>JAWNKW010000141.1:4870000-14870000 GCA_035041775.1 Chymomyza caudatula | reverse complement strand
TTCAAACGATATCTCTTAAGCTATGTGCACAAAGTAGAGTTCTTTTATATATATAGTTGTTTTTTTTTATACTTTAGGGATTTATAGTAAAATTTCCTTTAATCTATAGCCTATCTAATAGGAAGACATGTTGCCCTTCAAAATTAGGAAGCCCAGCAGAAGATTCAGTTTCGATCCAAAACAGGTGCGGTTTTTTGCAACACACTTACTTGTAAATTGCACATTTCTTTCGTTCAAAACTAAAATTTTATGAAAAGTTGGTTTACGAACTCTATGTACAAATCCGATACGATCCTTTTGAGCAAGTATGCGTATAAACTTGGAAGCTTTAGCTACTAGGCTCTCCAGCTACCAAGTTCATCTCCTTCGTTAACATCTAGGCTCTGAACTTCTTAGCTTTTTCCGATTGGTCCATAATATATCGCTTTATTTTGTAGAATATATAATGTAACTAGAATCTTTTCTTAAAATCACTGCGCGGCTGAAACGAAGTCACTGGCAGGGCTCGTAGGGAATACATCCGGGGCACAAGGCTCTAAAGCAACACTTCTTGAATCTTCTAATGGGAAAGTGGAGCTAGTCGACAAGCCATGATAATACCTGAAATACAATAACAATTACGTTCGGCATGGAACTCAAATGTATACCTGAAAAGTCATTCGATTCTTTTCATCGTAAGCATTCTGCTGACACTCCTATGTTAGATTAGAACTGTGGTGCGTGTGATGAGTCATCAAAGAAGGTTTACGTATCCCTAGGTATCCTATCATACCTGATAGAAGAAGTAAAGAGCGAAAAGACGATTGAAATGCGAAAAAAGGTACGAAAACAGAGTAGCCTGACAGGGGGACCTGTGCCAGAAGATGCCAACCACATCTTCCGTTTCGGAGACATGGATGGTCCCCTGGATCGCTCCAGTTGGGGGAACGTCACATTGTGTGTGCGATCAAACTTCACATTTGGTGAAAAGTGGGTAGTCTTCCATAGCTTGCCCAAACCCAAGTTAGCTAGTCCAGATTATGTTTTTATTGAGTCTGCTAACTGCTTTCATAGCCTCTTGCCGTAGAAAAACGTCAAGAAGGGTTAGATTCAGCAGTGCGTAAAGAGCATCACTTGAGGTGGTGCTCATAGCACCTGGGATCCCTAAGAGGCATGCCCTCTGCAGTCCGATCAGATGAGTGAAGCTGCAGGCGTAGGATACTACGTGGCGGATTAGAGCTACACTAAAAGTTCCTCTGCACTGCCAGAAAGCTCTTCGGTCTAAACTTATTTATATTGACAATACGTTTTTATGATTTCAGGTTGTATCGGCTGTATCAAGATTACTGCTATTTCTCTCAGGGTACTCAGCAACAGAAGGAAGTTTGAATAGAAATTTGCAATAGATTAATGTACTTAAAATACTATTTAGAGCGATACCAACTTTTCTACAGTAAATTTGATTCAAGGTTTAAACTCTACAGTGTACACATAGCCTTATACTTAAGCATTACATTTAGTATTAATTTATCTCACTTAGCTTAAGTTCTTCTGTAAGTTATACGCATAATGTATGTAATAAGTATTCAAAACCAATCTATACTTTGTACCCGTTCTGACCTTATCGCTACCTGTTTACAATTAGTCTCAGACTTTGTGTTCAATTTGTTTGTTTTTGTTTCTAGTTTTAGGTTTTTTTTCTCGGAAGATTATGGAAGATTTAGAGTAATCAATAATCATCACTAAGTGTTGGAAGTGCGGCTTAAAACTAATTCTATTTTTTATGGTATTTTTTTGATTATGAGTTAATATCGAAAACTCAGCTCTATTTAGCCACTGATGAGCCAGGTCTTGAGATAAACAAATGCCGCCTCGGCCGCTTCAGCAATCTGCTGCGCAAATGCTGTGAAGTAGAAACATAAATTTAAAAGTTATAATATAAAATAAACTTTATTAGATATGCGTACAGTTAATGCATTAGATTACCTTTAGCCATTTCAACATTTAACCGTGTTTCAGCTCAACTGCAGTACTAATTTGCATTTACACGTAAAGTCGTTCTCTTAATTTGAATGCCAGCCGCGCTTTAATGGTCAGCTTGGGTCCAGAGAGACAAACAGACCGACAGACAGTCGTACTCAGACGGACAGCCGGACCAAGCTCTGGTATGCCGGAAGCCCTTAATGAAAATTCATTCTTTAAATACATCACAAAGAGACTTTAGACAAAGCTCGCCGAGGTTTTATTACAAGGTGGCGGCGACAGTGACGGCGACAGCGACGGCGCACAGTGGATCCAACTGACATCTTTTTCGGCAAAAATTTTGAGGGAATAAATATATTTTCAACATTTAGAATGCATAAAACAGAGAATTCCTTTAGCTTCTGCGATGCACTGCAACAAATAAGCTGTGTATAGAGGGAGCTTCAAAAATAGGTAGTAAATTTAGATATTATACTGCAAATGGGTTATCCTTGCATGTCATGGAAAAATACCTTGTTGTACAATGTGCTTATTATTCAACAAATCGTCCTCGTCGAACATTTGCACGCTAGGATCAGGTATATAATATCGAACTTTACTACAGTTTTTTTTGAAGTTCCCTCTCTTCACAGCATATTTATCGCAGTGTATCGCAGAAGCTTAAGAAATTCTCTATCTCTTTTGCTCACTCAAAAGTTATTTTTTGAGATTTTTGCCGAAAAAGAAGTCATTTGGATCCACTGTGCGGTGGCGGCTTAGTTCGGCCATAAAAACTCCGAGTCCTTGACAAATGGACTTTGCTATGCGGGCTTTTAGCAGGTGCATTGGAAGTTTGGGCTAGGAAGGGCGCTGAAATCTGGGCAATTTATTTTTGCTGCAATTATTGTGGGCGCATTTCATTTTAATTAACGTTGATTAATTTGCATAGTTAGAGAGTTGCATGCGGAAGCTGCTTATGGACTGACTTTAAGTGCTATCAACTTTATATGCATCATAAATTTGTCTTTGTCTATGCAAGTGTTAAGTACGCCATAGATATGCGATTTTATACTAAATATAAATTATATATGATATATATTATTATTATGATATATAAATTTATTACACATATAATGCTTTCAAGTCAAATAATTACAGCGTTGTATAATTAAGTGTATTTACGTTAGTTTGTCGCTTAATTAACACTCGCTGACTCTTTGTCATGATAGCTATAATTTAGCAATCAATCAATAGAATAAAGAGAGCCATTTATCAAACACTTTACTTCCTATTCAAGAAAGTTCACAGCTGAACCGCGGTCTGCGAACCACAGAGCAAAGCTAATACAGCACTCAAGTTAGTCGTGGTCGCATTGAGGAACCCAGGTCACTTTTGTTAAGAAACGCCATCTATTATTGAGTTCCACAAACATTCGGTGTCCTCTGCCCTGTCCTCAAGAAGGGTGACCCAATGGTGTGCGCTGGTATCAGAATTTGTCAATCGCATATACGCACACTAAGCCAAATTCTGGAAAAGACCCACGAACACCATATGGACACCCAGCCTTTATCGATTATAAAGCAGTATTTGACAGCCCGTTGAGGGATCGCTTTTATGCCAAATTATCTGGATTCAAAATCCCTGCAAAGTTGGTTTGACTATGCAGAATGACATTGAGCAACACAGCAGCTCCGTCAAGGTAGGAAAGAGCTTTTCCGTGCCTTTTGATACCAAGCGAGGCTTCAGAGAAGGCGATACCATCTCCTGCGACCTCTACAAAAGGCCGAAGTACATCGGAACGGGACTGTATTCTATAACGGTGTCCAGTGGCTTATATACGCTTATATATATCGATATTGTAGGTCGTACTAAGCGAGCGTTTTCTTCGAGTAGAGAGACACATCGGTTGGACTCTCAGGTTGATATTAAAAATCAACTAGATTGACATAGCCAAGCGAATTAAGATCCAGTGGCTCCGCTGGTTGGGTCATGTTGTGCGTATGGATGAAAAAGCTCGTGCGAGAAAGGTATTCAATGCGGGTGTCGAAGGGAAGCGGTCATGCATCCGCTTCAAGGACCAGGTAATGAGCACACTAGCTTCCTAATCCTATCAATCACCGATTGGAAAAGGCGCGCGAAAAATAGAGGCGCCTGGGGGTAGAGCTTTACATCAGGACGTAACCCGGTAATAGATTGTTACGGCCAGTTAAGAAGAAGAAACTTTCGATAAACAGTTGGTTTTGAATAGTCCTCGAGTTAAATCAATTCGGCTTTAATCCATATTTACTGTCTAGTTGGCAATTCTAATTATAAAAGTTGGCAACGCACAGTAGGTACAGTCTACTGATTTCGTAACGAAAAATTATTAGGTATTTTTCTATATGAAACATAAAATAAATTCAGCTTATCTCCGTACAAGCTTTATAGCGAACTTTAAATTGTTTAACCAAAGAGCATGAAATTTAATGAAGTGGAATCCTTGGCCATTGCATTTATTTGACGTGCTGAAATGCGACCATTTCAAAAGACTGTGCATACATGTGCGTTTTTTTTCTCTTTCTCCTGTAGGCAAAATGGCTACAAGTAAGTCGGTCAAACAGAGAGAGCAACACAAGCAGCATCAGCGTCTTGGTCGTTTTTATCAAAATTTGTTAATTTTTTTAAGGTCGTTTAGTTTCATGCTCTGCATTTAACTTTGTTGCAATCAACCATCACTCCCTTCGATTAATAATCAATTAATCGATTATTCTTTTCGTTTCGTTTCGCTTTCACTATCCCATTTCTATTCTGCGAAATAAAACATCAAATAGGAGGTATTTTTTTAGTACATGATACATGAGTTTTATTTTACTTATATCCATTTGCATCGATATACAATATATTCGTAATATAATTTCACTTAATTTGTTGTCCATTTTTTTAAATTTGGTTTACATATTCTGTTTTTTTTTTTTTTTGGTATTTTAGTAATTTTTTGTTCTTCTTGAATTATAGCAATTACATTTAGTTTTTCTTTTTTCTTTGTATTTTTATTTATTATTTAGCCGAATTTATTTCCATTATATATAGTATATATATTCAGTAAAATGATCCCTACATTTTGTATGCTCATGTCATAATTTTCTATATGTATTTTATGTGGTATGCTGTGTGTGTGTGTATATATAATTTCTTAAAACAGTAAACTGCGTGTGTTGTGTGTGTGTTAGTGTGTATTTCCTTTAAATTTAAAGTAAGTTCTGCGACAATATTTTAATTATATTTAAGTTTTTTTACTTGAACAAGCCATTTCTTATAACAGCTGCACAAATGCATTATCGTAACTCTGATTTAGCTGATCTTTCAGATTTTCCACATACTTTCGCATCTGATTTTTCCTACAATTATACAATACATTGAAGTGTAAATAATTTGCGTCTGCTTCTTCTTTTTGCTGAACACTAAAGCGCTTAACCAAATCATAAGTTTTATATTTTCGAATACAAATCATAACTGTTATATAATTATAACTGTAACTGGCTAACAGCGGTGTGTATTTGTATTTTATACTTTTATCGAGCTTTAAAATTGATTTACTTTTGTATTGCCTTAGTTATTTTTTGTTTTTTTTTTCATTACTTTATGTGTATACATTTATATATATTTTAGATGTACTTTATGTATATATTTTTTTTATTTTTAGTGAGTTTCATTGTTCCTTTGCTTGCTGGAATCTTTAATTTTAGAATTTTCGCTATATGTAACTTTAGCAATTACTTTTGAGATTTTTTTATAGAATCTTTTTGGATTTTTCGGAACCATTGGTGATTCTTTAGAATCTTCGGCAATGTTTTGTAAACATTTCAGTATTTTTTTTTAGTATTTTTTGTGATTTATTTTAGTGATGCAACGAATTACTATTCGTACACACTTCTGCCGAATAGCGCATAAAAGTTATTCTGCCGAATAACGAAAAATATTTTGTTAATTGAATATAGTTTTGTTTGCATTATTGAGTATTCGGATCCGAAAATTATGCGGAAACAATAATTTAATTCATTTTTTTTCTCTTCGTTTTGTAGACAATATTCGAACAAATACCGTAAACGAACGCTAGTAGTTTCTATTAATGTTTGAATTTTACGCTTTTTGAGCATGTGACACTCTTCAGTTCGAACAAATATTGAGGTATACCGAAAAAATGTATAACCTAATGCCGAACATAGTACACAGTATTGCAGTAATACCGAATATTTTCTAATGTACAAATATAGGCATATGTTCTGCCAAAAATCGTCCATTGTGGGGTACTATTGATTGTAATATTTTTATTGCTTTAATTAAACATTTGGAATTCGACCGAAAAGTCTAGTATTCGGCCGAATATTGTTATATATGCAAGAAATTAATTAATTTTTCTTCTTCCAACGACAGTGTTCGGTGTTATGCACAATAATATTCGGCTGAATACCGAATACTCAATAATGAAAAAAAAAAGAGTTTTTGAATTAGAGTTGTGTATATTTTGCGGAAAGTCGATACAAGTTGTTTGACTGAATATTGTTTCCATTTTTCTTCTAATGGAGACAGTACCACCGAATACTTAATAATGGGAAAAAATATAACGTCAAAATTAGACAATATACGGCCGAATATCTTTAGTAGTGTTGTTGGCTATTTTTTGCTTTCTTTTATAAATTCGGTATTTGGCTAAATATTATAACCAATAGGCGAATATTGGCAAATAGCGCCAAAATGCATAAAGTACCTTCCTCTGCATATTCCAACTACCAACCGAATTCTCAATAATAACTCAATGAAAAGCAAAACATTTTTTCATTTAACTGTAACCGAATCTCGATAGTATTCGTTATGTTTAATATTGATTCAAATGTTTTATATTTTTGTATTATTAAGTATTCGGTATTTTTTCCGAGAATATATTATGCCGCTGATGGTTTTTTTCGAAGTTTTTCTACTATCGTTATTATGTAGACGATATTGATTCCAATACCGAAGGGAAAAAACTGATTCCAATCAAAAAAAGTTTAATATTCGGTCAAATATCGATAGTAACTGTTAGTAGTGTTTGCATTTGATTTTTGATAGTTGTTGTACCTATTCGGTCGACTGTTGTTAACTCTTGATTGACTTGCGTATTTAACAACTTCACAAGTGTTCGGTATTCTGGTGAACATTGTCAAGTGTTCGAGCAAATGAAGCAATTTGATTTGGCTTAGCTTTCATATGCTAAGCGTTCGGCCGAATACCAAATGCTTGATAAAAAGAAAGCATTTGAATGTACAGAAATTTTAATTGGGCGTAATTGTTTCAAAGCAAACATTTTCCACTTCCAAGTGAATCAATGAGTTCGATTTCTCGCCGAATAGTAGAAAACATTCGGCCGCTTTGTAATGTACGCATTTCTTTTCAGGGAAACAACATTTGTTCGAATATCGCAGACAATCAAAGAAACGGCCGCATAGTTGCCGAATATTCGTTGCATCACCAGATGTGTAATATTATACCTAAGCTTGTTTGTATGGGTGGCAACTCTACTACTTTGCTAGAGCAGCTTTTAGGCTGTTTCTGTTTCTGTTTCGGCTAGTTTGCTGCAATCCGTGTATGTGTGTTAGTTAAATCAAGTGTTTTAAGTAAACTGAAGAAAATGCTTTGCATGACTAAAAGCTAATAGCTATATAATAACAGTTTACAGTTTGTCGTGTGTGCTTTGAAACAATGTTGCCATATGTAAATACAATTTTTGGTTATCATTTTACACATTGTCATTTTTTTTGTTTTTTTTTTTTGTATTTTGTTTTTATTTTTTATTACCACTAACAAGTAAGAACACATAATTAACCACAATTTGTTTTTTGTTTACCGTTTACTCGCCTTTTTTTGGTTTTTCTTTTTACACAACATCGCTTGTTTTTTTTTTTAGTTTTTTTTTTAATTTTTTATTGTTTATGCTTTGCGTTGTGTTTGGTTTTCGCTTAAATTTTACAAATTGGCTAAACAGTTTTTTTTTTTATTTCACTTATGCACTTAAAAAGTCATAAATCAGAGCCTTATATTTGCTGCGTTATTAGAATTTAATTAATTGTTTTTTTTTTATAATTAAACTAAATAAATAATAGGCCATATATTGATATGTATTTGATTTTTATACATAAAAAACGCTGCTTCAATTTTACTAAACTTGTTTTTATGTTAAGTCTAAAGGTTTTTTTTAATGTTTAGCTTATATATATATATATGTATATATGTGACAGTTTTTTTAGTATTAGTTGTTGTTTTTTTTTTATTTTTATTTTTTTTTTGTAAGTTTCAAATGCATTTCTGTGCCTGTTTTTTTTTTAATATAATATTTTGTGTGTGTGTGATTGTTGTTAGGTGTGTGTGTGTGTGTAGTTTAATTTTTTTTTTATTTTTTATTTATATTGTACATATGTATGTCTACTACCACTTTATTGTTAGTGTTTTTTTTACCTAGAATTTGGTTTTATTATCAGATGTCGTAGCTGATACAATTTGTAATGTTCACTTAATATAAAAAAAATTTAACTACACAACACAAAATTGCATAATCTTTAACTAAATTAACTCTGGTTATTAGTTTATTTGGTATTTAATTTATGTTAAACTTTACTTTATGCTTAACTAATGCAAGCCTGTCTGACTGTACCTGTTGGGTTAGCGGTAATTGTGTGTGTTTGTTTTGTTATGCGTACTTTCTTCCCTTTTTACTTTCCACTATATTTTAGCATATTTTATATTTAAATTCTTTTACATTTAGCAGACTACTACATTTAGCTAAAGCGCACAGCTTTTATATGTTGTGCCACTTCTTTTTCTTTAAGTGTATTTCAACTAGAATGCTTGGAAGAGCAGCAACAGAAGTAAAACATATTAATACTTAGCGAGCTTGAACGAATTATGAAATGTTATATGTCTGTGTTTTTCTTCTTCTTTTTGTTTTTTGTATATAAAAATTTAGATCTATAAGCATAACACTTTGAATTTATCTCTCTTTCGTTTACTTTTTGCTTCTAAGGCGAAATATTATATTGTCAATTCTTTGGCTTGAGCCGAAAACCATGCAAAATGACAAAATATATTTCTCAAAGTAAAAATGTTTATTTTTTTTTTTTTTAAATTTGATCTAACGAAAGGTTTTCAATACGTTTAAATGGTAGAATACATACTTTTTATTTTTCCGAAGGCAAAAGGCATAATACACACTAAATTCATTTTCCTTATGTCAGTTTTTGAATACATATATATTACATAATAGAGTCTGGCATGAATGCATTGGAATCGGCAAACGTGCTATTCGATTGTAAGTGAGCACTTCAATAGTGATTCGATAAAGTTAAACAGGTGTGTTAAAATCGTAGTATATCGAGTAGTTTACAAATATTTATGCAGCATCAATCACCCAATGAACGATATTAGTTAGTTCGATAGTTTGTGATCAGAAAAACGAATAATAATCGGACAGTTATTGCTAAATGCAAGAGCAATAATGTCATTGTAAACGTTAATTTTAGAAGAATAATCGATTGGTAATTTTAATAATCGAAATAAGCCTAAAAACTAATCGATAACTATGAAGGAGTCGAGTAATAGTCAAAAAACAATCGAGTAATTATTGCAATAAAACTTAAAACTAGAAGAGTCAAAGTTAGCTTAGACGCTTAGGAAACAAAAATCGAATAGTAATCGAAATAAGCCTAAAGCCAATCGATATTTATCAAAGAAAATCGAGATATCGAGTAATTATTGAAATTAAACTTCAAACTAAAAATATCAAAGTTAGCTTGGAATACCGAATAGACTCTGAAAAGTTCAAAAAGTTTGTGGATTTCCTTTGTTAACCAAGGAGCGTGGCACGCATTTCATTCGTCTAGCTCGATATCTGGCATGCTTATTTACGATTGAATAGCTAGTTCAGCTTTTGGAACGCATTCATGGCAGTCCTTAATACATAACTCTAAACGAGTAGTTTGAGTTAAAGTTCGCTTAGGCAAATGCTGCAGGCGATGATAGTAATGTGGCCCGGAGCCTTGGAGGTTTGCCCTGGGCTTGGTATCGATTGCTTGCAGCATTCGTTTTTTTAGGCGTAGACTTATAGAATGTTACAGCATTACATTTAACAACACATATTCGGTAACACTGGCCACTACAATCGATTAATCGAAAAACATTCAAATGCTGGGCTACGGTTTTTTTCGGTTGAGATGATACAAATGACCAGTACAATTGAGTGATCGAGTTATCGCATCACATTCTTGATTTTTTTTAAATTGAGTTTGGCCACAACAAGCGAAAAACATTCAAACACAAGTTATGTGTTGTTTTTGCTAAAGTGATATATGCGATAACAATGAACACTACAATGGAGTAATCGAATAACACTCAAACACGTGTTTTTTTTTTTTGGTTTCGATTGAAGTGACTTTTTCGATAACAGTGGCCGCAACAACTGAGTTATTGTCTTGAATTGATAACACTCGCCACTACAATCGAGTAATCGAATAACATACAAACACTTATAATGGTTTTTGCTCAATTCAATAGTTATCATATTCGATAACACTGGCCACAACAATGAAGTAATCGAATGACACTAGCTTTTAGACTTTAGAGACCGCAAAAAGTGAATGTGTGCACTCACAGAGGTTGCCTTTAATTTGTATAACAAGGTTTTTAGTGTCCTTTGTTTTTTGTTTCATTTAAAGCTAATTTTATTTGGAATTCACAAATTTGTTGTATGAATGCTGCTTCTTCATTTAGAATGTGTGAGTGTGTGTGTGTGTGTGTGTGTGTGTGTGTGTGTGTGTGTGTGTGTGTGTGTGTGTGTGTGTGTGTGTGTGTGTGTGTGTGTGTGTGCCACGCTGTCACACATTTGCTCAATACATAGTAAAAAATTTGTAAGTTAGTTGTCTTTTATTTATGTATATTATTTTTTTTATATATATATATATACTTTTTATATGCAATTTTATATTCATTATGTTTTCTCTGCATGGTATAAAAATATAAATGTTCACATATACTTAAAAAATCTTTTATTTAAGTTATTTACCTCTTCAATATATGTTTATAAGTATATATACTTGCATGTGTTTTTTTCGAGTGTATTTTAAAGTAATTCGTATGTAACTTAGGATTGCAATGCTTATTTTTGTTTTATTGAATTGAAATGCAAATTATTTTGTAGAATTTGCTTTATTATGTTAACAAGTTATTTTTTTGAGTGTATGTGACAAGTAAACAGCAGTTTGTATTATAAAATTTGTTTTCTTATATGGTTTTTACTCGGGGCACTCGCTGCCTTTTATCTAAGGGTATTTCTTGAATTTTTTTTTAAAGATTTTCCTAGTTGCTACAGTTGAAAGCGAACATCGCTCAAATAGGCTTGACCACATTACATAATACAATACAATACTCAATATTCGTTTAGAATCATTTGTTTTTATTTTTTATATGCTGAAATTTCGGAAACAGTGTTTGTTTTTGGGGGATTTTTATTACGCTTGTTCTTCATAAGTCTAATACTTTCATTAGCAGCTAGTTTTTTTTTTATAATAATTTGTGTAACTATTACAGAAATTATTATAGTTGTTAATAATAAAAATAACTTAATTTATATCAGTGTTGCTTATGTTAATAAATTTCGAAATTGTTGTTCACTTTTAATAGTTAATACATATTGATATGCCTTTAATACGAATACAATTACATTTAGTTTTTATTTTTTATTCATTTCATTGTTTTTGTTTTAGAATATCATTTCGCTAAGTTTGACAATGTTTTGGTTTTGTTTTAGTATTTAACCATACTTATTTATAGATATAGACATACCAAGTGTATAAACTTTTATTTGTGTTGCTCCAATTTTGCTAAGTGTATAAAATTACTAATTAATTTTAGTACTTCTTTTAGTTTTTTTTTTTATTTATTTGTTTTCACTAAGCCAATTTGTAAAACGTTTAGTACAAATACATTAATTTTTGTTCATTTCTTTACTTTATATGTATATATATATATATATATTTAGTTATGTATATATGTTTATTTATGTATATATAAGTATATAATATACTGATATGTTTTGTCATATAAATATTTCTTTAATTCTTACTATGCTTCGCTTTAGTTACAATTTTATCGTTTTTTTTTTTAATTTCTATTTTCTGCTATAATTCTCTTCTTTATCGGGGCTGTGCTACATATTGTGTCCAAAATTTATGCCAATATAGTATAATACATACAATACAAATTGATTCCAAATGGTTTTGCTAGTTTTTCATAAGAATATTTTGTCTAAAACGTCAGGAAACTCAGAAAATACAGCAGTTATGTAGCGTGAAACTTGCTTTAGAAGTTTTTTGTATAGCTATGGAAAAGTTATCGAATCGAGTGGGCGAATCTAAATCGCATGATGTTAATCGCATACCCAAAATTTAATAAGCAAAAGGATTTGTAGTATGGAATTTGTCAGTGAATAAGCGCAGTAAACGCAAATAAATCGAATAGTAATTGATATCAAATGCAAGTGAAGCCTGCAAGCAATAGTTACAATAGTTAATCGATTAGAAGTCCTATTTCGCTAAGTCGCTAAGCAATCGTTTTCAAACTAGCACATAAATCTAAGAGCTTCAAGCTGGTACCTAGAACAATTATCATAATCGATTAGTTATTGAAAATTAGTAGAACAGTTATCGAATGTTAATCGTGGGTACGAAAAAATGAGAAAACTAGCGAGCTTCACTAGCTATGTACAAAAAAAGCTTGTATAATGTTTTTATGTTATAATTGAATAGTTATCGAAAAGTAGTCTAATAGTTTTTGAACGTTATTCGCGTAGAAATTGAGTTGTATTTCAGTGTTGACCGATAAATAATTAAAATAGAAAAAAACTATGTTTTAAATAATCGCTTCAAAATTGGTTGAATCCGCTTTGGCATTGTGAAACTTATCAAAAAGATTTGATAGCTTCAAGTTGCAAACAAAATGGGGAAACTGTCGAAATGTCGAAGTTTGTTATTTCATAGTAGAAAAGTTATCGAAAAGTATTCGAATAATTATGGAATATTAATTACCTAAAATCGACTTTATATTAAGCGTTGAACGTCTTAGTGAAACTTTTCAAAAAAAAAAAAACAAATCAATGGAAAAAATAATCAAATAATTTGTATTGTAGTGTTAATCGATTTGTAATTGAAATACGAAAAAATCACACCGGTCGATTCACTCAGCTTAAGGCTGGTTGTAACAAAGGACAGAAACTGAAACAGAGACTAATTTTCTATTTCATTAATTAACAAAAAGTAGTCGAATGTTTAACGCTTAGAAGCAGACTTGTACTCTAATGGTTATCGATTAATGATTGAAGTTCGAAAAGATGAAGCTTCACAACAAACGATATTCAACTCATGGTAGAATTATATAAGGTTAAAAAAGATTACTCTTTTTAGGTAACGCCAAATGTTTGTAGGTATATTTCTCTCATGCTGCCTCACTTACAAAAGTTGTTGTGCCTTGAAGAAGAAGAGTAATCCTACCTTATATACCTGTACCATGGTGGAGCATATCAAAACGAACTGTTAGTGGCTAGAATATATATAATATATTGTTCTAGTAGTTTGTTAGGCTATAAATGAAAAGTTATCGAATGGCTATCGAACAATAATCGACTATTAATCGATTAGTAAACGCAATGCCAAAAATGAAGCTTGAAACCAATCGAGTCAAAGTTAGTACACTAAGCAAAAGGCATACTGGAACCCATCAAATGGATCTGCTAGCTCCAAAACTGGCTAGCAAAATGGTTCGTTTCAAAATTTTCTTTTTTTTTACATATACAATATACCTCAAGGGCATGACAAACGTTATATACTGGGTACTTTTTTCTTTTTTTTTTTTTTTGTCTATAAAAAATCTTTCTGCTTGATTGGTTTTGGTAACATTTTGTGGTTTTGTTCTCTTTTTTTTGTCTTCTCGTTAAAAATTTATTGTGCCAGGTTTCTACGACATAGTCTGTGGCCAATTTCTTACAAATAAAACAAGTTTTGCGGCATGCTACAAAAAAACATCCTAGGCTTTGGTCAACACCAAGCTATATTATCCAATATTTTTCCTGGGCGTATGGGAACTAAGCAGCCGCCTAAAGTCAGCAAATGGTTTGATTTGTTCTTGCACTTTGCAACACACGAACTACTACGAAGCAACAAGTTGTGGCAAGAGCCTGCTGCTAGGGGCGTTTGTGGGCGTGTCAGCAAGTGCGGCTTTAAATTCATATACTTTACAAATGTTCAGCAATTGGCTGTGTGTTTACTGTGCTGCTGCTGTGACGCGCTGTCACATGAAACTTCAAATACTCTATAAAAAAAAAATGGAACAAAAAAGAACAACAACAAATGCCTTGCACAGTGCTCTACAATAATTTCATATGCTTCTTATACTGCTTTCTTTTAGAAAACTCCCTTGTAAGCCAAGGCGAGGCAGCTGTAGAGCAGTAGCACTAGGCCCAGGGCCCGTAATTTGGTCAATGCGGGTTGTACGGAAGCACTTCCGGATTTGCCATCGCAGCCGGAGCCTGTAAGAAATGTGGAGAAAATATTGATTAATTTCTTTTGTTTTTCAGTAAATATACATTAGACTTGGCAATGACTTGATTTTAATGGGGCGTATGTGGGCGTTTCTGCTAAAAACTTTTGAGTTCTCACTAATTTCAACTAACTGTTTTTGTTGTTGTTGTGTTTTTGATGCTACCGCTGCTACCCGCTTTGCCACTATGCTAAAAATAAAGCAAAACTTTGCTGTCTTCATAAATCTTTTGCTAATTTAAGCTATAGTTTAGAACAAACCAAAAAAAAAGTTTATAAAAATAAAAAGTTTTTCGCAAAAAAGTTGTCAAAAACAAGTAAAGCAATTAATAGCTTCGAATTCGAAAGAAAGATAAATTAAAGCGTTTCGATTGGTGCGATTTTTGGTGCATTTAAAAGAACTTAAAAGAGAATTTCACGCGAACTTACCTTCAACTAAAACTCCTACAAATTGTCTGCTTCGCTTTAACTTTTTATTAAATTTTTTTTTTTGACAATACTTTTTTTTATTTATACTTGATTGAATATAACTGCTAATTTATATTTCAAACTTGTTTGGCAACAATAACTTCAACTTAATCTTAAACGCGCGCACACTCAACAAAAAAGAAGAAAATAAATTAAGGCTTAATAGTGTTTAAATTTCATCTGGCATTAACAATCAACTCAAAAATTATTATAGTGCTTGCATTTGGCAATTAACCGTATCTTTAACTGAAATCAAATCCCAATAAGTACTTTGTAAATCGGATAAAAGCAGTGTTATCCATATGTCAGCCAGCAGCTACAAATGCCGGTTGAACATCTACCCTTCCCGCTGGTAAATTACACAGCCATTCACGTGGGATTTGTACAACAACTACAATAAACACACGAGAAGCGCAATTAGAAGTCTTCTAGAAACACTCTTAACCATTTCGTGGAAAATTTTTATCCACAATACTCATAAGATGACTATATCAGCGTTCAAAATTTAAGAATAAATAAGCCCAATTTGTACTTAAAAAAATACGGATATGATGCCGCACACGGTAAAGGAATAGACAGGTAATACTAATTAATATTTTATTTGGTGAAAGTCTCGCCAATAAGCTCGCCTGCGAACGAAAAACGAGTGTCACAGTTTGTGCTCACAAACCACTTGCATACGAGCTTTGCAGCGAATGTTTTGCGATAAAAATGCGAATGCAAAAGAAAAATTTAAAACCGACATCTGGTTTGTCGGCAAAATATCAGAATAAACTAACAAAATGCGATCGTTTCGTCGGGTTAAGTCTCGCATTTCACTCGAATGCGATATCATAAGCGATCGTTTGGTCCGCTGGGCAAACATAAACTACCAATACTTGCGAGTGAAAGTTTGTCATTTAAGAGAGTGATTTGCACCTGTCGTCTTCGTCGAAAGTTTGTCTATCAGGCGGAAGTGCTTACACTAGGATCAAAAATGAAATTCACAACAGAATGGATGTTAAAGAAGCAGAACGACGTCACGAGGCCGCCCGTACCTTATAATATATACATTGAACTGGCTCTTTGCGCGTTCAAAATTGGATTCTATATAAAAGATGGTATGTCTTACCCAATTGCAACATAGGTATAATTTGCACTATCGAATGTGAAACTTGGCTTGTGCTCACGCTAGAGCATGTCACTTTGGCATGCTAGATGAAGCAAATTTGAAGAGATAACGCAACGCGAAGGTCTGTTATTCGAGAGAGCGTGATGCAGCGTATGCCGTCACGCTAACAAGGGAATTTTATTTCAATTGTTTAAAATATCCTACCTTTATTCTCTATAAGCAAGAAAAGCACATGCTCAATGTTATTTATCGTATATGGTTGTGAAAGCGGACACAACTAAACAAAATCACTTTTATAGAGGTATTTTTTCGGGCCTTTCAGAGGCGTAGATCAAACCAAATCAATAAGCACTTATTATCTTTTATTACTTGCAATTAGACTACCCTTATTATAGTTGGTTACCATCGACTTTTCGAGCCTTATTCAAACGGCATTTTGCAATGGGAAGAGGATGTGGCTGAATGGCTAACGAAACATCACTGTAAGCTCACAAATATCAAATATCTCAAATACCCCAATGCAACAAGACTGGGAAGTTTCTCATTAACAGCACACGATCGCTGATACCCCGAGCCGCATCTTTGATGCATTCTGTGAAATGAGGAAAAATCCAGGCCTCAGGTAGTAAAGAACAGCTCTGCGAACTAGCTTATTGGAATTAGAATTGATTTTTTCTGAAAGGTAAGAAATGATAATAGAAGACGTAAGATAGCGGGTCATAAAAATAAAATATCTGAAAAAATATGTTTTTTCATCTTTATAAGAAGAAGATCAGGTCGCTAAATCCAAACATCTGATAACCGCGTGAGCAAATCTGAGTTAAAGTATCCGAACAAAATGGAAAGAACTTCGAGCACGAGCCAAATTAATTCGATGGATCAGTTTCTGTATCATTGCTCGTTTGCACACTCTTTGACAAGCGACACCCGCTACATTCGCGATTTGGTATGGAAGTTGGAAAGACTGTGATATCTTTTATCCTCGACTCTTTTCTTATATTCGCACCAATCGCGCAAAGGGAAGAGCTTCCTTAGTGTCAGAGTTGACTCAACTTTCCTTTGGCTATAACCTGCTCATAAATCTACTAGTACTAATTACAAAGTATTCGTACCACTTTTGGTAGATTAGAGTAAAACCCTTTTATATAAGATCTTTCTGAGACAGACACTTTACAAATATAAAAGTAAGCCTTAAGTTCATAGACTGCAACGTAATTTAATAATTTGCTAATTGAAGAGTGTGAGAACTTCGTCACCTCGTATAATGACGTTTAATAAATGTTTGTATAACGATAATTATATAATTGTCAGCTTTATTACGCTTGTTGTACCAATAAAAAAGCGTTTAATGTGCTTTATGCAAAAAAAAAAAAAGTCAAATTTAAAGATGCTTCATTAAACACGAATAAAACGCTTAGAAACAAGCATTTAAAAATCAATCAACTAAACTAATTAGATATTCATATTTGAGCGAGTATTCGAGCATTGTATGCCATTTATCTAGCTTTCCAATCTGTCCAAATCCGATGCCCAAACGATTCCCATGCTATCTCTGCTCTGTCGCGTGCATATAATGTCCGCTAATTTGAATGTAAATGCTTGACCAGTCCATGGATTATATGAGAAGATAATAAACAAATGAAATAGACCGCAAATCAACCAAAGCAAAACACCATATTTGAAACACGTGTTGCCATAAGCCATAATCTAACCAAATGCAGCGCAAAAGTAATCAAATAAAGACAAAAGAAAACAGCCAAAAAATATACGTAAAAGGGGAAACGGGGACTCAAAAGTCTAAGCCCCGGATAAGCTGACTTGGCTCCAAAATTCGAATCTCGAAACTCGAAACGGAGCAACGCGTGGACGCGTGCGGCTGAGTTATGGCCGCGTCTTGCCGCACGTCCCCAGCCAACGTCGAGTCGGGTCTTCGCAGATATAACTGATATTATCTGGCTGCTGATGGTGGTGCCAATGGTGCCAGCTTGTCTGCTGACGCTCAGGACGCCGAACCGCAGTCCCGTCTTGAGTTTATAGCTAGAGATTGCTTATCGAGATGTTAATCTGGGAGGTGAAATTTGAATGGTAATTAAGCCCCGAAAAACAGGCGCGTTGGTAACTGTCACAGCGCGTTCCCTGACAATCTCATAAAATAATCAAATTGCTTTGTCTAACGATTATAAAGCGGTTTACTTATAGCATATACATATGCAAATTAATTAACTGGGCTGCAAAAACCGGTTGTAATTTAGAAAGAGCGCCAATTGGTGTTAAGTGTGGCAGTGTCACCTTTTACCTCGTTGTAGTGACGCTGCGACAAACGATCCATCAATAAGTGACTAAGTTTCAATTTACCTCGTAAGTGGACGAACCCTAAAACAAAAGGCATAATAATGAAGCCTACATAAGTACCTAAGTCTTAATGAGATACAGATGAAGATACACGATATCAGCGACATTATATTTCTACGCACGTTGGTTGGCAAAGGCACCTTAAAAGCTAGCCAAAAAGTTTTTCGTGAGCACCGCAGCTCGTATACTCTTTACGTACACGGGATTTCCAAAAAACTATCTTCAATTCGAATAAGTTTATATTTTTGAGAATTTTTAAATCACCTCACAACTGAAGAACTCGTAATAATAAGACGAATATTGAACAAATCTTTCCGATATATCACTTAGTTCTTAAATTCGATACATCAAAATCTAAGCTTAATATCAAACAATTTTAGATCACGAGCTTGTCTTATTTCGAAGAGTGCTTAAAGATGTGTTTCTTTGCTTAAAGATGTGTTTCTTATAAAATGATACAACTTTCGTTGGCTGTTACGTTATGAAACTTGCAACTTGACCATTTTTCATAGACCTACATCTGGAAAACGATTGCAAATTATCGTGTAAATTTATTATCTCAAAAAAATCGAAATCTCATGTGATCGGCCATATGAGCAGTTTATACGCTGAACCAAGGCATATATGTCACAAGGTATGAGCCATCTGACGGTTCAAAATTTTTTAAGTGTCTGACACTTTGAGAAAGAGATGCGCAAATAACATGCGTGGTCATGAGCTCCCCCATTGACGTTTGCAGAATGAAAAATAGTGCCTTAAAAATGAGCTAATGTTGGCAGATTGCTCATACCTTGTAATAGATATTCCTTGCGGTGAACTAAGAATCCACTCGTACATATGACACACATACACTTAAACAATGCTCATCCACAAAGAACTCGTAAACTGTGTTTTTTATTGACATAAGTTTGACCAAAAACTCAAGACGGTCTTACTTAGTTTGGAAACATCTCGATTTGCGGGCTTATGAAGCCTAGTTGGTTCATGAGCAGATGCAGTCTGTCCATCCGAGATGCCACTTAAAATTCGAAAGGCCCTTGGTTCCGCACTATTTCTATTAACTGAAGTATAGTGCTTATAAGTTCTCAAGGGTGACTCTTAGAACATATTGTGCAGCTCATTAGTTCTAACCTGCGGTGCAACCCTTCTACCGGTACGCTCTCTCCCATACCATCGGGTCACATTTATAGATGTTTCGCATCATTATAGAAAAATAACACTAGATATGTAAAAGAGTTCGTCTTTCCCAGAATTAAATCTTCAGTCACTTTTCCGATAGACTTATTCATTAGAACTCATTATGCAAGCAAGAAAGTACATTGTGTTGCATAGATTTTAGATCAATTTATATAAAACTGAACCGTTCCTTATCTGAGTTTTTCGGTCGCGTAAGGATCGTGTGGTGAGCGGGTTAGAGAATACCACCTCAGCAGGTCAAAGCTTGTCGTATGAGGCGACTAACAATGACACTGGGTTCTTACGAAACCAGTAGGCCTTAAAAGGGTTGTGCGTAGGGTTTGGGACCCATGTATTTACATCAGGCCGTAACCCGTTAACGGGTTGTTATGGCCAGTTAAGAAAAAGAAGTGTGTTTCTCTAGCAAAGCGTGTGTTTGTCTCGCTCGCGCTCGTACTGAAAGTGCCTAGACGGTGGCTGAAGTCGCTAGTAGCAGCTACTGATTGATACCTTCGATCAGTGTACTCGACGCAGTGATTGACCATGGTCAAGGCGCATAGTGGGAGGTGCAGGCAGAGGCAAATGTACATGTATGTAAATTTATATCTATATATTTTATATCGCTCCGCTCGCAAACCCCCGTGTCTCTCTCGATATTTCTCTCCCCGTTCCTATTTTCCGTGACCCTTCCACTACCTGTATGTCTACCTTTACCTCTATCCCCTCCTTCTCTTCCTCTTCCTTATCCTCATTCCAAAAGCTATAAGATCACAACCTCCTTGCTCCTTTCTAGGTAGATCATATTCCTCTTACCGTTCCTATTAGTAGGTGGTGCTAGACCCTTTGCAAAATAATAATAGGCTTTGAATTTTTGAGTAATTTTTTTTGGTTTTACCCTTTTTTGTCCGGTTTACGTTTCACTTAACCGTATATCCAAACATCGGCCACATACAGTATTTCGTACTCATTTTTATAAATACAGGTGTTAAAAGGAAATTGAATAAAGATATCTGCCTTACTGATATCTAATGAAAACCGTACTACGAGCCGTGTTTTAATGAAGAGGGGCTGGACATAAGTGGACCATAATACATAGAACTACAAGGTGACGCAAAGAAGTGCGTGTCTCTCGGAGCGCGTAAACAAACGACGTGACTGATTTACTTATTTTGTTTTTTTGTATGGCAGCTATATGATATAGTGCACCGATTTTGATCAAATTCAGCACAAATGTGTAAATTGGGAAAAAATTTGGTTACTTTACCTATAAAAACTGTCGATATTGTACTGTCGACATATGTTCACTGTCATTTGTAGGAAAACTTTGAGCTTTGCGAAATCTTTTGCGTATTACAAACTGACTGACATATCTATAATACTACTGTTAACCAAAACAAAGGGTACAAAAACTCTTGTTGCTCGAAAGTCTGAGATATAGGATAGCCATATAGATAGATACAGTTGATTTGCATACTGGCTCGCTCGCATTTATGTAAAATCAAACAAGCTACAAAATTAGCGCTAAGAAATCATTTGAAAAGCAACAACTACAACAACAGTGCACATTAGCATAAATTAATTTTTTATTAATTTGTGAAATACTAAATTTCTTTTGTTGTATTAAATATCAAGCCGGACGGAGTTCAAGCTCGTCCCAGACATTGTGGCGCGCCAGCTTTGCAAGCAAATTGATATCATTCGAATTTGGCTTATAGCGTATTCCTCACTCCGCAGACGCCTCCCTCTCTCACTCCCTCTCGCTTAACGGATTTTAATGTCATGCAAAACTTTTACAATCGCTCCGACTGAGACCTGCTGGTGTATGCCCATAACTCCCACCATACATATGCATATGAGTTAAACATACACATTCGTATCTCATGGATACCTCCTATTTGGCAGATTTATCATTGCCAATGTACTATTTTACATTTCGTCTTCTTCTTTTTCGATTTGTGACCCGACACTGTCTACTGGTCAGTGTTTTTTGGTTACTAGGCCGTCGGTGTTAGTCAACTCGAAACTCATTTCCCTGATTGATGAGCAGGTTTTAAATGCTTGACAGTGCCATAAATAAAAAAAGAGAGCGAGAGATAATAATAATATACATAAATGCAATAAATTAAAAGCATGAATATTTAAATCTTTCACCAAAAAAAAAAAAGCCGCGTTCTGAGTCAGCCAAATTCGCCTGAAATTGAACATGGTGTAAGAGGCTCCGAACTGGAGCTTTTCGGGATGCGTTGGGCACACTGAACACGCATCATGCCATCAATCATGTGCAGCAAGTGGAGCGTGCTTGTTGTTAATGTGTTGCATTCAAGTTGCCAATTGTCATGCAAATTGACGCTACGTTTGATCGAAGAAAAGATAATGGCCCAAAAAGGGATTGTTCCCAAAATCGTTTAGGTCGTAGAAGCAAAGTGTTTAAGAGAGTAAGTGAACAATTTCAGTCGAAAAAAAAAAGGTTCAATTATTGTGACAAAATCAAAGTTATCATTAACAAAATGGATGGAATCGAAGAAAAGATAATGGTTGGGTCAGAATTGTTCTCAAAATCGTTTAGTTTCTAGAAGTACTAATTAAGAGAGAAAGTGAACGATTTCAATTCGAATTTGTAAAATTAAGTTAAGATATTTGTGCTATACTCTGCTAAGGGTCGACTTATCTAACAAAATCAAAGTTATCGATAACAAAATGATTTTTTTTTTTAACTTGATAAATGATTTAATTCTGAACGATTTCTCTTTTTTAATGTTTTATGTGTGGGACGAATCAAGCAGATCGCACATCTTATCACAATTTGACGTCGTGATCGAATTGTGTTTCCATGCAATTTTGTTAAGAATCATCGGAATAACGGAAGCTATATCATGTTCGTATACTTAAGAATTTGCTTGGTTTCAGGCATAGAGGTATGTCTGTAGTAAACCTTTGTTTCGACCCGGCTCTTACATAAACTTTATTTAAAGATTCCAAATGCAAATCCGTCCCCCGGTGGAACATAACCCTTCCCTAATGTTACGTCACAAGCCGTACAATCAAAAACAGCCTTGCGAATTCCTACTGGGAATTGAATATCAATTGATAAATTGCAGATAGGTATAAAACCGAAAGGACGATGTTCTGGTTTTGATAATTGTTAAGTTTATCAAATTTTTGTAAAATAATGATTATTTTAGTGTTAGTATCGATTTGTTTGAATTCGAAATGAATAGATTGTCATGTCACATTTTCGGAAACCCCGTCCTCTCTGATAACGTCACAAATAGTCATAATTTGATGAGCCCATGAACCCCTCCCCCTTCGAAGCGGTGACGTCATTTATGAACTGCCTCTTATCTTCCGGTTATCTATCTAGACTGATTTTCGAAAAACGCTATTGTTAGGATCTCCGAGTTCCAGCTTACTTTTACATTGATCAAGCATAATACAAATGTAAGGATTATCTTGTTGGCATTGGGCATTCTGAGAGAATACAAACAGTCGCGCCTTTTTGACCAAAAGGTGTCGGTTGCAAAGCCTAGAAGCCTATATCTCCAAGTGGTACACGTTGGACACACTATATTTGACTTTTTGACAATTTTTACATCTTTTCTCAGTTTTCTTAGCAGAGGCATTCACTTTTAACTCCGAAAACCAGAAAAAAAATAAATTTAAGAGCATTAAAATCGCTGTTTAAAACTAGTAGAGTTTCGCTTAAGCTATTTGTCTCTATGTGCAACAGTAAATTTGAATTCTTAAAAAAAGATTTATTAAATTTGGTTTTATAATATATAAAACTTTAAATTTATTTATATATTTTAATTAAAAGTGCAAATACAATAAAAATACTTGTCAGGCAATAAATATAAATTATATTTAATACCATTGTCTATAAAAAGTGTATCTTTAGAAATCAAGTAAATCAATAGATCATAAAATCGCCAAACAATTCGCATAAAATCAATAGAAATAAAAGCTGGGAACCGGCCTGAATATTAAGTGTACCATCCAAGAAAAAAAAGGAACAAATCTGTTACTACACAAAAGCCAAGACAGCTTAGAGCATCTTTCCGCTAATGTTTAGGTGTGGTCTGGGGCTGGTCACCTGGCCGAGTAGCCGCCATACAACCGGCATCCATTAGCGCGTTTTTTTTTCTCTCTTACCAATTCAAAATTTATGTTAATTGTGTGTGCCGAAGTTATTGAATATTCTAACAAATAAAAAAGTTAAATATTGCAAAGAAATAAAAAAAAACAAAACGCATGTACTTAAGATTGACCATATATAAAAGTACTGTAATACCCACGCCCCAAGCAGTCTCTTAGTGCTATTTGCAACTTACCAGCCCAACTTCTGACTTTTGGCAAGTAATCGTTCCAGAAGCTGCAACGTGCCGCCAAAGGACCTCGCGCCAATTTCTCAATTTTATCATCCGTGCTGAAGATGTAATAGACGGGATCCTCTTTCGAAAAGTTGGGCCATTCCTCACCGTCCTGTGCGGGATTGCTATAAAACGAAAAGCACAAAAAGCTTTTATTATAGCGCGCCGCTTAGAGTGGTTGTGAAACAGGCTGAAAGTTTGTTATGCACGCAAAAGCTGCCGCTAGATGTCGCTACTTACCCTGTCTTGGCAAACTCTATGACAGAGTTGAGCATACGCTTGCCCAGCTCACGCTCCACAGGTCGATATTGCAAGGATGTGTTCAGCGGTTGACCAAAGAAATACTCTATCTCATCGCCATGCAATACACCCATCCACTCGCCCCACAATGATGTGCTGGTGCGCTATAAAATATAAAAAAATTTTATTATATTAGGCAGCACTAGAGGTAAACTCCAAAAATATGTATGTAACTTTTCAAATTTATAAAAAATAGCTTGTGTTGTGCCTGAAATCTCTTTTAAGTGTAGTTCAATCCATCAGTGTGACAGATTCTTTTGAATTTGAAGCCAAAATCAATCCATGCATTTTTAATAAGGTGGCTTTTCTTTTGTTCTCTCTTATATTCTCTCTCTGTCGCCCCTTTTAACTACACTCACGCTGAAAACTATTGACTTGTGTGAATCAAACTAAGTTTCCACATCAACTGGACTCATTTTCTGGGCCTCAATTCAATTAAAAAAAACTTCCTGTGGCACTATAACCTATGAAGGAGAAGCGCCGCTCACATATCCGCTTTTGTTCTCTTCTAAAATCGCTTTTGTTGTCGTAATGCAGTTTTTCCACTAGGTTGCCAGCGAAAATGCCTTGTAATCGATTGCAAATCCATATCAAAAAACTGCAGCTTGCAATACTGTGAAACATGATTCGTTATGACGAAGTTATAAGGAAATATCGAAAAAATGCCGCAATCGAGAATATTTTTGAATTTCCGTACAAAAAAGAAAAAATTTGGGGTCGCTGATTTGAAATCCGGAAACCGTTTCGACTTTTCAAGAATGGTTTTTGAATTATCGCTACTTCTAAAATTCGAGGTTTCGAAAGTTGCAAATTCAGCTAATCTCACATATCTCGGGAACCTCACTGCCTATGAGATGAACTATAATTTGAATTGAAGGTAATTAACTATTGATTAAATCCGGTTCAGATAGTTTTGGTGCACCTGATTTCGATTGCGAGCTACAAAGTATTAAAGACACATACATCTGCAATCACAACCAGCGGTTATGGACACCTTGGGAAACATCTGCAGTAACTAGTCAGCTAGGATATCAGCCTCTGGTGCTCTTCAGCTCCTTCCAATGATAACAACCTTAAGCTAAAAGTCAGACGGACCGACAATAAGCAAGACAACACATAAAAATCGAGCAAATTGGTATGCAATAAGTCTGACCAACCGATAATCGGCTGCCTAAGCCAATCAGCTGTGTCGGAATGCCCAAATGCAGACATTTATCGTGTCAAGCGGATTGGAATAATGGATCCGATGTTTTATGTTGATTCTGACAGCAATTACGCAGATTGACCTTAGTAATCGTTATCGGCAAAATCGATTTATACATTTCGCAGTTGTGACCGACTTTTGCGAAAAAAAAATCGGGTATCGAAGGTTTCATTAAGACGTCAGACAATCTGCCAGCATCAAAAATCTAGACGATTTTTATTTTGGCTATTCTAGGCCACAGTATTTCCCATTAACATTTTGTCTGTTACTCATGAAACTTAAGTTTAAACGACTCAGGGCATATGTTGGCATAGCGATTATTTGACCGTAGCTTTAGATTTTCGGATTTGGTAAAACGTGCTTCATTACTAAGTTATATGGCATATTCCGTTTAACTGAAAGTCAGGATTCCAGAAAAGCCATATAGTTAACATATGCAGGAAAAAGGGAACTAATGGCAATAGGATAAAATGGGCACGATTCTAGTAAGATTTGCCAAAAAGTCTGCTACATTTGCAAAGAACACTTTATAGAAGAGCCGAAGCCGAGATAAATTTTGCGTCTCATCGTCAAGAATAATGTATTTCAAGCTTTATTCTCCAATTTAATTGCATGCACCATAACTTGTCATCTCGAAGACCGTTTCTTTTAAGTCTTAGAGGTTTTCCGCCAAAAAAAAAAAAACAAATAACTATAAGAGAATCACACCGCGATTTGGCATTCGAAGACGGATTTTCGATCAAAATATCACGAGCCCTGTCGAAGAGCTAATGAATTTGCTAATGCTTACAAAATCTGCCAATTAAAAGCTGCATTGCCTAAGACGACAACAAAAAATGAACACTTTTTCTCTGAACTCAGCAAGCAGAGTTAATTCGATGAAACTTGATATGAATGTTGAGACGTTTGAAAAGCTACAGGGAATTTCAGGTGTGCGTCTCAGAACATTTGAGCTCAAAGTTGGCTCTATCGAATCATATTGTTTATTCAAATACGATTTTTCTAGAATAAACGCGAATAAAATCGAATGAAACTCATTTAATGTAGAAAAACGCCATGAGCAATTGTTTACTTATGCGAACAGTAAAGGTTTTTTTGGTCCAACCTAATATATATACAAAGTACATATTATATGTTCGCAAGAGTGAGCTATGTATGTATTTTAGCTCGGAACGAATTATGCAGACAAACATGCTCATCCTAGCAGCGTCACACACAGCTACATTTACCCTTTTTATTTATTTATTCGATTTTCTTGAATTTTTGTTGTTGCCGTGCGCGCTCGGTAAATTGTAAATATTGTCGCAGCATGCCGCGCCGCGCCAAAATAAATAAATAAATACTTTGGTTGGGTCTCGAGGTCTTGACACTGCCACAACAGCGAATGGTTTCGTCTTAAAAGGTCTCATGTTTGGCTTTAGTTAACAGGTTTAAAGCGTGAGGCCAGAATTTACCAAAATTACGCATACGCAGCGTGTGCCTTATCTTGCCTTGGCTTGTGGCTAATGGCAGTCATTTCACTTATGCGCATATCTGCACTCAACTACCGCAATGCTATTATTTATGTGGCAACACACAGACAACACAACTAATTTCTTCATTAACAACAACAATAGGCCAAAACCTGAAAATTTTGATGGTTGTAGGGGCAACAACTGCACGGCCAGCTACAGAGCTGTCCACTTAACCAGCTCAAAAGGTAACGTCAGGCAGGAGCAACAACAACAACCTAACAGTTGACCCCATAACAAGCAACTGGCAGCCAAGTGGCCTGCCTAGGGGCTGCTCCACGTTGCCAAGTCACATAATGAATAGTAGCCAGGACATGGCTAAGGGTAATGCTGCTGACTGCCAAGTTGTTGGCAACTTTCACACGCTGCGACAGCGGGATGCAAGGAGTGAGGGACAGTGGGGCCTATGCTTGTGTGGCGCTACCATTTCTCTTCTTTTTTTTTTTTTTGTATATTTTCTTACGCCTTTTCGCGCAAATAATGAAAAATTGTACGTGTAGAGCCGGGCGGAAAAATAAACTTTTTTGATTTAAGCGCAAAATTACAAACACCAAACAGTAGGCAAGCAGCATAATGAGCAGGGTGGCGAGCAGCGTAGCAGCTGAAGGAGCCATACGATCACGCACAGTGGCATCGCCGCCCGAAAACCATATCAAATATCAAAATTTGTATGAAAGCATACAACTGATACAGAAATGCGCAGAATTTCAGAAAATATAACAATTTATTCTATTTAGACGAATAGTTTTGAAATTTCGAATTATATAGTTAGTTCAATGGGTTTTCAAAAGATGGCAAGGCTTCTATAAATGAAGAAGAAAACTGCTGAGGGAATGCATACAATGCCAAAAGGAAACCTCGATTTAGGTAGGCATAACTCGATGAATACCAAAGTAAAACGGATGCGGAATCATTTGGAATGATTCAACATGGAAATGATTCAAAAACTAGAATATTGTGTGATTTATGGACATATATTGAGTATCTATTGCATTAGATACGTTTTTAGATATGTGCTCCTTCTGAGCGTCTCTCTACGATAATATGAAAATTAAATCAAGGGAATAAGGCCAACTATTTTCCAAATCAACCAAAGACTACTAAACTACTAGGAGTTTTGATCGATGAAAAAGTTTTCAATGTACCATTCGACTTAAAAAATTTGAATGGGTCAATATTTTCTACATTTCATGCAAGAATGAAATGTGGGTGGACTATTTTGATGCTAGCACATACACGAGTTGGCAAAACTTTAGACGAAAACACATCATCTAAGGAAGAGAAAATTAGCAAGATGCGTTCAATAAAAAGTTGCTACTCCGAGCAGACTGTCCAGAGAGTAACCAAGAGAAAGCAGCTGGAACCATTGGAGGCTGCATGCTACTACTTCAAAAGCTATGACTTTTTCAACGAAAAAAGTCAGAATGTGCCACTGTGCCACGCCGCCGTCAAGTCATGAAAAATATTATGAAATTATATGTCCAGTTGAGTGGCGAGTGCGAGCGAGACGGCGCACAAGCAAGCATGAAAACTTATTTAAGTGCCAAGCACGTTGCATGCTGCAGTGGAGCTGACCGTGCCACCAATTCTGAGCTGGAGGCTTGTGGCACTTGGCTATTATATGCTCTGTTTGTTGTTATTGTCGTTGTCAGGCAGCAGCAGCAGCAGCAGCGTAGCAAATAGACAATCTGGCAGCCACTTTGCAATGAAGCAGTCAAGTCAAGTCAAGCCAAGTCAAGTGGGGCACCACCCCATTTGGCCATGGTCTGTCGCCTGGCCAAAAGTCATCTGCTTCTTTATGGGCCAAGTTAGCTGCCAGTCTTGGTGAATGTATACAATTTGGCCAGCTGTAATTAAAACTAATTTCATTTGCTTTCATTTCCATTTGGCGCTAGGTGAAATTCTGTCTCTCTTTCTCTATCTCTCGACATCACAGTTGCTACTGCTGTTCTCCGATTATTAACAGACGATTTGATTTCGAACAATGCAATGCCCAGCAGCAGCCACAGCGGGAGCAACAGCAGAGTACAAACAACTCCTGACCAAACACAAGCACACATACTAGCTGCACTGAGAGAAATAGAGTGGATGAAACATAAATATGTATATGTGTGTGTATGCTAGTGGATGGCAGCTGCTTTTCACGCTTACGAGGATGCTCCAAGTTGCAGAAGCCTTGCTTTTGGAATACACATCGCAGTCTACACAGTAAGCTGAACCTTCTTTTTGTATTGCTTTGAGTGATTCGTAGCTCTGCAACTTTTCACTTCAAAATATTAATGTGTATATGGTTTTTTGCTTCAAGAAGGACGCTGACAGTTCTCACGAATGTCTCAAAGTAGTATGGTGCCTTCACAGAACAACTCAAATGCTGAAATCTTTAATCAAATCACTCAGTGGACGATATCATCGATTGCATTACAGATAACAAAACGCTGAACGATATGGAAAATCAGTATGCAAACCACCGTATCTTTGTAAGGTTGTATCTATCAACAAGCTGCAACTTTACTTTAACTATTTATAAATAAAATGTAGTCCACTTTTTCTTTAAGTGTGCTCGCTACTCCTTCTCTGTTTCGCTCTCTTTCTTTCGCTCACACACACTCTTATCCTACAACATGCATACACACACACAGAGTCCCATGCACGGTTGAACACCTCCATTGCGTGGCCTTCGGCAGCTGGACGAGAGCAGTCTGTGCCTGCTGCTCTTCCTGTCTCTGGTGGCTTTTCCAATGTCCCTGTGTTGCTTTCGCACACAAACTTGTACGTAAACTTGCCATACGCACTGTGCACTGTAGTAGCCCTTGTGCTGCTCGGCAATGTTTGTGTTCCATCAAATGGAAAAAGCAACAAATCAGCGTAAAATGAATTAACAAGCGTTAAAATCAGCAACAACAACAACAGCAACACTGAGAACAACAAGAGCAACAACAGCACTGCTAGTTCACTCTGGACTCCTATACAAGAAACATCTTCATTAATTTGGCTTTGGCATGTAAATAAAGCCGTAATCAAGGCAAAATAAAATTCTCTACGCCATACGCTGCGTATGCGTAATATTGATTTTTCCACACTGATTTGTTGATGCCGCAGAAATTACCACTTGTCACAAGGCAATCCACAATTATTAACATTTATATTGTGTTGTAGCTGCGTTACGTTGAAAATCAATATCATTGTTGCCCCTATTGTGCCACCCGTTGACCGCAACGCTGCGTATACTTAACGCACAGCATATGTATTTGTTAATCATTAGCTGCAGCCGGCGCAGTCGTTTAAACAAATACAAATAAAAACAAGAACAACAAAATAAATGAGAAATTATGCCACACGTGCAATGTGCCGTGACCTCGTAAATTGAAGTTTCATTAGACCAAGCCAAGTTACCACTCGGACGAACTCTCTCCTCACACACTCTGAACCTCTCGCTAGACCCTAAAACTGCTACAAAACTCCTATGGTTTCAGTCTAGTAACGATGACTGTCTGAAAGTCAGTGAAAAGCCTGGACTGTGGTGCGTGTAGTTTAATTGTAGTTGTGTGAGTGTGTGTGTGTGTGTGTGTGTGTGTGTGTGAGTGGGTGGGTGTGTATTGTATGAAACTTTTGGTTACCATAATTATGGCGGCCAAGGTTGTTTACCGCATGTTGATTTGTTTGACGGTCGACCAGCCAGCTGCTTAGGTTTGTGAGTGTGTGTACGGGACCTGCAATGCGTGGTCATACTGTTTATGAGTTTAGTTCACAGTTAGGATCCTAGTTATCACAAAGGGCTACAACCTGCAGACCAATAATATCTATGCTGGATCGTCAAATTAGAGCTCCCATAGTGGTAACCGATTGACGCTACGCCAACTGGATTACTTTGCTGCTTATTTAGCTGTATTGGAGCACAAAGTCATATCGACCCGCCATCAGATAAATGAGGCGAAAACAAATTCACCTAGCATCTGGAATGTCTGAGCTTATGCATTGGAGTCGGAATGACTTCCGTTGGCAAAGATGTGCATTTTAGCTAACTCAGCTGTAAGTGATGTACCAGACAGCTACTCCGTATATTCTAAACTCATATAATACACAGCAGAGGGAATGGACAAACATTCAGCGTAACGAAGACCATAAACCTTACACGGTTTCCATTGGACGTATATGGAAAAGGACAGACTAATGAGAAGCTTGATGAAAAAGCCAAGTTCATAAGTAAACAAATCAGAGAGGAAACCCAACGTGTGAAGCAACAAACAAAAGTGTTCAGCACTGAATTGTTACCTAGCAGTACTACTTATACTTGAAACTAATCCATATACATTTACATAAACTTTGTGTGTCCAATATCGATGGCAGAACTCCATTTCTTGCTCACATCTGGAAACCTAGCTTCAGTTATGATTCTACTTGGAACAAATTCCCTTATGTTTCTAATATTCGTATAAGTGGATCTCTTATAGTTTAAAGCTAGGAAAAATATTCGAAAGCAAATACATTCGGATAAATCTTTAATCGAAGTCGATTATAAAGATGCATTTGATGCCATCTCCTGCGACCTTTTCAACCTTTTGTTGGAGAATGTGTTGCAAAAGACCGAAGTACATCGGAGCCGGACTGTATTCTACAATGGTGTCCAAGTGCTTGCATACGCAGATGATATCTCTATCGTTGGTTATTGAAAGTTATTGAAAGAGAATCTGCCAGGTTTAGTCTGGTTGTAAATGACAGCAAGGCGAAGTGCTTCTTGCTTCTTTCAAGAAGAGATACATAGAGAGATGGACTCTCATATTGATGTCGAAAACTATACTTTCGATGTTGTCAAAGATTGTATCTACCGTAGCACCACCGTCACAATGAAGAACTATGTCAGCATGGAGATCAAGCGGAGAATCACTCTTGCCAATAGATGTTACTTTAATCTCAGTTATTTCCCTCCCCAGAAAAAACTAATTCTATAAAACGATTATCCTTCCCGTTTTGCTTTATGGCGCTGAAGTATGGGTGGTGATGCAGTCTGATGAAAATGCCCATGGAGTGTTTGAGTGGAAAGTAATCCGTAAGATCTTTGGCCCTCTACGCGTTGGCAACGACTACCACACCCAGTGGAACGAAGAACTCTACGAGCTCTACAAAGACATTGACATAGCCAAGTGCGTATGGATGAAGAAGCTCCTGCGAGAAAGGTCTTCAATGCGGATGTGGTAGGGAGGCGACGAAGGGGCAGGCCATGTCTTCGCTGGAAGGACTATGTAGAGAGTACACGTGCTACCTTTGGTATCAACAATTGGAGAAGGCGCTCTCAAAGCAGTGACGCCTAGAGGAGAGCTTTACATCAGGCCGTAACCCGGTAACGCGTTGTTATGGCCGAAGTGCATCGGCATTATTTTTTATAAATGTGTCCAGCTGCGTAGCTTGTGTCAGTAAAAGACAGAAATGTGCAAAACAAATTTTATACTTCTGATCCAGAAGAGGGACGTGCCGCTTAGACTCTCATATTGACATTGAAAACTATGCTTATGATGTTGTGATGTCTACCTTGTCATCACTGTCACATCGAAAAACGATGTCAGCATGGTGAACAATCGATGCTACTTTCATCTCATTTTTGCCAGATAAAACTAATACTGTATTATACGATCATCCTTCCCGTTTTGTTTTAAGGGTCTAAAGTATGGCTTGGCACTAACTAGCAAGACAGAGTTGCCTAGCGCTGCTCCCTACATCAGACCGTAACTCTGTTACGGGTTTTATGGCTAGTCAAGAAGGAGGAGACGACTTTAACCACCGATGGTTAAAAAAAAGCAGCGTGAGCAAATAACAGCTCTATATTTCTAAGTTTTTTCTATTCAATCGAGTCACTGTTCCAACAGTTTCCAACTCTTCCTCACCTTATTTATACATCTATCATCATAGTTTTAGCGCTTTTGATTAGCATTTGACAGTAGTAGTAACAGTGTGTACACACTTATATTTGTTGGGTTTAGAATATGTAAGGAATTGCTGATTTGCAGCCAAAACAAGATTTGAAAATACATTTTAAGTACTGCAGCAACCACCCCGTATATTATAGTTTTTAGTTAATAGTCTCAATTTGGCTACGGTTTTGATTTCCTTCATATTTACCATAAATTGAATATGTATTCCCTTGAAATTATTGGCTGATTTTGAGTTTCCCACAGAAGACCTTCAAAGTGAAAGGTTTCTACTTTCCCACATAGCAGATTTATTTATTAATTAATTGAAAGCTGGCTTGTGACTATTCAAACTTAATAGAAACCGAGCATGGAAAAGCTGAAAAGAAAATGAAGTGAAGGCAGGTGAAAGCAAAAGCACGTGCGAGTGACATGTGAGTCAATGCCAGCCAAGCCCTCACATGACACACTTTAAATGCCACTCTAGGCATGTTTTTCCGGCCCGTATTTCGCTTAAACATATTTCTTTTTTTCGTGCAAATTAGCCGCAAGCTTTGCTATATACAGTTGGCCTTTATGCAAAGGTAAAGTCAAAAGCAAAAAACGCTCTACGCTCTCCCCTACTCTGCGTACTAAAGCATAAATATTTAAGGCGCCGGACAGTGGTTGGTGTTACGGACGGACAGAGGTACGCACGGCATTAGCCTTGCGTGCAATTTTAATGACAAACAAATTGCAGCTTTTTCAGCACACAAGCTGCAACTTCCCGCCGCCCTCATGAAAACGCTCCATTTAGTCAACGCCGCAGCGTTTCAATGCGCTTGGCTACACCTTGCGGTGTCAAAGGTTGTGAAATATTTAATGACAATTCCACCGACTGTTATATATACTCACGTGTGTAAAGTAGTAATAGTGCACGGAGGCGCCTCGCTCCGCCAAAGCCTGTGCGTATTCGTTGGTGGGGCAGGTAAAGAAATGATCGCCTACGGCGCGTCCAATTTGCTGCTGGTTCTGATAGCCCGGATTGCCCTCCCAGCTGGTGTACTGTGGTTAAATTGGTTAAAAAAATGAAAGGAAAACAAATAAGCAATATAATTAGCTTAAATAATGGTCAATTAGCGGAACTGCGGACAAATATACAATATGTGCGAGGGCTGTTTCAAAAGTAATGCACAAGTGATATAAATGCTGACCGGGCTTTCAAATATGTTGCGCTCCCTTGTCAATGCAGGTTGCCGGGTTGCGTAGTTGCTCGGATTTCGTTCAACGTTACTTACTTATTGAGCATCCAAATTGGTCGGTTCACTTCTCTAAAGGAGCTATTCCAGCAGTGGTTCCTGCTCCCGCTCCGCTGTTCCCAGCCGTGTTTTTCGATAAGTTCGATGGTATACTATAAAACTTTGCAACATTTGGCCGCAAGACATTCAGCACAAAGCTTTTGTAGTATGCTCCAGTGGAACCAGTAGCCTTTCAAGCTCGATTTGTGGCGTTTAGGCACCGCTTATCCTAAGCAAAGATCATAATTTTGTTTGCTTTATTGCTGAAATGCCGATCGGCTAACCAAGTTGCCAACAACGCCCGCTAGAGTGCGCTGCGCATTACTATAGAAACAACCCTCCTACAAATATACATGTCATATGTTATCGGTATCGATTGCAAATGTCAAATCAAATAACGGCATTTTTATTTATTCTGCGGTTGCTTATAGCTGTCAGCTGCCACGCCAACTTGTAGTTACACAAAATCAAATTTTCGCCTGCGGCAGAGTTTTTAACCACATTTAAAAAGCCACTAAATGCAATTTAATCAACTTTCGTTTTCTCTATATCTCTATAAATGGCTGACGTTGACTTTAACTCATTTAGAGCTGACGACAGCAGCATTGCGGTAACACACACACACACATTTACACGCTCACACAGACATGGCAACACTGGATAGACAGATTATAAGAGCTAGCTTCTGCTTTTGACAGCAAAACGCAAGCGAAAACTGCATAACGTAAGTTCTGACGCACTTAACTGCACTCTCTGTGTCTAGTACAGTGGGAACTCGCAAAGAAGAAATCGTGAAAACCGAAATTAGCTCTGAAAATCTAATCTACCTGGCGCTCCTTTCATCAGCTGGGGATACATGCTTATATGTTGGACCATTCAGATACTGATATGAAATCCGCCATTTGTTTGGAGCAGTTCTAACAGGCTGTTAAGGAAGTATCCACCCAGGTACTTATATCGTGCTCTTGCAGAGAGCAGGACATTAGCCAAAGAAATACGCTGCTGTGTCCTTCTCCGCTTTATTGTACGGATTCAATGAGTGAAAACACTATGAAACAAAATACCGTTACCGTTACGAGAAAGAAACATTCATCAATCAACAATGTACGTTCTCAGGATGCTTAAATCCTGTTTTAGGACATCCGTTCGTTCCTTGACTTTGACACAGATTATACTCATTTTTGAGGATAAAAATGCTTAGTCTAAACAAACTTACAATAGCACAAATTTATAGATACAGACGAACAAGACCAATACCGAAACGTATTATTAAACAAAATACTCTTTGAAGCATTCGATTTAATGTTGAGGCAAATAATAAGCGTAAACTGTACACGTACAAACATCAGTTAATACAGCTGTCATATGCAGATAATTTTGTTTTTGTTTTTGTCTTTTTGGCATACCTGGAATATGATAGCCTCGCGTTCCGCTTGCGTAGCCTTGCCGAAAATATTGTTCATAATTTCCAAGTATTTGTCGCGTGGCAACGCGGTGGCATCGTCCTTATCGAAGTAATCGATGAAATCGTATAGCAAAAAGTAAGTGCCTGCAAAGAGAGATAGTTGATTTAATAAAGCGCACAAAAGTAGGCAACACATTTTTGTTTTTTTCCTTGCTGCTGCACTGCAACGAGGTCACTGCCGCAAAATCGTGAAAAATAACCGCAGCAGCCGCAAAGCCGCAACAACAGCGCGAACTACAACAACAATAGCAACTACGGCGACAACAACAACCGCGAACAATGGCGCCAAGTTTATGGAGTGCTGAGCTAGATGGCCAAATCCTAAAAACAATTACCACTACAAAATAGTACCAAAAAAAAAATACTAGAATAAAGTAAAAACTGGTGCTTCAAGATGCCAGTCACAATAGCTGTGCCAAGGACAAGCTCAGCATTAACCCCAACAACAACAACACTTACGGTGAGCAGGCGCAGGCAAAAGCAAAATATGGTCAAAAAAGCTAAATTTCAAATCAACGAAGCTAAGATACTCTTATGGGTATTAAAACAGAGCTACAGATTTTGATTTCGTTCAGGGTCTCACTATCTAAGTTCTCTTATAAAGCCCGTCAATTAGATGTTTCTATACCCTGTACGCAAAGTGTAAAAGAGTATTATAGGTTTGTGCAATGTACATATGTAATAGGCAGTAAGAGGCGTGGCTCACCATAAGTTTCAAGGGCAAAAGGTCTTATCTTTGACTCGGGTAGCTATTGGACCATGTCCGCCCGTCTGTCCATATGAGTGGATAGATCTCCGAGACCAAAAGAGCTAGAGACACAAAATTTTATAAAAAGATGCGCGTAATCTAATGTAAGATGAAGTTTGTCGAATCAAGTCGATATCTTATTCCCTTCCCCCGTGACGGGCTCCATTGACTCCATCAAGTCGAAACTCCTCAGATATGTGCGTCGTGTTAATATGCATCTATGTTTCAAAAATGATCGAGATCGGATAAAAACATCAAAAGTTTTAGTCAAAAATATGCTAATTGTCTTTGATATTTGATAGCAATTAATATCGACATGTGATATTATCGTCTTCAAAGAAATGGCTTCGATAAAATTATCGCATATATCGATAATATGTCCACAGTATCAACAATAACAACGTGAAAAATTTCGATATCGATTTATGCTACTATCGAACATTCGTACCAAAAATTGCATTAAAATTAATATACGCTTTAAAAGGGTATAAAAAAAAGAGTAAAACAAAAAATAAACAAGCTGCTTGTGTACACAAAATCAACAACAAACAACAACAACAAAAACAGCAACAAACAACAACAACAATGTTGTCGATGTGGGTAAAACAAGAATAAAGCGCTCGTTGCCTTTTATTAACTTAATTTTTATGGCACTTGTTGTTGTTGTTGTTGTTGGCTTCCTTTGTCTCGCACACACTTCAAATATGAACACTAACACTAACGAACCATAATTGCTGCCTATGAGCGTTGACAACAACAACAACAACAACAACAATAACAGCCGCAACAACAATGGCAGTAACGGCAACCATAGACTACACACACACACAGACACACACACACACACACACACACACACACACACACACACATAAGCACACAAGGTATGAATATTTCAACCATAGAAAATGGCACGTGCCAAAGTAAACGGTTTGTCAGCCTTTGTAGTCGATGTACCGTTGCATTTGCAGCTTAGTTTATACGCACTTAAACAGTTATCTTATAAACAGTTAACTCGTTTGGCTTTTGGCGTTTATAAATTCATTAAGCTACGGAAATTATGTGCATTTTTTGTACTATACTTCAAAAGATCTTGTCAAATTTGTTAACTTTGTTGAAACGTAATTGAAAAATCACATTTAATTAAATTGCCACACACACACACACACACACACACACACACACACACACATAGAAGTAAACTTTATGTTAAGGAAAATTCGTAGTTTTTCTTTGTGGTTGTCAAGCAAGTGACACACACATACAATGTAAATACGCTTTTAATGAGTGTATAATTGAGTTAGCACACATTTTGCAAGTAAACACAAAAAGATGTTAATACCAACAAAAAAGCAGTTTAAAGCAGCCGGGAAAGATGGCACACACACACACACACACACACACATACAGAGAGAAACTTAAGAAGGCGCGTTTTTGCCACAGTTTTGTTGTTGTTGCCACAGGCAACAGTAAAATGTGTGGCAAGGCGGGTTGGACCAGCAGTTGATTTCACGGCATTGCAATGGAAACCAATTAACGAACAAATAGAGTCCAAATACAGTCCAGGCGCCGCAAGATAATTAACAAGCAAAAACTAAGGAATGAATACCTTTGTGTTACTCTAACAGACAGGACCGGTTCTACACAAAATGGCGCCCGGAACTTGCAGCATAAAATGCTAACTTTTGAATTACTTTAGGAAATGTTTTTATATTAGAAACCGTAGGAAGCGTTTAAAGGTTTATTTTAACAGGATCAAAAATATTTTATCATATTCAAATCATATCATTTCCGCTAAAAAGTATTGCGATTGGCAAAATAACTAAAATCTCTAATTTTATGTTTTTCGACGATTTAAGCACTCTGAACTTTTCCAGCGATTTGGAGATGTTTTTGTGTCCGTACGTTTTCGTTGCCGATGTTTTTGTGTTGAGCATGTCATCAAAGAGTTTCCTATTGAATTTGACCTCTGTAGTCACTATAGTTGGGTTGCCAGAGGAATAATAAGAGTAAATAATTTCAAAAAGTTTGTTTTTCCAATAACTTGAGTATTTCCACTTTACCAAGCTAAATATTTTCCAACGTGTTGGGCATGTCATCAAAGGGTTTCCTATTGAATTTAAACACTGTAGTCGCTATAGTTGGGCCGCCAGGGGGATAACAAGAGTAAATACTTTTCGAAATTTGTTTTTTCATTTTTTTTCTAATTTCGGTTGTTTTGATAAACGTGCGGAAAAGCCTGCGTTGGTTACCAACTGTTTATTTCTAAATATTTTAAATACTTTTTTGTACCATAGATCCCACTACTTCATTGTGTGTAGCGATTAATGCTTTTATGTTACCTATTGGATTATAGCTTAAGTTTTGTTGCAGGTTGATTGCCCATAATAAAAAAAATGGAGGAAATGTTTTTATATTAGAAACCGTAGGAAGCGTTTAATGGTTTATGTTAATAGGATCAACAATATTTTATCATAGTTTTTCCTTCCATTTCATAATCTTTACTATACTCTAGATAAATTTAGACCTAAAGAGTCCTTAAAAGCACTACTGCCCCGTTCGACGGCCCTGTTAGCAGAATTCGCTACAGTTTTGCTTTAAAATTCGCTTGAATTTGTTGCACAAACACAAATTCAACAAGACACAAGCATAAATTCAAAGCATACTTTTGGGTAGCGCTAATGAAAAAGCGTCGCTGCTTCTGAGCAATTAATAAAATTCATAGCATACTTTTGAGGGCAGGGCAAAAAGTGCGCGTTTCACGCCTTAACTTTTTCAAATTATTTAATAGCAAATACAAAAAAAACCAAAACTGAATAAATTAAAGCATGACAAAAATTTGTCATTTTACAAGAGTAAAACCGAGCTCATTGCAGGCACAATACAAACTCGACGTTTGAATGTATTGAATTGTATTCGTTTTCCTATTTGTATTGTGTTCAAATGGTAGATGACCTTGAACTCACACACAAGCACGCACACACATAGACCAGCGCGTCACACACAAACCGTTACATGCGACTTGCTGTTGTCAGCGTCGACGTCGACGTCGTCGTCGTCGTCAGCAGCGCCTTGCGGGCAGGCACGCACACCTTGACTAAGCGCCAGCGAGGCAGCGACGGCAGCAGCGGGCGCCATAAAATGCAAAGAAAGAAATAAAGAAGAAACAGAAGAGCATAGCACACACACACACACACACACACACGCACACACACACGCACACACACTCACTTACACATATGCAGGCATTGGCTAGATATGTAAGAACAACAACAAACATTGAGAGAGAGAAAGAGAGCGAAAGCACAGCAGCTGGCAGCTGAAAGGAGCGCAGCCAAAGTGAAAGTGAGCAGAAAGCACACGTGTCTGCGTCGACTGCGCTACGCCTGCCGCCTGGAACAAGCAGAAGCCGCCGCCACCGCTGCCGCTGCCGCCGTAGCAAGAAAAACGAAAGCGAAGCAAAAGAAAAAGCACAAAGCACAAAGCGCGTTGTGTTGCTCCGTGAATCTGTTATACGAAAACAAAACCGACACACAAACACTCACAAGCGTACGAACTACGCTCATAAATAAGCGAGCGGCGAAAAGCGAAAAGCAAAAGGAAATGCAAAAAAACAGTGGCATAAATGGCACGACAAGGCACGGTTTATAATGCATACAATGTAGCTGCAAATTCCGCAATGACGATCAGTTTGCCGTGCAACTACGCCACTGCTTTGCGGCTTATGCTCTCGCACGTGTGTTTCAGCCGTACTCCCTTGTTGCTGCTTCCTGCTACCTGCCGCTGTTATTTTTGTTCTTACTCCTGCTGGCACCTGAGCAAAATATTTAAATAATTTATGAAGCCGCCGCGCACAGCTGAGCGCCGCCGCACTGGGTAACACACGAGGGTTGCCATTGACATTCGCTAGTATTCCACATCAATGATGACATTGATCTTTATACCCAGTACACAAAGTGTACATAGATTTGTGCAATGTATGTAACAGGCAGAAGGAGGCAAAAAGTATTATCATGTCCGTCCGTCTGTCCGTATGAGCGGATAGATCTCCGAGACCATTAAAGCTAAAAATTAACCAAAAGATGCGCGTAATCTAATGAAAGATTTTTGTCGAATCAAGTCGATATCTTAACCCCTTCCACCGTGACTGATTTGCGCGGTTTTCATCCGCTTCATTGAGTCTATCAACTCGAAACACCTCAGAGATGTGCGTCGTGTTAATGTGCATCTATGTTTCAAAAATTATCGAGATCGGATAGATACATCAAAAGGTAATTTTACCCCCCCTCGACAACAAACTGTGCCAAAATTCCACTACGTGAAGATAAAGATACATGTGAGCTAGAGTTGCAAAATTTGGTGTGGAGACTCGTTAGGGGCACTAATCGTTAAGACTGCACCCATCTTTTTTCAATGGAACCCCCCTTCCCCCCAATCGATTTACCTTAATTGCTGCCACACCCTCCAATATATTGATTTGAAAATTGCCAAATGTATTTATGATCTATGTTACAAAATTCAACGACATTGACGCAAGAATACTGGAGTTATGGGTATAAAAGCCATAATAGCCAACAATAGGAAAAATTTTTACAGGTATATCGTTTTTATGAAAGGAGATATAAAAGTGGATACTTCCGTTCCCATCAAATTTTTTACTTTTTGTTTGTAAAAATGTCTTTTTATACGTTTGTTTTTTACTATTTCCGATCGCTTCAATTTTAAGAAACAGTGAAAACCTTTTCTAAGGACCACGAAACGCTCAGTGTCAGATCGTCAAAGGGACATACATCATAACAAATTCTTGATTGATAGCAGATCTCAGTGAAAGAATTCCGTGCTATGAGTTTTTCAATGATCGATTCAGTATCATGGCTAAATATCTCAGTATAAAAAGTGACGAAATCGAACTCAAAGCTGAAAAACTTGTAAAGGAATACCCTTGAGTTGTAAAATCTACTTAATCAAGCGAACTATTTCAAATTAAAGCATTCACAAAACTTAATGAAAACTTAAAAAAAAAAATACTCTAGAAATATATATAAATCAACTTGAACTTAATTTTGCTCTTATACGTAACGTTGCTCTCAATGAATCACAAGCGAAATCCAAAGTTTAACTTGATTAAACACGGCTTCTTAATAGTGAAAAATAACACAAAATTGATCAACTGATTCTACTGTTTATAAAGAGTTTTTAACGAACTTAATTTCGACTATATTATTATGAAGTGCCAGTCATTCGGAGTGGCAAAAGTATTTTGAAAATCGATACGACAGACAGATGAAAAGTTTATGATTTTGTCCTCTCTCTTTGAAATATATAAGGCAACCCTCGCATTATGCCGTCAACCCCGAACCACGCCCCCTTCGTGCAAAACTTCTGCATTCTGTCATGTCGTTTGTCGTACGTTGGCTTTGCCAGTGCCGCCATTTTGCGTGGGCGAGTCTGGCAAGTTTTGCTCCCCGGCTCTGTCGTGCGTGTCCAATATTGACTGACGGCGTGCCTGCTCCTTGTTTTCTTCTTCTTTTTTTTGTGTGTTTTTGCTGTGCTCCATTATTTAATGGCACTGACATACATAGATAACGCAGCCAGCTGCTTGGTCCAGTTCCAATTTGCTTAATTTTAAAGCTAAGCTGATAGAGATTGCGTAACTTGTACCGTACTTAAGCCAGAAAAGCAAGCAAAGCCACAAAAGCCATATATGAGCTTTGGTTACACTGTCGTGAAAAAGTCTTTGGACGCAAAACTAAAAAAAAAAATGTGAGGTAATTCAATGGCAGCATTTGATGACTACTTGCCAAATACTCCTTAAATAACATATACACCACAAAGAACATTTTTGGAGTTACAGATAATTGAAAGATTAGGTTCACTTACGTTGACCTTCTAGATGTGTCTTGGGAGCTAACGTGAAATCTTTCTCTGCTGTTCTATGTACGCCCAAAAGTATTCGGCTTGCCTTTTTCTGAATATCGATTGACTCAAATCTGTACATTTTGATAATAGAGTACAGTTATATAAGTAGTTACTTTCCAAATGCCAAGCACAACTACTAACTACATTCTCTGATTTAAAATTAGCTATCTAGGCCAATGTTCGACAATCCGAAATCAACGGTGTCCAAAGACTTTTGCACGGAACTGTATCTAGTTCTACATTACTGCAAGTGCATTTTTGTAATGCTGCCAAGAGCGAGCAACAAAATGTTGTTTTTGTTGCTTGTGCCACAAACGAAAATAAATGACAAAGTTTTTCCATGTCTCTTTGTTGTTTGTGTGCTCTGCGCTTAAGCCAGCCCTGGCAGCAGCTCCTGGCACTACGCCCTGCACATTATGTGCATCATGCACAAGTCCCACTCGGCAATAAACCATAAAAATTAAGCACTCGAACCGCAAGCATTATGTAGGGTAAAAATTTAAAACCAAACTAAAGCCGTTTGCCAGCAAGTAGACTCAGCAGTGGCAGCGGTTGTGGCAGAACTAAGCCACAGCTGCGGCAGCCACGCCCACATCACGTAGAGCAGTGTAGTAAAAACGCAAAGTGCTCTATAAAAAGACAACAATGAAATGCATTTTGTCTGGCAGTGTAGCTTCAGCAACAAAATATATATGTAAAAAGACATATATATTAAAGAAATAAAAAAAAACTGCAAAAAAATAATGAAATGGATGAAGCGCAAGCTGCAGCAGCTGGAGCTGGAGCAAGGGTAAGGAGGAGCAGCTCGGACCGGTGCTGGGGCACATAAAATGCAGCTATTTTTGGACAAGTTTTTTGTGGCGGCAACAAATTTAGCACACTGCTGACGTCAGCAGTGCCGAAACTGCAACAATTGCGCGAACAATTGTGTATGTGTGTTTTTTATCTATACAAATAGCAGTCGAAGGATGCAGCATTGTTGAAAAACAAAACTGACTTTGTCTGCAAATTGCCATTTCATGATGATTACTCACCCTCATCCCGCACATTGCCCATGAGTATGTCGTATTCCTTGAGATCGGCTGTCTTCATAAGCGTCATGGGATCAGCGGGCAGAAAAGCGCCATCTATGGTTGGTGCCGACGGAAAACTGAGTATGCCCGAATATGAGTTCCATTGTTGTACGGATATGGTTTTGGCCTCCACGGCGCGCATGCAGCTCATCACATAGGAGGGATTGGTCTGTAAAGAAGCAGTTTAGTATGCTAGGTCCCAAAGGTTTTTGACTTAGCATTAAACTAAGGACTTTTAGATACATGATAAAAACTATATTACTATGGTCTCAGTAAACAAAAGCGCTATAAGACGCTTCTTGGCCTTGTCCTTTTGCTTTATGGCGCTGAAGCCTGTTTGGTAATGCAGTCTGGCCGTCAGCCCGTAACTGGTTGTTATGTCCAGTTAACCATCTAAACTAAAGTTCAAGCTTCTATAGTTACAGCTGCGCAACTCACCTTTAACATGGACGCATTGCAGTTGCAGTCATTTATAAGCGCCTTGCCAATTTCCAGCGCCTTCTCCGATGTCATGTGACTCCAGGGCGCATTCATGGTGCCCGATTGCATCATACCACGCTTGACCACACCTCGCGTCACTGGAGACATGAGCTGTGCATTGACCGAACTAGAGCCGGCCGATTCGCCAAACAACGTCATCCACTCGGGATTGCCACCAAAGGCATGTGCATTATCCTTGATCCAGCGTATGGCCAACGCCTGATCCCAAAGACCCACATTGCCGGGCGCCTCTTCTGCAAACTCGGCGGGCATTTCCGGTGCCAAGTGAAGAAAGCCAAAGGCACCCACACGATATTGAAATGAGGCCACAATCACATTGCCCATTGCCGACATAATATCCGCATTGTAGATGTCCAAAGTGGCCGAACCGGTCATGAAACCACCGCCATAGATCCAGATCAAAATGGGCAGTCCATTGGTTGTATTTTGGGGATTACCATTGTGTATGATGTGCTCGTTGTCTGCCTGTTTGTTGCCCGGATGCTGCAAAGTGTTCAGAGCTCACCAAGATCAAAGTGCTATAGAGGACTGGAACTCACCTCGCCACCATTGGCGCCACGGCCATGACGTAAGCGCGCCTTTCCCGGTACCCAGATATTTATATAGAGGCAATCTTCGGAAACGTTTGTATTGGGATTCCAAATCTCCTCGCCCGAGAAGCCCGGAAAGTATTCATAGCTGTAGAAAGACAGAACAGTTGGATGGGTCAACAACAATGCCCCTAGAAACCCCTACTCCAATATGTAGAGCCAGAATGCCAATTACGAAAAACTAACCAGCTGCTGTGTTATTTATTTTTATTTGCGCTCTTCCGTTTTGCTTGCTTTACTTTCACTTTGCCATTTTCCGCAAACATACACACATATACAGATGAAAATGCCCTTTCCACGTCCCACGCCTTGTTTGCTGTGCCTACAATTTGACATAGTTTTCCCGCTTCTGCCGCTTTTAGCCTTATAAATGTTGAATAGCTCGAATCGATATCGCGTACGATTTCATACAAAAGCTGGCCATATGTGTGTGTGTGTGTGCGAAAGAGAGCGCTCTTGGCTTCGTGTCCATTAAAATTAACTTTGCCGTTTCTCGCACAAAAGTAATTTATCACAAACGGGAAAAGGCGCTTTTCCTATGTCTACCTCTATATTTTCTTAATTTCCTTCTGCCACATTGATGGCTTTGTGTGTTTCCATATCTCTGTATATGTATAAATGTGTGTGTGTGTATCTAGAACTTTGCTGACATTTTGCATCTGCTATTCAAATGAAATTCAATTCATATTCCTTCAATACCATGACATATAGCTGCATGCCATGATATACTAGAACTGGTCACGTGACATGATCATAAGCGTGAATGGCACTACGTTAGACCCTAAACTCGCCTGATTGGCGTGAATATAAATCAAGTCGTTAAGTTTCGTGAATTGCGTGAATTAAATGTGTCACGAAATGTGTTTTATGAATTTACCAAATTCATGGCATTAAAAATAATTAGGGCTGGCCAAAAATGCTCGTTTCTCGCCAAAAAAAAAAAGGAACACAAATCAAGTTTAAAGAAATTAAGAGCTGAACAGAACTCGGAAGTAGGTTAATGAACTTCTTTTTTCAACGAATTGTTTTGAATTGACATTAATTATGATGTCGTCTTCTTTTTCCTTCTGTATCATGATAGTTGGAGGTTTATACGAAAAACTAATAACTAACTACCAACTTTGGATTCAGATACAATGGCACAAAACTTTGTAGAAATTGATAAAAAGCAAATGCACTTATCGCCGATGGACCAAAAAAAGACATGCATCTTTCAAATGGTGATTTTTCGAACTTAATTTTTTGGTCCATCCAAGTCAGTTTAAAAAACTGAAAATAACTTAGTTTCATTGTCAGCTCAATTCGTAGAATGCATTTTTTGTTTGCTTTAGATTTGTGGAGGCTGTGAGACCTTTCAATTCCAATTTGTGAGTTCTATGTCGAAAGACGTATTTCCATATGAGTAGCGCAGAAGTTAAGGCATTAAAGCGTGTAGGCGCTGCATTGAAGGCGTTATTAATCAAAAATCCGCATCAAATTCAAGAGGAACTTGATCAATTTTTTGGAGCTACTCACGCCGACCATTTCTTTGCGCATTCTGACTATGAAAGTTAAGATGTAACACGATTTGCCTTTAAAATGAAGAGCTAGCAGAGATGGGAAAGAGTTCCTAAGAATAATGCGACACATTAACCCACAGGATGGGATAATGTGAATGGCGTACATCATTACTGTGTATCTAAAGAGTAACATAAGGTCACTGTTTTTGATTTATTCATAAAACTAGTAAGATATGGAGATATATGGAGAACCGACTGTTAGTTGGATTCATGGGAGGCAGAAGCTAACCATGATTTATCGCCGAGCAGGCTCTTTAAAAAAACAAAAGCATGGCAACACTTACAAGTACTTACTAGAGCAGGAATCGGCAGCAGAAAACTTGTCATTGACAACATTTCTTTGCTTACACAAATACTTTTGCAGCGATTGAAATTTTTCCGAAATCTCTGCTGCCGTTGCCGATCCCTGCTCTAGACTAACAGTTCAGACTCAAGCCAACAGTTTGTGTCATAAATAAGGTCAAATAACTAAACTACTATGAAGAGAGCAAAGTTCTATTTGAATTTCGTTGCTTAGCTTTATAAGAAGCGTGGCCATAGATAAAGTTCTTCATAGGCTAGAACAAAAGTTCATATTTAAGGTGTTTGTTAATTTTATTTTGTACACTTTTTTCGCATTTTTTCTATATTCCACAGGCTTTATATCAAAAAGGCTGGATAGCTCCGGTTTAAGCAAAAAGTTCGTAGTCTTCAGTTACGTCAACAAAATTTCGGTTTGGGTGGAGTAAGAAAGCGTATAAGTCACAAATTTCGAAAATCTACAAAAGTGAAGCAGAGCCTTAAAAAAATGTGTATTACACAACAATTTTAAGTATTTTTGGCTTTGATTAAAATGAGAACGAGTCTTGACAAAATGAAAATTAGTGTCTAGTGCCTATTTTCAAAATCCGATTGTTCTCAGAATTGGGAAGTAATTTTTTTCCCAGTGTACTAATGTAGTTGCAATACATTGCCATATCCCACATATTTCTCTCGAACCGCACACATCTTAATATAGAAAGTAATTGGCTTTTTATCTTCTTCTTCTTTATCTGTCACATATTCCATCGAATTCTATTAAGTTGTTTGCCACTTCATGGTAAGAGGCAGTAATCAGGGAACTACTATTTATAGTTTTGTTTTCGCATTTCTGTCACGAGCCAATCTCTAACGCATCTACATGTATGTAGTATCTTTGCAACTGGCCGCATTCGCAATGACGTCACTGGCAACAGTTAGGTCAACAGCACACCAAAGCAGCAGCAGCAGCTGCAGCTGGGGCCAGTTTTGTAGGTCACACAGCACCGCTGCTGCTGCAGCTATTGGTCGCCTCAATACTCACCGCTCCTGCACGCAGGTCGCTGACAGTCGCGTGGCATCCAAAACGCCATGCCAGGGTTCTGCCGGCACCGGCTTGCGAAAACGCAAATCATCGATAGGCGGTTTTGCATATGGTATGCTTGTATAGACATGCACCTCATGTTGTTGCACCATCACCGAACGGCCACGCACCGGCCCTGATGACGTTTGCACGACCAGACGATCGATGACGCCGCAAACGCTGGATAGACGCAGCGATAGCACTAGCAGCACGGCAAAGAGCGAGACGGATACGGCAGCGCCATTAAGTGGCGGCATGCTTGAAGCCATGCCGTAGTAACTACGTAACGGACGAGTTAAAGGCGTAGTGAAAGCGGGACAGTCTAATATGCCCAGTAAGCGAAAGTGCGTGAGAGAGAGAGAGAGTATGTTTGTGTGTGTGTGTGCGTAGAGAGTTGTGGCGCGGGGCGTGACGTCACTTGGCTTGCACTTTGATTTGACAGTGGTTTTCGGGCTTTAATATTTAATTTCTTGATTTACGCTTTACATGCAAATTTACTGCTATTGTTCTTTGACGGCTTTCAAAGCGGAATTGGCGCGCGCTGCATGCCCGTGCGCGGCTTTTCGTGGCTTTTCTCCTCTGCTCTCCTCTGCTTCCTTCAAGCGCGCTCTTCGCCTTTGCTACGGTTGCTGTCTGTTCGTGTTGCTGTTCTTCTTCTTCTAGTGTATACTGTACTTTTTGTTGTTGCTGCCTTTTATGCTTATTATCCGGTTGTATTCGCTGTTGTTGCTGTTGCCACTGTAAGCTGCTGCCGTGTGTACTCTGCACTACACATTCTTTCAACTCTCACTTTGTGTGTGTGTGTGTGCGTGTGTGTGTGTGTGTGTGTGTGTGTGCGTGTGTCGTGTATGTGTGTGTGTGTGTGTTGACTTGGGTGCACTTTCGTCTTTGGCTCTTTGTTGTTGTTGTTGTTGCTGTTTAGCTGTTAGTTTTTGTGTGCAGCTGTTGCACTTTTCCAGCGTTTCCTGTGCACTTCCGCTCACTTCTGCCGCTGCCTTCGCTCTGCTGTACTTCTCTTTTGCGGCCCTCTTTTAGGACTCAGCAGCAGAGTCTGTTGGCTGCGCTGCGCTGCTGCTCTGCTGCTCTGCTGCCTCTGCCGCCTTTTGTTTGAACTGCAAATAGAAAAGGCATTAAGTTATTTATCTTAGTTTCCTTGCTGTTGTTTGGCTTGGCTTGGCTTTGGCTTTTGGCTTTCCTTGTTGTTGTAAATGTAACTGTAGTTCTGTTGTTGTAAATGTAACTGTAGTTGTGTTGTTGCCTTGTCACCGCAAGTTGACTTGGCCAGGCGAGCACACGACTCGACGCTGCCCCCGTTTGTATGCTACAATATTTATAACGTTTTGACTGTGACTCTTGTATGTGCACGTAAGTGTGTAAACATGCATGTCAGTGCATGTCTGCGTATCTGTGTGTGCTTAGGTGTGTGTGTGTGTGTGTGTGTGTGTGTGTGTTGCTTGGTTCATGTTTACCACTTCAGCCCAAATGTAAAAGAAATAAGAAAAATCATGTAAGATTCAAAATTTCGACTATGAAATTCTCTGCAATTTAAATCTAAAGAGCATAATCGCCATTAGCATAAGCGATTTCAGCCATTCCACATACTCAAACAAAAAGCAAACAATTTCCAGAAAAATACTAAATTTCGCACGAACGCATATGGAAAAGTCCACCACGACTAGAAAATTATATGTCTATAAAAAAAGTTTTGTCTAATTATACTAATTTTAGTAGTTTATAGCTTATCGAAGTACGGTAACTTCATGTTTAGCAAACTGTCTTCAAAATTGAATTCATGCTACCTTTTAATATCATTTCTTTTGAATTTTTACTACTTTAAGAGATAAACTACGATTACACTCATAATGTAAAATCTGTCTTACAAAAATAATTAACTGAAAAAAACCTTTTTAATTTAATTTATATACATATCGATAATAATATTCTAAATCAAAATATGTCACGTCACGCATTATATAATGGCTTGAATAAAAAAACTTAAATAAGTTGCATTGAAAACTCGGGAGCTTTTTGCAGACTTTTGTGTTTATTAGATGCAGACCAAAACCACTTCTATTTTCTGTCACGTCACATATCACTCTTTGCTTGCTTATACGTTAGTACCATACTCTCGCAACTTGTACACTACATATAGCGCTGCTAAGGTGCAATCCAAATATCATAGCATGTAAAAAAATAATGTCACGTGCGCAGCCAAGAAAATGCCCATATCAAAACTATGTTAAGAAAAATATGATTATTTAAAAAACTGTTTTTATTTTACTTATGTTTAAATTTCGCTTTTTTCTTACAACCGGTCCTTGAACACAAACAACGGAATCCTTACTTAATAGACTTGTTACTATTTTGTTTCACCCCGTGGGAATTCTATAGATCTGCATATAGTATTTCAAGCATTCTCGGCCAAATTTGATATTAATCGATAGTGCTTTGTCACAAGTTTGTACTTCTTAAGTTATCACACAATCTTATGAGTAGAATGAAGCAAAAAATATGTGCCCCAAAATTCAATGGTAAGGTATAATTGGAATTTAGAAAAAATGTTTACAACAGTTGGAAAATTAAAGAACATAGGTTCTTGCAAAGATTTAGTTTAATGCCTTTTAGAAGAAGTACCGCAGATACGAAAGACGGATAGACAGCTGACGATATAGATATAGGTTTTTTGCTTCTAGTACCGTTCTTTTGATTTGCTTTAGAGGCAATGGAGTAAAAGAGCCATAGCGGATTTTGACAAAAACAGCGAAGGGACAGAATTTACTTTCAAGACATCATACGATCAATATTGTTTCATATAACATATTTGGGTATGCGAAGGCTCTGTGCAAAGGGGTGCCTCGCGACTTCACAATCGATTCTGAACAGTATTTGAAGCTGCTCTATCTATATATAGTAATAAGCCCGAATTCACACATTTCACTCAGGAATCCAATCGTTAGCTGTGTGAACTGCGCGCATGGTATTCTTTTAAAAAATTTACCTTGAAGAAGAAGAAAGTGCTGTTTCATCAAGATAATGCACAGAGTCACAAATCAATAAAAACAATGGCAGCATCGCATGAATTGGGCTACGAATAGCTTCCGCATCCGCCGTATTGTCCAGATCTGAACCCCGGCGCCTTTTTCCTGTTCTCAGAGCTCAAGAGAATGCTCGCTGGAATGAAATTTAGCTCCAATGAAGAGGTAATCGCCGAGACTATGGTATATTTTGAAGAAGAAGACAAATCTTACCACAATAATGGTATCGAAAAGTTGGAAGATCGCTATAATCGGGGTATCTTCATCGATGCTCAACATCAATTGATCATAAAACTTGTACTTATAGATATGGCTATGATGCCGCAAATGCTTGTATTATGGACTTTCTTCACTGATATGCTTTATATATACCCTATCTACCCTTTCACCTATTTTACGACTATGAGGTATAAAAAGGTAAAATAGCAAAAAAGAAAATGTTTCAACTTGGTAGGTTTTCAATTCAAGCTTTGCATGCATGTCGCCCAGAAACACACACACACACACACTCGCACACACACATACTCAAAGCCACATCGAGGCCACTCACATAAGCATTCAAGTGCCTGTAGTATATCGTTTTCTATGGCAATACGTCTGTCTGCCTGTATCTTTTGCTTCTCTAATTATATGTGGATGCCACACACACATCGTGAAAAAAGAAAATATATTTCACATTTTCTGTAGTCATCATTAGAGGCACTTGACCGATTTATGGCTGCCATCAAAAACTCTCGCTCCGGATGCGACTGTCCCCAGTAGACTAAATACCTACAGTTGCTCCAACTTTTGTGTTGTCCTTGGCACAACTCGACTCCGTTCTTGAGTCTTATAAGCGGCTTGCCTCACTCAATTGCCGCGATTGCATGCTGGCAACCCATTAAGCTTGCTCCTTCCTGCTGACTATAATAACAACTGCCTCCTGTCTCCACCTTATGCTAAGCAGCTTTTCACTGGCACTGCAGTAATTTAAATGTTATTTTACTGCACAATTAAAATGGCATTAAGACGACCAGAGACCCAGACCCGGAGTCGGACCCTTCAAGACCCGCTTAACTAACTTGATGTAATGCAAGCTGCATGTAAGCGGCGTAATTTGATTTTATTTTATTTTGTTGCCACATTGCTGCAAAATTGGCTAAATTTTCAGCATGTTTCTAGCCGCACTTCTTAAAATGTTTTCCTGCAATTTCCCCAAGCCAGCTACTACTAGCTGCTGACTGCACTTGTTTTTCCAACTTTAAGTAAGCGTGAAAATGGCGACCAAGCAGCAGCCATCCCCCAAGACAGCGTTAAGACCAGGCACAGCTTATGCCAGAGTTTGCAGCTTCTTTGCTAGTTCTTTCTCGCTCTTACACTATCTCTTTCTCTCTCTCTCTCGCCTGCTTGCATGCAGATAAGACCCATCTCTATCTTTTGCCACCATCTTCAGCTCGGGCAACAGCTTTTAAGTGCATTTTTTCTCATCATTTTAATTTCCTGCTGTGGCTTGCAGTTTTTCCTCACATTTTACTGTTACTTCAAGCTACTCTATAAATATTTTATGATTTTATATGTGGCACTGTGAAATTAAGTCTAGTTTAGTTTATGACATGCTTTATGCGCTTAACAGTTGCAATTCCTTGTGAAAATTCGGCTGAATTTGAGTTATTTGCAGAAGTCAAAGCTATGTAGGACTTTGCCTGGGGTCATATACTCCAGCTGTCGTTGAGAACAAACTGAACTAAGCCAAAAACAAACCACAATTGTAAGCCAAGCTGCGAGAAATGGCTGTCATTTATAAAAGTTCCAAACAGATGCAGAAGTTTTGAGCTATATATAAAAAGATTATTCTTAACTGGCCAAAACTTAATTTAACGCTTAAAAACAACGAATCCAACCAAAAAGTTATACCGCTTATGGTACTAGAATGTCGTTTAGAATTTGGATTGGGGTTTTAAAAACTTTTGGTATGAAACATCTATTGGCTTGCCTTGGGACTAAGACCAACTGGTATGCTGTCATAAAAATCCGCTGTTTAGCTTGGTGGTGTTACACTCAGATGGTGTTACGCTGTGTTAGCAGCGCCTACAGGAGAGCGAGAAGTTTTGTTATTGCGTTCTTATGTGCGTTTGTGGCTTTTGTTTTGACACTATTATTATATTAAGAGTTAACAGCGGAAAGTTTCATATGGGGAGCACGGGTTCTGTTAGCACAGGGTACAAGGCTAGCTTTACCAATCGATGATAGAATTGCAGTCAAGTCGAACTTATGTAAATGTAACTTTTCGACTGCTTGGAAGCAGAATAATCAACAAATCGCACTAAAGATGACTATAGTGAATAACCAAGCCATCACTTTCTAATAAAGACCTCACAAAATGTATTTAAATGTTCCGAATATTATCAATTTAAAGTCAATCAGGCTAGTGGTAGTAATCTCTAGAATGTTTTGTTAAAATAGAGTTTAAAATTCTGTTAAATAAGATCTTTGAAACACCCATGAATGAATGACTGAAATAGTCGAGTTCATATAAACTACAACATCATATATTTCATAACGAGGCGTAATTTGATACTTCTATATATCTAACTCTAACAACGTTTGTTATCACCGAAAAGGCGCGCAAAGAGGATATTATGCTAACTCAAGACCTTTGAAGACCTTTAATCTAAAATTTCAGCTAAACAGCTCTCGCCACAATTTCCAAGCAGTTTCACAACAGTTCTTTTGAATCTAAAAACAAAAAAAAATATACCATTTGCTCCAATAAAGATTTGCACACCTATTGCTTTAAAAAATAAAAAAATAAACAATGTTGGAAATTTTAAGAACGATTCAATAGGCAAATCATTCTAGAAATAGCTTACAATGCGGCTTTATATTCATCTCACATGCGACCTTTTCCAACAAATCCAACTTTATTTCAGCATGAGCTGTAGCAAGTGATCCAAGTTTTCTGCGAATAGCTTTAACACCCATTTTACATCAATTTACCAAGTATTCTGTAAATAGTGTTTCCACTAATATAAGAAGAAAATTGGCGAGAAAACGCTCTACTATTCATCTTCGCCTTGATTCCCCCAAGTGTGCTGTACTTATGCATGCTTTTCTACCAACTTCCACACATTTTGTATATAAAACAAATCAAAATTAATGCAAAACCATTCTGTAAGTCGTTTTTGAAAAATTTCCAGCTAAGCTGCAAGTGAAGTGGGACGGAATTGAGGTGAAAGCATAACCAACCCACGCATTCTTAAAACAGTTTTCACCTTGTTGGCGCCTTTTTTAGCAAGTGCTGTGCAAATTGGTGGAACAGGGTAAAAGCATCTGATCACCATTCACCGGGGAATGACCAGGGTAATACTTGTCTCTACCTTAACCAAGTTGACGCACAATCTTCTAGTGGTGCCCCCTGGATAGCTGCTTTAATTGCTACCCGGTGTTAGAGTAGTAAGCTAATGTGCGCAGCAAATCCTTCCCTGGGCTCAAAATGGGTTGTGCTTTGATAGCACCAAAAAATAGTTGAATTTGAGTAGAGCTTAATGTTAAATATAATGAAATCGTTGCAGCGAAAATAGATTACTAGATTACTAGGGAAAGGGTAATAAACGTAATGATTACGCTTGTTGACAAAGAGGGGAGGGGGTCGAAATTGGCCAAAAGCGTGGTATATGTTCGGCCAATTACACTATGCAACAAATTTGACCTCAATGAAAGGCCTATGACTTAAACATACCTTTTCTGATAAATTTTGGGTCGCTGATCGAATCGAATCCGGAAACCATTTTCGATTTTGTAATACCGTTTTCGAATTATCGCTATTTCAAAAACTTCGAGATTTCGAAAGTTGCGAAGTCAGATAATCTCCTATATCTTGGGAACCTTACTTAGCTTAAACCGTTTTGTAGAATCGCAGATGATACAAAATCAATTTTTTTATTGATTTACAGTAACCGTTTCATAATAACAAGGAAATTAGTTAATCATTGAAGAAAATATCTTTAGCAAATGATATTTGAATACAGTAACATAATCGTTACCGAAATATTTTGCGATTCAATGATATGAGGCGACTAATGTAAAATCCGTCTATAAGTTTCCGGTTACTGCTATTGTTTTACTGTACAATCCGTCCAGTAGTTTCCCGTTTGTTGTTTCCATTGTTTTCGCCTTGCTTTGCCCAAGATTTCCTTCTATCATTTGTTGTTGTCCCGTTGCCTTTGTGCTGCTTTTCCTTTCGTTTTTCTCGCTTTTTCTGTGTCATTCTATACATTTTTCCGACTTGTTTACCCTTTTTCTTTCAGTTCTTGTCGCTATTATTGTTGGAAAATTTTGAAAACAAACAAATAGGCGAGCGGCTGATTTTGGGCGGCAGCCAGGCCAAACCCTTTTATTGCTCTACCTCTCTTTATCTTTGTGCTTTGAGACGACCAAAACGATGTAAAGGACGAGGACTATGGCGACCAGTTGACCTTTTGCCAACACGCTGACCCAGCTGGTTTATACTAAGGGCAACATTACCTGTGCGCCTCCCCTTTCGACCTTGTCAACATAAACACCATCGACAACAAATACAACATCATCATCGTCATTGACGTTGTTGCCGTTGTTGTTGTTGTTTCTGACATGGAAAACTTTTGAAATTATAATTTCATTTGAATGTCATTAAAATATTTTTTTGTGGCTCTCTGTGTTATCGTTGCCATGGCCATAACATAAGCAGCGCAATGCAAACCATTTTGTAATTTGGATTTGGGGTTGGAATGGATCAGTGTTTCGCGACACTAGGGAAAGCCGCCCGGACTTGTGTTGTTTTTGTTGTTGCACTGTGCTTAAGGCACCACAGAGCCAAGGTTTTAAGTTTGCTTAGATTTTGCCTTTAGTTTTTAAAGCACTTTGAGCCTATGAGCTAAGAGTAAGACTTCTTCTTCTAAAAAGACTAGTCAACTTTATATCGAATATATTATCGGACATTTGCGTTTTTGGTTTCGGGAATAAACGACGTTTTTTTCTTGAAATCATTGAATCATTTTTCTTAATTCTTCAGAACTAATCGTTCTACGTTTCTCAATGGTATGCTAGCTGCATTTGCTGTTTATTTTTTAGAATAAACAGGCGATTATTGGCTTTGAAGGTCTTCGAAGGCGATCAAGCAAATCGAGCTCAGAACAGAGTGCTGAACGTTTGCTTTGCTTTCCATTTAGTCAAGGGCTGAGAATGACCCAATACACAAAAACCATATTCACTCGTAAAAACAACGCTCACAATCACATAAAACGTTTTAAAACTGCAGTTCACAACACAAGAGCACAGTGTGAAGAAAACGCTTAGTTGTTATTATTCTAGATACTATAACAGTAAAAGTGCAAGGAGCACAATACAATATACATTCGCAGAAACGACGCTCAACTGCTCGGATTGCCCATTTTTAAGTTAATGAAATTTCTTGAAAATATACGCATTCTAGTAATAAATTCTGAGCATACTCTGGTTGATAATTGGCTGGTTGAATCCCATTTTTGAGGATTCTCTTCTAAATCAAATTTATTCTCCGATTAAGCTACGATGTCGTTTTAGGGTTCACTTAACAGAAGTCATCTAAGCTTCTGATTTAACGTCTGACCTTTTTATAACATCTTCTACGACGCTACCTTGTAATTCCTATACTATGATGGTGCTACCCATAAAAGAGCGCAAAAAACCCACAATTCCATGAATTAGGATACGTGGATTTTATGGAAAAAATACATAATAATATTATATTAGCTTACAAAACAATGAAAAATAAACAAATGGTAGCTTAGGTTTTTCCGCACGTTTATCAAAACAACCGAAATTAGCTAGGAGAAATTTAAACAAAAAAAATGAAAAAAAAAATATTTCGAAAATTATTGACTCTTATTACTCCTCTGGCAACCCAACTATAGCGACTAGAGTGCTCAAATTCAATAGGAAACCCTTTGAAGACATGCCCAACACAAAAACATCGCTAAATCGCCGGAAAAGTTGTCAGAGTGCTTAAATCGTCAAAAAAAATAAAATTAGAGATTTTAGTTTATTGGCCAATCGAAATACTTTTTTGCCGAAAAGTAAAAATACTTTATGTTAAGCAGGGACTCAAACCGTAATCGTAACCGTTATGCAAATAAAGCCATTGAATTTTGGAACAGTAAACGAAATAAATTTATTTAGAAAAACCGATAACCATTAACAGTTTTAATTTTTTGCAAGCTTAGTGTAGCCATCTGACTTCTTATCAGCAACATTCATAACTTTTGAATTTTTTTACAATCCAGGGTTCCATTCTATTACTTTCATGCTCTTTGGATTTTGTATAGGAACCGGTATGAGTTTCGGTTTGAATCCGTGATTTAAAGTCATCTTAACGAATCTTTGATAACTTAAGAATTAATCTCTTAATTCTGAAACTGAAAAAACACATGCACTAAGATAAGGGTTTGACGAATGTACAATACCAGCGCCCTATGATAGACACATGATGGCAAAGTTTCAACTGAAGGAGGTCGTTCTAGAAAGAGATACTCCCTAATAGTCTTGTAACTGCCATTGGTAGAGTTTTTTGATAAAAAGTTCTGATCCAAACAAAAAAAGTAATAGTAATTTCGAAGCCTGTGACTAGAAACGCTGCCAAATCTTTATAAAATCACTCAAATATCAACAAAATCAATGTGTAATCGAATAGAAAACCACCTGAAACTCTCGTCTGACGTGTCATCTCTATGGTAATTCTTTTTTCTGTATGTCTACTGTATTGAGTGACATATCTAAAGTCGACCGTTTGTTGTTCTTTCGTACGTTTCGTTTTCATTTCCATTTTCGCTTTCACTTTTTTTTGTTAAAGGCGTTTTTGTTGTTTTCGTTGAAGTAGCTGTAGTTTAATTGATGAGTTGAAGAGGGTAGAGCAGGGTAGCAAAGCAACTTAATTGATACTGTCACTGTGTATAAGTGTGTATGTGTGTGTGTGTGTGGGTGTGTGTGTGTGTGTGTGTGTGTGTGTGTGTGTGTGAGTGGGTCTATGAGTGTGTAAACCTCTGAGCGGAAGAGTGAGTGTGCGTGCTAGGCAGGTGTCCGTTATTGGCTATTGAAAATTGATTTGGTTTCTTGCTGGGGCTTGCAAAGTCGCTTAAATGAGTACAACTTAACTTACAATTATCACGTTAAACAAAGACACACTCGGAACGCTGTCCCACACACACACATTCAAGTGTCTTCATTAAAATATACACCGATGACGGCATCAAGTTTATAATGATGAACTTTAGGAACAATATCACCAAGAACGACTACAATAACAGTAGTAAAAGTGTCATTTGTGCAGTTGACCTTTGGTAGCAAAAGGCATCACCAAACAGCTGTGTGGCTTGTGGCAAAGCCTGGCAACCCTGCTCGCAGCCATCATAAACAAAATGTCTGGCGCCAGGCAAACTATAAAACAAACTCAAAGGCGTGCCCACAAATCGAAACGAAAGGCACGAAACAAATTTGGTTTTCTATACACTTACGGAGAGTATAAACTACCTTTGGTTGAAATATAAGCAAATGGAAATCGCAAAAGTTTTTAAGATCGAAATTCATGGCTACGACTAAAAAATGTTTGTATGGTAGTTTAAAACATTGGCGTTTTTCGATATTCCCCAATAACTTCGCCATTTAGCTTACGATTGGGCTCAAATTGGTGTTGAAATGTTTGCAAAGAATCGTTTTATCGAATTCAAAAATTACCCATTATAAACTTTTTGTAATTTTTGATTTAATTCGTTTGAAAAAAAAAATATTCGATTTTCGAAAAAAAAAATTCAATTAATTTCCTTGTGACTTGCAATCGAATCAAGGTAGACAAAAAACTTCTGACAGACATTGATTTGATATTAAATTACCTTCAATTCGAGTTACAATTCAAATCGATTGGTAGTAAGGTTCTCGAGTAATATGAGATTTGCTGATTACGCAACTCTGGAAATGTCGATTTTTTTAAATTTGCGATAATTCGTATCGGTGGTAGAAAACCCAAAATGGTTTCCGGATTCAAGACCAGCAACCCCAAATTTAACGGAAAAGGTATATTTTAGTCATGGGCCTTTAATTAAGGTCAAATTTGTTGCATAGTGTAATTAAATAATGCATTTAGTTTAAAGTTGGACGCTCTTCGATGTGGAACGTCTACGACCTCTAGAAGTGATACTTCACCATTATTTATAGGTCTTGCCCAGTTGCCATTTCCGGTTGGATTTTCAAATTCCACCGATTTACCAAACTTCGACAAAACTTTGTGAATGGAACACTAACATTCAGAGCTATGTTATTACTTAATAAATTTCAATTTTGATTTTAATAAATTAAGAAAGCCAACTATAGGAAAATAGGGGACATCGCCTACATTACTCGCCCATATTAGTCATGTCATAGTTTAACTTTCATTAAAACTTACGTTTTACTTCAAAGATATAAAATTGTTTCAAGGGGAGTGGGATTGTGGAAGGTTCCACTCAATTCTAGTTTTATGATCAAGTTGCACAGTTCGTTAAGAAATGTTCGTAATGAATGACTTTTTTAATTGTATGTTATTAAATACTATATGAGCTCGTGTCGACATTTTTTTAATAGCATATTAAAACCGTCGTTAAAAACTAAAAGTGCGTTATGAAAACTGGATTACGTAAGTTCAAAGCTTAACAATTCAGTTAAACAAATCAGCGAAATGCATTGTTTATGGGCTAATTTAGAAAAAATGCTTAAATAGATTTTGCTTTTAAATCGTTTGTTGCATATTATTTCGAGTAGGGACACTTTTTGAGTATCTTTGCTTCAATGAGATTATTTTCGAGTTACTTCATTAACAGCCTTAGGAGTCGGAAGCATGATGCTTATAGATCCAACCTTCTCTTTGTATATAATAAAAATTTCCATTTTGATCTTTTGATCGATTTCCCGCATTTTTTAATCAGAATATGCTCAATTCGTACGATTTATTCTCAAGTTATACGCAGTCTCACGTTTGCCACTCTCCTTTATATATATGTAGTAAAATCTCTAGAAAAATTCGATGGTGAAAAACTTTCATGATAACTTACCAACTCTCTCAAAGTATATGTGGCTCATCGACAGATTGTTAGGTTAGTTTGAAATGCGGCTGAAAGATATTTTTGGCACACCACTAAATTTGTCAATTAAACCATGCCACCTTTGGAAAACCGGACTTGGTATAAGTATTGAGGCAGCCAATAAGCGTTTTTGTCTTCACAACTTACTAGATTTGTATCAAAAATTTGACCAAGTCTTCTAAGATCGGAACCATAGTAGCAGGCAACTGAAAAACCAGTATTACAGAGAAAATGTTTTTTGCGATTCTACAGTATTTCGTAGTATCATTTTGAGTTCGAATATTCGGTTCAATCAATCTTAAAAGCGTATCTATGGCTTTAGCGATATAAACTTCGTCGTATATAGGTCAAGATCCACCAAAAAGCTTTAGAGTACATTTCGTTTTTTTTAGCACAGAAAGATTGATACCAGTGCAACGAAGCTCAAAATAGTTTTCTTATGTTAGAAATTTGCAGAACAGAGTGTTTAGGGTATTTAAAAATGTCACATTGCTTCTAAGTCATATATTCCTTTCGATTCTGCTTTTGCAGTAGCGCTCTTCGAATAAAATCAAAAACTACAACTATAACGCGAATTTTTGTACTGCCAACACCAGCAGCAGCAACAACGATGCACAGCAGGAGCTCTTTCGAGGCAGTCGGTGACGTTACCGTTACCGTCGCCATTGCTTTAGATGTCTGATTGGTGCCTCTACGCTGGGTGGCACAGCCAGTGGCGCTTATTTTTATTGCACGGCGCCGCATGTGGCGCACTCTCATTTCCATTGCCAGTTTCATTTCCATGTCATGGCATGGCATGGTGAGCAGGTGAAGCTGAGCGGGCACTCAGCACAGTGGTTGCTGTTGTAGTTGCTGTCGTCGTCGTCGTCGTCATCGCACCATTAAACAAACGCCTGAACTACGCGTGGCTTGGCTTCGGCTCATCCACAATCCCCACTCAGGGGCTAAGGCAGCGGCAACAACTTTACTACAACTTTTAGTTGTTCTTTATCGTCATCGCTGCTGTTATACTCTTTACTTGGGCAATTGTGTTGTAAGTTTGCGAAGAAAGGGGCGCTACTAAAACGCGCCATTTTAAAATTGGATTCACAATCTAGGAAGACTTTTATTCGCTCCCGAGATATGACATATCTCTAGTTTAGGGAAAAAAAAAACAAATTTAGAATGTATGTGTAATGCGAAAATCTTTTGATTCCGAAGGGTGAATGTGTATGAGCATCTTCTGATGTGTAAATGAAAGGTTTTTAGGATGAAAACGATTTGAGTTACTTGTTTTAATTACCAACGAGTACTTTATGTTACAGGAATCCAAAAATACAAGTGTAGCCTCTAAGTTATATACTTAATAACATATACTGAATTAGGATTAATGTAAAACATTTTTCAAAGAGTTCTACAAAGCTATATTCATCAGGCTTACAAAAGAACTAAGTCTTACAAAATCTTGACGCTAGGAAATCTATCCACAGTATAAGGACTCATTTGCTAGTATGTTTAGGAAACAGCTATTTTCTTCATAAAGATATTATCAAATATATTTATATTTTAGTTCATATTATTTATAAAGATGTTGCTTTTTAGTAACTTTTGAACATATTTCAAAATAGTATACTTAAAATGTTGGAAAATTATCCAAAAGCTACTACTAGGAGTAGTACTTTTCTTGGGCATATAGGAGTACTTCTGACGCTTCTATATAAAAAGTTCAAAGTTCCTCCACTAAATGAATCATTTGAACACCATTAGATTTGTGGTGGGTGCGATGGCTCATCAGAGAAAGTTGAAACCATCCCTAGCACTCAGGCAGCCTTGCCCATTGTGCCATGCCCGACAGAGGAAGTTACGAGAGAGAAACTCTCGACTTCCGTAGGAAGATAGACACCATAGAAATATTTAATATTTCCTTTCAATGCTTTATTTTGAGAATTCCGTTATAAACATCTTCTGAAGATCTAAAGACAATATGCCCATAATATGTGGAAATAAGACGGGCTCTACTAAGGTGAATTTTTCAGTTATTTATAAGGAAAACTATTTGTAGCTGCAAACATTGCAGCCACTTCAAACATTTTTATATAAAGGACCGACTACCTAATAAATTGAGTACCATATCCTTCAAGAAGCTGAATTATAAGTTAAATTGGTCATTATTTCTTAAGATTTTGTTTTATATAAAAGCTAAGAAACTCTTTAGAATGTGTAAGGTTGCTCTTTTATAGTGGTAGCTTACATATAAATTTTGAAGTTAAAATCTAGTGCTTGCAAGAAAGTTAATATTTCGTAGTAAAATAATAGTTAAATGTTTTTGTTTATTAAAATATAGCTTCTAAACTTCGTGGGTTTTGTGTATTTCATACTATACCAAATGAGTCATGCCTTAAATGGGATAGCTGAGTGTTTCGGAGTTAACTAAAGTTTCATTACAAGTGCTTATATAAGTAGGAATCCTTTTTTTCATTCAAATCCCTCAAGCGTAGCTCGCTCATAAGATTTGGAGTCAAATTTTGTGTGTGTTTGTAAGCAAAAGCTCTTAAAATGACATTTGAAGACGGAAAGTTTTCAACATTTTGCGATGTGTCAACTCTTTATAAAAACTGTCGCTCAAAGACCTATGAAGGGCATCAAATCTTCAATGTTCGAAAAGTTCTGTAAGTTTTTGTCTTTGTCGCCGGCGTCATCGTTGTATTTGTCGCTCGTTAACGCTGAGACGCTCAATTTAGTGCGACCTATTCGGCGTTTTATGCCGCTTACTTTCGGTTCATTTGTGGCACTGACGTTGACCTTGATGATATCACCGGCAGTCGGCAATGAAAGACATGTGCGAATCTCGGCATGACTGTGCATATATACGTTAGTATTGGTCTAAGTGTGTACGTGTGTGGGAGTAAGGTGCTTCTCGAGTTACCCAACAGGGTGTGCTGCACTCAGAGTTCCAAGCTAGCGAAAATCAATAATCAAAGAAAAATGACAACCCAAAAGCAACCAGGCAGGCAACTAGTCCACAATCCGAAATCCAGTCAGGCAACCAACCAACAACTACAACCAGTCACAAACAACAGCTGCTATCGCTAGATTTTCAGAGGTCTCCCTCTCTCTCGCTCTTTCTATTACCCTACCAATTCCCATATACGTGCATATATATGTATGTCCATGTGTATCTAAGTTTTATCAAATATGGCTGACTGACTGGGAGAATAACTTTGTGTCTTTCTGTACGTTGGTTTTGTTGGCCCGTCGTTCACACTCGTCACGTGCTCAAAGCTGGGTCAAAACGTGCGTTCAAGTTTCACAAAAAGGGAAAAAAGGAACAAACCATCAACAACAACGAGGACCAACGCTGTGTCATAAATATTTATGATTCCAGATGATGGCATACAGATATTTAATTGTTTAATGCAGTATGTGTCCAAAAAAAGGGAGAAGAGAAACGACAATTCTGCCAAGTCATTAGTTGATAAGAACATTGCGCATACGCCCAGTGGGCAAAGGGCAAAACAGTAAGACACCGCTTAACAAACTTTGTTACAAACAGCGATGTATAAGAAATGTTTAAACGTCTCATCAATTTTCATTCAGAACTATTAGTAGCTTAGGGTTTAGGTTTAAGTACATTTTCGAGTCTAACTCTGTGCTAAGTGTTTTGAGTTGAAACTAAATCGCATTTGCACAAAATTTTGTACTTTTATAGAATTTTCTAGCTTTGGGTCTTGGTACCAACAAAGCATTGGTCGAACCCTTTTCTAGAACTTCATTCGGATGACAAATTTAATGGCAAGCTGAGTGAGGTGAGTGAGGGTTTTTGGGATCCACTGTGTAAAAACACCCCTCCAATGGAAGATGGTATGAGCTGCCTGGAGAAGTGCTCTACATTATGGCCAATCGAAAAGAAGGTGGGTAAAAAAAGAAGTGTATTGTATAGTATTTAAGCTCACCAAACAAGTCGTTGGTAAGGGGATTCCTTCAAGCCACATATGGTTTTCAACTTACCGGAGAATTTTGCCATAAGTAGAATAGAATCAAGTGCCGTGAAAAGAATGAGGGGTCGCCTGGTTCAGAACCGCAGTGGAAAATTTACAGCACAACAGTGGGAGAGTGCCAATATTAGCTGACATGACAAGCCTATGGGATGGTAATCTTAGACACCCGAGGGAAGAAACAACCAGTTCTTGAAGTAAAAGAAGGGGAAACACTTTCGCAGCCTAAGCCCAGGACTCAGCTTCAGTAGCTATTATTGTGGGACAAAAGAACAACAGCCTGCCACCGCTTGCCGATGTTATTAGATCGTTAAATAGCGTGTAGCGAACGTACTATAGAAGGCTGGACCGCACTTCTGACATAAGGAAGTATCGCTTGAAACTGGTCCGCTGATGCGACAATGCGACCAAGGATGCGTTCTACGATAGACAGGAGTCTGTTCGGCCCACGACATTAAAATTTTGCCAAGTGTGACGAGTAGAAGAGGACATGATTGCTGATGAACTGGCATTTAAAACCTCCTGAGAATTTTAGATGAAAGAACCTGGAGTAAGTTTTGACCAATATTTCCTGATGAAGTGCCAACATGGAGGGAAAGCGTAACAAGTGATAAAACCTGGTTTTATACATAAGACAAATTATGGTCAGGATCATGTCACGTACGAACTATAAAAGCAAGGCAACATCAATCAATTGTCCGAAACCGGAACAAACTGGAACTGCTTTGCTACTTGCTATAGCGCAATAAGGTGATATCCTCGTGTGGTGAGCGGGTTAAAGAATACCACCTCAGCAGATCAAAGCTTGTTGTATGTGGCGACTAACAATGAGACTGGGTTCTTTCATGACCAGTAGAGCTATCCCAGGCCTTAAAGGGGTCAAACCACAAATCCACTAAAAGAATGTGTTTACATCAAAAAAAGAATAAGGTGCTAGCTTACACTGCAGGAAAAGTAATTGAAGAAGTTCTAAGTTAAGTTCTAAGTTAAAAAGAGAGAAGGAAAATACTCTGCCTACTAAAGAAGATTTCGTTCGTAGCCTATTTCCATTGCCATATATATGTATCTAAATATGCGTACACGAACCGGTTTGCAGCTGTGGTTGCGTCAAGATAGGGGCATCTGCCCAACAAAGAAGTAACCCAAAGCCATAAGGACGTCGAATATGATTTTCAATATGAGCTTGTCCCTAAACCTAACCATATACAGTCCGTGCATAATAAAAGAAAACATTCAATTTTGATGAAACATTAATTTTGCACAGTTTCCATTTTAATGACTGTTTTTATAACAATTGCAAAAGCCATTTTAGACAGCTTGCTCAAGGACTCACTGTAGTATTTTGATAAATTTTATGACTTTGCCAAGTGGCGCCACTCGATGACATCCTCCGTCCTGGAAGCTGCCAAATGTCAAATGGTAAATGACAAAAGACAAAGTCAAGTAAGTTGGTAAACGAATAACTCAAACCACAAGCCAAGCATGATGGCAGTATGACGTCATACAATTGGGCTAGCTGCTTTGGTTTTTGGCCATATGTGCGGAAGCTGCTCATAAACTATGACAAAAGGAAGGACTATAAAAGCATTATCAATGGTCTGTGACTATCTTGGCTTTGACGTCATAACTTTTGTAGTCTAATGGAATCAATAGTGTGTTTATAAAGAGCTGATACATAACTCATACGCCGCGTGTGACGTATGCAAGTGGTTTTTGTGTGTACATTTGTGTGGTTGTTGCTTTAGTTGTTACTTTAGTCGGTTATATAGTCAAAACTATCAGCATCACGCATCAATGACAACGGCAGCTCCGGAATCTTGGCAATAAAGCAGCAAATTACGGCAAGGCACCGCTGGGATAGTTGTTGTTGTCGTTGTTGTTTTAACTGCTGCTGCTGCTGATGTTATAATTAAGTTCAGAAAAGCGTAAGAATTTTAATTGGGCTTATTACCATAATCAGTGCGGCGTAGGGAGTAGACGGAGCGACAGCCGGGCTGTGCCCCAAGCCTGAGGCCGTGTATAGAGTCAGCCGTAGTTGTAGTGTGTAAGCTAAGCGTTGATATGCTCTGTCTGCTTAGTCGTGTGCACTTGCCTGCGTTATTCAATTTGCAGCGCAGCTGACAATGCAACAACAGCAACACACAACAGACAACAACAACATTGCAGGATTTTAAATTAAAATTTAATTGGCATACGCATCAATTATAATTTCATTTCATTTAATTTTTTACCGCTCGTTTTGTTTGCACAACAATTATAATTATCTATTATTTATGCAGTAGATTTAGGCGTATATTTCTCTGATTTTGTTTTATTACTTAATTAGCTAAATGAGCTGCAGTTGTTTGTTATGTTTACGCTTAAATTGGCCAACAAAATAATTAACTAAATGATTAGTTTGCAAATAATAATTTACAATCAAATACGCAAATTAGCACAGATAATTAACACTATTTATATTATGTGGTACAATTTGTGGCCACTTTTTGTGTCGGTATTTTATATGTTTTAAAACATGCCAATGGTAGTTTAGTGCAGATTTGCAGAAGAGGCATCAATATTCAGTTTACCATTGAAAAACCAATGTGCATTTTTATACCCTGCAGACAAAGTGTAAAAGGATATTATAGATTTGTGCACCGTATGTAACAGGCAGACTATAAGTTCCATGGGCAAAAATGATCAGGAGCAATGGTCGAGTCGATATAGACATGTCCGTCTGTCCTATAAGAGTTAAAGCCAGAAAAATTGTACCATTTTTCCTAGGCAGGGGGAGGTTTCCGAATCTTGCCAAAATCTTAGCCCATTCTCCCTTGAGATTTTGGCGGCTTACACCAACAGCTTAAAAGCTATTCACTTGAAACTTAGAATAGTTATACACGGTTATTATGCATGTGTGGTGTGAAAATCATCATCATCATCCTTGCTTTCCAACTCCCACGGCCGAGGAACCAATGGTACGATAAGGAGTGTCGCGAAGCCACTGCAGTGAATAAAGCCGCCTATAGAAGCACCCTTCGTAGTTGACTGAGATTGTAGAATGAACACTTGGATCCTTGGAGTTTCTGCTTTGTCCTAGACTATATGTTCACACTACGCCAAGTCCTAGAAAAGACCTACGAACACCAAATCGACACTCACCATCTCTTTGACGATTATAAAACAGCATTTGATAGCCCGTCAAGGGATCGGGAATATGCCGCGCTATCTGAGTTTGGAATCCCTGCAAAGTAGATGTGACTATGCAAAATGCCGTTGAGCATCACACGCAGCTTCGTCAAGGTAGAAAAAAGCTTGTGCGATACCAAGCGAAGCTTCAGACAAGGAGGTGCCCCTTTCTGCAATGGAGAATGTATTCCGAAAGATGTTACTTTGATCTTAGTCACTCGCACTCTCGCCAGACGAAACCAACACTCTATAAAACATATCTAAGCTTCCCCACATTGACCAAATAAAAAGAATATCGACAGAAAAATGTTTTTTGAAACCAAAGATATAACGAATATGCAGTAACTTTGCAATATTCAGTCATTTATTACCTTTCGGTATTCGGTAAAGCGCTCTCTGTTTCCGTCAACCATTTCGGTATTTCAAAACTTTCATGATATGCAAAGTCAGCAGCTGGCATGTCACTCGTGAACCTTACTTTCGAATGCTATGAATGAATGTCACTCAAATTAAAGGTAGATTTAGGATATCCAGACTTAATTGTGTATAAGTGGCAAATGTATATCTGTCATTCGATTTCCACACTGATTTGAACTAAATCGGTAGGAAAATGACGACCATCTAATAACTTTGTTTTCTTTTTTTCTTGCCCAGTGTATCTTACGATATTCGATTAAATTCGTATTTGTCGCATGACTAATGAAAACTTTAATGGCGTTAAACTAGCCTTTTCCTACTACGTTTATTTATTTCTTTATGGATTTAAGTGCACGCTTTTCAGCAGAATTCCTTTGAGCCGGCTAAGAGTTGGCTAAGAAGATGCACGACACACACATATATAGACGTGTATATGTGTATGTGGGTCAGTATGGTGGCTGCAATCGGGCCCCGTTACTGGTATGAATTGCGCTTTAAGTGTGGAAAATGGAAAACAAAAAAAATACCGTACACGCGAAAAACAAATGCAAATAAAATGCCATAAAGCAATGAGAAGAACAAACTTAACAGAACTCAACTCAACGAAATTCAGCTCAACAACAAAGTAGAACAACACGCAGCTAAGAAAGAAAAGCACTTGAGCACTTGGTGAGCGGCGGTGCTGTAGGAAATGGCAATGGGAAAAGGAAAAACAGTGAAAAGCGTTGAAGAAAAGCAGCATTAAAACGCAATTTTATTGCATGTGCCTCGAAGGCAGAGCGCGGCTCTGGTGCGTGGTTAGGGGCCGCTGTCTCGAGCGGGCGGGCGGGCGGCCGGATAGTCGTTCGGTCTTTCGAACCATGTTGACATCGCAGCGAACCGAATCCAAATGCGTGGCAGACTTGAAGTGAAGGCAACGAGCCGCAACAAAAGCAACATAAATGCGACAACAACTTTGGTTGAAGGAATGATAGTCGAGCCGCTAGGACTACAGGAGCTACAAGCAATTGTACACCATTTTTTATGGCCCGGAGCATAGAGTACTATGTATATGATACTACTTTCAGACCCTAGGCGATTTGTTGTCTGCTGCAGTCTCATTAGATTTTATGGCCAGTGGAAACGCTGCTATTGAAAAACCGTTGCACGGCTACTAACTGGTAACACTACTAGCCTAAGCATATCTTAAACATACACATAATCACTTGAGTACACACACAAGCAGTCTCTATCGTGTTCTGGGAATAGAATTTTTGTGTGCCGCACAGGCATAAAAAGTAACCCTGGGTAAAATAAAGACAAGTGCCAAGTGGCATGCAGTCAAAGTCAAACTAAGCTCAGCTGTAGGGAGCGAGAGGAGTAGTGTCAGAGATAGAGCGAGGGCGCACAGTAGTCAAAAGGCATTGAAGTAAAGTTGTGCTGGGTCTTTGGGAATACGCGGCGTATGCGCGATTTTAGTGTGATTGTGTGCTTAGCTTTGCTCTAGCGCTGTTGTAGTTGCTTTAAAACTTACTGTTAACTTTAATTTTGACTTGGTTTTTTTAAATTTTACTGTTTAGTTCAGTAGCAGAGCTTTGCAAAATTTCTATAAAAACGTTGCAAAAGTTAGACGAAATCCTGATTACCGACTTGATGTTTAGGTTTTAAGAAAAAGACGATATAGCTGCGATACTTCCGACCGGCACTATCTAATGACAGACTTTCTCAAAGACTCTCCATGTGTTTCATTTAAATTTTGTAACCTTGAAATACCATAATCTAAAATAGCGGTCCACATAGTGCTCACAACACAAGTACATCAAAGCGAAGCGCTTCAGCCTATAGATCATGTCCATTTGCAACTGCCAGGATTCCAAATATTCTATAAGCTCAATTCAATATAGACTTTCCCACTGCTGCTAGACATAATATAACCTTATCGAGTTTGCCCTGCATTAAGCCCATCATCCTAGAAATACCAAACTAAGATTGATATGACGTTAAACCGTTCTGGATCCGTTCGAACCATGTCACACATGAACTCGAAAGGTTGGTCGAGGAAATTTGTCTTGTAATATCTAAACTGTCAACATTTTGCGAATTGTTCGTTATAAAAGTAAACTATCAAGAACAACAAAGCTGCTGGCGCAGATGACCAAGACTGGCGGTAATGAGTTGGTAAGGTGCATGCACCAGCTTTTCTGCAGAATATGGCTAGTTCAGAGCATGACCGATGATTGGAACCTTGGTGTTCTCTACCCTGTTCACAAGAAGGTTCACCCCACGGTGTGCCCTAACTATCGTGGTATCAGCCTTCTTTCTATTGTGATAGGCCAATCGAACGTATTGTGTCAAAGACTAAAGCCATTTAGGAAAGAACTGATTGGACTTTATCAGTGTGGTTTTATGCCTGGTAAGTCATAAACCATTGACCAAATATAAACACTCCAAATCCTGGAAAAAATCCACGAACACAAAATCGGCACCCACCATCTTTTTGACGATTATAAAACAGCATTTGATAGCCTGTTAAGGGATCGCTTATATATATGCCGCACTGTCTGAGTTTGGAGTCCCTGCAAAGTTGGTACGACTATGCCGACTGACGTTGAGCAACACACGCAGCTCTGTCAAGATAGGAAATAGCTTCTCCGAGCCATTTGATACCAAGCGAGGCTTCAGACAAACCGATGCCTTCTCCTGTGACCTCTTCAACCTTGTGATGGAGATTGTGTTGCGAAAGGTCGAAGTACATCGGAACGGGACTGTATTCTATAAGGGTGTACAGTTGCTTGCATACGCAGATAATTTGCGGCTATTGAAAGAGAATTTGCCAGGTTGGGTCTGGTGGTAAATGCCAGCAAGACGAAGTATATGCTTTCTTCGAGAAGAGAGACACAGCGGTTGGACGCTCAGATTGGTGCTGAAAACTATACTTTTGATGTTGTCAAGGATTTCGTCTAACTTGACACCACCGATGCAAAACGATGTAAGCATAGAGATCAAGCGGAGAATCACTCCTGCCAATAGGTGTTACTCCCGCCAGACGAAACTAACACTCTTTAAGACGCTCATCCTTCCTGTTTTGCTTTAAGGCGCTGAAGCAAGGATGGTGACGCAGTCTGATAAAAATGCCCTGGGAGTGTTTGAGTGGTAAGTACTCCGTAAGATGTTTGGCCCTTTACGCGTTGGACACGACTATCGCATTCGATGGAACAATAAACTCTATGAGCTCTACGACGACATAATTCAAGCGAATTAAGATCTAAGATAAGATAAGCTCATGCGAGAAAGGTCTTCAATGCGGTTGCACCGATAGGAGAAGGTGCGCGCACAACAAAGACGCTTGGAGGAGAGCTTTACATTGGGCCGTAACCTGTAGTAAGTAATTAAAAGTAAACAATTTTAGTCTTTTTCGTGAGCACTTTCTTTTGGGAAACTCAAAAGTTAAATAGAAACCTGCAGCAAAGCTGATTGAAAACGTGACTGCGGAAGACAAAAAATGCATGGCAACCAACTATGGATCTGAAGCATAACAGAAACAACACCAATTCAACGAGATCAAAAAATATTTGTTTTATTATTTTTTTTTTCAGTTTTTGAAGACCTTGGATTATGTCGTGCCTCAAAACATCAAGTGAAAAAAATCATATTTTTCCACATTTTCACAAATTCTCTTACAACATTTTTATGCCTTACTCATACATATACAATATTCCACTACAACTGTTTCGGCATATAAAATAAAAATGGCGTCAAGGCATGCAGGCGAAAAATTTCATTTCATTTTTTTATTCTACCTCTTTTTTTCCGTACAACACAAAACGAAAACAAAACATAAAAAATGTAAAACACGCAAAAAAAAAAAGAAGAAGAGTCAAAAAAAAAATATTATTCTCAAGTGTTTTACGCTTTAAGTGTTAGCTGCCTTTGTGCCGTTTGTTTGCTGCTGCTTTGCACTCTTACCTTACGTTTTTTTTCCCTTTTTTTAAGTGGGGGAGCGCAATGTCTCATTTGTTTGGCATTGACAGAGAGTTTCGCCGCGAAATTTTCACAAAAGCATTTTGATTCTTATTTAATTTTTGCATATTACAATACATTTCTGAGTCGCAATCAATTCCCACGCACTTGCCTCGGCTTTCTCCCATTGTCAGCTAATATATGGTATATCATAATAATAAGCAAGTTTATTTTAAAATTAACTCAATTGAATTCCGGCTCTCATAGACTGCGCCCAACAAAAGGCTATATTGAGAGATTGAAGGCACATTTGCAGTTATCTCTGTTGTGCATCTGTGCCGGTAAAGCGGCGTGTGCGGAGCGTTCAATTTGAGGCTGTCAGATTGCACGCATTGTGCATGGAGTGCTTCGAGTGACCGAAACAAGTGACTGCACAAAGTGACTGACCCAAGTGCTCCAGCAAATTGTAATTGTATGCAAATGAACGTTGCATTGTTGTCCCCTGCAGTTGACAGCTCCAACAACTGACAGTAGTCACACTTACAATTGCATCCAGAGTGAGTTCCTCTACAACGTAATGTTGTTACTAAGCGGAAGTTAGTGCAAACTTTGATTTACCACCGATGGAAACGGTAAAGTCGACTATGGAGCAACTGTATACGCTTAAACACTTTGATCAAGTTAGCGCGAGTTTGCTAAACGGGCTTCAAAACCCACCGTGAAAAGGATGGAACGGAAACTTAATAATTAGTTGGTATTAGTAACAGTCAATTGCTTCGACACGCATTGACGCGCTATAATTAGTAATTTGAAGTTAAAAAACGGAGGCAACAACTGTTTCCACAGCCAACGCTAACTGCACGATTGATTCCCATTTTAAAGATAGGAATTTTTATCAGAACATCGATTCCCGACAACACCTATTCCAATACTGGAAATTATTTTGAATAATCAACAAGTTAAATTGATAATTCTTGCAAGCGAATATAATTTCCAATAATCGGAATGATCACCAGCGTTTGGTACTTCGAGGACAATGTCAAAGTTTTCGCGGTGCTTTTATTGATCAACGATGGGAGCTTTTTATGCTGTTGAGTTAACGCGCTAAAGATGAAAGGCTTTGGAAGAAATGAGTTATCGAATTGAAATCAAAACATTCCAGAAATCGAACGTGCCCTAAGTACATATAGTGCCGTGCGCTCTGTTTTTTTGAAATCAGAAACAATATTGGTTTCTCCATTTTTTTATATTCTATACATATCGAAAACGAAAAGTTGCTCCTTAAAAGGCCTTTGATCAAATGGCAGATGAGTTGGCAAACAAAGGCTCGGCATCACACTCAATAGAACCTGAGCCAATCAATCCTGTCAGCGCGGAAGAATGTGTTGGATGGATAGCGGTCCCCACACTAAATCTGTTCTTTGTAAAAAACCCAATTCAAAAGCCTCCAGATATCTTCTTAGTTGCAAGAGTAAAGATCCGCGAGGTTGATTGGCCAATATGGGCCGAAGACCGAACTTGCGCGGCCTGTCTTGAACAATCCGTCTTCACCGAACACTTTCTTTATGTGGATCTATTTATTACTCATTTATAGGATGAATATTTTGTTCAATTTCGCTCGTTTTCTACCTTGTATCGCTTACAGTGATAGGCGAGTCAACACTTGCAGAAGGACATTTTACCTAAATTTCTTGTCTATATAAACTTCGTAATAGAAAAGCGAAACTTGACAGTCGTAAAGCGAATTCTTCTCTACGCATCGGCAAATCAAACTCCACGTATAATGTTCAATATGGCGAAAACTATAGTTTTTTAGTAGCTATCGAACTTTTCAAACAGTCAATGGAGTTTATACGATTTAGACACTGAAACTGACACCGGTACAGAACCTCATCGAAACCACCAGATAATACTTTGGTAGTACATAGTAAGATTTGAACTCTGTTACCACTTTAAAAGTAGCATTAAGCATTAATAAAACTGTCCCAGAGCCTTTAACCAAAGAAACAGCGTACTAGTCATACTTTATAAAAATTAATTTTCGCGTCAGCGGAGGACTGGGAAACCGGTTTAAATCTCTGCAGCTAAAGTAAACAACCTGATAAGCCCTCAGATAAGGGTATTCAAGGCTAAAATCTTCTTCATTATGCAAGCGACTCGCCTGCTGCTAAGGAACGAAATTCTTGGTCCAGATATTTTCGAGTGAGCTGCAAATATATGGTAGCACCATTTCGGTATTGGAATTACTTAACAAATGCCCACCAAGGTTGGGTGTAAGTCCGTGCCGGGTACAGCGAATGATGCCACCGATATAACCCAGAAGGAAAATGCAACTGTAATGCATATGAGGTTGCAATGATGAACGTGGCATCTGCACCTGGTGAGGCACAAGGTGAATACGCAGAAAATAACGCAAACAGCGCTGTTGTTGATCCTGCTGTAAGAGGAACACTTCTGCGGGTTGAGCATAAAAATTATAAAAAATATACGTAATTGCGACCGGCCTGATGAAGCACATCGCATCGTTCCACCGTCTTTAGGGTGCAGAGTAACTCTAACAGACTTAACTCAATATGTTATATATGTATATACCGCTTTCCATCAAAGTATAGATTCAATCTACTGCAAATACACATATTTCATCCAGAAATACAATTTTATTGATTTCTTTTCAGATTTGAGGCTTTATTGAGCATTTTGTTATTCAAAGTTGTTACTATTACCCAAAGTTAGGAACGACTCGGTTTTTTTTATTTCTGACACCATCCGGATTCCACGTCTTTGAAACAGCTATTCAGGTCAATAGCTGAATCAGAAGCAACTGATGTAGGAGCATGCATTCACTGATTAACTAATTTCCAAAAGCTCATAAGGTACAGAAGCAGAACCTGCTGATTTCTTTCTTATTTTGGCATATTTCACTTTGTTTTCAACGTAGAGGCATGTCTCGGCTTCAACCACGCTCTTCATCAATTGAGCTGATGCAGCATGATTATTACAGAGTTACTTATGGTTTTTTGTCGTTTAATGTGTGTATAATTATAAAGCTTTTTTCAACGAAGCACTCTCAGTAGTAACAGTTAACACCTTTAGTCCATTTTACAGTTTACCTTTTGGTATCAAATTTGTAACATATTTACAGCTATAGTTTATTTACATGTCGATAAGGTATTTAACATCATAGTATCATCGTAAAATACAATCTATTCAGAACTTTAGTTGCCTCTAAGACACAAGTACATCTGTATATGAATACGCTAAGCAAAAATTGAGTGTGGTACCGATTGCTTCTCAATAACGTAACTTTTTTAGGTAAAACCTATACCATTCGAATCATAAAATGCTTGCGGTTTGCAGAATATAAGTTTCAACGAGATACGTTGTGTATTAGTCAGATAAAAATTGATTTGACGTAAAAAAACAACAACAAAATACATTGTACATACAAACGTTGTTATTTCGTGTTTTCTTTTCTCCACTTTGTAATCAACTTTAATGATAGCGCATATTAAATCGCCGAATGTCGACGACAATGCGAACACTAATAGTATCAAAAGTAACAAACAAAAATACCATTCCAGTATGCTTGAGCTCTACACACTGATAAGGAGCATGATTTCTCGCTCCTCGTATTGACCATGCCTCTTTCTATGAGCCCTATGACCCCTCCAACTGAATAAATATTCTCCATCTATCTCTCTATAGCAACTGAAAGCCATATGGAACAGATCGTAAAACTAACAAAATAGTTGAACAAATTTAAGTGCTGTTCATGCTCACATTGTGTGTGGGTGTGCATTATGTATCTGTGTGTGTGCGTATTAAGTATCTGTATACGTGTGTGTGTGTGTGTGTGTGTGTGTTGTGGCATGTAAATAAGCCCCTATGATTGCAGCATGGCAGCAGACAGTACAACAACAGCAAAAGCAACAATGACAACACGCAATGGCATGAATCTCAACAACTAAGTAATCAGCGTTTGTATCTAATAAGCCTTTGAATATGATGGGCACACTATGAATGAATAGAACCCATCATCATCATGATGATGACGATGCTGATGATGTGGTTGATGATGCTCTGACTGTAGCTGATATGCTGATAATCACGCTGTTGATGAGCTTTAGCTGCTATAGTTAAGTGTGATAAATCGACAGTTGAATTAAGCGAAATGTAGGCAAAGTCTGCATACAGTCACTCAAAAAAAAAAAAAATTATAATATAAAAAATAAAACATATGCCACAGACAGATGGAATACCCTGTACCTATTTTACCCAAAAAAGCTGAAATTTGTGCCAAGTTTTGTATGCATATGTTGCAAATATATTTGATTACAGCAAAAGGTCAACATTGTTTTGATCATAAGGCTCACATAAAGCTTCGAGATCTCGCTGTTCGTTTAAGTACAAAATAAACATATGTGCTGCCACGCCTCCTTTCCTCTGACACAAATCTATATCAATACGCTTGCCGCCATGTGTGCAGTGTATAAAAAGCATAAACTTACAATAAACATTTGTATGTGTGTGTGTGCGTGTAGTATGTAAATTTTCAAGTTTTAATGTAGAGCAAATAAAAAAGTGAAAAAAATAAAATAAAAAGGAGCAAAATTGAGCCAGCTGAAGCTGAAAATGTGTACCAAATAAAAAGTGTCTTTTCATCAGAATTTTAAATGCCTGCCATACACACACACACACACATATTCACACACACACAGAGGCCTGTTATATTTTGTATACGTGCATGTGTGTGTGTGTGTGTGTGTGTGTGTGTGTGTGTGTGTGTGTGTGTGTGTGTGTATGAGTGTGAGTGGAGGTGTGCGCGTGAGCCGACCGAGCGGAAGTTATGGAGCCAACGTGCTCACAAAAATATTTTGCTGTTGCTGCTTTATTTTTTGCCTTTTTATACCCTAACCATAGGGTCAAGGGTATTATGCATTTATGCAATGTATTCAACAGACAGAAAGAGGCGTGGCAGTACCTTTGTCCATCACTTGGAAGCCACAAGACCTGATTTCAACAAAGCAAAAATCACATCATGATGAAGTTTTTCTAAATATGTTTTCTCTATCAACAGCGAAATATCGGTTTAGAGCCAAGGCACACTTAAGAAGGTAGGAGAGAGTCAGTTCGCTGCACTCTTTTCGCTTGCTTAAATTTCAATTTCCTTACGAACTTCACAGCTTAAATCAACTAATGGCTCGCCTTGAGCGTAAGACCAATTCGTTAAAACAAGGTTTTACACACAGATGGTGTTACACTTGCGTGTGCTATGTTAGCTGCGTCCATAGGAGAGCAAGAAGAGTGCACGTTTGTGTTTTTGTGCTGCGTTAGCAGTGAGAGCGAAAAGAAGAGCATGCATGCTAATGTAAGGTTGTTGTTCTTGTTTTCGTGTATCGTATTGGCATACGCGAACGCTAGATGGCGCCAAAAAGTTGACTTATACCTATGCAAATTTGACGCAAACAAGAGAGCAAATTGAGACAGTATACCTAGGTTTAGCTTCAAGCTTTCCAACCAATTGATCTGAAACTTGGCAGACCTATATGTCGTGACCAAATGCATTTGTGATATGCATAAGTGAGCTAAATCAAAAGTTATGATCAAAAATGTACTTGAGCCTGCTCCAAATCAAGTTTTTGTGTAAGCCTAGTAAACAAATTGATGTTGACCTTTCGTCGGTATTTTTAAAAACCTCTGCTAACAATGTTGCAACAATCTCGGTGCTAATTTCAAAGGTGATGTTCAAAACTAAAAACTTTCCAAATTAAAAAGTTTTTCGTTAGACTGCTTTAGAAAAGCTACAGTGTATCCCAATGTCGAGCACCGCTTCGACTGTAACACATTTTGTGTTGTATATTGTTGTTGTTGTAGGCTCAGGTAGTTTAGGCGCAGACAGTGAGGCAGCTGTCGCCGCCAACACTCGATAACAACCAATACCAACACAGTGCCGTGTGTGTGTGAGTGCCAAATTATGAATTTGTAAGACACTTTCACTGCGACGCCATACTAAAAAAAAAAAAATACGGGCAGGAGTTTTAGCAACCCGGCCCATGCCTTATGTGTAGCCTGCGTGCGCGCTGCTAAAGACTTTACGGATCACGGAGCTCATCAAAAATCGTTAAATGCAAAAATCGAGCAACAAAAAAAACCAAAAAAAAAAAAAAAAAACAGCGACACACAAAAAGGGGCAAAAACAATGAAAAACAAGGAAGCTGTTATACAGGAAGGACACAATGCCAAAGTTTAAAGCCTGAAATTGAGAAACCGCCAAGAAAAACTCACCGTGCGTTTTTCTTTTTTTCCTTTGTGCGTGAGCAAAGTTTGCAGCGCAGTTTGCTTTTTAAGTAAACTTTTTGTTTAATTTGTTTGTTATTGTTGTAATTTCACTGTTTGTCACTGTTTAAATACGCAATCTACTTAAACACAGTTGTTGCTCATGTAATTTTATAGAAATTTTTTAAGCGATTTGTTTTGTCAAAAACTGCGGAAAACAGAAATTTGGTGTTTTAAGTGAATTTGGGCAAAAATTTGTGAGGAAGCGCGTTTTGGGCTTTATGACACAAAACAAAAGCAAACAGCACACACACACACACACAGCGACAGGCGCTAATGAATATCCTTTTTTTGTCTGTGTGTGTGTGTGTGTGTGTGTGTGTGTGTGTGTGTGTGTGTGTGTGTGTGTGTGTGTGTGTGTGTGTGTGTGTGTGTGTGTGTGTGTGTGTGTGCCTGCTCTCATATGTGTTTGTTTTTAGCGCTCGAAATGCTTAAGCTGCCTTTGCTTATTACTAAATTGAATTCAGTTAGATTTTTATTTGAACTCTACTCGTTTTTTTTTTAATTTTGCTCACTGTAATTTGCCGTTAGATTTTATTTTTTTATATTATTTTTTGGTCGCAGCGCTCCGTTCAAAACACGACGTTGTCTCTAGCTAACTGTAAACTGAAACGAAAAGCAACGGCAATGCGTACTTTAAACTGTTCTACACACAGAGGAGTCTAGCTTAAGCTGCGAGTGCGCTGCCTGCACGCTCTCTCGCTCTCTTGCGCTCTCTATGTGCGTTTTTTCTAAAACGCGCTCTCTTTACGGCTGACGCGCTCTGGCGCGTTTTCAGCTAAAATAGCTGTCTGCCAAGCTGCTGGTCATCTTTTATGCTTATTAAGCACACGCATACGCGGCGCTAACTGTTATACGCACTGTTATACGCGCACACATATGCCAAGCCGCATTGCTCATACGCGCCGTTAGCCTTTGGTAAGTCTGTGCGTGTGCTTTTTTTTTGCTGTCCGAGAAGCTTTTTTCGCATGCTGTTGTTTGTTGTTTTTCTTGGCAAACTTTTGGCAGCCGCTGCAGCTGTCGCGCGCGCTCTCTTGCGCTCACTCTTTTTCTCTCTCTCTTTTCGTATTTTGCGGCGTTTCTGCCTGTTGTTGCTGTTATTGTTTTACTGTTTTTGTGGCATACGAAATTTCATTATCTCAAGTGCTCGTTTGTTTATTTATTTGTCAAGTGAGTTTTTGATTTGTTTTTTTTTTTTGAATTTTTAATATTAATCGCATTTTGTTAAAGCTTTTAAACTTAGCTGCCGCAATTAATGCATTTATTTAATGCCCAGCTTATCAGTTTATTTTGTATACTTTTTGTTTTTTAAACGCTAAAACTTGTTTTTGCGCCACTGTTAGTACCGTTAGTGCCCAAAAATCGATCGCACTTTGTGCGGTTGCTCTTAAACACACACACACACATACATGCACACAGCCTGAGATACACACACACACACACACACACACATATGCTCAGCTCCTAACACTTCAAACTTTTATAATAAACAGTAACACATTGTGCGCTGCAGCTGTTTTTTGCCGCAAAGTATGCTACGCGCTTTGAAATCGGTTACAAATGTTTAAAGCATTTTGTTATTTCAAATATATTCATTTTTTTTTGTAAATAAAGTTTACTATTTAGATATATACTACACTCCAACTAGTAGCATTGAAATGCCAGCTAAACCAACGAAATTCAATCACAACAAGAGTCGACAACGGCTCACAACAGAATGCCAGCGTTTGTCGCACTGCACAAGAGCAGCAGCAGTAACGACCACAACAACAACAACAACAACAGCAACTATAACAGCAACAACATCCGGGATGAAAATTTCAAATAATATACATGTTTCTAAAAATTGATATGAATTTGGCAGCCGCAAAAGAGCTTTTAGTCACTTCAGCTGTGCATTGTGAAAGTTGTATGGTAAAAGTCCGCTCTTGCACGTTGCGCGTATAACAGTTTTGTGCTTTTAGCCATCGAAAGCTTTGTTGTTGCCACACAAAAGCTGCCGGCTGGAACACAGAGCTGCTCAAGTAGAAGAAGGTCTTATATGAGACTAGGCAAAGTGCTTAAAAATAAGAAGTTTCAATATGTACGTTAATTTTGAAATTTATAGATTTGATCTCCTTTACGGCATGATCGCATTGTTAAACACATTTCAGTGAATAACGAATACAATAAATGAACGAAAACTGAAAATTCACAAGTTTCAAGTTAAATGTTAGATTTGCTTGATATATTTTTAGCAAAGAAACAATTTTGCATAATGGAAGTAAGACGTATGCCGTCACGAAAATGTATTATCATGTTCGAATGATGTTACTAGTGTGTGCTGTGGTAGCAGCGTCTACAGGAGAGCGAGAAGGTTGCACGTTTGCTTTTGTGTTCTGTGTTAGAAATAAGAGTGAAAAGAAGAGCATGAATGCTTACATATGTATATAATGTTGGGCATACTAGATTATGCTTAGGTGGAGAGAGCTCACTACTGAGTTTTTCACATCAGTTGGGAGTAACGTGACGTTTTTTATTTGGAACTACGTTTTATTGGAAGTGGGCCCACAAACAGTTGATCTACCAATCAATCCTATTGTATAGAATCTTATTACGCTGCACGTCAAATAAAACTCTTTGTCCAATTCACAATATGCTCCCTGAAACTTATGGGAACAAAACTCGCACTGCAATGACCACCCAGAGTTCAATTCCTAATAGGGGCTGTTCATAAATGACGTGACAATTAGAATGTCAATAAATGCATTGAAACACATTTTTTAGCGAATTTTGATTAACAGCTCCGTAGCAATATTGAAACCTAGTCTGCAAACTTACAAAATGTTCACGATTTTAAGTGCTTGGGTTGTATGTTCCTTTATTTTTGAAATTTTATGATCTAGTGATGTTTGAAAATACAAGCCTCCTGAGCAAGGGGTATAGCCGTAAAGATATCAAAAAATAGTATATAAAGTAGAAACAAGTCTTTGAAAATTATGTCTTAAAAATAAAACGTTGAAATTTGCAGTAAAATTTTTTCAATTTAAATTCGAGCTATATTATTAGTATTGAAAGATCGCTGGAGCACTTATGGTCACTATATTCGTCTGAACTTCTATGGAAAACTGCGAAACTAGCCTACCTAGAAAGCCAACGTCCGTCACGATCAATTCTAAAATATATCCGGGTAACCTGGTTCTAGTGATTTAAGTTCAAACCACCGATATTATCATGTAAGAAGTTCCATTAAAAAACTAGGCATATTAGAGCTGTATTAATTTACGTATTTCTGTGGTGTCGAACGTCAATGTCGAAGTAAAACACTTTTTACTTCTTTTACTTTAACTAATAACTGTTTGGCAGCACTATACTTAGTGGTAAAGTTGATAGTCAACAGAATTCTCAATTCGAACGAGACCAAAAATTAAATTTTTGGTTTTCATGGTCATCTATAGAAACGCTGAAGTTAGCGAAACCTCTAAAGATTTTTAATTGCAGGGGATTAATTTTAAAAGGGCGCCGAATACAATTTGTTTTATATCATATATATAATCTTCTTCATAACTGGAAATAACACTAACAATCACACTCCTCCACATACGATTGCGCACGTGACCAAGTTCAAATATCTACAATATTTTAAAATTTTATTTCGATTTCGTTTCTATTGAGTTTTACGCAGACTTTCTCTGTTGACACAAAAATTGTAACCCACTTGCTGCTGCTATCAATAACGAGTAATCGAGATTTTGATTTTTGATCTCTTTCTTAATAGTAAATTACTGTTGCTAAAAAGATTTTGTGGAATCACTGCCATTATGTAAAAAAGTAAACAAAAATAAGACATAGCTATTAAAAATTATGAACTAATAGAAACTGAACTTATTATTTACTTATGAGAGAATTTTATTTAATTAGTTTTAGTGAACGGTCGCTTTGAAGCTTTCTGTGGAAATCGATTTCAAAATATTACTATCGAAAGCAACCCAAAATTCGCTTCCAACGAAATTCCAAACCAATTCTTGGTGACACAGGATCTTTTTGGGTGGTTTTAAGCTTTTAGCCAAAAACCCTGTTGAAAAAGGGGTCCACAAATTTTCACTTTAGTTTCAAAAGGGAATGTTTGAACTTGGCACCAAAAATATTTCATCTTCTTTCAAGATTTTGAGTGATAACGTTGAATACAATGCCAACAATTTTGATTATTGATGCATCGCTTATTAAATAGGAGAGTGTCATAACTCAAAAGCCGCCACTTTGCAGGAAACGCGTTTAAGTGTCTCTTCTCCTCTCACGCGGAGAGTATACTAAGAGATGAGATTAACTTAAAAATGAACGTATGGCATTCTTCTAATTAATGTACAATATAATCTTGTTCTCCAATCGCTAATTTTTTGGGGTGTTAATTCGCTTTGTTAAAAATAACAGTGTTGCGGGGCGAACAAATTGTAGTTACGTCTGTTGTTCCGAAAGTTCCTACCGGCCCTTTTGTTATCGGTGATTGCTTTGTGCAGGTTCCAACCTACTTTCTACCGCTAGAAAGCTCGCGCTCGCTTAGAACTGTGGTTTGTGCTTAGCTGCATGTTATCTGGGTACCTGATCTGCTGGGCAGTTTCAGTTTTGATATGCAGGCAGAAGCAGCGAGTTGGTATGCATTAAGTTAAGTGTGCACGGAGCACATGTTGTAAGTTTTATTTTAAGCTAAATTTGTTATTAATTATTAATAGTTAAAAATAAAGTTTCAGCGCGCATTAATCGCCCGCTTGTGGATCAGAAAGCGAGTTATTATTCATTCGTTCAGGCGCTAGAAAAAGGTGTCCCATTGGCACGAGCCACGTGCCAACAAACAGCATAGCTAATAATAGCACCAAACGACTTACTGCATGAGTATTTAAACTTGAGCGCGCCGAAGTAAAGCTTTTAGCAGAATAAAAGCTCTTACAGTCTGCTAAAAGCTTTCCCATCTTGCGTAATCTGGCAACGCCGACGAGCAAGCGCGCGGTCGCTTCTACAACTTGTTGCGCCGGTTTGTTGTTTATTCGTTACTGAAACTTCGGGCCGTTCGAACGTCGCCGCTTAAAAGCAAAAACTCACTCGCTCCACACTAAGGTTGGTCTCGATCGCTTGTTATTCTATATCGTGTTGTTGTTGTTGTGGGCGTGCTATTAAGTTTATTTTTGAAATTTACGCATTGTTTAGAATACGAAACGCATAAGAAATTTCAATTAAACCAAATGGGATCTCGTTTTTCTTTTTACATTTCACGCGTGCCAACGAACTGTGTCCAACAATTTGTTTGTGTTTATAAGAAAAAAACTCGTTTTTTGTTTTGGAACAAGATTCCATTTCTAAATGCAGCAGCGATGACCTAAACTTAAGAAACAGAGAAGCCCTAGTAGAGGCACTCCCTCCCCATTGCTTGTTATTTTTTCCACTTAATTTGCATAATGACGACACTTGTTTTGAAGGTCTATTAGCCTAGTGTTATCTTCAACAATACCATAAATATACGTTCTGGGATGCTTTAGTTATCAGCTGTACAGTTAAAAGTACTTGAATTAGTTCAAAAAAAATTTGTCGGTTTGAAGGTGTTTAACTTTCGAGATGCCTTTTTTGGGCAACTTTGAATGAAAAACAACTAAAAAGTTGACGTCATTTAATTAACAATTTTTCAATGTTTGTCACGTTTCTGAACTCAGCCAAAAAGTGAAATTTTTTATTTTTTTATTTAACAGAAAAGCGCATGTTGCATTTATTCAATTTTTAATACGAATAAGCGAATTTTACTCAAATTTGTGCAAGTTTTCAATGCCTGCTTATTCAAGGTTGTTTCAAAATAGCTTCTATATGGTTTTGCATTTGACTGTTTCAAAATGCATATTAAAGTTGAATTAAAGCATTTTACTGATACATTGTTGTTAAAAGCGTTTTCTACATTTTGTATAGATTTTATTAGGCGACAAAATGCGTATAGGTTTAAAAAATTGGGTGTACTGAAAACTTAAAACTGTCATAACGTCTAGGATGGATGTCACAGAAATTTCTTTCAATCGAACTGCAAACCAAGGACAATTTGAAGGTATTCAAGATGCCTTACGCCTAATTTCAGCCGAAAATCAATCTGTACCCCAAATATGTTTGATAGCTTATGGAATATATTAAAAAGCTTCTTAACGACGAACTTTTGAAAAGATTTAAGAACAAATTTTTGGCCACACTGTCTAGAGATTTGTAAAAAGTCTTCTATATGAATCTTCCATTCTTGTTATTATTATTATTTTTAAATGATTCCGTTTCAGTTTCATATTTGAAAAAAAAAAACGTACCTTTCTTTGTATATTTAATCTTTTACGATATGTTACTTCTAGAGCAATACCAAAGAAGTGACCTATTCCTGATTTTAGTTACAGTCTCGTAGATCTGGAAAATTTATGAAACTTTTAACACAAGCCATATTTTAAGTTACCGTTCAAAAAACGTTGCCTTTTACTTCATCGAATATCAACCGATTTTCGAGTTCTTTACGGATTTGGTGACAGACATACCTTATGACATCACCACTGAAGGGGAGACGAGGAGTTCCAAATTGTATCGATTTGTGAATATGGCGAAGGGGTTATTCCGAAAAAATTACTACTATTTCAAAGTAAAAAAATTACACTTAAATACATGTTTTCTTTTTGCTATAACAATTTGTGACGTCACATTGGGGGATCCATTGATAAGCTCTTAGCTCACTTCCAAACACATAGAGGTCAACCATAAAATACTTGTCTCTTTTGGAGAATCTGGAAATCTATTATAATTTATCGCTTGCTCCCATCGCTTAAGCATTCATTTTCTAAGTAAAGAACGGAAAAAAGGTGAAAAGGCTTTATTTTTCTAAAGTAAAAAACGGAAAAAAGTTAATGGAGACAAGTCCGACACTGTACCCTCGAAAAATTATTGTTCATTAAATCGCATGGACCATTATTATATTTCTACTTTGGAAAACTGTGAAAATCTTTTTGTGGGATGGGATTGCCAAAGAGTAGGATGCATTTTTATTTTTAAGTCCAAATGATATTAGCTTTTTCGCAAAAGATTCCAAATACATTGTTTTTAGTGGGACTTCTTTAGTTAAAAATCTGAGATTTTGCCTTCTACTCCCACAAAAGATAGATTTACTATAAGTTTTAAGATTGTAAAAATGTTATATTCTATCTTTCTTAGTTCACGCAAACTTAAGCCATAAACGATCTATTTATTTTGCTCTTTGCTACACAAAATATTATTTAACTATTTCAGACCTACGAAATGAGGAAAATAAGCCAAAAACGCTTAACCACTATGTGGTCAAATTGTTTCCTAATATTGCCAGATGTTTAATATAGTTGATCTATTTAAAGATCTATTGTGGTTCGCTGGGAAAAATATGTCATTCTGGTTATAGCGAGTGGCCTAGACTTTCCAAGACTCTGGCAAATCTGCAGCCGATTTCGTTTCAGATCAATATGCAGCGACTTGATATGCGCTCTGCGTCATATAGTATCGTGACCGCCGCACTTGGATACGAAATTCAGGATTCTTATTTTATTGCGGACCGCGTTGAGAATGCTCGGTCCTGTGGAGAAGGTACACTACACAGCCTTCGTTGCCTCGCTGAGAATCCAATAATTGGATCACAGACATGAAACACATGAATGCAAGCTTCTTTTCCGCCTTCAAACAGAATTCGTATAAACAAAGCCTCTGTAATATTATTTAATATACACATATGTGTATATGTAGTCGATTTCTTTACTTTTCTGAACAAAGCAAACCATTGATTCTACTTTCATATAGAAATAAAATATAAAATCATTTTCTTTATTCGCAGCTTATCAAATTTTGTATACATCATGGGCAATCCGATTTGGTTCATTTTCTGGCTATTGGTCTTCTGGTTCATATCCTTCTTTGTCGCGTTCTTCTGTGCATTCTTCTACATCATACTCTATGCATTTGTGTCGTGCATTCCCGGGTTATCGGTAAGTCGTGATAGTACGGAGTGTTGATGATGTCATCGCCCATTCTACATTTAGTTTGCATGAGCGATAAACGTAGCACATAGTGTAGTAGGGATTTTTTTACAATTACTCACTTTTCGCAAGTTTTTCACTTATCATACACAAATACATGCAAAACTTTATATATTTTGCTAAGAATGGGTGTCTTTAGATAAAATAAATGCAGCTTTTATTATTTTATCAATTGTATAATTGAATACTATTTTTCGTTACACTCTACTACAGGGCCTTACCGACGTATTGCTGCAGGGCGTGCAATTCCCGCATTACTGTGGCAAAGCTATGATTGGATGCAAACCCCCTTGTTAGAGCATGATTTAATTCTATTCTATTCTAAATTTACATAGCTAAGTAAAGTATTTATAACTAACTTTTTAACAGCTTCTTTAAAATTAAAGCGTAACTAAGCAATGTTTTGAAAAAATATATAAAAAAACGTCTTTAATGTTGGGTGGTAAAAATATTGCCAAATGATCAGTTTACGATAAAGAACCGGACGTAGACTAATCATATTAAGTAATAAAAAAGTGTTTGCCAGTAATTGAGTAATGGCTGATAAATAAGCTAAAAATAGCTTACAACTTGGTCGACATGTAATCTACAATGAATAATACTTAGCATTGAAAGTAAAATCATAAAAGCGGGAAACCAAACTGTATCTAGAAACAGAACCAATCGTAATTTTGCAAAAACCAAGTTAAGTAACTTGAGAGAGTACTTTAAAAAGTAACGGAAATCAAGGTGAAACACTTTGATGGTGGAAAATATCTATAATGGAATGTGCAGCGAAAAAGTAAGAAATTCTGCAAGCTTTGTTTCTCGTTATAGAGGAACTTTCTACCGCCTCAGCTTAAGCTTGTGTTATCACTTCTCTGTCGTCAAAGAAAATTCTCTTGGCAAGTGAAGGAAGCTTACTTAATGTTATCTTTATACAAACGGAAACTAGTAGAAATACTAAGGGTGACACGGTTGCCACCCCATCTGAACTACAAATGGTTCTTGGAAAAATTTGCTTATGGGATTGATGCTCGTACTACCAGGCGTTATTGTAGAGCACGCGTTTCGTTCCAAATATGACTTACAGTTATCGACAGATTGCATAGTTGATCTTTAGAGGTCCATAATAGTGAAACGACTGCAAGCCGCACGGTTGACAGGACTATAGCACAGCACTAGCATAGTGTTGTCAGTTTTAAGAGTCATAAAAAAAACAGCTTCAACTAAAATTATAGTTTTGGCTTCGCACGAGGCCTTATCAGGTGAGTACGAAGGATGATTCAACGCACAGACTTGGTTTCGAGTCAAAAATCGACAATTATGAGGTGTGACTCGATGCAATAGACACCAGGTATCTGAGTTTCAACTTAAACAATAATTATTTTGGAAGAACTGTCAGGGTTTTGCTATTTATCAACCGGTTGAACTAGGTATTGCCGAAAACGACGGTCTCGCTGATATGGTTCTAGTTGCAGGGCCAGCCTGTATTATTGCACAATTAAGTGGGGGTAAATAAAAGCACTACAGTCACACACAAAAAGTGTCGATTGCTTCCAACGCAATCCCAATGTAGTAGTTACAAAAGTTCGAAGTCATTAATTCTAAAAAAGGAAAATTTCTCAGCACTAGTTAAGGTCAATAGACATTGCGAAAATATAAGATTAGTATATATACATATTATATATTTGGTTAGAACAATTCGTATTAATTAGGTCTATGCTGTATTTTCAACAGAACAAAAAAAACACATTCCTAGAACAACTCCAATCGCTACGCCCATACATTTCTCAAATCTCTTTTAACTAAAATCTTTCGAATGTGTATATAATATAGAATTTGTAAATAATTTTCCTAAGACGCCACATATTAGATAGATATCAATGCTAAAAATTCCAAAATTTCTTCAAAATCTGTTTAGTAGTTTTTAAGGAGAAGAGTCACAAAGAATTGACAATCATTTTTTTATATACAGAAGATAACGATTTGCGCTGATTTCCAAAAACTTCGTAATGACTCAAATGCAGTAGTCTCTTGCAACTGAGAATCGAGAGCGTAAACGAAATTAAAAAGTAACTTGAAAAAAAAAAATGTTGCCTATAAGTCATCTTTGGTGCATAGAGCATACATACATTTGTTTTAATTGCAAACTTTTAAAACCTATAGCAAAATCTACATTTTCCAGAGCTTCCTAACCAAAGAAAAGTGTGGGCTGAATAAGCATATCGAAGAACAAGATAGTCAATTTCTAGATCAAATGTAAAAAGTTATAAAATATAAAAATAAAAAACAACGTCATACAAGGGTAAAATGGCTCAATAAGCACGCTCAGGCCTTTTCTAATGAATTTCGGTAGCACAAAGTCATAGTTGAATGGAACCCTCACTTTTTACGGACGATTTCAGCACACTTTCTCGCTAAAGCTAGACTCGTAAGATCGGAATTTGCCTGATACAGCTTTGGGTTCCTTACAATATTGAAAAGCGAGCAACCAAATGAATTGACTAAGGTACATGAGATCATTTTTCGATTACAAGCTACTTTATGAAAAAATGTGAGAAAACGAATTTCTTGGTAATGAGTTAGCTTGAACAGAAAAGTGAGTTCTAGAGTGCAGAGAACTATTGAAAATTTATAAATTTTAGTTAATAACTCTTATCTTCACCTAAACTGACATACAAGGCTTTTAAATCGATTGCATCTAAACGAAATTCGAAACATTTTAAATGTTCACACGATTTCGTCTTAGTCTTATGTATGCATCGGTTATCAGGTGCTAAGAGTTTTACGTTCAATTGAGTTCGTATTACTAGTTTCTATGTTTACAAGTGGACCTCGAAAAATTTTTAAAGTATTTTGTACTTAACTGTTGAAGCGTAGAACGCAATTACTTGCGAAAATGGGAGCACGGCGTTTAGTTTTGGTTTGACTTCCCGCAAAAGGGACTACTACATACTATAAAAAAAAAAGATTAAGATCATACTTTTAGCTGCTTTTTGCGTGCGGTTCCCTGCATAGGCGGTCACTTGGTGGTCGATGCGACCGTGGCGTTTTGCTGACTAGCACTGCTAATAGCAGAAGCATCCGCTGTGGGCGCGGAATGCGCTGGTGACTGCAGCATATTGGCGCTGCCATCTTGCCAACCTGGCTGAGCCTCGCGTTCGTTAATGGCGCGCAGCTCCAGCTCACCTATAAGCTGCATGACCCGTATTTTACCCTCAGTGGCCAACTTGGGTGGCAGCGATTTGACCGTAGCGCAAATGCTGTCAAAGAAGAGATCAAATGAGTCACGTGCTGTTGTAAAAGTGCCAGAATTAAGCATTTGATATGAATGCAGCTGCTGTGCTTGATAGCTTTGGTGTTGCTGTCGTTGCGTGCTGGCCGCATAACTGCCCGCAGTAATGGGCGTAATGGTGGCTTTTGAGGTGATTTCGTGTGATTGTTGGACATTGCTGGGCGTGGTGTTGGACGTTTGGCAAAGCGGCGCAGTTACTTTTTTGATGGTAATGCGGCATGGTTGTGCAGCTCCGTTTGGTGGCTGGTATTGTGGTAGCATGTGGCTTGCAGCGTTTGAAAACTGCGCTGTCGGCAGTTCATTGATGGTCACTTGCAATGGCAGGTACTCCAGCATACCGGAATGTTGGGAATCTGTTACGGAGACGCGTCGCTTGTGTGCGGGCTCATAATCAGTGTCTGTATCGGCTTCGCCATCGTCCTCATCTTCCTCCGCCTCATCATCCTCCACGGCATCTTGCGCCTCGTTGTCAACCATTTTGCACAGCTTAGCGTTTGGCTGCGCAGCATCTTCATCATCCGTATATTCCCATTTTATTTTCGCAGCTTCTTCAGATTCAATCTTTGGTTGCAGCGACTTGCGCTGTGTGTTCTCCGTGTGCTTAATGCTGCCCTCGTGCTTGCCGAGATCGGAACGTTTGGCGCTCAATCGGCATTCGCAGTAAGTGCAAAATACAAAATGTGGATCCGTTTCATCAGGCAGCAGCCACGGGTAAATGTATTGATATTCCGGCTTTGTTTTGGGACGCGGATACTTTAGCAGTGCGCACGGTCTGCGCGGCTTGTACTCCGAACGCAGTAGATCCCTATGTAGTATATTTATAAAACTGCACTATTCGTTTCAGATGCTATATATTATAATATTACATACAGTTTTTCCTGGGTTAGTTGTGAATTCGCCATATTTTGCTAAGTTTTCTACAAATATAAACAATGCAGCGATGCGCAATTGATTGATAAGTATAATATATCGAAATCCGATAGTCGATGCAGCTGGACTTTTTGCGGCGTTTTAAATATATCGCTGAGAGACAACAAAAAAGTGGGACCGTACCAAATTAATATTTTCATTAATTAAGTTACTTATTTTAAATTAATTTTTTATTGGTAACTAAATCTTGATAGCAAAATTTTTTTATTAACATTTTGCTGCACGTAATAAAAGCAATTGAACTATTACACATCAATTTCGGTGCGTTGCAGAATCGGTTTTTTGTGTTTTGAGTGTTATATATGTTGGAAGCAATAACCTGAGGAGCATGAAATTTGATAGAGTGGAATCCTTGGCTGTTGTATTGAGTCGACTTGCTGATATGCGTCCATTTAAAGACAGTGCATACTAATATGTGCGTTTACTTTGCTTCTTCTCTATCTCAATTTTGCCTACGCTCGCCACATGTAAAACTCACATTTAAAATCGAAGCTATTGCATTTATATTTAATGATTAGGTTGATTTTATAGTTTTTATTTCAATTTGACAATGTTGTTGAGCAATGAACGAACAAAATAAAGCTTGGTTATTTGATTTGTGAATTGTGGCGAATCTATAATATATAATATAATTTTTGTTGAACTAATGAATTAGTCAAAATTTTATTTTACAGTAGTAACCTTTTTGGTCAGAGCGTTCACTAGGAAATTCAGGAAATTTGTAATCACTACTTAAAATATGTAAATAAAGTAAAAATATTAAGTGCGTGTCAATAGAACTACTTCTATAACGACAACTGTGTGCCATTATGTTACATTGTTCTGGTTAATTACAAAGTGAGAATAGATGTAAATAACTTTTGTAGGTTATAATGTAGGTAAACAATTCATTGGCCTATGCATAATAAATTGAATTGTTGTTATTCTTTTTTAAATATATGTTTCATTTATTTTAATTATAAAACATAAATTTGTGGGAAATAAATTACATAAACATATAATGTGCAGTATATTTGCTAAATAAAAGTAGTATTATTTAATTTTGGTATTTTGTCAACTTGAGTGATGGTCACACTGAAGACAACTAAAGCGGGCAGCGGCGTTTTTGCCAATGCCATTTACAATTTTTTACGCAAGTTCTTTTAAAATTTAGTTAGAAGTTTGTAGTTTGGGTATGCTGTAAACCTTTGTAAGTACGTCATACTTCATGTGCATGTTTTAGCATGGAAAAGGCAGTGCCAGAGAAAAATAAAACATTGAATGCTGACAACAAAATGGTGGATACAGCATCCTCGCTTAAAGAGGGGAAAACTGTTGAGCATGAATTAAAAATCATGGATGTGGAAGGCTCAGTTTCATGTCCAGTAGTAGATATTGACGATGATGACGATATTGAAGTTATACTTGCTGATATGGATAACATTGAACCCACGCGAGATATTGTATTGGAGGAGGAGCTTATCGACGAAGTGGAATATTCTAAGCAAGAGTTTCACAGCGAAAATGGTAGCAATGGCTCCTACAGTGGTCCAGATCCAATGGGCTTGCTAGAGCGCTTGGATACTAGAAAATCTCTTGATAATGAAATCCATAATATTGAGGATGACGGCACCGAAGTTGAGTCACTAAGCAGTGAAGGCACGAAACATCGCATAACGTTAAAGGAACGCTGGCAATTGTGGATGATGCGCTGGCCATGGCTGCTACATGAGGACAACGATGGCACTTATGCCTTTTGCAAATACTGCAATATCATTATCAATGTGAACAATAAGTCCAAGTATATAAAGCAGCATAATATCTCGCTTTATCACCAAGAACGCGAGAGCAATTATGTTGCATTTAAAAACAACGAAGAGAAGCAGGGCAGCAAGTAAGTAGCTCTTCATGTTCAAATTCCTTTATTTTACATGCAATTTTTTGCTTTTTATATTACAGCAAGGACTCCAATAAAGTGAAGCACGAGTTTGGTACTAACAGTTACGTTGCCGCTATGAAAGAGAAGCGTTCTGACGAGGTGGAGCATCTGAACAATTATAACTGGTTTAAATGGCTGCAAGCGCATCCTTGGCTTGAACGTTTTCAGCCTGGCGGCACCTTAGGTCTGTGCAAATACTGCAAGGTCACCATGAACGTGGAGTTTGTCTATTTGCGCAAGCGTCATGAGACCAGTGGACGTCATCGCGATGCCGAGCGGCAGTTTAATCGCAACCGCAAACGCAGTGCAAGTAATGCCGAGGCTTCCGTTCCGGACGAGGCTGAGGTGGAGGCTATTGATGATGACAATTCCAGTGAACGAACTACAGGCGATGTCATAGAGCCTAGCAGATTGGAATATTGTGAGTTTATACGCGAAACGAACCCTCAGCAAGTGCGCTGCATTGTATGTGGCATCAAAATGGTTTATACCAGTTGGCGAAGGCATTTGACAACAAAGAATCATCTAGCCAACTTAAGCGCCTATAAAAAAAAAGAGTGAGTATATATTTAACAAAAATGTATTTATAAAATGTATATATTTAATTTACACTTGTAGTCAAAAAGATCATGGTATATGGGCAGAATACGCCGATGCACATCCTTGGTTGGTCGCAGATCCGGAGGACCCGATCATAGCTTATTGTGATGTATGTAAAAAGCGATTTATGTATGGGCACTCCGAAATCAAGCGCAAATTCCATGAGAATTCTACACATCACGTGGCGGCTTTGGCGGCTGCTGGGAATGATCAGGATAGCACTGTAGAGAAGGCGAATAGCGCAGCTGCGCCGTCTGAAGCAGCAAGCGACGAGTCAGGCAGTGATAGGGAGTTCAATGGAGAAGACAATGAAGACGGTTCATCATCACAGCAAAGCGACAACGAGTGAGTGTTTTATGTTTATCTGGTTTTCACATTGATCGTGTTCAGCAGAACTGTTCTTGAAGCACTTGCACAGTAATGGTGAAGCTATCTTTAAAACATACATAGCATTAATAGTGGAGACTCTAAAGACAACTTGGAGCATTTGCTTTAAACAAATTGTCTTTTGTCAAGCACAGCTAATTTTAATGTGTATTTTAATATCCATATAAACAACGTAATAATTGGTACAGAAGCGATGATAAGCAAAGAACTTTTTTGAAAATCATATAAATTGCAAGAAAAGATTAGCGTTGCAGTGTATTTATGATGATATATTGTACAGGGTCCCGTCCGCAGCGATTAAACGCAATATAAAATCCAAGAAACTTACTGTGCGTCACTTTTCCTGGCTGCGTTATTCCAAGGATCGCAAGATGCAGTTGTGTAGGTATTGTCGTGTGCGCATACTTAACGAAGAAGCCAAGGTGCGACACGATGCAAGCGTGAAACACAAGAGACGTATGAAGCAGTTTAAATCGCAGCAAGCAGAGCGCAGGTATGTGTAACCAATTATTACTCGGAAACTTCAATATATATTAAGCGACATTCGTTTACAGGCGACAGCAGCGTCTAGTAGCTACCGAGTCAGCAATTGTGGAACAACAAAGCTCAAAGGAATCGAATAGTAGTAAAAATATATCTCGCATAGCAGCACCAACGAGCATGCAGGGCAAGGTAATGCTCTGGAAGGAACGTTTCCCTTGGCTAAGTTACAAGCGCAGCGAGTTGCGACCCAACTATGGCTGGTGCAAGCTATGCGAAATCTCAGTATTTGTGCCCAGTTTCAAATTTGCTTCGAAGCATCAACGCACTACGCGACATTTACGTCTGCGTAGGGAGCGTAAGCAAGGATTAGCAGTATCGCGTACCGAAGCGGTACCCTTGACTGGAGAAGCTAAACACAAAGCGGCCATGGCTGAGCTGCAGGACAAGTATTCTTGGTTTGAGCCGGACGGCGTTGAAAATTATGGCCGTTGCAAAGTATGCGAAGTTCGAGTTCCGATTAAGATAATTATACTAAGACAGCATGACACTGCGCGCAAGCACGTGGAACAGATGGAGAATTTAGAGCGGGAGAAACAGAAAAGCGCTACTGCAGCTCCTGTGCCGGCAGCCGCAGAGCTCGCTAAGGATGCAGCATATGAAAGCGATAATGCCATTAGCGTTCAGTGAGTAGTAAGATACAATATGCTAAACTATAGTTAACTCAAATATTGCGTCTAAAACAGATCTTTTTCCACTGAGGATGAACCGCCGGCAAAACGCTCGCGTCGTTCAAGTGAGATGCGTTATGTGCTGCGCGCTCTTAGGATGTCCCAACAAAAGCAGGAACGCTCTCAGCTGGACTTGGCTAAGGATATGTTACACTCCTCGTTTGATATTGCTACACGTCTACGCACTTTGGAAACTGCACCGCCAGCAGTGCCTGAAGTTGCAGTTGCGCCCCCACCGCAGCCACGCAGCACTATAGATCTGTTTTTTGAGAGCATATCACAAACTGTGAAGGGACTGCCCACCGATTTGGCTGCTGAGGCCAAAGCCAAAATCATGCAAATCATATGCGACATGGAGGTGCGTGCTGTGCGTCGCAATGAAGTAGCTACAGAGGAGACACCAAATCGTACAAACATCGTCGAGCAAGTGACGCCGCAAAAAAACATTGCTGATGCTGAGCTCGTGACTGTGGAGGATACTGAACAACCCAATTCACCCGGCTCTTCATATTCTTCGTCCGTAACCATCGAAGATGCGGAAGAACTGCCTGTTGCCAGCCCTCAAAACATTCCGAACACAAAGACTGCAAACAATGGAAACATTAACATGGGTTCTCAGGAAGTACCCAAAAATATACGCCAAATACTACCTGCAAGTTTAAAAGCTACAGCCCGAAATGATGCGGACAAAGTGCGTTGCGTGCCGCTAAATCAGCTAACCCAAATGGCAACTACTTCGGCAAACTCCCATAATGCCGCACAAAAAAGTCGCACGCCTATCTGCTTGAATACAAGCACTGTCACTACATCCTCCACAGTTGCTTATACTGACAATCAGGCGAATGGACGAGCACCAGGCACCTTTGTGCGCAAAATAAGCCTCAATGGTTCGAAGACGTTCAGAGCGCAACCACAGCTAAATATCCAGTTGCTGCAGAATGCACAGGCCGAGCTGCAAGTGGCACAAGCCCAGTTGCGATCCATCAACCGACCCAACAACCAAGCGGTGCCTAACAACAACAACAAGTCATAGACTATTTTCTTTTATCGATTATTTATCGATGCATTGTTTATTATCACATTGAAATACAATTTCATTTATTTCGTTACATGTTTTGCGAAATTGGCAAAACACACTATCTTCGACAGCGAATGTCACAACTTCAAAATTAACAAAAGGTGAGCCTTAACCATAATTATCTCGTATAGATAAGCCTACTAATTTAAAAATCATTTTTTCAGATCTTTTGTTGCACTTTTTGAAAGCGATTCTTTTTTTTATCATTTGTATGTCAGCTAGACCTTAATCCCTATAAATTATTTTAATTTTTACTAGTTTTTAGTATTAGCTATTACATATGTATGGATATTGTAAAGTAGGTTTATCGAAACGTACAACAAAACTAAATTAAGTTTGTTATTACAAACACCCTAAAAAGAAAAATATGTCATTGCCGTAGAAACTGCAACCAGAATGAAGTAAAAATAAATACGTAATGAACACATTTTAGATTCTTAAGAAAAGTCTATTGAATTTTCATTTTACTCATATAATAGGTTCGTAATGAAATTCATATTATAGTATATACTACAATGGTAGGAGACCTAGACACAAGATAAACTTCCCTTTATCAAGTTTTATAATATACTGGCATGAAATCTGCTTAAGATGAACGGAATAGAGTGGCACTCTGAGGGTTTTTTTTGACTAGAAATGTATCTCAACGTCTCTATGCACTGCTAAAGCCATAAAAGCTTTGTAGCTTTGTTTACAATTCGCAGGGATCAGCGAAATAGTACTACGCAGAAGTATTCGAGATAAGAAAAGCAGCGCAATTGGCTTAAATAATAGGCACGACGCTCTAACTATTTGGAGCCGATAAAATCTTTCAAGGCGTGCTCAACGAATTTAAAAAAATATCAATGCAAAACTCGCCAATTTGTATATAGTATGTTATTCCTCATCATTCTTCTCTCCACAGAACTCGTTATTGTAAAGTACTCTCTATAAATATTTCAGCCACTTTCCGCTCCTAGTCTTACATCCCTTTTCCTAATCTCCACCTACAACTCGAGCAAAGTCGTCCTTTGGGAAATCGTTGCTTAGGCGTTTCCGGTGCATTGTCGGTAATGAAATGGAGATTTACCGCGACAAATAAGGGATTAAGCTATTTCGATCGGCAGTGTTAGGAATACTACGGACAAAATCAATCAACACAGTTCTGGTAAATGCTAAGTACTATAATGACTTATTTACGGAAATTCTGGTATTGGGCCGTACACTGACCACCAGACTGAAACAGCTAAGCTCACACAGTTTGGTACCATTGGAAGAAGCAACCAAAACCCATACTGACTCCACGACAAGCTGTTACTTATGGATATACGGCAAAACTCAGCCATGCTGTCAATGTCTATTTGCTGCGGATAAACCGTTTAAGCCTACCCTAACAGAAATGGGGCAATAAGAAAAAGGTGCATAGCTCGTTGAAATGTAGATATACTCACTCAGTCGCAATGTTAATTATGGCCTGCAGGAAATTCGTCTACTAGTACCAGTTTCAACTAGTTGTAATTGTTGATTTGGTCAAGCGGTTGCGAATCGGTTTGAAAAAGAATTCTGGCGGGATAGGAGCGAAGTATTCTTGACGGGTGACTGGACGTAAGAGCGCTAAAGGCAACGAATCTGCCGATTAACTTTCCAAACGAGATTCCTATGCAGAGGCAGAGCGTTTAGAACCCTTTACACTGTGGCGAAACCATCACTTTGCGCAGTTACTCAACAATCTCTTTGCATGCTAAATCCAATATCTTGATGGCAACGCATTGGTTATAAGGTTTGGGCGACAACCAAATTGCATTCGTGATGTCATTACGCTGGAGAGTACAAGTTCATTTAGATCTCACATCAAAACCGAGCTACTTTTGTCACTATAGGTGCAAAACGAATTCTACGAGAAGGTGGTTTTGAAGCAGCCTAGCTAGAAATGATGAAGTTTGAGTTATAAGGCGATCAAACACATGCGGAAACACAGCATGGATCAAAAACCTGCCCTAAACCATTGAACAGGCATTGTTGGGAGAGCGCTACACAATCTGATTTCACAGTTGTTAGGTCCAATGCCTGGAGTCAGACCGAGCGTAGTTAACATCGGAAGTGATCATCACAATGCCTCTGGGGATAGCTGTGGTTTGATCCTCATCGCAGATACACTGCTGGGTTCACTGGGTTCTATTAGAAAACGCCTACGTAATGATGTTAAGGCCAAAGTATCATTTAATTACAATGCCTAAGACAACATTCATTCATTGATTCATATGCCCAATACGCTGCAAGTTGTGTGGTCTTTTGACTCTTATACGTCGGCACTTCTTGAGGGTCTCAATAAGGAATAATAACATATACGTAACATTCTCTTCTGCTGGTATGCTTTGACAAGGGCACAAGGTAGGCTCGGCGCAGTCATCCTTTGGTCTGGGCGAAGCCGGAAGATATACTATCGCAAAAAATTATATTAAACATTCTGTTAAATTTGGTTTATGTCACTTAACATTTTAACAGTAATAAAGATTATAACATACATATACGCGTTTATATATGTATCACTTTTAATTGGGTAACAGCTTATTTCGGTGGACTTCAAAAAGTGATGCTATGTACATTTTCTTTATAAAAATAAGATTATCTACCACTTTAATAGCCACTTTTTTTGGGGAATTTTTTTAAGGGATCTTTTAATACGCGTTCTTGCAGGTTTGACTCGAGTAGACTCTTTCTTTGTCGCTGGTTCCTTGTTGAACAATATAGAACATATACTTTGCTAAAGCGCTTTTAATTAGCAACAATGTCTTCTGGCGAACTATATTAACTGAAAAACTATGCCTTTCTCTAACAACCAACAAACTATCTTTATCAGGCACTTAAATATGCACCTTTTGTTTTTGCCAAGGCTAATCATTGCGATAAAGCGAGATTAGCCCATAATATTAGGCTATAAATTGCACTCCCGTTGGTCTTGGAGCTACAGTTGCTTTGCGTACACCATGAAGTGGTTGCTCGTTTTGTGTGGTGCGCTTGTCGCCTCTGCGTTGAAAATACCCAGAGTTCCACTCGATTTCAATTTGGATGACAAAACACTATCGTCGCTGGCGGACGATGTTGCCGCACACCTCGAAAAGGAATACTTTACCTACCTCACCACGGGCGTGGAAACACAGGCTTTCAAGCAGCTGACCACTCATCTGGCTAACTCACACAGTAAGAAGGATATTTTCACCAAAAATTTGCCCGAATTGGATGCCCGCGATAGCTTCCTTACATGCACCCTCTGTCGTGCCTCGGTCAATGTCTTTGCGCGTACAATACGCGAGGAGGAGGGCGAATTGCACGGCGAGAATAGCACGGATATTATGAGTGCATATGCGCTGGACGTATGTCGTCGTCTCAATCTGCAGACGGAGGAAGTGTGCAGTGGCTTAATTGATTCCAACATCGATATTGTGGAGTATATTATGCGCAATTCGGAGATCGATTCGCAGAGTTTTTGCTCGCTCTTTATGAGCTACAACTTTTGCAACACTGGCACCAATGAGGCCTACAATTGGACCTTGAATATAAATGCCGATGGCGAGCCTATGAGCGGCTCCAAATCGAACACGCCCAAGCGTAGCGACAAGGATTTAAAGATATGCCAATTGACTGACATACACCATGATCCACTTTACGAACCGGGCAGTTTGGCCTCTTGCCCCGAGCCACTGTGTTGCCAGCGCAACAAGGACACTGTTGAGGGTACTAGTGAGGCAGCGGGCTACTGGGGCGACTATCGCGATTGCGATTTGCCCTGGCATACCTTTGAATCGGCAGTGGATCATGCAGTGGCCACAGCGGAGTGCGATATTGTGTATCAGACGGGGGACATAGTCGATCACATGGTCTGGGCCACCTCCGTGGAGAAGAACACTAAGGTGTTGAGCGATGTCAGCAACAAGCTGACTACAGCCTTTGGCGATGTGCCCATTTATCCCTGCATAGGCAACCACGAGCCGCATCCTTTGAATCAGTAAGTAAACCTTGCTAAAACCAGCAGCGCATCTCTTTGCTTATGAGCTCTTCCTATAGATTCAGTCCAGATTATGCACCTGAAAATATCAACACTAAGTGGCTTTATGAACACTTGTATAACGACTGGTCCAAGTGGTTGCCGGCGGAGACCAAGGAGACCATATTAAAGGGCGGTTACTATACGGTACTGGCCAGAACAGGTCTGCGCATCATTTCCCTGAACAGCAACGACTGTTATACGGATAACTATTGGCTGTATCACAATGGCACCGATAAGATAGATCAGCTGCAGTGGTTCCACGACACTCTACTAGCAGCTGAGGCTGCTGGTGAAAGCGTGCATATTCTAACACATATTCCTTCTGGTGATGGCACTTGCTGGGCCATTTGGGCCCGCGAGTATAATCGTTGTATCACGCGTTTCCATAAGACCATTTCGGGTATTTTTAATGGGCACTCGCATAAGGACGAGCTGGTAGTACAAAACTCCGTTGAGGGTTACGCTGCAGCTGTGGCTTGGAACGGTGGCGCTTTGACCACCTTTAGCAACAAGAACCCAAATTATAGAGTGTACACTGTGGATCCAGAGACCTATCATGTGACAAACCATTTTACATATATGTGCAATTTGACTGCGGCCAATTTACAGCCAGAGAAGGAGCCCGAGTGGTTCTTGGAATACGAATTCGCTGCTGAATTTACCGATGATTTGAGTCCCGCGGGTATTGATAAGCTATTGGATGATTTTGCTGACAATCCCGAGCTGATGCGCAAGGTAATTGGTTAGCGAGTCTACCATGAGCTCATGCCACTAACTTTAGATTTTCTAGTATTGGCGTTTTAGGGTTACCTCCGCAGATCCGCAGGTGAGCAAAGGTTGCGACCGTAATTGCCTAGCTAGCTCGCTCTGTAGAGCCTCTGTATCTGTAAACAATGAACGGGATAAGTGCAACAAGCGCCGAGAGCGTCTTTTTGCAGCGGTAAGTAACACTAAAACAAATTTGTCTCTTGGTACACATGCTTATTTGGGGTGTTTTACAGCTGGACATTGAGGAGGGCGTTAGCACGCCTGATCCCACAGGCTCCACAGGCACTACTGACGATAGCACGGACAGCACTACCACGGGCACCACCACGGAAGATCCGGATAAGGATGATGGCGCAGCTGCCATTACCTCTTTGGGCATTGCTTCCATGATGGTCCTGGTGCTAACCGTAACACTTAGCTATTAGTAATAGAAACTTAAGGACCTGAAGGGCTTGCTTCTAGAGCAGCGGTCTCTGTGTATATTGTATATATGCCTAAGTTATATCATCGCACATTCCAATCGAAAATTAAAGTAAAAATATACACGGCTATCGCCTGGTTAATCTGTTATTAAGATTAACTTATCACTTCCCCTAGACTTTGCTTGTGCTGATTATCTTGCTACGATGAGGTCTATATCTTTATTATTATTAACCAAAAACACCATTATTAACTGCAATTAAATCAATATGTCATAAAACAATAGTAGGGAACACTATGGTCCGCAAATTGTAAACAAGGAAGCATCAATGGACTTGGTGCAGAAACTCACTTATCGATTAGCTGAAGCACGTGATAAGACAGTAAAAGTGAAATTGGATTACTTTGTTGAGCACTTGAGCATATCGGTTGTAATTACCGTAATCTGGTTATTTCTAAGGGTTCCGAAGATTAGTTTCCCCAAATCGTTGACATAACTCTTTGAAGATTTTGTCCGGAACTCTGCAAGTTATCCAACCTAAGTCGACTTTACAGCATAAACTATAATCGTTTTTGGAAATATAAATTTTTTCAAGTCAATTAGTAAAGCTCTGTACGTGAATCCGTCATGTACCTGCTTTGGAGTGTTTACGTACTGGGCGTGGCAAGCCCAAGAAGCGCCTCACAGGGGCCCCGTCAAGTATTGCCAAAGATGCCTATCAACAGTTGTCCATCGTCTGCGTCACTACGTCAAGATAAACTGTTGTTGCTCCCACCCACTTTACAGTTCAAGCAGCTGAAAAGATTAGCAGCAAGTATCTACAGGAAATACAAACGGGCATTGAATCGCCGAGATTAAATTCTCGTAATAATATAAAATCTGCTGCGATAGCCGGTGGAAACGTATTTTATAAAGCAAGATGCCACTGGAGAATCTGAAAGGCTTGTTTTGGTGGCTTCGTACCTCGTACATGTTTTTATAAAGTAGAGCTAGACTTTTAAATTGCAATCCTGGTATCCTGGACATACAACGTAGGACCCCTTTTGTGAATAGTTTTAACGCGCTCATCTCTCCCACTTTGCTGTATGGCGCTAGACGATAGCTCATTCTGTTACACCATAACTTGAAGTAAAGGAAGTATATTGCAAGTACTGACCGATGCCGACTACTGCATCCGATTTACTCATAATCAAAAGAATCAACATTCAACGACTCGCTAATTTTGTCGCATGGAGGAAGAGGCGCTGAGAACCACTGCTGCATCAGTCTTTGGTGTGGGAATTTATAGCATTTGAAACACTTCTCAAGCACTTAGGCCAAAATATTCTGTTAAATTTTGCAACTATTGATGACAGGTGAAGTTTAAAGCGAATTAAAGCTGATTATACACACACGGTACTATACGAGCTTCATCACGTTTAATTGAGTAAAAGCGTATTTCCGTGGACTTCAAACTATGTTTATTCTTAAGAAAAATTAGATTACCTTTACCAACCACTTCATTTGCGCATTCTTATTTTGGGGATTTTTTAATGAGTGCTTTAGCAAATTTGACTCGAGTAGATGGCGCCACTTTTCTGTTTCGCTTCATTGTTGAACAATATATAATATGCTAAATCTCGTTCGATTAAATAAGGCTTATTCTCGGGAACTTTATTAACTGAAAAACTTTGCCTTTCTGTAACAATTAAAGACTATCTTTATCAGCCACACCTTTTGTTTTTGCCCAGGCAAATCATTGCGATTGAGCGAGATTAGCACAAAAGATTAGGCTATAAATTGTAGTCGCTTGTTGTTGCAGCTACAGTTGCTTCGCGAACACCATGAAGTGTTTGCTCATTTTATGCGGTGCGCTTGTCGCCTCGGCGTTGAACATACCCAGAGTTCCACTCGACTTCAATTTGGATGACAAAACACTATCGTCACTGGCGGACGATGTTGCCGCACACCTCGAAAAGGAATACTTTACCTACCTCACGACGGGCGTGGAAACACAGGCTTTCAAGCAGCTGACCACTCATCTGGCTAACTCACACAGTAAGAAGGATATTTTCACCAAAAATTTGCCCGAATTGGATGCCCGCGATAGCTTCCTTACATGCACCCTCTGTCGTGCCTCGGTCAATGTCTTTGCACGTACAATACGCGAGGAGGAGGGCGAATTGCACGGCGAGAATAGCACGGACATAATGCGTGCATATGCGCTGGACGTGTGCCAACGTCTCAATCTGCAGACGGATGAAGTGTGCTCCGGCATGATTAATTCCAACATTGACATTGTGGAGTATATTATGCGCAATTCGGAGAAAGATTCGCAAAGTTTTTGCTCGCTCTTTATGAGCTACAACTTCTGTAATATGGGCACCAATGAGGCCTACAATTGGACCTTGAATATAAATGCCGATGGCGAGCCTATGAGCGGCTCCAAATCGAACACGCCCAAGCGTAGCGATAAGGATTTGAATATATGCCAATTGACTGACATACACCATGATCCACTTTACGAACCGGGCAGTTTGGCCTCTTGCCCCGAGCCACTGTGTTGCCAGCGGAACAAGGACACTGTTGAGGGCACTAGCGAGGCAGCGGGTTACTGGGGTGATTATCGCGATTGCGATTTACCCTGGCATACCTTTGAATCGGCAGTGGATCATGCGGTGGCCACAGCTGAGTGTGATATTGTGTATCAGACTGGGGATATAGTCGATCACATGAAATGGGCCACCTCCGTGGAAAAGAACACAAAGGTCTTGAGCGATGTCAGCAACAAGCTGACTACAGCCTTTGGCGATGTGCCCATTTATCCCTGCATAGGCAACCACGAGCCGCATCCTTTGAATCAGTAAGTAAACATTCCTAAAACCAGCAGCGCACATCTTTGCTTATGAGCTCTTCTTACAGGTTCAGTCCTGATTATGCGCCTGAAAATATCAACACTAAGTGGCTTTATGAACATTTGTATAACGACTGGTCCAAGTGGTTGCCGGCGGAGACCAAGGAGACCATATTAAAGGGCGGCTACTATACGGTACTGGTCAGAGCGGGTCTGCGCCTCATTGCCTTGAACAGTAACGAATGTCTTACGGACAACTATTGGCTGTATCACAATGGCACCGATAAGATAGATCAGCTGCAGTGGTTCCACGACACCCTGTTAGCCGCTGAGGTTGCTGGTGAAAGCGTGCATATTTTAACACATATTCCTTCTGGTGATGGCACTTGCTGGGCCACCTGGGCCCGCGAGTACAATCGTTGTATCACGCGTTTTCATAGTACCATCTCTGGCATCTTTAATGGGCACACACATAAGGACGAACTGACATTACATAGCTCCTTTGAGGGTTACGCCACGGCTGTGGCTTGGACTGGTGGTGCTTTAACTACCTATAAAAATAAGAACCCTAACTATAGAGTGTATAAGGTGGATCCAGAGACCTTTCATGTGACCAACCATTTTACATATATGTTCAATTTGACTGCGGCCAATTCGCAGCCAGAGAAGGAGCCCGAGTGGTTCTTGGAATATGAATTCGCTGCTGAATTTACCGTTGATTTGAGTCCCGCGGGTATTGATAAGCTATTGGATGATTTTGCTGACAATCCCGAGCTGATGCGCAAGGTAAGTGGTGAGTAAGCCTGCCATGAGCTCATGTCACTTACTTTTGTTATTTTAGTATTGGCGTTTTAGGGTTATCTCCGCAGATCCGCAGTTGAGCAAAGGTTGCGATCGCAATTGCCTAGCTGACTCGCTCTGTACAGCCTCTGTAGTTGTAAATAATGAGCGAGATAAGTGCAACGAGCGCCGGGAACGACTTTTTGCAGCGGTAAGTGATACTTAAATGCAACATAATTTGTTTCATTGTTCCACATACAACTTTGGTGTGTTTTGTAGCTGGACATTGAAGAGGGCGTTAGCACGCCTGATCCCACAGGCTCCACTGGCACTAATGACGATATCACGGACAGCACTACCACGGGTACCACCACGGAAGATCCGGATAAGGATGATGGCGCTGCTGCTATTAGCTCATTAGGTATTGCTTCCATGGTGGTCCTGGTGCTAACCGTAACATTAAGCTATTAGTTATAGAAGCTTAAGGACTTAAAGGGCTTGTTATATAATCACACAATGCAATCGAAAATTAAATAAAAGAAATAAACGGCAACCGTCTTAACTTATCACAAACCGTAGAATTTGTGCAATGGGCACCTGCTATATTATGGCTTGTCAATTACACTAATTACATTCTTAATGAATAAACATAGAAAAACATATGAAAATTGAACCAATATTTAAAACCTTTAACTTGAGTTGAAACTAAGTGCCGTCGGAAGTTAGGTTCTCGATTAACATGAGTCTTTCTGACTTCGAAGCTCGCGAAACATCGTTTTGTTTTTCAAATTGCCTATACCTGGTATAAAATCCAAAACGATTGCCTTATTCGAAATCAGCGGTCACCAATTTATGGGAAAAGATAAGCTTTTACCAGGGGCTTTTGTTATTTTTTGTCTAGAGCCAATAATACGATTATTAAGTGCAGTACGTCATGAAACAATAGTACGGAAGACTATTGTCCGCAAATTGTAAAGAGGGGCATCAATGGACTCGGACTTTCAAAGGGTTCCGAAGCTTAGCTTTCCCAAATGGTTGCCATAATTATTTGTAGAGGTTATCCCAAACTCTAGAAGTTATCCAATCTAACCTGACTTTAAAGCATAAACAAATTCTATAATCGCTTTCGGAATTATCAAAATCAGCGAGCCAAGATAAGCTCTCGAAGCTTTAAATAACACCTCGACAACGGCGCAGTCAATCAGTTAAGCTCTGTACGTGGATCCATCATGCAGCTGCCTTGGAGTATTGCCCTGCTGGTCGTGGCGTGCTTCGCCTACAGTTGGAGCTTTAATCTGCCCGAGGAGCACTTCACAGCGGCCAAGTCAGGTAAGTAGTACAATAGCTGCCTATCGAATGCTGTCCATCAAGATTAACTATTGTTGCACCCATCTATTTTACAGTTCAAGCAGCTGAAGAGATTAGCAGTGAGTATCTAAAGTACCTACAAACGGGCATTCAATCGTCGAGATTAATGGAACTAGGCGCTGAGCTACGTTCCGGACACGACAAGAAGCTAATTTTTACCGAGTCCTTGGCTGATCTCACCTCCTCCAATCAGTTTTTTGTCTGTACTATGTGCCGAGCCACCGTGAATGTGCTGGCGCGTACTTTCGTCTCTCCAGGCGGCGAACTTAATGGACCCAATCGCGATGAGGATGCCAAAAAGGCGGCGCTTGGCATCTGCGAGTACTTTAATATACAAACGCGTGAGGTCTGCGACGGACTCTTTGATCTCAACTGGCCCATCTTAGATTATGTGCTCAACGAAACCATAGCTGAATCACAGTCTATTTGTGGCATGCTACCCATAACCATATGCCAAATAGAGCAGGATATGTACAACTTTAGCTTGAAAATCGAAGGCGATGTGCCCACAGAGTCCAAGTCGGAGCTGCCTGCACGCAGCATCAATGATCGCCGTATCTTACATCTAACCGACATACACTATGATCCCGAGTATCTAGTGGGTGGACTGGCGGAGTGTGAGGAGCTCATGTGCTGTCGTGCGCAGTTAGACGAAGGTGCTACTTCGGTACCCGCGGGCAATTGGAGCGACTATCGCAATTGCGATACACCCAAGCATCTGATAGTAAATGCTTTTGAGCATATTCGGGATAATCAAAAGTTTGATTGGATATATCATACGGGCGATGTGCCGCCGCATAATGTTTGGTCCACCACCAAACAGGGCAATCTAGACATGCTTAGCGAAATTGATGAGCTTTTGGTGGAACACTTTCCCGACACGCCCATCTACTCCTGTTTGGGCAATCACGAGCCGCACCCGGCGAATGTGTAGGTAACCTCTGTCTACTATACAGCCATTTTTTAATTCCTCTTTCCCTAGTTTTTACGCCAATGAGGAGATGCCCAACGAGTTGAATGTCAACTGGCTGTACGAGCATGTATGGAAGCTGTGGTCCAAGTGGCTGCCCGGTACAGCCAAGGCTACCATACTGCAGGGAGGCTACTATACCGTCGTGCCCAGCACAGGACATCGAATTATTGCCTTGAACAGCATGGATTGTTATCTCTTCAACTGGTGGATCTACTATAATGGCTCTATAGTCATTGAGCAGTTGCAATGGTTTCATGATACGCTCTTGGCAGCCGAACAGGCTGGCGAGCATGTGCATGTGCTCTCCCATATACCCTCTGGTGATAGCGACTGTTGGTCTATTTGGTCACGTGAATACAATCGCATCATAGCGCGCTTCCATAAGATCATTACGGGCATCTTTAATGGACACACGCACAAGGATGAAATGAACTTGCACTTTACTACCGAGGGCGTAGCTGTGGCTGTTTCCTGGAATGGCGGCAGCTTGACACCGTTTTCGCATAAGAACCCCAACTATAGAATTTACGAAGTAAATTCCGAAAACTGGCTAGTGGTTGAGCATGAAACCTGGATCTGTAATCTGACGGCTGCCAATGAGCTGGACGCGCCGCACTGGTATAAGGAGTATGACTTTACACAGGAGTTCACCGAAGATACGAGCCCTGCAGGCATTGAGCGCTTGCTGCTGCAAATGGCTATGGAGCCGGATCTGCTGCGTAAGTTCTGGCGCCTAAAGTTTACCAATGCTGATCCAAGGCTGGAACGGGGTTGTGATAACAGCTGTTTAAAGACTACGCTGTGTCGTCTAGCTACCTCCAACTACAAGGAAAAGACCAGCTGTCGCGAGCTAGTGGCCATATTGGAGCAGCATGTAAGTAGAAGAGCATAAAATGTAGACCATTCGTGATTCCTATTACATCTGCAGCTGGATGAGGATGAGACCACAACCACAGAGACGCCACCCGACAATGATGACGGCGCTGCTGCTCTAAGCGCCTACAGCCTGTTGCTGCTCTCCTTTTTTGGCTTACTTCACTCGCTGACCTCACTCTAATCCCTCATAAAAAGTCAACTTATCGGCTTAGCTGTAGTTAGATTTGATTAGCGTTTTATTTATAGCAAATCGGGTTTTATCATAATTGCTGCGATTAGCACGCTCATAAAATGTGTCATATACGAAAGTAAAATTATAATTCAACGCTGCCCAGCCCCCCAATCCGTTAGGAAAACCGATAGGCTTACTGTTTTTTTTGTGTTTTTGTTTTGGTTTTTTTTTTTTTTGTCAACATTGAGAATTTCTGATATCGATATTTATTTTTTAAAATGCCAGCACTAAACACTACCAAGTGTATATCCACTTTGGTTTATATTTTTTTAATTTTTACGCTATCGTAGAGTCGAAAGTTGCTTGGGGGTTTTTCTCTTTTTGATTTTGTACATACACATATACAGTTTATATAGTTACAGTTACACACACATATACATATTTGATTGGCGAAAAACGGTTAGAAACGTTCGTTCTTCTTATTTATATACAGTTTGTAGTTGTAGCGCTCCTTTTACCCACTTAGAGTGCGCAGATTAGTGTAGCTATGTCCAGATCCTGCTCGTCGGCTTTGCGTATGACGACGGCTACTTGGTTTTGATAGCGTCCTGTGGACAGCAGGCGCACGGTTGTTACGCCACAGAAGAGCGCCTGCTCGGGTCCCGGCTCAGAGCTGGCTCCGCATACGCTACTGGCCAGTTCCATGCCATTCGAATCTAAACCGGTAGAGCCACCGATTTCCAAGCGATCGGCAAACATGTTGCACTGTTGGACGGAAGCACATATTAATCTATAGTTGCCTATAAGGTGAAACATAATTGGATTCGCTCGAATCTTGGGTATCAAGATATTTATAGTATATTTCGGATTACTATCTCTTAATTCGATGCTTGTTTTTGGAGCTAATCTTGCGGATTCAATTAAAAAAAGATTTCGTTGAATCTAGGTATTTCTCGAGCTGCTCGAGAATTCGAAACTATTCGATCAAAAGTTTGGCATCCAGAGAGTACTCAGAATCCTATATCCAGTATTTTTGGGCCAATTTTGAAACATTGATCGCAAACTACTACAAACTATAATGATGAGGCTCACGCGAGTCTCCACACCAAATTTTGTAACTCTGGCTCACATATATCCATATCCACATGTAGTGGATTTACATCTGGCATGAGATAACGCCATCTTTTGGTAAAATTTGGTGCCGCTAGCTCTTATGCTCTCGCAGAACTAGCGACTCATACAGACGGAAATGGTCCAATCGCTACCCGAGTCATTGATAAGACTTTTTGCCCATGGAACTTTTGGTCTGCCACGTCTCCTTCAGCCTGTATACATAGCATATATAGCACAAATCTATAATAAGGGTTTTATTACACTATATGTACAGGGTATAAAAAAACACGTTTAATCTATGTGTAACTTGATATCCAGAGTTTTTCGGACCTTCTGATTTCAATATGTTGGATCGGATATATGCCAATTAAATGACAGAATTTACCCAAAACTCGCTGAGTTTATGATTTTATGAAAAAGTTTGGTTATCGTAGATTATTGAAGTTTCAATTTGTATTCAAGAAAGTCAGACCATTTTTCTGTCATTTTCATGTCATCATCTTCTTCAACAATATATCTATTATAATTTAAATTTATGGTACACGGCAAATTTCGCGTTTCGCGAAAATCTGATTATTAAGAAGTATATAAAAAAAAAAATAATAATAATAGAATAAAATAAGTCAATCAAAAACCGAAAGAATAAAACATATTTTGATACTATATCCAGAATCTTTGGATAAGCCCAATTTAAAATGTCATTACGAGGTCACTAGGGTTCGGCCTTTGGAAGATTGAGAAGTCTAAGCTTCCTTCATAGCCTTCCATATATTTATTTGAGATTTTAGCTAAGACGAACTCGATTTGGTTGTTCTAGTTGCTTAGAGTTTGCTTTCACAGATGGATACTATAGTCTGACTTGAAGATCGAGGTCGTCGTAAAGAAGTGGGCTATCTGAAAATTCTTCATAATAGCTTCATAGTAGCTCAGGAAACAAATATACATTCCCTAATATATTCAATATTTTCATATCCTGCTACATTGAGATTAAAGTCTTCCGGCAATACACTAAAGTTCAGATTCAAATAAGGTTTTACACACCGTTGGCATACTTACATCATAATTAACCTTCTGCTGTGCCCGCACACCCTTGCCACCAATATGGAGATTGGCCACAGAAACAGCTGCCGGAAAGAGCGCAGAGATCGTGCAGTTACGAGCATAACCAAAGTTGGCCAGGTTGTAAATGGCAGCCGTGTCCTGTACAAGTACATTGCAGGCTGCAAAAGACAACTGTTATTTCTAGGGTTAAGGTAATACTATTATGAGACCTACGCTGGGTTGTCTTGTGGAAGCGTACATTGGCCACAAAGGCGCCACGTTCGGGCAAGCGGTACTGCAGTAAAGCGGCATTTTGACTTGATCGAAAGAACTTCTTGTTGCTGATGCGGGGCCTTGGAAGTGTGTAAAGGGATAATGCATATTTGCTTAGAAATATAAGCCAATTTAGTACTTACCACTGCTTGTTGTTGTTGCAGAACTCGTGCACACGATCCTCCAGTACACGATGATGATCCTTTAGACCTGGAAAGTATTCGCCGTTGAGTTCCCAGCCGTCTACAAACTGCAGATAATTAGAAAGCTTTAGTAAAGAGTTGTTTACTCCTCGTAAACAAAGTATTTTTAGCTCATATAGTAAAAGGCAGAGCCAAACCGAACCGGCTTAAAAAAAAGATTTAGGAATATACAGATCCGTAAACGGCTATCGTGACATATTTGGAATTTGAACCACAGGCAAGGAACTGAAATTAGGTTTACCTCGACCAAGCAAACTAAACTAGATTCCACTCCACAATTTCTAAGATTCGATTATTCCGCACACTTCTTTACTTTGAAGTGATATGACTCTACAATAGCCCAAACACTTACCGCCATAAGACCGCCTGTCTCGCAATTGACATCGTAATGTTTCAGGGTAATCTCCACAATCGTATCTGGTTCTCCAATTACATACAGACCGCAGACGCTCATTGCAGCCTCGGCAGCTGCCGCAGCAGCAATTAGCTCTGGTTCCAGGCCCGCTTCCAGTTCCAGTAAAGTAGGCTCTCTGTGTTGGGCTGCTGATGGTGGACTTGTCGCTGACTTCTTGAAAATGTAATCACCTGCCTCGGAGGCCACATGCATGCAATCTACGTCATAGAATATGCAATGAACCAAAAGTGCAATAGTTAAACAAAAGTAAATTTATAGTGCCTCAAGTCACGACTGGCGACACATAAGACCAATAAAATGCCAAAGACACTAAAATTGTTTGAAAGATTCCTTGTCTGTGTCCGTAATTGAAAACAATTGTATTGTAGTTTGAAGTTTATTGCCGCCGGACTCCATGCCAGTTGACACTTCGCTCTACGTGCTCTGCGTAGCTCTCTTAGCTCTCCCGGTTCAGCGTTCCCGGAGCAACAATTAATTTATCATACGTAGTCGTCTCCCACTTGACCACTCAAAGCCACTTAATGTCCGGGCATAGTTTGCTGATTTATTGCGTGCAATAATGTCCCACACACACACACACTAACACACACACTCTAAGTCACACTCTCGTACTCACATGCTCAGCAGCACGCACGCATATTTAACATTGTGGCCACATTTTATGACCACGGCCAAAACAATTAAACGGCAGTTTTTACTTTGTGCTTCTTTTATTTTCCTCCTACGAACATATTTGTTTTTTTTTTATACTCTTCAAAGAGGCTTATTAGGTTTGGGCCAAGAAATAACGTGTGTAACCTTTCATCATGATGGTGGTATATATAGACCAAGTTTGATCCTTACTGTTATCCATGCATTTGCTTCCATGGCCGAGGGGAGTTAAGCTTCATTTACTGAATGATTTCAGAAGGTGCTTCTTAGGCTCAACACCAATTGCGCCGAAAGTCAATTTCCTTCCCTGCTGGCAAAGATCCTGGGCTCAGTTACTAAATCCGCTTATGCACTGGCACATTAGGCATTTCGTTCTTTATGCAGTGTTCCCCCGATGTTTCGCCTATGGATAAATACTTCTGTCATCGCCAAAACTGCCACACGCAATAAAGCTTATCCAATGGATTCCAAACTGATCATAGTGGTGCATTGGATGATTGCCGTAGCCGCCCTACGCCGCCTGGGTATATTTCCTGGACCCTCCGCTTCTATCCACTGCTCACCCCCGATGTATGTCACCACTTACATCGAGCTTAGCGATGCGCTATATCTCGCTCTTAGAGGGATATTTGGCACCACAACCACTATGTCTTTGTAGATTAGTCTTAGTTATTGGTGACATTCTGTACTAGGAGGTCACTTACCGAGCTCATCCGAACTTGACTACTCAATGGGATTCTACTCTACTCTAGTCAACGGGCCTTTACTCTACTACCAAGAGGTTCTGGCTGGCAAGCGCCAGCTTGTCCCAGCGGTTTAAGCATGCCAAAAGTAACTCTTCGCTTAGCTTTGTGTATTAAACAAAGTACACCTTTTCCTAACTAAACCTGTCTCATACTCTCCACTCGCACGTCTAACACAAACCAAAGCTATCCATATTTCCTAACTTCTAGTTTCTTAATTCTAACATCTAACTTTGTACTTCTAACATCTAACTTCTAACATCTTACTTTTAACATCTTACTTCTAACATCTAACTTCAAATTCTCACACCTAACTTCTAACCTCTACCGTCTAACTTCATACTTTTTACTTCTAACATCTAGCTTCTAACATATAACTTCAACTTCTAACCTCTAACTTCTAGCTTCTAACTTCAAACTCCTGATTCCTTACATCTAACAATTTCTTGTTTTTATACCACATACTAGAAAAAGACTTGATAAAAATTTGAAAGACTTGCACCTGTTGTTGGTGGATACTTTTCCTTGAGACTCATGCAGTTTTTATCGGAATTTGATGGAATTGACAGTAAATATAGTTAAGCGAAATATCTGAAATCCTTCAACGTTTGTTTTATTAATTGCCACCAAATTTCGTACATAGACACATTCCGAGCAAAAGAGGCTTAAAGTTTCTTTTTGTAACTAAGATAGTTTTTCAAAATAGACAGAAAACCCATTTGTAAGGAAGTCTAGAACATCACTTCAGGAGAAGGCTGAGCAGTTGGTTTTCATCTTATCCCGTGTAACAGAGACATCAAAGAAAAGTGTGTATATAGCGAATGAACTTGAGCATTATTGAGATAGTTCGGTTTCCGTCAACATTCTACTGGGCCACAAACAAGCAGTTTACAGTCTTCTGTCCCTCAAGCATTCCGCACCTTCTCAGCCTCAACTGGAAACTGATTCTTTTGGTAATTCTGATCATTCGATGGCAAGATCAGTTATTTTCGGTCGAAGTTTTCTACCTCGATGGCAAAGAGCACGCAAGTAATAGAGCAGAATTCTGGACAGTTTGGAAATTCAAAATTTTTTGCTCAATTGCGCTTATTTCCAAGACAGTGTATGAATGAGGCCGCAAAAGCCGCAAATCAAAACAAACGCCCATGTATGCACTTTCTTGGGAATGGAAGAATTTCAGCAAGTCGACTCAATATAACGGCCAATGATAACACTCTATTACTTTCGTGATTTTTGGCTTGATGGTTGGAACTATTAATAGAGATAACATCCTTACAGCCACCAATAGTTGAGTTGCAATTGCAGTGACAAAGATTGCGCCTGTGCACCTAGCGCCACGCATGCCGTACTTTACCCTCTCGCCAAAAAACGTCGTGACAAGTGACGTACAGGGTATAAAGTAGTCGGTTTTTCCCAACTAACGCCGTCCCTTTTTTGCAGTCCTGTCACATATGCATTGTTTTCTATCTGTGTGGGAGTATTCATAAGTCCCCCCTATGGATTTTAACTACTTTTCGTTTGTAATTGTATCTATGTGTACGTGTCTTTGAGAGTATCTATGTGTGTGTGTGTGTGTGTGTGTGTGCGTGTGTGTGTGTGAGTGTGAGTGTGTGTGTGTGTGTGTGTGTGTGTGTGTGTGTGTGTGTGTGTGTGTGTGTGTGTGTGTGTGTGTGTGTGGACTGTTGACACTTGTCCTGAAATTGTTTATTGTATGCCGTTAATTTCACTGTATGGGCGGCACTTTGAGCGTTTTAATTTTATTTTCAGTTAATGCGCTTAACAATGGAATTAGCATTAATCATAATTGATAAGTTATTGTCATTGTGGTTTTTTTATAATGTCAATTTACAACAGAGCCTTAAACCATAAACGCAGCTTAACAAATTGTTTAATTCAAATGGATTTTAGAGCTTTCTTTACGTGACGTCATGCGGCTGAATTAGCCATTAGCTACATTTTTTCTTTTTTTTTTTTTTGTATCTGTAGTTGCTCCTGGCTATAAATACCATAAAAGCAATTATAAATAGGCAACTGTGGTTACATTAACTTGTTGTGAAGTTTATTATTAAATTGGCCGTAACACTTGATGACAGTTGGCTAATGGAAGTCTCACGGGTTGCCTTGCCAATATCATTACAGCTGCTGGCCAATAATAAACGGAAGCAAAACTTATCCAACTCAAAGTTGTTTACATTTGCCGCTGCTCCTGGACATGATTGAGAAATTTAATAATCTTCGTTTCACTGGAATTTCAATATGTACTAGTTACAAATGTTGCTCTTTGTGGGGGACATAACATAACTGTGCTTAACCTTATGATTTGTATACATAATGTAACCTGCACATATCCTGCCATATGTGCTTACATTCAAGTGCAATTTGTGCTTTCTACCTCAATGCACATTATTCAATCAAATAATCTGACTAAACGAAATATTTTTGTTATTGGTATAGCTTTAAGAACAATATTACGCATACGTCATGTGTTGTTATTGCAAGTTGTTAGCGAATGATAAGGACTTATTTAAAATCCAATTTCACTTGACTGAAAAACATTTACAAAGCGCTTTAAAAGTTTCCAAGAATGACAAAAGTGCAATGCAAAATCTTCCTTAGCCCAAGGCGCTTAGCTCGGAAAGTTTTCTTTTGCATTTTCCATGTGTTTTTTTTTTGTCATCTTAAATAGTTTATGCGAGCGGAAATTGCAATTGGTGTCAGATATTTATGCAAAAGTCTGTATACGTTTCGGCGTAGGGCTTGGAACTTAGCCCAGCCAACAGGATGACGACTGAAGGCAACCCTTAGGCCATAGCCCGGTAATGAGCTGTTATGGTCAGTATAAAGTTGAATTTATACAAAGCACGAAAGTGTGATTGTGGTTTTCATGTAACTAAATGCATTTATTTCGTAGTTTCTTTCACTAGATTGTATTAAGAAGCATTGATTCGAAAATTATGGCTACGCAACAAAGTAAATGATTTATTAAAGCTCCCAAGAGGGACATAAATGACCTCACCAAAGCTGGTCGGACGGAGTCATCTAATTATTCTTCTTAACGCCATAAAAACTCGTTAGCAGTTTACTGCCGTTGGGTTAGGAAGTGACGTCACTAATGACAGAGTCATTAAAAACTTAAAAAGCGGTGTCGAGATTACGATTAGAGACGACGCATTATCAGGCGGGGTTCACTAAATGTGACTATGCACAGGCTCCAAGTACACGTAGAAGTCAAAATTGGAAGTGTAGTGGAAAGGATACAATAGTGTGTTGCCGGAGTTAAACCTGTTCTTCATCGGCATTGGAAGTTCTAATGGATCTAACAGCATATAGTCATAGAGCTCCAAATGAAAGCGACATTATTAAGGATACAAGTGAACTGGCAGGGGACACCTAATCAGGGCTCATGATGCTGACAAACTGGAAAAGACAATTCAATGACTACTGATTACCATTTCGAACAGAGCTTCAACACCGTTTAATGCTTATAAAAAAACGAACCTGGACAACCCTGGAGGAGATCCGTCCTATGGAAAGGCACACCATAGTTTGGTACAAGGACGGGTTTCTAACATTTGAAGACACAGGACTGGGAGTCGGGGGTCCGCGAACTCATCGGTCTTAATCTATATGAATTCACAGCAGCCGATGTGCAATTATAAACTGGACCTTCTGGCACGACGAAACACACTCTTACGCCAATAACATTCGTTTATGTTGTGGAATCCAGCTCAACACACATCAACTTATTATCGGGTTACGGCCTGATGTAAAGCTCTCCTCCAGGCATCTCTGCTACCAAGCATCTCTGATACCAAAGGTAGCTAGTGTGCTCTCAACCTGGTCCTTTCAATGGAGACATGGTCCGCCCTTGCGTCGCCTCCCTACTACATCCGCTTTGAAGATCTTTCTCGCAGGAGCTTCTTCATCCATACGCACAACATGACCTAGCCAGAATAGCCGCTGTATTTTAATTCGCTTGAGTATGTCAATGTCGTCGTAGAGCTCATAGAGTTCGTCGTTCCATCGGGAGCAGTAGTCGTTACCAACGCGTAGAGGGCCAAAGGTCTTACGGAGTACTATACAGTCAAACACTCCAAGGCGTTTTTAGCAGACTGTGCACCACCCATGCTTCAGCGGCTTTAAGTTAAACGAGAATGTTTAGCGTCTTATAAAATGTTAGTTTCGTCTGGCGGGAATGGGCTCTACTACTTATTTGCCTACTTAGACCAAAGAAACATCTATTGGCAAGAGTCTTTCGCCGCTTGATATACATGCTGACATCGTGACGGTGGTGCCAAGGTAGATGAAATCCTTGACAACATCAAAAGTAAAGTTTTCAACATCAATCTGAGAGTCCAACCGCGACGTCTCTGTACTCGAAGAAAGCATATACTTCGTCTTGCTCTCATTTACCACCAGACCAACCCTAGCAGATTCTCTTTCAATAGCCGCAAAGGCTCCGGTAACTGCTTGCTTAGGAGGACCGACGATATCGACATCATATGCATATGCAAGCAACTGTACATCCTTATAGAATACAATCCCGTTCCGACGTAATACGCCCTTTCGCAGCACATTCTTCAACAAAGAGTCGGTTGAAGAGGTCACATGAAAGGGCATCGCCTTGCCTGACGACTCACGTAGTAGGCTTGAAGAAGCTCTTTCCTACCTTGACGGAGCTTATAGAGGCATACTCTTAAAATATAAAAGTAAACTTCTTCAACGTCATAGTCAAAGTCTTTGCAACTGTTTGCGGGATTACTCAAAATTTATCGTTACGAAAGTTACACAGCACAAGGGCCTTGGGCTCCCACAAACACAATCTGGTACAACATATACCTTTTCGGTGTCTTCTTCTTCTTGTTGTTCTGAATCAGGAAGTTGCAGCGGAGAAGTTGACGAAAATGTTCGTATGGGTACACGCTCATGAAAGTTGTGCACTGTCGTTTCTCACTACTACTATTGCAGCCACTCAAACTGTAAGTGCATTTCTGCTGCCGCTGCCGATCCCGGTTTTCAATGAGCAAAACAGTTGAAATGAGTACATTCTCAACGGGTGTAACTCCAATGTTTTGGAACGTATGGAAAATTAAAATTTTTTTGCTCGCATAAACGCAGAGTGTGTGTTTTAGCATTTGTGAGAGTGATTGTTGTGTTAGTATAGATTGTTGGTATGTGTGTATGCGTGAGTGTCATCTTACCTGAAATAGTATGCATATTGTATGGCATGACCGCCGCTGCTGCTGATGCTGCCGCTGAGGACGGATACAGTTCAAAGGAGCGCTTCACTGTACCGGGCCAAGCCTGTAAAGAGCACAAACAAACAAAGTGGAAACTGAAATTAAAACCGCTTAAATTATGAGATGGGAATGTTTTCCTACTTTGAGTGGCTGCCATTGAAGCAATTCAAACAGATACATTTTCAAAAGCAAACGCAAAATAACAACGGGAATGGAAAAAAAATAAAAGTCAACACTCTGAGATGTTTTCTTTATTTTGCCCTCAGTTATGGCTGCTGTGCGGTAACGATAAGTATCTGCGGGATGTCTTAGCCGGGCTAATAACAACTTGAAGCATCTTGGTCTGGTTACATGCTGACACAAAATTGCTTTTGCAACTTAACTGTAAACAATTGCAGAAATGAAATTGTGAAGCCAACGATTTGGGTACAATTTACAAATTTTTGCTTTTAATTAAACTCTTAAGAAAGTGCAAGCTGTGCAATAATTCGATCAAAATTCGCACAGTCATGGGCCACTGCAGTCAAGGATGAAGCCATAAAAAAATGTTACAATATAACGGTGATTGTAGCTGCAGCTGAACCTTAAGCGACCCTTGAGTAATTACAATGAGCTGGCTTCGGGGCGTAGATAGGGGGATCCCTTTGCGACATGAGTCTACGTAAATTATGATAGAGTAAAATAAAAGCTGTTGTTCATTTTTTTAAAAGTTTACAGCTAACACTAGTTAACAAATTAAAAGCGCTTAAGCTTGATTACGAATCCGGGAAAGATTTCGGATTTTGTAGCTCGGAATCGTTATTGAAAATATTGAATCGGTATTGGAAATATTGAATCGGTATTGGAAATATAAAGAGTTGCGAAATTGGGAAGTTGCATATTGCTCGAGTATATTACTTTTGACCAAGATATTTACGTTTGATTTTTAATTTAAAATCATTTCAACGTTTATCTAGGGTCCGTTTATATATTCTTTTCCTTCTTAACTGGCCATAACAAACAGTTACCGGGTTACGGTCTGATGTAAAGCACTCCTCCAGGCGCCTCTGGTTTGCGCGCGCCTTCACCAATCGGTGATACCAAAGGTGGCTAGTGTGCTCTCTACCTGGTTCTCGCAACGGATACATGATCTAACGCTTAATTGGCTCCCCTTAACAGCTGCATCGAAGGCCTTTCTCGTAGTAGCTTCTTTATTCTCACCACATGATGGTTCATGTATTACATAACTATGTTCCCAGGGGGGGAAATTAAAGGCATTAATGGCGTGACGGTCTTCTTTCCATATATTCAAGATAAGGATAAAGGTAAAAGCGTAGACGATATTCTAGTGATTTGTAACAATTAAATCATTCGAAAAAAGTCATATTGAAGTCGAATTAAAAGGATATTTTATCATAAAAAAGAGCCTAGATGATTTAAGATGGAATGGTCTACATGGGGAGAACCCTCAGAGCCCTTCCACCGAAAAGTCTAACTACGTCACTGAGCTGTGTTGAAAAACGCATAAAGCAGCACAGAAATAGCTGCAAAAAGTTTATATATAGCGACAAAAAAAGAGCGAGCAAACAAAGCCGTTAAGGGACACGGCCTACTAAAAAGTGGGCATATTCGGTGGTCGGCACTGTGCCTTGGCTTATGATTGATTAAAGGTTACTTTGCCTACGGTTTTTTGCGTTAATTGAAATTGGTGGAGCATAACAGTACCTAGTCAAATCAAATTTCACATTGGGCTGTTGCAGCAGTGATAAATTGTGGTCGAGATGGACCCAGTTCAAGTTGTGAACAGTTTATTTACTCACACTATTGCGGCTGGTAAATTGTTTGCACAACACTCGAAAAGCCAAAGCGTTTTGGCCAGCTAACGAGCTGGACGTCACCAATAACACAAATGCCTACAGAAAAAATGCCTCCAAAATGCCCCAAAGACCAAGAGTTATGAAACTGTCAATTAGTGGCAGCTTTGGCTATGGATTTGCGCTATGGAACTTTAAGCTGCGCAGTTGCCAAAAGTATTTATTTATAGCATAAACATTTGTTTATTTTTTATTTTCGGGTGACGTCACATAAATCTTTGTCAAACGTTGTTATTCAAAAGTCAAGTCACTCATACGCTCCGTTGGCTTTGGTCGAACCACAGCGTACAGCATACAGTTTCATCAAGCACGCTTCTAACAAGACTGACAAGAGTCAGTAAATAAATAATAAACATGATCCTTTGAACACACACTTGACGCAGGAGCCAGTTCATTTGCATAATAACAATGTTGAGAGTTTGTACAGTTGCTTCAACAATTGGCTACGTAACCACTTGACCCAGCACCCTCCTATTTTGCTTGGCACCCCTGCTCCTTATGGTTAAGCCAACTTAAATGGAAGGTTGCTTTTGACAGTTAGTTGGATGTGTATGTCAACTGGGAAATGTTCCAGTTTTGATTGAATATCAACTGCAGTTAAAGAGCGTACTTTCTTTATCTATTCAAATTTTCACTTCATTTGGCTGTTTTGCATATTCCATAAGCTAATTACTTAACCCAAGACTTCTTGCTTTCCGGAAAAAAAATGAATTATTCGTATTGAAATTTGCATTGAGTGATGGCTTTTTCGAGTGGCTTTTAAGACTTTCTATTTTTATGCAGGTGTGTGTATTCCTTGGATATACCAAAGGTTAAAGAGCATCTCTTTTAACGACTTTTAGTACACAAAAATCAGCTTAAGCAGGTGACTCTTGTCAATGGAAGTGTAGCTCGTTAATTAGCCCAAAAGTATGCCAGATGTGTACAAGCTGCCACATTTGCTTGTCACAATATGTGCCTCATTGAAGGTGACTTTAATATTTTGGCTTAATTGAAGCAGCGGTGCGTATATTAATTAAGAAAATTATAGATGTAAGCTGAAACAAATACCTTTCAAATGATTTTTAGCTACACTGCGGAAAAAACAACGTTTGCCTAAGCTAAGAAAACAACGTATGAGAACCGATTTCCTCAATGTTACTTCCTAACATATACTTTTCGGTAAAAATCCCATGCTTTTTCGACCTATCTATAAATGAATATTTAAACATTCATATTTTAGTTGTTTTACATCAGAACTTTCATTCAACTAAAATTTGTTTTTGTGGCTTCGTTGCTTCTTAGCAGACCTTTTTGGATCGGTCTTATTTGGTATTTTGGGATGAGTCCATGCATAAATTTCAGCTCTGAATCAGCCCTTCATTCGAAGCTATGAATCACTAGGCAATTCCCATGCAAAACTCATGACCTGAATGCACTTAGTTGGAAGGGAGATCGAAAGCCTGGTCATGAAGTTTCAGGCCTGATACAGGACTTCGCAGAACTGAAGTGCGTTTTTTATGTTTTTTTTTTTAAAAGCTCATCAAGTCTTACTCAGATGATGAACAACCTTTTTTGACTAGTAACGACTACGTCAGTAGATGTGATGCCAACACCCAACAACTTTCATGGAAAGAAAGCAACTCTCCTGTTAGCTTCAAGGTAGCTTTTGAAGGATTTCTGAAAATAGTGTCGATGAACGACTTAGCAACTTATCGACCTCGTCAGTAAATGTGATGCAACACCTTTTATGTTTTTCTCTTCTTTAGCTTCTGATACAGACATAGTAAGTTTTGCCTGCTTTCTTGATGATTGTGATGATGAGTGACTTATTGACCACAGATGATGGCAATACGTCGGTAGATGTTAGTAGAGGTGATGCCAATACCTTTAATTGTTAGAAGTTACTCTTCAACTAGCTTCTGACGTAGACATAATAACTAGTAGGTAGCTTTTGCCTGCTTTCCTGGTAATTGAAAGTCTTAGCGACTTATCAACTACGGCTGATGGCACTGTGTCAGAAGCTATGATGCCAACCGACAACACCTTTCAATTATAGAAGTCACTCTTCTGTTAGCTGCTGAAGTAGACATAGTAGTTTTAGCCAGCTTTCCTGCTTAATGTGACGATAAACGACTTATGGACATATCGACTATGTATGATGGCACTACGTGTGCAGAGGTGATGCCAACACCTTTCGTGGGTAGAAAGCAACTCTTCTGTTACCTTCTCACGTAGACATAAAAGCAAGCATGTACCTTTTGCCTGCTTTCCTGATAATTGTGACGAGATACGACTTTTCGATTATGGATGATGGCAATACCCCGAACACATTTCAGGTAAAGAAGTCACTCTTCGGTTAGCTGCTGACGTAGAAAGAGAAGCTAATACGTAGTATTTGCCAGCTTTCACGATGAATGTAACGTTGAACGGCTAAGCGAATTATCGACTATGGAAGATGGTAATACGTCAGTAGAGGTGATGCCAACACCCAACACCTTTCATGGATAGAATTTTCGCACTTCGCTTAGCTTCTGACACAGAAATGGTGGCTACTAGGTAGTTGTTGCCTGCTTTTGTCATGAATATAACGATGAGTGACTTATCGACTACAGATGATGGCAATACGTCGGCATATGTTAATAGATGTGATGCCAATACAAAATACTTTTCATGGGTAGAAAGCAATCCTTCGGTCAGCTTTAGACGTAGACATAGTAGATTATAGGTAGGTTTGGCCTTCCTCGTGAATGTGACTTTGACCGTCCTATCGCCTACGGATGATGGCCCTACGTCAATAGATGTGATTCCAACACTCAAATCCTTGCATAAGTTAGAAGTACAAAGAAAGTAACTCTTTGGTTAGAACTTCGTTATAGACTGGAAGCTCAGCAGCAGTCCTTCAGCTTAGGAAGACTTAATGAAGAACTCCATAGACTACTATTGATTAGATAATTGTGGTGAGCGGGTTTGAGAATACGACTAACAATGACACTGGGTTCTTTCGAGACCAGTAGGCCTTAAAAGGGTTGTGCGTAGGGTTTGGGACCCAACACGAAAAACCACAATTCCAATGAAAGAATGTGTTTACATCAGGCCGTAACCCGATAGCGGGTTGTTATGGCTTAATTAGGAAGAAGAAGTTATGCTTTGCTTGATTCTTAAAGCTCGCTTATTTAAACCATATAAACTGATATAAGGAACACATAAAACCAGTTTTATGTAATTTTAATAAGAATTGTGCTACATCTTACACTTTTATATCTCAGTGTAGAATTGAATTTCAATGCCTGCACAAAAAGTTGATTTAAGCCGTATAGATACATATGTATATGTATAATGCCGGCCGGGCCATCTACAGGCAACAGAAAATGGTCCGTAGTATTGGCCATTTGTAATCACAAAGCCCTAAATAATATTGTGTTCTTGGACGATACCTTCTGCTTGCGCTCATCAAATATTAAAGAGCATTCAATGGAAAATAGCATCTTGTATGCTTTGATGCCTAAATTGAAGAGGCGAGAACAAAGCCAAAAGTCACTTATGCGTGAATACATATGCAGATATGCAAATAGAAGACAAAGAGAAAGGATTAGCCCAAAATTATGCGCATAATGTGAAGAGAATACGCAAAGAATGAACGCATAGAAATGAATGAACAGTACTAAGTGAAATGTATCTGTCATATGGTCATATGAGTTCATTCATTTGCTTGGCCTGCAGTTCATTTCATTTAATGAAGATTTTCCCTTTGTTCATTACGATACTCTGTAAGTTGTACATGAAGCATTTAGAATCTATTTGGCATCAAATGTCACTCGATGTGAAACAACTTTTTTACAGTAAAGAGTTTCATTTTAAAGTTATACAACTTAAAAACTACAGCTACTCGCTTTATGCATCAATCCCCGTTTCGACTTAACGGCGAAAAAAATGTTTACAATTTAATATTTATTCACAAAACGGCGTGTACCGACACACCATGTAAAAAAACAACAAACACACTATAAAAATATGTGATGCAGACAGTCGGTGGGGTACCCGGCAGTCCCTGTACCCGTTTTCCCATGAAAACCAAAGTTGTGCACAAATTTTTGTATCGATGCCTTGAAGGGTATTAACGTAATCAAGGTAACCGGACTGCCGGTATCGATTTAGTTAAAGGTCAACCGGTTTGGGTCAAAAGTCTAATATAAGTTTACAAACCAAATTCGATGTCTCTAATTTTTGTACAAACAAGTCCATAAAAAGTAAAATTTTGTTTGAAATTTGTAGATGAGGTGTCTATATATTTAAAAGCTTTTATCTAATCTAGACTTTTTACATAACTGTACCAAGTTTCAATCAGATAGCTTTAGCCGTGTAGCCATAAACCCACAGATTAAATGGGTGCGCAACGAAAATGCGCATCTTTAGGTAAAAAATTGTATGTCTCTCGTATAGTCTCCGAGATCTATGCGACAACACGGACAGGCAGACGGACATGGCTATATCGACTTGACTATTACTCTTAATTATTTTTTTCCATGGAACTTATGGTCTGCCATGCCTCCTGCTTTTGTTATGTACACTCGATTTAATAACTAGATAAACATCGAACAATGATATCACTTGGATATTCCTTGAGGAATACTTTGTTTCCTAGTGTAGATTCATTAAAGTGCAAGAACGGCCAATGCAAATGGCCTTGGAGCTGTTGGCCTTCAAGAGTTTGATCTGCAGCCTTGCCTCTGGGCCCTCTAGCTCCAATTGGTCACACAAAGTATAGCAGTTTGTCACTTCTAAGATTCAGCTCTTTCATCCGGTCATTAATCTCTGCGCACCGTACGATAAACACGGATGGCTTGTAGCCCACGAGCATGAGTAACTTCATATAGTTCGTGATTAATGCGATTGCGAAAGTCATTGGAATTTTTTCGTAGTTCATAAATCCTGCCCAAAAACTTTACTCTTAACAACGCCAATTGCTGCCTTTTTCGCTGATTTCATAGTCCGTGCTTCTTCTTCTTATGTCAGCACCGAGATGATAAGAGTCTTTTATATCGTTAGGTTTCCTGATTAAAATTAATTGTTTAGTTTTAATTTCGCTGCCGAAACAGGTGCATAAGTAGTTCAACATCGACGATAACATTGCAGTTGCTGTCATGTAAACGACCGTATATCGTTTACGGTTGTAGCCAACGGTTATAGTCATATTTTATTAACGCTTCGACATTCATTCAGACATCAGTTCTAGTTTTGAAACGGTTAAATTTGCATTATTATTATTAACCGAGAATTATAGGTTCGGTTACAAGTTTTAAGCGGTATAATATGACTTCTCAGTATACGGTTATATTAATATCTAACTAACAAAGTTTCGGTTTATCTCTTTGTTTGGAGCGGCCACTTAAATCAATTATCATTATACACTGTAAACAAAGTGTAAAAGGGTATTATAGATTTATGCAATGTGTGTAACAAGCAAAAGGAGGTGTGGCAGACCATATGTTTCATGGGCAAAAATCATCAGGAGGATATATGTCGAATCGATATAGCCATTTCCGTCTGCCCGTCCGTCAGTCTGTCCGTGTTGGTCTAAGTTCCTCAGGGAATATACGACAGAGTTTTTTTCAAAAGATATGAATTTTCCCTATCCTTACGGAGTTTGTCGAATCATGACGATATTTAGGCCATTTCCCCTGTGACAGAGTTTACACCCACACCATAAAAGCTGTCCAATTGAAACTTGGCACAGTTATGCTGTGTTAAATGGAAGGATTACGAGTTGCTCAGCATTAGTGATGGTTATCTTATCTGAGGGACGGACTTATGCGAAGGTATAAAAATCCCAGATAGTGACCTCGGTATAACCCTACGTGCAGAAGATGCAAATGGCAAATACTTATTGTGCGCGGTTGTAACTTCATGTGGAGAGAAATCTGTTATATCAATTAAAACCAATACGGCTCTGGACAAATAAGTATACATACATCTCGTTGCTGCAAATTTCTGTTGCATTTACATCTAAAGTGCGCTAAGGTAAAGATGTCGGTATATGCTAGTTGTCTCAACTTCTTTAACCTAATCTAGGCTCATTAACTAAGTAACAAAATAAGTTTGGCAATAAAAAATCAAATGCTAGATAACAAAACAAAAGTGATATTTAGGTACTAACTAGGGGACTCCACTCCGCCAACTCGCCCCCGTACCCCTCTCGAGGTAGATAATATTCTTGTTCCCGTTCCCTTTCCATTCCCCAATCACATTTCCCCACCCGTTCTCCTTTTCGTTCCTTTTCCATTCATCTTTTTCATCCACCTTCTCCTTCTTTCAAAAAACATCCTTCATTAAAACCATTCTCATTCCAAGAGTTATAAAGTGGAGCAGCCCGATTCAAGTTTCTCTTAACGGCTTGTCGTAACACTACAGACACAGGCTATTACACTTGACAACAAATTTGATCCAAATTTAATGCCCTCGCTGAAACCACCAGTTTTCGGAAAATTAAGATTCACAGATTTAGAATTTGACACCCTTTATCATTGCCCTTTCATTCGAAATTGTTTTCGGTGTTTCCAACATCCGTCGGCGAAAAGCATGTAGCATATTTAATTACTTTTAATTGTAATAGGTTTGATTCCGATTAAACTCACTGTTAGGAATTTCGTAGATTGGGCAACGATTCATATTCAAAGTGTATATTTGGGAAAAACGAAAAAATTTTTTGGTTTCGCTTAATATGCTATTTGATTTAGATTATTTTTAAATGATTTTGCTTAAAATGGTTATGCTAACGTTTTTGATTACTGGGTCGACTGTGAATTTTCAAAATTACGTATAATTTTTTTTAGCATAAAGAGCATTCTTTGTACGGCATTGGTTAAAATCCGCTTTCTGCTCATTTGAAATTTAATTTCGAAATTAATTAGCTCACTCGCATTTCATTTGCATTTATTTTGTTTTTGATTTTGATTTTATTTATTTTTTTAAGTTCTAAGCACATTCAACACTTTACACACACACACACACACACACACACACACACACACACACACACACACACACACACACGCACAAAAGCACTCAGTCACAGAGCGAGGAATAAAATGTTGATGCTGCGATTTAATTTGATTGCTCATACGCCCCATTGGCATTACATACATATTGTGTGCGTGTCATACGTAAAACACATAAAATATGCAAGTTATTTAATTAATTTTGCTCACAAATGCAAATTTTAATTCAATTACATATAAACAAAAAGATAGAATGCGACCCTAAAAAGCAACCAAAGGCAAATACTTCGTGTGCTTTTAAATGTATTTCCGAATATCTGCCTTTTAAGGACAATTGACAGTGAGTCAGTCAGTCAGTCAGTCAGTCAGTCGTCGGCAATAAATGAAACTGCTCAACAGTGATGGCAAAAAGTTTGTTCTTTTCAAATGCATGCATGTTGCATATGCAATGAAGAAGAAATCTATTACTGCAGCGGAAATTAGTTGCACAAAAACTCAACCCACACACATAGTGAAAGAGGATACAGGATACAGTTTGTGGCTTATCGAACATATTGCAAAGGATATTATGCAAAATGTGTCATATTTCTTCATATTTCTAGCATATTTGCATTTGGTTTTTGGCATAAATTTGCTTACGAAATTTATGCGTTGCCAAGTTTATGACTGGCGTTTTGAGTGTTAAACTTTGGGGACAGTGATCTACCCCATGAATCCACTTAAACTATTATAGGAATTAAAAACTGAAGTTATGAAACACGTTTCTGCCAAAGTAAGTTAGTTCGAATTCTTGCTTAAGTAATGCGTCGGAGTTTATATATTTATAATTTTGTGTTGCGTTTAAAAACCCGGACGCTGAGAGCGTTGTCAACACAGGAACACTACAGGCGTTAATACCATAACCCATGATTTGCTACAAGTAAAAGATGTTAGCGAGGGCAGATAGAACAAAGATAAGTACGCATATGTGATGAAGATTCTATCCGTATGATTCAGATACTTGGCGTCTACACCTTGAAAAAGCGCCGTTCGACATCACCTTTATTAGCAACACAGCCGCCGACTAAGGAACACCACAAGGCGAAACTAACACTCTTTTGTTTTGCTTTATGGCTCCGAAGCATGGATGATGACATCTGATAAAAATGGCCTTAAAGTGTTTGAGCGAAAAGTCCTCCTTAAGAGATCTTTGACCTTTGCTCTACGATGACATTGAGATAGTCAAGTGAATTAAGATCCAGCGGCACCGTTGGCAAGGTCACCCGGCTCGTATGGATGAAGATGCTACTGCGAGGAAAAATTTCAATGCGGCTGTTGAAGGGATGCGACGCAGGGGCAAACCATGTCTCCGTTGGAAGGCCCAGGTTAAGAGCTCAATGTTGAGGCGCCTGGAGGAGTGCTTTAGATCAAACGGAAACCCGGTAACGGGTCATGGTTATGGGCAGTTAAAAAGAAAAAGATCATTCCACGGTAAAACACAGAACACATAATGATGATCTACTGGTATGAAGGTGAAGAATTGGTATAATATGCTCCGTTAAAAAGTTCGTGTCGAACGAAGTCATCTAAAGGCGGGAATTGTAATTTATGTTTTTGAAAAGCCAGTCAAAGTGAAGGTTACACCTATCAATGTCATCTGCTCGTTAAATACGAGCGATACAATAAATATCTCAAAATATTTCTACTGAAATAGGTCGATTTGTGGATCAGATTGCTGACAAAATCTGACCAATCTTGGAAAGCGCCCAAGAATGACGAAAAAACTCAATAGGATTCGGGATTTGACAAATTTAAGGGAAGAAATGCATAAATATTTTTAGCTTGAATCTGTTTTTTAGAAACGTTAATCGATTATTTTCAACGCGATCAAATGTTATTCTAATCATCTCATCGACGTATCGGTTTTCGGCTGAAATTCGGTTAAAGGAGGTATCTATAGTAAAATACCGACGCATATTATTTTTCGGCCAATCGAGAGTTCCATTATTACATTCCACATCATGGGTCTTGGAGAAAGATTTACTAATCATTCTTATCAGAAGTATGACGTTTTCTGAGCCAAACTCATTCAAAAAGGTAAATTTAAAAGAAAAAACTTGAACTTTTGTCAAGAATGTATCTAGCTAATTAAGAAACATTTTCCGAAACGGAAATACAGTTTCCGTAAAAAATGTATCGATTTAATACTAACCCACATTCCCCCATTTCAAAAAGCTAACTACCTTACAGGTTGGAGCATAAGCCAAGTACAGTCACTGCCTAATCCTGGTTGGCATGGATGCAGTTCACAAATTTTTGTCAATTAAAAGTTTTGCTTGTTGGTACCTACAATTGTATCTCGTAGGTAGCTTTAGTGTCTAATAAGCACTTACGTCGAAAGTACCCTTAGAAGTTTTTGCAAATTGACACGTCAACGACACCTCCTCCTCCACACCCTACGAAATCTAGCTCTAATCGCTGCGGGTTTTGCGTCATGTGGGCAACAATGTTACGAACTTCATGTGGCATGGTGGCAGCACATGCAAGCTAATGAATACCAAACACATCTTTAACTTAAAGTGTTTGAGTTGGTTGCCAATTAGATGTGCTCCCTGCCACATCTTTTCCCTGCTGAACTGATGTCATATGCCAGACTTCCATTTCAATTGGCCAGGCTGTGCCACATGTTGCCAGCAGCAGCAATCGACGGGTGTTCACACCCACCTTTTGTGGTGTTGAAAGGACTGTAAAGTGGCAAAGTGTTGGTGTTAACATACAGCATTAAGCGCGCATCAAGTGCAGTCAGCTGGAGCAGGAGCAACAACAACCAGGACAACAACAGAAGCATGCAATCACCGCCAGAGTGAGTGACCAGCTAGGACGTATATATCTATGTGCATGTAAGTGTGTGTGTTGCATGTAACAGTATTACTGCAACAATAACAAGGATGATGCTCAGAGCGACGGTTACAATGAATGGCTGTCATTTGCAGCATTGCAGCTTGGACGGGATTTGCCCCATGGTCCTCGATGCTTCCCGTTTTTCTCTATGCTCTCGTTTGTTGAATTTTTCACACTTAACCACGCACATTCACACACTCAAACGTAAACACACAACTTGAATGCACTGAGAGAAAAAAGTCGGGTGGTTACAGTGAGAAGATGTTGGTACGTCTTTACTCTTTTATAAAAAAAGTAACGCTCGTGCCCTAATAAAGAATCGGCAAGCTCTGAAATCATGAAAGCTACGAATAATTTTGCGATAATCGTATCCGCGTCTCAAGCAATTAAATTTTTTTTCTGTTTTTCTCTAAAAAAAAATGTTTGTGTTCAGAAGATTTGGTGAGCATAAAAGCAACTACATGTTCGATTTGCGGTATTGTTTTTCAGATAGATCGAGGAGAGTAACCTATCCTACCATAGGCTTGGTTTTATATTAAACATTTAAAAATATTGCAAATGTGAGATATTAACAAATCAATTTAAACTAAAGCTGTCGGTAGAGGCAGATAAGACGACCAAATAAGGAGTGGATGACGAGGTCGAAGAAATAAGTACAGTAAGAAAAAGAGAAAAAGTTGGCTAGCAACCTTCTGACTACGGCGACAGACAATCTGCCAGCAGCAAAAATGGCCGCAGCCAACAGATCGAGCAATTTTGTGTCTGTCAAAAACATATGTTCTGGATCGAATCAAGCATTTGAAGCCATCTGGAGATAGTATAGCGTTAAAACTCCTCTTGAACTGCTTGAACTGTGACTGATGGCTGGAAGTTTAACGTTTAGTAATAATTGAACAACAGTTTTTTTTTCTTCTGTGAATTTAAAACAAGTTTTCCCAATCTTTGCATCCTTATCACTTCAAATAACGAAATCGAACCATGACCGAAACCACCAATCCAAGTTGGTTGCGATACCTTCTTAAACTTTACACCTAAAATAGGTCTCGGTCATTCTCTGTCGTTTCCTTTTAAAGATCACACTGGACACTGAAAACTTTGGTTTGCAGTTAAGCAAAGCTCCTATTGATGCTTTTTTAGATGGAATTTCCTATTAGCTACTTTCCAACTGCCAGTCTATTGGCAAATTTTGTTAAAAAAAAAATGTTTTTTCAAAGTGTACACTCATTGCCTCTTCTGTTTTGTCGCACTTTAACCTGACAGAATTGCAGTTGCAAAATTTACATTCATCCTTGGCTGTTGACTTAACTTGAAGCCCTCATCGTGGATAGTCAATGGCTCAGCTTGCCACAAGCACGCACAATCTCACACTTACAGTCACTCACACACCAACGCACACTCAAATACACTTCCATGCACCCACTCACACACACTCACTTAAGACAAATGAATGAATTTAGTCTAGATACATGTACTTTATATACGTACATATTTTTGTTGTATTAGCTGCAAAGTGAACAACAACAATAGAGACTCACTTTTTGTGGCAGCATCCGGAACACAATACATATCATTGGGGATAATGTTGATGAGATAAAATTATTATACTACTTGCTGTAATAATATGTATTTATATTTCTATTAGAGCGCACTACGACCGCGGGGCAGCTATTGGAAAGCCAAAAATAAACCGCATTACCATTAAGTATACGATGTCGAAACAAATGTTGCAAGTTTCGTGGACACCAAGCAGGCAACATGTGCGCGTAATGTGAGCCTTATGAAATTAATAAAAAAAATCACAAATACACTCGAAAAATGATTCTCAAGCGGAGTTAATATGGTCTCAGTAGGCAGACTAGTAGCATAACATCCATAACGAAACTAACACTCTATAAGACGATTATGCTTCCTATTATGATGCAGTTTGAGTGTTTGTGCGAAAATTACTCCATAAGATCAATAATAAGGCCCTAATCGTTGGCAACGATTACGGCTTACAATGGATCGACGAACACTATCAGCTCTAGGACGACACTGAAATAGTCAATCGAAATAACATCCAACGTCATGTTGGGCGTAAGGCTGAAGAAGCTATTGCGAGAAAGGTAAGCGCCATAAGCTGATGAACGGGCTTTAGATAGGAATTACCAATTACATTCAGGCCGCAATAAAAGCGATCGGAGGAACTGGAATGAACCGAGCTGGTTCATGAAACCCGAGCTGTTCACACCAACATTCCTGGTAATGAACTTGCTAACAAACTAGCAAGAAATGATGCTGGCAATCCACTGATGGGACCACAGCCATTTTGTGGAATTGGAAGACATTTGGTTAAAGAACTACTACGAAGGGAGGACAGAGGAGAACCGCAGACCAGATGGTTACATCAGCACTCAGATAGGCGAGTCAGCTCCTTATCTCCTACAACTCTAATAGGCGCAAGAAAATTATGCAACTAAGCAAGTTGCAACAACCTCAGAATTCTGACTGGCCTACTTACTGGACATTTGTAGACTGAAGAGACACTTAAGTAAGCTCGGCAACACCAGCTCTAGCACCTGAAGGATTTGCGATAAGGAGGAGGAATCGTCACGGCGTGTGCTTGCCGAGTATAGTGCTAATTGAAGTAATTCAAAACTACGTTTGTTTTCCTCTAGTTTTCGAGATATTTAAAGCAGAGACATAAAACGTAACCGTTATCCAAAACTACCGATTGCTTTTTGAAACTGTAACCGCAACCGAAATTAAGTAGTTTTTAAAAACCGATAAGAGTAAGTTGCATAATAGTTTAGTAGTTACTAAATATATAGTTCTTATTTTGTTTTTTACATTTCGTATTTAAATACATTTAATGAAGAAAAATAGCGTGTTCTGAATAAAAAGCCGACTTTTCGTTTTTGAGGGGGGTAGGGAAACATACAAACACTCTTCGAATTGGAGGTGAGTCAGTTTGAGTTTGATATCTCTGTAACTAAAGCTCGTACAGTGAAGTCCAGAGGTTCAAGTTTGTTTAAAACAAGAGCATCTAATGAAAGTGTTATTAAGGTCATAGGACAATTCAATTTCAACCACAAAGGCATGTCAAAGGTCCATATAAAGGGGTAGGTTGTGGTTAAGAATATAAGTCTCAGATGAAATAAGATATAATACAACTGCATGTGACAACTAATGAAGTTAAAATACACTCTGCAACAAATTTGGGCCTATGGCTAAAATATACCTTTTCCGGTAAGTTTTGGATAGCCGATTTGGTTTTTCTAGCACCGTTTTCGCATTTCGCTATTTAAAAAAATTACTCCGGAATCTTACTACCGATCGAGATGAACTATAATTTAAATTGACGGCAATTTACTATTGATTTAATCATTGCATAGTGTTATTAATCAATTTGTTTATGAAAGGAAAAATTGATTTTAAATCTTAAATCCACTTTGAAACAGAAAAATTGACTTCTGTTTATGTTTTTAGTAATGTTCATGTTCTTAAAAGGTGGCAAGAAAATTCAGTTACTCTATGTATAATGTGCCAAGTGTCACAAGTTATTACGACTTATTAAAGTTGAAAAAAGTGGTTCTTTGGAATGGAAATTTTAAAAATTCATTTTGGTCTTTAAATCTAAATTTCAAATGGAATGTGTTTTACTTTAGAAGTTTTTGAGAATTTCTTATTTTGTTAAATTTTTGTGGGCAATACGATAGAATTTCTTATTGCTAGAAAAATTTGGAACTTGTTTCAAGAATCAAATTTTTTGTCTAAAGAAACTACTCAAAATTTCTTGTTTATAAAAACGAACTTCTTGTTTTCAGATTGAAATTTTTTAACCCTAGAGCGTCATCCTTTTTCTATGTTTTTTTTTTCATACTTAAATTGCTCATTTTGATCAGAATTTTCGTTGAAGGAGGCTCAATTGCGGGGGTCTGCGCAAATCTTAAGTTTGTTTAAAAAAAATCAAAACGACTAAAGATTACGTTTGTGTAACTTTTCATATTTACATAAAGGGGCAAAACGCTTCCCTAATGTAAAAAAAAATCGCTACAATTACGTTCCGTTTTAAGTTAATTATATTAGTTTTAAGAACCAAATTACTATAATGAACATGAAAGTATTCCAATTCTTATGAAATATTATATTGTGTAATCCAAGCCAATTGTAAGAAGGCTGAGAAATGTAAATTTTAATTTAAAATGGTAATAAAATAAAAGGTTTCTTATTTTAATTTAATAAAAATATAGGTAAACACCAAAATAAATTCAATTGTGGATGTTGTCTGTGCTCAGGATCTTCGTAATAGGTATTCGAAGTTGGACGTCGTCAAAATGACGAAGGATGACGTAAGTGTACAAGACATGAGGATGACGTTAAATGATATTTTTTTTATTTGTAAGCCATTTTACACCTGTTTAAAAAAAAAATTTCTTTTTTTTTTTGTAAAAAGTTCGCTTTTTAAAGACTCTTTTCTTAAATCGCAGCCAAACGGTTTTTTTTAGTGTATAGCTATACAAAAGGTTTCCAAACTTTTCCAATGAAGCTAAAAAGCAATTTCAGCAACGCTCACAGAAAAAGATGACCCAATGTGGCTGAAATTCTAACAGGCCATTAAAAGATGATACGAGAGCAGAGTCAACCAAACTTGATCAAATTACTAACGCCGCAGCTGTCGAGTAACGGTGCTCGTTTCCAGCCCGTTTTACAGTTACCACTCACCTGCACGCCCAGCACAATCATCGACAAGTAGAGATAAACGACAAGCTTCATGGTGACAGCTGCTCCCGCAAATTGGCCACCAAAATTGTCAACGGAAGTTAAGCAAGATGTTGCCCAAAAATTGAGTTGGAGAGGTTTCAATTAGAGCGATTCGCGCGAAATACCGTCGGCTGTCGAGATTTCCTTGATGGTTTAACGCAATTGTAGGTTGCCCGTTGTTACCGCTATTTTTTAACGCCTTTTCCCAGCGGACCCAAAGCTGATTGGCGGCTGCGAGTTGAACGTTACGGAAAAGTAACGGAAAAGCAGGCAATAAGTTTATTAAAGTGCAAAATTGATGACCAAACAACACTTGGCACTTGGCACGTAAATTGCAGTTAAAGCCGCGAAACCACCGACAGAGTTAAGCGACAACTTGAAGTGAGATTTTTTTTATTTTTGAATATGTGAATGGGCACGGAAACCGTTACACGCAAAGAAGCGCAGCGAGGAATTTGCCGTTAATGGGGCACGAAACGTCAACGCTGCCGCACGTCGACAGAATGTTGGCCCTTATCAGTGGCGCTTTTCCTTTTATAGTCCTGTGTCGCGCCTCGTGCTGACTTCTGGTCGTAGTGCCACTCGTCTTTGCCAGTTGCCGCCTTCGTAGCAGGGGTGTCGCGGGCTGGTAAGGTGTTGGTGGCACATAGAAATTAAAACATTAAAACAACCGTAACTTGGTAATTGATATAGTTAGTGTAATGCATGTGGTTTCAAATTGCCTTAACTTTTGGTAACAAATGAAGCAAACTATTTTGAAACATAATTTTCAATCATTTTCTTGTCGCTTCAAGTCGCTGCTCTGCAACTTCAAACATATACAACGGCGAAAAGCTTTTGAAAGCTTTGCCAAAGTTCTGGCAGTATTGCCATCATCACATTTTTTTCATTCAAACAAAAGCTTTTCAAACGTTATTTTTCACGAGCAAATTTTACATGATGCACTTTGAAATAGGCAAAGGGTATGAAATTTAATTGGTTGGAATCTTTGGCCGTTACTTTTGACGTGCTAAAAAGTGACCACTCTCAGCACAGTGCACACATGTGCGTTTTATTTGCTTTTTCAATTTCTCAATTTTGTCTACGAGTGAGACGGCCTGACAGAGAGAGCAACACAACCAGTCACACGTACGCGTGCTGAAAATGGTCGCTTTTCACCAAAAATTTTAAATATTTTAACGGTCCAGGATTCCACTCTATTATTTTTCGGCTCTTTGGAAATAGGGTTGAAAATGAGTTTTGAGCCGAAAAGTTTCAAGACTGGAAATACGGATATTTAGACTTACGGATATTCAGATATTAAACTAGAGAACAAACTACGCCTATTCCAGAAACAAGACATACTTTTTGCATTAAAAGTTTCAAAGCTTCAAATTTTGGAGAAAAAAAATACTCATATATGCGATTTGAATTGCATTCTGGCAGGATATCCATAACTCGAACGAACCGAGCACACTTTTATTTTAAAAAATCTATTTCCGATTCTTTAAAGAAAAAATGTTCGATTCGAAAACCAACGTTTGGCATAACATTGAATCGATTACGTATATTGGGCAATAGCACTTAATGCGAACACACACTCTTTTTCGTCAATCAAATATTACTTTGAATCTAAAACTTATTTTTGCATAGAAGCTTCCGAGATAATATAACAAGGAAATAAACCTACTTTAATGTGCGAGCCGAATCGAGTCCGTATACTTTTGGCAATTGAAACACATAAAACATCAAACGTTAAACTAAAAATTTTTGCCGATCGAACCATACTTTGACCCGGTATATTTAGATAACGGAACAAACTCATATTTTTCAAAAAACAAACCATAGCTTTCTTTTTGCAGAAACAAACTTATACGCTTAGAACTGGAAACTCTGAAAATTTTCTGGGAATTGAAACGAGTTACAGTTCAAACTGTACTTTATAGTGGTTGGAACAAACCGTGTTCAGAATAGGAACATGTCTCGACGAAGTTTGCCTCAATAACGAAAATTTTGTATGAACATTGGATATTGAGGCCAATAATGACTAAATATCCGAATAATTTTGAAAACTTAACTTAAATTTAACAGATTAAATATACTTCTTCACTTGGTAAATCTTTGTACAGATTTGTTAAGAAAAACCTTAAATTTTGCATAAATATGCGAGTAATTTTGTAGATTCAGTTGGAAACTACAACGCGTTCGAAGCAGGATATCCACCAGCATATTTTTTGCATCGGACAATTTGTTTTCCATTAAGGGTTCGTTTCGGAAACAAAAATTTTGCAGAAACATGTGGATGAATCGTGGATATTCGATAGATCGCGGAAGACCATTTTATTTCATAAAAACTGGCTTAAACTAATATAAAAAAATCATTAAAAACACAGATTTGAGAAGAAATCACAAGGTATAACAAAATTACAGTAAATATATTCTTAATTGACTTTGTAGAAACGTTTCAAGGATTCCAAAAACAAACTTTTTCTTCACTTTTATGATCAAATCTTAGTTCCAGCCAACACCTTGTTTCAGATTCCTCCGTGAATCGTGCTTTTAACAATACATAGATTCAAATCCTCAAGAAATTTCAGAGATTTGTAAACCTGCTTTTAAATGCACTACGTTGCGTTAATTAAATTAAACTATAATTTATTTAATTTCAGTCGACTCTTGAGACGCACTTCCATCGACTACTTCAGAGCCATGTCCAGGGAGGGCGATATTGCCACTGGTATGGGCACATTCCGCGGATGGTTCAGGTCCCCGCGATCATAATAACCGCCCAAGTGCTCATTGGGCACATGATATAGGCCATAATGGAGTCCATTGTTGGCAACCTGAGAGATTAATGATCATTAACAGGTCGATTAATGTAAGAAGCAATAAATCTTACGCGTTTCAGGCCATTGATGGAAGCCAAAAGCAGCGCCATCTTGGCTAGCAGCAAAGCCTTGCCGCTGACAATGGAGAGCATTTGGAAGCCCATGGGCACCAAAACAGCGCCTAGTGCAGTGACTCCAAACATCATGGTAATGATCATGTTATAGCGATGACGCCGCAGACGGGCACTGCCAGAGGGATCACGTGCAGTATGCGCCGTGTGTTCATCTGTATTAAAGAAGAGCGTTTATAAAGGTGCTTGCGAAAGCTGTTTTTACTTTCTACAATATCGGATGAAACCCTCTTAGCTACGACTTGGTCCCTGTTTAAAACTGAGTATAAGTGAAATATAAATGTGTTCCTTCGATGCAGGATACAATCATGGTTAGAAAAAGAAGCCATTAACCGATAGATATAGATTGTGGTTGTCGAATTTGAGTTTTTGAACCTTTTCGGAAAGACGGCAAGTGAGCTTCACAAACCTTAACGGATTTCAGTTAAGCAACGCCACGTTTGAGAGACATCTTCAATCCTTTCCGGAATATGGGCTGATTTCAAAATATGCCCCAGTCCAAATCTACAATACACCATTTTCTTGAACGAAAGCGTTCTCTTTTCGGGTCATATTCATGCCTCCTATCCGGTAATAAATGGTAATATGGCAAACTTAATCAAGGACTCCCTGGCATGTCATCAGTTGGCCCGCTCCTCCTCGGTCGCAGTGTTTGGACAGTAAAAACAAAGTCCAACTACATTCTAGGCGAACCCTTAATCGACCCTTAAACTTTTATTATCGATTTTTAGGCAAAAATAATGCAACTTTAATGTTCACTTTTATAGTGAGACTCATATTCATTCCCCTAGTCCAAGTTGTACCAGCGAGTCTTGTAGCCTAACATACCGCAGATCTAACTGGTTCGAATCCATAAAAATTGACATTCCAGACACAGAAATCACTTTCTAAAAAAGCACTAGTACCTACCCTCCAGACTGTTTAGATACCTCTCCGTAACCTCAGCCAGGTTGATTTGTAGAGTATGTGTGGTGAGACCTTTAGCCAAGCTCACGGCCAGCTGATCGAACCACGTCGAATGTTTTAGGTCCTTGCGTTGTTCCCCAGCCATTGTTTTGTTGGCCTTACTGGCTGCAACTAAGCGCACTCCGTCGAACAAAGGTATCTCCTTGGACTCCATAATGCCATCAAACAGCTGCAGACTCTGTGTTCGAAAACAGGGCCAAATGGTATGTGTAGATCTAAAGCAATCCTGCAACTGATGACGCAGCTGCCGCAGCTGAGGTACCCAAGAGATGCGCGTATCCGTTTGAGCTTTCTGTTGACCTGGCAAAGGCACTGCGCTGCTGGACACAAACTGCAGCAGGCACAGACACAATCCGACACTTTTCACTAACATTGCTCGACTCTTTGGCGGCTGAAATGAAACTGGAGCTGTTGCAGCGGTAAGCTCAGTGTTTTTATGGCCCATGATGTCCACTCATTGGAAACCGATGCGAATTCAAACCCAATTATTAGCTAGACGCATTGCGTGCAGAACTAAATGCCTAACGGTCAATGGTAGCCTATTGCTGGTCACTTGGAATGCTATGGGCTTTGTTTTGACGGTCATGGTCGGCGGCACGTTTGGGAGCCACTGGAATGGGCGTGCCGCGCCTTAGTAGCCCAGTAAACTACTGCGTCTAAGATTGCTCGCAGCGAAAATCAACGGCATTGAAAGATTGAACTTGTTGAATTCGAAACTGAATTTGGCGTCTCTGGCGCTCCAGAAGCCAACTGGAGTCTAGCCATAACATTAACTTGTCATCATCGATTTGCAAACGTCTTAGGAGGATTCTACCTACTCTATGATCACGACTTGTCACTGTTTAACTGTTGACTGACTTGGTCTGGGTCTTGTTCATTAGCATAACGCAGAACTTTCCATATTGATGTTTTGTGATATTGGCGAAATGTTGGGGGCGTTTTCTCGAAATGGTCGCGTTACTTAAGCTCAGAAAGTTAGCCTATGTATTCTGCATATCAAATGAATTGGGTTGTGACGTCTATAATGAAACAATTCTTGATACCTATTAGGTGGAATGTATTGGTGGCGCATCAAACATTTGACCTCCAGGTATTAGTGTTGAAAGAGAGTGTATGTATTTTCACACTAGAAAAGTACGACATTCCTATCTATTCCCAATTCTTATTCCGATTTCGATTTGTCGACTTAAGATTGCAGTTTTGTAACAAGTAGTTTATCTTATACAATTTTCTATGCGAATATTTTCGGTTCGTTTTACCTTACGCTTTAGGTAAGGTCTTACGTAAAAGTTATTGTAAAATTCGATTAATTTTACCAATTTTGTGAGTTCGACTTGTTTGTGTTAAGTGTTTTCGAAATCTTCGAAGAGGACTTACGGCATGTGGTCTTTTTCTTGTATTGTAGTCTCTTACAATCTACATAACACTATTTTTAACTTATTATCCAGTATGGAGGTTTGGGGCTTGCAAATATAGACTTTGATGTATTTAAGTAAATGGAGAATATGAATGAAAAAAAAAAACAACAAAGTCGTAGGTACTTAAGGCATATCCCAACTGGACATTACCAGATAATATATAAATATATACAATAAATACATCTTTATACCAGAGCATCTGCTTCCAATTCCCGAATAAACTTCCTAAGTCAGATCTGATCCCACTGGGAAGCACAGGTCTCTAGCTTGACCCTGTTACTAGCGTTGGTGATATTGCCAGCAATTTGGCTTGACGATGTTCTGGGGTATTGGCCGATTGGCATATTTCCGGAGCCTGCAAATCTGAAAACACACTTGGAAGAAGCCAAGGAGATATCACAAATGGGTTGTGGATCTACAAGGTATGCAGGGACTCTATTTACAGCAAGTGTTGCCACGGATTAGGTGTTACGCTTATATCAAAGAATCCAGAAAAGTGTAACCTTTTTGATAACTGCAAGTTCCTCAAAAAGCTTGAAGCAGTGCTAAGAGATTAAGAGGCAGAAATAATACTAGTTGTTTTGCTATTTAAAATCATAGGCATAGCTGCGCTATTTGGCCTCTGGTCCAAGATGTGTCTGGAAATTGTAAGTCTTGAAAGTATGATAGAAACTTGTGTCCGCTTCCAAAATATAACGAATGTTAAACGAACTCATCTTATCTGATCTGATTTAATCAAATCTCTTCTGATCTAATCTACTCTACTCTATTTTACTCTACTCTACTATACTCTACTCTATACCCTAATTAGTGTAAGCTTACATGCTCTTCTTTTCACTCTCATTGCTAACATAGCACATAAAAAAAGCGGTGCAATATTCTATCTCTCCTGTGGACGCTGCTAAAACCATCCGACTGTAACACTACATAGCATATTTACATGATGGCTTGCATATCGATGAGATGTCTCACGTCGAAAAGTTTTTCGTGTAACTGGTAGCAATGATTTGAGGAAAGTCCAATTTGAATTTGGGCCATTTAATAAGGTATCATTTTTCTTTATCAAATTCTCCTTCGGCTCGTGCCAAAAAAACTTTTTAAAAAGTTAGCGACCACAAACCGGAAAAGGCATGCTTTGATTTGTTTCATAGTATAATAAGGTCTTAAAAAATTTTTAAGTGTATTCGGATATTTGGGGACATTATTCTATTTTTGCTTATTTCGCATGTTCGGACCGGTTCGGGAACCTAAACGCAATCACACACGTAAGTTTAAACAACGGAAACAGTGCATTTATATTTAATGTATATATATTTCATTTATTTTTTTTATTTTTATTTATTAGCTAAGAGGTCATTCATTGCATTTGTTTATAATTGTTGTTGTTTTTGAACAGATTGTTGAGTTTTCACTAATAGACATTTAAAAGTTCTTTGAGTGCAAAAGTTAAGGTTCAGTGATTTTTTGTTTGTTGCTTCAAACTTTAAACTAGTTAACAAAGTTTTACATAAAAACAGCTACAGTTACGGTTACAGTTAAGAGTTCTATATATATAGTTAAGAGTTTTGGTTTTGTTTCGTTTTTTATTTGCTTTTTTCTTTTGTTAAGCATTTTTTGTGTCATCAATTTTAACTAATTAAATTCTCAATTTCGAATTTAAAGTACAACAGTATATAGCTCCTGGTTCGGTTTTTGGTCTAACGCTCCTGAAACTTACAAATGTACTAGAAAAATTTGTTACGTTCGTTACAATTTTGTTGGCTTAAACCTTACAAATGTCGGTATCTATATATGTCTCTATATATACTTTCCAGCTCGCCAAAAGCCACTTAATCCCGGCATTCACGTGGCTGTGTTTTGGCGTGTAAACTCTTTCTAGCAAAAAATATAGTATTTATGCCCCGCTCTATAACTTTACCCCTAACTGACGCTAAAAAGGCGATGACGCCAATATGATCAGGAGCCGGCTGTCGTGCTGGTCGTCCTGGCAACGGCGCCACCTCCGAAACGTGGCAGGTAAAGACCAAACTTGGATTCGATGCCTTCGAGCAACGGTACGGCTGCTCTATAGCCGCCTATGTGATCCGGCGTTATGTGTGTTGTATTCAGCTGTACTGTGGGTTTGTGCGACTCGGAACCCTTGGGTTGTGAACCACCAAAGTCGACGTAGAAGAGACGCTGCAGCAGCTCATAGGTGACCAAAGTGACACCAAACTGTGGCGATGAGCGGAAGACGCGAGCTGAAGTTATGTGCATTATAATGGTTGGCCTAAATATGTTGGAGAGCGTAGTCACTACTTACCACCTGTGCCCTTCCAGAAGGCGCGTGGTCCCTCCTCAGCCATAATCTTCTTAGTGGCATCCCAGACGCCCGTGTAGGTGGTCTGCCCTGTGCGTGCCACGACCTGCAAGCGTGTTTTGATCACATCAGCGGGGGTTACCAGTGAAGCAGCTGGAACACCAGCAATGGCACCTGCTGCCAGCAACGTAAGTGGTTGATTGTAGCTGTAATAAAAGATAGCTTAGGAGAACGTTGGCGATATAAAAAAAATGCCACTACTTACCCATCCTGATCTGCCATTAGTGCTTTGGTGTACGCATAGGTTGGGAAATAGATGGCCGAGAAGGGTACATCACGCAGTAGACAAGCACGTGCGCCCTTATACAGACCAAAGAGACCCAACTCACGCACCACGGATAAGGCACTTATCTTGGCACCAGAGGCAATTTCACCTGCCACCTGCAGACGGATTTTGACAATCTCCAGAGGATTGGTGAAGACCACTTGAGAGGCGCCTGCACAAGCGCCAGCCAAAACCTCTGCCCATTTTGGGATAAAGCCGGATTTATCGGTAAGCTTATCGCGTACCAAATCGTTGACGGTCAGTTTGATGGCTTTTTCGGGCGCAACTCCCATAAGTTGGGGTAACAGACCGCGGTAAAGGCCCAGGACGCCCTCATGACGGATGACCTAAGTGGGGTTAAAAAGGTGGGTTAGATTAAAAGTTAAGAATAAGCAAGGGCTTAGGTTCAAACATAAAACAATCTCCGAAGCTCTAGCAGAATATGACGAGGTCATTTCTAAACCAAACTTTAACGTTTTATGAAATTTTCTGTATCTAAATCGCAGAGGAGTACAATCTAGATACCAAATTACTGTTACATCTTAGATGACATGTAACTCTCGTGAAATGTATTTTTTAAATTTCTAGAGAAGGCATTATATCACAAAATTGTCTTTTATCTGAGATGATGTGTGATGATGAGTGAAATGCCAAAATGGTCTTTAATCTTAGATAATGGGTACAGCTCAAAACTATAAGTTAAGTCCCAAAATCCGATATCTCAGAAAATTCTTCGAGTATTTTATGCTCTAAATGCTGGAGGAAAAGTGTTTAATGATACAATACTATTTCATCTTAGGTTAAGCTCCCAGGACAGGAGTTCCTATAGAGTACAAGAGAACTATAGTCCATAAATACCTTTTTGAAACAATCCCAGGAATTTCGGTAGGCAATTTCACCAATATATGAACCCGCGCGTTGGTTTTGCATGCGCGTCTTGACAAGATCAATGGGATAGACGACCGTAGCGCCCACAGCTATAATTTAAGAACACCAAAGTTATTTAAATTTTTAATAATAACAAGAACTCTCACTTACCACCCGCAAAAGAGCCCAAGGTGAAACGGTATGAGCTCTCCAGCACTTGTATGAACGCAGAACGATCGGCAGGGCTTTCAACCGCCTTGATCTCAGCCAGACGATGTGTGATATGCTTCGTATAATGCTCGGGTGCAATGATGCTCAGGTCGCTATAGACAAGACGGCTGTGAAGTCAAGTTTAAGGAGAGATTATATCGATATCGAAATACTGCATTATTGAAAGGGTAGGATACTGACTGGATTATGCGAACATTGGGATACGGGTTTAAAGAAACGTGCAGTAAGCTCAAACATAAATTGTTGGAGAAAGAAATCAAAGGCCAAAACAGGACTTAAACACTTGCCTATTTGGAACAATCTTTTTGCGTTTCCACCAGATAATACTTATAGTTTAAAAAACAATTTTGAATGCAATTTTGTGAGTGAGTGAGAGAGAGAGAAAGAAAAGATACAAATACAATAGTTAATCACATACAAAATTTAAATGCTACCCTGCGAATGTACTACTTTTATAAAGCGATGAGATGATGACAGGTGATCACTAGACTGATATTGGCGATCATTACATTGTGTTTGGTGATCACTAGATTGTAAGTGTAATTAGTTTCTGGTATTGGTTCAAGTGCCGCAAACACAGATGCACGCATAAATACACGTAAAGCTACAAAGCAATCGCAGCTAGGACTTAGTACCTACCCCGTTTGATGCACTGCGCCCGTAAGCTGGAACAGTATATCGATCTCTAGTGGTGTTATCTGACTCATGGTTTGTGCAGCATAGAGCAGCTCATCCTTGGTCACTGCTACGGTGCGACTGCCGCCAGTGGCTTGCAGATAGATCTTCTTGAACAGCTCCATGTTGTTCAGCAGCGAGGTAAATGCAATGAAATACGGAAAGCTCACTTTGTGACCCTCGGTTACCTGGAGAATTAAAAAGAAGAGCATTTAGACTAAGGCTTAGCAGTATGAAATTATGCTAATAATATGGGCACCGGAAATATGACTTTCACAGGCAAGGTTTAATTGCAGGATTAGAGAGGCAACATACTAATAAGCAGCACTTACACAAACTCCTCAAATGCTAATCTATCATAAGTTAGTACGGCTAGGCACACAAGCCTGGCCAAAACTATATTCTATATACCTATATATGTATAGTATATGTATAATTTGTATCTGCCCGATACAAAAAGTTGTGTCGAAGCTGCAAATTTAGAAGGAGAATCTGTGGAACGTATTTTCAGTTGCTGCAGGACTATCGATCGGTAAGATATTTTCTAAACCTGGTAATGTGTCTCCAAATTAAAAAGGTTATCTTAGATTATCACGACATGAAAACGCTCCTGCAAAAGCATGGCTAGCAACCTTGAAGGAAGGATTAATAGATACCTATCCGACCTGAAAAACCTTTTGCCAGAGAGACCCTTATAGTTCGCGGCCCGAAATCTTTATCTAACTTAATTACTACTCGCAGCAAGGAGATGACTAATTAGTCACATAGATCGACCCGGAAAGCCTAGAGAGTAAAGTATGAAGAAGGTGCAGTCAAACGGTTAAGAACCAGAAATAAGGTCCTCCAAACATTATCATATTAGCAGAGAAGTAGACAAACGCTATCGCTTTGAAAGCACTCATTCATGAAGCGACCCAAGACTGGGCCCATTACCAAAGTGATGCACAGTGGATGAATATACAGAGTGTAATAATGCAGTCTTCGCTTATCTACTGAATTCGAAGTCATCGTTTCAAAATTTACAGGAAAAGGTATAAATATTAATATTTTGTCAGTATTATCTACTGAATGCTGAACCAGCCATTTTGTTATAACTCTGATCAGAACACTTGAAATAATTGATACCCCTCCCGAGAAAGCCCTGGAGTGACAGCTTCAATAGCTACGCTTGCCGAGATACCAACCGACATCCAATTTGCTCTCTCACAAAACTTCATATTTAAGATCAACAACTAGTTTGACAACTATTTCCATGTGTCCTCGAGTTCTTTTTAGGGATATCAGCAGCTACTTACCGCCACGAGATTGTCCCTGACATCGGGCGTGAGTAAATGCCGTTTGACCTTAATGATAATATCTTGAAAATCTAACGGTGCTATAAATCCAGTGCCTGCTGGATCTTTGCTACGGAATGCTTCCATTGCGTACACCTCATGATAATCGTGCAGCAATTGCGTAAATTCAGCATAGTTGATAAGTCGTTGCTTCTTCTGCAAGGGATAGACAGTATAAGTTTGTATAAGGTAGAGTACTTGGAGTCCTAACGGAGATACTTACATCACCGAAGTAGCGTTTTATAAATGGACCGTCTAAGCTAAAAGGTATATTTGAGTGCAGTTCAGTTTTTTGTACGACATCAGCAAAATCAGCTGTAAGAAGTACAAATGGTTATTATGAAAGTTGTTCTCACGTTCGCACTCGCTTACCATATGACACTGCGCCATTGCCCTGGCGATCAAACAGCTGAAAGGCAGTTCTATAGAGCGCATCTGGCATGCACAGCAAGCCCTCAAAGGCTTGGAATTCCGAGAATGAGATAAGTCCATCCTTGCTGGTGTCCGCTATGCCCGCCAGCAGACGCACTGAATCCTATAAGGATTATAAATAGAAGTAAAAACTGCAGATTAGATGATTAGGCCTTAAATAGTGTCAGACATTTAACCGGAATTAAAGTGCAAATCATAGACTTCGGTCAACCGCACCTGAAAAATCACTTAACTTGCCGAATTGCCATCATAATATCATAATAATAATAAAAGCGCCGTCAAACACTTGATAAGAAATGGTAGTTCTCGGTTCTAGCTGGTTTTAGCACGCGGTAGACAAATGATTCGATGTCTGACGGCGATAGACAGTGGTCAGGCGGTTTAAAGGGCAAATCCGCGTACAGTAGCTCATCAATTGTAAGACTCATCGGGGGTTCCAGTTGATGGGTATTATGTGGGGGTGATCATATGCGCCATGCTGATAAGATATGACGCCCACACACGCACAGTAAGCCGTTACTGCTTTACATGGCTGCTTCGCGGATTTCTTATCACGTACGACTGTGCATAACCTTGCAATGACCCATCGGCTTTTTGCTGTTACTGTTCTTGTTGTTGTTGTCTCGTGCGGCGATTGTTGGGTGTATTTGTTCTGGTCTTACTTACGTCATTAAATGTAGCCTCTGCGAATAATCCAAGAAACTTTCGCACGAAATCCTCGCTGGTCATGAAATGCTCGCCATCCTTTTGCAGCGAGGCGTACTTCAGAAAGACCTCTCGTAGTTTATCGGTTCCGGCACGTTTTAAAAACGATGGAGTCTGTAAATTTACAGAGAACAAAGCATGAGTAAAAGTATCTTTTAATTAATGTATACATGTGTATGTTTTTGCGAGTGTGTGTAGCGACACGTGTGCGCAAAAAGAACCAGATTCTCGATATGAAATGTTTGGAACCCAAGCTTACAGTTAACGGCTTCTTAGTGATTGGCATTTTGTTATTGTTGCTGCTGTTATTATTATTATTATTTTTACTATTGGCGAATTCTACGCTTTCATTTAATTAGCTCTCATCAAATTGCACTGCTGAAGCCCCTCGAGCAGAGTTTCTGGCGCTGACAGCTGCTGCGACCTCACGTTTAGCACGCCAACGAACAAACAACTGAATACTGAGCAGCGAAAAGGCAAACTCTGCGGGTTACTACTTACTGAGCGCTTGAGCTACCCTTTATGCGAGTACATTAGCTTTGTTTAGACTAGTGCTATGTTTGTCAATGTGTATTACCAGCTAGCGTTAGCGTTTTATCTTATTCCATTAATTCTATTGGATACATAAGTCTTCTGTATGGGACTTGAGAGATGTTCACTAGTCAAAGTAACCCTATACCTCCTGCTGTGTATGCAATTTCAAGCAAATAAGCTTAATTAATATCCAAATAACCTTTTCATACTATGAAAACTACTGTGTATAAGCGATTTTCTGAAAACTAGTTTTGCTTTTTTATGCAAATAGCTTTTCCTGTCTAGTTTTTTTTTTTTACTTTTTTGCCGTCTAAAGCGGATTGAGAAACAAATCCTTGAATGAATTGAGAAAACTTAAAATATTTTCAAGAAAATCGTTTATTTGCATTAGTTATTACAATATAAAAAGTTTATTTAGTTATGCAGAAGTGCAAGAACAACTACTTGAATAGACGATTACCTATCGATTAGTTTAACTTTATAAAGGTATTTAAAACTACAGCTTTTTTTCAAAAGTCCGTCTGATTCTGGGATGTGCTAGAAATCTCTATAGGGCTTTGCTTTAAATCTTTTTCGGCAAGCAGGTTATTGTATTTCCCACGCTCTACAAGATATTTATGGCACATTGACGACCAACTTTTTAGAAGAAAATTGGTTTAAATTGGTATCTGGTATACCGACAATTTGCAATTGGGTTGAAATTCAGTTGAAAGAGATTTCTGGAACACCAAAAATTGTATCTATAATTAAATAAAAAAAGATATAAACGAAACTGAATTTGGATCTAAAGATTCTCAAGCGATTTAAGGAATATTGAACATTTTTCGCAGCCTTTTCATAAATTCAGTTAAGTGCTTGCCGCTTATTATTTAAAACGATTTCGCTCAAACACGACCTTTTGCTTCTACGGGCTTTAAAAATTTGATCAAACTGCAACCACACTTACATGTTATAAAACAGATCGTTCTAGCAGTAAGAGTATTTAAACTTTGCTACGACACAACCTGTTCTTATTGCTTGTTGCTTTTCGGCGGCGTTAGCATAAAAGTAAGAACAAACGCTCTCATAAAGATAAGTTGACGCTGAGCCAAAGAGCGAATTTCTCTGTCATATAGATCGCTCTCTTAAATTGTGCGCTGCTGACTGCTTCTCTTAAAAACTGATCAAGTTAAACTATTTACGGTTTGTTTGCAAACAAATTGTAGCTTTGATTGGATCAAAGCATGCGGAAATGTAAAATGGGAAGGCAACAACAACAATTGGTTACTAAGAGCGTACTGAGCATGGCAGCCAATGACGTCATCAACAACAAGTTCGTTGACAATCAAAACAAATATAAGCATCAAATTTATCAATCAATTTCCATTGACGTAATGTGATTAACACGCGATGTAATTTCCCCCCGAATCGTTTCGAGTATTAATTGCTCAGTTGGGGGGCCTTCCGCGCTCTATATAGAATGTGCATACATATTACATAGTCTACTCTGTAGGCTGATACGGGAATTGCGAAAAACAAAAACAGATTTCGTTATGAAAACAGCACAAGTGTCTATATATACGTATGAATATGTAAAACAAACAAATGAAATTACATTTGACTGAATCGTGAATTGGATGCAAATTTAATTGCATCTGTTTCGAAAATGGTTCTGTTTTTTTTTTTTTTAATATTTTATAAAGTTCTTACTGAAAAAACAGGTTATTCGCTGGCTTTATTTATATGAATAATTATTGCTATTGTAGAGTTCAAATAAATATATGCATATAAAACGGCACAGAAAAACTGACATCAGTGTCTAAATTCGGATGCATTGCGGTCTAAGATATATGCATTACGGATCGATTATTGGGTATGGACAGCTTGAAGCTCCCTGATCCCTGTGTCTACCTTTACCAAGTTGATGTACAACTTTCACGTGCCCCCTGGTTAGGTGCTCTAATCACCACTAGGTGATAGGGCAGTGAGCTGATGTCGATGGATAAAACCCCCTCCCAATGGAAGATGGTATAAGCCGCGTGGGAAATTACCCTTCATTGGGCCGCAAGCCGGAAAGATATTGTTATTCTATTAGAAGAAACGCTTCGTTGCGGTAAAGGGAATACGATAATAAAGTAAGTTTTTGGCAAGTTCTATAAATCTTTAATATACCCTTTGGCGAGAATAAACTATTAAAATGTATCATAGTATTGTAGTTTATTTATCATGGGTTTATAGTTATGAAAGCGCAACCAAAACTCGGTACGCGTCAATCCCGAATGAGTCCCATTCTGGATCGCCAAACCGAAATAACCGAGTCCAGCAAAACATAGGTAGCCTTTTTAACAGCTGTCAAAGGACCAATCATGGATATGCCTTAAAATATAAAAGGCAAGTTTAGCCCTTAAAATAGTTACATGGCAGATTTTGAATGTATGTACAGAAAACGTGATTTACACTCTATTAAGTAGATTTAATGGACAAAAATCATGAATAAATGATGAAATGAAAGAAAATCAATCAAAACCCACGTGGGAAGTGTGGCGATTAAACAAAACAAATATACTTGGAATGTGTAGATAACCTTAGATAACATATCTTAATTCGGGTTTTGCATACTTTCTATGAGATCGATCAAAAACCTTAGTCAAATTACCATTTCAAACACTGGCTCAAAAAAACCGTATTATAAACTACAAATAAGTATTAAGCAAGAGCAAGAAAATGCTCAAAAAGAAGAGAGGGAAGCAAAAGACGCCCGAACAAAGTATTCTGTGCGGGGAGGTTGTGTTCATCCCATTTGCGGCACTAAACTGAGGTAAAACCAATATTTTATCGCACCTTTCAGCACTAAGCTGTAGGTTACAATATAAGACTGTCTCCCATTTTACAACATTTAGCATATAATCTCGCTCGAGGTAAGAATGTATGAAGCAAGTCACATGGGGTTGAAGTTGAGACAATTTACGAGCGATATTACCGTGTCTCGCTTGAAAATCTCACTTCGTGCATGCTTCGATACATCTTGTTACCAAATAAATAATATACTTTCAATCATAGCTAAATTCGAATCGAATATTTAAGGTTGCAATGGGAACACAATACGACTAGTCGCACAGCAGTTGTTCGCCACATGAAGCAACAAATATAGTGAATATTTTGAAATTATCAACGCACTTGTTCAAAATTTTTTACAAAAGCACTTTCTTTTTATTTATTCTTGAAATTATACCATGATTCATTATCATATTTTGATTATTAATTTTCCATTAGAGTGCTTCCAGTTTTTAATATACCTGACGGCTGGACCATATTCTTCTTTCTTAGGGTAACGAACTCACAGGGTCGTTGGAAAACTAGGAAATTTTGATTAATGCTGAATCTTTCTGCTGCCAAAAAGAGTTGGCGGAAGGTCTTGATCAAACCCAACCGAAACGAAAGCTGAAGAATATTTGGCCAATTATGATTCATAGTAAATAATCACTGGTGTTGAGACAAGAAACAAGATTTTTCTGGAAAAAATGAGTGAAAAGTTTGATCAAATACTAATACCGTTGCAAAAAAAGGATCCGTACACACTAAAAGAAGAGATGGCTGTGCAGGCCAAGCCTGGGAATAAGGAGTTCTGAGTTTTTTGCTTCGTTATGCACAAACTCGTATGTTAGCCCCATATGCTAAACTCCAGCGAGCCATCATTGTTTGACTAGTCGAACCTGGATTCCATAAAAGAGCTGGTCAACAATCGTAATGCTTATATTGTGAAAGCCAACAAAAGCCTTACTACGGTTGGCTATATTTTGTGGTACAATTTAGCAACAGTCAGACGAGCCGACAATCGGCATGCCAATACTTTGCCTGCTACCTGTCCGACCCAGCCCGACAATCAGAAGGCCGATGTCTGCCGAAAAATCATCCATGTTCGCTGAATATGATTCATGCTTTACACAGACGTGACATAGTGCGTTGGTTAGCAAAATCTAAAAAAATCGCAAACCAACTTTGTGTTTGTCAAAAACATATGTGATTTATCGACTCAGGGCAAGAATCGGCATGCCGATTGTCGGCAGCTCTGACCGCAGTTTTAGTAAACATACTGAGCATCGACTTTTTTTTTGCCTAATTTTTAAAGTTTGTGAGAATAAACAGCTCAGTGTAATAATAATTCTGTTTTTCGTTGTTGTTGTTTTTTATACATGTCGGCATGTGCAATATTGGATTTTAATTGCTTATGCAATATTCATGTGTTTGTGTTCGCGATAGGCAAGGCCAAAATCTACCTGTTAGTAGCGAGTAGGAAGCGAAGCTACCTAGTTTACTTTAATATTTTATCAATATGTAAAAGTTTACCTATACTTCAACATAGAACAAATGATAATGGTCAATTTAACTCCCATCCTATAACAGAAAATGCATATACTCTTTGCAAGAGTATTAAGAGTAGCTATTTTTTTGTCATTGAAAGTCAAAATCTCCCATGCTTCAGCATTGAACTTGAAAACTGTTGGATTTATGAGCTCCAAATGCAAACACACAAGCATGCACACACACACACACACACACACACACACACACACACACACACACACACGTTTGTGTGCTCTGCTTCGTTCATAATCAAAAGTTTTGGCTCTCATGCAGCGCCAACAAGCGGAAAATATTGCACATACGCCGCATATGCCAACCAAGTAAAATGTGTGCCGACAACGAAGCGGCTTTGTCTGGCTTAGTTTGTTTGTTGGCTAGTAAGTTCTACTGGCTGTCTGTTTGTTGTTCTTGTTACCAATTATAATGAGGTCATAACAGTCAAAGGTAACTGCAACTGCAGCCGTTTGTTAGCTTATGTGAATCTCTCTGTTTCTTTCTTTGTGTGTGGCACGCTCCGCAAACTACATAACAGTAGTTATTTTTTGTAATTTTTGCCAAGGTCAAAACGTTGTTCATTAACGCAAACATATAGACAACTTTGTGTCAGACGGACTCTGAAAACAATGGTGAAAAACAATCGGAATTGCAGCAATCAGCTTCTAACTTCTAACTTCAAGTGTGGTAGCATCAAATTTAAGCACATTTATTTCCCTATACATTAAATAAATGTTAGGATCATTTGGCTACAGTTACAGCTAATTATCAATAAATGCCAACAAAATAGCTGAGATAATTGCAGTAACGCTTAGATTACATTACGTATACGCCAAGGGGGTGCACAGTTCAGACAGTAAGTGGCGCTAGGTAGCTAATTGAGCAGCAATGGCAATACTAGAAATGGTTAGAGCTGTGTGAGAGAGCGAGGGAGAACTGAGCTAGAACCAGAGAAAGTGGGCGAAAGAGAGGACTACTAAGTTATATCTATTATATCCAGTTTAGCTAAATGAATGAGTAGCTTTTGCCAGACATTTGGCGACACTGTAAAAAATGCTTGAGATTTTCATAGAGAGCAGTGAAAAGTGTACGCTCAAAATAATTAAAGCTGAACAGCTGCTGGGTGATAGCGTTGACTTTTCCAAAGTCATGAGATTTTATGTAGCTTTTAGCTGAAGGTGATTTTGTTTTTGCTGGTACAATACCCGCTGCTCTAGCAGCTAATAAATCATATAGAACATATGTTTTGTGCATAGTTGTAGAGCTTTTGTCAAATTTTTTATGGAATTAAGAATTGCCCGGAAAAGCTTTGGTTTACAGTTATGTCAAATCTAATTGTTGGTAAAAATTTGCATATTACCTCTTCTATTTCATGCATTTTCTGGATTGCTCACACACACTATCTTTAGGAACACAATAAATGTTATTAACTACGAAACAATAGATCACTTTCGTCAAATAAAGGAATTAACCCGTTTGTTTTTTGTGATAATTTGATAATATTTCACTTGTTTTGGCACAATTAGATAATAATTATTTGCTTAGCTATAATTTAATATAATTTTTGGCTAGTTGTAGTTTTTTTGCCGTCATCCAATTGAAAACACGCGCCGAGTGAGTGAAACATACGCTGCTCGACGCTTTTCTCGCAACGAACTGGCCCTGACAACTGTTGCGTTTCCCCTTGAGTTCCAGCCGGAGAGCTGCCTTGAAAAGAATTTTCCGATTTTGCGTGACGCTCTGTACAGATAGAACTATAGATTTTGTTGGGCTTTCTCATATATTTCCTTTTTATATGCTGCGTAGCACTTGTAATATTTGTTTTGATATTGTATATAACGCGCGTTTTTCTCGATTTCGTGCGCGTTTCGTAGCGTTTGCGACGCGCTGCTTTTCCGTTCTGAATGCTATCAAAAGCTTTGCTCAGTAATAGAGCTGACTGGGGACTTGCATATAAGCAGTATTGCATATAGATTCCGTCCGTGTCGTTGCTGCTAACTGTACATATTGTTTGTGTTTGTCTGCAATGCAATTTGTAAACAATAAAAACAAGCAGCGATACGAATGTGAGGCCCGCAAAGGTCGAGTGAGGCGTCATCTGTAAAGTTTTTACCCATAAAATCGACAACAAACGTTTCTGGCATAAGCAGTATAATGAATTGGGCTTAATATTTTAGCTTCCAGTTAATTAGTAAGCTAGCAATAAAGTGTTCCTAATCGCGCCTCAAAGCAGTTCCAGCTGGATTATCTTTGCGAGTTTTCAATTGAAGCTTTTATGAGCTGCAACTGTAAGCAAAGAAAAGCTTTACTTTTCTATTGTTCTTGATGATAGAAATGACAAAAAGCATTAAGCGGATGAGTAACTTGGGCATACGCAGCGTATACGTAATATATACCTAATTTACAAGGCAATGTCAGCACATACTAGACATATTTGTGATGCGATTTATGTAGGCGTTGATATACATATCTTGGCGTGCACGTCAGACATTGTCAAGTGGTTGCCAAATATATACACCATGATTTTCTAAAACAGTACACCCTCAGAATTTGGTTTAAGGTTGTCTCCTACCTTTTTTGAAACAAAATTTTTGTCGGCTTAACTTAAAACTTGTTAAAAAGTACATGGAACCCATTTCAACATCAGCGCTGTGGCACATTTATCATTGAAAGGGCATGGTAAAGAGACAAAACTGTCCCACAGAGTTTTTTTTTCACATTAATCAATCGACTCAACGATTATAAAACATTTTTTTGACAAATGACAAGAATATGACATGAGATATTACTTTCAGGACAAAATAATAAACATTATTACGCAAATTTTCTTAAATTCAACAAAAAGAAGTAGAACAAACTAACGACGCCTTCCCGAACCGAAATGTCACTAGGATGGATTCGCTTCAACCTCCTTCTGCATGTATTAGTGGCCAACGCCCCTGCCAATGGGTTGAAGTGGGCATTCAGCCAGCTAGAATGTCACGAGAAATCTCAGAACACGGTGCCGCAGCACCTAAGAGACCTGCTTTGCTCCATTTGGACCTTAGCGATATTGGAAGTGGCCGGAAATCTGTTAGCACACTTTCAGACCCCGTAGGCCCAACTATTGAATAGTAAACAAGCACCTTATTGTTAAGGCTCAATTGGCACCTAAGCTTAGTGTAGCATGCAGCTGTGGTCATTGCTTCCTGCTTACGCCAGGTAAGAGACTTGTCCAAATGCATACCCAGGTATGGGACACAAGCCACCTAAGGCTTAACCGAGTTTGGAAAGCAGAGAGAAGGACAAACGGATTACCTGAGCATAAGCACTTAGTGCTATTGACTGCAATATTCCACGTGACCACCGCCACTTCATTGGGACAAGTCGAGCTGGACACAAAGACAGTGTCATCAGCATATGTGGCTATCATCGAGTTTGGTGCAGCCGGCACCGGCAAGTTAGCAGTATACAAAGCGTACAGCAGAGGTCCAAAAACACTGTCCCGTCCGGCATTCTCGATCGTACCTCAACAATAAACCAACGCCCATGAAGGAACGACCTCCACAGATTGAACTGCCCATCTGGAAAGAGGGACTTGAACTTGAAAAGCAAACTTTCAAACGCTTGCTAAACATCGAAGAAGACGGCAGGGCTCTATAGTTTTTCTTTTCAAACCCTCCAAGGACATGTTACACCATCCGCTGCACTTGTTCAGGAGTACCATGATGGAGCCTGAACCCGAACTGACATCGACTCATACTAACTGACTTTCGTTGACCTATATTGGACCTTCTATGGTTCCAGCGAAAAGGTGCACACAGCAGTTGCTACGTCGAGGTTGCTGTAAGGAAAGTTTCCAGAGCGGATTCTTTTGAGATGAATTGATGATGGATGGTCCCTAAGATCATGCGATTCGACGCCCTTTGTCTCTAGGACTACGTTAGTTCGTTAGGTTAATGAAGAGAAACATTGTTGAAACCATTGAACAGCCCCTTTCACAAAAGAAATATAAAAAATTGGTAAAATTTTATTTTCAGAATATAATCCCTCGTAATGAAAGATATCATGGGACAACTTGAGCGGTGCCCTGCATCAGGCCGAAAGGAACGGACTGTTGTCAAATTAATAAATCTTATCTTAGTTCCTAATCAAAAATAAAGCTATGTTTCACATAGAACGCTTACTATTGCCATTTAAAGTTATAGCCTAAAGGACAGACGCTTTGCATCAAAAACGTATAGTCAAACGTATTGTTATTTCATTCGATATTTCAGTTTGCGAATATTTACTGTATCTCTTTTATCTACTATATGTAAAATAATAATTCGACTTTTTTTTGACTTTGTTGGACGACTTCTTACAATACGAATGTTGAGCCGGTGGCACGTGCTACGGCAGCTACAGCAACAACAACAACAATAACGACAACAAAACAGTTATTGTATGAGCAATGAGAGCGTAACGTCAATGGCAAATGAGTTAATAGCAAAGTTGCGTATACGCCGCGTCAGCCAGCATGACATGCACGTGAATCAGGCATGTTCGCTATAAATAGCAACAGAGATATCTTTTCTACGAGAAATTATAAATGAAACGTTGTCAGAGTGTTTCATGCCATACCAGTGGATTCCATTTTGTATCTAGATACAAACAGTTTGTAAGGCAAGCAAGAGTTCACTTGTATTAGGGAATTTGCAAGAGATTTTTAAACAGAGAAGTCTGAAGCTCAGTGGGCACAGCAGCTGACAATCAGCGTCAAATGACGGCGTGAGGTATAACATGGTTATACGGTTGTTGTTGTTGCTCTTGTGTCGGTTTTTGTTGCTCTCTTTCTGTTTAGCGAGCGTGTTAACAAGGCTGCGGGTTGTTGTAACGCGTCATGCTTGTCATTTGGAGTGAATGCAATTTGTGAGAAAAATAAATGAACTTAAATCACGGGCACGACAGCAATACACTGCACGGAAAGCCATGCTGCAATTGTTTGTAAGCCATGGCCAAGTGTAGGTATCACGAAGGTTAAGGAAATAACAACTTTTAATGACAACCAAACTGGTGCCTCAACATTCAAAGACAAAGGGAAACCCAATAACAACAGCAAAAACAGCTGTTTGATAGCTCTGTCATTTGTCCTTTTCATGTCCTTTAAGCGCTAGGCACGAAAGGGAACAAAAAAATGTTGCACTGAGCATACTCGACAAACATTTCCGCATTTCCGTTTCCGCAATTTACACTTGCCTGAGTAGCAGGCAGTGTGGCAAGCAATTGTATGAGTAGTCAGAGAGGGATAGAGAAAGAGAGAGCGTAAGGTAGTGAGTGTGTTCTAAGTAGTGCACATATAAATAGCTTTAATGGCGCACTAGCTGAAAGTAAAAAAGTGAAAGTTATTTATGTTTACGTTTACCAACACTGACTAAATCGCGTGCCGGGATCGCATGAAAGAAGCAAAGTTAGGGTAGTAGTGACAATTTGTGTGTATTTTTATATGCTAGTTAGTTAGATTAGCAGCTTGGAACTGAACTACACTGAAAAAAATTACTTAAAAATGTGCTTTAGTTTCATATGAAGATGACAAAAGCGATGATGGAATGATTAAAGGAGGGGCATTGAAAATAGTCTATTTACGAAATTTAAACATGAGAATCTTATTTTAACGGAAAATTGTAAGCAAATAAAAAAAGTACATTTCATACTTTAACAAAAAGTTGTCTTTTTCCCAAAAGAAATAGCATTACTTTGGAGACAAGTTTTACAAGTTTGGTCTCCTTACTATTGAGAGCATTTAAAAACTGACTATCCATCAGGACACGCTGAGGGAGCCTTGTGTGTAATCATCCTGCTATGTATCTGTCTCTCTCGTTCTATTTTCTATACTTTTTAAATGTGACAGCAGAATCTTTGCAGCAGGTTCTTCGATTCATGGGATATAAAGCGACTACTCTAAGTCTAAAATAAAATTGTATAACTTTGTTCCTTTAAAAAGTAAGTTGCTTGGTGTTTTAAAATTTTTCACTATTTTTGAGTTATGTTGATATAAATTCTTAAACACTAATGAACTGATCTTATTGAAATGTGGCACCTTTCTTGATTAGCAATGGAACGCTGCTTTTTTTGACTACAAGAGAAAATTATTTATTTTTTTATTTTTTTTTTTGACCTTGTCAAAAATTAAAATTTCAGTGTTTTTGTTTTTAATTTCTCGTCTGATCGCGATTTAGCCTTATTCAGCGAAAAGCGGAAAATCTCTTTCTAAACCAAATTTCAACTTAACATCAACTCGTCGTGGAGCCAATTGTTTCCTGCAACTGAAGTTTATCCCAAAAGCAATCCGTCGAAATGTCAGCAATATCCTTGAGGGCTAATAATAAAAGCTTTTGACGAATCTAATTTGGAAAAGATCGTCTTTAAAATCGTCCTTTGCAACGGAAATACAGGGTTGTGCCAGAATTCTCTAGATGGTTTTGCCCAAAGATATTCCATGCTCTCAAAGACAGTTTTGGCACATTGACGAATTGGTATAAAAAGATATCTGACATTCCAAAAAATTGGTTTGGGCTGAAAGTCGATTAAAAGCAATTTCTGGTACACTCCCGAATATTTGGTTTTTTAAGCGCAGATAAAGAGTTCCAATATCAGAATTTTGAATATTTCTTATATTTTGCCTTTAAGTTTAAGTATAAACAATCTTTCATGACATTAAAAAAAATAGAGAAAACATTTAGAAAAATCACTCTGACTTGTTTCTTAAGTCAAGAACGAATCTTTTTTTTGCGAAGTTAGCAATTCTCTTATTACTCGGGATCCTTACTACCTTTTCAGATTAATTGTAACTTGAATTGAAGGTAATTTAATATCAAATATATGTTTTTCAGATTGAAAATCTAGAAGCTAGAAAATCGAAAATGGTTGCCGGATTCGAAATTAGCGACCCAAAACTTACCGGAACAGGTATGTTTTAGAAATAGGCTTTATTTTTTGTTGCATAGCGTTATTAGCATTATATCTGATTAGACACCTGGATTCTCTGTTGTTTCTTTGCACAACACCCCACTGCTGCCTTAAGTCTACGGCTTGCTAAGCGTTTAATCCGCTTTTGTGTTTACCGCAAACATTTAAGTCTTTTTTTTTTGCACTCACACTGCGTACATTTTGTCTGAGCACACAAAGTCATAATTAAAAACATAAGCTCATATGCTCGGGATCTTGAGTTCTTGATAAACCCCCACCAACACTCTTGGGTTAATAGATTGCTTTAAGGCCCTAATGCCGTACTTACTTCTTGACATTGAGCGCTGTGCAGTGGCAATGGTATCCAATTACCTGGACATGGCTCAGGCATGGGCATTATATCAGCCAGTAATTTGCACCTCGAGACAGCTGTTACTGAGCGTAGCAGTAGGCAAAACAACACAAACTAAGCACAACAACAATAGAATTAACGAATAACGACAATAGAAAACAAAAAAAAACAGCGACAATTGTTACTCCTCTCGTTGTTTCGTTGTTTGTTGTCGTCACTTTTGGCGCTTTGTGGCTTTCGTTGCACTTTCGCTTTGAAATTTTAATCAAGGGCAGACGCCCCACGTTGCCAGCTGGTAGAGGCCCGTCCCTTGCCACTATATTTCTATCAGAGGGTGCGTTTTCCGCTCTGTGTGTGTGTTTGGGGCCGTATCGTTGGGCGGGCTAGCTGTACGCCTAATGTTATCGATTTTTTTTTCTTTTGGCAACAATTTATTACTTATGTTTTTTTTTTATATAATTTGTATGTATTTATGGTTTGATTAGTTTATATTTAAACGCGACTTTGAGCAGCTGCGTTAGGGACCCGCACAAGACACAAGATGACTAAAGAAAACAGAGTGCGAGAAATGCAAACGAAAAGCAACTGTTAGGTGAGAGGCTAACAGTGCTCTGTAAAGCAGCTGTGCTGGTAACAGCTGACGAAGGACCGTTAATAGCATTGCCAGCTGGAAAAGAGTAGACGACTTGAGGACGGCTAACCGAAGTTCGCTTAACTTGCTAAAACTAGTTAAAAACGTGCACTTACTTTAATACTTACTCTAATATATATTTTATTCAAGTAGAGAGGTTAGACTCTCAGATTTTTCTTGAAAACTGTACATGTGAAGCAGGTCAGTCCAGTCTTCCAGCTTATCTTTTAGAGTTCGACAGTACGAACTACTTTCTGCTAGCTCATACTTCTCTTAACCATACTAAAACTCCTCAGTTTCTTCTTTATGTCTAGAACACAGATACGCCAAACTTGTATTTCGCTGTCAAACTCCAGATTGACAACAATTATTTCCGCGGTACGCTGCAACGAACAAACTACACAGCCTGCCATATTGAAAGTTTCCATCCAAAGAGTCTGGCCACTCTTCTCTTTAGCTATCACTCAGAGCGACAGCTCTGTAGCGCTACTAAGCAGTGCTGCATAACTACCCAATTTCTGCATCTTTAGCGTTCTGAATCGTCTACCGTTGTTAAGGTATTAAAGCGTAGGTTAACCTTTTTATAGACGGTTTTTTGATTTGGCTATTGGTTTGGAAGATAGCGTGGTCCCGGGAAGACATAGAGCCTCAAAAAGTGCTACATAATCTAGGCATCTACAAGTCCAACAAGGCTAAAATTAAGTAAATCGGATACACCGTTCAGAAGTTATAGCTTTTTGTTGGCATTAACAATGTTTGTCTGTTTGTCCAGAACGTTTGCTCTGGAGTTTTCCCCATTTTTGTATAGGTTCTTGTAAATTTTTTCATTGAAAAAAGGGCTGCTTTTCGGCAAGCTCTGAAAAATTTGTAGAACGTCCAATTAGAAAATTATATTATAAATGAAAATAGTATACTGTACTTTTCTCGCAACACAAATTATATCATTTATTTTATGATTTGCATCTAAGACCCTACGCTTTCATCATAACTTTTTTACCTCGAAGAGTTTTTTTCTCTTTATTTATAATCATTAAAGCTGACCCGCACTTAGGAAAGCTGTTCGAGAATAGACTTCGAATTCTTGCAACCAAACGAAAAAAACAAATCTCTTTTATTTCATAGAGTAATAAAGACAAACTATTGACTTGATGAATCAGTTGGAAACGTTGCTCTTATAACGTTGTGAGTTAACTTCAGCTGGGTTGCACTTTACGATAAACATAAACATTATTTGTATGCCATTCAATATGTTATATCAAATGAAATGCTTCGAGTACATAACTTGCAATTTACAGGTTGCAAAAAAAAGCCTGTGCCCAACGTCAAAGACACTAAGTATATGGTTCTTGTCAAATAAATAAATTTTTATTTAATATTATAAGCATCAATTACTCAATATTAATAATAAGCTTTTTGCCCGCTTAAACAACATGTTATTGCAAATATTTCATTTTGGTAATAAGTATTTCTTTTTTAATTTTAAATAGATAAATAGTGTTGCTTTAGCTGCAGCTGTGAGTGGTTGAGTTGTGTTGCTTTTGAATACACATTAGTTTTATATAATATTACTTAATCGAAAATGCATAAAATTAGTTTCAACAAAATGCTAAGCCACAATTTTAAATCACATAATGTTAGTATTGCGTACGTGTTTGTGTGGGTGTGTGAAGCAAGAGTAAGCGCTTTTAATATAGTTTTTAAAAAAAACAAAAAGTTAATAATTCTTTGCTGCGTTTTCTAGTCAATTATACCGTCATTGTAACATCTCTCGCTCGCCATTTGCAAAAATACAACTGCTTCCAAAATATGTAGTCTTCTCCTATGCATTACCTGCTTTAATGTTCTTTCTTTTTTAGTTTTAACAAGTTTTATAAAGAATACACTATATCTCTTTTGTCTGTCTACAAATATAAAGCACTTTTAGCAATTACTTTTGCTGAGGTCGCCTAATATCTGCAGTTTTGTGTTGACTGTACTTTTAATTTATCATTATGAAAACAATAGATTTCGGCTGTTATATAGTATGTAGCTGCATGAGTTATAGGATGTTTTTTAGTTTGCTTTTGGAAATTTTCTAAATTCGCTGCTTCCGAAATTTTGGCGAGTCTAGACTAGACATTCAGCATACTATCTGCGCAGGTCAATGACCTTGACATTTGCATTGTTATCCATTTTGATGTGCTGCGCTTCCATGAACAGCGCCGTATCATTGGGATGTGGATGAAAGCCCGTCTGGCGACATTGTGCTATAAAGTCCAGGCCATGTTGCGGCGTAAGTATAAAGAAACCAGTGCTGTAAGTTATAACAAATGATTGAAAGTAGCTAGAAAGATTTGAAGTCGACTTGCTGCTAACTCACGTATTGTACTTGGGCGCACACACAATGGCTATGGCCTCCGGCATCATCATTTGATACGAACAATGTGTGTGCAAATCAACGGAGGACAAAAAAGCGGTTTGACTGGGATGCGTCTATAAAAAAAAGCAATGAAGTAAGATAAGATAACATCGATTTAAAACCTGGCATAAACTCACATGTATCCAGCCTAGTGTTATAAGCTGCATTTGATCTTGTACATCGAATATTTGCTCTTCATGCATTGTCTGACAGCTGTCTGGAGTGCCCTGCTGCTGAGGGGTTATGATATGCGTAATGTAGAGCTGGTTGTGCGCCAAGTGGCCCGCCAGCACGCCGCATGTCTCTATGTTTTTCGAGGTATTGGCCATGGCCAGCTTGAGAAATACCTCCATGGTGTCGCTAGGTACGTTGACGGTGCGCAATGAGCCAGCCAGCAGCGAGTCAGCGCGATTATATTGCGGTTTCTGGCTGCGATCAAATGCCGGCTTGGGCTGCGCGCTGTTGGAAAGCAAGTTAAAACATTAAATATAAACACAGTCTTCGGTTACAGCGTTTATATAAAACTCACTTAGACGTCTTGTCGTTGTTGGCCTCGCTTGCAGCAGGCAGCAGTAAGCCTGAGCTGGGCAGATTAGTGCGATTGGCGCCGGTTGGAAAATCGTTTGGATACACGACCTGATCGAGCAAACTGAGATCGGGCGCCGTGGGTTGATTGCTCGTATCGATTTGCACATGCAAATTGGCGGGTATGAGCGACGGCACATTTGAGCCGCCAGTTTTTCTTTGCGCCAGCTCCTTTTGACGCTGACGTTCGCGTTCCTGCTCACGCGCACGTTCCGCCTCTTTGTTGGCCAAAAATTGCTCGTATTCACGTTGATAGTGTTGGAGCAGCTTGGAACGCAACTTTTCTGTTGTAGGCATGATCTCGTCTTTGATGCGTTTGTTTATAGCTTTTACTTCTGACTTTATGCTAGGGTAATCCGGATGTTGTCGTATTTTTTCTATGAAAAGTGTCATGTAACGTAAGTATAGAATAAAAGCATTCTCATGGTTGCCTTCGTTCAGGTAAACATTTGCCATACGTAGCATCTCCGTGCCGGAACGATAATAGCTGTAAGTACATTAAATAATACGGCGGTGTGGTAAGTGAGCTTTTGGCAGTAAGTAAACAAGGTCGTCTCACGTAGTTGTTGTTGTCTATTTTTGGCATGCAGCTGCCAAAGGACACACAAGCACACACACACATAAACATACACACACACACACACACACAGCGCCACAATGCCTGGAGAATATCCTTCAAAGGCAAATATGCGCCCAAGGTCTTTTGGTGAATTGGCTATGGCATTGGACATTTGGCTACTGTCCATTGCTACTCTTACCGTGTCACTGGCATATTTTTGTCCACCTCGATGAGATTCCCATAGTGCGACAAATGCTTCATGCGCTCCTGCGGCTCCACAATGCTCATGCCCATGTTATTTACTGCCTTAGACATTTTTGTTGTCTTTTCGTCGATTATTCTGCTGCTGCTGCTGCTGCTGCACTTGTACTGATTTTTGCTGGCTTTGCTTAACGTTTGCGTTTGCCTCTTATTATTTTAACACTCGTTTTGACATTTGTTGCTTTTATTTTTGATTTTTAAGCAGTGTTTTTGTATTTTTATGGCAATTGTAAAAGAATTACTCATAATTACGCAGATAGCGTCCTCTTGAAAACTGCGCACAGCTGTTTTTTGTGTGGCTCAGCAGCTGTGCTGCGTGCGTTGGTGCTGCCAACTTGCCCGAAACACAAGCTGCGATTGTTGTTTGGCGCCAAAGCCAATAGGCATTGTTAATTTGAATTTTAAGTGCAAGGTTGTTTGAGTTTTATTTGGAAAATGGTAAAGCACATAAAATATAACATATTATAATATAATAACATAATAACATTCAAGTACTTTTATTTCCCCTTCAGCACCTACCACCCGCTTACAGTTTATGCTTATCGCTGCAGATAAACCTTGGCTAATCGCTTAAAAACAATAGTATTTATTGCGAATCATGGCAGTTATCAGTTGATATATTTAAAAACATCACTTGGTGGCCAAGTTTTACTACATTTTTGCAATGCCCATTCAGTTGTTTGGCGTGGACTCAAGTTGAAGGTCTTATATTGGTTTCTGAGTGGTAAGTTTAGTTTGGCAATTCGTATATAAGCGGAAAAAACTTAAACTTAAAACTAATCAACGCACACATTCAAAATGTGATAATCTTATAGTCTATACCTACTTAAAATGGGACTCTGGGGCTATATAAAAAAAAAATTTTTTAGTTAAAAATTAAGAGATTACGATATTGTTATTCATCCAAGCTTTTTAAACTTTTCTTAAAAAAGGCTTTTTTAAACGTTCTCTTAGGCTAAATTTTATCAGCTGTACTATCGAGCATTCCGGGAATATATTTCACTGCGACTTATTCTAAAGTTTCTTTCTTCGTGGTCCGAAAGCCAGAATTTGTCGAGTGATTCATTCATGTCATTCTAAAGGTTCTACAAGTTTGCAAAATAAAGCACACTTTGCAATCTGCAAATTTTAGCTGAATTTTCTATCCATTTTTTAGATACTCTTATACAAATTCCCTAAATTAAAATGTTTGTTAATAACATCGTTGCATTTGAACAAATTTCCCTAAGTTAACATCAAGTTTATTCCGTCTACAAATTCTTGTCAGAAATGACTATCGGAACAAGGAATGCAAATTTATTTCGCGGAATCCCAGAGCAAGTGGGAAGGATAATAGGCCTGAAGAGAAAATTGTTTTTAAGTGTAAAAGACAAAAAAAAAATACAGTAGAGTCAAATTGGAAACGTACATTGTTCCTTTTAAATAAAATGATGTACAATTTTATTAACCCAAACAAGAGTCTCATTGTTACAAATACTTTACCAATACAATAGAAGACTACCAAAAACAGGCTTTCGACTGACTGCGTAGGGTTCGGTTTCAATGTAACCCATAAGGGGCAGATGTGATTAATGTACTCGCGATTAAACCAACCAAAGATAGTTCTTCTTTCTTCTACTGACGAAGAATTTAGTTGTAAGCATTGATTTATATAAATGTTGTTATTATTGTTTTGTGATATATATATGTGATATACACTTCTTGCCTAATAATTAAGATTGGAAATCTGCTGTTGAATTGGGGATAACAATAGATTTGTCTTATTCTCAGGCAGCTTTGCTCTTTGTACCATAGCCGATAGAAAGAGTGACGAGATATAACAATAGTTAGACGATAGCCTAGGCAAAAAAGGCACTATTACCTATTCTAACAGTCTTTCCGGCTGGGAAGACTTGAATACTGCGCAATGGCAGATTTTGAACTGCAGTCATGAGAAGTATGACGCTAAAATAAAGAACATTCGCGTTGTTGCTTACTGACTGTCGTTCAGACTAACTGCGTAGGCTTCAATTTCAATGAGAACATACAGTACTTCTACGTATGTATTTGTAAGCATTTGAATTTTGATTTGGTTCTTTCTTAGATGGCTTGTATAGTTCCTTTCCGATTTTGTCTATATGAAGGGATATACATTCAACAAATTCTAAACTTATTGCCTGCAAAGACAATCCATGGATACAGAATGTTTCTTTCGCTCACTGAAAAAGGAACGACTTTGTGTAGGGGTCTCCAGCGCTTTAAGTGCAGCCTGAATGTCAAAATTGTACTGCAGTGTCTTGCTTCTAAACCCTATAGCGCACACTCATTGCAAAAATCTTAGTCACAGTTCGTGTTAATTCCATATGCCAAACAAAAGATATAAGTTACAAAGAGTTGTTTCGGACCGTATAAGAGGAAGCACTCGTAAACAAAGATGACTGACTGCTGATTGACCCCCGCCGTAGATACAAAAACGCTGCGCTGCAGGCGGCTTCGTCCGGACTTTGAAAACACACTCACACAGCACTACAATTGAGCAAAGGCCTGCATGAACACTTGACGAGTGACTAACTGAGCGCAAAGCCAACAAAAATCCAAAAACAAACCATTCAAAAAACCGAATCGAAACCAAACAACACCAGCTATAGAGCATAGAGACTGCCAAAACAGAGATACTCAGCTTCAGATACTTTGTGTATTTGCGGCCGCTGCTCAATGTGCGCTTCAATCTTGGTCATTCAAAGTCAGCGCAGCGCCGAGCGTAGCAGTCGTCGTCCAACTTGGGCGCATAGCGGGCGTCATTTTTTTGGAAAAAAAAAGTCAGTCTGGCGTTTCGTGTGCCATATATCTAGGTATCGGTTTGGTTTTGCGCTTTTAGTTTTGACACTATTTGAGCTTTGTGTTTGTTGTAATCTATTGCCGAAGTGAAGCCGTAAACGTAAAATCCAACAACAACAAATCAAATTTGCTAACTGTGTTAAAAATATTTCAAAATTCGCATACGGGTTTTGAAGCTGGCTCTCGGCCAAAACAATTTTGATACGATTTAGATGGCATGTCTAGCTGCAACTAAGCTGCAGCTGAATTAAGCCAGCAATTAAATAGTATCTAGTGCTTAATTTTAGACCGTGTAAATGTGTTCGGTCAATTGTTCAATTGACCGTGTATGTGATAAGCGCCAAAGTATAATTAAATTTTGTGTTTTTTTTAGTTGTATTGCATAAAAATTGCAAATTATAGCTAATGGAATTAGTTTAATCGCAGGCGCTGTTCTGCTATAAACAATTTGCGCTTTCGAAGCGCTGAAACTACCAAAAGATTTTCACGGATTGCCGCTATCGAGCTCTAATCTAATCTGATAATAAATATTTTCGGCCGCGTGAGTGTGTTGGTGTATCTTATTTAGCAAAAGGAGCTTGTACGCTTACATAACTGTTTAATTCGACAAGTGCGCGTACGAGTAACCTCGAAAACGTAACCTGTATAAACAAGAAATACAAAAGAAAAGAAATAATTCAAGAAAAACCCGTAAGATATATTTATAGTATGTGTGTATAGTACGTGCATATGATTTAAAAACTGTATCTTATAGTGTGTTGTAGTATAAAAGGCTCATCAGTGCCAACTATAAACCAAAATCTTCTATAATTTGCTCAATTGAACGCAAACTGAGCAGTCGACGTGTAGCCGTATCCAAGAGATACTTTTCGTTCGGCGACAACAACTACAGCGCTGGGTGTCGTTGTTCCTTGTTATCTTGTGTAAGTTTATACAATGGGATCATACTAATACATACATACATGCATATGTGTGTGTTTATAATAAATAAATGCGCACAGATTGTTCACTTGAAATGAGTGAAAATGTGATAAAAATCATTTAAACAATGACTGAGGTCAGTTTGGTTTTCGTTTTTCGATTGTTGTTATTTTTGTTGCTATCAGCTGACCCATCATAACGGTCGCATTACAACTAAAACTCTTCGCTAAAAAAACCAATCATGTGCAATAACTGCAAAAAAAGAAACCCCAAAATTCGATTTCATTTTTGTATCTTTTGCTGCTCAGCTGTGCACAGTGGTCATACTTGCGACTTATTGGCATAAAAACCAATTGTGTTATTCTTTCTGGGTTAATTCATTTCTTAACTTTGTTGTTCTTCTTGTATAGATCAGTGGTTTTCAATTCGTATATCGATTTGTCCATCGAAAGCGGAATCGAAGTAGGTAATAGGCATGCATGTTTCCTTAGAAGGTTATATATAACCTGTATGCAGAAAATTATAGGAAACCTTGAGGCTTATGTTGTTAAGTCATAAAGAAGTAGAACTATTTGAGTTCGATGCAAAGATTTCGAACAAGTTTTTCTAACTTTTTTGTCTGGCATAACTTAGAAACTATACGTAACATTGGAATAAAATAATATTTTTTCTATACTTCCAGTATTCTTTCTAGAAAAATAAAACATTTGTGGCGCATAATAACTACTATTTACTAGTATGACTCATATTTTGTTCAGAGATCTTTCGATACATCTGAGCCTTATTTATCCAGCAATGCTGTTAACATTGTTTTTAAGAACACATTAAAATTTTTGAAGATGTAAATGCAAGTGTATTAGCATCATATTTGCAAATACACTGATTAGAAAAGTAGGTAATTTTGAATAAAAACTTTACGAGTGTTGTTAATTTTGTTGTACGTGCGAATCGAGGTAAAAATACTGTGAATGTTTATAGCTAAGACTGACAAATCAAATGTACTCTCTGGGCTACAGCAAATATCGGATTGACTTGAGGAAAAAACTTAGACTCATTTCAAGCTCATCATTCTTGAACCAAGCTAGTTTTGGGGTAAAATTGATAAACTAGGCGAATATCAAGCTTATCAGCCTTGAACTAACCAAACTTTTGGTACTAAATTGAGAATAAACATGGAGTTCTAAAATAAGTTTCTGGAGTTCTTGAAATAAGCTACTTAAAGCGATCACTTTAAGAAATTAGTCGATGGGTTAAAATCAAGTTTTCTGGTTTAAAAAAGTACTCGCTTTTGAACTTGTTTTGATTAAATCCATAACTGGATGGATTTCACATCGCTGGGACTCGATGAAATTACAGAACTCTTGATCTTTTAATGTATATATTTAACGATAGACGGGCTTAGCATTAATCGAGAATTTGTATGACAGTTATATGATATAATGGAGCGACTGTGATCAAACTTGTACTAAATGTGAAGACTTATAAAAAAAATAAATTGACATAAATTTGGCTGAGATATTTAAGAGAATAAAATGAGGTTTGCTAATACCCTTCTTCCACTGGATCAATTTATGTACATATATCTTAATTTGCAATGCTCTAGCTTAATAATTATCGATTACATTTCGAATCGTAGCTTAAACATGATCACCCATCGGAGTTCTTGAATAACTAGTGATATTAGACTTTATGATAAAAAAAAACACAAATCTGCCCACTGTGCTATGTGTCACGTTGCCCCCTGCGCATTACGACGCTTGTGTTTTTTTCTGTTTTGGTACATATATGTACATACATATATACAGCATATATGTAAATATTTATTCATTCAATTTGGCTTTTCAATGTCAAGCGGCGTGTAAATTATGCACAACGCACGACCAGCTCAACGGACGCGCGCTGCTCCCTATGGAGCTATATTCCTCGAGCTTCAGACCTGAGCTACATACCAAATACCATAGTAAAACACTCCATTTCCTTATAAAAACCAACGTTCTAGAGATCACGCTTCCAGCATAACTAAAAAGGTTAGAAGAAATGATGGAAATCACCATAAATCTCCAGCTACTTTTGCTTTTGTTTTGCAGCTGTTGTGCATTTCGCAAGCTAATCAAAACCGGTTCAAGACACAAACCCGGCTTTGGCGCCGACTTTGCCGACTCCGTGGCGGCTTTTTAGCTGATAAGAGCTTTGTAACAAAGATCGGCATTTTCTTATTGTTGTTGTTTCTTCCTTAATGAAACATTTATATTTATTATGCTTATTGCTTGCACTGAAGGTCATTTCGATTACAGCAACAACAACAAATTTGCATAAGTATTTGGCTGATTGATGGCTACTTAGGTTATTGTGGCTTAGGCCTCTGAGAAAGCGGCTGCAGCAGTTGCCGTGACTTGACTCTGATTTCATGCTTTGCCGCTGGCAAACTGTCAATATGCATTCGATTTCAATGCCTATCGATTTTGTAATATCTTTTCTGGCTGTTTGTCAATATTTGCAGGTTTTTGCTTGTAGTTTATTGATGATACGAGACTAATTTGACGTAGCTACTAGTTGTGATAATTGGCATAATGATATTCAATTGCTTCGAAAAGTGTTTGCATATTTGGTAGTCAAGTTGTGCCAGCACTTGAAGCATATATAAAGAAAGATAAAAGCCTAAAAGATGGAAAATATTTTAAAAGGAGTTAAAATTGTACATATTCTGCACAGCGTATCATAAATTTCTTAATTAGTTCTTAAGTATAGATAAAATATAGTAATAACAAGGTAAGATTACGCTGCCACTCGCTCTCTTTATGCCAATCGTTCAGTCTATTACATTTTGGCAATCAAGTTGGCAGAGCAATCTGACCTTGTTATTATTATGCTATGTGTATCGGTTATGAGTTATGCACTACTGAAGAAAAATTACACTAAAAGAGAGTGCCAACTGTCTATATTTGTGTATATATATAGTCTTAGTCAAAGAACCACATAACGTCTAGCAAGCATGAGGGAGGCAAACATAGGCGTGTCGCAAGAAAACAGAGTGCACAAAGTGACTTTCTGAAGAAAATACTAGAATATCATAGAATCTTACATTCGCAGCGTCTTTACATTCAAAAATTTAAGTACAGATAAATACAATTATTGTGCTTATAGATATACAATAGCGTATTCTGAATGAAATAGTAGTCACTCAAGACCCCACGTGATAAAACTGCACTTGAACCTGTTTGGAACTAATTTTATCTTTGACAAAACTTTATTCTTGGGACAAAACTTTATGAAAGTAAATTAAGCCAGGGGTTGACGCAGTCTAATTAAAATGCCCTTGGAGTGTTTGAGCGAAAAGTACTCCGATATTAGGACCAAAGATGCGTAACACTATTTTAACATCATGGGCTCGGCAGCGGTCATAGACAGACTCCAATCTATCATAGAACGCATCCTTGGTCGCATCGTCCTGGTTGTCCGTCGGGGCGTGCGCACAAATCAGGCTGATGTTAAAGAATTAACCCTTGATGCGGATTGTTGCCAGCCTTTACGGGTCTCATCTCATTTAGAGCACAGGGAGGGCTTCACTGCGCACATTCCCCAGTGAATGGCGATCACAAGCTTTCACCCTGTTCCACCAGAAGCCAAGCTCACCATGAAATACCTTCAGTATTTGATATTTGTGATAAATTTGGCCTCGTGCTCATATATGAGTGTCTATATCTGATCTAAAATAGTCTATTCTACTCGTTTGACAGTTATCACTTTTAACTTCATAAGAGTTAAAAGGTTCATAGATTGATATACGAATAACCGAAAAATGTTTGCGTTGTTTTAGGACGCTGCTTCATATTCTACCAGAAGATTATTCTTTAGCGTAATCTAAAAAATAAACTCTTCTTGCTTTCAGTGTACAAAGGAACTCAATCAGTTTTAATTACTACGCCTGATTTGCCAAGCCCTATTATGGCCTACACCAAGTATACATTTCTAGCGCTGCTCGCGCTCTGCGGACTCTGCGGCCTTAGTAGCGCCTACAAAGTGGGCGTGGGACGTGCAGATATAACCGGACCGCCTGTCGAAATCAATTTCGTAAGCTCCTTACTTGTCACTATAATTTCGATCGTATCTATACCTTGTATATACCCTCTTTAGATGGGCTATGCAAACATCAAGCAGGTGGGTCGTGGTCTGCACACCCGCGTCTTTGCGCGCGCCTTCGTTGTGGAGGATGACAAGGGTAATCGCGTGGTGTTCATCAGTGCCGACTGCGGCATGATGGGCTATGGACTGAAACGGGAGGTAGTAAAGCGTCTGCAGGCACGCTATGGCGATATCTATAATATCGAAAATGTGGCCATTAGTGGTACACATACGCATGGAGCACCAGGTGGCTTCTTGATGCACCTGCTCTATGATATATCCATTTTGGGCTTTGTGCCACAGACATTTGAGGTGATGGCGCAGGGACTTTACCTGGTAAGTATTTAGGAGGAAGTCAGCGAGCAGTAGCTTTTACAATTATCTTTTTTTCAACCAGAGCGCGAAGCGTGCCACGGACAACATGGTCGAGGGCAAAATCTTCCTAGCCAAGACAGCGGTGCTTAATGCCAACATCAACCGCTCGCCTTCTTCATATCTTCGCAATCCGGAGCAGGAGCGCGCTCAATACGAGCACGATGTGGACAAGACTCTGACGCAGCTCCGTTTTGTGGACAAGGAAAACAATCTGCTGGGTGCCTTTAATTGGTTTGCCGTGCATGCCACTTCCATGAACAATACAAACAAGCTGGTGACCAGCGATAACATGGGTTATGCCTCGCTGCTGCTGGAGAAGGAATACAATCCCAATAAGCTGCCTGGCAAAGGCAAATTTGTGGGTGCTTTTTGTTCCTCCAATTTGGGTGATGTTTCTCCTAACATTATGGGTCCCAAGTGTTCTTTGTCGGGCAATGACTGTGACATACTTTCATCCCATTGTGCCCCTGGTGAAGGCGAATGCTTTGCCTCGGGTCCGGGCCGGGATATGTTTGAAAGCACTCAGATTATAGGCCAGCGTATAGCTGAGGGCGCTTTGAGTTTGTTAAACGAACAGAGCCAGGAGTCGACGGCTCGTGAGGTCACCGGAGATGTGCGCTTCATACATCAGTTCGTGGACATGCCCAACTACAATGGCAGCACGTATAATCCGTTGACACGCAAGTTGGATCCGGTCAGAGGTTGCCAGCCCGCCATGGGCTACAGTTTTGCGGCAGGTACAACCGATGGACCTGGCGCCTTTAACTTTGAGCAGGGCACTACCACGGATAATCCCATGTGGAATTTTGTGCGTGATTTCATAGCACCGCCCACACAGGAGGATATCAAATGTCATGAACCTAAGCCCATACTTTTGGCCACTGGAAGAGCGACCTTTCCGTATGAATGGCAGCCCAAGATAGTTTCTACACAAATCTTGAAGATTGGAGATGTGATTATTGCGGCTGTGCCTTGTGAATTTACCACCATGGCCGGACGTCGTCTACGAAATCAAATCCGTGCGGCTGCCTCAGCAGCTGGAGGCATCGATACAGAGGTTATCATCGCCGGCTTGACCAACATCTACTCCAGCTATACAACCACTCCTGAGGAGTATCAAGCTCAACGTTATGAGGCTGCATCCACCATATTCGGACCTCACACTCACAGCATATATATGGATGTTTTTGAGCGCCTGACCAAGGCCATGATGCGTAATGAGACAGTGGATGCGGGACCCAGTCCGCCTTATATGAATGATGTGATGCTCTCGCTGAATACAGGCGTGCTCTTCGATGGACACCCCATTGGCACGGACTTTGGTTATGTCAAGACGCATCCCAACAAGGAGTACGGCATTAATGATACCGTGAAGGTTACTTATATCTCCGGTAATCCGCGCAACAATCTCTTTACGGAGAAAACTTATTTCACTATTGAGCGCAAGATCAATGAGGATCGCTGGAAGGTTACTTACACCGATGCCAGCTGGGAGACCAGGTGAGTGGGAATCTGCATTTATTTGACGGCAATACTAACTACATTTTGCTTGCAGAATGGTCTGGCATCGCACCAATACAATACTGGGCTTTAGCGAGCTGGATATCTACTGGAACATAAGCCCACAGACGCTGCCCGGCGACTATCGCATACGTCACTCCGGCGAGTACAAGTACATACTGGGCGGCAAGTATCCCTATGAGGGTCTGACGCATACCTTTACCGTAAAGGAGGATTAGGAGCCAAAGCAGCTCAATGCGGTGCCAAATTGTTGTACACAAATCAAATCCTTGTATTTATTGACCATAATCAAAAAACAGAAATAGCTTTATTTTTGCAACAACAAATAAAACACATGCCAAATTTCATAATGCTAAGGAGCAGATTTAAATTGGAGTTTTTCTAAAAGGATTGCTAATTTAGTACAAACTTTCTAAGCAAATACTGTTTTAATGCAAAAATGCAACATTTAAGGGAATTATTCGATTACTCATAGTAAACGGCTGTCAGCAATTATTCTAAAATGTTCTTAGCAATATCGAATCGCTACATACTTACTATGTAATTGGTTAAAATTTGCAGGAGAATTTTCCAAAACAAACTGTAAGCTCTAATATAATCGGTTGTATGCAAAAGCAGCACTTTTAAGCAATGCAATTTTCTCTTTGTTTAACTTCGAGAAGTTATTTAAATATAATATTATTTCGATGTATATTTGCTCGTTGGCCTTGATTCATAGAAGTTGAAATAGTGTAATTTTATTAATAATGTTTACGCCCAATGCTAATTCATAATTCGCTTCGGGGAACTCGGGTGGTGGTTACGCTTCTGATGTGAATCGGATCACATGTGTGAAGTATGTTTAAATAATTTGATGGCTGCTGCAGGCCAGATAAAAGTGTTTTCCCTATGTCCCTCATGCGGCATAAATATTTCCTATCGTATACGCAACCATAGAAAGTATCGCTGCGGAGTATCGGTTCGGCAGCATGAAGATGCGATACAAATTGCAAAACGTCTTGAGGAACAGCGCTCTTCCAACCGTCAAAAACACGTTTTTCTAACTTGGGCCAGAAAAGTTACCGATACTCCCCTCTCGTTGGACCTGACTGTCGGTCGTTTGTGTCACAAGCAGTCATCGAATATCACCTCCGCGCTCTACCTGGTCGTTCGAACGGAGGCATAATCTAAACCTTCAAAACTATGGTTTTTAACCGCAAATATGTTCCTTGTTTTGCTCTTAGCGAGCTTTAACCTAAAATATAGCTTAGCATAATTTTGTTTAAAATTCACTTTTGGATGCATAATTATTCTAAAACCCATAACTCGTCATCTAGTTATGCACTGTAGCGGTAGAGATCTTAGTTACAGGAAGTACCATTCGCTTATAAGTATGACATGCTGCTATTGAAACAGTATTCCTTCAGAGTATACTCGGGTTGTCTAGACAAATAGTTTAACAACATCGCTCGATAACGCACTTCAACAGCTTCGCCGTCGCAATGTAGGCATCAATGAAGAGTGCTCCTATGAGCATTCAGCATCGCACTAAGAATTTATAAGTTTTCCGATCTCTAGAAACGACTATCTTTTCTCTCATTACTCTACTAAATACGGTGTTTGTTGGCGTTCCCTGAAACGAGGCAAAACAAATTGGACTTAGTTTTAGAAACCAACTTAAGGCACTTATCTGAACATGTCAGCGCTGAAAAGTCAAGCATACAATCTGTGGTGAAAGTGCGCACACCAAGAGCGGAGCGGAAATATGATTTCCTTGTCATCACGCATTAGTTCGGTTCAGTTCAGCTGAGCTCCGCTCTCTGTGTGCGCAGGGCCTGAAAATATGAAGATTGAATCAACTTTTCCTGAAAATATGTCGTAATATTTTTTTTAATAAGATAAAGGGTGAGCTTCCTTCTTGCTGGCAAAAGCACAGAGGTGTTTATCTACTTAAGATGAAGAAGATTATGATAGAGCTTGCAGATGACTGAAGCGCTGGTAGCAATGCAATATTCGAATGAGTGTATAAAAACTACAATGGAACATTCTATATGAAGTCTACTTAATTAGCTGCAAGATTATTTTAGCCTTGGTTCTTCAAATTCTCTTATATTCAAGGGGAAGGACTTACTTCAAGCCAAATGAAATAGCTATTACATGAAATCCACACATGGATTGGATTGTCTTTTAAAAAGATGCTCTACAGCGCTTTCCACCTGTGAAAAATATTTGATAGACATTTCTTAACGGTTAACTTAACTTTCTTACTGGGAAGTTGGTTATTATGGGACAAAAATTACTTTTATGTCCATAACTCCAGTACTCTTGGCGAAAATCTGTCACGGGGGAAGGCGGCAAGATATCGATGTGATTCAACAAACTTAATCTTTTCGGTGTAAATGCGAATCTTTTGGTTAATTTTTGTGCCTCTACCTTATGGTGTCTGATATCTCGACGTTCATACGGAAGGACAGATAGACGGACATGGCTATATCGACTCGGCTATTGCTCCTGCTCATTTTTGCCAATGGAACATATGGTCTGCCACGTACCGTGTACACGGTATAAAAATAACTTAAATAGTTGATGCAGCTGTTTAAGTTTTACTTTCATAAACGTCTAATAAAGTTGAGTCGAGCTGCTTTTGAATTTTGGCGCTATGAAATGAGTTCCACTAACAGCTGTTTACTTACAATCCACAGCTGGCTCTCATATGCAGCACTCAGCGCGCTCTGAGTACTTCCAGACGAATGAAAACTCAAAACAAAACACAGCAAAGTTTGTGGCGCGCGCTCTATCTGTCTGTCTTTCTCTCTCGCCCTCTGATGCTCTCTCGCGCTTAGCTGTTGAATGTATGTATCTTTATCTACGGCAGGCAAAGGCGGCAACAACATCAGTTTCAATCTGTGGTGCTCAGCGCGCGGACGCAGTACACACAATTCCCACATTCTCGGTATCCTACGCTTGTAGTGTGAGTTAGAAAAGCTAAAATATAAACTCAGGACTGCAATGCACTTATAAAAACACTCAAAATAAATGCTGCATTTATTTCTTGGAATTTACATTTGTTTAGTTTGAATATCGTTGAAATGCATCTATAAGTGCGTGGGCAAGTAGCCGGAATGCGGGTGTGTTTGATTAACTGAACATTTGTGCGGTCCGCCGACTGAGTGAAAGAGTGCGAGTGAATGAAAGACAACGACAAAAAAGGCAACAAATAAGATAAACTGTAAACAATAGACGCAGATACAAGCGTAAGTCTCGAAAGCCAACAAAATCAAAACAAAAAACTAGCTAAGGTCTTTGAGCTGCATTTCTGTTGAACAATAAACGGCAGGAAATCCCAGCCAGAAAAGGTAAGTGACACTGTGTATCTATAAGATACATTTAAAAAACCCGTCTGGCTGACGTGTTCCATGGGGCACTCAGCTGTTCGCTGTCAGTTCTATAGCTTCCGTCTTGCACTGATAAGCGGCTCCTCAAATATATATGGGTCAAAACTAAAGTTTTGATTCAAGTTTTTGCTTGATTAGCCAGAAATTTCTAGAGGCCGAGGGCAGCGCGCTCTTCGGAAACGTCATACATGAAATATGACTAGAAATATTGTACAAATAGAGTGTTTCTATATGTTCCGTCTATATATACACGCCATATCTCTGTGCATTGCTTTGGAGGCACACATGTGCACCGATTCAATTAAATTCAAGGCATGCCGTCGCCGTTATATCGTTGTGTTCGTTCAACTTGTATTAGTTGTAGTTGTACTTGTTGTATTTGTATTTGTCGCCGAACGTTTGCCGTCAAACGATTTGATTTCGAGACCCGTTGGCTCATAGTTTGCGATAAGCATAATGTCTCGAATCGACAAAATATGTGGAAGCTGCATAGAGGAGCAATCTCTGGCTGTCCCAGTCACGTAGTCCATTTCTGTCGTTTGTTTTGTTTTTGCTACGTCTCTTTTGTTGCGCTGTACGCGCTGCTACTGGAAGCAACCCCTAAAAATGTTCTGGAACTGTCAGAAATGTTGTAGATAAAAACGCGTTGCCAACCAATTCAATCTAATTGGGCGCTCGTTCAAAAGCAACGCAAATTCCAATAAGAAATTGATAACAATTCACATTTGCTTTTATTTTTAACTGGAATTCTATTTCCAGACAAAAAGCGTGCACATTAAAGAGATGCATTTTGTGATCTGGTTATAGTGGCTTTTCAAGGATTTTCAGTAACTAACCGAGTTGCTCCAACAAAGGCGTTGCCAACTATTGCAATTTTGTTGGCTGCGCAATTAAATATAGTAACCCTTAAGAAAAGACCACACTCTCGAAAGTAAATGCTTATCAAAATGTAAAGCTATCAATCTAGCACGCATTTCATAGAAATTCCCATTGCTTCCTTCGTTTCATTGAACTAAAGAAGTAAATAAAACGCATTCTTCTGGGGAATTCCGCTTATTTTGTATGAAATACGATTAATTTAATAAATATACGCAGCATAGGATAATTTATCTGAAGATTGAAACATGAGATCTTACTATAAGATTATTTGGATTTTAATATCATTTCATTACATAACAAAAGTTTTAGTTCAAAATTTAAATTTTTTTTCAAAAACATTTAATTTTCAATGAAAGAAATAAGGATTTCGCATTTTTTGCACACTTTCTTTTCAACCTGATTCAAATTAAGAAAAAATATGTGTAGGGAAAGTTATTTCTCTTTAAATTCTAAATCGATCTTCAATTAGATTTAGGTTTTGCTTACTCCCATTTATAGTCTCTGATTCTTTTAAAAAAAATTACCCAATGAATCTCGAATTCAAGGCTTAATAAACCAACAACAATCCTACTTCAAACCAAATATAATGCAAAACCGTTTAGTTTTCTTGCCACATATACATACATATGTATAAGGAATTTTGTATTTAGTCAACAGCTGTATCTTAAACGGCATTCTAACTCAACAGATAACAGATAAGACTGCGGTATAATTTAATGAATTTTTTAAACTCATAACTAGAGTCCTTTACGCGGTAAAGCTTAGTTTTTCTCATGTTTCACGAAAAGAAACGTCTCTTTAATTTTTCGCTTGTGAAATATTGTTCCATTTAAATTGACAAGACAAGAAATATGAATCTGAAAATCCACAAAATATTAGCAGTATCTGTTTATTGCTTTTCCTCTGTAGCAAACATTTGAAATTAAGAAAAACAAAGTATTGACGCTATTTTAAGGTGAATCGAATTCGCTGGGAAAGCATTCATGCATTATCAAGTATATGCACATAAGCCCATTTGTATCTTGTTAATTGCAAATATCAATAAAATGTTATGACTTGTGCAGGTTTATACAAACATTTAGGATCAATAAAGATGTGGTTAAAGACAGACTGCAGAAAATTTGACGATTTTTGAAGCATTTGCAAATACCGCAAGTCATTCAACTCGGCGAATTGTTTTGCGTTTGCTTGGAGCAGCCTCATACTTATTAAGATTCTTTAGCTTTCTTCTTGGCTATCTTTGAACGTTTTGGAAGTGTTGTAGTATGTTCAACGCGTCAAAACGCTGCATATGTGAGGATATAGTAAATGGGTTACCAAACCCTTGCGAAATTTCAGCGACTTACTTCTTTACGCATCCAATTTTTGATTGTTTACTTTATAAAATATCTTGTAAAAATGTTGTATTCAAACTATGAGAACCAGAACTGGCTACGCACTGCGTAAATAGCTTAGCGAGCCTATTTTCCAAAAGTTATATCGCCTTCACACTCGAGTCGCTTCTAGTCGTTTCTACTGACGAAAAAGTCGCAGCCGAACAGCAGAGTTAACAATTTGCTCGCATGATTTTTGAAGTCACAGCAACCGTGAAGCCGCAACTTTTAGAATAGTTTTTAGGCATAACATCAAATCCGGTCAAAAAATAACCGTTTCGATTACAGCTCAATTCGTTTATTTAAATCAGAATTAAGCGCGCATACGTACTAGGTGTGTTGTCTAACTGAACGCCGTTCGAACTTTTCATTGCTTGCCAAAAGTCATATCTATCTTTAATTATCGCTATGAACCTGGAAATAAAACCGATAACGATTCTTTAGTTGATTTTCAGCTTTTTTGCTACTTATTTAAATCTACTAATATGCTAAGCGAAAAATTCAGTGTGGTACCGTTTACTTCGAAATAAGGCAACGTTTTCAGCTGAAACCTATACCATTTGAAAGATAAAATGATTGTGGTTTGCAGAATATAAGTTTCACCTAGATACGTTGCGCTTTAGTCAGGTAAAAATTGATTTGAATTAAAAATAACACAACAAAACAGTTGATGACAAGACGAAGACTGGTTATTTCAATTATATTGAGCTATTCAAGTCTGGCTTATTAAAACTTGGTTTTCCACTAAGAAGGGGAGATTATGCGGATGTTTCTTTAACGATTCAGCAATACCTCAAACTAACTCGATGAAGTAACTTGGTATTCATCTAGATCATCGGCTGACATGAAAAGTGCAAATTAAAGCAAAACAACAACAAATTCATTTAGAACGAAGAAAATACTCTTGTTGTCAGGCCAAAAATCTTAAACCATAGAAAAAAAGGTTAATCTCTACAAAGCTATATTAAAGCCTGCGTGGACATATGCAATAAAATTGTGGGCTACTGCTATTCTAATATCGAAACTCTTCAGAATTAGCAATCAAAACTATACCAAGGTATAGTATATATAACTATATCCCGAGCTCTCAACGTTGCCTATATAAAGAATCAAATTAGCATCAATAACTGATAATAGTTTGTCAATAAAAAGAGTTAAAAGCAACCAAGTTCTTCATCTACTGGAAAATTTATAGATTAAAACATACAACAGAAGAATATTTATCTATAATCCAATGAGAACTAGTCGAAAAAATATACTATTTATTCCATATTCTTCAGCCGATTCATATTTCAAATTATTCTGAATAGATATATTTGAATTTAACTCATGAAAAATAGATATTATGACGATTTCAATTACGTTCGGCTCTTTCTCGGTTTTTATAAGTTCAAATATTCATACTACGTGTCGCATTCACTGTTTATACATTCAATTTATTTGAAGTGTCAATGGAAAACACTTCAAATGGTGTCAAAATAAAGTGAAAATTCTATGTTGACAAGCTTTGGAAGTAACACAATATGCAATCTATCTGTTTGTTTTCATAGGTCTCCCAGCAAACACTTTAGCTAATTGAGGCTATCAATTAGCGCCTTGTAGTAGCTTAGAAATATTTATTTGCTCACATTTAATTCAAACAAACGTTTAATGAGCAGCTCAGCGTCGCATTAATCGTTTCAATTAAATCATAAATTGTCTAAATTTATAATATTAATTTAATAAATATGGCTAAAAGTTGCTTGAACTCGCTTCAAATGCTTTTCAATACGCATACGCCACGTTGCCGCTTGATATTTAAATTTAATAAATTTTGTAGCGCTCTCCTTATATGAAAGCTAGCTGACAGCATGTTTTGTTTGATTTTTGTATACACCTCGTATCTCCCTATCTTTCGCCGAACCCGTTGCCGGTCTGTCTGCTCTTTTGTTGCTCTAATTAGCAAAGTAAACCGGTAAACCGGTGCAAAAAAACAAAAAATTAAAAGTAAATATATAGGCGCATTACAAATGCTTACAAAGTGACAATATTTGCCCGTCATTGCATTTATTTTCATTTGTTTTGCGCTCTTTAATACACTACACTGAAAATGAAAGTCGTGCAAAAAGCCAAAATAAACAGCATTCAATCCAATCGAATGAAATGAAATGAAAGTGCACTCCAGTTGGAAAGACATTTTAGTTTGGTCACGTGTCAGGTCCAAACTCCAAACACTTGCACTTCCCATGCCACTTATGTCGATGCTAGTCATGTGTGGCAAGTGCTCCCTCCTCGCCCGCCTTGCAACTGGTTGTGTAATTACAGTGGCTCCAGTTAGCAATTGTTGTCTGCCTCGTCTCAAAGTGAGCAGCCTGCGCATCTTTTTCTAACCTATTTCGACCGGTTTTTATGCCATGTTTAACTACTTGAGTAACTCTGTACATGAGTTTCATGTTGCTCACTTACGATTTCAAGGTGAATCTCTTCATTTGTCATTCATGATTAGCAAACTTGCTTAGCTGCAGTTAGGAATCTCTACAACTTTATCTGTATGTATGCATGCACTTGGAGAAAACCATTTGCTAACCAAGTTCTCATGTATTTTAGAAATGAACAAGCGTTTTTTATTTAAGTTCATAAAAACCATAACACTGAATGAATTTTATTAGAAATTTTTTAAAAGTTGCCACAGTTCTAGTTCTACAAATACAAAAAGTCGTAAAAACTGTCACGCTGAATAAAAAACCTATTCAAATGAGCTTTAATTTATGAAAACTTAACAACTGAAACGGATTTTATTACTTTTAAATGATGAGTTCAAACTACGCCTTAACAAAGTTTATAGAACACTGCGTTATGTATGCTGTTTTTTGATCGCTTGTAGTTCTTTCTTACCTAATCTATGTTTTAAGCAGTACGAAGACTACTCCGCTGCTAAAATGTCAGAAATCTCTTTCAACCAAATCGTTGGTATGCAAGATATCGTATATATAGCCGATATTCAGCCAAAAAGCTATTCGCCAATGTCCCAGAAATATCATAGAGAGTGTGGAAAATCTAACAAGAGTGCATCTGGCCGCCGGATTTTTAAAAGGTTACAAATTTTTGCAAAACCGTCTAGAGATATCTAACACACCACTGTAAATGTTCTTTAGAAGTTATAGAACTTCCCTTTTACTCGCTTTTATACAGTAAAAATATTAACCTAAAAATGTCCATGATCAATCGTACGCTCTCCAGTCTGCATACTGGGGAAAATGTCACCATGTAATTCATTCCATACTTTTGCTAACGCCCTTTAGCCACCAAAGGCGCTTTGAAATGCTCATCGTTGCCTTTTTCATCACGCTTCACGTTAAAAACCCATTTAGAGCCAATTACTTTCTGATCCCCTGGAAGTTCTGTGATCTGCCAAGTTTTATTCGCCATTGAAGCCTCATACTCCTTTTGCATGGTATCGCGTCACTCAGATGTATATTCGCTGTTTATTGTTTTGTCGTGTATGTCGTTTGTATTTCACTTGCTACCAAACTTTCAAATACTGGAAACTGCTTCTTTGGTCTTCCTAGCTTGCCCGTGCGAATCAGTTTTGGTCACCCCAGTGCTATATTTACAGGGGATACGCGAGTTAAGGAATACTCCAAAGTGCTTTGGCTTTCTCACTCTCTCTCTTCTGACTCTAACAAAATACCTTGTATACCTTGAGCATCGCATATATCACGTGTTAATGAAATAACAGAGTTCGCAAATAACAGTCAACACATATTTTCACTCACTCACTTAAAAACCGACAAAAATTATGTCAACTCGGTTTCGCTCTGAGTCGACCTCTTTTACTCGCTGCGCTTGAGTCCTCGGTCTTGTGTAAATGGTTGAGCAAACATTCTGAGCGGTCTAGTAGAAACAGCTTAACAGAAACCATTAGGTCACCCGCACACAAAGTATGTGTTCTTAAAAGACCGAAAACAACAAACGGGAAGGCGAAATGGTCCTTCCTTTGTTGTTGTTGTGTGGCGTAGAGAAATCGTTGTGTGCTTGTATTTATATATAATACATACAATAGACATATGTAATGTATGTATAATCAAATATGTTTAGTTTCATTAAGGATGGCTTCAGACACACACACTGGCGAACAAGCTCACAAGCCATGCGTGTACACAAAAGACCTTTACTCAGTTTCTTATCTTCAAAGTGATCCTGAAAAGGCATGAGCAAATATAAGCCGCAAATAAATGTTTTAGGTTAAGCATTGACCTTTTGTGCAGCAAACCGAGCTGCATGGGTTTTTACCGTCTCTCTATTCATTGTGTCCTGCAATAACCGGTTTTGAAGACACGCTGAAAAGCTTTACGTTTGACGACATCTGCTATATATATATACAAATAAACGCAATATTGTTGAACGTTCGAGTTCGTTCAGTGCAACGTAGTTTGGGTAATCTCACTTTATAGCTCATAGACAGAGGATGGTTTAAAAAAAAAAGTTATGAAAAATATATCATTCTGTCAGAGAAAAAATCGGTTTTGAGGATATTTTCGAGAAAAAAACTAAAAATTAAATACATTTCTCTTTAAAAAAGTCCACAAAAACGATTTTTATGAGTATGAGGAAGGGAATGGGGTTGGTAATGATGATTGGGACAGGAATGGGGTAGATGAAGAGGAATATGATCCAACTTGAGCGGGGAAATTGGGTGGGCGAGCGAAGTATGAGGGGGTCGAAGCCCACTATTTCTAAATAAAGTGAAATTTTTAACTTAAAAAAATTTAAAAAAATATATATGCAAAATAATCAAATTTATGTCCTCTTATCCAACATTTATCTTTTGTTTGAAGTTGAAGTTCTTGCCACAGCCTAAAAAACAAAAAAGTGCAACATCATCACGATTTTAACACCTCGATATTTCTGCCAGTGCAGCTGCGCCTCTTTCCGCATTGTGTTCAAATCTCAAGTTCAGTTTTGTAAATCAAAATGAAATTCATGAAATTTGAAAGTTTGCAAATTGTTATGCGTAATTTTTGATGACACTTTAAATACAAGTATCTACTGTAACCCCAAGGCTAATCTGGTTTGTCAGCATGAATCACAGCTGTTTACTGCGCTGTGAACTGTCAGCTGGAGGAAAAACTGATATGAGTGGGACCTGGTTACTGTGGTAACTGCCAAGTGGCAAGTGGCAAGAGGCAAACGGCAAGTGGCAACTGGCAACTGGCAAGTGCCAAATGCCGCTACCCATGGTTAACTCAGTTAGCAGACAAACAGCCGATGGCAACGTGGCGCGTCTAACAAGCAAATTAAATAAACTTTAAAAAAGAAAAAATAAAACTTGAAATCAAATTACAAACTTAAAGTAGACAAGTGACAGCCAGAAGAAGAAGAGAAAAAAGCAGACGAACACAAAAAAATCTCAAATGTTTTCAATTGGATTTTAATTATGCATGCGATTTGGCAAATTTTGCAAATGGTTTGAAGAAAATGCAGCCAAATGTATCTAACCTTATGGAGTATTGGCCAAAGAGTACTCTCTGACATTTGGAGCCCTCTATTGCAGCGTGACATTACCAATAAGCCCACATTGAAGCAAATTTTCGCTGCGCACCCACTTTATATCACGTTATTTCAAGTATCGTGAGTATCTTTAAGTTTCTTGAGTATCTTTTGGCTGCAAATGTCAACGCCAATAGCCAGCGGCAAAATGTGGTATGTTCAAATTGGCCAAAATTGTGAGGCGCCTCGAGTTTTTGAAACTAATAAATGTCAGCTACTGGTTTTTTTGCTCTGATTTATGGCAGCAGCGCTTCAGTGCCGTTGCGGCTCATAAAAGCTATCAATGCGCGTTACACGTTGTGGTTGACCTTGTGGCAGGAGTCACGCCCCAAGTAAGTACCCAGCTACCTTTTTGCATATGAACATATATCATCCCAACATACTTTTATAGCAGTGCCTTTATGGTAGTGCCAACTGTTTGATAAAGTTTTCATTTGACATTTGCACCTGCTCACAGTGGGCCGATTTAGCAGAAATTAGCACAATTTTTTAAGTTTATAATTAAAGATTTTTCTTGTAATCGAAAGCGAGCTTGAACTCAAATAAACACACAGCTTTGACCTTTCAAATATAACAAGTCTATTATGAGCTGTTTTACGTGCATTTTTTGGTAGCGCAATGTTTTGGCTATCAAATCACAAGATATTCATACTTTTAGACCACACCACACACTCCACGTGCCTTGGAGGCAAAACCGACTCGTATGCCGTCACGAAAATTATTGGCTAGTATTACGCTTGAATGGTCTTACGATTGAATGGCGTTACGATTGTGTGTGCTGTGTTAGCTGCGATCACAGGCGAGCGAGAAGCAGGTTTTTTTTTGCATGCTGTCTCTGCACACAAAATCTTGTAGGTTTCATATCATCAAAACCACAAATGGTGGCACATTTTGACAAGTTGGAGCGTGCTTTAGTTTTAAGTTTGTTTTAATAGTTCCTTTTTATAGATAGAGTGATATATGTATTCAAATAGGTAATTGTATTTTGTACTAAAATCAACGAATGATTGGTGTGTTGGTAGTGATTCTTTGACGTATGTGTGTATTGAATGCTAATCGTTTATGAAATATGCATGTCTTTTTTTTCTTAGTCGGCAAGAAATAATTGTTGGCGAGCGAAGCGGACAGAAAGAGGTTAAACTTAAATGTGTGTGACAAAAGCTTGTGAGCTCTCATGACAAAACCAAGCATAAAGTTTTCGTCCTGATAACTTTACTTGAGAAGTCTACCAAAGTCTTCTGCGAAGTAAAGCTTATGAAGTTCAGACGTATGCACGCTCGTTTCGACTGAGCTTGTTACTGAGTCGTCATCTTTTCGCAAGGTCAAAGACAAATTGCGTCTACCAGCTAACTTCGAATCTAATCGACCTTTCAAATAAGGAAAAAGCAGTATATCGATATATTATTGATAAAATCAAATAAAAAAGCGTATAAGTGAAATTTGTAGACAAAAAAGAAATCTATGCGTTATGAAAAGGTTACTGAATCTTCTTCAAGGCGATTGCTGTTCTAAATAAGAATGTTGTTAGTATTCTAATGGAAATTGAATATGCTGTAATATGGAATTTGGAAACAATTAAGCATCAAGCATCAAAAACTTGTCGTTTTATAGATTTATCGATTCATTAATATCGAACATATTTGTTGCAAAATGTGTTTGAGAACACTTTTGCTAACAACAACTTCTTTCTAAATCGAATGGTTGTATGCAAACTATATAATAATGTTGGTTGATCTTGGTCAAAATCAGGAATATTAGTTTTAATCTTTTGAAACTACTCGATCGATTTTGCTAGAAATACATTAAAAATAAAAAGTTTTTCTCAGTGATCAAATTAGAACTCAGTACAATGTGCCTTTATCTCAAAGCCCTAAAAGTAAAAACTTCTTATTTACACTTTTTACGAATTTTATCGTATTTTTTGCCTACTGTGCTGGCCAGAATCAACTGCACCTACTAGTTTTATTTAAGAAAATAATATGCTCCTACATCTACTTATATGACATATTCATTTGCATCGGATTGTAGCGTTGCCTTGGGAACTCTAAGGACGGAAACAGGAAGCAACTATGCTGGCCATGATAAAGTGCATTTTAGTTTCGCATCTGTGTGTTTGTATCTATGTGAGCGTCTTTGTTGGCCATTTGCAATATGCAGTTTGTCTCTTTGTTGATAACGTAGAAGTTTCTCATCATTGCATTTCTATATTTGTTTTCTTATGCCTTTGTGTTTTCTGTTGGGCTATTTGAACTTTGTTCTGAAGTTTATATAAATATACCTCTTTTCAATTGCATATTTAATTTAAATTTTAGTTTATTTATGCTTATTTTAGTTGAATATTAAAAACTCTTGCTGTGCTTGTCCTTTACTGACATATTTTATGAATATTTAAGAATGTTGAGGTGGCAAATCTTAAAAAGATGTTTTGGACTAGTTTAGTCAATCATTCTACAGAATGTTTAGGGAACATGAGTTTAAGGCTAGTTTAGTCAAAATTTCTTAAACAAGTTCAATTATCGCTTATCTATGCAAATTGGTCTTGAAAGAAAGAAAGATAAAAAATGGAACTTTGTTTGGCTATAACTATCAATAACTTGTTCACAGAGCATAACCATAGACAATTAAAGCTTGGAAAATTACATTAATAAGATACATACATTTTGTTTGCTTAACTTAAGCAAAAGTGTCTACAAATCAGCGGATATGATACTCCAATAAGCGTACTGACTTTGTGGATATTGTGATCTGTGTGGAGCCCCAATAGTTGCTATGTACCTGCAATAATTATCACATATCTGATGTATTTTTCCCACAGTTGATTGATTGCTGGATATGAAGCTTTCCGCTTTCATGTAGAAAATATAGCTTTAGACTTGTCATTATTAATCATTTGGCAAAGCAGTTATAGAGGATCAAATGTCACCTGCAACTTACTAGTAATACTCGATCTTAACAGCTGTGTTATCTGCGAAAATTGATGCTGTTTTGACAAAGAAATGGGGCAGAAAGGCAACAGCTTATAAATTGTAGAGCAAGAGGTATACGTCGGAGCTCTGTGAAAACTTGATCTGGATTTTAATTCATTTACAAAATATGATGTGACATTCAAAAAATCGTGATGTCTTTTAATCCAATTATTAAATAAAGGAAAACCGATAAAAACAACGTTGCAATGATACTAATTTAACTTTCTATTATATTTGATCTCGTACCAATTTGCATGTAGTGTTTTAAAATGCCTTCTTCTTCTTAACTGGCCTTAAGAAACTGTTATCGGGTTACTGTATAGCACTCCTTCAAGTGCCTCTATTTTTCGCGTGTCGTCTTCAATCGTTGATACAAAGGGAAATTTCAAGGAAATTCTCATCCGACTGCATCCTCAAAAGCAGAAGGGGAAGGATGAGCGTCTTATAGAGTATTAGCTTCGTCTGGCAAGAAACGCCACCACTACTCATTTGCCTACGGAGACCCCAGTAGCATCTATTGGCAAGACTGATTCTCTACTTGATTTCAATGCTGAAATCATTTTTGACGGTCCAGTATAGACGAAATCATTGACTACATCAATGCGTCTCGCTACTAGAAGAGAATACCATCTCTTCTTTCTCATCTTTCTTGCAATAGCCGTAAAGGCTTGGGTATCGATATTATCTGCGTAGCATCTGGACACTCATATAGTTCAATATTGTCCTGTTCTGATGTACTTCGGCCAGTGGTCGCAGGGTTGGGCAACACCTTGTCTGAAATCAAGCAAGGTATAAAAAGTTTCGAAGAGGTTTTTCCCTACCTTGATGTAGCTGCGTATCATTCTGCAGTCTTCGCAGTGCGAATATCTGGTCAATTGTGGACTTACCAGGCCTAAATCCACACTATCATAGTTCAATCAGCACCTTCGCAAATTGCTTAAGTCTTTCCCAAAATAGACTCCATGGGGCCTTTTATGCAAAAGAAAAAAGACTGATACACCGGTAGTTAGCGCAAACCGCGGGGTTACTAAGCATCCACTACTAGATTTCCCTCTGCATCACTATAGGAAGAAGCATCTTCAAGAAGCAAACAGGTACTGTATCCTTCAGCCAGACTTCACTTTTTGAAGGAACTTCTTAACGTCATTCCTGCTTGTCTCTCAATCTGCGATCCGTATGAAAATACGCCTCTCCATCTTCCTCATCTTCCGATAGTGGTCATACAGCAGCCAAATACGTCGTTCTTCTTTAGGCGGCGTTCTTCACGGCATCGTCTTCGTCACACTAAGTCAATTAGCATTAGAGCATTGTTCTATGTGGTGTCTGGAAGCCTGAATTTTCCGACAAAAGGACCAATATCATATGCATTGTATTACAAAAGTGTGGAGTGAAATGATTTGTCAGTTATCTTAAATGATATCAAAAGGTTAGCTTTAAAAGCATAAATAACTTGAATAAAAGGAGTTAAAGAAGTGAATTTTATTCTCATAAAGGTAGAAAGACGACCTCCAACGAGGGGGCTCGGGGTTCTCCACAAAGACTTTCATAGTGACTGTATAAACCAAAAACATAAAGGCATAGGGCCTGTATTTCTATAATATCTAGCGACTTAAAATCTCATCTATTCTATGCAAAAAGCGAACTCATTTAGTCTACTAAATTCAGTTTTCTCTCATTAAATACTAGTATTACTAGAAATTTTTGCTAATGAGCTGAAGTTAAACTATGCATACAATATTTTTTTATCTATGCCAAGTTAAGCGCTGAAAATCAATCATTTGAAATTAGGTATTTCTTAATTATTCCCCATTTGTTATACTTTAAAAGATTCATTATGTCAACTATTATTTGGGTACATTCATTATGTCACTAAGATTGCTGAAAAGATATCGATATGTTGAAAAATTGATTAAGCGAAAAAAAAAATGTTTTTAATTTAAGTTTAGAAAAACTATTATTGCATTGAAAAATGAGTTAGTGATAATATAAGACAAAATTAACTGCTTCGAGTGAAGTATTGAGGCTTCGAAACTCGACTGTATCGAATGTCTGTATAATGTCAACATAATTTCTTTTTTTTTTTTAACTTCAATTTATTTGGAAAATTTTGAAACCTGAAATACACAAAAAAATTTGTCTGCCGGGTTAATACACTTCTCCGGGCGCCTTGTTTCATCTTATGTTGGGCGGTATTTGGATAGGAGGGTTTAAGTAGAGCCAGGGATCAGGACACCAGAACCCACCACCCAGGCCCAACCAGTCAGTTTTAAGCTACCAAATATTAACAATTTCAATAAAAAGTAGGCTAATACTACGGTAGCTAGCGCACATCGTGGTGTCACCTTACTGAAAAGAAGGAACTGGTGCGTGCACCGAACCAACTCATTGCCGCCAGTGTTGTACAACTCAGCAGACAGGTCATTTGCACCCGCAACTTTGTTTTATTTGAGCCGCTCGATTGCAACCCCGACGTCAAGAAGTTACCTCCAAGCGCAATTATCCTTATCATAGCCCAATAGTAAGCCAGAGGTGTGTTTGCTCCACAACCTGTGCATCCATTACCAGATTTCCCTCTGCTTATCTACAAGAAAAAGCTCCGCTACTAAATCCTGACGCTTGACTTGTTGGAAGAACTTCATTCCGGTTCCTGCAGATCGCGACCTCCCCTAGCTCGCGCTTTTTCTGCTCTCGTTTTTTGCGTCTGAAAAGGCACCACTCCATCTTCCCCCTATAAGCGGCGTTCTTCACTGCAGTGGCTTGCCGACAATCCTGATCGTAGCATTAGTTCCTAAGCAGTGGACGTTGGGAACCAAGGACGTACTCCGCGGTGATACGCAAGGAGCCATATATCCCATGTTACCAAAGTCTCTCGGCGCTATCAGGTTCTACTTAAGGGAGGTTGAGTGAGCTGTCCAGAAAGTTGAGTGGTAAAATCTTCTTCTTCTTCTACCATGTTACAGCCGCGACGAAATCGATTAGTGTTTTTCGAGGTGGTTTCGTGAAGGCAGAATTTATAAGCGATATCTACTGTAACCGATGAGCGGTTTATTGAAATATTTTTCATATATCTGATTATCACTTAAATAAACTAACATGCATACAAACAACAACCTTTTCGCCATGGCATAGGAGCGATATGCACTTATTGCAAGGAATCTCTTAAATTGCATTTTAATTCTCTCTCTTTATAACGATATGCAATGCTCATAAAGATTTTTCTGTCATAACGATGGATAGCTTTGGGCTAAAGAAGTTTTTGTGGCACAAAACAAATGTGTATTTTGTTGTGTTTTTACTGCAAAATTCCTTAAATATTAATGTCCAGAAATCTGGACTCAAAGCGTTTCTGAGCAAAACCTTTTTTGTGGCCTTGAGTGCAACACTATTACAGCACAGAGACACAGTTCTTCGAAATCGAGTGCATATTTTTAAATTATCAAGTTGAATTTCCCATTTATCATTTTGAAACATTGTGTGTAAAATTGAGTCAAACTCAGCATTTGCTTGCGTGTGACTTTTTTGTGTGTTGCATTTGACACACTTAAATGCACTCTTCACTTTTCAGCACAAGAATTTTTGCTGACTTGGTCAACATTGTAAGCTGCTATAGTATCTTCAGTCGGTCTAGCCGGCACTTAGTCAGCCAGGTAGTCAGATAGTCCGGTAGTCAGGTAGTCAGTGTTGCAGTTAAAGTCAGCTGCTGCCATCGTTTACTTAATGAGCTTAGTCAGCGCTTTGCAGCAAAACATTTCATAAGTTAATTGCAAAAGACGCAAAGACTGCAAAAAGTATCTACAACAAAAAATGTGGCTTGCAGCAAGGGAAGATACAAATACTACGATTCGAGGCTTGCATAAAGGTAGCACCACAACACGCAAACCTACACGCTGAGGTGGCGCCACTTTTGTTTCCCGTACTTCGTTAGCAGTTTGCAACAAAAAATGCAATTTGATTATGACATTACAATCTAAAACTGAATGCAAGTTAGTAATTCAATCGTTTGATTACATACTCGTAATACTATGTGTTTACAACTTCCTAGTTGGGTGAGGCTTTAAATTGTGGAACTAAAAAGTTACAATTGTATCTAAAACAACGGAATTATAAAGCTGCCGTTATTTGCAGTGACATTTTGGCTACACGCGAAACTCGCTGATTTTATGGCTGATAATTTGGCTAAATTTGAAGCCGATGTTGCAAAGTGAGCGTGTTTTTTGGACTGGCATTTAAATTTTATTGGTACATTAAATTTGTATAACCGAAATTGCTATAAGGCAGTAAAAATTAAGCAGTAAAACATTAAAAATAAAAAAAGAAACGGCTTTATTCTAACTGCTGCACAATAATAAAAACAAAATAATTTAACAGAAATGGAAATGCAGAGCAAAAATGGAAAATGGCTGCCATTTCGAGCGGAAATTCGCATTGCTCTAGATATATCTTTTTTTTCTCTAAGGGCACGCATTTAGGGTTCAATTTCATTTTACTAAAATTTTCATCAGGTTGATAACAAAAACAACAACAACAAGTCCAAAGCACAAACAACAACAAGACTCTTTTGTTGACAGAGAAGGCATGAAGAAGCAGTGCAAGAAATGATCAACGAATCAGTTCAGTGAACTCATTAAAAGAAATATGGCAAATCACACACTGAAAACGTTACTCATCGTCAGCCAAAAGAGAGCGGCATGTGGCAGAGAGCGGTGTGGCACGAGCTGCACAATTGGCGTATATTCTGTATGGACTTATGGCCATAAAAATGATGGAAAAAATAATTTGCATTTGAATAAGTCTGAGTTCAAGTATGTAATATGTTTACCGTTAAATGTTTGGCTGCTCAAACAATGCGATGTTTGTTTTGGGTCAGACAATGCAACAGCAGCACCCGCAGCGGCAGCGGCGCGTATCTGTCAGATAGATTTGCATATACAGTGGAAGCTTTCAGATTAGAACTTTTACACATAAACGAATGTAACAGAAATTCTAATTTGTGGAATTTTATCAGTTTTAATGGCGTTGTATAACTTTGAAATCATAAACTCAGTTTCCGTACGAAATCATTTGTTATGTTTGTTTAGAATGTATGTAAGTTGATATATTTGATATTTTGTAGCCACGCGCAGGGTAAACTTAGTAAGGTATGATAACTATTTATTGTGAGGTACAATAACACACAACATTCACACACTTAAGTGTACATTTTTTACAAAAGTATATAATTGCACATTCAATAATATCTTCGCGTTAAGACCAAAAATAATGCGTGGAGACAACCTTCTTCATCGACGTTTGCACTAAGTCGAAAAATAAGCAACTCTATATGCATTTTCGGCAGAATTAATAATGTACCCTGTAACTTGATAGAATCCACATTTGGTCACTCATTCATTATATGTGAACTCTCGGTTTTGTTCCCCAAAATACAGGCTACTTTGTACCGACCTACTCCGTTTAATACAACTATTCTGGACAGATATGAATAGTCCATCGGTCAGCCAGGTCAACCCACCAATGCCACCTCGTTTTTTACAGACATTGAACAACCGAGTTAGTGGAGGGAGTATTAAAAGAACCTTTAGTCTCCTGGAACACATTCATAGTGATAGCCAAGCAGCTATCAAATACTTAACAATATCGTCAAATTCGCTATCGGTAAAAAGCTACCGAACATCTCTGCACGAGTTGGCTTAGCAGTTCGTTCTTAGCCTGATATGATTTCCGGGACAACGCGACATGGTGGCAACAGCACAGCGGATTCCTGATAGAGAATGAAAAAGCATCCCTATGGCGATCTACAAGCTGCAAATAAATAAAGGTTTTAAAGCCAATCCAAAATGGCAAAATGTTCCAAACTGTTGTATTGCTCGACAAACTGGAAAAACAGCTGTAATCTGCTCTCTTAGTTGGGAGAGTTGCTCAGCTGTTGTTAGAGCATTGGACACTTGCTAGTCGATGTCCATGCAGCTAGGATTCTTGCTCCCCACAACGACCCCAGCAGAAGCTGTGTGGACGAAGAGAAGGAAGAATCAGTAGAGATTCCCATACAATATGGCGCCGATGAGAATCGATTCATATATAGCTGCCATAGAAACAATCGATTGGAACTAGATACAGTATTTGGTTTTATCTTGAAACTGCTAATAAGTATCAACATAGTAAAAAATAGGGCTCCTGGTAGTGCCACCCCAGGCCTCAAAAGGGTTGTGCGTAGGGTTTGGGACACACCACGTAAAACCCCAAAAAGTAGAATGGTGTCGTACTAACCATGAGCATTCACACATTGATTCGAAGCTTAAGGCATTAAATTTGCATTTTGGAGACATACAAACTTTGTATACTCTTTGTCAGGTTGTTTAATGCTTTTGAGTGCCTGAGCAACACTTTGGATTCAGTAGAAGATATGGGAAAAGTACTCCATAAGTACGATTACCGCACCCTATGGAATGACGAACTCTATGAGCACTAAGCCGACATTGCCATAGTCTGGCGAGCTAATATCCAGCGGCCCTGCTGGCTGGGTCGTGCTTTGAGTATGGATGAAGAAACTACAGCGCGAAACTTCTCCAATGTGGTTGTTAAAAGGAGGAGACGAGGGGGTAGACTATGTCTTCGTTGGAGGGACAAAGTAGAGAGCACACTATGTAGCCTTGGCAGTAAATCGGAAACAGGTTGTAAGGGCCAGTAAAAGTGCAAAAGAAGAGGTTGTGTGACTGTTGAACTACTGCATTGCGGCAATACTGCAATGCTTAATTTCTTGATATGGAGCAAGCCTTTGATAGAGCGTGGCATGATGGGTTACTAGTATATAAAGTGAAGCAATTTCTCCCTTCTGTTTATTTCCCGCTCTTGGAGTCATATTCGGAAAGCAGGTTAAAAATGCTGTTTCTGATTCCAAGGCTGTGTTTGCTGGTCTTGTTATAGCCAGTTATGGGAAGGTATGTGCACATGATCAATCACAAACATATGGAAAGATAATAGGAAGAGATAAGATAATAAAAAATGGAGTGCATTAAATAAAAACAAAATATTAGGAGCACTCAGATCCAGATCGAGGAACTGGCTTGGTCCAAAGCGATAGTGGTGTGAGGTCAGTGGGCTTCGATAGTCACTCAAAATGGTAAGTCGTTGTAGGGGGACCAAGACCATATAGCTTTTATACGTCTGATGCTCCTAATAATACTGCCAATACTATAATTTGTACTTACTTTGGTCTCGCTCCGGATGAAGCGCTGTTGCCGCGGAGCTTCATTTATACTTGTGGCGTCTTGAAGATGGGACAGTGTGCTGGCTCATTATAAATTTATGTTATAATCTGAGGCGTGGCAATACTCCAAGTCTGTTTCAATAGTTCTGTCATTACTGTGTTTGCCAAGGTGAAATACTTGGACTTAACATTGGATAAAAGGCAGCGTATTGCTGAAGAGGTTGCCACTGTGCGAACCAGGATAAAGAAGTTGGGCTGGCTACTTCCCAGACGTTTAATTTATCTACAGACTCTGGCGCCTGTCAAAAGATATGGAATGTTGACTTGCTTGCAAGAGTAATTGGCAGGTTTTGAAAAATAAGGCTCTGCGCTTTATCACTGGAGCCCCTGGTATCTGAGGAACGTATGGATTTAAATTTAGCGGAGGTTTATGACCAAATCGCGGAAGCTGCTTTGCGCCATAATGTATTAATCATAAGATTAATCTGATGAAACATTTTGTCTGGGGATAAAACTGTTAAACTTACATTAATGATGCCAGATGGCGATAGTATAGACGCATGCTTTCGCGCACGTTATATTGCGCAACATTATGTCAAGTCATGATCTAACCATTAGAGGTTATGCAATCCTTTATTTCTCGGAATGGGTTAAAAAATAAGAAAGCGTGACGACAATTGACATTAAATGCAGTCGGGAACTTATATTCCGATAATTTGTGTCGCAAGTTTTGGATTACAACGTTTCTGATCAAACTTGGGATATATTTTTTAACTCGAAGCTGCTATACCATACATTTTTTCTGCGTTATTTCGAAAATGTTTTTTTTTTACCTAAAATTTCTTTCAATAACCATTCCGCGACGGCACAAGTTTTCTATCTTAGAAACATTTTGTTGTTGGTTTACGGTTGCAGGGATTGGGATGTCTCAAAATCGAAGTTGCTTCTTTTTCCGGACGAATTCACAACTTTGTGCAGCTTCAAATCGGGTTTGTTTGCGAGACTGCTGATAGCACCATTCAAATTCGTTGCAAAAAGATTCGTTAGTGAACTAAATAGAGCCTTGCGTAAAGAAATCTGTTAGCAAATTAACATGGATAACAGATATTTTTCTAATGCAAATGTCGATATGGCAAAAACTAACAAGTTTTGAAAATAACTTGTCCAACGCTTTAAATGTATTTGCGTTAGGCTCTAATATTTACTACCAATCGTGCTTCAAAAGAACTAACACCCTTTTAGAACAACGATCTAGCCAAAATTGTTCTTAAGGTCCTATTTTGTGGCCACCAATTTCCTGAGGGAATAGCTCCTGGGGACCTTTTGCACAAAGTGGTTGCGATATGCTAGTTTTCACTGTCCTATGTAAATGAGCTGGCAATTTTGACCAATGTTTCTTATAGATTAGCTAACTAACGCAGAATCAACCAAATTTAGTTATGCAAGTTCAGATACATTTGCTTGTATCTAAAGTTTGTTGAACTCTAAATGAGCACCACAGACGACATCAAACGCTTGTTTATCTCTACAGAAAGGCCATAAAATCAGCCCAAATACATATAAAATCTAGTGGCTAAAAGGTCTTCGGCCGGTTGAAACTTAAGATTTTGTAACCAAAGCACCGTTATGGCAGTCACCGGCTGCTCCTTTTCTAATGAGCCACAAACCCAACTGGGAACTGGTTTGAGCCATTAAACTGGTCATCATCTATACAACTGCTGACTGTTGACAACTGTCGTGTCTATTTATAACATATGTTATCTTTTGACATAAACTCGGAATTCATAGTAAATTTTGGCTTAGAACAAAACGAACTTTTGGACAAGTTTCTGGCATGCACTTAAACCATTTACTATTCATTAATTATAGAAACATAAACGCTTATTTATTTGAACTAGCTGTTGGTGGGGTTTGCCTGTCAATTCGATGTCCAAAAACGTCAACGTTAACTCAGCAGTGAAAGTTGATTGGCTTGTGACATAAACTTTGAGATGTATCTCAAACACGTATGGATAACTGACAGATACAGCCGGTTTTCAGGGAGGAGCCTTAGCTTAAGCTGCCTGGTTCTGGCCCAGTTTGCAGCAGGTCTTGGCCTTTGTATTGATTAATGTGCATAATTAGCGGTACTCTTGGTCTGGTGTGACTTTGTGGCATGCCGAACAGACAATTTAATTAATTTTTATTAATTATACGGCATATTTCAATGTCCTTGCGGTGCAGCGTGTTGTTGTGGGGAACACACGCAGCGAAGATGTACGGATAAATTAAATTGAAATTTATTTAATGTGAGTTGCATGTAAATTTCTTGTTTTAAAAATACATTTTAGTGTTTATTCGCAACAAGTTACTAATTAATAGCAATTATAATTTATTTTGTTTTGTACTCTATCTCAGTTAAGCAATATATTGTATCTTAACAACTAATAAGCAGAGGAAGCCGTAGATACACAAAGCATTTGCCAGATACATACTATAGATACTTTTGGCTGTTTCATTTTTTTTTGTAGCAGCCTCATTAAAATAAATTGTGAGCAGTCGAGCTGCTATTTGCCCGCTCAAATCGTATTTTAAATCTTTAAGATAAGCAATGGCTACGGTAAAATAAGTATCTTAAAATTAATCAATATGCGTGTCGTTTTCGTGTTCACTGAGTTTTGCCACTGATTGAATTGTTGCTCACATGATTGCTTTGCTGTAATTTAAAATCGATGCCACAAAAGAATACCCAAATACCCTTTTTAGTGTCTGAAACTTGAACTTGAAATTAATTTACCAGCTAAACAACTGCAAAGCGGTATCCAGCACTCTTGGCTTTAGGACTTGCCAAAGTGATGAATAGAAACTGCAATTATATGGCACTAATTTTCCACTTGTCTTTTTCATTACAGTTTTAGCCAAGTTTTGTGAGCCCTGCAGCTACAATTCTTGCCAAAATGTCAGCTCCAGCAGCTGCTCTTAGTTTGCTAGTCGCGCTGGGCGCATTGGCTTTGTGCCAAGGAGAGGTGTATACGGCCTTGGCGGAGATGGAGGAACTACTTGAGACTGAATCCGTACTAATAACTAACTTGGAAGGCTATATACGCGTGCAGGAGGACAAGCTGAGCTATCTCAAAAAGTAAGTACAGTAAAACTTATGAATAGTGTGTGAACTCAAATATAGATGGTTTCGGATATCTAAAAGAAAATGCAGTCCAGTTTTGCGTATTCGCATTCACTAAAAAAGTGAAAAGTCCAGTTGCGTTTTTAATGTGATATAGTCACAAACTCCGGTAACTGCAAGTTCTGTGAACTTGAGGAGGAATCCTCCCAGCACATCCTAGCTGAGTGTGATGCCCTTGCGAGACGAAAGTTGACGCTCTTAGGTGGACACAGCATCTTGATGACCGATATGACCCGTTTGGAACCGGTAAGTTTGTAACAGCGATAGGACTGACCGGGGAGCTGTAAGCTCAGTAGGAGCCACAATAGATCTTATAGGTCGCTTTCATCCTTCCCCTCGGCGGGGAAGCATGTGCGTTGAAGTTTCCTCCTCAAGTTCACGGAACCTGCAGTTATTCGAGCTGGTCATGCCCAGCTATCCCTTTATCCTACAGTGTCCAATAAGCAGACTTATAAGAATCTTAACGGAATTCTTTGCTATTTTCGATATTTTCTTAAATCAGTTTAAATTATAGGAGCCAAGGAGTACTTTGGTCTCTCTGAGGCTGTGAGTACCCAACCAGTTAGTGGTTCGTCTTTCTCTTTCTTCTTCTTTTAGTAATTGCTTTATAGTGTGTCTTAATCTATGTTATGTTATCTGCTTTGTGGCGAAAAACATAACTCTTGCTTTAAAAAACTTTATTAAGGCTAGATTTTTACCGAGATCAAAGTTGATAATTTCATTAAATTTTTTGTTTTTGATGTGTTTTTCGGAACACGTAACTATCCGCTGAGATGCTCAACTTGGAATACTCAAACTCTATTCAGCTACGTGCCCTAAACTTGGAATGAAACTATCCAGTTATGTAAATTCTATGAACCTCGCGTCAGACCATAGTCCATTCTCCCTTAAGTCAGAGAGGGTTGCGTTTAATTTGGTTATGTCTTCCAAGTCCAAAGTTGAGTCATAGACACAAGTCATCGACAATTCAGAATAAGGCTACGCATCTTTATTACTGGATAGTTCTTTGATAGCGGTTTAAGTTTGCATTAAAATTTTGCTCATTTGCTCAGAATTACCTTCGTGCATGATTTGCTTCAGTAATCTTTTGACCAGCTATTTTTTGCTTTCTTTTTTGCCGAATTATTAAGTCTTGCTTTTAACGGAGTGATTGGTCAATTTATTATAATTTTTAATAAGCCGAATCTATACAATTGATTAAATTTTTTCTGCTTAAAAATGCCATACTCTTCAATAAAAATGACATGTGGGTAAAAAACATTAATTTGTAATAAATGCTTTTCAAATTTGAAATATAGTAGAATGTTCTTCTGTTTCATCGTTTGCATATTAATCTTGGGTATTTAAGGAAGAATTTGTACTATAGCGAAAGTTTATAGGTAAATAGTTGTTTTCAAAGATGGAAATATTACAGAGGTTAACACGACTTTTGGAAATTGATGCTCTATCTCATTAAGGCTTTGCTTAATGTATGTAGCTCTAAAATATTTATAGTTCCATTTATTAAGAAGAAGAATTGTAATGCTTTGACAAAATCGGAAGGAAAATGGGTTAAAGTTATAACGATCTAAGTGGAAATCAAAGTTGTGTGTCTATTAAAATCGAAATATATGAATAAAAATGTAACTAACTTTTGAATAAAAACATCATTATAATAAAATGGGAATGCAGAAAATACATATTTTATTTAGGGGTGTGCCAAAAATCTCTAGACAGTTTTGCGTAAAGTTTCATTTGAATTTTCTTCAAAAATCCAAATATGCTAGGTCTGTTTGGTTCAGTTTTCATAAACATGAGTATTCCTGGGACCTGAGTAGTTCCTGGCTGGAACTGGCTTCTATCTTCTAGCTTAAATCGAAATATTATAACTTCAAAAAGTATCTCGACTTTATCGTTCTTAGCGTGTTCTGACACTCCCTCTTTGAATGGAGTGGTCCCGATCTTCAGACACCTAAACTCGAATAACAAGCTTGTCCTTTCACATTAATCGGGAAACTTGAAATATCCCTTACGAAGTAGTTTGTTATGCGTCAAATTACTTTTATTCGCAGTCTGTTAAATCTAAGTTTGACTGTATCTTGTAGATACATTGCATTACTGCAATTCCCATAAACCAACTGATAAATGAGCAGTGCTTAAGTAACACTTCTTTCAAACAGTGGGTGTGTTGAAAAGTGCAAAATTTCATACACAAATGTGTTCCAATTAGGCGCCTATATTGTCTATACAAGTTGAGAATAACTCAGGTAGCAAGTTGCTGTAATTACATTGCCTCCGCGGTACTTTGCCACGTGCGTGTGGCAGCTGTTGTGTATTTCTGTACACGCACTTACAACACACACTGTCACAGTATCAATATTTGCGGCGCCAATGTCGCAGCAAAGTTTGCTATTTACTCAACTTATAAATTGGTGTATCTTTAAGATACGCAAATGTATATAAGCTGTAGACAGATATATTTTGCTTATATGCCACATTACCCCTACTTGCAGCGGAAATAAACAAAACACACACACACAAGACAGCACTCACACTCTCGGATACAGGATATAAAACTCGACAGATGCGGGAACGCAACTCCCCTAATCAAATAATGCCGGGACATGACAGGATCTATGTAGCTGCAGCTCCTCGTTCTGCCGGTCGCACCCTTATCCGCTGTCTCTTTCTCTGTCTGATGTTCTCTTTGCACTGCTCTTTGTTGTCACAATAGAGGCATGCAGCAGACAAGATCTTCAGAACAGCTGACAGCTGTTCTGCGTTATCCTTGCTTGCTGTCATTGCACTGCCGACAAAGTTTGCTTCCTTCGACGTCATTATTCTCCTTGTCATCATCATGCACTACGTCATTATGTATCTTCTCGTCGGTGTTCGCTTATTTTGTTGCTTTTGTTTTCGCATGTCGTATGGCGCGTGCCATCGGTGTACTTACTCCAGGATTCATTGGAATCCTTGGCGTCTGCTGAGCTGCTGCCTGTTGCCCGTTGCCTTTAATTAAACTGCTGCACATATGTTTCCCAGTCATTGCATTTTGAAATGGAAAAACTGACCATTATGTTGGAAAACTTTTGTTAAACCCCCATTTGCATTGTCTCAGCTGACTCATTTCAGCTGCTACACAAGCAAAGGATTGCCAGGAGCATAATACTCGCTTAATGACTTTTCATTTGCCAGCTGCCAATTTGGCCAAACGGGCTGCTAATGAGCATTAATAATTTACTTTATAGTTATGCGGCGGTTTATTAAATTAATTAAATTGGTTGTGGAGTGCTCTTAAAAATTAATCTACATTAGCAACAATCCAGCAATCCAGCAACAACCAGTCTCCTGTGCTATAAAGTACATTATAACCAAGTTATTTTGTACAATGTTAATGTATAGCGTCCCTTCAGAGAATAAGCGAAAATATGTTCTACACTTAAAAAAAAACAACAAAACTTAAAAACACCGCCAAAATACGTTGAAACTAAAGCTGCAAACCGGTTTACAAGCGCAACGGTTCACATCCGACTAGCCGTATGTTTTTGGGGATTGTTTTTGTACCGAGCCTCGGACTGAAATACTTTATTTTCCACAAATGTTTTGCTTTAAATCAAATTAAGTCTCTCTAACTATACTTTTAAAGTATAATTTGAAATAAGCTGAGCAGTTTAAAGCCAACAGCTGAGTGCAGAGTTCTGTTCAAACCGAATTGTAAACAGCAGTCCCAAAGGATCGTCACATGAAACTTATGAGGTTTGCTTCCCTTGTGATTTCGATTTTTAAGCTCAATTTCGATTTACATTCAAGACTAAAGTTGAAGGACGATTGTACTTATCGCATCGTGTTATATTTGCTATATTCTCTTATAGGGATATGGAACAAAAATATAGTCTTAGACGCTCCACGACTATTAAGATTTAGTTCTTGAACTTTAAATTACGGTACTGATCCTATAATATCATGTATGTTAGCTTTTTATATTAGTGAAACTTTCAGTAAGGTATTTCACAAGTTACCCAGAGGATACTTGGGCGCAAGAACCGGTTCTTACCACTTCCAAGTAAATGACAGTACACGACTTTTTGCAGTATTAGCTCAATAAAATGTATCAGCTCCGTTCTCTGTGCCTTTAGATAAAAATAATAGATAATCAACTTGCTAAAGGATATCATAATAACAACTATCCAAATATACAAGTCGAATCTTTGTACCTTAAGTAATTGAAAATGAAAATGGACTCTGAAGTTTTGGTCATCTAGATGCTTTTGAAGATATAAATTCAAAGCGAACTTCGACGGTTAGAGCCAAAAATATTCAAAAACAAACATTTTACGTGAAATGCGGTATCTTATAACGAAATTTTCAACTTCTGGCTTAAAAGTCGCCGTAGACAACCACCTGTTTGGAGTATCCGAAAGAACTAATGGCAAACTATTTCACATTCTGGCCAACGGTTCAATTTAGCTATCCCAGAGGCGAAATTTGTCTATTCTAAACTTATTAGGAATTAGCACATATGTCATTCTTGCTATCTACTTGCTAATAAAAACCACACAAAAATCAGGCATCAAAAAATCAGCCCATACCTTTCATGCATATGCGCTCTGTTTTCACTTTACAAAGTAAACAGATCGAATTTCTTTAGACAATAGTTCAAGGATATCTTTTGGTCAGGACTTACCAACTGCAGCACCCTGCCCTGCTTCCCTACGTCCCTTAATTTTCTTTTCAAAATAACCGCCCACATGAATAAATATGAAATGAGAAATTGTAATGCATGAATTACACAAAGCCCAAGAGTGCCCAGAGGAGCGGCAATTGAATTGCGAATTGAAGTGCCAGCACATGCCCGGCGCAGGATACACTGGCCAAAACCTAGCCTTGAGTACATGTATATATCTCATATATGTTGTGTCCAAGCAAAAAGCAATCAAGCCGACCGACCACAAACAAAGGCATTTTTCAGCTCTCTATATAAATCGAATTTCGATTGCAAAGCAAAGTTCAAACACCAAAATGTAAACTGCGGGGGGTTTTGGTTACGAACTGTGCGGGTTTGAGATACAGACGTATCTACTAGGCATGTGTGACATAGGTGAGTGCATTTTGGAAAATGTAACGGTCGCTGGTGCTTGAGCCTAGGGGAGGTTTACCTATGTAGTACCAAAAACACGCTCTTTGTCTGCTTTATATATGTATTTGTCATGCTTGCCGCCCATTTAGCTGTTATGAGTTGGTAAATACAAATTATAAATGCTGATAAAGGGAACTTCGTACTAGGCCGTAGAGCCGGCTGCGTTTGCGCCATAGCGCTGAAATTTCAACCCCCGAGTCAATGCAGCAGGGGCATGACGCACAGTGGGCTCAGCTGACTTTTTTCGTTGCAAAAATGATTAGTTTTGAAGTAGTTTAAATTTAGGATAGAATTCTTTAAGTTTTAATGTGAGTTAAATATATTGTACAGGTGGTTCAGAAAGTGTTCTTGAATTAAGGGTTGGATCATATTTCCAAAAGGTCTAACATTTCTGAAAAATAAGTAAATTATTCTTCCCTTCTTCTGGCATACTATAATGATGAAATTGAAGTATTTAAAGACGCGGCCTATATATAAGATTCACATACCGGCCAAGTGATTGCCAGAAACTAAAGAATATTTATCAAATTCTGGAGTCCCGAGACCAAAAAGTTGAAAAAGTGTATCACATATGGTAATTTGGCGACGCAGGTTTATCTATAAAAGAAACTTACTCTGGATATTACTCTAAGCAGATACATTTCAATAAAAAATTCTTGTTTTTTGCAACGCTTTTCGAACTGTGGTCCCACTGTGCAACGGCGCAGGAGTTCCACTTAGCGACTGCAGCAGCAGGAGCAGATGTTTCCAACAAAACGGAACGCGCCAAAGCCGTTTCTTTGCTTTTGTTGCTGCTGCTACTGTCGCTGCCACAATTATTATTATACATATATATCATATATGAGTGTATGTGTGGAGTTATGTATAGCAGGCAGTAAATAAGGTAGGGGGAGATTGCCGCACGCGCTGCCACACTCGACTGAGCGCAAAAGGAACTAAGTCAAAGTGCGGCTGGCAGCAACTGTGCCAAGTCAGTCGAGTTTAAGCTGTCGTGTTGTGCGGATCGTCCAGAAGATCGTTGTTAGAATCATAACCAAGTGTCTATACAACTTACTTCAAGTGTCAGTGTCCGTGTCTCAGTTTGTGTCAGCGTGGGCGACCAAGCATGTCCAAGCACAACTATACCAATCCGGCATTTTGCCAGAATAGTGAGTTCTATCCGGTGCCATCAGCGGGTAAGCAGCACCAGCAGCAGCAAGTAGATTCCATCTACAATCGCAGCTTGCAGCTGAACTTTAATGTGGCAGCTACTAATGGCACACCCTGCCGTAATCCGCGCGAGGGGCCGCTGCGCATGCAACGTAGCATGTCGACGCGTTCATTCAACGCCGCTCAAGTCACGCGTAAACGCGCCGCGCAGACGCAACAGCGACAGCAGCAACTACAACAAGAGTGCTCCCAACAACAGCAACGTGAGCTGCAGCAGGCTGATGGCGGCCGTTATGCGCTTGTGCCTCTAGAGGATCTGGCTATGCATGGCACACACAATAGTCGCTATGCCATAGTGCCTGGCGGCGCTGCCATAGCTGCCGCACGCCGCTACGCCAAGTCACAGGATAATTTGGATCGCTATGGCTCTAGACATGGTCTGCAGTCGGACGAGGAACCGCACTCCTTTCACGAAGAGCCGCAGCAGCAGCATCACATGGATGAGGAAGCACAGTTTACCAGCCTGCCTCCACATCTTAATACACCCATATCATCCCAACCCGCTCCCAACATCAAACATGCCTTCTCCAGCGACTTTGGCAGCAAGACCTTTCTCATAGTGGACAAGAACAGCAATCAGCGCTATCAAATGGTGCCCACAGCTGAAGATGAGGAGCTGGTCGATGAGAATCAGGAGATTATACAAATGCACAATGGACGTGCGCATCGCTATGCCATGATACCCACCGACGCGGAAGATGATGATTTTGTGGACGAAGAACAGCAGGAGACCTGTCTCAGCAACACAGAGCTGAATCATAGCCAGCACTTCGCCATGACGCGCACGCCGCTACGCACCTCTACACCACAGCAGGGCAACTCCTTGGCACAACTGCCCATACAGACTCCGCTCAAGAATCCGGCAGCCACCAGGGCTCTACACGAGCTGCTGGCCACACCACGCAAGATGCAGCCACCTCCCCGCCTGGCGCTATCTACTCCCCGCAATGCCGCACACCATGAGCAGCTGCAACGCGAGCGTCGCCTGCAGTACTACCAAAGCCAGCAACATATAAACTATATGGCCAGCAACGCTGCAGTGCCTTCACTGGCCTTAACGCCTGCGCCTGCCTTGCCCGAGCGCATGACCAGGCTCTCCCCACAGCGGCTGCACTATGAGACTGTAAAGCCACCAGTGCAAGTAGCACAAGTCCAAAACGATCGCTCCATGGCGGTCATAAGTCCACGTGTGGCCGGCTCCAAGGTGCATCCACAAGTAGAGCTGGAGCAGGACTGCAGTAGCATACAAGGCAAAAATAACAATTCCTATCCACAAAAGTTGGCCAATGCTACAATTACCCTGGCCGTAGTTTCACTTATGCTGGTTGTAGGCAGTACTATGAATGCAGGACTCATCATTTATATGATCGGACATGTAAGTAGCTACGCTTACAATGCCCACCTGAAAGTTTCTTATGCGTTCTTTTATTTCTACAGCTGGGTAAATCCTTCTACCTGCAGTTCGGCCTGGTTGCCTCCTTCTGTGGCATGGGTCTGGGCTTTCTAGGATTTCGCTCACGGCACTGTGAGTGGCTGCCCAATCGCAGCTATACCTCCGGCTACATCTTGGTCACCATTTTCTGCTTGTTCAAGTGCTGCGGTCTGTTGGTTATACTAGTGCTAGATCCATTTCCTGGTCTGCCGCTGCATGACGTCACAACGGGTGTTATACTGGGTCTATCTACATTCACCATGTTCTTTATTGGCCTGGGCGTCATAGGCAGCTTGTGGTGCTACAGACCCCCACCGGATAATCGCGTCAATGTGGTCTAGATGCAGCTCACTTAGCTGTAGTCTTAGTTTATAATTAGCTGTATTTATTTTAATTAGTTTAAGAGCAGTCGAAATGCGGCAGAGCTAAAACACCACCACGGCTAAAAGACCAAAAAAAGTATTAGTAATTAGAGGCACACGAAATTCCAGTTGAGAGTTTTGTTCAAAAAAGACTGTAAATAGAAATTGGGTTGTTTGAATAGATTTTAGCATTAATATTTATCTTTTGTTTGGAATTAATTTTATTATTTATTTATTGTTTAATATTTTTTTATGCTTAAGTTGCGTTGTATGATAAGCTTAAAATAAAGGCACTTTAAAAGCAAAAGAAATGTTTCGATCTAAAAGATCGCTCGATTTGAAATCGCTCATTGGTACTTAAAGTGCAATTATCGTTTTATACAGATTTGCAGGGACATTATTCGATTAAAATTTGAGTTGTATCAGGGAATTTTCCGAGTAATTGTGCTTACGAATAAATCCGCGCATGGCTCTAATTAATACTTATTGCTCGTCTATTCACCTCATTCAACCTTGTTTTTGGAAAAAACCTATGGATTTCAGTCGACGGAAAATGTATTGCTGGGTCACTTACGACGAGTCTTTCAGTTCATCTAGAGCACGAATCCTTCAATATTGTTCATATTTGGCATCGTCAAACTGTATCTGACCTTCTTTGTGTGTCAAAGCTTCAGATATAAAGTCATCTTAATTGACGGAGCAACGTATCAGCAAGCCTTACAAAGCAATTAATGGCTGTCAGAAGTCTTCTTTTTGAAAAGGAAGCAGAAAAGTAAAACTTTTCGCACCTGCGCTTTGATGTTGGCGTTGACACAAATGCGGATATACTTTGAAAAACAAAAAATGTATGTTTTATGCCAATGAATCACATATATAAATATAGTATAATGCGAGTAAGTACAGGTACCACCGAAAGTATGAACGGGACGCTTTATTATTTTCCTTTACCGGTCTTAATATTCTGAACCTCCATGCTGATATTGTTGTTTAAAGTTCAAGTTTACCGAAATCCTTGGCAACCTTAAAGGTAAACCAAAAGCAATCAGAGAGTCAAAACAAAGACAATAGTCAAACCAAAGACACTTCACGCAATCGAAGCAATCAGCAGAGGCGATCGTGTTGTTTTTCGTGGCTTTTCGAGCGGCAAAAGACACTCGCGTTGCGTGGTGTTTGCAGAGCGAAAAGCCACCTTAAAAGCCACACTAGAAATAGTGTGTAGCGCACATTTTTATAAGCGCTACTCATATTAGTGTTTTTCTGTCTTTGCGCAGACTGTCCCACACGGTATACGCTGCTGTTATAAAAGCGAAAAAAGATATTTTGAATTAGAAAATTAAAAATTTAATGCAAAACCTTTGATCTATATATATAAAACCTTTATATCTTTGAAAAGAAAAAATTTCATGAAAATATAAAGATTTTTCAGATTTTATTAACATTTTGGTTGTGACGCCACGTCCCCCATCGCAACAGAAAGTCATAATTTGATTAACAATTCCAAAAAGTATAGATTTATCTCTACTTTTGCGAAACACAAAATTTCTTATTTGATTGAAATTACCACAAAGAGCATCTATGAACATATCATATACATAACTTTAAATGGTTTTAGTTGAGCACGAATACTCAAGCTAAAACTTTAACCAAACTTGGCCGATACGCACACAAACTCAATTAGACAAGTTCTCAACTTTTGCAACACTGGCTAACTTTTTTCTCTACCCCTTTTACTTATTTACCCTGCAGCAAAATGGATGAATACCAAAGGGAGCATGCCGATGCCGCAACAGATATTACCGCCTACGTATCCAATCCCATCAATGCATACTTGCTGACCAAACGCCTGACGACCGATTGGCGTCAGGTGGAGAATCTTATGGAGCATGATGTGGGCTCAGGTAAGTGCTTTGCTTGCAACATATGCTCTTAAGCAAACCACAATAAGCCAACTTTGCACCGCTTCAGAATTTCTACATAATCTTACGCAATACCGTAATGTGCTAAAGTTTCCCTCGGATGAGGACTTGAATGGTGCAGCAGTGGCTTTGCTGCGTCTGCAGGACACCTATCAGCTGGACACATCCAGTCTGGCCCGTGGCAAGCTCAATGGCATACAGTACAGGTATGCAAATTGCTGTGGATATAAAAATACATATATGTGAGTGGCATTTACTTTTGCAGCACGGCCATGTCATCTGATGATTGCTTCGAGCTGGGCCGTCAGTCCTACGTCAACCGTGACTACTATCACACAGTGCTCTGGATGAACGAGGCCATGTCGCTCATGCTGGAGGAGCCACACAATCAGACGCAGACATTTACGCGTGCCGATGTTCTGGAGTACTTGGCCTTTTCCACCTACAAAGAAGGTAAGTCCTGCCAAGGTCACATATAAAAAATGTTGCTGACCATTTGCAAGAATTTGTCGCCATTTTGTTGCAACAAAAGCCCTTGAAGGCACTTGCTGCTTGCCACTTTTCTGACTATTTGTGGCACTAAATCTGGCCAACTTTGTCGTCACGCTAGCTGGCCATATTGTGGCAGGAAATTGCACTTACTGAACCTGCAGCCAGTTGAAGCTGCAGCTGCTAGGGACTTAAGCGCTTAGTGCTAAGTGCGAAAAACTGTACTCCGGCCCGTAGTCTTAGTGCCGCTCGAATTGCACTGCCATGCAGAGTACTTACACACAAAAAAATCACCTGGTTTAACTCAAACAAAACTAACAGTAAGTTTACAGTAAAAATCTGTTGTTGTGTTATGGGTTTTTTGCTGTTATAACAGTTTAATTAACCATAGAAATTGTAACCTTCATGAACTCCATGCATCATGCACTGCTCCCACTGTGTCCATGATAAGCCCAACTGCAAAAATTCTTGCAGTAAATGTACTGTATCCACAGTAGAAGTAGCTTGTTTCCTATAAGCTACAGTAAATGTTACAGGGCATTGCTAAGGTACTGTGCACACAGTAAAAAAAAGCTAGCTACTGTAGTCTGCAGTTAATGTAAGAATAACAAGATACTATCAGCTACATCGAATGTATACACAGTAAGAAGCTAGCAGCTTTCAACTTTTGTCAGTTTACTGTGCACACAGCAAGGGAAGCTAGCTACTGTAAATGCCAGTAAATATTACTGTACTCACACTGTATTAATAGTAAGTTGCTATAAGCCACAGTAAATTTACTGAGTACACAGAATGAATAGCTAGTTACTGTAATATACTGTAAATATTACAGTGCTTATAATAATAGTAGCAAGTTACTATAAGCTACAGTAAATGTACTGTGTATATAGTTAATGTTCCGTGTACTGTAAACTTCTTCTTCTTGACAGACGATAACAGCTCGTTACCGGGTACGTCCTAATGTAGATCACTTCTCCAGGCACCAGGCTAATACTTTCTTCTATTGAAAGGTGGGTTTTACGCGGCGGGTCCGAAATACTACGCACAACCCTGTTTAAGTCCTGAGCAGACTTCACTGTTCATATTAGCTCACTGCCTTAAAACCTAGTGCTGATTAGAACAGCTAAGTTCTTCTTCTTAACTGGCCATAACAACCCGTGATCTGGTTACGGCCTGATGTAAATACATTCTTTCATTGGAATTGTGGTTTTACGCGGTGGGTCCCAGACCCTACTCACAACCCTTTTAAGACCTACTGGTTTCGAAAGAACCGAGTGTCATTGTTAGTCGCCTCATACGACAAGCTTTGACCTGCTGAGGTGGTATTCTCTAACCCGCTGACCACACAACTAACCAGGGTGCAAAAAATGAAGGTTGTGCGTCAACTTGGTAAAGGTAGAGATAGGGATACGGGAGTTTCCCCCCGCCCTACCAGAACCCAGGTCCACCCTTTTACTACTGTAAACTATTTTTACTATTTTTGCAAAATTTGTTTTTTACTTAAAAGTTGCAGTACAACCCTGTTTTTTGGTGAGATTTGCTGTAGATTTTTTTGTGTGTACAACGCAGTGTGCGTAGTGCATGCAATCACGTAGATTTTATACATGACCCGAACACGTAGTTGTCAAGTCCCAGTGTGCTTTATTAACATCTTATTGCACCCGCCGTGAAGCCACCTCCGTTATGCGTGGCCTTGGTAGGCGCTCGTAAAAGTTTACACATGTTTGCAAATTCCCAGTAACCATTAGGTCCACCACCTGCCCCTAGTTACCGTAACGCTTCACTGCCGAAAGAGTTGCACACAACACGTATAACAACATGTTTTGCCACTTTTTTCGCTTGCTTTTTTGTAGAAAGTGACAGTATGGCAGGAATGTCAGGCAACGGAATTTACGTGAAACTCTGAAAAAGCCGCCATTTTGCATTAAAGTTGACAGAAACAGAAAAAAAGTTGCAACAAAATGCCTGAGGTAGACATTTTTACATTAAACTCTTATGTTCTGGCAAGGATGTGTGTCACAAATTTAAATTGCTCGTCAAGGATATAGTCGTTTTTTTTACTCAATTCTGGTTTTATGTCAACTATAACATGGCCTTAAGTCAAACAGCAATTGTGCTGCACAATTGACAAATGGCAGAGTTGGGGTAAAAGTCAAAATAAATAGCATTGGCTCGATTCATATACAAATGAATAAATAAATATATTAAAGTCTCTGCTGCTCGACTGCACGGACTTTGGTATACAGTGCACTGTGGTACGTGCCATAGGAAAAAAAAAAATTAAATGTACGTCGTCAGTCTCTTTAAATTAAGTTCTCATGAAAACTCTTCATTTGGACACATGTTATTCAAACGGAAGTCTAGAAAAAATCGAGCCGTGCAAGTTCATCTTAGCATCTTGCGTGAGCATATGCTAGCGTCATTACGCGAAAACAACAAATTTCTACATGCATTCTCTTCTTTTCACACACACTGCTAACACAGCACACAAAAACAAACGTAAAACCTTCTCGCTCTCTTGTAGGCGCGTCTTACACAAGTAAATGCATATTCTACCACCATTTACCGTTTATATAAGAATGCGTCATACCATATGAGCGTAACACCATCTCAGCGTAACACCATCTGAGCATAAAAACAGCTTTTCGTGACGGCATGCGAGTCGGTCTTAGTCCCTAGGCGCGCTTATCTTTCCCAACTAAACTTGCTTTTGAATATTACTTAAAAACAACTTTGAATTAGAAAATCAAAAATAGCATAATTTCAGCAAGTTGTGATTCAATCTTAATTATAGTATTAATTTTATGTACCTAATAACCCAACTACCTTAAATAACCCATTGTTGAAATTCCCATTTTTGTTCAATTCACAAACACAAAAGTACTTACGTTTTGATTACAGAACTTATCGAATAATTATTATCAAAATATATAAATTCTTTGAAAATCTATCGATTTGCCTTGAATACAGCCAAAAGCTAAGAGAGTGTTTATAAAGCAGCTATAGAAATCATCAGTCATGCCATAAATTGGATATAGGTATATAAAAATAAAAGCCAAAAAACTGCAGGCCGATATCTTGTTTAGATATGTTTTTGACCACTTTCGTCATATAAGCAACACCACTGTGCAGTGGCTCTCGCCTGGCTGAGTTTTCTTGTGTTTTCAAAGTTTTTCAAAGAAAATAAACAAACGGCAAAAATCCAGACAGTCCGTCCAACACAAACAAATTGCGGCTACAAGTTTCTGGTGAGAAATTCACCACAGCAGCAAAGGGAAAATAATCGTAGCATACTTTTGGGCAGTGTTTGTAATTAATTTTGTCAGGAGAGGCTTAAGAATAGTTGTGCTTACTTTTTACTCCCTCATTAACAGGCAATGTGGAGAGCGCGCTGACCATGACAAATGAGCTTCTCCAGCTGTTGCCCAACCATGAGCGAGCCAATGGCAATAAGAAGTTCTACGAGAAGGAGATAGCGCAATTGCAGCAGCTCAAGAAAATGAAAGGCGACGATGGTACAGATGAAATTCCAGTGTCCGACTTGGTAAGCTTTGGTGACTCGCAATTTCTAAAGCTATTGCTAACAGCATTTGGCGACTTTTCGCAGCCCGTCGCCAAAAGCGATCCCGGTGTTTTTGACCTGACGGAGCGCAAGGCCTATGAAATGTTGTGCCGCGGCGAGCTGAAAGTATCTGCAGCAGATCTTAGACCTTTACGCTGTCGTTATGTCAACAACAATGTGCCTTTCCTGCGTTTGGCACCACTCAAGCTAGAGGAGGCCTTCCTGGATCCATATATTGTAATCTACCATGATGCAATGTATGACAGCGAAATGGATATAATTAAGCGTCTGGCGCGTCCCAGATTCCGTCGCGCTACAGTGCAGAATGCCATAACTGGCGCTTTGGAAACAGCCAATTATCGCATCAGCAAATCTGCTTGGCTAAAAACTGAGGAAAACAAGGTCATAGGCACGGTAGTGCAACGCACGGCGGATATGACAGGATTGGACATGGACTCCGCCGAGGAGCTGCAGGTGGTCAACTATGGCATAGGCGGTCACTATGAGCCGCACTTTGATTTTGCCAGGGTAAGCACGCAAATTACTATAATTTGAATATTTCCAATTAGCTTACGTTATGCAATTTGACAGCGCGAAGAGAAGCGTGCCTTTGAGGGTCTTAACCTGGGAAATCGCATTGCCACAATGCTGTTCTATGTAAGTTGTTTTTGAATAAGCTGCTTTGAAACTTACCATAACGCCTAATAATTTAATAGATGAGCGATGTGGAGCAGGGTGGCGCCACAGTGTTCACCACGCTGCATGCCGCTTTATGGCCGAAGAAAGGCACAGCTGCTTTCTGGATGAATCTGCATAAATCTGGTGAGGGAGATTTGAGAACGAGGCATGCAGCATGTCCCGTGCTAACGGGCACCAAGTGGGGTAGGTTTTTGTTATATATAAAACACTTAGCTGCAGTTTTTCATTTAAAATTCGTTATTACCCCACAGTTTCCAATAAATGGATACACGAACGCGGTCAGGAGTTCCGTAGACCCTGCGGCTTGGAGCCCGATCACGGCGACAATGCCATTTAGAAAGAATTTATCAAATCTTTAACTAATTCTAAGCAGACGTACGACTTAGAGGAGCTGCAGCAAGCGCTCAGAATCTCGGCCAGCTGCCCTATGTGCTTACTACTCGATACTTAGTTCTATTCATTTTCCCTGAAACTTAATACTCCTTTGGCATAAAGCGCCTCACGAATTTCACAAAACAAACCCGATTTCTTTCCTTTTGTACATACAACTACAGCCAAAGGCGCACAATGCTTTGCTATACACCTTCTTTAGTTATATTTTAGGCATTTTTTTATTAAATTTACATTCACTTTTGTATATGATAGTTTAAATACATAGTAGAAATAAAAAGTATATGAAATATAATAATTGAACAAACTTTTTGGGTTTTCGTTGGCAATTTATCAAGCTTCATCACCAGCACTCAAATGCAGCAGAAGCGACGATGCAGTTAACCCTTTTATGTGTAATAGAGCGTTTACACTGTGGTTGCAAGTGCGCCACAGGTAAAAGAAACACTCGGTCATCTGTTGGCGCGGATTGGGGGTAAAACCGGCACAAAAGCCGCAACGAAAATGTGTTGTTATGCTCGTGTGGTGTTAGGCTCGATGATGTTACGCTTATGTGTGCTGTGTTAGCGGAGTCAAAAGAAGAACTAGAAGCTGTACGTTTGTTTTTGAGTGCAGTGTAGCTACTTAGCCGCTAGTCTACTGCTGAACTAGGACTTGAGCCAATGCTATGCTGGTGTAATGCACCGCAAAGCATCAATTTTAGTATTTTTTCTTCTGGATGTTATTTTAGATCATGTAGTACATAAAATTAATGCAAGCATTATTGGGGCTAGGGACGATCCATATTGGAAAACTGAAAGTGATTGGGAAGATGACAACAGTAGCCTTACAATCTTCTTCTTAACTGGCCATACCAACCCATTATCAGGTTACGGCCTGATGTAAATACTTTCTTTCATTCGAATTGAGGTTTTACGTAATGGGTCCCAGACCCTACGCACAACCCTTTTAAGTCTGGGGTGGTCTCGAAAGAGCCCAGTCGCATTGTTAGTCGCCTCATACGACAAGTTTTGACCTGCTGGGGTGGTATTCTCTAACCCGCTCACCACACGGCGGGTGTGTGCCACGCCTTACACTCTATAACCGTTATATTAGATTGGTGAAGTGACATCTTCAACGAGTGAATTTGAACAGGAAATACTAAAACGGTTGCAGAGACTACAATAAACTTAAAGCTAGTTCGGAAAAGCGGCATAAAATTTGTCCTTTTGGAACGACGGAATAAACGCCCCTTAAGATGTGTTCCGGCTCATACCAACAATCCAGTGATTGAACTTGCGGACGAACTAGCAAGAACCGTTGCTGCTAAGCCAATTCTAGGTCCAGAGCCATATTGTAGTATTGGAACAACAATGTTAAGCAACTACTAAGAAAAGACTGTGCTTAAGGCTCTATATTTTAGAATTTGACAGGTTTGCTGACTGCTACTCTAGGCTGTGAAGCCACTTGAGTAAGTTGGGCATTAACAGCTCTAACACGTCTTGGGAACTGGAGGAGAAGCACATACCCAACGTATTTGATGCAGTGGCAACAAAAAGAATGTAGTTCTTAGAAGGGTGTAGAACACAGTTGTCCGTTGCAACCCGGTTGGAACTATCCCTATACAACATTTTTGACCTCAATGAAAGGCCCATGGCTAACATTCCTTGAGCGGTAAATTTGGGATCGATGGCTTCGAATCCGGAAACCGTTTTGCATTTTCCAGCACCGTTTTCGAAAAATGGCTATTGGAAAAATTCAAGATTCGGAGATCCTTAACCTTACTAATGATCGAGATGAACGATTTCAATCTGTTTTGGTCTTCCTCGATTGCTAATAGCGATATTTCAAAAAAGTTTAAAGATAATTCAACACTGTTCCCGGTTTTGAAATCAGCGACCCCAAATTGACCGAAAAAAGTAAGTTTAAGGAGTGAACACGAGAATTGCTGACTTCGTCACTCTCGAAATCTCGAATTTTTTCAAATAGCCATAATTCGAAAACGGGATTTGAAATCGGCGACCTGTAAAAACTATGTTTTAGACATAGACTTTTTTGTTGCTCAGTTTAATTAGGTTTATTTTAGATATAGGAGCAGAGCGCTGCCATGGTTTCATTACTGTTTGTACTCGCCGCTAGCAACTCTCCTGCAACTGTAATGTAAGCGTCCAACAAATGGAAATGTGTGCATAAACTCACTCGTCTGTGTGTCGAACTGTAAATAGTGTGTGCGTGCAAACCGGTTTAGCTCGCATAACAGCAGATGACATGTTGCTGCATACTTTCATGCGCATCGAAAATTCGATTTTCACGTTAAAGTGCAATTTGAGCTTCTATTGGCAGGTATGTAGTAGTTGCTGTCAGAGCTGTTGTTGTTGCAGTTGTTATTTTGTGGCGTTGGCAACAGATGATGATGATTTATTGGATTTTGGTAGCGCATAATTTAAAAGCACTCCATTGATATTGTTGGGCTCTTATATACAGAGCAACCACAAAACATATTTCATTACACTTTGTTTGGGATAAAATGCGTTATTGTTCGAAACACACAAACAAGTATCGATACATCGACAGGTGAACAGCGATAAAGTGAGCGAGAGGCAGCGGCACAAAGTTAGAGAGTGAGCAGCATTTCCAGACATTGTTTGATTCCGACGTTGTTTGAACAACTTTTTTGCTGTACTCGTATTTTTTTTTTTTACGGATACGTGACAATTTAAAATGGTATTTTTTTAGGGCAACAAATGCGAGCACGGCGAGAGACACATGTGGATTCGAGCTGGAACATAAACCCCTCAGACAGTCTATGTGGGACCACCTCACTGTGCATATCGTTTCAATTTACCGTGTCATATCATTGTTCACTTTCGAAGAACTCGTCGTCATGTCTACCCGCCTTTTCTTCGTTATTGTCAACGTTGTTGTGCTAGTCCACGCCGAATACTACTCCTCCGTGGACAAAATGGAGCAGCTGGGTGAGGTGGAGCGGCAGCTTGTGAACAACACACGCATCTATCTGAAGGTGCAGCAAGAGCAGTTTGACATATACCGCAGGTAATTGCTGTGTAACTACGTGGCTGATTGATAAGTGGGTGTTGTTGATTGAGGCTTTTTGATGTTGATTGAAAGGTTTGTGGCAAACGTGAAGCGGGAACATGACAGGGCCATAGAGGACTTGGATAATTATGTGGGTCATCCTTTGCTCGCATTTCAATTGATCAAACGCTTGGTAAAGGATTGGGACTTTATGCATAATATTGTCATAACCAATAAGCCGGTAAAAGGTGAGTAACAGACAGTATTTGTGTAGAGTGTTGTATGCGTAAGCCAGATATTTGACCCACCAACTAACGCTCCACCAGGATAACCATAGTGGCAGTTATTTCTTTAGTGGAAATTCATATGCATGGGGTCAAGCAGAGAGTTCCCCTGGTTAAGCGTGATTAGCTTATACTTTGGGTTGTACCAAAAGCAACCCTTCTAGTTGCCGAGTACGACAAGCACTCTGAAGCCTTCTGACCATACATAGATTTTAGGCGTCGAGCTTACAACAAAGAGATTCAAATCAGTAGATTTTGTTTCCTAGCCGACTATTCAGTCGTAAATCCTAGAGACCCCCTTAGAAGACACATTAGTAGGTGCATCTAGGCAGTTATACTTGAGGAGACGAGTATATGAAAGTGGATTCACGCCTTGCACTTAATGGCATGCAAAGATCCAAGGATCTTAATTTTATATATAGAGGATTCCTAGAGGGTTTTCAAATTCCATGTGACCCCAAAAAAAGAATGGTAATTCTATTCATACTCCTTTATTGCACCTTAAAAATTCAACTTAGGCGGGTTCGCCGCATTTCAATGCCCAACTATAATCCAAACAAACATTCCACCACTTCGATTTGATTAAAGTTAATGAAATAATCCAAAGTAGGATTTCTAGTGGCACATTTTGTTAGAGGAAGGAAAGTGAAAAACCTAAAAACCCCTGTGACCGTGGAAGAGTGATGGATTTTTAAGTAAAAGTCAGAGATAAAGCACCAAAGTTGGAATAAGATATTCATGGTATAGCCACACAAAGCACTTGGTAGGGGCCAATTTTACGGCGACGCCGGAGCTAAAACTAAAAACACCATGCGAAATGGTTTCGCTGTGTCGCTTTCTTTTGGCAGGTAAAAACAGAGCCCCATAACCATACCCATAAAAAATAACAATTTTCTGTGAGAATCTTTGCAGATAAAAATTGGGGTTCCCCCTCCACAAATTTGAGATTTATCTTATTTTACCGACAGGCAGACAGCCGGAACCCAAATTTTTCTCTGCAATCTTCGACAGTGTGAACAGGATTCCTTAAAAATCCATCCTCAAAACAATTTTTTTTAGACTTCCGCCAGAAAGTGGATGAACTAGTCGCGGAGCTGGGTTACCCCAACCACGCAGAGCTGGCCGGCACCGTTAGAGGTTTAACACGTTTGCAGGAAGTCTACATTCTAACAACAAGTGATCTAGCCGAAGGTTACTTCAATGATGAATCCTATGGAGACGAATTGAGCTGGCATGACTGTTTCCAGATTGGCGTAAAGCTTTACGAGCAAAATCAGTACAAGGCTTCCCTAGAGTGGTTCAATGTTTCAGCCAACTTGTTGGAACAGCTGCCAGAGGAGGAACAAGGGACTAAGGATAAATTTACATTAGAGCTGCATGAGTACTTGGCTATGGCGAACTTTGAACTGGGTAAAATTGAGAGTGCGCTTGGGCTTCTGGACATAGTTTTAGCCCGTAACCCAGAACATCCCGCTAAATACACGCGCAGCTACTTTGAGAACAGTCCCGAATACACTGCTTTGGTGGAGCAGCAACGACCTGTCTATTACGCTAACTATACGCGTCTTTGTCAAGGGCATCGGCTACCAGCCACATCAAGGCCGCTTAATTGTTACTTGGACTCCACTCGTCATGCAGTTTTCACCCTCGCGCCACTTAAATTGGAGCAGGCCCACATAGATCCTGACATTAATATTTACCATGACATGCTAAATAATGCGCAGATTGAAAAGATCTTAACTGAATCGGATGAGCTGGAGATGTACCGTTCGCAGGTATCCGGCAATGATGGCAAGGGTGTGGTTATGGAGTTGCGCGTAAGCCAACAAACTTGGCTAAATTATACGAGTCCGGTAATGAAATCAGTGCAGCGTCTTGTTAAACATGTATCGGGCTTTGACATGGACGGTGCTGAGCAAATGCAGGTGGCCAATTATGGAGTAGGCGGACAGTATGAGCCACATGCTGATTTCTTTCACGTGCCACATCCGGATTTCGAAGGAGATCGCATATCCACGAGCATGTTCTATGTGAGTCGAATGATTACCAAATGGAACTGATGAGGCATTATGAATCTTATTTTCTCCTTTGCAGCTTTCGGATGTCATACAGGGTGGCTATACAATCTTCACCAAGCTGAATGTCTTTCTGAAACCGATTAAAGGTGCAATGGTCATGTGGCATAATTTACATAGATCTCTTGATGTAGATCCACGCACGATACATGCTGGCTGTCCGGTTATACTGGGCTCCAAGCGTAGTAAGTTTAGCACAATAACTGTAGCAAACAAAAATGTATCTATAATTTACCCCACAGTTGGTAATATCTGGGTGCACTCGGGACATCAAATATTCCGAAGACGTTGTGACTTGAGCAATGATTCGCCCAAATCAGCGGGTTATTAAAATATCCATTTATGTATTTCAGCCTTATAATAAATATAAAAGTAATTTTAATATCACTTGTAATAAATCACTTATTGCTTATTAGTTAAAGTCTGCAAAGGGCAGTGAAATTTCATGATCGCGTTGAAGATCGCAGGGTCTGACGTGGTGTTGATTACGCATGCGTATCCATACATTTGCAACTGGAATAAAAACAGTGTTTAGAGATACATTTTAAGTGCAAAGATTAGCTTTTGTCGACAAATAAAGCTTGGAAGTTATCCACTGAAATTTTCGCGCCAAGGAGAAAAGCAGGATGCAAAATTTTATGTCGAAGTTAAGCGAAAATCAGAAAGATAGATTTATGAAGACGCGTCCGAAACACCTTGAGTGTATTTCCAAATGTTCTAGAAAATGTTATTTAGGGAGACGAGTCAACTATCACACACAATCAAAAATCGATCTACGCTGCGGTCGTTTGAGACACGGGAGTTCACTTTAAAAGACACACGTGAAAAGGTCCCTCTCCGTCTCTCCAACTAGGTGTGAAAGCCAGGCCTATTAGTATTTAACTTACTCCATTTGCTGCCTTGCAACACCGGACAAGCAGCATGTCTAGTGCGATGATCCTGATCTCCAGATCGATGCAAATTATACCAAAAAAGCAGGCTGCCACTCTCGGGTATGACTAGCAAGGGCAGAAAAGGAAATGCAGTGCCACCACCAGCCTGAACATCGGAAAGCTGGAAGAGAAGAGCATTCAATATATATACTAAACTATCTTTCAAAAAGCTAGATCACACTCACATAGTATATGCCTGTGGCTATACGATTGCCAGCGCGATCACTTTTATGGTAGACATGGTCATCCGGAAAGCTATCCAAGTGTGGTTCATAGTGGCCGCCGACACCATAATTGGCTATCTGCAACATCTCGGCGTTTAGCATATCCAAACCAGTTAAGTCTTTCATATGTACGTTCAATCTCTGCATGATGGGATGATCGTAGTACTCAAAAGAAGCACTCTGACTAGTGCGATAGGAGGCATCGGTGGCTTCGCTGCCTGCGGCATACACCAAGGAGCGCTGAATACGTGGCTCAGCGAGCTGCCGCAGCAGCTGCATTTCGGTAACACGTATGACATCATGGTACTGCACGATATAGGGTTCCAGATGCAGTTCCTCTAGCTTGTAGGGCTGCAACAAGCGAAATCCCACATTGTTGCTATGATAGCGGCAGCGTAGTTGACGCTGTGTCGCAGCTTTGGGAGCCAACTCACCACGGCAGACCTGCTCATACATGCGAAACTCATTGCTGCTATGATAATCCCCGACAGACCGCAGCGTTTCATGCAGCAGACCACGTTTGACTCCATCTGTTATGAGCTGCTCCAACAAAGTCTTGGTCTCATGAAGATGCGGGCGCTTTTGTGGCTCTACGGTCAGTATATAGTTGACTAGATGTAGGGCATTCTCATGGTCGCCCATTTCTTGATGATAAGCCAGAACATCTTCCATAAAGTCCAGCGCGGACGGCTGCCTGGCATAGCTCTGTTGGGCCAGCAGCTGCATGGACTGTTGCAGCCAGGGTACCGTATGATTATACTCGCGCAGCTGATACAAATGCTGGCCCAGTACAAAGCAATCCTGCCAAGACATGGCCGAGCTGTTTGTTAGAGCTGTTTAATGGTGTCTTTTCTTATGCTTTCCACTTACCCGTATTTAATACCATTGAGCATGCCGCTCGACAGCTCGGCCACATCCAGCTGGTAGGTCTGCTGCAGTCGTGTCAAAGCCAAAGCCGTGCCCACAAAGTCCTCCTGACTGGGGTAGCTCAAGTTGTGCCGTTGCTTGGCCAAGGCCTCCAGATAGTCTATTGTTTGTGGTGACGTGATAAAAAAAAGCATAAAGTTGATTGTAGCCAGATAGCAGCATCTTGTGTGAGCCACGCAGGGCGTATGTGTGATATGTGTGTAAGATACCAACTTGTACGACTCGTATCCCGCTCCACGCTGGCGCTGAAAGCCTGCCAATCGCTGTGTAGGCGTTTTATCAAGCGGAATGCATTCACCGGATTATTCAGGTAGCCTTCGATACCATCGCCAGCACTCAGATGCTCCACTTTGATGGCATCAATTTCGCTGTAGGAGCAATATTGAAGGTGGCAAAAAGCAGAAGTGTGAAAAATCATCGAAACAATTTTAATAATCTTATGGTCAAAACAAATTGTTTAAACATTAATCAGCTTTAAACGCGTGAAATGAAACATTTTTCATTTTCAGTTTTATGTTGAGCTTATGTTTTTGTTTCGCTTTGCATAAGCTGTTTATTATTGAGATTTTTTTAATGCTCTCTACTCTTTGGGGTATATTGAGTTTGTACAGTGATGTGTGTAGGAAGCTATCAAAAAAAAACATGGAAAATAACTGCAAATGTACTTGTTAGCAAATCATAGAATTTATGATATTAATTCTGTGACGAAACAAGTAAGTAGAAAAGTTCAAGTACCTTGTGTGTAGGGAATTTTATTGTGCTATTAGAATTAGTACAAGGAGACAAACATTTTCCGATTTCGACGAAATCTTTAAAACGCTATAACTTTACTATATACTATACTTTGAAGAGTAAAGCCGATTTATTGTATTATCTTCTTATTATATCATTATATTATTATATTATTATTATTATTATATTATAATATTGCATTTATTGGGCATACTTGAGACAAGACCATTAGTAACTAGGCGTTCCGTATTTTCAGATCGGCGTTAATGTCTCTAAGTAGTTCAAAGATCTAAGCCTGATACTCAATCGTGACCTCCTGGAAAGGAGCCAACTCAGCAACTTAGTCTTCGCTGGGCCCAGATGTCTTCTTTTCATGATCAAACCTAGCTATCCACAGCAATTACAGAAAAAAACCAGCTAAGAGGTACACCGCGTCTCAAGGTGTAGCAATCATTGACACACTTTCCAATTCTTAAAAAAAGGGCAGCTCCGCAACGGCGCGGCTGTCCTCTCTCTCCTCTGAATTCGAGCAGTAGAATTGGTTATATGGCCTCAGCAGCATCATACAAATGAATATAGAAAACTCTCTACCACAGACAGAAATGTCTTATGTCTCCTTACACTAGGAATCCAGCTTATGCTCTGGCTTACCAGGTTTAAGGATCATAGTGGCTTTGATTTTTGTGGACAGTGGCTTTTAAAATTACAATTTGGTTCGACCAAAGATAAACTCTCTCGGTTGACTTAACTTGTTGCGAGCTTGAAAGAGCGAGTGACAAAAAAGAAAAAAAGTCCTATCAAAGTTCACTATATATCTGAACTATAGTCACATCAAAGAATGACAAGCTGAGTGAGCCTATCTTGTTAATGCCCCCTACACGCAGCAATAAGTTGGCCAACCGCAGTACATTTTGGTCGAGAGAAAATCAAAATATTTTGGGTTTGGCCAACCGATAGCTGTGTGTATGAGGGACTTAAGAATAGCTTGATCTCGACATCAGTTTTCAAGTAAAGACGGGTGTTTCCAAACCGGTATTCTCTAACTATCCTATGACGCTCTCAAGTAGACAAATAAGTCAAGCCTAAAGTGTAACTTTTAGTCGGTTTTCCGATACTTAGTACCTTATTTATTTAACTTAAATTTTGTTTGACTGGCGACTTGCAATGAGCTGAAATTTACATAATGGACGCATCAATTTGAGGCTTATCTCTGTGAACAAATTGAGATGACGCAGTTGTTGTTTGTTCATTTGTTGTTGTTGCTGTTGTTAGTTCATCTTTTGTGGCCTGCAACGAAATAGAGTTCCCAGATGTTGCTATATCGTAACTTTAATAGCAAGTGAATTGCGTATGCAAGGCTGCAATATATAATATCTAATAAGCAATTAATTAGCAATTAGTTAAATATGCTTAATTAAAGTAAGTTAAGCAAACAACAACAAACTGGTAGATTATTTGAACAGTGCGCTTAATTAATCTAGTTAAGTATGCAATGTGCTAAATATGAAATCATTGAACTTAAATCGGGCGGTTTCAAACAGCCTGTTTCGACTTCTTCAACGCAATTAGTCAAATATGCAAAATACTCAAGATAAAGCCAAAGAAGAGATTCTATTATTTAGTATGCAGTGTGTCATTCATAAATCCATTGCAACTTAATGAGACTGAGTTTTTTAAAGTTGCCGTTTGTTTAATTCTAATAAGCAATTTATAGGTAATTAGTCAGATATGCAAATTTCGGCAGCTAACAGTAAAACTAAAGACTCATTTCAATAGCACGCTTAATTAGTTTCTTTTTATAGGCAGTGTGTCATTCAGAAAATCATTGAAATAAAATTATACTAAGTCAAAGATCCCCAGATTCCGTTGTCTGCCAAGACCTGACCATACGTGTTTTTTTTAATTATCACACTTAAGATTTTGGCCAGAACTTGTGGATTAATAAATGTCATCACCTTAAATTTCACCTGGCACTTTAATACTTTGCCGAAAACAAGACGCATAATTTCTAATGCATAAATTTTACTTTACAATTTGCAAACAGTGTCGTTGAAATTTCTCATTCCCAAGACAAGCCGGTTTCTATCGCCAGAAACAATGGGCTTTATATTCCTTATCTCCAATGGACTATATTCAATGGCTGTCACCTGTGTATCCACTCGCATATGTCTATAGACAAAAATGTCGGTAACTTGCATCAAAGCCATTCATTGGCTATGTATCTCTTGCAATTTATGCACATCACTTGCGATTAGTTTAAAGTAGCGAATTTGTATTTTAATTGCTAATCAGATGCTAAAGTTGCAAACAGTAGGTGACAAAAGTCTGCTCATGCCAGCGTTTGATGTGCGCGCACCAGCAATAAATTCAATTTTTATGCTAATTAAAAAACTAACAGAAAATTTTAGACATCTAAAATATAGTGTGCTTTTCAAATAAACAAACGTCAAAATATAGCTTAATTTATATGTACAATAGTTGATTTTTTTCTTAATGAAACATCACACTAATTAATAATGACAGAGCTGCAAAGTAGTATCTTATATCAAATGACAAATTCGTGGACAGAAATGAGAACTTCTTGACATTTAGCAAAGCTTAAAACAAAAATTTCAGATTTCGTGTGTAGAAATATCTTTAGAAAGTAGAACTTCGCACGAATTCATTCAATTTTGACGAAATGTATGTACTATAATAATGTCTTTTGACTCGCAGAATTAGGATCCGATCAGAACTTGTTCAATTTCTGTACGCAAAAATTATAATTGAAGAATTGTCTTCAGTCTTCTTTAATTCGATTGACGATCATAATTTTGTTATGGTAGGCTTTAGTACTAGATTTCTGTCTCCTGATAAATCTACACGCAAGCAGATTAATAAAGTCGTGATCTATGGAAGACATGTATCGAGTGTGCTTGATGTTCACGAAACTCTCTGAGAAGGTCGCCTCCCTCAGAACCTGATAGCGCTTGGTACTTTGGTAGCATATATCCCACTCTACAGACTACCTCGGTCAACGTAATTGGTTTCCAACTGCTACTGGCGAGAAACCAATTGTACTATAATGAGTGTCGCAAAGCCACTTCAGTAAAGAACGCAGTATATCGTGTGGCCCCGCAGTCGGCTGCTATGCGATGTGTGCGAGACCATTATCGGGAAATGAGGAATAAGCCCATTTTTAGTCATAAAAAACGCAAGCAGAAAAAGCGCGAGATATGTGCAGGAGCAGGAATGACGTCCAAAAACGTCATGCGTCTGGCTGAATGATTCAATACCTGTTCATATTCTTGTGGAGCTGCAGACGGCAATCTGGTAATGGATGCACAGGGATATTTTCGACTTTTGGAGTTAAATGGCAGATGTTCTCCATAATAGATGACGACGTGGACGTACCGCCGCCTACCCACCGCCAAACAAAGATGTTACTGGTGCAGATGACCTGCCTGCAGAGTTGTTCAAGACTGGCGGCAACGAGGTGGTAAGAACCTTGTTGTCCTCTGCGCTATCCTCAAGACGGGTGACCCCACGTTATGCGCCAAGTTACGTGGTATCAGTCTTCTTTCTATCACATATGAAGACTTATCTAGTCTTGTCACTTATCTAGTGTGTGTGACTAATGGCCTGGTAAGTCCATCGTTGAACACACATTCACAATAAGCCAAATCATGGAAAAGACCCACGAATACCAAATCAATATACATCATCTCTTTGTCGATTATAATGCAGCATTTAATAATCCGTTGAGGGATCGCCGCACTGTCTGAGTTCGCTTCTGGTAAGATGATGACCTCTCCTGTGATCACTTCAACTTTGTGATTGAAAGGTTCTTGCGAAAGGCCAAAGTACAACGGAACGACAGGTTTGGCTTTTTGAATTTGTTTTTTATTTTGCTATTTTATTATACTTTTTAATCGATTCATTATACTCTAGCATGGAGAACTATTAAACAGGCAAGATTGCATTTTTCTCTCGGGGTATTTGTGCGTTTAAAACTCTTTATTTACGGAGTCAAAATCGAATTCGATAGAACTTTTTTGTAAACCTTATCTGTCGGTATCGTAGACTACATTAGGAACTTTGAGACCAGTTTTGTACATTGAATCGACTCTAATACTTTCAAGCCCTTTGATAATACCCTTTAAATATCTTCCCTTTGAAGTTTTCATTGTGCACATTTGGGCTATGTTGACTTTTCTACCAGTAATTGCAATAACTTCAAAACAAATTTGTTCCGTTGCTGAGCTTTCACTGTACTTCACTCTGTGTACTATGTAAGCATTTAAATACTAATATACTTATTTATGAAGAAGTATACTATGTATCTCTTAAGGCTGCCTGCCATAATGTTAACCGGTTAAGTAAGAAAACAAAATCGAATTGTAATTAAATGAATAAAACAGAAGATGAAGCAGGAGAAGACGTATAAGTAGCAGAAACAAAAGTATGTGTCTATCGAAACTGATAAATTGACTTTCAAAATCAGAAATTAGAATACGCTTTCGGCCTAAACTTGAACTTGGCAGGTTGAGTTCATTTACCAAAAGCAGCCAATACAACAACAACAAGCAAAAAGTTCTAACATTTTGACCAAAAAAAAAAACACATGGAATACTGCCCACAATAAGCCAGTTGATAAAAATCCATAAATAAAACTGCAGTCACATAAAATTTTGCGTGGGCTCAAAGCGAATATAAATATATTCATAAATATTTAATAAGCGCAAGAATCAGCTTAGTTAATGAGCTCTTAAAATAGCTAAAACTGCAATAGACTAGGTCAACTTCATGAATCGGCAGTTAAGAGCGCAACACGCCATTAGCTAATGGTAACATTGAAGCATTAAAAACTTTGTACACTGTGCAAAACTGTTAAATTAAAGTTTAAAAGCTGCTTAAGTTTTAGCTATAAAACTTTAGAACTCTCAGCGCCATTTACATAAATTACGGTTTTTTATTTTCTTATGAAATTTACCGTTCACTTTTTGCAAAAACACAAGTTTTACCTTTGTAAGGTATCAAGATGCTGCGTCATGTCCTGCACATAGTTCTCCAGCTCCTCGAGCAGCACCATCTCCGTGCGCAGCAGCTGCTGCAATCCGCTTGTGGAACTATAAAATTCCGCCTTGATGCAGAGCCCACAAACTAATTGTAATACTAGAGAGGCGCTCAGAACACTCATATTGGCCACGGTTCAACGAATTCTTTTAAATTTGAATAATTTATGGGCTTATTCTGTTTGGTTAAGATCTCAAAACTCGACGGTTTGCGAAGCGCTTAAGCTTGTTTTCAAAGCCGCGTTTGGTATAAAACTGTTGCAAAGCAACTGCGGCGTTGATCTGCTGAGCCAAATTCATTGAAAAAACTCAAGACGTACGCTGAAGGTATGAGCGTATGGCGCGGGCGTTTTTGGAGTCTGTGAGACCATGGGTATTGGGTATCTGTGTTATCCCCAGCGACGCTTATCACTAAGTGGCATACTCCGAAATTAGTTTGCTTGCTTCTAATTACTTTCACTGGTTTCCGCCGGCAGTTTGCAATTGTTGTGAAACTGTTGTCACTCCGTGGCGCTAATATGCAAATCAGCCGCTAAAAGTTTGCCCATGAACTTGTTTATGCAAATTACCGGTACGGCTTGGCTCATCTTGTCGAGCGTTGTGAGTGGAAACAGCAACAACAAGTTGCTGAAATTATTGTCACAGCCAAAAAGCGCTCAAATTTCGTGTGAATTTGAGTCAAGTTTGGGTATAACCCAGCAAACATTTTCAGCTGCTGTTGTGTGAAGCGTGAACAATGGCTAATGAAGTGTTTACATTGCGGTTGCAAGCAAAAATGAATGCCGAACTGTTGCAGCGTAAATGATGTACGTTTACTTCTAGTTGGCAATCGTTGACAAACAGCTGTAACTCTGGTTAAGCTAATTAAATGCTTTAGCTGGTTGCTAAAGAGGATGAAACCTCAATGAGAGGCCTCTGGCTAAAACATACCTTTTTCGGTAAATTGGGGGTTTGAATTATCTAGAATTTGAATTCAAATTCGGGATTTCTATAGTAGCGATGTCAGCAATTGTCATTAATATGACTGGAACCTAACTGCCGATCAAAGTAAACTCTAACTTGAATTGAAGTGCACGTTCATCAGACTGTTTTGGTCAATCTGCTCACATCGTGGATTACTGAGCCATGAACTTAAAAAACAAAAAATTTTAAATTATATTTTTCAAAATATTTTTGTAGTTCATTGCCTTGTAACTTGCAATCGAATCAACACTGTCTGAAATACATTAAACTAATATTCAATTACCTTTATTTCGATTTACAGTTCATCTCGATCGGTAGTAAGGTTCCCAAGTACCATAAGATTTGCTAACTCTCAAAATCACGAGTTCGAATTATCCATAACTGTTTCCGGATCTGAAATCAACTACCCCAAATTTAACGGAGAAGGTAAGTTTTGGATATTTTTTTGTTGCATAGTGTTATATTGTTCCCTAATTACCGGAATACTAATTTACACAGTTTAATTTCCATTTTTGGCATTACAATTTGATGATATTGTGACACCATTTTTGGTAATGACATTTTCTTCGCATTTCTTTTTAAGATTCTTTGAACTTTAGTGGCAACACGCAAAACGTACGCTTATTACGATTGTGATTTACTTGTGGTTGTTTGGCGACATTGCCAGGAATTATCTAACTAAACTGGTTATTCTGGACCAATTTTTAGTTGACTCTTTTTACCCTTCTGATTGCTATCCACGGGAGAAGAGCTGCAACGATAATCATGGGTTTAGTTCTTCCAATCCTTTGATATGTATAAACGTTTTCCTTCGTTTGGAAACTTCTTGAGATAGAGTGGGAAACGCTTAGCAGTAAGAAAGACTCTTGAAACTCTTTGCGCTTAATCTCAATAACGGTTGATTGGAGAACAAATTGTTGTAGACGAAATTTGAAAAGAATCCTACACACTACAATTTTTTTGAAGACACAAAATGATTTAAGACCTCCGGAAACTCTCTATCTACAAAAAACGATTTTCTTAACTTTTGACCTGGGAATCCAATCTATTCTATCTCGAGAATGGTTGATTATAGAAAATATTATCTTGGTTATCTAGAGATACAGATATGGGATTTATTATGGCTTTTGAAAAGCATCATAAAATGTCAAAACAAACATTATTACAAAGTTTGACCAAATTATCTTTCGATGCCAGGGATTAAAACTTTTTTTTTTCGTTCGAAGTGTCATCACAAAAACAGTCATAGCTTCCATAGTTATGAGATCAAAAAATTTTTTTTGTTTTTTTGATTTCGTCAGTGAACTTAAACTGAGTTGTTTTATTTTTATTGCCGGCGAAAGTTTTTTTTCCCCAAAAATAGGTTAAAAAATATAGAAATTTATAACATAAATAATTTAATTTATAACATAAATAATTTCGACTTCATATGAAAAAAAAGTTCTACTTCATTTATAAAAAAATGATCAATTTACATCTTTTCATTTACGCGATCGATGTACAGTATCGACAACTCGAAAAATAATCGGAATTTAATAAAAAAAAGTATGAGGAAATTTTTTTTTTTTTTCATATTACTTCAGATCTCTTGAAACTCTGAGTATGATTTGGACATTACGAATTTTAGGGGTCCACTTGAGAAATTCTTACCCAAGTACCCTGTGCAGCTCCGACAGTATCGCCATATTGATGCTGTATTCAAAGACACTTACAATTCTTGATTTAATTGTCATGTGAACGAGCCTCAAATATTAGCTTTTAAAAAACATCTTATACTGTGACAGTACTTTTTGATGTCTGCTGTTTTAAGACCTTAGTCGCTTCCTTAGAAATTAAGGTTCTCCCGTCCATTAGCGCCCTTACTTCCTCATGTCTCATAGTATTCTGACATCACTTGCATTGGTGACAACTCCAACCTGACTGTAGAACTCCTTGTTTCAGCGATCGGTGTCTTCTTGAAACTATGTCCGTTTTAGAACAAACCTTGCACTGTTATACCCTGTATATAAAGTGTAAAGGGTTTTATAGATTTGTGCAATGTATGTAACAGGCAGAAAGAGGCATGGCAGACCACATGTTCCAAGTCTTATAATTGATTCGCGTAGCGATTGGAGCATGTCCATCCTTCCGTCCGTCCGTCTGTCTGTTTGTGTCGATAGATCTCGTTAGCATGTAATGGCTCTAGGGTTTCTTCATGTTTGGAGTTTGTGTTATAGTTGATGGATGATGAAGATGAATGATGGGTGGATGCTGTATGTAAATTCTCCTAATGATGATTTCGAAATCCTTGAGCTGTGTTCACACTGTGTTGACTTTTATTTGTGAAACCAATCCGACCTAAAGTTTCCTGTTTACCAGTGCAAGAAGAAGCCAACTCACTGAACTGTCTGTAATTGTTGTTTCTGTTACAGTATGAAACACTCTGTTTGAGAGATCAAAAATTTGTTTATTTTATAATTTCATAGTCCAAGGATATTTCATTATCTCTGTAGACATCACAAGGTCGAGCAAAGGCTTGGGTGACCTCATGTATCCAGACATTAGCAACTGCAAAAGATACAACTTTAGAGTTCTAGTCAAATTGAAAGATTATTAGTTTGTACTTACTCCATTTGCTACCTTTGAGAACTGGACAGCCTGCATGCTTGGTGCGGTAATCCAGATCGGAGGAACGATGCAAATTGAACCAGAATAGGACATTGCCTATTTGTGGTTTAACGGCAAAGTTGAGAAAGGGAAACGCAGTGGCACCTCCTTGTTCCACTTCTGAGAGCTGCAAGAAGACAAACAAAATGTTAAGGTAAGCTTCGTAACTTTATTGGTAAAGGTTATCGCTTAAGTGCACAACTGAACGATGGTGGGATCATACTCAAAAAATATGAAATCTTACTTCTCTACCTAGGCATTCCTCTTAATTTTAGGTGAAATGATGGACACTGGTTATAGGTTAAAAGAATATAAGGTAAGAGAAGGGATCAAGAATACCGATTGATCGAACGTTAAACCAACAGCAATCCGATGTTGTGCCTTATATCTCTTTCAAACAAATATCAGACCAAAAGCCATTGGTAGATGGTAAAAAAAAGTGTTCAAACTAAATCGAACTTTATGCACAACCGGCTAGAGATTCAACTTACTATTTCTTAGAATGTTGTAATAGTGGAGTACCCAGCAATCATGTTCGGAAAAGGCTGTCATTTTGCATTTATCTCTGTTACTTATCGATTTAAACACAAAGCTATTGGTTCTGTTACTTTGGCTTTACTTACGTAAAATATGGCCGTGGCTATGCGATTGCCCTCTTCGTAAGGATACAGGGTGTCATCACGAAAGAAATCCCAATGCGGCTCGTAATGCCCACCCACGCCATAGTTGGCCACCTGCAATTCCTCGCAATAGGTCATATCAAGTCCAGTAGAATCGTGCAGGTCACGCAGCATGCCCAGCATAGTCGGATGCGTGTTATACGGTAGCCAGGCGTTTTTGCTAACCCGGAACGAGGACTTCTTGAAATCTTTGTTAAGAACCGTTGAACGTCGCATACGTGGCACAGCCATTTGCTTAAGCTGCCCGATTTTGTGCACACTTAGCATGTCATGGTAAGTCACCACATAAGGATCCAGACTGTGCTCCTCAAGCTTAACGGGTGCCAAAAGGCGGTAGGCATGATAGCCACGCTCCAAACGGCAGCGCAGCGGACGCAGCTGAGCGGCTGAGGCAACAACCTCTCCACGGCACACCTTTTCATAGTGAGCAAACTCCTCGGTGAGCTGAAAATAGCGAGCTAAAATTAGTCATGAATCGATGGAGTGCATTGGGGGAACGACTTACACTGTAGGAGTCAGAATGCTTGGGCACGCGTACGGACCACACATCCTGCTCGTCGTCGCTGTCCGTGTGCGTCAGTTGGGCTGCCTTGTCACCCAAATGCCAGTTACGTATGCGCTGGGGATCGAACTCAAGCACACGCTGGCTAAGCTCATATGCAGTGTCGAAATCACCTAAAAGTCGTTTCGTTTAATAAATACACGTTTATAGAGCATAGAGAATCGATGACTCACCCATCTGGAACAAACTCTTTGCCACCAGCTCCATGCTGTTCAGCATGCTGGGCTCAGGCGCACTGTAACGGGATTGACTTTGCCTCAGGCGCTGCATGGATTCCCTTAGCCACACTTTTGTGTTGTTATAGTCCTCCATTTCAAAGAGTTGTTGACCTAGCATGAAGCAATCCTGCCAGGTCATATCCGTGCTAAAAATAAAGCGAAAAAAAAGAAAAAAGTTAAATTATTATTATGATTGAGGTTTTGGGTTGCCCAGCCAGTAAGCCCACTACTGCCAGAGCTCACTCATTCCAATCACTTCACATAAAATGTAAAATATGTCCGGGTATTTTTGTAAGCTTGCTTGACTGGTTATTGCTCACCCGTATTTGATGCCATTCAGTATCCCTGCGGCCAGCTGAGCCACCTCCAATTTGTAGGTGCTCTGCAAACGCACCAAAGCCAATGCGGCTCCATCGACATCCTCCTGGCTGGGATAACTTAAGCCCGAGCGATGTGCGAGTGAAAAATCTACGGCAAGTTAACACCTTGAGTTGATTTTTACTTGGAATTTAAGGCATGACTTACGCACGCCGGCTGCCATTTGTTGCACATGCGTTTCCAGTGTGTGCCAGTCCTTGTGCAGGCGCTTCATCAGTCTATATATGTTTATGGGATTATTTAGATAGTTCTCTGTATCTTTTGCGGCTAGCGTGTGTTCGAGTTGAATTGTTGATAGGTCGCTGTGATAGAATAATTAAAACTTATGAGTATCAAAGCATAGAAAAAGTTATCGATAGTGGCGTCATTTGATATTTTCGATAGTTTCAGGAAAAAGATTCGATACTATCGATAGTACCATTGGTTTGTTTCCTTCCTACTAGAGATGCAAAATTATCGATATATGCGCCTTTCGATCATTTTGATAGTTTCAGGAAAAAGATTCGATCCTATCGATGGAACCATCGGTTTGTTTCCTTCCTATCAGAGCTAAAAACGATCGATATTATCGCCATTCCACATTTTCGATAGTTTCAGGAAAAGGATTCGATACAATCGATAGAACCATCGTTTTGTTTCCTGCCTACTAGAGCTAAAAAACGATCGATATTATCGCCATTCGATTTTTTTGATAGTTTCAGGAAAAAGATTCTATACTATCGATGGTACCATCGTATAGAAAAAGATTCTATATTATCGATGGTACCATCGATAGTATAGAATCTTTTTCCTGAAACTATCAAAAAAATCGAATGGCGATAATATCGTATAGAAAAAGATTCTATATTATCGATGGTACCATCGGTTTGTTTCCGTCCTACCACAGCTGAAAAACTATAGATAATGGCGCAATTCGATATTTTCGATAGTTTCTAGTACTATCGATAGTTTTCCAGCTCTAGATAGAGATTTAACAGTATTCTTACGGATGGTTCATATTTATGAATGAAATCTTTCAGTTTGTTGTTGTTGTTGTTTCTTTTATTGATAATATTTCATTATGGAGTTGGCGTTTTCCTCTTTGTTGTTATTCCTATGTTCATATAACTGTAAACTGTCAAACAAAACCTATCTTAAAGATAATTAAAAAAAAAAATCACATTTTTGAGCGCTGCAGTAAAATAGCTGTAAAACACTCCAAAAAATTGCGTGTTAAAGAATTTTCGTGGGAGATAATTAAAGCTTGTAAATGCGTCACATAAAAACTTGGTGGATTGCCTTCGGTCTAATGTCATAGGGTAATGTCCAAAGTGGACTGCAAGTTTTTGCAAGCCTTCTGTTTTGTGAACTTTTGAGTTTAATCTTACAATATTTTTGGGGTTAGATCACAACATGTTTGGGTCTTTGTACTTAAAAGATACAAGCTTTCTCAATACTATTGCTATTGTAAGAAAAATGCTTGCCATGTAGTGTAATGTTAGGTGTAATATTTATCAGCTATTTCTTAAAAATGTCAAATGTAGGTTATGACATTTTATCAGACTAATCCTCAAATCGTTAGTTACTCGTTAGTTTCGTTTAATCTTGAAAGAATTTTAACTTTTTCTTTTCTTGGATCATAGGCTTAAATTGTATTGTCTTAGCTTAAAGCTAGAGGGGCTCTCACATTTGTTAAACATTGTTTCAAAGAGTTTAATGAGACCTACTCGACCAATCTTCTTTATGCTGCTCATCGATGGTTGGTCAGTAATTTTCAGATGTTCTCGTGCATACATCAGCAAAACATCGATGTTTTTATAACTGTCGTTCTATTATCCCTAATCGAATTCTTTCAAGATCAGGTCTCATTCTCAGTTTTACAAATAGTGTAGCATTTTGCTGGGTTAAGAGTGCCATCTAAAAGGTAATGCGTTTATTGAAACATTTATGTTTACATAATTTAGGCATTTGATCTGTAGTAGTGTGTATCTAGAAGTCGTCTTTTATTCACATAGCTTTTGTCTTACATATTTAATAATATAACAAAGTTTCCTTCTATAACAAAAAGTAACATTTTTAAATACAAAACATCGGAAAACCATCGACGCATCGACGTTTTTAGTTCAATGCATCGACCTACGTATCCATTGTCGATAAACTCTGTGATGGTAAACATCGATGTTTTGGTCTGGATTTACATCACTACTCTCTACTGCCCTATTCTAGAATATTGCTCCTGCGTGTAGAGTCCCCAATATCGCCTATATCGGGATATACTAGAGTTAGTTCAAAAGCAATTCCTTTTTTGCACTTCGTAGCTTACATGGGGATACAAACATGCGGTTGCCTTTCTATCCTGATAGACTTCGCCTTATAAAATTGCTTTCTCTTATTAAGCTTAGAATCTGCCAGGGTTTTATTTATACAAAAACTGATTCTTGGTCTCATCGATTCCTCGCATCTTCTTAGCCAGTTTATATATTCTGATCATTCTAGAGTTTCACGTACTTTTCGTCTGCTACATTTGCAAGTGTGAAGGTCTAATTTTACATCGCATCATACTTTTTGAGTTCTTTGTTCTAACCATAATGAATCGTATCATTGTCTCCTTTTCTTCTCAACGTGCTGCTTTGGCTATCTTTGATGCTGATTTTCTTTTTTTGGTATACTGTAAAACTTGATACTCTGAAAATCTCTTGATGTTAGTTATGAAGTGCACCCAACGGGCTGGAGACACAGATCAGATATATCTACCGACTCAACTTCGAAGTATTTGAGATAGCAAGAAAATGAAAACAGAGCTAGAAAAATTGTTGCTGGATTGAAAATGAGCGAGATCAAATTTGAGTAATAGGTAAGTTTTAGCCAAGGAGTTGGCTTTCTTATGCAAATTGGAGCATTTCGGACACTGTGTCTAGTTTACATTTTGCTACGTTGTGGATGTTTGTGGCCCATACGATAATATGCCAACGCTAAGAACCAACTTGGTGTATGTTTAAACTAACTAATTAATCATCATAAGCAGGATTTCATTTGAATCCCGAAAACGATACGATTATTAGTCAGAGGACAACTTACATATATGTAGTTGTGAGTACTTTAATAACATCCGATATGAGTAACCTGTTGCTTATCGGCATGGACCGTATATTGAGCACTTGTGACATCTAAACATAACATATGTATAGCAACGTGCGACAGCAACACCAGATTCGTCGGGTGGCAACGGGTTTCGCAGAAAGAGTACTAATAAATTGATAGAGGCTACCAGTTTGGTTGATTCATGACAACGACACTAAGAACAGCAACAACAGTGACAACAAACACAACAACTTGTAGTTGTCGACATCGATAACGGACATGTGCCAAAGGCCGGACGGATAACTACTAACGAGTGTGCCGCAGCTTAATTAATTCTAATTTATTTGTGATTTTTATGCTTTTTTTGCGATAAGCGAAAGCGTCATACGGAGCGAAAAACCCGCTACTATTGATATGATTGTAGCTGTTAACGTATCTATCTGTAACTGTAGCTAGCTCGAGTAAGTGTATCACTTGCCTTTGTATCTGTTCCAGCCAGGAGTTTGTAGCTTCTAGCTGTGCCGACAGATCCTGCATGAGGATCTGTTCCGTGTGCAGCAATTGCTCTAGTCCTGTGATGGAGCTGAAATAATCCTTGGCTTGGCAGGCACAAATAAGGCTCGATAAGAGCCATAGTAGCAAAAGTTGACACTGCATCTTATATATGTATATAGCACTTGAGAATTTGTTGTCTATCGTTTTTATAACGATTAACTTCGATTAGTCTTAGTATTCGCTGCTCTATTAACTATAGTCTGCAGCTTAACGCGTCGCACAGCTAACTAAAATGTTAAAGCAGCTCTGCTGCCGGCTAGAGGTTCCGAAAAAATTGCCAAAAACCAGCTGGCTCTTCGCACTAGACGCGCTGGAGCGACTGTCTTACGCCTTGACTATCTGTTTAGACAGTTCTGTATAATCAGCGCTAGTAGAAGCCCGGCTTTTGGCTCTGACTGCGGCTATAAAGAAAATAGTTTTATTACCCCGTTAGCCAGTTGGCAACTTCGCAAAGTTGGCAAGTTCTATTGAGCGGCTGCACAGTGGGCGGCAGTGTCGAACTAGCGGCATATAATTCATGTCGAATTGCGACAAGTTTTTTACGCAATGGATAACTAAGAGCTTAAAAAAAAACATTTTTTATGACGTTTTTCTTATATCAACATACGACTGTTCAAATGCATTACAAAAAGTTCCCCTCTTTTGAGCAATGCTTTGTTTTGGCTATAAAAAAGAGTATCAAATTTAGACATAGTTTCACTCTTTTCTGTTTCTAAAAGTTTCCGCGTTTCCACAATGTAAATAATACAAGCTGCTGTTATTGATTTTCTAAAATCAATTTAAATTTCAAAGAAATCTTCTCCTTTGGCGGAGCATGTTTTTTGTAATATTATTGAAAAGTGCTTATCACAAAAAGAGGACAGCTTTTTGATATAGTTGGTCGATCTTTGTCAAAATCAAAAAATACTAGTAATAATGTTTCTTTCACAAAAATTGCGTTCTTATCCGATCGATTGTAAAAGAGTCACTTATATTTTATGTATTTTTAGGCACTTTTAATCACTAAGCCAATTTGCTATAAAATGTCAAAATTTTGCAAAGAATGTCATTTCTTTTTCGATCTTTTTTTTTAAGATTTTCACTCATTCGATAGAGAAGATAGCCATTCAGTTCTCATTCCTACGACTTTATATCTTCCCGCTCTATCTTAACTGTTAATTGGAAAAAATATTGTCGTGATTCAAATTTGTAGTAAATTTAACGCTCTACAATTCTATTAAAGACACCAAAGCACGGGTCATGTTGATTAAAAAGCATCAAAAATGTTTTTTTTTTTAAAGAAACCCGATTTTCTTTTCATTTGACCTTGAATATCTTGATATGTGGACATGGGTTGCTTTACAATAAAATTTAAAATGTATAATAAAATGACATAACCAACATAGTCAGGGGTGTGCCAGAAATCTCTAGACGGTTTTGCCAAAAGCTTCAATGCAGTTTTCTTAAAAATAACATGCTTACTTGTTAGATTTTCGTTGCTCTCAAAGATATTTCTGGCACACTGACGAATTGCTTTTTGATTGAAACTCGGTATAAAAAGATAACTCGCATAGCGAAAATTTTTTTTGGTTTGAAATTCGGTTGAAAAAGATTTCAGGTACACCCCCGGAGTCACCAAGTATTATCTTTCCATTACAGGGATTAAAGCTTATGTGAGTACATTGCTAGGTAGTCATGAAGCAATGAACAGAAGTAAGTGCTTTGCATAGGTCCATTATACAGAAGCGAAGAAGAAAAGCATGTGATCAAGATCAAGTTTTGACGTATATGCGCAGAGAGCCAAAAATTTCACACAGGAAGGCACCGCCTCTTTAGTTTCATTACTTTATTTACAATAGGTAGTTGTTGTGTTGGAGGTGTCAGCACAAAAACAGTCAGAGCTTCCTTGGTTATAGAAGTTGCTAAAAGGCTTAGTAAATGATTACTTTGTACCAAATTATAAGCAGTTTTCGTTGAAATATCATGTAGTTCGACCATATATTGCATAACAATAAATTGCATTGTTAAAACGAAATTGGAATCTATATTGGGAACAAGCATTAATCTGTTTTAGTGAACTTTGGTTCTAGTCAAAACCAGGGCTCAGAAGTCCACTGATTCTTACCAGAAAGTTCTAAGCTTTGCAGCACAGCTTTTAATGTTTATAGTTCCACTTTCTCGCCCACTGTGCACTGCAGAGCATACGGGTTTCGTGGGCTCTCTGTGTTTTATGGTCTTGCTAAAGCTGATTTAGTGTTGTCTTAGCTATAGCTCGTTCCGGCTTAGCGCAGTTTGAGTCTAAGTCTCTCCCGCTGGAGGTCTCTGCCACTCTCTCGGTCTCCTAGTTGACATTTTGTTGGCTTTTGTTATTGGCTTATTAATTCAAACTAATTAAGCAAATGTTGTTTGTTATTTTTTTATATTGCAGTTTTTTCTCTTGTATTGGATTTCGATTGGACCGACTAGTTGTTGTTGTTGTTGTAGTAGTGTTGATAAGTGTCAGTCTGGTTTTTGACTGCTTATTAATATCTGGCTTAAAATTATCAAAACTGTCGCGCTATCATCATAAAATCGCGCTTATTGATCGAACAAAGCCCACAACTCTAGGGTTTTAGGCCATTTGTGCGTCTATTTGGCTTAGACACTATTCAATTTTGTTGTTATTGCTTATTATCTTTTTAACTGACTTTAATTTAACGATTGCATATTTATTGATTTGAAAACTCTCGTCTTTGGCTTCAACGAGCAAGTAAATTTCTTTATGTTTGCTATTATTAAATTTTTTAATTTTTTGTTTAAATTGTTTAACCATTGCAAACTAGTGGTTTTTGTTTCCTGTTGACGTATTCCTTCAAATGGTCAAATTGTGTTAATGAAGACACATTGAATGAAGAGCATTGATGCATAAATTTTTAATGTTTATTTTATGTTTGCCTATCAAATTCACACTCACCTTCAATGTAAGTTTCATTAAACATTTTCGAACACTCCCATTAAACACGCCCAACACAAGTTGACAGTTGCGCTCACCGTTAATTAAGAATGTAAATAAGCTTTAACAAATATGTATTTTAATTATATAGTGAGTATTATAATCTGAACACACATCAGCTGCTATATCTAGTAGAGTATATTTTTGTTGCTGCTGCAATCGAGATGAAAATCACATTTCAGTCATGAACAGTTAGCAATCAGCCATCAGAGTATTGTCCTGTCATGTATGCATGTATGTGTAAGCTCAGCTGAGGGTGGTCCAGGCAGCTGTAATTAAGCAGCACGAGAGAAAGAGCGAGAATTGTTATGATGCATGTAAATTGTTATGGCCTGTTTACACTATTTTTACTTCAGAATTTTCTTCTCACATATACCACCTAACTATTTATAAGCCAAAAATTGATGTACGAAAAACGCAATACAATGATAACTAGGGGAATGTTTTGCACTATTCATAACAATCGTTGCTCATGGCCAAACCACATACGTTTCAGTGTATTTGTAGCTTGCATTCGAGCAAATTTATACCTTTTTCAATGGTTTTCCTTCAGCAAATAATGCCGGATGTTATAACATACAGCTCAGGCTCTAGATGATAACCGTAAGAGAGTTTACACAAAGTAGGTGGTTTTAAAAGAAACACAAAGGATTCTAGAAAAGGATACTGCTGCCTACTCAATATTCTTCATGATTTAAAGGACACTTAAACTTTAAGCACATTTATTTTAGTATCATCATATCTTATAAACGAAACATGAGTAGGAGTCTGTATATGCTAAGTTGCCGATGATACGTTTAAATAGATTCTATGTCAAGACTCACAAACACGGATTGCTAGCATCTATCTCAACAGCGTAATCACATGGCTAAGACAAATTGCTATTTCTATAAAACTTACCAAAAATATTTTCTTCTGATATAATTTACTTTTTTTATAAAAACTTTTGAAATTTAAAATAAACATGCTATCTCTGTACATACACTAATGGCTCCGACACATGCTCGGTTTGCTCACCAATCCCCGCATTCGCCGTGAAGGAAGATCATATTCCTTTTCCACTTCCTTTTCATTTTCATCTTCATCTCCAGCTTCATCTTCCTCTACATCTTCCCCAAAATCTTCCTCTTCATCTTCCTCTACATCTTCATCTCAATCTTACTCTTCATCTTCCTCTCCACCTCCATCTGCATTTTCATCTTCCTCTACATCTTCCCCAACATCTTCCTCTTAATCTTTCTCTCCATCTTCATTTTCATCTTCCCCTTCATCTTTACCTTCATCTTCACCTTTATCGTGTAAGCTCACCCATTTGTCATTTTGGTAAAAAAACTATGAAATGAGTTCACTTACAAAGGTAGCAAATATAATGTTTGTGTGAACTCGTTAATTTGTTTATGATTTTAGCATTGAATAAATGTTATCAATATCTGAGAATGTTGAATAGTATAATAGTGTAAACAGTCTATAAGCACAACTTACACTGCTGAGAACCCAGCAACACGGGGCAAACAAGCTGTTGACTGCGGTAATCCAATGCATCGAACTCGTTAAGAGTGCGCCAATATAACAACGAACCGCGCGGTACATTCACGCTGAGCTCCAACTGGGGAAAGACCACAGCGCCGCCCAACCTGGCTTGTTGTAACTACAAAGAGTGAGAGAGAGAGAGAGCACAGCAACATTGTCTTAATTAGTAACATATTAATTAATAAATCGATTGAGCAAGCGAGAGAGCGAACGATGCGTACATTAAGCATGGCACGTGCCATAGGCATCGAATCTGTTGCGTGCTCGGACTCCAGCGTTGATTGTGCGGTTTGTGTTGGAGTCACATGTTCATGTCCATGTAGTCGCGCCTCCCAAGAGATGTGCTCAGCGCTGACAGGGAAGCGAGAGTTAAGAGTATCCACCAGAAGCTGCTGTGACAAGCGGCGTAACTTTTTCTGACCCAATCTGGTTAATTGTAAGGGCGTAAAGGAGTGACGCTTAGTTTTGACAGCGTCAACATCCACTTCGTCTATGAGCGCTTGCAAATCCTCGAGCTGCTTTGAGCTGAGCACATCATGCTGCAGCGCTATATAGGGCTCCAAGCTGAGCAGCTCCAAGTGCAGCGGCTTTAAAAGTTGCTCCGGCTTGGCGTGCACAAGATGGCAATGTGCTGACCGACTGCCTGAAATGGGTTGTTGTGTGGCAGCTCGGCACAGTTCCTCTGTCAACAGCTGCTCCGCCGATTTCTGGAATTACAACAAAAAGACTTTAGCTGTGTTTCTATACCCTGTACACATGGGGTCAAGGGTTGGTAAAGCCTACGCTAGGCAAGTCTTTGCCTCAAATATACATATGCTGGTTAAACTTTTGAAAGTCGACGAATTCCCAAAACGCGTGTATCCTACGAACTGTAAACCATATCGTAGGAAGGATGAAGTACAGCCAAACAGGACCACATTACATTGGCGTTGATTACGTCCACACCCCTGAAAAAACCTTTCTCTTGTTTTTGGTAGAAATGGGGTTACAGGGTATCCAACTATTTTATATTCACCTTTAATTTCTTGTGTTTTTTTTGCTTCCCTCTTGCTGTATCCTTCGACAAGGCCTGCTCAATTTTTGCCTTGGTCTTTAATACTTTTTGGTTCTTGGGGCGCAACAGTAGCAGCTCCTCGGCCGTAGTCAAAGCACGTGCCAGGTATCCTATTGAATTGAAAGAAATTACAAATTTTAAGCGTTACGCCAGAGTCATTATCTCACCTGCGTTGTATTCCACGCTCAGCATAAGCTCCAGTATGTCCACGCGTGCTAGTTCACTTTCGCTGCTCGATATGAGCACAGGTGAAGATGTAACGGAGAAGGACTCGGTATCGTTGACACTTGAGAGCTTGCCCAGTGCCGTTTGCAGCCAATATTTGGTCACTGCGTAGTCATTGCCTTTGTCTGACTCACGCGCTATTTCTAGGCAATCGCTCCAGGACATGGCTGAGCTATAAAAAACGCATAGATTTTTGTTGGTTTTTTTGTGGAGGCGCTAGTTTTTAGCTGGTTTACCCCAATTTTTGTCCATTTACAATGCCCACGGCAAGGCTGGCCGGTTCCAGCTCATAGACGGACTGCAAGCGCAGCAGATTGCTCAAGCTGGCTTCATAGTCTGCATCGCTGGGCAGAGAGAGCTGCTCTTCGTCAAGCAGCTCTTTGCTGGTCAGCTTGTGTGTAGCATTTGCCTGTTGCTCCAGCTTGGGCCAGACGCTCTCAAATCGTTTGAGTATGGTCAACACATTTAGGGGATTGCCCATGTGCTGCTCCACCTGGTCGCCCACCTGATCATGAATGCTTTGTATGGCAACGGTTTCCTGCCGTATGGCGTCCAGTTGCGACTCTAAGTTTTCAATATAGTCACGTAGCGTATCTATAAGCAATGTTTCGGTATCCAGCAAGATTTGCATATGCTCATCACTGCTCCCAGCTGCTGTTGTAAAGAGCAACAGCCAAAGACAGCAACAACAACCTAGCGCCGCCGGCGGAACCATGATAAGCCGGATTCGATGTGTTGTTGCTTTTACGCTTTGGGTCTCTTATGCTCTTTGGGGTCACTGGCTGCTTAATGAAGCTCCACGATTGTCGATGGTCAAGTTCAAAGCACACATTTACAAATATATGAAAATTAGTTTTTTTTTACGCCGCGTGTAACGATCTGTCAAGTCGACTGCCAAAGCTTAACTGAAACTACTTTCGGAATTCAAGAGTTCGAAAAGCTTGTGAAGAAATTGGTAGGTAGATAAATTATTATCTTTTTAATGAAATTGGCGGCTGATTTCACCAAGCAGAACAGCTAAATTCTAAACGATTGCAATTAGCTGCGTTTATTTTGGCTATGATATAAGTTTCTATCTATGTTTCTGAACGGCGGTATTAAAGCAAAATAAAGTGGTGATAAAACACAAGTTTAGACAAACTAATCTGCATCTTAAACATAACATAACTTTGTCAACATTAATCTGCATCTTGTGTTAAAGCTCTCCAATTCGCTGTTTTTATAAGAACTGGGAATAGTTGTAGTGAAATGAAAAAATAGCGAAAATAATACGTTGACACAAACTAATCTGCATTTGCGAAATCGTTGAATAAACTTTTTAACGATATGCAGTAAATTATAAATAAAAAACGTGACAAAAGTGGATCACGGCTTTATGTGTGTCTAATTGAACGTTTTCGAACCATTCACAACTTGCCGATAAGCAAGGTTAGAATAGAATGGCTGCCGTGCTATCTGCCGGACACACTTAGGCTGTAGCACCACCCGTTGTACTATCGTTTGATCTAGAGCTCACTCTTTCTACGTTCTCAAATATAGTAGATGCAAAATCAGAGAGGCGACCATCCATATGCGATCTTTTTGGGTCTAATTTCGGACAGATTTGAGATGTTGTTTAAAAGTACCCGCCTAAATACTTAAGCCTACGTCTGCAGAGAGCTGGATATAAGCAGAAAAGATGCTCAGCCATTTCCTGCTCTTCCTCGCTCTAAAGCTGCAAGAACCCAATCTGCGTGAACACCAAGCTAAAAGTTTCCTGTACTGACTGTAATATGTCAGGCCAAGTTTGTGCGGTTATATGAAAACTTACCAAGTTCTTTTCGTTTTCAGTAACTTTATGGTTGTAGCGTTTTTGATATGAAGCTTACAAGTGGCCAAACGTATACTTGTGCCTTCTCCTTCAAGGAGAAAGTGGGCGAAAGTACAATGTCTGGTCAGCTCACCTGCTATACAATTTCCCACAATACCCCGGTGTCCTGGTGCCCATACCAGGTTAATAACCCTGTTGACCCGTCTACTGTGGAGATCTGCGGCTGTTTGTCACAGATATTGAATAACTCGATTTGATAGCCGCTGTCACTATAGTTATTTATAGTGCTCGTCATACGTATTTCATGAGTCTCTAGAAACGTTAGCAAGGTATATGAAATACAAGGTATGTCTGTTTAGAGTGGGACCAAATCATACTTCGTTAGGATTGAGGAGTGACGAAAACTGCATTTTGTTCAGTAGTTTGAGTCTATTAAAATGTCAGTAAAATTTTCATCTCCTGCAAGATTCAGGTGTTAGTTTTTTTTATAGCATTAAGGTAGACATTTGGCGTGGTAGGAACCGTACACAGAGAGAAAAAACAAATTTTTCGGCCGTCTGGTTTGGGAATCGTACGAAAACGTAAAAAACAACTTGTATTGAGTTTGAATTCATGAAATTATACTCAAAATAAGAATTTCCCACATTCATGCACGGATGTTTGAGTATAATGTTCTTGCTTTAATTTTCTCTGTGTAAAAGTTCAATTAAAGGCATTTGCTTACTTTAACAATTACACAATTTCAATACTACAAACAGGGATTGTTGTGTGTGTAGAAAAGTTTCCCTCAGTACGAAAAGCGTGAATTGGCCCTTAATGGGATTAGTCCTTTTGGGGACAGTCGAGCGATAGCTTGTAGAATGAAGCTGAGAAGAAAGTTTAGGGAAGGCTAGTGATGCTTGCGTTGTAATATGCAGTACGAAAAGCGTAAATAGGCCCTTAATGGGACTAGTCCTTTTGGGGACAGTCGAGCGATAGCTTGTAGAATGAAGCTGAGAAGAAGGTTTAGGGAAGGCTAGTGCTGCTTGCGTTGTAATATGCAGTCCATTTCGCATACTATGGCATGAGGGCAAGAGGAGAGTTAAGGGGAGTCAAGTGCCTTCTGCCTTTGTATAGTAGAAATTTGACAGGTGTTTGATAAGTCAGTGACTTTTTGAAATTCGCGCGCAGTAACTTTAAATCAACACTGCCTCTAACAACTACAACCTGCTAAGCGAGTGCTGTCTGCGTTTCTTAGCTAATTTCAAGAAGTGTATGCTATTTAACCAAATGTCATCGAAATCGGAGCACTAAATATTGAATTATCATTTGCTACGAAACAGCCTTTAAGTTTCTTGGTATTGGAAGAACCGTGCGATAGGGTTGCCGCGATTAGCCAAAAATTTAAAATCTCTAATTTTATGTTTTTCGACGATTTAAGCAGATCTTACAACTTTTCCTGCGATTTGCCGATGTTTTTGTGTTCGTGCGTTTTCGTTGTCATCGTTGTCGATATAGTGTATATATTCGTCTACTCTAATTTCGGTTGTTTTGATAAACGTGCGGTTATAAACTGTATATTTGTATTTTTTTTATTGTTTTATTTGAATTAAAGCTGCATTAAAAATTCAATGAAAGTTGGAGGTATTGGGTGCACACTACACAAAAAGCACTTGGAAATATCTTCTTGATTTATTTGAAATGTTTGTGTTGAATTTTTATATCTTTTTCTTGGTCTGCCTTTTCTTCATTTAAATTATTTATAGGTTTTTTATTTATTTTGCTTGCTTTTTGTGGAGGTCGACTTATTTTTCGTTTTGCTTCGACCCAACCACGCCCTTATTGCCTATAGTTTCCTGTCCAGGCAGACATAACATTATATGATTTAATGATACATACAAGAAATGTTATATGGATCTGTCGAAAGTTCCAAGTATACTATGCGGCACATTGAAATTTGATTTTTATGGTTTGAGACTGAGCAATAACAAAATGTCAAATTGAAAATATATATGTATACTGTTACAGTCTGAAAATTGGACGGACTTGCATTTAAAATTTGCATAACAACGTAATTTATCCTAAAAGTATGCTGCAATTTTAACTATATTTAGGCTTAGCCATTTTTCGGACCTTAACTTAAATATATTTTTAGTTTATATCCTTCTCCCACTGAAAGTTGCACGAGAATTGCTAACTTTGAAAACAAAAGCAAAAATTCTAACAATCGATTACACTACTTAACACTAGTTCATATTCAAGAAATTAAAAAAAAAAATATTAGTTAATGTTTAAAGCATCTTCACTTTTCATATAAGCTGCCATTTTTTGTCACTTTTTTTGTAATTGTCGATAAACCAACTGTATTTCGTCATTTTTGTAAGCGATTTTTCGCTTGCAACATGAATTGAATGACAGATTTTCGCGGTTCTAAGCCACAACATAAAAGCTATCCAATTGAAACTTGGCACAGTTATGCACACTACTAACATACTTTGCATGTTTAGTGTAAAAATTATTTATATCGGATAAGAACTTTGAAAGATATACCTAATAAGGTGCAAATTTTAGGCCCCCTCTCCTATGAACTGCAACAGATTTTTAATTTTTACAGAAATCTTAAAGTTAACATTTATGTTAACCCAATGTGGTACGTTAGGCTTGTAAAACCATCATACACGTAAAGCTTCCCGCATTTTAACATATAAGGATTTTTTTAACCGATTGTTGTAGAGTTCTGATCCTTACATATCAGCGCAGAGAATATTAACTAGCAAGCACAAATCAATTTTGTTGAAATCAGTTTTTAATTTGTTTTAATATCTATCTTTTATTAATTCTTTCTTTTTCCAATAGAATCATAAATACTAAACAGGGATTCAATCCGCAATCGGTACCGCAACCGCTATCCAAAACAACCGATTGAATTTTGAAACCGTAACCGTATCGCAACCGTAATAGTTTTTTTTAGAAAAACCGCTAAACATTATCCGTTATGATTTTTTCGAAATACCAAAATTGAAGACGATATATTTATACCGGTACGGTTTCGAATTTTTTCTTTGCAAGCATACATATTTTTTCATGTTGTGTTTTACATTCCTTCATTCTGCGAAGCATTATCATCTACGTCGGACAGTGGGGCCATCTGACTTCTTATCGGCAACATTCATAACTTTTGAAGGAGTAAAGATATTTTCAAAATTTCAAATGCGTGTAACAGAAAATTCCTTAAGCTTCTGCTATACACTGCGATTGCTGTGCATAGAGGCCACATTATAATAACTCTGCTGGTGTTTCTGCTACTGCCATAAAAAGTGAAACACTATACAGCACAATCTGTTTCTCGCTCTTACTTCTCACTTTTTGTAGTTCTCTTTTGGAACTGCTTTTGTCAAAAAGCATAAAGTAATATTGTGGAATCCCTGGCCGTTAAATTGAATAGACTTGCTCAAAAAAGACCATTCCCAAGACAGTGCATACCTGTTGCTATTTTTTTTTTGCTTTTTCTCTTTCACAATTTTGGCTACGAGTACGTCGGTCTAATAGAGACAGCACCACAAGCAGCATCACACGTACACTGTCTTGAAAATGGTCGCTTTTAAGCAAAAATGTTGAATTTTTTTGCTGTCCACGACTTCACTCTATTATTTTCTTGCTCTTTGCAACCGTTATAACTGTTAAACCGAAACAAATATCGGTGAATCGAATCGAAACCGATAAAAAAGAACACCGAGATTAAACTGTTTACCTGATCCATACTACCGGTACTACCGTAATCGTAACCGTATCTTAATATCGTATCACTGATACTGAATTATTGCTTACATTTTTTCTATTTCAGTATAACAAAGGGTGGGTGTATGGGAGGTAGAAGGTGTTTACCCTGCCAATTTGTTAAAATATTATTTTTACAGCATTATATAGTAAAAAAAAGATAAAAGTATTTTTGGACGCCATCTCCATACAACTTCGTCCACTGTGCGCTGTTCCAAATTTTACATTTCCTTAACCGAATACGGATTAAGTGAACAGTTCACATTATTCAACGTATTATATAAATGAATGCCTTAGAAATTGATACAAGTGTATCTAGTAATCTGTACTTCTTCCTTAAGTAAATGCGAAAGTCGAAACATAGGCCTTTGGTCACAAGTTTATTTACTTTCTTAAATAATTATTTGCAATGCAAATAAGCCTTTTAAATTTGAACACATTGATAGTACCACTGTCTATATATAAGGAGCTCACAAAACGCAAAGCATGCAGTTAGTCCAAAATGTTGAAAATCTACGCAACTATTCTTCAATTATTCGGCCTGTTTGCCATAATCACAGCATGTAAGATGAGATCAAGCTGTAGAGAAGATAAAAATAAGTTAAAAGGCTGTTACTATTTTTAAACTCCGTATTTCTACTACACAGGTGTGCCTTCTGATTACCATCTGGAAAATCATGCTTTTACTTTAATCGGCGAAAATTATTATTACTTTGAGAAGAACCTGAAAAAGAACTGGTTTGAGGCCTATGAAATCTGCCGCCAAATGGACGCTGCATTAGTTACTATTGAAACGTTGAAAGAATGGAACACTTTGGATAAGTATTTTACAGAGTCGAATGATAGAGAGCCGTATTGGACCTCAGGAACAGATCTAGCCAAATCTGGCACATATATTTGGTTTACAAATGGACAACCGATTGACATTAACAAATGGGCATGGCATCAGCCTGACAATCGAAATGGCGTCGAACACTGCATTCATTTAAACTATAAGTTAAGTCTAAACGATGCACCCTGTTCCATAATGTATCGTTATATTTGCGAGGCTCCCCAACCTAAGAAAGTTTCCTTTGTTGTATGGTAGTTGAAGAGTAACTTGCAAGTTTCTTATTTCTTAATAGAATTTGTTTACCTGAAAGAACATTTTTTTAGTTTTATTTGTTACGTTTATCATACTGTCTTTCCAGTGGCCTACATGCAATACAAAATTAAACTTTTCCCACATTTGTCAGATAATCCAGATTTACAAATTGTTTCCTACAAAAGACTGAAAAGAGGCTACCAGAAAAAAGTGTAATCCATAGTGGCATAACCTGTTCTTCTCATAATCAAAGCAAATCGATTCCGGGGGGGAAAGTCAACATTGTATGGTTTATTAGGCTCACATGAGTATGCAAAAAGTGAAATTTTGCACAGAGCACAAAAGAGTTGCAGTCCATACAAGTGGTGTGAAGCGGGTCCAGGAGAGTCTCAACATTGGCATTATGCTTGAGCGATGGACATTGACGCTGCGCACCAAGAGTTGCAAGCTGCTTTCGCACAGTGTCGGTGGACACAGCCATAGTGGAACCGAATATGATCCCACTGGACCTCCGATCAATGAAAAAGCAAAGTGCTTAAACCATGCATCTTTGGAAAACAATCTAACGACCTAGATTGTATGGATCTTAACACTTAACCACTGGGCCACGCTAGCCAACTTAGATTAAAGTAATCACCCAGTCGGACTTACTTACTTAGTTAGCTGGCTTTAACAATCATTACCGGGTGGCGTCCTGATGTAAAGCTCTCCTCCAGGCGTCTCTGCTTTGCGCGACCCTTTTCCAATTGGTGATACTAAAGGTAGTTAGTGTACTCTCTACCTGGCCCTTCCAACGGCTACATGGTCTGCCCCTTCGTCGCCTCCCTTTGACACTCGCATTGAAGACCATTCTCACAGGAGATCCGCTGGATCTCAATTCGATTGACTATGTCAATGTCGTCGTAAAGCTCATAAAGTTCGTCGTTCCATCGGGTGCGGTGGCCTTGCCAACGACACACCAATTCTAGGGCAGACTCCTCCCAGTCGGACCTGGGAGTAGGAAAAAAGTACTTCTTTTCTCATGACTTGGTCAGGTTGAAGTACTTACAAAATCTTACGTTTTTTATATGGGATGGCAGCAATTTTCATACTTTTTTTGAAAGGTTTTTTTTTCATTTTCAATTACGAAAGATGGTATTTACAAGTTTTGCGTTGCATTTATACTTCCTAAAAAAGAGTCAAAAGTAGTATGATTATAAAAGGGACAGTTGTACAATGTATAGCAACCCCGCAAGCTCAGCGAGTACGGACAAAATAAGTAGGTGCTTTTTCTTATAGTTTAATGGAAAAGTAAGATTCTGCTTTTTGTTCTGTTAAATGAAGTATGAAAGGAGCCTCCTTTTAGCAACATGCTTCTAAAAAGTCCGACTGGATAAGGCAACAAAACAATGCACTTCCAAATAGATACACATATTTCCGTTTGGTTACGAAGAGGGAGAGATAAAAAAAAAAGTAAATGCGAGTCGTCTCATTCACACTGTTAATTAATTACGCAGTTCTTTTTTAAAATTTCAATAATCAACTCATTTAGAGTTTTTTGTACTTGATTTAAGTACAGCATGTTCAAGTATTTTCCGAAAATTGGTACTCACAAATGCTTGTTCGCATATTGAGAATACGCAACTCATTTTGAGAATGTTGCTATCTCTCTCTCTCTAGGGGGATAGTACATCTCAGAGACGACTTCGAAGTATAAGCGGAAGCTGATAAAAGTCAATTCCGCTTGTGCTGCTTTTTACACTGCGACACCTTGTATATAGAGTACTTCTATATATGTATGTACTTAGTAGATATTTTATTTTTATTATTGAAAAGTAATAACCATAAATGATAATTCTAGTTAAGAATAAGCTACATATGCTCGTACTCAGCTGACGTATCTCCCTGCAGCGTCAATCCGCAGGGTCTAGTAAATTCCTGCGCGCCCTCGTGGAACCATTCATTGCAAACTGCAAAAGAAAAGAAAGCAGGTGTAATATTTTGTCTATACTTTGAGTAATGTACTCACTCCATTTGGAACCTATGAGCACTGGACAACCGGCATGCCGGGTACGAAAATCTCTTTCCAAAGATGCATGAAGATTGTTCCAAATCAGAAGGCTGCCCTTAATTGGGGGAACTGCGAGATGGAGGAACGGAAATGCGGTAGCTCCACCTGCCTGCACATCATTTAGCTGAGTAAAAGTAAAAGTTATATTGAAAGACAGGACTTAACATTATTTTACGATATTTGGCTAAAAAAAAAGGTTATCTTTTAACTTAACTGGAGCCTAACGCAAGTACTGGCATATACATTCCGACTAAAAATGCTTTATATGTGTATTATAGGCATCGAGGGCTTGACTCATCAAAAAATGTTTATACGGTAAATGCTTATTAACGGTAATTTCGGATGTTGCACCTACCTACAATAGATCAATAGATCTAATTACAAAAAGTGCGTGACACTATAATGTTAATTTATAATATAAATTTCGAATTCAGAAAGTTTTCGCATTCTTATCATGAAATTGATACTAAATTTCCCTATCCAAGTGAAATCCGTTGATGGGAGCTCATTAAAATATTGAACCGACCTCCTTTAGCCAAATGAAAATCATGCTTGCCTAAAACTCAAATGGTTGTCTTGGTATTGGGAGTGCTGGCTTGTGCTTGTTTGCGAAAGCGGTCATATTAACTACCTTTCAATTCTATTAGCGAATCTGCATGTGAAACTGTTAGAATGACGGAATAGCTTTGGGTTAACTCACATAAAACAAGGCCGTGAGTATGCGATTTCGTTTCCAGCCATGAGCTTCGGGCTTCTGTTAGAACAAAAACAAATTTAAAACTCTGTGCTGCCTTAATAGATTTCGCTCCAATAACAATAGTTGGAGGCACTTACTTGCAAAAAATCATAGTGTGGTTCATAACGCCCACCTATGCCATAGTTTACCAGTTGGAGCGGCTCTGCACTTTCCATGTCCAAACCGGTAATATCTATCAAGCGTTGTTTGATGCCCTTTAACCAACTATGTTGCTCGTACGACAACCAAGTATTTTTGCTAGTTCGAAGATCCTGCACAGCGGAATTATTGGTTTCTCCGACCCGAGAACGCTCTAGCTGACCTGCGCCTTCCTCCATCAGTTTGAGCATTTCTGGCTCGTCTAAAGCCTGGTGATAGATAGCTACGTAAGGATCTACATTTAGCTCCTCCAGTTTGAAGGGAGCCAAACGTCGATAGGGCACATTGTTGTGGCTATAGCGACAACGCAAATCCCGCTGCTGGCGCGGCGTCTGTTTGACTTCGCCACGACAGACGCGCTTATAAAGCTCAAAGGACTCAGCTGGCTGTTGGTTATTTCAAAAAGTAATTTGGATCTACTTAACATATGATTAACATACGCACCTTTCTATGCTCCGGCAAATCTTGCGTGTTATTTGGATTATTGCTGTGCTGCCGGGACAACTTGTGCTCATAGATTTCTTTGTTCTTTAGTGCAGCCTCATTTTTTGGCTCCAAAACTAGGAGTTCAGCATTTATTTTGTGGGCCAACTTGTAGTTACCCGTATAGTTAAAAGCGGAAGCCAATTGCTCTAATATATGAACCGGATTAGGGTTAGGAAAGCTAATAGACTGCAGCATAAGCGTTCTGGCCTGCGTTAGCCACTCCACAGCATTTGGATAAAGCTGCAGCTCCAAAAAACTGTTGCCAATCTCTGAGCAATCGCTGGCGCTCAAAGTTAAGTTGCGCCCATCTAGTAAAATGCCACGTACCAGATTCGATGTGGAAAGTTTGTAGGTCTCTTGCAGCTGCAAAATACCGCGTGCGACTCCAAGCAGATCTTCTGGCGAAGGCCCATCGAGCTCTGTTGCCTGTATCGTATCGGTCAGAGTTTGTGTATAATCCTCTAGGTCTGTGGTACTGAACACAGTATCAAAGACCTCATGTTTCCATTGATTGACGAGACGGCTGATGGTTGTAAAGGCAGTCAAAGGATTACCATAATACTCTTCCAAGTTGTAGGTGTCTATTTCGGCATGCAACTTGTCGATTTGACCAAGAAATCTATGTTTGGAAAAACTTTAGTTACTGCTGGCTCTAATCTAACTTGCTTATTCACTTTTCTATATTTTGGTGGGCCTGCTGTTGCTTGTCCAGGTAAAACTCGAACTGCTCCACTATAAAAGCTTCCAGATCCACCAAGATCTTCAGATCGTTGACAGCCGAGTAAAAGTCGGCTTGGACTAAGGCCAGGCACAAGCTGTACAGAAAGACTAAGCGCAGTTGAAACATCTTAATGGTGCTGCCATCCATTTTGAACTAAAAACTCAGAGTCACTGTACCAAGGCAACAGGCCGCTCGATGTTGCAGCAGCTGAAAGCCAATATTGACACAGCTTGAGATTGTCTGGGCATTTCTGGAGCAACTCAAAGTGTAGCAAAGCAGCTGTTAAATAAAACTACAATATCATTATAATTGTGACTTCTTGAAAGTTATTTGAATAGAAGAGCGTTTCTATTGCCGTGCCAAATGCATTAACTTACAGCTCGATATGCCCATAATCCAATGACGTTGTCTAAAACGCATAAGTTTAGTACAACCATTTGTTCCGAAATGTCTAGAAACAAGTGTTTTGTTCGAGTTATTGGCTTTCTACTGATAATATCAGCTGAAATCGCATCAGCCGATAAGCACTATGCTATGTCCGTGGCCAATTTGGAGGAGCTATTCGACTATGATGAACAGCTACTCAACAATCTGGAAGACTTTGCTAATGTATTGCAGGAGAGAGTTGACTTTATTGAGTTGTAAGTATGAATTTTGTACTTTTTATTCGATAGAACTGAGGAACTAAAGCTGGTCTTAGTTATGTCAAGAAAACGCGTTCACGGCAAGCATTGGCTAAAATGGAGGGTTATGAGGCATATCTATCAAATCCCTTGAATAGCTTTGCATTAATGCGTCACATGCGCTTGGACTGGTATAGTTGGTTATGGTATCTGGAGCAGAAACCAGGTTCAGGTAAGCCATCGGTGAAGATTTTGGTTCAAAACAGTTTAGTTTTCTGATTTTAAAAACGGCGTAAGTGTGAGCTTCAGTTTCGATTACTACCTTGCCTGTCCAATGTTGTCCGCCTATAGCCAAACAAGAAGTAAACTTTCTTCAATCGTCTTTTTAATCGCGTTATCGACTCTGCTTGATATATCAGAATCTAAATTCTATTATTGCGTGGTAGATCGAGTTACTTATTCGGACGAAATGATGGGGGAACGGGGAAACAATTTGTTTGGTATATGGAAGGTATATTTCCGATATTATCAGAAAAACAATCGTTATCATCGATAGTGATATACGATCTTATTTTCTTTCTACCGTCCAAACGTCTTAACCACTCAGCGTGTGTTGAAGAAAAACAGAAATAACGCAGGATACAAGTGGCTTCAAGCTACCGATAGTGAAAAAATCATGAGACAAAAAGGGAAAAATTGGAAAATCCGAAACTACTATCGAAAGCTTTGCAGCTCTAGTGGGAGGGTGTTTCGAGGTTCCCAGAAATAGATTTATTCACAGTACATTCGGCAAATATCACTGCAATGAAGTCCATGCTGCCAACTGATCAGGATATGGAAGAAGCCAGTATTGGGTTGCGCCGTATACAGGAGACTTATGGTCTGAAGGCCGCAGACATTGCTGTGGGAAAGCTGCAGGATATAGAATACAAGTAAGTCGAAATTTAAGAGCTTATCTTTTTCTATCCGCATAACTTATAAGTCGTGTTGTTAGCTCTTCCTTTACTCCTCTGGAGTGTTACGTTATGGCAAAGCATTGCGTTGCCATGAAGAAGTACCACTACGCGGCTCAGTGGCTGAACACTAGTCTTAAACTCCACATCAGGGATGCTAATAATGGCAGGGACTTCGAACTGCTGGGACTTCATGGCAGCACCTTGCATGAATTCTATATAGAAGTGTTGCAAAAGTTAAGTAAGTCCGAACTTATGTTAAACTTAATTCATCATTAATCCTTTATCAAATACTTGTAGATCTGACGGACGAAGCAATGTCAGTATTGAAAAGTGCTGTAAAACAATGGCCCACAAATGTAAACTTGCAACGCGTTTACAATAAGCATAGAATAGAGATGCATCTAAACAATTCAAAATTCGAAAAGGTAGTTAAGTTAAAAAACGAGTTTCTCGAAATCATATTTTTGTTTTTTCAGTCAAATGATGATCTTTTTCTACGTTGTTGTGCAAAGGAATGTCGCCCCAAAACGCGACTTCATTGCTTTTACAATACAAATGGAACACCTCTAATGAGACTAGCACCTGTAAAAACGGAGCTGCTTTCGCAGGAACCCTATATTGTTTTATATTATGATGTGCTAAACGAAAGGCGGATGAGCTTTTTGCGAGATAGGGCAAGGGCAGTTTTACAACCAACGGTTATCAATAGTGAAAAATTTAAGAGCGGTACAGTGAGTATTACCCGTACCACAAAGGGCACTTGGTTTAGGGCGGAAAACACTGCTGAAATGGGTTACATGCAGCAACAGCTAAGTGATATGACTGATCTGCATATAGAATACTCGGAACCGTTCCAAGTTATGAACTATGGCATTGGTGGCACTTTTCTGGTGCATGTGGACTACTATAACTCAACGGAGGTTGGTATACGAAACTCAAGTAAATCTAAATATACTATACTCTCTATCGCCTTTATAGGGCATCGGCGGTGATCGCAAGGCCACCGCCATTTACTATGTGAGTATTCGTTTTGATTTGTTTCAAACTAGCTGATGCCTAAGCTATTTCCTCAGCTAAGTGAAGTTCCGCAAGGTGGCGCCACTGCATTTGACCTGTTAGGCCTGTCAGTTTTTCCAAAACCTGGTGCAGTTTTATTTTGGCACAACATCGACCAAAAAAGCGGCCTAGTCGATTTTAGAACCCTACACAGGGCATGTCCCACCATTGTGGGTTCCCGTTGGGGTAAGTATTCGTCAAATAAATCCAACTTTCAAAAAATGTTTTTTTTTTTTAAATGCTTTACAGTAATGAGCAAATGGATAGGCGAGAAGGACCAAATGTTTCGACACCTATGTGTACCAGGTGGCAGCAGCTAAATTATCAAGTAGCCCCAAAATATTGTGGGTTCTTAAATAAAATTTTTTTTTAAGGCCTTTCGAATTTAAAGAAATATGTTTTCTTTTTAAGTACTTCATAGTAAATATGTCTCATTTTGGTGGCATTTACAAGGTACCATAATAAAATCGGAATCCGGAAGGTACTAGAGTAATTACCGTGTTAAATGCCATTCTTTACAGCTCGATATGCCTTTAATCAATTGAACCGGGAAATGTTTAGTACAACATGTTAAGAGTAGAGTTTATAGTTCTAGCTTTGGAATTTCTTTCTGGCATATTGGGGCAAATCACGTCAACCGGCGTTAAACATGTCGGAGGCCACATAGGATGTGCTGTACGAATATGACAAAAAGCTGCTCAGTAATCTGGAAGACTTTGCTAATGTATTGCGGGAGAGATTAGAGCATATAGAATTGTAAATATAAATTTCTACTCGACGAAACTGCAGAACTAAAGATCATCTTATATCAAGGCTAGGCATTCAAGGAAATGGAGAGTATCGAGGCTTATCTATCTATTATTATGGTATCTGGAACAGAACCCAGAATATTTTGGTTTCGGTTCGGTAACCAGATTTTATTAAAAAAAAAAAAAAATCACAGCCAATTCGGCGAATTTCACTGCAATGAAGTCCGCGCTGCCAACTGATCAGGATATGGACGCAGCCAGTATTGGGATGCGCCGTATACAGGAGACTTATGGTATAAAAGCCGAAGACATTGCAGTGGGAAAGCTGCAAAACATAGTAAACAAGCAAGTCGAATTTTTAGACGTTATCTTTTTCCATACCGCATCGCTTATAAGTTAAGTTGTTAGCTTTTTCTTCTTTCCCCTGGAGTGTTACGTTATGGCGAAGCATTGCATTTAGATAGAGAATATGCATTACGGGGCTGAGTGGATGAAGCGTTGCAGACTTTAAGTAAGTCTTAACTTCATATACACTCATACAATCATTACTTACTTACTTAGATGAAGCTATGTCAGTATTGAAACTGGGCTTAAGCCAATGGCCCACAAATAAAAACTTGCAACGCCTATATAATAATCTTAGAGTAGATATGCAACCTTACAAGTCGGATGCGAAAAAGTTAAATAAGTTAGTTATTATTTATTCGAAAATCTAGTCTCCTTGGAATATGACAAACTGCGGCAACCCTATGCACCTTGTTGTGTAAGCGAATGTCGACCCAAAACACGACATTATTGCTTTTACAATACAAAAATTGAACACCACTAGCACCTGTGAAAATGGAGCTACTTTCGCAGAAACCCTACATTGTTTTATATTATGATGTACTAAACGAAACCATTCCAAATTATGAACTATGGCATTGGTGACACTTTTGTGCCTTATTGGGACTACTTTAACAATACTGAGGTTGGTATACAATTATCATTAAATATGCTTAATAATATATGTCGACCTTACATCTTACCTTAATCGCCACAGCGATTTATTATGTAAGTATTGAGCTTAACATAACAGCCCAGATCCAACAGACCTCTCAAGGTTTCTGTTTCGAGCCAATGTTGACACCTTTAACTTATGCGAAAATTTTAACCAATTTGCCTCAAAAGTGGTCTTTGACCGGCTGAAGCTATCAGTGTTTCCCAAACCTGGTGCAGTTTTTTTGACTAAACATCGACCGAAAAGGCGATCAAGTCGAGCACAGAACATTTCATAGAGCTTGTCCCATAGTAGTTGGTTCTCGATGGAGTAAGTACTGCATCCAAACTTTGTAGAAAAAACTTTGTAAACTTCTATATCTTCACAGTAATGAGCAAATGGATAGGTATTAAGGAGCAAATGTTTCGAAACCTATGCCGACTCATTGGCAAAAAGTATAATTTTATGAAACTTAATTAGTAACGGTCGATTTGAATAAAGTTCAGAGAAAACGTTGACAAATCGATTATTTGGGTTTCTGCTTGGGATAGTTAAGTTTGTTTTACAATACACCAAGAATGCTGGCTCTCAGAGGTCTGTTAGTGGCTATACTAAGTCAAACTCTTTTGGCCCAGATCCACGAGCAGTACCCTTCAGCGGCAAACTATTACTCCACATCGATTAGCACCATGGAAGAATTGTTGGAATTCGACAGCGATTTGTTGCAACAATTAGAGGAATACATAACAATTATGCAGGGTAAAGTCAATATTATACGTCGGTAAGTTCATAAATTAAGTCATTGTAAATTTGTATAACTGTTAAGTGCTTTATGGGTATCCTTTAAGTTTGTATGCAACACATTGAAGTATATATATATATATATATATATATATATAGCTGCTTCCGTCTGTTTATCCGAAGAGCTCTCCAAAATGATAGGAATTTTGTTTCGAATCAATCTCAAAAAGTATCTAAATCGAACCAATTTGCTGTGAAAATGGTACCAAACTTAATCTCGACTCTACGTTTCAGCGCCGTGTATATTAGAGGTAGAAAACTGCAGGCAGAGCTTGATCAATGTGCGCCTCTTTCGAATCCCTTGGGTTTCTACAGCCTAATAAGACACCTTCAAGCCGACTGGATGCATATGCTGGCCTTTATTGAGGAACAAGATGGCGCAGGTAAGTCAGTGGATTCCCCCTTCGAAAAACTTGTGCAATTTATGAACTTTTCTTAGAACAAATTGCTTTCCTCAAAGACTCACGCCCACATTATCCCAGCGCTAAGGATCTGGATGAGGCCTGCAGTGGCATACATCGAATACAGACAACCTACGAGCTAGAACCCGCGAATATGGCCGAGGGTGTGCTCGATGGAGTGCAACACAAGTAGACTTGAGAGTACTCTTAATCCTTAGTGACTCACACAAGCTGGACTTTACTTACAGCTCGACTTTAACTCCTCTGGAATGCTTCGCCGTGGCAGAGAGCTTATACAACAATTTTGAATTCTACGAAGCGATTGATTGGATAGAACTTACTTATCGTTTGTTTTATAATTCGAAGAATACGGAACGCTACTCTGCTTTGGGATTCAGTATCATAGATGTGCATATGCTGCATGGCAAAGTACTAATGAATCTGCGTAAGTACTAAGTATCTCGCATCGTTCCCAATTATAATGACTTTATGCATAGGCAAGTACAAAGAAGCCCTGAATCGTACTAAGGAAGCGCTTGATAACTATGGTCCCAAAGAAACCGGTCTTTTGCGGCTGCGAAATCGCATAAAACAGCGTATGAGAATAGATCTCGACCCGCCGTTGCAGGTAAGTAATATTGGTATTCCTATCATGACCAACCTCTGGTGCACGAATCCTGCCCTTCCAGGCATCACAATATGACAATTGACCTTGTCTACTGTCCAACCTCAAGTTTCTTATGACCTTTCTTCTTCCTTTGCAGCGTCCTTTGGAGCAGCGCACTGTAAACCAGCTTTGTTGTCGTGGTTACTGCCAGCGCATTACACGTCTAACCTGTAACTATAACACCACTGCTGCACCCTTCCTACGTCTTGCACCTCTTAAAATGGAACAGCTATCGCTCTCACCATACATAATGCTCTATCATGACTTTATTAGCCCCAAGGAGTCGTTGCAGCTGCGTCACTTGGCTATGCCTCATATTCAGCGTCGTTCCATGACCTATAACAAAATTTTGCTAACGCCCATTATCGACAGAGGTCGCACATCAAATTCTGTATGGTTTCCGCCGGATGCGAATGATGTAATAAAGCGCATAAATCAGCGTGTTGCTGATATGACCAATTTGGAGCTGGACAGCTCCGAGTCGTATCAGCTGATTAATTACGGTATTGGTGGGCACTACAGGGCGCACATTGATCATTTCGAGCGGCCGGAGGTGAGTTTTGCACGCTTTTTAAGTAAAGTTAAACTCTGTCCCAAGACCACTTAACTCTAGGTACTGTCCACACTGGTCCATGGCGATCGCATAGCCACAATTTTGTTTTATGTAAGTTTTTGCCAGTTTTTCTAATTTTTTTCGTATAGTCTATAAAACATTGCTTAGCTGAACGATGTGCCGCAAGGTGGCGCTACACTCTTTACACATTTGGGCATTGCCGTAAAGCCGAAACAGGGTAGAGCTTTAATGTGGTACAATCTAAATGACAGAGGAGTGGGTGAAGATGATACTTTTCATACATCCTGCGCCATTATTAGTGGTTCCAAGTGGGGTAAGTTGACAGTTTTTAAAGGTTTCTTTATACAGTAGGTTTCTTTTTCCAGTTATGGCTAAGTGGATAGACGAAAGGCGACAAGTGTTTCGCAGGCCCTGCAACCGTTAGAACTTAACTATAACTAAACAACCTGTTTTCCCTTTTCAAAATCTTGAACTTAAAATATATCACACCAAGCAGAAATACACTAAAATTCCTCATCTCAGTTTTTCTGAAAATGATTCTGTCTAATCGTAGAAATTCTCTTAGCTTTAGGGTATAAAATCTGTCCCACAATCTAGAAATTTTTTTGTTTCTTTTTTTATGGTGAGGAAACGAAATTAGATACACAAGCCCATAATTAATGCAATTAGCTATGGTGGCACCTAGTTTTATATGCAAGTAATATAATAAAAACTACAGTTTAGCTATGTCGTTCAAGTTTTTAGTATGCTTTATCTTGGCGATCCTACATTTGGCCGTGGGTACACCCAAGTTTCAACTGAATAATGGCAACTATGCCAGCTCTGTAGCCGTCTTGCAACAACTGATGCCGCTGGATATACATTTGAACAATCTGTTAAAAAACTATACCACTGTTGTTAGGGGAAAAATATCCATTATGCGTCGGTAAGTTAGCTATATACTGAAATTTGATGGTTGTTCCCGTTACGGTATCTCTCAAAAGTCATATAGCCCAAATGCGCGCAAAGCACGCGGCGGCCAAGTCAAATCGGGAGCAATACCTCTCTAATCCACTGCATAGTTATGCGCTGCTGCGTCATATGCATTCAGACTGGCAACACTGGCAGGCGCTTATGAATGAGCAAATCGGTCCAGGTAATTTCATTGTTGCTCTTATTCAAAAACTAAACGTGGTCATCCTGTAAACTCCCATACATTTTCAGCGCAAATTCAGCGCATACGTTCATTGATACCAAAACTTCCTACGGAAGCAGATTATAGGGATGCATTGAGCGGAATATTGCGTATTCAGCAAGCTTATGGTGTTTCTGCGCAGGATTGCATCAGTGGCATGCTCAAAGGCGTGCAGTACAAGTAAGTTATAAACACTACTTTACTACTGACACTTATTCCTTGATACCTACAGCGCGCAATTTAGTTCTTTGGAGGCCTACGAAATGGCTTTATTTTGCGCTGAATCACGGCATTATGTGCTAGCCGAACAGTGGTTTAATGCAACTCTAGCTGTCTACGACGAACTAGGACCACAGGAACGTAAGATCTATAACATGCTGCTCCTTAACGAGAAGGATGTTTTGAGGTTATACAGCAACACAGCCTGGACAAATAGTGCGTAACATTTGTTCTGATCTAGCACACAAGTCAATTATGTAGAAACATTTTCTAGAAAACTTTGCCGCGATGCCAACAACATTACTTCGCGCACTTGCGCTGTTGCCCGATTCCGAGGAATTGCAAGCGATGCTCCAGGTTGCAGAAAAGTTAAGTTCAGTTAAGCCGAAGACGAAGCCGCCTAAAGCAGCAAAACCCGTAGTATCCAAAGTATTTGGTCGATTCTGCAATGGTTCTTTTTATAAGCCAACTCGTCTACACTGTCGTTACAATAGCAGTAACTCAGCTTTCTTGCTGCTAGCACCACTTAAAATGGAGGAACTATCCCTAGACCCCTATGTAGTACTCTACCATGACGTGTTGTACGACGAGGAGATGCTGCAACTACAAAATATCAGCTTACCGCGACTTAAGCCTACAGTGACAGTCAATGCGAATGACCAAAGGCTATCCAGCGCACACGGCACTTCGCTTTCCTGGAATTACAACGATATTACAAAACGCATTATACGTCTTATTGGTGATATGACTAACTTTGATATGAGCATGCCGGAAAGTTTACAGATTAATAATTACGGCATTGGTGGGCATTACGAGCTGCATCACGACTACTATGGATTTTGGAAACCAACTAAGCTAAGCAGCGATCGTATAGCCACGTTGCTATTTTATGTGAGTTCTACGGGTCGGAAGTATTTCCATATCTTATATTTATCTTTTAGCTAAGCGATGTAGAGCATGGCGGCGCTGCAAACTTTGAAAGACTGGGTTTCTCCATAGCTCCAAAACGTGGCAACGCCTTGTTGTGGTATAATTTGAATAATGCTGGTCGTATCGATCCCCGCACCCAGCATGCAGCCTGTCCTGTTCTTAAGGGCTCCAAATGGGGTTAGTACAGCAAGCCACTAAATGTGCCCTTATATTAATATAAAATCTCTTTGCCTTTCAGTGCTATCTCATTGGGTTTTTGAAGCGGAACAGTTATTCCGCAAGCCTTGTTATCCACAGAATGGCAGCGAGCTTACCATAAGAAAACGATTTTTGAGACCTGTTAAATTGTAACAACATATATCATAGACCCGAAAAGCTTTTATAGCCTTCTCTCTGGATATCCAAACAACATTTCACTTCTGAACTCTAAAAATTAATGCAAATCGCGAACACAGTTTTACAGTATAGTATTGATCGATAAATAGAAAAGTTCTATAAAACGATGTTCGAAAGGTGTGTTTTTCCGCGCTGGTCTGTAAACAGTCAATATATATTGAATCGGTTCGTTTTTTAGCTACAAAAACATAAGTTGCTCTCTGTAGTTCCTTTTGGTTGTTATAGCACTGAAGAACAATGCGTATCTAACATTGGCATTCAAGATCAAGACTTCTCCCGATAGTATGCGTGTTCATCCAAACATTGGCATGATTCCACCATTCAGCTCTACTTATGTTTAAACTTGCCTCCATATAGATTGTGACTGGAGCTGAAGAAATATCAGTTGATGGATGTCAAGCTGAAAAGCGTATTTGAACAGCGTTACAGCGATCTAATTGGTGGACCAATCGGGACCCTGCGTAAGGATGTCCGGGTACTGTCCACAGGCGTCTTGGCGGCCATCAAGTAAAGCATTTTACACCATATCTATATCGGAGGGTCAGCCATTATTGTTGGCTGTTTGGGTTTTTTTCTGGGAAAATGTTAGGATTCAGTATAGTTTCATCATATATCATTCTTTTGATTATAAACTCAACTTAAAAATGTGGTAGGTATTGGCCACAGCAACAAGGTATTGGCCACAGCAACAATACATACAGCATACTTGATACGTGAGATTATACCTCAATATCACCGCTGAAGAATGAACCTACCGATTGATCTTGAGTAAGAGATTTGGTGTGACGTTCACATTGCTTTACACTTTAATTAGTTATGGAACTAATTATAAATTGAATGGAACCACTTTAAAAACATTGCTAAGCGCATTACGAGCAGTACAATGTTAACTATGAAGCACTTTATGTTTGGCTCCCTTTTCGTACTCTATGTAATTAAAGTCACTAAGTGTTACATAGAGAAACCAGATGTTGGAGTACGCATAGCTAGATCCATTGCTACACTGGACGAGCTGTTGAAATTTAATGAAGATCTTGTAATTAATATGCTGCAATTTGCAGCTGCTTTGGAGGCAAAACTGCAACCAATACACAGGTGAGTCACACTTTTTCGATTCAATCTTGCAAATGAGCTTAATGGCTTGCAAGTGCCAAAGGGGCATTGCCAAAATGCGTACAAAAGTGGAAGCAGCTGAACCTGATGTGGCAGGATACGTAGCCAATCCTATAAACAGTTATGCGCTCGTGCGTCACATGCATTCGGATTGGCTACACTGGCAGTATTATTTGCGGCAGACAGTGGGAGAGGGTGAGCTGGGTTGTGCTCCATGTTTTCGACGATTCAACTTATTTTCACTACCCTAACTCAGAGCAACTGCAGTACATGCTTTCGGTGGCAGCGTATTTGCCAGCTAGAAACGATTTGGATGATGCCGCTACGGGGTTACGACGCATTAAGCGGGTCTACGAGCTGGAAGTGACGGACATTGCCCAAGGGCTACTAGCGGGCACACAGTACAAGTAAGTAACTTTGGTATATATCTATCAACTGATTATCTTATTGGACTGTTTCTAGTAATACATTGTCCACGCAGGACTGCGTCGCTGTGGCACAGTTTAACTTTTATGCAAACAACTTCGAAGATGCGGCGCAATGGATGCTCGCTGGCATACAAGCTTTCGAGCGTGAAGAAACTGATGAAAGTGAGATACTTACGCTGGTGGAACTGAAAAAGTCAAATCTCTATGAGTTTTTGGCACATGCGCGTCTAAAGCAAAGTAAGTATGGTCATGAATGCATTCAAAACGTTGTTCGAACAGTTACGCTGAAAATGAATGATGCACACACAGCCTTATTAGTGCGGGTGACTTTGAATATGGCAATGCATTGAGTATACTGAGCATACTTACCATACTGAGTTCACTGAGTATATGGAGTACATTGAGCACTCTATTAGTTCTCCTCTGCGTTCATTCATTTATTCCATTTATTTCAAGTGATCATCGCAAGACATATACATATATATGAATTCGTTTAAGTAACCACATTCGAAATTAGAAAAAAAAATTGTGTATGCTTAAATATTCTTCAAATTGTGTGTTCTTCACAAAACGCATAGACAAAAAAATGGAAGCATTGCGGGCCTTCGAGCTGGCACTGCAGCTCTCACCGCAAGATTTAGACCTGCTCATGGCACATCATATGCTACGCAGGCAGCTCTTAACACTGCCTATAAAAGAGGAGCAAGAGAACACTACGTCGAATCTATATCAATGCTGCAGTGGCCAGTGCAAACCAAAGGTTAATGGGTCTTTGCGCTGCCTGTACAACAGCACGGCAACACACTTTCTACGCATAGCGCCCGTCAAAATGGAGCTACTGTCTACGGATCCCTATGTAGTGCTCTTCCATGATGTACTCACGCATGCAGAGTGCAGTTTTTTACGCGAAGACAGCAAACCAAAATTGAGTTCCTCAAGCACGTTGAACCTTAAAAATAACACAACATCTTATAGTACCCGTCGCTTATCCAAGTCGGTTTGGTTACCATGCGACACAAATCCCTTGACTAAACGTATTGAACGTCTCGTTGGTAGCATAACGAATTTGGAAACGTACAGTTCGGAGCACCTGCAAGTTATCAATTATGGTGTGGGTGGCACTTTCCAAAGACACATCGATTCAATTGGCACACCAGGGGTAAGAAGTCTTCTATGAACTCGAACTGTTTTACTGCAGCTATTAATGTAAAAGTGAAATTTTAAACAGAAGCGACATGAAGGTGAAGATGACCGCATTGCCAGCATGCTCTTCTTTGTAAGTAGTGAAGCGCTTACGCCCAAAAATTAAATGCTCTTTTTATGCTCTTTGACAACTTAGTTAAGTGATGTGCCACAGGGTGGCGCCACACTCTTCACCGAGCTGCAGCTAGCCGTGTTTCCAAAACCAGGCGCCGCTTTGTTCTGGTATAATCTGGATAATGCGGGCGACCATGATTTGCGCACTATGCATGCAGGCTGTCCAGTCATTGTGGGCTCCAAGTGGGGTGCGTATAGAGTGTATCTTAATCCATGCCACGCTTATGGTCTTTGCTTTGCAGTAATGACCAAATGGCTACATGAACTTGGTCAGCACTTTAGGAAGCCTTGTTATGCCTGACAGGACACTTGAGCGAAACTCTATGATTTGTTATTTAATCATTTTTGCAAGTACTTGCACAAGTGAAGGAGTTTTGGGCGTTCTAAGCTGGAAACAAAATATTATATTTATACCAGTTATTTCTTTATGACAAGTTTTTGTCTTTGATTTATGTTTTGATTTGATAACAGCATAAAAGTGGCATATAAATGGAAATAAAATAAACGATAAACTAATATTTCCTAAAAGTGTGATTCATTCATTGACTTATATAAGATTATGAACTCAGTCTTTTTCTTGTAAAGACTCTCTCTATGCTCAAAAAGGTTTGATTTGTTAGAAAACTCACACATCCTTGGCCTAATAGTACCCATGAGTGCAACTCTATGATTTGATTGTTAATTAATCATTAACTTAAGCAAACGTGCCAATCAAAACCAGTTCTTAGCTCATTGTCGAAAAGTTAGCCAACAAAGCACAATGAACCCAAAGCTTTCTTCACACTTGCTGGAAAACTGGTTTCAGTTCGGCAATAACATAATAATAATAGTCAAATCTATCTATCTATTGTAATGTGTTGTTAGATAAATTCTGAGATATGCTGAACTTTCGTGCTGGGTCAAAAGGCAAGTCAGTCTGGTGTATTTGCTGTACGTGAGCGGAGCTCGGTGCAAAAATGTCGCGTATACTCCGGCCGCTCTTAGCAGCGCTGCTGCTGCTGCTCTGCTCAGGCATAAATGCCGAGTTCTATTCCTCCATACACGAAATGACGAAGGTATTCAACTATGAGCAGCAAATGCTGCAGCATATGCAAAAATTCATAGCTGATAATGAGAGCAAATTGGATTACCTCAAAGCGTGAGTGTGCTGACTGTGGCAGAGAGCCGAGAGGCTTAACGTTCCTACATAATCTAATTTAAGACCCTCCAATCCACAGACGACTGAACGAGTACGAGCTGGAGCGGGCTGAGGTAGCGCAGCAGGGTAGCGCGTATTTCGACAGCCCGGTAAACAAATATATGCTCACCAAGCGTTTGACTCTCGATTGGCAGCGCATACGGAATCTAATCGAGTACAACATGGGACTGAGTGAGTGCATCATCGACAGTGGGTAAATCCAGTTAGCTGTAATTCCATTAACCATACGCACTGTGTGCGCTTTTGCAGAGCCGCTGAATCGTTTGCAAAAGTTGCGCCGTCGCTCCAAATTGTCCGATGCTCAGGAGCTAGAGGGTGCCATCGATGGACTGCTGCGTATGCAGTATATCTATAGGCTGCAGAGCAAGGATATAGCAGCAGGTGTGCTGGATGGCAGGGCATATGAGTGAGTAGTAATCGGTGGCAATCTATATTCTCTACTGGAAGCATTACCAAGCGCTGTCAAAAGCCTTCTAAGAACTAATTTTTTCAATGCCACAATTCTTAGTTTAATTCCGTTTTAAGTCCAAGTGCGCTTGATTTAAGTTCAACTTAAACTACAAGAATTTTATATATACATTTATGCTGCCTTTTTTTTCAGTGTACAGCTGAGTGCAGAGCACTGTGTGGATATTGCTAAACTGGCACTGCGTGAGCAACATCCACGTTTGGCGCACGCCTGGCTGCTGGAAGCCATGCAGCGTAATACACAGGATACAAATACCCGGCATATATTGGCTTTGTTGGTGCAGGCTAAGGCTGAGCTAGGCGATTTCCAAGGTGTCAATAGCACTTACCAGCAGCTCATAGCATTACAGCCGGCTACTGCGGAGCAAGCACAGGCTTACACTACGTTCATGCAGGCACATGAGCAAAAGCCGGAAGTGACTTCAGAAGCTACTGCAGAGCATACCGTAAATATTGTTAGTCAAAGTGATATAAGCATTTCGTTAAACACCTTTCCACTTTCAGCCAATACCGGAGGACTTATTAAGACTCTCCGAATTCGACTCCTATCGCTTTACGTGCAGTGGCCACATTCGTCGTACTCCCACCGAGGAGCGCTACCTGCGCTGCGGCTATCTAGATGAAACACATCCCTTTTTGCTGCTGGCGCCGCTCAAAGTCGAAGAGCTAAATCACGATCCCTTGCTGGTCATCTACCATGATGTCATCTATCAGAGTGAAATCGATATTATTAGAAATTTAACCAATCACAAAATAGAACGCGCCACTGTAGTGGGTGCCAATGATTCAGTTATATCCAATGTGCGCACCAGTCAGTTTGTATTCCTCTCTAAATCGAAGCATAAAGTGCTGCAGACCATTGATCAGCGTGTAGCAGATATGACCGATTTGAATATGGATTATGCGGAGGATCATCAGTTTGCGAACTATGGCATTGGTGGACATTACGCGCAGCATATGGATTGGTTCTATCCAAATGTGGTAAGATGCTGTGATCATGGGTGGCTTTTAGGCATGGAAAGGTTATGATGAACCATTGAGCGACTATGTGGTCTTTGCATTTAGCCCAACTTGGCAAGTTGATATTGATACGGCCAGTTTTCCCATACTAACTTTTTGAAAAAGTTGTGTAATGGAAAAATGTACCTTCATATTTTTATTTGTGCATATTATTTTTGTTCAGAATATTATCCAGTTCGTTATGTATTATGTACTAATGTATCAGATATCTCTTTCAACCGAATTTCAACTCAGCTACAATATTTGTGTCATAAATATCTTTCTCAGCCGAGTTTGAACCCAAAATCATTCGATGTATCAGAAATTTGAAACATTAAAAATTTATCATGCTATTTTTGACCGAAGATTAAATCAAAATCGTCTAGATACTTCTTGTACCCGCCTGACTATGTTCGGTTGTCAGGTAAATCCGTGCTCATGCCGATCGCATTAATGTTCATCCCTTTCCTCTAACTAAAGCAATCGATGAAACTTTCATTATTATCGATGTTTTTGAATTCTCGCCAGTATCAGATGCTAAAACGAATGTCAATAGCGAATCATTTTATTTCGACTGTACTTCTTCACGCTTTTATTGTTAGGTATTTCGTTATCTATTTCCCCAAACAGAAACTAATAGATTACTCCTTTTGCAGTTCGAAACCAATCAAGTGAGTTCACCTGAAATGGGCAATCGCATAGCCACGGTGTTGTTCTATGTAAGTCACTATTCTAGACAAGCTCATCAATCAGCTCAGTTAATCATTTTGTGCTGCTCTCTGCTCTCTCTCTCTCTCTACTCTCTCTCTACTCTCGCTGACAGCTGTCAGACGTGGCACAAGGTGGCGGCACCGCCTTTCCACGTATGAAGCAATTGTTGATGCCCAAAAAAGGAGCTGCTGCCTTTTTTCACAATTTGCATGCCTCGGGCGTGGGTGATGTGCGCAGCATGCATGGTGCTTGCCCCATCATAGCGGGCTCCAAGTGGGGTAAGTAAAAGCACGTAAAACTTGATGTTCGTTTTGTAAATTTTAACACCCAACTTTGTGGCAGTGCAAAATCGTTGGATACGTGAGTTTTATCAGGATGATCGGCGACCTTGTCAGCTGTGGGATGACTCATTGGCTGCCTTAAGTGAAGTATTGAAACAAACTAATGGTGATATTAAGAAGCAGTAATAAAGATAGTTGATAAGAAAAACGCATTTGTTTGAATAACTGAAGTTTTCGAAAGGGAAAACTTCTTCAAAAAGGTTTTATTTGTTTTTTTTTATGTTTCTTTTGAATTTCTTTACATTTACCATTTAAATTAATTTCAACATTTATATTTGCTAGTAGCTTTGACCTTTCTTGGCTTGTAGTCCGCGCTGTACCAACTCGGAACAAGATTCCGAGAAAAAAAAGCCTTACTCAACTAAACCCTTTCAGTTTTGGTTTGCTTGTGTTTGTATAAGTGGTGGAGTAGTGTCTGTGTGTGTGTGTATTCAATAATATGTGTGTATTTGCATAAAATTCAATTTGACTTACGCTAAACATTTATAAGTAGATAATATGCTTCATATGCTTTTTGCACTATAATAATGGTTTTTTATAATTATAGACGATTTTTTGTTGTCTTTTTATCATTCTAATAATGTAATGTAGTTATTAAAGGATTTATTTTTTGTGTATAATATTTAAATATTTCATCACACATCGATTGAAACAACATTTTCATCAAAACATCTATATAAATTTTTTTTTGTTTTGCATATTTTTTAAATTTTTTTTTTAGTTTTTTAAAAATGTTTTTTTTTTAATAAAATACATACATAATATATGGTATTTCAGTTACAGAGTTTTGCTGGCAACTTTTTGTGTTGCATTTTAAAGGACACCAAGTGAAAGTTCTTTTGACTACGCATTTTTTTCTTGCAGTGTATAAGAATTTAAATTCGCTTTTATTTTTTTTTTTAGTTTTTAATCTTTTGATTTCGCTTTAGTTGTTTGTGTGGTGGGCATTTTTAGTTTTTAGTTTTAGTTTTTCAAGTGCTTAGTTGTGCACTGGTAAAGGGATTGTCTTTTAGGGGTCACACGTTACATACGTTAAAATACATTGATATATAAATAGTTGCTTTGATATACACTCAAATTAACAACAATTCCAGCTAGACATTTAAAATTTGACTAATTGTTTTTAAATGTAATTGTTTTGCATTAAAAATAAAATTAATATAAACCCATTCTTCGCGCGTTTATTGAAATTACAGTTTCTTCTTTTAATAATTACCATTTTTTATAAGTATTTTTTTTCATAGACATCTATATAATAATAATAATTGGCATTGCCTTGACATTCATATAATATAGTTAAATATGTTGCTTTGATCGCCAGATATAATATTTTGATATATATTTATGCACCTCTTTATATAGTAAGATAATTCATATTTTGATATATATTTATGCACCTCTTTATATAATTCATATTTTGATATATATTTATGCACCTCTTTATATAGTATAATTCATATTCAAACACTAAGTTTTGGTATATAGTAATTCTTCTGCATTGTTAAAGGGTATATATGTGTGTACTTGAACTTTACATCGAGTTATAATGTCTTAAATATGCATAATATAATTAATTTGCCATAAACCTTTAATGAGCGGTTGCTGCTACCACATCTCTTCCTGCAGCTGCTCTCATTCCTCTGCCACCGCTCGCCTCTTAGATCTCGTAATTACGAAACTTATTGGCCACATCGGTATTCTCTGCACCCCATTCGGCCTTGCGGCTGCCGTAGTACAAAGCAGCTCCGCCCTCCGAAGCTCGTCGATGTGCCGGATTGGGCGAAGCAGCAGATAAACCGCCGCTGCTGCTTGCTCCGGCCGGGCCAGCAGGCTCCGGTAGCATGCGATCCTTGGTTTTGGGCGTAGCCCAGTGCATGGACTTTGTTTTTGAACAGAGAAGTAGGTAAAATTAACATTATGTTTCCTTGTGGTTAGCTCATTTTGTGGTTTTGTGGCAAGCTAATGCATTTCCTGTCAGGATTACGCCTTGAGGCACAATGCATTAGCTGCTGCTTCACATGCTTGGTGCACATTTAGAGAGTATTGAATAAAATATAGAGAGAGCGTTAAAACTAGAGTAAGAGGTGAGTGCTTTTGGAGCGGGCGACAGTTGGTTAGTTTAAGAGGCTGGTTTTCTTTGGGCTTTGGAAATTCATTTAGTTAACTGGACAGAGCCAGGTGAGTTTAAGTTCCGTTTGTGCCGCTTGTGATAAGAAAAATCATAAACTAAAGGAGCTCGTAACGGGTACGGAAGAACAAAAGTTACTCTTTATCGCTGATTTGAAAACCTGCATTAATTTTGATCACATTTTCAAGCAAAGGATCAAATTTCAGATTCAATCAAAAAGAGCTGGTTCTGGGACACTTTTCGGTGGCAGCACGCAAACAGCTAAGATTACTTACACCGTTCCTGACAGTCACACAGGAACCGTTGCTTTTATTGCATACCAAAAGAATCGCCTCCCCATCCGAACATTTATAACATTAGCTGGACTCGATAAAATAAGAGCAACACTCATTTTCTGACAACGAAACCGTAGACGCAAAGGACATTTCTGGTAGTTGTGAAACAGGATTCCTCAACTTAAGAGGTAAATCTCGCAGAACGACGTCACGTATTACGCCGAAGAAAAACCTGAAATTTCACCAAATTTGGAAAAATGGGACCTAATTTTAAGTTTCCACAATATTTTAGCTGTTTTGGGAAATATTTGTCCTAAAAATAAATCATTCATCAACCGAAATCAATGCATTTTTTTTTTTGGTAGCTACGCTGATAGAGCCTTTTATAGAGCTAATTTTTTGTGGCTGGACTCCTGACTTCAGGTGAAGATCGGCGCATTAAGGCAAACAAATAGAATTGTTATATTCTTAAAGTTACGTCCAAGCAAACATCGAACGAAAAGGTATTACTAAGGCAAGCCAAACTTCTCATGTAAAAGTTCAGAAGTCAAAGCTCTGAAGGCGCGTTATGTAACGATTAGACTGGTAAGGGATACGATTTCGACGCAGGAACAAACATGAGTTTTAATGAAGTTTTAAGTTTATGGAAAACATAAAAGAAGTTGTCCTCGAATGTGAACCAAAGGGCATGTCCATGACTACGTCGGCTATATCATCATAGGGATAGGCTAGCACCAACACTTTAGCGAGTCCACTATTTGGATCTTAACAGAAGTTATAACGAAACACTGTTGCATCGATCACTTGGTTAGAAGAAGCTTTTTTTAATTTTGTAAAGAAGAATCTGTCATCTTCCTTGCGTCTGAAGTTCACTACAAAGAACTTTTCGTCCCACATACTTTGTGAACATGGCCAGATGCGAAAAAGTTACACTGAAGAAAGATTAATGTATGGAACCCAAGACTACTATTGGAGCTGCGGATATGAGCAGTGCTTTCAGTTTTATATCTTATATCTTCAAGTAAACCATTTTCCTCGATTGAACGACAAATTCTGTAAAAACCTGAGCAAAAATGGGTCTTCAGAAACGTAAGATTCATCAGCACATCTTGGCAAGAAGTCATTCTTCCAACAAGAGACCCCACAGGTAGAAGGAACTACATATGTGTATAGGAACAGATACAAGCAAGACAATGGGAAGTTGGCTTATCTTGTATCTACGCACAATCGTAACATACTTCTCTCAATTTACGGGGTATAATAAATATGCATATACGGTTATCAACCATACTATGTGTTTTTGAAATATTTTCCACTTCAGAGCAAAATTGTGCTCATAAAATTTCGCTTTGTTGGCAATATTATGGCAAAATATGAAATTCCAACTGCAAATTGCAGGCAACCGCAGAGGCCACACAACACTGGCGGAGCATAAAGTGCAGTTTGGACAAGTTGATGGCTCCCACCCTAGACGTAGGGGCCAGTTATGTGCGCTCTCATATTATTACATTGTGTATGGAATTTATGGCTAACCAGGGGCAAAAACACAAGTGAGCAGCAGCACGGGGCCAACTCTGGCTGTCAACGTTGATGAATGCGCCGTAACTTCCGTTGGTAACGGAAATTAGCATGAAGCCAAGTGACGTCCGCAAACAATCGGACACTCTAAGTGGGTCATACGCAGAGGAAGTGCAACGATAGTGACTTGACAGAGATTATTAATTTTATTAGCAGTCAACACATATATGTATATGCATAACATAGTATAAGTAAGAGCTTAAATAAATAGAGAATTTCAGGGGAGCTCGAATAAGTACTAGGAAATAAAAAAGTGAGCGCACAAACGGCAAAACGGTTTTACGGTCTACACACATACACATACTACACGGACTTTTCTGGGTTGGCATTCTTGACTACTTCTCTGTGTGTCGCTTGGTTCCTCACTGCCCATACCTCTTTATCCACTTTCTCCGCAATTGTGTATCTTCTCACCTGACCGACATGCTCCTTCATACCCATCCACTGCTTATAGCTCATGGAAATGCCGCTATTACGCCACTTGTCGTAAACGGCGCGCTTCTCCGGATCGCAGAGCGTCTCCTTGGCCTCCTAGAAATAGACGTTAGAGGTTAGCCGATTCAAATGTAGTAGAAACACACTTTTGCATATATCTAGTTTATTTACATTTAGGCTAGGCACGGCTAAGTGCACGGCCATAGAGATTTACGGCTTGTATCAAGTTGATGAAAGTCAAACTTACTCAAGCGCAAAATCAACGGAAAATTCAAAGCTGATGTTACGGCTGCTGCTGCTGCTGCTACTTGCATATTAATCAATTTTCATGGCATACTTATTGGCGTATCTGTGATTTATGCACACAACAGCACACCCATTCACACGGGTACAGAGGCGTAGTTACGGCGGAAGTGGTCTTTGGGGTATCAATCTTAGATTGAATTAATTAAAAGAGTCTGCATATTTATGTTCACTAGGCGCAAGCATCTTTGTAGCAACATGCTCATTAGGGTGGCTCGAAAAATAAAAGATTAAAAAACCAACTTTGTGTCCTAATCCACCATAATAGCATTAAGTGCAAAACCTTTAATATCCAGAAAATAGGTAATAAACATATATCGAATTTTTCGCTTTTTATAGTATATAAAATCAAATTAAGGTACTACGAGTTCTGTTTGATAAGTAAGTGACTTGCGAAATGCAACACTGCTCCTGTCAACTTATGTTTGTTTATAGAGTACTGTCAATTTTGTGCAAGCAACGTCACTGACATCCATTGAAAGCATAAAACCTTATGAAATTCCAACGAAATGGGAGCAAAAAATTGTTCGTGCTCATTAAACATCATTTTTTTCGTAGAAAACCATCACAGTAACCAAGGAATGGTTTGATAGCTACTATGGAAACTCTGCACTATCAATTTCAATGGTTAAGTATTTCGTTGTGGCGGCGACGTACTTTCTGGTCATCTATTAGAGGTTGACAGTCCAGAAAACGTTAATTTGCAATTAATTCTTAGACGAGGCATCTTTCCATGTAGTGTAGTGTGTAGGTAACAATATTAATTAATATAAATTGTATAAAACGCTGGATTTGCGGACCTTCAGAAAACCTAGTGCGCAAGTGTATATTGAACTAAGCAGAAACTGGAAACAACGACAGTTTAATATAGAAACTTCATTTGAAGCATCTGGTAAAGCAGCCACGCCCACATTTACATGCAAAGACTTTACTGTCCATATGTTGACACACAGTGTTGATTTTATGCACAATTCTAAGGGAAGAGGCGTGACTTTTATGCACGAGTTGCAGTGTATGTGTATGCACAGTATGGCATCAAAGGCTATGAAAAGGATTCTATGGCAACGCCTACTTTCTGCTTGAAGAAGACCTCATCGACAAAAAATTGCTATGCAGACGATAAAATGACGCCTTCCGTTCGTAGAAAAGTTGCTTTGACTTCAAATCAGAGTAAAAACTGCAATAACTTAGGTAGAGAACATGGAAAAAGACTTTGAAAAATCCCATAGTGCCTCTATATTTGAGAAGAGTTCAAAAATCCACGAATTTTTTTTTATGTGACGTCAATATTAATTGGTTTGGAATTATATAAAATTTTTAGTTGGATCGGATTTTGGAGGTTTCAAAGAGGCAATAACATTCATTTTATGTCGTTTTGGATTTTCATACGAAAAGTAGCCAGTACTTGTTATTTAGATTATAGGAGCCAAGAAACTGTTTGGCCTGTCATAGCGCTGGAGTACGTATCCAGTTTGCGATTCAGCAAAGTCTTTCCTTCTCTCTTAGAAGTTTTTAACGGTGTGCCACAAAAAGTTCATTCCCAGGAATGTTGCTGTGACCAGCGACTTATCGAAATGAGAGTGAGTATCGCTGCCTCAGTAGGTCCAGCTTCATTTGGGTTCCCCGAAACATCTTGGATTTTATTCTGGTTCCTGCAACCGCCATTATTGATAGCCTGACTGTCCGATAGAATCAATATTTAGCAATTATGGTAATTCCTGTTTAGCTTTAAAGACTCTGGTATGAATGCCCAAAGAATCAGACAAATGCCCTGTGTCCGATTGCTAGTTGAAGATGATGGCAACGCTGCTCTAACAGATTGATGATATTGGTATCAAGTTCGAGGTATCGAGAATCGTGATTTGAACGTCTTTGTCGCCAATCCAAAAAAAATACTTAATAAGGATTAACAAGCCGCTTCTACTAACATTCTTTCTTCAGATTATTGGTAATTTCTACAGATTCCCGACAATTTGTCAGCTCACCAAAAATGTCGATTGCTCCCAAAGATTCTTTGCATTGCCGAGATGGGAAAAAAAAACTAGGATTAATGTATGGGATTTAATGCCAAATCATATCCCGTACCCAACGCAAAAAACTATCTACGCTACTGCAATCACATAACTATGCAAACATGTGTGTTTATGTGTGGGCCTGCTCAAGTGGCTGTGATATCCTTGTAGCCATAAAATGGTACACACAAACAAATAACCAGCAGTAAAGCAAATTACTCACACAGTAATACTAAAAACACACCCATACACTCACACAGCAGCTATTTGCTGATAAGTAACTGTCACGCTTGTTAGTTCTTCACTAGTTACACACACAACACACACACAACACACACACAACACACACAGAACCCACACACAACACACACACAACTCACACACAACACACACCAAACACACGCAGACACCCACTCACTCAGACATACACACTTTGTAGCTGGTTTTGTTGTTGCGTTTTGGCCATTGCTTACATGATAATCAATTATTTTACCAACCATTGATTATCTGGGTCAGTGAATGTCTCTAGCGATTCGAACAGCTCGTTAGCACTTGTTCTGACGTCAAGTCCATTTAAAGCATTGTACTTAACCCATTGAGTAATTTGCTGGACCAAGTCGATTTGTGGTTTCAATTAACCGGGCTAATCATTTGAGTTGTAGGTAATATCTCTGTCTATCTTGCTCTCTCGCTCTCCCACTCTCTCTTACGCATGACTCGACTTGGTCTTGGCCCACTCGGCTGTAGTCAGTCCCTTTGGGGCCTTAAGTATAGCTACTTTGACTACAAAGTTGGTTTGTTTATTTTAAAAATACCCCATGGGGTCAATGCAGCTTCCGTAACTTGTTTGATCTAAATTATTTTGCAGCTCGTCCCGTCTTTGACATATAAGTCCCCGAGCGCTGCACGTATGTATGCTAATGGCTTTAAGGAACTGTTTTTTTATGACCCATGTCACAGCAATTTGTGAAATCTCAATTGGAGTAAAATATGTTGTTTAAGACACTAATGCCACTAATGTCGATATTTTGCGTTGATATGAAAGTTTTTGAGAAAAGATTAGTATTTTAAAAAGATTACCCAAGTTGCCTAGATAGAATGATTATGCATAAGATGCATAAGCTTCAACAATAAGTTAACATAACATAAATAACAATATTTATGAGTCGACGTTTTCGTATCGCGTGGTTTCAGGTGTTGCAAGACCATAACCTTCCCTGCATCACTGTACTCGGGATAATGTTCGGTTGTGGCTCATTATCCTACTCTATTCGTATTTATGATCTCCAAGAATTTTGGTTTTAGTTTATCAGCTGAGGAACTCATTTGCCAGGACCTGAATCTTTCGACAGCAACAATTAAGTCTTCAATTTTTCAACCCTTATTAAGGACTTTCCTTAAGTCTTTGAAAATGTATCCATTTAAGTTTTAAACCATATCATAATACAAACTTTACGCATGATCTTAGAATCTCTAGATTTAAAGATTTTCACTTAAATTCCAGCCTATATGCAAAACTGAAGGATTAGAAGTTTTAAACGATTCTACTTTAGTTCAGAAGGAGTCTGAAAAGGTATCCTTGCGATCTATCTCATAAAATTAAGAAAATTTTTAAATTTTTAAAATTTTTGTCTCATAAAATTAAGAAAATTTTACTGAAATTCTACCGAATTCTGACCTCTACAACTCTTTCAAATACTAAATATGTTTCGACAGCACCCAAAAAAGGTTTTAACGCGAAGAACAGTTTTCGTACCTTTTGACCTGACCGAGTGCCTGAGTTGAACTGTCTTCTGACGTCTTTGATGGCACTATTTATAAAATTCTTTGTCATATGCAAAAAAGCTTGAGAGGATTGGGTGGCGCACATGGTTTATTCAACTAACATTATTTAACCCGTAGTAGAGTTCCTGAGAGAGAAATTATCAAAAAACAGCTGAAATCTACTCTAAATAAATAAATATATAAAATTATAATAAATAAATAAATATTTCTGGCACATCGATGTATCGAATTTGGAATGAGCATTGGAATACAAGATCGGTTTCAAAGTAAACAGGAGTTTATGACAATTCTTTCTTAACGTATCACTGTTTTTTGACCAAAAGTTGAATTTTAGCCATTAAACACTACCCATATGGTAACGTGTGATTATTTTCATTTCGGTAGACTGCAAGGAAAACGAGGCCATCGAAAAGACGTCTACTGACATTCTAAAGAATATCAAGGCCACCGCGCTAAAACAATCATTCGATATTCTTCTCGATTATACAAATCCTTGTTTAAACTCAGAAGTTTATAAGTTTAAAAAGTTATGTTTTCTTTAAAGTGGACCTTGTACATCTCTTTTGAGCATTTAAAACTTGATGAAATCCGGTTTCAAGTCTCACCCAATTAAGTTTGCATTCTTGATTTGCTTCATTTGTCAGTTCTTTGCTATTTTAGCGAAATGCGCCTTGCATCGTTAACTGTTCTCATCCATACACAAAAAAATACACATTTTTATTCATTTTCCCAAAGGTTTTTCATTTGCCAAAACCTTTAAAGCTCGTCACAACTCAGTAATACTTAATAAAAGCTTCACCTTTCATAATATTTTCACGAAACTTCTGCTATCATGATTTTTATTACGCAAAAAAAAATCTGTTTTTCAACTTAACTTAAACGTTTTATGGTCCAATTTACTCTAGTACGAGGGCACTTTTTCCACCATGTTTTATTACTCTACACATGGCTAATGGAAAACGACCAATACGTGCTGTCCCAGCACGTCCAAAGGGCAGGACTCCGGCCCGTGCATATTCAAACATATTTAAACTACGCTGCAAAAACTTTACGATGCGAAAATTACACTTTCGCTTTTATGGCCGCAGACAGACAAACAAAACGACGAAGAGAAAAGTTGGAAAATTTGATATGCAGTCTCTGGCATTAATTAACCTCAAAACGTATCAACTATTTGGTTGATGAAAACTTTTAAAGAGCAGTAGAAACTGGATACGAACTACAGCGAATCCTATAGAACTGGGTACAAGTTTTTTAATAACTACGGCAAACATAATTCATATAGCAACTCAATGTTTTGTATATATACAATTATGTCAACATAAAAAATCAATAGAAACACTTTGAAAAAACATACTATAATATAGGTAGTTTATTTTATCTCATTCTTGGCACGACGAGGGGTTCACTTGTTTTTCTTTTGTTGTTTGGAAAATTGAATTTCAGGCTTTTGTTAGTGTCAGTTGTTGTTGTTGTTGTTGTTGGTGTGTATAGGTTGAGCATACGCAGTGGCGCTGCTAGGGTGCCAATGTAGGGCATCAATCCCTCTCATAAACCTACGAAATTTGGTGTGAGCTTCACTTTTAAAAGCACTTTATTGAAGCAAAACTTATTTTACGTGATTATTAAAGATGTGCCGACTTACGCATTATAGTTGAAAAAGAAATTTTGGTAACTCAGTAAAATAACACTATGCAACAAATTTGGCCTCGATTGAAGGCCTTTGGCTAAAACATATCCTTACCTTACCTTACCATATCCTTTAATATCAAATCAATGTCTCATTCAATTGCAAGTTAAAAAAAACTCAAATTCATCTCGATCGGCAGTGAGTTTCCCGAATAATATGAGATTTGCTGACATCGCCACTTTCGAAATTTGCAATTTGAATTTGAGTTTTGAAGTAGCGATATTTCGAAAACCGTTCTAGATAAAACGGTTTCCGGACTTAAAATCAGCGACCCCAAATTTACCGGAAAATGTGTGCTTTAGGCATATGGTAAGCTTTTTTTTGTTGCATAGTGTAATTATACAAATACTTCGCTCTTACTCACTTATGAATAACGGAACATTCGATTTGAGTATGCAGAATTTTAGATATATGCTTTGTGAAAATTTTTTACAAAACCACGCCCACTTTTAGCGTTAATTTAAGCATAGTTGGCATGAACCGCGTGAACTTTATAGCAAGTAATTATATGTGCCTACACGGATAAAATTAATTAAGTACATTGTACTCCAAGTGAGCACCTCCGTGCACGAAAGCCGTGGAAGTACAAAAAATCTCATCATAAGTACAAAATTCTCTTGTTGAGCACAAATTTAAGAGTTTGCAAATACTCAAAAACTCAAATCAAGTTTTTTTTTTAGGTTTTTGAGAATTGTTTGTACTTTTACGTAGATCAGAGGGTAAGCAGCCTGCCCAAACAAACAGGAGGTTCTTGGTTCGATTGCCAGTCGTAGCAGATGAAAATCTTTTTTTTTTAATTATAATTTTGTTTGTTTGTTGTAATTATTTCCGTTTTTATGTACTTATTGTATTTTTATTATTTGTCAATTTTAATTATTATATTTTTCTATAAATAGGATCGAGGACAATTGAGAAAGTTAGTGAAGGAAACATTTCTATACCAGCATAAAACCAAACATACATGCGGTCAATAGTGGGATTCAAACTCACGACCTCGTGTTTGGGTTTAAACACTTATCCAATGAGCCACGATAGCCAACTTAGATACAGTAACTAATGCAACACCTCAGATCACTTCCAAATAGATACACATATTTGAGTTTAGTTAAGAATAAAAAGAAATAAAAAGAGTAAATGCGAGAAGTCTCCCTCACACAGTCAATTTATTACGCAGTTCTTTTTTAAAATTACAAAATGCAACTCATTTTGAGTTTTTGTACTTGATTTAAGTACGTTGTTCTTGGTTTTTATTTGAGCACTAAATTTACTCAATTGAAGTATTTTCTGAAAATTTTTCTCAAAAATGCTTGTTCACATAGTGAGTAGGAGGCATCTCATTTCGAGGGTCTTAATCCTCTTCAATTTTCTATCAGCATTCTCTAAACATTTTTTGTATTATTAGTTAAAGGTGAAATTTAGCAGTGATTGGAATTTTTGCTACTTTTTAGAGCTCAAGATCATTGATATACTCTGTTCTTCTAAACAACGAAGATTGGTTAAAGTTTGGGTATTCACTGAGGCAACGTAGTAAAAATGCAATCAATTCTTTTGCTTGTTGACTGTCGAACTCAGAAAGGTGTTAGATTACTTTGTCATATTGCACCTCTATAAAAAAAGCTAACTACGCCACTGATATGTATGCATGTCACTTTGTTTTTTGTAAAGTTTCTGTATGGTATTGTTCCAGCTCTTAATTCCATATACCCCGCTGCTTTTTCTTCGCTTTACGTAATTTATGCATATACAAAAAAAAAAAATCTGTTTTTTTCAGACTATAGAAAATCAGTGCCGCTTTTAATTTTAAGCTTACTCTCGAAACAAAACAAAAAACACGCCCCAAATGGCTCACATTGTAGGCGCAGGGTGTAGGGCACACACACACACATACGCACAACAACATATTGCCCCACGGCAGGAGACAAAGACGTGTTGTCAAATTTTTGATTCACCTGCAGCTACCGAGGCTCTTCATTAAATATGCAAAATGTGCCTGGAATATACCCTGTAACATGCTGTATCCTTACCTTCAATTGCTGAAACTTGGCCTCCGCCTCCCGATTGCCGCTGTTCTTATCGGGATGATATTGTAGGGCCAGCACCTTGTACTCGGCCTGTATCTGCTCCGGCTGCAAATAGCAAGAAGGCGAAAGTTATTTAAATTGAAATATAACAATTCTCTTTACTGTAAGGCAGCTCATAAAATTAACTAAGCATTCTTTTTGGGGCATTAATATTTCAAAAGCACCAAGAAAGCTGTCCTTGAAGCAAACCAAGCAGAACAAAAACATTCGGCAACACAGTTTCACACAAAGTCAACTTAGGCATGACATATGGTTCTAAGGGAAGATATAATGATATCCTGCAGGAGCCACAGAAGTCCACCGCAGGGTGAGCCTGTCAAAAGCAGGTAAAACCACAAGCCAGATATAAGCTATAGGCGTAGCCGCTAACGGTCATATTTCCCTAAGCAAATGTTAAGCTGATAGTTGGGAAGGGGCGGGGTTTTCGTGTGAAAACTCTATCTTAAAGCAATATAAGAGGCGCGTGTTTGTTGCTTTCAAAGAAACGTTTTAAAAACATTGCAATTTTCACGATATGGGCGAGGAGCGCTAAAGTTTAAATACCCTTCCCCAACTCTAATTTAGACATATTTTGTGTCAAACACAACATCTGTGTAATTTATTTCGCAAGTTAGTATCGGAAGATTGAGTAAAATGCTATAGCGACAGAGACTACCCCAACTGAGCACGTGAACTGGCCTGATAGTTTCTAATGTCCTACCCTTACGGCCTAATGTAAAGTTCTCCCACAGGCGTCTCTGATTGGGGATACCAAAGGTAGCTAGTGTATTCTCTACCTGGTCCTTCCAACGGAGACATGGTCTGCCCTCGTCGCCTCCTTACAACATCCATGACCTAGCCAACGTAGCCGATGGATTTTAATTCGCTTGACTATGTCAATGTCGTGTTATAGCTCATAGAGTTCGTCTATTCATCTAGAGCGGTAGTCGTTCCACACTCCAAGGGCATTATGGTTTAGCGCCATAAAGCAAAACGGGAAGAATTAGCATCTTATAGAGTGTTAGTTTCGTCTTGCGAGAGGGGATTCTACTATATTTGCATACTGAGATCAAAGTAAAGTCTTTTGGCGACAGTAATTACCCGCTTGATATCCATGATGACATCATTCGTCGTTGTGACGGTGGTGCCAAGGTAGACAAAATCCTTGACAACATCAAGAGTATAGTTTCAACATCAATCTGAGAGTCGAACCTCTGTGTATCGCTCTTCGAAGAAAGCATATACTTCGTCCTGCTCTCATTTACCATCAGACCCACCCTTGCAGATTTTTTTTCAATAGCCGCAAAGGCTCCGGTAACTATTTGGTTAGTACGACCGACGATATCGATATCATCTGCGTATGCAAGCAACTGGACATAAGGGTGAATAGGGTCCCGTTCCGATGTACTTTGACCTTTTAACCAATTAGTTCTGAATTTGGTTCAGTGTACACTAACAACCCGAAACTTTTGGTTAGTAAATCCAGTGATGGTATTAATTTCAAAATATTCCTGCGGAAACTACTTTTCGTTTGTTTCAACTCCAGAAACAATTTAAGCCTCTAGACCCTAGAAAAGAATTTTCCTTGTTTTTAACTGGCCATTACAACCCGCTATCGGGTTACGTTCTTTTGTAAATACATTCTATCATTGGAATTTGGGTTTTACGTGGTGTGTCCCAAACCTTATGCACAAACCTCGTAAGGCTCTACTGTTCTCGAGAAGAACTCAGTGTCATTGTAACTCGCCACATCAGGTGGTATTCTATAACCCGCTCACCACACGGGTGAAACCGTGCTCAGATCAAAATATAGTTGAATATAGTTGTAATCTAAGTTATTCTTAAAAATGGTTTGACAACCTACAGTGTCCACAACCTGAAGCATTAGGTTTACACCAATTCGAACTATAAAACGCTTAAAAAGGCAAAAATACGGTTTCCATGAAATATTTATGATACAGAAAACCAATTAGGAACACAATTTTAACTTACTGATAAGAGTTTTCAAAAAAGTGTGCATTAGAAAGTGTGCAACTTCTAGAACGTTTCTGGACAGAAACTTTTTCGAAAGTCATGCCAAAATGAGTTTCTACCAAACACAACTGTTTGGCAGCTGACAGCAGAGCTGGCAGGCAACATGATGCCGAATAGTCTACGGAATTGGCCTTGAAACAGTCGAAGTGTCAAAAGAGCGCGAGTGAGACAGAAAGACTTTGAGCTGACATTGAGTTTTGGATTGGCGACAAAAGTTTACAGAGCGTGGCAGCAAAAATTAATTAAGCCGAAGTGTTTGCAGCGGCAGCAACAAGTTGCAGCTGTTCTTAACTTTAACTTTAGCTGGCAAACAGTCAATAAAAGACAGCTTGGTGGGCAGCAAGCGAGCAGGAGGCGGACATAAGTATAACTGGCAACTGCTGTCAGTTGCCATAACACGAGGTACAAAACCGCATTATCCTTTGACTGGCAGGCACGGAGGTGCTGTGCCGTGCTCCGATCTCCGCCCGCTCGACATAAAGCCGTTGGTTTATTGTCTTTTAAATGAAAATGGCTTTTCGCGCACAATAAAGCGGCAAACAAAGGCAGAAGCAACAACAACAAGGGCCTTACTATCTGCGGTTCTACACAAACGGTTTGCAGCTCATGTGCAATATATATTTATTACGTATACGTAACCTGGCCAACGGCAGCGAGCCATTTGCATTAGAGAGTCGTTGCCGTTTTTGCCTATTGTTTGTCTAAAGTGAAATGTCAAAAAGCTGCGACAATACTGCAAAAAAAAGGAAACAAACAGTGGAAAATTAAAGTTATTTAGGTCACATGGAAGTTGGCTGCACGTCATTTTATTATATTTTTAGAGCAAATAATATGGTCATAATACTCTGTGGCCGAGCACTTGCATTTGCCATTAATTCGCTTGCCACTATACGTTAGCGGAATAGTTTTAAATTTTCAGCTAGTGGTAGCTGCAACGAGGCGTATAATTAATTTCAACGCCATTAATATTACTCATACGCACAGGAGTAGCGCTGCGCTGACGCATAAAACTAATCATGTTGACGCTTTCGTCGTACGACATAAGACAAAGCTGACGCCGAACACATAGCACACACCTTCACGCATACTATCGCACACACTCACACACAGATACACACAGATACACTCACCCAAACAGATAATTAACTACATTAATGAATCTGTGGCATACATTTCTGCTGTCGTCGTAGCCTGCTCTGCTTCGCTTTCAACACTTGGAGAAAAAGCTGACTCCTTTTAAAATAAGTAGTTGAGAATAAAGCACAATTGAATAGGTATTTTGGTTTCTGGCAGAACATGAAGAAACTTCTCTTGGGAATGTCCGGAGCGAACTCTGCGACGACGCTAAGCCTTTACATGATCAAATGCTTAGATTTAGCCAATTTGTACCTGGATTACGAAAAGTCTTTTCTTGACCCCTTAACGGATTTTTGCGTCGTGTTTGGGCCCCAATACTGATAAAAACGGCTGGCGTTAAGTAAGTAAAAAAGTAGTTTTTTACTTTTCCGCAAAAAACGACGAATTAAGCACTCTGACAACTTTTCCGGCGATTTGGAGATGTTTTTTTGTCCGTGAGTCGTGTAGTGTGTTGCTCAAATAACTTTTGTAATTTTGACTTTGGCAAGCTAAATGTTTTTCTATCGTGTTGGGCATAACTTGAATGCCTTCAACTTATTTCCTATTGAATTTGACCACTCTAGTCGCTATAGTTGTGTCGCCAGAGGAATAATAAGAGTAAATAATTTTAAAAAGTTTGTTTTTCCAATAACTTTAGTAATTTCTACTTGACCAAGCTAAATATATTCTATCGTGTTGGGCATGTCTTCAAAGGGTTTTCTATTGAATTTGAGCACTCTAGTCGGTATAGTTGGGTCGCCAGAGGAATAATAAGAGTAAATATTTTCGAAATTTTTTCTTTTTTTTGTTGTTTAAATTTGTGCTAGGTAATTTCGGTTGTTTTGCTAAACGCGCGGAAAAGCCTGAGTTGGTTACCAACTGTTTATTTTTATCTAAGTCAAACTAAGGTGTGCGCTCTACAAGGACCAAATAAGTAGCGTTAAGACAGAATCTGAGCTTCTAGAGAGCATTACATGACTGAAGACAGACGCCCCACATCGGTCTGTAAGCGGGTAATGAGTTGTTATAGGCAATCAAATAGACAAAGCATAGAAGTCGAACTCAGAAACGGTTCTTTTTTTTTGTGCATAAAAAGAGTTATTTTCGTGGTTTCGAGCTGAGCACACAAGCGTATGAAGGTTTAGTGCGTTTTCCTTATATTCCAAAAGCTGGATTAGCGCTAATCCAAAGAGAGACGCTCACCTACACAACACACACGCGTGACGCTAATGCACACAACTCATGCATAAAAACTTACTATTAGTTTAAACTTTACTTGAAGTTAAGTTGTTTTACATTCAAAAACAAGCGTTTTCATATCGTTAAACATTTTCTCCTGTATTTGAATGTACAGTTTTTCGCTCAGTGTATTGTTGTCATCTTCTTTCTTGCTGTTGTTTGCATTCCATTTTGACAAAACTTCATTCGAGCGTTGGCTTTTGTCTGTCGCTTTTGCGTTTGTGCTATTCATCAGCATTCCATTGAAATTTGATTTTGTTTCGTAACTCACACAATCCCACATAGAACCCTATATACATGTTCATATATGTAGAGAAAAAAAGGTTCTTCCTTTGAGCTGTTGTTTGCTTGCCAGTCCCTCCATTGATATGTTGACATTTTAATGTGTTTGCCTTGACACACACACAAATATTTATACATTTATTCACTAAATATGAACATCGGTTGGGGAAAAAGTCTCTGTAATCGCCTCCAGCTCTTATCTTTGGCAAACAATTAGCAAAACTATTTCATTAATTTCAATTGTGTATATTCATTTGCAATATAGAGTCTACATATAAGAGACGACGCGCAGTTCCAGAGTTTGCATATTTCTAGCAATTAACAGCTGCCGCCCTATTGCAATGGAGCTTACAAATTGCATAATACAATTAAATTGCATCCAATTAGTTGGAATACAGCTAATATCGCAGCTCTCTTGACCAGAGTAAATACTGAAAATGTAAATGAGTTGAGTTCAAATTACGCTCTTAGATACTTTTTCCATATATCAGACTTTGGGTATTTGTACACATTTAATAAAATGTCTTTTTGATTTGAATGGTAGCTACTTGGTTCTGGAACCGATTGGTATATCTATTGTGGTTTCTGATTTCCGATTATGCCAATGATGAACGATGGTAACGATGAATAATAAAAATGGAATTAGGAACACGGCCGGTACACTTTAAGGTCATAAAAAACTTTATACAAAATGTAGAATATATATAATACTAGATGATCCCCCGCGATCCTAATTGATAAAGCCATTAGTAAGTTCATTACATATAGTATGTCAGGTACCATGTAATCACAAATGCACAAATATCGTCTTCTAATCATTAATTTTATCATTTATGTTTTTATGATTACTATTTTTTTAGGGGGCTCTGCCTTTTTACCGGAAAATCAATGTTTTGATGCCATTTTGTGTTGTTTTTTTAACGGAGTTTCGATAACTTTGTCGATTGTGTAATTTATTCGGTATTCCCTAATAACTTCGCCATTTCGCTACCGATTTTGGTCAAATTAGTGTACGCAAAGAATCAATTTACCGCATCAAAAAAGATAATGCGATATTTTCGATAGTTTCTGAAAAAAGTAACGATTCTACGGATACTGTGGCCAACAACAGCAATAGCGCGAAACTCACTATAATGCCAAAACTTTTTAAGATTATAATCACTGTTTACGGATCCCTTTATCACTAAGATGCTATTCATATCTCTTGTGCGTCCAATCCTGGAATACGGATCACCCGTTTGAATTGAATAGGTTCAAAAACAATTTTTACTGGAGTTTCGGTTTAATCTTCCATCGAATGAGAGCTGACATTTAAGGAGGGACTACTTTTTTTGGGGACTTCATTCATTTCTGTTGGAGCGTTTCTACTTTAGCATCTCAACTCGCCACAGAACTGCGAAGCGTTTGAGCAATTCAGAATAATTTTCAATGACTTTAATGGTGCCTGGCAATGTGTAAATATTTAATTATTTTGATTTTTTTTTGTTGTTTTTTTTGTTTAGTTATCGATTGTTAATATCATTTTAGTCGTTAAATACATAATACATAAATCTCAAACAAGTACCTAAGCCAAAACTACCAACACCATCTAAAACTCCAAGTTGATATCTCTTTGATAGATCCTATAGAGAGATTATCTAAGCGACGTGTTATCATTTCGACAATTTATCAAAACATATATCGTTTTCTTATCGATATGTTTATTTTCCAAAATATTTGTCCCACAACTCTAGTAGATCGTTACAATATTGATTACACTTAACAGTTTCAATACAACCTCAGCAGGCAAAAGCTTGTTGTATGAGGCGACTAACAATGACACTGGGTTCTTTCGAGACCAGTAGAGCCAACCCAAGACTTAAAAGGGTTGCCCGTAGGGTTTGGGACCCACCAAATACAACCACAATTCCAATGAAGCAATGTATTTACATCAGGCCGTAACCCGATAACACGGGTTGTTATGGCCAGTTAAGAATTAGATGAAGATGCTGGTTATAGTGACTTCACTTACTATAGGTTTTATAAATGGACAAGCTGAATGCGCTTCAACAAAGCTCAAAACAAAGGTTACACAATATGGGCGCAATACTCTTCTCCCCCAAAATGCTATTATTATATAATACAAAACAATGGAACTTTGGTAAATTCCATTTACTTAGCGCATATTCAAATTGGTTAAATCCGCTTAGTTTCAGGAGTACCAGCAATTAGTAGTGCAAAGCAAAATTGATCGACTTTGCTTTGCTATTTGTTTTTATAATAGCATACTCTATAAATAAGCCTCTGGCGTATGCAAATATTGGCATTGCATCAGCACAGCAAAACAATTGAGGCAAAGCCCAGAACAAAGGGACCTATAGTAGTTTGTCTACGAAACAATTGAAAACTAATCTGCATGAGAACAGCCACGGGGCCGAACCTGGTGAAGGAGGGTTCAAGCTGCCTTCTCGATGCATAAGGTGAGCGATAGCCAGCCATGCCAACTGAACGTAATTCAATTCAGTTCGAACTGCCACAGCCAGAGTCGAGGTCGAGAGCTTTGAAACTGTATGGAATATTGTAATTTGCTTAGTTTTGTAGCAAATTAAATCTGGCTGGCTGCCAAAACAAGTTATAGTTGGTCCTTTTTGCAAGTGACAAGTTCTGGCTACAGTTTATACAGGTAACTAGATTAACAGTTACCAAGAGTGAACGGGCGGAAAACCCCACCCAAAGAGCGTCTTTATGTGTTTAACAGCTACGTGCATAATTCAATAGAATTTGCAGCATGATTCAATCGACAGCTTTAAAAATTAATGGAAAAAAAAATAACAAAATAAAAAGTACAAAAAATGTTCAAATTTCCCGGCTCTCTGCATGGCTTCAAACATTTTCCGTTTCAATAGATTTTATTATTTTGCTGTCGCTCTAAGGCATGTGTGTGTGTGTGTGTGTGTGTGTGAGTGTGTGTGTGTGTGTGTGTGTGTGTGTGTGTGTGTGTGTGTGTGTGTGTGTGTGTGTGTGTGTGTGTGTGTGTGTGTGTGTGTGTGTGTGTGTGTGTGTTTAGGGCTGTTCCAATACTGTTTGCGTACCTAGGTGCGCATAAGTGTGTAGAACAGTGGCGTCGATAAGGGGGTCAATATGGTTTCTTTAAACGTCGCGATGTTCCGTTGTTGCAATACAAACGTCCTTTCTCTTTTGGGTGTATCTTTGTCATTCTTATCTTCCTTTTTGTCGAATAGTGAGTGTAAGTGTAATATGTAATCGGTTTGATTCGTCATCTTTTAATGCTATATCAGGTGAGCCTTAGGGTTGTCATCAAGAACATTTGCTGTTGTTTATCAATAACCTCAATGTTATTATTAATATTGTGCAATATTAACCCATTGTTGCAAATGTAGAGTTATAATGTTTCGTCGATAAAATCCCACTTCGCATCTTTTTAATTGTAATCTTTTTCTCTAGTACGCATTTTGACTGTGTCTGTTCTTGGGGTTCTTTGCGATTCCAGGCTGTAACTTGACTGGCACATTTGTACTTGCTTTTGCTTTCATCAAAGTTTATCTAAAAAGTTGAAGACTTGAAGTCCTCAGTAGCATGTCTATCCAAATGGAATTAAGTCTGTGCAGCAGCAGTTTTTTCTAATCGAAGCTTGAATTTTGATTCTAATGTTTCTTGACCTTCTCAAAGACTTATAAGGCTGTGTTTGGCAGCTCTGGCTACTTCCATAGAACTTTCTAAGAAAAATGTATTGCATTTTATGCAAAGTCGCATCACACTCCATCCTCAAGCTAGCAACGCCACTGATGTGAAATATCGTTATTGAAATTTGTTGAACTTGAAAATTTGATAACTCAATGCAGGTAAATGTCAAGTGACAAAATCTTCGTCCATTAAGCTGCCTTTTAGCTTACTTTATGAGAATAGGACACAAACAGACGCACACATATACTTGTACATACACAAGCTAAAAGCCTGTTTTGGCAAACACTTTGTGTGGATTGCATTACGCTCATTAATTTTGCTAAAAGTGTTTTGGTCTTTGGTGTTTTGTCTAAGAGTTTGTTTTGCTTTCTAAAAGTCAAAATAATTGCAAAGCTTAAGCTTAGCAACAGTAAAGAGAACCACAACAAAACAGTTAAACCACATGAGCACCTTGGGAGCTACATTCAAGTGATTGCTAGAATACTATAATCTGTAACCCTGAAATTGCAAAACTCACTTAGTTTGCCATTGTACTAAACTTCAAGTGTTAATTGAGTTATGCCCTCTTCTTTTTCCTGATGAGCTGTACATGTGACTAAGTTAAGGCCCTTGCTGTTTTGAATGTCAATAACCATTTGAAGAACTCGTCTAATATAGACGAGATTGGGGGTCATGCCGCGGTACTTCATTTCACTATATATCTTATAAATTAAGATTATGTATCTCTCAAAAACACATTCCATGTCAAAAGAGTTAGGGCACCAGAAGATCTCGGTTCGCTGTGACTTCTGTAGGAACACTGTAGGTCTGAGTGATAGGGGTCCATCAGAGGGCTGAATAATTATCACAATCTTTTTGGAAGAAGACTACTCTTGGCGACCATTCTTTTAGCCTGGTGATGACATTGCACCCCCGTGTGGTGAGCAGAGAGAATACCACCTCACAATGTCAATGCTTGTCGTATGGGGCGACTAACAATGACACTGGGTTCGTTCGAAGGATTCGTTCCAGAAGAGCTACCCCAGGCCTTAAAAGGGTTGTGCGTAGGGTTTGAAACACACCACGTAAAACCACAATTCCAATGAAAGAATGTATTTACATCAGGCCGTAACCCGATAACGAGTTGTTTTGGCCAGTTGAGAAGATGAAGATCACATTGCAAGTGTTATGGCTCTTTTACGTTTGTGTGCATTCTATTCAAATGTCCGATAGTGTATACATGTAACGGCTTCTATCTTGTGTTCTTACATGTGCATCTGTTAAGGTTTTCACATCTTCGAACAAGTTTGCGATTGTAAATTCGCTTTCAGCATTTGGATTCTTTGTTTTCCCACAAAACAAATTCATGCGGAAATTTTAATTTCACACTGAGATTGTATATACAATATAATAATCAGGTCAAAACAGTCCGGTAAGTCCGGGTTTGTTAAAATAAAATAATTAAGCATTTGAGAAAATAAGGTAAATTTATGTTTAAGTAAAATTGCTTGGATTACACGGAAAACAAGCCACAAAATATTTCGCATGATTCATGCGTATAAAAACAGCAACAACAACATTAAGAAACTAACGTGCGAATTGGCATTTAACGAGCACTTAATTGGGGGCACTCATCTTAAGTCAAGCCAACGGCTACTTAGTTGCAACTTGTGGCACATGCAAACCACACCACCTCGAGGCGACACACATTTGAGTCGCCAATTCTGCGAATCTACAGACGCCGAATACGACTGTGACCAAAGACTGCGACTGCTACGGGGTCTGGCACTGCAACTGTGGCTGGGGATTGTGGCTATGGGTCTAAGGCGAGTAAAGCCGCGCGTAATTGAAACTAATTTTCAAAGCAAAAACGGTGCAATGAAATGAAACGTCAAGTAAACTGACTTGTATTTGATTTCATTTTGCGTATAATTTTGTATATATAACGTATACGCCCCGGCTGAGGCATGCGTCAACCTTGAAATGAAAAATAGAGCGAGAGCTTAACTGTTATTTTATGTATTTGTTCTTTTGGGATCACTCGGATTTGAGCGTGTAATTAAGATTCAAAGACAACTTTTTGATGGCGTCATTAAGTCTGTTGATAACTTGGGGCAGGCTTAATGACAGTTGCTAAGCACTTGCCACTTGGCACTTAATGCCTACCTCCATCAAGTGTCAACATTGCACTTAGGGCTATAACTTACCGATGAGTTCTCATCGCAGTTGAGCAGACCGTAAAAGTCCTCGTCGGGACTGCGTTTATAGTTGATGATAGCATCGACAGCGCTCATTTTTGCAGATTAAAATGCCAATTAATTTTAAAACTAAGCTGCGAAGGATTTTATTAATTAGCAATGATTTGAAGAAACAAATTTTAACAAAAATTGGCACACTTTGTATACAAAACACTTAAAAGCACAAATTGACCTTCAACTCTTATTACACTAGGCAACAAAACATAAATTAATTTCGTGCCGATTGCGAATGCAGCGCACCATTAATTATAACTGTTTACAAGATACAGAAATTAAAAACTGCAAAATCTGAACCGTACTTTATACCTAAAATTTGGTGTAACTAAAACTTCTTTAAGTTTTTCTCACATAGTTTGTAGTACAGCAAGTAGTTTTCGAATCAAATTATTTTTATGAATTCGAAAAAGAAAGATATTAATAAAGATATTTATATTCAATAGAGCAATTTACAAGATAATATATTTGTATAACTTTTTGCTCTTAACATTTGCGTCGAAAAAAACGCTACTTAGGCATGAAATGCTCTCAAAGATTCGAAATTGTTCAGATCAGATTTGCCGTATAGAGTATGTCTTAGCCAAGGGAATTAAATTGAGGTCAATTTTGTTGCGTAGTGCTATGGAGCCATAGTTAATAAGCACTTGTGCTAAAAATAAGTCCAGTAAAACTGAAATGTCAGATCTTGTTTTAGATTTGTTTTGATATGATATTTTTGGGTTTGTTTTGTTTTGTTTTGAATTTGAGCTTTTTCACTTTCACAAATCGCGTTCAGCACTTTGTTAATGGCCTTTGTAGCAACTTCATTTACCACTCTCAGCTTAACTCTCAAACCAGAGACAGATCAAAATAAACTTAAGCTCTTCCCATAAACACACACACACACACACACACACACACACACACGCACACACACATGTGCATGTGCAGTTAGCTTGTTGTTATTATTAGTAAATATTATTACATTTGGCCAAGCGAGCGCTCACGTTGTTACCGCCAACACTTCGAAATCCAGACTGACACTCAATCGCTCGTTGCGCTTCGGCTTGTTTGGCGCGTCGCTCTCTTGGCTTACGCTGTTGCCTACGCACTGGAAGAGCTTTCGAGCGCCAAACACAACTTGCGCTCTCAGAAAGCCAAAGCTTATACAGAGAGCTTTTTTAAACTCAAAACGCCTTTGACTTGTTTGGAGCTCAACTGATAAGCGCGCTTTTGAGTTTTGAATTTGTTTTGGTGTGTCGTGGTTTGTGTGGCGTTGCGTGAACTGGTTCCTCTCCTCGTGCCATGGGTAAGCCCCATGTTGTTGCTGACTAAGCACAGCCAAGACGAAAACCCAATCCGGGGATTTTCTTAGAATTCACTCCATTGGGCAGAAAGTGCCAGCTTTCAAGTTTTACAATTTCCAGTTTGTGTCAGCTTTTTTACATAGTCTTATGCTTGGGTAAGTGCTTTTTTACACTAAAAAAGTGTATGTTTGGTTTGTAACGAAGTTAACGGTTGTTCTAGAAAATACTTATTCAAATTTGCTAAAAATTTTAAAATGTCAAAGTTTCACAACTTCTTACATTTGTCTATCATAAAAGAAACCATATTAAATGAGCAGCTACAATCGGGAGAGTCAATTCGACATTCTCAAAGTTCTAAACAGATTATGACGCGCTTTAAGAAATTTATTATGTTTTGCATGTTTTTGTTGTTGAATGCGCTGAAAATATAAGGTTCTCTAGAAAGAAGTCTTTCTCTTCTAATGTAACAAAAGTGACAGTTAAGAATATTTGCAATATACCAAGCAAAGCGTTAAAAATTTTAATTTCAGACGAGGGAAACGTAGCGAAAAGGACAAGGAGCTCGAGAGGAAGATGAAGATGGAAGAGAAGAGAACATTCGACGCAAATCACATTCTGCCGTGCCAATTTTACGAATTATTGACAAGGCCTAATGCGGTCATACTTTCGCCTAATGCGGTTATAGTTGCTTCAAATAAATGTTGAATCTGTCCAATAGCTCTGAATAACATTTTTCGGTTATCGTGTTCCCGTTTTGAAAGTACTAAACTACCAAAACTATCCTGTGGGTTGTTATGCATTCAGCGCAAAAACTCGTTTGGATTGTCGTTGAATAAACACTACTCTAAAATGGCTTCACAGTTGCGCTTATGTTCGAGTGGGAGCAATCGTAGCACCCATCGTGTGAATAGTCTTTTATATGTAAAAGCTGTTGTATAGATCAGCTTATGTTAGGTACCTACAGCCTCAGCCAACTCAAAAACTGTAATTATTCGACCGTTTAATATCATTTTATCGAAGTTTTCTGGAGTGTCAACTTGTTTGGGGCGATTTAAACGTTCGTCATCACTATGAAATTGGATGTTGCAGGGTCCCAATAGTATTTATCGTGCATTTACTTGATATCCCTCGAAATATGAAAATTTGATTGTGTTAGCATATGCATCTGGTGTGTATATAAAGGTTCAAACAGCCCTCGTATCTGGGTCTGATGTTAGACAAGGGCCTTGCTTTTGCACAACATAAGGCTGTCATAAGCTTTGGCCCACCAGCGAAAGCTTTGCTATAAAGCTTTTTCATGTAATGCTTTTGCTATAAAAATGCGCTTTATGGCAAGTCTATGGCCGCCCACTTGTTGCAAATTTCAAAGTGAATTTCACGCTCATCTGTTCAGATTGGTGGAAGATGGGGGGCTTCTTGTTGTAAACTTTTCCAACTGACAGCCAAAATGGGCGCATTGTAAAAAATTAACACAAAACTTTGTTTAATCCACAAGCTCATCAATCTATTTATGTGGAAGTGTGTGTGTGTGTGAGTGTGTGTGTGTGTGGGGGCGTGTGGGGCGTTGTATATTGTGTGTTGTGGTCGCTTGGCGTGGGTCTGATACGATTCCAATCAAAACCTAAAAATGCGAATTTCAAATTAAAAGGGGCAGCCAAGTGTGAAGGCAAAGTTTACATAGTTCTAGATGTTGCCACTGCTACTTGTAGATTTACGGCAAAACGAAAACTGTTGCATGCTTTTAGGCATAGGCATTAAAAGCAAACCAAAGGTGGGAGTGTGTGTGTGTGCCTGCCTTGGGCGAAGCACAGTGGATCCAACTGACTTCTTTTCGGGTGAAAATCCGAACTCTTGAGGAAGTAAAGATATTTGCAAAATTTGAAATGCATATAACAGAGAAGTCCTTAAGCTTCTGCCATACTTTGCAATAAATAAGCTGTGAAGAGAGAGAGAGCTTCAAAAAACGGTAGTAAACTTCGATATTATATACACCAAAAGTCCTTATCCTTGCACCTATAAAATGTGCTCATTGCTTAATAAATCGTTAAAATTTTGAAAATCTGTTGGTAAGATGTTTGCAGTCTATTTTGATCTTAGTGTACACAATTTCGCCAGATACACAAACTTTCAACGAGGACGATTTGTTAAAAAATAAACTAAATTTAGAATTTATTTCTTTATTTGCAGTATATAATATCGAACTTTACTACCGTTTTTTGAAGTTCCCTCTATACAGCTTATTTATCGCAGTGTATCGCAGTTATGTAAGTCATGATTTTCACCGAAAAAGAAGTCAGTTGGATCCACTGTGCAACGCTCTCTACGTGTAGCCAAAAATGATTTCCGCACATAAATCATCATAATGGTGGCCACCGACAAGCTGAAGAAGAAGAAGAAGCTATGGCCAAAGTAGTCAAACAAACACACAAAACACACGTAATGAAGACGAAACCATGTGGCACGCATATAGCTTAGAAATGAAACTGGACTTGTGTGAGGACAGTGCCTGAAACCATATTCACACACTCTTGTTGTGCGTAAGTGTGTGCGTACTTGTGTGTATGTGACGTCAACAAATTGAGCTGCAGTAACGAAACGAAACGAAACGTTTTAATTGGACAAAAGAGCAAAGCAACTATTTATTTCCATTTCAGTTCTCGAGGCAGAGAACTCTACCAGCAGCGCTTGCAGTCCTGATAAGACTTGTTCAAGTCAACTGCAAGCATTCAGCCGACAGCGTTTTTCTATTAGTACAGTAAACGCTCCTTAAGCAAAAAATCTAATTATTTTTTTTAATTTTTGACTTTGTTTACGTTAGTAACAAGCTAATGCCTGGATCTCTGGACATTTTGACAGCTCAAGTACTTTTCCGACAAGGATCGAAGAAATACGCAATGCGGTTTTTGATAAATTCTTAGATGAATATTCTAATGGTGATGGATAAAGTTTTTCGGGTTTTCTGATTAGTATTTGAAAACGTTTTATCGTTATGTTTGCCAGATCGATTGAAATATGAATAGACATGCATGGCTTATAAAAAGGCTGAGCTACCTCTGACGGTCAGAAAATGTTACTGAGAAAAAAGACAAGAGTGTTAAGGAAAATAGATGATGTATCCTAAGAAAGCTTTCTCTCAACATGACAGCCCTTGTAGGTACCGTGGCTTCCAAGAAATTCCTTTTACAGCTCAAGAGGAAGAAGACAACAAGTTGTTAAGTTGATCAAATACTTGTAAAGTTGATTAAAAGTTACCAAGTTGATTTAACTGAGTGTATGAACAGTGAATATTTATAAATCCGAATGAATTGCGAAATTATAATCCATACGCTGTTACATGTATATATATAGTCTACACTTAAACTATTACAATCAAACCATTCAATTTTAACTATTTTGTAATCTTTGCTATGATAAAAACTATTAATTACCATTTAATTATACATGTATCTTAATTTTTCAACAACATTGCCTATCAACACTAGTTCCAGCTATAGTTTCCGAACCTTCTGCTTAGAAAACCCTTGTGTTCAGTTGATCTTTGATACCAGGATTGTGTCAATTTCACAAGTAGAGAAACAACTTGTCATATTTGCATCCAAACTTTAAAATTAGCATTAAACAGATCGCTGAATATGATCCTTATAGTTCATGTTTTGTTACAACTTTGAATCAAGTGCGCTTTGACATGATGGAAAGGTCCTGATACCTTCACCCAACCACTGTCAACAAACTTAACATGATGATCCTTCTTTTTAATGCACCTTCAATCAAGGATCTGTTTCTGGTCGGTGGCGTTGAAATATAACTGACAGATAGTAATACAATTGTAAAACTGTTCACGAACATTGGTTTCAATGTCAGAGGAGGAGAGATTATTTAGAAAAATGAATCTAATGAAATGAAACTATTGAACAAAAGTAGTATTGTCGCGTTGCATTGTGCTGCTTTTTAAAATGAACCATTTTGGCTTACAAAGATCTTCCATAGATGTATTGCGCTTCCAAATTCGCATCCGAAACGCCTGGATTGTGCTGCACACCAGCCAAAGTGAAATAACCGCCTTTGACACCGCCTCTTTAGCTTGTGAAGACTTTGCAAACTTGCAATTGAAAGTTGGCTCAATCTTTTTCATATAGCGCAGTCTAAGTCAACAAAAGTGGTGCAATGGAACCAAATTATCAGTGGAGCAGCCAAAGAATAATGTCATTCAAGCGACGAAAGTCAAAGGCATGTTCAAAGGCGAGAAGTACTCATTTCGGAATTCCAAGTTCAAGCGCTCGCTTCGCCTACGCCATGACGATCAACAAAACTCAAGCATAAGCGTTGCCAATGTGTCCTCAACCTCTAATTTCCATGCCATGACAATTATACATGGCACGTTTGCAAACGAAAATTAAACAACGTTTTCTGTTATACATCTGAAAAATTTGAAGAAAAACACAAAATAATGGAAAAATAAATTGGGTTTGGCGTAAGAAGCGCGCAGGAGCCGGAGCCCCCTACAAGTGCAAGTGGATATAAAAGTTTTTAATTTGCGCGCGTTTACTGTATGCCTGTATTTGCTTTACCAGCTGCGTCTAACTGTAATTTGCTCCAGTTGAAAGCAAAATCGCAATGCAAACAAATCGAGTGGCCATATCGAATGACATTGTGTGCAGTTTACTTAGTACAACATCCTGTCACTGTCTGTCAGCGCTTTAAACTTGCCCGGAGCTATGTCCCCTTTGCTATTTCCATAGAGAGAGAAGGATTGTCTGCTGGCAACATGTCTTCTTAAATTTTCGACTCAATTAATGGATGACATGAATGCAATAAATTCTCTATGAATTCACAAGCGAAAGAAAAATAAAAACCCGAAAAAGCCTGTTTCTGCTTCTGCTTCTTTTCAATTGCCAATTGGCAAATGGTAAATTTTCAATTTGTGAATTGTGAATGGAAAATGGCAAGTCAAGGCAAAGTTGCCGCAAACTTTTCATTTCCGAGAAAACGGTATATTATGTACGGCTACGTAGTATATAAGTAAGTGAAACGCATTAAAACCCATTGCGCATATTTGACTCAAGCTGTTTTATAGCCGGAATATGTGTGCGTGTGTGAGTGAGAGTTTAATAACGTTTATGAAGACACTTAACGCGATGTTGAAATTGTTACAGATATGTTTATAGCTGCGTTTATGGAACAGTTCTGTTCGTGATATTACATTCCGATACTGATTTTTAAGAATATTAATTCTTCTTTTCTTCTGGCTTGATGGCAACATGTTTGCCCAATTTGCTTGTGATTAGCGTTAGCTTTTCCAAAGTGTCTACAAAATTGCGATAATATTCCGAATTTAACTGGGATATGCGCTCATGGAACACTCTAAGGCAACAGATCGGTTCCACCTTCATGCCATGACCCAGCTCAAGGATGAACTTCAGCGTCATATGCTGGCGCAATGTAAGAGTCATTTCGGCAAATTTTTGTTGCACAGACAGCTTCTCAGCGTGATCAAGCATATAAATGACTGCCTCTTCGCACAACAATTCAGCATGTTTCTTTAGATACATCAAACTGTCTACAAGACCTTCAATCGTGGCAAAGTGCTTGAGTCCCGCACCGTATTTCTCACCGAATACTTCCTGGCGTTTTCCCTTCTCGGTCTGTTCAGCTTTTTCTTTAGAAAGCTCCATGGCGTAAATTCCAATTTCAACTAAGGGAAAAAATGTTTTTTAGAATATTTGCAGTCTATTGCTTTGTAAACCAAGTTCTAAGTACTAAGTCATTCTTTGTATAAATTTTAGGATTGTGGAATGCACGTAGCAGTATGAACAGAAGGCTCAACACTGTCTGTTCTGCGATTTCCAGAGCGTTTCACTTGATTTCCGTATCATTTTATATGACAAACAACAGCATGATTACGAGTACACAGAAAACACTTCAGACTAAGCATTGGGCGATCCCCAAAAACCGTTTAAATGACTTTTATAATGCCATCGGATAGCAACTTTTGAGTGGCTTTAATGCACTGTAAGAAATTAGTTGGTGTTTACTCACCGTTGCTAGTCGCCACAAAATAAAAAATGTTTTTGTGCCAACTTATAATTTTACTTAAAATTAATATTCGCTTTTGTTCTATGAAGTTTTAAAATGTTAATTCTTTTGACTTCTAAGAAAAAGACAACTTGATCATTAAAACAATTTGTATGATAATTTTATTCATGTGGTGTGGACAAGAAGATGTGCAATATAAATTCAATGCAAACATGAATTACTACCAACAAACATCATGTCACATAAACGTTTCAAATCGCAGGAAATTCCTATATTTTGTCATAGTAGAATGTTTAGAATTATATCATGGAAGTTTATAAACCAATTTGTATGCTATATAGTGATATCCGAATATGAAGTCCATACACTGGCCATCAGCGATCAGTGCGACCTACTTACCCACCACTTTTTATTGAATTTCCACCTTCCTAAACTCCAACCCAAATCACTACGCAACTTAACTACCTAGAAACCTATGACTGAAGTAACCTTACCTAATTATTGGTCAGTCTGTGACTGAGATCTTACACACTTTCCTTCATCCGAGTGCCACTTCCAAACTCGAGCCATATCAACCATGTTCTAACTTCGTGCAAGCTTCTCGAAGCTATAAAACAGCTAGTCTTCAACTACATTGCAAGTGCAAGATATACTTAGTAAGGTATGCGCACTCCGCTCGGAACACATCCCTTCTTTTCTCTCAATTGGACATTTCTTATAATTGTGTCTTTTTATACTGAACTGCATCCTAACATGAGCTAGTGACTTTATACATACATACATATCTTTCTAAGTGTACCTTATGAAAGTCTGCGTGCATGAGCGAGTTGTATACTGTCCCTTACGCAGTCTTCAAGAAGCTTGTGTTAGGGGATCACACTCTGTTTTCATACTCTTATTCAAATTTCAACTGTCCTTTCTCTCTCTTAACTTAATCTATCGGGCATGGACAATGACGAGCCATCGCAAAACTAACTAACGAACTAACTTTCAAATAGGGATGTGCCGCTCCCACGAGCTCGCACACACATGGCCGAAGTGTACGAGACAAACAGCTGCATTGTTCTCTCTTAAAATCAATTGCACAATTCCAAATCGCGAGTTCACTTAAGGCATAAACGTAGAAAGTAAGTTTTCGAGTTTTGCTCCTAGGTCAGCTCGAGTCAACGACTCTTTTGCAGCCAGCCAAGCAAACCATAAAGAGAGAAAGGGCATTCAGTGGGAAAAACAGAGCGCGCCGTTTGCCGGTTTATAATAATAAAAAGTACTTCATTTACTTCTGTTTCTCTGTAATTTACAGCTGTGCAACAGTGAAACAAAAATACTACTTAAGTGACAAAGAGAGTCGTAGTGTGAGAGAAAGGCGGGAGCGGAGCGGAGTTCGTTGCGCCTGAATCCGTGTGTGGCTGTCGTCGGTTTGTTTTATTGCCCATTGTGTGCCCTCGTTGCCCCCTTTCAGCCTTTTTGCCATATAATTTATTTATCCTTGTGCAAGTATTTTATTAAAGATTTTTTTCATTTTCCGCCGTACGCTCTCCGGCGTTCTACTACTTCGTACAGCTTGCTGACAAAGAAATTACTTATTAATCATATTTGTGCGCTGATTTTTCGCCGCCAAAAGCCAAGCAGCTGCAACAAGACGCACTAGTGCGTGGGTGTGGCATGTATCTTACAGATACTATGATATAGCAGATTGCCTGCTGTGTAATCTGTAATCTGTGTGCGGAAAATACACTACACCAATTTATGACCGAGATTATGCTCATTAAAAACAGATTTTGTATGCCAATTGCATATGCTGGCTATACACATAGGTCTACTAGTCATATTAATATTCTCAAGAGTAGCGACCCACCGAAAGAGCGACAGACAAACCAACCGTCGGTTGGGTCGGTTTTTGAGCAGCCATAAAGACATTTTCGAAAATTAATTTTAGAACATTTTGTCTTGCTTATATTTGGCGCTTTGTTTACACACACACACACACACACATACACACGCACACACTGACGAGAAGGCGCACTTGTCTTTCATATATCTTTCTCGATCCGTTGCGCTGACTGCGACAGATATACAGGAAGTCATTCACATATAAATCACAAAGATCTTTCATAGTCTCTATAAAGACTGCAAGGCAGTCATTAACCCAATAGAAAATCACGCGACTATAATGAAATTTTGCTTAATAGTGTGTTGGTAGCAACAACTTGGGGCACCCTGTTTCTGTAACGAAACTGCAGCCCACAACTGTCAAATACAGTGCCAGAACCGAACTCACACAAAGAAACTCATGAGACGATTATGCTATATTTATGATAATCTAATAGTGCCAAAGATGATAGTTCCACGAATTAACACCCTGTTTCTTTGCAACTACGAGTGCTTATGATCTATGCAAGTTTCATGTAATATATTTTCTTGCTCGGACACCCTATTTTTAAGATGAAAGCAGTGAAAAATTGTCAAAGAACGTCATTAACCCAGTAAACATATAAAGACATTAATATAAACTAACATCTAAAAACCGGAGAACGAGGTCGCTTGGTTAAGTACTAGTTTGCAGCTTTTATATGTACAATCCTAAGAGTAGTATTTCTTTATTGATTGACAGAGCGCTACTTTTAGCAACGAACGTATATTTGCGTACACAACTGTTTCAAATGTTTTTGGAATTGACGTTAACCTATTAAGCTTTATATATTTTTTGTCCAAAACGAAATCACAGTGCATGTTTTTGTTAAAAATTTTGGTTCTAGGATTACTATTTTGGGAACAAGCTTCCTTGGCAAACAGAGATTTTTTCTTTTTAACTGGCCATAACAACCTGTTATCGGTTTACGGCCTGATGTAGAGCACTCCTTCAGGCGCGCCTTCTCCAATCGGTGATACCAAAGTTAGCTTGTCGTCTCTCTAACTGGAGACATGACCTACCCCTTTGACGCCACCCTTCAGCTTCGTCCTTTATACGCGCACCATGACCTAGCCCGCGGAAACGCTGGATGTTAATTCGTTTGCTTATGTCAATGTCGTCGTAGAAATCATAAAGTTCGTTGTTCCATCGAGTAAAGGGCCAAAGAAGAAGGCCATTTTCATCACACTGCGTCATCACCATTGCTACAGCTTCATCAACCAAAACGGAAGGATGAGCATCTCATAGAGTTTCAGGTTCGTCTGGCGACATGGTAACAGTAACATCTATAGGCAAGAGTGATACTCCGCTTTATCGTGTTTATCGTTCTTCATTGAGACGGCGTTTCTAGGGTAGACGAAATCGTTGACAATAAAGCGAATAGCTTGGTTTCTAAGAATCCTGCTTTGCCGATTCTATACTCAAAGGAAACATATACTATGATTTGTTCTTATTTACAACCAGACTGGGTCAGGCGGATTCTCTTTCAATAGCCGCAAAAGCTCCGGTATTCTCTAACCCGCTCACCACACGGGAAATGGTGGACTTACCACACTGATAAAATCCGCTCAGTTCTTTCGCGAATGGCTTTACTATTTAGCCAAAAACGCTGGATGGGGCATTATATGAAATGAAAGACCATTGTTCATTCTGTTAATTTTTATAGTATTATTGCAAAAATTCAATCAACAAATTTAGCACACTTCAAAGTTGGTTTGCATGTTTTCCCCTAATTTATTCGTTGTATGGTACCATCCGGCTGAGATCTGTTTTCAACCCCGAGAAAGCCGATTTTCTGTCCGATAACATTAAAGAACACCTTGAGGCTTTCAATGAGTTGCATCAGATAGCTTTTAAATTGCTGTAGAAATCGGGACCCCATATTCCCGGCGTCTGTAGAAAGATTTCCAAGTCTGCAAGATATATCACAGCTGCACGAATGTAGGGTGGAGTTGTTCATAATTGGTTGCTTGAATTTGACCGAAAAGTTCTGTGAAAAAGTAGAACATTATGAAAAAGAATAAATAACCTATATTCTTAATACAATTTTACAAATATTTTAGTTTTTTAAATTTTACCATTTTCACTGTGTTTACTAATTTTGTGTCATAATAATAATTTGACAATAAAGTAATGGGTATTCATATCAAATATTAGTCGGCAGTAATATACCTCATTTCGATATTTGAATATTCACATCATCTTCATTTTTCCTCAACTATTAACCTTTGCATCAGGTAATTAATTAAAGGTTCATTTAAGAGGTAGCTATTTGTACATCTGTTCAGAGATAAATGTACAAAACTTCTTGTTTGGCGAAGAAAATTGAATCTGAGTTGGCGAAGCAAATGTGGTGAATCTATGGAGAATTCTAAGGACAATTCTACTAGCCTAAAGTGGCAAAGGGATATTGGGATCCCTTTATGTTGTAAAGCGAAGAGAAGAACTTGTTTCTCCACACATTCAATTCCAGATCAATGGCTTTTCTACGGGGGGGCACAAAATGCAGGAGTAAGACTCTTAAAATTCCTTAGACCATCCCTTATTAACCATAGTGTAGACATGGGAGTTAAAGCAAAGTTTGTTAATATAGCACCTAAATCAGTGACTAAAGAGATACTTACCAATGGAGTACCTTTGATAAAGTAATTAAATAGGGTTATGCATGATGAAAAGTCATACAACAAAAAGGCATACAATTTGCAAGATTTAAATTCTTCTGTCGAGTCATCCTCTTTAAGCCAAAGTGCACAACGTGGGTCGTCACGTCATTACTATTAGTTATTGGTATTATGATGCACAGATCTTTCCTACTCTAAGAAAGAAGATATCTAGAGACCTTCGGATTGGGTTCTTGCACAAAAGTACGCGTTACCCAGTGTAGGATGTTAGAACAACCAGCTTCTCGATTGAGCTACTACCAGGAGCCAATACGAGAAGGTCACTCAAAAGTCAGCAGGGAACTACTGTACGGATCCCCAGGACAAATCCCACATTTGAAGAAGACCATTGTTCATTTTGTTAACTTTATAGTATTATTGGAAAAATTCAAACAACAAATTTAGCACAATTCAAAGTTGGTTCGCATGTTTTCCCCTAATTTATTCGTCGTATGGTCCCATCCGGTTGAGGTCTGTTTGTAACAGTTTGTTTCTGTCCGATAACATTAAAGAACATCTTGAGGCTTTCAATGAGTTGCATCAGACAGCTTGTAAAAAGCTGTAGAAACTGGGACCCCAACCTTCCGACGGCTGTAAAAAGATTTCCAAGTCTGCAAGATATACCACAGCTGCGATAATGTAGGATGGAGTTGTTCATAATTGGTTGCTTGAATTTGACCGAAAAGTTCTGTGAAAAAGTCGAACATTATGAAAAAGAATAAATAACCCATATTCTTAATATAATTTTACAAATATTTTAGTTATTTTTAATTTTACCTGTTTCTGTGTTTACTAATTTTGTGGTTTAATAATAATTTGACAATAAAGTAATGGATATTCATATTAAATTTTAGTTGGCAGTAATATACCTCTTTTCGATATTTGAGCATTCACATCATCTTCATTTCTTCTTAACTATTAACCTTTGGAGTTTGTTTCCACTGATATGGCACCAAATGCAAGGCTCTTAAAATTCCTTGGACCATCGTTTAATGTTGCCGAAAAGACTACCTCCCTTATTAACCATAGTGTAGACATGGGAGTTACAGCAAAGTTAGTTAATATAGCATCTAAATCAGTGACTAAAGAGATACTTACCAATGGAGTACCTTTAATAAAGTAACTAAATAGGGTTATGCATGATGAAAATTCATACCAAAAAAAGGCATACAATTTGCAAGATTTAAATTCTTCTGTCGAGTCATCCTCTCAAGATATCTAGAGACCTTCGGATTAGATTCTTGCACAAAAATACGCGTTACCCAGTGGAGGATTTCCAGCCTTTCCTACGGATTTTGTCTGTAAGAACAACCAGCTTCTCGATTGAGCTACTACCATGGAAAATGGATGGCACCCAACACGGGAAGTTTACTCAAAAGTCAGCAGGGAACTACTGTACGGATCCCCAAGACATTAGGTGTGAATCACTCAGCATCATACCACACGACGCATTCCACGATTGCCTGATCCGCACGTCCGACACTTCGATATGGGATTACTTACATTCCCCGAATCCACGAGCGTTCTACCGTTCACCAATAAAGACTTTGGTCACAGTTCGATTTGTTGCTTCTATTGAGCACCCTGTATATCTTAAGTAAATGCATCGCACAACTGTCGAACGTGTTGGATGCTTGGATGCGTTGTCAGCGAACAGCAAATGCCGCACGGCCAAGCGGCCAAACGGCCAGACGTTCAGACAATACGGACAACAGGACGGATAGACAATTGGACAGCTCGACAGACTAGACAGCCTAGACACATGCTAAATGGCTGCCAGTGCTGCTTACGACCCAGTACACAGTATTTTCCATTTTCCATTTTGAGTTTTTCAGTTTTTTGTTGAACTCGTATTGTTTGTACGCGGAGTATGCTGAAAATAGACCCACGCACAATACACTAAAAAAAAAAAACAACACAGAAAGCCATATGATGCGCCGAGCATGGCAATGACGATGAATAGAAAAGCAGCGAGCACCGAGAGAGGGAGCTAGAGAACCAACACCAATCAACTATTAGGGGAGCAGATCTTAAAATTAACATGCGTCATGTTGCACACAGACTGTGCCTAATTGCAGCCAAACAAACTGAAATTCGAGGCATTTAAGTATACGGAGGGGCCTCGAAATTGCAGTGGGAGCAGACAATTAGTATGGCCTGGGCGACTGCTGCTGGCAGTGGTAGTTCGCTCTCCTGTAGGCCCAAATTTATTGAAATGAAAAGAAAAACTAGTGGACCGGTTACAATGGGAAAAGACCGACTATGATATACCCTGTACGCTCGGCAATTCAACACAGCTAAACGAATGCAATTCTCAGATTTTGGACTTTTAATTACAAATAATGCCAAATGTACTTGTTTTAGACAAGAGTCACTGTTGGAAGAGTGGAACAACTGTTGCATATTTACTTTTCTTCCGACAACAAGTGTGTACAAGCAATCTAATGCTGGACTTTGAAATTATCTGAACACTTAGCTCACATTCAATCTGTCCGAAAACCATTTTGGTTTTCAAGCTTGTTTTTAATTAATTGGCAAGATTTAAGACACTTATTGGGGTTTTAATTCTATATAAACGCCGTATTATTGAAAACTTTAAATGATCTTCGCAATCTCTATTAATCTTTCTATTTCTATCATAAAGCTTTGTAGCGTTAACTTTCTTAGGTGTAACGATCGAGATTTTTTCGCTAGTTGCGAACAATATAGCTTTTTGATACAACCAATTCCTTTATATCGGGTGGGCCTGGATTCTGGTGGAACAGGGTGAAACGGCGTGGAACTTGCTAGGTTGGTACCTTAACCAAGTTAACGCACAAGATCCACGTGGTGCCTCCTAGATAGCAGCTCCGATCGCCACCCGGTGTTAGAGAAGTAAGCTTATGTGTGTAGCGAAGCCTTCCCTGGGCTTTAAATGGGTTGTGCATAGAGTTTGGGACCCGCCCCAATAAAAAGATGTAAGAAGAATTCTTTAGAAATGCTAAGATAACGAACTTGCTGCGCCTTTTAGATGGACAATCAATCATAATTTGGTAAAAAATGTAGTTTATCTTGTTTTCTGCCAAGTGTTACATGCAACATTCGTTTGCACTAAGTCAATGTACCGCTTACCCTTTGTGTACAGTGTATAAAAAGAAAAATCAAAATTGAGCGTAGCGACGTCATAGCATGTCATAAGCAATGCTGAGTGAGAGAGAGAGCGCGCACACACACGCAGCAGTTGTCTCGCTCTGGCTTATGCCTAGGCTAAGACTTGGCCAACTATTCCGGTGCTGGCTGCAGCTCGCTCACAGGAAAGAACCGCAAACACATATACACAAACCTATAGAACAGCTCTCTTGGCTGTTCCGGTAGCAGAGACCCAGCAGAGATCGAGATTTCGATCTCGATCTCGATCTCTAGAAGGCGAACAGAGACGCGCCAGAAACAGAAGTTTTGTGTAATTTGCCTCGTGCGTTGTCGCTGCCGCGTTTTGTCGTCCATTTTGTTGCTTATTATTTAGAATTTATTATTACATATGCCTATGAAATAAGCTGAAATTATGCGTTTTTAATTGTAATTTCATTTTATTTCATTTATTGCGCGTTTGCTTTGTCAACGCCTTTGTCCGTCGTCCGTTGTCCGTTTGTGCCGTACTCGCGCCCGTACTCGCGCCCGTACTCGTCGCTGTCGTCGCCTTTCTCCGTGGTTTCGTTGTGCGCTCTCGCACAGTTGTTGGAAAAAGTCGCCAGCGACAGTGATCAGTAATCAAATAAATAAAATACTCAACTCAAGGCGTTGAATGATTGAAAGTCCAAGCGCAAAGCAGAACGTGTACAAGCGTGTTTTTGCATGTCGCGACGCGTTGTAAACAGTTTACAGTTAACATTCAAACAGTTTGTCTTTAAAGGCATTAAACAAATTGAGAAAAATTTTATTGTTTATATAACCTTAGCGCAAGCTCAAAGCAGTGTATAAAAAAAAAAGCTAAAAATATTTTTAAAAAAATACCAAAATTTAGCTTATGCTTTTGCAGGCAAAAAGTGTGGAAAAAAGCTGAAAAAAATCTCAAAAACTATTGTTTTAGTGTGCGTGTTTTGCATATAAAAAAAAAGTACATACAATAAAGTACATAGAGCAGCAATAAGCTAAACGGCGCAGACTTAAGCAGTCAAGTGAAAGTGAATTGGGTGAAAGTTAAAGCAAAAGTCAAGTCATGTCGGACATTGAGGATGTTTTTGGAGACTCCGCTGAGGCGGAGCAGCCTGAGCAGGCAGAGCAGGAGCCAGCTGCGGATGCGCAGAGTAAAAGCAGCGTGGTAACCGGGCAGACTGAGGAGGTAATACCCGGCGAAACGGAAAAAATGGTGACCGAGACCATAGATGAAGATGGCGATGTTGTGGAGGAGACAACGGAAGTAACACGCAAAACTGTAAAACGCACCATGAAAATCACCGAGGTAAGTGAAGTATTGAATTGACTGGAAAATCACTGTGTCAAAAACAAAAACAACTCGAGTTGTTTTTTGTTTTTGGCAAAAAATGCTAACAAATTGTTTATATAGCGTACAAAATGTTATAAATTTCCCAGCGTTCATTCATATATCACATGGCTTATGTGTTGCTTATATATCATATACGATATACATATATATAACATTTATGCGCGTTTATATATACGCTATAAGACACACTTTCTATGGGACAAGTTGGCCCCAAAAGAAAAACAAATGCTGCAGCTGTTTAATTTCGACGCAAATTAACAACAAAAGCCACTCTATAGACGACATGGGTTCTGTTTTTTTTTTCTTCTCTTTTTCTGCTAAAAAGTCGCGTAGAAACCAAAAACCATATTGTTGTTAAGCACAAATCACTTAAATACTCGAAGTCTGCCAAGTTTTTAGCTGAAAAATAAAAAAATACTTTGAAATTTTAAATAAAAATTGCAAATATTTAATGCAATAAATTCGCGGTTTTTCTTCTTCTTTTTTTTCTCAACGCCAAATTGAGGTTTCCGTGTCTTGCGGTCTGGCGAGCAGACGCAATCAAAACTATTGCAGTCTGCCAGGCGCTAACTAACGGTAAACCGCTAGTGTTCAAATATAGAATTTCGCAAAAATTAATTGCCACAAATTGTTGCACATAAATTTTATAAAACGAATTTGTTAATTGCTCATTCGCGAATTGCAATATTTCCGGCTTGGCGAGGCAACGAATCATTCATACGCCCCGTGTGCCCCTTGTTAGTCTTCTTCTTCTCGCTGTTAGCATGTTTTCGCTTTGTAGTTGTTGTTGTTGCTGTTGCTGTTGCAATTAGTCAAAGGTTTTGGCCAAATATATATTCCTGCAAACATTTTGTAGTCTGTCAGTCCTAATGTCTTTTGTCTTTATAGCCGAGTTTGTTTATTTGATTAGTGTTGGAGTTGTTGTTGTTGTCGCTGTTGAGTTTCCGGTTTTATGTGCGTCTGTGCATATTTCGTGGAATTTTACGATTGCCCAAATGAAATTTGCATTGGAATTGTTTTTCTCATTGTTGTTGCTTTTGGCGGCTTTTGGGAAATATTCACTGGCTTTTGCCTTTTTTATACCCTATACACAAAGTGTAAAAGGGTAATAGAGGTTTGTGCAATGTGTGTAACAGGCAGAAGGAGGCGTGACAGACCATATGTTCCATGGCCCAAAATGGTCAGGAGCGATATAGACATGTCCGTCCTCCCGTATGAACGTCGCTATATCAGACACCATAAGAGGTAGGCACAAAAATTTACCAAAAGTTGCGCATTTATACCGAAAAGATGAAGTTTATCGATATCTTGCCCCCTTCCCCGGTGACATATTTTTACGGTTTACAGCCTCAAAACTCAACAGAAGTGTGCGTCGAGTTTATGGGCATCAACGTTTTAAAAATGATTGAAATTGGATAAATACATCAGAAGTTATAGTCAAAAATATGCAAATTTCACCCCCCTCGCCAATAAACTGTGCCACAAATTCATAGATAAGGATACATGTAAGCTAGAGTTATAAAATTTGGTGTGTAGACTCGTGTGACCCTAATCGTTAAAACTGCATACCCTTTTTTTTCAATGAAACCCCCTTCCCCCCTCGATTTACCTTAACTAGTGCCCCCCATCCCCCATATATTGATTTGAAAATTGATCTGTATTACAAAATTCAACGACATTGGGCTAATAATACTGGAGTTATGAGCATAAAAGTAATTTTTGCCAACATAAAAGCCAATTCCAAATAGGAAAATTTGTTAATTGGAACTTCCCAAAAGAAAATGCTTACAGTCATATTAAACGAAACATACAAGAAAATACTGTAGTTTCCATTTTACCGTATTCTGGATTTAGTGCTTATGGGGAAAAAAGAGTACAGGGTATTCCACTGTCGGGCACCGTCCCGACTGTCTGTATCATTTTTTTTTTTTTTGATTTTATTTGTTATGTTGCGAAATGAAAATGAAATGAAAATCTAAGGGACGCATTCAGACGCAAACACACACACACCTTGTTTGTTTGTGTGTGAGAGTGTGTGTGTGTGTGTGTGGGCTTATTTGGCTAATTACATTGCATGCGAGTGGATCGTTTATTTTGATTTTCCTTCACGCTTTTCCTCTAATGAGCCACGTAGCACTTTTTTGTTGTTGTTCTGTCATTTTTATGCCCCTAACAGGTCAGAGTTTTGGGCTTACCGCAAAGCAACGTGACGTGACTTGTGTTGGGGCAGCCTAAAAGAGCGCTTCAAAGTGCAAAGCAAGTGTGATACGATTTGGCAGCTCGAACTTTTTCGATTGTTGCAGGAATTTCGCATTTTAAAGCATGTTGGGCTTAAAAAATTACCTTAATCACTTTTAGGGCATATTCCAAACGTTTACTTTTTGGTTCTTAGTTTCTTTAAGCTTTTGCGGAAATGAATTTTTCTTGACTTGGAGCTATTGAGTTCAATGCGCTTACGTTAGATAGGAACTACAAAATTACTGACTCGTATGCCGTGACGGCATCTATAAGCTTGAGATGACACTAGCATACACGCTTGCCACATTATGCCACGTTGTAGAGAAATGTCTCCCGATTTGTCGTTTTGTCAGTGGTAAAATGTATTTTTCCCAACCAGCATAAAGAGTGCTTTCATTTACAATAACCGTAATGTCAACTAAAATTCAGTATTCAATGTAACCCAGTCGAAGCTTTAACATATAAAACATTAAATGTTTAAGCAAAATAATCAAACAAATTACATTCATTACATAGTTTTAGTGTATTATTTTGCATATGTCAATTTTCATTTAAAATATATTTTGCAATGCTCATTATTAACAACAAAGGCATGATCATATCGATGACGCAATATACTAAAGGAAAATTTGAACAAAATTTATTAGGAAATTCATTTAGCATGAATTAAAGCAATATATGTTTGTAATGAATGTTTATTTGCTACAATTAATTTACTTGTTTGAAAGGCTATCTGAAAGAAGAGGGTTTTGAGTTAAAAGTTTCATAATTACTTTTCTACACAAATCGATTCTGAAGCAGATTTAGAAAAAATATCTGCATTAATGCTGATTATTTGGTCAAAATATAGTTTATTTTTGCAAAATAAAAATACCTTTAAATACATATTCTTTCTGACTAGCCATAACAATATATTAAGGCCTGATGAAGAGCACTACTACTACAGGCGCCTCTGCTTCGCATACGCCTTCTCCAAAGGTCCCTTATACCAAAGGTAGTTCGCTCTCTACTTTGTCCTTTCAACTTAGACACGGCCTATCCCTTCGTTGCTTTCCTTTTCAAGCCACATGGAATACCCTTCTTCGAATCATTCATACACACAACATAACAGAGTATTTTACGCTCAAACATTCCCAGGGCATCTTCATCAGACAGCGTCATCATAAAGCAAAGCTGGTTAGAAGAGCTTCTTGTAGAGAGCTGGTTTCATCTGGCGAGATTGCTCTCTGCTAATTCTCTGCCCGTTGAGGCCAAAGTAGCATTGAGTGGCAAGAGTGACACTCTGCAATCCGAGAGTTTAACAGCCGCGTCTCTTCTTGATGAAAGCATGTACTTTGTCGTGGAGAGATTGTTTTTCAATAACCACAAGACCAATGAAGTCTATTTAATTTTCGTAAAAAATTCTGCATTCAACCTTGTGTGAATCCTCGCACAGAATCAAAAGAAGCTCAACGTCTTTCTGCGAAAAAGCACTAGCTTTACAGGGATACCACACTACGCCACGTGCTGGAAATCTCTAGACGGTTTTGCCTAAATTTTCATTTAAATTGATTTTAAAAATCCTTCTTGTTTGATTTCTCACAAATATTTCTAGAGTGGTTTTTTGGATAGAAATCGCTTGAAATTGACGCAATCTGCAATAGAAAGAAGTGTGATACCACATAGGGTCGAACAAACTGTTGTTCCAATCTTAGGATATGCATTCAGCCATATTGTGCAAAAGATATGGCATATGCACCCTACTAATTCGTATGAAAATTCACTTTCCAGTCTGATTTCATACTTAAAATCGACAATCCGAAAATAGTTGTTAAATAGTGGGTAGTTTCAAATATTGCCATTTGCATTTTTAAGTTAGAGTATATTTGTTTTTATACATTGCTTCGAAGATTCCAAAAAAGCTTTCCAATATACAGGCGATTATTTTTGACTTTGATATGGACTATGTCTATGGTAGACACTCGTTAGCTTGATTCTTTGAATGTCAAAATAAGCAACTAAAAAAAGCATTGTATATCGCTGGGTTTTTTTTTATAAATTCAATCGATTTCAACGTTCGCTCATAGACGAGTCATATGAAGGTTGTCCAAAATCTGCTATTTTGTCAGAAAATATGAAAGCTGTTCGTGAACTGAAAATGCAAGATTGACAAGTGACACATTGTGCATACATGGGCTCGAGTAACATTGTATATTGCATGAACATTTAAACGTGAAGAAGCTTTGTTTGGTTGAAGGAAGTCACGCAGATTCTGAAAATCTCATATACAAAGCATTGTGTCATTTTTCGCAAGGAATCGTTTAAAAAGGGTTATCGTTTTGACACAAAAGCATTTATAAAAAAAAGATATTACATGTTACGTTGAGTTCTTTATTTTAGCGAAATAAAGTCAGCTCTTTGTTGTTAGCTTTTCTTTTTCTTAACTGGCCATAACAACCCGTTATCGGTTTACGGCCTGATGTAAATACATTCTTTCATTGGAATTGTGGTTTTACGTGGTGGGTCCCAAACCCTACGCACAACCCTTTTAAGGCCTGGGGTGGCTTTACTGGTCTCGAAAGAACCCAGTATCATTGTAAGTCGCCTCATACGACAAGTTTTGACCTGCTGAGGTGGTATTCTCCAACCCGCTCACCACACGGGCGAGCTTTTAGCAGCAATAATTACGCAGGATGCTCTTCAGTCTGTTAAGTGAGCTCTGAACTTTGTTGATAATAAGGTAGATTGACTCTATTTGTCTGATACATACTAAATCGTCCAAATGTACTACCCCTGTATCTGATATTATAGTCGTTTCCTATTGAAAATGGAAGAGATGAAATCAATAATCTGCTTGGGCTTAACGACAAACACATGGCGGATAAGTACTATGCAACAACTCTTAATCGACAACACAGCTCCTGCTAGCCAATGAAAGATACAAAATTCTTCCTGTATGGCTAGCAAATAAGCAGTGTCCGTTAATGGCCCGCATAACTGCAAAGCATCTCTCCCAGCTAAGGAAACAGAGCTTCGCTGTGCGTTTTTTGATTCTTTAGGAAATTCTGTCTGGCTGTACGACAGTTTATCACATTTTGTCATTTCCAATTCCTTGATTTGGAGTATACAAGTATCCGTCGGCATACCTTCTCTCAAATGGAAGGAGGCAAGCTCGTCGTCTTTGCAGTTCAATCGATGTTTTAATGCACTGTTCCAAGTTCCGTTCTGACGTCATACTTGCCGTTCTCTGACATATTTGAATACGTAACCGGAAATTCAGTAAGCTATGCTGCCAAAGAGTCTTACTCTTTAAAGATAGTTTTTAGACTTGCTTCAAAAGGTTTTGGAATGCTGAAAGCTATTAAGTAGTGTTGTCCAATTAGTGTTTTAGACCTTTGGCATTCCCGTTGGATCCCAAAGACGTGACATAAATTTCATGCTTGATTTGGCCACGGTTTTCGGCCAAAATTGTTGTAGACGCTTTTGTTGTTGCCGCCTTTTTGCTAATTTCCTAATGTATTTATGCAGTTGGAAAAGCGATTAGAACATGTACCGTTTGTACCGTTAGCAGGTTGCCAAATGAGCCATGCTAATTTGTGCAACAAGCCGTGAAACCAGCCACAACAAACACACATGCAACACACGCATACTTAATCAAATGTGGCATTGTGTGTGTGTGTGTGTATGTGTGTGAGTTGTTTTGCGCCATTAATGAAATTTGGTTAGGTGGCAAACACGTGAATATTAGTGAATGGCCGCAGACGCTGCCGCAGTCGCTGCCACAGTCGCTGCCACAGTCGCTGCCACAGTCGCTGCCTCCTCTCGCAGCATGCAAGCATATAAATAAAAATGGCTGACCAGTCGCTTTGTTTGGCTTAAATTGCTTGCGTCATGATTAGAACACATAATAACACCGAGACTAATCACACACACACACACACACACACACACTGAGACACACAAAGAAGTCAATATTGTAGAGTATCCTGCAGCGATGACGCTGTAGCTGACTTGGAACTACCAAAAAGACATTGACAGCTGTCAGCTGACTGGCGGCTTTCACATTCCAAGCAAATTTATCAACTCACACACATCACTCGAAGGTATGAGTGAGTGTGTATCTTTGAGACAAATATTCAATGTCATCCATTTGGCCACTTTGACGCTTGTTTGGTTTTCATTCATTTGTAGCCCCAAAATGCAATGCAATGTTCAAGGCGCTGCGTAGCTGGCTTAAAATTGCGCATACGCCATGTTGTGCGTTGCCAGTATTTATTTAGCCCAAATCGCTTACAAGCTCTTTTTCTAGTATATTTTACTCAGTTTTGAGCAGAATCTTGCGTTTATGATTTTGATTATTTATTTTTTATACCCTATACAATAGTTTAGCACAGTGGCGCCCGAGGCCAAAAATTGTGCCAAAAACACAATTTAGATTATTATAAATTTTTTTTTTCATTTTGTATAATAAATGCATTTATCTTATAAAGTAAATTTAACTAGTTCGTTTCGAAGGTTTCGCTGCTTGAATCGCTCAAAGTTAAAAATTGGTTCAGTCAGCAATGAAACTCATGAAACTCATATGTTCTAGCATTTAAAGTTCATTTTTGTGATTGGTTTGGAAATGATTGTTGTTTTGCTAGTTTGTATAGAAAACTTTAGTAAATTTAGAGAAATAAAGTTGTATTCTTGTTGACACACTCTTCCTGGTTTGTTAAATCACTATATTTAGAAAACTTGTTCAAGAAAATAAACCAAATTTTCAACATTAATTTGATTGTTATTGGTTCTTCCTCTTTTTGTATATAAATATTTATGTTTTCTATGTGGTTGTGATAGCTCCTGAACATGGACTTCGCAGCGTGAAAAATATTTGAAAAAAACATAAATATTTAAAAGAAAAAACTTCGGAATTCGGACTTTGAGCCGGAGTAAACAACTATTTAATCAGTTCGCTATTGTTTGTAATGTTTCTGTCGCCAAATTTCGACAAACAGTAGTGAACACATGATAGCTCTTCGAAGGAGAATGGTTATTACCAAAAACAAATTTGGAAAAAAGTTTCATTTTGGTTGACAAAAAATCACTACAAAGAATGAAACAATAAAATCTCAAAGACTAATATTACATTTTTCACTTAAATGGCACAAAGTCTGGTAACGCCTACTACTACTAATAGTTGAGATACCTGTCAACCGAGATGTAAGCATAATAGTCACAAATGCACAGCGAAGAGGAAAAATGTATATTTTCTTAAAAATGTCGACAAAAACAATTTCTAAGCATCAGGAAAAGGACGAAGAAGAGGAAGATAAAGAGAAAGATGAAGATGAAGATGAAGATAAAGATATGATGATAATGATGATAATGAAGTTGATAAGATGATAAGACGAAGAGATCTAACTCGAGAGGGCACCTGGGTCGGTGGACGAAGCAAGCAGGAATGTTATGATAAAAATTACATTTTGAAAAAAGTTTACTGTTGAAAAAAGACGAAAATATATAAAAAAAATTCAAAATTTAAAAGATGTAAAAAAAAAATTGGTATTCGTAAACTTTCATACCTAAATAAAAACGTTTGAAAATCGTCTAATGAAAGTTTTTAATCGACTCTGCGACTACAAGGAGTCTTAGGATGACTGAAATATCATATCTTCCTCTAGTTGCTCAGACTTTTAATGTTGTGTTATTCATTTTTTAATGAAAAATTTTTAAGCCCAAGAAAAAAACAAAGTAATCTGTTAGTATAATTCGAAAAAAAAATGTGACCTTCATCTTCTTCTTCATCTTCATCTCCGTAATCTTCAACTCTTCTTAGGTGTTTGAAGTTGGAATGGCGCTTGTATTAAAATACAAGTTAGAGTCTTCAAATTTTAATGAATACATAACAATGTTGACTTTTTGCGAAAAAAAAAAAACCACCTTGATAACTGTCCCATCCACTCAATATGTATATGAGTACAAGTCTTGGCACAGATGTATACTTTTTTACGGAACATTGGTTACAGGGTATCGCAGTGTCGGCCACCGCCTCGACTCTATAATCATATCTTTTCTAGTACATTTTGGTCAGTTTTGAGTAGAATCTTTCGTTTTCATTTTCATTTATGCCTTTTATTATTTATTTATTTATTTTTTATTTTTGCTTGCTGCTGTTCCAACATTATGTACAAACACACCCGCGGCCATAATTGTATACAAACCAAATATATGTTTATATAATTGAAAAGCAAACGTTTTATATGAAAACATAAAGACAAGCATGCCCACATTTATATATACATATATGTTTATATAGTATAGCTTCGATCTATATGCAAACATATAGTACATATGTATATGGACTGGCCAGTGCTGTATATAAATAACGCTGCCAAATTGTGCGCACACTGGGCGTATGATAAACGTGCCATATATTTTGGCAGCCTTTATTTTTTTTATTCTATGATTTTTTTCGAACAACAAGCTAAAGAATTTTGCGATATGCGCAAACATAAAGGTCCCTCGCACCCCCTTTCCCTCCCGCTCCGCCACCCCCTCTCACTCACTCTAAAGTCTGTTTGTTTGTTATGTCCGATCGCAAATAAATCAATTTTATAGCTCAACATTTGAGTGGCAACTAAATCTGTTGCAATTTACACAATTTACGCATTTATTAACTTACATTTATATGTACTATAATATTGTCAATAAACGCACACACTCACACACACACACACACACACACACACACACACACACACACACACACACTCACACACACTCACACACACTCACACACCACACACACACACTCGTCCTACATTGTTGACCTGCCACAACCACAGCGGAAATTTGCCTAAAAGCGCATAACACTTCCAGCACACACACACAGACAGACACACACACACACACACACACACTCACACACACTCACACACACACTTCCAGCACACACACACAGACAGACACACACACACACACACACACACACACACACACAAAGAGTTACACACACACACTCCGCCTGCGTATGTGTGTGTTGGTATAATTTCATTCGCTGCCATAAACTTCCGCCGTCTGCAGTACTGGCGGATATCTATTGAAATTTATTTCAATTACATTTGTACGCGCCATTCGAGCGACCAAAAAAAAAAAAATCTCGTAGAGCCCCAAAAATAAATTCAATTTACAAAATGTTTTGCGTAGTTTTGCGCACAACCAGCGCCAGGCACCAGGCACCCGGTTAACCATGCCTCCTACACTGCCGCCCCTTTTGCTTTTCACAACCCCTTTCACTTACACCCCTTAACCCTTGGCAGCCACCAACTGCCGGCCACACGCGGCGATGGCATCAGTTGCGTTTAAATTTGGACGCATGCTGCTTAGAGCAGAAGAAAAACCAGATAGAGAAACCTTTTAAAGGATGTCGAAATGTGTATGCTCTTTACCGAATGCGGTTTATACTGGTTTGAAACCTGTGGGAAACTTAATAGTCTTTCGGACGCTAGCCACTTATGCACACCGATAGATGGCGCCACCTTGATTCGCACAAATGCATTACAACTGTAAGATTACATAGTCTATGTTCGCCTTGACTTGCTACAACATAAGCAGGTCTTAATCCTTGGATGGTGCCCTCTTCAGTTGTGCTTAAGTGTCTTCTACTAGCTTACATTACTGAAGGATGTGCACAAATGTTTACAACTGGTAGGGACCTTGGTCTATGTGTTCGTCTAAATTTACTAAAATATAAGCAGTTCTTAATTTGGAGTTTCTTTGGTGGGCGACATAGTTTTGTTGTTTACAAAATCTTTCGAAATTCGCTCATGTGCAGAAATTCCGGATTCCATTGCCTTACCTTCCTCTTCGTTTCTTTCTTTAGTGGGCCTAAGAACTCTCTTGAAATTTCTGCTTTCACGTCTATATGTTGGGGTCTACAATATAAAGCAGCAGAACTAAGACTCTCTGTACAAGATGTTCTTTGTCAGGGTCAACGAAATACAGCGGCAGTATCTGAGAGTCACCACTAGGTTTCCAACTCTGGAGCTACACAATCGAAACCATCTTCCCAAAGACCATCAAAGCAAAGTCCTGGCAAAAGGGTCTACAGCAGGTGATGTCGTTAATCTAATTTTCAATCATCATTCAATCACCTAATTCGATGCCAGAGACTGACAAAGGACAAATGTTTTACCCAAAAGTTGCTCACCATTGAGTGCTAACTACATTTAGCTTTGTGTTTTATATACAAAAGCTAGTTTTGTAGAGATTCCTTATATTCTCAATATCTAAGATTCAATCTCTCCGGATCCCTAGTAACGATCGTTGGGCACACCAAAGGGCATAGACAGCTTTTATATAAAAACCGATGCTTCTTGAAAGTTCTGATAAAAAAAAACACTCTAATGCTTAAACCAATATCTCACAAGTCACAGCTTCAGTTTTCCTACGAATAGTTATGTCTCATTAACCTTAGGTTACTAACGCTGCTCTTAGATAGAGATAGAGCTACAAATGTATCGATAGTGGCGCTATATGACATTTTCGATAGTTTCCAGTAGAAGATTCGATTCATCAGTTTGAAAAGATTCGATAATAATGGCTTTTTTCTTTCCTACCGTCCTAACCTAAGAAGCTAAGCGCGAATTTAAACTATCGATAGTGACAAAAATCGATGTACCGATAGTACTATCTATAGTTTAACAGCTCTGTTGTAAAGTATTGTGCTGAACATTCGCGTCCGACGGTTCTTTATCCCTAGCTCACATCCGGCTTGCAGGAGACAAACACTGCTGACTCTGGTATATCTTAAAATATGCCTTGCAACGAGATTTTCTGACTAGGCCTCATGCCAAATCTTGAAGATTCAAGAAGACAGCTCAACAGCTAGAAAATGAGTAAGTGACATGCAGGCTACAAAGTGATTTTTAGGTGTAAAATGGCGATTGTTGCAAAGTCACCAAAACGGCTGTTTTACAAACTAACGATATGGCAACATTACTCACAACTTGGATGTTGCTTGGATAGCAGTACATTTGTATAAGTGTACTTGCGGCTCTCGCTGCAGGTACTAGAACAAGTTCTTACTAAAAACTACCGCGCAACTTCTTTCAGAAACAATAGAGGGGCAAACAAAGCAGCTCTGCTTTTAATGCTACTCTCTTTAGGATAAACTTTTTTGCAGTTCCGGCAATACCACTTCAATATGCTACAAATGTGACACTTAAATGAATGTAACCAATGCAACTTGTACTCAAAAAGTGAAAAAGTTAAGGGAGGCGTCTGTACCCGCTCCCTACAAAGCATCACATCCACACCACAAGCTGCTAGGGATGCCAGACTGTTTCGTATGCGACGCAGTCGTCGACAGTTGGCAAATCAATGAGGAAATTTGCAAATTGATTTAACTCAACGCATTGTGTGTGACTATGTGTGTATCTGTGTGTGTGTGTGTATCTGTGTGTGTGTGTATCTTTGTGTGTGTGCGCTGAGTGTTGGCCAAATGTAAGACAATGTGTTTGACTGTCGCAGCTGTCGTCGTGGGTTTTGTCAGTTATTGACTAACTTGGCGCTGACTTGGCGCTCAATTAGCCAAAAAATAAAACACTACCAAAAAAGCTTTCAACTTAGTTAACACTGCTGATAGAGTTAAGTGAGTTAAAGTAGTTGTAGCACTTAGTGGTGTATAAAATGCATCGATGGTTGGCCTGTCATTTTCCGATGTTCTTGAACATAAGATGCATCGGCAAAACATCGATGATTTTAAAACCATCGAACATTTCAGCATCTCTTACGCCAACCAACTATAATTCAAAATCATGCAAAAGTGAGTAACATATTCTCAGTTTTACAAATAGTGTTAGCAGAATTGAGTGTGTCATCTCAAAGTCATCAAAATAGACATTTTATGTTGACATAATTTAGTCGTAGATCTATTGGTCTTACATAGTATCTAGAAATCTTCTTATGTGCAGATACCTTTTAGTTTCACATATCTCGTATTATATAACGAAGTTTCTTCTATAATAAAAAGCAAGATTTGTAAAACATCGAAAAAACATCGATGAACCGATGTTTTTAGTCCGATGCATCGACCTATATCGATGTCCATGGTCGATGGACTCTGCGATGGTAAACATCGATGTTTTGGTCTGGATTTACATCACTAGTAGCACTCATAACGTGAGTTGAACCAGTTCCTGTCGAATACATTTGCATAACCCAATTAATTATGCCATTTGCAAGCTAACTGAAAACACAAACTCAATTTTGCTGCTTATTTATACAAAAGTTTTCCGCGCAGAAAATTTTTGCGATTTTCTATTTTCCATTCGGTCAAATAAATAATGTGAATTAATTTTCATTTTGCTGCAGCCAGAGTGTGGCAGTATGACAAGGAGGCAAATAGAGGCCAATTGGCAGTTGATATGGCTCATAATTCAAAATCTGGCAGTTGACTTTGTGGCTCTGATGAAATGCTGCCAAGGGCTCAACTCATCCGCCGCAAAAAGTGGGCGTTTAGCTTTTGTTGCCACAAAAACATCGACAACTGCGTCACTTGTTTTGCCAGTTGTTGCCACAAATTTTGATTATTTACTGTGACAATTTTGACGCCATTGTGCTCACGGCTTTAGACATTGTTGCTTCTGTTGTAATTGCTGTGAAATTTTATTTATTTCCTCATTCATTTTAATTTGCCAATAATTATATGCAATTTATGATGTTGCTGCTGTTGTTCTCATAACTGTTTTATCGCTGTAATTGCGGCACTTTGTCCGCCATTTTATTATTCCTTATTATGAGCAGCAAATAATTGATGTACACATAATGAAAATTAAATGCTGCATAAATTAAGTATACGCTTAAGTGTTGACCATTTTTTTTTCTTTTTTTTTTTTCTTATAAATTTTGTGTGTTGTGCCATAGTTAGTTGCATTTGATGCCAAAAATCGATTGGCTGTCATTTCCTTTGCCACACAAATATGCCAAACAGTTTGCCGAAAATATAAACAAAAATGTCAGAAATGTTCAAATGCATCTAGCAAGTAGAAATGAGTAGTTTATTACAACATAGTAACGCTTGTATACTCTGAGATATCCTAGTGCAGCTTGCATCATAAAATGTCATTGAATTCTCTCCATACAAACCGATTCTCAGTTGATTTTCTTTAAGGAAACTGACATGAATCCCATACTGCAGCTCAGACAATTCATTTCTGGGTAAAAAGCTGGCAACTTCCAAATCCTGCTTGGAACCATTCTGCTATTCTTAAAATTCAGTTGAAACCTTCTCATCTTTTCAGCCCATAGTGTAAAGAACACTAAAAGAAGCATATTTATACTGCATTTGGCTTTAGAATACGCTTAAATCTATAAAGAAATCTCCGAATTCGCTTGAGTCCAGTTGATGAACGTCTACCTCTTAATGCCCTGACTAGAGGCAGTAAAAGCCTTTCGGGAAGACAGTATGAGTCGATTCCACACTAGTGTTCGTTTTAAGTGACATGTACCTGAGGAGGTTTATAAAGGTATTAATATGGAAGCAAATAAAACATATAACTCGTCAATCAGCATTGCCAATTTCCATAAGAACCAAGCAAACCAGTTATGTTTGGCAACTTGACTTCTACGTTGGTTTGGTACCGAAGCCACCGCCACCGAACCGAAACTCCCAAAGGGACCTTACGGTCTACCTGAAGAAGCAGAATAATAATCCATGTGAGATTAGGCGGGTACTACCAGTATCAACTACCAATAGTTTATGACGACTTACCTTTGTATCGATTGTTGTTAGCACTGATCTTGGCCAGTTATTACACTAGGGAAGACATAGGTCTTTTCTCTTAAGCTGCGCTTGAATGATGGTCTTTGTTTAATCGCCATACAGTAGACCTACAAAACTATCGGAAGTACTATTGAGGTATCAAATTTGTGTGTCACTATCAATGTTTTTTTTAACTTTCAATAGTTTAAATGCACGCTAATCGGCTAAAATAAGGAAGGTTGGAAGGAAAAATACCGATAGTACTATCGATAGTATCGTACGTTTCCAAACCTGTGCTACTAAGTATTGAATCTTTTTCCTGAAACTATTACAAATTTCGAATGGCGAAAATATTGATGGCTTTGCAGCTTTACCATACAGTCGCGATGATCGATTCGGAGATGTTCGTTAGGTCAACATTACTTATCTTTTCATCCCTAAAATCACATATGGCTTGCAATCGAGGGAAAATGCTGACGCTATTATACCTTAAATTATCCGTGAAGACTGTTTACTAGAGCGGCAAAGCTATGTAAGGTTAGGAAGGAAAAAACTACTGTAGTAATGACGATACTAATGAATCTTTTCGAACTATCGTTAGTAGGGAATGTTATTGTTGAAACTATTGAAAACATCACTGGCGTCACGCCACTATCGATACTTTTGCAGGTCCAAGAAAAGGTATGTCCGATTAAAAACAAAGCGCTGGATTTACTTACAACTCAAAAGCAGGGAGCGAACACGTCGTTGAAATGCTGGAATTGGATTTCAATAACATTAGTTAACCGTGCTCCGTTCGAATTATGATGGTAATTCATTTTAGATAGATAAATAGATAGACCTATTCACCTCATTTCCTGGCTACTACTCACAAATCATGCAGTAGGTCATACTTTTCTGTTTGCATATAAGTATTGAAGACTTTGATTCTGGTATTGAAGCTGCCAGATAGAGTTCCTATGAAACAAAGCTGTTCAGCACGTTAGAAAAATTAACAAATTTTTGTAATAAAAACTTTGCAAAGAAGATGACATTTTGCGTTCCAATTATATTGCTGCAATTCTGGGAAAACTACACGGCAGTCCAAAAACTCTTATTTAAGACGCAGTACTTTTCGTGATACCAAAAAATGTCATACGAATTCGTTTTTGAAAAGCTGTAAGGAAGGCGTCTGTTGCTTCATGAAACATTCTCTAGAATTTAGTACAGTAAATTAGAAAGTGTTTTTTCAAAGACGATTAGACTTGTACGAGTTCATAAAATTATAATTCCCCGTAAAAAGCGTATAAAAAGCGAAAGTACAGCTGCGTCCAAATAACACCTAGGCAGGTCAAGTAATAGAATGTCACCCACCAAAAGATATTTGCAAAGATGCGACGCAGAACCGCAATGCCGATGATGATGACGATGAAGATGATGATGACGTTGAGCGTCATCAACGATGCTGCGAACTAAAAGCAACGTCAGTGTCAGTGATTGAACTGCGCCAAATTGAATGAATGCATTGTGCATAGTGGGTCTCATCTGGGTCTGGGTCTGGGGCTGGTTGTTGACTATCGGCCGATGCTTGCGAATTCAGTTGCATTGCAAATTCCGAAAACAAAAGGAACTAAACAATCGAATCGCGCGCGCCACTCGCTGCACTCGAATTCGTAGTCAAAACTATTGATTTATTTAGCTTTTTGGCTTTTGTTATTGCTGGAAGCGATTCGCAAAAATATCCGAAAACGAAAGAATATGAGCTCGGAATTGAATGGCAAATGGATGTGGCCAACCATTTAGCTAGCTAAATAAATAGATTAGTTTTTATGCGATTTTTTCCATTTGCGGTTTTTGCGTAATTTCCAAATCCGCACTGTGATTGTGTGAGTGTGCGTGTGTGTGTGTGTGTAAGTGCTGTAAGCAAACCAATTGTAAAATTACAAAATACAAATTACCAAATAGTACCAAGTACAAAGTAGAAATTAAATTCTCATTCGAAAATCTGCAATCTGCGCATTTTGGTTTTGGTTTTGTCTATTTTGACGTGCTACACAAACAAATTGCCAGAACAAGTTGAAAATTGAAAATTGCGCAATTCTCTAGTGCGCATTTCGTACAAGTGATTTGCTTTACAAGGATTAGCCCCAGCTCAGCGTCATAGTCATGGCCATACAGGACGAGAAGGTAAGCAATGATAGTAGCTTTATACAAAATGGCTGCCAACTTAATCTGACGAACAAATTAAAATGTTAATGCCAAGCGCTAGCCAGGATAAATTTCCCTCAATAAGCAACACAATAACTAAGCCGTTCTACAAAAAGATAAATAAAATACGGTCAGTTTGAAACACAGCGATTTGTTTTAGAGTGGAAAATTTTGAATGCTCTTCATGAAAGTTATTTTACATGGAAATGTTCGTAGAACCTTAATAAAAAATGTTGTTTGTGAAATATCGCTACAAATTATGGTTCTCATTTTAAAGACGAAGGAAAGAAACAATATAATACAAATAAGATATTTTACCCAATGAGCAGTAATTTCCTAAGTCGTGCTTTTCCAACGACAGATTTGCCTATTAGGATTTTATTTCCGATTGGTCCCGAAAACTAAGCAATAATTTGCTCAATCTGCAACATTTGTTTGATATTGAAACATACATTTCGCTAAGGGAGAAAAGCAAAGTTTTACTTGAGATTCCTTGATATTTCAAATTTTTTGGTATATTATCCTAATTACTTATCTGCCAATAAAACCTTTTTTGGCAAAAATGAAAAGCTTCAAAAATACATGTTTTAATAGAAATTCCAAATTTTAACACAAAATTTTCAAAACTTGTCAAAAATTTAATTTTTAAATTTATTTTTTAGATTTACACAATTCATATTTTGAACTCGACCCGAAATTGGTTCAATTTAAAAATCCAAATTTTTAATGATTATACCACTTCAAATATTGCATAAATTTATATTTAACAAGAAATTTCAAGATTTAAAAATAAAAAACCATACATCGAAAATTTTGAAAACATTTTCAATTAAAAAATTAGAAACAACCCAAAAAGGACATTTAAGTTTAAACTTAAAATTGTGCTGTATATTCACACCTATTAAATAAATAAAATAAGTATATATATAATATAATAAAATTAATAGATTTTTATAATTATTTCAACAAATTGGGTAAACAACTGATTGTTCTTACATTTTATGGCGTCAGCTGAACACAAAAACACTACAAAGTAAAATCTTTCTCACAACAAATGGATAGATAATTTGGATAGAACAAAGATAACGATTATGATAAAAACTAAGAAATAAAGATAAGAAAGTTCCAATTTCAAAAAAATTTCACTTTTTATATAAATGTTAATATATGAAGTTTTCAGTTTTTTGAAAACAAATATTTTCAAAAACGCTTTCAGTAACAAGTTTTAAGCCGATTTGCGAATCTTCATAGTAAAGGTATTCCGCATCTTTTAACACTCACGTTTGCGTTAAGGGTTCAAATCACCCCTTTTGAGCGCAACAGTTAAGCAGACTCAGTAACAATCAGACATTGATAAATGGATACAGTTCGTCAGGCGCTCTTAAGCATCTTTGTAGCTGTACTTAACAAACATTACAAACTTTACGAAAAATGTTAGCTATAGGGAATTTTCGCAGCTTTTCCACACGCTTTCCACCCGCCCCGCAAGGCCCACAACTTGTTGGCAGAGGGCTGTCTGAGTTTTTCAATTTTTTGCTGCTTTTGCCACTTAGGTGTGAAAATCACTTGTCAATCTTTTATGTAAAGAAGTCGTTGCCGTTGTCGGCGGCAGCGCTTTGCGCTCTTTCGCGCTCTTTCCCCCGCTCTTTCGCGCTCTTTCCCCCGCTCTTTCACGCTCTTTCCCCCGCTCTTTCGCGCTCTTTCCCCCGCTCTTTCGCGCTCTCTCACCCGCTCTCATCTCCCCTTGCTCCACAACTTTCCTCGTCTTTGCTGTCACCTGGGCAGGTCGTAAAATTTTGTCGACTGCTTCCGTTCTCTTTGCACTTAATTGTGTCTGCAGCTGGCGTCGCTGCCGGCGTCTCAGCTGTTGCGCTGCTGTTGTAGTTGTTGTTGTTGCTGTGTGCGTGTGGTTCAAGGTGAGTCGACGGCGCGACGTCGCCAAGTTGGACGCATCTTTCAATCATTTGGGGTTGCAGCAACCCGTTGAGTAGGCATACAAAAAAAAAGCGAGGGGGGGTACAAAAATGTCTGCCACTGCCAAGGACTTTTTGCTGCCTTTGCCTTAACCGTTGCTTCGGTTCGCTTTGCTTTTGCTGTTTACTTTGGCTCGGGGTTACTTTCTACTTTGTATTTTTCACTTAATAAAATTGTTTTCATTCGACGTTTCATGCGCTTTTCAATATGTTTAAAAATAAACGTTGCCTTTGTGTTCTTTGCTTTTCTTCTGTGCGTTTTTATACCCTGAACACAAAGTGTAAAAGGGTATTATAGGTTTGTGCAATGTATGTAACAGGCAGTAGGAGGCGTGGCAGACAATATGTTCCATGGGCCAAAATGGTCACAAGCAATAGTCGAGTCGATATAGACACATTCGTCTGTCCGTCCTTCCGTATGAACGTCGAAATAACAAACACTATAAGAGGTAGAGGCACAAAAATTTACCAAAAGATGCGCATTTACACCGAAAAAATGAAGTTTGTCGAGTCACGTCGATATCATGCCCCCTACACCTGGGACATATTTTTACACGGTTTACAGCCGCTCCGTTCAATCTATCATCTCGAAACTCAACAGAGGTGTGCGTCGTGTTCATGTGCATCTATGTTGCAAAAATTATCAAAATCGGATAAATACTTCAAAAGTTATTGTCAAAAATATGCTTATTTCACCCCCCTTGCCAATAAACTGTGCCAAAATTGCACTGCATGTAGATATGGATATATGTATGTGAGCTAGAGTTACAAAATTTAGTGTGGAGACATGTGTGACACTAATCGTTGAAACTGTATCCAACTTTTTTCAATAGAAGCTCACCGCCCCATATATTGACTTGCAATATGTCACAGACATTTATAAATGTATTTTTGATCTATGTCGCAAATTTCAACGACATTGACCCAAGAATACTGAAGTTATGGCATAAAAGTAGTTTTTGCCCCCACTTCCCAATGTGAAAACTTGTCAATTGGAACTTCCCAATAGGAATAAACAGTTGGTAACCAACTCAATTGTTTTATCAAAACAATCGAAATTGGCTAGGAGAAATTTAAACAACAAAAAAAATAAAAAATAAAAATTTCGTAAATTATTTACACTTAATTTTCCTCTGGCGACCCGACAGTAGCGAGTAAAGTGCTCAATTTCAATAGGAAACTCTTTGAAGATATGCCCAACACGATAGAAAATCATTTAGCTTGCTAAAGTCGAAATTACTAAAGTAATTTGAATAAAACATTGCCAAATCGCCGGAAAAGTCGTCAGAGTGCTTAAATCGTCGAAAAATATAAATTTAGAAATTTGGGTTTTTTGGGCCATCGCAATACTTTTTTGCGGAAAAGTGAAATGCTTACAGTCATATTAAACTTGTAAAAAGAGACGTACAAGAAAATACTTTTGTTTCCATTTTACCGTATGCTGGATTTAGTGCTTATGGGGAAAATAGGTTGCAGGGTATTTCACAGTCGGACACCGTCCTGCCTGTCGGCATCGAATTTTTATATTTTTTTTGACTGTTTGCTATCGACACACTCTTTATCGCCTGCTTTTATCGTGTCTGCCTTTGTTTGTGGCTTATTAGCAATTCTATTGAGTTGGAGTTGCTTAAGCAGCCCAATTCCCTACCATCGTCTACATCACATCATCTTTATCAGCTGTCTTGCCCTCTTATGCTCCTCATCTTCATCATCATCTGCTTCATTATACGGCACGCATTGTGCTGATGCGGCGGATTCACTTAGCGCAGCCTTGCAAAAACTGTTTTGCTTTGCAGTTTTGTAGCCTTGTTTTCCGGCTGCCTCTTCTCTCTATTCCGTATCTTCTCCGTATCTATCCGCGTATTTGTGTTTGCTTTGTCCGCAGTTTTTACGGTTACAACAAATTGTTTCCTGGTTAAGCGTCTTTAGTCTCTAGGTCTCTCTATCGTCTACGGTTTTCAATTATTTTTGATGCGCGTTGATGGTTTCGTTCATCAGGCAGCCAGACATGCCACGCCCCCTCAAACCTCACCGCCCCCATTTGTGTTGTTGTTGTCTTCATTTATTTATGAGCGAATTTTGCATGCGCTGATTTGATTGACTTTCGCCTCAGGCCGACCCCTTACATGAGTATTAGTGTGTATCTGTGTGTTATTGTTTCAGTTTAATTAGTTGCCATTTCCAGAGTATTTATTTAGCTTGGCTAATGGCGACTTGTTGTTTTGTTGTTGTTCTGTGCGCTTAGTTGAGGTGTTAATTTGTCTAATGTCAATCAAAATTGCTAACAATAGCTGTGGTATATGGCTTTGGGGCATACGTTACGTATGAGTGCTGCTCTGTTGACATCATCTGGCATAGATTGCAAAATGGCGCATGTTTATTAGAGCCTTTGAGCTGACAGTTGCCATGACAATTGCATATGCATTAGACTGATTGAATGAAGGATGGCCAAAACATGGTCATTATTATTGTCATTGCTTGGCAACAATACTGTTGCCGGCGCACACATTTCACACTCCGAAATTACACAGATTTGCGCTCAGGTACAGTTCAGCTTCTATATATAGCAAATTCATAGCAAACTCGTAAATCAGTTCATTAGTCCTTCAAAGTGTCAAGTTTTAAACAGCTTGAATCAGTTTGCTAGTTTTGCGAGCACAATTTATACTTCAGCTGCGGTTTCCTTTGTCGGGAAGTTATAAAGTTAAGTTTACCGCAAAAGTTGTGCACATCATACAGAACAAATTTAAAACTTATAATGGAAATATGCTATCATATCAATCAAATTACTTCAAGACCAAATGTTGCCAGCTTTATTAAAATGTTTAAGTAAAAGTGTACGAACCCAAAGATGCTTGGTCTTAAAGTGGAATTTAAAATGAATTCTTTGAAAGCACTTTAACGAAAGTTCCAGATATTGTTATCAAACAAGGGCAAATCTTAAGCGTTTAGTTTGCTTACAGTTCTCAAAAAGTTTAAACCATATAAGAATTTTTGTAGTTCAAACCTATATACAATTGGATCGGGCGCGGAGCTCAGTGCTGGAATCACAAAACTAAACGTTTCATAAAGGACAAAGAGCAAACTTTTTAGCAGATGAGTTTAGGCGATACGGTATAAAATTTTCCTTTTAAAGACCGTTTCGCTTCCTGCGACATCTGCTTACTTGCTGAGAAAACCTAGTTACTTCAGTCTCTTCAGTCTTCGAAGCCATCTCCATTTGTGCATCCCAATAAGTCGCTCAATTTTTTCTATCATAAAGAAAATGCATATATGTATATGTAGGTTTCCGTTTCAAAAACCGGGGCCGTTGATCATTGGCAAAATTGTCTCTAATATCAAATTCAAGCTGTTCTGAGCAAGACTTCAAACTCTTTTTTCCGAAATGGTTACAGTTCTCTTATTTGTCAGTAAAGTTTATTTTGGTTTCAAAAGTGCGTGGAAAATGTTTATATTCCAATTCCTCAAAATACATATGTGAGTTTTATGTTCAAATCAAATTTCAATTAGTTAGTTAACTAGTTGCTTTGTTCCGAAATGAGCAATTGACACGACAATCCGAGATATGTTTTGAAGCTATTTAGGACACCCAGCGCAGAGCAGACCACGAAGTCGCAGAATGCAGTATCTTTATAGAGCGCAAAGGGAACTGGAGAAGTACTGGCGAAGCTGGAAACAAAGCTATGAATGTCTCATTAATGTCGTCACTTTTGAGAGGGGAAGGGGTGGACAATAGAATTAGGACGATTTGTGAGATTTTGCTTTTGATTTGTAACAACACAGTAGAGGGAGAGGTCATCAAATTGCAAAAACTTGTGACTAGAGGTGAAGGGGTTCAAAATTCGAAAATTCATGGTGACCATGACCAGCCAATAGCTAATCCCATTAGAGATTAGGGAACAGCAGTTACTAAAATTTGCCAATATTTTAGCTGATGTGTCAACTAATTCGTCGATTCTGAATCAATTCTTGCTCAAGCTTAATAAGTATTTCGTTTAAGCACAAGCGGCATATTATAGTTTTATTCGCCTGCAATTTTCATCCCATAAAAGTTTCTTAAAGCAAAGTTCTACTGTAACATGCTCTAAAATTGCAGAGATTTTGTTGGCTGGTATTGCCACATTGTCTTTTGAGCTGCAAGTCGCGCAATCCATCAAAATGTTGCAAGCCAAAACGAAACATGTTCAGATGCAAAGCACAAATAAACAAACAGACAAGCAGACAGACAGACGGACAGACAGACAGACAGACATACGGACGTAGAAATAACAACAGGGCATGTTTTGCCTTTGGCAGCATCTGCTGCAGATATGTTAGATATGTACCCAAAGCGCAGCGTTTAGAAAAAAAACATACAAAAATCTGAAATCCAAAAACTGAAATCGGAAATCAGCGCAAGAGACAAAAAGCGAAAGCAAACAAATACACAGACTAACACATGAGCGTCAGACACACACTTGTGCACTTTTCAAAACGCCGCGCTCAATAGATCAAAACATGTTCTACGGATTTTCAATTTATTTTCTTTAAAACGTTTTTGTGTATATATATAGTGTAGATTTGCCGCTCGATGCCCCCCATGACCCATCTTCCCAAAGTTCTTTAGCCCTTGCCATAGCTACACTACCCACACTTGTTGTTGTGGATATTGTGTAATGCGTCCCAAAGAAAACACAACGCCTACTAGGCGTATGAGCAATAAGCTGCGACAAGAAAACCAATCAATGAAAATGGCCGGCAAATGCAACGCAACCGTACAGACTGCCCTAGTCTATAGACATGGTCTATACTATTATGGCCGGCGACCACATGTGCCTCTAATTAGTCTGCTTGCTGGGATTACGGCAGAAATGGCGGCACGTCAAATCGTCAGTGGTCCGGCATTGCGCGAGTGACATGGGAACGCGGCTGCTGATGCCGCTCGGTTTCACTCACTCAATCCGTTCGAGGAACCCGGAAGCGGCGTAAGGGGAGCAAACTACTACATTTAATTGCTAAACCTGCCAAGACTATACTTAGCTGCTGCAGGCGTTTAACAGTGCGTATGATTAATATGCAATATGTACGTACCGGCCGGCCCGGGGCGCTGTTTTGCTACACGAAACGAGGCTATTAGCTCACTTCCCATCAGAAATGCATATAAATTGGGAAAGTCATAAAAATGTCATGAGGCAAAATCAGATCGTAAATCAACTGCCCATTAGCAAGGCACACTTTTTACTGTAATCAGGTGGAGAGTATCACAGTTTTAGAACCAACGAATTGGGTTCTATTCCGGAAAATGCTCGTAAAACACACATATAAAAAAACTTGTATTTTTCGGCTGTGTGATCATATTTTTTGGTCAAAGTTTGACATTCTCTTTTAAATAGTAAAGCATTTTTCCTGAATTGGGTTCAATCATATTGAATCATATAGAACGCAGAACGCAGCGTTGTCTGACATCAAATCATCCTTCCTGCAATTTTCTTCTACAGAATTATGTTAATCCGCTTATTCTTAATAAAAAATCAAGAAAATCATATCAAAAAGAATTATTTTTGTCGAGCTGGCCATTAGGATTCTGCTTATTCTATTGATGATATTCCGCACAATCCCATCCCTTTTGTGTCTGACTTTGCTGTCCTGTCTTGTTCGGCCCTTGTTGGAATACTGCTCGGGTTATTGAAACCCTCAGTATATTGCAGACCCATAACGCATTGAATCAGTCCAAAATCAATTTCTTCGCTTTGTGGACTCAATAGGGATCCTAAAATTCCCTTACCATAATAAATTGCTCTTGATCATGATGGAATGAAACCAAGGTGTGCTCACTCGAAGTGGGTGCCTCTTAAGATAGTTACCAATTTGGTCTACGTCTGCAAGGTGTGGTGATTGGACTTTGGCAGGCGCATTGTCTTCGCAATTTTTATTGTTACGCATGACATGTCATGTAATTTTTTACCGAAAGCTCAGCTTTTGAGCATTCGCTCACACAAATTTTGGTACATCAAAGAAGAAGAGTGAGCACAACTTGGTTTTATTCCATCATGCTCTTGATTCAGCAGCAGCGGCTGCATGTGAAAGCTCGACTTAGAACAAAGCTTTTACATAAATAGATAAATGCCAATGAGCGCATCTTCATTAGCAGCAGATAGCGCTTTACAAGTTAAGAGAACTTTATATAATCATTATGGTTATTCGTCAGTTTAGAAAGCTTATGCTGTTGACGCGCTTGCCAACTGTTTATGAGCCTCAGAGAGCGAGAGAGAGGTGCAAATAAAGCAACAATCATGCACTCGCAAGTAAGGCACTACACTCACATGCTCGGTTCAACTTTCCTCACTGACATTCGCAGCGGAATGAAAATTGGGAAGCGAACAGAGTGGGAACAGCAGCATAGTCTTTCCTTTATATTATTATTCCTAGGCTTGGAATTTAGAGAATCATTATATTTATGCTGCAGTTAGACTTTAAGGAATCATTATGAAATACCATTGATAAAGTAAATAAGTCTTATAAATTAGATCAATTTTATGCACTTTAGGGCAATACTCCAAATGGAGAAAGCATTTCCTTGTGGTGCAATTTCTATTGCTTATCTGAACCATTGTTCTATAAAGTGTTTACCTTCTGATTATTCATTCATTTAGCTAAAAATTCGATTTACCGAAAATCCACTCTTTCAAATTAAGACAAAAGAATTTCGAATATAAATCTGCAGGCAGCTCGCACCTTAGTGCGATGCACTCAAGTATTTTGAAAAGTAATTTTTTAATTTGAACAAATTTTATAAAGATCAGATTTTTTTCATAGATGAAAACTTCTAACAGAGCTGATAACATTTTGAAATTTAACTTAATACCGAGTATTTTATGGAATTAATTTGTTTATTTTGCCTTTGATTTTATCACCTCAAATACAATCACATAAATGTATTCTAAAATTATAATATATGATATTTCACTTTTAAATATGCTTCCAATGGCGACCCCAGACGAGGCGAAATTCTTTAGCAACGGTTCTTCTTAAGTTTTATGGTATTTCATTTAGTTATGGTGCTTGAATACGCCACACTCTTAATCACCCTCGCCCGCTCTTCTCTTATTTAAATTATAACCTACATAATTTTAATGGCTTAGAAAGAAATATAAAATTAAATAATATTTATGAAGCGCGGACAGGCACATGGCCAAGGCGGCGCACAAAAGTTAGCTCTTTTGTCTACCGATCGGCTTATATAGTATATAGTACATACCTTAGGGGGGTTAGCGCAGGTTTGTCAGCGTGCTAAAACAACAACCCATTGAAAATTTTTTCTGGGATCACTTTGATTTGTTTATTTTGTGAGATTTCTTTGATTATTTGACTTTTAATACTTATGTCTGTCCGCAGTGGAACTTGCAAATTATATACAATTTAGCTAAAATGGGCTGACAGAAATTTATAGAACATATTATGTTCGCTGTAGTTTACTTTCTGTATTATACTTTCCGCTATTTATGTTTTTGTCTTACTCACAGACAGATTGGCAAATTCACTCAGTACACAAGATTTTAATATGCACTGAAACAAATTTGTATAACACTAGATAATCCCCATCCCGTTCCTCTTCATTCGCTTTCTCTCTGTCTTCTTCATACAAGTCAAGCTTCAGATATTGGTACCAATATCTTTATATCGTCTAGCTCTACCTCTACCTCTACCTCTACCTCTACCTCTACCTCTACCTCTACCTCTACCTCTACCTCTACCTCTACCTCTACCTCTTCCTCTACTTCTACCACTACCTCTGAATCCACCTCTACCTCTTCCTCTACCTTTTTGTCGATATCTTTGGCGTCATCGATTGGAATTCGTCCAAACTTAACAAAAACATTTTCCCTAATACTGTCTAAAATGTGTAAAAATTTGGTTGAAATCGGTAAACGCGTTTTTGAGTTTAGCGAGCACATCACTTTTTTAAGCTTAATTTTTAAATATATGCATATGTCTAAAGTGCACATTATGCCATAAACAAAATTTTAATATTATGATATTTTAAATTCATCCTTTGGGATTACTCATAGACCGTTTCGAGTGCAAATTCATTCAGTACACAAGATTTTATTATGAACTATTTATACAAATTGCCTTTTTAATGTTAAACAAAAACAATAATAACAACAACAAGTTAAGCATTACCTTGAAAGAAACGCTGCCATTCAAAAAGAAACTATAATAAGTATCTTTATATCTATATATATTTGTATCTGTACATCTCTGTATAAGTAAGGCAGGTACAACACTCTCTGAAACTCAAATGCCAAAAGTGAGCAACCGAAAAGAAGAAGAAGCAGAAGTAGCATTTCTTTGTGTTTGTTTTTTCACACTCTTTGCAGCAGGAGCAGCAGGTGTGCGTCAAAGAGCTCTTGTCAGAGTTGCATTTTAAGAGCAAGCGCCATGCACTCTCTTACCTGCCAGCACACAGTTTGTGTGTGTGTGTATGTGTGTATGTGTGTGTGTGCAGAACACCTTCAGCACCACAATGTCAATGATCATTTGTGACATGGCTGCGTGGGCGTTGCGCAACGGCGCAGTGTGCGCCGCTCAGCTGCTCGAAACTCACCTCATTAACAAAACTCAACAATCCAATGACTAATTTTGCTACCAATATAGAATACCATAGAAATTTTGCTACAAAAACAGCTGTTCTTGATACAGTAATAACAGTTTTGTGTTGAATGACTTTTTGAAAATAGTAGCGGGCAAGCTGTGTGCTTACAGTTGACTATGAATGCCAAAAGATACAATCTTTTTGCTTATAAACTGCACTTATTCTTCTTAACTGGCCATAACAACCCATTATCGGGTTACGGCCTGATGCAAATACATTATTTCATTGGAATTGTGGTTTTAAGTGGTGGGTCCCAAACCCTACGCACAACCCTTTTAAGCCTGGGGTGACTCTACTGGTTTCGAAAGAACCCAGTGTCATTGTTAGTCGCCTCATACGACAAGCTTTGACCTGCTGAGGTGGTATTCTCTAACCCGCTCACCACTCGGGGGAAACAACACTAGAATTCAATATAATGGCATTATCTGCGAAGGAGTTACGTTGAATTTCGGGATGGTAAATGGCATACTCAATCTATGCAAGTTCTTCACAGTCTAGAGCAGCGATCGACATGAAGAGCAGCGAAAAGTTTGAAATGCGTGGAGCATATTCACATGCAAGCATACGAACATTTTCGCACTTAATATTGACAACTTCTCTGCTGCCGTTGCCGATGCCTGTTCCAGACAATCAATAAATCAGCACTATATATTCTTCTTCTTTATTTGCCTTACAACCGTGTGATTAAGGCATATGTACTACAAGGTACGAGTCGTCTGCCGAAGATCGCTCATTTTTAAGGTACTATTTTTCAGTTCAAGATTTTTCATCCATATGATTCGCTTGGACTGCGCAATCGTTGCAATTTTAGGCGCTCGACTGTGTCAATAATCCACTAGAGATTATACAGTTCCTGACTCCTTTTGCTAAAATATCATCAAATCTCAGAGTTCCATCAGTCTCGGTTTCTCCGAAGCGGGTTTTCAGACAAAAAAAAAGTTGAGGGCTTCTGATTTGTCAGCCCTGGGCTTGCTTCAGGACTTGTGTAATTGTGAACTTATAATTCAGTAATTGCTGCAGAATACTCTAGATACTTTTTCAGTTTTGTTTAAGAAATCTGGTCACAGCTTGTAGGTTTTATTTTTTAGACCCACCTGAAAATAAAACATTGAAAAAATAGTTAGTTAATAGTTAAGTTATGATTTTAGCCAATATGAATTTCCGGACCTGCTATAGATTATAACCATTCTTCCTACGCCATAAATCATTAAGAACACCTGATTCAATGTCTCATCTTTGCAAACTCATCACCTTCATTTCTCTGTCGCTACAAAAGCTTACATAAGTTCTATAACCCTCGATTTGACTCTGCAGACCATTAATGCTTATTTCAAGTTCATCCATAATGAATTTGCTAATGGACTAGTTTCTACTTTCTTCACAATAAGTTTCTGTCTCAATCTATGACGAGTATGTGATTCCAGGACGATAAGTGAGGTCTTTATTGGTAACCATCTGTAAGTTTTCTTTTCTTATGTGCAGAACGTTGTCGAGTTACAAAAGGATCACTAATTTGCACTTGTTGTTTTATTTCTTGCAGCACAACTTTTCAATACACCCTTTTAATGACACTAGCCAACAAATTTGAACTCAATTAAGATTGTTGGCAAAAACAAATTTTGCGGCTAACATGATGTTGCTGATATCGAAACCGGCGACAGTTTTACTTTACCCTGCACGAGTTTCAAATTATTGTTATTTAAACTGCTAGAAACTAGAAATATCTGTATTATATAAACAAAATTTGCTCCGTAAATCGCTTATATTGTACGTCTACTATTCTCCTCGATTCTCATACGTGGTACCTATAGGGATACTACGTTTAGTTTGGATGTCTCCTATTCCCCTCGGTTCTCATAAGTGGTACCTAAGCGCTGCAGTTGTTAAGGAATACAATGAATAAATGGGTCGTAAACACAAAAAGTTTTTGAGGGACCTTGTAACCATATTAACAAAGTATGGTTCCCGAGTATTGCACAACTTGTAAAAACTCAGCAACCCCCTTTGCCAGAAATGTTGTGATTTAGCCGATGATAGTAAATTTTGCTATTTCAAAGGCAACAACGATTATTTTTTGGATGTACACTAAGAGCGTTGCAACCTCTAGTGAGCCCTTATTGCCGGAAAACAAGCATATTCTCTCTCAGTTATAAACGCACATTTCAGCCCCTTAAAGTGCATTGCCCCCAAACGGTATTTGCGATTTATTCACTTTTTTACGCGCTTTTTTTATAGAGTTCAACCAAAGAAGATGCATTGTTCAAGGTTCCTCACAGTCTGCTCATATAGAACGCTGCCTCATTCCTAGCCGGAAATGGCAGATCATTCGTCTTAAACAAATGCGCTTAACTCTTGCTGCTTTTTTTATATGCAATTAAATTTTTCGATTTTTTACACTTTTTCGTAGTGCTGCATTTTGTGACGCAAATGCACGGCTCATTGACCAGCTGCAGCCGTCAGCTTTTGTCTGTCTGCAGCTGATGTTCATAGCTGACTGCTGCAAATTTCCATGTTCTATTTACAATACGAATAGTGAAACTCAAAAAGTATTTCAATGTATTGATTTTGTGTGCTTTTGCTGCTCAAGCTATAAATAATATTTCATTTTCTTCTATTTTTTGGAAAAACTCGAGTGTTTATTTTTGGCTCGCATTTTGCTTACAAATACACGATTTGTGTGTTTCCCTCTCTCGCTCTCGTCCAGGCCCTCGCCCACTCTTAGGCTTTGCCCCTTTGTCCATTGTTTCTGTTGTTTATTTTGTTGCCTCACGGGGGCGTCTGAACTTTGTAGGAAAAGTGAACCGAACTGAGTTACAGCCTCAAACTTTTTGGATGCATAGTCGAAAAAAATCCAAAACAATTAATTATGGATGGCCTAAAGGAAAAAAAAAGGGTTGTGGGTCAGCTCAAGTTCCAGCTCAGTTAAGCGCTTGCAGGCGAAGTTGTAGCTGGGCTAACACTAACCCCGGGCAATGTTAATGCAATTTAAATTTTAATTTAATTAAAAATAAACAAGTCATTATTAAGGCATCAGCAAATCCCACACAGCCATTAGCACAAATGGTCTTAAATCTTGAGCAGATTTGTGAGGCAGGCAGCACTACATGCAATATGCACGATTTAAGATCAAAACGCTGCCAAAACGATGACCCAGTCATCGCAATCCCACCAAATGATGACAAATCAGATATATCAAATAAATTGTTGAACAACTGAGTCTTGCTACAACGCAAATTGTCAACAATTAAGTGAGAAAAAAAAAATGATTTTATCAAATTTGTTGCACCGCAATTTACAGCGTCAACAAATTGGCTATAAATGATTTTGGAACATTAAAGATACAACTCAAAAAGATATACAGATACTATGTAGCTCGAAGCTATCAAAGAGCTAGATACTACTTATAGATCTGGCATAGAGAGCAAAAGCTGGCTGCTATAAATAGCAAATTGAGTGACAAATGGAATAGTATCTATTAGATGAACAAAGCTCAAAACGCAATAAAATGCTCACGCGACAAGGTTGTTTGGGGGCATCAAAAGAGACGCCAGCGGTGGCGCCATGTGATTTACAAAGCGATTTACTTGTTTACCGTTAAGCCAATAATAACAACAACAACAACAGCTACTGTATCAACAGCTATTTCTACTATTGGCCCCAAATATACGCAGCGCAGGTGAGACAAAGACTTGTGCTCCGCTCAGGAGCTCCCAGAGCTCCAGCAGTCAGTCTTTCAATCACCTCGACGCATCACGCTCCACATTTCGGTTACACTACAAAAAAACTTTTGTACTTAATTCCACGCAAATGTGCGTTTGTGTGTGTGTTTTTCCCATATTTTAATTTATTTGCAAATTTTTTGCTTTAATTTTTCAAGCAACTAATGTTCACCGGTTTTTGCAAGTTCGTTAAAAGCTAATTTCTCTTGCTACACAAAACAACAACAACAAATTTGAATTAAAACAAAATACAATAGAAATGTTCACATTACGCATACGACGCGTTGACTGCGCCCGGAACGAGTTAAAAATGTGTTTTCTGAAATTTCAAAGAAATACAAATAACACAAAAAAAAGTGGCAAAAATGTAAAGCACAACAAAAAATTATAGTGCAAACTTAGTTCGGTTCACCGCATTGCGTATACTCTATACGCAGCTACATAAAATTCTAAGTAAATTCGAGGAGCAAAGCAACTTTTTCTAAACAATGTGCACGCGACATCTTGGAAAAGCGTTTACTGCATGAAAAGCCTGCAAGCAGAAAGCATACGCATCGAAAATTATCTATTTTCCGTATTTAATGGTTATATCAGTTCAAATATGGCAACGGTTTATTGTTTGGTTTAGCTCTTTTAACCGATTCGACTTTGAACTTCTCGCTTAAAAACCTCTTTTCTTTGCAGAAAGTCAACCGTTTCGTTCACTTTCAAAAAAATTCATGTTTAATCACTTCGATTTTTAATTTCGTGCTTCAAACCCCTTTATCTCTATACACAGTCGGCTAATTAAATATTCTTCAACTATTTCATTGTTATTTTAACAAAAGCAAAATATCAAAAACAAAATATTTTTTGCCTATATAAACTCTAAAGTTGGTATCTCTAAATACCAACTTGACTTGTTTGTGTACCGATTGTTTAGAGGTCTTTATCTCCCAACCCTTCGAGCACCATTTTTGCATTACTTAAACTTCAAAAAGTATATTTTTTAGCGTTTGGATTTGCACCGTTTCTGGTTCAAGCTAGATTCGCATACCCTGTATCTCATCAAGATTCCGAGATATAGCCACTTGAAGGTGGCAAAATGAACCTTCTCAATTTCGCTGGATTTTGGTACCTATGATACTCTGTAGTGCGAGTGATTCAAAACCGCGCTTAGTTTCGCCCTATCTCATCTAGTTTCCGAGACATTGGAACGGTTTGTTGTTTGCTTGAAATTCTCAAAAATATTCGTGAAACTTTCTTAAAGAAACACTTAGTTCGTAGCTCCAAAAAATTTCCCAAAAAAGATGGATATCCTTCTGCTGTTCTCATTTCAACAAGTATTCATGACCTGCAGCTTTCACTTGCAAAGACAGAGGTTGAAACGAATCACGAATGAAAAGTGAAACTTCCTTTAAGAAACACTCAGTTCATTGCAACTTCAATCTTCAAGATAATAACTAGTGAACGTGAAACTTTCTTTAAGAAAGACTCAGTTCGTAACGCCCTAAAAAGCTGGATATCCTTCCGCTAACTGGTTTTCATTTGAACAAGTATTCATAAAGTGAAACTTTTTCATGCAAAGGGACAGTTTCAAACGAATCGGGTAAAGCCAGTTTTAGTTGTATACATTTTCAAATCGATTACTCCAAAAATTTTAGACTTTTTTATGCAAACAATTGATTTTGGTAGTTTACATACAAATGAGAGTTGGTCTGACGCTCCGACAAAATGGATCTATGGATAGATGTTTTTGGGAGTTCCAAAAGTCAGAAACCAATTTGAATGAATGCAGGTTTGAATATCAGACGAGATCCAATTTTTCCATATTTTTCTGTAAACAATCAATTCAATGCTCAATTTACACTAAACAAACTTGAAGACTATCTTGTGATATGGTCAGACATATTAGAAATGGGGTTTAGTTAAAGTGATGTTTCTTATCTGCCAATCCCTCTCCAGCCTGGAAACAGTTTAGAGCGTAGACCTACACGTATATCGTCACGTAAAGTTGATATTAAGTTTGGATGGTGTTACGCTTGTGAGTACTGTGTTAGCAGCAAGTTTTACGTTTGCTTTTGTGTATTGCGTTAGCAGTGAGAGCGAAAAGAAGAGCATGCATCTTTATGGAAATTTCATGTTGTTGTTTTAGCATTAACCCAAGTTCAATTTTTAAGATCTTATACGAACGTTTCTGCACACTGCAAATCAAAATTTTCAGTGTAAACAAAACATAGTTTACCAAAACCCTTTAAGTTTGTCAGAAACTTGACGCACTCTCTCATTATAGGGTATACAATTTTGCGCATACATTTTCCAAAGTGTATAACTTAAAGTGGCAACGACAGCACACACACATACATACATTGGGTGTGTGCGAAACAGCATTTCATTTTTAAAATTATGAGCAAATTTTTGTAGATTTCGCCGTTTCCGTCCCCAAAAGCCCTCTTAGACCCATATTTTCAACATTGCCGCTGTCCCCGTGGCAACATTAAGTGCTGATTGTGTGCTCCGTGACGCTCTATTAGCATACGCTGCTCTGCTCACGGCAGGCTGACGAACCCGCCCAATGCCTACCCGGGCACCTTGGTACCCCCATATAAATCTCATATGATGTGCCGCCTTGGTCAGAAAATACAAAATTTTAGAATTTCAGAGCGCGAGCGCCTCAGCTGGCTGTTGTACGGCCGGACTGTCTCAGTCTCTGAGTGTTGCCTGCCTGGTATCTGTGTCTGGTATTTGCCAGCTGCCGTCTATATCGTCTATATAGTCTATAATTCGTAGTCTGCTTTCGATTTTTTGTTGTTCTGTTCTGGGCAATTGCAGCTTAACCTCGCTTGTATGCGCGATAGAACCCTTAACAACATACAACATACAACAACTGCAACAGCAAAAACACCCACAAAACAACAAATTTATGACAAATACAAGAAAAACAACAACACACAATGACAACACGAAACAAAAAGTGCATAAACACGGTCACAATAAGCCATAAAAAATGATAAAATTTACATATATGAAACACAACTACAAAAACAACAATGCAACATGCAGTGCAGTTACAACAACAACGACAACAAACAAAGCGACAAAAACAACAATTAAATGGAATCAAAAGACTTGAAATACAAACATTAAAGTCCATTTGATGTACAGCGAAAAAAGAAAAATATTATCATAAAGTGACAAGTTCTGACACGATTGCATGTGAAAAATCCCAAATAAAAGCAAAAAACACATAAAAATTTTGAAAAAAACAGCAAAAACCCTCAACTTAACACTCAACACGAATACGAATAAGCGCGTTTTTAAAGGAATTCCGAATTTTGTACAACTATTGGGATACTTTATTGGATTAAACACTAAAACAGTCGATGCTAATGACAGTTTTCATAGTTTGTTGCGATAGTTTTAATGCACTTTTATGGGGCTTTAAGTTCAGACATTCAGCATTACAATTGTATCGATTTCAGTTTTACTATTTATAGATTTCAATTTTAAAACTTATGGCATTTCAGACGCAATTTTTGCATTCTCTCAGAAATTTTCACATATATGAACGCAATTTTTTATGGCCTATGAAATGTGCATTTCATTATTCTTCGAATATAAGCAAAAGTTTCCATACCTATAGATATTTTATGCACAATTTTCATATGCATATTTCCCAAAATTTTTTAGGGAAGATTTTTCAAATCAAGTCGCTTTCAATTAGAGTTTTCCAAACTGATAATGCATAAGGGGTACGAAGGGTATGAATCAATCATTCTGCATCATTAACTTAAAAGTCTAGCTCTTCAAACTATGACTAATAAACCAGATATTTAGAGCAGCTTTTAAGCCGGTACCTGCATTAAGTTCGAACCCTCGAATGATTGTGTCCCAATCCCTTATGACTACTTCAAAGAAACATCGATCGAACGGATAGTTAACTGCCAAAGAGAAATGCAGTATATCGGGATATTTCTAAAGTTTGAATTCACTTCCAGCTGCAGCATTTTTTTCAAAAAGGCTTTGTTTAGACCTATTTTCTATATATATGAATATATTTGAACCGGAACCAGTGCTTAAGCCTGAAACCAAGCATTCCATAAGTTCGAAAAGCTAACGGAGAACCTCAAACTCTATTGGTTCTCCAGGCCTTAGGCCGGCCAAACTGCCCCTTAACAGACAGCTCTGGACACTTGAAGGGAAACTTGAACTAGCTGAATGGATACAAACAAGGAGATTGTGAAAAGTAGTTTTCAGCATAAAAACATTGATTCATCGTTTATCGATCAATTTGACCCTTAACTTGGAATAGTAGAGTAGAATTGTAGCATCCTTTCTTCGTTGACAAAATTGACATTTTGAAGCAGTGACATTTCAACAATTTCAAATGCAAGATATTTCTGGAACATCCCTGAACATTTAAACTTTTGCGTTGTTTGCAAATAAATAAACATATTAGAATATGAAAGTGTTTTATAGCTTTGATATGTATTTATGTTTGTTATAAAATCGTAAATTATCATTTTTTATTAATCAATAAATACATGAGGAAACAGCTGTCTTTCATTTATGTCTTGCGACAGCAGTTTCGATTCCCTTGAATATTTCATAGCGGCTTGTAGTTTTGGAAATTTTCAATAGTCAATTCATTATTTAGCAATAAAACAGTAAATGTTTAATCATAGTATTTACACTACAAGGGAATCTTTTGTGAAAAAACCTTTTTCAAAAGAACTCAAAAACCTAGAAATTTATTAAACAGAATTAGAAGTAAAACTCTCAAATCACATGTTTACATTTTGTGTCTACTGTATACTTCATAGCTTCCGAATATTAGCCGAATATTCAATGTTGCCAACTATTCGTCTGGATTCTGAAGACACAAAAATAGCATTTGGATAAAAAAGTGTGTGAAAAAATGGAAACTCAATCTTAATTATTTATTAACGTATTCTCAACAGTTTCTCAGCGGAATGCTATTTAGCCGAATACTTAAAAAAAAGATTGTCTATTCAAAAAGTGCAGAGTAAAGCACACGTAATCTGAATAGTTGTTAAACCCGAATACTCAAAAATAGCAACTAAATAGAACTTTGGCCAAAATGCCAAATCATAAGGCAAATCAAGCCACTTAGTTGCCGAATATTCGATGCATTTTATATGGATTTGAAAGCAATAAAACTCGATTCCACAACAAATAGTGACACAAAATGAGCTTGAGTTTTAGGAATAGTTTGTCACTATAATTTCAGTATTTCCAACTTGTCTCTAGTGAAAGAGAATAGAGACGATAAGAGAATATACATCACGCTCTTTGGTGTTACGTAGACTGTCTTTTTTTTCTTTATATAAGCAAGGTTGATACTGTCTTTCACCGAATACTGCTTATTCTCTTCTTCTTTCGTTCAAAACTAAACCCAGTAAAATACAAATAGTGGTTCAATATGCATTAAACTCCTCGGACAAGTGCGGAATATTTAACAATGGATAACAATCGCATTGCCAAGTTTTAACAAAAGCAAAAAGTATAAAATGATATGCTCTTAAATGAGTCAAGTAACGTTTTTTTTTTGAATACTCGACATTTGATCGATAGCGCTGCCAAAAACTGCTCTACGAAACAGTTTTCTGCTAAATATTCGATATTCGGCCAAAAAAGTAATCGCTAGTTGATAAAGAACTCATTGTGGTTCCAACTTTACTCTTTTATATTGATAAGCAGTTAACTATCGATATATAGATTTATATCCTTAGTGTCTCACTGTCTATGTTTTGGAAGGAAAGTCTAAGGTTAGGAAGGAAAAAGAGTACTACCGATAGTATCGAGTCGTCTCCAACCGATGCAACTATCGTTTCTATTGAATGTTTTTTGTGAAACTATCGAAAATTTCCTGGTTAATTTGCAATAATATAACAAAAGTAGGTATCCTGCGGAAAAACTCTTATATTTATGATAAACCTATAAAAAGATAACTTGTGACAATTCAATGTTTTCCTTCAAAGTGTTAGAAATGCGTTTCTTTTACAAACTTTTGCAAAGTAGTTGCTCTTTATATAAGTAAAAGTATCGCTATGACCTACTAATGCCACATTTAACTTTAATATGCATTTCGAGTCAAAATTAGCAAGTTTAATATAATGAAAAATTTCTAATTAGAAATAGATTAGAGTCACTTTTGTATTCAATTTAACATACAAAGCAAACCCAAAACTTAATTTAACCCAACTTGCAACTAATACAGTTGAGTTTCTAATTTTAACCCACTGCTGACCACAAAGGAGTGAGAAGGGTTGTAGGATTAGTTGTGCTGCTTACTTTGCTTGCGGTTAATTTCTGAGGGAAAAATTTGAAAAGAGTTCGATTTGGTCGAGTTTGTGTGTTTTGCGGTTATATTGATGCCAAACCAAACCAAAGCCATAAAAAGTTAAAGCAATATTTTCAAAAGCAATTATAAATAATAAAAACGTTTATAAATCATTTTAATTACACACACGCAGAAATGTAATTAAAAAAACACAAAGACATGTTGTTTGTTTTAACTCGAAGGATACTTTAAACATTTTTCAACTCTTTTGTGTATTACAAAAGCGACTCATAAATCATTTGCCATTTATTTACAAGTAATTGCAAATTTAAGTGCAGTTTAATATGATTTTATATAGATAAATTGCTGCTTGAAAGTGGCCAAAATGCTTGTAGAAACATGGCGAAAATGAGTCAAGGCAGCTGCAATAATAAATTCTAAAATAAATAGAAAATTCGCGTATATTTTATGATATATAACAGCATATAAAATGTTGATCAACAAGTTTTGAAATACGCTTTCCAGGCAACAAAAATGAGCGAAAGCGAGACGAAAAGTGTTTAAAATTTGTTTATACATCAAATTGAAAAATATCTAGCGAGAAAAATATTTCTATGCAAAGTGTTGAAAAGCAAAGTGAAAAAGCCAAAACAAGCAGTGAAAGTGCAGCTGAAAGAGATAGAGTAAAAGAGAGTGGAAAGTGCCATGAAATAAGTAAATGTTCAAATTAACACAAGGATAACACAGCACACCAGCTCAAAGGATTACACCAACACTCACACACAGCTAAAGTAAACCAAACAGTTTACAAAATGGCAGACTCTGCCAATGACAACGACAACGATGTTGCCGAAGGCGAGGAGGAGGAGGAGGTTGAGGAATCAACCACCACAACAACCAAGACTTCAAAATGGCGCAAAACGCGCTCCACCAAGGTTCGTAGCAGCTCAAACAGAACCAGAGTATTCCAAGTAGCTCATCCAAAATTGCCAATTGTAGCCAACAAGTAGCCCAGTTTATTGGCAAACGCTTTCAAAGTCTATTGTGAATGAGTTCGTTTTGCCGTTTTGGCAGTACAATAAGTGGCTGCTGCACCGTCGGACAGACAGTCGCATGACCAACGACGTACGCCCACTTCACTCAAAACTGAAATTGACAAATGTACCGGATTGAAACTTTCGAAATGGACAGTCGACGTCGTCGTCGACGCCTATGTCACTGTCCGTATTGAGGCAGCAAACAAACAAACAGTCAGACAATAAAATGAATTAAAACGCAGGCTAGTCGACAATGGGATACCCTTTTAGCGCTATGCTCCTATGTTTCGGGATGTTTTTCAAAAGTTTTCAATTGTAGTGATGTATGAGCGATTTCTCTCTATGTCTCTAATTGTTCTTCTTTTTAACTGGCCATAACAACCCGTTACCGGATTACGGCCTGATGTATTTCGTTCATTGGGATTGGGGTTTTACATGGTGGGTCCCAAAACCTACGCACAAACCTTTTAAGGCCTGGTGTGGCTCTACTGGTCTCGAAACAATCCAGTGTCATTATAAGTCGCCTCATACGACAAACTTTGACCTGCTGAGCTGGTATTCTCTAACCCAATCAGCACAGGATATTTCTAATATGTATGAAAAATAGGTCTAGAAAATAAAAAGCATCGCTCCAAAACTCAAACTGGTTCAGCATTGGATTCCATTCCCTAATTCTCAATAAAGGAACATTCTATGAAAAGCGAACGTACAAATTGAATCTGGCTTTCTTCGCTAGGGAGCACCACTCTGAATGTACTTATAGTACAAACGCTTGTATGCCGACCACTGACATAGTTGCGTATTAAGCAGGTAACCCGGTTTTCATTTGAACTCTAATAAAAATTCCATGCTGTTTGAGATATTTCTGACACATTGAAGAATTACTTTTGGCTTGACTTACGGTTTTAGGCGATTGCTACCCTACCTAAAAAGACCTTTAGGCTTAAGCTCGGTTCAAAGAAATTTCTGACGTGGTGGTCAGACGGTCGGAACCCGACTTCTCTATTCCTTTTCGTCTCTTCTGCTTTAGTTATATTACTCTTTCTCTACGTCACCATCTTCCTCTTCGGTTAAGTTCCTTTTCCTCTACATCTTTGCAATTCAGAACCTCCTCTATCTTCTTTCATATTCCTCATCCTCAAACTCATCACTTCTGCAACTTTTCAACAACAACCGCACCCAGTCTCTACAATTTGCTGGCAAGAACCGACTGACAAACAGGACAAATGGCTGCAGTGTGGTGCCACCACATTCTGATTTTAGGCTGCCGATCAGCGTTAAACCGATTCGTTTTGGTCAGATGGTCAGACATGTAGCACGATTTCTGTGAGCCGATTATCGGCTCGTTGGAATTTATCACTGATATCTCCATGAATTATCAGAAGCCTCACCAAAATGTACGGTCAGCTATTACAATCATTTTTTGGGTAAAACAAAATAAATGAGGCAACCGTTTCGATTTGTCTAGCACGGTTTTCGAACTATCGTTATTTCTACATTTCAAGCGTGATGTTATATTTTCCCGAGTAAAATATAAGATTTCCTGACTTTGCAACTCTTAAAATCTCGAATTTTGTTTAAATAAATATGAGTAGTTCGAAATACATGAGTTTCAGATTCAGTATGGAGGTTCTTTTGGACAGACCCATTATATCGCGTTTTCCATAACATTTCTTATTAGTTGAAAAAATAAAATTTTAGATTAAATTTAAAAAAAGGCTTTTGTGCAGTCCATGCATATTATGCAGCGCGAATTCTTGCAGTATGTTGCCTGAAATGCAATTAGATAATGAGTGTGCAGCAACTGAAAATGCAAACTAAATGTGTTCCTTTATTTATTTCCACATTCACATACAGATATTACGATGTTCATATGTTGATCCACAATGTTGATTTATTGCAACTAATTAAAAAAACGGGCGTGACTTTTATGCAAACATTGCCTCGTGTGTTGACAGTGTCGCATCAAAGGATTGTATAGTAATATGAAATTGGCCCATGGCTCTAGAGCCTTTAACAAAAACATAGACCCAATAGACCCCCACTAGTTAAAGAGATGCTGTCCAGTAAATAAATTCTGTTTGATTTCCATAGTAGTGCTGCCTGCATTTCAAAATGTGAAATGTTTCCTTTGGTTTCCTGTAGTGTAACTCTACTATTATGCGAATCCAAGTGCTTTCACATCAATTTCTTAAATACATTGAAAATAAGTGCCTGTCTAGTCATCAACTGGCTGCTATGCGTAACCAATTCCAATCCAAACCGAACTCACTCTCTATAGAGTATGCCAACAAGTCAGCAAAACATTTTGCCAAGTTGTGAACTAAGGAATTTATTTTGGCAGCGAACAAAGCAAACAACCGAAAGAAAAGCGAGAAAAAATAAATAAAATATATCTCGTATAATAATAAAATGTGTGAGAAATTTACTCATCATCTGATTCTCATACAAGAATCTGGGCTAAGGCGAAATTCTTACTCTAGCTACTTAGCAGGGCCGCATTTCGCCACTGCCAAAATGTCAAGGGTATCAAGCAAAAAAGTCCGATTCCAGTGGCCAAAAAATGTTGAGCACATATGGTTCTCTCCGGTCTCCGGGCAATCAATCTCAATTTGGTTTTGCATAAGGTAACTGTTAAACTGCTGCGGGCTGCAGCGTCTAACTGTTAATTAACTGAAGCGTTCAATGCGCGCTTTGCACTTGATTAGCTTTTAATGGGCGACTAAAAATAAACAGCTATAAACTTGCATATGTAACTGTAAAGCAAAAGCAAAGCAGCGCTGCAAAGTATGCTATGAATAATGTTTAGGAATGAGAGAGAGAGCGCGCGAGAGTGGGAGTGAGAGTGAGCATCGAGCAGAGAGAGAGAAAACAAACAACCAATTTCAGTAACTTAACAAAAGGTAGCAACAGCAACAACAACAACAAAAATACTTTGCGAAAAGGGTTAGTTTCTCTAGCCGGAACCACTGCGACTTGGCCAAAACACTTGCTGATGAACAAGCGATTTAGAGTAGAAAATTTCCAGGTCAGTTATTTTGCCCACCGTACCAAGTTGGAATTTTATGCGCAAAGCATAAGCACAGTGGAAAACCCGGTAGCAGTGGTTCGGTAACTCCTGAACCGGACAGCTGACGAGCCTGTAGCCGCCCAAGTTGCCACTTTTATACTGATAGTATAACATATATATATATGTATATGCTGTATGCCACATGAGACCCAATTTGTGGTTGTCGATGAGCAGCGGCTGCAAGTGTTTCGGGCGCATAAATTACGATAACAACAGCTATAACAACAACAACAACAACACTTAGCCGCCGCACAGTGGATCCAACTGACTTCTTTTCGGGCAAAAATCATAGCTTAAAGATATTTTCAAAATTTAAAATGCATGCAACAGATAATTCCTTAAGCTTTTGCGATACACTGCGATAAATATGCTGTGAAGAGAAATGCTTCAAAAAACGGTAGTAAGCTTCGATATTATATACACCAACAGTCTTATTCTTGCACCTATAAAATGTGCTTATTGCTAAATAAATGGTTAAAACTTTGAAAATCTGTTGTCAAGATGCTTGCACTCTATTTTGATCTTAGTATACAAACGTTTGCGAGATAGACAAACTTTCGACGAGGAAGATTTGTTGAATATTAAGCACATTTTAGAACATGGAATTTTTCCATGACATGCAAGGATAAGACATTTGCATTATATAATATCGAACTTTACTACCCTTTTTTTGAAGCTTCCTCTATACACAGCTTATTTATCGCAGTGTTTCGCAGAATCTTAAGGACTGCTCTGTTCTGTGAATTTTATATTTTGAAAATATCCTTACTCCCTCAAAAGTTATGACTTTCGCCGAAAAAGAAGTCTGTTGGTTCCACTGTGCGCCGCTTTTTATGCCGTGGCATTCCTTGGTCGTCCTTTGCTTTAATCTTGGCATAGACATTGCTGAGCACCTACATTCTAGCGTGCCAGCTACTTAGCAGCCGCTCTCCTGCTCCAGATCCGGTACTCTTTCCCTCTCTCTCACCTGTCGCTGGCATACAACGCGCCTGCAATCAATCAAGCTGTAAAGTATTTATTAAACGATATTATGAGGTTTTACCTGCAGATACACACACACACACACACACCTATACGTACACCTACACACACACACAAAGTACTCCCTCTCATTTCTTTTAATAGCTTCATTGTTTCGCTTAACAGGATTTCATTTCACTTAATACACAAACGCAAACATGCATTATGCTTAAGCTTTAGTACGCCAACATACAAGTACAAACAAACACACACACACACACACACACACACACACACACACACCCACACTTACACATAGCTACAGTTACAATGCAACCCAGCACACAATTGTGTCTGTTTGTAAGTGTACAGGTAATGTTTAGTTTCTACTCAATATGGAGCTGGGTCCCAAAAGTCTATTGCTTACTTTCATATTGTAACTATGTCAATATTCTCTGTCATCCGGCTCGTGGCATCCTTCGAAGTATTCCCAATCTGAACAATTGTGTTTTAAGCGTTGTGCCCTTTAAGTGGAATTCTTAATCTAGTGAACGGCCAAACATCACTGGTTTGTGTTACCTTGTGTTTCAGCGAAAACTGTTATAAAGGGTTTTCGGCCATCCCCTTGCATGAAAGTGCGACCGCTTTCTATGTCCGAAACTCAATCGTTTTCGAAGTTCACGTCTTGCAAAGTGACCTATAAGACCTATGGTCCAACAAGACCAATAAAATGGTCCGACCTTAGCGTGCATTTTTGACCGTGAGTAGGGTGAATTTTTTATGCTGTGAACACTGTTGTCTGTTTCCACATAATAAATGTAAGCCAGGGATCGGCAGAATTAACATCCACTGGCTCAGCTGGCTAGAGTATGGATGAGGAAGCTGCTGCGAGAATGTCTTCAATGTGGCTGTTGAAGAAAGCTGACGTACGGGCAGGCCATGCCTCCGTTGGAGGGACCACGTAGAGCACACTAGCTACCTTTGGTATCATTGAATGAAAAAGTCACCCGTAAAGATTGGCTCTGCAGCAATTTGCGACAGCAGAAACACTTTCTCAATATGTTAAGCAAATTCAAGTAAAAAAGCGACCAAGCAGAACTAAAATACGCGAACATTTTCTCAGTTGCCACTGACTACTTCTTTGCTGCCACTGCCGATCCCTGCTGCAGACCAAACCTTTGCTGCTATAGCCCGCACACGCTGTGCTTACACAGGCACGGCCGAAGTGCTATCCAAAGCCTAAGATTCAAAAAGCAGCATTTAAGTTCAAGTTGCTCACTTTACTAACTTCCAGCAAATTTTCATCAATAACCCCTATCTGTAAGTTGTCCAATTTCAAAGCCAAGCGATTAATTGTCAGACTTTATCTCTGCATCTGAATAGACTGACCTCTGATTCTACATCTAAAGAACGGTGACGGAGTGAGCTCTACGTAATACGGCCTAATTGTGTCAGGCAGTTAGCTAAAATCAGATTTATCGCTCACTTGTTGCATTACACCCTTGCCCACGAGTTCTCTTATGTAGATTTCCCCAGTGTAGCTTTTTTGTGCCGTCTCAATTGCTTGCTGGGTTAAAGCACCTATTACTGCTTTGTTATGCCATGACAGTACTCAAGCAGGTCCTTTGCTCATTATTGTTGCTCGGGGGCGTTTGTTAGAGTCAGAGTTTGCGACTCAGACTCCAGAAAAACTCTACGTCAAACTTGCGTGCTGCCTCGGGCTGCGTCCCTAACTAACTGACTCACTGACTGACTGGCTGACTGGCTACTTGACTGCTTGACTGACTGTCAGAACTGTTTATACTGCGCCATAATGCGTTAGTTGACTTTTTCACAGGTTTTTCTATTGCAGCAATCAAGGCGCGCTGCCACAACACACCGCTCCCAACCAAACTCGCTCTCTCTCTCTCTTTCTTTACCTCTCACTCTTTCTCCCTCTCTCTCTGCTGTTGCTCGCCAGAGTTGCCACCATTTCGCTTGTTGACTCGCCATTGCTTAGTGCTTTAGCTTTTTGCCTTAACTTTTATTATTATTGTTCCTGTACACTCTCTTTGTCTCTACGCCATTTTAGCTGTTCTTTTTATTTTTTGTTAATTTCTTTTTCTACGTTTTTATTATTTCATGCGCTTTGACGCCTCTCTTCAGTCAGCTCTTCAGACGTCTGGCAACGCTGTGCGCGAAGGCAACTTTATCTTTTAATTAAAAATGGCGGTGCACCTATGTGCCTTGCCTCTTTCTTGTTGCATTAATTAAATGTTGTATGGATTTCTGCTTAGCGTTGCACAGACTTCACATGTGTCCCAGTCTGAGAGAAAGCGCCAGAAGCTAAAAAAATTAAAGCCTCAGCATTTGTTTTTCTTTCATTTTGTTGCTATGGAATATTTTGGCCAAATTTTTATGCGGACTCTGCCACTTAATGTACTTAAAGTGGGGACTCCCGTAAGGTCCTGCGAGTGTACGTCTGTGTGTGTGTATGTGTGTATATGTGTGTTTGTTTGAGCATTCCACAAAAAGGCTAATTGACTTTAAGCTTTTTGGCCTCTGCATGTCAAATGTGAAAGAGCAAGCCAGTCGTTGCTGATGCTTGTTCTTGCTTTCCCCTTAAAGTTTCATTGTTTTTCCTTCCGTGAGCTGAATAAAAATGAAACCGTCGCATTATATTCTACTTTTCCTTTTGCCGACTTTGCCATTACAGTTTTTTCCTAATGATTTTTTAAACAATTGCTTAAATTTTAATGCCTCATTTATTCTCTCTTTGCAGGTAAGCAAACAACTTTAAATGGCAAATAATTTCCTAGTCTTTACTGGAAAAGGGTAAGATATCAAATTGAGTTATAATTTGCACAAAATCTCTTTTTTGAAGAAGTTTTGAGGTATTCGTTCTTAAGCCTTTGTTTGTTAAGATTTATAGCGTTTTGAATTTAGTTAGTTAACTTCTAACCAAACACCCTGAAAACAAATTACAATTGGAATTGCTGTTTTGGTTATGCTGTCGATTTTCTGATTTGAGAATATAATTGAGAATCGAACTGCAATTACCGATAAGTGTGTAGTGTACAAACGAAACGGGAAACAAGAACCCAATGCGCGGGTTGCCAGATTGTTCATATAGATAATTGTCAGATTGTTTATAGTACAGATGATTGCCAGATGCATTCCCGCATTATTTCCCCTCAGATTGATGGTTTGACTCTCCAAACCCTGACATATTGGCTGTTGGCATATAGCTTATGGTGACGGATTTCGAAGTGCTTTTTACGTATTGAAAGCCAGAATTGGCAGCTTGTTTATCGTGTAGATGTTTGGAACTTAAATTTGTACTAGATTGCGATTTTCTGTACAACACAATAACTAGGGTGAAGTTTGGCACAATTGACAAGGCTGCCATGAATGGTTTAACTTCCTTCCCCAATACAAATCTAATCAGTGTAAACTAAGTAAAGTGGACAGAATTTCGCATTTTTGAAACTTTTTCACTAACTGAAAATGAATTTTGGACCTGTATATCCTATCCTACACTTCGTCCCTTCAGTGTTCCGCTCACACAAATCAACTCTAGGCAATAATAATGTCCTTTGATGGTTCCGTTGGGTTGCCGCATGCCAAGCTGGTCACAAGATAAACAGAGCACATGCATGGAAAAAAGAGAATTTTCTGCCTTGTGATGCGTGGCCAGAGTTGCACCATGAATGTTTTTCATTTTGGATCGCCCACTTTTTTTCGCCAATTACGATTTTAGCAGCATTTGACCGATGAAATATCACCTTTCGTCGCCACAGGGCTGGTATATTTCGCTTCAATTCAAAACACACCAAATTTAATTGCTTTTGAAGCATTCATGACTTTGAGTCGAGTGGAAACCGCTCGTTGAGGCACTCCACGTGAGTTCGAAAGTTCAGAACTCACTTATGATGTTGATTCGAATGTAAACCGCTCGCTGAGTTACTCGGCTTAAAGACGGAACCGGAAGTCAAATCATGAGTATGCTTTCAAAGCCAATAAAATTGATTGACACTCTTGTGGTGCACAAAGAGTCCAGTAATGCTTCAATTCGGCATTTTCAAACTATTTGGAACTTCTTGCCCGAGTCGAAATTGCCGCCTTTAAATCAACGGAACCAAAAGTTATACCTCACACAAATTGAATTAAAATCGATATAAAGAAAGATTACTGGGAAACTGTTAGGTCATTTTCGACACTGATTTATTTTTTGAGTGAATGCGAATCCAAATTAGTAACAAAAACTCTACTTCTAACAAAATGTATTAAATTTACTCTCTATGTATATATGAGAAAAGCTGAAATTTTCGTAAATTTTTGTCTCTGGCTTATCCTAAGTTAGTTTCGAGAAAGCTGAACTATTCGCGAATCGCTTATAATACAACTAATCCCGATTACGGTCAGATAGATGTATATTTTCCAACTCTCTGTGGGTTGCCTTCTCCCATATAGGTGCCGCGAACATGATGTCTAACTTCACCACGCTGTGTATTCACAACCTTCTAGAGTATTTAGAACCTCGATGGTTCAGAATTAGCCTCTTCTTAGCAACTAGCAAAGTTTCTGACGCTTTTTTGCATATAAGTACATATATTGTAAGTGTTTCTTATAAGAGAGTCTATTGTCGATCAAGGTATTTTATAGCCCTCTTTGATATGATCAGGGTCCAAATGTGTCACTCCTGAAGATATTAAATCGAAGATGCTAAATCGAAACGCTTAGGAGAGAACTTGTTTATTCTAATAAATGTTTGTGGGCTATTCAAATCACAAATCAATTTTTCGGTATGCCAGATATCATTTTATGTCGAATTTCAAACAAAAAGCAATTCTTCAATATTACAGAATTATCTTTGAGAGGATGGGAAATCTAACAAATAAGTATCTGATCGGCGAATTTTTAAAGAAAATGCGAATGAAACGTTAGGCAAAACCGTCTATAGATATCTGGCACACACCTGACTATGTTGGAAATTTTAAGAAATAACGAAAAAAAAAGGATATAATTGTCGAAAATTCTGTTTTCCCAAAGAGGTATGAAAAGTTGTAAAGAAAAGTCAACGCCCTGGCAAGTAAAGAAAATGTTTTGCAAATGCAAATGCTTTAACGAAAATTAAGTAATTTTTCCAACTATTTCCGAAATGAAATCGCAAAAAAAAGTAAAGAGAGTGCCAACCACTTACTTATATACAAATTATAGTGACCACATAGTGTTAGTGTAGTTGGGCGCACATATGTTTTGGCCAAGTTAACAGCCGTGCCAAAGAGCAAACAGAACAAAAATAAAACACGCCAATACGAGTACACTCAGTGTGTGTGTGTGTGTGTGTGTGCGTGTGTGTGTGTGTGTGTGTGAGTGTGTGTGTGTGTCTAATGTGTGTGCTTGCTATATATATATATATATATATATATTTATATATATAAACAAATAGTTATAAATAATTTCTGGCAAAAAATCGGCAATCTTTTCCGTTGATCTCCAAGTATAGCGCGTTGGAACTTTGCCAAGAATCGAGCGGCCTGCGCACTACAAAAATTGCGCATACGCACACAACCATGTGTCACTGTGTGTGTGTGTGTGTGTGTGTGTGTGTGTGTGTGTGTGTGTGTGTGTGTGTGTGTGTGTGTGTGTGTGTGTGTGTGTGTGTGTGTGTGTGTTAGACTCTTTCTGGAAGCATTTGGTCAGTCGCTCTTAAACGTATTTCTTTGCTTAGTTTCGAAGAGTTGCTCTTTACTTTTTTTGCAGTCAAAAAATTGTGTTTTCATTTTGTATACAGTCAAACCTGCAAAGTTGGCCACCCTCATAAGTTGGCCAAAAATTTATGAAACGTGAGTGGCCAACTTAAGCAGGTTTTACTGTATTTGATTTTGGCTGTCTTTGTTTTTTTGTTTGTTTTTTTGCTTTTTTATGCTTGAATTTTGATTTTGTTTAGATTTTTGTTGTAATAAAAATAAACAAAAGGTGAAGGATGCTCAGCTTGTTCTTGTTTATTTATTAGCTCTATTTCAGGTAAAGTATCTATAGGTAACTTTTGGTATTCGTATTCGTATTTGTGTTTGGCATTTTGTGTTTATTTTGGAAGGTTCAAGTCAACTTGTTGACATTTGTTTGTGGCCCTCAATTTTGAAGGCACTAAATCAAATAGTCCACGTCCAAAACATGTCCAAGGTGCCAAACTGTTTGTCAACTGTTTGCATTTTTCGAAAAATATTTTGAATTTATTGACTCTGGCTCATTAATTTATGTCTAATTAGTTTTGATTTGTATTTCAATTGTGCGCATATTTAACACAAGGACACGACTTTGGCAAAGAACTTGCCACCCTCTGCGGCTGCTGCTGCCTGCCCCGCCCCGTTTTCGCAGCACATCAAAGCCGTTGAAATTGTCGTTGAGAAAATAAATGAGCTACACATAAAAATGCAAAAATAAATACTCTATATTGTAAATTAGTTTTCACTTAGTGGCCGTTTTTCTTGTGACGCTGCATTGAGTAATTGACTTGTCTGGCATTTAAAGCGTTTTCCAATTTCCACACAAACACATATTAACATACATTATATGCTGTCAAAATGACCTGATATATGGCATACACTCTGTGTCTTGTCCAAATTTGGTCAAGATGTCGGAGCTAACTTGGCCATGTCCACCCATGGGGACTGTCATGCAAATGTAATATACACAATTATATGCAAAACAATAACAAAAACCCATTTGACGTCTTCTGTTGTTGTTGTTGTTTTTGGCATTCATGCCATTGTTTTCTCGGAACTCGGCATAATGCTATATGCAAGCAACAACAAAAGAGATGAAGTTTATTCGGAGGAAAACGAATTTTGGGTGACCTTTGAGTACACGACTTTGCTAGTAATAAATGACGCCGTAGGCAAATAACTTCAAAAAAGATAATATAGCCATCCTAAAGTTATCATTTATACCAAAATTATAGAAAAAACCACTCATTTTGGCGGTTCTTAGAGAGCAGCAAGATACGATCAACGTAAGTATCCAAATGAGGAAACCCCCCTACTGTACAGACTAGAGCTACAAAACTATCGATATTGGCGCCATTCAATATTTTCAATAGTTTCAAGAAAAAGATACATTTCTTTTGATTCGAAAATAGTTGTAACTAACGATAGTACTATCGGTTTTTAGCGTGTGTATAAACTATCGAGAGTGAAAACGACAGTGAGAGTCCATGGGAAAAATTCCACACCTCGTTAGTATATTAGACATAAGATTAGATTTGTGATGGGTGCGATAGCTCATCAGAGAAGGTTGACCCATCCCTAGCTTTGCCTATTGTATATAGTAGAGCTGCAAAACTATCAATACTATTGAATTTTTCGATTTTCGTCTCACTATTAGTGGTTTTTTTCACTATCGAAACCGATAATACTATCGATAGTATCGAATCTTTTCGAACAGATGATACTATCATTACTATTTAATATTTTTCTTTTTTTTTAAGCGCAGCCGGGCTGTTGCTACTTTCAACCATTTCAGGCCAAGCGAATGCTGTCGTAAATAACTATAACTCTGACTCTTCCCCGATTAATTGATTGTACTTCGTAAAGCAGCATTTTCTCATGGTCCTAAAGTTTACTTCTAGTTTGCTCGGTATCGCTCAGATTCGGCATCCCCGTCTATGCAAATGCAGTTATCATTTTCTAGGGCTCTCAAGCCTAGTGATTGCAATCGTCAATAACGATAACGGTGACACACCCCGATTATTTGATGATTCTTTGACGTTACGATATTCAGAGAGATTAAATCCATTGAAACTCACGACTGGATTCCATTCATATTTCTTTCATGATGTGTGAGAGTATGTTGCTTTTTTATTTTCAAAATATCTTTTGAAATTGAAAAACTACGTTTTTGAGATTAGGAAGAATTGCTTGAAAACAATCGCGCATTTCAGATCATGAATTTCTGTTAAGAAGCCATCATCCTGCCTGAACCTGTAAATTAGAGTTGCAAAACTATTGATAGTACTATCGAAATATAGAATTATTTACTTTGTGTGTCAGAGTCCATGTTTTTCTTACACTATCGATAGTGTAAAGCCACATACCGGCAACGTCAGTGTTGCTTTTTTCAAACTTTCGCGAAATCGATGGTATCGATATATTTTCATAAAACTATCGATAGTTATGCAGCTCTACTGTACATCTCCCAAACATCAGAACCGAGTTATGGAACGTCACTAGCCAGTTGCGTGTAGGCTAAAATGTTCAGCTAGCTTAATCTCTTTAAGATTTCCAATGCCTTTTGGAGTGAACGTGAATGACTCAGGAAAGGGCCGAATATCTACCACTTAACCCCTTTAATCAGCTTGATTTTCTGTAATTGGTACTATATCAGGGTAGAGAAACCGTCATATTCGCTTTGACGCTAAGTGCAGCTTCTACGTGCCTTTTGGTACGTCCTTTAGTGCCTTTAAGTCCGTCACGGAGCTGAGGTTCAATGAACCTTTTCCTGTGAAATACTTACGTATGTTTGTGAAATACGTCGAACATGTGGAGAAAAACTTTCAACACTTAGTCTAAGAGTTACAGTGGTTTTTCAATGGTGGTTCCTTAAGTGGCTATCCAACAATTGTTATTTTTTTTGTACGCTGTGTCCTCCTCTATCATGTTGTCACGTAATGAATCGCTTATAGGTTTCAAAACGCAATTCTATACGATTCGTCTTATATTGCTTCACCATAATTTGAACAGTTAAGGCTCCGAATTCAGCTATCACTGTAACTGCAGAAACATCATAAATATACCTACTGTTAGAGTATTTCACCAAAAGAAGTAAGTTCTGCTTGTTGCACAGCTTTCGACGGCCGTTTCCCTATAACTTTTCTCTTCATTGGCAAAATGCCAAAAGTTTTAACTTCAAGCTTATGCGTTGGGGCAAGCAAACAGCCAAACAGCCGAATCACGACACTCGGGCAGCTAGGGGTTAAAGGGGTGTGTATTGGGGGGGGCCATGCCTGCAGCTGACATAAAGGGGGTGTGGCGCTTGTTGACGGCCTTGTTTTTGTTGCTGCTTGGTGACTGCGTGGGGCCATTTTAAGGCGTTTGACTCGAGGCTGCTTAAATGCATAATTTATTTAACTGCTTTTTCTCTCTTTATTTTTGGGTTAAATGCATTTCGCACATTTTACATTTCATTTTAAATGTCGAAGCGTAATGCGAAATGTTTAATTGTTGGAGCAAGAGAGACGGGTTAAGCGCTACGGACGAGTGACAGCTTAAAGGTCGAAATGAGTGATGTGTGCAATGGGGCGTATGCGTAATGAAATTCGGACAGCTTGTACGGCTAGCCATTAACTTAATGAACTTTTTTGGCGCAGATTAACGCGAAATTAAATAAACTCGGTCATAATTATTTTAAAACATTTATTAATTGGTTTTTTTTTTATTTCGTGTTTTTTTAAACGTTTTATGTTTTATTCATTGTTCAGCGCTAACTACTTGTTATCGTCGTAAAACCTTAATTAGCACGCTTCATATATAAAACGTGCCACTTAAAACTAGATTTACATATATATCGTTTATATTCGATTACTAATAACTATTCGTTTTTAAGTGTATATAAGTGTATATTTCATATGTATGCTGTATATATATATATGATAGCTAAAACTATTATTGTTCAAATGTATGCTTTAATTTTAATATTTAATTAAATGTTCGTTTTGAATTACTTTTTTTTGTTTCGATTAATTTATTTTGATTTTTTGATATACGTTGTATGAGTGTGTGAGTGTGTTTGTGTGCGACACTTTGATTATGTTGTAACATGCCAAAATAGTTTAACGAATTTCTGGCATAAAACTTTCGAAATTCCTTAAATACTTTCCGGGGCATTGCAATTAAAAGGCGGGCAAATCTTCAAGACTTTTGCACATATCCAGGAAACTTTCGTACGCATTTACCACATTTTGAAGTTTCAACGGCCATTACAGTAGACCCTGACATTATTATGCATGCACATTTTACACCTCCCCTCACGGCTTAGGGGTTACCCAAGCCCACAAACATGCTGTCAATTTAAATGTTTGCCCAGCCCTTGCCACGCCCAGCTACAAGCCAGTCAACATCAGCATCAACGCCAAGTCCAACGCCAACAACAACAACTACAACGTGCCACCAAAAACCAACGGCAACAACGCCTTTTTCCTTAACTTGCCCCACTGACCATGCCTATTGTGCCTCAAATTTTCAATGCTCAGCGTCGCACACTCTCATCTCGCAGCGAGTCCTCTGAATGGGGTCAAGTATGTATATTTCTCGCTCAAGTGTTGCCTGACTGCGTGGAGCTGGAGCTGCCAGCTGGGTGTTGGGGTCTGTGGGTACCGGCTACTGGGTCTACTTGGAACCAAGGCTCAAAAGAAAACAATAAACTGTGCGGCGTGCCAAAAAGTGCCAAAGAAAATACGAGTTTTTCATATGAAAGCAAAAAACATAACGGCAAGTGTTTCTAGAAATCGATAAAAAAAAAAATAACATGAAGTACTCATGCCATTTGCCACGCCCCAGTGCCTACAAGCAACGCCTGCCGGTCTCCATTTCAAAATATTTGTGCTGGCTCATTTACAGTGTACTACAAAAGTATTGTTGCACTTGACATACATATAAGAGCACTGCATATGGCTTTTTACTGTATTTACTTTGAGCAGCCCTGAAGTAGGCAACGAAATATTTTAAAACACACTTTTCGAGGTTTTTAGCACGGCTTTTAAAGCCTCAGTCGCTGCGCCTCAAATTAATTACACAGTTATTTGCAATGAATAAGTACAGTAGAGACTCGTAAATGCGTAACATTTTGAGCATTGAAAAGAAAAACTTTGAAAATATTTTCATATGTCTAAAATAATACAGTACAAAACTAAGTTCACCAACTTTGAAGTTTTAAACTTTAAATTTTTGATGTGAAAGATACCTAGGCGCGCCTTGAGGGTAAAACCGGCCAGTGAGTCTTCGGGTGGCCTGTTTCTGGTGGCTTGATTTGGGTGGCCTGATTAAGGTGGGTAGATTCGTATGGCCTGATCGTTTAGCCTGATTCGTGTGACCTGATTTGGGTAGCCTGATTTAGGTGGCCAGATTAGTATTGCAGGTTTCGTATTGCTAGATTCGTATGGCTAGATTCGTATGGCCTGACTCGCAAGGCCTGATTCGTGTAGCTTGATTCGTGTGACTTGATTTAGGTGGCTTGATTCGTGTAGCCTGACTTGGGTGGCCTGATTTAGTTGCCTAGACTCGTGTTACTAATTTCGTATAACCTGATTTGGGTGGCCTAATTCGTATGGCCCGATTTGGGTGGCCTGACTCATATAGCCTATTTCATGTTGCTTTATTGGTGTGACCTGATTTGGGTAGCCTGATACGTGTGACACGATTTGGGGGAGGGGTGGGGGGGCCAGATTCGTATGGCTAATTCGTATGGCCTGATTCGGGTTCTTTGAAATCTACACAAAAACAAGAACCTTACATAAGCATGCATGCGCTTCTTTTCGCTCTCACTGCTAACACAGCACACAATAACAAACGTGCAGTTTTCTCGCTTTCCTGTGGCGTAATACCATAGGAGCTTAACACCATACGAATGTAATACCATATGAACGTAATATAATGCGAGCCTAACGTAATCCGACGTAATGTCACCTGAGTGTAAGACAAAAGTTTCCCAAGGCACGCCAAAAGATGTTTAGCACCAAAAGCAGTTATTGAGCACTTTATTAGAAAAGCGGGCAAAAAGCAGACAAACTATAGGAAAGTAGCAATTTCTTACGACGAAAAAAAACTAGTTTCCCAAGCAAAACTCCCAAAGGTATTATTATTAATTTAACAATTTCGAGCAAAAATAGTTTTAAAAAAAATTTTATAAAATTAATTTTAAAAAAATACAATTTAAAAAAAATAAATATGCTTAGTGAATACTGATGCGTAGTTATTACTGTTTTTAGCTACGTCAAGCCGTAATTCTCAATTTCGAGTCTCTACTGTACTTTAACAAGTTTGAGTTACAGCATTATCTGCCACACAGAAACAACAGCAAAAGCAACAACAACAATGACAACAACAAAAAAGTGTGGACAAATGCTTTTATTTTTTCATTATTATTTTTTGTTAATTTTTTTTTATTTTTTATTTTTTGTTGTGTTTGCTGGCAAAGCATAAATCGACTTAATTATAAAATGAAATATGCGCCAACTGGCGGATTCTGCGCTTGTTGTTGTTTTTGCTCAGGGAAAGGCTGTGTGAAAAATCATTTTTAAATGAATCGGTTTTTTAGCCGTTTTCTTTTCACGGTTTTTCATTTTTTTGTCAGCACTTTGTCAGATCTTTTCACGCTTTTTGCATAACTTTGACGTTTAAACTTTTGTTCATTTGCATCTTTTACGATTTTGCCATTCGCCAGGACTTATTGTTTTGCGAGTTTTCATTGTTGCTTGAGTTGTTATATGTAGCTACGTGTGTGTGTGTGTGTGTATTGTGCATTCGTGATAACACTCCCAAGACTACCGTAACTAATTAGCGCGCAACCTAGTTTAACAGTTCTTAACCGCTCTCATGCCCCCGACACAGACACTCCATAAAACCGCGCCCTCGAACCCCAGACCACAGAAACCGCCCCCGTACTCTGGTTTTATCTACTATGCGCCAGGCGTCATCATCGTCATAGTCGACCAACTCGAAGCGAGTTTTCTTTGATTTCAGAGCTTTGGCTTTAGCTTTACAGTTGGCTTGCTGTCTTTCATTAAATAGAAACCGCAAGCCAGTGACGCCATCACTTGACTCTTGCCGTTGGTTTGTTGTTGGTAGGGTTGCGTTTGTTTTTTTGCTAGGGGTCTCAAGCCACCCTCTTGGCCCCTAGACAAATATAATTTCATTGCGTTCCGACTTCTGGGAAGACGTTGGTTGGCGTTGGAATGCGTAAACGTTGACGATTAACTGTGCCATGAAAATAAAGCAAAATAAAACGATTAGAACTAAATAAAGAAAAATATCGCGCAACATGACGTTTGGCGCAGGCCACCAGTCCTTTACTCTGTATATAGCTCTGTCTCGCTTTCACGCCCTCTCGCTCTCGCTTCGTTTTTATGTCCTGGTCCTCCTTTGCTGCGCTTACATGGCACTCAGCCAAGCACTGCAAGCATCAGCACTTCAAGTTGCATTTCTTCCTTCGCTGTGTGTCTTCTGTGTCCTGCCGCGCTGTCTAGTTGCACCTCCTGCTCCTGCAACGCTTAGGGCTGTGGCTGCACCAGCAACTTAGTGGCAACTAATGCAATGGGAGAGAAAAAATGTCGGTTAGAAATGTTATAACATAGCACACACAAATGAGTCAAAGTTAATTTGTGGCTTTGCTGTTATAAAATTTTCTTAGTTCTCTTTCAAAATTACCCTGAAGAGGAATTTTATTGCAAAAATACCTGCAGTTGTTGCTTGACAATCAGCCCGGGCCAAGCCCCCAAGTGACTATGTGACTCCAATCTTTCTCTCTCTCTCTCTGTGAGGGAGCCCGTCAGTTGACACAAAATTCTTCAGATTCCCTGCACTTTTTATTATGTTTTGTTTGTTATAACAGATGCACAAACACACACTTACACACACACACACACACACACACACACACACACACACACACACACACATGCATTATAGACAGCTGCTGCACACATATGCATATAGAATGGAGTTTTGTAGTAGTGTGCAAAGTTTACTAGCCCAGAGGAATAAAAAGACATTATGCATACGCCGTGTTGGCAGCAAAAAAATATATTGAAAATGTAGACAAAGCTAGCCGAAGTTCATATGCACTCAAAACATTTGCATTTTTGTCTAATTTTTTAACAAAACTTCTTCACTAAGTTAAGTCCATGAAAGTGAAACGTAAATCCAAATGAAACACTTTAATTTGGAAGTCGTCAAAAACAGGCATATCAGCAGACACTGATTTGAAATCCGCTAAACATTTGGGGCTAATTTTTAACAGCTCTGACAGGCTGCTTAGGAAGTACATACCAGGGACCTGTATCGCCTTCTAGAGAGGGCACAACAAGAGCAAAAGAAGTGCTCTGCCGATTCTTACTCCTATTCGTCCCCACAGCTTCTAGAGAGGTCATTATAGGGAGCATGAAGCCGAGATGAACTAGTGTCCAATAGTCGCTCTAACGACGGCTGAACATCTCTCCCTGCTGTTCGTTTGATATTTAACTGTGGTCAAGTTTTTCGAGCAATACGACATTTTACCATATTTTGCCATTTCCGATTGGCCCTATATCTGAAAAAGTCGCCATAGGCAAGCTTATGCCCTGTCTCTCTGGAAGTAGGAGAGCAGTAGCTTTTAGCAGAAGCCTTGCGAGCTCGTATTCACTGTTGTTGACCTCTATGTCCCCATGTCCCTGAACCCATATCAGGCTAAGAACATGCTGCCGAGCCAACTTATGCAGAGATTTGCAGTAGCTTGTTACCAAAATCGAACTGCTGCTTGACTATCAATATAACGTTGAGAGGGACTCTTTTTATGGCTACGCTTTCTTAATTGGAGTTGGTGTGTCCTGCCTGACGGAAATCGCTCATCTAATCAGGAAAAAACCCCAGCTGACCAGTGTGATTAGACTAAAACTCCATTCCCTCCATCTTCTTGCAAAGTTTCCTTTAATGATGAGAAAAATGCACAGTTTTTCCCTAAAAAACAGAAAAATATCGACGCTGGTTAAAGCAAAGGGCCTGATGTCCTAGAGGGCCTGCCCAGTGCCATGTGCCAGATTTCGTTACAGAAAGATTGTTTTTGACTCTCAGCAACATGGTTTTAATGTACGTTAGTCGTCTTGACATATTTAAAAAAATGTGTGAAATATCTTGAGTTTGAGCAACTTCAAACTGCTTCAGACGGGTCGACAATCGGCATGCCGATTCATGCCTTTAGTCGCTCAACAACATATGTGACACAAAGTTTGTTGGGCAGACTGTGGCCGACAATCGGCAATAGAATGTTCGTCCAGATTTTTGCTGCTCACAGATTGCCTGTCGTCGTTTTTTCTTTTCAAAAGTTGATCACAACAGCGAAATTCATTAATTGATTTCGATGAAAACTCGCAGGGCATCCCCTTGCTGCACCTATTCCTTCGGTCATATTTCTCTCACTTTGGTCATATTTGTCTATCTTTGCCTCTTTGCAGTTTCTTTCTCTTCGTCTTTTTTTTATACTTCTGATTATGCGTAATGGCGCCTACCGCAAGGGTATTTTTTTCTTGGAGTGTCCGAAAATCGTACCTAAAAGCTTATGCTCAAAAAAACTACTTGTTAGAAAGTTTAATATTACAGCTGGATCTTCTTTTTCTCTTCAAAAAAAAACTGTTCGTTGTTTGCTATTCAGGCTAGAATGAGTTAACAAGGGTATCAAAAAACCGAGAAAAAAAAACACAGATTCAACTACTACATCATTGTGAAGAATCAGAGCGCCGCACACATGTTGCATAATTGCGTTTTATGTTGCAGCAGCAGACGTTGGCAGCGTCGCCAGCAGAGATAGCAACATTTGTGGCAGTTGCAACAGTTGTTGCAATTTGTTAGCGCATTTGTGTGCTGCATGTTTCTCAATATGTTTTCCCTTGCATTCATGCTGCAAAAAAGTTTCCCTCACGAGAGGGTTAGGGCGCAGAATACAGTTATGAAAATGCAAACAGAAAGTGCACATAAATCAAAGTAAATGCAATTTGGTTGTTGGTAAATCACGGAAAATTAAATGAAAAGCCATTTGTCATTACTGAATGCAATAAATGAAAAGAAAAACCCTTGAAAGATTTCATATTACACGCCACACTTAAACATATCAAATTGTTTGACAGTTTTTTACAGCTTCCCACTTAATTGGTGGACAAATATTTCGCGTCGTTTTGCACGGACATTTCAATGGAAACGCGGTATATATAATTAAACTTATTCACAGTAACCCCAGATTAAACGGACAGCAAAAGCAATAGCTCACAACAGTGACGTAGAAAGAAGGGGATTTAGGGTATTAAGCCCCAACATCATCAACATTTGTTGCCTTAGAGCTGCGAAATTAAAAGTTTGATTTTGACACGATTTCAGCGAAGAAATCAAGAGGATTCCAAGTGTTGTGCTTTTTTCGAAATTTAAGAATATCAAAGGAATATCGAGTAAAAAGCAGAATCGTGCGATTAATGAAATTCAAAGCAGAGCAGGTTACGTTTCTGTGATGCTGTCCAATCTATATCTGGGCTTCTATCTTATAGATCTTGGAAAGAGATAAGTAATCCAGAATATAATATACTGAAATGTTTTAGAACGATTTTCGATTTCGGCTTTCGAGCTACTGTTTTCTTTGTCTAAAAGTAAAGATAAGCTATTTTGGTATCCAATCTACCTCTGGACTTTCTCCTACAATCTTGAAAAGATATTAGGTAAATGTATATCATTTGCTCAACTCACACAAACCTTCCAGTTTTTCCCGAATTTTCTTGCTGTTTTCTTTTTCTTAAGGAAAAGCTATTTTTTTCGTTGAGAGAATATAATGATGGTTGCTTTGCCAAATCATCAGAAAAATTGGTATAAAAGCCGAAGAAGTTACAAGCTTCTGCTTTAGAGCCGTAAAGCCGTATTGGATAGCTGGCACCTATATCTTCCTTAACAAAAGCCCAAACGTAAAGCATTCAACAGTTTCTGAATCTACGCCTCAATGGCCTTAAAACGGCATAAGATTCGGCCGGATCGGGCGCTCCAGGCAGAATCTTAAACTTAGCTTCAAGAAATGGATAACTGCAGCATTGCAAGTCATATGCTTGCAGTCCGAGCACGTACAACCGCAAGCAGTGATCCTCCGCCCGTCGCAAAAAGCAATCTGCGCCACTGACTCTCACACACACGCACACATATGCGAATGGCTGGCTGCTTTCATAAAAGTCAACGCTTGTGTGCGGAATTTGTTTAAGAGCATTTGAAAAAAAGAACACGCACGCCTGAACACGACTATCAACTGACGGTCATAGGGTCAGTGGTTCATGGTGAGTGGTTGATGGTGGTTGATGAGCGGACAGCGGAGAGAGTAGAGTGATGAGTGCTGCCTGCGGCTGGCAGTCAACACACTGAAAATGCCATAAAGTATTGACAACCGCAGCGCCAAACGAGCATAAAACTGCAATTGGAGCGTAACCGCGCTCCGCTCCCTCAGTTCCTAAAACCATGCAGCACATAGTAAATACTTCAACTATTGGTGCATTGAAGTTCTATCGGAAACTAACTGAGACTAAAGGCGCCTAACTGCGACAGAGACCAAAACTCAGTTTGGACAGCAGCGCAGAAGCAGTAAAAGCCTTTGAAAGCTTTCAATTAAACGCTTATCAGACGCACTGCACTCACTTCAGAGTAAACCAATTTTCAACCATTTAAGGCGGATTTCAATTTACTGACGCAAGTTCTAATGCTACAGTGAAACCACTGTGCAGCGAACTGTTTCGGTCGGGGATATGACTGAAAGTTAAGTCTTTAAGCGCTTAATGGCACTATTTTTCCAACTTAGTTACACACTTGATATTCGCCGAATAGTAGGCCAAATAAGAGCTGGAGGAACTAAAGGTTTTCTTTAGTCACTTTCAATTGACAAACAGAAGATGGAAAACAAATGTCTCTAAAAACAGATAGCACTTATGTTTAAAGCAATTTACTAATTAACACAAAATTATGAAATAAAAACACTTTTCAAACGAACTTCTCTATAAAACTATCTCAAAGTTGCGCAACTTACGAGTTCGCTATCTCTTAGTTGGCCTGTAACTACACGTCAAGACTTTAGACACATGTGTGTGCTCCTTTGCTTCGACCGAAGGTCTCAATATACAACATGATTTCAGCTGGTAACTTATGTGGCGGTTGCTACAATTTCAAGCATTTCAGAACTTTAGAATTTCAGCCAGAGATTTGCACATTCCGGCAAACAAACGAGGCGTTCCCTTACCTCATTAGAGGGTTCAATGGGCGGGGTGAGGGTGTTTGAAGCCAAAGCGGCAAAGATTATGAAACTCATTAAAAAAGTTTGAGTGAAAAAATTAGAAGCAAGGAATGTTGAGCAACGAACTTGCAACAAGGCAGCGGCATTGGGGAAGCGGGCAGCTAAAAAGGTGGAAGCTTGATGTCTACTTAAACAAAATGGCGGGCAAACTTTTAACTGAAGCGTTAAAAATGCAATAGAAAACAGTCAGAGAAATGTTGCTAAAAGGAGACTGTGTTTGTGTATGAGTGTGTGTGTGTGTGTGTGTGTGACGTCCTGCAAATTGCTGCCATTAGAAATTAAGCGCGAAAGCCGCGTGAACAATTTGCAAGTGTCCAAGTTTCGGACTAGTGGGCGTGGCAGAACAAACATTTTTCTGTTGCACATACAAATTTCAGACACGGCTTTGTGCCTGTCACAATGACAAAGAGAAAAGTAGAAAACCAAAACGAAAAAAAGTGGCAACATTCCAAAAAAAACAGAATTTTCCACCAACTGTGGCAACAAAGCAAGCCATATTTCGGCTGGCAGCATGACGGCCATGAAATGATGAAAACATTCATAAATTAGACGTCAAAGCTTGGCCAGTAACCGCAGCAACAGTATACTGTTATAACAACAACCGACAACAGAAATAACTACAACTACAACAACATTTGCTGGTTAAGCCCACATATGAGCTGGAAAAAGGGTCTGTTCAAAAAAATGACAGAAAAAACAGCAACATTTTTGTAGCTGCGGCCAGAAATTGCATATGTCCAAAGTTTACGCATACAGCCATAGTTATTAGGGGACTTAGTAACTACACTGGAGGAAAAAATTCGTTCTGATTGTGTGCTGAGACGAAACTTGAAAAAAAGCGTCAACAAGAGCAAGTCGAAAGCAGTTAACAAAATTTTTAGAAACAAACATATTTTTTCTAAAAAGCTGTGTTTTTTCCACTGCCTCAGAACCAGAAATTTCATCTCAGGATTGGCGGGACCCCTCAATTTCATTATCATTTTACTTACATGTAAAGAGTTTTTCTTATTTAAGACAGACTTTACAGCTCAGGGGGTTTCGCCTACTGCTGGCTCGTTGTTATCTTGACAATTTTACGTTGCAACTTCAGAAAACTAGTTTAACTAGCTTGAATTTAATTTAATTAGTTTGAAATTTTTATTTTATGTAAACTAAGGGGCTTCGCCTACAGCTGGTTTGTGCTTAGCTCAACAGTTTTACTCTGCAACATCAGAAAACGTCGTGAAAACTAGGTCGAAAACAGCTTGAATTTAGTTTAGTTACTTTAAAATTTGTATTTCAAGTAGACTAGGTGCTTCGCCTGCTGCTGGTTTGTGCTTATCTCAACAGTTTTCCGCTACAACTTCAAAAAAGTTGTGAAAACTTTGACGAAAACAGCTGGAATTTAGTTAGGTTAGTTTCAAATTTTTACTTCAACTAAACTATGGGGCTTCGCCTACTTGTGGTTTGTGCTTATCTCAACGGGTTTACGCTGCGACTTTAAAAAACGTCGGGAATATCAGGTTGAAATTTTGATTTAGAGTAAACTAGGGTGCTTCGCCGATCGCGAACTAACTTGTCAGTTTTACATTGCTACTTCCGAAAACATTCTAATAATAAGATCGAAAGCAAAAGACTTTTTAAACTCAAATAAAAAGTTTTTTTTCTAAAAAAAAAAAAGGCACTTATTCATTAATCCACGGGATCTCCGATCTGACACCTGTCTATTAACTTTATATTGATTTTTATTTAATATTTTTTTAGATATTTCTTTCTGCAAGTTCTTGCCCGGAATATTTTGACACATATTGGGTGACAATTGTTTCAAAATTTTGAGTCGACACCAATTTTTTTTCTTTTTATATTATTGTTTAATAACTGTTTCAGACAATATTTTCTCTTTTTTTGAGATCACTCTAAGCGTAAGTGGCAAGATCTTCAAGCAAACTTTTAGGTAACTGGATTACTAAGAACTCGTTAAACGCATATCATCCTTTCATAGTAGCAAGGTTCTTGAAGAGTTTAAGCAGTGTCGAAAACTCAGACAAGTAGTCAAGAGAGCTTTAACTTTTGCTACCAGCCTTAGAAGTTTCTTCAGTTTCGAAACAATTTTTCTGAAATGAGGCTTGAACTGTTACCATGTTCGAATTTGCAAATCTGGCAAATAATTCTTTCTTTTCATTCTTTTTTAAAATTTTTTTATATGCGGCATTTTTTTTTAAAATACTTTTTTTTTGTTTAACTTATAAGTAAAATTTTTACACACATTTTTTTACTTCACAAATTGCAAAACTTTAATCATACTTTTTTGCACGTTTATTGCCAGAAATTGCACAAATTGCATACAAAAATCTATTTTTTTTAAATTAAATTTCTTAAGAATTACTAAGGGACTCCGCTAATTGTTTGCTTCGCTTGTTAACCCTCGTATTGTTACAAGGATCCTTCTAATGCGTCTTTTTCAATAGACATATTTTCTGTTCATCGCTGCGATTTAGTTGCTTCTCGCCGCTTCTCATTTGTCATAGTTTTTTTCTATCTCTGTGAGATTTTGTTTTTAACTACCCATTTATTGAGTATAGCCCTTTAAAGCTGAGATGAGAATCGTATGAGAATCGAGGTGAAAAGTGACCAGGAAAAAAAACCGTTTTCTTTATAGCAATTCGCTCTTTAATGTGCCGCTGTTTCGGTTAAAACATCTGGAAAATTGTTGAGAGTGCATAAAAGTCACACAAAGTTTTAGCGGATGCAAAATATTGTTCGTTCCACATATTCCTATTCTTTTAAACTGTTAATTTTTAAATTAAAATTTGTTTAGAAACATATTTCAAATTTCTAAAAATAAAACTTTTTTTTAAGTGTAGACAAATGATGTGCTTCCTTTAAGACCGTAGTGGATTTTCCCTGGCAGCAAGAACTTGTCAAACATGCTATGAGGCGCGCCATTAATTTTACTTTAGCAACAAATGCAAATGAAACTTGAGTTCCAACTGAAGCCATAGAAGAGGGGCGCAGTGTTGGAGGGGTTCGCAAAGGGGTAACGACATATACAGCTATGATTGTGAGGCAAGCAGCAGGCGGCAACAAAAACAACAAAAGTCAATGAAGTGTTAAATATCCTGCGGCGTAGACGGCGAAAAATGTGACGTTGACGTAGCTCGACATTATTTCGTCCCCTTTTTTAGCACACACACACACACACAGACACACACACACACACACACACACACACACACACACACACACACACATTCATGTGTTTGTTTCATGAACTTTTATTTGCATTTTGTGCGCATAAACTAAGGCCCACACACACATGTCACACACACACACACACACACACACACACACACAGACACACCGACGGCCATATAATTAAAGCAACAATGGCAGCAGCCAACTGTCAAACAAAAGTCGCGGCATAAATCAGAGACCGCCTGTAGCTGTCGGCTGTTCCTTGGCTTGGTTCCTGTGCCTATTTCTATTGCCATTGCTGTTGCTGTTGCTGTTGCTGTACGGCGTCCTGTCTGCCGTCTGGCCATGCACTCGCTTCATTCATTCATACATTTTCCGGTGTCCGTGTGTCTTTCATTCATACGCATTTAATACGCATACGCACCGTGTTACCCAGTCGCCACATGGCTGCTGTTTCAGTTGCTGCTGTCGGGACACAAATCTCTTGACGGCACGCACTTTTATTTGTTTATTTCCGTCTGTCGGAGTTTTATGCTAACGGCACTTAAATTATGTTGGCTTTTTCTTTTTTTTTGTGTTGCTTTTATTATGCCACAAAACTTGATCGCCGTTCTTTGAGCAGCGCATAAAAGTTGGCCAAAACGCGCGCCAAGCTCTTACGTACTTTCGTCACACGCGGCGTATGTGTAATGTCAGCTGCGGCTGCTCGATGCGTTCGCTGGGACGTTGCTGGCGCGACTCTGCTCGTTGCTTACACTGCGGCTTATACTTATATCAAATTTGAAGTGCGTTGGCATTCGGTATTCGGCATTCGCACTCGGCACATGGGTTCGTCCTGACGCGTCCTTTCGGCATTGCACTGCTGCTGCTCGGCTTATTTGTTGCCGGGTTGAGTTGTAGCATTGGTTTTTGTATTTTTGTGTGTCAATAGTTTGAATGCGGAAATTGCTGTTGAGCAAGGCAAAGTGTTGCTTCATGTTAGAAAACGACAAACACCCCCAAATCGCCCGCATCTATATGGCATTTCTTTTGCTGCCACTTGGCCAAATTGTTCTCTACGATACTGCCACTAATTCATGAAATATGTTGCAAGTTCCATTTAAGCACAAAAAACACATACACTAAAAACAAATATATATATCAATTATTTTGTACTCGAATCAATCCCAAGCGCTGTCAAAAGTCAGCCAATAGAATCAATTATCAGCTAAGTGCCAAAAGTGGGCTCGTTTGTCCTATTTCAAGAACCTCGTGATGCTACTTAAGCATGTGCAAGTTTGATTCAAATTCTATATAGGCTTCTTATGCTGCAATTAAAAAATTAAAAATTCAATTCAATTAACTTTATCTTAAAACTGAGTCTTATTGCTTACATCGCTTTAACCAGTTGTGAATTGTAAAAACTTTGTTACCAAATTATCAGTAAAAACCGCATTTGCGTGCTATCTCTCTCTTTGGCTCCATTTTGGAATACAATTTTTAGTTAGAAAAAGAGAGAGAGAGAGAGATATTTTCTTGTTGTAGCCTAGTTCATACTCAGCTGAGTTCCAAACGCGAATTCGATGCCTAATTTCTAGCGCAATTTTTTGTAACAGTGTACTGACATCCATAATGCCAGCATTTCATTCGGTTTGTTATTTGCCAAAACGGGTTTTGCGCCTGGCCAAACCAACAGACTTTGTCCAGACACAACATGGCGCTCTGTCTCCAGTCTCTTTCGCTCTCCACCTGCTGCTGTCTCTACTTCCTGTCATGTTTGTATTTTGGGCACATCATAATGCAAACATTTAATTTTCAGGCAGAAATATTGACACTCAACTAAGCCGCAAAACAAATGCCGTCCGCGTGTTTTCATCTGACCAAAATCGTCCGGTGACACTTTGCTGATCAGGATAACAAGTGTGCCTAAGTGATTCCGTGGGTAGGGTAGTGTAGTGTTAGGCGTGTGGCATGGGCGTGTGGCACTGTTGCTGGCCGTTGCCTCTGCCTCTGATGACGGCAATCATGTCGCCTGTAACCAATCAAGATGGCGTCGTTGCCTGCCTGCCTCAGTATCTTGCCGCCTGTGTTGCCAAAGGCCGTCAGTTGGTCTTACAAATATAACACACACACATACACGAGTGCGCACACACACACACATAGACATCGTAGTATATGCGCCCGAAAATTGAAATTTTCATTTAAACGCGAATGTTTTCAAGTCGTTTATGAGAAAGAGCTATATATAACTATATTCATATGTAAGGCTGATTTTATTTCTTCGTTTGTTACTATATTGGTTTTTTTTATGAGTCAAGTATACTCAAAGAGTTCTTTTTATGTATTGAGCAACCAATAATGGACTAGTGGCTCGACTTGCATTTTTTTATAGAATTTTCTTTATAATTTTTGCAATACAGTGACTTCGATCGATTCACAGAAAACAAAAAACTATTTATGAAAACATTCCTTCTTATCCTCAATAAAACTTTGGGGGTGTTCCTGGCTGAGGCTTTACACGGGACGCGACGGATCATAAACCCTTAGTAATAGCCATTTAGAGCCCAAGGAAGGCTTCGCTGCACACAAACACCGGGTGTTGATTGGAGCAGCTATCCAGGGGGCAACACGTAGAGCCTCTGCGACAAGTTGGTTAATGTAGAGACAGGTATCACCCTGAACATTACCCAATGAATGGCGATCACAAGATGAATCCGCACAAGTGCAAAGGTTCTTACACACAGGAACAGTGGAAGATTTGAAAAATTACGGATTAAAATTTGGCACAACTTAAAATACATAAAATGAAATAAAAATGGACGTGAAAATTGTGTCACAGGGTATTAAAATGGCTTAGATGTGTGTGTTGTGATTCATTTCGAGTGAAATCATTTCAGTAATTATATTTCTGAACAATCGGTTGGAGAATTACGCGAAATTTCGGCATAAAAATATGGTTTTCTAAATGTTACCCAAATGTATATTGGAAAGCATATTGATTCGAGGCAAAAACCGCGTTTAGCTCCAAAAGAGTAAAGAAAAAAAAGTTTAAACCAAATGCGCTGAAACGGTTAAACGGGTATATATACCGCCAAGGGATGAGGTTATGGTTATGTTTTGGGAATTCTGTATTTTCACTTTCAAAGTTTTCAATAGCGATAAATTCCAACATTTCTTGACCTCAGTTCAAGTCTTACACTTATAGTATACTATTGAACCGGGAAATTCGACTTGAAATTTGCAGTTAACTGCCGCATAAACTCCGTAATTTAAAGTAAACTCAACTTGTTATTATTTAAATCAGGAAGTTGCAGAAATTTCCTGCTTGACACGGCAACAAATTGTGAGTCGGCGGCGATGGAACGATGAACGAATTGAAATACTGTTCATCATTGCGTCAGAGTCGCCAGAGTTGCCAGCATTCGCCGCTTCCGGTTCGTGTTGCGAACGCGTTTCCTTTGCATTGCAGAAGTAATTCTGTAATTCCGTAATTCAGGAAGCAGCAGCAGCAACAGCAGCCGTCACCAAGTCAATTAAATTTTATACAAGTGATTTCTCGCCTCGGCAAAACCATCAAACATTTAAGCGCCGAAAAGGACGTTCAGGTAACTTGGGTGTCTCTTCCCTAATGAGAAATCGATGTGTCGCCGTAATTTCTACAAATCCAATTTACCAACTGGCTGCTGTGGCCACCAATGCCGCACCAATAAATGCCGGGGGATGCCCCTAGGCTACAACATGGCCGACGCCGCCGCCGCCGCCGCCATGGTTGCCACCTGGCGTGCGCACGATTTTAATGAGTTTTTATTGCGCTTCAGGTGTTTTGATTGCTGCGATTTTTAACTTGATTTACGGGAATTTAGAGCCGCCGTCAAGTCGAGTCGGGAGCACCGACTATTGATTTTTCAATTAGGGCACAAGTTTCGGGAGCGTCACACGGCGACGGGTAACCGGGATTGCCAATGCATTTTGCATGTTTTCGCGTGTTTTGAGCATTTGTTTGTGAAATTTTTATGACTCGTTGAGCACAAAAGGGGCATTCCTCCCGGCCTTCGGCGAAGGCCTATGAGTGTGCCTCTCTTTTGTAGCAAGTTTTATGCGTCGCATCCGGCTACGGCTGCCACTATGGCTCCGTGAGTTCTTGTGTAGTTGGAGCGCAATTTATGCGGTAATTGCTTTTTTAAGCGCTTCACATTTATCTTTTCGACAACACCAAAATGAGTTTTTCTTTGCCGTGTCGTTCTGTTATATTTCGCTCGAAGTTTCGCTGCTGCTTTGCGTGCCATTGCCGATTTGCCTGCAATAATAACAACAACAACAACAACAACAACAACAACAATGACAAGGGCCAAGTAACATAACGGTAACAATGGCAATAACAACAACAACAAGGACCAGTGTTGCAGAGAGCCGGGGTACTTAGGGGAACAAACCCCACACAGTCTACGAAAATAGTGATAGAATGAAAAAGAAACCCTTCAGTGCATTTTTAGCAAGTTTACAAATTACACTAGCTTACAAGAACTCCGTTTTTTTTTTGCGCTTCAATTAAGTTCGACAATACACATAGTAGATTGTGAGCTTTTAGAGTTTTTTAATTCTGGAAAAAAAATGTTCAACTTAAAAATATTCGAAAATTATACGAAATTTTATTGCTTCAACACTTGCATACACTATTATACATAACATTTTGCTCAAACGACTGCCTTTCAAACAGGCGATTTGTGATTTACTTGATAAAAATGGATAGATAGATTGATAGCTGGATAGTTATATGGTTTACATAAACACAATATTTATAAAAATTATTTCGTTTATTGGTCCAAAAACGTTGTTAGTTAGTGTTATTATTATGGCTTTTCAACTTTCGTTGCCTTTGATTTGCGACTTACAAAAGATTCTTTCAAGCTAAGAATCCCGAGAAAGATTTATGCAAAGAAGCTAAAAGGATTTCAGCAAAAGAACATCTATTTTATAGAATTAACAAAGTGTCTACAAAAATCGTTGCAACTTTGAGTGCAAACAACAGAATATTTCTTCCAACTAACGAAGGCTACTTTAGTGTTGGATGATCAATCTATTTCAGGATCGAGTTGCATCGAAAACTTGCTGTATGGAAATCTCTCGAGCTTATAGTGTAGCAGATATATTAGATTCCAAGAGGTGAAAGAAGTCCTAAAAATTATCTGCTATGGGCTGGATAGTGCTTTCGAAATCCGGCTTTCTACTTTAACCTGAGAAAATTTTTATCTGTAATAATTGTTAGGAAAGGTTTTAGGACTAAGTTTTAAGACTAAGTTTTCAGCTACAAGTAAAGATATTATAATTTCCAATTCTGTTTGGTTTAAATTCAAAAACCGAATCGGAACCTGTTTTGCAGTCCTGTAATGTAATACCAAGTTATGTGTCCTCCCCCAATTGCAAAAAGTTATCTACGTCACTGACGACGACACTCAAGAACATACTTGAAAAGGCATTTTTATGACATTTCTTACATTTCTTTGGCCTCCGACTTGCTTTTTCTTGCACTGCAAACTTTTGCTTTTAATGTTTTACCCTAATTAATTTTCCGCAATGCTCCAACACTGGCGGACTGATGAAAAAAATTGTACGTTTTATGTAAACTTTTGATTTATGTGTGCCAAAGTGCTGCCACTTCAAAGAATTAAATTAAATTACAGCTACTAAATTTCAAATAAGGCATGAAAATAATATTTATCGCTTTAAGGTCTCATTGCTCAAAATTAGCAATAAATCATTTAAAATGTTTACGAAACTATTTGAAATGCCAGAACTCCCAAACCTTGGCGCGCAAAGCGCAGTCAATGCAAAACTGCGCTCATAACAGCTAACAGCTAGCCTCTTTTAACTGCCACACTTTGAGCGTTACTTGCAAGTGAGATAGCATGCTGCCTGCACTCAAGTTGGCAGCGCTAGCGCCTGGAATATACCGCCTGCTTATACCGCAAAATACCGCTCAAATACCACAAATGAGCCACGATTTGAGTTATTTTGTAAGTGAGCTTGGTTTGAGTTGGTTGGGCGTGTTGTGTGTTTGTCCAGTTTTTTATATATATAAAATTTAAACAATTGCGTTGACTGCAATTTGTGTTTATTAATTAAGGCACATTAACGACAGCGCAGCAGACACGCGTTGAATGTTGCACGCGTCGCACGCATGAAAAAAAAGCGAGTGTAGTCATTAGACAAAACAAACGGCAAAAGTTGTAAATTTCGTTTTTGTATGTGTCACGCCCAAACATAAAAAAAGCAAAAGAAAAATATATAAAATTAACAATAATTCAATTGTACGTGTGTTTGCAACAAATTCAAATAAGTGCATAAAACAAAGCGAAACACAAATCGATTGTAAATTGTGTCAAAGTGCAGATATACACATAAATATTTAAATAGAAGTAAACGCTTCAAGGTTTTTTTTGGCCGAAAAACACTCGAAAACAACAACAATATACGCCATGGAGGTTAGTGTTTATGTCAGCCTTTAAATTGTTTTGTTATTGTTTAAAACAATTGTTAAATGCTCTTTTCATTTTCATTGATGTTTGTTGCTGTTTTCCTTGAATGATTTCATATCGTTCCAACAGCAACAACAATTTATGTATGTTTGTTCTGTCAATTAAAGCGGTGTGAGTGTGAGCGGTGTGGCTGTGAGCGATTACGTCAGTTTTGTATGTTTGACTGCGTGTATCTCGCTCGCACGCACTTGCCCAGTGCTGGAGTTTGCGCTCTTCGATTGTTTTGCTGCTGCTTCTTCTTGCTCGTGCGTGTGTGTGTGTGTGTGTGTGTGTGTGTGTGTGTGTGTGTGTGTGCTCTCGCCTGTTCTGGCCCTGTTGAGTGGTTGTCGCTTGAGGGTTCACTTGCTGTTGTTGGTTCATCTTGCCGGCATAACGGCGTCATCCATATTTTTGACTTGGCAACAACAACAAGAGCAACAGCCCTTTTCGATGTGCCCAAATATTGATTTTGCTGATCGAACATAAATTTTAACGGTTTTATTATTATATCATCACAAAGCTGCTTTCTTTTTTTTCACTATCTTGTTTCGAACTATGTTGTAATATTGCAAAATTTGCATTATTTTGCTATTTCTCATAGTGTATACATAAAAGTATTATGAATGAATGGATGCTCAAATCCGCCTTATAGTAGAAGGTGGTCAATATAGGGCATCAGTATTTGTTACTTTGTCGAGATTTTGGGTAAAGTTCGACAATATACGATAATATAAGAAAAATCGTAAGCTTCAATACATAAACAGCATAGAGGCACGCGGTGTAAGGAAGCTAAAATCTTTCGATTCAAAACTGTTGCTAAAAAAGCTAAAATCTTTCAATTTTTCGATTCAAAACTGTTAAGCTAAACTAACTGTAAGCTAAAATCTTTCGATTTTTCGATTCAAAACTGTTGCTAAAAAAGCTAAAATCTTTCAATTTTTCGATTCAAAACTGTTAAGCTAAACTAACTGTAAGCTAAAATCTTTCGATTTTTCTATTCAAAACTGTTCCTAAAGAAGCTTAAATCTTTCGATTTTTCGATTCAAAACTGTTCCTAAAAAAGCTAAAATCTTTAAATTTTTTGATTCAAAACTGTTAAGCTAAACTAACTGTAAGCTAAAATCTTTCAATTTTTCGATTCAAAACTGTTCATAGAGAAGCTGAAATCTTTCAATTTTTCTATTCAAAACTCTTTTGACTCCTTTTGGCAGAGAGCAATTGCCATAATAGCAGAAAGCAAAATATAAAGAGTGCTGACAAAAAAGAAAAAAAGTGAAAAAGTCCGAATACAAAATTACACCTTCAGTTGAACAAAATTGCATATACAAATATCTTTTTTTTACCGGAAATATGATTCTTAATGAAAATGCGATGATTTCAAGAATTCTCTAGAGACCTTTGTCGCTTGAGCACTTTAGAGTCGCTGGAATCTGCGCTGGGAGGAGTTAAAGGCCGCGAATTCAAAATTGCTTCTACCTCCAACAGCAGCCCTCTCACCTCGCTTTCTATTAGCTTTAGATTGCTAAGTTGCCACATGTTTGGCCGACTTGACAGCATAGTGGTACCCAGTGACGAAGGAGGCTTTATGATCGAGTCTTGACAGCCCGTCCTCTGATTATTTCTGCAGTAAAAACATTTGCAATAAACTTCTTAAGTTATCAGTCCTCGTCTCCCTCAAAATCTTAAGACATATGTTATTTCGGAACAATGAAATATGTTTCAACCGGAACTGGCCGATAGTTGTTATTGGATTCCATAAAGTATATAAAGCAATTGGAATTGCTGTAGCGACGTTCTACAGTTCTTTGTTACTTTCCGCTTGTTTTAACCCTGAAAGTAAATTGTTTTGTTAACTCTATTTCAAATTGATTATTAATCGTTTCCACTAACAAAGCGCTTTCAGGGATAAAACGATGTACGCTCTAATTTTTCCGGTTTTAAATATTAATGGAATTAAAACAATACTCATATACAAACAGAAAGGTTTATTTCAATTTCTTGCAAAACATTTAGTGGTTACTGGACCCTGAGTTGGTTACCCCTAATAAAAACGCTATCTACCTAACCCAAATTTAAGAAAAACATGAAAAAGTTGTATATTTAGTTCAGGGTAAGATGCAGCGCGTCCAGCTGCAAATACAAAATGATCATATTTCTGATAGCTCTGCCAAGTAACTGCTGATAAAGACAAAGAAACTCGGTTACTGGTGCACAACTACTAAGTTGTGTGTATTAAGTGTCTAGGGTATAAATTACTTTACTTAGATTATAAGAAGGGTTTATCCATATACAAGTCTAGAGGTTACATCTCCCTGATTTCAAGTAAAAAATAACATTTTCTTGGCTAACGATTATTATAAAATATGTTTACAGAGTATGGAAACTTCGACTGCTTCACTTACTTAGCTAGCGACAACTTTATATAATATTTCCCTTCATATCTTGTTCGTTTATGGAACAACAAACAGCTGTTCTTCATATTATCAGTTTGTGCCATTTAATTATTACTCATATGCTCATATTCATATTTATGATATGATGGGACTCAAGCCCCATTTCCTCTGCAAAATTCAGAACCGTCGCTACCCACTCAACTATAAATAAATGAAGCATATTGTTATTGCCCAACTGTCAAGTGTATTATCAAGGGCCCAACAAGTTGATTAAGAAGAGTTGCGCCTATCTGCGATTCTGGCCTTTAATTATGATACACTCTGTGCGCGTACACGCACAATTTCATTAAGTCTCAACTAATTAGTTTTCTAAGCCTTTCATTACCCTTTCACTTAAACTTGGCTAAGCCAGGGGCTTTGGGCTCAGTTTAAGCACGATTAGGTGCACTCAAGTCTATTTGACACCCACGCGAAATAAACCGCTTACAGTGGGCCAAAAGCGCATTAAATAGCTGGCGGTTCTGTATAATTAATTGAATTTACCGTTTGACAGCCATCAAAGAGGCACATGAAAAACATGGCTGAATGGGGGCATCAAAACGAAATGTAGAGAATATGTACGACGAGTCGGCCAACATTCAAATTAGCCATTTCCGCTTGTTAATGGACGCCATCTAACAGCAACAACAAGAAGAACTACAACAGTAAATAGACAAAAACGACAACAAAATTGTCGAAAAAATCAACGACAGATGAGCAGAGCGAACAACTGAAACTAGTTTGTTTAGTACATGTACTAGATATAGATATGGTACAAGAGATATACATGATAGATACAGATACATATAAAGATATAGATACAAAGTTGCGGGTAACCTGGCATTTATTTGTACAGCCATTTAGCGTTTCTAAAACGTTGATGACTATAATAAACACAGGGAAACGACAACTTAAACAGTGTTGCGCCACAAATCGCTTTCAAACGAATTTCAAATCAAGGCTGCAAACATCGGAAATTTAGGCAACGGTTCCCACATTGTATAAATGATCAGCCAAAACCTAAGAGCGTTGAAAACTGTAATTTAAGGAAGAACCGTCTAGAGATTTCTGGCACACGCTCAAAATAGTGTTTTTAGGACCTAAGCTTGCTGGTACATGCTAATTAAACGAACACACCTAGATAATATATTAAATAAATATGACAAACAAATACCTAGAGTGCCCATAACCAATGTCTTGACACGATTAAGGCTTTTAGCACACCCCCGGCCATAGAGCTGTCCAAACAAGTTGTTCAACACTTGCTAACAATGTGCTGAAAAGCGCGTCACGAAAAGTTCTTGTTTATGTGTGTTTGCAAGAGTTCCGGCAAGGTTTTCTTTCACCAACTTTCTGTCTCTGCATATATTTATTACTTACTTTTCATTTTCATAAATTTCCACTTACTCATTTTACGGTGGCTTTGTACGGTTCTTATAACACGCTCCGTTAAACGCTTTTTACGACGGAGTTTTGTATCTTTTCTTGTTTTGGGAGCCTTACTTCATCATTCACTCAAACTTTGCATAATTTTCATTTATTACCTCAGCGCTCAAGCAGCGTCCCTCACTTTTTTTTTTTTTAATGTTTTTTATGTTTGTATTGTATCTCTTTAACGCAGACAAGCCACAAAAAAATATACATTTTTATTCCCAGGGAGAAGGAGGCTACGTTACGTTGCTCCAATTTATCTTACAAATTTAATCTTTTCACATAATTTTCCCAGTGCGGCTTTTATGTAATTACCTGCGGTTATCCTTAGCTCTACTTGGCCTTTATTTAAAGTGAAGTTTCTCCGCTTTTTTTCTTTCTTGAGCTTTTGTATCTTGTTGTTTTCTTGGGAAAGTTTTCAGCTGTTGCGGCTGTCAAAAGTTGTAGCCTTTAGGTAGACAGACACTTGGATGGATGTCTGCTCAGTCTGGGTTTCCGGGCTTCCTCAACCAAATTATTGAAATTTCATATTATGCAAGCCAAGCTGCTGCATAATGAAACATGTACCATATATACTGACTATCTCTGTAATTAAACGTCTTACTCATGCCTTACTTCTCTCTACCCTCTCTCTACTTTCAGGTAAGTGTCGCAAAAGGCATCCAAGTAAGCGTAGCGGATTCAGTGACTGACTGCCTCACTAACTTATCGCGATTATGCGCCACAAACTGTTGCAAATTCAATTTAGCAACAATAACAACAGCCACAACATCTGCAACATCTTACAGAGACACGCCCACGAATTTGTAAACAGAGCAGAGCTCTATCAAATGCACGCGATTTGCGTGTGTTGATGTGCGATTTATAATCGCGCGCGTTTTTAATCGCATTGCATGCAATCGAATACTAATGGCTGTTGTTGTTGTTGGTGGTGTTTGTTTGCTCAACTTGTTATCTATGCAAGCGATTACAACATTGCTGCTGATGTCATTTACAGCAAGTATAAAACATAAATTAGACAAGTTGTATATACAGGGTGATTTTTTAAGAACGACTGCACACTTAGCTGGAACATCTATGTTTCAGATACCCTTCAAAGTACCACTACTACTCCGACTTTATATGTTTCGTTTGGAGACTCCTTAAAAACCAGACGCAGAACTGGCTTTCTGTAGAGAAACACAGCTGCCTTGGGCAGCTTATCTATGGGAATGTCATGCAAGAGAATCGTGACACACCTTTTTCACGCCATATCTGAAAGGATTCCAAAAGTATAACCAATCTTGATATAGCTTAATAAAAAAAACTGTCTAAAAATATCAGAAATAAAGTTCTCACATACAATCTTTTCTGTATGGCAATGTAAGGTTATAGCAGTTAACCACCTTTTATTGGTAGCCCATAAACCAGTAGATGCTGAGTTGGAGCAAAGAGGTGTAAGCTCGAGACTTTTGCTCCATTATAAAGATTCCTAGAAGTGTACATTTCTGGTAGTGATAATTATATCTTTTGTAGATATACAAAGAAATGTGGTGTTAAAAAAGTCAGAAGAATAAAGTAATATGTTCCGACACTTCAAAAAGGTCTTTTACTCATCATCAGAAAACGAGTTTATGAAATTATTATTATTGTCAAACGGTATAACAACTCATTATCCAAAAGACAATGCGTCTGTTTTTGAGTGTAATACCAACAACTATATAGCGATGAGGTCGAAATATCTTTTAAGCAAATTTCAATCCAATAATACGTGGGCTTGCCAGATATCTCTTTCCACCGATATTTACACCAAAATTTATATATATGACATAAAACCTTTTAATTGAAGAATTTTTAAAGAAATCAGGGCAAAACGTAAGATAAACCTGCTTTCAGGGTCAAAAGTATCTCAAAAATCATATTCTTAGAGAAGGGATACCATGAGAAGGGACCAACTATGCGCTATTCAAACAAATCATTTTTTACTGCCTCACTGTCAAACGTCACAATTCATTCCACAGAAGAACACCCTTTACATGCACCCCGCTGCGGTCTCTTGTGAAACTCTTTGAAAAGCTTAACTTTTGCACAATTTGTGGCACGTTACATTGTTGTCAAAAGATTTGCATAATTGCAAGTGTTGGCTTGACATGCCACAAACAATTCTAATTGGAGTGGTGCTTGGGCTTGGCTGCAAATGTCAAATAGTTGCAGAGTTGTGCCTGGTACTTTGTTATTTCTATTATATCGTGTGGGAACTGCACAGCGCAGTTCAACGCCCTGCATAAGTATCTATGTATCTCTATCTGTATGCATATGGCCCGGCAATAATGAAGTTTTCGCTTTTTTCCCCGTTTTTAAAATATTTGATGTATAGTATAAACAAAACGCATAAACAACGCAGTTTGTGTTTAGAGTAAAGTCAAAGACCGCTAGGCATTCAACTTATACGTAAAGCCGTAAAAAGTGTTGCCCAACTGGTCTCAGACACCAATTTCACTAGCTCCACAACAATTAATATAAAAAAAAGGAAATTGTAAGAAATTTACATATTGTAAATTAATTTTCATCTGCATCTTTATTATGCAGCGCATTGTGCTCTCTATAGGTAATAGAAGATTGGGAAGATGTTGTCTTGGCTTTCACTTGATGTGTGACCGTTAAACAGTTCCCATTATTGTTGTTGCCGTTGGCATTGTTTGTGTTGTGTTTCTTCCAAGGCCAAGAAAGCATTCCTGTGCATTCGTCTAGTACTATTTATACATAGCTCGAAACAAATTTTGTAAATTTTTTAGCAAAAATACCAAGACGTGACAACTTGTCCGTTGTTGTTTGTCACACATCCCACACTTTACACTAAAAAAATGCAAAACTATATAAGTGAAAAAGGTATTGTTAGATAGCTACAGGCTGAGTGATACACTGTAATTGAGTACCTTGACACGACGTACTAAAGCATAGCTTCACCCAGCTACACTGAGAGTATCTAAAACATCTCCAAACTTCAGTGGGAAGATAGATACTATTAGAGATTATATCTGCACGCCCATGAGGAAGCTGCTGTTGGGTGAAAAATAGTCTCTTCCTATGTCAATCTTAGTAAAAGATCTAATATCAAACTAATTTCACTTAGTGCCCATACTCTAAAACAGTATTTCCAAGAATTTGAGCTCTTTGAGCGAGAATGTTAATTTTAAAGTAGAAACAATTTCTTGTATCCAGAAGAATTGCATTTTTTGTTCTTTTTTGGACATTAGTTTGCTCTAAAAATAAGTTGGTTTTCACTCAATAATCCCCAGAGACTTCACATAACATTCTTTTCATTAAAATAGCCTTCTTACGTAATGAAAAATATCCGTTTTTGCAAATACTTTTCCGACCGTTTTTAAGCAAATAACCATATGTTATGCAAATATCCTGCATTATAATTCGAATGCCCTCTTTTCGCATTCTCTTACCGCTCACAAATCCCTAGGGTCTTCAAATAACGCATAATCTTAGCAAATAACCGTTTTTATGCAAATAACCATACTTATGATTTATTGGTGTTGAAATGTTCGCAAAGAATCAATTTATCGAGCCCTTAAGGAACGTGTGAGAATCTTTTTTTCATTTTTGGTTTAATTACTTTAGAATTAAAAACAAAGGAAGAATTTTCTAATTCGAAAAACTATTGAGTTCATTGCCCTGTAACTCGTAATCGAATCAAGGTAAACTAAAACCGGCTCAGAGACATTAAACCGATATTTACTTACCTACAATTATTACATAGTATTATGTTTCATCTCGATCAGTTGTAAGGTTCCCGAATACATGAAAATTGCTGACTTCTGCACTCTTGAAAATTCGAATTTTTTGAAATAGCCATAATCCGAAAACGGTGCTAGAAAATCCAAAACGATGTCCGGATTCAAAATCAGCGACCCCAAATTTACCGTTGCATTGTGTAATCGGTCTTTCCAAATATATGTCGTTATAATAAACTTATTCTTATTTTATGACACATTTAACTACTCCTTGTGCAAAGGCAAATAGACATAAATGAGACTGCCAAAAGAAATATTTACTGATCCAAGTAATAGATTTAGCTCTCAGTCTCTGAGTTCTACATATATAGATGCGATATGTTAAGGGCGTATAGTTTGGCATTGCAAACAGCCATTTCTCTAGAACCAATTCCTGTCACACCTTTTTCGACTGTTACGTGCATGCCCGTAAACTAAATATACCCTATAGACCATTTTACGACTAAAGATACAGGTACAGACACATATAAATTCGCCTAACCGTACTCATTGCGTTTCCTTGTGCTGTTTTCCCCACTCTCTCTCGCGCTCCCGGCCTCTACTCTAACACCTGACTTTCTTTATTTGTATTCTGTTGCTCTTTATTTGACATTTTATTGATGATGTGACGACGATGACGACAACGAAGGCGACAACTCTGAAAACTACGACAAAAAGTTGCCTGGCAATGCATGGCACGTTTCTCATTTCGTGCAAATAAATATCTTTACTCATTTATATGTAAGTGTATCTATAAGTAAAAGTAGCTACAACTTTAAGTGCCGAGAAGATTTCACTCTTTTTGCGACAATTTTCGCATTTTACAAATGATGCGCAAAAGATTTTCCCCATTGTTGTTGCTTCAATCAAGCGAATAGCTACTGACGCTCGTAACGCCTAATTAATATAAATTGACGCCATTGACTGGGAGATACTCCAGTCCCAGATCTTGGTTAATTTGTCGTTTGCCATTTTTAAGTCGTAGTAGATGCTGAATTGTTATCATCATCTGTGACTTGTTATCTTAGATTTCCGCTGCGCTTTTTGTGCCCAATCAGGCGGCAAACCGTCGAGAATGCATTCAGTCGTAACTATCGAGACGTTTCAGTTTTCAACACTTGACTTGAGTTCATTCTCAGCTCAGCTTCCGCCTTTTGGCAATGCCTTCTGTGAACAGATTTTACTGCAGCAAAATAATTGCCTCGTTAGAATGACCAGAATGGACGCCACAGTTGGGGGCACAACCAAAGCCTTAACTTGCTGCGGGCAAACTTTTTGTTATGCAAGTCGGAGTCGGTCTCCTCTAGAGTACACCCTCTAGACGCCCACTGACCCTTTTTGTATATTGTCTGGCTGATGGTGTCTGCTGTCAGATGCAACATTGCTGCGTGCCTTCTGCTCTTTTATTGCTGCATGGCTGAGTGGCAGACAGACAAACAAACGGACAGACTGAGTATGCTATGCAAATTGCATAAAATATTGCTCTATAAAAGCGTTTCAAAGTTCAGTGAATTTACGAAATCTGTTGAGTTTTTTATGTTGCTGGGCTTAACGGTGCACGACGAACTAACAACTAAAATCTTTTAGAGTGAAGTCTAGGAATCCTGAGCATGCATTAGATTACATTCAGTTGAATTTCCAGCTGTTGTATAAACACTGTTTACACAATGCAATGCCATTTATGCGTCTGGATGCACTATAAATAAAGGCATGCCGGATCAGGATTCTCACTACCAAGCCATCAAGATTTACCTTGTACGACGTTTTGCAGTTTATGGAGTACTTAACGCTCAAAGACTCCAAGAGGCTGTTTATAAATGAAGTCTCCAAAATTTCCCAGATTATAAATTCGAAAGAAAAGTAAACATTGCATGAAAATATAAAGGTTTTTTCATTAATGTTTTGTTTGTGATGTCACGTTTTTGGAAAAACCCCCCTCCCCCATCATTACGAAAAGTCACAATTTGATAAACCCCTCCCCTGCCGCATCACCTATGTACCAAAGTAACATCTATAGGCAAGAGTCATTCTCCGCTTGATCTTCATGCTACCAACATTCTTCATCGTGACAGCTAACGAAATCCTTGACAACATCGAAAGTAAAATTTTCAAGAGTCCAAACGTTGCGTCTCTCTACTTGAAGAAAACAGGCCCACCCTGGCAAATTCACAAAATTGACGATTTTGCAGGAGAGGGCATTGCCTTGTCTGAAGCTTCGTTCCGTATCAAAAGACTCATAGAAGCTCTTTCTCACCTTGGCGGAGTTGCGTGTGTAGCTCAACTTAACTCTGTATAGTCGCCCCAACTTAAATGGCTTCAGTCTTTCACGCAATACGATCGATAGGTTCTTATATGCAATAGAAAGAAGACTGATATTACGGTACTTAGCGTATACCGTATCCCCTCTTGAGTACAGGGCATAGAACACTAAGGTTAGACACAACAAAAAATTTCGATAGCTTTCCGATTACTTATAGCAACCATTTCATGACTGATTACTGTGGTTGTGGGGTCACTGCGCTGTCTCTCTGTGCTAGTGGTTGCTTAGATCCTCAAGTAGGCACCCCTATACCCTGAAATTGAGTGGTCTTGTCTTATCGTTTCGAGCATAGGTAAAGGTACTTTATAACCGTAGCTCTGTTCCTCAAGCGAAGTGGATGAGTGGATCTCTTGTGTTTGCTGATAAATCCATCTTGTTTCGCAAAAAATAACTTCACTGATAGTATTTCAGTTAAAGAGCAATTTACACTACTCATGCCCTTACTTAGCGCCCTCTACTTGAATAGATAACAGCGAATAAGATTGAGATTATAATCTGATTTGAAATGCGTCATTAAGTACACTTCTTCTAACTACTCACTCAAGTTTTTTGCGAACTTTTACTGAGAAATTAAATGTTTTCTTATTGACTGGAAACTACATCAGCTACCAGTTTTAGAATATAATCCCTAACACATTATGGCACATTCAGATTAAGCAGTGCTTTAAGATTCAAAACATCCTCTGATCTTTATTCGTTCCCATTTTGAAGCACTCACACACACGCACATCACTCGCACACACTCATCGCGACATAATTAATAATTTGAGAAATTTCCTGTTTGCGCTTTCCATTTTAGCGTTACAATTTCCTGGTAGCAGCAGTGGAAGCATCTCGTTCAGTGTCGCATCCTCATTGCCAGCGTGTTTCCTAAATGTGTTCGATGCGAAAACCCAACCTAGACATATATGGGCACAATTATCTTATATACTTGATTTGCACACATTTTCACAAATCGCATTTTACATTTCGCATTTCACATTTCACATTGGTCATTAACGGTCTCGAGGAGGCAGCGGCGGCGGCAGCAGCAGCATGAAAATTGCAATTCGTTAATGCGAAAATGAGCACGTTCAAGGCGATTCGCGGTGGTCTGGCATAGTTGTTGTTGTTGTTGTTGGTGCGCTACCTGTGACTGTGATTGACCAACTTTTCATGCACTTTTCATAACTGAGTTACAAGCGCACCTGTTGACTTGCGGTTTTCTGCGATTTTTCATAGTTTTTCCCCGCCCGTCAGACACGTCTGGTCACTGTACAAATGAGAGTTTTCATGAAAAACGTGACCGTTGTATAAGTTGAGTTGTTGTTGCCACAAGCCGCTTACAAATTGTTGCGCCGCTTAATTAATTCGGCTAAGCACCTTGACCGATTTGGGTTGTGATTTGTGGAACCAACTGACACAACTTCCCAAGTTTCACTATCCCCTCACTTAACAACCAGTTACAGTTTTCGGCAAATCATTCGCAGAACAAGTTTCGCACATGTCTGGACACTTGTTTTTGTTATTATAACTCTTTTGGTTGTATTTTGGCACACTTAGTGGGTCACTACACAGCTCAGTGGAAACCCAAGTGTCATGCTGCTCCCGTTCTAATACCCGGAATCAGTTTTTTTTTTTTTTTTTTTTTTTTATCAGCTCTACATATTACAATTTCTAATTGCACTCATACATATGTAGTTGTTATTATGTCTGTTCCTGTTAGTTGTACTTGTACTGGGTGTCATACAACATTGACAGCAGCACGCTAGTTTACGGTTACAAGTGTTGACGACTGCTATGCGTATCTAACAGATACATTTCGTTACGCTAGATTTCGTGGCTGTGGTTTTTAGAGAGTATATAACCAGTCCATATGGGGTTTGTACAAGTACAGGTTACAGTCAAAAGTAAGTTTTCATAATGTGTAGGAAGTCGCCATTAATGGATAGATATAGTATCTTATCAAAACAGGGAAAAAGACCAAGAAAAATCTATCTCAATATGCTCAATTAAACTAGGAAAGAAAGATCAAAATGAAAGTCACATTTTGATAAAAATGTCTTGAAGAATCATAAAATTTGCTAAAAACTTCTATAAGCTTTTCTGTACTCTCATTTGGACCGCATTCCAGAGCATTCGAATTCATTCATTTCAACATAATGTGACTCCAAAAAAAGCACGAAATTCGTTAGTACTTTTGTGTCTCAAAATGGGCATACATACTTCCTAATACCTTGACTGCGAAATTGCTTCCAGAAAACAATTTCGATGTTACAAACTAGGCAGCAGAAACTCGATCATATTAGATATACCATTAACCTTCAGTGATCTTAGTCCTTTAAACGAAGCATCGGACTAACTGTCTCGTTTGATTTAGATGAAAACTTGTTAAAATTAACAAAATCAAACTCATATCGGCTTAAAATATGGTATTGGCAGAAGACGTGATTCAAAAAATACATTTTTCTCCTCAAATTATATAGCAAAATGCAATTTTTCAACTACAAAATCTTAAGCATTTATCTAAAGAGAAACTTTTTGTATTTTATTTAAAGTGCATCACAACTAGAATTCCCTGACTCTCCATTGTTTCCCCAATTTTGGCATTTAAACTAAGGTCCCATAAAAGCAGTGTACGAGTAATCTACTTTATCCAAAAGATACATTTTCTCCTTAAAATTGCAGCTGTAGTATACTTAATCCAATAGATACATTTTGTTCTTTGATAGAACCACCACTGAGTTTTAAGTATTTAACTAAATTTGGCACGTAGTCTTATGTCAGACATTATCTACAAGATACTTTTTTTCTTGTACCACTGACTGAGTTATAAGTAATTAACTAAATTTGGCAAGTAGTCTCATGACAGACATTATCTAAAAGATACTTTTTTTCTTGTAGAGTGCATTCCAAAGTCAGTGTTAGGTTTCTCCAACTATGATTCTGCCACTTTTTGCACAGTTCTTTTACTACTTATGTCTGTACATTTGCATGGTGGCTGCCCACGTTAACTGGTCTTTGATAACACTTTACACTCACACACTCTGAGTGTGTGTGTGTCTCTAACTGTCTATTTGGTTTCAATTTATAGACACGTCTCGTATCTATCTCTGTTTCTAAACAATTTCAGATATCTATTACTCTCGAGTGTCATGAACTCAATTATTTTTGCAATTATTTTTATAATTTCTTTCATTTCGACAAAGTCTCTTCGGGTTATGCTTAGATTGTACATAATAGATCGCTCAACTTTGCTAACCTTTTGACTTTATACATAGAGCTTGACCATGAGCTGTATATTTTCAATTGCAATGATTCAGCGTAGCATTAATAACAGTCTGTCCTCGATTGAAATGACAGCTGTGAAGCACTCAAATGCCACTTGATAAAAGTATCTATGCATCTATCTAAGTATCTATCCATCTTTCTATCAATTCTGGGATGCGCCACATAAATAAGCTGACATAATCAAGTAAATGCTGCCACAGCTGTGCTGCCGTGACTACTAGACGCACTCGACACATCATACACACATACAATCTCTACTCTAAAGTAGGTCAATCTGCAGCTTTTAGCTGTATATCTGCAGACAGCATCGGTACAACTTGAAGCCAAACTTGGAGTCAGTAAACATTTGAACATTGCCATTTTCGATATATACTTTTTTTTTTTGCTAGGTTTTCTGGCGGGTACTTGTCATAGTTGTTGTTGTTATTGTCGCAGATGTTGTTGTTATCGCTAAACCGGTTATACTTAAATGGCGCATTGAAGTTGCACTGAAGTACGAAAAGTGGTTTATGCTGGTAAAGAAAAAAATAAGCAGAAAACGGCTACAGTCAGGGGTGTGCCAGAAATCTCTTGACAGCGAACTTCAAATCAGGAGCAATTCCTAAATTTAGCTTAATATTAATAATACAGAGTGTTGTCAAGGTTGGCCCATGCCGTCTAGGTTGATCCCTCGCAGAAAATCCAAAAACAATTTTCGTTAAAATAGACCATGAAATGTTAATTGACTAAAATAAAGCGGAAATATCGATATTGAACTCAACATTTCTGCCAGCATGCAAAGTCTTTCAAGAATGCTTCTCAAGTACGATATGCTTAAAAGCAACGTCTAAAGATTTCCGGCACAGCCCCCTGAGCAGTAATAATAAAAAACGGCAGTAGCCTGACAGGCGGCTAGGCATAGACGTCACTTAGCCAGGGCCTGAGACCCCTGAAACCAGTTTTTACACCGCTCACTTACCCCGCGAACTCTTGTAACCCTAGCCGTACCTTCCAGTCCAGTTGTGCGTGGTTTTGTTTGTTTGCTTGGGTCACGCTTTGATAGAACTTTGAAGGGTCTCATTGTCAGAGTGTTCGCTGTACAATTATTTTATGTAAATTATAGGTCTTCAGTTCTGCCTTTTGGTTTTGATTTTGTGTTGTGCTTTTTTTTCTTCTTAGCCACTTCCTGCCTTGACTCACTGTTGTTAGTGTGATTAGGCAAGTTTATGGTTGGCATTTGTCAGATACACGACGGGTATACTAGATACATTTTTATGGCTTCATTTCATTTCAAAGTAAAACGTCTTTCACATTTTATTCAGCTTTTAATTGGGCTATAAATGCGTGCTATAAATCTCAGCTCATTTAAATTCAGTGTTTTTTTTAGGCAAATGTAGGAAAAACCTGTGCAATTTTTCTTTTGCTAGTCGTGCAAGTTTTTTTCCCCCACAACAAAAGCAAATCAATCAGGTCCGGATAGCAGTCGCCCCACCACCAGTTACTCCACTGGGCCCTTTTCGTTAATAGTCTCTTTGAGGGCTGCAAAATTAGTAAAGTTTGGTTCTCGCGTTGAGCCGATGAGTGAGCTGGTTCTTGGAACCGAAATTATAGCTAAGCAAAGGCTTACTAACGCACACAGCGGTTTTAAGTTTATAAACTTCATATAAGAGAATGTCGTCAGGGTTGGCCATCATGTGGACTTTTGCACAGCTGGTGAAAAAACGCATGAAATATAAAACCACATTCTTTTAAAAGTGGTCGTAGTGGGCCAAACTAGACGACTAGCCAACCCTGCCAGCCAGTAAATAAAAGCTGCACTATTTGTGGTTTTTAAAGTCGAGCAGAATATACGAACTGAATAGACTTCTTAAGAAATACTTAGTGTGATGATGGTTCTTGGAACCGAGGTAATAGCTAAGCTCGCACACAGCGGTTTCAAGTTTATAAACATCGTATAAGAGAATGTCGTCAGGGTTGGCCATTGTTATGACTTTTGCACAGCTGTTGAAAAAAGCATGTTTCAATTGAATGATTTAGAATGCCACATTCTTTTAAAACTTCGCAGTGGACCAACCTAGACGACGTACCTACCTTGCCAGCCTGTTAATCTGCAAAGCTGCACTATTTGTGGTCTTTAAAGTCGAGCAGATTTTACAAACTGAATGAAGTCTTCTAAAGAGATACTTAGTATGAAGTGCCAAACGTGCTCAGCCGCTCAAAAAACTTCAGGCACATAGAGTTCGGAGCCATATATATAACTATTTATAGCTATGCTTTGGTTCCGAGCACGTTTCAATAAGGCTTCCTTCGGTTTGTTGTTCGTTTTAAAACTAGTAAGCAACCCTGGTCTTTTCACCTTTACTTTTATTTATTGCTCTCTGTGCATTCTTTATGGCTGTATTGCTGCTTCGTTGTTTTGACTCTTGTTACAGTTTACAAACTGTTTCGATTTTTATTGTGCTGGTTCTCTCGCTCCGGACTGCACTTAAGTGAAGTGGTGGAAGTCATTTAAGTGCAGACAGCGTCGCACACGCTCTGCCAGTGCAACTCCCCTCTGTTGGTCGGTCGCTCACCCACCCAACTTGCCACAGCCACAACGACAGCTTTAATGTATGCGCCTAATTTACATTGCCACCGTCAAGAGTCGATTACGCCAACTCCAAGCGGTTTGACTGAGCGATTGCAGTTTGGCTCAAACCGCGCGCGCGTCAAGCAAATGTTGCATGGTTGTCGTTGTTGCGGCTGTTGTCGCTGGCTTGGCAAGTTGCGCCTTAATTTCGTGTCTTGTGTTTTTCACAAATCAGTCGCAGCTGAACTTTTAGAGGCATCGCAACCGTGCCGTACCACAGCTATAAACAGCGTGCAAGCAACCACCGAACGAGACACTTGTGTGATTCATAACAAAACCACTCCAAAACTATAGAGCATATAGTACTTAGTGCAATACTATAACTAATTGGATTTGCATTTTGGTTCTGGTTGTCGATTTGTTAGACTGTGAAAAATATTTATCGATTCGTGGTCAAGTCTTGTAAGCCAGCCGCCTTATGGAAGTGCCAGTGGCTGAATTTCAAAAGATTAAGCTGCGACCTGTACCAAAGGTCAAGCGGCGTGCACCGCAGCCGCCAGCCAGCCTTAGATTACCCAAAAATGTGGGCTAAAAACTAACTAACTAACCAAACTTTACCAAACATAAAACTAATTCACCTTTTCTTTCAACCACAGACTTCGTCCACCACAAAGACAACCACGCTTACCACTCCTGCCAAACTTTATGGCAAGGATTTGAGCGAATATGATGATGTGGATGTGGAGAGCTTGCTGGCACAGCTCTCGCCAGAGGAAATCACCATACTGGCCAAAGAAGTTGATCCAGACGTAAGTAACTGCGTCTAAGTTTTTCCTTACAAACACTAACCTGCTCTCTTTAGGACAACTTCCTCCCACCGGATCAGCGCTGCAGCTATGAGTGCACCAAGGATGCCACCGGGCCGCTGAATCGTAAGCAGCTCATTGAGCACATTAATAAGCAGGCCATCGAAACACCCGATCAGCCTGAGTTTGAGCCATTTGTGCAAGGCACAGTGCGCGGCAAGAAGTGGGTGCCACCACCGCGTGATCAGCGTGATATTGATGCCGAGGAACAGATTGCCATTGATATGGGCGAGGAGTATGAGCATGCTTTGAACGATGCCACACAAGAGGAGATCATTGACTTGGCTGCCATTTTGGGCTTCCACTCTATGATGAATCAGGATCAATACCATGCTTCGCTGCTTAACAAGGGTCAACCTGTTGGCTTGGGCTGGGATGGCATCACAAAGTCCACACAGCAAAAGCTGTATCCTATGGATCCACCAAATGCCACAGATGTAGAAGAGTCGATTAAGCGTGTCAAGGATGACGACTCCAAGCTGGTGGACTTGAACTTGAATAACATTAAGGTGGGTGTTAAAGGATAAGCTAAGAAAACTGAGATTATCGTTTACAAGAAATCTGTTCTTCATCGTATGAAAAGTCTCATTGCAATTTTCGACTAAAAATCTGTTTTTTGTATAAGCGAAAAGTGTTAGAGTTTAGAGGACCTTTACTAAATGTCTTTTTGATTTTTCCCTACAACAACTAAAAACTGCTCGTATTTATTTTTAGTTCTATAAATACTAATAGATTTGTTTTGCAGAATATATCCGATGAGAAACTTGAACAACTTTTTGCCGCACTGCCTCAAAACGAACATCTTGAAGTTCTATCGCTGACAAATGTCGGCCTGACCGATAAGACAGCTCTCCTGCTCGCTGAAGCGATTGAGAAAAGCAAAACCCTGAGAGTATTAAATGTTGAAACTAATTTCATCAGTCCGCCCGTGATTGTTAAACTAGTGCAAGCCCTGCTCAAGTGTCACACCATCGAGGAGTTCAGGGCCTCAAATCAGGTGAGTAACAACTTGGCTGCTAAAAACAAACGAAACTCTTTTAAACACGCTTCGCTTGTTTCACAGCGATCTGCGGTGCTGGGCAACAAGATCGAAATGGAGATCACCGACTTTGTGGAGAAGAACCCATCGTTGTTGAGACTTGGCTTGCATCTGGAGTTCAACGATGCGCGTCATCGTGTGGCCGCACACTTGCAGCGCAACATCGACAGAAGTAAGTTATTTGTTGCCTGCCACAGCGCCCTTTTAACCGTTTTACAGGAGGTCCTCAGCGTTGGTTTTCAAATCCGCTCGTTAGGCGCGCTAAGTCCCTTATATTTTTGTTTTATATACAAACTAATTTAGGCTACACTCGCGTTTAGGTGAATTGCAACAAGGTATGTTAGCTGCTACTAGCAACAACAACTCCACATCGCCATCAACTGCATCACAAACATCACCATCTGCTGCCAAAATCATCTCACATTCAAAGGCTAAAAGCTTAGCTGCATTTGAGCTTTATGTACAGTCGCGCACTTGGACTAATATTGAAAGTTCTGCTCATGTTTTATCATCAGGGCGCATCGCTCGGCGCAGGTTAAGCCTTGAGCCGAAGCCATCTGAACTAGTTTCAACGTCTACATCAACAGCCGGACGAACAACATCTGCTGCAGCAACTGCAACATCCTTGAGCCTTTTGCGCGCTGTTAATGATAAAATTGAGAAAGAAATCTAAGTTGAGCACAACTAACTAAAATAGTTTGCTTAGATTTCTTTTGGTAAACGTAAAGCGTAGTTTTTCATTTATTATTTTCCATTTTTGGTAACTTTCATGCTACGAAACAGGTAAAAAGTTATTGACCCTGCCGCCTCATCTTTGGCATTTTGTATCAACTCCAAATCAGTCGTTGCGTTTAACCTCACCACTTATTAAGCTCCATACAGCGTTCGTTGCGTTTTCACCTCGTTTATCGTTGCGTTACATTGCGTTACATCGTTACACGTTGACAAATTAGTTCAGCTTAAGGCTCATTTAGTAATCATCTGTTCACTGAACTCTGACTTATTCACCCATTGACTCATTCAAGTACTTAACCTAAATTTACGTTTTAGTTGTATTCATAATCTTGATTTAAGTCAGACTTACATAATTTAGCTAAGCGTCAAGCTACATCATTCTTCACCCAAACTGCTAACCTTTGGTATACGCTCTTCAGTTGAAACCCAGTCTGTCACCTTAGTGTCTCGTCTAGAACTCGCTGATTGTCCTCTGTACTTTTACTCTCTCGCCACTCGTTTGTTATATTGACTCTACCCAACCAAATAAAAACCTTGTAATTAAATAATTTGAACAATTTGCATTAACCAATTACTCGTATTTGTTATATATATATATATAAAAAAAATGTATCAAATAATTCAAACAAAACTGTACTCAATCTACGTGTAAATTAAACCATCAACAACAACTACCACAAACCACGTACTACAGTTTTCCGTGTGCAAAAGCTCAAACCCAACTTGCCCAAATTAATATTGCCCAGTAATATGGAAATCGAAAGGGATTTGCGACGACCAGGCTATGGCTCGGCCACGCCTACACCTTCGCCCTCACCATCGCCACAGCCACGCATTGACTATGAAACGGAGGTTGATCCAGATAATATGGTAATACGAGGTGGTGATACCGAAATAGATCCTGATAATATGGTAGTACCCGGCAGTCGTGCCGTAACGCCTAACTATGACGAAGAGGGCGTCTATCTAGCGCACACGTGAGTGAAGCAACAACAACACTACCCAAGCACACCAAATCGAAGTGCGCCCAGAACACACAGCAGTCCAATGTACAGACACTCTCAGACATGCAACACGTTCAAACCACTCGCCTTTTACTCTTTTATCTGTTGTTATCGAATACTTTGATTTTTGTGTGTCCAGTTATATACTCTTACTACCTATCCAAACACAACAACGACTTGCAGACCAAGAACGTGTATATACACTACTCCTTGTTACTCTTTATATCGATGTAGTCATTTGATCAGCTGTGCTCTACTCATGTCTCATTTGTGCACTCTATTCGATTGTAATTAAAACATGTCATAAGACACATACATCAGCTGTTATACTAATCTCGCCCACTTAGTACTCCCAACCAATGTATTCTTATAAAGGTACTGTCATTGCTGCGACGTCAGCAGCGCAGCTTCTTAATTTTTCATTCTCTTGCGAATGAAAATGAGAGTAACTTGTTCATCTCTCTTTCGCTATTCTCTCACAACATTCAAAGGAGGGTCGCTCAACGATGACTTTACCTTTATAAGTATGCATTACACCCAACAGTCGTACGCTCAGTTATTTTTTTCGGTACTCTTTCAGTCGACTCAGTCGCTCTTTTGTATACTCTCTCGTTTCAAAAACACAGACTCAGACTCGAACTCAGTCAGTTTACAACTCAGCTGTTTACGCTACATACTCTCTCTTTTGTGTTACGTGTTTGTCTAATGTTTTTTATGTGTACTATTTTCTCTCTCTTTGTTTCTCATTTACAGTAAGAAAAGATCTTGAATTACGCCTGAAGTTCAGATTTTTCAATAATCTGCATAGAAAATCAACAAGAATTCAATAAGAGAAATTGCCAACTAAAAATTAAAAAAGAAACAAAAAAAAAACAAAAAACTAAAGCAAAAAAGCAACTAAACAATTTTTAAAGCGTTTTGTAATTTAAAGATTAATATAAACAAATCAAAAAAAGCCACAAAAAAAGCTCAAGTTTAAGCAATTAAACATGTAAAATATAAAAAAAAGAAACGCTCGCATTAAATTATGTTAGAGAGACTTAACTATAAAAAAAGAGCTAAAAACACGAAGATTTAAAAAACAAACCAAAACAAAAACATGTTATATCAAAACGCAGGCATCACTGATATATACGCGTTATATACACATAATACTACTATATAGAGATACTATATATATATATATATCTATTTGAAACTGATTTACGACAAAAGTCAAGGCATCTAACACAGCAGCAATCTTTAGGCGTAAAGTGTATAATTTTTCTTTATTATTTAACACAGGTATCTATGAACACGACAACTATTTTATACTCTAAACTATGCATTATGATATTTGCAAGCGCTGCAAGTTGCGCCTAACCTCAAAAAACCAAAGATTTTGCTGCACGACAATTTAAGCGTTATATGAACGACTTTTAGCAAAACGCTTGTAATTAGGCGAAAGTGAAATTGCATTTTGCTGTAGCTCTTAAAACGCGTCAAGTGTGCCCCAAAGTTGTGGGCCACCTTCTTTTTATTTTTTTGGAGTGTACTAAACCGATTGATCTTTTTGAACTGCTCATAACACAATCATTTGAAACTTTGTTGCTAACAATTTCTCTTTCTCGCTAACCACAAATTCTCTAAGCTTTTTGAATTAACCTGCCGAAATTTGCATGCTGCAACTTTTTTTTTGCATGTTTCAGAACAAATTGCATTTTGAGCCTCTCTAGTCTTTTATATGGTGCATTCTTTTAGAAACCGAATGTATTTGGAAAAGTTTTGTTAAGCCTACGCAGTAAATTCTTTTCAATGTGCATCGGGAGTTTTAGTAAAAAGAAATATTATTTTCCCAGATTTAGATTAGCTCGAATTTATTACAAAATGCGAAAATTTATTCAATTTGAATAACTTCATTCGCACCAAACCTAGTGATTACTTACTTCCATTTTTTTGATGGTGTCAGGGAAAGGATTCGATAGTAACGTTAGTACTACCGGTTCGAAAAGATTCGACACTATCGATGGTACTAGCGGTTGTTTTTTTTCCATCCTTAACCGCAAAAAGCATTACAGGAAGAAAAATTTAGACCTTTAAAAAATTTAAAATTTTGGCTCGAAAGCGACCATTTTCAAGACAGTGTACGTTAGAGGCTGATTGTGTTGTTGTCTCTATTATGCCGACTCACTTGAGCAAGAAAAGAAAAAAAGTTAGTTAAGTTAAAGATAGTGTATACAAAATATTGATAAAATTTGATATATCGATAGTACTATCATTAGTTTTGTAGCTCTATTACTTACCTAATGGTTTAAAAATATTAACGACACTATTACAAAAATTAGTTTCGGTTTCTAAAAGAACTACCCATATATATTAGTACAAAGCACACACAAAACATATACAAGCTACACAACTACATACAGAATTCTAATAAAATTCTTTTCACCTAGGAATTAAACTGCGATGTACATTTTTAAGTAAAACCAAAAACAAAATCAAAATCAAACAAAAAAAAGCTATAAATGCTCATAACAGTTGAAAAGTAAACTAAAACTCTTATAACTTATATAAAAAATATGAAAATATAGCGAAAAATGTTAATCCAACAGTAAAATCAACTTGACAAATTAAAGATGTTGCAGCTGTTTTATAATTCAATAAAAGTGTAAATATAAATAAAAACTCGAAATGTAATACTTCATATATAGCACAACTTTTGGCGCGAAAAGCTCTATCCAAAATCTCTAGCGAACAGTTGGTACCAAATTTTGTTAAGTTTCTTGTTGTTGCTATAACAAATACTATCTAATAAAAGCTTTACAGGAATGCGTAAAACAACTTGAACAACTTTTACTCTTACCTTAAATTTAAGCGAAAAAAAAACAGAAATAAAATTCTCTTTCAGCCAGACTAACCCTACTTATCAGCTCTTAGCCTACTTGGCTACCTTTACTAAAACAACAATTATCGGGCAACGCGCCTTTTAAGCCTTACCTTGAATGTTGTACCTTTACTCAAGCGATTAATTGATTGATTGCTTGACTGTTTGACACTTTGTTTAATGTCTTGTTTAACGTTTGATTGATTGATTGACTTTTGCGCTAACCCCCCCAAAAAAAAAGAAAGTAGTATTATTAATCCTTTCATATGTTATATGTATGACTAATGCATTTGTATTTGTTTTCTCTTCTCTTCCCCAAACTTTGCCCCAATTCTCCTGCTCTCTTTCTCTTTATATGTACGTCTTGCAGTACGGGTGAAACGCCTGAATGAGCGTAAATAAAAAGACAAAACCGTAACGCTCTTTTACCACCACCAACAACAACTACAACAATTTCCATGTGTGTGTTTGTTCAACTTTTTAACTTATAACCAACAACAAGCAGCTACAACAGCAACAACAACAACTGCAACTATCCTGTGTGTGCGTAACTACAACAACTGCAACTTTAAAGTGATATCCACAAAAAAAAAAAAATTACTTCACATGTGTTCAACACAAATGTAACAACCACAACAAAAACAACTACAACCACACCAAGTACAACAACAACAACAACAGCAAACTTGAAAACACCACCACCACCGAACACCACCCCAGACCAAAGCAAGCAAACCTTATATGTACCACTACACCCTCAACCAGCTGCAAACTAATCCGAACCGAAGAATGATGTTAACTTGAAGTACGTAAAATATATTTTAAGCTATGTTTAGTATATAATTAAAGCACAAACTAAATATCTAAGTAGAGGTGGCTGAGCAATTTGCGCACAATCTGCCAGTGGCTTCCGAAAACTCGAAAAAAGATCTTCTTACAGATAGATGTTTCTTCTTCTTTCTGAAAGGTGGCATTACAATTTCACGAAAATCAAACAACCGAACCGAGCGAAACGAGCAGAGAAGCGAACATAACTGACTTATCATCCTTTCTACAAAGGAACTCAAAATATCGTCATTGAAAGTTACCCGCACAATTGATGCATCACGGTCTGGTTATAAAAAAGCCTAATAGGAACTACCTTTATAGATCAAGTTTACTTCAATAACTTAGCAACCCAGGCAGCCTTGCCCATTGTGCCAGATTTTAAATATAGTTATACCTCTCATACACCCAACAATCGATTGGCCAACCGCCGTACATTTCGGTCACAAGAAAATCTAAATATTTTGATTTTACACCGTGGGTTGGCCATTCGATCGATGCGTCTATGGAGGGCATAGAGAAAAAAAGCGACTGGCATAATTGAAAAGTCACGATTGTTTAATAACCTGCACCATATTCAATACATTTGGGTATTTGATACAGTACAATTCACTGTACACACCAATTTCGACATATTGCCATGTAATCTGTAGGTTCTTTGAACCATTCTGCCACTACAAAGTACATAATGAATTTGACTTGGTCTACAATTCTGCATATCTCAGAGAGATTACATAGGAAAGCAGGCATTAGAGTTACAAGGCTTCTTAGTTTCGGGCAGTTGCAGAAATGGGGCTGTCCTCTTCATCTTCAAATCTCCTTTAAATATATCTTTCTGAACGCCTTAGAGAAATTTAACTGAATTTCTCTATCGTTTTAAATAATTTCCTCACAAATATCCAAAAGAATTACCCTTACATTTCCTAAGCAACTATCTAAGGGGCGTGGTGGGTCTGTTGTTATTCTGTAGATAGTATACGAATTACAATGTTTGAAAATTTTACTTATTGAATTAACAAAGTCAGCTTCAAGTTGTACAAAATTTATTTTGTGCATAGGCCAAACTTCGCATGGTAGCGAACCCAATTCCTAATTTCGATACCAATTTATCGTTTTAACTTCAAAGCTCACAAACCCAATTAAAATGAAAGTAAGTCTTAGTATATGCTACAATTACTATAAATTTTTAGTGAAATGGAAAGGGCAATGGGCAATCTTGTTTTAAAACAACATTTATCGATTCATATTGAGTCATTTTAATATAGAAAAGCTGGAACGGAAAACCCAAAATGCAATTCCATATAGAGCTGCAAAACTATCGATATTTTCTGGAAAGTGGTTCAGTTCTAGTGATAGTACTATCGGTTTTCATTTCCTTCATACCTTTCTAACCTTGATTATGTTTGATTACATGGGAGGAGATGGGTTAAAGGTACTTTGATTCTCTCAACACCCCCCTTAAATAAATCAAGTCTTGCAGATATGGCACTACTGCTTTTTATCTCCTTGAGAAAGTGCACATGCACAAAGCTGACTTAAAATGGGAAAACTGTGCAGAACACCTCCGCAGTTCATGTCCGCCTCCATGTAGGCGAAGGCTCAAACTTCTTGGTACTTAGTTTAAGGATAGCATCTCGGAGTTGTCTTTTATTAGCCCCAAACCGATTGCTGATTTGATCTGTGCATGTGGATAGACCTCGCGCTGACCATCTTTTCTTTAAACAAAATAGGCTTTTTAGATAATAATGTATCACAACTTAGTCGACTTTCCAAACTGCTTTCTGACTAAAACTAACATCGAAAACAATATCGACCTGCTGATTATTCTTGAAGACAAGGTGGGGGAGAGGTCGAAAATGGGCAAAAACGGGATGACGTAATATATTGACTGACCCTTAACCGCTTAACGTGTGTCGATAGTGAAAAAGAACATTCGATACCTCGAAAGTACTATCGATTGTTTTGCAGCTCTACTTAACTGTAAGCTATCGCTTAACCACCTCTACTCCCAAGGCTGCGGCCCTTAACCTGTCCAGCCAAAAGAACAAACCCGCACCATAACTAGGTTAGCAAATAACTCTGGCGTCACTTGAACAACTTAAACGCTAATCTTAAGCTAACATTAGATTACATACTTAGTATTTGGATACTTACTTATATATAAACCAAATGTTGACACTTGATATTTGCTCCAAGTGTATCGTGCGTCATGATGCTTCGTCTATGAATTTTTCTTATAAACAAAAACATATCGTAAATTTAATCACTCTTTTTGCTCCGTTGTTGGTGTTGCGTCTTTTCATTTAACTTGAAACGATTGAGTTTAAAACTGTTAACTAACGGCAAATTTGACATATTTTTACAGTTGGACGCCAGCGTCGCATGGGCCATCTGACCAGGAATTACACCATTGGCGTTTGGCAGTAGAGCATACTAATAGGCGATAATGAGGAGAAGCAGCCGGGAGAGATCGCGGAAGAGCTAGAGGCAGCTGGCAAAAGGGAACAACTTGTCTGGACACCTTATCCTAAACTTATCATATATAAATTATAATTTATGCTATAGTTTAAAATCATGTCATATTTGTCGTTGTTGTTTAGAAATTGGCTCAACAAGAGAGTTGCGCAATTTTTTTAATTTGTTGTTAATGTTTGTTGTGAGTTTTTTTTTATACCATTTATTTTTATTTCGATGTTTCGATTATGTATATTTTTTTTAAGCCTCTTTGGGCATTGTGTTTGTTTCGGTATATCAAGTATACATAGCTATGAATATGTATTTTAAACATTATATAAGTTATGCAAATGCTTTTTGGCATACACACACAAATACACTTCCACACACACACAGTGGATAGCTGTTATCTGATTGTAATTCTAAAATTTATGCTTAGACATCTACGCAAAAGTTTCTTGAACTTGATATAATCATTAGTTTTGCTTCTTTTTTTTCTGAATACGCACTAAAAATGTCTAGCCAAATTAGACACTGAGATGTGCGTTTTTTTGAGCAAATCTTTGAGTCTAGCTGGAATTTGGGATAAACAACAAAAAGAAAACCAAAAAACTACAACTCACTGGAAATTGTTTCCGAATTAACTTTCCTTAAGCAATTATTGAGATTGTGCAGTTTTACGCTAGAGCTTCACACGCACTTTATGCAAAAATTCATATAGTTCTTGTTTCGGGTACTAGAATTTAAAATACAATTCTTTTAGTTTTAATGCAATTTTTTATTACGTAATAAAAAAAAAACAAAAAATTAGAGTTGAGATGAGATGAGATGAAATGAGTAGAAAGAGTTAGGTACGAGCAGTGCCGAGCAAAGTGCTTGTGTTTATATTTACAAAGAAACATTGATTATATTGTACACACACACACACACATAAATACATATTTACAAATATAATTATATATGATACATATATAGCCATGGTCTCTGAAACAATTTACTGCTATTGAATTATAAAATTGCTTAAACATAATATTAAATTTATAATTAAATATATAAAAAGAAAAGAAATCAAACATTTGTATAATGTAATGATATATCGTACATATACCTTATACGACATAATGCAATGCTTTTAAATTAAAATTTTTAAAAATCATGTATAAAAAATTTAAAATTAAATAAAAAAAAAAATTCAAAAATATACACCTATATGAGAGATTTAGTATATTTTTGCAAACTGTTAAATATGTATTATTTTGTGCCCAAAGTGATATGATATGTTTTTCAAACCAAAAGTTATCCTTCGAAGTGCTGAGAAAGCTTTAAGAGACTTTTTAAGACCATTAGAACATTCTGTCGCCCTATTGATTTATTTTTTGCGTATTCCGCAAACATGAGAAGGTGCACTCAATCTTTATAAAATTCCAATGTATACACAATGTTTACGTAAGTATACTGATGTGATTGTGATGACTGTACTGTAAAAAAAGCCTATGTCTACTTAATTTTTCCGATAAATTTTGGATCTCATATATCCTGGGAAACTTACTACTTATCGAAAGAAATAAATTGCGACTCGAATTGAAGGTAATTTAATATCAAATCAATGTCTCTCAGACGGTTTTTGCCTAACTTGATTCGATTGCAAGTTCCAGGGCAATGATCTCAATTTTTTTCGAGAATTGAATAATAACTTCGCCTTTTCGATACCGGTTTCGAAAAAGTTTAGTCATAGGCCTTTCATTGAGGTCAAATTTAGTCGCTCAAAGATCAAGCTTGATTCCATGTGCACATGTTTTCGCCTGCAAAAGTACCAAACTTATCTTCTAGCTCTTTAGTGCATTACAAAATACGTACTAGGAAGCTTGCCAGGAGTACTGCATCTCCAAAAAGTCGACGAATCAATACTGGGGGCCTTAATGGACGCCTGGGCCTAATAAACTCCTTGTCCTTCACAGGACTTGGCTATAGAGATTATTCTTAAGATTCTTTTGTTAACTTATGCTCTCTGCCTGTCTACAGGATCTTAAAACAGCTGCAAAGGCGGCTCCAAGCTAGAAACCAGTGACTTAAGGGTAGGTAATCTTAATTTGATAGCCCGTTGAGGATTGGCGTATATGTCGCACAGTCTGAGTTCGGAATCCCTGCAAACTTGGTGCGACTACGTAGAATGACGATGAGCAACACACGTAGCTTTGTCAACACACGTAGCTTTGAAAACCGTTTTACAGTTAAGTCATGACAGGAGGATGACACATTATTGGTCATGCATTTTTACACTCCAACGATATTCATTCACTTTCAATATGATCTTACAAGTTTAATATAGATCTCAAGTGATTATGTGTGGCATCGAAAATAATTTCACAAAATGCTGTAAATATGATTAAACATTATTTGGAGCATCAATATTTGTGCTCCACTCGATTAACACCTTATGCGATATGCACAGATGCACAGTCCACATGTCACCCATTCAAAATTCATTGATTGATGGAAAAATTTGTACCTCGTCACTTAATAATTAAATCGCCTTTAGCTGGGGCGGAAATTGCAAAGGTAAATAACGGGCGGGCTATTGCCAAGTGCGAGTGTGTCTTATTTATGGGCCAGTACTATACACACTCACACACACAGCTACAGTCGGGAGATAAACAAAAGTGAAACATACAACCGGTATCCCACTCCAACGCACGCGACGGGGCGTTATGCAAATAACTGAACTCTGAATTCTGCTCAGATAACTGGGAATGTCGCAGTGCCACAGCATCAGCTAGGCACCGCCTGCCCAGACAAGTCTAATCTTCTTCATTCGTTGCGTGCGCAGAGTCAAGTGCAGACGTCTTAGAGTAGTCCGTCCCTTAAACATGTCCACGTTGGAGAACGAGGTGACTTTTCGTCGACAGGGGGAAGTCAGTGAAAACTTAGAGGCTCAACTTCATCATGACTCCACGGAGTTTATACTGATCACAGATCATCGCACATCCAAGTACAAGAGTCTGGAGCAGCTGGAAGCGGTCAAGCAGGGCGCTGAAGGCAACGACTCCAATTGCTGTATGAAAGGGCTGAGAAATATCTGTCGCAAAAAGACTTTGAAGAAGAGATTTCCTATTTTGACTTGGCTGCCCAAATACAACACTCGGGATGCTATTGGCGATCTAATTGCGGGCATAACCGTAGGATTAACAGTTTTACCACAGGGTCTGGCCTACTCGGGCGTTGTGGGTCTGCCACCGCAGGTAAGTCAGGGGAGTCCAAGCTCTTATCTTTATAACTTCATGACTGCGAATGAAGGTAGCAGTTTTATGGATTCTCGTTTCCGCGCGATTTTAAACGCTAGCAAATCGCACGCGGTGTGCTATCAACAATTCGAAATAAACAATAGGGTGGCTCTTATATAGGAAGGCTTATGTCGAGAGTATGTATAGGGTTCAATGACGGTGGTATTTGCTTTATTTACCTTTTGAATCATAGTTTTCTAGCGGTAAATTCTTTTGGAAACTCTTCACATAAGCATTTTTTAAATAGATCGCACTTTTTAATAAAGAATACTTTCCGTAGTATGGTCTCTATGGCTCTTTTATGGGCTGCTTCGTGTACGTGCTGCTGGGCAGCTGCAAGGACAGCACAATAGGCTCCACGGCGGTGGCATCTCTCATGACCTATCAGTTCGCCCAAGGTGTCTGGCAACGCGCGGTGCTACTGACCTTTCTCACGGGCATTATAGAGCTCATCATGGCCGTTTTTCAGTTGGGTTGCCTGGTAGAGTTTGTCTCGGGACCTGTCAGCGCAGGTTTTACCAGCGCTGTCGCTCTAATAGTGTCCACCTCGCAGATGAAGTATATACTAGGAGTCAACAGCGATGGCAACTCATTTTTACAGCGCTGGATCAGCATGATCAGTGACATAGGTAACATACGTGTACCAGATGCTTGTCTGGGCTTTGGCTGTGTTGTCTTACTGCTGGCTATGCGCAGCTTGGGACGTCTGACCATAGGTTCCAAGGATGAGCAGCAATGGAACTGGTTTCAACGCATTATAAACAAGCTCATCTGGTTTTTGGGCATCTCTCGCAATGCCACGGTGGTCATTTGTGCCGCTTTGATGGCCATGAAGCTAGAGGCTAATGGACAAAAGCCCTTCCACCTGACAGGCTATATACCACCTGGCTTGCCACCCTTTGCACTGCCACCCTTCTCCATTGCAGCACAGCCGGGTAATGCCACAGCAGGCATACCCGCAGTTGCTGGTGAAACCTTCTACGAAATGGTGCAGCATCTTGGTTATGGATTGATTATTGTGCCCATTATAGCGCTGCTGGAGAACGTATCGGTCTGCAAAGCTTTTGCCAAGGGCAAACCAATTGATACCACACAGGAAATGGTGGCCATTGGATTGGCTAATATAGCCAATTCCTTGGTGAGTGGTTATCGCGGTAATGGTGGACTAGCGCGCTCTGCCATCAATAATGCCAGTGGTGCACGTACCAATATGGCTAATCTTTATATAGGCATGGTGGTGGTGTTGGCGCTATCCTTTCTGACGGAGTACTTCTCATACATACCCAAGGCGGTGCTGGCGGCTATTATCATCACAGCAGTCTTGTTCCAGGTGCAGTACCAGATCATTGTGCCCATGTGGCGCAGCAAGCGTGAGTTTAATCCAAATACTTCGCTCAATACTTATCTAATGTTTCTCTAAAACTCAGGCTCCGATCTTGTTCCCGGCATTTTGGCTTTTATCACATGTCTGGTGCTGCCCCTGGAGGTTGGCATTATGGTGGCCATTGGCGTTAATCAGCTGTTCATACTTTATCACTCCGCACGTCCGAAGGTCACTTTGGAGACACTCGAAACCGAGCGTGGCATCAAGTTTGTCAAGATCACACCCGATCGCTGTCTCATCTTTCCCTCCGTGGAGTTTCTACGTAATTTGGTGCTGAAATCCGGCAGCAAGTCTACGCTGCCCGTGGTCATTGACTGCACGTACATTTATGCCGCAGATTTTACCGCCGCCAAAGTCATTTCATCTATGGTGGACGATTTCCGTCGGCGTCAGCAAAAGATCATATTCTTTAATCTCAAGCCTAGTGTGGCACACATTTTTGATGGACTGCATACCAAGCTGGTGCTGTGCTATAACACGCACGCTCTTAACCAGGAGCTGTTGCCAGAGTCGGACCTGGCGCAATCCGTGGATTCGCTGGACAGAACCGAGGCGGGTCACCATGCCAGCGAGTGCGTCAGCACGGCCAGCACACTTTCACTAGCTAGAAAATAGCTGCGGCAACTTGACAAGAGATTAAAGTCAAATTTATGAGCCACTTGGACAACTATCTAATCATGACCCCCGCCAAGGGCGATGACTTGGCTCTAATTCAATTAGCAAAGAACTGATTTGCTAACTGTGCATTGAAAAGGCATTAAATCTCAGTTAGTTGGATTAGATAATGAAGCAGGGGATCGTAATATTGCTATAATTAAATACTTAGCTTTTAAGTTGTGATCCAATAAAACATAGAATAAACAGTTAAATGGTAAAAAGTTCCTAAAATAAACATGGCAACCATTCAAATTTTTTCAAAGTGCTGCAAGAACTGATGCAAAGCTCTGTTAGACTTATATAGAAAAGAGGCGGGACAATAAGCGAATTCTATTCTACATTACCACAATCCAAAACTAGAATATTCTAAAAATCTGTTCAAACTGCGTCATCAGATATGTGTCAATGAAATTTCGTGAATTTCTTGTGTCGTGTGTCAAGAAATTGTTAATAAGTAAGTGGAATATCAAATTAAAATTAAATATGTTAATTTTACAATAAAGACCAGAAGACCGAAGACCATTCTCGCATTAGCTTCTTCATCCATACGCACAACACGGCCTAGCCAAGGGAGCCGCTGGATGTTAATAGAGGTCATAGGACTCGTCGTTTCATCGAATGTGGACGTCGTTACCAACGCGTAAAGGGCCAAAGATCTTACGGAGTGCTTTCCGCTCAAACACTCCAAAGGCATTTTCACCACCCATGATTCAGCGCCATAAAATACTATTAAACGGGCAGGATGAACGTCTTATAGAATGTTAGTTTCTTCTGGTGGAAATGTGACGGTGGTGCAAAGGTAGAAAAGAAATCCTTGAAAATATCAAAAGTATAATTTTCAACATCGATCTGAGAGTCCAACCACTGCATCTCTCTACTCGAAGAAAACATATACATACATACTTTGTTTTCCTATATATACATATATCCTTATATTTCAATATTGTCCCGCTCCGATGTACCCCTGCCTTTCGCAACATTTTCTCGATCACAAAGTTTAAGAGGTTGCAAGAGAGGAGATCGCCTTATCTGAAGTCTCGTTTGGTATCAAAAGGATTGGAAAAGGTCTTTTCCACCTTGACGGAGCTGCTCAACGCAATTTTGCATAGTCACACCAATTTTTCTGGGATACCGAACTCAGACAGTGCGGCATATTCGCCATTTAATTACTATCGAATGCTGCTTTCTAAACAATAAAGAGGTCGATTTGGTATCCATGTGTCATTTCCAGGATTTGGCGTAGTGTGAATATCTGGTCAACTTAGTGGACTTACCAGGCCTGAAGCCACACTGATAAGGTCTGATCAGTTCTTTCGCAATGGGCTTCAGTCTTTCCCACAAAACGCTCGATAGTAAAGAAACTGATATCACGGTAGCTAGCGCATACTGTCACCCTTCTTGAGAATAGGGCAGAAGACACTAAGGTTTCAACCATCATGCTCTTATCTAGCCATATTCTGTAAAAGAGCTGGTGCATGCACCCTACCAACGCATTGGAGCCAGTCTTGAACAACTCTGCAGGCAGGTCTTCTACGCAAAGTTCGTGATTATGTACTCAAAGTACAACATATATTTACAGGCGTGCCAGAAAATTCTTTCATCCGAATTTCAGCCCAACATTGTTTTGCGGACATGCCACATGTATTTTCCAATCAAATTTCATTTCAAAGCCAATTCTGTCAAAAAATCGTTTACTTTTTAAGACCAACTTTAGCCAAAATTTTTTGTATGAAAAGGCACATTAATAGAAGACACGGATAACGGTATCTTGAAATGTCAATTTGATGAAAACAATAAATGAATGCATTGAGTTTAGCTTCAAGCAAGTTTTATAATTTGAATTAAAAAAATCTTATGGAATTGGAAAAAAGCAATTCAATAGAATGGATATAGATGGTAAGTAACTTGAATTCGTATGTTGTCAAGTTTTCCCTATCTGAGATTTTGGCAGCCATTGTGGAAGCTGTCATTAAAGAATGCGGAAACACTGCCAGAAATGGGGCCGAGATTTTAAATGAAGGCGCAGCTGTTGTGGAGCAAGTAATAGACCAGATGCTGATAAGTGTTGTAGACCTTGCAGAAAACAATGCAAATATCGACAAAGATAATGAGAAGAATGAATCGGATTAAGATGATTGTTCGGTCAAACCTCGTACAAATAACATAAAACACATACATATACACGTAACATTTAGAACAAATCATGTAACATTCACATAACATTATACTCTCACTCTTAATGTGACTCTCACATTAATGTTAAAGCTAAGCTTACGCATCTGCCCACGCAATGCGCAATAAACCAGTCGCTTATTACTCTATAACCAAACGATCTTAAATTTTCTGGCTTTATTTGCACGCCCATCCGAGATAAGTGTTTCTTGGTCAGAAAAACGCTTCTGATCCAACAATGATGGTATCATTAATGATGATGAATGAAGATGACGATGATGAATGCGAAAATGCTGTATTTAAGAAAGACGAGCCAGGCGATGTACGCAGTAAGCCGAATCTTACAATTCTGCGACGTTTAGTATGGGCTTCATTTGCATGCAATATTTGCCACAACTTTGTGCGTTGCGGCTTCATTACCATTTGTGGACATCTTTATTGCTGGACCTGTCTTTGGCCAAAGATCTGCACTGCGTCAGAGCCTTGTTGTCCAAGTTGTCTGAAACATTTGATATTGCATGAGGATATAATACCTTTTGATGGCGAAGGACCATTAGCCGGTGCCGATGAGGTTGATGCCAAAGCTATGCCAGGTCATGTGCCGCGTCCTTCTGGTTTTTACATAACAAATGCAAACAATCCCAACTGGTTTGCACTTAATGACTGTGAAATGTATCAAGGCGTTATGCGCAATTTTCCCAGTTTGATGATGGAGACGCGCACAAGTGAACGATAGTTATATAGTATTCTGGGTTATCTGTTTATTTTTTTACTCATCATTTTATTAGCGTACTTTTTGGTATATTTGTAATTCGTTTTGATAAAAATGAGACTAGCAACAAACACACAATAATACAGCCACAGCAATTTCCCAAAAAAAAGCCAGCAAAAAACTGAACTGTTTTTTGTCTTTTTGTGAACGCTATTCGTGTCACAGTACCACAGCGAAACACAAAATTGTTGTGGCAACCCAAAAAATTGCGGAGATGAAAAATTTGCGAAGATGCGGTAAGCACCGTAACGACTTCATTTCGGGATGCGCTCTACGGAGTATAAAAAGTTGTCGATTTCTAAAAAATAACACACAATTTGGATTAAGAAAAGCACATGGAGCGGTTGAGTTGCTTCATTGTGCTAAGGAACTCATATCTTGATGATCCCTTTTTGCAACACCTTAAGGCACGGTGTGCCCCATATCTACCTAAGTCTTGGACTGGATAAGAGACTTATCTTAAAAGTTGCCACTGTGCGAGTTAGAATATAGAAATTGAAATTGCTCCTTTCCAGCAGAACCTGTTTAGGAATCAGGCTTAGTTACACAGGGCAAAAAATCGGCGTAACTATTTAGCTGCCGATAGTAGTCACAACGACACGTAACAGAAACAAGAACTTACTTTTTGTATCTATTACGAATAGCGATCGATGCTAGTGAAGGAAAAAACTCAAGCACAGTTGCTTTGCCACCAACATCGATTGCACATCGGCATTATTTTTGACAAATTATGGTCACACTTCCCACTACAAAATTTGCGCTTTTTTCGGAGCACACAAACTTTCAAACCAGTGTATTTCTTTACGATAATGTTGTGCATTTAGGAAAAATTAGTTGCGGCACCAGTTTTTCCCTGTGGGACTACGGCCTAACTCTGCAAGGAGCGGAAGTTATCCAGACTTTTTTGTTGCTTTGACGATTTTTTGATTCCTTTGAGATCAGATGTCATAGGATCTTTGTATGCCCCTTAGCAGCTGTACTTATCAGTGTTGCATTTTACACGCTTTTTTTTAAGCCTGATAGCGAAAAAAAATTGAAAACAGCGGGCAGTGGTAATTCTAGCTTTTTTTTTTTTCATTATTATATTAATAGCTTTTTTCAGCTTTATTTAATGTAAACAACAGTTTTATGTAAACAATATTGAGGTTACCGACATCAACTTTACCAGTTAAAGCGCTCTAAGTCATTGAATGGTATCCCCAAAAAATAAAGTTGTTTTATTTTTTGAGTTCTCATGAGTCGACTGATTTGGCTTTATTAACAACAACTTTACATATAAATGATTCTTAGGCATAAACTCCCAATTTTGTGTGAAAACACGTATGTTTACAACTTTGTACGAATATCTGTAGGTTTCATCAAGAAACTATCTACTTATAAGAGAAATAATGGTATATTAGTAACCTTCAATGAGATTATATTTGTGGTGGATGAGATGGCTCAACGAGTAAAAATGGCCCATTTTTGCGTGGTAGGTCCCACACCCTACGCACAACCCCTTTAATGCCTGGGGTAGCTCTACTGGTCTCGAAAGAACCCAGAGTCATTGTTAGTCGCCTCATACGACAAGCTTTGACCTGCTGAGGTGGTATTCTCTAAACCGCTCACCACACGGGGTTAATGTGTTAGCAATAGATAATAAAATCATAGAAAAATTAACAAACCCTACTAGGGTTTGGAAGTCGCAAATGGTTAGCTTTTTTCGGCTTTTTTCGGAAATGTTTAGCTGGTTTTGGTTTTTTTGTTTGTTTCAACACAGCTTTTTGTGCTGCTGAAAAGTTGGCAACACTGTAACTTATAAGAGGTACGTAAGAGTCTAAGAAGAAATCGGAATTTGAATTGATAAATCTGATATTTCACACATTTTTAATTATTTTTGTGTTTTCTTACTTCTTTTTTTTTAACTTTTACGCAAATAGCGAGAAATAAAAGGAAGCTCTACTTTTTCTTATAATGAAATGCCCTTTTGTAACTTTGTAATTGATTTTCTACATCTTTTTATAGCATACTATTAGGCTTAACTTTAACTCATGCGATTTTCCCATAACTATAGTCGGCAATCTTCTAATTTGAAAATTACTCAATGCTTGAGTGTTGTATTTCGAGCTGAGCGAAAAATGTTGCCAACAAAATGTAGCTAAGGTTTACATGTTGCTCAACAGCAGAAGTCGATTTTATGAAAAATACAATTTACGATATTCGACAATTATACAAACATTTGACTTGCGGTCAAAGATCATGAAGGTAATAGAGTGCAATCCCGAATCGTTAAAAAGTTCAACATTTTTGCTGAAAAGCGTTTGAGGGTACTTATGTTGCTGTCTCTGTTAGACCGACTCACTCGTAGGCAAAATTGGGAAAGAGCTAAAAAACGGGCCAAGGATTCCATTCTATTACTTTCATGCTCTTTGATTTATTGTATGCAACATTGCAGTTTAAAAAACTTTTAAAAAATGTCTTTTTCTAGAATATAGTAACCATTTTTCGTATAGAGCACCGTATGTGTAATTGGATATCACAAAAAGTGGCGGTTGTTGCCTTCTTTCATCTGGTGGTTTCCGAAACAGGGTACCAAAGACACATGTATCGGTTTCCACTTATGCAGTATATTGAGAGTACGAATTCCAATTCCTCCCGAAAAACTCCAGAATACCCAAGGAAAAAAATCCTATGGGTATAAATAGCCGGTATCTCTAATAGATTTTGTAAATCATGGAAAAGTTTTGTAAGATATCAAATGAGACTGAATTTTACCGTTTCAAGCAACCTTTAAAGTATATATTCGGTTTGACGATTTGTTGTCATAAACCCCTAGACAATATATGTTATAGCCAACATAGTTTGTACATCATTTGAAGGATTTTCCAGGTAGTTCAGTTTTTATTAATTAAGTACTCAGCGAGCTTCAAACTTATACTAAGAGTTAACATAAAATAAACTAGAGTTATAATACTATACACAGCATAAAACTTATAGGTATTTTTGAAAAACCATGCGGAAATATGGAACGAGTGTCAAAGGTCAACATAAACTGACATTTTGCCAAATTCAAACGCAAAATTTCAAACAAAGTAATAAATTATAATAAATTGCTTAAATATTAACTAAAGTTACGCACATATCGGAACAAATTTGACTATTTGGCTAGGCCGTAAAGTCGCTCTCTGGCGTGGGTCTGGCCCTACCAAATCCAACAACTCGCTGACCTCGCGTAGGCCGCGATGGTCTTGTGAAATAAATACAAAGACTTAAAATAAAAAGAGGTTGCATTTAACAGATCGGAGGTGATCGTTACGTGGTCTTATCAACCAGCTTGTTTTCTAACGTGTTAATATCGTAGATGACCATTAGATCCTTGTTAAGGCCCTCGAAAACCTGTGCCACGCGCGGTTGCAGATTGTAGAAGAACAGCGACTGATGACGTTGCGCAAAGTCTGTGACCATGGAGGAGATGACTTTAGCGGCAGTAAAATCAGCGCCATAGATGTGAGTGCAGTCAATGACCACGGGCAAAGTGGACTTGACGCCCTGCTTGTTGATGACCTTGCGCACAAACTCCATGGAGGGAAAGATCAGGCAGCGATCGGGTGTTAACATGAGATAGCGCACGCCGCTATTGGTCTGCGTTGGGAAATAAGTTTGCCACAAATTAGCTGTGGTTTCTTTCAAAATTTGGTTAGAAAACTTACACTTAGCGTTTCGATGCTCAGCTTGGGACGCGCAGCCTGATAGAGTATAAAGATAACATTGATGCCAATGCCAACGAGTATGCCCAACTGCAAAGGCAGCACCAGACAGGCAAAAAAGGCGCCCAAACCGGGTATAAGATCGGTTTCTAGAACAAACGCAGGAAATGCGATAACGTTTAGTATTTTACAACGACAAAATGATTGATGCTGCATGACTCACTTTTGCTGTGCCACATGGGCTTGATGACTCGATATTGGATCATAAAAATCACCGCTGCTATGATAATAGCTGCCAGCGCGGCCTTGGGTATGTAGTAGAAACATGGAGTCAGATAAAGTAGCGCTATGATGACGATAACGCCAGTGTAGAGATTGGAGAGTTGTGTGCGTACGCCACTGGCATTCAAAATGGCGCCGCGTGCTATGCCGCCATTGCTGCGTAGACCTTGCACAAAAGAGTTCGCCACATTGCAAATGCCGGTGGCAATCAGCTCTTGAGTGGCATCCGTGGGCTTGCCGTCGGCTGGGGATAGAATAAAAAGTTCTAGATTCTGTACGAGATTGTAGTTAATGTTACCTACCAAAAGCCTGCACGACAGCCATGGTTTCCAGCAAGGCTATCAGTGGCACCACAATCAAACCAGATCCCAGCGTGCTGACCATTTCCCAAAAACTCTGTGCCTGCTGCAATACCTCGCCGCTGGTCTCGTTAACTACTGCATCCATTGAGAAGGGTGGTGGTTGAAATGAAGGCATGCCCTTAGGCACGAAGCCCACAGTGCGCACCAGCTCATTGTTGTTCACGGCAAGCCAATAACCTAACGCAGCCGTGCCGCAAACTAGCAGCGCATTCCGAGCCGTGCCCACTGTCCAACAGATGCCAGTGAGCAGCTGCTGCGAGGTAGACTTGCCCTCCTTGGGACCCACACTGCAGCTGGCCAAAGCGCGCAGGCTAAGCAGTACCACAATGCAGACAATACCCAGTACAAAATCTGGCCAGCTAATATTATGTATATCATTGACAATGGAGATCCAAACTTGTAGGAAAGTATTGCCACTAGTGCGAATGCCCAGCAGATCCTTCATTTGCGAGCTGAAGATAATGAGCGAGACGGCGCTGGTAAAGCCCGCGCCTACCGGACCCGAAACAAAGTCTATGAGAAAACCGAGTCGAAAAACGCCCATGAGTATTTCTATAAGTCCAGTGAGAAATGTAAGCAACGTTGCCATTTGCCAGCTGCCGCCCGCAATTTGAAAGGAGAGTAGCGCCGAAATAGCCGTTGGTCCTATGGGCACGTCCTTGCTGGAGCCAATGAATATATAAATAAAGCAGCCCAGAAAGCAAGCATAGAGTCCGTATTGCAGATCCAAACCGGCTATGCCGGCATAGGCCAAAGCCTGAGGAATCACAGTAAGTGCCACCGAAACACCCGCCACGAAGTCGCCGAATATGTAATCCTTCTTGTATTGCGGCAGCCAGACGAGTATAGGAAATCGTTTTTGAAGAGTTTTTTTGCGAAATATATTGGCGCAGGTGCTGCGACAGCAGTCGCTGGTGTACTCTAAAAAACCGCGGGACTGAGTTTGAGCCTCATCCTGCACAATGCAATCGCGTGATGTGTGATATAATGTATTTGTCGGTATGTCTAGGGAAACCTCCGAGCCGCCATTAAACGCGCCGTTTGTGTGACCCGTATCTTTGTTCATCTTGTTAGGTTTGAGTCATATAACACTTTCGAGTCTATTAATAGCTCTATATAGATTGATTTGCACTTGGTATCCTTGTTAAGTTTAATCACTTTTTGGGCACTCTAAGGCTTCATTGCACTTCAAACTCTTACTCTAACACTGAATTCAATTATGCGCTCTTCGTACTAGTCGCGTGCGCGTCGTCTGCGTGAATGATTGGCAGCAGAAGCAAACGCAGCAGAAAAACCTTTGCCGAGAGCGCATTTGAACTTATTATAAATGCGAGCAGACAGCGATTGAGCGACTGCTCGCGGCAGCTCAGCGGCGCTCTCCCAAACTGTTCGAGACGCTGCGCGAGCGAGTGAAACCGGCTCATGACTTGTGCTTGCTTCTTATCTAGACACAAGAGAGCGTGGGAAGCTGCCTGCCCAGGGCACAGTGGTACAAATTATTGTCTTGCAAATATTGTTAACTATTGTTGGTAAAGGCTGCATTTCATTTGATGTTAATTGCATCAGAAATATGATTGCGATCGAAAAGGAATCGAGCTGTGTGTGCTATCGAGTTTACTTTTGTTTTTAGATCCAGAACAGGCCTTAAAATCTTCGAAAATAATGCCAAATATAATTTATATAAAGAAAAAAACCTTTTCGAGATATACAACTTTTAACGAAAGCGAAGGTACTTGTATGCAAATTATCAAATTAATTATATCATTTGTCGCATTTCGTCACGGTTGAACGTCGTACAAACTTTTCACAGCTTGCCAAAAAGGAGCATAAATGTACCTCAGTTGTTGAAGCTCACGCACACTATTAAAGAAAAATAACACCTATAGGAACTTAAATTTAAACGCTGAAAAATTTATTTATTTTTTTTTGTAATATATCTTGTCAGTTTTATGAAGAATTGAATGGAGTATAAGTTTAGGGGGAACCTGGGGAAAACTATAGAAAAAATGTTTTTCTATATGTATACAAAATTTCGGAACGCTACGATTAAAAAAACAAACCTTTTTTGGCATTTCAAATTTCGCAAAAATTACTTTTAAATGACTATTTCTTCCGAACAGTATATACTATTTACTTCATTTTAGTATTGTTGGTTTTGAATTCATGCCTAGATTATATGTATATCTGCATTTATTGGGGCTCTATGTCCCGGGACCCCGCTAGAGGTAAAGGCCATTTTCACTTAAACCGAAAGCTCCAGTTAAAAGTGCAAAACTTGCAAAACTGAAAGAAGACGGTCAGACAGGCAATCGGGGGAAAAAAATATCGTCGGTCACATATGTATGAATTCATTAAAAAGTTGAGTAATCTGTATAAATGCTGTCACAGTAGATATGAAATGTCTGAATTAAATATAGATATCAACAAAGAATACATTGTAATTATAAAGTTCGGAGCAGTAGCTATATATGCTATTCAGTTGTATTACAAATTTCTGCACCTTTCAACAACAACCACATCGATTCGGACAGAGTCGATTCTGACAATCTGCTTGCAAGAACCGACTGACAGACTATCGTGTCTGTCAATAATAATAATAATAATAAGATACAATCTTATTAAACTTAAATATTAACCGTAAAACAGGGACATTCAACTAAATTAGAAAGAAAAAATGTTTAGCAATTGGCATACCCTGCAACGCCAAACCATGGTAAATCGCTTAGCGATGGGGCTTGTATAGACAAAAGGTCAACATAGTTTCGATGACTAGGCTCACATGAGTCTTCAGTCCAAATTTGGGTGACTTCAGCTATCTATATATATAAAAATAATTGGAAAATTTGATGTGACCACTAACTGCGAATACGTTTCGAGCGATGTCAAATAGTGGGGGTTTAGAGCAGTTTATTGGCAAAAGTTTGGTAAAACTAGACATTTAAAAATTTAACTTTTCTGGCGCAATAATGAGCATTTTGTCCACTGTGCAGAGCTGGAATCTCTAGAATGCGCTCTCATCTTGTTTGGCCAGCTAAACGGGGGGTCCCCAGCTGCAGCCGACTTTGATGTGGAAAAGCGCGGCCACTTTTCGAGTTTTTCCCATTTGCGTACACGTGCTGCGGACAGTGCTGTGAAACGCCGCAAGCACTCGCTGCCAAATGATTGGCATGTAAAAAACAGTACTTAAGCTAATGCCAATGTTTTGATACAAAGCTAATTGAATGGAAGCACTTAACACGATTTCACACCGGCTTTGTAGACACTGAACGCTAAACCTGGCGCTTTTGCTGCTGCTGGTAGTTCTGGATCTAAGTCTGTGTCTGTCTTCCAGACGCGCTTCATTGACATGCCACAGTGGCAACGATCTATAAATAAAAGATACTTATGCGCACTATAGAATTCTGCGGTTTTGTGCAAAACTTTCCATGCATTTCAATAGCAATTTATTTCACTAGGTATTCCCTAGTATTTTTGCGCAGCTGCTGCAATTCAAAGCCCATAAATTATGGCTTTTTTTTGCTTTAGGTTTTATAGCATTGGAAATTGCACGCCCAGAATAGCCATTACACACAGTTACAGCATTTCGAAAAAACATATAAACAAAAAAGCATTAATTAAGTTTAGCTAAGATACTTAGCTTCGACGCTGATCACGAGCTTAAGTTGCAGAGCGTAACAAATAGCCATAACTTATAGGGCGCACGACATGTTGGACATAAAGTTTGCCCATTTTGACCAAAACGAATCAATTAGAGGAGCTTTAAAGCGAGTTATCTTCATAATTAAGGGAGAAGGCAGATAACCTTGAAATTGTTTCACGATAATTCTAAGGTGGAGCAGAGGGTTGCAAATCTTAGATTACTGGGCGTAACAAAAATCCATAACCTAGGGTATAAGGCGCACGACACGCTTATTATATTAGATTATACCTTCAATAGTTTAAAGTATGTAATATTAATAATAGTATAAATCGTACTTGCTAAATATAAGAATTGAGAAAGAAACGTTATTTTTTCGAGAACATACCGAGTTCCTCGTTAGAAATAAGAATAAGCAATGAAACTGATGCTCATCGAAAGTTGGTTCTACAGAAAGAGTTAAGACGTTGCTGTGTGAGACGTGATGGGAGGGCCAGATTTGGCAAGTTGCCGGGAAATTATAAGTCAAAAAAAGAGCACCAGCCACCCTGTGCTAGATACGAACGGCAACCTTTAGTGTCACAAGAAGACCTGAGAACGTTGAAGAACATTTTGCCCGGTACCAATGCAAATCTTTACATATGATGCTGGGCATACGTAGGCCTTCCAAAGAAATTGTCAACAAGAGCAAAAACAGAAAACGCGATCCTGCTTCAAACAATAACAAGGCAGCTGTACTTGATGGCACACTTTCAGAGTTCCTGAAAGGAGATCTAGACGCTGCGGCCTGTATTTTGTTTCCACATTCTCAAGCTGCTTGGGATCATAAAACCTTTTCCAGGAAATGGAAAGAAGAATTTATTGTCAAGATACCGCAGAAAGTCGATCTTAAGAATGCAATAACTGGCGAGGTATCACCGTCTGATGCGCAACTATCATCCTCGAGAGGATAAGCATTAAATCGATGCTCAAGAGGCACCAAGCGGGATTTCGCAGTAGTCAATCGTGCTTCGATCATATTAAAACCTTGCGAATCGTCCGATCTTCTTTAGGTTCGTCGAATTCGCTAGCGTTAATCAGGATTGCATTCTGGGATCGCTTGATTTCGGAGGCATCCGCGAAAAAATTGTGGCTGTTATTAAAAAGTCGAAAAATGTGTTTTTTTGAGACATTTGAATTGAGACAAGCAGATGTACTGTCACCAATTCTCTACTAACCTTCGTGAGCTTTAGCGTATAACTTTGGCATTCGTCTTTCCTTGCAAGATAAAAACAAGCCTATGTCGATCACAAAACCAGGCAGTAAATGCAAAAAAAATTTCAACACATTGAAAACCCGTTTGGATGCAGTGAAATTCATAATGGGATGCCACATCATCATGTTTGTGAATGGATAGTTTATAAAAGGCACTTGCCTTTTTCTCAAAAAATATATGCCCAAGTTAACAGGTTATCATTGCCGGGAACATGATTGTAAATGGGTTTAGTCATTGATTTCCTGGTTTCTTTTATAATCCGTGCATCGATGGCTGTCTGCCAGCCACTACAGGCACCAGAGTGGCCTGTGTTTTAGGATTACATGACGCTACGCATAAAAACCTAATACACCTACCGAAAACTATTCCGCTGGGGCTATTGAGGGTATTCAACCAGCCGCGCGTGGGTTCTTTGTAGCTAGGCATAACTGTAAAAACTAAAAAAACAGGACCTACTTATGCCGATAGATGTACACTGGAAGAATTTGGATACTCGTCCAGCAAAGCAGGGGTTATCTTTTCGAAATGTTTGCGACTCAAGCTTTTACACATATTTAAGGCTTAATCTGCAGAAGCGTTTACATTTTCCGGATAGAATTTCTCATCAATGTGACTGACGACACAGTTTTCTTTCTTTCTTTTTTTTGCTCAATTGCAACATTCTTCCTGTGTCTTTCAGATTCATTTCTAATAGCTCATTGAGGCGCACTGTAGCGGAACTGTTTACTACAATCTGTACTTTATCCTCAAGCAGTTTGCGAACTGCCGCAGACAATCCTGGATCGGGCTCCATGCAGTCACCCGCTATGGGCTGTATCCGCACCAGAGCTTTAGGATTCTGCCTAAGCAACAACTCAAATAGCTGGAAATTTCAGTGTCCGAGTATAAGCATATGCCCTGCCCTCAAGACGTGGTATCAGTCTTTTTTCTATTGCATATAAAGCCCCATCGGGCGTATTGTGCGAAAGACAAAGGCCGATCACTATTGCGTGAAATAACTTCAAACATTCGTTACTTCCCGATTCAGAAACAAGAACAGGCCTGATTGTTGACATTCATATCGAAAGTGAAAATATTGCGTGTATTATTGTTTCCAAAGCGAATTGTTGAATGAGACATCAGAAAAACTAGAAATTCGTCTTAAGGCAAACCGATCAAGAAGCCGTCAATCGAGAGCTGAGGAATCAAATGAACAGCGGGAGTTACGTTTGCAAAAAAATTGTGTCAAAACTTCCATTTTAAGAGCTGCCGAATCATCCGAACAGCGAGATTCGCGTTTGTAGTAACTTCGTGTCAGAGCTCTCACTTCGAGAGCTACGGCTGCAACAAGAGAAAGAACCAATTTGAAAATGGAAGCTTTCAATTACGGCAAAGACTTGGATTTTTCAATTTCAATCCTACGATCCGAAGCGATTTTTCTCGAGATTTGATGATCGTTATTGCAAAAGCCAGTCGCACCTTGAGAGATGAAGATGAGGAAAGGCTTGAGGATGAAGATGCCGGAACATCCTAGTAGCTACAATGCATCATAGAAAAACACTGATGTTTGCATCTTTGGCCTATAGAGAAGATGAAGAGTTTGAGGAGAAAGAGTATGACGAAGAGGAAGGAGATGAAGAAGAAGATGATGAAGATGAAAATGAAATGTAGGTGAAGAAGAAGATGTAGATGAAGGTGTAGAAGCAGACAAAGAACTAAGATAAAGATGAGGACAGGCTTTTTCAACTAAATGTCACTGCGTACAAAATTAGGCGTAACTATTGAAATTTTATGGCTTATTTAATATGATGTTTTGAGTAGTAAAAAGGGAAAATATGGCATTACTTCCCATAGATTTGTTGCTGTGGTCAGTGGAATAAAAAGATGCGTCTCCTCTTGGGATTTATATTAGTTGCAATACTGCAAAGGGTATCAGGATATTTGAATGAATACACAACGGATTCGCAGCCTCTAGCTTTCAGTCATTATAGCAAGGAATTTATTTTAAGTGCCGATAGCCAGAAGGTGTGTATAAATATGAGAAACATCTTGTTGCTAAACTTCACATAGAATCTCTTTATTTAAAGGGAAGTTTTCGCTATGCCGATTTTATGTGTAGAAAATTTGGTTTCGTTTTTGGCATGCCAAAAAATGAGGAAAGTCAAAAAAAACTTGAGGAGTTATTAAAAAATTCCGGTTAGCTTGCAATGAGTGTAAATATTTCTACAGCTGTTTGCATGTGTTTGAACTTTTCAGATATTGGTGGGAACAGTGTCTGGATTGGAGGAACTAATGCTGCCTGGCACCAAAAAAAGGAACTAAAGTACTTTTGGTATTCCTATGAAACTGGACAACCATTACGCTATTACAATTGGTTAACTACGGAAATGAAAGGAGATAAACCAGGTTTCCTTATCACTAGTAGTAAGGCAGACTTTAAATGGGATTCTACAGTGTCACCAGACACTGAAAATTATCGTTTTGTGTGTTTGTATCCTTATAAGAACCAATAACTTGAATATAGATTAAAGAACTCTCATGAGAGAGCTGGATCGATGCAGGACTGCTGATAGTTATCTTAATGAAAATTAAAGCTATTCACGCGTGATTGGAGACTTGCCAACGCAATAAAGAATAAGAGAAATCTGTTTGAGGTTACTGTAGAGATCTCTAGTGATTGTCAGACTGTGCTGTGGTCTATGGTCAATACTGTATTTATGAACACCGAATTAGCTAGGGTAATAAAATGGCAAATGAACTGGCAAACAAAGGCTGGGCTTCAAAGCCAGTAGGTCTAGAACCGATCATATCTATCTGGGCGGCAGAGTTGTTTGGACAAATATCGGTCCACACAGACAATATCTTTGAGGAACGCTGGAAATCCTTAACTGGATGTCACGTGACCAAACAAAGGCGTCCACATACTTTCTTCTAGTTGGGTTGACCACGGGTCTTAATTCATTTGGCCAGCAACTCGCCAATATGGCTTTTATTGAAGAACCAACTTACGTGGCCTATCTTGAAGAAGACGACTGAGGCAGTGAGATGTATACACTCTGTTTTTGCTATTTTCAAGACTTCGGGGCTGTTCATAAATGACCTCCCGTCCCCTATTGTCGCAAATAGTCATATTTAGGCAGCCCCCCGTTCACCGAAAGTGACGCCTCCCTCCCTGATGAACCACCCCCAGAATATCAACTTAATCACGGGAGATAGGATGCACAAAGTATACGATGTTTTTATAAAAGCGAAAGGAAGCTATTTGAAGAGTCTATAATTTAAAATATGATGCAAGATCTTTGATGGATATATTTGAATTCGATTTCATTAACATTTCGATTGTGCCGTCAGAATTCTAATGGAATTCTTTTCAAACTGTGATAGTTTCTTGAACCTGCTTAGGTTATAAGAACCGACGAACTGTTTGCCCTATCTCATACTTGGACTATTTATCCAGTTCGCGGCTCGTCCTAGTCGTTCCTCTACTTTTAGAAGTTGCTTGAAGGTGTGTCTGCCAATGCCACAAAAAGGCTCTGGTCCTATCAATTCGTGAACAGTATTGAAACCACTAGAGTTAGCTGCTCTAAAAGTTCCCAAAAAAGAGCCTCAAATCTTTGAGCGCATTTCGCACACAAATCGACTCGTATCTAATGCCCCTAAGTGATGCACTTAGAAATCTTCCAGGAGCTGCTCCACAAGTCAGCTGTCAGTTAATAAATGTGAGAAATTTGTTGACTGGTTTTAGAATAATCTGACTAAGATCTGCCGCCATTCACTTAATTAGCAAATACGCCAGAAAAAATTTTGTGCAAAATATATTTAATGAACAGTTTGAAGTTTTTATGCGCATGTAATTGCTTTTTAATGTAATGTTATTGTCGTTCGGCTGAGTACATCTCAGCCGTTTGAAGGGGGTTTTCACGGGGCGTATGCGTCATGTGGCAGAATGTTACACATAAATATGAAGCGCGATAGCAGACTTCACAATCTAAAAACAAATATGTACATAAAAGTGTTCCCAAATAGTTACTAAATGCGGTCACTCTTCATTTTGCTGTTTATGTATCTCAATCATGGGCCGAAAATCCCATGAAGCAAAGCGAATCTTTAATCTGTTGTTTTCTTTTCACCCTGGTTTCTATGGAAATCAAGCTTGTTTTTGTTTTGTAGTTTTTGCGTTTTTGTTTACAACTTTGACCGCAGAAAGCGTGATTAACATAGAGCGTAGTTTGTATGATTGGCTTGGATTTTGATTGATGTGCGGCCTGCGGCTATTTGCAGTTCCCTCAACTCAAAGGGTCTAGCATGTACCATTTATAGTCACATTCCATCCAAACCTATTTTTTTGTTTTTTTTTTGCTGTTTTTATAATGATTTCTCCATCATTCTATAACGCCCCTGCGAAATTAAATAGCTGTTAAATTTATAAGCTGACAGCTTAACATTTCAGCTGACAAATTATGCATATGCTCATAACACCGTTTTGTAGCATGATAAACTGTTTATTGCCTTTTAAGTCTTGCCGACCTGCTCAAGTGGTTCTTTGTTAGATTTGGACACAAAACAGAAATCCCCAAACTAGTTGATCACAAAAAAATGGCAAAACAAAGTTGAAAGAATCGTTTAGTTATTCCATTGAAAGCAGTGAAATTGTTCCACATTTTTATGAGCCAAACTATCAGTTTAGTATTAGCATTTTTGGCATTAACGTTTATATGTGGAATGTTTGGGAAAAAATATGCGCCATAATTTAAAAGTCGAGCAGCTTGACTAATTGCCATTTGATTTATTTCACTCGGTTTAGACAGTGGAATAGCTCAGTAAACTGGTTCGTCTCAGAACGAAGCTGCCAATTGCAGATTTATGCAATTAAAAGTAGCGCAGCCCTAGAATGGCAGCACTGTAATTATATAACCCAAAGTTCTAATTAGTAGACATGCCAAGCATACCTTTAGAACTACTTTCTATGACGTTATGGATTTGTCTAAACGATATTACATGTGTTAATCGTTTGGCATCTCTATTGAGCAGATATGTCGAACTAATCTATAGACTACTTTTTTTTACGTTACAGGCTTGTAGGGCTACTACATAAAATCTGGTTTGGTCAACCTACGTCACAGAGTTGCTTTATGGAGATTGCGTAAGCTTTTTACATAAGTAATGTATTACTTATTTATATATACTAGGGGTCACCCCGCAGTCGAATCCCGACTGCAAATTAAAATCCATAAATTTTTAAATTCAAAATCATTTTGCATTTCTGGTTTCTCCCTCTATGACATATTAGCTACTGAGCTTGAGTAACAAAAACATATAAAGCCGTCGGGTTCTTCCATAGCCCAAACGGACCGAACTCTTGTCGGAATTTTGTTTTTTTTTATTGATTTCACCTATGATTTGGCAACATATAGGAATTAAACCTATATTCTGTACATCTTATGAAAATTCCCAACACAATGATATAAGTTACAGACATATTTGTGGATCTACAGTTGGTGAAAAAGAGTGCACAAAATTTAGCTTAGCTTGCTTGCTGTTCCAAATCAAAATTACACGAACCATATTATTTTCAGACATAAACAACGTGTCACAGTGGCTGGGATTACTCAAAACAGGGTTTAGAGAAGTATTTTAGCAAGTCTAAGGGTCAACTTAGTTAATTGGCACGAAACTTATTTGTTTCAAATTTCACACTTACATAAATCACACAGTTCCCGCGAATAAGAAACTATTGAAAACACCATCATCTTTAACATCGACTGATCTTATTTTCAGCCAATTATTTGGAACTATAGAAACAAAATCTTATTGTAAGCGGTAACAAGGTATACTTAAAAAAGTAGGTTCACTTTCCTCTCTCGTTGCTTTAATTTTTGTAAGAAGAGTTTACGTCGTACTTAACGTAAGCACCAAACTAAAAAATTAAGATTTTTAAGAGAGGCATCCTACCTCATCAAGAATAACTTAGGTGGAACTAACAACTATCGATGACAGTGCCGATTGAATCGATTTATTTTGAGATTATTTCTATTGCTTTTCACTATCGAAATTCAATACTATTCGGCAAAAAAAGTAAAAAACTGAAACGTAAAAAAATAAAAAATTTGTGCTGAAAAGCGACAATTCCCAAGACAGTGTACGTGACGGTCTGCTTGTGTTGCTGTCTCAAGGATTCCACTCTATTAACTTAATGCTCTTTGACTGTTTGGTTATAAGGCGCTTGAGATTTTTAAGCAAGAAAGTGAGAAAATCTCGCTCGATATAAGAATTCATTCTCATATGAAGCAAATCGCATGGGATAGCAGGAAAGACAACTTACGGGCGACATTACCGTGCCTACAAACTCGCTAGAAAATCTCGCTTCGTGTAACAAGCGCCTAAGCGAAACTCAAACACCATCGATGTTGCTATCGATAATATCGATTAGTGTTGTTTTGAGAAGTTGACATCATTTTGTCACTATTCTTATATATAATTATCTTAACTAACTCACATACTTTAATAAAGATTCAGTGAGAGAATATGTATGCACAACTTACCTTTAGTTGTAAGTACTTTAGACCAGAGCTAATATTGAATCGACATGTATCGATTCCGGATACTGTGACAAATTTGGAAACAAACCGTATAATGAATTGGATCAGCAACCGAAATGGAATCGATACACTTTAATTTTCAAGAATGTGGTAGATAAATAATAAATCATACAGAAATCATACTCTAAGCTCTCATAATCTTTAGCTAGAATTTCTTTAAAAAATTTCATGCCCCAAACCATGAATTACTGTTAATTGGACCAATCGAAATCGGGAACAAGCCTGAATATGCTACGTTACCTGCATAGCAGTGGTGTAAAGTGTTTGTTCTCGTACATACATCGCACATACATTGCATCGGCAAAACATCGATGTTTTTGAAACCACCGTACATTTTACCATACATTTTTACTATACTGTTACCGGAACGCTTATCAAAACTTTGTGAGGGTAATTCCCAACTGGGGAATACGCCACATATAGGTGGCCATGTGAAAAACATGACATTTCCAGATTTATGTCGCACACTTCAAGAGACTGCCCTTGTGACTTGTATATGGTTTGAATAGGAACGTGAAAAGGCAAGAGAATTCATGGAATTACAATCAGTTGGGTTCCAATGCAAAGTTTTGGGGCATGAAGATTGCGAAGCATAATGATAGCAGCTCCAATTTTAAGATGCAAATGATGAGGCGGAATGCCAGACCAAAGACCAGTCTAAAGTGTATAGAATTCCCCTGGATCTTCGTTTTCAACGCGATCGAACGATTTTTACGAACCCAATTCCACTGGAAATTGATTTTGAATCGTGTAATACAATCCATTGACATTATTTTTTGCTGCTTAAATTACACGTGCGCTTAACCAATCGTAGTTGCGAAAATTTTGAATTTGAAAATATGAATAAGTTCATATTTCCTTGAAGTGGATTGTAAAATGACATGTGGATTGGAAATATCTACCAGAATTTGCCCATTTCCGATCCTCAGCAGTTCTTGGAGAAAACTTCTGCGGTTATATCTTCTTGCAGGAACACTCACTTATTCATATATAATGGAATGGCTTTGACGTATCGCTACAAATAGGATGACTTAAGAATTGTTTATCGGAAGTCGCCCACGAACAGTATCACCACGGCGTCCGTATCAGTAATTATGCTGGCGGCAAATGAAGTCATTTGAGAATAACTATTAAATCTTCTTATTTTATTCAAAAAATTCAGATTCCTGCCTTTTCATTCTTGAATTTTAGAGCATGGCAATGAAAGCAATCTTTGTAAATGTCAGCAAAAGCAATTTTCATATACTCACTGTAATTTATATATAGGGTTCGTAGACGAAAGTCATTCATATGAAATGAAGACAATGTTAATGCGCGAGTCAAGCGCATTCTTTTTCGAATGCGCATTTCTTCTCTCCTGCAAGTTTTGAGCTCGTTTTGCAAAATCTTAAATACTTTGAAAACGTTGTTCTGGTGTTAAATTATCTCGGACCACTATCTCGTCAAGCGGCTTGACTATTTCTGTCAATCTTTCCTCTTTTGGACCGTCTCCTAATCAACTTTCAGAGGAAATGTTTACCTAATCAATATTGTAAAATGTAAAGACATTAAAAAGCTATCCTAATATATAAGTATAAGTAATACGTATTTATTGCGTCACTTAAGAATATTTCTTATCCTGTCTACCTAACGGAAACAAACTGAAGAGACACCTTCAGGTCCAAATCTGAAGTCATTTGTTTCAGTTGTTCTCAAGTTTTACTAACGCTTACCCTGCACAAACGATTTTATATATTAAGATAAATAAGTTTCCTTCTATAATAAAAAGTAACATTTCTTAAAAACAAAACATCGCAAAACCATCGATGCATCGATGTTCTTTGTGACGTAAACTATTATGTACCACAACATTAAAAAACTGTCTTCTTCGGAAACAAAATCCTTACCGTAAAGCTTTTACAGTTGTTTTAGGCTTGCCCTTTACCGTTACATTCCAAAATTCCGCAATGCTAGAAAGGCTGGCCCATTGACATGCATTACTTATAAGTGAATACACATACATATACATCCACAACATGTATTTATTGTTTACATATTTGTTTATAATTTATGGCGCGCACGTAACTGTTCATCGAGTGAGTGATAGTGAGTGTAACTGTAAATGCGCGACTGCACAATTGTGTCGACTTAAGTCAGCTGATCTTGTGATCATTATGATCAGCAAACAATATGATCATGATGAATTACAATTAGCTGCATTGTAAGCCTCATTGTCTTTTTTATATAAAAAGAGATAAAGATAAATATAACTGCTAATTGTTTAATGCAGTTTTGCACAGTCGCCGATGAATTTAACAGTTTTATCAGCTTACAACAACAATAACAACAACAGCTAGGCCTACATACATTACGTAATCGCAGCTCGGCAAGCTTGTTTGATCATGTGCAATGTAATGGAATTGGGCAGATCGAAGATCGCATGGCGGCATGCGGAGGCGCATGTGAGTGTAAATAAAACTACTAAATAAGGCTTCACGTGACTGATCAAACAATATCAATATCGATATCGATAGCAAATATTAAACACTGCATTTATACACACGCTAGATAAGTATTTGCATGGTTTTGCCGTTGTTCCAAGTTATAGTTACTAGAGTATTTGTTTTGAATCATGCACATTTGGAAAACTCTTGAACTTGCGAACTTGTCATTGGGACTAGGATTATACATATATTGAAATGAAATCGTATATGCGAAATCATGTCAAGGCAAACCATCGCCAACAGCAGTTTAAGCCGAGTTCAATGACAGCAAAAATGACAAAGAATTGCAATGTCAGCGTCTGGGAAGCGCTTCCGTAGCCAATCCTTGAGGTGCTGCTATATATGTATAACTCAAGCCTTTTTATGGGCTGTTGCAAGAGTTAGCAAATTTTTCATAATGCAAGTTAAGTTGCTGCCTTATATACTCAAGGCTCGTCATAGCTGATTCAGTTGAAATCGGGGGAAATTTGCATAACCTGCGTTGAAATCCCCTCGACATAATAAAATTCCAATAAAAAATGTAAATGATGCCTGCGTTTTTTGTTATTGTTGATCAGATCTTTCTGCTGCTTCTTCTCTGTGTTTTGTTATTGTTTTCTGTTTGTTCATTGTCGATTATGTGCGATCTTTCACGTGATCGAAGCGCAACGGGTTTTAAGTGGGCTTTGGAAATGAGTTTTATCAATTTGGTCATATGACTGGATGACAATAATAAGAACGAAGGCAAAAAATATAAAGCACAGCACCTGTTTTGTATAGTTAATATGTATTATAGTTACTATATTGCAAGTAGGGGTAGTCACAACACCTTTTGCACAAGTCTCGCGAATTAAGCTAGATCTTTAAAAACCCATACTTGTTTCCCATGGTATAAATTGTATAATTCAGTTAATCATTTGGGGTATATCGATCACAGTAGCTATCATTGAGCACTTATTGAGGTTCAGTACATTCTTTCTAGAAATCCCATCCTAGTAGTAAGCTTTTATACGATTGTGTTTTAAAGCTAGACATAGAGACGCTTGACGTAACATACATAGATTCAAGTAACTGTAAAGCTATCGATAGTGCACCCATTCGATATTTTCGATATTTGACGAAAAAGTTTCATAATATCGCTATTAACATTCTATAAAATGTCTTAAGATATGTCAACAAAGTCGGTTTATTTACACTAAACACTTTCAAATATAGGTGAAAACTAAGTTGAGAAAAGTATCAATAACCTTGACGAGACGCCCTTTTATATATACTAGTTCGATGTCAGCATTGCTGAATCTACTTTCCGACACCGATGATATCGACGAAACACATAGGATTTCGCTCGGAGTGCACCATAAATGAAATATAGAAATGTCCTCTGTTGTGAAATTTTTGCCATATTCTGTGCAGGCAATTGGAAAAGTGGTTGGCGTGACTGTTCTGCGTTGGTGTTGGTTGTTCTGAGTTCCCCATATCGGAAAGAATCTCAAGATCTCAAAGATATTCTGCATTTTGACAGCATAAGTGGCATTGAGGGGGGAAAAATCCTTGCTCTATGGAACTAGTATTCAGCAAGTTTGCTTTCGTTGAGCTAAGCAAAACGTTTATAGTAGCTTCGTTGGTTACCAAAAATCGATCAACCAAGTTCCAGTTTCAAAGGAAAGAAAGATTTGAAAACTACTTTTGATAGTACACGCTTCGATATTTTTGTAGTTCTAAAAAAACAACTCTGCTTTTGCTCGCCTATAATCCCTTTTGAGCTAAATTCGTTCATGGGTGTTGCCACTTCGATCATCTTATGTTCACATTAGTGAACATTCACAGGTTGTCGAACCCTTTCTACACAATTTTTCATCGGAAGGATGAACGTGAGTGCTCAAATAAGGTTTTTTTTGGGTCTATGAACTTAGCTCAAGTGGCTGTGAGAGGTTTTGTAGTGGAATCTTCCCAGCTTACCTATGAAGCGACGAGCTTTTGATCAAAAGTTTTCATGAAAAACCATAAAAATATAGTTTTTTTATTTTAATTGGTGATAACAAAACTAATTAAATTCCTTCATACTTTCTAAGAAAACAGTATAGTATAAGCTCAACGTTTTCAAGTAAGATCCTTACTGACTACCTCTAATGCATTTGTCGTAACTGTAGCACAACAAGAACAGTCATGCCTCAGAAATTAAAACACAAACCTTAATTGGTTTAAAATTGGCTCCGGTGACTTGGTCATTTTCATAATTTCTTCTCTTTTTTTTGTTATTCATTCAAGCCATAAATAAAGTGTGTCTGTGTCTCCGTCCACAGAATGAATGGGAGTCATTACCAAATGGTAGCCAAATTAGATTCTATGAGTAGCGATATTTCTATTCACAAAAAACTGACACTCTCATTAGCCATTAAAATGAAAAATAGCACCAAAACCAAAACTAAGTGATGCTAAACTGGCGCATTTTTATTCAATCAAAAGTGTTTATGGACTCACAAAAAATGTGTAAATAAATTTACCAACAAGCTTTACTAATTAACAAATCAATTTTGGGTCATAAACAATAACAACAAATCAAATGAAATTATATCAAATGGCCAATACGTAAGTTTTGGACTCCCCGACTAAGAGTTACACTGAAAATGTTAGCAGAAGCAATCAGACCAGAAGCAGCTCGCGGCCGGATATGGATATTTGCATAAAATGTTACAACGTTTGATTATTATTATACCTTTATATATATGTGTAAATTAATTCAAAATTGTGTCTGTGGATAATGTTACGACAATCATTTTAGAGCTCAGATTCCCTTAATAAATAGACCAAGGAACAACGTGTTCATCAGACAGAACCAGTATCCGCAGCTGTTAATAGAATGATGATGAGGAGGAGGAAGGTGAACCGGAAGGGTTAAGGGAACGGAAACAGGAAAATGCATTTTAGCTACCACGAGAGGGGCATTGTGGATGGCTAGCGAAGCGAGCAAGGGGCGGATCCCCTTAGTATTTGGAATTTCTTAATTTTTTTAATACTATAAATAAATCATTGCCCAAGTGAACCATAGAGGAAAAATGTGTCATTTTCACAATTTGTTATAAAAAACACAAATAAAAAAGATTTCCCAATAAAATAAAATTTAGTATAAAGTGACATTATGCTAAAAAAAATTCAAATTAGTTTGTTTGTTTCGAATCAAAATTGGTTCTACCCTTTAAGTGCTACCAAAGTACTATTAGTTAAAAGTCTTTCATATTATCACAATAATTATGTCTTTATTACGTTATGAACATCTAAATGAAAAATAAAAACTATTTTACTCTGACTTTTATTCCACTTTAAAAGTGTTGACGGTCACGTTCAATACCTATTACTCTCCGAACGCTTGGGGAGCATAGCAAGATCAAGCTTTAGAGCAGATCATTTGGATGTTTCTCTTTAATGTAGTTTACTAAAGGGCACAAAGAGAAAGACAAAAACGAAGAGGATAAGGAACATGAAGAGTATGACGAAGGGGAAATAGAAAAGGAAGCGAAAGAGGAAAACAAATGATGGCTAAGTGAACGATAAAGATACATAGGAGAACGAAAAAGGAAGATGATGTTGCATGCGAGGAGGGAAGCGAAGTGGAAGGTGAAGAGCAAGAAGAGGGAAAAGGATGACAAAAAGGGTAAGTGGATATAAGGATTAATGCAGATATGCATCCATTCCCAAGACAGTGTATTTCTGAGGCTGCTTGTGCTGCTCTCTGTCTCTTAGACCAACTTATTCGTGGGTAATATTGAGAAAGAGTAAGAGCAAACAAACGCACTGTCTTGGGAGTGGACGCATTTCAGCAAGTCGACTCAATGTAAGGGACAAGAATTCGAATCTGCTCTTTCATACTCGTTTGGGTACCGTGCTCAGCTTTGTTATTGTAATCGAATGAATAAAAGGTCCTTTACTTCGAAAATAATATTCTCTACAGAGCTCAATCCGCAAGTATTAGAAAACTGAATCCACTGTGTGATCACTTTTACGCAATTTCCTCGAAAGCTGAAAGCTTTAGGAATTTCTGGCAAGTTTCAGGTCGTGGGATCGAAGGTATTGAAATTCGATTCAATGATCTGTTCAAAATGAAAAAAGCATAAGGAAGATCGATTCGTTGTCCGGTGCGCAAAACTACGCGGACATCAGGATTCGAAGACATGGTCATTTTAAACAGAACAAAAATAAGAAATTTTCTATGAATACACAAATTTCGTTACAAAACTGGTTTGTAGCACCAAGTTAGCGGCTATTGAGTAGCGTTTTCGCTTTCGTTCAAAGCATTACTTCATTTCGTGGCTGTAAGAAAAAACTGCGGCACGTGTACGATATGGCTGGCTGCGTTTTGACTGGAACCATTGTTCTTCTTCTAAATGATTCCCACACTTTTTATGCACAAGCTAATGTACCCATTACTCCGTAGAGTAAGGCCATAAAAAAACCACAAACAAAAAAAGGGGAGCAAGCAATCACGGTAACTGACAGACAACATATTTGCACATTGTTATCGATCATTAAATGGCAATTAAAACTGAAAACAGAGGTCCGACATGATAACATGTCGTATGATGTATGCAAAAGGTGGCAGGTGATATGACTCTGACTGACATTTGTGTTATTAAATTTTATTGCCAGTGTTGTGATAACTATTGATGCGCAATTTGTTGAGCTGCCAATGTTGCCACCTTGTTGCACCCCGCTGACGGAAGTTTTGATTGTAAAATCATCATCAAAGCAAGTTCAATGCACGCCACTCAACGGGGCGTATGCGCAATGTTGATGATATCAAGTCCGCTTTGCTTTGCTTTGATTTGTTTGACGTGGTTGTTGCCGTAGACGTAGCTTCACGTGACCAACTCAACTGGATTTTATCTATGGGATTTGTCGTTGTGTCATGAATTTGCATTTACTTAAATATGCAACAAGTTTTATTATATTTTGTTTTTGCCTAATTTTTTGGTGTGTGACTATTATTTTAAGTTTTTAGTGACTGTGTCCAATTGGAGACAAACTCGTCCGCATCAGTTTCGTTTTGAAGGTTTATGGAAACACAAGTGACTTGGGAATAAAGTCTTAAGCTTCCGTGCAAATATTTTGCCAGGGATCTCACTTTCTCAGAGCAGTTTCGAGGCACGGTTTATGATATTTTTCATTCGGTCACTGTCGCATGTGCTGTATCATAAAAAAAGTTTAACAGCCAGATAAAAGCTAAAACCTTGCCAGATGTCACATTTATGAGGGTTCGTTCCTCTAATTGTTTTAGGCTTCGCAAACCTCAATAAACTCATTGTTTTTCGAGTGTACACAAGGTGGGTTTATCTTTATATTGGCCTAGGTTGACTTGCTTTACGGTCAAATATTTGCATATGAGTAGAGTATGATAATATGTTCTGAGATACATAGTAAAAATGGTTGAGTGCTGATCCGTTTCATTTCGTTTGGAATTTCGACATTGCTAAATATATTCCCCAGGAGCTTTTCCTCTTTTGGAACTTCTGTAATTCCGAAGTATATACAATACGTGTCACAGAATTTGGCAAAGTCAGTGCTTAAATAGTAATAAAATTGGATAAGCAAAGCTTTCAGGAAATCGGAACATCGAAATTTTCGCATATAATCTTAGTGTGTTATTTTCCAAATATCTGTAACTCTTTTATTAGTAGATAACGAGTAACAAATTTGGTAGAGGTCAGTGCTTAAATTGGGTTGGATATGCAACTTGCTTAATTTAGCTCAGAGTATTCCACAGGACCTTCTTAACTTTCGGAGTCTTCTTGTCTTGACTGGCCATAACAACCCGTTAACGGGTTACGGCCTTATGTAGAGCACTTCTTCATACAGCTTAAACAATTTTCATTGCGAGGGGTGTTATACGTAGTGGGAGCCAAACCCTACGCACTACCCTGTTAAAGTCCTGGGCAAACTTAGCTGCGCACATTAGCTCACTGACCTAACCCCTAGTGGTAATTAGAGCAGCTAACTAGGGGCACCACGTAGAGTTTGTGCATCAACTTAGTAAATGTGCAGACAGGGATCAGGGAGCTTCACCATGTGACCTTGCCCACTCGAATATGTATCTGTAATTCCTTTATTTGTAGATTAAGCTTGATGGAATTGCCAAAGTAAGTCCTAGAGTTGGATTGGATATGGCTCAATAAATGGTCTCCATTTTGAAGAGTATTGGAACTTTTAGAAATGATCTCAAAAGTAACGCACAAAACCTTCTGATCATCTTCAAAATGATAAGAACTTTGTTGATATCGCGTAACAGAATTGGGAGAACTAAGCACCTAATTACACTATGCAACAAATTTGATCACATGCAATAGCTTTTCCGATAAATTTGGGGTCGCTGATTTCGAATCGGGAAACCATTATGGATTTTCTAGCACCGTTTTCAAATTACCACTATTTCAAAAAATTCGAAATTTCGCTAGTTCACCAAATTTCATATTACTCGGGAATCTTACTGACCAATTGAAATGAACTGTAACTCAAGTTAAAGGTATTCAAGCGTCAGTTCAATGTTCCTCGGATAGTTTTGATCTATCTTTTAAAAACTGAATTACAGTGAGCTCAAATACAAAACAAAATATAATTAGAAAATTTATAAAAAATTGTACAAATGTTTGGCATATTTGGAAAATCTGGTTATTGCCAATTTAATATTTCAGAAAAATGCTTTGGCCTTAGTAGGAAAAGTAAAATTTTATAACTTGTTTGACAATTGCAAACCATTTTGATGACGCTAAAAAAGTGCCAAAAATAAAGCTGATTTCATACTAATAGCAAAAAAAAAACGAGAAGAACTAGTTAATCAGACCTGTTTCCAGTCTTACTTAGTGAAGAATTGCTCTGCTACTCTTGAATTCAGTTCGTAAAACAAACAAAAATAATCGTTTTTGAATTCACAAATATAATTATAAATGGACATAAAAATAAAGTTTTATTAGTGATACCTCGGTTTTGAGTAATCCGGAAACTTAGGTGGGTTGCGAACTCGCCAAGGGTATTTCCAATAATAATTTGCATTTAAATTGGGGTTCCAGTTCGCAAAAAAAATACTGAGAACATAAACAAAACAAGATAGTTTTTAGAAGCAAGTATCGAAATTTGTTAGTGCAACTTTCAGAGAAGTAATTCCTATGAATTTTCAAAATGTTGTTAAAGTTGTTGTGTCAAATTAAACTAGTCTACAAAATTTCAGGTTTTTTAATATTCAAGAGCTCTAATGAGGGATTTTGAGAGAGTTTTTGAGAACTTCGCAAAATCGGTATTCCTGAGGATGTTCCACTCACAACGCTATATCGCCTTTGCAAATTGAAATACCAACGAGTTCCTTTGTACGATTTAAAGGTAATGATTGCTCCTACAATAATTTCAATGACGATAATGCAAATAATTAAAAACCTTATCGAAAACTTATATCGATACAATACGTGACTCACATTCGAATTTACAAAATTGTAGATCGAATCGAAAAATTACAAATGACGAAAGAAGTGTAGTGGTTTTCATAAGCTTGGAATCGGAAAGATTATTATTGATAAGTAATCTGTACGACACTCAATTTTTGCTAAGCGCATTTATGTATAGACTAATCTTCGCCTTGTCGTCGACATTCGACGTCTTAAACAGCTGATTACGAAGAAGAGAAAGGAAAACACGAAATAAAAACTTTTGGGTGTACAATTATACCCTTACCCTTACCAATACCTTATTAAAACGCAACGTATCCAGGCGAAACCTTAATTCTGCAAACCGTAAGCAGTTTATCTTTCGAATGGTATAGGTTTCATCTGAATACGTTGAGTTATTGCGAAGTAATCGGTACCACACTGAATTTTTGCTTAGCGCGTTTACATATAAAGATTACACAGATCTACAAAATGTCAACTTTTTCAATTGCGTTATCAACGTGTTTCCTTTTTTCGATTTACAAATGATGGTCACACTGAAAAATCTGGCATGCAAACTTTCCATTTCCATAAATAAATGTTAGCTTAATGGAGTTTCATGTCTTCCCGAATCTTGCCAAGGTGACATCTCTAAACAAAACAGATCTAAAATTATATTCTAAGCTTTTGTCATCTCGATACTAATGAAGTATTTTATTACATTGCAGCCTTTGCAATCTTTGCCCTTTTCGATTACAACTTATAAAGCGAACCAAGTTTACGTATTCCAAAAAAAGGTGCAAATTGATTGATTTTCTTTGTAAATGGAATTTTTATATTTGCGTCTTACTTAATAACTACTAAAGCAACTAAAAGAGCGACTTACAGTGTCAGTAAGTGCTTAATTTATGAGCCGAATAAATTACTTTTGCATCTTAAAACAGTTGCAAATTACATAAGTAACATTAAAGTAATGTATTGAACGTTCTACTGGTACTATATTATATCATTATGACAGACTATGACATAGTTAATAACAATCACAGAGCCGACTCTCTGCTCAGACATTTTGTAATCTTATCGCTGAGATATCAAAATATTTGCTTAAACTAATATGCAACACAAGCATCTTGAAAACATCTGCGAGCCGCAGTATGACGTTGTAAGTCACAATTTGAGGAGATAATTAAACAAAATGTGTTCATAGTCAGGAATGTGCCAGAAATCTCTTTCAATCAAAACTCAAACCAACCAGATTTCTCTGTCAAGAGAATTTCAAGCCAAAAGCAATCCAGTTAGATGCCAGAAAGTTTTGAGCTAACGAATTTTTCAAGTTATTTCAAATGAAAACCATCTAAAGTTGTGTGACACAGCGCTGAGTGTAAATATGTACATGAAGTGATCGATACACTGTCAAGTGGCGGTTTACGATTTAAATTGAGGCATAATTATATGGCAAAGAGTGTAGGAAACACTTTATAAGGCCATTAATTTACTTTCCATTATACGTTTTTACATTTCATAACAAACACAAGACTGTGTAATTATCGGGTTATTAGACCCCCACACACATTTTTTTTTTTGCTAGAGGTTCCCCCTAGTTTCAAAGCTACGCTGACATTTTCAGGTTCAATACACTCGAATTAACAAAATACATTATAATTGAAATGTGATTTTCATAGAGATATACTTTATTATATACCAAAATTGTTTGCAGAAAAACATGATTAGACTTTTAATAGGCTACACACTACTTTATAATATATCAAAAATTGGTACGTGATTTAAGTAGTAGAAATTCCAACAGTGGTAATTATTTATGTTGGATTTATTTAAATAAAAACAACGGCCTAAAAGTATGCCAAGTTTTTTGTTGTTGTTTTGCTAAAAGAATTTTCGTGTAAAATCTGCGAAATAAAAAAACAACAATTTTTATTGTTTTACCAATTATTACAGCTTTTTTTTTATTTGAGCAGAAATGCGCTTCAAAATAATAAACAAAATGTTTTCAGAAACTAAAGAAATAAACAATTAAAGCGCGCATTTGTTGCAGGCATTTAAGAAACTTCACTGGCTGATTTTTTGTTTGTGACTTCATACAATAAACAAAACATATAATATATATGTGTGTGTATAATATACGTGTGTTGTGTATATGTGTATCTGATTTTCATCCTTAATCCTCCAATGTTACGTTACGGAAAAGATACGACATGGACTCCTTGTTGTGTATGCGCCTTATGGCCTCAGCGATTAGTATTGATATATCAATCGTTTTGATCTTGTGACACTGCAGCTTCTGTATCTCATGTGGAATGGTATTGGTGACGACAATCTGGAAAAACATACGAAGATGGGTCAAACACAAAGACTAACTTCGATAACATAACAACACACATACTAAATCCTATTTGTTACACCAAAGATATCAGTGTTCATGCCTTTCTTTCTTTCACTTACGGCAGACATTTTGCACAAATCTTTGAACCGATATTTTGCTTCATATATCTTAAAATGTCTGGCTTATGGTTCTTAAGAGTTGGCAGATTTGGAGAATCCTTTCAATAACTTTATTTTTAAAATATCAGACCATTTAGGTTTATTTTCAAGCTGATCTCAGTTTAACTCTGCGAGAACCAAGATTTCCCTTTCAATTCTTTCAATAACTACTTAGACAAGTCAACGCAGATTCTGGTAGTCTTCTTAAATTAAGCTTCTGCTACTTCTTTCATTCTCTACCTTAACCAAACCTCCGCGTGGTGCCTCCTGGTTAACTGCTTTTATGACTACCCGGTGTCCGGGTGCTGTACGTATGTCTTGGGACCCAACGCAGAATTAGCTAATCTTTTGCTTAGCGAAATAGAAAAACTATTCTCTTTGAATCTAATGCATTGATGTGTGCCAATTTTGTGGACTCTCAATATAAGGTAATTTTAAACTCTGAACAAAAAGTATTTGTGTAATTATGTGTACTTTGAAAGATCTATAGTATATTCTTAAATTGCTGATCAAAATCAGGTATAAGCACACAAACATGAAAAGGAAAACTGAACTTACTGCTAAACTAGAAGATAACTATAAGTCACCATACAAAATTTCAGTGACGTAAGTCTGTCTTAGAATCGTACTTTTATAAAGAGTCGAGCTTTGTTTATAGTCGACTTTTCTTGTTATCTATGTTTTCATGGACCTAATTAATTCAACTTTTTTATAGTAAGACTTCAATGTTGTCACACTAGTCTAAGAATGCATGGTAAGCTTTTTGTATTTAAGTAAAGTTTGTAGTTTGATTAATCTACTTCAAAAATAAATGTGATTTGAATTTCAGGGAACTTCAATCAATTCAAAATCTGCTCTACAGTCGACATTATCATTTTTTACACATTTGAAGTGTCATTTAAATAGGTAAAGAAAAGGATCACATTGAAACGTCAATGTATATGTCTACATTCTTGTACACAACTATTCAATTCGAACGTAAGAAGAGTCTCACAAAGGTGGTACTATTGACTCCATCGATTTTACAGCTGTCACATAAAGTGCTTAAAAACTATATTGACGCACCTCATCAATGCACGACTCATCGAGCAATCTAGGCGCATCTGAGCTTAGTAATCCATGCGTGGCCAGCACGTAGATCTTACAAGCGCCATTCTCCTTCAGCATCTCAGCGGCAGCCACAAATGACTGTACATCGTCTATCAAATCGTCCTGTAAGCCAATAAAAATCGTATTAAAAAGTTCTGATTGATCGAAACTTCAGTATACTTACCACCATGATGGCTATGCGTCCATTGACATCACCGACTATGGTTAGCGGCGGCTTAACCTTGCTTGGATGTTCTGGCACGCCTACGGACACCGATGTGGTACGCTGCCGACTGCTGCTAGGTGCATGTTGTGGGGTAGAATTTCTTGTTAAGATTAAAACAGTGTTTTGGCAGTTTCATTGTTGTTGGATTTTTGTGCAGGGTTTGTTGTTGATGTTGTTGTATTGATTGTAACCCAAAATGAAACAAAATTAATTGAAAATACAGTTTAATGGTTAACTTTTTTTGTTTAGCATTAAAATCATAAATCATACCAATAAATAATACAAACCTCCGCGTCGTTGGTAAGCACATTTCAACAGAATTTCCTAATAAATTGCTATACGCACTGTATATAACACAAAATAAAGAAAAATTTTGTTTGGTTTTTGGAAATTGTTTGAATGAATTTTCTTATCGATTAGCTTCTTTGCATAAGAAACGTGCGGAAGTTATTATGATCAAGGTGCTTCAAAAAGCTAGTGAACAAATAGCAATTCAATAAACATAACTAAAAAATGTATATGGTTGGTAATATTAACTGGTTACAGGCAGTTCTCTGTTGTTGTATTGAAGTAGTACAGACAACAACAAGAACGAGCGAACAAAGCATGTGATTGTCATTATATGAGCAAAAAAAACCCTTCAATTACGTCTAAGCTAATTTTAGGAGTTTTTACGGGGACTACAAAAAGTGCAAAATCCAGAAGATTTACCTAGTTTAATATGAGAAACTTGTTAATGTGCAAAAGAATATGGTACTTTGCAAGATTTTAAAAAAAACTTCGAAGTACTATGTGGGAATAAGGTTCCATATACTCGTGCGTACTATATATTTTCTGAAGATTTCTATATGGCAGTTATAATTGGTTACGATTAGTATACACAAGCTTATAAGTTTGGTTACCAGACGTGTCCAGTGAAAAATTAATGCATTTTCGTTTGCATTGCAATGCAGAAAATACTTTAGGAAATCGTTCAATTGCAGGAAGTAAACCGAACTATCGAGTTTGGCTGTACGTGACAGCAAAGGTTAATATTAAAAATGCGCGAATTCGCAGATATCCGTTAATCCGCGAAAAGATTTAAAACCTTAAAAACGTCGTCAGTACAATATTCAAAAATCATAACATTTTCTGACAAAAGTGATCAGTGTATCTGGTAACCCTAGTTGTAAGTCTTTGAAAGATGCTCGAAAGTTATACAAGGTATTCAGGACAATCCGAGTGGGTTTACATTGGCCTCAATAGGAATAGTAGGAATTCACTTGGTCGTTTAAGTAGTTAAATAGACAATACATAATTTCATGGCTTATAAATAACTATCAAAACGTGCATTCTATGAGATTTTTAAGTAATTTTATAAATTTTTTATTAAATTCACTATTTGAATGCAAACTGTGACAACGATTCTTAAGCGCGAAAACAAAGAAAAAGGCTTCATAATATGACCAGGATATAAGCTGTTTTATCACATTTCATGAAAACCAATAGAATACAAACTAATTAAGATATAAACAGAGCGCATAGCAAATATGAGACAACAAAATGGTATACAGAATGCTGCACGAGCAACTAGAAGGCACACACACACTTAGAGATAGTCTAGCGAACTATCTGGTAGACAGTCTAGCTGACCATTTGGAAGTGCAACAACTGACAACACTCACCTGGTGGGCGGTGGTGAGTATCTGCCATCAACCTCGTCGCTTTCAGCCTCTTTCTGCTCGCCGTGTATAACTGCCAAACCTAGACGCAAACGTTCCGCATAAGAATTAGCCTTTTTAGCCACACCCGGATTACGAGCCACAATTACCGAGTTACGGTATTCGGGTATCTATAAGATTTAAACAATTTTTATAGTTACAAAATCAGTTTAAATAAAATTGGAACTCACGCTCTCCTGTATGTACTGCAGCAGAAACGGTGAGGCGCGTAAGTTATCCACAGGTATGTCGAAAAAGCCTTGAATCTCCTTTTGGTGTAAATCCATGGTGATAATGTGTGTCAGACCCGAAGTGCACATCATTTTGGCCAACAGTTTGGACACAATGCAGCCACGTTTACGCATCTTGCACTGCTTTGAATATGGCAAGTAGGGTATAACACCCACAATAGATCTAGCCGAGGAAGTCTTGCAGGCATAAGCCATGATGAGCAGTTCCATGATGTTATTGTTGGCATCTCTGGGAGAGCGGGAATTTAAGTTAAGATTAATTGTTAGTATTAGATAATCCTGCAGAGAGTATAGATATCCTGCCAACCGTAACTAGGTGTTTTGTAAATCGATTATTTATGAATTTGTTCTCTTAAGCTACAACATTAAGAGGATAAAATCACACTCATTTGTCTTTTGGCCAAAAGGGGGCTCTGTACTGTTTACTATAGAAGTTGCGTATACGCAAAACAACCTGCACTTAACAAAACTCGTCTTTGCAAAATTACAAGAGTTCATCTGGGAACACTAAAATTATTCGGCTTTTGCCAGTTGAGTAGTTTTATAAATATATTGTTAAAACTGAGTACAGACTCTGCCAAGACGACGACGAATTCCTCCATATAGCCTGTGAATTTCTACACTCAAGGAACTTCCAGTAGGTTTCTTGCAATATTAACCAAAATGTTTGCCATAGAAGGTCCAATAAGTGTAAAAGATAAGCACAGGTCTTATATCTCGTCTCTTCCACCCATTGACCCTCGGAATGATGACACTAGTAGCTTTTTGCTGTTGCGACCTTTCATTAGAATTGTGTAGTCAATCAAAGGATAAACTTGTCATTTCTAAGAAGTGCTTCTTCTTTCTTTTCTCAACAAATGTATTCGAAACAGTGTATAAGTCGAAAGTATCTCAATTTACAAAGGCATATGTACTCACTTGGTCCCAGTTTGTATGATATAGATGTCCTTGCCGCGCACCGAGTCACTAATCTCTACAATTGTCTCTCGATTCGATTTGTGAAATACCGAACAGCCGCCATTCTTGATGCCCATACGCTCGGCCACCATATTGGCCAGATCCGGATGCGAATTGCCATTGATGATGACAATATCCGATGCGGAGGTATTGTCCATGTCGCTTCTGCAACGTTTCGGTGGGCGCACGCTGCCTAATCTGGGTATAAAAATAGTCAATATGAGCCACTTTTAACCAATAATATTAACTTAAAACATATAAGAAGTTAAACACATATAACAGGGATTAGCAAAAAAAAAAAAAAAGACGTAACAAAAAGCAATGGAGTGAAGCTACCTGCGTTTGGACATGCTACGACGTGTATATTACGGCTTGCTGGGGTTCATTCACTTTAAGCAAATGGCTTATATGTAGGCACTACGAGTATACTCAATAAAATAACGCATACGCCGCGTTGTCTTACAAATTCACACCAGCACACGCACTCAGCAAGTTATGCTGTTTTTATTGATTAACCCCGTGAACTAATTCAGCGCAACGTGTTGGCAATTAGGTCTCTTTCAAACTATGACAAACTCGCATTGCCCACTTTTTCACACAAGTTTTTTCAGCTTTCGGGGCAAAAACTTATTAAAATAACGATACAGACAGCGCGTGCACTTTTTTGTTGTGGCTCGGAGACACAGGCTAAAACCACGAATTCCAGCTCCAATACGTTAAAAGTGCGCGTGTCGACTGTATCGATTAAACAAATGAATGGCGAACACATGTGGCCCGGGCAACGTCATAATCCAAAGTGCCAAGTGAAACATTAGCCAGTCAGTCATTTAGTCAGTCATTCAGGCGAGTCAGCTGAAAGGTCACGCAGTTACTGAGCCGCATTGCAGATTTGCACGGCCAGATAAATGCTCGAACATTCCTTTAACGCGTTCTCAATGGGCGCAGATTGGAATCTATAAATTTTGTTGAGACGCCAAGACATTGTTGGCAGCACGCGACTCAAGTGGCGTGGCCAAGAAAAAGTGAAAGGACTCTGAAGTATGCCATGTGTGCCAATCTCTGTGCTTGGTTAGGTGTGGCTTGGTTTGTTTGTTAATTGAATTTCTATTTATAATTTGCAAAAACTGCAGCAAAGCCTGGACAGTTGACGGATACGCTGGCGTTGGGCTGCATGGGATAAGCCAGTAACTTCATGGCCGATTCAGGTGAGTCTAAAGAAAGTTGAGAATGAAATTGGAACGCAGTGCGACGCCTTTTGCACGTAACCGCGACTATTCAATTTCACGCTTTGAGGACAGGGGTTACCAGAGAGCGGCTACTTGCAATTCACGGCGTTAGACGACACGCATATGTGTGGTAAAATGCCGACTAGAGAGCAGGGTGGCATGTCATGGCAAAAGCGTGGAAGACGCGCGAGCCGACATTTCGAGTTTAAAGATAGCATCGAGGCAGGATTAAGGCGGTGGCGTCAAGGCGTAAGCCCTTTTAACCTTAAATGCACCTCGCACTAAAGTTATGACGAGAGTAGGATTAGAGCGCCTTATGGCTTTTGAAAGGTTTTTAACATTTTCATGTGCATTAGAAGAGCTTTGGCCATTGCAGGCAGCGGTTCTTAGGTCTTAGTTAGAACAGCGACAAAATGCTGGGCATAGCTTGCGATCCGTTGCAGCATACGAGCATGTATGATCGTGGCTCAGATGGTAGATGAGTTTCACTTGAAAGTGATTATTAAGAGAATTCCAACAAATCATTATTTTTTTTCTCCCACAGAGAGCGAGGACAGCGATGGCGAGGGCGGTCTGGGCAATGTTTCGCGCGTCATCATACGTCCGCCTGGGCAGAGCGGCAAGGCTAAGCGTGGGCATCTCTGTTTCGATGCCGCCTTTGAAACCGGCAACTTGGGCAAGGCGGAACTGGTGGGCGACTTTGAGTACGATCTCTTTTTGCGCCCCGATACTTGCAATCCCAGATTTCGCTTTTGGTTCAACTTTACCGTGGACAATGTGAAACAGGATCAGCGCGTTATATTTAATATCGTAAATATCAGCAAGAGTCGCAATCTTTTCAACTCGGGTTTGACGCCGCTGGTCAAATCTTCGAGCCGTCCCAAATGGCAGCGTCTGCCCAAGCGACAGGTATTCTTTTATCGCTCTGCCGTACATCAGGGTCACTATGTGCTGAGCTTTGCCTTCACCTTTGACAAGGAGGATGATGTCTATCAATTTTCCCTGGCCTCGCCTTACAGCTACTCGCGTCTTCAGTCATATCTCAATGTGATTGATGGAAGGCAGGGCGCGGACAAGCGCTATACGCGTTCAGTCCTTGTCAAGACAGTGGTATGTATGTTTATCGAACATAATCTCAGTTGCATTAATCTTACATTTCCAGCAAAATCGCAATGTGGATCTGCTTAGCATAGACCATGTAACGCAGAAGCAGCGCTCGACAAATCGTCTGGAGCGCAGCTTTATACGCGTCATAGTTATCCTCTGTCGCACTCACTCCAGTGAGGCACCTGCCTCTTATGTATGTCAGGGACTCATAGAGTTTCTGGTGGGTAGTCATGCCATTGCGCAGGTACTGCGTGAGAATTTTGTATTTAAAATTGTGCCAATGGTCAATCCGGACGGTGTGTTTCTGGGTAACAATCGCTGCAATTTGATGGGTCAGGACATGAATCGAAACTGGCATGTGGCCTCAGAATATACGCAGCCGGAGTTGCATGCGGTCAGGAATATGCTGAAAGAGTTAGACAATTCCGATGTAAGTTACTCTGGATACTAAAAGTTTAAAAACCCACAAAGTAACTTGCCCTTTGGTATTCCCTTCCAGAGCTATCAGATTGATTTTGTTATCGATCTCCATGCTAACACCAGTATGCATGGCTGCTTCATATATGGCAATACCTATGAGGATGTCTATCGTTATGAGCGTCATCTAGTATTCCCACGTCTTTTTGCTGGCAATGCACCGGATTATGTACCAGATAACACCATGTTCAATGCAGATGAACGCAAAATGGGCAGTGCTAGGCGTTTCAGCTGTGAACGACTTAGTGATACGGTTAATGCCTATACGCTGGAGGTGTCCATGGCTGGGCACTATCTCAAGGACGGCAAAACAGTTGCTTTGTATAACGAAGATGGCTGTAAGTTATTTTCAAGATCAGGATCATCGTTTATCTTGTCTATTACAAGAAAAAGATACATAATCTTTGTATTCCAAGGTTTAAAGGATTTCATTGTTAACATTTTAGGCGTTACGACTTAATCGTACTTAGTTCTTTCTTCCAAAGTTGTGGGATCTTACGGTGAAAAAGAGGGATAATCCAGAGTAGGAACTACTCTATATCGGTTGTTATTAGATGTTGCCAACTCAACCTTTTTTATTTTTGTCCAGCTGCATTGCGGCGTTACAAATGATTGTTTTATCTGAACAGTCACGTACAATGAACCTGCACTGTCTTCAGCCTTAGGATCATAAGCATAGATTTCAAAAGGCAATCCAAAAATGAATCATAAAAGTGTTGGCATTAGGTATATCGTTAGAATCCGCCAAGACCAGTCCTTTTCCGCAGAGCCCCTTAAAGCTTCACCTGATATAATAGGATGATTGTAAAGCTTAACTTTTGTATGTATATCATAACAAATATTTCCATGATTTGTATTAAAACTTCTACATATTCTTGCAGATTACCGGGTCGGTCGCAATCTAGCTCGCACCTTGCTGCAGTACTATCGCTTTATAAACGTACTTCCCGTACCTCTTGTGCCCGAGATAAGGCCAAAGCGACGTGGTCGCCCTCGCACTCACCAATCTCGTTCACGCTCCAAGAACCGTTATGAGGTCAAACTGCGACCCAAAACCACGCGTTGCCATGCACCTATTGCCTACACCAATCTCAGCATTTGTTATGATTCCGGCGGTGGCGGGTCATCTGATGAGGGCGGATACTCGCCAGCACGTCCCATTGCACCGGGTAGCAGCAGCTTCAGCGGCTCACGGAATTATAGACGCGCAGTAACAGCGAGTTGTGCTATACATGATCAGTATTCTTTAAGTGTCATCAAGGCAGCCAGTGAGCATGGCGCTACTCGAGGGACTGCTGGAAAGCGTTCCGCAGTGACTAATACCATGGTGACTTTCGATGTGCCCGTCAACGTGCCGCCCAAGCCGTATTTGTCCATTATCGATTTGAATCAGCTGACGCGGGGCAGTTTGACGCTGAAATCGAATAGCTTTGATGCAGCGGATAGACGCTAGGAACGAAGATTTTGTATAACTAGTTAGCTTTTGTATGCTTTCTTAAATTGTTGTTGCTCTTGAACTTTATATAATAAACAATTCTAATTCTAAAAATTTGAATCAAACGGACAGTTCTTAATCGACTTTGCGCATATTCATGTTGTCCATAACAACATATGTTGACAGGAGTTATGCAGAAAAAGAAGAAGCGATGTTGAGAATGCTATAATATCCATCCGATACTGGTTTTTAGGGGTTCAGAAAGCACCGAACATTGCTGCTCAGATCAAATTCGCCTGTAGCGTTACCCAAAAAAAAAACCTCATTTTGACCTTCGCAATCGAGCATTCTGATAAGTGGACTCTGCGCTTGATGCTGATCTTATGGCCTGCCACGCCTCCCGCCCACCACCCTTAAATGCGTTGCACAAATCTCTAGTAGGCTTGACCCTATGACTGCGGGCTTGTTGTGACCAAAACGCAACAAGTTACTCAAATTGAGTGGAATGTTGAGTGCTTTTGCTTTAGGCTTATCACACGCATGTTTTTGACATTGTCCATGCCTCTTCTTCTTCTCTTCGCTTTGTTTGTTGTTGTTTGTGCAATTGTTGTGGCCTATTGTTGCCTCACTTATTTGGCCCGCTGCCAGAGCCCCATTAAGTAAACGAACATGCGCTTTTTCACTCACACACTCAATTGACTGTAATTGAGCTGAAAGAGCACGTTATAGCTAGTATTTACAAAAGACGGTTAATTAGCAACAAGGCACAAACCGTTGAGATACACACACACACAGACACACACACATACACAGTTATTAAAGCAGAACGGAGCATAGCACTAATCATATGGCAACAATTTTAGACTGCATGCAGCCAGTGCAACTTTTATCTTATCACAAACAAACACTAAATGAATTTACAATTTGCCACAATTCTAAATATACCTTCCAAAGTTCTGCCCAAGCCCAAAAATGTGCACAAACACGCGCGTAAAAATTTGATAACACACTGAAAGGTGGCGGCACAAGACAACAACCACCGAGTGATTTCTGTGTATATGAGCAGAAATAAATGTACAAAATTCGTTTATTACTCGCTCGCGCCGTGTATTAACTCGTGTGGACTGGTTTAACGCTTTCAATTAGCGATTCGCTGAAGATTTAAACTCGCACCAAGGCTCGAAATCAATAGAATACAATTTTTTTCGTTTTGTAAAATATTGTAAAAGCGAATTGAATAAATAAATGGAGCGCAAGAGAGTGGTAACACTTCGGCGCGCAGTTCGTTGCTGTGCGTGACAAAGAGCGAGAGCGCGGCGTTGCCATATGGACGCGAATGAGCAGCTGCTTAGCAAGCAATTCGCTTAAACGATGTGCACAGTTTATGCGATGATTATTTAAAATTTTATGAAGCGTTTTTGGACTGTTTTCACTTTACGAGACTGACTTATATCGATTTTGCTTTGAAATTCTGTATAATTTAATTAATACAAGATTTTAAATTTCTTCAAAAAACCGTTGGTCTAATGCAGCTGACTAGATTTGCAGCGTACTCGGTATTTCTGCCACAACGTTATATTTTTAGTGGAAATTTGATTAACATACACCAATTGATAGCTGTGATTTGTGAAATTTTTGCGCACTAACTGACTACTTAACACGTTTTTTAAGTGTCTGTCCGTTTGTTAAATGTATTTTGCGTTAGATTCGAAAAGCCCTAAAACCAAAGTATGTTATATAATACAAATTATAAATGTCTTCAAACGCAAAAAAAAAACACCCAGTATTATATTTGTAGCGTCGTGCTTAAGTAAGAGTTAAAATATGACACATACATACATATAATTAAATTATTAATTACTTTTGTTTGAAATGGATTTTAACGCAAATAATGAATAAATTAACTTGCAATAAATGACACATAGTGGAAATAAACAATATTTAGGAAACTATTGGGTTTGGTGTTTTGCTTATTTACTAAGGAATCCAGTGTAATAATGCAACATGTTTTTACCCTACTCGCAAGAATAAGAGCTTAGTGACTAACCGCCAAAACACACGTTGCCCATATGTACAATGTAATGTTAGTTTGGTATAATACAGTAAAATTGCAGGAAAAGAAAGTATAACTATGCAGTTTTCAATGTTTTGTCGCAATCTAACTATATTCTTTCAAGCTCATCAGCAGATCAATACTACAAATAGAAGTTGGGACATAATTTTACCGCAATTTAATACGCTACCGAACTATTTTAACTTTATTCAATTTATTTTCAATTTTCACAAGCTACGTAGGTTATAATCGAAATCAGACAGTTGTAGTTGTTTTCCCCAGTCAAAACGCTGTTGGTGCGATATTTATTTTTTACTTGCTGCGCCAGTGTGAAAGCGAAATTAGTGGGGATTTTTAGAAATTATTGATGCGAATACAATTTGGTATTTGAAAAAATGTAAATAAATGATATTTAATTAATTCATTAATATACAATTTGGAAGCGAAACAAAATATTTGTTGCAATACTAATTACCAGTTTTATTTAGCTTGTAAAAAACTCAGCGACTTTCTGGCAACGCTTTGTCAGAGAGCGGCAGAAAGTTGCGCACCGAATTTGATGGACAAAACAAAATGCAAAGCACAAAACCGATAAACGAAGTAATAGATAAGAACAACGAATTGAAATGCGTGCTAAAAATATAAAGCAATAAACTGGAGAAGCAACAAACGGAATGAATATATATATAAGTTTAAAAACAAATACAAATATGTGCTTATATGTATATACAGATGTGCTATATTAACTTGAATGCCACACAGAGACTTTAGGACTGATTGGATTTAGTATTAACGCTGTCTAGACGGCGCAATTCTTTGCCTTTTGTTCGAAACATATGTTAACAAATAAGGTATACAAGGAGGAATAACCTGGCCGAGATGGTGAAAGACACAATATTTGGTTGGAAAAGAAAAAGAATGTGTGATTATGTACTACGAAGCAGGGAGAAATGCAGCAGACACAAAGAAATACCTTTTAAAACATACATTAAGACACGCACTAATTAAATTAAACAGGAAAATATCAAAAGGAAAACACATGAAAAACCAAAAGCCGCTTTTACTTGTTCCGCTGTAGTAACATATTTCTTCTGGTAGAACTCGTTGTTGTTGTTGTTGCTGCCAATTTGTTGTTTTTTTAATGTTTTTTACTTAATTACTCATGCACAGCGCGTGGTTTTATTGATTGTTTCGTTGTTGCTTTTCGAACGATTTAAAGGAACTTTATTATCTTGCAACTGCTATGAACGACGGCACATATGCAATTGAGGCCGATTGCTTTAGCTTCACAGTTAGAGAGGTACAAAAGATAAAAATCTTATTGACATAATAATTACTTTTGGCCTTTAACACTTTTAAACTGCGCACACTCTTTATACCTCAGTAAATGTTTAATAACTAAATTTTAGGTATCTAAACTTTTTCTTTCGCTTCGACCGTTTTGGTCAGCTGATTAGCATTGCTGCTGGCTAATACGATGTGATGATATCGATAACATGCAAGTGAATATCGTAGTTTTCGCTTTTATCGCTTTGTACATATTTGACAACAGTTTTTATAATACGCTGGTATCCAAATATTTTTATAGCTTAGGAACGGACTACTAACCGAATCTTCTCCTTTTATTTCATATCGAAAAACACCTTCAAGCTGCGTTGTACTTAAAAACGCGTATACAAATAAAGCAAAATCATAAAATTATTGTACTTTTATTTTATTACTTAATGTTGATGATAAAATGTGTGTACATAAAATATTTTTTTTAATAGATCAGTGGACAGCAGTACTAGTACAATAGGTTATTGTGTATAAAAGATGTCTATTACAAAAAATCCATCGATATGGCGCTATCTTGTTACATTTCTGGCACATTGATGAATTGCTTTGTGCCTCAAAATCCATTGATATCTGGCATACCGATGAGATATTAAAACATGATTCGGTTCGGATTCTGGGCTCATTATAATTGTATTTTCTTTAATAATAATTTAATTTACTCATAAATTACACATAAATAAACATAGACTTCAATTTAAATCAAGCATTTAATACATATGCATATTTGAAGAGTGCACATTGAATTTCAAATTCTCTCACAAATTTATCGATGAATCGATAGCTATGCGATGTGTTCGTTTACATACATTGCGCATCTTGAAAACGCTGTCTGGCAGCACTGCCACTTAAATCAGTGCTGTATAATGTGGTGTTCAAATTAAAACAAATAGCGCGGTAGCCGTAAAATTTGAAATTAAAGTTGATTTAATTGCAATTTTGCGCTTGGATACCAAATAAAATAAACTATACTTGGACAGTTATAGAAGTCTTTGAGTAAATTTAAGCTGCCTAACATCATGTTTTTAAATTTGTTGATTTTGTACTGCCTCAGTTTTCAATTAGCAGAAGTTCGCGCTGAAAATGACGATAGTTACGCCTACACCATCTCGGTGGACTCTATGAGTACTCTAATACCTGTAGAGCGTAATTTGTATAATAATCTAACTGCTTATGCTGACAAATTGGAAGCAAAACTTAAAACTATACGAAGGTAAGTTTCTCAAATAGTCTTTGTTCGAATAACGGCCAAATTTCAAAGTTAATTGCATTAATTTTTGGAAAATCCATTTGTTTGCTGGTTATATTACAGCGCTCTGCTGCAAATGCATTTAGTGCTGGAAAAAGCCGAAAAGGAGCCAGCACTATATGTGGGGAATCCCTTGCAAGCTTATTCGCTACTACGCCATATGCATTACGATTGGCCTGATTGGGTAAATTACATGGAGCAAAGTGTCGGAGTAGAGGAAATCGAGGCTATTAAATACCATCACACACTCTTACCCGAAACAGAAGATATACAGGAGGCCAACTATGGACTTTCTCTCATAAAGGATATATACCTCTTGGAAGCGGAGGATATAGCGTCTGGGCGGATTCTCAACAGTCAATACGAGTAAGTGCATAAAAATGTGTTAATCTTTATACCCTCTGTGTAGGAAATAGCATTGCAAGTTTGTCTATGGTGCTTAGGTAAACACATTATTATCTTGTCACTTAAACTCTTCTATATGCGCTTTGATCGCTTCTTCGAGTCCGATTGCTTCTTATTTTTTTTTAACAATTGGATATACAAACATTTTTCAAATATTATTAAACCTGCAATATACCCAACCTACAGATCCCAATTGGGCGCATTGGATTGCTTGTCAATAGGCAACTATTTCTACGATAGTGATAAGTTTGACAAGGCAGCTGAGTGGCTGAAGCTCGCAGTAGAGCGCTACAATGAGACGGACAGGGATATCTATGAATTTATGGGTTATAGTTATGTTGAGTTGCATCATCTTTACGTCAATGTCTTAGAAAAGCTTCGTAAGTAGTTTCTCAGACCTAGTCTAACATTCTTTAAACGCATGGAAACCACAGAGCGTTATCAAGAGGCTTGGAATGTCACCAATAGCGCTATCTTGAAGATGCCACGGGAGCTGCGTCTACATAGTCTTAGATCCAAACTGGAGATGAAGCTGCGCTGGAAGCCAGCTGCAAATGTTGTAGAGGTAAGTCTTATAAAGTTTGTAAAACCCGTTTAAGTACAGAATCCTTACAGAAAAGCAAAGTGAACATAGCTGATGTAAGCCGGGATTGTCGCGGTGAATATAAGTGGGTTTCTCGCCTGCATTGTCGCTACAATAGCAGTAACTCGCCTTTTCACTTGTTGGCACCCTTCAAAATGGAGGAAGTATTGATAGACCCTTATATAGTGTTGTATCATGATGCCTTGACAACTACTGAGATGACACAACTAATGAATTATGGCAGAGTGAATTTTAGCCGCGCCGAAGTGATTTTTGACGATCCAAAGAATCAGCAAACGCACAAAACTCGCACCGCCAAACGCTCCTGGTTATTGGATAATATACCTCTGGTGGGGCAGCTGACTAAACGCATTGAGGATATGACTGGTTTGAGCATGGAACATGCCGAGCGGCTGCAAGTAAGCAATTATGGACTGGGAGGAATATTTTGGAAGCACCTTGACTGCATTACGCCCATGGTAGGTTGATGCATCCATACAGCTAGACAACTTTTCCAACTTTTCTCCCTCAGAATGAAACCGTTTTAGACTTAATGCAAAAAGATCCGCATTACGATAATCGCTATGCAACTGTATTGTTCTATGTAAGTTCTGGTCTTTAAGAATGCTTCTGACTTATCTTTTAAACTTTGTCTATATAGCTCAGCGATGTGCAACAGGGTGGCGCTACGGTTTTTCCGGAGCTAAAACTCTCCATACAACCCCAAGCAGGTACAGCGCTCGTGTGGCACAATTTCTTGAGCTCGCTGCAGCCTGATATGCGCACAATGCACTTGTCTTGCCCCATGCTGGAGGGCAATAAATGGATAGCCACCAAATGGATCTCTGCCAGGGCGCAAACTTTAAAACATCGCTGCTACCAGCCAAGTTCTGAGAACTGGCTACAGAAGTTTCCAGGGCCCGACGAGGTTAATAAGCGGAAGCTTTTAAGCGTTTAGTTTAATGCAATTCGCTAAGCTCACGAGCTATTTTAAAACTATAATAAAAGGCGTGAAAATGGATTGTTCACAGCTTATAACTTAGTTTTTAGATGGATAGATTAAAGCATTTTGCAAGTAAACCCCATAATGTCTATAACAACAGTAAGTCTGTGCCTGCTGGGCTTGGTACATTCAGCTCTAGCTGTTACAGCTCGGGATACGCAGGATTTTATACAAGTAGAGCGTGATTTGATAAAAGGTTTTAAAGAATATGCCAACGAATTGCAGTCTAAAATAGATCTCATCAATGTGTAAGTGCTTCCAACTGAATTTTGGCAACAGCGCTTTAACTCATGTCCTGCTAACAGCGCGCTTAGCGAGTACAAGGAGGAAGTTTTGCAGGCAAAGCAGGATCCTGAGCTATATTTGTCGAATCCTTTGAATGCCTTTAAGTTAATACGTCACATGCATCAGGATTGGCTACACTGGCAGGACACTATGGAGCAACAGCTGAGCCCGGAGCTGGAGGAGAGGCTCAAGCGTTTGTTACTGCGCACGCCACAGCGCAGTACCTATAAGGAAGCGCTTCAGGAACTTCTTAAGACCAGCCATTTCTACGACTATACTCCGTCGAAGCTAGCGACGCATGGATCACCCTTAGGGTGAGTTTTCACGTCATTTATTCGTATTTGTAAACATCATTCTAGCACCTACAGCTCCGCTAATCTGACCGCTTTGGACTTTTACCAAGTGGGTTTGGAACTATATAAGCAGCAGCAATATCTTGAGGCTATCGAGTGGTTAACGGTGGCTGCCAAAAACTTTAGCTCCATGCCACATAGTAAGCTTTCCAAGCACCTGGGTGTGGCACACTGGCAAATCTATGAGCTGCTGGTCAAAGTACTTCAGAAGCTTGGTTAGTCTTTCGGTTGTAACTAATATTTTTCAAAGTTTAATCATTTGCTTTAACAGATAGATTCGAGGAGGCCAAGGAGCTCGTAGAAGAAGCGCTTTTAGTGGAACCAAATAACGTCAAATTGAGGTTACATCTAGATAAGCTGAAGTTGCGCATGTGGCGTGATCCAAGCGATGCTACGCCAGTGAGTCATCATTTCCTACGTCTCTCTAAATATAATCAGCCCGAATCACATTAGGCACCCACTGCTGCAAGCAGCCATCTGGAGCTACAGTGTCGCGGAGATTTCGAGCTTGATAGTGAACTGCACTGTGAGTACAACAGTTATGTAACACCCTTTCTGGAAGTAGCACCTCTCAAGGTGGAAGAGCTGCTCGACGATCCCTTCATGTTGCTCTATCATGATGGCATATACGACAACGAGATTAAGCATCTAAAGCACGCTTTCGAACGCTGCCCGGATACGGTGAAGTTCAAAGGACCTAGTGGTGTAGTGGGTTGCTCCGTTTCAGATCAGTACAGTCAGATTACCAAGCGCATTGCCACACGTTTGAAGGACATGACGGGAATCGATAAGACCGTGAAAGGACTACATTTATTACAATACGGTTTGACGGAGCCTTTCAAGATCTTTGATGTGTTTGGACAATCATCCAAGGTGGGTTAAATTTATAAAAACTATTCAGCAGATGAAATATTGTTTACGCCTTTATATGATGTGTTTACAGTTCTTCAATTTGAACTTTGAAGACATTGAGACGACAATCATCATGTTTGTAAGTAATTACCATCTAAAGTGTTAAGGGCTTGCCATGGGCCGTAATCGCTGAAGTTGTTACTGCCCTTAATATATGATAAGTCGGAGAGAGATTTGTATGAGTCTTAGGAATGGTTCCTCCTAATCAAAAAGATTTCTGTAACAATACCGCGTTTAAAGTTTTGGATAGGTTTGTTTAGGGTACACTATCCTAGCCTTTTATCTCACCACCATACGAAAATTAAAGAATCTCTCCAGAGTTCACCACTTGGAGGTTGTGTGTCAACTTAGTTTAGGTAGAAATAGAGGAGAATCGAATGACTGTCAAGATCATTTCTACCAGAACCCAGTACGACCCAATACGGCTTGAGTGTCCAACTGAGCGCAAGGGTCGGTGGTATATTAGGACGGAACACATCTTCTTTGTTAAAAACAAGGCTTAAGTACATTACAAAAATTTTGAATTCTATAAATTCCTTCCTTAGTTGAACGATGTTCCACTAGGTGGCGCTATTACCATACCTCAGTATAATGTTTCGGTCTTACCGCGCAAAGGAGACGCCTTGATGACTATCAACGAAGGTGAATTTGAGCACATAGTGTGTCCCAATGTCGTGGGTAGCGGTTTTGGTAAGTAATAACCCCCGATTTTCCATTTCCAGTTCATTGTATACGCGCCATTGATACTTTACAGTGCTCCTCAAATTTTTTTATAACGAGTCGGAGTGACAGGCAATTTGTCATAATTAATAACTAAGTTTACGCTGTTATTTTTAAATTCTGTTTAAACGTAACCTTCTTACAATAAACTAGTTGTCATGAGCCGGTCCAGACATTCACCAATACCTTACAACCAGCGTCGTTCTCAGTGTAATTCGGAGGCGCGCTCTGTACCATATGGGGAGCCACTGACTCGGGATCTTAACAGAACATTACTAGCCTGGTACGAGCGCTACGTGTCTCAGGGTTGTAGGCCTTCGGAGGCACGGTGCAAAGCGCTAAGACATAAACCAGGCGTATTTCCTAAAAAAAACTGCCGCGTGCCATGTCACGTAGACCCAGTTCCCGATCGAGCGCTATAAGCAGCACGGCGGGTAGCACAATGCGACGTGTGCAACATTCCAACGAGTTCAGTGGCAGTTCCCGTCTGATAACATCAACCGCAGGCAGCAGCTCTGCTGTGGCCAGTTCTTCGGGTCGTAGTGTGCCTACATATAAGGTGGGTATTATACCCGAGGGATATTCCAAAGAGTATCTTGACCAAAAATAGTCAAAGAGCTGGCCAAGGGTGCGCAACAGAAGATCATGTTCGATGCAGTGCAGTATAGACCCGGCATGCTGTTGGTCTGCTGCTCCAATACCTTTAGCGACAATTGGCTGATAAAGACGGCACCGGGCCTAAGCGAGTGGCAGGGCAAAGCTTTCATAGCACTAAGTGGTAAGGATATGCCAAAAACTGTGACCATCTTTATCCCACTTAGTCATGATGTGGATCTTAAGACAATATTGCAGCTGATTGACACTCAAAATGAGCAGGTTCATACAGCACACTGGATTGTTATCTCTGTGGGCCTACACGATGAATCGAGGCGGATCATACTGCGTGGAGCCTGTAAGCTGCGCTTTGGCTTTGGACACGTGTCTGTAATGGGTCTACGCAGGCGAGGCGAGCGTAGCTGATGCTACAGCTATATTAGATTCAATTAAGGGAATGTTACGGTACATTATAGACGTGCCTAATACATTGTTACAGTTTAATTAGATGGTTTTATCGTTTGCTATTAAGTCAAGTGTCCCATTTTTTGTTTCAATGTTACGCCGAACGGAAGTATTTCTAGCTCTGATCTTTGGGCTAACGTTCTTTCAGTGCATTTACGCTGATGTTAACCCCGAGATCAGGAAAAAATTATATTCGAGCTCGCAGAAAGACCGCATGGAATTGTTGCAGCAAGACAAGATACTTATATCCAATCTAAATGAGTATGCAAACAAATTGCAGGAGAAGATTGATACCTTAAAGAGGCAAGTACTCCTGCCAACCAAGCTTTTCAGAATGCTAAACCCTATATATAAAACTAGATTAGCTGTTGAGATCAGGAAACCACTGCAGGCGGCCAAGGGCAGAGAAGAGGAGTATTTGTCCAATCCACTAAACAGTTTTTCCCTTATACGTCATATGCATGCGGATTGGAAGCATCTGGAGCAGTTTATGCGTGAACCAGTGGGTGAAGGTGTGTACTTGAGTAAGTCAGACTATTTTGAACCATTTGTTTAAACTTTAAACTGGCAGAGGAAATCGATATGTTGCAAAACCTGCGCACTGGGCTGCCCAACGAGGAGGATGTGCAGCAAGCCGCGCTAAGTGTTACACGCATTCAAAGGATCTATAAGCTGCAATCTGCTGATTTGGCCAAGGGTCTGATCAATGGTGTGCAGTTTAAGTGGGTATCTTAGGATCATTCCAATAGCAATGGAACTATTTTTGCCTTTACCCAAATAGTGCCACCTTTGATGCGCTGGATTGCTACAACTTGGCCGTGATTCTGTTTGAGGAAGCATATTACGTTATGGCAGGAGAGTACCTAGAAATTGCGCTAGAGCAGTTGAAGCTACCAGAGCGACAGCTCTACAAAGTGTTGGGATTACAGACTAGCGATATAGCACTACTTTATGCAAAGACCTTGATAGCCCAGCGTAAGTGACCAAATGCCATTAAAATCCCTGTCTTTCATAAAATTTTTCAGAACGTGATGAAGAGGCGCTGGAAGTTTTGCAAAAGCATTCACAGCATGAAAACATAGAAGAACTTATTAATTTATACAAAGCCCAAAACCTTTCCGAAAGCTCTTATGAAGAATTATCACCTTACACTGTGTATGAACGTCTCTGTCGCGGCGATTTTGAGCCCAAGCCCAGCCGTCTACAATGTCGCTATAACCATACAACCACGCCCTTTTTGCGTCTAGCGCCCCTCAAAATGGAAGAACTTAACATAAGTCCCTATATAGTGCTCTATCATGATGTGCTCTCGCTGTCGGAAGGCTCAGAGCTTGAGCGCATGAGCGAGGGTCACTATCAAAGCTCCCTTACCTTTAGTTACGAGAAGCAGAAGCAAGTTGCGTCCGATACTCGTACTGCCGACGGTGTCTGGTTGCCGCATTTGAATGTCACAGAAGAGCAATTGTACCTGTTGCTGCGCATACGTGAACGTGTAAAGGACATGACTGGCTTGGGATTAGAAGATTTTGATGCCATGCAGTTGCTTAAATATGGACCTGGTGGTCATTATGTGTTACATTATGATTACTTTGGCGATGTATATGACTTTATGCAACATTCCGGAGATCGATGGGCCACGCTGTTTTTTTATGTAACGTTCTACATTCCTTCACTAACTTTGTGGTATTATTTTGGTATTTTTGTGTGTTTGCAGCTTAACGACGTGGAAATGGGTGGTGCCACTGTCTTTCCAAGTCTACAGCTTTCGGTTAAGGCGCTTCAAGGCAAAGCTTTATTTTGGTATAATCTGGATGGAAATAACTTGGCTGAGGATGAACTTTCAGCACATGCAGCATGTCCTGTCATTATAGGTCAAAAGTTGGGTAAGCCTTTTGTATTAGTATTATGAGCGGTTTTTGTATTGAAGGCAGTCGGTTGGTCACCATTTGGGGTGTTCGACTATGCCATTTGGGCCGTCCCCCGATTTTCGAAGTTTAGAGGTAAACGATACATAAATTCATTCCCAACCTATCGGGGGGTTAATTGAAACCAAGGTATACCGAGCCAGGTCTCACTTTACACGCTGGCCTCTGTTGAGTTGCGAACTTCAATAATAAAGTGTTTGAAGTACCTCAACGGGCTAATAAATGCTGCTTCACAATCGACAAACAGATGGTAGGTGTCGATTTGGTGTTTGTGGTTCTTTTCCAGAATTTGGCGGAGTGTGAATATCTGTTCGATGGTGGACTTATCAGGCTTAAAGCTAAACTGATAAGGTCCAATCAGTTTTAGTCATTCGACAGGGCCTTATAAGCAATTGAAAAAAGACTCACATACTCAATCTTATGGATAAGGCAGATGCCGATAATACTACCGCCAATCTTGAACAACTCTGTAGGCAAGCCGTCTGCACCAGCAGCATTCTTGAGCCGCTTAATTGCGATCCTAACTTCGTCATGGCTAGGCGGTATGTCCGAGTGTTCATCTTTAATTGGGGATGTCGGGAAGTTAGCTCGGATTGTGGCATTATTCCTATCATCGCCCGATAATGAGCCAGAGAGGTGTTTCCTTCCACAACTTCAATGCTCCCGTGCATTGACTACCACATTCCTTCTGCATCTCTAAGACTCACCGTTACTAAATCCTTCAGCCAGACGATGAACTTTTTGGAAGAACTTCCCAATGTCGTATAGCCACATCTGAACATCTCAATACTCGCATTTTTTACGTCTAAAAAGGCCATTATCCATCTTCCTCAACTACCGACATTGGTTTCGTAAAGATCGCGTAGAAACCGACTGGAGGGTCCTTCTATAGACGGCGTTCTGTGGCTTCGAGACACTCCTAATCGCAAAATTAGTTACTCGACTATATGGCCATACATTTTTAGACTTAATTTGATACGATCTTCGAATAGTGTTTCCATTGTTTCCAGTTTTAGAAATTGGAAATTGGTGTATAGTCATCGTCTTTATATTCATCTTTTTCTTGAAAATATGAGAAAATAGTGATAAACTGATGACGGCACCCTTTTTACCCCCTTCTCGTCATGTAGACAGACATATTCAACTAGGTGAACTCCTCCCCTCCTATCAGTGATGAGCTATTATATGGACGGCCACTATATTAGACTAGCAAAAACTCAGCTGACATCTGAAATATAAACTTTTATTGTTTCGATTATTCGAATTAAAAACTGAATTTCGCTGCTCCAAACATAATATAATTTATTATAACTATCTTTGCAGGTTTAACTCGCTGGATACACTCACACGAGCAAATGTTCATTAAACCTTGTTATGGCTAATATATGTATGAATAATACAACTGGTCACACTTTTATATACTTACTATACGTTAATAACACCTGGTCACATTTCATTAAATGTGCTCAAGTAATATTGCATTTTTATCTTATTTATATGCTAGTTTCACTTGGTTCCAAACTCATTGCACCATTAAGTGGGCAATTAAATTCAATTAGTCCCACACTTGGACATGGACTTGGACAGTACTGGAACATCCATTTATCAAGGCTCACACGCATGGCTGGCCACAAAGAAGCTGAACAACTTTTCACTTCAATTTCGTTTCGTTTTGGCGCTGTACTAATAATTTTGCAGATTTATCGTTTTGCTGTCGTTTTTACTGTTTGTTTGTGAACTAAGGACTTTGCCTTCGCCTTTGGTTTCCTTCAATGGATTTTGTGGCAGCCGCAAAAGTTTACCACGCCGAAAAACTTGTGCAGTTTATATTACTGCGCTGCATTTCAGGCATGGCGCGTGCAAGAAACTTTTCATTTCGATTTCGTTTTCAATTAAGATTGATTGCTTCCACTTGTGATTTTGCGCCGATGATTTAGTCGCATTTTGTTTGTACGAAAGTTTATTATTACACACACATTTATCTTGATTTCACCTTTTCTTCAAATTGAGTCATGCAAATGACTCTACTTTGACTCAACTTGAAGTTGACTGACTCTGACTCTATGCCAGACAACAGCTCAACATGTGTGCAATTTGACAAAAGGTAACAGCGGCAATTTATCAACATTCTGCGAGGGGGGGTTTTCTTTTTGGAGGTAGGCGGAATCAGTGCACAGCAATTGGCATGCGTGGGCCGCATATGTGTGTGTGTGTGAGAGTATCTGTGTGTGTTGCGTATACGTCTGCACTTGACTTAAATTGCTTTTTTCAATGCCAACTGCAAACGGTTGTTGCTGCTTCTGTTGTTCTTCTTCATCAGTTAGTACAGTAGACGCTCTTGAATTAGAATCACTTGGTAAGAGCTAGAACGTCTTGGAAAAACATTTTCTCCAAGTTAAATATTGCCTACTAAAGCTGCAAAGCTATCGATCGTAGCGCCATTCGATATTTTCGATTGTTTCAAGTAAAATAATCGATAGCTTTTTTCCTACCTAACCCTGCTGACATCTCGCTTTAAGCTCGATGGGTGGTTTGGATCGCAGACAAAAACGCAAACATTCTAAATTTTTAAGCTCGAATCGAACATTAACCGATATGCTAAAAGATATGTTAAAAGAGAGAAAGAAAAGTTGAAATGAAACACAGAGTACGAAAACAGAGAGACACAATCTTCCCGACTCTCGAAAGTCGTGAAGACTGCGTAAGGGGAGACTGTACTTCGCTCATGCTGAGTGTATCAATTCCCAAAATGCGCATCTGAGTCCTTGCAAAGGCCGGACAGTAACACAGAAAGTGTTCCGTGGAGTCGGCTTCTTCAAGACAAGTTGGGTTGTCCAGGTGTTGGCCAAATGTATAGTCATCCGTGATTAACCCAACTCGCAGATATTGACTATTCTGACGAAGAAGATATCTGGAAGACTTTGCATTGGTTTCTTTCATAAAGTGTTTTATTACGCGGCATCTAGTAGTGGATTTCCAGCGTTCCTTATGGTTCTGGTCTGTGTGGACGCCTATCCATCCAACCAATACAGCTGCGCTGACAGGAATGAATGGCTCAGTCCCTATTTGGGTGTGACGCCACGCCCTTGTTTGCCACTCATCTGCCATTTCATTGCCCTGAATACCTCGGTGTCCAGGACGTGAAATCATGTTAAGCCTGATCTTACATTTACTGATCATGACAGAAGTTGTGCGAGTATTCTTCAGGGTCTCAAGCTCAGCCTGACTGTCACTCAGATCTCCATTCAGCTTTCTTCCATCGCTCCAGCTCGCGGCATTTAGAACTGCGTAGAGCTTTATACCAGGAATCGGTTCCATTGAGTTTCCACTAAGAGTGGATATACTACAGACCGGTAAATGGACCACAAGAAGTTCCTCACAGGTTTTCGAATCATTGGTTGTGCTTGTCTCGGAGTCACTAGTGACTCTCAATACACTGCCATAAACTATAAATTTACAAAGTATTGGATTTTTATGCTATAAAGCTAAATTACATTAATTAAATGATTTAAACAATTTCAACGCGTTTTAGCTATTGAATGTCCACTGTACTTGTCTTTTGTTGTTGTTTTTTTGGCGTGGTTCGTTTGCCTGTCACATGTGGAGCCAAATGTCATTTCAGCAAAATCCCTCAAGTCGTTCGTCTGCGTTTGCCTTGTCTAGTATCGTATCTTGGTTGGTCTTACACACACACAACACACACACACACACACACACACACACACACACACACACACACACACACACACACACACACACACACACACACACACACACACACACACACACTCACGCACACCAAAGCGCAGATTTAAGTAAGTGAAACAGTGTGTGTGTGTGTGAAGTGTGGGCGAGAGAAAACATTGTGCATGTTGGCAACATTTTTCTGTGGCTGTTCAAATTGCATTGGGGAAAAGTTTGACTTACAGCACAATGAACACCAGCAGAAGCAGCAAAAGCAGCCACACAAAGCAGCTTTTGTTTGCATGTAACTGTCACTTATATCAGTCAGCAGCAAAGGTGCAATGTGATCTCTTAGGCGTGGGTGATCATACTTTTTGGTGTGACAAAGTAAAAGCAAGTGCTAAATGGTGTGTTTACTATCGTAAGTATGAAAATAAGAGTTTAAAGACAAATTTTTTATCTGATTTACATATCGAGAATATTGTTCTATATCTATATTTTCGTGTTGATTAATTTGTATTAAGTCGTAGAATGTCGACGACAAGGCGACCACTATTTAAATATGCTAAGCAAAAATTCAGTGTGCTACCAATTACTTCGCAATAACGCAACGTGTTCAGGTGAAACCTATGTCATTCGATAGATAAAATGTTTGCAGTTTGCAGAATATAAGTTCAACCTAGATATGTTGAGTTTTAGTCAGGTAAAAATTGATTTGAAATAAAAAATGTAAAAATTTTTCACTTAACGCGTGTCACATCACATATGATATTATGATTTGATTTTCAACAGCTAAATTAGCGTTGCTCCAGATCATATTAAAATAAGTTGCATTGAAAAACCAACTTAAGGGTTCCTATAGGTGCACAAAAAGACCAATTCTAATTTCTGTAACGTTTCGTATCACTCTTTGCCTGCTAATATTTCCTTTACCGTACTGTAAACGGATCATACCTTTTACACTAAATATAATATTACTAAAGCCATGGAAATTCCTAAACACAAACAATAATCAGTTATATGCAAAATATTTCATGTGGACGTTCAACGTGTTTCGAAGTTTATTAATAACGATCCGATTATTGCGGGATTGCATGTTTATACTTGGAACATAGTAATTGATTACAGCGTTCTGAAAAGGTTGCGTATATCCGATTAATTTGAACCTACAATTGCTGACAGTAGTATATATGCAATAATTGCATACTTATAACTTTTTGTGCGAAAACGAAAAAATAAACAAAAACAATCGAATATCATAAATTTTTCGACATATAATATAACATTAACCTTTGAATACTCTCATAGTGACATAAGGATCCAAGAATTCTTTGCCTCACTTCGAATTACCAGGTCTTTAAAGAAATCCAACCTGATACGAGGGGACATGCCAATTTTATAATGGTAATGAGCGATAGCTCTTCGTGAAAAACTCATCATTACCCAGTTTAGTTTTAACTTGGAACTTGAACTTTCAAGGATTACTCCAACAGCTGACATCTGGTAAACAAGAATACTAAAGTTTTTTGATGTAGGGAGAACTAATGGTGAATCAATGAATAACTTGCACAGAATGTTTGGAGAAGACTACCCAGGGGAACTTCAGAACACTTATGGATCAATTTGGAAAATACACCATTGAAAGAAACCGGTTCAGCTCTTCGTTCCAAGTAAGCTGTAATACAATGCACCAAAGCATTCGGAAATATGCCAATAAACAAATTTGAATTCTCATCAGTCCCCTTCTTCGCGCATCACCAGTTCTTATTTAAGTTATCCATTATTTACATGTATTTACTGAACGATACCATACGATTTACGATGACTTCTTTCAAAAGAATTCTCTTCTTTAGATTTTTCGGGCATTCGTTGAGCGCACAGCATTCCTAGCTACTATAGAATTGAAAAATATGTCAAATTTTGATTAAATCAAATGAAAATGCCTTCACTTTTCACTTAGGCAGCAACAGCAACACGTGAACTTCTTTATATCCATTTACTGCTAAAAAATTGGCAACAATTTTTCAAAACCCACAGACTGTCAACCGCATCATAAGCACCCACCACCATTAAAGGCAACCCAACAACCTGGGCCCAGCCCACACCCAATCCTCCCCAGTCAGTTAACAGCAACAAAAAGTCTTAGGCTTCACCTTGTTATATAGACTTACTACGTGGTGAATCTTGCTCCCACTCTCCCCGACTGCCAGCCAGCTCGCTCACTTTGTCATGGCTGAGTTTCTGGCTAGAGATACTCCCCATGTTTGCTCCGGTAATTTGATATGCTGCGGTTTAAATTTTTTTATTTGACACAAGCGATTTACATGCGCTATTTGCAATTTACTTAAAAATTTGTATTTCAAACAACTTTTGAGATTTGCGAAGATTTAGAATGAATGAATTGTTTGGCTTCTTGATGGCTTATGAGTGGTTTGAGTACTCGTATCACTTACAGTCGCACTGCTTCACCTTCAGCTGGATTTCAGGGCAAGGATTTTACTTGGGGGCACACTGCAAAAGACACTCGGCAAATTAATTTACTGCAGACGGCACAAGCTCAAGCAGCTGGGTGTGGTCCAGACTTCGTCTTGGCAGCTACTTTTTTGCTGCTTTGCGGGCACGGTTTAAATTGGTTTCGTGTTCTTTTGCCCGGGACGCGCCCACTTGTGGCATCGCCTTGTGTTGTCTGGCTTTTTACTGACTCGCAGTCTCCGCGGTTTTTAATTTGATTTTTTGCACCTTGGCTAATTGCAATTGGATGCGCTTAGAGTGTTCCTTGCCGTTGACAGTTTCGAGTGGAAAAAAGTTGTGAAAAATCTCTTGAAATTTAAGTGCTTTAAATGATGGCCACGCAAAACCAACAACAGCAAAAAATACAATATATTTGTGCCACAACATCGCGTTAATGGCAGTTTTATGACCGGAATGGGGTTCTCTAGCTGCGGCGGGCAGCTGTTGCCAGTGCAAATATTTTGCCAGTGGTTAGGGCCAAAAATCTAATCTATGCAAGCCGCACACACAAACAAGCACAGACTTGCACAGACATGCACTAGTTTTTTGCTCTACGCGTTTTTTCGTTGCATACTTTCCAGCGCGGGTCAGTTAATTGCCCCTTGAAGAATACCATGCCACAGCAGTACTATGGCAGCTACTACCTATGGCTGCCCCGGCGGACAAAAGCAGTTTAAGCTTGCCGGAACTGCGAAATAAAGCCGTGTACTCCGTGTGTCGTGTGCGCTTTTAATCGTTTGCTTCTGACCTACGGTGCCACAACAAGCACAACAAGGACAAACAAGGTTGCCAGTGGCCCGCAGCAGATTGAATCCTAATCGAGGTTTTGACTTTGGTTACGTTGCGTAAACACTCAACAACCGTTAGTCACACGACACACAATTACACACACACATGCCATCACACTCACATACTTATACTGCACTTTATTGTAGCATACTTGCTGCTGTTCTGTCCTGCCGCGTTTAGAGTGCAATTTCCGTCGCACTTAGGTAGATAGGCTTGCCCCATGGCTGAAACCCGGTAGCCTTAGTCCTTTGCTTTGGGGGCGGCTACACTGCTGCAACTTGTGGTTTGCCATTTGCCTCTGGGTGTCGTTTTGTGTCATTTTCGGGTGAGTGTCCAATGCGGCTCACATCCTGCTGTGCCTTGACATCTGTCGTCGGCGTCGGTGTTGTTGCTGTTGTAGTCAAGACTGCAAGCCTAAGCGGAACTGAACCATTTTAAGTCACAGTATCAAATCGTAAACGAAGCCGTAAGCGTAAGCCAATAAGCGTTGTATACAAACCAAAAGCCGTAATCTCTCTACGAATTCGATCTCCGACCGTAGGGCAAATAGTGGACAGTGGCCGAAGAACCGCTATAGGTATGATTAGATAAAACAATATATTTTCAAATATAATATAGTAAAGTTATACGGATGAACCCTAAAGTATTCCAAGTTTCTTAAAACTACATTGCCGAGTATTCCGAAAGATCGAAATTTTGTTAGAGATAGAGTAATTTTTGAACAACTTGACCGTTTGAGGTCATATTTATTTAAGATCTGATAGGAGGCGCTGCTTATTTATTAAAAATGACAATCACGAAATTTTTGCTCGATAGGTGGCGCTTTAGAAAGTTATATTTCAGATTGATACATATCGTCAATTAATGATCTTAAGGAGTTTATTGTGTATTGGAGGGGTTTTGTCAACTCGCTGTTGCTATATTTAAAATATAGTGAATGAATAATAAAATTTCTATAAGTACCAAATGAAGAAGATGAGTTTGGCAATCTTAAGGTTAAACTTTGGTTTGGCCCGAGGACTACCTTAATCCTCTGCCGTTCTTTGGGTCCCAGCACCCGGCTGGTTAGGAGAAACGCCTCTCCGTGTAAAGACGCTTATCCTTTTTTAGTCTAAACTAGCATGCGTGATGACACAGTCTGATGCAGATGCCCTGGAGTTTTTCAGCGGGAAGTACTCCGTAAGATCTTTTGCGCTTTGCGAGTTGGTAACCAGTGGATCCGCTGGCTCGGTCATGTTGTGCGTATAGATGAAGAAGCTGGAGGAAGGCAAGGAGAGGATCAAGTAGAGGGTTGAGTAAGTATCTTTGGTATCACGGAGTGGAGAAGCCATGCGCGATACAATAGACGGTGTCCTTATAACGTGCTGTTATGGTCGGCCAAAAAGTAGGTGCGGCTGTGGACGAGTTTTCAATGGTTCAACGTAGAACGATTTCTTTGCATATACAGGAAAGGCAGCCATGTGAAGAAATTTTAAGAACGCGTTGTCTGTTTTTCTGATGGTCTGTTTAGATTTTTAAACAAATTCTACTCGGCAGATGTGGCATATTGTGTTTACCCTTATGGTTTTCCCGTAAGTCCAATCAAATAATCCCTATTCCGTAAAATCCCCCTGCCTTTCTGCCCACTCCCAGCGATGATGGTTCGCAGGGAAGCATGTGAGATCTCATAGTTTATAAGAACTTTGGAAAAGTAACCTTTATCGCTTTACGAAAGAACTCAAAAGTTTTGGATAGAGTAAATAACGATACGCATTAAAATGTTAGGGAAAACGCGAAATTGGTCGCAAAAATTGTAGTAGTCGATCATCCAATGTGAGACCATGTAAGAATGTTACCTAACTGGCAAATGCTAACAACATAAATTCTTGTCTCTGTCATGAACCAATTCAAATCGAAGTCCTAAGATACTTGCAGACCCGTTTTACTTGTTGTTATTGTTAATGTTTCAGAACAACCTTAAATTCACATTTAATCGTTAGGATTGCGCTTTTACTATGCAAGTCCTTAAAAGTTGAATCAGCTGTTGACAAGTCGACCTTAGCACCGTTCGTACTCCGAATACCCTTAGTATTCTCCACTCGCTCTCCAGCTGACACTAGAACTCCTCTGTAACTCACGTAGACAGGCGGAAAATACAGCAACTATTTTGGGAAGACACACAAACACACACGGACACAACTTTTGACAGTTTAAAGTTTGGTAACCTTCCCCCCAACAAACACACACACACACACACACACTCAGCATTGTTTGCTTATTTTGTTGTTGCCAACTTGTGACACAAAAGACGGCTCTGCTCCAGCTTCAGCTTCCTCTTTACGTGGTCTCTCCCCTGACAGTTCCGGCGCCCTTTTGTATGCAACAACGCGCTGACTTGTCTTGTTCCTGCAGCCCCTGCGACCTTCACACACACACACAAACACACACCCAATCTCACACTCTAACACCCAAAACTTGAGCATCACGTAAGAAACGCTTGTATACTTTTGGGCTGGTCAGCCACCCCATCCCGCCCGAAGCTCTCCCACTTCAAAAATAAACCCCCCTCACACTGCTCTATCTTTTACTTTTGTACATCAATTTCAGTTATTTCTTTTTATACTATATATAGATATTTTTTATATTTTTTGCGTAAATTTGCTTTTACTTTTACGTCTTGCCTTTCGTCTTTGACTTTCCTTTGTCGCCGCCGCTGCTGCAGTTTTCCAGTTTTCCGAAAAGGTCAGACATTGTCAGTTAAGTGTCCATGTCGAAAAGTGTAGTTGAACACTTGGAGTGCTTTTTACAATTTTTTTTCACTGACGCCAATGGATCTCACAGCTCCCCGTAAACGTCCCGGCATTGCAGCTTTGTTCATGTTCTTGTCTTTGGCGATTATTGAACGGCTTTTCGGTTAGGTGTCAATGTGCAAAGTGGAATTATGGTAAATGGTATTCGAAAAGTTTTCTAACCTCCCCTCTTTCATTCCTCGCTTACAGAGATATATATAACTATTCCACAGTAACAAGTAAGTGCATGTACTTAAATGTGAAAAGCCATATACTAAGTAGCCAAAACTGGCCAATCTTGCCAAGGGCTTGAGTAGCAGCTGGATAAAGAATCAAAATATAAGTCCCAATTTGTTGAGTGATCAATCCTACAAAATGATCATCAAAGAGTTATTTAGTTAAAAAACTTTTTGGTGTTCCTAAATTAATATTTAGCAAATCAATACGACAGAAGTGATTCGAAAAAAATAGGCTAGATTTTGTTAAAACTTACATAATTGTCACTTTTTGGTACTGCTGCTTTCGAATCCGTAGTTAATTTTTCAGGTCAATGTAATTTGCAATACAAAAATTCTCAAAATAAGAGGCAGTCTCTTCTGTTCTAGCTGTTTGTTAACCCTTCCGTGTAGAAGCTCTGCTCAAAAGCAACTATTTCTAAGCTAGTTGCCACAAAAATCAGTGCAAGTAATGGAAGTGGACAGAACACGTAGACTTTCTATCCGAAATGGATTCCAACTATCCCTGTTAAATTGGTGCAATGTCACACTAGAGGGCTTCGCCCCTTGTTCGCTTCGCTTACCAACTCCCGAAATCAGAAGTCTATACTGTTAAGTAACTTGGCGTCTACTTGCAGCAAAGACTCAAATGAAAAGCTCATATAAAGTCAAAAAATCCTTAAGCTTGTGTGGACGTATGCCGTGCAACTTTGAGGAACGGCGAAAATAAACAAATATCGAGATATTGCAAAGATATCAATCCACTGAGAACTTTAACACGCGCTCCTTGGTATATAACAAACTTTGAATTGCATAAAGATCTCATCTGTGCCCTTCGTTAGCGATGAAATAAAAAGGATTTCAGGACAATAGTTGTCCCGTATTCACCTCCAACACTGCAAATATAGATAAATTTACAATTTTTTGCACCAATTTGTCGGAACTAATGCAAAAGCAATTACAAACACAACAAAAACAACAAAAACATTGGGCATAATTTGCAGTTTTAATGTAATCGACCGCAATTTGCGTCAACTTAATGTTTATTTGTGTTGTATATGTGTATGGGAGAGTGTGAGTATTGGTGAGAGTGTTGAAGAGAGTCAGTTCATTTGCTGCTTCATTTCGTTCGCCTAGGTAAGATTTATGTGTATGTGAGAGAGGGCGGCGGCAATACATGTGTAGACAAGTGTGTCAATCGGTGTGTAGTCCAGCTCATGTGTGTGTGTGAGTGTGGGAGAGTGTGCCTCAAGTGTGTGCAACGCAATTTGGTGAAAATATCAAATTTCACTAAGGCAACACTAACGCAATCACACACACTCACACACACACACACACACAAAGAAAGCCTAGCAAACACTTTTACATTTACTTTTACTTTTTTTTTGTGTGTGGTTGGACGTAGAAAAGTAAACAGAAGGTTAATGGATTTGACACACGGTTCAGCAGCAGCCGTAGAAGCAGCTGCGGGAAGAGCAGCAAACCAATAGTGGCGGCAGGCTACGGCACTTGTGCGTGAAATGGATATGCTTTCAGCTCTCTGCCACAGCAGCAGCAGCAGCAGCAGCAACACTTGCGGCTCGTTGAAGTTTACGGCGCTACTCAGATTTCCCGGCTCCATTTGCAAGACTTTGTTTAAGGCTTTAAGTTCGAGTCAGTACAATTGGGTCGCCTGCCTCCAGCTCCTGTGCACTTTTGTTTATTTAAACTTTCGCTGCACGTTCCAAATGCCACAAGCTGCAGCCAAAAAAGTTCCAATCAACTGCCTGCTACTGTTACCACTCTCCGGCTGCCGCTCGTTCCCGTTGTCTGGCTGACAATTGGCCAGCTCGGAAATAGAGAGATAGCGAGAGCTATTGCCTGCGGCAGTGGAACCCCAACGAGACGTGAGAACTGCAAATGTTTACAAAATGTTGCGCACTTTTTTGCGCCAATTTTGCTCAACGAACAAATTCACTGCAATCCCTGCAAAAATATATAAATCATGTGTGAAGAAGGTGTTGCCACAGTCAAAATGCTGCGTCTCCGGCGACTTCCACTGACAGTTTTAATGCCCTGCATATGAAGTTCTGTGTGTGTGTGTGTGTGCTCCTTCTGCTCATCGCTGGCTTTACGGCTCTGAACTTTTATGATTTCCTATGCTACGTGCAGGATGCGGTGCGCACTTGTAGCATATGTGTGACGTTTCAATATCCTGTTGCGTGATTTTTTATTTCCATATATAGCTGGGAGTGTCTCTCCGTGTGTGTGATTGCATACGGCTCCTCGAGCTGGAACTACGTGAAAAGTCGCAAGTCACAAATCAAAATTCTGTCGCGCCCGCCTCTTATTGTTTGCTTTCGTTGTTGTTGTTGTTGTTTTGCTTCACTGTTGTTTTTTGTGTTGTTTTGGTACATTTAGGCCTTTGAGCTGTCTACTTAGTCGACGTGTGAGAGGAGGGCTAACTGTGGGTGCGGAACACCCTATGGAATCTGTGGCCGAGGCACGGCAGCAACCAATAAATCAAAATACGAATTTTTTGTGCTCATAACTTGATTTTTATCCTATTTTCTGTTAGTTGTTGATTTTGTAATTTATGTCACGGTGTGACGACTGAGCTGGGTAAACGAGGAGAGGGAAGGACGTCACAGCGATTTGGAGACAATTTGGAGTTTAGCATAGATGTTAAATTGGTTTTAAAGGGGCTTAAATTTGTTGTTATAACGGGAATGAGTGCATAGAGTGTGCCGCGAACCAACTTGAAATAAATTTGGAATTTTGAAAGCGACCCTGGGATAAAACAACGAAAACTTGTGTAAAACATAAAAAGCCTTGAAATTTATAACAAAAAGCAACTTAACGTATTTTTTTCTGCATGTATTTTCATAGTTCTAGATTATTTGGTATATCTTCTTTGCCAGTACTATATATTAGAATTAAAGTTGGAGGACAGTTTTGAAAAACTATATTTTTTCTTAAAAATCAAAACTTGACAGTGTTTAATTCATTATCCAAACGATCATTTCCACCAAAATATCCGAGGACCATTGAAGCGACACTTAAATACCTTTTATTCAAGTAAATTTTCATATCGATCGGTATTAAGCCAAAATATGTAATTTTAAATTGAATTCTGAAATAGCGATACCGTTCTAGATAGTTCAAAACGATTTCCGGATTCGAAATCAGCGCCCCCAAATTTCTCAGAAAAGGTATGTTTTACTCCAGGATTTTTGTTTGTATGTATATTACAATATATCAATTTATTATTACATATATTAATTTTGTACGGAAATTCAAAAAAATATTCGATCTTGGTATTTTTTCGATATTCTCTAATAATTTTGCCATTTCGCTACCGATTTTGTTCAAATTGGTGTTGAAATGTTTGCAAAAAATCAATTTATCGTATCCAAAAATTACACGATTAAATTTTTTCCAGAATTTTTGATTTAATTCATTACCCTTTAATTTTCAATCAATCAAGTAACAATCTGAAAGACATTGATTTAATATTAAATTACCTTTAATTCGAGTTACAATTGATCTCGATTGGTAGTAATGTTCCGGAGTAATATGAGATTTGCTGGCTTCGCAACTTTCGAAATCTGGAATATTTTTAAATGAGTGAAAATTCGTAAAAGGTTAGGGGAAAATGGTTTCGGGATTCGGAATCTGCGACCAAAAATTTACCGAAAAATATATGTTTAATTGACGCCAAATTTTTCGCAAAGATTTATTTTAAGTTAGCAACAAAATTGTGTTGTATATGTGTATTTCAATGGTGTCGAACGTGACCGTTGGGATAAATGTCAAAATATCTTCTTCTTCTTAACTGGGTTATGGCCTGACCTAAAGCACTCCTACAAGCGTCTCTGCTTCGATAAAGGTAGCTAGTGTGCTCTCTACCCTTGCTGCTTGTGTCACACTAACTAATAGTACTTTTGCTGGCACTATACTTAGTGGTAGAAACGTATTTCTAATTCGAGGGAAAAGAAGACAAGAAAAAAAACATTGATTCGAACGTGACCAAAAATGACCCACCTATACAAACACAAAATTAAGCGAAAGCTGTAAACATTTTTGAATGCGACGTATTTTAAATATGTATTATGGAAAAGTTGATATACGAATCGTTTTTGGTAAATTTCCGCAACAATTTTTATAAGCAAAGAAAAGTTTTAATCTGGCCTGTTCAAGGTAACAGCACTCTAATGAAATTAAAAACCATTAACGATTTGAATCCGGAGATAAAGCAAAGCACTATGAAAGCATAAAGTGCATAAAAAGTAAGCACAGGAATAACTTAATTGGAAGTGACACACTTCATATACACTTTAATGTCTTTGTTTAGGCATATACTATTATAAGAATAGATTGAGAAAAGTGTATATATGGGTTACATTTTTAGCATAGATAAACTACAATTACGATAAAACTTGTCAAAGATACACACTCCGTAGAGATGCATCTATGCACTTATGTCGAACATATTTGCTTTGAGGTTCTGCAAACTGCATGAAAAACCTGCGACAACCTCTCTAGAGTATATTTTAACCGCTACTTCGCATAAAAACAAAGACTACAACGGGACAGCAGGACAAAAAAAGAACCTAAATGATTTAAGCGTTTTATCGCACATCTTAAAAATGAATGAAAAACAAAGTCTGGACTAAGGAAGACATCGCGCAGAGCTTAAATAAAACGCTTGTAGATGATTATGCAGCATAAATTATGCCAGCGACAACAACAACAACAACTACAAGGATGGCAAGGACTACAAACAATGAACAGCCAATGTGGCCAGAAGATACAAAAAAAAAAAACCTGCACACAAAACTGAAACTGATTTAATTAAGCAGGTGATTAAAGTTGATGCCGGTTATTTGCACAGCAACAAGAGCAACAACAACAACAACTACAAAAGAAGGCAAGACTCCTGGCTTCTGCTTTTCCGTACTTTTTGCCAGCGTCCATTGCCGGAAGTAAGCGTGAAAAGTGCGCGAAAACTTTGGCAGCTGTAAATTTGCTGCTGCAAAACAATGCCGAAAAAAGGTAGCACTACGTGGCGTATACGCAACGTTTGGCCCTGCCTGCAAATTTTAGCTAGTTGCAAGTTTTTGTGACTTAATTGAATATTGTGGGGGAATTTAGTTATTGTTGTTGTGTTTTTGTTGTTTGTTGCATTGTTTTTGTGTTGTAGCAAAGTTCGTAGAGGAATTTCAGTAATAATTAAAATTCAATTAGGGAAAATCGTTACACTAGGTAATAGCAATTTTTGTACACATATATTTCAACAAAAATTCTATTTGAGCATATGTGTAAGTATCTGTAGTGAGATTATAATTGAAATAAATTTTTTTGGAAACGCCTGATGTGTCATATATTGGTGAGGATTGGTGACTTGTAATGACTTCTATAAGGCTCCACAAGGCATTGACTCAACATTTTCTTACTCGTCTATAAGACCACAGTTGTTATTGGCACTTAACTTATGTCATATACTATACACCGATGATTGAAGAGAATCTAAATGCTTTAGAAAGAATGCATCGATTTTAGTTTAAGAGTTGGTTGTGGAACAATTTCAAATTTTATTCATTCGCAAATTAAATTTTTCTTATAAATGTCATTAATGAGTTGATCATCAACGTCTGCAACACGGTTGACATTAAAGTAATTAACGATAAGACAACAACGTGTTCTCAAGTTCAGAAGATTCAAAGAGGGAGTTTTGACAAAGAACGAAGTGAAAGAACTCCATAATTTCATTGATCCGTTGGTTTGGTGATATTTACAAGACTAGCACTTTCTGTCCATTTAGAATCAGACATTCGACATTGTGCAATTCAATGTTTGTCGATTTTGTATATAGCTCTTCACCATGAGCACGTTGAATTCCTCCTTTGAACTGATCGCAATAGTCAAAGTTTAGCATAGAAAAGTAATCATTGCTACACAGCCATGTCATAGCATTACAAAAACAACGTGAAATCAACCAGAAAGAACTAGTACCAAGAACATAAAGATTAAAGAACTAAGAAAGCAAACCACTGATTTTAACACGAAAGCAACACTTTGGCACACAGCAAGCAAGGCAAAACCACAAAAAGATACATAATCATAAGCCCGCTTATACAACAATAATCTTCTTCTTCTTAACTGGCCATAACAACCCGTTATCGGGTTACGGCTTGATGTAAATACATTCTTTCATTGGAATTGTGGTTTTACGTGCTGGGTCCCAAACCCTACGCACAACCCTTTTAAGGCATACTGGTCTCGAAAGAACCCAGTGCTGAATATAGCACAGCGTCACGCACTTAAATCTGTGTTGTGTAGGTGAGCGCCAAGCAAAAATGTTGCTGGCGTTATTTTAAATCTGTTTCACATCGAACATATCTTTTAACGATAATCTGAGGGTTCCTTCCTTGTCAAAATCGAACCACCTAAGATTACAGTTTATGAGATTTGTTAGGTTAGAACGCCGACAGCCTAACTGCCTGGCACACTTAGGCCTCGATCTCGTTTTGAGTCCTTCCCCGTTAATCGTCAGATCCAGAATCAGAATCAGAAGGGAGACCATACCGATGCAGCAATGAAGTCTGCGATCTTTTTGGGTCTTATTTCTTACAGATTAGCAATATAATTTAGGAAGTATCTACCTAAATGTTCATATCTTCGCCTGCAGAAAGCCGGACAAGAGCAGAAGAGATGCTCCATCGTTTCAACCAAAAGTCATTGAAAGGGACCCGGCACCAGCCGCATAAGCGCCAATTAGCCAATGTCCCATGATGGCACTTATAACCATAGAACACCTCTCCCTGTTCATAGAGCAGAATTCCATTGTACCTTTTTTATTTATTTTAGGCCAAGTTTGTTTAGATACACGGCAATTGGCCACATTTATCCATTTTTCTGTGGATTTATAATGGAAGCAATTCCTAATATGAAGCTTACAAGTAGCCATAGGCATACTCATGCCGTCTCCTTCTAGGGAAAAAAGAGCGGTAGTACCCTGTCTCGCAAGCTCGTCAGCTATACAATTACTCTCGATACCTCGATGTCCTGGTACCCATATCAGGCTTATAACGAAATGAGTTTGTTAACATTACATAAAAAAATAAAATAAATGCTTTTGTGCGATATAGTTGGTAAATTCTTGCGGCTTTACTTACGTATCAAATTTGGACCTACTTAGATATTCCTATCTAGTTCTAATTTGTATAAGTGAGAGGAAAATGCATTAGCGGTGTATTCTAGCACATCTTTTTGTTATTTTCAGAAACGCACTTGTGATTCAGCTAATTGTACTTCAATTTCAATATTCGGCTATAAAAATCGTAATGTCTAGTGGTAGTAATTTCAAGCCCTGCTGCTTACATGCACAAAGGATAAGCAAGTGCACTTAATTTATAGCTCTTTAACTTTTCATATATTCAAATAAGCTGCCCAAGTTCATGTACTAAGGCTTTGTCAACACTTTTCACTTTTCCTTTTTTTTTTTTTGCACAAAATCGATTTTGACGCACAAAACGTTGAGCAGAGGCGGACAAGGTCCAGAGAAAACGCACTCAACAATAAAACGCAAGAATCAACAATTATGTTAATTCGTTTGTAGGTCAATGTCTTGTGGCATACAAAAACCAGACCAAAAGTACATACAGACACACACGCCGACATATATATATATATATATATATATATAAAGAAATATGACATCGCTCTTTACACATTGCAATTCACAATGGATTAACATTATTTATGAATTTAATTTTTCGCACAAAAGTTGTCAAAAGAGTAAAAATTCGCCAATATGTAAGAAAAGCCAATAGCATGACGTTGTTTGACAGCGCTGTTAACATAACAGCAGCATTTCCCTGCACGCAACAGCAGACGTCACTGTTAAGCTTTAACAGCGCGCATGTTAAATTGCTAACAGCTTGGCAGTCACTTAACAGCGCGTCAACGCGCTCAGCTTTTGTGTGGCAGTTCGTTCGGCTCTCTCTTTTGTCTAGTTTAATGCGCATGTCTGTGCCCTCACACCTCAGTCGCCGTCGACTGCCACGTGTCTGTTTGTTGTGTGTGTGTGTGTGTGTGTGTGTGTGTGTGCGTACATAATATACCTTACGCATCCACCAATCTACCTGCGCAAAGACCAATACATCCCACCCCCAACCCACTCTATATACACTCTGTCTCTGTGTGTGTGTACCTGACTCTAGGTGTAGGTCTTCGTCATTGCTTTCGTCGTCAGGCGTCATCTCCGTCGTCTTCGTGTGAGCAGTGCGACCTGTGCGCTTGTAGGTGCCTCCTTTGCTGCTCTCACTCGCACGTGCTAAGCATTGGCACAGCTGGCATTGTAGGGCACCTGCCGTGTGGCGCCTCGCTCTGCTAGTAGCTGCACCCCATAGCCCACACTTTGTGGCACGTTCTCGTTGAGTTCTCACGAACGCCGCTGCTCATCACTCAAGCTGCTGTGTCTCTGTTGCAGCGCATCTTTTTATGTAGCAGATCCTGGAGAACCTAACCTAACCACAAAGTAGCAGTTGTTTTGCGTTTATTTTGGAACCCATCCAGCACTGCCGGCTCCTCTGTTGCTTATTCGTTGCGCGTCGCACATTCGTGCGTTCCGTTCGTTTTATGTGCTCGCTCTCACCAAGCACACACACACACCGATACTTACTCAACGATACACACACACACACCGATACTTACTCACCGACACACAATCACAGACAGGTTGTTGCTTGCTCGTCGCTGCTGCCAACTCGCTTGCACTTGTTGTGCGGCTCACTAACAGCTGTGCGCGCACTCGCTCTTGCCTTAAACGTTACCGTTAAGGTGTGCAAATGTTGGCAGCCAACCAAAGCCGAGCACCTTTTTTTTTCGTGCTGCCACTGCTGCTTCTTCTGCCCATTTTCTTTGGCTCTGGCTTTGGCTTTTGCATTTTTACCGACGGCACCTTGAAGGGCAACAACAGCAACCACTGTGCCGTCTGTCTGTGTATATGTGTAGACACGTACGTGTGTGAGTGGCTGTGTGCGTGGGCACAGTGGGCGTATACGTAATTTATATGGTAGGTGTGCGTTTTGGCCAGCTGGCCAAGTAAATAGTGTCTGCCACAAAGTGATTTATGGCCTCGCCTAGGCAGCGATGTATGCGTATGTGTAATATTGCTCATACGCGCCGTAGTATAATAAAATTATTTCTTGCGACGCATAAAAAATGATTACATATAAAGCATCATTACATTTGTTGCCATTGCCGTAGTGTAGTTGACTTTGCCAGTGCCATTTCCATTGCTACAAGAAAAACAAAAACAACTATAACGCGTATCCGCGCGTCGCTTTGCGCAGCTGCGCTGCTGCCAGTCCTTTTCATCAACGTCACGGCAAAGTCGCGCGTCGTGCGCGCGTCAACGTCGTCAGAGTTCTACTTCTCGTCGTCATCATCATCGTCTCACTTTCGGCAAAGGTGTTTGCCTCTCTGTGTGAGTGTGCAAGCTCTCCCATACACTGAACTTTTTCGAGTACAGTTAGGTGCACACACACACACACAGACCGAATCGTAGTTGCTTCGTAACGCTCGTTAGTTTTCGTATGTATCTGTGGCGTCTCACTTTTTTAGACTGCCACAACTACTGCTGCACATACACAGATTTAACTGGCGCCGCTGCTGACTGCGTCTTTAGGTAAATACAAATGAGACCGAAGCCGAGTGGCTCCACCTTAGCAGAGAGCAGCAACTGTGTCTCTGTGTGTGTATATAGCAGTGTGTGTGTGAGTGTGTGTGTGTGTGTGCAGGTGCTTCTGTGTGTGTCTGTGTAGGTGCGTCGTATACGTGATTTATGCCAGCCAATGGTTGCTCAGGTTCTGTATGCTGGTAGGTGTGACATTAGCGAACGCGCGTTAGTTGGCTCTCCGTTTTCGCTTTCACCTTTGCACGGCTTTTCCAACAAAATGGCGCTGCCAATGTTGTTAACCCACCTATAGGCATGGACTTGATGCAGTACATAGACCTTAGCTGGCGCAGCACATGGGAAAGTTTTCTAATTAGCCGGCGCTTGAAGGAATTTGCAGCAGGAAGAAAAAGCAAGGCCAAAAGAAAAGTTCAGGCCGCCCATTGCGCCTGCTTATGGATTTTCCGTAGCCAGTCTCGGACTTTTCCAGCTGTTGTTTTTGTTGTGTGGCATTCATTGTTGTATTTGCTGTTGTTGCTGGTGTCAGTGTCCTCGTTAGGGCACAAAATTGTTGCCACTTGCCAGCGCAGCGCTTTTTGTTTCTTTTGTTGCAGCATAAAATCGATAAATTTTTATAGCAATTTAATATGACCTTCGTGGCTTACATATACACACACACACACACACACACACACACACACACACACACACACACACACACACATATATATATATATACATATACTATATTATTTTCAGTTGGCGGCTTATTTTCTTTTTGCCAAGTTTCTTTCGAAAGCTCTTGCACTCTCTCTCTCTCTCTCTGTCTCTCTCTCTTTTGCCCTCTAGAGGATATCATGTCTTGTTGTCCTTTCCAGCAACTTTCTTTGCGCTGTTTTTGTAGGCGTTTCGTTTCAGTTTTTTGTTTATAAATATGGCCAAGATGTTGTTGGCCTTTTTGCTGGCTGCATTCAATTTTTTGGGTTTATTTTAAATATTTTTGGAAGGCTTTTCAAAGCATACTCGGCGCATTTTCAACAGGTCGTATGAGCAATGCAAAGGTCACGAATTTGACATTGGGCTGCCAACTTAAATTGCCATTGAACTTGAGTTTAACTTGTTTTAAAAATAAATGATGTATAAGTATCGCACGGATAAGTCAACGTGCTCTGAAATTGTTTGGTTTGCGTTATAAATACTTATAAGTTCGCATACGCTTTAGTAGGCCGCAGTTTGGGCTTTAAGCTTTGAGCTTTTCAGACTTCTTGCTTATAACTTGATTAATTTGTGACTAAATTGGAACAAAGAGAGGTTATCTATTCTATATATACGTTATCTTCGTTTATGCGACAATATTTTCAGTGTTTTCTTCTAGACCTGGTAATATGGAAACAACTTTAAATTTTTTGTAGTAGTAAATTTTTGGGACGCGAAACTATTTCAATTCAGAGTAAAAGTTCTAGATAAGGTAATTTCTCCGTTTTGTACGTTCATTAAATTTTTATCTGAACTCAGCTATATGACTGTTTGAGGCTAAGCTTATACTCTCAACCCGAAAAGGATTCATTGCGGACTTAGATTGGCTCTCGTGCAGCTTTCATTTTCAAACTGACAAAGTTCTGATCTAATGGAGTTAACTTTACTGTTATTTAGAAAAACACAGATAATATACATTTTCTTTTGAAGTAAACTTCATTAGCTATTATTCAAGTTCAAATTTAAATGTGTTTGTGAATCTGGTTTCGAAGGAAAACATTGGATCCAAACGGTCCTTACACCCAAGTAACTAGTTGGCTCAAGTTTTTAAAAATCGTTCTCTCTTCTACTTGTGGCTAGTACATTCATAAGGGGTATTTTCACTTATCGTAATGAGCATTCCATTTCTTTGGATTTTTTTAACAGAATTTTCTTTTTAATATTTACTTTTTTAAGAGAGCTGATACACGATGACCATCATTCCACAAAATCTTTCTCATAAAAACAAAGATCAAAACATTGTCAACAAACGAAAAATATTTAATTTGCTTGAGTTCTTGTGCTTATGTCACGTTTGCGATCGAACAGCATCATTTATCCTCATTTCGCTATTGAAACACAGTAAAAAAAAAAACGAAACGACTCCAAAATAACACTACTCAACACGATTTGATATTCAAGAACTGCTTTCCAGAATTTCGCGAATAACGGTATTTTTGAGGCGGTTACACTTAAACCGCTATATCTCTATTGTCAAATAAAATATTAACTTAATTCTTTACTATATTTAAAGCTAATGAAACTTAAACCCTTTTATAGACCACTTTTCGATTTGACCCATAAGTTTTTGGCCACAGACAGCAAAATTCAGTCGTGCCTGATATTTAGCCCAAAAAGGTCAAAATTTATGTCTTCATCTAAGCACGTTGACCTGTTCTCAAAATATTGTTGCATTTTTCACAAAATGAGCCTTATTTTGAGCAAATTGGCATAAAGATAAAGAAGTTGTAATGGTTTACACAAAAATGCAAAAAATCACATTCGAATATATTTGTAATAGTTAAGGTGGCAGAAAAAAATGACGTTTGACCTTATTTCCACTTTAAACGTGTATTAGGGTCACGTTCGACACCATCCAAATTCTAATATTCAGCTTTCTGCATTAAATATGATATTTCATACGTCGGTGTATAATAGAAAATAATATCAATAGATATCAGAATGAATGCACTCAAAACGGTGCTGGAACAACATGTGACTCAGATTGTTTTGAATTTCATAATGAGAACACAGTATTTCATTTCAAACGGCTGCGTATAGTACTTCTGCTCGTAGTATACTGAGTAGCTACTATAAAGACAAGACTAGGACATGAATGTCTCACTGAGTACACTGAATACACCGAAAGTGATTTTCTACATAAGTCCACTAATTCTGTAGAGTGAGTACACTGGAGAACACCGAATTATCGCTTCGTTTTCTTATATATCCTTCTCGATTATTGCTAACCGATAATAATGACTTTTGTTAGCATAGTCTATCAATATCTTCAATAAAGTCTATTCACTAAATTCTAGTATATCATGGTCAATCGTTCCTAAGCAAGCAATATTACTTAATAATTCTGGGTACACGAAAAAGAGATCCCAGTAAAAGCTTTAAACTGTTTTAAGATTCAGTGATTAGTATTAAAGCGACAGAGAATTCTATATCGATTCAGATAATCAGATTTATCGCACATATCGGTATTGCTAAAGACTTCTTTTCTATGTGGTACGGAAATCTAAAGCTTGGAATCTTCAGCATCATGTCATTTTAGAGTTCTGGCCCATATACCCAATCTTTTATGAAAGAAATGCCAATAAGCACATATATTACATATAGTATACCAACATTATACATATACTATCGTTGCAGCTGCAGAGCAATTAGGACTACTCTACACTTCACCCCTTTATCATTGCTTATACAAAAAGTAGCCGCATTAGCTATTTGAGAAATTGTCTGTTTACCTTGTTGAAAGTCTTGTTGCCAAATAGCACTCCAAGCCGAGCGCCAAAATATGAAAAATGAGACGCAGTCCCTAGTTGGACAATCTGTAGTGAGAGTGCGGCTGGAGGTTGGAGAAAAGCAGTGCAGCATCCTGTGCGCACCTCCAGACATGACCACAACAGAAGAGCAAATGAAAAGTTGAAGTAATAATTGTTCAGCGACGAGGACGAAGGCGGCGACAGAGACTGAGACGACGCTGCCTGGCAGCTACACATTTTCATTTGGTCATGTCCGGTGTAGGACCGTGGTCGGGCACTGCCAATGTTTGTCCAGACAACCCCAAGTAGACCAACACACAGAGAGATATGGCAGCTTTTTTTCTGCTTTTTTTGTCTTCTTTGGCTTGCACTCTGTCAACGGCAAATGTTGCCAGCACACTGACCGCTGTCCGGCCTCTGGGACACCTCGACGCCAGCTTCATCATCTTCTGCGTTGCAGGAGTCTTCGCCTAAGTGGGCTTCATCAGTTGCGCTTCGTTGCGCTCTGGCAGCATCATAATCATCTACAGTTGCCGCCGGTGTTTTTGCCTTTTATAGCGGTTGACGCTCAACGCTCTCAGCGCACTGCTTTTTGGGGTCAAAGTTCAGCTATAACGTTCACTTGTGTTGTATACAGGGATGGATTAAGGCATGGGCAGGGCGGCTGCAGCGAACAAAAATCTTGGTTTAAAAGGTTATAGAGAGTCAAAAAGGTCTGCTCATCATATTTAGGCACAATATTCTCGAAAGATCCAAAAGTTGAAAATCTGCGCATAAAGGAAATTTAATTTCGTTTTCTTTCTTTTTTACTACCTATTAGTAGTTTAGAGTGAGAAAAGGATTTGGAAACTGTAAGAGTAATCGGATGTTAATAATATCTTAAACTTATATCAAGAAGGAATGTTCTTAAAGTAAGAATTTGAGGGATCAAAACAAGTATTGATAGGCTTAAGGCAAGTACAATTTGTTCTCAGTTTACATTCCTTTTTTTATCATATAAAAAAAAGCAATCAAAGACTTGAATTTTTCTCCACTCAATAGATGGTCAAACTAACCTTTAAAACTAAAAAGAAAATAAATTAATCTAGAAAATTAAATATATGGATTTTCTTTTGTTAAATTTATAAATTTCTGCAAATTTTAAAGGCAATTATTTTTTAGTTATTAAATTCTTGTTTCAAACAACAAAAATGTTATTTTCCGATAGCGCCCCAACCTTTGCATGCGCCACTTGGGCGCCCACACTTGTACTCCGGCACTGTTTGCCTCTATTTATCTTTAAGATTTTCAACTCACTGCACAGGTTTTTACCGTTAGAGCTGAGTTATTGCTGCAACAATGCGTCAGTCTGGTCATGGAATTGTGGACTTGCGGTTGGCATTGCGTTTTTGTCACTGTCCGTTTTGGCCACGTTTACACACACAAACACACACACAGTGTCCTTACACAGTAAGGACATGATAAGGGCTTGGGGGCTGTATGGGCGTCTTGCCATTTGCAGTTACTTGAACTGCGAGAGAGCGTCTGTGCGTATGTGTGTGTGTGCAGCACGTATTTCAGAACGCGTTGACTTTAGTTGTGCCTTAAGTGGAAACTGTAGTTTTTCTTACTTAACTCGGACACACTCATACACATATGTGTAGAGACACGTCATCATAAAGATTTGTGTCTGCGTTTTAATGTCATAAGTCAAGTGCTGGTCGCAGTTCAAGAACTCACGTGCTAAAGAAGTCAAGAAGCTGAGGCTTTGCTTTATTCTGGTCAGTTTAAGGCTGCCACCCTGTATATGGTACCCGCCTGCCAACAACCCTTACTTAATTAAACAACCTTGGTAGGGTATTAAACAATTACTTGTGCGTTCTCGAAAAAAGTCTTTTGCCATTTGCAGCAGCATTAATTTAATTTGTCACACTTTGCGACTGCAAAAAGTTCCAACAGAATGCTGGACCAGGAACTTTACACATTGACCACAAAAGTAGAGCACAGCTGTACAGAGGGAGGCTTTGTTTATATACTAAAGCTTGCTGGGGGCACACTCTGCGGTATACTCTGCCATTTTCAATTTGACTATGCCGGAAGTTACCTGCTGGCGCCAGGGTCATCACACACATAAACACACACAGGGCCTTTTACATGTGGCTACTCATCGAGTGTGTCGTCGTCGTCGTCGTCTCTGAAGTCATTTCCTGTGCACAGTCTGCTAGACGGTCTGTCCCGGGCCCAGAGGTTTTAAGTGTCCCATGTGGCCAACTGGCACTAGATTAAATTGGCATCTTTTGTTTTGAGTGTCGAAGTGACTTTGTTATCCCATTTCAAATGAGACTACAGAAATTAAAACTTTGCTCATGTGCGGGTATATGTATATAGGTATATATTTAGTTGGGTGTAGTTCTAATGTCTGTATGTGTGTTTGCTTGTTTGTGTATGTGTGACTTTTGTGTTGACTTTTTTAAGCACATCATTTGTTAGCTGGCCTTAGATAAACAATAAAGTAAAAGTTAGCTAATGAGTCGAATGGGTTATAAGAGAATTTTTTCAAAAAATGTTGCTTGTTGCATTGGACAAAAAAGAAGTGTGAACGCTCAGAAATTAGTTCCCTTTTAGTGCCAGGAGTATTTCAAATTTCTGGATCTAATCGGTCCATACATTCTTGACTTTTTTGAACATTTTTGTTTGAGCCATGTTAAAAGCTGACTTTCCATCGCAGAATATACCGAAAAATGCCTTCTTCTCAGAATTCTGATTATTGGTATCCACTCGAATCTATATATTGGTTACGATTTAAGTCAATTGTCATATTTCGGTAACTTTGATAAGTTCTTAAACAGCACAGATTCTGCACTTAAAGTATGAAATGGTATGCCGGTATCACTATGATATGAATTGTCCGTCCATTTGACTGATCTGTACTTAAGTTCTTAACGATCTTAGGGAATTAGTAAGAGATCTTAGAATAGTAAACGCAACAAGTTACTTAAGAGTATACGATTTACTGAAATGGATAAAAAAGCATGTAACTTTTCCAAAAATGCAAGTCAAAATGTTACAGTTGCTGGGCAGCTGGTTCTGCCTTAATGGTTGAATTTTAAGATAGAAAACGTTTTATTAGTTTATTTTATTTTTATTTCGTAGTTTTACTGGAGTTAATCTCTTAGACCCTTAATTTTTTAAAAATACGTCGCACACTGAATTGATCATTAAGATCAACTTTGCCATGGACCACATAATATAGCAGCGCCTGTATCACAAATGGCTGCTTCTCTGATCTATTCAAACAGCGCCATTCCTCTCTTATGCTCTTACTCAAACAGCTTTGGCAAACTTTTGACAAATCTCCTTGTACACCTTGTTCATAACAATGCTTAAAATTCTTAAAGGGCGTCTTGTATACCTCATGTCCGGTGATTGCTAGCCAGTAGAAGCGTAGTTGTTCCTGTTTCGTTAGACATTGCCATGGTGCGACCGACTTTCTCTGAGCTTCTGTGTAACACTCACACACATAAGTTCCATATTGCAGCTTGGCGCATTTCTCCAACTCATCTAATTCCTGTTCTTTGGTGCCACCTTTTTGCCATATTTTAAACAAATTCGATATACCGTTCTCTATTATACTTTTAGTTTGACTTTTGCGGGATGAACAAGACGTTCTGCTCTTAGATTTATTTGCTTGGCATTTACTCGAAGTCGGACAACAATTACGTTTGCTGCCACATGCATGTACGGTCTGTGATTTGGGCTTGCCGCATTTAGAAGACTTTCTTTCGGACAGCTGCTTCTTACAATCCCGTTTGCTGACACATTTTGCTTTGGGCTTCAGTTGGCAACTACTCGAGGTCGAACTTCCTGACGAATTGCTACGTGATCTAATCCACGATTTGACTCTACCGATTATACTCTTGCTTTCCGGTTTGCTTCGACACTTCTTTGGGGTCTCAGCTTTGCATTTGCTGGATGTTGAAGCTGCGGTGCACATCTTTGACTCCTTACTACGCACCGCTTTTGGCTTGCAGGCAGCCTTGATGTCAGATTTCGAGTTATCGTGTTTCTCCTCTGGGCACTCTTTCTTTGCTGCAACAGCGCACTGCTTGCACTGCTTTAGCATTAAATCTATATAACTCGGTGTAAGATCGGAATAACGTATCAAACGTTTTTCATTACGCGTTTCTCCATCGTAGATCTTCAGGCGTCTTGGGTAGTTTTGCCTAATCGTATAACTTGCATGCTGTACCAAGTAGTCACTTGCCATATTACCTCCATAAAGTTTACGCGCTGCAGTGCCCAAGCTCTCATACAGGTCCAGACTGAGCTGCAACACATCTATACATAGTAATTTTATTATATAATCCATCATTGATGCCAAAAAAAGTTAAAAAAGGGTAAATGTTAACTTCTATTATATTTTGAACTAAAATTGTTGTGTAATTGTTTGATTTTAGTCAAAGTGAACTAGATTAAAAAGAATTACTTTCGACTACCATTCATTGAGATCTTATATGTACCATATACTATAACATAATTTAGTGTTCATGGACTTATTTCGCAGTGATATCAGCTGCATTTCGGTTAAATATGGGGTTTAGTCTAAATAAGCTAATTTTTATTCTTAAATGGCAATAACTGACATTGCTCTTCATTGTGACGGTGATGTCAAGGTTGAGAAGTATAGTTTTCAGAATCATTGGGAGAGTCCAACAACATATTATTTGTCTTGCTCTCATTAATAACCAGACCCACCCTGGCAGATTATCTTTCAATATTGTCCCGCTCCGATGTACTTCGGCTTTTCGTAACACATTCTCCAGCACAAAGTTGAAGAGGTTGCAGGAGGGCATCGCCTTGTCTGAAGTCGGTCCACTGCAACTTTTGTGTTAGGACCACTGACCACCACAGAAAACTTGTTTTAGAGACTTACTGTAGAAATATCTTTCTTTTTCCAAGAACACGTCAATTCGCTCATTTTAGAACAAAATCCATTTGAAGCATTCGCTTTTCATAATCTGCCCTCATCTGGGCTTTTCATACTTTTAGGCTGAAAACGATTTATAGCCAGCATTTAATGTCGTCCATTTTACAAATCACCGATTAATTAAATATTTACAAGCTCAATTGAGCGCAATGAATACTAATTAATTTGCCGCTTTTGGTCCTTTAAGACTCTATCTCTTAACGCTTGAACTGAATTGTGATTGAGTTGATAATTGTGCATTGAAGAGTTGAAAATTCGTGGAAAACCTTTGAGCTCGACACTAATTGAAAAACTTTGTTGCTTATACTAGACCCAAATAGTTAACAAACATGAGATGAAACAATTCAATAAATGTAAGATACCAAATGTGATGTGTAATAGTACAAAGAAACATGCGGTAAATTGTATGTCGTCTAGATGTCTTCTATAAGTTGTTGCTTGTTGTTGTTGCATTCGAAATGCGGTTAATTTTGCGCAAAAGTTTTGTAGGATTTTGAGTGAAATTTGCTGGCCAAGTTGCTGGCAAGTTTACAACTGCGGTTCGTACAAGAAACTGTGCTACGGTTAATGCAATTTGCCAAAACTCTCAGAGTGTGAGTGAGTGTGTGTGAGTGAGTGTGTGTGTGGTTAACAAAATGGCTGCCTCTGTGTCTTATCCGATGCCACGTAATGGTCACACATACTATGCATACATAGCACAGCAATTATAGGATGTGTGTGCAGAAATCGAGCCACACTTTCAATTTTCCATTTTCGCTTGCTGAGTTTTATGCTCTTTCTCCCTCTCTCTTTCCATTCAGTATTTTTAATTGCGCCGCACGTTTGGCATATGAATTGTGTAGCAGACTATACAAAAACAAGTTAATTAAACGTTTCCGCCAAGTCAAGCAAAACCAAGTAGTGCCCAGTGACCAAGTGAAAGTAGTGCTAGAGAAAGTCCCAAAACTTTTTGCATGTTATCACGGCTTTGGCATCGCATTACCCCCAATCTCAGGCCTGTAATTACACAGATTTGTATGCTGTTTTCGGAAGCACCACTTTGACTTGTATTACATATGGCAGGCATTTTTATATGTAAATTTATTATTTATTAACATTAATTATGGTGGTCGCTCGGTCGCTCGGTCAGTCGGTGGTCAGCGTGTGTAATTGTAGCCCAGAGACTACGATGAGGTGCAAGGGATGGAGGGTTACTCAGTGTGTTGTCTTGACTATCAAATTTCTTTCGCTGATGTCAGCAAGCTAATTAACTGACAATTTGTTTGCCCAAAGGCAAAGCAGCAGCAAATTGAACTGAACTAATTCGTGCGCCGTGGAGTAGGCAACACTTTGAGATTCACCCATTTTGTTATACTCGAACAGTGACATCGTTGAAGTTCAGATGCATTCTTCTCTATGACAAAGCTTTACATATTGATACAATATAAATCAACATTCTTTGGTTTATAAGTCTAACAAGAGTCTATATAGTAAAATTGGTCGCTCTTACTTACTTACTTAACTGGCCATAACAACCCGTTACCGGGTTACGGCCTGATGTAAAGCTCTCCTCCAGGCGTCTCTGCTTTGCGCGAGCCTTTTTCAATTGGTTATACCAAAGGTAGCTAGCGTACTCTCTACCTGGTCCTTCCAACGGAGACATGGTCTGCCCTTTCGTCGCTTCCCTTCGACAACCGTATTGAAGACTCTTCTCGCAGGAGCTTCTTCATGCATACGCTCAACATGACCTAGCCAGCGGAGCCGCTGGATCTTAATTTGCTTTTTTATGTCAATGTCGTCGTAGAGCTCATAGAGTTCGTCATTCCATCGTATGCGGTAGTCCCAACGCATAGAGGGCCAAACATCTTACGGAGTACTTTCCGCTCAAACACTCCTAGGGCGTTTTCATCAGACTGCGACATCACCCATGCTTCAGCGCCATAAAGCAAAGCGGGAAGGATGAGCGTCTTAAAGAGTGTTAAAGTGAGGCTACTCATTTGCATATGAGAACTACCTTTGGTATTACCGAATGGAGAAGGGCGCGCAAAGCAGAGGCACCTGGAGCTGCGCTCTACATCATGCCGTAACCCGGTAATTATGGCCAGTTAAGAGAACAATATTACCCTTTTACATTAGCAGAAAAAAAATTATTTTAAAAACAGAAAGGAAAAGGAGCCTACCGCGTTCCGTCGCAATTGCGGTTAAATTAGTGACTTTTCTCAGGGACGCAACTCTTACGTGATCGTTGCAGTATCCATACCCATTTATCATTTGCACAAGTTAGGAACAAAGCTGTCCATGTCTTTTGTGTAGCTATAGTTTCAGTTCGCCTCCCAGATGGACCATCCACCATTTTTAGCACTTTGCCACCTATCATACCTTTTACTCGGATACGCTGCCCTAAAGATCCTGTTAAGTACGCTGCCACTTTGTACCTCAGCTGCTAAGAGGTACCGTGTGATTACGACGGCTAACACTGGGACAGCGTCCGCTTCCACTGTTTGAAGCTGCTTCCAACCCTAAGGGAGCAGTGCCTATTTTCTTCCTTGCTTCCTCGGCTATATGTTGGTATCGCCAACCTATATACGATTGTTGATGTGACCATTCCCGCTAGGTGCAGTCTACTAACTTGTTTGTGTCTTCTAGAGTTGCGCATGATTTAGTCTTACTGACGTATTCAAGATGGTATTTGCATGGTCGATTATGATACTTGTAGGTGGATGGAACTCTATCGATATGGAGCCACCTGTTCCGTCTGCTTATAATAGCTGTTTAAGCGCGTCCACATCTTAATAGCCAATCCATTTTCAGTGACCTGTTGCAGATATTTGTTCATTGTAACGAAGATTTCTGTCCTCAATGAAACTCCAAGCCAGTTGAACGACGCAGCCCGAGATTCGCCAACTGCTGAGTGGAGAATGTTTGTCTAGCTTGCAGAGTTAAAAGCATTTTTATCTTTTAGCGTGCAGATCAAGAAGTCTTGTGGACTCTGAGCTATCAATTTTAACTGCCTGGTTGTTAGGAATATGCGTGGGACGATTTTCCAGACGGAAACCTTCGCAATTGTAAATGGTGCGAGCAGGAACCATTTGCATTTATGTAATGAAGTGTATACGGAAATGTTATCAATGTCGTACTACAAAGAAAACTTTGGAAATTATTTGAAAAGGGTCCCCTTCCATAAACACCCCGAATCTGAACGTTTTAGCAATGTCAAGCTTAGGCAGAATACTAAAGATGTCGGAAAAGATCTCGTAGCAACTCCCATATAAACCAAATGTATCTTTGCAAATGTTTGTGCGATATTACTAAGATGTGGTTTGGATTAACTAAGCAAGTCAGCTCTCATTACATCTACATCTACTCTTGTTGTTGTCAAGTGTTAAACAATTTTACATGCAATTAACACTTTGGGTGAGACTGTACACACACACACACTTACCCACACACATACCTAAATACACACAACGCTTTGTATGTGTTAATAAAACTAATTCTATTAGCTAACTAGTGTAAGTAGCGGTTTCATCATGTAGTTTACATACAAAGTTACAGTGTATAAGTGTGTGTGTGTGTGTGTGTGTTTGTGAGTATCTGTGTGTGTGTGTGTATGTGTGTGTGTGTGTGTGAGTATCTGTGTGTAGCTAAAACAACAACAAATGTTGTCTGAACACACGTTTGGCATTAATTTAATCCTTCCGCAAAATAAAGTGATAGCGCCAACCACTAACAAGGCAAACACATTAAATATTTATGCATAGACACATACACACACACACACACACACACACACACACACACACACACACATGAGTTGCGGGGTTTTAATTGTCTTCCACAAAGGATTCTGCGCTTGTGTGTATCTGTGTTAGATTCCCGCTTTGACTTGAGGTAAAAATAATTGCAAGATTGGGCATAATGTGTCAAGCTGCGTCGACTTAAAAGCGCTGCTCTTGATTACTTCAAAGAAGTGCCGCCGCGGCAGCTTTTAAGTGACTCAAACGCACACACACACACCCACACACACACACACACACACACACACACACACACACATAGAGACAGCAGCTTTTCGCACTTTGAAGTGTCAAATGGTTAGTACCCAACAAATCCAATGTTATCCATCAAGGCATCTTTCACTTTTGTCAGCGAAACAACAATGGCCTCTTAATTACGTGTCATATGTGTCACTCTTTCGTTCTGTCTGTTGTCTCTTTGTCAAACTCTGAGTGTGTGTGTTTGTGTTTCTCTAGAGTACGCCAACAGTCTCATGTTTGCTCGACACTTTTCCTTTGGAAAAGCCGCATCACTTGTTAGCTTATTGCAAGTTTTTACCAAAGTTTTTGCTCTTTGCATTTGTCGCCTTTGACTTGGCTTTTGATGCCATAATTAGTATAGAGCGGACTCCAGCATTTTCTGCTTTCTCATACGCTTACTGAAAGTACATGGTTATGTTGTGAACAGTTTTCGGTAAAAATATAAACGTCCAGCGTTATCGTCACAAGTTATCGTTACAAGAACACACTGCGCATTTACACGAATGCTTTTCAAAAAATGGCTTAGCTAGCGCTTGAGTAATTCAACAACTATGCAGAACTTCAATAACTTGTCATTACCAAAGATGTCGAAACTGGGACTATTTCGTTCTTGCGGAAGTTTAGCAGAAGTTAACAGAAAAATCAAAATGGACAAAATTAAAGAACAACTGCAAATCGGACAATTTAACAAAATTCCTTGAAATTTTTTTTAATCTTAGTCACAGAGGGCAAAACTAGTGCCAGCTAATTTTTCCCAAAGGCACAACATTGCCATAGAGAAATACACAGGTTTGTATCTTTGTGTACTCCGAAAAAAACGCCGCTAATTTTGTTGTGGGAAGTGTGACCATAATTTGTAAAAAATGCTGCCAATGTGTAATCGATGTTGGTGGCAAGCAATTCTAAATGCTAATTCTAAATTCTAAATCTTAAAATAAAAGATACAAAAAGTAAGTATTTGTTTCTCTTACGTGTCGGTGTGACTACTATCGCAAATTATTTAGTTACACCGATATTTTTGCCCTGTGTGACTAGGGCCTTAGACAAGCTCCGCTAAATGCCTTTCTGCAGTAGAGTGCCAAACAAGTTCCCATGCTGGAATTTCATACCTCCCGAACGTTGCTGAAATCTACAAGTAAGCCTGATTCCTGCTGGAAAGGAGCCAACTAAACTCCTATATTCTAACTCGCACAGTGGCAACGTTTAAGATAAGTATCTTATCCAGTCCAGAACCTAGGTACGAGGTACACCTTGCCTCAAGGTGTTGTAAACATTGACACATTGTACCACGTTCATTTATGTATTCCCACAATCCCTCAGACGCAGCAGCAACCCCTTCAACCGAAGAAGAAAAAAAAGAACTCAGTACTCGAGACATCAGCTGTGTATGCAAAACAATATTCATGGAACACCAACCAAAAAGATTCGGGATCAGCAATAGAATTCTTAATCTTAACACTACGAGTCCATGAAGGTAAGATTTCATGAGCGGAAAGAAGGCAGTGGGTAGGCTCTGCTATACCTTCTGAAGCAGCCAATCATGCCAATCCCTATAAAGGTATTATAAAGATCCTTAGAACGATGAAGCAAGTCAACGGCTTCCCTAAATACAAATTGTGTGTTATTTTTTAGAAATCGATAATTTCTATCCAAAAATTGTACTACAAACTAAACCACAGCCGAACCATTCGCAATCGAAGTCGCCTACGTTTTATACTCCGTAGAGTGCATCCCGAATTGAAGTCGTAAGGGTGCTTACCAGTTTTTGTCCGCCATTTTAGGGGTTGCCACAACAATTCTGTGTATCGCTGTGGTGCTGTCACATGAATAGCGTTCACAAAAAGAGAAAAAAGAGTTCAGTATTGAATTTCAATATTGGCTGTGATATTGTGTTTTTTGTTGCTAGTCTCATTTTAATCAGAACGAATTACAAATAAAACAAAAAGTACACTAAGAAAATGAAGAGTGGGAAGATAAACCAGCCCAGAACACTATATATCGAACGTTGTCTTGCGCTCAACTTCATCATCAAACCGGGAAAGTTGCGCATATCACCCTGATACATTTCATAGTCACTAAGTGCAAACCAGTTGGGACTGTTTGCGTTTGTTATGTAAAAACCGGAAGGACGCGGCACATTACCTGGCATAGCTCTGGCATTACCGTCATCGGTACCGGCAAATGGTCCTTCGCCATCAAAAGGTATTATATCCTCATGCAAGATCAACTGTTGCAGACAAGTTGGACAACAAGGCTCTGACGCACTACAAATCTTTGGCCAAAGACAGGTCCAGCAATAAAGATGTCCACAAATGGTAATGACGCCGCAACGCACAAAGTTGTGGCAAATATTGCATGCAAATGAAGCCCATACTAAACGTCGCAGAATTGTAAGATTCGGCTTACTGCGTACATCGCCTGGCTCGTCTTTCTTAAATACAGCATTTTCGCATTCATCATCTGCATCATATAGCTCATCATCTGCCTTCTCATCGTCATCTATATTAATGATACCATCATCTTTATCCGATTCATGCTTCTCATTATCTATGTCCATATTTGCATTGTTTTCTGCAAGGTCTACAACATTCATCAGCATCTGGTCTATTAGTTGCTCCACAACAGCTGCGCCTTCAGCTAAAATCTCGCACCCATATGTGGCAGTATTTCCACACTCTTTAATGACCGCTTCCACAAAGGCTGCCAAAAACTCAGGTAGGGAAAAGTTGACAACATGCGAATTGAAGTTACTTACCATCTATATCCATTCTCTTGAATTGATGTTTTTCCAATTCCATAAGATTTTTTTTTTTTTAAATTAGAAAACTTGTTGAAGATAAACGCAATGCATTCAATTATTGTTTTCATCAAATTGATATTTCAAGATATCGAAAATATTCAGTTCAAATTAACTTTGTGTATGCAATTAACAGTGTCTTCTATTAATGTGCATTTTCATACCAAAAATTTTGGGTAAAGTTGGGCTTAAAAATAAAAAATATTTTTGACAGAATTGACTTTAAAATGAAATTTGATTGAAAAATACATATGGGATGTTCGCAAAACAATGTTGGGCTGAAACTCGGATGAAATAAATTTCTGGCACACCTGTGAATATATGTTGTAGTTTGCATAAATAATCGCGAACTTGGCGCGGAAGACCTGCCTGCACAGTTGTTCAAGACTGGAGCCAATGAGTTGGTAGGATGCATGCACCAGCTCTTTTGCAGAATATGACTAGTTAAAAACATGCTCGATGAGGGAAACCTGAATACCAAAGGGACATCGACCATCTCTGTATCGATCAGAAAGCACCATTCGATAGTAGTTGAATCGCGAATATGCCGCACTGTCCGAGTTAGATATCCCCGAAAAATTGATGCGCCTATGCAAAATTACGTTGCTCCTTTGGAGTTGTATCTATCAACTCTTCTGCTATATTGGCAGCAGCACCCAGTTGAAACGGAACTTTACGCTGAATACAAGGCTTTACCCGCGATTTAGCTGTCAATTGCTGCCACCACGATACTCCCATAAATACTGCTGACACGGTGGTACCGATGTTAAGTTCTCGGTTTGCCCTCCCCTTTTAGCTCTAATAAGCTCGAATTTGTGGAACCTCACCAGTTTTGCCAAAAATGCCCGGAACTGTTTACCCATGCACCTCTTGTGCGGCCAGAAATGTAAGCAGCATTGAACTCTTTCGGGCCGCCATCACTCCAGAAACTTCACTTCACACTTCCATCTAGAAATCACCCATCGCCATACAGAGGGAACTCACAATGCATGCGTGTGCAGCCAATCCACAAACTCAGCGCCGCAAATTTATGCAGGTTAGTTGCCAAGGCATATTGTGTGCAGGAAAGCCTTCAGTGATCCATGATCTGTCAGCAGGAATCTAGCTCGGAGGTTAAAACCAAAGAGCAGTATTTATGGGTTTAATAAAAATAGAAAAAAAATGCCTTATTTAAGCACATTTTGCTTTCGGTGTTTCTAAATCAGGCATCGGCAGCAGAGATGGTAACAACACATGGACAACTTTGCTCTACTGACACACAAGTGTTACTGCAGTGACTGTTGCCGATCCCTGTTCTATATTTAAGAACGAAATTTGCATAGTTTTTTTTAGACATTTTTTTTCTCAGCTTGGAACTGATTTTTTGAAAAAGAATCTGATTCTCTTGAACTGCTTTTACCTTAAACTGCAGTAAGGGCATATAACTTTCGGTGTCTTGAGGTTCGTTTTATACATTTTCGTTTTGCTGACCTGCAGGCCATGTATGCGACCAAAGGAGTGAAACTGGCCGAACAGGATGTTAATTTCAATTTAAATGCAACAAGGCAACTTTGTAGCAACAATAGTTGTTGTTCTTGTTGTTGTTTTTAGTGTAATTGTTGCTTTTGCTGCTGTTGTTGCCCAATTGTCGCACACGACGACGTCCTTAGCTGCAAGCGATTTGAGCAGCTTCTTTTGTTGTTCCTTTGAGTGTCGACATATGGCAAATGAAATTCTTGCTGAAAATGTCTCAAGAAAATGTCTGAATGAGTGACCAGAGAGGAAAAGCCTAGGTCCTTTGCTGTGGCTCCTTGGCTCAACGCTTTGGTTGACCTTTGGTCAGCCAGGCGCCTTGCAGCTGCACTTCCGTAGCTTTTCATTAGATTTTTGAGATTTGTTTTGGCCAGCGGCTGATTCTCTAACAGTTTTATAACTTTAAATGAAATCATTTATTTGCTCAAGTAGTTTATTTACTTATATGGCTTAGTTATGGACAGTTTTGGGTAGATGTCGATGTTGCCTAATTAAAATGGCATATACAAACAGTGAGCACAAGCACTCAATTTGTGAAAAACCACACCGTCATGTTGGTATGAGGAGGCAGCTCAAACCCCTTTGGCCCACGCAAAAGACAGCTAATGATTCATATATCGAATCGAGTTGGAGCAAAGCTGAAAGTGGCGCCAGAAATCACGTACCACTGCCAAAGTTGCCACGTTGCGTGTTGGATTTTAGCGTTATTGTCTTTTAAGCTAAGACAGCAGAGCAGAGCAGCCCCTGATCCCCGTGCCGCTCCAGCTGCTGCGCCTGCTAGCAGACCACAACAGCTAATTAACGTTAATTTATTAAATCAGTGTGTAAGTAAGGCATGCGGTAGTACGGCGCCGAGAGCAGGAAGCAGGAGGACTAAGAACCTTGCCAGCTTTGAGATAAAAGTTTCTCACGACTTGCTTACTTTTCATGCCGCCGCTCATGGCTTAAGTATTTCGCTTTGGTTTTTCTTAGCTGGAAAAGCATGAAAACCACACGCAGCAATTATTAATTCAATTATTTTAGCGCAAACAGCAAACAGGCAAAAGCAGAAGCTGAAGCAGCAGCAAAAGCACCTAAGATGCTGTGTGGTACGAGTTGCAAGGATATTCTAGGATAAAGTTGTGGCACAGACACACACAGCGCCAAAGACAGCATAAATGAGTTGGTATTATTTTGAGTGCACGTTGGGGGGCAGAGCAAGGGGCTCCGCTACAAAAAAAAAAATGATGTTGGTGAAATAGAGTAGCACAAACACAATTAAGTGAATGACGTAGAAGACAGCGCTTAAATTGAGAAAGAGCATAACCAAGTGGCACAGCCTGAGAATGTATGTGAGAGCAAATAAAGTGGAAAATTTAATTAGGCAACTGCTGTTATAACAGTTAAGAGCATATGCATATGGGACTTAGGACCGACTACGAAATACCTGCTACAATTCCAACATTAGCGAGGTGGGAACTGAAATTTTTCAAGCTGCATTCCTAAACAGGAGTTGATATCATTCGACTCATGACAGTTCTAGGGTTGATTATTCGGAATGATCTTCAATATATTCGATTCAAGCATCTTTCTCCCCTCGAAGCCTTGCCTGCTGAACGGTATTTTCAAACATTAACCATATTTAAGCCTCGTAAGGACTATCTTGTTAAAGCTTGCCACAAATTGCATCCGTTTTCCTAAGTAGAAATTTTTCGAAATTTCATTCTACATGTGTGTATTTGACTCTACTACGACTTTCACGTGCGTTCTTCGGATGTTTGTTGTGTTATTTCGAAGAGTTGAGAGATGTCATAGTGAAGCGACAACAAACGGCTACTGACGCAAGAACGATATTCTTTACAAAACAAGCGAATTTTGGGTGCAAAAAACACTAAGGTCATTACTACCCCTTGAGTATGGCCCAAAGATTCTGACAAGCCTAATCCCAGAAAGGATTCTCAGATTCTGCGTTGTAGACATTCAGGGGAGACCTAATTCTTCTCCTTAAGGATACGCTAATTCTTGTCATAACGAAAAAAACGACGCTAATTATCAGGCTGGACAACAAACTTCAACAAAAGGTGTTCATTTAGGCTCCTTTATGTTTTTACTGTAGGTACCGAATACATAAAATATATATATATATATATATGGCTTAAGTAATCTCAAAATGCAAATTTGGATCGAAAATGTGATAGATGTTTAGAATTATTTATTCATCGGTTCGACTCTACTAGAAAATGATAAGTAATTTTATTTGCCGGAAGCCCATCTATGCCCCTGCTCACAGCCTTTCTGTAACCGGAGAAAGTTTAGAAGCAGACATCCTGTTCTAAGAGTACTCTAACCTCTGACCAGAAAGAATAAACCAGAGGGTTCGCAGGTTGACTATTTGTGGTTCACACCTCATATGTGTAAGCGCAGCTCTTTTGTGCGGCTGCTGCCGGACATGCAAATTAATAACAAAATAACAAGGATTTTTTCTACTAATAGACAAGGTAGGCAAGTGAATTAGAAGCAACCTACTCTGGTAAAAAGGTAAGGGAATACTAGGATCCCAGATGCGTCCACTAAGCGAAAGAAGAAGGAATTGCTTTTGGACAGATACAAAGATTAAAACATAATTTGGAGTCAAAAAGGACACCTAAGTCAGAGTATAAGTTATATCTTTCATGAAATTTCAGACTTTGAAGAGCAATACTAAAATGGCTTAATAATATTAGTGGCTTACCTTACTCCAAACTATAAGGTCTATACAACTAAACCAGAGGGTTCGCAGGTTGACTATTTGTGGTTCACACCTCATATATGTAAGCGCAGCTCTTTTGTGCGGCTGCTGCCGGACATGCAAATTAATAACAACATCCGTTTCCGCACGAAAAATGGCCGAAAATGCAAGAGCCATTTTGTAAATTACCGTTACATGAGGCGTACTGTTACACAACACCACGGTAGCGTTAATAACAATAATAATAATGAGATGAATGGCCAAAAATTTTAAAGCCAGCACATCCGCTACGACAAAACGTGTCCGTAACAACTTCCGGAATCTTTCGAGAGAACGAGTGAGTCCACTAATGGTAACAGCCATTTGGCATGCTCCACAAAAGGCACACAAAAGTTTTGCATTGTCTTAAAAAAAAAAAGTAGGTAAAATATAAAATGTAAAAGTTTTGCAACTTAAAGTCACCTGCTTTGGTTCCCACTACACCGCCGGGCTCTATTATAGTTATAGGGGATGCTGGAACATGGACTTTCTGCGCTTTGTTTCAATTCACGGCAATTGCAGGCAGCTCATCAGACATCAGGTATAATTTGGCCCGGGACTATTTCATTTTACGGCCAAAGTGGCACATTTGCATAAAGTTTTATTTTCTTTGACCCGCACTTTGGGATTCCGCTTTGGGACAACGCAAATTTTACAACTCAACTTCTATTTCTTTTTGCTATTTCTGTAGCGATTTCCACTTCTATTTCTACCATTGCCATTCTCATTTATATTTTGTCATTCTACCTACAACTTTGTCGTCTGCGATTTGCCCGGCAAGTGATTTTTTGCAGCTGCAGCTTATTGAAATTCAATATCTGCTGCTTTATATGCAAGTTAAAGGCACACAAACTTAAAGCAGCTCAGGATGTGGCATGCCTCAAATAGTACATGAAAATGTTCACACCTAAGACACACACCCACACAGCCGCACGTGAATTCCAATAAAAGGTAATTTCAAAATCAAACACTCACCATACAGCAAACAGCGAGCGAGTAAATTCGCAGTGAACGTCTCACAGCAAATCCTTTCAATTGCTGCAATTTACAGGATAAATAGGATCAAAATCGAATTTAAATGGTAAACAAATTTTTCGTGATTTTGATTTTGTTGACAGAACTTTTCACTTATGTTGCAAAATAAGCAGATTATGCGCTGCCTTGCGACAACCACCGAGAGCTACATATATATCCCAACCCAAGGAAAGGGCAAGGGGATGGCAAGCAGCTATCAAAGCGCTATCAAGGGTTGTCTATTGAACACCTATCTCTAGCTACAACCCACAAACACACACGTGCCACACCCTTTCCATGGCTCATTTGCATATGTGTAGCATAAGAAAAATGTAAAATGGAAAATCACGACTGAAAGCTACACTTCACCCCCGTCGGCATAAACTTTACTTTGGTGCATTTTGTAGAATACAATCTTGACAGTTTTTATAAGATTTATGACAACACTAACAATGTCAGTAAGGTCAGATGGGCCGCAAATCGGCATGCCGGCACACAAAAAGGGAGCAGACACTGCCGAAACCCATCAGCTATATCGGTTTGCCGATTGTCGGTAGCCTAAAGTCGATATGTGTGATTACTGCAGACATTCATAAAGTCTTGAAAGTGGGTCGAATGAATCGACTCATTCTGGTTGTTGTTGACTGGTGCAAAAATAACGAGAATGAGACTGGCTAAGAAGAATAAGAAAAGAAATTAGACCGAAGACGGAGAGGAAGATGACGACGAAATAATTAGATACAAGAAGAGGAAGTTCTGTGAATTTTTATTGAAATCAATTCAAGCATTTTGCAGTTATGGTTTAAGTAGACAAGTCGGCTGCCGATAATCTGTCAGCAACTAAAATCCGCACAATCTTTTTACGCAATTGTTGGCCACAATCTGACCCGTTAAATTTGTTACTGCCCAAAACAATTGGTTTTGACCGACTGTACTGATTGTCGGCCCGTAAGTCCCTAAAGCGTCGAGCCGAAAGGAATATTGCTTACAGCAAATTTAGCACAGTTTTCGTTTTATTGTTTTGCAATATCTATTTAGTAACTGTTTGCTATGAGTTACTGATTGGTTAGCCACTGAGAAAAAATCAAGTAGAGTTGTACAGTACTTTTATTTCGTTCTTAAAATTTTTACGTTCTGAAATAAAGAATTTTCATTCTACGTTTAAGGAAAATAAAGCTTATAGTATTTTCGATATTACGCTGAAAATCAAGCGCAATCATTCTTGAACAGTTCTTAAACTTAGAACAAGCAGAAATGGTTCTAGAAACAACAATTTACGTTTTTAGCGCTCTGAAAACTCGAATTTTTCAATTTTTTTCCATATTCCGTACTTATATTGCTTTAAACATAGATTTATTTATTTTGTATTTTCTTTTAATGTGAATTTTATCAGTGAAAAGCTGCAAAACCATCGATAGTATCGCAATTCGATATTTTCGATAGTTGCAATAACTCAACGTTTTCCGGTGAAACCTATACCATTCGAAAGATAAAATGTTTGCGATTTGCAGAATATAAGTTTCAATTGGATACTTTGCGTTTTAGTGAGGTAAAAACAACAAACCACACCCCCGGTTAGAAAATAGCACCTCAGCGGGTCAAAGCTTGTCGTATGAGGCGACTAACAATGACACTAGGTTCTTTCGATACCAGTAGGGTTTGGGACCCACCAAACAAAAAAAACTCGGCTATATAACTTATCTGCTAAAAAAGAAAAGCCAAGCCGGGTATTAGACGATATAGTGTTCAATCAGGGTTTTTACTTAGATATCTTATCCATACTTTTCTCGAAAATACTGTATTTTTATGCATCTTAAACAAAAAGTACAGTGTTCAAAAAGACTTGTTCTGTTTGCTGCGATTTTCGAGCGATATTGTCGCGTTTTTTAACGCCAAAACGATTTCTGTCGCCAAGACCCATAAGAATTTTAATTAAATTTCATATGTACACTTCAATAAACACGCACAAAACTATAAAGAGCAAAACTACCTAAAAGTAAAATCACTCGATTTTATTTATTTTTACTCGAAACTTTGCTACACCAACAGAAAACTTGTCGAGCCTGAAACTTGTAGAAAACTTTTGACACGAGTTTTCGGCATTTGGAAACATAAACAAGATTAATTTCACATGTGCATGGATATGAATATGAATGTGAATGTGAGTGAGTGTGGATATGTGTGTGTGTGTGCCTGTGTCTGGTTAAGAGAGTGGGCTTAGAGATGTGGCTCAGTTAGTTATTACTTTGATTATGTTTATTCTAGTCATAAAATTCTAATGCCGCTTTCTCATGTGCACTTCATTTAATCATGTGTATTACAACGCGAAATTATTTCACCATTTTCTTGGCAATAGAAAGAAGTTTTCATGTGATTAGCCAAGTGAAAAAACATGAGATTAGGCAACTATGCAGCAAGTTTATGGCACTTCGAGTGCGAACAACTCGTAGGTGTGTTTAAAGTGCGCAAATGACATAACATTTTGTCAGCTTTAGCCAGCTTATATTTATTTATATGAGGCTAACACACTCGAAAAAAAAAAACAAAATTAGTTGCCAATTTAAAGCGATTTTGGCCAGAATCCAACAGCAGCCGCTACCGTTGGACTTAAGTGCTTTTAATTATGTCCACTTAAAACTCAATATCGCAAGTTTCCGAAATGTGCAAATCACAACTGAATGGCTGCGATGCTGCCACACGCAGTCTGCCTCTAGGCGTTGCGCAATTAACGGCAAAATGCCTACCAAAGATTGGGACCACGTAGGGCCATAGAGTTGGAACTGGCGACGGTGTATCGCCTCTTCGCACACATCGCTCTAAATAAAGCATAACAATTTATGAAATTTTAATTTTTTACACTTAATAACACGCTAAGTTATGGACGCGACAAGTGAAACGGTCGCGATTCCCGACGCTCTGACTCTCTCGGGTACAACGTCTCTGTCTCTATAGAGACATCAATGTGAGGCATGCAACTTGTGTGGCATAACCATCAGACGGGGCATGAGCAACAGGCGGCAACAACGTTGAGCATAATTAGAGTTGGTGCTGCTATATTTGGCATGAGGCATTAGGCAGCTCCCATATTTAATAAGTCTCTCGAGATTTTTAGCGATATTTTGATTAGCCGTTTTTATGCTGTGTTAATTTATATCTTAGCCCAATTTTTGGCCTTACTTTTACGAGTGAGAGCGGGACAGCAAAAAAGCTTGAAAATCCATTTAATAAGTAAATTACAGACTTGAATTAGGCGCTAGGATTAGCTAGATCGATCGTCGTGGGACAGGTGATCGTCAAGCCCGGATAGTTGTTGTTGTAGACATGGTACCGTATCTGGGGGATGCATAAAAGAGTAAGACAGAAAGGAATAGTGCAAATAAGAACTTCAACTGAAGGAAGGCAGCGGGTTCCTTTGTTTGCCAGGTTCCCCGTAATGAAAGTTACGTTCGATTGGGGAAGGACCAAGTTCGGCATGCCTCTGTTTAAGCTTTCATGTCTAAAGAAGGTGTAACCTGTTTTACACGCAACAGTAAGGGATGGTTAACCATATATAGTCTAACGATTATTCATCAAAATAATGAAATAATAATCAAAAAAGATCAAGGAGACTTATCTTGGCTAGCATTATCCGAGATCTTATGTATTGCAAACAAAAGATCTTGTAGGAATATTTAAGAAGAATTGTTTTGCTGTGAGGGGAGCTTTGCTGGTTAAGTGTCTCAAAGCCTCTTAGAGGAGTAGTGATAATATGGCTCTTTTTAAAAGGGGTTGATCTCATAAAAGAGGCTACATTGTCTAGTAATTGCTAGAATGGTTGCTCAACGGCCACTATGCAAACTCCTGTCATCGTACTTATTGGGCATCTTCCGTTTTTGAAAACAAAGTGTATGACCATATTGGCTGACCATATTTATAATCTGTTATATAAATAGGCTAAGAAAAAATTTGTGCACCATTTTTCAGCAACCATATGGCTACAAATATATGTGAAACTTATATCATTCTGTAGGGAATTTTCATAAGATGTGCAGAATATAAGTGTCATTTATATATTTTGCCAATTATACGTGAAATCAATAAAAAACGTAACTCATGTATTTTATATGGATTGGTTTTCACTTGTATTTGTTAACGCTCACGAACGTTTTCTCTGTCGATATTGGCATCTGCAATAGTATTAGTGTGTTGACTTTTAATTTACAGTCGGAATCCGACTAGTATGTATATATGTGACTATAAAGCCCCCGAGTCATCTTAGTCCACTTTGTGAGGAGGGTGGTTGACCTTTTCGAGGTAGAGACCTGGGTTCTTCCTTGGAAACATTATATAAGGTTAATTATCGTCATTAGGGTTATTTATGAACTGCCTAATCTGATGAATTCCTGAAAAACAATATTATTGAAGTTGGTACTAGACAGAAGTCTATAGAACCTACTTGTTAACCGAACTAAAAGAAGAAGTATTAGGTTGGCTGTGAATCATTCAAGGGTTTTAGCTTCGTCAAACCTCGCACTTGGTACCTTTCCCACTGCATTTTTCGCAGCAAGATGACAGATGTGTGGATGTACATTTAGTCGTGCCCTGAGTTCCGATACCATATGTCAGGTTGGCCAAAAATTGCTTGGGTAGGCTCCAAGTCATAGATGACGATACTGATGTCCTAGAAAACCAATATGTCAACAGGCCATCAAGCTCAGCTGACTTATTTTAAGGACTCTCTAAGTGACATAGTCCCTAGTTATAGTTATAGTTATAGGTCAAAGATATACCATAAGCTTCATTGGACTTAACTTACTTAACCAAGATCGTTCAACTTTTTACTGCTATTTGAAAGATTCACATTCAAATGCAAATGTTGGCTCTTACCTTTTTGGCTGTAGACAATTTTATCTTTATTTACACAATATACTATTCTATAAACAATCTTTACAACCAAAGTTTTTTTCAGTGTAGTGTCGTTCGCTTTAAGTCTTAATTTAAGAAGATAGTTCGTCAGCGCTCTCATTGTCAATCTCTATCTGAACACAAACCTCATTAGTGGTCTCAAAAGACGAGCTGACCAAAGAGCTGTCCGAGTCCATAGTGCTGACTCCTTCTGTTGCCACGTTTGCCCCAGATGATGGATCAGTTAAGTAACCGTTTACATCACGACGCATCTCATCGATTAGCTTTTGTTGTTCAGCATCGAATTTAGCCTGAAGATTTTGCAGCATCTGTGACTGTTGGATTACGAGCTCTTGGAAGCGTCCCTTTTGACGATGCTCCAAGCTGCTAATCATCTCAAGTCTATCTTGTTCAAGCGGATTCAACGATGGCGCGGAGGATGTGCTGTCTATGGATTGGTTTATGACCGATCCTACAACTTTGAGTGATTGTTTGTTAGTTGCCGTTGCGGGCGACTTTGCAGTCACTGTGCCAGCTTTCAAGCTTTTCATTCCTGTAGCTTTGGTTTTGGGGGAGCGTGCAGTAACCTTGGTGAAGGTGTTACACCTCTTGACGCGTGTATCAAAGTTCTGTTTTCGCTTGGGATGGCTAATATTCGCATGGGAAACAGCATGAGCCGTATGGACTGCTTGACGCTGGCCAAGTTTGGTTAATTGCGAGGATTTGCTGCGCGCCGGGCTTGATTTTTTTGGCAAAAAAACTTTGTTATGCGTTGACTTGGTTTTGAGTTTGCCTGCGATTTGCTGAGCCGGTGCCATGCGTTGCTTTACTTCGATTTTGCTGGACGAAGGAATGATTGGTTTGGCTGCCATAGGCGTGGGCACTGGGACTTCAAGAGACAACGGCACTGAAATAGTTGAAGTGTTCATATTGGGCGAAGTCGGTTTTATGGCCGAATGGTGCTTGATAGCAGTAATTTCTTCAAAAGGGCAGGAGGAACAACTCTTTCCAAGCATTGGACACAGTCCATCTTCGTTGTTTGTCGAGCTACCATAAATCCAAAATTTGGAAGGTATTGATCCTCTTGAATCCATTTTGGGACTTGTGGAGGCACGTTTTATATGCTCCTGGCCAGCCAGCTCACGTTTGTAAGTTTTTGTAGCTTCTATCAAGTCCAATAAACCTTGCTTCTCCGTTAGGTCGCAGTTCTTTGACTCACTATCACTGGGTACTTTTTCTTTTCTAATGGAGCGCAAGTCAATTGTTAATATGGGCGTTGTATTTGGTTTCTGCTTATTTCTTTTTGGTTTGCTCGCGGTATTACTATGAAGCATTTGCTTTCGGACCACATCTGAAAGATGCTGCTCCAATTGCAATTTCGTTGGGGATTCTCTGCAACTCGTTTTGGGTGCTGTTGGTTTTTCCGCTGCTTTTGTCGGTTCAATTAAGCCTTTTGGCTTTTGATTTTGATTACGCAATTTTTCGTTCTTTAGATTTAGCTTTGCCTTCATTTTGATTAAAGATAAAACTTGTTCTAAGCTACAAGACCCACTCTTTTTTTGAACTAGATTGGGAGTCTGTAAACTTGACACGCTTGGCTGTTCCTCTGACAGTTCATGCTCCGTTTCGCCCAACTTTGTATTGCTTGTACCCTCAAGCTTCTTTAAATCACTGTTTGCCTTTGGCTCAGTAAACGAAGTAGTCTGCTTCTTGACTGTAGTTTGCGAAGAATGCGTTTTCTTATACTTCAATATGGCATTGCATTTGTTGTCATAAATAAGTGTTTCGGATTTCACTAGCGTCTGGTGATGTTTTTCTGTGTTTGTGCTGGCATCTGCAAACTGCCGCAGTTTTCCATCGCCGCCCAGGGTATGGTAGAACTTCAGCTGCCTAATCGGGTCCATGGTTTCTATAGGCTCTGTGTAGATTTTAACATTTGGTTTGTGTTTTGGGCTAAATTTGTGTTCGACATTTACGGCCAAGTTACGAAGCTTTTGCATTTCAATCCGTCGTTCGGGAGTCATCTGTGTGGAAATCATTAGAATTTCCAGAGATATTCCATAGTTATATGTCCAACTTACCAGTGGAGGCAATATAGGCGCACCATCTATGCGAAAGATAGATTTATAGTCCATCCTCATATTGCCCTCAAAGGAATCCTGAATTTCTATGCGTTGATTCACCTTTTGGTTGATTTCCTGAATAAAATTCATGCTTGGGTTTTTGTTGAAAGAACACAAACTATTTTTGTTTTTTTTTGCTGGATTTTTAATTTTGTATTCCAATAATTTGTCAAATAAAATGAAACTTGAACGATGGCTACTTTGATTCTAATAAAAAATACTGAAACAACAGAAAAGTAGGCTGACATTAGATTCGAGTTGGGTAAAAGAATACTCTTCAACAGCAAATAATAATTTTCCAGAGTCCTTTTTTACATATCAAGCATCAAACGATGCTGTGACGCTATCCGCGTGGATCTAATCTTTACTGATGTGTATCCTCAAATGTGAGATATCAATTCTTATTACTATGATGCTTCCATGTTAACGTATTTCAGAAAAACACGAAGAGAAGATTACCAATGATTTTAGTAATTTGGTCTGCCTCAACGTTAACCCAGAAAAATATGTTGTAATACATACCTTTAATCTTGAAAACACCAATTTGCTAGAATGAAACAATTCCATCTCAGAAATTGTTCAAATGACAGGAAAATGGAAGTTGAGTATATTTTGCTTCGCATTTGACAGCAAGCTCAAGTTAAGCTTCCAGGTAACAAAGTTGGCCTTACATCGTCAATGGCGACACCTAAAGGTTTTAGGACCGATGATCATTTATGGGACAAACACATTTTGTTACCCGTTACCGGGCTAAGGATTAATGTAGGTCACTTCTCCAGGCGGCCATACCATCTTCCAAATGGGGGGACTCTCTGTTAAAGTCCTGGGCAGACTTCGCTGCGCACACCTAACAAGTATTGGTTATTAGCGCAGCTAACCACGTGGAGGTTGTGCGTCAACTTGGTAAATCTAAAGATTGGGATCAGGTAGTTTCACACTGTATTACCAGAACCCAGGCGCACCCAATCGCATGATGCACAATATAAGAGTTGGCCTCTGCTCTAAATTACATCCACATTTTCATGAATGTAAAACTGCTGGAATGGAAGTGGAAGAGACTAGCAAAGAAACAATAATCAGAGCTAGACACGTCGGTAGAAGAAAAAAAAGAAAATCTTTATCAATATGCATGCGCTGGTGGTGGCAACGAAAATATCCGGAAAAATCTACGACGATGGAGAAATAACAATATGATCCAGTAGGCTGGATAAACGCGGTTACAGGAATGAAGACCATCTAGGTCTACAGAACAAGGGTTTTCCTGTCTCTTTCCAGCTTAAAAGGACACTAGAAGGCAGTACCGGATCGGCACTCGTAGGACTTGCGTACTCGCGGTAGAATCCTAAAAGTTGATAATCCTCTTATTCGTACATGGAATATCGGTGCTACACATATGTAACCCACTAGTAACAATCTAGATATTTCTATTTATTAATGAAATATGATAGGTAGGGTAGTCAAAGGCTTAGTAGGGGGTAAACTACAAATTTCCAGCGGAAAAATCTAGGACAGATGAGCTTTATGAAGGCGCTAAAGGAAACCCAAAAGATGCAACAACATTATTCGTTCTTGATACATTCGCCAAAGGATGTTGCGATTTGGAGAGCGTAGACCGTGACAGTGGCGATTGTTACTTTCCTGCTTCAAAATGGAAAATGAACTTAATTTTTATTATGTTCGGGCAGCCCATTCATTGCTCTGGCATCTAATATATGCATTGGTATGCCCAGCACATATGGTTAGCTCTGGGTAGGTCCTGAATCTTCCCCCCAAGCTTCCACTCGGCTTGACAAATGTGTGACTCTGTCGGTACTCGCTGTAGCGTGCCACAAGGTATGACAAGGACCAAACAAGGACATGTGCACAGGCTGCAATAACGACAACAGCAACAACCACGACAAAACACAAATAAAGTCCACTCCATTACCGGCAAGCCTGCGTGTCCTTTGAGACCAAGAAACTCAGCTTGAACTTGTGTGCACTTCCGACCGTGCCAGGGCTCGGCGGAAAATGCCGGAAATTCGTCTTACGGGTTTGGGCTTGAGTACGCTGTAGGTGTGATTTGTTTTTTAAATTTTACTGCCCTTAAAAAAAGGAAAACTTTGAAGAAAAATGAAAAGTAAGCAGCGGTTGGACAATGCGACAAATTGGCCGCCTTTCACTTTGTGCGTCGTCTGTCTATGTTGTAGGTTTGTTTGTTTGTTTACTTGCCGTTTACCTTCTTGCCTAAAAGTTTTCGTAGTTTCTTGGCAACGTAGTCACGTAGCATTTCACTTGCATATGTATTTGTCCAATGACATGCGACAATTTTCCACTAAATTTGGCATGTCAAACATATTTGTCTGCAGTCTGTCGGAAAAATCCCACCCACTCTGTAAACCGGAAGCATAAAAAACTCAAATTAATACATTAACAACTTGAGAGCGGCGCATTAAGATAAGCGAACGGCTGTCAGGTAATAACCGTAGACAGCCATTGTCATTATTATGTCTGGCTAAATGTCAGTTTGCCGTCACAGAGTCGACGTCCTGCGTGCCATCGTCAAAGTTTTGTGGCAGGCAATTTACTTCAAGTGGCAATTCGGGAGCGTGCCAAGTGCCTTGGTAACGACGGCTGGAGTGGTTGGGGACTCAGTTGGGGAGCTGGGTAAGGTGTTTTTTGGTGGCCAACTGACAAGCGTCAACCACAAAGGTATTTATCTCCTGCTACAAATTAAGTGTTGTACTCAAATTAGACGAACTGCCTAGAGGGAGCGGGATTTGGTTGGAATATTTACAGACTGTGCTGCCAGTGGTTTTAAAGCTGGTGTGTGCCTGAGCTGGGAGCTGCACTTTGGGAGCGATTATGCAATGTAAGTTAGATTCGGCAATGCACGAAAAAAACCCTTATATAATTAATTGTGCAACTAGTAGTGTTGTGTAACGCTTGTAAAAACGATGAGCAATCAGGTCAGTACAATGTTTAAAGTTAATCGAGATATCCTGAAAAGTTTAGCGAGAAGAGAACATAAAGAGATGGGTGCGAAAGCAACCAAAAAAAAAACAAGGAAAATGAAAGAAGCTAGCAAAACCCGGCCGAACCGTAACTCATCCAACTTCGGAGTTAAGGATACTATCAAAATAGGTGCATTTATAAACTTTAATAAAAAGAGTCATGTGATTTTGGCATTGGAGACATAGCGGTTTGACAGCAGCCTCCTCTCAAATACCAATATTCTCAAAAGCTGTGGGTGATGGCAAAAAAAACTAGTCGAGAAGTCAAAACATAAAGTAGTTTTCATCTAGTTCCTCAAATTATTTAAATTTCAGTTCAGTATTCAAAAACTAATTTTCTTCTTGCCAGACTTTCATATTAAATTTAGTTTGTTACATAAACTTGGTAGTTCTCCCTATTCAACCAAAAGTGTCAACCATTAACTGTCTTCCCGGCTAGACTCCGGCTTGGTCACAGTTCATAAATTTAAAGAATTATGAGCCGTGACCAGCAGCGCGACGGTTGAAACCGCGGCACGAACGACAAATGGTGGCTAATGCTATCCAAGGGATCTACAACAGGTAATAATGGTTTCACAATTGGAAGGACAGCTTTTTTTTGAGAGGGAGTTTAATTGATAGCAACCAACTTCCAGCTGGCATTTGGCTTAACAAACAGTTATTTTTCTGTTATTGCAAGGTGCAGACATAAGGTGGTTATCATAAATATACGACATGTTTACGTTTTTAAGTTAATGTTTTTGTTGATAAGTTTGGAGACGAATTTTCGGCTAAGAAAGGATTGACTGGGGATTAAATATATGAATAGTTAAAATTGTCATCGAATGTAGAAGATAATTATGATCCTTCCGTTAATGAGAGAGATAATGGCTTAAACGAATTGTGTGTCAATAGATGTGACGTAATGGATTTTGAAATAGAAGAATAAAAAAAATAAAAATTAAATGGAAATCCATGCTTACTCTTTGCTGCTTTTACTTTTCTGAATCAGCACGAGACTGTTTTGAAGCAAAGACTTCTGACGAATACTTCTCGGAGTACTTTTATGATGACACATTTTCCTCTCGATGGAAGTGGCCATAAATGGTTTTTCGATAACTATTTCCCATAGTATCAAGAGTTTGATTTTCTTGCAAATAAAATTAGTCTAGCAGCAGGAACTATGCTGTGTGTCCGGAAATCCACTTTTGCCAGATCAAAAAGCGTTGGTAAATAGAGGTTGGCGATCATCAGGTGGAAATGGAAAGGTCTTATTGTCACATTCATATGACTATAGAGCAGTTAATCTTGCATCAAACTCTGTTTTCATTGGCAGACATGATATGGCAACAAGAAGGGACAAAAAGTTAATAATAATAATAGAATGGGTGAGCAGTGCACTGCGACCCTAAGCGCAAAACCTACAGGTGTTAGAGCTGGTGATGCCCAGCTCACTTAAGCTCACCCTTTAGTCTGCAGTGTCCGGTAAGTAGGCCAGTCAGTACTTCTAGGTTGTTCTTGCTCAGTTAAGCAATTCTCTTAAATCTATTACAGTTCTAAAAGATGAGCTGTTTGGCCTATCTACGGCCTGATGCTCCTGTCCAATCCGGGGATCGCCTGCTTATTTCATGCTTTCTTATTAGTTTCTTCTTCGTATGCCTGCCAATGCCATAGAATGGCTTTGGTTCTATCAGGGGATTAACGGCTCCATTTCTTGCTAGTTCTTCCGCAATTTCGTTGCCAGGAATATTGATTTTTATCCCATCTGGACTGAAAATGAGTCTCCTATTTCATAGCTTAAAGATATAGGTACACCAAAAGATGAAAAATTTATTCACCAAAAGAGGATTGCGCAAAGAATATAATGCACATTCTTGGTTTTGTCCAATCAAGAAGCTATAGACGCTGCAAAATGGGGGGATGCACCAAAAAACCATTTATTACATCTAAAAAATATAATGTTTGACTCTGTACAATATGGAAATTATGACATAGTTAAATTTGACAAAGTCTTAACGAAAATGAATGGCTTTACACACATCTAAAAGAGAACTTTAACATGGAAACGGAAAATATATTTTTTGACAATATATAATGAATTTAATACTAAGTTGGACGATATTTTTCCGCACTTCGAGTGTGTCGCATAAATATGGTAAGCACCTAAGCAAAATATGTTTATTATTTTCATCTTTTTATATGTAGCTGCAGGGCATCCGGAAATATACTATGTTATATAGAGCTAAAGAACAACCACAACAAGTTGTTGTCATCGAAGTGTATTTGCTTAAAAGCTGTCTGCTTTGTGTCTTTTGTCTCATGAGCGTCGCCATTTTATGAGATATCGAAATTGCTTTCAATTCGAATGCTGGCTGTTGTTGTTGTTGGTGTGCATAATTTAATGCGGCATACAATATCGAGCATTTTATGACCGTGCTGCACAATCGATGAAAGTTTTACGATTTGGCGCTGTTTTCGGTTTCTCGTTGCTCTTCAAAATGTCAGCTGTTTGTGCTGTGGCCACAAAAGTCGAAAGTTAAAGTGCCGACCGGCAATCGCTTTAATTGAGTTGAGTTTTTGTTGTTATTGTTGTTGCTCATGCATATGCAAGACTCAATTAAATTGTACGCCAAGAAAGAGTCGGAGACAGAGACACCCAGAAAAACAAACAAACAAAGAAAAAGTCGAGGTAGCAACAGCAATACGATTGCCGACCTTGGTTCTACTGCTGCCTCAGCCCTTTACTGAGTACTTTGCTTGCCAAACTCCTTACGGATTTTCTTCCTGTCTACGCCTGCAAGTGACTCGCGGCGTCTGCTGCGCTTTGTTGACATTTCGTTGTACGGAAAAAATTAAATTAAAATGCAAATTAGGCGCAGTCTCAGCTCGTCTCGGAGCGAGTCGAGACAATCTTTGTATGTGTGCTCTCTGTGCGACGTGTTTACCAAAAGTGACAAATTGTTGTAAACAAAAATGTTGCTTATGCACTTTATTGCGTATACGCGTAGTGGCAGCTTCATACTGTCACCTACGGGCACGGCTTTTACCTATGTCTAGGCAGCCCCAAGGCGCTGACTGTCACTTCTGGCCTTAAGCTGAAGATGAATGTTTTTATTTGCAGTTCCCTTACGAATTTCTCGTTTTTTTCGCTCTTTTGTGGTAAATTATGCAAAGTAGTTACGTAATGCGCTTGTTACAATAATTTAATCTTGTAATCTGTTGCTGTGGCAAGTGCCATAAATAATTCAACTTACAGCAGCGAACTCCTTGCATTTCAACTGCTACACAGTTTTAAAAGTCAGCATAAGGTAGCATTTTTTTTTTGGTTTTTGAATTTTTGCATTTTTAATTTCAAGGTAAACAAAAAGCAAACAACTGGCAGCAAGAAACAGAATTCTAATGAGCAGTCTCAAGGTGCCCAAGCTGGAAATCCCAAACCCCTTCTGATAGGGAGCTACGTTCACGTTAATTCAATTTCTTGAGCTCAAAGAAAAATAAAAGCAGCGAAAAGTTTTTAATGCCAGCCAAAGATAAACGCAGTCAACCCTTTGACGTAAGACGGAATGGTTAAATAATTGGGGGCTGTTGAGAGACAGAGTGCCATGAGAGATGGAGAGGGGGGGGGGGGGGGGTCGACGCAAAAAATTGCTTGCGGTTGTCAACAGTTGATAATTAGGCAACTTATAAAGCTGCTGTCTTAAAGCAGACAATATCAAAAGTGTTTAGACTTTAAGCCATTTGCGCCCGAAACCTGATTCAGTGCATAGAAATTTTGAGATCTAAAAAACTAGTTTGTCCCATTGTCAGCCGTAAACTTTAAGGTTAGTAAAGAAACCAATTAAAGTGATAAAAGAAACGGTTTAGGATTCAAAATTGATCGCAAAGGGTATATTTTACCTTAAGGGGTAATTTTTTTTAGCTAACTTATTTGACCTTACCTTCTTATAGAGTAATCAAAACAATGGGATATGCAGTTACTAAGAAGAAGACTCCTTAAGACAATCGGCTTAAGAAGAATGGCTTAAACCAGGAGTCGGCAGCACAGACGTTGGCAGAATTTGGGTCGCTACATTAGTATTTTTGTATAATCACAGAAAAGTTGTGAATATGTTAAGCACCAAAGAGCTTGATACGTCATCAGCGACCGCGCAGAACTAGCATTTGGCAGCTTCTCAGCTACCGCTGCCGAGCACTGTTTTGAACAAAGGTGAAGTTCGGTGCAAACATCTAACCTAAACCCAACAAATTACACTTAATACAACAACATAAAAAAGCTCTACAAAACTCTGTTTCAAACAGCTTCAAAAATCATATAAATCGCTAGTCCAATATGCATATCAGACAATTTCTATCCAATGTTATGCAACTCTTCAAAAGCTTATAAACACATCAAGCAACTCTTAGCCCTTTCAGCTTTAAAGTTGGCGCTATCCAAATCCAAACTGAGCATATCATAAATCAACGCAAATCCAACTCCTTATTCCTAGACAAAATAAAATTTCAATAAAGTTTGGCCTCTCTTGTCGGATTTCTTGTTCTTGTTGTTGTTTCTCAGCGCGCAAGGTGCATGCAACACGCGGCACGAGAAAAAAGCGCTCTGAGCCACGGCAAAACCAATAACAAACAACAAACGGAAGCAATACACGTTGACACGTTTAACGGATACAAATATGGCGCTCTTAGTTCCGCAGCTAGACAAAAACCGTAGCGTAATGTAACGGAAACTCTATTGAATTCCGATAAAAATCGCGTTTGTCGTCGTCTACACAACACACACACACACACACACACACACACACACACACATACACACACACACACACACACACATACACAGTGTGCGCTCTAACACATTTTAAAGCATACTTTGCGGCTTGTCAGCAGGCGTGCTTCGACTGCTTTGAAATTTATTGAAATTGTGCGCCAAAAGAGGGAGTAAAAAAAGTAAGATTTGTAAGTCGAGAAAAGCAGACTAAGCGATGCACTGTAATTCGAACTTTTTTTTAGTTAACTCTAGAAGAAGAATAGGTCAGATGTTTGCTCTAAACTTCAAAAACTATATATATAGTTGCCTTTTAAACGGTTTGCAAATAAAATGGACATGAAATGGAAGGTTTTTGGGAAAACTCAGTTCGGTCTCTACAAAGCGAACAACTTTTTGACTCTTTTATAATATGTCAAGAAAGTGCTCCAATGTTATCTCTGCCCTCGCGTAGGGACGCCTTAAACTTGATGCCTCCGATGGAAATACTGCCTGTCCTTAAATCATATGATATTGAGAATCGCAAAATACCACTCTTCGATTAATCTCTGTGCAGATATTGCTATCGGAAATTATGGCTGGCCAAGGCGTATGTTCCTAAAGATTTATAGAAAAGTAGTAAGAATTGGTCAAGTTTGTGTCTTGCTCTATATGAGAACAACTATAGTTGTCAACTATAGTATATATATTTTTTTTTTTTCTCAGATCGATGTTGAAGACTTCACTTTTGATGTTGTTACGGATTTTGTCACAATGGCTAACGATGTCATCATCATGTGTTCACGGAGATAGTAGTGAACATTCTCTCCAGTCGAAACTAACATTCAATAATACGCTCATCCTTCTCAGTTTGGTTTCTTGCGCTGAAGCATGGGTGATGGTGAGGCATTCGATGGAACGACGAACTCTATGAGCTCTACGACGAAGAAAGGCGACGATGGAGCAGGCCATGTCCCCGATGTAAGTACCAGGTAGAGAGTACTATTACTATCTTTGGTATCACCGATCGGAGTAGTGGTCTACATCAAGCCGTAACCCGGTAATGGGTAGTTATGGCCAGTTAAGAAGATGATGTCATAACATGAAACGTTTCGAAACGCACAAAGAGATCTTTTTTATATAGACAGAATTATGCCAAACGGAAAATTGGGCTTAGATTTGTGGGAATGCCGATCTGTGACACTGTGGCCTACTGTAAACTCTATCACTTTATAGTCTTTCGGAAGAAATCTGGCACTCTATGAAGAGATACTGGGTATCAATTTCATGTTTGCTAGTCATATGTAGATTTTTGCGTAATCTCAATATCTAAATCTGTGGTCTATTATTGGACCAAGCCTTCTATTAGCTTTATCTTTTACAAACAAATCCTCCCAAGCTAACGGCTACCCCAAATTTGTGTTATCCTTGCAATTTCTTTACAAATATTTGAAAGTGAGTTAATTGTGGCATATTCAGTAAACAGTTTATCCTTGATGGCTGGTTTGCTGGCGAACCTAGTGGAGAGATGGAAGCGCCATTACAAGGATATGGGAGGCGAACCCAACTCCGGATCACATTAGGCCAACAAAAAACTATCGATGGCCACTTAGAAGTATAGTAAACGAATACGAAGAGACAGATACATTAGCTAACATTCAGGAATATGGTAATGTACCCCTTACCAATAGCGTGAAAAGTGAATAAAAAGAAAAGTGTTGCTGCAGATTTCGTGGCATTGTCTTATTTTCAATTCACTTTTGTATGTTAGACTACTTGGTGGCTGTTTGTCAGCCAATGCCATATGTTGCCTGACAAGATTTTGTCTTGACTTGCATTTATCTCACTTAGCATGGGGGCATGTCATGCTGCCACTTCTTACCACCGCCCCCCACATAGAAACTACCTGCCAGGCCACAGTGTTAAGCTTGGAAGAGACCCAAACCATGGGCATCTGGCATAGATACACGCATATGCTGTCAGTGACAGCAGCAGGAGCAGCCAAAAGGCTGACTACACATCACCTATGCGGAGAGTCAGACAAGGGACAGAGCAGAGACATCTAGAATGGTCACATCAACGTGTGTATTTCATTTAACGTGCCACGCCCGTGTGACTTTTAAGTGTTGCATGCCCCCAACTACAACCCTCTCTCGATTTCACTCACTAATGCGCCACCCCTTTCTAAATGCTTTGGCCAGCATTAGAAATTTGAGTGCTGGACATGACAGCTTCTGCATGAGCAGTTTTTGCCCCTACACCGAAGCGCAAATGCCGTTATGTCTATGGGTGTGCGTGTGTGTGTGTGTGTGTGCGTGTGTGTCAGAGGCCAAATGCCAAACTTTATGTAGGTTTTAGGTGTGTTAGGTATTATCTTGTATGCCTCAGTCGTTGCCGCTCTGCCGCTGCTGCTGCATGCAACATCGTGTTCTACGCAGCTTTTGGGTGGCCCATTGTTGCTGTTGCTGCTGGTGTTAGGCCAAAGTTTGTGTTTGTGTCATTGTTAAATTTTGCGCTCGAACGATTTGCAACGAATGACATCCGTACGGCAAGTTACTTTTTGATTTACAGTATGCTACTTTTTGTTCATCAAATGGGCAAAGGTTTTAGGAGCAGGGATACTCTCCACGTCCTGCCGGCAAATTTTGCTGGTGACGTTAGCTCGTCCATCCGGTCCAAGGTGCAGCAAGGTTGTTGCTTGTCGTTTCGGTTGCCGTTTGGTTGTTAGCTGTCGTTAGCATTTGGTTTAAATTGCGCAAAATGCGTGTAATTGCTGGAACTGACGATTGAATGAGCCGGAGTAGCAGGGTTCACGGGCGTACCCCTTGAATGGCAGCTGCTGCTCGCTCTGACTTAGCTCAAGATTTAAAGTTTTTGATTTGATTTGTACAAAATGTTGGCAATGGTAGCGGCCATGTTGTGCAGAGTAATTATGAGCGCATTGTAGTGCAAAAATTGAGTTAAAGTTTTCAGAGTTTGTTTAGCTGTAAACTTTACTCAGTAAGTTTGAGCTACGTAGACGCTTCCGTTTCCGTCTAAAGAGCTGTCAAGTGAAAGTGTGGTACAGTCTCTTCCTATTAAGAGCTTTGGTTTTTATTACAATTACAATGGCTTCAACAACTTTACTTAACACCGCATTGGCAATACATCATCGTTCACGAAATTTGTCAATAGCCGCTCAAAGCGCGGCAGACCACAGCACATTTAATATATATATATGTATTGTTTTTGGCGCAGTTTCTGGCATTTCCCTATAGGTATTTTATTATTTATCAGCGGCACACGATCATCGGCTGAAAATCCTGTGTACTCTGTAACACGGCACGCGGCTATTTTATAATATAAAAGCAATATTTTTGTGACCAAAACAATAAAGTCGCGCTGTCATTGATTTATTTGTCTGCTGCGTAGCCAACAACAATAAACTCGGCTCTCTGCTCGAAATGCACTCGCACAATGGATTGAAAGGAGCAACAGCAGCAGGAGTAACAGGAGCAACCTGCAGCGGTGCCACCTCAACGGTGGAAAGTGACTGGTTTTGGAACTCTGATACCCTCCAACATAATTCATTTCCGCTCATTGTCAGCGCCGAGTTGCATTTAAAATAGCAAAAAAAAAAGGTAGTTAAAGCTTTATTTACACAGACGAAGTGTAAATACCCTATAATTTGATCTGCTAGGTTAAATCTACCACCTAGAATAGCTCACTTTAAAAGATCAGAAACACCGGATTCCTCTACGCAAAACTAACCAGATGAGTTATGTCAGGGCAGTTCTCTTGCTCCCTAGCACTTGTGGCAATGATCAGGAGAAATGCGTATTTACTCTAACATCAGCCATAGAAACAATAGAATGCAATGAATAGCACACCAACACATTCACACAACAGCAATACGATATTCTTTCGAAGTATACTAAAAAATCTATCTTTCTTTTCAAGGTTTAAAATTCGTTTTTTTTTTTTGTCAAACGACTATTCTCGATGGGGTTACACTTGGAGGTTTCAGTCCCAGTTGATTTAAGAACTAAAATTTTATCCAATATAAGTGACAGCCGAAGAATTGTATTAAAGTTTTAGAATCAGTTCGTCATACATCAGAAGTTGATTCTTGTCTATATAGGATGGAACTCTAAACCTTACCAGTTAGCAGTTTAGCCTGGGTTCCCGACTAAGGCGTTTCACATGATTTCCGTTTCACTTCTTTTGTACCGTCCAACTCGCTCCAGAATTTCCATTATGCCTCTGCTTTGCGCGCATCTTCTCTAGTCGGTAATACCAAAGTTAGTTACCGTTAATTCGCTTGACTATGTCAATGAGCTCGTCATTCCATCGAATGCGGTAGTCGTTTCGGTCACTTTCGGAGTAGTTTCCGCTCAAACACACCAAGGGCAGTTTCATCAGACTGCGTAATCACCCATGCTTCAGCGCCATAAAGCTAGTTTTGTTTGGCTAGAGTGGTCCCTACTAATTTGGCTTCTGAGACCAAAGTAACATATATTGGCAAAATGTTGATGAAGTTGATGTTGAAGAATTTCTTCTTGTTGCGGATTGTTGCCAGCTTTTCATGGGGAGACATGGTTGAGAGAAATACTTTCCTTTCATGCGGCATTAACGAGAACTATCAACGGACTAAGAAATACTGCTTTATAAACGATGAAGAAATGTTCTGTATCGATTGATATTATTGGTCCTTATTCTGAATTTGGCGTAGTTCGACTATTTGGTGAATGCTGCACTTACCAACTCTAAAGCCAACTTGTGTTTAAAAAACAATAAAGGAAAGCTTCCAAAGATTCATAGGAATAAAGAAATCAAAGCGCGACTTCGATTTCTATGATATAACTAAGCCCTTAAAGTTGTATGATAATTTGCACAAGCTGCTTCACAAACGCAATGTGCACTTTTCCATTGTATAAAGCATAAAAATCATGCAAAAAATCTCAAGTGTAAAAATATGAAATAAGAACGAAAATTCCGCGAAACACTCATACAGAGCACTCACATGCAGTCCGGACAATGCAGGTAAATTGACTGCAGCGATGCGACAGACGCACGGACGGAAGAGTTCTTTTGTCGTCCCTTTGTAAGGTCTGGGTATAATAAAGCCCAGAGACTGACTGACTGACTGGCAAAGTGCACTGCAAATGCAACAAATTGACGTCAATTGAAATGAAAATGCACGATTCATTGAACAGGCGCAGGCTGGCACGTCGGGGGGTTGAGCACTACCATATACCCTACACCCCTCGTTGTAAGTAAGAGCTAAGCACGACTGTAAAGCTATTTGTCTGTGAAAGTTTTTTGTGTGACTTGAGGATGACATAATTAAATCCTTGCACTAATTAAATTTTGCCCAAAAATGTATGCAAATGCCAGCAAATAAACTGTTGTCCGGGCACTTTGCGCCGTACTGCTACTACCTTAATTGTACGAGATAAGCCGTTAGACGGGGCGCATACGTAATGCAAATTATTTTCAACATTTCACATTTAATTGCAAGAAGGACAGAGACGTACGGTCAGATGGTCAGACGGTCAGACGGTCAGACCGTTAACAGCTGGCAGGGTTGTATTTGTGAGCATGTGAGTCCGTGTGTGTTTGTGAGGGTGCAAAGTGTGCGGCATGCATATGTGGCATACCAGTTGGAAATTAAGTTTTCGCATTTTCTACCTTTTTTTTATTAACTTAGTTTTTTTACACAGTTGATAATCCTGCATAATGCGCTTTTATTTGAAATAATAATGTTGACGTCAACGTAGGTCTGGGGTCATTAAATTTAGAGAGCTTCAGATTAAAAGAGAGTGTAAGTGGTAGAGAGAGAGCGGGCGGGTGAAGGTGAATCACAGATACAGATAGCTGCTAGGTAGGAATGTGTGTTAGCATGTGGCTTTGAGCTGGGATACGGACAGAAAAGCTTACGGAGTGTTTGCCGCTTAGAGTTGGGGCGCTACCTAGTGCCCATTGTCAACCACAGAATTGTTGCATGAGGTGTCAAAGTTCATTGCTGTTTGTCCGAGCAGCCGAAATTAATTTCAATGTCCGGCCATATGTGTCCCGTTTTGGGTCCCTTTTTGTTTTAATTGCACAACATTTTCCAGCAAATTAAGTTTGGATGTGTGCGCGGGAAAACATTTTAAAGTTATATGAAATGTTTTATCAGAGGTGTAAATGGCTCGAATGCCATTTGGTTTTTGGGTAACTCGAAGACAAAGATGACTAACGTGAGCGCATAAATTTTCGTGTAGAATGACAACACCCGCGCGGTTAACCAGAGCCACAATAAATCTCACGAAAAACGATTTCAAATTTTGTACTTTCACTGGGAAAAACGTCTGGTTTGGTTTCTTAACTTTCGCCTGAGGTTGGCAGTGGAAATTCTTGCGGTATTCGCCCCGCCAACAATAATTTATCATTTTCACTTTGGATTTTGTGTGAAACTGCTAGCTAAATGTGTGTGGGTGTGGTTGTCATTCCTGCAATGTGCCAACCGACGACCGTGTGTCGTCACATTTCCGGCTACCTTTTTGTTGTCAACGTTTTGTATGTCTGTGTGTATTTATCTCTCCCCAACTGCGGTTTAAAGTTGTGCTTAAATGTTTTACTTTTATTTTGCGGCAATTTAAAGTTGTTTTTATATAGTTTTGACTTTTAATTTGCATAGTTGAAATGCCTGTGGTGCCCAAATCTATAGCCAAATCGAGACCCTTCTCCAACTTACCTGACTGCCTGGCATTAGGGCTATAAATGCTTCTTCCTACAAAATACCTCAACATTAAAATGCCATTAATGCATTTACGTAATGTTGTGTGTAATATTTTTGCTTTTAACGTACACACCCGCACACCCTAGCACCCCTTTTACGCAAAGTATACTCCCAGGGCACACCTCATTGAAAGCCCATTAAAGTGACTTATGCGTTGCCGCGGTCCGTTCAAAATGCCATTCCCAGATCCGGGTTGCAGTTCGTAAAACGTAAAAATTGCATTAAAAGTGCATGAAAAGTGCGCTCTCTGCTCAGGCGGTGATTACAAGCGGGTTGAATGTGGCTGAAGGGGTAAGTGGTTGAGTGGGTTCAGGTGCAGGAGGACAGTGCAACAATTTCAGCTGCAACGCAGTGCATTTGTCTTATCAGCGAGAGTCGTAGTCTGCCAGTGACTCTCCCCCCGCTATCACTCTGGCTCGCACGGTAACTGTCGACTGTTACATTTGCCTGACCATAATGAGCGGCAATTACCGCATTGGCCGCAATTTGCATTGCACTGAGTAAATGTGTGTGTGTCTGTGAGAGGGTGTATGGCTGTATGTGTGTGCATGGGTGAGTGTAAACAACGCACAATCTTTTATCAGCAACAACAATTACAGTCTGCAGCCGCGCTTATTGCAGTTGTTGTGAATAACCCTATCGGTGTTACCATTTTTTAATTGCACCTACTTGAACATATGGAAAACTGAGTAAGAATGGCAGCAATTGCCCTGAATTTAAAGGAAACCTATAACTCCAAGCTTACCTCTATAGGACGCGGTGGGTTCAAAAAGTGAAGCGAATGAATTTCCAAACGTTACTGCAACATATGTGTCAGATTTTAGCTGCATTGCAAAATAAGTCTCTTATCAGCTGTTTTTGGATGACAGGTTTCAGCACTGGTTAGTATCATATGCATCACTGTTTTGGTGGAAGAGATCAATGCTTGACAACAGCATCACTTTTCTGACCTGATTGCAGAGTGCTATGAGCACTTTCTCAAGTGTCGACATTAATGTACTGACTTTTGACGTCATTATTCGACAAGAGGTTTTCAAACTGATATATGGTTACATACTAAGAGCCATCCAGCTGAGGCAAGAGAGCCAGCTATTCTCAATACCTGTTGACAGGTGAGGTTCGGTCGCAAGTACAACGTGGGTGCTTGCTCCACGTAAGAGCCAAGGAGGACCAACCCAGGACTCAAATTAAGAAGGAACACCCTTATATTCAAAACAGACGGAGGCTAGTGCTGGTTGGTATCGCCTTGATAATTCAAGCTATACATGCCAATTGTGAGGTCCAGTCGCTAATACAATTCTAATTTCCATCACGAGAAAGCTGGACGGAGGCTAGTGCTGGCATCTCGATGAAAACACAATCTATCCCGAAGGTCTTCCTAGCGGATATCTTTGCAATTCCGAATGCCTCGATCTAAATCTCTATGAGAGAGAAAGAGAGCTGTGTGGGATGACTGTAGTGATATTTTTTGACAGTTGGGCTGCGCTTAAGGTCGATCATCGTGTAAGACTAATCGATACTGGGTTCCTGTATAGCGAGGAATCCTGGGTAGTGAAATGACGGATGAATTGGCAAATAAAGAGCCTGAGCCAATCAATCCTGCAATATATCTAAGTAGCCATTAGCAATATACGTCAAACTGCCTTTTAGGTTTCAAAATTCATTTCTGGCACAAAATCTACGCGTAACAAAAAACTATCCCGGTTTTATTTCAAAACATATATTCAAAATGCCACGTTGAAAATCCGTTAACCATAAGGGCCGCATTCGTCAGTTCACTCCAATTGATCCATTGCAAGGTGAGCTCGAAAGTGAGAGCAAGTATGTAGCGAGACAGTAAAGCTCCCAACACCACGGATAAAAAGATGGACAATACACAAAGTGACGACGAGGTTAAAACAAGCAAGAGAATGAGCGTCGTGGATGTCATTGAAATTTGTAATCCGGATCTTTAAAAGGTAGCAGAACTTGTGAAATCCCCGAAACAGTCGGACGAGCCAGCACAAAATTCCATATCCAATTGCCGACGTGGCCGCATAAAGGCACAAATTGGTATAGAAAAGGCACAAAAGTCTAGTCAGGCATCGGCCGATTTGGTAGGTTTGGCCATAATCCGTAAACAGCCAGAGGAAGCTGCTCAACGTCGTGTGGCTGCTAATGAGGATGACGAAGAGGTGGCTACCCCACCGGTTAGCGTTTTCTGCATAAAGGGACACAAGAACAAATAAAACTGGGAATAAAATTTTTATTTTTGTAACATTTAAAATATAATTTTGGTTAGTAATTCGAAACGAACTGCTATAGACAGAGTTATATATGTATACATAATTCAGAAAATTCAAGAAGAATCTTTCAATACATTTACTAAATGTACAACTTGCAGCACATTGAAAGATGTTTTGGATGGGATGTTATAAGTATTTTTGCAGAAACTGTCTAGGACTTTCAAAAAGGCATGTCGATAGCATTTAAATCAACAATTTCGACAATGGCTATGCATATAGTACAAAAAATAAAATGTTTCCAAAAAATGCGGTTTCCTGACCTTAAGCTCGAGTTCAGGCACCATCATGGTACTCCTGAGCAGTTGCATCAGGTGGTGCAACGTGTTCTTGGAGGGTTTGCAAATAAGTTCTTCAGCTATGCCGTCTTTTTAGAAATCCAGCAAGCGTTTGACAATAGGGTTTGCTCTTCAAGGTCAAATCCTCCCTTTCAGTTCAATCTATTGAAGTTGTACCTTCAGGGTCGTTGCCTATGGTAGAGCTGCAGGATGTGCGATTGGAAATGCATTGGTATGCATTTGGACAAGCGTCTTAGCATATATCAATGACCACAGATGCTTGTTACACTGATCTTAAAAGGCTCTAATGACCATCTCAACCCGTTGACATTTTGCTTCCAAAGTTGTGCGTATGGACGAAGAAGCTACTGCACAAAAGGTCTTCAATGCGGCTGTTGCAGCAAGTACTAGCTACCTTTGGTATCGATGGTCGGAAAAGGAGTGCTGCACATCAGGCCGTGGTATGTCCAGTTATGAAGAAGATCAATTATAACCATTCATAAGTAATCGATTCTTTTTTCAGTTTGTTCATTAAATTTATGTCTATCATTGCTCCAAATACGTGTTTTTGCACCGCGCAGCACACACCTCGTAGAAAGTCCGGTATATTCTCTTCTCACTCGAAGAGAACATAGATATTCACTAACTATTTTTAGACAAAAAGCACAATATAAGGTATAATTCTGTATCTTCAACTCAAAAGTCGTGTCTTTTTACTTTGTCTCTCACCAAATAATGATTTTTCGTAAATCCGCGTGTAATTTTTGAAGACCAAACTGCTTCTACTGCACTGCTCTTATCTCTAGATGCTGCTTCGACTATTTTCAATACTAAACAATGGGCTCCAATCGGTTCGAAACAGTTCTGAACACATTGGCTGTTGATGCAGCCACCTCAAGCCGCTTTCACTTAGTCGCAGTAATCCAACTAATACGCTTCAATTTAAATACCGCTAAATCAACAACTGCCACTTTGCTTTACATCTTAACTTCTTCACTTGAAGATATAAAATTCCACCCAGAAACGAAGAAAGCAGCTCCAACGGAACTCCAGCGAAAGTAAAATATAAAAAGCACAAAATTAAATAAACTGCGAGTAAAATTAAAAGTAGCAGGGCAGCACTCGCTCCAGTGAACCACTTCCCCGAACCACCACCCATGCCACTAATACACCTAGTTCGTAGCACACCGCTGGCATCTTAACGTGCCCCAAAGTTCCGGGTGTGTGTGTGTGCGTGTGTTTGTGTGTGCGTGTGTACTGAACATTTTTACGCTTCTTTTACTTCATTTTCAATGCATTTAACTTGAGTGACTCTTTAATCCTTGTAAGTATCTTAACTTGAGTGTGTGCGTCGTCGTACTCTTCACCGCTTCTCCTTTCAAGTTGCCGACATTCTACGTCTTTGCCTTCATCTGTATCTACGACTACGTCTTGGTCGCATTTCTGTTACAATATTTATTTACCTTGCGCCTTTTGTGCCCACGTGCAGCTTGTAGTAGTTCCGGGACGAGAGTGTCTTGAGACTGTTGTCTGTCGTCGCCCGTGCTCAGTGCTACGTGCAGCCGCCTCTCCTTCCCACTCTCCCTATCTCTGTCTCTGCTCTGGTTCTAAAATGTCTGCCACTTGGCATATTTTAAATACATTTCATGCGCTTGTGAATTTCGGAGCTGCTCAAGGATATTTACTCCTTGAAAATATGTTTACTCGTGTTGTGCATATTTTAATCGTTTACTTTGCTCCAACTTATTTACTTGTGAGTGTACTCTCAATGTGTGGCTCTGTCGCTCTGTTTGTCTTGTTATATGTCTGTCTGTCTCTGTTTAAATTGCCTTGTTGTGCTCAACTAATTTGTAATACTGCTATTAAAGCCAGAAATTGTTTCATTATGTTCCCGTTGTCTATACACACTCATAACTGTAATAATACAGCTACAGCTACAGATAATCTGCCAGCCGCAAATTGCAACCAAAGCTGCGTTATAAATTAGTCCTTTCTCGCGAATGGTGGCAACAATGCGTTTCATAAATAACGGCGTTTGGTACGCTTTCGCTCCCGGCACTCTCTGGCTAATAGAAATGTTCTGACCACATTGCACATTATCTCACGTAGCAGACGTGGGCCAAGCCAGACCACTACTATGATATAATAGCACAACATTCTAACAGTAAACAGGTGTTGTATAACGTGCACAGTATGGGTTCATTGTGCCGTTAGCTAACAATTTGTTGTTTGCTGCAAAATTTATAATGAATTCTAATGAGTGTAGCGAAAGAAACTCGACGGCGGCAACAACTGCAGATACAGATACTTTGTCAAGTGCCCGCGGGTTATTCGTTAGCACGCGTTGCGCTTCAACGCGCCAGCAGCTCCAGAGTTGCCGCGTTGCTGAGGTGAGTTTGGTGGTGGCAAAACGTGTGTAGAGTTGCGCTTGCAAATAGCCAAAGGGACTGGCGTGTACTTATTGAAGTTTATACTCAAGAAATGTGGGCGGTTGTACATCTTACTAAGCAACTTCTTACACTGGCAAAAAAAAGCGACAGTTATGGAACCAACTAAAAAGTTGCGAGTACCAAAATGTAAAACCATTACCTATGTACATATATCATAACTCACAAACATATTTAAATTATATAATTTGTCAAATAAAAAGTTAACTCTTCTTACTGTGGAAATCTGTGGTTTTGTAGTCATACTCAATCACATTTTTCAAATATTGCTTGCTTTTCGAAAATATTTTGCTACTTTCAACCGTTAAATCAAAATCCTTGAAGGATGAAAATCACAAATTTTTTTAAATTAAATTAAAACTATCTTTTAAGCAATAATATTTTCATTAGAATTTTGACGGACATGAAGTTTTTTTTCGAAAATTTTTTTTTTTATTTCAAATAAACGAAAAAAGGAAAAAATCAAATGATCGTCCTTTTTAACAAATCGAGAAACTATAAACAACCATTGAAAAGCAAAGAATCAAATTGATCACTAAGAAATGGAACTTTCCTTAGCTTAAGCGATAAAAAGCCACTCAACAATGGTAGGAAGTTTTGCAATATTAAAGTTAACGGCACAAAATAAACTTGCTTTTCATTTAACATTAGGACTACTACTCTATTATCCTTTTAGGAGTCTGCGACGCATCATATCGATTCATGTAAATCGATGTTGGTGCTTAACTAATGGCGATATTCTCCCACTTCACATATATAGATATACTATGGGGCTTCACCCCTTCTCACTCCGCTCGTCAACCACCGTGCCCCTCTTTAGGTAGAGCATATTCTCTTCATATTCAGTTCTCCTTCCTCTTTTCTTTCTTTTCCCCTGGTCTATCTCTACTGCTACCTCTACCATCATCTTCATTTCAAGAGCTATAAGATGAAACAATCCGATTTACGTTTCACTCCCCCCTCTTCTCGCTTCTACCTACAACCTCATTGCCCCTCTGTAGGTAGATCATATTCGTCTTCGTATTCCTATTTCCATTCCCCTTCCAAAAATCGTCATGAGGTGTAATTCTAGGTAGTGCCAGAGACGATATCTGCAGTAGCCAAGGTTCGTATCTACTTGTCTGCGAAAGAAGGAGGATATTATACAGTTGATACGGAATTGTGCGACTTAAATTCGTAAATTCGATTAGCATGAATAAGCTTTACTTTAAATTTAAGGGTAACTCGTCAAATCGCAGATAATTACCAAAAATACTACTGTTTTCGCCTTAGTCACTTATTTTTTCATACGTACACAAAGTGGACAAAAGTTCATTTTGGAATACTTATAAATCTCCTATTTCTCTCAGTGTATAAGCAGCATTATGGTAACTTGTGCAAAAGGAACTTTAAAATTAGTAATTGCTTACTCTAAATCACTAAGGGCTTAGTGGTATTTCCTTATAAGTCCCAGGTCAAACATTTTAAAGGTAACTTTCAGCAATAACCACTTTTTGGTTTATGGAGCAAAACCGTACTCCTCACCATTTGCTTTTTGATTGCGCAGCTTGATTTTAGAAAACTTTTGCCCAGAGAGCTTATGAGTGGTGTCATGCGCCACCTTTTGGGCTGCCCAAAATTATTTCAATTAAGTTTCTTCGAAAACGTGGCTAACTTGGTTTTTGAAGGCGGGCAGCTTCTTAGGAGTGTGGGTTCCGAGGTTCGGCAGAACTTACTTTCATTAGTGGTGCTTGTTTTTGTTTTTGTTCCAGTGGCGCATGAAATTTATTGTCAGGTTCGATGGAAAAGTTTTTATTGCTTGTGCCGCCGTGCGACCTTGTTGTTGTTTTTGTAGTACTTGTAGTTGTTTGTCGGCTTTTGATTATTGAAATTAAGGCTAATTGTTAAGGTGGCCGTAGCGTAATGGCCAAGTTAAAGAGTTGGTCTTAAATCGCGAATGGGCGAATGTACGCTTTAAGTGTTTGCCACTTAAAGTGAACCAAAAGTTTATTTTTTGAAGTGTTGATGTGGTTCGGTTTTTCAAAGCGGAAGTGGTTCAAGCATTGGTTTTTTAACAAAACCATTTGGTATACCTTTTTTTTTGCTGCGGCTCTGTATGTGGCTTGTCAGTTTTAGGGCAACAAAAAATATGACAAAGGACACACATACACACGCACATAGAGAACAGTTCGTGTGTGTATAAGCGAGAGAGTGTGGGTAAATCTGACAAAGTTGACCAACGAAAATGGCGCGAAATTCGTGCATTAAATGGACTGTACTTCCGGTGTGTGCGCTCTCACACACACACTCACACACACGCACACACACACATTGAGTGCGCTGTGCATTGTGCTGCCAACTGGTTGTAGCCATATGTGCCCTGTGTTGTTGAAAGTCACACACACTCATTCATACACGCAAAAAAAAGCGCAATGCCAATTGGAAATTTATGCGCTTTTTGTGCAATAATCCATTTTTAGAGCGCCATCAACCAATATTGGTCGGCCATTGTTTCCGCGCTAATTGTTTGGCTTTTTTGACTAATTTGTTGAGCCAGTAAAGCTCTCGAACTGCTCGAAAGCTATTTGCTGGAGCTTACCTTGATATAAATGCCTTTAACTTTGGTCTCGACTCAACTCCGCTCTGAATACCATCAGCTATATAAATGGCATCAGCTGCCGAAATGCTTGCAATTATTTCACAAACAATGAAATTGTTGCTGCGTGTGCAAAACATAAAATCAAATTGTGTGCAGATACAGCTAAAGCTGCAGATACACAATTACAGTTACAGCTACACACAGCACAGATACATAGATACTTCTGCAAGGTGTCTGGGTCGCAGCTGTTCGTATCGTTGCCTTGATTTGATTTCCTGCATTTTACCTACTGCCAGAATACATTCTAAATGATATGTAAATGATTTCGGTATTCCTCAGAGGGTGCTATGTCCTGACAACAGGTGATGCGTGCATAAAAAAAAAATGCCAAAGAGAGGAAATCAATAGCAATGCGATGGAGTACATGGCTTGCATATGGGCATATTTTTGCAGAGACTATTAAAGCCACATATATTTGACAGAGCGTTGAGATTTTTCTGTGGTTTTAGAATATTATATACTTTTTTAGAACTTTGTGTTTTTGGTGTATGCTGGTGAGGGGGTTTTTAAATCAATACCTTTTCGACTATCTATACTGAGCACATAGGGTATTTGAGTACTTTGTTTACGCAGCTGTTTAGTACAGCGATGAAAACTTGCCAGAGAGCTCATGGTTTCTTGGTGTTGCAAGAATTGTCCCAAAAGTAATGCACGGCGCGCTTTGGCTGGCGAAGGACAGATAATGGAAGATCGTGACTAAAGCAGCGGTCGGCAGCGGCAGCAGAGCATTTAAGTCGCTACAATAGTTTTTGTGTATCTGAAGAGAAAAGTTGTCAATGTTTTAAGTACATTCACATGCATATGTTGCCCTTATAAACCTCCATTAGTTAGAAGTTAAGTAATACTATTTGTTAATTAGTAGAAAAAAGTTGTCAATGTGTGCTGCCAGTGCCATTGGCAACTTCTCTGCAGAGTTCGTCGAACAACGATTTATAACAAAGCAGAAGTCGGCAGCGGTTGTTGGTAGTTGTATTCATTTAAAGGAGAAAATACCAAAATTCGGTAAAGAAAACGAGAACCATCTGTCAGGTCTGATCTGTTCCTATGAAAACCGGGTGTAGTTTCACAAATTGGGTTTCGAAAGGAACTAAATCCATACATTGTGGTCAGAAAAGTGGTTATGCATGACAATAGGCGCTTTCACATCAGTACATCAATCATCGAACTTCTTATATACTATTATACATTTAATCACTTGTATCTCCTTCAATAGATTTTTTCGAGTAAGAGTCCACTGTACACTAGAGAAGGCAATTTTAGTCGATTCAAGGATATAAACGAGCGTTTAAGAAACCAAAACCGTTTTATAAATTAGTAAAGGGAAAATAGTTTGATTTAAGTGCGCCAGTGTCGGAGTTAGCCAACTTGAGAAATAGCGTACAAAGAGTATATTTTAGGTAATTAAACTTAATTTTTTGTATCTTCACTACATAATCAACATCTTTGGAAACGACAATCGCATTCGATGGAATGAAAAACTCTACGTGCTCTACGACGAATAAATTAACTTTCGGACTAGGTCATGTTATGCGTATGGATGAAGTAGTTTCTGGAACGTGTCTACCCATCTTCAATGGTGTTCTTAAGCAGCATTTGATAGTTTGATGAGAAATCACGCATATGCCGCAAGGTAGGAGATCTCTTCAGCTGTGATTAACGGTGTGTTCCAGAAGGTCGGTTTTCGTTTAGTTGCATTATATTGACATCATTTGTCCTAAAAAGTGAATTTAGAATCCTACAGAGTAGATCTAGAGAGCAAGATAGAGTAAATGTTTGCCAAAACTAAAGAGACGGTTGGACTCTCAGATTGCCGTTGATAACTATGACAACGAATTTGACGACCTTTGCACTACCGACACAACGAAGAACGATAACATCATGGAGATCAGGAGGAGGTTCACCCTTGCTAATCGACGCTGCTTTGGTCTTAGTAGGCAAATTGTGTAATAGAGACTCATTTGACCAGACGAAACTAACACTCGAGAAGATGCTCATTCTCTTCCGTTTTTCCGTTTTATGGTGCAGTCTGATGCAGATACTCTTTCAGTGTTTGAGCGGAAAGTAATCATTAAAAGCTTTGGCACTTTATGCGTTGGCAATGACTACCGCATTTTATGGAATGACGGGCTCTACGATCCAGCGGCTCCGCTAGCTCGGTCATACTTTGCTTATTGATGCATCTTATGAGAGAAGTGTCTTCAATGCGGGTTTGAAGGAAGGTAACGAATTGGTAACCGTGTCTCCGATGAAAAATAATTCACCATTACCTTTGGTTTCAAAAAGAAGACGTGCTCAAAGTAGACGCGCATAGAGGAATGGCTTACAGCAGGCCTTAAACCGACAACAGGTTGTTATGGCCAGTCAACAAGAACATCAAAGTTAAAGGTAACGAATTGGTAACCGTGTCTCCGATGAAAAATAATTCACCATTACCTTTGGTTTCAAAAAGAAGACGTGCTCAAAGTAGACGCGCATAGAGGAATGGCTTACAGCAGGCCTTAAACCGACAACAGGTTGTTATGGCCAGTCAACAAGAACATCAAAGTTAATTTCAATACTTTTTTGTAGCCTTTAGCTACATTGAGTCTAATATCTTTGCATTCTTTTTTCCAACAAAGGTTTGTAATTCTTGGAAATAACAAATAGAGAAGTAATAAAAAGCAGCGACTCAGTTCAATTTCATGATAGTTTTCCTATAAATTTTTTAGAACTTTTGGAAGGGAATCTTTACAACAAGTGTCTTTGTTAGAGTTAAGAAAATATGATGAATTACTAAAAATAATTTTAAGTATCTACATAAGCTACTATGCTGCGAGATCCGAAATCAGTATACATTACTGCTAAACATATTTTAAGTATTAAATGCATGCGGGAGCTCATTAATGAGATATTTGCTAAAGAGTTGAAATGTGTTCTGTGTTATCTTGAAAATCAATGTGTAGGTACGAGTATGTATGAGTGCTTGCACTGCGTACATATGAGTACTAATACTTTAGGTACTTAACGCATGCCGGAGACCATTAAAGCGACATAAATTTTGCCAGAGATCTCTAATTCTGTTGTTTCGTGACTTTTTTTTTTTTTTTTTGGTATTTGCTGTTTGCTACTGCTAACAAAGTGCAAATCGACCAAAATAAATCAAGGCAGCGAGTGCTTAAAGTGCGCGGTAAATTAATCACTTGGCCGTACATCAAAATCAACAGATCATGACAAATGCAGCGGGTAAATTGTGCAAAACACACTGAATACACGCGGAAAAAACAACTACAACAAGCTCCTGAAAATGCTGCTGTTTTTCTTGTCTTTAGAGGTATCTTCAACTCTTTACAATGTCTTTTCTCCATTGTCGTCTTTTGCATTTTCCTTTGGTTTTTGCCGGTTTTAATTAAAATAATTTCTAGCCACGTTTGCAGCACTTTTTCCACGTGAAATTCCGCAGACAACATAGCCGCTGTCATGTTAACTTGTCTAGCAATGTGGCCAGACCCCGCTGCACTTCCTGGGAGCCCGCATCCATTGCTTATGCCACATCTTGGATGTCATTGCAGCAGGCAAACGCATAAATTATGCTTCGTTGTTGTAGAGTCCTAAGTCTGAGGTGCCAAAGGTACAAAAACTGCCAGACTTTGACACGCCAAATTTCTTGGCAAACAACAAAATTCGAGCTGCCACTTTTTAGTTTTCTCTGTCTCAGTGCCTTGTCGCAGTAAAGCAATGGACTTTTAATTGTCCAACATTGTCATAAATTTACAGTATGCGGCTTTGCGTAATTTAGAATTTTCTAAAACATTTAAAGCAAATCTCTCGCAGCCAAAATTCTACCAGCCAATGTCGAATACAACAAAACAGGTAACACTGAACCAAAAACTAAGTGAAATTTCGTTTTGTATTGTAGATAGGCGAGTTGCCAGACCGTTGTGGCCAGCCAGACAGAGTGTAGACGGAAACATGACCACAACACAAACTGCACAAAAAAGCACACACAAATGCACGTATTTCTGTCGATATACAGGGTGCTTTTTCAAGTAGATACTGAGCTGAGGCAAAATGCTTGTGAGAGAAATGGCACTTCCTTTTTTGAGGTTTTAAAGTGATTCGACACTAAATCTTCTAGCGTTGAAGTTCCCAAATATGTTAATTTGATGGTTTTTGAAAGAATTTAAAATTTAAAAAACAGTAAAGTTTAGTTTAAATTATGTTTCGTAAGCAATTGGTGTGTTGTTAATAGGTGTATAAGGCATTTTAGCAGCCTGAAATAGCTTTGAGTTGTTGGTCATGTTTCCCATCTCTATTCACGAAAATGCTAGCGCCACCAAGCGAGAACAACAAGAAGCTTACTTCGAGAGAGAGGTATCAGCTGTAAGCTGGTTCATTCCCCAGAAGAGGTAGCGAATGCATGCTGTTACTTTTGCTACCATAGTACACAAAAACTACGCTCTCTTCTGTAGAAGAGAGAGAGGCCACTACACCCCAATCATGCCATCTGAATCACACCAACTAAACCAGACGACTTGGATGCCGGTTTTACCCCTGCATGATATGCAGAATGCTGGCACCCCTGCTTTACATGTTTCCCATCAAAAATTTTATGGATGATATAAGGTTATCGCCTACTCGCCAAAGACAGGGAAACTCCAAAAGAAAAGTACTTTAGTTTTTAAAGTACTTTAATGATCAAATTCAGTCAATCGGTTGAGATTTACTTCACTTCGGCAATGGTGAATTCATATCGATGGATTTTTTTAAGCTTTTACTACGTCATACGGCCTCTCACATCGGGCGCTCCAGTCAAATTCTTTAAATTCTCCTTTCTTTTTGAACACGCCTTATTACTGCAGCGAATTATACCTTCAAATGCTCAAAAAGGTTAATTGCTTTAGCTTTTTACACATCAGTTAAAGCCTACTAGTATTTCAGGACTTCAATTTAGGGATTAGGTGTAATGAAAAATTATTCCTGTACACCATTATTAGCATCATACTTGCATAGAAGGTTCGCCAGCTTTATTAACTTATTAGAGAAAGATGACAAGTTTATCTCTACGAAAGTATAGGCTGATTTATATGTCTATGGGTCTATCTAACTATCGATAGCACTATCGAATTCTAAATTCCAGACCCAATACTTAAACGACTTTGCAACTTTTCTTTTACAAATTTTTTCATTAATTATCTTTTATGATGGCAATATAGATGGCAAAAAGTGCCGATATTGGAAATGGGTCACATAATAATACCTGTCTGTATGATAGATAGTCAAATTTGCTTTTGAGCTCTACTAAACTGAGACTACGTTATCATCAGCATATGAAGCTACAAGCATAGACTCAATGTTCATGGTGGATTCAGAAGATTAGAACGACATTGACATAGTCAAGCGAATTAACATCTGAACATGAAGAAGCTACTGCGAGAAAGGTCTTCAATGCGACTGTTGAAGCAATGCGATGAAGGTGCAGACCATGCCTCCGCTGGAAGGACTAGATAGGAAGCACACTAGCTACCTTTGGTATCCCGATTGGAAAGAGGAAAAGCAGAGGCGACTGGACGAGTGCTGTACATCAGGATGTAACCCGATCATGGAAGAAAGGTAGTATGTTCCGTCTATTCTCAATTTGAAAGATTCATTTCATCACACATTCAGTTACCGCAGCTATATTCTCTTCATTAAGTTCTATATGCGGGCTAATCGGTCGAGTATCATCCAATAATATATACTCGGTTTTAAATTTGCGAATGGTATTATCAATCGTGAATTTGGTAGGCCGTTGATGTGCACCAATGATGTGCAAACAATGCTGAAAAGAAGGACACGACAATTTGACACGACTCACGTGTGATGTTTGTAATGGCATCACACTGCATTGTGCTGGCAATCAGAAGATCCAATATCGGGTCTCTAAGTCTCAATGCACGATCAGCTGCACATTTTCATTTAACACCTGAGGACCGTAGGACCAAAGCGAATGACGGGATACGTGTGATTAAAACTCTATTGCGAGCTAGACGAAAAAAAAATACTGTCGCGTTGCATCGCGCTGCTTGAATACGATCAATCAATTGCTTAAAAATATCTTCCATGTCTAGATTATGGGCCATTGGATGTAGTGTGCGTCGTCCACTGCCACCTTTGAAGATCGCATAGGAAGAATTTTTTACTCAGTTGCAAGACACTTGAATCTTACCATTTGTTCAAGTACATTCAAAGTTACTTAAGGTATGCATGTTTTCAGACAAAGTCTTTTGGCGCTCACGTCATCGATGAGCATATATCAATTTCAACTAAATGGACCTGAAATTTTTAAAGTTTCCAACAGGGTTTGGCGGCCCCTTAAACTAATTTAAGAATGCGAGAAAAGCATTGAAATGTGTTTAAAACATTTATAATTTTGTTAAACTATATAAACTCTTATAAAAAATATTATACATGATATGAAGCGAAAATTCTATTCTATTCTATAAATAGAAGCAGATTTATGTTACAGGTAAGTAAGCTGTAAAAAAAAGTAAAATTGATCAATAACAGAAATTTGCTACCAACTGTAACTGCGACTTACTCTCGCCAGTTTGGCAAATATAAAATCTCATCAAGCACCAATTTGAAAACGTTTTTGTCCGTCCAAAATAGTTCGCCGTAACAGGCATAAATTCTTTGGTACACATTGGCGAACACTGTTTTTGGCACTCTTCTTTGGAGACTTCAATCAAAGCTGCAAACATCGCATAGATAATTATGTCAATTTCCAAATCGAATTATTTAAAAAAAATTGACTTTTCAAAACATACCTGGCTTACGCTGTAGGTTCTCCTTATTGAAGAAGCATTTGTTCCGAAAGACTTCACAGCCAGCCAGACCCACGGCCCAGACTGCTTCTTCGGTTTCTGTACAATAATCGTAGACTGGAAAAATATACATATAGCCTTTGACTAAACCGACAACTAAAAGGAAAGTTAGATATAGAGTAAGTTTCATTTTTACTCTATATACGATCTTGAGCTAGAACAAAGCTATTTTGGCAACTGAATCCCTCTGATCGGTGTGAGCTTATATAGTAGAAAACCCACCGTATAGCGCTATTGTTTTTGTGTTGAATTTGTTGATAAAGCTTTGTTTAAAATACCTTAAAAGGCACGCTCAATTGAAAGCTTAAACTTATAAACATAAAAGAAACATTTTTTGACAGTAAAAGCTGTTGTCTATGTGTGACGTAATAAACATATAACATGTTTACACGAGTGTCTTTTAATACGTTAATTTTGCTTTTATCGACAAAAAAAAGAGCAGAAAAACTTTTGCGGGAGAAAGTAACGTTGCTATTACAAATTCAAAAACCCTATTTTTTAAGACCCAGTGTGGTGAGCGGTTTACAGAATACCACCTCAGCAGGTCAAAGCTTGTCGTATGAGGCGACTAACAATAGCACTGCGTTCTTTCGAGACCAATAGAGCCACCCTAGGCCCATTACGTAAAACCACAATTTCAATGAAAGAATATATTTACATCAGGCCGGAACCGACAACGGCTTGTTATGGCCAGTTGAGAAGAAAAAATATTGAAGACCTTAAAGTCGCGGTGACGTCATTTGTGTCGCAGCTTCAACTTTAACTTCTTTTCTTTAAATTTCCGTGCACTTTTCCTGTAATTGTCGTAGCTTGCTATAGTGAGCTCGCAAAACTGCTTCGATTTTTGTTGAAGCAAATTTTATAATTTTAAACGTAACCGAAATGAATTCACACAGCTAAAGCTGAAATTTTGATTTAATTCAATGAATTACTTAAATTAACACCGGGAAGAGATGTGAAGATTTCAGGAGTCGGACTAGACTAGACTAGACTTTAGTGAAATTTTCACATAAACAGTAGAGGGCATAGAAAGCAGAATTAGGTCGCATAATGCGCTGTTTTGCAATAAATCAGTTCCGAACTGGGGTATTCGCAGAACTCTCCGCTCAAACACTCCAAATACATGCAGGAGTATAACTACTCATTTCCCTACTGAGACCAAAGTAGCATCTTTTAGCAAGAGTGATTCTCCGCTTGATCTGGATGCTTATCTTATCCATCAAAAGTATAGTTTTTAACAGGAATCTGCGAGTCTACTTGAAGAAATTGTCTACTTTGTTTTGCTCTCATTTACCACCAGTTATACTCTCGAAGATTTGCTTTAATAATTAAATAAACTTTAATAATCCCAAACTCTCTGGTATTATTTCGCTTGGTACGACAAGCTGGGTTGAAAATTGTCCTGTTTCGATGCACTACGACCTTTGCAGCGCAGCACGTCACCTTGTTTGAAGCAGCGCGCGCTATCAAAAGATTCGGTGACGTCTTTTCCTGCCAACTTTCCAGCAACTTGACGATCCCTACATGTTTACATTTGAATATTAAATTGTCCTTATCCCTTCTTATTCTTAACATGTATTGTTAAATCAACTACACCGTAAAAAATCGTAGGATCAATTAATGAATGAACTTCTTTTATGATTAAATTTTAGTTAAAAATACGAATTTAAAAGAAAAGGGGCCCCCACCTCCTGCTCGCTTTGCTCACTAGCCCCTTGTCCTAAGATCTAGACAAGATCTTCTTCTCCCCCACTTCCTCTTTTGCTTCCTTTCCACCTTTATCTTCCTCTTCCCTTTTCCCAGATTATCTTTTCCTAAGCAATCCTAGCAGCTACGTGTGCTTCTCTTTTTTTCTGAAAGAATTCGCGAGTTAAGTGCACTTTGCGGAACACAAAACTTTTAATGTTTTCGATTGACTGACAAATGGACATACAATTTTACGGTGCCTGAAATAAAGCAATAGAGAGAGATATGAAATTTATATACAATACTAGCTGGCTCCCCCGTGTGGTGAGCGGGTTAGAGAATACCACCTCAGCTGGCCAAAGCTTGACGTATGAGGCGACTTACAATGACACTGGGTTCTTTCGAGACCAGTAGTTTTAAAAGGGCTGTGCGTAGGGCTTGGGACCCACCACGTCCAATGAAAGAACGTATTTACATCAGGCCGTCACGCGATAACGGGTTGTTATGGCCAGTTAAGAAAAAAGAGTCTAGCTGGCTCACAAACTTCGTTTTTTTCATTGAATATAAATAACCTTTAGCAGATGACACAATAAAATAATTTCAATTACGGAAGCTTCCCATCCAATATTCTTCTAAAATAGAATAAAGTCAACTATTAATTTAATTGAATTCTATGCGTTATATTGAAATCAGGAAACAAAAAGTTAATTAAAACAACAAAAATTTAAGTTTTTATTACCAATATATTCGAGTGGAGATGAAAAATAAGTTTTAATAAAAGTGTAATAATCCAAATATGGGATAAAAGCAATTATGAAACCTCACTGATGCTTAAGTTTCATTATTTTTGTGTACAAATTTAAATGGCGTGATCTTTGGCGTACTTGACTTCTTCACTCCGAATTCTCAATACCAAATCTTAGCGCTCAAGGCGGCCAACTATCGTTATCCCTTTTTAACACACATTAAAATGCAGAGCCATGCTCGGCGACAGCTTTAGCTGCAGCCTCGCTCTTCTCACAATTTACAAAACTTTTCAAACGATTTACAAGTTAAGGTGGAATGGATAAAAAAACGGAGAGTTGAGTTTCTTCCCCTTCAAATCATTATACAGGTAAATAAGCTGAAAATATAAAAATGATCAGTAAAGTAAACTTTCAAGCAACTGTAAGATTGACTTACTCTCGCCAGTTTGACAAATATAAACATTCATCATGCAAGAATTTCCAAACGTTTTAATCTGGCCAAAATAGTTACCCTTAACAGGATCTAATATTTGAGGACAAACTTCAGGACACTTTTTTTGGCACACTTCTTTGGTCACAACTTGCAAAGCTGCAATAGGTTTACAGAATGTATAGTTACATTTCAAATCGAAAAGATGGAATATGTTTACTACTTACGTGTCTCTTGTTTGTGGTTATACTTATCGAAATAGCACTTATTACGAAAGACTTTACATAGACTACCTGAAGCCCAGACTACGTCTTCAGTTTCAGTGCAATAATCGTATACAGAACAATAGGTATTTGCTTTGACTATGGCAATTACTAATATGAAAGTTAGTATTAACTTCATTGTATCGATTATGGTGTTATTATGGTAGTTACAACGAGCTAGAAGAAAGCTTATTGGTAACTAAATGTAAATGTAAATGGGTAGGCGCTTATATAGTTGTAAACTGATACCTTTTGTAGCTATATTTTGCGGTTAAGCTTTTTTGGAAAACGTTTAAAAGCACGATCGCATGTAAGCCCAAAGTAACAAACGTGAAAGAAACATTATTTCTAGTCAATGTGTCACAGAAAGGCACAGATTGGTGTCACACTCGCACAGTTCAGATATGAGTAGTTTTTCAGTGTGAACACAAGTAAACGTTAGCTTGTACCGTTTCGATTAACAATTGGGTTGCGGCAGGGATATGCAGATGTGCAATTTCGACATGAGGGTGGTTCCAAAAGTAATGCTCTTCTGAACTAGAGGGCGTTGTATTAAAATAGAACGTCAAGGTGTAGATAGAAATGTCAAGATTACATTGGCACTATATGGTAGTGGGCTTCGTTTTAAGAACTGTAACATAGATTAACATTGGCATCGATTTAGACTTAAAAGTCAAGGCATGAAACGTAAAGTTAAAAAAGTTAAAAAAGTAACATTTTCGATACAGATTAAGTGCAAACGGGAACGGGAGCTTACTATAAATACTATTTTAAGAATGTCTGGCACCCAAAAATCGGTAGGTTGCTTTCAGGAAAATCTCTGAACGATCATCAGCGCACCGATCATCGAACATATAGGAAAGTGCATCCAGGGACGTGTCCGCAACCTAGCTTGTAGTTTGAACTCTTCCTCAAGAGAACGAGACACAAACAGCTATACTCTGGTGGGAAGGGACTATTTGGACACACCTTGTGAACGATTTGTCGCTGTTCGAGATCATTGATTGATTAATTTTCTTTCTTTCATGCTTACTTGCAATTTAAGAGATTCAGAAAAAGCGAGGGAAATATGTACTAATCATCATCATAGCGTTGTATGTAGGCATAATATAGAGTCATCCATAGTGCTCGCAGGCCAGCTCCATCTAGCATTAGCCAAATAGACGCTGCCATCACGAGTTTACTATGATGCACCACCATCACGGCATATATATGGCATAGTTGGTTTTACCCACAACGCACGCCATCAAATATTTCACGTAGAGATTGCGTGGGCGTCATTCTTGAAAAGAACATTATCTATATTACTTAAACGCATAAGTGTCGAAAATTAGAATTTAAATACACAAATACGCTGTTGTTTTACAAGTTTACTGATGTACCATAATCACGGCATATACGCGGCATACGAGTTGGTTTTACGTAGAGATCGCGTGGGTTAAATACACAAATCCGCTGTGTCTCTATCTAAGTTCAACACTTTCTGTTATATACAACCAAAGAAATTTGTCTCATGAAACTGAAATCTGCGCAAAAAAAGGGCGGCTGATTTGAGGCCCTAGGTTTCTTTTGACTTTAAGCCAACCACCCTGTTTATCTCAAATATGTATATATAGTATATAGTGCTCTTACTTCTTATAGTTTCTTTCGCGCCTTTGGCCCATTAACTAAAGACTTTGCAAAAGTTGCCACAGTTTCTCTGGCACACAGCCAAATGAAGCAGACGTCTCGACGATATCTTTAAAGTGCTTAACAAAAGTTAGCCATCGCTTCAACTGCATATACTATTCGATGATATGAATGCCCATTTATGTATACATATATATATATATATAGAGCTATTGTAATATATGCCCACCTCAGCAGAGGCTGAAATGTTTTGCATTTGAAATTGCATTTTAATCACATTCCAACCTGAAATGCCATTAGACATAATTCGTTTAACTGCATTTGTACTCGTTGTTCCGCAATTTCATCATTTCGATATGGCCACTTCAAATCATAGCTCCAACTCCATTCCGTGCCAGCATGGGATTCAGGGTTGGATGGATGGTAAGTTGCTTTCCGCTTCAATGGAATGGAATTGCAATTGCAGTGCAGGGCGCACGTAAATCAAGTTTGGCATTGATTTTAGGACCCGGGAACAGAGAGACTGAGGGACTGACTAACTGACTGACTGACGTACTGTCCAGATTATGCACATTTCATGAATTGGCCATTGAATCCAGGCACACACACACACACACACTCATGTCAAATTTGTCATTCTGTAATTGATTGTGAGCGTAGAGCAGCGCAGTCGAGTGACATTTAATCAATTCATGTTGGCTGCTTATCAAGGGGTTCTAGGTGGTCATGTCTTTCTCTCCCTCTCTTTTCAGCCATTTAGCTGTGGCTAAACATTTGGCATTTGCTTTTGGCCAATACGCACCTGCTAGGTATGCCTAGGTCGAATCCGTCAACAGCTGCAATCGAATGCAGCCAATAATCGAATCTGTCTAAATTGTTTGCTTTTTGATGCAAAAGGTGTTGATTGACTCATGTCGTCCCGCCGTCTAGTTTTAGTCACATTATATATAGCCACATGCATCATTTAGCTATTTTGTTACAAGGTAAGTCACAGACTTGTTGAAAGGCAGCTAGAATTGCGACTATGTAGCTGATTGAATGATTGACTGACTGACTGACTGCCTTGGGAGAGTTCAAATGCATTTTGCATAAGCCTAAAATAGAGTGACTCTATAGAATATGTACAGAATAGAATGATTTCTAAAAAGCTGAGAAATTCTGTAAAGTAAACGAACTAAGAATATGAAATATGGAATGGAATGTTTACACAGGCTAACACGTTTTTAAGCACTCAGTTTGTCGTGGCAGTGCCAGAAAATCCAAAATGGTTGCGGTAATCGAATTCATTGATTCCTAAAAAGGTCAAGTTTTTTTTTTGTAACTTTTAACGAAATAATAGATTAACAATGGTGCTACCGGTGTAGTCAGCTAAAAAGTCTGAAATCGGTACTAGTATACTCTACTGCACGTTTATAAGATCATTGCAGTCCAGAGTGTATATGTTCTTACACTAAGTACGCTGGAAAACGTGCAGAAAGCTGGTTACATTACTCAAGTGCCGTGATGGCTCTGATGTAGTTAGGCAAGTTCCAGAACTTGACATTACAATCACAAATGTAAGAGACTGTGTTAGAGCTGAAGTAGTTGGTTAAATCGAAGGAAAGTAAAACAGCGGAGATCAAAGGAGTGTGTCAATAGAGACGACAATGGAAATAGACGCAGTTTCTATCCTCTGCGTAGAGCAACTTACACAAAATCCAGGTAATGTCACGGCATGCCAAAATGATGGTGTCGGGATTCTTGTAAGTAATTTTTGGGTGAGCCATCCGTTGTTACAATTCAAAGTACTATTCAATTGCAATGTATTAAGTGTTCGGTTTCGTAATGGAAAAACTGAAACAGAACTCAAATGAAACGCTTATGGGTGCACGTTTAATGAACATATTGAAAAGAGTCTGGAAGTTGGATCGTTGTCTGTTTCCGTATTGGCGTTTATCCGGGCTCCGTTTCTGTTTTGTAACCCTGCTATTATATGATATAGATTGAAAAACTTAGGAGATGAAATTATGCTACCTTTGTTAACTTACATCACAACAAATTGTTCATTTTAAGTAAAATGCTTTTCCGATGGTCACAACTAAGAAAATTCTGATAGTGCCTCAAAATAGCAACAAGACAGACTATTTGTTTCCCTGTGGATCCACGACTTGGAAAAGCTTAAGAGGTTAAATACACATAGGTAGTAAAATGAACACTATCTCAATATTTATGATTTCCAAATATGGAACATCTTTGTTAAGTTTATAAAGTCCTTATATTAAATGAAATGACTCGAATCTTTAAAAATGTTGTCAAACCATGTCACTAGACAATTTTCGCAAATTTTCATTTATCGATTTTCTTTAGCAATCGTGCAATAAGCAAAGCATTCAAAAAAAATGAAAAGTAAAGAAAATACAGACTGACCCTGAGCGAAAGAGAAAGAAGAAGAGAGTGAGAGAGCGAGCAAATTTGCGCTTCGCTGCGTGCATAAATTTTTGTGCTTTTTGTCGGCTATTATTTACATTGGCATAACTCACACACACACACACACACACACACACACACACACACTTACACATATGAAAAACTCAATTTCCGGTGCGTAAACCTTAGACGAGGCACATCAAATACTTTACGATCCCGTCTGCCCAACTCACTCTCAGTCGCTCTCTCAATCGCCTTCGATGTGCAAGTGTGCAAGTTGAAATTTAACACACGTTGCGCGCTTAACCCCCCAACAAGCCCACTAGATTGACTTGACCCCTTTTGTAGTACAATATGCCTGCGAGTGAAGAGCATCTGCCTTGCTACTTTTTCATTTTTCGCATGTAATGTGTGTAATCAAAGTAACAAAATCCAAATCATATTTCCTTCATTGACCACAAAATGTGTGTGATTACATGAGTGTGTGTGTGTATCGGTGTGTGTTGCAAACGTGAACCGTTGCTTCCAGTCTTGCCTTAGAACTGCAGAGCCTTACAACCTTACAACCCTTTTTTTGACTGTGTGCATAAAACATTTTACTAGATTTATACCATAAATGTTGCCTTACGACGTTTCTTAACCTTGTTAGGTTTTTTGTATGCTGTGCAAAATTATTGGTCTGCGCATATGTAATCATCTATGTGGTGATGCTGCTCCATTTGGTGGAAGGGCGGGGAAGTGGCACAGAATAGCAGACAATCAAAATGAAATACGTTTTGAGGTAGATTTTATGAATGGGTTATTCTTGTACATACATTTATGCACTACTTGAGGTATATTGCTATGTGCGGTTTACTTCAAATTCTCGAAATTTAACTTGAGCTGTGCAAAATATATTGTTTTACTATGAATTGTCATAAATGACGGCATGAATATGCCACCGCCTAGCCATGACGAAGTTAGGATCGCAATCAAGCGGCTCAAGAACAACAAAGCTTCTGGCGCAAGTGATCTGACTGCAAATTTGTACAAGGGATGGTAGGGTGTGTCAATGAGTTGTAGAATATGGCTAGATGAAAGCATGCCCGATGAATTGAACCTTAGAGTCCTCTGCCCTGTCCTCAAGAAGGGTGACATCACGGTATGCGCTAACTACCGTGATATCAGTGTTCTTTCCATCGGATATAAGGTTCTATCGAGAATATTGAGTGAGAGTCCGAAACCATTTGCGAAACAACTGATAAAACATTATCAGTGGGCTCCACAATTGACAAGATATAGACAATAAGCCAAATCGTCGAAAAGACCCACGAATACCAAATCGACACCAACCATCTCTTTGTCGATTTTGCTTTTAATGATTAATTTAAGCCCATTAAAGGCTTGACATCACCGTCAAGGTCTTTGGCCCTTACAACGATAGCCGCATCTTATACCCCGGCGAAATCTATGAAGTACTAGACATAGTCAAGCGAATTAACATCCAGTGGCCCCGCTGGCTAGGCTATCTTGTGTTTGTGGAAGCAGCTACTGCAAGAAAGGTCTTCAATGCGGCTATCGCAGGAAGGTGACGAAGGATCAGGCCATGCTTTCGTTGAAAGGATCAGGTAGCTTTGATATCAGCAAATGGAGAAGGCCAGTTAAGAAGAAATTATACATATACATATTTTTCAACTGAAGTTGGTGTTTTCCTTCTCGGGTTCTAATTTGGCATTGTGTAATAGGAAGTCTATAAGCCATATGTAAAAAATCATGATCATATCGATCCCTTTGCGCGAAATTTTCGTATGTTAAATTTTAAACGAAATTTAATTTTTGGTGCAAAATTGCGCTAAAGCGACTAACTCATCACCTGGTACGGAGGTAATACAGAATTAAATTTGTTAGAGATGCTGCCATCCACAGTAATGAACAGCAGAAAAAGCGCTCTCCTGTAAAATTCAGTTTTTGTAACATATGATAGTTTCGCGCATAGGGTTCGATATGTTAATGCTAACACAGCACACCGAAGCGTAACAATATTCCTGGCGTTTTACGGAACGTCTTTGGAATTGCATTGATATCTATTCGGCTTTATAACGCTTTGAACACATCTGGACAGCTTGGAACATTAAACCACTGCACGTTTTTTCACCAAAAGTGAGATCTGGGCTTAGAATTTAAGGCAATTTTGTACGTACTGAAAAATTAATTTTACCTCAAAATTCGCACTTTCCCTCAAAATAGGAAGAAAATCCTTTTTGGTCATTAACTCGTCGATATTGCCGACTGGCGATATGCCACCAAATGAAGCAGCCGCATAGCGTTAAGTTCTGTGTCCGTAAAACTGCTTTTTTCCGACATTTAATTTTGATCTCGTTTGATGTCATTCTAACATCTTCTATTCGTCAAGACTCAAGACAGATTGCGGATAGTTCTGGATTCTTTAGTTGGATTATCAGAATACTCGGACTTAATCTCATCTTCAGAAGTTAACTCATTTTGTGCTGTATTAGTTGTTTGCAGCGCATTCAGAAGTCTAGATGGTCTACACTTAACCTCAATTGATATCTTTCACTCTCCCTCTGCTTTTCGCATATGTCGGCAATTTTTTATTTATTGGCCTGAAAGCTGGAATGAACGTCGTCGTTATTGCAATCTCAAAAGCGATTTTATTAAAAGGTGTTGGTCAACTATAGTAGTTGGCCATTTGGCTGCCACCTCAAAGACGGCCCAAAGCCGCAAGCACTTTTGCCCAGCCTTTCTATAAGTTTCATATGCAGTCTTTTGACTAAAAGTACTATGGTACATATGCTGCATGTAGCACATATAAAACTGTGAGTAAAAGGCAAAAGTTTTTCTTGTAAAATTTCATTTGTGGTCAATTTGAAGTTTTATTTGAATTTTCAGTCAAAGAGAGAAATTCAATTAAATTTAAGCATTATTTGCGCTTCAACTGAGCGATGCGCTCTCCCGCTTTCGCTCCACATATCGCATTACACTCTGCAGTTTTAAACTGACGTCACGCTTATCTACACTTTAGTTACTTTTAGTTGAGCATAAAAGGTGCGACGAAGAGTGGATCATAAACAAATTAACAAAAGTGCCAATTCAGCTGTTATGTTGTGGTGCCTTCAGGGGTGAGAAGTGGTGCGGTTTAGTCATTGACATAGACACGTTTCATCGTGGCAAGCGCCAGTTCATTATTAAAAGTTTTTTGAAAGCAGATAAGTGCACAGACTGCAGAGCAAGATAGCAAGCTCGTGATAGACCTTGACACGCACACACAAAGATACACACACCCACACACCCACTCACGGGGCAGTGTTTAAGCATGACACTGATAACCTTACCAACTACAAGGCAGCAGCGGAACTCATCAGAGTACTTCAAGCTCTACTATCCACCGGGTTGCGCCACTTCACCTCTAATTGAAACATTAAGTTGCATATCACGTACGCGGTGTCAGACTCTAGACGCCTGTGTGGGCGCCTAGCAGTATGCTAAAATCTGCCCCAGAAATGGGCCATAGACTGGGGCACAGTGGATGCGGTGACTGCTTGGGTTTACCTAGCCTAAAACGTAGCGTTGCGGCAAACGAGCGACTATCAAACACTCAGCACTTTATTTTTTTCGTGTTGGCATTTTAAAAAGCATTTAACTTGGCTCAATGGCGGTTTATACCGGGAAGCGGGGCTGTTGTACCCTCTTTGGGTATCCTGGCAAGGATTTCGTTGGTTTTTTGTTAAGTGTGTAAAGTGATTATGCCGGAAATTTGTTTGTCTATGATTTTGCATACGTGTTGGTTGTTAGTACAATGTTTGATAGCTCTAGAGTTTATGTAATGGAGCTGTTGGCGTCAACAAACGCAGACAAGTACATACAATTCAAGCTGATGTTATGGTAATTGAGAACTTGTCGAAAGATTATAGTTAATGAATGGAACTATAATTGAGTTTAAAGTAAGGTGCTACTCTGATAGACAGTTGTTGGAATAACGTGCATATTACTGATAAATAACCGCTTAATCAAGCTGATAAACTGTTATAATATATATTTTTGAGATTATCAAAATACTTTAAATTTTGAATACAAGGAAGTTACACCAAGCTTTGACAGTTATTGAACGCTATTTGGATTATTTTTTCAACCCAGCTATGAAGCTAATGTAAGAAAGAATAGATTATTGCAGAGGACATATTGTAAATTAAGCAAATCTTAAAAACTACTATATATCAGTGGGAATGAGAGAAGTTTGCATTATAGACAACTTCGTAAATTAGTCTTTGTGCAAATATGGGGACTACACTCCCTGACCGCTTCGATCACTTTGGTATGTTATGTTGTATCTTTCTCTTCAAGCTATAAAAAACGTAAAAAATTAATTTTTTTAAATTATTTATAAGAGAAATCTAAGAAAACTCATAGAAAATCACTTTTTTAATTTGTTTATATACATAAGAGAGAGATTTTTGGGTACATTATCAAGGATTTCATAATACTTTGTTTTTTACAAAAACTTAAATAGATTTAGTTAAACAGATACTCCATCTGAGGCTGAGGTTTCATCACACTTGACTGCTTAAAAGTTCGGGTCCTGCCTTTGGACAGGGCTTAACAAACATTTGTTGGTTCTCTCGTATCCATTTGTTGCAAACTAAGTAAAAAAATCCGATATAACAATAGTTTTGGTTAGAAAGACTAACCCAACTTACCCCACTTGGAACCCACTATAACGGGACAGGCTGCATGCAAGGTTTTTGCATTACCCTGACCATCATTTAGTAGATTATGCCACATTATAACAGAACCACGTTGAGGTAGCACAGCTTTTTGTAAATTAGGGAAAACCGTAGCGCCGCCCTGTTCCACATCGGACATCTAGTTTTTGTAATAAATGTCATGTAAGTAAGTTTCCATCACTTAATGATCGTAACTTACGTAGAATAAAACTGTTGCTATGCGATCGCCATTCATGCTCACCAAGGGGGTATCCTTTGGTTAGGCAAAGACATTAAGAAAATGTATACTAGCTAGAAGAAAGCATTACCACTTACCCTAGAAACGTTGAAAAAGTCATAGTGCTTTACGTAGTGCCCACCCAGACCATAGTTCATGACCTGCAGCATTTCCGAGCCGTTTAAATCAAAGCCCGTCATATCTGTAATGCGACGATTAAGCCGCTCGGTGACATTATTATAAACATCCGGGAACCATGCATATTTGGAAGTGCGTGTAGCCACAGGCGTACTACGCTTAAGTTCCACACTATAAACCGTAGCACGAGTTAAACCAGGCGTTGCCATATCTTGCAGTGTTTGAATCTCTTCATTTGAAATGGCATCATGATAGAGCACCATATAGGGATCTAGACTTACTAGCTCCATTTTAAGTGGCGCTAGACGCAAAAATGCCGATGTAGTTTTATTGTAGAGGCAATGGAGCTTGTTCTCCTGGGGATATAAACCACGACAGCCGTATTCATAAGGACCAGGAATGGGTTTGTTAATCTAAAAGTGAATAAGGCCGCATTGTAAATATATGCATGCAGTTTGATAACGAATAGCTACAATTTTGGGCTTGGCATTAGGCTCCACTCTTATCAGTGTCTCGATTTCCGCTCTGCGCCGCAGTAGTTTAACATCGTGCTGCTTATCAACCAAAGCAACATTGATAACTTGCAGAGCATCGGCATAACGGGCTGCCAAGTAACAGTTAATTAAAATGAGAAAAAGTGTTTAAACAGCAGTTAACTTACTCAATTGCATCAAAGCTTCTGCATAGATTGTAAGCAAAACCGAGCGCTCGACCTTTAACGGTTCAGGAAGGGTATTAATCTTGGTCCACTCGATGGCCTGGTAAAGCCACTGACTGGCATGCAGATAGTCACCATGATCGTAGTAGTACTGTCCCAGCGCATAACTGTCCAACCCGCTCAAGCTGACACTGTAGGGGTGAGGCAGGTGTAACAGGTAAAATAAACTGTGGTGTGTAAACCGGCACCTACTTGTACTGCTTGCCATTGAGCAGACCCTTGGCTATGTGTTCCACATTTAGGTCATAGGTTGATTGTATGCGTGCAATGGCCACTGCAGCCTCCTCCGCATCCGTTTTGCTAGGCAGCTCTTCTCGTTGTTTCTTTAGATAGTCAATCTGTGCCTCACCAATGGGTTGCTCCATGTACAGCTGCCAGTAGATCCAATCATTATGCATGCGTCTTATTAGTGCATAGGCATTCAGGGGGTTGGACAAGTACTGCTCTTTTTTTTCGTCAGCCTTTTCATTTTCAGCTCGCAGCTCCGCAATGGCACTAGGGAGATGGGAAATCGTTATATTGGAATAGTGAAGGATATCGGTTTCAATTGATCCGCAATAAAAAGCGCTGTTCGGCTGTAAGTTCTCTCAAACTTGGCATAATGTGGCGGCATCTAGCCAACCTCACATTAGCATGCATGCTCTTCTTTTTGCTCTTAGCTCACGGCGTTACACCATATTGTCACCTGGCTGGGCTGAAACCCATATACAAGCTGACTTAAACGAATCATCGAAAGCAAAGATTGTGTTTTCTTTAAAAAAAAATGTTGCTACTTTTTAGCAAAAGTGCTACTTTGTAATTTTTCTAGTTTTAGTATTCTCAGAAATATTTTCCAGGACATTCCAGTGTAAGTTGGGAATATATACTGAAAGTGATTTGCATTTACAAAATCTAAGTCACAAGCGTCTACAGATTTTCGGTACTCCAATGACTTTTTTCTTAACATGTGGGGAATTTCCACATTTATCACTATTTTCGGATTCATTAACCGCTTTGGTTTACCTTAATGTCACATATTGCACTCACCTTCGCACCACTATTACTTTCTGCCTCAGCTCATTCGCGTAGCTCTCGAGATTATCGATGAGCTTAGCTTCTAGTTCCAGCAGCTTCATCATGCCCGCCACCGATGTGGAGTGGCTCTGTTCTTTCGCCTCCTCAGCATAGATGCTGCTTAGATATAAAGCCAAAAAAGCAGCAAAGAGTAACCACCGGGTCTGCGGCATTCTGTTTACCGTCTTGGCGTGTCTACGTGCCAGATTTAACTGCCAACGTTGCGGCTCTTTTACCGTAATAACACCCGAGTTCCAAAAAAAAAGAAATTAAAGAACTTCGTCACGATTGATAAGCGGCATGCGTTGCGATAGTGTACGAGGTTCATAATATTACTGAGGGTCTTGAATGTGGCACTATAACTGGCCAACATGCCGCAGTACCGTTATTATTGCTTACCGTTAAGTGCTGGGCATTGCAACTTTTTTACGCAGCATTTGCAGCTTGCGCTTGGTCAGCGTTTGTTTATGTGACCTTGAGCTTAAACGCTTTTAATCGACTGTTTATCAGTAGTGTATGTAAGAGACAGAGAGAGAGAGAGAGAGAAGCATACCTTGGTTAACTCTTATCACATATGGCACCAATCGATGTGTCATATTTAAGATATTTCTACCTTTGATTGGCATTATGCGAGACAGTCAAGTGGTGTTGGTAATTGATGGATGGCTATTATGGGCTCTAGTATTTTTAGCCCGATAACAGTGGCCAACAAATGCTCTTCTGATTTTATTCCACATAACGGTTTTCGAATTAGGTCATAGAAGAGTAAGACAGCAGTAACTATAACGACTTCGAATGACAGATCCAAAAAGCATGTAAGTAATACAGTATAATCCTTGGGCACTTCATTGATTCGAATTGCTGAAACGCATCTATGCCAAAAACAGTGCATACATGTACGTCTGCTTTGCTCTTTCATAGTAACATGCACATTAAATGTTCGCTCTCGTATGAATCTTTTCGTAGTTCTTGTTCACGAACTTCTTCATTGTTTACTTTTTGCGAACTTCTGGCCACAGCGTCATACAGTCATACTGTCATAATTTAAAAAGGTGTTTACTCCTAAAACTGGCTCATAATTTGTGTGCGCCCAATGTAAACACTTTCCACGTGTGACAGCCATTGGCACACAGGCACACGTCACACTGTCATAGTGTCAGTCATACAGTGTAAACCCGGCATAAGATATAAGATTTGAAAGAATAAATGCCATGTTTGAAAATTTCAATCAATTTGTACTAAAAATTTTGATCAAATCAGCATTAATCATGGCAAAGAATTAATTGATCGAAATCGAATGCGACTTGGGATAACAATTTTCTAATTTCAAATCTAATTGCTTTAGAAGAAATGAGCCAAATTTCAGAGTTTAGCAGGCAAAGGCATAAATGCCAGTACAAAAAATACAAGTAAATACTATAAACTAAAAAATAAACGAGTTATAGCACTGGAAACACTTCGGAAAGATACAACAAACATAACTAACTTGCGCTTCAAAGATTCGGAGTTATTACTAATTTGCAATGCGTGCAATATTTTTTGTATTTTACACGCTGGAGATACTCTTCAATGTGTTTTGCATGGCCTTCCACATAACCGGCTTCATGGCCATCAATTTAGATATCATGACGTGGGACAAGCAGTTGCTTCAATACAGCTATTTGATCGTATTTTACGCACACACTGTACTTACAGTATTTCAAAGCATAAATATATGTACGGGTCATCAGCCGAGTCTCATCATGGAAACTGTAAAGGCGTCTGTGGCGGCTTGCGCATTTATTGGAGTCTCACTACTGACCATGTGGAATGCGGAGAAGGACTTTCATATATTATATCTGGCGGATGATCCAAACGGCCCACCAGGGCCAGACGATGTTGATCCATTTGAAGATGATGCAGTACATCCGTTCTTTGGCTTTATGCGCGATCAGGCTGTATCTGCGCTGGCCTGCGGCGTGCTCTATATGTTGCATGCAGCAATTATTATCGATATTTATATCTGCGAAGTATCTGATGACGCGGATATCGTACCGATTAGTTTGTTTGTGTTTGGCGGTAGTGTACATAAATTTTTTGAAAAATATGAATGGTTTCAGGAGTTTAATGATATTACTAGAAGTCGTTTGAGAGTATGAGAGGCTCTATAAAGCCCTAACGATAGTTATGTTTGTTACAATTATTTTTCGGCATTTTGAATTAAAATCAAACATTAATGCAAACTGTGTATAAATTTTTGTGGCATTTACAGTTAAGCGCACCACTCATTGAGAAGCTGGAAAACAATTTAACCATTTTGTTATCTGCTTTAGCCATGAATGACTTTATTGAAAGCGAGTGAGAAGCTAAAACCCTTATGTGTACATACAAAGCGCCCAAACCAACCGTACGTGGCATCCCGTCCGGCACTTGTTGGTTGCGGGCAGTCATACCTTTGTATATGACCCTAAGAGCTTTAAATACATATGCGCTGGCGTTGATATCGGCTTAACTTTGCCATAAAACTGTCAGCATCATGCGTGTAGTGCGACCTACGTACGCCTCCTGCCACTGGAAACTGCACAAATGATATAAATTTTACAGCCAAATGGCCAGACCAGACCAGAGAGATTTGTGTATCTAATGCTGACAACAATAGCACCTGTGACCAGTACTCTGTAACGGTAAACAAAGCACTGACCCGGCTTTAAGCTGGCGCTCTTTAAGCCAGACGTCTAAGATATGAGCTGCCAAATTTGAACAAAAGGCGCGTCAATGTCGCCGTCAATGTTCATCAATTAAGTGCCATCAATCATCCCATGACGACGTACAGTAAACACAAGAAAAAAAAGCACCAAAAAGGAAAAAATTGATCAAAATATAAACGACAGGAACAACAACAACAACTAGAGACAGCAGAATCTCGAGCAAACATGTCACGGTACAAAATGTCGTTTAACCTAAAATGCCAAAACCACAAAACTTGTTTGCTCTGAAATCAGTGTGGAGCTGGAGCAGAAGCAGGAGCATTTAGAGCCGGGTGGTTCCTGAAAGTACACCTAAATACACAGAGATTGTTCGTGCAGCACTTAATGATTGGTTGCTGGAATGGACATAACATTCTAGTTTTTTGAAACTCATTACATTTGACTGCTGCTGAGGCACAACGAAATCTTCAGCTATTTGGAACATGAGCAGCGTATCGAGTTGTAGTTGTGGAAGTAAGTCGATTTGTGGATTTCAATGCCCATTGCCAAGGTAGCTATGGAAAGATTGCAAGTATTGAATAACGCTTTGTTCGCTTTTATAGTTTGGTTTCAAGTGAACCGCAAAAGGCACATCCGTCTTCACACCAGGGCACAAAATAACAAGTATTCGAGTTGGTGTTGCCCAGTAAGCACACGAGTCAAACTTCTAACTGAGTTTTTACCCATTTGTGAGTTTTTTTTTTAAACCTTTTCAGATAATATAGCTGAAGTGTTGTTAGGCCTGTCAGTGCGTTTTCCAATACCACAAAATCGTTTTGGACCCATCAATGGGTTTGCTACACACTTGCCAGTTTGTCCGCAATTTCGTAATGATGGTGTCCCATTGGAGCGGTAGTATATTTCGTGGTCCTATAAGGTGTGTTTTATTGTACTATTCGACCAGATCTCGACTATTTTGTACCTTAAACTAGTCCGTGACACAGGGCTCGTCAGTTTGTGACACAACTATTGACTTCACCGATGCGCAGCTGATACTGCAAAAACATTTTCGACTGTCCTCCCATAAGTCCAGGACTCCACAAATTTGTCTTTAAAGCTCACGGGAAGCTCTGAAGCAGCTTATGACGATTCGTGTGGAGCATTACTGAGAGAAGTTGTTTTTGTGTCGAGAACATAATTGTAATGATGGCCTGGACCTGTTTTACATATATCTCGTCTCTGGATGTCCCATTGCCCACTCTCAGTTACTATTGGGTAATTCTCTCCTGTCAGATTCTAAAGCATTTAAATATGGTTAAAGCTTTTGAATTCAGTGGCATTTTGAAGACGTAGTGCTATGCTAGCTTTCTATAAAGATGGGAATAAGGCGAGCAATTATGCGGAATACCGATGCGAATTATACGTTGCACCTTGGTTAGGAGTATGTTACAGAAGTATATATTATCTGGTGCAAAATCTGTAGTCAATCGAATTATTTTAAAAATATGCTACTTATCACTTTCTGAATCTAAGTTCTGATAAGAAGCAATTTAGCTTTAAGGTTATATGACTGCATTCCTTCACAGTGAAAGAAACTTTTACATGTAATTCATTTCCATTGATAATGATTCTAAAACAGAACAAGCTACTAGACCAAAGTCGAAAGAATGCGCGCTATAATCTGACTTCTGGTGCCCGCACCGCTTTTAATCCACATCAAGATGAGAATGCCTATTACTGATGACCTTTCACGGCAGTAGACAAAACTTGAAGCGTAAAACTTTTGCTAGAATGCTACTTTATGATTGTCAACGCCAAGCTCAAATCAAGTGGAAATTTGAACAGTCAACTTGTAAAACAAAACCATTAATGGAAATGGGCTATACAAGATTGGTGGGTGGATGCTGGATGTGTGTTTGACATGGTTTGGCAGTTTCCCGCCTCTTAGTGCTGACGAGCATTAGAAATCAATGTCGAAACGCTGAGCGTTTGCAGTTATGGTTATTGTAGTTGTCCAAAAGTTTGTCACATAAAAATGGCGTCAAGTCGTGTAATATCATTTCAGGATAACCACGAAAAGCCAAGCAGTGTCCTGAGCTGGTTCTCAACACATTTTTAATACTTTTTTTTTTGCGCACGGTTTGCTCAGCATAATGGGCTTTTGGTGGGCAAACACTGCAGCCAGTCAAGGTTTATGCAAATGTCTGTACCAACAGCAGCTGTCCAAGGATTCCAGGGAGCAGTCAAGTGGCTAGCAAGTAGATCGTCTTGGAGTTGGCTAAAAAATGCTTATGACTTGTGTAAACAATTTCCTTTGGCTTGCATTCCTTTTGCCAGGCGGCGGTCCATGGTCCATTTACGTGTAGGTATGCCCCGAAAGTATCTCAAACAAGTATCTATGCATACTTATTGAAATATATTTTATGGACTTGCGAAAAAGTAGCTGTACTTTTAAGTGTGTGTGTCTGTGTGTGTGTGTGTGTGTGTGTGTGTGTGACTGTATATGAGTGTGTGCCGATAAGCGACGTTTTGCGTATGTGACTTCCGACCGTTGTCCTGGCATGTCCTTTTGGAACACACACACACACACATGTGCGACTCTGCACACACATTTTCACATTTTTATGCATTTTCTTAGCGGCCATTTTTATGCTCGCACACGTTTTCTATTAGACTTCAACGCCTGTCTTTCGGCATCACTTCCGCTTTGGTTACTTTGTTCCGTGCAGATTATTGGCCTATGATATTTCGAAGCCTTCGTTAATGCTCGAAAAATTTAAACTCCTGTGGAACTGGGTCAGCGCGACAAACATTAATCAAATCATCGACATTCACTCTCTCTCACTCTCAATTTAAAGCTGTTTAAAACAATTATCATGTTGGAACAATTACTCTTTGTTACTTGGATTTGATTGCTAATGGGGCCAAAAGTGAAATGCAAAATGAGCATGAAAGTTTTCGGCCCACTGTCAATCTGCCATCCCACGGAGAGTTTTAATTGAAAGTGTCAAGGTGGCAGCGCATTAATCTTCATAATAAACTGGGCCAAGGCACTGTGAGACGGTGACAAGTTCATTAGAAAAGCAAACATGCCTTGGAGATATGAAATGCGTTTGGGGTGGGATTTCACTAGTTTGACTTTAATGGGTTAGTATTGCAAAACGCTGTCTCAAATTTTTCAAGTTAATGCTTAAGCTTTTTGTAACGATAGTTAATTAGTTTATAAGGTAATCATCTGAACTCTTCTTTTGTTATTCAAAACTCTGGACAGAACTCATATGCTTTAAGTCTTATGAGATGATTTGTTAAATGTTTTATGCGTTATTTGCATATTTTAGGAAAAACTGTTTTAGTTCTAAAATGGTAGCAGTTTGCTGTTTCGGAGTTTTATTTCAAACAACTTTTATTTGCTGTTACTATTTCCGATTTGGATCTGTCCAACACCAGTGCCAGTATTTGTATGATTTTCAATTCGATATTAAATTTTGACAGTTTCGAACTAGTTTCTTGTCATCTGGTTTTAGTTTAAGCTTTGAAACTAACTTCAATTTGTGGTTCCGGTTTTAATGATGGTCATTGTTAGAAAACTTTTACAGAAACCCTTGTTTTTCGCATTGCACAAACCCGTGTTTCTTTAAATGATTCATTCTTTCTTTCACTCGTTCTAACTAATAAAAAATTTCTTATTTAATAAACAGTCCTAAATAAAATGTTTAAAATCTGACAAATTGACAATGAAGAAATATACTGACATTCGAGATTTGGAGCATTACCGATAGATTCGGACTAATAAAAGCAATAGCTATACGGCCACATAAAAATATATCATTTTTCGTGTTCGGAGATCAGACACGTTTTGGCTCGCTGAATCCGAATCTAAGGTAAAAAAAAAAAACGGTAGCGCGTCAAGATTCGGACTTTACCTCAAAACAATTGACTCCGAGATCCAAAAAATCCCAGCACATCATGATTTGGACTTAACCTCAAAAAATTTACAAATAATGTTTGTTTTCGTTCATGAATCAAATGCTAGATCCTTTTTTGCTACTATAGCGTGTTCTTTCCTCGCCAAAAGATCTATGCAGTGATTTACGCTTTATATCTGTTTTCGATGTGTCTTGCTTTAACAATCAACAGACATCTGCCTCCATATTTTCATCCCACCTTGCTTGACATTGAGTTTTCATTAAAATTTAAAAAAAATCTTAAAATCGTCAACTATTTTTCAACAATCTATTTAATTTTTGTTTTTTACTTTTAAAGTTCTAAAAACTAAGACAGGCTGTTGACCGATACAATTTTCATCTTTGAACATAGCGAACTACATAGAACTTCTTCTTCTCAGAAAGTTTCGAAAATTTTTATTGATGATATTGAAAACATGAACCAGATTTCACATTGTTTCATGAGACCAAGCTTTATATGCAACGGCGGAGTAAGAATATAGTTCCAAAAGATATGATTGATGTTATTAGCGATGATTTCACTTCATATTTGGAACAAACGTAACAAAAATTGTCATAATTCGCATAACAATCAGGTGATTTCGAAATCTTGGGTCGCTTTCTTGTAGCATTACATTTCACATTTGCCAAGTCAACAACTAATGTGAAACTTTGGTCACTTGATTGACCTCCGAATTTGAAAATTGATTTATTTGTGTGGCTGTGTTTTTAAAATAGCTCGTGAATTAATAGCGTGAAAGCGGCATATGCATTCGATACCGATGTCGGTAAGACCGTCTATTACGTGATATTACGCTCGGATGGTGTTACGATTGTGTGTGCTGTATTGGTAGCTTCTAAAAGAGATCGCGAAGGTTGTGCGTTATTTTGTTTTAGTTATTGTTGATGTTAATGCGTGTTGGCGCTACCATTAGCGCACGCTAGATGGCGCCACATGACGATATCGTTTATAAGATGCTCGCAAAATCAAAACTATGGCGAAATTCTGCCTGAAGTTTCGTTTGCCATTACTTATGTTATTCCATGCTTTCGATTGGATCATAAATTTTCGAACGAAATGTTCCTAAACGCTTTAGTCTTAAACCTGAAACCTTACATACAAATTTTGGGTAGCATAGTTATGGGGGCTAATTAAAAATGTAGCACGCCATGTTTGTTGCAATTTATCAAGCAAAAAGGAAGAGTAGTAGGAAAAAAACAAAAAAGAGTGCAAAGGAATATGAGGCACATAAAAAATATTTGCAACATTTTCATAACGCGTCGCGGATATAATTTTTTAGCGAGGCGCTGGAGCGAAGCGCGTATAATGCGCATAATTTCTATGCCACGTTGGTCACCCGAAAAGTAAATGTAGACAGAGCCAAAAGCCAGACCCAACAACAACAACAAAAAGATGGCGTCAGTTTTTGGCATTGGAGTTCTTTGGGGGAGTCGGGGGGAAAGCTCAAAATGAACAAAAGAGGTACACGCGAAAATAAAACCTATTACCGGAATCATAATTATCTTTTATGGCCGCGTCTGTCATGAGGACATTATGGCCAGGACCGCAGCCCACTGTGTATGTGTGTGTGTGTGTGTGTGTGTGTGTGTGGTAAGGGGCGTGGCAACACGTAGCAATAAAAAACCGCGAAATGCGGCCAAGTAGCAAAAAACATAAATTACACGCAGTACGCCGGGGATGAATGGTTAGTTGACTGGCCTTATAATATGTACCCGTACTGTAGACACGCTTCCACGCTCCGTACTCAGTGTCTCTAGTGCTACCATAAACAGGTGTTTTCTAATTTATTGACACGACAGAGACATTACCAACGAACATTATTGTTGTTGTTTGTTTGTTTGTCTGATTTTGAGTTATTAAAAAGCCGCATTGTTTACGGACGCCAAATCAAAGTGTCATGTGTTTTTTAATTTCTAATATTTCACGCGTTTTCCGAGCTCGCTACTCAGAGCTGCTAATGCTTGGCGCTGACAGCTGCCCGACAGAGGGCGCTGCCATTGTTGTGCAGTTTAGTGCAAATTATGCTAGACACGTTCCAACGGTTGGTCCGACCATCAGTAGTAACGCCTGGTCTACCATTCCAAGTGAGGTGCGCCTGAGGTGCAATTGGGGTTCGTCTGCAGTTGCTGCACAGACTGGTGGCAACACCCTGCTTTACGTGTGATAATTCCACGCCACAAAAGTTTTCTTAAAAACTGCCCAAGGCCAGCAATGTGTGTTTGTCTGTGTGTGTGTGTGTGTGTGTGTGTGTGTGTGGCATTGTCCTTGTTGTTGTGGTTGTTCCTGTGGGTTTGTTTGGTTTTTCAGTGAGTTCAAGAGAGAAAAAAGCGCAATGCACGTGCCATCTTTGTGTTTCTACAGTTCCTGTTGTTGGTATTATTGTTGTTGTTGTCGCTCTGGCGTCTGTTGACAGGACACTTCAACTATTGTTGTTTGCTCTCACACCTATGCCACACCCAACACTGCGCCCACATTTAATTCAGCATGAAATTGGTTTGTATTATGTTGAAGCACTCATTGCCTTCGGCGATCTGGCAACACCTCAAAAAGCGCAAGTTGCTTAAAGTTACGCCACAGCTTTAAATACACTGCACTCATGGTACAACTATGTGGAAGAGGTGATGAGCGCGTGACGTCACTGATGCACTACACTTCTAGCTCGTCCATCTATATGTCAGTATATCTGTTTCTGTTAGTATGTGTTTTTGTATCTGTGTGTAATGTTTTTACTGCACTGCAAAGTTTGCTTTGATGCTGTGCCCGGCTTTAATTAAAAACTGCGCGGTTGTCCGTAAATAGCACTTGATTAATTTTTGGTTGCACGCAAAAGTAAAGCCAAAAAACCAACAACAACAAATGCTTAAAAAAAGAGAGCATCTAGCTCCAAAGGAAAAAAGGATTCAAATTAATTATGTCCATGCTGTGCTGCTGCCGCCGCTGCCTTAGTTTACGTTATCAGCGCGTGCTCTGCATACGTGGAGCGATCCGTGGCATGGCCAAAAGTGGACCTCTGGACCCCGATTCTCTGTATGCACATGCTGTGCTCTTAGTGCTGCCCCTTTGTGTGTATGTGCAGCTTTACGCTTAGAGGGTTTTGCTTACATATTGAATTTCGCGAAATGAAATACGCCCAGGAGAAAAGTGCGGAAATGTGGCACCGAAAAAAAGAGACCAATTGCTTTTTTTAGGTGAGAGCATATTTAGAGTAGGTAAGCAGCTAGAATTCTAATAGACATTTTTTAAAAACTTAAAACTAAGTACGATTTTTTTCTGAACTTTTCTGTCAATCCAAATTCGTTAAAGAGAATGTGAAAACCGCAGCACGGGTGAATATCTCCACATCATGTTCTACTGTATAATCATCTTTAGGCAATTAAAGCGAATCTTAGGTTTCCAAGTCCGCATTTTTATAATGGTCCTTTTTGAATAATACAATATGTTCTTGGCGATACTATCGGACTGTCAGCCCGTCATAAGAGCGTTTGCGCATTGATAAAACATTCAATAGCTTGATTATATAAATAAATTCTTCCCGTTCCTCTTCCTTCTCTCTCATACTAAGTGAAGCTGAGGCTATTGGTACCACTATCATCCTCTACCTCTACCTCAATTCAAAACAATTAACTAAAAACCTAGTCAAATTTAATGCTTGCCTACTATATAAGTAGAAACATATTTAGTATGTTTTATACGAAAAATCGTTTTTGTCGATATGTTTGGCGTCATCTATTGGAATTCGGCCAAACTGCACAAAAACCTTCTCCCTAATACTGTCTACAATGTGTGAAAATTTGGTTAAAATCGGTCAACGCGTTTTTGAGTTTAGCGAACACATAACTTTTTGAGGCTTAATTTTTATATAAGCTAATACGATTTCTACTCTTTCACTGCCAAACTGCCCCTTTGATGTTTCCTAAGACCATATCTTATATGCTCATCAAAAACACCTTGCAGTTATAAGAACTATTTTCCATAAGAACCAACTCTCAAGCCAAGTGCTCTTTGTGTGCGAGCATTTATGGTAATAAAGCAGCTCGAATATGTCAATAGCCTCAACTATGGCAAAGTCATTAAACCTGCGGCTCTCTTGCCATTTCATTTGTCATAAAACAAAGCAAATGTTGAATTGTTGCACAGATACAAAGATACAAAGATACATAGATACACAGATACTTAGATAGAGAAATATAGATATAAAATACAATATTAATAATCTCGCTTGGCTGTGTCATGCAAAGAAGAAGAAGAAGAAGCAGCAGCGGCAGATATACATCGTCTACTCAGCAGCCGCCAAGAGTCATCACTCATGGCCAAACACACACTCCCGCACACACACACACACACACACACAAAGTGCGTTGCAGACAGCAGACATTGCCTGATGCCTGATTTTTACCTAGCTCGCTCACACGGACATGCACACACAAAAGTATAGCATACTTTGCGGCATGTTGCGCCAGACTGGCGCCAAGCCAAACAAAAGCGTCACACACACACACACACGCACACACACACACACACACACTCGAGCCTGCTGATGTATGTGTGCTCTTAATAAAGCAACGACGTCACTTCAACTTTAAGTACAGTAGCTGCTACTCATGCTCTCACTCTCACTCACTCCCTCTCTCTCTCTTGCTCTCACACCAACCCCACCCATTCGCTCTAGCACGCTAATGTAAATGTTTGTCTGCTATTTGAATTTTAATTACTTTTCTCGGTTTTCGCACAAGCGAAAAACTATTTATTCAACTGTAGCGCACCTAAACTTTTTAATAGAATTTCGGAAAATTCGTTGAAAAACCATAAAAACTTTTAACAAGCGCCGCGTAACTAATCAAAAGGTACGGCCGCCAAATGCCGTGCTCAGAGATTGTAATGCGCCTTAATTGAAATAATTCCCAAACCAATAATTCCAAGTCCAAGGCCAATGGCAGCCACTTAAGCGCTTGCTCCGAAGGTGCTGCAACATCCGGCATCCGGTGTTTGCTCCCAATTGCACAATCAAAAGTCTTTGCGCCAATGGGTGGCATAAATTTTCAAATTGTTAGCTGGGGTCTCGTCCATTTCAACGGAAACGACTAATTTCGGCTGTTGAGTTTTTTGGGGGTATCTGCGTTCACCTCGCCTTGTGGCTTGCCGGGTTTTTGGCGTCTGGCAGCTGTTTCTTAGTACTGAGTCGACACAAAAATATTTGCTTTTTCGTGTAACTTTTGGCCCGCTGTGCTCAGATTTTATCAGATTGAGACTGCGGCTGCCGAGAAAGTTTTTACTGAAAGAAAATTCAATCAAAGGTACAAGTTAATCCCGCGTGAGTTCATAAAGTTCACAAGCCAATTTATTTGTGACTATGTATACTAAAAAAAAAACGAGTAGGTACAACAACGGAAGTCAATTTGTGTTTTTAACAAGGTAAGAGCTTTGCCTGTGTATATAGCTGTCAGGGAGGAAAATGTTCTTATCGTATCTAATACACAAATGCCCATTAACCAGCATATATAAATGTGTACTAGTATCTTGTTAGTATTTGCATTACCGATATTTGAACCGAAAAACCTATAAGTGCACGATTCACTTTCACGCCTATAACCCTTCAAATACTTAGCAAATGTAAAAACACTGTGACGATATACGCAAAGACAGGGTAACGCATCCTTAATCCTTAATCAGGGCAAAAGGTTGATCTTCTGAAACCAAGGAAAAAGGAAACGACACTGTTGGATTAAAGTGCTATCATGCTGTGGCAGCAAGTGTCCCAGAAGAGCAAGTCTTCGTTCAACTCAAAAACCAAATACACAAAACAAAAAGGTGAGAACGATCTTAAAAATTCCAAAGTCTTGTTTTCAATTGTACAGATGCATTTTGAGCAGGGCTGACTCTTAGCGTTTTGTCTATTTTTTCGGTATAACAAGCACTCAGAGACTCGCAGCGCTGCTTCTTTTCGTAGAATCCTGTAGATTACAATGTACTTTTTCAGCTGTATTTGCTAGCGAAGGCTTTAGTATCTATGGAAAAAGCACTGATTAGCTGTATTATCCAAATTTGGCAAACAAAACGAAGCATACAATTTGTCAGCTATTGAACTCTTTCTGAGCAAAAAACAACGAAAAATCACGCGCCTTTGAAGTCAAACATGAACATCAAGTAACACATAGCGCTCAGCAATTGTAGATACTTTTATGTTGTTACAAAGAGAAGTTTCTCAGATACTGTAACTTCAATTAGTGTTAAGAGCTTGTCAAACAAGCAGCAAGATTAAAGTGAAGCCACAACCCTCCCAAAAACGAACGAATCCATTTCCAAAGAAACCGTTACACGTTCGACTACTATTTGGGGTTAGGAAGAAAGGCGTGTGAATCTAAAGACAAGTGCAATCGATTGGCAATAGCCGTGAGCTCATTTTACCTCAAAAACAACATGACCCGACCAAGCCAAGCGGAGTCAATATCTAATTGCCTGGACAGACGTAGAGCAAATAGCCAAAGACACAAGGGACTACTTGGCAAAATAGAGCTGAGTCCTGCTAATAGAGCCCGTCGTGTGTAGCAGCAGTAAAGAGGTGAAGGATTAATGGCAAATAAATTGATGTTGAAAAGGCGATTAGTGCGAGCAGAAACAGAACTATAGATGGCGCTACTAAAGCGTTGCTTTAATAGTACACTGGCAGCTAAATATGGATGATACACATAAATCACTGAGCGAAATTTACCTATGAAAAGAAAATGTCAACGCTTTGATGGCCATACACAAAAAAAAAAACAAAACCACACAAAAAGTCGAAATGCTAAACAAAATATGACTAGGGTATTATCATATGCATATATTTTTTATTCATGCGACCAACAACAAAGGTTATATAAATTTAACCCCCTGTGCCACACACTCCGTCGGTTGGTGGCTGGGCAGACAACAAAAGGTAAAATCACCGCAGCAGGGTGACCAGGCAGCTCCATTGTTGTTGTTGTTTTCGGACAAGGGAGGGGCACATGGGCGTAACGAAAACGCTGCTTGCATAAATTTTCATATAAAGAAAACTTTGATTTATTTCATATGTATGGAAAGAAACACGTGCACGTGAATAGATATAGATACATATATGTGGAGCGAGTTGATCTTTCTTTTCAGGGATTCCCACTTGAGTATGGCCATTTTATTATTGGTTAACAATGAGCAGTCGCTTGGAAACGTGTAACGAATTGACAGCGTCTAAGCGCATAAATCGATGGTAGGTTTGTTGTTACCAAGTGCTTTGTGGCGAAATTGCCGATTCTGAACCAAAGCGTTTCGAAACAGGCCAAAGGAATATCATAGAGCATGCTATTGGAAGATAAACCGTACCTAAGATTTTTCCAATCCGGTTGCGTCGGTCATATATTCCTCAGAATACTGGAATATATTCCAGTAAGTGTTCAAAGGGAAACTGTACCAATTTGGAAGAGTTTCTTGGAACTATTTACAAGTGTCGAGTAACTACATCGCCTGTCGGGAGCCTTTAGCAAATATAGTATGTTGCATCGAAATTTATGGAGAAAATTTGAAAAAGCTTTATAATTAAGCGACTCGTTGAACGGAGCCACTGGACGATAATTATATGAATGTCGTCTTACAGCTCATAGAGTTCGTGTTACCGCTGTAACACTGTAGTACAGTCATTGCCACCGCGTAAAGGGCAAACAGTCCAGGGGCCTATTCGCCAGACTGCGTTATCACCCATGATTCAGCGCCGTTAAGGAAAACGGTAAGGATGAGCGTCTTACAGATTGTTAGTTTCGTCTGATGATAGAGCTCTCTTCTAATCATTTACATACTGAGACCAAAGTAGCATCTGTGCACAAGATGGATTCTTCGCTTGATCTTAATGCTGACATCGTTTTTCATTTTGACGTTGGAGCCAAGATATAGATTTCAAAATCAATGTGAGAGTCCAACCGCTGCTTCCCTCTACTGGAAGAAAACATACACTTTATTTTGCTGTCAATTATACCGAGATCTATGGTAGATTCTCTTTCAGTAGCCTCAAATGCTCCGGTAACTGCTCGCTTAGTACGGCCAATGATATCGATATTATCACCGCAAGCAAACAACTTGACCCTTTTACCTATAGTTCAACATTGTCCCGCTCCGATGTGCTTCGGTCTTTCACAACGAATTCTTCCTAACAAAGTTGAGGAGGTTGCAGGAGATGGCATCGCCTTGTCTAAAGCCTCGCTCGGTATCAAATTGATCATAGTAGCTCTTTTCTACCTTGACGGAGCCACGGGTGTTGCTCAACGTTATTCTGTATTGTCGCACCAACTTTGCAGGGATTCTAAACGTTGATAGTGCGGCATATAAGCGATCCCCCAACGAACTATTAAATGCTACGTTTTAATCGACAATAAGATGGGTCACGATTTGGTATCATCGACTTAATCCTTCCAAATAATAGATTTAGTTAGTATTTTTCTTAGTCATTTCTAAAGCTTTAGAAACAGGATATACTCGCAGGGGGTTAAATCTGAAGAATTAGCTGGGTTGGGATAGATGTTCTTAGATCAATTAAAGGGTTTTTGACATAGCAACTACACTCGTGTGCACCCTTGCATATTATATATTGGAAGTCGCTGATAACCTTTTCAAGGTAGTTGATGTGAATAACACCACTTGGAAAAACATTCGACATGACTTTCTTGGCCGACAGACTTTACTTGACTTTCTATGGTGCACATTCAACTCGAGAAATCAACTGCTTAATCCGTTTCTTAGTCTTCGAAGTGCTGTGCTGGATCAAACAATCGTTCGGAGTGCGCTTGAACTTAACCATATACTACTGAAGTGTTCATGCGATTATGCTAATGATTAAGTGGAAGCAATCGCCGCCCGCATGGCGTATAACTGTTTTATGTCCAAATATTTTCAGAAAATATAATGTACCCGTTGAGATGCATACAGTCTCGGACACCTCATGTACTTTCTTTCTCGGATCGTCCAATATCATTTCACGGTTTTTATCAATGTTTTCTAGGTTGATGACTTCTTTTGTGCGACCTGGAGGTTCGCAAGGAAATTCAAAACTTAGCAAACAATTCGAAAAACTTAAGCATTCATAGAGAAAATATGACTTTTAACTCATAGAAATTTATGGATGGCCATTTTTTGACTCTTAATTCACACCGATCCGAAACACTTCACCTCTACTTTGCATCATTTCATCAATTTTTTAGTTCTCTGCGAGTACTTTAAGTGTGTAACCCTTACTTTCTCTAATTTGCAGCCATTAAAGCTATCTTAACACACCGTTATCCACTCACACATACACACAGGCACACACACTCTCGCTGCCAACAGTCTGGCAACTTTAAGTCAACTGACAAATGTGTCAAACGACATGTTCACATATGTTTCGCGTCGATAATATCGACATCCAGAGAAAAAAGAAATTGTAGAGTAGCTCTAAAGTAGCAGCAGCTTGGCCAACACAGACAGAGAAAGAGACAGAGTTACAAACTTTCATGCTGTGCGAAGCATAGACAAAACTTTGGGGCATCACCTTTTCAATAAACTGCGGCAGTCAACGTGCAGCAGGCAAAACTCGGCAAAAACCAAAGTATTAATCCCAATCGTTTGCCAACCAAAGGGGCACAGAGGTAGAGATTGCCGTAAGGACGACAAGGATGCGCAGCCGTAACGAATCGATGGCAGGGCAGCAAAAAAGTAGCATCAGACAAAACGTTGGGCAACAGCTGCTGATGCGGCGACCTTTGGCTGCAGAGGATTGGGCCGGGGTGGAGCAGTAAGCAGTAACTCCTATGTGTGGGCCAAAAACAAAAGCTGCAAAATGCCAATGGTCAGCAGAAATGCGCATAACTTTGCAAAGTTCACATGCTGCCAGCTTAGGGTAGCAGGACATAGGGCATACCTGGTTCTAAGGGGAGCTGAGGGAGTAAGGTTGCGAGTACGTGTATCCATAGATAAGTCGCTGCTTAGCCGGCTGACTGCAGTGCTAATGGCAATGTTCGCACATTTGCAGCAGTTGCACAGTGGCGACTTATGACAGGTTAACAAGTGTTGGGCAGGGCTATGATTTATGACGAACAGTGTTGGAAGGGGTGGCAACACTGCAAAACAAAAATAACACAAGGTAAAGCCAATTAGAGATAACTTCATGCTTCTAGATAGCTGCGCCACAAAACAAAATTACCTGTTTACAACAATATTAAAAATGCGACTCTGTGCCAAGAAAGCGCACAAGAAACAACAATATGCATATAAAGTGAAAGAAAATGGAAAATGGCAAAGGAGCAGGGAAAGCCAACAAGCAAAACCAAAATTTCTTGGCAAACTTTTTAATGGGCGCCACTAAAACGCCACATTAAATTATTATCTGTGAGATTATGAAATTTTTAACAGCAGGTAATAATCGTAGAGAATTTGTTAAGCAGATGACAGGGACATAGACAGAGAGAGGGAGATCTGAGGGGAAAGAGACAACTTTGACTGTGGGGGAAAAACGAAAAACAAACATTGAAGCAGTAAGACAGCAGAAAGTCCTTAGAAGTCGCAGGAATTGCTTCGCTGCGCAACTTGAAACGGCATAAATGAAAATGTGTACGGTAAATGTAACCGGCTGTGTGGCAAGTAAACTGTATCTGTGTGGCAAGTATCTCTGTGCGTGTGTGTGTGGCATTGCGTAACTGAGGTAATTCAAAAGTTGGTACACATTAAGTGAAGTGGAGTGGCGTCCATACAAAACACTTTAATGGAATGCTGTTGCTGCTGCTGCTGTTGCTGCCACTGACAGTTGCAAGTGCCGCAAAGGCGGCAACAATTAACTGTAGCAACTGTGGCAACTGTAGCTTTAATTTTGACATTGGAAAATTGCTTTTGCCTACGTGTGCAATTCGTTTAGCTTGTTTCGTTACGTTTTTTTTTTTGCAGTTCCATTTCTTATCACGTGTCATTTGATTCGGTTTTCGGGGTTTTACTAGGTTTTTGCAACAAAGAAGCAAATAAAATGCTGACATTTTGCAATACACACACACACACACACACACACACACACACAGCCTATACCGCAAATGAACGTTTGTTGACTGGCCACTGGGAACGGGCTAAAGCCTGAGCGAGAGAGTGAGTCTGACCGGTAGACTGTCGAATGTTTGGTGGCGATTGAACCCTGGCCTCCGGGCCATGGCCTGCGTGTATGCAACATTGACATGAAGTTAATGGATGTTTTATGACCAACTAACTTCCCAAACGATAAATCGGTTTTCTATGAGCCAGTAAATTGCAATTTGATTGTTTCTGTTCAACATGCAAACAACAAAAGCCAACCAAAGCAACTCGATCTCTCTCTCTTGCTCTCTTTTGGCTTTCGATTTTGATTTGGAAAAGTGAACAAGTGAAAAGACCGGTACCTAAGTTTAAAGTTCTTGGTCAATTTTAGTTATGGCTTTCGATTTGCATGTACGCTCAGTTATCAGGATGGCAAAGAGAATTCTGTGGGGTGCAGTTTGCGGCTGCCTTGGTAAAGAACACGGCAAGTGCAGTAGAAGTACATTGATAAACTAGCAGTCATCAAAATCTATCTATGACTTTGCTCGCTACTCAACGGATACGTCCTATGGCACTTTTTCGCTTTGGAAATTAGGAAACCAAAGAAGCATGTAATAAAGATAAAATGGTCGAGAATATTGTGAAACTTAGAGACTACTAAAGTGTATTGTGAAGTGCTGGCAAATCCTGTTTTTAAGGTACATTCAAATTAAGCCAAATCGCTCCTATCAACAAAGTGAAAGAGAACAGCGAGACTTTCCCAAGTTCAGTCAAAGATGAGAGACCAGCTAAATGCAGCATGCTTGCGAAGAAAAGGCAATCAAATCAAAATAAGAGTCTTCCGACACAAAGTTTTGTGATTCCCACCACTAAATCGTTTCATCTTGATAATCGTTACAGTTTCTCAAACTCACTAGATACGTTAAGAATTTACATTAACAGTTAAGTAAAGTGACACAAAATTTAATTATCATAACAAAGGATTCCAAAGAATCAAAATTATTAAGTAAGGTGATTAGTGAAAGCAACTTATGCCATATTTTTGTAGCACTTTACAAGGTAAGGTTGAACAGCCATAATCTACCTCAGGGAGTTTAATATACTACTTTTACCTGTTATTCGTCTCAAAAACAGAACTTGAGCCGCGTTGAATGATGTTTGAAACTAGAGCTAAAGCAATTAAGCCGCTCCACAGAACCACATTGAAGCATAAACTGATTGCTTCGAATTGAAGCGTCTCAAACTTGTCTAAATCTTCAAGCACTGCACTTTAAAATGACTAATTTGAAGATTCTCTCACAAACACACACACCTAAGTCAATGCCATCAAGGCCAGATATCAGAAATTCCTGAACGAGCTACTTCACAGCCAATTAGAAGCTTTCAACAGCTAAAGCCCAAACCTTAGCTATCAGCCCAACGACAATGCAACATATTGTCATATATATATATATATACTCACACACACATGCATACTCAACAACTGTTGACAAATGATGGCCGCCCAATGTTAACGGTGTTTGGCAGCACTTGTGTGCCTCATTATGTGGCATTTAGGCTAACCACTTTAATTAGCTTTTGCAACCAGCCACGTCGCACACAAACGGCACATTGCAATGAGGCCCAAAACTAAGTCTACCCCTGGCATATGCATGTGTAAGTAGTCCAGGGGGGGATTTGGTAGGGGCAGCGTGTGCAGCTAAAACCTCAAAAACCGGACGCAGGCAACTAAGAGCCACTTGAGCGGCGTTGCGTTGTTGAATGCTGCAACAATGACATGAAATGTTGCTAATACGGCGTGGTGTGCTGCACTCTCGGTGCACCTTCCTGTGGAATGCCGCTCTAGACCGGCTGTCGTTGACTTTAATTGAGTCACAAATCAACCAAAATATTTTACACCGCAAATTGTGCGGTAATTACTGACGCCAGCTAAAGCACACACGCACACTCTAACGTACTAACGGCTTTTGCGACGCTAATTTATGACGCATTTTGTTGTAGCATACTTTTGTGCGTTAGACATGCAAAACCACCTGAAAAGTAAGGGCAACACAGGCGACGCAAGACACAGTTAAGTAACGGTATCTGGCAGCGTTAATTTGCCTGCTAATGAGCCGCGAAACGCACGCAGACACACAAGAGTTAACTGTATGCTCTCTCTCTCTCTCTCTACATCTCTCTCCCCCTCTCTCTCTCTCTCTGTTTGTCTGGGAATGTGTGTGGCGCCTAATTATGTTAATTTAGTCTTACAAGGACGACAATGGAAATACAACGTTCCTTAGCAACTATCTCTCTTTCGCTTTCTCACTAGTGACAACTTCTAAGCAATCTAATTTTACCGCTCACAATTTTGATACCTAAATTCTTGCATTCATCTAAAGTTGACGCTTTGGCGCCAGTCTCAGTCTCAAAAATATTTTAAAGAATTTTTTCGCCAGCAAGCAAAAATATTCGCAAACCGCATAAAATGAAATGTGCTGAGCGACCCACACACAGAAACACACTAAATGGGGTGTTCTTAGGGAATGTTGGTTCCGGCGGGGTTTCGGGGGTTGTGTCCGTGGCAGCTTCCTTTGCTTTCATATTTTGAATACAAATTGCTTTATTTGAGCGCCTTTTGCCAGCACTGCGACAATCTTCTCTCCGACTCTCTTTCGCCTTTGCTCTACTGCCTCGCTTAGTTTGTTCCTTTTTTGCTTGTTTTTTTGTGTCAGTTCTTCACTTCATTGCAAATTTTTACATAGATATAAACAAGTGACTTGCCATCGCCTACCTTTTGCCGACTCGATGTGTGTGGGTGTGAATGCCCTTTACTTTTGCATTACACAGCAAAAAATTAACGCTTTAAAGTTAGAATTTACTCACCCAAAATATACGTCTGTTATAGCAAAAAACCAAGTTTTGGTAACAGAAAAGATTACTTTTCAGTTTGGTTTCTTGGATAATAGAAGATAAGAGAATAGAATAGAAAAAAGGTTTCAACATCGAAATGAAATCGTTTTGGCATTCTAAAAGTTGTTTCAAAAATCTCAATCAATCTCGAGGGAGCGTTATAAGATACCTTAGGTTCAATGTGACAAATCGAAAATCCACAAATGCTGCATGAACAGCCGGTGATACTGCAGTAAGTATCAATCTTTTTCAAAAACGCTGATACTGTCAAGGAACAGACGGCCTACGGGAATGATATAGGCTCAGATATCATACGAAGCGAAGTGCTACTGAATCCCTGTGATTATGAATAGAGAATGTGCCGGAATGGGATAAAGTATTATAAGCGTACTATGTAAGAGACTAAAGCCATTCACGAAAGAACTGATTGAACCTTGCCAGAGTGGCTTAAGGCCTGCTAAGTCCACGATGTACCAGATATTCCCTCCTTGGCAAAAATACCCATGACTGCCAAATCGGCACTCACCACCTCTTTGTCGATTATAAAGCATTATTTGATAACCCGTTGAGGAGTCGCGTATATATCGCAAAGCCTGACTTCATTATCACTGCAAAGTTGGTGCAACAATGCAGAATACTGTTGAGAAACACGCGCAGCTTCGTCAAAATAGGAAAAAAAAAAAAACTCTCCGAACCTCTTGATATCGAGCCAGGCATAAAAGGCGATATCCTCTCCAGCAACATCTTCAACTTTGATGTGTTGCGAAATACCACTACTACTAATACTATAAGAGTGTCCTGCTGCTGCTTATGCAGATGATATCCATATCATTGGTCTTACTAAGCGAGCATAAATAGTGGGTCTGGTTGTAAATGAGATCAGGACAAACTATAGGCTTCCTTCAAATTGATATGGTAAACTATACTGCTGATGTTGTCAAGGATTTCGTCTACCTTAACACCACAGTCACAATGAAGACGATCTCAGCATGGAGATCAAGCGAAGAATCACTCTCGCTTTTGTCTTAATAAGCTGACGAAACTAACACTCTACAAGATGCTCATGCTTCCCGTTTTGTTCTGTGGCGCTGAAGCATGGGTGATGACGCAGTCTCATGAAAGTGCCATTGGAGTGTTGGAGTTGAAAGTGCACCGTAAGATCTTTGACCGACGACGACCGCTTTCCATGGAACGACAAACTCCATTGATATAGTCAATCGATTTAACATCCAGCGGCTCCGCTGGCTAGGCCATGTTCTGCGTATGGATGAAAAAGCTACTGCGAGAAAGAACAAGGCGCAACGCAAAGGCGCCTGAAGGAGAGCTCTGCATCAAGACGTATTCCAGTAACGGGTTGTTATGGACAGTTAAGAAGAAGATTCGTGACGTGACTATATCAGACATAGTATTATTTTATGATCAAACAAACAGAATATCATTTAGTTCCTCTTATATATACTACACTTGTGCCAGAGCGTTTCCCAATCCTCGAAGCACTTACCATATGCGCTTTCGGGTATGGCCATGAGCTTTTCCCACGGCAGCATAATGCGGTCCTACTATGGGTCTTTTCAAATTTTGAAACTGAACAGGCTGAGGCACGTGTGGGAAGGTACATTATCGTGATGTAAAAGCCATCACGGAACAACCGGCAGATGTGTACGCATATACTAAAAGCGCCACCTCCTGAAACCAATATGTCTATTGATATCATAGCTGCAGGCGTTGCCCCAGAAGCGCCACTAGATGTTTCACATCAAAACTTGACCAACTCGAATCAAGTTGAGTTTAAAAAAGAAACGATTTTTCTAAGTGTACAAACCACACGTTGCTGTGATTCACTAAGGGTTGTTGCTGTCGTAATGCGGGGGATGAGTTGCTTGATAGGTAGTTTGGTTTGAAATTTGGTTTTAAAAAACAAATTGCTCCCCGGTGAGCGTTTGCTCCTGTTTTGTTGTTGTCAAAGTTATTTGCATGTTTCGGGCTTGTTTTCAAATAATAATTTAATAATATTTGTCATGCAGATAAATCATTCTTTGCTACATTCTGCGTTTTTCAGCACTGACTTCATCGTCACCGCTTGAAGTTAATATGACAATGAGCGACAGCAGAACCCAAACACTAAGCAGTCTCCAAAGTATCTATGGCAAAAGTGGACTTGCTTTTTTTTATGATCGCTGCAAAATCAAGGTAATATGACAACATTGTTGACAAATCGTTTGGGGGGCGTAGAGAGTGGTATAGGGGAGCACATATAATGAGCGGGCAGCTAACCAAGAAATTTTATGCGCGGATTAATGTCATATAGAGTTTTACGATTCAATATTTTAGCAGTCGTAGAAGAAGAAGAAGTGCACAACAATGTTGCCAGCATAAAAAGAGAAAAGACATGAACAAATTAGCTACAAACAGACAGAGACAGTGTCACTTTTTACGATCTCATATGCAGATTGCTCGGTTCACTTTTGAGGAAGTTATTGTGTGCATAGGAAATTTGTTTTAATTAGCTGCTGACAACAACAACAAGGCAACAAAATCATCGGTATTGCAGTTTTTGTGGGTTAACACAGAGCAACATTGTATTTAAAGTCTAGCGACTCGCTCAGCGTCCAAACATCGGCTGCTAAAATTAGATATGGTAATTTCGTTCTGACTATATATAGATATAACACGGTTGGTGGGCAATCATATGTGAATGTATGTCTATAGACAAGGTCTCAACGCTACCTCAACAACAACCACAAACTAAAGTTCTATAGAATTGCTGCAACATGAGGCATATGCGATTTTGTTTTTTTTTTTTTAGTTTTTAAACTAGGTGTCGAGCCTACAACAATTTCTGCTTCATTGATAAACACATTTTTTATTTTCCAAAATTTTTATTTTTATCTGATTTTTTTTGACAAAACAATTTTAATGGCCGCGGTATAATTTTATGACATATTAATACAATGGCCGCCGCCCCACTAAGCGATGGCGAACTTATGGCTTGTGCCGTTATTTATGCCGGCATTTATCAAATAAAACATGTTATTATTATTATGAAAATGATTCATACAATTACCCGCGACTCAATGGAACTCATTGCTAAATAGCCAAAGAGTACAGTGAAATTTATAAAAGGCGGTTAATCGTCACACGCGGCTTTGCTTTGGATTAGAAACATGGGATTTCTGCAACGGTTGCTGAATTCAAAATCAGCAACTCCGAATTTACCAGAAAAGTTATGTCTCAACAAATTTGTTGTTCAATTAGTTTCCCGGTATAGCGCTATTCAGGGGTGTTTCAGAAATCTCTAGACGGTTTTGCCTAAAATTTCAATGTTATTTGTTAGATTTCCGATACTATAATCGATTTTTGATTGAAAGATATCTGGCAGACCAAAAAATGGCTATGGGTTGGAATTCTGAGGACAGAGATTTCTGTAACACTCCATTGAAATGTTGAGTTGAGTGCATCGGAACAAGCTAATTAGACCTCATGCCTGAGAAAAAGTCTAAAGCAAAATAGGTTTTAGCTTGGTCTGGATTTGTATATTTCTGAATTATGTTTTATTTACCTTCATTTTAAGCTTGCAAAATATCGATACTTGCCTAGTTGGTAGGTTATTTTTGATCATAATAACCTGACATATGCAACTTCAATTCAAGAGTTTTTGCAATTTAACAAATTTTAATCGGCTTAATTAAAACAAAAACGTATTCTTGTTTTATAATTTGTTAAGTTCGATGCGACCTAATTGTGCAAAATTTCAAACAAATCAAAATTCTGATGTCAATTAAGGTGTTTGTTTTGAAAAGGAGTTACCATATACATTAAAATTTCTTATACTTATATTCAAAGAATTTCCTTCTTTTTCCTAAGTGGCTACAACAACCCGTTACCCCTGCTGTTACCTTCTCTTATTGGTGATGCCAAAGGTACTTTGGGCGCTCTCTACCTGTTCCTTCAAACGAAGACATGGTCTGCCGCTTTGTCGCCTCCCTTCAACAACCTCATTGAAGTCGTTTCTCGAAGGGAAAGATGCGGTACCCTTTGCCAACGCGTAATGAGCCAAAGATATGGAACACTTTCAGCTCAAACCCGCCAAGGGAATTTTCACTGCGGCATGACTCATGCTCCAACGCTATAAAGCAAAACGGGAAGAATGATCGCCCTATAGAGTGTTAGTTTCGTCTGGTGGAGATGGTTTCTATTACTCATTTGCCTGCTAAGACAAAAGCACAAAAGCTTGATCTCAGTGCTGACATCGTTCTTCATTGTGACGGCAGTGTCAAGGTAGACGAATTCCTTAACAACATCAAAAGTATAGTTTTCAACATCAATCCGAGAGTCCAACCGCTGTGTCTCTTTGCTGGAAGTAAAGCTATACTTTTGATTACATCCAGACCCACCCTGGTAGATTCTCTTTCATTAGCCGCAATGGATTCGTTAAATGCTCGCTTAGTACGATAGTACGATCTTATCGATATCATCTGCGTATGCCAGCAACTGATCACTTTTATTGTTTCTTATTCTCCCGTTTCGATGTATGTACTTCGGTCTTTCGCAAACCATTTTTCATCACAAAGTTGAAGAGGTGGCAGGAGAGCACATCGCCTTGTCTGAAACCTCGCTTGGTATCAAAAGGCTCGGAGAAGTTATTTCCTACTTCCACATTTAAAGAGTTTTAGGTCTTAAGTTATAATATGCAACATTTTTGGTATAATATTGTGGGAAGATTACAGTTCAAGGTGAGAATGATAGGAAAGCATAATAAAAGCTCCAAAAGATTTTGCGTTCTTAGTTGAATCGTTTTTCTTTGTCCCTTTGTACATGCAATTTTCTATATCAAGTTTTCTATATAAGCAAGACATCGTTGGAGGAGTTATCACCAGAGGGAATTAGAATATGCTACCAATTCAAACATAATTCTGAATGTTGTACAAGTACCTAACGCTTTGATTTCCAAACAATTTACATACTTTTGAAAACTATATAAAAGATAATATGAGTGTATTAGAATTTATTAATCGATTTTTAAAGATCTAAATGTCATTTTTCTAATTGATTTCAAACGAATGCGTACAGATGTGCGAGTTCCCACTGTACCCGCAATCATTGCTTTGTTTATAATCTAATAGAAAGCAAAATAAATATGAAAACGTTTGTTTCTGAACAATATTGAATGGCAACAATAAATAAATAAATAATTTAGTGGCTATTATTGTACGTAATATTATTATTTTGCCGTAATGTATGCCCCAAAACAAATTTACGTGCTCGAACATTCAATATCGTAAGGGGAAATGTTTGTAATGTTAACAGCTTGTCAGGCTGTTAAGGCGCTGTTAGAGCCCCCACTGTTAATGCGTGCACTCTGTTAACTAGAATGGCGAACAGACTCAGTCGCCTGGCGTTCGTTGGGCGCACAACAAGACGACTATGTGCCCAAGGAGAGTGGAAAAGTAATGGCTTAGAGCAAGTGCGCCAATTGGCATTACTTTGATTAGACCTTGGCCAGATGTGTGTGTGTTTCACCCGAAAAACAGAAGATGAAAGGAACATCGTAATCATCAGAGTTGTATGGGCAAAGTTTTGCTATTAAACCGTGCACAATCGTCAATGTGATTCATATGCTATCAAGGAGACACTGACAAGTTTTTATGACAAACGGAAGACACTTGAGCCCCAAAAGTTGGCGCTATAAAAGCAGCCAAAAGGGAACCTATATGGGGACACATTAAGGCGTCTGAGCTCACTTCAAGCAGTCTTTGAACTATTAATGCACACATTTGATACAATTAGCGTGTAGTACTGAGAACCCTTTCAGGACTAAACGTGTCAACTGTCTTACACTGACGCATTATTAATGTGGTTCGCTGTAATTTGTATGAAAATTCTTGAAAAATGCTTTGCCTACCTTGGCGTTTGGGCTTTAATGAGTTTGTTGCCCTTTTTTTTCGCTGTACTTGCAACATTGAAAATGCTTTGCACGTTGTGCAGCTTGTGGACTGAGGGGGGTCTTGTGCGGGTGCGCAACTGTAACTTGACAGCCAGAAAACGGCGTATACAACGTGAATGATTGAACGCGTGTCCGTCAAAAAATGCGTCTAATTGCTTTTTGCCGTAGAACACAGCGCGGGAAAGCGAAACAAAAATGGGAAAACATGAAAAAGGGTAAAAAGTGTTTTCGGCAAGGTAATTTTTCTGTAATTTTCTTGGGGCTACAAGTAATTTGATTTGTTGTTGACATTTTGAGGCAGCTTGGAGCTTAAAGAGCTAGGCAGTGTCTTTAAGTGTTGCCAGTTCTATGTAGGGCATTTTTTTTTTTTTTTTTGGCAGCGCTTAGTCATTTTTCCTCATTTTCCTTATCGTCTTGAGCCAATAAACAAAAACAAAATGGCCGCAGCTATCAACAGCTGGCGCCTGGGCTCGTGTTAATGTAATGTAAGTAATTTACCTCAACTTGAGTGTGTGTGTGTGTGTGTGTGTGTGAGAGTGTTCGTGTGTGTGTGTGTGTAATTTACTGCCTTGTTGCCTACGCACACATAGAACGTCTTGAGCACTAAACACATTTACGTGTTATTCAATTTTGCAAACTAAACGTAAAAATATCATGTTTCCTGGCCCCCAAAAACAACAACAGGAAATATGCCCCATAAGGCAAGATATAGAGCAGTTATGGGGGCAGGGGGAGGAAAAACAACTACAACGGCAGGCTTTTCTCGTTAACGGCAAACACTTTCACTCTTACGCTTTTACTTACATATATGCCATATAAGTGTATGTGTGCGTATCTGTGTGTGTGCAAAAGTAAATATCAGGTTAATGGATTTGCGGCTGATGCTGCACGCAAAAATTTTCACTTTCACTTTCACATTTGCTCTTTTGGCTGCTGCTTTTCCACATTTTCCACTCAATAAATTTATTTGTAGCCCGTGCCAGCAAATGCTCTCTGCGATAAGCAATTTACCAGCACTTCGAGTGAATTTTCCTTGTTAGCTACAATGTTTGCTTCATTTGCTGCGCTCATTTTCGGGGCCGATTTTCTGCTGATTACGCTTAACACCTTTTGCCGAGGTCTTTGTCTTTGGTTGCAAATTGTTTAATGTGCCACATGAAATTGTTTTAAGACTTTAGGACCTCTTCGAGAGTTTTCCATAGGTTCAGCTCGCTCTAGCTAAAGTTCACCGAAGCTTCATAATGGTGAGCGTCACAACGGTAAGATCTTATACGAAAACTTGAGAAGCTGCTAAGCTTCACTGGAAGGTTTTTGAATACCATTTAAAGGAATATATAAATAAATACATGCTACTTCCCACATTTCAAGAATTTGATGAGACCATTTACTGAAACAAGTTACCAAGAATGAAACAACTCTTCCTCACAAGCTGTGTGATTGATTCAAGCACTTTGCTGGAATCTAGTAACTACGCTTGAAAATCGCAAACGGTTGTTCCAATTTAAGTCATTAGTATGTGCAATTTTACACTTTCAAGGTGTTCAGAAGTTCAAAGCTCTGGGACCGCCAAGAAAAGTGCCCGATGTTCAAAGATTACCGAAGAGTTAGTAAGTTGTCTCAAAACTTAAGTAGCTAGCAGCTGTTTTAAAGGAAGTAGTGGTACCTATTCCAAATGGTTTTGATCTTGGTTCGATTAATAGCATCAGAATCAGTCCTCCTATCCTCGAAAGTATCACATGCTGCGGGAACGGCACTCAAGATGACCCATTGGTTTTTGCGTGCCAGTCTATCTGTTCTTGCATGGATCAATCACATCAAATCCATGTACTCCTCCATACTGTTGTTCTCACTCAAAGCACGGCCATTTTCTGTTTGCCGGCACAAAAAAAAGTTCCATGGATTTCTAATTCAAATTTTTGAATGGTTCCTTTAGGAAAGTTACACTGTACAACAAATATGACCTCAATGAAAGGCCTATGGCTAAAACATACCTTTATCGCTTAATTTGGGTCGCTGATTTCAAATCTGTAATACCCTTCTCCCAGTGGAAGTTGCTCGACAAATGCTAGCCAAAAAAGCCTTAAAAACAAACATAACAATGCTAACAATCGATTACTATGCCGTACAAAACTCGTTGATATCGGCTAGCAATTGTCATGCAACTTTCAGTGGAAATTTGTTTATCTAACGTTATGGGTCTACCTAGGTTCAATTGCGAGTTGCAGGGCAACAAACATCAAATTTTATTTCGAAACATACTTTTTCTGTTTTATTTATGGTCGCATTTATCGAATCCGGAAACCGTTTTGTTTAGAAACGTTACTTCGGGAATGAAAAAATCTTACTCGGCTCCACCAAGGGAAAGAGCGTCTAGATCAGGTGACAATTTAAGCCTAAGCCTCGTTGTAAAAACTTGGCTCACGAGTGGATTATCATGTCAATATCATGTTCGCCAGAAAGGACCCTATTAAGAAGACAATTAACACAGTAACAAATTTTTAGAGATTATAAGCAGCTTCTAACTGCGAGAAAAGTTTTCAATGCGGTTATTGAAGAGAGGCGACGAAGGGGTAGACCATGTCTCCGTTGGAAAGACCAGGTAGAGAGAACACTAGTTATCTTTGATATCACTCATTGGAGATGGTGTGCGCAAAGCGGAAGCGCCTTTAGGGATGCTTTACATAGACGAATAGGCAGCTTCTTATAGCTTTACCTGCGGAGTAAGGAAAATATATCTTATCCTTTGACATAGAAGGTTCTGGAGCTTTAAATCAAAAGTGTGCCAGAAATCACTAGCCGATTTTGGTTAATATTTATTCTCTATACAAATTCATGCAATGTTCTAAAAATCATTTTCGACTAGAAGAGTCGTTTGTTGCTTATAGGTTGAAATCGGTTGTAAGAGGGTTCTGGCACACCACTAAGTGACTCTTGTCAACTGATTTACTGAACGCAACTTAAAAAAAAATATACTTAACCAACTCTAATGGGTATGTTTCATAATAACATTTCTGGTCTAAGCCTTATGTTTTATATGAAGATTGCCTAGTCTAGCCATTGAGGGGGTGGAAAAATCGGGTTTGAGAGTGAAAGCCAGATCCGTTGCCGGTTCTTGTTGAATTTGATTGAACTTCTTCGGAAAAACTCTTCCTGAAATTGCCTCCTCTTATTACTGCCCCTTCTTCCCAAGCAGATTATCGCTTCTTATCTGTACCAACCAATTGACAGCTGCGACTTTTTGAAATCGTAATTTCTACTCATATGGTCTGCTCATATGCAAAGTAGCCAATGTTCCAAGGTATCAAATCACGATTGGTAATAGAAAAAACAACTACAACAACAAACACCGAGCAAGGACTTGCAAAGCGCTAAGTCCTTTTAATGGCCAATAAAAGCAAAATGTTGTCACTTTTTCGAATTTGTATAAATTTTCATTGCCCAGGATAAGCCGTAGCTGATGCTAAAATACTACGTGCAATTTTCCCCAAAGGGTTGCCGGGGCACACAGTTAGTTGTCGTCGTTGTTGTTGTTTTTTACGATGTACAAAGTAATTTTTTGCAACTTATCGCTTGCTGCAACAACAACAGTCACTTTCTAACTGTGTTTACGACATTTTGCACTTTTCGCTGTAGAACGAACGATATCTGTTTTTTTTTTATATATAGTTTAGTATAGTATACTATGTTTGGCTTGGCTTTGATTTAGCTGCAAAACGGTGGCAACGTTGCACGCCTGCGGGTGTTGCCACACCCACTGGAGCGGCGGCAAGAAGTCGAAATGCTTGGTTGTTTGCACGATTCGCTTGAAATCAATTTGTTTGCCGCACAAAAATAAATAAATAAATCGCAAATCGCATCAGAAGCCAATTTGAAACGGTTTATCTGAGTTAAATGCCAGTTTTATGACGCTCTCTCTCTCTCTCTCCGGCGTAATCTCTCTCTTTCTCTCTTCTATATTTGCATTATGCCTTTTGATTATAATTTATGTTTGTTTATTTAGAATTTTGCAGTTTCTCAATCTCAGAATAAGCCAAACTTTATGTTTTGCATAAACTGCTGCATACTTTTGGGCGCAGCTTGAAAATGTTCAAGTCTTCAGAATTTTGCTACTTTCAGGTTGGTAACCCGTTATCGGGTTACGGCCTGATGTAGATACATTCTTTCATTGGAATTGTGGTGGGTCCCAAACCCTACGCACAACCCTTTTAAGGCCTACTGATCTCGAAAGAACGCAGTCTCATTGTTAGTCGTCTCAAACGTCAAGCTTTGACCTGCTGAGGTGGTATTCTCTAACCCGCTCACCACACGGGGGGCATAGCAGCCAGTCCATTTTTGCCAGTTTTCTCCTATATCTCGTCGTGGTCTTCGATATGTGATGACCCCAGGTAAATTTGGCGTCAAGTTGAAGTTCAAGGTGGGAATGCGCGGTTTAATAGACAGACTAAGTATATGTTTTCTTTGAGTAGAGTAGAAAACTATACTTTTGATTTTGTCAAAAACTTCGCCTAGCTTGGCACCATGGAGATCAAGCGGAGAATCACTTGCCAATAGATGTTACTTTGGTCTACGTAGGCAAATGAATAGTAGATGAAACTAACACTCTACAAGCCGCTCATCCTTCCCGTTTTACTGTATGGCGCTGAAGCATGGGTGAAGATGTAGACTAACGACTACGACTACCGACAGAACGATGCACTCTATGAGCTTTACGACGACACAGACATAGTCAGGCGAATTAAGATCCAGCGGCTGCGCTGGCTAGGTCATGTTGTGCGTATGGATGATAAAGCTTCTGCGAGAATGGTCTATAATGCGATGGTCGAAGGGAAGCGACGAAAGGGATCATGCCTCCGCTGACAGGGCCAGGTAGTGAGCATGCTAGCTACCTTTGGTATCATCAACTGGACCAAGCACGCGCAGAACAGAGACGCTTGGAGGAAGTATTTGCATTAGGCCGTAACCCGGTAACGGGTTCTTATGGCCAGCTAAGGAGAAGAAGAATATTCCCATTCAGTGATAATGGGGGGCATGTGTCTCTCCTTAGCGTAAACGGTGCAACGGTTGACTTTTCACCGTTTAGCTGAATTTTCCATCGATTGGTCAATTTTCCTACTTCTTCCAATTTCTGCTGCAAGTCATCCACGGCTTCTTGTACGGAGGATGCTAAGGATAGTATGGCAGCGCCGTCATCATGGGTGGTCTTTAAAAGTCTAGCGTTACTTGTGCGTATCAACTGGGACTTTGGAGTACACTTTTTCCTCGTGCCAGGCACGATCAATAACCTGCGTAACAAGTTTTAACGATGCAACGCAACACTACCAGTGTTTAAAAGACTCGAGAAACCGCTGTGCAACTCTGTGCACTTGTTCGGACGAGCCGTGTCTTTTGCGGAATCCGAATTAGTGACTCGGGAGGATTGTCGGCGCGTTTTCATTTCCTACCTCTTTTTCCTTAATACTGTAAATATTCCTTAATATTGTAAATATAGCAGGCTGATTGCCATTAATAGTAAAAAAAAAAGCAGACTTTTGCACAAATTCGCTTTAATTTAATGCTGTTTACACATAAATTTCCCATCTCGCATAAACTCATTTTACCTTTTAATGAAAACGTATACCGAGCTGCCTTTACAATCTAATCAAATTCTTGCCAATATTCGCCAATATACTTGATATCATGCTTCAGCTTTTGTTTATGCCTGTTACGCTAGATATTTTGCATAATTTTCATATTATTTTACCTTAAGGCTAAACGCCAAATGCTTCACATAAACAACAACAATGCAAGGGGGCTGCATTTCTTGAAAGATACAACACCAAAAAAAAAAAACACGAAAAGTTTATTGATGTAATAAATTGTTATTTGCTCAAAAGTTGCGCCCTTTGTTTTTCCACATGGCTGGCACAGCGCCACCAGCTCGAACCAGTCTCCGCCCCCGCCGTAGTCCCCCGCCAAATCAAGTCAAGAAACATCCAACAACAAACACCTCAATGGCTACAACAAACACAACATGGCAAATGCTGCTCATATAATTTTATGCTGCATATGATTTTATGCGCATTTAATACTCGCAGTTCGAACACGGGCAAAAATACGGAGACCTGCCATCCGCCGCCCCTGTACAAAGCAGTTTATAACCTACAATATAAGTGAGTTGAACATATGTGTGGTTCTTTTTCACTTTCACGGCGGAAATAGGTACACGAAATGTGTTTTTGTTTTTACACGCACAATATGCGAGCTTTAAGATCATATTTAGACATATGACAAATTTATATTGATTGTATTTTCGATTGAGATAAAAGTTGATTTGCCTTTAAATATGGTTCCACCTGACAAATCTTGTAATTGAACTGTCTTCGATTCGTGTTCTAGTTCTTTCAGTGCTTTTGGCCCATGGCCTTGCTTGTAGTTCTTTTACTTCGATCAGCTCATTTGTGCTTTGGTAGAGTCAGGGATCAGACAGCTCCGACCTAGCTGAACTGTTTAACTAAATCTTCGATTCGTTTGCGGAATTACTTCTACCTGCACTTTGGGCCTTGTAACTTTTATATGCTAGTTCATAGTTTTATTTAGTTAAGAGGGGCTTTCTGTAATATATCTCCCTATTTTGCAGTTGAATAAAAGTCTATGCATCTAAAGCCTTGGTCGGCAAAGTGCGCAGAACACGTCAGCAGAATTGCAGTCGTTGCAATGGTATTTGTGTGTCAGCAGAGTAAAGTTGCCAATGTGTTGCATGCATGTATAGGACATTTTCGCAGTTGCCAGAGCCAACTTCTGCTCACTTTTCCGACCATGGCTTTAGATACAGTTGTAAAGTGTCTGCATGCGAAACAGGTGTAAAATTAGAAGTATTTTACGGAGCAGTCAACTCAGAATTATTTTTGCTAACTTTCGCGTTCTAAAAGAGAATGTTTACAACGTATGCAATGACGTTTTTTAAGATTATACAATGGGGCTAGTCCAATATTGTCGTATTTATTAGCAATATGCCAAAAGGGACATAAAATTTATGAAATTCATTAAATACCAACTGCTGAGTGGGTGATGTTAACCCAATCCCAATGCCGTGCAACGCCAACAGACCAAGCGGCAATTTAATTGATTTAATAGGCGGGCGGCACAGTGCCAGCTAAAAGTATTGGCCAACATATTGGTAGCTTGTACTATGGAACAGATTGGGGCTAAAACTGGAACTGGTCTTGGTGTTATTTTTGTATGCATTTCTTTATCAATTAATGCGCTGCATTTTATTGTTAAGCACATTAACGCAGTCACGCGGAGTGCACCAAGAGATAATTGTGCGTCTGTGTGCGTCTGTGTGTGTGTGTGTGTGTGTATCTATGTGTGTGTGTGTGTGTGTGTGTATCTATGTGTGTGTGCGGTCGGTTGGTCAACCGGTTGACCGCCTGGTTGGCTGCGTGTAAATTTTAATCCAATTGTGTGCAGCCAAAAGTGTGCAGCCCACAAATGCAAACAACCAGCTACAACAACAACTACGGGAACAATACCTACAACAACAGCCAACACATATGCTTATATGTATTTATTTTTCCTAGCAGCTTTTCCGGCTGAATGCATTTGATTGTGTTTTTCATTGTATTGCAACGCCCCCATTTCACAGTTACACCTACACAGAGCCCCAACTCACCTTCCCAAATGCTCCCACCTCCCTCTCCTGGCCATGTGTTGCTGCTGTTCATTTCGTTGGCCATCAAATTTGTTTCTGTGCTTGTTGTGCTCAAAGGTAAAACACCAACACACAACAACAAAACGAACAAACAACACAAATTGTCTGCGGCATTGTAAATTGCATGTAAATGGGTCGGAGTGTATTGTCTGTAGGTTTGTGTTTGTGTGTGTCTTTCACACGTCTGTGGCTAAAAAATACTATCTGACATAGGTACCAGCAAAGATTCTCGAATTTAAATTAAGGTTTCAATCAGGGAATTGAACAGTAATCGAAATCGACACAAGAAAATATCATCAAAATGGAAGCATACAATCTTTCACAAGCTCAGGTAATACTTTCTACCATTCAGTGTGGTCAAGAAAGAGCGTTAAGACTTTTTCATTTCCTTAACACAACTGGCCACCTGGTCCAGCCAACAGAGCCTAGGGCTGCCCCTTTTTCGAGTCCCTTACCACATTAAAATCCTTTCTCCCAAAAGCTTCATCATGCATACGCACTACATGAACAAAATTATCCTAACGTCATCGTTAAGAGTTCATGGTTCAATCGAATGTTTACGTCGTGGATAGCGCGTAAAGCACAAAAGATCTTCCTCTTAAACACTTCAAGGGCTTTTTTAAAAGCTGCGTCATTACTCATGCTTCCGTGCCATAAAGTGAAACTGCAATGATGAGCTTCTTGGCGAGAGTGGTCTCTACTATTCTATAGCGTAGCATGTCGAATTGTTCACCAATGATAGACAGATATCATCAGTGTAGTAGAGCTGCAAAACTATAGATAGTAGCTCCATCCCATAGTTTCAGGAAAAAGATTTTATACAATCGATAATGGTATCAGTTTTTTTCCTTCCTTCCTTCGAATTGACGCTGCCAGCATGTGGTAAACCTACCAAACTATGGTAATGAAAAATACTTACACTCTTATAGTTTAATATTTTCCATTTTCGATGTACTGCGGTCTTTCCTAACACACTCTCCATCACAAAAAAGAGGATGCAGGGGAAGGTATTGAATTATCAAAAGTCTCGCTCGATATCGAAAAAGGCTTGAAGAGATTATTTTCTCCCTTGAGCTGACTGTGTTGCTCAACGTCATCCTGAGTAGTCGCACCAACTTCGTAGGGATACTGTACTCAGACAGTGCGCATATACTCGATATCTCGCTGGCGAAAGATGGTGGGTGGGATTTGGTGTGGGCCTTTTCCAGGACACCGGGATCTTGAAGACAGAGCAGAGGACACCAATGCTCCAATTATGGGGCATGCACACTATCAACTCGTTGCCGCCAGTTTTGAATAACTCTGGAGGCAGCTAACTTTAACGATTCCCATTATTTCCATCATTTCCCGATAGTAAGCTGGAGAAGTCCTCCACAGAAAGATGCACCGGCAGTCACACCTTCAGCCGGACGCTTGACTTTCTGAAACAACTTTCTAAATATTTCAATACTGAAGACTTTACACCACGCATGCCGCAGCGACACCTTCTTATTCTCATTTCTTGCCATTTCTCTTTACTTGCCATGAAACACCTCACCCAAAGCATCATAAAGTGAATTACCCTCCTAACCAAATCATCTCATCAGAAATTGAACCACCTTGGCATGCTGATGTCCTGGCTCCTTGGCTCAGTTTCTCATTAATAATTCCGCTTAAATGCTTTCTAATAATTTCCGCATAATTCATATCGAACGTTTTATGCGTCACTTGCGATAAGGACGATGTGCGACGGTATTGCTATTGTCCTACTCATTGGCGTCGTTCCCGGGCTACGCGTTGTTGCCGTAACGCTGCTCCAGTGTTTGCTGGGCAAACAAACAACACGTACACACGTCACACACACACACACACACACACACACACACACTTAGACACATAAAGAGCACATACACCTAGACACGTTGCGTATTCATAGCCGATTGATAACCTTAATAAAATGCTTCACATTATGCCAATCGATTGCACACCATGAATGTGTTTATCCTTTGCTTCGTTAGAGTTCACGTCGTACTACTACCTTCCAGTAATACAGCAGCAGCAGCACAGCCTGTGATGGCTTATACGAGGGGTGGTGGAGGCTGCGGCTAAGAGGGGGGATTACGGCACACATCGAAACCGGCTGTTGCCAAAGCGCAACAATGACGCTGACGATGATTATGAAGGCTAGGCAGCCGTAATACCGTAAACGTATAACGTATACCTAGTGGGCTCCATGCTCCCAGCCATTGCCACGCTCATTTACTCCTGTTGAGGTGGGGTTCAAAGGGGACAGTGCCGGGCGTCTAAGGGGGGACTGGCTGCTGCCACTCGGCCGCAATTGTGCAAAAAGTGCCAATAAAGCAGATTCTTTGTTCGGCTCGCAAAGTGCTCAACAAAGCAGCAAAGCTTAGCTAGAGTTAGTGTATGTGTGTGTGTGTGTGTGTGTGTGTGTGTGTGTGTGTGTGTGTGTGTGTGTGTGTGTGTGTGTGTGTGTGTGTGTGTGTGTGTGTGTAAGGATAATAATAATAACGTATGAATAGGTAAAAACTGTGGCAGCTATGTATACACTCGATCTCTTTCGGTTCCATTGACTAAACCACAGCCACTCTCTCACTCTCTCTCTCTCTCTCTCTGCCTGGCTGCTTGCACTTGATTGTTTAGTTATTGTGTGTGTGTGTATCTGTGTGTGTATCTGTGTGTGTGTGTGTGTGTGTATCTGTGTGTGTATCTGTGTAACTTTGATTGTTTGCTTTGGTATTGAGGTGCAGCGAGACATCGGAACGAATACACCTCATTGATTTTATTGTGTTTTTTGCACAGTATAAAAAATGCTCATAAAAATGCCCACACAATAAAAACGATGATGATGCGGCTCCTGGCTAAAACTGCAGCTTAACAGGACAATGAACAAAGCCATAAACTTCAAGCTCTATTAAGGGTTTCTGTCTATGTTTGACAGGTGATTGCTGCCCCATGACTTTCTCTAGTAGTTTTGCCTTGGTTTCAATTTCAACTCTAGAGAGTGCCAAAAGCGCATCCGCACTAATGAACAACGCCGAAATCATGCACTATACAAATAGCATATCTTAAAATGACAAAAAATTTATGCAAATAGTCGGGACGGTGCCCGACAGTGGAATACCTTGTACCCTTTTTCCTATAAACACTAAATACGGTAAAATGGGAACGAGGTTATCCACTTTTATATCACCTTTCATAAGATCGACATACCTGTAAGCAATTTGATTGGAAAGCTCAAATTGACAAGTTTTCCTATTGGGAAAAATTACTTTTATGCCCATAACTCCAGTATTCTTAGGTCAATGTCGTTGAATTTTGTAACATAGATCAAAAATACATTTATAAATGTCTGTCACAATTTTCAAATCAATATATTGTGGATGTGGCAGTAATTTAGATAAATCGATTGCGGGGGAAGGGCGGGTTCCATTGAAAAACGGTGGATGCAGTTTTAAAGATTAGGGTCAAACGAGTCTCCACACCAAATGTTGTAATGAAGGGTGAAATTGGCATACTTTTGACTATAACTTTTTATGTATCCGATCTCGGATCTCGTACATCTCTGAGGAGTGTCTCAAGACTCGAGACTCAATGGAGCGGTTGTAAAACTCGCAAATCTGTCAAAGAGGTAAGATATCGATTTGACTCGACAAACATGGGATTTCGCGCATCTCTTTGTAAAATTTTGAGTCTCTAGATCTTAAGGTCTCGTAGATCTATCCCCTCATACGGACAGACGGACATGGTCCAATCGCTACCCGAGTCATTGATAAAACTTTTTGCCCATGGAACTTATGGTGTGCCACGCCTCCTTCTGCCTGTAACATACATTGCACAAATCTATAATACCCTTGTACACTATGTGTACAGGGTATAAACATAAAATGTGAAAAGTGAAAATGAGAAATGTCTTTTCAAACAAACGCTAAGCATGTGCAATTTTCTTTTTGCAAATGAGTTTCGACTTTCCAAGTCAAGAAACTTGGACTACCGTCAACATTGTAGCCGTGTTTTGTTGCAAGTTGCAGTCACTCGTTGGAGTTTGTTGCCTTCGGTGTTAATTTGTTAGCATGTTGCAGCTGGGCAGCACAGTCTACAGTGCAGTTTCTGCTTTTCAGAGCAGACAGTGATTAATTGCTTTGGGCAACCAAAAATAGCCACAGGCCAGAACGACGGCCCTCCTTTAAAGTTAATTAGTTGCCGAAGCATGAGATGCACCTAGAAGTTTTTAATGCTGCCTCTATTGGCACATACAAAATATACGATATTATGTTTCATAATATAGTAAATACATTTTTTTTAGCGATTTTTGAATGTGACGTAAGGTAAAATATCTAAGTATTAATAGTAGACACTAGCTCTAAATTTCTCATTCACTAATCATCTGTGGCATAGATCTAAGAAATCAAACACACACACAAATCTGTCTTGTTCCTAATAAACACTCCAATTTCAATTTGTCGAATTGGAAACAGAGGTATTATATTATATATATATATATATATATATATACCATATATATATATATTAATTATATAATTTTTTTAATGTTTTTTGTTGAACGTTGTGATGTACTGGTAATAATTGAAAAAATCTAAAAATATATTCTAAATTGCGAAACAAAAATACCACTAATTTATAGTTTAAACACTTTCGACAAGTTCGATTTGTATCATTGAGTATTGCCTTGAACTCAATCAACTATGTTTTTTGGGTCTTCTGTGGCAGATGCAACACCCTAACCGCATAGGCCACCAAGAGCTGGAATTCAGTATCTAATCCTTGCTTCAAAGGCATCTACTGCTATGAATTATGTAATACGTATACTCAAAAAGCATTTCTGGGTCAGGGAAGGCATGAATCGAAGCTTCAATGGAATTCCCATGCATCGCCTAAATCGAAGTTTCTTTGGACTTCGCACACCGAAGGCGGACTAACGGTTATGGTTTCAGCTTTGGTTATTTTCCACGAATATAAGTTAAGGAAACAACATTTATTGGTTACGGATAAGCTATAAATCGTAACAAACTGCTTATACTTAGATTAGATTTGTATACCCACCGCTGGTTGATCAGAGAAGGACCCATCGCTAACGTTTAGAGAGAGGAAGGACAGTTGAAAAAAGAGAAAGAGTAGTAAAACACAGTAAGCTTGCATTGACACAAAATTCCCGACTCCCATAAGAAGACTGCGCAAGGGTAGAGTATGCACCTCGCTCACGATGCTACAGCCGGACAGTGACACGAAAGTTTTCCGCGAAATCGACTTCCTTAAGACAGTCCGCGCAAGTTGAGTTGTCAATGAGGCCCATATTGGCATGGTATTGGCCTAATGTATTGTGACCCGTGATTAATGTAACCAGTGCTCGCAGATAATTTCTCTTCTGAAGAAGACGATATCTGAAATACTTTGGATTTTGTTCTTTCACAAAGTGGTTTGAGGATTTTCAGTGTTCCTTCGTCCGTAAGGAACGCTATTCAACCAATTCTGCCGTGCTGACAGGAATGTTTGGTTCGAATACGCTATATATCGTGATAAAGATCCCAAGATCTAGACGTTTAAACCTGCAGATAAACAGGCAGCTCAGATTATATTGCTGATACTATAAGGCAGTTTTGCTGCAACTCCTAACATGCAAATGTCACTCAATTACCCAATATATAATTTGGTAATTAAAATTATCAATTTGCCAAGATTCCGCTTGTACATACTCCATATGAAGTGCTTGTATGCAGACAAAAGGAGTAGCTTTATTAAGATTTTTGAAGTTTTTGAAAGCCTTTTTTTGATCGAATTGAGTGGCTATATGAAAATGATTTACTATTTGACAACAAAAACACAAACATCCCCAAGTCTAAGAAAAATGAACTTTACATATACTAAATATAGCTTTTATTCTAGTTACTCTTCATGTATTCACATATCCGTATGTAAATTGTCTACCTGCGCGATACGATACGTCGCGACGTGAATAAATAAATTTAAAATCTCTCCTGACCACAATTTCCGCATTAAATCATTTCCAGGCCATTTCACAGCATTTTACGCCGCCACAGAGAAATGCCAGCGCCAGAGCGCCAAAAAGCATTGGGCACACGGTGTGTGTTCACTCAGTCAGTCATTCATTCAGCCATTCAACCATTCAGTCATACATTCATACAGTCAGTCAGGCATTCATTTCGATTTGCAGGTGAATGTATGCGCTCTGTAGCATGGAATGTGCGCTCTCGAAATGCAGCCAAGGCGAGGGAGGTATTAAAAATATGCAAAAATTACACACACGGTTGCATGTGAGCGACTCTATGTATGTGTTTGTTCGCAGTGTGTGGCAACCCTCGCTCCCTGTTGGCCACTTGAAATATATCACGCGTGAAGCTGTCTGCCGCGTGATTGACAAACGCCAGCGGCAATGCTCCATGTCTGTCCCGTGTCCGTGTTGAGGTGCATCCAAACAATTCACAGTTGCAGCTAAATTCTGGCCAAGCTTTGGCAAACGTTTTAGAAAAGATAAATTTAAGTAATTGTCAATATTTCAAGCGCCTTAATTGCTAGACCCGAAAGGCAGCCAAAATAAAATAAATGCCAAAGCGCGCACTCAATGGTCACACTACCATGCACCCTCTCTGACGCTCTCGCTCTCACACTATATCCCTCTTTATCTCTCGCTTAGCCCAGTTGTATGTGGTTGCGGCTTTATGCAGTTCTATGCAGGCCGTTTCCTACGTCCATTTTGACTTGACGTTTTACCAATTTTCATTTCCATTTTTTCACTTTTTTGCGCTTTTGCACTTTTAGTTTTTTGTTGCTTTAGTTGTTTTGTTGCTGTTGCTGTTGTTGCTGCTGCATTGCAGCAGACAATTTTGTTGCGTGTTAACAACTGCAACAATTTAGGTTTAATTGATGCGAATGTTGCTGTTGCACTGTGGCGCTCAAGTGTCGCCTCTGGCGGCGACGAGAGTGAGACAGAGACAATGAGAGCGGTTGAAAGGAGGCACTCGTCAGTGGTTGCCACTTTTATGCAACTTTTGCCACGTTCCGCTCGGTTTTGGTTCTTTTTTCTTGATTTTCCCCTTTTTTTTTTTGTTGGTTACTTTTGGTCCTTCCGCTGACGAGTTGTTAGATAAAAGCTATTTACATGTTGTTATTTATGATTTTGCAGTTAAAATGCGCTGTGAAATATTTGTCGAGCATTGTTACGTATGTGTGTGTGTGTGTGTGTGTGTGTGTGTGTGTGTGTGCGTGTGTGTGTGTGTGTGTTTAAGTGAAGTTGTGCTGCGCTTTTCAAGTGCTTTATTACGTATACGTCATGTTGCACATTTTTATGCCGTTTAAAGTTGTTTATGTAGTTTTTATGTACACTGTTGCGCATAGGCATATGCTACACTATTTACTCCGTGTACCACCTCAGCAGGTCAAAGCCTGTCGTATGAGGCGACTAACAATGAAAATGGGTTCTTTTGAGACCAGTAGTGCCGCCTCAGGCCTTAAAAGGGTTGTGCGTAGGGTTTGGGACCCACCACGTAAAACCACAATTCCAATGAAACCATGTATTTACATCAAGCCGTAACCCGATAACACAGTTGTTATGGCCAGTTAAGAAGAAGAAGATATGCTACACTGTCGCACCACATGCTCAGTTTAGTGCACCTTTCTATTGGAGTTGTGAGAATGACATGATTTCGATTCACTAGCATAAACTCTCCGAGCCTCTTGAAAGCTAACTAGCGCTCAGCATTTAAGAGCAATTGGTAATAATAGTGGTTCTTAAAGTCAAAATTTCGAATATATAAGCGTGTTTTTTACATTGTAAGCTGAACTTAATTAAGGGTCGGTGTGATTTTCATCTCTCATGGTTAGTTGGCGTGGTTATATGTAGCGTAAGTTTTCTCGCCACAAACCATGTCTGACTTACTTATCTCACATCGTGTAACAAGCTCCTTAATATGCAAGTGCAATACTTAAAAACCTGAAATCGAAGGTCTGGAAGTAACCTCTTTTAAGTTATAATTTATATATAGACTCATTTATTCTATTATGTATTACTGTTTGGCTGGTGTATAATGAAAGCTACACACAGTTCCTATTTCCTTAAAGTACAGAGATACACACCTTCAGTTCACTTTTGTACTGTACTTTTGTTATCTTCAAGGATTGCGTGTACCTTGGAGTGATCATCACATCGTTTAACGATGTGTGCATGAAGATTAAGCGTAGGATCAGTCTTTTGCCAAATCGATCTTCATTTCAGTAGACAATCGAGTAGTAGAGAGCAATTCGCCAGACGAAGTTAACATAATCAGATGGACTTGGTTTTCGCAGTTTTGATCGGTTTGGAGAACTCCAAGATCTTTATATAATAAATTTAATGCAACATGGTGTCTGTGGCCATTGTCACGATGAACGGCTTAGTGAAACGTTATTCGGATTGTTTTATTTTAAAGATCCTAAAAAAGAGAATTTTTTTAAAAAATATTATTTGAAAAATGCTTCATTTTGTGGAAAAAAACTTTCTAGGGGAAGGAGCATGACCATAAAGAAGTTAAGCCGTCGAGGGACTTCGGAAGTTTCCTTTCTGTTTTATAGCCGCACTAAGGTAGAAGTCATTCGCAGCGCTATATGTAATATGACATAGTATGATATATGTGTCGATAATTTCTTCTCAAGCTTTGAAAATGTATGGTGGGTATACGCAGAACTTCTACGAATATCAGCAGCTGGCTTTAATATGAGGAAGAGTAAGATAAAGAGGAATATGGTCTACTTTGAGAGGGGAAAGGATCCTCTGCTAGGAATATTTTCTCATGAAACTTATAGTATGCCTCGCCATCTTCTAAAATAACGGCTTAGCGTGAAATAGAGGTAACAATAGTCGAAAAAAGTATTTTAACATGTGTATAATGTTTGATCGCTTGTTTTCTTCACTTCTGACATTGCTTTGGGGAGTATACACCAGTCTCATGCAAAGTCAATCGATTCCCCAAAATGTGCATTCGTGTCCCTGCAACAGACGGACAGCGACACACACATTGTTCTGTCGAGTCGTTGTTAGGCCATTACCCATTATTGATTAACCAACCAGGACAGCGTTGCTGATCTGTTTCTGTATGGTTTTCCAGCTATCCACATTGACGACAATATTTGCCGAGGAAATCATTTTATGAAAGTTTTCAAGTGGGCCAACCCTGATTTCAAGTGGTCTCTTAACATACCGTCACTCTGCAACAAAGTAGGTTGCACATTTGAAGGGACATTTACTACGCTTCTCTCAACAAGAGTGGCCATCAATCAGAATAATATCCCTTGTTTACCGCAAATTTGAAATAACTTAATATGCATTTTTTTGAGGATAGTTGCAAATCTTAGAAATTTCTACATGGTCGTCACGGGATGCACGGCAGATATGAAGCGTTCGGTTGCGAGCTAACTTCAGTTTGCATAATGTGAGGCCAATACACGAAAACAAAAATAAATTACTATAAACATGCATGCTCTTCCTTTCGCTCTGCTGCGTACACTAGTAGAAAAAAATTACACGTAAAAAAGCGCATATGCTAGCGCCATCTAGCATTCACCTAAAGCCATGCGAGCGTCACACCATGCGAGCGTCGTAACACGCGAGTTTAAAACAGATTGCCGTGATGGCATATGAGTCGCTCTTAGCCCCAAGTTGCACCAATAGATATATCATATCAAAAGTATTTGCAGTGTATTTTGTAATTTCATGGATTTGCACTCAATAAAGCATCGAAAATAATGTTTGTGAAATTTACTTTAGCTAATCCAACAAATGAGCTTACAATTTGCACATTGTTCGATAGACACGCCTACAATTTTGCCTCCACCTTCGGCACACACATCCACACTGCGATACCAATTCCGATTCCAGTTCCACTTCTATGTATGCTGCACGTAACGTGAAGCGCTCGGCATAATCCAATAAAAGCGCAGCCATTTTCGCGCTTGCGTTTAATTTCATTTACGCCTCATTTGTCGCCTGTCAGTTTCAATGTTGCCAATGCCAATGCCAGTGATGTTGTTGTTGTTGTTGTTGCCGCTGTTGTTATCTCTTGCTGCTTTTCACAGCTTTTCATTGGCATTTTCCAATAATTTGTACAATTGATATGCGGCTCAGCGTTGCAGCAACCTGTTGCGTGGTAACTTTTTTATACTCTTAGCAGCAATTGCCTTTAGATTGATCCAATTTAGATAGACATGAGTGACAGTGTTGGCTAATGAAATTTTATAGAGTTCTATTTAGTAAAGAGCGTGGGTGTTGCCCTTGGAGTGGGAGCTTATGCTAATGAACTAGCTTTAAATTTAAAATATGTTTGCTAACTGTATTTTGTAACTCGAATTGCTAATGCCAACTCATGCTGATTCAGCAGTTTTCCGCGCTTTCCGTTGGCGCCAGACATTAAAAATCAAACACCTTTTGGCGACATTGCGCTCACTTTTCCACACACTCTCTCCCACACACACCACTACACTCAGACGACGGCGCCAGCGTCAATGCCTTTAATAAACTTGTCGCGCTGTTAACTTTATTAAGATTAATGAGAATGTGGATGAGATTTGCAAAGCGACACACACACACACTTATAGAAAAGTCAAAGAAAATTGAAAAGTGCACAAATGTTACAATAAAAGCACATTTCACTTGTTTTAATGACGTCATTACGTGGCATTTTACTTGCGTCATGCCGTGCAACGCGGCGTCTAGCAACAACTACTAACAACATCAATAGCTGACTGACAGAGAGGGGCGCACTCGCTCCGACTGACTCGCTCTGGCAAAAGTCAAGACGTTAATGTGTCCAATAATTTAATTTTAAGTACCTTGCAAAAAGAAATACGGCCACATTTTTACAGACAATTTCCTTTAATGGCAACAGCAACAACCAACTGCAGTCGTGTCTCTCCAGCTAGCCCTCTCTCTCACTTTACTGTTTATTTGCTCAAGACTCCGTCCAAGATTCTGGCTGGCCCCTGCAAACACACGTCGAACTTAAGACTGCTGTCGAAGTTGCTGCTGCTGCTGCCGCTGCACTATGCGCGCCATTAGCCATGAAATTCCTGCCGGGAGACACTACTAGCAGACTCCGGCGTATTCCTGCCAGCCACGTGCAAAATGCGTCAGCAGCCAAACTCTGTCCGGTTTTGTCAATGTGCCGCAGCGAAGGTAATTGCATGGAAAAAGTGTCGCACTGACTTAGTGTGTGTGGTCCAGGGGTGCATTACGTGGCAGTCTCAAGTTTTGTTGGTAATTGAAAATTTAATATTTATTTCGCAGTTAGTAAATCAAAGTGGATTCCGCTACATTCTCCCAAATTACATATTCATCATACGCCCTGTGTGTTGCCACTTTTTGAACAACTTGCAGAGCGCATAAATACTTGCGAGTCATAAAAAAAAACGCAAAGTGGCAACACACTCACACATTTGAGGTGAAGCTGCCGTTATAAATCAAAGCAACCTTTTGCATGCATTTTCGCCACACACACATGTGGGCTTGTGTCTTTCTCTCTCTCTCTCTCTCTCTGTCTATCGTGACTCAGCACAAAGTAATAAAGTTGAAGCCAATGTCAGCTTTTATACTTGTATTAACGTTGTAGTAATGGGTGTAGCCTGTGTTGCCACTTCTCCTGCTGCCGCCACGTGGATTAGTTTTCGATAATATGTGGCACGTTTACGACTTTGCTTACTTTTTTGCTGACCACAGGCGCAGCTGTCGCAGAACTTGAAGCTATTCAGGATTCGTGGCCGATAAAATCGAAGAATACTTCATGATCTGGGATGTTATGAATGGCTGTATAATCAACATTTCTTAGTAATTTTAGAAATTTGTGTGCAATACACTTTTAAGAATAGGAATAGACAAAAAAAATAGTTGTAATGTTAAGTCAAAACTTCTAAAATATGCACGTTTTGTTTCTCACACTTACTTGGTTAGCAAGTGATAGTGAAGCGAGGTACCGGTGCCAAGATTCCAATCGCTTACTTTTCACCCGTGTGTGAAAAATCATACAAAAAATGTTTGATACGGAAAAAATTTAGGAAGTACTGACTGGTACGTAGTTCAGGAAGTAATCAGAGAAGACGTAGTTCGTAAAGTACAGGGAAGTATGTACTTTAGGATGTACATCGCGGAGTATTTTTATTTGATAGTAAATAGTAACCATGAAGGACTCCGCGAAGTACATCTCAAACTACATTCCAAAGTTCTTCCTGACTTTTGGGACTTTAGGATGTACTTCGCGGAGTACTTCATATTAAGTAGTGCTGGAGTTGCTTCTCGTTAAGCAGTTCAGGAAGTTTTTGATAGTAAGTAGTAACCATTAAGGTCTGCGCGAAGTTCATCTCAAATTACATTCTAAAGTACTTACCGAAGTACTTAACAGATTAATTCCCGAAATATTGACCAGTAAGTACTTACTAAGCTACATATCAGTAACTCCTTCCTGAACTACTTACCGTAGTATTTCACGGACTACATCTCGAAGTACCTTCCGATGTTCTTTTTGTACTAAACTTCGAAGTACTTTACGGAACTCCCGAACTTCCTGAGTCACTTACCAATAAATACTTCGGGAAATACTAGAAGTGCTTATAAAGTTCATACCAACACGAAAAATTCTAATTTTGATTCAAAAATATTATGTTTCAGTGCAAAATTCATGGAAATACAATATAAGTGCAGATGAAGATATGTTAGGTGAAGATGAAGAGATATCTTTAGTAAGCTAAAAGTTTTGTTTTTCGGGATTGGAAAAACTTCTAAACCAAGTATTGTAGCTCCAGATCAAATACTTTACAGTAATTATAGTGTAACCGGAGGAAAAGACGGATATAGCCAGATTGGTTACCTTCAAGCCAATAAAGAATATGTATGCTGGGTGACTTCTGTCTCACCTTTTATCTTCAAAGAACTATTTACCCCTTCACGCTATGCCACAGCATGTTTTAAAATGCCATATTGTAATAAAATGAAAGCAAAGTTTTCAAGCAAAATAGCGAAAATGATATGATAAAAATCAAAATTTTTGTGAAAATGTAATTTTCCCAGATTTTTGATAATGAAGCACAACCAGCAGTTTTATTTGAAGTTGTTGCCAAGCCATCCGAAACAATTCTTTTTTTAAAATTATCCCATGCAACCCACTTCTACGCCATACTCATGGTCTAGTTCAAGTGGTTACCACTTTAAAGCTGCAAACTTTTCATTTATTCCTGTTTCGGACAAGCCACGTCACACACACACATACAATCTCGCAGATGTATAAAGTAACGGAACACATACGAGTAACAAAAACTAGAGAAATGTCTGCAACTGTTTATTGTTGATAAATTGCTGTTGAGGAATTAGTGCGACGACGACGCTGACGACGATGATGGAAGACCAAGCCAGACCAAAACCAGAGCAAAGCCCAAGCGGCCCCAAAGAATACTAGAGCGACTCTCTAGGACTGTCGCTGACTGTGGCGCCAACTGCGGCGCTGTCAAGTGTACAGCCATAAGGCCTACCTACAATACACTACACTACACACTGCAAACCCTGCCAACTGTAACGATTTTTAGAAAATGCAAATTTTCCATAGCCATCTTTTGTGCGGCGCAGCTCACGGCTTGACCGTTAGTTGAGTGGTGGGGGGGTGGGCTTGGAGCCAGTTAGAGCTAGTCAAGGCCTGAAGAGAGCCGCAAATCTTTATGCCAGCTGGACTGCAGAGTGACACATGTCGGCAGCATGAAATCAGTGCGTTTGCGAGAAGAGCACATGGAGACACACACACATATAAGCTGAGCATTGGTCAGCAGCGGATAGGGTAGAGGCGGGAGCCCTGCTCTCACTCTGCCCCCCGGCACAACTTTTAACGCCATGTTACATTATTGTATATCATAATAAAGTTATACAGTCAGCTCAGTCGAGCTATGACCTACCCGCTGAGACAGTGACAGGGACAGGGACAGAGACTGAGAGGAGTGAGTTTTGTGCTTGTTTGGCATTTATTTAGTTTTAGTTTTGTGAACAAACAAAATGATATGCAAATTTGAATAACTGCAAAATGCAATTGAGGTGCCTTTTTGAGTTTCAAACTGCATAATAATTAAGTTTACTTTTTCGGCCACACATTTGTTGGTTGTTTATTTAGTGTTGCAAAAGTTATCTGCCACTTTAAGTGGCAAATCAACTTTAAGCAACTCAATTGTCTTTTCTAATGTTAGACCTTTTATATGTACCACCCCACTTAACCTTAAACGCTAATCAAATGGACAGGTATTAACTGTAGGGCAACCCTAGAGCACCCCCACATGTTAGCTAGCCCATAAATTTGCCGCAAATCGTTTGCACTTGGGGCACATTGAGCACGGGCCGAGCACATAAATCTTCGATTGTCCATTTTTGTCACACAGGAAATGTCCAATAAATTGTAATTTTTCGTAAGCTTTTCAAAGCGCACTCTTTGAGTGGCTCGCTCCCGCCCCCGCACTCCCACGCTCGCTTTCTTTGGGAGTCTAGTGTCGCTTTTGTGTATTCCATGCCCGTGTGTTAGTTGCAGCTCAATCATCGTTTAATATTTATGTGCTGTTCGATTGCTTGAAGTTTATTGGATTTGTTGAAGAGTTTTTTGGGGTCCGATTGAGCTTCGATAATTGCAGCTTGGGTCCATTTTGTAGGGTTGCAGCAGGTGTTTGTATGTGCCTGGAATTTATTGTGGCCTAGAAGAGACTGTGCATAGAGACGATTTGTGCTCAATTGGCTTGTTTAGTGGTTATTTATGGTAGTACTTTAGGGGCATGACTAAACAATAGTAAAACACACTCAATGAGTATAAATGCCTACAATTGTTAGCTAAATTGCTGTCGCTTTTTGTATACATATATACATACCTGGAATAAACAAAATCATCAAATTACTACACACTGGCGCCATCTGTTGAAATGAATTGCCGTATTGGCTGAAAATTTGTGGGAATCGGCCGTCGACGCTAAAATACAAAGTCTTGCACTTGTCGCAATCTAAGTATAAAGTGTTTTAAGAGTACTAAAGAGTATGCCAAATTCGGTCGGCGAAATGGACTAAATCCATCCAGACATTTGTTTGAAGATTGCCAGATTCACTATAATTTTAGACAACACTTGTTCCTTCCAACGAAGGCACTACCTACCACTTAGTCGCCTTCCTCTAAAAGCCGCATTGAAGACCCTTCTACCAGGGAGTTTCTTCAACCAAAGCCATTAGTCCTTTCAAAATAGATCTATAAAAGATATTATGAAGTTTAAGGATTAAATGTGAATGGTGAACAAATTATATGTGTCGACTGAAAGAATTATCATAAGAAATCTGTTCTTTATTGAAAGCATAGAAGAAGAATTTGATTTGCCTTTTTTGCCAATCGTATGTATACAATGGACTTTTTTACAGCGTAACCTATTCAAGGATTAATGGCTGCAATTGTGAGTCCAATTGCTGGCGCTTATTATTAACCCTATAAAGCCTGCGCCGCATGTCAAAGATTATAAACAATAAAGCGCATAATGAAGCTATTGAAAGCATAAACAAATATATGATTTTTATAGATACAATATGTGCATATAGATTTGTTCGCTTTTGTACCTTCATTAAATGGCAAGTGTCTCATTCTGTGCATATGCTGCGCAACCCTGCTCTAAGAAAGGATACTGGCGGCAGAGTGGTGAGGATTCAGTGTTGCCAGCAAACGTGTCACATCAAACAAAATTGATTAAAATCTGAAATGAAATAGCATTGGGTTGCACAATCACGGCACGTACACAACATACGACGATTGACTGCCCCTAAAAGTATGCAGAGTGTAATCCTTTCAAGGCTCTGCAATTCAAATTTCAATCAAATACAAACCCATACCTTTTGGGCACATATGTTGACCACAAAGTATTGTATCATTTGCAGCTATAAGATACTAGTACAGCGCTCTCCCACTCCAGCTCTAACGAATCAAAGTCCTTAAAAAAAGGGTGCAAAAAAATCCTGCAACTATTGCCAAAAACTCTCTTTCTCTCTGCACATGAAATCAGATAAAATTTTCATTACCTTATGGCCGCACATTATCGGCATGTGACATCGTCTTCGCCAGCGTACAGGACACTCACAATGTCCTGCTGATGACGTTGAGTGCAGAGTTGTTGCTGTTTTTGTAGTTGCTGTTAGTACTGTTGATGATGCTTATTGTAAAGCTTCGGGCTCTGCTCATAAAAAAAGCGAGACAAAAAGCTGCGGCTAGTCGGCGTCGTCCTCCAGCACTTTTGTACAACAAACGACAAACGGAAAGTGTCCAACAGGAAATAAGCAGCGGCGTCCACACCAAAGGCTACCGACAACAACAACAACAAATACAACTGCGACTCCTGTGGCAGGACCCTGGCAAATCCCTGCAACCAAACGAAAATAAAAAGGGTAATAATTTTATCTAGCATTCAGATCAGACACACGTCGCGCGCTTGTCTGTCTTCTTGTCTCAGAGCTCTGAGTTTTTCGGTTCTTTCTCGTACTTTTTTTTTTCGAACTGTACACTTTAGTTCTTTTGTAAACCGTTACAAGCACTTCAAAAGGATGCTCCAAACTTTGGCGCACTGTAATTTACATGGACAGCTTATGAATATGTACAACACAGCAACAACACTAGGCCCCACCTTCTGTGTTTAGCTACTTCGGGTGTAACCCCCCTTACACAGTTAATACCTTCAGTTGGTCCGCATGACAAATGTGCAGACCCCACAACCCGTACACACAGAAGCCCAAAACATTCAATTATGTACCTCAAGCAGCGGTAAGCTACCAACTGGCAACTGTGACAAAGTGGTCCAACTAGCCGGTTACCCAAACCGCTACACTATTTACTTCTATAAAAGTATACTACAATTCATACAGTGAATGCTCGCAAATTGGAACGCTTTTTGACATTATTGCGTATACGAATTAAATTAATATGCGATTTCCTACATTAGATTCTAAAATATATACTCCTTTCCCTTTACACATGTTCAAAGGGAGAAGCAACCCGTTGCAGAGACGATATATGCAGTCCATTTGGGTCTTATTACAGTCAGCTTTGAGATGCCATCCAGAATGCCTAGTCACTTGAGCTCCTGTCTATATAGAGCAAGTCAACTCCCCTCCTTCCTCCCAAAACTAATTGCAAGGGGCGAAATGCCCAGTTGCATGTACACGAAGTAAGCACTGTCCGGTAATGGTGCGCACAACTGCAGAGCATCTCTCGCGGTTCAGGGAACGGAGCTATCCTGTGCGTTTTTTGTTTCTTTGACTTTGAGATCGAAAATTTGAAAGGGAGGCTACGAGTATTCCTTAGGTGGTGCCTTCTCTCCTAAGAAGAATGAGAGAATAGTAGTGTATTGTCTGCAAGCTTGTCAGCTATGCAGTTGCTTTCAATGCTCCTGAAACCCAGATCAGGCAAAGAACTAACTGTTGAGCCATTTCATGTAGAGATCTTCGGAAGTTAGTGACTTCTCATCGAATTGGTGTTAATGGATATGATAGTCTACATATTACCCTAAATATTAAGGCTGCTCGATTTGTTGGCCGAATGTTTTGACCTGTTAGTGCCATATTTACGACGAGGACTTTCTTTTGTAGCACAATGGAGTGCTACGAAAGTCTAGACCTGATTATATTGAACTGTTCTGTGTAGTCGCCGCTTTCAATACGGTTATCTAGCTTCAAGCTGGCTGAGAAGAAAGACTTTGTATCGGTGAGTCCTGGGAGATCAAGGGACCATTCTTCCCTACATGAAATAAGACTGTTAAAGTGTTTTCTGGAAAGCTCCACAGTAATTCGGTATGGGTCGGGGTACGAAAGTATATTTCGTTAAGATTGAGAAGTAACCAAAGCCGGATTTTGTCTAGCAGTTTGGGTCTTTCAAGCTTATCGCTGATAGAAATGCAGTTTCATCCCCTACCAGATTCAGTGGTCAAATGTTTGGAATGGAAACCACGGCAGAACGAGGTGCATAAACAAGGTAAGCAATCTTAGCTGTTAAACAAGCTGCCTTGTCAAGTTCAACTGAAAAAAGCCACCCCGTGTTCCTTTACGGCCAGCCTTCACTGTACTTCGCTGGCTGTGCCATGTTTTGTACGTGGCTTTGGCTTTGTCGCTGCCAATCTATCAACATAATTGATGGCTTCGATTAGTTACAATTTTTTTTTTATTTTGGTAAAATGCCTTGAGACAAAAGGCTGAGTATAGTTCAAGGAGAGAGGAAGAGAGAGCGCAGTGCTCGGAGTAGCTCATTGCACAAATCGCCGATTAATTAAATATTTACTTGAAGCAGCACGCAATTAATCTGGAAAATGCTAAATCTCTTTCCCAGCTGATTAACTATTAAAATGCCAAATTGATAGGCATTCCGCTCTTTGTTTCCGGCTAATGAAGTGCTGTGGTCGCGATAAACTAGCACTTTTTAAAGGATTTAGATTTAAGACGTAACCCGGCAACCCACTTCAACTCTGCATTATGAGTACGTGTCATGCATCTCGTGTTTAACTGCACGGAAAAAAGTAGACAACGTTGTCGCAATCCCGGCCACGGCATTTATTATATATGGTTGTTGGAACACTTTGCTACAGCCTCGCTGAGACTGAATTATTAGGAGCGGCAAAGTGCGTTGTCGCCAGACTGCGGCGCGCCAGCTCATCAACGCCCTGCTCTATGCCAGGACTACACTCTCCGTCTCTGTGCGCTCCAGCAAGCGCAGGACCTGCGGCCCATAAACACAACAGGGGCACCAATGCAGCCGCACTCCGTTGCCGTATAATTTTGCCATAACATTTTGGCTTGACTTTTGCTACCTTGGAGCAAGAGAGCGCATTACGCAATGCCGTCGTTGTGTAGTCATCGTCATCGCCGACTACGTCTCCGTCTCCGGCCAAGTATACCTTTGGTGCCATAAAAGGAAGCCGGCCAACAATGGCGACAATGTCGTAGCGCACGGTGCATGTAGCATGTAGCAAGATGAGTTAGTTTTCATGTATCGCCCTTTGGCTCCCTGACAAAATGTAAAAATGTTGCCTGATGCTACATAATACTTTTGCCGCTGCTGTTTGGCGACCTGCTGGTTCCAGAGTTCAAAGTCAATTGTAATTTTTATGGTGAATATGAGATACGTTTTGGAATTGCCGTATAGAGTATTTGTCGTTGCCCTTTTTTCCACTTTTTTTGTGTCCTTCTTGGCAGAGCTCATAAAAATTACAGTTGTAATGCATGTGTGAATTTATTGGCTCGGTCACGAATCTGAGACTTGCACTCATAGGCCACGGACTGAAGGATGTGGTATAGAGGAATAAACTATAAGACTGTAAAGTAAAAATAGTAGATTCTGATGGAGTTGGGCCTGATTGTTAATGAAATTCGCCTCTAAAGGATAGATCGTGACAATTGTAAGCGTCAGCTCCACGAAATCTTACGATTTCCAGCAAATTCGAGAAGTCATTGTAGCAGTCCGCTTATTTTTAACCAACTTTCCACAAGCAACACCAAATCGACACTCACCATCTCTTTGTCGATTATAATGCAGCATTTTATAATCCGTTGCACTCGCTAAGTTCGGTATTCCTGCAAAGTTGGCACAAGGTAGGAAAGTGACTCATTGAACCTTTGATATCGACCAAGTCAACTTTATTATGTAGCATGCGTAGTGAAGTGCCGAAAAGCAGTGACATCGGAACGGGACAATCTTCAACTATAAAAGTATCGATATAAATGGTTGTTGTAAGCAAGCAGTTATCGGAGCCTTTGCGGCTATTCAAAGAGAATTTGCCAGGCTGAGTCTAGTTGTAATTGAGAGCCAGACAAAGTATATGTTTTTTCGAGTAGACAGGTTGTTGTAAACCATTATTTTTATGTTCTCAAGGATTTCAGAGATTTAAGCTGATGAGATTGATCTCCAAACAGGGAATCATTCTTGCCAATATATGTTACTTTGGTCTCAGTAGGCAAATAAGTAGCAGAGACCACTCTCGCCAGACGATACTCTATAATACTCTCATTCTGTCCGTTTTGTGGGGCTGAAGCATGGATGACGCAGCTTTAATGAAAATGTCTTTGGAGTTTTTGAGAGAAAAGTACTTCTTAAGATCTGTGACACATTTTGGCAACGACTACCGCATTCGAGAAACGACGAACTCTATGAACTTTATGGTGACATTGACAATATCAGCAAATTAGCATCCAGTGGCTCCACTGGCTATGTCATGATGTGCGAATGGATGAAGAAGCTACTGCGTGCAAGGTCTTGAAGGAATCCGTAGGAAGTACCAGGTAGAGAGCACACTAACTACCTTTGGTATCCCCGATTGGCGTGCTAAAAGACCGGCTCATTTGTAATTCTGAGACTAATTTTTAATTCATTGTAATTGATAGACAATTTTTTCTGAATGTGCAACTAAACTATCCTATAGTTCGTGTGTTTTCAATCAGCCCATGATTCGTTAGGAGTTTCACATTCTGTTTAAGTAAAGTTCCACAAATTAAAACTGATTGGACACGCTCCTCTTTTTTTCTTGTTCGCTTATCAGTGAGCTAAGCAGCTTGGTCAAAAATTAAATTAAAAAATCTTCTTTGCACGTACTTTTAAAAATAAAATAGACAGCCTCAAAGCTCAGCTGCTCATTAAAAACTAATGCTGAAGGTAATACGCCAAGTCAACCACCGCCGCGCAACCCTTGCATTCGAATCCTCGAAAGAAAAGGCAGACCCCAGCTAATGCTCAAGTGGCCCGCGCTAATCCCTTTAAATGGCTTTGGCAAAATCATCAAAAAATAAATAAAAAATAAAAAAAAAACAGAAAATGCCTGAAAATTGTTGAAAAACATTCTAAAGAAATCCGTGCTAAAGCTGCAACAACCGCCTAGAAACTTTTCTAACGCTACCTTCATTATTTTGATGGCTGATTTAACCTGATGCCGGCCCTTTATCAGCCCATTCTGCAGGCAGACACAGAGAGTGGAGAGCGAGTAGAGAGAGGGAGCACAACACGTTGTTTTCATTGCTCATTAGCGGCGACAGCGTGAGTTTTAATTAGCATTGACGTTTGCTTTGATTCCTTTTTTTGGGATTTTTTGTTTCTTTTGGTGGGGCTAAAAAGGGTTAAGGCTAAGTGCTGCTGGCAGTTGTTGGCAACTCTAGTTTTTAATTGATGGCAACAACACCTTGCAGTGTTGCAAGAAAAATGACGCCACACTTTGAATCAATGATGCCCCAACAAATGAAGCTGGTACACACACACACACACTCACACATACACGCACACACACAATGGGCCCAGGGTTGTTGGAACAACAAAAACTAATTGCCTTTTCGACATGCATTTAATCTCTATTAGTGTACTCGAAATTGATAGAAAACTTGCCGGACCTCATGTTTGCGGAACTTTGTACACTGTCATTGAAAATCGAGCTAGAATTTTTTATAGATACAAAATTTAGCACAAATAAGAAATTTTCAATATTGAATATTAAGTCTAAATTTATAAAAAAAAAGGGGAGCCCCCTCCCTATCCTCATTCCAAAAGCTATAAGATAAAACAACCCGATTTACTTTTCACTTCGCACCTTTCTCGATTCGCTCACAACCTTCTTTCCTCTAGGTAGATCAGATTCCTTTTCCTGTTCCTCCTCCGCTTTCCATTTCCCTTCCGGTTGACTTTACCGTTGCTAATAGTAGGCGCTGTGAACTGTGAACAGTTTTGTTGGCTTTGATATTTTCTCCACCAAAATAAGACATTTCTTAAAATTTTCTTCAGTAACAACTTTTCTCATTCCAAGAGCTATAAAGCCCGATTTATGTTGCATTAAATCGTTTGTCGTAACATCGGCCAAATACTAAATTTTGGATTAATTTTTAATTTTCTGATGTAATTGAGGAAAACCTTTAAATCAGTGGAGGGCAAACTCTCGATTCCCTATCTCGTGAGATAGAACAGAAAATTCTGCAAACAGCACAGTCTCGTCCACTGGTTCATCTATACAAACGGTTGGCAAAGTGAGCAGAGTTGCCATACAAACCCAATTTCTCATACCTTATACTTATTAGCGCAGAAGAGTTTAAGAAGTCGTGAAAAGAGGTGTGGCACCTCTTATACCAAACTTTTGTCGCATTTTCTAAGAAGGCATGTGTTGCGTTTTTCCCAATACACTGGCGAAAAAGCACAATTTATTCTTTGAGTGTATTCTCTAGAGTTTCAACTCTGTTGTAGCATCCACACCTTTTGCTCTTTGCTCTTTCATAAATTATTAAGGGGTTTGATTTTAGCTCTTCTTGTTTTCGGCTGTCCATTTTGGCATTTAAACAAATTGTTGTTGTACGTTAGTTCGATTATTTTGGGCCAGCAGCTGTCGGTCGATTGTTCTATCGAGGGTGGCAAAAAGTTTTGCACCGTTCGAATGTGCTGATAATGACGGAAGTCATCACGTGTGTGCGGAATCAAGAGTCCTGTCCAGTACAGGACTGTCTGTAAGGTGTGAGCACGCTTCTTACATATCAATAACGTTTTAGTTTAACACAATTGCCCACGTGGGTCCAAACTACCCCATGTGTTGGGGCATGTGTGTGAGTTTAGTATCTGTGTGCAACAGCTGTGTCGACTGCTGATGACCTTTTAATTGAAGTGCCAGAAATAAAGTTTTTGGTCAAGTTTTTGTGTATTGTAATTTCATCAGTGTTAATAGCTGTGCTGGGATCTGGCTGAGCCAGAGCTTTAAAGCAGCTCTACTGTTTGGAGCTTAACATTCTTCTCCCAAAGAGCCCAATAACTTGCAACCCACAAAAATGCAAATAAACGCGCTGAAATTCAATAAACAATTTGAAATAACATTTTATGATATGATAAAGCAAAGCCACGAAAATCCTTTAATAAACAAAAACAGCCAAAACTCAACAAAGTAACCAAATTCCGCGTAGCCAACTTCTGCCTTGCAGACCTCTTACTCCGGCCCGGCCACTAATTAAACCCGACTCCCAAGGTTTTGGCAAGAAATCGCAGTTGGCCGACCACGGCAAAAGTTTTTCCATTAAAGGAAACGCTGCCGCCGGCGAACGAAATCAAAAAGTAAAAATTTATGAAGCGTTTAATTGAATGAATTAAATTAAAAGCAATAATACCTTGAAATAATTGCGTCTAATAGAAAAACTTTTCCACCATTCGGACAGCAGCAAAAGGGTTTTCGGTAAATCTGAAGCTGACTCTCAGTTTCCCGGGCTGCTTCCTTGACATGTGTTGGACTTGCTCTCTGTTGACATACGCCTGCGGCAGCCGTATGGTTGCAAGTTATGTGGCAAATCCTGCGCACGCAGGACTCTAGCCATAAGTCAAAATTATCAACAAGATGGCAACGGCTGCGCCTCTGCGGCAATCGGCATACACCCGGAGAAGACTCTGACTACTGCGTAGTGCGACAGCGTTTTACGCCGTGTGCCGCAGACGGATAAGAGCGAGTATGCTAGGCATCTTTGTACACACTCCGGCAAACTGTCACGCACGTAGGCCACGCAACATTGCGAAAAATATGTCTTTGATGTCATAAATCAATTAGGATTGCCTGCAACAGCAACAGCAAGAACAACAAGGATAACCAGGAGGACATCAGCGATTGTTGGCTTTTGCTACGACTTAACAGCCAAAGACTTGTTAGCTTTAGCCAGCTTTGGATATACTACGTTATACTCTTCACATAAGTGCAATAGTCCCATAAATTTGACAAGAAGTTGGTAACGCATTAGATGAGTCATCGAAGAGCGAAGATGCGGAAATGAAAAGTTTCATAGTGCGGATTTTGTTTCCACATGTGCCTTAGTAATACTGTTTTAAAGCTAGTAATCGCTCTGGACTAGTTAGTCTCTGCCGAGTCCTGATTTGAAAAACTGTTAGAAATGTGAGTATAAAAAGGCTTGATAAGAAAACTCATATGCAAATTTAACTATACAATTAAGACAAACTTGAACTGAGTCGAGAAAATGCGCATCTTTTGGTAAAAATTTTGTGTCTCTAACTCTTGTTCTCTCCGACAACGATGCGACATGACGGATGGACGGACGGACATTTTAACTTTAACACTTTGTGTACAGAACTTAAAAAGTTTTCATTTTATTGAAATAAATATAACACCTCAAAGAAGTGACGCACATGCTACCAAGTAATCCTGATCACGGATGAATCATCAGATAGACGAAAAAAAGCCGGTTTTACTTTTCGAATATCTGATAGGTTTGAATGCATTTCAATGTTATCGATATACAGAATACCAGTTTAGCGTATTAGACTGTCTCATCGGTAACTTTTCCCGATTTCATGATTTCCATTAAAAACTTCAGAAACTTCTGTCCTTGTGTCAAGAATGTATCTAAATTTAAATCTGTTTTTTCTAAAGAATTCAGATATAGGTCTGTTTTAAACAAGTCCATAAACATCTCTAAACAGGTTCAAAAAACTTTTAATCCAAAAAATATTTTGGATAGGTTTTATGGACTTAAGCGTTAAAAACATCAAATGATTTAACCTTTTTAAAGTGAAAGATCCGGCTCATATGGTGCTACGCATCTATGGTGTGATGCTCGCATGGCTTTATATTACTGCAATTCAAGGCTCGCATAGATGAATGCTAGACTAAGCTTGTATTCATATACTAGAGTTGACCTAAATAGCTCTCACCTATTTTTCCCATCTCGTTAATCGAGCTTAACGAACTAAGGGAACGAAAATCTCAACCACTCTAATCTTCTTAGAGAAATAATCACTTTAATACCAAAATCTGATATATAGAAGTACCATTTGAATGGAATCATCGCCAATCGTCCAAAATTGATAAGATAATATCCAAAAGAACTCTCGAAGTAATAAGAGTATCTCGACTTCGTCGCACCTAAACCAAAACTAACAACAACATTTCAAAAAACCTTTGACTGGTTTGAACTTGTTTTGAAGTTTTTAAAACGTGACCAAAAGCGAACAGTGGCAATGTTTTACCATTTGTTTAAGTCCAAATTAAGTGGAGCAAATGAAGCATGTCAAAAGGCGTCTTTGTTTGATGGAGATTTGATAGATACATTTGTATCTGTAGCTTTGTGCGCAAGACTAGCATGTGGTAGGCCCAAGTGGTCTTTGTTGCAAATCCTTTGTTGCGTAATTATGCCGCATACACATATAGATAGACACATACACTCACAGGCAGTCATATACATACACTGGGAAGGGGTAGCTCATCAACGGAAACAGACGCCTTCTTGGCATACGAGTGTTAACTGTCATCCAACTGACATTTGTGTTGGTTTATCAAACATAATTAAGAAGTTCACGGGACACACACATACTCACGCACATAGATACGCACGATTACTTGACAATAAACAGAAGTTTAATTATTTTGCAAGTTGCGGCCTCAGGCCGAGAGTGTGATTAAGCTCCAGAGGAAAAGTGTCTCACCTTTTGACTTATGATGGTTGCTGCTGCTGTTGTTCGGTATTTTAGCCCGGTTATGATGTATTACTTGATTTATGACAGTTGACAGCTGACAATGAGCAGAAAACTTCGAGAGTCATAGAGCAGCACCGACTTAAAGCTGAAGGAGTTGTACTGCTCGAAGCATCTTTAATTACAGAAAAATATGTTAAATTAAACAAGTTTTCAACACATTTGCATAAATCAAGCAATTAGTCACGCCGACAACAATAATAAAATAACTCAGTCCTTAGACCTTCTCTTGTCCCAAAACTATTGTCCACTTTGGCTAGAAAAGATTTTCTTATAGTTTTGTTTAATGTCTCCCCGCGGTGTTGTTTGAGCGTCATCTTACAACACCTTCCTATATGTGTTAGTGTGAAGCTGTGTGTGTTTGTCTGTAGTTGATAATTTATTCGACATTTGCTAGTTTGGCATAATAACTTCTAATTTACCTACCCATAACTGGACCTTTCTTTGCCTTTAGAGGGTTGCTGCTGCACTGTCTCCAAAAATTTAAGCCAGACCGAAACATCTTTTCTTAATTTACGAGTTTTTGTCGTTACAATTTATGTGCCACATATAATAAAATACAAAAGAGAAACAGCATATATTTTACTTAAAATTAAGAGTAGGCGTAAGGTGTAAATTATTTTCAGCCTGACGCGAAACACACGCTGAAACTTGTTAATGGTTGATATTGCACTTCCTGAACGACATCAAAGTGGCGACATTTCTTACAGTCCGAAAACGTCGATTGTGGCATACTCTTTAAAAATTATGGATACTTTCCGTTAATGGGCTTTTTATACATATTTTCAATAAGCAAAATTCTTGTTTTCTTCAAGTAGAGACGGACCGACAATCGGCTTGCCGACTTGTAATATTTAAGTGAGTTTTACCTATGTTCTTTAATCGTTGGCAAACCTAGTTGTGCTATGGGAATGGCTCTCACAATTTACTGGCAAGAACTGAATGATATGATAAATTTGATAAGCTGCCGACAATCGGCAAAACGACACTGCTGATTCTTTTCGGCAGACATCAGGCTGTCAGACATGATGCAAATTGACCGTAGCTTTAGCTTTCATATTGCCAAAGGTTTTCATCTAATAAATGACATAACCATCAAACTCGATGAATCGACGAACTTAACGACGACATTGTCATAGTCGAGCGAATTAACATCCCTTAACATCATGATGTGCGAAAAAAAGGAGGACAAATATATATTTTTAACAAGGCCGCTGATGGAAGGCGTCAAATGGATAGGCTGTGTCTGAATTAAAAGCACCAGGTAGAGGGCGCACTTTTTACCTTTGTTAACACGAAGTGGAGAAGGCATCCGTGAATCAGAGGGGAAGAGCGCCCTACATCAGGTCGTAGATCGATAGCGGATTGCTTTGGCCCGTCTTGAAAATTAGATTAAGGAAAAGTTACTCTTTTATTGTGTGAGATATTTTATTCACGTCTTCGGGCCGTTCGTCCATTATCTAAGAAAAATCTATATATAGAATCCGAGTCTGGCAACAGTTTCTATGCGAAGTTATTTCACGAGTTTCTTTTTTATCAGGTACGACTTTTGGACAACTTATATACTTTAAGAAGTCTAAACCTAGCCTTTAGTCCACCTGCAAAATGCTTTTCTTTACGAGAGACATACAAAGTTACACGTTGCCCACCTTTTAGGGTATAAGAAAAACAACCACGGAACTTGTTGAATAAATTGCACAACTGCGAATGCTCTAGACTCTTCCCCTTTCAGGCCTTTCCGCCCAAAAACACTGAGAACTCTGGCCAATTACTAAGTTCGCTGCACTTGCTCACAAAGTGTTACCCAACTCCCCACAATTGTGCAACCGGCTTGTTCTAAATGGAAAAACTTGTTTGCAAGCCTCCGAAAAGCGGCATCTAAATTAAGCATTATATTACACGGCACACACCTGGTCACTATAAACCTGGTCATGATATTGTGGTCACTATATCATCGTGGTCACAGCGGTCTTCGTACTGGAAGCTTTCGCTGCAGCGTGTGTATTTGGTAACCGCTGCTCGAGCCGCCAAGCACGGCCAAGTTCAGTGCCCTCGAAATGTGTTGACGGTTTTTGGGTTTGTTTCGGAACGCTCAATTGTGTTTGGTAAACGTGGACTGCTGTTTGATTCTTCTGTTGGTGAGCAAGCAATTTGCATAGAAACTGGGTTAAACGTCAAGTAGAACTCGCTTGATAGATATAATATATAGAACGGGTTTTCGGCATAAAGTTGGCAAAGTTGCGAAATGATATCACGACTTCTGTGGGCTCAACTAGACAAAGGTAAGTGGTTTCTGAAGAGTCTGTCAATAAGCCAATTAGCAATTGTTTAGACGATGTCCGTAAACCTGAAGTCCAACACATGCAAACCTGTTGGGTGTCTCTAATGACTTGGAACGTTTTGTGTTTGTCATTGTTGCTTTTGTTGTAGTTTGTTATTATTAACATTTACATATTGATTATGGGCTTGACCTATTTCTGGAACCCACGCCACTTCCACTTTCATTGGAGCGCGAACGACTTTCTTTACAAAAGCGCCGAACCATTGCTGGACAAGCTCCAACGCTGCTTTAGTTTTATTTTTTTTTTCCACTATTGTTCTTTATTTTATTTGTGTGTGCAGCGCACTTTAAACCGGTTTTTATGGTTCTCAGCCGCGATTCTTGTTTGAGCTGTGAACGCAAGACCTTTCATAAAAAGTCTTTGGACAACTTTCTTGAGCTTCATTCGCGTTTTGAACGCGTCCAACGAAGTGTCGCTAAAGTTCCGTAAAATGAAAGTCGTAGCATTGTTGGTGCCGTTGTTGACCGTAGTTTGGGCACATCCAACGCCAGAGGATGTCAGCCAGCTGCCCACTAGCTTTGCCAGTGAGGCTTCTCAGCTGATAGCCATGCAGCTGCTGAAGCACAACAAAGACATAGATGCCAACCAGGTGCACTCTCCTCTGGGCGTAGCAGCCATACTTGCCGTGCTGGCAGAGGCTTCTTCAGGGGAAACATATGCAGAGTTCAACAAGGTGTTTGGCTATCCGCTGGAACGCAGCGCTCTGCGTGAGGGTTTCCACAACATTTTGGGCAACTATCAGAACCGTGATGCGGCCGTGTCATTACCATCGTTCCAGACCTGGCTGTACATCTATCGCAACTATACGGCCAGTGAGGCGTATAAGCAGCTGCTGCAGCAGTACTACTTTGTGGAAGTTAAGGACATAAGCCGCCAGGACTATGACTGGAGTGAGCCAAATACTTCTTTAACACTAGAAGGTAGTGGAAGCGATGCCACCGAGGCCAGCAACAGCAAAGATGTTATAGGCTTCGAGACGCTCAAACGCATTAATCTGGATGACGATGCGCCGGCGGTTAACTATGGCGAGGAAATTCTGGACAAGGAAGCCTCCAAGTTTGATCGCGACATCGATGATAAGCAGTATGTGGAAAAACCAGTTGCACTAGCCGAAGCCGAGCAGCTGGAGAAGGAAAAGCAGCAGCAGGAGGAGCAGCAGCTGACAACAGATGCAGCGGCAGATGACAGCACAACTAAACCAATCGAAAAACTGGAAAAACCAGCTAACATGGTGGCAGCGGAAAATCTGGCAGACAAGCAGCAGAACAAACGCAGCGAGGGCGAGGGAGATCTACTCAACATCGAGGAGAATGAGACTGTGCAGGAAGATGAAAAGCTGCGAAAATTGGGCAACGAAATGGGGGGCAATGATCAGGTACTGCAGCTGCAGGCAAACGGCAATGAACCCGAAAAGGTGCGTCTACCGTTACAGAAACTGGAAAATGCAGTCAAGACTGTGGTGGCCAAGGAGACGGCTGATGAGATAATGATTGCTTTGGAGTCGCATCTCAGCGCGGCCAGTCGGGTAAGCGCAACTCACTGAAGTAGCTAACAGTTATTACTTAAGGCATTTTCCCACGAACAGTTTTACGGCGCGCGCAGCTTATTCCGCTCGGATGACATTTCCTCTGCGTTGAGTGCCAATTCTATAACCGGCCGCGCTGCCGGCTCCAGAACCAAGATGCTACTTTTTAATGGGTTCTACTTCCGTGGTAGCTGGGCTCAACCATTTTACCAAATACGCGACGCGGGCGATGAGTTCTTCTTTATGACCAACGACGACGCCATGAAGGCGCCCATGATGCACGCCCAAGGCAAGTTCAATGTGGCCGAACTGCCACAGCTCAAGGCGCGCCTGCTCTCATTGCCCTATGAGAATCCCAAGTATGGTTTGTGTATACTATTGCCCAACGAAGCGGAGGGCTTAAGCGAGCTCATTGAGCAGCTCAAACCCAGCGATTTTAAGTATGCTCGTGAGCACATGAAACTTACAGACTTGCATGTCACGCTGCCTAAGTTCCAGATAGAGGAGACCTCACGCTCCGAGGCCATGCTTAAGCAGCTGGGTCTCAAGCGTCTGTTCTCACCTAGCGAAGCCGAACTAAATCTGCTCTCCGAAGACGAGGATTTGCATGTGGATGAGATTGTACAGTTTGTCAATGTGCGTGTGGATGAGGGCGGAAGCAGCGCCAATGCCTTATCAGCAGCCAACAGCCAGGCACGCTCACCCGTCCAGGAGCCCGAGTTGGATGACAATCTGGCAAAGTTTGAAATCAATCGTCCTTTTGCCTACTTTGTCATGGACTGTGAGCAACAGTTTGTGCTGGCTTCAGGCAAGGTTTATGCGCCGGAGCTGAAAGACGACTTACCGCCCGTGGCCATAGAAGTCGAGCTGGAACAGGCGTAGTTTTTAACGCATAGTTTCTAAGTTACGTAACGAATTTTCAGCGCTGCTCTTGCTCATAAGTAACCGTCCATAAACAATAAATAAAAAATTCATTTTCAAAACATTTACCGCTGCGATTTTCCCAGACACTTGAAGGACTGAAAGCCCTGTGCGTTTTCCATTTGCTGCGCAATCAAAACAACAATTAATTCGCTTGCAAAACCAACAATAAGGGGCAACAACCCCCGGATTTCAATTGTCTACTTGGCATAATGTGAAATGTATCTGGAAATCAGACAACAACAACAACGCTAATTTCCGTGCAACAAATTTGTCACTGCAGTTTTCGCTCATCCGTTCACTTACCCCCTAAATTGGCGTGTGCCGTGTCTTTGTTGACTTGATCTAACGGTCATGCGTTACCGTGGGTTTCATCAATTCTCAGGCTACTCAAGCGAAAGACAGTTGGCTTGTCTCTGTGCAACATCCGGTGCTCTCCGCTGCCACGTGACTACTCACTTTGTCAAACCTAGCAAATGCAAAAAAAAGATATCACTCTTCAAGTGGTCAATGGGCGGCAATTAAAAATCTCATTAGAATGCATGATGTCTTACTCTCCGCGCAGAATTGTGCAGCGACCAACTGTAAATACGCAAACGTTTTGCTAGAAGACGTCGAATACTTACCGTTAAAGACAACCCCCCGCTAGGTTGTCTTGGAAAAACCACCAACGTGGAAAGCAAATGCGAAAAGTAAAACACAACATCGAGAAAATGTGTCTGGAGTGCTGTGAAGCAAAGTAACAATTCGGAGCAGGAGCAGAGGGGGGCAGCGCTGCTGCTGGCGCCGGACTGCCGGGCGCCAAAAACCAGAGGTAAAAACAGGAGTAAATGCGTGCCATGATTATGGCTGATGACGATTGCCGTAGCGACTAGGGCCACCCCAGCAAAAGCGCACAGACGATGCACAGTGGGCCAAAAAGCAAAGAAAGAAAATTGCCTTGGAATATATATACATTTCTTTTTTATGTTTGTAAGGCAGCTAAGGTTAGGTATGGAGCTAAAGTGAGATATAACAAGTAGAGATGAAAAACATTAGTTAGAAATCAGGATAATAATGATAGTATGATAAGAAGGCGCTTGACGTGTGCATCCCCCTGGCGACCATAGTAGTTGAATTACAGTGTGTTCTACAATGCAACAAAATGGTTCTAAAACTGTAAGGGGGCCATCAGCACTGTTGCTAGTTACTCATCAAGCTGACTGCCTGAAATGTTTGTTGAACTGCCCATCTTAACGAAAAACTCTTCAGCACTATCATTTTCTTCTAACGAGCCTAAAATTTCCGTCCGTTGAAAACCATTTCTGGTCCACTGTGCGAGGCTAGCAGCAAGCAGCAGGACGACGACGCCGCCAGAGACGATGATGTTTCATCTTTTCCACATGAAAACTCACGTAACAAAAATTATGATAATCATAACTTTTTTTTCGTTCTGTGTGCTGGACAAAGGAGCAGAACTACAGAGATAGTGCTCGAGCCCGTGCTCGCCGTGTCTAGGTATTTTTGGGGCAAACGGTCTGGCAGTCCGCTGGCGTCTAGTTTTTGTTTGCTTTTGGAACCCTCGCTCGCTCTCTCTCTCTTTATTTTTATAACGTCGTGCATATAAATCAATGTAGCCTGATATGCAGAAGAGCAGAAAAGGTATAAAAGATTTATTACGTTTTCTCATACCGCCCCGTATTACAGAGTTAACTGTTGTTTAACATGATTTTTTTCGCCAAACTTTCAAGTTGGATTTGTGATGACGTACTTTAGCTGTATACTTGTCTTTTTTTTTTGTTTTGATTAAAAGTTTAGACACACACAAACACACGCACAGTACTACCCCGCTTTCCTATGTGCACATAAATTAAGTGTGACCATAAATCCATCGAATTGCATCATAGAGTAGACATTCCCTCGCTTTTCAAGCTTCAGAATCCCAAGATTTATGGCTACTTTCAAATCTAATTACAAGTTAAGTTGCTCGAATTAAAAATGTGTGCCAGCGTCAAGCAACAAGTGTGAGAAATTGCGCCGGAATCTGTCAAGATTTTCAGCTGTTTTCCACGAAAATTGAAAGCTGGGACAGGGAAAACCCCTAAACCGCTGCCCCATGTGATTTAACCAGATGTTGCAACATATGCATGTGGCGGTTGGGTACATATATAGAGCGGTGCCACTTCTAGTAACGAGCTAAAATTCTTCGAAAACCTCTTCATGACGCACAGTTTTGGCCTTGGCTTTCTGTTTAAATTCTGGAAACCTATCGAAATTCGATACATCTTCGGGATTGGATATTTTAGGCGAAAAAGGCGATTGTATGCTTTGATTAAGCAGCGCTATCCAATCGGTATCTTTAAACCAACCGTGCTGCTTAATATCTTGGTTGCCATTTATTAAATTTCCGTAACTGTATGGAAAAAGTTCGAATCAAATAGTTGCTTCTGGATAGTTATAGTATTAAAGACTTGCCGTTTGGAGAGATCCACTTGCAGCAAGTGATCGACTAAATGCTGCAGCGTGGTGCTAAAAGACGACGGCATTTTGTAGTTTCCCTCACATATTTTGGTGTACATCGCCATAACATCCTTATTGTTCTGGGAAAAGGGTGAATATCCAGCGACAAACTCATATATAAGCACACCAAAAGCCCACCAATCCACACTGGTGCCATAGGGTTTGGATTTTATAATCTCAGGTGGCAGATACTCAGGTGTCCCGCATAAGGTCAAGGTGCGCGTAGTGACTCTCTGCAAACGACAAATGTGAGTCATATTACTAAAATAAGCCTTTTGTATAAGGCACACGGAGGATTTCCGCTGCTGGCAGCTGGCAAACCTTGGCAAAGCCGAAGTCTGTGACCTTAAGATAGCCATTCTTATCCATCATTATATTCTCGGGTTTCAGATCACGATATAGCATGCCGCAATGATGTATATATTCCAGCGCCAGAAACACTTGAGCTCCATAAAAACGCGCCTGTTTCTCAGGAAATTTACGCACTCTGCGCAAAAGAATTATAGAATAAGAGACACTCAGATTTTCGGGTGGGTGAAAAATGTTTTACCCACTTGCGATGATATGAAAAAAGTTCGCCGCCTGATACAAGCGGTATGATCAGATATAAGCTGTCCGTATCCTTAAAGGACTTTATCAAATGTATCACATTGGGAAAACGCATGGAATACAATATACGCTTTTCGCTCATAACATGGTCCACCTGCTTGGTCTTAACAATCTGATCCTTGTTAAGCATTTTGGCCGCATAGTAAGAATCCCCATCATTTTCCTGAACCAAAAGCTGTGTTAGGTTAAATTAAGTAGTTAACCTTTAAAGCTCTAAGAATAACGCTTACGTACCACCTTGCCAAAGGAACCCGCACCTAGTATAGCCTTGACGGTGAACGTTTCTAGACCCGATGAGGATGAAGCCACATTGGATTCGATAAATCTTTTATTGAATGCCTCTTTAAGTTTATCCAAAACTATAATATACTCAGTTTTTGGGCTAAAGTGCTGAACTTCCGTCATTATAGTGCACTTTTAATTTATAATAACCTAAAAAAAAAATACTATACAAAAAATTTTAAGGAAAATATTTAAAGTTATATACTCAATTTGACATATAAGTTAAAGGCAAAAGTCTCCAAGCCTAGCGCTTTAAAAACCATTGAATAGCTCCGGATGACGATTTACTTTGGATTTAGTTTTCGTTTTAATATCGAAGCGGTTGAAATTTGAAATATCCTCCGCATTCGCTATGACTGGTATATATGGCGCATGTATTTCCTGGTTCAGCACGGCATACCAATCCACGCCTTGAAACCACGGATGCTTCTTGATATCCTCTGCGCCCTCGGCTAAGCTACCCAAACTAAGAGAGCGCTGGCATGAGTTACAACTTCAAAAATGGGACAGTTTCTTGTGTAGGTCTGCATGAATGCACTTCAAAATGGGATTTGACGTTAGAATAAATGAATGATTCTAACAATAAAAATCGATAAATTTGAAAATTAATAACCAGCCTATTGCATAGGTAATACTATTTGTAAAACTGAAGAGTTATTTGTACAAAATAATTGGGAAACGAAAGGTGAATTGTATATGAATTGGGGATTTGCATAACAAAAGTCTCCATGCATAAAATAATTTATTTTCAAAATAAGGCATTTATAAGGATTATTTCAATGCACGTTTATTGCATGAAAAACGACAGTTTTGTATAAAAATCGAAAAAATTGAAAATAAAAATTAAAATGTACAAATGGGTAATTGTATTTACAACGAAAGGTTAATTGCATGAAAGATGGTTATTTGATCAATTGAGTTAAGTAAAAAACGAAAAAACTTTTTTTTTGCACATTTGCATTTTAAGTTACAGTTTGAGTTAAAATCGTTTATTCGCATTTTAGGTCAATTTTATTGGCAAAGCCAAGAAACGATAACTTGCATATGCTTTCAAAATAAGCTCAATAGACATTTACACACAAAATTTTAGCTATTTGCCAAAAAGAAGGTTATTTGGAAAGAAACTCGTTTCTTGCCTTAAGTTAAATTTTAAGTTTTATATAGTAGCCATAAAACATTTTTTTTATGAGAAAATACTATTAGCAGAATAGTCGCCTTCTTTTATATACATATGTACTTATATTCAAAATTGAAGTTTGTCTTATATTTATACGATAAAAATTGGTTATGTGCTCAAAAAAGGGTACTTATATAAAAAAAGATTGTTTGCAGTTTTAAAATTTTCGTTACAAACCGAATCGAGTTTTATTTTCACGGACTATTCCTACGTCTTTTTATAAAACAAGGTGCATTAGTTTGCGCTCAAAAGCCTCGAACAGAAATTCAAATTGTTGTACACAATTGTTGTACACAATTTGATATCCTGATATTAAATGATGTAAAAGATCGAATAGAAACTTCTCAATGGCTGGTTTATAGACGATTACTGTGCAAAGAACATGTTGAGTACATAATATAACAAATGTTGCTTTCGGGCTTGCATACACATAAACAGAATCTCCTTAAATTGCATGTGTGCTATAGCTGAAAATAACTCTATTCTATGAGTACACTAAGTATACTTTCAATAATTCCCCCTTGAATTTGCACTCGCAAAAATTACCTACGTTTTGGGTGTCTAACATTTAATATTTTCACCCACTCAACAAGTGCGTTATTCAAGTATTTGAGTGCACACGTGCAGACCTCTTTTTTCGAGTACATACCGCTTAGCTACATCGGCGACAAGTAGATTCTCCACCAACGCTTTTAGTTCAAAAGTAAAATAGCTCGGTATACGGTATTCACACAAACAAATCTTTGAGTACATCATGATTACATCTTTATTATGCGCCGAAAAAGGTGAATGCCCAGAGACAAACTCATAGAGTAATATGCCCAAGGCCCACCAGTCCACGCTATGGTTATACGGCTTCAACTGAATGATTTCGGGTGCCAAGTACTCAGGCGTGCCGCACAGAGTTGTAGTGCGACCGTCTATGCGCTAAGGCATACTTTTAAATAATATGTATACTATAATAATAAAAAGACCATACAACCTTCGCAAACCCGAAATCAGTCAGCTTAATGTAACCTTTGGCGTCCAACATGATGTTCTCCGGCTTGAGATCGCGATACAAGATATTCATGCGATGCATATACTGCAGAGCGAGCAGCACTTGGCTGCCGTAGAAACGTGCTTGTTTTTCATTAAACTTACGTACTCTTGGTCGTAGCAAAAGGGCAGAGACTATATTAGTTGTCAAGGATTAGTCTGTAGCGATCCAATACTCACTTGCGATGATAGGTATACAGTTCACCACCGCCGATATATGGCAGCAGCAGATACAGATGATCAAAATCTTTGGTGGAGTCCACTAGATGTACTACGAAAGGGAAACGAATAGCAGACAAGACGCACTTTTCATTGTATACATGTTCCACCTGCTTGGTACGCACCAAATCGTCCTTGCTCATCATCTTTGCAGCATAATAGTTCCTGCCGTATCTCTCCTTAACCAGCAGCTGGTTAGTTATTAAGTGGTGTCTGGTATAAGTACAGTTGAGACACTCTACTCACCACTGTGCCAAAGCTGCCGCTGCCCAACACTGCACGTTTTGCATACGCATCCAAATTGTTATAAGGTGAAGAAAGCGATTTTCCCCAACGCTCTTCAAAATCCCTGCGCATGAGGTCTAGTAATGAGGAGTATTCCTCTCTGGGATTAAATACCTGTTGCCTAATTAGGTTCATTTAGCAATGCTACGCTACAAGCGCCAGCGGCACTAAAAAACTAAGATAAAACGTTAAATTTATGTTGACCAAAAATTTTACTTCAATTTGTAAATTTTTGACGTAAAACTGAATACATACTTAATGTTTTTATGCTCTGTGCTCTTACATACCTATAGGGTGGGTATATCCAGCCGAAGCTTGACACAGTTTTGCATTGTTTTACTTTTTTTTGTGAGATCAAGGTCTAGATCGATACCAAACTTGGAACAGATACTCGCTTTCTAGAGGCGAAATGTGTAGAGTATAACTCTCAGGCAGGCAGCGCCACGACGGATTCCAATTTTTTATTTTCATTGCATTCAATTAGTTTGTTTGTGGGCATTGGCCAAAATTAGGTCAAGGTATGACAAATTTCCACCCAGCACATCAAATGGCCATTTCCTGTGTGGCAGTTGAAACCACACCCACGCACCCACACAGCAGCACATACTACATATGTCACTGACTTCTTGACTATGTGCCTATGCCGTGACGCAATGCAAAAGTAAGAAAAATTGCAAAACGTCCACTTGATAAATGATGCTAACCAAGATTACATAAGTTGGTAATTTTCTAGTACATTTATTTCTACATGTCAGCTCTCAGTCAGAGAAAGCCAGAGAAAGCGAGAGAGCGAGCATAATCACAAGGTCTGAATCTCTGGACACTTTGCAGTTGCTGATGTGGTGCCACACATGTTGATGGACATGTTGATATGGCATCAGTCTGTCTGGTTCGGAACCGAAGATGGCAGCTAAGGTAACTTTTGGGTTGTGCCCCGTTTATTGGGTAGTGGCAGACCCAAATGTGTGTGCCTTTGTGTCCCTTGTTCCTAAAATTGACAATTAATCATTATCTTTCAACATTTGTACAACTATTGGCTTTGTGGCAACTATTTTGAGGCACTTAACGTGCGCTTTGGCTTTGGTTTCTCCAGCTTACATGTCTCTCTTATTTGCTCGTTGTGAAAATGGCTTTTCAAATACGTTTTAGATAGGCTTAATGTCTGAGCATTTATTTTGGAAACTTCATTATTGGAAGAGTGTTGATAAAACCCTTTGCCACTTTTGATACATTATTATGTCACTGCCTTGTTCCGGCTATAAAACAAAATAGTGACAAAATGTTTTAGTTTTTTTAGTGGCTTTTCTTTTTAATTTACTTAAAATCATAAAAATCGTCACGTACTTGGCGTAACTCCTACGTCATTGCTGCAAAATCTCACTCTCTCTCTCTCTCTCAATTTCTGTGGATATTCAAGTAAATTAGAAATCGTGCAAAAACTAAACAATTTGCAGTCTTGGCCAAAGCTGGGCTCATTTAACTTTCAGCCACAAGAAAGGCAGTACCAGCAGCTACAGTGGTACCTCGTATACGTCGGCTATAAAACTGCGCGCTTAAAGTTTGAAAACCGTGGTTTCAGCGTCAGTTTGAGTTTGTTTTTTGGGTTCAACCATGGACTATACTCGTGTTTGATGAGCTTTACATAAAAATTCGTTAATTTTCCAATGCCCTTGTCGAATTATAAACAACAGTTAATTCGTATTTCAAGTATGCCTTCTAAATATGGAGAGTCCTCGAAATGTCATGATCAAGTTGTCTCACTAATGAGTACTAATTTCGACGGTTCAAGGAACTTTATTTTAAAAAAGCGAAAAAGAAGCGCGAATCTTTAAAGCCATTTATTGAAGTTGTTATTGTATCAAGATCTTTAGAAGATGTCTGGGGATATTCCTATCAAGACGAAGCACAGAACTTTAATTTTGCTTGGTGTTAAATAAAATACCTAAAAACAAGATGACATAGAAAAAATTCAGATCCGGATAAAAATACTCACTCGTTTTCGATTTAATTAGAGTAAAGGTACTTTCTAGCAGTCGTTGAATCTGAGTTACTAGCTGGATCAGCACAGTACCACTAGTTAACATAAATTTTAGACTCTTATGTTGCTGTCACGCATTTTCAGCATCCAAAATAAACGGTTTAGAAAACACCGGCTCACAAACTTAAAAAAAAAGTGATTGGCGCTACCCAATATGTCCCAGATGAGCCTTTTCCGTCCGTACGGTGTTGTGAGGTCAAACTTCTTCGATCAGGTACTTGTTAGAAAAACCAAATCGAAAAGCAAGTAAAGTTTGGTTAGTCGTTTCTACCAAATATTCTTTTACTCAAGATTTATTCCATCTCCTACTCAGAAGGGCCGTCAATAGAGTACTTACAAACGTGCAAAACAAGCTACTTATCTTCTTCAATGGCAATAACAACTCGTTCTTGTATTCTTTTGAATATGAAGAAATAACAAAAATAAACAGTTGGTAACCAACTCAGACTTTCCGCACGTTTATCAAACCAACCGAAATTAGCTAGGACAAATTTAAACAAAAACAAAATGGAAAACAAAAAATTTTGAAAATTATTTACTCTTATTATTCTTCTGGCGACTTAACTATAGCGACTAGAGTGCTCAATTTCAATAGGAAACTCTTTGAAGACATGCCCAACACGATAGAAAAACATTTAGCTTTCTAAAGTCGAAATTACTAAAGTTATTTGAATAGCACACTACATCGACAATGACAACGACTACGACAATCTACATCTCCAAATCGCCAGAAAAGTTGTCAGATTGCTTGAATCTTCGAAAAACATAAATATAGAGATTTTAGTTGTTTGGCCAATCCCAATACTTTTTGCGGAAAAGTAAAATTATCGAGAACTGACTCGTCTATCGAAAGATCGTCATAAGAAGTTTCACTGTAGCTACCCCACTACAACGCGTACTAGATAAACTCCATTGGGCTAAGATATGTTAACGACTGCAATAAATAATCGGATAATATCAAGCAAGTTAGGCCTTACATAAAGACATGTACATACGATATATATGTAGCATGGGGCATGGCTTGCCTAGAAGTAGCTGGATTAAGTCATACGCACACGTTTCGCTCTTGGCCATGACACTGGCTCTCACTCTCTCTCACACACACACACACATAGGCACACTTGAAATTCATTAGTTGTATTAGCCGTTCCGGCTTTTTTGGCCGGGCTTATGCAAAGTAATTGACGCCTCGATGAACTGTTGACACACATGGCATTTGTCTTGGGCGCTCTGGCAGCGCTCGTGTGCAAATATTTGGCTAAGTTATCAGTTTGAGACATTTTTTAGGCTTAAGTAGGTGAAAGTGTAACAGTTAGTGTAACTGGTAACTATGCCACAATTTCCAAAATGGCCAAATTCAATTATGCTGAAAGGTTTTCCACCCAAAAACCCTCGCATTAACGCTAATCTCCACACAATCAAAAATAAATCATAGCTCTACGCTCTGCATGCTGACCGGAAAATGCATTCAATGCTCACAGTTCAATAAGCAGCAACAATGTCGTCATAACGTGCTCTCACACACACACACACACACATATATACACTCACACCTTTTCGTAGTGCTCGTACAACCGCGGTTACGGCTGTCTCCGTGTGCAAAAGGTGTAACTAATCCGGCAGCTTTTTGGACCATTGTGCTAGCCATGTGACTTTGTCACAAACCCTTTGCAAATGTTAACGATTTTCACTTAATTCCACCCCAAAAATGTTAAAACCACCTTGTATTATCGAACTAACGCTGGCCCGACCATCATTCCGGGTGCACTCACCCACCCAGCCAGCCAGCCAGTCAGCCATTGTTGTCCTTTGTCGCATGTAATCCCTTGATTTGCCCAACGCCCTGCTCCGCGGGTGGTTTGCAGCTCGCTGACATTTCGCAGTTGGCTGAAGCTGACGTCACAAGTCACTATAGATATCTCTGGCATTTGTATGTGGTATTATTTGGCGCATTTTATGTCTTTTGTGCTTGGGCCAAAAATGTTTAATTATTTGCACTCTTATAATACTATAAATGGCTTGGGTAACACAAAAGATTATCGTATGCATTTGTAAATGGGCGTGGCTTATATCTAGTTGTATTTTACAGCTACTGGCGTTGGGCAAGGCACAAAATATTGGAACTAAACTTAATTTTAGGTGTCAATACTGACCACTCTTAAGTTTTCCCATATACTACTGTAGGATAGAGTAAGGTTTGACTATAAGTGATCATTGTATTATTCTATAGCAGTCTATAAGAAGCAATCGGCTCAAAAGCAAGCCCTTCAAGTATCAAGGCTAGTGTAAATGGATATCGTGTAGTATTTACTATACCGACATTTGCTTGGGAAAAACTGTATAGCTATCATGGTAAGGAAATATAACTCTGTTGGAATAACAAATAAAAATTTGCAACAACACAACAAACAGGAAATTTGTTCAACTGAAGGATATGAACGAGTTTTGCTGTGTATCAGTGAATGCCAATATTGCAGTTAAACGAAATCTTTGAAGTTCTGCAGTTCGGGCTTTTAAAAAGAAAACTGCATGATTTTTCTAGGATCCCGAGAAATGGTAATTCAGTATTAAAACGGAGTCCTCAATGTGCTCAATTTTTAAGGATATGGTGTAACACCCATAATACTAGGTTTGACTCTTTAGAGTTTAGTTTTTCATCAGATTTTTTTTCAAGATTTTCAGTCAATTCGCAGAATGTTTCAGACTTTTTCATTACATAAAACCGGTCTCGGTCGATTCGCATTGGGTATTGAGATTCTGTAACCGCTTAAAAGGGGGACATCCTTCTTCTCGCCATTCAAATAATAGGTAGTAGCAGGTATTGGAGCTGGTGAAGCCCAACTTTCTTAGGTGCACTTTCAGCCTACAATGTCCAGCAAGCAGCAATGTCCCGTCTGAGGTCAGGAGCATAGATCAAGTCTGTGGCTCGTCTCATTATTTCTTTTTCCCTTAGATTCGATGCTCGTGGCATTCAGAATTGCGTAGATTTTCGTTTCAAAAACCAACGGAAAAGTACTTGTCGCGCATGACTAGCTTCAAAGATACTAAGATACCAACCAGCACCAGCTCCATCTTCAGTTTTAAAACCGCCTGTTTAGAAGAAAAGGGTGTTCGCCCTTTAGGACTCTCTTAATGGAAACACCATATTGTATCTGTGGCCAAAACTCCACATTCGAATTTTGCACAACACTTTCAGCAGGCATCGAGAAAAGAAGGCACTCTTCCCTTAGCTTCCTAGCTATTAGTGTGGAAACAAATCCTATTTAGCTCGCCCAGACTCCTTATTTTTTAGCTTCTTGTCGTACAAAGAAGTACAGAGGGCTTAGGCTTAACTAAGGCTGTACGATGAGAGTCAATCCTATCCATAACATCTTGCTTTGTGGCGCAAATTATATTACAACTAGTTACAGTTAGTTGGTGGTTGGCTGATGCAGCGACATGTAGTACCCTCGGGGTCTACCTTTCAACAACCTGACAGCCATAAATCAAGTAACAACTATTGACATATCAATGGCCCCAATAAATCAATTTCAAAATGTGACGCCAGGTTCGCGTAAAACTGCGCTACGGACAAATTGCAGCTGACCAGCCAACATTATAATGCATATTCTAAACAATTTTCCTGCCCAAAAACGTCACCCCCCAATGTATGCAACATTTTCTATACGCCAACAAATTCCATATTTATGCCAGAGCATTTATGCCACGGCTTTTACAAATAATAAAACAAAGCTGCATAAAAACAATTGCCACAATTTTAACATTTGCCATAAATAAACATGAACCGGTGATGTGTACAGTGGGACGCACAGTGGAACAGCGGCAGAGCGACATAGGTCTCAATAGCGGGTTTTGTGGACTTTGTTAGGAAATGCAAAATGTTGCACATTTTATTGAAATTCAATTAAAGTCGTATTTCAATAATTGGATGCGCATGGTGCGCATTTCCGTTCCGAAGGATGGAACGTCCTTTTTTTTTCTAAATGGCTCTCAAATTTATGAGTTTTCAATTTCGGGCAATTGAAATGTTGCCACTTGGCACAGTTGTTGTTGTTGTTATCGTTGGCTGCTGTTACAGTTATTGTTGTCACTGGACATGCAGGAAATCGGAAATTGTTGCAAAAATGAAGTGAAAACCGTTAGGCTGCTGTGTTCATGTTTTCAACCCACGCTGCATTAGGGAGCTTGCAACTTCTTATCAGTGGTGTCGCCCCCTGGTAACCCTCACTTACCCTTGTCTGCCGTGGCAGTTGCACGTTAAAGTGTGCAAAATTTTGTCAGATTTGTGCGAAATTTTTCCGTATTCTCTGCTGATAAAACTTAACTACAGGGTTGTTACGGGCTCCGGCTGTAGCACACGGGGTAAGTTTTTCGCTCTGCTGCTGTTGTTGCTGTTGTTTGATGCCATAAATTTTTTACTTGTCATATCTAACTCACTCTACCAAAAGCTGTCGCTCTATTTAGGCACAGATCATTAAGTTTCCGCAGGGTCTCCAGCAATTTTATCAGATTTAAAGACATCCAACAAGCGGACATGTGTTTAAATGTGTTCTTTAGTTATATATATGTATGTCTAGTGTTCTTCTTGCCTCATACAATTTGTCGCATGTCAATTTGATGCAATGTTCCATTCGTAGCAGCCTGTCATGGCTCTTTAGCAAAGTCAAATTAACGAGGCGTTGATGGAATATTTCAGAAATTATTTAGCAAGAAATCAATTTGGGCCGCACAGAAATCAGAAGTATTTAAGCAGTATTTCGATAGCGTATTTCCAACAAAACAGCCGCACGAGAATTGCCCAATTTGCTACAACTGAAGACCAACTGAAATTTATCAAAACATCAAAAAAACTGTCAGCCAGAAGTCAACACATAATGATCAAGTGCAGTTAGCATACAGTAAAAATCAGTTTATGCGAGGAGTTTGTATAAAGATAGTGAATATTTTGTGGCTTCCAAAACAACAATCTACAACTTGAGAGCCAGATAGAAATTATGTGCAAAAATGTAAGTTTCACAACAACTTTAGGACTAGTTTAGGTTGAAACGGTTGCCAGATTTATAACTGTCATACTTAGGCCAAAATTCGGACCATTGTGAAACCGTAGGATCTACCTATCCTAAGGATCATTCAGATGCTGATATTAAATCCGCTATCCGGATATTGGGGCTAATATTTGACAGCTCTATCATGCTGCTTAGCAAGTTCCCACCAGATACCTGTATCACCTTTTACAGAGGGCAGGGCAGGGCGGTTTTCTCCTCCTCTTCGTCCCCGCAGCTTTTACAGAGCGGCTTATGGGGACCAAGATGCCGAGCTAAATGAAAACCAAGTCTCTTAGTCGCTCTTACAACGGCTGAGCATCTCTCCCTACCAAGAGAGCAGGCTGCAGTTATTCGTTTCATAACTCTGGCCAAGTTCGTCGAGCAGTACAGCTTAGCATACATTGCCTTTTCTGGTTGGCTCTCTATCTCAAAAAGGACTAAAATTGTAAATAGTATCAGGTGTAATGTTATCACAAATGCCCGAATATCGTCAGGTAATCATTCATTTTATATTTGAAAGGAAATTCTTTGAGGACTTTATTCTTGTGGATGTGTCTGTCGCAGATTAACTTCAACATTCCGAATAGCTGGCCTCGATACTTTGAACCACTTACTATGCTCTGCTGTATCCGAAATTATGAAGCGTTTGAACGTTTCAGGTTTCGTTATTGACAGTTTTGGAACAACGTGTACTGTATTATTGAATTTGATACACAGTATTTCGTGAATCTTGTTCAAATATCCAGGCGGCTTGTGGAGAGCTTCCGGGTCAGAAATCTCTACTTTCAAAATTCTTTTCCGCTTTTACTTTCTCACTCTCATCTCATTTTCTACATCGAAATCCGTTTCACTTTTTGACTTTCATCTCATTTCTCGTAACGGGAATAGAGCAATTGGAACAGCTGCCTAAGTGCGAATGGTACTATTCATCAACACCTTTCCTTCTATTCAAAACTATCTTCTTCTTCTTAACTGGCCATAACAACCCGTTATCGGGTTACGGTCTGATGTAAATACATTCTTTCAATCAAATTATGGTTTTACGTGGTGGGTCCCAAACCCTACGTACAACCCTTTTAAGGCCTGGGGTAGCTCTACTGGTCTTGAAAGAACCCAGTGTCATTGTTAGTCGCCTCATACGACAAGCTTGGACCTGCTGAGGTGGTATTCTCTAACCCGCTCACCACACGGGTCAAAACTATCTAGCTATCTAAAATATTTGACTGTGCCAATAAAAACTATATCTATAAATTGAAGCGAAATCTATTTGAAAAGCACATGGAAATTCTTACAGAATTGCATGAATATGGAATGTCTTCCATGTGTTAACCTCACATAGTCTTAATATTGATTCTACTCATATTTTCAAAAAATGGAGTAAATACTTGTTTGGTACTCCTTATTTATGTTCACTCGATGTCATATATCTCGCAACTTTTTCGTTGGCTATTCATCAGATCCGGAACTTCTAGCATGCGTAAAATCTTTATCCCATACGTATAAATTGTTGATCGATTGCCAGTTTCATGAATTTGCCACGCATAAACATTGCAAGTGTCAAACGATCTCTAGCCTAGGTATGCGCCTTGTAAAACAAACTGCTGAGCAAATAATCAACCTGAGGCAACACGATCAAAGCGGCAGGCAAACACCCCACAGACATGGACGACAACGATGACGACGGTGTCCACAAAGACGGAAACGCTGTGTGGTAGATCTATGCAAATGTCTTAACGATCGCTTTTAGATCTTTCTTGTGCAGGCCATATACCATATAGTACCATACCTATGTAGTATTTTTATAGCACGGCATTTTGACAGCGGCGCGATTTGCACGCCTAATTGAGACAGGTGCGACGTGTACGGAGCGGCACGTAAGAGTCAAGGCAGTGAGACGCACTCAAAGGGAGCAGATCTGCTGCAACACATGTTTGGCGATGTTCGAAGAGATTTATCATCGTGCCACGTGTGTTGCTGCCGCTGCTGCTGCTTCACGGGAAAAGCGCGCGACGCACGCCAAATGCAAAATTAACAACCTAATTAATACCTTGCGAGTTGCATACAAGTGCTCCAAGCAGCTGTTTCAAAAATGTTGCGCCAAGTTGTGGGTAGATGGATGTGGACTGGGAATCGGTATCGGAATTGGAATCTTTTTGGCAGGGGTTTTTTTGTTTTTAATTGGACACAGACGCTTTGTCTAAGCGTTGTAGCAACATCCCAAAAAAACCGCAAACTAACTAGCGGCCGCTGTCAAAGTCAGCTGTTAGAAACAGCTAAAAATGCCAAATTGACTGCCAACAGTTTGGGCGCACTGCATCGGTACACTCAAAAAAATGCATCATATAGGCATTCAAGCGTGAATGTATTGATTTTATGAAATTGTTTTAGTTCCCAGAGTGTTTCATTTAAATATAAAGGTAGTAATGATTTGAATGCATAACTAAATTATTTCTTAAAATATCTGAGATCGATTTTTCAATTCAAATAGTCTTAGTTAAGATTAGCGAAATAACCCCATTGGATAGGGAAAACTCTCGAAAATACCGAAGTAAATTGAATATATCCACAAACTGAAAAAGAACAGTCGTCTTTTAATGCTACGGCATCACACTAACCAGTCTCCAACGCATAATTTATGACGATTTGAATTTATTTTCGTATAAAATTAAAGTAACAAACAGATTGAGTCACAGGATTAATTGCGTCGAGTCGAATATGGCATAATTTATATCATAACGGCCGAGTGTCAAACCACCATAAGCGATTTCGAACAAACAAAATTGATCCTCCTATGCTTCTGAAAACCGACAACTTATCTACGAAGAGCCTCTCCATGACCAGAAAGGGTCCGTCTGGTGTGGTGTTTCTGAAAATTCTATGATTTACCCGTACTTTTTCGAGGAGAAGTTGTCAAAGCCAGTAACTGTCAACGGAGAGCGTTATCGAGCCATGATTACCGATTTCACAGGTACGAATGATTTAGTTGTTGAAAAGCTAAGGGTCATTTCCGTAGTTATTTGCTACGTAGAATACGAATCCGGGATCAGAATTGGCCGATTGCGTCAGGATTTTGAGATAATAATAATATAATGAAGTCGAAGGGATGTTTCGTGCCTTGCGAAAAAATCGCAATTGATCTCTTGACTCTTAAATTAAATGGTAAAAGTGGTACTAAATGATGTAACTGGAGAGACAGACAGCAAAAATCTTTTGCACCCAGTACATAACCCACTTCTAAGCCAATTTATATCCTTGGACACCCTTTATATTTAAATTTGACTACATTTTGTTACGACAATTGCCTGGATCTTGAATATCGGCTGAAAAATGTACTACTGCTAGTAGTCCAAGCACAATCACATAGCTCATGCAGTACTTTGTCCGGTTCCACCTATTGGGCTAGTCCATTAATTGGCTTACGATGTATATTATATCTTTACAATCAAAGTTCAAATAATCAGAGACGGGATGGTTTTTCATCTGACTAAGGTTGATAACCCGCTTTTCGATCGTTTTCTTGTATTGTAAAGAGTTGCCAATGCCACCATTTGCAGCGCTTGGTGGTGCTCCTTAACTAATTCGTCAAAGTGTTTTTCTGAGATTTGGCCCGCCAACAGCCTCCAGCCCATTGCTATGCTGTGTCCATACAGGAAATGTCTTCTTTCATTTTCATGTGTCTTGTGGTTTCCCTTATCTGTGTCGCGACCGAGTGATCCTTTGAGCACCACTTCCTCGCACTATCCTCAGTCAATGTTTTTAGCTCACGCTGCAAAACATGTGGATACCGAATGACATGAACTGGTGTCAATTCCCACCGATGAACTACAAGTTGACAGTAGTTTGTTCGCAAGCTGATTCTGCAACGTACTCTACAAATGTTGTTAATGTATTAACTACAACTTAATACATAGTTAACTATTTTATCAACGAATATGTTGTGGTGCCCGACAGTGGGTTACCCTTAAACATGTTTTCGTTTCATTTGCCCAATTTAAAGTTCTAACCTGAAACCAAAATATGTGAGTTTAATGTTCATATGTTAGGTTTCCTGCTTTTCCTTCAGTGTAGTCCGTAGCATATTGAAGGCGTTTGCGGTGTACGCTGCACAGCTCGGACGTTTATTGAACATTTTTACTTGCGGTTTCGGGTAACAGCTATTGCTGGGGGCGCTGAGCTTTTATTAATTTCGGTGTGACGTAGTAGTAGTAGGAGCGTCTCAATTTCACGGACGGCATTAAATGCAAATCACTGCAAATGGGATTTGTAGCTACCGAGCTACAGAGAATAGAGCGAAATTGGCTAAAAATGCGTTAAATGCAAATTCGATAAGATGTCGCACGCCAGCGAACATGAGCGCTACTGAAGGATATCCGCGAGAGGATATGGCATGCATATCACATGACCAAGTCGGCAGTCGTCGCAGGGGGGGCGTTAGAGGTTTTCATGCATTTCGTGTTCATTTCGAAATGAAACCGGCAGGCGACAAACTTTAAAGTGGATTACGTTTTGCCGCGCATATCTCAAGCTGTCGCGTCTACATAGCTTCAGCTGCATGTCCCGTTTTGTTACATAAATCCGTGAGTTTTTCAGCTCAAATTTATGGCGCTCGCGACACTTTCAAAGTTTGCTGCCAACGGCGGCATTGTTGTATTTATGACCGCGACATGACCTGCGCACATAAATGCCAGCGCCCAACGTGGGGCCGCGTGGGCGTGGAAGCTAGCCTCAAAGTGTTGCACGTACGTGCGCCGCAGCCGCAAAATTGTGGTCGGAAATTGGATTTGTTGGCTAACGTTGCACACAAAAGATGGCGCTTAACTTAGCGCAACTGTCAATTTGTTTTTAATCGAAATTTATGTGTTCTCACAAGGTTTCTCTAAGATTCCTGCAGCTAATGAGCCGCCGCTGCTGCAGCCAAGTAACTTGTCACAAATGCTCTAACTAAACAAGCTGGCATTTTGCCCCAATTGAGGTTAATTACGTGGAAGCGCACAAAGTACAGTCATAGTCATAGCTATCTATTACTGTTACTATAACAGTTACAGTTACGCTTCATTCATTTGGCTTACGCTGTCATCTGCCCTGAAAACATTTCAATATGGAAAATCAATTCAACCGGATGCATAGCGCCGACTGCTGACCGTAGGAAGCGTATGCCAGGATGTCAATTGTTCAGGGGCTCGGCTGAACTTTTAGCTGTGGGCAGTGCTTGATTGGATAAGGATTCGGCTGGGACGCTTTGGACGCTGGTCTCTGGCCAGCTTTGCTTATGTCTGCAGATTGTTATTTATATATATACTTTTTTGTTGTTTGCGCAAAGTCTAAGCAGAACCTTGCCATAATTATTGTTATGTTAATAGCGCCATCTAGGTTGAGGAGGGGGTTTGGCACTGCTCTAGCTCTGGGGTTGGTTTGTCAATAGTATATGATATTTAGACATTGATTTTTATACTCTGCAAGTTGTGGGTAAGGGCTACACAAAGTTTTTCCAAGACACATTAGCAATGTACGGGAATGAAAGTATGTTCTTCTTTCGTTTCAAAACGCTTGTTTTTTGCAGACCAAATAATTAGGAGCATGTTGTTGCCTAATAGTTAACGTACTTACATTCGGCTTTGAAATTCCAACCATATTTTGTTTTGTTACAGCAAGAAGTTCGCGCTTTTAGTGAACTTTCGGCTCGATATCATCTCTACGAATTCGATATCTCTTTCACACCGTTAACAAATCGAAAAGAGCGGCAAGTTTTTTATGAAAATTGTCAGGGCGCGAAAATCTTCGAATATATTTTCATGATCGCTCGTATACTGAGTAGAAGCCCTGAAATAGCTTGTACATTATCACACGATAAAAATCGTCTGTACTTTAAACGTCACGACGTGAACAGCTCATTATACTCTTTTTTTTTGTTTCGAATAGCAGAAAACGTAAATCTGAAAACCTGCTTTTCGATTCGCCTAGAATATTGTAGGCAAACTGGAATAGATTATGAAAATATTGAATATTTTCATCTTTTATCCATCTTTTATCTTTATGAATGCAATACTAAGAAATAAGTAACTGAGAGAAGCAAACGGATGTTCAAGGTAAGCAACAAACATTTTTAGCATTTAACGGAGAAACTGTCTTCAGATTTTAGCTCTTGCAACTGGCATGGGCAAAAAAACTACTCCAAGAGCCACAATTGTTGTTACTTTATTTGACAATAGAGATATAGAGGTATAAGTGGAACCTCCTCAACAATATTCGCGAAATTATCGAAATCTGAGGGTGACCGGAAAAACCTAAGTAAGTAATATTGAGGAAAGGGAGATTAAACATGATCACCCTCGGTGTTCTTGAATATGAAATCATGTTGAGTAGTGTTATTAGCAATTGGTGTGCAACTTCCAATGGGGATAATAATTGTACAGATTGTGCCACATAAAGGCTACCACAATATTCAAAAGAGCGCGAAACATTTTCTAGTATATAGGGTATTTTGTAGTCATTATATCCTTCAGCATCTTACTTATTGCGTTATGTGTTTACTTTGCGTCTTTGCATAAAAATGCTACAAAATGGCCGCCTAAGCGTGTGACCAGGAACATTTGTTTATATGGCAAAAGTTTGCCTATACAACTGTAGCTGTTTGACTTTTGGCTAAAGGCCTGCTAGAATGCCACAATTTGCTGTGGCAACGCCATTAGCACCACAACACACTCTGCCACACTCACACACACTCAAGAAACTGGGCGTCACAGCGCGCTAACTCCTTTTTTAGCGATTCGCCACAACTCGAGCTGCAACTGACACTGAACGGATTCTTATCAACGGCGCTACGCCCCTGATAGGTGTGACACTTGGTGTGATTGATGAAATGTTGCACCATAAACACAACAACATACAAAAACCAAAACAACAAGAGCAACACAGACAGCAGCAACAGCAACTAATTTCCACATTTTTCACATTTGCGAAAAGACAAATTGAGGTGCGAACTTAGGTCGAGGCAATAAAATTGACGCATATCAAAACAAGCAAATCTTTGCAACAGTCGGCCATAAAAAAAGGCAGCCCAAGAAGGGGTTAAGGGTTCTTTTTGGATTTGACACAGACGCTTCAAGTTCGCTCTATGCGAGTTGTTGGCAGGCAATGCCAATTGTTTTTCGATTTTTGCGTTTAAAAAATGCGCAAATCTAGGCGGGGCGGGCAGTGTTCGGAACCCACTATAAAAGTCAATATCTACAACAATAAATTGTGCGACGTACAGTCAGAGACGCGGAGTGACAGAGTGCACGGCGAGTTGTGGAAACGTGGCGAATCGGAACTGCTTTTCGCAATGGCATTTCCCATGTCTGCTTTTTAGTTTTCCATTTCATTTCGTTTTATACGAGTTTTGAGGCTCAGCAAAAGTTGTCAACGAGCAAATTCGCCCTCGGTTTTTCAATAAAACTCTATGTTCGACACTAGCCGCAGACATGCGTTGTCTCGCTCGCACTCGTACTGCGCTTAGTAATTTCTATTAGCATAATGTTGCCGTGCACGCTTCAGCTGAGCTGATTGTCCTGTAGGTCCGGACAAGTCTTCGATTTGCTACGATTTTGATTTTATTTATTGTTTTCGATATGTGTTCCAAACCCACGACTGTGGGTTGGGCTCTGTTAGGGCTACAAGACTGTCCAGCGTTAAAGTTAAATGTTGTAGCTCGTAAAAATCGAAATTACATTTTAAAAACTTTTCGCTTTATTTGTTTGTTTCCAGAGCTAGTATACAAATTTTATTGCCAATTTATGCACATGGCAAATTAAATGTTTCAGCAAGCAACTCAAGCATTGACCACAAATTGCTTTAAATACAATTTATAATTGAAAATGGCATAATCGAATATCGAAAACAACAAACTTTCGATTTCAGTGCCAATTCGAACAGACAAAGACGACCTTGAAATATATGCAAAGTTGCGTTTTATTGAAAACATTATTAATTTGACGCCTGAGCATTTGTAACATTTCCCTAATTTCGCCCAAAGACAGACAAAGAAATCGGTTGCTATATATATGTCAAAATTGACTGCTCGACAGACATATTAATGCAAGCAGCTGATCTTCAACCGTACTTCCGATTCCAAGGTCGTAAGGTATTAGCACATTGTGGACATTGGGCTTAATATTGACCCTATATGAATTTGTTTCTCCTTATCGATATTATTTCATACGATGTTATAAGGTATTTTAAGAATGTAAATAGTTGTATACTAAAGATTTTTGTCACGCCCATCGCTGCTAAAGTAACGTTATTTGCGCCCATGGACTGCTTTACTTGCTAACAATTGAACTTTGAACTTTTATAAAATTCCGGCCCTTCATGCACAATTTTCGATATACCATATCGATAGAAGATATTGTTAAAAATTTTACGCGCTCGAGTAAAAAAATAATCAATATGGATCTTCGTCGTCCCCTTTATGGCTTAGAGATTGAAATCCAAGAAAATATTAATATAATTAATATTCCCCTTCTTAAGCGGCAATCAGCAATTGTAACCTGGTTACATCCTAATGTACGTCACTCATTCAGGTGTTTCTGCTACGCACAATCACATTCCACTTAGCACTACCAATTATAGTGAGAACGCCCTCTACCTGCTCCTTCCAATAGGGAAAAGCTCTACCCCTTCGTCCCTTTCTTCAACAGCTGCACTGAAGATCCACTTACCTGAAAGGAGCTTCTTAATCCATACGATAAACGAAATAATTGTAAAGTCCACCATTGACCAGATACTCACACTTTAACAATTGTGGAAAAGACCAACGAACACCAAACCATCAGTTCTTTGTCGATTATAAGGGATAGCGTATACATCGGAAGAAGATCGGAAGATCTCATACCCATCAAACCTTAAATTTCAATATCATATAATATGGATCGTTGAGGTCGGACGCTTCAATCAGAGTTTCGAAATAAGGTCTTTAAATAAGCATGAGCTACCACGCGAATCGGCATGAGCAAATGCTGGCACTAATAGATTTAGTTAAAACAAGCAGAAATCTAAGAAACTTCTGAATCTAAGGTAACCCTCTTTTTAACATTTGATTTCTCAATAGGAAGATGTTTATGTTTATACACTGCACACAAAGTGCTAAAGGAATTTGTGCAATTTGTGTAACAGGCAGAAGAACCGTGGCAGACCATGTATTCCATGGGAAAAAACGACCTTCCTTGTTGTCGTATAGATCTATGTAGACTATAACAGATGGGAGAATCAAAATGTTTAACTGAAAATGCACATTTTCTGTACGCAGATAAAGTTTGTCGAATCATGCCAATATCTCGCACCCTTTCGTCGTGCGGCGATATCTATGCACCCTGCAACTGTGAATGTGTAGGGTAAGTAAGAATGAATAAGATCGGATAAAAACTTTAAAAGATATAGGTAATAGTGTGCCAATTAAAGAATCTCACACCCTATCGATAAAAAGTTACCCGAACCAATCAAACCATCGGAAGAGTGGGTATAAGCACCGTCACGACCATGGTTGAATAATATAAGTTATAAATCTTTAGAGTTCCAGTTGCCTTCTTCCTAGGAGAAGAAGAGTAATCATATCTTATATTATTCTACCATGGACCCGATCAAGTAATATCTATTACAGGGTATGAGCCACTTGCAGACGCTCGCTCATTTTTAAAGCACTATTTTTCATTTTATTGCAAACGTCAATAAGGGAGGTTATATTGACATGATATTTACGCCGCTTTTTCTCTCTTTATCCGGCAGATGGCTCGTACATTGTAAAGGATATGCCTTGGTCCGGACTGTCTGCGTCAAATTCCTTTTTCCTCACGCACAATATTAGTTTTGTGTTTTAGACTCTAATGATTAGTGAGGGGCTTGAGAAGAAGACGCTCTCAAACTAATTGAAATACAAAGTCTAATGAAGTTTTGTTTAGATCTTAATGATAAATGATGGTCCGTATAGGAAGATCCTTGTTTCATGCAATTTTTTAGTTTAAAGTGGTTCCGCTTAGAGTTAAAAGTTGTTATTTTAAGAAAGAAACTCGTTTATAAGTTTGTTTTATTTTTATTTCGTATCTATACTGGAGTTAATCTCTTAGACCCTTAATTTTTTAAAAATACGTCGCACACTGCATTGATCATTAAGATCAACTTTGCCATGGACCACATAATATAGCAGCGCCTGTATCACAAATGGCTGCTTCTCTGATCTATTCAAACAGCGCCATTCCTCTCTTATGCTCTTACTCAAACAGCTTTGGCAAACTTTTGACAAATCTCCTTGTACACCTTGTTCATAACAATGCTTAAAATTCTTAAAGGGCGTCTTGTATACCTCATGTCCGGTGATTGCTAGCCAGTAGAAGCGTAGTTGTTCCTGTTTCGTTAGACATTGCCATGGTGCGACCGACTTTCTCTGAGCTTCTGTGTAACACTCACACACATAAGTTCCATATTGCAGCTTGGCGCATTTCTCCAACTCATCTAATTCCTGTTCTTTGGTGCCACCTTTTTGCCATATTTTAAACAAATTCGATATACCGTTCTCTATTATACTTTTAGTTTGACTTTTGCGGGATGAACAATACGTACTGCTCTTAGATTTATTTGCTTGGCATTTACTCGAAGTCGGAGCACAATTACGTTTGCTGCCACATGGATGTACGGTCTTTGATTTGGGCTTGCCGCATTTAGAAGACTTTCTTTCGGACAGCTGCTTCTTACAATCCGATTTGCTGACACATTTTGCTTTGGGCTTCAGTTGGCAACTACTCGAGGTCGAACTTCCTGACGAATTGCTACGTGATCTAATCCACGATTTGACTCTACCGATTATACCCTTGCTTTCCGTTTTGCTTCGACACTTCTTTGGGGTCTCAGCTTTGCATTTGCTGGATGTTGAAGCTGCGGTGCACATCTTTGACTCCTTACTACGCACCGCTTTTGGCTTGCAGGCAGCCTTGATGTCCGATTTCGAGTTATCGCGTTTCTCCTCTGGGCACTCTTTCTTTGCTGCAACAGCGCACTGCTTGCACTGCTTTAGCATTAAATCTACATAACTCGGTGTAAGATCGGAATAACGTATCAAACGTTTTTCATTACGCGTTTCTCCATCGTAGATCTTCAGGCGTCTTGGGTAGTTTTGCCTAATCGTATAACTTGCATGCTGTACCAAGTAGTCACTTGCCATATTACCTCCATAAAGTTTACGCGCTGCAGTGCCCAAGCTCTCATACAGGTCCAGACTGAGCTGCAACACATCTATACATAGTAATTTTATTATATAATCCATCCTTAATGCCAAAGAGTGAAAAAAAGCAAAAATATATTAATATATGTTATTTTTTTATAAAAAGTTGTGCAATTGTTTTGATTTTAGTCAATGTGAACTAGATAGAAAAATTACTTTCGACTATTCATATAGATTTCATAAATGGTACAACATAATTTAGTGTTCATGAAAATATATGGCCTTACATTATAAATGCGAAAAATACAAATAAAAATGTGTCTACTCATTGCCTGCCCCCAGACTCCAGAGACCCCAAAAACCCCCACCAACTTAATAACGCTCTATATTAAAAATGCTGCTGTTTGTGCAAAAAAAGAAAAGTGCCATGAAAACAAACATTTAGATTTGTACATTTACAGTAAACTCTCAAACGACACAGTTTTTCGTTCAGCGTGTTTGCAAAAAGTGTTTTGAATTTGAGGTTTAAGAACAATTTCGTTTGTTTCTCTATGTATAATTTGTACGATAAACGTTGTTGTATTTGCGTTACCAACATTTGTATGAAAAACTTCTGAATGTCTTTCAAGTTAAGTGATTACATTATGCATTGATTTCCTTCTACTTTTTTGGTTAAAATCAGTAGAATATTTTCCGGAAAACTGGCAGATGTGAAATTTGAAGGAATTTTTAATTGGTCTCCAGTCTTTTAGCTTCTGAGCAAAATCAGCCCACTATATAATATAGTTATAATACTAATTAAGGGCTGTTTAAAAATTACGTTAGCACCTTGATTACCCCCTTTTCGTACCGAACGTAGCTTTAGACAAGGCAATGCCGTCTCCTGCAGCTTGTTTAACTGTTGAGCTGAATGTGTTGCGACAGATCGAACTACATCGGAAAAGGATAAAATTGACCTATAAAAGTTTGTCGCACTAAGAGAGCAAGACAAAGCATGTGTTTTTTCAAGGAGTCGCCGCGGCCGGACTCTCAGATTAATGTTGGAAACTATACTTTTGATTTTGTCAAGGATTTCGTCTACTTTGGCACCATCGTTCCAAGGAAAAAGCGGCGAATCACTCAGATAATAAACTCTGTGAGACGTTCATCCTGTCCTTTTTGGCTTATGGCGCTGAAGCATGGGTGATGACGCAATCTGATAAAACTGCCCTAGGAGCAGAAAGTACTCCGTAACAACTTTGGCCTTTCGCCCGTGGCCAACGACATCCGCATATGAGCTCTACGATGCCATTGACATAATCAATCGAATTTACACTAAGCGGCTTCGCTGGGTTATGTTATCGGTATGAATAAAGAAGCTACTGCAAGAAATGCGGCTGTTGCTGTAAGGCGATGAAGGGTTAGGCTGTGCCTCCATTGGAAGAAGCAAGTAGAGAGCATACCAACTACCTTTGGTATCACCGAGTGGAGAAGGAGCACTCAATACAGATTCGCCTCGAGGAGTGCTCTACATCAGGCCGTAGCCCGGTAACGGATTGTTCTGGCCAGTTAAGGAGATGAGAAGCTCGAACGGTTTTTTCAATAGTGATCCGTGTAATGCACGCGTTTACTGTATTTCGGTTTTTCATATTTTCAACCAACAATATTGCCATATGTACAGCGACGTCGACGTCGCAGTCGGCGTTGTCGTATTTATGTTATACCCTATTATATATATCTTTTTCGTTTGCTTATTATCTGGCGCATATAAACATACGACAAGCGCCATATTCATTCTTCCGATTAAGCAGTTTTCATGGTCATCATTAAATATTTTCATATTTCCACTTTTCCCGCTTTATATGCTGCGCCTAGTTGACGATTTGACTGCTTGACTGGCTGCCACATTGGTAAATGCAAATAAAATAAGTGGCCTAAATAAAAAATGTTCCAACAAAATGTACATTTCCCGACTTTACGACTAATGAGGCCGCCGTAATAGCCATGAAAATTGCAGCAATTATTGAAATTAATTTCGTTTATTACATCATGAAAATATTCGAGCTTTGCACGTAAAACAGAGTACGGCAGGCAAACATTCATATAAGTATAAGTTTACCACAAGTTGTTCACAGAAATTAAGAAATGAGCTGGAACTGCTACTGGAGCTGTTACTCCACTTGAATGGATGAGTGTGTGTGTGTGTGTATGTGAGTATCTCAGATCGGTTTGGCTAATCAACATGTACTACATTGGCCAACCTAGACAACATTCTTTTTCAAAACCTATTACATTGACATGTTTTCGTTAAAGAAACTGGCCAAAAGTAGAAAAGGTTGTCAACTATAAAGAGTAAATGCGCACAGACGTGAAGATATCGATCGATGAAGCACTTGACACTGGAAAGGTGCCTAAACGACCTAGCCCTCGCTAGAGATAAGACAAGATCGCGCAACTATATATCTTTACACTGAAAGACGACTATTGAAAATAATTCAAAAACTGAGATAATGACATCAATTTGTGAGAATATAGTAAACTAAAAAATTAATCTGTTAATCCGACACGATACATTTTTAATGCGCAAGAACTATCGGAGTGTCTTGGTGATGGTGTTACGCTCAGGTGATGTATGAGCGTCCACAGAAGAGCGAGAAGGTTGCACGTCTGTTTTTGTGTGTCATGTTAGCAGTGAGAGTTGTTGTGTGCACGCTAGATGGTGCCACATTATGCCAAGTTAACGACCTGTAGATCACTTCCCTGGATACCTCTGTAATGTAGCGTCGAAATTCGATTTCAATGCTTAGTTAAAAAGATATAGAGCACTTCCTTGGATACCTCTGCAATGTATCATCAAAATTCGAGTACAAGGCCCGAGCCCGAGCAATACAGAATATGCCAATTTCAATGAATAATACACTTTTACAATGCTTTTCTCTAGAAGAATGCTAGATTTCTCAGATTTGCTTTGCTGGCTCTCTCACTTGGTCACATTAGTGATATGCAGACCACAGATTTTGAGATCATAAGTATCTCACTTACTTAAATCATAAAAGAAAAACTCAGCGACATGTTGACCAAATATCTGACAATTTGGGTTAACGTTAACTGTAAAATGTAAAGCAAGTTGCAAGCAAAAAATAAAAAAACGTGCAAGTTTTAACAAATAGCAAAAAGCAAGTTATGTGCTCGAATAAGACAAAAAACACTTGTCCTGCAAAGTGCCATAAAATTCACTCGGCCGTAAAGGATGCTATGAAGATGCCTTTCAATAATACGCAATAAAAGAAACTACGTCCAAGGGAGCAGCGTGGGATGGGCGACACGAACTACTTCAGTAAAAACTAAAGCATCATAGAGTATGCCCAGGCACGTCTTAAATGTTCAAATTATGTAAAATAAAATGTACGCCGAAAGGATAAACGCCGCTCCTTCACAACCAAAAGACTACGCTGACGTAAGCCCGCAGCGTGAGCTGAGTTGGAGTTCAGTTGAGTGACTGACTGACAAGTGGGCAGCCTGGCAATCCTTGCAAGGTGTAAAAAAACGATGCCGACGTTGACACTTTCCTATATTTTAGTAATGGGCTACGGCATAAACCCGGCATTTGCATTTGCGCCTGGGCTAATAACCGTGAGTAAACGAACAGGTGCAGCGGCCATATGAACGAGCGACCATCTAGGACGTCAAAGTGCCAACAGCGACAGGCACGAGAAGGACATGACATTGGAGGAGGCTGTGATCAATCTTGCTAAGCTTTTGTTTTCGCTGGGTTTTTGTTTATAAACAAAAAGGCCAACGGACCCATCGTTCTCGTTGTCGCTGTCTGACGCAAAAAGCAAGTGAGAATCCCAGCTGATAATGACGACGATGATGATGCCTTTGAAGTGCCCAATAGCAGCGACTACAACAACTCGACAAGGCGACAAAGGGCAACAGCGCCTTGTAGTCCCTTTGGGCGTCTTTGGCTATGATTGATTAGCAATTAATTAGCTACACAAATAACTGTAATTATATGCCAACGAGAACAATGTCAGCTTTGGCGGGACTGCGTCCTGACTGCATCCCCACCCACCCCAACTCCATCCCTGACTCAACCATAGATACTTTTTTTATGCCTTGCCGTAGAAAATTACTTGCAAAATTTTGTACGTCTGCTCCACCTTTTTGTCTCTTTACGCGTATCGCTCGCTAATTTGCATTTCCACTCAGTGCCATTTTCTTTGCTTTTTCGTATACTCTTTCTTGCAAAGGGCATATCAAGTATTCTATACTATATGTTCGTACAACTTTTAATTTATTCTTCTGCCTTTCTCTTATGTGATCCAAACAGTCAATTTAATAACACACTTTCTGTCATTCAGATAACCGATTACACTGTTTAACAAAAGTATTGGGTCAATCTTCCTCGGACGATTTTGTGCTGTCTTGTCTCGATTTTGGACAATGAACTTAAAATATTTTTTCAAAAAATCATGTTCATGTTCGCAAAGAATAAATTTATTGAATTCAAAGGGAAATGTGACAAACAGAAAAAATTTGATGCAGACCATCGGGACGGAGCACGATAGTGGAATACCCTGTTCCCATTTTTCCCATGAAAATCAAATTTCTGTTCAAATTCTTTATCGCTGGATGATTTGGTAATAGGTTAACATTGTTCGGTTTATACAACTAACATGAGTCCATGTACATAACATAAGCCTTAATATTTTTATAAAAAGTGAAATTCTGTCTTTAAAGTTTCTATCCAATCTTAATGATACTCACTCCAAACATGCACAATAACAGTGTGTAAAACTGTACCAAGTTTCAATTAGATAGCTTTTATGGTGTTGGTTTAAACCGCGAAAATCTGTCACGGGGGAAGGGGGTAAGATATCGACAAATTCCCTCTAGGGAACCTTTTGAAAATACGCAACTTTTGGTAATATATATGGGGCTCCAACACTTATAATCTCTGAGAAACTGAGACCAACACAAACGACTCGACTATTGCTCCAGATAATTTTTGCCCAAGTCATTCAATCAATAGTTCAACTCGACGAACAGTAAGGAATCTAGATAGCATTAGTTTTCCTGACTTCTTGACTGTCGATCTCGAATTTTTCGAAAATGCTGCAAGAAAATCAAAAAGGATTGCCGGATTCGATATAAGCGACTTTTTATTTACCGCAAAAGGTATGTTTTACCCATAGGACTTTTATTGAGCTCAAATTTGTTGCATAGTGTTATAAAAATTTCCTATCACTTCTGCAAACGGCGTTTTTTATGCAAACAAGTCATTTTTTTGCAGATTTAATACAATCTCTTTTACATAATCCACCTTGAGTAGAACTTAATAACTCCCATATTGCCCAAGGAACGATTTGTTAGCGTATGTAAAATTCGGCGTTTTTAAGCTAAGTCTATTGCTATCTTTTTTATGCGATGATGAAACGAATTCGCTTTAGTCAACTTTGCTACTTGGTTTTTACGAGAATTGCGATTTTGAGTCTAATATTTTCTAATGACATTTATGGTGTAACTCCAAATTCGTCACAGCTGATTGTAAATGACGCGTATAGATTCAGCTGCTTCGATTGGGTTGACTTTAGAGTTTCACCCCTAATTGCCGAATTGTGGGTATCCGTGTCACAGCAATGCAAATTCAGGCCGTAATGCCGCAGGAATTAGTTTTGCTCAAGTTTTACCTAGTCCATGTGGTGAAATAGTACTCCTTAAAGCTATGCAATTTAACCGGCAACTGGCCAACGGAGCATTGTATTTCAAAAGACATTTTGACAGTTTTGGCTGGCCAACAAAGCATGACTGACCCTGTCAATATTTCTGTGCCCATGCTGCCCAAAATCCATTTAGTGCATATGGAATATTTAATGTAAGCTGCCTTTGGCACCACACTACTGCACTACACAAGACACTACACGCCACTCCATACAAAAGTGCGTACCATGTCAGCGGCGCAGTCTTTGCCATTGTTTTGCGCTGCACTACTCCTTGGGATACATGCTGTCTCTCTCTCTCACTCTCCAGTCACATGTGCATTTGGCTGACATTGAGTGCTCCGACAAGCGACGTGTGCGTCCTCTTTGGTTGCCTCTCTTTATGGCTGAAAGCTTTTGCCGTAGCCGTGCCACCAAACGTCTTGGCAGTGCTCCAAAATATAACTTAAGTTTCTGGTCAAATGAATTTGGCAAAGGTAGCATACATTTGGGAGCCACTGTTGGTTGCCGTTGCCTTTCCAGAATTTATGCAAAATGCCAACGGAAATGTTGTTTTTGTCACAGGCAGCTGAAAATTGTGAAAAATTTTGTGTTTTTGGCCAAAAACGGCACATACCACAATTGGCAGTTTAAGTGGCTTTTGTTATGAAAAACTTTTGGCTCTTGGCTTTGTCACCTGTTTTGCCAGTTGCTCCTCCTTCTACCAGCGCTCCACCAGCATTGTATTGAAACGCTCATCAAGTTTTTATGAGCTTGTCAACATTTTGACTTGAGTGCATTTTTACGCATACCAAGCGGAATCTGGCTAAGAAGCCATAGCCAGGCCGTTAAATCGCAAAGAAATGCAATAAAATTCGCTCTCATTAAAAGCATTAAAATAGGTTTTTGACATGCCATAAAAATTGTTTTCACGTAAACACAAAACTGCTGGTTCCACACTTTGTGTGCCCTCGGATTCCTCTTTCAAATTCGCCTCTAAATGGGAATTTTATTGTTCTGGGAGCTGTAGCCCGACGCACAGCCATTAGCTGCTACACGGCATTGCCACTCACCTAAGACTCATAAAGTGCATGTGCCAATTTTCTCGAGTTCCATGGTAGGTCTCAGTGGTGGGCGTGTTTCGAGGCGTATACAACAGTCTGTTGGCACATTGGCGGATAGATATGATAGATGATGTCTCAAGATGCAGTTGCTGAGAGCTACTGAGAAAGTATTTAGTCGGCTATCAAATTACAGCGATCAAATGGGGATTTTAATGAACAAAACGCTTTATTAAGGATTAAGTAAAACAAGGCATGTTAAGGACACTGTCACGGCCAGTTTTGAATCTTTTTGGACTTTAAGGCAGCCTAAGACAACTTGGAATAGGATGTCGCGCTTTGTCGAATGCCTATTCTGGATGCCTAGAAGCCAGCTCTCTGGTAGGTAAGCAGCAATATAAGTTACTATTCGGATGACATAAGGATATTCCAGGGGTGATTCAGTCCATTTGGAACCATTCCATTTATATGAAACCTCATGGAAACACAATCTACATCTTCACTGCTTGGAGTCGAATTTTGCACTCAGCGCATAAGCGCCAGCTTGCTGCTCCGTGTAGAGGGAGACAGGCGGACCATATATGCCGGACTCATGTGCACTGTTTGTTGTCTTTGCGATGAGATATACTGGCAACGCGCATATTGTGGCTGCTTGCCACTGACACACATATCGCTCCACCGCATGATCTGGCACCCATGTGCCTCGCTTTTGAGTTCAAACTTAAGCTTGTCTTCCCGCTGGAGGCCGGTCGGGCCAATCGGGACATACCAGGTCTCGTATGGGGAAGTAAAAAGTGTATTTGCTAGATGAATAGTGACTATGAGGAAACACAGATGGGATGGCGATACCAGCAGTATGATACACCGATATATCCCGTACACAACTTTTGTGTACAGTCGAAACTTTGGTTGGATTCCTGCTGCTAGAATCGCTGAAAGATTTCCTGTTTTTCCTTTGTGCGCGACCTTTATATGCATATACGCGATTTCTAGATGAACTTAGAGCGCAGCTACAGAATGCCGTATGGTTTCTGAGTTATACATCTGAGAGGATAAGCATCGACTGATGATAGCACCACAAGTGTTGCTTGAATAACCTTTTCCAGGCGTTGTGCCAAAACTGTCAGTGTTCCCCAAATCCGAACTTATCGGTGCTAAGAGGCGTACCAAGCAGCTGTTGCCCAAAGGATCGATAGATCCAACTCGACAGTTTCGACTGATGCTCGTGGATACATTCCATTATTTGGCGGCTGTTTTGGCGGCTAGCTATAGAGCTTATGGCTCTTTTGCAACTCCAGTGGAAACACTACAAAAGATGCATATATTCATTTAATGCATCTATCAAAATTTTCACTTTTGCAACTCTTTGCAGTCTGAGGGTCCACTGTGCGAACTATTTTAGATGTGTTAATATCGTTGTCATATCAAACCAAAGTTTCCTTAATGTTGTAAAACCAACAGTCCCAACGACTGTATATTCCCAAGAAAGATGATTTAGAACTCACGAAACCCACGTTGAGTGACCTTAAGTTAGGTTAAAAGAAAACAAAGCTACAATGAGAGAAAGAGAGAGAGAGTCCGAGAGATTAGACAACAGTAAATTTGATATAGCTGACTATGACGCAGTAGAACTGATCTTGCGACACGTGTCGGAACTTGTCTGCACATTATTTCGCACTATTCCGCCACGGGGTGGCTTCCGTACTAATATAGTACCTCTACAGGGGTGACACAGCAATATTCAATACTCGTATTGAATGATTGGTAATTCGATACAGTTGTTCGATTGTTGTAGTCAGGACATTCCCATCAGCGGCATCCAGGGTGTCCTTTGTTTTGGTTCATTTGAAGCGCATCGCAAATTGACAACGCGATTTCAGACCGGCGCGATATTTTGCACTAATTTTCCTGCCTGTCGCTCTGCACCGAAAACGTATAAATAATTTTTATTTTATTTCATTTCGTACTATTTATGGCTAATGGATTTATGGCCGTTATGCCTCGGCTATCCGATTGTAGTATATCAACAGCATCTTTACAATGCCACGTGTATGTTGCAGTTTATGGTGTGGCATCTACACAGGGGAACCACTTCGACTTCTCACAGTGCAACGTGCAATTATGAATTTTTAGTCTGTGTCTGTGGGAAATAGTTGTTTTTTTCTTTATCTCTTTGCTGCTTGCAGCAGCTTTTTGCTTCTTATTATTCTTTCATTTTTCCAAATTGTTTTCGTTTTATTAAATTTTCTTTTCACTTGATATTTTCTTCTTCTTTTTTTTACTACTGTTATTATTTCTGGGATTGGCAATGCCCAAAAAGGTTTCCATTTTCCTGCGACTGAACGCACTGGCTAACTGCTGCTGTGTATCCTTTGCGCCTTTTAATAAATGTCCAACTTGCTTCGTATTTCGTCTGGGCAAGAAATATGCACAAATTAATTTTATTTCAGCAAAAAGCAAAATTTAAATCAGCCGAACTGGCTGAGAAATACGTCATGTCCACTGGTTGGGAGCACTCTGATCCCTGCCCCCAGCTTCGGGCTGTAAAGACAAGAAAAGGGTTTAAATGGCTGCTCTCTGTAGTTGTTGTTGGTGTTGCTTGTCATAGTTGTTGTCGAGTCGCGTCTATTTCGTTCTTAACTCTTAACAACAACAGCAGCCAGCCAGCCTTAACCCTTACCCCATGCACCTACACTTCAAGCCACCATTCGCTTTGCTTCAGCTTTTCTGTTATGAATGCAAATTAAAAGTATACAAATCTAATAAGTTCCATTTAAGTTGCTTTAATTTCGCCTGCCTATCATTTCACCAGTTTATTCGTCTGTTCCTTTGCCTCTGATGCTTCTTCTTTAACCATTTTCTTTCTCGTTTTTCATTTGCAAATAGCTACTAATTGTTGAGCTTTTAGCTGTTGCATGCTTAATGCATAAAGTGCATTTTATTCCATTTGTAATAAATGCATTTTTATGAAAAATTCTTAAAATGTCAATGAATTCCATTTCATAATTTCTCTTATGCAACAGTTTTGAAACTTTTGATGTTATGAAAGTAAAATCTATTTCGTTTATTTTAATTTATTTAATGTTAATTTTTTTGTTTTATCACAATTTTTAAATTATAGTCATTTCCAAATTTGCAAAATTCGCGATCTAGAACATGCAAAGTTTAGTCTAACTAAATTGATCTATAGAAATAAATAAAAAAATTCGTTTTGAATGTATAATTCAACAATGATTCGAGCAAAATTGGTAGTAAAATTATAATCGTCCAAAAATATCATCCGATTGCAGCTTGGCTTGTAATGTTTCAAGATCGGATGATCTTGACTATAAAACGGTCAAAAATATATAAATTTTAGACCCCTCCTCATCTAACTGGAAGAAAACTTAAACTTTTATATTAGATACTTACTATATATGTAATATACAAAGAAGATCTACCAAATTTGGTATGTAGACAAATAAAGAAAAAAATGATGACATATTGTCAATACGAAACCCTTTCACCACCACTGCAATCCCATAACCTTAATTTTCTGATAAATATGGGTACAGAGTAGGATTGTTGATATTTTAAAATGTATCGTATTTCGATATATCGAAATTGTTAAATTTACGATATCGCCGTATTGAGTTAATATTATCAAATCTAAAATATCGATATAAAGATTTATTGCCAAAAATTTAAAAATACTACTTAAGTCCAATTTATATTTGCCATCCTTTCAGAGAATGCAGGGCTGACTGATGGTAACAAATATTTTAGAGTTTTGAATTATAATGATTTTCATACCGAGACATCCAATTAGCTACTGAATCTGCCCCTTTCTCTAAGCAGTTGCAATCTAGCTAAGTTCTCATATCATTCTCTACATCGATTGGCCCAATTTTCCGTTTGATGTACTTCCACTGGTTTCCGCACAATGGGACACAGAATTTTCATAATTTTTTAATTTTTCCGTATTCCATGAATCTAAATAACGTACACCAAGCCGATTTCAACAACACAGAAGTGTTGTTCAGAAATTATTTCAAAGCTTATAGCTAGACGAATTGGTGATAATTTCAAAATTTACTCAGATGACAAACTCTCGAAGGGAATACTTCTAATTTATATACAGATTCTGGCTTTAGTTTATCCTTTGAATACAATTTATCAAAGGACAAAGGGTTTCATTGGAACCACTGCTTCGCTATGCTGTCATCTGAATTCTTGAGTGTATGGCCGATCCAGCGCCATTTTCTTTAACATTCACTTTTGTTTGTACACTTAATCCACAATTACTTTTTAGAAATTGCTTGTGGCCACCGGATAAAATGCAGACATCGATTTACAAAAGATTGCAACATTCTTGAATTCCACGCTGGAGAATGGATGCCGAATGTACCACGAGCCATTCAGTTTGTTTCTGACATCGAGGTCCGTTCCACCAACGAGTGACACAAAAATACCCAGATAGTTGAACAGTGTGACCTCCTTTATGGTCTCCCCACTCAAGATGACCAGCTGTTGTAGGGCTCAACATAACTATGAGAACCCGATACCGGGTTACGGTCTGCTGTAGAGCACTCCTCCAGGCGCCCCTGATTTGCGCCCGCAGTCTTCAATGTGTGATAGGAAATAGCTAGTGTGCTTTCTACCTGGTCCTTCCGACAGGGCTCTGCTAGTTGCATAATTTTTGTCTTCTTGGCATTTATCCTTAGGTCTGCCACCTCCGCCCATTTTGTTGCAATGAAGGACGCATTTGAGAAAGGACACCAATGCTGTGTGCCAAGAAACAATCCTCATCAGCCTTATCAAACGGATTCCATTGTATATCAAGTCTCACGTTTGTACCCGCTGTGGCAGTCATTACTTTGTTGTATGATTCTTTAATAATTGCAAAAAATGTTCGGGGATGTCCCTCATATCAAGCAATCTCCCAATGCAATCACGATTAAAGCGATCGAAGGCCTTTTCAAAGTCGATAAACATGACGAAAATCGGTGATTGGTACTCCGACAATTGTTCAAGGATGAGTCACATATTGTTAATATGGTCGACGCATAATCGACTACTACGAAAACCCGTTCGAAGCCTCTTGATTATCCATTCTATCCTGGACCTCATCCTATCGAGGATGAAAGTTGCCATTAGCTTTGGGAATAAGCACAAAACGGTTATACCATGCCAGTTTTTTTGTGTGGACCTTTCAAATTTTGTTATATTATTGCTAGTATTTACTCAAAAATTAGTTTTCCCAACACAAGAAAGTGATCAAAAATGAAATTTTAAAAAATAAGTAGCACTTTTTGAAATGCAGATTTTCAGCTTATTTGTGCTCTTTATATAAACCAAAATTTAGCGCCAAAGTCAAAAAAATAGGTGTCAATAAATTAAGTAAATAATGTGTAGGTAAGAACTAACTTCCTTCCACTGAATAACTCTCATTTTCGTTTGTTTATAAACCGAATCTTTAGTACATGTAAATACCGATGGTACTTAACTTTAGAGCTGTATTTTTTCACTGTTTATGACTTTTTGGTCTATATTTTCGTTATGCTTGCTGTTCCTCTATTATACACCTTGACTACCATCAAACGCAGCTGTAACCAAGTAAAAAACCAAGCCAATATTCTAATATATGCACATTTTTCTTGCTTCGTAAACAGTTTTGTGTCTCGAGGTACAACTAGGTCTAAACCTAAATAAATAAAAATATGTTTATGTGCAAAATATTAAAGATAAACAAGTTGCCCTAAAGGACACGGACACCCCCAATGCTACCGCCTGACCAATTCATAATTTTGCACACTTGAGGCTCGGGCATTGTGTGTCACATGAACAGCAGGACAAACAGGACAACCTGTGCCAAGGTTGAAGTGAGGCCAACTCTAAGAACGAGACGCAAGCTAAACAGGACAATAGACCGGGAGGGTTGGCGTATAAACTGCAGGCTCTAACATATATCCAACATAAAAATCATAATAAAATGTATTTACCCCTGGATCAAATTATGAATCTTATGGCCGGGCAGGCTGACAACAGTGGAGTTCCGAGGCTGCAGCTAAAAGGTGTGCCATCATCTCAAGTTATGAAAGCCGCAGGCAGTCGGCAATCCCGAAAAAAGGACCAAACGCATATTTATGAAATGAGCAAAACTATAAAGGACACACATGCACACTCACGGACATGTGACGACATTGAGTCGGACGGAGTTTTTGGTTTTTGGGTCTGTCCGCACGTAAATTTGTGCACATTTCAGCAAAAAGCCTTGAGGTGTTTGTTGTGCGTCCCCTTTAAGGTGTTGTGTTGTGTGCTCTCTCGTCTCTCTCCCCTTTGGGGTTCTTTGGGCCAGTCTATGACGACAACAACTACTTTATATCCATGCAGTTACACCTACATAAGCCTGCGGCGGCAACATCTGGTCAAAACTGTATCCAATGACGAACCGGACAAAAAGGTAAAGCACCAGAGAGGTTTCAAGCATTTGAGGGTGTTGTTGTTCTTGTTGTTTTGTGTTGGGATATGATTTTATTTATGCTATTTGCCACATTTTACAAAGTTTATTTCACATTTCGTTTTGTTGGAATCGTCATCATCATCAACAGCCATCGTCAAGTCCGGGTCCGGGTTGATTCGAGCATTGCTTAAGTATGTGTGTCACATAGGCACAAAAAGTCCGGAGCTGTCTAAATATGACAATACCTGAGGCGTTAAAACAAAAGGAGCACAAGAGAAATTACCTAGCAGACTATAAAATTGATAAAATTAAGAATCAGCTCACGTAGCGCTTTATTAGTCAATCAAAGAATACTTTAATATAGCGAATCTCATCAAAGCGTCAAGTGTTTGAGGCTAGCGTGATACCTGTTATATACAGTGGGTTTCCCTGGATAAGGCCAAAGGACTCTAGCCGCCACTCGGTGTTAGAGAAGTGAGCTAAAGTCCGACTTACTATCGGGCGATGATGGCAATACTACCGCTCTCGGAGTTTACTTAAAGACGTCCAACTATAGATGACAGCCATGATGAAGTCAGTCAACAACAAATCTGCTGGCACAAATGACCTGTCTGCAGAGTTCTTCAAGACTGGCGGCACTTTGTTAGTCGGTTGCATGCAACAGCTCTTTTGGAGAATATGGCTAGATAAGAGCAGGCCCGAAGACTGGATTCTTGGTGTGCTCTACCCTCGTTCTCAAGAAGGGTGACCCAAGGTATAAGCAAACTAAATCGTGGTATCAGTCTTCTTTCTATTGCATATAAGGCCCTATCGAGCGGCATCAAAGTTGGCTAGTTTCTTAAAGTATCAAATTTCAAAACCTAGGCATACAATTTGTAATTTTAATTCAGTTCCTTACATAGCTTCGTGCTGTAAACAATAAAAACGTTCCACAAATATTACCAAAATTAACAAGGATACAGTGACTTAAAACTAAAAAATTACTGGAAAGAAAGAAACTATTATTAATTCTGAAAGTAATTAAGCTAAATGGATCTAACAGCGAACAGGTTCTACTATGTATCTGGTGGTCGGATAATACTCGCAGAAGATGACTCCTATCGGTTTGACTTACAAAAATATTTGAAAGAGCAAGAACTTGCAGTATCAGAAGACGAGAACGAGCACATTCTTTCGGATTTTTCAGACAACTGTCCAAATGAGGATGTTGTCTCTGATAAGCGACAGCCAAGGGAAACCACAAGCCACATGGAAAAGAATCAAGATGATTCAGGTATGGACACAGAGGATAGCAATGAGATGGAGGCTATTGGCGGGTCAAAACTCATTAGAAGCGAGTCCACCCTAAATAAAATGAAGCCATACAAACACGCCAAATCAAAGCTTGACCTAGTGCTAAAGTTGCAGTTCGAGGAATGTGTTAAGGAGCATCTACAAGCGCTACATATGGTAGCATTGGCAACTCCTCACACTATAAGAAAACGATCGAAAAGTGCTGCATCAAGCAGTTATCTTGACAAAGGTCCAACTAAGATGGATAAACATCTCGTGTTTGATTGCTTGAACATTGATAAAAAAGTTAAAACTTCAAGAGTTCGTCATACCATTGCCAAACAATCAATGGATCGGCTTTATCGTTGGACCCAAGCGAAGTACTGGCTCTGCGTTATGATTGTGTTTGGACTACTAGTAGTTGGCATATGCACATGGAAGTATGTCGATACATTTATCCATCAAAATTCAATAGAAACTCAGGAACCAAAAGAAGAGAAGTCACTGTTTAAAAATTTATATTATTACATAAATTAATTTTTCATCAAAGCCATATATAAGAGACGAGCATTTAAAAACGAGCTTATCTATGGGAATAAAATATTATGACAATACGGCAAAACTATGAAGCCTTTTTAATGAATATGTATAGATTGTTTTGCATTAACTGCAAGTTTCGGATTGTGGCAGCTTTGTAGTAAATTATGACAAGCATTTCAATGTCAAATAGCAAATTTAGGCCGATAAAAATAAAAGAAAAATAAAGAAGAGATTTAACCAGAGATGTAAAAGCCTCATCGATTTATCTTTCAAACTACATCGAAATAGTTTAAAAATTCGCCCAGTTAGGCTCTTCGGATTTGACTGACGACTCATCGAAGAAAGCTGACCCATTCCGACCAATCATGCTGCCTTGCTCATTATGCCATACTCATTAGAAGAAGTTAGAAGAGTGAGACGACAGTTGACAGGAGGAATAGTAGAAAGCAGAGTAGATTGATGTGTTCAACACAATCTTCTGAAGTTAAGAAGACTCCCACGCAAGGAAAGAGTATGAAGTTCACACATGTGAAATACATAACATTGCCAAATGCGACAGCCTGTCTTTGCATAGACAGTGTTCTGTCGATTCGTCCGCTTCAAGGCAGCCCGCGCAAGTATACTCTAATTGGCCAAAAGAATTATGACTTATATTCAACCCAAGTAGTGCAAGCAGATCTTTACTCTTTAACGATAAAGATATCTGAAGGCCTTTGCGTTGGGTTCCTTCAAAAAGTGTTAAGTCGACATCCAGAAAAGGATTCAGCTTTCCTTACAAATTTAGTTTGTATAGTCCAATCTCCAGCCTATCAATTCTGCCGCACTGACAGGGATGATCGGCTCAGTAAATCTGCCACCTTGATCGCCCTGGATATCCAGGAACCCAGTATAGAGTAGCTTTGTTATGATGTCATGTAATGTGAAGTCTGTTTTGAGATGTACTGATCAAGCTCGACGCTTAATAGTGCTTTATTTCATAATAACAAACATGGAAATTAGAGAATTCTTCTTAGAGTATTAAAACAAATCGCTATTGTAGATGGATAGGTAGGTTATAAAGATTCAAAGCAAAGGACATTTTCGTATTCAAGTTTTCTATTCTTCTGTAGGCTTGACCAACCCTCACGACACTACTCTATCATAAATGAGACTTTGATCTGTAAACGCGAAGGCGTAAGTAAAGAAAGAGTCGAATTGACATAAATGAAAACTCTATTATCCGATTTGCTAAGAACACACATTTCAAATACTTAATTTACGTGCACACTCCTTATATAGTAAATATCAGCGACTATATTTAAATACTATAATGAGTTCGCAACGCTGTTACTCAGAACACGCCAAGCAAATCACTTAACACTTTCACTTCAACGCTAAATTAATTAAAATTTATAATACACCACATAGTATAGTATATATAGGTATAGTAAAGAACAGTATTTAGAACACGAAGACAACCTCTGAGAAAACAAATAAATTAAGTAGGCGTTAAAATAGTTCATATTTCATTCGTAGTTTTTATATGGAAAAACCCGCAAACAAACAGACAATACAATTGGCAAGTGTTGAAAAGCGCCAAAGGCAAAGGCCTCTCGGTAGGTACTTACCAAGAGCACCGACTTCGACACGCCTTACGTACTACGCACAAAGGCATATGGACGGACAGACGTATGCGGATTCTAAGTAAAACTGCAACTAGCTGCAGTTTTGATTAATTTCGTGTAGACAGCGACAATAAGCGAAATGACGTGTGTTTCTTTGGCTCTCTCGGCTCTTTCCAGCTTTTTGCACACGAGCGAGTTCCAAGGAGTCGGCACAACACCAATTAGAGCATTCCTAGGCGGTGACGTCAAGTGGCCAAAGTGGAGCTGCGGCAACAGCTGGCTAATTGGTAAGCAGAGTCGCTCAAGTTACAGTTATCACACCTACTCAGGCAAGAGTTTATCATACGGTCATAAAAAGGCAATACAATCCCAGTACGTAACTCACACATGCTTACGTAACGCATCACGTAGGCAAATACTTTTGCACTTTTTCGCTTTTATTTCACTCCTGGGAGCTTGTTAAGCAAACGTGAGACATCGAGTGTGCCCCGTCAGACAGACGCCATTACCTTGGAGACCCGCAATGGTCCATGGCATGCTCCATATTGATGATGTTGCTCTTTGGTTTAACTCGTGATGATGTGTGTTTGCATTTTAAATTTCTTGAAATGGCAAAGCACTCAATTTGTTGCGTAAGTCTATAAAAATTTCATATTTATTGACCATTAGACAGAGTTCGATGAGATTTGGCACCTTGGCCACAGCTGTGCACCAGACCAAAGTGGATTCATAGCAAGCTAGCTAGCTAGATCCCCTAGAGTGGCAACAATGCTGGGCTGCCACAGAAATCGTGGACCGATCGCTCATGTGAGGCGCCCAAGGCCCGTGGCAATGCAAACAATGCGCGTCGACATGATGTCTGCATAATTGCAACACACATAGTCGCATTGTCGAGTGGTCGCAGTGTCGGATTGTCGTATCTCCTGTGCCAAAATAGACTGACGCCAGCAAGTCGGCGTTGCATTGCCGGCATTGTCTGCCTTGAGGTGTTAAACTGCTCAAATCGCAACCTTTGGGAAATGCAATACACCATATAGTACGTAGTAGCAGAACATACTTAGGTGGCGTCAACCTACTTTGGCATGCCTTCCGAAAATATCCCAAAACACGCACACACATACATAGGTGTATGGCTGAAATTATTGTCACTATGCGAAACGGCATTTGTCACACCTTTGGGCTGTTATAGAGGGTGCAATTTTTGTAGGCTTGATAGATAGCAGTTGCACTGAGAAAAAAAAAGTTCAGTTGCGGAAAGACACTGTCGCAATTGATGACTGCATTATGTTTATATGCATACGTAAAGCACAAGTGCGAAGCGATATTTTGCTAGAATTCCATATTGAAGAAAGGAATCCTTATTCAGTGTGTTTCTGAAATCCAAGTTCATTCTACTATCGAGTGACTCATAACTGCCCAGATGGTTGAACTGCGTGAACTTCTCTATTACCTACCGTCTCCAGAAAACCTGCAGTTGTTGGTTTCTGCTAGTGTGCAGCATTGGAAAGATGTCCGGAGTTTCTGCTTGTCGACTGATTTTTCGTAATGTCTCGATGGTGTTTGTTACATAAAGGATGTCGCACCCTCAAATCTGATGTGCGATTTACTACAGCACTTAGGATCCTAGATAGATTAACCAAAGATTTGCTACCTTTTAGGAACTCAATTCCGATTGATATAATTTTTGATGTAAAAAACTTTCTTCGCTCCAGCGATTCTAGGATATGGTTAATAACTCCGTAAGTCTTCGATTCACCAGCCTTTTTGGATAGTCGAACAGATTCATTTACAGGTCGCCCAATATGAGAAAACAGACGCCTTTTTTACCTGCTCCCTATAGATACAGACTCTACTTGCTGCTAATAAATTCTAGAGGCATCACAAGGAGCAAAAGACAGGACAAAGTCGAAATAGGAAACAAAGAAACAGAAAACTCTATCTATTTCAAAATCCAAATAGAAAAGTGAAGACAGTCTTTGTATATGCTTGAAAATACATGTCTATAACTTTTTCTTCTTACGTGGGAAAGTTTGATGTCAGTGGAGATTGAAAATCCGAACCTAACACTCTTAATATGTATTCGGAAGTAGTGCATCATACGCAACAACACATTTGGATGTGGCATCTTAAAGAATTAAATGCTTTTTGCAATAAAGTTTTCTAATCTGAGCACTTAAAATTCGCAGGACGGCCGAGAAAGGATGCGGTTATACACCTATCCAGGAGTAGAATGTAGATGTCCGATTGAAGCATATTGTTAACCTGATCGCAACTCTCCACAGTCGTATCTCGGATCTGGAAACGTTAGACACTATTTCCTTAGTGGACAGTTAGTTAGGTTCGTTCCGAAAAGGTTAATTTAAACGATCTAGGGCTTCATTTTGTCCATTAATTATGGTCTGGAACACCCTGTAAGTGTTTAAACAAAAGGTGCAACTTAATAGGTAGAGGTACCTAATAGAGTCCGTCAAGCGTTTTTCTTTAGAGTGGGGTGGGGCCGACAATTTTCGCCGGTATTTTTGGGGCCATGACAAGCGTCTTGTTGGCGTCGCGTTTGCCGGCATCAATGTTGTTGTGGTTGTGGTTGTTGTTGTTACTGCTACCATTGAGTACGTATTTGAAATAAATGAAAAATCATTTCATTTCAATTCATTTCACTTAAAAATACGCCACACCGTTTTTGCCTGTTTCTCGGGTTTTTTTCCGTCGTTAGTTTGAATGTGCTCGGCAATAAATTAAATTTTCGCTGTGAAAAAGCGCAAAAACTCATTTCGAATTGAACGCACATTTCCTGAGAAACCTGAAAATGCTATATCTACTAGGGGTATATGTATATGTAGAGACCTATACTGTTAATTGAAGGCGATCCGCCCCTGCCACAGCCCACTGATCGTGGCAATACAAATCAAGCACGCTGTGTGCCACACTTTTCCGCCAAAACGCCAATACGTTAAAACGCTACAACGCCCCGATGGTATGGATATGTCTATGTTGTGGCAGTCCCGGCCCCAAAAAGCAATTTCCAGTTTATTTTCAAATCCAATTTCAATATTTTTTAATGGCAAAACGCACGCACGTCTCGTCGTATCCCAATGCGAGTGTACTATATAATACTTATAAAAGTAGAGGAGGCAGCGATTGCGGCGAATCTATATAGACGTGGTCGAAAGATTGCTGCAACGTTTGGCTAATTAGTAGAAATGTTTGCGAACAGGGGAAGCACACGAGAGGCAGGTATATAATTTCAAGCTCATCGCAGATGATGTGCGCCATTATGATCATCTTGAAAGTAGTGTATATAGAGTATATATACATACACTTGATCATAATACGCAGTCTGAGTTTTGTTTATTTACAGTTGTTGTTTGTTGTTGTTGCTTGTTGTAGGCCGCATCAAAGGCCGCCAGCAGCATTTTTCGTTCTTTGACAATATTTCAAAGCAACTCGTTATATAGTAAGAAAACACCTTAGAACACCTATAAAATTCACGTACTGTACTTTATGCACGGTTTTTTTTATGCCTCGTCAACTTCCACGAATTCCACGCCGGAAACTATGGATCGCCTGTGGCGTTCGTTTGGCGGCTTTTGAGACGACAACAATGTTGCCAGACATTAAAATATGAAAATTCACTTAAAAACGTAAACAGCAACAAGCTGAAAACTTTTGCTCCCATTCGATATGCATTTCGAAATAAAACAGCATCAGGCAACAGCAAACAGACAGCAGACAACAACAAAAACAATACAAGAAAAAAAAAAGAAAAACCTCAGAAAATTGAAAAGCAAAAGTACAGCAACAACATCTCGAACGAGGCAATGCCAACAAGAACAACAACAACACACAGGCCACTGCAAACACTTTACGATCGATCGTTAAATAAATTGGCAAATAAATGTAAATGAGGCATGGTCAAAACTAAACAAGTCTAAAGGCAATCCAAATGGCAATACGATGCTAAATGCGGCAATGTGCGGCATTCATGAGCTACTTCGGATCGGTGGCTATACTTGTGTGTGGGAGAGAGGGGGATCTGTGCTTAAGAAGTGCCCAAAATTAGGTGGGTAGGTCGCTGATATTATAGATCTGTCACGAACTATGTTGCGGCATCATAAAATGCGATAAGCAGAAATACTTTAGTTTGATCGTTTTTGTTTATATAGGGATTTCTGCATAGGGGTAAAAGGCATTCATTTCCAAACTCATAAATTGAGATAAAAAGTAAAAAAAAGTAAAAAGATAATGCAGCACAGTCTTGAGAAGTAAGAAAACTGCCTTCGGTGGACATGAATATGTGAAGATGTGAAGATATGAAGATATGAAGATATGAAGATATGAAGATATGAAGATATGAAGATATGAAGATATGAAGATATGAAGATATGAAGATATGAAGATATGAAGATATGAAGATATGAAGATATGAAGATATGAAGATATGAAGATATGAAGATATGAAGATATGAAGATATGAAGATATGAAGACATGAAGATATGAAGATATAAAGACATGAAGACATGAAGATATAAACATATGAACATATGAAGATATGAAGTTATGAAGTTATGAAGTTATGAAGTTATGAAGTTATGAAGGTATGAAGTTATGAAGTTATGAAGTTATGAAGTTATGAAGTTATGAAGTTATGAAGTTATGAAGTTATGAAGTTATGAAGTTATGAAGTTATGAAGTTATGAAGTTATGAAGATATGAAGATATGAGGTTATGAAGACATGAAGATATGAAGACATGATGATATTGAGATATGAAGATATGAAAATATGAAGATATGAACATATGAGGATATAAAGATATGAAGATATGAAGACATGATAATATGAAGATATGAAGATATGAACATATGAGCATATGAAGATATGAAGTTATGAAGATATGAGGTTATGAAGACATAAAGATATGAAGATATGGAAGCTATGGAAATATAGCGTGAGGTGCTGAACGCTGTTCGTTAAAGCAGCATCATTGGGACGATACTCTAAATACTTTATACAGATGACGTGACTTACCTACGACAGACGTTAGGAAGGAAATCCCTCCGGGCTCTATGCTACTTTCCACATGGGCCGACGACTTTGCTTATGAAGCAGCTGACGTCCTGCAGGAATATCTGCCCATTTTTGAAGAATGACCTAAATAGCCCTCACTTGGAGAAACGATTTCAGATCAGTGAAATCGCTAAAATCGCTGGCTTATCCCCTATCCTATGATAATCCAGTAACAAGGTTTAAGGAACTTGTGCTCCTTTAGCCATTCCGGCGCTGCCATAAACTTAATTCTATGAGATAGTATTTCTTAAGGCCTTTGGCTTCGTATAGGTAACTAAGAATGGCCACTGCCTTTTCCGTTAAAGGAAATGAGCTGTAGTTGTAGTGTTGTCCTTACCCAAGTCAGCCTTAGGTTTATTATCAATAAATCGAAAATAGAGCACACACTAAATAGTTGAATATTAATGAACATTAATTTTACAAGCAATTTTTATAACTCGAATGAGACCTACGCAATAGTCGGACACACGGCTGTGCGCTTAACTAAGGGTATGGGTCGGGGACGGGGTTGGGATTGGGATAAAGTACTAAAAGTAAAAAAAATCACTGCAGCAATTAAAGTGAATTTATGAATCTTTGACAGATGAACGCATCAATGCGGCACAAGGACAACAGCAACAACAACACTCGCATTGCACGACAATATTGTTGTTGGCCGAGACTAGAGGAATATGGATGTATTAAAATTTTTGCCATCATAAAGATTATTATTTTATGACAGTGGCAATAAGGCAAGCCCAAAGATGCAGATACATTTAGTTACACAACGCGTCACAGGCAAATATTCATATAAATTTTTAATGCACTCGAAGCAGACTCCTTCTACTTGAACTTTTACTTTTACAGCGCACTTTTATTATTGATATTTACAGCTCATATATCGATGCATTATTCAATAGGAGGACAACTCTGGCGACGCGTCGCTTTGCAGAGCTGTATTTTGACATGTGCCTGACGTCGAGGAGCAGTTACAGTTACGCTGTCGCCGTTGGCTTGCAGCCTCGGTAATTAATGAAGCCATAAAAACTATAGCCAATTAATTAAAAATGCAGAGCGAGAGTCAACTGGGTAAACTCCCAACCCTATAAATCGCATACGTATACGTAATGCTAGAATTGTAAAATGTTTTGTGTGTTGTTGTTTTACGAGCGATCCGCACTCAATGGCCATTATCCATATATGCATAGGGATATACGAGGGCCAATGCCATTGCCACTTGAAACGTTCCAGTTCCAGGGGTAATCTAACCCTACCTACCCCCTGGTTGTAATAGTAAAAGTATTACTTGCCCCATCCATGTGTGTGTGTGTGTTGCCTTTCTTTGTCTCAGTTTATGTGTTCTACAACAAAGTGCTTGACTGTTGTTCTTGTTGTAAAATAAATTCTTTCAAATAAAATGGCGGCTAGCATTGTAAAAATTTTTATTATGCACTCGTAAATGTCAAATGTAATTTAGAGATTGCTCTCACTATATTCCCACACACTTACAACACTACTAACATTAAACAGTTAGCACAATAATACATTTTCACTTGATTGAGCTTAAGCCCTAAACTCACTCTCATTCTCTTACTGATTCCCGCTCACTCCAATTTGCCACCAAATGCAACATGTAACAAATGTCATGCCGTAAAAATTCAAATTACAAATTAAGTGAATTTAAGCAAACATTGCCATATTGCCAGACTATATAAAGTACACACCGGCAACAACTCGGCAACACTGTCACGCTGTCATAGTGTGACCATACGTGCTGCTGCCGTGCAATGTGTATAAACAATTTACTAGAACTAATCAAAATATTTACTGACTCGCACTGAAAGGTGCCAAGAGGAAAACACAAATTTCATTTGCACATGAAACTTGGCAGCTGTCTTCCCGACCAAAACCAAGACGACGACGCGAACGACGACTCCAACGGCTACGATGCTCCCTAGGCAAAAAAACAACACATGCAAATGAAAATTCAAAAGGCAAAAGCCGCCTTGTGGAGCCCAACATATGGTTACAGGTTACACTAATAAGCGGAACAGACATTTATCCAACGAACGGGCAAGGAATCTTTGCAATGCAAATGACAACTTGACTTTCTCACGATAATGAAGATTGCAACGATTATATAAAAAAAAATTGAGCCAAAGCGAATGTGTGAAGTTTGTATTATGTAAAAGCAGAAGCGTGCAAAGTAAGTAATCTTCGACGGCAGATGGTACAAGTCTCGACATGGGATCTTTTTGGGGGATGCGCAAATACATAGTTATAAACAGAATTACATCATTGAAATATAGAAGGGGGTCCACGGACAGTTCAGGTTTCTAGAGAATTCTACTGTGAGTTTTACACTTGCAACCAAACATCGAATTGTCAATAGAAATGGGTTAGTTAGTTAGAAAAATCGACTGGTTTTTGCCAATTGACGTCGAGGTGGGCCAACTGTTGTAGGTCAGGTTGGTAATTGGTGCGCCTTACATGTGATGAACACGATATTGCCCCAAACAAGAGCTCACCGACTGACTAAAAAGTTGACAAAACACAAAAAAACTTATAGAAGTTAAAATACGAGAGCTACAGAAGTTATGGACAGAAGTTAAAAAAAGTGGACCCGCAACTCAGCAAGACTCTCATTCTTCAATTGTGTAAATCTCTTGGAGGGTGTCTCAGAAAAGTAAACCAAAAGTTCTATGACCCTTTGTCGGTTGGCAATAGAGGCACCTACTAGATTCCTTATATCAAGCTGTGTTTTAGTAAGAAGTTGTAAAACTTTCGCAATAAAAGCGAGCGCAGAAGCTAGAATAGACTCCAAGCTGCTTAGAGAACCTCGAGCAAAGTTGGATCTTCAGGGAGGAAAAAACAACCTCCCTGGTATCTGGCCGCACCAACATCCCTGAAAATGAACTTGCGGATGAATAAGCCAGAAATGTTTGCGCTAATCGCCTGTTGGGACCATTCTGTGACATTGGACGACACACGAATAAGCAACCATTAAGAGAGGAGGGAAGACAGGTGCATAATTACTCAGAGAGCAATATCCATATCTCCTACAACTCTACCAGGTTCAAGGAAATATGCAACTAATAGATCCTTAGGGTAGCTTCATTCAAAATTTAGAATTTTGCTACGATTTTCTTATCTATTTCGTGGCGTTGTTTGTAGGTTATCCATCCGCTAAGATCGGTCAAGATTTATCTTTTCAAATGATGTTTAGTTTTCCTCTTTGAATCGCATTTTAGTAGATCTTGACACATGAGCTGCACATGTTCCCTTCTTGTTCCCGTTCTACACTCTAAGCAGAGAGTACATGGGACCTTTGATCCGAACATGGAAAACCACTCTCGAAGTGGAGTAGCATATTCGCTTTGCCATTATAAGTTCCTGTTATTATTGTACTCATATCGTAGATGTTTTTCCATTGTGTAACTGCATAACAAGGGTAACGCCAGAGCAAGTAACGTCCTTTGGTCTATTGCCCTTCCTTCGTAATGTACGGTACTTGCCGGTTCTACCAATTTTCAGTAGTTTCACTTAAGCTAACCCTTTAGCCAATGTTACTTCGTAGGAAACTCGCATAAGAGCTGCTTTGAATTGCAATTGCAGTCAAAATATCCCATCAATATTCAGTTTGCTCATTTCACCTCAGAAAGCCACAAATCCTTCAACAATAACAAATAAACAAACTGACAGAGAATTTATGCTTATTTGACTAAACATAATAAGCGGCTGTTAAATACAAAATCACACAAAGTTACAGTAGGGGAGTCTCCAGGGCAAAGATACATTAAGTGTAGTAGGCTCCAATCGCATAACGGTTTGCCTGATGACATTGATGATGATGATGTCACCTTATATGCCCAAAGCACACACGGATTGAGAGAGAGGGATACACATACAGTAAACACAACCATAAAAACCATTAACATCTGGTGTGATTAACTCTTAAAACGGCAAGTTGAGTCCGTCAACTCTAAGCAGCAGCGGGCACATCAAGCCCCCCAAAACGGCAGCTGTAACTCGGTGGCGACACACTCCCCCTACCTCTGCAGATATAGTATATGACAAAAGGGAAACTCATTCACACGGCAGCCAGTGCATCGAAGCATTTGAAACATTCGGAATATCGGAGCTCAACGTCAACTTCTTTCTTTGTCGTGCAACATCGAGACGTTCGCTTTTGGAAATTTATGAGTTTCGCTTGAAAAGTATTTTATTGCGTTTATAATTGTGTGTGAGTGTGTGTGTCTTACAATGAGCTGTATGGGAAATTAATGCCGCAGCACTCTGTAAATGCCGCACATAAACTCTTTAACACTTCGCTCTTGTTGCAATTAAAAGAATCTACTTATTGGTGGAAAGTGTTGTTGCAAGTCGCTTCCCAGTGCCCGTTTCCCAGTTGCCACAGTTGCCAGACATCGGCTGCCATACAAGTGGCGACAACGTATCTGTTGTATACATTAGGCATTACCGCCCCACCGAAACGTTGCCTGTTGGGGCACACTGTCCCTGCCCCAGTTTGGTGTTTGTGGCACCGCATCATTTGTTTGCGTAACTGTATTAGACTCTTGAATTGCGTGTTTAGTTTTTGAAAAATTTATGCCCGTTCTTTGAGTTTTGTGACGAAAATGTGGGAAACTTGTGTGAAATGTGGAAATACTTTGGTAATGAGTAAAACAAGTGTTTTTTTTTTCCTGGCAGCAGCTGTTAACCCCAACTACTGGTGCTCTCTGCGACTCTACGACTCACGCTGACTTAAGTTGCTTGCTCAGTGCGCGGGCTTGATTAATAACTAAAGTAAAATTGAAAAATTTTTTCCAAAATACACAAAAATTAAAACGTACAAATTGAAAGTTATTTGTTTGCCGAGCGCAAAAAAAAAGTCAAGAAAACCCGAGGAGTTTCCTTCAGTACAACAGACTCTTGCGGCACCTTTTCATCAAACTGACGCGGGGCGTTGCCAAACCACTTGAGCGAGTTCGGGGTCGAAGTGTTCTTGGAGCGACGAGCACGATGAGTCGTAGCAGCGAGCAAAGCAAAGAAAAAATTCATTTTCCACGTAATTACGCTGCTGTGATTAGTAAAATTAAACTTTTCTTTTGCATTTTCTTTTGGCGCGCATGAGTTTTGCTTTACACTTTTCATTTTTTTTTTCTTACTCTACTCTTTGCTGTTTGATTTGAAAAAATGGCAGCATTTCTAGCCCTCTGCTGCGCATTTGGCGCATTTTCATTTAGCGCTACGTTTTTCATGGGAAAAACTAGAGAAACGCTGCGCAGGAAAACGCGTAACGGCCAATTACAAGGATTGATTGTGTATGAAAATGTTTGGGAAAAGTTTTCAATGCAAAGTTTTATGTTATTTCGTTGAATTCGTTTATTTTTTTTCAACTTAGATTCTCTCAATGCATAAGGTGTCCAATTTTTCATAGCAGACAAAGATTGACGACGGCTTTTTTGCTGGCATGAGAGAGCGCGTCATGAAAATTTTATAAATATAAAACGTGAAAATGCACCAAAAAATTTTTAGAATAGAGACAGACACTTTAACACTTGAATAAATATTTGTGCTATGCGGCAGTGGCAATCAACCCCTGCCACAAGACTGGCAGCAACTACCCCCACACTCACACCTAAAAAAAGATTTTATAATGCCACAAAATCCAAACTAATTACTCAAGCCGCTCGCCGTTCGTCGCTGGGACGCGCGCATCATTTCACTTGATATCCTGTCACAGGATGCACAGTTAGGCCGAACGAGAGCGACACTCCGAAGTTCCAGACGACAACATCATCATCATCGTCATCGTTTTGTTGGACTGTTGAAAATTGCCGGCAAAATAAATGTTTTGGGCATAATTTCGTGTTCTTTTTCTGGGGGTTTCGAGTTTTGGTTCGGCGCTGTTCCAAAAACTGTCACTGACGCGTGTGTCAAAAATTAATATTAATTTGCCGTGTCAATGCATACGTCATAGCGACAGTTGCTGCCACTGACTGTCGCTACTCTGACGCACTGACTCCCCTGACTGCCGCTCTCTATAATGAAACTGCTTCATTTTCCTGTGCGCATCTTCGAGCTGGCTCATTATCAAGTTTCCACGGAAAAACACTTGAAATTCTTAATGAAAGGGTGCATAATTTGTATCAGAAATCATGCACGTGCAAATGTTCAAAATATTTAAATTTTTGTTTTCGCTGAAAATTGGTAAAGCCATCGATAGCCAAAATGCCATTGCGTCCAAAAGTCTAGACCGCTGACGTCATTAAGGCACTACAAACGTTCTCGTGGGCATTGCAAATGGAGTTCTGGCGGTGCACACACGTCGGTCACACGACACAGCTAAAATCCAATGCCATCTCTTAAATTATCGAGCAGGGTGGGCCACGGGCTTTGGGCTAGGTGGTTTGGGTCGTCGAGTGACAATTTACGGTTTGCTTTCGTCATCAACACGCGTCTTCTTCAGCGAGCTGCTTAATTTCGCCGTAGCTCCTGGCGTGTGGACACGTGCTTGGTCGGGGCTTTTCGAAGGTGTCATCACTGGAGACTGTCGGACAGCTGCTGAGCTCTTGGTCCCCGGGGCATGATGTTTACATGTTTTCTTTTATTTATTTTTATGTGCAGTTGTATCTACAGTTAATTTAATTAATGTTTAAATATGCATATAAACAAACATCAAGGGATTTTCGACACCTCGTGAGAACATCGGCCCGGCGGATTTATGTTATGTTAGCTTTTTCGACGTTCGTATAAGGGTATTATTGTAGCGCAATATGTGTACAGTTGTGCTAAAAAGAGCAAGAAAAGCCTGGGATACCTGCATTTACACAATTATGTTTTTAAGTACTTGCATCATAAACTTTCTGTTATTTTGAAATGGAATTAGAGTCTGGACTCGGGAAATTAAATTTGGATTCATCGTACCATAATGTGAGTTTCTAGACGCCTGAGATTAAGTAAGGATCATCCTTAAGGAAATGTAAAGGTGCAAAGAGTTTCACTACATACGCAAAATAATGTAACATTTTTAGTGTAATCCATATTGAGCTCGCGCTTTAGAACATGCTAGCATAGATGAAAGCTAGATGGCGCTATGGTGCTTACTTATTTCTGCTGCGTTAGCTGCGTCTACAGGAGAGCTGCGTCTACTGCAATTTCATGTGTAGTCAGTTTCCGGACATTCGCTAACTTTCATTCCGAAAAACGACTCATGCATAAGCCTATAAATTAGTTTTAATATATTTTTTTTAATATGCAGCTTTATTTTGTGAATTCGGTAGAATGTATTTTATTCAAAGTATTGTCCATCGAAAGAACGATGTATCTTTTGAGGCTCTCCACAAATAGATCCATTTTTTGGTATTAATTAGAAGATTGGAAGTCTGCAGAGTACGGCGGTGTGGTAGCACTTCCCATTTTAATGTTTCCAAGTATGTTTGCACCATGTGTTCGAGCATTGTCATTCTCAAAATATCATCCTTTTTTCGCGCTGTGCTCACCTCAAACGCATCAATTGTACTCGATAGCGATCCGCATTTATGGTTTCATTAGGTTTTAAGTACCAGCTCATAGACTACACTAAGCTGATCCCACCAAATACAGAACCATACTGGATCCATGGATATTCGGCTTTATCGTTAATGTTGATGCAAGACCATGTGGTCAATATGATTTTTTTCGCTCTAGATATGTCACATAATAAACCCACTTTTCATCAACAGTACGATGCAAAAATGCATTTTGATTTTGCCGTTGAAGCAGCATTGTCAATGTCTCTTAGCTTCCATTTATATGGCACATAAAGTCCAAGCTTTTGACTCATTCCAATGTTCTTTGAGCAATTGGAAATGGTGTCTTGTGTTACTCCCAACAATAATGCATAATCATCTTGCATTTGTACACAGATCATCATCGAGTAATGCCTTCAAATCCTCGTCTTAAAGTTTTTTGGCTATCCAGAAAGCTCTTTGTCCCACTTGTAAAACGTCGAAACGAAACCAGTATTCACATAATGAAATCGATGGAACATGGTAAGCTTGACACAGCATTCGACCTTCAGCCGCATTACTATAAAGAACCAAACTTTACGTAAGAGCGATTAACTCGATACAAATTCAGACATTTTTAACGCACTTGAAAAACTGTTTAGTCAAACTTTTCCGAAATGACACATACTAAAAGTGAAGCCTGTCAAACGGCCAATAAAACTGCTTCAATGCACGGGTGTCTCATAAAGTTAGTTTATTTAGTGATCGAACTGTACTCACCTTAGAACCGATTATGCAAGCTCGCAACAGATTTCCAAGCACACCGAACTCATACAATGCCACATATGTTACATGCGATCCCTCAACGGGCTATAAAATTCTGCTTTATAATCGATATGTTTCGATTAGTTATTCATAGTTATTTTACACGATTTGGCCTAATCGCTCACAACACTTGGCCTTATTTGCGATAGAAGGAAGATTGATGGCGCATACCGTTGATCGTCCTTATTGAAGAAAGTTTCTATTTATCAAGCAAACTCTCCTTGATCTAATCTCTAAATACTCTTAAACACTCTATATATTGAATATCTTTTATGACTCAGCTAGAGTTTTGAGCAATTGGCGCTCTGCCTACATAATTAACTTGCCAAGTTTGAATTTGGAGACAATTTAGCATAATTTATAGTGACTCTCATGCAGCCAATAAACAAAAATTGCATACAAATGAAACAATTTGTGCTTATGATTTGTGCACTAGCAGGGCCTAGAGATAAGAGAGCAGCTAACATCTTGGCAATACGCACAGCCCAAACCCACGCAAGGGCTATAAACCATGCAACAACAAAAAAAAAGGGGCACCAAATTAAACTTATCGCTGGCAGATTTATCATCATTGCCAGCCAGCTGAACAAACCGAACTCAAGTTGGCATAAACAAAAGGCCATATATCAGAGGGCAAAGGACATAGTATGTAGTACGAACAAAACGATACTACCAATAAAATATGGCATTTTAGTAGTTGCAACTTGAAAATGACTTGTGGCAGCCAAGCGCAAAACTGTCGCGAGATTTTGAAAAATTAGAAGAAAAAAGCCAAAAATGCATGCAAGTAATACCAGATTTATGTCTGTTTAATGAGACACAAAACTTTCAAAGGGCTAATTTATGGGGTTCTTTTTTCGGGAGTGGGTAGGTTCAAGTGCCTTGGATATGCTTCGGTGCGCAATTTGGTATCATAAATTATGTGTAAGATCAAATTGCTACCTTCATGTGGCACAACTTTTTGTTGTACTTTCAATTAAGGCAATTGATTTTAATTAGACCAAGCAGAGTAGAGATGTAGAGATGATGTATCTGTAAGAATTTTTCAAAGAAATTATTATGATTATTAAACACGCGACTGTGAAAGAGTGTGGACAGGCTATAAAAACTTTTATACCTCGGTGATGTCTCCTCGCTGTAACTTAATATTTACTCTACTCATTCAGCTCAATTAATAGGAATTATATGGCCAAGTCGTCGCATAATGCACCAGCAGCATCTGAACTATACGAAGTATCTTAAGAGTGCCCACATGTAATGCCAACTGCTGGCAGCTCCTTAATTGGCGAGCAGCAACACACAGATACACACACATGAGACGTGCTTCAATTGAGGTGATCAACGTTAATTAAAAGCCAACAAAAGGCAGCAGAGGGCTGACTCAGCAGACTGGCTCTCTTTAAGTGGCTGCCACAGTATTAACAGTAAAAGTTAGCGTTACCGTGTTGCATAATGAAAAATTAGCATTTTGTGGCTCATTAAAATACTAACACCACCAAGAATGGCCATATGGAAATCGTTGACAAATGTCGCAATATGCTCAATGTTTCCATCTTAGCAGGCAGCTATCCAACAGATACTGCTCCTAGAACTCATTGGCGTTTGTCATTTGTCGTTTGTCTCCATGTCATGCCAGCCATTGGCTGGCCACACAGCTGTGTCGCAGCCGCCTCTCGATTTGTATCGCGTTGCCCCTTCGAGTCGAGACGCAGTCTAACAAATGCGTCAACACCGAATTTTCATTTGGTTAATGTGTGAAAGTGTTTTGTGGAAAAACTGAAAAACTAAATACCACTACGCACATAGAGTAGCGTTCTATAACTGAAATAATAACATGAATTTATCAATTTGTCATGTTGATATTTGTTTGGCAATTTATTTTCCAAGTGCGACAGGCACCAATGGCACCGAGCGGCAAATGAAGCAACTGACGGCTTGGTTTTCGAGTGGGTACTCGGTTCTTTCAGCTGGGCATGTTGGTATTTTATTTTTGGATTTGGAATACATTTGAGGAAATGTAACTAAAATGCAGGCATATGTCAGCCAATTGTGGGCAGTAATTAATTGACTCATTGTCTGAAATAATATGAGTAGCCGGAAGGTTTTTCCGCTTGTAGAAGTAATGATAGCTACTTAAGCAGATTTCCATATGTGCATGGTAAGCAGTGACAACAAGCATCTACTGTAATCAGAAGCGAGTCTTATAAGTTAAGCCCTGTTCAGTGGCTTCTTCTTTATAATACGTTTACATCTTGTTGCACTCAGGCATTCCTCTATTACGAAGGTGTGCTTATCGACGGTCTGTCATTCGCCTACTCCAACTTGAAATTCATAAATTTGTCAAATCGAGCTGGAAATCTCAATCATTTTTTCGTATCTCACATGTTTTTGAGCAACAGTATAGGAAAAATATTAAAATTTATGCGAGTACAAATACAAACAATATGAACCGCCAAGGTTTCATACATCATCGAATTGAATAGTGATTAAAAATAAACTTCACTTTGACTTATGTAAAGCTCTTTTTCAGGCTCTTCTGCGCGCGCCGTCTTCAATTGGTGATACCAAAGGTAGCTAGTAGCTCTAAAACTTCGTCTCCTCCGTTCCACATCCGCATTGAAGACCTTTCCCGCAGGAGCTTCTTCGTCCATCCGCACAGCATGACCTACCCAGCGACGCCGCTAACACCGCTTGACTATGTGAATGCTATCGTAGACCTCATAGAGCGGATGCGGTAGAATTAGAATCGGTACTCTGTGAACACAATATAATAAAATAAAGTAAATGCAGCGATTTTTTTTCTCCAAAATGCGGCACTCGGAGTGTGTGACACCAAACGATTACTTGTGTTCACACAGACAATGCATTCGATCGTGTGACACTTAGTTGCTGTGCCAACAGGTTGGCTCTTCACACTGGATTGTGCCCATACAAAGCGTGATGCTGTGGGACACAGTGTATGCCAAGCATGATATATATGCCAAGCATGATCATAGCTGCAAAGAATGAAATCTTTAGAATTTCTGTGCCGCCTACTTTTTTTTTGTAGACATTTGCAAAGAAGCCCTTCAGTCACACCCGTAAGTACAATCGACGATCATAGCGAATTACGAGAAGACATTATAATCGAATAAAAGTCAATACCAGATCAAAAAGTATAAGGAATAATGACTCATCGTTAGTAATGCCAGTCCTGAATTTCTTGCCATTTGTTCAATTGGTCTCAGTGTCTATGGCCATTAGCGGCTGCGGCTACTATAAGCCTGTACTTCTGACTGGGTACGCTATAATTCTCTTAAGCCTTCCTGCTTGTCAGAACTTTTTTGAAACTAATGAAGGACGCCTGAACGATTGACTTGATAATTTAAACATGTTTCGCTGTCCACATCACGAATATTTCAACCCGGAATTTGTGACAGTGTTCAGCCCGTATGGTGTGCCCTAGTTTAAACTCTGCTCACGTGTTGGCTCAGACCTGTGCTGCAATCGTCTATTTTGATTCTTTTCTTATGTGACCGATTCGACTTTAGACTTAGAAATTATTGAAATTAACTTAGAAATTATTAAATTTCAATTGGGTATATTCGTGTTCAGCGCTTTCAAAACAGGAAAGACTGTTCCCTACGTAAGAAAAACATAAACTTTTGTTTGACCTACAAACTTTAAAATTGCGAAAAGCATTTTAACATCGGTGCATATTACGATCGCAACTTATTAGCATACAAAAACTGTTTTTCCAACGAAATGGCAACATAGCCACAAATTCCCTAAACTAAGCTAGTACTCCTTTACCCCCTTCTATATCAGTAACAATTTTTTAAAATTATGCCTTTACTACCTCGAAGCAACCAAATGGCATAACACACTTAGCCACACTTTGTTTTGTTGTACAACAAATGGCTTCATAAATGTACTATACAAGTACAACCCGCATTTCACTAAAATGCTTACATACGGTAAAAGCAAACAAAAACAAATTTCAATTTAGCTTAAAGATTTTGCACATAAAATTTGTAACACTCAATTAGTTTAAACGACAACGAGCAAAGAACCAGCGATATGGCAACCCTCTGCCGTACAAAACTCTCTCACACAATCCCTCTCACTCTCGCTATGAATTTCATTTAATATGATTAGTGCGCTCATATGAGGTATGTATAGTTGGTTAGGCACAAGTGCAAGGGGGTTACACATTGGGTCATAAAAATATTTACGCTGCATACTTGCGGGCGCTGCAGCATAAATCAAGCCAAATAGACATCATTATGATGAGCACTCGGGTTCGCTAGTTGTTAAAAGGTGGTGAAAAATCATCAGCAACAACAACAACATAATCGATTGACAGCGGTATACACTGTACTACCCCTGGAAAAAAAAAAAGAAATCAATTTAATTTCGCTAATGTAGTGTAATGTACAGTATGAATATCATAATGTATGTATGTGTAGCTGCATCTATGGGATATTTCAAGTGGAATTTGTGCCCAAAAACGAAAACGATTACAAACAAATGGTCTATTCGAAGCTGTTTAGGGGGTGCATTGGGCTGCGACCGAGGGGTTGCCCGTTTGCATAACTTTGCTGAGGTGGCATGCCCCCTTCGCCCACTCCACAACTCAGCCACTTTTGTAAGCCAACAATTGGAAAAGCTTTGGCAGCACACTAAAACAAAATCTTCATTAATTCTGATCGATGACCATAAATCCTTTTCGGTGTCAGTGCTCCAACCCCAAACCCGAGTCCTTACACTTTTTTTTTGTGTTCCATTGACGATTAAATACTGTGCTGAGCTAGCGCATAGTTGCAACAATCAAATGATTGAACACTTACAACAACAGCTTGTAGCCAAGACAGCAAGACTGTACCGAGGAGCAGATGAAGCAGCAACAGCAGCAGCATCACGCATGCAACGCTCATACAAATTCGACAGCTGAAAGCGTTTCCGCTTCCGTTTTCTTGTCTTTGTTTGCTTACATTTCTCGTTTGCTTTTACTTTGGCTATAACGCTTTTGTTTTTGGCCAACTCAACTCCAAATCGATGCACTGAAGCGCGTTTATTTGTTGCTAGTAATTTATTTACTGCCGCCGCTGCTATTGGCCATGCTAATACTACACGCTCTTTGCCCTAAGAGCCGTTGCAACTTGTTAGTTAAATACTGCCAGTTGTTCTTCGTAGTAGCTGGCAACTCTTCTTCTTGGCGTTGCCACACAAAAACTTTGCATTGTTGTTGTTGTTGTTTTGTACTTGCCAGTGATAAATTAATCGCTACATCAGTTTTTAATTCCGTGTTTCTGACGATTTATCTTTGTGGATGTGCGTCGGCGTGTGCCGAATGTGCAGCCAGCGGGCACAGTGGTACAGGTCTTAGGGATTATTAAGTATATGAAATATCAGAACTTTGTCGGCTGTACAAGCTGCATCAAATTGAATAAGCAACCTTGGTACTTTTGACAGTACAGTTCATAATACTTATTACACATTAAAAGTTTTTCGAATTTTCTAGGCCTACTGACATTAGTTTTTTGGAAAAACTTAGCCATTCACAGTGAGTAGTATGTGGTGCCGCATAGCCTTACTCAGCAAAGGTGCACGTCCTTTCAATAACTGTGTTTGCTTTGTATTATACGTGTTTTTGCTTAAACCATTTTGAAAGATGGAACGACGAACTTAAAAAGCTATACGACGATATTGACATAGGCAGGTGGTTTTAAAACGAGCGGTTCCAGTAACATATGTAGGTACGTGAAGGTCCAAGAAGAAAGGTCTGTAATGCGGCTAATGTAGCGAGATGGACAAGCAGTAGACTGTACTTCGGTTAGAGGGTGCATTTGCTACATTTGGTAACAGACGTCTATGATTCGACCCTGACGAAAGGCCCTGGGTATGCATGTCATTTCTTCAATAGGAAGCAATAATTTAATTTTCTGCCCGAAAAAATTAAATTGACTTAGTAATCAACAAAATCGCTGAATCATTATGAAAACAGCTATGCAAGTCATATACATAAATAGTTTGCAGATCGCTATCAACCAATCCAAAGAATTTTTTACTTTGGTCGGGCTTTCATGCCTTTAGTGAATGAAGTAAAGAGTGCACTATCGGCCCAAGGACCCGTATTGACATCTAACCTATGGCTCGCAACTCAAAGGTGGGAGATGAAGCTCCTGCGCATTACTAAAGCAGACGAATTTTTACAAATGATAGCGTGTCTAGCGAGAGAGAGTCGCAGCTGGAAATCGCAAACAGCTTCAAACGAAGACTGTCAAAACCGATCTTCGGACAACTTATATTTGCTTGCATTCACACCCAAAATCACAAACGCCATTCCACTCACGCTATAAAATAAACCCGATAGGGCAGCTTCTTTTCTTTAGATCTGAATATGGGAACCAGAGCTCAGATTACTTTGATGTTCTTTCAACACTTATCTCTCAACAATCTTAGAAGTAGATTCAGTATGCTGGAATCATGAGGCAATAAAGCTTCTTAAGCCTGCGTGCTGGTCTTGCCTGGCGTCTTATAACAGCTCAACAAAGACCAAATTCTGCAACTTTAACTTCTGCGAATCACTTGATAACACTTTCTTTTCGTCAATGCAACTGTCTATCTTCTGCTTATCTAGAAATGTTGTTGAAGAGCAGCTAAAGATACCTATACATAAACTCTTTAGTAACGCTATCAACCCAATAGGTACAGTCACTGCTACCAACTTACTTCTTCTCCGAGCTTCCAACTATTGCATAAAGGATGTCACAGACATGTAGGCCAGTTCCATAAATGCCAAAAACGAAGACATGCAGAAGACGTTGTCCAAATTGGATTCCTAGACTAACTAAGTATGTAGCCACTAGGTGTAAAGCATTGTAGCAGAATTAATGCAATGCTTAACCAATTTCGAATACTTTCGCAATATTATTTAGTATTTAATGGACACTGTGCCTGTCAGCCTTTAATGCCACGTTGACTACGTTGTTGGCCCTCAAATGCAGTTCCAGTTCCCAGTACCAGCTCGAGCTTCATCACCATCTCCGGCTACTTGCAATGTTTAAAATGATGTATGGCAAAAATTTTGACAAATGTACAAAAATGAGTCATGAGTTCGTTGCGCAAACAAAACGCGCTTGTTGTATTTGTAGTTTTTGTTGCCCGTACACTACTATTTGATGTTGACTTTATCATGTACTCACTGCAACATGGTTTTCGTAGTTGTTGTTGTTGTTGCTTTTATTATCCGTAGAACAAACAAGTAGTAGTGAAGCATTCGCTAGATACACATGTTTTGCCACATATGAGTGCAATTGTCTGTAGGTGGTATGGAAGCTGCAAAATGAGGCGCCAACATTAATCATTTATGGTTTACCTTGCAACATTTTGCCACACAGCTTTAACTTACTTTATAAACATCTAGTATGCCTTGAAAATACTGACTGTATGTAAATCCCTAAAATTGAAATCACTTTACTTGGGCGTCTCTCTATGAGACATAGTTACTGCGTACGGACAGCGTACAAGGCATTAAATAAAATAAAAGCCATACCGAAAAAATTAAATATAAATTAAATCACAAAATAAAATAATGGATAAACTTTCCATTAGTGACAAAGAAGAAGCCGCACCTGAAGACACCAGAGAGCGTCATAGTTCTGAAGACTTTGAAGAAAGCAGTTCAATACGTGAGCCAGAAGAGCGTGGAGCTCGGCAGAATTACAATAGTCGTGACAATCGTGATGGCCGTGATCAGCGCTTCAACCGTCAGTCACGCGATAATCGCAATCCTGAATCTCGTTACAACCGTGAGCGTCGTGATTATCGTGATCACGAACGTGATTTCCAAGTGCCCTCTGAGCCACCATACATTGCTTATGTAGGCAATTTGCCCGGTGGCTTAGTGCAGGGCGATATTATGAAGATTTTCGCGGACTTTGAGGTTAAAAACGTGCGTCTAATCAAGGATCGCGAGACAGACGAATTTAAGGGCTATGGCTATGTGGAGTTCGAAACGCTGGCACAACTGAAGCGTGCCCTCGCCATGAACGGTCGCATAACGCTGGACAATCTATCTGCGCCGCTGCGCATCGACATAGCCGATCATCGTCGACATGGCAATACCAACTCTGGCTTTGTGCCACGCAATTATGATAGGCAACATGGCAGACATAGCCAGAGCACAGAGAACCGCTCAGATGCTAGTCCCAATCAAAGCAATGTGTCCATGGATCGTGCACGTGGACGTAGTCAGTATTCTGGCTATAACCGTGGAGGACGCAGCCAGAGTAGTTATTATCAAAGTCGTAATGACAAGGGTCATCGCAACGATTCGCACGAGGCTTCGAGCAGCAGTCAGATTGCCGGCAGCTACAATCGCTCTCGAGCATACAATTCGCAATTCAACAATCGGTACGTATAGGTGCAAGTTCTATCGAGTTATATTGCTTATATCTCTGACATCTTACAGCAACAATACTAACCAGCACTTTTCCAACTCGCGCAACTCTGACGGAGGCCAGGGCTACAACTCTTTCAACAATGCCAACTATTCGCACTTTTATCAGAATCGCAATCGCGATCGCCGCAGCCACTATAATCCCAACAACACAAGTAAATCCAATAACGACGACTACAACCGTAGCTCCCCACGCAATGATACTGAGCGTACGTCTCCTGTCCGCCGTTCTGCTACACGTGATGATGAAAGTCGTCCCAAGTTGTTATTAAAGCCAAGAACTGTAACCGAACCTATTAATTCCGTGGCTGAGACCAAACAGGCGGCGCTCATTTTCGGTCTAGCTAAACCTAGTGAAGGCCAAAACAAGCAGAGCGGATCGGACGGTCGTAGCAGCGAATAGGGCGTGTTATTCAAAATCGGACTTACCAACCCATAAATTAACTATTTTTCCAGTCATCTCATCATCATCTTGCTGCTGTCAATATGTTTAACGCCAGTTGATGTGTTCTTCCTTCCAATAAAACAAAATTTAATGTGTTATTAAAAGTCGTTTAGATATTTAGCACTGACACAATCCTAATTTATATGCTGGTAAGTTAAGTGGAAAAGCGCTTCAAAAGGCGGAGACTCTCGCACTGAACCATAATAGAATAATTACAAGGTAAGATCCTTCTGTCAGATAGGCGCAAATCACCCTGATACATACATAGCTAAAAAACCAACTATAATGCAAAATTCTTGCTATTGGCTTAAATAGCTTATACTTGATCCCACCCATGACACAATGATAACAAGCTACGTTTTAGCTGAGCAGCTGTTCCCATGGGCTACCAATTTTGCGGTCTACGCGTAGGTGTATACGCGTATACATGTTGGATGATTACCACATCACTCTCAGAATCTCTAGCAGTTAATAGTTTTGGTAACTCAAGAAGAATAGTAATCGCGTCTTGGGTTTTTGTATCCTGATCCTACTTTGTTACGAGAGTAATTTCCTCCTCGCTCTCTGTCCCACCTTACCATAATGTTCGAGCCATAACATCGAGGTACACAGCACACCCGCCAAAATGTAGTGTATGAAAAGCGGCAGGTCACGGCACACAGTGGTGCCATCTGACTTCGTTATAGGAGGAGTAAATATAATTTCAAAATTTTAAATGATAAGACGTTTGAAGTGTATAATACAGAACTTTACGTTTTTGGAAGCTTCAGTGTTGGGAGCACATTTGTTGCATTGTCGCATTGAAGATTAAGAAATTTTCTCAAATACGCATTTAATATTTTGGAAATATATTTCAACGTGTACTTTGATTTTATAATCAACAGACACAAAAACACTATAGAATATCATGCTATAGTTTTTCTTTGTTTCAATTATCGAAAGGATGCGGTTTCTTTCCTGATAGAGTGCATAAATCTTTGGCACCGTCCGACAGCCAATCAAGTTACTAACCAAGTATAAATATCAGCTCATTTAAATGCTCTTAAGACTCAACAATTGACCCAGGCAGAGAAACTCATTTAACTTTTGCACACACACAGAGATAGGTAAAAAGGATAACAGTCAACAACAAGAACAGGAGTCCAGTCAAACCCAAGGAGACACTCCAAAAATTGTCGCTAAGGGACTGTGTGGCAACTTTTGCAAACTGCTCGACCATTGCCCATTGGTTGCTGTTGTTGTTGCTCGCTTGCTGGCTTAATTGCCAAGTGTCCTTGGCAAAGTGCAAAGGGAGCCTTAATTGCTGCAAGCGCTACACCAGCCCCCCACCATTCGGTACACTCTGAACTTATTTAGCTAGTCGGTAGCACTAGACGGGCGCAGGCTCAAATGTTTAATTGCCATTTAGTCCTTTTTAATGGACTCTACTGTACCGACTGCGGGCTGGCCCTTCATTAATGTGCACATCTAGATTTGAGCTCACCTCCTCTGACCGAAGTCCTGTCGATATCACATATATTATCTCAAACTTGCGTGGACCAACCTTACTTACTGACCGTCAGTCAGTCCGTCTCTAGATAAACTTGCAAATGTCGGCATTTTAATAGGCAATAGGCGCACAAGGACAACAAAAATTTTGACTTAATATGCAAGCACCGTTATCGTAGCATCATGTGTGTGTGTTTGTGCTGTCCTGTGGGGTCCTGTGGGGTCCTGCTGTCAATTTTGTTGCATAAATTTGTCCAAATGGTTTGTTGTTATTGTTGCTGCTGATAAGACTTTGTCGATAGCATGACAATTAGAGAAGACTACACAAGAGATGTGTGTTTAACCTCAATTGTTTCAGAAGTTTTGTTGAAAGCACAAATGACATAAGATTTTCGATATTGCTGTTCATTGAAAATAAAGTTGGAAATTAGCAAATGTTTCAATGAGTCATTAGTCTGGATTGTCGGTGGTTGACCAATAAGTCTTTTCGACCTGTCTGTTTATCTGGATGATAGAAAATTCCGGCTCAATATTCTAAATGCTCAACTAGGCCTTAATATACTACATAGGTTGGCATGGTATAGTCTTAACATGTGTTCCTGCTCCTTTTTATCTATTTCGTCATTATTTTTTTTAATAATGTTTTCACTGGAGTAATTTTTCATCTGATTTCTTAGTTAAACTGTACTCAGCAATAGAGCTGCGAAATTTTCGATAGTACTATCAAGGAGTTGATTTTTTTTCTTTGTGTCTCACTATCAGTGATTTTTTTTTATTATTACTAAGGTAAAAAAACTAGAAAACAAAAGAAAAACGATAGTATCGAATCTTTTCGAGTCGCTAGTATCAAATCTTTTGTCTGAATCTCAGCAGGCACAAAACACTGCTGCACAACAATCGATAGTTCTATCGATATATTAATTTTTTTTATTTGGACTTCACTACCGATGTTTTTTGTTTCACTATCGATATTTCAAAGCCACATGCCGGCAGCGTCATTTCTGACAATTTGGACACAAAATCTATATTAAAAAAAGCTAAGCAAAATTTCAGTGTGGTACCGATTACTTCGCAATAACGCAACGTGTTCAGGTGAAACCTATACCATTCAAGCGACAAAATGCTTGCGGTTTGCAGAATATGAGTTTCACCAGGATACGTTGCATTTTCATTGTTGAAAACCTCATCGGCGAATTGAGATACAAAGAAAAAATCCAAAGAGCATCAAATATATTTTGCGGATATGTGACAGTTTCCAAGACAGTGATGCTTCTTGGGTTGCTTTCTCAGTTAGATCGACTCAAATGCAAAAAACGCACATATATGCAATGTCTTCAGAATGGTCGCTTTTCAGCAAGTCAAGTCAATGTAACGGTCAAGGTCACTCTTTTACTTTCATGCTCTTTGAAATAAGCAAATTGATAGTATCGAATCATTTTGCTTAAGCTATCTAAGTATCGAAAGCACGACTATCGATAGTTTTGCAGCTCTATAAAGCACTGCCTCTCAAAACTGAAGTATGATTGGCTATTTTGAGCCAAAGAAAAATCGCTTCCCTTACTGATATTTCGATAAATTAAAGACTCTTTTATTGATATTAATTGTCTGTCAAGACTGAAATCTATGATACAAGTCTAAGATACAAAATGTGTTCATGAATTCGTGAATCTTTAAGGTCACTTAATATAGGACAAACAGTGAATGGCCTTCAATGATTGATTTTTCCATAATTTTTAGCAGATACTTTTGCATTATTCTCCATTTTTTGGTTCTATCCTTTCTGTATATTCTTCAGTTGTTAAAATAGTTGAAGCTTATATATCGATTTTTTTTTTTATATATATTTTATGGTTTACTCTTATGCTCAAAATAGAGAATAATATATTATTATTGCAATTCAGTCTCATGACTTAACTGTAAATTCTCTGATTGAAGTTTTTATAACCTAAAAAATAATAAGTTGTATGTGCTTTTGGTGTAAGTTGCTTGATGCTGACTCTTTGGCACTCCTCCTCATGCGATTTGACACTCCATTCATGACAACCTGCTGGCTGCACTTACATTTAATGAAAAAAAGAGCGCATTATTATTAAATTACGCCCATTCCTTACGATCCGTACGCCCTGCCGCCTGCCCAGCTTTTGGCATAAACATAAACTTTGCGCCTTTTGTGTTTGAGCAAACTCCAGCGCAAACTGCTGCAGGCCAGACAAAGTAATGTATCCTGGGCAGTCCAGGCTAAGCCATACACTCTCTCTTACACACACACAAAACACCTTTAATATTTTCATTATGAAGTCATTCAACGCGATTATGAACGCGTGACCCCCGAGGCGCGCCGGCCCTGGTTTGGGCCCACCCTAATGAACAACGGGCGTAGCACTTGAGCTTGAAAGCTGATGAAAGTGGCGCAAATCGCTAGCAGTCTGTAGCCCCGTTTCTGAGCTGAGGTAAATTACAATTTTGTTTATAAGTGGCAGTCGCCAGTGCAGCTGTACCTAATAATCATAATAATTGCGCCATGGGCGTCAACGCCAACGCGGACAACATCATCCTTAACTCTGCCAGACGCCAACGCTTTAGAGCTCGTCAACGGCATCAGCAGCAGGAACAGTACCCAGGACCAGGACCGCCAACAATTGCTTATAAAGTGCGTGTGACACATTAACAAAAACAGTAAGCTCAAAAAAAAAAGAGAACAAAATAAAAGCCAGAAAAGTGAGAAAAACGCGGAAAAATTCCAAGGCAAATAAAGGCAAACTTCAAAAGAAATAAAAATAAAATGCAAAACTCGAAGAAAAAGTCCTTTAATGCCCGTGAATTTAACGCGGGATTTCTATAAAGTGCAGCCCTGTGCAAGGGTGGGGCAACTACGGGCCGGGGTTTCTGCGGTTGCTGCTTCGAAAATTGAAAATGTTCGTGCGTAAATTGGCTTTGACTATGCGTTGGACAGAGATCTGGGCAGCCAAAAGGTATAAAGCTGTGCCCCCGACGCTCCGAAAATAAATTGAAACAAGCTACTCCAAAAGATTCAGTCGCGGTCACGGTCGTGACCATTTCACCTCATGTACCGTACGCAATGGCCACTTTTTTAAATTGAATTTCTTTTGAGAGCGCTCCTAGCAGTACAAAACCAAATAGCGGAAGAAAATTAAAAAGAAATTAAGCCAATTTGCCTGTGCCTAGTACGTAGTACATACAGAGTTGACGTGGCCCAGACGCCCGGCTCAATTTCATTTGCAATTTCGAGTTCCAAGTGCTGCTGTTGCGGCTCGTAAATCTTGGCTCCATAAATACCACTGTGTACTCGGTACTCGTTTGTTCTGATATGCTGTCGCCTTGCAATGTCTTCACTCCGGCGTGAAATTCTTTAATCTCATTCAATTCAATTAGTTCAAGTTGACTAGTTAATGCTGCGCGAGTCCTTGAGTCCTTTTTACAAGTGCCCAGACCCAGACCCGGACCCGGACCCTGTGTAGGTGTGTTGCTCTCTTCTTTACTTTTTTTAGTCGTTGTTGCTGTTGTTGTCACTGCGCATTAACTTTTGAAATTTATGGGTCATTTAGTAGGCAGGCAGGCGAATTTGTAATAGATAATGTTTTGGTTGAAAGCAATTAGCCTGGCCCAATTAGCGAGAGAGAACAGCAGGCACTGCAGAGAGTAGGAGAGCCATCAAAAGAGCGTGCTTGTATTGGTGGAATGTGAATTTTTTATGAGGTCTATGAAGCAAGCTCGCGAGCAATGTTGGAAAGCTCATATTGTGGGTGTTCAAGCTTGCTGGGTGAGGTTAGAGTATTAATATAGGCTCGAAACCTGAGTGCGGTTCAGATATACTGCAATTTCTTAGCCTTTGAACGAAATGTCGCGATCAATTGGAAGAATTTGAAAATAAAGATCAGCATTTCTTACAAACATTTGGCTTTCTCTACTATTTTGGATGATCGTACTGTAAGGAAGACAGCAGAAAGTAGTTGTCACATGAAATGACACATTCTCCTATTAATCGTTTTATTCATAATTCTCGCATAGCACAGCTGCAACTAACCATTAAGATGTAAGTGAAAACTTAAGCTTCCTTATCTTCAAAAGTCTGTTAATTCTGTCTTATGAGTTTTAAGAATATGTATGTATGTTTTTACTAATTTGTTAAATCAATTATAGTTTTAAGCGGCATCCGACATGTAGATTTTCGTTCATATCAGCGCCAGTAGTACTACTCCTATATTGGAACATATTTATCCCTTCCGATAAGTTAAAGCCTTGAAACATTAAGTAAAGCTCAGAGAGGCTCAGAGAGGCTTCCCCCACTTTTCAAGTTTTTCCCATTCCGTCCGACGCCTTTTTTTTATAGAAATATCGAGTGAGATTAAAAAGTTTCTGAAAAGGAGTGTAATGTTTAACGCAAAAATAGCATGAAACGTATTGTTTAATCGACATCGACCTAGAATACCGAAATGCGTATACCTCCATTCCATGCAATTTGTACCTAACCGCAAACCTTCTTTTGACAAGTTCTATTATATATACTAGAGTTGCAAAACTGTCGTGAGTACTATCGTGGTATCAAATTTGTCCATTTGTGTCTTATTATCAATGAATTTTATACCCTGTACACAAAGTGTAAAAGGGTTTATAGATTTGGCAGAAGGAGGCGTGGCATTCTATATTTTTACTATCTTTAGCTTAAACATCCGCTTAGCGGCTAAGGCTAGAAGAGTAGGAAGGAAATAAATGATAATGCTATCAATGTTTTTTTCACATAAAAAGTTGCATCGCATCCCACTTCTCGCAACATGAGTCTTACAACCGCTTTGGTTCGAAACCACAACTATGCCTCAGGATAAAAGGCTGTCGTTCGTGCACTCATTGACCATGGGTCCGAAGGCACACTTATAACTGATAATGTTGTTCAATCAACGGGACGTCAACGCATCAGAATAGGTGAAAACTCCAACAACACATGCAAGTGTACCACTGAATTCAAGCTGACTTCTTACGCTAACTTGCATTTCAAAATTTGAGTCAATCCCATTTTTGTTCTTCCCACGTTAACCTCGAAGCTACTAAAGGCAAACCTTTCTCAATTGCAAGGACACGTTTCAGCCGCATTGTTATGCTGCTCAGTGTGGGCGTCATTCCACAAATAATAATGCCCGAACTCCGAAAGGGACCCCTAGAGTAACCGTTCGCTCAAATTACAAATTACTGAAATGGATCGTTTTTGTCCAATTACAAACAACGCATGCCCATACGGTATCTATCCGTTGTCCTCAAGTTCTTTACGCTTGACCAAAGGAGAAGAAGGAACAGTGGAGAACGGAAAAACATTTTCAGCGATGGCAAATATATGGTGCGCAATCTCTGTTTGGCGGTGTGTTCCTCTGTTTGTCCATATTGTCGCCTAGATTTCGCAGACTCCAAAAATTTGATCATAACGCATATTTTCAGGACACAGATAAAGTTTGTCGAATCATGTCGATATCTTGTCCAATAGCTGCAACTAAATTTCACTTTTTTTGGAGTTGGATAGGTAGTCCAAAGTTTAGCTTATAAACTAAACAATGTTGACTTTTTGCCGAACTAACCCCGCCATATTAGGTAACTTGCTACATTACCATGACCTTCAATTTCCACAGAAATTCGATTTTTTTGCCAACAATGTGTACATGATGTCCCACTGTCAGTTCCAATATGATTCACTATGTGAACGACAAATTTTGAGTGGTGTATTCAATTTTCTTTTTACTTCATTGAAAATACATTCAAAATATTTTTTTATGTTTTTGGCACAAGTCACACATACACACTGCAATGTTCTAACAGTTTTACAAAGTTGCTTCTTTTTATTCAAGTGTTTTTTGTTGCATACATGTATTATAATGAAACAAAACATATTAGTGAGCAAGTTACAATGATTTAAATAGTATTGCGCTTACTTTTTTGCCATCCTGCAGTATTCTAAGCCCACTGGAATTCAATAAAGTTACTGGACTACACTTGAAAATTAAAGGAAACAGTGAAAATTTTATGTTCGTGTAAGTATGTTAATACTCCTCTTATGCGTGTAGTTTTGTAGGTACAAAAGTTTGTACTATTATTTTGAGAGCTGCCCTCCAGGTATTTAGAGAAACTTACGTTTTATAAAGGCGGCGCTCACATCTACATAGATTTTGATGTGGAGCACTCCTCCCGTCGCCTTTGCTTCTCCAATCGGTGATACAAATGGTAGCTAGTGACAGCCTGGCCTCGCCGCCTTTCTTCAGCAGCCGCATTGAATACTTTTCTCGCAGTAGCTTTTTCATCAATACTAACATCATGATTAGCCAGCGGAGCGGCTAAATGCCCATTCGATTGACCATGTAGAGCTCAGAGAATTCGTCGTTCCATCGGATGCGGTACTCGTTGCCAACGGCATGTCAAAGGCAGCATAGAGCAAACGGGAAGGTAGTGTTAATTTCGTCTGGCGACAGTTATCTCTACTACTCATTTATCTACTGAGACCAAGAACATCAGAAGTTTGACTTCAACATCAATCTAAGAATCCAACCGATGCGTTTCTCAACTCGAAGAAAACATATACTTTGTCTTGCTCTCAATTACAACTAGATTTGCCTGGCGGACGCTCTATCAATAGCTTTGGTTTCACTTTGGTAACTGCTCACTTAGTAAGACCAATGAAAGTGACATCATCTGCTCTATGGACACCATGAAATTCCATATGCTTCCGTTCCGATGTATTTCAGCTCTTCGCAACACATTCTCCACCATAAAGTTGAACAGGTTGCCGAAGACGATATCACTTTCTCTGAAGCATCGCTATGCATCAAAAGGTTCGGAGAAGCTTTTTTGTACCTTGACGGAGCTGCGTGTTTCGCTCAACGTCATTCTACATAGTTGCAGGGATACCAATATATATATTCATTTGCGATACCTCAACGTGCCATCAAATGCTGCTTTATTATCGACAAAGAGATGATGTTTTTTTCTGAATTCTGGCGCAGTGTGAATATTTAGTCATTGGTGGACTTACCAGGCCTAAAGCCACAGTTCTTTCGCGAACTAAAATTTCTTATTATGTGATACTTTCTACTATACACAAAGTCTCACCGTATGTTAAGTCCGAGAAGCGTAGAATGGATGGACTGATCCTTCCATGTTAACACGTTTGACACTGGCCAACTATATAAAGTATCTCTGGGAGACCCTTTAAACTTTGATACTATGCTGACCCGGAAAGTGCGCATTGAGCGGAAGACCGAACGTGCTCTCACAGCCTTCTGGCAAGGTAGACGGACTTTTAGTACAACCTGGAGTTGAAGCCGGGCTCTGTTCACTGGTTGTACATAGCTCTAATCAGGCCCGTAGTGTCATACGCCTCAATGGTTTGGTGGCAAGTAAGCTAAGGGGCCGGCTGATAGTGTTGTACCAAATGTGAATTTTGGTCGATACAATGTGGTGTTTCCGCCTAGGGAGACCTGGAGCAATGCCACGAGCTGGATCCATAAAAGAGACCTGAGTGGGGTAACTGCAGGTCAAGCTGCGCTCAGGTCCCTGGAGAATCCTCTCACAACATCAATCATGGTTAGCGAATGTAAGACCAGACTTAACATGAGTTCACGTCATAACAAAGTCAGCCTATACTTGATTCCTGGACACCGAGGTATCCAAGACAATGAAATGGCGGATGAGCTGGCAAACAAGTGCTCGGCGTCACAGGCAATAGGTCCTGAATCAATCATTCCTGTCAGCGCAGCTAAATTTGTTAAATGGATATCGGTCTATACAGACACAATCTGTAAGGAACACTGGAAGTCCACCACTGGATGCCACGTAACAAAACACTTCGTGAAAGAACTTATCCCAAAGGCATCTAGAAATCTTTTACGTCAGACGAGGAAAGATTTGCGATCCCAACAGAAGTCGCGAAGATTGTGTCAATAGGAAGCCTCTATGGAAGCCTACTCTGTTTTTGTACTCTTTTACCTATTTCAATTGTAATTAAATTGCTCTGTCGTGCATGGTACAATGGGCAAAGCTGCCCGAGTGTTAGGGATGGTTCAACCTTCTCTGATGAGCCATCGTACCCACCACAAATCTAATCCAATCTAATCTATGTGATAGTTTGTGTGAAAGTCACTATAATTTGCCAAGTTAAACTAAATAATACAAAACTGTGTAGCAAACAAGACATAGGTAATTCTTGAACGTAAACTTAGGTGGTATTCGAGCATTGCTGAAGTACACTTTATTATCACATTTTTTGAGGCAAACAGTTTCTTGTTTTGACTCATTATCATTCTTTTCCTTTTATAGTTAGCAAAGACACCGACGGATTCAATCACTTGCTGCCTATTGTCCAAGCATTTTAAAAAGCAAGAATCAACAATACTAATTTTTAAAGTCATAGATATATTTTATAGTTGACAGACTATATTAGTATTGTGTCGCGGTCGGAGAAAAACGATGTTTAACGTTAAAGATATGAAGGCTAAATCAAGGGCAACCCGACACAAATCGCTATTTGAGCAGCGGATGCGGAGTTTAAGACTCTTGGCTATAAGCAGCGTAAGAGTTGGATTTATATGTTTCGTATTGGTGGCCATGTCGATTCGGCCTAGCACCGCTCAAGGAGGTGGTGAAAGTGGTGCCAGTGGTGAAAGTGGTGCACGTGCTGAAAGTGGTGCAGGTGGTGCAAGTGGTGCAAGTGGTGCAAGTGGTTCAAGTGGTGCAAGTGGTGCAAGTGGTGCCAGTGGTGAAAGTGGTCAAAATGGTGCAGGTGGTGCCGGTGGTGCAGGTGGTGGAAGTGGTGCAGGTGGTGCCGGTGGTGGAAGTGGTGCAGGAGGTGCCGGTGGTGAAAGTGGTCCAGGTGTTGAAGGTTGGCGTCCCGGATACCCAGGAGATGGCACTACGCATGAACAGATAGGTCAGGCACATTTCGCAGCTGTCCAATACACTCCATATGTGACGAGTGTCAAATATACTAAGGAGAGGATTTATCATAGAGCCGCAATGCATCCCTTTTTCAACATCACGCATTTTCTATTTGATCTCATAGTAACGGATGACCCGGCTTTACCCGAAGGTATGTGGATGGTGAACGCTTCTTTCATTCTCTAACTATTTGTTCATTTAGGATACCTCGTAGTCAACGATGGAGACTCACTAGCTTTGGGCCCCAAAATAGAGAAAAACGACTGGAATGCCTTGGTGGCACAATATCGGACGGTGTTTATTTGGGTTCTTTTTTGGCTTCTACTGATCGTATTGATGCCCTTTTTCGGGTAAGTATATACAAGAACTATAGCAGTAATTATGTCTCATACAGCTTGAATCAGGGTTTGCTATTGTTGCTTCTGTTGTTGTCGTCGCTGCAAGCAAAAAAGTCGGCCAACTCCTCGTAGGGAGAAACGCTTGCGGTGCTGTTACGGCTCCCTGCTGATCTTTCTTACTGTACTACTACTGTAAGTTTGCGTGAAATAGTACAAACAAACTATTATATGTATATCCCGCATTCATCTTAACATTATATTTGTGAGCTTGTTAACTATTTTTAGGATATTCACTATCGTTGCTTTGGTGACCAATAGACTTCTAGATAGTGGCATTCAACATTCCACCGTAACCATGAAGCGCGCTACAAAGGATACTTGCAGTTTTTTAAAAGATACAGGTGAACATATCTATCACATTTTTGTACAAAATTATGATGAAATGTTTACGCACGTACGTCAAGAAATGGCCGGTAATGAAATCAAAATTTTTTCGTTTGCTATCGTCCCTTGATAAGTTTATTTCAGAGGCCTATAAGCATATTTTTCTCGATCTTGTGGACACCTCCGAAAGCAGTGCTGTAGAAGAACTGGAGCGTATATTTCGTAATTTTCCTGCAGCACTGAAAATTATGAGGAAAGTCGACGTTCTTGAAAAAGAGCTACGTTTCCGCACATCCGGGTTACGAGATGGTAAATAGTCTTTTATTTAATTGGATTCTTGAAACTGCAATTGCAGCCATACTCAATTCAATGAAAACACTTTATATAACACTGCTGCACAGTTTTTACAAAATTTTCAAGTTTTTTAGTTTTTTTTTGTGTAAAATTTTTAGTGCGGTAGTTCAAAGGAAGCTAATGAACAAACGAAATTACCATTATTTGTCGATATAATTTAAATCTTTTTCCGCTGAATAGTACATATGGATTTTTATTGACTTCCAAGAGTTTATTGCTTGACCACCGGAGACGTGGTCTGCCCCTTCAACGTCTTTCTTTAACAATGAATTGAAGACCTTTCTCGCAGGAGCTTTTTCATTCGTACGCATTACCTGACCTAGCCAGCGGTGCCGGACTTTGATTCGTAGAGCTCATTGAGTTCGTCGTTCCATTTTATACGTTATGCGTTGCCCATGCGTAGAGGGTCAAAGATCTTATGGAGTACTTTCCGCCCAAACACGCCACGGGCATTTTCATCTATAAAGCCATAAAGCAAATCGGGGTGGATGATCGTCTAATTTGCCTACTGAGGCCAAAGTAGCATCTATTGCCAAGAGATTTTTGATTCTCCGCTTGATCCTTGACTACGTTAAAAGAGTAGCTTTTGAAATCAATCTGAGAGTCCAAACGCTGTGTATCTCTACTCGAAATTGCTCTACCGAGCAAATACTTCGTCTTGCTCTCATTTACCACCAAACCCACCCTGGCAGATTCTTTGTCAATAGCCGCAAAGGATCCGCTAAATGCTCGCTAAGTACCAATGATATCAATATATTCTGCGTATGCAAGCAACTCGACCCTCTTATATTTCCATAACACCACAGTTATATTACGCAGTACGATTTTCTTAAGCAAGGTAGATTCAAAAGGGTACGCTTAGCCATAGAATAACAAGGACAAGGTAAGATCGATCAACCGACTTGATTGCCAAAATCAATCATCCACATTGAGGTTTGCAACAGACAGAACAATTGGCGCACAGAAAGACAATCTTATTTAATTATTACTTTGTTATGTGACAGGCAGAAGGAGGCGTGCCACACCATATGTTCCAAGGGAAAAATACTTAGCATTGAATCGGGTAGCGATTAGACCATGTCCGTGCATCCGTCTGTATGAGTCGCTAGATCTGTGGGACCATAAGTAGTTGATTACGTTCCCATTTCACCGTATGTTGGATTAAGATTTTATGGAGAAGAAATGGTACAGTGTATCCCACTGTCGGGCACTGCCCTGACTGTCTGCATGAAATTTATTTTGTATTGCCGCTCTTAGTCTATCTCCCTCCCGCTAAGCTCTCAAAAAAATGTTTAGTTCTCCCTTGCCTTGTTTATTTTTCATATTCTAAAAATTTAAAAAATTCAGGCCGTATTTGTCTGAACTTCAAACTTGTGTGCAAAAATTGTGTCTAAAATATCGATTAGAAATTAATAACTAACTGCACGATCACAAGGCACTGTAAACACAATCAAGCTTACTGATTTTTGGCTGTTATTTCGCAGTGCTACGAAGCTTGAAACGGAATCTTAACTACGCCTTGATAAATTTATGCAAAAAAGAAGAGTGTATGCGTTTCTTGGACAACCAGAGAATTGAGTATTTGGATGCGGAACCGGCCTTGCATTACGATAAAGTAAGTAAGTATGCATCCGCTCCATTCACTGTTTAAATTGCCGTCTTTTCAGGTGCCAAACACGACAATTTATGTGGAGGCACTTGAGAAAGCCATAGATATCGATTATTTTAGAATAACTAAATTGGCATTGAAACGACTACAAGTTGTCTCAAATGTACTCAGAGAAGAGTTAAAGGTCGTCCTTGAACCATTAGAAAACGACTTGGAAAGTGGGCGCGCAAAATTCAAGGAACATGCCATCCATATTCGTGCACTTATTGATTCTGTGCTTTCCGACATACATCGCACTACAATGCGTTCTTCTAACTCCTTTGACGATATCTATGACAAGTATGGTCCTGCCCGCAATATCATCAACCTTATCATCTGCTTTTTATTAATATTGGTATGTAATTGCTCATTTCACTATGATTTCCTTAAAGGTTAAAGGTAAAGGGTAAACTTTTTTCCAAATGATGCGGCTTTTCCCGAGAACGAATTTCGCGGTGTACACCTGCACTATCCAAAAGAAAAAACTTGGCTTCATTTCAGTGTGAAAAGAGCGAGATCGGATGAAATCCTCAAAATGCATAAGCAATAATGTGCTAATTTTAGGCGCTTTCTCTTACTCTTTTTTTGTAAAAATGTTAAGCCACGAAATTTGGTGTGTAGAATCAGCCAAGCCTAATAAACAAAACAATGTTGACCTATTGGCGAATCAATGGTACGCGGTCTTCAGTCAATGCAAAAATTTGCACAGCTAATTGATTTTTGATTTTTTTTTTGTTTATAAAGTATCTTGGCATCGTTCTATCGTTATCTGCATTCAATTTTTTATTGTTATCTTATCAATATCAAATCATTTCAGATTCTAATAATTTTGGTACTTGCGCTGCTCTTTGGATTCTGTGGCAATCCCTATAGTGGTAATGACGCCAACACCTTCAATAGAGGCACCGGAGCTACGCTTCTACTTTTGTGAGTCGGAAAGGCTTCAAAAATCTGTTTCCAAAACGCTATATTTTTTTCGTCCCAACAGTGCCATTGTCCTAATATTTACGGTATTCTCTATTATTGCTCTCGTTGGGATCTTTTATTTTATATTAGGGCTAATAACCTACCAAGGCGCATGTGCGCCTTTAAGGTAATTATTTCGTTAAATTTTTTATTTTTTTCTCTAATTTAAATTATACATTTTGTTTTGCAGGGATCAGAAGAAAAACGCCGGACTCCGGCAAGTGAACTCAACTGTGGATGTTAGTCGATATGTACCAGGAAGTAACAAATCGATTCCGCATTTACGTATTTCAAAAGCCATTAAAACGTGCGAAGCTAATCAGACCATTTTTGAACTATTAAGAAACAGTGGTATCTTCGATATAGACTCGGTAGCTGAAACCCAAATTATTACGCCAATTGATGAAGTTGTATTAGAAGTGGACTTGTCGACTGTAGTCGTTATCGAAGAAAATGATATAAAAGAACTGAACGATCTAAGCAATAGCGGCCTAGCAACCTACCACAGCCGTGCCTATATGGACTATATAAACAAGAAGGTCACACCCGAGAACATGAAAGATTATGGGTCTAAAGTGGAATCTTTATCAAGAGAAGTTTCACGGAATTATATACAATCTGACCCTAACTCACTTGCTGTTATGGAAATTTGGAATATTGCAAGATCTCTAAAACAATACTATTGGTACTGGGTAATCCCGATTCAAGATAGAGTCGAAAAAATATCAAAAGAGGTGGATGAGCTCGATAAATTAATTTTGTATGAAAACGACCTGGACTTTAACGCGTCCATAAAAAAGCTCACGGACTCAATTATTAAATCTCAAGATTTTTTGCGGAAGAAAGGCAAAACCTACGCCGGTATTTTATCAAGCAATTTAACAGGATTTGTAAAAGAATCGGTTGCTGACTATTTAGTCAAGGTAGCAAAGGAGACGAATGAAGAAGTGGGACACTGTGCTCCCTTAGCGTATGCATACAACAGTGGTATAGGGATAGTTTGCCATCGTTTAGTGGATCCTATGGTACGTATTCTTCAAAAAAGCAGTGGTTGATGCAGTTTGCAATTTTTTTCTTTTCTAGAACGCATTTTGGCTTGCTTTGCTCTTCTGTTGTTTACTTTTCTTGCCAATTCTGTGGTTGGCACATAAGCTAATGTGCCTTTACAGGAAGATTGAAAAACCGAAAAGTTCAGCTTTTGTCGAGGGCGGGTAAGTACTATTTGTTATTGCCGAGGTTGAATCATTTATGTTCACTTGCTCATAACATTATCGACTGCCATCTATATAACGCAGTTGTCCAACTTGCACGGGTGCCCCGTATGTACCTCCACCGATAAAAACGTGCAGTGGTGGAGTCCAGCAAGACTGCAGTTGTGTTGATGGACCCAGAACACGCGTTGCCGGTGGCAACCTTACCTCGCCTCAGCGAAGCTCCGGACAACCAGCAGCTAATCAAGAAAAAAAAAATGCAACCAAGCGCAAGCAGGAATAGCTAGTACACAAAATACAATCACACCCACAAACTCTACTAAAGTTTAGTACTAATAAAAGCCCAAATTATTAAACTATTATTTTATTTAAAAAAAAAACTACCTTTTTTGGCTTTACACACATCTCAATGAAAGGCGTACACAAAAAGGGGAGGTGTTTCGCCGTCTTTTTGAGCTCTCTCGCAAGGAGGTGTGAAGCAGTAGTGACAGCTATACCGTTTTTTTCAATGTACCGGATACCTGGCCCCTATCTTAGCCTAATAACTGTTGAGCCATCTAATAAAGAGATTGCGAAATTTAGAATTGTAAATATTGATATAATATGACTCAATAACGTAGTCTTTTAAACACGATAGGTCACGATAATAAATCATAGTGATTCGGAAGACTAAAACTTGAATAAAGCAAAGAAAGTAGTCGGCTTCTTCTGCACCTTGATGGCCAAATATTAAAGCCTTAATATCATCATTTTATTTTGTTTGAAATATATTCGGTTAACAACGCTCTACAACAAATTGCCTGCCCACAATCTGAGAAGCTTTGGTATATAAATGAATCAACGTAAGAGTACCATGAATATGAATAATAGTAAGATTGCTGGAAGTTAAAAATTAAAGACTAAGATAATGAATTTGGTTTAGTTTGGAATCAAATGGTCTACAAAACGGATACACTTTTTTATAGCATAGACATCTAACGATGTTTAAGTTCAAAGTTAAAAATTGTGTAATCTGCTGAAATTTTAACTCATTTTTGGGTCCAATTGTTTCTATACAAACCTGGGCATATTGCTGCGTCTGGTCGGTGCTTCCTCTTCAACTTAAATCTCTGCCACTTTCGACTCGAATCTCCCAAGAAAAGTTAACGAAACTCTAAGATGCGTTTTCGCTGTATTCTGAAGCCAAATCACAATTATATGAATAGGAAATCGACTAGCAGCTTTCTAGGGGCCTTAGAAACAAACTATCACGTTCGTCGAAGAGAGCCACTCGTGTCGGGGTTTAACAAGTAACATACCATCTACAGAGCTAGTAAGTACAAATGAAATCTTCTAATAAGAAACATAGTTTCGCAGTCTTGATTTATATAAAAATTTACTATCGCGCCCTTTGACAGACGATAAATTCAAATAGTAAAGGCCAAAGGGCAGCATATAGTCAACTGGGAAAACTAAAATCAAAAGGGCAATGTCTTGGTCATAAGAGCTCGTAAAAATATTTCAAATGCCAGAAAGTAGGCACATGTGTCTATGTGTTGCATCTGTGTGCGTAGAGTGTAGTAAGTAGTAGTACCTAAACAAGTTCTAAAGACTGTGAGATACTGAAACACCCGCAACACACTCGAATACATCTCCGATATGCTCATTTAAAATAATTTATTGCAACGAGCTGACACTCATTGCCAGTTAAAGTGGCATGCCTTTGACACATCCGAACAATCCAACAAATTCGAACATCCCATTGACAATTTCCCACATGCATTTTCAGATATGTACAAAAATTGTAAAATTTAAAATACGGCAACAACAACACATTGAGGCAAGAAGATAAATTGCACATAGAATAGGAAAAATGCTCTAATTAAAATTATGCACAAATATTTTGGAATTTTCTTAGCTTGCGACACACGCGTGCCAAGAAGTGGAAAACGAGGGTAGAAATCTCTAGTAGAAAATCTTATTGATGGCGTGCCAATTAAAATTGATTGGAAATTCCGGACATACTTTGCACGTGAAGCGTGTGCGGGCGCCAAGCAGCTGGCTGGCTACCTCGAGCTGTGCATCCTTTTTGGAATCCTGCACAGGATCAAGTAAATGCCGTCACGCTTGATTGCAATTTGTGTGCCTGATTTGCCTGTTTTATTCATTAGCATGTTACTTGAAAAGTCTTTGCTTTTCGACTGACTTTGTCGATTAGTTCAATTTATTTGCAGTTGGTTGCACATTGCTAACTAACTACATAAGACATTAATTGCTGCCACATTTGCAACACATTTGCCAATTTCAATCAACACTTTAGAATTGAAGGCATAGTTAAGCCATAAACCGGAACAAGTATAGTACAAAGAAATGCTAGCAGATGTCTAAACAAACTCATTTAACCCTCATAGCGTCTAATGTTGCAAATAATAAAAATGTAGCGTACAGCACTCGGGTGGTCGCTGGGTCGCTCGGTTGGTCACCTTAATGGATTTTTGTTACGCGGTCTAACTTCAAATTGGACAGAAGGTGGCACTCAAACTGCGTCAAGTTTTGAGCCATACAGGAACTCGGCAATTCGACAATTCGTCGACTCGACGACTGCTGTGCAATTGATTGTCCTTGAATCGTCACTTAATCCAATCGCGCACATGTTGCCGTATATCCTGGTGGTGTGTACCTTAAGCGGATTTCACCTTGTTGCAACCCTCAGCGCTCGAGCTCGTGGCTTGATTTTCGCACAAGAGTTTAAATACTGCCCCCACTCTCCGGCACAGACTGACTCTCTGACTGACTGATTGACTGTGCGACCAACTGTTGTGAAATTTGTACGTGTGTTTTTGTGCTTTGCAGGATTTATCAGAAACACGCGCTCAAACACACGCACGCACGACCAAATTGTACTTGTGCACCTTGCAACAGGGTGTTGAGTCTATTGAGTCAAAACCCACCCGCTTCGAAGTCGCGGACATACGATCCGTTATGATGTATTAGTGTTAAAATTAAAAGCGCCGTTCGTCCGAATTTGACGAGTTGCAATAATCAAGTTGCAAGTTGCCAACTTAGGCTAAAACGTGTGTCTAGTCATGCACTGAGCAAATACTGCTAGAAAGCTAACTGTATTATAATCCGATAACATGTTTGGTAATTTTAACGAAAACTGCGAGTTTTAATACCCCTTAAACATTATGTCTAGACGTAACTGAAAATAAGTACATAGAAAGAGGCGACCTGAATTAGTATATCTTAGGTACGTTTGTCCAACACATTCAAATTTTAGTTAAACATACCCATTTAGGCAAAACGAATGACTCGCCACATCAGATCAGATTCTCTAAGCTTTTTTTTAGCCCAATACTACGATCAAAATTCAACAAGATCAAAGTTAATGATTGTCCATCGTATTAAGAAAATCTGAAGACACTCTCTTTGACATAAAAAAGAAAGAATTAAAAAATATCTTCGCCTCAACTCGTAGGATGGATATACCTGCTGGTAATAATATAATTGCTTTTGGAACTAGAGTGAATGTGACGTCTGTTGAGAACGACCATATCAAAATACAGAGACAAGCCTGTGTTTGTATGACAGACAGGAGCAATGAGAACCTGTCCTAGAACGGCATTGGAAGTTCTAATAGCTTTAACAGCCCTTCGTATAGTCGTTTAGCTCTAAATTAAAGCGACCCTATTAAGGAAGTCAAAAGATGGAACTGACATATGACACTTAATCAGGGACTATTACGCTGACAAACTGGGAAAGACCCGACTGCAACCCAGAGATGAAAGGGATGAAAACACCAATAAGCAATACATGAGGCAACCCTGCAGGAGATGCATGCTATGGAAAGGCACACCATAGCTTGGTACACGGATGGGTCTTTAAAACATAAAAGAACAGGACTATGAGTGGCGCGTTTGCGGACTAATCTGTCTGAATCTATGGGCAATAGGACAACGAAACACACTCTCACTCCGATGGGTACCTGAACACAGCAACATTCCCTTTAGATCAAACTAGCCAGAAATGATGCTGCGATACCTTGATCGGGTCCGAGCCTTTTTGTGACATTGGAAGACACAGGGTTAAGCAATTATTAAGAAAAGAGGAAAGATAGGGATGCACCTCAAACTATATAAGTGCTCAAAGTATAAAACAAAATCTGTTAGGATTCATACAGGTCTGTTTACCGGACATTGTAGGCTTAAGGGATACCTGTACAGGTAGGCATCACTATGCAGTTTCTGTAAACTTGAGAAATCTTCGCAGCGTATATTAGCTGAGTGCGAAGCCGTGTTGAGAAGGCAGATGCCCTCCTTGATGGATATAGGATATCAATAACCGACCCGGTCCAGTTGTAACCAGCCCAGATTATTAGGTTTATCTCAGAGATAGGACTGACTGGTCAGCTGTAAGCTAAGTATGAGGCACAATATAAATAATCAATCTTAAAAACTAGGCATTGGAACTTTCAGAAAAAAGCCTCCCTGACAAGCCACATCCAAGGGAAGCCACAAGCTATATGGAAAATAATCAAGATAGCGCTGATATAGACCAAGACACAGAGGATAGCTGTGTGTGTGTGTGTTTGTGTGATGAGCTGCAATCTTAAGGAAGGGCCAAAGCTCATTAAAACCGGGTTCACCCAAAAGTGCATCCACATAAATAGGCAAATTCAAAGCTTGAGCTAATCCTAAAGTTGGCTTTCAATGAATGTAATAAGAAGCATCAATAAGCGTTGCAAATGGTGTCATTTGTGATTTGAGAAGCCAGCAGGGAATTTAGACGTGTTTTTGTGTTAGAACTTGCTCAAACTTGCCAAAGCATTTTTCTCAGTGTACAGACAAAGGGCATATAAGTGAAGTTGCCGAAAACCGATGCGGGTTTTTTGTTGTTTGCAGCCTGTTATAAGCAACTCCAAGATGCATAACAAATTACGCGGCACTTGGCGCGAGTCTTAAGCATCTGTGTTTGCATTCGCTTGTCGCTCAACGGATCGGGATAAAGTCGAAAGACTGGAGACTGAAGATTGACACTAACTAAATACCGCCGTCCGGTTGCCACTTGACGCAAATTGTGTAAAGATTACACCAAAAGTGGAACAACAAACTGAAAATACACACATACTTCTCTGCCAGAGGGTTAAATGCAAATGAAACATCATTTAGCTGTCAAAATCATTAAGAAATGTGAAATCGTTTAAAGATGGCCGAGCACATGGTTCAAGGCGTCAACAAAGTATTGCTGACGGCTTTTGAAGCTCAGCTTCGGGAGATGCAAGGGCGGGCAGCAGTCTGGCAACCCAAGTAACACATGTGATGACTACATATGGCAATTTTGGGCAACGCTTTATGTAAACACAAATAATTCGCCAAAATACGGGAAAAAATATAGAAATGAAAATGAATACGATGTCTGTCATTCTGTGGATCTTGCCCCTTTCACGTCTCTGTGGCATCTTCACTTGCCACACGTTGCTCGCTCGCAAGGGGCCAGTGCAAAACATTTTTATTACAAATTCGTGAGTTTTGCTGTAAATAGCAGCTTCACTGGCTCATTATTTATAACTCGACATGGACATAGTATATGGCGTATGCATGTGTCTATGTGTGTGTGTGTGCACTTATTACTTTGAGGCACTGTGTTCTGCGTGGATTTTCAATATTATGCACGAAATCGCACGAAAACGGTAATAAAAATGCCCGAGCACACCAAAAATATGCTCCACTCATCATCATGGCATGACCGACTCCTCTATAATTTCCGAGTCCACCAGCTGCTGCTATCTATGCATGTGTATGTGTATGTGTGTATCTGTGTGACACTTTGTTTAGCATAACGCGGCGTGTGCCATTTGACACGCCCATTACGGTCGATTGTCTTTACATATACGTATTAACACAGTGCCCGAGAGCGGACGTAGTTACAGTGCCTTCAAATATCGTTGCCTATATTGCTTATTGAAATATGAAACGACAACTTGACGATAAAAGTGCCACACAGCAAACAACTTTGGAAATTTTCATATAAAGTACCTTTTGTTGGCATTTTAATGGTTCGCTTTATGGAAGGATTAAGAACATAAACTTGTCAATAACTCGAGTGCCTCAAAGTATGTATGCCGTGGCAAGTATCTCAAGCCCGTAATAATGTCACCGCAGACACTTTAGCCCACAAATACACCGAAAGCGAACAAGAGCGTAAGCGTTTTTATTTATGGGCTTAACATAAAATTCTTGTCTCCATATGGCATGCCAGGGCAACTTATTAAAAACAATCAAAAACCCGGGGGGACGTCAAGTAGAGCATATAACATAGTATATTAGAGAGGCAGAGCTGAGAGCAGCTGAAGATGTAAATATGTGGTAATCTACTTATACCCTTACTATATCATAAAGTCAACTTGTTACCATTCATTATCAATTAAACCTAGATGACCTGAAAACTGACAGTGTGAGATAAAATGTACTTAATGGATTTGTGCCTAATGCACAATATCTGAAGGAAACTTTGTAAATGCAACTGTGGCCGCAAACATGGTTAAGAATGCAACATTTTAGAAATGGTTTCTTCTGCATTTGTGTGGAATTTATAACCAATTTATATGTACTTTTGAGTTTATGTTTTCTCTAACATGCGAAACGGTCTTTACCTTTTTGACAGCAAGTTACAATAAAATATGTACACTTAACGTAAAATCAATTTAATGCAGCTAAAAGACTTGGTTTTTCTATACTATCCTATGCTTTTAGTGCAGTATTTGTTTCAGGACAAAAGTTGGACCTCGTAAAGCTAACTGTCATGTCACACTAGCAGGAGTTTTGTTGGTACATGGCATGGTCCCAGCCGCGTTGTAGCGTCTCCTCCAGTTCTCGCTTGAAGGTAGCCATGCTCACGCCACTGGCCAGGATGGGTCCCTCCTGGTTCATTACTCGTAAGTCCTCGACATTCAAAGCTTGGTTGGGTCTCATGATTCGATGGCGTTTAAAGCAACGACGGAAAAACGTGGATATTCGGCTACAAATACCAGCGCCATTCAATGACATTTTTCTATAAAGAATATGTTTGCGAGTATATCTACGAAGGTTTTGTATATAAATTTAATATAGTTGTTTTTACTAAAGTGACAAAATTTAAAAAGTTACTTCAAATTCAATTTTTTTGTATTTTGAGGTGCTCAACAATTCAAACATTTTATATCACAATATGTACCTACGGAATATCTATGTATGCGGATCATGGCGTTTGTGCCTTCCTTCAAGCCTTCCCTTGCGAGCTAGTCCGAGACACCCATTTCGTTAGCTCCGTTTGCTACAGAGATAATGAGCTTTTAAATCCAAACTTCAAGTAAAATTGCAACAGTTCCTCAAGGGAATAGTTGAGAAAGGGCGAGTGCTGCTCTAAAACTACTTCAACTTTCTTAAATCTCAAAAAAAGGACTTAAGAACGCCTGTCACCAAATAAACTAATCCAGGACTATCTACTAGTATACATGCCGCACTTTTTAAGTTACCGTTTTGATGCATCGGCGCCAAAGCTTTTGATCGCTGTGCCTGCTACCTCCACGTGGTTCCCCTGTTTAGCTGCCCTGATTGCCACTTGGTGCTAGGACAGTGAGCTATTATGCGCAGCGAAGCCACCATCAAGCTTTAAATGGATTGTGTGTAGGGCTTAGGAGCCACCACGGGAAAACCCAACTACAATGAAAAGATCTGATGAAGTCTATGATAAGGATACCCCGAAAGTTAATGCGACGGTCTCTATGAGCCATACGATGATACTGACTTAGTGCCTAAGGTTGAAGGCTGTTGAAGGAAAGCAAAGTCTTGGTAGCGCCTACTGGTGAAGGCGCGCGCAAAGCAGAGGCGTCTGGAGCCGTGCTCTACATCAGGCCGTAACCTGGTAACGAGTTGGTATGGCCAGCTACGAAGAAGAAGAATAATAATATAAAATTCGAAAATAAATAAATTCCTACCTATTCGCGTGATAAAGCCCTTGTAACTTCATAATTTCTGACCAATTTTGATGAAATATGGTAAAATAATTGAATTCCGTCAATTATATTTATTAGTTTTGAAAACATGGCACATTATAGGAATACAATGCACAATATTTAACTTTTCTTTAACTTGGTATTTACAACACTTCTTTTTTATTGCGTATTGCTGAAATACTCTACATTTCTGTTCTGTTTCGAACTAGTCGGACAGCTTTTGCGCTTCTTAAGTAATTTGTATGCCAATAAAGTTGAAAACTTTTAATTTGCGCTAACAATCGTATCGAACCAATCTGTCTAACGGTTACAACTTGAGCCAGGTCAACCTCAACAAGCTGCAAAGTCAGTCCCCAGTACCGCCACCCAATCAATGAACAGAGTCCACAGCGCAAGAGCCGTTATAAAAAAACTGGGCAAAAAGAGCTTAAATCAGCGCTGATTTTTTTTGGTGTTGGCCAGCACTTGCAAAGTTTTGCCTGGTCAAGAGGGAGGTACTATTTTTAGATGAGGGCTACGTTTAGCCGCTTAAGCCGTCGCACGGGACTAGCGACTGCCAAAAGTCGCCGACGTCGCACAGTGGGCCAGATGGCTTCTTTTGTGGCAAACATTGTTGCTATTTAAGTAGTAAAGATATTTTCAAAATGTAATATGTTGTAACAAAAAATGCATCACTGCTGTGAAAAAGTGGGATGGATACGCTCATAAAATTGTTACGTTTTGTGACGATGGGTATTAGTTTTTATAAATGGTACAAGAATTACATATTCAAACTTGATCATAATTCTTGTTGCCTTTATTTAACGGAAAAATATTGTAATAAGGTCAACATTAGCTTTGCACTTCTTCTTCCGTTTTATCAAGCAGATTTATCTAGGGGGCCTTCAAATTGGAGTTGCCAAATGTGGACGGTCCCTAACAATGCATGTCTATTCGAGTAATTGACGATGGGTTGCCTAGTTTAGCTAAAAAATTAACGGAATGGAAACACATGTTGTATTCAATCATGACGAAATTTTTGCCATGCTTTTCAGCCAGCGGAACCATTGTCCATCGCACGGGACTTGCCAAAAGTAGCCGGCGTCGTCTTTGTCTAATTGAACCCAACAGATATTTTCAATTAGCAGCAAAACATTTGTGTACTAAAAAACTTTTATTTTATTTAATGTTTTTTTGTCTTCTTGGAGTCGCCATTTTTTTTTTTTGGTTTCGTCTCTACTTGCCACCTTAAGCTAAATTCCTGTGGGGCAAACACGTTGCACCGTGTCTGGACACTGGCGGCCAATAAAAAAGGCACCTTAGTGCTACAAGTTTGTGGAAAAACTTTTTAATAATATTAAAAAAAAAAAAAAAAACTGATGCAGACAGTCGGGACCCTGCGCGACATTGTGATACTCTGTAACTAACCCAAATTTTTGAATCGATGCATTTATAAGGCGAGTTTGCCGTCAGACGGAAAACTTGTCTCCTTGACTTCTCACTTAGCCTTTCGTAAGCCCTATTAAAACGCTCTTATTGTTATGATAGAGCACATGATGCCAGGCACAGGACAATGCTACAGTTTCCTTTGGACCGAACAATTTGCCTTGCACCACCTGCAATGAGCCATATATCGATAAAACTAACAGTGCTTCGCAATACAGAAACGGATTTTAGCCGACAGCTCAATAAACACACAAGAGACACAATAGAGTTGTGCCTAAGCTGACTTCCCTGCCACCCTGCTAAAGTGTCCCCTCCTGATCTTGCGTTGCACTCAATGACGATGCGTTGCCCACTGTTCCCGACTATGCCTTATGACCACATCACGATACGTTGCTATTGAGTGAATTTTGGCTTTCGCTCTCAATTAGCTGACCTAAACAAGCAAATAATATGGTTTGTAGGCCTATTTATATAAAGTTATTGTTTTTACCTATTTTACGCACAAATTTAGAGACTAATCAAAAAAGTTAAGATTCCTTATAATAAATAAAGTGCTATTTAAAGTTACAGCCGTTTGAAGTTGGAAAAAGCAAATTTCTCCGATTGGATTGCCTTGGTACAAAAAAAAAAAACATTGTGATGTGAGTGATTCAAAAACGTAGCCTTAGTTTTGATCTATCTCTTCTAGTTTGAAAGGTATAGCCATTTGAAATTTACTTTCCCATCTCTCTCTACAAACGTAAGATAATCAAAACTCAGCCTGAAGGACTTCGTTGCTCTGGCTATATATATGAATGTTGTAATTTGGAATTAATTCTAAGTCGCAATAAATAAATAAATAATCAAAATTATGCAGCACGAAGTTGCCACGGGCAGTGCGTAGTTATCCGATACCTGAAAATTTTATTGGTCGTAAACCAAATGTGTTTTCAATTCTTCAATTGCCTACGCGAAAAATAAAAAAAATAAAGTCAAAATTTGGTCTCCAAATATGTACCTCAGACTTATTTCTTATAAGAAAAAGGTTTTTAAATATATTATTCGCTTTATTTTTTCCCTCACTCACTTTGCACGATTTGCATATATTCTGATATATATATTATTCAGAAACGCTATTTCTTGTTTCAATTATTATTATTTTTTTTTTTCCAACAAAAAGCCGTTTGTTTTTAAAAAATATGTCTTCACTCTGTTTCTCTCTACCATTCGAATCCTTGTTGTCGGTTTTATATTTTCCTTTTGCACTCGCACTTTAATCGCAAAACACTCGCTGCGAAACTCACGTGCGAACACTATTCGAGCATTTTGCCATTTTCTCGTTAATATCTTACGTGACGGGCTCGCAATTTTATCGCAAGACGCTCGCTGTCAAATTCGTATGCGAGCGTTTTGCGGGATTTTCGTAAATATCTTGCGTGACGGTCCGCGGCTCGCATTTCTACTGCAAAACATTCGCGACAAAGTTCGTATGCTAGTGTTTTGCGAGCAAGAACTGTAACACACGCTTTTTGTTCGCATTTGTTGCATTTCGCAAGACTTTCGCTGGGAGGGGGGCCTAAAATTTGCTCATTTTTACCTAGATCTTTTAATATATTTATCTATCGTATCTTGATACAGTAACAGTGTGCAAAGTGCAAATTTCAAATAGCTAATATGGTGTGGCTGAAATTGTATCACGGCGAAATCGATGAGCTATCGAAATAATTCGATAAGCTTGATCTGTCACGATTATTGCTCTTGATAGTTCTTGCCCATGGAATCAACTTCATCCTGTTAGATACATTGCACAAATCTATAATACCCTTAAAGACTTTGTTTGTAGTGTATAAAAACACACTCAAAAGTGCAGAAGACGCAAAAGTTTTTCAAACAAAAAAGGTAGAAAAAATTGGGAAATTTTTTCCAAAATTTTTTTATATTTCTTTCAATTTTTGCAGACTCAAAGTTTATATTTTTAAAGGCAAAATTTAAACGCACACAAATCAATTACTACTACTTGTATATTCGTGCCACTTTATGCTGTGCGTAAATTTAATTGATAAAAGTGTTTGGGGCACATGCCACAAACTGCTGCATGACTATGCAAATGCCTATATGCAGTGCGTGCTGCCGGATTGTCGAGTCGAGTGCAGTGCACAAAAATGTGTCCAAAATCTACAACTTGAGATAAGGCTCGAGTTCAAACAAACTAATTCAAAGTGTGTGCCGCTGCACTGTACTGGAGTGGCAACACTGTGTGTGTGTGCGGCACATGCAGCCCGTGTATGCAACACAAATCAGCGCATAATGTGAGCCTTGTTTGTATTTGTGCGCCGGAGAGCGCAGTACTGCCCGGATCCTGCTAGGCATTTCAATAATTCTAATTAATTTATTAATGCTTATCATGCTCGATAAATTCGCAATATCATAGACAGAGGCAGCGTACAAACAGTACAGTGTTGCATTTACAGACAGTGTATTAGGCTGCGTCTAGTTTTTACGTTTGTCCTGAAAATCCTTAAACACGAACAATTGCCGAACACATGCAAAAAGGCGGCTTTACAGTTACATAAAACCTTTGCTATCCCGGCCGAATATTGGTCCAGAATACGCTCAAATGGCTGCCTAGATGCGCATCCGGCGATAAGGCTTTAAGCCCGTAAACTAGCTGCTGCTGCTGTGAGTGTGTGAGAAAGCTGCGATATGCCAGCAGCAATCCAATTCGAACTCGTAAATAAGCACTCTTAAATGTTGCAAGGCGTTGATTTTAAAATGAGCCCCAATTGATAAGCCCAGAAAACGCTGAGGTAGTCAAAAGCCCCGAACGACTCTTGGCTTCTTTCAGGGCTGCTTTGTTTTCTTTTATTGCCAAATGACATTTGTTTCTTGTGCGATGGAAAGTGTTAAAATTTATTGACGCATTTAGATCAAAACTAAAAATTGTACAGCATTAAGTTAAGTTGGTGAAAAAATTTGTGCTGAGCTCGGCAAAAATATCGTGGGTTGTGCTGTATTTTGGCTTGTGCGTCGTAAAGTTGCCAGAGAGAGAGAGAACGCGTTCAGGGGCAGCGGCTTTATGGGTGGGCCAGGACCGCCTCATGTCCGGCGGGCATACAAATCCCTGCGCTGGCAAACAAAGTGACGTAACGTGGTTGTTACTGCTGCTGCTGCTGCTGCCGCCGCCTGATACCTTTAATGCATTTTGCTCATATTGAAAAGCACTTAAAAGTGGTTTTCGGAGTGAGCGCTCTGTGGCCGGCGGGGGCGGTCGTTTTTGCAAAAATATGAAAATATTGTATACAAGTAATATTAAAGGTTGCACAAGGGGCAGGTCGCCCGCCCCCGCTTGGCTGATGCTTATTTTATTATTATTTTACAGGGAATTATCTCATTTGAGTGGAGTTCCCTGTTGCCCTTGTGTCTGTCTGGCCGGCTGCTTCCAGTATCTGTGTGTGTTATGTGTGCGTAATAACATAATATCCTTAAGATATTTTAATATTGCTTTTGCTTGCTGCTGCCCCTGTTGCATATTGAACTGTGGCAAGCTCCTGCTGCCGATACATACTTCCCGGTTTCCCGGCCGCATTTCAACATATTTGGCTTTGCTTGGCTTCTTGTTTGCACTCTTGCTACTTTGCTGCTGCTTTTCTTTTTTAGCGATATAAATATTTTTTTTATTTTAACAATACCTTTGTGCATCATAAAATAATTGCCGCAGGACATGTAATCTTCTGGGTGGCTTGTAAATTTGCTTCAGCTGTTATTCGGATTACAGCTAAATGGCATTGAGCGGGAATCTTAAAAGGTTGCAAGCAAAGATGATAGCATATACATGGACTTAGGCACTCGGAAGACTATGTTTCAGCTATGGCTTAGAGGGGGTTAACACTAGGATCTACGAAAACTTAGTGTAAAGAAGAGTCCACTCTCGAATAACGCGTTGCTGCAAGAAAATTGCAAGCTAAAGTGCTTAGTGACAGGTTGCAATACAGTTGCTGCCCTTACAAAAACTGTAGAATGGCTATGGCCATGGATAGATACCTATCGTTCTTTACGTTTTAGCAATGTCTGATCAGTTATTGTGAACAGTTTTTGTTTTCCCTAAAAGTCTTTACAATTATTTATACACTTCTCCCACTGATAGTTGCACGACAATTGCCAGCCGATAACAACGACTCTTGTATGGCATAGTCATCGATTGTTAGCATTGTTGATTTTGTTTTCAAGGTAATGTGGGTGAATTTAGGCAAGCGGAAAATAATCTATGATAAGATTTTAACCCAATTCGGCAAGATAATCTATCCCAACCTTCCTATACCCTTCGGCCCCACATAAGCCCTATCGGGGATGTTATATAAGAGAATAAAGCAACTTGCAAAAGCACTGATTGGGCCTCTTCAAGATTATTATGGATAGTGCGTTGCGAAAGACCAGATCATTTCCTATAAAAGCGTACAGTTGTTTGCCTACACAGATGATATTGGTATCATTGGTCGTACCAAGAAAGAGTTACCGGAGCCTGCTACTATTAAAAGAGTATCTGCCAGGGTGAGTCTGCTTGAAACGGGAACCAGACGGGGTACACGTTTTCTTCGAGTAGAATGACACGGCGGTTGAACTTTCAGATTAATGTTGAAAACTCTACTTTTGATATTGTCAAGGATTTCGCACACGGTGGCATCACCGTCACAACAAAGAACGATGTATGCATGGAGATCAGGCGGAGATTCATTCTTGCCAATAGATGCTTTCCTTCCCGTTTTGCTTTCTGGCGCTGAAGTATGAGTGGTAACGCTTTCTCATTCTGATGCCTTTAGAGTGTTTGAGCGGACTTTGGCGCTTTGTGCATTAGCAACAACTGAAAAACAACGAATTCTACGAGCCTTACGATGACATTGCCGTATACGTCTATACGACTATAGTCAAGCGAATTAATATCCAGCGACAATGAAGTTGTCAAGGGGTGTGACATGTTGGAGGGTTCGCAGTGTCTCCATTGAAAGGAGCAGGCAGAGAGCCCACTAACTACCTTTAGTGTCACGAATCAGAGGCACCTGGAGGAGAGCTCCACATGAGTCCGTAACCCGGGTAGCGAATAATTATGGCCAGTCAAGAAGAAGAGAAGTACTTAACAATAGTTTTAATAGAGTGCATGCAATCGCACACACTGAAGTATTTCCCAATATACGGCGAATAGTAGGATATACCTAATCGAACTTCAATCAATTCAAAAGCACATGTATAACTATTTTACCTTATATTTCTATAATGTGTATATTGCGTTACACGCGAGTGTGTGTCCCTCTAATATGTTATGTAAATAATTAACCCTCGACAAACAACTAATTCTCTCCCTCTTGCTACTGCAACAACAGCGTATAAAAATAAATAACATCAAGCGGCAAATGCCAAACACAAATTGTCAATTAAAAGGTATTTAAACATAATACCGGGTCAAAACACACACACACAGAGGGCCAAGAACAACCTGACACGACCGAAGCATGGCAAGCGTTTAATCCACGTAAATTAGTGCAAAAATCAAGTGGATACCTTCGCAGCAGCAGCTGCCACTGCCGCCAACGACAGGGGCACGCACGGCCGCCGCAACACATGGCCCTGACTTTTACCAACTCCAAACCGCCCCCAATCCCCCCACGAGAAAGTCAGCCCAATAGCCCGGCCGTAGAGTCAACATGATGGCAAACACGGCGGCAACCGACACCAATAAAGCCAGCAAAGCGTTTTTAGGGTTAAGTCCATGTCAAAGTGTCAGTTTAGTATCGGTATCATGTCATGTCGTATCGTTTCGTTTCGTGGGCTGCCGTGGCATGCCACATGGAGCCTGTGTGAGGTGAGGGGTGTGCGTATAGTGTGGGGTTTTAATTTCGTACGGCATTTGGAGCAGCTTATAGGCTGAATGCCTGTGTGTTTGACTGAGGTGCAACGTTTTACTAATGAATTTAACAAGGATTTGGGCTTAGTATAAGTGGGAGAGTGTATAGCAGACATACACAAATTGCATGTTGCGCTGTTGCACGTTGCATGCTCATTAAAATGTCAGTGCGGAGACGACCTCTAGGAGCAGTACGTTGGGCCTGTTGGGCATCAGCTGCAGTTGGTTGCCATTTTGTTTATCCTGCCAGCATATTTTTCAAATGTTCCGTTTGCATAAGTGAAAGGCCAAAAAGGAAGATAACAACAGTAGCTATACCGGTGCCCAGACCTTGCAGCACACCCTAACAACATTGGCGTCAACAACGCAGTCAACAATGGCGCTTAAATTTACGGCTCACCTACGCGACTAGACGAGGCACAGCGGAGTGGTCCGTGGATCGCTCGGTGGAGGACACTCGCACATGTGTGGCATATTTAAATTTGTTTTTATGTGTTGCCAGCAATGTCCTTTTGCCAATCTACTGCCACGCCCACTCTACCTACGCCTAGCCAGGCTTTGTTAATCCAATAAAATTGCGTAATTAAATTTGTGCTTCATTTGGTGTTTGTCACGGTGCAATGTCGATGTGTCTATGTTACTGACTGACTGACTGACGGACGGAGAAACTGGCTACTGTTTTACTTTTGTTTTTGTTGTGGTGACAAATTTAAAACCTGTTGTCATGTTTTTTGCAACAACAAATCGCAGCAAACACCAAAAACAATAAGAGAAACTAAGACTATGCGTCAAATGTCAAATACACTAACCGTAATCGATCCTGTTCAGCATCATTCGAGTTTTATACTAAAATTGTTAGGCTGTCGTCATGGTAAGTCAGCTGTATAGTTCGGCCAATTGATGTTTATTGCTAAGGAAATCGCACCAATTGTATCTTTCCCAATTGGGAACAGCAGAAGCCTAAACATTATCACAAGCCAAAGTGAATGCACTTGGAGTCTACTTAAGAAATGTTCTCCGCAAGACCTTCGCTCTCATGCGCATAGGCAGAAAATACTGACTTCGGATGAACTAAGAGCAGCATTTTTCGTGACACAAATATAGTTCGACACATCAACACTTAGCGTCTTAGTCGGTTAGATCACAACGTCAGTATGGGTAAAAAAATCAGGAAAAAACAAATGTCTAAAACATTGGGTCACTGATTTGCAATCCAAAAACCGTTTTGCATTTTCGACCACCGTTTTCGAATTATCTCTTTTTCATAATTCAAATTCGAGATTTCGAAAGTGGCGATGTCAGCAAATCTCATATTATTCGGGAGCGAGATTAACTGTAAATTGAATTAACGGTATTTAAGTATCGATTCAATATTTTTTAGACAGCTTGGATTTATCTTATCTCGATTGTGGAGTACAGCGCAATGAACTCTCAAATAAAAAGAAGGAAAACAAAAAAAAAATCTATTTCCAAAACCTTTTTTGAGTTCATTGCGTTATAACTCGCAATCAAATCAAGGTAGATCAAAACCGTTCAAAGCACATTGAACCAAAATGCAATTACCTTTAATTCGCATTACAGATCATCTCGAACAGTAGTAAAGTTTTCGAGTGATATGAGATATTTTGCCTTCGAAACTCACGTATCTTGAATATTGGGTATAGCCATAATTCGAAAACTTTGCTAAAAAATCCAACACTGTTTCAGGATTTGAAATCAGCGTCTCCAAATTTAACGTGAAAGGTCAAATTTGTTGCAAGCAGACAAAATTCTGGTGGTGTATTATGAACCAAGTAAATGATGCCTTGCGAAAGTTTGCTCTGCAATGTTGCATGAGCCCCGTCCGTAGTAAAGGAGCCTGAAAAAAGGCAATTCGATCGAGCATGAGCCTTTAACTTGATGGAATGCCCATACAAGAAGAAGAAGAATCCGATATGGCTTATCCGAAAATAAGGTTCAATAATTTCTGTACGGTTAAGCCTGGCAATTTAAGTTTCAGAATCAAACGCTGTAATAAAAGTTTTCAATAGTCTTTTTTGGTGTTGAGTACAACTAGCTGCCTGATGAGAAAATATTTCGTTGAAAGACCAAACACCTATTAACTTATTAGATCTCTTAATCTCGAAAGCCACAAAAAGTAACTCACTTACTTGCAAAACTTAAAGAAAAGATTGTAAGTTTTTTGAAAGAGCTAATTTGAGTGAAATGTAATAAATCAGAAATTACGGGAATTCTACACTATGTACTCACTCTGAAATATACCTTGCTTGCTAACGTTTGCAAAGCGTTTCTGCAAGATTTTTCAGGACTACTATTTTGAATGTCCGGCAAACCAAGAGACGAACTTAGTCTTTTTGCAAGCATCACATCAAGGTTAAACGCTGAACCCCAAAAGCACTATACAACATTCACATAGTGAGTTACACACATTTGAGGTCGCTAATTTCAAATCCTTTGTTTGATCCCTGTATTTTTGTTTTGTAACTAATAAGCTATTAACCATCATAGGCCCAGCCAAGATACATAAACCCGGTAAATCCAAGATTCCAGCTTCATTCTATCCCTTTTGCGTCATCAAATCTGCTTTTATATGTCAAAAACTGCTTGGAAAAGCTAATAGACCGTTTTGAAGAGTACAAAAAAGCAAAAGAGCGCAAGTTTGAACACGTAGTAATTTTTCAATTGCTGCATAATTGGAGTTGGCCAAAACAACAACAACAAACAAAAAGCAAAAAACAACGACTGTTAAAAACTCCTTCTCCAAACCTCTCCAACAAAACTCTTTGCAAATAACTGCACATGTCGGGGAAAAAGAAATTATTGAAAAAATATTGGCAGCAATGGAAAATTGTTGCCACATGACGAAGTTGTCGTCAATTTTTTCATTGTTGCTCTCTATGGGTGTTGATGATGCTGACATTCTGTAGAACATATAGAGTATATAGGTGTGGATGCTGTTGTTGTTTTTGTTGATGTGTGGTTTTGTTATTGAGGTATTGCCTGGGGACGCAGAACGAGTGAAAGTGATTGAAAGAAAGGGATTTACGAATAAAAGAAGTGCTAAAAACGGTTTGCCACAAAATTGACTACCAATTGTGAACCCCGTGATAAATGTTTTTTAATTGTAGTATGCAAAACAGAAAAATCCCTAGTTTAACGTTTTTCATGCTACGGACTTTCCCTCAGGCATTGGAATTTTGTATTTATTACAAGTACGGCATGCGATTAGGAAAAAACAATTGTGAAACTGATAGCATTATTATGTTGCATATGTATATTTATCGTCTTGTAGTTTGTGTGCCTTCAAGCCAAAGTATAACAATTGTCCCGTATGTGCAGTATACACCGTGACACTTCCGGTCAGACAGCTCACCCAAGAGGAAGTGCACGTTGATAAGCCAAACCAAGCTGAGTTGCAACAAAAGCAAATGTCGTGTAATGAAAACGCACAGTTCCAAAGTGCTGAGCTCCAGATAAAGCTTAAAACCCGAGCCGAAACCCGGCAATGGCTGCCCCCGCGTATCAGTCAAACCAAAAGCAGCAAAGACTCAGCGGCGACAGATTCAAAGTGCGCTGACTCAAAAAGTTCACTTGAGGAAAGTGCAAAAAATCACGCGATAAATCTTCGGTTATGAGCGTAAGCTACAAGCGGCATATACAAAGTTGCCACTTCAAGCGGCAAACTTAAAAGTGGCCAGTTGGGTGACTCTATGCGACGCAATAGGCGCAACTTGCAATCTAGGCGATACTTGGTGGCATGCAGACGACGACAACGACGACTCAGAATCCGCTTTAGTGCCAAGCACCGCCGCCCGCTACTTTTTCTTATCAGTGAGCTAGCGGATTCAAGTGTGAGCTGTACAGATGTCTTTAAGAGCACTGAGAGAAATTAGGGTGCAAATATGTTAAGTCGAACCCGACAAGGTTTTATATTTTCCATTGACGTTTATACCGATCGTAGGTATATCATGTGGGAGCAATTGGTTTCTATATAAGTTAAACCATAGATGAATGTATGGTTTTGATAAAATCCCATAAATTCTGAATTTTTTAGAAAAGGCTTTTTTTAACTTTTTAACTTAACTCATGAAATATTCCTTCTACCGGCTACTATAAGAAAACAAGACGTACGTCCAAGAATAATTCTGTTTTTTGGACATGTGGACAATAAATTTTCCACGATTTTCACAATATATAACTTTTACCTTGATTTGGGATCTTTGCTGTTAGTAGAACGTGAAAACATAAAAAATTGCGTTAGATAACACTATGCAAGAAATTTTGCCTCAATGAAAGTCCTGTGGCTAAAACATACCTTTTCCGGTCAACTGGGGGTCGCTGATTTCAAATCCGCCAAAAGATTTAGATTTACCACGGTTATGGAGTTATCGCTATATAAAAAAAAGCAAAGTCAGCTAAATCCATATTTTTGAGAAAACTAACTACCGATCGACAACTGTATAAATCGAATAAAAGGTAATTAAATAAAGAACTCAAATAATATTTTGAAAATTTTTCTTTTATTTTGACTTAATCAAATCTGTAATCCTGTAATCCATAATCAAGATAATATAAACCAAAACCATCCCAAAATAATTGAACCGACAGTTAAATACCTTTATCTTAAGTTAAAGTTCAAATGAATCGTCAGTAAGTTTTCCGAGCGATAAGTCAAAAACCGATTTCGGGATTCGAAATCAGGTACCGAAGGGTTTTTTTTTTTTGTTTGTTGTTTAGTTTAATTTCTTTGAGGTCACTAAATACGAATCTAACAAAAGAAAACAAGAAAAACAACGTTTGCGTGTACAATGTGTTTTGTTCATTTTATTTTTCATCTCAATTTTTACCTGACAAAAACGCAACGTATCCAGATGAAATTTATATTCTGCAAACCGCAAGCAGTTTAGCTTTCGAATAGTGTAGGTTTTATCTGAAAACATTGCGTTATTGCGAAGTAATCGGTACCGCTCTGAATTTTCGCTTAAGGCATTTTTATATAGTGTTCATACTGTCGTTGACATTCGACGATAATTGTAATTTTGAAATTGGCAATCGATGCGCAGCATTAAATTTTGGTTACAGTAAATTCCGAGCAGACTTACAGTCTGGGACAATTGAAGTCGTGCTACAAAAACTCTAGTTAACAGAGTTAGCTTTAAAACACAAATGCAAATCGGAAACAATCTGCTACGATTAGTATGTTCTATTGGATACAGAAATTAATGGCTTACGAAAGAAAGAAATGTTCCCGATTTTGAAAACCTCTCATTTTACACTGACTGTTTTTCAGAGTGCATGCATGTGTGTGGGTGGAACACCAGTGTGTAAGTGTGCCTGCCTTTGAACATTTGCGTGTGCTCGTTTCTCATTCGCGCTCAATCAGCGCGTCTGTTGGCCTTTATGTCATGCATCCATCAGCGGAGCTTCAGTTTCCAGACCGCAAACCATTTTTTGAGTTGCTTTTGATAAGCAACAACAACAGTAAAAAGAGCAACTACAACAACATCACAAGCTGCGTCACTCACACTCGCTAAGAGTCATATGAAATGAAGGCGACGCTTGTGCCATATTTTTGGTGATTAAAAAGGATACGTTGACTAATGTCTCGTTGACCAACCGACAGACCGTCTGACCGTCCGACCGTCCGACCGACCGACGACACCATAATGATGAAATGTAATTTAGCATATCTCTGAGAATTTCGGTCTCAGTCTCCTTCAACGCGACTTTAATTAAAAAGTTGCGCTTTGTAGCAAGTTTCAGAGCAGTCACATTTTGATTTCGCGTTGCATATTAATATAATTAAAATGCATGATCCAGTTCTTCCAGTCGTTGTTGACAACGTTGTTGTTGTTATGATTGTTGTCCCATTTGTTGCACTTAAAGCTATGCCAGCAAACTTGCAACAGCTGCTCTACTGGACACGCCCGTCGTGCATAAGCCAAAAGCAAATGCATCCCATGCGGTATGCATGTTATTAGTATGTGGAAAATATTAACAGCATATTTGACATAACAATATGGTCAGGACCAACCGTCGACGGACATCTTCAGAACCATACTTTACCAATAGTACTCTTGTACAGGCCAAGATTTGTCCAGTGGGGTCGGCTCAAAGGACAACGAAACTTAGATGCTCTACAGTGGTCGGCAAAATGTTTCCATTTCACACAGCAGAGACCATATAACATAGGAATCTAAGGCTAAAATATATCATAAAAGTTTAGTGCATTTTGTATCTTTTTTGTGAAAATAAGCCCAAATTATAGCGGTACATTAGGTGAGACCAATTGGATAAACCTTGCAAAATGCTTAAGTCAGCTTTCCTGCAGATTGAACTTGCAAAATTTATGAATCATCCGTTAACAAGGGTAAAACAGGTGGGAAACTCTCACCATGATCAGTAGGAGATATTATTTGATATTCATTCATTCTAATTTTTTCATTTCCAATTCGATTCATAGCCGGAGCATTGTTTTGAGCTGCAGAATTTCCTTGGTAAAGGCTTGTGCGCCAAAACCCTAGCAGACGCTAAGATTCGTAACCAGAATTTTGCCAATTCCAATCATGGTTTTGTTCTGTAACGCTTAAGAGTAATGTCACTCGAAATTACGGCAAAACGGTTTTCCATCTAGTTACGGCCTGACGTAGAGCACTCCTCAGGGTGTCTCTGCCTTTTGCGCGCCTTCGTCAATCGTTAATACCAAAGGCAGCTAGTCTGCTCTCTACCTGATCCTTCCAACGGAGACATAGCTTGCCCCTTCGCCTACTTCCTTCAACACCCTCAACGAAGACTTTACTCGCAATAGCTTCTTCATTCATCGCACAAAATGGCCTAGCCAGTAGAGCCACTGAATGTTAATTCAACTTGACTATGTTAGTGTCGTCGTAGAGCTCATAGAACTTGTCGTTCCATAGGATCAGATAGTCGTTGCCAACTCTTGAAGTACTTTCCGCTCACCCATGCTTCAGCGCCATAAAGCAAAACGAGAAGGTTGAGCTGACATTCTTCTTTGTCCTTGATTGTGCAGGTGGTGCTAAGGTAGATTGAATCCTTGAGAACATCAAAGATGAAGAAAATATGTGCTTTATCTTGGTTTCATTTACAACGAGGCTCTTCATAGCAGATTCTCTTTCAATAGCTGTAACGTCTTCGGTAACTGTTCGCTTAGTGCGCCCAATGATAGCGATATCATCTGCGTATACGATCAACCAGATACTTCTATAGTTCAATACTTGCCAAGCCTAAGGCCACACTTATAAGTTCGAATTAGTTCTTTCGGGAATGGCTTTAGTCTTTCACTTATGAGGTTGATAGCCCCTTATATGCAATAGAAAGAAGACTGATAGTGATCCATTCAAGTATTTTGTGCTCATGCATATAAGATTGAAACCTGAGCTCGTTCTTAAGAACGACTATAATTCATTTTAGAACTGAATAAATCCAATATTATTTCTGCCAATTGAAGTCAATTAACAGCTATATAGCACTTAAGAAAAGTACTTTTTGTAGAGCGGATGAAAACTTAAGGAAAATAAATCTAAAAAGTCTGAAATTATCATAAGTAGGAATTTAATGCAATACCCTTGCAATATGGAAATATCGTTACAAACCCTTTGACTAGCATATAGGAAATACTTCCCACTACGTAGAGCATAAGAGCTACAACAACAAAGTATAAGCAACAGGAAACAATTTTTCATATAATGCAAGTTTTTATTGCCCTCCCACACACACTCACAGATCTCCGAGAGGCGGGTGCTGGAGCAGCCTGTAAGTATGCTTGCATTTTTGCTTAGCTGCTTTGGCCATGGCCAGAAGCAAACTCATAAGATAATATAAAGTATGACAGCCATTTGGCAACACTTTGCAGGCCGTTAGCAGCGCCTCAGCGACAGAGCGATAGACAAACAGAGGAATCGACAGAGGACAGAGTCCAAGATGTTGGCCCTGGCCAAAATAACTTTTTAAATTGTTAATGTGCGCGCTCGCAGACAAAAGAGCTGTCATAATTCGCAGCAAAATATGGTCACTCATACACAGTTAGTCACACCAATACACACTCTCGCATATGAAGCCAATTTAGTTGGCATGCAAGACATTAGCAGCCATTATAAGAGAGAGTTCTTTACTATTTGCTTTTGGTAGTAGTGCCATATTGGCAACACGCTGCCGGAAGTGCGCGCCATTTTCTAATATTGTAACGGAAGTAATTAATATGTGCAATAAATGTGGCGGCAGCAAAGATTGCAACAATGCAAATATTGCCAAAACCCGGAAATGTGCGTCAAGCAAAAGGGTTGTGAAGTGTAGAAGTAAGACGTATAATATGAAACTGGGCATCATTTAAGCGTCTAGCATGCGATCTCAGTTATTAGCGAGCACTCCCAAGAAATACTGAAGTAAACCTTTTGTTCACATTGATAAAATGAACTATATAATGTTTGCTATAACATTAAAAACGAAGTCCATACGAAACTCTAAATAGGAGTAAGCGATTTTGAAAGAATATAATTAGACAGTAAGCCGTATGCTTCTCGGTTCGATTTGCTTTTGAGAGCAGAGAAATGATCGAAACGGTCTATAGCTTATCGATAGTTATATGACTAGATTTACAGCTCTACTCTACAGAAGCTCTAAAGCTGATGCCAATATACCATTAGCTATCCAAAAGCTAAGACGAATCCCAGAAGTACCGAAAATGCCAGTAAATCTTGCTTAAACAAACTTAATTATCTAGCGATGAGCGTGCTCAAATATGGTGTAAAAATAGAGACAGGGACCAATATGTGTAAGAGGGAAATAAGACGGCTCTCAGTAAATCCAGATAAGTCTTTGACTGGAAATCACTTAAAACCGGAAACCTTATATGAAATATATTGGCTTAACCAAGAAATAGTAGACGAATTACGAATACAAGCGAAGCAGCAAATCACTTATTTCTTATTTATGCTTTTCCAGAGTTATACTTCTTAACTGGCCATAACAATCCGTTACCGGGTTACGGCCAGATGCATTTCATTCATTGGGATTGGCGTTTTACATGGTGGGCCCAAACTCTATGCACAAGCCTTTTAAGGCCTGGGGGCTCTCCTAGTCTCGAAAGAATCTAGTGTCATTATAAGTCGATAAGCTTTGACCTGCTGAGGTGGTATTCTCTAATCCGCTCACCACACGGGCTGTGAGTTATACTTACAATCCCATAATGTACAATAATATTATAACTTTCATAAATTATCTAATGAAAATACTGCTTAGTCGAGCATCACGTCACCTTTCAAACTATATTTTGCCAATTCCAACAATATCTAGTACCTTTTCCTAAGCTTTCAAGCAATATACACAAATTTGATAATTCGTAAACAAATTTTCGATCTATGTTTTCTTAGCCATTTGCGTGCACACTCATTGACTATGTCATATCCTACCAAAATCGACAAAACTGTACTTATACAATATGGCGCTGGCTTCATGTTTTACATAGAGAAGCATAAGCTACTGGACATCATTAGCCGTCTGCTTGCCGAGGTCTCTGTACAACCAGTTCCTGACGTACGCCGCTGGCTAGCCCATAATGTTAAACGTATTGCCCATCAGATCTATAGCGATTCACTGAACGCTTTTCATCTGGGCACCTCGGCTGACTACTATCAGCTGCCCAAGAGCTTCTACCATCGTATTGTACTACATGGTCGTCCCGGCTCGGGCCGTCACACGCTGGCCCAAGTTCTGAGTAAACGCTGGAATTTGCTGATTATAGATGCCGATACCTTGGCCCATCACTACATTAATGGACAACGGCAGGATGGGCAGGCGCAGCAGCTGCAACGGGCTTTAGAGCAGGATTGCGTCTACGGGCGCTCGGAGGCCATTGGTAATGTCATACAAGAACGTTTGCTGATGCCGGATGCCTTACATCGTGGCTGGATATTGTTCAACTATCCAAACAATAGCTGTGAGGCACGCGAGCTTTTTGAACATTTTACAGTGCCGCCAAACCGACTGATCTTTCTGCAGGCTGATGAGCACATTGGTCGCATGCGCATGCTGACCAAAGCCTATGCTCCACAGCCGCAGGCCAACATTACCTACCTGGATCGCCAGATGCAGCAGTTCCGCAAGAGCGAGTCTGCGCTTAATGCCTATCTTAGCCGACGTCGTGAAGTACTTTTTGTAGATGCCACGTCCTGTTTCGAGGAGGTCAAGTGTACCATATTGTCGCAGCTTACAAAGACGCCCTATGTGCTCGGCTTCAAGTATGGTGATGCTAACGTCAGCGAAGTTGGCGTCGAGTAGAGCATTACGTAATGGGTTACAAACTTGCGGTAACTTGATACAATTTTAAAGTAATCAAAATGAGCGCCCATAAAAAAAAGAAAAGAAAAGAAAACCGCGTTCCATAATTCTTTTTGTCATTATTTTGTATTATTTACTCAAGTGGTTTTCGTTGTTGTTGTTTTTGTGGTGGGGTCAGTTCTGGGCTTATCAGCTATACCTCGCAAGTCGTCAACGTCATTGTTCGTCCACTCGAATTCAAATTGCGCTCGAAATACAGTTTTTTTAACGGCCTTTTCCCCCGCTCCCTTCAACCACTTTGTGAAAATGCGCGCACACTGAGCACTTTTTTTTCGTTTAGGTAAACAAAAGCGAAAGGAAAAAAGTGATTTCCAAAATTATTGCTATTTGAATTTTCCACCAATGCAAAGCAAACAAAAATAAATAAAAAGCGAGACGGCCGTAAAACAATGAATATAAAAAATAATAGAAAAATTGATGGTCCAAGTTAAATTTGAGGAACCGAAGTTTGTATACTCTAGTATATTTGTCCGGATTTTTTGTGTCTTGGTGAATAACGTTTTGTATTTACTGGGATTAGTTAACACCGCTGCTTTTGATTTTTTTTGTTTTTTTTCTTAGATTTGTGGTGGGTGCGAGGTATCATCAGAGATGGTTGACCCAGCCCTAGGCAACTTTTCTCATTGTATCAAGCTCGTGGGAGGAAGTTTAGGGAGAAAGAGGACAGTTAAAGCGAGACAAAGAGTACGAAACAGAGTAGGGTTACATATGGATCCTCTTTTAAAACAGTTTTCCCGACTCCGGTAGGAATTCTTGAAGACCGGTACATCGCACCTGTATTTCATGGAACCGGCCCATGGCATTAAGAATTTCAAAGATTTCCTTTTGGAATACCGACGTCAAACTACCTTTCGCGCCTGAATAGCTTGAGTTTTCATCAAGATGCCAACCAAACTCCGCAAACTCCGGTCTTGCCACGTTACCATTGGGAATACCGGGAATGCCGAGTCGGGTCGGTATGCACCCACCACTCTCCCAGACAGAAGTGAATGGCACCCAGGAGACACCATGACAAGGCCACTGACAATTCAGCAGGGCCATTCTAGACGGGTTCCCATGTCGCAAGACGTGAGCTACTTAGGATTGAGGTGGCACGAAGCATTCGACGATTGACCGATGACCATATCCCCCAACATACCCGTCCTTACCATTCTATAGAAAATAACAAAATAAATTTTATTTACAATTAAATTTCCCAATTAAAACTTTGAACTCAATATCTTGAAAATACAGATCTCTTCTTCAAACAGCAATGCAACTAACCTTATTTTGTATTTAGAAGACTAACGTCTACAAACCGGTTTTGAGCCGAATCAGCTTAGGACCGATTTGTTCATTTTTTTTCCAAATGGAGTTGATGCAGAACGACATTGTTTCTCTATAATTTTGTATAGTCTTCGCTTAAAGAGCATAAATATATCGAAACAGAAAAAAACAACAACCAATGATTTTATGACCACAACTTAAGTGCTCAATTTTTAATTGTTTGACGACGTTGATAAGTAGCAGAAACAAAGACGTTCCCGAAAACCGGGGTTGGGTTGCTGCTTTTCGTTGTTGTTTTAACGCTAGAATTTCAGGCCAGGCGCTTTTATGGCACCCAAAAGTTCAATCAAAGTTCTGGGCCTTAGGGTGACCATGCAGACTAGCCTTAAATTAGCGTACTGCACAGGTTGCCCTGGTGCCCAGTGGTGTCGTCATCATCAGCAACAGCAGCTCTTAATGACCTCCACAGCTAATTATACTTAAGCAAATAAAAAAAATACTCATCATGACAATTTGGCACAAGATTTGAATTTTATTGTACACTCTCAGCTAAAACTAACGCACCACCTTAATGTCAATGGTGAAGCAGCAACGTTTACCGCTCACTGGATCCTTGAGCGCCCAGCGTATGGTATATGGACTTAGCGGAAACTTTGCCTCAATGGGTACGAGGAAGTTATAGGTTTGCTGAACGTTTTTCTTGACCGGACAGCCGGTAGCCTTGCAAGCATCACGTTCCATTGTTATTAGCGGCAGCTCCTCCGCATCGCTCTTGACCCAGCCCAGAGTGGACTCTAACGTGTCCGCATCAAAGTTGGGAGTAAAATCAAAGCTCATCATCGAGGGCTTGCGGCGGCGTACATGGCAGGCTGCTCTATTTGCCGCCTGTGGACAAGGATCCACGCGCACCTGGTCAATGCTGCAATGGTCCACGCTATCCGCACAAGTATGATAGTTGATTATCTCGGCGCTGGCCAGTGTGACCAGCAGCAGCAGCGTGGAGCACAAACGCAACATGTTCTTTTGAGACGTCTAAGCGCGCTAAGCGTTGAAAGCTGAATGTGTCTAGGCAGATTTAGCAGCGTGTCTGTACAGCTCGCTTATCTCCCATGTGACCTCTGGGCTGATCTATGTATAACCGATAAGAGCCGAGATAACTGATTAGAGCTATAGGCTGTACAGGCTGACTGTTTGGTGGAATGAATGCACTTGGATTTGAGAGATAAGCATAGATTTGTTGGGACCCAGATGCTAATTTCTAATGTGAGCTCTAGGATCGGTCAAACGTGCTGGGCTGCTAGCGCTTAGGTAAGCGATAGGCCTAAATGCTTACCAGACGAAATTCCCTTCGTAGAGGTGACAACTCTGCTACAAAAACACGTGCATAATGATTTTTTCAATATAAGGCATTCTGTTGTGCACAAAGCAGTCAAAATAGACACATAATACTCTGTAAATATCGGTTAAGATTTTAGGCCATTCCAATTTCCAATTATTATGGATTCCTGTCATGATTTTGAAAATTCGTTTATTTATGATAGAAATTGAATGCGCGCTTCTTGCATTATGTGTCTTCCAGATTCTTTAGACTGGGTGATAATAGTATGATTCTATAAGTTGACTTGTTCCTCTTCGGAACGATGAAAATTAAGTATTTTGTTAGTTGTTCTTTTTCCTTCTCCTTACCTTACCTTACTTACCTGTTGTTATCATTCACAACTGTTTTTTCTCTTCGCTTTAACTGTCTTTCGTCTTACACAGAATAGGAACCCAGTAGAACATAGTTGTTGTTTTTACGTTTCTATCTTTCAGCAGCTTTTTACAATTTTTGTAAGCCTAATAAACAAAACAATATTAACCTTTTGCAGAAATAAGTTATCGTTTCAAGTTATTCGCTATCGATAGTAAAACGTCGTCATAAACGGCCGTCTTTCGTCGCCGGAGCAACCTTTAAATCAAAGAAAAAACAATTCCCAAAAGGTTCAAACGTCAAGCAGCTTAATATTTTGAATATGTCAAAATTTAAGTTATACATTTATTGAAAATAAATATTAAAATACATTCTGCATTATACAATCTGCAGTTACACCAACACAGTTTCGCTCTCTTCTGCTATTATTATTACTATTATTTTGTTAAAGTTCACATATTAAAGAAACCATGGGTCGCTACAAGTCAAAAAAAGTTGATTCAAACGATATGCTGATCCTGGACATGTGCAAAAAGTGCAGAAAACAAACTGCAAACAAATTCAAGACTAAATTCAAAAAGCCGAACAGGAACTCAACCCACAAATTGATCGTCAACTGGTTGGTAACGCCAATGAATGTCCTTGAGTTCGTCCTTGCAACAAGCCAAAAGCCGTCATTGCAGGCAGCAGCAGAATCAAAAAACAGAGACTCTACAACGCCACTTCCGAATCATTTGTACTTTGTACTGGACACCAATGTTCTTATTATGGATCTACATTCAGTTAACGAGCTTCTGGAAACTGCGCGCAGCATGATCTATATACCGTACATTGTCATTAAGGAGCTAGACAATCTCAAAAGACGGAAAAGGACCGCTTTTAAAGCCAGACGTGCTATTAGATATTTACTCAAGATGTTTGAGGTATCAAATTCGCAGTTGAAAATACAGGCTCAAACGGCGCTGGAGGAGAAGCGTCATTTGATCAAGGTGGACAGTCCCGATGATAGCATCCTTAACTGCTGCCTGCAGCTAAAAGCTGAAAAGAAGCCTATGTTGCTGGTCACCAATGATAAGAATCTGTATCTCAAGGCTAAAGCAACGAACATTCCAGTTTCCGATTCCCTCGATTTGAAGAACAAAAAGCTTTTGAGCCACAAAAATGGTTTGCAATTACGAAAGGTAGAATCATTTCATAATGACTTATAAAATTGTTTAGTGAAGCTGCCAGGATTTACATCTATTATCAAAAACGTAATTGACATCCCATAAGATTTGAACATTACTATCGCAAATTTACAACTTAATTTGAATTCCCTTCCAACTTTCTTTTCGGCTTCATAACGCGAGAAGAAAAAGCCATTTTATAATAAAAGATAGGATCAGCTTTTTAATAAGATACGATACATATATATCGGTATACTTTTGAATTTTCACCTATTGTGAATCACTTTGCGCACATCGATAAGTGGTGCTTACGATAAAATTGAAATTCGCTTATCTCTGTAACTTATCTACTATTTACCCAGGTCGCGAGTTATAGGTTTTGGAACAATTTCAAAGTCAAATCAAAGTCACGATATATTAAGGAAAAGGAATGTAAAAACAAAATCGAATCTCTGCGATCAATATTACTCGATTTCTAAGCGAATCTGTATTAACAAATGGGCACAAATCTTAGTTCATCATTTCCCTCTTATGTTCTAAGCCGCGTATAGAGTAAACCAAGTAGGCATTACTTCAGTATTTAAAATATCAGAAAGAAGTCACAACTGCATCAAATTCAGAATCAGAAACCAATTGAACGAAGCGAAGTGCGGTTCTACATTCAGGTTGCTAAGACGCTTCACGCACATGAAGTGTAAGTGCAGGTGATGTAGGAGTGGTAACAGAAGCGAGCTGGGGCACCTCAAGAGCTAGGATCGACTAACTCCGCCTCACCACTTTCTTCAGGAAACGCAACATACATATTTTGCTTCGATAGGTTCAAGATTGACGTGAACATTCGAATCCGCTAGATGGAGGTAAGGTAAAAGTCATTCAATTTCCAGGCGGGTCCAAAACCTCACTGTTAACAGCAGCTGGCAAAATGGCAGACAGAATTGAAACTCTTAACACCAGATGAAGTTGTTGAACGGCATATCATTCATCATTCATAGCTTTGTAGCCAGCTCGTTGCAATGTAAAGCCATGGTCGGCAAAGTGAGCAGAGAAGTTGCCTTGGAAACAGCGGAAAATGTTCATATTGCATGCATGCCACATATTCAACACTTTTCTCTGCAGATTTACAATTACTGTTGAAGTAACTTGAATTCTGACCAAAGACAGTTGCTAATATCAAATAAAAAAACGTTAGTGAAAACATGCAAGTGAATGCACTCAAAACATTGACAACTTTTCTCAGCTGCCACACAAATACCATTGCAATGGCTGAAAATATGCACATTACTTGGGCGCCCTTTACACGAAGCGAGATTTTCAGGCAGGAAAATGAAGAAACGAGACTGTCTTAATATTACAATTTGTTCACACGAAGCGAGTAAGATTTTTGACAGCTTACTGATAAACATATTTTACAATACATCTAATTCCCATTCAAAATACTGGCTTATAAAAAGTATTATGAAATACAAATACAAAACTATCTATGACATCGTTCGGCTCCAAAAATCTTGTTTGTGCTCGTCACACTTGCAGCATTAAACTGAGGTACAACACAACACTGTATCGCACGTTTCAGCACTAAACTGTGAGGTACAACACAACACTGTATAGCACTTTACAACACTTTGCACAAATCTCGCTCGATATTAGAATGCATTCTAATATGAAGTAAGTCGCATAGGGTTGCAGGCAAGATAACTTACGGGCGATATTGCCGTGCCATCACGCGGTGCGAAATGCAACTCACACGGCCTCGCTTGGAAATCTCACTTCGTGTAAACGGCGCCTTGAAATCCAAGTATAAGTTTTCCGATGCAAATATCGGTATAGCAAATAATACCTAGCATAGTTGCGCCACATGGGTATTGGGTGAGAGCGCTGCTCGTGTGCCTTTCAAAAGCATTTGCGCAAAACGTATTCCTAGTGTTTAACGGACAACAATATCAACACCTACAACTATTAGAGAGCATTCCATTTAGTATGTACTTACTGTACTATTGCGTTAAGAGTATTCAGCCGATGGCAGCTCACCAATTTGTTGACAGGCTGACAAGCAGCTAAATGTTTGTCAAGATGCAACCATCTAATAAGCATATGTATGCAGCTATGACACGTAGATACACTCTTGGGGTGATTCCAGAGAGAGAGAGAGATAGAGATACTAACAAAAAAAGAAAGGAAGACAGTTGTCAATCAGATGGTACGCCCACGTTGACGCGACTCTCTTGACATTTGAGATGACTGACACTCGTCGATGAAGGAGACGATGACATAGACGCAGTGAATGACTCGAGTCGACTGCAAGCTGTCAATACGTACAGCCACGACAATTGCACGGCTCATTTAGAAACTAGCATATACCCAAACAACAAAAACAACATGCACAAAAAATTGTATAAGGTGGCACATTTCATGGAAATTGCTCTACGCTTAGGCCATAATTAGAGAGCTATGCAATTGGATTTCTATCATGCCCAAAGGACGCAATTAAATTGAGAAAAAGTATGAGTGTTCGAAAAATAACACACTTTTGCATGCAAAACATGTCTTTTTTTTTGGTCAAATTATTAGCTAGAGACAAATTGCAAAACAAGTTTCCCGAAAAAATTGATAGAAAAGTTTATAAAACTCGTCGCATAATTAACACAACTTGATGGAAACACGTTTTCGTCACTCGCTGCCACCAGAGGGCTCCCTACTTCCTGCCTTTTATTTCATTTCTGTAATATTTTTCGCATAAATTAAAATGTATTTTTTTTTTATTCCCGCTGACCCCAACTGTTTTTTTTTTATCGCTCAACGACTTTGCGCCTTTATCAAAGTCCACTGAACGGTGAATAAACAAAACAAAAACAGAATTAATTCATTAAAGAAATATGCAAAGCATTAAAAAAAAAACCAAACAAAAAAAATGAACATGCAACCCATCGAAGAAGTGGCATAAGTTCTTGGCGTGCTACAAAATGAGCACAAGAAAAAAATGAAATTTATGTTTTATTACTTAATGAACTTACCGCAAATTAAGCCAAGGGTGGCTGCAACAGGGTACACAACTCCCCCGGGCACACTTCTCGGACTTGTCTTGAATTAATATGCAAAAAATGTCAACCGAGTTTGGCCATCAAAGTGGCAGGAACATCAACCAAGTGACCGCTACTTGAGTGTTAAGTCGGAGCCAAATTGGTAAGTAATTAACGGAAAGTTGTTTCGGGTAAAAAATTGTCAAAAACTAAAAAAACTGTGAATAAGTTAGCTCGAAAATCGAGATGCTTTATCAAAATCATAATCAGCTACAATTTCTCATTTGGTTTTTTAAGCTTCGTGCTATTTTTTTTTTCGCATCTCACAAATCGAAGTTCGAATTCAGAACCATGCTGAATCTTTTGTAAAAGAAGTTCCTATATGCTGCGAAACATACAGTTCATCTTTTCATGTGTGGCTCCATCTAGCGTGCTTATATGCTAACGCCAACTAACGAAAACTACACAGCAACAACCTAAAATAAGCATGCATGCTCTTCTTTTCGCTCTCAGTGCAGCACATAACACAGCACATAAAAACAAATGTGTAACTTCTGGCTCTCTTATAGACGCTGTCGACACAGCACACACAAGCGTAACACCATCCAAGCGTTGCACCACCTGGACGCAACACCATCCAAGCATGATAACAGCTTTTTGTAGTAATTGGTCTTACCAAAAAGGCATGCCAATTATCACATCTAAAAGCGCAATAAATCTTGAATTCTTTTTGTGCTTAATAACATTAACTAACTTTTGCTGATTTCACTAGTTCAACACTAGTTCATATGTAATATATGTGTTCATCTGATGAGTGATCATGTTTAAACTACATTCCCCCAATATCGCTTGTTACTCAGTTTTTTCCGACCACCCTCAAATTTGGAGCTTTTCGCAAGTATCGTTATTTTTGAGGAGGTTCCACTCAAATCGTTCTTTAGTCAAATGCAGTTTTAACTTAATTCTTTTTAAATTTAATGAATGCCATCACAATACTTTCATAGACCTTTCCGATTTGTCCTATGAGTTTTTGGCGGCAACAATATTAGCTAATAAGACTTATTTTGAATAAGCAAAAGGAGCGATATTTTAGGAAAAACGTTTGAAAAATGAAAAAGTCATAATCAGGGCTGTGTCAAAAATCTCTAGACGGTTTTGGCAAAGTTTTTGTTTAAATTTTGCTTAAAAATCCATTGGCCGGTTGCATTCTTGTTAGATTTCCCACGCTCTCCATGATATTTCTGGCACGAATGTCTTTATACCCTGTACACAAAGTGTAAAAGGGTATTATGAATTTGTGCAATGTATGTAACTAGCAGAAGGACTATATGTTCCATGGGCAAAAATGGTCAGGAGCAATAGTCGGGTCGATATAGACATGTCCGTCTGTCTGTCTGTCCGTGTTGTCGCACCGTTCTCGGAGACTATAGGAGCTAGAACAAAAGATGCGCATTTTACATATTCAGTGCAAGTTTTGAACCATGTCGATATCTCACCCCCTTCCCCCGTGACAGAATTTCGCCATAAAAGCTATCACAGCTTAGCACACTATTACTATGCATGTGTAGTGTAAAAATGATTCATATCGAATAAGAACTTTAGAAGATATAGCTAATAATGTGCCAATTTTAGGCCCCGTGTCCTATGAAGTGTAACAGAATTTCACTTTTTACAGAAATGTTAAAGTTAACATTTACGTTAACCAAATGTGATACGTTAGGCAACAATGTTGATCTTTTTCCTAATCATCCCCCCTCCCCCCGTAGAACAGTAACCGTACCCCTCAACGCGTCGATACCAAAATTTACACAGAAATTTGATTTTGATGGAAAAAATGGGTACAGGGTATTCCACTATCGAGCACCGTTAAATGACACCTTGCATACCGACAATTTGAAATTGGGTTGAAAGAGATTTGCGGCACATTTGTGGTTATGACTTTGGTTCGGGTGCTAGTATGGATATTGCTTACCTATGCTTCGTTATAATTACTTAACAGTTTTAAGTTCGAAAAAAGTTTTGAAACTATATCGAGTAACACCTAGAACGGATCGTCCAGGACCACATTCGCTGCACTGTGCGTCGTGACGAAAATTTCGAATTCGAGATCTTAAAATGTTTTTATAGGAGATTTGGCCTATACAGTTTTAAGTACTGGTATGATAGTTGAACGTCATCTACCTATATATAAATACGCTAAGCACAAATTCAGTGTGGTACCGATTACTTCGAAATATCGCAACTTTTTTAAGCGAACCCTATACCATTCGTAAGATAAAATGCTTGTGGTTTGCAGAATAAAAGCGTCCCCTGGATACGTTGCGTGTTAGTCAAGTAAAAATTGATTTAAAGTATACAATATACTGTAAAAAAAAACTAGTCGTTAGAATTGCAAGATATTGACTAAATTAATCGAGGTTAAATCAATATGCCACTAAGATTTGCGAAAAATAAGAAAACAGTATGACAAACGAAACCCGCTGATAAGAAGTAGAAGCATAATCCCAAAGTTAGTTACGTCAAGAAAATCCACAGCTATATTATGGAATACCTCTAATTCTAGTCTATCTAAAAAGGACTGCGAAAAAATCTGGTATCAAGCTTCTTGATCGGAAATGAACTATATCTGCATATAAGAAACTATATATGGGGCTTCTAATAAGAATCGGTCAAAATCGGATTATACACAAAGTTTATATTACAATTCTTGATAACAAATGGAGGTTTTGGCAATGAGTTCGCATTGAGTATAAATGACATGAAATCTAGTAAACGCATTGTTGATCTTATCTAGTATATATATTTGCTATATGGGGTCTACGGTGACTCAGTGTAATTTCAATACAAGAGTATAATTAAGAGCACTTCATGAAACAAGCTCTTAAAATGTTTATAAAAATTGGAAAATAATTTTTAGCACATTGAATACGAAATAATGCAAATTCCCTAGCTTGATAACAGAGCTGATAACACTCAAAAATACCCAAACTCAATGTAAACGAGTACACAGTCTCCGGTTGAACATGAGAAGCTACGCGTCGTTTTTGGTGTGCTGTCTGACTTGGTTTGGAAATGCCAACTCGCAAAGTACATTTAGTTTACCTAGTAATACTTCCAAAACCATTCATAAAGCACTCTTCGTTCTGTAACAGTGAATCCCAAGCCGTACCTTTGGCCAGACAATTGCGGACATCTACAACTGGATAATTATAGCAATCTTACTCACAGAGCTGCCATTAACGAATATCCCTGGATAGGTCGCCTAGGCTTTGAGAGTGAGTACAAACTATTCGTTTGTAATCTACGTGATCATTTCATTGTCCGTTCTATTGCAGCTTCACGTGGCATTGTCTACCAGTGCGTTGCCGTGCTCATTACAAATCAGCATCTTATCGCTCCAGCTCACTGCTTTGATGAGGAGGCCACGAAGCCCTTGCGCTATGTACTGCTCGGCGACTGGAATCCAACGAATTCTTTCTTTGTGCGGGACTGCGATCATCTACGGCACTGTACAGACTTGCCCAAGCTTGCCGAAATCTCTGAAATAATCATACACCGGGAGTACATGGATTTATGTGATGATATTGCTGTATTACGCTTAAAGCAACAGATCAGCTTTACGCCTTTTATACAGCCCATTTGTCTGCCTCCTTCGGGTTTAAGCCCAGATCATTATGTAGGCCAGTATTTGCCCTATGCGGGCTTTACAAGCGACACAAATGTAGCTTATAAACTGAAAGCTCTGGTGCAAGTACCCGGCCATAACATTTGCCTCCACAATTGGATGGCCTTTGGCAATATATCCACCTACACGCATATCTGTGGACACACCAATGCGCCTAAGACTCTGAGATCTGGAGCACCTTTAATGGCAGTACGCGTGCAGGCAGGAGAGTTGCACAGCTTGTACCTCGTAGGACTGCTGTTGACAGGTCCCAGTTCCACCTCTAGCTTAAAACCGGAAGTGTTTCTGCGCTTGGATTACTATCGGGAGTGGATTGAACTGAATGTGCAGTGAGAGTCATCTTAGTTGCATATCAGAGTGTATATCAGATGTCTGTGCGAATTTCTACTTCATTCGAAGTAGTCTTTTAACGTTGAAGCTAAGTTAAGGAAACCTGCTCTTTTTAGAGCGAAACATGCAGTACTTTTAGGGATATCCCAAATAAATGTAAGACAAATCAGTTCTACACAAGTATACGAACTATCGAAAATAGCAAGGGTATGGTAACTTCGGCTTACCAAAATCATGCTTTTTGGGTTAAATGGAGCTTGTGATTAGCGCACAATTGTTTCTCTGGCTAATGTCAAGTGGTATCTGTTGAGAGAGTAATGGTAATGGAAGCGCCAAATCGCTGCAAATCACCTCAAACGCCATAAAAAGTCGTATAAAAATAAAAACAAAAGCGCTCTGCCGTTGACGAAAAAATAATGAGTGTAAGTAAGTCTATGTGAGGCGATATCTTCAAGATTTTTATTTCTTGGAATAATCTGCGGAGCAGCACACGACTAATCTTCATTTAATTTCATTTACGCCAACAACTGAAATTGAAACCGAAAACGAAACCAAGTCAGAACCAAAAGCAGAACCGGGGCAAGTCAAAGTCAGAGAGCCAACTTTGCGACTGATACCTCAGCAGCGGGCAATGACTGGCAAGGACAATGTAAGGACATTCGGTAAGTCGCATTCGGGGCATGGAGACATTTGCAACATTTCATTGGCTGCGCAGCCAGCAATACCAACGCCAGAGTTGTCAAGGAGATCAAAAGTATGCGACACCGTGGCTTAATTCGATTTTAACAATTTCGTGGATGCCACACAGCCAATGGCAGCCATGCCTCTAATTGAACGCCGCCAAGGGTAAACGAGCTTTACTGCTCCTCAAACTATGGTGTGCTGCAGCAGCTCCTGCTCCGGGTCCTGCTTGTCGCACATAAAATTAATCCGACGTGTGGCGCCGCGTCTCTATCTCGCTCTCCGCCTTCACTCACAATTTGAATTTAAATGTCGTCTTGGTTTTTATTTCTTTAGCTTTTTTATTTACGAAAATAAAAACAGCGCATAGAAAGGAGCAACATCCAGTCAAGGAACCTTTGCGAATTGAATTAAACGTGTCGCTTTGTCTGAGTTCTCCCGCTTAGGTGTGGTTGTGGCATGTCTCAGAAGTCACCCGTATCCATACCCACTCCCCGGCAACACTTGTCGTTCTATTGGAAATTTTATTGCTTGGAATAATTAGTTGAACTAAGCACACAAATTAATTGGCATTGGCTAAGCAAGGGATTGGGGATTTGGGCCATGGAAAGTCAGAGCATATGTGAAAAGAAATCAAAAGAATTGAAGATAGAAAAACTTAAGCTGATTTAGTGTTATGGGCCGAACATTTGGCTAAACAAGCAGCTCAAGAAGATTTATCCACAAGATACATATGCATAGTTAAAAGCTGATTAGAAAGGCTAAATACGAGAATTGGTTCGCACCCCAACCAGTGTACTAACTCTACCGAAATAAGAGAACAATTCTTAAATCGCCGATGAACTTCGGATGCCCGAAAATCTTATCATTATTGTGGCTAGTTGCATTTTGCAACGCAGTCTTATTTCTGGAAATTGGCTTAGCTCAGGAAATCGTACCACCATCCCAACTGATTTTCCATTCGATGACCCACCAAACGTGTAAAAGAGTATGATTTGCCTCTGCTCAGCTGGCAAATGCTTTCGAGCTATGTAAAGCAGCAATAATCGCCTTCCAGGAGATGCGATGCAAAAGGCGGGGCTACTACGAGGTAGCAGACTGCACCCTCTATTACAGCTGCCACGATTTCGGGTGCGGATTTGTTGTCCATATCTCAAATAAAAGCAAAATTTTTCAACACAAGCCCGATTTTCGCGTACACCCCGACGGAGGACAAGGATGATGCGGCCGAGGATGCGTTCTATGATAGACAGGAGTCTCTCTATGAACGCTGCCCAGCCCATGACATTATATTCGTATTAGGCGATTTTATTGGAAAGGTTGAAAGACAGTGCATTTTTAGTCCTACTGTCGTACAATTCAGTCTTCATACATCGTAGTCTGTAGTACTAAATTTCAGCATCCACAGGGCAAAATGGGTTTCTCCTGATCAATCTACATCAAACCAGATTGATCATGTTGTGATCAATGAAAGGTATGCATCTAATGTGCTTGATGTTCGTACTTTCAGAGGGGTCAACATCAACTCTGGCCATTACCTTGTTGCAGCCAAGGTTTGCATGCGTCTAAGCATAGCGAAGAACATGCGATCTAGTACAGAGCGAAAGGACATCACAAAGCTGCAATCACAGCAGACTGCCGAAGCCTTTTCCGCTCAACTCTCAGAGCAGCTCACTCAACCTTCCTCAGAACCTGATTTCCAATGTCTACTGCCAAGGAACCAATGGTACGATAAGCAGTGTCGGGAGATAAAGAAGATGGAGAGGCGCCTTATCAGACGTAAAAGCATGAAAAGCGTTAGCGAGAGGAGATCGAGATTTGCAGGAGCAGGAATGACGTTAGGAAGTTCTTCCGAAAAAGCAAGCCTCTGTCTAAGCGATTTAGTACCGGAGCGTCTTCCTATAGAGATGCAAAAGGAAATCTGGTAGCGGAAAGAACACTTCTCTAGCGATGAAGATATAATATGACGGTAGTGAATTATGACGAAATAAAGCTGATTTTTTTACTAAAAGCTTAATTTCCAACAAATAGGGTTAAATTCCCCAGAAGTCGTCGCTGATAATTTGGTTACATATAGTACTTTTTGGAGTATGAACCGCTGGTTCCGGCAAGGTTGGACAAATATGCCAACTAATTTCGGGCAACCTCTATAGGAACTATTGCAATACTTGCTATCGCTGAGCAACTACCTAAGCACTTAAGAGCACCCGCACTTTTATTAACTTATAGTTCATATCAGTGCATACTCTTTAATCATATCATACTGTACCCACCCGCATACATGTGCATAATCCGCCTGAAGCATCAAAATCACTTATAAACAACACAAACATATCATGCAAAAAGGTTTTTAATTTAAATTTCTTGACTTGACGTGTGGCATGTGGCATGTCGTATGCACAGATGTGGGCCAGGTCTCTATGGAGCATATTACACATTGGCCATGCACAATTGACGCTCTTACATTGTTTCCAAGAATTATTATGTGGTTTTGCAGACATGGAACACGCCACACACACACCCACACACACACACATGTGCCTCGGCTTATCAGTGAGCAACACTTAGGTGAGGCACAACAGAGCAGCATACAAAGACCCGACACCGTACCCGCCCCGGTTTAACACAAACTGTTACGTTTTCTAGACGAAAAACTGTGAATTTATCTTGAGAAACGCAGCAGCAGCAGCAAGAGCAACACATGTGGCAAGTTTGGAGCAACCCTTTCGGCAGGCATCTTGGCCCGGTCTTAAGTAGTTAAATGAATTAGGTTGGAGTTGAGTTAAGAGACCGGTGTGCTGTGGTCTCTGGTTTCTCTAGAAGATGACAAATTTTACTTAAGCCTCGGACCACAGGCAGCACTTTGCTGCCCAATTAATAAACGTCGTAACAGGCGCTGGCTGCTGCGATACTTCCAAAAATTCGCTCATGTGTGACCCATAAATTTCAATTTATTGGCCTAGGTGCGGTTTTTGTTGTTGTTGCTCTTGTTGGGAGAAAACTATGGCAAAAGTTGTAATTGTAACTGTAATTAATTTGGTCTTTGAGGCGCCACCGCCAGCCAGCGCCTTGGCCTAATGGGTGGTCCATCTTCAAGTGCTGCCAAAGTAAACATGTATCTATTTTTGCCCCAAAAGATCAGATTGGCTGCCACAATTTGCTCTATTTGCCATTTGACTGACGTTTTGTTTATTTTGGAAAAAGCCAAACGTAACGGGTGGTCCCCCAGCTGTAGCTATCAAAGATTCCAGCTAAAAACAGGTAAAAATTCGCTGGCATAGAACTTGACTTGACTTGTTGTTGTTGGGGCACTGACCCACTTGCTCAACTGTGTGGCAACTTGATAGCCTATCAGTAGATCTGCACTCAGTACCCACTTACTTATATGCAAATGAGTTGCTACAAATGCTTTGCCAAGACTTTTATCAAGCTACAGAGTTTGAGAGTCTGAAATAAAGACGCAGTTTGGGCAAAACTTCTCTAATAAGTTTGCATATCCCTCAGGATATAAAGCAGACAACACACATAAGTTGCACAACAAGCATATAAAAGGATTATATTTGCAAGAGTTTGAGGCAAGCACTACAACAACAACTGACAGGCGACAAGTGTATGTCCTGAGAGTGTAAAAGTATCTCTATATATTTGTCTCTATTAACCCTTATACTGGTAGAGCAATAATGCAGTTGTTCTGTACTTTATTTTATTCGAAACTTTGAAGTAAATGGGAAAATAGATGTTTTCTTGAAATAAATAGGATACATACATTCGATTAAAAAAGTATTTATAAGTTAGGTAGGTATAGGTATATATAGTAGGTACCTATAGTACAAAATATCCTTTTGGTCCCATCAGAGCTAAGTTTCGAACCATGTATGCGGTTTTGGTGTTGATGTCTGGAATAAGTGTAGTGTTATATCTTCTTAGGACTATCGTAGAAAATCGATTTCTCATCTCCAATCATAATTCTTCCAATAAAATCAGAAAACTAATACTTTCGACAATTGCTGCTTAGCTAACACAAATTTCGCTTCTTTAACTTCTTACCAGCCACTTGAGAGTTTTGGATTGAGCACAGTGGAAAAGACCAGCAGAGGTGTCCTGAGTGCGTTCTGTTTTTTCACTGCCCTCAAAGGAGTAGACGCGTACCGACGCTTTTGTCGCTTGGAAAAGCACTACCCCCGTTCCGCTATCCGCGTCGGTGCTCGTACTCTATGAGATCCCAAAACACTGGGACCAGCATCCACATTCATCACCAACCCTTTCCGTTTATCTGGTGAAGATGATGCAGAGACCTTAGCTATGCTTTGTTGTCAACCTAGCACCCCCGATAGTGGTTCGGAACTTTCGCTGCATGCACAGCGATTAAGCAGGCCCGTTTCACTCTCCAGTGATGGAAGAACGCCCTAAGGTTGCGGACTGGTTGATGTAAAGTCACATCTGACACTTTCATTTGATCCACTGCCACAGGCGTTTTTTCCTTCAACAGAAGTCTGTTCAAGGAAAGGCTAAGACAGCCTGTGTTCGAGAAAGCTCCAGTAGAGCAGTCATCAACATCCACTACTGGTAGATTGCTGCCTTTCAAGTTCCTCAAAATGATTCCCTTTTCATAGATTCAAATAATAAAAAGATCTCTTAAACTAACTTATCATAGAAATTATGAAATTAAGAGTAACATACATTATTTCTGAAGAAATCGCAAGAACTAACGGATCGTATAATGCTAAAAAGAGTTTGCAAAAGGACGTATCAACGTACACATTTTTTCATGAAATTGGGACTTACCATACAATTTATATAACTGTAAATCTTTAAGACTGGAAGTCGATTTAACATGAGTTTGTGCAAAAATTTGCACTACAAAGCAGCATAAGGGTTAAACTCTAAGCAGAACTTTCAAATTAACATTGCTTTTGGGACGCACGCAAAGAAAAGGGTAGGTAAACGGGTTGCCCGACCAACAAAGACAAATTTCTTGAGCTTAAAGGTAGCTGGTTCCGGTGTTGGGATTTCTATATGTCGCCGGACTCTTAAACTTCTAAAGTTATGTAGCTAATTTATAAAATTTACAATAAAAAGCGACCACATAAAATACGGCTTATATTCATTAACGAGAGGCACATGCTTTGCATCTTAATGTGAATACAGGAATATTTCCCAAGATATGGCAGCATCCAATATAGAATACAGTGTTCTTCAAACGGTAACTTGCTCGTTAAACTATTAAAACAAATGAGGGTCTCTTTCGAATGAACTGTTTTGCATTAGAAACTGTAGTTCCCCTCACACTACCATTTGCTACATGCAAACTTAAAGCCAAATAAACAATATCGGTTTTTAAAGAGCAGCTGTTCCCGCTTTTGGCATGATTCCGTTGAAATGTCACGTAAAAATTTCACATGTGGGCGTCTTTTGTCGCCTTGTCGGTACTTCAAAAAGGTGGCCTTATGGCCAGGGTCTTTAGTTCTCGGTGGCCTGCTCCAAGTGCAGATGCAGCAAATTTCAGCACGTTTCGAATTTCGGCGTTGTGTTTGTCTTGTGCTTTCCGCGAATCATTTTTTGGGTGGTCAAAAACGAAGCGAATCCAAGGAAATCAAAACAAAGCGCAAAGAATTCAAGTTTGATTTTGTTTATGTTTTTCTTACTGTGCAGATTTCGTCGCTCTTTATTTGGAAATATTGAAACTTATATGGCCTACCTCTAGCTAAGCTAACCACAAAGTGTTAAAGTTACTGCTAAGCACTCTCACACACACATATAATAAGTAGGTATTACAAAAGGTTGCAAAGGCCGACTAAAAGATACTCTTTATTAATGGAATTGGACGAAAAAGCGTTAAAACTAGAAAGAATTACATAAAATCCCAAAGCCTAGTTATTTGCACCGCAAAAATGGAAGAGTGGGGTAACCGGAAGGGAATCGGGAAAAGGAATAGAACGAGGAATATGATCTACCTAGACAGCGACAAGGAGGTTGTGAAGCGAGGAGGGTGTGGAGTGGAACGTAAATCGTTTTGTTTCATCCTATAGCTTTTGGAATGAGGAAGAGAAAGTGGAACAGGAATATGATCTACCTCGAAGAGGACGTGGATTGGTGAGCTAAGCGTGAAGGGGGCGGAGTGAAACATAAATCGATTTGTTTCATCTTATAGCTTTTGATATAAGAATAAGGAAGAGGGAGAAGAAGAGGAAGAGATGGAGGAGAAGGAGCAAGAGGAAATTGACTTACCTCGAGAGGGGCAAGGGGGTTGTGAGCTTAGCTAGAAGATGATGAAATGCAACTCATCTTATAGGTTTTGGAATGAGGATGAGGAAGAGCAAGAGAGAGAGAGGAAAATCAAGAGAAAGAGGAACAGGAAAAGGAAGAATAAGAGAAAAGGGAAGGGGAAAAGGAAAGGGAACGGAAAGAGGAATATGCTATACCTTAAGAGGGGTACGGGGGTTGGCGAGCGAGGGGCGGAGACCTCTGGTATTATATGTATATATAGAAATAAAAAGAAAAGGAAATCATTAGAAGCATTTTCTGCTATACGTCCATTTTTGTAAAGTATTCGGCCGAATAGCAGACCGTACTGGTCTATACTATATATTGGGCAAAATATTAAATAAATTTCGTTTTTTCATCTATAAAGTAGTCTAAAGTAGACAATTCGATAGTTTTGAATTTTATTTTCCATTTATAATGATTTTTCCTATGAAATGTTCGGTATTCGGACAAATAGTAGGGCCACTACCAAGGAAACTTTCTTTTTAAAAGCGATTTGGCCAAATTGAATACAATCTACATTTTTTTTATAAATTATTCGGTGCACGTTCGAATAGCGGTCATCACTCGGTAAATTAGGAATAAAATAAGTTTTATGGAAAAGTATTTGGCATACTGCCCAAGTATTCGGTATTCGAACAAGGGCGTAATTCGGCCGATTTTATAACAAAAAATTTCACTTCTATCTAGTAGGAATTGATTCCCACTCACGGAGTAAACTGAATTAAACATGTAACTGTCACCTTATCTGTAATACTTATAAAAACTATCTGAAAATAAAGCTGATATCGCTTTCTGTAACAATCTGTTTCCACATTTATATTCCGATTTAACTTTTGACTTGAATTGCCACTTTTTGCTAGTAATACGTAATATACCTCTTACTCGCAGTCTATAGTGTATCGAAAACCTATGCCACTCGAAGTAATGCCGCACACGTTGAACCCGAAAGCAATTTGCGGACGTGCATGAAAACTTTTACTGGCAGCAAATTGAAATTAATGTGAAGTTTCAGCAAAAGTGGCTTAAATGCACACACGGGCCGCATTTTGGGAATTGCACGACGGCGAAGAGGCAACCAACAACAAGAGCAACAAACTTTCGCAGAAACTTACATTTACACTTACAGATACAAAGGGAGATATAAAAGATACTTATGTTATTTTGAAATACTCGAACTTGCACACGAATATTTGAAATAGTTTTCGGGTTTCATTTTCATTGCCAAGTTTTAAGCCTACAAAGCTGTTGATTATAAGTTTTACTAGGAGTGTGTGCAAGGTAGTTCTACCTTTTCATCTAATGTCTGCACACAGAACACTCAGCTCAAATATGTGCGCAAACACGCGGCACGCTTCTGGGTAAGTGATATCCACTTTGAATCCCACCCAATCTTTACTGAAAACCTCATCCACTGATAGTGCAAACAACATAAAGCCGATGCAAACAATACCGCAGCAACACTCAACTCGTAGCATTTAAAAGGTGAAGGTACGTTCCCAGTTTCGATTTTGATAAAATTGCGGCAAAGCTCAGTTTAATAAAGCTGCGGTTTTCAATTTGTTTACTTGTTGATAAAAGTGATTCATTTCCGTCGATGGTCGAAACGTGTTACAAATATATATGAGAAAATTTCAGTCTTATAGAACAAAGTTCATTTTTATATGACTTAAAAAGTTTGAACTTTCAGAATCAACTACTTCTCGGTTATTTCGGTCACATCGATCTCTTGAGCCTCTCGCGAAAATCGGTGTCTTAGCAACGACTTCAAGCGAACCGAAAGAAGATGTCAAAGCAAGATCAAAAGCCAGAGATCTTGATTCAAAATTAGTGAAGAACAGTATAATTTGTTTTGCTTTTTAAGTTAAACTTCGTTAGTGCGAGAATTTGAATCGAAAATCATTGTGAAGTTGTAGTTCTTTCTTTCTTGTGTCAGCAAGTAAATTTCTTAAAATGTAATATTTTGTTTACATTATTTATTCATTTACTGATTTGGATTTTGGCCCAACATTTGGCTTTGTGCGCACCAACACGACGCACGCACACGCTCTCATTGGTGGCTAATGTGTCTGTGTGTGTGCGGACCGCGAATACCGCCGATGATGACCACCAGTTCCCAGACCTCTCCATGGTTACGACGCCGCCAATCTTGCCCGTTGTTCCTCGGAGCGCGTATGTAGCATGAGCAGCACGCGATGTCTTTCGCCCGCATCCAAGTATGTAGAGTCGGAACAGTCGCTGCAAATTGTACAGCTTAAGCCATATAAGACCAGAGTGTACGGATATTAGAGCACACGTTACGGCCAGAGCTGTCACTACGGTGAAGTTTGCACTTCGCAGCTGTAACAATACGAATTTCGCTAGGGGATGCATCAGCGTAGCGCAACAATTGTCCACTCTAAACCGTAAACAGTTTGAACCTGGATGCCAGAACAGAGTTTTGAGCTGATCCAACAATATAAAGGTTGCACAGATGTCGTATATGTTATAAATCTGCCTAGGTGGGCGCCAAATGTATCTTACAATGAAGTAAAAATTACACAGCAGCGTTACAACGGCCATCATAAGGATTAGACAAGGTGCGGAACTTGGGAATAGCGCCTCTGCCAGCGAACTTTGCACGCATAAGGTCTCGTAGTTGAGCAGCACAAAAACTGCGATAATGACGACTTTCCTGATCATGTTGTTGTATAGTCCTTACAGTTATGCCAAAAGCCGTAAAATTTAGAATTTTTTATAGTATGTGAGTGGCGAAATTTTTGTTTATTGTACAACAAAGTCAAGGCATGTTTTTCGAAATTTCGAGCGACCCAAATTATGAAATTTGAAATTAAATGATTAAACTGACAAGTGTTACAGTGCACTCGCGCAAACGTGAACATCTTTTCATGAAAATCGGGCTTTTATTCACTTTATGCTAGCAATTGCATTTGCATTACTTCCTAATACTAGGAAGCGAAAAACAACGCTGCGAATATGTTTTATATCTGATTGTTATAGAACACGAAGAGAGAATGTGGTATAGAATCTGTATGAATGAGAGAAAGCAACTACTAACATTATCTGGAAGACATTTGGAGGTTTTACGTTTCAAATATCAGTACATACTAGGTCGCTCCAAAAGTAAATGCAACATAATTTAGTTTTAATTTTTAACTGCACAGTTATCAGCTGTTGTGTCTGAAGTTAGAAGATAGACTCCGCAGCGGTTTCTATCTCGCTTCTCTTTCAACCAAATTGTCGGTATGCCAGATATCAATTTAAACCGATTTTCAACAGATCGTCAATGTACAAGAAATATCTTGCATGGCATGGGAAATCGAACAAAAAGGCAACTGGTCGAAGGACTTTTATAGGGAATTTACAAGAAAATTTGAACAAAACCATCTAGAGGTTTCCAGCACAAACGTGATTATACATAACTATATATAAAAGAAAAATTGCTTTGACGTACTCAATAACTTTTGACCATTTAAACGCAGAAAGATGTCAATAAGACAGAAATATCCCTTATCAAAAGTTATATTTATAATAAAATCCTGGGAAATTGTCTTATTACGAGATAAGTTGATTTGTCAAATGTCCACAGATATAATAAGCATATCACAATGTTCATGCTGTGACGAAAGGAAGAGACTCTGACGAAGTGCTGTAGCTCACTAGCTATAAATTACAGGTAGCTTTGAACTTTTGACTAGAGCGCCTAGTCCCATGGAGCCGTATACCGTTGTAAAGGTATTAAAGAGTAGATTAATTCTTATAGACGGTTTTTTGATTTGGTTATTTGTTTGGACGTTATAGTGGCTTTAATGAAAATGTTCCGAGATTTTCAAGTGAGTCCGTGTGATTTGTTACTCGCACTGTTTGTAAAATTTTCGCAAAATTTGCTAAAAATATATAGTCTGTATTTCGGCAAGCTGCGTGGTCTCGTTGGACGCCCTAAAAACTTTTCACAGTTTTAGGAAATGCTGCCTATTGTTTTATCAAATAAATACTTAATTTTCAAGCAAATTTCATTACCAATGAAATATTGCGCTAAGTACAGTGCATTCTGTCTCGTCCCATAATTGATGTCATATATATTATGATTTCCATACAAGTACCTACGATTTCGTCACATGTTTTATACATCGAAGATGTTTTTTTTAATATTGAAAATTAAGTCAAAAATTTACTAATTTAGCACAAATTTATCCATAAGCTGAATCTCAAGTTAAAAGTTAATAAGAGTAAAAAATTTTCAACATTTTTTTTTTTCATTTTTTTGTAGTTTAAATTTTTTTAACTTATTTCGGTTGTTTTGATGAACGCACGGAAAAGCCTGATTTGGTTACCAACTGTTTATTCCTATTGGGAAGTTCCAGTTGACAAGTTTTCCTATTGGGAAGTTGGCTATTATGGGGCCAAAAATATTTTTATACCCATAACTCCAGTATTCTTGGGCCATGTAGTGGAACACTGTTCAAAGAAGGTCTTCAAGTCTGCGATCTTGCGGACGTTTATTGGATTTTTGTTAATGTATGTAATACGTATGAGATTTGGATGTTGCCCTCTCCCAAAAGAGTGTCCAGTTGCTCGCAGATGATATCGATATCATTGGTCGTACTAAACGAGCAGTTACCGGAGCTTTCGCGCTGGGTCTGGTTGCAAATAAGACAAAGTAAATGTTTTCTACGTGTAGAGAAACGAATCTCACAATGATATTGAAAACTACACTTTTTAAGTTATCAAAGATTTTGTCTAACTTGAGAGTAAAAAAACGAAGTCAGCATAGAGATCAAAAAGAAGAAGATCATACATGCTAGTAAATGTTACTTTGGTCTCAGTAGGCAAATAAGTAGTAGAGATCACTTTCGCCAGACGAAACCAGCACTCTATAAGAAGATTAGCCTACTTGTTTTGTTGATGATGATGGGAGGTGACGAAAGGGCTGACCATATCTATAGAAGGAACGCGCAAAGCGGAGGCGTCTAGAGAAGTGCTTCACAGCAGTGAAGAAGAAGAAGAAGCGAAGAAAGATTGGTTGATTAAGCGATATGGAGAAATCTTGAACCAAGACAAAACGTAAATCTGCACCGCACTACTATACGATATATACATATACTATATGTGAGATAAGAAACTCCGATACCGTCACCGAATAAGCAAATTTGTTTCTGAAGAATCAACTATGTCATGTCACTATCACCCTTTATGGTTAAAAGGGCTAGTTTGCTACATTTCTCGTTTTTGCTATGGGTTCCGCGGCAGCATCTTTCAACTTTGTTCTCTCTTTCCTTCGTTTATTTTGTCTATTAACCAAATTGGGTATAGTAACAATTAGGATCTATAAAAATTCCTAGCTTATTCCAAGTTTGGGAAATTTCCTAAACTTTTTGATCATTTTATGCTTTCTTCTTCTTGACTTGCCTTTCACTGCACAAAAGCTGTTGGAAAAGGAAGATCGTCTCTTATGCGCTCCATACACACAGAGCAATCGGCTGGCCAACCTGCGGTGTTAAATCAAAATAATTTGACTTTCTTGCGATCGAAACGTACTGCAGTTTGCTGTGTGTATTGGGGGACATCAAAATGTTGACTTCATTTGTAATTTAATTTTTAAGTGAGAATAAAGCAAATAATTGATGAGCACCTCTGAACAACGTTGTTCCCAGTGAGCGTATAGGAAAGTTAGACGACATCAAAATCTAATTGCTGTCGAACTTGGGAACAGCCAGTAGAGACTGCTTCATAGACTGTATCAAAGGCAGCCAGTTTCACCCGCGTCTTCGATTTGCGTTAACGTTTGGTGAATTGCATTTCTTCTCTTTGTGTAAATAACAAGAACAATAAATTCTCAAAATGTGCACAGTTTTCAATGCTGAAGCAACATTTCCATGGCAGTCATTCCTCCCTAACTCACTCTCTATAAACCTCCCACTCTCTGTGTTGGTTTAACAGCAAAAGTTTGTCTTTCAAAACGAATACTAGAAAAACGTTGCATGTCAGCGAGCTCCCTTACCTATATAACCCGTTGAAGGACTTATTCTTAAGGCCAATTGCTTGCAACAAGAAGTTGCACGTGGCCAGAACTTGCAGCAGCCTGCACCTAAGATCTAGTGTAGTTGTTGTTTTTGTTGCATTGGCAGAAACTCAGCTTACATCCGCAGCTCGATGGCTTTTGGAAAAATATTTCCTTGTTTGTTTGAATGTGTGTTTGTACGCTTGATGATTTTTCCTCAATGCTAGCAATTTTCTTGCGCATTTATTTGCATTTAATATTTGTTTGCTGGATGTATGTGTGTGTGTGTGTATACAACGGCAAAAAGAGTTTTCCACAGGACGTTGCTTTTCCTGCGCGCTGAGTATATGTGTGTGTGAGAGTCTTGGTTTGTTTGTTTTAAGTGAATAATGCAAATTTTATGCTTTTATATAAGCGGAAAACTTTTGCACATGAACATGAAAATATATGTATATGAACACCGTACACACACACACACACACACACACACACCAATGCAGCTCAAAAGAATGCAAACTTTTATTGTGGGTTAAAATGAACTTCCGCTGGCTGCAAACGGAAGTTCATAATTTCAACTGATTTGCAAAAGTTTCTGCCACTTTTTTTCCGCTGCAACTCGAGCTACTCTCCAACTCTAAGTGGAGCTGCTCAAGTGGCTCCATTGGCAATTTGCTAGCTAACTATTGACTTGACAAAGACATTTGCGTAGCAATTTTGAGTTGCTGCTGAGACAAACAACAAAATTTGTTTATACTAAAGAGAGCAGCAGTGACCAAAAGGCGTAGGTACACAATCCGTATCTTTTGGATACACAAAAAAGCCAGCCTCTGGCTGTTGGCATTTTGTAGCACATGTGTTTGCCAAATGTTTGCCACGGCATGTGAAAAATCTTTACCAGCAAACCAACAGATCGACGGACTGTATGCCAGCTACTGCCACAGAGGTGTGAATCGCTCGGATAACAAACACACACACAGACAGACAGACAGACAGACAGTCATAGATACACAGCGCGCCACAAACGGAAATCAAATGCAGACATAGAGTCCTAGCAGCTCTACTGCTGACTCATATGCCCATATCGTGCATATCCTTTGCTCAAACAATTTCCAGCATTTTTATTTTAGGTAAAAATTTCACACTTTGTTTATGTGGCCCGCCCGCCGTGCCAAAAGGCACCAAAAGGCAACGTTCAAGGCGCACCGGCGCTAGGTCCAGGACACATACAATAGCACCCACAGAACAGGAACAGGGCATAAGGGCGTCCAAAAGGTTAGCTCGTTTTTATGAATGAAATTATGGCACATGTACACCATTTTAAAGCGTTGTTGAGAAACAACATGAAATATTTATTATGCTTCGGTTCAGTGTTTTAAATGCATAAGGAAGATGTAGAGAACCACCAGATCGAGATGTGCAGGAGCACATCAGGAAAAGTCAAGCGTCTGGCCGAAGGAGTTGGTACCGGAGCGTCTTCCTGTAGAGATGCAGGTGGAAATCTGATAGTGGATGCACAGGGTGCACTGAGGTTATATAGGGAACACATTTCTGGCTTGCTATCTGGCGATGATGAAGATAATGCCGCCCCCGGAGTTAGCTTCCCGACATTCCGCATCAAAGACGACGGCGTGGATATACCACCGACTAGCTATGACGAAGTCTGGGTCGCAATCAAGCGGCCTTGGCACTACCGTCACAATGAAGAACAATGTCAGCATGGAGATCGAGCGCAGAATCACTCTTGCCAATAGGTGTTACTTTAGTCTCAGTAGGCAATTGAGTAGTACATACCACTTCCGCTAGTCGAAACTAACACTCTATAAGACGCTCATCCTTCCCGTTTTGCTTTATGGCGCTGAAGCATGGGCGATGTCGCCGCCTAATGAAAATGCCCCAGAAGTGTTTGAGCGGAAAGTAATCCGTAAGATCTTTGGCCCTTTACGCGTTGGCAACGACGTACCCAATGGAACGACGAATTCTATGAGCTCTACGTCGACATTGACATAGTAAAGCGAATTTAGATACAGCGGCTCCGCTGGCTAGGTCATGTTGTGCGTATGCATGAAGAAGGTCCTGCGAGAAGAGTCTTCAATGCGGTTGTAGAAGGGATGCGACGAAAGGGCAGACCATGTCTCCGTTGGAAAGACCAGGTAGGGAGTACACTAGCTACCTTTGGTATCACCAATTGGACGAAGCTCGCGTAAAAGCAGAGACGCTTGGAGGAAAGCTTTAAGTCAAGTCAAGTAAACCGGTAACGGGTTGTTAAAGCCAGTTAAGTTAGTAAGTTAGTAATATATGTAAAGCTATTCAAAGCATAATCTATCAATCATCTGGTACTGTAGCACTAAATCTTAAGTTGAAACTAGCGGCCCATATCCACCACTCCTTTCGACTTTATAGACCTTGTGCGCCTTAGATCTAACAAATAAGCCCGGTTCTTCTAACATTACGCTACCAGCTACCCTGTTCCACTCCAAAATAGATCTAAAATAAAAATTACCTCACAATTCACAAAAGGTATTTGATCTGATTTTTGTAGAAGCTCTTTACTTAGAGCTATCACAACTTCGAAACGTCTAGAAACTATGAACTGAAAATACAATCCTTGGCTAAATTCATTAAGTATGCCCAATATTGAATAAAAACTGTATAGTGGCAAAAAGATTCATTCAAAATTTGCTTTCCGTCTTATTTCTACGGCTGCGACATTAAACTATGTGGACTATGGTAACGTTCTGCTGTCACGACATGAGAATTACTTAGTTTATAGGGCACAACAACAAATTCGCCTACAGCGAACCACAGCTATCAAAAGCTTAGGTCGATCACTTCTACAAACGCAGCTTGGCAACAACTATTTACTCTATGTTGACTCAGAGTGGAATGAAATCATACAGATGTCTCACACTTATTTGACCCACTGAAAACTGAAAACTCACTACCCCATAACAGCGTACAAAGTCCAAGCAGATCTTACTTGATATTTCTCATTATTAATTAGCAAAGATGCAACACCATGTTGACATGCATATCGTTTGTCTTCATCAAAGATGCATTGATAATGTCATAAGCTGCAACTGGCGCCTAAAAGCCAGATCAGAAGTTGCTTTGAAATTTGCAATGTAAACAGCTTTTGGCAGCTGAGAATACATATCTTAGAGATGCAAAGTGGCGCCTATTAAAATGTTAAACAATACGAATTAAGGCAAATGTGACAAGTGGCACATACCTCACAATTATCAGATACTAGAAAGAGAGACAGAGAGGGTTAGACTGCGCTTATATGACAGCCTTTTGATAGACATGTCAGACAGTTAATAAAAATTACACTCATAGATACTTTGTGTATCTTCTAACTGTGCATAATTACAACAGTTACAAAATAATTTAACCACATCCATGCAAGCGGTTAACTATTTATAGCTCGAAAAATGACGACATGCCACTGTGGCAAGCAAAGTGTCAAATGGTGTGTTTAATTAAAGCCACCGACGGCAACAGTTGTTGGAGTCAGCGTTTGCCAGTGACGTAGCAATAACGCCGTACTCTGGTACTCAGAGCAGGACATTGACTTCGACTCGGTGCCGAGTGAGTCGAGTTCATGTGAAGTGCCGGTTAAAGTGTCGCGCGAAATGCGCAAAAAACGACTACAACATTACACAACAGTCAATTAAAATTAATAACTTTTGCAAATACGTACACAAAAAAAAACTCAAAATTAAAAGATACGAAAAAAAAAACAGGGACAAAGTATAACATGCCGAAGAACCGTTTCACATGTGTCAGAACAAAAATGTATCCAACAGATACGCAGATATGCGCGTTGACACAAAAAACGAAACAACGCTCTGAGAGAGCTGCGCTTCAAGCACGAACAACACGCGCATTTTATTTCAAGCTGTTATTTTCGGGACCCTACAGAGGGTATATTAACTTTGGTAGAAAGTTTCCTATGGAACTCATAGCAGGATCAAAGGAACAACACTGGATCAAGGAAACACCACTGGGCCGAAGGAACACCACGTATCCGTTAAGTTAGAAGGAGCCATGGGTATATGACTTATATAACAGATCTAGAGGAATGTTAATGAAAAAGTAAGTTTGTCTTCGAACTAAGGTTCCACTTCGCTTTTCCGCCAAACCAATAATCTAGTCACACGAAGCGAGCATCCCCTATTGAGTGGTAAGACAAGACGAAGAATGAGCTGTCTTCATAAGAAGAGAATGAAAGCTCTTTGAAAAACCTATCGATCGACCCAATCCAAAGCACCTATTCATACGAATACAGTCGTCAAACAAGGCCTCAGAAACAGCGCATGCAAAGACGATCATTGCAAAAAAAAATAAATCTTCAAAAAAACTTCAGCCAGGTCTGCACTTACAAGCAATCATTCCAATTGACAACCAATATTCGACTGTTCACTGACGAAGTCACAATATACAAGTCCATCCTAGATCTGGCTATTATAGAGATAATTAAAAAGAGTCATAAAAGAAATTGATGGAGAGATAGTATAGGCTGAAAAAGGGTTCTATATTTCTCTACGAACATAGTACCTACCAGTGCTGTACCAAATGTGAAGTTTGAGCACAGATACAATGTGGTGTTTCCGCCAAGAGCGTCATGAAGCAATGAAGGACTCTCACAAAAAGTCAAAATCCATGTCTTCTTCACGGACGATTCCAAGACGAAAGATGGGATTGGTGCTGGTTGGTATCTTGATAAAAAATTCACGCTACTCATGCGCGAAAGGTAGTTTGCAGTCGGTTTTTAAACGGAAATCTAAATGCCGCCAGCTGAATCCATGAAAGAAAGCTGAGTGGGGTAAGTGTAGGGATCAGTAGTGACAGTCAGGCTGCGCTTGCACGGATTACAATACACCAATAACCAATAGGCCAACAGCTGTCCAATATAGGCCTCGTTGATGACCTAACTTTCGCGGCATGTCTCGAAGAAGCCGACTCCACCGGACACTTTCTGTGTCACTGTCCGGCCTTAGCTAGAACACGGATGCACGTTTTGGGAAGTGATACACTCAGAATGAGCGTGGTGTATACTCTCCCTTCAAGCTGTCTCCACGACTTGCTACGGGAGTCGGGAAGATTGTGTCAAAAAGGAACCTCTATGCAAGCCTATTCTGTTTTTGTTCTACTTCGCAAGTCGTTCCCTTAAATTCGAAAGAATTCACAACCGACAGATCCTAAGGACCTTTCGGAAATTTAATTAAAGGCCCAAAACTACCAGTTTAACATTGCCTCTGTGCACGGTTAGTTTAAAGTCAAAACTTATTCCCCAAATTGAGATGGACGCTATCATACTTTCAATTACATATACTAATGTTCACAGAGTATTTCAGCTTCGGTAACTTTGCAATGCTCTACGATTTTTGGTATTTTCATGCATTTTATTCAGCGCTTTGCCAGCATGTGGCAGCATTTTGGCTGTTGAGCACTTTATTAGTCCCCAAGCAAATGAGAAAAGTTCAGAATGTATCTGTAGCTCAACGATTTATGATTGAAACACAGTCACGCCCTTACGAATCCGAACATGCTGGCTAAATAACTAAGCTTCGTTAAACACAAGCCGTATTATTTACACCTCCGATGAAATGAGAGCCGCGGCTAAGCTCGGAATCCGCCACCAAACAGCGCACATTTCAATCAATTAATCTAATTTAAATTTTCTTTGTCGCAGGCTTTTCTTTTTGCGGCAGTCTGTTTTTTTTTTACATTTTATAGCAACCACCGTGGAACAGGTTTAAGTTCCCGGTTTTACTTTTTTGAGTTTGCTTTTTTACACCGAGGCATTTGCATCATCATCAGTAAACCAGGTTGAATGTCATTAGCGGCTGTGCATAGAGGGTTGCGCACGGATTTCGAACAATCGGTTTAAATGACAACCCTCTCTCTTAGAGTGTACTACTTTTATTTAATGTAAATTCGAAAAGAAAAAACTGTCGAAATTGAGTTATGCCAAAGCCCACAAACTGTAGCTAAGCTTCACCGAACCAAAAAGTCTACGGAAATGCGCTTTAAATGCCATTTTGTGTAGCCAAAGTGCAATGAGCCATTTCCGGGCAGAGCGTTCTTCAGAGGATGCCAGCCATAAATGTAAAGCAAAGCCACAGACTGCACACAAGACTCTAGCGAAAAGGTACTAAAAAACGTACTGATATACGTAAAAAATGCGCAGCAGCAGACAAAACCAATCTGCTACCAAGCAGCCAAACCGACAGCCGACACGCCCACGTAACACGCCAAGGGGTCTGCCTACGTCACTACTTCGCTCGCCCAACTGACTACGCCAGCAAAAAGGTAGCAAAAACTAAAACTTGTGCCAAAAACAGCAGCAGCAGCAGCAGGAAAAGCAGCAAGAGGCACTGCAGCCGATAGATGATATGCTGGGTGCACGGCTCTGATGTGCCATCTGTCAGTAGCATAGTATAGATACTACTACAGGACGAGTGGCTCTGCTGAAGGGGTTGCTATAGAGTTGCTGCCTACCGTTGAACTTTATGAGTTATGTTGCAGGATTTGTTACAGATTTCAGCAGTACGATATGGCGATTTGTTCAACTCGTCTTACACCTTTTAGAGTGGCACGGGAAAGGATTGCCTAAAGTCTGGCTGTTCCACGTTTCTTCACTTGACTTTACTTATGGGCTTAGCGGCTTTGGCGCACACCTTGAGCTCATGTAATACTCATAATTCATAAACATAATAAAATCTAATCTGCAAACTTTATAACGGCCTTTCTAGTGCTCGTTATTAAACACTGAGAGAAAAACATGCTTTGGATTAGTCTTGGGCGAACTAGTCTTCAATTTGAGCTAAGAAATGTGATGAAAAAATCCTAAAGTGAAATTGTTATTATATGCAGCTTACCTCTAAATTAGTCTTAAGTCAGCAGTGAGTCTGCAGGAAATCTAAACTGTTGTTTCTTCGATTGCGAGAAAATATAGAATAAAATCACTATATTCAGTTATGTTTAGAAATTGAATCGAACGGCGAACCTAACGTTCTCTTATTCAAATCTCTAAATAGAAAAAGGATCGGTCAAATATTCGCTTCTTAGACAACAAATTTTAATACGGTAACTCATAATGAAAAGGACTTTAGCCGGCTTGTGAATTCTAAACCTGCATATGTAAGTAGATTCGAGCTTAAAAAACGAACCTTGCAAAAAACTTGTTTAGTTAACTTTAGAAACAAAATACTTTTGACCATCACTTTTTTCGCTTCAATAGGACAAAAACAATCTGAATAAGGATAACCCCATGATTAGAAAAGGCTGTTTTTCGGACTTCTTGAATTTTCACATGGGCAACAGTTGAATTTATAATAGTTCGATTATAACACGATAATCGAAAATGAAGCGTCATCAGAGATACCTGACGAAACAGTGTTATTTCTTTATTTTAGCTAGATTTGTAAGTAATCCTTTGTGTTTTTGGTTTGTGTGTCATGCGGTAATCCAAATAAATACTTTACCAATTCGATGTCGAAATTCAAAAATTATATCATTTGTTCAGAAAATGGCACAAAAACATGGGGAAATATTTTTTGGTGTTTTGGGTAAGCTCTAGAAATACGACACTAAATTTTTAAATTCTAACATTTACGAAAAAATATTCATATTACTGATAGGCCATTCTTTCCGAACTGTACTAAAGTATTTTTGTACAATAACCAGAACAACAACGTTCTTAACAATATACTATCGCGATTTACACACGGTTATGACCTACAAATCTGTCAGAGAATGTAAGTAACTATAGCCATTAATTCTAAAGTTAATAGTACATCCTCTTTGCGTAGAATATCTAAACAAATATGCAAATTTTCTGTCTATTGTTAGTATCTTTTTAATTAAACTTTTCAATGGCACCTATCAGTCATCGAAACTAAGCGAACTCAGTTTCCCAGGAACTGGGCCTTCCAAAAAAGTTTTGAGGGTTGTGAAAAAACAAAAAACTGCTTTAGCGAAGTATTTGTCAGAGTAGCTGTAACGGAAATCAAGTGAAACGTAGGGAAATCGAAGATCAGACGCTGCAACGAACGCACAAATGCAAAGCAAGAATAAGTTGTACTTGAATATTGTGCTTATAAACATAAGTGATTCGCCAAATTGTATTCTCTTTTCAATGCACTCCACTTTTTCTTGCAGTGTTGCAAATCATCAAAATCAATCAAATTTCGAGCATCAGACAGGCTACAAATGTATATTAATGCATGAATACCTTATCGAAATCGCAGCCCGCACACTCACACACACACACACACACACACACACACACTCACACACACACACAGTACGACGGTGTAACGAACCATTGAACAATTGCGAAAAAGCGTAAGTAAAACAGAAGGATTAATGCTGGTCGATTCAATTGCATGCGCCGGGCATGTGCCACACTGCTGGCAGACAATAGACAGTACAGCTTAGAGAAGTGAAACTCCTGCCAGTGGGCTTACCCCTGCCACTGCGGCTACCCCTGACTTCTGCCATGAAGTAAAGGTGTCGCGCTTAAAACCCTTGTGTCGTCATTGTGCTGCCTTTGTATTGGTTTGCAACCCTAAATTGCATTTTATGGGCAAAGGTAAAACACCGAAGAAGAAGAAGAAGCAGCAGCAGTCTCAAAACAATCCAGACTCGCGCTGGCATCATCAGCACTTTTCATTATGCTAAACCGTAAATGAAGAGGGTTGATTGCTGCAGGCCCCTGGGTTAGTTAAGGTAAGGCAGAGGGGGAGGCAGTGCCACTCGATGCTCTATGCTCTATGTGGGATATAACGTGTTTCTCGGTGTGCATTTTGCGCGCAGGTAGCGCATACTTTGCAGCGAGGTGAGTCCCGGCGACATTAAGCGTGACAGATTATCGAGCAGGAAAATGCTGACATACGGGCGCATAAGCTGCGAAAATGCGGGGTGCACGAGTTCGGAATCTAATTTCGGCTAGGCACAACTAGTATAAAACTTCGGAACTTGGCATGTGAGAGCGTGCCAATTGGCATGGTCTGTCATTAAAAGTCATTGCATACTTTGCGGCAACATCCGGCACTTTGGCCAGTTTCCGCTTAAGCATTAACAGCCCTCGGAGCTGAAGTTGTTTGGGCATCAGCTGCACAGGTTTTTACCATATATTTGTTTACCTTTTATATCAGTCTGGCAGCGCTTGCATTTCCAACACGGGACTCGTATGAAAATGATTTCCACAGTGTGTATTTTTTCAGCCCTTAAGTGGCAAGTCTGCAGCGATGGTCAGTTTTACTGTCTACTGTGTGTGTGTGTATAATCATTAAATCTCAGCACGCACATGTATAAGCGCGGTCTCACTCACTCCACGCTGCTCTCACGCTCTTACTCATTCCCGTCGATAAAGGTGCATGGCTTTTACTTTTTACTGTTTGCTATCATTAACAGCACACGCACACACACACACGCAGAGTTGCCATTATATCGCAATCGACTCGCCGTTATTTCGCCTTTTAAAGGTGCTCCGGCGAAAAGCTACCCCCAAGTCAATTGAGCAGCTTCCCACGCGAAACGCAATTTCGCAATAATTTCAACCAAAATCATCTGCAAAAAATCATCTAATGAGTAAACGTGCGCTTGGATGACGCACATGTTGTTGTCGCCAGCTTGTGTCCTTGACGTCGTTCACCGTTGCCCCCTTGCTGATCCTGCTGCTGCAGGATGATGACGGTGATTACTTACAACAAACAGCAGCCGGCAGTAGCTGCAGGCGCTTTCAAATGAGGGCTGCGCCCAGAACTACCCCCATACGATGTCAACAAAGCCAACAGCTACAACAACAACGACAACTCTGGAAGCAACAATAACGATCAACAAAGTGCGCGCTGCAATTGAGGTGAAACCGATGAGCAATCAGCAAAAGGTGCGTCGCACATGTGACTCTGACTTTGGCCGCTCTGGCAACCACCAACCACCAGCAATGACAACAAAAGCAACAAAAAGAATGACAGAAAGCGAACTTTTGGCAAAGCCAAAGATTATATACTCTCTTGAATGTTTTCCAAATGAGATTTGATAGTGCTTCTAAAGTAGAGACGCAAATGCCCTTTGGAAATTTAAACCAAACGTAACTCCAATCAGAGCAATATTTCGTCTCACGAATCAGAATGAAGTTTCCCATGAGCTAGCATGGTTCAAGGAGTAGCTAATATCGTCAGGGATTATGAAAAAAAAATTCACTTTATAGGTAAAAACCTCTGACTGAAACTTAGTCTTTTCAAGCGAAAGGAATTCAACAAAAGTCCCTAGGTATTCGATTTTCGATAGTGGTTAAAATGGATATTGAAAAATGTTAAAATTGATTAAGAAAGTCGCTCTTACTGGCTCGAATTTTAACCCCCTTATGTAGTCTTAAGCGTGTGAGCCGCGTTATAATAAAATGGATCGTCGTAAGAAAATGAATCGATAAATAAACGATTAACCATGTTGAGACATAGTGTCACGATAAAATGATAGAGAATGATTTCGTTGACACTCAAAACGAAAAATTAGGCAGTAAAGCACAAAAAAGGAAGGTAAGTACGTATCAGTTCCCCACATGCGAATGTCAAAAAGAGACGCGAAATTTGTCTTGAAAACTTTAGAAGTACTCTTAAGAAAACAAAGGTCCAATCCAAAGCTTTCTGCTTTGTGTTTGCCAACGTGCTATCGATGACAAATGTAACAAGAGAAGTTGGGGTATTGAAGAGAAACATCCTTGTGCCAGAAATTTCATTAAGCCGAACTTCGAACTAACAGCAATCTCGCAGTGTACAAGTTATTTGTTTTACTCAAATTTTAATCTAAGAGTTGAACGACAATTATAAAACGATCGATTTTTAAGAAATTCAATTGAAAATAGAAAGTAGGTTAAAACCGTTTTGAGATTTGAGAACAAAGTATGCAATTCTCGAGAATAATGTAGTCTGATTGTTTCATTTAAGTGGATTCAAGAACTTAGACTTGTATTCCGTTTTGCCGATTCGACAATTCAGTTCTTTTGTAAGAAGTTACTTTGAAACATTTGTTGAAAGCGAACTAATGTTGCATAAAAGAGGGCTGTTATTCCAACAAACCGAAATTCGATAGTTCTTTTTGTGTCTTTGCTTTATAAGCATCAAACATGAACCCTGTTTGGCTATACCCTATCGGTGAGGGTATAACACCATGTGTCCTTGCTACCAAAGGTGCTTGCTGCCTTCAGCCCTCCTCAACCTTAACCTCATATATATGTATACGTATTTTTTTGTTTTGGCTTTTGTGTTTTTTCGTTTCTTTTTATGCGCGATTTGTGCTGCTGCCCAGCAAGCGAAGAGCGAGACAGAGATAGGTCGCGTGTCGCGTGCCGCAATCTCGTTTTTTATTTGCCTCGTAGTATCGTCCTGCCCCGCATTGTGCTTTTCATTTGCTTATTTGTTTGTTCACTTTTCACTGGGTTTCATCTCGTCTCGCTCTGAATGCGGCCGGACCCTGAATACAGAATCCGGATTCGGTTGCCGCAGCAGCATCAAGGTAAACTTACCGCCGTTGTTTGTATGCTTTGTTGTTGTTGTGCATGCCGCCGGCGTAACGGGATTTATTATTATTTTTATACTTTAAATATTGTTTCAATAACTGCATAATGGCATACGGTGCTTCCTCTTCTCTTTTTTTTCATAAACTTACTTTATCTGTCTGAAATCACGGCATTACTCAGACGCATGTCCTGCAATAATATTATGAGCAACCAATTCATTTGGAGTTTTCACTGTTATTAGCCATTTTAAGGCTTGTTCAGGGGTTTTAAACCCCCTTGAGTTTAAACAGCTAAAGTTACAGCAGTACTTCAGTATTACTACAACCCAAACACACTGATATTTACTCAGCTGCAGCGCAATATCTGAGCTGAGGTAATTTAGAGTATCTGTTAGTATCTGTTTCAATTCGTTTAGTTTCTCCGTTAAGCAAACATTTTTGCGTAAAATAAACATCAAAAAATAGTATTGAGTTACCATTAAAAACCCTTGTAGAGCGCAGACTTGCGTGCCACAACGGTAAATGGAAGTCTTGCGCTCAAATTATGAGGGCTCACTGTTTTCCAATTTGAACTAAAATTTGATAGAACCCTAGTCCATAAAAATGACAGGTAAGCCGTTATTAGTAGCTTATAAAAACAATGTTTGGCAAGAAAAAAAAAGGGTTCGTGCCACAAACCGCAAATCATCTGCATAACACGCGTCACACACTCACTCACTCCTAACATATATGTGTGTCCTTTCTTACCCTGGGATTTTCTTTTCACAATCCTTGAATGGAAAAGTGCAAAATGTGTGTGTTTTTGTGTGATGTTCCTGTTGTTGTTGCTATTGTGGCACGAATGCAAAGTCAACTATTGACAGTTATGAAAACAGATGATGCTGTTTGCTAGCAGCATCAGGACACGCGTTTTGTGCACCTTTGTGCGGCGACACGAGTCAAAATTTTGAAAAATATCAATGCAAAATGTCAAATTATGATATAGGGGGTGCATTGATAGCAGGGGGAACAACAGTGGCAACTCACATGCCGCGCACATTTGAAGCGGCAAGAAATCTTCCCACACTTTGTTTGCGCTACACTTGACTTTGCAGCAAGTCAAAGACAAGCAAAGACTAAGCACAGGCTTGGCACACCCTGACCCCCTACCCACCCTGGATAGCTCCCATGTCCAATGCAAGAACACACATTAGAAACAAAAATTTGACATTTCGTTGCACTTAACTGTCACATAAAGTGTTAAATGAAATGAGTTGAAGCAGCCACAAAAACGCGAGAGCTCGCCGAGCAGCGAGCGGTATCGACCCCAATCGTCGCTTTGAAGTACTTGAGTGTAACACACACATATGAATGCCAAGTATTTATGCTGTCATTACTCCGGTTCGAGGTTTGGGAAAAACCCTGCGCTAAAGTTTACTGCTAATTAAAAATTGAAAGAAACGAAAAACATGCATGCAATTCAATACCAACAACCCGACAAGACACAGACACAGTACACTCCGTGCTCTGAGCACCCGCAACTCGTACACTGTAACTAAAACCAACCGCAGTTTATGGTACGCTTTACCCGCTGGCTCTTTCTAATGTGTGAACTCTGCACGCTAAAAATAAATGAGTACTAGCCCTTATGCCGTACCTCTGGAAAGGATTGCGGCTGCATCTTACAAAATTTTCCCACCAAAATTTCGAAGCCCTATAACAAACACTTACAACACTTTTTGGTTATCTTCAATTATAAAGTGAAATAAATTGATTTCCTAACGGCAAAGTTAATGACAGCACGGAAGTAATACGTGTATTGACTTCGATCGTAGTATGTTCGATACCTACATACCATAAGTAGAAACTATGGATTCGAGTGTTATGTGGGTACCAGCAGCCGTGCGCGGCTGTACTTTAGGTATTGAAATCGTAATTCAATTGAATTGCAAAAAATACAATTTGACAAATCTAAATTGGAGTGAACTTTAATTGGTTTACAATGAAGTTATTGCTGAGGATTGGGTGAACCTTTGGGAATGGTGTGCTGACAGAAGCAATGGCTATGCTAATGCGGGACAGCTTGGGGGAGTTTTTCACATACGGGATATAAGAATTGTGTGTTCCTAGTATGTATAGAACTACTATGCGAATCGACTGGGTAATGGAATTGCCTTTCAGCCTTTCAACCATAGGTTCTTTGGGAAGATCGGCCACTGAGAACTACAAAAGTAGCGACATAAATGCGTTGATTATCCAGAAATGATAACCTTTGGAAAACCGGTAAGCGGATGTCTTATTCAACACCAAATAGGTTGAATTGGCGATTAGTTTCTGGATTATATTCTCTTATCTTTTGTTTGTATTTTAGATGCAATTATTTGCAAGAACCTTATTTTTTAGATTGTAAGAATTTTGGCATATTTCGTTGGCGAATGCTGTGTCGAGCCTAACGAAAAATTCTTAGTTACTGACTTACTACAGCTTGCTAAATGCTGTAAATTATTCATAATTTGACATCGGCTTAGGTATTTCTCCAAGCGATATATATATAAGTACTCTTTAAGTAAAACTTAGTTTAAATTGCACTATGTGTGATATTTTCTGGATATTTTCAAGTTAAGTGTTTTAAAACGTGGATCAAAGATAGTAAACATACTGCATTTTGGTCTAGCTTGGTTTTTAATACTCTAGAACTACAAATTTTGAGTAAAATTACTTAAAAGTAGCTTACGAAAAACGTTTTTAAAGCTAGCAGAAGTAGAAGGTAGGAATTTCTACGAAATAACATTGAAAAAGAGATACAACTTTTTAACTTTATATGGATTATGATTATAACATAAAAATTTGTTTATTCGTGAATGTTTATGTACTTTGACCATAAACTCCACATATAATAATATTAACACACATAAATTAAAATTTAAATTCGTAGTTGCAAAGCAGTCGAAGTTTATTTCAACAATACTGTACGTACTTTTAAATTCAAAATCGCACTTAAATTCGAATGTAACTGAAGAGTATATTTTAAAATTTGCTTATTTATATGCTTTTGAATTTCTTTCTTTTGATTTTCAACAAATGCATTCTTGCATCTGGAAGGATTTCATTCAAATTTCTATAAGCAACGAGTTTACTGCAACCAATTTCATTCAGTTGTTTTGTATTGGCAAAAGCCAATGATTTGGATTATTTTTATGATTCGAAAATGCTGTATTTGTATTTTCATATATAACATTGCATTGTTAAGGTGGCCCTTTTTTCCAGGTTCAATTGCATTGATCAAATTCAAAAATCGTTCAAAAAGTGGCCATTTTACAAGATATGCAGGTGCAAGTTAGGCAGGTAAAAATTTGAGTTTTTGTACTAATATATTTTGGTTTCGCTGAAACGTGTTCAACTTAAGCAGGTTTGACTGTACATATATACTTGCCTTATTCGCTATCGCCAGTAAAATGGAGAGTCAGTTTCCCGTTATTCTATGGCCGCCATTGCCTACATAGTCAACATGTCGGCCCATTACAGCCAATGAATTCACCTCAGAGCGCGCAACAGGTGAAAAACGACCAATGCCGAGGCAACGCACCTAGTCAAAGCACCTCAACGACGCTCATTAGCACTCCCACACACACACACACACGCACACACACGCACACACACATGCAAAGAGCGGAGCGGCGCTCGCAGCAACGACTAATTAACATGCCAAATGAACGAGGCAGCAAAAGCCAAAACAACAACAACAACAACTGCAAACACAAAAAACGCCAAAGCGTTGAGCGAGCGAGCGCCAAGTGAGAAATTTATGAAGCTCCACCTTTTTACACACACACACACGCACACACACACACATGAGAACGTGCGCGTGTATGTGTGAGCACATGTTAACCGCATTAAAAATTAATGTACAAATTGTTTATTATGTTGTTGAGTTTGCTTTTAGGCACACGCACACATACCGTTATAGTGGTGAACTTTTGACTACGCAATCATTGCAGAGAGGTTTCCAGGATTTGTTATACTCTGTAAGCACATAGGCTCAAGGATATTATAGATTCGGTTTAGAGAATACCACCTCAGCATATGAGGCGACTAGCAATGACACTGGGTTCTTTCGAGACCAATAGAGCTACCCCAGGACTTAAAGGGGTTGTGCGTTGTGGTTTGGGAGCCACCACGTAAGACCACCATTCCAATAAAAGAATGTATTTACATCAGGCCGTAACCCTATAACGGGTTGTTATGGCCTGTTAAGATGAAGAAGAAGAAGAACATTGCCTTTGCAGCAGTGATCAGCATCAATAGTCGAATCGATACAGAACTCAGAGAACATAAAAGTTAGAAACAGCAAATTTAAATAAAAGATGTGAAAGGATTTATCTATATTGGATTGGCACTTGGTACAAAAACTCATCAAATAAATATTGAATATAATATGCCATTTTAGACTCTTCTAATACTAACTGAAATAATTTTAGACTAACTACAGCTAGTATTTGAACTCATGAGAGCCTAACAAACAGAACAATGTTGGTTTTTGATGAAACAGCTTCCACAGCCAAGAAATGCATTAACCGGTTACAGGGTATGCCACAGTCGTTCAGCACTAACATATCTTTCTTTTTCCTTGGGTCTGTGGTGCTTTTTGACTTGTTGATTGAGTCAAAAATATCTACTTATTTTTGTGCTCATTTTCAGTGCATATTTCATATGAATTTTTTGTATCGCTTACAATTGCTGCTTTTTATTGGCTGTTTGTGTGTTGCCACTTGACGTGTTTGATGGACATTCTCAAGAACTTTGCTGCTGTCTAATGTGTGGCAATATCAAGCGGCCTTAGTGATATTTTTAGCAAGAAGTCCAAAATGCAACCAGCACGCCAAACACCAAAGTCTGGTTGAAAAATTCAAAATAATAATGTTTCCGCTGTAGTCAGAGATGTCTAACGGGTGTTAATTGTCTAAAATTTCAGGGAAGACCAAATTTAGCAAAGCATTTCGTGTAAGAGTAACAAGAAACAAACAATATGCATATTAAATGCTCTTCTGCACATATGTGCATTTATTAAGTCCGCCAACAAATGGCCAAGGCTTTAAATTAATTAAGCAACCTTTAAAACCCATAAAACAATTTGTAAGTCACTTTCGACAAACTACCCGAACTCACTGAAACAGCCAAACCACACAAAAGCCAGCCAGCCTTACATATGGCTGCTTTGCACAGAGCAAACGCTAAAACGTTACGTTCTTACGTCAAGCCTTACGTCAAACAGTGCTGTAAGCTGCATAACAGCGTGCTAACAGCATACGATATAGACTTAACAGAGCGCTGCTGACGCTGACAGCGACACAACAGAGCGCTTCTCCAATTGGAGAGCGCTGCAGCATGTTACTACAGTGTGCACACAGTACACCTTCACCTTTACCGTTAGAATGGTGGTGGTGGCAATAATGTTGTTGGTGGTGGACGGCCTGCTCATTGCTCTCCGACATGGCTGCTACGATGCATGAAAGCCGAGCGAGAACGAGTGCTGCGACGGCTGCTGCTACTACTGCTGCTGCTGCGGGCTGTTGAGATACAGCAGATACGTCGACGGCACAAAAATCAACACAAGCCAAACGAATTTTAGACGTCGCGTCGGCAGCACACGCGCTCGCACAAAACAAAAAATATTCAAATACAATAATAAAAACAAAATCCAAATTACACTCACACACACGCATACATAGTAAAATCAAGCACTTGACGCGTATGTTTCTAACCGCCGCCAAAATACAATTCAAACGTGCAAAACCCTTAATAAAAGCGTAATAATTCTGAGAAATTTATAATCAGTAAAAATCAGTAAAAATCAGTGTCTAAGCGCAGTGAAAATGCTTTGAGTAAAAACTAGGCAGAACCCAGATTTCAAACCAAACAGCAGCCAAATGGCCGCTTTACGTGTGTGCTATCTCAAGCTCTGGCTCTAGACAAAAAATTTGAAAAAAATATTCTAACACAAAACTAGACAAAGCTAAAACTTTAAAAAAAAAAACCCAAAAATTGTGAGTTCAACGTGTAGAACAACAGCAAAGCATTCCAATGTTGTCCTGTTTGGCGCCGTCGTCTACACGTTTTGGCCAAGAGGATAACATTATACAGCAAAGTATGCCATCGTCAACAGCCTTTACCATGCAGTGTAAGTGTTTTTTTTTAAATTGATCTACCAAAAATCAGCAATTCTAGAGATGATTCATTGACGATCAAAAAATACATACTATATGCTGGGTTTGTCTAGCATTCAGGCGCATTATCAGCAATGCATTTGAACTTTAAACATTTAGCACAATTTCAAACACACATATTTTAAAATTCATTCAACTTTGTCGAAAAGTGCGACATTTGTAGAAAATCCAAACCAGAGACCGCCATTGTTTTACTTGCCAGGCGTTGTGTGGTCCAGAATTCACCTTAAACCATCAGGCAAACTCAGCAACAAATAAGAAAAAACAACAAAAAAGAAACAATCGTTTTTGCTTAAGAGCGCTGATCGTTCGGTTTGAAGGTTTCGTATTACCCATTTACCTCCTACGCTAGACGGATCCAAAGAAACTCTGCAAAACACAAGCATAAATCAGACAAAAGACGGACTTGTCGCTTGCTCTTTGAAATTTGTGCTGAAGGCAAAGATCCAGCTTCGGAGCAAAAAAACGCATCCAGCAAACTTTGATTACCTCTTACTTGAAAATAAACACCTTGCAACAAAGCAGCTACTTGGGTATAAACAAAAAGATGTTTTTTATAAAAAGTATCCGATGGTTGATGGTACAAACTGCAGCTCAGAGCTGCGGGCTTTCTTTAAGCGACTCTTTTACACTCAAAACAATTAAATGAAGAGATATTTCTTTAGAACAGTATCCGAAACTGTTTCAAAATCGCATTATCTTTAAAACAATATTTTGGTTAAAATGCAGCAATTTATTACAAAAAGTATCTGCTGCTGGAAACTATGTTTTTTTCAAGATTTTAAGCTGTTTCAAAATAGTTGTTAACTTAACTTGGCAATGAACACCTTTCAACAGTGCAGCTACTTTTTACCATAAAACAAGATGTTTTTTCATAAAAAGTATCTGAGCTTTGCTTTTTATAGCTGCAGCTCAGATCGGAATGTTTTTCTGCTAGATAACTTAAGCATAAACACCTTACAGCTACTTTTTACAAAAAGTATCTGAAAGATTGCTTTAGCATTGCAGTTCAAAAATTTGCTATTTATAAGATAATTAAACTATTTCCAAACCTTAACTTAAACATAAACAACTTACAGCTATTTTTACAAAATGTATCTGAAAGATTGCTTGGGCATTGCGGTGCAAAATTTTGTACTTTTCTTCTAATTTACAACATATTCAAGCTTTTTCAAAAGAGTTTTTAGCTAAACTTGAATATAAATACCTTGCAATAACTCAACTTATTTAAATAAGCAAAAAGTATCTAAAGGGCTAAAACTTCAAAATACATCGTTTTGCTCTATATTTACAATATATTTAAGCTATTTGCAAACAGCAGCTACCTTAAAATACAAATAAACAGCTTGAAACAATGTAGCTACTTTTGTTAAATCAAAAACATCTCTTTTACAAAAAGTATCTAAAGGGTTGCAGCTCAAATATGTGAGTTTTTGCAACATATTTAAAAAACCTTTAAGCTTTTTCAAGAAAGCTAAACAATCTTACGCTGACCAATGGCACAATAGCTGCGTAAAGATATCTAATTTGATTTGACTTTTGGCAAACGCTACGAAATCGTAGGAATTTACTTGAGCTGCAATTGCACCTCGATTGGCTGTTTGCCTTGAGGTGCAATGACAAATGCTTGGCACAGCGCATAATCTCCACCCACCAACTGAGAACGACAGGTATTTGCTACCCCTAAACTAAGTACCACCATTAACAGCAACCGCAAGTCAAGTGTAGCACCTCCTACAAAAGTCAATGGAGTAGTTGTTGCTGTTGTTGCTAAGGTAGCGCACCTGGGACATGCGCACGCGAACAGGTAGAGCAAGCTGAAAAACCGTTGGCAGGTAGTCAACAAACTCGCACTCTCTCTCTCTCTCAGTCAACCGGTTTGACTTACTAACTGGGTCAACAATTTACGGCCATTTTGACTGCTAACTTTATTTATTTGGTTGTAATTGCTACAGGCCCCCGTGTGGTGAACGGGTTAGAAAATACGACCTCAGCGGGTCAAAGCTTGTCGTATGACTAACAATGACACTGGGTTCTTTCGAGACCAGTAGAGCCACCTCAGGCCTTAAAAGGGTTGTGCGTAGGGTTTGGGATCCACCACGTAAAACCACAATTCCAATGAAAGAATGTATATACATCAGGCCGTAACCCGATAACGGGTTGTTTTGGCCAGTTAAGAAGAAGATGAATTGCTGGACGCCGCTTGAAACGAAGCACTTGGCTATAAACTGCAGTAGACAATTAGTTTGCCACAATTTCCACACAAATAAAATGTATAAAATTTAAGATCTAGACTCCGCTGCGATCCAATCAAAGTGTAAACAAAACATAAAACTGTCAGTGGGCGCAGCTCATCAGACAACAGACTGAAGCTGACGTCAGCGTTGACTGCGACTGCGACGCAGGCAAAGTGAAGGTGTGAATGAGTTGCAGTGTGCGGTGTGTGTTCACAGGCAATTCAAAAATTAATTAAAAATTTGGAAATGAATTTTTCGAAATGTTACTTGCTAAAGAGCTAAACAAATGTGCCAGCAACAAAATGGCGCAATGTCGTCAACGCCCACGTTCGAAAAAAAACACAAAAAAAAAGGAAAATTTTAAAACTGTAAAATCGCGGCAACAAACACCTTAAAGCTGTGTCAATTAATAAAACGCCAAACAAGCGGATTAATTGCACATGTTCTCACGCAGCGCCATCTAGGTTTGGCGCTCCCTCCCAAGTTTCCCGGGGCAGCCGCCTGGGCTTTACGGCCAACGCAAAAAGTGTCAAAAACCACACGAAACGTGCCCGTAAATACCTTGGATACACATATACAGTTTTGTAGTTTGTAGTTTCTAGCTACAGAAATTATAATTTATTGGCATTTAAGTTGTGCTGTTGTTTGTGTTGCATGTATGATACACTTTTACTGCTGCTTAAGTGGCAGTGGCAACTTGTTGGGCAGCTAAAAGCATGCAGAGTGCGCCTAATCGATCAAGCATACCAAATGCACAGGTTGCCCAAGTTAAAACTAAATAGTAGTCTATGCCGAGCTATATACATTTGTATCTTATAGATACTTTTCCGGTTTCGTGACTATGTCGTCTGTTGTTTGTCTAGTTTGCCGCTTGTTGATGCCAATGGGCAGCTGCGCAGGCGATGTATATTAATCGTTGCTACATTGAAAATGCTGTTAGGAGCAACTCACTAGTTTTGGCAGCAGCTAAAGTCAGAGAGTTTGTTTGTCGCTTTCGAAATTGCTCCAAAATGTCATAAATCAAAATTTGTACAACACGCGCACCAAAACCTGTCGCTGTGTTATCACCTACACACAAATTATACAAGCCAACGCATACGTATACGTAACACGTATTACCCATAGATACACGGATAAATACATATATTCAGTTAACGCCCCCTTGTTGTTTTGGTTCTTTCAGTTATATGGCTTTTAGCCTGGCTAAGTCATTTTGCTTGTTGTGGTGCGACAACATGAACAAGAACAGCAACAAAACTAGTCATAAATTAATGCTAAAAACTATGCTAATTCTGTGATTGTTTCAAAATTATGACCCATTAATACAACACTCACACAATATTATGATATATTCCTACTTTGATTTTTGGTAGGGTTTGACATTCCATTCTTTATTGTTTCTTTGTTTTTTCCGCTAATGCAAAAGTTTGTTTGTTTGGGATTATCTCATTCGTGTATTTCTGAAAATTTTAGTAGTTTTTTTAGATTGATATGTCATTTTCATTCATAGTTATTTAACTTCAAACTGTTTTTACCTAAAATGCTTTTAACTTTTATAATAATAATGGTTTTGGGTACTAAAGCACTGCGACCTATAAGTTCTACTGTGCCCCCTACTGAGCTTACAGCTCCCAGGTCGCACCTATCTCTGTTACGAACTTAATTATAAGAGTTGGTTTTAAACGGGTCATATCAGTCGTGGAGATCCTGTGTCCAACGTCTTGCCAGAGCATCACACTCAGCTGGCATGTGTTAGGAGGATTTCTCCTCAAGTTCACAGAACCTGCAGGTACCGGAGCTGGTGATACCCAACTTTCTCAGGTGACCAGTAAACAGAGCTGCCAGAATTCTAATAGAATTCTATCCCAACTGTGCCAGTTACTTGAATCTACTTAGGTTGTAAGAGCCAAGAAACTGTTTGGCCTGTCTAAGGCTTAGAGTATTTATCCAGTTCGCGGCTCGTCCTAGTCTATCCTCTTCTCTTAGAAGTTGCTTGATGGTGTGTCTGCCAATACCACAAAAAGCCTCTGGTCCTACCAATGGTTTCGCAGCACCCTATCTCGCCAGCTTGTCCACGTTAGTCAGAGACCCATCTAAGTGAGAGTGAGCTACGTCTTCCCAGAAGGTCTAGCTTCAATTCTGATACAGCAGAATTGAGTCCGCGCTCCCGCCACTCCGAGTCCTATACTTTTAACTTCTATTACAGCAAATATTTTTCTGTGTAACATATCCAACTATTGCCATTATAGCTCAATTTTGGTTCTTTAAATTAGTCAGGGGAACTATCTTATTCAGAGCATCATCAAATATTTAGATTCGTTTGCACTTGTCGCCGCTGTTCCTAACTGGAAATAAGCTTTATCTACATAGTATTGTGATAACTGTTTGTAATTTTTTGGTAATTTTCATATAAAACCGTCAAAATGGCTTAATTTATCGACAGTTTTCCAATTTTAGTCCCTTTGTGCTACTTTATTGCATTTTAGAAACTAATTTGTTGTGAGTTTCATGCATATCTTAGTTTCAGTTAGTTTGCTGTACTTCGCACATTCAGATAGTGAATTCCTTATTTACTTTCATGAACTCAACAATTTAGCTGCAGTTGATCATTTTTTCATCCTCAGCTTTTTTTTCATTAAAAACAACAGTTCCTTGGGACCTGCTCGCCTTGGTCTCAGTTCCAATCATTTATCTATGGCTTCCGAGTTTGCTGCTACCTACATAGCTACTTTCCCTCTCGCTCGCAACCCACATCTCGCATTTCAGATCTCAGTTCTAATTAATCATTTCGTCCTCCTGACGCTGTGCCGTCAGTAAATGTCAGCTTTATATGCTGGTGCTGTCGGTGCTGCCATTTATTCTGCCTCACAGCCTTAGCATGTTGACATACGCTCTCACACACACTACCACACTGTCCCCCACATACACACAGGGGAGCTAGTCCTTCCTGTAATCGAAATTAAACAAACTTTCATTCAACTATTTTGAACGTGCATACAAAACATGATTAATTTGCCTGGCGCTGCAGAACACACTTCAAGACAACTTGTCTGCTGCTTGTTTGCTTAAACTGTATCTTACAGATACTTTTAGCTAAGGATTAAATGTGCATTTGTAGACCTGTAGCTAGGCATATTTTTCTTGAACATTTGCCAATTTTTTTACAGTATGTACCTTTTAGCGCTCTATTTATTTATTTTATATGCGCCAAAATACCTCAATTGAAGGCCAGCTAAAAGATACACAAAGATATTGTGTATATAAGAGTAAAAATAAAAGCTACACAAACATAATAAATCAATGTAGAGTTGTGGGGAAAAGTAGAAATAAAGTCCGGCGTGTTGAAAATTACTTTGATATCAAAGCGCAGGCACAGCTGCTGTGCCTGTCCTTGCTGCTCCAGCTCCTGCTCCAGCTCCTGCTCCTGCTCCAGCTCCTGCTCCTGCTGCTGGCTAGGATTGAGTTGGCCACAGCTTTGTGCAAATTATTTGCTGTTTCTTACTTTTATTTTTTTATTTTGCTTAAAAGTAAATTGTTTGCCAATATTTTTTGTTGCTTCTGTTACCCTTTATGTACACACACTCGCTCACACACACACACACACACCGACAGTTGTAACAAAGATAACTTTGAAACAGTTGTAAAGTGAAAATTGCACGGAATGTGGCTCTGTTGCCGGGTTTGCGCTCTTGGCCAGAAAATAAAAATGCCGCCCAACTTTTTTCTCTTTTTCTTATTTATTTAATGTTTGGCTGCGGCACAACAACAACAAAAAAATGGTAGCAGCTTCCAAAAAAGTGCAAAAAACTGGCCCAAAAAATCGGCGCAAACAAAGCGTTCGACCGGGGCTCCAAAAAGGTAGCCGAGAGGCATACAAAATTGCAACAGTATCCCCAAACGGTGGCGCACAGCGTGCCCCACACTACCGTTGCAGCAGCTACCAGTTACAGTTAAAATTCAACATGTAAACGATTTTTGTTAACTGTGGCTACAATGTGTGCTGCTGCTACTGCAGTTTGGCAGCTCTTTGTTTTGGAACCACCCTGATTGCCGTTCAATTGCAATAAATTTCGCACAATTGCACAATAATTGTTAAAAGTTTAAATAAACAAAATAAACAAAATCAAGTAAATAGAGTGCTACAAACGGTTGCAGCAAAATAACCCAACAAAAAATGGCCATAAAATAGTCAGTCGTTTGGTTGTTGCTGTTGTTGTTGGCATGTTTCCTGAGGTTTCAGCCAGTTTCATTTCAATTAGCCGAAATACAGTGCAAGACTTTAACGTTGTAGAGTTAATAATGGTTATTTTAATTCATATTGTATAGATTTTTGATGGGATTCGTACGGCTAAAGTCTTTTTCAATTAAATGCCAAGTTAGAAGTTTCCATTAGTGTTGCATGCTCTAGAACTAAAACCCCATATTTCCAACAAAATACAGCTTTAGTTTTCACTAATATTTCATTCATCTTTTTCCTTGGACTTAACTGTTATTCCGCTGGTTCTCTGTACTGTAGTTCCTGGTGGGCCTTCAAACTCAAATGAGCCATTATAGCATTTTAATATTTCGAACTGTCAAATTCAATATGTCAATCTTTTAATCTTTCAATGTTTCAATATTTCAATCATTCAATCTTTAATTCATTCATTTCTTTCATTCTTCAATCTTTTATTCTTTCAATCCTTCAATCTTTGAATTTTTCAATCTTTCATACTTTAAATCTTACAATCCTTCAATCTTTGAATTTTTCAATCTTTCATTCTTTTAATTTTCAATCTTCTAATCTTTCAAACTTTCAGTCCTTCAATCGTTCTTTCAATCATTCAATCTTTTGTTCTTTCAATCCTATAATCAATCTTTTAATATAACTCAATATTACAATATTTCAGTATTTGAATCTTTGAACCTTACAGTCTTTCAATATTTCTATCTTTTAATCTTCCAATCTTTAAATCATTCAATCTTTTAATCTTTCAATAATTTAATATTTCAACTATGGAATCTGAAACTTCATTCTTGAAACCTTTTAATCTATCAATATCAAAAGAAAAGTATGAAACGTTAAATCTTTCAATCTTTGAAACTTTTAATCTTTACATCTCTAATTTTTTAAATCATCAAAACTATATATCTGCCTAGCTAATTATATATGTATCTATGTATCTATATATCCATGTATCCATGTATCTATGGATCCATGTATCCATTTATCTATGGGTATATGTGTTAATGTATCTATGGATCTATGTATCGATGTATCTATTTATCTATGTATGTATATATCTATGTATATATGTGTCTATGTATATATGTATCTACGAATCTATGTATCTTTGTATCTCTTTATCATTGTATCCATATATCCATGTATCTTTGTATTCTTATATCTTTTTATCATTGTATCTATCTATGTATTCCTGTAGCAATATATCTATGTATCGATCTATATATATAAGCTGAAACTATATCGGACGTAATGCATCACCTAGCACACCTTTAGATCCATATAGAATTTGCTGTTTTTTTACCTTTTCTCGACCAAATTCACGCGGAATTTGGGCTCCCGCCGTTTTTAGTTGATGGGCCCTCTACACTAACATTTTTTTAAACGCATACCTCAGGCACATATATGTATATCATCTCAATATGTGCGTCTCTCTAATTGCTTTAGCTGCAACATGCAAATGCAACAACGACCACAGCTCCTAGTGTCGACGCCTACGCAGCAGCAGCAGCAGCAGTCAGACAGCAAAAGCATTTCTGCATATTTACTTATTTTTTCAAGGTAAAATCTCAAAAATAGTTCAACCATGCACATATGTTCATATGTTGAGGCGGATTTCGTATCTGGCTGTGGTGCCTGGCCTGACAGAGGACACACATATGCCCAGGGCAAAAACTCCAGGAGTCGCATGGCGACGTTGGACACGGCTCAGTTGGCTATTAAAATTTCACACTCAGCAAAGCAAATGCTACAAATAAAATAAACGTGCCACAAGCGGCAACAGCGGCAGCCGGAGTCTGCAACAACAACAACAACAGCAACGTGAAATGTGCTGCACAAATAAATACTGAACTAAAAGGGCAAAAATGCGTGGTGCAGTTGCTTTTAGATCGTGCCTCTCCTTTCGTTGCACACTCTTTTTTCCCCTCTCTAAGGTCTATTTTTAGGCGTTACTTTTCCTGATTTTACTGTAGCTGCACCTTTGGCCGAATCCACTTGAAATTGTACACTCGGCCTTAACTACGCCCTACCTAAGCCACCTTTCCGAACTACGCACTCAGGCCCGACTGTCTGTGTGTAATTTGTGTATGTGTGTGTGAGAGGCATAAAGGTGCAACGTGCGGGTCTTAAGTGTTGCTCTATTCCAAATTTAGCGCGTCCACATCTGATAATCACATTTGTACTTTGTGCTACGACTCTATGCTTGGCATATGGCTTTCATATGGCCAGGACTTAAGTGCCTCTTGAGAAACTCCAACAGAGCGCTTGACTTTGGTATATATGGGATGGCATGCTTTGAGCGAACATGCCAAATTTTGCACGATCTTAGAAACCGTTATAAATCAAGCCCATAAGGGTTTAATAGACGAAAAAGTTAGCTATTAAACGATAAGATTAAGATATCAGCACACCACATTAAAAAAAACAACAACAAATACATATATGCAAACTGCTCTTTGTTCTTCGCTTCTTCTTTATTTCTAGAGCTTCTAGATTTTAGCTTATTTGCACACATTATTACCAGTTTTTGTTCGCATATTCATAAAATAGAAAGTTTTCCAATTTCCAAAAACAACTGATTTTCCATCTTAGTTGTCTAATTTTGAAACGATTTTCTTAATTCGAAATCGAAATTCATATATGCAAGACTGTAAGATACACGTACGATACAAGGACTTCTGAGATGTGTGCAACAGTGCGTAACTTTGACAATATGATAAAACGAACACATATATGTTTCTGTTATCCCAAAGTATTCTACTCTACTTTAGATAAGACTTAAACTTGAAAACAAACAAATTGGTCTAGACGTCAGACACTTGCATACAGCCTGAGTATAAGCTCTCATATTAAACTATCTTTGCAGAAAATTGATATCTCAATTTCGAACTAATTCCGTTTGAGCTCTTCAAAGTGATGACTACATTTCTGGCGAATTTCAATTAGTCGTTTCTTTGCGCTACCAAATTTCAGCATAAAAATAACTTGCAAATAACCAAGTAAACTTTCGCACGCCATTATTGTTATTATTGTTGAAGTCCTCGATACTACTATTACACAACACCCGGGGCGCTCTATAAACAATATGTATCTCAATTTCTGCTAAACCTTCCCACAGGTTTTCATTCACAAGCGCTTTTCCGCTATTGCAATAACAAATGTTTTGTGTCTGTCTAGATGTCCGTGCGGTCGTTTAGGTGTCACTTTCAACAATTAGCTAATATTATAATATTTATACGTTAAATAAATACATTAGTTGTTGCTGCTTTTGACTGCCAAGCGCAGTGCAATTTTATGAATATTTATACAGAAAATATGTTAAAATTAGCAGTTTTTGCCGAACAAAGCTGCAAATGACTATGTCAATTGGACTCGAACGGTCTGTTTATAATTAAGTGCTAAAATTTATGATTATTTGCACGCGCAAGTACAGTTACGCACACAGAAAAACACACTTGTCAATGAAAATTGCGTGCTGAGACGCCACCTGTCGGCCATTTATCTGCAACTGCGTCAGCAATTAAACAATTAGACAAATACTTTGCGTACCTGGCGCACACTTGACACCCGAAAACGTCAAGCAAGCCACATCTAATGACAACTTAAAAAATTGCTAGTATATAGATAAATATGTATCTTATGGATACCGAGTTGTGTCTCGGTTTACATTTGACGCCGTGCGCTTTGTTTGACAAGCAGCTGTCATTGAAATATTAAAAACACTTAAAAATTTGACATTTATATATATACAAGTATATAAAAAAAATCGCATAAAACAGGTAAGATTTTCGTTTGCCAGCAACGCGAAAAACCGTTGGCTAGCCATAAATTATAGCGTCAAATTATTTGAAATGAAAATCAAATAGTCAGTATCTTTTCTAGCTACAAAAGATGCGACGCAACGTGTGCTGTCAGGCAAATAAATAAATTTGCATTAACTGAGCTTAGCCCAAAAATGTGAGACTAATAAAAGAAAAAATAATGCCATAAAAAAAGCACATAAAATTAGTGGCGGAAAAATAAATTGTTTTCTAGTTCTCTAGGCGTATACGTTATCTTCTGTCGCATTCGTTTTTATTGATTTACGCTATATTATTTATAAAAATTTACAAAAAAAGAAAAATTTAGTAAATGTGTGGCGCTATTTTGGGCTGCGCGTGTAGCAGGTGAAAATGCCTGCCAGCCAGCATTGACACCAATTTTCCGGTTGATTTTCTAGCCACCGCAAATAATGCTTAAGAGACAGGAATTTAATGCTGCAATCAGCTCCAAAGCGTTTTTCTTCTTTTTATTGTTTTCAAACAAAAAAAGATACATATAGTTGGGTTTTCTTGTCGTTTTTGTTGTTGATGTTGTGTCTGTTTTCTGTTGCTTTTGGCAAACGTGCAGCCAGACATAAATTCTCAACACACGAATTCTCAAAATGTATCTCTAAACTAGTCGCTTGTCTCGTATCTGTATTTGCTTTGTCCCAACGTACATAGTATTTTTTTATATACAATTTTATTCTTTCAATTCTCTAATGTTGATGGTTTTAATGTGCCCATTAAGGTGGCATTTTTATGTATTTGCCAGCAAAATCATAACTAAATGCTCACAATTTTGGCATGCACTTTCCTAATCATAACTCTAATATGTGTCGCATCTTACTTATCTGAGATCTAAATTAGCTCATCTTTATTATTTTATAGCTTCCGTTGTACTTACCTAAGAGCATTTGCGTCTTTCAAAACATTTCCTATATCTAACAACGCTCATCATCTTTGCATTTGAGTTTTTAGCGCTGTCGCATTTGTTCCTCACTTTGTAGCTTGCACAATCCAAAATCTTAGATAATAAGATCATCTTCGAATTCTGTCTTATCATCTTTTAATTCGAGAAGCTCTCGTGTCTATCTTCATCGTTGCATTTGATATTGCTAGACTATATGCCTGATTTAGGCCGTATTTCAGCCGGTTGTGCTACCCTTGGATCTAGAGCTCGCAGATGCAGAGATAAAATCTGCAAATTCTTTTAGCTCTAATTTCAAACACATTTGAAATGTTATTAAAAAAGTAAGTGTCTAGTTAGTTGAGCTTACGTCTACAGAGAACAGGACATGAGCAGAAGAGATGCTGCCTCTTCCTCATCACAGCAGCCCCTGCAAAAATCCCTGCTCCACTGTTCGCTCCCTGTGAATTTTAGACCAAGTTTGTTTAGTTTTACGTCAATTTGCCACATTCTTGGCGTTATGGTCATAGCGTTTCTTTATATGAAGTTTCTTTATCAAGCTGACTTATGCATTCACCTTCCAAGAGAAAATGAGCGCTAGTACCTTGTCTGGCAAGCGGCTTTGTACCCATATCAGGTTTATAACGAACAGCTGAGCCATCTTATGTAGTGATCTGTGACATTTTGTTAAAGATATCCAACAAGACCACATTGAGCTGATCGAACTGTACACCTTATATAACTAATTTTTTGGATTGCGATCTTTATAATATCTCTTCATTATATGCTTTTTGCGATTCCCTTTATGTCGATAGATATATGATATTGCTTCTAACGACTTTATAGATGAACTAGAACTTTTCTACACTCTCATATCTATCATATTTATGTTTGCGCTTTTCTTTAGGCTCACTTTTCAAATGTCAACCTGAATATGCCATCATGGCATTTGATTAATTTTGAAATGTATGTATAACACGACATCCTTTATACTATATCTTTAATAATTTCAACCCAATACTTTGTGGGTACAATCTCTGATAACCTTATCATTTCCTTCATATCTTGATAGTTGAATCTCATAAAAACTTTCGTATGCTTACACCTAATGATCTTCGCATCTTAACTTTACTCTTTAAGTTACATTACTTTTGAATCTTCATGGCAGAATCTCATACTAACTTTTGAATGTTTAACTCAAACTTAAGGCGCTCATCTGACATATAACATTATATAGTCAAATTTTATTGAAATTTTTTTGGCTTTTCTTTGGAGCTTTCGATATTTGCTACACGCCCAATTATCACTCGCTCTTCCTTCAAAAGGCTTCCCGGCACTTTATCATCCAACTTTTCTTGTCAACTTAGTTAACTGTACTCATATTGAAAACATATCTTATAGTTTGAGATATCTAGATTTCGGCTATTGCCTTTTTAATACTTTTGTTATATTCAATTTTCTATTACATAGTTCTAACCTATCCAAAGTGTTACCCATATATGCACCCATATCAATCAACATCAATTGTGTTGCGTTAAGCGCAAAATAGTTTGGCCAGCAACAAAGCAACAACAACAACAAATAGTCCCGCAAGCTATCAAAATTCCTTTGGGGCCTTTTTGCTTAAATTGAAATTAATTTGTGCGACACTTTCAATACACACACACACACACACACACTCACACACACACACACACAAATGTAGATGTTGCGTACAGTTGTTGTTGTAGAACACTTTTGCTTACGTTTAAAAGTGTAAAAAGCAAACGACTTAATTTTTGTGCTTATACCCTATAAACAAAGGTTAAAAGGGTATTATAGATTTGTGCAATGTATGTAACAGGCAGAAGAAGGCAAAAATGGTCGGGAGCAATAGTCGAGTCGATATAGACATGTCCGTCCGTCCGTGTTGTCGCACCGTCTTCGGAGACTATAAAAGATAGAGCAAAAATTTGTTCACCAAAAGCTGCGCATATACCGGAAAAAATACGAGTTTTTCGAACTATGTCGATATTTGACCCCCTTCCCCCATTGCAGATTGCCTGTTTTAAGCCTCACCATAAACGCTATCTATTTAAAACTTGGCACAATTATGCACTATATTACTATGCATGTGTAATGTAAAAATGATACATATCGAATAAGATCTTTAGAAGATATAGCTAATAATGTGCCAATTTTAGGCCCCTCTCTCTCTCGCGAAAATGTTGAAGTTTTTCCTAATCATCCCACCTCCCCCGTAGAAAAGTTACCGTTATGACGCCCCTCAATGCGTCGATACAAAAATTTACACTGAAATTTGATTCTTATCGAAAAAATGGGTACAGGGTATTCCATTGTCGGGCATCGTCCCGACTGTCCACATAAAAATTTTTCATTTGTTTTTTGTTAATAATTTCTGTTATGAAAAATTGATTGAACTGAATGAGCTGGTGACACACTTGTTGAGTGTCACCACTCACCACACCACAACAGCTACGAACCACACACACATTACACTCCAGGCAGCGCCTAGAACCACCCGTTTCTCCCTATTGAGAACGCGCCACACGCCACACTCGCTGCCATTATGCTGATGAAAAAACACATAAAATGAGCATTTTTTTTATTCATCTTTACAACTTGCATATATTTTATTAAGATGAGGGACGAGCCAGCCAAAAGACAGACAGGTTCATTTAATAAAAGTGTCATTAAAAAGGCAGCATGTGATAAATTTCGATAAATTATTAACTCGCATAAAGAGAGCGCGCGCGACAAAGTTGCTGTAGTACAAGTTTTTAATGGAGCGATATAGTTTTTTGTATTCATATTCATTTTCATTAAGTTTTTATGGCATTTAAAATTATCATAAAATGCTTTAATTTGTAGCTCCAACTGAAGCGATTAGCTTAACAGATGGTAAAAGCATTAGAATGGGGTCTAATTAGGGCAGACTTAGTGGGTTTTCGCTTAGAAAGCAATACACTAAGAGAGAATCGAATGACTTTACAGTAAACTAACGACAGATTAAGACTGAGTTGTAATAATTGAACTTAACTCTTCTAGTGAAGTCATAGGATTACCCAAGGTATATTTAGCCAGGTACGCCAATGCTACACGCACGCCTCTTTTGAGTAAACTATTTTTATTTTAGCCTTTTGCGGCTTTGCTTTCTCGCTTGCCCTTTAAGAGAGTGAACGTACTGCTTAAGTATGCCATTGGGATTACCTTGCTTCTACTCTTCACTGATGTGAAGTGCCTGCAAGAAACTGCGAGAGAACTTAAAATTTAGTATTAGTATTAGGAAGGTTAGCATGGATTTATAATGTCTATTAGATTTGGTAGCTTGCATGGGTTGAAGATGAAATTAATACAAAGGCCGTGAGAAAACATAAAATCTTTAAGTTGTTTGGTTATACTGCAAGAGTGTTGCAAAGGCAACTTGGTTATTTTCCTGCTTCGCTTTGCAGCCTATGCAAAAATCTTATATGAGATCCCAAATTTCTCATTTTTGAACGCTCCTATTAGAGGGGTTTTACCCTTTATCATTTTTGAGTAGCGTTGCTGTTCAGGTTGAGTTCAGCGCTCTTTAGTCCAGCGTTATAGATAAGCGATCGAAGATCACAGCTGCTAAAGCAGAAGTAGACTTCCAATGGCATTAAAATCTATGAAATTAAGCATTCCATCTTATTGCTGAGACGTTATAGTAGTTTATACTTCTATCTCAACTAAACTCCCAACTTTATTTCGACTAGACGTCATAAGTGCCCCAATAAGTATCTGCTCCATAGCAACTTCTTTGGCCCGCATCTCAATCCCAATTAAACTGTAGCGGCATCAATTAATAAAACTGTTATTGTTATTACAAAAGTAACGAAAGTGAGAACGAAGGAAACCTCTCTACAAAAAACCATTTGCAGTATGTCGCTATCAATTGAGGAGCAATAGCCGCCAAGGTATGGCCAGCAGCTCTAAGTGCTTGGAATGCAGCGCAGTCCCAGAAGCATTCCCAGTGCCTGGAGCGCATATAGACGCTGCCCGTATGCGCAACTGATGTTCTGCTCTGTGTTTGCCATAGTCTGCAGGCGGTTAATTGGCTTAAATTAAGGTAGCGATCAAATAGCAGCCACAACAACCACAACAACAATAATAGCGAAGATACTCAGTGAGAAACTCCATTTTGTGTATGTTTTCAATTCTGAAAATTCTCGGCTGAACTGAATTGAGCATTGAACTGAGCTACCTTCAACGTGCCGTGCCTGGGCCACATACAAAGTTATTTACCAAGCAGAAGCAGTCGCAGCCATAAGTGCTCACACAGATACACACACACACACACACACACACACACATACACAAACTTGCTAGTTTGTCTATGTGTGTGCAGCAATTGGCTGACCCTCGTCGACGTTGTCGAACAAAGCAATCTTAAAGATACTCTCGCCTTCGTTCATACATACTTTGTTTTCTGTGGTTTGGTTGTGCCTCGCGTTCACGTTCTTTATAATGTAGGTATTGTGTATCTGTGTGTGTGTGTGTGTGTATCTGTGTGTGTGTCCGTGTGTATCTGTGTGTGTGTTCTCCCTTTTCGCATGCTTGAACGCTTTTTTAAACTGATTAAGTCGACTCTTCAACCGGTCGCTCGCTTGGTCGGTGCGTCTCCATCTTTGTATGTGTAAATGTATCTGTGTATCTGTGTGTAAACCAGTTCGAGTATTTTTTGTTGGCTTATTTTTTTTCGCTTTTGATTGGCGCATGAGATCATCGCCTTTTACGTGGAACCGTTGCGTGAAGGCAAAGGCAACGCAACTCGACAGCAAAACTCTGAAATGCCAATAAAGTACCAAAGCCAAATGCGCTTCAGGATGGCGCGTCGAGGGGGGGAGGGTCTTGGGTACGAACCGGAGACATAAGGCGGACAGAACTTGATTTGCCACGAAATTAAGTTGATCGTCGTGGGGCGTACGATATAACCAACACACGGCAGTTCCAACTTAATGGGTTTTCGCTGCTTCTCGGGTTATTTTTTGTGCTCAGATACTCTTTGCTAATAAGTTGCATACGTTGCTCAAGAAGTTTGTGACTAATAGTAGGCGTAGCAAACAAACTGACCCATTTTACTTGAGTTCTCTCTAATGGGTTATGAGCCCCACATAGTAGTATTAGTTGCCTCAAAAAGTTATTATAAGAATAATAACAAATTATTTTTGTTTTTTCTTAAAGTTCATAAGTCATAAAGAGTATGCAAACTTCGTAGGCACATAGTAACTCTTTCTCTATCTTTGTTTCTACGCTGGTTCTTTGCCTTGGGACTTATCGCCTGGCAAGATCTTACTCTGTTAATTTGTTTTCATTAAAAATGAAAGACAGCCTCAGAAACGCCGTACCACAAGAACCATTGAACCACTAACGACCATGACGCTGACTACGCGTTAAGAGCTGCTTAATTGTTGTGCCACAAAAAGATGGCGTCAGTTATGAATATATGGTATACCACATAAATTCACATTTCCATTTCGATTCTTGTGACATTGCAGTTCCCTCTTTGGCCTCCAGTCTACATCACCATCACGTGCACAGCAAGGCAAGCAATGTGACAGCTAGTCAGGAGCATGTGGAGCATGCAGCCAACGCCACAGATTTGACGAGCAATGCCGAGGACTATCTGGTCAAGTGTACGCAATGCCACAAGCGCTTTACGGAGTTTCAGGTAAGCTTTTCGACTGCAGCTTTAAATACCAAGGCAGGTAGCACATAACTCTTTGCTCTACTTACAGTCCCTCAGCGAACACATAGCTAGCGAGCATCCACACGACAAGCTTAACTTTGAGTCCAGTCGTGGCTCCACCTTAGGCGCAGCTCAGCCGGAAAGCGATGCCGAGGATGCAGAGCAGCTAGACGATTGTGAGCAGAGCAATAGCTGCAGCAGTCGCAAATTTGTCAAGACACCGCCCAATCCCAACTCCAGCAATAACAACAACAACAATGACCTGGCCAAGAATCAAAACAACAGCAGCAGCAGTATTATCAAGCACTCGCCCATGTGCTCGCCCAGCTCAGCACCTCATAGCGCCAGCGAGCTCTTTGCCCACTTGCCACATGCACCAACTGGCACACATACGCCAAATTTGCCCGCCCAATTGCATGCCCAATTCATGGCCGCCGCCTTGGCCATGCAATCTGCACGTTCCGCCAGCTCACCCAGCAATCAGCTGCTGCCTCCGCCACATCATCCACAACTGAATGGTGGCAGCAACAGCAGCGTTGGAAGCAATTCCGCCTATGACTTGGACTTGACTGCAGCGCGTTCCACCTCCAGTCCCGGCTCGATTACGGGTGATCTCAGCGCCAGCTATCCATGCATGCAGTGCACGGCTGCGTTTGGTTCACGCGAGCAGTTGGAGCAACATGAGCTTCTGCACTCGCCCGGCGCACAGCAGACAACGCAGAATGTGACACAGGTGAGTGCTATAAAAACCCAAAAAGTAGACCAAAAGAGCTATACATTTACTTTTAAATACATGAAATCAAAAAAGTTAGGATTTAATTTACCACGAACTACGAGTGCGATAGTCAAAAAACTACACAGAGAAAAAATAAAGGATTTTGACCTCAAAATCAAGAAAATTGGTGTTATATTCGGATCTTCTTAAATAGAGAGTTTCAATGCTTGACTGAAGGGCGCTAAGAACCAAAATTTCTTCTTATAAATATGTTCCATTTCCGTTTGTTTCCAATCTGAAATCTGGAAGTTCATTTGAAATTAACCCTTTTCAACGTTGCTCAAACTTATAGCAGCTTTATTATACACGGCAGGAAATTTCAAATGAACTTTCGGTCACAGTCCTTAGTATTGGGATTAAAGCTTAGTTAATTGAATCCATAGTAAAAGTTCTTTGGAAACTTAAAGGTAGAGCTCATGGAAGTTCCATGCACAAAAGTAAATTTCAATAAACCCCCAATAGGTATAGTTTAGCTGGGATTTTTAAAAAAAATATATGATTTAAACTTGGAAAATGTAAACCCCAGCAGTTTGCGGTTTCTGAGCCTCTGGGAACATTCTAGTAGGGCCCAAAACTATCTTTTGTACCTTTGTACCTCTGTAAAACATAAATACTATCTTTCAATCGTAAAATATTCTCCATTTTACTCAGTTCAAGTTACGTTGCTGATAAAATAGCAGATTAAATATACTTCTATATGTTGGAATACATATTTATATATATGCATATGTCTGTGGTTTTTATAAACGACGCACACTTGTTTCTACGCTACACACATGTGTGTGTGTGTGTGTGAGTGTGTGAGTTGGTTTCGTGTTAAAGTTCATAATCGTAAATAACAAGCGCATGTTACTCATACGTCATGCTGTCCCACTCGAACACTCAAGCACTCAAAAGCACATGTGTGCGATGGCTGCGCGTTAACGGTAACTTGTGGGACTCATACTGCCAGAAGACTTGGACTCTGTTCTTTTCCGATCTTTTGGGTACACAAAGAGTTTGCTTTGTTTTTACTTATATCACTTGATTTGGCCTTACACTGAAGTTGAATTCCATTGACTGCGCCCAGAGGTTGGTCACTTGGCACGGGAAACGAATAACGATAACGAAACATAATAATTTGAAGGGGGCAAAACACACACACAATTCAACCTTATGAATGTGCACACGTTTCCTGTTGACAAAACATCCAATATCAAACTACTCGCTTATATAAATCGTAAAAGACTTAAGTAAATGAACAGAAAAACAAGATAAAAAAAACAATTCATTGAAGAAATATTTTCAAAAACATTAATTTTAATGTAAAAACGGACTTATACGATATCTAGACATTACGTCTAAGTATACATGAGTCGGAAAACTTCATATAACAGCTATAAATGACCTATTTCGCAGGAAATCGAACCATAAGGTTTATCGATTACGGTTTCGATAAGCGTTGCGTCCAGATTACTCTCTTGAAATCTATTAAGCAAGCATGTTTTCGGCGCTAGTACGTATACATTTAGCTGTGCGTGCTCTCTTTTAGCCGCTCTTTCAAAATGTATGTGCGAATATTAGGCCATCAAGCGATCAGCAATTTAGAATACTCTGCAAAATCTGCAAAACTATAAGAGAAGTAGCCAAAAAATACTGAATATTAATAAACAAAAGCCTAGTTAAGAGTCTATATCTTTGAAACTTAGAGATAGCTTTTGAATTGCAAGATAATACTTATATTTATATATTTACAAACCAAGCTGCGAAAATGTTGACAAATTCTCAAACAAATAAATAGCTTGAAAACAGTCAGATGTAATTTTGGGTACAAAAAACTTTTGGTTTTTTCCCTAAGGCCATATTTTTTTGAGTAATATATTTTCATTGGAACTAAAGATTCCTATGAAAATACTTAAACTAGCGCGTTTTACTCTATTTTGGTTCACTTTTTTATCAGCTAGCCAAAGCAAAAACAACAACAATGACTACAACAACAACCACATAAACTATGATAAGAAACACCGTCATAATAAAAAAACAACAACATGTCGGGGTTTATAGAGAAATGGAATTCACAACAGGCATAAAGTAAAACGTAGGCGTTTACCAAAGTACAAACTCACACACATACATACATATATATGTATATACATATAAGTATATATATATATATATATATATATCACAGGGACCCTAGAAAAAACCCAAAGGCAACACTGATGACGCGCCAAACAACAACAATAAAAAAAACCGAAGCACTGTAAAAAAAAAGTATTATCAGGGGAGCCACGTTAACTACGTCTGCGCAAGTGCAAGCGAGACAGACTTATAACTGAGTAGAACTCAGAACAACTCACATATTATACATATACATAAATACAAGGCGCTCGTCTGTCACTCAACGGCCTACGACGACCTATCATAAAGTATGCGAGCGACTACATAGGATTATGTACTAGCTACACATACATACAAAGCATGCACATAAATGTATATACTATGTGTATATATGTGTGTGTGTGTGTGTGTGTGTAGGCTGTCAGTCACAGAGTCATAACTCCCAATTGTGCAGTTGTTTTTGTTGCTGTTGTACGCCTCTTGTTCTTCGTCTTAACGACAACATTGCGCTGTTTCTGTGATAAGGTATTAAAATAAATGGTTACTACAGGCAACTGATAACACACACACACACACACACACACACACGCACACTCATGCTTAGATACTGATAGACACACTTTTACTGGGCCTACCCTCTCACTCAATTGTTGCCCCAAGTGAAAACTTTTACACATTTTTTTATACCCTGTACACAAAGTGTAAAAGGGTATTATAGATTTGTGCAATGTATGTAACAGCCAGAAGGAGGCGTGGCAGACTATATGTTCAATGGGCAAAAATGGTCAGGAGCAATAGTCGAGTCGATATAGACATGGCCGTCTGTCTGTCTGTCCGTGTTGTCGCACCGTTCTCGGAGACTATAAGAGCTAGAGTAAAATTCAGTGCAAGTTTGTCGATATCTCACCCCTTCCCCCGTGGCAGATTTTTGCGGTTTTAACCCACACCATAAAAGCTAGCCAATTAAAACTTGGCACAGTTATGCACACGATTACTATGCATGTATAGTGTAAAATTGATTCATATCGTATAAGAACTTTAGAAGATACAGCTAATAATGTGCCAATTTTAGGCCCCCTCTCCTATGAACTGAAACAGAATTTCACTTTTAAATGTTAATGTAGAGCACTTCTACAGGCAGCTCATAACATCTTCCATTGGGACTATACGTGGTGTGTCCCAAACTCTATGCACAACCCTGTTAATATATATATATTTCAGACTATATGTGAAGAACGGATCTTTTCTGTTTTAGCAACTTAATAGCAATGCTTCTTTCAGTCGCAAGACAAATTTCACACATTATTTTCGACCAGCATGAAAGGAGGGTGTCACTTTTTTGATACCTTTCCACAACACTGCTCTCTTGTTTGTTGTATAGGTTGAACCACTTGACTACCACCGCTTATAGACCTATGTATGCATAAGCACATTTTAAGTTAGGAGAAGATGTTAAATGGGTTTGCTTCATTTAATAAACTCAACAGTAATCCTTTTTTCAGTCACATAATGAATTTTAAGCAATCAATTCAATATTTCTGTATTTTATGTCTTTGAATGCTTTTGGAAAACTTTGCATTTCCTTTGGTTTCGGAGCAACTTTATCATTTTACTTGTAGTTACAATCAAATCTTAAGCTACTATAGTTTCACTTGTAGCCATCATCATCGCATATTAAAACTGAAACGATTAAATTGTAAGGTTTTCTAAGTGTTCAACGTTTCTAACTGAATCTTAAGAATTTAAGACCAATATCGTTTCGGACACTAAACTACAAGAGTATCTCAGTTTCTACACCCCAAATTCAGTTTTTTGTAGCTCGTTTTTTTCATATTTTCTGAGGACATAAAACGCCTACAAAGAACAAGTTTAGCGCAATAAGAGCACGGCGTCTGCTTGGCCGATAAGCAATGTATCGCCTTTTCCGCCCCAGAACTAGTGTGCCCATACAAGCTCATGTGTGTGCGCCCGTGTCCACCTTTCGGTTTGGCCAGCCCAGCGGCTATTAAAGCCACATAAATTATGATTTTGTTGCATTTCAACGCCCCTTTCTGCCGCATATAAGCGCTTTCCTCCAAACCCGTAACTCTCTGTGCTCATAAATTCATATGGGCTAGTTTTCGCTTTTTTTACCTTCATATCGTAAAAGTTGGCCTGCCCCCAAAAAAACTCATATGAGCTGCTCATTTTTTGTATCATTTTTTGACTGTTTTATGCCGTTATTAATATTTACCTAAGCTGCCAGCACCCCCTGCTGCCACATGCCACATACAGTCAGTCAGTCGGTTGTTTGGTTGGCTGGTTGCTTGCCCCAAAGCCTTATCAAAAAGCTAATAAAGTTGAACAAGTCTGTCGGCTGCTCACTCTACGTGTATCTCCCGCTCCCTTTTGGCGCGCAGTGTTGAGTTGTCTCATTTGGATGCTTTGACTTTAAAATGCAACTCTGTGCGGCTTATAATTTACCGCTATGTTAATGACGTATAAACATATGCAAAAGCCAAAATGGCAACAAAATGACACATTGCCTTTTATTGTTGCAAATTGCAACTATCACACTCACACATGTACACACACACACTATTAAGCCTTTGTAGCATGTTGCATAATTGATAGGCCATACTGCGTTTATTTAATATTGTTTTAATTTGAATGGCCAATACTCTCTGCATGTTGCTGGCTTTATGCTTACACGTGTATTAAATTATTATGTGTGAAAACAATTAATTATGCGGCAAACAAAAAGCCATGTGCTGCATGTTTCACAATGTGCAACATGCAACAGACAAAGTACACAAATTGCGCACAAATGTAGGCAATGCATTTTTATTATTGGAAGAGCATTTAACGTTGCAAAAAGCTCTGCCACAAGCTTCGACACAGAGTTGACAGCCGCGACAGGAGGCGTGAACGAACAGTGGGTCAAGCTATGAAAATGTTGCGACATTTAAGCGGTAGGCGCATTTAAAAGTCAACTTTAACATTACGCATTTCGCATATCACATTTGGCGTAAAGGTCAACATCATTAACGGCACGTAGAGCAAGAGCTGGAGAGCGAGTGGCTGAAAATGCGTCCTAACGAATTTTAAATGCTCTTAAAGAGCGTTTAACAATTGTTTGTTTCTGTGGCAGCCACATAGTATATGTACTTTTACAGAATTTCTCAACTAGGTGCTTAGAAGCTCCATGCATTATAATGGATCAACTCGTGAAGGCTACTGAGATTCTGGTTCATAGATTCTATGTGGGTATTTCACTTCAGGTTGGTAAACGGTTTAAAGGAAAGGTTTTGATTCTAACAAAGGTTTTCATCCTTTTACACAAAACTTTGAGTTTGGTTTAAAATTATGAATTTTTTGTAAAACTTTTAATTTTGAGTTTCGACTCGAATTGTTTCGCTTTTAAACGTGTTCCCATCAATTATGCGTTTTAATATACATTTCATAAGAAATTCTAAACTATTCGCAAAGCTCTTTAAGAAAACCAGTGCCATACTTGTACCTTCTAATGGCATACAGAAGATATCGCTTATATGCTCTGACGACAATGCGCTGTTATTGCATGTAAGCGATAATCGGATATGTGCAAAATATTTCAAATAAGCGATAATCGTTTACTGTATAATACTGGTTTATATTTCGGCGCAAAGCAAACGATTAAAACACTATTATTAAGCGCTGTTGCAGCATTTCAATATTTTTAGTGTATTGAACAGTTTGCATATAACCGATAATCATGATATGATGATTTGCATGTATGCAATAATTGCCTATAAGCAATTTTATATAAACGATCATTGCTGTATGAAAATTGCAAACAAAATGCACTAAAACTAACTTGTTTTGCATATAAACAATACGCCATATAAGCGATATATATAAATACTTACTTACAAATTTCGGAAAAATAACACCGCTGCCTTTTCATCGACTCGTTTTAAAACTATACACAAATAAACCGTTTTATCGGATTGCTGCTTAATGTTTAGCAATTCCGCATTATATCGGATGAAAGGGATTCAGATTTGATGAACAAGCTGAATCGATATAGCTTTTTGCTAAACCGACTTTGGTCAACAAATTACGAAAATATCGTTAACTTACTGTTGTAATAAAAACTAAGCTAGCTTAAAGCGTTTTCAAAATCGATCTTGAAATCCAATAAATGACTTTGCGACAGTCTTGCCTTAAAACTTGCAGCTTTTTACGATCGCTTTTGCAGTTAAAGCATGTAATTTGAACACTGAGACTGGCAAACTTAAAATTGAATAAAAATAAGATATAAATGAATACTTTTCAGTAAACAAGCAAATACCACAGGATAATGTATTAACTCTTTTAAAGAGTATATACAATAAGAGCGAGAGCAAATGACAGGACATAAATTATTGGTCAAACTCAAACAACCAACAGGAGAAAAAGCCATTGGCAGAAACACGAAAAAAAAAACACCATCAAATGTAAACTTTCAACGGGCATAAATTTGTTGCCAACGACAACAACAACAACAACAACAATAGCAATAAGAGTGGCACAAAAAGTGCAGCAATTAAATATTTGCTTAACTGCGCTGCCCACACTGCCTCTCTCTCTCTCTCGCTCCCTCAGAGACGCACACTCAACAGCTAACCGACTCGCTCGCACACTTTTAACTCTTGGCCACAATTCATTTGCCACCTTTTGCCACCACAAAATGGCGTGCAATGTGTCTGACTGTTGATGTGGTGAGTTTTTTTTACCGTTGCTGGAGAGAGGGAACTTGAAAACGTAACATTTCAAATTGAAAAATTATATGCACTTTAGGTGTAATCCTGTGTGTAGTCCTTCAGCGCGACGCGACGACGCAGCGCACTCAACGCGCTTGTTGTCTGTGCTCATCTATAGTCGAGTCTCGCCGTTGGTTGCTCACTTGACCCGTTTACCCGTTCGCCCGTTTACCCGTTTGCCCGTTTGCCGCTCGTGACGAGCGCCAGCAGTGAAAAATTAATAGCAATTTATTTACCAACTCTACTCTGCTGCTCCGCGCTGCTCCCAACTCTTTGCTGCTCTCTTCTTTTTATACCCTGTACACATAGTGTACCATTGACTCGGGTAGCGATTGGACCATGTCCGTCAGTCCATCCGTCTGTCCGTATGAGGGGATAGATCTCCGTGACCATAAGAGCTAGAGGAACACAATTTTACAACCGCTCCATAGAGTCTATCAACTCGAAACTCCGCAAAGATGTGCGTCGTGTTCATGTGCATCTATGTTCCAAAAATTATCGAAATCGGATAAATACATCAAAAGTTATAGTCAAAAAAAAATTCTAATTTCACCCCCCCCCCCCCCCACCCCCATCGCCTATAAACTGCTTCAAAATTCCAATACATGTAAATATGGATACATGTGAGATAGAGTTACAAAATTTGGTGTGGAGACTCGTGAGACGCATAATCGTTAGAACTGCATCCACCTTTTTTCAATGAAACCCCACCTTCCCACGCAATCGATTCAACTTAATTACTGCCACACCCCCTATACATTGTTTTGAAAATTGCCAAAGACATTCATAAATGTATTTTCGATCTATGTTACAAAATTCAACGACATCGACCCAAGAGTATTTCAGCCAACTTCACAATAGGAAAACTTTTCAATTGGAACTTACCAATAGAAAAATGTTTACAGGCATATCAATCTTATGAAAGCAGACATAAAAGTGGATACTTCCGTTCCCATTTTATCGTATTTAGAGTTTCTAAAGAAAAAAGGGTACAGGGTATTCCACAGTCGGGCACCGTACCGACTCTCTGCATCAAATTTTTTAAAGTAGGTTTATGTATTGACACACACACACACACGTGCACACTCGTACGGCGTAAGGTCAGCGCTTTATGTGTGACCACAGTGCAAAGCAAAAGTTTGAACACAAAAAAATTATTTGCAATTAAAGCAAACAAATTAAAAAACTTTTCTACCATTTTACATGCACATACATTTAAATTTGATGTGCATTTAAATATAATGAATATATATTTGAATTTATTTTGAAAGTTGTGAAATTTATTATTATCTGAAATATGCATAAATTATATCAAATATAGTAATATAAAAGTTTGTCATTGTCAACTTTCTATAAATATAATGAAAACGTTTTTTCCTATAAGTATCCCTGACATACATGCCTTCACACAACGGAAAAACGACTACTTGCTATAAATGGTTTTCCAGCTAGACGCACACCTGCCCTGCCACTCGCTCTCCCCCTCTCACTCTCTTACTATCTCTGTCAGTTTTACCTTCCGCTTAAGACGCTGCACATTTTTTAGTTTCTTTCTTCGTTTTTTTGTTACAATTTTAAGTTACTCTTGAGATTTATATCAACTTTCACCGTGTAGACCATAAATTATGCCGCACAGTTTCTCACATGGAAATTCCACAGACATTTCCCTTGGCTGCAAATCCCTGGGGTTCTCTCACTTGCAAGAAATGGTGACGTTTATTGTGCGGTTGTTACTTGATATGTTTAATGTAGCTGAGCTCTACTTTTACTGACACTTGACTTTAAGCGTAGAGTGTACATTGTTTTCGATATATGTAAATGCAGCTCTAAGCGTTTTAGCACTATGCAAAGTTGATTCATGCCATAAAACTCAAGTTTTTCGAAACGTTTTTGAAAAAATATTAAAATTTTCTTTGCTTTCCACGGCGCCAGACCAATTTGCCACATTTGCTTTTGTTTTGTATTATTATAAATCCCACGGCGCTCTTTATCAAACGTTATAAATTAAATTTATTTGGCCGTATAGCCCAAATTTATGTTTTACTAATACGCGCTGGTAATATTCTGTTGTCTAAAGATATATGCTCCAAGTTTTCAACGTGTTCCCGCATCATTGAGCAAAACGTTTTAATTATAAACAATTAAATTTGATTTGTCGCCTGTTGACTTTTGCAGAAACACACATACTTACTCTATATGGGCGATTCAAAGTTTCGCACATTCGAAGTAACTAATTTTATTTTGCAAATTTAGAATAAAATTTGAACAATCGTAGTCACAAACGACTAAATTTGAATTTATCGCTAAAACATGTCGTCACGTTGCAAATTTTGTAAAAACTAGTACGAGATCAGAATATAAAATTTAAAAAAATTTTAAAAATTATAAAAATAAGAGGGGCTTTCGCAACCTGCTCGCTCCGTTCACCAACCTCTCCTCTTAATCTTCCTCTTTCCCTGCCGGTTTCCGTAGCCATTAACCTTCCCGTTTACGGTCCTCTTCCCGGTACCCTTTCTCTTCTTTTTCTTCCTCTTTCTTGTCATCCCATTAAGACCAACTGCGGATTCTGGTACGATCTGTTGCAGACCTTGTTCATTTCAACTTGATTTACGTTTCACTCAACTATTTTCAACGTAACATCGGTTACTGACACAATTTTGGACTCATTTTTATGTATGTATATAGATTTTAAATAAATTTGTACTCTTTGTCATATTCGGGGGTGTGCCTGAAATCGCTTTCAACCGAATTACAACTTAAAGTAATTTGTCGGTGTGCATGTTATCTATATTATAAGATATTTCAATCAAAAAGCAATTCGTCAATGTGCCAGAAATATCTTTGAGAACATAGAGTAAGCATCAGATCAACGGAATTTTTACGAAAATTCAATTAAAACTTTGTAGATATTTCTGACGCACACCTGATTTTGATGTTTTCTATAAAATTTTGTGGTCAGATCGTAAATGAATTCGCAACTAATTTGCGCAACTTCCAATAAAAACTGAATACACTCATGTTGCATATCAGCTCGCTCTTTATCAGCTGTAGAAAAAAACTGCAGCTGTTACTTGCCATAAAATGCGTGTTACTTGCCATAAAATGCGTGCCATATTTATGTCTTATGACTTAAGCAACCGCAGCGCTTAAAAGTATTTTCCTGTTAATCAATTTTAATACAAGAACAAATATATTTTTGTTAAATTTAAGACAAAAGCGCCAAGTATTGCCATAAATATGCGTTTTCCGTAGTAGCCATAAAAAGTGAATGAACTTGAGAGAACTCAAGAACTTGAACTTTGTTTTTTTTTTTTGTCCCAAATGAAAGTGTTGCATTAGGCGCCAAGGCGAAACCTCGAGCTGTTTGGAGTTCAAAAACCCTACGAATTTGTTATGAATACAAACCAGAATCGAAAGCATGCAGCAGCCATTGATAACCTACGGATCCGAACAACGTGTGCTGCTTTACTACACGCTGCTACATACTATAATTAGTTTTTATAGCAAGGTACGTCAATGCGCCAGAAAACGTAGCATCTTGAAATTCATTCAGTTTTCACAGCATCCTAATCAGCGCCCCGCATACTCTATAGTATGTAGTATATATATGTACCCATAAATATATTATTTTTTTAGTAGCAGCTGCCATCAAAAGACGGCGTCGTCAATTGAAAGGGGGCCGCGAGATAACGCGACAAACGACAAGCGACACTAGCGTTTGGACAGCCGACAATGTTTTGAAAATTGGGTCGCAGTTGCTATAATTTTTGATGTTGTGCGATTTGTTGCTGTTGTTGCCATAAAACGGTAGACATTGCTGTTGTTTTATTGAAATTTCTTTAAAACTAATACTTTGCGGCGTTGTTAGATTAATTTTTGCAACAAACCAAAAGACACAAAAAATCATAAAAAAAATTTATAGCTGACCTCAAAAAAACAAAAGTAAAAACCGCTGCTATAATTTGTTTACGCTCATTTCGTCAGCAATGTCCGTCCGGCGCACAACAGGTGCGTTTCTATAGCTAAAGCTACAACAACGTGCTGTTATCCCAAGCAATATGAGTTTTTTACTGACTGTGGCATTTTGTCAATTTCGAAAAGACTACAACAACAACAAAGCTTGTCACTTTAAAAGCTTTTTATACCCTGTACACAAGGGTATTATAGGTTTGTGCAATGTATCTAACAGGCAGAAGGAGGCGTGGCCCACCATAAGTTCCTTGGGCAAAAAGTCTTATCATTGACTCGGGTAGCGATTGGACCATGTCCGTCTGTCCGTATGAGGGAATAGATCTCCGGGACCAAAAGAGCTAGAGACAAAAATGTTACCAAAAGATGCGCGAAATCTAATGTAAGATAAAGTTTGTCGAATCAAGTCGATATATTAACCCCTTCCCCCGTGACAGATTTGCGCGGTTTACAATGAGAAATGTGCGTCGTGTTAATGTGCATCTATGTTCCAAAAATGGTCGAGATCGGATAAATACATCAAAAGTTATATTCAAAAATATGCTAGTTTCACCCGCCCGCGACGACAAACTGTGCCAAAATTCCACTACATGTAGATATGGATACATGTGAGCTAGAGTTAAATTGGGTGTGGAGACTCTTGTGACCCTAATCGTTAAAACTGCATCCCCCTTTTTTTCAATGGAACCGCCCCTTCCAAGAACACTGGAGTTATGGGTATAAAAGTACTTTTTGCCCCCATAATAGCTAACTTACCAATAGGAAAACTAGTCAATTGGAACTTCCCAATAGGAAAATGTTTACAGGCAAATCGATCCTATGAAAGGAGATATAAAAGTCGATACTTCCGTTCCCATTTTACCGTATTTAGTGTTTCTAAAGAAAAGGGTACAGGGTATTCCACTGTCGGGCACCGTCCCGACTGTCAGCATCAAATTTTTTTTTGCGCTTTCTTCTCTTAGGGTTTGCGGCATTGTATAGTGGCAGTTCAAACAGCCTTAAAGCCAATTATGTGCGCTATTATAGCCAAATTCCCATGTCACTCAATGCATAAAAATGTTGGCTTCAAACCGAAAGAAATAATGAAATACTTTCACAAATTAGCTCTGTCGTTTGCTGGCGTTGCCTCTTTACGTATAAACATATATGTATAGTATACGCCCCGTATTTTCATTTGATTTGTCTATTAGTGTTGTTGGTGCTCGTTGGCGCCCACCTACGTGGTCGCTATATAATTATAGCAAGTGCAATATACTAGTAGCAAAATCGTCATCAAAATTTTCTTGTCTGTGTCGGCGGCAATTAACTGCGTACATACTTTTACACACGGACACGTATACGGCGAACATAGGGCCGGGCCTAGTTGTTATGGACTACATGCTGTTGTCACATACGTTTAGTTTGATTTTGCTTTGAAGCTGTTGTGTGGTCGTTCGACCAGCCGCCATACGCTACTTTGAGGTAAGACCCATATAGTATCTGCCAAAAGCAAACAATTTCCGGTAGTTTCTTTAGGCGATAAGCAGCAGCACAAGCTGTGCCTGATAAAGCCCGGGACCACCTAGCGCTAAGCCTAGCTCATAGTAAGCCGCTACATATTTGTCCGAAACTTGTTTTGCCTACTGATCTCACGTAGTCCGTGTCCGCTTATCAGTGACATCATTGTAAATTCCAGGCAAACAAAACTGACTCGCATATATTTATTATTAGGCATACTTTAAGTAAGGTATGAGCATGCCTGCTCTTTGGCACTAGCTCTTAATTGGTTTTTATTAAGCAGGCATAAAAATTTCATTAAAATTTTATATATAGCGAGCAGAGCACGGTGCCATTAGTGTGGAAATTTAATTAATTAAGCGGTAAGAACATGTGGCCTCCAACGAAAGTGCTCCAGACAACAAAAGGCCTAGAGCTGTGCGCTATCAAGACAGCGCGCACACGTGTGCTCTGTCTGTTATCGACACTAGCCCATAAAGATTAGACTGTACCTTGTGCGGAAAATGAAAGTGCTATTTTAGTTATAAGTTGTAAGCTGTGGAATGTTTTGCTAAAGCAAAAAACTGAAATGCTTGAGAATGAAAGGTTAAAAGCTAAACTAACTGAATTATCAGTTGGAATTTCAGAGAATAAAACTTACGGAAAATGTGTGTGAACTAAAGCAAAAGCCTACATTGGTTCAATATAAGCTTTCGTTTGTGTTAGATCTCAAGATGTTTAGCTTTAACAAAGAGAAACTATTAAGCAACTCAGTAAAAGTGACTAATTCGGTCCACCTTAAACAGGTCTAGATTATATGTTCAAAGAAGGTAACAATTTGATGCACTCCAAACATGATTGTGGAATCAATTGATAGTATTTAGTTTAATGGCAAATGAAACCTAAAGTTAAAAGAAGAATAAAGCTTTAGAAAAGTCAAAGTCAAATGAACCAAGTGACAATTTTGCTCCTCTCTAAATATGCCTAATACATTAATGTTAATGTTGGCATATTAATCTATATCCAAAGACAATCAACGTTAATCTAGAAAAACTCTTAAGCATATTTTAGATTAAATCCTACAAAAAAGTGTAAAAAAAACTAAAAGTGTTTTTGTCCGTATTCAGTTATATTAGTTGATACCAAAAGAAAGCCAAATCTTATATAGGAATACTGGCATATTGACACGAAGAGTGCACTTGAAGCAGATATGTAAATACAAAGGGCTAAAACCTAGAAATTTCGTTCACTAAAAACAAGTGCCACTATTTGTCCACTCTAAATTCAGTATATCTTGTCATATAACCACCATTTAGTCTTAAAAAATTTTATATATAGGAATAAACAGTACATAAAATCCAAACAAGTCAAATAAATACTCAATTTTGGTCCACTCTTGAACTTTCCAAACCATCAATTAGAAAGTGTTTCAAATCAGTAGTAATCCATAAAGTTCGAAACTAAAAAACTATTCATATTTTAGTCTGAAACTACTAACAAAGCAAAGCGACTGCAAATGTTGGTACACTCTAAACTTTCTTAAAGCATGTTTTAACTAAATTCAAACAATTTCAATCGATATCTAAAGACGAAAAGTTCGAATCTTAAAAACTTTTCATATTTTAGTGTAAAACTACTAAGAAAGCAAAGCTAATGTTGGTTCACTATAAACTTTCTTAGAGCATTAAGGGTTTGAGTTCAGTATTAATTGATATCTAATGATGAGAAGTTCGAAACTCAAAAACTTTTCATATTTTAGACTAAAATTTGAAGAATTCAAAAAAGCTAAAGCTGGTACACTCTAATGACAGCATTAAAGCGCACAGTAGTCTCCATCTAAACATAAACAGCTAAAAAGCAATAAACTGCCTAAAACTTGAGGAGGAAATAAAGCAAGTGCCAGATTGGTCCACTCTAATAACATTTGTAGCGCACATTATATGAAATACATCTGGGAAATCAATCAACTTGAACCTTTTGTTCCACTGATCCCCTCTAATCATTTGCCATCATACCACGGACACTTGAGTCATGCACAGCAGACAGTCGAATAGAGTCACTCAGTCAGTTAGTCAGTTCGTCAAAGAGTCTTGGGGCACAACCTCTTCATGCAGCATACACATCATACATGTGTGTGTGTGTGTGTGTGTGTGTGTGTGTGTGTGTGTGTGTGTGTGTGTGTGTGTGTGTGGGTGTGTGCCTGTATTAAAGGTAGCATATGTAGCATCAATTGGCATTTCCGCTCACAGCTCTTGTGGCGATAAAATCTATAGATACAGACACAAGCACATATCTCCTATGTATGTATGTATGTCTCTCTATAATAAAAGCGCATAAGAATTTCGCTGACGCATCGCATACACTGAAACTCAGACAGAAACTCAGACAGAAACTCAGACGCAGACACACACAGAGCTTACCTTTTGTAACCGCGGTCAGCCCGGTATTCAGTTCATTACGGTACATTGCCCATATTGCGGTTTGGCTGCCATTTTGCTTTTACAAATGTGCGCATTTAATTGATAAGAGCGACAGCGACAACAACAACAACAACAACTACACAATGTACAAGCTTGTTGTTGTAGTTGTTGTTGTTGTTGCTGCTTTGTTGAGCGAGTTTAACGCTGCGGTTTAATGCCCGCGCTTAAGGTAGGCGTATCGCTTGTTGTTGTTGTTGTTGCTGTTGTTGCTGTTGTTGTTGTTGCTGCTGATTAAGAGAGCGCGATAACATAACAGGTTTCTGAGTGGCTTTGTGTGTGTGTGCGAGCGCAACAGGTAGACATGCCTAATTGTTGGCATGTTAAAACTCGTTCGCTTGCTAGCTATCTCTTTTTGACAGCTGTTACAGTGGTGCCAATCGAAACTTTAAACAGGTAAAACAACAAACAGCAAGAGCGCCAACGGAAGCGGAAATTTATGTTCAACTTGTTGTAGTTGAAAGATTTTTCATTTTAAGCAAAAACAAAAGCTTTTTCACTGTTTTCTTAAGCCACAAATTGCTACAAAATAAACAAATTAACATGGCAAAGGGTCTACAATAACAGAGGAAGCTGTTTTTTTTTTTTATGGGCGTATTTTGGATTTTTGACTAGCTATTATTTTTTTCTTCTCCGACTTGTTGAATCAATAAACACAATGTCACTATGCTAATGTACAAACTAATTAGCTGGGCGCTGTGGCCACTCCAGTATTAGAGCGTAGCGCTTAAATAGTTTTTCTTGGACCGATTTGTAACTGTTGTTTTTGGTTTTATGATGATGCTGATGATGTCACATGGTGTCATTGTGTCAAAATTTTCATAATTTGGTTGGTTACGCAGTGTGCGTCAAGTGTGTAAATTAGTTTTCAGGCGGCTGAGTGTTGAAATCGTGACTCAATGTGATACACAAATAAAGACAATACATTTTGCAGATATATATAATGCCCATTAATTGAAAGTAATGCAAATGGGTGTTGAATTACGCACCAATTGACAAAGTCCAATGCTTTGAATCCGCTAAATCGCTACTAAAGCGACAGTTTTGCCACAAAATGCATAGTTTCTTTGCAAGGTAAAGAGTTTTAAAAACTTTAAATTTTTAACATATACTTAAAAGTAAGAGCAAATTAACTAAAATTCCAAGTACCATTCCGAGTTACTCATCAAAGCACCATTTTTTTCACGTGCTTTTAAAAAAAGCATTTAATTTTTTTATGCATTATCGATAAACACGAAAGAAAATATTTAAGACAAAGTGTTGAACTCTTCAAGAATAACAAACAAAATGAAAAATCATTAAATATTTATACATATGAAACTGAGGTGAGTTCAATGGCTGCATACAACAGAAGAGCATTTGGCAGCAGAGGGGAAGGCGCAGTCCGTTGCTGCAACACGTGTTGCCATATGTGGATATCCACAAAGTGCCGCAAATCTTTCAACAGACCGACTAAGTGGGGCCGCCTGTCAGTCATACATGCATAGCTTTTGCTTTCGATTTTTCAATTTAACACGGCTGCAACTTACCTTTTACAACAACAGCAACAAATACATTTGTAGTTGTTGCATTTGATGCGTACAATTTGTTGCCAAACAAATCAAATAACATCAACAACAACAAAGCGATGCACACACTCTACTCATATGCATTGATATTTTATGGCCGACTCACAGTGGGCCGACCACGTGGAATTTAATGATAATTTATTTGCCGTTTGACATTTAATGAACGTTAAAGCACAACTGCCAACTTCTAGCCATTTCAATATGAAAAATGTAACCAACTCTAGTGAGGTAAGCCGAGAAAGCGGTATAGAAATAATGAATTCTGAAGAATGCCAAAAGCTCACTTGATTTTGTTAAAAAATAGTTTTGTTTTCAATACTTATGAGTGACAAAGAACAACTTTACAAGACTATATTTCTTATCAATCGAATGATAAAGAATACAGTTTTGTAAGAATTTATATAATACATAAGCAACCAAAGCATGTCGATCCTTAACAGAAATGAAACAGAAAGCTTGTCCATTTTTTTTTTAGCAATATAGATAAATATGTTACAATAACTTCTAACTCAATCGTTAATAAAATCAAAAATAATATTTAAAAAAGCCATAAACTAACACATATGAATGTTGGTAAAGAAATGACGTGAAATGAACAACTTTATTTTTGAGTCGATCTTGTTCAAAAACTCTTTGAACAAACACTTTTTTCCGCTTGATCGACTATTTCGCCCACTGTGCTTTTTTGTGTTTTGATATTGATGCCTCCGTTGATTAGCATCAGCTGTTGAAACACACATTTGTGTGACTTGATTTTTGAAGTTTTGTTTATTTCTTCAAAGCTTTTGTGTTGATTTTGTCGCATTTAAGTTGCATTTTAGTTGTAATATTTTCATGCTTCAAAAGCAATTACAAAATTTGTTGCAGACAGTCGGGCCGTTGTCCGACAGTGGAATACCCTGTACCCTTTTTCTTTATAAACATTAAATACGGTAAAATAGGAACGGAAGTATACACTTTTATATCTCCTTTCATAAGATGGATATGCCTGTAAACATTTTCCTATTGGGAAGTTGGATATTATGAGGCAAAAATTACTTTTATGCCCATAACTCCAGTATTCTTGGGCCAATGTCGTTGAATTTTGTAACATAGATCAAAAATACATTTATAAATGTCTGTGGCAATTTTGAAATCAATATATTGTGGGGTGTGGCATTAATTGCGACGGAAGGGGGGGTTCCATTGAAAAAAGTGGATGCAGTTTTAACGATTAGGGTCACACGAACCTCCACACCAAATTTTGTAACTCTAGCTCTACACGTAGTGGAATTTTAAAGCAGTTTATTGGCGAGGCTGGGTGAAATAAGCATATTTTTGACTATAACTTCTCGATCATTTTTGCCCATGGAAGTTATGGTGTGCCACGCCTTCTTCTGCCTGTTACATACATTGTACACATAGTTTGGAAGGGTATAACTACGTTCGCCATCATCCGTTCATTTTTCTCAACAGCTGAGCGCACCTTGCACTCACGCACCACAGCATAAAGAGTTCTGCTGCAGACAAAGAGCGTAAACTAACCACAACAACAACAACAAGAAGAAGAAGAAGGCAACGGTGTGTGGGGTATTTTGAGTTTGCTTATTTTCACCTTTGTTTACATTTACCACCAGCCAAGGCGACGAGTAGCGCCAACTCTTTCGCACTTGCAAGCTTGTCCTTAACATTGCTTGACACCAAACAAACACAGCCATACATAACGGCGTGTCATTTGCGTTCTTTCGTCCACTCCTCTTCGTGCGCTGTCCGCGACGCGTTCGTTGGTTTTTTTTGTGCGCCGTGCGACAAACTTTTGTTTTTTCGAGGCTAGAAATTGGTTTTAGGATTAGTTAACTGCGCATAATCGAAAGACTTGCAGTTCTGCATGCCAAAATCAACAAATGAAATATAAAAAAATGTTATGATTTGTGTAAAAAGAAGTTTTAAAAAATGAGCCACGACTATTGTTGTTGCCGGTTGTTTTTTTCTTGCCTTGAAACAAATTCAGAAACCGTTATATTGCGTAAACAAATAAATAGTAAATTTGTTTTTTTAAACCGTTTTTATTACCTGTGCGCGTTGTCTTCGTCGTAAAATGCGAAATAAAATAAAAGCCGCTACAACAACAACAGCTCTAATAGCAGGGCACACAGACTATATAGAGGTGGCAGTTTACACACATACATAAGCATATAATAATGCCATTTGGTCTGCCGCAATACTTATGCTTCCGATTTCTTCTTTTCCAGACTTGCAAAATCTGCCACAAAGCCTTCGCCAATGTCTATCGTCTGCAGCGTCATATGATCAGCCATGATGAGTCCGCTCTGCTGCGCAAGTTCAAGTGCAACCAGTGCGACAAGGCCTTCAAGTTTAAGCATCATCTCAAGGAGCATGTGCGCATTCATTCCGGCGAGAAACCGTTTGGCTGTGATAACTGCGGCAAGCGTTTTTCGCATTCGGGCTCCTTTAGCTCACATATGACCTCCAAGAAGTGCATCAGCATGGGCATTAAGCTGAACAACAATCGTGCCATGCTCAAGACGCTGGAGAAGAGCGTCAGTGCTGGTCTGGGCAATGGACGCACCTTGGTCGAACAACAACAACAACAGCAGCAGCAGCAACAACAACAGCCAGGCAAGCGCCCCAACAATAATGGCCTTAAGCTGCCGGAACAGCCGCCCGTCTTACCTGCGCTGCCACCTTCTCTGCCCAATCCTATGAACTACTTTGCAGGAGAAACACAACCTAATGCCGGGCCCACCAATGCGCCCTCGCCCTTTTATCCCAGCTATAGTGCCATGAATGCCGCTTTATTGGCTACTTTTCCAAATGCATTTTATAGCATGGCGCTGGACCCACGCATACATCCTTACAGCATACAGCGCCTGCTGGAGCTGACGGCTGCAGGACAGCAACAGCAGCAGCAGCAACATCAGCAGCATCATGAGCAGCCAGAACAGCTATACGATGAGCTAAAGGAAAGTGTCAAGGATGAGGATGAGCCACATGATGAACCAAAGTTGGTTATGGACTTGGATGTGGCAGAGGAGCGCGCCAAAGAGCTGGAGCAAATTGCCTTCACGCCCAAGGCACAAGCACATTCACCTATTATAGAAACAGCAGCGGATGCTGCATCTGTCAAACAAGAGCCCAGTCGCGAAGCCACGCCTGTAACAGCCATTGAAAGCGCACCAGCCACGCCCCAAGCCATAAAAGAAGAGCAGCAAGATCTGCCAGTCACACCGAGGGAGTCTCTACCCGAACCCGAAGAAGCACGTCCCAGCTCAGCAATAGATGTTAACACAGAGCTGCGCTGCAGCCGCTGTGACAAGCAATTCAATCATCCCACAGAGCTAGTACAGCATGAAAAGGTGCTCTGCGGTCTGATTAAGGAGGAGTTGGAGCAGCATTACCAACTGCAACAGCAACAACAACAGCAGCAACTGCGCCTGGGTGAGGAGCCCAGCAATAATTCGTTTTCCTTGTTGCCTTCCGCCAGCGAGGCGGACGATGACGAGGAGCATGTAGATGCTGATGAGGATCGCAATGACTCGGAAAATCGCCAAGACTTTAATGGCAGCGATAGCAGCGAACGCAAAGTACGCGTGCGTACCGCCATAAATGAGGAGCAGCAGCAACAACTGAAGCAACACTATGCCGTAAATGCGCGTCCCAGTCGCGATGAGTTCCGCATGATTGCCGCGCGCTTGCAGCTAGATCCACGTGTGGTACAAGTCTGGTTTCAAAACAATCGCTCACGCGAGCGTAAGCTGCAGAGCTATGCTGTCAATGCTTCAAATTCCAATTCCAGCGAGCCGGCAGTGGCTACGACAGGATTACGCGAAGATCAGCCTTTGGATTTGTCACTCAAACGTGATGCCTTATTATCCAAGCGTAATGGCGCTCAGCAGCATTCGCCCTTGTATGGCCTTGCACCACAGCAGGCTGGTCAAGCGCTGGCGAACAATGCCGCTGACTTCCAAGAGGCCATTAATCTTAGTCGCAAGCTGTCCAGCTCGGCATCGCTCTCGCCTTCTTCGCTGTCGCCTTCGTCGAACGCCTCCGTGCCGGTTTTCAAGCAGCAAGCGGCTGCCGCTGCAGCAGCAGCGCTTTACTTTGGTGCGCCACCGCCGCATCATCTGCGTCAGACGCCTTCACCAACCACGCTGGATGCAACAGCTAATACTGTGCTGGCTCCACAACACAGCTCAACACCCAGATCCAACGCCTTTCCCAGTCTAGCTGGACACTTGCCGCCCTATATGCTGCCTGGCGCCATGCAGCGCGGCTTGGTGCCCATGGAGGCACTTTTCCAGATGACGCCCAACGAGTATGCACGTAATCCGCTTATGAACAGTATTAAAATGACCGATTATCGTGGCACCAGCCTGAGTCCAGGTGGCTCAGAGAAGCGCTCTTGGCGCGATGACGATTCGCGAATTAGCCATGAGGATGACTATAACGGTGGACTGTTGCCGCCCAAACCCAAACGAGTCAAGGCCGAGACGCATGGTCATGCAGGCGATCCAGATTTGCCTTTTGTATGCGATCAGTGTGACAAGGCTTTTGCCAAGCAGAGCTCGCTGGCACGTCACAAGTACGAGCATTCCGGTGAGTGACAACTAATAAGTCAACTTGGACGCACAACTAATCTTTCCCATATGCCCACAGGTCAGAGGCCCTACCAGTGTATGGACTGTCCCAAGGCTTTCAAGCACAAGCATCACTTGACGGAGCACAAGCGACTGCACAGCGGCGAAAAGCCCTTTCAGTGTTCCAAGTGCCTGAAACGCTTCTCCCACTCGGGCAGCTATAGCCAGCACATGAACCACCGTTACTCCTATTGCAAACCCTACAGGGAATAGGTAAACGACAACTCAGTGCCGCCCACCTCCGCCACAGTTGCAGCAGCGTCGTTACTGCCGCGCGCCACACAGCCCTCCGCACGCGGTGGACGTCGTGGCAGCGCACGACCGCCGCCCCAACAACTGCAACACAACAACAACAACAACCATCACAATAGCTATGCGCAGCATCCGTTGGCCGCCATGGCAGCCTTTCAGCAGCGACAGCGCATGCAGCAACAGCGTCTGCCCTGTCAGCAACATCTAGCCTGGCTGCCCCCAACGGCAACCAACCAACAGCAGCCACCGTCCGTGCCTGGCGCCATGCTGCCGCCACCGCCTGCAAATCTACAGTCGCGTGCGACAGCACCGCCGCCGCCCTTGATGTCCGCGTCGGGCGGCTATGCGCACACGTCACCCTACTTTACCGGACAGCTGCATCATGCAGCTCTGCTGCCGCCGCCGCCAAATGCGCGTTTCGCCACGCCGCACACGCCGCCCTCAGGTGCTGGCAATGCCTTCGATTTCTTCAATGCAAAAATGCTGCTCAATTAGACAGTAATAACAGCTTAACAGCTGTTAGCTAGCGGTTAACAGATGAGCGGCTGCCTCTAGCGGTTAACATAGCATTAACAGTGCACTTAAATGTTGTACTTAAAAATAGCGGCGATTTATCGCGCTCTCTTTTAACTGAAACAAAAATCTCAAAACTGTGCAGGAACACAAGAAACCAAACACGTAGCAGAGAGCGTAGCGGAGAGCGTAGCGACTCGCTCTCTTTCCACCTGGCAGATAATTTTTTATTTTTTATATTTATATTAACTGTATTGTTTAATTTGTTGCTTTCGAAACGCAGCGAAACCTTTCGTTTTAACGAATTTATTATTTTTAATATTTGCGCACTTTTTCTTAGTATTTTGGCTTAAATTTTAATTAATTTTTAAGTTTTACCAGTTTTTTGGGTAATCTTTGTTTATGCTATATAGTTTTATAGAGCGGAGCATTAAATTTTGATTTAAGGCGCCGCTGCAACCAGTACCTAGTGCTGAGAAATACTCAAAAACCATATTTTTTAAATGTTTGTGAGCAATGTTTTTAGGCAAAGCTTGCAAAATTTTTATTTTTTTAAATTTTAGTTAAAAACCACAAAAACTAGCAGGCTGGGTTTACAACAAAAACTAAAAAACTTTGGACCAACCAAGAAAGCATTGAATTGACAATACGAAGCAAGAGGAAGCACTCAAAAAGTATTAAACCAACTAAACAAATACAATATATAAAGCAAACTGTATTAACTAACAAAAAAAAAAATATATAAACAGTTTTAAAAATAAAATGCCACAGGTTTTTCTTACGTTAATGAAAACCCACCGCTTGCTGCGCGTTTCAAGCTCTTACTTAAAAATAAACAAAACAAAAAAAAAACAGCAAAAGAGTTACAATACAAAAGTTTACGCTTTTTTCGTATGAAAATTATATAATAATTATTAATTAATTATTAAAAAAAAACAAAAACAAAACTATACGATCATTCCATTTTTACTAAAGTTGTGCATAAAGAAGGTTCCCTCCTTAAGCATTTAAACCTTCGGCTACTACGGTAAATAATGTTTGTAAATGTCAAGCTTAAACAACTAACAAATTAAACATAATTAAAAAAACAAAAAAAAAACAAAAGATAAGCAAAAAAAACTTAATTTGGCCTTATTAAAAATTATTTAACATTTAATTATATAAAAAACACAAAAGATGTGCGTAGTTTTAGGCAAACGTTTAATAAAATATTTAAATTTAGCATTAAACAAAAACAAAAAAAAAAGAACACCTTTTGGAAAAGTCTCTTAAAATGAACTAGCAAAATTTAATGTGTGTAAAAACCAAAAACAATTAACTAAAGAAAAGTTTACCAAGACAATAAATTTATAAATATGTAATTAAAATGCTTTCAACACTTTGCTATAATTCCTTTTTACTTAATTAACAGCAGCAAATATATAAAAAAAAAACAACGAATTACAACCTACAAAATAAAATAAAAAATAGCGCAGACAAACAAAGCAAAAGGTTTCCAGAACAACGAACATTTATTTTTAATGTTTATAAACTAAACAAACTACGATACTAAAAAATTTAGCCCTCTTTTGTTTACTGCTTTTCCAAAGTTACGACAAAAAAAATTTTGCATTTATTACTTAATTAAATTTTATATTTGTATTTAAAAAATATATATATATTTTGTGTAAATTATTTCGCCAAGCTAGAGAATCCAAATACACAAGCGCAAACTGTAAAATAAAATTTATATATATGTCATATATAAAAAAATAAAAACAGCACGCAAATGTTTAGCCTAAATTTAAAAAATAATAATAATAAACCATTTAAAATTAAATTAGCCTAGTTAAACATTTTCATAAGCGTTAGTGTTGCTTTAAAAACAAAATAAACAACAACAAAAACACACATTTTTTAAACTTAAGTTTTTTCCACAAAACAATCTTTAAAAATGTTAACTTTAATAACTAAACTAAAAATTATATTAACTAAAAAACAAGTATATTTAAGCGCAAATATTTTGAATATGCAAATATTTGCACTCTAGGGCCTTATATGACATAAACACACACACACACAAACATTTGTTAGTTATTTAAATTGTAAACTTAATTGCCACAAACTTATATATAAAAAAAAACAATTTAAGTTATATATAAAATATGCTGCATCCTCTGTTAAAGTTTTCTGCCTCACTTTGTGTGTAAATAAGCGAGAGAAATTTCAAAAACACTCGAAAAAAACAACAGTTTTCAAAACCTCTAGATTTTGTTGTATGTATGTACGTACGTTTATTTGTATTATTATTTGTTTTACGTTGAAATGTAACATTTATATATATATATATATATATATATTTTTAATTCTTTAGCTAGTTATGTATGTATGTACTATGTGTTGAAATGGCATCAAATGTTAACTGCTATACTGTGCACCAGAAACAAAACAAATTTAAAAAAAAAAAACAACAAAAAAAAACAGATTTAAAAAAACCATAACTTATAAAAAAAATATTACGCATAAATGTATTTTAATCAAAATAAGCAGAGATAAAAAGCGTAACAACATTTTTGTCTTGATAAATTTACAACAAATTATTATAATTATTAAATTTACAATGTGAAAATAAAAACAAAAACAAATTATTACAATTTAAACTATAAATATATTTATTTTTGGGGAAAAACTTTTCTACTTCACTCGTTACCGATTGACATGAGCACTCCTCCAGGCGCCTCACCTTTGCGCACGCCTTCTCCTATCGCTAATGCCAACGGTAGTTAGTGTCCTGGGTCCTGGTCCTCTCAACGGAGCTCCCTTCTTCGCCTCCCTTCAACAGCCTTTCTCGCAGTGGCTTCTTCATCCATATGCACAACATTACGTAGCCAGCGGAGCCCCTTGATGTCGATTTGTCGTCGTAGAATTCGGCGTTCCATTGAATGTGCTCGGCGTTGCCAACGCATGATCCACCGCTCAAACACTCCATAAATGACGTCACCACGTCGATGGGGGCTGTTCCAAATACATGACATCAGAAACAAAATTTTAAAAAAATCTTGATGTTTTCATGCTGTTTTCCATTCATTTCGAATTCAAACATCGACCAAAAATCTTACATGAAATTCAATATTTTGTAGTCTTCAAATATCCTTCTTTTGTTTTTAGAACTGCAGCCTATACTCTGTTCCGTTGACATTCTATTCCAAGTTTCCAGTAATGCCCAAAGCTAATTTAATTTTTTGTGGCTACTCGATTTGTGACGTCACATGGGGGTTGCCTAAATGTGACTATTTGTGACAAAAGGAGAAGGGGGAGCTGAAAATCTTTAAAATTTTTGTGACGTTACTTTATTTGATCTGCTCTGTCTTCTCATTTTTTACAATGCTTTTAATTTTCTAGTTAATTACATATATTCTTATATTTAAAATTATTTTTCAGTTTTTAGTTCTGTCATGCAAGCGTTTTTTTTAGTTTTATAAAATAATTTTTTTTAAATTATTTATGACAAAATACAGAATGTTATATTGACTTAAAGAGTTTTTATGTAATAGTAATCAAATGATTTTTCAAAACCAAAACATTGTCAGAAATTGGAATTAGCGAAATATTTTAATACCACAGATTTCTATAACTTTTTTAATACCGATACTGTCAACTGTAGTGAGTGCATTAGTGATGTAAGTCCAGACCAAAACATCGACAGGGTCCATCGAAAATGGATATCGATTTAGGTCGATGCATCGGACTAAAAACATCGATGCATCGATGGTTTTCCGATGTTTTATATTTACAAATTTTGCTTTAATTATAGAAGAAACTTCGTTATATAATATCCCAGCGGACCAACATATGTGCCTATTTTATTATCGATATATTGTGTATTTTGCATATCGACGCCCAAAGAGTATCGATTCTAGATTCTTGTTAAATTTAGTAAAAAAAAGCGACCACTTTTCTTTCGCGCTATCATGGCTACAAAGCCACATGATTTAGATGTGTGTCGCAGCTTAACTCTATTGGTGAGGAAGGGTCCAATGCGCCTACCGACATTAACATTATGCTAGCCATTTGCACCCGGGAGTTAAAGGAACAGTTGATTGGTCATATTAAAAATTGACGATCTCTTCCAAACCATAGAAGAAGCTAAAGCAACCAAGGAACAACTGGTAGTGTTGGACCTTCTGGGCAAACTTCGCTTTCTTATATACGGAGAGGGTGTTGGCACGCCTCAGGAAGCAGAACAAATCTTTCGGGAACTTGAGTGCTACAACACTATTAAAGTGAAATACCATGTGCAGGCGCATTTATTACAGAAAAATCTGCAGGAACGGTTTGATCGTCTAGTTCAAATGAAGTGCAAATCATTTCCGACGTCCAAGTGCGTAACCATACATATAGAGACGTCACGCAATTGCAGGACATTGCAAGTGCACTGTTCCAGGCTGATTACAATCCTATAAAGTTTTGTGATTTCTACTGGAAAACAGCATTGAGCCTCTTATATTAAGACTATATCACCAACTTGCATATTTAACAAGTAGCTTTGTTGTTCTTGAGCCGCTTGTTAGCTACTAGCTACATATTCACACCGTGATCTGTGATTGAGGAAGATTACTAGGCGTCATTATCCACATTATCGCCCTACAATAAGCACAATTGTACCATCCGCAATCTCAGTGCGCTCTGCAACCACTAAGAAATTCCAACTGCATCTCTACAGGAAGACGCGCCATTAATAAATCCTTGAGGCAAACGCTTGCATTTTTGGTAAAAACCTCTGATAAACCAAAATTGACGTATAAGTATTTGATAACAAATAACACGGGTCTACAAATAGCGGGGTCATGTCAGTTGTTGGAAAGCTAAGGGTCATTTCCGAAGTAATTTGCTGAGTAGAATCCGAATTCAGAGTCAGAATTGGCCTATCACGTCAAGACTTTGACATATTTGAGGTTATGTACCCGAAAAACGGTGTTTTTTTTCCGTACTTTTGAGGTTATGTATAGGGTGAAAAAAATTTGTGTGGTCTGTTTCTCCAGTTATATCATTTAGTACCACTCTTACCCTTCAAGAGTTCAAGAGATCAATTACGATTTTTTCTTCGCAAAGTTTTGTAATTTGCTGCGTAGAATCTGAATCCGGGGCTAAAATTGGCCGAAAACGTCAGGCTATGTACCCGAAAACCGGCATATTATTATTTTTGACAGATTAATATCTGCTTTTCGGTCAATATATTTGCCGTTTCTTTTATTATGTGAATTTGGCTTAATAGCTTTATCCAAGAAAATCCGAATATCCTCTTCGGAATCAGGAAATAGCATTTCGTTGAAACGATCAACGAATATGTTGCGATGGCTTACATATCGCACGCAAAAAAGTGGATTTATATTTTCCCAATGACCCGGTAAGTAATCACTTTAGCCTTTCCACGATTTTTGGTAACTCAGCTTCATGGCTTCACTGATATCCGTCAGGTTTAGTGAATTGTTCAAAAACAAACTTTTCCAAATATTTCGAATTCGCAATAAATGGGGAAAGCTTCACTTTTGGAGGGTCCGGAACTTCTTCTTTCTAAGTGGTAGGCTTTTGGGTCGGTTCGAGGAGCCCACAACTAAACTGGCAAGGAGTAAACATACAGAGTAAAGTCGTAAAGTAAGATGCAAATAAGTTTAATGTCGTCAGCAGTCTGATTATATATCCGTCACTTTGGAGTTGACCAATTTGCAGCAGTGTCCGGATTCTGACACAATAACTTAAGTCACACTATTATCAATCTTTTTAAGATATACTGATCATTATATATCCGTCACTTTGGAGTTGACCAATTTGCAGCAGTGACCTGATTCTGACACAATAACTTGAGTCACACAATTATCAATCTTTATGAGATATACTCATCAGTGTACCATCGCCGTAACAGTACCGTTGCGTTTCAAAGCCGATTAAAAAACAAATTTTTGTAATTTTTTTTCATTTATTAATTTGTTATTGTAAATTGTAATTGGCCAAGGCACATACTCAGGGTAGACACAGTTTTAAATTAGTTTTTTAATTAAAATTCTTCACTTGTTTTCTTTACTAAACAAAAAAACCTAATCAAAAAATTGATAAATTTTGGCGCTCCAACAAAACTACATTAAACAAAAAATATTTCAAGAAATTTTGCTTAAACATTAAAATTAAACTAAATTACGGTTAGCAATTTATAAACTAAAAAACATCTTAAGACTAACAAATTTATTATAAATAAAAGTTTATTGCATATATATAATAGTACAATTTAATTTTAATAAAATAGACATATTTTAATATTTATATATATATATAATTTTTTTGATTCTTTAGAGAATTTATGTTGAATTTTTATAAAAACAATTTCATTTGGCATTCAACAAGTTCGTCTATCGATTTCTTTAAATATGTATGCTATATATAAGATATATATACTTTTTTTTTGCATATTTTAGTTTGTTCTTTTGGGGGCGCATAGACAAAGTAGTAGCTTAGTGAGCAGTGATAGATACATACAAATATATAGTTTTAGTTAAGAGTTTCTCTTGACATAACATTTAGAGTAGTGTTGTAGAGTGGAGTAGGCTTATAAGACCCGCTTATATCGCTAACTTGGTGCGATGCTGTACGCTCTGCTAAGTTCTCAATTTTGTATTGATTGTCGTCGTTGTCGTACAAGTTTGTTGTCCCGTAAGATTTTACAGTGTATAATTTGAAGTGTAACGGACACCGACTATCCAGCCTGCTGAGATAGTCTTTGGTCTACCGTTTATAGAGTTTAGGTCCAGTAATTGGAAGTTAAATTCGCTTCTCTTTTATGAGTAGTTGCTTGTAGTGTATAGCGTTTTTGTTTAAGGCATATATGTATAGGTTTGAGCACCAGAAATTGGTTCAATTGGTCAATTTGTTTACAAGTCCATATAAAATTTAACATATGTTTACACATTCATTGCTGCTTCTTTCTACTCAGTTTTCATTTAAACGCATAAATACATAACTATTTATATATATGTATATGTACTATATGTTGTAGTGTAAAAAAAATTATTAGTTTACAAAAAATCAAAAGTTATGACTCATTTTGTTTTTAAATTTATTCAGTTCATGCAATTGTTTAATTGCTTCCTTCTTCTTCTTCTTCTTCTTATATCCTGCGTTCATATATAATTTATTAAATAGTTTCTCGAGTTTGTATTACGTTCCAATAAAAAATTCTAAATAATTTTGCTCAACGTTTCAACTTTTTGGCAAACAAATTCTACTAAAACACTAAAAATACATACAAAATAGTTTAAAAAACGCGCTCTTAACAGCAGCGCTGTTAATGCACTGTTAGAGCGCTGTTAGCGCACGTCTAAGTGAATATACAATAGTTGTTTTTGTTTTGTTTGATTTTTGTGACTATTTGACTAACAAAGGATAATTGCTATCAGCTCATACATAGACCGGCGCCTGATCGTCCGTCATATCCGCCTGTTGCCTATCGTCGAAAAATCTTCTAAAGGTAAATTCGAAAAATCCATGGAATTGCTTATCATTAAAGTCGATATCATCGCCGCTGCTCATGTTGGAGTCATTGGAGCGCAGCTTGTCCGGATCAACTGGATCAAAATTGGATGTGTCTGTGGGATGTTTAATTTCTGGTATATACGGCGCCTTTTGTTTGCGCATGTCCGCAAAGTCTATGCCCTTGAAGAAATCATGTCCCTTAACCTCATCAACGCTCTTGCCCAGCCGCTTGTCAGCGGAGGCACATAGTCGTCGTATAAGATCCGAAGCGTCCCGTGATAATTGCGCTTGCGGCGGTATATGCAGTGTTTTCTCCCAGTTAATGACCTGTGTAGTTACACATCAAGTTTAGTTTTCTTATTTTTCACTTAATTACTCAATTTGTATACCTTCTGCTGCGTTTCCAGCGGCGTATTGGCCAGAAAGGGTGGCTGACCCACCAACATCTCATAGAGTATGACACCAACGCTCCAGTAGTCGCACAATTGCGTATATCCGCTGCGTTCCAAAACTTCGGGCGCTATATAATTGGGTGTGCCGACAAGCGAGTGTGCCAGTACTCTTTGGTGATCCCGCATGCGCCGTCTAATGTAGTAAAAGATTGGGTTTAACTTAAGCTGCTTAGCAAAAAGACAAATTTAAGATTGCTTACCGCTCCAGCACTGTTGGTTTTGTACCGTTCTCAGAGTAATCCTCCCAGGGTTCCATTGAGTCCTGGCGCGAGTGATTACCTGTTGAAAAGCAATTCAGCATTATATTACTTTATAATACTTCACCATATAAATAATAATTTTTGTAACAGGGCTCTTCGCAACTATCGGATTCCCTAGAATAGTCTAGTTTAAGAACTGGAAGCCTACTATTTTCTTAACGAATAAAAACGACTGAAATTTTAGTGCTAGTTGAAACTTAAATCTTTTTAACTTAATTACTTCTAATCTTTTGTTGTTTGCTATATCCTTTAAATCCGTCAAAATACATTTTTTTAGTTTGAAAAATTTTGCATTCATTTTAACAATATATTGTTAGTTAAAAATATGGGAAACTGGCAAAGAGTCCATCGTTAGACGACGTCTGGCTACGACAATAAAGCTATTAGTGCATTCGGTAACATATTCTTCAGGGCCCTGGCAGTTTCGCAGTTCTTTTTGAGAAATAAGCAAGATTAATTGACACAGGACAAAAATGCAACGGAGGTCTTCCGAGGTATCTATGGTCTATTCTTCTCCTAGGTAAAGTAACATCGTGAATAGGCTTATATCTGTTCTGAAATTCCAACTTAAAGAGTGGCCCGATGTTAACTTTGACTGCACACTTTATGACACGTTATGCTTCCTGGGATCCCTAATTAGAACTGTGACCTGAGTGTTGCGCATGTCTAGTTATACAGATTTGATGAATACTAAACGAATTTCATAAAAATCATAGGGGAAACATTTAACTGAACATCAAGACAGGCTAATTGAATTGATAATAAAATTGGACTTTCGTTTGAAAAGTTACAAAAAAAATTCGAAGAAAATCTTGTTCCACTTTTCATATAGTAAGAACTCGTGCTACAAGTTGCAGCTACGAGGTTTAAACCTAGATTACAGGAAGTTTTTGGATATAAAATAGGGCAATGAACCAAACCTACTCCTATTCCTTTTTATTTATCCTGCACCAGAAATAGAAATTTACCATTTCAAAATAATCGTCGCTTTTCTAACCTTTGCTCAAAGGTTCACTGGAAACACATTGAGATTCAAAACCCCAAGCTCTATATAAGATTAAACCCATGAATGGAAGCTAAGAAAATAGAAGACTTCAAGCCGTTTCCATTCTTAATTCAATGGGACAACAAACCGACTCTCCATCCATCTAATCAAAACTGAATTCTCCATTTTAAAAATTGCATCAAAATTTAAAATCATATTTAGAAAGTTACGGAGTAGGTCTTTGAACTTATAAATATACAACTGAGGCTCGCAGAACTGGTATCTAAATATCTTTAACGACTTGTTACAATACTTTTTCTAGTACATTTACCATCCAAGATGGATTATATATTTTATTCTATAGAAGGTAACTAACTACTGATGTACTTGCATTGCGTAGCTAAAAAGAGCCTATTAGCGATATGGTAAGATGCCTAAACCAAGATTTGGTAACATGAGTAACAATGTTTATGGCTTTCCGTCTATTAGCTTATACAAATCTAATTTTGCTTGTAGGTTCTCAGTAAACACACCATTTTCTTGATAGTATTTGGAGTTATGCGTCCAACGAAAGCCTGTACAAAGACCAAAATCTGTCAGCTTGATGTGGCCATCTCTATCGATGAGTATGTTGTCCGGCTTAATGTCTCTGTAAAACAACACAACATTAATACTGAAGTCTATGAAGATTTAAATTTGAGTCAAACCTGTGAATAAAACCCATTTTGTGTACACTGTCCACGGCGCAGGTGACCTCCGCAATGTAGAAACGCGCCAGGGGCTCCTCAAAGATGCCCAGCTTGATCAACAGCGACATCAGATCACCACCTGTTAAAAAAAAAAACGCATCGTTAGTGGGAGTTTTGTCGTGGTACAGCACGCAATTCGATTGTTGTACTATTCTCACCTGGAATATAATCCATCACAAAATACAAGTTATCCTTATCCTGAAAACTATAGTAGAGCTTGACAACCCAATTGTTGTCGGCCTCGGCCAGTATATCACGTTCGGCTTTCACATGCGCCACCTGATTTCGCTTCAGCACGTCCGCCTTGCGCAGCGTCTTCATGGCGTACAGATGATTGGAGGTGTCTATTTTACGTACCAGCGTCACCTCACCAAAGGCGCCCACTCCTATAGGCTTTAGCTTGACAAACATGCTTTTGTCCATCTTGGCTCGCTTTAACCTTATGTAGTTGCTTTCCTTTTGGTTCAACATCTTTCGCATTTCAATCTGCGTCTGATCAGAGAGTCCCACCTTGAGCATTTCCTTTTCCAGTTGGTTTTTCCGGAAGGTGCGCTGGCGATATGACTTGATAACATTCTCAATGTGCTGCTCCATAAAAAATTTGAATGCTTGCGGTGAGTACTGGCGTATTCGAAACTCCTTGCGCTCTTCCTCCTTTTCCTTGCTGATTTTCTTGCGTTCGGGTATTGGAGAGGCATGCTTGATCTTCTTGCAGTTCGCTGCAGCTGCCGCGGCTGCCTTTGCGCCAGAGGAGGATGCCGAGGAACCATTGCTGCCGCCAGAACTGTTATTATTGACGCTGCTGCTGGTGCTATACTTGGTTGGCGGTATGGGTGGTGTTGTGGCCAGATTGCTGTTGCTTATCTGTATATTGTTGTTGTTGTTGTTGCTGGTGCTATGGCTGGGCTTGTTCTCCGACGTGGCTTTGTTGTTGTTGCTGCTGGAGGTGCCACTTAGCTCCGGCGTTGTTACCCTTGAGCTTTCATAGGGCGGCGGTGGCGGCAGCTGTCGACTGACGTTGCCATTGCTGCTGGGTGGCGCCACAGGCTTCTGTTGCTGCTGTTGCTAATGTAGCGGTCACGTGAATATCATATGTGTAGGAGAGTCATGAAAAGAGAGAAAGGAAAGGAGAAATATGTTAGACAAGTGTAGTGATAATTATGCGTGTTCACTGTTTAGAATATCCTAAATCAGACCTCAAGTGTCTAGAAAGCTTCTATCCAATACTGGATGTGGCCGGAAGATTATTTTTGCCGCGCTCTTCAATCACTACTATGTCACGTTGAGAGGTCACAATGGAACGATCATCGGGTTAGTGGACTAGTTCTATCCCTTGGGGGGTTTATCTTGGTTTATCTTTATATAGTAATTTAAGAGTCTGGGGGATAGAACTACTAGGTATACGAAGGGAATACATCTATTTACCTGCTGTTGTTGTTGCTGCTGGGCTTGCTGCTGTTGTTGCTGCTGCAGCTGCAGTGCGCGCAAAGTATTCATCTGCTGATGTTGCTGGTGTTGTTGCTGCTGTTGTTGCACCTGCTGCGCCGTCTGTGCCTTCACTTGCATGCTCTTGGCATACGAAGGCGGTTCCATGCAAGCCGGCTTACCATTAAGCGCGTTGCTCATCAGCGGTGGCGTGGTTGGGGTCGGCGGCTTAACTACTTGGACTGGCGAGGGCCCCAACAGCGGCGAGTGCTGCTGCTGCTGTGCTGCTACTGCTGCAGCAGCTGCTGCCGCCGCTGCCAATGCCTGTTGTTGCTGCTGCTGCACTACAGCGGCAGACTTTTGTGGATAGGAAGGTGGCGCAGTCAGCACGTGTACAGGTGAATTGCTAGCAGAGGCTGTAACTGGCGATTGTGGCGCTACGGCTGTTTGCAGCACTGGCTTTTGCACCTGTGTTGACTTCACGCTCTGCATAATAATGGGCTGCTGCGTGCGCGCCTGATAGGCTCTGGGCTGTGGACGAGTCACTCCGGCGCCTACACCAACGGCATTAGCACTAAGCGGCATAATGCCGCTGCTGCTGTTTGTGACGGTTATGGGACTGGGTGAGCCCGCGGATGTAGCAGAATATATGCCACTGCTGGGTGATTTGCGGTAATCCGACTGCTGTGATTGTGTGGGCGACTGCCGCGATTGCATGGATGCTGTGTAGCTGGGCGGCGGTGGCGCCGCAGTTACCACCACTGTATTAATGAGATAAGGTGGTGGTGGCTCCACAGCTGCGCCGCTGCCGGTGCTGGGATACATGCTTAGCGCCTTCATTTGTTGCGACAGCTGCTGCTGCGTCTTAATGCCATTCTGTGGTATAACAGGTGACGTGCCACGCGTGGGATTGGGCGTTATAGCCGCAGGACGCGTCAGCGCAGGTGAACGCCGCTTGAAAGCCTGATTATTGGGTGGTGGCGGCGGCGGCGTTGCGGAACTGCCCACGGTGGGATTGCGCGGCGGTGGTGCCGGCGGTGCTGCATCACTGAAACTCGACGGCGATGGTGAGTATTGGCCAGTGCTGGCCCTACTGCTGACCTGTTGATGCGAATGCGGACTGTCGGAGCGTGAGCTGCCAGCGCCCGAATCGAGAGCCGGACTGCAGCGCAAATAGTGCGTCTCGCGCTCAATGCTGGGCTTACGTATCAGCTTGGGCGCTATTAGCGCATTAATCATCTTTGGCACATGTCCGTTGGCCGCCGCCACTGCCACCTGCACGGGCAGCGGTTGGCCTATGATGGCGGGTGGCGGTACGACATCGGGTGAGGGTGATGCCGATGGAGGTGGCTCCATCGGCGGTCTTGCATGGTGGTAATCGGGTGCATCGGGACGGCCATTGACGGCAGTATAGCGCAGCCTTGAGTAGCTCTGAAAGGGCAACAAAAGTGAAGGAGCATGTGTTTAAAAGAGTTGTGATATCTTTAATTTAATTTGCTTATATTTGTGTCAACTCTCTTAAGTGTATGTGTTATGTTACGTTTTCTAATTAATTTTATCGGGAAGTCCCAATTCCTCAGTGAAATCTTTTTGGAAACTATTATTGAGATGGCTCTTAAAGAATCAGCTTGAGCACAATGTTTCAATGCTCGCCTAAGAGGGTCGTCTTTCGCTCAGGTTTACCAAACTACGAGTATATACTGCGGGGATTCCTCCTTACCCAGAAACCGACAAGTATAAGAACCTGTAATTATGCATTTCATTTTAAGCCCCCCTTTGAATGCGCCACTGTCTGTGCGGCGCAGGAATTTTAAAATTATGTCTGTGCGTTTGAATGTAAAGTAGCCACAATCAAAAACTAAACAAAAGATGCATACAAAATAAAAACAAAAGGCGAAAAACGCCTAAAACAAAAGCCAAAAGAAGCAGAAAGAGCAGCAAAAAAAGCAATCAAAATAAAATTCTTGCCATCGTCAAGAAATTCCTGAAAGTCAAGAACACATAGAGATACAAAGAGAGAGAGAGAGACAGGGAGAGAGGGATAGAGAGAGAGCATATGGCGTACGCAAACAATCAACAAGGCAGCCCCAACAACAACAACTACAACAATGTGGAGCTTACCGGGCAGCAGCCCAGTCGCCAGATGTGCGAACAAGCCAGCCCCAAGAAGAGGCACAAACAAACACAGAGCGACAAACAGAGAGAAAGAGCGCAACCTTCGTCATGTTTATGTTGGGCACTCTGATCTTCTTTTGGATCTGCTTTTGGCTGCGGCTCCCCTTCTACTTGGGGCTCATCGCAGCAACTGCAGCTACTTGTTTTACGCGTTCCTCTGCCGCCGCTTTGTGTTCTCTCTACATAAAACCTTCTTAAGTAGACACCCCGTTGCCCGAGTGATCCAAACACTTTTGACACTGACAACTTGCGCCAAAAAATTCTCCACAACGACAGACTGAAAAAATTTGATGCAGACAGTCGGGACGGTGCCCGACAGTGGAATACCCTGTACCCTTTGTCTTTATTAACACTAATTACGGTACAATGGTTACGGAAGTATACACTTTTATATCTATTTTCATAAGATCGATATGCCTGTAAACATTTTCCTATTGGGAAATTCCAATTGACAAGTTTTCCTATTGGGAAGTTGGCTATTATGTGGGCAAAAATTACTTTTATACCCATAACTTCAATATTCTTGGGCCAATGTCGTTGAATTTTGTAACACAGATCAAAAATACATATATTAATGTCTGTGACAATTTACAAATCAATATATTGGGGGTGTGGCATTAATTAAGGCATATCTGTCACGGGGGAATGGGGTAAGATATCGACAAAAACCCGTAATTTTCCCGGCATATGCGCATCTTTTGGTAAAAATTTTTTGCCTCTAGCTCTTATAGTCTCCGAGAACGGTGCGACAACACGGACAGACGGACATGTCTATATCGACTCGACTATTGCTCCTGACCATTTTGCCCATGGAACATATAGTCTGCCACACCTCCTTCTGCCTGCTATGTTGGGTTTCTAAGATTTCCGTGATGCCGCAATTTGACGATAAATTACTAAACAACTCGTTAAAATCATTTAAAATTTACTTTTCGAGATGTGAGACGAAAATTAGGAAATTTTTTCAGCGCCTCGAGATATCAAATCGAACAAAATTAATCATTTTTATACCCTGTACACATGGTGTACGAGGGTAATATAGATTTGTGCAATGTATTAAGCAGAAGGCGGCGTAGCAGAACATAAGTTCCATGGATAAAAATTCTTAACATCGACTCAGATAGCGATTGGAGCATGACCATCTATCTAAGAGCTAGCGACAGAAACCGTTCCCCAAGATGCATTGTGTCGAATTGGGTTGATATCTGCCTCCGCGCTACCCGAGCAGACTTCCGCGGTTTACAGCCGCGCCGTTAAATCTATTAAAATTATAAAAATCGGATACATACATCAAAAGTTATAGTCAAAAATGTGCTGATTTCACCCCTTTCGCCTATAAACAGCTCCAAGTTACTGCTACATGTAGATATGAATATATGTGACCTAGAGTTTTTGGTGTGGAGTCTCTTGTGAGCCTAATCATTAAAACTGTGTTCACCTTTTTTCAATCAACTTCCCAATAGGAAAACTTCTCAATTGGAACTTCCCAATAAGAAAATTAATACTTTCGTTCCCTTTTCACCGTATGCAGGATTTAGTGTTTAAAAGGGTACAGGGTATTCCACTGTCTGGCACCGTCCATTTTTTTTATTTGTAGCTCAAAGCGAAAAATACATGTGATATTTTTTTCTCTGATATTTCGCCTAGTCTTTGAAATATTCAATGCACAAAATTCTCATTCTTCATTTTAAGCCAAGTACGTATTTTGTGGAGATGGTAATGAAATAAAAAGGAGTTAAACTGCATTATTCGCTCGACTTTTCAGCTGTCCTGGCAACTCTTAATATTTAAACAGGTGACAACTCTCAACATAAAAAGTGCCAACTGTATTTTGTTTGTTGCCGCGCAACGCAAAAATAAATGTTGTGAGTTAATAATTTGACATGGTTATTTTATTTAGAATTTGCCAGTGAAATAACAATTTCGCGTATCTGCGTACTAGGAAAGAAAAAGTTTTATTTTATTTATCGAAAATATCTGTCCGCTCCGCTCGTCAATCCCTGTGTCCCATTCGAGGTGGATCAAATTCTTCTTCCAGTTCCTCTTCCCGTTCTCATTCGATATTGGTATCAATATCTTTCTATCCTCTTTCTCGTCCTCTTTCTCATTTTTATCCTTTACCTCTAACACTACCTAAAAATTATACATCTTTCAATCATAAACTTTCTCTGAACTTCCACGTTTCTACTGGATTCAGACATACATACAGGCATTAATTTTTATATGTAGAGATTTACATTGCTTTTTATATCAGGCTATTTTTCCAAAATACTAGGGGGATCCGCCTCATGCTCGCTCCTCTCGAGCAAGATCCTATTCCTCTTCCCTTTTTCTACGTTCATAGACCACTTCCAATTCCCCTTATTTTTTCTTTTCCTCATGCTCATACTAACTACTTTGCGTATCCCCACCATAAATTTTCAAGGTACTTGAAGAAACTATCGACACAACAGTAGCGAAAGACTTCCATGGATTATAGTTACTTTAAGAACCGTTTCATGGTTTCTTCATCCCTCGCTCATCTGACCTCTTGAACATTGTTTTACACCAAATTGCCCTTAAAATAAATGCCTTAATCTAATGTGGTTTCTCAGAGCCAATTCCCACTGTACGATATTAAAACCAAGGTCGCGAAGAAAGGAAAGCCAACAAGAGACCCCCAGCTGTCTATCGGTCGTCTTACGTCTTAGACGCAAGCCAACAATTTACGCCAAATTAACAAAAGTCAATGGATGCACTAAATCAGCAGAAAGTGTTTCGAGGGGCCGTCGGGTGTTAACGCCCCCGCGAATGTGAATTTTCAGCAAAATTTTCAAATAAAATAAATTGGATTTGCGGCGGTCAAGAGAATTACAACCACACAAACGATTTCGCTAATCCATTTAAGCGCCTCGTTGCAATTGTCTCTAGCCAACAAACCGACAATTAAAATTAAATTTAAAATTAGAAAGAAAACTAAAACTAAGACAAGGGCGCTCGGTCGCCAGTTTGGCTGGGGCATCTTGATCTATTAGCTTATAAGTGGGTTAAATGTAAAAGAAATAAATTCCTATGAAATTGAAAATTAATTTAAAGCATTTAATATTATTACCTTGACCGAAATAACTTTGAACCTGACATTTTGGCTTTAGAAAACTCGCCAATATTTAGATAATGCCTAGATAAACACAGATAAATAAGGCTAAGACGATGTCCGACAATCGTTTGTACAACAATTTTGCTTGCTGAGAAAAAGGCACAAAGCGTATAATTTGGCTAAAATCGCGCGCAACGCCAAAAAATACACCAAAATTCTTGGCAAAAACCAAATAAAAATCTGTGTATATATATCTGTTATTTGTATGTGTGTCTGTGTGTGTTTTTATACCCTGTAAACATAGTGTACAAGGTTACTATAGATTTGTGCAACGTATGTAACAGGCAGAAGGAGGCGTGGCACACTATAAGTTCCATGGGCAAAAAGTCTTATCATTGACTCCAATCGCTATTGGAACGTGTCCGTTTGTCCGTATTTGGGGATAGATCTCCGAGACCATAAGAGCTAGAGACACAAAAATTTACCAAAAGATGCGCGTAATCTAATGTAAAATAAAGTTTGTCGTGCCCCCAGCCCCCGTGACAGATTTTCGCCATTGAGTCTATCAACTCGAAACTCCTCAGAGATGTGCGTCATGTTAATGTGCATCTATGTTTCATTATCGAAATCGGGTAAATACATATAAAGTTATAGTCAAAAATATGCTAATTTCACCCCCACTCGCCCACAACTGTGCCAAAATTCCATTACGTGTAGATATGGATACATGTGAGCTAAAGTTACAAAATGGAGACTCGTGTGACCCTAATCGTTAAAACTGCACCCCCCTTTTTTCAATGAAACCCCCCCTTGGCACGCAATCGACCTTAATTACTGCCACACCTCCCCATATATTGATTTGAAAATTGCCACAACGACATTTGCCCAAGAATACTGGAGTTATGGGCATGAAATTAATTTTTGCCCCCATAATAGCCAACTTCCCAATAGGAAAACTTGTCAATTGGAACTTCCCAATAGGAAAATGTTTACAGGCATATCGATCTTATGAAAGGAGATATAAAAGTGGACGTATTTAGTGTTTGTAAAGAAAAAGGGTACAGGGTATTCCATTGTCGGGCACCGTCCCGACTGTCTGCCAGTCTGTAAAATTTTTTTGAGTGTATTCGTGTGTGCAAACATTTCATAGATTTGCTTGTTGCTGTGTGTTGTCTTTTGTTTTTGTTTTTTTTTAGAGGCGTAGCAACATTCTTTTTTGCATATTTGTTTTGCTGTTGTTGTTGTTGTTGCTGTTGTTTGAAAAATGATATATATTATTTATGTGTGTACACTGTGTACATACTCTTCTATTTAGGTGAAAATTCCTTAGAAAATAGCTAAATATCGAAACAAGCTGCTGCTTCTATAGCGACATGTTCAGAAAAAATATTTTCACACGAAAAATGAAAATTGTTAAATGCCGCCCACCTTTGAAAATTTAAATGAAACAGATAAATTGCAAATTGGAGCCCAGCGAATTTTTAACGCAAAAATATTTGCAGTTAACATTTTGACAATTTATGTATCTTAAAATTCTTTTGCCAAAGATCACAAGGAATCTAGTATATAATACAAATACACAATAATACAAAGTGAGGGTCATGATGAACTCTAATCGACACAACAGTGTTAGAATAATGGCAGTTGCGTATAATGCTGTGTACCGAAAATTTGAGCATGTGAAAGATCTTCGCGAAGATGATCTCCAAGGTGCTCTTTCCGATGAACAGATGACTGTTGGAGCATCGAAATCCCTTGGTCTCTTGGTATACTTGAATAGTGATTTTACCGGTGGCGACCCGGAGACCAAAATTCAAAGTTCAGTGGAAGGAATGTATAATGCGGTGGGTCCCAATCCCTACTCTTTTAAAGTCTATGGCGGCTTTGCTGCCCACATTAGCACACTACCCTAACACCGGGTGGCAATTAGGACAGCTAACCAGGGGTTCACCGTTATGATCAAGCGGCTTAAGAAAAACAAGACATCATTATCGTCGGTCGTACTAAGCGAGCAGTTACCGGAACCTTTTCGGCCATTGAAAGAGTGGATTCTGGTTAAGACGTTCATCCTTCCCGTTTTGCTCTATGGCGCTGAAGCATGGGTGGTGACTCAGTCTGATGAAAATGCCCTTACGCGTTGGCAACGACTACCGCACCCAATGGAACAACGAACTCTATGAGCTCTACGACGACATTGACATAGTCAAGCGAGTTAAGATCCAGCAGCTCCATTGGCGTATAGATGAAGTAGCTCTCGCGAGAATGGTCTTCAATGCGGTTGTGGAAGGGAGGCAGAGAGTACACTAGCTACCTTTGATACCAAGCACAGACGCCTGGAGGAGAGCTTTACATCAGGCCGTAACCCGATAACGAGTTGTTATGGCGAGTTAAGTAAGTATATCGATATCAGCCTTTGTAGCTATTGAAAGAGAATCTGCCAGGGCGAGTCTGGTTATAGATGAGATTAAAACAAAGTATATGTTTTCTTCAAATAGAGAGACGCAGTGGTTGGACCCTCAGATTAATGTTGAAAACTATACTTTCGATGTTGTACATTTTCTTATTAGTTTGGATTTTCTTTTTAGAACATCTTCTCTAAGAAATTAAGTGAAAAATTCGAAACTTTTTGGTGTTTCTGAGACGATCTTTTAGCAAAAATAAACGATTTGGTTTAGGGTCACGATAATAGTCAGGTGTAGTCAGCGGCTTGAAAAAATGGTTACTTATCCCCCACGGCTCGGGATTCATAAGCGGGCTTGAAATAGCTGACAGTACCAAGTAAAGAGGAAGGATAATAGAGTTCACCATCTAATGTTCGTTGACGGACATGCGCTATGCTTTCAAGCTTAAGGCCATAGTTTAAATTATTTATGCATGATTTTTATATATGTATATATATTTTTGATTAATTTATCTAATATGCATTTCTAATGGCTTTTAATCTGTCGTAGGCGTTTTGTAAATCTTTTTTATATTATTAACGTTTGTTTATTTAAATACTTTTTGTTACGCTCGTTTTTTCATAGTTTTTCTATATATCAACGCATATTTTGACTTTATTTGGGCGTGCAGCGTTGAAGCCCGTCCCAGAGCTCTCTTGGCGAGAAACTTTTGTATCTTTGATATTTTTGTCATATTGTATTCGACACAGTGTCGACGGTTCGTGTCTTTGCTATTAATATTAATGGCATTGCTTTTGTTGTGGTCGTTGTCGTTTTTGTTGCTGTTGTTGTTTGTTTGTTGTATTATTTGGTAGCCGGCTAAAAATGCCGCCAAAACGGTTAACGTGGGCGAGAACATGGCCGTTGAAAGTGTTGACCGCCGACCGACCAACCGACTGTCAATGCATAAATTGTTATTTATTTAAAGTTTGAGGTTGGCCTTTTGGGTGAATTCCCTTACTTCCCGTCGGTCGTTCGAATATGTCGCCCACACATAGCACGTATGTATATGGCCAGTTCGGGGCGCAGATGACTTTATATGGTCAGATTTAGATTATGGCCAATTGGTATTTAGCGCACAGCATGAGCAATTAGCCGCTCCATTGTCTAATACATAAATAATATTTGACACGAGCCGTGTGTTGACAATTTGCTGGTCATGATTCAAGAGTTATGATCACCTAACATAACCGAAAATACGTGGAACAAGCGTAGGCAGCGAAAGTTGGCCAAAAAGCTTGCAGGCCAGTGCTGTCGTTACACCGTTACACTGCCAACAATTGTAGCATAAAATTGGCCTGTCAAAACGACAGACCCAGCACAGTCATAACAATTATCCCAGTTACAGTTCCGTCCATCGCTTGCCTGGCTCCAGGCAACATTTTTATGGCCACAATGTGAGCACGCCCAGCACAGCGCTGGCTTAGGCTTAGTGCACACTCGAGATGTAGCAGAACCGACCCGACCGAACTGTCTTGAAGCCAAACGTTGTCGTTGCCAGGGGAAGGAATGTTGATGGCTGATCCTACTATCCGACTCGATCGTAATTTACAATCGCACAAACAGTAGCTGGCAGTAGAATCGTAAAATTTTAAATTAATGACCCGTCGGATCATATTTAAGGAATTTTACGATGCGTATGAGTGGTAGTGTTGTGTTTGGAACTCCAGTTGAACATAAGAGTCGGGGAAACAGGGCTACATAGCTTATCCTGTAATGTAACAGTGAGTCGGCGTATTCGCTGAGCGATAAGTTCGCAAACACTTGATAAATGGTTATATTGAAACTTTGTTGCTTAATTGTAGTCAGTATTATGTTAAAATTGTGACTGATCACGCTGGAAATGTGCTAAGACATTCAATATCGTATTCATTAATCGTCTTCGCGATCACTCTCTCAATCGTATGATCAAGCACACTTACCATATTTGCCAAGGCTAGCTCCCAGGATTACCACTTAAATGATCGATTATACATCAAATCTTCTTTTCTTCTATGATTCTTGTTGTATCGGTTTCAGATCGCATTTCTAACAAAAATCACTTCCCTATCCTATAATATATCTTAGGTCACACGATTGTCATAGAAAGGCTCACATTTTTTCATACTAAATATTTTTCATCCATAACACTTTTAAATAACAATGGATCGTCCAACCAACAACTAAATTCTTTTTCGATTTTAGATCAGTTCCTCAGATTATATTTTTCATAGACTACCCTTGCGATCATCACCCAGCTACTGTGGATGCTTGCATATAATGTCCTTGCAATAAATGGGACAAATTTCTGATCCTATGATCTACTTACATATTTGTCATGCCAAATCTCATGTAGCATCAACTTGATGCTATGATCGAATTTAGATATATTCATAATAAGCACTTTAGATCGCAAACTCGTTCTTGATCGGGATTTCGATCTTCACCTAGACCCTATTATTGTTGTTATATCAAGTGGTTATCATAGCTTGAAGTCCGACTCTCCTCGATCGTCATCTCGATCTTATGACCGACAAAACATATTCATTCCACCATTGGTTTTCCTGTTTCATTATGTCACTGCCCATGTTTGATCTTAGACTATATATTTCAACCTTTTAGTTCACAGAAATTCATCTTAGATTACACTCACGATCATCATCATTATTGATGATTAGCCAACGAAACTACTATAGAACATATTCTAGAACGCTTACAACGCAAATGAGTGGGTTGATTTTAGCGTAGCTCTCTTTCAATTTTTACAGTTTCGTTGAGCAATGAGTCGTCATATGAAATGGCTTATATACGATTACTGCAGCGATAATTTTGTTGAAATTTTTTCTGTTCGAGCTGGAAATCATTTTGTCTTAGTCATACATCGCCCTCGAACGCGCTCTCGATCGTTCGCATGCCAAACAATTTTCGCTTTTCTTTAAAATCAATAGAGCCAACAACCCACACACAAACACATGAAATTGTTCATATGAAAATTCTTGGTTGAATTATTTCGCCAGAGTTTTGCTGTGTGACGTCAATGCGAAAATCCAGGGCGTTCGCGTGCACACACACACAGACAGCAAACGCGTGCGTGCGCTCACATATACGCTGGACACTTTGTCTGGCAGCTCAAGAATACACATTTTATCCATCTCTGTGAGGAGCACCACCCACTCGATCATTGCTCATACGCCTCGTACAACGGCTGTTGTTCCACGTAATATATGTAGGCCTCTCTGTGTGTGTGTGTGTAATGGGCAGAAGGTCAATTGCATTTTGTTGGCAGTTCATTAATTTCATTTTAGTATGTGTGTGTGTGTGTGTTAATGTGTGTGAGTCCGCAACAAGCGATCCCAAGTCTTCCTCTCTTCTGCATACAAATTTAGCACACATTTTTAATTTGCCATTTGTTTATTTTACGTGTTGTTGTCTGTCTGTTGTCCCTGAGCTTTGACCAACTTTTTGACCAGGCTAATTGCCAACTCCTGTCGCAAGACTTGTAACCATCGCCCACCCGAATCTATGTAGTGCCCACGCCAACAACAATCAGACTCAAGTAACATTGGCCTGGTCTTCTGTTCTGGGGCATTGTTGTTGTGGTTGCTCGATTGAAATTTTGTGGCATGACAAATGTATTCCTCAAATTGATGTATTATTTTCATTAGCAGACAGCTCATCACAGGTGAATTAAGAGTCGACAACAACAACAACAACAACAACAACTGCAACTACATCAACTAACTTAATATCATTTTGAGGCTCGTGCCAGTCAAGTGGGTTTTAAGAGTCGCCTACGCTTTTCACATTGGCTGTGGCTCTTCTTCTTCTGTTGTTGTTTTTGTTGGTGTTTGTCGTGAGCCGTGAGTTTTTATCTTGTTAATTTTTATTAGTTGTCGTAGCTGGGTTTTTACTACGCTTGAAAAAGAATGTTGGTGCATCATTTTGAACGTTTAACGCTGATAACAGTTTTGTTTTCAAAAAAGAACTCACTTAAGAAGCGGATAAATACCCGTTGACAACGGTCGGAGCTTTGGAATGTTGGGTTTTGTAGAATGTTGTTGGGTAAACTTAAACTTATATATTAGAATTTGCAGAAACTCATTAAAATCTTCTCGAAAGTCAGCTTTCATCCTTCAAGCGTAGTAGACTCTCTTAGTTATTACATATTTATATTCCATATGACGTGTAGTGGTATTCACTGTTCCATTAGGTCAGGAAATTTCTTTAGTACATTTATCTCAAGGAGTATGACTACTACCACAACATTCCAGAACAGAAACTGTGTATGAGTAGATGTTTCTGAATTTTTGGTGTTATGGCAGCTTTCAAGATTATTCTGCAATTAGTGAAAATGTTTGCAGCTCTCACTTCTGCTCAAAGTTTCACTAGCGTTCTGAAGGCCCCCGCTCGCTTTGGTCACCATCTTCAAAATGGGCTTTGCTCTCTAGATATATTTCTCATCCCTTTTCTTTTTAAGCTAGGTAAAGCTCTCATTGTGTTTTCGATTTTTAATAAGGAAAAAACACCACAATTTGATCTTTTGTTTGGGAGGAACTTCTTGGCAAAAAGAATCCTAACAAAGGAAAAATGATATCACACCCCAAGAACCATTACACATACTCTTCGGTCCGTCGTTGTATCCTTGGATTGTTTGAGCGGAAAGTAGTCCGTAAGATCTTTGGCCCCTTACGCGTTGGCAACGACCCGATGGAACGACGAACTCTATGAGCTCTGCGAAGACATTGACTTAGTCAAGCGAATTAAAATCCAGCGGCTCCGCTGGTTAGGTCATGTTGTGCGTATGAAGAAGCTCCTGCGAAAAAGGTCTTTAATGCGTAAGTGGTAGGCAGGTACACCATGTCTCCGTTGGAAGAACCCAATAGAGAGTACACTAGCTACCTTTGGCATCACCAATTGGAGAAGGCGCGCTCAAAGCAGAGAGAGAGGAGAGCTCTCTAGAGGATAGCTTTACAACTGGCCATGACACGGTAACGGGTTAAATCATACTTAAATAAGTAAGTGAATTGGCACTGTATTCATATAATGCATTTATTTCTCTTAGTACTCATATAAAACATGAATTGTCTCACTGTATTCATGTAAAACTCTTATATGTAGAAACTCCCTATAAAGTTTTGCCATAAATACCGCCACAGGCCTTGTTCTTTCCCACTCACCCAGTCGTTCCATCTCTTTTTCTCGCTTGCTATTGAAAATCCACCTTACAAACCACTTAATAACCGTTTAGTGCTTTAACTGAAAGACTTACCTGATTATTTCTATGATTATTTTGTAGTTCGAAACGGGTTAGATCCTGTTTTATGCACTCGAGCGCATCCGCTGTATATTTATCATTGGGGCGTCCCCCTCTTTTTTCGCCCGCTGGATGCATGCTGCTGCTTCACTTTGTGATATTGAGCACTCATATCACAAAATGTGATAATAGCTTACTTTCTCACTCACACACAGAGAGATGATCCGAGCGTAGATTTTGCATTTAAATAAATGTTGTTGTTTTTTTTTTTTGTATTGTTTTTACACAAATTTCTCACTAATTGTTTTGCGCTTGTTTTTAAATTTAATGTAGCTTTTTCTTTGTTTTTAGGCACTTATTTGCGGTTTAAATTTATTTTTTATTTTATTAATTAAATATTATATGTTTATGTTTTTTTATGGTTGTTTTCTTTGCAGATAATTGTGTTTGCATTGCGGCTGCTGTGGGCTTTGCCCAGTTATAGGCTTTTTATTATATTATCTATGTATTTGTAGCTTTTTATCACTTGCAAATTTCAACACTAAGGCGCAACGGCTTCATTTGCATCATAAAATATATATATATATGTATATCTCGTAACATTGTAGAAGACTCTACAAGAACGATAACGATAAAAAACGTCGCACAAATTTATTTATTTTGCATGTAAATATTTTTTTTTGGGTTTCTTCTGTTGCTGCTTTTATTTTCATCACAAAATTTGTTACTTTATTTCTCTTTGTTGTTTTTTTTTAAGTTCTGCGCAAAATTAAAATTTTATACATATAAAATACAGCATAAAATTTATAGAAAAAAAAAAATAGTTCGCAGAGTTTCGATTTGCTGAATGAATGAATTTGAATATTTGAATATAAATAACTGACAATGAATATGTATGCATATATATGTATTTGTTGATTTTGATTTGATTTAATTTGATTTAAATACGGTTGTTGTAGTTATTCCGGCTGTATTTGGCGGCTCTCACGCAGCTTGACGGAATTTTAATTAATACACGTTGTTGAAAAACTGAAAATAGACACAAATATCATTAGGCTCTACTAGTTGTTATATGCTAAATATATTATTATGATTTGCCAGAAAAACCCAAACAAATTGTCACACGCCAAGCGTTGTGCGCGTTTAGAGTGCGTTTTTTAACGCGTCGCGTCGCGCCGCAGCGCCTTAACCCATCATTGCCTTGGAATTCAATTTGGCATTTTATCATAAGCCACACACATACATAAGTCTCATGCACGCATACATTCACACTATTCATGCTTATTTACATGCCAAAGTTGTGAGTCAGTCGCTCACTGGAAGCCATTGACCAAAGTTCCTCGTTTCAATTACTGTTACACTTTTTGAGCCCAGCCGGAAATCGAAACTTAAGAATCGGTTTCCTATCGAATTTTCACACATTTCGTTAGCGTTTTTAACATAATTTATGCAAACATCGATCAATGGCCGCAGGCCCCGCGCATTATGTCATGTTCATATTCTGGGAACTGTACAAATTTCCCAAAAAAAACAAAAAAAGATCGTTTATGACGTGCCATTAAATTCACACTAAAATGAATTGTATTGTAGACGAAAAAGAGTTAATGTGTCTGGGAGAAAGATCAACGAGCGCACCTGACTATTAAGTAGCCGTCAAAAGTAAACAACGTTTAATGAAAAAATTTGCTAATTTGTAGACAAAAAGCAGTGAATTTACAAGCAATTGCCATGGGATTTCATTCAAAATCGTAAAATTACATTCCAAGGAATCGGTTGGTGGGGCATGTATCTGCATATGAAAAAGTTCACAGCGAAGGCTATTGAAATAATCAGTATGCCAGTGGAAACCGAGCCAATTATACCCTGTACACAAAGTTTAAAAGGGTAGTATAGATTTGTGCAGGTAACAGGCAGAAGGAGGCGTGTCAGATCATATTTTCCATTGGCTAAAATGATTAGGAGCAATAGTCGATATAGCCATGTCCGTCTATCTGTCCGTGTAGGTCTCTGTTTCTCGGAGAAGATGAGATGCGTATTTTCCCGGAAAAGAGCAAATTTATCGATTCATATCCATCCATATACCTTCCTCCTGAAAGAATTTCGCAGTTTACACCTACACCATAAAAGTTACTCAATTGAAACTTGGCACTGTTATGCAAATAGTTATTGTGCATATGTTGTGTAAAAATGATCAAGATCGGATAAAAACTTTCAAAGATATAGATAAGAATATGACAATTTTAGCCACCTCATCCAATAAACTGCAACAAAATTTCACTTTTCATAAATATGTTAAAGTTAACATTTATGTTAAAGTCAAAATTGATGTTAAAGCCACCAAATTTGGTAAGTAGACTCATGTTAGGCTCATAAACCAATGTTGATTTTATCCGTATCAACCGCCAAACACCCGTAGCACAGTTACCTTTACCCTTCAACTCATCGATACAATAATTTGCAGAAAAATTTGATTTTCATGGGAAAAATGGTTACAGGGTATCGCACTGTCGGGCACCGTCCCGACTGTCGGCATCAAATTTATTTTGTTTGGTGTAGATTGTATGCTCTGCCTGATAAGAGAACTTTCGATTGACCTAATGTGTGCTCAAGTTTTATGAGCCAAATCAAAAAAAATCACAAGCAATTGAAATTGGAATTCTTAGAAACAGCTGCGCATGGTTCTGAATATGAAAAACTACAGCTATTTTTCATCTAACTTGACTGAACATAAGATTAACCCATTCAAAGCAATTAATGGGCAAAATAGCAGCAAATAATTTAAAAAAAAAAAAAATTTACGCACACTTTTTAAGATACTAAAATTTGACTGTTATTTCGAGAGCTCTTTAGATGCAAGATTAAATCTATTTTGCTCGCTGAAAACTGTAAACCGTTTTTATCGAACTGTATAGATTAAATCAGCACAAATCAGTAAACAAAAGAAGCACAAGTTATTGTCACTGAAAAGGTACAATGAAAAATTGCTACGATTGTTAATAGTTATTTGGGGGATTCTTGCAGCGCCGGGCTCTGGCAGACTTTAAAAAGCTTTTTACAACATAATCCAGCGTTTCTCAGTTTAAATTTGTATTGGTTGACATTGATAAGATAAGATAACTTTCTATTGATCCAACAAAAAGTTTTATTACCGAAAACGAAGAGTTCAATGTAAGTTGTGAAATTCTTGAGTTATTCCCAGCGCATTGGTTATAATCAGGCCTGTTAAGGTTCTCAGTTTTCTACAAAAATTCGGAAATAGTTTTTATAACACTTTTTTTATTTTTAATAAACGTTTGCGAACTTAACTTAAGAACACGACTGCAAGTAAATTTGCTAAAGGAAGTATAGGAACGGATAAGGATTTCCAAGTTGTTGCGATTGATAGATACTTGTTTTTTTTTTTTAGTAACAAACACTTTTATCTACGGAAACGCTGTTATATGGTATTTACCATCTCCAGATTGGCTTCTGCAATGGAATGTGAATTTTTGTTTTTTACCCCGTCTAGATAAAGCTTTCTGAAAGCAAATTTTTGCTGATAAAATAACTCACACTATAACACAGATGGTTTTTATGTTTATGTATAAACAAGTCACCAAAAAAAATATGTCGCCACAGCTTCGAAACGCAAGAAATAGCGCCACACGCGCTATTGTTAAATGTCAACAAGTTGTGCACACAGTGGCAGACACTCTAACCCCACCACCACACTAACCCTAACCCCCTTAACCCACTGGGCAAATAAAAGTCTTTGTTCCAGCCATGGAAAATTTCACATTCCGCACATACCGTAAAAAAAATGTTTGCGCAAAATGTTCAATAACTAATAAAAAAAACGAATTAAAAATACACGCAACTAATTCGCTTGCATGCCACACACATTTGAGTGTGTGTGTGTGTGTGTGGATTTTGATGTGTTATTAAGCGGCTCATCAAGTACGACATTAGTTGAATTTTTAATTGTTTAATTATGGCCAGTATTTGTTTGGGTGTGTAAGCAGCTTTAGACAGTACAACGCATTCCTTGCAATCTTTTACGGGTCATTTATGACTGTAGTTGTGGACAAAGGGTTAAGCAAATGCCATATTATTGCCAAACTCTTTGAGCTAATCACAGCTTAAAGGCCATTTATGTAAGTGCTCATAAAAGCAAGCACCGGAGAGAAGGACACTTTTATGGGTCATTTACGACTGAGGTGTAACCAAAGGGTTGCGGAAATGCCTAACTAGATGCTAATTACAGCTTAAATAGCATACAGGCCAGACAACATAAAAGTTAACAGCAGCAGTTACAAGCCTAACCATCGCGCTTAACATTTTTATGTTAATTATTACATTTCAAGCCAGTGCTGGCTCAAGGGGCGTCTTTTCGAAGCGGCGCCAGCCTTCGGAATGAACTTTGACTCGCAACAGATTCCGTGCGACGTGTGAATTTCTCAATTGAATTCAGTGCTTTTGTCAAGTCAAATAACGTCGAAAGTCAAAGGTGCATCCGATATAGTAAAAGTTTGAACAGGGCGCCAAATATGCTGCAGCCGGACCTGTTGCAGCGCATGCAACTCTCTGTTAAGTTTTCCATGTTACATGGCATGTCAAAGCTATTTTTAGCTAGTTTCTCTATCACAAAACGTCACTGTAGGTGCCCATAAAACGGCAAGTGAATGTGAACGGGAAGAGGAGTGTGCTGCAGGAGAAGGTGGGCGGGGGGCGGCGCCGCAAAAAATTGGCCATAAAAATACGCAAGCCGAGTGAAAAGGCAAATAAAATAAACACGCAGCGTACGCGTCTAGTCAATTACACACACACACACACACACACACACACACACACACTATATATATATATATATATATACATATACAGTGGAGTCGCGATAGAATGAACACTCGGTTATGTGAACACTCGTAAGAGTGTACTCTAAAGAGTCTAAAAACCTAGTTTTTAACCAAAAACAGACCAAAATCTCAGCATTCTTTAAAAAACTTTAAACGTAATGCATTATCTTTTTCATTTATTGAATTTTATGTTATGCTTTTCAATCAAAATGAATTTTATGTACTAAATTAGAGTGGACTTGCGATAGAATGAACACTCAGTTATCTGAACACTCGTAAGAGTGAACAATTTATTTTTTACATTGACTACTAAAGTCTTAAAACCCAGTTTTTAACCAAAAACAGACCAAAATCTCAGCATTCTTTAAAAAACTTTAAACGTAATGCATTATCTTTTCCATTTATTGAAATGAATTTTATGTACTAAATAAGTTAACTTATGCGATGATATATATTCATATATTCATATATGTCATATGAAATATGACCCATGAAGGCTGTTTTATGTTAAAATTAGAAATTAATTGTTTTTGTTTTTTGAATAAATAAAAGGATATCCCGACTGGATTTGTTCATTATGTTATTTAAACACATTATAAAATGCTCGAATCGATAGAGTGAACAAATTTGGTATTGTGAACACCTTTGGTTTTAATTAGTTCCCAGTATCGCGACTGCACTGTATTTTACTTATGCGGTGATATCTAATGAAATATGACCCATGAAGGCTGTTTTATGTTAAAATTAGAAATTAATTGTTTTTGTTTTTTAAATAAATAAAAGGATATCCCGACTAGATTTGTGCATTTAAACACATCATAAAATGCTCGAATCGATAGAGTGAACAAATTTGGTATTGTGAACACTCTTGGTTTTAATTAGTTCACTTTATCGCGACTGCACTGTATGTATGTGGGAACTAGCTGCAGGGGAGCCGGGCGCCAAATGCTGTCGGCGTTGACGCCGCGTCAAAGTTGACGTCGCCTTGCTGGGCAGCAGCAGATAAAAATAGTATTAGTTGCTGATTATTATTGCAAAAATGCGAATTCCTCGGCGACTTATTCCACAACATGCTGCTTGATTGTAAGACGCAGCAGAGGCAAGGAGAGCTGCGCTGCGCTGCGCTGCGCTGCGCTGCTCGACTGCTGCACTCTACGCGCTGCGCTGTGTTTTCGTTTCGTTTTCCCTTTTTTCTTGCAAACAAACACACTGCTGCACATACAAGAGCGCAAAAGAAGAAGAAGAAGAAGAAAAAATTGAAGCAAGCAAGAAAAACGAGCTAAATTGCATTTTCGTTGGCAAGTTGCAGCAGCCGCTGCCGCTGCCGCAGTTGACGCTCTCATTGACGCATGCTGCAACAAAACAGTGGCGTGCTGCAGCGGGGTACGCAGCATTGTCAACTTGATGCTGTGCGTTTTTGCCACCCACCAAACCTCCCCCCTCTCTTAAAAGCAAGAGCGCACGCCGCGTGAACGTACAACAACAACAACAACTGGCTCTCTGGCAACAGCAGCAGCAACAACATCAAGCAGTATTTATTGCTGCTTGTGTGTGTGTGTGTGTGGTGTGTATGTGTGTGGTGTGTAAGTGTGTGGTGTGTATGTGCGTGGTGTGTATGTGTGTGTGTCTTTTGGAATGCACACGATCAACGCTCCACATCCACAACGCCTCACCTGTTCACTCCGCTGCTGCTGTTGCAGTCGACGCTGGACTGCCCACAACAGCACAGCAGCAGCAGCAACTATAGTAAAATAACTACAACAACAACAAGCACACATAATCCACTACGAATTGCATGCTGGAATGTGAATGGAATCTCAACAATTTTCAACGTCGCTGACGCCGTTTGTCGAGCTGCCGTTTTGCCATCTTCTGCTCACTCCGCCACAGCACTGCACTGCTCCGGACGGTCTCTTCCCACCTGCTGCTTGTTGAACGACCATTCCAAGGAGCAGCAGCGCATTTGCTGACATCAACGTCGACTTCGACGCTGACTTAGGGCACGTTTTGATCAGGAGGGTCGAGCGGCGAGTGTGTGTGGGGGGGCGTGTTACAACGAGGAACTGCAATGGCATGCATACTTAGCTACTCGCTCGGCATGTTGAACCTTTATTTTTTCAACTACCCACACACGAACTGCTTCAGCATACTTATGTAAATTGTAGTACAGTACACATACGATTTAACGAACGAACTGCTAGCTCCATCAACACACAAAAGTGTGAAAGTATAAGCTTAATGAGCGACATGAAATTGCGTCAAGTTTGGCTTATAAGCATTCAAGCCTTTGTGCAGCTTATACAATGATATATATATGTAGGAATTTTATAAAAATTCATTATATCACACTTTTTTTTTGGTTTGAAAATCAATTTGGACTGTACTTTTGTGTGAAGAATTCTTAGTTCTCTCAATGAAATGTATTTTTCATTATGCGTATAAGAAACGATTATGTACATATGTGCGACACTTGAATAGGTTGCGGAGAAAACAAATTTGAAGCAGACAGTGGGATACCCTGTGCCCTAAGGTCAAATAGGAACCGGAACTACTTTTGTCTCTTTTCACAAGTTCGATGAATGTAAGCATTTTCCTATTGGCCTCCTTAATCCATAATCCACACCAAATTGTAACTCTAGCTCACATATATCCATACTTAATGTAATAGCATTTTGAAGCGGTTTATGAGCGAAAGGGTATGAAATCAGCATATTTTTGACTATTACTTTTGATGTATTTATCCGATATCTATCATTTTTATTATAACATAGATGCACACAAACACGAAGCAAATCTCTGTTAAGTTTCAAGTTGACAGATTAAACGATGCGGCTGTAAACTGCAAAAGTCTCTTGGAGGGAAACGGAGAGATATTGACCCAAAAAACTTCATGTTACATGATTACTAGACTACGCGCATCTTTTGGTAAAATTTTGTGTCGCTAGCTCTTATGGTCTCCCAGAACTAGCGACTCATAAAGACGGACAGACGATTAACGATCATGGATAAGACTTTTTGCCCATGGAATTTGGGGTCCTCCTTCTGACAGTTACATACATTGCCCAAATCTATAATAACCTTTTACACTATGAGCACAGGGTATAAAAAAATTCATCAATCTGTGAATTTGCTTTACGTTCATTCTTTTTTAAATGAATGAGATTTTATTTGGTCTCTTGAAGCAAGCAAGGCATACTTATAAAAGTACTATCATCCAAGATTCTTTACACTTCATTCTCTTGCGAATTTCAATGAGTTTTTATTTTCAGCAACGGGAGTAACTTGTGTTTCTCTATTTCGTATATGTCAGACCCTCACAAAATTTTAAGAAGGGTCGCTCAACGACGACGTTACCTTTATAAGTATACATTGGGTTCAAGTACACTCCTTTAATTTGGCTTTTGAGAACTTTTGTTTTTCGATTGCATTCGTTTAGTTGGTAAATTAAATATTTTTGAGCTTTTACCAAAATAGAAGGAACAAAATATTAATTAAGAAAGAAGAGGGCCAAAGAGGGAAGCCAAATTTTTGTACGTAACTATTTATGAGAATAACGAATAGAGAACCAATATATATTGTCTAACTTGTCATTATGTTATAAAAAAAACGAGAAAAACTGCTGAAAAAACATTTGCTTACACCTGCACAGAAGCTCATCCTCTTCGGAAGAATGAGCAGACGTGGGACGTTGTATTTTCTAAAGAAAACAATTATATTTTTATAGGATAGATGGTTCGTGTTCTGTAGTTTATTTGAATATGAAGCTAGGCAATTAGTTTCGAATATGTTGTCAGTTTTCTAGAGAAGATATGGTGAGTCTATTCAAGTGTCGCAAACTTTATATGAGGGCTGAAGAGAATTTCTTGCTTTTTAGTATAAATGCTTGTCCATCAATTGAAATGTTTACTGTAAGTGTCATACAATTTTGAGTCAGCCTTTTGCGTACATATATAAATAAGCTACTTGAGAAATTATTGTCGCACTGACATTGAAGCGCATTTTTTCACAGCTGCCGACAATGATGCCAAGCAACAACAACAACAACAACAATAATAATAGAGTAACAGCAACAACAACAACAACAAGGCTACCTCTAATTACAAGCGCGCGTTTTACAAGTCGACGGACGGCGCTTCTGCCGCTGAGCTCTTGTTGCTGTTGCAATGTTTGTTGTTGCTTCTGTGTTTGTAATGTTTGTTGTTGTTGTTGTCGTACATATCTTTCAGTTACTTGTGCCACATTTTGCATCTCTTCATACAAACACATAGATATATATATATATATATCTACCTATTCATATGTAAATCATTCGTCGAGTCTGTTGTCATTGTTGCTGTTGTTGTTGTTGCTTTCATAGTGTGTTTAGATTTGTTTTGCCGCTGTCTAAATTGCAATCGCTGTTGTTGTAGCAATTGTTGCTGCTGCAATTGTCGCGCTTGTTTAGCTGCATGTTAATATTTATTTGTTAGAATTGCACGCCCACAAACAAGTCTTAACACCTGAAATGATTATTATGGCAATTAGCTGCAGTCCATAGTTGTTGTAATCCTTGTTGTTGTTGTTGTTGTCGACGACTGCCATGCAAATGAATATATCTCTAACTATAAAGATTCTAAAATGTAGAGCTCAGTAGATAAAGAAGCAGACTAAGGTTATGCGCGTGCACACAATGACGCGTGCGTGCCACAGTGGGCGAAATATTCTAATTAGCGGAATTTAGGTTTTTCTTTCAATCTATAACTAATATGCCAGCGAACTTAAAAAATAGTTTTTATACAACAAGTTTCACTGAATCTAAGCAAAACTTTTACAGTATGTAATTTGCATACCTCGTTATGCTTGTGAGTTCTAAATGTTAACTCACTAACACTGAAGTGGCAGACATTAAAAAAATTAACATCAAATATTATCAACTTTTGCTTTTAAGCATTTTTCCAAATCAATGTCGATGGTTTTTTTACGCGGCTTAAAAATGTTCATGAGGACACCAAAGATAACTAAAATATTGACAAGCCGAAATTTTGTATGTCCCATTCAAACTAGGCGTGATTTCATCAATCAGATAAGCCAAAGATCATGAAATTTTAAGATTTCCAAAATATAAATGTATCGCACTTTGACCGAACATTTGGACTACACAAAAATGTGTGCACAGTAACGCACACTTTGAGTGACGAGCAAAAACTTTTTAAAGATTGTGTTGTGATTATTAGGCCCCCATAAGTTAACATATACATATATTATTGTATTAAGCAAAAATGTGAAATTGTGTTTCAGTTTATAATGCAAAATGTGAAATACTCCTACGGCAGAAGTAGTTCAGGCATTAACATGTATAATATATTTTAACTGTGTACGGATAATGCGCATGCAAGAGTTACCTCTTGATCAAATTGCGTGTCCCTAACTCTGTGGCTCTTAGATCGAGGTGTGCACAAAGGCAGACGGGTCATGGCTATATCGACTCAACTATTGATTGTGATCATCTATTGCAAAATGAACTTGTGCTCAGAGAACCCGCCCCTGTTACATGCATTGCGCAAATCTACAATACCAATTCCAATAAGGCAAGTTCCGTCAATTTTTTTTTGTTATATTATTGATAAAGTGCCTTTTCTCGAACTAAAATGAATCGAAATATTTTCTATATATATATATATAAAAATGACTGCCAATTCTTTGTGACTCTTCTTCTCAAAAACTACTGGACAGATTTTGATAAAATTTTTAGGATAGATTCCCATTTAGAGTGTTCTTATCTACGTTTGAACAAAATCGATTTAGGGGTTCCGGACATATTGCAAAAACGATTTTCCATATAAAACATACTAAATGTGTTTCTACTTAATTAGGAGGCAAGAATTTTAAAAAATTCGTTTAACATTCACAACTTTAAATAGGTAAAGAATTCATTTGAATTGAGGTAGAGAATATAAAGATATTGGTACCAATATCCGCAGCTTGACTTAGTATTAAGAAGAGAGAGAGAAAGAGAAGGAAGAGGAACGGGTAGTGGAATGGGAACGGGAAGAATTAATTTATATAATGAATTTATTGACGGCTTTACCGGAGCGCGCGGGTTCAGCTAGTATTATATAAAATATATATACAATTTTTGTGACAATAAGCCAAAAAAAAAAAGAAGAAATACTCGATCTTGAACGAACGGTTGTATTAAAACTATAAGAAGTTGGTCGATCTAACAAAAATTAAAGCACATGAAATCATTGAAAATAATTTATAAAGTTTATTCCTTTAGATCGGTCTTTTCGGCCACTGTGCTTGTAGGCGTTACAACAATTCTAATGTTATTGTGTCATGCTGTGCATCTTTCTCTTGAACCTCTGCCAAAAATGACCTTGCCCAATGCAAAACACTTAAAATTTGTCAAATAAAATCATATTTTTGCACGTCTTGGTCAAAATCTCAAAATATTATTCGTCTAGACGTACAGTATATCGGTTTTGGTAACAATATGACATAAGGCAGAACATTTTGAACACAAACACTTCATTCTAGATTTACCGATTGTAAAAACTTCGTTTTTGTTATTTGTCCAGCTCAAGATGTCTTAAATACCAAATGTCATGGCGAAATCTTTCCAATTTAAACTTTTTATGAATTTTATTCCAATAAATCGCGCCTTGCGCCTACTGTGCGTGCAGGCGCTACAACAATTCTAATGTTGTTGTTGTTGCTGCCTGCTCTGCTTCTTTTTCTTGAGCCTCTGCCAAAAATGACCTTGCCTAATGCAAATCGCTCAAAAGTCCATCAAATTGAAAGAAAAAAAAAACAAAATCACTGCACACATTTTTTTGCACTTTTGTTATTAATAGTTTTTCATCAATTTTGTTATGCCACACATACGCACACACACACACACACACACACACACAGACAGAGGCGAACTCACAGTCAGCGCGAACAGAAAAACACAACAAATACAAAAAATGCAACGAAAAGTGTGATGGAGGAACATAGAAAAGAACCGAGCGGCGACGCAGCTGAAGAATTTAATCCGATTTGTAGTAACGAGCGCGCAGATGTTGCGGGCGACTGGGACGGCGACGGCGAATACACGACGTCGACGACGACGACGACGACGAACTGACAGAAAGACAAACAGACACAGAGCTAGGCGTTCGATCGAGCAGACCTACAACAACAGCAACAACCGACTACGTCGAGGAAAAATGCAAACTAAAACTAAATTCAAACTCTCTCAAAGCTTTTTCACACACTAAAATTTAAACTCTCTCGAAGCTTTTACAAACTCTCTCCGTACACACACATACCAACACATACACGCGAAAATTTAGTGAATTTTTTTGAGCTAAAATCTATGTTTTGCGCACACTTTTCACACGAATTTATTGCATTTTTCTTTAGTTTACCTTAATGCACTGCGTTTTTGCATTATTTGTTGCATTTTCGTTCTTTGTTCAACATTTTTTAACACACGACAAGAAGTTAACTTAGCACAATTAATTTGTAGTACGTAGTGTGACCGCGTCTCGACAACAACTAAATCCTGAATGCCAAAAGTGTCGTCGTATGGCAAAGCTGCCAACTTGCGAGTACGTTTCGTAGCAGTCAGCTTTTTAAGGGGTGTGTGCAGCATATGCACAAGCTGTGTGCTTTGACCGGCCGCATAGAAGCAATCGATAACGATAAGCTTAGTTTGGCGCACTTAGATATTTGAAAATACGGCGTGGTTTAAAAATGCAGTTGTACAAATAAAATATTAAAACTTCGACTTAAATAAGTATTACTTGTATTTAAGAAAAGCCTTACACTCGTACAACATATAACATTAATTTACAGTTTTTTTTTTCGTAAATGTACATACATACAGCTACATCCTCAAAATGAATGTAGCTTTCAACTGAGAAAACTGTATACAGGAATGGGACGAGAACGCTTTCTTGAGGGACTCTAGCTTTGATGAGCCTGGAGTGCTCTACCTTTATGGAGTCTTTGTTTTTTTTTATCAGCATTTTCAATTTGAGGGAGAGAATTAATTTAAAACTTTTGTAAACAATTCAACAATAAAATCGACATGAGCAAATGTTTCGAAGCAGCAGCTAAAAGTATGCTACATTTTTTTACACTAGACCAGCGCAATTCAAATGAATCAATTTTTGTAGCATACTTTTAGCTGCCAAATTTATTTCCGTTCCTCGAGTTCGAAATGCATTGTTGAAAGCAGACACACTGCAGTGTTCTAGTTGGGAACTAGTTGCTAACCGCTGTATCATATGCATTGTAGTATACGTGGCTGACATAGGAACTAGTAACGTGGGTGGTATGGAACTATAAGCATTGGGAATAGTTGTATGGTTCAACTACTTCCGCTGCGTGGAATGCTACAAGTCTTTTCCATTCTGATACTAAATTATTAAACAATTTAACGCTCTTTTTTTTTGCTTTTCTACGCATATTTCAATCATAGAAAATGCAGGGTTTTATATAATATCTCACAGTGTTCAAAGGCATTCTAACGTAAGATGCCTAAAATGAAAATTAACTTTTTGGATTTCTCTATACAATTTACAGAACGATCTTATAGTTGAAAAACTTCCTATAAATTTTCTTAATAACGAGCTTTGCCAATGATTGAAGGGGATCATTTACTTAACACTTCCTGGTATGCCTATAATAGTCTACATGCAAATGTTGATGCTTATTATACAATTTCCTAATTGAAGATTGTAACTTCCGATTTTGTACAGCAGGTTCTGCGATGGTTCATCAGAGTTAAAGGAGAGAAAGGACAGTTAAAATAGAAGAAAGCGTTCGAAAACAGAGTAGGCTTGAATAGAGGTATCCTATTGTCACAATTTTTCTCGGTCTCGGTCTTGTAGAAACAGCTTAATAGAAACCATTAGGTTACGCGCACACAAAGTATGTGTTCGTAAAAGACCGAAAAGAGGAAACGGGAAGGCGAAAAGGTCCTTCCTTTTTTGTTGCTATGTGGCGTAGAGAAATAGTTGTGCATATGAGGCGAGGCACGAGACATACATACATAGTGTACATATGGTATGTATGTATATTCAAATATGTTTAGTTTTACTAAAGGTTGTTTCTGACGCACACACAGGCACACAAGCTCACAAGTCATGTGTGTACACAAAAGACCTTTTGCCAGTTTTTTTTTAGAGAACAGAAACCGTTGCGCATTGACCTTTTGCGCAGCAAGCCGGGCTGCATTGGTTTTTAACGTCCCTCTATTCATAGTGTCCTGCATTAACCGGATTTTTGCTGTGGTCTAAACTAACGTAGACTACAACCCATAACTCGTATTGTGTCGTTCAAGTGCAGGCATTATCATTGGTGTGGGTTGAGGGGTACAGGAAATAGTATAATGACATACACTTATCTCATTTGTTATGATTGTAGCTGATTCATAGCTTTTCAATCTGTAACTTTCACGATTCTTTCTGAATGTAATTAATTTTTATTTTCTATTCATGGTCGTGAATCAATCTGTTGACAACAATAAAAGCCATAGTTCTTCTTATTCTTGCAACAATGCAACTTATCAGCGATAACACAAGTTGGATTTTAAAACTGTTGCTAAGCTGATTTCTGGTATGAAAGTTCTGAAGTCAATACCTAAAGTTGTGATGTCCGCTGAAAGCTATCGACTTATTGTTGATGGGAGACAATGACGTACTCTAATGACGAAGGTAGTGAAGAATAAAGCACTTTTTAAATATGCCGGATATATTTTTACAACGAATTTCAATCAAAAAGAAATGTGTGACAATGTGACAAAATTATCTTTGAGAGTATGGGAAATCTAACAGGTAAGCATCTGCTCGACGGATTTTTTAAGAAAACTCTAATAAATCCTCGGGCTAGACCGTCTAGACATTTCTGGCATAACCCTGATTGATTGCAGATAGGATGCGCAGAGTATACGATATTTTAATGAGCAAGAAGGTCAAGGTATTCTTTTAAAATAATGATTATATTAATGTAAGTTTCGATATGTATAGATTCGCAGTGAATAGAAAGCCTTGCATGAATATACTTTTAAGGGGCTGTTCATAAATGAGGTCACCAAAATTTTGAAGATTATGAAACGCCCCCTGTCACCTTTTCACAAAGCCTCACATTTAGGAAACCACCCTCCTCCCTAATGTGAAGTCATAAAAAAACAAAACCATTCCCAGAAACTTGGAATAGACTATCAACTGAATCATTGCAGATAGGACGCACAGATCTGCTGATGTTATAAAAGCGAAAGGAAAAAGGAATTTGGTGCAAGATGTTTGATGGATATGTTTGAATTCAAAAGAAAAGTAAACATTGTATAAAACTATTAAATTAAATAACATTAACATTTTGGTTGTGACGTCACGTTTTTGGAACACCCATTGCTACAAAAATGGCACAATTTGACGACCTCTTCTAGTGAGATTTTTGTGACCTCTTTTAATTGAATCTTGACATGCCATAGTGCGGTGCCATCTAACGTGCGCCATCTCAAGCTCTATAATGTGCTAGCATCACGGCATATATGCAACACACTTGTCCGTCTCCTGCTGAAAAGTGTTGACCATACTTACTGATTCTGCATCAAATTGGTTCGATGCTTGCCCCAAAAACTTTAAAGCTCAGAAGTTTCGGAATTAAGTGGTTCGGTTTCCAATTAAGTCTTTTAATCCGCGATAGTTTCTTTTAGACTTTGAGTGCAACAATCTTCGTTCGATAGTAACCTGACCTTCCTGCAGGAAAGTCTTGGCAGCACTTACTAATAATGCTTAGAAGTTTTGCTTCCAAATAAAACCTTGAAGATATGTCTGCACGAAAACGCAAATAACCGAAAGACTTTTGGATGTGATTTTATTTTTGATTCGTTATAGTTTAGATTCGCATGCTTAACTAATTGTTCTTAGATACTTAAAAACATAATGACTTTTTTCTAAATTAATCAAGACAATTAAAGTTATTGAACACAGTAAATAAAAAAATTCCAGCTGCAATCAGCTTGAATGGGCGTTTGGCTTATCGCTGACTTAGCGGCAGCAGAAGCAGCAGTTGCGGAGTAACTTGGTTATCAGTAAAACGCCGCCCAGCTGGGAAAAGCCTTTGCCGGAAAATCAACAAACAAATAGCGTAAACGGCTGATGTAATCGAATGCGTGCGGTTGCAGCAGCAGCTCCGGCAGCATCAATAGCATCATCAGCGGCAGCTGGGACAAATGTAAACTAGAGCTTTAAACTAAGATTAGGGCAAACACTAAGCAAATACCAAAAGTGCCTTACGACAAAGTCTAAATGGCCAGCAGCAGCAGCGTGGCATTGGAGCTGGCCAAAGCTAGCGAGGAGGAGGCGGTGGGCAGCAGCCCGGTTGCGGCGGTAATTGCTTTGTTTGCGTGACAAGCTGCCGCTGCTCCTTCGTGCTGGACATAGGCAAGCCCAAAGGCAGCCAGTAAGGTCAGTGTAAATGTCAACCAAAAGCAGCCAAAGCAGAGGCGACGCAACGATTGCCACCAGGGATCATCTTTGTAGGGCAGCAGCTCCTCAAGTGTGAGGCCATACGAGCAGCTGTAAGAGCGAGTGAGAGCAGGATGAGCGGGTTGGTTCAGCTGGGCAATGAAGTTATTTTTTAATGAAATGCGACAAAAAGCGTTTACTCAGCAGTTGCCGGAATTGGCTCATAGTCCTTTGGCTCCTTGCGTGACGCTGGCACTACGACTATGATGTGCGGCTGCTGTCCTTGCTGTGCTGCCAGCAGCGCTGTTTTTTCAGTGCAGGACATTTTAACTGCTCGTCTAGTGGTGTTTCTCTGTGCGAGTTTAACAAATACTGCACGGCAAACACTCGACACTTTGTTGCAGATCTCCGGAGTACTCTGCTGGCTTGTGATGTGGACACCAACAACTGCCGGCTGCTTTTGACGCTGCACTCTTGCTTTGTTTCAATTTAAAATTGTTGTCAGCGTAGTTTTATTGTCTGTTTTCCGTAGCTTTTTTTGTGACCGTTTTCGGATTCCTGTAAACAACTTTATCTCGCTGCGTTCATCTTCCGGCTGAGTGCTGAGCGTGTTTTCTTTTTGCTTCTCTCCGATTACGCTTATCGCATTCCGTTCTTTTTGGGTCTCTTATGCAAAGCTGTCTGTCTGCGAGTGTGCCAGACCGTATAAACAAAGAATGAGCAATGTCTATTATGCATACGGCAATTGCATAATATCATATTAACTCGAGGCACTTGTCACGGCGTCCAGTTTGAAATGCTTCCTCATTGGCATTGGGGAGGCACACGCCAGATAACGGCAAGCCATAAATTTCGACAGCGAAAGTGAGAGCACAAAACAGAAGATACTCAAATGATAATCTTCGATGCGCCGAATGTAGGAATACTCTGCCTAAATATTGAGATTGAAATTCTAGTTCCAACCAAAAGCGAACAGAAGATGACACATCTACGAGCAAATTCTATAATAACTTGACAGTTTAAATGAGACTAGATGAACCCGCCCGTTCCGCTGCGTATTGATAAAGCCAGCGTCAGTAAATTCAGTATATAAATTAATTCTTCCCGTTCCCATTTCCCTTCCCGTTCCTCTTCCTTCTCTCTCTCTTCTTCATACTAAGTCAAGCTGCGGATATTGGTACCAATATCTTTAAATTCTCTAACTCTATCGCTACTTCTACCTCAATTCAAAAGAATTCTTTACCCAGTCAAATTAAATGCTTGCCTACTATATAAATAGAAACACCTTTAGTATGTTTTATATGGAAAATCGTTTTTATCGATATCTTTGGCGTCATCTATTGGAATTCGTCCAAACTTCACAAAAACCTTCACTCTAATACTGTCTACAATGTGTGAATATTTGGTTGAAATCGGTCCACGCGTTTTCGAGTTTAGCGAGCACATCACTTTTTGAGGCTTGATTTTTATATGTATAGATATATATAGATATATATATATATACGTATAAAATTCGAACGAATCATACGTGAAGCGCGCTTCTTACGCTCCTCACCCTTCCTCTTCTTCTTAAATGGCCATAACAACCCGTTGGCGGGATACGGCCTATTGTAGAGCACGCCTCTAGGGGATTTCAAAGGTAGCTAGTGTTCTCTCTACCTTGTCTTACCCACGGAGGCATGGTATGCGCTTTTGTTGTCTTCCTTCAACATAGACCTTTTTCGCAGTAGCTTCTTCATTCATACGGGCAGCATGAGCTAGCCAGCGGAGCCGCTTTATCTTAATTCGCTTGACTATGACAATATCGTCGTAGAGCTCATAGAGTTGATCGTTCCATTAAATTCGGTAGTCACTGCCAACGCGTAAAGGGCTAAAGATCTTACGGAGTACTAACCTAAATATTGTAAATGTTATTATTCTTTACTTCCTTAATGGTACAAAAAAATATATTTTCTGCCTTTTTAACCTAATGGGAACATTTTTGTGCCATCTTCGAATTTGCCGAATTAGAGAAGACCAGAAAAGAATTAATATTTTTTTGGTCCGGGTGGAATTTATACTGCTCTCGGCCACCTTATTCTTGAATATGGCTAAGTTTGGACACCCCCATATTAATTTTCTCAGAAAATGATAGATTTGGTTTAAAAGAAATTTCTTCTTCTCATCGCATTATCAAATGAACTTTCTAATTTTCTTCTGGTTTCTCGCCATTTCCGTCTGTTACACTTACAAGTTTGTAGATCTAAGTTTGCTTCGCATGATCCCTTTCAAGTTCTATGTTTTAATTGTAATGATTTAGGGGATTTCACCCAAAATCGCTGTGCCACTTATTACCCGTGGCCATCTCGTGGTAGATCATATTCCTTTTCCTTTTCATATTGCTCTTCCCATTCCCCTTTCCGTTCATCGTCTGCTTTCCGCGGATATTGGTACGACCTGTTGAACAAGTTGTTCATTGATCTCTTCCATTTTTCTTCTTGCTTCATTAGCAGTATTTTGCGACCAGCATCCATGTTTCGATCGTCTTTGTACCATTGGAAAAACACTAACCATCCTCAATTCAAGAGCTTTAAAGTGAAGCAATCGCCGCACACTACTTCGCTCCTCATTCTCCGTCTGCCCTCAATTTCCTTCACTCTCCCACAATCCTTACTCTCCCTCACGTCTTACTCTCACTCTTAGCGGGTAGTGACCGCTATCTACTCTCCCACACCTCACACCTCTCACTCCACCATACTCTCTCTTTCTCTCACTCTCTCTCACTCCTCATTCTCCCTACACTGTCCATTCTCCCTCAACTAATCCACTCACTTGTTGACCTCATCCAAACCTTCCCCTACGCCCCCTTTTTCTCCCACCCCTTCTGCTTTGGCTGTAGGTTTTTTGCGGATAGTAAAGAAGAGTTGGTAGAAACTTTCACTTTCTGCACATCTACGTTTAAATACCTTTCGAATGAGTATATATGAGGCAGAGTGCCGTAGTAGTCTCAGAGTATGTACCACAAAATAACCGCTTCTCTTTTAATATGATGATGATGAAAGATGATATCATCTTCTCTTTTTAGTACTTACTTTTGACTATTCTTGATTCTTCTCAACGTGCATCTTTGATGTGAGTCTTTGCACATCCTTAAAAAACACATCCAAAGCGACTTTGTTTCTCTTTTTTGTTTTGCTTGACTTTGTTTTTTTTTTATATTGTTAATCTTGAGTCTTCGGCCTTTGGTGAATTAAAACGCTCACCAAACGGGGTTGACTCAGATAAGACTTCTCGTTTTTATATTCCTCATAAACTTATAATTGACAAGTATTTGCTAATGTCTTTTATAAATAAAACATTGGGGCGCCATCTAGCGTGCACACAAAAACCACTCTTCCGCATCTCTATGAACTATGCGGGGTCAGAACACACAAGCGTAACACAAGCTGAGCGTAACACCATTTTCGGGATAGCTGACAAATCGGTCTTACCATCAGGTCGCGCCATTAGATGTGTCACAACAAGGTGCGTAAAGCGACGCGTTAAAGTACTCTTTACTATATTTCGCGATGTAAATCTCTTTCTAAGCTAAACAGTATCAGAAAATCAAATCTGTCGATTTATGTGTTTAAACTTTAAAGTACGAAAAATGATGTCCTTGTTGACAAATGTCGAATACATATCAAAACATTTCTAAAGATTACACTATGCACCATTTTACCATATTCAAACATAAAACAATAAAAAATTTTACAAACATTTTAATTTAATTCATTTAAAATAAGAAAAAAAGAAAATTTTTCGATTTTCGAACAAAATATTTAGTTCATTGGCCTGTAAAGATATTGATTCAATATTAAATTACCTTCAATTCGAGTTATAATTCATCTTGATCGGTAGTACGGTTCCCGAGTAATATGAGATTTGCTGACTTCGCAACTCTCCAAATGCCGAATTTTTTGGAAAACGGTGCTGAAAAATCTAAAATGCTTTCTGGATTCGAAACCAGCGACACAAAATGTATCGAAAAAGGTATAGGTATAAGTATTTTAGACATAGGCCTAAAAATTGTTGCATAGTGTTATGCTTCAAAATGTGCCTAAAGATTCAAAAAGTTCTTCATTCTGGCGAATCGCTTCACTCGAACGAAACATGTGTGTGATTGCCATGTTGCGAGCCCATGATGTTTGGGCCCAAACTTAACTCCGGCCCTGTGCATCATGTTTAGCTTTTAGCGCAAACGCTTCAACCAGCTGATAGCCCCTCACTGCGTGTAGAGTATTGCAACCATCGTAACCCTTTAGAGAAAGACAATTTAGTTATATGAGACAATTTTGTTGTTGTCGTTTATTGTATTGTTTTTCATTTTGTTTGCTCTCTTGTTGTTGTTGTTTTTGTTAGTTGGTTAACATGCTTGGAAATATGTAACACTTGCACTGCTTTTGAGTTATTTTATATTGGAGATACCCTAAAATCTAGCAACTATATTATAAAGTAAAATGTTTAGTTAGCATTTAATTCGTAATACATGTATAGTAAGTATGTTCTCAGTGATTACTCATCATAGTTTAGTTTTATATTTAAGTGTTTAGTGTGTAGTGAAACTTGTATTTTTTGTAGCTTTTGCATTTCTAGGATACTCTTAATGCCATTGAGAGCTTAGCGTTTTGTTAATAGAGTTCTCTACAGAAGCTAATACTTGAAATTTGAACTAGATTCGCATAAGTGTTTTATGGTTTATATAAGTTATATAGTTTTTCTTATAGCTAGTTTATAGTTTAGTCTATAAATATTTATCGTTTTTGTTTTTTGGGTAAAATCACATTGATATAAAAAAATGCTCTATTAAGGTAAAAATTGAATTCAAAAATACACTGTAACAAAGAATTTATTCAAATTGTATATGTATTAAATATCTGGTTTGCTTATTTTTTCGCTTTACACATAAATATTGTACTAAGCTTAATATTCTTTTCTTTCTTTTTTTTTTTTTTGAGATTACGTCCATGGAAACTACGTTTGCTGCTGATTTTTGTATAGAATATTAAAAAAAAAATTAAATTAAAGTTTAAGAATATAATAACACGAAATAAAGTAAGTTCCTAAAGTATCCTAAAATCCTATTTCGGAAGCACTTTACTCGTTTTATTTGCCTTTGCCTTTCAAATATTTCAATAGTTATAAAGTTATGTTACTTTAAATTTGCATATTCTTACTTTTTTCCAAACTTCCGTTTCTAGAAGAACCTTAATTGTGGCTAACAATGTATTCTAAATCTATATACACGCACTGCGTAAGTATCTTACCTTGAAGGCAGGGCCGTCAAGAGAAAATCGGGAAGATGCGCTGCCCCATCCTGTTTTATAGAGGTGATGCACCCCTTTTGGGGTTGATTCCCCGACGTCCCTGCTTGAAGGTATTGATAATATAACAATATCTGCAAATAACTTCACCGAGCTTTGTCTATGCGTAACTTGAATTTTTTTTTTGGATATTATTTAGAAGCAGCTTCGAGTTCTAAGACATAAATGCGAGTTGTTCGAAGCTTTTAAATGCTGTGTTCAAAACTCTGCTCAAGTTTTTGTAGGTTATTCGCACTCGATTTTGCACAGAAATTTAGAAAATCTCAGCTTAACTTACTTATAAATTTTGAAAATAAATAAGTCTGCTGTAAATTTTAGACAAAATAATTTGTATAATGTTAAAGAAAAATTAAAATGGCATAAAATACTGAGCTGCATTATTGGGTCACATTTTGAATATGCATTAATCTCTTGCTCTAAATACATATATGAATTCATTTTTTTTTTTTTTTCCAAAAATAAAGAAAAATGCTGCCTATGCACATTTGAAATTTTATTTTTTTACTTTCGAAATTTTGTTTCAAATGAAAAAAGTCGCTTTATAACTGTGGCTTTTTTTTAAAGGATTTTCTGTTCGAAAATGAATATAAAATTTAACTCTTAAATACAAAAAATTACATCTTTTGCACTTTTGCCTTTGTTAAAACGTCAATTGCTTTTCGAATTGAAGTTGAAGTATCTTCTTACCATTTTTTTAAATTTAAGCAAGCTCAGAGTAACACCAAACTGCTCAAATTGAAGAGTAGATAAAATAATTTTAGTTATTAAGCGCATTAAAATATTTTTTTTCGGATTTGTCTTTAAAAAAAAAAGTTGTTTTTGTTATTAAATTAATTTTCGTTAATTTTTTTAAATTTCATACAACAGTAAATAAAAAAAATTGTTTTTAATAATATTTGAATTTTGGTCATTTTTTAAGATTTCAAATAACAGCAAATATAAAAAAAAAAATTAGAGAAAGATTTGAATTTTGGGAATATTTTAAGATATCAAGTAACAGCAAATATAAAAAAAAACTTATTTAGTTATTAAGATTTGCAATATTAAATATTAAGAAAAAAATATTTAATATGCATTCACACTCAAAAATAAGAGAAATAACGAGTTTTTAATTGTTCTTCAATGTTCTTGGTAAAATTTTTTTTTTTATTACATATTTAAATGTTCAGAAACCAAAAAAAAAATTCAATAAGTAGATTTTTTTTCCAAAGCAAATTCAAAAATATATTTCTTTAAAGTATAAAAAACGTTATTTTAGTTTTTTTTTAAATGTAATATTTTTGAAAAAGATGCATTTTATTAGACTATTTGAGTGCAATTTACTTGATTTGAAAAAACCTTTTTCTTTTAATTGCAGCGTTTTGTAGTTACAAATTTGTTTAGCATTGGCTAGAAATTGAAAAATAAAAAAACAAGTTTAATAAAATAAAGTTTAATTTAATTTCATAATTATCACTAAACATGGACAATATAATTTCAGCTATAAATTTCATTTATTATTACACATATGTTGTATTTTTGTTTTAAATGTAATAATCAAATTTAAATTATGTCTAAATTTGGCGCGTTTTTCTCTTTAAGTTTCCCATTATAATTATTTTATTAGCAGTATATATGCATTATAATAACATATTTATGTATAATTATTAGACAATTTCTCTTTGCTTGGTTCATAATGTTGCTGGTTTTTTGTTAAAAAATAATTTAACATTATGTCGCATATATATAAAAATGACCTGCTCAATCTTTTGATTATCGTACACAATGTACTTGATGTACATATATACTCTTTATATACTAATATTTTGCTTTAACAAATTCATATTGGTGTTTGCCTTAATTTCCGATCGTGTTTTTCATCATCTTTTTAAGAGGTGTTTTTTTTAAGGTGACAAAAGCAAAAGAAAGTCGAAAGTCTTTTTCATTCATTAAGTAAAAGTTTAGTCGTTAGATGTTGCAAGTGCGTTTACCAACACTGTTCTCTTTTGGTTCTGCTTACTAGGATATCTTTATATAATTTTGGTGCAGCTGTTGAAATGTTGCTATACGGAACTGACTAGTGCTATTTGCAGTATTTTCTAGTATTTTTTTGCTTTCAGTTATAGTTCGAAATCGCAGTTTTCTACTTCGTTTTTTCGCTAAAACTTACACATGTATTAAATTAACAATGAGAACTGATTATGATCATGAAGAGACGACAATTGAAACGTTACGCTCTAAATATAAGTAAGTAATAACAACATTTTGTATTTCGTTAATAGTATTAAGTACTGCTTTTTGACGCTTTAGGCGTTAGATTAACAAACAACAACAATGACTTGAATCGTTTAGCGAATGATAATGCAATATGCATATAATAGTTATAATCATAAAAATACATACATACACAATATTAAATAAAAAATATGGCCTAGGCATATAACAATGAATGATACTGTTGCCAGTTAGCTGAACTCGGAGACACAACAATGTACAGTTGCGCTCCATCTATTTACAATATTATAAATAAAACTAAGCCAGACTTAGAAACTAATTAAACATTATAATATTATCATTTCTTTTTCTTTTCTTTTTGCTTTAATATTAACATAAATTTTACACAATTATAGATTTATTTATATGTTTGTATTAACATGTAAGTGTGTGTGTACTCTGATATAGCATAGCGTATATAAAACTGTCAATTTCCAATTTCCAATTTCCAATTTCCATTTCGCACAGCTTCTCTACAGCTCTTGAACGTTGCAGTTGTTATTGTATTTATTTTAGAAATTTTTTCAAATTTTTTATTTTTTTTCATTATTATTTTTTAAACATTTGTTTCCCACTACTTAAATTTTAATAAATCGTATGCCTCCAATGTGCTTATGAACAGATACAAAATCCAGAGAGAAAATAAAATACTACCATGTATCCATTTTGTTCTTGAAGCTCCACCAAGTTCGGCTCCAATCGACTTAGTATTGCGGCGATACATCATTATGCTTATGGCAACTAGGGCCTCCACGCAGAACAGCGCCACTGCAAAACCAATGCTGCAAAGAGAGTAAAGTGAAGAGTTTGAAAAAAGTGTTGCATACTTTTGGGCCAGTCCAAGAAAATGCACTCGGCGGCAGTTAGTGCGTTATTAGATTAAGTGGTTTAAGTATTAATCCGGAAAAAACAGATCCCACGGCTTGTCCCCCCCAAGCTAAATGATTCCACCCTATCTTTCAGTAATAGTACAAAATATTTGGGGATAGTACTAGCCAGGTAATGGGACTGGAACCTCAACACTCTTGAGCGCACCAAAAAGGAAGCGATAGCACTATATTCCTGCAAGAAAACCATAGGCATATCTCCCGAAATAGTTCTATGGATATATTCAGCGATAATAAGGCCCATTCTTCTATAGGCAGTTCTAGTGTGGTGGCCAGCTTTGCAAAACAAACCACCCTAAGGCAACTCAACAAAATACAACGGGTTGCGGAGCTGTGCATTACAGGAACGGCTCGTACCACGCCAAACACTACCCTTCTTGCTTTTAAACATTAACCTTTGAATCTCGCACGAGAGGAGTCTGCTCTATTGTCGGCAATACGCTTGAGCAGGAGCAGGAGCTGTTGGGACGAGGAAGAGGTTGAAACGGTGGAGCATCTCTTCTGCTCTTGTCCGAAATAAGACCCAAAAAGATCGCAGACTTCTGATTCCGGATCTGATGATTAACGAAGAAGGAGTGAAAACGAGATCCTACGGTAGCACAACGGGCCGAAATACGGCCTAAGTGTGCCAGGCAGTTAGCCTGGCAGCCGTTCTAACCTTACCTAGTGCGTTATGCCGGGTTTACACTGTATGACACTATGACAGTGTGACGTGTGCCCATGTGCGCCAATGGCTGTTACACGTGCAAAGTGTTTACATTGTAGTCACACAAATTATGAGTCACACGAAACACCTTTTTACATTATGACAGTATGACGCTGTGGCTAGAAGTTTGCAAAAAGTAAACAATGAACAAGTTCGTGAACAATAACTACGAAAAGAGTCATACGAGAGCGAACATTTAATGTGCATGTCACTATTATTACCACACGGCGCACACGAACATTATTATTCTTTGAATTCATTTTATATTTTAAATTTGTATTTAAATAGGCAGTATTTTTGTTTAAATTCAACACACAAACAATCCGTGTTGTTGTCACAATGTAAAAAAGAACCAGCATGTTCGATATGCAGGCACACCGAAAAATTGTTTATTTGAACCATTTTTATGACACAGCTGTTTACACTGCGATGACACATTTTGTTCTCCAAAATGCCCCAGCTATTGTCACACGGAGCATATGACACCAAACGATTACTTTTGTTCACACTGTAGATGTATTCGTTGGTGTGACATTTAGTAACTGTGCCAACGGGTTGGCTGTTCACACTGTTGTATGGCCGTATGACAGCAAAGTTTGACGCTGTGTGCCCCAGTGTAAACCCGGCATTAGGTTAATGCTGAGCGCAGCAGATCTAAGGCTCAAAACATACAGAGAGCGGAATTGAAGAGAGCTGAGCTTTTTATCTGTGGAGAGCACGTCGGCTATTTACACTTACACAGCCGAAATTATGATGGAATAAAACCAAGGTGTGCACATAAAAATGCCCTAGAAAAGTTTCTGCGGAAAGTACTCTGTAAGATCTTTGGCCCTTTACGCGTTGGCAACGACTACCGCACCCGATGGAACGACGAACTCTATGATCTCTATGACGACAATGACATAGTCAAGCGAATTAAGATACAGCGGCACCGCTGGCTATGTCATGGTGTGCGTATGTATGAAAAAGTTCCTGCGAGAAAGGAAGCGACGAAATTATGGTCGAACTTTAAACAAACGAAAACTTGTATTTGTAAGTTCAATTAAGATAGCTAAGATATATCAAGAAGCTGCACTGCAAACTATAACCAAAAGCACAGTTTTTATCAGTTTTGTACAAGCCTTAATATTTGTGGCAAGTTTGATCGAATCGCTTATTTCATAAAGCTATCACACAAATGATCGGAAAATGAACCTGAACAACTCATATGCATGCGGCTTAATAGTTTCTCAACTTGCTGCATTAGATCCTCATGGCGCGTTTAAAGAATTCTGATTGTGGCGAAATGTCGTTAGGGTTGGCCATACTATTAAAATCTACCCATAACTAAAATAAGCATGGGGACCATTCAGAATCGGATAAAAATGTTAAGGTTGTTCCAATAACAAGAGCTTTACTTCTGTTCGGAACTTGAACATAGCAGATAAGTGAATTATGGTCTACTCGCCGTCACCAATAGTTTTGTCTTTTATATTTTGGAAATTAAATTTTTTTTTTTTGGCTTTATACGCGTTGGCAACGATGCGGTAGTCGATGGAGCGACGAACTCTATGAGCTCTACGACGACATTGGTATAGTCAAGCGAATTAAGATCCAGCGGCTCCGCTGGCTGATGGCAAGTTGTGCGTTTGGATAAAGAAGCTCCCGCGAGAAAGGTCTTCAATATATGTGTCGAAGTGTGGCGACGAAAGGGCAGACCATGCCTCCGCTGGAAGAACCAGGTAGTGAGCGCGTGGAAAATAAAGACGCCTAGAGGAGAGATTTACATCAAGCCGTAACCCCGGTGACGGGTTGTTATGGCCAGTTCAGAAGAAGAATTTTGGGAATAGACAATTCTAAGCTTTGCTAGATAAAAAACGCAACACAATGAATCATTTAGATAACATATTATATTCATTAACTGTTAAGCGCACAAGCTTACTCCGAATCGGAATAAATAATCTGTTGGTTTATGTATAGATAAATAACATCACCACGGCTTTTAAATACGTTCTTCTGCTTAGGCAATCCAACATCAACTTTTACTCCATTTGGAAGAGCGTGCTTATAGAAACATTTGTTGCCAAAGGGACACTTTCCATCACCTTGCTTGAAATATTTGCAATCTTTAGCGCCTAGAGCAGCCCGATAGTCGCCTAAGAGTTTGTCCTTCTGCTCCTTAGTCTCAACCCAAAATTGGCTGGCGCATACATAATCAGAGCATATGCGGCATTCGGGGCAAGCTCTAGTGACTTGGGGCGCAAAGTCTTTGTCCTGACGCCACTTACGTAAACATTTCAGACAAAAAACATGATTACAGTTGGGCAAAATTGCAAAGCGTTTCTCCTTTCGCTTTTGCATAACAATATCCATGCAAATGCCACATGTTTTGTCCTTAGAGCGTGCGATTGCAAACGATAAATCCATAGCCTTCTCGTGGCTCTGCATACATTCCAAGTGATGCTTCTTACGTTGATCTTGATCCGTCGGATGCAGGCAATAGCGATTACACAACTCACATAGTTCCGTATGTGCGCGAAATGGACGATTGCCGACATAAGAATAGCTCCCTTTATAGGGCCAAATATTTACCAGTGAAGCTGACTCAGCATATTTTATATCAGCTTTATATGACGATAGCTCGCTGTCGATATTGTGCCCTCCAGTGGCTCCAACATCTTCGCCAAGACCCTGTAGCGAGTAAAACTTCACTCCTGGTATAAACTCTGGAGCGTCGGCCCAATTACGGCGGCTAGTACCCGGTTTTTTGTCTGTTTCAGCGCCCGTGGTTTTTGCATACATCAAATCAGTGTCTCGTCGAAACTCGCCCAAGTCGTGGAAGAAACGACATTTCACGCCAAAACGGCATATCCCTTGTTTATGATACCAACAGATGGCCTGACGCCATTCTGTCTTTGTTCCAACGGAATCCATTATGTTGAGCACAATTTGCAAGCTTTATGCTTTTACTGGTCCAACAAATTAACGCAAATTTTAAAAATCACAAATTTTAAGTAATTTTTCTGATATTCCTTTAATGTTTTTATTTTGAATGTAAAATATTGTATCTTGGCCTGTGTAAATAAATTGGAGTCGAAAAAGTTTATTTCCCAGCCTTACACAGCCTACTTTGTTTGCTTAAATCTGTAGGCCTTGTCAGCTGTTGTATTTGAAAACAATCTAGATCAGCAAGCATTATATATGTGCTTTAATAACTTTACGCCGCAAATACTTCCAGAACTTTAAGTTGACCAGCTTTATCATCATTGCTTGATTGCAGCGAGATGATGGTCATAGAGTTGAAAGTTGGTTCCATAGAACGAACCCATGGTTCCATTAAGTTCCAAAAAGCCTAACATTTTTCAGCGTTGGAGTCAATGAGCCATAGATTACTGTTTTAAATGATACCGTGAAGTCTGTAATATGATTAGCTTGGCAAAGCTCACTAGTCATACATAGAACTTATCGAAGATCTCTTCATCCTTTTCCTCAGTTAAGGCGTGCATGGAGGTTATAGGAGCTTTTCTTCATTTAGTTACGGCCTAGAGGTACGGTGTCCTACCCTACAACAAATTCACACCTTCAGTAGATGTATCAGTTCTGATGCCTTATACTGGTTAAGCATTTCCTGGATGGCGATTGTGTTCACTCCACTCTTTTTGATGACAGCATTAAGTGTAAGGTTATTTCAGGTAATACAGCCTAAAACCGAAGAACTTGGAGCGCTTATTAAAGGGTTTTTCAATGCTCGTGAACAGTCACTGTGCGTGCGGAGGACGCTTTATTGAAACTTACAGTTAATTATAAACCTTTTTTTAACGTCTGATTGGCCAAAATCAAACCGTTAACGGGTTACGGTCTCACATTGGATGACGCGCCTTATGCATTTACTTCGCGAACGCATTCTTTTTGCTCTTTGCTTAGATGCTTCACTTGGAGAGGTTTCTTCTCCGGTGATTTGGAAGCCCTACGCGCAACCTTGTTTATACTTTAAGAGAAACTATCACCTTCGTCTACCCTCGCTTTACCAACCAATTTAAAGAACGTGTTTGGAAGAATGCCAGTCTAGGGGAATCCCAATGACTATTTAACGTATAGATAAAAAATATCGAATGTTTCGTTTTAACAGCACAAGGTAAAGGTTTAGGTCCGCTTAATGAAGTTAACTTATGCTCATTAGGAGTTTCATTCAGCAATGGCATGAAGCCCACTATTATTAGCTAGCTTCATTAGACGCTCCTAATCAGGTTAGACCAGGAAGAGAAATATTCATGCAAATTTGTAGATACTTTTGAAACCAATTTTCTTGATTTCAAGAACCAAATTCTTAGATTTATATATCTTCTCGTTTAAGCTCTTGTTTTAAGGTATCTAAAATCATTGATTGTCAAATCCGATAATAATTTGTATTCCCTGTCCATCTCTCCCAAAGGTAACTGTTATGAGATATCGTTACTTACGTGCCCGGATCCACTGCGAATGTTGAGCCATTTGACATATGATAGATTGATGCCATAGTCCACGCCAAGCCAATACCCAGGAATACATTAACTGCATTGCTGCCTGTAACATTTCCAATGCTATTGTCGGCGGTGTCATCCTGTTTGGCCGCTATGAGACTGGCAAATGTATCTGAAAAGCACATTTGAACTTTGAAGTAGTTGTAGACGAAAGCTGGACAAGGTCTTACCTGGTATGCTGGTGCCCAGGGCGACAAAGCAAATGGCCGTAACCGAGTCTTTGATGTTGAGAGCGCAGCCAAAATAGGTAGCAGCATCGCCAATGATGGCGGTCAGTACGCCAATCACAAGTATGGAAACGGTAAAGGTAATATAACCGCCGCAAATGTCTAACGGTAGTAAGATTAGTGACCAAAGCATTTGATATTAGTGTTAAAGCAGTTAAGGCTTACCTGTGGGCGGCACAAATGCAAAGAGTATTTTCCAAAAGAGACAGACAAAATGACTGAGATAGTCAAAGCAGCCGGGCACCTCGTCCTCCACATCGTCATCATTATCGAACTCACTCTCATCAGCTGCAAAATAATAATAAACACTTTTTACTTGCTATTAAAGTACAATTGTGTCAAGTACACACCTGGCACAACTGTCAGCGCATCCTTAAACTGCTCCTTCCAGGAGGATGTGCCAAGCACGGCGGATGCATTAGCTTTAGCCACAAGTTTATCAACGGTAGCCTGTAATATTAAAGCTTATGGTTATGAAAATGAGCTGGCATATGTAAGCATATGTGTCGTATACGTAATGTTTAACAACAGCTCGACTGACATTACGCATACGCCACGTATGTGCGGTACAGTTTATATAGCACTTCTAAATATAGCACTCAATAGCCATTTGGAGATTTGCACAATTAGGTACTTGTGTTTGTTGTTGTTTTTGCACCTGCAACTTGAGCACATAAAACTTGACACTTGACGCTGTTGTTGTTGTTGTTGTGTCGCACAGCCGTCCATTAAGCCAACTAACAACGAGCATATAAAAAAGTCAAAAAGGGTGGCTCAGTAAAGCCCTGACAGCTGCTGCATAAAAGCACTTCCATCTGCATGTGTTATGGTAGGTGTTTATGTCCCTGTCACACTAACTAGGTGTAAATGTGTGCTGTCTGCTGTACGTGCGTTGTGTGTGTATGAGTCAAAGTGTTTGGGTGCAAATTTCTTGCTTGACAAGTGAATTGAATTGCCTTTCATCGGCATTGTTTTGCTTTATGTCTCGCTTATGATTGGTTGTCTCATTACGTGACAATTATGTTCCGAGTTGACACAAATTGCAAAATAACAGTTTTTCGTGATTCGCATTCGTATCGATTTAAACAGGAAGCGCTTAATGACTTAACGGCTTGAATGGCATTTCACGAAATAATTTATGAACCTATACAAAATAATCTGAAACATTTTCGTTTACAAATAGCCGTTAAATAGATATGTGTTTTCTGGTGAAAAGCTAAACAAATGAAAATCATGAAGAATTCGATACAAAATAGTGCACATCTTCTAGGAAATACTTGTAACATAAACATTTCAAAAGCAGAGAACTATTTGGTACTTGACTAAGTGCAATCCCAATGCAAAATATACAAATTTGAGTTATTCGGATTCTATTGCAGAACATCAAGTATGCAATGCAAGGAGCCATGGTAATAATTCCAAGAACTGGAGATTGCGTAAAGTCTGTTATTTATGCTGCTCGATTACTTGGCTACACCCTATAACGTTGTTCTATTATAACTATTCTATGTCAACATTGAACGCAATGACAAATTTGTTTAATTCTAAGATTTTGCTATGTATTTGGCGGCATCAGCTGCAAACATATGCTGAAAGCAGAAGAACACTACTATAACTATCAGTACTGTTTTGGACGGCCTCCCTAAGTTGCGGACCCTCCAAGCTGTCGAAAATGTTGTCCTGAGACTGAGAACGGCATGTAACAATCTGCAGCAGAAAGATCATATCTTTTCTCTTCCTCATTAAGAGATTCAAATAAAACTCCGCCGCACTATGTCTGCTTGATACCATTCCACCCGCCTTAATATACAAATCGAATTTGTACCAATACCTTCAGTTCTTTAGAAGATACTTAAAATATGTTTATTTCACATATGAACCTTTAAGGATGATTCAATCTTTCTGCATGCTAATGTGCTCTTTAGTAGATTTGCTAGAAAAAAGGTCACAACTTATTCAGGAGCTCAAAATGTTCATTTTTATTTATATATATTATTTATAAGGATGATATGTTCTCACTGGGTACGAACTTTATCTAACTTAAATACCCTTAAACATTTTTCGTTAAACTTTAATCGTCGCTGAATCCGAATCTGTCAATTTTTTTGTTTCCATGGTATTACGATTTACGTAATCGCCGAATAATCGAAACTTGCGTAACTATCATAGCTAGAATTTAAAATAGTTGGATACTTTTAACTTTTTTCATCGCCGAATAATCGAAAATATAGAATTTAAGGTACTTGAATATTTTTCCATTTTTTTTTAAAAAAAGTTTCGGTCCATTGTGAGTCTTAATTTGTAGTGCCCTTGAGTTCTTGAAAAACATGAAAACACAACACACTTCACCTAACTTAATCGTGATTAAATTTATGTATCGATGCTTCTGATAACTCAAATTTCATAGAATTGACGGATTGTCAAAATATTCGCATTTTTAATGGCTTTTTTTTTTTGGTTATTTGTATTAAAGGCTTTAGGTGTTTGTATCGAGACAGTTCCAGCTTCAAAACTATCGATAATGGCGCATTTCGATATTTTTGATAGTTTCAGGAAAAAGTTTCTATAGTATCGATAGATTCGGTAATATCGGTAGTACTATCGGATTATTTTTCTTCCTTAGGTGCTACTTACGATAGTGAAAAAAAACATCGATAGTTTTAATAGTGTCATCTATGATTTCTGCTTAACATCTTGAATTAACGATCTCAAAGTGAGTTTAATCCGAAAAATAAAAGGGTACTTAGCTGGCAGTTTTTCTATGCTATTCGTCAATTTTACTGTTACTAGGTTACTTTATAAAGTTACTCAAAAGTTACGTTACGTTAAAGTTTTAACAAGTTTTTTGTTGTTTTTGTGCAAATTCAAAAGGCGAATAGTTTTAAAGAGCACTAATTTTCAGCGTCTCAAATTCTTTAGATAGTGGAAAAATTTTGTAATTAATGAAAGCTATTGTTCTTACCTTGAATTCTTTGCTCTCACGTATACGTATCTCTGTGGTTGTTTGCTCCCCATTCCTGGGCTTGCTTAACAGCAGAACGCGCTCCAATTCGCTAACATCCTGCGGTCGCTTCTTTTCCACTTCCTTTATTTGGGCTAACAGTTCATCGTCTGTGTTTGAGTTTGTATGTGTTTGCATTGGTGATGGCAGCGAGTGAAAGAGTAGACAAGTTTAGTTATCGAAGTTGGCAGGAGTTGGTGTGTGTGTATGTGTGTGTGTGTGTGTGTGTGTGTGGGTGAGTCTGTATGTGTGCACTTGGCCATCAACATCATTTTCATTTGCCGCAAGGCAGTGAAAATTTCATTGGAGCACAGCTCTTACACACACACACACTCAGAGAACCACACATAGACACAATGGCACACACACACACACACGCACACACACACATACGCTTAAAGAAGTTTAAGTAATTTGGTGCAACACACACACACACACACACACACACACACATACACACACTGACAGAACACAAAGACTTGTTTGACAGTTTGTGTTTGCGCATACAAAATAATAGTTGTTGCAGTACATTATATAATGTTGACTGTACATAGTATATGTATATGTACTTGCTCCTGTGCACATACTTTATAAGCATAGTAGCTAAAAAACCATACAAGACAAGACAAGGCAAACAAACAAAAAACAAACACAGTTGACAGTTTAACAGAGAACCAAACAAGTTGAGAACAGATTCGCAAGAGGTTCGCACAAATACTACTAAATATAATACGCAAATAAAGTTGCAAGCCAAAAGCCAGAGGCAAGGCAAGGAAGTCTTCAAAACTACAGAACATCAAATAAAAGCGTGAGAAACACCAAAGATACTTTGAGATATGACCGCACAACCCATGAAAATCATAAGCAATTTCATTGCAACAGTTTGGCATTAAACCATGTATAATTTTGTAACATAAAATGATAATAAAAGCTGGTGCTATGAAAAGAAATATTGTTTTGTAGATAAATATGTAAATTTGCAGAGCAAGAAGTTTACTACAAGAGCTTCAAGTCGTTTTCTCAGTGTCTAGCTAGGGTTTTAAGTGAATAATTTCTATAGATTTACTTATTTTGTGACTGCTAGTTAAAGTGCTTTGCGCAATAGAGATTTGCATACAAGGTATCGATACTAGAGCTGATAGTACTATTGAGGTATAGAATTTTTTCCTTTGCTTATCACTATCCATATTTTTTTGACTATCGATAGCTTAAATCAACATGCCAGTAGCGTTAGTTATACTTTTTCCGACACATGCTAAAGGCTGCTTGGGACAAAGAACAGAAACGGAAACAGAAACTGAATTCAGTACATTTTCTACACAAACAGAAACAGCGTTTCAATATTTTGTACTAATTCGGAATCGAAACGGATATTAGTACATTTGAAACAGACCCAAGTACTTATGACTTGCTTCTGTTTGAGTTGAACGTAAACTGTCATTAGCGCCATCTTTCTTGTTCTTATTACAATGGATTCGGACATTCGTAAAGCAAGTGCCATCACAGCTCTGAAATCAGCTTCGAAACATTAAATTGAAGCATAATATGCTTAAATATGACATTAACCTTGTACATAACATGAATGTGCATCTCAAAATTAAATTTTTTTTCTGTGGTTTTTTGCACACTTTCAAAAAAGAAACAGTAACTCAGTCTCTATATCAGTTTCTGTTTGCGTTTCTGGCAAGAAAACTACAGTACTATATAGAATCGATAGTTTCGAATCTTTTCCCTTTTCCCATACTATCGTTAGTTTTGCAGCTCTAGTCGATTCTTGTGCATTGCTTGTGGAGCAATGGAAAACAGAGTATACTGTAGGTTCTGCTTCTGCTTCATTTGTTCAATAAACTTAATATACTTTTGCCATCAAGTTACATTAACAGCTATTTCCACGCTACTTATGTAAAACACTTAGGGGCGCCTTCTTAGTACATATTTTCGAAGCATATATAAAGGCCGTAAAACCAATCTAGAAATGGACACTGTATGTTGAACATAAACCATATGCATCACGGCATGTATGAGTCGGTTGTACCGCCAAGGCCCACCATTAAATGTTTTACGAAAAAAACTTTTCTTTGCACTGTAGAACTATATTCTCATATCTTTTCATCTTAACTAGACATTGAGAAAACGTTACGCTGTAAATGTGCTGCATGCAAATCCATTTAGATAGAATAATACGATATGTATGCATATGTAATGCTGACGATTTGATGACTCACGAGTATGATCTCCGTTTTCGTCGTGATTTTCTAGACATCGACACGTGACAACATGAATATTGATATTGTTTGATTGATCAAAATTGCAGAAAATACAAATGTTAGGTTATAGGGAATATACTCTTACATACGTACTTTAAATAGTTGCATAAATATTCAGTTAAAAATATGCTAAAAATGTATTTGTTTTATTGTGCCAATTTTACATTTACTCAATAATTTCGGGAATTTCTTTAGCTTGCATACGTTACTCTGTTGTAGCATAAATAATATAATATTCAGATATTTGCGTATTCTAATACATCGAAACACAAAAACATATAAAAAAAAAAACAAAAATACATCGATATGGTATTGTTTTTAGAAAATTTCGAAAATAAAAGCCGTTAAGTTTAGAAAAAATAAACAACGGAAACTGATTAGTAATTTGCTTTTACTGAGCCTTAGCTTAAATAGATACAATTCGGGAAACACAAAATATTAAGTCAATTGGATACGCAGTGTAGCGTGTATTACTTACAAATCGATTTGGCGATGCATGTTTGAGAGAGTTTTAGAGCGCATTTGCAAGAATTGAGAGATCGTATATCGTGTAGAGATAGATAGAGAGAGAGATAGAGCGTTCATGGCACAACAAAGAGAAGCGGGCACAAGCGCGTAATACAATCCGCATTGAGCATAGAGACAATCAATATGTAACCAAAATTGTTGTCCAAAATGTATTCGATAACATTTTACAACTAATTTTATTTCAATTGAAGACGTAGTACTGAGCCGCTTTGCGTAAGGCAGCAAAAGGCGGCGTTATTTATAGATAAAAAGATACAGATACATTTGGTTTTGCGGCAGTGCAGTGGCTGCTGCGTCGAAAAAGCGCAATTGTTTTTATGGTTACAGAGCTACACAGATCAGATCGAATCATACACACAAACACGAACATACATATACGACACGTTACTGGCAAGTACTCGATACTCATTCGATATGTACTTAGATATGAGCTAGCAAGACTGTGTTGGGGTGTGAGTGTTTTCGACGAAACATTTACGATGTTTTTGATGTGTGAAAATTTTGTAAAATCATAAAAACTTTTTAAATGAACATGAAATATTTGTATTGGCACAGAGCACGCAGCTTATATTATATGCATCTAGTAGATACTGTGTTGTCTTGGGTATGGTCTTTTTTTGACTTTGTGGTTTTTTTTTTGGCATTTTTAACTGAACACTTAAATGACGCATATGATTATATACTTAAATACGCTTTTACATACCAAAAAATCGATTGAAAAATGATTCCTTGTTAGTGTCATCTGCGTGTGTTTTGGTTTTGGTTTTATATATTTGGCGTTGTATATATATATATATATGAGGTGAAATTTTTTGTTATACTTTATTCAAAATACTTGTTCAATACTTTAGATGCATGTGATAAATTATAAAAGTGCAGGGATTTGGTTGGTTTGTGGGCTTTAGATAAGGTGATTGGTTCGAGAGGTCCATAGCAATGTGTTTTTGGGCATTACACAGCGCACTAATTGTCATCACTAATAACTAAGGCACTAATATTGGATGTTGTGGATAATACTAACAATATAGATGCTGACGTTTATTCGTTTTGGGTTTTGTTCATAAAATACCAGAGTTGCGAAACAAAATATGATACATACATAATAACAAAAAACTAAATGCAAAATAATTTCTTTTTCATATTTAACGATGCTTTGCCGGGTTTTCTATAGTAGAAACTATTGATAGAACCATAAAATAAAACTATTCCATACAATCGATAGTGACATCAATAGTTTTTTTTCTTTCATATTCTATAAAATTTCACTTCCCAATGTATTCCTGATGAATAATGAGGGCGCAACTCTGCTAAACTATGCATCAATCCTAATACTAATCTTTCGGACTCCCACAATAGAGATGTACTGAAACAATGCGTTATACTTCTCGGACAACGAAACACCCTCTCATTTCGATGGGTCCATGATCATAACAACATCCCCGGAAAAACTTTATTAGCACATAACTGAATCTGAAAATTGCAACGGAAATCAGAGTGAAACATATTGGTGCGAATTAGTAACTTCGAAAAACTGCAACGGAAATCAAGATGAAACACATTGGTGAGTAGGTAGCGCTCTCTCAGAGTTCGGCGAGCATTCAACGATAGCTTTAAAGTCACTTGCTCGTCTAAATTATTTGCAATTGTTATGGTATATTTTGAGATGCTTTGAAAGATGCGCTGTACTTTGAATTATGACGTATGTAAATTGCCATGAAAAGTTCTTTGAATACTAAACTGCTTCTTGAAGTAAAACTTCACAAGCGCATAACTGATTCTGAAATACTTAAATGGAAATCAAACACACATGAAATCTGATTTCTATTCAAAGCTCGACATGCATGCATTGTAATTCCTTGACGTCACTTGATCATCTAATAAGCTTCTTTTCAATAAAGTTCTTTGACCGGTCACCACAGCGATAAACCATCAACTTTTAAGTGTATCTAATTAATGTTTAAATTTAAAGCAACCATGAGAAACCCGTACCCGGCAAGGCATCATCATTTGGGTAACAACAACAAAAGGATTCTAAACGCAAAACATACAACACCAAATGAAATACATAACAAATTTGTTTGCTTTTGAGTGAAAAACTAATTTGCACTTTTTGGCCGCAATTTCCGCACTTTTTACAGTGTACAAAAGCAAAATAGAATTTTGCTGGCAAATCAAACCGAAACCGAAATCCAACATGGAATTTATTATTATTATTTTTAGCTTTGCTCGTGTTCAATTAAAATAAAATTAATTAATGTACAATTTAGGTCTTACTGTAGTGAGCAGAATCTAGAAGCATAAAAAACAAAAATAAATAGACAAAATAGTAAAAATAAACAATTGATAAGTCAGGGGCACCATATACACGAAAAACGAAGTTACAATTTGCTTTTAAATCAAATTGGATTTTCCAATTAAAAATTCGTTCTTTTTTTGCGAATTGAGCGCGCAAAAAAAGAATCAAAACTTTTGGTTGACGAGTGTAGTAAGTTGTGTGTGTCTCAGCTAAGGTTGTTGTCTGGGCTAAGCGTTGTGGGTTTGGTTCGGGTTTTGGGGCACTTCATTTTGAGTATCTTTATAATAAAGAAGAACCTTGCGCTTTCTTGTTGTGTTGCTTGTTGTATGGCTTCTGTTGCCAACAGAAAATGTTTGACATTGGTTTGAGTAATTTGGTTAACAGGAAATTGCGTTTGTTTTGTTGTTAGACTTGTTGTTGCAAAGAGGGCTGGTTATGGGTTCTGGGGTACAGTGTCTAGGGGAATCAGTTTGAAATGTGTCATTTGGGTTTTATTTCGTGTTTGGTGCTGATAAATTGAGTTTGATGATGTTGTCTAGTGTTGTCTAACACTTACCCGGCGCCAAGCGTGGCTCGCCAATGTGCACCTTAAAGTTGACATCCTTCTCATAGCTGCTTGCCTCCGTAATGACCAGGGATATAAATTGTCTGCAAAGGCACAATTTAAGTGAATTAGTCAATATTAAAGTCGACATGATTTCAAGTTTGCAACTTTGTTGCCTTCATCGCATTCCTAGCTTCTACTTATGCTAATAAGCAGTTTTAATCAAATTTATGCGAGTCTCCGGACTTAAGTGCTATGTCTAATCGCCTGAAAGGCAACTAGGACCTATTGCTAAACACATTGATTAATGTACTGCCCTTGGCTAAACGGCCGCAATCTTGACACTTCAAATGGAGCTCTGGAATTTATGGTGCAGCAGGAGCATAAACTGACTGCCACAGTTTCAGCTGAGTGGCCACACTCGGTTGGGGGCGTTACATACACATATGCGCGCACATTAAGTGTGTGTGTGTGTGAAATCGAAGGGGCACTCACTCCCCCACATACTCGTAGAGTCAAGAGCAAATACAATGTTTGTATTTATGAGTTATGGTTATGATTAAGCAAATAAACAAATTATTACGTATACGCTCCATGTGTTTATAAATACATTTGTGTCTGCGCGCCATATTTACGGATTTTATCATGTTTCTCAAAGCGAAATTAATTAATATTAAAACAATAGCGTGAAATTATGAATTATATCTTTGGGCAATTATCATTTTTGTGGTATGTTTCATCGGTAAAATACTATTTTCAAGCTTAAATTTAAACAGATATTGCTCAATATGCGAACAAATAAAAATGAAAACAAAAGTATAGAAAAACTTGTGTTCGCCAAAAAATCAAATTGATTTTTTGTTGTTTATGAATTTTGCTCGTTTATTGACTCTCAAGCGGGTTATTCATTATCATGCTTGAATACATCATTGTATGTATGTTGCCATTTCGTTCCGCACATCATGATTACATATTTCAAAACGTTTTTCATATTCGTTCATTAGCATAGGTGTATTCCCACTAATAATGCATAATGGAAGGTTTGCATGAATAAATCTGATGTGTATGGTTTATAGACTTGGAAACAGATAGCTACATATATATTTTGGTTCGAAAGAAACATCTTGAGTAAGGCTTTGTTTGCATATGGCCAGATAGCCAGAGCTGCCCCAGTAACAGGTGTGGGTAAATTCTATGGAGCTTTTGCATAAAAAAGGGAATATATGTATGTGTCTAGTTTTGTATCGGCTTTTGGGAAGTATGGGCGTAATCAAGACAGATATATTTATGTTCCGTCATAAGATAAAAAAAAGGAACACACATCTCACCTCGCCTTATCTTATTTTATCTCATCTCTTATCATCTCATCTTGTCTCATATCACCTCATATCATCTTATCTCATCTCCTATGATCCCGTATCATCTCATTTCATTTCACCTCATTTCATCTCTTCTCATATCCTATCATCTCATCTCCTCTCTCCTATCATCTAATCACATCATCGCATCTTATCCGTAATAGGGAACCATTTATTTCATAATGAAATATATACCGAAATCTCAAATGGCATTAACTGTATTTATAAACTTTCTTTACATGAATTCGAAGACTTCTTAGGGGATTTTGAACAGAAAAGTTTAATTACACTACGATAAATTTGAACTTTATTTAATGCCTTTGGTTAAAACATAAGTTTTTCGGTAAATTTGTAGTCGCGGATTTCGAATTTTGCTGTTTCTCAACATAATGACAAATGCGAAATCTCTCGAGCTGTGAGGTCAGCAGGTCGAATATTGCTCGGGTAACTTACTGAAATCAGCGATCTCAAATTTACCTGAAAAGCGATGCTTTAGCCATGTTCCCCTTTGTTTGTTGCCTTGTGTCATATCAAAGTATAAGTATATAGTTTCGTGCCATTTGTAGGAGTATCTTAAAACTCCTGTCCATTGTTGTAAATGCGAAAATAACAATTTCGGAAAAAAGCGTAAACATTTTAAAGTATCGCCTGTTCAGATTCATATCTTGACAAATAACAAAACCATTTCAGAACAAAACTGTTACTTAGAAAACTTGGAACTTAAAATTATTTGGAATTCGACCCTTAAGGACATATGGCTAAGCCCAGGCGATAATAAAACTTCGTGAAAAAAACCAACGGATATGCAAAAAATTAACTTCCAACCAAAAATAATAATTATGGCCATAAATGTGTGTATGCCTTATGAGTACTATAAAGACTTATTCAATGCGTGACTAACTCGACAAACCTATAATTCACTTGATTATAAACAGCAAAAAAAAAAAAAAATACTATTAAAAAATGTCGGACAAAACACAAGAAGCCAAAACGAACAACAAAAAAATGCTTTGTTTATTTCGCTGTAGTTTTTTGCCACAAAAGAGTTAAGTGAGCATTTTTATTATTTTGTTTATGGCCATATGCTAAAAAAATATTAAAAAAAGAGCAAACAGCACGAACAAACCTGCCATAAATTAAATACACCAAAAAAACTTTTACTACTACAAATAATTCGATTTACATTCAAACGCGATAAGGCAAGCAGAATTGGTCAAAGATTTCTTGCCAAGAATGCTAGAACACGGTTAATGGTTTAACAACACTAGTCTTCATAAGTTCTGAGAACATATCCATTTTGGATCATTCACAACGGTAAACACAATTAAAAAGCGTTTCAAAAAAGGAAATTTTTAATTTTATCTCGAGCTCTCATTACAATATTTGAATTTGGGTGCGAATACTCAGGTTAAAGAGATATATTTTTTGTTACTTTTTTGAACTCCAACAATTTCACAGATCATCAGCAATTTAACGATTTTCTTAAAATAAGCAAGTTTCAATGAGAACTTTTCACAACTTTCCGAAATACAGGCGTATTATATGAAATACAGAACTTTAGTTTTCAAATAAAGAATTCATAACTTTGCTATTTACCCCGAGCTTTCAGAAATGCAGTGAGTTTATTTCTTATTAAAACTGGATTCACTTTTTCAATTTCAAATTTTTTTATGAGATTACTTAGATTTGTTGACCTTCTCGACCTTCTTCTTTAATTGGTGATACCAAATGTATTTCGTGTGCTTTCAACCTGGTTCTTCCAACGGAGACACTGTCTACAACCTTGAAAAAATCAAGAGAACAGTTTTCAACATCGATCTGAGAGTCCAAATGCCGCGAGTCTTTACTTGAAGAAAACATATACTTTGCTTATCTCTCTTATACAACGTGACAAATATTGCAAATTCTCTTTCAATAGCCAGATAGCATGAGCGCCTTAAAGAGCGTTAGTTTCGTCCCGCGAGAGTGATCTCTTCTACTGTCTTCTACTCATTAGGCTACTGGGGCCAAAGTAACATCTATAGGCAATAGTGATTCTCCACTTGATCTCCAAGCTGACATTGTTCTTCATAATGAGTTCAGTTTTCAACAACCATCTGAGAGTCCAACTGCCACGGCAGATCCTCTATCGATATCATCTGCAACTGGACACTTTTTTAGTTCAATACTGTCCCGTTGCGATTTACTTCGGTTATTCGCAACACATTCTCCATCGCAAAGTTGAAGACAGAAGAGTGCATCGCTTTGTCTGAAGCCTCTTCGAAGAGGTTCTTCACTACTCAGACGGAACTGCGTGTGGTGCTCAATGTCATTCTCCAAATCCTTTTCGCGACTGAGCCCGTTTTGATAGTAGCTCATTTGGCCAAACTAAATATGCTCAACCATTTCCAAACAGATTTTGGAAAGAAAATAATATTTTCAAAACGCTCCCAAGATAAAATTGTTGCTAACTAGTGTAATAAGCAATTTGTTAATGAAGCTTTATGAAATGGTAAATTTAAAGTATATTCAAGCTCTTATTTAAAAAGCTTGAACAAAACACTCTGCTGGGAAAGTGGTTTTTTCTGCTCAGCTCTATTCAATTTCGTTTCTTTTCAAAAATATTTCACTCACGTGTTTGATTAAGCCAAAGAAAAGTACAGAAAAACCGCATAACACATGAAAAATGTGTAAACTTTTTGGCATTTAATGTGAGTTGGTCATTTTTTTCGTCTGTGGCAGGTTATAAAAACTCTCTGGTTCTTACCTATTTGCTGTGGGGGCTTCTTTAACGAGCCAAATAAATGAGCCAACGTTTGGATGTTAAGCAGCGTGCTCCCCTTCATACACTCGCACACACAAAGATGCATAACTGATTACGTGACTTCCATTGAGGAACAACGGTAGAACATGACCTGCCCCATTACGGTGACCATACAAAAATTTCCATAAGAAGAACTTTGCGCATACAAAATACACGTAAATATAAATAGGGGGAATACAAAGCAGATACAAGCCGACTGTGTGATACACTTTAGACAATGTATAAGCATTTTGGTGAATATCACAAGTCCACAATTTTAAGTCAAATCAATTACCAAAGTAAGTAGCGCTACGGAAACAGATATATTACCTTGATCCATGGTGCTATTAAGGAAGCTTCCGCAATTTTTTGTTAGTTAATTTCTTAGCTAATAAAGAATTGAAGTTTCTGTTTTACCTAAGCATATTGATCAGAGATCGACCTAAGCGGATGAGATGACCTTTATAGTCAAAGAAAATAAGTCAACGGTTTGCCAGTGAACATACCTTGTACGTGGTATAAAACAGGAGCTTGACTCACATTGATCTTTTATAATATTGCACTAAAGATTTGGTCCTTAGTAGTGAAATTCATGGAAATTTGATTTGATTGCATTGATCCTTAAAGCCATGTCTATTTTTATTGAAGTCTCTTTTTTTATAATTCAATTATTCGTTTCTTATATGATTTGAATTACAAAACCAGGCCAGGCAACTCCTCTATTGCTATAAGTCAAATAGTTTTAAAACATCTTTCAATACTGATTGATTTGCAAAGTGGATATTTTAGAGTGAATCAGCCCCATAGGAAGCTACCAGTTCCAACATCTGTAAGTTTTCTGAACTACGAAAAGAATCCTCGTAGCACATACTCTTGGAGACGAAGGATGTCCGCTTGGACGAGCACAGAATCTCCCAGATAAGATGGTTTGTTTAGCAAATAGGACTGACATTAGTGTAGTAAGTTTGGTTGTCGCTTAATAGTTCTAAGGATAGCAAAAATATGATAATGCCACAAAGTATTGAGTGCATTTTCAAATAATCATTGTTTCTTTCCACTATCTACTCCAAACTATAGAATCTCTGCTGCAATCATTGTAACTCAATTACTAACGCGTGTGTGTTGCAACAATACCGAATTTTCGGTTCATAAAAAAAAAAGACTGAAATAATGTGATTCTGAGGGTAACACATGAAGATCAGTATGTTATACCACAATATATATACGAATTAGGAATACACAGTCGTTAGAATCGTCATTGTTTTCAGCATTGAACAATTCGAATGATACTTGTTCTTGATTCAGCAAAAGTGAACTTAAACCTTGGAAATTTGTAATTTTGAAATTAATAGAGATAAACATCTGTTATTTTATTTCACTCTTTCTTTTATACAGCTTTGAATAATAATTTATGCCACCACACGGGCCTGATGTTCAAAATTTAGGTTTTTCGAGTTAAAACATGTGTTTAAATAACTTTCAATTTGTCTTTATTAAGCGTTTCGACCAAGGAGCGTGACTTCATTTTTTAAAGTTGGCTTAACTAAGTCCTCTAAATAGTTGCCGCACTTAACGTCCTTCGGTATGTCGCCACAGTTCTCAATTATGGTGACCAGATGCAACGCTATTCTTATAGATAGTCTCATGTTGCCAGTTCCCAGAACATACAGGCAGCGCTCCTAAATCAGCCGCATATGAATAACCTGCATTTAGTATGACTTCCACAGCACGATATTCGCTTGCTTGTATATCCTATCGCTTAAATGATGATGATCCCAGCAAGCATAGTCAATATCAGCGACTTTGATGCGCAGTCTGCAAGTGAGCAAATATCGATAGAAACAACTTCCTTGCACTTCTTGCGTCTCTCATATTTGGTTGATAATATAGTCACATAGCGAGATTTCCGCAACAATACTTTTCTTGACATGAAGAGGTCTCAAAATGCTAACTTATCTCGCGCTCGAACTCGTTTTCTTTGCTCAACTAAGGAACTTTTCTTACTTGTTATAGTTAACAGTTCTATAAGTGAAATCGCGTACCACGCCAGTTATGCACTGCAGTCATCGTTGGCACGTGTGCGGAGCTCTATGGCATCGGTGACAAGCAGCTTATTCTTTGGTTGGATATCCATATCCCATATGCATATACAGAAGCCCTTCCAGTACATGCTTCATGACCATGGACAAACCCTTAGAGTGTGAGCGTTTTAGAAGGCTGAGCGCCTCAAAAACCAGACATTGATGTGTACGCCAGTCACGCCAGTGATATGAAAGTGATCGAGTAGTTTTATTTTTTTCTCACGGCGTGACGTTTCCATATTTGATCATCTGCACGGCGCAATAGCGTTTAGTACGTGACAGCGATTTTGATAGATGTCGCAAGTGGCAATGGTATGATAGCCGCCGGGAAGAGACTCTGCGTTAATTTCCTTCGAATCTCTATTTTATGGTGACTTTTCTAGCGCTTAACATGAATTTCTGTCTTTGTTGACATCTCTCATCGCCGCCATTGATGGAATTCAATTCGTCGGCATGGCTTGTGACATAAGAAGGCAGCTCTACTTGCGATCCATCTGCAAGAATGCCTGAACTCTCCCTTCAGCATGAAGAGCTTTTTGTCAATCGTTTTCCGAAATTTTATAGATTCATGTTGTGTTCACAAATAAAAAATATTTATTTTTAAACTTAAGTTTAACTGACTCAAATTATTTGACAACTATCTCCAGTATAAAGTGTTGGGAAAAAAGCAAAAAAAAACTCTGTGGTATATAAAATGAAGCTTTTTCAATATGTGATCCAACAAATGTCTCTAAGATGGGTACCAAGGACTTTGTGGCGTATTTGATAGAAAAAATCAACTTTTAAAGAATTCATTCTTTATACAAAACTTATAAGTGAAAAAGTCTGCTAATATGACTCATAGACTGTTAGACTCAGCTTTGGACAAGTATATGCTTGCTTTGGTAGGTTAAAGCCGTCTTTAGTCCAATATACACCTCTTCTTATAGTGCAAAACTTATAAAATCCATTTTAAATAGCTTTGTGCCATAAAAGCTCAACATTGCCAAGGTGCGGGGGAACTTTGGAATGAATGCCACAAAGCTAAGAAGTCTCTACCATAATAAATCTATAAATTTTTGTAGCCGGATCATAAATAAACATGCCCACGAGTTGGCCCATTGGTATTAACGGCGCATTAGATTTGCTACGATTTGGGCATGACCACATTTATGGCCCCTATTGTGGGACTTACTACTTCCAGTACAGCGACTAATCTTATCGCTATCATAATCAGGCAGAGAACTGTTTAATCTTGGGCACTTTCGTGATGAACGTATTGGCCAGGCAACAGTCTTGGCTAACATGTTGCGCTTGACATACATCGCGTTTGTGGTAGTGACACTGGGTTGGCTGCACTGCGTCTGGGCAGCACCCAAGTGCGAGGGCAGTGTGGATTACTGTCATGATCGTCGTATGCATCCAGAAGAGGAGCAGGATGAGCTGCGTACGGCAAGACTGAGTCCACGCTTGGAGCAGGAGCAAAGTAATGAGTATTGGCGCACGCAGGGCATGGAGTATGTCAAAGCCAAGTTGGCAGAACAGCCCAATAAACAGCGTGCCAAGAATGTTATCATGTTTTTAGGTGATGGTCTGGGTGTGACAACTATAGCGGCTGCGCGTAACCTTTTGGGCGGTGAGGAGCAGAAGCTGTCTTTCGAACGTTTTCCCTATACGGGTCTATCGAAAACCTACTCTGTGGACAAGATTGTGCCCGATTCGGCGTGCACGGCCACGGCTTATTTGTGCGGTGTTAAGGCTCAGGAGGGCACCATAGGCGTTAATGGTTTAGTAGATCGATCGGATTGCCAGGCCATGCTTGATGAGAGCACACATGTGGACTCCATAGCGCGTTGGGCCATGGATGCGGGCAAATGGGCAGGTCTGGTCACAACAACGCGTGTGACGCATGCCTCTCCCGCTGGTGTGTATGCTCATATAGCTGAGCGGGACTGGGAAAACGATGCCGAGGTGGCCAAGGATTGTGTGGGCACTGCGGGCGTTGAGGATATTGCCTATCAGCTGGCACGCGGCAAGGTGGGCAGCCAGCTTAAGCTTATCATGGGCGGTGGACGTCATAACTTTATCACCGAGCATGGCAATCGTGCGGATGGTTTGGATTTAATAAGCGAGTTCCAGCAGGCTCATGAACAGAATGTGTATGTGTCCAACAAGGAACAACTGCTCGCTGTTGATGTAACGAAAACGCAGCGATTGTTAGGTCTGTTCCATGACGATCACTTGGATTATCATTTGGAAACCAATGAGAACAGCACGCAGCCGACACTGGAGCAGATGACGCGCAAGGCTATCGAGTATATGAGTCAGAATGAACAGGGTTACTTTTTGTTTATTGAAGGCGGACGCATTGATCAGGCACATCATATAAATCAGGCACGCGAAGCGCTCGATGAGACTGTGGAGTTCTCCAAGGCTATTGCGGCTGCTCGCGAGCTAACCGATGAGCAGGATACACTCATTGTGGTGACAGCCGATCACTCGCATGTGTTTACCTATGCGGGATATGGCGTAAGTTTTAGCCAAATCAAATTATTTTTGTATATACGCACAAGTTAATATTGCAACTTGCTTTTACAGAACCGAGGTGATGACGTCTTTGGCAAAGCCACCAATAAGGCCACCGATGGCAAGCCGTATATGATACTGAGCTATGCCAATGGTCCCAGCTATGAGCATTACTATGATGCCAGCAAAGTGGAGCGTGTGGATCCCACAACTGCCATTTTAGGCGCAGCCACTGATAGATTTCCGGCTGGCGTGCCAATAGACAGTGAATCCCATGGCGGAGATGATGTGCCCGTCTATGCATCGGGTCCTTGGTCACACTTGTTTACCGGCGTCTATGAGCAGAATGCTATACCTCATATAATGGCGTATGCTGCCTGCCTGGGTGATGGACTGACCATGTGCAAGGCGTAAAGTATGTTAAGGCTAAAAAGAGGCGTGGCATGCTGCTGGCATGCCTGCTGGTAGTAACAATTAAGTTCAGTGTTGTCGGCAGCTCATTTAATCGCAGGAGGATACTTTATGGCAGTTGCATGCGCTTCAAGCGCCTTATTAAGTGCCGACTCTTGCCCGTACTGCACTTGCCACAGCACACTTAACCCATTAAATGCGCTTTCGTTCATTGCAAATTCAATTAAAGCGATTTTCAACAATTTCAACGACTTTTTACTTGACTCCAAGTAGTGCCACGCCTGTGGCATGTAAGTCTGGCAAAACTTATTTGACTTGCATGCTAAAGTTTACCCCGAACATAACTCGCTCTCTATCTAGCACTCCCTCTCTCGCTTGCACCGTCTTGCTGCTTCTTTCGTGTTGGCAGTATTTAATTCCTAATTTTGAAACCATCAACGGTTGGGTTGGCACCTGGTAAGTAGGCGCCTTGCTCGCGTGTGCAACCAAAGTTGTGGCCTCAAATATGGGTTAAGCTAAAAACGAATCCGCAAAAAGCCATTCACACACACTCACTTTCATCTACATTTATGCGCATTTAATGTAAAATGCATTGGTTTTGGTTTCTATGCAAATTTCTTGCAACAAATTATGGAGCAGCGCTACGAATATCAGTAACAGAACCCGAACCGGCGCATTGTGCACTATATTTAAAGCTAATTAGAGCTGTTAATGTATGCCATTTGTATTTAACAATTCTAGAAAATCGATTGTTAATTAAAAATATTGTGTCATGCTATTGGAGGCCTCCGAGTGATGCACACATGAGTAATGTGAAAAATTGCGCACAAATTTTCCACATTGGCAAATATGTCAAATGCGTTTGTCAATTTTCTAGTTATAATTTCCGATATGATTGAAAGCAAAATTAGATCCGCACACAACGCGTTTACGCCATGTAACACTCGATATGAGTGTGTGTAGAGCTGTGCTGAAGACCTCATTTCCCCGTATGTGACAGTGTGAGCAATACGCCCTTTACCGTAAAACTTGCTACTGCCCTTGTCTCCGTCCCGGCCATTCAATGCTAATTTTGTTGTATTGCCTGCAGCATTTCCGCTATTTGATTTCAATGGCGGCGATGCCATACACACACACATGAACGTTCACTCACTCATACACAGGGAGAAAAACGTCGTTCTAAAATTGAGTACCCGAAAAGTGAAACTAAAATGAACTTAAAGCAGGGGTCGGCAACGTCAGCAGAGACAGAATTTCAGTCATTGCAATGGTATTTGTGTATCAGCAGCAATTTCATTGATCAGAATTTAAGTTGCTGAAATAGTGTTTGTGAGTAAGCAGAGAAAAGTTGTCTTTCTGCTGCATGCATAGGAACATTTTCGCAGTTGCCAGTGGCAACTTCTCTGCTACTTTGCCGATACCTGATACCCTCTTATTTCTTCTTCTGTCGTTACTTCTTGACGCGTGTAAAGTGTGTTCAGAGTGCGAACTGAAGTTGAAAGCAATAAAACTCGGCAACTAATTCGATGCGCCCGAAAACGGAGGATATAGTAGGAAAATAGTAACTTAATATTTTCGCGAAGGCCTAATGGAAGCAACTATTGAAAATATTGAGTATGGGAGTCCTATACTTTGGAACAATGAATTTATGAGTCTACCATTACATCTTCATGCCATAATTTTTTCTCATAATCTGCGTTCTTTTCTTACTGTTATCTTATTTCAAGAATAAAAAGTCCCACATTAAGAATTTATGAAATAAAAACACGTTCATAGGTTCACAACAAGTTTGTGATCATTTTGAGTTCCTTATGTACTCCCTTGCATAAGCTCTGCTTATGAGTATAAGAAAATCTTAAAAAAATACAAAAGCAAAACTTGATTTGAGTTTCTGTAAACTAAATATTTTGTACTAGAAATGAGAATATTCAACTTGAATTCAGTTTTTCGGTTTTGAACTCTTTACAATTTTCTTGGTTTTTTCTCTCGGTGTACTGGGTACCCAACTGTGCACGGCGCTTACGCTTATGTTAAACAATGTTTAAGCGTCTATTGATTTTGCAATACTATCAAGTGAGCAACTAACCAAGCAACCTCTTCTTGCCACCAACAATCATGTCTGGCCAACGGCGTGACTGTCGTGCCACTGCCCGTGGCAAAGTCAAAGCCAAAGCCACAACGAGAGCCATAGACAAAGACAAAAGCAAAGATAAAGACAAAGACAAAGCAGCGCGGCAAGTACAATTGGCATTGCCACATTCATTTTGCCGATATGTGCTTCAGTGTGTGTGTGTGTGTGTGTGGGTGTGTGTGTGTGTGAGTGTTAACACAGTTGCTGCTCAGGCACAGTCAGGGTTAGTTGCTGACCAGCCGCGAAATCGGATTGTGTTTCGGCTTGTGCCGTTCGAAACTTTGGACTGCAATTGATGCACATTTGCACTGAGAGAATACTTAAAATAACATACGACTTCACTGTGAATGTAAATGTTTGTGTTTTAAGTAGTTTTGGGAATTGAAAAATTTTAAATTTGCTAAGCTCTTCTGTCGAAATGCAAAAACTAATGTAATCTGCTTTTGCTTAGTATAATTTGAAATTCAGCAAAGAAGCATATTTTTTAAGTTAAGGGATAAAACAGAATGAGCAGCATAAATAACCAAGTCAATTGTGGTACTTTGGGCCTGTCTATTCGATTGTCTATCTGCCTGTTTCAGTGTTAACTAGTTTCAATGCAACAATGGCTACTGAGATTTGGGTTTTTCACAGTTTTTCACACACCAGCGTTAGAACTGGACGTAACTTATATTCTAGTGTTTAATGAATTCTTCTTCTTAATGTATTATCAGCATATATGCTCTAGAGTATTTATAAAGGTTCTTATAACAATCCAATCAGAATTTACTTCAGCCAAATATGTAATTAAAAGGTATAGCTCTTTAAATGAATGCATCTTAAGTAGTTTGTCGATTCTGCCAGGACGGTGTTATGTGAGTCCATGTTGAGGACAGCTTTTTGGCATTCTTTAACAAACACGACATTTTAGTAGATATTTCATTTTAGTATTTATCGAAAAATACCAAACGAAACAATATTCGTCTCAAAGAGCATGAAATTTAATAGATAGGAATGCTTTGCCGTTACATTGAGTCGACTTGCAGAAAATTGACTACTTTCAGCACGTTTCAGTCGGTCTCTTTTCCTTAAAAATGTTTTGTTTTTTAACGTTCCAGGGTTCCAATCTATTTCTTTCGGCCTTGTTGATTTTTTCGAACAAATTTGGTATTATTGGATGTCCGAGGATAGCTAAATGACATGCGTAATTGGTCATGTTTGTAATGTTTAACTTTGAAACTTGAAAAATTGTTAAAAATTGATTAAATATAAATTTCTTTCAAATAAATTTCAATTAGAAATGTATTTTATATGCTTATCTTAAATAAGCCACTGATGAGCACGAATTACTTAGAATTGAGTCATGAATTACTAAACTTGGTACTTAAAATCTATTGTGTGGGAAATGGGGACTTCCCAAAGTCTAAAAACCGAAAATAGCTAATGTGGAGCTTCTAAGCAAATGAGGTTCTTTGGAAATTTGCTCATATACATTCGGAATAGTTGGGTTATAAGAAAAGAAAGGTGTGCGATTGTCGTTTTGGGGCAAATATTGAAAAACTTGTGAACAAGTGAAGAACTAGTACATACGCAGTAAGGCCGTGGTCCTCATTGGAGTTCGAGAAGCACACTGGAAAGACAGGTGGGCGGATATGGCTAAATCGATTTTTTTTCTTTTAGCTTATCGTTCTGGTGAATACTATGTGGGGACTAAAATGATTTCTTCTATGTGTAATTTTTCACAAATAGTAAATGTATGCAAATGAATGAGGCAACCTAAATGGTTGGGTCTCCGGAACCGTATAGAATCTCAACGTCACTATTGTGGAAGGGTAGAGAATATCTAATCCCTCATCTGAGAAGAGTTATGATTGGCAACCTGTTGTTAGGATACGTATCTAAACCATGGAACAGTGCGACACAGATCATCGTTTACAAAGCTGGGAAGGACATCGCTAATTCAAAATCTTTTACACCTATCGGCTTAACATCGTGAAAACGCTAGAGATGCTGGTAGATAAACAGACACTGAATTTTACTCACAACAAAAAGAACTACTGACACGGCACTGCATCAACTGCACAATATCCTCAGTTGTGCAATTTGCGCGTTTCTAGACATGGAAGGTGCTTTGGGTGATACTTCGCTTCAATGAAGTGTTTTCGTAGACCAGCTTCTGAGAAGGCTTGAAGGTGAGAGAATACAATATTGATGAAATCGTTCTGATCGCATAGGCACAAATTTGAAGGCACGATTGGTACATAGACATCGGGCTCAACGTGAACCAAGCTAAAAAGAACTGGTGCAATTTACTAGACTTATAAACTTCGCCTCAGGAGATTTCCTATTGACACAAGCGGGGAATCAAGTATCTTGAAGTCAAATTTGACGACAAACTCATATAAGGCTTCCATGTCACAGACGTGAATAATAAATGTATCAGAGCATTATAAACGTGGAGAAGAATAGCAGAAAAGTCATGAGGAAATTCACACAAAATTGTAAGATGGCTTTACTTGGTGGTAATAATACTGATGCTTTACCTGCGGAACAATTGCCGGGACCTCAGTCAAGAACAGCCTCATGAAAATATCGCGGCTAACCTTCTAAACAGGAATTCCCAGAAAAGGGACACAGCGATAATTTTATACGGTTAGGTCGACATAAGTTCGTTTGCAGTAACTAGAATAAACTGGTTGGTTCGGGAAACCCAAATCAAGCTGGACTTTTAAGGATAATGAAACACACTTTGACTCTGACGGGTGACACCAACATTCACGGGAATGAACTTGCAAACAGGCTTGCAAGAGACAGTGTTGCGAGCCCCATAATAGGGCTAGAGCCTTTTGGTGTTTAGACAACTATTAAGAAATGAGGAAATATTCGGACGCTTCAGGCCAAATAACTCATCTTCACCTATAACTGAAATAGTTTCAAGAAACTATAACTATAATTAAGAAAGAACTCTTTAAGGATTATGACAAGTCTAGACACTAGAGGCTGCAAATACATCGGAGCAAGCTGAGCATCACCAGCTGCAGCAGTTAAAGTACATACTAGCTTGTGAGGATACATTCTGCACCCTCAAATTAGTATATAAGATAGTTATAATTATATAGAATATAAGACAGAAGTAAGTTAGAAATATAAGCTTAGGGCATGAAGCCAAACTCACTATTAGTTTGTTAGCATAGGGCACTGGAGCCATTATAATTAGTTCAACACAGCACCCATCCCTGGCAATCGTGGTGGGTTCAAGAGGGAAACGGTTAGCGCTTCCACACCACCACAGGGCCCGCGAGGAGAGGAAAAACGGCGCTCAGACAGATGCTTAGACAGTCCGCGGCGTAGCCTAAAGCGCGTAACACGCGCCCACACGGAATCGCGCTGGAAAGGGGAGCAACGACAGCCACGAGGGACCACGGTCAGCGGACAGCCACGAGGGGGCCACCAGAGGACAACCACCGCAGCCACGCCGGAGACTCGACCTCAACAAGGGGACACCACGACCACGCTTCACCACGGTTGCCACGGGTAAGCCGGCCTAGGGCCATCGTAAGATAGGCTAAGCAAAATCTGTGCGGCTAGGGTAGTAATAGTATAAATATAATAAAAAGATAACGAGAAAGTGTGTGTATGTTTAGCTGGCACCTAATACTCCCAGTCGCAGTGTCCCAGTAATTTTTCCAGAACAAATATTTCTGTAAGAGGCCCTGGGCAGACTGAGCGCCTACCCCGGCTGGAAACTTCCTTACAAGCTTGGAAAAAGACAGATGTTAGTTTAAGCTCCACAGCTGCACATTGCTGTGTCATTAACTCCACTGAAGACGGACTTCGCTTTTTCCACATTCGGTGAGTCAAACTAATACCTCGAAAAAACACATATTTTCAAAATGGCCGATACAACCTCACAACACTCTACCCTAACTAAGAGCTGATGTGGTCTATTCGTTGTTTGCACTGATTTATGTTATGAGTCGGGGTAGCTTCAACTAAGCGCAGCAATTAGCCTTTAATTTCGCTTCCACCACATGCGAAATTGACTAGTCGACGTCTGTTGCCATAAAGTCAACAAAAGGCCGCACAAATTGATATGGTTGATGCCACACACACACACACACACACACACAACAAATGGCCAGACGCAATAAAAAGAGATAGATATATAGCTAAAAGTTTTCAACGTTCCACAAATGGGTCTGTTAGAATAGGTAAATAAAGCCTGAAAAAAAAAATTCTAGGAAAATATAGCAATTTGCATAGCAATAAGCAAGGCGAAAGTCCTGTTAGGTGGGAAACTTTTTGATAGCCGAAAACCCCTTTCTCCCAGTACTGAAAGGACTCGGTAGCTCAACTTTTCAACTGGCTGCGCTGCATATCATATTATTGGGTCTGGGTTCTTGGTTGCGGTTTTGAATTTTAAATTCAAGGTAAAGTGCTAAGGCACGACAAAATGCTTAAGCGGGTCTAACGGTAACACGAGGAACAAAAGAGAGAGATATATATATATATATATATAGAGAGAGAGAGAGAGAGAGTGAGAGGGTGGAGAGGTACAGGTAGAGCCTCAGTCACTTGGGTCTTTGTCGTTTAGTCGAGAGCTACGTCATGCAAATTAAACTGCACCAAAGTTTCGCGATGGCAAGTATTTCCCAAAGCATAACTTATAATTTTAGTTGTAAAATGCAAAATAAAGGTAGTTACATTATATATATAAAAAATATGTAGCATACTTATGGGCTAATACACATAGTTTTGCCGTTTGGCACTTTGTCAGTTGTCTTCTGACAATGTTTATTTATGCATGTATAATATATGTGTCCGCTTATGCGTTAAATTTAAGCACTTGTCGGAAAAATTCCAGCAATCAACAAATTTCAATAATTTTTAAGCATAAATTTAATGCTGATTGTCAATTTTAAGAGAATTTCAATAAAAATTAATTTCACACAATGTTTATCAATCAGTGAAGCATAAAAAAATCATCAGCGCATAACGTTAAATTAAAAAAAAGTCAATAAGAAATGCGATTAAGTGGTAAAGTTAATGGTTTGCAGATACTCTTTAATACTATTGTACAGTATCCATCGCTTATATGACGAATCGTTTATGTGAAATTATAGCTTATATGCAAAAAAGGTAGTGTTTAGAATTTTCGTACAAAAATAATCGTTTATTTGAAAACCGCTTATTATCACATACTGCATATATAGAATCGATCAGATGTCTCATCTATTCAGTTTTGATAAAATATTATCGGTTGTATGCCAACTTTTCAGCACACATTGAAATTTTGCAACAGTGCCTTATGCTACGTCATAAGCCAGTAATATCGCAATAGTGCATCGTGTCAATATATAGTATGTATATTATAGATAAAAAAATAGCATTCCGATTATCGCATATATAAAGTTATCGCTTGTATGCAACAACAGCGCTACATTTTCGATCTTTTGTCTAAGCGATATCGATTATGGCTTATTTGAAATATTTTGCATATATCCGATTATCGCTTATTTCATATAAAATGCAATGACAGAGCTGTATTTTCGACATTCCATTTCCAATTAAAAATAGCCATTCCTAATGATTTAAAAGACGTTTGGTATACTAACACGTAAATCATATGTTTTAATAAAATGCTGTTCTGTAGACACAGTAAACTCAGAGTTCCTCGTTCCTAGAACGGACCCACTCAGGATGCCAGAAGAAGTTAAACCCCTAATATCGGGTATTAAGATATGGGCAGTAAAATGAGCTACTAACGCCGTCCGGTTTGGATACTATTGGGCTGGGTCTAGCATCCACCCTTTTGGCTTAGTAGTTGCAGAAACCTTAGCTGGCGCCTTGGTTGCGTATGATGCAGAGACCTTAGTTCGAGCTTGGTTTTCGTACACGGATAGAGCTGCCTCTCCGATTATCCTCGACAACGGTACTGAGTCGTTGTCGTGGACAATCGCTCCGTTGGCTGCACAGCGGTTAACCAATCCGTGTCACTTTTCATCGACGCAAGACGTCTCTAAGGTGGCAGACTCATTGGAGTCTCATACGTGTAGGTGACATTCGACCATTCGAAACATCTATTCTATCCGCAATTGCAGGCGTTGATTTCTTCAAAAATAGGATCTCAAAGGAGATCAAAAATATTTGGGTGTATAGGTATTTCGAGCCAGTTGAGATCAAAACTGATTTATAGATCTGCTTAAAACTTTCTTTACACTTATCGAAAATTTAGCTGAGAGCTTAAGATTTTGGCACACTTACACTTAAGTATTCTGACATATGCGACTCGTTTTAACAGCAGAATGCAAAACTTATTGCAATTTCAGTAAGCAAAGCTCCCAACATTAACCACTTACAAATTTATGCGAACTCAGAAGCCCATCGAAAGCTATATATTTACTTTTAAGAGCCGTTCCAGATTATATACATCGATACATAAATGTTTTCCACATCATCTATGTATATCGTTCGTTTATAAATATTTCAGAGCAATGAAAAAAAGTCAAAAGAAATTTACATATCGACGCGTGAATTTATTGAAATTCAACCAGAGTTGCCTTTGTTGCCATTGACACGTCATTGAGAAATTAATAAATTGTCTGGCAAAGGATATGTCGCAGGATCCGGCTGCTGCTCCAGGGTAGCTGACTGCCCGGAACAGGCAAGAAAACCAGACTGCGTCTTTTGATTGGATGCTTTTGGTGCTTGTTGGCGTAAAATTAAATTACACACGGCTGTTAATTTCCATTTGGAGTGACTTTACGATCTGCCAACTTCGTCTGTGGCCATAAAGCATGACTTGCTAATGCGAGTTAATTAACATAAATTGTCATTATTAATAATTAAATTTTGTTTGCCTAACGGCAATTATGTCTAACGTTGTTCGCAGCAATTTGGTTCGATTGGTTCAATGCTCCCAACACTTTGGTCGGACTCATTAGGTAGCCGTTAATAAGCCAATCAAAACATAGTTAATCAAGTTTGAACATACATAAAAGTAATCGAAAAGCTAGTATTGTTAACAACACACAATTAAGCTTTGTTTGCAGAAATTGTTTGCATAATACGAAAAGCAGGAAAGTGCTGTGAACCTGGCGTAGAAGGTAAGGAAAATACATATATTTACTAAGAATTTCCAATTGAAATAGATGTGCACTCTCTTAGCATAGGAACAAAATAAAGTGACTCGCAAGGACAATTGACATATATATAACCTGGAACTACTTTGTGTAAATATGTGAATGCCAACTTATTCTTATGAGTGGGCTTTGGTTCTGGTGGAACAGGGTGACAAATTCCGATTGCCATTCACTGGGTAATGGCCAGGTTGATACCTGTCTCTACCTTAACCAAGTTGACGCACAGCTTCCACGTGGTGCACCCTGGATAGCTACTCTAATCGCCACCCGGTCTTAGAGTAGTGAGCTAATTAGCGCAGCGAAAACCTCCCTGGTCTCTAAATGGTTGTGCGTAGCGTTTGGGGCCAGCCGCGTAAAAACCTATCCCCAATGAAAGACTAAAAAGTTGTCTAGGGGACACCAACTGGAGAAGGCATGTGCAAAGCAGAGATGCCTGGAGGAGAGCTTTATATCAGGTCCTAAACCGTTAACGGGTTGTTATGGCCAGTTAAGTAAGCTAACCTATTCAAATGAATTGCTGGTTCTTTAAGCTTGACACGATTGGAAGAATTTCAAGATGGCTGACATTTCGTACACAACGTTTCATAAACTTCTCCATATCGAATCTGGTAGGACGATTTACACAATAATACTTGGGGAAGATATCAGAGTTCTTCATGCCTGACACATAAGAAGACTGCTCATAATATATATCGAAACTAAAAAGGGGCAGCTTTAGATGTTCTCCTCGAACTTACAGTTTTGACGTACTTTGTTTACTCATTTATGAACAACATTTTATAAAATGCAATAAAACTGCCAACTTAGGAGGAATGCACCAAAATGTTTTGTAATTGTCAAGTTTTTGACTGAGTACCTAACGATTTCTATAATACATTCTGTGGCAAAGGCGAAATGGAAAACCAAATTTTATACCCTAATGTTCAGACTAGTTACCTTTGGTATCACCGATTGGAAAAGACGCAAGAGGAGTGCTCTACACCAGGCCGTAACCCGGTAATGCGCTCTTATAGCCAGTTAACAAGAAGTTTCTCTTGAAAATTTGTTCAAGTGCCTTTTGAATTGAATCTATGATCTTCGTATCCTTCCGCTGAAGTTTGGTGAACATATATGAAGGATACCATCTTCTTCCCAAAATCGGGAATAGTTTTAGTGCGAACCCTGCAAGAAACTCCTTTGTGACGACAACGAAGACGAATCCAGAATAAAAGTGAACATTGTCGTGTCGCGAACTTAAGTGCAACTCAAAAAGTCTGTGAAATCAACAACACACTTAAAATGTTAATTGTGCAACAATATTGAAAAGAAATTTTAAAAGTAGTACACATTTTTTTGAGCCTTAGATCACAGCCGATGAAATCATTGAAGCAGTGCAGAATTTCGTTAAGGAGAATCGTCAAATCCCTACTAGTGAAGTAGTTGAGGGTGTCGGCACATCATAGCATCCAATTTTTTTGGATTTTATGCGGCAGTGAAATTTGTTCCGAAATTGCCAAATTTTCACCAAGACAACCGTCGGATGAGTATCAATTAGGATTTTTTGACTGAAGTTAACATCGATCCAAAATTTTTTGAGAAATATTAAAAAGGTAACTCAATTTTTAACAAACCTCAAACAGTTTTAGTTTTAACAAACTAGACCTCAATCAGCCAGAAGAGTCAAGCAACAAATCTCAAAGCATACCAAAAGTCGTACAGTGAACATCCTTAAAGCGAACCTTTAAAACCCACAAACTCACCACAAGATCGCCTTAAACAAATTACGAGTCTGAACCGGCTTATAATGAATGTTGCGCCTGCAAGTATGCAGCACAAATTGAAATTGACCAGAGTTCAAGTGGTTTTTGGAACTGCCTATTAACAACAGCTGCATACTCTAATCAAAATCAGCAATTGTCAAGTCGATACGCACACCTAGATGCACATATAGCGACTCATGCACATAGATACACACCCACACACACACACAAAGTAGACACTTGTTTGCGGTCATGCATATAGTTCATTTGCAGGCATGCAAATTGCATCAAGTTGTTGAGTTTGCATCTTTATACCCTGTACACAAAGTGTAAAAGGGCATTATAGATTTGTGCAATGTATGTAACAGGCAGAAGGAGGCATGGCAGACTATATGTTCCATGGCCAAATATGGTCAGGAGCAATAGTCGACATGTCTATCTGTCCGTCTGTCTGTCCATGTTGTCGCACAGTTCTCGGAGACTAGAAAAACATTTTTTACCAAAAGATGCGCATTATACCTATTGAGTGCAAGCTTGTCGAATTATATCGATAACTCGCCCCCTTCCCCCATGACAGATTTGCGCGGTTTACAACCGCTCCGTTCAATCTATCATTTCGAAAATCGACAGTACATAATTGAAAAATTATCGAAATCGGATAAGTACATCAAAAGTTAGTCAAAAATATGCTAAATTCACCCCCCCTCGCCTATAAACTGTGCCAAAATTCTACTACATGTAGATATGGATACATGTGAGCTAGAGTTACAAAGTTTGGTGTGGAGACTCGTGTGGCCCAAGTCAATAACCCCTCTTCGCCCGCAATCGATTTACCTGAATTACTGCCGTACTCCCCAATATATTGATTTGAAAATTGTCACAGACATTAATAAGACATAATAGCCAACTTCGCAATAGGAAAACTTGTCAATTGGAACTTCCCAATAGGAAAATCTTTACAGGCATATCGATTTTATGAAATCAGATAGAAAAGTATTCACTTTACCGTTACCATTACCATTTTACCGTAATTAATGTTTATAAAGAAAAAGGGTACAGGGTATTCGTCTCTTGGGAACCCTCCCGACTGTCTGCATCAAATTTTTGTTGCTGCAACTGTTATTGTAGTTGTTGTTGTTTTTGCTCCTAGGCACTGAATAGTTCAAGTGATTTGTTGCTGTGTAGCTCATAAAATTCATTTTCACTTGACCGAACCACTTGAAAATGGGTGGAACACAAGTGCTGCTGTATGTACGACGGGACCAAAGTGTAAAACATTTTCATTAATGTTGTTGCGCTTGTTAGTTGGTTGTTATTTTGTGTTGTATTTGTTGTGGTTTCATGATTTATAACAAATTTTGTTGATAGATTGAAAATATAATTGTGTTTACTTTGAAGTCAATCAGCCAGTTGGTCAATCTGTGCGTTGGTCTATCAAATATTGACCTAAAAATATGAGCGCATCATTTAAAATTTATAGAATATTCGTTTGAAATGGCAACAAGCAAAATGGCCAACTCATTCGAAAGTTGATTAACTGACAGCCTGACGGCCGGACTAAGGCATGAGTTGACGAACTGACAACCAACTAGTTAAGTCTGCGAAGCAAATCGTTCCGGACAAAGTCATTCATGTCTTTCCTTTTCATTTTCTTCTTTATTTTTTTTGGCATTGACATTTTGTGAACTATCGAATATTCATTTTGTGTGCTTTCCATTTGGCTGATTGATTGACGCAGAAATTGAGAAATCAATCAATGGCTGCATTTGAGTTGTGGAGAAACCATTTAATGGAAGGTTTATGGAAATAGTAATTGTTTTCAACTATTTTAAAACGAATTTATAGTATGAGCTTTTGAAAAATTGGAAATATTAATTAAGAATGAATTTAAAGAGGCTTCAAGGATATTTTGCACTAGTTTTTGATTTTCAGCAAAGAACAAAGTTTAATGCAAAAATTTCGGCTTATCTTGCAGAGCGTAAGAAATCTAACAAAAATGCACTAGAGCGAAAGATTTCTTAAGGGAATCGAAATAAAATGCAATAATAATATTAGGGTATGAGTAATCTGCCGACTTAAGGACTTACATTTTTTGAGAGCTCAGCGAGAGAACATACTTTATTTTCTTCTAAGCCTCTCTTTTCAATTTAATAAAAAAAAACTTTATCAGAAAACCTACTGATATTCCAAAAACCAAAAATTGGGTTGGTCATGTTGTGCGAATGGATGAAGAAGCTACTGCGAGAAGGTACTTTAGTGCGGCTATTGAAGGAAGGCGATGTCTACGTTGGACCAGGCTATTGCTATGGAATAGCGATATCGAGTGTGGTTGTATCGGTATCGCGTTTTTATTGTATTATTTTATTACTATTTATTCTAATTAAACGTAACATTGTCATTCAATGACCTTAAGGCTATGATTCATAATCTATAATTAATAGCAATAACGAAGGAACAATGGTTAACAATTTAAGGGAATAATAGCAATAATAACCTCTTATATAAAGTAGTATTTAATGATTAATAGATTTAATGAATTTGTCTTCAGTGGCGGAGTGATTAATGATAATTCGAACTTAATCGATTAATTCATAGTAAACCTTAGCCCTAGACTTAAGCCTAATTGTCTCACTTATGAGTTTTCTTTATTTTGCCTATTTCAAAGTTCAATTACACTAGTCTACAAAAATCAAACTTTTCTAATATTCAAGAAATCTAATGGGTAATCTTGTTTAAACTACCTTTTGTCAAGTTCATTTTTTGTTCAATTTGCTGAAAACATGGCTCATTTTTTTCTTTTTGGAATCAAGAAAAGTCTTATTAAGAAATATTTTTGCACAGTTTAACATGCTTAGGTAAAGACATAAATTTTTCGCTTTTTTTTTTGCTAAATGTCAGACATAAGCAGCTTGTGGGGTCTGTAGCCAAAAACTTATTTTGGTCTATGAAAGGATTGTAGTGGCATTCATTCATTACCTTTAAATGGAATAAAGAATTTAATTAAACCTGCATTTGAAAATAGAGATATAGCGTTTTAAGTGGAACCTTGTCAAAAGTATTGATGTTCGCGAAATTCTCAAACCCTGAGGGCGACCGGGTGACTCGTGTTGAGTAGTGTTATTGATAAGTGAAAAACTTTCTGTGCAAATTGCTACGATGCCAAGAAGAGGTTCTCAATGCGAGACCGAAATGTCGCAGCATGTCAAACGGAAGACGAACGTGCTTTTGAAATGAAACCAGCTCAGAATCAGAATGATTGAAAACCGTACGCTAGTTTCAGATCAATGGTATATCAATATTGAATGACAAGGTGGACAAGCACAAATTCATTTGGTGAAAATTGACTTGCAACTTTTCGATATGAGTCAAATATTCACTACAGTGGGCACGCATCTGTTAAATTCAGTCAAATGTGTAATTTTCAGTTTGCAATGCAGCTAAATTTGAGAAAGAGCCATCTGGATCATGATGGAATAACATAAGGTATGATCACTCTTCTTCTTCTATGCAACATGAGTGCAACGGTGCCTGAAAAGAGGTAACTACCTGTAATAAAACAGGATCGATTCCGAATGTAGTGAATTTAATAATATAAAGTGTTCTGAATATGTGTGTTGTGTACAGGCGTAAAAGTAGAACACAGCCATTGTTTCTCGGCTTGCCAGATTGTTCTTAGTGGTGGTTGCCAGATCGCTGTCTGTGCAGTTGGTTGCCAGATGAATTTCTAATACTACCCTGAGTAACCATACCTTATGTATGCGAGCGGTAAGGTGAATTTTCCGGAGTCGAATCTCCTAATTCGAAACATTTCTGGCAGTATATTAAGTTGTGAAGTGATTGTTTTCAAATGACGTAGTTTGGTGTTGAAAATGGTGTTGTTAAATGAACGAAATTACAATCCAAAATGCATTCAGCCCTTAATGCTAATATACCAACACTACGAAACGCAAAACGAACTTTGTCTACACAAAAGCAGTAACCTCAATTCCGATACATGTAATCATCACTTTTTGCCCAGCTTTTCTTAAGTCACATAATAGCGCCATAATCTACTCAATTCAGTAACAATTGCTATCGAATATCGTGTAACTAAACCATGGATTACTATCTGACGAAGCTCAAGCTTATCTAAGACTATTACTATTATTATTATATGGCATAATAGTACATGGCAGAGCGTCAAATGTTTTGTACAAACACTTGGATATATATCTAAAATAAACTAAATGACAAATAACTGAAGAGTACTAAAAAAATTCACTTTGAAAGCACAAAACATGGGCGTCAATAAAAAAGTCAACACATTTAAAATGTACAAATTATAGTTGTTGAAGTGGCAACTAGACTATCAAGGCTGTGACAGGAACAACATTTGCAACAACAACAACAACAAGCAGTGTGGCAGCAACAATGACAAGAGTAAAATAAATAATAAACGATGCACAGTGGATCCAACTGACTTCTTTTTCGGTGAAAATCATAACTTTTGAGGAAGTAAAGATATTTTCAAAAATGCATAGAAGAGAGAATTCCTTAAGCTTCTGCGAAACTCTCTGTGAAGCGAGGGAGCTTCACAAAACGTAAGTAAAGTTCGATATTATATAAACCAAAAGTCTTATCCTTGTACCTACAAAATGTGCTTATTGCTTAATAAATCGTTAAAATTTTGAAAATTTCAAGTTGTTTGATAGACAAACTTTCGACGAGCACGATTTGTTGAAAAATAAGCACAAGTAAGAATATGGAATTTCGCCATGACATGCAAGGATAAGAAATTTGCAGTATTTAATATCGAACTATACACAGCTTATTTATCGCAGTGTATCGCAGAAGCTTAAGGAATTCTCCTTATCCTTACTCCCTCAAAAGTTATGATTTTTGCCGAAAAAGATGTCAGTTGGTTCCACTGTGTAATGGCGGGGCATGAAGCATGTCGCTAGACAAAATGGCTGCGCAGGGAGTTGAAAACCAAAAGCTGAATTAACTGTCAGCGCATTAGTGAGCGTTTGTGGGTGTGTGTGTTTGTGTGTGTGTGTGTGTGTGTGTGTGTGTGTGTGTGTGTGTGTCGCCTTAATGTCGTGCTGAGTAATGATTTAATTTTGCTTTGAAAAATCTCTTCAAAATTTGCATGCAATGCACAAAATGTTTTCTTCTTTTAACCAGTTTTCACTCTTTTATTGTTTTAATTTAACCAGCATTTCACTTTGGTAGAGCTTTGTGTGAAAATATGCTTCAAAATACTTGTAGCTTTGTAAGTTGTTCTTGTTGTTGCTGTTATTTTGGCTGGCATTTTAATTGGCTTGAATTTGGCCTGAAGCGCAACTAAAAATGTGGCTGTGTTTTCCTTTTTTTTTTTTGGTTTTTGTGTATTAGTTTGTTATGTGTGTCTAGTTTTAGCTAAGCAAAGCAAAGCACAGCACACACAGCACGTGTAGAGCAGCTATAACGAGGCGTATGAGCAATATTTACTAGATGTAACGCATACGCCTGGTTGTGCTTGCTTTAGAAGTTGTTTTTGTTTAGACAATTTATGTGCGTTTGTGCTTAGAATACAAGCAAAAAAACAGCACATGGAAATACCGCTCGGGGCCAACTTGCCGTATGCGCAATATTTCATTCATTAAATGGCCATAAACACACTGCAACAACTACAACAACAACGACTCATTATTTGCATGAGCGCGGGATTGCATTTAAACTAAACATTATCATTGGCTGGAAATTTGCTCTGTAAAATAAACTGAATATTCACGTTAATGCGTGGAAAATCAGTCCCATTCGCATACTTGGCGTCACTTGGCTGCTATTCTCCTTTGGTCATAATTAGGTACTTATCGAGTTGTAATTGAAAAAGTTGAACTAATTGCAACAGGCATCAGGCAACTTCACTTTATTCACGCGCAAATGAGCTGCGTTTTCATAAGCAAAACTTTTCCGGACACTTTTTCTTCGTCTCTATCTGTCTCTGTCTCTCGAAATCTCCCTTTCTCTTTTACGCTTTACGATTTATTGCACAAGTATTTAAAAGCTGCTGTCTAAGCATTCATTAGCAGTGAGGGGCAGCACTTTTGGGCCCCAAAACTTTTGAAGTTTTAGATTCCTGCGCCACGCAATAAAGAACTAAAACAAAAGCCACTTTGGCCAGGCTCACAATAAATTCAAAGGGCCACAAAAGGGCAACAGCCAAATAAGCCAAAAAGAAAAATCATAAAATAATATAAAAGCCAACAAAGAAAAGTTGCCTTAAAGGCACATTGTCCTTTGGCACATAGTCCTTTGGCACATTGTTAAGTACAATTGATTTGGCATAAAATTATGCATACAAAATTCATTGATTTAGTGCGAAATTCTGCAGCTGTTGATTTTGGCTGGAAGTTAGAAATACATATATATGTATATAGCTACTTTTTAAAGATAATGTCTAATTTAAATCGTTATTTGAGTTAAAGCGCAAAATTGTTAGACATAACTAGTTACTTGTTATAGTTTATTGTAAAAAGCAATCACAACACTTGAAAATGTTGCAATAAAAGTGATGACAATACACATCGAAGCGATATGCAGTGTCTTATTTGTAAGAGGAGATATTAATTCCAGGAACTTAGAACAGCTAATGCGAGTACCAAAGCTTTTGGCATTTTCACATTCCACGTACAATATGATGATTTAAAACAATGTGATTTTATTAAAAATAACGCTTTTCAAAGGAAAGCTTAGAATGAATCTAAAACGCAATCCGTTCATCTATCCTTCCGGAGACCATCCGAATGCAGGTATCTGCAATCCTAATTTTAGATAGAAAGCAGAACATCACAAATCTGCAATCACAGCAGACTGCCAAAGCCTTTCCGCTCAACTCAATGAGCAGCTCACCCAACCTCCCTCAGAATCTGATAGCGCCGAAGGACTTTGGAAACATATATCGTACTTGGTTTCCAACGCCTACTGCCAAGGAACCAATGGTACGATCAGAAGTATCTCGAAGCCACTGTAGTGAAGAATGCTGTCTATGGAAGGACTTTGCAGTCGGCTGCTACGCGATCTGTACAAGATCACTATCGCGAAATGAGGAAAATGGAGAGGAGCCTTCTCAGGCGTAAAAACGCGAGCAGAAAAAGCGCGAGCGAGAGGGGATCGCGATGTGCAGTAACAGGAAGCAAGTTCTTCCAAAAAGTCAAGTGCCTGGCCGAGGGATTAAGTAACGGAGCGTCCTCTTGTAGAGATGCACAGGGAAATCTGGTAGTGGATGCACAGAGTGCACTGAGGTTGTGGAAGGAACACTTCTCTGGCTTGCCATCGGGCGATGATGATGCCGCTTCCGGAGCTAACTTCCCGATATCCTCTATCAAAGATGACGGTGTGGATATACCGCTGATTAGCTATAACGAAGTCAGGGTCGCAGATGACCTGCCTGCAGAGTTGTTCAAGACTGGCGGCAATGAGTTGGTAAGGTACCAGCTCTTTTGCAGAATATGAGATGATGAGAGCATGCCCGATGATCGAAACATTGGTTTGCAGGTTTCAGCCATTTTTCTATTGCATATAAGGCTCTATCGAGCGTACTGTGTGAAAGACTAAAGACATTTGCGAAAGAACTGATTGGAGCATATCATTGTGGTTTTAGGCCTGACAAGTCCATAATTGAATAAAATTAATTAATAAAGGCTATTGAAAGAGAATATACCACGTTTGGTTTGGTTTTAAATGAGAGCAAGACGAAGTATATGCTTTCTTCGGAAGAGATACACAGCGGTTGGCCTCTCAGATTGATGTTGAGAACTATAATTTTAATGTTGTTAAGGATTTCATCCACCTTGGCACCACCGTCACAATGAAGAACGATGTCAGCATGGTGATCAAGGAGAGAATCACTCTTGCCAATAGGTGTTACTTTATCTTCTGCAGGTAAATGAGTAGAAGATACCACTCTTGCCAGACGAAACTAACAATCTACCAGACGCTCATTCTTCCCATTTTGCTTTACGAACCCGCGGCTGCGCTGGCTAGGTCATGTTGTGCGTATGGATGAAGAAGCACCTGCGAGAAAGGTCTTCAATGCGGTTATCGAAGGGAGGCGACCCAGGGGCAGACCATGTCTTGTTGGAAGGACCTGGTAAAGAGTACACTATCGATTCGAATGTTTGTAACTTTTTCTTCTGGTTGACTTTGTGTTTGTTGGTAACTTTTTCCAACTCCATCAAGGAGAAGGGAAGTATTTGTACTCTGTCCGGCAAACTTATCGGCTATGAAGTTGCCATCAATGACTCGGTGTCCGGGCACCCATATCAGGCTAATAACGAACTGTTGACCCACAAATGACAAAGAGTTTTTCTCTGGTTTAGGCGACTGCAGTTCAAATTTTGTGACTCTAGTTGTTTGACTTTGTAAAATCCATTCATTTATAATAATAAAAGTTATTATATTGCTAAGTAAATCCTCTATGAATCCTTAATACTTATCAAGAAATTCTTGTCTAAATCTTCAAAAGACTTGAAATATTTAAAAACTTTTGAGAAACTAAAGTTTACCTTTAGTATTAAAGTATTATAGCTGCAAATGACTTTTCGAATTAGGTTGCTTGTTAGCTTTAGCTTTGATTTGCAGTTTTACTTTTTACTATTAAACACAAGTAAACTTAGAAATTTAAGCAAAATTGTATATCTAAACAAATGCCAAGGTTTATAATAAATTTGATTTACAAGTGCAAAAAACTGTGTAAGTGAGAAAGTAATTAAAATGTCATAACATACATAATTAAAATATATATATATAATATATATATATTAACTTGTTCACTTAGCACATAGTAAATAGCTTGTATGAGGGAGAGCTTCACGTATGCGTTTTTTGTTGCATAAGATTTGTTGACTTTAGTTTTTATGTTTTAAATACATTTAAAGAGATTTAAATATACAATTCAAATTGTTTGAAATAACATTAAAAATGTATTTGCGACATGCATATTCATGAAAAATGCGCCATTTAACCAAAATATTACGCATACGCCATGTTATACGGCATAATAAGCTCTACAACAATGTGCATAATTTGCTGTATTATTATAATTTTCATAAATACATATATTTTGTTTCTACATTTTTAGTCATTGTTTTCTAGGGGCGAGGATTGAAATATAGAGAGAAAAAGAGTCATATGAAACGCGAAAGCGTGTACATATTTGCATATTTTCAGGGCGCGGCCATCTCGAATAAAGTTATCTCAAAATTTTATGAAATCCGCTACTCCAATGCTGCTTACTTAATTAAAACTCTCCAAAATGTTGAGGAGCCGTAGCATAGTAGTCCGGCAGTCGCACTTACGGCTTTCCGACAGTTTAAATTGAAACCACAGCGCGTAATTTTTAATGGTCTGTAAATAGCAGTAGCAGCAGCAGCAAAGCCTGGCAACTCTGCACAGCTCGCATACACGTGGGCGTAATTAAGTTTCATACAAACATATGGCGGTCCAACACAAACTTGGCCCAAATGAGTTGGCCACAACGACTGTCAGAGTATGAACTGAGCTCTGAGGGTACTCTTAGGTAATCGTAATTCACCTTTGGATGCGCACGTGGCTTGTTTCGGACCTTGTCAGCTGCGATATGCTCCGATGCCAAAGATCAAAGCCAGCTGCTGCTAACACATACAGGCATAACTTACAATCAGTTCGTTTTTGTTTGCATACACTGGGCGAAAAAGTGTGTGAGCACTGCTCCTGTCAACCAGCATCAAATTTTGAGCAAGCTGCGTCATGCAAGTTTGATAGACATTAAAAGCTGACAATCTCATGAAAGTGAATTTTTAGTGCTCATCAGGAGTCTGTGGCAGCTTTACCGAGCAGTTACTTAATATTTTACATGAATATTTGGACATCAAAAAGCTATCTGCAAAATACTCCGCTAGTGGGCAATGGTCGATTTTAGGCTTTATATGAAAGCAGCGTAAACATTTGCTTATGATAGGATTTGCCGTAAAGATGCAAGCAAACTGTGCGGTGCAGAAATTTCTGGTGAAAGAACATGTCGAGGATGACTGAACGATGTTTTGGATACTTTAGAACCGAAAATCAGAAGGTCTAGCGGTGTGTAAGCACGGGAGAGGATGTCCGCGTGGATGTCATGTGGGATGGCCAAATCATTCCTTTTGTGTGCTCCTGGCTCTGTGCAACCCTGTTGGATTCAAGTACACTGAAATTTGATGCCGATTTACGTATCCAGTAGAGTGCCATGGTTGAGTCTGAACAACAATGAAAATCGCATATAATCGGCACGCCAGCAAGTGAGCTGCAGCCAACTCCGATTTGGAATCGTTAGTTAAGGGAGACAATCTAGATTATGAACAAAGTAAATAGCTGGCAAATCGAGTGACCACTCCAGAGGAATGTTAAGCGATGCTCAACCATAATACGAACGAGCTTTAGCACCAAGCCAAAACTGAAAGCGGACTATTCAAAAAGTGAAATGAAGGATAAACAAGTGATATGCTGCCATTTCGTTGAAAGTACAAAAATCAACAGTTTTATTCTTCGATACAGCGTAAAACGCCTCTTTAGTACACCTTTTCAGACTATAATAAGCCCTTTTTTTCTCCAAACTTTGATACATTGTGCAAAAAGTCGGAATTAGTGTAAACTGTTTTGTAAACTTTATTAACTAGTTCCATTTGCTAAACGTATATGAGAATAGTCGCATAGAAGAAGCATTCTGAGTCATAAGTTATGAGTATAATTAAAGCTTATTAATACGATGCCAGCAAGGACTCATTCTGCCTGACCTCTGTTTTTGCCCTCTGCCGAAAGTGGTTAGCCACAGCATTTCTAGCTGTATTATGCTGTATCGTTATTTCGGGAACAGGCAAAAAACTGCTCCGCTTATTCGAAAAACCTGCCTTATTGCTGTTGCATATTTATGAAAACGCGTAGGTAAACATCAGAATACACAATTCTAGAAGCGTTTGCTTAGTGGTTCATTTTCATCCCAGTGTATTTGTGAGCTGCATAATAGATGTGGCATATGTATGACCTTTGGCACTGGCTTGGTCTCTCTTTTGTATTCAATGTGGTGCCTTGCTGCTTGTCATCATTTGTCGCAGCTCGTTTTGTTTGTTGTCAATGTCCTTGCTAGTTGTTGTTGTTGTTGCCACTGTATGTAGCAGCTGACATTTTGCCTTGTAGATAAGTTAGCGCAGATGGCAACCCCAAAAACAACTCTGCCAGCCATAGATTCAACTCACGCAAGGTTTATTGAGTTGTAAGTTGCGCAGCATAAATCACTCACTCACATACATGGCAACACTAAATCATATGTTCGCACAGGCACAGATATATACCACAAAAACAGCGCACAAATTTAAAGCACTGCAAAGGCTGTCTGATTTATTGCTCATACGCCACCGTTGCCAACATGGCCACCAAGCAGACCCTTTCTCCCACGCATGTGACAATTAAAGTACAAAAATAAAATTCCGCAATTTACAGCCAAAAATAGTTAATCCGTTGAAATTGCAAGCTTATGCGCGTTGGGACCCAAAAATTTAAGGAAAAAAAAAACACCTGGCTCAGCGGTTTATGTCGCCACGTTTTGGGATATTAAAAAACTTTTACAAGATATTAAAAACAGAGTCTTAAAATTTAATGCCTGAAGCTTAAAGGTATGTAAAAAAGCGTTAGCGACAGCCTACAGAACTCTAGATACCCTAGATGCCAATTGCGAATTCGGTAAGTTAAATTGCCGTAACTATGCTGAGATTTCCCTTTAGCAGTGCGAAAAACCACAGTAAACGACTCCCTTTCAGTTTCCGCAAAGCTAGTACCACTTTCTGAAGGTGCAGCAGACTGGTTTGTTCAGGAGGTTGACACAGCCTTGCAGGTTGTTGCCTTTCTGCCTTGCTTCGATCATCGCTGTCCTTTAGTCTCTGCCGTGCCCGTCGATAACACTGACGTCACGCTGGTGTTACTACAACTAGTTGCAGCTATCGCTTCCGCAATCAGGCGTGACTGACCCTGAGAATAAGGTTCACTAGAGCCAGTCTCTAGTGGTTCCACCTCCCTTTTTCCTTTCGCCGAAGTTGGTTAGTCAAGAAGGCGAGCTGGAGTCGGATTTGGCAGCATTTCTCCGCTTCGCCAGCTTCTTATCAAACTCTTGAGGGTTATGGACTAACGACGGTGGGTAAGAGCACAGACCAGCAGAGCTGCTTTCTCTCTTCTCACTGCCGTCCTCTGGAGTAGACGCCGACATTGCTGCAGCCGCTCTATTTACATCATAGGGACGCTTTTTTAACTGTCGCTTGGACAGCACTACTCACGTTCCGCCGTCCGGGTTAGGTGCTGGTATTGTACTCCAATACTCTGTGACCAGCATCCACCTCCATCACCCACCTTGCAGAGACCTCGTGCATCAGCCGGGATCATCGATCAGCGAATTTGCTAACACTCTAGGTTCCGATGGTTTGTAATACCGAAAAAGTTCTAATTTTGACTATCTGTATATATGGGCACAAAGGTAAGTAACTGTATAGCACTTTCTCTTCTTAAAACCTTTTGGGTTTTTCTTTTTTGAACGAGAAGTTCTTTTGTCTTCCGTCTTGTTCCGTCATTATTCCAATAGCCACGCTTTCGCTCTCAGGCTCCTTTCGCCATATGTACGTATATATGTTCATATGTTTAGTGCATTTAGTTACAGACATGAGAGCAAACGCGCACTTAACTAAGTTGGAAACCATTTACAAGGTTATCTTATACAAATTTCGGTATATCAAATACTAATTTCACTTGGCAGTTGGAGAGCGAGCTTTTTGGTCATTTTAAATATGTATAAAGCCTCTCAACATTTTCTTGTAAATCTTTAAAAATGTTTAAATGAAAGCCTAAGTGCTTGATGTTATATTTTCAATAAAGGTTTCTATCAATTTACTTTTTATAAGAAACTCGTCTATTCCTTTTTGGTTGCCTTTCAATCAACCTTTGTTTCGCTTGATTTTCTTTTGTGTATTGAACCCTTTTCTTAACCGAAGACACTGATTGAGTTTTTCAGCAACAGTTACCAGTTTGTATGTATGCTTAGACGTACATATAAAGAAACTCCGAAGGTCTACAAGCTGACCAAGTCTCAGTTTGGTTGATGAAGTTGGTTCTGCCCTCATAATGATAACAAGCTAAAATAATGCAAATAAAAGCAACAGTAACTAAAAGGCAAGCCACAAAACAAGGCACAACCACAGACACTCAAATAAGCAACAAGCACAAGCAACAACAAACACAAAAACAACAATCATACTAACGACATCAAGATAAAGGCTGAGCACTGGCCTTGCCACCCCACACAACAAGCAATTGACGTTGGCAAGGTTGCCACCCAGACGGCCAATGGACAGCCAAGATTCAGCCTGTTGCCAATGTCGATGGTAATTTATATGCTTATGCGGAGCAAACAAGTTAAAGTAGTCGAAGACGCAAAGAAAATCCCCAAAAGCAATCGCTCAAAAACCCCTATAGACAGCTAGATGAAGGGTATTGTGTGCTGTTCTTCATCATAGTAGTCTGAGTTACTTATTTTGGACATCAGCAGTAGCCACCTGTGAGAGACTGAACTCATGCAGAAAGTATCGATATCTGCATCAATGGTATCCTGAGCTCTGCTTGTGTTCGTGCTTGTTGTTGCGGATTTGCTCCTTTCGGCGTCTTGCGGTTAAGCTAAATTCAAATATTGCTTGAGTGCCTTCTCTTGAAATAGGTTTTGGCATGTTGTGGTTGTAGTACTTGTTGTTGCTTTGGGCAAAACCAAAGCAACTGCTTGTCAGTCAGTGGAGTCAGTTAAGTAGCGTAGGTCAGACATGCAAAGCTATTGTACAATTTGTACATCGAAATGAAATTCCACAGTTGTCATGATTTGACAAATAGATTTACATTTTATAGATTAGTATAGGGGACACAAGTGCTAAACTGGATACTGGATATAGAAAAGATTCTTTTATTCGCAGAATGTAGTACACTATTCGAAAGCTTGATCCGTCAGCTATAAATCGCATATGGTTTGATGATACAAATATCCAATCAGTTTCGCGTAATCTATCTCAGACTGCAACAATCTGCAAATCGAAAATCTTAAAAATTGTGCGGTTAAACCGAACGCTCGATGGATCTAATCTACGGACAGCTATGCTACGGCCAGTAGACGTATAACATTGAACTTAAGTAGTATGGAAATGAAAGTTTGAACCTTTATTGATATGTTTTGAGAAAAAACAATGTTTTGAGAAAAAATAATCCGAGAATACACAATATTGTATATATGTGGTTTCTTACTTGAAGTTTAGTATCACAATGCTCGGTATTTTTGGCTATATTTTGTCCGAATCGAGACATATCACGAAAAAAAAACAGCGCTTAACGCATTCTTTAGTGCCTAAAATTTGTGCGTGTGTGAACCTAGCTAAAGGCTCAAATTTTGACAGTTGGCGAATTCCCCAGCGAATTGTCGCTGCCGCAGGAAATGTTGTACAAAAAATAATATACACACACACACTGACAGACAGGCAGACAGATTACAAGGCCTACAAGCCAGCAACAAGCTGTTACATGTTGAAAGGGATAACAGTTTTGTGTTTTACGTACAGGAGCCGGAATTTCTCTTAATACTCTATAAGTTCTGGAGCTTGAATTTGTTTTGCTTCTGTTTGCAGCACTTACGAGAGCATAAATTTCAATTTTTAATGCTATAAATTTTGCGCTCAATGAAATTATTGCTCTTATCTTTAAGTAGATGCTAAACAAATAACCCTCAAGTGCATAAATTCATTCTTATTTATGAGCCCACATACACATGCAATCTCATTTTATGTTGTCTTTGAAATTGAGCAAATACTCCAATAAAATGTGAGCTCAATAAAATCGAATTTGTGGCATAAATCAAGTGAGTGTAGCAAAGGCTTCAGCAAGGTTACCAGATCCTGATTAACATGCCACATAATCCAATCCAAATACACTTAATTAACAAATGCCGCAACTGCAGGAATTCCCTTAAGTAAGTAAGTTGTTGCGTCTGGCGGATTTTAGTCATATAATTTTATATTTATATGGCAACTCTGTGCGGGGCTTATCTTAAATGCGGCGCACAAAAGTAGGCAATGAATTTTTTTGTGTATAACCTTTATAAAGGCGTTAAAAGAAAAATTTCAGCTTACTTGTGCTTACTTAGGCCTTGTGCAAGTGTTGTAATTTAAAGCCCCATAACTCAATCTACGTAACGGCAATGAAAACGCTGACGTTGTCGCTGACGCCAAAAATGCTATTAGTGCGTTTATGCCTTATCTTTATCGCGAAGTGATTTCTTGAACGAGATCAACAATTTTTTGATATGCTGCAGCATTGTGTTGTGTTAATTTAAGACTTAATGTGATCATAGCGACTTATCTTTATGCGGAAGAAATAATTTGGGATTTAAGATTTTCAAAAGACGCAATTAATCTTTTTCGAAATTTACAGAAAAAATAATGTTTGCATTTGTTTAGAAGTTGCACGACAACTAATAACTGATAACAACGAGTTTTGTATGGCATAATAATCAATTGGAAGAATTGTAATTTTCGTTTTCGGGATATTTTTGTCTAGAAATTTTCATGCAACTTTTAGTAGGGAAAGTCTATCACTTAACTGTAACTTGCGTTATCTTTAGAATTCTTCAGATTTGCCTTATCCTTGGAAGATAGAGATGGAAGATAGAGTAAGGTCTTGAACAATAGACAGCTACATAAAAATACTGAAAAATACAAAAAATACTAAACATCATATTGTGATTTCGTATCACATAACAAGCTAGACGAAACTAACACTCTACAAGAAGCTCATCCTTCCCGTTTTGCTTTATGGCGATGTCGCAGTCTGATGAAAATGCCCTTCGAGTGATTGAGTGGAAAGTACTCTCTAAGATCTTTGGCACTCTAAGCGCTGTCAATGACAACCGCATTCGGTGGATCGACGAACTCTATGAGCTTTACGACGACATTGACATAGTCAAGCCAGCCAACCCCTTTTAGACGCATAATTGACAGCTGATATTCGGGTTAGGTATAATTTGAGCATTTGAGCATGGTATTATGCCGTACCATTTTTCTAAATCAAAAAGTTACTAATGGATATTGTGTGCTGCCATCTTGTTGCACATGCGTACAATATGGCAACACTGAACTTAGCTTAAAATCAAACTTGTCCTTTGCTAAATAAACAAATGCGTGGATTATGAACGCATAGACCAGGTATGTGGCAGGAGAGAGAGTTGTGGTAAGTGCTACAACCCAATGCCTGACGCAGATTATACAAATTTATGCAACAGTGTTGCCACTTTGTTGCTTGGCGGCAAGCTGTTGGCACGCTAGGGTAGCCGCTGTTTTTTTTTTATGGCTCCAACGACTGTCTGTTTTTTTATGGCTGCCCACACACACACACACACACATACACCTATACAAACCATATACTATGGACTTTTCTGCCGTTGCGCATTTCCGGCTGCCGAGAGTGCTTCGCATAGGCAACTTGTAGCAACTCTGTACAGATTTGGTTTTTCATTAAGGAAAATAAAACAGATTTTCTGAGCAGTGGGAAAAAAGTTTGTTTTGAAAGTTGTTGCGGGCTAACATACACACACCACACACAGACAGACACACACAGACAGATACATGAGCATGACCAGTGGCCAAATTTATTGCACTGTATTTTGTGGCATCAACTTCAAAGTAGATTTGCCAGCAATTTAAGTATTGTGTTGTTTTATATTTTTTGTTTTGTATTTTTGCGGCCTCTTAAATTTTAAATTGTTTGATTTGAGTTCACATTTTTCAGCAGGAAACTTTTATGGCCATTAAACCGTGTGCTTTAGTTAGCATGAGGCATTTTAATGAGCGTTTAATAAGCAATAAAAGATTTTATTAAACAGATACGATGCGAAACGTAAAAGTGCTAAGTTCCAAGGCCAAGACACAACCAAGACGGTTGTGGCGACTTGTGATAAGCTTTTAGAGGGAATTTATGGTTAAAATTAACACAAAGTTCTCTTTGTAAAACTTCAGCTCTCAAAAAACAAGCAAATTTGATCAAATTAAACAAAAACTTAACTTAATCAACCGGAAAAACAATACAAAATATTGTTGTTGATGGTTTCAATAACTTCGAGCAAGATTTATGAAACTTATTGATTGTTTCAATAACTTTTCAAAATCGCTTCTAAATAGCAGAAGTTTCGACATGTTTTTTAAAACAAGCCTCATCAAAAGTGTGGTCGAAATTTCTGCAAGGTTTTGCTGTAGCTTTCTTTAAAAACCCCTTCAAAACACCTTTCGTCAAAACTATTTTTCTCTCAAATTGATAACCTGATCTTTGCAGGTTTTATTTTACGTGGCATGTTCCACTGTACTATAATGTGCAACCAGAGTATAAACATGGCACAACGAGTCTGGTACAATGCGCCAAATAAGGCCACTACAAGAACATCAGCCAGAGCTGTTGTCTCTTCAGTACCGGTTGGAATGCATGTTGTCGGGCATGCATTACCCCTTGGGCAGAGGCCAATCTACCAACTCTTTTGCTATATGCACAGCATCACCCGACTGAAACGCAACTCTGCGCCGAACACAAGGTTCTACCCTATCAACCATAGCCAATACGGTACTAAAACGGTACCAAAGGGCTCGGACTGTGGAAACTCTGCTAGTTTTGGCAAAACTCCCGGAACTGATTACCAATGTGCGTCCTGCGGTGCTTCCATTAGTCGACGCCTTGCGAACGCTCTCCGGTGTCTACACGTCGAAGACACACAAATCTGCTTACAATGGACACACAAAAAGCACGTGTAGTTAATGCAGGCGACTTGTTCTCTCAATTATAGTTTCAGCATTTTGACAAAATGTAGATGTCTGAAACAACAAGATGTGTGAATACCACCAAAATATGGAGTTTTGACACTAGTGGAAATCCAGCAAATTAAATTTACCGTAAAGTTAACAGCTTTGTGAAGAACCACTCTTATAACATAAATGGCTATGTTAAGTTTTAGGTCAAAAGATTTAACAATTTGAAATTTGATTTTAGTGTACCTTGTCCTTATAGTTTGCAATATTTAGGTGTTCATACGGACGGTTAGACGAATTTAGCCTAACCGACAGCCTTAGAATTTTAAAATAGGCTACTTATCACGCTTCATTCTACCAAATCTATAAAACCCTTCAACAATGTGTACCGAGTAATAAATACAGGTGATACAAGACAAAATTATTTGTTTTTCATTAAATATGCCTTCAGATTCTTAATCAGCGGCTTAAAATTAATAAAAAAAAGGATTCGTCTCTTCTTATTTGTGGCACTGTGAGGTAAGTGCAATTTCAAAGAAGCTTGCCTTTGACCTTTACAGATAGCATCTTGCAGTCAATAATTGAACTAACAAAGTTAAGACTGCACTTCAAACTTCCTGTAAAATTAAAGGTGCTCGCCCCCCAGCAGCTTTATAGCAGCACTGACGCACAGCTGTAAAGGCGAACAAAAAACAAAGAGCAGTAGGAAAAACAGAAGTGGCAAAAGCAGAACTATGGAATACGCAGAAAGTGAAAAAGACAGACAAAATAGTGGAAAAAAGTTGCATGCGGCAGGCAAGTCAACTATGCCCCAAAGTGCCAAAGCAGAGATGACTTTGTTCAGCTCCCTGTTAGGCGTACAACTGCTATGTGTAGCTCCACAGACAGTCTGGAACTGTGGCATTGTGTTGGAGCCAAGCGTCCAAGCCGAGCTGGCCACATCAAGACAAACATTATTAGGAAAAGCACCGCAAGGCATTCAACTTGAGTGGCTGTAAATGTTGTTGGCCCAAAGCGCGGCTCGGCTTCAGATTCTGGATTCCGGATTTCGGATTCTTGACGCGGAGTAACATTGTAAAGCTGCAAAGCGCAAAATGAATTTAGCTAGAGGCAACCAGCAATGTATAAAGCGTTTAAAATTGTGGCATTGAAAGTAATTACAGAGGAGAAAGAGCGAGAGACAGAAAGAAGCTCAAAGGTGTGCAAACATTTAAAACTATTTCCACCTGACAGTAAGCTCTATAACAGCAGCTTAATGACCATTTAGGGAATGTGAGCACTACACACACACACACACACACACACAAAGAAACGCACACAGATAGAAACACACACGCATACCAACAAATACTCAAACACATGCCAACATAGTATCTTTGCCACTTAATTTTTTAAGTTTTCCCAATAGTAAAGGCAACCACTGCAAGCAGAGCTGGATCACAGATACCTCTATATTCCACGGCGGAATATAATTACTTGCTATATCAGGAATTACACTGATAATGAAAATGACAATTCTGACATAAGAACAAAAATTCGTACTTTTTAAACAATTTTATACTCAATCTCAGCAAAAACGATTTCTAGAATAAAATTCTTGAAATTTTTTTTGGTGCAGCTGACTTTCACAATACCAAAAAAAAGGTCAGATATCAATTAAACGTATTGATATAATCATAACCAAGACGTTGGTTCATTTTGTTCATTTTGTAACATTGTGTTCTTGGGCGCCATTTTTTCTAAAACCGGCCCTGGCTACAACAATGTGGCCCAAATCTAATTGTCTGCTCTGCTTTGGCTTTTTACAAAGTAATGCAAAGAGCTTAACATTTTTGGTTATGTCTTGCAGAGCGCCAAAACGAAATTTTTTGTTGCCGCCTTTGCGGCGTCTCCAAGCACGTGAGCACTAACTCCCCTGATAATAAAGCGAAGTTGATACAATATTTAGTTGCGTGAAATAGACGCTCAGGCGACGGAAATAAATGGTATAAAACAAGAGCATCTTTGATGAATGGAGCGATCTATGGAGCAAACTTCAGCGTCTAAGAACTGATGCACATGCCCATGGAAAAACTAGAGGGCCGCCTCCCTTATCGTACGATTAAGGATGTGTGATTGCAAGTACAAAGCCAGAATAAGAGACGCAATACCGTGAGTCTACAACATAAAAGCTGTGTGCACTGCAAGAAAGTTAGAGAAATATCTCTTGTTAAACTCAGTCAGAACAATCTAACTACAGACCTATAGACAGTGCTGTCAGTGCGTACAGAAGGTCCAGGTGCCCATAGAGGATGAAATGTTCATTGAGTGCCAAAAACATGTATGAAATTTTATGTCATGCAGCATGAACTTGAACAGAAAGACAGACAGCGAGCACCTACAGGAAACTTCTCTATTCATAGCTTTGCTGTAGGTACGATGTCCTTCTGTAGACATACATATTGTTAAAATCGTCCTATGGATTTAAAGTAAGTTGCCTTCTACAGACATTTTTAGCCTAGGCGAATTTAAGTAAGTTCTCCTCATGTGTGCAATGGTTTTTCGGTTGGTCCCTTTCGCGACTTGGGAACTAGTTTACCTATAGAGTTCTCGCGATTTTTCAAACAAGCAGATCTATCAAAATCTCATGAATACGATGGGAGTTGCTAATAAAAGAAATCTCTGCCACAATTTGTGTGTTCTGTTTTAATTGTAACATAAACCGTTTTTGAAACCAGGTTCCAGTTCAACAAGAATATGTGACTATTTAATAATCTATGATCGGCACCACGATCAGATTCTTATAATTTTCTTCAAATGGCCGCAAATTTACCAAATGAGAGTAACATAAACATATTTAGGTGCAGCTTGGTTCTTAAACCTAGACCAAAGCACTCAACAAGTTCGCACCCACGAAGGGTGTGCACCCCTGAATATAAGATAAACTTGCTTAACTTTTTCCACATAAAAAGCAATTTACCTATAAAAACTTGGAACCCAATAAAAATCTTATAATGTCAACTACAACTCTTCGAATTGTTATTATTCCCTTGAAGAGCATCCTTCTCAAAACTCAATTAGGGTCATTAGTTGCGCTCTTAATTGACTTGGCATGCCGGTCAACATCTAAATGCCAGCTAATGACGCAGTAACGGCAGCAGCCACCATTTTGTTGCCAAAAACTTAATTTAAGAGTTGACTTGGAAACTTTTCAAACTTGCTCAATACTCGCTGACATTATTAGCATGCCAGCGCCAGCCATTGGCAAGCAACTCTGTTACTGCAACATGTAACCCATGTGGCAACAGTCATCATAAATACGATTTGAACTTTGCCGCAACTTATTGTCCAACGTAGTGGTTTTGGTTGTTTTTTTTGTGTTTTTTTGGTGGCAGAAGCAAACAGGAAATGAAACAATACTCTACGTACGCGTAGCTATGACTGTTGCGTGGCTGTGGTTGGAAGGGGGGGGCCCCCCAAAGCGAGTCAAATGTCACGCAAAGCTGGGGCTCCTAACTGGCTGCAGTTTTTGGCCAACTAGAAAATGTCGCTCTGGGAATTGACACTTGTTAATGAAGCCCGGGCCGGGGTCGAAGTCGTAGCCGTGTTTGCTCGCTGATTAATTGAGGTACGCGGAGTGTGCGTGTGTGAAGAAGCAAGGTCTACTGAAAGTATACATATATACGTGCCGTAAATCGATTAAAGTGGAAATAATTTTGCTCGTTGAGGCCATGTCCCGATTTTATGAGTTTGGCCTCTTTGCTATGCAAACTTTTCTGGCATGTCAAGTTCCTAACCTTTGGCACCTGACGCCATTGTTCTTGCTGTTGTGGTGGGCGTAACTCAAACGTTTGCCTGTCTGAGGCCTCTTCCTGACACTTGCCAATGATTTTTGATGATAGTACCATTACCGCATGACTTGTCCTGGCTTCAGGTAGAGACCGTGCCAGGAAAGCAGCTGTAGCGGTAGAGCCTCATTCGAAGCCATTATTGCCAGCTGTGCCATATTGTCGTTAGCCTGCTTGCGTTCGCCATTTTGTTGACGCACACACACACACACACACACACACACACACATACACACATATGTGGACACGCATATTGCATGCTCTTAATACAGTTAGCTGCTACACTGTGCAACATTTGGGTTGCCTTTGGCAGGTTGCCCCTTGTTCTTGGTGCTTCTCGTTTCAAAGTGCAAAATTTAATTAATTTTGTGAATTAATTCGTTTGGCAAAATATTTCGCTGTCGCAAACGAAATTTACTTAACTTGTTATGGGTATGTTTTTCTGTGTACATGTGTGCATGTTGTTTGGTTTTGTGGCTTTTCATTATGTCGTATATGCTTGCCATATTGACAACTTGGAAATGTAGCCACAACTAATTCAACGACTGGAACTGGAACTAAAATAAAACAGTTTCATGGTATTACGGACTAATTAAACTTGAGTTATCTCAGCTTGACTATCATCGAAACTGAATTCACTTGGTAAATCTCCAACAAATGTTTCAAATCTTAAAATACTACAAATGATATGTTTTTCACACTTACTCAGTTTCATTATTTTCAAAGAGCAATTCGCCAGTCACTGGTTCATAATCCTTGCCAGAGCGTGCAGTGATATCTTCAGTCCAATAGGGAACAATGACTTTGCCACGTGCCCCCGAATAACGCATAACGGTCAACTCGAAAATGCCAACGGATTCGGATATCTCGTAGGTGGCATCGGCGAAAGCAAATATGCCCGCATGATCATCATCCAGAATCATGACGGTAGCCACATTGGGCACAGAGAGCACTACCGATTCGGAAGGATTAAACAGGCGTATATAGAAACATTCATCTTCCTCGAAAATATCATCATCAATGACCTCGATCTTGAAGCGTTGCTCATCAACGCCAGGCGGAAAGTTTAGCACACCCTTCTTGCCCACAAAATCTTGTCCTGCCGAGGCAGTGCCGTTTTGGGTTTCATATTCCACGGTGGAGTATGTGGATATGTCACCACGACGCACAACACGCACCTCGAATTCTCCGCAATTCTCCATAACCGTATAGTGTCCCGGCTCAAAGTAAATGTGTATGGGCTCATCATCCTCTGCATCTTCATCGTGCTCATGTAGCTGCGCCTTGACCTCGTTCAGATCACTGTGAGCACGTTCTTGTATCTTGCGCATAAGATTTCCGCTGCCAATCATCTTGCGCGTAGCCTGAACACGATAGAAGGCCCGCGACTTGGAACCGCGTGAGATCATTTGCTCCTGTGCCATCATTTCCAGTTGCTCAAGATCAGCTTCGGGATATTTTTGGCGCAGCTCCGATAACAGTGTTATGTAATCCTTGCGCGCGTCTTCAAAGGCTTCAGATTCGCGTCCATCCGCAAAGTTAACCAAGCGTCTACCTTTTTCCGTATCCATTTCAACCGAATCACGTTCCCCGCCCACGACCACGCCGCGCTTATTCACGCGATAGTTCTTGTCCAGATACTTGTAGACGAGTAGACGACGCTCGGCTATGTAAGCCCACAAGACAGTACCCGGAAACATTAGGAATGTGATTATGCCCTCCCACACCTCAATAATGCCCGGCGAAATGACAGCCAAGATGACCCAAAGCCAGACATAGGCGAATATGGAGAGTGTAGCAGTGACTATGAAGACGCGCAGGTGCTTAATGCGACGCACCTCACCCGTCGGTATGACTACCATGCAAACAGCTATAATTACAAATAAATTGTAGGCCGCCGAGCCAACAATGGTGCCAGGCCCCAGATCACCACTTTCAAAGTTTTTGGCATATATCTCAATTACGGAGAGCAGGATTTCCGGCGCGCTCGAGCCCAGAGCCATCAGTGTTAGATTAGCAACCGTTTCATTCCAAATGCGAACCCGCATCACCTGTTTCTCGCCATTGGGACCCTTGATGGTGACGGTGCGTTCGGTAGAAGTGATCGCTTCGATAGCCGCCATGAAACGATCAGATATAATGGAAACGCCCACAAATAGATATACCATAAGCAGGAAATAGACAAAACCGCGCAAAGAACGATCACCCCAGGAGATATTCTTCTGGGGCATCCAAAGTGGCAATACTAAGCCCTCTAAGCAGGTTGTTGAATCTGATTCTGCAGAACCTGCTCTTTCCATGCCGTCAATTTCATCCTCAGATTCTGGGCTCGGCTCGTCCGCTACCGACTCTTGACGCTTAAACCTGTGGCTGTGGCTGCTCAAGTTGGCCAGACTGTATTCGTTTTTTTCAACAAACTCTGACTGATGGGTTTCCGTTTGGACGCCGCCATCTTGTGCAAGCGAGTAGGCTGTAGTAATGGCAAAAAGCAGTACTATTGCGCAGGCAGCGATTGGTTTAAACGACTTCAGGAACGTAAACATGGCGATGGCAGTTCTTGGTTGCGTTCTACGTGCAGGATACAGAGTTGGCTTTACTGGGCTAAGCGTTGTGCGAAGCACTTTCTAATCTTTACTCGAATATTGGGTGCGTAACTTGGCTTGGCGAGGGATTGGAAGTGCTAGCGTGTTGGGTACTTTGAATGATTTTTTTTTTTGGCGTTGGTTTCTTCTTTTGGAAGCGTTGCGTTTGCTTGGAGCGATAGTGCTCTCTTCTAATTTGGCTGGATGTGCTTGATGTTACTACAATGTATACTTTTGTGTATGCGTGTGTGTTGGAGTGTATGTGCTTACACTACGTTTGGCTAGGCATGAAGTAAAGCGCTATATGGGATCGCTGACATGTTCAGATAGGGGCCCAACTTTTGCGTAAGGAACTCGCCTCCTGCGACTCGTGCGATCTACGCGTTTCGATATCGCTAATGTTTCGAAGTGATTCAATTTAGACTGGCAAATCTGCAAGAGAAGAAAAAGCATAAAGTTAGATTATAAAAATTCCAAAAAAGTTATTTATCTTCTGTAAAATCCTATAAAGTTTCATGCCCTTTCGTCTTCCGAATGCAGTCCATAGCATATGCATTAGGTTTATAAATATTTTGGTCAAATTGCATCACAGTTGGCGACTTCTAATACCATAATATCATCATCAAAAAAAAAGTTAAGTAAGCATAGCGCGGAAGGCAAAAACCAAGCATATACACATGTATTTATATTTCTAGACCGAAAATGTTTATTTTTAGACTCAAATGTTTTGGGGATGCGGCTGCCAATGCCATTGCGAAGGCCTGACTGGGGCACACAGATAGTGCACTGCACATGCAAAGGTGGAGCACACATTATAGTTTATATTATTTATTTGTGGCCTAAACTAAACAAAAAATTACACAAATTCTGTATACTACAAAGTAAACAGAATACAAAATCAACTGCAAAAAACGAGAACAGAAGCAAAAAGTATCTGCCAGATACATAAGTATGCGCATAACTGAGGCGGCATGTTAAACAGAACAGAAAATTAATACAAAAAAATAAATTTAAAACTAAAATAAATTAAGACTTGGCTTTTGTTGTTAACAAAGCAGAAAAACGAATTTCAAACCAAATGAAATTAAGTTTGTAAATAAATGGCATATTTTTAGTATAAAAACGCAAAACACCTGCTGGGGCGGATTGATTTGGGTATTTCGGGCAATATCTGGGCGTGCAGTGCTGCGCTGCAGTATAAATAGATAGAACAATGCTAAATGAAATTTTGAAAATAAAACGCTCGATTAATTTGCAGTTATATGTAGTTTTTTTCCAATTAAATGCCATATAATGTTCCAGTACGATGTATGAATAAATAAATATGCAAAAAACAGAGGACAGTGGCGTAGATCGGTTTTGGCGGCAGGGGGAATTAACACAGGACTAAAGGCAGACTACCAGGCACGAACAGCACCGGCTCGAGTTCATATATACAAACAAAAAATCTATAGAATTTGTCATGCAAATTCATATAAAAACAAAAAAGAAACTGTTTCCGTCATTCATTACAAATATAGTATTTAAAAATGCAAATGCATCTGAATATTCGCTTAAAGTGTCCGAACAAATATGATATAAATGAGGCGAAAAGATGTCATAGTATATATTTAACGCTTTTTTTGAATACGCTGCGAAAACGCAAGCTGTCAAAAGTCTACAAGAAATTAAGAACTCAAACTAATCTTATTAAGTTATTTCGAGATTATAATCCTGGATTACCGTTCTCGATTTGACATTTCCCGATAAAGATGAAATCTTAAAATGAATTTGGATAGCGTGCTGCATTTCTCCTAAATTTCGAATTTCGATTTTAACACTTTTTTTCGAAGAACTTTGCTAATTTTACAAGTAAGGCAGCCTTTTTTCTCTTTTCACTTTTAGTTGCATTTGGAAACTAAAACATTGAAGAAGGCAGCTATAAATCAATGTACAATAAAACACCAGAGGATAGGACTTACACCCCATTCAGGAGACGCCAATTAACGTCAACGGCTTAACACAGAGTAAAAATTTCATCTGATCGTTTTGCGGCACCTTCAAATTATGCCGAGTCACTCCATCGCAGTCAATAACTACTGGAAACGTCTAAGCGAAAGACTCATTTGGGATTCAGTATTCAGCTACACAAAGTGAAATTACGCGGTTGCACTGCCGATATCTTCTCGTGAAGAATTCTATAGGTACTCATTTATAGCTTTGCAAGATTCTCTGATAAGTAATAAAACGTAAAACTGGCTGTGCGAAGACAAAGTAGCCAGAATCAAACGATTCATAAAATTACGATGGTCAAAAGGGGAAATGATCTTCGATCTTTCATGTCACTGCTTTGACCTAGGTTTTGCCGATTAAGGCATGTCTTGCAGAGCAAAACTATTGCCAACAGCAAATCTGATAAAAAAAAAAAGTCAAAACAATTCGTGTAATAGCGGATGAGTTAGATGAAGAATTGTGTAGCGAATTTTGCAGAACATAGGCAGCAAAACGGGTCTTCACTGACACAACTGGCCAGCAGCCTTACGTTACGTAATTTAAAGTCTTTACCATGTTCAGATATACCGTAATGAGCGAGTATAGTGCGTTCTTCTTAAGATAGTGGTGTTTTTGCAGCTAGCAAGCTGAAACTTCGGTAATATGTTGAGGTAATTTGTGGGGGTTTTCCGTCTTTGAAAAAGAAAGTTGGCACTGCCAACAAGCCAGATTGAAGATGACAAATTCTCGGTGCATTAGTGCATTTGCTCGGATATTAAACTTTACAATTTCAACCTTTTTGTCTTATGAAATTTGTTAAAAAACAAAATTGCGCTGAGGCACTTCTAAATACTATGAACAAAAACACTTGTTAGTTTAGTTTTTGTTACTTTCCTATAAGCTTACAACGGCATTTAAGTTTATTTGGCATGGATTACATATAAGGTGTGGCGGTTCTTGAAGAAAAACCCAAGCAACCCACAGGTTTGAAACAGCCAAGCGATTAACAGTTTCGATACCCCCCATAGATGTAGACTTTTATATAATTTAGCACAGTTTTCTTAAGCTCATACGTCTTAAACCCTAAACCCCTACCGCCAATGCCACTGCAAATGACAGCAGCAATGTGTCAGAGAAATGTGAAATGAAATCGATAAAATGCATAATGTGCCAATGTCAATAACAGGAATTGAGTAAGAGAGACGAAAAGCATAACGAGAAGTGCAGGAAGAGCAACAAGAACAACAACAACAAGAATTGGATGACAAGACATGCTACTAAGCGACAACAGTTAAACTTAAGCGAACAAGGTGTATAGAGAAGGAGACAAAGAGAAACACACGCACACACACAGAGAGAGAGACACACACACACACAGAGAGAGACACACAGAGAGACACACACACACACACACACAGAGAAAGCATAGAGACAGCTAGGCAGGCGCATGAGGTGAAACGGTAAAGCGAACACAAATTGAAAAGCAACTAAAATAGATGACAGCTAGCATAGAAGAAGCAAAGAGAGAGCGAGAGAGAGAGGGAAAGAGAGAGATAGAGAGAGTCAGCACTTGTAAGCGCCATGGAGCGAACGAGAGCGACAGCTTGCGTTATAAGTTGTCTTTATGTATGTAAATATTGAATGCATGTTTTGTAATTTTTTGTAGTGTACATGAGACAGTACGTCCATATGTGCCACTTGCAAATGTGTGTGTGTGTGTGTGCATAAATTTCAAATGTCAACTGACAGCTGATGGCTGCCATGATGTGGTGGCAGCTGTTATATGGCGGAGGTTGTAAGGGGACTTGCCAATCCGATCTGCTCAATGTGGCAGAATAATCGAAAGTTTCATTACTGTAAACGGTGTTGACAACATCGATAATAACTTGCAATGACAACTTATTCTGGATGAAAACGTCTAAAAAGTTAGATTCGTGTATCTGTATCTGACAATGTTCACTATTTGATCCTCTTAGTATACAACCACATTGGATATATATATATGCTTATTTTCAGTCAACATATTCTAGTTTGTGGTAGATTGGAATAAAGTTAAAGTCAGTCGAATAATGTTGAAATCTGATCCACATTCCCACTCTCATGGATGCTGCGAGCAAGTGGTCTGCGGTTTTCGGCTGGTATGTGGCAATATTGTTTTTACGCTAAACAGCTGATGAGATTTAAGGGCTGTTCCTACATGAAGTCACTATATTATGGTGTCTAATATCTAGACGTTCATACGGAAGGACGGACAGAAGGACATGTCTATATCGACTCGACTATTGCTCCTGACCATTTTTGCCCATGGAACATATCCTCCTCCTTCTGCCTGTTACATATATTGCACAAACCTAAAATACCCTTTTACACTTTGTGTACAGGGTATAAACAGCTTTTGGCATTACTAGAAATGGTATAGAATATCAACTGAATCATTGCAGATAGTATGCACAGAGTCAAGCTTATCATATATTTTTTTAATAATGATTATTTTTGTATGAGTTGTCGATATGACAATAAAACATTGCATGAATATATACGGAAAAATTTTGCAGTTTTTATTATTATTAACATTTTGATTGTGACATCACGTTTTTGTAATTGTAATCATGTATGATTTTATTAAAGACGAATACGATAAACTATTGAATTTCTAGTATTAAGTATAGCTGGAAACACCATTTAAAAAATAAAAAAAAAATTAAGGTCAGTCAAGAAAATTGAAATTTACTATTTTTAATTAAATCGCTTCTTGAAAAATGTTTCAGATCTGAAGAACACTTCTATGTTATCGTGTTCACAAAATGATATTGCTTTCAATTAAAAACTAATATGACGTATTCATAATCATTTAGAAAAATTTTATGATTACGTTATCATAGAGGAGGTGGAGGGGGGTGGACCAGCTGATATTATTTATAAATAAAAACTGTATTGGTATTTTGTCCATAAATGCCTCCCTTCTTCCGCAATCGATTTACCTTAATTACTATCGCGATTTAAAAATTTCCAAAAACATTTATAAAAGTGTCTTTGACCTATGTGTCGAAATTTAAAAAAATTGGCACAATAATACCGAAGTTATGAGCATAAAAGAAAGTTTTTTCATCATAATAATCAACTTTTCAATAGGAAAATTATTCAATGGGAAAGCTTCCTAATACCAAAACGTTTACAGTCAGATCGAACTTGTGAAAAGAGTGAGATATAAAAGTGGGTACTTTCGTTTCCATATGACCGTATGCTGGATTTAGTGTTTATGGGTGCAGGGTATCCCACTGTCGAGCATCGTCCCAACTCTACATCAAATGTTTGCTCTTTCTAAGTCGCACTTTATTATTTTCTGCATAAATTTCAGCTGTCAAACAAAAAACATTAATTCATTTGCGGCTGTTTGGCCAGTGCGAAGGGCTTTGCTGCAGCGGCTCCAGTGCGAGAGCTACAGTACACATTATCCTTAGCAAGTTTAAAGAAAAAATTGAATTGTTTCGGTGTTTTTAGAGAATAATAATTTTATAAGTAATACTAGGGGACTTCCGCTCTCTGCTTGCTCCGTTCTCTAACCCACGTACCCATCTCGAGGTAAATCATATTCCTTCTTCTCCCTTCTCTTCCTCTTCTTCCTCCTCTACTTTTTCGTCATTGTCAGCTATCAGATGAAACAATAATAATAATAATAACAATATTTACAATTCCGATTTACATTTAATTCCCCCCGCTCTCGCATCGCTCTTAGCTTCTTGTCACTCTCGAGGTACATCATATTCCCCTTCCTATTTTAAATTTTTTTTCCACTTCACCTTCCTTCCCGTTTTCGTTCCGGTTCCCGTTCCTATTAGTAGCCGGCGGCAGATTCTGTGGACAATTTTGGGAAAAAAAATAATAGTATGCTTTGAGATTTTGTGTCCACAAAAAAACAACTTTTTTAAAATTGTTTCTTGGTAAAAACCTTTCTCATTTAACACCGGCCACATATACAATTTTGAAGATTACTATCCCATCCATATCCAGGTTTGTGGATTTTAAGCGCCTTTCGTAACTTCATTCGAAATACATAAAGCATATGATATTTTTTTTTTCAAAATTTTCGAGATCAGTTTTCTGTTTGAAAGTATAATAACTGGAGAAAAATAATGCATACGTCATCGCCCCCAAATGTAAAAAGCGATCTAAGCCTTTGAAGTGCACTCTTCTTCACATTTCGTCATTTTAGAAACAGAAAGAAAATGCTCATAACTTTTACGACTAGCTCACATCTCAAACATACCAACGTTTCAAAAATATGACTCTCTCTCTTTCTAAAACTAAAATTCCAGAGCAAGTTTATGGTAGCGCATACATAACGGTAAAGATAAACACTGACGCGCACACATTAATTTAGCAATTACAGCAGCAGCATGCGCGAAGCTCTAATGCAGCAAAGGCGTAAAAAGGGCAGCGTGACAGTGGGGCAAAAGAGACAGAGACAGAGACAAAAAGCATATAGACAAAGAGACGCCGAAATGGAACAACAAACATATGTTTAAAGCCTTGACTTAATGTTTAGGAGTAAATTGTTAAATGTTAAATGCTTGCCTGGTATTAAATATATGCTCTGTTTTTATTTTAGTTTTGACCTTGTCAGAAATTTGTGGCTACTTTATAATTAAATTTGTGATTTTTCTTTAAAATTAAAAACAGTTCAATTGCAACACTTTTTGGCAAGAGCATTTTAACTAAACGAGCGACACTTTGCCCTTATGTAGGTATAAATATCAGGCGTTTACGTTGCGCCACGTTACGTGACGTAAGGTGTGCGCGTCCCACGTTAAACGACTTATTTGTTAGCTGTCAATACACTTGTTGTGCTCCTTTTACTTTTCTTCTCGTTTTTTTTTTATGTCGTTTTGTAACCAGCAAGTGGCAAGTTCAATGGCACAATACAGCACGTTCAATCACTCAATCAATCAAAGGCTCAATTGTCTAGTAAATTAAATTATTTTTATAGCAAAAAACCAATTTATTTTGGCAATTTGTGTGCCAAATTAACCAGCCATTCAACAGCTGTTGCCAACGCTTTCAAATAACGACAAATTCTTTTGGCCTTTTTACACTTGTTGTTATTTTAGGATCTTTACGCGATTTCTCGGCTTTTTATGTTTATTTACACGGACCGAGCCAGCGCACGCACCGATTTCCGTATGTGTGTTCCGTGTGTTTTGTTGGCGGACACCGCACGACTAATCAGCTGCCTGTCGCCTCGCTCATAATTATTTGTATTTGCCCCAATGTGCGCTACCTGCCAATGCCTGGGGTAGTTCGATGCGCTTAGTTGGCCTCAGTGAAATTAATGCCGGTAATTAAGTGGTTTATGGCCGATGATAAAAGATGGTTACTTTTAATTTGCTGTTATTTATTGTACTGTTAGATTAGATAACTGCACATCAATGTGGCGGCTTAGTAAATAAAATATGTTATACCATTTGTAGCGCATCGTACTTAACGCCCTGGCAGTGTCTTTATATTGTCATGTTATTATTAACCCATGTTTGTAAATGTATTTTTGCTGTTATTCTGGGTCTTTTATTCGCATTCACTCTCTTTCTCTCTCTCTCTCTCTCTCTCTCTCTCGCTCGCTCTTTGCGCTGTTTCTTTTGTATTTTGCCAACGTATTGTTTTTATTATCGCAGTCTGTTTTGCTGTCGTTAGTTGAGATTATTGAAATTATTAAAAAATAAAATGCTATTATTATATGTGATTACTTTTTAACGCTATTTGATATTAATATTCTTGTAGTATCTTAACTCATAGTGCAGCGTTCTAAAACCATGCGAATACAACAGAAACTAAGTATATTTCAAACTTTCAGAATGTCGGGACGTTGCCCGATCGATATGCCTGTAAACATTTTCATATTGGGAAGTAAATAACCTCGAAAATTAGCAAATAGCATTACAACATATACGAAAAATTTGATGCAGACAGTCGGGACGGTGCCTAACAGTGGAATACCCTGTACCCTTTTTCTTTATTAACACTAATTACGGTAAAATGGTAACGGAGGTATCCACTTTTATATCTTTTTTCATAACATCGATATGCCTGTTAACATTTTCCTATTGGGAAGTTCCAGTTGACAAGTTTTTCTATAGCGAAGTTGGCTATTATGGGGGCAAAAAATACTTTTATGCCCATAAAAGTATTCTTGGGTCAACGCCGTTGAATTTTGTAACATAGATCAAAAATACATTTATAAATGTCTGTGACAATTTTCAAATCAATCTAAAGTGGGGTGTGGCAGTAATTAAGGTAAATCGATAGCGGGGAGAGGGGGGGTTCCATTGAAGGTGGATGCAGTTTTAACGATTAGGGCCACACCAGTCTCTACACCAAATTTTGTACCTCTAGCTCACATGAATCCATATCTACATGTAGTGGAATTTTGAAGAAGTTTATTGGTGCGGGGGTGAAATTTCCATATTTTTGACAATAACTTTTGATGTAATTATCCGATCTCCATCATTTTTGGATCATGCTCATTAACACGACGCACATCTCTGAGGAATTTCAAGTTGTAAACCCCGCAAATCTGTCACGGGGGAAGGGGATAGGATATCGGCTTGATTCGACAATCTTCATCTTACATTAGATTATGCGCGTCTTTTGGTTTCGTTTTCTAGCTCTTATGGTCTCGGAGATCTATCCCCTCATACGGACAGACGGACATTGTCCAATCGCTACCCGAGTCAATGATAAGCCTTTTTGCCTTGTATTTTTTGATTTGTACGAAATCCTAAAATCAATGTATAAAATTTGCATCCATCGTTAAGAATATAGTACAATATAGCGGATGACGAGGGTTATGATACCAAAAAATTACAGAGATTTTATTTTCAAGCTCTCATGAGCCAATCGATTTGGTTTGTCTTTTAAGCTAAAGGGGTCAAAGATGGAATGGAATTTAAAAAAATGAAGCAAAAGACTTAAACACAACACGCTAAGGTTTGATCGAGAAACGGTCTTAAATAAAGTATTACAATAGTCGTCACTTTCAATGTCTAACATTGAATCAGATATGTGTTGGATGAGAAGCTTCAAGTAGCTTTAAGCCACATTCTGCCAAAGATACAGTTTCTTCTCTTCTTCTTTTAGAAAAATCATGCAAACCAAAGTAGTGTCCAGTAGTGGCTCTTACAACAGCTCCCTACTAATAGAGCAGAGTGCAGCTGTGCGTTTGGTGATTAACTGCGGTCATACTTTACCATTTTTGATTGCCTTTATATCTGAAAACTTGTTGTTTCTTCAGCTCATTGCAGGTCGCTTATTCTCTCACTCTCAGGAAGGAGGAAGTACCTTGCCCGGTGTCCGGCGACCCGTCTCGTGCAGAGATTTGCGGTAGCTTGTTACCGATATCGAATTTGATTATATTGAGGGTAAGGATTTGATAGCTTCTTGGCTATCACAATAGATGGTAACGTTGCCTCTGAAACAAAGTTTGAGCCTTTAAGGCATGCTAGTGCGTCTTTCATGGCTTAAACTTCTGCCTGGAATATGCTGCAGTTCTTCAGCAAACTAAAAGCTTTTCTGAAACCCCTCTCCACCCTCTTTGGAATAAGGGTATTGAAAGCAGTGCAGAGGTGCTCTATTTGTAGTAAAACTTTTTATCGACGTTTTTCGAAAAATGTTACCAAATTGGAAACGAACCACAAGTTTAGTTTTAACTTTTAAGCAGACTCTGGCAAAATATTAAAACTTGGTTAACATTGCCTAAGGTCTGCCCTCTTTCCCCAAATGCATTTAGGGAAAATTTTTTAAATCGAGTGCAGAAGTGTCTGAATTCAAGTCCCATGTAACAGATTTTCACTTTTTACATAAAAAGAAAGTTAAAGGTTGACCAATCATCAGTTTCAAAATATTTTTTCAACAAATATGTAAATTTAATTATGTATAATATACAATAATAATTCAAATCCCTCAACATTTGGATATAATATCACAATATTCTACCTCTCAAATCCATTGCCAGATTATTGCACATATCTATACACATTTCATACCTATTTTTCACATCTGAAATTCAATTATAAAATGCTCTTCTAAATAATATGTGCTTTTGCGTGACTTTAGACGCTCTGCAGATAATTTATTCACACATTTTGCAATGTTCGTCATCATTTGTCTGCTCGGCGGATAAGAGGCTTTACGTTCCCAAGAATACATATAAACTCAGACAGACAAATACAAACACAAAGTCATTTGCATACATTATAATTCGCAACGTTTATGCGAGTTAGTAAAATGAATTTTTCAAACAACACGAAAGTGCAAGAAAATTTTTTTCGCTTACTTAAGTTTTTTTTTTTTTTTACTTTTTCCAAGTGAATTGAACATTCAAATAAAAATTAAATAAATAAAACAAATTAAGAAGCAATTCTTTTAAAAAAACACAAAAGAAACAAATTGATAAACATTGAAACAGTGACGTCATTAGCTACTTATTTAGAAAAAAACTCATGTTTAACAGTTTAAAGTTAAGATAAGTCCAGAAAACTGGATACCTATGGATTCAAGCAACATTAAGTCACATCGATTTAATGACTAAAGACATTTATTTGTGAAACACTCGTTTTGGTTGTTATTGCGTTGGTATATTGCAAATACTACGATAAGTAAGGAAAGCGCATCAGACCAAAGAAATGATTACTGTAAGCAAACGTTTATTGTGGTACCGATTACTTTGCAACAACACAACATTTTCAGGGCAAATCTATACCATTCGAAAGATAAAATGGTTGTGGTTTGCACAATATAAGTTTCACCTGGATACCTCGCGTTTTAATCAATTAAAAATTGATTTGAAGTAATCTACTGCATACGATACAAAAAAAAAAAAACAACAACATATTTGGGGTTTTCTTTTCTCCTCTTCGTAATCAGCTGTTATAACAAAACAAAATGGCGCTTATTGACAGCTACGGGTAAATGACTAATTTTCGGAGTGGCCTCCACGCCCGCTATATTTTAACGTCGCCATTGAACTGAAAAAATGTTTTCCTCTTAATCTATTAATCAAAAGCAAGTGAACCACGTAAAAATGTGTCCTAGGTGGTATGCTAGAAAAAAAGTCAAATCAATCGAATAAAAATTTACTGAGTTATTCGTGAAGCCATTCGAAAAAAAGTGGTTTCGAGAAAAACGCGTTTAAAGTTTTAAAACTGAAAAAATTATACACAATGCCTCTTAGCGATTCAAAGGACGTTTTCTTCCTATTGTTCCTCTATGGACGTTGAAGTTTGAACCCACTTTACTCAATTCTATATTAAATTTTATTAACAGTTAATTTATAACTTTGAAGTACGATAGTGTGCTCAAGCGTGTTTTTACGCATAAACTACGGGGTGCCATGAGCCCGACGCTGGGGGAATTTGACTTTTTTCTTTGAAAAATCACTTCGGGACATCGTCTCATAATTGTCTAACAATAAAAAAAAAAGATTATTAGAAGATTCTACACTAGTATTACGCCTTACGATGTCTGACTTAAAAAGTGATTATAAGGGTTTTTTGGGTAAACTGTTAAAAGTTTATGGATTTATACTGTTTGTTAGAAGCGGAAAATGCATAAGATGACATCAAAGTCAATGAAATGGTAGAAGAAGACGCTAAATTTAGGCAAGCTTATAAGAAGCCTCCATTTGCAATAGCATTCAAGAATCTTCTCTTTCTAGCCACCACAATAACAAGCAAGTCCAAGCATAGTTCTTAACATAAATTCAAACTACAGAGTTGGTTTGTACCACTTTTTCTCTAATAAATTCAACTACAACGACATAATTCGCTTGATTTTATGAGCTTTGATTTTCTACATACATTGAAGGTTTGTTCTGCAGTTAGTCCAAGTTTTGGGCAATCCATTGACGGAGAAGATTTCTATGCTTATTTTAATATTTTAAACTTAGGGACAGATATAATCCGCAAAGTTGCGATTCTATGGTATGAGTGTGGTCAACTCTTTAAATTGTTATGCGCTTTAAAAATTCAGCTCGACTCTTTTTTTTGGGTCTATCTATTGAAGTTTGCAAGTGTCTACTATAAATAGCCCACAAACACGTGAAGTCTGCCACATAAACCCAGTAACAGACCTAACAAACGTTGTTCATTTCAGTGGCTGACCATGCGCGACCATGCAACATGTGATTTTTGGCTGCCCCATAAGATATTTTTAAACATGGTCGTTGTTCATGGGTTGTAGTAGTACTTGGTCCGAGTTGAAGGTCTTGCCGCTTTATTTATTACCCCAAAGCATGGCAAGAACAACAAAAAGTGCAAAAGGAAGACATATTGCAGCGTAGATGAAAATATAATATAGCAGCAAAGTGCCACCCACAGATACGGTTGTATCTTATAGATATATGGGACAACGCTACTCACTCAGTGGCACACACAGGTGCAATTGACATTTGGCAAGGTGGTTGCGGATTGGTATACGGATTTGGATACCGTTTTCGATTTGCTTGCATATATTTGACTATGGATTGTGTGTCGGCAGCTGCGGCGTTGACATCAATGCCGGGGCCGGGATTGTGGCACGTAGTTGTTGCACTGGGAATGATGATGTGGCAGTCAAGCTGCATGCCAGTGCTGCATGATTAATAGTTCAACGAGTGAGCTAGAGAGCAAAGGATTGACTTTTCTTCAAGTTTGAATTTGAATTCTGCTCGAGTCGCCCGTAGACGATGCTTTAATGTAAATGTTTCACGGCAGTCACCAACCACGTGTACTTTCCTTCACTCGACGTCTGGCCGGGTTGAGGCTCTGAGGGTGCTCGAAGGGTGCTCGACTGGCACTGGCAGCTGTCTTTTTGTCGATACTTGTGACGGCTTTTGTGATAAACAAAGAAGTCTTTATCTTTTCAACTAGTTGGTTAGTATTGCGTATACGCCGCTGGTACACTTTGTCTTGCTCTTTTTTGCTTTTACACTCGGTTTTAAGGCAAGCTTTGTATGTGAGCTGTTTAAGTTTTTTTTTTTTGACGACAACTGTATTAATTTTTGTGGTGTTACTTTACAAATTTCCTATTTCTGTACAACAATAAAAATGTGAAATATAAATCAAAGCGATAATAAAGTGTAAACTGAAAGCAGCAAGTTGTCAGTTGATATCGCGTGTCTTTTGGATCTAATATTGTGCAAGCGTTCGGCCACTTCGACGTATACTTGATTAACGACAGTGACGCAAACGATACAAGTGCCTAGATAGCGCGTTTACTGGAAAGGCTATTAAAAATTCTAGTAAAAGATTATTTATGCACAATATACTATAAGCGTCATCAGTATTACGTAGCATACTTCCATTAGCTTTAAAGTTAACTTTGAAATTGTGATGTCATTGAAGAGCAGAGATATATTTAAAAGCCCCGACAATTAGTTGGCACAATTCATTAACTCTCGGGCGTATTAGCTCAGCTCATTTACTGTAACTGCTAAACTTAAAGTAACAAAAATAAGCACAAATTTGCATGCCCAATTAGCTGAATAATTGATTAAGCGTCAATCCAAAAAGCTTAATGGATTTAAAGTCCAAGCCACATTAGTTGGCTGCAGACAGTTGCTGGTGATGGCCAAATAAAATATTTATCATACGCCATGTTAACCGCAAAATAGCCCCTAGTTGGCGGTAAAGTTGACATCAGAAGCAGCTTTCAGACAGTTTCAAGCAAAATGGGTAAAATGTGAAGCCCAGAAACTGACACACACACACACACACACACACACACACACACACACACACACACACACACCCACACACACACACCCACACACACACACATTTAGTTTCAAACAATGCTATGCAAAGTCTTGCAAAAAAGACAAGCATTACGCACAGCCAATTACGTAGCCATAAGGAAAAGCCACAGCTACACACACACACACACACACCCACACACACACCCACACACACACCCACACACACACACACACACACACACCAAGATACCGTAAGCGAACACCAAATGTCTAAATTCTCATGGCATTTTCGTCACAGTTTTCCGTGCTGGTGTGTGTGTGTTTTCCTATACGTGTTTGTGTGTTTGTTTGATTTGTGGCTTAAAAGTAAAGTAAAACGAGCCAACCCAAAATATTAGATTCTTTACGTTAACAAGAAAATGCCTGACTTTTTTTTGTTGCCATTTTTGTTGTTGTTTGGGTTTGTTTGTTACGGTAAACGCAGCAAATGACATGTTCACTGGCAACAAGCGATTTTGGCTGCTTATCGTGTAAAACCTGTAAAATACGAGGGGTGTTCAAAAAGTAACGAGAATTTTTTTTTTTTTTTTTGGTTAGAATACGGTACGGTTTGCAATTACGATTTCGATTCCGATTTTTTCTTTGCACTTGAGAACTATGTGTTTATTCGTAGTCATTTCATCGCGAATTGGACTTATGCAAACAAATTACGATACCCTCATTTCATTTTGAACTGACCTCGCACGGAAAGGCATACAACCAAGGTTGCAAAACTTTAGTGTTTGAGTACGAGATTAGGAAGCGATTTTGACATGCCTCCAAGGCTTATTTGAGCCTACACTTACTACGTCTGTCACAATCTTATTGTGTTTTTGTGGCCAGCAAGCTTGTAAACTGGGAAACTACAAAGGTTCTAAGGCGAGTGTTAAATTCTTTCAAAAATGTTAAAAGAAACCTTTGCATGCTGGCACCAACCTGCGATACTCAGGCAAAAGCCTTTTAGTGATAGCGGAAGAGCACTATGTATATAGTTTTTTGGTTAACGCTTACAGTGCTGAAGGCATGCCATAGCCAAACTGTCCACCAAAGTGAAGTATCTAGCATGATTGTTGGAGGACAGCTTTAGTAGGGTCGAGCTTGACACTACTGACCCCAGAGGCACGCATCACGGCTGCCATAACACTATTTCAAGAAGTGCCCTCAAATCTTAACTCTCTAGACGTCTTCTTATTATAGAATGCTTTAAAAGCAGACTCTGTAATAACGTATTTGATCACAAAATAATATACACCTTGTTAAGGATGATTATGACGAATATCAGACCTAATTTAGTAAACCCGATAATAACGGTTAATTAGGAATTTCACAATACCTTTGGACAGTATCTGGTCAATATGGATCTCACAGACGACACAATTTATGTCTTTCTGCAAGCGGACATCTTGATAAAACACGTTCTGCGAGACAGTCAATTGCAACGAAACAAGCGCGGAATTTAGTAAGCGATTTGAAGATACCCCAAGTAGTTCCTTCAGTTAACCAAGCCACTTGACAAAGCTATGAAAATCCGTTAATCTGTTGTGCAAACTAATTCTAGATATCTCTCTAAGGCGATTCAAGTCGCATAGGGTTGCGATGCGAGACAACTTACTCGCGATTTTATCATGCCTACAAACGGTGCTAGATACAAATTCAAAGGTCTCGCTTGTTAGTCTCACTTCGTGCAATAGGCGTCTATGTGCTTTGAGTGGAGCACCATTGCCATTGATGACAGCCTCTTTGCAAAGTACTCTTGTTTGGAAATCCTTTGCCTAATATGTATGGATCTGCATACCGAAAAAATGCTAATACTGCAGAAAAGACATCATCAAGTCGATCCGAGTTCAAAAAACCCTTCTTCTTCGGCTCTTTTCTTGTTTCCACTCCTAAAGACCTTTTAATGCTTTGAAATTACGGCTTCTAACCGGTTCAGTACAGCATCCCTCGGTACTTCTTTCTCAACACCCATGTCTAGGAGCTACCTCTTGCGGTGTCACAATAGTGTTTTGAAAATGAGTCCAAACGAATGCAAAAGTTTCAAGATATTCACAGCGATAAAAAGTGTGTGTTTTTGTTCTCTATTTTCGAAATATAATATAAGAGGTAAACCATATCATACTTTTAAGCTGCTGTCCTGGTATTTTAGCTACATATTTATGTATGTGGCATATAGAATGCATATATGTTTTTATGTATTACTCTTATATATGTAGGTAGACATAGTTGGCATTCGAATTTAAGAAAATGGCGCGTTGTCAGCATACTTTGCCTGTTTGTCGCTGTCAATGTCGTTGCCGTTGCCTTTTGTTTATTGGCGACATATTTGTTGCTTGTCAGTGTGTGCGAGCTCGAGTGTCTCTCTCATACTCGCCCCCTCACTCTCTCTCTCTCTCTCTCTGTCACCCTGTATCCCTCTCGGTGTGTGCTTGTGACGTAATAACGGCTTTGATGACGGTCGTCGTTATGGCAGACGTCGATTTGAAATGCCTCGTTGAAAGCCAACTTATGCTTATGTCTGTCTTTGTGCCCCGTTGTTGCTGTCGCTATCGGTGTCGATGTGTGCAAGCTTAGATGTATATCGTTTTTGTTGACAGTTGAATGCGCACAAACACAGACACACCCTAACACACACTGACACACCCTAACACACACACACACACACACACTCTCAAGCGAAGCCCCATTTGGTGGCAGTTTTTAGAATTTTCGCGCGTTCGCCTGCCGGCTTGTTGTCAATACTAAACTGTTTATTATTTAACAATATACATCACCACACACACACACACACACACACACACACACACACACACACACACACACACACACACACACTGTGTGCTTATCATATTTTATTTATAACTGTATATTTCACACATTTACATGGTGGTAAAAAGCAGCTTTGCACACAGATTTGGTTTAAGCTTTTGGCTGCTTATGTGGCTCCTGCGTAAGGCCAAGAGATTCCTAATAGTTTCGCTGCCAATAAACCCAGACGTGCTGTTAGTGTGTGTGTGTGTCTGTGTGTGTGTATGTGAGCGACATCCCGACAGTTCGCGCGGTGGCTACCGACTCCTGTGGAATAGCAATTTAAATTAAGAAGAATGCGCCACCAGTAGTCGACTCATCGCCAGCTCTACGAACATTGGAGTCAACAGCTACCGCTGTACTTCTGGTAGGGTAGTTCTTTGTCACATTGTCACATCTATTGTATTTTTGTATTGCTTTCCAACAAAAAAGCAACAAACGCAATTCACAAAAACAAAATCGCGAATATTCTGTGATCCTAAAACGAACAAATTCCAGTTCAAACTCAAAAGAAAATGTTCGCACTTCAATTTTCAATCTATTTTACTCAGCATGAGGTAATTCTGAACTGTAAAGCCTAGTACGCAGGAATTTGCGTAGGAATTTTTCATGGCGAAATTTCATTCTTTGGTACGCTGCACTGCAAACTGCGCTGCAAACTTAACAGTGTTTGTGGAACATTTGTGGAACTAATAAACAGCTGGTTTTGTGAAGAAAGACGAGCATGTTTCGTATTTCGTCTATATATGTATATTGACAAGTGCACCCGTAATTATAAACTATATTAAAATGATGCGCCAAAATAAAAGAAGGGTGGATAGTTTTAATCGTGAAGATAAAATCGCATTAATTAAGATTAATTATGGATTCACCCAACATTTGCCACGCTCACGCCTTTTGTGTTTAGCCGCTTTTTCCTCCTCTTTGATCACAACATAAGCTGTTAGAGCCAAAATTAATTTTAATTTGTGATCCATTTTTCACTTTGTTTATTTGATGCTTCTCTTTATCATTTTTGCACTTTTTTTATCACAATAAACACAACTAACATAAAACAGCTGACAAAATAGGGTTACCATGTGATTTCTTCTTTTTTCAGCTATATGGCCACCATTTTTTATTTTTAATCTACCACAACAGGAATATATTGCCTATTTCATGTAAAAATATTTTAGCCTGCTGCGTACTAGGCTTAAGTAAAAAAATATTTTAAGTGTATCGCAAAATTACGTCAAGCATTTAAGTTAGCAAGTTGTATGGGGTTGTTTTTTCGAAAAAAATATTTCTTGATTTCTGTTCCTTCCAATTTCACCGGTTGACTGTTAATTTTTTGAAAAAAAAAAAAAATACAAAATTCGTGTTTTTAGCAGATTTCTAAAGAGTTTTTGCCAAATTTTTAACGGTAATGACAAGCTACCAGCCAAAAGGCGAATCAGCAAAAAAAATACCCTAAAAGCGTTCTATATGCACTGGCATATTTCTGATAGTTTGCAGTTCTGATAGTTCTTATTTTATGAGCAAGGCATTCTATCCTGGAAGTTGGTCGCATATTGCTATTTACTAAAAAACTAACGGCAGACTACTTGTAGTGCAATGGTGGCCATTAACTACTGTACGAGTAGAACGCAACCAATAGTGTTGCCCCACAGTGCAGCGTTATTGACTACCTTATAATATAAGCGCGATTAAAAAAAAACTTGAGTCAAAACCCATGCCGCTTGTTTTTCTGGGACTAGCGGGTGACTACCGCGTAGTTGACGAATCGTCAGTGCTGCGTCTGTTCTTGGTACTTCAAGGTTTGATGTACTTATGATTGTGTGTGTGACTTTTTGGTTGGCGGAAGGCCCAACAATGGTGAAACATCTATTAAGCAAGCAGCCCAAAAGTAGGCAACATCTGCTTCTTTGTTATCGCTATCAGCCTTTGACTGGCTTTGTCGCCTTTGTGTAGATATTTGTGATTTGTGATATGACAGTGTGTATATGTGTGAGTTTACCCATGCAAAGAGAGCGCTGTCATTTCATGTAATAAACACACAATATACACATACTGCGTTTATAAGACACTTAATGCGATGTCGTTAATGTTGTGGTATTCCTTTGTCATTTGTTTATGCTAGAAGTTATGTATATGAACTTTATCTTGGTTACGTATATTTGAGAATGCACAGTGGAACGAACATACATAGTTGCCACATAGTTTATAATGATGGTGATTAACCAATTGACTTATGAATCTTTAGCACAAGTTAACAAAATTATAACGAAAACTGCATTTGCAAGCAAATTTATTTCATCATGTGTGAATCGCACTGATGTACAGCAAGCGAGGGATAATGAAAATAGTCGTATCGGAATCTCCGAATTACGTTCGAGAACGACAAGCAAAAATATTTGGAGTGCAAAGAGTTTGTGCAACGAGCACAACAATATAAACGCGATTGCGATTCTATGGCATTCTAGAATCTATGGATTCTAGTACGATTCGATCGTCCAAAAACGAAGGGGAAAAAGACTGCGAAGAGGAAGACGCAAACGAATTTGTACAGGAAGTTGAAGTATACGAAAAGAACGGGAAGAGGAAGATGAAGACGAAGTTGACGGCGAAGAACAAGTCAATGCAAAATTGGAAAGTGTTGCAGAAAGGAAGTGGCGGAGCCCCCCTATACACAGAGGGCGGAGCCCTCTTCTTTTGTATAAGAAAGATAAATTCAAATAGAAAAATCACTAAACCAACATTTGTTTACGTTATAAAAATAATTACAATTATTTAAACGCTTTTTTTTAGCTGTGCATTTTTTGACACTTGTTTTGGGCCGAATTCTCGATATACATGTCAACTCGAAACGACCCTTAAGTAGCAGCGAGCCGAACCAAAGCATTTATCGGTAGCTTTTAGTCCCTAAGAAAATAGATAAAGATTAAGTTTGATGGTTGCAATTTTAACGTCAATAACTAACGTAAACGAATCGATGAAACAATCGGTAACAATGGGTTTTCTTCCATTTATCACGACTAAGTTTTTGGCATACTACGATAGCTAGATTATCTCGCTTTAAGTTATCATCGTATAAACGCCCTAAATCACACATATGTATGGATGTAGCTACTAATATTTCTGGCTTATCAGCCAAATGATTTATTCAATTAGGCGCAAAGGACCCGCCGCGGGCTTTCAAATGCTGTTAGTGACAGAAAGACTGACAGACAGCCGAAACTCATACAACTGCAAGTCATATCAGGAAGAGAATCTTCCGCATATTGGTCACATTTGAGTTCGCTTGACTTGATTGTGACAGCACGCGGCTTCGCAAACTGAGACTGAGAGACGGACCGACGGTCCGATACTATTGACATTGATTTGATTTCTAAACGCTAACGATAAAATGTCAACATGCCACGCACACAATGTGCCCCCTACACATAACGGTGTTTGTTGGCTTTTTTCAGATCATTTTTGCAATGATTTATTGGCAAGTGTGTGTGTGTATGAGAGAGAGAGAGTGAGAGTACTAAAAAGTATGTTCTTGCTATGTATGCGAGGGTTGCCTTTATACTTCAGGAACTAGCAATCCTATTGTTGCGAGTTATAAGCTGACATTCATAAGTTACAGTTACTCAACAAATGAATCATTCACTTCATTCGGAGTAGCTAAAGTGTTAGTGCTCTGCGCAGAGAGTATTTTGAAAACGTTTCTGCTGAAATATGTTCGGTTTTATTCTCCCTATTCCCAAAATATAAAAGGGAAACCTCGTAAATATGTATGTAGTATGTTTGAATTTCGTTAGCTACACAGCTAGAAAAGTAAATCACGGCAAGTTGCTATTGATTTTTCACTCTCTAAGCGTCAACAAGCTGCTCACGTTACAACAACTCATTACAACTGCCAATCACACACAAACACACATACACTTGAACACAACGCTCACGTAGTCTACTTGTTAAGATTACTCTTACAGATACATACGATATCTCGCTTATCAGCTGAACGATTGTGTTAACTTTTTCCTAATTAAACTTTTAATTGCTAAGCTCACAGCAAGTGTTAACAGTTACTCTCAACGAGCCAACCTTATAGCCTGTTGTTGTTGTTGTCGCCTACTCGTTAACCTGTCCTAGAGAGTTACGAATCAACCAACAATTTGTAGAAATTTGCAACGTTTTCGATGTGTCGTTAGCAAAACTTGATAGATGGCACAGTTTGATGCCCAAATATTTGAAATGATAAACGATGGCCATTCATTCAATCAATCAATCAGTCCGTCAGTTGCTGCAAGCGAATGGGTTGGAGCTACAAATACATACATACATTACTTAAAGGTGCTCCTCATAGAAAATAAAGTGAAGCCACAAAAAGAATTGCTACATTTTACGCATCAGAACTTATAAAACTTTTTGCATAGTTTGAGAACTTTTCAATGACAATTTTGTAGAAGTAATAATTTTGTTGTTCAAGTTTTGATGAAATTCGATAGAATTTCAAGATGAAGTGCGTGCAGATTGGCAGAAGAATTCTTTGAAAAGCAAATTAAGTCAACTGACTATTAGTTTTTTAACGCATGAATTTCCTTCTGTTTAAAGCTGTAGTGCAAGTTATATAACATTTCAAAGGAATATAAATAACTTTGAGCCGGCTTGAGAAATGAGCGTAAACGATGGTAGTGGTTTCTCGGATGAAGCCTTGGCTTTCTTGGAAAATGCCAAGAGTGGCAAAAGAACCGTGACTGCAATTATTATATGTACAGATATTGAAAAAGCTAGAAGTTGAAATACCAAATCAGCGAGGAGCTTCTTTTGAAGATAAAAGGGTATAATTCTATGCAAGGCAACATATTGTAATAGAATAGGCCTAAGGTGTAACACAAAAGTCTCTACACGAAGTGAATATAGAGTAAGTAACAAGGAGAGAATTAGCTATTAAGTTTTGGGAAGTGACACACTTATGGAAGTTGAATATTACGAAATCGGAATGGAAAGCAGGATCGAACCGAATCGAAATCCAACTCCAGTGACGGGTATTCGCGTCACTAATCTAAATATAAATGACAGGTTAAAGATTTAAAAAAAAGTTGTTTTCCTATCTTCAAATTAGTGTTCGTTAAAGAAATTTGTGTTAGTTGTGTTCATTCTACGCGAGAAGCGATGGCTCTTTACGACCGGATCGGTAAGCAATCAACCAAAATCTGAACATCGGTCGAGAAGTACATGAAAATGTGCAGGAGAACCAAGGGCAGTGCATTCCTCGCCGTCCACTAGAACTCGGACATTCGATATGGACGTTGACGAAATGAGGTTCCAGCATGACGGCGCTACGAGAGACACCACGGACGCCACAATGCATCATCGATTTTACGGTATAGTTATGTATCGCATAGGTGAAAGGAATTGGTCACAAAGAATCGATTTTTTTTCTTTTTCAGCTTCCTAAAGTCTTGGCCATAGTCCGCAATCGAGCAATGCCCTTGAAATCAAGATAACCAAGACTATCGCTCAAAGAAAGACGGCATGCTTTAACTACCTTTCCTCAATATTCAACTGCACTCAGCTTATTTTCGGTCATCAGTTAGTGGGAATTACGGAAATATCTTTATTTTAGAGGAGGCTTTACGCAAAGCTCATTTTGCACATAGCTCTTGTTAGGCGCAAAAAATGTGTTACTTTACCGTAGCACACTAATATGTTACCAACAAGATTTGGAATAAATATTCTTATGCTATTAGTCCCGTTTGAGTCTGAGAACAAATTGTTCCATGTCTCGAACAAATCGAATAAAAAATGATGAAGCTTTAATTGTTCAAAAGGTTATAGTGTCGAAAAAAAACAAGTATAAAAGTTGTTATTAAATTGTTTCCTTTGTGGCTTTTAAAAAAAAATCTGCCAGTGAGGGTCTGGCCGTAAATGAGACCCAGACAAAGTATATGTTTTACGGTTAAAGAGCACAGCGGTTGGACTCTCAGATTGATGTTGAAAACTATAGTTTTGATGTTGTCTTGGCAACACCTTCATGGGCCTGGGTGATAACGTAGTCTGATGAAAAGTACTAGTAGGATCTTTTTCACTATACGTCAGGTTACGATGATGAAGTTACTGTAAGAAAAATCTTCAATACGGTTGTTGAAGGAAAGCGACGAATTGGTCTGTCTCCGTTGGAAGAACAAGGTAGAAAGCACACTAGCTACCTTTGGTTTACCGATTGGAGAGTGGCTCGCGCAAAAAGAGGCGCCTGGAGGAGTGCTCTATATCCGGTAGTAACCCAGTAACAGCTTGTTATGGCCAGTGTAGAAGTAGGAGAAGAAGTATTAAATTCGTTGTTACAAACATAACCTTTGTACCAAATGTCAAAAATTATTTATAACTGGTCCCAATTCCGACTTGGATTCCGAATTAATGAAGTGACTGCGCTGTTTTTAAAAGAAAAATAAAATGCGTGTCATATTATTTCACTGAGATATTAAGGCCTCTTGTTATTTCTACATCTCTCACAGCCGCTGAATATGCTACTTAAGCTTATTCCTTATTTCCAGACATAGTGATACCAAGTTTATGTCATCTGGCCACACTGGACATAAGAAATCTGTATAAAGTTCGGTTTTGCTTCTTTTCGTTAAGGAAAGTTAAATTAAAGTCTGCAATTTATGAACGAATACAATTTTGTTTAGTTTTAGTAAGTTTTCAGTTGAGTAATTAAACATAATGAATACAAAAAGCTGAAAACTTCAAATCACCTTCATATGAAAACGTGCACTTCAGCCGCAGCTGCAAAAAGTTTGTGAAAACGTGAGCACGAGGGAAATGCGTATATTTTCTTGAACAGGACATTTTGCTAATAGGGGCTGCCACTAGCAGTGGTTGCTCATTGCTCAAAACGGTACTTTCTGAGAGATATCCAAGCAAGCAAAAGAAAAGTTACAAATTTCTTGGAAAAATTGCTGATTTAATTTATCCATTTCTTTAAGAGGCTTAATTAGAAATATTGCGCATACGTTGACAACTTAGGAAACATCCCTAATTCAATGACATTAATAAGCCTTAGTTCTTTATGAAAAAAAAGGTTTTACTTATGTTCTACGTTTTAATGGCTAAATATTTATTATATTAACGTTTCCACTCTATAAAATACAAAAAAAAAAACTGCCATTTTCCCTGCTGTCAATTTCAATATCAATTTTTCTTCATAAAAGTTAATTGTGCTCTTCCTTGCATTAGTCATTGGTTTGTGGTGTTGCTCTGCTGCTGCCGGACTCCATTCTCCGCCTTCCGGCTCCTAATGACCGAGCAGCAAAGCCAGATGAGCGACGAAATCTGCTTACCGACTTATATCGAATATTGGTTAGCATCGAAATTCGAAGTGAAAATAGAACAGGACATTAAAGTCCTGATGTCAATGTGCGTGTGTTTGGGTATGTGTGAACATGTGGGGGGAATGTGTTTGTGTGTGTTGCCTTTGGCAATTCCTGACATAATGGATTTCAAACGCGTACTATATGAATTGGTATGTAGTATGAGTGTGTATAGGTGTATGTGTAAGTGTGTGTGTGTGTGGGGAGGGTATTTGTATGCCTTCAACATCCCAAACATTTAACTAGAGGCGTGCCAGCCATGCCGATGACAATGTCGATAATATTTATGCTGCTGCTGATAATAATGATGTTGATAATGATGATGCGCTAATGCAATTTGCCCCGCTTTGCGATTTTAAGTTATATGGATACATAATAGCATCATTTGCTATTTCATGCTAAAACGCTCATAGTATGAATTGTAGTACATGACAATCGAAACAACAACAATAAATGAATTTGACAGGGTCTCGGAAATCACTTAGGCACTTGGCGTAGATATATAGATATATATATATAGAAGTAGCAGTTACCACGTTTCACACAGACGCACACTAAGAGCTTCCCAAATGGCATTGTTGTAGTTGGAGCTTAGGAAAAATATTGCTGCTGATTGCGCATACGCATCGTTGCACAGCTTTGAAAATAATACTTTTCTTTGCGTTATGCCTTTTGAAGGGGTATGCTTAACAGTGTCCTGAAGTTGGAAGCAATTTAACTAGGCAACAAGGTTTCGGTAAAACTTGGTTATCATGTTGCTGAGTTTCTTTACTCCATTTTGTGAAATGAACACCTTTGATATAAAATAAAGCTGTCAAGACTAAGGTTAAAAGAAACAGTTTAATGCTTGAGGTAGCTCAGAAAGTTTCACAACGACGCAAGTTGAGCGAAGATCTTAAGTAATCCGATAACAAGTCCTCTCTGTTTCTTTCCGGAGCATAACTCCATTTTCAAGTAAGCTCCAAATCCTGAAAAACACCCACGAATACCAAATCAACACCTCTGTTTGTCACTTTGTCGATGATATAGCAACATTTGCTAGCCCGTTGAGGGATTGTGTATATGCCGCACTGACTGAGTTGCGTAACCCTGCAAAGTTGAGAAAAACACGTAGCTCCGTCAAAGTAGGAAAGAGCTTCTCCGAGCATTTTGATACCAAGCGATGCTTTAGACAAGGCAATGCCTTCTCTTGCAACCTCTTCGACTAAACGATTAAGAATTGAACAATAAGAGTGTCCAGATATCATTGGTCGTACTAAGAGAGCAGTTACCGGATCCTTTGCGCCTAAAAGAATCTGCCAGTGTTGGTCTAGTTAATAATGAAAGCAAATCAAAGAATACGTTTTCTTTGAGTTTCTTCGACTCTCAGATTGATGTTGAAAACTATAAGTTTGATTTTGTTAAGAATTTCGTCTACCTTGGCATCATTGTCACAATGAATAACGATATCAGCATGGTGATCAAGCGGAGAATCACTCTTGCTAATAGATGCTCTCATTCGCAAATGAATAGTAGATATCTCTTTCGCCAGACGAAACTAACAATCTATAAAACGCTTATAGTTCCCGTTTTGCTTTATAGGCCTGACGCATGGGAGATGACGAAGTCTGATGAAAGTGCACTTGGAGCGTTTGACTGGAAAGTACTCTAGTACGGCTTTGACATAGTCAAGCGAATTAACGTTTAGCGGCTCCGCTGGCTATGAGTGCGTTTGGAAGAAGAAGCTACTGCGAGAAAGGTCTTCTATGCGACTGTTGAAGGAAGACGACGAAGGGGCATGACATGCCTCCGTTGGAAGGACCAGGTAGAGAGCACATTAGCTACCTTTTAGTATCACCGTTTGGAGAACGCGCACCCAAAGCTGAGGCGCCTGGAGAAGTGTTACGCAACAGGCCGTAACCCGGTAACGGGTTATTATGACCCGTTAATTGGAAGAAGTGAACGTAGCTCGACGAATAATCGGTTGATCAAAATTAATCATTCAATCCATGAAAGTCGAAACGCGTAAGGAAGTTTTTGAATGTGCTCGTGTTCCTTACAGAAAAATTAGTTTATTACCGAAAATGTTACGTACAGTTTTGCGTATGAATGGACACAAAACGTCAAACCTCCAAAAGTCACATATCCGCCTATCTTTAAAGGTATGGCTTATAATGAGCTTTGTAACTTTTGTTGAGACTTTGACTGCTGTATTTTACATGGTATCTGCGCCCAGCAATCTCCCATTCTTGGATGACACTAAGCCACACCACATTCGATAACGTGGACAACCAGTCGAAACAGCGTTTCAAAATCTCAAATGTCGCGTTCCTAGATTTATGTCCTTTGCCCAACGCAAACGAGTTTAGAAAGAACGTCCCCACGGCTTGATCCAGGACGTTCAAGGTGATGAAAGTTTATATCGAGAGGCGCTTTAATATTTGTCATATATGTTTCAACCCAATTACAACTCAAAAGCTTTTCTGGTGTACCATCGATTAAGTCGAAGTACCGATCTATAATCTAACTACTTTTTGAAAAGTATCTGTACATATTTGCTCAGAGTGTTTGGTTTAGCAGCAGTTCTTCTGAACCAGTTCTGTTTTTCTATTTCTTATGTTTTTGTTTTTGATTCTGACTTAATAATGAAAGTTTTTTTAAATTAAATTAAAATAAATAGTCACGTTTCGAGAGTCAACTTTCCTGCTCGTACTTAGTATGGTTTACCCATAAATCCAAAGCATTCTCATACTATATATCATCTCTCAACTTAACAAGCAATTAAGTAGCCACATCCGTTATAAGTCAAACTCGATTGCAATGTTTATTCGGTCATCAATTTGCCCAGAGCATTCGAGTCACGTAATATACTCTACATACTATATACATAATTGGAACATGCAGAACGAAAAGTTTCTTTTGTATTAAGACTGTCAAGTTAAAATGCGTGGCATGTGGCAAGGTCGAATTTTAAACATACAGCTTTAATTGTGATAATTAAAATGAATAAATTCAAAAAGACAAATCTCTCTTGGCAGCCTTAAACACGTCCACAAAGGCATAATATATACTCATGTTTCTCTCTCTGTATGTGTGTGTGTAAGTGTGTGTGACTGTGTGTAAGTGTGTGTGTGTGTAAAAGCGTGCTGTTAAGCGAAAAATTATGATTTCCTTTGCTTTTGTTCTCACAGTCAATGAATTTTCCTGCAACAACAAAAACAAAAAGACACAAGCAACAAGAGCAGAAAATGAAAGGTTTTCACATTGGTTTCCGTGTTAATACAATGCGACTTTCTTGCACACACACACACACACACACACAAAATGGCATACAATATCAAAGTGTGTGTGTGTGTGTGTGTGTGTGTGTGTGTGTGTGTGTGTGTGTGTGTAGGTGTCTCTTTGTTTGTTTAGGTGCGTGCCAACGTTGATTTAGATATATTTTCGTGTGCTCTCATGTAGTACGCGTTTCTTGTCGCTTATTTGATTTCTTTTTCGAGCCAAGTTTTTCTTGGATATGTTTATTTAACAGCCCACAAGAGACTCCTTCTACCCCAAGCCAACTGGCAAAGATTCTACGCGCATTTTGTTACCTTTTGTTAAGATATTGGTAGAGAGTATATAGAATTTGATTTGATATTTGGAACGCTTTGAGGAATCACATACAAGTAGAAGAGGCCAATGATGTTACCTACTAACTTATACAGGCTTAAAATTTTGAGTTCAACTCAAATCGAATATTAGTTTTACTCGTGAGTTAGTTTCACTCTCGTTTCGAAAATTCAACATCAAATTCTTATTTGCAAGATTGGCTGCTAGTGATGCTTTTCGGAAATTGACCTGACTTGCTTATAGATTAGAATTATTTGACTTCTTTGCACTACTGCAGTAACATCTATGCTAAATTTTAAGTCGAGGCCATCAATAATTATATAGCTACGCTTGTTTTTTTTATCCTTAAAAGTCATTTTTGCTGTTTTAACAATGTATGGTTTTGTTGAGCAAAGATGTTTATATTGCAGAATGAAATTGCGAAAACGTTCAGAATGTTGCCGAATACCTATGGTGTATAGATAATCTTGCAGAAAATTCTATAAGTGGTACAAGAACTTCGAAATGGTAGAACATTCGTTGATGACTTGGAACACACCAGACGAGCATCAACGTCAACTGATGAACTACAAAACCTAGGAATTGGTGCTTGAAAATCGTCGATTAACAATTAGAAACCTTGTCGATATGGTTTGCGTTTCAAATGGATCAGTTCATCTGGTTTAGTGCAAAAAACTCCCAAAAACCGTATAATTCGGCATTAAGACTTTGCGATTTTTTCCCCAAAAAATGCCACTCATATCGTTTTGCAACCGCCTTATTTATCTGATTAAGTTTCGTGTGACTTCTGAGCAAATTAAAAGGACCGCATCACTATCTCTAGCGAACTAGCGAATAGAACCAAGGTTTGGATAGAACCAGAGTTAAAGGACCTGCAAATCTAGTTCAAACAAACCGGGTTAATCCGGGATATACGAAAATGTTTTCGATTTAACGGTTTGAACCAAATCTTGATTCAGAGTTGCGCTCGAAATGGTCCGCAAAACTTGTCTCGACCGGCAAAGCTCTTCATCTGCACAGTCATAGTTTTCAAAACAGAATCACAGAGAGCAAAACCCAATAAGAAATCAATGACATTAATCTCTTTGAGTAAAGATAGATTTCATAGAGCAACTTAATCTTGCCTTGTAATACCATATGTACTTATATACACATTTAGACTTAAGAAAAAATTACTTGGATCCGGTTTATAGTCTATCGCATTGGTTATTATAAATAAGCCAATAAATGCTTAAGAATATGACAGTCAAACAGGTTAGGCTGCTATTGAACTTCAAATTAACACTATTGGTTCGAACATTTAGCTCTATTAAAGTTAATGATCATCCACCTCTTGTACCAGACATCTAACAAGTATAGATTTAGGTGCATCATAACAAAGTAAGTGCTGCTTTGAATGTATCAAGGCCGTAACAACACCACCAAAAATCGGGAAGTTTATCAGTGAAAGCGGAGTAAGGGATGGGTGTCAAAAGATACTCCTCTGCCCAGTCCTCAAGAAGGATGCAATAACCACTGTGGTATCAGCTTTCTGTCTAACGAGCGTATTGTGTCAAAGACTGAAGCCATTTGCGAAAGAACTGATTGTACCTTATCAGTGTGGTTTCAGGCCTTGTAAGCCCAGCATGACCAGATATTCACACAACGCCAAATCCTGGATAAAAAACTGGAATAGAACCATCTCTTTGTCGATTATAAAGCAGCATTGGATGCCCGTTGAGGTGTTTCTTTTATCTGTAGCTATCAGTGGGCAGGGGATGGAATACCCTATATCTTGCTAAAATTCACTATGAACATAAAATCACACTCGTGGCAACCAAAAATCAGTTCTATAAGGGCATCGAGTATGCGGCGCTGTAAAGTTGTGCTGCCAACGACTACCTTTGGCATTAAAAGCAATTCCCAAAGCCTTTTAAGCTCACGCCCCGCAGCTGCCCCCTTAACTCGTCTTGTGTTGCGATTTTGATTTCACGTTCTCAAAATATTTTTCTTAATTTTTATATTCAGCTGATTTTAGCAGCAACGAGGACTCAACTTGTGGCAGAAATGTTGATTGGCAGCGTTGTTGATTTTTATGGCATAGCAATTGGCTGCACACCGAAACAACAACGTGAAGGCGACAGAATCTATTTCATTTTTGTTGGTATGTGTTTTATGCTCGAATTGTGTTCGGCGCTGGCTTAAAGTAATCCCATTTCGCGTCATGTGTATAAATATGTGCATATATTTTGGAAATTTTATGACGTTTGCTCGTACAAAATAGCCTGTAAATTAGTTAGGGGCAACGGGACTAAAGTTTCAGTAATTCGATGGTAACAGTGCGTATGCGTAATTTTAAGCTATGCACGTACAATTTAGCATAGAAATGCTGATGGCAGCCATTTTGTGGCAATGACGTGAGAGTCGCTGCAGCTGTGTGTGAGCGTGCTAGTGTGATTTTTCACTGTCAGTTGTATGATTAACTTTGCACAAAGCACAGAAAATTTACACTTGAAAAAATCCTTGGAAATTTTTCCCAAAAACTTTCATGCAAGTCAGCCATTGTTGTTGTGCTGGTGTGTGTGTGTGTGTGTGTGTGTGTGTGTGTACTTCGTCTGGCTTGTTGTTCAATTGGCTCACGTTGCGCATACGCCATGCTGGCTGTTGGCTGCACAAGCCACAGATTCATGCATCAAACATGTGAATATGTTGTTATTGCTGATTTCTTGCGGTCCAGCTGAGGTTGTGGTGTTTGAGGGAGTACATATGTGTGTGTGCATTTTGTAAGCCAAGTAGTTTTCGCCGGCTTTTAGTTTTGGCAGCATGTGTGAGGTTTATGAAATGTATTCATATTGTAAAGCGGTTGTTGTTTGGCCCAATTTGTGTGTAACAACTGTAGCAGTTGTTGTTACTCTTGGCAGCGACGCTTTCCGCTTATTAAGTGCATAACGCGCTAAATTGGAAGTAAACCTGCTAGGTGAAAACTTTTGTTGCCCCTGAGCTTATAATTGTACGTAGTAAGTGGCGTTAAATGCTTCAAAAGTTTTTCAAATTGATTTGATTAAACTCATATTATTAGAAACAGCTATCATAGCGCTGGGGTTTTGGGGTTTTGGCCTAACCCCAAATGACAGCCCACTTAATCACAGTGCTTTTGACACGCTTTCACACTGTGCCTATGCACAAAGCCTTACAATTTGATGAAAGGATAACAAAGAAAAAGCCAATTACAGCCCCAGGCAACTGAGCAGTCAATTCGTATGACAATAAAAGGAAAGCTCAACTGAAAAAGGGACACTTGAGCGTACCCTCAGCTTAATATCCTGCACTGTAAACGCACGCTCGAACAATTGAAAAGGAACTTAACATTTAATTTGTCAGTGCATAGAATCAGGCGACTCATATGGAGTGTTATATTGACTGACTGAATGAATGACTCAGTGAGTGACAGTGAAAAAAACGGGTAGTATGAAAATAAAGCCATGAATGAATGCGTTTTGAATGAGAAACTGGAATGCTTGGCAGGTGAAAAGGCAACTGAATTCAAACGCACAATTTAACTGTTATTGACGAATGTTGACTGCAAGAACAAATAGTAAGAAGCAAGCTAACAAAACGATAAAGTGGAAGAGAGAGACAGAATACGACTGGAAAATGTATGCCAGAGAAATTACACAGCACGCAAAATGGCGGGCGTATAAAAATAAAAGGGAAAATAAAATGAATAAAAAAAGAGAGTCAACTCAAGTCAATTCATGACTAGAACGTGAAAGACAAGCTCTCTGTCTTTCTCTCTCTGCCATCTCAACGCTGAGTTGTACCCTTCTACAGTAGAGCTTCTCTATGACGAACTTTTGCCTTGTACGTTTTGATTAAGGGTTTAAGAGTATACAATTTAACCAAGTTTTTCCAGTTTAGTAATCTTGTTTTCTCAATTTTTATATACAATTCACAAAATTTGAATTTTATTTTCCCTGCACCTATAAATATTAGTCCAAAGAACAATGTAATTTAACCAAAACTGTATAAAAGACTTCAGAAGGAAGCAAGGGTCCCAACTTATAGAGACTTCTTTACAACTCGCGAAAACTCGACATTTCTAAAAAAGCGAAGTATCTTAAGTAACCTTTCCAGAAAAAACAAAAATAGTTTCTGATTACGAACTCAGCAAACCCAAATTCACTGAAAATTGTTATTTTTATTTTTATTAGTCACCCGTGTGGTGAGCAGGTTAGAGAATACCACCTCAGCAGGTCAAAGCTTATCGTATGACGCGACTTACAATGACACTGGGTTTTTTCGAGACCAGTAGAGCCACTCAGGCCTTAAAAGGGTTGTGCGTTGGGTTTGAGACCCACCAGGTAATGTATTTACATCGTAACCCGATAACGCGTTGTTATAGCCAGTTAAGAAGAAAAGAAGACGTGTCATTAATAGTTATTTGAACTTTTCTAGAACGTAATAAAGTAATTCCTAATGGCTTAAATTTTGTGGTCAAATTAAGTTTTCCTTAAAAAGATCTAACCTGTATTTTCTAGGAATGAAACCAAAATTCGAAGTCATTCAAAGTCGCGGGGGTTCTGGTTTCCGTGTGGCTTTGATTCATAATTGCTTTATTTTCATATCGATTCTATAAAAATTGCTTATCGACAACAACAGTTGTGTTTTTGTTTTTTAGAATTTCAAATTTAAATTTGAAATTGCCAATGGATGAAGAAGGTGTGCTATTGAATGTTTTTTTTTTAATTTTGATTCAGCTGACAGCAGATATGTTATCGTTGTAACAGGCAGTTTTTATCGATATTAGAGTTACTTGCTTTCACATTTTTCACTATTCCACTTACATTCATAGGTCAAACTATAACTTAACTATCATTGGCCTTGTCGTCGATAATCGACGACTAAATTAACAATTTTTTTTCCAATTTTTCTATCTCCTTTGCGTAACCAAATGTTTCACTTAGTTCCGTTCCGAATCCGTAGTATACACGCTCTTACAACAACTAGTTACGAAAAGGAGAAAAGAAAACACGAAATAACAATGTTTATGTGTACAATGCATTTTGTTGCTGTTTTTCTTATACAGCAGATTTTTAACTTCAAATTAATTTTTACCTGACCTAACGTATCTAGACGAAACTTATATTCTGCAAACCACAAGCATTTTATCTTTCAAATGGTATAGGTTTCACCTGAAATCGTTGCGTTATTGCTAAGTAATCGGTACCACACTAAATTTTCGTTTGCCGTATTTATATATGGACTTAGGAAGAAGAAGAGGGTAAGAAAGTGGAATAAGATAAAGTTGAAGACGAAGAAAGAAGAAGAAGAATAAAAAGAGGAAGAGTGAATATATGCTCTGCCACGAGCGCGGGTTGCTCTCTAGTTTCATATAAAAAAAAACCTGGTACAAGTTTCAAATTATTTGGGATATTTTTTAATTAAAAAATAACAGAGCCCAAAAATACAAAACAGATTCAAAAGTTCTTAAATCGTTTAGCCATTTCGGGCTTAAGGCAGCATATGATATCCCAGTGCAACTTGAAGTAAGACATTCTTGCAGCATACTTCTAGGCAGTACCTTTCACTTCAACCTTGTTGTTGAGTCTTTCTTTTACGAAACGAACTAAAAATAGTGTTTAGAAATCACGATAACGTAAAAACTAACATCCCAAATACAATACAATCTGTCTTAAGACACTAAGTAAATTTCCATAACAACTTTGAAATAACAGAAAGTTTTCAGTGAAGCATTCTATTAGTTGAATTATGTGAAAACTTATTGCTAGTTGTTCCCAATTTCGATTGACAATTGCTGCACTGTTGACATTATTAGGGATAAAAATAACAGGACAATTTGTTTCACATTGACTATAACGACCTATCGGATTCGATTTGTTCATCGGTACAGCATTGAGGTTCTACTGTAGTGCCTTCGCCAGTTTTATTGTGTTTATTTTCACTGTTAGCTTTGGCTGCTCCACGCCAGGCCTATAGCTACTATGCATGGAGCGGTAGCTAGTCCAGGACATAGTTGCTCCATTTGCTTAACGGTTGTATGTGTGCTTTATTTGTATTGCCTTTTCTGTCTCTGTTAAGTGTTCTTTTTTTCATTCTTTGTACTACTGTCGTTCCATAGAATAGACTCAATTAGCCAGCCGCAACAAAGTTACGACCATATGGGTCACACACAGTTTTCCATAAATGCAAATACAAAGACAAGGCCACTAATTTGCAAAAGCAGCAACGAGGTCTAGACGGAAGGCAGTGTTTAGCTTAATCGATAGAAAACTACAAATAAAAACAAACTGACAATTGTCACTGGTTTCAACTAGCCCGCTGTGCCCTTGTTTGGCGCTGCTCCAGCCCTGTCTTTGCGAGGCGTTGAATTCATCAAGGTAAGCCGGGGCGTATGCGTAATGTTTCGCTGCTATGCAAAGCCTAAAGCATAAACTTTTGTAAGGTTGCTAAAGCACAGACACACACACACACTTAGGCAAGCAAATGGCTACTTATCTTGTTGTAATTTAACAACATTTTAGCAACATTCCAATTAACCGGCTGCCATGATAGTTTGGTAAGTATTATTATAAGCACTATATTGTAGCGCATTGCCTATATAGCTTGAAAGTATTTTAAATCTAGTAGTGAATATACATAATAATACCCTTCGCCACTCAATACATCGAACTAGTTTGAATTCTACCGGTTTAAAGGAAGTTTTTTTTGATATTTGAAAAATATGGTAGAAATCATCTTCAACCCATTAGTTCTCATTGGTCACTTAAGTTGCCAACGGAGGTGTCGTACCATTTTGGGCTCTGAGAGAGAGATTCAACAAAAACTTTGATAAGTTAATAACGATTCCATAGCACTTTATGGGTCCACACACGTGCAAATTGTTAAAACAAACAAAGTTCCGGGAACTAAAGAGTTAACCTTTGCATGACGAAAAAAAAGAAGAGAATTTCATCAATTTCAATTGCTAAGAAGTGATTTGCTGTATTTCGCTGTGATGGTGCCAGCACAAGAGATTGAACTGCAAAAGGTTCATATTAGCGATCTTATTATATATCGAAATTGTTTTGTGAAATATCAAATATCGCGGATATTTAAACGCATTCAATTCATCCCAAAAACATATATTTTTTATCTCTATTTATGAAATATCGTAAAATACCCACCAATACATTACAAATTTTTTGCCGACCAAAATTTCTTTCATTCAAAATAAGATATGGGTAAAGTTTGGCCTTGCGACGCCATTTCAACTTTGTTGCATATAACTCCCGTGATTCTTAACTGATTTCATGGAAAGTTGGGTAAGAAGCATTAACTGCCGGATGTAACTTGAATGTTATTTGAATGTTGGCTTAAACCGAAAATTAGTGTAGTGTCGTAGAGCCTGGTTCCACTAGCGTAAGTATAACCTGCGATTGTTCACTCTTCCACTTATAACTAAACTAACTAACTATAACTAATTTCCAAAACTATAACTAAACATTGGCCTTGTCGTCTACATTTCAACTTTGTTGCATTTAGCTCCCGTGATTCTTAACCAATTTGAATTGAATGTTGGGTAAGATGAATCATCTTTATCCATGTCGAATGTAACATAACTAAGTATAACCTGCGATTGTTCACCATCATAAAATTTTTTTTGGAAAGATTAACTTTTTAAAGGTTTCACTAAAATCTTTTATATAAAATTTCCTTACAAGTGTTAGCACCACGGAAAAAGGTCAACATTGTTCTGTTTATAAGACTCATACGCTGCTACTGCGTCTGCCACGCCTTCTTGTCACTGTTAAATACATTGAATCTATTATGCAATCTATACACAATGATACAAACACCCAGAAAACTACTGCACTTCTCTGGTAAGTCAGGTTTTTAGCCCAAATTTTCATTCATGGTTCATTATATTTTTTTGGCTAACATTCATAAAAGCGCACTCAAAGCCAAATACCGAATACTTTCCGAAACGCTCAAAACTCAGTACATTGCTGCATTAAGCAGGTTCACAGATCCGCTTCTCAAATTTACATTATATCTACTGAAAGACTGTAAGAGTAAGCACATAGTACTATATTATTACATTACCGGCAAAAGCGCTGCAAATAGCACTGCAGCATTGAGGCGCCGCCACGTAGTTGCTCTTCTTCTTCTGTTGTTGTTGTTTTTGCTTTGAGCTGCTTGAAGTTTTACGGCTGCTGCTGACACAATTTTGCACTGCAGCTGCAGAGCTGCGGTTGCTGCTGCAGATACACAAATGTATATATGTATATAGTATAGTATATATATATGTATATATATGTATAGACGCGGCGCATACACTTACGCACACTGATGCACTGGCTACTCCTAGAGCATAGAGTATGGACCAGGATGCGCACACGAAACGTCAACTGAGCAGCAGCATCAAACGAACGAACTTACGAGCTTACGAACGAAAGGAGTAGCCGAAATTTTTGGTCCCGGAGGCTGTTGAACTGCACCACTGAACTGAACTCTTTTTTGTAGCTCTTGTTGTTGTTGTTATGGTTTTACCACTTTTTTTTTAAACTCGGGCCTGCAAAAACCTGCAATCAGCAGCAGCGAGCCTGCCGGTCATAAACTGGGCAGGTTCAAATGTCGGCGACCGCGGTCCACATAGGCTTTGTGTAGCTGTGTGTAGGACACTGTATGTGTAATTGTGTGTAGTTTTTGGTTGTTGATTTTTTTTATTTTTTTTTTTTATTACACTTTTAGACGCCCGAAAGTGTGCAAAGATATTTAGCCTAGTTATTTTTTGTAGCTGTTTCAGCTGCTGTGTTTGTTGTAGCTGATGTTGCTGTTGTTTTTGTTGCATTGGCTGTATATTTCAACATATGACACTGCATTTTACACACAACATTTAAATAGTATTCACTTTTTATTTTATGTTTGCAATTTAAATTATTTATGGAAGCCCATTAAATTAAAAAGCACACTTTTTGCCAGAGTTGTTGTGGTTTTTTTTTCACTTTTTGCTATTGTTTTTATTGTTGTTGTTGTTGTTAAGCCGCTTGTTTTTATATATTTATATGTGTCGCTATATATGTGAGCGCGAGCGTGTTTTTATGTGTGTAAAATTATAGTAAAAATAGTAAAATGTTCGGTACGTTCGGCTCTAAAAATAGGGGAAATGCAGCCAAAAAAAAATAACCCACACACACAACACTGTCTATGTTGTTGTTACGTTTGGTTTGTGTCTTTGTTGTTGCTGCGTAGGCCACTGCCGCTGCGTTTTGATTGAAGCGCAAAACGTTACACGCTCGCACGCCACACAATGAAAGACTAACAGCAACTGGAACGTTGCCGAAAATGAAGCCGAATGGCACACTGCCCGACTGCTACGAACAACGGAATGAAACAAGTGGCAGACAAACGAAACGCTTGACAATGAAAACAGCCAAAGATAACGCCAACGCTAAGCAGCAGCGACAACAGCGCTTGACTCTTTGTGTGTGTGTGTGTGTGTGTGTGTGAAACAGTGCACAGGATAAGAAACGCAATGGCAATGGAACAGGCCAACAAACGATAAGAACTGCTCCACGCTGCTCTCAGCGCGCTCAGCTTGCTCAGCGTTGAACTGCATTGGCAATGAGCGCAATATGCTTTGCCCTTTAGTGGAATACAGAGAATGGTCTATTGGTGCTATGGGGTAATACGTATACGCACAGTAGGCGAAAGCGCCGAACTATTGATCCAATTTTCTTCTTTTTGGACTTGTTTTTTAGCTGTAAGGTATTTCAATTTGATCTATGAATGACTTTGAATAAATTGCTGGATCACAAATTAATTCAGCTTTGCCAATAAATCATAATTAAAAGGTGTGTGCTCGAACTTTCAAGAAGCTGGACAAAAGCTAAGCTTAGGCTTAAACATAACTCTCCTATTTTGATTAAGAAACCATTAGACCTCAAACCACGTTAGCATAATGGAATCAAGCAGTCTGTTAAGTTAGGCCACGCAGGTTTTTCTACAAAAATAAGATCCAAAAGTCAGGATAAAAGAGATAACGGCTAGAGCGAGGGCTAAACAGCACTTTAAAAGGCAGACCAGCATTGCTTAAAACTTATAAGTGCCCAAAATAGTTAGTAGTAGTGGTAGTAGGCCTTCCTAACATGCTTTTAGGTTTTAATCTATTTCCATATGATCTTGGTAAGCGGCATGGCTGGGTAGCAATCAAAACCATGTGCACCTCCACTTAATTTAGATAGCGACTCGCTGGGGTAGCATCTAGATTAGATGCTCCGTCTGTCTACTTCCACATTGACTTGGCTAGCGGCCCAGTTAGAAAGCAAACAAACCCATCTGTGCCCCCATCTAATCTTCATAGCGGCCTGCTGGGGTACCATCAAGATTAGGTGATCCACTTTGTCGTGGCAAGCGTTCCGGCTGGGTAGCAATCAAAATCAAGTGCATTCCAACCTAATCTTCTCAAGCAACTCTGCCGCCACTCTACCTAAGCACCCCGTTATTTTACCTAATAGCTTAACATTGCATAAATAGCGTCATAGAGACCGGCAAGAAGAAGTTCGGTTGGAGCACTCGATAAAGTAAAATTAATATTTACGAATAGAGACAAAGTAACCGCTAAAACATGATTTTTTATTAATGAGCGCCAACAGTGCACCAGTGGCTCCAGAGCACACAAAACTGGATATACCGGTGAGATTTACTCATCGTTACACTTTCATGATACATTGCCAACGCAAAAAGAGGCTTATTAAATCTTCAAAGATCGATTCCAACGGGTTATTGTTCTGGATTGGAATCTCAATTATCCATTAATAAACATTAATATTGTATAAATTATATGAAATATAATTAGAAATCGCCTAAGCACATCAATCGGAGGCATAGTCTGTTCTTTCGTCGTCTCCCTTCGACTCATGCATTGAAGACATTTCTCGCAGGAGCTTCTTCATCCATACGCACAAATCAACCTTCTCCGATTGGGGTCCCATTTACACCAGTTATTTGTATTATATTACTCTTGGACGTATGTTTAAGAAATTATGGCCACTTAAAGTATTCAAAACTCAACCTTCTCCGAATGGATTCCCATTCGAAAATACCCTTATTTTTGGTCTTGGACTTGGAAATATTATGGAGTACTTTCCCCTCAAACACTCCAAGAACATTTTCATCAGAACGCGACATCACCCATGCTTCAGGGCAATAAAGCAAAACAGGAAGGATGAGCGTCTTGTAGGGTGTTAGTTTCGTCTGGCTGTAGTGGTCTCTACCACTAATATTTATTACTGAGACCAAAGTAACATCTATTGGCAAGTTTGATTCACCACTTGATCTCCATGATGACATCGTTTGTCATCGTGACGGTGGTGCCAAGGTAGACGAAATCCTTGACAACATCGAAAGTATAGTTTTTAACATCAATCTGAGAGTCCAACCGCTGTGTATCTCTAATCGAAGAAAGCATATACTTCGTCTTGCTCGCATTTACAACTACGCCCACCCTGGCAGATTCTCTTTCAACAGCCGCAAAGGCTCCAGTGACTGCTCGCTTTGTAAGACCAATGATATCGATATCATCTGCGTATGCAAGCAACTGGACTCTCTTAAAGATCATGGTCAATTTTGTCACTAGGTAGACGAAAAAACAAAATTTCAACTAACTATATATTTTCTTAATTTTAAAACGCTACATCGTCATTTCCGCCCACTGTGATACGGTTGCGCCTTGGCATAGGCAAGCAAGCGCGTAAGTTCTTGACGCCCCGTGTTAAGTCTTGTGGAAAAATGTTGAGCTCATTTCTTGTTTTGTGTGCTCTACGCCTTGCTGGGGACTAAGCAGCGTTACTACCTTGACATATCCCACAAGAACTCCGAAAGTTTGCAGCAGTAACACAGAATGGGAGATTTTCAAAAACCCCTCCACAACAACTTCTAGTTTCCCAAATGAGCAGCTTGCTGGCGTTTTAAAATATTTGTGGAATGCCTTGCAGCGCCGGGGTCTGCGGCTGTCTGCGACGCGTCGTCTGCTTTGGGGGCCCTGAGACAATGGCGGCGACAACAAGTACACTCACACACACTTACGCAGATCATAAAAATAAATAAGCACAACGGAAATTAATAAGACCCAATGTTGGGGCTGATGCTACGGTTTGTCGTCAACCTCTGCCCGACTATAGGGTCTATAGTATAGACTATGGCAACAACAACAACAGCAACAACAATGTATAATATGTGCTACAAAGCTGAGTGCCAAATATTTCGTTTCTATCAAATGCTGTGTATAGGTTTGGGTTAAGTGTGTGTGTGTGAGTGTTTGGGGTCTCTAGTATTTTTACGACCTTTTGTTGCATTTGAAGTGTTGGTAGGTACAGTAGATACTGGCAATATAGTATCAAATAAGTCAAGCTGTCTAGCTGGTTTGCTGTAGCTAAAAAAACCGAACGCTACTTTTTAGAAGACATCCGAATGGCAAAGAAGCATAGCATTTTTAGATATAAATGATTATTTTGCTTAGTCATGATCAGATGGAGCATAAGTCCTAAAACAAGAACTTAGTACTGGAACTCATTTTGAACATAGTTTATGGTCGACCGAGCTACATATTTATGTGTGTACGAAATTCTCTCTCTCTCTCGTAAAACAAAGGATGACCATTCAGTTGGGAATGACGAGCGTAAATATACCAAATTATGGTGCCCTCTGAGCTTTAGCAGTGTTTGGGACCCACCGCGCTTAGTTTATATTCACTCAATTGCTCAAAAATTCAGGTTGTAATAGCGGAAGCATTTCGATTGTTATCCATTCATACGTTAGCATCGTTGCATGCCAGAACTCTACCTTACCTACAAGTTAAAAATACAACGAAAAAGGCAAAAAACGGCATAAAGCTATTAGGACCAACAATAAATACACACTTTGAACCTTATTTTAACATAGATTACTTTTCGCACAGACCTGCACAATGTTAGTTCTACTCCACGGAAGATGAGCAACTTGGTTAAGTTTTCTCTTTTTTTGGACAAAACAAAACAATATACATACAAACCATAAAACTAATATTAAAAAAAAATCTTTTTTGTTTAACACCTTCAATTTCTATTATTTGCATTAACTTATTGTCCAAGCGTGTGAAATTTGCAAGCGCTCAAAGTTGGAAAAAAGTTCTTACCAATTTGATTACAAAAATCACATCTTGCAAGTCGATGAAAATGCCACGGTTTCAGTAAAATCGAAAATATTTATCGATTCTTTATATATAGAATATAAAGTTTAAAAATGTTATATTAAAATTGCGGTTTACTTCCACAAAATTTTGAACTTTTTGCCAAAAATTTTGCGATTTGGGATCTAATGTGCTATGTATTGAAATTTAAAGATTTTCAGTGTTTTTTTCGTTGATTTGAGAACGTTTGATACATGTTTCCAAAGAGTTTTCAATACCACTTGGTGACGCTTAAGATCATTCTTCAGAGCACCCATTACATACGGAAAAGTAGCTCCTTTTTTTTTGTGGGTTTTCAACTTTTTTTTGTAAAATCAGGGTTTGGAAATTCTGTGTCCTATGTATACAGACCTTTTATTAGGGAAATGGTCTAAAAATTTCGCAAAAAAAAAGTGTGCAATTTATAAATTAGTAACAAAAATACAATATTGTTTATTTTGTTGCCCAAAGCAAGGTTTATTAATTACAAGGTACAAGTCGTCGACGACTTAGGTACTCAATTTTTTTAAAGTCATGCGTGGACACAACCTCGCTCATTGAGATTTGTAATGGAAGGAAAAATAGTACCTTGTACGAACTACGTGCAACTAGTGCCTTGTTATTCATTTGCCGTGGCCCACTGTAAACAATGTCCAGATTAATCCGTTTTCACTGTATATATCTGTTGTTTTCCGGTTTTTGATTTCTATTCACTTTCAACTTATTTGCTTATTGTCGTGCATTTACTGTACCAAGTTCTGACATTATAGTCTTTGGTACACTGGGGCGTATGCGTGATACTTTTATGCACACCTCGGCTGATACTCGTTTTATAGGTGGTCTCAGCTGTGACACACTCTTTTGTGCGCTGCGTCTTGTTGTTGTTGTGGCTTGTTGTTAATTTGAAAATACCAATGGGGGCTCATACGGATGACAGAGCATAATATTTGGTCGAGCTGAAACAATATTGTTATGACTGAAAATACCCCACTGGCTCGTAAAAAAGTTGTGCCAAGTAAAATGACTGTCTACCAAAAAAAAAGGGGGGAAAACAGCTGTAACGGTATCGTTCGTGAATGGAAACGATGGTGAATAAAACTAATGCGGATTTAAGAGCTCAATAGCGACGAAAAATGGCAATTCGGTGCTAAAAATGGATACCAAAACCAAAACGAGAATGTAAATAGGGCGTCTATAAGAACTTAGTGTGAAAGGGCATGGAAGAAGCGGGTATCGAAATCTATTACAGCATTTTATGAAGGATTTTTACTTACAAAACATAAATATTCTTGGAGATTGTAAAAACTTATGCTTGAAAGCTAAGAAATCATAAAAATTTTTAAATACTCAAAATCATTTTAGTATGCTATAATTTTTGCTGTAAAAATTTCATGCAGACATCATGACTATCTTGTGTCCGACATATTTTCACATCAAAATCAAATTTATGTGCATTTATTTGTAACGATGCGTTGACAGACGGACAAGTCTATTTCGACTCGACTATTGCTCCTGATCATTTTTGCCTATGAAACTTATGGTCTGCCACGCCTCTTTTTACTTGCTAAATATATTGCACTATAATACCCTTTTTCAATTTGAGTTAGAGCTTCAAAATTATCGATAGGGGTGCCATTCGATGTTTTCGATAGTTTCAGGAAAAAGATTCAATAGTAACGTTAGTACCAGTAGTTCGAAAAGATTCGATACATCCTGTTTTTTTTTTTTGCCTTCTACCTTCCTAACCTTATCCGCTTAGCTTGTGTTTAAGCTGCCAGATTTCACACTGGCACACTGGCTGAAGGTTGGCCTATTGTGATACCGAAGGGTCTATTAGTTCTTTTCCGCACAGGGAGACACGCTTAAAATGAGGTCCAATCGGATGCTGATATGAAGTGAGCTATCCGCTTTTGGCCAATTTCCGACAGCTCTGATTGAGAAGTATCTACCCAGTTGTTTGAGTTGTCTTTTGCAGATGGCCGGACAGGAGCAAAAGAAGTGCTCAGCCATTTCTTCCGCTTCCTCATCTTTACAGCTTTTGCAGAGCTCATTGTAGGGTGCAAGAAGCCTAGCTGCATGGACAACAACTAGCCAGTGTCCAGTAGGGTCTCGACCAAAGACTGAGCATTTCAAATTTCTAAGAGAGGAAAGCAGAGCAGTTCTTTTATTATTTAAGTGTGGCCAAGTTGCCAATTAAGATTCACTTTTTGTTTAAAAAAATAACGTATTTTTAGCTTGCAGGAACGCCCACTCGCTTTCTCTCTAAAAGGAGGGAAGCATCTGTGCCTTGTCTGGCCAGCTCATCCGCTTTATCGTCCCGGTGTTCCGGAACCCATATCTGCGTAAGAACAAACTATTGAGCCATCTCATGTAGAGATCTGCGACTGTTTGTTACCGATATCGAGTTAAATGATATGTAATTTAAGGATTTCATAGCCACTTGTCTGTCACTATATATGTTGACATTGCTTGGAATGCTATTAGAGTCTTTTAGGCAAGAGAATGGCTCGTTTATGGCTGAAACTTCCGCCTGAAAAATTCTGCAGTGGTCCAGGGAACTAAAAGTCCGTTTTATATTGAGCTGTTCTGAAAAGACCTCACCTCCAACACGGTTATTCAGTGTTAAGCCCTTCGTAAAGAAGGAGATATCATCGGTAGACCACTCATTCCTATCCAGAATGAGGATACTAAAGGGAGTTCTTGGGTACTCAACTGGTACACAGTAGTCAGTTTTTGTTGGGACCAAATTTGGAGTCTATAAAGTCCCGTATGGCCGTTAGAAGAGCTAGTTCCTCTCCTGCAAAATTCAAGGAGTCAAGGCTAAGTATGGCATCGAGGGCTGTACTTTCAGTAGTACGAAGCGCCTCGTGATTCATAATTCAGCAGCGCGCTGTATTTTATAAAGTTTATTTAGAGAGGATTGCCTCTTTAAGTCTGACCATCACACCAACAGAGATATGCCAGAAATGTCTAGACGGTTTTGCTAAAGATTCATTTGAATTTTCTTAAAAAATCCGTCGATCAATGCTTACTTGTTATATTTTTCAGACTTCCAAAAATAGTTCTGTCACATTCACGATTTGCTTTTTGATTGATATTCGGTTTAAAAAGATACCTAGTATAACGAAAAATTGCTTTGGGTTGAAATTCGGTTGAAAGAGCTTTCAGGCACATCCCTGCAATACTCCATATAGCAGTATCGGCTTGATTATGACCGTATAACGCCACAATATTCGGGAACATGCCTCATTTAAGGCCCATGGTCTTTTATAGAGAGAAATAGAGGGCTATCGTACCTTTCTTCGTGCGCTCTTAAATATTTTCGTTTCAGTCTAAATTCCTGTGCACTATTATCCCGAAGTATTTAGCACTGTCAGTGACGGAAAAACTGGAACCATTTAGCTTAGGAGGAATTAGTATTGAATTTTATCTCTCCTTGAGAAGAGAACCAGATCTTTTTTTTTGTATTTGCAGTTAATCCGATATTTGCTGTCCAATCAGTCTTCTACTTCTTAACTGGCCATAACCACCGGTTACCGGGTTACGGCGTGATGTAAGGCACTCCTCCAGGCATCTCTGGTTTGCGCGCGCCTTCTCCAATCGGTGATACCAAAGGTAGCCAGTGTAGTCCTTCCAACGGAGGCGTGACGTGCGCTTCAACAGTCGCATAGACGACCATTATCGCAGTAGCTTCTTCATCCAAATGCGCAACATGTCCTAGCCAGCAGAGTCGCTTGATGTTAATTCGCTTGACTTTGTCAATATCGTCGTAGAACTCGTGGAGTTTGTCGTTCCATCGAATACGGTAGTCATTGCCCGCGTAAAGGACCAAAGGTCTTAGAGAGTCCAATCAGACAGTTGTTTAAATGTACCTGTCGATCAATTCTCAGAGAGTTTGGGGAAATTTACAGAGATTTCGTTAATGACATCGTCCGCATAAGCACTTACTCGTCAGCTGCTTCTTCTATGTCGCATAGAAGCTTATTCCCATCTAATCTTATCTACGTAAAATCTCTGGCTCTTGACGCGTTGGCAACGATGAAACGACGATCCCTACGAGGTTGGTTGAAGACGCTCCTGGGAGAAATGTATTGAGCAACATGTATGTGCCTGTTAAGGGGACGCAACGAAGTGGTAGGCCGGGTGTTCCTTGCAAGGAGCAGGTAGAAAGTGCCCTAACTACGTTTGGAAACAAGAAGTGGCAAAGGGGTGCACGAAGCAGAGACATCAGATCGTAAACCGGTAACGGTTTGTTATGGACTTTTATTAGGCAGCAGAAAAAGTCAGACCCTTGACTTTGGGTACAGCTGCGGCAAAATACTTTTTGTATAACAGAAAGATTCTCCTGCACATACTGAAATCCTTGCTAGTTCAATAAAAATAATGCCTTGATTTTTTTTGTTTTTGTTTTTTTTTTAGTTTTATTTATGTAGTTTTTTATTTTAATCATTGTTTAAATCTACAAATACATTTACAGCGGAGGGCGAAAGAACAAAAAATTAAAAATGTTTACTCTTTGTTTTTGTTTGTTTGTTGTTGTTGTTGTATTTTTGTTTTTGCTTTTTCTTATTTATTTGTTGTTACACATTATATTGTTTTATAATTTTGCAAAAATTGTTTGCACTGACAAATTTTCTCCAAGTTTTTAGTTCGATTTTTTGCTTTTTTTTAAATTTATTTTTCCATCAAACGTTTATGTAATTTATTTTGTTTATAAATACTTGTTTTCTTTATTTATTATATTAAATCATTTTTGTGTTTTGTTTTTTTTTTATAAGTATTTTTTTAGTTTAGTTTTTTTTTTTGCTTTCACATCATTATCAATCATTGTTATTATTAATATTATTCAATATAATTTGTTAACAACTAATAATAATAATAATTTTGCTTAGTTTGTCATAACTAACATGCCATAATCATCATTATCATTATCAATGTAATGATCATTATCTTCATTACTAAATTAGTAAACAAAACAAGTAGAAAAAACAGCAGCGAAAAAAGGTTCCTTGTGAATATGGTTGTATATATGTATATATGTATATATATATGTATATACATATATAAATGTGTGTGTGTGTGAGTGTGTGTGTGAGTGTGTGTGTTTGGCGTGCAAGCTGGCGCTATGGGCAATTGGTTGGTGCCATTTGTTTTTCGTGGATGTGACAAGTTCCCGAAACGCGCTTATTGTTTTAGCCGTTTTTCACAGTTTTTCAATTAGCCAATTGTCCGTCCGTTTGTCCGTGTATAAAAGCCAACTGGAACGACGCTTTGTCTACGCTGATTGCGACGTTTTTCCGTGTCCGTGTGTTGTTTGAAAAGCGCGCGCGTCACAAATAAGTTGAAAACGTTCAAACACAAAAGAAATTAGGGGTATTCACGATTAGCTACGACCTGAGGCTGTGCCCCAAAAAAAGTGACGCGTTTTTGTTCTTGGGCGTTTTCGTCTGTGGGTTTACGGGTTTCTTGAAATGCACACAAAGCATAATATATATGGCTTGTTCCTATAAACTTTAAATTTAAATTTAACAAATTTATTATTTTTTTTTGTATATTTCATGCTTTGCCTATATGACATTTTAATTATATTACTCTCTTTACTAGCTGCATAAATTTTGCAAAATTTGCTTGGTAGTGTTTTGTTTTTCGTTTTGATGCCCTTTATCGGAGCTGCTTAGTTACGATTCTTTTTTTTTGGGGGGGGGGCTTTTGGTATCGGTTTAGTTTTTTTTTTTGTGGTTGTGTATTGTATAGCTCCATTTATATAATCAAATTTTCCATATAATATATGTGTATATATATAAACAATTATAATTCTTTTGTTATTTATTATATTTCCTTGTTCGTCTAATCGTCTTCTGATTTTGCGTTTTTCACTGCTGTTTAGGTTTATTTTTTATTCGGTATTTCTTGTTGCATGTTTTTTTTTTCTTTACTGCTTATTTTGTAACTACGCTAAATTATTTCCTTTTTTATTTTTATATTTTATAATTTTTCTAAACTTCTTATATACTTTGTTTCTTCATGCGTTGTGTGTGTGTGTGTGTGTGTGTGTGTGTGTGTGTGTGTGTGTGAGTGTGTTTTGAGTGTAAACATTTTTAATGCTAGTTTTACGCTTAGCTTTTTTTTTGTTTTTGGCGCTGGCTGCACACAATTTACGTTGTTGTTTTGGGTTTTGTTAATTAATAAATTGAAATATTTTTTATGTTTTTAATTTTAAACATAATTCGTCTAAAAAACAAGGGGCGTGTCTGTGTGCGTGGGGAATAGCTTTCAAATGTTCTTGTTGCTTGTTCGTTTGTTTTTGTTTTAAAGTTTATACTTTATTTAAACCTTAGTTTTAGCTTTAATTTATAATTTAAATTTACTTAAACGTTTAAAATAATTATCGCTTGCATTTTTGTATGTTTTTTGTTTTTTACTTTAAATAATTAAATTAAAAAAATAAAATATGTTGATAGCTCGATAGCTTTTGCTCTTGTTGTTGTAGACACCACACTCGGCTGTTGTTGTTGTTGTTGTTGTTGTTTGTTCTGTTTGTTGTTATTGCGGAAATAAACATTAACTATTTTTTTGTTTGTAGTAGTAGCGTGCACGTGTGTGTGTGTGTGTGTGTGTGTGTGTAGGTGTTGCTGTGGTTGTGTGTGTGGGTGTGTATATATGTAAGTGTTTAATAGTATGTCTCCTGTTCCAACCAGCCACCGGGATTGCGACGCAAGTAGAAACGACGTGTCTCATCATAGATAAAGATGGCCAACATAAATGGAATGGCTGGGAACCACCAGACGAGTCTATACACATAAAGAAAAAGGGCATTAGTTTAGCATTCTACCTAATCTCAAGATTGTACATTTGAAAATAAGACTCTAGATCAGGAATCGGCAGCGGCAGCAGAGAAGTTTTACTCTTAGCCTGATGCACTGCACGGCTAGCACTTCGGTCATGTCTGTGGCCAACTCGTCTCTTTTAGGGCTTTGTCATTGGCAACTTCTTTGCTTTCGCTGCCAATGCCTGACATATAGTTTCCTCTCTATAAGCTCAATACTTATTCACTTACTTCAGTGGGTACATGCGCAGACCCTTTTGCATGCCCGGGCAGTAAGACAGGAAGGCAGCCAAAACGGTTTCGAATATTAGACCAAAGTTCAAGGCCCAATTGCGCATGCCTTGCTGGAAGATGGAGTTACGACGCGTCTTACAAATGATCAAATCAGCCCATTGCACCACCACAATCGAGATGAAGAAAGCAGTATGGCAGGTATATTCCAAGGTCTTGCGATCGCGGTAAGTCTATGGAATACAGCATTCATTAAAGCATTACTTGCTTTGGCAGTGTGATTATGGCCACTCACCCATTCCTGTCCATAGGAGTCAGTTAGATCGTTAACAGCCTTCGAGTCCCACATCTTACGTATGCCAAACAGTGTCATTGGCAAGAAGCCATTCTCAGCCATGATGACAAAGTACACAAAGAAGCCGGCAGCAGCTTGGATCATACCAATTTGTCCATAGGCCATGGAAATCAATCTATTGCGTTAGGGTGATTCAGTGCAAGCATGGGCGAAAAATAATTGCATTAGTTAGGGTGTCAAAGTTTTGGCTTCAAAATAATGTGTGTGTTATTATATTTCGAGGGTTTTTTCTTTGGTTTTGGACGCAAGACATTTGTATTAATTTTTTTTACTTTTTTTACACGGTTTGGCGAGCGGTAAAGAGCGAGCATGTAGGCAGCGCATGCGCGGCTTGGGTGGGATTCTTTTGGGGAATAAAATCTAGGAAAATCAATTTAACAAAAAGTATATTGGTTTTAAAGTAGAATTTGACCACATGAAAACTTAGTTCAAGAGAAAGTTAAAGTGTTTTCGAGGAACTATAAAGTTATCTAAAAAAATAGAAAAGAGTTTAAGTTGGGTTGTTTTTTTAAAGCTTTTTTAAATAGCATTTAATAACAAATAAAGCAAATTAAAGTAATAAAAAGGAAACAGTGGACACTCGCATATAAGAAAAGCAGCGAAGATCCGGAAAATGAACATATATAAAAAGATGAAGCACAGTAGACGCTCGCATGTTACTTCTTAAAACGGCTACCTCTAAGATCAGATTTCCAATCTAGAACTTTATTATTTTTTAAGATGAAATCTTGCGATCATAAGACTGTAACTACTCTTTACTTGGCGTTGACTTCTTCTGATTAAATTCAGAATTTCATTAAAAATATTAAAAGATTTTAAATCTTTTTGAAAAATCTTGAGGAATCTATCTTTCAAATCTCAAGTTTTAGAAAACTTATATTCTAAAATCATTTTCGATCATCTTTAAAAACTTTTTGTTGGACTTTTCCAGATATTACATTACTGATTTTTTGATTCCTTCCTTTATAAAAATACATTATACCCTTAAGGAATGATACGAGTTAATCATGACCTTATAAAATGAACCTTTCGTTTCGGGTTGAAATTTTTTTTTAGCAATTTCGCTGAAAATCTTTTATACCAGAATCACACTACATTTCATAACAATGCTAGTTTGCTAGCGTCCACTGTAAAAAGTTTGAAAAAACACAAAAAATCATTTAATAAAGAAACCCAATAAAACTTGGATAGTAAAAAACCCCACCAAAACCGCTGCAGCGCTTCTTATGTGCAGTTTTCATACACATTGTGTTAGTATTTAATTGAGTATATAATAGTATTTTATTATAAATGGATGTATGCCGCTTTACCTGAATGCTCGGGCTGGATGAGTTTTTAAGCAAATGAATTCTTTTTTTGTACTTTTTATGCATTTAGTTTAAGGTGTTAAGACTTTACAGTTTACAGCGTGGATTGTGTTTTTTAAGCGAAAAGCTAGTATTTTTTAGCTTTTTCTTTTTTTTTTTTTTTTTGAAAGCGCGCAAAAGCAAATCGTTGAAAATGCTTGGCAAAAAGCGTGTTTTAGCGCCAAACAGACAGATTTATGCCTTAATATTCATTTAATGTGATGAGTAAAAAGCAAAGTTCGAGGTGTTAATTGTAAAACATGCTAAAAGACTACATATATACAAGAAATACATACATATATACATACAGACATGCAGGCTTGTGTTTTAAAAACTAAAAGCAGGCAAAAGCAGCTAAGTTTTAAACTAAATTTATATTTTTTTAATTACTTACGCTTAGTAAAAGTTTTAAGTTTAAAATTAAACAGGGCTTTAAAATTAAATAAAACTATGTTAACTAAAAACATAAAAGTAAATAAACTTTATAACCTTTAACCCTTCGACATAAAAACTTACTGCGACTGTTGTAGTAGTAGTGGTAGTAGTATTTGGGCCGAGTAACTTGGTATCGAGTACTTTCAACGAGTAGTTATATTTTTTTTTTTGGGTGTAATCTAAAACAGAACTCAACAACTAACTAGTAACACACTAAAACTGCGCTAAAAGTAACAGCGTAAAGCTTTTGGTATTTTTTGTGTTTTTGGTATTTTTTAAGGTCCTAAATAGCGTCTGTTTTTGGTTATAAGGGCGTATAACTATGTCTGCTGAACTAACTGATGAGTATTTTTGGTATTTGTTTGAACGTGTGTGTGTGTGCGTGTTTGTGTTTATGTGTGTGTGTGGGTATCGTTGTAAGCAAGGAGCGAGCGAGCGTTTCTGTAACTAAGCGCGGCATTTTTCAAATTGTATGACTAAAAGCAGCTTTGGACTAATTTCAGGTAAGACCCACTAAGTTTCACGCACACATTTCAGGTGACTTATGGTGTTATTGCTTAAAGACTAGGTATATTTTTTTAATGCTGGACAGTATTTTAAAGAGTGGTGCTAGAAACACACACACACACAAGTAAAAAACACATTGAATTTGGAAAACGTGAAAAAACGAGTAATTGAGCCAATTTTTAGGTGTATTGCATTAGAAGCGTAATAAGTAAGCACAAAGCACAAGCTATTTGAATGTTTTTGTCGTGAAAAAAATTTTGGGCCACCCTAAAACAAACAAAATGTAGTGATTTATCAAAACACAACAAAACTGCTTATCTTTTTCGTTATGTTGTTAACAAATTCATCAAAACAGTTTCTAGGGTGGTCCAAAATAGCGTGCTTTTTGCTTTCTTTTCTGTTTCAAGTTAATTTCGTCAAAAGCATTCAAATATGTTGTGTGTTTTTGAAACTTTACTTGCTTACTCAAATAATGCATATACCTAAGAAATGGCTTAAATTGTTTTAAAATTTCGTAAAAGGTAAAAACATAATATTGAAAAAGTTATTTGGAATTTGGAAAACACAAAATTAAATGTCATTCCACATTAAGAGTTCAAATGAAAATCATTTTCTTTACACCTTAGTTTAAAACAAAAAATAATATGGAAAAAGTAGTCTAGAGTAGAGATAGAAAATCATAGAAACGCATCAGCAAACGAACAAACAGACGCACTTTTTGTTAACACTAAATTTGATAGGATATTCAACACTTTTTTTTGGAAATGTCTCGCGACACACACGTCAAAACAAATGTCAAATTGTAGAAGAAAGTATAAAAAATTGTATGGTTGCATGTTTGTTCATTTTCTAGTATGAAATTCAAAAACTAATTAACTAAAATAAACAGTTCGTTTTTGGTATTTTTTGTTTTTTTTGTTTTTTTTTTTATATAGAACCTTAGTTTTAAGTTTGTCCTGACCTGCGATTGACCAAGTTGTCGCGATACGGATCTCTCGGCTGACGCTTCATAATATCGCTCTCGGCTTGCTCATAAGCGAGTGAAATGGCCGGTATCTTGCGTTATTATATTGTTATAGTATTATAATATTTTTTCAGTTATTAAATCAAAGAAAGACATAATAAGAGTTGAAAAAATGTGGGAAATACAAAAGAAAAATGCTGGTTAAAGTATGCGGTATTTTTTTGATTACTTGCTGGCGCATAATAATACATTTTTTTTATAGGCTAATTTATAAGGTCTAAGTTAATACGTTAGAAAGTTAGAAGAGAGCTTTATAGACAGTGTGTGTGTGGCATATTGTACTTTCTTTTGGTTGTGTTTGGTATTTTTTGTTGGTATTATTTAGTATTTTTAGCTCCTGCGTACTTACGAAGCTAAAACTAAGCTAGGGCAAACGACAGCACCCAGTAACAAAGTGTATTTATATAAGAGTAAGTACAAAAAGAGTACATAGGGCATTGTAAGTAAGTAGTAAGTAAGTATTGTAGTAAGTAAGGTTTTTGCTTAGAGCATAACTTGCGCTAAATTGTTATAAATTTATTAAGTATTAAAACTGGCATAATTTGCGCCTTGATTTCTGTAAAATGTTCACTACAAATGAATACAAATTGCAATGAGTGTTTTGAGTCAGTGAAAGCGATTGATTTTGACTGTTGGAATTAGAGTGGTCGAGAGAGTGGAGCGTCTGTAAGGAAGAGCGAGCACGAGCGTATCGCTTAGAATTGACTGATTTGACTGATTGATAAAAAATGAGCTGTATGATTTAGACTGAGTTTTATTTTATAGAGACGGCGACGAAAGATTTATGTAAATAGTAGCTACTTTTAGTAATGCTAAAGTTTCTTTACATAAGTTAGCATAAGTAGAGAGATAGAGAGAGAGAGAGAGACAGTTACGTAGATATATACAGACTCACTAAAGTTAAGATTAAACCTGTAGCTAGCATACGCTATAATACTAGAAGTAACTCCGTTACGGCGGCTCTTGGTAACACTCAAAAACTAGCGTCTAAATTCAGTTCAGTTCTGCCGTATTTATGCTTGACTTACCTTTAAAACGCATTAAACTAAAAGACTTAAGTTATAAACTAAAAACAAAAGTAAAAAAAAGTGTGTCTTAAATTAGAAGCGTTGGTAAGAAAATTGTATGTAGTTACAAGCAAGTACGGTGTTAAATATATATCACAGGACTTAAATAAGAATTTTGAGCTATATTTCTTTAAAGTACAGTTGTACTGCAAGCGCCATAGTCTAAGAAAGAGAGTAAGACAGAGAGCGAGCGAGAGAGCGTAGGAAGTTGCCAAGTTTCATTCTAAGTGAGTTTATCAAAAGAGCAAGAGAGAGAGAGAGAGACTTATAGTAAAAAGGCAAACTAGCTGAGTGTACGACGATGTACGGCAGTGGGCGTGGCACTTATTATTTCAGTACGAAAAAAAATATTGTAGTTTTTCTTTGTGTTTTTCAGGGTTGTTCATTTTTTTTTTTCTTTCTTTTCTTTTGCTTGACGTCATAATGCTTGGTACTTGATACGTTTTTGAAGTTTGCAAAAAATTAATTGATAATATTCAAGTTACAATTATAAGTACTTAGTACGAGTATTATGAGTATATAAATTGTATATTTTGTAAATTTTATATTAACATTACGTTGGACAATGAGCCGTAAAAAGCGTTAAAATTATAATAAATTAAACAAAAAAAATGCTTGAAAATACTAAAAATATTACTAGAAAAATACTAAAAATGCGCACTGCGAAATAGCTTTATAAAATGAAGAGAATAATAAAAATTAGCTAATTTTGATGAGTATTTTTGTAGAAGTTGCTCTGCGCATGGCTAGTATACAAAAACTACTAGAATATACTAAAACAGCGAGCTGTTGAATTTCTTTATAAAATGAATAGAACAAAATTAGCTGCATTTTGATGAGTTTCTTTGTAGAATTTGCTGCGCTTAGCTAATTTGTATATAAGAAAATTCAAACTAAAAAACGCTATATATAGAGAAAACTATAGAAAAGATTCAACGTTACTTATAACAAGAAATATTTACTAAACTGATTTTAGCAATAGCTATAAGAAATCGAAAACATAAAACAAATAAAATTCGACTAAAGACTTTAAACCCAATAGAAAAAGTAGAACTTATAAACCAAAAACATTTAACATAAAACATTTGAGGCAACCTTTCAAAGCAACTTATAAAAATTTGCAAACTTATATTAAAAACATTTAACAAAAATTAAAACAGGCTAATTAATATAGACTTGAAGCTAAATTGATAAAATTCATAGAGAGTTCTTAGTAGAATAGTAGTAGAAAAAAATTAAGTTGAAATAACTTTTGTTAGTAAGTGTACTTTGCTTTTGATTTCCTTGCTTTTACCGAAAATCTTTGATTCGTAATTTTTTTGCAAATAAACTTTTGATTTCAAGAAGTGTTACGAAAAAAAAATAGTTATAGTAGAAAAAATTCTAGATGTTTTTGTTTGATATTGCAAGGCATTTAAGAAAATGCTAAAATTTGATTTGCGCAAGTTGTTAAATCGCCTTCTTTCTTTTTTTTTTTTGTTCTTTTTTCAAAAAGTCTTGTGTTACTGTTTGGTATTCTTTTTTTTTCAGCACAAAGAAAAACTTTACCTCTCATTGACCAGCTTGTCACAAAAGGGATTCCTGGGCTGGCGTTTCATAATATCGGATTCAGCCGTCTCATAGGCTAAGGAAATGGCTGGCACCTAAACGTGCAAGCGTAGTAATTCGGTAGTAGTGGAAAAAAAAAATTGAAAATAAATATGAAAACTTATGAAAAATAATATGCTTTTTCTCTAGCTGGTTGATAACACAAAAGTAGTAGACGTGGACACGCTGGCTACCCTGTAAATCCTGCGCAACTCTGCTGCGTAAGAGGCCGCTGCATGGTAAAGTAGCCGTATTGGTATTTAACTTAATACTGTACACGAGTCTTAGTATTTAACTTAGTTGGCAGACTTACAGAAAGATGCTTAAATGTCGAGTGTTGTGGTTCCATGTCATAACTTAAAATAAAACTTAAAACAGGTGTTTACATTTTTAACAAATTTTACAAATATCTTTTACTTTTTTTGTGAGTTATACGCTACAGTTGCTGTGCAATTAATTTCGATACTTTTGTTTTGAGTACTAGGTAAACGCCAATACAAGTGTGCACAATTTTGCCAAGTTACAAACTGAAAATTCAAAACATAAAAAAACAAACAGACAATGCCAATTTTCAATTTCCATAAAATAAAGAAGTATCGTTCAGTAGCGTAACACTAAAGTGCTGGTCACACTGACAAAATATTTGTGCCATGATTTTTGACGAGAGTTCAGAAAAAGGTCGAAATTTTCTGCCTTACCTTATTTCCTGAACAACCTAACAGGACAAAATGTGTTTACATACCAGAGTTTTCTAAAGCTGATCAAAAATTTGCTATAGTGTGACCAGAATGGTCAAAGTTTAATTCATCATTAACTACTCTATAGCAAGTACTATAGATATTATAATAAAGGATATTTCATAGTTTTATAGTTTTGCAATACATAAACTTCGGTAGTGACAACAAAAAATTTGTCATCATCAACTAATCTTCAACAATTACTATGGTTTTCAAAAGTATTTGTCCTCATCAACTAGTTTTTAAAAATTACTATGGTTTTTAAGAGTATTTCATGGTCTTATAGTTTTGCAGTACATAAACTTCGGTAGTTTGACCAAACCTGTCAGCAAAAAATTTGTCTTCAACAACTAGTCTACAACAATAACTAAGGTTTTGAGAGTATTCCTCATCATCAACTAGTTTTAAAGGGTATTTAATAGAGTTCTAGATTTGCAGTATATAAGCTTCGGTAGAGCGACCAAAGCGGTCAACAAAAAATTGGACTAATCTTCAACAATTACTATAGTTATCAAGAGTATTAGTCATCATCAACTAGTCTTTAACAATTAATATGGGTTTCAAGGGTGTTTCATAATCCTATAGCTTTTCAGTACATAAAGTTCAATAGTGTGACCAAAGCGTTCATCAACTAGTCCATAGCAATTACTATTGTTTTAAAGGGTATATTAGAGAGTACAATAGATTTGCAGTGCAAGTATTTGCTATATCACTAGTTTTGCTTGACAAAATTTGTTCTAGAGTGACCAGCGCGATCAAAGAAGTAAGTAGGCCATAAAAAAAACTAATCAATTGAAGGCATTTCATGTTGCTGAGTGTGACCAGAGCTTTACACTTTTCTTAAGCAGTTACAAAACTTAAACATTGCGATAGATTTTTTAACGGTGAGGTTTACGAATTACGGCACACCAATTATTTAATTAATTAACATTTAGAGTAGAAAATAGGCGTATGGTTTTTGGTATCACTTTTTACATATACATATAAGTACATATATAGTATGTATCGTACATATAGGTATTTGTAAACGGTTTGTTCTCCAATTGAACTGACTCGAAAGTAAAAGATGAACTAGCTATACTTATGCCAAAAATTGTACAAATGTACAAAAAAACATGGTATAAAATGATAGTAAAATAATAAGGTATAAACTTGTGTACAACATGGTTCAACTTGAAATGTACAGCGTTTTATGAGAGAGCTGCTTTGTGGTATGCACATGAGTTAAATGAGTCAGATGAACCATATGAACCTTGTCACCTTATATGAGAGCTGGTTGTATGTGTGTACGTCTATGCTACAATGATATAATGACTTTAAATGATAATCTTACAAGTAAATTAGATAAGTTTCAAGTAGTAAGTAAGTATTATATCAAACATTGAACGGATTGTTAGTTGATTTTGGCGCTGTTTTCATAAGGCGATTTGGTTGCTTAAAAGGCTAATTACAATCCAGCCACAGACATGTATGTTATATAGTATGGTAGTTTTAAAACGCTTTTTAGTTTTTAGTTTGCAGCAATTTACAAATATGAAAAACATTTAAAATTGCTGCAAGTTATGGTTTTAGTGTTGGCGTTTTATATAAGTAAGTTGGTGTTTTTATGATGTTGTGTAAGTGGGTGTTTTAGTATAGTATATACATATACGGCAAGTGTTAGGTAGAAGAAAATTGGCTTGATTGGCACCTTGAGTTCACTAATTTATCGTTGAAGGGATCACGTGGTGGACGCTTCATAATATCGGCTTCAGCATGTTCGTAGGCCAAAGAAATGGCTGGCACCTAAGTATTGGATTATTTTTGTAGGTAATATTAGCAAAATTTTTGCAATTGGTTTTGATTCAGACACGTGTGTACGTGTGTGTGTGTGTGTGTGTGTGTGTGTGTGTGTGTGTGTGTGTAAGTGTATGTCAACAGTTTTGCAGTTTCGTCAGAGAAATATAAAATTACATAGAGTTTAGTTGGATTATTGTACTAGACATTACGTAAGACATTACTTAGGACTAGCGGCGTTGCTTAGCTTAAAACTGCAACTAGTATTTTGGGGATTTGTGACTCAAGCCTAACCGGAAGTCCTCATTACGTCCTCAATTCATTACCTTTCGTTGACCAGATTATCAACATCCGGATTGCGCGGTCTACGCTTCATTATATCCGCTTCGGGTCCTTCATAGGCCAGAGATATGGCAGGTATCTGGGCACCGTTTAAATGTTTAGATATTTTACATGACTTACAACTAATTACATTAACTTGCTCAAAGACTTACGCACAAAGTTAAAAATTACATAGTTACATCATTATATTAGAATAGTTTTACGGCTGCGTTAGCTGTAATCAAGTTCATCACTTACCATGTCTGTTCCCAAATCGATGCAGAGAATTGTTACAGTACCCAATGGCAGTGGTATGTCGCACAAGATGAAAGCCAAGAACGGTGAGATTTCGGGAATGTTCGAGGTTAGTGTGTAGGCAATGGATTTCTTAAGGTTATCGAAAATCAAGCGACCCTCTTCAACACCGGTAACAATGGAGGCAAAGTTATCATCGAGCAAGATCATGTCAGCAGCCTATAAATGTGGAAACTTGTAAGTTTTGCATGTGTGCCAAAAATTTCTTCAAAGTAAACAACAACCAAACCAAAACGAATTTAAAGCCGATTACTTTTAGTAATTAACTAAAAACACCATAAATGCTACTTTTTACGCACCTGCTTGGACACATCGGAACCGGCAATACCCATAGCAACACCAATATCGGCTTTCTTTAGCGCAGGGGAATCGTTGACACCATCACCAGTGACAGCCACAATAGCACCCATGCGTTGGCAACCCTCAACAATGATCAGTTTCTGCTGGGGTGAGGTACGGGCAAAGACAATCTCAGTGTGATAACGCAGAATTTCGTCCAGTTGATCGGTGGAAACATCACGCAGCTCAGCACCGTGAACAACAGCAGCCTTGGCTTCACGTGGGTTAACCTCAGAGACAGGGATATTCAGACGCTGAGCAATATCCTCAACAGTCTCGTTGCCCTCAGAAATGATGCCGACAGATTTGGCAATAGCTTTGGCAGTAATAGGATGATCACCAGTGACCATGATGACTTTGATACCAGCCGAACGGCACTTGGCAACGGCATCGGGTACAGCAGCACGTGGGGGATCAATCATGGACATAAGTCCAACGAAGCGTAGATTGTCGATGGGGAAGTTGACATCATCGGTGTTGAATTTAAAGCCAGGTCCAAATTTGTCAGAAGGCAGCATAAAGTCACAAAAGCCAAGCACACGTTCGCCCAATCCACCAAGTTCCATGTAGGCATTGTTGAAAGCCTCCTTCATCTCCTCGTCGAGCACCTTTTCTTTGCCGTTAATGAAAATGGTCGAGCAGCGTTCTAGGATACGCTCGGGAGCGCCCTTCATGACGAGCAGATAACGTGGATCATTGGCATCCTCGTTGTCGTGTATGGACACTTGATACTTGTTGGTCGAATTGAATGGCAACTCAGCAATTTTCTTGTTACGCTTGCGAATATTCATGACATCACCCAAGGCCAGCTCCATGCACTTGAGCAGAGCAGCCTCAGAGGCGTCACCGCTGACTTCCTTCTTCAGAATGGGCACACCGTCCTGGCCACCTTTGAACTCGGCACGGTTACAGAGAGTGGCAATGCGAGAGAGCGCCTTGAATCCAGGGCTAGTTCTATCGTATTGAACACCCGACTGATCTTCAGTGGTGTCGGCTTCAATGATCTGGTTATCGAACCACATGTGAGCGACGGTCATACGGTTTTGTGTCAGAGTGCCGGTCTTATCGGAGCAGATGGTCGAGGTTGAACCCAGTGTTTCGACAGCTTCCAAGTTCTTAACCAAGCAATTTTTCGAGGCCATACGCTTGGCAGTCAGGGTCAAGCACACAGTGACAGTGGCCAGCAGACCCTCGGGTACGTTGGCTACAATAATACCAATTAGGAAGATAACAGCATCCAGCCAGTGATAGCCCAAAATAAAGGCAATAACGAAGAAGGTAACACCAAGGAACACAGCAACGCCGGTAATCAAATGAATGAAATGATGAATTTCCTTGGCAATGGGGGTTTCGCCAGTGTCCAGACCAGAGGCCAAACCAGCAATACGTCCCATAACAGTGTGATCACCACAACTAATGACCACACCCTTGGCCGTGCCCTCCACAGCATTGGTCGAGAAGAAGGCCAAATTTTTGGTTTCCAAGGGGTTCTCGTGGGTGAATTCACCGCTACGCGACTGCGGCTCTGATTCACCTGTCAACGAGGAATTATCCACCTTGAAGGTACGCGCCTCAATAATGCGAATGTCAGCGGGAATGCGATCACCGAATTTTACTTCAACCACGTCGCCCAGTACAAGGTCCTCGGCACGTAGTGTCAGTTTCTCGCCCTCGCGAATGACAGTCGCAAATTGAGGCACCATATTTTTGAAAGATTCCATAATCTTTGAACTTTTCGATTCCTATAAAAGTAAAACGTGTAAAGTATAAGCAAGTCAAATGGGTCTGCTAATTGCTACAAGTGTAGATTATACCTGATAGTATGAGAAGATGCCCGTCACAATGACGACAGCGGAAAGTACAATACCCAGATACAAGTTATCATCGGCTGGCTCCTCGCTGGTACTGGCCTGAATGGAGTAGGCGACGAAGCAGAGTATAGCACCGATCCATAGCAACATAGCGAAACCACCGAACAGATTCTTACAGAATTTAACCCATTCGGGTGTCTGCTTTGGTGGTGTTAGCGCATTAGGACCATCACGTTCTAGATTCTCCTTGGCCTTGGCGTGACTTAGACCCTAGGAATAGATATAAGCAAGGTATGAGTAGTGAAAGTAGTTGCGCCAGATTTAAGAAACAAGACTTACATTTTCGGGATGTGTCTGAAAGCGCTGATACAATTCCTCAGGAGAGATTTTATGATGGTCAATATCCAACTCCTGTTTGAGATCATCTAAATTCTCTTTCTTATTGAGTGCTTTGGCCGGCATTTTGCGTCTTGACTGTTATTGTTGTTATAGATAAAGACAAATTACATATTAGTTGTGGGATTTCGTAATATAAGAACCGCAGCAAGTGACCCATAAAGCCAAGACAAAAATCGATTAACTTCATGCCTTTCACCGTTATTTAAGTGTTATGATTATTATTGTTATGTTTATTGTTATTATCACTCACGTGTTTGAAATATTCAGTGCATAATTTAGATTAGTTCAGAGCGTTTAGAAGTTATTAACTGGCTAGAACTGGCTGCCAAGTCAGTGACCAGAAGCTACCGTTACTTACCCCTTACAAAATACTTAAAAGCTATATACGTAATTTAGAGTACTACAATACCCATTACCAAATCCGTTTTAGTCTCGTTAAATCTATGCTGTTTTCTAGGCTGCAGCAGTAGAGCTATAAAAGTGCACAAGTTTTATTTGTTCATATGTGTGTGTGTATATAGGATTCTATCAAAACTTATGCAAAAACTACGAGCGTGAGAATATTTGCATTCGCAACGCTCTAAACGATTAAGTACATCTAAAACTACCGGAATATATATATACTATATGTAATATTACGACTATAAGGCATGCAGTAGTACAAATGCAAGCAACGCGTTTTAAAACGCGCGCAAAACGCTTCAATGTGAATGTCACGTAAATGAACAATTTTCTTAACAAAAAAAATGTAAACAAAACAAAATAAATAAGGGAAATAAATCAAGAATAAAACAATCTATGCAAAAATAAACGACAAAAAGAAAATAGCTGAATGAAAATCGATTCCGGTGGAAATTAAACGCTTTTTACAACAACAGATAGTATACTATATACTATTGACTATGCAGCGCCTTTTATTCAAAACTATAAATAACCTCGAAAATTAGCAAATAACATTACAACATATACGAAAAATTTGATGCAGACAGTCGGGACGGTGCCTAACAGTGGAATACCCTGTACCCTTTTTCTTTATAAACACTAAACACGGTAAAATGGTAACGGAAGTATTCACTTTTATATCTATTTTCATAAGATCGATATGCCTTTAAACATTTTCCTATTGGGAAGTTCCAATTGACAAGTTTTCCTATTGGGAAGTTGGCTATTATGGCGGCAAAAATTACTTTTATACCCATAACTCCAGTATTCTTGGGTCAATGTCGTTGAATTTTGTAACATAGATCAAAAATACATTTTTAAATGTCTGTGACAATTTTCAAATCAATATATTGGGGGGGGGTGTGGCAGTAATTAACGTAAATCGATTACGATTTTTTCTATTGAAAAAAGTTGGATGCAGTTTTAACGATTAGGGTCAAATTTCGTAACTCTAGCTCACATGTATCCATATCTACATGTAGTGGAATTTTGAAGCAGTTTATTAGCGAGGGGGGTGAAATAAGCATATTTTTGACTATAACTTTTGATGTATTTATCCGATTTTGATTATTTTTGAAACATAGATGCACATAAATACGACGCATATCACTGAGGAGACAGAGCGCCTGTAAACCACGAAAGTCTGTCACGGGGGAAGGGGGTGATATATCGACATGAATCGATAAACTTTCACTTTTCCAGGAAACTGCGCATCTTTTGGAAAAAATTTTTACTGTAACTCTTATAGTCTCTGAGATACAACCCGGACTGACGGACATGGCTATATCGACTTGATTATTGCTCCTGATCATTTTTGCCCATGGAACATATGGTCTACCACGCCTCCTTTTGCCTGTTACATACATTGCACAAATCTAAAATCCCCTTTTACACTTTGTGTACAGGGTATAAAAAGCACTCTAAAGTACTCGAAACTATTCTCTTATAGATATATATATAGTGAAACAGCTGTCTAGCGCAGTGGCGTCGCCAAAGAGAAAAGTGTTGCCTGCACTTTAACACGATGCTATATACGCAGCGTGCTTCGCCCCCTCTAGTTTAAGTGCCGTCTACGCCCCTGATCTAGCGTCTGGCAATGACCGCCAAGCATTTCTAAAACCAATCAAACAAATGTCTTTTTTTAGCATCTTTTCTATAGTTGCTCTGTTTAATCGTGCACTCATGTAGACTTTCTGACGTCATTGGTGCGTTTTTCCAGCTCTAAAACAGCCTAAAGCTATTTTTTCTGCATGAGAATTGTAGTAATTTTGCAAAATTAAGCATGTGGCATAATTTATGCATATTTATATATTGAAAAAGTGTATAATTATTTTTTAGCTATATATAAACTATATAAACATGGTCAATGAAAGATGTTTAGAGAAGTGAAAAAGTGTTGAAATTTCAAAAAGTAATCTATAAGCTATTTTAGCTAGCGATTGCGAATCGCCACAATTATAGCGTTCTAAGAGCAAAAGGGAATTCTATATTTATAGATTGTGTAAGCAATAATTTTTTTTTAATGTCAAGCGTCGGTTTTTGTTAAATGTCATTGGAAGCATGCCCAAAAAAGAAATAATAAATGCAATTTATAGACAAAAAATTAAAGGTACAGTCGCAGCTTGTATAAAACGGCACTGTTCTGCTTTCGAAAATCATTTTCGGCGAGATTTATGCGAATTTTAAATGTTTGCGAATGTAATTCACTAGCCCAATGATTTCAGTTAACTTGACGTTGAGCTTGCGAATTCAATTCGCCAACGTTTAAAGTTCGCATAAATTAGTATTTTATTAATTCCTTAGAGACTTTATTATATTGCATTTTCAATTTCGATTCTGATTTTTCTAACAAGGTTAGGAAAATTCATTAAGTTGCCTTGAAACAAGATCAGACTTTGAAATGTTTTGACAATACGGTGAAACTTATACCATTCGAAAGATAAAATGCTCGCGGTTTGCAGAATATAAGTTTCAACTGGATACATTGGGCTTAAGTCAGGTTAGAATTGATTTGAATTAAAAAAAAAAACAACAAAATACATTCCGTGCATTCTTTTCTGCCCTTTGTAATCAGCTATAATGAGAGCGTATATTAAGTCGTCGAATTTCGACAAGGCGAGCACTAGTATTTTCCATTAGCTCAAATCACAACTTAAGATTTTGAGCTTACATCTACAGTAAAGACAAAATGCTGGGTAAATTCATTCGTATAATCATTCTTGAAAACGTGCCTAGATTTTAAATTTTGATACAAACGAAACTTCGAATATTATTAAATCGAACATATTAGGTCTAAACGCTCTTCCATTTTTCATTTTAACAATTCCGTACTTATTGTATTCTTATCTGGATTTCGAAAGCAACATTTATGAACCTATTTTCTAAGTGAAAATGTTAAAATTTGTCATATTAGCGGGAATGCATATCCAGAATCTAGCTAGAAACTAATTTTTTCTTATTCTCTTACATGGAATTCTTTAAATTTAGACAAAAGATTGTGCTTGATCAAAAAGCAAACTTAAAATCAAAGCAATCTTTTACATTCTATCCATTGATTCAGCAGAATTTTTTCGATCGCCTAACTTATAAACTATTATTCTTTTGCCTTTGTCTGCTCTACACTTTTCTCACACAATTTCTGAAACGTATTTCCAAAACAAGTGCCGCGTTATACGAGGTTCCACTGTAGTCAAAACAAAAATCCAAACAAAATGGTAAGCTATAAGAAATACATAATATGGAATGAATAGAAAACAAAAAGTGCATGAAAAATATAAAGGTAATGCAGAAAATATTACAAATAAAATGCCACCAAATTAAAATAAACATGCAGATATATAGATGTATATGCCGATATATTATGTATGTATGTATGTCTATATACTATGAGTCTATATGTACAGAAATGTTATTATGTGTTTTTTTTTTTCTTTTGGCATGAGTATTATGTATATTGTATTTACCTTGTAGTGACCATCGGCTGTGCGATTGTCGTCATCGGTTGGTATAACCGTGGCGACTCGATAAGAGTCCGCTCTCCCATGCTACGCACAGAAATTGTTTGGATTTGGTTGGGTGGATTGTTGTTGTTGGTGTTTTTATTTTGGTGGTTTTTGATTGATGATGTTTGATGATGAGAGAGCACGAACGGGAACGAGAGATACAAATCATAAAACATAACAAATAGCAAACAAAAGTCGAGCATAATCATAATGCATCAAAAACATAATAGTATGAGTTTTAAATAAGTACAGTAGTAACAACTAGACTATGATAATTACATATGGTATATATGATAAAATAGTAACGATACATAGAATATGATAGTATAGTTAAAAAATAAGTGTAGTTTTTAAGCCTAAACTAAAATAAGGCTATTAAAAATGCTTTGGATTGACGACGTTTGTATACTCTACACATACTGTTTATAATATAACGAAAATCGAACTTAAATTAATAATTTATGTGCATCGATGTCAATTTCTCCGTCAGAACAAGAATCTTCGTTCAAATTAAGCGCAAACCAATATGCAGTACGTTAAGGGTACAGCTAAACCTGATAATGGGTTTGAGAATTCTGGAAAAATTAATAAATCATTATGGTTTTCTTTAGGTTAAACCGTAGTAGTTCAACCCGTATAGAACTGGCTTAGCAACAAGCAGTTATAAATACACGAAGGGCACCATGAATCATGTATATTGGTTATATATACCTCCTCTACACTATTGGAATTTTCCAAAAGTCAGCACGTTCGATACACGCGATTTCGTTTCAAGAATAAAATGCCGTTAAGCCAAGGCGCATGTGTCGCCTGGAAAATCGACAGTGGGAGGTTTTGAAAGGCCACAAGAGAAAAGAAAAAAAAAACAATGGAAAGTGAATTGATTTAGGCGCTGTCTGTGTCTATGACAGTGACGTCAAATGTGGCAAGAGTACGCAGAAATTAAGCATAAAAAACAAACACAAAAGTGCTCTGCGAACCTTTTATAAATAAGTTGTTTTGTGCACGAGCGTTTTTGCTTTATCAGCAATATGTAAATGACTCATACAAATAGCTCGCAAACTCAAATAAACAAACAAATTTAAGAAAAATACAAGCGAGAGAGCGCGTGTAATGCATTCTAACAATACACAAACTTATAGATACTTTTTTGAGTGATAGCTATTTATTGTAGCATGCTTAAGTAGAACTATCATGCAATTGACAACAGCTTATAAAAATAACCAACAAATTGTAGTAGACGCTCTTAAAGTAGAAACACTCGATGCTCGAAATGTTTTTCATTATAGAAAATTCTGATTGCCGAACAACATTTTGTAATTGAAAGCTACAAAAGTGCAGATATTTGTGCAAAGTGATCTGTAAAGCAGTTTTCGGCAGAAAAGTTGCTAAAGGCAAATGCATAAACTCTGCCTACGTCTATGCTAACCTTGCCGATCCCTGCTTTAAACTGTTAAAACTTTTATTTTTGTTATATAAAAGCATAAGTTGAAGCTAGTCTTTGATTAAATTCTAGACACACTGCTTCTTAGAACTTGTGGCATAAGATGAAAAAGATTCACAAGATGACGTATGACATTGGTATCTACATTGAGACAGTGCTCAAGAAAGTCGTTGAAAAAAAGTTAAGAAAAACTTTTCTTTAATCTGTTCAAAGTATGCTCATAAAATTAGGCGCATGTAGTTTAGAAATGGACGAATTTCGCATTATCCTCGATTTCAAATACTATGTATTGAATTCCAGCGATCTGATTTTTATATAAAGATGTTTTTAGACGGTTCAAGTTCCATAAACATAAAGTTTAACTTGAAAGTTTTTATATTTTTAGAAAATTTTATTTCCCGATATTTCTGTATATCGACAGAGTACGTCTTCGAGGCATTGTAATGCAACATTTAGCTGCGGAGCTTTAACTTAAACAACAAATCTTTGAAGTTTTTGGACGCTGAGCCGGCAAAAAACATCTTTATGATTTCAAATACGTAATAAATATATATTTTATTGTAAATCTTTTAAAGATTTCAGACTCTGCCCTAATTTTTTCATAAGAAAATATAACAATGTGTATTTAAAATACGGCATCTTAACATTTTCTGAACTTATAATGTTAAATATAGGTCAGTGTGTATACATTTATACAATTTATACGTTTTTGCTGTTTTTATTGAAATATGAAATATTTAGCTAATTTTTTTATTTATATGTATATGTATTATATCATAGTATCTGCAAGAATTTGCAATTGAATTTATCGAGTACATTAGTCTGGTTTATAGACAGTGTAATCGATTACTTGATCTATAGTATATAATTGAGTGTTTTATTGAGAAAATGATATCGGTTTCAGGCTAGATTTCATATTTGTTTACAAGTCTTCTTATTCTCAAGCGTCTACTCTTTTAAGTTAACGAATCTATATTCCATAGGAATAACAAGAACAACAAGTTGGAGAGCAACAAGCTGTCGCTCCTCTGATCAAACCTGTTGTCGTGACGCTCTTATTCAAAAACGCTTTGTTTAGCTTTGATTACATTTTATTTTTATTTGTTTTTTTTATTACTTTTCGCTTTTAAGTTCAAGTGAAATGCGTTCAACGCAGCCGGCGAGACATGAAATAAATCTATCTTTGGGGCAACGTTTCAGATACAGATACAAAAATGACGACAAAATACAAATGGAAATAATATATCTATATAAAATATATGCATGATTTGATTTTGCTTACGCACGTTTTTTTTTCTTATAAGTCTCTAATGGACGCGCTGGCTTTTCTCTTTGTATTCAACGAATTGTGGCAAATTTAATACACTTGAAAACGTTCTTTTAGGGCTATATTTATAAGTAGCTTTAGACAATCTGCAGAGGAAGTTATAGATAAAGCATTTAATTAATTGTGATACTCTTAAAGCGAAGTTAGACTTATAGCTAGACTTATTTATGCAAACAATTGTTAACTTGGCAAACTTTTTTGATCCCACAGTTCCGGCCACAATGGCGCTAATTTTTTAGTTTCCTACACAAATTAATTTAATTTAAAGCGTCTTTTATATATAATATATATGAACAAAAGCTATGACAATTTTCATGGTTCAATTATTTGAAACAAAGCGCGCTCAAACGTTGTCTATAGTCAAAGTCACGCGGCGGCATGACAATTGAAAATTGTTGCAAAAACCTACAAAACGCAGCATGTGAAAAGTCGTCTAGTACATAATACATGGGTACTACAAAATCAAAGTCAAGCTGTACTCTAGTGATTTGAGCTGGACAATTAGAACGCCAAACAAATGCTCGGCACGGTTGACACAACGGCTCAGGATGCATAGGCGCGATATAAATCAAAATGCAGCAGTGTATGTTCAGACACACACACACACTCAGCCAGCATATAAAAGCTTACATAAGCAGACATGTACATTGCCAATTAAGCGCATAGATACAAATGTATCTTTTGTATAGTGCCTATAGTTGTTCTAGCGCGACGGCGGCTTCCAGCTGTGGTTTCCCCACTTTGTTTATGCACCGTACTTTGGAAAATTTTGCGAGCACCGCAAAACCATTTGGCATTTGAACTTGAATATCAATTTACAACAAATAAATATCGGATGCGCTGCAAATCGCTTAGAAAGCATAAAAGTGCTGGAGACAACTTGCTACAAATTGACATTCACACATACGCTAATTGCTCAATCAATGCAAAAGTTTCGTATAGTACATCATCATATAGTAAATAACTGAAATAGTACGTGTAAATTTGCGGGCGTAACCGAAAACAAGCACAAATTAAGCGTCACAATGCAATTTAGAAACTGTTGTCCAAAAGTGCATACAACAACAGCAGCTTGAAGAGTGCCGCTTTAAACCAGTTTAAAACCAGTAGGCACTGAACCCAAGCACCGTTACACACGTGCATAGCTTATCAGCAAAACCAAAACCGAGCAAATCGATTGAAATCGAAACGCTTGCCTTAAACCAGAGATTTAGTGGGAAGACAGCTCAAGCAATTTCTCCAATTTCTGCTTTGTGCTTGAAGAAATGATATTAATGGAAGCCATTTTGTCGTAATTGACACATTAGTAGATCTGTAGCCAAACAATCGAATTAGTGAAGGTTCAACAGACGGGTTTTTCTGTTTTGAAACAGGGCGCCAAATATGCTAAAGCCGGCACTGGTTGTAGACAAGTTGTACTAGGGCCAAAGGCTGCTGTTAGAAACCAGTTTGGCTAACAAATGATCTATCTGTGAGTTACAGTTTGCCTATAGTAGACCTGTTTATAAAGGCTTTTGTTGCTGCTCATTAGAGTTATGAAAGCGAAACCATTTGAACTTCAGTTGGGGTGATTTTAAACAGTAGTGTTTGAAGCAAGCGCTCGAACGTGAAGGTCGCTTTTGTTTGGGTCGCTCTTTGGTCTTCAGTTAAGCTACGCTCAGACGTGCTTATTTTTTCTTAACATATAGTGTTAATTGCCTGTACAATTTTTGCCTGCCAGTTTTTTTCACAGAATTACATACGAGCCATTGTTTATAATCGTGACAGTTTTACCCAGATATTTGTCATACTCATATAGGGCATAAAAGTTGACGTACAAGTGCAAGTTATAGATAAAATGTTTTCTAAGCAAACTTAGAAATGAGCTGAAATAAGCCGCTGACAAAGCAAGTTATGCACACAGTTATTCAATCTAACCTAAGCACACGCTTATATGAGCACTTAGTATCTTCTAATGACAGATAACGTCGTTAGTAACTTAAATATGTGTAATAAAAACGTAAAAATAAACTAAAAGTATCTAAACTGTTCACATGTAACGGCCAGTATAAGTGCGATAACGCCTTTTTTTCATTAAAACTTACAAACTATACATAGTGATACTTATGGCAAATACACAAAATCAATCTGTAAGATTGGTTTTTTTTTTTGCTTTTTTTACCCACCTGCACACTCATAATGCCTGCTAGTTCTTTCTCAAGCGATAATAATGTAACAATTAACAAATTTAGAAAAAATTAAATAACTTTAAAAACACAACAAATTATGTTAAGTAACAAATTTACAACAAATAAAAAAAGCTGAAAAAAATGTAAGAAGAAAAAAAAAGCATGTTAATGATATACGCTTATGCAACAATCTGCAGGCCAAAAGGCCCGAAAAAAGTCCCTGCAGGGATACGCAGATACTGGAAAAGAGCAAGCCAAAGCGGCGTCGAAGCAGCAAGTGGACCGCAAGGCACTGGAAGTGCGCAGAAGCCTGGAACGGAAGCAGCGACAGCTTTGGCTCAGCAGCTGGAAACTGCAGCAGGATGTCAAATGATGGCACACAAACACATACATAACGTGGAGCATTTGGCGCTCGCGAGTTCGAGTTCGAATGCGAGTGCAAGTTCGAAATTGAGAGAAAGAGAGCAGCAAGAGCGCGCGCAACGGTAAAAAGCGCAGCGCAGCAGAAACGGTGAAAAGAATTTGTAGTATTTTTCCAAGTTATATGTCTTTTTCTCTGTCTGTCCGGCCGTCCGTCCGTCCGTCTACCTGTCTGTCTGTTTCGTACATTTTGCTAGAAACAAGTATTCTATGCTGCTGGTTGAGAATTATGAAATAGGCAAGAGCAGGCAGGCTTTCACTCTCACTCTCTCTCTCTTTATGTTTAGGAGGCCCCCCTTTTTTGATTGGGGTTGTGCACGGCCCATATCAGTGGCGTAGATAGGGCACCGATTAGGGGAAAATGCTAAAACTCTGTTGTGCATTTTCAAACTACTGCTTTCTGTACTCAAAAACGCAATTCGAAATTCATTTTCTTTGAATTTACATTTTTAGGTTTTTCTTTTTACTAAGTGAGTATTGCTGACAACTATGGTAGACATTGATAGAACATGATAGTTCTGTGTATAATCATTGCTTGCTTATAAAATTCGATTCATATAATTATTTATTTTTCAGTTAAAAATCGTACAAATTATGGTTTTTCTTCGAATTCGAATTTCAACCCAACAGCAATCTGTTCGCATTTCTACCGAATTTCAACATGAAACCAATCGATCTGTTGACCTTTATCATTAAAGAAAGGCTGAAGCGTTGAAAGATTTCTGGTACAACTGCTTGTGTAATATTTGATTAGTGATTGATTGGGGCTGCTCGTCAGCACTATTGCAAAGACAGCTATTTAAAATTTTCAAAAAATTTAATCGAAACTCCAAATGAGTGATCCTGCTGGAAAGTATTGCTTTCAAGGAAATATGCATGGAATTTTATACTCAGTGGTTTGAATTCTCAACAGAATTCTTACCAAACTGCACTCCGTTTTTACATATCTTTAAGAGCATATCTAACTATCATATCAAGCTAACTTATTTCAAATTCAATTTTAGGCACAACCATTTAGGCAAATCATTACTGCCACACCCCCAACTATGTCATATCTGCATACCCCCATTGCAAAAAGCTATCTACGCCACTGGCCTATATTAATGGTATGCTCTGCCGTATGCAGGAAATTACTGCCAAGCGTTCCAAAATTTAAATAGCGACAATTGAAACTAAACGAATTCATTGCCAAAAATACGTCAGCAAATCACAAATATGGCATAAAATGTCGCTACAGTTTATGGTGTAAGAAAATTAAAGAAAATGTGTGTAACTGCAGCTATAAACGGAAAACTCTAGACCAATGTCTGTCAAATAAACATTTTTTTTTTTTTTTGTCAAAACACACATACATACTCAGGCACAGACAAATTGTTTATAAAAAGTTTTTATCTTTTGCACTTGCACATTACATACAATAGATTATATTATATTTGATTATTTAGTGGTTTTTCATAGAATCATGCGTTTTTCTTTTAGGTGTACGTGTTGTATCCATTTCAGCATGAAGTTGGAAAAATCGATTTTGTACAAGGACGTTGCCGTCCCGTAGGGGCGCTGCAGTTCGGCAATAGGAAAAGTTTAGAAACAGTTAACCAAAAGTCTGGTTTGTGCTGTTTGCCGTTTTATTAATTGTAATCAATTTTGCTTTTCTTTCGCATTTTGCTACCTTTTACACGTCGTCGTATGCTGTTACACAATTTTTACGTTGCCGTACTTTCGGGGGGCGTTAGGGGAAAACTACCCCGTCGGTAAAACTATTAAAACTTATTTGCACTTAATACTTTTCTTTACTATACTTTGCGTTTAAAACAAATCACACACGTTGCGTTTTTTATTAATATTTTGCTTTTCTTTGCATTTAGTATCCTGTATTTAGTTTAGCTACTGCTTGTGCTTCTTCTTCGACTTTATTGATGCACAGTTATTGTGTAAGCAGCAGAGCACCAGCGCAACTGCGGCGGCGGTGGAGCAGAGCTGTATGTGTGCTAGTACTAGCTGTACCACCCGAGATACGAGACTTCAGAGTAACTACAGTTAGACCGACCTTCCCAGTTCGGTAACAACGCTCGACTGAAAATTTTCAGCGCGCCGTGAGTGCTTAAGCTTTCGTTTTGAATTTCGAACAGAACGACGCCGCCGCCGCTGCCGCCGCTGCCAGCAGCGAAACTTTGACGCGAGCGAGCTTTCGGCTGGCGTCTATGCGGCGAAAGAGCGAGCGTTTTCGAGAGCGTGCGACGAAATGCGAAAATATTGGGCAGCAAGGCGACAAGCTTTTCGAACACGCCAAATGTATGGCAGTGTGACAATTGAGCAAATATGTTGCACAGTGGTGCCAAACACAACCACCACAACTTCGAAAGTGGAGCAAGCCAAGCAATGGTTTTTAGGGGTTGCACGCAGCTCTACAGGAATGTGTGTCATTTAGACGGCAGAGTTTCAAATTTACATAAATTCTAGAAGTTGGAACTATACTTAAGCAGTTATTTGCTAGTATTTACTTTAGTTGAGTATAAAATCAAATCAAATGAAAACGTTTATCGAGCAGTCAGCATGACGTCACGTTGTTGATGGACAATTCATCCAGTGTTGTCAATTATTCATACATGTATGTCAAGTCAACCCTTAAGGGCTGGGCAACAACCGGCTTGGCTGTACCCTTAGGCTGTACGCAAATCAAATTTAATTTCAACAGTTTTTTTTTACTGCGTCTTAAATAAATGGCATCTGATATGCCCAAAGATTACTTGGCTTGGGTCATGGTATTTGTGCGTTGCCAACAACGACAACATCCTGACGACGATACTTTTCCAACTTAAGGACATAACTTGCGCTGCTCTCGAGTCGAGTCAGCAGTGTTTGGTCTATTTTAAGGCTCGAGCTCGAGCCTTAGTCGCATAAGTATAGTTTAATTACATAAAATGTCAGCTGCACACAAGCACATTAAGTCACACACACACACACACACACACACAGCTACACTTAGTTAATGTCGTTCAAGTAACACAAAACCCAAACAGAAAATCAATAATAGAATAAGGGCTGCAAGCCTTCGTAATATCTTGTGAGGTTTGGTTCGTGTATGTGCAACTATGTGATTATTGGATTCAGGTTAGTTGAGACGGTTCGCGGATATTTTTCCCAAAGATACGAAAACGGCTATGTCCTTAATGAAAGCAAGCGATTTGCGGGGATTAGTGGTTTGTTAAGGCAAAAGATCAACATTGTTTTGTATATTATGCTCACATTGGTATACATAAATATACAAAAAGCGTATTTTTTTTTTTTTTTTATTTATCTACATTGCGTTCATCTTTTGCAATTTTCATCCGATTTTGACGTCACCACACATGCACAGTAATAGGGTGTCAATTTACGTACGTATATCTTTCAAAGTTTGGGTTTAAAGTTTGTATGAGCGGTTGTATGACCACCCGTGTGGTGAGCGGGTTAGAGAATACCACCGCAGCAGATCAAAGAGTGTCGTATGAGGCGACTTACAATGACACTGGGTTCTTTCGTAACCATTAGGGCCACCCCAGGCCTTAAGAGGGTTTTGCATAGGGTTTGGGACCCACCACGTAAAACCACAATTGTAATGAAAAAATTTATTTACATCAGGCCGTAACCCGATAACGGGTTGTTATGGCCAGTTAAGAAGAAGAAGAAGTTTGTATGTGAGGTGGGCTTAGTTCTGGTAACTAGACGAACAACCTCCACGTGGTGCCTCCTGGCACCGCGCTAATCTAATCACCCGTTTTTAGGGCAGTGAGCTAATGTGCGCAGCGAAGTTTCCCCAAATCTTTGCCAAGCTAATGCGTAGGGTTTGGGAGCCACCGCGTAAAGCCGCATTTCTACTGAAACAATTCGTTGTATTCGGAAAACCGTGTTCGAACCGGTTCTGTGCAAAACTGTTTTTTTTTGCAGCCCTGAGTAAAATCGCAAGCTGCAGCGAAAGAGAGCAAAAAAAGTCGTTGGCATTAGTTTGCTTGGTATTTCTGTTGAGGGGTTGGGTTTGGTACTGGGTTGTCACTTGACATGGGGTTGCCTTGCTGTGCGACATCAAGGCACTTTGAATACTTCTATGCGTACTGCCAGCCAGCAAAATGAAGCCATGCACCAACGCAAGTTACAGTGGTGCCCGTTTAATTGAAAGCCACAAAGTGTGGCAAAAACAAGAGAGTGAAAACCACCAAACCACAGTTATGCAGAGATATGCGACTGCGATTCGCAAAAGTTTTAATTGTCAAACCACAAAAGATTCGGCAAAAGTTGGTCAGACATTTTGGGATTTCAGTTTGGAAAAGTAATAAAAAGCCGGACAGGTAACATTCCATTTAACTACAATATGAATTCTATGAAATATTCAGGGACTACTTTTACCTTTAGGACATGGTAAAAACAAGCTTTTTCTTAGAAACAGTGTGACATTAATATCTCAAGCGAAGTTGTACATAGTTTTGCGAGGAACTAAGAATCTTAAAGTAGGAATATATTACGCATGCAGGCAGAAATTATTAGCTTGAGAATGTAACTAAAAATCGATCATTATTCATGGAAAAACTTAGTTGATTTTGTTTTGAATGCTCTATCTTACAGTAGTTCAAAAATCCATTAAAACCGCCTCTAATTCGAATTCCTATTTATAGTCAAATTATGCTATGTGCATAAAGAATTCTATTCCCAACTCCGTTACGGATTAGAGTTGATGTTAATTAATTGTAACCATACATAAGCAAATGTTCTTCATTTACTTGATTTACACGTCCAAAAGTTTTTAAAACAAATATCGGAAACGCAAACATGTTCGCTATTGAGTCTGAAAACGTAAAGACCAAATCGAAATCGTGACATGTTTACTTTTTGAAAACTATTTATAATTTGGAATATGAACAATTATAGAATCCAATTGGCATGCCTGTTACGCTTAAATCTTGATTGGATTTTGATTCACTTTTTTCAACATCACTATATTTCGCGGGTGCCCAAAAAAGATGTTTATAGGAAACTTTTTTAAAAAAGTATCTAGAAAAAACTGTAATATGAAAGTTAAAAGCTGTAATATATTTATTAGCTACCCGTAAAGTTTATGTTTTTATATATTGAACTGAGCATCCAATTGCAGAGTTATCGATAATTGAAGTGTATAAGAAATCTGAGAGAACGAATTCGGAAACTGCCTTGTGTTTACTTATCGTGCGCCTAAAGTGATTTAAGTTGAAACTGGAACCACAAATAAGTGAAAAAATGGTCCTCAAAAAGGGTGACACCCCTATATAAGGCCCTTTTGAGCGTACTGTGTTAAAGACTAAAGCCATTTCCGAAAGAACTGAATAGACCTTTTCCCACTTTCCCACCATCTTTTTATCGATTATAAAGCAGCATTTGATAGCCCGTTGAGGTACCAGGCGAAGCTTCAGACAAGGAGTTACCCTATTGTGCAACCTTTTCAACTTTGTGATGGAGAATGTGTTTGCGAAAGGCCGGAACGTGACAATATTGAACTATAAAAGTATCCAGTTTATATGATATCGATATAATTGGCTATTCTAAACGAGCAGTTGACGGAGCCTTTGCGGCTATTGACAGAGAATCTGTCAGGGTAAGTCTGGCTGTAAATGAGAGCAAGACAAAGTATATGTTTCTTCTTTTGATGTTTAAAGTGCTCCGTAAGATCTATGGTTCTTTGGACAAAAACTGCCGCATTTGATGATCTATAACGAAATTAACATAGTCAAGTGAAGTTGTGGGTATAAATAAAGAAGCTACTGCGAGAACGTCGGCTGTTGAAGGGGCAGGCCATGCCTCCGTTGAAAGGACTAGGTAGAGACCGCACTAGCTACCTTTGAAAAAGTCACGAAAAATGCACCTGCAGAGTTGCTCCAAATGAGGCCGTAAACCGCTAACGGGTTATTATGGCCAGTTAAGAAGAAAGAAGATATATCGCAATCCTATTGCTATTTCGTATATAACCTTGATTACTGCTGCGCCACAACCTTTTTTTTAGAGTAAAAACAAACAAACAAATTCCAGCAGAACTTTAAGTGGCTAAGTTTAATGCTGAGTCAGGGAAATGCTTTCGTTATACTAATACAAAGTTATGTAATGATACCGCAGCCAAACACTTAACACTTGGCAAGCGTGCAAAAAGTATATTATATACATATGTATATATATAATATATATATGCATATATATATGTACGTTTGTAAATGTGGCCAAGTGGGTGTCGCTGGGCGGAATTAATGCCTTGGGACGCTTATGTAAAAGGCATGGAAAATTATTGCCAAAATTCAGCTGACAAATTGTCAACTGACAAGGCTTTGCATACATATGTATATGCAGCCACATATTACAATTCATAACTCAAGATATTATATATATATATAGTATATCTTTATATATATGTAAGCACAGTCATAATCTATAATTCCGTTACGATAAAATACGCTGCGTCAAGTGTCTCGTCGATTTATCATTTTGCGGTTAACAAAATGCGTCACAATGTATCTATACGTGCGACATTTTATTATTGCAATTAGAACATATGAAATAGATATGATATGAATTTCAGTTATCTCGATTTGACGACTCAATTCAAGCCCGGCCTCTACACGTGCCACAAAAAAAAAGCAGACGCGTTTAAGCCTTAACAAAAGCCGCTTTTTGTACTGGCGGTTTATTGGAAAAATCAATAGTGAAAAGCAAATATGTCTGAATGTAGTTTGTAAAGAATACAGAATATTTATCGTATTTAATCTGTAGTTTATTTTGCAGTTATGAGCTTTGAAATCCATAAAAAAAACCAGATTATTGTTGCAGCCATTGCGAGTTGCCTAGTTTTAAAAGCAGTTCGCACATTACGTATACGCAGTGTGAAAAGCATGCAAAAACGCTTTGATAGAATACAGCGAAAAGTATGGCTCAGCTGTTAATTGTTTAAGGAGAGTTGTAGGTTAACTTTAACAAAGTTTCTTTAGACCTTTCAGTATCAAATTTAATGGAAATCGTCTGTTCCCGGCTTTTTTGAAGGTCTTTCATTCCATGCTGATCAAACAGTACAACCAAGCCACTCTCTTCAGAGTAGGTGGTTGTTGCCAGTAGGTCGAATCGATAAAGACATCCCTATGTCAGTGTGGAGACACAGAAATTGCAGATGAAGTTTGCCGTATCATGTTGTTATCTCACTCCTATTAATTGAAGAAGACTTCTGCATTTTCAACAGGATACTGAGCTCTAGCAACTAAATTGTTTAATTGCTTCATCTTAAATATTTCAACTATTCTCAACAAAACTCCAAAGTTCCATGAGAATCTCGAGTGCTGACAACCAAATGTTTTAATTGCGTTCATGACCATGGCAAACGATATGAGGCAAACATTGGCCCGACAATTCTCACAACATAATCAAAATGAATGATTCTGATACATGTAGAGTTATATACATATATATGTAGAACAATAACCACTATGCATGGACATATATGTGTATCTGAACCGGGCAACTGACAATGAAGCAAAGCAAGTGACTTGGTTTGTACTTGAGCATTGATTAAAAGCGCTCCAAGTGTGCATGAATGAATAAAGTATATGGACATATGTCATATGGGGTATATGGTAGAAGGTATGTATATGGTATGGTATGTGAATATGATGATAAGATTTAGCTGGACTCGAGGCAGGGCCATCAGTCAGGCGCACATAATTTTCACACAAAAACCGGCTACGACTGCTACGGCAACAATTTTCTATTAGAGTCCAAGACGGCGGAAGGGGTAAAGGAACAGGAACGTATAACAACCGCTGTCTGACGCTTGTCACTGGTAGCTACTGGCTACGGCTACCTAGTGTCCGTTGGTTTGTCGTCTGTCTTCGTAGGCGTTATGACAATAGATTTATGACGAGTATGACCAGAGCTCGCGCTTAATTTGCGCTATTCATTGCCGCCGAGGAGGAGCTGAATAGAACTGAAAAACCTTAGACAACAACTCGACAACAACGACGAAGGAAAGTCAAGTCAAGTCAGTCAGTCGCTTGCCCCGGGCAGCTGTTGGATATGTTTGAATGAAATGCCCGGAAAAAACCAATTGTATTTTGCGTTTAATTTAGTAGAGCGCAATGGAAAATGGCCAAACTGATGGCTGACGGGATGACGCTATGACTGACCAACAGACAGACTGGGTGGGCGGTAAGGCTAGGCAAAGCAGGCGCAGCTCATCTCACAGCTACACTGAGCGAAACAATAAAGCATAAGCGTTTTGAAAGTTTAAAAAGAAGCAAAATCAAAGTTCATTTTGAGCGGGAATTCTGCTATGATGTTTTGTCTTCGGTATTATATGGGCTTATAAGAACACTTTTTGTAAAAGTATCGAAGTCGAATTGCTTCACAATTCGTAAAGTTCATTTAATATAAATGTTCTTTAAATGCATTTTTCAGAAAAATTATATTTCTAGATTTTCAAGACATTATTCTTTAACGCAAAAAAAAACGGCAACAACAACCAAGGATAAGAATGCATGCTCTTCGTTTCACGCTCACTGCTCATTCAGCACACAAAATCAAACGTGCAACCTTTTCGCTCTCGTGTGGCTGCTGATAACACAGCACACACAAGCGTAACACCATTCGGCCGTAACACCACCCGAGCGGATAACAGATTTTCATCCCACTCCCAACCTGCGCCAATAGATTCACATAAAAATGTACTCAACATGAGACAAGTATTTTTCACAGTCTACTGCTACAGCACAGCTGCCACACATAAACAGACACACACACACAAGCATGCACTTAGAAAATGTCGCAATAAATTTTAATCAAAATTAAAATATACATAATAATAAAGTGTAAGTTAAGTAGTATATAGTATAAAACCATAGAAATTTGAATATATGACACTCAGCGCGTGCACTTGAGAGAGGGTCGAAAAAAAAGTTAAGGCTTGGGAAAATTTTATGTAAAAATTACACTGCTATCAAGAAAATTACACGAAATAGGTTAGGCTTCTTACAAATGGCACTAAAACGAGTTGTTTATCAATGATAAGTCATTCTTCTTATCTAAAACAAACTTAAGGCAAGTTTACAGAACGCTTTAAGACGACGCTTTTTATCGCAACTAAATCTGACACGTTTTTGGCTTTTTTATGGATGATCAGTAGCAATCTTAATAATATTGATAAGAAAATGATTAGTATTTTTTGGAGAGAGTATTCCATATCATGACAATATGATACCTGAATACACTTTTAATCTAATATTCGATTAAAAGAAGCATTAATGAATAGAATAAGTACTACATAAGGTAAACTATGAAGCGAATAGCCTTCTTAGATTATAGAGGGGAGCTCAAGTAATGAATTTTATTGTTAGGTATGGCCTAGAGATGAAATGGTCCGCATGAACATGCTGACTTTACTAGGATCTCGATTTCGCTTAGATAAATTTTTTGGGAAATTTGCAAGAAAAGTCCATATTTGAGCATTCTAGTAAACTATAAAAAAAAAAAACAGAAATAGGGCTGAATATGTAAAACTTCTCCTTTTCGAAGCTAATTGTTTTAAGATTTGTTGTCTTATCCATTTTCAATGTCCACTAGAAATCAAAAACACAGATACGTTTTCGCCTATAAGATACCATTCAATGAGATAAATTCATCTTAAAATCGCAAATTAAAGATTTTGTACACCTATTACCTAGTGTAATCGATATGAACATAAATCATGATAAAACTTTTGAGATTTTGGAAATAAGTATCGAAATTTAAAAATGGTATTAAAGTTATCACCTATAACTTCCTGCTTATTTTATCCAATTTCCATGCGCTAGATGTAAGCAGCACATATATATCAAAACTCTAGGATATTACCCATAAGACTGCCAAACTGGATCTTCTGAGAAGAAGCAACAAACTGGCACTTCGGTGGGTGCCCATTCCTAATAATGAACTTGCGGAAGAACTAGCAAGGAATGGTGCTGCAAAGTCACAGCTATTTTGTGACATTGGAAGACAGAAACGCAGACTGTATGAACACATCAGTACTCAGACAGGCGAAACAGCTCCTTATGTAATACAAGTAAAGTATCACCAGCTTTAATACCTGTAGGCTTTGTGATCAGGAGGAGGACCCGTTGCGGCATGTGTTCGCCAAAAACGACGCACTGTCAAGAAGAAAAATGAAGCTCCTAGGCGGGCATATACTCTCGATACGTGATGTAGCGCAATTAGAACCATCCCAGATATTAAGATATATATCTATTGGTAGAGCTTTAAGCTAGATAGGGGGCACAATGGATCCTAGGAGTCGTAGTGCATTACCAAATAGTGTTGGTAATAGTTCGCCAAAACTTGAGACACACCTTCATAGTTTGAGGTATCGTAGTGGCAGAAAAAACAGTTCGTTTATGTTTGTGCGCTCGTTAGGGCTGTGTTATGGTATGCTAGTTGTTGTTGTTTTTTATGCGGTGTGTCGGTATGCGACTTTGCGTGGGAAATGTTGAATTTAAATCATTTATGGAATTCGAATACATTTCTTCAGATAGGGCTGGAATTTAACTGTCACAGATGTTACCAAGCGAAACGAGTAGTGTTTCAGCTCTCTAGTAATGTATAAAGTAAGCTTACGCACTACTTGTAAGTGTATTTTGTTTCGTAGTGTTAAATTATAAACTGCTATTTGTAGGACTCATCCTTTCATTTCCAGGCTATATCTTCAAACCCGAAACCACAACTTTGAGACTTTTCTGGGCGTGTTTAGTTTACTTAATTTGAATAGTTTACCTTTGCGTTTATCATGCATCTTATTGTTTGTCCACAGTTAATTTAATGTCGAAAAAAAAAGAACAAATATCCATACATTAAGAGTTTTACTGCTTGCTTGACCTAAAATGTTAATAATCGTAGATTCAATATGTTATTGCTAAGCTGACCTTAAAAGGACTTGCTGCAAAGCTGCTTAATACAGCAGTCACACTGGTGCCACTAGAGTTCGCCGCTAAGCGCTGCGGCAAAGTCAGTCACACTGGCAAAAGCCGCAGCCGAACAGCTGTTTTTAGTTTAGTTTGACAACCAAATTACAAAATATCAAGTTCTTCAGCGTCAAATATCAAATGGCTATAATGGAACTTCAAAAATTTTCGAAAGCTATTGATTTTGTAGCCAATGACGATGATAATATTGCAATAGTGCGTCATCTGCAAAGCGCAAAATTGGTGGATGCTGTTTTGGCATTTACTTTCTCACCAAATCCTCGAGAAATATGTATAGTAAGACCGTCACGGCAACTATTGGGAAAAGAAAAGCATATGACATAGCAAGTGATATTATATTCAAAGAAAGTTTCAGAATGGAGAGGAATGAGTTTTGCCCGCCTTGTGTCGATGTTACTGCAATTGGTCAAGAAAGACACAAAGACAGGAGAAGCGCGTCGCAATTGCCCTGCACAATCTGCACACCATTGTTAAGGTATTTGAAATGTCGCGGCCAACAATGTATCAAATAATATAAAAATTGAGACTAAATTATCAGCTATCACATCATATTGCCACATCGCAGGAAACAGCCGATATTGATCGATAACTGCAGAGTTACCCATTCCGCACCGGAGGCGGTCGCTGTGTTGAATCAAACTGTCACTTCATTGTATGGGCTGCGACTGTTTTAGCGGCAGGATACAGGGCATTTTCGCTTGCGGCTCTTTAGCGGCGCCAGTGTGACAGCGGTGTAAACATGAGCAATATTGTGTATTACCATAGCTGAAATAAGGGTGGGTTTTCAGCGGGGGCTGCTTAGCAGCTGAACACTTCAGAGCCACGCGCCGCCACACAATGAATATATTTCACACTAAACTAGTTTCAATTGAGCGTATTCTGAACATAGCTCGGATTTTCTATGGCTTAGCTTATAGTCGAGTAACTACTTAAGCTTGCACTCGGAGGCAATGAAAGCGGCATCTCTCTAGGTTTAATTGGAGCCGCCGTACACGAAAAAGGAAATGGCGGACGTACTCTAGCCCAGTGTAGCTATGTGTGTGTGTGTGTGTGTGTGTGTGTGTGAGTGATACATTAATTAAAATCACATTAAGAAGACAAACAAATCGTACATGAAACAAAATTGATGGGCAGACGGCGCGTATGCGTAATTTATGACAACCTTGCGCATATCCTGGCATAGATGAGCTTTTGTTGCCTAGTAACGGCTGGGATTTCGATAGACAGGTATCACGTTTGTCTGATAGGCAACCTATAGATAGTGGCAGCCAATGACGTAGAATTGGTTCTAACCAAACACAAAGCGCATGGTCAAATGCGTAAACCAGTTACTTTCAAGTGGCTTAAAAACAAATTGTAGTCAAACGTTAAATATTAATTTTGCTGGTTATTAAAAATTGCGATAATATTTTATAAATACTTTTTGCTGTTGATAGCAAATCGAGCGTAAATCAAAGTATATTAAGTATATGTCAGCAATTGATGACGCTTCAATGTGGCTTCATATATATAGATACTTTGTATAGATACTTTATATATATTATATATATATAAGTGCAAACAAGTCATGAATTTGTTTGATTTAGCGGGTAGGTGGAGGCGGGGGGTGTGGCATACAAATTAACAGCTTGAGCATTAAATTGTATTTAAATTAAAACAAATTACATGCGATAGTTTGTGTGGGTGTGTGTGTGTGTGTGTGTATCTATGTGTAAGTACCAGCAATTGTTGGTATTGTCGTCATATGGCATTAAATTAAATAAAAATTTGTATTGTGACGCTGATTTAAGAAGCAGCCTCAAGTTCTGCAAGGCATCCAAAGCGGGGTTTGCAGATACTACAAGGCGACAAGTTGCATACAGATATAAAATGAAAAGCATGTCAATGTATGTATGTGCACGTATCTGTGAGATACATATTGCATGGACATCACACTTGAGTTACATTTCAAGTTGTCTTTGACGTCGTTGTCGTCGTCGTCGTCGTCGTCGCTGTTTGTCGTGTTTGAGTAGATATAATTTTCCAATTGTCCGTGTTAGTTATTTGTAACACATTTCAATGAATGTTCGTTTATTGCTAACAAAAGACATGTTCCAAGTGCTAAATAAGCTAGCTAGCTAGCTAGCTTTGTATCTATGAGATATATATGCATAGACTTTCAGCAAATCATGATTTTATCTAGAGAGATAAGCTGCTCAGTGACTTTTGCCTCGGCAACTGTACAGATGGCTTAGATTAGGATTTATCTTAATTGCCTTTGGCAAGTTCAATGTTGTGGAGTGACCCATATATGATATACTTATACGTATAGCTTAATATATAAATACAACTGCCACAACAGCCTGGCAATAGTCATAAACAGCAAATAGAACTGGATTATATAAGTTAAGGCGCGCTAGTGCAAGGCTTCATATAATTCTATTATATCTAGTCGCAAAATGAGTACGGGAAGACTGCCCGCTTTTCTCGATGGCTGATAGTGTTGTACCACATGAGTGTTTGGCCGCCGATACAAAGTGGTGTTTCCGCTAAGGGAGTCCTGGAGCAATACAGTCCATCGAAAGATGGCACTGGTGCTGGTTGGTATCTTGATGAAAACTCAAGCTATTCATGCGCGACAAGTAGATTGCCGTCGGTTCGGAAACGGAAATCTTCGCAATTCTAAATGCTGCAAGCTGGATCCATGAGAGAAAGTTGAGTGGGTCTGTAGTGACAGTCAGGGTGCGCTCAAGTCCCTCGAGAATCATCGCACAACGTTGATCATGGCCAGCGAATGTAGGACCAGACTTAACATGATCTCACGTCATAACAAAGTCCTGCACACCGAGGTATCCAGAGCAATGAAATGGCAGATAAGCTGGCAAACAAAGGCTCCGCGTCACAACAAACAGGGATAAGACAATCACTCCTGTCAGCGCAGCTGAATTAGTTGGATGTAGCTGCCTACACAGACACAATCTGTAAAGAACGCTAGACATCCAACACTTCGTGAAAGAACCCAATCCAACGGCCCCCAAATATTTTTTTCGTGAAAAAAGGAAAGATCTGCGAACCCTGATTGGACTAATAACAGGTCACGATACATTTGGCCAACACCTGGCCAATATGGGCATCGTTGACGATCCAACTAGCGCAGCCTGTCTTGAAGAAGCCGACTTCACGGAGCATTTTCTGTGTTACTGTCCGGCCTTTGCAAGGACACGGGTGCCTATTCTGGGAAGTGATACACTCAACATCAGCAAGGCGTATATCCTACTGCTACGGGAGTCGAGAAGATTGTGTCAATAGGGAGCCTCCATTGCAAGCCTACCCAGTTTTCGCACTCTTACTGCTATTTCAAATGTCCTTTCTTTCTTTTTACTTCGTCGGCCTCGTCAACTCTCTCCGATGGGCCATCGCACCACAAATCTAATCTAAACTAAGGCCAAATACATTTTGTTTTGTCAAAATGTACAAACAATGCATGGAAAATCGCTATTATTATCTCATCTTTAGATAATTCCAAACGCTCCGAAGAAGTAAGCTAATACAAGAAACTGTTCAACGAGTAAATTATAAAAAATGTATGTACTGAGTCTTACTTGGGAAGCTTACTTCTCATATCTATAGCTTCAGTAACCGCGAACAGCACTGCCCGTAACCTCAAGAAGTACGCGGCATAGATGACCCACTTGACCACGAGCAGTCCTTCCAGCCCTTCACAAAACATACTGCAAAACTAACTCCTAACACACAAAGACTTAAATATTGTCAAAGTCTCTGCCGCCGATCCCTGATCCAAAGAGAGAATATGCAATACTACGGCTTTGACATACGTCTAAAGGCTAAGCGACATTTAAAACAATAGGGAATCCGAGTTTCCTTTCTGTCAACGGTTATAATAACACTGGAATATTCGACAAAGTTACGTAAACAAACTGTTTGCAAGATAGTTGAATGAATGATGAAACGCAGGAACCACAGAACGAGAACAAAGACCATTTTTACTCGAATGTAGACGTAAGTAGTCAAAAGTGAAAATACTCAGGGGTGCGTCAGAAATTTCAAGACGATTGTGCCTAAAGTTTCACTAGAATTTTGTTAAAAAATTCGTCAATCAGATGCTCACTTGTTAGATTTCCCATGCTCTCCAAGGTAGTTCTGTCACATTGACGTTTTGATTTTTTTATTAAAATTCGGTATAAAAAGGTATCTGGCATACCGGAAAATTGCTTTGGGTTGAAATTTGGTTGAAAGAGTTTTCAGACACCCCCCCGACTATATTAATATTTAAAACAAAACAATAAGAGCTTTTTTATAATGAGGAATCTTCTCATAAGTTCACATGGTACGATATACATTTCAGAAATCTATCCCAATTGAAATCGAACCAAACAGCCAGCCGTCAATGTTACTCAAATATTTCATCACATTTTAACGTAGTAAGTTGAAACTGTACATATGGGAGTTTTAAAAGCGATTTCAATCAATTGGTCAAAGTAAGTTGTGGAGAGTATAGGCTATTCTTTTCTCGGCCATTTTAAACTCCCAAAAGTTTGAAAGACGTGTCGTGTCGCATAAAACGGTAAAGAACTGGTCAAGCCAACGGTAATTGTGTCGTCAAATTAGTCGCTTCGGCTTTATCAACGATAATCAACTTCATTCTGTACGGATTTTATTAAGTAAGCTGCGTGTGAATGTGCGTGTGTAAGTTAGTATTTAAGTTCGAGTTTAGTTTAGTTAGAAGCGCTTTAAACAGCTTTGAACTTGTTCGAACCGGTAACCCGAGCTTAAAACCACAGAACCACAACAAAAACAAAAGTAGATCCAATGAAAACCCAAACAAAAACCGCTTTGTGTGTCGTGAAAAAATGCAGTGTATTGTACGTTGAAATGAAATAAAAAGCGAATTTTTGAAAAAGAGTATGCTCAATATGCTGCTTAGCTACTTAAATGGATACTTCCTAAAGTTCTTATAAGCCATAAAAGGGTTCTTTTTCTCCTTGGCTCTGCCGAAATATGTCTTTTTCTAGAGAAGAGTCTTTCTAATGCTAAGCATTTGTGTACCTTTTAGTATCTGTTCTCAGCGCTTGTCAAGCTGCTACAAGCCGTAATATAGCTTGAATCTGTTCTCAGTCCTTGTCTTGGTCAATTACGTAATCAGTCGCTTGCCAATTTCAGTCAGCAAGCAATTAGGTTAAAGGCCAAGTAAACACATTCCAGCGAAAGCAAGTCAAAAGCACAACGAAAAAACACGAAATGGCTTGACAAACAACATTCACAATGGTGTGTGTGCGTATAACTGTTTAATCGATAAACATGAGCAATGTACTAACTGTAAGCTAAAGGTGTTACAAAGCAAATAGCGTTATAAAGTTAAACCCGAAAATAAATCAAAGATCCTATGTATCATCCGGTCCAATCTACAACTGCACAGCTATTGTGTCAAGCGAAGTCGCTTATCTTATAGATAACAACAAGCAGCACAACGTCACAGATACGGCACACAAACCAATCATGAGCTTCAGATACATGCTAGCCATGATACAGTTATGCAATCAAAACAATTAAAACTGTGATTGACGTAAGGCACACGTCACTCTCCGACCATGCCAAATATCGCAGAGATAGCTCAGAACTCAGTTCTTGTCAAGTGCAGATGCAACTCGCAACAATAACAACAAGTACAACAATTGGCAGGCAGGTGTTGCAAGCAATTTGCAAGTTGCTGTCAGTTACCCCTAACAACAAACAACAAACAAAACCTACGACAACAGCTGCTAAGACCAAATATCAACACAGCTGACGTTGACATCGACGTCGACGTCGACGTCGTCGTCGTCGTCGTCGGCGTCGGCAGCAGCAATTTTAAAACGCTTTTCATTGTCAGTTGATTAGATTTTTATTGGCATATAATTGAATTAAGACTGTCGTTATTAGTTTGTTGGCACCGCAAATAAATGGAAACATTTCTGGTATTTTCTAGTTGTAATTATTATCACATATTTTACCGGCTGTTTATTGAACAGCAAAAAATGCCGAGCCTCAATACCAAACAAAAACGGCAACAACAAAAATTTGATGCAGACAATCGGGACGGTGCCCGACAGTGGAATACCCTGTACCCTTTTTCTTTATAAACACTAAATACGGTAAAATGGTAACAGAAGTATCCACTTTTATATCTCCTTTGATAAGATCGGGGGCAAAAATTACTTTTATGCCCATAACTCCAGTATTCTTGGGTCAATGTCGTTGAATTTTGTAGCATAGATCAAAAATACATTTATTAATGTCTGTGGCAATTTTCAAATCAATATTATTGGGGGGTGTGACAGTAATTAAGGTAAATCGATTGTCACAGGGTTTTTCTAGCTCACATGTATCCATATCTACATGTAGTGGAATTTTTTCGGCTATAACTTTTGATGTATTTATCCGATCTCGATCAACTTTGGAACATAGTTGCACATTAACACGACGCTCGGAGTTTCGAGTTGATAGAATCAATGGAGCGGTTGTAAAGCGCGCAAATCTGTCACGGAGGAAGGGGGTAAGATAGCTAGCTAGCTAGCTCTTATGGTCGGTGAGATTTATACGGACATGGTCCAATCGCTACCCGAGTCAATGATAAGGCTTTTTGCCCATGGAGCTTATGGTGTGCCACGCCTTCTTCTGCCTGTTACATACATTATACAAATCTATAATACCCTTGTACACTATGTGTACAGGGTATAAAAAGGGGGCAGGGCAATAACAACAACAACAACAAAAGCAAAGGCAAATTTGATGCATGCCAAAAAAACTTGATAAAGTGCACTGATAAGAGCATGCGTGTGTGTGTGTGTGTGTGTGTGTGTGTGTGTGTGTATGTGTGTGTGTGTGTGTTGCCAAGCAAGCTGTTTGAGCTTTTCTTTGACATCAGTAATTGCCGGCATTAATTGCTTTATCTGCATGCAGTAGCTGAGATAAAAGCTTTAGAGATTTACTGAATGAATATACAGTTTATTAAAAGATACGATAGAGACAGTGGGATACCCTGCACTTATTTTCCATAACAAGGGAATAAATGAGGCGTAATCAAGGAAAACGGATTTGCGCGTGATAGTTTTCATTCGGCAAAAGGTCAACTTTGTTTTGCTCATAAGGCTCACTGGAGCCGACAGTACAAATTTGGTTTCCCTGGTTACATATACATACAAAAAGTGCAGTGCCCGTGCTTGGCGCTGCCGTGGACATTCATGCCGTACTCCAGGAAGTGCTGCAGAAGTTGCTCATTGGCGCTGGACTCGTGCCTGGCATTCACCAGTCTTGCAAGGCTCTAGACAAACTCCAAGCCGTACTCTGCATTTCGGCCGAAGCCTTCGATGTCTCTGAAAGATCGACAAAGAGTATAAGCCACGCAAAGTCTGCGGCTGCTCTGTTGTGGTTAGAATTTGACAGGAACTTGGATGTTGCCAAGGACCATCTGAGACAAAACAGTCTGCGTCTTAGTTTCAAGTGAGAGTTCGTGAGAAAAAATTTGTGTAGAATACAAATTGGCTACAGAAACGCACTTGGCCATTGTTTTTTCTAAAATTAATAATGTAAGAAGGCAGAAAGTGCAACAAGTGGAATTTTGCTGTTTTTTGTAGAAAGAAGGCTTTCAACAGCTTGATGATAACGCACATGCACACTTACAGGCCGCCAAGTTTGGGCAGCATTCTCCTATGGGAAAAAAGGTTCAGATGTCAAATGTATTGAAAAATTCTAAGTGACGTCTATGAGATCTTGTCGCTCATACGGGCAGGCATGAGTATATTAACTCGACTATAGATGCTTTTAATGTTTCAAAACAGGGAACCTATGGTCTATCACGTTTATCCCTCTAACATAAGTACACTGCTCAAATCTTTACCCTTGACAACATGGGTATAAAAAGTAGACAAATTTAGTTAGGATAAAAGTAGTTTATTGAAAAATAAAGAGCCTGCGGTCGTGACCATGTTATATCATTTATTGACTTAGTCTGAGTGACAGATAAGTTAAGAAGTCCACGATTGTAATGCAAATGTTGATGATAACAACAATGTATTCGCAAACTAGGTGACTTTATTATCAGCTGGGTAAATATTTACGCTGAGCATAGGGACTGATTGGAACAAGCAACTAAAATCTTTGTTGAAGTGTTTTTTTTTAGCTCTTCGAACCATTTGATACCGAGCGAGGCTTCAGGCAAGGCGCTGTCCTCTCCTGCAACCTCTTCAACTTTGTGAAGGAGAATGTGTTCCGAAAGGCCAAAGTACATCGTAATTGGAAAATTTTAAACTATAAGAGTGTCCAGTTGCTCGCATATGCAAATGATATCGATATCATTGGTCGTACTAAGCGAGCGGTTACCGGAGAATTTGTGGTTATTGAAAGAGATTCTGCCAGGATGGGTCTTGTTGTAAATTATATCAAGACAAGTATATGTTTTCTCCGGGTAGACAGACGCAGCGGTTGGACTGTCAGATTTGTGTTGAAAACTAATTTAAAGATTTCGATACAATGAAAAACGATGGCAGCATGGATATCAAGCGGAGAATCACTCTTGCCAATAGATGTTGCATTGGTCTAAGTAGACATTTAACTAGTAGAGACTAAGGCATATGTATTACATGGTATGAGCAATCGGCCGGCTAAAGGCACTATTTTTGCGTTTACACAACCTCTCTCATTGACGTTTGTACCGGAATGTAAAAAACCTTTTATTACATATGCCTTGGTAGAGACCACTCCAGTTAGATGAAACTAACACTCTATAAGACAGTCATCTTTCCCGTTTTGCTTTATGGCGCTGAAGCACGGGTGATGTTTGAGCGAAAAGTAAGATCTTTGGCACTCTACGCGTTGGCAATGACTACCGCATTCAGCATAATGACACTGGCACTGACACACCCCAGGCCTTAAAAGGGTTGAGCGTAGGGTTTGGGACCCACCATGTAAAACCCCAATTCCAATGAAAGAAATACATCAGGCCGTAACTCGGTAACGGGTTGTTATGGCCGGTTAAGAAGAAGAATAACCGTATAGATGAAGAAGCTACTGCGAAAAAGTTCTTCAATGCTACTGTTGAAGAAAGGCGACGAAGGGGCGGTCATGTTTCCGTTAGAAGGTAGGTAGAAATAAATTTGACTACCACCAATTTGACTATCACTGATTAGAGAAGCCGCGTGCAAAGTAGAGGCGTCTGAAGGATGGCTCTGCATCAGGCTGCAATCTGGTAACGGGTTGATATGGCCAGTTAAGAAGAAGAAAGTGTTTTTATACACTTGCAATATATAGTTAATAGCAGATGTAAGACAGCGTCTAGGACTTAGCATAGTGAAGAACATAAGGCTAAGATTGCCTATTGTTGATTGTCTTCTTTGTTAAGAAGAAAAATATTTCAGACTTTTCTTAGCTACTTTCGCTCGAATTAGCAATAAATATTAGTTGGTATTCAAAACCCCAGATAACAAAGGAATGCCTTATAAAGTACTACCCTACAAATATGTGACAAGCTCCTTTGTTGTAAGGTTCGTTCCAACTGATTAGTGTACCTTAATACACGCATAAGTACGATCTTTGAACCGATTCTTTCATTGCATTTCCAAAATGTGCATCTCTGTTCTTGGGCAATTTTGGTATTTCTTATGTACTAAAGACGTTTCCATAGGAACTACTACTACGCTTATAAGTGACTTCAAATATTCGATAACTTTACCAATGGATGTTGACTAGGATAAGCTTTAAAAGTTGTTTCGGTCGTTTTCATCATCATCTGCTACCCTGCGTAGTAATATCTACGGAAATAATTTTATGGCGAATGTATTGTTATAGTAGTGATACCCATTGCGAGTGTACTAATGGGCAGCAAGTACGGCCCAAGTGGCAGAGCAGTTTAGGAAAATCTGTCAAATTTCTATCTTACATAATTTTGGTTGCGCGAAATAGATTTAAGGTTTCACTTTCTTAGTGACTTTCTGAAAAGTTATGTTTAATGCTTTTCGCGAAATGTTAAGTAGCATAACAGACTATGATTGTTATCGATTTTTAGCCAAAACTTCCATTAGCAAATGAATTCATTGGCAAGTAATTGGATTGGCATACGAAATCCGAAAGATACAAAACATATTTTCAACACTCCTGCTCCGCAAGGTTGTTGGCTTTTGCAACTATCTCATTTCTGGCGCATTATCAGCCTACACGTTATCAAGAGTATAATTATCATTATCATTTTCATCGTCAAATTCATTGTCAGCATGGCCAAACGGCAACAACAATCACAACAAGAACGACAACAACCACATCATCATTATCAAACATCTTTCAGTTGTCTTGATTTTTGCTGTGCTTTTTTAAATTGACTTAAATTGAAAGCGCATGACTCAGCATACAAAATGAAGATGTTTACCGGAGAGATAGAGAGGGTAGTACTGGGGTCTTATAACAGATCTGAATCGGATTTGGTGCGTGAATATGTTGGATTCATAGAAGCACAAATAGACAGCCAAAAGCACGCGCCACTTGGAGTAGTTTGCATACTTTTAGGCGGAGAAATGGATTTTTTTCTAGAACTAGAATTTTGTGTGCGTGTGAAAATGCGTGATGCCTATTTGAATGTTTTGTGTGTGTGTGGGGTCTGTGTAACTGTAAGCCCTGCCCTAGCCAAACCCTCAAATCAATAAAAAGCTAAAAAAAATGTATATGAATTGTAATTTAAGGGGGAGCTGGGCGTTATGTGGGGTTGGCTATAGCTCGAGTCAGTTCAGTTGTCTGTCATAATGAATTTCGAGGCTTACAACAACATTGGCCTTTGTTGTTGTTGTTGTTGTTGTTTTTCACCAACAACAATGAGAGAGCGCAAACCAACTCATTAACGTCTGTGCTGTAATTAAGTGGCGTCGCCGTCGCCGTTTCGAGGCAGCAACAAAACAACAAAAACAATAAACAATTTTTACTTTTTTCAAAAAAAAAAAAAAAATAAAGAAGAAAAACCAACACAAAAGTACTAAAAGTACAAATGTTGCTAATCAGTAGGGGTTAGGGGTAGGCTGGGTTGTCAGCGGGTGAGGGGCGTAATGGCTACAAATGTGAAAAAAATACTACAAGTACGAAAATGTACAACGATTCGCGTATAATTAGCAGCGCACGACGCGCCCTAATGACACCAATTCCGGAATAAAAAAGACCTATTCAAAAACAGAGATACCAGAGCAGAAATCAGAAGGTTCAAGATGCCTCTAAGGGTTGATGGCACAAACTGCTAACCTCAAGCACGAGATTCCAATACATCGCAGAGAAATGTATTGTGCTAAAAATCTCTGTTCACGTTAAGGTTGGATGACTTTGGGTTTGGGTCTTGCATGGCGCACACAAGAGGAAGCACAAAAATGTTCCGGTTATGTAAGCCGAAAAATGGAAAATTTCCACAAAAAAGAAAGCTTTCATTTCCAGATGAAAATATACACACTCACATACATAAACAGCAAGAGAGCGCATAAGACAGTGCGAGAGAGCGTTTTTAACTGGGTGGCTGACTGGAAGTCCACTGGAAGCGTCTGCGCATGAGCGCACTAAGGGCTGAAATCCAACAGCAGGCAAATGCGAATGGAATGTGGATGCTATGTGGACACAGAAAATGCGCTACTGAAGCTACTGCCGGCTTGCAAAGTGCTTGACGCCGAAGTGTGCATACTCTCATGGCTGTATAGCTGTTAGCTTCGATTGTTACCATATTGAGTTTTACTTTAGCAATTAATAACACTTTTACAAAATGAACAACATTTCGTGAGCCACATGTCATACCACTATACTTTTTCAATGTAGTGAGTCATCAGAACTATGGTAATCAAGATACAACAGTAAAGTTATTATATTGAGGGTCATTTTAGCACTATTAAACAACTATTTCAACCCTAGAACATCATCCTTCGTCAAAATGACTGCGCGCGCCGTAAGACGTTAGTGTACAAAAAAAAAGGATGACGTTCCAGGGTTAAGACAGAAGTGTGCAGGTATAAGCACTTACAGACGAAATATCTGAAACCGTGACCAGGGCGGCGCCAAGTGTGGGAAGAGAACAAATATTGAAAACGCTTCATTCTAAGATTTGCCGTAAATGATTTGTACAAAAACTATACCCAAAATATAGCTAAACCAATTTTTTTTTTTGTGAACTAAAACTGAAAGAGAATTGTAGAGCAAGGCGGCAACAGTCATTGGATTATGCAATCGACGAATTAGCTGCTCCAAAAACGAGAAAAAATTTATTGTATTGTAATCACATTCATCTAATGATTCCAAAAATAGATAGATTCCGATATTTTCTAATGTATATTTAGATTCAATGGACGTAAAAAAATTTTATATTCAGAACATAGCGTTAAATCTTTTAGCATGTTTATGAGACCTAAATAAAATGTTTGTAAATAAAGCGCAGTATTGCAGTAGATGCGTTTTGCACGTAGAAAATACAGTCAAGTCCATATTTATACAGCGCAAGTAGCATTCTTTGAACTTAAGCTCCAATTAAATCGGTACAAGCGTAAAGAAATTGAATTATTATGTATACATAATATGTGTAAATATAATATGTATGTATAATATTATGTGTAAACACAATTTTTGGAGATATTTCTGCTACTGAAACTCAATGACAGCAAAAAATTCCTACGTACAGCAAAGCATGATTACAAAAAATGTTGGAAGCCAGTGTCATTGAAGCCATTTTTCCAATTTATTTAAAACTAGCGAAACCCGAGCGAATTCATTATATTAATTAATTCTTCACGTTCCCATTCCACTTCCCGTTCCCCATCCTTCTCTTTCTCGCTCTCTTCTTCATACTTAGTCAAGCTGCGCTTATAGGTACCAATATCTTTATGTTTTCTACCTCAATTCAAAATAATTCCTTACCTAGTGAAAGTTAATGCTTGCCTACTATATAAGAAGAAACACACTCCGGAACCCCTAAGTCGATTTTGTTCAAACTTAGATAAGAACAATGTCCAACATAATGGGAAGCTATACTCAAAATTTCATCAAAATCTGTGTAGTAGTTTTTGAGGAGAAGAGTCACAAAGAATTGGCGGTCATTTTTATTATATATATAGATAAGTGAAGTACCTTTATTAGACTAAATATCTTGATATTTGAAAGGGCAGTTCGTTTTGCGTAAATCAAGCCTTCGCAGTAGGCGACAAACATGAACGCAAACCTAACTTACTCTTCAGAAGGGTATAAAGAGAGCAAACAAGCCGTCGCTGTGGCTGTCGATCAACTGAACGCACACCTGCGCTACGCTCGCACTCAAACAAGAGTGAGCGAGCGCGCGTTACGTTGCTGCTCTCTCTCTCTCTCTCTCTCTCTTTTGTATTAGAAGCGGTTTTCACGAGAAACACAAAAGAAAGAAGCATTTGAAAGAAAAAAGAAAAACCTGGCGAGCAAGTGAGCTACAGTACTAAGCCAGCCTTATTGATCATGTACGCTGACGCGTGAGTTTAGCGGCAGCGCTGCTGGCAGTTGCCGCGGGCACAGGTAAGCCGCCGCCGAGCAGCGAATGACAACAAGAACAGGCAGCACAAAACAGAGAGCAGATAAACGGCGATGTAAGCAGATCCAATAGGATTAGCGAAACGTTAATAACTTTGAACACGTAAACTGTTTCAGCGAGCGCAGCGCCAGCTGCGACGCGCGCGTCCCCACCCAGTTTTTGGTTAACTGGCGCACACGCAAAAACAACAACAACAGCGACCGACGCAGCAGCAGCAGCAGCAGAAGCAATAACCTAACAACAAATTAATGAAGTTGGCGACGAAGCGCGCTTAGGGCGTCGCCACAGCGCAGCGCTGCGCAGCGTAAGTCGACGTCGCAGCTGCCGTCGAAAGCTTTTGTTGATGTTGGCTTAAAGGCGGCTGCAGCAGCAGGACAGAGCAACACAAACACTGCATAAGTTTCGATTTTCAACTTAAAGAACGTTTTGTTTTTGCTTTGGCCAAAGCAGCGCTGCCTGCGTCGACGCCGTTGCAAAACACTCACATACACAAATCGTTGGCTAGCAGCACACAATGCAATGTTGCACCTTCATTTTTGTACCATTTAAACACAAGTTTTGCACTTTTTTTTAATTTACACTGATGCCGTTACATGTTAACAATTGTTTGCATTTGATTTTTGCACTTAATTAACTTAATTCATTCAAAAAATAATTAGTTTATTGCGCTCACCTCGTAATCCGACCTCAACGCCATGTTTTCGTGTTTCGATGTTTTGATTCAAATAGCACAAAATACCAATTGAATTAATTTTACCTAAAATAATACCGTTTTGGTATTATTTATGTCCATTAAAGTTTGTTCATCGATGTGTACGTATAACACGATAAATGGTATAATTTTAAGCGATGGCTCGATAATAAATTAACGACAATCGATATTTTTAAAATTCAAGACAATTGTAGCAGTCAAAGACTTAATTGTGTTCTGAAACATTTTTCCTTTTTTATTAAATACAAAAATAATTATTTTTCCTGCTTATGGATAATAATATTACTGGCTGATACATTCATAAATAATTCACTTATTAAATAGGTAAGCAAAACATTATATTTATGCCTGCTATAATTTGCAACTCATTTTATTGTGACACGGCGCAATCAGCTCAAAAATACATAAAATGCTATGTACAATTTGTTATGAATCTTTTATTTTAACTTTTCGAGTGAACAGTTCAGTACGAAACTCTGTGCCAAAGTATGAAACCGTTATAAATCCGTTTTTCGATATCGCAAAGCAGTGATTCATTCAATTATCAACCGATTTTACATTCTTTAAGCCCAAAAAGTATATTTCTCTCCTTAAATTGGCTTCAACCAATATATGAAATAGCTAACTTTTCGCTATAAAATGCGCATTTTACGCGTCAAATCTACTTATTAAGCCGACTGCAAAATTTGAAAAGTATTCCTATAAAGTTAGTTTTTGCAGACTTGATTATTTCATAATTTCTGTACTTAAAAACGATTGGCAACAGAAGTCAACAAAGCTGATCTCAATCTAGTGTTATTGGCAAAAAAAACTGGAGTCTGAACTGGAATCCTCTAAGGGGCTGCTCATAAATGGCATCACCACAGTGAGCGAGGGGGGGGGGGGGGGGGCGGGGGGGAAGATTCATCAAATTGTGACGATAGGGGAGGGAGCATTCCGAAAACGTGACGTCACAATTCAAATGTTAATTAAATCTGCAAAAATCTTTATATTTCCATGTATTGTTTACTTTTCTTTCGAATTCAAACATATTCATCAAAGATCTTGCATAAAATTTTAAATTATTGACTCTTCAAATATCTTCCTATCCCTTTTATAACAGCAGCGTATACTATCTGCATCCTATCTGCAATGATTCTGTTGATATTCTATTCCAAGTTTTTAGGAATGCTCTCAGTTGTTTTTTGGTTGCACGGTTTGTGACGTCACATTAGGAGTAGGGGGGTTGCCTAAATGTGACTATTTGTGATAAGGGGGAATGGGGAGCAGGTGTCCTCATTTATGAACACCTAAAAAACCTAAACGATTTTAGTCCTAGCACGATTTTCGTTATATTCATTACGAAAAAAATCAACATTTCGCAGGCCACAGAAGTCTCGAAACGTGTGTAACTTGGAAACAGTATTTTTCAAACTTTGGAGTTATTTAATAATCTGTAGCTTCTTCGCAAACTGCTATCGCCTGCTGTGAACTTTCAAACTGTACAATCGATAAAAAAAATAACGTATGTATTTCAAATTCAAAACATCGTTTTATAACCTTTGATAAACAAAGAGCATGAAAGTAATAGGGTGGAATCCTTGAACGTTACAAAATTCAAAATTTTTGCTGTAAAGCGACCATTTCTAAGACAGTGTACGTGTGAGGCTCTTGTGTTGCTGCCTCTGTAAGACCGACTCACTTGTAGGCAAAATTAAGAAATAGAAAGAGCAAAAAAAAACCCACATGTAAGCGCTGTTTTCGGAATGGTCGCTTTTCAGCAAGTCGACTCAATGTAACGGTCAAGCATTCCATTCTATTAAATTTCGTGCTCTTTGGATAATAAAGTATAACCTATCGACTTTTTGGTATTAAAATACCAAAAAATATTAATCAAAGCAGTTGATATTCTTATGTGGCACCGATGTCTAAACTGCTTGCACTGTTTTGAATGCAATTTGAACTGCTGTGTGTAAGCAGTTCATATATGAGATAATGTGTGCAAGCAGTACATATAGTGGATTTGTTGAACTGCTTTTCTTGAACACTGCTCGTTGTGAACACATTATTCAAATGTCAGCATACAATTGAGATAAAGCTGTTGATGTAACAGGCAGAAGGAGGCGTGGCAGACCATATGTTCCATGGGTAAAAATGGTCAGGAGCAATAGTCGAGTCGATATAGACATATCCGTCTGTCTGTCCGTGTTGTCGCACCGTTCTCGGAGACTATAAGAGCTAGATCAAAATTTTTTTTACCCAAAGATGCGCATTGTATGTCGAATCTCACCCCCTTCCATCGTGACAGATTTTCGCGGATTTAACCCAAACCATAAAAGCTTGCCTATTGAAACTTGGCACAGTTATGCACACTATTACATATCGGAAAATAAATTTAGAAGATATAGCTAATAATGTGTTTTACAGAAATGTTAAAGTTAACATTTATGTTAACCAAATGTGGACCAAATATGAACCAAACAATTTTGACCTTTTTCCGCACCATACCCCTACCCCCGTAGTACAGTTACCGTTATTACGACCATACCTTTCAAAGCATCAACACAAAAATTTGCATGAAATTTGATTTTCATGGAAAAAATGGGTACAGGTTATTCCACTGTCGGGCACTGTCCGTTGCGAATTTCAATGAAGAAGGTTATGTCCACGAATGTGTTATTTCAAGCAACGCTCACTTTTGCATGTGCATGTATTGCTTTATGTTTACAACCGTATGTGAGTGTGTACGTGCAATTTCGCTTTTGTGTATCTTAACATTTGTAGATTTGTGTGCGTTTCTCGCACTTGCTATATAAGACTCTCCCAAAATATAAAAAAAAATTGTAGCCTAGTTAAGTAATTATCGGTGTCTAACCACCCCACAAAGGTTCAAAACTGTTAAAATCATTTTGACTTAATTTATGAACAACACTTCAAGAATAAACCTTAACTATTTCCATGCTTAGTAAGACTGATTATACATTAGATTATGTTATGTTTAGCATTGAGCCTATGGATACAGGATATAAATTAGCCAATTCCAGTTCTCTTCCTTAAATTCTAGAAATTAGTAAGAGTAAAACCAGAAAATAAAAGCCTACAAAAACTTTGTTTTATTTATAGTCGCTGTAATAAATTCTTGCCAACAGTTTTATATGTTTTAAGTTATTTAAATTTAACGACTTTTAGACACAGCTTGCTGTACATTGACCGCACAAACACAAACAAGAAAACAACAAAAGGCCGGAAATTTTCAATTCTCTTCCATACGTGGCAAATGACAACAAACAACATCGAAGCAACAACAAATAGTAGCAAAGTTGAGAAGAAAGAGAAAAAACTTTGATGCTGACAGTCGGGACCGTGCCCGACAGTGGAATACCCTGCACCCTTTTTCTTTATAAATCCTAAAGACGGTAAAATGGTAACGGAAGTAACCACTTTTATATCTATTTTCATAAGATAGATATGCCTGTAAACATTATCCTATTGGAAGTTCCAATTGACAAGTTTTCCTATTGGAAAGTTCGCTATTATGGGGGCAAAAATTACTTTTAAACCCATAACTCCATTATTCTTGGGCTAATATCGTTGAATTTTGTAATACAGATCAAAAATACATTTATAATAGTCTGTGGAAATTTTCAAATAAATATATTGGGGGTGTGGCAGTTATTGAGGTAAATCGATTTCGGGGAAGGGGGGGTCCATTGACAAAAAGTGGATGCAGTTTTAACGATTAGGGTCACACGAGTCTCCACACCAAATTTTGTAACTCACATGTATCTATATCTAAATGGGGGGTGAAATTATCATATTTTTGACTATAACTTTTGGTGTATTTATTCGATTTCGATCATTTTTGCAACATAGATGCAAATAAACACAACGCACACCTCTGTCGAGTTTCAAACTGATAAATTGAACGGAATTGTAAACCGCGCAAATCTGTCACGGGAGAAGGTGGTAAGATATCGACAAAAATCGACAAACTCGTATTTTTCCCGGCATATGGGCATCTTTTGGTAAAAAAATTTGTACTCTAGCTCTTATAGTCTCCGAGAACGGTGCGACAACACGGACACACGGACATGTCTACATCGACTCGACTATTGCTCCTGACCATTTTTACCCATGGAACATATGGTCTGCCACGCCTCCTTCTGCCTCTTACATACATTGCACAAATCTATAATACCCTTTAACACTTTGTGTACAGGGTATAAAAAGCGCAACAAATGCAACGGCAGCTTCGTCATTAAACCGGCTGTTCCACTTTGCATCCACAAAACAGTAAATACAACAAGTCAACAACTACAACAACAACAACAATGCGCTGATCAGCTGCCGCCAAGCCCACAACATGAGCAGTCATCATTTCATCAATCTCACAGTTTGTCAAACTCTCCCAAAGCGAATGCGATGTCCAACGTCGTTTTCAAATATCAATTTTCAGTTGCATTTCAAACCTCAAAGTCGCAAGTTGTTTGCGCGCTAAAAGTATTACATATAACAATTGTGTTCAGTTCAGTTAAATATCTAATATGTGAGTTGAAGTTATAATTTGTAAAAGCTATAACTACTATTATTATGCCTGCTATTTGTTTGTGGCAACGAATGCGCAGCTCATAAAGATAATAATTCGTTAGAATCACGATTAAGTGGAAAACTTTCTAAATGCTAATTTAACTGTTTGTAAAAGAGTGAAGAGGGAAAGGTCTACTTTATAGCTCATTTCCTGAGCATTCATCATGTTGTTCTTAATCTAAATTAAATCAATTTTATTAAAAAAAAAGATACGATACTCGCCAGCGACGTTATGAGACACAGTGAAAATTGCAGCAAATTCTCCAAAAAAAAAAATAAAAATATTACTATTCTGCAGCGACTTTATGAAAAAATGTATGAATGTGGTTAATTAGATTAACCTATGTAACAAGGACAATTCTAGATCTAGAGACTATTAGAGTTAAAGGCACAAAAATGTTACCAAAAGATGCGCATTTTCTCCAGGCAGATAAAGTTTCTCAAATCAATTGGGTATCTCATCAGGAAACCCATTAGATTGTAGCTTTACACAGTTTTTTTTCAAACACTTATAGTCTTCGAGTTATAGATGTGCAAGCGGACAGATGGACATGTCCACTTGACTATGAGCATCCACTGATAACACTAGGCAACAAAAACAAAGTCGAATTTGTATCTCTGATTTTGAATCCGGCAAACGTTTTGTATTTTCTAGCAACGTTTTCGAATTATCGCTATTTACGGTATTTGACATATGAGAGTTACAGTTCATCTCAATCGGCAGTAAGGCTGACTTCTCAAATATTGAAATTTACACAATTCAGAACTGTTGTTGGATACGCATTCGGCGCAAGCCGTATTATGTTTCGAACAAGGTCCTTTCATTGAGGTCAAATTTGTTGCCTAGTGTAATGACCTATCATACCTCCTTCAAGACGCAAGTGGAGAGTAGCTTTATAAGGTACAGAATAACTAACTTGTCTTGTCTTGTACTGAAGACTTCAAATGCAGGCACAATATTCGAGTATCGAGCGGATAAGAGCAGCATTAAGAAGCTTAGTAGCATATACAGATTCGAGGATCGGACCGTAGTAGCATTAGTAGCATTGGACTCCACAAACTCTTTTGACCATCATTTGATGAGGAGCCCCTTTGTTGACAATACTAAATGTGTGTTCGAGCCTCTGATTACATTGAAACCCAAGAGTAGCCACAATGAAAACAAATTCTAGAGCAGAGAAGGACAATGAATAAGAATCAATGTGAGGCTCAATCCGATGGAAAGTCACAATATTGCATTTGGCATCGTTAAGAAAACAGGTTAATTGTGATATCAAGATTGAATTCTATCGGAGTGAAAGCGTATGTACATATATGGCAATTGTGTCTACAACATTGGCATTCATGTGCATACGAGAAGATGATATAACCTGTGAGAGAACATTGACAAACAAAATAAATAGCAAAGATTCTGGACTAGAATTCTAAGGTACTGCAAAGACCTGTCAGAAGTCTAACAGATTTCTTTCCTACCTGTGATAGTTTCTTGAATCTATTTAGGTTATAGGAGACGAGGAACTGCTTGGCCTGAACTTATCCAGTTCGCGGTTCGTCTTAAAAGTTGCTTAACGTTATGTCTTCCAAAGCTCAGCCTGTCCGCAAGTTGCTTCCCATGCATGTTGGTGTGACCAGGGACCCACCGAATTGAGAGTGTGTTACGTTTTCCTAGAAGTTCTGGAGTTTGTTCTGGAAATTCCTGTTTAGGTTTTTGTCTGCACGTCGGCCTAAGGCGCAGACTTTAGCCTGAAAGACGCTGATATGAATTCTCATGGATTCAGATAGATGAGTCCGCAGTCCCGCGACTTCTAGTTCTGTGCTTTTATTTGTTAAAGAACCATCTGTGTAACAAATTATTGTGTCCTCTAGTCCTGTCCAGGATAGCCTCTGTATTTTTATAAGGTCGTTCTTGACTGAGGCCACCACAATAATCACATTCAATCCTCAGATTTTGTGCGAAGTTCCCTATAACTTTCCTGCTTTTCTTCTACACATAATATATATAATGTATAATGCTCTGATGCACTTATTGGTCAAGTTTGTGACCAAATAATAGTTTACTGTGGGGGGACTTGGGGTTACACCAAGATACTTGACTTATCAATAGAAAACCCCCTGAGGTGAAGTTGCCCCTAGTGAATCTATTCTAGTGAATGGCACCACTGCCCTGCAGTCGTAGGTTGTGTTTAATCCATTCACAGAGATTGTCTTTAAATGTCATCGGCGTATCCTTGTTATTGAATTCCCTCCCCTTCAAGTATTCTTGGAAGTTCGTCTACTAAAAGAATTCATAGAAGAGGAGATAGCACTCCACCTTGTGGTCACCCAAGGATTGGGGAACAGTGAAAGAATGCCCTCTGCTTCCGCAGTGGCTAGCCTTGTGTTGAGCAGAGAGTGAATCCATCTGAATAACGTTCAGTTCACTTCACGCCTTGATAGTTATCAAAATAAAGGCTTCTTCCTTGTTGTCGATAGTAGAAATGAGGATACTCCTTAGTTAGCACAGGAAAGTTATTTGGGAACTTATTATCTGTCGCGCCCTCTTCTCCCTGTATGAGTATTCTTAACTGTTATTGTGTCCTAGGCATACATCGTTATATCGACTCTACTATAGAACCATTTTACCGTTTTGCAAAAGGAAATGCTTTTTGGACAGCATGCCTTCAGATAGCACTGCTTGCCAGGTAAGCAAGAAACTTGAGACTTCTCCATTTGAATTTGAACGTTTAAACTTATAGATAAAAGCTATAAAATTAACATATTATACATTAATGAGGGGCAAAACGCCGCAAACTTACTTTAAACTATAGATACATACAGAAAAAATAGTGAGCTTTAAGTTATTAAGTTATTTAATAACTAGTTTTTATAGCTGCGATTTTAGTGAGTACACATTTTATTGTTTATCTGTTTTTAGCTGCAATTGAGATGTGTTTCGCATAATAATTATTAATTAATGCAAATTTTAAGACTTCATTGAAACTTACAGAAATATTGTCAGTTATAGAAGCTTAGACAGTGGCGTAGATAGAAGTTAGTTACTCTTAATTATAAATTATTTCGAATTTCCTGAAAAATATATGGTGTTAGCGACCAGATGATCTTCTTATATACCTAATGTCCTTTCAGTGAGCCGGAAAAATGAGCTAGTTCAGTGCCAGCAAAATCATATATTAGTTTAAGCGCTTCTAAGATACTTCCACCTTGTTATTACGCCCTATTGCGAGGTGCTTCAGCTTCATTGACTGCTCATTAACATAAGTAGCTAAACACTCACACCTTAAAAGGCTTCAGGGAAGTACTTGAGTAGTATTTTTATTGACTTAAACCAAGCTACGCACACTTGATATGTTTGCTCAGATAACAGCTGATGATTTCAGGCTATCTTGCAGATACATGCAAGAGAGTTTCTTCAAAACTAAAGAGATACAGCTACGGATACAGCCAATTGAGAGCGCTGTCAGAGGCTTGCCCAAAACCGAATTAAACTACATAAATTATATTAATTTGAAAGCTTGACGCAAAAGATAAGAGCCCAGAATTACGTAGTTGAAGACCATGCGATGCATATAAAGCATTCCCATCGAGCGGAACGTCAAGTCAAGTGAGTCAGCTACCGCACAGCGCTTCGATATATCCGAGCTGATCTTAATATATGCTCCATGCGAAGCTTTGAGAGCTCAGTCAGTGACAGACACTCGCACGATATAAAACGCGCTTGAAATAAGCATAAAGCTACGAGTCAAAGGGAAGACAAGAAAACCGAAACAAGTATCTATATCCAACAGATACAACCTGAGATCAACTCAAATTAACAGCAATTGGTCAACGGTCAGCAACGAGCTTTGGAAATTGGTAAATTGTTCAATTACAGTCAGTCAGGCAAGCTACAATTGACAGATTGCATATGCCAAAGCCAAGTTGTGAAAAAGTATCTTAAAGATACATATATGCATATACTTATAAGATGTGCTAAGCGTGCGACAAGATAGATAGATAGCGATGAAAGGTGCATCTATGAGTTGTAGTTATTGTTGTGATTGTGTTATTTCCATATTTAGCAATGAACAGTTTTTCTATTTATTTTATAAGTGAAAGTGTATCCATAAGATAGAACCTGTTCTGCAGCTACTACTTACTGTAAAAAGCATAAATGCTTTGCTAGCAGTTGTTCTAAAAAGTTTTTAGTGAAAGTTATACATTAGACAGAACCAGTTCTTCGCTTACTTATCAATGAATACAGTATAGATAGTAGTATGAATATTTACAAGTATAAACTGTCCTTTCGCCTCACAAAGCTTTCTATAAAATAGCACATTTTTGCTGCTGTGAAGCGTCCTCTCCGGTGTATATAGATTAAGTTTAGCTTTTCAGTATCACATCAATATTCAAAACACTACTTGTTTACATTCTATAGCTATCGAATAAGTGTAAATCCAAAAAGGTACATATAGGGTAATCCCTCACAAAGTACCTAGGGCACTTTTTGTTTTGTATGTTACTTTCAATAATACTTCGAAATCATATTGTTTTCTTCTAATTATCTAAAATCTTACCTTCTTTTTTCGATTCGACTGATGTTTCATATGCACTAAGTTTATTACAAAAGTATCTCGAGCTGGTTTTAGTATAATCTATATAGTATCTTTTATTGCTTTTCTTAGAATACTCAAATAGGAATATTAGCCGGACGGAACAGCAGAAGATTCGCTCGCAAACTTATTCTTCTTCTTCTCAACTGGCCATAACAACCCGTTACCGGGTTACGATCTGATTAAGAGCACTCCTCCAGGCACCTCTGCTTTGCGTGCACCTTCTCAAATCGGTGACACCAAAAGTAGCTAGTATTATTATAACATCTATTATATAAATAGGCCAAGGAAAAATGTGTGGAGCCCTTTTTCACCAACTATATGGAAACAAATATGGGTTAAACGTATATCAATGTGTAGGGAAAATGCATAGGAAGTGCAGAATATAAGTTGTATTCATATATTTTGCCAAATCATAAGTAAAATTAAAAAAAAAACATTTATGTCGAGATGTCTTTACATGTATTGGTAACTGTTCACGAACGTTTTCTCATTTGCTTTTGAGCGACGCAGTGAGGACGGCCTGGGCTTGCACTTCTTCTTTGTCTGTGTAAATATCTAAAATAAAGCTCTATAAATCATAGAGAGCTACTGAGCCTACGACTCATAGTGCTTCACAGTGTTGACCGATTAGCGGGCGGCGGTTTCATTGGACAACATTTATTATACCGATAGATCTTCAGATCTTTTTCGTTATATCTATTTGAGAATATTGTAGGTGCTTAGCTGTGAAAGTTGACAAGCCAATAGTAAACAGGCCTTTGTTGATGTGGGCACATGAAGCTAGATTTTCAAGCGAAGTCGGGTTTTTCGTATCTCGCACCGTTTGTCTCTTGCAACCTTATGCGACTTGCTTCATATTAGAATGCATTCTAATATTGAGCGACATATTGCGAGTGATTTTTTACTTTCTCACATGAAAATCTCGCTTCGTGTAACAAGCGTCTAAGGACAGCAAGTGCCTCCGCAGGGAAAATAGAGCAGAAATTAGGTAGAAGACCAGCCGAAAGTAATGAGTTGTTGTCAACGTCGGCCACAGCATAACCTGTGCAGCTGTTGTTCTTAGATGCATCGGTAAATAACCATTTTCGGTTTTGCGATTTGTATGATTGCTCCAGAATGTGTCTCGACTTTAATTTCTATAGCGCCCCTCAACTATTACTCATATTACTTCTATCCTCATTATGTTCTAATTCAAAATTGATGAATATCCCCACATTTCTGTTTCATATAATTTCTTGCCTTAAACTTTTGCTTCTCATACTCAACTGGCTTTCAGCAGTATCAAAATAAAATACTTAAAATGACAATACAATGGTTTTTATCTATCGATATGTTTTATCGATTAACTTTTGTGTACGTGACTGGCTCTTAAATTTATTTGTTATTTTCATGACTGTGAAAAAACTCAATGTTATTGCTTTATTGTTGTATTGTTACAATTAGAGATGCATTTGCTGCATTCCCATCTAATGACAATGATGGTTAAATTCAAATGTTAGTCACGTATCAAAATATCCGAAAATCGTGTTGACTTGTGTAATGCACCAAGCTAGTTTTATAGTATTGCTGAAATAGAAATTTTAACTTGTTTTCGAAAACTGTTTACTTATTTTGTACCAAATGCGATGAACAAAAGTTTGCTGTTATCGCCTTTTGTTTTTAAGTATTAGAGCGTTGGAAAAACTTTGTCATTTCGTGAAGATTGCATGACTTTTGAGACTATTTCATGCTGTTAAAAACACCAATAGCACTGATAGTTCCGTAAAAGCTGTGTAGGGCACAATCTTTTCAGTATTATAAGATACTATTACCGCAGGGTTCCTAAAATTTGGCTTATGAGCGCATTTCTTAATTTTTTTCTGGCACTTTCTCAAAGCGTGCGCTACTTCAGAAATGAGCTGTGATGGGGTTCATACTCATAAGCTCGAGCCACTGAAGGCTTTTCCACCAGCAAAAGATACTGCCCACCATTTGTGTTGGACTTCTAACAGTTTGAGGCCGTGCATACACACAGCAATCGGTTGGCCAACGTTAGTACATTTCAGTCGAAAGAAAGCCAAAATATTTTGAATTTACAGCGCAGGTTGGCCAGCCGATTGCTGTGTGTATGGGAGGCATGAGTTTTAGACTAGAAGGGTGGGCAAAGTTATTCGCTGCTGGCAAAACCGTACGTAGCTCAGGCGTAAGCCCCAAACTTCTCTCACAGCGAAGCGATGGATACATCTACATGATTCCACAATAGCGTATCTTTTCATTTTTTAAGTCAAAGTGTGTGGTTTCCAACAAAGAAAACTATTTAACAGATAGTTTAAACAAAAATAACTGCAAAGCGGTTGAAATATCTGTAAAATACGTTATCAGCTCTTCACATTTGGTGATTACATGTTCCTAGATACTTATATTCTCGTTAAACACATAATATTAAAACAGAGCTGAGCTTATAAAGTTACTTCCAAAACCTAAAACTCTACCTTAAATTATGACAAAGCAGTTGATTTGTAAGATACTCAGGGGTGTGCCCCAAATCTCTAGACGGGGTATTTTTTTTCTTTAAAAGCTTACTTGTTTGAATTCCCATGCTCTTAAAGATAGCTCTGGCACATTGACGAATTTCGTTTCTAAAGGTTTCAACCATTCCGAAAGATTGCTTTGGGTTGAAATTTAGATTTCTGGCACACCTACGACTATGATTATGTTATTTCTTTAAGTTTGATTGTTTTTTTACGTTAATATGAAGTTATACTAAAAGAACATACTTACAATCTTTTTCATTAGAGAAAAAGTTAAAAATTGTTATAATATTAATGTTTCCAAATGATGCGCTACGAAACATTCATGTCACTCCCAACTTGTCAGCAGAACCCTGTACCTAACTACTTAAGGCAAAATCATTATCAAAATTAGCAAAGCCATTAAGTTTATTAAATGAAATTAACATTTAACCGTCTGACACAAAATGTATCTACAAGATACACGCGTAGCTTGAACTTTGCAACTACTGTTCATTTGATTGTATCACTGTTTACTTAATTGCTCACTTTTATTTTAACTTGTTTTGCGCGTCGATTTTTTTAAGTCAAGGTTAATCTTTCGTTGAACCGGTTTTTACATTTTTTCGACTTGATTTTGCTATATTTTTTTTGGGTTGTACCCAGCTATTTAGGAGCTGCTTATTAGCTAATAATTAGCAACTTTAACTCATCATAGAATCGTTTTGTATCTTTTGACTTTTACAGCTACGCGCCAAGCAAAATGAAGCACTACAATGAGATGTTGCTGTTATTGAGCTGCGCTGCGCTACTTAGCTGCATCGCTGCCACAGATGTGAAGGCATGTCCGAATTGTAAGTGCTCTTTAGCTGCTGAAGCTGCACTCTTGCTCTACTACCTAATTTGCTCTCTCTCCCGCAGCCAAGGCACGCAAGCTGCCCGCCAGCGATGTGTCCATCTCCAACTGCCCCAAAAACAAATGCATCTTAAAGCGCAACACCAACGCCAGCATTACCATGACAATTAAGCCAGAGCGCGATTTTGCGGAACTCAATTCGGATATACAGGGCATTATATTGGACGTACCACTGCCCTTCCCCGGCTACTATGGCACCAGCGCCTGTCCACACATTTACGATGCTTCAGGCGAGAAGCAAGTGGGCTGTCCGCTAAAGGCCGGCGAGACCTATATCTATAAGAACAGCTTTAAGATCTTGCCCATCTATCCCACAGTCAACTTGGAGATACACTGGGGTCTGGGCGATAAGGAGGGCGATGCTGCCTGCTTCCAGATACCCGCCAAAATCAAGGCTTAGTTTGCGCTACAAAAACACCGTTGTTAAGATTTAAAGTATCTTTATAGCTTTAAGTACGTTTTATAGCAAGTAAGTTTTATTGCGTTATCTTTAAGCTGTATAATAGTAATTAAATAGAAGAGTGTTAGCTTAGGGCAAGGAAAAATAACAATATGGCAACATCCAGCCAGTGTTGCCATATTGTAGTTAGGCAATCAAAACTGCAATGATTTTAAGGGCATGCTCTGCACTATTTTAAACCATATACAAGGCCAAAAAAGACACACATTAATAAACACAGATATGCACAAACACACACACAGACAAAAGTAGAGCGTTAATTGATTAATGTTTTCAAAAAGTATAATGTTAATGTGTAATTGTATTTTGTAATTGTAATTAAGTAATTAATAATAACAAATGCTAAAAACTTGAATGTACATTTCAGTTGTTTGGCTCATTTTATACAATCATTTTTAGCGACATGTACATCATAATACGTGGCGTATGCGCAATATATACTTTTAATTGATATGAAGCATGCAAAGCTCTAAGCAAGCGCGCAATGTTCGCTCACATTTTGGTTGTATTTATTAGTAGTTTATAGAGTATAGAATATCGTTTAATTGTAGTTCGTTTGTGTTGCATTATTCACTTTTTCAGTTCATAGAGTTCGCCATTTGTTGCCAGTTGTTGTTGTCGTCGTTGTTGTTGTTGCTCAGCCAGCTGCTGCAGCGCTTTATGCAGCGCGGCACGGCGTTCGTTATAGTCAAAACGGCTGTAAATTGGAGATTGCTTCCGCCAGCTCTCTGCCGAGGCAGAGGCATCCGCCATTTTGTCAAAGTCTTCTGTGTCGCTGCTTTGTGGTTGTTGCTGCTGCTGTTGTTGTAACCAGAAACAGGGGAATCCCAATTATGAAATGAAAAGAGCAATAGAAAGAGATTAGACGAGTACTAGATGTCGGAAGCACTCTGAATCGGTTCGAGGAAGCGGGCTAAATCGACTGGGTCAGTCCAGAGGAGTCAGTGGGATTTAACTGGCACTCAAAGAGTTGAACAGCGTCACTTCGAGACTTACTCTGGCCAAGTAACTATTCTTGATGAGAACTCAAGCTACTCATGCGCGACAGATAAATTGTATCCATGTGAGAAAATTGAGAACTGTAGGGATCTGTAGTGACAGTCAGACTGCACTCAAGTCCCTGGAAAATCCTCGCACAACGTCGATCGTGGTCAGCGAATGTAAGACCAGCCTTAACATGATTTCACGTCTCAACAAAGTCAGTCTATACTGGGTTTCTGGACATCGAGGTATCCAAGACAATGAAATGGCGGATGAGCTGCCAAACAAAGGCTCGACGTCACAGCCAATAGGGCCTGATCCAATCATTCCTGACAGCGCAGCTGAATTGGTTGGATGGATAGAAGCCTATTGGGACAACATCTGTAAGGAACGCTGGATATCCACCACTGAATACCGCGTAACAGAGCAATTCATGAAAGAACCCAATCCAAGGGCCTCCAGATATCTTCTTCGTCAGAAGGGAACAGATCTGCGAGCCCTGGTTGGATTAATTACGGGTCACAATATATTTGGCCAATACCTGGCCCATATGGGCCTCGTTGACGACCCAAACTGAGCAGCCTGTCTTGAGGAAGCCGACTCCACGAAGCACTTTCTGTAGCACTGTCCGGCCTTTGCAAGAACTCGGTTATGCATTTTAGGAAGTGATTCACTCAATATGAGCGAGGTGTTTACTCTCCCCTTACATAGTCTTCACGACTTCCTAAGGGAGTCGGGAATCGTGTGACAATAGGGAGCCTATTTAGCAAGCCTACTCTGTTTTCACACCCTTTCTCTTATTTCAACTGTCTTTCTCTCTCCTAACTTCCTCTGTCGGGCATGGCACAATGGGTGAGTGCTACGGACGGTTTCAACTTTCTCTGATGAGCCATCGCACCCACTACAAATCTAATCTAATCTAATCCTGAACGTATGTTGGTGAAGGCGTATCTCGCCTAGGGAGCGTCCACCGATGTGGTCCTTTACCAAACGGCAACGGCCTTTATGTGGTGAATTTTGTGTTTGCCATTATTGAAATCGTGGTAGACGTCGAAACATTGGGAGTGGACCTCAGAAGAAACTAGCGGGTAACGACAAGCTTACTCACCTGTTGTTGTTGTTGCTGTAGTTGTTGTTGTTGCAATTGTCCAAGTCTCAAACGATGATAGCGCATGCCTACGAAAGATCTATGTGGTGTTATCACTGCAGCTGCTGACTGGGGTACGTTATCCTTATCGTTGTTTTCGCTGTTGTTGTTGCTGCTATCGTTATCGTCGGCCATGTTGTTGTTGTGATTGTTGTTAAACAGCTCCTCCATGTTGTTCTCATAGTTTGTTGCAGGCTGTTGTAGCTGGGAAGAAACCAAATTTTAGGTTTACTATATATCTTCTTCTTAACTGGCCATAGCATCCCGTTATCGGGTTACGGCCTGATGTAAAGCACCTTCTCTAATAGGTGATACCAAATTTAGCAAGTCAATGTCGTCGTAGAGCTCATAGAGTTCGTCGTTGTAAATTCTTGAAATAACCATTAATGTCGATGTCACAGTGGGCAAGGCTGCCTGAGTTCTAGGGATGGTTTCAACTTTCCCTGATGAGCCATCGCACCCACCACAAATCTAATCTAATTCATTGGAATTGTGGTTTTACGAGGTGGGTCCCAAACCCTACGCACAACCCTTTTAAGGCCTGGGGTAGCTCTACTGGTCTCGAAAGAATCCAGTGTCATTGTTAGTCGGCTCATACGACAAGCTTTCACCTGCTGAGGTGGTATTCTCTAACTCGCTCACCACACGGGGTAGGTTTACTATATATTCAAAGACGAAATATAAGTAGGCTTTTGGAATATACGTCAAACTGCTTTTTGATTTCGACAGTGCTCTCAAATACAATTTTTCACATTCACAAAATCTTTGCTAAGTCTCAGGTAAAAACTATTCGGTTTTATTTAAAAAAATATATATATATTGTCTAAACTGTGTTAATATAAAGCCGTGTATTCAAAATGCCACGCGGTAAATACGTTAATCATAAGGGTCGCAATCGTCAGTTCACTCCAATTGACGAATTGGTAGGCGAAGTTGAAAGACAGAGTAACCAGTCTGAAGACAATAAAGCTTCCAACACCACGGCTATTGAGATGGAAAATATACAAAGGGACGTCGTTATGGCTAGACCAAGCAAGAGAGTGGGCGTCGAGGGTCTCATTGAAATATGTAATCCGAATCGCCAAAAGGTTGTACAACTTGCAGAATCGCTGGACGAGTGGAACGAGCCTGCAGATAAGTCCATATTCAATTACCGTCTTGAAAGCGCAAAGAAACAAACGGAACAAAACTCGCGTGAGACATCGGCCGATTTGGCACGTTTGGCTATAATACGCAAACAGCGTGAGGAAGCTGCTGAACGACGTTTGACTGGTAAAAAGAAGGATGACGAACCGGTGACAGCATGCCCGGCTACCGGTGTCCGTAAGAAGGGACGCAAGAACAAGTAGAATAAACAATGAAATTTTCATTTTTGAAAAAGTTCAAATATTATTTCGTTTAGTTATTGGAAACGAATTTCTATAGACAGAGTTACATATATATATGTTAATAGCATTTATGGCTGGTGCCAAAGGGCGTAACTCTTTAACTGTTCAGTGATGTAAACTATCATGGAGTCACCTTTCACTGAGGCTCTCTGGCAGTGCGTACTTTTAGTACCATTTTGGAACTGAAATCTAGCGCTGAACACTGGCTGTACTTAGCTCTAATCACGCATGAATTATCATACGCGTCAGTGATTTGGTGGTACAATGGTTCATTCCAGTGTCACTCCTTTGATCACACTACAGAGTCACGGTCAGGGGTAATAATGGAATCTGTATGAATGACTTGGGATTTGGCCAGCGGTCTATGCCAAACTGACTGTGAGAAATGGGGAGTTCGGCCGTAAGTACAACTAGGGGTTTAACCCTTTTCTACTATGCAGACGGTTCCAAAGCGGAGAAAGGTACTGTTGCTGATTGGTAACTTGATGAAAAATTCAAGCTATTCAGCAGTTTTTACTAACTGAAAGCCGTGAGCTACCTCTATAAAAGAAAGCTGTATGGTATAACTATAAGCACCTTTAATGACAGACAGGCTGCGCTTAGGGCACTGGGGATAAGTCGCATTACGTAGATAAGTGAAGGACCACACTTAATACGATTTTAGGTCTTAAGGGAGTTAGACACCGAGGTATCGAGGGCAATAAAATAGCCCGAGCTGGCAAACAGAGGCCTGGTTTCATAGCCAATAGGGCCTGAACCGAACTTACCTCCCACACATTGGATTGGTTCACACAAAAAGACTTCTTTATTTATTTATTCTTTAAAGGATTTTCGCCTAATTATACTCCAGACGGAAAAAGGTTTTGCTAATATTGTTCGTTTATGTAAAAAGAGAAGTTGTTCAGACTAAAAAACATTAACACGCATTTTGGAAAACCTCATTTCAGAGAATATTTACAATAAAGCCTATTATGGGAGTCGATTTTGTTAATCCGCTGGAAATCATTCGATATGTGGAAAATTTGTAGCCTTCAGTTTTATGTTATAAGCCATAAGTTTCAGGATAATTCAACTCACCTGCTTGTGTGCCTCGCCCATATTTGTGGCCGCCTTCACTCCCGAACGCTTGCCATGAGCTGTAATTAAAAAAAAAGACAACTTTAACAATTATTTTATACACTTATTCCAATCAATAGAATTGATTCGGATGTGCAACTTCTATTTTCACATCTTTGGGGAACAGCTTGTATGCCGTGACAGCATGACGCTCGTATCGCGTGCCTCTGAAATTGTGGCATCACCTGCAAATGCAATACGTTGAAAAAATCGAACCCTATTTGGTCACCTCTATATTTTTTTCAGATAAAAAACCATTTTCGATGCTTCTCACTACCAATGAATCGTTTACCGCTACAAAGCCGTGCTCACATTATGCAAAGTCTTAACTTATCTGTGATATATTTTAAAATTTAAGCGTAATGGGATTATCGATGAAGCCTCTGAACTTTCTAATCTATTTGAATAGTACACTCTTTTGGTCTTCAAGAATGAAGCGCTTCGGATAACCCGATTTCTTTCGTCTTTTATCTAGTAGAAGAGGAAACGGAAAAGGGGACGGAAAGGTGGGGAGAAGGGCAACGAGTGTCGAGTGAATCAGGGGCCGGAACCCTCTTCTAAGGTAATAATTAAGTATTACGTTTCTTTATCGTTTGTTTTTGCAACCAGTTAAAGGAGTTTAAAAAGGGGGATACAACTAGGATAAGCACAATTCCGGACGTCATTTTTGATGCTTGGTATGGACCAAACGATCGACGAGTGAAAGTGCGGCAAATTGTAGAAGCCATACGCTTATCACTTAGATCAGTAATTTTAAAATGAAATCAAAAACGATATTGGCAAAATTGGCATCGCGTTCGAAGACCTGGAGCCTTTCTTTGTCGAATACTGGCTTGAAGTCAGAGTAAGTAAATCGCGTAGAAATACGTTGATAAAATAGAAAAACTGTTGCCATACAATATAATAGACATACTAATCCGAATTATCTCTGGTTGTGCTGATTAATCGTATTCCGATTAAACTGATACATTCAGTGTTGTCATAAAATTAATATTAAAGTGTAATGACACAGCTAGTAATACTGACATAGATTAGATTAAGCAATTTTGGGAAAACCCTCTTTAATTATGACACAGTCTGCAATTATGTATGAAAACATAAAAAGTAATGCTTTCGTAAAGTAGTTTGAACTGAACGCAACGGTTTGACCCGCCCTGAGAATTCCACTCTTATCCAACATTAACATTCTTATCGGAATCAACCAAAATATCGCCGCTACTTTCAAATACTTTGTGATGTTTGTATAGTTAATTTTAAAGCGTTTTCTCACATATTGATACGATAAACTTGTATATATTGTTTTAAATTTCTCATTTGATTTATACAAACTTTGTGCCTTCATCATCTTAATTTACAAGCAGTAAAAAACAATTTATTGATTCCGTTATTATAGTATTTCATCATAACTTAAAGATTTTACTCACCTCCCCAACATGAATGGCCGTATTCCAAGCAAGAGCCTAAAAGTATGCAAGAAAATTTGTGTTATTATTTAGCATAAATCAAAAGTTAACATTGGGTTTAACATATTTTGATGGCAACCTGTAGAGTTGGTGCTTTTTAAGAGTTAAGACTTTTGTAAATTTACTGAGCAAATAGGCTTTAGTGGTGCGTCGCCGATAAACGATATATGAACATACATGTAAATAGAACACACTAGAGATGGGAGCGTGATTGAGTGTCATTGCGCGTGATTTGCATGAATGTGTATATGAAATTATGAAAATTTTTGTAAATTTACTAATAAACAAATCGGCCTTAGTGGTGCATCGCCGATAAACGATATATGTATGTAAGTATACAAGAACACACTAGAGAAGGGCGCGTGATTGCTTTTCATTGCGCATAGTGAGTATGTAAATTATTTGGATTCGTGATTCGAAAAAAGTGTATACGCAATAATTTTCAGCACTTAACCTTAGATACAATCTTATGCCAAGTGAGACTTATAATAATATCATCGTTAAACAAATGTTGCTATTTCAGACTTTTTGTAACTATTGCAATATATGTAGTTTAAAAAAAATTCTTCAAACAAGTAAGTTATTGTTTGCGATCGTTTTATTGGCAATTAACCGACTCTTAGTGAGCTAGAAAGAATATTGTGGAAGGTGGCTCTGGGTTCTGGTAGGACTGGTTGAAGCTCCCTGATCCCTGTCCAAGTATAGCTTTACCAAGTTAACAACCTCCACGTGGGGCAGTGAGCCAATTTGCGCAGCGAAGTCTGCGTTTGGGACCCACCGCGTAAAACCAGCCTCTCAATGGAAGATGGTATGAGTTGCCTGGAGGAGTGCTCTGCATTGGGGTTGTTATGGCCAGTCAAGAAGAAGAAAGAACTTTGTTCCATGCAACTTGTACATGTTTTTTTTTATTATTTTCATTTGCAAATCAATCCTAACTGAAACTGGTCCGATTTTAGAACAACAATCAACAATGACAATATGCAACACAATTGACATCAATGGAATGCGGCGTATCTGAATTGCGAATCCGGCAACCGTTTTGTTTCCTCTATTATGGTTTTCCAGATATGGAGTTGTAAATATATTTTACTCGCCAGGCATATATTAAACCTTCAGCTGTGTGTTCTCTCCAACTTGGCATAATGTGGAGCCATTTAGCATGTGCAAATGCTCTTTGCTCTCATTGCTAACACAGATTACACAAAGCACACTTGCAAGTTTCTCCCGTCTCCTGCGGATGCTGCTAACAGTGCACACACAACCGTAAGACTATCTGAGCGTAACACCTTCAAAGCTTAACACCATTCAAGCGCAATTATAGATTTTTCGAACTACAAACGAGTCGGTCTTACCCCTAAGGCGCGCCAATCGGTGTTTAACAGAAAAGAAAATTTGTTTTCGAAATCCCGAACACCATAAAATTACAATTTCTTTATGCGTGTGTTGATCAGATTTTCTACATTGCAGTCAAATTTTAGTTTGCTGTCAATTAAGGCTCTAACTTACTTTAAAAATCCAAATCCATGTGATTTGTTGGCTTGAGACCTACGTTCGTTTACCAATCATAGGTAACAATTTGTGTACTATGTCTCAAGCAGGGTTTTCAAGTGTTCCTAATGTAATGGGCATAACATCATTAAGATTGTCTTGACATTGTTTTCTCAACAAATAACCTCTTCAAATTCAATAGTGATAAAACAACCAGAATTGCAGTCAGAATAATGCTATTTAGCGATAAACAGGAGTGCTTGCTTCAAAAGAGTTTACTCGTGATTGCTCTTTCAGAAGCAATTGTTTCACGCTTACATCTCTATTGAACACACACTGTGTAATTTGTAGAGCACAACAAAAAGCTTCCCAAGTTCAAGACAGACCACAACAAGGAGACGATGCAACAGTTGCTTTAAAAGAAGCCAAGTTAAAGACAAAAAACAGAGCTCAAAACTGAAAAGTTGCTGCTGTTTGGCTTTAGTGCTAATGTCTTAACCTATGATATATGTGGCCATTACAAACGAACACTCATACGCCATGTTGTGCAGCATTTCACTTCAGGTAATAACTGCGTGTGTGTGTAGGAGTGTATTTGTGTGGCAAAGTAATGCGTTGAAAGTAGCACTCAGCTGACTTATAAAGTGCATGGTTAACAACCTGACAAACTACCATGTGAACAACGTCAACTTATACAATGACAAAACACACACACAGCAGCAGCTTTTTGCCTTGCATTCCATTGTCTGGCCCAAATCTAATCATGCAAATGGCCAACTTTTGTGAAAATGTCCATACAAAAGAGTTGCCCTTCCATTATCACATGGCTTGGCAGTCGTTTCAAGGTGTCATAAGTCGGTCGAAAAAAAAAAAAAGTTTGAACTAAGCGGCAGCTGTGACATTTACGCTTACGCAATTCGTTTGTATCTAAGTATCTGCTAGATACAAATTTTAGCAACTGCGTATGAGTGTGTCATGACGCAGGTGTGCTGCATTCATTCTTACACTGACTGCGCAACATAACCTTTAATGGTTATGCAGATAAATATAGAGTCGATCCAGTTAGTTCGAACACCCCCACACATAGATATAGATACCGCGATGTAACTGTCATGTAACTGTGCTATGGGCTATCACGCCCGTCTCGCCTGTTACCACGCCAGGCATTGGGCCATATATCAAGCCCGTAATCATTTGTCAATTACTTAAGTCCCGGATTAATTGCGGCGCAACGTGCACACACTTGTTGACAGGCGGCGCATCTGGACAGCTGATGCAGATAGCATAGCGTTGGCGTCTGGCCAGAACTTTGAGGCGCCTCAACGTCGACCTGTCATTAAAAATTACAATGATTCTCGGTTGAGATACTTTGTTTGAGCTGCTTAATTAGCTGCGGCCATTAAATTGAGTTGGCAATTGACCTTAGCCGGTTTTTTTTTGTGGTCAAGTTGTGCGTTGGCGTTTTTTGAAGAGTATTCAAATAATTCTTTTTATGGACGTTTTGAAAGCGCTATTCATCAACATTCAAGAACATTTTTTAATTGTTTCAGGCTGACTCGTAAAAACTAAGTGCAGCTTTTGTCTTTTTCTAGGGCAATTCACCTAAGACATGTGCTTCTAAAGCAGCTAATGAAAAGTTATGTCATTTGAGTAGCTATTTTTGTACTTCCTCTAATCAGAATGCAATTACCGAAAATTTGTATTTTAAAAATACATTTTAAGTACAAAAAACAAGCTTGGCTGAACACAATAATTCCACATATTTTGGTCTAAAAATAGGGCTTCACAGGACTCACAGGACTCGCTGATGCCTGCTTCTTCACTGATGAATGTATAGTGAATGACCGTCTCGAAATTAGTGCATACTCAGTTCTATATTAAGGAGGGTTTCAGGCCTTCGAAACACAGCAGTGTATTCCAGGCTGTGGTCCCCACAATAATGCCCTGTTTACTAACTCGCCAAAGGAGCTGGAAAAACATGTCCGGCGATAAACTCGTAAACATTTACTGTGATAGCCAAGCTCAATATCGTCCAATTCGATTCGGCAACAAACAACCACAAGATCTCTATGTTATGGGTGCGGTGTCCCTGCTTTGAGGGTAATTGTATAACCGTTGAGCTTGCCAGAGTGGGTACTACCGCTCACCTTCGCCTTGATGCAGAAGACACAAGTATATTTTGGCAACTACTAAGCGCCACCTCAAGAAAAATTATGAACACAAAGTCAGCCATAAATGGAAAAATGTGACTGACAGTCGAATCGCTAAACGAACTTGGCCTGAAAACAACTAAAACGCACAGGGGACACAAATACTTCCTTGATCGGGAGAAGTGTTCTGGTTGCTCTCCATGCAGCTAGTTTTCTGCACCCTTTAACGATTTTTGCAGGAGCTGCTGACACGCGGCAGAGGAAAAAACGATTGAGCACCTCTTCTGCTCTTTCTAGATGTAGGCTCAAGTATCTAGGCAGTTATCTTTTGAATCGTATTTCAGATCTATCTGAGATTAGGCCTAAACGGATAACAGATTTTAACTCTACAGCCGACTGGTCCCACTTCTGATTCTATCTGCTTAGGTACAGGAAAGGAGTGCGTTGTTGTTCAATGAAATATTTTGGAAATTCCTCTGTAAACAGTTATGTATCACATTAATATATAAATTTGAGTGATTTGCATTCAAAATCTAGCGTGCAAGTTTCATTTGTTATATGAATCACCCAAGAACTGCACTTTTATGGCATCTAATTATAAGCCGTGCTTTTAAATGTTCTATTTTTTTCAACAAAGTTACAAATAATTATATGAGCATGGACTTTTGGCTTAAAAAATGTGTTTTGCATGCAAATTTTTACAATTAATCTGCATACTTGTTTAGTAACACGGTAGTAAAAAGATGAATGGGGTATTCCCCCGGCATTATTTGTGCAAACGAGTTTGACCTCAACCTTAACTGTAATAGAATACAAGTTCAAAAGCCTAAGTCTAGGTCTAGTTTCGAGAGCTGGTTTGTTCTAAAAACAAAGTTTTTTTCACTCAAACAATGATAAAATAACAATATACAGCTATTTTAGATACGTTATAAATATTTTTTAGCAAGTTTAAACAAATTTTGCATTTTGCATTAAACCAAAAAATGTAATCTGAAATTGGGAAAAATAAGTCAAAACTCCGTATCACAGTGCAAAAGTCGTGAAATCGACCAAATTGCCGGATACAAGGACTTAAGCCGGATCGTTCTGTATCTGGCTCGCAACACTAATCTCCAAGCCTCTATTATATAAAAGTACATAAATATTTTTTTTCCATAATCTTTTACTTTTAAATTATTGTTTCAACTTGACATTTTTGAAATGTCAATTCTTGATTTTAGAAAGTTTTCCTGTTTGATATTTTACTTTCACTTGATTTAAAAACTTTTTTAGATGTAAAACACCGAATTTTCGGGTTATTGAAACAATTTATAGTTAAAAACTTTCATTTTTTTAAATACCGCAGACCGAAAGTCGATACACTTTAAAAACGTAAATCTTTATTCTCACGCTCACAAATTGTCTGACAAGTTCCGAGAAATTATGTGTAATGCGAAACCTCTTATTTCGGGACCATAACATGACATAGTGTGACGCCATATAGCATGCGTCTGTGTAAGCGTCATTTCAAGCTCATTGATGAGCTACAATCACGGCAAGTATGAGGCATACGAGACTGGTTTACTCTCTTATAAAAAGTGGTGTGACAACTTGTCAGCTCTGAACTAGTTCAAAAGAACTTAAATTTTCATTGAGTTGCTGTGCTTTATCTGCGATTCACATTCTTTTAGTTCGTTTAAATAGATAGAAATAAGTGAAATTTTTGTAAGATGAGATGGAACATTATTAGATTTGTTCTAGCCTTTTGTAATTTCTTTGTAGCTGAAAAACATTTCGAAAGCAACTAGTATGGAGCAATGCCAATAAACTCCATAAAATTTTGTGTCAGAATATTTTGTTGCTGATTTTGTGAAACCTTTTCGGAGCCATGAATAGATTTTGCTCTACAGAATGTTCGGCTACGAAAACAGATTTGAGATTCTAGTGGAAGTCAGTCATATCCACACAACTCACTTCATAAAAGAATTCGCTCGTACACACAATATATAAAACTAAGAAAAATAGTAGTCGAGAAAGTAGAGAACTTATGCTGTGCTTTAGTAACCTAGACCCGAACCTTACCCAATTCTCATGTCTATTGACAATTGCCGCTCGATGTGCATCTTTATCATTACCCCTTATGTCTAGATTATCAACGCCTAGTTGCCCTTTGAAAGCCTATCTATAACAATCGTAGAGCGAAATGTCATAGCCAAACCCATAGCCAATTTGGAACGAACCACCCACAACTGCATTGGGCCATTTCCAGTTGTGAACCACCTGCACAGCTGAGTGGTTCCCACGTTCTTTTTTCGCCCAGTCTCAGCGGCAGTTTCTGTTGTATTGTTGTTCTTGCTGTGGTTGTGGTGCTTGTTATTTGGCACGCAGTTGGGATTAATTTACGACAGCAATTAAAAATGTCGAGGCATTTTTTGCCTAGTTTTGCCGAGCATTTGACAGAGAGACAACGCAACAAGCGACATAACAAAATTGTAAACAAGCGCGACCAAAGAGCAACAGGAAAATGTGCATAAAATAAATAAGCAACAGCAAGAAAAGCAACAAAAACAATGATAATACCATATTACAATTTGTAGTTATAATAATAATAAGGTAGTTGGTATTTTTATGGCCTTGTGATAGGTATTTGAGCCGTGCCGCTATCAGGAAAGCGAGTGAGGAAATTCTTAGAAAAGCTTCAAATTGTGTATAGGCAGTGTTGTAGCAATGACGCATATGGAATTGATGAGTCAAAATGGGGATTACTTTTAACTATGGCGAACTTTTGAAGAGTAGTATTTGAGATCATTGCAACTGAAGTTAGGCAGCGCCAAAAAGTATGCAATCAAAAATAGGCATAAGGGTCAGTTCGTAAATGAACCCTCACCTACGGCTTTTCACAAGTCGCTACATTTACTCAAGTCCCCACACTCATGTGTAATGTCACAAATCTCTATTGAATTGCAGTTTTGCCATAGTATTAAAAATAAAATTTGCAAAACAAAAATGTTTATTTCAATTTTTAGTTCATTTATGGCAAATTTTTATAAGGCTCAGGTTTTAAGATAAAAATTATTTGCTTCAAATATTTCACTTAAAAATTTGATTTTTTTAACTCGGTTGTTTGAAAAAAACTAGCTATTTAAATCTAAAATAGATTAAGATTAATATTATGTAATAAATTTTTCTTTTTTGTATATTGTTCAAAAAAAGCAAAAAAAATTACACAAAAACATTAATATATGTTTTTAAATTTAAATAACTTCAGTAAAGCGAAATATTTGCTGATAAATTCAAATTATATTGCTCAAGAAATAATTCTTAAATAACGAATATTTTTTTGCTGATAAAAATTGGTTGCTTAAGAAATTGTGAAATATTATTTTTTTTTGTTTTAAACAATTAGTTTGTTAGATACATGTATTTAACTTAAATACTTCCATATGAGAAAATGACGTAAAAAATTTATTTAAATTTTCTTAAATGGTTTTTATAGAAATTTTAAAATTCTTTTTCCAAAAATATTTTTTTTATACTGAAAGTCGGTATTTAAAATCATTCTTAATTATTTTTAATACAAAAATTTAAAGAATAAATGTAGTATAATTTTGTTTTTAAATTAAATTTGGGGTTTTTAATTGGGCTACAAATTCTGATTTTATTAAATATACAACAAAAAAAATATTTAAAAAATTATTATTTATTAGTATTCGATAGGTTTAATATTTTAAATAATTATAATTTGATTTTGCAAAATATAAAAATGAAAATAGTATTTAATTTTTTTCAAAAAAATAAACAAGTTGCAGAAAATATTGATTAAACAAAGAATATCGTTCTTTTGTATTTAGATTTAATTTTTCAAAGCACAACGAAATACATATTTGAATTTTCGAATTACTTAAAAAAAAGCTTAAATATTAAAGGTATAAAAAAATTTTTTGAATCTAAGAAACAAATATTTTATTTCGAAAACTGCTTGAAATTATGAAAATTAAATATATATCATGAAATATATATTTTTTAGCCAAATTACAGAAATTCTTCTAAAAAAAATATATTTTAGCTTTTCTTAATTCTGGGATCTACCAAAAAGTTCTTTTAATTATAATCTTAAAATGTGACTGCCGATTTTTTTTATATTTGAAATTTACCTTTGACGGCTGTAAAAAGCACCACAAACAGCAAGAAAGTCCAACTGCACTTGATGTACCACATATTTAAGTTTATTTTGTTTTTAATTTTAACAATTAGTTCCAAATTTTATTTATATATTTTTACTTTGTAGCACTTAGTTTTAAGCGAATTTCACTGATTTGATGTATAGTTACTGCGCGCACAAATTCGAACTAAACTCCTTTGCCAAACTTTTCCAGAATTTTCTCTTGTATTTCCTCTTATTTTATATTTTTTAATAATGCGTGTCCAAACACTTTTTCGAATTGCCACGAATATGCGGTGCAGCAGCGGCTTTTATAGCTAGGGAAAGGCCTGCAGTGCCAGCATTTACCGTTAGTCAGAGCAACATACAAATCCAAAGATAACGGCAACCAATGCGAAACACGAAGCAGCTCAAATGCAAACGAAGAAGAGAGCACGAAGTCGCTGCCACCAATGAGCGTAGAGAGAGTTAAAGCAACAACAAGCAAGCAAACACATGGATGGCCCCATGGGTATGGAATGGAATTGGAGCGAGATAGTGTGGGCGCGCTCTGGCCAGGAAGTAGCGATTGAGTAGTGCAAGAAAGGGGGGGTGTATGTCTGCGGGTGGAAAAGTTATGAAAGTCTTGCGAAATTGATGGAGTTAACTTGTTGCTTGCGTGTATGTGTGAACACCCACACAGTTGCAGCTTAGCTAGAATTCATCTTGTGCACAGTTTGCTGACGTAGTAGCTGCCAGTTCAATGTGTGTCAGCACTTGCTCTTTGCTCGCTTTTCTTTGCTCTGGGCTTACTTTACCTTTCAGTTTTAATTAGTGTGGCAAATATGGAAAATGTTATGCCATAAATGGTGAAGTCTCAATATCGCAACAACAAGCTTCTTGAAAAATTTAGATAATGCCATGGATTCCTTTAGTGAGATTATAACTCTCCTAGAAAGTGCACAATGAACGGAAGACCATACGACTCTGAAAGAGTCTTCTGGCAGTATAGACGGACTTTGAGTAAAACCTGGGGCTTGAAGCCCAGCGCTCTAATCAGGCCCTTAGTATCATACGCCTTAGTGGTTTGGTGTAAGAGAACAATGTTCCATTCCCAGCGTCTTTCTGAGACATCCACAGGATAACGGGCAGTATGATACCTTTAACGCACTGGTACATCTAACCCCTTTTGACGAGTTTGTATGACAAGATGCTATGAAAGCGGGCAGCAGACTCGAACGAACTGGGATTTGGTCACACTCTAATAGCCAGTAATATAAAGGACGAGTGCACGCTTTTCTCGATGCCTGCTGATTGTGTTGTGGTGTTTCCCACAAGAGAGCCTCATACTAAAGGGAGAACACCCATCCCTTCTAATCAGGCGGTTCCAAAACGAAAGATGAGATGCTGGTTGGTATCTTGATGAAAATTCAAGCTACTCATGCGTTTGCCGTCGATTGTTCAAACGGAAATCTACTTAACTCTGAATGCCGCGAGCTGGATCCATGCGTGGGGTAACTTTAAGGATCTGTAGCGAAAGTCAGGCTGCGCTAAGGACCTGGAGAAACCTCGTACAACGTCGATCATGGTCAGTAAATGTAACACCAGACTCAACATGATTTCACATCATAACATGTAAGGAGCGCTTTGTTAAAGGACCGGATACAAAAGCCCGCAGATATCTTCTTCGTCAGAAAAGGAAGGATCTGAGAGCCCTGGTTGGATTGATCTCGGCTCACAATACATTTGGCCAGCACCTGGCCAATATGGGCTTCATTAACGGCGCAACCTGCACGGCCTGTCTTGAACAAGCTAGCTCCAAAGAACACTTTCTGTGTCACTTTCCGGCCTTTTCAAGGACACAAGCTAGCATTTTGACTTAAGAGGGGCACATCCTTCTTGCAGTGTCCACTAAGCACACCAGCTAAAAGAGTTCTTGCTCATTTGCGAGCTTTTATTGAAAGTATTTAAGTTGTAGGAGGCTAGCAGCGACTTTGTTCTGTCTGATGTCTGGCGCATGCTGTGTGTAATGAGGAACCAATCTCATGTGCTTCCTACTGAGTTTATAGCTCTACTGCCACTACTATCTCTAGCATAATCTTTATTGTCTTGTTTGGTTCCAACCGGGTTTAATTTTTTAGTTTTTTTAGTTTAGTGCTTTAGTTTATCCATCTTCTCGATAATGCATCACATTCAGTGAGTATACCTACAGGTGATGCCTAGCTTAGTCAAGTGTCTAGTTAGTAGGACAGTCGATATTATAGGGTTTTTTCTTGAACCTATCAGAGTTATAGAGCTATTAGCCGAGGATCTGTTTGATCTCAGTTGTTACCACCGATCCAGTGCGTCTCAATCTTTTCTCTTATCGAAGTATATGCTTTGTGGTCTTCCAATGCCACAAAATGCTTAGCTGTTAGCTTAAAGATTTCGCACATTAGATTATTTAATTTATCACATCACTTTTTTGGAAATCTTCCTTTATTATCCCTCTTCCTAAGTAGGGCAACAGTTTGGACATATCTAGCTGTCGAAGTATAACTAATATATCAGTGATCCCCAAATTTTTAGAAATGCCTTTTGTCTCTAAACTTATTCATCTCTGTAAGTCGCTTTTTTCTCCATATCAGCATGGCTTCACCAAAGGTGGTTTAACTGCGACTAATCTCCTGGAGTTTACGTCCTTCGCTTTTAAAGCCTTCTGTAATATAATCCAAATTTATGTCATATATACCAGCTTTAGTAAGGCTTTCTATTCTGTAGATCATAAATCGTATATTTCTGAAGTTTGGCCTTTTGGGTCTTTTGCCAAAGTTTCTTAGATGGGAACCTCGTACCCAGCAGGACACAAAAGGTTATGTTTAGGTCCACTATTTCTAGAACAGTTTATATATCGTAAAGAATCGCGTATGGTAGTTACCTAGGACACTTGTTTTTTGAACTTTTTATAAAAAAAAAAGTCGTATCTTTTACTGTAATATGAATTGAATTCCCTTAAAAATTGGTGTCCTGTAAATCATGAGTTTAAATCTTCTCCTATCTAAAGTGTATGCTTAAGACTTTTCATTTCATGCACATCATCTTCGCCATCTTGCGAAGGATAAGAGACATTTTCAACATCTGACGTGATCGGATTAACAATATCACAAAGGAGAGTCCTATTTAGATTACATATCTAATACATATAGTTATGTAATAGGAAACATTTGAATGTCCAAATGAGCAAATGTTCCGATAATCGGCATTGTAATATACATCCTACTTGAAAGCTGGTGCTTCTGCAATAACTTTTAAAAAACTAATAATTATACTATCACAACTTAAGAGTGAAAATAATAACTCATCGCAGTAGCATTTGTACTTCTTGACATAACTTCCAATCATTATAAGTCAGTCAATTATAAAACTGCGAAGCAATAGTTTAATTTTAAGTAAAAAAAATGTAACTTATTTCCAAAACTCTTTTCAATAACGATCATGAACAAAAAATCAACCGCAATAGTAAACGGAGAAACGCCGCCAAATTTGGCTAGAAACGTATAAACGAGCTATAAAAAATTGTCTGAATTGGAAGATTTTTCAAAACCAAGCCGTCCAAAGCCTAAGAAGATGGCGAACTACTTATCAAGTGTCCCGATTCCATAAATAACTGACGGCTTTACATGAAGACGGCAAAGACGAGCCGAAAGAGAAAAAGATTGGTGTCGATAATCCAACAGCGCAGGATCAAATAACAGAATTATCAGCTATGCAAGGCTATGCAGGATCTTACCGAATCGTGCAGCGAATAAGAGAATTCATTGATTTCAAAACGCCGCGCAATGGAGCTATCTGACTTCATATCGGTAAAAATCATAACTTTCTTAGGAGTAAAAATAGTTTCAAAATGTTAAAAGCATGTAACAGAGAATTCCTGCTATGTGAAGAAGGAATTCTGTCTTCCATCCATTATAAATTTTTAAAATATCTTTACTTCTTCGTAAGTTATGAATTTTGCCGGCAAGAAGACAGATGCGCCGTTAGTCCAGAGGTACATAACCAACAACGTTGTGTTGTCACCATGACGACTATGCATAGCGTCGACTCGACCCTTGTAAAACCCCTCTATGTGGGGCAAGACTACAACAAAGCATACCAAAAGGAGTTGGAGAAACGTTTGACTAGAGAAGAACTAGGCGGAACGTGACTTCAAAGCGATTCTTAGCGGTTCTGAAACGTGCCAGGTGCAAAAATATGATTTTAGGTATACAAATCATTCTGAGCTATGTGAAGACAGCAACGCCGATGATTTCGGTGCTGGTGAACTATGTTAGCGATTTTCTTGAAAACTTGCCGCTGGCGCTAGCAAAGCAATTCCAGGACTCGGTTTTGCCTTGCTGGGTCTGACGCATTATCACATACTATATTGGAGGTATATTTTACCGCTTCCAGACGAGCCCCAGCATTCCGAAACAGCTGTTCAGGCTGAGTGACTAGAGACAACAGGCCAGGGCCAGAAGAAGTTGTTCAGATTGAGTAATTGGCAAATATGAAAATGGACTTAAACTCTTTAAATTGTTAAGGGGGATGTCAACTTAATAAAGTCGGAATAAAGATGAGCAGATTTTAAATTTTGATTATGAGCACAATGATTGAAATTTGTATGCCATCCGAGCTTCATTAATCCATCAGTTTCATTGTTAGCTTAAGTTTCTATAAAGTTTATGAATCAGCTCAAGAAATGGCAAGAAAGCCTTTAAAAAAAATTCTTGTCTGGCAACCCTTTTTGCCAGTCTGACACAAATGGCCTGAAAGTAATAGAGTGGAATCAAGGAGCGTTAAAAGAATCAAAATTTTTGTTGAAAAGCAACAATTTTCAGCACAGCGTACGCGTGAGGCTGCTTGTGTTGTTGTTTCTATCAGACCGACTCACTTGTAGGGAAATTAAGAAAGAGAAAAACAAAAAAACGCACATGTATGCACTGTGCTGAAAGTGGTCGCTTTTCAGCAAGTCAACTCAATGTAACGGCCAAGGATTCCAGTCTATTGAATTTCAGGCTCTTTGGTCTGATAGAAGAAAGTAAGTGTTGCCATCTGCAATAAAATGTGCAACAAAAGAAAACAGAAGTATAAGTAAAAGGAAGAGTGAAAATACCTAGGTCCACCGTATCAACTGATTACTCTTAAACAATTTCTCCTTTGTTGTACTTGAGCTACTTGATAGCCACTGGGTGTTCGCAATCCGGAAGCGGATTGTTACCCCTGTAACAACGCTTGATCTGCAAAGAGCCGTTCCACCTTTACATAAGCTTTAACATAAAACATATAGACCTCGAACCACGGTACAGCAATCGCATCACACAAGACATAAACAAGTCCCCGTTATACGCTAGCTGATACGCTCATCCTAATCCTCTCCAGCGTCCACATGGTCTTGGTTAGCAGCTCGATAGAGAAGCAACCAAGTAATCATGGGTCCACGCTAATCTACGTTTCCACAAGGTACTGACCTTGGGTGGCTCGATCGTATCATGTGCTCCTCCCAATCCTCTCAAGCCACTATACCGCCAACCGACCAACGCACTTCGGACTTCTTGCAATTGACCAAGAATTATATAAATAGCGCCGTCAAAGACGGCAGAAGAGACTTCAGAGTGCAGATGTGCCCTCCGAGTCTCTCTCTAGTCTAAGCGTAGTGTAAAACTTACCACCTAATAATAAAATATGAAGTACAAACGCTAGCATTATCTTCTTTTATTTATGAGCGTCAACAGGCACCAATGTCTACCGAGCACACAAATTTCTGTAGCAGATCGCCTCGGTACACCGGCTAGATTAGCCCCAGCCTGATACATCGTTACACCCCATGCATCCATTAACTTTGCGTCTCTATACGGAAATGGCACATCATTCCTGTTCCTGCAAATACCGTTCCCCTCACTATCCCATTACAGTCTTGCCTACAAGTAGAAACGCTACCAATTTTAGTAGGCTTTGATTTGACTTTCCAGTTTTAAAGAAAAACTCACTGGATTTGTATTTTACGTCTGCTTTTTTAAAACGCAACTGAACAATTTCTTTATTTGACGACTTAAAATCGTGTGTATGTGTATGTTGAATATTTTGCTACCAAATTCAACATTTCATCGTAATCATTTATTTTCGAACGCTATTCACCGTTCTTGGTGAATGTGGTTTTCTTTGTAGTTTGTCTGTTATATATTTACATTGTGTATGTTGCATGTTTCTTTGTGTTGCTTATTTTACGGCTTTATAGACGCCAAGTTACTCCAACTTGGCCAGTATATCGGTCTCTCGAAAGAGCACATATTCGCGCTTGTCGTCCATATCTACCTTTGTTCCTCCATACTTGGGCAACAACACACGATCGCCTTCCTTAACTCCAATCGGTAGAAACCCAGAGCCCACGGGATTGCGAGCTCCTGGTCCAACGGCAACAACAACGCCTTGCATTTCCTTTGGCACAGATTCCTCAGGAAGCATTATTCCTCCGGCTGTAGTCGTCTTAACCTCGGCACGCAAGATAAGTATGCGGTCCAGCATCGGTATAACCTTCTTTATCATATTCGACATGGTGACGCCCGTCCTTTTGGTGCTTCTCCGCTTTAAACTGTAAAAAAAAAATTAATTTTCAAAAATTTGAACTTAAACCAATTTTCTATCAATCAACTTACCTAAAATTTAATTAAATTTATTTTTGTCTGCCAACTATCCGTCTTTACTGGTCGGTCTCCGAAAATAAAATAAAACAGCCTGAAACATGCCTGACCTTTATAGTTTCTCAACGCCTACTAATACAAAAATTTTGAATTTTATTCAAAATATGAGTTTTACAATCGACCTAGCAGGCTTTTCGTAGCTTGTCCCAAGCATCAAATTTACTTGAATCTAGTGGTAACCCCGCAGACAGGACATTGGGAAGATAATTCCATAGAAGTGCACCAGCTCTTTTGCAGAATATGGCTAGACGAAAGCATGCCCGATGATAGAAACCTTGGTGTCCTCTGCCCTGTCCTCAAGAAGGAAGACCCCACAGTGGTATTAGCCTTCTTTCCATTGTCCTAACGAGCGTATTATGTAAAAGACAGAAGCCGTTTGCGAAAGAACTGATTGAACCTTATCAGTGTGGTTTTAGGCCTGGTAAGTCCCCGTGTGATGTGCGGGTTAGAGAATACCACCTCAGAAGGTCAAAGCTTGTCGTATTATTATTATTACTTACAATGACACTGTTGACAGCTGTTGAGGGATCGCGTATATACCGCACTGTCTAAGTTTGGAATCCATGCAAAGTAGGTACGACTGGTAGGAAAGATCTACTCCAAGACAAGGCGATGCCCTCTCCTGCGACCTCTTCAACCTTTTGTTGCGAAAGGTCGAAGAATCACTCTTGCCAAAACATGTTACTTTGTTCTCAGTAGGCAACTATGTTACCGGAGCGTTTGCGGCTATTGAAAGAGAATCTGGGACTGGTGGTGACTCTCAGATTGCCGTTGAAAAGTTTACTTTTTTTGTTGTTAACAATTTAGAAGCCGTATTAAACACCACTTCTTCCATAGGCTTAAAACGAACTACTCACAATCCGCATCTATGAATTTGTAAACCAGCAGCGGTACAGTGACTCCGGTTGCAGTCTGCTGGCCCCCTCGCTTTTTGATCTCCGAGGATCAATTCACGGGAAATATCCCATAGAGAATATGATTTCCGATTTCCGTATTGACTTAAAATCTATGTAACGTAAAGCATGTAAAATGTATTGCAATGTTAGGCTTACATTAAGAGTTTGTACATCGCTATATTTGTGTAGAAAAGGTAGACAATAGTACGTTAAAAAGGAGTGTTAAGTGTTTGTTGTATCATACGAGTTGTGTTGCCTGCGAGCAGCACATCATCAAACATGTTTGAGTCTAACTCGATTTCAGTCACACTTTATGATCTGCAAAGAGCAAGGGCAAATTATATTCAAACTCAAATAAACTAATAATTTTTCCCCAATAGACAAATTTGGTTAAAAGAATAATTGACATCGATAAGCATTTTTCAATACAAATACGTGTGAGAGAGACTCTTTAAAGAGCTTTATTTTTTTGATTTCTTTTTTATTACCCTAATAAAATAAACTACTTCCTGTGTTATCAAACATTTATAGCTTAACTTGAGTGTCATTTGTATGAACCAAGCTAAATAGTTACCCTTTAATACGCTATGCGTCCGTTGCTCTGTCCTTTAGAAGGGCGATTCTACGATATGCACGAAAATTCGACAGTCGTTCGTCGGTCCCATTGTTGATTCCCTTTATGTCTCTAGAGCGAAAAAAAGAGCATGCATGCTAATGTTTGATTCTTGTTGTTGTTTTTTACCGATAGCACACGCTAATAACACTATGCAACAAATTTTATCTCAATTAAAGGCCTATGGCTAAAACATACATTTTCCGGTAAATTTGTGATCGCTGATTTCAAATCGAAATATCGCTATTTCAAAATTCAAATTTAAATTACAGATTTTGAAAGTGGCAATGTCAGTTAATCTAATATTGCTTCAAAGCCTTACTGGCGATCGCGATGAACAGCAATTTGAAATAAAGGTACTTAAGTTTCGCTTCAATGAAACTCTGACAGTTTTGGTCTATTTGAAATAAAAAAAATAATTAATTTTAATTTCCAAAATATTTTTTGAATTACCCTGAGTTACCTTGTAACTCGTTATCGAATCCAGGTATAATCAATAGTTAATTTCCTTCAATTAAAATTATAATTCATCTCACCCGAGATATGTGAGATTGTGTAATTTTCAAAATCAAGAATTTTTTAAATAGCGATAATTAGAAAACTTTTCGAGATAACTCAAAACAGTTTGTGGAATTGAAATCAGCGGAAGAGGTATGTTTTCCTCCATGGTTTTCGTATTGTTATTTTTTTTTTTTGCACGGAAATTCAAAAAAGAATGTTCGATTGTGGCATTTTTCAAAATTCCCGAATAACTTCGTTATTTCGCTAGCGGTTTTGTTGAAATCGCTGTTGAAATGTTTGCAAAATTCAAACTTTTTTAATATTCAATGTTGATGGGTCCTATGGGTTTTCATAGCCACCTTCCCTGTAGTATACAGCTTTACTCAGTTTTATTCCGGCCAACCTCAGTTCTTGAGCATTTTGCATACATCAGTATTTGCTAAAGAGTTACCACTCAAATCGCTATGTCTGCATTGTCAATTAAACTTGATTCTTTTTCCGATTTGAATGTACTGAATACCAATTTAATTCTTTCATAGACCTTTTTCGATCCAATCTGTAATTGTGCGGTTATTGATTTACCTAAACACCATGACATTTTGCCAAAATATTTAGTTATACAAATTTTATTTAATCAATAGTCTCATTTGCGGAGAACAAAATGTGCCATGATGTGATTGGAACGGACGAAAAATTAAGAAGTTTTAATGGTTTACACAAAAATGCAGGCAATCAAGAAACTTATCGATAACTTTAAGCGATATGTTTGTTTTTTACTTAACTTACTTGTGCACTCAATTGTTACTAAGCATCGAAACAACGTTCACCTTATCTCATTCCTTTTCATTGTTTAATTCAAAGGGAATGAAATTTAATAGAGTGGAATCCATGGGCGTTACATTGAGTCGACGTGCTGAAATGCGAGCATTCCCCAGATAATTTCTCAATCAGTTAGTCGACCTGTCTTGGGAATGGTCGCTTTTCAGCAAAAATGTTGAATTTTTTAACGGTCCAGGATTCCACACTATTACTTTCAGGCTCTTTGGTTTCATTCTTGGCGATTCACTAACGACTTGTAGTGCAGTGATGAAAAAATATTTCGTTCCTTATACCGCTGTCACACTGGAGCCGCTTAAGAGCCGCAAACAAAAAAGCCCTGTGGCCTGCCGCTAAAATAGTCGCAGTCCATACAACTGACCGCCGCTAGTGCTGCAGCGAACTAAAATTCTTGCGAACGAATGGGCAACTCTTCAGTTATCGATGCTTATCGGCTGCTTCCGTCGATATGGCATTGTTAGTTTTCCGCAAAGCAGCTGATTATTTTGGCGCAACTTTTATATCATTTAAAACACAGTTGGCCGCGACACTTCAAATACCTTAACAATGGTGTGCAGATTGTGCAGGGCAATTGCGACGTGCTTCTCCTGTCTTTCTTGATCAATTGCGGTAACATCGACACAAACTGGGAACAAACACATTCCTCTCCATTCTGAAACTTTCTTTAAATATATTGTCACTTGCTATGTTATATGCTATACTTTTCCGAATAGTTGCCGTGGCGGTCTTACTATCCATATTTCTCCAGGGTTTGGCGAGAAAGCAAATGCCAAAACAGCATCCAACAATTTTACAATATGCAGGTGACGCACTATTGCAATATCATCATCAACATTGGCTACACAGTTGCATTATAACCATTTGATATATGACACTTTTGAGCATTTTTTTTCAATTTTATTTGTCAAACTAAACTAAAAACAGCTGTTCGTCTGCGGCTTTTGCCATTGGGACTGACTTTGCCGCAGCGCTTAACGGCGAACTCTAGCGGCTTCAGTGTGACTGCGATATGCGATGTGCCATTTTCGTGACAAGTTATCGTGTCACGCGCTCAGCGCTAATACAAAGGAACATCACCAAAATTGGGTCACTCTAAAACTCAAATTATCAGGGCACATAATAATAGTTCAGCTACCGTTAGTGGCTGTTAATGGACTGTGTGTGTGTGTGTGTGTGTGTGTGTGTGTGTGTATTGGTTACTTGCGGGTTTGATTAATTTCTCCTGCTGCAACAGCGCCACCTGTTGGCGCATTTGCGGACTGCTTGCTGTGCCGACATGATGTTCTCTCTGTGTGTGTGTGTGTGTGGGTTAAGTTTTGTTTCCGGCCAGTCATGTATGTGTGTGTAAGAGCGTAAGAGTATGAGTGTGTGTGTGTGCAGCATTAAATGCTGGCAGCAATTTTGTTTACATTTCTTTTTTGTTTTGCGGATTTGGTGTCCGCCATTCGAGGCTCGTAAATCAAAAAACTTCACACTCTTTTTACGTCATTTTCATCGTGTGTGCGAGTGTGTTAGTGTGTGACGCTTTCTTTACGGCTTTTTGGCATTTAATGTGCGAATACATAGAATACAGATACCAATGGCCCTATTTGGGTTTTGCTAGCTTAACGTGACGTTGGTTAACTTTTTTTTTCTGCTGTCGTTGCGAACCTTTTTTACTCTCGCTTTTACTGGCAATGCGCGTCGTTTATGGTAAGATATATTGAGATATTGAAATGACGTATTATTAGCAAATTTATGAGCCGGCGACTATGGCTGGTAGTAAACTCTCTAATCGTATTCATGGAATCCGGCTGCAATCAACGCACACATAGGAAAGAAAAAACACAAAAAAATGCATTCAACCAGCGTTGCCACTTATTTCAAATGGATTGTTTGTTTGTAAAATCTGATAGCAATCATAAACAAACTTGGTTGGGCAAGGCTGAGTGCATTGGTTTTTTTCTATTTCCATTTGCTTGATTGCATTTTCATAACAGCATTTACTTAAGCGCATTACTCATACGCCAGCTTGTACGCTGGCGCTTTATTTTGGCCTGCACTAAGCGACGACCTTGGTAACATCATTATCATTCATTGATTCACTCATTCATGCAGCCACGAGCATACATACATACAATGCTTATACATATTAAATCGATAAAATTTGCTTATGCGCATTTCAATGAAACGAAATTAGAATTTTTGCCAAAATTGCTAAAACATTTACGTAAGTGAGAGAATCCTTAGCAGTTGCATTGCTCATATAAAAATAGGCATTACAATTAGGCCCAAATGGGCTTTATTATGTAAATAGCTACTTTATACACATATGCAGATAAATAACTTAATATGAGTGGCATTAAAGCACGCTTTTTGGGGGCATATCATTAGCTACGCACGGAACTTGGAAACTTAAGGCATTCACAGATGTTCTATACTCAGTTTCCTTAGCATAATACAAAATTTTAGATTCTTATGCATACATATATCATTGGGATATCATTCTTTGTATTCAATTTTAGAAGTATTAATCAGCAATCTTTTGTTTAAGTGTCTGATTTTCGTCAGTTTATACATGTTATCTTTATCTTTATTTAAACTACGACTCCTTTAATTTAAGTTTTATTTCTGCGAACGTGTTTATCGAGGTTCACAAGGTATGTGTTTATGTCAGCAATTTATCACTTTAAACTTATATTTTTGGGCCACTTATTAACGTCAGAATGTAAAAGTGAGTATTCGTTTGATAAAGAAAAGGACTATTTGTTTGTTAACAAAAAAGACTTGACTAAGGGTGGTAAGGGGCGTTAAAAAAAATCCAATTGAATAGAGGTGTTTTTTCCACAGTTATTTTGGAATATCACATTATAAGTATTAAATAAATAAAATATTCAAATAAAATTTGTCTGTGCAATGCATATTTTGTTGTTGTTTTTTTACTTCAAATCCATTTTTACCTGACTTAAACGCAACGTACCCAAGTGAAACTTCTTCTTCTTAACCGCAAGCATCTTATCTTTCGAATGCTATAGGTTTTACCTTAAAACGTTGAGCTATGGCGAAGTAGTCGGTACCACACTCAATTTTCGCTTAAAATATTTCTATATTTTTACCTTTTAACGATAACTTTTACCCAAAAAAGTTTAGCTGAAAAATAGTCCTTACTAAATTCGCTGTCGTTAAAAGTAGAAGGTTATTTGGATAAAGAAAAATGTTTACACTGAAAATTTTACCAAGCAATTTGTAATTGCAAAAATTTGAACAGAGAGAAAAAGGGACGTATGAATATCAACACGGATTCAGCAAACAACACTGTTTATAACTACATGACAGAGTTCATTCATTTGAAACACTAGATCAACAAGTTTCTCTAATATCTCGAGTTTATATGCTCAACAACAAAGTTAACCAAAGCCTCCAAGTTATAAAGAAGTCTAGTTTAAAGCTACCACAAGTGTTCTCTATTTTCTTAAATACTCAAAGAAAATGAAATAAATCCAAATAAATCTACGAACTTAAATTAGAGCTGCAAAACTATCGATAGTGGCGCCATTCGATATTTCCGAACGTTTCAGGAAAAATATTCGATAGCAACGGTAGTGCCAACGATTCTAAAAGATTCGATATTCCTAACCTAAGCCGCTTAAGGCTAGTTGTGGCAGAGAACAGAAACTGGAACAGCAACTGAATTTAGTACATTTGTGACACAAACAGAATTTAAATATTTTTGAAAGAGAAATAAGTAATATTCTTTTATTTTATATTATATGCTCCAATTTGTCAATAGTTTTGCATTTTTAGAACAACACACAGACTTTATACAGTACACAACATGAATGTTCATGTCCAAATTAACTTCTGTTTCTCGATGCACACACTAAAACAATAGATACAGACAGAAAGTGAAACAGAAACCAAGTAGTATCTATAGTTTTGTAGTTCCAGTACAAACCTTTTAAATTAACAAGATATTTTACGACCACTTTTCTACACAAAATAAAAGCTCAAAAATTGCAAAAGAACAAAAAAAAAGCGCACATATACGCACTGTCCGTGGAATAGTCGGTTTTCAGCTAATCGACTCAATGTACCGGCCAAGGATTTTTACTCTATTAAAGTTCATGCTCTATGCCAAGCATTAGACAGGTTCAAATCGATACTTACACGATACTTTTGACTAAAATAAATCTTTCAAGTTTTGGCATAACTCTAAGGGTATTGGAAAGTCAGTAGACTTATCTTAAAATGTAATCGTAACATAAAATCGCATAAACGTTTTATTATAGGCGTCAACCAAGTTTTTTTTTATTGTTAAAAGAGAATTTACATAAACTGACAGTTTCTTTTTGTTCGAAGCTATCAAACCTTAATTTATTAAATTTACAAAAGTTTTTCCATATCTCAGCTAGTTTATACAAAATCAATGAAAAATCAAAATATTTTACTGCTATAACAGAATAACGAAGACAGCAAGTTTTCTTTCTTAAATCTTTAAGTTGCACTTTTACACATGTTGCTTACAAAAAGTAAATAAAAGTTATTTAATACATTTCAATTACACATACATACATACAAAAAACTTATTTGTGGGTTATTTTTTTTCACTACATACATATACAGACATATACTACATACACCCGTATTGTGAGCGGGTTAGAGAATAACACCAGGCGACTAACAATGACACTGGGTTCTTTCGAGACCAGTAGGCCTTAAAAGGGTTGTGCGTAGGGTTTGGGACCCACCACGTAAAACCACAATTCCAATAAAAGAATGTATTTACATCAGGCCGTAACCCGATAACGGGTTGTTATGGCCAGTTAAAAAGAAGAAGACATACATACATATATATATAGTACATAATTACTGTGCCTGGCACGTGTCTACGACATTAAAGACTAGTTCCATTAAATCATATTCTTTCTATTCATATCTTTTCATGAATGAAAATAAACTACTATTATATACGCATGTTACATACACATATATATGTAAAGCGCTTATAATTATATAATGACAGGTTAGAGTCAGGACCAAGTAGTACTGGCATTTAATGTGTGCATATTAACAAAAAATTCATTACTGTTTTATAGCTAATATCTAATGTTTAAATAATGAACTTTTAATAGTAGCTTTGACTAAACTTGTTCAGCCAACTCACACACACACACAAAGACTTGTACTAAATGCTTTGGTACTAAGTAACAGCTTGAAAACACAGTTACTAGGAGAAAGAAAAACAAAGTAAAATCTATTACAATAAATTAACATTAGGAAGTTTACTAAGAGAGAAAGGGAGCGAGTGAGAGAGGGAGGTAGAGGTGCACAGAATGTGCTGGTGCGAAAGAGAAAGGTCGTTTGTGTATTTATGTAACTTACAATTAGATACAAATCGCAAAAACAAAGTGCGACAACTTTGCAGCAGGTGATAAATATCAAATACATGAACAAACATATAATTACACTAGGCTACAAAATTGAACTCAATTAAGTAAGATTGCCTAAAACAGAGTTGGGTGTCGCTGAATCCGAAACAGGCAATCAATTTATTTTCTAGCACGGTTTTCGATACATAGTGAATCAAGAGTTACGCACGCGTCTGACTTCTTATATGCAAAAATCATAATTTTTGAATGCGTAAAGTTATTTTCATAACTTTATATGCATTAATAGAGAATTCCTTATGCTTCTGCGATACACTGCCATAAATATGCTAGTCATAGCATCTTATTCTTGCATTTATAGGAAAAATTCCATACAAGTAAACGTTCTCGTCGAAAGTTTCTACACCTTGTGGAAGTGCGTATGCTAGCTTCAAAATGAACTCCAAAGATATTATCAACGATTTTTCACGATTCATTAAGCAATAAGCACAAATTTAAAGGTGCAAGGATAAGATATTTGCAGTATTTAATATCCAAGGTTATGACCGTTTTTTGAAACGAACTCTATTCGTTCATTTATCACAGTGTAACGCAGAAGTGATTCTATGTCAAACGCATTTCAAATTTTGAAAATATCATTACCCCTCCAAAAGTTATAATTTTTGACGATAAAAAGTTAGATGGCTCTACTGTGGGACTTAGATGAAAATGCTAACACTGAGTTCTGCATCGGGATTTCAAATGAGTTTTGAAGAACTTTTTGAAAAACATAAAATATAAGTTTCAATTTTACAATTAATTAAATATAAAATTAAAATAATTTCTTTTCTCTGTGTCAAAGAGCATAAAAGTAATAAAGTGGAATCCTTGGCCTTTACAATGAGTCGGCTTATCGAAATGCGGTCTACGAATGAATAGGTCTAAGAGATAGCGCAACACAAGCAGGCCTAGACGTATATTGTCTAGGGAACAACCGCATTTCGCGAAAAGTTGTAGAACTTTTTAATGGCCCAGGACTCCATTCTTTTACTTTAATGCTCTTGGGCATTGCAATAAACGATCATGGCATTATTTCTATCACTACGTAATTTTGTGTGAGATTTAATCGGCCTTGAATCGTTTGCAAAGCAGTCTATCGAGTTTAGATGAGACGTTACCCTAAATCTTAGCTACAATTTGAGCCAAATGCACTTATTTTTAGCGTGCTTTTTTATAAATTGCGATTTCTCGAAAACCGTGTTTAGAAACAAAAAATTAATTGTCCGTATGCCGCGTACCTAAATTAGGGTATATTTTAGCAACTGCTTTGTGTTTGTTGCCTAGTGTTCTCAGCAAATTACGAAACTAGTTGAGGCTTTGACTGCAGCAGACGATCATTGAGCGCGGTCTAAGAAAGAGCAGAAAAAGAAACAAAGTAACCAAAGAGTATTAAAAGCGTGTAAACATGTGTATTAAAGAGCGCGTAAGACCCACCTGTAGCAGCGCTTGTTTGGTTTGCGGTTCATTGGACTCTATGGACTCTCTTTGCGTCGATGAGTTGAGCGTTGTGGTGCGACGTAATCGGCGAGATTCCAAGTTATGGCGCGAATTGAGCGAACCTTTTGATGACTTTTTACCGAAGAGCACGGCCTGCAAGATAATTATAATAGTATTAGCGATATCATATGCTAAGTGTTACACAACTGAGGAACATTTATCAGGACCAAATAATTATATTTTCTACTGACTGAACCCGCAGCGCCCACACAAATGCACAAATATCGTTCTTTAAGCATAAATTTTTCATTGAAAGAAAACTAATTTTCATGATCCTATATTTTACTGTTAATTTTCGTGTACATTTAACAATTAACTGAATTACATGTCCACAATAAATTGGTGGAAAAGCTGCCGATATGATTAGACCGTTTAGCTCTTATCATGATCCGTTAAAAAAGTAAGTGCAAACTGAGTTGAGGCGACCATCATTAGCGGCAAAAACAAAGGCGAAGATGTGCTTATTCCACAAATTCCGATGATCTCAAATTATCTGCCATTCGATTTGAAGCGACTTTAATCCCCGGTGCGACTGGCTTTTCCAAAAACAATCAACAAATCTCAAGAACAATCACTTCGGATCGCCGGATTGAACTTGGAGAGTCCATGCTGCTCACATTCGAGCCACAGATTCTGCAAGCAGACATTATCCATTTGCCCAATCACTACATACAGGTGCGCGCTGTAATCGAAATCTTTATCGTAATTGAAAGCTTCCATTTTCAAATTGGTTCTTTCTTTGTTTTTATAAATTTTGGGAACAATTTCAGGAAACACAATTCAGTTAAAGATTCTAATGCGGTTACGGGAGATGGACACATTGATTACCATAGAGTATCAAGCTCTTATTTATCACCTGGAATTTCTTAATTCATTGGAAATCGCTGGAATGTTAAAGCGAATTTTGACTTTGAAAGTTTTCTCACAAATACTGCTAATCGAAATTTCTTTTCTTAAATTGCCTAAGTAATTGTTTTAGTGAATTTGCAAACCATTTGAAATAAAAACGTAGTATTGCTTATTAATAATAATTACTTATTCGAAATGTATGCTATAAATCAGACAATTTAAATATAGAAAACTGATTATGTGTTTAATTTTATAACTATTTTTGTAAAACAGCCTTTTTCTCTTTTATATAAATCTCACGTTTTTGCATTAGGAGACTACATCACGATAATAATTGTCAACTATATATTTATAGCTGTTTATAATGATCTTTAAGCGACTTGATGTATTTTTATGATCTTGCTAAACAACTTTTGAAAAACCGCAGCTTAGGAAAAGCTCATAAAAATACATTGAAAAATTATGAATGAATAGTAAAATTGATCATAAAAAGTCGGCTTCAATAAAAAAAAAGCAAATAGTGTTTAGTGTATTATCTGTATAGATACATTTTGAGTTTGATAGAAATCTGCTTTTTGCTCCCATTCATTCCAAAAGAAGCTCCTGATTCTGCATTATAAAATGCGGAATTTGTAAATTAAAATTTTGAGTATTTTGACCAAATGAAATTTTTTTTTTCAATATATTTAAAGTAGATCACATGCGAAAACAAATTAATCACACGAAAATAATGTCTATTTTTATAATTTTTACGAGTCCTATATCTAGAATTTTGAAAGCAAAGTTTTCAGGGAAAGCAATTATACTTTTTATTACAAAAGCTTTTAAAATATTGAATATATGGGTAATTCTTTTTCAAATTCTTCAATATTCTTAATTACAAATTAGTTTACAGGTATATAGAACATGGTTTCCAGCATAAAGCAAAGGTAGGAACCCAAAATATAGTGGCATTTAAGCCTTAAAAACACATAAATTTTTTAACGTACAGTAATTAGAGTGTAAACTCACCTTAAAAGCTTCACGGAACTTGTTGCTCATGAGATTGTACAAGAGCGGATTAATGCAGGTGGAGAGATAGTATAGCACACCGGAGACATATGTCATAACCGTATAGACAAACTCATGCTGATCATGAGCATGCAGCTCAGCCTCACGTCCGGGTCCGTAAATCGCAATCAGCCGCTGTGCATGGAATGGAGCCCAGCACAAGAAGAAGCAGATGACAACCGCAACTGTAATGACCAGTAAAAGAAAAAACACAACACACAGTTACATACATAAAAGAGCAAACAAGCGAATAAATGATAATCGCCCGCCCAAAAATTATTTTCGCTCATCATAAACGTCAAACAAGCCCCCACTACAACAACATTAGCAAACCGAAAAACGAACCGATAAAATTGCTCCACTGACGACTGATTAACTGTGCATTGACAGCGTCAACGATTGCCGGCATATGGTCAGGATGTCTCGCGTGCCCATTCGACGCCCAGCGGTGGCCGCAACTTATCAAATTTTTACATAATTGAAAACTCATACCCGCCCCAAAACGTATAAGCATGCATACACTTAGCGAAAAATACAAGCGTTTCAAGAGTTTCCTGGCGTAGAAGCCTTTAGCTTCGTGAGTTGGGAATCCGTATAGAAACTCATTGCCGCAAAATCCTATTGAAAGTGAAAATGTAAACACACATGAACACATATCACAAAAGTCTACAGAGAAGATTCTGCGATCTAAGCGGAAGTATTTCAAAGCTGCAATGAGTTGGTAAGGTGCATGCACCAACTCTTTTGCAGAATATGGCGAGATGAGAGAATGACCGATAATTTGGACCTTGGTGTACTCTGCCCTGTCCTCAAAAAGAGTGACCCTACTAAAGCCGTTTGTGAAAGAACTCTAAATCTAAATTCTAATCTGAACTCTGAAGAAACTGATTGGACCAAATCAGTGTGGCTTTAGGCCTGGTAAGTCTATCATTGACCAGATATTCACACTACGCCAAATCCTGGAAAACACCCACGAACACCAAGTAGACACCCAACATCTCATCCCACAATGACATTGAGCAAAACACAGAGCTTCGCCAAGGTAGGAAAAATAAGACGATGCCCTCTCCTGGGAGCTCTTCAACCTTTTATTGGAGAATGAGTTGCAAAAGGCCGAAGTACATCGGAACGGAATTGAATTTTATAAGGTTGTCCAGTTGCTTGCCTACGCAGATGTTATCGATATCGTCGGTCTTACTAAGCGAGCAGTTAGACATACACAGCGGCTGGACTTTCAGATTGATGTTGAAAACTATACTTTTGATGTTGTCAAGGATTTCGTCTACCTTGGCACAACCGTCACAATGAAGAACGATGTCAGCATGGCGGTCAAGCGGAGAATCACTCTTGCCAATATATGTTACTTTGGTCTCAGTAGGCAAGTGAGTAGTAGGGACCACTCCCGCCAGAAGAAAATAACACTTTTTAACACGCTCATCTTTCCCGTTTTGCGTATGGATGAAGAAGCTCCTGCGAGAAAGGTCTTCAATGTGTGTGTGGTAAGGAGGTAGACCATATCTCCATTGGAAGGACGATGTAGGGAGTATACTAGCTATCTTTAGCATCACCGAGAATGGGCGCTCAAAGCAGAGAAGCTTGGAGGAGAGCTTTACGTCAGGCCATGAACCGGTAACGGGTTGTTATGGCCAGTCAAGAAGAAGAAGAAGAATTTCAAAGCTGTGTTTTCAGCATGATAGCTTCAAAGATAGGAGTTCCATTTCATAGTATGTAGGAATTAAGCTTATTTTTTCAAAATAGTCTTCTTCCTAGTTAATCTGGGGTAGCCATACGCAAAGTGTCAGAAAAAGTTTTAAAAGTGCTGTAAGTCTAACAAGAAATCATCTGAAATCTTAATTTAAACGTAAACTTTTTGAATGAGTGTTTTAGCTCGCTGGTCGGCAGGAGGCAGGAGCTGAGCGAGCAGGAGGCAGACCCCTCTAGTTTTTAAAAAAATTTCAAAACGAATTCATTCTTTTTTAGTTTTTAAATGTTTTTATCATACTTTCTACTTAAGTAATTTACATGAAACATTTTGATTTTGAAAACCAATTGGCAGTCAAGATATGCATGTTGCATAAACTTTTACAGGAAAGAAAACATATAATAAGTTTTATCATATTACGCCTATACTTAGCAGATTAAAGATCCAAAATTTAAGCAAAAATCTTCGAGTTGACAGAATTTTGCGAAATGCGATGAAAAGCTGCTCACAGCGAGAGGTATGGAACACTTTTGCGACACTTTGCAACACTTTTCATAAATCATGCGCGTGCTTCCATCACCTAATAGAAATGAGCCTTTTCATTTAAATCTATCGTCAGCTTTCCTTTAACTCTGAATGATTAATTGCAGTTTTTGCCTTTCTATCGTTTTTACCGCAAAAATAACTACACTGGGAGCCAAAAGTTTGCGTGCAATAAATTTTGTAGGCTACGAAATAAACTACAAAATAATAGTCAAGACTACAATTTCGTAACAATTCCCATAGAAAGGCCGTCTGAAGGCAACACTCCAATCTCGAGCAGTGTATTGGTCAAGGCTTCAATTTCGTTACACTTCCCATAGAACGTCCATGTGTCAAAAACACTCGAATCTGGAGCAGTGTATTGGTTAACAGAAGGCGAACGTGCCTGTTATATGAAACAATGTTTTGGATTTACTACAACATTTGTTAATTAAGATAATCGCTTGTTATCGTACCGAAAAAATGTACCACGTACTTCTGACGTCATAGTTGAGCATACACTCAGGTGTAATTTTAATGAAATTAAACTGAAATTATTCAAATGACATTAGAACATATAATTAATAGAACATTATTATAAAGTTAACGATCGTGTTGCCTAATTCATCAATTGTATTAAAATTAAAGCGCTGAGCAGTGCATGACGTCACGAGTACATGCGTGAGTATCAACAAATTTCTCACAAAATTATCGAAATTAAGAATTTGTATATTTACAACTTTTTATTGCTAATGAAAATTTTTAATTTGAATGTTTTTTTTTATAATAAAAAATAAGCACTGTTGAGTCATTTTTTAATTGGAAAATCGAAAATTCAGTTCCAACCCAAGAAGTTGTTATTCCAGTGGTTTTTGACTCTCTTCAGAGTCCGTCTTCATTTAATTCAAGCAATTTTGGTTCAGCACAAGCAACTTGGAATTTAAAAGTAAAGATCATTTCATTTATGGCCAAACTTCACATAACTCATCTAGATAACGTAAATGTCTCTTGGTTTTTAACCTCCTAAAGAAATTCAAACATTTATGATTTCAGAAGCAATTTATTTGCTGTTGATTTCTCATCCAACGTAATAAAATTCGGAGCAAAGGTGCTGAATTTAACAACTGCTGCTGATAACAAGCCACAAAAATTCTTGATTTAATTTAAAATGCTTTTTTAGACAAAATTTGCTTTCAATTAACTTCAAGAACTCACATATTTACCTATACACTTTATTTGCTTTAACACTTAAATTTCTCTCAGTGCACTTACCCAGCATCTTGAGCACGCGCCGCGTGCCATAGTGATTTAGACGACCTCGCACGGCGCTCAACTGTGGTCCGCCATTGGAACTGGCGCTGCCGCCGGCATAACGATAGAGTATGGTATCACTCTGCACGGTCTTTAGCTGATTCTGCGTGCCAAAGCGCCTAAAGCTGTCGCTCTCTTTGACAGCAGGAGATGCCGCCGCTCCAGCTCCAATGATACTGGAGCGATACAAATGCAAGCCAATGAGCAAATACAGCACAATGATTATGGACATAGGCGCAAAGAAAAAGATGAATGTGGACAGCTGAAATGAGTGCTGTATGATAACCCGCACCACGGCGCATTTGTCCACGCCGCCATAGCTGTCAATGCCAAACTGAGCCGCTTGTGGTATGGCCGTGAGTATGGCCAGCAGCCAGATGAGTATAATGATGCGTATGGCACGGCTTAGTTTGCTCATGGCCTGACCCAAAAAGGGATGACAAATGGCCATGTAACGCTCAACAGTAAAGGCGGTAATGGTTAAGACTGTGGCATTCGCTGAGGTTTCGGCAAACAGGCCACGCGCCGAACAAAAGAACTCGCCAAAGACATAGGGATACTTGGACCAGATAAAGTACATTTCCTGCGGCACGCCGGATAGTAATAACATAAAATCCGAAATGGCCAACGAGAAAAGATAGTAATTGGTAGCCGTGTGCATGCTGCGATTCTTCTTGATGACAATACAGGTGCTAATATTTCCTACCACCCCGCTAAGAAATATTAGGCCATAGACGATGGTAACCGGTATGACAATGGCCAAAGCATCGCGTGGTGGTCCAAACATTTCAGCCGCGGTCCAGACGCTATGATTCACACTGAGATTATTAGCTGGCGACATAACTTTTTTTTTTTGGAATTTTTCCTTTAAAGCTGTTGTTTTAAAATTTCCACTAATTTTTTTATAACACTCGCGACACTGTAGACGGGAAGACAATCCAAACGACAGACAGACAGACAGCAACGTGCTGCCGTTTAGCTTGGTATGTCTCTCTATGCTAATTATAATAATTCAATAGCAACAACAACAACAACCACTAGTAAACAAAAACAAACGCAGTAGTCGCTGTAATAGTTGGAGTATAGATTGCCGCCAACTTGTTTCTTAACTTCTAACTTGCAAGTCGCACGCAAAACTCGAAAAAGTAGCTACTAGGTATAATATTTCAACGTTTCGATATCAAAAAACACACACGCACACACACAGTGAGAAATCGCCCACAAGGCCGAGCGCCCTGTAAGCGAGCGTGCACGCTTTGGTTGCGCCCGGAATCGGTATTGAGCACTTAACGGTCTGTACGCGACCTTTTAAATGGAAATTGTCGCGAGAGCAGAATGCAAGTCCAGTTGAATGAACGCCGCGTCGTGAGTCGCGTGAGCAGCGTGATTATACTATATTTATTTAAAATGTATTTATTTATTTATTTTTTTGGCAACCTGCAACGACTGTGAACCGCACGCTAGAGCGTGTCGAAGTTATCTGATAAGCCACAGCGACATTTCATTCAGATTTGTATTGTATCTGAGCGTCGCTGGCGCCGGCGTCAACGTCAGCCGCAGTCACAGCGGCAGCATTAGTTTTTCCGCGCAATGCGTTGACTCCTATACTATATAGCATACATATGTGAGTTTAGTTGCATATATTTATAGTATATACTCTACATTTTGGCCACTATATATCCTATATATACAACTGACGCAGCGCAACAGCCAACAAAAACAACAACACGCAAAAACGTATGAAAAAAAAAGTGTGTTTTTTTGTTGTTTTTCTTGGCTTATGCGTTTTGTCAGTTTCAGTGCTTTTGGGTGACGAGTGACATTTGTGTGCCCCGCAATAATTTGATTCATTTATTTTATTTCGTTTCTCAAATGCAAGCTAACGAAATCCCAGATCCTTCGTAACCATACCCTTAACCCCCCGCTGGTACCAACTAGTACTATACGTACTACTGTCAACGATGTCAAAGTGCGTGCGCTGCTTTTCAAATTGTCCGCACACGCACACAGTTACATTCAAACACACTCGCACACACTCACACACACCCGTACGTGTGCCTACTTACAGTGAGTGACATTCATTCAGTCAACGTTTGTTTTCCCGCCGATGCTTCGGAAAAGCTTTTTTGGCAACACACACACACACACTCACCCACAAATTGGCAATCTGTCTTGGTATTGGTAGTCAAAAGCTTACTTTGCTATTACACTTTGCGGTTAATGGCCAAGTGTATGCATTTTTACTGCGCTGCTACTGAACGGGTTGCTTAGAAATTCCCTAACTTGAATTATATGATACATCGTTTAAAATACTCTTGCTACCAGCGCGTTAGTTTTGGCCAGAAGTTTGAGCCAAAAGTGCAGTTCTCGATTAAAATGTTTTATTTTACGTTAGCCGATATCCTCGACAGGGGAAGATATGAGTTTTTGATTTAATATTGTGGTAATAGCATCTAATAAGCATTGTATGTCAAAGAATTATAGTGGCATAAACTTCAATTCAGAAAAATAACCACTTTAATATACCAATTGGCGAAGAAGATATGTATAGCGACTTAAATGGAGCCTCCTCTCAAAAACTGAAATTCGCGAAGTACACTTTTTTATAGAAGAAATGTAGTCAACATATGACATGGACATTGTAATCAGAACATGCATTTTTTAAAAGTTTACATATCAATTGGATCAATTGACTTAGACGAACAAGAAATAAATAAAATGAAAGATTTGCCGTCACAGAACGCTTAACCAAAATGTGAGCACAGGCTCATTACAAGGCTATTAAATGTGAATCACTGTCGTTACGCTAACTCATTTCTTAACACGTTCATAGATATAGCGCTCTCTCCAGCTTATTGATATGTTCAAGTCACGGCATACATGGTGTTTACTACTTTCAACGAACTAAACATTCAAGCTATGCATAAAATCTCGTTATAATCGATCGATATGGATATATTCGATTATAGTTTAATTAAGTCCATTATTTCGGACGAAAATACGTGCGTGTCATATACATATGCTTTCTTATCTTATCTTATTTTATTATATGAGAAAAAGAAAAGATTGAAAAGACGGTTAATTAATACCTGAATAGAAGTTTTTTTTTCAAAATCGTTTAAATGGAGTTTGCGAGATAACCTTAAAGAAGCCATTTACCGTACTAACTTACAGAACATTATTATTTATTTGAAAACAGAAATTTTTTTAAGCATATTTTATTATTCAATGAACACACACATTAATACTTACTTAACTGGTCATAACAACCCGTTACCGGGTTACGGCCTGATGTAAAGCTCTCCTCCAGGCGTCTCTGCTTTGCGCGAGCCTTTTCCAATTGGTAATACCAAAGGTAACTAATAACTTTATTTAATTTTCTGAAGGAAAACCTTATTGTTTTTTAATGATTTTAGATTGTTTATATGGAAAGCATTAGGATTTATTTGATTCAAGATCATAAAAAGAGGCTTCGTTAAAATACATTTTTTTTCTCATTAGGCAATCCTAATTGCAATAAAATTGCTCTAGTTGCCAACTATAAATGTTTATAGCAGTGGTCGGCACCGCACACTTCAGTTATAACATAAATAACAGAGAAAATAAATGATATGGTGAAATACATTTTTTCAACTAAGCACGATGATCCATGATGTTCCGACTCTATTAAGGGCAGTGGTAGTGTCAAACCTACTTAAATTGAGTTGTAACGGATAACGCTACCCGAACAATAATTTGCATTTTAACGATGTTTACCAAATTGTAGAGCATACGTTTATAGGCGTTGCACGCGTTTAGGATAGCACTCACATCAATGGAATATAAAACCGAATCCCTGGAGCTTATTTGTTTTTATGCGCCCAACTAAGTCAATGTCTTTCTTAAGGTTCCAAGGTCCCTAATTTCTATGAGTGCGGCACTCATCGATAATTTTCAGTGATCCATTATTCTAAGATATATTATACGAGCGGTAGTTGCTGTATTGCCGTATATCAGGCTATTGAAACGCTAGTTTCGTGCTTCAAAATTTATCTAATATTCCCTACTATCGGTAAGCAATTGATTTTCGTGCAAATGTTAGTATCGCAGAAGTCCTTTATAATTTTGAAGTGATATCACAAATTGTTCAAGTCGTCTTCAGTACAGTTTGTTAAAAAAGAAACTTCTTAATTTGTTTTCATATAACATTGAGTTAAGTAGATCTTGTATTTCAACAGTTTTATGGGAACGGCAAGGGTATATAAACTTTGACACGCCAAAGCAACATTTTCTTGCTGTTTTTAACATACTAAATTAAATTTATTATCATGTTAATTTAATTTGAAAATTTGAAATGTATCGTTTGCTTTTATTTTGAGGTATATCGACTTTTTGGCTTTTGTTATTATTATTGTCTTAAGCTAAGTTAATATGTGTATGTATAATGCATATGGATGAACTTATGATATATCACTCCTTGATCTGTCATGCGATATCTCAATCAATCCATCATTTGAAGTTAGCCAACTCAAGTTTTTATAAAAATATGTATGCTCTAAACTAATTTTAAACATATTGCACTCAGATGCTCTCCATTGCACACACTATCCTAAACACTATGTTATCACTGCTCGACTTAAGTCTATTTTGTACAGTTATTTGTGCTTAGTGTATAAAACGCTCCTGCTATATAAAAACTTGCTTTAATTGTGGTCTTTCTCTTTGTAGTATTGTTTTGGCCACTTTGGAGTCAATATGGTCGATGCCACAAGCAGTAAACTCGACTAAATTCTCGCCATGCTCCGATATAGAATGTATAGACAGTGGACTGATCCTAAGACAATTGCTTAGATTCAAACTACGCAAACGCTTCAGATTTTGCACTATATAACTCACAGCCTGATCATCCACCATCAAACAGCTGGCCATGCATAGCTTTTCCACTGCCGGGCAGTTCCTAGTAAACGCCTCAATGCCCTCAGCCTTAAAGCGATGGCAATAGCCAACAGACAAGCTGCGCAACTCCGGCAGACGCAGTGCATCGCATAGCACACGGTCACTCAAATTTTTGCAACCACGCATGTTTAAGGTGCGTAAACCACGCAAACAACTAATGGCATAGGGATTTGGGCCAAAGCCCATAAGGCCTGCATCTGTTATCCGCACACAATAATCTATGTTGAGTTCCTGCAGTTGTGTCTGGTGCTGAAAAATTGAAGCCAAAGTGCGATCTGTGACAGCATTTCGGCAGTTATCCATGCTCAGCTTGCGCAGATTGGGCAGACGTTCAACTAATGTGCAAATGGAGTCCTCGTCTATAAAGCAGACTTCTTCCAAATGCAGCTCTTGCAGTGCATAGTTGGGTTTTAAGGCCAGGCCTTCCAGCAATCCGCGTCCGGTCAACTCCCGACAATAAGCCATAGTTAAAGCTTGTAGGCCTTCATTTAAGTATTGCAAAGCCTTGACGCAGCGACCGTCTAGTTGCACGCAGAACATCAGATCCAGCATGCGCAATGAGTGCTGCCATTTGCGAGCTATGCGTAGTAGTAGCTCATTGGTAAGGCTAAGCATGCCCGTAAGATCCAGTTGATGTAACGGAGCAGTAGCCGGTAATGCTTCCACTATGGTCTCCAACAAATCATGATGACAATTGCCGGATAACTTCAAGGTGCCTAGCTGTGACATTTGCTCGAAAACCAAACGCCAGCGTGCGGTATCATTGTCTGGAGAGCAGCTAAAGAAGATGTCTAGATACTCTAAGCTTACAGCATGATCGTTTAGCACCTCCAACAATGCAGACTCATTACTATTACGATACTCGAATTGCAAGTGTCGCAGACACAACTTGCTCTCCACTTTACGCAGCTGTTGCAGCATAAGCAGCTTAAGCGAGGAGTCCAAACTAACGCCGTCGCACTCAAAGCTATGCAGATGCACAAATTGCTTAAGATTAATGCCCTCCAAAGGTTCCATTTTTGAATCATCCATAAAACTGGTTGTGGCAATGGCAAGTATTTTTAAATTTGGCATTTTACCATCCATGCTGCGGAAGACGGGTGCATGACGTACTTGTAGATGGCGCACCTCGGGCCCCACCAGTTGCAGCAACTGTTCCAGCTCGGGACTGTGACGCAAATTGCGAAGCTCCACGCAGTCGAAACGTATGCTAGAATCACCGCGCTGCACATGCTCCTTAAGTTCGCACAAATTGCGTGCATTGACAATGATCTTGCTGCGTGACGTAAAGATGCGTCGATTGACCAGATCACGCCAACGCTTGGAAACTAGACGCAGCTGCAACAGATCTGTATAGGTCAAATAGTCCATGATGCCCAACCAAACATCATTGGGCAGCTGTTCGAGCTGAATTGCCAAGTTATTCATTTTGGTGGAGCCCCTTTAAAAATGCTGATCTGAAATAATTTTTAGTTTAGTTTTAAATTTTTGGAATTTAATATACATTTACGCTGGTTGCTATGACAAAGAAAAAGTAACGCTTCAGTAATTGCAATTACACACAAATGTCATTAAAGTGCGCACAGTGGCCTTTAAGGGTTAAAACTAAATGCGCTGCCCAGCTGTTCGTAAGGCATCCCTCTCGTTCACGCCACTGCTTTGTTTATTTACCTAACTGACACTTTGCGCAACGCTCGCTCTCGCGCTGAACCACTCACTTTTTCTTTACGCTCTTTAACACTCTCGTGCTCGCTCTGTCGCTTACCTGAATGACGCTGCTTGAAAATTTGGTGTTTTTTTTTTTTGTTGCTTCCCCAAAGACAATTTTCCACTTGTCAGGAAAAACTATTTCAGCTAAGCTGCAACACTATTGACATTGAACGACTAACAATATCTTTTACTTTTATTATTAGACTGTATGCCCCAAAAAAACAACAACAACAAAAATGTAAGTGTCGCAACAAACTGCGCAGCATATGGGGTTCCGTGTTCCGCTGCTGCTGTTTGCAGTTCACATTTCTCTTTCCATTCTTTGTTCTACACTCTAATTAATGTGCGTCGTTTTAATTAGTGAAATGTTGTTTTATAATTATTAATCATTAATTTTTGTTATTTATGATTTGTCTTATTTGACAAAACAGCAGCCCAGCAGCGCCGCACACGAAAAAAACAAACTATGCACCGTCGCTGTGTATCTAACAATGAAAATCAAAGTGTCAGATAGTTCTTGTGAGAGAGCCCGTTAGATAATTTCCATAGCAACAACAAACACAGCGCATGCGCACAACACGCTCTCGCGCTCTCTTAAAGAGCGTGCTCTCTTGCACTGCTTGTTTGGTGGTTGAAGTTTTTGACCCAAATAGTGCGTCGCATGCGTGCGAGGGAGATAGGCAATGGAAATGCGGTGAGAGTATTTAGTTGCAATGCGGAAGTAGAGCACAGCTATAGTTGGTTTTATAATATGCGTAACCAATAGCAAAATCGCACATTTGTCAGTTAAATGTTTTCAAAACTAATAACACCAAAACTCTCCAGGTCTGAGACAGGCCAAACAGTTACTTGGGTCTTACAACCAGATTAGGTTCAAGAAGCTATGGTAGAACTCTATCAGAATTCTTACAGGTCGGCTTTCTGGACATTGTAGACTTAAGGGTCCCCTGAGCAAGCTGGGCATCCCCGGCTCTGACACCTGTGGGTTCTGTGAACTTGAGAAGGAATCCTCCCAGCACATTCTAGCCGAGGGTAATGCCCTGGCAAGACGAAAGCTGACGCTCCTAGGCGGATACAGGCTCTCGCTGGCCGATATTACCTGATTGGAACCATCCCATATAATTCAGTTTATAACAGAGATAGGACTGACAGGGTAGCTGTAGGCTCATTAGGGGGCACAATAGGTCTCACAGGTCGCGGTGCGGTAATCCCCAATAACATTATTATTATTAACTGGGGATTTCATATGCATGATAAATCGTTACATGCACATTTACATTAAATTAATTTCAATTCAATTAAAATAATTAGGAAAAAGGAGAGTGAATTCTTTACTCTATAGTACACCATTAATTAAGATTAAATTTTACATTTTTAGAGATCCGACATGCCTTAAATTGTGTATTTAAGTGGATTAAATAATACTCTGTAATACTTTGAAGCGTTTAAAATTTTTTAGGGGTATACTCACCCACTTTCACCTTCAATTAAAATCCTCCCGCCAAAAAATAATTGTTACACAGTGTTATCCTACAGATACCACTTTTTGGTGAATGTTCTTTGGGGTTTAATTTTATGTTAAAAATGCAAGACAAATGCAGTTGATAGCTTAACAAATCAGTTTTTTTTTCAGACAAACCTCCGATTTGAGACAAACAACTGATTATGAAAAGATTAAACTTTCTTAAATTCAAAAGGATTCGTGTCAATTCAACTTGACATATCCAATTAAAGCTTCTTCACCTTCCGTAACTCGAATTACCTGAATAACAAAAAAGTAAATTCAGAATGCTAGTTGATTGAGTAAGTGATCAAACTAAAAGGGATCATCTAACCAAAATCCTTTTTGGAAGCTTCAAAGGTAATGTAATTAAGGTTCCTGATCGATGACTGTTATGCCGCATGTGGTGTGTGTTTCGCTTATCTTTTTGCAATAAATCGAGATGTTTCGATGCAAGCCGAGACCTAACACATGCGCACAACAAAACTGGTTGAAAGGATCCTTTTGAGTTGCAATCATCACATCCAATCCGCATTAACACGATGTTTTCCAAACATTACTTTCATGATTTTTGCCTTGTTCGCTAGGGTATTTGATGCCGATGGTCGTCTGAAGAACTTATAACAAATACAAATTCTGCTAATATTCGCCTTACCAATACATTTTATTTCATAATTAGTATCAAAGTTATGTAAGCAATTCAATACAATATGCCTTAAATGTGTATGTAAGTATGTATATATGTATATAATACGTGAGTCAAACAACAACTATAATGAACATTTGAGCAAAAATAGTTTAAAATATTGCCAGCCTATAAAATCGTTACCAAGCCATTACAACTATTCCTGAGCAACCATTAAAACAGGCCTCCCTCTTACTTTCTGGCAACTCTCAAGCATGCCTTAGCTTAGACGAGGAGCGCAGCGAGTTGCGACGAGCACCGTTCATGGCAGCGGTGGCCAATCGGGGAAGTCTGGGATTCACCGGTGCGCCCATCAGACGATCCGGACCTTCGGGTATAACAAAGTGCTCGGCATCTGAGCCTACCAATTGACCTTCGATAACTGGCAACGGCGAGGCAGGTGACCATTGTTCCGAGCTGGAACTAGAGCCCGGCGAATCGGAGCTACAACAAACAAGCGGCATAAGCGTTGACGGAGGGTCTAGTGAAAAATGGCAAGCCATTCTTTGTTATCCTACCCAGCTGTATAAATAGGCGGTAGTTTCTTCTCATAAGTGGTGCTGGGCGTGACCACGCCGGCATGTATCTCCTGCTGGTACAGGCCGTAGAGCTCGCGCAGCTCATCTGGTAGCTCCACATTGCCTTCCTCGATAAGACGGCGCTGCGAACTGATAATGTCCTCACATAGGCGACGTTGACGTTCGGCGCGCAGCAGCTGCAGATCACGACGTCGCAGCTCGGCTTGACGCGCCAAGCGCTCTGCTTGCAGCGACACCTTGTCCGCCTCTAGTTCGTGCACACGACATAACAGCGCCAGCAACTCGCGTTCCTCATCGCTGGTTATGCGCTCCGGAAGCTCCTGCAAGCACACGGATTTCTGGGCAAGTAAAGATGGTACTTTAATTGGCAAAGAATCTACAGAGCACTTACATCTTCTAGTTTGACGCCCTTTTGACGGCATTGCTCCAGCTCCTGCTCCGTGCGTTCGCGTACCTCCTTATAGCGTCGCGTTTCCTTCTCGATGGCAGCCAGCTCGCCCCAGGCATTCTTCAGAGCCACCGAACCCTCCGACTCGAGGTCTATATGTATAAAGCAAATATTTTAAAATATAATCATTTAACAGTTAATGACTCACCATCATCGCCCTGACTGTCATATAGCTTGCCAATACGTCCTTGCCAGTGTGAGATGATCATATGCTGTCGCTCTGCATCCAGTTCCAGACCCAGCAAATGACTCTCTGCTTCCAGCAACTTACGACGCAGCTTCATTTGCTGCTTGAAAGTGAGCACTATCTGTTCCCGCAGATAGCGCAGTTCTGTCTTTCGTTGCTCATCCTGTTCCTCGCTTTGGGGTTGCTGTGACGCTTGGGCTGCCGCTGCTGCAGCTGCACCACTGCGCGGCCGATCTGTTAGCATCTTAGAGCGCAGACGCGTCACTTCATCGCGCAACTCTGATACCAGACTCTGATAATGCTTTGTGGGGAAGTCCTTGAACTCGTCTATATACACAGAGTTCTGCAGTTTGGTTGTTATGCTATTGGCGCGATCTGCATAGACCAGCGTGTTTTTGGTCTCATCCCGATGCTTGCCTTCGGGCGCAACATGTGCAATCATGACGGTCTTGCATCTACCGCTTAGCGCCTCCTTTAGCAGGCGTGTCAGCTTGGAATCCCGATAGTTGACATAGCGTGCGCCGCCAGAGAGCGCATTAATGCAGTTGCCTAGTGCCAAAAGGCTGCGGTTGATGTGTGCGCCCTCCTGCAGTCGCTTGCCACGATTCTTCGTCTTCTTAGCGCGCTCCGAGCCGGCCAAGTCGGTAAGAAAGAGACGTCCCTGCTTTGTGCCTAAGGGAGTACGCGTGTGTACCGTAATGCTGAGCAGCGCATGACTTCTGGATGAAGTCTGATTTGCGGCTGTGGGTTCCATAGTGCGCGCTTTATTACCTTTCATGAGCAATGAGACCACTTCCTTGCGACTGGAGGTGGTTATTTCCGAAAGACCAGCCACCGTAATGCGTTGCCCACGATTGTCCTCACGCAGCTCTAGCGGACCGCCGGGATTCAGCAAATCGCGAATAAGCTCGTTATAAATTTCCAAATAGGATATAGACACCTTGGTGGCACTATCCGGTCCGGCTGCTTCTATATGGGCAAATATGTCTTCTATGGCGCGCACCATCAAACCTATGTCCATAGAGCTAACATCAGCTTCAAAGCCTCCACTGCTGGAAGCCGTTGATGGTTTCTTGCGCAACACAGGACCCAGCATTGTGTGCGTTTTGCCAGAGCCCGTTGCGCCATAGGCAAAAACAGCCGCATTATAGCCGTGCAGCACATCACGCACAAGCGGAGCTGTGGTTGTCTTATATACCTGCTCCTGTGTATCGTTTTCCTTGAAGACATGATCATAAGAGTATTTGCGTGGACGACTCTTACCGCCATCATCAAAGAGCAATGAACCGCCCGAGATGACCTCAATGCAGCGTTCGGTGGCCTCAAAGCTGGGACGCACACGCACCACAACCTGCATGCAGAGAGAGAAGGGATCAGTAGTTTCTACAAAAAAGGTTTTTATTAATAGATGTACTGTTATGGCACTTACCACCAAGCGCTCCTCCTGTGCGGGTGGTAAGGCAGCACCTGCCGTACTGGCCAGACGCCCTTGTGAGTTGGAGCTGCCACCACTACTACTAGACCAGCTGCTGCTGGGACCAGCACTAGCTGCCATTTTGTTGTCTTGTCCGTGTAGTTAATACAATTTCCTTGGCCTTCGTAATACTCAAGAGTAACTTAATCTTCCAAACCTGTCGCTATCTTGCCACGTGCCGTGTCTCGTGTTGATGACCTGTTCCATGTTCAATACACAAGTCGTGTCAATTTGTTGTCAACAATAACAGTAACAAAAAAGTCATTAACATGGACCGCCCAGTTCCGCCCCCCATTCATGCCCAGCTCAAAAAATTGACACTTAATGGATTGTAAATTTACGCGCCAAGGTTTTTCAAGTTTTCCTTGAAAGAACTCCTAAGCACCGTGTTTTTGTTGTAGTTGTGAAAGTCCTGCGGGCTCTGTTTACCTTTGGCGAATGTTTACGACTTTGGCGTGTGTCATAAATCAAACCGTGAACTTGAATATTGAAGTGTTTATATGTTTGTGTGTGCAGAAATCAATGAATTTCAAGGGGTAGGGGTTTATTGCTAGGTACTCCTCCTAAAACGACAGCGACTTTAGTAAAACCTTAATGAACACTCTTTTGGTTTAATGTGCACTAATTGACTACAGCTGTAGAAGGTGGAGTTTTAATAGAGTGTAATTGATTGAGAAACATGAGCAAACTTTGGTGCAAAGTGATCATGTCCTTGACGACCCAGTGATGACAGCTATTTAAGCGATGTACTTGAGTTTTGATGTTAAAGAAGTATATATTCTTTTATTTGGTTATAAATAGTCTACAAAAATTCAATCGATTTCATTCAGATATCAATATAAAGTTTGTACAAATCTAGCCCACAACATTGGTTTGTGGAGGGCTAAAGAAATCATATCTTTTCTAGATTTTGTTCGCTATCAAAAAAAGTTTTGTGTGTAACATCTAGAAGAAAACCAATAAGACTCCAAAAATAAGAGAAAGTCTGTTCCTGTATGTGTGCCTGTTTATTTTGTTACAACAGAGAACAGGCACATTGTCAGAGAATGAACCATTCTAATGCAATCCGTTTAGGGCTAACTACGGACACCTCCGAGATGCAGCCCAGAAAGTGACTACCTAGGTCATTGAGCTTTCGTCCATAGAGAGCTGGACATAAACAAAAGAGTTGCTTAACCTTATACTTATATTCTTCGTCACCACAGCTCCAAAGATTGGTAACAGGGACAAACAGCTCAGCTGCATGGACAGCGGCTAGCCAGTGTGGTGCATAACTCCAGAACATTTTTATATTAAGTTTGTGCTTGAAAATTTAGTTGCTTTGGAACTTACAAGTAGCTCTAGATATACTTGTGCTCTCCCTTTCAAGTAGTAGAGAAATAGGAAAGCATTGTCTAGAAGTGCCAAAATGTTTGGCCATGTCAGGCTAATAAGGGATCTCATTTAGAGATATTAAGACAGATTGCTAACTGTATAAAGTTTGATGATATGTGGAATTTTTTATATAACATGGCAAGGACTTTCAATTGCATGGTTGAATAAGATAACACTAGACGTTCCTGGAAGGTATGTTAAAGGGATCATTAGCTCCTGATCGGAATACGAGTATTAAAGGGTGTACTCCACAGATACACAGCAATTTGTTTTGGGGGAAACAGAATCGAGTGTCAAGGTTGAAGTTTGTCCAGCAATTTATGTCTCTTAACATAGCATCAAATGCTGCAATTTCCGCGATGTGAAGAGCACCCGTGATGAATAGTTTAACGCCTCGCCGTATTTAACTATGTTATATTAGGTGGTCTGTCTCTATAAGTTTGGCCTGACATTGCTGTACAAAGCTATCTATGTTAAGGCAAGGCATATTTATTGCATGGTATTAGCCATCTTCCGGCTCAAGGCACTCATTATTTTTAGTGCCTGACACAAAGAGTAAGATATGGGCAAATACCATACGACAACATAAACTTCCTCAATGAAACAGATTGAAAGATAGTGCCTTAAACATGAGCGAGCGTCCGCAAATGGCTTATACCTTATAATAGATATGCTTTTTTTAGGTGGCATAACCTATTTCGATACTATGGTTATCCTACATGCGCAAAGAATAATTTTTCTCATTCTTCCCAATCCTTACATTTTGGCGTCGACAATTTGAATTTGGTTCTTGGAATATAATTATCATTTGAAACCTATTTGATCACGCATCAGAGTCATCATCATTACTGGACTTTTAACGTGTTCTTACCCAAATAATTGTGTATTGAACCTGCACAAAAAGAAAATCTCGAGAACACTTTCAGCATTTTCTCAATTTAAAAATGTTCGGGTTTAAGCTATTTTTGGCTGTTTTAAGATAGTTATATTTTTTGATACAAGTACAAGTTCAACTCAACTTATTCAAGTCTTCGGCTAAAACTTCGGCCATGTCTGTTTATGCTCAAGATGAAAATTATCTTAAAGCTATCTTGTCTTTATAAGGACTTTACCGCTTTCTCACTACAAACATTTTTCGACAGCCATTGGCAACTTCTATGCTGCAGCTGCCGAGCCCTGCTTTAATATTTCAAAGTATTTGTAGACCTTTATTTCTACAACGAGTTACACCCACGTAACTTATTCTGTTTGTCTAGTGACAATAGATAAAAAGAGTATACGGATTACCTACATTGTTTTACGACCAAACGAATTCTTATATACAGTCTTCAATATTAATACCGAAGGAAGTTCCAGAACTATAAGTTTACCATATAAGTGTAACTCGCACTTTTCTTAGCAAGTGTATATATGGGAGAACCATGAATTATTTTTAGAATTAACAGAAGATTAGGACTCTCCAAAGCTAGCGGTAACTTCCAAATCATTTTAAAGTGCCAACAGTCTAATTGAAGAATTGCATGCAGCTCTGGCACGTTGTACACGTCAAATCTCAATTGCTACCTAATTCGTTTTAACTTAATCTGGCAAATGATAAACCATTTAGCGTACATTGTCCCACTTCCGACACATGCCGCCAATCCTTCAAGTCTCCACACGCGCCACATATGTTGCACATGCATGGTAATTAATTAAATTCTATGGTGTGACGAGTGGAGCAGGACTCGACAGTCCACTTTCATTTGCCTAAGAGCTCGCCTTTAATTATAAAGTATGCACAACGCTTAACTTAAAGGCGCCAAAAAGTATGCATTATTAAATTTAATCGAATGTTTCTATAAAACAAACCATAAAACTGTCACACAAGGACAACTGACAAATGCTCGTCATATATTCAAATTACACCCTACAAGTGTCAATACACCACACCACGCTTAGGTAGCGAAGGGCATGCCCAATAAGGACTAGAAGTACTACGAAAAAGTCAAAGCAACTTAAACTAATCTACAGTAAAATCGATTTGAACACTTTAATGAAAGGTGACAGTTATTAGCAGACTGAGTATGGGCGTCGTAGGAGGGTTTTGGTACGGACCTATAACTGGCACTGAGTCTAATTCCAACGGAAGAAAGTAAAATTGTAGTATAACAAGTTGGCACATCCATATAGTATACGAGTTTACCAGATTTTGTAGCGCTTCAAACAATTAATTGTAAATTGTTGTGTTTTATTTGTTGAATAATGTAGGTCACAGAGAATATTATCAAATTCTGTTTTTCGATTTTCTTAAATGAAAGTCTTCTTTGTATAAAAAGGCTAGTGATATAAAAGGTTAATTTTACTTTAAAAGCTATACAATTGTGATAAAACCTTTATCATTCATTACTCTCGTAATCTCTGACCGAAAATAAAGTATGAAATGCTGAAAAGCCCCAAAGCATTTGTATCTTCGCTTTGTTACTGTGTATTTGTTGTTGTTTTTTTTCCCGGTGTGCCGATATGTGGCATTGCAATATGCATGTAAATTTGTTCACCGATGTGTGTTTATATTTTCTTGCCACGTTCTCTACTCCTCTCCCTCTCTCTTTCGATCTACTCGTCGCCCTCTTTACTTCTCTCGTCTCACCATCCCGCCTCCTCTCCCTTTTTCCTTCTGTGGTCTCATCATCTTTCCTTCACTACCACTGTCTTTCCGCCGTACCTCCTTCTGTTCTTCACTTCTTTCCTTCTCCACTACTTCTTCTCTCCAAGTCACCTTCTCACCTAGAGACAAAGCTGGAAAAAACCTTTTAACGAGCAGATAACGAAGACCCCTGATCATTAAAACCCATAAAAGCATGAAATTTAATATAGTGGAATACTTCCCAAGACAGTGCATATATGTTCGGTTTTTTGCTCTTTCTCTTTCTAAATTTTGCCTACGAATAAGTCGGCTTGACAGACTCACACATACACTGTCTTGGAAATTGTCGCTTTTCAGCAAAAATGTTGAATTTTTTAACGGTCCACGATTCCACTCTATTACTTTCAGGCTCTTTGCTATATAAGATTAAACTTTCTACGTTGAAAGGTTTGGGGGCTCGTATTTCCAAAAGATATAAAAATTATGATCTACAAAACGGACCAACAGCGTTTAAGCAAGTGAGAAGTACTTTCTAGCAAATTTCGTGCTTTCAGCTCATTTAATCTTCATGTTTCGCTTCAGATTTTGGTTACGCATTTAAACGCATTACACGTATTTCCATCAAAAAAAAAAAAAAAACATTTCCCTTTTCCCAACAATTGGAACCCCTACCAAATATTCTAGCTACGCCCCTGCCAGCACCTGAGAAAATACCGCAACACTTCTTTCTCCAACGCCTGTCCGGTTAGCAGTAGCTTTGTTCGTCAACGTGCCGTACTCTATATTCATATTATCGTTTATTGAATTTGTCTAAATTGCCGGCAGACACGACAACCACAACCAGGTAATGGTAATGGAGCAATCTGAGTAGGAGTTGCCCAACGTTGGTCAAACTGTTGTTGTGGTGTCCAGGCTCTAGCTCTAGGCATTGTCTTTGGTTTTAATGCTGTTGTTCTTGTTGTTTTTGTGACATGTTTGTTGTTCATATTTTTTGTTTTGATTTTGTTGGCTTACGAGGCACTTCGTCCAAACTCAGCCTAGATTACGCCTTCAGATAGTGGTAGCCACAAATATGGCATGTGGCTAGAACGTGCAGCTCAGTGTTTTCATTCATATTGGGGGCTCATTAATGAGGCATGTGTGTGGGTTGGGTTTGGAGGGAGTTCACAGTGGGTTCTTTGTCATGAGATTTCACATTGAGTACTAGTTTCATTTACATTTCTCATTCTCGCGCGGCCAACAGATTTATGAGCCAAGTGGTTGAGAACCGTCTGGATCTGAAAAAGTCGACTAGTCGCTGTCACAGTTAGACACAAATGAATGTTTCGTTAGCACATATTTGACTGGTTTATTTGCGTGGAATTTGTTGTTGAAACAAAGGTTTAAGTATTTGCATTTCTATTATAGGGTCGCTGGCCTAGTATTATTTATGCCTTGATAAGAGTTTAATAGGATTTTAGTTGGAGTTTAATGAGTTGCACAGTATTTAACTGGCTATTTCTTGTGTGGGACTATTCTTTTTATAGAACTAGATGGTCTAACATACAAGCTTTTAAAAATCAACAAGCTTTATTTCAAGCTGTAAGCCAAAATGTATTTATGAATTTGGATATGAAAGTTTACTGACTTTCCCGTCCCGCATGCGAATGTGAAACATTCATCTGTGAGTTCTCCCCAACTTGACATACTGTGGTGTCATTAAGCCTGAACATAAAAAAATAACAACAACGTAACATAGGCATGCATGCTCTTCTTTTTGCTCTTACTGCTAACACAAAGGAACTAAACTATGGCACATAGCTGATGGGCATATAGAAGCCTAGTTTTTGAAGACAGCATAAAACCCAAGCAGCGCAAATATAGAGATTGAAAGGAGCACTATAGCACACATTCGTATTAAATATCTAGAAAACTATAGTAATAGGAATTATAATCCCTCAAATCCACGAACGTGTCAAGGTAGACCAAAACAGTTCAAGGGCTATTGCATTGATATTTAATAACCTTAAATTTGAGTCACATTTCATATCGAGAGGAAATATGGTTCCCAAGTAATATGCTGACTTCAAAGCTCCTGATTTATTGAATATTTTGAAAAAGCGATGATTCGAAAACTTTGCTAGAAATACCAAAATTGCTTCCAAATTCGCAGTCAGCGGAACGGAAGTTCAATTAAATTGTCAACCGTGGCATTTTTGCGATAATCCGTAATAACTTGGACATTTCGCTACCTATTATGATCAAATTGATGTTCAAAAGTTGTGAAAATTTAAGAATTTCTGAATTCTGAAACAGAGAGAGTATAGCTTATTTTTCTCTTCAATCGTGTCAAAAATTTCTGAGAAAAATTACCGAGTAATACGATGCTATTAATGTTGGAAACTATACTTTTGATGTTGTTTGATTCTTCCACCTTGGCATCACCGTCACCATGAAGAACGATATCAGCAGAGAATCACTCTTGCCAATAGATGTTTCTTTGGTTTCAATAGGCAAAAGAGTAGGAGAGACCATTCTCGTGAGACAAAACAAACACTTTATAAGACGCTCATCCTTCCTCTCTTGCTTTATGTCGCTGAAGCATGGGCGTTGTGCGTAAGATTTTTTGGGTAATGACCACCGCACTCGATGAAACAACGAACTCTGACATTGACATAGTCAAGCGAATTAACTTCTTGGGGCTCCGCTGGCTAGTCCATGTTGTGCGTATGGTATCACTAATTGGGGCAGAGGCGACTGGAGGATTGCAGCGATCAGCGATCCAAAACGTATCTTTGCCTAGTGGTATAAACATTTGAACAAAAAGTACATTCGAAACTGACAAAGTAGCTGATCAATATATCATAGCTCAACTGTTTTATTTAAAACTAAGGGGCTCCGTCCCCTGTTCGCACTGATCGTCAGCCCCCGTGCAGCTCACGAAATGGAGAATGTTCCTCTCCCCGTACCCCTTCCTCTACTTCTTCTTCCTTTTCCTTTTCTTGTTCCTTTTCCCTTCCTCTAACTTACTTCTGCAAATGCAAGAAACTATCTATGTCATTGGTGCCAGATAAAGCCGCATTTGAATCTAACAGTTCAAAAATGTGTATGCGATCTGTCTGTATACGCTAAGCACAACACCCAAATAGTTTCGAACACGAAAACGGAACCAAGAAATTTCTGAGAGCAGAAGTATTTGTTGTAGAACCCAGCCTTTAAAAGGGTTGTGTAAACACTCCTCCCACTGAAAGAGAGTTAAAACACAAGTTCGATTTTAACCATGTTCAATAACTAGTATTACAGCTCAACCCACAATGTCTTTGAGTAGAACCCTCCACAGCAGACAAACGGACGTATAATATGAAATTATGTATATAAATATTCCGAATGCAACAACTGCTATTCCGGCTGTTTACACATGGTGCACTTATAAATAGAACCCCTTTCCGAACATACTTATTACAGTTGGGTCTATATATATATATAATTTCGTAACCGTAACCGAAACTGCACTCAACACATTAATGTGAAATCCATATGCTTAATCATATGGTTATTGTTATATACCCAATGTTGGCATTTGCTTTCCATGATTGATTATAAGCCATTGCTGAGAGCAGTTAATTACCAATAGCTTGGCAAGCACTCAAGCGAGTCCCGCAGCTACTATTTATAGAGCTCATCAAAACTAATGGATGCAAAGGCAACCATAATTACGGACAAACCTTGACCATAAAGTACTGCGGAATTTCCTGGCAGCTGCCAACTTACGTCATTTTGATGCAAAAACTTCACAACTTTAAGTTGACTAATTGGTAAAACCTGGTGTTAAGTCAAAAGTAAAAATAAATCATAAAAATGGTAACGCTCATATTCATTCGTCAAGTGCGTGCCGTAATCTCAGGGAACTTTAATACAAACTGGGCCAACTTCTCTGCATTGTTTACATTACTAAAGTTTTTCGCATATTTCATTTCATAAGTTGGTACATATACAAAATGGCGCCGTTGGCCCCAATACGTACACTAAAATAATTTTATACCTATATATTTTACACTTGTAACAGTAAAGTAAAGCAAATGCAGGCTACGATTGCGGCGATAAGCAGCTATACCTATCCCTTAGCCAGCTCCAAGTAGGTCAATTAAATGCTGGCTCAACGTACACCCTTATTACGAGCTGCCAAAATGTGCACCAACTCTACACCAACTCGAATAATGTTGAAACTTTTTCGACGCTTACATAAAAATATTTCAAATATTTCAACCATTTTGTTAGAAGTTTTCAAGTGACACTGCAAAAAGGACACACTTACAAAATGTTTCACTTGGTATTTTTGCCAGTTTTCGAACACGCGAACAATTTTTCGCCACTTTAAACTGTTTAACCGTTGTACTAACGGTAAAGTGTAAATGCTACAGCGCCGTTAGGTATGCACCGTTAACAAAAAAACGAACCGCTCGCGTTGACTGACAAAACTAAACTGAAAGGCTTCAACGTAAGGCGCCATTGTTGGTCAGAGTTTGGCCAAATAATACGTATACGTACAGTAGTACCACTACAAAGCACGGGCCGTGCGAGGCGCCGGAACTTAGTGACCAACACGAACAATCAATTTTTTTTTGTATTGTTGTGTTTCGGTATGCTAATGCGCCATTTTGCATAGAGTTCCTTGGTCAGTTCTATCCGTTATGGGCTGTTGGCCCGGCTTTTGAAAGCTAACTTTTATACTAGATTTTGCGTGAATGAACTTCAGCTTAAAAGAGTAACGGAAATTAAAGCGGTTATAGTACTAGCCTATGTTCATGGTCAGAAAGCGTCAGACCGGGTTTATAAAGCTGCTTCATATACATAGCAAATTGGTCTAGCTGGCATTAACTATATACGTATAGTTCTAGCAATTATTAGACCTTTACACATTTCTGGCTATAATTTTGTAGCAGATTTGGCTCTTAGCATGAGAACTTGCAGATCCACGCCTTATAAAAGCAAGACATATTTACAAAGTTAGGTGATTTGTTTTATATACGCAGGTTTCTCAAGCGATTCCTTGACCTTTAGCTGAATTCTTTTACATGCCGTACACAAATGGAGTGGATCCAATGTATGAAACAGACAGAAACAGGAGTTGCAGACCATAATTACTACAATCAAAAGAAGCCATATACGTCTGCGCTTACATACGCATACATCTCGAAGACCATAAAAGTTAAATCTTAGCAAAAGATGCACACTATTCGTACACAGTTAAAATTAGTTGAATTTTGTTGATACCTTCGTTGGAAGTAAGCCACCCTATAACTCTGTATTTTCTAAAAGTCATTAAGATCTCAAGAAATCTTCATATATGCATATATCCGCCTAAAAACTCTAATTTAATATGTAAGTTACCAATTGACACCCTGCACTGCACCCATTGAGCGAGTGGAACATTCCATCAACACTCTTCGGTAGTCAACTGCTTGGCCCAAAGAGCATGAAAGTAATTGAGAGGAATTCTGCACCGTTAAAAAATTCAAAACTTTTGCTTAAAAGGGACCATTTCCTGAACAGCTTATTTGTGTGGCTGCTTGTGTTATTGTCTCAAGAAACAGAGTTAAGAAAACCTACGTGGATGCACTGTCTTGGGAATGGTCAACAAGTCGACTCAATGTAATGGACAAGGATTCCACTCTATTACTTTTATGCTCTTGGAGCTTCGCCTAACAGCCAGCAACTGTGATGCAACCATTCGCTGGGTAATAAGAATAAGATAATGCTGCAATTTTCGGACTGCAGCAGCGGAATTAGCGGCGGCAGCACAGTCGGCGATCTTGGGTTGTTTTATCGCTTTATTATCGTTCTCTGTATAATTAGCTGACAGTGAACCTCGTTGGCGGCATGTTTTGTGTCCGGGACTAAATCGTGAAACGGGCACAACTCTAAAATATAACTTGTATACTCATGGGAACCAAATGTACAAAACCATGTTGACATTTGCCACTGTCGGACACAGATCTGTTTCATTTATCATATATCTATATTTCGCCTGAAAGGGGAATAGTCGAGATTTGGAGTACCGGCGTAGAAACGACGACATTCTCTAGAGTCGCACTGACTTTCTTAAGGTATTCGATAAGGCTTAATTGTTTAAGGCCTATCCGTTCAAATTCTTTGAGACACACCAAGCGTCGTCGTGCCATTTTTTTTTAAATTTCAGATCGACTTCAACGTCATAGGTAAGCTTCTCCATCTCATCCACCCCTCCCTCTCTGGCTACCTTTCACTTTCCACTTCGCCGTTGTCCTCCTCTTTCACTTCCCTATTTTCTCGGGATCATTATCCGCCTGTACTTAACGAAAAGACTTACACCGCAAGAACGTTTAAAAATTGTTCAATTGTTTTATGAAAATAAACTTTCTGTGAAAAAATTTTTTTCTTGCCTTTAGAACACCTTGTGCTCCGCATCATTGGCGTACCGAATCCACTATTGCCAATACAATACCCCGTATACAATATTGGATGAGACTTATGATGTTTAGGCAGCATCCAGCACATAGTGAAGACAATAAGCCGGTGGTAACTAAAATTGTTCGTGATGACCGTGATGAATCTTTAAAAATGAGGATGGACGGAACATAACTGCGAACAACGACATGTTCACAGATTATATTTTGCCTGACTTCAAAAGCCAGGGATCTGTACAACATTTGGTTAGAACTTGACGGCCCTACAGCACGTGAATAAATGAACTGCTTATTTCACACTTTGGACAGAAGGATTGTTGCTTATGTACGTCTGTCTATCTGTCCCTACGTTTTGGGGAGAGCTGCATTCAATCAGATTGCAGCACCTTCTTGGAGGTATGACCACCAGAGTTGGAATATCGTTCCGGAATCAAACAGGGAGGAGGGGTGTACGATAGTCCTGTCATTTATAATATTAAGGATTTAATATTTGGCCATCAAGGTGAGAAGGAAGCCAAATCTTCTCTTTTCTCTATGCTGAAAACAGCATTCGAGGTGGTGACTTTTCGAAACAGCTCAATTTTTCGTCTGCCGGATCACTATAGCGTGTGCCAGGTAGAATTTTGTTTTGATAAAATTAATCAGTATATACACATTTACAAAATGTCGCAATCCCTTTATGAGATGGCTCAACAGTTATTACATCCTTACAGACACTGGCTTAAATTATTTTTTTTTTAAATTAAACGACTTTTTTTCAGCTATTTATTGCCTCCCTCTTTAGTTACTGCAAATGAAAAAAAAACCGATTCCTGCATTTTACATATTGCTTAGTTCTTCGTAGGACCACCCCGTTTTAGCCCAACCATTCACACATTTTTATGCAAATCACTTGACGTCTAAGTGGTGCGCCCAGCTACAATACTACCCCAACTTACTAACAATACGTAAACTATGTATAACTGTTGTTCAAGAGAACATACATTTCCGTTATGCCAAACTAGGGGTCGCTCAGCTCTATCATCATGGGTTTAAGTGTTTGGTTGCAAATCAAATGGGTCATATTTCGCCTGACATTCCGTCAACATGCAAGCCGCCCCGGCAATCATCACTAAACGCTTGAAAAATGTGACTAGGGGGTGGCAACCCCAATAATAATGGACAGGATTGCATTAATATGCAAAATGCACATTTGATAGATTGATTTAGGCGAGCGTACTCGATATGTGTTGGCATTTGTAAATATTTCATTGGGTCTGCCTGGCCGTTGAGGCTAGCTAGGAGCAACCCTGAGACCACCCCCGAATTCACTTTATTCATTAGGCAATTGCATGCGAAGCACTTGCAATTTCCCTGTCAAGCACTTTCACTAGCCAGTTTTTTCAGGGCTAGCCAAGTTATAGCCGTGTTTTTGGTTTCAAGATTATAATTAAAGATTTTTCGAGCACGACACGAAAGGTCAAGCGCGTCGCAACTGCACGGTAAATTGCAGCCGTAAACACAATGAAATATATGCAGAAAAGAAAGAAAAATTGCGCACAGTATTAAGTAATTTGAATTTTTATTAGCTATACCATATAATGCATATATGCACTTTTTGTATATAAAATTTAATTTGATTTTTTAAATTATTTTGTTGCAAATTGAGTTTAACTAAACATTTAATAGGCATAATAAGAATAGCAAAAAATTGTGTGTAAATACAAAAATAGGCTACAAAAACGCAATACCAACTGGCCAATACTTAAGAACTAAATGCTAACTGAAATTCATATAACCTACGACAATATTTGTGGGGCGCAATGGGCGTGGCTATGTTAGTTGGGCATATAGTACACTACGTAAAGTTACAAACATTTAAATAGTTAAGCACAAGGTAAACGTAAACAAACGTCATAAAATCGTTAAAAGAATTATATAAAATGTAAGCAAATATTTGCAGAGTATTTGACTTTGGCTTTGTGTAGCTAAATTTAACTATTAAGGGCTGGCATGTTCAACTTGTTATTAGTTTTGGTTATTTTCAGCTATTAAATTTTGAGTATAAACCTATCTCTCTAGTTTACTTGACTTTACGTAGAAAATTGTGCCTTTAAAAGCGTACAACTGCTATAAATGCTTGACGAATTGTTAGTGTATTGGTTTGGTGGTTTATAAAAAGGACAATTGCTTTATATTAAACTATGAAATTTGTTGACATTTAGTTTATGCTATTGGAATACTTTTTTTGTTTTTTGTCGCGCTGGCTCACGTTTAATGCGCCTGCTTTGCTCTCTTTGTAGGTGTATAATTATCAATATCGTTATCGTCAACATCAACATCATAATGCATATTGTTATTGTATGTATGTGGTTGCTGTTGTTTGTTGCCGTGTCCGTCTGACACTGCCTAAACGCAAGGCTCCACGTAATTGCCCGGAAACAGGCCAGTAACGCCGTCCATAACGCCCTCCCACCAGCCATCGTCGTTCTTTTTTAGCACATATAGCACAGAGCTCTCCTGGAAACTCAGCTCATCATCCTTGTCAGCGTAGTAGTCATAGATAGCCACCACTAAAAAAAAAAACAAAACAAACGATTAGGTTCCACATGTGAATGTTTAGAAAATTCGAAAAAAGATATTTTTTGTGCCAAGTTTTGTATCGATACGTTGAAGGGTGTGTGCGTAGCAAAACATATGAGCTGGATGAGGAGAGTAGGTTTTTTAAACAATTCAACAAAGTTTTGGATGACTATATCTGTCAAGGGAAAAGATCAGTGCGTGTCCGTTTACAGTTTACGATTTCTATCGGATATTAATGAAAATCTTCTAATAGTATCTATATATATCTTAGTATAGATAATGTGCACCTGTGCACCGATCATTCGCCGCAGGCGGTGTGTTCGACATTGGATCGATGATTTTGTTTTCGTGAATATGAACATTTTTGGCCTTGCCCTAGCAACAGAATCATACTCCAATTCTGTAGAGCGCATATCTAATTTCAACTACAGAAAAACTTTCGATTAGAACGACCAATTTCAACGATTGATTATTTGCCTTCTTGATACATATCGATTGCTTTTGTACACATGCGTTTCTTTTATGCTAAGACGTGATTTGTTCTGTGTCTCAATTCGGACTATTGATGCTGAACAGTTTTGCGAATCTGTCACACACACTTATTGCAGATATAGAGAATAATTATCACGCACTCTTTCACTTACCCTTTTCAATGAAATTCTTGGGCACCCAGCCGGGCAAATTTTGATCTTCGGGCACAATGGGCGCCAACTGGCCATGCGGGCCAGTTGAAGTTCGTGGACGTCCAAAGTCCTGATGCTCATCCTCTGGCGGCGGAGGTGGTGGCAAAGGCGGTGACTGTGAGCCGGGACGTGCAAAGTTCAAGCTGAAATGATTTCTGAGACAAAACCCATAAAGTTATTAAGCATTCATTAATATAGTGTAGAAACATGCAATTTACCGATTGGGATTCCTGAGCGTAAGCAGTTGCCAAGGGGAGTTAATATGCAGTTATTAGAAGATAATTATACACAATGAGGGAGTAAACAAATTACTTACCTATTATTATTGCGACCCAAGGTATGCATGCCAATGTGGCTCTGCTCGGTCATTTCATGCTGCGAGACGGTCAACGGCGAGGGAGGAGCTGTGGGTTAATAAAACATATTTTAGCATGTAACAATTTTAGAGTTTTTCAAGTGTTGCTTACGCGGCATGCTGCTCCTGTCATCATAAGTAGTGTGCGGCGGTGGTGGCAGCGACTGCATCATGCCCGCCGATGGAAGATTAACATGCGTGGCAATTTGCTGGCTGGGCGGCATAGGCAGCGCACTATAGCCGGCAGCACGCTCATTGCCAGCTGCGCCACCGCCTGTAGTGGTTGTGGTGACAGTAGTGCTGGACGAAGCAGTGGACATGCGCTTGGGATGCCCTATAGGATAGTTAGGCGCATAATGCGAGGGCACTTGCGGCGGATTGACCACCGGTGGAGTGCGATATTCACGTGAACTTTTGCCTAGCGTGCCTGTATTGCTAACAGATTTGCCCAATGTGCCTGTATTGCCAGCACGCGACATTTGTGGCGGTGTCGGTGGTTTGGTTGTGGGCGGCGGACCCACAGAAGGCGGCACAAGGGATTGCACAGAGCCGTGACTGGAACCGCGATGCTGCTTTTGACGCACTTGCGTGGCGGCCGAGTTAATGCCGTGACCTATTTCATCCAGTATGGAGTAATCGATTGGTTTGCGCACATACTTGATGGGCTTTTCCGGATTGATGGGCGCCACAATCTTGAATTGACGCGAGCTCACCTTATTGGCCGTGAGCACGCCAATTTCGCTGTGGTAAGAAAACATAATTAGCTATAGGAATATTGCTTTGTGACAACAAGTAACTCACCGTCGGGCCACCTTCTCCTTGTGTATGTGCACAGTCTGCGCTATATGATTCATTTGCGACTCCATTTCGCTCAGTTGCTGTGCCTGCAGTTCCAGCAACTGCATATAGCTATAGGCCAAGGTATTAATTTGATACGCAACGCTGGCCAGCGATTGAGTCGTATAGTTTTTGGTAGCCTCCAAAGCAGCCTTTTTATTGTCCGCGCGATAATAGGTGTCCTCGCAGTAGTCAGCCACACGCTCGAGATTCGTGTAGCTGTCGCGCAGGCTCTGGCGCCCATCGGGAATTTCGGTGCGTATCAAAGATGCTAGTTCGTCCATTATGTTGTCACTGGCCATGGGTGTGGTTAACATGGATGTAGCTGCTACACAAGAATAACAAACAAACAAATATAGTTTATAAAATGATTAGCTTTAAGCGGAAGTAAACATTTTGCACTTGGGCGGTGACAGGCTCTGCTGGCGCTGCAGTCGACGTCAGCGCTGCGCTGATTAGTAATTTGGTTGCTGACTGCCAGAGCATTTAACAATTTACTAAACCACTTAATTTCATTTGCACTCACTTTAAATAGATTACTTAAGCACTTTAAATGCGTTTTTCTGTAAATTATATTGCTTTAAATGCACTAAAATGCAATCTTTGTTTTACATTTTACAACGCTGCGTGAAAAAGAATGCAGAATGTGAGCGCAGGTCAAAACATCGTTTGCAGCAAACATCGCTAAGCAGTGTGCAGTAATTATACAACACTGCAAGCCAAAACAGGCTTGCCAGACAGCTATATATTTTCATGCAAAACATAAACAAAAAAATATACTGCATTACGCCAACAATGCGCTTATAAATAAAGTAATAATTCCAAAACTATTTGATTCTTTATTAACTAAAGGTGGCAAATTAAACAATGGTTTGTGAGCGGCAGTTGCGAAACCTTAAAAGAAAAGAACGTGACAATATGCAAAAAAGATTGGCGAGCGCCCTAGCAGAATGTAGCAGTAATGAAGGCAGCGCAACTCAAGAAGCAAAAATAGAGGATATTTCAGAAGTTGAAGGAGCAGAAAGTTTTAATTTTGATTTTTGTAGTGGAAGTAGTGGCAATGGTGGCCCGAATTTGACCGAGAAACTTGAAGGCTGGTATTTGAAACATAAGCCAGAGTATTGTTGTGTCGTCGACTTAATTTCAATATTGAAAGAAGAAAATCTCGATGTTGAGTCATTTGAAGTGCAACGTAAGTATGTCCTCATAATAAAAAAAAGAGTGTTTACAAAATTCTTTGTTGATATTTGCAGAATCTAAGAAGATGCCAGGTTGCTTTAAGGAGCACGAAGAATGTTTACAAATTATTAAAGAGGATATAAAAGGTATGAATTGTCTACCAATTATTTCGATTTGGTACATAATATTATTACGTTTTCAGTAACCGTACGTCAGGAGATGGCAGCTGCAATGGGTAAAACTTAATTTTCTGTTCACCTTAGATAGATATATTTTAATGTATTCCTTTCGATGAATGATTTTAGGATCTATGGAAGCAAAGCTTAATGTAATGATGGAGAAGTTAGCTGACCATTCATCCATTTTGAAATCCATGCAATGGCAAAGTAACCAAAGCAATGATTTACAATATATATTCCCGATTAAGAATATAAACGACGCAATTAAAATAAATGCCGAAATAAACGAAGGCAATGTGGCCAATTATGTAAGATGTTTTAATCATAATCTGCATTCATTTTTTTAACATTGATTTTTATTTTCAAAGAGTGGAGTTATAAAAAATTTGTTACAGGGATGTGTTACCAAAAATCTAAATAGAATTATAAGCGAAGAGCTCTGTATGGAATTTAACATTGATGGCAAGCAGGGAAAATGTGCCCTAAAGCAGCTTCATAACATATACGACGCACTTTTAGGTAATTTAAATAAAGTATAATAAACTTAAAAAATATGTTGATTTTCTTTTTTATTTCAGCGGCAATTCCTCTTACCGCTGAAGGTGGACATGCTGAAAAACAACTGCGTAAGGCTTTGCAGCTAATAAAAAATCGCCAGTATAAAAAACCTAAAATCGAAATACAGTACAATTAATTTACATATGTACATAAATACACACATAGCGGTCCTTCTTTAGACTTCGAACAAAACACAACTGTAATAACTTTTCTGTTTTTTCTTATAAATTAAGTTTGTATTTAAATATAAGCATAAAGAATATTTTTAAAAAAATACACATCGCTCCATTTTTTTTTCTATGAAATGGCAATTCTAACGCAATACCGGTAGAGAAAGGAAACTTTAATTTTTGTTCTTGCATTTAATAAGTCCAAAAAAGCGAAATATGTGAAATAAGTAAACGTTCGGAATAGTTCAAAGCTGTTAAGCCCAATATTCGAAAATATAAATATATTTTTTTTACTTTACAAAAGAATTATATTTAAAGAAAGTCGATTCATTTCTAAGAGGTACATACATGTATATATATATATATATATATATATATATATATATATATATATATATGTCTTGAAGCCACTTGAACTGTTTTTCACTGTTTACACCAAAAACTTTTAACGGAACTTAACTCTTATTTTCATTGGTTTTAAATTCGATATAAACGTTTGATAAAATTTATTTTTATATTTTGGAGATATCATAACCTTTACTACGTAGATAGTTTAAACAAACGACTAAAACTATGGGTATTAACTGCCGAGGGTACAGAGTATATGACAGTCAGTATGTCCGAACCCTACCTGGTCAACAGTCCTTCAACCGACTGCAGACTTGCCAGACAGCACAAGGTTTTCATACAAAACGTAAACAAACTAATATTTTTGTGCGCAGTTGGCAGCTCTAGCATATTTTTTTTCTGTGAGTAATACGCTTCAGAAGGTAGCTATATTATTTACAAAATTAATCGGTTGTAATAAAATATTAATAATGTCGCATCAGACGGGAATTAGAGGTAAATGTTTACTTTATTAACAACTACATTTTGTTTATAAAATGTCATTATGCGACTCACCGACAGGCAATGAACAATTGGGGAAAGTTTTCGGCAAGGCCAAAAATGGAAAACTACGTGTGATAAAAGTATCCATTGAGAATGGTGAGTGTGAGTGATTTATGTATACATATATATGTATGTATGTATGCATTAATATGATAACAGTACTTATGCATGTGCTAACCACGCCCACAGAACAGCTCAGCTGCAGCGCTACGGCGGATGCAAAAAAGGATTGGGAACGCGATTACGATAAGCTGTTAACGCCGCTGCTGGAGCCTAATGTGCCCTGCTATATACTCTACCGCCTGGACACCAAGATACCGCTAGGCTATAGCTGGCTATTGCTTAGTTGGACACCAGATACTGCCAGCATACGCCAAAAGATGGTCTACGCCGGCTCCAAGGCTACACTCAAGACCGAATTTGGTTCTGCTTACATCACAGAAGAGTTCCATGCCACCACGCAAGAAGAGACTACTTTGGAGGGTTATAAAAAGCACAAACGTGAGTTTGCTGCGCCGGCGCCTCTCACCACACGCGAGGAGGAAATGGCTGAGCTGCGCAAAACCGAGGTGCGCACTGAAATTAATACAGATACGCGTCATCAAACGCTAGGCGGCATATCCTGTCCCTTGACTGATGCCACAATGGCAGCTGTGCAAGATTTGGTGCGCGGCAATTATGACTACTTGCAATTTCGCATAGAATTGGAAGAAGAGCGCATACATGTGGCTCATGCAGCCAAACTGGAGCTAAGTCAGCTACCCAAGCAGGTGCCCGATGATCATGCACGCTATCATTTGTATTTATTCAAGCACACGCATGAAGGCGACTATTTGGAAAACTATGTGTTCATATACTCTATGCCTGGTTACTCCTGCTCGGTGCGTGAACGCATGATGTACTCTAGCTGTAAGGCGCCTTTTCTGGAGCAACTGGCTGATCTAGGCGTGAACGTAGCTAAGAAGGTGGTTATATAAGAAGTTTTTATGATATGCTGACTTATTTTGTATTCTTTAGCTGGAAATCGACAGCGGCAGTGAACTGACTGAGGAATATTTACAGGAGGAACTGCATCCGAAGAAAATCTTACATCGACCGGCTTTTGCCAAGCCCAAGGGCCCACCGAACCGCGGCGCCAAGCGTCTTACACGTCCCAACGATGGCGAGAATTAAGCAAGACTTACTAAATTCTAAAACTTTGAAGTCCTGTATACACTATCACAGATTTGGGTGCATTTATTTTATTAGACCATAAAATTGCCTAGAATTTGAACTAAGGCAGGTTACTCTTCCTATTTTCTTAACCAATTTCCTGCAATTTTTAGGCGTATTTATTGTCTTATAGTTATTGTGAACTTACATCCGACATAGTGTAAACAGGCCTTTTGCCTTTTTGCGTCGCAATATTTGGGGGAACTATAAATAGTTACAAATGTTCCTAATTTATTTATGTTTTCCACACAACATTTCGCGACGTATAAAGGGCATATTTTCTTCTGCCTTTCCTAGTACGGCATTTAATTTATTGCTTTCAAACGATTCTTCTGTTCATCTTCATGTCTTGTCAGTCATACCCCTTAGCTCCTATTAAGCATAAATTGAAACGAAGCATAGCAGCAGCCAAAATGGGCTTCCTAAACGTGTTCTTGTCTTTAGTATATTATAATATATATGGACATATTCGCAATTTTATTATTTAAATAAAAAAAATAACTAAAATTATGAATTTAACAAAGAACTTTTGAACCTAACAGCAAAGAACAAGGGAATCATTTGACAGATTCCAGCGTAACTACCTCGCCCACGCGTTTATCGTGTTCCTTGACTAGTGCGGATGAAACTCCTTCCGTTTCCGACTGTTTTTTAATGGCCTCTCTTATGGTATCATCGCGCTCCAAACGCCATTTGTATTGCCAGTAACGTACCTCCTCCATGGAAGTACCTGACGCTTTCATTAATAGTAGCGAAGCTCCTCCAGCAACTGCACCCAAGAAACCACCAATAATACCACCAGCAGCCATGCCACGCAGTCCTAGGTTAATTTTGTAGGCAGCGCCGGTTAGAGAGCCGGCTGCGAGGTACTCATATATGGAAGATTTGTCGCGGTACACTGAGACGCACGTTATGATACCACTAGGGAATGTAGAAAGTATGAAAGTCACATTGTTTGGCTTGTTTAAAGGGCACCACTTACAAGTAAGAGGTAGTAAATAGACCCACGCGCCAGCCCCATTTAAAGCCACCTTTGGCAAAGTTGACTGTGAACTGATCCTGCAGTTTTTTCTGTAAAAGAGTTTGTTGGGATTTAAAATCTTAGTTAACAGCATGAAGTTATTGTAAAGCCTGACCGTCCAGTTTAACTTGCAATAACAAAAAGATATTGATTGACTTTTTTTCCAAAGAATTACCACCAGTTATGTAGTTATATATTGGCCATAGGAGAACAAATGGCAAAGGAATATCAAAATATATCAAAATAAACTAGAAAATTTCTTTGCTTTTTAAACCCAGAGATATGAGGGGTATCGACTATAGGTGCATCCTATAAAAGGCCGTCGAAACTATTTGATTCTAAAAATTAAAAAATGGCTTCTAATACACCCTTACTGTAACGTTCTATTTAAAGAGGATAAAGTACATATATATATAAGTATGTATATTCAAAGGTTACCGTGTACCCTTCCAAGGAATTACCAGTATAGACAAACATTTAGACCTTCTAAATGCGGTTTCAGGAATTATATTTGACAGTAAGCTGGTTCGGGAAACTCGAAACAAGTTATATAATCTACTTCTCCGCAACAAACTTCCCACCGTTGAGTTCCTAATTAAAACAACACAACCCGGCGAGTGTGAACATGCGGACAAACTAGCGAGAAACGGGGCCTTAATAGAGTAAGAGCCATTTTGTGGTGCTAAAAGGCACACTGAGAAAAAACCACGGGTATGGAATCTTGGTGCACAACGAAACCGCGAACTGAACATTAAGAAACCATTCTCCACTGTTATCCTTAAATTAGAACCCACTATCCATCAAACCTTGGCTTCGAAATGTGACTTGAATGCTGTAGCCTGGTTGTTCTCCATAAAGTTCATGTAGCTCACACGCGATTGTGTAACACCTCCATAGATAGCGCCTATGAGAAAACCCAGAAAGCCTGCCTGGTAAATGGAGTTCAGCTCTGAACTTATGCTGCCGAATTCACTATAATAAAACAGTTGTTATTATAAATTTATTAGTTCCAATTGTTAATTACTTACTCTACGGTAAACATAAGCTTGAGCCTCTCCAGGCCGGTTTCCTTTGTGTGCTTGCCTTCCAAATAAGATTTGTAGGTCTTCGTTTCCTTATCGATGACATCATTAGAGGTATCTTCTTCTACGGTTCGCAACAGATTGGCGGCTATAATAAAACGACCGCCTCTTTTTAAGAAACTCATGCGAAATATTTAAAAAGAAGTAAGTATGCAAAAGAAAAACATGCAATAAATGTCTAAGTGTTGGAAAATGCAGAAAATGTACTGACAAAATATTAAGCATTGTCCCAATGAGCATGAAAGAAATAACTTAATTACTTTCATATTTGGTTGAGTGTTTCAAATATATGCATATAATTCTTATATGTACTATGATAAAATGTCTATAAAAATGCAAATAAATCGATGTTCGTGCCAATCGATATTTGCGCTAGCTAATACCTATCGACCCGCCATCGAGTATTTAATTGTTTTTTGTGCTGCGCAATACAAAAAAAATTGCTAAATAAGTAAGTTTTAAACAATTTTATTTGTTCTCAGCATATTGTGTTTCTAGTGATTGCTGTGAGACTATGTGGCCCTTACACTCATATTGTCAGTAAGTGAGGCGTTCGCAATTTTCGATTTAACTATGTATGTACCTATGTTTATGACAATCAATCTGAAACATTTTCAAAACATTTAACGTTGAGCGTTCGGAAGCTTTAAGTTACCCGTAACAAGAACAAACCGTACAAGAAGAATCCTAAACGCACCGCCAGAATTTCAATTGAACCAACAACATCTATTTTGTTGCTTGATACTGCTTGCCACCAGTGTCAGTTGTGTCTCAGGTGATTCAGCTACAAAAACCGAGTACTCCGCAGCATCTGTTCCCGTGACTGGTCTTTAGTTAAAACTAACTACAGTAACTGAACTATAATTGAATTTTGCCAATGGCTCCTCGTTAAACACAAGTTTACGCTACTTTCAGCTCGACATGTCTGACGAAGATTACAAGAACGCATCGTCCATTTACGACTTTTCCGTAAAAGACACTTACGGAAATGATGTTCCCTTGGAAAAGTATCGCGGTCAAGTTGTATTGATTGTAAACATTGCCTCCAAGTGTGGCTTGACCAAAAACCATTATCAGAAGTTGGGCGATTTGAAGGAAAAGTATGGCGAGCGTGGTTTAAAGATATTAAACTTTCCTTGCAATCAGTTTGACTCGGAAATGCCCGAGGCTGACGGTGAAGCTATGATCTGCCATCTGCGCGATTCCAAGGTTGATATTGGCGATATTTTTGCCAAGGTAAGTAGAATTTGAAATTATACTTATGCAGCCCTTGAAAAAGTGCCGCGTACTTTTCTAAAAAATCGTTTGGCTTTCTAGTTCAGGTAGTCCAGCCCTCTAGTTTGTCTGGGAGAGACAGAATTGACTATTTTCAAGAACTAGACTGTTGCTACGTTGGTCTCAGTAGGCAAAGGATTATTAGAAACCACTCGTCAAACGAAACACAAGACGCGCATCGCTGAAGCTTGGGTGATGACCTGCTGTATTGCAGATGTCCTTGCAGTCTTTCATCGAAAAGTACTCTGCAAGATCTTTGCCCCCTTGGGCGTCTTCACGGGCTCGGTAATATTGTAGGTACGGGCGAAGAAGCTCCAGGAAGAAAGGTCTGCAATGCGACTGTTGAAGGAAGCAACGAGCCGAAGGCCGTGTCTCCGTTGGAAGGATCAGGTAGAAAGCTTACAAACTTCCTTTGGTATCACCTAGTGCATAAGGATTTCTAAGGCTATATCTATCGTCTCATTCTCCTAAGCCGAAAGGTTTCAATCAACTCCGCTTTGTAGGTTTTTCTTATTGCAGTCTTATTTGTAGGGATTTAAAGTTATACTTAATTCAAATCGTTCCTTATTTTGACTCTATCCGTAATACATAAATAAAACTAACGTTTCAGGTCGAAGTAAATGGCGATAATGCGGTTCCACTCTATAAAAACCTAAAAGCCAAACAGACTGGCAGTTTGGGCAGTAACATCAAATGGAATTTCACCAAGTTCTTGGTCAACAAGGATGGTGTGCCCATCAATCGTTATGGCCCTACTTGCGATCCTATGAACATAGCCAAGGATATTGAAAAGTTGCTCTAGATTCCCAACTTTGTAGTTTCTAAATACACTATTAAAAACATAACAAGTTAAATTACTCGGTCGACTATATTTTCGGCCTTAGCATATAACCTATAGACTTGAGGTTATAAAGTATTCGCGTAACAAATGCACAGCATTTATTATTGATTTTCTCTTTCATATATGTACTAAAATTTTTATTTTATGTTGACTAAAAGTCTGAAATAAATATTTGTTATTTCCGCTCGGAAAATTTGTTTGTTTTTTTTCGGCTTATTACGTGTTACTCATCAATTGCAGAGCTTTTCGCGCTTGACAAAATCTTTTGAACACAGACTTCAAAATCATAAACACACAGTCAAAACACAAGCTTGCCTCTAAAGTGACCTGCCAACGATACCTTGCAAACATACGCACGCATATAGTTATCCCACCCAAAAAACACACATAGGCAACCTTTACCTGCCACCCACTCCTACCCCCTTGCACAGTCAAGTCAACGATCCTGAGCACAAGCCTAATATCCACCAAGCCACAAACTAACAAGAACAACTACTTAGCCTTCAAATGAAAAGATGTAGTAGAATGACAAACAAACGCACTGTCTGGAATGGACGCATTTCAGTAAGTCGACTCAAAGTTACGTTCATTTGAAGCAACCTCAAAAAAAACTTAAAACCAGATCAATTTTGATTTAAGAATTGTTCTAGACACAATTTATTATTCTTCTGTAATGTGTGTAGTTATTAACATTAAGCTACAGAAATTTTGCATTTTGTTTAATTGTGCGTACGTCTTGTAAACCTGGTTTTTAGTAGTTGGTTTTTTTTTTTGTTGTGTAGGGTATTAGTTGTAATGTGTGTGTGTGTTGCGTAACTGTACTCCATATGTTTAATTTGAATTATATATAAAATTCAGCGTATTGAATTGTGAATGAGAAAACCAAAAATTTCTAGAACAGGATGTCAGACATCAATTTTCAACGCAAGCAGTATGAAATAGGCCTGCAGAGAGAGTACATACTCATGTTTGGACAACAAGCCGCGATGGCTGTCCTTATTTTTCAAACTTTATCACACAGTATTACGTACACCCATGCCGACGACAACGACTTCCTGCATGTCCTTCGACAAGTCCTTCCAAGTACGGAACTTGTAAACCACCGGGAATCATTGTATGTCCATGTATGTAGTCCATGCTTCATCCTTAATAGCATTTGCTAATGCTAGCGCCCAAATCATGGCTCCCATGCGTTGCTTTTACCAAAAAAAACTAGGAATTTATTAATTAAAACAAAAAAATGTTATGTAAAATTTTATTATTATTTTTCTAAATTGTCGACCATCTACTCGGTATTCGACATTGTTATGATTGAGCTTAACAATTTTTTAAATTATTTCAAATGACAAAAGGAGCAAATTACTTTGTTCAATAAGTTTGAGAATTCCTGAAGTAATCAAATATCACAATTTTATTGAGGGTTTTGATTTGCAGTTCTTTTTATAGAAAATTATCGATATTTGAATCAGGAAACGGCCCAAAGTGCAGAAATAAGGGGAGATTCGGCTCGCTGCCAAGTTCAAATCGGAAAATATCCGGGCTTGCACCGTGTCAGTTCAAACCTGGAGGCATGCATGAAAGTATAAAGTTGGACCGTTGGACCGCCTCACTCGTAGGCAAAATTGAGAAAGAGTAAAAAAACGCATATTTTTTCACTGTTTTGGGAATGGCCTTTTTTTAGCAAATCGACTCAATGTAACGGCCAAGGATTCCACTCTATTTAATTTCATGCTCTTTGTAGTGAGGTATTGTTAGATTTATAACAATCTTAAAACAACAAAAGTACGTCAGTAATTATATAATAACCCAAAATTTGCAGATTGCACAAAACAGAACAACATTCCAGTCGTATATTGATGTAATGTTATTTTCGCTTTAGCTAACTTTTGTTAATTGTAGCTCTTTCGCCTCTAATTTTAAGCGAATGTTGTGCCAATTTTATGCAGCGCACCTTAGCTGACAACGTTTTACAACACTATACGCCGCTCATTCGGCGTTTGCTACAAGAACGCCGCTAGTTGGCAATGTTGAAAAAGTGATTTGTTGTGAAATTTATTTTAATTTTAATAGTTTATAGCGCGTAAAATAAATAAATTTATTTATAAATACTTGCAGTGCTTTTGCACTAATAATAAAACGCAACAATTATGTACAATGATAATGATGAAGGTATGAAAATAGTTTTACAAAAACAAAGTGCAATGCACGCTGTGTGTAAAATAACATGGCGGCTGAAGCGCCAGCGCTCCGAATGCAAATAAAACTTATGTTCTTTGTTTATAAAACCTTTTTAGATGTCTACGAAGAGGAGAATGCGGCAGAAATCTCGCACGAGCTGTGGCAGGAGGCCTGTTGGATTGTCATTAACGCCTACTTCGATGAAAAGGGCTTGGTGCGGCAGCAGCTGGACAGTTTTGATGAGTTTATACAAATGTCCGTGCAACGAATTGTGGAGGACTCTCCAGCTATAGAACTGCAAGCGGAGGCACAGCATACTTCGGGCGAAGTGGAAACTCCACCGCGTTTTTCGCTTAAATTCGAACAGATCTACTTGTCCAAGCCAACACATTGGGAGAAGGATGGCTCGCCTAGTCCCATGATGCCCAACGAGGCGCGTTTGCGGAATCTAACGTATTCCGCACCGCTCTATGTGGACATAACAAAAACAAAGAATGTGGAGGGCATGGATCCTGTGGAAACGCAACATCAGAAAACATTTATAGGCAAAATTCCCATTATGTTGCGTTCCACTTACTGTCTGCTCTCTCAGCTAACAGATCGTGATTTGACTGAGTTGAATGAGTGCCCTTTGGATCCAGGCGGCTATTTTATTATCAACGGCTCGGAAAAAGTGCTCATTGCGCAGGAAAAAATGGCCACAAATACTGTATATGTGTTTAGCATGAAGGATGGCAAATATGCCTTTAAAACAGAAATACGTTCCTGCTTGGAACACAGCTCCCGCCCAACTTCAACGCTCTGGGTTAACATGATGGCGCGTGGCTCGCAGAACATTAAAAAGTCAGCTATTGGACAGCGTATTATAGCAATTTTGCCCTACATCAAACAGGAGATACCCATAATGATTGTTTTTCGCGCATTGGGCTTTGTTGCAGATCGTGATATTCTGGAGCATATTATTTACGATTTTGACGATCCCGAAATGATGGAAATGGTCAAGCCTTCATTGGATGAAGCTTTTGTTGTGCAGGAACAAAATGTTGCCTTGAACTTTATAGGCGCCCGTGGCGCACGACCTGGTGTAACCAAGGATAAGCGTATTAAGTATGCCAAGGAAATATTGCAAAAGGAAATGCTGCCACATGTTGGCGTCTCGGACTTCTGTGAGACCAAGAAGGCCTATTTTCTGGGCTATATGGTGCACCGGCTGCTGTTGGCCTCGCTCGGCCGTCGTGAGCTGGACGATCGTGATCACTATGGTAACAAGCGTCTGGACTTGGCTGGTCCTTTGCTGGCCTTTCTTTTCCGCGGTCTTTTTAAAAATCTAATGAAGGAAGTGCGCATGTACACACAAAAGTTCATTGATCGCGGCAAGGACTTTAACCTGGAGCTAGCCATCAAGACAAACATAATTACAGATGGTCTGCGATATTCTTTGGCCACAGGAAACTGGGGTGATCAGAAAAAGGCGCATCAGGCGCGCGCTGGTGTCTCCCAGGTGTTGAATCGTCTGACTTTTGCCTCAACTTTATCACATTTGCGTCGTGTCAACTCGCCCATTGGTCGAGATGGAAAGCTGGCTAAACCACGTCAATTGCACAATACTCTTTGGGGTATGTTGTGTCCGGCTGAGACTCCTGAGGGTGCCGCTGTAGGCCTGGTCAAGAATCTGGCTTTGATGGCCTACATATCTGTAGGCTCACAGCCCTCACCCATTCTAGAGTTCTTGGAGGAGTGGTCTATGGAAAATCTGGAGGAAATTGCGCCTTCAGCCATTGCTGATGCCACCAAGATCTTTGTCAATGGCTGCTGGGTAGGCATACATCGCGATCCGGAGCAATTGATGGCAACGCTGCGTAAATTGCGTCGTCAGATGGATATTATTGTCTCGGAAGTGTCGATGATTCGAGATATTCGTGATCGTGAGATACGTATTTACACAGATGCGGGTCGTATATGCAGGCCTTTGCTTATTGTGGACAATGGCTCGCTGCTGCTCAAAAAAACCCATGTGGAAATGTTAAAGGAGCGAGATTATAACAATTACAGCTGGCAAGTGCTAGTAGCCTCAGGCGTAGTGGAGTATATTGATACCCTGGAGGAGGAAACAGTCATGATTGCCATGTCTCCTTACGATTTAAAACAAGACAAGGATTATGCCTATTGTACTACTTATACACATTGTGAGATTCATCCGGCTATGATATTGGGTGTTTGCGCATCTATTATTCCCTTTCCCGATCACAATCAGAGTCCGCGTAATACCTATCAAAGTGCTATGGGTAAGGATAACTATAAGCCGCTCGTATACTACCATTCTAATTTTGCTTCCCTTCCATAGGTAAACAAGCTATGGGCGTCTATATAACCAATTTCCACGTGCGGATGGACACTCTTGCTCATGTTTTGTACTATCCCATGAAACCGCTGGTAACCACACGCTCCATGGAGTATTTGCGTTTCAGAGAGTTGCCCGCCGGTATAAACTCTATTGTAGCCATTCTATGCTACACTGGGTACAATCAGGAGGATTCTGTTATCTTAAATGCTTCTGCAGTGGAGCGCGGTTTCTTCCGCTCCGTGTTCTACCGCTCTTACAAAGATGCGGAGAACAAACGTGTGGGTGACCAGGAGGAGAACTTCGAAAAACCGCATCGTGGCACCTGCCAAGGGATGCGTAATGCTCACTACGACAAACTAGATGATGATGGCATTATTGCGCCCGGTATTCGTGTGTCTGGTGATGATGTGGTCATTGGTAAGACGATTACACTGCCTGAGAACGACGATGAACTTGACAGCAATACAAAACGGTTTGCCAAGCGTGATGCTAGCACATTTTTGCGTAATTCTGAAACAGGCATTGTGGATCAGGTGATGTTAACGCTCAACAGCGAGGGTTACAAGTTTTGCAAGATACGTGTGCGTTCTGTACGCATACCACAAATTGGCGACAAGTTTGCCTCTCGGCATGGACAGAAGGGTACATGTGGTATACAGTATCGACAGGAGGATATGGCATTTACCTGCGAAGGCCTGGCTCCCGATATTATTATTAATCCTCATGCTATTCCATCTCGTATGACAATCGGTCACTTGATCGAGTGCTTGCAAGGCAAGCTGGGTTCCAATAAGGGTGAAATAGGCGATGCCACGCCCTTTAACGATGCTGTGAACGTGCAGAAGATTTCCACTTTCCTGCAGGAGTATGGCTATCACTTGCGTGGCAATGAGGTCATGTATAATGGACACACTGGCCGCAAAATCAATGCTCAGGTGCGTAGAGATATTAATCAGCGCACGAAAGCGTAATTTAATGATGTTCTCTTCCCTTTCAGGTTTTCCTTGGTCCTACCTATTATCAGCGTCTCAAGCACATGGTAGACGACAAGATTCACTCACGTGCTCGTGGTCCTGTGCAGATTTTGGTGCGTCAGCCCATGGAGGGCAGAGCTCGCGATGGTGGCTTGCGTTTCGGTGAGATGGAGCGTGATTGCCAGATTTCCCACGGCGCTGCACAATTTTTGCGCGAACGTCTATTTGAAGTATCCGATCCGTATCGCGTGCATATATGCAACTTCTGCGGTTTGATTGCCATTGCCAATCTACGCAATAATACGTTCGAGTGCAAGGGCTGCAAAAATAAAACGCAGATCTCGCAAGTGCGTCTGCCCTATGCGGCCAAATTGCTCTTCCAGGAGCTGATGTCTATGAATATTGCACCACGTCTAATGGTCACTTAAGTGAAGTGTTAACTGAGTGCAACAACAATCGAACATTATTAGTTTAAGCTTAAAAATTGAGCGGCTTGGGCTCGTTTAGACTTTAGGTAATTATATTTGTGACAACTTGATATGCAAATGAAACCATTTTCTTTTTTTGGGTACTTGTGCCGAGATTCTGTCGTGCTCAAGTGGAGCACTTGCGTGTGTGGCATATAAATAGCTGATTATTGGTCATAAATATGTCTAAAGTTGGGTTTTGTTTTCACTATCGTAATTTTGGTTACAAGTCAGACATGCTAATGGGATGGTATCTAACTTTTCGTTCTTCGTTAAGAGTATTTTTATACACTTTTTTGGAATGTGTAATAATTTATATTACGCTGCTTTCTAAGAAAATATATGAAACTTTCATATATACCTTTGATCATTAGATTAGGGTTTAGGTGTGATGGATCATCAAAGGAGTTTTACCCATTCCTATCACTCAGGCAGCCTTGCCCATTGTGCCCGCTTTGATCAACATGTGATTTGCATGCCCGTGCGTCTGTGGCTGAGCATGCTGTCTCAATTGTAGATCCTTAAACACTTAAGATGTTTTAATGATCAAAAATGATCTATAACAGAATTATACCGCGATGTTGATCTAGTTCGGTGCCTCAACATCTAGTTGTTTAGTTTGGTAATAAATCTTGTAAGGGCATCCAGAAAGTGTTTGATGCGGTCTTCGTTTCTGTCTTTCATAGACATGCAGCTACTTACCATCCGCCCAGCGTGTATTTGTGTACAGTTGCATTCAAATTATCGCGTAACTTTAAAGTTATTAAAGACAACTTATAAATGGTAGGAACCATTAAATAAAAAATTTTCTTTAAAAGGTTATTATACACGAATTATGGCTTGACGGTTATGATGCTGAAACGAAAAAAAAAACATTCTTCACAGTGGAAACTTCTACCCAAACTCGTATATGGAATGCTCATAACGATTGTTTCCTTTAATATAAGAGTTTTAGCTTGAAATTCTGAAAAGACTTTGGTCGCGTTCTTGGACTCCTTGATGCGGTTTCCCGACAAAGTCGCGAAAGCGATAATGCCATTCCGCATACTGACTCCCAGAACTGCTTCAGGATGTGTAAGCGCTGATGGAATCCTTAAAATTCAAATAAATTCATTTTGAGCAAAGAGCGGCTGAGGAGCTAGTTTAGAAGAGCATTACATAGAGGAACATAACATTTGCGTTTCCAGCTCCAATTACAATGTTAAAGTGTTCTTATGTTATTCTAGTGAAAAATGTTAACATAATTCCTTAATTCAATGCAAGAGCGAAGAGCGGCTGAGCATGTAGGTTAACAGTGCGTTAACATAGTAACAAGCAGGAAAACACAATAAGCCCTGCTAACTTAATTAGAAATGTTGATTCCTGTGCTCTTATGCTATGTTATGTTACTCTTGAAGCCTAGTACGCAGCAGGCTAAAAAAAATTGTACACGAAATACGCTATATATTCCTGTTGTGGTGGATTGTAAATAATAAAGTGTGGCTGAAAAAAGGAAAAATCACCATCATTAGTCGAGTTTAAATTCAATTAACGTTTAAACGGCTGGGGTTATTGTTTTACAGGGTATTACACAGTTATACTGATCTAATATAATGTTATGTTACAATTCAGTTGAATTTAAATGCGATTAACAGTGTTTGATAAATGACAGATTTAACATATTTCGTGTGGGAATCCGTTAGAGTATATAAACTTTGCCAACTCGAAGTAGACTTTTCTATCTGGTTTCCCTGGCATCATTCATTGCGCAATGTTTGTTTGGGCACTGCTTACGCGTCGCTTCGACTTCTTGAATGACCATAAGACAAAAGGGATTAATGCTTTGTTGTGCCCAGCCAGCAGCATCTCAAAGAGTTGCCACCAACTGGCTGACGGTTATTAATGGCCACTTGACGTGGTCACCCGGATTGGCGTGTGTGTCAAGTACATTAACACGCTTTTGGTTATGAATAATGATATTTGATTGGTAAATTGGCGCATTGGGTTGAGAGATGAGCGGTTCGACGACAGGTTATAATGCCGTTAAAATAATTAACAAAAACAATTACTATATTGCACTTGTGATATCTTTATTTATGGTTGCTTAAAAATAATTTACAAATTTCTTTATACAAACAACTTAAGGCATTAAGCAAAATGCATACAAATTCGTTTAGGTACTAAATAAGTCGTTCACTTTTCATCATTACTGCGAAAAACGCTGATGGCATAAAACTCAGGTAGTCGATAGACCTTCAAGCGTTCATGACTAAATTGCCCGTTAGTCAGAGCCTTGACATAGAATATCTCCTTACTATGCGCAGATTTATCCTCCAGTAACTGCTGCTTTGGCCTGTAGCCGTCCTTGCGTGGCAGCAGCTTAATAAAGATGATATCCCGCTCCCCGGTATCGAAATTACGCGCTTGATAGAGCTGCTCAGGCTGTGGCTGTGGATAGATGAGCAGTGGCTGTATGGGCAGCACTTCACTGGGTGATGTCAGTTTGCTATTTTCGAGACCTCGATAGGCCGTATCATAATACGGAGCAGCTTGTGTCGTGTGGAAAGCAAAATGCAGGCAGAGTATCAGCAGAGGTAAACTAAGTGTGTTAAATTGTGCGGGGTTGAGCTGTGAATGGAGAGTTTTGGAAATACTTTTAAAGATGACGATTTTTTTAATCAAAACTAATAGGCATACAAATATGCTAATAATATGTATTGACTTAAGCAATAACAATATTGAATATATTTTAGTGCAAAGTCTCAGTAAATACTGGCCAAGCTATTTGTGTTTAAGGGTTTAAATTCAGACGTCAGAACTCTAGGACACCAGAGGGAAGATAACGATTTAGGCGAGCTTAACAGGCTGTAGTTATTCATTCAAAACTCAAAATTTTCTTAGCTTTTTGATGAAAAAATAAAATCAAAAAATCAAAAGAGCGAAGAGTAAACAGATTTCTTAGATAGTAGATAAGTAGTTTGAGGAAAAACATTTTATCGGTTCAAAAACTAGTCGAATATTTAGTGTTTAACTAGTGTTCGCCTTATCGTGGACATTTGACGACTTAATACACGCTCTCATAAGAGCTGATTACAAAGCGGAGAAAAAAAACGAGCTTACAACGTTTGTGTGTAAAATGTATTTTGTTGTTGTTTTTTTTCTAACGTATACAGTAATTTTTGTACTTCAAATCAATTTTTACCTGACTAAAACGCAAAGTATGCAGCTAAAACTTATATTCTGCAAACCTCAAGCATTTTATCTTTCAAATGGTATAGGTTTTAACTGAAAACCTTTCTTTATTGCGAAGTAATCGATACCACACTGAATTTTTGCTTATCGTATTTGTATAAAATATTTGGATCAAAAAAAATTAGAGTGTCTTCATAAACAAAACTAATGTCCTTCCTTAAGTTTAGATGACAGATGTTTTTTAGAATTAAAGATTCTTTATCACTCATGGGAAAATATTTAACACTGTTAAATTGTTAGTTATACTTTTAAGTCACACATAAAAAAAGAAATAATACTGAAAAATGTTATGCTACTAATACACACGTACTCAATGGTCATTTCCAGAGTAGAAGTTATAATATGAGTGATTCTTACTTTAGAATGTTCGACATGCATTTGAATGTATGAAAAGTATTCATTCCACTAAAGCTTGTAATAAGCATTTAAAAACAACTGAATGACTGTATTAAAAACAGTGTTTGACACACTCAAAATGAATGCATGAGTGTCCGGTATGAGTGCCGCAAAGGTAATTTTTGAAGGTATCGTTTTAATCTTCCTTTTACATACGCTTAAGTATTACCCGAAAATGTGTTTTAACTTCATTGGTCCTACTGTTCCTCAAAATTCGAATTTATGCATACATAATTCCAATAGTTTTGAATCTATTAGCAATACCGATCAACGCTGTTCCCAAATCTTTTGCAAAAAAAAAGCTCCTCTCGAGGCAGATCATATTCCACCTCTGCTTCCTCTTTTTCTCTTCCCCTTCCTCCTCGCTTCGTTCACCAACCTCCTTACTCTTTTCGAGGTAGATCATATTCCTCTTTATCTTCCCGATCTCCTTTCGTTTCCCCTTCCCGTTCCCACTAGTAGGCGTTGCCAGACTTCATGCACAATTTTTTGTCCACCAAAATACAAATTTTTTAAAATTTTTTTTGGCAGAAAGCATTTTTATTTTAAGAGCTATAAAGTGATGCAACTCGACTTACATTTCTATATATATAGATTATTTTCGCTTCTAAGGATGAAATATATTTTGTCACAAAGCATTATCAAAATAATTTTTCCAATAAACTTTGTTTTTCATTTAAATAATTTTTAAAATTTATTTTGAATAAAAAAGATTTTTTAATAATAAAATTCTTGAATGAAAGTATCAAGCCAAAACAAAATGGACAAAAAAATAAGCCTGAATGATATGCGATAAAGTTTTCTAAAAAAAAAAAATAATAAAATATTAAAAAATTGTTCTTGCTCGCTCAGGGTCCAAACCCAAGAAGTTATAGCTTCAGATTGTTTACTTAGTATATATATTTCTTAATATTTCTCGACTCACTTCGGAGTCCGTCTAGAGGGGAAGCTTTCGCAACTAAAAGTTGTGAAGCTTAAAAGGAAACTGCTAAATGTTCTTGAGAAATTAAGTCTAACTCCACAGAATTATTCCAGAAAGAATCATGCATGATTTGACCCGGATTTTCTATGCACTTTTTGCTCTCATCTCGAATTTTTCATTGTCATGGGAAATAAAGACTTTAGGAATTTGTTGAATTTATCTTTCAATTAGGTTTTTTTTACATTTAAAACGAATTAATTAAACATTTTTTAACACACTTTTGCAAGCAACTCGATTGATTTCAATTAGAATTAATTGAATAATCGCAAACAATCAAGATCTTCGAAAACTCAAATCAAATAACTTCAACATGCTTTGCATACAAAGCCAATCATTTATTTAGCACTTTTTATAAATAGTAAGAACCAAAAACTCTTCGGTTACCAACCAATTTCACATTAAGCTGCGACATTTTCGATTGTTAATTTACTTTTCGTACTTTGGCGATTCACAAAATCACTTCTAATGACAATTGAATATTATAAATCTTCTTATTGTGTTTTGTATTGGCCACAAATTAAGCCGCTTTGTTGACAGTACAGCAATTTGTTTTTATTTTTATGTTTTTTAGTTTTATTTTCTATATGATTTGATAAAATTATTTTGCGCCAGGCCGGAGCAGCACCACCACGATCGTCACAGTTAACCGTACAAATGGCAAATCGAGACTGGCGCGCGACAAGGCCAAGTCAACTTCATTTACCGGAGTTTAAGCCGGCAGTGGTTAGCGTCGACGTCGCAGTCGCGGTCAGCGTTAGACTTTGGCGGAGACGTCAACGAACAAAGGCGATCAAATGGTACACTGGCAAAAGTGCGAACATACAATTACTGCGTTCGAGGTCTTCTTTTGGTATTATTTAAGTGTGTGTTTTTATCCTAGATATATAGAACTTGTAGACAGGGCAATTGAATTTTTTCTCTCCTTTCTTTTGGATCGCCATATCAGTGGTTCTTCCTCTTCTTAACTGGCCAAAACAACCCGTTATTGTGTTACGGCCTTATGTAAATACATTCTTTCATTGAAATTGTGGTTTTACGTGGTGGGTCCCAAACCCTACGCACAACCCCTTTAAGGCCTGGGGTAGCTCTACTGGTCTCGAAAGAACCCAGTGTCATTGTTAGTCGCCTCATACGACAAGCTTTGACCTGCTGACGGGGTATTCTCTAACTCCCTCACCACACACCTATGGTAACCAATCTTTTAATCGAGAAATTCGAAAACTTTGATTACTGTTCTGTGGTAAGGTCATGTTTTGTGTTTGTTGAAAATATTCAAAGTCACTAACGATTTTAGAGAATGTGCGAATCTGATATATATAAAATACATGTTACAGCAGAGTTCCTTCATTAGATGTGAGGGGAGTCCAATAAATCGAAATGGAAATTAAAGTGAATTACTTTTTTTTTTACTACGAAATTTCATTCAGCGATCATTTATGTGGGCGTGGCAGGGTGGTGCCATATGTTATCATTGGCATTCTTTCAGCTTTCTCATCAAAACGCTTAGTACTTTCATCAAGCTTTTACGAGATCGCTCCTGTTGTAAGCTGTTGCGTTTAAGTAAGCTCTTAGTCGATCCGGAAACAAGTCGCTTCAGGAACGGAAAAGTAACAATCCCTCGAAGTTTTACAAACTCATAGTACTGACCGATTTACAGATGAATAACAAATGAAAGATTCAAATTGAAACTTCATTGTATAGTACATGGAAGGAAGGATTGACATTATGAATACTATATATGAAAATCTAGCTGAAATATGCTGAAAAGCATAACTGATAGATTCCAAATTAAGAAGAAGTCTACCTTAAAGTAGTCATACACGTTTACAAGGTCTAAACTTGATGTACTTGACTTTTCTGCCCAGTGTAGAAGACGCCCAAATCTAATGACTTTTACAATTGACCAACGCGTTAAGAGTAAAAAATATTATTATTATTTTCTTACCATGTTATTGCTATTAATTTATTACTAGGTCGTTGCTGATGAGCAGCTGCCACAGCGTTGATAGGTTCAATGCCGTTAGCCTATTGCAGTACCAGAGCATTACGCGTTCTTAGTCTACCCTATCTTTAAAGTTTGAATTGATAATTTATCAATCAAAGTCTATGGATTCATTATAAGAGCTGGGATTAGGAGCTACTTAAGCAAATAGCTGCTTAAATTTACAAAAACAACGAGAAAAACTTACTTTTGTTGGTTTTATGATTTTATGCGCAGTGATGTCAATTTTATTATTATTGCTTTTGCTGCTGGCCAGGGCCGGTTGTCAAATTGTGGGGGCGCCAAAGTGTACTGTTACAACGAATCTCAAGTGGCGGCATATAGGGAAATGTTATCAAAATGCAAGACATTATCAAGGTCGAAATGGTATTGGGTGACCAAAAATTGACAATTTATCCAGATCGGAAGTAAGGTTCACTTGCTGACTTCCCAAATCGAGAATATATAATCAAATCAATGTCTCTCAAATTGTTTTAGTCCAACTTGATTCGATTGCAAGTTACCTGTTTTTGTGTTATCTAGAGCGTTTTTCTAAATTTAGGGATACGAAATCAGCGGAGGCGGTTGCCTAGTTGATTATGTTTGATAACATGGGGGGATGAGCATAAAGATAGTGATGACGTCATACAGTTATTACCATTAGTAGCATTCGTATTGTCATCGACAGTCGACGACTCAATAAACGCTCCCATAATAGCTCCTTACGAAGAGCTCCTTGAAAACGTGATGACGTAATATGAAATTATTGCTTATATGCAGACACTTTGACACAAAATTCCATTTTAAATGAATTAAAAGACGGCAATGCATCTATATTACAAATTGTTTTGCATATATCCGATTATCGTTTATATGCAAGAACTGCGTTGCATTTTCGCTATTGCATATAGACGATATCGACTGTACTAAAGTAATATAAAAGGGAACAAACTATATCTGAAACCGGTCCTGCCTATAATGTTAATATTGTTGTTGTATCTTGTAGTTATTGTAGTTAAACCACAAAACAAAAAACACATATGAAAAGCTTAATTGGCAAATATTTGCTTTGCGTTAATGTATAGTACTAAAAAATTATGTACACATAAATTCCTAGCAGCTATTCTACAGATGATACTACTACGTCTAAGACTACTACTACTATCATTTACTATTACTGTAGGGGGTCTTTGACCAAGTCTATTCGTAAATTATGATAACATTTTAACGCTTTTTTATTCCATTACTAAGCGTATGAGTCGCTACTGTTGACAGTGTGTGGAATTGTTGTGTGTTTTAACAAATGAGTTTTATATGGTCAGTAATGAGCCAAGCTCTATGGAGCGTTTGAAATGTCTGGCTAAAATAACTTGATTGGAGTCTAAGGCAAGTGTATAATCAATTTATTGAGTTATTGTTAGCTGCAGTACTGTAAGATCTACTGTATAATCAGCCATTGTTTAATATTAATCATACGCACATTAGGCTCAAGCTTTGAGTTTTCTATAAACTTGAAAAGCGAAAATACAGCTAAATACCATGTAGGGTTTGTTCTTTTGACAAACCGTAATTACAACGTGCCAAATTATCAATAAAAAATGATTATTGTGGTTTTTTTGTTGCCTTTGGCAAAATAAGCGCTGCGCATGCGTTGTACGTGCAAAAACGGTAAATCAGCTAACGGTAGCTGTTGTACAGCAAGAGTAATAACCACGAAAAAAAAAAACATCAATTACAAGTTCACTTTTTGTTTGGCCGAAGTTTGCATACACTGCAAGTACACCGGTAGCTCACATGGAACTTTAGTTGAATTGAAATCTAAGATATTCTAGAAAATCATAGTGTTATTTTACCCCATATTTATTTACTTGTTGCCAGTAAAGTGCTTTATTCTATATATACATAGGCAATGAAAACGCCCATTGAGAAATTAAGTTTTCGAGTTCTTTCGAAAGAAAAATCGTTCTCAAAATATTTGGAAAGAGTAAAATTGGCAATTTACTAATGAAACAACGCATAATAATTTACACTTGCACTTATATTAGGGGTTGTAGAAAATACCGAAAACAGAGAGCCCATAAATTTTTAGCATTTTCTAGCTAAAATGGGTTCAGAATGAGTATGGCTGTCATTAAACTAGTTTGGTTTGTTCTTGAAATAAGTTCAGCTTGTGGAAAAATTTCTTGAAAACAATATAAGAAATGGTTGAGTTGAGTTTTTGTAAACTTAACTTGCATTTTTCTCAGTGTGGACATGCTTACTAGTTGCTTTAAAAAAAAATTTAAAGTAATATGTGGCCTTAGCGACCAGTTCTTCTTCATATCTGCTATATTCTGGCACTTCGGAGTCCTTTTTTTTTGACACAAGTATTATATGTGGATTTTAAAAGTTTTTGGTCACGCTTTCCTATTCGGAATGTAGCAAAAATTTAGTTTTTGCAAGTGTATGCACAAATCCCTAGTGTCTCTGCGCGACAATAAGGGTAAATTATAGACAGACATTAAGTTTGCAAATAATCGACAGTGTTTTTCTCAAAATGGCAATAGAAAAAAAAAAGAATTTTGTTCTTAAGATCGAGAATACCCGGTGTCCACACTATGCATTTTGTATAGTTGAGTTTTCTGATTCAAGAAGATACAAACATTTCCGATATTAGATCTCTCATGAATTTATTAACGAAATAGTACGTTTTCAAAAACGATTGCTTTTCATTTTCGACTAGCATTTTTTTATCGAGTCGGCTTTTTGTATTATGTATATTCTTCTTCCTCGTCAATCTGTTACTGGTTTACGGCCTAATATAAGGCACTTCTCCAGGCGCCCCCCTAACATCTTTCACTGGGAGGGCAGTTTTACGCGGTGGATTCCAAACCCTACCTGCATTAGCTCAGTGCTCTAATACAGGGTGGTAGTAACAGCAGCTAACTAGGTGCACCACGTGGAGATTGTGCGTCAACTTAGTTAAGGTAGAGATAGGGATCAAGGAGCTTCAAACTGTTCTATCACAGCCCAGGCCCATGTATTATATTACACCTAATTATTCGCAAAAGACTCAAGACACGCATTTATAGAATAGAGTGGGGCAATTTCTTCTTTACCAAAACCAATTACCATGACAGCTTTTAGCCGACAATTTTTCAAGAGATAACAAGTGCAACTCAAAAAGGAAAAATTGACTTCGTTACGGAGTATTTTAGAGAACTTTTGTTATAAAGAAATGTACATGTCAATGTTTTCAGAGTTTCTGAAGTTTGTCGTGAGCTTGTGAAGATTTCCTTAAAAACTCAAAAATATATTTCATAACGGAATACTACGAATTAAGACAAGAAATGCCTACTGCAAGCCATAGCATAAGAATACAAGGTAAGGTTGACTCATGAATTTTCATTCGACTGCAAACGGCATTGATGAAGGTTGTGTACGCGCATGTTGTTGCCTTGTCAAACTACACTTATGCATATATTATGAACGTGTGCATGCATTTTTACATGTTTACAGTTATATGAGAGTTCGTAAAAACCCTTTTGTTTTTGTGTTTTGATTTGCGCGTCTCACTCGCGCTCTCGACCGCATTACCTTATCTTGTATTCTTATTCCATGTTGCAAACTTAAGAACAAAGCCATATACTCTTTCTAAGTAAATATCTAACAAACATAATAATGCCCACAAAAAGTCAAAAGCAATTACAAAACTCAAGGGCCCCATCTACACGACAATAGTAGTTGACCAAGGCCACAAGCGAAATTTAATCGCTTTAAATGTGAAATTGTTTTCATTAGCAACAACAATAAACAGTGGAGTACCAAAAAGAGTGTTTGAGAGGAAGTAAAAAAATTAAAATAAACAAACGTGTAAACTAAGAGCAGAGCAAATAACCGAAACATGTATTGCTCGATGTCGTTCGATTTCAATTTCACTGAAGACGAAACCACAAAATCGTGATTAATTAATCGCATTGCGTATTTTACAACTCACTTCACGTTGTGCGACTCTCTTCAACCCGCACTCTTCTTCTAGCTCTACGCTGTTTTGTTGTGGCTGTACTTGATGTGCTTTCCTCTTCTCTTTTCGCTCTCTCAGCACGGTAGCCGTACACTTTGCATATTTGAATTGTGCTCCATTGGTTTCAAATTGTTTTTATTCTTATCAAGCAGCTAAAAAGTGTTAACTATAAAAAATATATAGTAGAAAGAGAAAGAGAGAGATATAGATAGAGAGAGAGGGAGCAATAGAAGTGCAGAAATCGTTTTAATGAGGTTATTCATATGCGAGCATGGAATCATGTGAAAGGTGAATCTCATCAACATTAAAGACGAATACGAAAAGTGAAAGCGGCGTGAGATGAGGCGCCAGCTTAAACTATTTAATAAACTCTAAGAATCCAAAATTATGCATAATTAAAACATATTAAATCTATATGTCATAAAATATGACAGAGGTGTTGGTTAAATTATGTAAAGCGATTAATTAAAAGTCTATTAAGATGGGCAAAGCTCTAATTCGATTTATTAAATTTGCAATTTAATTAGGTTATTGTATTATTTTCTTTTGCTTTGTTTTTCGGTATTATAGGTTGCACAACAAAAATACGAGTGACGTCATAGTTATGTGGCCTACTTCTTGCTTATTGAAAAAACAAACGCATTTCATTAAATTCAATATGGTAAGCTTTTGGGCTTTGCTTTTGGTGGATCGTAAGTCGACGCACAACCTCCTTGTGGTGTTTCCTAATCAGCTGCCCTGCTACCCCAGGCTTTAAAAGGGTTGTGCGTATGGTTTGGAAATATAGAATTAAGAAGAAGAGCTGTTGAAATAAACATTAGTTAGACTTCATAAGGAATATTCCAAAAAGTAACGAGAAATTTGTAAAAAGCGTTTAATGTTTTTACATAGTAAAATAATTCAAAGAATCAATTAGAATCTAAATTAAACATGGAACAAATATTTTTTAATTTCGTATTAAATTACTTTGAAAATTATTTTATTCGGGCATAATTCTTGTTTTATCTTGTTTTTGAAGTCAATATAATATGCTTATTTGAAGTCGACTATTTCGCCTTCTCTAATAGATATAAGATATCCAAGATATATGAGATTTGCTGATTTCGAAACTTTCGAATTCTCGAATTTTTTGAAATAGCGATGTTTTGAAATCGGTGCTAGAAAATCCAAAATAGTTTCTGGATTCGAAATCAGCGACCCAAAAATATTTGATTGATTGACATCCCTGTAAATATTTGTGTTAATTTCGACCAGAAAGTTTCCGGAAATTGTAATTTAAACTGCAAAGGATGGTCGAGAGACTGTCGAAGACATGCCTCGTTCCAAGGTGATGATCAAGGTGATGCTCATCGTTTTTTTTCGATGTTCATGGTTTGTACCAAACGGAAAGACGGTCAATAAAGAGTATTACCTGAACGATTTGATGCGTTTACGTGAAAAACTCTGTCGTAAAAGACCGCAACTATGGGACAACAACTCATGAATTTTGCATTACGACAACGCGCCATGGAACCGAGCTGTAATTGTGAACGATTATAAGGCCAAAAACTCATTCAATATCATCGATCAACAACCGTAATCGCCGGATTTGGCCGCAAGTGACTTTTTTGGTTTTTAAAACTAAAATTGCCAGTCCGTGGAACTCGTTTCGACACAATTGACGCCATAGAAGAAAATTCGCTGAGGGTGCTAAAGGACATCCCGGCCGACGCCTACAAGGCATGTTTTAATGATTGGAAAAAGTGGTGGCACATGTGTATCGCTTCAAAAGGGTTATATTTTGAAGGAGACAAAATAAATATCGATGAAGATTAACATTTTTGCGTTTTATTTACAACTTCCGGAAATTTTCTGGTCACAATATTCGACTAAAAATCAGCTTGCAGCTCCAATTAAAAGCGAGAGCAGATCTCAGTGAATCTTTTTTGCCAATAGATGTTACTTTGGTCTCAGTAGGCAAATGAGTAGTAGAGACCTCTCCCGCCAGACAAAACTAACACTTTACAAGTCGCAAATGCACTTGGAGTGTTTGAGCGGAAAGTACTCCGTAAGATTTTTGGGCCTATACGCGTTGACAACGACTACCGCATACAATGGAACGATGAAGATCCAGCGGCTGCGCTGGCTAGGTCACGTTGTGCGTATGGATGAAAAAGCTCCTGCGAGAGTGGTCTACAATGCGATGGTCGAAGGGATTCAACGAAAGGGCAGACCATGCCTCCGTTGGAAGTACCAGGAACTAGGTAGCACACTAGCTACCTTTAGTATCACCAATTGGACCAAGCACGCGCAAAACAGAGACGCCTGGAAGAGATATTTGCATCAGGCCGTCACCCGTAACGGGTTGTTATGGCCAGCTAAGAAGAAGATTAACATTTTTGCGTTTTCTTTACAATATCCTGGTCACTATATTCGACTAAAAATCTGCTTGCAGCCCCGATTAAAAGCGAGAGCAGATCTTAGTGAACAATCCGCAGAACGATTTTTGTTAGAACCAATTTACAAACACAACTCTTCCAAGCGTCTATTAAGTCCGAAAGTGCTTTGAAGGGTTAATTTTTATCTTTGTTGCATGTTTGTGTTTCCAAGCCAACTTAAACTAACCATTAATGTAAATGTCGCCTTAAATTTGTGGCTGCAACAGGCGAAACAAGCCGGTTAAGTACTCGACTTAAGTAGCGCACGCAAAATAACTTAAAAGCCACAAAGTGGCTGGCAAAAACTATTTAAGTTTATGTGATAAAAACAGGCAACAATAAGGATGTACTGCTGCGTGTTCTGCCCCTCCTGCTGCTTCCTCGGCCGGCCCCTCCTGCTGCTGGCCCAGGCCAACTCCGCCACTGGCATTTCGCCATTTACCCAAGACTTTACTTTACAATCGCAGCAGCAGCAGGAACCGCAGACAATGAGCTCCAACTCTCACTAGCACACACTTAAGCACTCTCTCTCTCTCTCTACCTCTCTCTCCCTCATTCTCTCTCTCCGTGCTCTATTATAGTCAAGCTTTATGTTGTTGTTGCATACTTACAGGCACAAGCACAATATTATCACGTGTGAGTGTGTGTGTGTGCGTGTGTATGTGTGTGTGTGTGTGTGTGTGTGTGAGTGCGTGCTTGTATAAAGTTATGTAATTATGGTAATTAAAAACACACATTCAACGTAGACATAAAGCGGCCACAGAGCCTACCCCTTCTCTCTCTCTCTCTTCATCCCCACTCTCACACACACACACACACACTCTCTCTTTCATATTCTCTTTCTCTGCACCTTTGTGCGTCTTTTCAACTGCATGACATCCTTTTTCATAGTTAAGCACCTTTTGGACTTTTTGTATCCACACTCACACACACACACACACACACACACACACACACACACACACACACACACACACACACACACACACACACACACACACACACACACACACACACACACACACACACACACACACACACACACACACACACACACACACACACACACACACACACACACACACACACACCACACACACACCACACACACACACACACACACTCTACTTAAATGAAATTATGGCCACAACAACAATAGCAACAACAACAACAACTTCCATATGGCTTTACGCGCTTTAAAACAACTACAAAAACAGCGTCAACATAAACACATTTTGCTGTTTTTGTTATTGTTGCAATTAAGAATGCAAATCAAGCCATTTACAGTTGTTTTTCTGCGTATTTTTTTTTTTGTTTTATAAAAATTAAACTGTAATTGCAAATATTTGCTTAAATTAAATTAAGTTTGCTTTGTTTCTCTATGCTGAATAATAGAGGGGAGAAAAATATCTGTAAAAAATGAGAAAAGACGAATAACTTTAGGAATGTATTCAAATGAGGAATAGTTGAAATTTTCAACTTTCATTTTGCTTTTATCAACGATAACGAGATTTCGTTGTTTAGGGTAGAAAAAAGCGTTGTTGAAGTCTCGAAAACCGTGCTAGCTAGCTTCTCAGCTCTATCAAAAATACCAGAAGACTTTGACTACTACGCATTCGTCTTCTTGACTGGCCATAACAACCCGTTACCGGGTAACGGCCTAATATGGAGCATTTCTTCTGGCAGCTCTTACCATTTTCGATTGGGGAGGGAGTTTTACGCTCTGGGTCCCTAGCCTTACGCATAAATATGTTAAAGTCTTGGGTAGACTTCGCTGCGCACATTAGTTTACTGCCCTCACACCTAGTGGTAATTAGAAGAGATAACCAGGTTGCATTAGGAAATCCAATAATACCCAATTTTAGCAATAATAAATAATGATTTACAGAATCGTACTCTTTGCTTAAATATGTAAATATGACCAATCGATAAAATTAGACACAAATTCTAAAAGATTAGATTCCTTGATCTCCCTTTTTCGAATCCATGTTGAAAAGGTGAGATTAATGACCGAATTAAACATTTCAGTTGATCATCGATTGTATCCTATCTTGTGAAGCTGAATAATAAACGACCACTTTCATTTACAAAGAAAAATTCTAGAATTTAGCATTGCGGTAAACATTATGTTGAGGGGTATTTCTTAGGCCACCAAAAAAACTTCAATAATTTTCAATACGAAAAATACGATTTTAGAGCGATTTTTGAAATATTGTATATTCATTCATTCTTAGAAACCCAATACCATGGTCTGCCTCTTTCACTAAGCAATTTCAAGCTCCACCATATTTTGATAAAATTGCTTTAAACTATCGTTGATATCTATATATAAATATGGCAAAAATTAGTGTGGTACCGATTACTTCGCAATAACGTAACGTTGTCAGGTGAAACATATACCTTTCGAAAGATAAAATGCTTGCGGTTTGCAGAATATAAGTTTCATCAGGATACCTTGCAGGTAAAAATTGATTCGAACAAAACCCTACGTTACATACAAACGTTGTTATTTCTGGTTTTCTTTTCTCCTCTTCGTAATCAGCTGTTATGAGAGCGCGTATACGACTAAAGCGAAACGAAGCTAAGTGAAACATTTGTTTACGAAGAAAAGTAGGGTTGCCACATTAAAAATTTCCAAATGTCGAAGAACATTAGTCGATACAATATGAACAATCCTAACGAAAAGTTAACCATTTACGTAAAGTCAGGCTGTCTCATTAGGAGTACTCTTGAACGCATAACGGTGAAAGCGCACTCTTGGATATCTGAAATGCAGGAACTGAAGCCATGACGCACATAGCCGTCTGTAACTACCAGGAGATCCCAAGGGCACCTCACAAAACCCTCTGACCTAGCTATGACATCGAGAGCACAAGCAAACGCCTACACTTAATAGAGATATGGACCATTAGTTCCATGAGAAACTGCAATTGCATTAGAAAAGCTGGAGAAGGTGTACATTCTGCAGCTTTTACTGAAATAATGACCGGACACTACATCTCATGGGTATTAAGTGCTCTATTAAGATTTCTGTAAAAGCTGCGCAAACTAGGATTTATCCATTAATATACCTCAACACTACTATAAAGGCTCAGCTTTATAAAAACCACTTACTATTAAGAACTCATTTTTGAAGTAAGCAAACATAGCTCCCTTGGCTTCCAGGCAAATTTAAGATTTCCCTTGACTCAGCTGTTGGATGTTAATTAGTCTGACTGCCTATCCAGTTCTTCTTCCACACCTAAGTCCTCAGCTAAGTCCGTTATTTACCATCATTTCCCGCTGCAAATTATGCCAATGCTTTTTTGCTACACTATTTTCATTGCCTTGCATTATTGCTGCCACTAGTATTAGCTGGGCTTACATACTACTACACTGAGAAAAACGAGTGCACTGAGAAAAATATGCTTGTTATGAGAACGCTAAGAATAGTGATACGCATATCCACCAATGTTAGTTGACAGTTGTCAAATGTAAGCTTAGGAGTTTTGCCATGGAATGCTATCCAGTAAAAATTATGAGTATGCTGATTTTTGGAAAAAAAGTTTTTACTGACGAAGCTTATTTGAACATGGGCCAGCTCCAATCGGTGATACCAAAGGTAGTTAGTGCGCTCTCTACTTGGTCCTTCCAACGGAAACATGGCCTGCCCCTTCGTCGCCTTGCTTCAACACAGTAGTTTCTTCATCCATACACACAACATGTGGTAGTCGTTAGGTAGGTCTTATGAAGTATTTTCCGCTCAAACGCTCTTAGGACATTTTCAGCAGATAGCTAATTTTTATGTTTGAGACTCCGAAAACCCGACAAAGATTCAGTAGATGACAGTGTATACAAAATGGGGAAGTACTCTTTACCAAATTATGATCGAAAAGCTATTGCAGTCAATATTGTGGCGGTAGATGGAGCATATTGACACAGACAGCCTCTCATTTCAACATTTCTGACAATTTGGTAAGCAATATTATTTCAGGATTCTGTAATTTGACATTCCGAAAACAACTTAAAATTTCTCCATTGGGGTTATAATACGAGTAAGATCTATGCCATTTGCATCGCCGAAATCAATTATCGATTATGTGAATCAGCGATCGGAAATTGAAAAAACGTGCTGAAGCTCTGCAAGCAAGATCGAAGCGGCCATTTGGAAGATATTTATACCTCTCATCAATTCAGATTTGACGAACACATTTCATACACCCTACATTCACATTTTTGAAAAAATTCTACTTAATATCACTCTTTTTTTTCTCAGTGTACTACTAAAACTACTACAACAAGCTGCAACCTGTCTGCTGCATAATTTGCTCCGCGCCTGTGTTTATGCTTCCTTTTTGGCTTCGACCTGGAGCAATGTTTGGCCTCACTTTGCCTCTCTCCTTCGTTGGATTTTTACCGTTGGTCTGCTCTCCGGCGCTGCGAAACTTGGGTAAATGTTTTGCAATTAATTTTCATGCCACGTCGGTTATTAACCTGCCATTGCCTACTTACGGGTCTTGTGCCAGCTACATTTTTATTTTGCATGTTGGTGGGCGGGGCCAGTGGGCGTGGCATTGGTGGGCATGTGTATGTGGCACAGTAAATCAAAATTTGTGTATGCTCCTATTTTTGGCTTGGCCTGGAGGCAGCTGTTAACGGTAAACTAACTAACTAATAGAAAAATAATATAGTCCGGCAAAATATTGCACCAAAGTGGGCTCAAGATAGATTAAATACTTTAAGTTGGGTAAACGAATTTGGCCGGGAATTAACTGGGCCATGGAAAACTTAGTAGCTTACATACCAAGCGCTTAAAATTGTTAACGCCAACAAAAACTTGTATATATGGGTTTGAGTTAAAGATGGCAAATTCTGGCGTAAAGTCATTTCTGGAATTGAATTTCGTTGGAAAATGTCAAATTCATAGAATTGTCATCATTTGAGCTGCAGTAAGTTCTGAGAATTAGCAAGGAAATAGACGCCCAGCTGCCTATTCAGTTTATGCTTTGGAGCGTTTGAAATGTTACGTGGGGTTTTAATTTGCATCTCCTGAACTTTTGGATTACTTTTTATTTTAATGAAAAGCTTTCTGCCATGGCGGTACATCCAAAGAATAAGTGAGTTCAAGAGTTCTGTCTCGCATATGAGGCTGGTATTTTAGTTAAAAGTATCAGAAAATGTTTGCAACTCAATAAACAGCACTTTCTGATAAAATTTCATTCATTTCAAAAATTTGCTTTTCAAAGATTTTTGTGTTGTCAAATAGTTTTGCCTACCGGAACCAATTGGAAGAAGCTTGCTTTATCATCATGCACTTTATTTGCTAAAATTTTATACACTACCGCCGAAAGCCCTTTTTCGGTAAAAACTGTAAGTGCTATTAAGAATGAGTCTAGGATTCTTGAGGATATTAAACACTCTGAACCATTTACATCCATAGGTTTCTTGGTAGAGGAACGTTTTCTTTAATATGTGTTGAATGTCCACATTTAGAATGTTACAAGAAAAATGCAGTTAAAAAAACGTGCCGAACTTTCCTATCGATAATGATAATTGTTCATTAACAAGTTACTCAGAGGTGTGCCAAAAATCTCGCCTCCAAAAACCCTTGGTCAAATGCTTTCTTGTCGGATTTCCCACTCTCTCAAAAGTATTTGGCATACCGACAAATTGGTATTCAGTTGAAATTCGGAGAGATTTCTGACACACCCCTGAATAATTTGGGCTGTTCAGGATTGCCTGGTTATCAGCTAACTTTATACATTTATATTAAACTCGTTTTATCCGATTTTCAGCACATTCATATTTTTTCACGCTTCAACAATATTTAAACCTCGTGTAGTGAGCGGGTTAACGAATACTACCTCAGCAGATCAAAGCTTGTCGTACGAGGCGACCAAGAATGACACTGAGTTCTTTTCGAGACCAGTGAGTAGAGTCAACCCAGGCCTTAAAAGGGTTTTGCGTAGGGCTTGGGACCCACCAAGTAAAACCGCAACCCAATGAAAGAAGAATCAGGCCGATGGACCGACAAACTCTATGCGCTCTACGACGGCATTGTCATTGTCAAGTCATTGTCATAGTCAAGATCCAGCGGCTCCGCTGGCTAATTCATGTTGTGCATATGGATGAAGAAGCTTCTGCGGGTGGCGACGAATGGGCAGACCATGCTCCGCTGGAAGGACCAGGTAGTGAGCACACTAGCCATCAGGAGCGCGCAAAACAGAGACGCCTGGAGTGCTTTACATCAGGCCGTAGCCCGGTGACGGTTTGATATGGCCAGTTAGGAAGAAATGTAGTCGTCATGGGTAAAGGACGTAAATTGAGCTACGCACGGCTACCTCAAGCAGCATATTCTCTGGATTCAACCCTCCGTGATTATTTCCTGTTTCCGAACCTGAAGAAATTGCCATCGAGTGAAGATATCTATTTTGAGGACGAATTCTATTGTTTGGAAGATACTATGTAGAGAAATAATACAAAACTTTCTTTCACTGCTTTTCAAACTGCACTCGTAGTTTTAGAATCTGTAGGTCGAAAGCGATAATTTCAAGAAAAATACCGAGATTGAAAATGCGGCCTGAATCTATTGTTCCCTTGACCCAATTGGTATGGGGTATAAGAAAAATCAGCATCCATGAATGTTTATACGCACACTTCAGTTAATTGTTATGCATACTTTAATGAAATTCCTTATCAAGTATTAATTTCCTATTCCAAAGCTGGCAAAACATAATTTAGCTTGTGATTTTCTGCTCGAGTTGTTTGCCAAAAGTCTGAGAGGAGCTGCTTCCGCTTCCGTTTACCGTTCGTCCACACGTGCGTGCCATATGGGATTACGCAAATGTCAATGTAATTGGTTTTTATGGGTTCTATAATTTAGACATCTCCTTTAGACCAATTTCAGTCACATATTCCATGCTGTTGGCTCTGGGCCAATCCAACAATGTGTCTGTTTTCTGGTCATAAATAAATAAGTTTGTTAAATTGTTCATGCGCCAAAAGTCTGTTTCGACTTGGTCAAGACCATGGACGATGGACCACGGACAGGGCTGCCATTTTCATGTTCATTGTCATTGCGTTGACAATTTGCCTACATATGTAAGTGTGTGTGTATGTGTATATCTGTCGACCTCTAGTTGGCCATTTTTGCTTGTTTGTCAGTTTTTGGCATTACATTTGAATACTCTTTAGATGCGCATCACGTGCTGCGTTCGGGAACTGTCAGACTCCGGACTCCGGGGATCAAAAGCAAATTTAAGCAGCTTACTCAAAATGAAAAGCGATTGAAAATTTCATGAATAATAATTTTGTGTATGTACATGCCACGTTTTATACTTTATATGGCAAGCACTGGCAAGTATATTGGCGGCAACAGTTTATGGCTAAGTCCATGTCATGCGTCCAGATTTGTTGCTTAAAAGTTCTCTAGTTGTTAGTTGTTGTTTGGCAAAAGTTTCAGCTCCAATTAGCCAAACTCAAGTGCAGTTGGTAGACTCTAAATGGCTTTTAATTGATTTTTGAAACAAATTTTGATTTTTCAATTAACCAATGCTAGCAGCAGTCAAAACTCGCGTCAATTGCAAACAAAAACCAAAAAAAAAGAAGAAGAAAACTGCAACTTTTCCGGCAAAAAACTGCCACCCCATACAAACCACCCACTGATTTCACCCATCGATTTCTCTGCGTTTTGCTATGTGTATCTTTTTATGTCTTGCATTTTTTTAGATTTGGTGCGTTGGATTTTTCTTGCTACGCTCGAAAAATATGCATCAAACGAACCCGAACCGGAAACACTGGCAGACGTGTTTACAGTTTAGTTATGCGGATGCGATAAAACAATTTGATTGCAAAATAAATATGGACACTGTGCAAGCGCAAAAACTGGCAAAATTGTTTAGAGCAGTAGAAGTAGACAAAAAAATATTGTGAAATACGAAAAGGGAATGTTTGTGAAACACGAAAAGGGAATGTTTGCTCAAAGATTTTCTTGTCTATTTTTTTTTTCGACATAAAAGTGGAAATTGATTTTCAGACAGGAACAACGTCAGTTTCGAAAAAATTGGCTTTGATGCGTGGCTCAGTAGAAGCATGCAAAGAAAAAATTATGCGATTTGTGGGATTTACAAGACTTTAAGGAAATTGCACAGCATGAATTCAAAAAAAGCGGAAAGTTAAGCAATACGAAAAAGATTTCTAAAGTTATAAGAAAATCATGTGAAATAATAGTGAATTTGGCTGTCGCTAAAGCAACGGTTTTTGTTACATATATGAATTATAGTTGTTAACATACAAGCAACCCTTTAGAAAAAGCTTGTAAAGTTCCGTTCGCGGGCTCGAACTTATGAGGTGTTTCGATACTGGTTCGACAATCGGTTTTTTCAAAAGTGACAAAAACTTAGCTTTCAATTCACATTCCATTCTATTCAGTAATTGTGCACTTTTCCAGGCAACTACTGGACGTCGTTGCTCTGTCTAGTGCAGAGATCGGCATCGGCAGAAGAGCAGTTGCCAATGACAACTGAGAAAAATGTTTCTTCAGCGCATCTGTTTCGACGTAGCTGAATGTGCTCAACACACTGACAACTTTTCTGTATTGGCACCTAAACACTATTTCTGCCAACAACTCTGCTGTCTGCTGCCGATCCCTGGTCTAGGTTGACCGCTGCATTAAAGTTGCCTAAGACCCTCGTTTAAGCACCGATCTATGTCTAAAACATACTTTTTCCTGTAAATTTTGGTCAAGCAACCGCTGATTTCGAGTCAAGCAACCGTTTTTGAATTTCTAGCACAGTTTTTGAATTATCGCTATTTCAAAATTCGAATTTTCGAGAGTTGCGAAGTCAGCTGATCGTATGTTCCTCGGGTACCTTACTATCCATCGAGATGAACTACAAATTGTGCTAAAAGTAATTAAGTGTCGGTTCAATGTTCCTTGGTTTTGGTTCAATTGTGGATAAAAGGGCTGTTGATATTTATTAGCGCTTAGAGTTTATTTATCTTACTACCAAATATGCGTGTGCTTCGCTTGCCTACACTTTAACAGGACTATTTTATTGTTGTCAAACTTATCGATAGAGATATTATGCTAATCGGTATACATCGATAACAACATACTGTTTGTTAGTTTCAACAAGGGCAATGAGCTCAAAAAAAATATATATATTTAAAAACCCTATCGTGATAAGATACACAAAAAACCGATCTTCGCAAGTGGGACTACTGATTCAAGTAAAGCCTTATTAAAAAATATTATGCTAAAAGTTCAACGTGTTTAACTAAAGACATAAATTTTGCCTTTCTTTGATCGAATTTCAGGCACGAGAACTATGGTCCAGAATTCATAGATCAAATCAAAAATGGTATATGAAAGGATTGTAGTATGAGTATTTATGTGCACTAACGGCTATTTATTAATCGATAGCCAGAAGATGTACGATGTGTGAATAAGTACGATATATTTTACACAATTAAGTAAGCGATCCAGATTGAAAGTTGAACAAGAAAGAGGAAAGACGCATGCACCCCCAAAATATATTTAAATTTAAATAGAAAATAACTATTGAATCTTAAAAAAAGTGACATTTATAAGCTGCAAATAGGAAAAGAGGCAGCAACTAGAGTGACCTCCAAGCTAGTTCCGGTATCAAACTAGACCAAGGTAAACTTTCACTTCGATGGATTCCTGGTCACAACAACATAACCGGGAATGAATGTTGCAAGTGTCGTGATAGGGTCAATCTCATCTGTAGGATTGGCAGACACACTGTTAAGGAACTACTTAGAAAAGAGGGCAGGTTGAGGCGAACCACGCACTTGATCTGTGCTCTGCAGGCATCAGAAAGGACCTCGCTCCTATAACTTACATACGTAGTCATATATGCATATATAATCAGCTTAACTACTCCTAAGTTCTGTGAACTTATCAACTAACCTCGCAGCATGTACTAATTAAGTTTGATGCTCTGGTGAGAAGAAGGATGTCGCTCTTATGGTGCTACAGAATCCCGTTGCACAAAACCAGTTGCAAACCAGTTAGAACCTTCCCTAATCTAATCCTAATTAGAGTTCAGTGAAGGCTTAACTTTTCTTTTTCTGCATTTCTTAGTCCAAAAGTTTGTGCCTGTGCCAATTCTGATTCCAAACTAGTAGCTCCCAAAATATCAAAAATGGACGATGAAAGTTGCTTTTCAGCAAGTTGTTTATAAGCCTCAACTTGAAAGCAAGAGATGTGCGAGCTCCATACACGCTAAACATTAAATTTGGCTTAAAAGAGCCGCTACAAATTTCTGCTTAGCTTTTCATTTAGTTTTAAACAATATGCAAAATTTAAAGTTTTCGTTTTTCACAAAATTTTCCACAGCTTTGACTTACGCTCGACGTTTTCAAAATTAATATGCTGCCGTGGCAGTTTATGCACGTCCATATATGCGTATGTGTGCGTGTGGTGAGTCTTTTTGTACCACACGGCGTATGAGTTGTTCTGGTCAAAGGTCGCAGCTTGACATGCTTCTATTTCATTTTTAGCTTTGCCGCAGACGGCACTTTTTTGCTTTTTTTTGCCGACATTGTAACAGCTTTTGATTAATGGCAGCGACGGAGTCGACCCTTTTCTATGGGCTTCTAATTACATTTGACTGCAAAAAGGACACAAAAATGTTGCAAAAAACATTAAAGTAAATACGTTCTATATATGAAAAAATGAATACAAAAAACTCATTAACAGACAAGTAAGTGTGTGTGAGTCAGGCCTTACACAAAGTACATGTGTATTGCATAACTTCCAAAATAGTTGTTTTATGTAACGTTTTTTTTGGGCTTCACAGTGAAAAACTGTAATTGAAAAACGTCAAAGTTGTGCAGTAAAAAAATGTGTTCACATTTGCAAAAAGCACTGCAAAAGAAGTCATGAGCGTAAACATTTTTTTGATGTGTCTGTGTGTTTGTGTGCTGAGGCGTATTTCACACATGAAACATACACTGCAACTAAAAGAAGTGTAAATTAAAACTAAACTATTCAAAATAGTATGAAAGCTGAAAGTTTTCGAGCATATCGCTCAATTACTAGAAGACTGTCATAACTCAAAATACGTGATTTTTGAGTTAATGATTCAGAATTGTTGGTTATTTAACGCTGGTTTTATCTCTTCTTTTAGTTCTCTTTTGGAACTGATAGAGTGGAATCCTTGGCCTTGCTGAAAAGCGACCATTCGCTAGACATGTGCGTTTTTTTTTGCTCTTTCTCAATTTTGGCTACGAGTGAGTCGGCAGTAGCATCACACGTAAGCTGTCTTGGAAATGGTCCCTGTTCATCACAAATTTTGAATTCCACTCTATTACTTTCATGATCTGTGGTTTTTGTACAGGAACTGGCATAAGCGGTAAACCAAAACAAATATCGGTGAAATCGAATCGAAACCGATATTATTGAAAAAAGAAAACCAAATCAAAACCGTTTAATGGATCAATATTACAGGTATTACCGTAATAACGTATCATTAGAAGGTTTCGGTTTGAATGTCTGGTTATTATTTATTCTATCATGCATGTGTCTGAACTTAACTGAGCTTTTGCTCACACAAAGTCTCAGACCAAGATATATGAATAGTTCATATACCTTGTCTCAACCATTATGGAATGAAACGAAGGTGTGCTCAATCGAAGTGGGTGCCTCTTAAAATAGATGCCAATTTAGTCTACATCTGATAGATGTTGTGAGTGGACGTCGGTGCGCGCATTACATGATCATGACACATGTCTTGTCAGTTTTCGCACCAAGCAGAGCTTTTGAGCTTTTGCTCACACAGATTTTGGTAACTGAAACGAAGAAGAGTGAGCACACCTTGGTTTTATTCCATCATAGTGTCAATGCTGTTGCTCTTTTGATAGTTGTCTACCCTCTCTTGCTACGCCATTTTTAAGTTTATATGTGTGCAGAGAGCGACATCCGCAGCTGATATGTCTGTTAACGTAGCATTTGTGAAGATGTGCATTTGTGAGCTTACAAAATAGTAGATTATTATTAACTTTTATTGTTTCTCTCAGTGTGTTGTTATCTTTGTCATAATCACACACTGACAACCGCTCAGTTTCGGTCCGGCAAACAAAATAGCGATACGTTAATACCAGGCATATGGCGTTGGTGTTAGTGGATGCAAGTGTGTGCATGCATGCGTGTGTGTATGTGTGTGTGTGTGTTTGTGTGTGTGTGTGTGTGTGTTAAAAGCGACAAAAGCATTGACAGGAAACAACAGACGTGACAGCTGTTAAACGGAAGTAAAACTATTGTATAAACAGCAGCAACGACAAATGAATAATCGTTGTTTTCTCGCGATGTTTCGCTCAGATTAAACACAACTCACCGACCACAGGTGGATCTGCTCTTTCTCTATCGCTAGCTTTTTCACTCTCGCTTTTCCTCTGTTGCCCTACAAAGTTATAAAGCCGCAGCATGGAAAAAATCCATGTTCACATGTTGCCAGATAAGATACGTTGGGTAAGTTTTATTGATGTGCGGACATTGAGCCGAAACTTTGTGATTGTCTATGTAACTGTGTTTGTTACAACCCAGCGGACCAAACGCTCGTATATGATATAACCCGACAAAAGACTCGTTTTTAGATGCGAAAAAGATACGAATTCGATTCATATGTCGTTCAGTTTGTGGCAGCAAAAGCTATTGTTTAAGAAATATTGTTGATTTGCATTTGGCGATATCTCTTTTGAATCGTTAGAAATATCAGAAAAGTCGCGCAAAAGGCTCGCAAACCCTATTTCTTGCGAGCCTTTTAGGAAATCTTTTGTGATACGTTTTTGAATAAAAATATTATTTTTTTACGAGTCGGTATCAATATCAAAAATGGATCGCAAAAGATATCGAAAAAGACCCGCAAGAAAAAGTTTGCGGGACCTTTGTTTTATTCCCATTTTGTTCCCAACAAAAAACTGTTTTTTAATTTTTTTTATTAATATTGCTGTTTAATATCATCTGGGGAGGTTACAATATCAGGGTTCAATACTTATTGCTGGGATTGGGGAAACCCCGGAAACCCCACTTCTTTATGTCTCTGCCACACCACGAGCATTATATGCCGCCAGGAGCTTCTTATAAACTTGTCGTCCGCCTTTTTGGATTTGGCGCGTAATTTGATCACCTTGAGAAATATATGATCAAATAATTAAAAATTGAAATGTAAACAATAAAATTTTAAATTTCTTACATAATTTTACAGAGATTTTTCAACTTTGATGCATTCCTCGCTCCTTAGCGATAGCAACACGGCACCTTGCCAGTCCACTTTCGTTATTAATTTTTCCATGTCGGTCTTTACTTCTCGCAAAGTGATTAATATATCTATAAATATATAAAATAAACGTATTAAACATGCATTTAATGGGGAAATGATTCATTGCATTACCTGAATGATTGCAACTATTGAAATTCGATTTAGATATGTCTGAAAAAAGTTTAAACAAAAAGTAACTTAACTAATGTGTTATCTGACAAGATTTGTTTTGGTGTATTTTTAATTTGTGTATTGAACAAGAAGTGGGAATCCACAATTTCAAGTCAACAAAAAGTTGGCTATGCAAAATTCGATTTTTAATTTCTATAATTTTAATAATACAAATATAAATAAGAAAATTAGTAAATTCTCGTTTGCGAGCATTTTACGAGCATTTTGCGCGACTGTTGCTAATATTTTGTGTGACGGTCCGCTGGTTGCATTTTTATCGCAAAACACTCGTTTCAAAGCTCGTATGCGAGTGTGTTACTAGGCAACACTGTAACACTCGTTTTTCACTCGTTTGCGAGCTCATTTGCGAGCATTTTGCGAAGTTTTCGCTAAAGGCACGTATGTTGGTCCGCTGGGATTCTTTAAGTGTATGTGTGAAGAAAATTGTGTGTGTATGTGTTTGTGTGTCTGTGCCCAGTCAACTGTCGAGCGTTTGTCAATTTTGTAATTAAATATGTTGGCTGGGTTCTGTTGCAACTAAGTCTGTTTGATTTGTTGGGCATTTATACACACAGATACAGACATTCACGATAACAATAAAACTTTTGTGTCATTTCTGTCTCGTTGTCATTGTTGTGCCAAATTTACGTTCACTTTATTTCAATGTTGTTATATCTGCGGCATTTTTATTGCAAGCTTCTAATAACTTAATTGACAGGTTAAATTTCACCTATTTTATGGGTTTGTGTTTTTGCTAGTAAATGTCACAGACATACAAAGACTCGCATTAATTTGAGCACCTGCTGGTCTGATTTCCACTAATTGCCGCTCTTCAATGTTTGGCTAGACCAGACAAGAACCTGCTGTCAATAAATTCATTATATAAATTAATTCTTCCCGTTCCCATTCCCGTTCACCTTCCCGGTCCCCTTCCAGTTCCCCTTCCAGTTCCTCTTGCTTCTCTTTCTCTTCTGCATACTAAATCAAGCTGCTAATATTGGTACCAATATCTTTATATCCTCTACCTTCACCTCTTGCCTACTATATGAGTAGAAACACATTTAGTTTGTTTTATATGGAAAATCGTATTTGTCGATATCTTTGGCGTCATCTATTGAAATTCGTCCAAACTGCACAAAAACCGTCTCCCTAACTACTGTCTAAAATGTTGGATTTTTGGTTGAAATCGGAAATTGGAAATTTTGTTGAAATCGGTCCACGTGTTTTCGTGTTTAGCGAGCACATCACATTTTGAGGCTTAATTTTTATATACATATATAGAAATCCATGTCTACCACAAATAAGATTTCAAAAAATGAGCTTTGTTATAATTTAAAAAGATATGTAAGGATTAATGAGTTTAAAGGATTTTATAGTCATTGGTAATTACAAGTATGTACTTGACAATAAATTATTAGTCTTTAGCTACTTAGCAAGTTAGACGAAGAATAAGAAAAGTGTAAGAAATGATGAGGGAACTCAAAAAAAAGTTTACAAAATGAGGGCTCTAAGATTATACTCAAAAGACAGCTCTGTCCAAGTGCAACAGTTGAGTCTCAGAAAATGCCATGGATCTCTAAAAACAGGATGATAGACTGAACTTACTGAACTGAAAAAGTTTGGTTCACTGACTTTAAGCCCGCAACTGTTATCCCGCATGCCTTATCCACTCCGTGATACCAATGTGCACACTCTACTTGTTCTTTCCAGCAAAAATACGGCCTTTCTCCCAGAAGCTTTTACGTCCATACGCACAATATAACCGAGCCAGCAGAGCTTCTGCGTGTCAATGACGTCGAAGAGTTTGTTAAGTAGTCGTTGTCAACGCCTAAAGAGCGGACGATCGAACGAAGTACTTTCCGCAACAGGTTACGTTATTACCCATGCATCAGCACTATAAAGCGGAAAGATTGAGTGTTAATACAGTATTAGTTTTGTGTGGCGTCTATCTCTACTGAGACCAAAGTAGCATCGATTGGCAACAATGATCCTCAACGCTGACTTCGTTCTTCGTTGTGACGGTGCTGCAAAAGTAAACGGAATCCTTGACAACATCAAAAGAACAGTTTTCCACACCAATCTGAGCATCTACTCGCCACTTCTTCATCAAGTAGTATAACCTGCCTAGGACAGAAATTGGACACTTTTATAGAAAATAGTCCCATTCCGGTGCATTCCGACCTTTCGCAACAAACACTCCATCACAGGTGTTCAAGTGACAGCGAATAATACGTCAATACCAAACGCGTTATCACAAGAAGCGATTACCAAAACGCGATATTGGTACAAGGCTCTTATGATTACAAAATGGAAGCTGAAAAAGGAAGGAAATATTATATTAATATAATAATATTCGAAGTATTTAAATCTATACTAATATTGCAAATTCGAAAGTAACACTTACCCCTTTCCCCAGTGACAGAATTCCGCGGCTTACACTTACGCCATAAAAGATGTTGAATTGAAAGTTTGCACTTTGTTACTGTGCATTTAAAAATCTCAAAACCTACTTCTTTTTCCCCCCAAAACTGTGCGCAAAGTCTGGCAACATCTACTAACAGGAACGGGAATGAGAAACGGAAAAAGGAAGATGCAGAGGAAGACAAAGTGGAATTGTTAGAAGAGAGAGAGAAAGAGAAGAAAGAGATTTACGAAAAGGATATTTTCGATAAAAAAAATGTCGGTTGAAATCGTGAAATTTTGTATTTTGTGCAAAACGAAGTTTGCCGAGTTTGTTACTATAGTATTTCAATAAATAAACCTAACCAAAAAATTGTGTAAGATTCATGCACACAAAAAGGCAATAGCAATAAATTTCATATCATTTACTAAACCTTTTTTGCTTAAATGGGGTTCACTTATTCAAGCAGCGCCCCAAAGTATGCTGCAATTTAGCAAACTTTAATTGCAGCAATTTCTAATTAGAAGTAAAATGTCTGCTGGTTTTTGTCGCCACATTTGACACCGAAAGAGAGCATCAATCTCTTAAATGGCAGCCAAGCCACAGTATTTGTGGTTTGATCTTGGTGATAAGCGAAAAGGCAAATGGCATAAGGACAACAACAACAACAGGTGTGCGATTTGTCAGCCGATGGCTAAAGCTCACTCTCGCGCTCTCGCTCTCTTCGCTCTCTTGCTCTCTTCGCTCTCTTCAGCTTGCACGCTCTTCGGCTGCTGCGCTGTGCTTTTTATTCAGCAAAAGCTTTCGTTTTGCTTGTGCAAGCTTTTGGTACGTTTTGCTTGCTTTGTGCTCACAAAATGCCAAAAGTAATTTCAGTCCTTTGTCGAGTTTGAGTGGCCAAAGGACTTTAAATAGAAGCAGCGCCAAGGCCGCACTTGGCAAGTGGCGCTGTCCGTCTCAACAAATTGGCGTAGCTTTGAAAGCATTTTCGTTGAAGCAAATATTTGTATAGATTTTGGAACTTATTTTTGAATCTATTGACACTAGGCCTAAGACAACAGAAAAAACGTTGTTTTAAATGAATTTTCGCCTGTTAAATGTTCAAAAATAAAAAGAAAAGCTATGCAATTAAGTTGACAACTTTCATTATACGTGCGCTGGCATTTGGCCAGAAACAACATTTTCATAGCCCACTTATTTTCATGTATGCCCCCAACACAGCGCCACAAGACACTTTTGTGACACACTTCAATCAAAATGCCATTTTGTGGGGCATGCAATGGCAAAAAGAAAATAAAAGTATATATAAAAAAGGCCAGACTTGCCCCAACATAGAGAAAAACAATAGAGTTGAAGTCGCAGCTAGTAAAACATGGGCTCGGCACGTGTTGCGTTTTAAAGTTGTCCCTCTGTTTTTTTTGAGGGTATTTCGAGTTCTTAAACTATCAACAAGTTTGCTTTTTTATATAGTCTTTTATTTTTATTTTTTATCTTTGTGCCCCAAATAAAGACATTAAGCTGCGTCACGTGTGTGGCCATAATCCCTTGCTACCACAACAACAAGGCTAATGAAACTAGTGGCAACAAAGTTGTGCGTCTTAGTGCGCCTAAACTGAGGGCGTGGCAGGCTGCTACCTAGCTGCTAGCCAACTGTTCCAGCCATCCATCAACAAAGGCAACGACAACAAAACACTTTAAAACTTTAAATGAGTTTTTGTGTGGCACAAAAGTTTTTAGCCAAAAACGTAGCATGGCTAAGAAAAGCAAAGTTAAAACCAAACTGGCAGCCGCAACAAACCAATGAGATTTTATTGGCAAAATTGACATAAGTTCAGCAAAAAAACAACAATAGCGCCGACTATAATATACCCTGCAGCCTAGACAGCAATGACACTAAATTTAGTCAATTTAATTCGAATAGTTTTAATTCGATTTTGAGGCACTAGTTTCTAGTGAAGCTTTGTATTTTTGCACAGTTGCCGCACTTCATAAGCAATTTGATGAAATTTTAACTTTAACAGGTAGTAATGAAGGGTTCAATACACCTTATTTTTGATGCAGATATTAACCATTACCATATGTTATTATCAAGCTAAATAAAATGTTTGAGGGTCTTAGAAAGACATGGGACCTTCGAATCGCTCTACTGCGATGCACCACATCTATAACCACTCGAAAAAGTTTCCAACACGCAGCACTGCGTACATCGATTCCTTCAATGCCTTCTATCAGCTTGCCACTCCTTAAGTTCTATCTACAAGGCAGGAACCTCAGCGTTAAGCCCCAATCGCAATTTCCAACATAAAAGTTGTGCTGCATGGAGTCCCGCTCGTACTGTAGATGCCCAAAAACCACATGAAAGCATACCAGGATCTAAAAGGCGGAACTAAAACAACAGACATAACAGTTTCCAACAGTTCTTCTAACGATATCGTTTTGTTACATCATTCGATGTATTTGTGGAGACGTTGGAACACGTAAATGCTTGAAACTTGAAGCAACTTCGAGATTAAACTTCGTAAAACTGTAGATTGCTAGGAATGGCAAGGCAAGATAACTGACTCTGGGGTTGGATAAGAGACGCTTTGCAGCGAAAATCTGCTGGCTCATTTCTGTCAGTTCTCAGCTGAACATCATGGTTAGGCGTTTAGTTCATTTATAGATCCTGGTACTGATTTGCTGATATGTGATGTCGATCTGGCCTATGGCATGAAGGCATTACTGGAAACGTTAGTAGTTCCGTCTTTTATTACAAGGGTACGCTGTGTTGCTAGGACTAGTAAGTCACACAAAGAACTGCTCCATAAGAGGACCAAATGGCGAACTCTGCTTTAAGGCATATATTGATGAGTCGCGCTAAAGGTCAGATCGAAGCTAAATGCAACCAGGCCCTGAAGGGTGAGTGTGCTATAAAGTTTATTACCCCATTTTGTTTTTGCCGAGTTCGAGCATATTTTTGCTGTTATTAAGAAAGATAATAGCTAGTAGTGACGTGGTTTTGAGAAATTACATCTTTTTGTAAGAAAAATTTTCAATTTTCTGGAAAAAATGTTGATTCGAAAAAAAATTTTACGTCTACTCTTAGATAAAACTAGTGGTAGAGTCACTTTCTTAATTTTATCTATGATTTGGCAAAATATATGAATAAAACTTATATATCACACTTCTTATGAAAATTTCCTACACAATAATATAAGTTTCACCCATATTTGTTTTCATATAGTTGGTGAAAAAGGGGTCCAAAAAATTTCCTATTTATATAATAGATTATAAAAAAAGGTGTTTTTTAACAATTGGCTAAAAAAATCTTGGGATAAGTTGTACGGGCCGTAAAATGAAAGAGGAGCAGAAAGCAGGAGCAGACAAATAAAATTTTTTTTTTTTAAGTTTTTGTTCCTTTCGCGGAAGAGTATTATTCTTATCCGTCTTTTTGTTTGTAAAATTAACAGTTGTGTCAGGCAGTTTAAAATTTTATTGTAATCTTTGTTTTTACGTTTAGTCTTACATAAAATTGTAAATTTCAATCAAATTGGTTAAGTATATTTTGAATTATTGTTTATAGCAGTTTCAAAAAAGGGAAGTTTTCTTCTTCTTGCTACTCAAAAAGTATCTAAAGTTGACTAAATATGCCCCTTATTCTTCGTGTACAGTGTATACAAACCAAATTGCATACAAGCGGTAAAGTAAGCTGTGTTTCATAGCCAAACCGCCAAAGTTGAGACGCTCTTGAAGCTACAAAACTGTGACACGCTCACTGTATTTCCTTAGCTCAGTAAATATTAAGCAAAAAACTTAGAGACAACAACCACACCAACAAGAACATAGCGCAATGGACTGCTGGCCAAGCAAATCCAAATCCGAACAAAAAAGCTATTGCTGCTTAATCTATGCAAATCCGTAGGAAAAACTCATTTTGCGGATTTAAAAACTTGGTAAGGAAAAAGTGCTGCAGCCTTTTGGGCGACGAATTCTGTGGCAACATTGATGCAGAGTGCGTGACACAAAGCGTCAAAAAGAAGAAGAAGAAGTAGGAGCAAAAAGTAGGGTACAAAAACGGCATAAATATAAAGCTAACTTGCCGGCAACAATGTGATTCGTGGCTCCTCATAAAATCCGCCGTAATACATAATATTTATATTGTACATACTTATAAACTATATACATAAATAACGGCATAAGTTTTACAGTTTTTCAACACTTGGCGTGTGAATTTGTTGACAAGTATGCGCGAAATATTATTCACCCGCCAGAGTGGTATGGCAAATGGACGCACTCTCCATTTTTTTTGTTGTGCTTATATTTTATTACGGCATATTTTATGCGTACACTGAGAGAAACTCAACTGGCCATAATAACCAGATATGAGTTTCCAGCCTGATAAAGCACTTCCTCAGACGCCTCTGCTTCGCGTAAACACTCTCCAATCTGTGACTTCATAGGTGGTCACATGGCTTGCCCCTCCGTCGCCTCCCTTAAAACAACCGTATTGGAGACCTTTCTGGCAGGAGCTAATTCATCCATACGCACCAGCGAAGCCGTTGTATCGCTTGACTATGGCAAAGTCGTCGTAGAGCTAATAGACTTTGCAGTTCGAAGGTGGAAGCCGTTGCCAAAGCGTACACGGCCAAAGATCTTACTCAAATAGCTCAAACACACCAAGAGCATTTTGATCAGACTGCGTCAACCCTTTCGTCTTATAGAGTGTCAGTTTCGTCTGGCGGGAGTGGTCTCTACTACTCATTTGCCTACTGAGACCAAAGTAACACCTATTGGCAAGAGTGATTCTCTGCTTGAGCTCCATTCTGACATCGTTCTTCATTGTGACGGTGGTGCCACGAAATCCTTGACACAATCAAAAGTATAGTTTTCAACATCAATGTGAGAGTCCAACCGCCGTACCTCTCTACTCGAAGAATACATATACTTTGTATTGTTCTCATTTGCAAGCAGAACCATCTTTGTAGATTCTTTTTGAATAGTCGCAAAGGTCCGTTCAGTATTGTTGCGTTCCGATATCCCTCGGTCTTTCGCAACACACTCTCCGTTACAAAGTTGAATAGGTTTTAGGAGACTGCATCTCCTCGTCCTGGGGCCACGTTCGGTATTAATAAGTTTGGAGAGATTCTTTCCTACATTTGACGTAGCTGCATGTTCGATGGGCCTTTTATATAAAGGAGACTGTTACCACAGTAGCTAAGGCATAGCGTACCTTTTTGAAATTTAACCCCAAAAATCGGATTTGTCAAGAGATTGAAAAGCCGTCTTGAGATTCCTCGTTTAACTCCGAATAAGACGCAGAGATATATGCGATCAAATTTGATATAGTTTCTATTTATATTTTGTGCTCGAGCTTACCTGCACTTATATAGAAAATTTTAGAAAATTTGTAGCTTTTTATATGCTTTTCCTTGACTGGCCATAACAACAAGTTACCGAGTTACGGCTTGACGTAGGGCAATCCATCAGGCGTCGCATTGGTAGGTAGGTTTTATGCGGTTTTACGCTTGTCCATACAGCGGGTGGTAATTAGATCAGCTAGCCAGGAGGTACCACGTGGAGGTGCTGCGTCAACTTAGTTAAGGGGTAGACGGGAATCAGCGAGCTTCACAATAACAGAACACTTAACTTAAACCGGAAGAAAACGAAAGCATAACATCTTTAAATAAATGTTGAATATAGAAGCTATTTTGCTCAGTGCAACAATTCACTTAGCCAGCCTTTTCATTGTTTTCGTTGTTAGTGTCATTCATTGTCATACAACATGTCAGGATCAAGAGAACTGTGCCTTGTGCCACGTAACGCTGAGGTCATTAAAATTTACAACTTGCCATGGCACAAGAGTTGAGCTCCTTTCATTTGTTTTCTTACCCAGTTTCCAGTATTCATTATAAGCACACTTTCATAAATCACACACACACACACACACACACACACACACACACACACACACACACACACACACACACACACACACACACACACACACACACACACACACACACACACACACACACACACACACACACACACACACACACACACACACACACACACACACACACACACACACACACACACACACACACACACACACACACACACACACACACACACACACACACACACACACACACACACACACACACACACACACACACACACACACACACTTCCATACAAAGCCACTACAATATGTATTTGCAATTTAATGGCCGCTGCTTGGATTCAAAAGGACTTTCGCCCGCATATGAAGGCTATAATTGTTTGGAGGCGATTCTGTGGGCATTTTTATTCAATTAAGACCCTGCGGAGAGTGTTTTTCAGTGCAGTATAACTGTAAGTAATTAAAATTTATAAGAACTCTACATGAGATTTTGTTGGGCATTTTCTAGCGGTGAAGAGGCGTTTTTAATTTATTTTGCTTTTTGAGCAGGACGTTCGGTATATTTAAGCTATATGAGTTCTTTTCTGGTAAACTGTAGGGATACGTAGTGTGGGCAGCGCTTAGAGCCTCCTGATTTCACGTCATAATAACGTCAGTAAATACGGTACTGTACACCGAGGTATCCAGGCAAACAAAGGCTCGACGTCACAGGGTCTGAGCCAACCATTCCTGTCAGATGGCACAATTGCTTGGATGGATAGCGGTCCCAACACTGTATGCCACACAACAAAACACTTTATGAAAGAACCCAATGCAAAGGCCTTTATATATCTTCTTTATCCGAAGAGATCTGCGAGCCCCAATCGGGCCAATATGGGTCTAATTAAGAAGCAAGAAGAAAATTAATTCAAGAAGCCGACCGACGGAACACTTTGCGTCGGTACAAATGCGCGTTTTGGGAAGTGATGCACTCGATATGAATAAAGTGTACTGTCTTCCATTTCGAATTCCTACTGGTGTCGTTAATGGGTGACTCATATCAGCCCTATCAGTTTTCGTACACTTTTTCTCTTTTCAAACGTCCTTTCAGTGTCTTAGCTTTCTCAACCTCCATTGCTGAGCCAGATTTATTGCCGTGCCTTGGGAGCAAAACCGACACGTAGGCTATTACGAAATTCTTTTATTAGGCTTGGGTGGTGTTACGCTTGTATGGTGTGACGCTCGGTGGTGTTAGGTACGTGTGCTGTGTTATCAGTGTTTAGTGGAAAGCCTTAAGGTTCCACGTTTGTTTTTCTTGCTTGCTCTGTTAGCGGTAAAAGAGGTTGTCGCTTCCGCGCTCTAGATCCAAATTCGCCAAGTTAGAGAGAACTTATTGCTGAATGTTTCACAGCATGTTTATATAAGATTAATGTTTTCCTTCTCTAGATGGCGCCGTATTCGCCAAGTTAGAGTGTTATTCTATAAAAATGTTACTTTAAAAAATAAATATTTTATTGATTGCCGTTTTTTTTTTGATTGTCATGCAACTAGATGATTTCGGAATCCTCTATAAATTATAGTTGAGTAATGCCACCAAAGAGACCTGCCAAAGTTGCATAATCTTCGTCGCTCTGAAGTTACTTGCAACGTCTGTTCAACATCTTCTCTAAAAACGAAAATATTCGAGCAAATTCACATTTACGCAGCTGTCTGCTGCAATACATACTAAAAGTCTAATAAAAATCCTTCAAATATTTCGTTACTTCCTGACCCACATCCTAGACTACACAATAACTATGCGCTCTGTAACTTCGCAGAGCTTAATATTCGCTCGTACAATGACTCTATGCAAACGTTGGCAGTCAAACTGTCTGCAATTGCTACTCCAGGGCAGGCAACCGTATCATTTGGGAACCCATCCGGTTGCAGTACCAGCAGCAGCAGAAGCAGCAGGAGCAACAACAGGACCGGAATATCTTTCAAGGCACGCAAAGCAACCAAGTAAACGATGTTTGCCAATGGCAGCCAAGCGATGACACGCGCCGACCGCACAATGTTGCCCCAAGTTCATGGTCAACGTTTCATATGTATACACTCACACACACAAACACACACTCCAGGGCAATAAGCCATGGATAGAAGCAGCTGCTTTTGTGTTTATGTCAACGGCTTGAGGTAGATGTCCTGTCAATGCTCATTAAGGATACGGGACAGCTTCTGCCGCAGTTATGCCTCAGTGCCGTCCCAGTGCCGCTCCTGTCATTGAACACTAAGCTCATGTCAGTGTTGTTGTAGTGGTTTCTGTTGTTGTTGTTGTTGTTGCCACCGCACTTTGAGGTCATCTATTTGAGATGCTTAACATTTGCTGTGGTGCATATTGAGGCATTGACGGCTTGACGGCATGACGGCATGACGGCTTGACATTATTCTTTGCTTTGCATTTTAATAAGCGCCGCTTTTCAAGAGAATTTTAAAAATGTGCAGCAAAAAATTGCTCTTAGTTTTAGCTCTTTTTTTTTATTTCTTACTTGCTTTTGGCCATAAACTTTGTTTAATTGAATTTTTGCTGCAGCAGAATTCGCAAGACTCAAAAATCCAGCTGTGCAATTGTGTCAGTGTGTGTGTGTGTATCTGTGTGTGTATCTTTTTTCTTGTTGCATTTGTGTGTGTGTGTGTGTGTCTTTGTGTAGCGTTTGAAAGTGGCAAAATATGGTCTTAAATTTAATTGAAATTGCTTTGTGGCTATGGTTAAGATCTTAATAGAAATGTTTCTTAAAATTGATTTGACATATTTCAGCAAATTCTTAAGCTGAAACTTTAGAGTGAGCACTCGATAATATAATTTTTGAAATCAAATTTTTGCTGTTTTATAGTTACCAGTAATTAGAGTTTCATTCAAAGCAACGAAAACCATTTTAAAGTGCAATTATGTTAAAATTATTAAAGCACATGTATAGTTAAAAATTTTCCCAACTCAGTTCTATACATTTGTCGGAAAAGCAGTTCTAACATATTTTTTTTAAGATAATGCTGTTTGCAAAAATTCTTACACTGAGAATTTGTTTGCATATATTTCGATCTAACACATCTATTAACGTATGTTGTCACATAGGAAATTAAGCTCGCATGGTGTTACGCTTAGATGGTTTTACAATTGCGTGTCGCGAGCGACAAAAAGAGCGTGCATGCTTATGTTAGGTTATTGTTTTTTAGCTCTAGCAAATGCGCAAAGTTGGCCATGATATCTGTCGAGCATTTAGAAATTTCGGAACTACAAGAGATCGAACAAGAAAGCGATCCACTTGAATTATCTTGATCGAGATGTGCAGATTCAGAAATGACTTAAGGAAGCTCTACCAAAACGTCGAGCCTATGGCTAAAGGACTTAGTACCGTTGGAAGAATCAGATAGAGAGTACACTAACTACCTTTTGTAGGATCCATTTGAGAAAAATCGCGCAAAGCAGAGGCGTCTGGAGCAGTCCATGACATCAGAAAGTAACCCCGTAACGGGTTGTTATGGCCAGAATATCATATCGTGCTCATGTATAATATAGTTTATCTTTTATTTTTTGCAATAAAAACTAATCTAAAATGTTTCGTAATATCAGGCAAAAATAAATCTTCGAAAAATTGTATGAGTTAAATCAATCTAAATTTATTTTTGAACATTTTCAAATACTACTTATTTTATAGTGTGTATGTGTTGGTGTGCTATTCACTTTCCGGGGAGTCTCAATAAAGTGATAATTTTTATTTACTCCCAGAGACAAACCTGAACAACAGTGACTCAACGCTGCAGTTCTAGTTCGTAAGTGTCTACTGTACTTGTATGCAGCTTTATGTTTATATAAATTTCATTAAAATTTATTTCCAAAAATTGTTGCTTTTAGCTATTTCTTTATTCTGCTATTTATATCACACATTCTCTTTTGGAAAAAATAATGCAACGGAATACATATATAAGCCTAGAATGACATATGAAAGAATGAGTATATTTAAAAGCATTTATATTGACATTAAATGCCAATCTTCACTTCAATAGCCAAATGTGTCTATTAGGATTCTGAACATTGAAGAACTATTCTAATCTTTTATGTACTTTGTGCTATCAAATTCTCACATGTTGAATGTGTGTATCTTTGCATATTCTGTTGCATACTTGCGGGCGCGCTCTTGTCAACCGCTCAATGGTCTCGGATGTTCGCCTTGCGGCTCGTTTGCGGAGTTGCCACAGTATGCAAAGCGCATAATTAAAAAGTTGTATTTTTCTGGATTTTTTTACTGCACATGGCTTATAAAAAGGATATAATAGTGACAGTATGACAGAGAGATACCCTGCACATATTTGACCAAAAAAAGCAAGTTATGCTTGGTTGCAATCAAGGCAAATCGATTGCGTTGGGTTAGATTCGATATGAAGTATACACCGATTATATACCGATATACCGATTTATAGGAGAAGGAGTCTGAAATTCCTATATTAATACCTATAACTTGAAAGTAACAGGGTGTATAATTGTGTTGAGTTTCAATCGGATGGCTTTCAACACAAAAAGAGGCTTACAACCCGGAGGCTGAACTGGCTTGGTTGGTTGGTTATCCTGAAGACAGGTACCGACTAACGAGAAGTTATAAGATGAGATAAACTAGAGCAAACTATTAAATGGAAAAAGATGATATAAATCGTTATAAACTGACTGAAAGGCCTACAAACTTGGCAATGGCGAGTTATTTTAGCAAACACTGATAATCTTATTTTGTTAAGAAGTTGAAAAGAATCAATAATACCGGGAAGTAGTTTATATAAGCACAAAACACTGTGGCAGGTTGGGCAGTTCTTAAGTCACATTTCGAACTAAGTCTTTCACTGTTAGAAGCTAGACGAACTATCATCATCATTATATTTATTATTACTAGCTACCTACGATAACGGTGACTATGAATATGACCTGTAAAAGACAAGGAGGATGACAAAAAGGTGGGCAAAAACGAGGAGATGAAGAATAGTGAAGATGACGAATGGGAAGAAGAAGACAAAGACGAAGAAGATGAAGATAAGGTACAAAATTAAGGACGAAGAGAAAGAGGAAGTTGAAGATGATAAGGGATTAGACGAATAGTTAAAAGAAGATAACAGAAGACGGAGAGAAATATGAGCGAAGATGAAGATGAAGTTGAGGTAGAGGAAGATGACAGAAGACGAAGAGGTATACGGCACGGGGGTTTGGCAGAGTGCCTAATCCTAATTCTAAATGCTATGGGTAAAAAACAAAACAAGTTTGCAGAGACTCGAATATTATATTAATAAAAAAATTACTAAGAACTTTAACGGCAATGTTTGGTAGTCTAAACTAGAAGCACTTTCGCAGTAACATTAGTGGCTATTATGGCTAATTTTGACTAACAATGACACTGGGTTCTTTCGAGACCAGTAGACCCACCCCAGGCCTTAAAAGGGTTGTGCGTAGGGTTTGGGACCCACCACGTAAAACCACAATTCCAATGAAAGAATGTATTTACATCAGGCCGTAACCCTATAACACGGGTTGTTATGGCCAGTTAAGAAGAAGAAGAATATGAAGTGCTAAACCTAAGCAAAAAAAGAAAAACTTCTTTTCAATTCCAGTTTTGACTTTCTAATTGGGACGTCACTTTTTCGAAACCAACTCCCCCTCAGTGGTGACGTCATTTATAAATTGGCCCTAGGCATATTTGGACTTTAAACCATTAGGTCTGAAGAGTTCTACACAAAGGACCTCAATCTTGATAAGACAATCTTAACTGATGATGACCTTTTTTGGCTGAATAGATTCGTAGATTAGCAAGATTGACAGAGACGACTCTACAGCAATTTGAAGAGTCCCAAAGAAAACGTACATTCGTACGTTCGTGTGTTTTTAAGTCAGGCAATATCATTGGGCCATAAAGCTGCCGAAACGAGGACTGCCAGACGGTGTCCGTCAAAGGAGCATGATTTAGGGTGGTGTTATCTTACTTTTCTTTGGCCCAAATTTTTCGTCATGGAACTGGATTTCATGTGGTTGCAATAGGACGCTGCGAAGATGCAGCAGGCACTATGTTGGAGTTGCTGCATGAAAAGTTTCCAAAACATGTTAATGCCAAAAGAGCCGATAAGCAGGACCCTAAGATGAAGCAGTTTTATGGCCCTATACTTTTTTCTAAACCAACAATAATTGGTCAACTGTAGAAAACCATCGTTGAAGCCATTGTTGAGATGAGAGAGTGCTACGAAATTGGATTGGAAATGATTGGAAATGTGTACTGAATGCACTTTTGATTAATATTGCAATTATGTTAATAAAACCGCGAACGATAAGAGAACAAATTCAATAAGGTTACCAGCAAGGGAGCGAGATTTAACGAAATCAAGTTGAAGTCACGAAAATTTCGACAAATACAGTCATGAGCGCTTTACAATGACATGGTAACTTCCAATATGCAATTTTTTATGAATTTGAAAAAAAGCAATACAATTAACGAATAATACGTATCTTTAGGTAAAATTTGTTGTCCCTAACTACAAGCTCTTCAAGATCTCGGTGGTTATATCTCTATGTCGGCATAATGCTGCTTATGTTCGAACTTACATACATTATTCAAATCTATAATACCGTTCACACTATTTGTTTATAGGGTATACAAATATTCCACTGACATCAACACAGCAACACACCAACACGCACATATACAGTTATATACGCATACATATGTATACATATATGTAGTCATGTTGCATGCCTTAATACTTAAGTACAAAGCTGGCGTAAATTTGTTGCAGTTTGGCAAAGAAAACCCGTTGTTCACTAAGCTACTCACAATAACACAACCTTGCACTCACACTCACACTCATACTAGCACTCACATTCACACTGACACTCACACACACACTCACACTCACACTCACACTCACACACACACACACACTAGCACTCACACTCGCACACGCACACACTAGCACTCACACTCACACTCACAATCACACTCACACACACACTAGCACTCACACTCACACACACACACACTAGCACTCACACACACTTACATATGTGCGTACTGGCACGAATTTCAAAATAATGGCGAACATTTTTCCAGCTGCAGCGCTGTCATGTTCATTTAATTTGATGTGAACCAACACCAGCAACTCGTTGGCCATTGTCTTGTTTAAGCCAAGAGTTGCGTGTGTGTGAGTGTGAGTGTGTGAGTGTGTGTGTTAGTGTGTGTGGAGCACTACCACTTGGCGTAACACAATCTTCAGTAATGTATATTATATAAAGGAATTGTATGTTGGCCGTTGAAGCCAAGAGCAATGCAGTGATTATGACTTGTCGTTTGTATGATAACTCGAATAGGGAGTGAATGAGTCTCTTGTTTGCATTGTCAGACCAGTGGTATGATATAACATTTCAGAACTCGCACTATTTCCATGCTTGCAAAACAGTAAAACTTATTTGAAGCGTACTTCCTCTTAAAGCACTCTGCACATTAGGAAGTGAGCTTTGGAAACATACATATGTTTTTATGCATCTTTTACTAACTCTTTTTATTTCAGAAACTAGAATTTATTTCCTTTGTAGGTATTTTCTATTATTATTTACGGTTAGCCAAAAGCTTATCTAAGTAAGAAATCAAATTTCAAGCTACGGAAAAAGTAATTCTTCCTGACTGCAGAATGCTGATTGATTTGTTCAATATTTTATAATTTATTCTGGTTTCAATCTGCTTTAACTTTAGTTTTCCATAATTGGAAACTAATTTGCTTTAGAAGTAGCTCGAACAGTTATCTTCAACCGAGCATTATCACGAGCTCTTAAGTGACTTGATAGTTCAGTCACGCGACAACAGTGCCAAATTTCCTACCGGGCAATAAGTCACATAAGTCACCTTCGTTTGTCTTGCTCACACTCGCACAGAATGCGTTTAGGCAGTGGCTGCAGTCGCCAGCAGCAGCTACTGCAGTCATTTGCATTGAACGCGGTTAAAGCCGCATATTGTGAGGCGCAGGCCAACTAGAAGTGTAATGCAGAAAGTCGGGACGACGACCCGAAAAAGTAGGTTTTTGCGACCAAAATGGAGAATTTCGGTGCTCTTGATTTTTCCAAATAAAACTTTACTTTTGGCAGAAGGGCCATTAGTGCTACTTGTAGTTAGCTTCTCTGCAATTTTTATTTAAGAGATGGTTTCCCGATCAAACATGGGCGTTTTGTGTTCTAGTCTTTTGCTAAGACTTCTTCTTCGTCTTAATTTGAACCGCGGTTTCAGTCATAATCTTTAATGCCTCTCGCTTAAAAGCCACTTATAGATGAAGTTGTTTTTGTTAAAGCCAAATCGATTGACTTATGAGAGCTTTAAAATAAATACTTTTTTCGATTCGATTCACCGATATTTGTTTCGGTTTACCGTTTATACCGGTTCATATACAAAAACTAAAGAGAACGAAAGTTGAATCCTGGACCTTAAAAGAATTCAAAATCTTTGCTGAAAAGCGGCCATTTTCAAGACAGTGCATGTGTGATGCTGCTTGCGGTGCTGTTTCTGTTAGACCGACTCGCTTGTAGGCAAAATTGAGAAACAGAGAAAGCAAAATCAAGGCACATGTATGTTCTGTCTTGGGAATGGCCAAGGATCCCAGCAGGAGTGAGTAATAGATTGTGTTGTCTAGCGTTTTACTTTTTATTATGGCAGCAGCAGAAGCACAGACAGCGTAATTATTATGCGGTCCATACACAAAGCAATCGCAGAAGCTCAAGGAATACTTTGTTACATTCATTTTAAATTTCGAAAACTCATTCAAAAGTTATGAATATTGCCGATAAGAATTCAGATGGCCCCACTGTGCGACGTAAATGATAATGCTTTACAGAATGGCGGAGTGTAAAGCACAACATAAAAAAAAATATGTAAACTTGAAAAGGATAAACCAAAACCGTACCGATATAATTATATCAGTTTTAATTCGGTTATTTCGGAAAAATCATAACGGTTATCGGTTTTACTAAAAAAATTTATTTCGGTTACGGTTTCAACATGAAATCGGTTGTTTTGGATAATGGTTACCGTTTACGGTTAGAATCCCTGGTAATAAGCGTATTTTTCAGGCAGCTCCTGCTTCCCTTAGAGAGTCGCCCTATGCAAGTTTGGGTGTATTATATGCGCTGCAGTAATAATATTTTGTTGTTGTTAAATTTATGTTCAAAAGCCGGTGCATAATTATGGCCTTTGTGGTTATGTTTTAAGCCTCAAAACGTCACCAACAACACAACGCACACACACACATCTAAACATTAATGTGCTACTCATACGCAGCGTTGCCACACTTTGTTGTACAACTATTTGCATTATTTAGGTCAGAGGGTACATTGCGTGCCAGAAAGCAACTCGATGGGACACACGAAATTGCCTGAGCTCGGCAATTAAAACGTTTTAATCCCGTTTGCAATTGAATGTCGACCGCAATAGCGAATAGAGCGAATAGAGAACGAGTGAACGATTTTTGCCAAAATTGGCATTTGACATTTCATGCCACACACAACGTGGCTTGCAACACAGCCGGCAGCGCCCTGCAGCTGTGCGGCGTTGCAAGCTGGCAAATTGCATTCTCTGACAGAGAAAAACTTTTTCACTGTCCACGCAAAAGAAATAAAATAAGAGAAAATTCCTATACAAGCTGTGCAGTGTGTATGGTGCGAGTGTTTCGAGGGGGAGAGACACAATGAGCGAGTGGGATAGCTGTCAGGTGGCAGGTGTCAGCAAAGTTTTCGTATCTTTTCGGTTTTAAGCTATAGCGTGTTAAGAGTATGTTAGCTTTGCTATAATCTATGTAACGCCTGGAAGCAGGAGCATATGTCAGGAGCTTGTCAACTTATGTTTGAGAATAAGCAACGGTTTAATAGCAGCTTCTTCTTCTTAACTGGCCATAACAACCCGTTATCGGGCTATGGCCTGATGTAAATACATTCTTTCATTGGAATTGCGGTTTTACATGGTGGTTTACAAACCCTACGCACAACCTTTTTAAGGCCTGGGGTGGGTCTACTGGTCTCGAAAGATCCCAGTGTCGTTTTTAGTCGCCTCATACGACAAGCTTTGACCTGCTGAGGTGGTATTCCCTAACCCGCTCACCACACGGGAGATCTAGCGATTACAATTTCTGCTCTTTGAATCAAAAATTGAAAAATACTAGACCTTCAAGGGTATATAAGCTTCGGCGTTCCAAAATAAGTTTTTCTGAAACTCTGTTGTTTCAGATTGCACTGCGTTGCGAGCTGCAGTTATCATAACGCATTATGACCAAACGAGTTGACAGTACCAAAATCTGTGCTGCCAGATGTCCATATATAGTTTGTATATAGTACAAACTTACTATATAGGGTAGGGTTTTGCTTGGGTCTCCAGCAAAGCAGCTGCTGCGTTCAAATTACCAAAACTGGCAGCACCGCACTTCATTTGGCAGAGACAAAACTTTTGTTAAAAGGAAAAGCACGGTTATGAAACTTTCCGACAAAAGTTCAAATTGATTGAATTAGTTAAAGGCGGCTGAGCTGAGCTGAACGCTGAGTCTATCCATTAGTACATTTAAATTACAAATCTTCATTAATAATTATTATAAATTATGCAACAATAACTTTGACATGATGATCATAAAGCCGGAAGCCACAGACTCGAGCACAACCAGGACTAGCGATTAGGCAAGCGGAGGCAGCGCCATCTAAGGCAAGTGTCCAAAATCTAGTAATCTACCAACTGGCACTTGCTTTCCTTCCTGGCTAATGCAGCTCAGTAATTGACAAATGATGATAAAGTGTTTCGGTAAACGCTCTGCTGGACGGCGCCTACTCACTGTACATGCATATAAGAGCGAAGAACAACTTTAGAAATTTCCGGCGGAAACAAAAAATACAGACTATTAACGCGCCGTGACATGTTGCCGCGAGCCGGACAAGGTACTATACTATATATGTACATATTTTACATAAAAATCGAATAAAGGCGCGCGGTTTTGAGAGTTACACTGAGCGCAAAATGCATAGTAAAATAAGCAGTAAGCGATAAAGGTGACAAATAAGCTGTCTCGGAACTCCGTTATTACGCTCGCTTGGTGTTACACTTGCATGGTGTTACACGTGTGTGTTGCGTAGGTGTCGCGTAATGAGTCACTGAAAAGTCACTAGAAATTGGATAGAGACGGCGGATAGTGATCATATGATAAATGCTTTCTCGTGTTATTTGGAGTTTTAGGACATTTTAAGTTGCATTTGTAGGACACAATTTTAAAATACTATAAATTATTATAATTTACTTTTTTAATAAAAAAAATGTATACTTTTGTGTTCTATTTTATTAGTTGTTCTATTTCTTATCAACTTGAGCAATGATCTCAACTTGAGCAATGAACTCAACTTTTTGCGTTCAATATTAACTAATAATATTAATTGTAAGAACTTTACCTTTTTTGACTACTTTTCAAAATAGTACTTTTCGAAATTACATAAATAGGAAAGTTAAGTGAAACTATAGGCAACCTTTATAATTTAATCTTAATTATTATACTTAAAATTCAGTTTACTTAATTTGTTAATTTATACAAGAGGTATAAAGGTCAACTTTGTGCTCTTCGCATGAGTTTCCTTTCATATAAGGCAAGACAAACGTCATTATGCACTTTAAAGACGTATAATGCACAAATTCGTCGTTTATATTTATTTTTAGAAGTGACTTGGCTTATTAAATCAATGTAAGCCAATCCATGGTGACATTGTTTTCGAATCATGTAATGATTTTCGTTCCAAAAAGTCACACAAAGGTTCTTCTCCGTCGAATCGACGACGCAATTGTTAAAAACCAATACTTAAAATGTACGCAGCAGAGCTTCTGCACTCTTCCACAGCTTAGCAAAGACTAGAGCTATGCAGAATATGAGCTCAATGTGAAGTGCGTAAATATGAAAATAAAAGAAAACTTTGAAAATTGTTCGTCGTCGATTCGACGAAGAAGAACGTTCTAGGGCTAAATTCATCAATGTGATTATTTAAGTCAATATTTTCCCTGTTTCACGGAAAAACACCTTCAACTGAGATCCACATCTATTTCGAACAATTGCCTTTACTTGATTTGATGAAGAATTCCACTGCAGTAGATCATGATCATGATGGAATAAACAAAGGTGTGCTTACTCTCAGTATGTGTCTCTTTAAATTGTTGCCAATTTAGTCTAAGCCAAAACACACACATAAATGCAAGCATTGTCAACATGTGAGCTTTTACACATAGCTAAGCTTTTAAGCTTTCGCTCACATAAGTTTTGGCAACTGAAAATACTGAGAGTGAGCACACCTTTGTTTATTCCGTCATGATCATGATGATTCCAGAACCCAAAGATGTATATGCAAATTCTCTCTTAAATTTTAAAGAGCTTAGTTGCCAAAGTTAAGATGCGCTCAATATGTGCACCGTTACAAAAGCTTATGTTTATCGCTAAGCCGAGCTTTCGATGCCGCTGCTGCTGCTTGCGCTCATTTGCAACAAAACCAAGAAGCTCAATTTTATTTTTTTCAATTACCAAACTTTATGTGAGTGAAAGCTCAAAAGCTGAGCTCAGTGTAAATTGAGTAATAATAACAAGGAAAGCTTTACCGTTCCATCTACTGTGATCATATTTGTAATCATGATGCGCGGAACAGAATGGAATCGGTACGTGCGATTCTATTTGTATGTTCGAAATTCCAGTGTTTAGTTGCAGACAAACATTGATATGGGTTGGTCTGTTGCTAACGAGCGGAAGCTCAGTTTGCTCGATTCTACCTGCACAGTGGGATGTCAAGTCAAAGGATAAAAGATATTATAATGCTATGTGAGCCTAAACTCCACAGTTATTGTGGGCTGTTTTGTCTTCTTCTAAGTGGGAAGATCAATGATAGGAGCTCTTCAAAATTTGAAGTTGTTCTACGCAAATAATTTTTGTAGTCCATAGGCGACGACAGTTAAATGTACTGAGCAGATTTTTTTTGGTTCTGTTTAGTTGCTTGCTTGCAAGCGCACGAAAAATTCCGCTCCGGAATATTATATTATTTAGACAACTGCTCTAGTCAACTACTCAAATTGACTCAGATTGAAGATCGTGATATGCGTGAGGTACGCCCTTCCATCACGCCGTCCATCAACACATGTACAGTGATGTATTCAATCATGATCAAAGTGGATGAGCCTAACAGAGCGAGCTAGAGAGAGGTGCATATCAAGCAACACATATACATGCACGCGCAAAAAAGGCATGACAATTCCACTTTGACATTCGCAACTGTTTGAGAATAGAAGCATCTTTCTATCTTATTATTATTCAATGGTGTAAACAACACTTATAAGCATAAAAAATCACTATATCTGTCAGACGTAGACTATTTTTAGACGCAGCACACCTTGCTTTGATGCTAAATAACTTTTATTTTAAAGGTTTTTATCTCAAAAACCCGACGTGATTGGGCAAACATATACATATAGCGACCCCAAGTATTAAAATTCTCACTTGCTGCTTTTCTTTTCTCTCGGTGCACGTGCTCGCATAGCAACGGAAATGGATGTTAACTGAAAACGTGAATGGCCACTGACATGACTGGCACAAAATGCGCTTAGAAGTGGCATTATTCTCTGCTCTACTCGACTCAATTCGGATAGCGTTTCGTTGTGCGGGCGTTAACTTTGCGCTTTGATTTATGAAGTGGCAAAAGAGTGGCACTCCGGCACTTTAAACTGTAATAAGACGCGAATTGAATGCTCCTTTATGAGGAATACGTAAGAATATTTGGAATTTGGAATTTCAGTGTCACATCAATAATGCAGCAACAGTTTGCCCTTGAGACGTTGTTTAACCGTAATGCACTGTAATACACAATATCACGTATACGCACTAATGCATGCAAAAGCGTCGCTGTGTCTCTAGCCCCAAAATGCAGGCTCATTTCAAATGACTTTTAATGGACACTTGCAACAGTGCTAAAAGTAAATGGCCCACACTTTTGGGCAACAGCTAAAAACGGGCTTTCAGTATATATATAAAATATCTATATACATATATATATATATGTACTTTTTATATTTTGCTTATTTTCTTGTACAAACTCTCAAATTTCTGCGCTCTGCGCTTAATGACGCACAATAAAATGGCGTGTACTTATGAAAATTTTTACGCATTTGTTAAAATAAATTACACAAAATAAAAAAGAAAATAACTAGTTGAAAACATGCTAATTTCGGCACGCCGCGGATTTTATATGCACTACAAGCGTTGCATGTAGAGCAACTTTTACTAAATAGAAATATGTACTTATAATATATAAGGGGGCGAGCATGAAAACCCTAATAGGTATAAGCTTAAAAATTATTTAAGACTTAAATCGTGTGAGGACCCATACTGCGCCCTCACATTTGTACATACTGTACTATAATCATATAGATCATAAAATAGAAGTAAGTTAGTTATTTATGCTAAGCGTAAGGGCAGGAAGACTGACTCAGTTTTAGTTTGTTAGCGTAGGGCCTTTAAACAAAGCACCCATCCCTGGCACTCGTTCTGGGCTCAAGATAGAAACACTGATTGTGCTCACCTACCATGATCCAACAATTAACTTCTAGTTAATTAAGGTTAAGACTTTTAGTGTATATAATATCGAACTTTACTACCGTTTTTTGAACACCCTCTCTTCAGAGCATATTTATCTCAGTGTATCGCAGAAGCTTAAGGAATTCTCTGTTACATGCATTTTAAATTTTCAAAATATCTTTACTTCTTCAAATGTTGTGATTTTCACCGTAAAAGATGTCAGTTGGATCCACTGTGCGCCGGCTACGCTCAGCGACAGCAATAGACGGCTGGCCTCGCTCGCACCCACGCATGCAACAGGTCAGCAGAGGGAGAGCGCACGAAGCATTGTGCGTTGAGTGACAATGTCCGAGTCGATCGAGGTTAGCTCGCGAGTAGAGAAAAAAAGCTGGACAGTCGTCGGCTGAGCCTAAAATGCGACACACGTGCCCTCGACTAACAGCGCATTAAAAAGTGCAAATAAAATGTGACAGCGGTAAAAGACAGCCACGAGGTTCCACTGCGGCCACACCACAGTCACGGGGAAACACACCACAACCAAGAGGGGCCACCGCAGCCACGCCTGAGACCCCACTACCACGAGGGGCCACCGCAGCCACGAGGTACCAGGGTAAGCCGGCCTAAGGCCAACATAAGCCAGTCTTACAAATCTGTGCTGTTAAGGACCCAGCTAGGTAAGTGAAAGTGTTAACTTTTATGAGTAAAGCTGGCGCAAAATACCGCCCTGTTTTCAATAAAACAAACTTGTTGCCCTTTGTCGAAAATGCATTTATTAATTTTTGTGAAATCAATATCTTTTTGGTTTACTGTTAAAAATTATTTCTTTTTATGAGTTTCTTCCATGGAAGGTGCTTTAAATAAGTCGCAATCATATCTTTGATGACCAAATTAACGCGGATCGGACTGGTCTTCTTTCTGCTAGATTGCTTGATGAAAGCAATGATTCTTTAGTTATTTCGTCGGATGTTGGTGGTGTGAGCAAACTTGTAGGCTCACAATTCATTTCGTTCAAAATAGAATGGGCTTTCGAAATCATATTTGTAAAAGTAGTATTTGGAGGAAAAGATGCGGCTATCATCGTCATTGTCTTCAATCGTTGTGCATTACAATTGTCACTCGCTTGACGCCTAGCTCTTGCATGCTTATGTTCATAACCCTTTGAACCAAACCCATGCCACATCGTATATTCATAACATTTCTTGCCTAAGTTGTGGAAGCTGGGAACAAGTAGAGCTCGTAGCGATGGACTGTTCATCAATAACATTTTTTTGCTCTGAAAATATAAGCAAGACAAAGAAAACTTTGAATTTCCCGTCAGTTCAACCATTTTACGTTACTTACTCTGTCTGCGCCAGAAATAAGTCCTGCAAGTTCATGTAAGTTAGTTTTATCTTCTTCCAAGTCTACATTCACCTTTGTTGCGATTGTGCTTGCATTCCTTATTTTTTCATCTAGAACATTGAAGAACGTTTGGATAGAAAGCAATTCTTCTTCATACGTTGCTTGCCGATGCTTTCGGATTACTTCTTCTAAGTTAAGTTCTACAAACACGGGGAGCAATGCCAATGCCACGCCTATCGGACCCATTACTAAAGCAGCGACCACACCAAACATTAAGCTAATAACAAATATAGCCTGCACAGCCTGGCGAACTTTTTGGCTCTCCACAATCGAATTTTGCAATTCTTTCTTATGCTTTCCGTAGAAGCCATCCGGTCCGAAATCATAATGCAAATCATGTAACATGGCATCCAATAAATTTTTCAGGTCGGTCGTTTTGTTTTGTACAAGTCTTAATAATTCCAATGAGTTGTAAGTTTTCTTTTGACCATCTCTCAGAACATCGACAGTCATATTCCATATGATATCTCTGTCATACTCTGTCAAACTTTCGCTTTTTATATAGGGTATGAAAATGTCGAGTGTGCTGTTAATTGAAACACACCACTCGAACACCGGGCCAACACAGTCTTGGTATGTGTTTCGGGCAGCACCATTTAATGTACGTAATTGATCCAGTTTTCTTTTAGCTGTACCCTGGTAGTCCAGCATAGATTCATCAATTGCATCAATCGCTTCTTGCAACTCAACAAATTTAACTCTCGTATCAAATTCGCTTTTATATGTCACAACAACATTGGATAAACTTTGAAGTGCTTTTTCAATTATGACATATTCTTGTACATTTGCACAACAAACGACAAAAAAAGTACACAAAAGCGTTAAAAACACCGAAAATGTTGTTTTACTCATAATCAAAATAAATTTGATCGGTTTTCAGCGCAAAGTATAGTCTCTACTGTGACGAACAAGCGTCGACTGAACAAAGGTTTTTAAAATCACCACAAAACAAGGTTGATATTATAGAAATGTATATTTGTAATGTATAGTATTGGCGGCCCAATCTGCTTCTTATATAGTTGTTCTTGTCCAACTCCAAGGAATTACACTTCGTACACAGATTCACACAATTAAACTTCTTTGAGCTGCAAGAACATTTATAGATAGTGTGTATCATTATCAATGCGTTTTGCCAAGAAGTGAATCATGCGTGGACGTAAGCCCAGATCGTGCATTTTAATGAAGCGGAAAATATTCAGAATGATTTCATTGTGCTGCATTGCAATCTTGTCTTAAAAGTTGTTTTTCTCGCGCCTTTACGAGAATCGTATCAAACGTGGACGTACGCCCAGTCGATAGGGAAGTGAAAAGTGTATTTTAATACCCTGTACAAATAATGTAAAAGGGTATTGTAGATTTGTGCAATGTATGTAACAGGCAGAAAGAGGCGTGGCAGACCGTAAGTTCCATGGGCAAAAATTCTTAGCATTGACTCGTGTAGGGATGGACCTTGTCCGTCAATACGTCCGTTTGTAGGAGTGGCTAGATCTGCGAGACTTTAAGAGCTAGCGACCCAAAATATTACAAGAGATGCGCGTAATCCCTGTAAAGATAAAGTTGATCGAATTAGGTTCAACCTCCTTGCCACTCTCTAGGTAGATCATATTCCTATTCCTCTTCACTTTCCTTATCCCGTTCCCCTTGCTCTTGTTTTTCTTCTTCTTCTTCAATTTCCTTTTCCCCTTCCACTGCCTTTACCCCTACCGCTACCACTACTTTTATCCTCATTTCAAGAGCTATAAGATGAAACAAACCGATTAACGTTTCAATCTCGCGTCGCTCACAGCCTCCTTGCCCCTCTGAAGGTAGATCATATTTCTCTATATCTTCCTCTTCCTCTTTCTGTTCCCCTTCCAGTGTTGCCAGGCTTAAAAATTGTGTGTAATTTTTTTTTTATTTTTACGCTTTTTTGTATACCAAAATAAGAATTTCCTAAATTTTCCTCAGTGCTCATTCTCCTCACTCCATAAAGAATATTGCTTAAGCCACCCCCTATTCCACCTCTTTTTCGGCATATCTAAGTCACAATAGAAATTTCATAAATATATTAGGCTGAGTGGTGTATTAGTCTCGCAGTATCATCTCATCGCATCTCCTCTCATCAGGTTTTTCGCGGTTAATAAAGAAAATAGCTACGTCAAAATGCCTACCGAATAAGCATAAATATATGAGGCCTAGAAGTCTCACAGTAACTACCAAAATATCTACTTCTGTTTTAATATAATGATGATAATATCTACGTATTACGTGCTTTTTCATTCGTAACGAAAATTTTAATGTCAAATCGTGGGGTTGAGTTGAAAACTATAACATAACATATGACAAAAACTTTATAGAACAAGTACTTGCCTCAGAGCCCAGAGAAAGCTTTATGAAAAAGTGAATACACTCTCTTACCAAAAAATGCAATTTACCTTGCCTACTTTGCAAGTCTGAAAAGAAAGTCCTTCAGACTTTTGGCCAGCATAAAATGTGTGGGCGCTGTTAAAAACTTCCACTGAGCCCTTTGAAACTTAAAAGCAAGTCATCGTGGGTAAAAAAATAAAAATATTTGCAATTCTTTAAAGCTTTCCGTATACGCTTTTAAAATTCAAAGTTCTATGAAAATTTTCAAGGTTCCATGATTGATTATAGGCTACAAAGCGACCAGCCATTGAGTGTAGCTCATTTCGCAGTCATTATGCCGCTGTCCATTTTTTTGGGTTGTTAGGGTCTAAGTGGGGTTTACTTGGGGTTGGACGGCCTAGCACCTCTATTCACGTGGGCTTTTGAATAATGAGACAGCAGCGTTTTTCATAAAATTTGTGTAGTTATAAAAAATATAAAGGCAGAACGAAAGAAAAACCAAATGTTTCCTTTTTTTTGCTGTTGCATGTTCTCTTTTGGCACTCGCCTCCTAATTTGCGTAATTTGTTTAATTAATATTCGGCTAAAAGTAAATGTGAAACCTTTTTGCAAGCGTTTTCGTGTTTATTACTGTAAATTTTTCATTTTTCTTTGCCGTATTTTTGCAGGGTATGTTTATTTTTCTGGGACGTTTGTAACGTTACCTTTAATGCTTCAAAGATTCAGGCAGAAGCGTAAGCAGCTATCACGACAGGCAAAACACCTCCGAAGATGCTTAGGGTTGATTTTCCATATGAACTGATTATAACTTTCATTATTATTCTTTTTCTTCCTTGAAAGATCTTCATAGATCCCAAATCAATCGGTTTTATGGTTGTCGGAACACTTTCTGTGAGAGGTTGGTAACTATGAACAAACTTAGGCATCTTTTTATTTACGCGTATTTTGAGGTGGCCGTTCACACCATGAGTCTTTGCCGCCAGGACATTTGTCGTCTTGTAGGTGTTTATCAGTAGAACTATACTGGAAAAACGTCACCCAAATATAATTTGACATTGCTTCAGCGGATTGAGAATTACGGCAAATCGCCAAGCCTTAGTACACTGTCAATTAGTCTATCAGTTTACCGGTCATTTTTCCTTTGCCACCGAATTTTTTTTTTTAATGTCACGCAACCGAGTGACCCACTCTTTTTTCTTCATCTCTAGATCTCCATATGGCTGCAATTTCTTGAAGGCAGGGAATGTTTTCGAATCAACGACCCCGACGGCGTTTTTTTACGCCATGCAGATCTTCGGAGTGCTTGAACATTTCGATCATAGAATCAATTGCAACCCTAAAAACTTTTGTATAACTGGAAAAGAGGCTCGAAAAATAAGTAGATGATACTAAATCGACAAGATTTCCTTTGTACATGATAAAAACTTTCAAGCAATCTCAAGGTATATTTGTTTCAAACCTATCTATATAATGCAAAATATGAGTTTCTTGCTTTGGCCACACTAAAAATGGGAAATAGCTTTCAACTTCTAAGTTTCCACTGTAAGCAAAAGCTGCAGGCGATCCTAAATAGTTGTTTGGTTAGAACATCAACAGCAATCCTAAGACAGTTGTAAACCTCTTAAAAAGATTAGTTGTTCAAAAGATTTCATGGTAGATTTTCAAAGAGTTAACATAGATATCTGTCACATCGACGTATTGCTGTTAGGTTAAAGTTAGGTTAAAATGCTATTCTGGCACAGCACTGAGTATCAAGAAACTTGCAAGCGAATTTCTGTTAAGAAACAACTTGAAAGTAAACCTTTAAATCCGTGTGAAGCCTTGGTGCCCTGGATATTGCAAAAGGTATAGATTTTCTCGATATATAAGCTATCTCGCTTGGTTTTTCCAATTTCATGAGTAGGAAGGTCTACAACCAGAGATGCCTTTTTTGCTACATCCGATGTTTTAATTTCTAAACTATTTCTGGAGTTTATTGCCTTGTAACTCACAATCAATTCAAGGTAGGTCAAAACTATCTGAATCATTAAATCAATACTTAATTAACTTCAATTCAAGTTATAGTTTATCTCGATCGGTAGTAGGTTCCCGAGATATGTCAGAATAGCTGAATTTGCAACTTTCGAAATCTCGAATTTTGGAAATAAAGATAATTTGAAATACGTTGCTAGAAAATCCAAAATGGTTTCGGGATCAGCGACACAAAATTTACCGAAAAAGTTATGATTCAGCCATAGGCCTTTAATTGAGACCAACCGTGTGGTGAGCGGGTTAGAGAATACCACCTCAGCAGGCCAAAGTTTGTCGTATGAGATGACTTACAATAACACTGGGTTCTTTCGAGACCCAACCTAGGCGTTAAAGGGATTGTTCGTGGGGGCCCACGTTAAACCACAACTCCAATGAAAGAATGTATTTACATTAGGCCGTAACTTGATAAAGGGTTGTTATGGCCAGTTAAAAAGAACAAGAAGTCACCACTCAATTAATGCTTGTCAAATCTCTGGCTTCAGTCCCTTCCCGATGTGGCAAGCATTTTTGGGAGCAACTGAGGACGCAGCACTTTTACTTACTCTTACACGCGAGGGACTGATTATTAAACGGCATTGGGAATATCAATCTTGATCAAACGCTGCAGATTCTTGAAAGGAAAAAAAAACGTTGTCAAGATTATGGTCTTGAACTTTCAAACAGGATATGTATCTGGTTTGCAATCTTTAAAAGGGAACCTGGGCCAACGCAATATTGACTCAAAGGATCCATTTCAGTAGCTTAACTCTTTCCTTTGAAAGCATTGGATTGACTCCTTATTTGAGGAGTCAAACTTTGCAAAGTAAGAGCAAAGAATTAGATCAAAATATTAGATTAAAAAGAACAGGATACATTGTCTGTCGCTCACTTCGCTTGACAACTCCCATCCTTAAGCGAAACAAATATAAGTCCAAATGAAACGTCTATAGGGGGCGCTGCAGTATTGAAAAAAGTTAAAGCATAAAGAAATGCATATGAATGAAGAGGACACTCGCGTTGAAACCGACTGGCAATCAAGTTACCTTATTAAGAACATTCAGATTGAAGTAAGAGTATTGAGCCGCTAAGTATTGAGGGCTGTTATATCCATCTTTATTTTGTTTTTTTTTTTTGAATCTTTTGCAAAATATTAAACATCATTATGGTGAACTTTGATTGAGGTTAGCTTTATTGCCAAGACATGTTTAATTGATTAATAGTATACGAAAATTAGCATAAAATGACAGTTTTGCAATTGTAATTGCTGTTAAGAGTGCACACACTCTCTTCCTCTCTCTCTCACTGTATCTTGCTGTCTCGCTTTTCGTCTCTTACGTACGTACCTCACATCATACTAATGCACTTGAAATGCACAAATGTCAATTTTGAAATGTGATTTAGTGATTTATGTTTGACAAAATGGCAAACAGCAACAGTTATGACAGCCAATTACAACAAAAACAACAACAACCACAACTACAGCTACTTACTAGTCATATCATGAGATACATGTGACAATCTTTAGAGGAATTATCAAAAGCTGCTTAGTCATTTCGCCAGCATTTCGTTCAATTTTCAATTCAAATGAATTTCAAGTATGTATATACGACACATGCATGCATGTTTGTGCATGTTGCAACATGCATCGCAATTAGGATGGACCAAAAAGTTGTTGGTTTCAATTTTTATTTCTTAAGCTTTTGAGGATAGGTATTTCATTGATTATGTATCTTAGGTACTTGTTATGTGCAAGTTATATAGCTTATTAATTCCACTGGTGAACCATATTGCAAACATATTCATCGGTACGATATAACTTCTTCAATCGCCCTATAGTTGAGGTCGATATATGACGTATACATTTAGTGTTCGCAACCAAGCCGCGTGAATACCGTCTCAACGAATTCCTCATCGATGGAGCGCTCTTCTCTAGCGGAAGTGTATATGGCGGTGGCGATGTACTAATACAGAAATTAAAGTATATATTATGATAGTGGAAAATTATAATAATATTATAAGCATAAGAAATCTGAGCTCACTGTGATGTAGCCAACATGTTAAAAATGGAACCGCATTTTGCAGCCATATCTTCTCTGTTAAAAGCGATATTTTTCTCCAAAAGGATGAAACTGAGGGCGTCGGCAATTATACTTTTCGCATGCTCAACTTTGTCATAAAACATCATCAGCGGAGTATTTTCTGTGATATTAACTTCACTTTTCGATTTTTCTAAAAGTGGCCATAATAGCTCTTCAATATTAACCGGTGTACGGCCATTAATTACTTGAAATCTTCGAACCCCGCCAGAGAATGTGACGACTGCATGGTAGTCTTCAATATTTTTTCCCTGTACCTGATGATGTATCTCTATTGAATTGAAATGTCGCTTCAACTCATTCAATATCTTAGACACATTTGATGCAAATCTTTCTTCAATTTGAAGTAGATTAGAGTTCTGGCTAAGTGAGTTTCCAGTATAATAGACTTGGGAGCACCATGAAATGATCTCACCACGCAACGACATATATGCGTTCCGAGCACTACGTAGAGTTTTAATAGTTTCCATAGGTATGTTTTCTTCTGATAACAGCAAACCATCAATTCCACTCGGCGATAAAAAAGAATCAAAGAAGCTTAGCTTTTCATTGTAAAAATCTACAGTTTTTGCTGCCTGAACAGCAATGAGACACAAACCAATTATGTATACTTTATACATCTCCGCGGTTGTTTTACGACTGAATACTGGGTGGGCGTTGTTCTGTGCCCAAAGACACATATAATAAGTATAAAACATTAAATAGGTTATATAGTATAACAGAATTTGATAAGAATAGCCGTTGCCTGACGGACGTCATTGATTGTTCCGTCGCTGACCGAGTGCAATCTGCGATCCGTTTCCTAACTAGAAATATAGTGGAAAAACGTCACCCAAATATCATTTGACATTGCTTCAGCGGATTGAGAACTACGGCATTTTTTTTTTTAATGTCACGCAACCGAGTGACCAACTCTTTTTTCTTCATCTCTAGATCTTTATATGGCTGCAATTTCTTGAAGGCAGGGAATGTTTTCGAATCAACGACCCCGACGGCGTTTTTTTACGCCATGCAGATCTTCGGAGTGCTTGAACATTTCGATCATAGAATCAATCAGCAATGGTTGGCTGTGCACACAGATTTAGGGGCTTCACAACGAGATCGACAATCTTGCTTGTATGCACACAGATTTAGGGGCTTCACAACGAGATCTACAATCTTGCTTGTATGATATGCAATCAAAAAAGCAACTTCAAACAACGAGGTAAATCCACGTTTTTCCATGTACAGTCACCAGAAACTGTGAGATATTTTGCATTCATTGATCTTTGGCTAATCAACCGGTACATTCACCGCATCACCGAATTTCAAGTTTTTTCTAGACGTACTGAAACTTTTTTCGTTGGTCTCTGTTATCTTGGGATTGAACGTTTGTCTCCTTTTCCCCGGTTTTACGAATAACTTTATGGTTGAAATTTATTTTTATCACTTTTTTCAACCCGTGAAACTCGTTTAAACTGGATAAAATCCGTGATAAACTTCGATATTGCAACCCTGAAAACTTTTGTATAACTGGCAAAGAGGCTCGAAAAATAAGTAGATGATCCTAAATCGACAAGATTTCCTTTGTACATGATAAAAACTTTCAAGCAATCTCAAGGTATATTTGTTTCAAACCTATCTATATAATGAAAAATATGAGTTTCTTGCTTTGGCCACACTAAAAATGGAAAATAGCTTTCAACATCTAAGTTTCCACTGTAAGCAAAAGCTGCAGGCGATCCTAATCAAGTAAAAAGACGAATGAAACGAAATTCTTAAGAAATTTAATTTCCTAAAAAAAACTGCCATAAATAGAAGTAGAAAGTAAGTGGCTGTCCGAGTGAATTCTTCGGTGCATCTTCTAATCAAGTCAAAAGACGAATGAAACAAAATTCTTAAGAAATTTGATTTCCTAGACAAATCTGCAATAAATGTTCTCCATGCTGACATCGTTCTTCCAAGGATAGCCTTGACAACATCAAAAGTATAGTTGTCAATGCTTTGTCTTGCTCTCATTTACCGAAATCAGGCAATAAGGCATATACGCGATCCCTCAAGGGGCTATGAAATCCTACTTATTAATCGACAAAGAGATGAATAGTACGTTCCATAAGACCTTACAGGCCTTACCCTTCTTGACGACAGAGCAGAGGACACCAAAGTTCCAATCAGCGGGAATGCATTTATCTAGCCATATTCTACAAAAAAAACTGGTGCATGAATTTTACCAACTAATTGCCGTTTGCTTGAGCAAGTCTGCAGGCAGGTATATCCACGTCGGGAACTTATCTCCAGAGAAATATTTTTCCTATCATCGCAATATAGTATGATAAATGTTTCATCCACTACCTGCACCCTTTGCATAACCTACCCGATTTCCCCTGCATTCCTACGGGAAGACACATAGCCTTTTGGATATCGGAATGCTGAAATCCGGTACCACAGACTGCCGTGCTTCGTACAGCGGCAAAGTCTGTTAGCCTTAGACCGTTGTTCGAGGTGCTTTCACGCAGAATGAATTATGCGAAAGTAGGACCAACTATTCGTTCTCTCCCAACTCTTTCCTCTTTTAGTTTCATGGACTGGGCAGCGGCCAGACTCCATTAGATTAGATCATCATCAAAAAAGGTTGACCCATCCCTAGCATTCAGGCAGCCTTGCTCATTGTGCAACAGTTAAAATGAGAGCAAGAGTACGCAGAACTGAGTAGGCTTGCCTAGACGTTCCCTATTGACACCATTTTCCCAGTCCATCATAGAAAGCATCTTTGATGGCATCCTCATTCTCCTCCTTCGGCAAGTACACGCAATGTGAACCGGGAGACATGGTACCATAATCTCCGGCCATAATGTTTTAGCCAGCTGAGAAAAAAAACGTTTTCTTTTGCACTTGTATTTATTTATTATTTTACAAGGATTTTTTCAAAAAGTTTGTCTTTTCTATTCGGCGATTCGTTACAATGTTTCATTTTTCATTACAAAAAAATCAGTTACTGATAGTAACTACTTTGGGTAAATTAGAGTTAAGGCATATGGAAATCTCCAGAAATTGTTTTTTTTTCATTTTAGGTACTTCGTATGCCCAAGACATATAAGAATTCGTTATAAAAGATATAATATGGGTTTTGCATTGCGATGATGAACCATATTGATCGATGGCGTTGAAAAAGTTAGCGACAGTTTCATCGATACGATACAACCTCTTCAATCGATTAATGCTTGACTTCGATAAGCGAGCTTTACATTCAGTTTTAGACGATGAATGCCACCATTCATTTTCGCAACCGCGTGGATACTCCCTCAATGAGTCACTTGCCGATGGCGTGATTATCTCTGGCGGCGGCGTATATTGCGGTGGCGATTCACTGGTAGACAAATTAAAAAAAAATGTAATGAAGGCATTAGGATAGCGAAAATTTAAGTATTACAACAGTAAGAAATCTGATCTTACCGTGAAGCAGCCAGCATGTTAAAAATGGGACTGCATTTTGTAAGTAAATCCTTCTTGTTGATAGTGTCATTTGTACGTAAAGAGATCACATTAAGGGATTCGCTAATTATCTTTTTGGCATAGACAACTTTATCATTCAATGTCGTTAGCGAAATATTTTCTGTGACATTAGTTTCACTTTTCGATTTTTCTAAAAGTGGCCATAGCAGTTGTTCAATGTTAGCCGGTGTATGACCATGAATTACTTGATATCTTCGAACCCCGCCAGCGAATGTGACGAGGGCTTGGTAATCTTCAACATTTTTTCCTTGTACATCATCAGTCGCTATAGAATCGAAATATCGTTTAAGTTCATTCAATACCACAGATACATTTGATGCACATATTTCTTCATTTTGTAGTTGATTATAGTTCAGGCTAAACGATTTTATGGTATTCTTAACTTCGGTGCACAACGAAATGATCTCACCACGCAGCGAAGTATATGCGATTCGAGCACTACGTAGAGTTTTGATAGTTTCGATAGGTATGCTTTCTGCTGATAAAAGCAAACCATCAATTCCACTCGGTGATAGAAAAGAATCAAAGAAATTAAGCTTTTCATTGAATAAATCTACAGTTTTTGCAGCACAATTTTGTGGATTAGAGATAACTGCCTGAACAGCGATGAGACACAAACAAATTATGTATACTTTATACATCTCGGCGGTTGTTTTTCGACTGAATGCAGTTCCCACTCTTTATAATAGCTTTTATACTCGAGTTTTTATCACTGACCGTTGTTTGGTTTACGTACACACATATACATAAGTGTAAAACAAGAACTGAAACTATGTAACACTGTGCTACCCCATAATTAAAACTGTGATAAGAATAGCCGTCGACTGATTCACTTTGTTGTTTATTCCGTTGATGACCGAGAGTAATCTTCGATTCGTCTCTTAGTGACATTGGAAATGTATGAAATGCATATGCGGATACCCTTTCGTCACATGATAAATGTATATTAAAAAGACTTTTTTTTGCCATTGTTCTTTGTAAACTCGAGGATATTTTGGTTTTGAGTGAGTTTCGATTACAATCTGTAATTTTCTGGCCTATTCTTGAATAGCATGCCTATTTTCGATTTGAAATTTTTAAAAACTGATAAGTACTTAAGTGGTCACTTTGGGTGAATCATCATGATACTGTCCTTTTGACATACAAGGAGTATAAAACAAAACACTTTTCATTTTTCTATCAGCAAGTTCAGTAAGCGCAAGAAAAACAACTTTTAACATGAATTTTGAAATCCAGCCCAATGAAATTATTATGTTTTAACTGCAGCGTTTGCATTCACGATCTGGGCTTACGTCCATGCATGATTCAATTCTTGGAAAAACGCATTGATAATGATACACACTATCTATAAATGTTCTTGCAGCTCAAAGAAGTTTAATTGTGTGAATCTGTGTACGAAGTGTAATTCCTTGGAGTTGGACAAGAACAACTATATAAGAAGCAGATTGGGCCGCCAATACTATACATTACAAATATACACTTCTATAATATCAACCTTGTTTTGTGGTGATTTTAAAAACCTTTGTTCAGTCGACGCTTGTTCGTCACAGTAGAGACTATACTTCGCGCTGAAAACCGATCAAATTTATTTTGATTATGAGTAAAACAACATTTTCGGTGTTTTTAACGCTTTCGTGTACTTTTTTTGTCGTTTGTTGTGCAAATGTACAAGAATATGTCATAATTCAAAAAGCACTTCAAAGTTTATCCAATGTTGTTGTGACATATAAAAGCGAATTTGATACGAGAGTTAAATTTGTTGAGTTGCAAGAAGCGATTGATGCCATTGATGAATCTATGCTGGACTACCAGGGTACAGCTAAAAGAAAACTGGATCAATTACGTACATTAAATGGTGCTGCCCGAAACACATACCAAGACTGTGTTGGCCCGGTGTTCGAGTGGTGTGTTTCAATTAACAGCACACTCGACATTTTCATACCCTATATAAAAAGCGAAAGTTTGACAGAGTATGACAGAGATATCATATGGAACATGACTGTCGATGTTCTGAGAGATGGTCAAAAGAAAACTTACAACTCATTGGAATTATTAAGACTTGTACAAAACAAAACGACCGACCTGAAAAATTTATTGGATGCCATGTTACATGATTTGCATTATGATTTCGGACCGGATGGCTTCTACGGAAAGCATAAGAAAGAATTGGAAAATTCGATTGTGGAGAGCCAAAAAGTTCGCCAGGCTGTGCAGGCTGCATTTGTTATTAGCTTAATCTTTGGTGTGGTCGCTGCTTTAGTAATTGGTCCGATAGGCGTGGCATTGGCATTGCTCCCCGTGTTTGTAGAACTTAGCTTAGAAGAAGTAATCCGAAAGCATCGGCAAGCAACGTATGAAGAAGAATTGCTTTCTATCCAAACGTTCTTCAATGTTCTAGATGAAAAAATAAGGAATGCAAGCACAATCGCAACAAAGGTGAATGTAGACTTGGAAGACGATAAAACTAACTTATATGAACTTGCAGGACTTATTTCTGGCGCAGACAGAGTAAGTAACGTAAAATGGTTGAACTGACGGGAAATTCAAAGTTTTCTTTGTCTTGCTTATATTTTCAGAGCAAAAAAATGTTATTGATGAACAGTCCATCGCTACGAGCTCTACTTGTTCCCAGCTTCCACAACTTAGGCAAGAAATGTTATGAATATACGATGTGGCATGGGTTTGGTTCAAAGGGTTATGAACATAAGCATGCAAGAGCTAGGCGTCAAGCGAGTGACAATTGTAATGCACAACGATTGAAGACAATGACGATGATAGCCGCATCTTTTCCTCCAAATACTACTTTTACAAATGTGATTTCGAAAGCCCATTCTATTTTGAACGAAATGAATTGTGAGCCTGCAAGTTTGCTCACACCACCAACATCCGACGAAATAACTAAAGAATCATTTTTTATGCCAAGCAATCTAGCAGAAAGAAAGCCGCTCCTATCCTCGTCAATATTGTCATCATTGATCGCAACTTATTTAAAGCATGTTTAATAGAAGAAACTAAAAAAAAATTGAACTATTTAATTTTCAGAATCTTTTGTAAAATAAACAATATTAATAATAATAAATAAAGAAGTTATTAGGTTCACATCTATCAATAATTTCACATTATAATTTTCGATCGCGAACGTGACATTAGAACATAAAATGCGTCTCAGACTCCCAGGTCTTTAGCCACATCAACTGTTCATTAAGTCGTTTGTGGATATTTAATCTAAATGCAAGTTCTTATGTAAGCGAAACCCATGTCCATCTTAGCTTATATTACCAAAAATCCAACACCACATAAAAGCCGGTACGCAGCAGTGTAAAACCGCTTGGCAACAAGAAAACACAACTTGCTATGCTCTGCGAGTCCTGCGGAAAAATATTAGCGATGCTGCCAGGTTTGCTTCACCAAAGAGCGCTAATCCTCGCAAGCTGCTTTCATCGACCCGCAACTTACTGCATTATTACGGGGAAAACAGCGGTGCCTAAAGCGTTACATGCGCTGGAACTTTCCTCCTGATAGGGCCCTGTTCCGAGAGGCATCAACGTCTCTGAAAGCTGTTCTCTAGGACAAGGCGACCGGATTCTTTGGAATCTGACTCTGTAATTAAAACGCCCACCAGTAATTAGTGCTCCCATCCGTGCTGGTAATGACAGTTGGTCCGTGCAGACGCATTAACTTCGCACTTAAGAGCATGTTTCAAGCCTTTAAACCTAAACACCAGTTATGACATGACTCAAGCCGTTGCTGCTATTACGTTTGCCCCTTCAAATAGATCTGAGAATACGTCTCATTTCATGGACGATTTTCAAGCTCTGAAACCCAAAAAAGCACCTGGCTTGTCCAAAGTTGACGCTTTCACCAAATTTTTTGAAATGTGTCCAGATCACAATGATCCTTAAGCCATGCATGCCAGCAATATACATAACCTCATACCGGCCGATAAGCCTGTTGCCATTATTTTCCGAATAGCAGCAGCTAAGTCGAAAACAACCCTTGCAGACGACCAGTTTGGTTTTCGCCCAAGGCATGCGTAGGAGATTTTATAGACGCGAAGCAAGGTTTTGACCGTGTCTGTCATGTGGCTCTTCTTCAGAAGCTACCTGGCTAACCGGTCATTTAGAGTCGCTATCGAAGATGAACTATCGAAAGTGTCCTCGCCCCTTTATTGTACGCTGCTGCTATGCCATCGTCAGCGATTCACGGAAATGGGACGCGACACATGTTTCTACGTTGATGAATCAGCAGTTTTAGCTACAACTTTTAACCTACAAAACCTCTGATAATCTGCAAGCCGAGCTAAAAAAAATCGGAGCATGGGCAAGGCGATGGAATACACAGCTTCATGGTGAAAAATCTACTTGCGTCCTTTTCTCAATGCCCCACGTTTTTATTGAACGGTTCTCCGATTCCAAAAATCCCATTAATACATGGTAATTCGTCTGGATTTGAAGTTATGCTGGAACGACCATATTCGTCCTATATCCCGACCCGCAATAAAATCACGTTGCACAATAGTCTTATGGTGCTTACTTGAATGAACGGCATTCAGGTCTGGGGCTTACTGCCGCCAGATGACACGTGCTTAGAGTTCAAATTAAACAAAACAAGGTAATTAAAAAAATTAACAAGGCCCCGTGTTACATAAGGAACCGGAATAAACACCGGGACTTCGGCATCCCAATTGTGCGCAACATTCTAAATAGCCTCAGTAGCCGCTATGAAGAGCGTCTTGGGACACAACCGAATTCGATTGCTCATGCTCGTTATAACGAGTAATGATGTAAAATATTGTAAATATTGGTTTATAGCCTTTTGTGCGGCTGATTGCCCTTATAATAACAATAATCTTAATATATAAAATCGTTCGTGCGGCGGACGCGTTTGTAAAACTCGTGAGCCAATGCACCAAACGACTTCATATTTAGACCATTTATTCGTTTGGTGTTCAGGAAGGTTTCTCTTCAGTTTGTGTCCGGTAGGTGGACAGGATCAGCAATATTCTTGAGTTATGTTATAAATACATATTATTTAAGCTTATATAGGAGGCTAACATTTGAATGCATTTACAATTCACCACTATGATTAGGTAAATAAGTCCAGAAGAGGAAACATTAACAGAAATATTCGAGTCGCTCGACAAAAGTGGTCCGAGGAAATTTAACACCAGAACATCGTAAAGTAATTAAGTAATTATCTTGCAAGGCGTTTAGCTGCAAAAATTTCATCTTAAACGTTTAACTTAAGATAATTTGAATGTTTCTTGTTAGATAATATCAGACAAAAACGGTAACGAAATCAGATGATGTCTCTCACAGTTTTTGGGTCCAACTTAATAAGAAGGCTTATAGCACATGTGTGTGTGTGTGTGTGTGTGTGTGTGTGTGTGTGTGTGTGTGTGTGTGTGTGTGTGTGTGTGTGTGTGTGTGTGTGTGTGTGTGTGTGTGTGTGTGTGTGTGTGTGTGTGTGTGTGTGTGTGTGCGTTCTAGAGTGCCATATGCCATCTCACTCTGACTAGTTGCCGCCTGCTGCAGCTGCATGTGCGTGCTTGTCATTTAATTAACTGCATTCAATCTCATACCGTTATAGCAATGCCCTGGCATTCTCTCTCAATACCCTTGTAGTACCCAAAATATTAATCCAAAATGCTGTTATAATTACGCAAACAAGCTGTTGTGCTTACAATTTAATCCTTTGCCGTTTGTAACTGTACTCTCAAGAACAACAGCAACAACAACAACAGCAATAGCAGCTGAGAGTTGTTATTGTTGTTGTGAGCTTGTTGCCACTAAAAACTAATTGAAATTGGCATACTTCATGCATGAAATATGCATGAGCAAAGTACCAAAATTTCATAATATTATTGGATTTGTAAGCATTAACATGTTGTTTGTCTGAAAATTTGCTTTAGCATATTGTTTTCGAGCAAATGGCAACAGTCAAATTAAATGCCATATGTACATAATTCGGTATTGGCAGTTTTTGGTAGGGTTTTCAACACAGCTTATTAGATTCGAAGTCATGAGTGTTCTTTTGAGGTTAGGGACAGTTCTTTGTTACAGCTTAGACTTGACTTATTATACCCTCTACACAAAGTGTAAAAGGATATAGATTTGTGCAATGTATGTAACAGGCAGAAGGAGGCGTGGCATACCATATGTTCCATGAGCAAAATTGGTCAGCAGCAATAGTCGAGTCGATATAGACATGTCCGTCTGTCCGTCCTTCCGTATGAACATCTAAATATCAGACACCATAAGAGGTAGAGTCACAAAAATTTACCAAAAAATGCGCATATACACCGAAAAGATGAAATTTGTCGAATCACGTCGATATCTTTCCCCCTTCCCTTTGTGACATATTTTCAATCTATCATCTCAAAACTGGACAAAGGTGTGCGTCAAGTTTATGTGCATCTACATTTCAAAAATGATCGAAATCGGATAAATACATCAGAAGTTATAGGCAAAAATATGCAAATTTCAACCCCCCTCGCCAATAAACTGTGCCAAATTTGCACTGCATGTAGACATGGATACGATTAAGCTAGAGTTACAAAATTTGGTGTGGAGACTCGTGTGACCCTAATCGTTAAAACTGTAACCACTTTTTTCAATAAAACCCCACTTTCCCCGCAATCGATTTACCTTAATTACTGCCACCCCCCTCATATATTTATTTGAAAATTGACACAGACATTTATAAATGTATTTTTGATCTATGTTACAAAATTCAACCACATTGGCCTAAGAATACTGGTGTTAGGGGCATAACAGTAATTTTTCCCACCACTTCCCAATAGGAAAACTTGTCAATTGAAACTTCCCAATAGGAAAATGCTTACAGTCATATTAAACTTTTAAAAAGAGACATAAAAGAAAATACTTTCGTTCTCATTTTACTGTATGCTGGATTTAGTGCTTATGGGGCAAAAAAAGGATACAGGGTATTTCACTTTCGGGCACCGTTCCGACTGTTTGCCTCAAATTTTCTCTTTGTGTTTGTTGCAATAGGCATACGTTTGTCTTAAGCTAATAAATTAAGTGTTATGAAATGTTTGTGAAATATGTGTAATTATGCGACAAAGCTTTCGGCATTAGAAGATAATAATAATATTAATAATAAATATTTAAGTATTTAAGCCTTATTGTTTGTGTACAATCAACTAATTAAGATTATCGGAACACAAAAATTGATGATAAACAGTGAATTGTTGTGGTTCGGCAGGGACTAGAGAGAGTGGCTAGTATAAGTGTAGTTGGGTTCGTGATAGTGGTACCGTGTGTTGGAGTGATGAGTATTAGATGGGTTAAGTTAGGAGAAAGGGAAGCTTAGTTTAGATGAAGTTAGGTTGGCCGCGATTTGGTAGCATTAGTGAAGGTAGGTGACGCGTTTGGAACCCATGTACTTGAGTGAGGACCGAATGCAGGATGTCACAAATAAATAAACACTAGTTCACAAAGAGATTGTGCTCTGATTTCCAAGTGTCCGACTTAGGGGTTACGAACATATAACATTCTGTTTTTTCCAGGGCGCAAGTTTTGTCTGTAGAAGGCCAGACTTTGGCTTTAGTCTCCGCGCTGCATTCCCGCCGACTAGTCAGGAATCGCGAAACTAGGCAAGACACTTGAGCAGTTCTCCTGAATGCTTATGTGGCCCAGAGTTTGCAAATTTGCATGGCGTATGCGATGTTAAAAGAAGATGACTGCTTGCATCGATCGCCAGAGTTTGAAGGCCAAGGACCCAGAAAATATACACTTGCGGCGGGGGGTGTCCTCTTTAGCTGAAAACGTAAGTCTTGCTTCTTTGGATATATCTACAGGTACACCAATCTGATTCTCAAAAACTACATATTGTTAGAAAGACTATGAGACACTGATGACATCTTTGAAATCTCTTCATCTTCATATCTATCGTTCGCTATTTATGTTAGCACAACAAGTTGTAATAGCAAGTTAGCAGATACTCTGTCTGCCGTCTAAACCTAATCTAGAATGAGAATTTCGTTTGCATATTCTTGTAAATCGATTATTGACATTTTGGTACATCAAACAATATGCTTTTATTGAATACATAAAGAAATACAACGAAGTTATGCTTAACTTAGTGAATCACCCTCAGCGCAAGCAGAAATTGCTTATAAAAACTAATAATGGTGCATTTCAGTTTTCATAAAATGGTAGTACTAGTTATGGTAGTAACTGATGGTACACCACTAGATAAAAACATTGTGACAATATGTACGATATTCTCAAGTACAAAAAAACTTTTGTTACTTTAAAGCTATGGGAGTCCTAACTCTGTATTACACTTTATTACAATCCATTAACCATTAGACATAACAAATTTTTTTTAGACCTTTAATTTTCAGAAGTTCACTAAATGAGTGAATACGATTCCCGAGAACCCGTATTTAGCACATAAAACGCGGATCATAACTTTTTCCACAGCAATCGTAACAAGTAGGCGCACAAGGATCGAAACCCCTACCGAGTCTGTCGATTTCGCAGAGTGGTGGTACTGGCATTTCCAGTAACTTGCGACGTCTACGTTGTGCATCGGTTAGACCATCGGGACCAACCTTTGGGCCAGTCTTACCGCCACCAAAGCCGCCATGTGAATTTATGTATTTCATCATATCGATACCCTTTTTCTTCTTTTCAATTGCCAACTTAAGTTGGTTCTGCGCTTCCCTAGCTGCCTCTTCACCTTTCTTAGCAAATCGTGCGGGCATTTTTATAGCTATTGGACCGCCACCACCACCGCGACCACCACCGGCACCACCAGCACCACCACCGCCACCACCACCGCGACCACCACCGCCACCACCACCGCGACCACCTCCGCCACCACCACCACCAACACCACCGCCACCACCACCGCCACCACCAGCACCACCAAAACCGCCACCACCACCAGCACCACCAAAACCGCCACCACCACCGCCACCCATAGCAAATGGTCCCCCTTTGCCGCCGCCTGGAAATCCTTTAAAACCACCTGGACCCATGCCGCCACCAGCGCCTCCACCAGCGCCTCCACCAGCGCCTCCACCAGCGCCTCCACCAGCGCCACTACGTCCTCCACCGATACCACGCATGGGTCCACCAGCCCCAGAGCCCCAAATGCCTTCTGGTTTGGGTCTGCCACCGGGGGCAGCAGACGGACCATGTGGTCCGCCGCCAAAGAAGCCGAAAGCACCATCTTCAAACACCTGTTCGCCAGGTTGACCAAATGCTGTTCCCGTATAGCGATCACCCACAGCACAGTCATAAGCGCGCCAATAAGGATTAATTTTGACGGGCCACTTGGGTGGCACAGGTTTTTTGTCCTTCTTTGTGGTCTGTGTGTAGCGGTTCACATTGTGTGCCTTAGGCTCACCGGGCTTTTTACAAATTGCAACCGGTGGGCTCACATCAAAATCAAATTCCAATTCACTTTCGCTGGTGTCCGTAAGCACCAATTTGTGTACACACGACGGTATAGAGCGTCGTTTACACTCCTTTTTCAGAGCACGTTCTAGTCGTTTTTTCTCTTCAAAATGCCGACAGATGCAGAGCATGATGGACTTATGACACTTGCACTTGGGAAAGCCCATATTCTTGAGCTTGCGTTTGATCTGGCGCATGTCAATAGCCAAATTGCTTTTGACTACTTTGAAGATAATGGGTTTCATGTGCACGCCGGGTTTGGCCACGGGACGCAAGGTTATAAAGATTTCGCCATGCTTCTTGCTAACATTGAGTATGGGCTGCTGTTGTTCCTCCTCCTTTTCCGCCTCCAGTGTTTTCTTGCATTGCTGAAAAGCGGTCTCTTTGGGTGGATGCTGTAAAAAGAACATCATTAGCTTCTTGATGGGCTTGCGTATGGCACCAGGTCGCCAGCCATGTTTGCGAGCCTCCTCGCTCGTGTGCCAGTGCCAACCATGACGGCGTGGCACGGCACCGCTCAGGTTTACGCAGGACTTGTGGCCGTACTTTGGAAACCACAGCCTAGGCTCATCCGCCAAAGGTGGCTTAGTCATACTTTTCGTTCTTACGGGGGACTTTTGGGATTTTGGTTCCTCTGCTTGTGCGCTTCTTGCTATAGCGGTCTTTGGTTTTCTGCGTCGCACTTCTCCTTTTTGTGACGCTTCCACATTGGACAACACCTTTTCACACTCTTCTTTATACTCGGAGGGTTTATTTTTCGTTCCTTTTATGTCATAAAGATCTCGCAACTCGGAGAACACGCGCGCCAAGTAGGGACGACAGTCCTCAGTGCCTTTGGTCAAAACACAAAAGTCTTCCGAGGATTTTGGATTTAATTTTCGGCATGGTTGTTTATCGCTCTGAAAAACGTCCGCGCATAGCTTTCGTATACGGCAATGAGCACACAACTTGCCACCTTTGCAGGTACAACGGCAATCGGTGCATTCATCCTCATTTTGCTTCTTTTTTTCTTCTTCCTTGCAGGGATCCACGCAATAGTCTTCAACTCCTTCAGGTGGTTTGCCCAAATATTCCATTATGATTTGATCAGCTGTTTGCTCTTTCTTCTTGTGGCGCTCCTCTAAGACTGGAGTAGGCTTAACGCCGCATTTGGGACAAGCAGCAAACTTGGGTAGCCAGGACATGTTGGTCAGACAAATGGGACAAAAGCGTATAGGCTTGACGCCTATATCCATAGAGTCACCAATGGGAACGGGTATAAAGGGTTGATTGGCAAACTCAGCATTCTCACCATCAAACGCAGGCGCATAGGCGAAGCAGGGTAAGTTAGGTGTCTGTTCGGTCACTCCTTCGGGACTAGAGTGGTGTCGGTCGGTGGCTCCGACTGCTAAACGACAAGGTGGCTGCGGTGGCGGTGGCATGCCAGAGCATTGTGTAACCGTATTGATGACTTGTTCATACTCCTTGGCCATTAGCTAAGGGGTAAATGCAAAGATGAAAGATTTGGTGCAACAACGTCAACTCTTGTCAATATTTCACAAACAAAGAGAGCCGTCAATTTTTATAAAACTTGTTTTACTCCCTTTACTCACCTTCAGCTGACAGCAAGCCGCGTTGGCACAGGGATTGTGCATGAAGTCCATCTGATTCGCTTTGGCTCCAGTACCGCTTTGATAACGTTGCAAGTCCAAGTGCAGCTGCTCATCACCCTCATCCAACTCCAGCGCATCTAAGCAAGGATCGCAGGGTATGACGTTGCGCTGAGACTCGCCCATAACAAAAAGTATATCCTGGGGATTGATGCTTTTGTTCACGTTTCGACTACAATCCAGACGTTCCGCCTCACTAAAACGAACGTTTGAACAAGTAGGTTCGCCTAATTTTGAGCAGCTACTCACCCGGGTTGCACTTCGCATTTGGTTATCAGACGAAAGAGTATCTCCAGTTTACCCACTGCCTCAGCATTACGCTCAAAACTAACGGTATCTACATGCATTATGTCCTCCATGTCCGGTACTATGCGATCGGTTATCACTGCAGGGAACATAAGTTTGCCCGTACCCAAAGCTTTGTTATCGTACTTGACCGTGAATGGCAAGCCGCATTCTTCGAGCGCCATACGTAATTTCTTGGGCGTTGATGTTACTTCCAGGCCAGTGCCCACCTTGAACTCGGTTACATTAATGCGACTGGGTGTGACGCTCAACGTCTGGCCATTGAAGTTCAAATCCACCTTCCATTTCTGAGGATCAGTAATGCCTTCTTCGGGTGCCTCAATGTGCGTCACAATGGCATCGAAAACAAATGTGCAATTTGTCTCTGGCCCTGCGACAGAGATGGACATAGTCAAAGTCTTATGTTAACACTGCACCCGAGTTTTTCTTGAAGTTCTTTCACTTAATTTTAGTTTTGTTTACTTTTCCAAACATAAATTTCACGCTGGTCGCGCATAAAAAAAGTATGAAGCAGTATTCTTTTTACTATAATTTAATCTAAAATTTGAAATTTACTTTTGTGTTTGCAATGCATAAAACAAAATATAACTGAAATTGTATTCGAATAAATATGTCTACAGTAAAGGAAACGAAAGTCTGATGATAAACTAGAAATACTACTTAGTTTTTTGGATTTGGAAATTAGCTTGCCTTGTGAACCCCGAGGATTGCGTGCATGCTTTATAAACACAGCTATCTTCTCTAATCCTGTTCCAAGGTCTCCTTTTGTTTGACTGCAATCTCAGGGGGCAATGGCCCGTTGCTACACTCTTTAACTTTCTGACCTTCCTTACTATATTTCAAGCCTTTTGTGACACGTAGTGTCGTTTTTATCTGGTTTCTTCGTCATATTCAAGTTATTTAACTTTTTATAAATTTCTACTTCTTTTTTCAACTCTTAATTGTTTTAACTAGAAATAGCCACAATTTTTTGGCTCTGCTTTTCGGAATTCCCCTTATAAGAGTTATCTTATAAAATAAGATGAGCTGCCTTTACAAATCAATTAAAATGCTTACCACTTTGCTGCATTCAGCGCCGATCATCATATGGAACAAAGTTGTCTATATCGTATTATCATATTTCTCTAACTACAAAGAGATTACCCTTAATTTTTAGCGCGTCTGACGGCAACCTTCTTCAGTGTGAAGATTTTGTAAAATCTTAGCCAGTAATAAGCCCACTTAACCACGACATTTGAAGCTTTCAGTCATCAGCTCCTTTACTAGGCTGTAGCTGTTTGGACTTCCGACTACGCAGAGTCACAATTTCCAAGACGAAGGCAGTATGTTACCCATTCAGGAGCACTGCACAAAGAAAACCAATCCAGTATTAGCTGCAAGGCACCCACGGTGGCCGCCACAAAGAACAATTACCAAGGCATGTGAGGTTCGACTTATGCAATTACTCAAATATTCCTAACAGTTAGCTAGGCTAGGATGAAACCCGACGTTGAAGATGGCTGCCAACTCGATGACCAGAGTCCCCATAGCACGGTGCATCTTTTCGCTGAAGCATAATGACCTCAAACCTCTGTCATTCTGTACAGATTGACCGTTGAGGCAGTTTCTTCATTGTTCAGAAACGAAGAACTCTTAATGCATTTTTCCTACTTCCTTTTTGTATCATTTTATATACCTTCGTCCATACATTTACATACATGCTCCTGAATACAGGACCTTTCCAATGCGCCTCCTCTTTTTCATTACTTTAAACGTTTAAATCGCTATATACATATTTTGCTTTTGTGCGCTTAACAAAATTCTCGTCTCTTGGCGCGAACTTAACTTCTTCCGATTTATGCGCTTGGGGAGGCTGCTCTAGTTTACCTTATGCTGCTCCTAATCCTATCCTGCTATTAGCTATTCCAGTCAATCAAAACTTTCTGTATGCTGCCTAATCTTCTTCCCCACTATGTGCTACTAATGGCAGCTCTAGTCAAGCCAAAGCCATGTGCTCCTTGTAATCCTCTGCATCCATGCAGCGGATGACTTAATCAATACTATGTACCTAATCATCTTTCACATAATGGCTACCTTGGCAAGGCTGCTCTTGTCTATCATCTGATGCTTCTACTTAATCTAAGCATAAACAGACAAACATAGTTTCTGCAGCAGATCTGCGCGGTGGCCGACATCATTACGAATTAAACAAACAATTTGAACGCAATAATGTAGTACCTCAGAATCTGACAGAGGCTTAAGGTTCGCGTCCGGTTAACTCAACACCGATAAAATTAATTTAGATTTTTTATTGTATGATGTATTTTGTTAGTTTTTAAGCTTACAATTTTTGTAAAGAACGTTCTTACTTCTTTCGTTGGTTCTTACTCGAAACAATGATTTCTGGTTTTTGATTATTTCTGTTTTCGCGAATCTTTTTTATTACGCTGGGGGCTACGTCTTTCCAAGCAGCTCCACCATAGGCACCCTTATCTTTTTTTTTGGGCACTCTACGTGGATGATCTAATCCAGCTACTGGTGAGCCCGGCTTTTCGCCCCAAATTTTCTGTGAACGCCGTCCACCTGGTGGCTCACCGTGTAAACCACCGCCACGATAACCAAAAACACCATCCTCAAAAACATTCTCAACATGTTTACCAAACGCCGTGCCCCTATAGCGATCACCTACAGCACAGTCATAAGCTATTGTATAGGGATCGGCTGTGACGGGCCATTTGGGCGGTAGCGGCGCCTTATCCAGCTTGGTGGTTTGGGTGGCGCGGTTAAAAGTAAGTGGTATTTGGCATTTCGACGGCTTTGTGTTACCTGCCGGTGGGGTTAGATTAAACTCAAATTCCATTTCACTTTCGCTAGTGTCCGTCAACACCAATTTGTCCACAATGCATTCCAAGCCACGCGTATGCGACTCTAGCTTAAGAACTTGCTCAAGCTTACGTTTCTCCGAAGCTGGACGACAGGTGCATAACATAACAGACTTGTGGCACTTGCATTTGGCAAAGCCTATATCCTTAAGTTTCTGCTTAATCTGACGCAAAGCTATGGCCAAATCGCTTTTTACTATTTGAAAAACAATTGGTTTCATGTGCACACTGGGATTGCCAAGTGGAGTCAATGTTACATATGTTTCTCTATTCTTTTTCGATACAGCCAATATGGGCTGCTGATGCATCCCTTTCCGTTGCATTTCCCCACAATCCTTGAAAGCATTTTGATCTATTTTTTTATTCCGAAAAAAGTTCATTATATGGCCTACGGATTTGAGCACATAACCGGGTTGCCAGCCATGTTTGCGCGCCTCTACGGTTCTGGGCCAATCCCACGCATGATTTCGTGGAACTCTTCGATGTACGTCATTACATTTTTTATGATGTGTAGCGGGAACTGAGCATTGACCATACCCTTGCTGTGGCATCGACAATGAAATCTGCTCCTTTTTATTTTTAGTTAGCACTGTCTGCTGCTTGGTTTGAGAGATCTTAGGCTTGTAGATATTGCTTAGCACCTTGTAACATTCATTTTTAATAACCGTATCTTTCTTACTCTTGTTAATCTCGTAGAGCAAGCGCAACTCGGAAAGGACCTGTGCCAAATCTGGCAGACACTCCTTGCTGCCTTCATTGTGTACAACATTGAAATCTTCAGTGGATATGGGCTGCACTTTAGGGCAAACTGATTTCTTCTTGTGTGATAAATTTTCAACCACTAGACAGTAGGTACATTTCTTCATACCTTTGCAGGTGCATTTCAATTTCTCACACAGCGTTAGCGCTGCTTTCTCGCATGGATCTTTGCAATAATCATCGTTTGGGTTTTCTGGCTCTCTTATAGTTTCTTTTATTATGTCATCCGCAGTCAATTTGGTGAACTGACGATCTTCCACTACATTCTTGACACTTATGCCGCATTTTGGACAGGGAGCCAATTTGGGGAGCCAGGACATGTTGGTCAGACAAACGGGACAAAAACGTATGGGCTTGATGCCATAATACTCGTCATCATCTGTAGGCAATGGTATGGTTCTCGGTTCAAAACTCTGCAGTTTGGGTAGTTGTTTGCTACACGGTAAATCAAAACCGGATGTCGTACGAGAGGGATACCCGCTTGTTATACAGTCATACTTGTCAGGCTGAAATGTTTGTTCTTGACAAGGATCCTTGGGCAGGCCCATACGTTTAGTGACCGATTGAAAAACTTGCTCATACTCAGAGGCCAGTTTCTAGAGCGGAAAGGAAGCTTAGATATTTAGAGCTAAAGAGATTTCTATGCCGTACCTTTAAACGGCAGCATGCCGTGCTGCGCTCTGGAACTATATTCGCCTGTGTATTTACTCTGCTATTTGCGCTACGATAACGCTGTAAATCTATATTCAAACGTTCATCACCTTCCATCTGTGCCAGTTCATCCAAACAATCCGCGCAAGCATCGGGACAATTCTGGGGATTACCCACGACAAAGAGTATATCTTGCTCATTTATTACCTTGGCCAAGTTGGGCTTAAACCCCTTGGGGTCGTCGCTGCAATATGTATAAGCTCTAGTCACTTGAAAACTCAAAATTGGACTTACTTACAGCTTGGGTTCATCGCATTTGATTATGAGACGAAATAGTATCTCCACTTTGCCCACGGCCTGACCATTTAGCTCCAATTGGCAGCTTAAACTCTGCACCAAATCATTCATGCTCTCGCTTATGCGATCCGTAAATTCTGGTGGCAGCAAAATTTCGCCCGTGCCAATGGTACGTGGACCATAGCGCACTACAATTGGCATGCCCAACTGCTCGAAAGATGCCTTCAAAGCACTGGGTTGGGTTACCAAATCAGTACTACGGCCAATTAGAAAGTCCCTTACATTAATGCGACTTGCCGTTATGCGTAAAGGATTGTTATTTAATTTCACTTCCACCGACAACTTCCGGGGATCGTCAATTTGCTGATCGGGAAACTTCAAGTGAGTCACAATAATGTCGAATATAAAGTTACGGGCTGACATTTTGACGATCAATCGTGGCCAATGGATATTGACTCATCGGTGTGGTATATTTTGTGTATGTATATTTCAATCTCAAGGAGTTGAAATCAATTATTTCGCGTTTCTAGTTTCTGCGCTTAATAATGTGTAAATATTTATTTTTATGTATTTATTAATATTGATAGCATAGTTTAAAAACTAAGCTAACAATGAAAATTTTAAATATATAGCAATGGCTACTGAGGCCTTCGGCTAATTGTGTGAATATATTTGAAGGAATATCTATATAGTATATTGAATGTAATTGTATTTGTTTCAAGTGTCAACTTGATGAGTCTACTATGTCGACTTATTATGAACATTAATAGCATTGTCTTGGCTTGCAAAGTATGGTTAAAACATTTATTTTTGCCTAGAACAGTTATACTAAGCAATAACTTATTGTATTTATAAATAAAAAACCTTTTTTAATCCAAAATTGTGTTATATTTGTGTTAAATGTAAAATACTATTTGTATTTAAGTACTTCTATTCGGGCAGCTGGCAACTCTCTTAATTGGTTGGCCATCTTAAGCACTGGTCTTTGACAACACTGCCACGTTGATAGACGAACTACAACAGATTCGTGTGATAATGTTCGCAGCGAAGCCTTCCCTGGGCGAGATGTGCAAAGCAGGTTTAACTGCCATTCAGGAGATACGATAGATATGGCAGATACGATAGATATGAGGTGGCAAACTGCGTCATATACTACAGCTGCCATGCGGAGAATTCCTGTGCGGATTTGTTGTTGGCCTGAGACTAAATAACAGTGTCTTAGGGTTAACACCAGTAGACGAAAGGCTGGCAACAATCCGCATCAAGGCGAAATTCTTCAACAACAGCCTGATTTGCGTGCACGTCTCGGCGGAGCACAAGGAAGAGGCAATGAAAAATACGTTCTACGATAGACTGGAGTTTTTGGCGGTTATGTTGAGAATGTTGAAAGAGAGCGTATCATTGGTCCCACTGACTCCACCTCGAACAACGTTCTGTGTTCGAAGTAACAGATTTTACCCACCCGATATCCACACAGCTACTGGATGCGTGCTCCACGGCGAAATCTGGAAATTGCAAAGCAGCAGTCATAACAGAATGCTGATTCCTTCTTTGCTCAACTCTCTGAGCAGCTCACCTAACCTCCCTCTGAGCCTGATAGCGTCAAGGGAACATACATTCAACTTCTTGCTACCTCGGTGAACTTCATTGGTTTCCCACCCCCATTGCTGATTAATCACTGGTACGACTGCAATGAAATGCACCACTTATACACCACTTTTTTGCACCACTTTTCAGACGCCATATGGATGAGCTGGAATGACGTATGGCATTTCTTCCAAAAAGTCATGTGTATGGCTGAAGGTTTTCTTACCGAGGCGTCTTTCTGTAAATATACAGAGGTAAATCTGGTCATGGATACACAGGATGCACGGAGGCTGTAGAGGAAGTACTTTTCAAGTTTATTATCGGGCAATGATGGGAATAATGCCGCTTTCGGAGTTAATTCAACGTCCATAGTCGTAGATGACGGCGTGGCTATACCACCGCCGCTCTTTGCCAAGTGATGCTACTATGGACTCAGCAGTGGATATTAACATTCTACAAGAAGCTCAACTCGCTTACCGTTTTGCTTAGTGGCACTCAAGTCTGGTGAAGATGCCATTGGAGTGTTGAGAGTAATTCCTAAGATTTTTAGCCTGTTACGAGTTGGCAACTGCATTCAATGGATTGACATATTCTACGAGCTCCAGCGGCTCAACTTCCTTGGTATTTTTAGCACCTGTCATTAAATTGAGATATTAATTTCTTACCTGTTGTTATAAGTCTTATAAGCTTAGGCACCAGCAGCAAGAAGCAATATTCATATTCAATTAGTTAATTCCCTGCTAAAAATTGTTTTACAATTGCTTTTGAAAGAGCGTTATAAAACTTTTGCCAGCCAATAAATTGGGCAACCAACTAATTACCAAACCCATTAACAAGAGACACAAAAGCCGCTTGACCAATTTGAATGCACGTACGTATAGGAGTACGGCCGCATTTTAGCCCCAACGTAGCAGTTAACATAAATTTCGCTGGATTTTCACACGTCCATAGACTCTGGTCTGGTCGGGTTTCGTTTTGTCTATGGCAATGGCAACATTTATGCAAACTGGGCAGAGTTTAGCCCACAATTGGTTAGAAACTAACTAGTATGAATGTGCAATATGTCGGTGCCCAGCCGTGCAAGTGGTTGCAAGGTGGCACTTGGCCAGCTTGATCAGCAAACAGCTAAAACAGCAACGGCAAACACACACAAAACAGCCGAAAGCAATGAAAACTACAACAACATTGGTTGCAACAACAAATTATGTGCGTGAAATTGGTGAAAACGCGACGTTGCTGTTGTTGTTGCAACAGAGACGCGCTTGATTGCATGCAACTCCCATGCTTGCCACAACACAGCAATGCCCTAATTTTGATCCAATTAAATCGGCTTAGTTTGTCCTGCTGCCACGTACCACATAGACCCGAAACATTTTAAGCCAAATTATTGCCACATTTCGCCATGTTAGTTTTTCCGATTTGGACGTGTCTATAAAGCAACCGTTACCTTATATATAACCGTAAATGTCTGCCCTGCGGCAAGCTTAATTAGTTTTGTTTTTGCAGCTGCAGCGCGTTAGGCCGATAAGCGGTAAAAATAATGCGCAAATTTAATTAAAATTGAACTTCATTAAGATAAGTGTAACGTTTAACGGTATAGCTCTAAAGCATATTTCCTGCGCTCGTGTGTGTGTGTGTGTGTGTGTGTGTGTGTGTGATGTGTGTGTGTGTGTGTGTGTGTGTGTGTGCGACGTTGTGGCACATGGTTCACAGCTGTCTCGCCTTGGATGTCTGGCATTCGCGTGCTAAGCGGCTTACAAGTGAATCAAAGTTGGCTAATGTGATAAATTCAAGCTGCAATATATAGGTACTTACACAATATAGATTACAACTATATATGTTTATGTGCCTGGATGTATTGGGAGTCCTTAGGTTGTATTTAGGACAATTGGACAGTTCCGAGTTTGATTATCTATTGAAATTTATATGGGCTTTTATAGTAGAGAAGGATTTATGTCTCTTTGCTGTATTGCGTGCATTAACTTTGTAGTTAGTCTTTCGTTAGGACACAATTTTTCAGTTTCAATCGGAATTTCAATTGGGCGCTCATCGAAATGACTGTATGAACTGTATTTGTAAATAACTCCACTTCCATCTGCGTTCTCCATCGGGCCATCCAAAGTTAACTTGAAAACCTTCATAAACAATAAGTTAAACTCAAATAAGGCAACAGGACATGACCTTATCATGGCTAAAATTACTATGGAACTGTCGAGCACATCCATAGCATATCGGCCGATAAGCTTAGTACCCTGTCTATCAAAACTATTTGCGAAGATCTTACTTGGCTCAAAACTGTATCCCCTCTCATCAACTCGGAGTTCGTGGGAACATTGAGCAAGTCAATTGCACAACTTCTGAGATTCGGACTCTGTTTGAGCTCTGGCTAGATGGCCTTAAATACAAAATCAAAACGCTGCTTACCCCAAACACTCATGTAACCGCAAGAGTCTGAAATTGGAGTTTCTGTATGTTCTCTGCACAGCAGGTATTCTAGCGGATGACACTGAAATGCACAAGTCATGCAACTAGACATTTGTGTAACCTCATCGTGCACGTAGAAGAGTGGCTGGCTAATTGGCCTATAAGAATCAATAAGGAACAACAAAGCTGGAGCAGATGATTTGACAGATGAGTTGTTCAAGACGACCAAGGATGACCCACGGTATGCGCTAACTACTTCTTCTTCTTCTTTCTATCGCAAAAAAGGCTCTATCAATATATTATCAGTTTGGTTTTAGGCATGGTAAGGCCACCATAGACCAGAAATGCACGCCATGACAAATTCTAGAAAAGGTACACGATTACCAAATCGACTCCATCTCTTTGTTGATTATAAAGCAGCATTTGATAGTCTGAGTTTGGAATCCCTGCAAATTTGATACGACTATGCGGAAAGACGTTGAGCTACACACGCTGATCCGTCAAGGTAAGAAAGAGCATCTCCGAATCTTTTAATGACTCCAGCGACCTTTTCAACCTTTTGGTGGAGAATGTGTTGCGAAAGGCCGAAGTACATTGGAACGGGACTGTATTCTATATGGGTGTCCAGTTGCTTGCATTCGCATATGATATCGATATCGTCGGGCGTACTAAGCGACCGTTGCGGTTTTTGAAAGAGAATCTGCCAGGGTGGGTTTGGTTTTTAATGAGAGCAAGACAAAGTATATGTTTTCTTCGAATAGAGAGATACAGCGGTTAAATTCTTAGATTGTTGTTGAAAACTATACTTTTAACGTTGTAGGAATTCGTCTACCTTGGCACCAGCGTCACGACGAAAAACGATGTGAGCATGGAGATCAAGCGGAGAATCGCTATTTCCGTGCTTGTACAGTAGTGAAGTGTGACCGCCAGAACATTTTGTCATAGAGCAAATACGTAAGCCAACATAACACTCTAGGTTTCGTGAGTTTAGAGTTCAGAGTGAGCAGTATTCAGATTTTACGGTTTAATTACTTTATTCTTATCGTTACCATTTAAGATTGTTTTTTTTATTTTAGATAAATCTACACAAATAATTTACAAGAACCTATACAAAAGTTTTTTGAAATTTGATTATCAATGGAAAAATAGTGCAATATGCACTGCACTTTACTCGTAGAAGTACTCACGCTTTCATCATGTTTTTTTCCTCGATGAAGTTTTCGGTTTTATATCAATTTTATTGGAGTGTTTTGTTTAGCTGCGCTTGAAATTTAATTAAATTGAACTTAAATTTACTTTAAATTGTGCAAAGTGAAACAATTACACTTTTTTAACCTAGCACTTAGCTTTTCCTTGAAAGTCTTCTACGAAAACGTGAAATGTAATACATGTTTTATACCATTCGTTTGAGCACCTTCGTCCAATTACATTTTACAACTAGTTAAAATGATACATGATTTGTGTTTTTCTCTTGACAACTCCATTGTGCAGTTATTTATTTTCAACAAATTTGGCATCTGTGCAACACATTTAATTGCTCTGCCAAATTAATGCTTGGCCTCAGAATAAATGCCTGGCGATATATGAGCAAAATCCCTTTTCCTCGTACAGTAAGCACATAGCTGCAGGGAAAGCTAAACAAGCATCAATTACAGAGACGAGCCACATGGAAAACTCTTTCACACACATGTTTCCGTGTGTGCTGAGTCCTCAAATGAAAATGTGCTATATTGCCTGTACAACTTGGAAATAAGAAGAGCTTAATAAATCCTTTGGCTAAACAATAAAACAAAGCATATTTCCTGTGAAACCAAAAGCAGCAAAAAGCTGAGCGGGAAAAGCTGGAAAACTACAGAAAACTAATTTCTTTTGCACAACTTTGCAGTCATAATAAAAACAAAAGAAACAACAATAACAGCATGCAAAAAAAAAAAAAATAGCAAAATAAATAATTTGGGGCACAAATAAAATAATGCTTAAGTGTGTCGCCTACACTAAAAAAAATTTCAAGTGCCCTCGATTTTGATGAAGATTCACTATATTCACTTAAGCTACTCTTATTGAAGAAATTATTTAAAAAAATTGGCCAAAACTCTTCCTAAGACAAGATTTTGGATGGGAAACATCTATTGCCGCAACTTGGGGGTAAGACCGAAAAACCGTTACTACGCTTGGATGGTGTTACGCTTGTGTGTTCTGTGTTAGCAGCGTCCAAAGTAGCGCTAGCAGTATTTCGTGAGATCGAAAAAAGAGCATGCATGCTTGTGTTAGGCTTTTTTAGCGCTAGCTTACGATAGATGGCGCCACATAATGCTAAGTTGAAGAGAACTTGCAGCTGAATGTTTCACAACAAACGAAATTTTAGAAATTTTATACGTCTTTTAGTCTAATAAAATAAAAAATTGTATGTTTTCCTTTCGATTAAATCGTTAAGGTTGAAAGATTTAAAGATTTTAACAAAGAAATAAAGCCATTTTTGAAGACAATTTATTCATAACAATAGTTAACATATTGGACGCCAATTTATCATCCGTCCCCAAAACATAGTTTTCTTCGTTATTGGGTTTTGCTGATTTCGAATTCACCAGCCGTTTTTTTTTCAAACTCGTTTTTCGAATTATTCGCATTTTAGTCGGAAACCTTGCAGCCGATCGAGATAATTGTAAACAATATGGAACGTTGTGGTCTAACCAGACTCAATAACAGGGCAATGAATTCTTATTTATTTTTTTTTCTAGGTCAGGTAATCAAGCAAGAATTTAAAATACGTTTTTCTAACGTTCCATTTGATTACAATAAATTAATTACATAGGTCTACAAAAACCGGGTTCATGTCAGTTAAGGGTCATTTCCGAACTAATTTGTTGCTTAGAATCCGAATCCAGAGTCAGAATTGGCCTATCATGTCAGGATTTTGGGATATTTGAGGTAATATGCTTGGTGTGGCTTCGCTGCGCACACTAGGGCTACTAACCACGAGGAGATTGTGCGTCAACTTGGTTAAGGCAGATTTGGCCAATGCCAGGATTTCGCCGTGCTCCACTAGATCCCAGTCCCCATCTTCCACAGTTTAGAAGAAGAAGTCTAAAAGTCTGAATTTTATTTTTGATTTTATTAAAACCGATTCCGTCCAATTTTTGGCACCTTTAAGTATTAAACAGAACCTTTTTATGCAGTCCAATTGAATTTTGATGAACAAAATTGCAACCTTTCCATTTTCGTAGAATCCAAATGTTCCTATCGCTAAATAAAGTACCCATGTATGCTCTGTAGCCCAGTTAATTTATGCCAGCAGCTAAGGAAATGAAATTTGCCCGTATTACACATACGCAATGTTGTGCATTGGCATGACACAGCAACACCAAATTGTTCAGACCAGCCCACATTTAAGCTATCCAAACTTGCCACTCCGCCCGGCCACTCCGCCTTGCCACTCTTGTGGTTGCTAAACATGCTGTCGAGTGCACGTCTGTGGTGCTGCTGCTGCGGGGGGGCAGAGTGGTACATTAAGAGCTGCTCCAGTCATCGTCGTACTCATCTTTGTGGACAAATGAGCATGGCCATTAAATGCTGATGAAATATGCTTGCAAATCATTCACAGCGCAATCGCTTGCTGTGGCTACACCCTGTGTTTTTTTTCGATAAATTTGCTGGGGGTCTCAGGCATACCAAGCCATCCCCCTTGTACTGACCAAAGTACTTGCAATTGATTCGCATGGCCAAAACTGCAAAGGGAAGCAAAAATTTTATAGCAATTTTGCTGTTGACCTTGCTTATTTATAGCTTTACACATTCACAGAAACAAGCTTACACACACACACACACACACACACACACACACACACACACACCTAGATCCTCAAATGCAAAACATAACGGATGTTATGCTGGGAAGCTGGAGTCTAGTCATAGGCAAAACCGCTAAAAAAAGCTAGTTTTGTGCTGCGCTACTTGGATAGAAGGACTATAGGGGTCACAGAACTTATCGAAACCTTATTCACCACTGAAAAGCCCAGGGCATTGGGTGTACTTTCAACACCTATGCAAATGTATACCCTATTTTGACAAAAGCAACATAACTATACTCCCCACTCAGCTTAAAGTTCGAAATTTGCCTGCATTTTTACAACCCTGGTATATTGGCAGTCAGTAGCGGTTTTAAGTCGATAATATTGTAAAGCAGGCATCGGCAACTGCGTAAATGGTCGTATATAGTATATGCAATTGAATGTGCTCCTTACAATGCAAAACCTTTTTCCGCTGAAATACTAATGTAGTGACTGAAACTCTGCTGACGTCTTTGCTGCCAATGACTGACAATCCCTGGCTTAAACCCTATAAACACACAATAACCAAACTTTTTCAAAAAATAAAAAAAAATTTTTTTCTAATCTGCTATGTTGATCAAAAAATGCGTTATCTTGGTTTTCAAAAAACGGCAACCACAAGCGCCGTGTTTTTTTCACCGTCGATAGTTTAAACACACGATAAGCGGCTTAGGTTAGAAAGATAGGAAAACAAAAAAGCCGATCGTACTACCGATAGTATCGAATTTGAGGTATTAAAAATGGGTAGTTCTATTGATATTATTGAATCTTTTTACTGAAACGGCTTTTTACTAAGCGGCTTAGGTTAGAAAGATAGGAAAACAAAAAAGCCGATCGTACTACCGATAGTATCGAATCTTTAAAAATGGGTAGTTCTATTGATATTATTGAATCTTTTTACTGAACCTATCGAAAATATGGAATGGCGCCACTATCGATGGTTTCGCAGCTCTATAAGGCAGGGTATCAAATCCGCTTTATTGGATGCAGCACATTGAACTTTCAAAAACTAATTTTATATTAAGTTTTAGCAACCTAGAAAGCTCCTGAATATAATATTTGGATTAAATTTCCCTAAAATTTAATTTAAAAAGCTTATCTTTGCGTCCAGTGCACTAGGTGGAAAAAATCTTTGTGTACTAATGTTTCGTTTCGGTTTTAAAAGCTGTATTTTGATATAAACAGAATAAATCGCGCACTTAGAATCAGCTACTGCGAAAACAGTTCAGAATTTTGGAACCGATATTAACAATCCTGGATCGAGGTTTTTTCACTATTAATAGTTTAAGCATATCATATATGGCTAAGGTAATACCCCTCTCCTACTGGAAGTTGCACGACAATTGCTAGACAGAAATGCCTTGAAAACTAACAATCAAATACTATGCCATACAAAAGTCGTTGCTATTGGCTAGCAATTGTCAAGTAACTTCCTGTTGGAGAAGGATGCTAGGAAGGTAGGAAGCGCAAAAAACCGATTGTATCGTTTCTTTTCGAACCGATGGTAGTATCGTTACTATCGAATCTTTTTCCCGAAATTGTCGAAAATATCGAATGGCGCCATTATCGATAGTTTTGCAGCTATACTGAAACTCTATCCCGATGGAACTCGATAAAATTTTAAAAAATTGACTTAAGATAAATTTGTATTCCAGTTTAGGGCGAAAAACCCGAGACATTCTAATATTTCTGTTGGCTCCTCAAATCAACACGGAAGATTCGCTGAAGCCCATTCCCTGTTCAGGAAGAACTGACTTTGAAAGGTATTAACAAAGCAATGCAGCGAAGCATGCAGATGGAATACTCTTACCATATATGTATTCAACTCTAACAACTTTGAGTCAAAACAAAACCGACCCAAACGAATTCACTATCTGCCTTAACACATATAGACACTGCTATGAGTGTATAGAGTGTATGTACATAAAGTTGATTGCTTTTGGCAATTGCCTAGGCCGGTCAGTATCTCTCTCTCACTCTGTGCGCTGGCATGTTTGCCAAACTTTTGTGGCATTTGCACCTTTTGTTGATTTCAACATTTTCATCTGTGTTCGTTTTGAAACAAGTTCAGGTCAGTACCCAGCTCCCGTTCCCAGCTCCCGTTCATACCTGGAATTCTACTGTGCCAGCACAGCATTGATTACTTCTCCTTTGACACTCCTTCACTGAGGTCCTTGTTTTTTTATGGGTATGAGTATGTATGTGGGTGTGTGTGTGTGTGAGTGCAGCGTTTAACCTCGAGTAGAGTTCAGTCAAAGGCCAGCAATGCTCCCATTAGCTGAAAGGAAGTCTAAGCATACTCCTGTCTAGCTTACACAGCCAAGTAAATTGGAATCCTCATTCAATTTGGCCAGAACTTTGAGCCAATTCAGGATTTGGTACGCAACTTATCGACATGTTAGATAAGCAACTTTGAATGCTTTTTTTCACACATTTTTTGGTACATTTTTTACAAGTATTTTTTGTTGAAATTTTTGCTCATTTTAATCTTTTTGAGTTGCCTTAAGGTTGTTTGGTGGCTGTCATTCAATCGAATAAATGTACATATGCATATGAGCACAGCTGTCTGCCTGTCTGTGTAGGCTTACATAGAAATAGCTGATACACATTTCAGTGGCGTAGTTGTTCTCTTTTATTGGGGTTATGTGACTAAGTTTTAAAATCCATAAATTCATCTTGAACAGTTTTTTTTATGTGTCTACGATAACAAGAGGAAGAATTGGTTATATTTCTTGTAAGAATGAAAGAAGTAAACTGGATTTTGACATGTTTTTGTAAAATTTTTTTGAAAATCCTGAATAGGCTTCGCTGCGCATATTAGCTCACTGCCATAACCTCTAGTGGCAATTTGAGCAACTAATCAGGGGTACCACTTGAAGGTTGGAGGAATTTGGTAAAGGTATAGACAGAGATCAGGGAGCAGACCCATGAAAAGTAACTCTTCTTAAGTTATTTCAAATCTTTTGAAGATATCAACAAAATTACTAAAATTTTTAATAGAAGCCCATAAGAGGAGCAATTTTTGTTTGTTATTAATTTTGCATCATGTTTCATTTATTTTTTATCAGATGGTTATTAAGAATGCATTCCGCTGCATATTAACTGGACTTTTTGATGCAGGTTAACAGTATTCAAAAGTATCCCAGAAAGCTAGAACATTCGAAGGTAACTATATTCGACTCGACTAGGGTTGGTGGAAACGCTAAGACGTTAAGAAATAAACGATCGCTTATGATTCTTACTAGAGTTTAAGATAAGGACCACACACTTTTTATGGAAGACTTAAGAATGATTAACTCTACTTAAACTGATAACACGATGACTTTATACAGAAGATCAGCTAAATTGAGCAAAAGTCTTTACAAACCTATAAACACAAGGAGTGTTATGCAAATTAAACTGTTGACTTTAGACCAAAATTTTTGTATGAAAAAGTAAGGGGCTCTGCGCTTCCAATTTCACACACGTCCAAAGCAGCAGTAGAATCTTCTTACATTTTTCACCCGTGTCGTGAGTTAGCACCATCTTAATCAGGATGCTCAGGCACTTTGGAACCATTTTCTAGAATACTATATGAGTTACATGAGACTCAAATAATTTCCAATAGAAAAACTTTAAACTAAGTTAAAGTACCTTTAGCCATTTGTTAACTTAAAAGAACCCTCTATTTGCCGCCACCTTGACTACGCCTTTGACTCTATTTATATCTACGATTGCCAAATATTCTTTAGACAAACATTTGCATAGAATTTAATGTATATATACATACAAATTCAGTTTGCTTTGCAAACATTTTTGCTTTTATGCTGGCTATACGAAAAAGAAGAAGAAAAAGAAGTATGCTTTTATGCGACAAAAGTCAAATAATTGAATATTTATTTGATTTTTGAACTTTATAGCTGTTGCCTCTGTTGTAGTTGTTGTTGGAAAATGCTGTCTTTGTAATCTTTTATTAGACACGTTTTTATTGTTGTAGTTACCTTTGGAAAACTCTGAGTAACAGCAACTACAAAAGGAAAAGATGTGTGTATATATTTTCATGCAGGAACCAAAATTACATCCGCTGACTGACAGCGAACTACACAAGCAACAAGCAATGAACAGTGAAGCTACAACAGCACGGACAACAACAATGGGCGTAATTTCATTGCCTTCGACTTTTCGGCGTCGACCGCAAAACGGAAATTAAAACTTCATCCACTTGCTGCTCATGTGTGTGTGTGTCTGTGTGTGTGTGTGTGTGTGTGTGTGTGTGTGTGCGCTTCGTTGAACTGCTGAAAAAATCTTACAAATTCAGCATATGTTTTGTGTGCATATGTGTGTCCTTTCGATACACAGTGAGAAAAAATGAAGAACATTCTACATCAAACGAGCACATTGATGTAAGAAAGCAGTTGAAATGCTGCAAACCTCAAGTATTCTAGTTAAATTTTCTTATTTCAAGTATAATTTCTTAAGTTTACAGAAAGTTAAATACAGAATTTTGTTACTGTCCGATTCAGCAGGCTGTCAGCCATCACAAGACCTTATGTTTTAATACACCTGGCTTCGGATAATGCTGCAAGCCTAAACTGTTAGAAGTTTGAATGTGTAGTACCTTCGTATTAGCACTTTCTGTGTTACAGTCCTGCCCTTGCAAGGACACGGATGCGCTGTTTGGAAAATGATACACTCAACATGAGCGAGGTGTATACTCTTAGTAGTCTTCACGACACTCTATGGGAGTCGAGAAGATTGTGTCTATAGAGACCCTCTATGCATGCCTACTCTGTTTTCGTACTCTTTCCCCTATTTCAACTTTCCTTTCTCTCTTTTAATTTCCTCTGTCGGGCATGGTACAATGGGCAAGGCTGCCTGAGTGCTAAGGATGATTCAACCTTCTCTGATGAGCCATCGCACCCACCACAAATCTAGTCTAACCTGAACCTTCGGGTAAGAAAGCTTTACCAGGTTATAATCTAGTTCCACATGTAATCTGTACAGCCCGCAAAAATTTCTTTTTTACATTTTTCGCGCTTGCTTGGTTGCGGCACCTCAAGGAGTTTCGTAGTGGCTGTGGTTTGGACTCAAAAGTGAGGAGTTTCCCTACACGAAGTGGCGTTGCTCCTGATCAAGCAAGTGCTGGGACCCAAAGAACGGCAGAGGATTTGGGTAGTCTTCGGGCCAAACCAAGGTTGAAGTCAGGTTGCCTAACTCAGCTCTTCCATTGGTAGTTATGGAAATTGGAAACTCATACACTACATGTTTTATTGTGTATCATTTAACATAAGTTGGCATCCTCCAATAAACTCCGTAAGATCTTTGATTGATTAAAATGTATCAAGCCGTGTGCTATATGCTTGCATATTCAAACACTGTGAAATTAAGCCGTAGAGGCAGGTGCTCACGAAAAACCAGTGTATTCACGGTAAAATACTGTCCGTTCCAGCAGCTGCAGTTACAAGCTAAGCCTTTTACAATTAGTAAATTGCTCTTCTTGGGAATAGCAGTATTTTCAGTATTGGTAAGATGGAATGAATTTGCACCACATATGTAAAACAGACTTTGATTCCACAACCGGTTTTCATGGTATGTACTGTGTAAAGTTTTTCCACTTGGATTCCCACCCTTAGCTCACTTTATCAAGGCCCGCGGCTATGTACTAGGCTATAGTATAAGAATACAAGGTAAGCTTATTCTGCCGCCGTTCCTCGCAATGTTATCTTAATTTTAATTCTGCTTCGAACGTCAATGCGAAAGGTTGTGTCCGCGTATGTTATTGCCTTGTTAAGCGATACATGATTATATTTGCGTATGCATGTGTACGTCGCTTCATGTATACAGCTTCATCCTTGTGCATTAATGTTTGTCATATCAGCTATGAAAGTGATTTGCGCCTCTCGATGTCGCTCTTCAAGGCTCTCGAAGTTATTTAAGATACAACGGCCTCAAAATAATATTATCTTGTGTTCTTATTCCATGTTACAAGATAACACTAAAGAAGACGAAGAATAAGCAATAAGCCGCGTCTTATGTGTTTACGTCATGAGTTTTTATACCTTGTACACATAGTGTAAAAGCATATAGAAATCTCTGAATTATCTTAAAAAATCCGTCCGTGTGATGCTTTTTTGTTAGATTTCCCATGCTCGCAAGAATATTTCAGGTACATTGCTTTGGGTTCGAATTCTGATTGATTGTTTATACTTGATTTAAGGTTATCTCGTTGCCATTTCATCTGACTTACTCAGAACATAATTTGAAAATGGTATTTTTCTCACTGTGTAGCATATCTGTGTTTGATATTGAATTCCTATAACATATTTTAATGAAGTCGAAATTCTTGACACATGCTGCGTATTATACTAGTAAAGTAGACACTGAAAACACATTTCTGCATTTTATTTCACAAAAAAAAAGAAAACTCGACAAAGGCCAGAAAACCTATCACTACATATAAAACACACAGCTGCACAAGAGCCATGCACAAGCACAAAATTAAACTTGTACCCACATTATTGACAGTTTGATATATTGACAGCAGTTTGCTGAGAAATTTTATATTTTAGTGGTCTACATTTACCTGAATACCGAAATACGGGTTTTATTTTCGTTAGTTTTGAACAAGCTCTGTTAAAAGTTCTTTTCTAAACTTTTGAGTTTTTTACAAAACATGGACGAAAGTGGGAGTATTTTATTGTGTTGAGAAGCAGGATTTCATAAATGACGTTACCACGTGTTTCAAAAGTTTGAATGCCCTTTCCCTCATAGTCGAAATCGTCATAATTTGATGATCTCTCCGCACTACTACTAAAACACAAAAACCTTTATTTAATTGCAGCTTTTGACTATCTAATTGTGAAGTCATTTAGCCGGAGCACACCCCCTACCCCATAGTCACAAATCGTCTCAGTTTGATGAACCTCCCTCAGTGGTGAACAGCCCCTAGGAGTTTCAGTAGCATAATGCATCCATAGAAGACAAAACATTTATCTTTTCAATGTTTCTTTGTTTATTTAATTTAGCTTAAGTGATTTTTCGGGCTGTGGAATATAATTCCAAAATCATTTATGACGTTGAATTGGAGTCGTTATTGGACCAAGATAGTTGTCAAACTCAAGAGTGAATGAGAATGATTCAAAAGACAGGAATTTAGAGATTAGACACAAAAGTTCAACTTTTCATTTTGACAATGCTTAGATGAGATTTTGGTCCATTATTTTGGAACGTAATCCGTGCAAAAGATGGGAAATGGTTCGAGTAAAGCACTTTATGCCATTCGGAAGATACTTTTTCATTGGCGGGTTTCCGATACCGTTGATTTCCATAGTATCATATAAGAACTCTTGAGCAGCTTAATCGAGTGTCTATAGAATTCCCATCGTGTTTGATGCAATGAATTCTGTATTTCACGGCACACTAGTTGATTACCCAAGATACTAGTACTACCTCATCCATTATCTTTCGTGTTGTGTTCCGGGACCAGTGAGAGCGGATCAGCAATCGTCTCTGTTCCAGAGGCGGTACTGCAGTCTAGTAACATGCGATCCATCCTTAACTTCTTCTGCATTTTCCCAGCGATTGTTTATAACTTTTGCTTTCATGAACATTCTTCGGATTTTTTACTGATTTTTTTTTTCAGGTTCCGCTAACAAAGAAAGGTATCTGAAATTGTGCCTCAAAAAAATGGAAAAAACGGTGGTGAGCCACCTGCTGTTCGGTTTAGTTCGTAACTTTAAGCTCTTATTTGTAAGAGCTTCGAATATAATAGTAAAATTTTTCACAGCATATTGTATCCCTATTACTGGTTGGTCTGTCCTCCGGTCTTATATGCCATTGAATGGGGAAACAGTATATTTCTCATTTAAAATATTTTAAATATATTAACACACAAAGTATAACATTCACACAAAACCGTTGCCGTAATTTTGGTTTTTGTTTAAACGTCAAACCCGTGTCAGCGCTGTTTATTGCCGTAGATTCCTTTGATGAGGTACTGAGCACACATGAGGCAATTTCTCCATAAAACTCACGCCCATTTTTATAATTAGTTGCGAAAAATCAATATTGGAAATCAACATATGAACATCATAGTGCTTGTATATGATTGTGGGCGTGGCTGCTCAGATGCAGCTCATTAAGTTCAGCGATAAAACATGCGTCACAAAGTATAAAGGACCACAATTGGTCTGCATTTCCAGTTGCTGCACAATACAATATTTAAATGAATTTCTGGCGATACACTGCACGAAATTTGCGCTTCATATTGCAAATGCGTTGCACAAAACCACTTTTTTCCGACCAGTATATGATTTTCTATGGTATCTAATATTTGAACTTTTTCGATGGCGTGACAGAAATGTCACTGGATTTTTTTCCATTGAAAAAAAGATGGTTGCAGTTTTAACGATTGGGGTCGTCACACGAGTGACCACATCAAATTTAGTAATTCTAGCTCACATGTATCCATATCTACATATGCAGTGGAATTTTGAAGCAGTTTTTGGCGAGGGGAATGGTGAAATGAGCATATTTTTGACTATAACTTTTGATGTATTTATCCGATATCTTTTTTGGAACATAGATGCACATAAACACGACGCACATCTCTGTCGAGTTTTGAGATGATAGACTCAATGGAGCTATTGTAAGCCGCGCAAATCTGTTACGGAGAAAGGAGGTAAGATATCGATTTGATTCTACAAACTTCATCTTTCATTAGATTGCGCGCATCTTTTGGTAAAACTTTGTGTCTCCAGCTCTTATGGTCTCGGAGATCTTTCCCATCATACGGACAGACGGACATGGTCCAATCGCTACCCGAGTCAATGATAAGACTTTTTGCCCACTTTTTTGAAACTTATGGTGTGCCACGCCTCCTTCTGCCTGTTACATCTTCTTCTTATTAACTGGCCATAAAACCCGTTATCGGGTTACGGGTATAAGCACATATGCAACGTTGCTTAAAAGCTGATAGTTTTTCAAATTGTATTGCTTGAAGCAAGATTTGTGCCTGAATTATATGCTCTAGCGAGAGCAAGGAACACTAGTAATAGCAGAGCACATTTCCAGAAAATGCTTTTTTCTGGAACAGGATTGGCTTTACAGATGCAATTTTGATATTTTCAATGTTTTCAATTCTAGCTTCAAAGTTTTTGTAGCTTAGTGTAGTAGTACTTACCAAAGACGCTGAAAACATAAATTTTAAATTGCCAATAAAAACGCGTTTTTCTTGCTTAACAGTATACTCATTATTTATTTAAGTATTCATCTCTTAGTATTTCTCAGTATATAATAATTTTTTGTAAAGTTTTCTTTTATTTACTTAATTAGTAGCATGTAATTTACAGTTGAGAAAACATGTTAAATGTTTGTCATTATATAAACAACAGCAACAACAACGGAGACATAAAAGTTGAAAAGAAAACCACTGTTTTTCCCTTCATTATTTTTGAGCAACTGTCTTGTGCTTGCACTAAGGGACAGTGAAGGGAAAATGGGAAATAGAAAATGGAAAATAGAAAATAAAAAAAATAGAAATGTAGACAAGTTCTTAGTGGCATATCAAATGGCATGACAACATAGAACCTAACATGTACCAAGTGCTTGACCTAGGCATAAGTATGCACACACACACACACACACACACACACACATAGTGCAGACATTTGCATTGAAAGTAGTAGGAAAATCGCACACACACACACACACACACACACACACACACACACATATGAAAAACAACAATGAACTACAATTTCCATTTGCGTATTTTTTGCTACTTTTTTCACATTTGTTTTTTTTTTTTATTTGGTTTACTTTGTGTATTTTTGCCATTTAAACTTAATTTTGCTTTAATTTATGTGTATATATCGTAGTTTATATTTTACAAAAGAATTGAAACAATTTGTTGCTGGCTATAGTATAGTATATATATTTATTTTTAATTCTTTTATTACTGCATTTTGCGCTTTTTATACTATTAAATGCTTTAAGCATAATTGTTACTTAAATTTAACACATATTTCCAATTGCTGCGTGCCTACGAATTGCACACTTTTTACATCAACAGTTTTTTTGTTTTTCGTATTTTTGCTATATTTAGGCTATATATATTAGTTAATTTATTTAGTTAGCTTTACTTGTTTAAGTTGTACTTAGTGTCTTTAAAGAGTTACTAAATTCGAAAGTGGGAGAACAATAGGTACAAAAGAGCTTGTAGTGGTTTGTATATAGTATGCACTATAAATAGTTTACTTTTGAGTTGTATCGTAACTAAATCGAACTTCTCTTGCCTTTTGGCAAACAAAGCTTATTGTTAAATACTTTTTGTTTGTCATATTATTTAAGTCTATTATAAATTTTATATATTTAGTATTTGCTAGCATAATTTCTTTGGTTTTTCTAGCCATTTTATATGCTAGTTTTAAATTTAACATTTGTTTTATTTACAATTATTTTGGTATTTTGTGAAAATTTTGTAGCATACTTTTGTGCTGCATTTTTAATGGCTTAGTTTTTAACATTTAAAGAGTATCATTTGTAGGTACAAACATGTTTTACTTGACTAAATTAAAGGTACAGAATTTCAATGATAAGTGTGTGTGTGTGTGTGTGTGTGTGTGTGTGTGTGTGTGTGTGTGTGTGTGAGTGTGTGGCTAAAGCATAAAGTGTTTATGAAAGGCGTACACCAAGGCGTATGCGTGATATGTTGTTGATGTTATGGCTCATTGCATTTGACATTTGTTAATTAACATTTAAAAACTTTTTGATATGTTTGATGTTGTTAAGCATTGTGTTTTGAATAAAGCAGAGAAACGGAGAGAGAGAGAGAGAAATGGAGAGAGAGAGAGAGAGAAATGGAGAGAGAGAAAGAAGAGAATACTTGGGTCGAGCACACAAAGTTTTATGGCTTAAATTTCGCGTATATGTGTCAGTGTGTGAGTGGATTGACTGTGTCTGTGTGTGTGGGTGTGTGTGTGTGTGTGTCTGTGTGTGTGTGTGTGTGTGTGTGTCAGTGTGTGTGTGTGTCAGTGTGTGTGTGAGCGTAGAGTGTGCATGACTGACAAATGTGAGCGGACGTTTGCACTGCCATTTCTGTTTCCTACTTTGTTATTGACATTTGCACTAATGGCACAGATAGACTGACAGAATGACAGAGAAAAGCACATGGGCGGATTGGGAGGGAAAGAGGGAGCAACCGAGGCAGAGCTGCAAGTACTGCATATATATGAACAGTGCCAAGCGGTGCCCATAAAATAAAAGATTGCGTAGACCATGATAAAAAATACGAATTGTGTATACGCTTCACGGGACAATCGGTAACTTTGTAGGCAAAACTCGCTCTGCTATTGCCAAATAAACGTAACCAGAGCGAAATGTATGAAAAGCTAAGGTGAAATGTGAATTTTGTAACGGTTCCTTTACGGTTTTGGTTCGGGCTACGTATGTGCTGACGGGTACGAATATAAAGCGATTGACGCCTATAGACGATAGCATTTCCCGATACGTATGGTGAATTTACACGAGTAGGAAGTCGAGCATAGCGAAAAAGGAATGCTTGAGATCGAAAAATCGAGTTTTATATTAATAGGAGAAACTTGCAGCAAGCCAAAATAAATAAAAAGTAGCACTGTTGTCGCACTAAACCAATTTTGACTAACTTCGAATTCATAATGATTTTTAATATGGAGCTATCATTGTAAATAGTTATATTGCCATGTTTATCGCGAGGACCTCGGCCTGGAAAAAACTAAGTAAACGCCACCTTCTATCCAATCGTTCAATTTAGAGCCAACCGTAAAGAAAGAGGCTTGCGTCGGGGAGCCCAGGAATACCAGCAGAACAATCTTCCCTACGTCGAATGAGGTGTACTGGCAAATTCCTTTTGTACACAATAATCCGTTTCTGCTGAGACGAACGCAGGTTTCGTCAAAATCTTGTTGTGACCAAGGCTAAACTGAGTGACGTTGACGTACTGCTGCCAATAAGTCATATTCTGCCCCTTTAAGTTCCAGGAGACTCAGTTTACTCATGCTTCAGGATGGGCAATGCAGGCCACCAAACCAGAATACCATAGAGGACGATGGGCCTTACCAAATACACGAAACTTCTTAACAAATAGTAATAATGCTCTGTGGGTTGCAGGGACCAATTATTCTGTTATGTAATCGTCCCTGGACAGATTGAATCGTCACCCCAAACAAAGGTCTTCCTTACATCGCCTATCAAACTTCTTCACAAACTGAACATACCCGACACATAGTGTATAAAAATGCAACACTCTTGGAATGACTTTCAATATATGCTGGCTGAAGTATATGTGTCTGTGTATGCAGCCAAATGTCGGTTTGCCCGTTATTCTGCTACTTCTGCCTGTTTCCGTTCCTTCAGAGACGTGCACATATTGTGAATATATAGAAAATATGTATATGTATGTATATGGGTGATTCTTTTACAATTCGAGCAACTATTTTGACTTTATTATTTTGATACGCTTGAAGTTAGTATGAGCGTGTTTCGATGTTTTTATGAAAGGTTTTCTTTCTTTTTTTCAAAATTTTCATAGTTTGTGCAAAAATGTTAAAAGCTTAAAAAAGTTATTTGTAGGTAGAGGTAGAGTTAGAGGTACAGGTAGAGGTAGAGGTAGAGGTAGAGTTAGAGGTAGAGGTAGAGGTAGAGGTAGAGGTAGAGGTAGAGGTAGAGGTAGAGGTAGAGGTAGAGGTAGAGGTAGAGGTAGAGGTAGAGGTAGAGGTAGAGGTAGAGGTAGAGGTAGAGGTAGAGGTAGAGGTAGAGGTAGAGGTAGAGGTAGAGGTAGAGGTAGAGGTAGAGGTAGAGGTAGAGGTAGAGGTAGAGGTAGAGGTAGAGGTAGAGGATATAAAGATATTGGTACCAATATCAGCAGCTTGACTAAATATGAAGAAGAGAGGGAGAAAGAGAAGGAAGGGAAGTGGGAAGGGGAATGGGAACAGCAAGAATTAATTTATATGATGAATTTATTGACGGCTTTATAAAAGCGCAGCGGAGCGCGCGGGTTTACCTAGTTATTACATACAAATTTTTAAAAGAAGAAGTCCTTGCTCTTTGAAGCATTCATGTGTCTAAAAAGGATTAATTAAGATAAAAAACATTTTAAAAAACCTTTCGATTTTTACAAGAATTACCCATATGTGTATATGCGTGGAAAATGGAGCTCGACGTTGGGGATTTTCTAGCTCATCGCTGTCGGCTCAGCAGCAGTGAACAAAAAACAGTAAAAAAACAAGATAAAATGCATACACCGTTAGATTGTGTCAACTTTTGTGTCAATCGTATGGCCATTAAACCATTGCGCTTGAGCTGTGCAGCAAGCAAAATCCTGACAATCATTTTTATTGACAGGCATGTGCATGACACAAAAAAGTAGAAAGAATAACGGTAGTAGCTGCTAGTGCAGCGCCATCTAGCGCACAGAGTGTTGACTTAGCCTTTCGGATTCCTGACATGTCAACCAATTTTGACATTTGACAATTTTATGTTATCTGTCGATGAATGTGCAGCTCTTATATTATATAAACGTGCCAAAAGTCCCGAAGGAGCAATGTGGCACAAATGCTACATCATGCCACATCATGATGGCAGTACTGCGTTGGCGTGTAAAAGGGATTTGAACTTTTGTTAACATTTTTTGCTATTTGCGTAATGCAGCTCGCACAATGCAGTTAAGTCTCTCGTAGTCAAAAGTCTCTAATTTGATTTGAAGCTGACACAAACGAAACTTTGGTACAAAGGAAAAAAAACAGACATACATATAAAACGCTCATACATTTCTTAGCAACAGAGAACGCTTCTGAGTTGAATGTACAGCAAGTTCTTTTAAGCGAAACTTTTTTTTACTTCTCTGGTCCAAAAACTAATGGTATGGGTTAGCAGGTGTCGTATAGAAAACGGCACCTCAGCATGATATAGGGGCGTTTGTGAAAGCATACCCAAACTCACATCTGATATTGAAGCCGAGCTAAGGTTTTATTCAGACTTTAGTGTAATCTGGTAAGGCTGCAAAGCAAAGTTTTTACAAAATGGCACAGTGTCAAACATCAGGCTGCTTAAGCGGATAAATCTCCGGACCCCTTCTTTTTTCAGCCCAGTGTCAGCGACGAGTACAAACCTTAAATCGCCTCGTGCAAAGCGAGGCAGAGAGACATCTAAGAAAGCTTAGTGTTAATAGCCCTACACTGTGCATTCGCCATGCTTTCCAGCGGATTGTGACACAATGTCAAGAAGAAGGATCTCCCTCCCAAGCAGACATCCAATCTATAATGCTTGAAATAGCCCTGTTACAAAAAATACTATGGCAAATTATTTCTATCATAATGATTGGACTGGCACTATTAAGAAAAAAATCCCTCCTCAATTTCTGGGGCTACACAGAGTTCCACGTTTCGCACCTTTTTCATACACGATATGCCGACTGGCCAAGGATTTGACTTAGAGGACTCAAAGAATTAGTTCATCGCCCCTAATGCTCAAGACCTACACACTGCGTACGGATCTCTGCACTAGCTTCGTAATGGAGGACCATTAACTAAAGCGTCACATCAGTTATAAGTACTTGGCTGTGCACTTAGACAGGCGCCTGTCCTGCGACAAACGTATCTCCAGCATCATAGGCGTCCTTAAAACCAGAGCTCAGAAGGCTCCTTTACAACAAGAAATTATCCCTATAAAACTAAGTGAACATCTATAAGTGGCATTGCTCTCTACTGGCGTATGGAATTACTGAGCAATCTCATCTAGCCAAAATCTGAATCCTTCAAAATCGAAATCGCTCTGCTGCGAAATCATGCCAAACCTTAATAACATATATATAGATTTCATCCGGTCGACCTCACTAATGAATTTATCTAAATATCTACATACTTAAATTTATAAACTCTTTGACTTAAATGTTGCATTAAGTTGTAACTCAAAAGTTAAATTTAAATAAAGAATTTTTGTTAGCTAAGAGAAGTAGCGTTAGTTTTGTAGGGATCCTTGTTCTGTCACGGGTGCAGGGGTGAGATAACGACATAAATCGACAAACTTGCAACTGAATAGGTAATATGCGCATATTTTGGTAACAAAATTTTTGCTCTAGCTTTTATAGTCTCCGAGAACGGTGCGACAACACGGACAGACATGTCTATATCGACTCGACTATTGCTTTTGACCATTTTTGCCCATGGTCTGCCACGCCTCCTTCTGGCTGTTACATACATTGCACAAATCTGTAATACCCTTTTAAACTTTGTGTACAGGGTATAAATATATATAATTCTGCCAAAGGTTCTAGTCCCAGTAGAACAAATACCGTTACACGTTATCTCCCATCTGCTCAATTTAAGATTCAAATCCATAGGCTTAAACGTGGTTTTTTCAGCTCTATGTAGCTATGGAGCAAATATAAAATTTTTTAAAACCTAAATGACACACTTGTGTAATATTTATAATCTGCATTTTGTTAGAGAACTTTTCGAGCGACACTGACGCAGTGACCACAACTGCAAAAATACACAAACCATGTGACATTTCTCCCAAAAAAAAAACAAAAAAACGCCAAAGGAAATTGCAAAAAATGTTTGCTGCTGGTTTTTTTTTTAATAAAAAACGCCGTAGCGTGTTGGATTATGGGGGATTCCCATAAATTTACACATTGTAGGGCGTTGATGGAAAATATTATTATTATGGGTTTGCATAATGGTTGCTGTTTTCTTTTATTATAGTTATTATTGCATGTGTAAGTTGGTAAACAGAGGTGTGGAAAATGCAGCCAAGAGCATTATTTAGTCGAGCGGCATATCTCAGCATTGTTTGCATTTAGCGCTAACAGTACTTCGCTTTTTATTTTTCCTGCCCCAAGTACACAAACAACAACAAAAACAATCAAATGGGGAAAAGCGCACACGGAAAGCCATTCAGCATTTCACATTTCACTTTTCATTGCGTGCCAACGTAAAGTGAAAAGTAAGTAGTGCAAAATATTTTTTTGACTCAAATCTATGTCAAAATGAAGTTGCTCGACTTTGCTGCAGTTTCGCTGCTACTCCGTATCTCTCACGCTCTGCTTTTATAGCAGGACTACCCGGAACTGAGGTCATAAACCCTCTACGACTGACCAGAGTCCACGAGCGTATAAAAATATTCTTTTGTAAGCACAAAAGTGGCAAAACATTCTTTCACTACAATTACACTAGTTAACAAAATCAACTTAAATACTTTTTGCTCATTGTAAGTCAGTTTTTTATGAAAGCGTTTTTTAAATACAAATTAATTATAAACCAACCAACCGACCAATTTGGAGGAACGAAGGGAACAGTTTCGGTTATAGTTTATTTAAAATGAACAGTTTTCAAATTGACGTTATAGTTCAAATGTTAGTCATTAAAATAAGTTGAAAAATCTGAGTCCCAAATGTCATAATTAAAGTACATAATTCCAGTTATAATTACGTAAAGCTGACAATTGATAAATGCTTAAACCAAACTTAAGCATTTCGACGCTTTTTTTGTAATTAGACACGCCTTATTATATGAAAATCATCAAAATTATATATTTTAGTGTCTCACCGAAAATGCAAAGCTTCATGGATTTTTATATACATGTCATCAACATTTTATGACTTTTTGTCAAAAAGCGTCAAAGTAATAGAGTATAGTTATCCTTGGCCGTTACATTGAGTCGACTCGCTGAGAAGCGACCATTCCGAAGACAGTGCATACAGTTACTGGTTTTGCAATTTGGCAAAAATTTGTAATTTTTTACGGTCCAGGACTCGTCTCTATTAACGACATGCTATTTGGTTTTTTTATAGGAACCGTTATAGCCGGTAAGCCGATACAAAAATCGGTGAATCGAATGAAACCGGAAAAAGGAAACCGTATCAATAGTACCAGTACTACCTTTACTACCGTAACCGTACCCGAAATAAGTTTCCGTTTGAGTCCCCGATTTTTCCACTTAATTTAAATTTATGAATTTCTTGACTTTGCTTAAAAACATTGCAAAAAAATCTATAAGCCTTTAATTTATGCGCTCGTTTGGCGAAATCGGTTAAAAATTTCAAAATTTTATATTTTAAAAAGCTTTTGTGCGAAAACATATCAAATTGCAAAAGGAAAAATATTATCATATTATATTGTCTGTGCAAAACTCTTGTAGACTAGTGTTGTTCAAGTTTGGCAGTTTATGCTTAAAAGTTGAATGCAAAACTTAAATGTTTTGTTTGTTGTTTTTATTTTATTTTTTTCATCTTGTGCAACTTCTGCAGCAGTTTGTTGTATTTTTATTTGCATTTTGGGCAACTGTTTTTAAAAGTGTATTCGAGTATGGCGCTAGAGTGGCCCAAAGCACAAATTTATCTAATTATTTACGAACAGAGTGAGAAAGAGTGGCAGCTACAAACTGCAGATGAAAGCAGTTTTCAAAACAAATTGCATTCAAAGTTTTTAATGATGATCATTGAATCGTTTGTTTGTTTGTTCTATAGTAAGTAAATAGAGGCCCAGAAAGAGAGAGTGCGAAACTATTAAAAGTTACGTAATATTTGTGGTTTGATGGAATAGTTCTGAAAACATTGATGAAAAATATTTATGGTTGACTTAATTGCTTTTGTGGAGTTTGAAGCGAGTGAAGACTGGTTACATAATGCAAAAGTAGCATTAGTAGACACAAGAATATACAAAAAGGAAAAACTAAGTTGGCAGGCTCTGAAATTTATTACTTTATCTGATAGTTGGGCGCTACTTAGAGGATGTCGTTAAACATCTGATGATTTTTTGTCTTAGATTTCAATCTGTATTCTTTTTGTAAAAATTTACTGGAAACTGCATAGCTTACTGAAATACGACAAATTGTTGCCAAAAGGGGACAATTGCATGCAAATCCTAAATGTGATAGATAGCTCCGATATGTGGCGCAAATAATATGCTCGATTTCGTTCTACAACTAACTTAACGTTTCATGAGTGATTCGTTTAAAGCCGCAAAAGTTTCAATTTATGTGAATCGTTTTGTACGAGTGCAAAAACTATACAACTACGTTGGTACTGCGAAAGAGCAGAAACATAAAAATTTATATTTAGCTCTTTGATTGTTTTGATTTACCATAACATTCGCGATGAAACGCGACGGAAACGATTGGCAAACTTTTTCACGAATCATTCGTCTTCAATCTGGATCAATAGGTGCATGTAACCATTGACGTTGAAGTTGCACATTTTGAAAGTTAACTTACTGAGTTGCAACTTTGAAGTGGAATTTGGAATGAATGAAAAACTGTTGCAGACAGTTTGAGCGATACATTGCACACTTAACCATCAGCGAAAAAAAAAATGTGGTGACTTGACACATGAAACCTATGATGAAGAAATTTATTTCAAGAGAAATAGTTGTGTCTTTATAATCGAATCAATCAACAGTGGAATAATGGATAGGTTCGCAGCTCTAAGTAAAAATCTCTACTAGCTTCATGTCAAAAAATTTAATCACAGAGAATTAAATTAGGTCACAGAGCTTGGGGACACGTAGGTTAATAGTCTCAGTCCCCGATTTTCTCCGCACTGACCTGCATAATAAAGCTTTTACGAGAACTCTATCATTATTTTAATTCAAGGAAAATATTGTTTTTTCCAAATCCAATCCGAAGTTGTAAACGAATATTTCAAATATAATTATGAAATTGCCATCGATTGATTACAACTGCTTTATAAATATAAATTGGTTTCTTTATTGAAACGTAATAGCATTAAAAACGATTACAGTATTTAGGTTAACAACTCAATCCTTGCGTAGAAGTTGTGTCGTTCATATAAAGTAGACATATACTTCAGTCAACTTTTTCTGAATTTGTCTCCATAATCCGCTGTCTAATGCCAAGACACACATTTTTAGGATTAATGCAAGACGCCAAAATGCAGGTCATAAAGGTCAATCAAATAGTCAAAAGAAAGCGAAAAGAAAAGGGAAAAAAGGAAAACCAGCTAGTTTGATTAATGAAAAGGAATTCATAGGAAAAACAGCAAATAGCTAGAATAAAGCCAAAAACTGCCATGATTGATATCATACAAATGATACTTTGAACCCAGACACACCCACACACATAGAGAAGCACACACACGCACACATACACACACACACACACACACACACACAGAGACACTTAAGCGCCGCCATTGCTTAGCTGGCCAGCAGCAGAGCTAGCTAACGGTGCATAAATGAATTAAGGGTATTCAAGTAGCTGGCGAATTAGTTGCACGCTCCTGACACCTCTCACAGGACCTGCCTGCAGGTGTACGAATATGGCGCTGTCTAGCCAATGGCTAGGACAAAAGTCAATGGAGGCAGCAACGAAAGCGCCTGAGGATTACGGCTAATGAAAATAAACGCTTAAAAAATGTGCAGCTTAATAGTCAATTAGCAGCAGACAAAGACCAGGCACTACAGCAACAACAACCACAGGAATAACAACAACAGAAGAAGAAGAACATGTAGCTACTAAAGTGGAGCAGTTGAAATGGCCTGTTGCCAATAAAGCTGCAGATGGAGCAAGGCAAAGTGCAGAAAGAAATGCTAACAGTCTAGCCTCAAGGAGCCTGGGGAGTGGCCTAGTGCAAATGGAGCTACTACACTGCGAAAAATGATTTCAGCAGAATGAAATCTAAATCGAAGGTTACTATTACTGCAAATCTAAACTAAAATCCTTTACATTGTTCTTAGCAGCTTATTAAGATCTATAACTAAGAGTGCTCTGCCCCCTGATCGGTTTCAAGCGAAAAATGCTCATGAAGGAAATATCAAATTCGAATCAAAGTGCATTCTCTCTAAGCCCCCCGAAAACAAAAAGAGTAAACCCATAAATTTATATAAGAAAAATCGACACTTTTAAATATAAGAACACCGACTTACATTTTATTTGATATTTAAGACAGATTTGTTCCTGAATATAAGCTGTACAACCCAAAAAGAACTCAAATTTTTTTTTTACTTTGACCGGAAATATTTGTAATATCAAACATTTTAACGACTGACTCTTAATTAAATGGAAGAAATTTAAAAAAATCGCAAATGGAAATTGTAGCCTATAATCGAGAAAGTGTTTGGCCGTTGCGATACGATGTTTGGTTTCCGAGATATTGCGACTGTCCGGTTAAGCCCCGTGTACGCTATGAACCAAATCTTATTTCGAATAAAACCGCTTCGATAGTTCTGTTCGCATTTTGATCTGTAAATGCGTCGATTTCACGTCTTTTTCATTGACTATTAGGTTCCATTTAATCGTGTTTAAGCTAGTGTGCGCCTTACTTTTAAATAACATATCGCATCTTTCTAAATCGAACCAAAAATATTCGGAAAAAAAGGTTATTTGAACATTATTTCACACTGTTTCTTTGATAATATAAGAACTGTTGACGTTCTCGCTTTAGGGAGGTTTTTGAGGAAATGATTTTTGTTAAACTTGATACTTACTTTCAATTAGATATGGGAATAGGTTGAACTTATTTTCGGCAAATGGAGTCTGTAAAAGTTCGTGAAAAGTTTCGGAAAAACAGGTTTATTTCATATAGTGTGTTTAAAATTCTTCAAAATACATCCCTTGAGCGTGGATAAGTTGGGTATCGCGACCCGTTAGTGGTTGGAGGATTATAATAAAGGATTTCACTTTTTGAAGTAGACAAAGTCAGGAATTCTTTCTGAAGATCATGCGTCTTTAAAGTGCACTTTGGGGCGTGTTTTCATCGTTGAAGGCAAGCGAATCATGCACAACGTTATGAAAGGGTTCCACTAAAACGTCGATCTAGCCTAAGCAGCTGCAATGTGTGCCAATAAAAAAAAAGTACAAATACTTAGAAACAGATTCCTAAATATTTTTCGTAACTCCTAAACTTTCTTAAACCGAGAATAGATAAGCTAGAAACATTGGAGTTTAAAGCGTGCAATTACAGATTTCTAAGTTAGATTGTAATATTATAGTGTCCAAAAGAATTTGGTTTATAACAACTTTTACAAAATCAATGACCAAATCTGACATTTTACGCATTATGTTACGAAGTTTTCGACTTCCTACGGGAGTCGGGAAGCTTGTGACAATAGGGAGCCTGTTTAGCAAGTCTACTCTGTTGTCACACCCTTTCTTTTATTTCAAATATCTTTCTCTCTCCTAACTTCCTCTGTCGGGCATGGCACAATGGGCAAGGCTGCCTGAGTGGTTTCAACTCTCTCTCTGATGAGCCATCGCACCCATCACAAATCTAATCTAATCTAATGTTACGAAAAAGTTTGACGGAAAACTTCTAGGCCGACTTTAAAAAAAAACTTTTCAACACAATACGGCTAGAAGTAATGCTAGCTGCTTTGTTTTTCTCAGTGTAGCAGCCATTGCGTATAAATTACAATTAAGTGTAATTAATCACTGCCCGGAGCCAGAGCGTGCTTCAAGCGGGCCATAGATGCCTACTACTGGGGAGTCCAGACAGGCGACTAAGGCGCTAAGATAGAACATTGGTCAACCACATGGCAGAATGGCGGAACCTAAGAGAGGGACAGAATGCGAGAGACAGGTGAAAGAGCCACTTAGCAAACAGCATCAACAGCAACTGTCAGCCTAAAAGTATGCCAGCAAGCCTGGGTGTGTATTGTGTAGGTGAGTGTACCTGTGTGTGAGTGTGTGTGTGTGTGAGTGTGTGTGTGTGTGTGTGAGTGTGTGAGTGTGTGTGTGTGTGTGTGAGTGTGTGTGTGTGTGTGTGTGTGTGTGTGTGTGCGTGTTGCTGGCGCTTTTAATAGCTAGTGAAAAATTGCTGGCGTTGGGCTAGTTGACACCGTTATGCCGTGCTGCCAGACTGACCAAAGCAAAAGGGAAATCAATGGACAGACGACGCAGCAAGCCAAGGGCCGCCATAACACAACAATGCCCGCACACACACACACACACACACACACACACACACACACACACACACACACACAGATACAGCTAGACACACATAGATACACATAGAAATATACCTATACAGTGAAGCTCACTCAACGGCTCGTTCAGTTGGAAAAGTTATTGCGCCAGAAGTAATTCTATAAAGAAAGCTGTCAGCTTTTGCTGTGGCTCGCTCGCTTCCATGCTCACTCTCTTATATAGACTCACTCACTCATTCGCTCTTTACTGTGGTTTTGGTTTTTACTTTGCGAATAAGTGAAAAATTTTCTGCTTTTACTATGGAATTTTCCTATTAAATATGGCCGAGTGTTTAACGCTCTTGTTGTTGTTGTTCTTGCTGCAAACGGCACACGCTATTTCGGTCGCAGTTATTTGATATGCATGATGAGTATAACGGGCATTATGTCAACTCGATAGACTGACACAATCGATTTTGGGGTGCCGTAGCTATTTACAGCTCGACCAGCGAGCATAAGAGCCAGGGCAAAATATAGAACAAAAAAAAAGTATGTCTAAAGGTAAGCTGTGGAAGTTTGGAGTAACTTTTAATGGACTGCCAAAAATATTCGATTACCAGCATCGAATTTTCGGTCATTTGTGACCGTTCCATGGCAACATTATGAAAAAGGGTTCGGTAGCTAAATGGAAATTTTAAAATAAACATAATTTCATTAGTTGGGTTCATTCACACAGACTCAAATACAGAGCGAGAGCGAGCTAAAAAACGTCACAGCAATCGTCAACATTGTCCTCCCAGCTAAACTTGAGCGAAATTGATTTTATTTTTTGTAACTTGCAGAGTTTTATTTTTAAACATAACTCAATAATAAACTTTGGCACTTTTAGCCATAACAAAGTGGTTAGGAGAGAGCGTAAGCCCGGAAAAGCGAAAGGGAAAGAGACTTGTGTGTTTTGGACTAACGGGTAGCATGCTGTGCAGCACTGAAGCTTGAAATTTATGTTCACGCCTGCATTGCTGCCTCGGAGCTATAACACTGGATATACGGGGACGTTCCGGACAGCTGTCACTAGCACACACACAGACACACACACACACACACACACACACACACACACACACACACACACACAAGGCAGACATCGCTTATTGGAGTAGTTTTCGAACAGTTCTTTGGGACTAATGATGGTTATATTTTCGCTTCTTTTTCCGCTTTTTTGCTGGCGCTGCAGTGACAAAAGCATAAAATTCGACTCTTTGTATTTATTTGCTTTCATTTTTTATATGGCATTGTATTATTTAATTGGAAAACCCAAAATTTCTGTTTATATTTTATTTATTGCACAAATTGCTGCAAAGTATTTGACAATTAGCTAATTAAAAACAATGAACGCAAAAAAAGTCATAGAAGTGACAGGTGAAAAAGTTAATTTATGCTAAGCTATAAATGTAAATTAATTAATAATGCTATAAAATATTTATTACTTTCGTTGTTCATTATTGGATAAGTAATTATAATAATCAAAATATAGCCAAAATGTATATACTATATTTGAAGCGAAATTCGGACTTTTACTTAACATTTGAATTTAAACCTTAAAGCTTAAGTACAATAAACGTATGGAGCCGTTTGCGAAAGAACTGATTGGATTAGTATGGTTTTAGACCTGGTAAGTCAAGTCGACACTCACCCTCTCTTTACGATTATAAAGCAGCATTTGATAGCCCGTTGAGGGATCGCAAATATGCCGCACTGCCTGAGTTTTGAATCCCTGCAAAGTTGGTACGACTATGCAGAATGACCTTTGCGGCTATTGAAAGAGAATCTTCCAGGGTGGATCTGGTTGTAAATAAGAGCAAGACGAAGTATATGCTTTCTTCGAGTAGAGATGTACAACGGTTGGACCCTCAGATTAATTATTAAGATTACCGGCTCCGCTAGTCAAGTTGTGCGTATGGATGAAGAAGCACCTGCGTGAAGGTTCTTCAAAGCGGTTGTTAAAGGGAGGCGACGAAGAGGCAGAACATGTCTCTAGGGAGAGCACACAACGATTGGAGAAGGCATAATTCCAAAACGGTGCTAGAAGATCCAAAACTGTTTCCGGATTCGGATAAATTGCTTTTGCAGGAAGTGTACGTCTTACTGACTGTCCGAAAACTCGAATGAGTTGCCTAGACCTTTGAGGCTATAGGAGCTACGGACTTGAGGTCGCTACCAAGAAAATTGTATTCTCTGCAAGTGATTCTCTTCGTATCTTGTTGATAACGAAGTCCCCAGGCGTCAGATTTGCACGGTTATAAACTATACGGTACAGTCACAAAATCATCAAGATTAGTTGAAAGTTCCTTAAGATAAGAAAAGCAGCAATAATATACCAATTTCAGACCCTAACTGCTACAGAAGCTGACTTTTCCAAAAGCTTTGGTAAGTAATATCAAGTATCTTTAGTAATATTTTAAGGCAAAAAACATTTTAAAAATGCGTTTAACTGCAGGAAATAAACAGAGCTACGAGTTTTGCTATGTGACGGGCTGTTATTGCAGTTGAACCAATTCACAGAAATCCTTCAATATGGCTGTTTTCAAAGTACACAGCTCAAAAAGATTAAAGTGATTAGAGAATAATTGTTATTTGTTACATTTCAAGAGTCGAAAATCAATACATTTACTGAAATCCCAGTGTGCATGGTAACCATAATCCTCAACAAGGCTCACAAAATTCTACATTCAATATATGCTGTATGTTTTGTTAAAACTGACTTAATAACCGCTGGTTTCCGGTTTCCATCGATATTTTAGGTTGTATTACGAATTTCATAATCACTTTTTTTTGTCTAGAGTGTAGAATTGCATATAGTACTTAACAAACTTGTTGAAACTATAAAAAAAAACGTTATTTTTCAATGAATTTTAAATAAGTCGAGCTTTTAGTTGAAATTAACATAAATGAATTTACAAAGACAATAAAATTATATGTGCGCTGTAAATAGAAAAGTAATTTTCCCAGATACATGGTTATGCGGCCTACTTTTGTAGGTGTGTTTCTATAGATACTGCTCGTAGGCAGAACCAACATCATTAGAGAGATTCGTCTAACTTAACCAAATCAAATGAAGCCATATTAAAAGGCAAAAAGCCAAATAAACATATAATGAATATCTGCTTTAAATTCACATTTAAGATGAAAAAGTATTTTCGCATATTTTAAATGCCAAGCATAAAAAATGCGCTGCGTCATCTTTTTTGCCAGGTAACCAAGCTGGGCATGCCCCTGGGCATACTGTGGGGAAGACAGTATCCACACCGAGGGCTTTGCGGGATGCAACAAAATGAACATGAAATACATCGCCTACGACAAGGACGACGAGGACAAACCGGATCCACGTTGAAGAAGCTGACGACGCTGGCACAGTATGTAATTCAATTTGGGTTTTAAATTGCAAACTGTATATGAGCGAGATAGCCAGAAAGCGTGGGACAAGGAGGCAGAGTGAGCATGTCAAGGTGTTGAGTGGGTGTGACAATGGCACAAGCATATCAATGGCAGAAGACGCAGGCGGGCGTAGTCGCCAGAGGGCGCCAGCCACACGGCATGGCTAACAGCTCTCTCGGCTTGAACTTTTAATTAAAATGCATTACATGTGAGTGCGTTGCATATAAATTGATTGAGTGCAGTTTAAGTTAAGCAGCACGGCCTAACGGTAGTCCCCAACCAAAGTGCTGTAAAACAGCAATAACAATAAAAATAAAAAAAATGGTGACGTAGAGAGCAAACAGCATGCCAGCAATTGCACTTAATGCACCATGCCAAAGTAGGATTAATTAATGATTGTTATTTTATGCAAGCCAAAAAGAAAATGGCGCTTGAAGAACTGCAGAACCGGACTGCAATCGAAGAGCATCCTCTGACGAAAACGTCAGTATTGTTTGTTAACAATAAGCAAATTGAACTTGAGTTCTGTACGGCGAATGCAAACGGAATTGTGATGGGATTTTTGTGGATTTCGGCTCTGGAGTGTGTTATGTTAATGTTGCCAAGCCGTTTCGAAGGCATCTCTGAATAAAGGCTTTGACATTGTTCATTTAAACAAAGTTCAGTATGCATATAATATCGCTTTTTGCCACAAAAAACTCACTATAGGAAATCAACTTTGTTTTGTCTTTTGCAAAGTATTGATTCAGCTTTGACACAAACAGCAAATAGCAAATTATCGGTACACCAGATATCGTTTTAAACAGATTTTCCGCCAAAAGCAATTTGTCAAGAGCGTGGCATATTCATCAAGAAAGCTTACGGTAGAAATTAAAGTGAAACTTTAGGCAAAACCGTCTAGAGATTTTCAACACACCCTTGATTATGATGTTTCGGCGAATGCACTTCACTGAAACCTAATCTCGCTAGTCAAAGTTTGATCCTTTTGACGTAATACATTTTCTTCAAAATAGACTTATGTATATATGGAAATGAGCAGAATTTCGAGGATTTTTGAGTGCTTTTAGAAACTTGTTACATTAACAATGAATGTATGGGGATGGGTTACGATTTAAAATGAATGAAATACCGAACAGAGCTCAGAGTAATGATACCAAATGTGTACATAGAATACCCACGTGAAACTGTTCTTAATTGGATCCAAAGTGACTTTGGCTCGCTTACGTGATAGTGGTTCTTAGCTTGGAAACTTGCTGCGCCTTATTCAAATCTATAAATAACAAAAGAATCCATAATTTTGTTAAGGAATTATTTCACGAAGCAACTAAAAATTTTCGAATGTGGACCAAAGATACTAATGCTAGAAGTAAAAATTAGTTTTTGATACACTTACTAAGAACTTTGGGTCGGTTTCATTCAAGACTATGATAGAAATCTCTAAATTTTCATTTAAAATGCGACGACCAACTGCTTTCTTGTTAGATTTGCCACGCACTCCAAGATATTTCTGGAACATTGAAGAATGTTTTTTTTTTTTTGCCAAAAATCGGCTTGAATTAAGTTATATGGCATACCGACAAATTTGCAATTGGGTTGAAATTTGGTAGAAAGAGATTTTTGGCACACACCCCTGAATATTTTTATTTACTTTATGTAAAAGACTTTTGTGTCTTAGTTGCTGTTTAAAGAGTATACAAAAACTATTCCTTCAAAGGTAAGTTTCCTTCATATGCTGTAACGTGTTCGCATATTTTCGTGCAATTTTAAAGCTGTTTGTCACGAACAAAAACGCATCTCTATCACAGCTTTTTATTTCGCACTCTCCATCTGTTTTTTTTTCGCTCATACGGCTTACTTGACTCTGTTGCACAATCAAAAAACGCCGAACAGAGTAAAGCGCCTTTCACTGCTGTTGCTGCAGCTGCCAATGCATTTTTGATTCATAGTGACTCAATTTTACATCAATTTTCTGGCGGATCCGTCGAAGTAGGCTTCCAGGCAAAACATTTCTTCACAGCGACCCAGAAAACCTTGCAGAGCAGTCAGCGTCGTGCACAAAAGTTTATACTAAAGTCGGCTATGAAATTGAATTTGTTTTCCAATTAAATTAGCACAATTGAAATATTAAAAGCAAAGAAAATTAACCCAAAATGTGCATTATGAAAATGTGCGCGACCTCTGCCAAAAAGTTGGCTTAGAAAACTCATAAGCCGGAAGTTGTGAGCGTTTTGTTTGACAGACAATGGCGGCTTGAGGAAGTTGGAGACGCTACACGTAATTTTAATTGCATGTTTTGCAGGTGCGCGACGAAGGGAGGTTGGAGGGCGTGGTGCGTGAAGCCGCTCCAAAGTTTTGCTGCAATTGTTATTTCTGCAGCTCGACAACTTTTATGCCATCTCAGTGCTCCGTCGCCGGTTTTCCGCCAGTTTCCTGCTGCTCTTGGGGGAAAACTTTTTCTTGCTACATGGCAAAGTTTTGCGGAAAATAAAATGACAGCAATGTCTTAGAGGCAGCTTAAAGCGCTTTAACTGGCAGCGGCTGGCTGGCATTCGACACAGATTGCTCATACGACGCGTTGGCCCTCAACATGCCAACATTTTATTTATGCATTTTATTTACGCAAAGTACTTGCTGCTTTTTTTTTGGCCAAAAGTCAAAGTCAAGGCGTGCAATTTATCAACGCTTTGTGGCAGGTTCAATGTGAGCGGGCAAATGGCCAAAAAGCCAGCCAAGGTGCTGGTCATTTTAGATATGGAAATTGTCCAATATGCTTGGGGTGACATGCACTGTACAAAGAGCATGGGTACCAAAAAGAAGGACACTCGAAAAGTACTAAATATGCTATTAGCGTAAAGCAGTAAATTTAACGTTAACGGATGGCTTCCAGAACTAAGAATATATTGGATTTGATGAAGGGTACTCTAGACATAAAACGTACGAAATAAGCCTTTAAACAGTTTCGAAAAAAAGAATTCTTCAATAAATACTAAAAATACCAAAAAAAAAATCCTAAACAAAAAACAAAATAACGATACTGCGCTTGCCACATCGATACTAAAGAACATGGAATTTACAAAATATGCTTTTCAAACAATCCGAAAAAAAATACTAAAGAAATGGTAAAGTCTTCGTGTTTGCTGTGCCTTCTTAAAAGTGCTCAGTAGTTGAATTTGTAAAGCAAAGCATACAGCAGTTATGCCTTTTGTACGGCCAAAAACAACTGTTCAGCTTATAAGCAAGCTTTAAGGCCTGTGCTCTTGTCTGAAATTAAATACCTGTTTAGTCTTTCCTTACTTCGCGAATACGCCTAATTTGTCGCCCAGTGTACAAACAGCCAAAGCCTAGGCACTGACTGTAGCAAATCCCAGCTGGCCAGCCTTAGCCAGAATTGTGATTAAAATTATTTTTATGATCAATTCGGTCGTGACTTGAAACGCGGCACTAAATTAAAGGCATTCAAATGGCCGCCAACAGGAGCCGCTACGAGCGAGTGAGCCTGGGCATATACATATATTAGAGCGCCTCGAATTTCGCAATGGCGGCAATAAAACGTTTTGAGTTACGTACGAAAGCAGTGCCAAAAAAGGAACAGTGGGCAACAAAAGGACACGCGCCAGCAATGCGTCCCGAGGCCGTGCTGCTGCGTAGGAGTATTTGTAGAGAGTCGTAAAACAAAATAAACACTTTAAGGCGCAAAGTCATAAAAGTTGTGTTAAGAGAGCAGGAAAAAACGTCGAGGTTTGCATGTCAAAGACATTTTCACCAACTAAATAACAAACTACACTTACAGACACACACTCTCCGTGTGTGTGTGTGTGTGCATAGTCGCAGGCACGCCATTTTGTGTGTGCTTGCTTAACGCACTTCCGTTTGGGGCATTGACAACTGTTGCTGCCACGCAACGTTGAGCTTTGTTTTTGTGTGCGCGCTGAGGCGCAGCTAAAAGTTGATTGTACAACTTTGGACAGTCGGAAAACGTATAGCTGACATTTCCAAATACTCGCTGCTCTCTAAAAGCGGCCCAACTGAATGCAAATGAAAAGTCAATCTTTTGCTACACATCAAACACTTTCAAAAAAAAGAGCGGCAAATGTTCAAGCGCAGCTGTCATGCAGCCATCAATCAATCAATCAATCAATGCGTCTTGCCAGCCAACAGTTAAGCCTGCCCATCAGGCTATGACATTGGCGCCGCGCTTGAGAGTGGTCAGGCGGGCAGAGGGGCGCTTCAGAGTGCCCTCCAGTGCCTAACGCGTCCTGGCGATTGACATGCAATTTATGCAAAATGTTGACATTCATCGTTGACTTTTTGCTGCCATTAATATTTGCTTTTAAGTTTGAGTGAAAATGCAAATAGATTGTATACAAATAAAATGTCGGAAAAAGATTGTAGAGCTGTTGAATGGATTAGCCTGATGGGTTTACATAGTAGGTTTGCACAAACAAAGAAGAAGAAATAAAAGGTTGCTAAACCTTAATGGCTATGGGCTATTGTGGTTGAAAACCATTTAAATAACTGTTGTAAGAGATTTATTAAAAGATTACAAGCTTTGCTACTTCTTGCTAACTCTCCATTTACAAAGTGGACAAACTTGTAAATTTAAATGGTTCGAATTTCATTTTATCGGGGCGTATAAGCGGCTTTGTGCAGAATTGATTCGAGCTCAGTTGCATTTTACAGTGATGTTTTTAATGAATTTAATACTAGGCGGCTCTTCCACCTGCTTGCTCTGCCTGCCAACCCATGAGCCCCTCTTATGGTTAACATGTTCGTTTTTTTCTTTTTCATCTCTATCTTCTTATTCGTCTCCGTTTTCGTCTTCGTCTTCGTTTTTATCTTCGTTCTCGTCTTTATCTTCATCATCATCTTCATCTTCGTCTTCATCGTCATCTTTATCTTCATCTTCATCTTCATCTTCGTCGTCATCTTCATCTCCATCTTCATCTTCACCTTAATCCTGATCTTCCTCTTACTTTCCCCTTTCCTCATCCTGTTGCCCTTTTCTTTCTATGTTAAACATCTTGGTCATTGATGCAATTGGCGTACAAGATTCTTTCGTCTTTGTACTATTGGAAAACCAAATATAGATTTTCTCGAGGCTGAACTGCTGTTAACTATTATTTTCTGACAGCAAGTTAATGGGTTAATGTTCCTAAAAAGTTATCAAAATATAGTTCCCACAAGATGGCACAACCAACCATATGAAAAACTGATGGAAAACATATAAAGTTAAAACGAATGGAAAATGACTTGGTACACGAGAAAGCCGACAATATTCAGGCCGACAATATTTAGGCCATCCTGTTTGAATCTCTACTAAGCTTCCGCAAAACCTTCACGTATTGCGTCCTGGTTAGCTACGCATCTTTATCTCCGTAGATCTTTAGAACAAAACTATGTATAGTACTTGGGAGCCAACGTATAGAGTAACACTGCAGTAAGGGATGTATGAATACTTCGAATATATGTCCCTGAATATGAGTTAACTATCGCTTCGTGAGCATTAGCTAAACACCAACAGCTCAAAGATTGACAGAATTTTAAGAACTAGAATGATTCAAATAAGTTTTGGGATTTGAAAATCGCTTTACTACCAAGCTAGGCAATTGTCCTTCAGACTGTTGCCTTGGTCATTATGGTAGCATGACCCAGAAGTCATCATCTTACGAGATAATCCTAAAAGCCCTGTTGCTGCGCACTCTACCCTCGGAGGCAGTCAAGGAATGCAGATTTTTGCATGTCATGGTGTGTGCACTGCTTTGCCTCTACTTTGCCTTGATACTGCCGATTAGCTAGCAGGACTGAGGCAGAGGCTGTTAAAGAAAAGCCTAAACAGAGTGATCTATCGTGATCCTGGAGCGGGATCTCAAGACTTACTGCAATTTAGCCATTGGAAAACTAAATATAACTGATATAGCCTTCCATCAAGCTGCAGGAGCTATCTTAAACTACTTTCGTAGTTAGTCATTTGCTACGAATCCGAACCTTGATTCGAACCCTGAACCCCAACCACACACAAAGTTTGAAACTCTTAAAACGCAGCTGGCCATAAACTTCAGATTTTTGTTTTTATGATATTTATTTATTGACCATTTTTGTTATTTTTATACAAGACAAATTTGCACACTTTATGCTATAATTTATTTGCATTTTGTTTATTTATTTGCATTGAAATTTTAATTGTTTGTTGTAGTTGTTGACATTGATGGTTCTTGTTGTTGTCGTTGTCATTGTTGTTGTTATTGTTGATGTTTGCTGTTTCATGTTGCTTTAAATGTGAGTCGCGTCAGCAAATAATTGAATTGAATTCCGAAAAGCAATTACGAGAAAATTGTTTATTTAAGCACTACGTGCAATGGAGCGTATGAGTAATGTGCGCTGTGAACAAAACTTCAAATAGGCCGAGTCAAGCAACGAAAAAATCAGAAACTTCAAGTCAGACGTTTGTCAAATTTTCCGCCTAGAACCATAGTCTATTAAATGAGCACAACGATTATGCTAATGAGGACATAGCCTTTTAGTATATGTCAACTCTGGTCAAAGGTCCTGCTCGGTTTGTTATTACGCCAAGCTGAACTGATGTGTGCTCTGAAAAATAAGTTAGTCCTGCTCGTAGATGACATACACTTTGGTATGCCCAGCACGTAGCTATAAAACATGAATCTGGCTAATATAATTACATAAAGTGAACTAGAATCCTGCCGGACAGAAAAAAAGTGAATTTTAAAACAAAAAAGGTTTCAATTAGAAGAAGCAAGCAAACATCATGAAAAAAATGGCACAGCATTTTTGATGGCAATTTGAAAAGCGTGCGACTAAAAGCAACTGGCACCAAACTTGACTAGTGCTCAGAAAAAAAGGGTTAAGCGATTATCAGGACTACGGCGCATGGCACAAGGAGCGATAACTAAGCCGGCTAAAGGAAGTAACCGAAGCAGCAGCGACGCCGGAAGTTGGCTGCGGCGCCTTAGGCATGAAAGCAAACGCCGCCAAAATGGCAGCCAGAAACTAGAGACTACTGACAGCTGAGTGGAGCATCCGTGGTTCGTGCAGGGGTTGGCAGTGAAACAGGAATAAGGTGATGAGCACGTTGCGTGGCTAATATAAATAAAGGGCAACCAAAGTCAAAGACAAGAGCGTAACTAAAGCCAAGAAACAGAGGAGTAGACTTAGTCACAGGCACACATTATCCTAATTATGTTGGTTTGTATCGATTTGGTGGGAGACAATACATGTAATAGGTTTATGCGATACCATTTTTGGATATCAAGTGATATACGATTCTTTGTCTACGTGGGCATGTGGGTAGTAGAGATCACTCACGCCAGACGAAACTTACATTCTATAAGACGTTCATCTTTTGCTTTAAGGCGCTGAAGTATGGCGATGATTCCGTCTGACGAAACTGCCCTTGAAATGTTTGAACGGAACATGCTCCGTAAGAAAGAAAGTAAATGAGGTTTTTATAGGAAGGCGACGAACGGCCAGCTCGTGTCAAGGATCAGGTAGAGACTACACTAACTACCTTCCTACCTACTACTCAATGACCGGAGAGGGACCGCATTAATCGATTAGTTTCTAAAATATTCAACAAAATGAAAAATTGTTTGCTTCTGTGGGGTTTCTAAATGTTTATTGAGAATGAATTACTAAAAAAAGGTGCAAGGAAAATGGTTCAATGCATAAAAGGGCATTTACATTTTCAGCAATGTTGCATAAAAATCGGTTATTTGCAAAAAAATTTTTATAAAATTTAAAGCTGAATAAGCTAAAATAAAGAAAGAATAAACGTTTATATAGTACATCTGCAACTGCGCAATATGCAATATGGCCTTCAAGATATAGCGAGTCATCTAGACACTTGATTGATATTGCTAAATCGAATATTGATGCGGATGCGTTCCACGTTTTGGTGTTTTATGAACGATTTTTTTGTTGATACGAGATACATATGTACCACGATGCAGTCATCATGAAAGGAAAGAGGTAGTGTGATTGTTGAAAATTTTTCAAAAAACGTAAAAAATAAATACTTTGAAGTTCTAACTTTGCAACATAATATGCAGAAAAGTTTACTTTAAGTAGTATAAGGATTGTTTTTAAAATGGATCAACAATGTATAGTAATGGATGCTCACAATCGAAAAACGTTGAGTTTTCACACGACACCAAGCAAAGTTCGATTCGTATAGCGCTGCCGAATAAGCAAAGTATTACAAAGCCAAATATACACCAGTTACCAGTTTCTTGGAACATTGCTAGCAAAAAACATGTTTGGGTTTGGGAGCAAATCGCAAGGTTCGGATTCCACCAGTTTTTTTGATGTTTCAAGATCGATTTATGGTCTGCAGCCATATAGCTCAGTCATGCTTTTCTTTTTACTTAAGAGAACATTTTACTGTAACTTGAACTTACAACAAAATGAATGTTTGATCTATTAACTCGGGATGTTACACAACCAACTCACATGTCTAACAGCTTGAGAATCAAAAAATGCCGCAACAATATCCTTTCTAGACTTCAATTGGATATAAGCACCTGGCTCGCGTGGTTTTGGTACACTCTGTGTGTCGCCACAAGGAACTTCCGTTATGGGCTTTATAATGATAAATCATGAATCTCGCAATGAAAGTGAAATACTCGCATGTCCGGAGTGCAACATCTACCGTGGTAAACTCCATGTCGCCATAAATTCCTTTTTTTTTTCCTCATACCCTTAAAATATCACGACTTCGCTGCTCGTATAAATGTACTAGTAAAAGGAATACGAACTCACGTATCGACCTGCCATTTGTTATGCTCGGTGTGGGGCGTGCGACAAACAGCGCTGGCAACGCGTTTTCCATTACATTTCAAAGGGAAATGCGTACCGACAACTCAGCGCCCATAAACAACGAAAAAGAAAATAATACTGACAGCGACTATCATTACTAGTGTTTGTGTAAATGTTTGTGTCATTTCTTGTGTGTGTGTGTGTGTCTGACTCGACATTGAGAAAACGCACAGCTCAGCAACACATAACTTTTCAAGCCTTTAGAATTCTGCAGCTCCTTAACACCCTTCTGGGCTACATTTATTTTAGGCACGTGCGAAAAAAAAATTGTTCCAAAGCAAAGTGAAATTGATTGGGTGCCAGATGCCAAAGAAATGAGCCGAAAACAGTCACAGATGGCATAAGTTCCCGCATCCACTCACACTTACATGCAAATAAACTCATTGCCTATAGGATATTTATGTACTAGTAGCAGTTACAACTACTCCGAAAGCAACTAGTTGTAAGTTATTTTTATAAATTTCCATGAAAGACACAAAATTTTTCTTAATTCCAAGTAATTTTGACTTTGTTTTTGGAAAATTACTAAGAAATAAAGAAATGCATGTCAGAACAAGAATGCAATTTTCTTGATTTTTAAACATATTGCCAATTTTTAAGTAAATTTAATTATACCAAGTGAAGTCATTTATTAGAGAAAGAAAGAAGTAGTCTCAAAGACAATATTTCTCATTTGCACTGCAAACAATGTATGCAAATAATTGCAATAGTGATAATATCACCAGTTCATGCCTATAAAAAACTTACTAGTTCACTTTATACTAGCATACTAGTAGTTACAGACTCAGCTTGGAACTAGTACTTTACTAGTATCCTTTCCTGCAGTGTTTTTGTCAACAAAAACGCCCAGAGTGAAAACCCAATTCAGACACTTTGTTGTTTTGTAATTAAAATGATGATGGCCGTCTTCAAATCAGCGGCAGCGGAAGAGGCAACAGCAGCGGCGGCAGCAAAGTTAGGAGCGATTTTTAATAAACTTGCATGAATAAATTGGAAACGAGTAAATGAAATTTGATGCAAACAAAAGCGCTCGCGAAGTAAAGCATAACTGTAAAGCAGTAAGCTGATTGTCGGCAGAGAACAGTGAACAAAGCAGCTACCGTTACATATTAATAACACTCAAAGTGTAACAGAGCGAGAGAGAGATAGAGACAGTGACAATTGAAATGTGAGAGAGTGCGTGTGCTTACACTTAGAGAATTGGGTGTGACCTTTTTAAATAGTTAGCGCAAATAATCTTAAAAATAAAAATTGCCGGTTTCTCAATAAATCCGGATGGAAGTAAAAGTCTTTTATAGCTGCGAAGTTGGCAACTGAGGCTCCACTCCGGACTCGGTATAGTCGATACAAATCCTAATCCTAAATAAGAAGTCACTGCCTCTAATTGAATCCCAGAAGGAGGAACTCGATTTCAACTCCATCTTTGTAAAGGTGTACAAGTCGGATGTCAACTCCGAGGCCGACGAGCCACTGGAGCAGGATCTCTTCGCTGAGATTGAAGCTCCAGAAACCGACGCGTATACCTCCTACACGTCGTTGCTAACGCGCCATCTTGATACCCTTAGTCATCTGGATGACACCATTGAGTTCGAGCTTACAGATGACGAGGATGCTGACGACACTATGGTGGGGTGTTTATCTACAGATGTCCATAAGACTGTTACAGATAAACCTCCACCATAGTAGAGGGGACTCGCCTGCACTACTACTCCGTCTGACTAGGGGCGGAGCGGATATTGTCCTAATCTAAGAACCTTGGATGATTGGTGGCAAGGTTTGCGGTTCAACATCTGGCAGACGTTTTAACCTAATCTAATCTAACTATGAAAATTCATCAACTCGCTTTATTAATTCAAAATATGAACAATCGAATTGTTTAGCCTTCTGATTAGCATTTATTCAAAGAATATGAGTTCGGCTCTAACCTTTGTTGTGTCAAGAATTAGTTTCTGTTTTGAAATTCTTTCTAAAATGTGAAAGCGTTTAGCGCTCAAAGTTCTTGTTAGCGTCCATGAAAGAGTACAACTATTTTTTTGAAGTGTAGCAATCCTTTTATGTATTTGCAATAATCTCAGCGAGTTTTAAAACCGACAACTACAACAACAACAAGAATAACAACAACTGCAGAGAGAAGACTTGGCTGGAGTAATTTTTCATTATTCTTATTTGGCGTGAAGAGCAAACTGTTTACATTTGTTTTACTTCAGTTGAGCGTAGTCAGTGCTCCAAGCAACATGTTCATTATGCTTTGCCGGTGCTTAAGACAACAAAGAGACAGACGGACGGACAGACAGACAGACCGGCAGACAGCACGGCAGACAGCACGGCTAAGAGAGTGAGGGAAAGTAACGAAAGACCCAGACATTGTGGCAGAGCTGGAAGTCAGCGGGCCAACACGATGGTATAATGATGCACAGGTGGCGCTTCAGGTTTAGCTCATTAAATCATTTGGTAATCAGAGCAGAGCGTTTCAATTTGAGCTACGCGCAAACCTTGGTTAACCTTACAGCGGGGGCATAAGGGCAGTCATAAGCCATAAGCCCTTTTTGTTTTTTGGCCTAAGCTGACAGCCACGCCCACATTTAGAATGGCATTTTATACAATTGCAAAAGTGTCAATCACAGTCGACTTAATTAAGATTTTTGGTTTGCCGTTGACAGAAGCGTCTAAATTAATGGTTCGGCCGAGAGCTAAGAACAATGTATTATGTATGTATTCTCACAAGGGAGAAATGGAGAAACGTAGAAACTGTAAATTATGTGCTTTGGCATTTTGTTGTAGCATACTTTGAGGCGATATGTATATTTTTAACGTATTCATAAGCATAAATTTAAATAAAAAGCAAACACAAGGCATAATCAGACTGTCAACTTTGTGTGAGGGTGAATCGGAAGAAGAAGAAGTTTGAGTATTTTATCGTTGTTGGTTTAAAGCAAAAGTTAAGCAATCTAACGATGTTGCATGAAAGCAAACATAACATTTTACACTGACATGTTGGTGTGTTTGTGTGTGCAAATTTTCTGACGCATAAGTATATGAGTTTTTGTGTTGGTATTCAGGATTTTTGGCCATCAGAATTTTTTATGACTTATGGCCATAGTTTGCAGTTTTATGCGTGCGCTTTCTCGGTTTTTTATGGTACAACATTTATTCCGTTCAGTTTGAGCATTTTTTTCGCTTTTTTTTTGGAGTACTTGTCTTGCAGCACGTTGTTCAATGATCATAAATTCTCATCAATAAATCAGATGTCAAGTCAAGCATTGTTGTTTGGCCAATAATTTGATATATGCAAATATGGCCACTACTATGTAAGCGTACATTCTAATAAAGCATATAAATGTGTGCGTTTGTGGTTGTGTGCGTATAAATGAGTATTTGTGTGCAATGTAGCACATGTAGTTGAGAAATTTGCTTACTGACGTGCTATGTTTGGCATATATAATAGATGGGCTAAATCGGTTTTTAGTTCTAGCTTCGCATCAAGAGCAATTAGTTTTTGAGCTGCCAAGTAAAATCATCCGCAAAATTGCAATAACTTGGAAATTGTGGCATTTAGTGAAATTAAGAACAAAAAACAAAAACGCAAAGTCTTAAAAGTGGCAGCAGTCATGTTCACAATAGTAAAGTCGATTATGTGGCTTACTGAGCAAGATTTTGTGTCAGTTTAGTTAGAAACCAAACTTTTTAATTAAAAATAAATAGTGTAGAAAACACAGAAGATGAATGTTGGAAAGAAATCATTTGAAAAGTTATAACAGTTTTGAACCTTATAGAGCTATGAATACTGATTGCATTGCACAACAAAACATTTGTTTTTTTGCAAATTTTAAAACTATGGGGTTAACAAATTAGTGGCAACTTTAGTTGTGGCAAGTAAAACTAGTAACTAAATCACGAAAATACTATTAACGTATTGGTTTTGCTTTCCATAAACTAAATTATATTAGCAACTGTTGGCATCTAGTATTTTTAGTATTTTTAAAATATTTTGTAGTATTTTGTTAAAAAAAAAAAACAATGAAATTACTGCTTTGAAAGTCACCTGAGTGACCTAAAAGTAGTTATTAAACGCAAAGCCTAAAAGTATGCAACACTTTAGACCAAATATCATAGCACGCCATTGCAACATATATGTACATAGCGCTCATTTACTAGAAGACTGCCAAACGTGATTTTTGAGTTAATGATGCAAAATTGCTTGCTATAAACTGCTTTTTGTTAGGTAAAAATTTCAAATGAATATATCGTATATTCTCCGCGTGAGAAGGGTATTCCCTTCATTCTTTTTTTATACTTGGTCGAATCAAATTCAAACGCGTTTTCTGCAAAATCGAACTTTTTGATTTATGATTGTCTTCTAGTAAACGAGCAACATGTACTTCGCGTTTCATTTGTGATTTGAAAATGTGTGTGACACAACCAAAAATATTTTACCTTATCTAAGAACTAATTGTAGAAGCTCTTTTGTAGGGGATCTTAGACCTAATCACGTGGTAGTTGTTAGTATTATTATAATAGTAACTTGACTTAATCCAACAGTTATAGACAGTTAAGTAAACGCTCATGCACACACTCTCGCACTCAGACACAAACAGCTTCTGCCTCACACACACACACACACACACACACACACACACACACATACACATATAGTAGATTGCTTAGGCTAAACGCACAGTGCTGCTGCGCTGATAATACTTACATGTTTTGCATTTGCTTTTAATCTTTTTGGTTTTCTTTTTTAATTTAGTATTTTTTTGGTATTATTTAGTTGCTATTGAGTAACGCGTCCGCCTGCGCTGCATGTCTTTGATTAGTTGCCGTTCCGCTTTAGTTAAAGTTGCAGCTTGTGTCGCTTTTTGTGTGTAGGAACCCAAATGATTTACACCAGCTCCGTTTCCATTTGTGTGGCCTCCATGGTCTCCACAATGGTGGTCGTGGCCACCGTAACCGAATCTCATGGAACATATTTGGTAGTCAGCGTAGCCGCATCCGCGCCATCATCGTCGTCCATTACCACGCCGATCTCATCCGCACAGCAGCAGTCAGCGCAAGGGCATGCCGCACACAACCAGTACGTAGCCGAGCCGCAGCAGCGTTTTGGTCAAATTGCAGATACCTGCTCCAGTTCGGCGCTAGAACGACCCGAGTTCATGACCACAACATTCTTCGCGGCATAGTCTGTGATAAAACGATCGCTGTTGCGTGGATGTATGTTACCCACATCCTGGGCACAACACCACGGATTACGCATGGTTAGAATGCGTTTGAAGGCGTCGCGAAACTCCTTATTGAAGATCGAGTAGATGATGGGATTAAAGGCCGAATTCGAGTAGCCCAGCCAGGTGAGTATCTTGAAGGTTTGACCGCCAATGCAGGTCTTGCAAAAGGCGGCCGTAATGTTAACACAAAAGAAGGGCACCCAACAAATGAGAAACACGCCCATGATGACGCCCACTGTGACGGCTGCCTTGTGGTCCGACACATGATAGGGCGAGCTGTGATGTAAATTGCGTACCTTGAACTTCTTGGGCTGATTCTTGGGTCGCCTTATGCTCTTGTAACGCTGCTTCTCGGCCACTTCACCCGGTCGTGTCACCGCCTTGATGGATTTCACATGCTTCTGGGCGTAGCAATAGAGACTGCAAAGAAAAACAAGGTTTTGATTACCAAGAGTAAAAGCTATCAATTAGTAGTAGTAGTTTGTGGGCGTGGTGAAGCTGGCTGAGTTATCCTTGTAATTGATATGATAATTACTTGCTGCAACTAAGCGCATACAAATATATATATATATATATAGTACAGCAAGTAGCAACACGTTGCGTATGCTTAATGCGTATACGCCACGTAGTGCGCCATATGTGCAGCCACTTCACTCACAAAATGTATTACCCCACATGTTGTGCACAAATTATAATGATAAACTCGTCCATAGAAGTCTATTTATTCAGCAATTTAACCGAAATATGATAGAAAATTCCAATGGCGTATCTGTGTGTGTGTGTGTGTGTGTGTGTGTGCGTGTGTATCGGTTGAGTAAGTCTTGGCCATTTGTTAGATTCACCCATTTGCCACAAATCTCGTTAAGCTAAAATGGCAACGTGCAGCGCCACGCAGCAATTCCAATGCTAACTGCGACGCCGACTGCGCTGCTTATGCTACGTAATCGCGTGTTGATGAGCGTGCATATGAACGCCCGTCATCCGTCGTCGGTTAATGCTCCGTGTTCGTCCTTTGCCTCTTGTCCAGGGCACTACCCAGTGGCATTGCTGTCAGACTTGTTCAGAGCCTTGTCGAGTCGTCGGTGTCGTTGTCGTCGCACGCCCAAGAGTTTTGTGGGTCAGCTTGGGGATTACTAAGTTGACACTAATGCGTGCGCTTATTTGTTTACTTACGCCGGGCAGTACCCCCCATGGTGAACCCAGAGCCTGTATTCCATGTTTCATGCTGTTGCGCCATGCGGCATCGTTTGATGTATTCTATGGTGGCGCGCTTGAAACACCCTTGCAAAGGGTATACTTCTTTTTTTTGTTCTAATGAGGTAACAATCAATGCTGAAAACCGCTTAAATGTTGACAAGGGTTTTGTACTAGCAAGAGATTTTGAAGAAGTTTTTTAAAGTTTCATGAGTTGCAGTTTTCGGAAAGGGTTTTCGACTTGCACTAAAACTACTATACGGTAACAAATAGTATACATTAAAAGGTTTAGAAACTAACCCCTATCGGAGTACTTATATTGCAAAAAGTTAACTTCGAAACTACGCAGTCCACATTGTGTGGGCGTGTCTCTGAGAGTATAATGTTTATTCTTTACTTCCTTTGAATGCTTTTAGAGAATGTTATGCCAAACAAACGAATAGTTTTCTTCCTGGAAAAGTTGATATAGTTGAGAATATAGTTTCGCAGATATTCAAAGTACAAGAATCTGTTTAACTGTCGGTAAGAAAATATGGCTGTTGGAGTACGTAGCCTCAAACTGCAGACCGACTGCTAAAATACAGACAGGTGGAGCCTCATCTCGATATGGGACTAAGGGTAAAAGCTTCCCATTTTGAAATGGGTGGTACGTCATCGATAGACAGGAGAGAGCAGGTTATGGGGAACGGTCATTGCATAGCGTCAGTGGCTATCAAGCCCTTATGGCTGAAGGCAGAGACACAGTGTTAGTACAGGAATCTTGGGTAAGGTCGGGGCAGTGATTTCCTGACTAAAGTAATAAAAAGTACAAAGTTTTCCAAGCTAATGGCAGTAGATACAAAATTTACACGAAAGTAGAAGGTAGAAAGACCACCCTTAAAGCGTTCTTCTATGTAGCAAACAAAAGAGAGAAAAGCAGCCACTCTTCAAAGGAACAGCAAGTTATAATGACTTTTAGTATTTTTTTTTAAATACCGAAGAAATCCAGTATAGTTACATGGCTCTCAAATAAGCGAATAAGTAAAGAGCAGCGTATTCCAGCTTCGGTTTGTCGAACTTAGTTTCTCATTTTTGTTGCTTCTGGCAGTCATTGCTAGGATAGTAGTAATTTTTACTACTTATACTTTTTATTTACTTTTTACTACGCTTTTGTGTGTGTGAATGTGTACGGCCTTGTCATATAATAATATGTGTTCTTGTGTGGGTTGCTTTCCTTTCTTTTTGCTACCTTTTCGCTCACCCTTTTATATCAACTGTACCAAATATTTTTGTTGTACTATTTACTTTTATTTGGCCCCCGACAAGCAGCAACAGAAATTGTTCAACTTTTGGTTTTGCGCGGCTTTCACTTTACGGGCTTTTATTGTTGGCAGCAAAACATTTTCTCGTGAATTTCTGAAATCTTCTTCTTCTTATATCTGGCCATATCTCAGCCGAGCTGTACCTAATTGCAGCCTAAGGCGAGCCGGGAAACAGTGGCACAGAACAGCAGTAGCAGCTGTAAATTAGTTTTTTTATGTCAAGGGTTTTTGGAGTTTGGCAGAAATAGATACACATATATTTCTATGCATTTCATGTTTTATTCAAGCAAAGACAAAAGCGGCAACTAAATTGCCTGCCAAGACAATGGCTTTGTAGGAATTTGGGATTTGTCGCTCTTTTCGGCTATAAACATATGTATGCATAGAGTTTTACTCACCGACAGTAGATGCCAATCATGACCACACACGGAAAATAGAAACTGATGCAGCTGGATACGACAGCATAAGTGGGCGTGAGATCTAGCGCGCATGTTGGATACTTTTTGCCATTATCCTCAAAAATCAGTGGCTGGTCGGGTCGATGTATGCCCAGCGAGATTGGCACGAACGAGACAAATGCGGCCAGCAGCCAAATGGCAGCGATGGTGATGACGGCAACGCGACGTGTAACCCAGCGGCCGTATCTGAAAAATCAGAAAAAAAAAAAATAATACATACATGAAAATGAGTAAATCGTATATGAAAAACCGAGCGAGCTAGAGACATAAGAGGTGTGGGTGTTTTTTATCGAGCAGCGGAAGCGGATGTACACGCGCGTCTCTTGGCGGCTTTGGGCCTTGCGGTTGAAAGCAAAGGGTAAACAGTGATAAGGGCAACAACAACAAAAACATCATTTCGGCCATGTTGTGATTGCGGCTTTGCATGTAGAAAGCAGCGTCAACAACAAAAACAGCAACAGCTTCAGGCAACATCATTTTTGGGTGTGTGCTCGACAAGTGTTGCAAAAAGCGGCAAACAAGCGGCATTTCTGTGTCCCCGGAGTCTGTATGGCGTATATGCGGGGGAGCTAATTGCCATTTCCAACTCATGATTAGCAGGAATGAAACGCGGATGTATAGTGATTATAACATTTCGCAAATGTACTAAATTTATGAATACTTCAGAGTTAATTGTGGTAAATGCCTTATAAACGGTTTATGCTGCCAGAGTATTCGCGGCCTCTTCTTTTTTCGGAATTACGATTAGGATTCTAACATGCTAAAAATCTGACATTACTCTGATTGGCTGTCTATATGACGTTGCATCGTGACTGCAATTTGAGTTCTAAGTGCCTAGCCTATAAATTTTCCGGCACGAGGCGCCCGGCTGATGTGAAACAAGTAAAGTTTATGGTTAGTAAAAGAATTCATAAACGAAGAAAACAAAGCTTTGAAACTCTTTTCTATCTGGCGGCGTCTAGCATTCGTCTATCTTAGGCCGTCACGGCATGTGAGCCTCACAGCTTATTATTTGATCTTACGCCCATGGCGTGCCAATAGACGTTTCGCATCAAAACCAAAATGCACAAAATTTAAGAAAAATCATTTGTTTTATTAAATATAATCCTCAACGGAGCTAATATTCGTTCAACTTTTCAATTCTTTTTTTGTAATAGTTCAAAGAAAAGTTCTTTAAATAACATAGCATTGTGCTGTCTGGATGTGCAAGCTGTTTTAAGAAAAAAAGTCTTAAAAGCCTCATCCGGTAGTACCCGGGGCAAGGACAAGCAGACTAAAGTAACGACCTGCAAAGCAATTATTTGCCCCCTCCTCGACTATGCTGCATATGTTTGGACTCCTGCACTGACACTCAGTGGAGGAACCTCCAAGCTGTGCGGAATACTGCCTTCAGAGTCGCCACCGGTTGCCATGCATGGAATTCTTGGCAGAATAAGAGAAGGTATGATCACTTAGAGTAGTTGCCTCTTTTAAGACACCACATTCCAGTTTCGTGTACTATTGACAGTTGTGGTGAGTGGACGTGTGGGTGCAGAGTCAGCGCAATTCTTTTTGTTATTACTTACATATGTATTCGTGTTTTTTCCTTAGTTTACATATTTTTGCATGCATAATATAATTGCCGAAACACAAAACACTCAAACATGTTTGTTAAACAAAAAAAAAACAAAATTTTGGATTCATGTAATATAACTGCAGCCAAACCACAACACAAAATAAATAGACATGTATGTGTGCATATTCAAAATTTATTTATGCATGTCAGCTTGTACACAAAGCAGCAGTATATTTCTCTCACGCTGCCTCGCTCACAAAATTTTGGGTGCCTAGAAGAAGAAGAGTGATCATACCTTCTCTTATTTTACCATGCCCATGCTTATTGCACACCTTCTCACTCGCCAGTTTATATTCCAATATTACTTCCTTTTTCCAATAAGCGGTAAAATCTCAGTTTTATATTTATATTTTTTTTTACCCCACTGGTAACAGTGCACGCAAAATTCAATGCAGTAATATATGATACGATAGACCTCCATACAAGGTGCACATTGGTGCAGCTGCGCTCAGGATTCTCCAAAATCCATAACAGCCACTTGGCCAGGGTGAGCCTCGAAGTCTTAGATGTCTGCCCGCTCTTAGCATTGGCCCACACAACACGGCTCACCTTTTTGATTGCCCTTCGAAACCCACTTGCCACGCGCCAGTGTCGCTCTGGACCTACCTATATGCTTTTTTTTGTCTAGTGTTATCCCTAATTACCTTCAAATTTTCACCTTCGCTATTTTTCTCTCTGTTCCTCCCAATACTGGCTACAACAAAAACACGCAACAATAACAAATGCTACTGTCGCACACTACATTAACAGCGTGGTAAACGGACCTCTTGGAGCAATTCTCGCTCTTAGTCGATGTGGCGCGATGCAGCGGGAACGTTCATCACTTCCTAACGTATTGATGAGAGCAAAAGCTTGTGGTAGATATACTTACACCCACACACCCGTTGGCGAGTAGCTCAAAGACTATATACTCGTAAGTAAGATTTGAGCTTCCCAGCTGAGAAAGGAGCAACGGAGTTTTTACCTCTCTTAAGAATCACAATCTTAGTTGCTGAAGGCAGTCTTGAGTACAGTAGTCACCACAAAACCAAAAACTATTTGTTAGATAGTCGGAAGGACAATTGGAAGGATAATTGTGTGTTGAAACAAAACCAATATAAATCTAGTAAATTATGCAAATAACTTTTAAAATTATACAATATTCTTAAGTGGTCTATCCATGTCTCTCGTATGGTAATTTTTAGGCCAACTTCAAATTCGATTATCGTATATCGTAGTATTGCTATGGATAAACGGCGTATGTGTCAATGTGTGCCGCTTGTAGCGCCCATCAGGCTCATGCTGCTAAGCCATTTGGTCAACTAACGTGCATTCAGCTAGTGAGTGGTAAAAGTGTGTATCCGGCACGCCCGCTCAGTGCCATATACGCCCCCGAACAACAGCCACTGCCCCCAACTGGCCCGCATTTCATTAATCGTACAAACGATGACCGTTTGGATCGGCCCAGTGCGACAAATCAAGCTAAACCGAAACCAAACCGCAGCTCACAGTGCCAAAGACGCGCAGTCCCAGGGGCTGTCAACGAGCAATGCAGGACTGTCAACGAGCAATGCAGTGACGTGGCGATAGGGTTTTGAGGGATTGGGGTGTTTGGGGTTTGGGGTTTGGAGCGCTGCTGCCCAAGTGCGCATGCAAATCATCAAGCAGTTTTTCATGTTTCGGAATTGCGCAAAATCGATCGACAACTAAAGCACTTTGATTCTGGCTGCGGGCAGAGTTGGCTTTTGTAACGGAAATGAGCAGGCAAAATCTAAGACTAACGGCATTCCAGTGACTGTCTGTGTGTATGTGTCGCCATATGCCATACGCCATATTGGCTTGTATAAATGTTGCCTTTGGCAAGCTGTGACTTGGCATAAGAGAGAGCGCTAGCAGACATTGACAGGAAATCAAACAGAATAATTCAATTTCAATACAAAGACGCGCTGGGGGCACTTGCTATGTACGTATACGTGTCAGTGTGTGTGTGTGTGTGTGTGTGTATGCAGAGTGAACCGCGGAAACGGAAGTTTATGTAATTGTATTCAAAGACAAATTCAATTTCGCTTCACACGAAAATTGATTTCCCTCTCATGCTGTGAGAGCATTTAGTTTTCAGCTTTGTCAAGCGGTTGCTGTGCCAGCAACCTTTTGTTTGAGTGCACCCGACATTTAGAAGCACATATCAAACCAAATATAGCTACTTGCCCCCATTCATCTGATATCTATTGCGCCGGTTTGGCAATCAAAAGTGGCAGCATGTTGCGCGGTTCTCACGCCTGCTTCAAAGCCATTGCGACTCATCGAGCGCTGCTTAGCCTTGAGAGAAGCCGCCTGAGAGTATGCTAAGCTCTATGTGCATGTGTGTGTGCTTTGAGTGGTTTGGCACACCTGTGACGGGGCACAATCAAAGTGACACTCCAGCTCATCCTCGGACGAGCTTTGTGCGATATATGCATATGTGTGTGAGCGTATGTGTATGCCATTGAGTGGCATTTGAGAGCGGCGAGAGTTACCAATCGAGCACCAACTGGCTAATTGAAATTGCGTGGAGTGTCTGCGTCATGGTTGGATGATTTAGAAGGCACATGCTCCAAGCTGGCACCCTGTCCCCGGGCACTAGGGTCTCGGTTATTCTTGGAAAAAAACATATACCACATTTGCATTTCATGTTTGCCTCTGTTCGAACTTTGTTTATGTGTGTGTGTGTGTGTACACGCACTTAAGAAATTACTTCCGAGCACGCAGACTGCCTCCTCTCTTGGGCTGCCCAAGTGCATAGTTTCTTTGTTTATGCGTGCCTGTGTGTGTGTGAGAGTACAAGAATGTGAAATTTTATTACTTTTTTTGACGGTTTGTGGTGCGCTAAAATGTTGCCGTTATATGCGCAAATGACACATGTTTTGCGGTGTGAGACACTCAAGTGTCACACACACGCACACAATTACGCCAAGCCATAAAAACTATTACTACGTTTATGCGTGTTCCGTTAAACTAAACTTGCGAAATGACATAAAGTATTTATAACGAAAAACACTATTTCCGTCCGTTAAGCTGCAAACGAAAGAGCACTTTGTTGACATTTCGATATTCTTGAATTGTATCGATAACTTTTTTATGTAAGACATTTAATGGCGGTCAGACCAACTCAAAAATCTGTTATTATGTTTGCATGGTGTTACGCTTGTGTGTGCTCTGTTACCAGCGTTCATAGAAGAGCGATAAAGTTACTCGTTCTTATATATGTATGTGCTGGGCTGGCAATAAGCGCGAAATGACTAGTTGTTACTTTTTCACAAGAATATACGCTCCCTAGGTAGATGGCGCCACGTAATGCCAAGTTGGAGTTTACTCATAGCTATATGTTTCATACCTGAAATAGCCTGTCTAGGGAAATGCCACACTTTCAGCCGCAGCCCTTAATGATGACGAAATGCAAGTTATTTCTATTCCGATAGCACATACGCTCCATAGATGGCGCCACGTGATGCCAAGTTGGAGAGTACTCATAGATGAATGTTTTATATCTGAAATAGCTTATCTGGGGACCACACTTTAAGCAGCAAACCGTTAACGATGCAACGATTCTCATTAAAAACTTATTCAAGCGCCTTAGTTAAGTTTTTGTGAAAACTAAAATTGATTTCGTAGTTGGCATAGCTTTCTACGTTCATTGTATATGGAAAAGTCTATTTTTTGTATTTAAGATTTTTTTTAAAATTTCGACTAAATTTATTTTGTGATAAAATGGAAAACAAGATGATTGCGCCTCTTGTAGGAGAGTTTTTGGCTGGTTTTATAGTAAATTTCATGGGCTGCATTGGACAGCAATCGCATTCGTTTGATATTTATTCTAATGCATTTTCCTGGGGCTTGGGAGTGGTAGCCGCAACACAAATTTTCCGTAATATCTCCGGTGCCCATATTAATCCTTGCATATCAATAGCCGCGATTATAATGGAAGAAGTTAAGGTTTTGGTTGGCATTCTGTATATCCTTATGCAGTTGTTGGGTTCCATTATGGGATTCCTGGCAGCCTACGGATTAACGTATTATACGCATACAACAATTTATTGCCCTGTGTTCATAATAACGTCGGAGAAATGGTATCAAACCATTTTGAAAGAAGCATTTTTTACAACCGCCTGGGTTTGGGCCATGTGTGCTTCTTGGCATGAGAGTAATGAGGTGCTACTGGAGTCCATATCAATACGTATTGGCTTTGTTGTTTTCCTTTGCATCTTGGCCACTGCTGGACAAGTAAGTCATTTTTGTATGCTTATAAAAAGAGTAAACTATGCTACAGCGTGCTTTTTCGAAACACTTTCCCATAGGCTGCAATGAACCCGTTTCGTTGTCTGATGCCTATGATCATAAACAAACAAGCTGAGGGATTACCTATACATTTTTTTACTCCAATTATCATTGCCGTACTAATAGCTCTCCTTTGGCGTTTCGTCTACGTTCGAGAAACATCATCAGATCAAAATGAATAAATCTTGGCGTGGCTGTGTAAATGGGGTTCGTAAAAAAGTATCAGCATTTGTTGTGCATACATTTTCCAGCGGTTTCGTGTCACTTGTGTTTGCAGTGTTGTAAAAAGAGCAGAAAAATTATAAAGTGAAAATAATTGGAAAGCGATGCTTTATTACTTATGGCGAAATGGCACACCAAATAACTGCAAAATATGTTGCTTCGGAATATCAGCTGTTCCATCACAATTAGCTTTACCAGAAAGGGGCACAACATTACGATATCTCACGCATAAACGTTGCCTATGCAGAAAGTAGTTCCTCACTCATACACATATCTACACGCACACACAGACAGTTGACAAATACAATTACAAAATGGTCTCCAGTGTGCTATTGTCGGTTTTTGTCATGTGCTTTATTGTGCTCCAATGTTGTGCTCCAAGTGTGTGTGTGTGTGAAATCTGTCACATGCAAAATGTCAGTGCTGGAAAAGTTTGCGTTTTACTTGTGCCGTTATATTTTTTATTACAGTTTAAAATTAATTTCATATGCGCGCCTGCAAGTATGCTACACATATGCGTCTGACAGTTACGATGATGATGGCGATGGCGACGATGACGATGACGTGCTGACGACTAGGTTAGGGATGAGTAACGATACACTGATAAAAAGAATGAGAGGATCAATTTGTGTAGAAAGTTCTTGTTTTGATTTCTAGCTACATGAGTTAATTGGTTTTCAATCTCTCTCAAACTATATAAAAAAGGGTTTGAGCGCAAACGAAAGAAATCTTTTTGATAGTAAACGCCGGAACGAACTACTCAAGGAAAATCAGGTTCTCAAAAATCACAACAGGTTTAGCAAATAAGTTTCAATTGGCATATAATTTATATACAATGAAGAATGAAAAAGTAAATTCTCTAGGGGTCCCGCTGAGACTTTACCAGTAAACAGATATTTGTCCCTAGAAGCCAGAAAAACTGTTTGTTTTTGAATATGCTTATGCACTTTCTTACATAAAGTGAGATTTTCAAGTGAGCAAGTGCAAAAATCTCTCACAAACTCGCTAGATATTAGAATGTGTTCTAAAATAGAGGCAAGTCGCATATTCTTGCAGGCGATATTACTGTCCCTACAAACATTGCTAGATTTAAATCACCTCGCTTCGCCTAACAGGCGCCTTATAAAGCTATTTTGGCATTGAATTTACCACAAAAATGAAGCTTAAATCAATCCCGACGTTCTTCAAATAAGCCACTTTTGCTCTAATCGGATTTACAATGGGTTTAAGTCTCGAAAATCCAAAGCTTTTGTACTTGATTTAAGCAAATCCATGCTTGGATGGCTTTTGACAGCATTTAAGATTGATTCAAGTGCAGAATGTTTGATATTTTTTTGTTTTGAGTGTATGCAGTTGCCTTCTTGGTAGATAGAATTCAAAATTTTTAACATTGTTTCAACTTTTTTGCAGCTTTGCTTTAAGGCGTCGCTGTCAGCATAGTCTAATTAAATTTTCACGCGCTTTTCCAAATTATTTTTGGCAAATTTCTTGCGTAGCTCATTATATGCTAGTATAATACCAAAAGCGGAAATCTTGTCGAGCACAATTAAATTAAACGCCTGCAATTATTCTAAAACGTTACGAAAATACACAAAATCAGCATTTCGCCTGGGACTGCTGGGATGACTGACTGGCTGGCTGGTTTTTCCAGGGAAATGGGTTTGGTCGTCCCTAATGAGACATCCTAGCTGGCTGCGTGAACTGTGGCACTAAAAAAAAATGAGCGAGCGTAAAAAAATGAAGCACTCTCTCACTTTGACATGCAAATAAATCAGATTTGCATAAAAAGCAATGCCAGCCCCTCATACCCTGGCGAGCTTAACAGCCCAGTTGGCCATAATAAGGCTAGACAAGAGCAGCGGCTGCAGCAACAACTTAAATCAGCTCTTCCTGAGTGTCTACTCCAACGGCGTCTTGATATTTGATGTGGCAGACAACGCCGTCAGCTGCGTCAGCACTGGCTGCCGCTTAGACAAACACTGCGAACTAGCTGACTGGCATGCCTAATAGCAGTTGGTAGCAGCCAAACACTCCCCCTCATTGCCCGGTCTATGGCCTATAGGTAGGACATAGCTCGATCTGCTGTAGAAACTGGCATTGAAAATTATTACGTATACGGACACAGTGGTATAATTCAATTTTAAAGTGCTGTAGGCACACTAAGAAATAAATCGGCTTTAAGTTGCTGTGATGTGCGAAATCGTGGCTTTAGCTGTATAAGGAATAGACGAGTGATTTTCACGAGCAAGGACTCCATAAGCCGTAAAACTTAAGTAGCAGTCAAATAATTATGCGAATTTAAACAAACTCTTGAAATTGTATGAACCACAATTTGCATAATTTGAGCACTTAAATTTAAGTCAAAACTGTTTCTGTAATAACCAAAAAGTGGAAAAGCATACCAAAAAGTAGTTTCCTTTCCTTCTCAACTGACCATTACGATCTGCGTTGGGCCCAGTCTGAAAAAAACCATTTCATCGGTATAAAAATGGCTAATCACTGCGGTCGGTAGCACGAGCTGGGACGAAATGCGTGTGTTAACTAACCGTTACAGGAATGCCTTATCCGTTTAACATTGTTACAGTATCAAAGCGTAGATTTAAAAACCTTACATTTTAATTTCGGCTTTAGTTTCGAAGATTTTTTTTCTTCTTAAATGGCCATAACAACCCGTTACAGGGTAACGGCCTGATGAAGAGCAGTTCTCCAATTGCCTCTGCCTTGCGCGCGCCTTCCTTAATCAGTAATTCTAAAAGTAGCTAGTGTGCTCTCTACATGATACTTTCAACAGGGACATGACCTGCCCCTTCGTCATCTTCCTTCCTTTCTCGCAGTAACTACTTCATTCATATGCACGACATGGGCTAGCCAGCGAAGCCACTGGAGGTTGATTCGCTTGACTACATCATCTAGTGGCAAGAGTGATTCTGCGCTTCCGGCTTGTGAAGGTGCCAAGATAGACGAAATCCTTGACAGCATCAAAAGTATAGTTTTCAAAATTAATCTGAGAGTCCAACCACAGTCTCTACTCTACATATACTTTGTCTTGCTCTCACAACCGGACCCACACGTTTTCCCGTTCCGATGTGATTCGGCCTTTCGCAACTCATTCTCCATCACAAAGCTCTAGAGGTTGCAGGAGAGGTCATTGCATTGCCGAACCCTCGCCGGATATTAAAAGGTTCGGAGAGGTTATTTGCCACTTTGAGGAAGCGAAGTGTGTTGCTCAACGTCATTCTGCATAGCCGCATCATGTTTGCAGAGATACCGAGCTCCGACAATAGGGCGTATACGCGATCCCTCAACGGGCTATAAAATACTGCTTATAATCGACAAAGAGATTATTGGTGTCGATTTGTTATTCGTGGGTAGTTCCAAAAGTAAAGATTTACTTTGCCCAGGCTCAATAGCTGGCTATCAGGCTTTTTTAGACTTCCCTTTCTTTAATGTTAGGCCAGAGGTTGACTTCATTTCACAATCATGCCCAAAACGCAGAATTCGTATATGCCAAAAAAATCTCTAATGAAAATATGAGTTTACATTAAAATTGTGAACTCAAACGCAAAGAGCGGCAACTGCATTAAGCTTATTTAAGTAATTGCGCCAAAATTACAGCCATAGTTTGCATTTGGATTTTCCATTTTTTTTTTCCATTTTGGCCACGTCAACTCTGAGCCAACTGCAGTCAATGAAGCGTGATATGCGCCCTAACTCGTTATAGTCCAAAAACTATTGAAAAATTGACAGCGCACACACACAGTAACGAAGGATGTATGTGTGTGTGTGTGTATGTGTGTGTGTGTGCATGTGCGGCACACTAATACAAATGTCATGTAGCATTTTTCATAAACGAATAAGCCGGGCACAATCCGTGGCAAGCTGAGGCGGAGTGCAGACATGGCAGGTGAAAGTGGAGCAACAAATAAGCCAACAAAACTTTTTCCCAGCAGAGTGAGATAGTTAGAGACCAGAAGGGAGTGGTAGTGAACAACAGGGAAAAAATGTTTTTCTACTTTTGGCTCTAGCTGAAAATAGCATCAAAGGATTTATTATGTCTTTTTATGGCAAGGACAGCAGCAGCAGCAGCAACAGGAGCAGCGTTGGCAGCGACGCTGACCGCGACGTTGACAGCGGCAGCGAGCGCCATAAGTGTCTCATTTCACGTGTTGCAGCTGCCCTTCCACGCCCTTGTGGCAGCAACAGCTGCTCGGCCACATTAACTTAGCTGTTGTTGTGCCCTAAGTGTATTTGTGTGTGTGTGTGTGTGTGTGTGTGTGTGTGTGTGTGTGTGTGTGTGTGTGTGTGTGTGTGTGTGTGTGTGTGTGTGTGTGTGTGTGTGTGTGTGTGTGTGTGTGTGTGTGTGTGTGTGTGTGTGTGTGTGTGTGTGTGTGTGTGGCAGCACCTTCACTGACCGACAGCCATTTTGTTGTGCACTGCTGGCTGCTGACATGTTATAAATTTTCGTTTGACTTTACCGGCATGCCACATAAAGTAATATTTTTACTGCAAATTGTTTATTTCTCTGTCCCAGTGTGACTTTTGTGGCAAACAGATGCCCTGCGCTGCTTGGCAGCCATTTATTTGTGGCCTGACATTATATGTTTTCAAATTTAATTAGCACGCTTTGTATGGTAGTAAGAGCAGTGTTTGCCAATTGAATTTTAACAGATAAGGCCGTGTGAATATACATACAAATTCTCTTCGTTTAAGTCATCTAACGCAAACAGTTGTTGTTTGTTACGTGTGCCAAAGGTTATCCTAACAAACACGCAGTTTTTTCTACAATTACACTAGGCAACATGTACCGAATCAGTTGAAAGGGTTCTAGTTGTTGCAGCTGTAAAACATTTCTGTGGTGTTATATGTTTAATGATTGAGTATAATGATAACGATACAACTACAGAACTACGCAACCACGTCTATATGCTACGACTCCTTTTCCCGACTGCCAAATCTCTGCCTCTTGCTCTCTGCCTATCGATATCGACTAGCGCTGACAACTTTTCAAAAATACCAAAATGGGCAAACCGCAATTATGGCAGTTACCCCATTCCCACAATCCCTCAGATTTGGTGGGATTATATGTTTAATGGTTGCTCTGCCTATTGATATCGACTAGCGCTGCCAACTTATCAAAAATACCAAATGAGCATTCTTCAATTATGGCAGTTACCCCATTTCCACATTTCTTTGATTTTTAAATTAAGAGACTTCTGCAGTTAGACAGTGCTGCTGCACACTACCTCTAATACTTTCGCTTGTAGTGAACAAGCCGATGAGGTTGCGCGTTCTGTAATCTATGATCCAATGAGCTTCTACACAGCGCTGCCACCGCTGTCTCTTTCTAGCAAGCTTTCGTTTAGCTTTGCGCTGCTGTCTTTTTCGGCATCGTAGCACTAGTTACTGCTAACTTCAGGTAATTTGACCACTTACAATTTCATCACGATTTAACTCGGAAAAGATATCTTTTCGGAATTTTAGCAGCTTTTGTAGAATTCCATTATTCCATCCAATGCTGGATAAGTTATGTTTGTGGGCCTGCACAAAGGTTATGCAAATCAAATTCAGACTTAAACACGTGACTACAAAGCAAATAAACACCAGCACGAGCGAACACGGCAAAGACTTTGTCAAACAAGCTGCAAAGCTCCGTGCAAATTGGTAGAACAAAGCTACCGACATTAACTACGGCTCAGTTTGTCTCTTTTAGTGTCTCTCTGGCAAAATCATCTGAGAACCAATCTGATGCATAAAACTCAAAAGGAATTGAAAACGCGTCAAACTGTTGATGGCCGATGACTAGCAAAAAAACTTTGTAGCACATTTTACGGCTAACTTTGCGCAACTGCTGTGTAGCAGCTATATGATGCAGCACAAAACTGCTGAGCAACTTTAATATATCAAACTGTAAACCTTTTGTCTGCGCTTATTAGCCGCATCATGGTCAGTCTGTCTGGCCAAAAACTCGTTAAGGCCAATAAATCAGTTACTAATGAAACAATTATTGCCCGGCGATTAATGGCCAAGGTCATAAACTAGTCCTACCAAAAAGTAACTGCTAGCAATGGCAAACGTGACTGGCCTGATAACTTGCCGTATACGTAATATTGTCTATAGTGTATAATGAAAAGCGTGCAACATTAGACTCCCAATTATGTATGTGCTGTACCTCATTGGCATGCAAGAACGCTCGGCCTTTTCCCAATCAAATAAAATGAAAATCGATGGAAAAATCATGCAATGCATTTGTCAAAGTCAGCGGCAATTGTTATTGTAGTGGCACTTGCTGCATGCCATAACATTATCATGGCTTGTACTTCAAGTGGCAACACCTTGCTGGCCATTCCCCTCGGTATATTTTTAAAAAATGTTTATTTTCGTCAGTGTCACTGGCAAACTGGCAGCTTAAGTACGTAATTTATGCATGTGACTGATATAACTTTTTAATGATGTCGTAATGACACTTTGGAAATCATTCGGAAGTTGTTTCACTGATCACCTTTGTCACATTTAATAGGCCTAGATGCTATAGGTTTTCCAAAAAATTGTGATGAGTGATAATCTCGGACACTCTGTAAAATGTTTACAAAAACCATAACTTTTGTAATATAACAACATAACGTAACATAACGTAACATTAGGTAACGTTACATAACGTAACATAACGTAACATAACGTAACATAACGTAACAAAACACAACATACCGTGACATAACGTAACATAACGTAACATAACGTAACATAACGTAACATAACGTAACATAACGTAACATAACGTAACATAACGTAACATAACGTAACATAACGTAACATAACGTAACATAACGTAACATAACGTAACATAACGTAACATAACGTAACATAACGTAACATAACGTAACATAACGCAACATTACGTAACATTACGTAACATTACGTAACATAACGTAACATATTGTGACATAACGACACATTACGTAACATCAATCATTGTAGCGTTACGTAACTTAACATAACGTTATACAATGATTTAACATAACAAAACACCTAACCTGATGAAAAATATCAATGTTAACACAATTTTAGAATAATAGAGTAGGAATGTTTGATTGACTACGATAGATTTTCTGCTCATTTTAAATATAAACAATTGTGTTACTTACCTCAGCGGATCCTTAATGTGTATGTAACGGTCCATTGATATGGCGCACAAATTTAAAATGGATGCCGTCGAGCACATAACATCAAAGGCGACCCAAGTATCACAAAACTGTGCGCCAAAGATCCAGTAACCTGCAAAAGATAAGTACAACAGTTTACAGATTGCTGCCGCAATAAATCTACCCATGACTATGTGTGCCCTCGTGTGTATGTGTGTTAGTACCCGGAAATTGCCCTGTTGCGGCCGCAGCCGGTCAAAGGAAAACGCTTAATTTGCGCAAAAAACAAAAAAATGAAATCATTTTTCATATATGTATTATATATATGAGTGTGCATATAAAAGGCGTAACTGCAATCAGATTTTTGTGTGTTTTACTTATTCAGAACATAAATTGAGTTTAAATGATTTCATAAATTCATTTCCGCTTCCTGTGCGCCACTGTGCCGCACACATACAGCATGTCGTACATGAAGCAAGTTCGTGTTGCCATATTTAAACTTAATTTGACTCGATAAAAAATAATACGTTGCTGTTGTTGTTGTTCCTGCTTGTGTGTCACATTTGTTGGAAATTTAAAAAGTTGACTGCAATTATGTCAAGATACACTATATTATGCTGTATGTATTCAAGTATGCATATAGATGCTGTGTGCCAGGTTCCTGGCAGCCCAAACGGATATCCGCTCTGACTACACAATGGCCATCATTTATGCTGTGGCTGTTGCCGAAGTGAAAGAATTCCGCGTAGCACGGAATTGTAGTGTAATGCTTTGTTGATAAATTGAATCACAAGTTGCAAAGGCAATTTGTATAAGTATGTGCGTGTGAGTTGGTCTGTGAGTGGGTAAGTGATTGAGTAAGGAAACTTGTTATTTGATAATGCGAATAATTCTGTTCACTTGTGCCCAGCGGGACTCAGGAAGTAGTCTTTTATCGTGCACTCGCTTGTCGGAGGTAGAACAAATGAAATGCAGCTTTAAAGTATCAAAGTTAGTTGGACTTTCAAAGTCAAGTCAATATTTCGTCAAGCTTAGAGTAGTAGTGGCTACTTAAAGCTGGAAGAAAGTTTTGTAACAGCAGTGTGACCAGATTACAATAGCACAAAACTTGGAAAAAGAAGATTACTTTGGTTGAAAGGTTCTTAAAAAGTGTGTTTGAAATTTGTAGATTTGCCTGAGTTTCCATCCAATTACATGTTTTCCATTATGAACCTATGAGCACTATCTTTCATATTGCGCGAACTCCGAACAAAAATAAACATTTTCCATTGGCAATGTTTTTGCATTTGCATAACAAAATTTGCGAAACACTTATGACATTCCGGATGAGTTAGCTCTAAAATATTCATTTCGTCGTAAATGGTTTATTTTGACGTTTTAAAGCGGTATCTAAAAATGTTGTTGGCTGGGTTCATTTCATTTTCACGTATGCACATGTGTCCAGAAATTCAGTATAGACTGACTTTATTATGAAGTGAAATCAAGTTGAGTCTGGCCTGACAGCCTCACTGTCATCATAGATTCCTATAGCTATCCCACTCTAAATTTCGTCATGTTCATTTCATTTCTCTCGTGGAGCAAAGTGGGCACGCATTGTTCACCTCTCTGGATGTTATTGTGTGATCAAAATCTATAGCCCAGCTGCATATTTCCTTCCATACTATGCACGCAGCGTTACCGCTTTTGAAACTATTTCATATCCTTGGTGGTACAAGTATTCTTCCAGAATTCATAACTACCTCAGATCTTGCTCCTAACCTAATGCGCCTATATCTGAGTTTGAGTCTTCGCAGATGAGTACTCAGTATGTATACTATATGGTATGGATCTAGCTTGATATATGAGTTAAATATGACTTCCAGTGCATTAACTAAGACATGCCACTTATTAGTAGACATTTCTAAAAACTTTTAATTCATCCACCGTTGTTTAAAAAACCTTTCTCTCGGCATTCAAAATTTCTCGACAAAGTTATTTTATGCTTAGACAGAACATGTGTAACACTCCTTCACTCTATCTTTCCACAACTTACAAACATATCATTTACATTTTCGTCGTGTTTGTTTGGCATGTAACAGTTTATGTGCAGATACTCTGCTTTCTTGGTACTTATTGCTATTGAGTATTTATATAGGTAACTGCTGCTCTGCTTCCTGATATTCTCAAGTTTGCTTTTGCCGCCATTTTGTTTGCTTGATCTTTCATGCGCCATTCCAATATTTTGCCACTTAAAGGTTTAGGCTGATAAAATCCATTAAATACTTTAGACATTTTGCACGTCTCTCAGTAAACCGCTTGAGTTGAGAGTGCGGCAAGTTCTGATAGCCATAGACCCTCTCAAAAAGCACTTTGGGAGCAAACAGACCGGCTGAGCTCAAGTCAACAAATAAAAATAAATCATGCCACTCTGCACTGCACTCTGAGCTACTATTCAAAATATATACAAATACAGTGGTCACTCGGGAATTAGAACTTTCACCAATAGGAACAATAATTTTCTATACATTTGATACATTTGATGGTCTAAACTTAGAGCCTATCGAACTCAAGAGCATTCTTGAGCTTCATATATTTTGACGCAGGCTTGCTAAGCGCTTATCCAAAGTTTGATAGAAAACTCTTGCAAAAAGTTGTTAGTCCAGATGAATGGACACTGATAAATATCAATTCAAAATTGTTGAGACTGGTGTGTTAAGTGGAAGGAGGAAAAATTTAAAATATTTCCTGCAACCCATTGGTTAAAGGCGCCAACAAAGTTTTATAGCATTTCTCAGGCAGCCTTTTAATTTGCTTCATGAAATCTTCAAATCGAGCAAAATTTTTTTTGCTTAAATAGGAAAGATCGTATGGAAGTGGACCACCTGGCAATTTTTCAATTTTTTCCGCTTTTCAACTGTAGTTTCACTTTCCTAATGTGCGCCATGGGACAATGATCAAGGCTGCCTGAGTTCTAGACACAACTACTTTCTATGAGACATCTCTTCTTCATCTTCATAAATGGCTACAAAACCCGTTAGAGCATTCCTTCAGGCACTTCTGCGTTGCGCACGACTTCTCCAGTCGCTAATACAAAGGTGGTTAGTGTGCTTTCTACCTGTTCCTTTCAACGGAGACATGACTGGAGACGCTGAAAATCCACCACTGGAGGCCGCTTAACAAAGCAATTCGTAAAAGAACCCAATCGAGGGCCAATATGGGCCTCTTTGACGACCCAACCTGCGCAGCCTGTCTTGAGGAAGCCGACTCCATGGAGCACTTTCTGTGTCACTGCGACTTCCTACGGGAGTAGGGAAGATTGTGACAATAGGGAGCCTGTTTAGCAAGCCTACTCTGTCTTCAACTTCTTCCTTTCTCTTATTTCAACTATCTTTCTCTCTCCTAACTTCCTCAGTCGGGCATGGTATAAGGGGCAAGGCTGCTTGAGTGCTAGGGAGGGTTTCAACGTTCTCTGATGAGCCATCGCACCCTCCACAAATCTAATCTTATCTAATGTCAATATCGTTGTAGAAGGAATGTTGTTCAATCCACCGTAGTAGCCGGTATGATAGCACCATATAAGTTAATATAAAATATGCTACTCAATAGCGTCAAATGTTTAAACATGAATAAGCAGACATGTTCTGAATCTCGAATTTTTGGTACATTCTAATTAGAAACACCCTTGGAAAACGAAGTGTTCTGATTTCTGAGCGAACACTGTATATGTGGGCATACATATAGGAATCCATGCATATGGGTTATACCAATTTGCTATACTATGCTTATAGCTATCTAAATGATTTTGTTTATGTGTGAATTTTATTTTGCTCTTACTTGTGGGCTTTGTCTACAGCTGTGAACAGAGCAGCAGCTGTCACAACACACACACACACACACCCACACACACACACACACACACACACACACACACACACATGTGTAAGCTTTAATTTCTACAAATATGCTCAAGTGTATCTATATGTATGTGTTAGTGAGTTTATTTGCTGATTTGCCTGCGTCGCCTTAGTGCCATGAAGCATTCTAAATGTTGTTTTTACTCACACACACTCACAGTGCCACGCCCAGCCGCCCTAAATGAAAATAATTTGCCTGAACAGCTTTCAATCCGCTTGTGTGCCCCCAAGGCAAGCTCTAAAAATTGCGCGCTTTCAACACTAGTCAGCACCCAGTCGACACTCAGCTGTGTTTGTGCTCCTCCAGAGCAATGGCAATGGCAATGGCAAATGGCAGTCAAAGAATTTTTATTTATTTTTTCACACTTGCATTCAATGTCTTGCTTGCTTTTGCGGCACATTCTACCCGTAGATATACTATATTCTATTACGGGTATACCGTAATTCATGTTCCGTATTCCGTTTGCCAGCTTGTCTTCAAGTGTGAAAGTCGTTTATTATTTTCATAGACACACACACAAAGGCAACTCAGAAAAAGACGAGGCGAGAGAAACAGAGCTTATATGGATCACAGCTGTGTATATGAATGCTATAAACACATTCACATATTTCAGCAGCACTCATACATACTCACTATATCTCCGAGTTGGTTACTGTTCTACCTTTACGCATCACTCATCGAACCCACGCACTTTGCCTTCGGTTTATGTTTTTCACATCTTCCTCTTGACAAAGCTACACAACCTCCTTCTATACTCTACTCTTTCCGTTTGCTTATTTTCCTTTATTTATTTACGTTGTTTTCTTGCTTTTGCCTTTGGTTTACGTTTTATACACTTTAGCTACAAAAAAGAGTATTATAAGTTTGTTGATACACAAAGTTTAATGCAGAATTCAAGAAATAAACACTTCTCTTAGGTTTAGTTTCAAAGTTTCACAATTTTTTACTTTAGCTATTTAATTGAAACGGGGTGTATGTGTTTATGTTGAAAAGTCTACCTTTAAGGTTAGTTTGATTAAGAGTATCTAAGTACTAATATCATAGATACAAAATTTTTAATGATGATTTTAGTGTTTTTTAAAAATCATGTGAGATTGAGCCACAAAACATAGAAAGAAGAAGAACAAAATGTGTGATACAGTCGAGGGGCAACCCAACTTTGGGATACTCTGTACTTTTTAAAATTATGAGTAATTGAAAATTTTGCAAAATACCAAAAACAAGTTTTGATTCTCTGTGAATTTAAGTTTTTACATTTCTGACATTAATTATATACATAAGGTGCTTATCAGAACTATAAGAGACTTCGAATCTTAGACAGTAGCGTTAACTTAACACAACTAACATTTAAACATTGCAACACAATTACATAACACTACGTGTGGTGAGCGGGTTAGAGAATACCACCTCAGCAGGTCAAAGCTTGTCGTATGAGGCGACTAATAATGACAATGGGTTCTTTCGAGACCAGAAGCGCCACCCCAGGCCTTAGACCTACCATATAAAACCACAATTCCATTGAAAGAATGTATTTATATCAGGCCGTAACCCGATAACGGGTTGTTATGGCCAGTTAAGAAGAAGAAGAACACAATTAACAGTAAGCTCAGTAAGTATAACGTAAATAGTTTAAACAACAGCAAAAATCGACGAAAAGTAACATAAACTCAACTGTTCGTTCTCTTAAGCTCATCATAACATAATGTCGCATTTCCAACATTTGTGCCCAAATTGACATCTCTTTTAGCGAGAACAAGAAAAAAATGCTATGATTTTGTTCTAAGTTAAAATGGATATATAAGGAGCGATGACTGAAAAAGAAATGTTATGAGAAATGTTGGTTTTTCTTTTGAGCTGAAAACTTATCTAAACTATGATACGCTTATAATACAATCATCAATGTAAAGATAATCAGCGATTATCTGATAAAGGAAACGGCATTAATTTGGTATAATACAATTCTGTTTAATTTTGAAATTAATTGGTCTAACACGGAACTATTTGATTGGTTCCACTTTTTTTTTGGTACAAATCGAAGTTCAGGGTGATTTGTTTTTCACTCGGAACGATATAGACATCGACTCTTGAAAAACCTGTACAATTCAATGGGACCTTGCAGCACACTAGCTGCTGTATGAAAGAAAGTTAAACCATCCCTAGCACTCAGGCAGCCTTATCCATTGTACCGACACGACAGAGGAAGTTACAAGGGAGGAAGGGCAGTTGAAATAGGGGAAAGAGTACGAAAACAGAGTAGCAATATTGACACAATATTCCCGACTCAATTAGGAAGTCGTGAAGACTATGTTGAGTGTATCACTGCCCAAAATGCGCATACGTGTACTTGCAAAGGGCAGACAGTCACACAGAAAGTGCTCCATGGAGTCGGCTTTTTCAAGACAGGCTGCGCAAGTTGGGTCGTCAACGAGGCACATATTGACCAGGTGTTGGCCATTTACTTTCTGCATTGAACTTACATATGTTCCTTGTGTTACTAAGGTCAAAATAGTTTTAGAAAATGTTTTCACAGAAGATCGTCTATACAGTGTAATCAGCTACAGGGATTCAAAACTTTTGAAGTGACCTATTCGAGGTGGGAGATCTAGTCCAGTAGATGAAATTGTTTTCCTTTTAAAGATTCTCTTTCATACAAAATTTTTTGAGTGTGGTTTCTAGAATGTACAAGTTTTGTTGTGCTTGTAACTACACTTTCCCCAATTTCTTTTATTTGGTTTTTATTTTATGTCCCTTCATGCTGACAAGTCAGCTCGCTCGGCACGCATTGATGTCAGCTGCATGTATCTTCAAGCGGAACATATCCTACCCTCAGCTTCTGCTCCATCTCAGTTTTGCCGGGAACAAATCTCGAAAGTTTGTCTGTTTATTAAGATGCTTATGTGACAATGGCTCAAAATTAAAAGCTCGTCATCAAAATTTTCACTATTTCTACACAACATATGCACTTTTGTACCACTGTTAGACGCAGTTGGCATGTTTGCCGACTCGCTTAATTTGCTGCTTATTTGCTTAGCGCAAGTTGGCTTTGTTGTAGTGGTTGTTGTTGTTGGTTGCCTGTCAGCTTTTAATGTGCATGCTGCGTTTTGCATTTTGCAAAATTAATAAAAATCCGCATCAACAGCATGAAAATTCTCATAAAAATGGTCCAGAACTTGCCGCTTGCCAGCTGTGGCAGTCACAGGGTGAGCGCAAAAGATGGCGGCGGAGACGGCGACGGCCATTTTGAATTTCTGCCTGGCAAAACTTGTGCTAAAACTTTGTCAACGTCAGCGCTAAGCAGCAGCCGAGCTGCCAACTTGGCACTTGGCGTTGTGGTTCTGCTTCAATGCAGCTAATGCACAATGTTTTGTACATGTGTGTGTGAGAGCGTCCTCTGCACATTAGCTACGAGTAGTTGTAGTGGTAGCTGTAGTTGTAGCCATACAAAAGATCCTGTGGCTTAGACTTGCCATAATATGAGACTCGTGTTTACTTGCCTTGCGGCTTGGTTGCGTCTAACTGCTGCTTGGTTGAGTAGCCACCTTTAAAAGGTTTTTCGGTTGGGATGCCAGATTATGCAATCACAATGACATCATGCACTACATATGCAAAATCTCATACATCACTCATACACACACACGGTCACACAATTGTGGCCACTCAGTCATGCAGTCAACCAATCATTTTGGGGCACTCAACGCTGCAACCAGCTATGTGACACTTGACATTTGCGTTTATTCGAATACACTACAGAGCACTTTAAATACTGTTGACAAATTTTCATGAAAATCCGCTCTTTAATCTAACCAAATGTTTTGATATCACAGCAGCTGCAATCAAACAATTCTCTTATGTTTTAATACTCTTTGCACATAAAAGGCGCAAGAGTTTCATTGATTTTAATAGGCCACTGAAAAGAAAAAAAGTTTGCCAACTTGAGCTACCTATTGGAACTCCCTATGAATTTCATGATTTCAAAGATAATAAAAGTTATGCAATATGCATACCAGCTTTCGCCAAAGACAATATCTTTAAAGCTCTATACCTAAAAGCCGTCAAAGCAACAATCGCTTGAAAACCGTATTTAAGTCAGAAAAAATGGGGTTTTTCAACTCCAACCGGATTCAGAGACTACTATTAACGTAAACACAAAATCTCAAAACTTACTATTATCTTTTTTTCCCAAAGTGTGCGAGTGTGAGTTCTGGGAGGGGAACGGGAATAGGAAGAGAAAGAAAAAGAGGAATAGAAATATGATCTACCTTGGCAGGAGCACGAATGTTGCTGAGCGAAGCGATTAGCGGGCGGAGTGAAATGCAAATCGGCTTTTGGCATCTTATAGCTCTGGAATGAATATGAGGAAGGGGAATGAGAAGAGGAATATGATCTACCTTGAGAGGTGCACAATGGTTGGCAAGCAGAGCGAGCAGGGGGCAGAGCCCCCTAGTATACTATAATTATTTGACTTTATAAGAGAATCTTTTATGTTCTTTAAGAAATCTGTACCTGGGAATCAAGCCAAAACGTATAATGGTTATTGTTTCTGTAAAACTTGTATTATTGAGGTGCAATTTGAAACTGACCCAAAATTGTCGAGAATGACAAGCGGATGCTATGGTGAAACCATTAACGGCTAACCATGGAATAATAATAACAAGGGAGGACTAATCTGTCTACGTGCGTGCTTAAATTTTTTGAGAGCCGCAAATCACTCTGATAGCTGAAAAGACATAGTAGTACACAAAGTGTTTATCCACACACAGTTGCAAACATCAAACGATACACACACATGCAAATTTTTCATGTCTTGCTTGACAAGGTAACAACATGCGCAGACACAACCATCCTCATTGAACGAAATATAAGCGAGCAAGCAGCGTGAGAGCAGCAGATTAGTCTTTCCTTTTTATTATTGCTAAAAGCCTTTTCCAAAGTTTCTCGGAATTGTGTGCACAAGTGTTCAAAGGTCTTTAAAGCATTTTCTTATAAAAAACACTTACATACGTTTGTTAGTTAGTTAGATTTATGCAATGTATGTCTCAGGGAAAAGGTCTTAGACCATAAGTTGCTCTATGGTCAGCAAATTCTCCAAGGCCATAACATGATAGGTAAAGTTCATTCCATGACATATCATGATTTCAGCGTATCTAAAAGTCAGTATTGGCGCATCCTGCCATGCTTACAGTACAACTTTTTATCACTTGATTTTTATTTTTATGATTACTTTGTGACCATGTTGATGACAGCCTGCGGCGTTTTACATAAATTTGCGCGTGATGTGACAAATTTCAATTTCAATTGCAATTCCCCATAGAAACACAAACACATATAAAGTGCACACAGAGTGAGTGTGACAAAGAGAAAGAGATGGCAAACACTTACCCAATAAGTCATTGACGCCCGCAAATGTCATCACCAGCGAGGCCACAAACAGATCCGCAATCGCTAATGAGGCCAAAAACAGATTTCCAATGCGTCTCAGGCTGCGCTCCGTGTAGATGGCAAGGCAGACGAGTATATTGCCGGCAACCGACAGGAATATTAGCACCGATAGAAAGATGCCTGATGATAGAGTGCGATTTTCAGGGCAGTGCGAGAAAGAGAAGAGCAGATGAAGCGCGAGCGCAGCATTAAATTAGACATCCGCGACGTGCCGCAAATACGAAAACATACAACAAAAAAACATAGCATACTTTTGTGCGCAAACGAAAAATACGCGTGTAGTCAGAGCAAAATGCCAATCATCATCAGCGGTGTTCAACAGCAATATGCAACATGCAACATGCAATTTTGTGTTTTAACTAATTATATAGCTAATTGTGTGGCATGCATAGTAGCACATATGGTTGTAGATACTAAACATATATATAAAGCTGTGGCTTGTGCTCTTGTGCTGTTAGAATTGCTCGGTTGCAGGCGTGTGTGCTTTTGATGTTCGTTGTGATTGTCATTGTGTTGGGGGCTTGGAGCTGGGTTTGGCTTTGGTGGGGCTAGGTTAGACATTCAACGACATTTACTTTACCAACAACTACAATTGACACAAGTGAGAGCGGCTCCGGTTCCTCACCAACTATTGTATCCATTTCGGAGGTATTCGTCCAGTTTGTTTCATTATTGAATGACGTCAGCTGTTCATTCCATAGCGCCATATTAAAAGAGAAAAAGTGAAAATTTGACCATTAGGTAATAAATATAAATTATAGAACATTTTCAGCAGCTGCCTAAATGGCTTTTGAATGTTCGCGTTTTTATAAGAGCTGTGTTTTTTTTTGCATTTTACTGTAAGAGTATTATGAGTTTGCTTACAAGCTTGTAACATATGCAAAGAGACGTATTAAATAGATGCTTTATCTGCCTCGAAGGACTACTAAAGGTCAAATCAGTTTCGGCGCAAGGTTTTAAATGTTGTTTTTAACTCAATTTACGAACTTAAATTACTTCTGAAGCATATTTTTGCTGTGAAATTTAAAAGTTACATACAAGATTCAAATCCGCTTAAATCGTTAATTAAAGCTTATGTTTTGTATATTAATGAAATACATCCCTCATTATACCATAAAATTCCATATTTCAAATCAAACCGAATGTACCATCCGAACAAGTGTTTTGGATATTGTTATAAAAAATAAAAATCTTTATACAATTCAATATTGCAGAACTCGAAAACCTTTGATAATTTTTTTTTTATTTTTTTTTTTAATCGGTTTTACATTTAATCGTACTGTTATTTTTTACAACAACGTGAACTAAACTTAGAGAAAAATACTATGGCAACTTTAAATTTATAATTAGGTCTATGGTCTTATAAATTTAATTAAGTACATATTTACATAAACCTATTGGCGAGGTCGACCGGATGCAACCTCTGTAACCTCCTTCTTATTGCGCTTAAGGGTTTGCGTGGTTTTTAAGAGTCAGCTACTTTTGGCCCATCTAGGTCACTCTTTATGTCTGCAGTTTGCATGAACCGGGGGGCGCCAGTTCCAGCGCTTAGCCTACTTTTCAAACGTTTGCAAGTACTCCGTTGCTTCATTTACACAATTGTTTCTGGCCAGGATGGCCGTGTCATCAGCATAAGTGGCGTTGAGCAGGTCCTGTGAGTACTGTAGGTCGAGTTCGGAGAAAGTGGGCATATCGTAAAGGCCCCAAAACATTTCCCTGTGGACTCAACACCATCCAGCACCACCGAGGAGGAACGGTCCGTCAAGTAGCTACGTACTTTTCAGAGAAGTTGATGCGGTATCGGAGGCTTATCTTGACATAGGCGACCATTGTGCCAATCTATGTCGAAGGCTTGTTAAAAGTCCAAGTACGCTGCCACCACGTACTTCTTCGCCTCAAGTACGAAATTTTCCACCCTATGCAGTTTCAAAAACCAAATTGATAAGAAGGGATTTTTTCTACGGACAACAAACGAGTCAATGGGCAGAGTTAAAAAATCAGGTTTTTAGCTCTTTAATGTATCCCAAGACTTCCTCCGCTGTGATAGATGTAATAGGCGGACTATCGAGTACGTGCTGGACCTTCTTTACCTGCTTGTTGAGCTGCTAATAAATGATTGAAAACGTTCCTCAAAATCCTCAGCAAAAGCCTCAGCTCTCCTTCTAGGGGATCTGGCCGACGATCCGTCAGCGATCCGGGAATCTTGCTCTGCGATAAACCCTGTGGATCACTGTCTGTTTTGTGTTCACTGGAGCTGCACAAAAGGCAGCTGCATGAACTTTATTAAGAAAGATCGCAAGCGCATCCTCAAAGACTTCTGGTAGGAGAATTTCCATGTTGAGATCCAGGGTTTCTTCCAACTCTCGGCGGAATATATCTATATCTACACCACGTGAAAGCAGTGATCGATGAGGTACCTTTATTTGGGGCGTAACGTTGAATGTAGTTATCAGAGGTAGGTGATCAGAGGACAGCTGGTATTCAATTCTTATGTTGAAGTTTTTGGCACTAAATCGCTAAAAATCATATCGCCGGAGAGCAGTTTATCATGAATTTGTAACAATTAAACTAAAGGAATCGAGTTACATTCTAGATTACAAACAGATCGTTAATTTTTATACATAAAAAACAGAAAATACGATTGTAATAAATCTTTAGGTAAATGGGCGAGTTTGTAAAAACTTGTTGTTGTTGGGAACAACTTTCTGCAGCTTGACAAAACGTGGCGCAATCGAGCGTGCGCGTATGCTAGCACCATCTCAAGATCATTGATGACGTTTTCCGTCACGGCATACTAGTTGAACTTTAACCCAATGCGCGCAACATCTATTTAAATTTAAAAACATATAAGAAAACTTTTTATTATACTGTATATTTTCTCAAAAAGAGTATTAAAGCCATGTTATAGCAAAAAAGGCCAATGACTTCAGGTTTCTGCTAATTTATGTTATTACTGGAGCTCTTGAATGGGGACAGCCCGCCATTAGGCTCAAATAGATAACATTACTCGTAGAACATAAAAAAAGCACAACAAACCAAAAAAAAAATATAGAAAATTGCTAAAAGGACGCGGTACCTTTGGCATACTACAGCAAAAAAAAGCATACTTTACAGCGCTGCTGAACTACACTTTAGACTGACTATAACAGCCATCTTTAATGTGAGGCCCTTGAATGACCTCAAAACTTTAACAGCCCCTACAAATGTTGCACTAAAGCCACCCCCCAGAACTTTCTTTTTAATCAACATCAAAGAGTTGAATGGCTGCAGCTGCGTTCCATAAAACTAATTTAATTTATGAAATGGGTTTGACATAAATTTTAACACTAATTAAATGGAATTGGCTTTTATTTATGACATATTTTATTTGCTGTGGTTGATTTTCAAGCCACTAAACACCATCTTTTTTTATTTATCTCTTTTTTGTGTTAGTAGTATCAGTATCCGATGGTTTGGCATTCCGGCCGTAATACCTGTCTGAAAAGGCGTGGTTGTGGTTGACACACACACATATGCTTTAGGCACGTGTTGCGGTTGTCTGTTATGGCTTTTGTCCAAATATTGGTTCGAGTGTTTCTATGTGTGGGTGTAACTATTCCGGGTCTAGGCATAAACTATCAATCTTTCGGTATTTGCGGTTGCAAGTGTTGCCTTTGGCAGCCTGTCTTTGTTTGCGTCAAGCTCGCCAGGAGCTACTGTAGCTGAGGCGTAACCACAGGAGCCTTATTATTCATAATTAAAATTGACAAAATTTGGCTTTCTTATCTTTGAGCTTAAAGAAATTAACAAAATTAATTTGTTAAGTCAGCTTAATTTGTGCTTTCTGTAGTATGTACTTAAGTTTGTAATATTGAGTGGCATATTTCGACTAAGAATTTAACTTGTGGCTTCGAGTATTCCGTGTGTGTGTGTGTCTTTGTGGCTTTTGGCATATCTTGGTTGTAGTTTTTGCGGGTTTTACCTCTAGTGGTTGCTCTTTTTGGAAGCTCACATACCATTCGAATTGGTTAACTGACCAAAACTATGCTCGAGTGAACTTAACTCGATTGAAAGCCGCAGCAGTCATTGCCAACACACAAATACACGTCCAATTTATGACATGCAAAGAAATTTACACACTTAATTCTTATAAACCAGTCCAACTTTGCGGCGACGAAGCTTAAATGCTCTACACGAACAAAGCGATAAGAAAACTACACTTGTACATTCATTTATTTCTAACTTAAGACAGACTAGGAAGCTATATAATAATTAGATTCCTGCCTAGATACAAAAGTTATGTTATACACTCAATTTTATGACATAAAACTCTTTTAATCGTACTACATCACGAAAACAATTCGTCAGTGTATCTTGAAGTGTGTGACTTTAAAAAACTATCATTCATATCAAATAATTTGAAGCTCTATTATTTGAAGAACCAAACCAAGGTATGCTTAACAAGGTTGGCACTTGCTTACCCAATTTTCGTGAGAGTCAAATAGAATGAGAATTAGCACTTTCAATACACACTCTTATACTGGCAACTATGTGGAAAGGGTCATTGATGCTGGAACTAAACTGCAAAATAAGAAGCAAAGAGAGAGCAAACGACTGCACAAGTTACCGAGTTAATTATACCTTAAACCAAACTATGGTATTTCAGTTTTCATTTCACAATTTATATGTTTTATAGACTTTAAAAACATTGATAGTATGAATATCATTATTATTATTATTATTATACTATCAACATTGATAGTATGAATGAATATCAATGCTTTTCCAGCTTTAGTTATCGGCGACCATATGCTGTTCTATCATTTAGGAATTAGATATACCCATTAAAAGTTAAGCTGCTTCTGCGATTCGAATACTCTACTTAGAATGTGCAGCACTGTTTCAAGCCAGATTTCCCTTATGCTCGGCAATATGAGTATGAACTCGAGACAAAGTTTGTGCCATCTACCTTAATGGCTTAGATTGTTATTGGTTTCTCGAACCAGTTTTAAGTTAAGTTGTTTACCATTTATATGTAAGTATTACTACAGCTATTTTTTGATAATGCTTGCAAACTTCTTTACGTACTTGTAACACCATGCATACACATGTGGAGAGTATAACAATAAGTGTTAATGGTCAACTCATCTTGCTGAAGCCACAAGCTGTTCATTCAATCAACAGAAAACATTCAACGCTGGACCACTGTGCACAGTTGGTAACCTTCACTCAAATATAAATACCCCAACACACACAAACGCTCATACATACGCAAACACACAGGAATGCGTATGAATTTTATTTTTGTTTTTTTGCAATAATGCTGCTCACATGGCGTATGCGCAACATAAATTTACCACAACTATGTAAAACCCAAGCAGCGAAATTTGATGATGAAATGAAATGAATTTGCTAAAAAGTAGACCCAAAACCGCTGACACATGCAATTAATTAATTTAAAAAAATACACACAACGAAATGCATAAATATCAGCCACATTCCTAAAACTCAAACTCCAGTTGGGGACGCTTAGGCCCACGCTGCAGCCGCTTTTCATCAGGAAAAACAATTTTCATTTACAGTTTATGTAATTAATTTCACGTGCTTTCCATGTGGAGGCAGACATTGGGGTGTTTTTAAATTTATAAGCGGCTTTTTATATTTAAAGTTGCTAATTAATTTAAATGAAACTTCTTGATATGCAATATCAAAGTGGCACAGGCAACACTCGTCGTATGTGTAATAAGAGTGAATAAATGCATATTTAACTATCGACAATATCAATTTATTTTTAATTGTTAACAAGTTTGATTTACAAAATCCTTAGAATGAACCACTGCAGAATAAAACCAACTATAAATAACAACAAAAACAGAAACAAATAGATTCAAGGTCTACAATTCAGTGGTTTGCAGCATTTTCGAATCGACTCGCGAGCACAGATATATGTGGCATAGACAACATCGCTATAACATATAAACAACTGCTCTAATCTGGACATAAAAAAAAAAAGTGCAATAAATTCCCCGTGTGGTTAGCGGGTTAGGGAATACCACCTCAGCTTGTCGTATGAGGCGACTAACAATGACAATGGGTTCGAGACTCGAGACCAGTAGAGCCACCCCAGTCCTTGAAAGGGCTGTGCGTAGGTTTTGGGACCCACCACGTAGAACCACAATTCCATTGAAAGAATGTATTTACATCAGGCCGTAACCCGATAACGGGTTGTTATGGCCACTTAAGAAGAAGAAGAATAAATACACAAAAAACTACCACTGTGCAAAGAGCAGCCACTTTCATGACTTTGGCGCAACGACCATACTCAAAGCGGGCACGACACATTTTAGTAACCCTGAAGAAAGAAAACAAAGGGTGTCAGAAATATTTTGAAGAAATAAATAAACGCTGGAGTAGTAACCTCATTTAGCTAAAAATCAGCTATTTATGCATATGTATTCCTTATACATATCTTAGCATATCACTTCCGAATACTATTATCAAACATATTGCGTTTATATATTTTCGAAATGTATAAACTAGTAATTCCCCGTGTGGTGAGCGGTTTAGGGAATACCACCTCATTAGGTCAAAGCTTGTCATATGAGGTGACTAACAATGACACTGGGTTCTTTCGAGACCAGTAGAGCCACCCCAGGCCTTAAAAGGTTTGTGCGTAGGGTTTGGGACCCAACACGTAAAACCACAATTCCAATGAAAGAATGTATTTACATCAGGCCGTAACCCGATAACACGGTTTGTTATGGGCAATTAAGAAGAAGAAGTCAACTAGTTACTTTTTGTTAATCAGAACATATGATTCTGTTCTTAATAAACAAATTTTAAACCAAATATAAAGAGCTTGCTTTTTATCCATCTAAGAGATTTTTCAAAACGTGCACATTGGCAAGAAGTGCACTATTGCTAGAGTATTTCATTAACACTTTTTTAAGCGTTAACACTGGTGCTTTTCTCCCGGCCCCTACATTCGAAAAACAGCATTCAAATAAACGTGAAAAATTAGCAGGAAAAAAACTTTCAGAGGAAAGAAGACACTCAACTTCTAAGCTAAGCTTTGAGCGAAATATATTACTCATTTTGTATGTTTACTACTTAATATAAATTGTACGTTTTTTTTAATACGTTTTTATAATATCATAATTGTACGTCAAAATTACTGCTATTCAAATGAATGAATTAACTGAATAATGACAGCTTAGAAAAATCTCTTGATTAGCTGCTGTAAATATGCGGTAATGACGTCATTGAGCAGCTCTGACTAGCTTTTAGATCTGCCCAAAAGCCTTTTACCCATTTTCAATCAGCACAGATCGGTTAATAATAAAGGTATGGACAACAGCGATCTGCAAACCTCGTCATCTAGCATCATATCTGACTTTAACTACTTTACCGATGAAGTCCGAAGTGACGAATCGTTTCTCAAAAGTAATGTGCAGCGAACTACGTTTCATTAAAGGTGGAATCTCGTGGTTCCTGTCAGCTTAGAATATACTCTGATCCAAGCTCCTACGTTGTATTTACAGAAGTGAATCAGCATAGTACCTGGATGGAGCAAAACATTGTGGACTGATTTTTATACTTTACCTAATGACCACGCCAAAATGGCGTATAACACTCTAATGCAATCCAATTCAGCTTGAATAGTTAACTGTCTTTTTGATATCTAAATCTGTTGTGTAACTACAAAATGTGGAATTTCCAGTTTTGTATTTTAATTTATATACTTATAGCTCCCATGTTGAACAGGTAAAATTATATGTAAAAGTAATAATTTATTGTGTGCTTTAACCTTTAAATTCACGTTTATATAATTATTACTCAAGATTAAAACGCTCCATTGAGTCTATCAACTCGAAACTCCTCAGATATGTGCGTCGTGCTAATGTGCATCTATGCTCCAAAAATGATCGAGATCGGATAAAAGTTATAGTCAAAAATATGCTAATTTCACCCCCCCTCGCCTTTGTACTGCTTCAAAACTTGACTATATGTAGATATGGATACATGTGAGCTAGAGTTACAAAATTTGGTGTGGCCGCTCGTGTGACCCCAATCGTTAAAACAGCATTCACCTTTTTTCAATGGAACACCCCCCATATATTGATTTGAAAACTGCCACAGACATTTATAAATGTATTTTTGATCTATATTACAAGATTCAACGACATTGGCCCAAGAATACTGGAGTTTTGGGTATAAAAGAAATTTTTGCCCCCATTCTAGCCAACTTCTCAATAGGAAAACTTGCCAATTGGAACTTCCCAATAGGGAAATGTTTACAGGCATATCGGTCTTATGAAAGGAAATATAAAAGTGGATACTGGATAAAGAAAAAGGGTACAGGGTATTACACTGTCGGGCACCTTCCCGATCTTCAAGACATTTTACACAAACATTTTATTTCATTCATGTGGCAAAACGCCTTTTTAGCAGAAATACAAAAATAGAAGTATATAAAAGGGTATTATAGATTTATGCAATGTATGTAACAGGAAGAGGGAGGCGTGGCAGATTTTTTTTCAACTGTTTCATCAATTGGTTTCCCCAAATACGGTTGGATTTCTTAAACATGGCAAGTTTCAGAACATACCAATAGCCAAAATTTTATACTACTCTATATCTCTTTGGCTTAGAAGGCATGTATTGTTGAAACTGCATTTTGCACGAAAAGCAAGTAATGTTCGCCGATGGTAACGCATTTGGGAGGATTAAAATAATCAACCAAATGTGTGGTACATATTTCCAATATTCCACGGAGAAGGGCATTTTTGACGGTGGAGCCCTGCTGACGTCGACTCATAGTATCATGAAATGAAAAGTTTTCTTTGATATTATCACTTTGAAGATACGACTCCCATATTCAACATCAAACAAATCTAAAATTGTTCAATTTGTGTTAATTCCCATTTGCATAAGCGTTGGAGCACTACAGAATCACATTCTCGATTGGTGGTGGAAGGATTAAGAGAAAATCTTCTTCGATGTTATCAACACGTGCATTGGCATATCTTGATAAACTATTCCATCAGCTAATTCAATTGTTGTTGATGTGTCTTCTTCAATTAGTTCCATTGCATCAAATTCAGAATCACTTTCACTTCCAATCAATTCATGTTTCTTACGGAAAATAATTTTCATTATCATCATCGGAAAGATCTTCATCATAAGACTCATTCATTATATCTCCTAAATCTTCAGTATGCTGCCACACGCAAATCAAATAGTAGATAGACTTAGTTTTTAACTTTTCTAAAAATGAATCGCATGATCATGGCTGTTGGTAACTAAAAACCACCCACGCATCATCCCATAGGTTTGAAAAGTCACACAAAAGGGAAGACAAGGTAAATTTTTGAATATCTCCCTATCGAAAAATAAATGTTTATTAAACAGTTCTTTTGCGTTAAATTGATGTTTTAGATATTGTCAAGAAGATTCATAAAGAGCGTTTATAAAAGTTGAAAAATTGAAAGTAAATATTGAAGTGTGTGCTTACTCACACAAGCAGGAGATTAGGGTTCAGATAAGTACTGTAGTCTGTACGACTAATCGCGCTACTGCGGTTTGCCACATTTCAAAAATTTGTCATAAAAAAACTACAAATTTCGGAGCAATAATACAACTCTTGACCACTGTTCTCAAAGAAAACTTCCATTTTTATAATTTAGTTCAGGAATAAAAGCATATTTTGATAGTTAAAGTTTTATGAAATAAATTGCATGCTGCGGCATTATTCACACAAAATTATGCAAATTTATATGTGAAATGATGCCAATTAATGTTTGCTTTGCAATGGATATGCTATTTAAGCTGGTTTACATGAGTTTCAAGTTCAATGCATTGGAATTAAGCAAAATTAATGGCAAATTTGTGTGCCAACTGCTGTTTACGACAGCTGGTACTCATTATCATCAAGTGCGTATAATAAAAACAACACTTGAGATTATAAAAATTTCATTTCGTGTCATTAAGTATCATGTCAGGAGACTAAAGAGCTGAGACTGTCATTATGCTGCCTGATATGCAGTTGTTAGCGCAGATTTTATAACGGCAGAGTGTTAACATTTTGGCATCATTAAAATGCCGTTAACACTGAGCCAACTTGGCGTATGCGCAATATTATAGCCAACAACAACAAACAATAAGCAGCTACTTGTGCCATAATGAATTGTCAATGTAATTTTCGCAGCGATAAACAAGCCATATTCAATTGGCGTTGCTTTTGGCAATAATATTGCGCATACGCCAAGTGGCATGACAGACGTAGATAAATAATTTGACATAAGCTTGTCAACTGAATTATTAAATGACTTGTGTTCTTTTTTTTTTTATATAAATTGCTATATGAAAAGGGACCGCACTGTGTCTTAGTTGCAAGCTGATGTCTGACTTGCCGCCTGTGGCAATAAAAGAGACTTTAACGCTTACATGCAACAACGCGCTCAAAAAAACATCAAATGAAAAGCTAAGGAAAACGCAAAAGGCAGAAGGGACAGACAGACAGACAGACAGACAGACAGACATAAGCTGCTTGAATGCCAAGAATATATTTAGTAAGTGTCTAAAATGAAATTTAAAATGAAGAAAAAAAAAACACAAAATTCAAGCTTAATGTTGGCTAAGAACGGGACAGGTGGCAGCTGCTGCATTTAATTGGCAATAAAAGTGGCCAACAAATGTCAAAAGCCAGCTTACAGTTAACAATAACAACAACAACAAAGCGGCCAGAGATTATGAGCAAGCAAAGAGAAAGAGAAAGCAAAGCGGAAAGGCGAAAACAGAGAAATGGCGCCGAAAGGAAGAGCATCTTTGTTTGTAATGTTAAACGTTACAGTGCGTTGATTAAGCATCTACACACACACACACACACACACACACAGGCACTAACACACTTGGTCAACAAAAGCCGGCAAAAGGCAGCAGCTCGAGCAAAGTGAGCAACAATAATGCTCAAAAACCAGACACAACTAACGCACAAAACCTGTTAACAAGCAAAACAACGGCACAACGGTAAAACTGTTGCCTGTTTCCTGTCTCTATCTAGCTTTGTGTATGTGTGTGTGTGTGTGTGCGTAAATACCGTTAGCTGCCTGCCGGAAGTAGTGTGATTTACAAGTAACGGCACAAGACGCAACGTAGCAACAAAAGCGCGCGCACAAAAGTAGGCAACTTTTAGCACATTTGTTTCACTTGCCTCATTCTTTTGTTTATTTAACACACTTTAGAGTGTCATTTGAACACTTCCGCCACTTTTGGCATTGTCCTCCACAGAGTGTAGTAGCCGCTGCCATGTTAACAAACGTCTCATTGCATACAAAAGCTAAAGCATATTTCAATTAAAGTTGCAAATTATTATTGTTGCATTTCCTCTCTAAATGGTTCAAAGGCTTCATAGTTCCGTGCGCACCGCATTAGTTTTGAAGGTGCTCAACATATCCAGAGTGACAGTTCGGAATTTTGAAACTTATACGTTCGAGAAGCAACGGCGAATCCACGTCACCAGCAATAAGCTTTTACAGGAATGATATACTTTAAGTGGTTCGTTTTTGCTTCAGTGTCGGCAGAAGAAACTGTTTTTGAACTGATTCGATTTTGTCAGCACAACATATTGAGGGTTGCAAACAGATTACCTTTATTCTAAGATTGGGCCATGCTTAACATCCAGCAGAATTTCCAGGTCCTTAAAGCAATCAACTTTACTCAGAGGGTAACTACCAACATTCAGATTTAAACGTTTGGCTGCACAGAGTTCAAAAAAGTTATAAAGGTCACGTTGAAGATTATTCCAACCGTTATCGTAAGATATGCAGAAATACAGTTGGACATTAACAGCATACAACACGATTTTTAATGAACGTAGAATCTGTGGCAGGTCATAAATAAACAAATTAAACAGGATTGGTCCAAGGTCCAAGGACTACCCTGTGGAACTCCAAAGGTAACATTTATCGATTTCGATAGCATTCCATTAAATAAAATAAAATAAAAATCTAACGCTTTGCTAAAATCTGTAAATACGAATTCAGCTTAGCAGCGATTCGAAAACCAATCGATAACATTAGCCATAAACTATAAAAGATTAGTATTGGTTAATATCTCTTTTACGAATCCATGTTGAAAACGTAAGAGTTATGACTGAATAGAACATTTGAGTAAATCAGCGATTATAGTCTCAAAAAGTTTTGCAATGATACTGACTTTCGGAATACCACGGTAATTAGCAACATCGTTGGTCAGTCCTTTTTTGTGAAGCGGGACAATAATCACCGCTTTCATTCAGAGAAACAATTGCAGACTCTAGGAATCCGGTGAACAGTATGTTGAGTGGTGTTGCCAAGGATGAAGGGTTTTTGTCAAGTCCATTCAAAAATTACAATTTGGGTTATCGAGGCAATTTTGTATAATGCTAGTCCTTGGCATATTATACCCACCGTTAAGCCAAAACGGATATGAGGCAAATATAAGTCCGTCGTTTTGCATTAACCATTTTAAAAAAAGGATCTGGGATCCAATGATATATTATTTCTAAAAAGTGGCAAATACATATAATATCGTTTTTTGTTTTTGTATTAAACAATTAAATTAAAATTGAAAATCACATGCGGATAAGCGCTAAAGTTTTAAGCAGTCTTTGATCGTCGAAACAAACTGAATAGTTGACTTCTGTGGTTATTCAGATATTTCAACTCACGCGTCTTCCAAGGGTACCTCACCGGATGTACTGCGGGTCTAGTTTTAGGCACGTATTCATTGAAAATTCCATAAATCATATCATAGAAGCAAACAATGTTCACTAGAAAAATCTCAGAAGATAAAACATTCCCCGGTAAATGGACAGTAGCTGACAAATTGATAGCCTTAAAATTCCACTCAAACACATTCACAAACCCACAGAAAAGCCAACTACGTTTACACCTGCACTCTATCAAGATAGAAGTAACGATCCTACAACTCTCACCTTACAATATATGTGTGTTGCAACTCTGATTTCCGCACGCACAGTCATTACTGCAGCTCATTGTGTTAATCATAGGAACCCAGAAAAGCTATTGAATTATGTGGCTGGTCATAATTTGGAAGCATTTCCTGAGCCTGGTGCCAATCTTATGAAAATTGAAAACGTACCTATTCAACCAGATTATGATTTTTTTAAATTTTTGGAAGACAATAATGGGCTGCTTCAGCTTACCACACAGGTTGCGTAAGTATTAAAAATCTACAAGCTTTTTTGATATAACTTATAGCTCGTGTGTAGATGCTCCATTTTTGTTCGTAGGGTTTGGGACCTACCACGTAAAACCACCATTTCATTAAAAGAATGTATTTACATCAGGCCGTAACCCGATAACGGGTTGTTATGGCCAGTTAAGAAGAAGAAGATATGTCTTAGCAGACCGCAAGGCCAACATAATTACTGGTTGGGGTGATAATGAACCAGGAGGACACAACCGTGTTCCGAGTATACGAAAATGCATACGGATTCGCGTTTTGATTGCTTACGCAGACACTGCTGAATCTCAAAACTAGTTTTCGGAGTGCATTTTTTGCATTTTACTCAAAGTCAATTCCTTCTTGTATAGGTGAATCTGGTAGTGGCTTAGTTGTAAAGCGTAATAGATGCTGGTTCTTAAGAGGAATTCTTATTTTCACTAGATTAAACTATCATAGTAATTGTGGCCCAAGCTTATATTTAATATTTACTAATGTTATTCATCATCTTAACTTAATACTCTTGTTTTACCTTACGCAGTCAGTGATTTTTTTTCTGTTTATTTTACCTTTTAATATATATACATTTAGATATACATAACTAAATGTTTATATTCAATTTAATAATGTGCCGCATTATAAAATAGCCGTCATTAAAAATTTTAATTAATTTAAAAAACTTTAAACTTTAATGGACTTCACGGCTAGATCAAAATAATAAACATTCAGAGCAAATCTATCATACGTCTTGCACAAGAACTTGCAACATACTAACCACTCTTTCTTCGAAGAAAAATATCGCTATGTTGGAGTCGCCTCTACCTCCTTCTCATGTGATAATTGCCAACGAAAGAAAAATATTTCTTTCAAAGAACTTAAGGATCAAGGAAAAGATGATGCATTTTGTAGAATTCGCGAAGGTACGAGAGAAAATCGCTCTAACTATTGCAATTGAAATCACTACAACACTACATCGACAACGACAACGCACGCACACAAAAACATCGCCAAATCGCCGGAAAAGTTGTCAGAGGGCTTAAAGCGCCGAAAAACATAAAATAAGAGATTTTAGTTTTTTGGCTAATCGCAATTCCTTTTTGCGAAAAGTAACATCATTCATGATTTGTGCATAACTTCGAATATTATGACCAATACTTTTGCCGTAATGAGTTCATGCATTTTTAATTTATACTAAGAGTCTGATAAACAGAATATACGATTAACATCTCAGCCATTTATAATAATCAAATCTTAATCAACACGTACATCAGGCCGTAACCCGATAACGGGTTGTTATGGCTAGTTAAGAAGAATCAACATGTAAAGACTTTGATTCTTATCTCTCCCTCATAGCTTGTTAACAGCTTTTTCAAAAAGAGCAGATTTTCAAGAAGAGCACAACTGTCATTTTACACTATTTCAGCTTTAGCTTTGACATTAGCTTTGCTCCCAACGCCAATCGAAAAGAAGCATTCAAATGAACGTGAAATAAATTACTTTGCTAACATGCGTGAGTGAGCAGGAAAAACGCTTTCAGAGGAAAGACGACACTCAACATCTAAGCTAAGCTTTGAGTGCAATATATGTTTTTCTACTGTTACAACGCTTTTACTCATTTTGCTATTTTACTACTCAATACGTCAAAAACTATTGCAGATTATAATAACACTATGTAACAAAAAAAAAATGCTATGTTTAAAACAAACCTTTTCCGATAAATATTGGGCCGCTGACATCGAGTCCGGAAACAGTTTTCAATTATCTAATACGGTTTTGAAATCATCGCTATTTGAAAAAATTCGAGAATTCGACAGTTGCGAAGTCAGCAAATCTAATATTCCTCGGGAACCTTACTACCGATGAAGATGAAATTTGATTAATATTGAAAGTAATCAACTATTGATTTAACAAGTTTTTAAAAGTATTGATCTACCTTTATTCGAGTACGAGTTACTATGCAAAATGCTGACAAAATATTTTGGAAATTAAAATAATTTTTTTTTTTTATTGAGTTTAGTGTCTTGCAATTGACAATCTAGAAAAGATCAATCAAAACTGTCCGAAGTCCATGAAAGCGATACTTAAGTACCTCAAATCCAAGTTAATATTAGATTTGCTGACATCGCCACTGTCGAAATCTGTTGTTTGCATTTAAGTTTTGAAATAGCGATATTTTGACATTCCTTCATAGATAGCTCAAAACGGTTTACAGATTTAAAATCAGCGAATTTAGCGGAGAAGGTATGTTGTTCTCCAAGGATTTTTTTTTTTGTACGGTAATTTCAAAAAAATTATCTATTGTGTCATTTTTTTCGATATTGTTTAATAACTTGTCCATTTCGATACAGATTTTGCTCAAATTAGTGTTGAAATTTTTGCCACGAATTAATTTATCGAATTCAAAAATAAATGCTAGAAAATCCAAAATGGTTTTCGATCTCGGACCCAAAATTGACCGGAAAAAGTATGTTTTAGTCATAGGCCTTTCATTGAGGTAAAATTTGTTGCATAGTGTAATTAGTGCTGAGTAGTTTTAAATGCAAATGAATTAATTAATTGATTAATTAAAGCTTAGATGTCTCTTGATTAGCTGCAATACCTGCAATTGAAAACCGGCATAGATTAAGCTCAATCAGTTAAACTTCAGTCGTTGTAAGCGAAGCTCGCACTTATCTCTCAGTACGAAAAATAAATCGATGCTTATCGTTACGATGCTCGTCTCGTACTGGCTGCTGATTTGTCTGTGTACAGTAGCCGTTGGACAACAAGTTCCGCAAAGCGAGTGCAACAAATTTTTCCGATATGAGCGGCAGGGAAATGAATGGATTGGTCGTCTGAGTCCCAATAAGGATGGTTTGAAGAGCATTGACTGGATGATTGGTTTTGCAGCTACTAATAATAGCGAAGTTTGCGAAATTTATATCTGTTGTGTGTTTTTACAGATTGGTTCACGGCTTTGATTGTTACAGGTGGGCAACATAGGTGGAATACAGCCATTTCCGGATAAGGACACAGCGCTGGAGAATATGTTCGGCGGTGGCCGCACGGAGAGCTTTGTACCCTTTTACAACTATAGCTCAGAATTACCTAAGGTAACACTCGTCAAGCTTAATGGACAAACTCTGTGTTCGGATAGCTCTGGTAAGTGTGCAGTAATGACATCATTGAGCAGCGCTGACTAGCTTTCACATCTGCCCAATAGCCTCTAACCTATTTGATATCAAGCGAAATCAGCACATATCGGTTCATACTAATGGAAAGGACAACAGCGATCTGCAAACCTCGTCATCTAGCATCATATCTGACTTTAACTACTTTACGGATGATGTCCGAAGTGACGAAGAGTTTCTCAAAATTGATGGGCACCGAACTATGTTACAATTAAAGCTAGAACCGCGTAGTGCACCTGCACCGGATGAGTGTGGCGTAGAGGGTTTCCCTGGATTGCTGCCTGAGGCTGAGGACTTGACGCGCGGTCGTTTCCCCTGGTTAACTGCACTCTATCAAGATAAAAGTAACGATCCTACAACTCTCAGCTTACAGTATATGTGTGTTGCAACTTTGATTTCCGCACGCACAGTCATTACTGCAGCTCATTGTGTTTATGATCAGAAGCCGGAAAAGCTACGAATTTATGTTGGTCGCCATAATGTGGAAGTATTTCCTGAACCTGGAGCCACTCTTATGCAAATTGAAAATGTACTTAGTCATCCAGATTTTACGGGCTTCCAGGTCAATGAGGATAGTCGTAACTCAGACGTGGGGCTGCTTCAGCTCACCACAGAGGTTGAGTAAGTACCAAAAATCATCGATTTTGTTGATAAAACCTAAAGCTCGTTGATAGATACTCCATCTATGTTCGCCCCATTTGTCTTGGCAAAGCTGAAGGCTCAGATACCATAATTGCTGGATGGGGTGCTGGTGAACGAGGAATATACAATCGCTTTCCGAGGATGACGAAAATGCATACGGTTTCGCGATACGATTGCTTACGTGAAAAACCCTCGCTCTCAAAATTTGTTACGCCCAGTACATTGTGTGCGGGTTACTCAAATTCGATTCCTTCTTGTATAGGCGATTCTGGAGGTGGCTTAATGATAAAACGTAATGGACGCTGGTTCTTGAGAGGAATTCTTACGTTGTCTCAAGTGGACTTTCATGGTAAATGTATTGCAAGCTCCTATCTCGTATTTGCTGATGTGTATGAGCATAGCAGCTGGATAGAGCAGAACATTGTGGAGTGATTTTCTTGCTTTACCAAACGAATAAGCCAAAAAGGCCTTTACTCGAACAGAATCTATCTATAGCTAGAAAAGATTTGTGACTTATTGATAAATAAATCTTCTGTGTGTATTGCATTTGCTTATTATCAGTGCCCATGAAGCGTTGGCACAATGTGGAATTTCCAGTTTTTAATTTACATGCTTATGGCACTCACTTTAAACAATATGTATAAGTAAAAACTTATTGTGTATTTTGTTCCCCTATTCAATTGTCGCATATATTATTATTACTTAAAACTAAATAAAACTATATACTTTATATGTTAGATTTTGGAGTTTTAAGCAGCTATTAGAACCAAGCACCGAATTCTGTTAAAACAGTTAGTTACAGATCGTCACAATGCTCGTGAGTGTGTGTATATGAAGCTTCGCTGATGTGGCCTCTCTCTTGCTGTGCTGTATATTAAGAGTGCACTTGAGAGTATGGCCTATAAACAAAGGTGTGCTCCCTCTCAGTATTTTCAGTTGCCAAAATTTGTGTGAGCGAAAGCTCAAAAGCTCAGCTATGTGTAAAAGCTGACATGCATACAAATATATTGATAATGCTTTCATTTACGTGTGTGTTTTGTGTTATTGCTTAGACTAAATTGGCAACAATTTAAAGAGACACATACTGAGAGTGAGCACACCTTTCTTTATTCCACCATGCGCCGGAGCATGTTGTTATTGTCGTTGTTGGCTGCTCTCTATCAGCTGATGTATTGCATTCAATTTGCTGTTGATGCTGACTGGGGCTGTTAGGCGTCACCATGGTATAATGCGGCAAGGTAACCTTGTGCTGCCAGTCACGCTCTTTTTCTATTGTGAAATTCAATGCTTCGTGTCTATGTTCAAGTATGATTTTTTACTGGCTGCTGTTTATTTAAGCTTAAAATAGATTTAAATTCACATATATGCAATTTAATAATGTGACGCATACAAAATAATAGGAATTATTTTATGTTCAGGTCAAAATAATAAACATTCCAAGCAAATGTACTATTCTTATTGCACAAGATATCTGAACTAACGACGTTTTCTGCGAAGCTAAATATCGCTCTGGTGGAGTCAGCTTTACTCTCTCCTTCTGCAAGTGTTAGTCATCAACGCGCCTGCCAACGGGTCGAGATGGGCATTCAACTTAAATATTTCTTTTAGTTTTTAATACACATAACGTATCAATCAGATTATACAACTTTCGATAACCTATAGGGGTCTCTAAAGATGATCTTTGGTTCAAACAAAAGAAGATGCGTCTTGCAGAATTTGCGAAGATACGACAAAAAATCGCTGTAGCCATTTTCGTTGAATTCAAACACAAATGTAAGCAAACAGTGAAGTGCAAAATTCTATTATTATTACTTTTTTGTGAAGGTGATTTTTGGCCAGAAACGTCGAATTTTGTCAATAATCTCTGGCTGGCTGGCAAATTAAACCTAAAAATGACAAAATTGAGTACAAGGAAACTTCCCTAATACTTGGTTGGCATTCATCATAATATTGGAAATTGTTATAATATATTGCTAATTGATTATGAAGCCAAAAACAAATTTTGTTGCAGCTTTAGCGTAGTTTCTTGACTCTTAAAAAGGATACTTTACTGTGTAGGATTTATGCAGCAGAGCGTGAAGTTAAGAAGCACTTTTGAAGACTGATTCTACCGAAGTTTAGCCGCAAGTTAACCGTTGCAACAAGCAACTTTCAATTGCTTTGCCAATGGCAATGAATTTTTAAAAGCCACAGCGCCCCATTGCAGTTGCTTGAACTCCAGTCGCTTATTTTATCTGACTTTTGTTATCTTAGCCAAGTTTTGTGCCAAAGCAAACAAAGTTAGCACACACACACACACACACACACACACACACTCCTTCATAGCTCTATATATACATGTTATATATATATATATATATATATATATGTGTGTGTGTGTGTGTGTGGTTGTGCTTCAGTATAGGTTATGCCAAGGCACACACTTGAACCCATTATTAGCATAAATTTAAATTCTTATAATAAACAAGAAAATTTCGTAGGCGTAGACCACAAACTTGAGCATATTTACATGCATACACACATATATATGTCTAGTTTTCACTGAAAAACTAAAGCATAAAATGCAGGCAACTGCGGGCCGTTGTTTGTGATTCAGAATCTAGTATTGTATTTTGAGAACCCTCACGCGTCGTTTTACTGGTTGCAAATCCCACGGGTTGTGCAAAGATAATAACAGGACTAACACATTCAGATTTATGCAACTTTTGTTGTAATGCGTTGCACAAATATTTGAGTCTGCCTGAAAGCATGCTTTAAAGTGTAAATACTGCAAAAGTCTTGGCTATTGTTATACGCTGCGTATGTGCAATATGTAACGACTCGAAATTTGATGGAAATATGACTGCCTAGGTGTTTGTTTGTTAACAAACTTAGCATTAAACGAATATTAAACACTGAGAGAGAGTTATGTGAATTTCGATTAAAAAAAATGAACGGAACTATTTCACGCTGGCAAAGCAAAAAACTGAGATCAACTCAGATCAACTAGTCAGTTGAGATGCGCAACGATTAGCTCTTAACAAGCGACGGAACAATGATCGACATTCGACTGTGTTTGAAATATGCAGAGCTTTGATCAAGGGCACCAGAGTGCATAACGATATCCAATCAGGATGCGCTATGCCTATCACACATTTTCATAAATATTGGTGCTATACATCGCCAGCAACATCTAAATGGCCATAATGGCTCGAAAGTAACAAAGACTTTGTCATCATCTAATCAGTAAAGACCGGTTAACCCAAGAACTTGGCTGAATTACCATATTCTTGGTCCCTCAAGTGTTGAAGAGTATTTTGACCACATATTGCTTGCGAAGCGAGTTTAGATTCACTTTTATGATTCTAATGCAATATAACAAGCAGTCGAGATCAGAAATGCTACTTGAAGTTTTGCAAAAACAGTTGTTATTGACTTCTGGAGTCTGGAGAAAGATCAACAGTGCGAACCTATAAGCCTACACTGGCATTCACGAGTACGTGTACATCTCGTCTATCTAAAAACAAGTGAAATTTACAGGGCAACGTCTGTTTTATGTTAAAAACATATGTCACAATCGCGTAAATGTACCAAGCAAAATATTATGTTTTTAGGCCATTAGACCCAGATAGACGCAAAACCGGCCTCATCGGCCATATTTTCGTTTCCAGTACTCAAGCTACATTTGTGTCATGGGTGATTTGAAAGTCTTTAAGCCTATGAACTGGCATTTGAAAGCCGAAAGCTTAGACCCAAATTGGGCAGCCATATTATCGCTATCAGTATCTTTGCATATGCTAATCCTACCGAGAGCTGTGTACTGAGCAGTTTTTATGTTTTCAAGCACTTTGCAGCATTTGATTTTTCTGAGTGTACTGCACACATGCTTCAACATGACAACTGTTGGCTACAATAACAATTGTCAAAGTGTCTTTCATGCCATTGTCAGTGTTGTCATTCCAGACAACAATTGCATAAAGTTGTTTGTTCTTGCAGTAGTTGTTCTTGTTGTTGTGCTGCTCTGTGTTTGCATTGTCTTGACTCGTTTCGTTGCAGACAACTAACAAGTTGCAACAGCTCAAGTATGTCTGCAACAGTGTGTGTGAGTGTGTGTGAGTGTGTGCGAGTGTGTGTGAGTGTGTGCGAGTATGTGTTGATTTTCATTGTTGCCATTTGGCATAATTAAACGCAACTTTTGAACTGAAGACAAGAGTTGACTTCAGACACAGACTAACACAACATCACTAACCCACACGTACATGTGGAAACTTGAGCACTCATTAAAATATGTTCTTATACATAAATTGCGCCATTAAATTTGCAAATTTGACTTTTCGCATAATTGAAGCAGAGTCTATGAAAACTTTAGTGCTCAGTGTGATTAAGCATAAATGCAAATGTGCTTTTAACACCGACGACTTGTGTGGCCTCTACGATTATCATAATGCACAAAGCTCAGAGCTTATCAGCAATCTACAAATCTACTTACTTGTGTCACTTGCCACAATAAGCTACATCTAGCTTTGGCTCTTAGTTAGTGATTAGGCATGTTTTTGGCCATATCTAACCCGAGGCAGTGCAGCTACTCGAACAGATGCTGCTACATCCAATCCAATTATTTATGCACTAATTAGATTTTTGCTTATCAAAATTCACACATGTCAAATGCCCCAGAGCTAATGTTCACACTCGAGGTGTGTCAAAGGTCAGACCCAAAAACCCAGGCACATGTGTGCGTCTTGGCCATTTGTAATCTGCAACTTGCCCACACTGAAGCCGTGCAGCAATTTCAAATTGCTTTTTCTTACACATATACGCATATACACTCTTGAGATTGGTTAATAATTTAGTAGACAAACTTTGTGAAATGTGCCTAAATTGTAGCTCGTTTAAAAAAGTCTGCTAAAAAGCCTTGCTCAACAAATGGCCACTTCCTTTGGCAGTTCCTCTATACGAGCAAATATTGTTATTCGCAAGGTAACTTAATAAAAGGCATTTTATTTTTATGTTCACCACAAATTAAATATAGCGTAAATTATGTATATGTATATATGAAGGCCTGATACGTGAGTTTATATGGTAGATATTATCGGTTACAAATGTGTAACTAAATTCTGATTTTTAACGCATACAAAGATTTCAAGCTAATCGCAGAACTTTTTGGGGAATCATACCAACATTGAAATAGGATGCCAGATTGGCACACCTAGGCGGATAGTCGGTCCATTCTTATACTTCTTCTTAACTGGCCTAACCCGTTACCGGGTGTAGAGCACTCTTTCAGGTGTCTCTGCTTTGCGCGCGCCTTCTCCAATCGGTAATACCAAAGTAGCTACCTTTGCTTTGTGTGCTCTCTTCCCGGTCCTTCCAGCGGAGACATGCTCTGCTGTAGTCTTGCATAGTCTTGAAGACTATTGTCGCAGGAGTTCTTCACCCATACGCACAACATAACCTAGTCAGTGGAGCCGCTGGATCTTAATTTGCTTGACTATGTCAATGTCGTAGTAAAGCTCATAGAGTTCGTCGTTCCATCAGATACAAAGTACTTTCCGTTCAAACACTCCAACGGCTTTTTCATCAGACTGCGCTATCACCCATGTTTCAGCGCCATGCTAAATGGGAAAGATGAGCATCTTACAGAGTGTTAGTTTCATCTGGCGAGAGTGGTCTCTACTACTTATTTTCCTACTGACTGTGGCTCCAATGTAGATGAAATTCTTGACAACATATAAACTATAGTTTTCAACATCAATCAGAGAGTTCAACAAGTGTGTCTCTTTACTTGAACAAGGTTGAAGCCTCGCTTGGTAGGAAAAGGCTGGAAGAAGCTCTTTCCAATCTTGACAATGCTGCTTTATAATTGACAAAGAGATCGTGGGTGTCGATTTGGTGTTCGTGGGTCTTTTCCAGGATTTGGCGTACTGTTAAGGTTCAGTCAGTTCTTTCACAAACGTCTCTAGTCTTTCACACAATACACTCGATAGGGCATTACATGCAATAGAAAGAAGAATTCAGAAAGAAAGGGATCAGTTGTACTTTTTTTCCGCTATATTGCTGTCTTTTATGCCCCGGTTTCCTGGAACCTGTATCAAGCTAAGAGCAAACTGTTGTGCCATCTCGTGTTGAGATCTGCGACAATTCGAGAACACTCTGTAGTCATCAAGGGGGCCTAAAAGCCCTTTTTTATTGAGCTGTTGTGAAAACAAAAAAGAAAGAATTCTAGTATCTAAAATATAAATTAATGGATTTCTGGAAAAACATAGAAAAAATTTGAAAATGTATAAAACACTGACATACCAATAATAGGAACATTAAAAAAAAAAATTGAGCACACAGTCCTAAAATAACTAGAATGGTGTGATGCTCATTTCAATTAAATTAATAAATTATGAATTAGTTTAGTTTAGTTTAACATCATTTCAAAGGATCCTAATTACATAATTTTAAAGTAGATTTTCTCAAAAAACAAAAAATTTACATGCAATCAGCGACCTGATCTTCTTCTTATATACGAACAATTTATCACAGCAAAAACTTGCAAAAATGTTAAGTCTACCGACAATAACGCTTTCATGTCTCAGTGTATCGCTGTTGTGTGTAAGAAGAATAGCTGGTTTAGAGAAGATTAAAAACAGCTTAGTGAGTCCGTCCGAATGAAGAAGAATGCAGTGCAATGGATTAGCGTAAAGAAGAAGAAGAAGAAGAAGAAGAAAAAAAGAAGGACTATGGTAATGTGTGTTTGTTGTTGTAGTTTTTTTTCGTGGTGTGATGATACGCAGCTCTTGTGTGGCATACTATTGAATTCTAATCGTTTTGGAACATAACTGTTAGTAGTTATTGACTTCAACTTTTAGACTTAACTTTTGTGGAAGCAACATAGTCGCAATACAGTCTCGAAGAAATTCGCTTAAAAAACTACTACCAAACGTACACATACTCCTATTTCGTTTGGTTTTTCTCTAGTTTCGCGAATCAACAAAGCAAAAGCAACAACATCTACCACAAGAACAACATCAAGCATTTGCATAGCAATTTGAATGCGGTTTCGCTGCAAGTTGCATGTTGTGTTTGTTTGGTTGTTGGTTTTGCATCCTACTTGTTCATGTTGTTGGCAGAGTGCCACAACGGATCTGATGCTGTCAATTTGAAGGCTGTCTGTTTGTGTTTTCTCACCTGCAATTAGATTGAGATTTTGATTGGCTGCAACATGTTGTCATTGACGGTATAATTAGCAGGAACAAGCCCTAAGATGCCATCGCAGATGTTTATTTATGCAGTTTCCGTGTTTGTTTGTGTGGGTGTATATGTGTGGCTGTGCGAATTTGTGTATGCCAAGTGGAACACAGTAGAGTGAAAAGTCTGCATATTGACTGCAGTCAAGACGTTGTCATGATAGCTAGTAGCTTTCAAAAGAGAAAAAAAACGCGAAAGACAGAAACAACTTTAAAATCAGTAGCGGTTCATGACAGGGGGAGAGAAAGAACCAGTGATATACATAGATTGAATTCTGTTAAAATTGTTGTTGGTTTGCTTGTATTGGCAGTAGATCTACCCCAGGCCGTAGGGTTTGGGACCCACCACGTAAAACCTTAATTTCAATGAAACAATGTATTTACATCAGGCCGTAACCCGATAACGGGTTGTTATGGCCAGTTAAGAAGATAAGAGCAAAGAAAAAAAGGCAATTGTGCGTCCAAAGGTTGTTAAAAAATATGAAGAACTATAAAAAATGGTTCCGTCAATATGAGCTCACGAATGGCTTGTTCAACGACCGTGATTTCTCTACAACTTGGCATACTGTGGCGGTATCTAGCGTGCGATTATTCTAACGCTAAAACAACAATAAACATAACAATGCATGCTCTTTTTTTTGCACAGTCACAGTTAACAAAACACACTAAAAGGAACGTGCAATTCGGTTGTCCTGGCACAAAAGCGTAGCACCATTCGAGCGTAATAACAGATTTCAGTTTCACATAACACAGGGCTATTACATTTCCCTCTATCAACTTCTGCAAGTACTTCATAACTTTTATGAATGCCAGATTTTGTCGCCGCTTTAAGCAACAGCAGCTTATGAATGTGCACTTCGAGTACACCAAGCACACTGAATGCCCAGCTACTTTCTCCGCTTCACATGTGACATAACAGTTGACACTGTGTTTTTAAAAAGTATCACAAGGTTTTGTTTGGCAGCCCTTTGACTAAGTCGTGTTGTTACTTGTGTTATCATAAGAGGGAAAGATAATTTGCACTTGTTTTCTCGATTTTCAGTTTTATACCAATTTTAGTATACCCCAAAGAAAAGTTCCCTGCCTCCCTAAGTTTGTCTTAGACCTTCTGTGTCTTGTATGTTGCAGTCATGACGAAAGAAATCGTGTCTCTATACTTAGTTGTGTGGTGAGTGGGTTAGAAAGTACCACCTCAGCAGGTCAAAGCTTGTCGTATGAGGCGACTAACAATTACACTGGGTTATTTCGAGACCAGAAGCCCTTAAAAGGGTTGTGCGTAGGGATTGGGACCTACCACGTAAAACAACAATTCCAATGAAAGAATATATTTACATCAGGCCGTAACCCGATAACTGGTTGTTATGGCCAGTTAAGAATAAGAATACTTAGTTGTAGTTACATGTGAACAATTCAGTCTGATATTATAACAATATGTGATATCATACCAGCATCCTTGGAAGTGTAGTAGCGATACGGATTCCTGTTAAAGCGTTTGGGCCCGTTGCACATGTCACGCAACATAGCTCTAAGCTTCTTCTTTTATCGCTTCATAGAACGGAATGAGACTGTTCTCCCTCTATCTCTATCTTGCTTTCTCTTGTTCTATGCTTTCCGGTCCAGATATATATCCCATTGATTTCACAGCATGTGCTTGAGCACATAGACAATTTTCACGCTCATTGCTGCCTGTATGTAGCTTCATGCTTTTCTTGCAAATTTCCGTTCTATCAGGACAATAGCCTTACGTATACAACTACACACATATACCCTTACACTATATACATATAAACACACTCACATACTGTACTCGGTTTGTTGCATTAAAGTTGCATGCTTCTTATGTGTTTTGCTTGTCATTGAAAAAGTTTGCTTGTATTGGTATATGCTAGTTGGTTGTATGCTAGCCGTCCACCCACTCACACACCCACTCACACACACAGCCCTTCTAATAAACACTCACACATACATACATATTTATAGCCAGTTGCTGTGTAGTTTCTAGTCTAAAGGATTAGCGTGGCAAAAGTTTAAGCATCGTTTCGATGAACATCAATTGTAGGGCATCAACTTGGTCCTGGCAAGCAAGCAGTAAATGGATATTGACTACTCAAATAAAATCAACTGAAAATAGAAGCGGAAATGCACTTGCTTGTTCCCTCGCAGGATATCGCTTGCTCTCTTCCGCTCTATCGGGCTCTATAGCAAACTGTTATTGCATACTTTGCGGCTTAGTGGTAGTGTATTTATTTGTTTTATAGAAATTGCTAGCAATTGGCCAAGTAAAAAACAAAAAAAAACATAACCTGGCTAGAGGCGCAATATCATGGACACATTTTCAATCTTACAGTTAGTTTATGGAGACATAAAAGCGCAAATAAAAATCATAAAAATGACTTGTCAAATGTAATCGATTGCACTTTGACTTATTGTTGTTCGAAATACTCAATATAATAGTTGTAGCGCATAAAAAAGAGCACACACACACTCGCAAATTGACACACATATATCTATGTTTAAGCAGCAACAACAACGCTTGAAAATTGTTAGGGAAGCTCACTTTTTATGGTCAATAAAGGACCTTTTGCAGCTATTGAAACCTTTCGATTGCGCATTAAATCAGCTGCTATGCTTTCAATGTGTAAGTGTGTCTGTGAGTGTGTGTGTACAAGGATTGTAAGCGACCCTTAAAAAGGGACGCAGTCGTATCAGTGCAAAATAAAATGCACAAAACATAAAAAAAATGCTCAAATTACCTGCCATTTTCATTGGGTTTTTCTTTTGTAGGTATTTTTTTTGATCCTGGCAGCACACATACAAATGCAATTATATAGCAACAGTTATACAACACACACACACACCCACACACACACACACACACACACACACACACACACACACACCCAGACACATACTCATCTACCACTATGTATGTATGTGTGTGTGCTTTACTTTTGCGGTTCATATTTCTGACCCAGTTTATGGTCAGTAACCAAAGCGCGCTTAGCTTTGGCCCATTACTTCCTCAGCTGTAGCTCATTAGTTTTGCGGCTATCATATGATTATGGCCGACGGCTGACAATGACACTCACACACACACTCACACACACACTCACACGCACACTCACACACACTCACACTCACACGCACACTCACACACACAAAGAGACTGAGAATTAGAGACTGAAAGAGATGCAAAAAAACATGTAAATTAAGGCTGCATTTGTTGTTATTTTTTCAGTTAATTTAATTAAATCGTTGCAATTGTGTTTTGCTCTTTGTTGTCACTTTCAGATCACGTTTTTTATGCATTTTTATACCCTGTAAAAAAGGTTTAAAAGGGTATTATAGATTTGTGCAATGTATGTAAGAGGCAGAAAGAGGCGTGGCAAACTATATATTGCATGGGCAAAAACGGTCAGGAGCAATAGTCGAGTCGATATAGAGATGTCCGTCTGTCCGTGTTGTCGCACCGTTCTCGCAGACTTTAAGAGCTAGAGCATCAAAAGATGCGCAGTTTAGCTATTCAGTGCAAGTTTGTCGAATTATGTCGATTTCTCACACCCTTCCCCAGTGGCAGATTTTCGCGGTTTTAACCCACACCATAAAAGCTATCCAATTGAAACTTGGCACACTTATGCACACTACTACTATACATCGAACTTTAGAAGGTATAGCTAATAATTCGCCAATTTTAGGCCCCCTCTCCTATGAACTGCAACAGAATTTCCCTTATTACGGAAATGTTGAAGAGACAGAGTATTCCACTGTCGGGCACCGTCTCGACTGTCTGCATCAAATTTTTTATTTATTTTTTTACGCGCTAATAAAACGTTTTTTTTAGATTCACTAAGTGATGTGCATAAACGATGTCAGCAAGGAGAACAAGTGGAGAATCAATCTTGACAATAGTTGTTACTTTGATCTCAGTAGGCAAATGAATAGTAGAAAACACTTCCGCCAGACGAAACTAACTGTCTACAAGACGCTAATCCTTCCCGTTTTGCTTTATGGCGCTGCATCATGGGTGCTGACGCAGTCTGATAAAAATTGCATTGGAGTGTTTGACTGTAAAGTACTCTGTACGATTTTTGATTTACTAGCGTATCCGATGGAACCACGGACTCTATGAGCTCTACGAGGACATTGACATAGTCAAGCGAATTGACATCTAGCGGTTCCGCTATCTAGGCCATGTTGTGCGTATGGATGAAGAAGATCCTGCAATCTGATAGGCCGCGTTGAAGAACTTGGAACAATTCATGTAACAGGTTCCTGGTTACAAAAACATTTTATGAACTTGTAGAGAAACTAGCATAAACCCTTGTTACTAACACTCTAATGGACCTAGGTTCTTTCAATTACAATTCACACTGTCATACAAAAACAAAGAGAAGAAGACAGTTCCCAAAAAGCAACAGTTGGAAGCTTCGCGCTTGGCATTAAACTGGCCAAGTTTCAGCCAAACTAGTTTTCTATAACTTAAATAGGGTTCAAAGTAACTCACAAACGGTCCCAAAATCTCTTAGAGTCTGTACTCTGTAGACTGAAGATGTACATGAAGGAGCTTTGCATTACCAGTTTTAGTACAATTAGCTGTAGGATTAGTGAATTTGAGAAAGTATACTAGAATGTCTTTCTTAAGAACGAATGCAATGTTTGTGCTCGACGTAACACAGTAGGAACTATTCTAGATAAATAACGCTGACAGGACTGATAGCGGAAATATAAGTTCAGTATGGGTTTCAATAGACCGCAAGTGGAGCAATAGACTACTCCTAAGTTGACGTTTTAGCGATTAAATCTCGAGAGTAAAGAGTAATCTTAATCTAAATGAAAAATAGCTAGCAAATGATTAAAAAAAGCAAAAGATTTTCATAATCACAGCGAAAAGAAATAAACAAGCAAAAGTACAAATCTATAACAAACATCTAATATGCTTAAATAACATAACGATTGAAGTACCAATTGAATTTCTATAATATTTGATGATATTAATAGATTATCTACGAATAAATCTGTGCACAAAATTATTGTAGTTTAATGTTTTGTATGCTTTTATGCCCTATAGAACATTTAATTGAATTTTTTAAGGCAGAGCATACGTAAGCAAGTAATGTAATAAATAGTTACAGCATACTTTGCGGCGCCACCCACACAACCAAAGACACACAAGCACCCACACACACACACAAACACACACACACACACATAAAACTCAGTGAACTGTGTACCCAAGTAGAAACAAAAGATGGCGGCGTTGAGCAACAATTTTCATTACAATTTGGCAGCTGTTAAATTCCATGATGGAGCCAAAAGATTGAAAGCGCCAAGCAAACAATTAAATGGTAGCAGAGTGCTCACTGGGGGGCAGGCGGGGTCTTAAAGCTTTGGCAGCAATTCAGTGACCGACATAAATCGCCAAATTGCTGGCGGAAATTTGAATTTGCCTGTGCACTGCGATGCTACTACAAATGGCGTGTGTATGTGTGTGTATGTGTGTATGTGTGTGTGTGTGTGTGTGTGTGCTCATATCGAATCGCACTAACAATGGCTAATAGTCGGCCAATGGCGTTTGGGGCTTTTGCTGCAATCAATGCACTGCGATTGCAGTTCGCCCCACAAATTCGCCCCCACAATAACAACAACAACAACAACCACTGCAATAACTGTAATAAAAATAAAAGTATTCCTATAAATAATCAACTATTATGAATACTATGCAAAATCCTAACGAACAAAAGCTGCAATGCAATAGAAAAAACGCCATTAAATATACAATTTACTCACACAAACAAAAACTAAAACACAATAGCAACAATGGCCGAGCCTTCAAAAAAAATCATACATATATGATTTAATGGAAGAGCCGTCAGCGAGTGGCGACATAGATTAATAATTCAATTAGATTGGACTGCGCGCAACGCGGCGTATGCGTAATACAATCAAGTGTCGCCTACACAATGCATTTGTGTGCAAAATTTATGAATTTGTTTTGTAAATACCTAAATAGAAATGACAAAGGCAATGTGGAGCACCCTAACCATCTCCAAGTGGAAGAAGCATTCAACCTTGAGGCACATAGTGCAATGGCTGCGGCAACCTTGTATATTGAGAGCATTTTGCAATTCCTAGTGTGTCAGTAGCGACAAGTAATGATAAATTAAAACGATTTTTAATAAAATCGTTCCAGCAAGTTATTTCATTTTTGTAAAAGACGGAAACATGCCAGGTAGAGGGGTATCTCTTCGTAAAAGGCACGGTACCTAAGGCGGCCATACATTGTCCGGCCAGACATTTGTTGAATACAAAAAGCAGGCAGGATATGAGTGTATGCTAAATGGGAAAAATCCTGGGACACTAGGCTTTAGAAATCGCACTCTGCCAGCCGTAATTTTCAACCGTTTCTAAATGGATATTATTATTCAATTATTAAGCCTTTTTTACCGACAATCATACCGCACTTTCAATTTTGTTGTTGCAAAGAAAAAGTTAAAGTATTGAGCCAAATTCGTTATGGCTTTAACCCTATATTGACTAAATATTGTACTCACATTAATCTTGAGAACACATTTTTGACCCAAGTTTTTCGAGAGAATATAAACTTATCGTTATGAATGAATTTGCAGTTGTTTTACGCCGCCTCTATGAACAAAAAACAGCTATGTAAGAAGAAGATAAGTTCGCTACTATTAGCTATTGAAATGGTAACCCTTTAAATTTGTACTTTGGTACTCCGAATCATCATAATAATTATTTGTTTTTTATATTTTTTGAATGTGCAAAAAGTGGATCCCCACTTCTTCTTAACTAGCCATAACATCCTGCTTCCGGGTTACGGATTGATGTAGAGCATTCCTCCAAGCGCCTCTGCTTTGCGCGCGTTTTCTTCAATTAGTGATACCAAAGGTAGCTAAATGCTACCAAGTCCAAGTCAAGTCAAGAAAACATACTCTTTGTCTAGCTCTCTTTTGAACCAGACCCACATTCTCTTTCAATAACCGCTCCGTAATATCACCTAAGTATGCGAGCAACTGGCACATAGTCCCGTTCAGATTTACTTCGGCATTTCGCAACACATTCTCCGTCACAAAGTTGAAGTGGTTGCAGGAGAGATCAATACCTTGTCTAAAGCCTTGCTGGATATCAAATGGTTCGGAGGGGTTCTTTACCACTTTGAAGAAGCTGTGTGTGCAGCTCAACGTCATTCTGCAAAGTCGCTCCAACTATGCCGAGATACCGAACTCCTACAATAGGGCGAATACGCAATACCTCAACGTTCAATCAAACGGTGCTTTATAATCGACAAGGTAATGGTAGGTGTCCATTTGGTATTATTGGGTCTTTACTACGATTTGCCGGAGTGTGAATGTCTGATCAATCTTGGATTTACTACGGCTGAAGCTATACTGACCAACCAGCTCTTTCGCAATTGGCTTCAGCGTTTAACACAATACGCTCGCTCTACAGGACCTTTTATGCGATAGAAAGATGTTTGATACCACGGTAGTTGGCGCATACCTTGGGGTTGCCCATCTTGAGGACAGGGCAGAGTGTTCTCTTATGTTTCCTTCTCCGCTTATAGTGTGCTTTAAAATATATCATAAGATACAAGTTTTTGGCCTCTAAATGCAGAAAAAAGTAGTGGATTATGTTGGTTGTCCTTCGATTTTTTGAGCAATGTTATCTAGTGTCAGATATTCAGAAGAAGATTTTGCACAGTTATCACTGAACAACATCCCTTCTCGCCTTTTATTAATGTATGTATGCATTTATGTATGAAAGCCATTACTTTTTTGAAGTAGTAAGCTACTATTAGTAAGAAAATCAAAGTTTTATCTTCATGAAACGCCCCGCAGATTGAAATATTGAGCTGTGGACTCTGTCCAACTTGGCATAATGTGGCGCCATCTAGAGTATGTCTGCGAACCAACAGCAGCAACGTAGCATGCATGCTGTTCTTTGCGCTATCACGGATAAATCGAACACTTGTAAAACAGAACACAGGCCGAACGTTACACCATCCGAGAGAAACTAGTGATTTTCGTGATTCAAATTTTTCACAAAAACGTTTTAGGTACAATATTTTGCATATTGAAAAATGCAAGACTTACATTTTGTTAAAAATCAATAAAAAAATTTACATTTTATTTTGGTTTTCTTAACTAAAAAAATGATATTTACGTCTATATGAACGTTTCATAGCAAAAAAAAATCGCATGGAAAAGCAGATTGCAAAATGAAAGTCAACGGAAATTAAAGCTTGCGGATTGGCAATTAATTGGCAAATTTAAGCAAGTTGCGCAATACAAATTGAGTTATAAAATAAACAAGCTGAGCGTAGATATTACACACACACACACACACACACATGTACAGAAATCAGTGCATGAGTGTATTTAAAAAGTTCCCGCAGAGTAAGTTATAAATTAGTTGAAAATCTATTTATGTGGAAAATTTATAACGACAACGTTTAACCAGTTGCATGTGTGCCACACACAAATACGAGTGTGTGTGTGTGTGTGTGTGTGTGTGTGTGTGTGTACGGGTATCTGTGCATTGCTCCTGTTAAACACGCGACCCGCAGTTTTTGCGTCATGTGGCAGGGTTGCCAGGCTAAGTCTAAACGTTTTGCTGCTACTGTACGCCAAGCTGTATGCTACTCATTACTTACATTCGATTTGAAGTTAAATGTGTGAAAAGCGCCACAACTTTCACATTGTAGTGCACGTATTGTATATATGTATCTGGTAACTCTAGATGTGTATCTATGAGCTGTTGAGTAAGTTTAAGCAACCACATATTTGAGTGTGTGTGTGTGTGTGTGTGTGAAGAGTGTTTCCTATCGCTTACAGTTACGGAGATACCTTTGCAAGCACGTAAATTTTTCGTATAGCAAATGGATAAAGTTTTCCGAACATGAGCGCATTTATTTTTGTTATTGCCCTTGTTGTTGTTGTCACTGCTCTCTGCCACATAACTGTATACTATATATATCGTATAAATACTTTCAGCATGATTTTTAAGCAGCTATGTGCTGCAAAGTGGATTATGCATCCCAATTTAATGCTGTGCGTGTGGCTGCTGTGTGTGTGTGTGTGTGTGTGTGTGTGTGTGTGTGTGTGTGTGTGTGTGTGTGGGTGTGTGTGAGTGTGTTTGCGAAAAGTTTTTGGCATGTGCGTGTGTTGCTAATGAGTTTCACATTGATTTTCATTAAAACGCTTAGAGTATTTCAGCTAAATAACTGCTAAACTAGAGGTAATAATTTATTATATTTCATTTAAATAGTTTTAAAAGAGTTATAGAAAAGTTTTCAAACCGTCAAACTATTCATACTTTTTTTTGCAAATTATTGCGTTAACTTGAGAACAGTTCTAGAAAACGCTTTCAAGCCGTATGTTTTCGATTTCGTTTTTGAAGTGTAAACCTATTATTAGTTTTGCACAGCAGCCGTTTTCATGGAAAAAAGTTTCGAAATAGAAATTTTAGTTTTTCTTAATCAAGTGACGCGATTTCTCCCTTACGATTACTTCCCACTCTGAGAGTCTTATCCAGAGAGCAGAAGGTCAAATACTCTATTTCTGATCTGGATCTTGGTCTTGGAATTTGGTTCTGTTCAGTTTGTATAAAGCTAATGCCTCAAACCCTGAGGATGGGGATTGGCACTTGATGGGTGGTAGTAACACTATTATTTGTACTCAAGCTGACTGTATGACTGTTTCTTGCTCCGCTCCGGATGAAGCTACCGCCGCTGTGGAAATTCAGTTATATTGGCATCTTAGAATTGGACTGCGCGCTGCAACATTCAGATAAATCTAATAAGGTGTTTTAATATTTGCTACGCTTTTGAGGCGTAATATTGCAGTGCACGTCAAGGCTATAAAACCCAACTTTTGGCCGCTGTGCAAGCCGGGATGATCGAACTCGGACGCTTGGTATATCTGACGATTTGGAATAGCGATCTGGGGTGTGGCCTCAAAAAGTAACTTAAAGCGCAAAATAAAACTCTTCGCTTTAATCTTTCCCGAATGTGAGAATTCGAGAGTTACATTTCGATTTTCAAATTACTGAGTACCTTGTATGAGCTGAGTGTCACTTCACGTTTTGAAAAATCAACTTTTTCTGACTGGCTTCTACTTTCGGCCATTTGTTTTTTTTTTTGCGTCCCAATGTGTTAATTTTGTTTGTTTTGAGTTTATATTTTTTGAATTCTCAAATTAAATTTTTTTTAAATTTAGTAAATTTGAAACTGGAACTGATGCCAAATGCCATAAAAATCCACGAGAAATTAACTGCTGACTAACTTTATCTCAGACTTTTATATATGTTCTTTATATCAAAAACTAAGTTTGGGATGCCGCGAGTTTGGAGTAGAACATATACGCGCTTCTCTTTCAGATACGACAACATCATATATAGCGAGCTTCAACGAAAGCGAATTAAAACAGGAGAGAGACGAACACGAATAGGAGTACTTAGTGTATCAAACTTCTGCTGATGACAACAATCCAATCCAGACAAACATATTTAGAAGCACTAGTTATTCCCTAAAACTCTGGAATAGCAAGCCTGATTAGGAGAGTTTGAATGGTGCAGGTCTTTATAAGATCTTCAAACAATTGTTTCCTCTACGATGTTTCTAGCAATGCGGTGTGGAAGAACAAAAGTAAATTGGCTGATTAAGCTTGTGTATACAATTTGCTCGACGATTCGTTTATAGATAAAAAGAACTCCAAGCGTTTTCCTGCTATTTGAAAAATATGACAAGCTTATCAAAAGTGAACATTGGTTGACTGACTAGAGTCTACTAACTTAGTTTTAGTTCAGATTAAGCCAACTCAAGACTAAGACATGCTAAGTTTTATTTCATTAAATTTGGCAGGCAGTTAAAATTGAACCACTTGTGCAGAAAATTACATCAACAAATTCGTAGTTCCTTTTTTAATAACCCTTTAAGAGTTTCCAGCTATAAAGTCAACGACATTAAAATAGTGCATAGCATTTATTACACATATTACTCATACGCACCATAAACCACTCCTTAAACACACACAAAGTAGAGGAATTTTACTGGCACCCATATTAAAAAAAAGGTAATGTAAAACGTAAAAGGTGTTCGCTGCACCTGCGTCGGCCTTTACGCCCCAAAAATCTCATCATTTCACCGTAGATATTCCATCATTCATAACAATAAAATTCTTGGCAATGGCCACTTTAATCAAAAATTTTATGACCGCGTTAGAATCATAAAGAAACCACAAAACAATAAGTAAGCTTACTACACTGAGAGTTTTGTATGTCCAAACGGCAATAGAACAAGACTTGGAACTGCTTTGAGGACTTGGAGAGCTGCGAGGTTGAGAAATACTGCCACACTGTGTAAGAAGGCCATTTGAAATCTGTCTTTAGTATTTTACAACACTGTTTAACAGGCTTAATATAAATTTTTGATTGTATTCAATGCAAGTGATTTTCAAAAACAACAATTTGTTCGTATGTTAAAGCTTTTCTTTAACTCTCAACTGACGTTTCCCAATTGAGAAAGAATAAATTCAATTGAACCTTTTTTAAAAAACTTCATATCTTCTTGTTATCTTGCTGTCAAATGTGCTCCAAATTATGCAAAGCTACAAAATATGCCTCTTTTTATTATCTGGTGGTTTTTTGATAAGTACAACTCGGAAAAGCCAAAACGCATGCCACCACGGGAACTCAAAATTTAACTTTTTCAGAAACTCAAATCTAAACAAACGAATCAACAGTGTTTAGTGTTAGTCAAAGCAACCAATTGTCGTTACATTAAAGGGCAATGGTATAAATCTATGCTGAGATTGTTTTAATGTCGATACTTAAATGAAAACATACTCGAATCAAGTACGACTTTAGGGAACTTAGTTATTCGGGTCTTGACAAGCTTTTCAAAACTGGTGTTTTTGACTTGAAAGCAAAATCCTTAAGTTAGGTACAAATACTATCGACAATGTTGCCGTTACAGATATACTTAAGTTTTTTGTATGCATTTTAACTATATTATGAGATATGCGTAGCTATGGTGTACTTTAAATAACTCTTTAAAAGTGACAGAGACCTAAACTTAAAGTAGCACATATAACATATAAGAATAATTGCTCTCGCTTCAGTTAGTAAAAGTTCCATTTATACTTATAGACAATGTATATCAGTACCCGAAACATATCTTTTATAACGCACAAATTACTTGTAGTTTGCTGAATGTATAGCACTTACCGTGGTGCTTTGGTAGCCATTTGTCAGCAGATGTATATCGATATCGTAGTCTCCATCCGTTGCAACAGTTGTCAGTTGCAGCGGCATATGATCGGCGGCCAGCAGCAATGCACTGTGATTGTGGCTGGATACGCCCATGCCCATTCTGGAGAGGAGTTGGCTGCTGTGATTGCTGCTGCTGGAACTGGCATGATGGCTGCTGTTATTGTGGTGGCCTCTGCTGTTGATGATGCTGCTGCCATTTGTTATTGTTGCTGCTGCTGCTGCCGCCGCTGTGGCAGCAACTGTAGCCGCTGTTGTTGTAGCTGTAGTGCTGGCTTTTGCTGCGGCCGTAGCTATTGTTGCAGCAAGCGCCGCCAGTGACGTGGTACTCACAACATGTGTCATGATTGTCATGACAGGAACAGACCAAGGAATATTTGGGTACGGGGTGGGCTAAGAGGACGTTTACAAACTAAACGATAACTAAACTTTTGCGCGTTCTATGATCCGTTGGCTTTCAATTTGCCGAGTGTGCATGTGCAGACATGCAACAATGAAGTTGCATTATGGTTTCGATACGTTTTTTTGCCGATATTAAATTATTGATGCCGTTTTGTTATGGTTTCAAGCGAAACGTATACCATATGCATTTGCATAACACTTTGTTTGCCATGCTGGGCAGCCATTTTGTTTTGGTATTTCAAGTTTTTTGCATGTTTTTTATATCATTTTTTTTGCTTTGCAACACATCAACGCGGCAAATACACTCTAAGTGAGGCGTAAACAGCAACTGCAAGTGGCAAGTTAAATAAGTGACTACATTTAAAATCGCAGCACATGCGCTGTATGCATAGGTGTGTATGTGTTTTTTTGTGTGGCATTCATTTGCCCAACGGAAATTGCAAATTTGCAGCAGCTATTTTTTTTTTTTTAATTTTGTCTTTCTAAGCGTGAATTTGTGTGTTTCGGAAGCCCATGAACATACAATTTAAAGTGGCAAGAAGCCATAGCAGCTAACGTTTCATAATTGGGCAGCCAAAGCTTATTGACTGCTAAGGCAGCACACACACACACGCACACACACACGCAAACAGAAACAGCCTAAAGACCAGCCCATCAATCAAGCAAATTATCAAATTAGAGTCAATTGCTTGGCTTGCATGTTGCAGGCTCAGCAATCGCTAGCTTGCAACACTGGCTGCAGCTCGGTAATTTTGCAATTTGGCACGACAGTCAGTAGAAATCAGAAGCCCAACTGCTGTTTAGTATTCAGACATGTCAGTCCATCAGGCAGTCAGTCAGTCAGCCATTTAATGTGGACATAACTATGTCACGCTTGTTGCACGGAAAAAACTAAACCATAAGCGCACCTAAAAGCGCACTATAAATATGTGGCAAGTTTGCATTGATTTATGAGCACTTCTTTGCCTCAAAGTCGCATTAGCTTAACAATTTGTGGCACATTCACACGCACACACACGAGCACAACAGTTGATCGCTGCCAAGTATTACGACTGAGCGACGCACGAGCATTTGCCGACGCAGGCGTTTCTTCTATGATGGTGTTGCTCTTGTTGCTACTGCTGCTGCCGCGCCGAACCGTGCCAATTGAAAGCTGAACGTTGACTGAACTGCAATGTCTTGGCAGCGTAGCAGCGTAGGAGCCGAGCGACGTAACGCGAACGTTACGTCGTTTGGTTGTGCGTTCATTTGCCAATGCCGTAAAGTATGCAACCAATTTGAAACGATTTCATACGCGACTGCTTGTCTGTGGGAAATTAACGCTACGAAGGCAGCGCAAAGCCGATTCAACAGGATGTCTCTCTCTCTCGTTGGCTCTCTCTGTCGGCAAGCAAGCGCCAAGCGAAATATGTGCGCAGCGCAGCTAAGAGAGCGCCGTGAGAGAGCTTTGCCGCGAGTGCGTTAGAGTGAAGCACCTGTTGTGCTATGGACCGGCACTCAAGCTAACTGTATATAGTTCACTGGCACAAAGTGGGCGCGTTTTGCGCGCGTTTCTCGCGCGTTTTCTTCACGTTTCGAGCGCTTCTTTTGCATTGCCTCGCATTCAATTTAGCCTCATTACTTCAGCTAAGTGACAGCCTCAAGTGCAACTAATAAAATGAAATTGTTGCGCTGCAAGCAACTTGACAAATTGCAAGCGGCGCTGCCCACGCAATTCACTTCTCCCTGCCCCAGCTGGGGGGCTGAGCATTAACAATAACAATGGGAGCCTAAAAAAGTAAGACGCCAAATTTTACATGCTCTTTAGCTAGCTATCAAGCGTTTTATTTATTTTTTCAAAAAATATATATATATATATACTTTTCCGCAAAAAAGTATTGGGATTGGCCAAATAACTAAAATCTCTTATTTTATGATTTTCGACGATTTAAGCACTCTGATCATTTTTCCAGCGATTTGGCGATGTTTTTGTGTTGGGCATGTCTTCAAAGGGTTTCCTCTTGAATTTGACCAATCTAGTCGCTATAGTTGGTTCGCCAGAGGAATAATAAGAGTAAATAATTTTCGAAATATTTAATTTTCCGCAAAAAAGTATTGAAATTGGCCAAAAAACTAAAATATCTAATTTTATGTTTTTCGACAATTTAAGCACTCTGACAACTTTTCCGGCGATTTGGCGATGTTTTTGTATTGGGCATGTCTTCAAAAAGTTTTCTATGGAATTTTAGCACTCTAGTCGCTATAGTTAGGTCGCCAGAGGCATAATAAGAGTAAATAATTTTCAAACATTTTTTTTTCATTTTTTTTGTTTAATTTTCTCCCAGCTAATTTCGGTTGTTTTGATAAACGTGCGGAAAAGCCTGAGTTTTTTTTACAAAGAAATTATTATTGCAGTCCAAAATGAGTTGTTGTTCTGTACAGTGAAGAGAAAGAAAACACCAAGGAGACTTATAAGGTAGTGTAAGAGAGATCCACATTGTGGTTGATTCAAAAAGACATTACCAAGCGCAAGAGTCGAATACTAACCATCGATGGCCTAACTATGCAGCACACCTGACACCTGGATACTCATGTCATGATAATTTGTGAAGAGACTATATTGGATTCAAGCCCTTCTTCTTCTTAACTGGCCATAACAACCCGTTACCGGGCTAAGGCCTGATGCAAATATCTCCTCGCGTCTCTGCTTTGCGCGTGCCTGGTCCAATTGGTGATACAAAAGGGCTAGTGTGCTCCCTACCAGATCCTTACAATGGAGGCATGGTCTTCGTCGCCTACCTTCGAACATCGCATAGAAGACCATTCTCTCAGGAGCTTTTTCATCCATACGCACAACATGACTTAGCCAGCGCAGCCGCTGGATCCTAATTCGCCTGACTATGTCAGTGTCGTTGTAGAGCTTATAAAGTTCATCGTTCCATCGTAATCGGTAGTCTTTGCCAACAATCTTACGGAGTACTTTCCGCTCAAACAACCCAAGGGCATTTTTATCAGACCCGCGTCATCACCCATGCTTCAGCGCCATACAGCAAAAGGAGAAGGATGAGCATCTTGTAGAGTGTTAGTTTCGCGGGAGAGGGGAGTAAATAGCGTGAAGTGCAAAAATTGAGAGACGGCTGCTTCCCAAATATACATCAAAGATAAGGTGATTTATTATAGAAAATTACTGCAAAGTGCTACAAACTGCAATTTTGAATACTTTTCAAGTATTATTTTCGGACAAGTGTGCTGCAAACAGCTTTAACTTTGATATAATCATCGTTCTTTTTCCCAGGAAGTTATTGTTATTCCGGTTTTGGTGGAATATGCTATTTGGCTATAATATTAGAAGCCCTCTTTCCATTCTCACTATCGGCTACAAATTGACATTCATAGCGATGTTAATGAATTCATAGTATAGTGTTTAAAGCTATTTGGGCTGTTTACGAAATTTTATTTTATATAACTCGCTCTTTTTACAAAATAACCTGAGATAGTTCACAATGACAATTGCAAGAAGTTAGGAAAAACTCTTAACTATTTTTTGGGAAAAATTCCGATTATCGAATAAAGAAAAATGGAAATGGTATGCCAATAGGGTTTTGAAGAAACCAAGTTCGAACGCGGATCCCAAACTGCCTGAAAATCAGTTAGTATTCCTTGCTTTGAACACAATAAAAACAGCGGTTTTTATACTTCAACTAAGCATCTGAGCTGCGTTTTAATTTGGCACTGAATATCTGAGGCTTGATAGTTTTGTTAACATAAATTACTTATAACTATTGTTGATGCTGCTACTCCCTTCAACTCCACTCAATACCACATGCTCGTCCGCACCCATTCTATGTGCTTGGCTACATCACAGTAGATCACTGGCTTGCTTAGATCGCAGGTCTCGGCCAAACTCTGACCAGCCGATACAATTCCACGCAACACCCAAGTGTCACTCTCCCTAAGCATCAGTCCACCTCCGGAATCACCATTACAAGGCCCGGCACCGGCTCTGTTGGCTGCACAAATTGTGCGTGGGGTAACCAATTTGGTAATGGGCAGCTCGCGCAGACAATCCGCCTCTTTTATTATATCTGTATCTGCCATTTTCAGGACTTTGGTATTGGCATTGCCATTCTCATCGGCGCCCCAACCGGCTACATAGGACTTTTGCCCCGAAGGAAGGTCCAAGCGATAGTTTTCACTCCACAAGCAAATGGGCTTTATGAAGTCGGTAAAACTGCAAATGGTAAATGTCTTGCATGAAACGGGATTCGAAACGTTGTATTTGCTTAACTTACGTGACAGGCTCCACCAGCTTGAGCAGTGCTATATCCGCATCCGAGAAAGACTCTGTTCTGTACTGATCATGCACAAGCACCACCTCAATATCGAGCAACACAGAACCGTTATACTCATCCAGGCTGGTACGTCCGAGCGAAACAGCCGTACGACTTGCGGGCAGTGTGCGACTAACCCGAAAGCAATGCGCCGCCGTTACCACAGTCGACTGGGATATAAGGGTGCCACCGCAGAAGAAAGAGATGCCATTGGTCTGTTTCTCAAAAATGGCTGCCACCCAGGGTAACTTGCCACGACGCACTTTGGTTCCGTGAAAGATGAGTGGCCCTATTTGACTCTCCTTACCACAAATCCTGTTAATATATTCGGGAGCGTTTCTCGAATTACTAGCTGGAGGATTTACTGCGGTCTGTGGTCTATTGTTTTGGGGCTGTGGTCTAACGTTTTGGGGCACAAGCTGTTGCTGTGTTGGCGGCTGGCGATTCTGCTGTTGAGGCACAGTCGCTACCGGCCGTCTTGGCGGCTCATATTGTTGCACAAAAGTGGGGCCTCCACTGTTTGAGCGCAGTGGACCCGGTGCATAGCGCAAAGTGTGGGTCAAGGCAATGCGTGTATTGGGCGGAGGATCTACGGTAAGAGTCTTTTAAGTTTTTGCAGCTTAGCTAATTGCTTGCAATTTGAGTACTTACATGGGTTGGCTGAGCAGAGCAAGGCATCATTCAGCACTATTTGGGTAAGCCTGGGCAGAACGCCAGGCGTGGGAAAGTCAACGCGATATTGTATAGGAAGACCTCTGACCAAATTGTACTTGGTTGTCTCTGGATCGCTGAGCAGCGATAGGCTACCAACATAGGCCTAAAAGGTATAAAAATTAATTAAGCTAATTTATAATGAGATTGTTCAACTAAAGAGTAACGTTAGAGTTTCGTAATCACGAAGATAGAATCATTAACATCGCACAAAATACAAAAGTCAAAACACTCTTTTCACTCATAAAGTCACAAGCAGCATTCACTGCAAAATCGAATAAGAGCTTATAAAAAACAGATTTATGGTGAGTGACTTCTTTTGTTAAGTGCAAAGACAAAATCCCCTGGAACCCTGCTATTTTTTTGTGGTTTAAGTGGTAGCAGTACCGAATGCCTGCAGCCATGACTCATCCTGAAATTCCCGCTTAAGTAGTGGTTGTTTGGTGTTGGTGAACTTGGCTTCTCTTCCCGTTTTCATTCTCCACGCTATTTTTAACCGACAGCACTAGGGATTGACAGGTCCACCATATGCGATCTCAACATGTTGGTAAGCCGGTTCGACCTTACCTAAACTGATATACTTCTTCTTCTTAACTGGCCATAACAACCTGTTACCGCGCTACGGCCTTATTTCTTTCATTGGAATTGGGGTTTTACATAGTGGCTCTTCTGGTCTCAAAAGAATCATTCTAAGTCGCATAAATATATATTCTCAAATACATATTACACATAAAGTTAACTCGCATAAATAAGAATTCAAGAGTATGAAGCTAGTTTTCATGATTTTATAATTTATGGATTTTTAAATCAAACATGATTACATGATATTTTCTTATCAATTCACTTAAGATGACCGTGTGCTACTGTTTGTTATAAGGTCAAGATTATAAGAGATTTTTGCAGTTTATGTAACAGAAAAGCTTTGGGAAAAGTCAGCATACTAAATATCAAGACAATCTAACAACTTAGATGGATCGTTTATTATAGTTTTTAGGCCGAAATTCGGCCCATTGTGATACCGTTGGATATATCTATCCCTCTTTTTTTCCCCCTTTTAGGGTTGAATGCTTAAAGTGAGGACGATTCAGATGCTGATATGCAATTCGCTATCCGTTTGGGCTAATTTTTGACGACTCTGACAGGCTGTTTAGGAAGTAGCCCCAGGTACCTATATCTTGTCTTTTACAGACAGCAGGACAAGAGCAAAATAAGTACTCCGCCAATTCTTGTACCTTTTCGTCACCATAGCTTCTGTGAAGCGTCATTGTAGGACGCGAGAAACCTAGCTGCATGGACACTAACTAGCCAGTGTCCAGTAGTGGCTCTAACCAAGTCTACTAAGGAAGCAGATTGCAGCTGTTCGCTTGATATTCAACTCTGGTTAAGTTTCTTGAGCAGTACGACAATTTAGCACATTTTGCCATTTCAGACTGAGCTTGCCGGTCCCTATGGCGACCCATATCGAATTTGATAGTAACTACTGGAAATCTTATAAATGAAAGTAACTTAATGTCATTCATTAAGTCCTTAGCAAATCCTCTAACGCAAAGATAATATGAACAAAACATAAAGTTTGTGGTAAAGATATATGATGAAAGATAAAGTCTTTTTCTAAGAGCGGAAGACAAATCAAAAGCTACATTGTTGGAATAACATGAAAGTATGCTGTCTAATAAAATGGACAAGAAAACACAAGAAATTAAAAGACCAAGAAAGAAAGTATCTTCCATTCCAACTCATTTGTACAGAGTACCATAACGCAGATCATTTGCTAGCAAAGCTTTGTTTTCTTTCGATATTTCGTTTGTTTTGTATTGGAGAGCTATCTGAAAGAGTTTGCCAGCAAACGCATTTTAACACAAGGCTAGGAAGTACCTAATGGACAACATCGAAAACATAGGCGCATCTGTTCGTCTTGCAGACTAATCAGATGTGTCATTATATAGCGGAAACACTAAATTTTGCCAATATCCCAAATTTGATAAACAAAAAGATTAGAAGTTAAAACGAAAAATGCTTATTATAAATGTGAATATATATCCTTAAATAGAGGCGATAAGCACAAAATAAACTGCCTTGGTTTCAATAAAATCAATCATCGTTCATATTACTGGGCAGCGATTTAGCAGACTTAGTTTTTATACTTGGAGTGACAATTTTTTGGTAGATGACTCTCTGTTTTCAAAAAAGAGAGAGATTCTTGTTCTACAATCAACTTTCCAAAGAAGCTGGCATAAACTGAACTCTTATACATATACCTAAGATCTTGATTATATAGTCTCTGATGGCTTTCTCATGGAATAAGTGTCATAACAGTGGACAATTGGGACTCCTCAGTGGTATACATTGTACCCTCTTTTACCCACAGTATTTACTTTTATGTCTCTTTTCACAAGGTCGATTTGACTGTAAGCATTTTGCTATTGGGAAGTTCCAATAATAGTAATTATGGCGGCAAAAATTACTTTTAACTTCAGTATTCTTGAACCAATATTGTTAAAAATTTTAGTGCTTCTTTGACTTCTTTGGATGTATTTATCCGATTTCAATCGTTTTTATAACATAGATGCACATAAGCCATGACGAAGCAAACATCTGAGAAGCACTTTATAAATGTTCTCATTAACTTTAATGGTGTGGGTGTAAACCACGAAAATCTGTCACGAGCGAAATGCGTAAGATATTGACTTGATTCAGCAAACTCAAAAACAAAAATTTTTTTGTTCTAATTCTTAAAGTCTCTGAGAAACTTGAACCAACACTCGACTATTGCTCCTGATCATTTCTGCACATGGAACATATGGTCTGGCTCGCCTCCTTCTGTCTGTTGTATACACTGCACAAATCTATAATACCCTTTTGCGCTTTGTGTACAGGGTATTCAAATTATAACCTAATCAAGTTAAGCAAAATTTATGGAGCCATTTTTAATGATGTTACTATAGTATATATATTTTGGTTATTCTAAATCTGTCGGATTATTTTGTGATTTTTTTTTTTTTTTGGATTTGTGCATAATTTGCCTCAATTGTTCTCTTTAATGCTCAAATTGTCTACGTCATTGCTAAGATCTACACGATCTACAGGTAACAAGCTGGGTAACTACAAGTCAGCTGGTAAAACCAAGTGCAAAGGCTTGTGGTTTTTTGCAGCCACAACAACAACTACAACAATCACAGAAACAACAATTCATAAACTAAGTGAGCAAAACAAAAGGCTAGAAACCTGTCATACAACTTGGCTAAAAGCGCTTTAAACCAGAAAGCAACGTGTAAGCTACAACTGCGTTTTGTATTCTGATAACTCTAGTCTATGAATTATTTAAGTTTAGATCAAGAGATCTGAGCGAAGAAGCAGCAACAAAGTTGAGATAAACATGAGCTCATGCTCAGCGAACAACTCAATTTGCACTTACATTGAAGCATTATCTATAGTATTTGTTGAGACCGGCAGAGTTTTGAAACCAGTGTTAATAAACTATTTACATAGTTTTCACATTACAAAATAGTTAGATTAAAGCTGCTTAAGCTTATAAATAAATCAACTGAGAGCGCATATATAGTTAGATGCAGAGTGGGAAAATCACGCACAGAAATCAGTTGTTGGGGTCAATCCTTGATAAGCAATAGAAATGCAGCACCTTGGCGGTATTTCCCAGCTGAAGTAATCGCAAAATGCTGATAACTGTCGGGGTTACTTACCGAATTAAGACTCTCGCGTTGAGAGAACTCCACGAGCAGCGTGCTATTTGCAAAACTCGGATCATGTTGTATGGTAAGCCGACCGAGAAATTGCCCATTAAAGGACAAATACTCAAAGTACTGTGGACATGCTATAGGCGGTACATACTGCGCCGACAGTAACACATTTCCCAGCTCCGAATGCAGCAGTAATAGCAGTATACCAGGCAGTAGCAGCATGAACATTTTACTTATATGTCTCTTAATTTATTTCAATATTTATTGCTTATAAATTAAAAATTCACTATTAATTAACGTACACGCGTAACGCTTTGTTAGTAACCGTAACTGTTACTGTCACCGTACTCTTTGAGCGCCGAGCAACGAATGATTTGTATTATCTTCGCTTTTTTGCAGTTGAGCTGAGCATCGATTTAACCCATTTCGAACCACTGACAAAACCTGTTCAAGATTTTTCTGAGCAAATATAAATATTGATTTGATTATGAAAATAAAACGAGACTGCTATTTACATTTCACGGTGTTAAACACTTAGTTAGTCAATGAATTCTTAGAATACTTTTAGGACGCTCTATAAGTCTGCTTTTAGCACGACTTAATGTGAGCTTTAAGTGTGCATCATGGTAATAAAGCTTCGTATAATATTATAGTATTCTTTATTTACTAAAATGCTGGCAAAACTCGCAAACTTCGCTTTATTTACCCTAACATAGTCAAAAAAAAATTAGCTTAAAATCCCATGTACGCTTTCTAACCCAATGGCTCAACGCGGGTTAAGATCTAAGCTGATTGCTCAACGAGTACGCTTTAGAATCGAACGTCATTAGAGCGTTGAAAACCTGATAGCCCACTGTAATACACTTATTAAAAAGGGAAAAAAAATTTGCGCATTTCGGATTGAAAGCTTTTTACAAAAGTAAATAGTTCCGGGAGACGATTCGAGTTTGAGAAAGCTGGTTTTACGACTTTACATTAACATATATTTGCTCACTTTGAACTAATAGTTGCATTCATAAATATGTAAAGAATGAACTATGTGAATATGCGAAAGCTTCTGATCGCTATTAGCCTGGGTGATACCAGCCTCTTCCTTAACCAAGTTGAGGCACTACCTCCACGTGGTGTCTGCTGGTTAGCTGTCTCCAAAAGTGTTGTGCGTCGGGTTTGACACCCACCGCTTTGAGCACTCTTCCAACTGATGAAGGTTACCTTGTAGGATAAGCACATCCCGACAGTTTACGATGGAGATCGTCACACTCTATAAGATGCTCATCGTTCCCGTTCTGCTAGATATCTGATGAAAATGGCCTTGGAGCGTATAGTACTCCTTAAGATCAGAAAGTAGCGTTTTAAGATCTTTGGCCCTTAGCACACTAGCTACCTTTGCTATCAACGATTGGAGACGACGCGTGCACAGCAGAGGTGCCTTCAGGCACTGAGTTGCCATTTAAGCCATCTCCATTGATTTGTTCAGGCTTTGAGATACTCTTGTGACGAATGTCGTTTTTAGGCATGCGTTAGAGTATTCGAAGATCGTCGTGTCGAACTTCTTGTTTTTATTGTTTTTATTTGCTAACGCAACATTATTATTTGTTTACCCATTGATTAACAATGTTATTAGTTTTTTTTTCATAAATTTGTCATGATTAATTTAATAAATTTGCATACAAATCAGCCTCTAAGCACCCGTGCCGTCATTTAACATGTCGCCTTATGTACAAGCAATAAACACCCTTTGTCCATAAATCAAATGCAACAAATACTCTATCACTCTCTCTGTTTAGCGACTTAATAAACTATACCAAAGTTAAGCATAAACAGCTTAAGATTTAAAATGCTCCAAAATCCAAGCTAAGTGTTTGGAGACATCGCAGTAGAGCACATATTGGCTATGATTACACGGGTTGGTAGTGCCGCGTATGCCCAGCGAGACAACGCCGCGCAACTGCCACTGATCATTGTGTTTCACCATCAGGCCACTACCCGAGTCGCCGAGACAGGGTCCGGAACCATCCAAGTTACCGGCGCACAACGTGCGATTTGTAGTTTTAGTCTCAACTTTGAAATTGCGCACACAATCGGCTTCAGTGGCAATGGCTGCTTCGACAACTCGTGGAAACTGCGTCATGGGATTGCCATATTCGTCCGTGCCCCAGCCCGCAATGCTGCCAGTTGTAACACTGGTCTCGCTGTTGCTCCACAGACAAATGGGACTTATGATGCCGTTAAAGCTAAGTTATAGATAAAGATCAAACGAATATTTCCAGACTAATATAGTTCAATTGGAACTTACATGACAGGCCTGTCGAGTGTCAACAATGAAATATCCGCATCGGCCATTACATAAGTGGAGAAATCGGGATGCGAGCGTATGTGCTGCACATACCTAACCTCTGCATCCTTTTCATAGAAATCGTCAATATCATAGCGACCCATACCAACAACGATTTGATCTTCATTCATTTTGTAGACACAGTGTGCGGCCGTGATGACCATATTGGCAGACACCAGGGAACCACCACATTTAAAGGTAAGCATGCGTGATACCTTGTGATAGATGGCTGTTAACCAGGGAAATCTGCCGCGAGGAAACGTCACTCCCTTGTGTATGAAAGGTGTAAGTCTACCCTCATGGCCGCAGATGAGTGACAAGTCGGTCGGGGCGTGCGGTGTCAGTTGGCGTGGCATCTGCGGTGGGATAGCAGCAAAGTTAGGTGCTGGTGTGGTCCAACTTACGGCCGGCATCCAATTTGGGAGTTTGCCAGTTTGTCGAAAGATTGGTGCCAGAGTAGCTGGCGTCTGCTGTGGCCAGCTTGGCTGTTGGCCCACTGGAGGTGTTGGAGCCCAAGGTAGGACTTGTGGCCAGGGCGGATTAACTGTCGTTGTAGATTTGGGCAGCTGAGGCGCTCGTAACCAAGGACTCTGCGGGCTAGCGCCATTTGTTTCATAAATTAAAGTCTCAATAGCCACCTCGCTTTGCTGGTCAAACAGCAAGGGCGGTGGTTGGCTGCGAAACTGATGCATTGGTAAGCGGCTGAGCTGTATTTCATAGAAACGATTGAAGAAACTATGAGGACGTTCATCTAAGGAGGCAGATAAAGTTAACCAAACCATTCAAAATGTGCTCAAAAATCAACTTACATTCGCTGGCCGAGCAGAGCTCGGCGCCATTGTACACAAAACGTGTCAGCTTGGGAAGCGTGCCGTTGCCATCTGGCCAAAGACTGAGACGGAATTTGACAACACCAACGCTCTCGCGCACCGTTGCCTCATCGGGATGGGGTAACAACAAGCCCACCACCTTTTGCTATGGAATGTTGTATCTCAATCAGTAAGTGAAGCATTTGTATGTGTTTTACGTGAATAAATTACGGCGCCAAGCTAGTGCTTACTTACGTACATCTTGAGGGCCACGCTGTGAGAAGCGCACTTCTAGCCGGTTTCGGCCGATCGTCAAGCTTGGCAAAGTCAACTCACCAGCACCGGGAACATACTGAAAGTACTGGGTACAGGTGTTTTCGGGAATTTGCTGAGCATTGGTCACAATGCTGCCAATCAGAAAGGCCACAGCAGTTAGCCATTTTGAGGTCTGCATCGGGGAAAGCTAACTAGATAACTAGTTTCCGTGTGACCGAGCGTTCTAGTTTCTAAACAATTGCACTGCACACTCGACGAGAGTTATGAGACGATTAAAAGCGGCTGCATAGACGCCAGCAGCAGAGTGATCATTCTCGCTCAATTACACTGTGCTACAATACATTTGCGTCTTTCTACAGAGTATAAATTTATAAGTTTTTCTTTCTTCTTTCAAATACCCTACATCCTGTCGCCCCTTATAATACAAAAAAAATCTTGCCACTATTGTACTTCATGTTTAGTTAATTTGAATAGTTATTCACATAATAAAGAAAATGTTAATGTTAAAGATGACAAAAGCCAAAAAGCAATATCTAGAGACTCATATGAACGAACGGGGTAGCACGTCAAAACGAACAGGGAGCGTAGCCCCTTACATATGATTTGAGCTTGTTATTATAGCGATTGGAGTTGTCTAGCCTTTAAATGTTGAGAGAAAATGTAAATTTTTTAGCACAGTGTAGGTTATATGCTTCGAGCGCTTCTAAGTGAGTCATAAGCGGCTTATGGTAAACAAACTGGAAATTCCGGGAGCTAATCAGATCTACAAAGCTGGACAGCTAGCATTTCAGTATCAGCGAGCGGTTTACTGAATGACCAATTATAAGAATACGTAAAGTAAGGAAAAGCAGAAGATAAAACCCCACAGCAAAGTACTAACAACAAGTTAGGGTATTCCTAGTGTTGGTATAAGTAAATACAGCAGGCAGCATTTGATTTATTCATAAAACTTAAGTGGCTAATTTGTTGGTTTGTCTAGTAATAATAGTAATTTCGTCACCTTACTATGTTCTGCTCAATCCAACCCAGATGGTGGGCCACATCACAATAAATAACATAGCGGCTCAGATCACAGTTGCCACCAGATCGTTGAGCCAGCGAAACGATGCCACGAACCATCCAGCGTCCATTGCGCTCGACCATAAGACTGCCGCCGGAATCTCCCAGACATGGACCATGTCGCTGGGTATTGCCCGCACAAAGGGTGCGCGGCGTTAGGAAATCTTTGGCCGATGTCATTTCACGCAGGCAAACCTCACGCGAAACTGTGCGCACATTAACGGTTTTGGGATAACGCGTTAATTCGGCGGTCTCATCATAACCCCAGCCGGCGACAGCGGCCTGCTCATCAGTGCCCAATCTGGCACTGGACTGCCACATGCATATGGGACGAACATTGGTGGACCATCTGCGAATAATTATAAAAATATTGCATTATCCTGAACTTGCACAGGCTTAAATCCTGTGGACACACTTACTGCACTTGCTTGCTGAGCACGAGCAGGCCCACATCCGAGTCCGGCACCACGTTGCCCACAAAATCTGGATGAGTGCGTACGCTTTGAACATCCATAATGGTGGAACCACTCTCGGGATATATTTCCAGATCATGTCGACCCACGTAAATGCGTAGCAATTCCGGTCTCATGCCGTAAATACAATGTGCGGCTGTTATAACTGTGCGTGCGGAAACGAGCGTTGCCACACACTTATAATGGAGAGAAAAAGCTTGCGGATCATTACTCTCATCATGATAGAGTGCTGTCATCCAGGGAAAACGACCGCGTGGAACATTCTCGCCGCCATGCACCAAAGGAACAAGTCCCTCCACGCCACACTCATCTGCCGCTGGCTGACTGCTCGCGCCGCCCACATTTATGTTGATTCTAGTGGGATCGAAATTACTTATTGAGCTACCAACACCAAACATGTGATCCTTCAAAATATCATTTATGAATACATTATTGCGGAAATTGCTACTCAATGAGCTGCCAGTATTTGACGGTGGAAAGTTAATAGTTGGCCTGACAGGCCAGCTTTGGATGGTGCCACCGCCTGTATTCTGCGTTGTTGTGGTTGTCGTAGAGACAGCCATGTGGTGCTTCCGCGTCATGGTTGACGAGGGCGCGGAGTCTAAATTGGGCATAGGTTAACATACAATGCAGCTCCCTCTCTCTCTCTTTCTCTCTACTTACATTCGCTGTCAGTGCAAAGTGTTTGACCATTGAGCTCCACAAGTGTTACTTTAGGCAACACATCGCCATAGTTTTGAAAAGTTAGATAGCTTTCGCCGCGTCCACCATCATGCATGTGCTGTAAGGCCGTGTTCTTGTCCGGATATGCCATCAGTCCACTAACAGTGGCAGCCTAAAGGCAACAAACTTTAGCAAAGATCAGCTTAAACAAGATGCAACAACTTACACCCCCTGTGCCATGTGCCGTAAATTTTATGGTCCAATCTATGCTCTTCAGGCCAGCCTGATTGGGCGTTAGACGACCAATCACTTGATCACCCCAACGCTCATAACGGAACACGCTGCTGCACTTGTTCGGCGGCGCACTCTGTGCATCCACTGATATGGACAAACGGAGCAGTAAAATACACAATCCGGCGATAAGCATCGATTAATTTTTAGTACGAAACAGAACGAACAACACTTACAACGTCCGCAAGAGAACTAAACACGCTTGTGCGATCTAGCGAAATCGTCAAATATAGCTTAGTTATCAATTAGCTGTATAGCTTCAGGGAAATTCCCCGAGAGACACTCGCATTGTAAATCATTCATCAATAATGCCTATTCCCAGCATCAGCAGCAGCAGCTCTACGAGGTACAGGTTATTAATGACTGGTATTTGTATGTTTGGGCATAGCCCACCCCTGCATCTAATCATACGCTACCTGTTTGCGTAATAGGGTTCAGGTCAATGTTGATCTTTCTCTCTATCGCTCTCTTGAGCGTCAGCGGTAGCATATTCAGCTTATCAGTGCTACGTCTAAGTCTTAGTATTACTTTTTAATTTTATTGGGTTTTGTTTATAAAAAGAGCGGCATTGTTTTGATTGAAATGAGCGAAGAATGCAAACCAGTTTGAAGCATGCCAAGCCTAACGTTCCGAATGATATAGACTAGCGTATACACTATAAACGCAACTTGACATGGCCTTTTAAGTTTAATTTCCATAAAATCTATATATTTTATAGCTATATATATTTCAACTAACGGATTGCTGAGCACATTTAAAAACAGTCGAAATTTTGTAGAGGTGGCCCAAATCTCGTTTTTACCAAATCTTGTTAAATTGCTTAATTGTATTTACATTCTTCGCAATTTAAGTAATCGACAAACTAAAAGTGAATAATTTATGTCCTTGTCTCGTGTCCCTTGGAGGTGATTGAATCCTTTTGGATTACAGCTTTAACCTAAAAGCAAAAAACCCATTTCATCTAAGAACCCATTTCAGCTGAAGTTCCAATTTTCTGTTCTTACTGAACACTGTCACATACTGCTCACAAAAAGACAAGCAGCCGATGGCAATTGATTGACTAAGGAGCATTTAAAAATGTATGGTTTAAGAATGTCTCTGTTTAACTGTCTAGCTCACAGACTCTTTCATCTTTCAGCGTTTTTGTCTGCTACATTTTCCCATTTTCCGATTTTTGCCATGTCAGCCGTGATATAGTGATGCTGCCTCTGCCTCAGCCACTAACGCTGCCAACGTCTCCGTCTCCGTCTGCGTCGCAGTCAAAGCAGCGCTATCATCTTTTGCGGTTGCTGATGTGAGAATGCCAAACTTTGCAACCGCCGCAGTTTCCAAAGCTCACTGCTTATTAGATGAAAACTTCCAAGTTCTTATCAGACCAAGAGGCAACTTTTAATAATGTTATGTTATGTTTATACTATATACATAAATGTATTGAAAATTATGTTTGTGGACTTATTTAAGTAGCAGAGTTCCCGCATACGCTATAGCCGGCCGGTGCTGGCAAAAAAACTTTGAAAAGATGCAGCTAGGGCCGGATTCAATTTGCAAGGGCGCAAGGCCATACTACATATATTTCCATCACTATACTTCCTGATGTTACTTTTTACGGAAATAATAAAGTTTAAGGGTTTCCGAAGTAAATATCGAGAGTTTCCAGCTATAATACTCAGAGTTGTCATGTGAACAGGGTTTGCGGACGGCGAGATAAAAAGGGGGCGTTGCCGAAGGCGAATGAGCGTATGGCCAGGGGTAGGTTTAAGAGAGTGAGAAGTGAGGAAGAATGAACACTGAGGGAGAGTGGAGCGAGAAGAGTGGTGAGGAGAGGATAGGAGATGATGAATATTAAATACTGTCCTAGATATTTTGACGTAGATGTGCCGAAAAAGAAGGGCTTTCATACTTTTATTATTAAAAATAAATACATTCATATTTAAAAACACAAAATAAGATGAACTGCAAATTTTGTTACATTTTTTCGTTAACCTGATATCCCCTTTTTTGCGTTCCAAAACTGGAATATTTTCTTTATTCCTGACAGGAACATATCGGGTTTCTGCGTACTCAAAATAGAAAGAATCATATAACATGACATATTTTATGCCAGTACATATAAGATTTTGGAGTAATGTGAGTTATGAACCATCAGCGAAAGGCTGTAGAATAATATGATGTCCGCGTTTATAAACTTAGAGTGCAATTTTTTTGTTTGATAAGTCTATATTTTGATAAATGCATTCCTTAAGCTTAATTTTTAAATGAGAAACTTATTTGTTAAAGTGGCTGGTACACTTTAGGAATACTGCAATCCCCTCTACATTTTTGTAATCGTCTAATGGTGTCCCTTTGTCGTCCTTTTTTGGTCTCGTTCTATAATCCGGTACTGCATGCAGCCCTACAGCTATGGTTGCCTTTCGTACAGCCCATTTTCCACCCTACAAAAATTAAAACTTTTTGTTAGCAGTTCAAGTTTTTAAAGCTTTGTAATAATTTTGTTAGATTTCGCGTAAATTCCATTTGTGATATTACTTGGTGCCAAATAAAATAATGAAATATTTTCATTTTTATTGCTGTATAAACTTGTTTATTAGTTGTGTGGGTAAAAAGTTTCCTTGGCAATTGGAAGCCCTAACTAAAGGCCTCATACTATACACAAACCAATTTGGAAATTCTGCTGCCAACAGATTTGACAGCAACTTCAACAATTTTACATCCTCCTTACTCCAGCGATAAGTCATGCAAGGACACGCTACGCCCAAGCCGCTTAAATCAAAATCTGGCAAGGTACTTAGCCAAACAGTAGACGCAAATAGTGTGGAAATTTTGTTGCATTCATGCAGCGTGTTCTCTATCGATTAACGAGAAATCAAATTAGGCCCACTTGAAACCGTAATGCAATCACTTGGCTAATTCGCAGCTAACTGTATGCCTGAACACTTGAGCGTTACCTTGTAACCCATAACGCTCAATTAGGGCTTATAACTGCCCGAATGTCTGACTGAATAGCTGACTAAAGTCGACTCAAGTACTTTGGCAAACAGTGCGTTTGTGGTTAACATAGCCAAATTATTATGCTTTAGTTAGAAGTTTCAATCACGTATACGCCCAGCTGCCAGCTACACCAAGCGTGCACACATCATCACATCAACCCGGTTCCGAACATAGTCTTGCTTTAGACTGAAACTCGAATTGATGGGGAACCATTTCCTTTTATTATCGAGCCATAAATCAGCTGCTTACAATCAAGCAGCTCAAAGCACAATGTTACACAGTGAAACCATTTTCTGATGAATTTTTAAATGCAAATATTTTTGGAATTATGAATTTTGACTAAAGCTTATACTTAATTCGGTTAGAAAAATAGTAATTTTTGTTGGTCTATCTACACATGTATGTTTGGGAAATTAAGATGGTTTATAAGAGTCAGTACGCAAATACGCGAAAGTTTTATTTCGCTATCAAACTCCATATGGAAAAAACCGGTACGCAGCAAGCAATAAACCGGGCTGCCTGAAAGTTTAATCTATTATGTTGATGGTTGTCAGCTGCATATGGATTTCCAATCCTAGTAATAATCAGATTCCAGCCTTGTCAACGATTTCATATTAAACAAAGGCTACAGAATCCGTGTAGGTCCCAGGTTTTTGCGATCGTCCATCCGAAGTAAGAGCATGCATTGCAACAAATTAAATAAGCTTTTGTACAATTACTGATGAAATTATAATAATTATTTGGTATTTAGCATATATCCCGAGATAGTAAATATAGATATTCAACTTTAGAGATACCTTCCAGCATATGAAACTAACATATTTTTAAAGTTTAGTGTTATTCGGTTTGGATTTCGAGCTAAGGAGCTCCGCCATCTAATCGCTTTGCTAACCATCCCCCGTGCTCCTAGGTAGACAGTAGAACTGAAAAAGTATCAATAGTGGCGCCATTCGATATTTTCAGGAAAACGATTTGATGCTATCGATAGTACCATCGGTTCGAAGAGATTCGATACTATCGATAGTACGATATGGTTCTTTTCCTTCCTAACTTCCGCTTATTAGAGCTAATTAACTAACTACATCGATAGTTGCAGGAAAAAGATTCGATACTAAGTGATTCAAAGCGGTTCGATACTATCGATACACTATAGGCTTTTTTCATTCCTTCCCCCCTAACCTTAGCCTCCTCCTAACCATAGCTCTTCAGCTTAAAACAATTTCAACTTTCTAAACGCAATTTTTATACTTAAAAGTTTACCATAGCGAAGCTTCACTGTGCACATTGGTATTTATGTGCGCATGACATTTTTTTTGCTTTTGTTTATTTTGCATAAAATTTATGCTCGCATATAACCAAAACAACAGCAGCAAAAGCGCCAATAATTTGCGTGAATTTAATGCTATATCTGGCATAGGTAGCGATGCTCAACCTCCGTGGGTTTTATGAGTACTTGAACAGTGTTTGATTTGCCTTATTTTTACCGTTTTTTACGACATTTTGTAGGGTTGTTATTATTGGGGTTGTTGTTTTTGTTGTCGTCTGACAGTCGACTGAGTGTCAATAAACAACCGAAAATGTAAGCAAAACAATATCTACAATATATATGTGTCAACAAAGACGCACAAACAACCGCTGCGAAAACAACAACAACAATAACAACCTGAAGTCTTCAGGCTCATTAGCTTTTATGAGTCGAATGCAGCAGCAACACATTCGCTTTTATTGCAATGAACTACAAAACTGAATGAATGCATCATGCCTCAAATGAAACTGCTTCAACTGCTTTACTTTAATGCATTTCATGTGCGTGCGTGCCACCTGTTGGCGCTTAGCAAACGTTACGCATACGCCATGTATGCCTCAGTGCACATGCGGGCAATAAATTTTCATAAATCAATTGAGCAAATTCCGTTTAAGGGCCTTCTACAAAACATGCAAATTGAAAATTATTTTAAGCTTGAGCCAAAGCCAAAACAAATTGACAGCAAAATAAAATGGCGTGACGAATGCTTATTTTACGCTTCAATTTTTTTATAACTTTTCGCAAATATGATTTTCATCAAATATTAGGAAATTCGACTGATTCTTACTGTCTGTCGGTGTGAAAATTTGGTTTGTGCCCTCAGGCAAAAGCCGTCGTTTTAATGCAGTGCTGCTAAAGACTCACACATATGTACCTACATAAGAAAAAAACAACAAACAGTATTCACAAATTGAGCACTTCTGTGCTCTACCTTCTTTTTTAAAGAGTAATTACAATTACAAATCCAAATAAAGAATAGAAACAAGCACAAGTATTCTTCTTTTTATTAAGTGGCCATTACATTTGTAATGGGCTATGGCCTGATGTAGAGCACTCCTCAATCGGTTATACCAAATGGAGCCATGGCCTGGCCCTTCATCGCTTTTGTTCAACAGCCACATTGCAAAACGTTCTCGTCGTAGCTTCTTTACCCAAACGTACAACATGGCCAAGCCAGACTATGTCAATGTCATCGTAGAGCTCAAAGAGTTCGTCATTCCATCGAATGCGTTAGTCGTTGGCATTAGCTGCGTTATCCATGACCCATGCTTCAGCGCCCAAAGTTGAAGAGGTCGCAGGAGAGGACATCGCCTTGTTTGTAGCATCGCTCGGCATCAAAAGGTTGGGTGAGGTTTTTTCCTACCTTGACTGAGATGCGAGTGTTGCTCAACATCATTGGCGTAGTGTGAATATCTGGTCAATTATCCACCATTGACCAGGCCTAAAGTCACATATCAAAGACACATACTGCGTTCTCACATTGTACTAAGTGTACATACATATATTACAAATATATTATTATATTCTAGAAATAAGTTAGTAATATAAGCGTAGCATAGGAGAACGAAACCACAGCAGTAGTTCTTTAGTGCGGCATTGGAGCGATTCAGTGAAACCGCCAAGTAGTGGCAATAACAACGATAACTCAAGTAATTCATTTGTGCGGCTAGGGACTTAGAAGTAGGATATTCTATTCCGACTTAGTGCCATAAACTACCTTACGAAGTCCAATTAGTTATTTCGTAATTGGATTCAGTCAATTCACACAATACGATCGGTTGGGCCTTATGTGCAATAGAAAGAAGACTGATACCACGGTACTCAGCGGTCACAATTCTTAAGGAAAGGGCATAGGACACTAAGATTCTAAACATCGGGCATGCTCTTATCTAGCCAACACCAAAAGATCTGCTGCATGCAACCTACTAACTCATTGCTGCCAGTCTTGAACAACTCTTTAGGCAGATCATCTTTGTTTTAGTGTATTTGATTATCATTTAAAGAGTTACAATCGTGAGAGAAAGCGCAATCTCTCATCACAATAATGTTATTGGGGATTACCGCACCGCGACCTGTGACATCTATTGTGCCCCCTTACTGAGCCCCCAGCTCCCCTGTCAGTCCTATCACTGCTATAAACTGAATTCCAACCAGTTAATATCGGCCAGGGAGATCCTGTATCCGCCCAGGAGCGTCAGTGCTGGGAGCATTCCTCGCCGGTGATGCCCAGCTTGCTCTCACATTACTCGTTAGACATCTGTCCATGCACATTAGTATTTGGTACTTGATCGAAATGCTTTTGTTTCGTTTCCAATGCATTTGTGCAAGGCTCATATATGTATGTAACCTTAGGCAAGGTTTTAAATGTTTTCGCTCACGCATTTAAGTGTTGCAGTCGCAAAACTTTGTAAACAAATTTATGTTAAAACGCTTTTCATATTAGACTGTTACGGCTCATTGCCACAGGGCAAACTTTGTCAACTTAAGACATGAAAACTTGACCCAACAATTCCCCTTCGCTATTTAACGTTAAAAGCGCGCTTGAATTACCCAGTAAACTTTCAATATTCAGGCAGAAAACAAAAAACCTCATCAAACGGCAACCTTTCCAAGAATTCGCAGACAACTTTGTTGCGACATTCAACAGCTAAATTTAAGGACAAGAAATGCCTCCAGCTAAAAGCTGTAAAAATGAAAATAAACGAAAAATGTAAATAATATATGTATATGTGCATATTTATTTTTTATTTTTTATTGTATTTTAGTGAGGCACTTAAAAGAAAAAGCAGCTCAGCAGCAGACTGTAAGAGTATATCGCGACAAAATGGCTGCCTGCAGCGCCCAACAACAACCAACATGCCGTCACATAAACATAAAAAAAAACTAAATAAAAATGCGCTGTAGAATGTAACGGAATCCAAGTAAAACTGAAACAGTGCTTATTGACATAAAAGCCAATCATTCTTAAATAGCTTTAAGCCAATGGCAGCCAGCAAAGCCAAGTTAGCAAGATAAGATATCAAAAGGCCGTGTCAGGAAAAAACAAAACCCAGCCGCAAAGCAAGACGCTTTTTTAGTTCTGCACATTTATATTTTTTTAACAACTCAAATAATATTTGGCTTATAAATATAGTTTATTTGGCTTACTTCTTGACGAAATTCATAAATCGACGTTTATCTCGATCTACTCAATCAACTTTCCAAAACTTTGCTTTGTGGATCATCGAGTTTATGACGATCAAAAGGACTTCATGCTTCATTTAAGGTTTATTCAGGTTACAAGGCCGAGTTTTCTCGTGCGCCTCGGCATATCTTACCTTGAGTAAATCGCTTATTTCTGATCAGAAATGATAGTAGTAGAAAAATACATTTTTGTTAGAATTAAAAAATATATGTTGTATAAGCAGATAATTTTTGGTCGGAATACAGTTTATCAAGATTTGAAACATCTTCGCCTACTTCTTTCGATATCTTTGAAAAAATCTGCGTTCCAGCACTCAGTGCGCAATAATATATACCGTATCTACGCCTATTTAGAAACCAAATCTTAGTGGCAGCCTCTCCACTGTTGGCCGTAACATAATGTTTCGACGTTGACAGATGTGGAGTACTGGCGGACCCTTTTGATAACACTTAGCAACAAATTTGGCCTCAATGAAAGGCTTATGGCTAAAACTTACCTTGTCCGTTAAAATAAATATACTTAAGTTTCGCTTCAATGGTCCTCGAACAGTTTTGGTCTATGGTTTACAAGGCACTGAGCTAAAAACTAAAAAAAAACTAAATAATTGTAATTTTCAAATTATTTTTTGAGTTTATTTCCTTGTAACTAAAGATAGATCAAAACTATCTGAAACGGATTAAATTAATAGTTAATTACTTTCAATTCATATTATCGATAATCTTGATCGGTAGCAAAGTTCCCGAGATATATGAGATTAGCTGACTACGCAACTTTCGAAATCTCGAATTTTTTGAAATGATAATATTTCGAAAACCGTTCTAGATCATTCAAAAAGGTTCCCTGACTTAAAATAAGCGACCCCAAATCAATCGAAAGAGGTATGTTTTACTCCGGGATTTTTGTATTAATTTTTTTTTACGAAAATTAAAAAAATGGTCGATTGTGAGTGGCATTTTATTCATATTCACTAAAAACTTTTCATTTCGTTTGCTCATTTTGCTCAAATAGGTTTTAAAATGTTTGTAAAGAATCAGTTTATGGAATACAAAAGAAACATTTTTCAATTTAATAGCTTTAGAATTCATTGCCCTATAATTAGAAATTGAACCAAGGTAGACCAATAATGTCTGAACAACACTGAATCGATATTTTATTGTCTTTAGTTTCACTTACAGTTCATATTGATCTGTGGTAAGGTTAACGAGTAAAATGAGATTTGCTGACTACGCAACTCTCGAAATCCCAAATTTTTTCATTATCTTTCATTCATAATTTAAGTAGACTTGCACAATTCAGAGTTAACCGCAGCCAGAAATTCGCCGCAGATCTGCCGACTTACCCCGTTATATTAGGCATAGACCATTGCTTATAACCAAATCAAGTCCTACAGGAAAAGCTCTTAAGTTACTGCCGATCACCAAAAATCCGAGCACTTTTGATCCCTATAGATATTACATAGGGAGTAGCTACTTTTTTGTTACCTTGTACCCACCGCGACAGCCAACTGGTCCATTGGATATGGGAAAAGATATATCGTAGGCCAGCCCATAGACAAGCTTCGTATAAACAAACCTACGTCTGTCTCAAATAAATCAGTTTACAACTTATGAAAAGTGTATTTTCGAACAATAACTTTTAGTAAGATAGCTCGAAAACAGAAAGAAACATTTCAAAACCTATTATACAGTTAATGATCTTACTTTTATAAATTTAAGGCAAGCAAATGTGTAACGTAAACCTACCTTCTTAAGTATGCCATGCATTTTGGCAGCTTCAGCGCGTGTTCTGGGAACGCCTTACAAGAGGTATTATCACCAACAGTGCTGCAAATACAAGAGTTCAGTGGAAAAGTTACACACAGTGTGTGGCAAAAGTTTATTCATTTATGCGTTGTCTGACAAGGACCTCAGCATGTTGGCTGACTTTCCAACTCTGTGCCATTTTCCAGCCCATGCAACGTAGTACATAACTGAGTCAGCTTCACTGAGTGCTGTATGTTGCATCTTCTTCTGCCTTGCTGTTCCTGCTACATGTTGCATAAATAATGAAACGGCAAATTTTTTGCAAGTGTAATGTGCAAGTTCATTGGCAATGCATAAAAGCAGTTCGTTTGCAGACAACGACATCGTCCATTGCAAATCAATCAAATTACAAATGAAGCGTTAGTACATGATTGACGTCAGAACGTCAATCAGAAAAGTGCAAAGTGCTGAGATTTACAGGCAACTACACAAAACTACATATCCTTTAAGTAAAAACAAGTTAACTGATTCAAACTACTAGCTGAATATTTCATTGACAATTATTACACATACGCAGTGTAAGCGCCAAGTTGGCATATTTTCACATAATCATAGCAATGATTTTGTGCCACATTCAGTCACTTTTGTGGCCACAGCTGCAGCTGGCGCAAATCTCGATTTGCAAATCAACATCAAAATCCAAAATGCTGAAACCAAATGTCCTTTGTCCACAAGTACGGAGAGAGGCAGAGGCCACAGTGCCTGAGCACATTGCAAACAAAGCAATTTCGGTTTTATCCTTATGCAGACGCAAATTAAATTGTGTGTAATGTCAAGACCCTGTATTGAGATTGGTTTTCGCCAGAACAGAGGAGCATGCAAGTTCAGACAGCTGCCAAGTGACTTTACTCAGCTGTCGATATATTTAAAATGTAACAATATAAAGTTTGCCTTGGCTTGTTAGCAAAACAAGCATAAAATATCTATTAACGTTGTTAAATTTTGCCAAGTAAATATTTAAAATCTATTTTCACTTTTGGGATACGAAAACTGTGCTCAATGCTTGAGGCAAGCCGAAAAATATATAGCATACTTTTGCGGATAAATTGTATGTACATTTAAAAAGGTATCATTGAAATATGTGTGGCAAGCACAACAGAGCTTATAATGAGCAATGGGAAGTAACTCTGTGTGAGTGTGTGTTTGTGTGTATGTCGGGAACTACGCAAATATGCTAAGCACAGCGCCATTTTGTAGCTTAGCTCACGTGTAGAGCTGCCAAAGCAATTTGAGGATTACAGTAGTATCGACACAATATTTATACACACTGAAAAAAAAAAGAGATCATTTTGATGTCAGAAGTGCACATTGTGAACTGTACTTATTCATATGCATATCCCAACGCACAAATGCAAACTTCGCTGCTGTGTGTATGTGTGTGTGAAGTTGTGGTATTAAAAGATATGTAATTTTTATGTTTGCTTGGTATCGCAGCCAAATTCATTTTATCTCACTTGTAATCGAGTCTTCCTTTTAAATCATAAGCCAGATCTATCTTATTCCGGGCCGTACGATTTCTCTCTATTCCAAAAATTCAAATTGAAGTGCAAAGAGTGTTTATACCCTGAAGCCTTTGTGTTAAGAACATCCTGTTCATAAACGACGTTAACAAAAGTTTTGATTTTTTGAATTTTCAACGTCTTCGCCTAGTGAAAAATCATCACAATTTGATGCACCCCCTCCCATCTCCACCTACCATTCAAAGTCAGAAACCGATAAGCCACACAAAAACCTATATTCAATTGACTGAAATTTTTTGACTATCTAATTGTAACGTCACTTATCCGTAGCGCGTCCTTTCACCCATAGTCACAAAACGTCAGAATTTCATGTTCCCTCTCAAAGTGCCCCCAAAAGGGTATTAAAGATGTGCAGAAGGCAGAAGCAGGCGTGGCGAAGCATAATTTCCATGGACAAAGTTTCTTAGTATTGACTCGGGTGGCGATTCGAAGTCCCTCTGTATAAGTCCCTCGATCTGGAAGATCATAAAAGCTATAGACACAAAACTTTGATGCGCATATTTCCGCGTAAATTAAATTTGGTTCTGTCCCCGTTTTTACGGCAGAATTTCGTAGTTGAATGTATTAACCCGAAACTTGACAGACGTTTACGACTTGCTTACGTGCATTAAAAAGTGTTTCGAAATCGAATGAAAACATCAAAAGATATAGTCAAAATGTGCTGATCCTACCCATCTTCTTGTGCTCTTCACTTAGAAAACTTCGAAATTGGACCATTTTTCCAGTCAGATCGGCCTCGTGATACTTTCATTCTCATATTACAGTCAAATCAGCTATGAAAAGAGAAAATACGAGAGAAAATCGTAATATTTACTGCTCTATATGGAGGTTATTTTAAAAACCCGACTCCAGCTAAACCGACTCAGGATAACGAGGCCAAAATAAGTAAAAGTAAATCGGATATACTCTTCAAAAGCTATAGCTTTTTAAAGTTCTTTCAATTTTTATAGAACGACGTCTTTTGAAAGTTACGCGCACTCAACAGTTTGCAAGGCAATGTATCATATACATTCCATTTTTTGCATATGAGAATAAAAGCTTTCTTCACAAGATTTTTACCGCGACAAGCTGCTTTATGGAAACAGCTAACTTAAGACCATAAAATAGCAAATAAAACGAATGAATTAATTACTATTGAATTTTGTACATCCTGACAATTTTTCACAGTGTAGGCTTTTGTGCTGTGTACTTTAGGATGTGCCTGCATTCAAGGCCAACACAAACAACGACATTGTAAACAAATCTCCGGTTTGCTCTGCCAGCAGCCTATAAGGCAGCTGTCTATAAGGCCCACAGTTTCTCAGCTTCGATAACAATTCAGAGCATTCAAAAGCAATGAAATTTTTTACTTAAGCCCATTGTCTGTTCACAGCCACAGATGAATTCTAGCTTTTGTTCATGTTCGTCTGGCCGGAGGAACAAAAAAATACGATGAAAAATGTATAAAGAAAAGCCAAAGCAGAAGCCATACTTTTGTGAAAAATAATAAATTTTTGACATGACTGACATTTATTGTGTTTAATTATTATGGCACCTGAAAAGAAAATACACTTCTTCAGACACAGAAGCGCTCACACACAAGCACGGCCAATGCACTATAAGATTCAATGTAGCCAGGACCAACTTTATGTGCTCGCTTTTGGCCGAGAGCCTTAAATATTATTGATGAGCTGAATATTTGTGGCAATGCCCGGCAGCAGCCAAGTGAAATGTGAAACTTCAAGCAAAACTTTGCCACAAGTTGCAGCAACTTTTTTAGCCAGACAAGAAGTGAAAGTCGTAAGCGAAAAGTTTAAGGAAACTGAAGACGTTCCCTTTCACGCTTGCTTTACCAAGTAAAACCAATTTTCGCATTTCGGTTGCTTCGGTGAGCAAGCCATGTAACCAGGGCCTATAAGGCGAACTTAGAGAGATAATGGCTCTGGTACCGACTCATTTTGTATCACTCATTTGCTCATTTGCTCTGGCTCACCAATGATTATCATATAAATTTCTATATTCTATTCCATACTTTAATACAATCATATGAGTATTTGCTCATTCAGTGAGTTTATGCTAAATTGAGAAATAAAATAGTATGTATGAAACTTGGGGGCTCTGACACCTGCTACCTACCGTGAGCCTCTCTTGGTAGATCATATTACTTTTCCTCTTCCTATACCTGTTCGCTATCCCATACCCCTTCCGTTTCTGCTTCCCGTTCCACTTCCTCATCATCAAACTAGGAGCAGCTGAGAATATTGGTATGCCTGTTGAATACGTTGTTCATTGTGTAGTAGGCCCACTGTAGTATGCAAATGCAGTATCTCGCTCAGTATATTTGGTTGCTCTCTCAAGAGAGCCATGTACCTATTTGCTGATATCTGCGAGCATCGGTTGAGTTTATCAGATGGTGTACTTTTGTAAACCGTTAGTCTCACTAAGCGGAGGCGTATCCCACTGCTACAATTGGTCCCTACCATTCTTCTATTTGCTTCATTAGCAAAACTTCGCAAACGCCATTTAAGGGCTATAAAGTGGTTTTACGTTTCAGTTACTTATTTGGAGTTTGGAGAAATTTAGAATATTAAAATATTCTTTTAGATTTTGTGTCAAAACAAACGAATCCTAGACAAGGAATATGTGCGATGTTTTCTGTATTCAGATCTGTTCTTAGTTCCACTTCCGATGAAGGTTGAAATTATGCCACTGTTTATGCTACTAATTAATAACAAGAGATATTCACATCAGCATCGAAAGTTGGTTCCGATTGCGTCTCGAGAGCTTGCAACCCTAGCGAAACTCACTTGCATGCTGGAATTTGTTAGATGTGTGGCATGTGTGGCAGCAATAAAAACCAGTGAGCAAAAGGCGCTTGACATTTGCAAGTCGGCATCAGTGCCACAAGCAGGTTATATTGATTTAACCACATTGCACTTGACATTCAATGCCTTAACAGTGGCTGCAATAACTAAACGGCTTCTACTACTTACAGCTGGGTTGAGAAAAGAAAATTGCATTTCAGGCAGTCAAGCGAACTGTCTGCCTCATAACGGTGGCTCTTTTGATGTACGTAAATCCAAGTAAGTCAGGCGTAATGCATTCACACACGCACACACCAACGCACACACTCATATAAGCTGCAACTTGCAGCACATAAAACTGCAATAAATTGGTAAAATGAAAATATCCACCGCAAACATTCGGTTGTGCCACACGCCCGTAAAATGCTGCAACCGCGCCTGCACTTGAGTAAATTGCAGCAGTAGCAGCACGGCAATCATTGTAGAGATATGCTCTCCATTCTCCATTACCTACTGCCACGCCCACTCCTTGCACCCTTATGACCCCGCAAACTCGCTGCATTTTAATCACTTTAAACTTTCATTACTTCTGGCAAATGGCTTCATGGCTTGCAATGTGGCTCCTTATGCTCTAGTACGGGAAATGTTTTTACCATTTGCCAAATGCAATTCCGGTTAGGTCGTTAAACGAAGCTTCGAAAACATTTTTGCACATGAGACTCATTATTATTTAATGCTGAAATATACTGTTATGCGTATTGGGTGCACGGAAATTCGCAAGAATTTAATAGAAATTTTACAAGTTATTCTTTAATAACAACAGTTTTTCCTGGTACCAAGTTTAATCCTGTCAAAGCTTACATACCAGAAGGTAGTGCCCATTTAAACCCCTCACAGCTGATGTAGGACACTGTTACGCACTAGCAACATTTTGCGCCTACTGCTTGATAAGTTCAATCGATGTATCTTGACCAGCAAGAATGTTCCATGGGTTGGTTTGCAATCACGTTGCTCCAATGTGCCACCACAGTGTATACATAGCCCAGTGCCTGGTACAACGCGCCAACATGCGCCCCTTCAAAAACATCAGCCGAAGCTGTTACCTCTTCCGCGCCGATTTAAGTACATGCTGTAAAGTATCGGTCGGATTTGTTAAGCCCGCGGGTTTTTTGATAATGCCCGGGGATGGTTACCGATGCGCCTCTAGGGGCGCTATACTCTTTCGATACCGTAAGAACACGACTGCGATGAACGATGTTAGCAGCCACATCATCTCGCGAATCGTCATCAGTGAAACTACACTGTAAGTCCATCCCGAAATCGCCCATCTGCATACAGAGACCTGCATAAGGCGTGCAGGCGAGCTGCTAAGGCGATCCATGAGCTGTCAGCAGGAAAGCAGCGTGGAGCCAACTGTAGGCGAAGCTTCCGTCTGGGATAAAACGGTGTTATGGTGCTGCTATGCCCATAGTAACTGTTTAACCAGTCACGGTTATGTAGCCAGTTGCCTTACACCAAAGGGTTTGAATCTAACGCCAAACGGATGAACTTCAGCGTGTACATGCATGGATATAGTGGATACTGTTTAACAAGCAATCGGGAAGCCAAAAGGTGCCTTATAGCGGCACAATAAGGCACTTAACAGCGCCCAAGGTACAGAAAAAGATTCGACTACAAAGATATGCGTATTTTTGCCTTCTTCTTAACTGGCCATGACAACCTGTTACCGGATTAGGGCCTGATGTAGAGCACTACTTCAGGCGCCTCTTCTTTGCGCGCGACTCGCCAAAAGAAGTTAGTGTGCTTTATACCTGGTCCTTCCAACGGAGACATGGTATGCCACTTCATCGCCTCCCTTCATCAGACGCATTGAAAACCTTTCTCGCAGTAGTTTCTTTAACCATACGCACAACATGACCGAGCAATGGAGCCGTTGAATGTTAATACGCTCGAATAGGTCAATGTCGTCGTAGAGCTTATATAGTTTGTCCATCCATCGTTCCATCGGATGTGGTAGTCTTTGCCAACGCGTAAAGGGCTAAAGAGTACTTTCCGCTCAAGAAGCTTCAGCGCCATAAAGCAAAACAGGAAGAATGAGACCAAAGTAACAGCTATTGGCAGCAGTGATTCCCCGTTTAGATCTTCATGATGACATCGTTTTTCATTGTGACAGTGGACAAGACAGCGCTTAGTAGGGCCAATGATATCGATATAGTCTGCGTAGGCGAGCAACTGGACACATTTATAGTTCAATATTGTCCATCATAAAGGTGAAGAGATTGCAGCAGAGGGCATCGACTTGTCTGATCGGAGAAGCTCTTTTGTTGTTCAACGTCATTCTGCATAGAGGCACAACTTTAAAGAGATTTCGAACTCAGACAATGGGGCGTATACGCGATCTCTCAAAGTGCTATCAAATGCTGCTTTATAATCGGTAAAGTACGGTGTGTGTCAATTTGGTATTCGTGGATGTTTTCCAGGATTTTGCGTAGTGTGAACATCTGGGCAATGGTGGACTTACCAGGCCAGTTTTTTCGTGAATGGCTTTAGTCTTTCGGACAATACGCTCGATAGGGTCTTCTATGCAATAGAATGAAGACTGATACCATCATGTTAATATAGTAGAAGAAAATTGAATGTACTTACTTATGTAGCAAGAAGTGAGTGAAAATCTCCAAGTTTTGAGGGAAGCAGAATATAAACTGAATAAAAGCTTGAAAATGAAGCAAGAGCACAATCGTTGTTGCCACTTAGCGGAAATTAAGGCTTTAAATTCAAAATTTGATTTTTGAAAAAAATCTATTTAGATGGAATAATTTGAAACGAGTTTCTGCAAATGGTTTATTTCAATTGCTTACATTCATTTAAAATTCATTTGGCATTTCTTGTGACAATTTCGTTCTCTTTCAATTTCATGTATCATATTGTTTCTTGTTTTTTTTGGTAAATCTTTTTGTAGGTTATTTTAAAATATTCAGCATTTCAACAGAAATTCACACATCGGACTATTGTTTAAAAACAAATTTCTCGTTTGTAGCTATTGTTATTGAATTTATGTCCTGCCTGGACACACACCACACACACACAAACCCATCGTTTCTGGTAATGACATATACATATGTACATATTGTAGGTGTGTGCGGGTGTGCGGGTGTCCCTGTGTTGTGTCCCCTGCTCGTAAATCAATATTTAAACTGTGTACGCTCGTTTAGTCCTTTCCTCGTTCACATCGTCAGTCGTCAGTTGACGTTTAAAAATAAAAACCAAACTCGTTCAACTCGTTCAACGACTCAATAAATGTTGCAAATGCGCTCGTTGTCGCTGTGGTGTTGTTGGTTGTTGTTGTTGTTGTTGTTGTTGTTGTTGTGTGGCTGCCGCTGCTGTGGTTGTCGCCACCAGCAGCGCTGCCTCCTTTTATTTATACAAAATTTGATGACAGACAGTCGGGACGGTGCCCTACAGTGGAATACCCTGTACCCTTTTTTTTCCCATAAGCACTAAATCCAGCATACGGTTAAATAGGAACGAAAGTATTTTCTTTTATTTCTCTTTTTACAAGTTTAATATAACAGTAAGCATTTTCCTATTTGCAAGTTTCAATTGACAAGTTTTCCTATAGGGAAGTGGTGGCAAAAATGACTTTTATGCCCATAACTCCAGTATTCTTGGGCCAATATCTTTGAATTTTGTAACATAGATCAAAAATACATTTATAAATGTCTGTGGCCATTTTCAAATCAATATATGGGGTATGTGGCAGTAATTAATGTAAATCTATTGCGGTGGAAGACGGGGTTTTATTGAAAAAATTGGATACAGTTTTAACGATTAGGGTCACACGAGTCTCCACACCAAATTTTGTAACTCTATCTCACATGTATCCATATCTACATGCAGTGCAATTTCGGCACAGTTTATTGGCGAAGGGGGGTGAAATTTGCATATTTTTGACTATAACTTCTGATGTTTTTATCCGATTTCGAACAATTTTAAAACATAGATGCACAAAAACTGGACACACACCTCTGCTGAGTTTTGAGATGATAGATTGAACGGAGCGCCTGTAAACCGAAAAAATATGTCACAGGGGAAGGGGTAAAGATATCGACTTGATGCGACAAACTTCACCTTTTCGGGGTAAATGCGCATCTTTTGGTAAATTTTTGATATCTAGACGTTCCTACGGAAGGACGGACAGACGGACATGTCTATATCGACTTCTTATCATTTTTGCCCATGGAACATATGGTCTGCCACGCCTCCTTCTGCCTGTTACATACATGCCACAAATCTGTAATACCCTTTTATATTTTGTGTACAGGGTATAAAGAAACGCAGAGCAGCAGAGGGGGGCAGAGATATGCTACCGCACTTGTTCAGTGTGTTTTTCTATGTGTAAGTGTGTGTGTTTTTACTGCTTTTCGTTTAAACTGCTTTCGAGAGTGTGTAACAAATTCCATTTCAGCTTCAAAAACAACAGCAACATCTCAACAACAATTTATCTTTATTTCTCTGTGGCACTTCTGGATACTCTAGTGTTGTTTGTTATCCTTGTTGTTGTTGCTGCTGTGGATGCTGTGTATGATATTTGTTATTTGCTAAGCGAAATGATATATGCATTAGTGGTCACAGTTATCATTAGAGAGGCACACAGACATACACACACAATTTCGATTGAATATTGTTTGCTTAGGGAAGGCCAGCGTACACACTGCGTATGCTTAATAAACTTTGTTATTTGTGCTCTTCACGCTGTAAATATTATTATAAGTTTGTTGAGCAATTCACAGCGTATTTAAGAAGTCACGGCACATTATATGACGCGTCGACGAGTGTAATCGACTTTGGAAACAACGAAATATTTCAATTCATATCAATGCACAAAGACATAAACTTTTTTAAGGTTGAAATAAGCAGCTTTTGAGAAGACACTGAGAAGACTCCACAGAAGTCATGTTCTTGACATCACTGTAAATAAAACAAAAGAACTGATTGGACCTTAACAGTGAGGCTTTAGGCCTTGTAAGTCCACCATTAACCAGATGTTCACACTAAGCCAAGTCCTGGAAATGACCTGAGATAGAGCTCAAGCGGATAATTACCCTTACCAATAGATGGTACTTTGGTCTCAGTAAGTAGCAAATGAGTAGTAAAGTCTTTTTTTTGCCAGACGAAACTAATACTCTACAAGACGCTTATCCTTCCCGTTTTGCTTTATTACGCTAATGCATGGGAATTTTTACGTAAGATCTTTGACCCTTTACGCGTTAGCAAGGACTACCGCACCTGATGGAACGACAAACTCTATGAGCTCTACGACGCTATTGACATTGTCAAGCGAATTAACATCCAGTGGCCAGTTGAAGAAGCTAGTGCGATAAAGGTTTACATGATCTGGTAGAGAGCACACTACCAAAATTGGGACCACCTATGGAGTAGGCGCGCACAAGGCAGAGGCGCCAGGAGAAGTGCTCTACATCGGGTAATAGCCTGGCAACGGGTTGTTGTGGCCAGTTAAGAAGAAGAGGAAAGTGTAAACAAATTTCGGTTTACTCTTCTGTGTATAAATTTTTAGCATTTTTTTCATCTACTTTTTCCACAACTTTGCTCTTGCCTATCGATTATTGCAAAACTTTGACGAACTTTATTAATAATTCAGCAGCATTTCTTGCGAGCTTGCAGCAAGTCTGTTAAAATGCGAAGGCATCATCTGCTCGGCAAACGTTTCAGTTAATTAGAGCTAATTGCAGTTGTTCCAGCGCTTGAGCCAAATTAGCAACAACTTTTCAAATATAAAACCCAGAGTGAGTATATTAAGAGCCACGAAGGGCAAAGTTGGTGCATTAAACGTTGGATAAAGCTGGTAATGAGCTGTTACCATGACTGCGCCAATTGACCGTCAAACGACAAACGAAATCCATTACTGTCATGGGCAAATGCCATATAATTGGCCATAAAGGCGCATGTATTGTGTTACAACTGTGTGAGTTGATGGCAGCCATTGGCTGTCATATTTACGCACTTAATCAATATGGCCGCCGGGTTAAACAACATCAAAATAGCAGCGCAAACCAATGCCAACAATTTGTATAATCAGTATTGTGTCTGGGGAAAGAGGAAAGTGTTTGGCCCGAGGTGACTTTTCATAAATAATTAGTTAACTTAATTAAACGCATAAGGGCGCTCAGGCCTTGGGCCATGGCTTTAACAATGAAAACGTGCTAAACAATGAAGATGGACCTGAAGCAGTGGGGGCAAAAGGCAGTTGGCAGTGCCAAAAGTTGAGCTTTAAACAGTTGCAAATATAGAACTTGATCTAATATTGACAGTGAGTTTGAAAAGTTGATGGCCAGTCGTGCTAAAAGCGAGTGAACTTGAAGAGGGGCGGACAGCAGCAGCGGGGACAAAGTACATCAATGAACCAAACCGCAGCCAAACAAAAACAGCCCACGAAAATACAAACAAATACACACACACACACTAACACACACACACACACACACACACACACAAAGAGAGAGCGACCGCGACGCACTCATACAAATGCAAATAAATCGGATTTGTAGAACGAAAACAACAACAATAATAGCCATAGAGACTGAATATTCCCGAAAAATGTAGCAAATGGAACCAAGATGAGCGCCAAAAAAAAGCACATAGTTTGACCATGCACAGTGGTTCAGTGTGTTAATGTTTCATGTTCAACTTTTTTTCGTCAAATGAAGTCTGATAAATCGTAATATAAAAAACTATACTTGATTGTGGTTTTCTACTTTTTAGCAGCTTCATTTCATTTTCACTGCTGCAAATCGCTATATAGCAAGTGGGGGGAGACGGATTTGCTTTTTTTTTCATCTTTTGGTACAATATTTGTGGTTTTAACTCCTATAGTCTCTGAGAAACAGAAACCAACACGGACAGATGGAGAGACAGACACAAGGACATGCCTATATTGACTGGACTATTGCTTCTGATCATTTTTGCCCATGGTCTGCCACGCGTCCATCTTCCAGTTGCAAAGTGCTAAGTAAATACGGAAGTAATATTGAAAATGAAACAGATGAGTTCCTTAAAGAGTTAGACCTACCGATTATCAATGCTGATGCTACGAAAGAACTGAGTGTAAATATATGTTAAGTTGTTGATTTTGAAACAGGAATACAGAAACAAAGTGGAAAAGTTTAACTGGACTGCGAATAAATAGTTCGGAAAACCCACCTCTGCCGTATCAAAAAGTGTTCGCACAAGGAGCTTGAGGATCATCAAGTGAACGCTATAGTGAGAATGAAAAGGTCATCTGAAAATAAAGCAGTGAATCTTGCATCAAACTTTGCTGACGTTTATACAAAGGACGTGGTAACAAGTTGGGAAAAAAAGTAAACTGGTAGATTTGCGCCTATATAATGAAAATATGAGTGGCGTAGATTCTCTCGACCAGATGATTTAAAATTAAATAATAAATGTTCGTACCATGGCATGAACGCTTCGTATTTGAATAGAATACAAAAAGACTGTGAGACGCTACGACTACTTTCTTTATTGGATTTAGATCAGATTTACCCTCGTTGGACGTACAATATCTTGATGTGCAGGACAACTCTGACACGCCGAAATCTTATGGGAGACCCACACACTGTCAGAGATCTTTGTCGCATCTGTCTGCAACGGAGTGCATTTCTCCAAGTCAGTCTCCTAGTTAATCGCTTACCCATATGAGTGAGCCTTCGCTAAAGTGAAAAAAAAATCTTTTCATCTACGGAAAGAGGTTCTTCCGCTATGTACAGTAAGCTGCTGCAGTTGATGCATTTTACCAAACTCACCAAATCATTCTTGTGGAAGGAGTCAGGTAACCGTCCAGTATTATCTCTAAATACTCTTCATCTGAGCGGTACTCTCTTAAAATTGAACGCGCTCCAGTGTGCTAACTTGCAACTCTTGTCTTGCTCGCTTTGATTCCAAGTAACATAATTTACTTGAGATTGGACTAATCAATTTTGACTTCATTTTTTTGTTGTCTATGTAGCACTAAAACCACTGTGCCACCTTGGCACAATCAAAGGCAGCCGCGGGCGCAGGCTGAGCAGCGCAGAGAGCTATAGCATTTGGCTTTATCCTTTCATTTCATTGCGAACATCAACTGAATATGCTCGATTTGTGTTTTATATGGCCAAGCAACACAATAAATATACAACATAACAACAAAATGCTTGTGGGCCCTTCATAAAGCCAACCAGCAAGCCAACAAACGGACGGACAGACAATCAGACAGTCATTCAGCCAGTTAGTTATACAGCCTTAGGTCCTTTAACAGATTGAAACAATAAACTCAAATTGCCATAGTACAATCTTTCCGGGCTCAGAAGAGTGCCGGAGAGTGCGAGAGAGACCGTGGGAGAACAGCGAGTAAGCTGAGAAGCTGAGCTATCTCTGCTGTAAGTTGAGCCGATAACTTTATGCATACAATTCCATTTGATTGATGAGATTTATGGTCGCTACGCCCCTACGTCCCTGCCCTAGACCCAACCCTCATCTTCTAATAAAGAACTTTTATTTTTTATTTAGTTGTCTGAATTTGTATCGACAAATGGCTTGTTTCTTTTCTTTCTTACTTTTTTTGGGACACAAAATAAGGCGTATAAAAAAAACATTTTAAGCTGCTCAAAGGCAACATGTTGACTACGCCAAGTTTTTCCGTATTCTGTTTCTATAGCAGCAAATCAAGTGGATTTATTGTCACAGCGAATTAGGAACGCTATGTGATTTCCGGTTTTAATTGGTTGCAAGGTAAAATCGCGCATGACTAAGTGAAAGATTAGCAAGGCGATGATTGATGTGCAAGACGGTGCTGTAAGTCTAGGTATCGATTCATGTCTATGTGAGAGCTGCATAGTGTTAGAAACAAGACAACGGTAGCATAACTTCCATTAATAAACATAACTTAAAAAAAAAACACAAAGTCTAATACTCCATCTATTTTTACACATAAATGGATTACAGACATAGATTACAGCACTAACAATCTCAGCAGATCTTTTTCTTTACTGGCCATAACAACTCGTTAACGAGTTACAGCGTGATGTAGGGCACTCCCCATAACAACTTTCATTGGAAGAAGAGTTTTACGCGGTGGGACCCAAGCTCTACGCACAACCATCTTAAAGTCCTGGGGAGACTTCGCTGCTCACATTAGCTCAGTGTTGATTAGAGCAGCTAACAAATAAAGGTTGTGCGCCAACTTTGTTATGATAGGGACATGTATCAGTGAGCTTCTCCCTGACATACCAGAAGCCAGGCCCACCCAATGAGAACAGATAGTACAGCCACAAAAATAAACAGATTCAGTTGGCTGCACTATGAAGCCCTTTCGTGATCTTCTCACTGAACGTTACACAATGAAGAAATCTCAACACCTCCATACCGATTAGCAACCCCCAGCAACTAGGGACCCAGAAGCTGCTCGTCCGTAAGACCTGGTTCGTCCTAAGCAACAATTTCACTTAGAAGAAGCATCCCATATGCGGCCCCAAGTCTGGCAAGACCTGCGCTCCGAGTCGTCCCCAATTAAGCAAAGCCATTGCAGGAAAGATGGCTAACTCCCTTTGTTACCTGTGAGCATCCTACATCTAATCATTTTTTACCTTTCTTTTCTTCTGGGCGTGGTTGACTGATGTCGCATGCTAATTTTAATATTTTTCTGGTATTTATGATACTTTAGTGAACCCAACCAATCCTCTCAGAGCAGACCAATTCCTTAAGCATGATCAGGAGGCTGTCAATGTATAAAATGGTTTTCATTTCCTCCTCCTATCTGTCTTTTTCATACCACACTCCGATGCTCATGTGCAATTGTGTTTTGGATGGTATTGCTGCAGACCAGTCAGAGCACTTTCTAGAGCTGTATAGCATCTTTTTTTTCATTCTTCCCTTTGAATGATCGAACTTTTGTCTACATTTGAATGTTTGCCCGATATTTAGAGTGCATTGTTTTATTGGATAATTCAGCTCTTAAGAGAATCGTTTTACTTATTTTACGTAATATCTCGCTTACAGCTTGTCAAATCTATGGTTCCGAACTAGTTATACTCAAAATTTGCGTGCAGCCCTGTTACAAAAAGTCAATAGGTTAAAGTTGAGCTCCACAATTAGACGACGACATTCAAACGATGTAAATGACTTTTTATCAATTTGTAACCTCTTTAGTGATAAGCGAAGGTAACAATGTTTGAATCAAAGTCAGATTGATTATTTCACATGTCTTAAGTGCCTTAAAAAGTCTTTGTTGCAAAGAAAGCCAAATATGTTGGCTCTAAGCCATAACGGCACTTTGACACGCATGTCAACTTCCTCACACTTATCCTCAGATACAAATATAGAGAAAATGTAAAGGCCAGCTAGCTATAAAACAAAACAGAAGTGACAGTAAGCAATCAGTGCTTTGTGGACAAGTCCACCGTATCCGAAGGGTTTTCTTTAGCTTTCGAAGTGTAGCGTTCCCATGGCGTCTTGCATTGCACTGAGCTGCAAATTGTTGCCATCAATGTTGTTGCATGTTTGTCATTTGTCGTTTGTTGCATGTGCAGGCAGTTTGTCGTACTGCACAGTGGGAGAAATTGGCAAGTTAGCTTCGATTTGCTAATGGCTCAAAAATGTAGGAACAAATCTTTAAGAAAGGTGAAGAGGAAAATGAGTAGAAAGGGGAAGGGAAAGGGTAAAGGAAGATGTTGGTATCAATATTCGTAGCCGGACTTAGTATGAGGCAGCGAAAGAAAAAAGGAACACGAAGGAGAAGGGGAAAGGGCTCGGGAAGGGAAATGTGAGTGCGAGAAGAAAATTGTATATCTCGACTGGGGCATGAGGGTCAGTGGGCGTGGCGAGCAGGGGTGGAGCCCATAGTATGTAATAATATCATGATATACTGTACATGTACTAAATAGCTATACTGAAGTCGGAAGCAAGGCTGGAATCCACCTTTTGTTTAATTTTATGACTATCGTTGTAACTAAAAAATAATTAGCATAAAGCTAAAACTTGATTTTAACCTTAACATTCACAATAAACCACTCTAATAGTGCCGAATCAACACAACTTTTGTACCATGGAAGATAAAAGTCATCAAACGAAAGCTAGATTCGTAATTTCGCCCACTGTGCACCGCCAGTTCAAGGCGCTCAAATCCCAAGCCTGGAATCTCGCTCGTTAGTCGCTTACGTCAATTTCAATGCGACGTGACGACAAGTAGAATAATCTGAATGCTCAGTTAGATAGGAAATTATATTTTCTTGCTGTTATTTATATGTTTCAGACCCGTAAAGCCAGCAGAGAGCGGGTGAGTTCTTGCTCTAAGTGAGCAAAACACATTAGCAGCATTTATAACATTTATTGTAGCATACTTTTGTGCGCTGCTAAGTTTTATGTGACGGCATTTAACTTACTGTCAAATGTTTGTGCACAACTCATAATGCAATACTGCGATAGAGAGCGCGGGAGAGTGTGAAAAACTGTAGGAGTGAGTGCTGCAGCTGTGCGCTGCTTCTTTGGAAAAGTATTTTTTAAGTGAAATTAATTTTCCTGCGCTCATTTGTCGGTTGTCTTATGCGCCAGCGACAGCATCTTTCTTTATACAGCAAGTTGTCTTCCCTGCTTCAAATTGTATTTTTCATTTTGCTCAGCTTGAAAATTCTCTTTACTTCTCTCAAGATATTATGCTTGTTTTTGCAGACAAAAGGCATAAGAACAACAATACACTGCAGAAAAGTGCAGCAAATTAATTAGTCTTATTCATTCAGGCAGAACATGATGTTGCACACGTTTTCCAAAGCCGCTTTGACAGCAAGGAAAAGTCAGCTGGAGGCGTTGCTCAAAGTATTGCGAGAATATTGCAATAAGTATCGAGTATTAAATTTTATGAAAAATACGTTTGTTTTCATATTCGTAGAAAATATTGTCTTTAATAAAGTAACAGTTAATTAACTATTAATTGTAATTTTCCATAAAAACTGAAAAGAAAGATTTGTTCCATTACGTCAGTAATATTTTACAAGGCAGAGCCGGAAATGTGCTATGAATTTCGTCATCTTCTATAAAAATAAAGGTGCTGCTTTGTATGCATACTTTTTGCAATAATAATACCCTTTTTTGCATAAAGTCCTATAATTATATTACAGAGCCAAAATTTGGTATATATGGTAATTAAAGAATATATAATATTTGCATACTATTTTGGATGATTCCGACCACGCCTACCCTATACGTATCTTAGGTTTGAAGTATATGGGTGGGAGTTTGATTCAGTACAATATCAGATGAATCTACATTTCAATTTTGCTGGCTCCAGTTTATATATCAACATGTCTTTATAAAGTGAAATTTTGTTGCAGTTTTTAGGGAGAGGGGTCTAAAATTGGCACTTTAGTACCTATATCTTTTCAACTTTGTATCCGATCTTGTTAATTTTTACAGCACACTTGCACAATAATTGTGTGTAAAACTGTCCCAAGTTTCAATCGGGTAGGTTTAATGGTGTGGTTGTGAACCGTGAAATTCACTTTGTGTTCAGAGTATTAAAATACCGCGACAAATGCGAAAAAAGGCAAATAGCTTTCGAAACAATGATAAACCTGCATAATGTATGTTCTACACCACAGAAGATGACCACCTTGGTTAAGTTTTCTGTTGTTTTTCGACAAAACAAAACAATACACAAAAATTAACAAAATCTTTTTCGAAATACACATTCGACATATCCTGACTTTCATAGTTACCGCACTCTCTGAGTTTGGAATCCCTGCAAAGTTTGTGATTTGGTGACCTCTTCAACCTTGTGATGGAAAATGTGTTGCGAAATGACGAAGTACATAGAAACGGGATTGTATTTTATAAGGATGTCCAGTTGGTTGTATACGCGGATGATATCGATTACGTCGGCCGTACTAAGCAAGCGGCTATTGAAAGAGAGGGTGGGTATGGTTGTAAATGAGAGCAAGGCGAAGTATACGCTTTCTTCGAGTAGAGATATTCAGCTGTTGGACTCTCTGATTGATGTTGAAAACTGTATTTTTGATATTGTCAAGGATTTCGTCTACCTTGGCACCTCCGTCACCATGAAAAAAATGACATAATGGAGATCAAGCGGAGAATCACTCTTCTCAATAGATGTAAGTTTGGTCTCAGTAGGCAAATAAGTAGTATTTCTCTCGCGGGTTGTTATGGCCATTTAAGTAAGTAATTGAGATGTCTCTATTAACTCTTATATTAGTTATGTTCATTTCGTCACACAAAAATGTACGCAAAAATAAAGTATTCTTTAATGTGTAGTTTATATTGAACCAAATCTAAATTGCTGTATATATATTTTGATTTAGATATTTCCGATTTTTTTCAATATTACTGAAACTTATGCTTAGCATTCTTCGCATGATTTGAACTCAAAATTTTCAGATCTAAAAATGGAAACAAGAATTATTTACTTTTTGTTGTGCGATTTCCTATCATCGTCTGCCACGCCTACTTATTGGCAAAAGTCAGTCTTCGCACTGACACTATTAGCACAGGATAACCTTGGTGACCTTGATGACCTTGATTGTTTTTTAATTTAAACTATCACCTTGAAGTTCCAAACAGCTTCGATACACGATTTCAAGCGGACCGCATGCTGGAATATGAAGAGAAGTTTATTTTTTTCTAAATAAAATATGAATTTTTCAGTTTATGATTATACACATTTTTGAAGCATCTGTCAACTGTAGTTTGTAGTCAACTCTTTAGTAACGCAAAGAATTTACAGCCGAACCAATTCATTTCTACTATCGCTTTCAGCCCTGCCTTAAAGTCATAAAAACCTCATCATAAAGGGGCCTTGACTTTGACTTACTTATGTACTTACTTGATAACTTGAGCAACTTTATCATAAAGTTTGCAATGCACTAACTTTAAGCTACTTTTAATGTTTAGACATCAGGCATTAGATATAGGAGACGAGGAAGTGAGAGTGTGAGTGCGAGTGACAGAGATAAATATAAATACACAAAATGCTGAGCTTTGCATGAAGTTAATAAAAGTTTCTGCGACATTTTGACCTGAAAAATTATTACGCAATGCCAAGCTGTTGCTTCAACACACTTTTACTTGCCACCATTGTTATTGTTGTTGCTTTTACTGTTGCTTTTGTGGCAAGAAACTCCAGCTGTGCTCTACATTTTATTGCTGCTACTGAAAGGATGCTTTAAATAGTGGCACAGCGAAATATTTACATTTTGCAACAGAGTGAAACCGTAAAAAAAGGGCTAAAGAGCCAAAGCCATACTGGGTGGCAACAAAATTGGTTAGAGAAAGAAGACCCAAACCAGAAAAAACTCATTTAAAAGGATAAAGATATACACCAACACCACTATAACGGCTGGCCATGTGTGCCGTAATCGTATGTGTGTCTTAGAGGATTTGCAATTTAGTACAATTTTTGAGTGGAATTTAATTACAAATTATGTGAAGAGGCAGCAACACTTGTCGGCTAATATGAACTTCAAAAGCCCAGTTAACCAGCTGTGCCCACATACGTAAGCAGCTTCAAATGGCTTAAATTGTCTCAACTTCAAAAATAGCTTTGGCCATACTTACATATAACTGTCAGACTGTCATGTTAAAGTAGCCCAAAATGGCCACTTGACAACTCTACCATTTGCCACAAACCATATGTGTTATACAGTTATGGCAAATCTACAGCAATTTATGTGATTCACTAATTGAATGCCAAATACGCTCAATTTAATTTAAATATTTAAATGCTTATTACGCAAATTACACGCCTGTTATGATTTTCTATTAAAATTTGTTTAATTTGTTGGAATTTACATTTTCATTAAACTTTTTGTTACATTATAAATTAGTCAAGCGAATATTGCACACGTAATCGATTGTGCATTGTGTCATTATGAAGCTACTGAAAAAAACAATAAGTTTACTTAGAGGTGCCGAAAGTTTGGTTAGGTTTCTATATTTAAAAAATATTCATCAATTGATTCCTAAAGTTAGGTTAGGTTAGAACGGCTGCCAGGCCTTTTCCCACACATACTTAGGCCTCAATACGGTTGTCGAAGGGAAGCGACGAAAGGGCAGACCATGCCTCCGTTGGAAGGACCAGGTAGAGAGTACGGTAGCTATCTTTGGTATTACCAATTGGAAAAGGCTCGCGCAAAGCAGAGACGCCTGAGGCGAGCTTAACATCAGGCCGTAACCCGGTAACGGGTTGTTATGGCCAGTTAAGTAAGAAAGTAATTAGGCCATATTAGGGCTCATTGTAATACCGTAGTATCTACAAAACGCGTTTCTTCCCTCTTCGTAAGCAGACAGAATCAGAAGGGAGACCATCCGGATGCAGAGATAAAATCTGTTTCGTCTCCGTTTTGGTCTAATTTCAGACAGATCTGAGAGTAGTTGCATAGATACTTAAGCCTTCGTCTGCAAAGAACAGTCGGACATGAGCTGAACCGGTGCTCAACCTTTTCTTCGTCTTTCTTGTCCTAACAGCTCCTGTAAAAAACGTTAGAAGGGGCAAAAAGCATAGCTGCATGGACACCAACCAGAGTACCTCTCCTTATCAAGGAAACAGATATCAACTGCGCGTTTTCAGGTCAATTTTGTATTTTGTTCAAAATCTCGGTTCGCATAACAAGCGCCTTAGCGATATATTTCTCTCTTTTTCCATAAATGAGAATCGGCTATGCAATTTCCCTCAATGCCTCGGTGTCCCTGTACCCATAAAATATCTAATATTCCACTGTTAGGCGTCTCATGTAGAGATGTGCGGCAGCATTTTACCCCTATAGAATTAGACGATATTTAACTGAGCGATTTAATAACGACATGCTGTTGTCTTGGTTAGGCAAGTTAATGCCATATTTAATGCGAGGACCTCAGCCTGGCAAACACTGTAGTGACTCGGAAGCCTGCAGGTCTGGTTAATATTGAACTTTTCTCTGTATACACCACCTCCGACCCTGTCATTCGGTTTGGATACATCCGTAAAGAGGGAGTCAGCGTCGGCAAGTCCGGCAAGACCAACTGACCAGTCTTCCCTGCGTGGGATAAGAGTTTTAAAAGGAGGCACACTCCTTCGGTACACAGTAGTCAGTTTTGAACGGGACGAAAGCACACTGACAATATTTTGGCGTCATCACAACTAGCCTTAGTCCAGCAGCCCGAGTCTCGTATATAGTTGATACATAGTTGACAATAACGCAGTTTTCTCTCCTATAAAACTCAGGGAAAGATTGTTTGGAATAGCATCGAGGGCACCACTTGCCGTAGTGCAATGGGCGCCAATAATACATAGTTCTGCATCTCGCTGTATTTTCCCTGGTTGCTTCAGGAGGGATTTCCTTTGCAGTGCAGGCCACCAAATCAGGATAACTTAGAGGAGGAGCCGTGTAAAGCAAACGGACTATGCTGCAGGAAAGGCAACCATCGCTGCCTTTTTTCCGGTTTTCATTCCAATTTGCTGTCTAGTATTATCTACAAATATTTAGCACTGTTGCTGAAGTTAGAAAACTGATCCATATTTTTAAACTCCTATAGCTATGTCTTATTCTCTGTGTCTCTCTTATCGATTACAGAACACTTCCATTTTGAAGCTTTATAACGGTTTTGCAACATGTGGTAGAGGGTTGTCGTGCTGAAGATTAAGGTTTGTTATGTCTTCGTATTCCGGACGTTTTTCGCGCAGTGCTCGGCGGAAACTCATCAATTGTAGTGGATAGAGATCCCCATTGAAGGTTTTATTCGGTTTTAGCAGCTCATAGTATATCACACCAAGCTGATCACAATAAATAGCGGAGCATTAGCTTATAGCCGCGGATTTCGCTTTGGATTATAGTATTGCATCCACTTTTCATCACCACTAACAGTACGATTCAAAATTGTTTTCTGATTTTGCCATTGCAGTAGCATTTCACACATAACCATATGTCTTACAATGTCTCTTCTCTTCCATCTTCAGGAAAATAGCTACTTTTAAAATGACGAAACCAGTATTCACATGTTGAAATCGATTTAGCTTGGTTGCCATAAGTTTCACACAGCATTCGATGACCCTTCCGCCACCTTTTTCTTCAAATTGCATTAAAAAAGTAAAACTCTTTAAATATGTGACATTAAGTTTGCTTCCCTAAAGTTTGTCTGCCTCAAAGCACTTTATCAGCTTTAATGAATTTCATATTTCCACTCTGTTGCACTGAGACACCTCAACTTTCATGCCACAAGTCAATGTCATGACTCGACAACGCAAGTATTTCGAGCGACTCCGCGAGAGCCATCTGTAGATTGCGACTATGCCATAACATGCCACAGCACGCTGACTAAGCAAGAAGTGCAACAAAGTGTGGTACAACTAACTGTTAAACGGCCGCTGTGCAGAAATTAAAGCCGTTGCCAGGTTTTTTAATCAGACTGCAGCAACTTTTGATTATTAAAAAAAAAAAGAAGAAGGGTGGCAAGATTGCGCAGGATAAATCACAGCCATCAACGATGCAGCTCAAGTGGCACTATGTTGGGTTACTACCTCTTTGGCACTTTCAGAAATTGGTTGCACAAAGGAAGCACGGATGCAGGATGGGGCAAGCTACAAGGCGAGGCAATGTTGCGATCATGCAAACGAAATTTTCGCATACAAAGGGGTTAAGCAAGAGCGAGACAGAAATAGGGACCAGGGAAAACGAAAAGCAATTTTCGCTTAAAAGTTGCACTCGATAAATGGCTGTGAAAACGGCCAAAAGGGCACGCAGCTATGTCTCGGGGCAGCTAGAATGGCCAAAAAAGCGATTGAACGGCTTTGACGCTGAATTACCTTTACTTTTACCTTTGTCGGGTTTTCAGCACAACTAATTCAATTATTATATTGCGCATACGCCGTGTGGTACGCAATTAAATTATGCAGCACAAAGCAGCCCTGACAGGCACAAATCAAAGTGACTGAGCCGACTTCAGTCTGGCAACTAACCGTGCAATTAATCAAAGTGCAGCTGCAGTAGCTGCAACATCGACAATATAACCGCGACCGCAACAAGCGGCGCCCTGGGTTCAGCAGGTCCTGCAACAACAATGTTGCACTTTGCATTTGCGTTGAAGTTTAAGCAGCATTAAAACTCAATCATTAACCTTATTACGTCATGCAGCTTCTGACGTCCTGACATGGCCTCCTGCTTCTGCTCAGATACTCTGCTCTCGATCCTGCTTGCTTGCATAATTAAATTTAAAATGCAAAGTTAACAAGTTTTTACAAGTCAAGCATTTTATTGGTGTGCATGTTGTTGTTATAGCTGCCGGTGCTACTCAGGCCAGGTCTTACCACAGCTTAACTTAAACTTTTAGCAAGTGCACACCAGACGTATACGCAATGTGGCTGCTGCTGCTGCAGCACTAATTGCTGTTGTGCGTTTTATTCACGCACAGATGCATTTAACGCATTTTTAATGTTGCTCTTAATTAAATTTTGTTCTTTTCTTTATATACTTATAAGTGCATTTTCTTTACGCCGCATTTCCACTTGGTCACATAAAAAAAATTTGATTATTTTTAAGACAGTTTGTGAGATTGTCTAAATGCCAAATGGTTCAAGTTCGCTATTCCTGCAAAATTGCAGCGTTTTTGCAGCTTGACTTTGAACAGTATCAGGCGCAGATCTGTCAAGACAGAAAAGGACATTCAGAAAACGCAGTAAAGCAACGTTCTTTCCTTTAACCTTATGAACTTTTCGATCTAGAAAAGTACTACCACTAGCGGAAATTTACTTCCATACATAAGCCGATGCCCACCAAAAGTTGTAAAACTTTAAATATGTACGTCAAAAACTAGAAAAATTTAAGTTGAATCGAGTGAAAATCATTTTAAATATTGGGGTGCATTGAAAATTTAGAAGCCAAGTCAATTCGAATCGATAGCTGCGAAATACTTGACCATTTTGCAAGGGCCAAACAGTACCTGCCGAAGACTTCATAGCAACCAACATATTAGGTCAAGATAAGTAGTTGTTATGCCCTAGCTGCTAGCTGGTCTCGGTTTTCTAGAAGGTTATACTGCAAAATTTCCGAGTAACAGCTGCAAAAATGTGTTAAACCGCTTAACTTTTGAAACAATTTATACTCTTCAACACACACAAAAATCAGTTTAATATTAAATGTGACAGACTCGAAAATTAATCAAATTAAGCTTGTAAATGAAAATCTATCTTAATTTACGCCAATACTATCCCTATTAACTTTTAATTCGATTAAATGTACTCAATTAACAAGAATCCATTACAATCTATTCTATATTAATGCATAATATTTAATTGATTCTCTTTTAATTTTAAACCAAATTAAGGTTAAGCAAGGCATTATTACTAACAGCCTTTTGGCCTTTTCCTTTAATGACATGAATTTCCATTTGTCGTATTGAGAGCACTATTTGCACATTTATTCAAATGTGTCTAGTAGAGTAAATGGAATTCGATAAATTTAAATTTTATAAGAATGCCTAAGAACTTGATATTTTTAAATAATTAACCAATCACTCTGAGCGGTAGCTCTTTAGCTGTTACGCAAAGAGAATACCACCTCAGCAGGTCAAAGCATGTCGTATAAGGCGACTAACAATGACACTGGGTTCTTTCGAAACCAGTAGGCCTTAAAAGGGTAATGTGTAGGGTTTGGGACCGACCGCGTAAAACCACAATTCCAATGAAAGAATGTATTTGGATCAGGCCATAACCCGATAACGCGTTGTTATGGCCAGTTAAGAAGAAGAAGATGTAACAGGCAGAAGGAGGCGTGGCAGACCATATGTTTCATGTACAAAAATTATCAGGAGCAATAGTCGATATAGCCATGTCCGTCTGTCCGTGTTGGAACAGCTTTCTCAGACACTATAAGAGTTAGAGCAAAACAATTCTATTTTTAAAATTTTCTCAGAGCTGAGGGAGTTTGTCGAATCAAGTTGATGTCTTATCCCCTTCCACAGTGACAGATTTTCGCGGCTTTCAACCGCTCCGTTAAATCTATCAACTCGAAACTCCTCAGAGATGTGGGTCATGTTTATGTGCATCTACGTTTTAAAAATTATCGAAATCGGTTATATCTTAATTACTGCCGCAGCCCCCTTTATATCGATTTGAAAATTGCCACAGACATTTATAAATGTATTTTTGATCTATGTTAGAAAATTCAACGATATTGGCCCAAGAATACTAGAGTTATGGCTATAAAAGTAATTTTTGCCCCCATGATAACTAACTTCCCAATAGGAAAATTTGTCAATTGGATTGGAGGAAAATAATAGCGGGCATGTCGTTCTTATAAAAAGAGATATAAAAGTGGAAACTTCCGTACCCATTTTACCGTATTTAGTGTTTATAAAGAAAAAAAAGGGTATTCCACCGACTCCCGACTGTCTGATTCAATTTTTTTTTTTTATGTGTCCGAGCTAATTTCGGTTGTTTTGAAAAAGTGCGGAAAAGCCAGAGTTGGTTAACAACTGTTTATTTTGTTTACGTTACAATAAACACTATTTTCCAATTAAGGGATTTTATAACTTTTCGGATTTTAACACCTTGAATTTTGTTTCTAGGACGATAAATGTTATGACCATTTTGCTTTGAAAAATCAACCTTCTTCCCTAATTCGAAAAAAGGCCGTCTTCTTTATAAGATTTAGCCACTTGATGTTGAAAAATCAACTTGCTCCGATTCGTTACATCTTGGTATCAAATAAACGTTGTAATTCAAGTGGTTCAAAACTACGCTTAGTTTCGCTCTATCTCGTCTAGTTTCCGAGATACAGCCACTTGTAGTTGTTTAATCAACTGCTCCGATTCGCTTCATCTTGGCATAAATTACACTTTGTATTGCGAGTGATTCGCTGTATCGCTTCTAGTTTCCAAGATACAGCTATTGAATTTGAAAAGCCAAGTTGAGTTTCACAATTGCTAGGTCGGAAAATTACAAGAGCTTGGAAATTATGTGAGAAATCAATTAGCATCTTTCTTCATGATCTCGGACGAAGTGATCAAATATAAAAAGATTTTGTTTTGATTTGAACATGTTTGCAGTCCTAACGTAATCGGTACATTTTTTAGAGTAAACGCTGCTTGAAATTGTAAAATGTTATGTCCCAAAGTTACTTCAAAAATTAAAGTTTAATTAAGTTTTTTCAAGCTCTTAGCACATTCCTAATAATAACTACAAACATTTGAATAAAATGCGAATTAAGTTAAATTTTTAATTCCTATAAACTGAAAAAACTAGTTTGAGTGCTTTCAAAGTTTTCTATTGAAACAGAATCTCATTAAGTGTATATCTTACTGAAAGAAAAACGTGATTCCTTTAGCTTCACTTGGCACATGATTCCTCAAAAAGCAGCTCATTACATGTAAAATACAACTTAATCCTTTACAAAGTTATCTTAGAAAAAGCGCTTTAATGCACTTGCTTGTGATAGTGTCACTTTTGAATACAACCGTGTACAGAGCTCATTAATTACTCATTATGAAAGTTTTTCCATAGTTTTTCATCAGCAGCTGGTTCCATTATGCCGCCGCTCTTCTGGCATCATTTACACAATGAGCTGATTAGAAAAACTTGTGGAGCATGCCGAACACTCTCCAACTAATTGCACTTACTTCAAATGTGTTTACGCAAATTTGCAACTAGTTGCAGACACCTCTGCAAACCCCGCCATAACAACAACAACAACAACAACAACTGCACTTGCTTAGAGCCATTAGAGCGAACAACAAGTGTAACAATAACAACAACAAGAACAACTGCAGGGTCAAAAGTTAAAAGAGCAAACAAAATATTCTACGTGCAGCAAGCCAAATGTGGCAAGTTATGTGCGCCACAAAATTTGTTTACATACTAGCAAGTGGTGCATGCCACAGATTGGCTGCAAGTCCGTAAGCCTGCCCAACTGCATGGCTGACTATTTTGATGGTCTTTTTGTGGGTTATGGGGCACAGCTCGGTGTTGCAACTAGTAGCAAGTAAAATTCACGTAAATTGTGCGCACTCGTGCAATTCATGACGACAATTTGTTTGGACGAACCTTCACTAGAAACAGTTAATTGAGAAGAAGAAGAGTTAAGAGAGAAACTTAACCAAGCGGCTTATAAAAAAGTGAGTGCTAGTTTCAGGGTGGATAGCTGTACCAGGAAGGCCAAACTACATCCCTCGAGTGTGTTGTTTGAATTTTAAGCAGTTTTGGAAGTCTTAGTTGTCTGGCATCCATGTTGCGAAAAAAGAACTTCCTCATCAAGACTACTGTTGAGCTTTGCTGGAAAGAAGAGACATCGCTTCTTCTCTACTTTGACTAAATGTAGCAAATGATGAATCGGATTCAATTTCTCACCTTGGACAAAGTCTCTAGAGTAGATTTTTTGATGGGAAACATCTTTAGACGCACCTTGCGTGTAAGACGTAAGACATATGCCGTGACGGCATATTTCCAACACCCCAACTGTAACACTGATTCCCTTGGCGTTATACAACTTTTTAATGATTTTAATGCATTGCTCAATTCGTTTTTTTTGAAAACATTGTACTTACATAACCTTTAAGTTTAAGTTTGGTTTTTCCCACAAACTGCAGTTACTAATTAGCCCAGAAATTGCCAATGCAGCAGACTCAAAATAGTATTATTCGCTGCACAAACTGAATGCAGTTGCACACATTACGTATACGCCGCATGTTGCTGCCTGACTGATTGGCTAGTTGGCTTCGGGCTACATACGTAGAGTTCAATAAAAGTTGTGCGCCATTGATGCGCTCGGTTTAATGCAATCAGCTCTGGCGCACTTTAAATCCACTGAACCAGAGCCAGGACCTGGGCTCAAAGTTTTCGTTGACCAAGTAAGATTGACATGGATCCATTTTCCAGTGACCAGCTGGCCAACTGACTAGTTGCTGGCCATGTGTGAGTGCGCCTTTTACGGCTCTGCTAAGTGTTGTCTAACGATTTTCAGTGCTCGGCTGCTGCTGCTAACTGTACATGCATTTCTACTTAAATTGAAAGCTTTTCCAACATGGCCATTTATTTTTATTATAGTTTTCGTTACACTTTACTATCATTGCTTTTCGTTTCCTTTGTCTAGTTTGTTTTTCTTCTTCTTGCTGAGTTTGAAGGTTTTTCCAAAGTGCGCTTTGTTGGCAAATTAAAATAAATTAACGAGCAGGCTGAGTAAGTTGCAGTTTTTCTGCAATTTCCACGGCGACTAATTAGCCGATATGTTTAGCGGTGCGCACATCAAAATCAAATACTCATAGACAGTGACGTGGATAGCTTTTTTAATGGGGGGATATGACTTAGCCAAGTTATGTGACTTCGTAGCGTTGAAACCCTCAACAATGAGAAGGAGCAATGTCCTAAGAATACGGTCACCTGCCGATAGAACCTTCAAGAAGGATTTTTTAACATTTTTTCAGTGCGAAGCTAAACGAATCAATTGTTGCGTATATCGATTGTCGGTCAAAGAATCACCTGATAAATAGCTATATATCATTGATCATCCAGCTTTAGGTATGAGGTTGAGCTCTATAGAAGCGATTAACGTAGTTATCTTTCTTGGGGTTGTCATAGCAGATCCAATTCTTATCTTCAGCCACACTCAGCTGCTCGCTAATAAAATATCCTTTCAAGGTCTTTCGGCTTCAGCTCTAAGGCATCCATTTTCTTTACGTTTGAATCATCCACATGACTTTAAAACTTACTTTAAACTTCTACGAGCATTCACTTCTTCCAATTAAAGTAGGAGACTAAAACATACGGCAAATGCTAAATAATTCGACATTTTCAATACTGTAAAAGAACCAGCTTTGTGTTTGAATGTCATAACCTATACAGCCTGAAGAGTTTTGGGGGGGATTCCCCAAGCCTCCACCCTATCTACTTTACTGCACAAGTCAAACAGCTGATCTTTAGCCGTAATATGTCTTGAACTACCGTAAGCAGCTTAATAATGGGTAATAAATAAGTAATAATATGCATGATGATGATGGAAGGCACATAATTAAGTGGCATTTAAACGAACTCGTACAAATTTACACGCTGGCTTAAGCATTGCTTGTATTTTTATTACGTATACGCTGCGTTGCACACAAGCAAATCAAATGAAATAAAATGTCACAATGACCAGGCAAATAAATACGCACAGCCGGCTGGGCTGCACTGACGCTCCGCTCCGTCCGGCTTGAGTTTAACTCAGTTGTGGTTTATTGCCACTACGTGCCAGCCAAGCGTAAGCCGGAATACCCATTCAAGATGCAACACTACCAGACGATGAGTTTGCCTTCTGCTGTTGGCGTTCTCGCTTGTTGGCCTTCTTGGCATTCGTCGTTGGCCCTGTTGACGTCCTCGTTGTTGTTGTTGCCTGCTGTGGCTCCACAATGCGTTGAAATAGCAGCGCACTCAGATGTCCGGCCAGTGGGCGACTGCAGTGCTTGTAAGTGGGCGTGGCAAAGCATTCACTTAAATGGAGCCAACTACGTTGTGTCACGGGCACGCAGAGTTTATCGAGCAGCCGCATGCTCAGCTGTGGTACAATGGGCTGCAACGCGATGCCACACAGCCGCAGCGCATCCATTGTCATGCCGATTATAGTCTCCAGGCGCAATGGATTTGCCGTAGCGGCTGCGCCCGCTTTTAGCTGCCAGGGCCGAGCGCATTCAAAGAAATTATTGGCCGCATGCAGCGAGGCGATGATTGTGTCCGCCACCAAGTGGAAGTGGTTTTGCTCATAGTGCTGCTTGCAACGCTCTGCAAAGATGAGCGAGACGGAGCGTTAGTAAAAGTGGCAAGTTACAATAAATGCAAATGCCAAGCACGCATTAGCTACTCATGACGGCGGCCATTTTGAAGTGCACTTGGCGATAAGCTAAAGCTAGCAAACCGGAAGCCGTCTTAGCTGCTTAGCGCGTAAACAACAGCTCGCCATTGTGCCAAAACACTTCAAGTTGGCTACTTAAAAATTGTATTAAAATAACAAAAGCCGCATATTTATCAGCCCGGCGCACAAATGTCTGTCTTCCCGTCTTACCTGCCAGCTGCAGCAGCGACTCCTGCAAGCGCTTTGCCGCATCCAAATCGTGCAGCAACTGGGCCAAGTGCTCGGCATGCACAGTGGGATAAACTTGTTGTGGATTCAATGTTTTGGCACAGGCGCGTGATAACAGATTGCCCAGAGTGTCCGCCAGCTCAGAGTTTAGTATACGCAGCGCCTTCGTATGACTGTAGTCTGTAAAGAAATAGCCAAAAATGGGTTAACAAGTAAAACTTTATTGCAAGACTTGGCTAAAAAGTTGAAAATGACTGCAGCTGGCAGGCTGTGAGCCAACGAACGGACAAAATAGCTTACAGACAACTCAAATTTAAAACTTAAACTGTGTGTAATTGGCAGACTTGGTCAGCCTTGTCAGGACAATAGGCTGCCAGTCAATCAGCAACTTTTCATCATTTTGCATGAGAGGATCGAGAGAGGCAGGGCGAGGTAGCTGCAGAGTTGGACAACGTGCCAAAGGAAGCTCATTAAAACTGCACTGAAAAAATAAAGCCAATGTGAGCTGAATTAATGTATTTTCAGCTTTTGCCGTGGCTTTTTAGCATATTTTAGCGTTGGTGTTTATAGTTTTCTGAAGCCGTGTTTCACTGACACAGCTTTTAAAAGATTTAAACGTACTTCACTACTATATAAAGTCCATGTCGTAGTTTTAAATACTACCAATTAAGCCTAAAATATTCGGCAAGCTTTTTATTTGGAAACAAACTTATTTTTGTTTTCGCTAAATGAAAGCAGCGTTTTTTTTTTAGTGTAGCCTCGCCGCTTGGATTCGCTGGTACGCGGTTTCATTAAGGCCTTGAAACGTTTTTATTGCAGAATTCATTAGAGTCCTGCCAGCGACAACAAGTGTTATTGTGACTGAAATATTGTGTGCGAGTGGGCGAACTCGGCGTATGAGTGATGTATGGCTTTAACTGGGCTTAAGTGTGCCCACAAAATGATTTAACTTTATATTGCTCTAACTGTTTGCAAAATGTATGCCAAATACTAAATTTATTTTCTGTCCTATTCCGGGTTTCATTTGCTATTGGTGTGTGTTTTGTTGTTTTTGTTGCTTTAGCCGTTACGACTGTCCATTAAAGGGATTAGGGCTGTCTAATGCCAAGCGGAAATGTCAAAATAAAAAACCCTGCATACACACATACACACACACATACACACACACACACACACACACACGAACCAAAATAAAACTATGCACGCTCGCAGATAGAACCGAAAGAGGGTATAAAAAACATTCCATGCAGACAGTCGGGACGGTGCCAGACAGTGGAATACCCTTGAACAGAATACCCTGTACCCTTTTTTTTCCCCATAAGCACTAACTCCAGCATACGGTTAAATGGGAACGAAAGTATTTTCTTTTATATCTCTTTCTACAATTTTAATATGACTGTAAGCATTTTCCTATTGGGAAGTTCCAATTGACAAGTTTTCCTATTGGGAAGTGGGGACAAAAATTAATTTTATGCCCATAACTCCAGTATTCTTGGGCCAATGTGATTGAATTTTGTAACATAGATCAAAAATACATTTATAAATATCTGTAACAATTTTCAAATCAATATAACAGGGGTTGTGGCGGTAATTAAGGTAAATGGATTGCGAGGGAAGGGGAGGTTTTATTGAATAAAAGTGGATACAGTGTTAAAGATTAGAGTCACACGAGTCTCCACACCAAATTTCGTAACTCTAGCTCACACGTATTTATATCTACATGCAGTGCAATTTTGGCGCAGTTTATAGGCGAGGGGGGGGGAGTGAAATTTGCATATTTTTGACTATAACTTCTTATGTATATATCCGATTTCGATTTTAAACATAGATGCACATAAACTCGACGCACACCACTGTCGAGTTTTGAGATGATAGATTGAACGGAGGGGGAAAGATATCGACGTGATACGACAAACTTCATCTTTTCGGTGTAAATGCGCAGCTTTTGGTAAATTTTTGTAACTCTACCTCTTATGGTGTCTGATATCTAGACGTTCATACGGAAGGACGGACCCGACTATTTTTGCCCATGGAACATATGGTCTGCCACGCCTCCTTCTGTCTGTTACATACATTGCACAAACCTATAATACCCTTTTACACTTTGTGTACAGGGTATAAACTTTGCAAAAAGTAAAAACATAGATGGCATTGTATATGTATGTGTATGCATGTACTATCTACCGTATACCATCCAAGGGATCCAAATGATGTCAGTTAAACCCAGTCCGTAACTGATTGTTATTGTTGCAGTTGTTGCTGTTGTTGCTGTTGTTGTTAGTGTTGTCGACTGCTTGAAAAATCGCTTTTTAAAAATCTGGCGACAAATGTTTTAAGTCGCTTAGTGGTCCAGAAGTAAAATTGAAAGGATCCGAGCACAGCGTAAACATTTTGCACTTTTGTCTGAGTTGCACTTTGGCATTTTCCAGTTTTCCCTTTTTGTAGTTTTATTTGTCGTGATGATTTTGCTGCACTCTTTGATGCCTTTGTAATTTGGCAGTGAGGCTTGAGCAAAATTTTCCCTTTTGACATAAACAAAAGCAACAGCGTGACAAGATTCGCGGAATTGAACTGAAAACTTGTGATAAAATTTCCAAAACAGTTGCATTTCTTTACGTGGATTTTACACTAGACTTGTTACTTACTTTTTAGAGAAAGAATTAGCGAATGTTTAGTGAGGCTTATATTTATCTCTTGAGATTGCACTTTGCAACAATTTAATTGACTTAGTTCTCTGAGAGTGGAATGATTCAAATGCACCAGTGGTCGCACAGAAATTACAACTCTTCAGCCTTCTAAGTGTCGAACAATTATAACTTCGAGGCGTATCTTTCAGTGTTTAATAAGTATTTGAACTCTTTAGTGCACTTTCTATAAAAACAAATACGTATTCGCTTTTAAGTTTGTTTTGTATCTAAAGTGGACCGAAAATCATTTACTGGCTATGTTTTCTTCTTAGCAGGAAGTCCGATATCATGGAAATCGGAAAAGCAGCACAGCGTGGCACTCAGCAGCACGGAAGCTGAAGATATGGCACTATCAACTGGGTGCAAAGAGGCAATAGCAATGCGTCGCTTAATACTTGGAAACTTGGTTTCGGTGACGTAAAGACACCAACCGTGGTGTAACTGAGGACGATTGCTCAAAAGAAACATCATGTCGTTTGGTGAAAAGAAATGCTTAAGAAATACAATCGCGATGCTTCCAAAGATGTGTATAAAATCCTCACAGATGATGTATCATGGATCTATACGTATGAGCCTAAGAGTAAACAGCAGTCGACGGAATGGATGTTCCTAGATAAACAAAATTCAAAAAAAGTTGTTCGCGCACAAGTAATGCGAAACAAATGCCCACTGCTCTCACACACCTCATCAAACAAATTAATTTTTGAACACTCAAAACATCGAATTGATAGTCATACAGTGATGATCTGGCACCCAAATTACTTCTTTTTCTTCCCATATATCAAAGATAAACTGCGTGGTCAACGATTTGTTAGCGCCGAAGCTTTTAATACGTTCAAAAACCATGTTTTGGAGGTGTCTCCCGCCGAATGGGAGAAACGTTTCGACGAATGGTTTGAACGCATGCAAGTGCAAGCAACCTTTATGAAAAATACATATTTTGAAAACCAATAGAGCGATTTTCAATGATATATTAGTGTTTTTTCATATTTTTTTCAAACTCTTCTAATTGAGTTGGATTGAATTGGAATTGAGTAAATTTTGTGATAGAAAAGACCGGCTCAAAGTAATTATTTCTGAAAGAGAAAAAAATTGATTTTGGGTTTCTATTCAGTTGAACGAAGATTCTGATACACCAAAGAATTACTGTTGGGTTTTCACCACTGGGTATATCCGATTTGAATGTTTTAACTGCCAAAACTTTCGGAGACACCAGGCGATTGGCACGCTGGCTATCTTAACCTCTCTAATCGGACCCGCGCGGGATGGCCGCTCATATTCTCTCTTTATAAGCGAAAAAGTGTGGCTGCTGCATTTTACGCGAAAGTTGCTAAATTAAAGCGAAATCGAGTGAAAGCTGCACCGCAAAGTACTTTCATGTTGCGCATCTGACTGCGAATAAGTTTTTCTTTTTGTGTATTTTTTGAAGTGCCAATTCTCTTAAAAGTAACGCATAACTTTTCTAAATTCCTTTAATAGCAAAATAAAATGACAGAAAATAACTAATTTGCAGATTTTAAGTATGTTACTTGCTTCACCTATTCGTAATGATTCCGGTTATTTAGTTACACATCAAACATACAAAGAACAATAACTAATCCGAGCTAAATGGCAACATCTAAACATATATAAAACTATTCTACATTCACATACATAATATATGCGGTCTTGATTATTATTTCAATGACAGACCTCAAAGCAACCCTTCATACACAGGCAATCAGCCATGGTTTCAAACACGATTTACCCGCATTGTGTGCGCAAAATTTTAATTAGGAAACAAAATTTTTATTGCACAATTTTGCAGCAGGACAAAAGCTGTCAAATATGAATGCTGCAATCAATTGGGCTGCATTGAATAACTGTTCAACGAACTGAAAAAACGGCATTGACAGTCAAGTCACAATGACACAATTTCAGTTTTCTCTAGAATTTGCCGAATGCATCAAAGCCAAAAATATTTGAAATTCGACAAGCTGTAACTAGCTTTACACATTGAATATTGTTATTGGTAGGGTTGCATTAGTTTTATAATCATGCCTACTACTAATTCTGATTTCAATATGTTCAAATGAACACAATGGGTCGATGCGGCAGAAATTCTGAATGACTAGTTTCGGAACAGACCCAGACAAAATTTGTAGAACTTGCTTATATGTACATATATGTTTTAGTTTATAGGAGAAGTCAATATTCTCTATATCTTTCGAAGTTTTCACTTTTAATATTTGGCACACCAAAAGACGTTACTCACCACATCTATCAGACGTTTAGTCTACATTGGTAACTATTTTAAGAGGTACCGACTTGGAGTGAGCACACCTTCTTTTCAATGCTACTAACTTTTTCCCAAGTAACTTATCGTCTGCCACGCCTCCTTCCTTCTATTGCACACATTGCGAAGAATTTTAATGACCGAGACTACATAAATTCGCTTGAAAATTTCGTTCTCCTTTCAATCCCAGCTCAGGACAACTCTGAAGAGAATTAAATTTGCAACAACATTGACATTATAACTAAAACGAAAAAACTGTATATGAAAATTGTAGCTGAATAAATGTCTCGACCATTTTTCTATAGCTTGCTCCCCAGCGCGCTAAAGTTGAGCGCTCCGGAAAACTGCGATGGCTGTGTATAAGATTCGAACTCAACGGCCACAAGTATGTTGCTTAAGCACGAAAACATTTTGTTGTAGACATGATCACCGTTTTCGATAGGTACCCATCTGATCCTGCTTTCTAGAGGATAAATAAATGCGAGTGTTTGAGACATTCGCTTTGACAAGTCTGCAACACTGTTGATAAGTCAACAAAAGTTTTTTTAGTTTTGACAAACAATTTAGATCTACAATCGTGTGTGCTGTTTTTCTATGATAAGAACATCTCGGCGAATATGGGAGAAAGTATTTTAATCGCAATGTTTGGAAGATATCGAAAAGACATTGAATTAGTTGAGTTACCAGCGATTTATAAAAATCGATAGGGAAAAGCTGAATCTTGCGAAATTTCCCACAACCACAGGAGCGACAAAACAGCACAGTCTTAGAATCTATTACCAGGTTCATGCGATGAGTGGGAAATGGAAAAACCAAGCGAATGGTGAGCACCTTGGTCTTGCTACAGATTCGCTACTCAAATTGATATCGTGTAAATATACTAAAAATTGTGTAGCAGCTTGTGGCTGCAGCATGTCCCCAAGTTTTGCCATTTGAAGTTCTAATTTTACTGGACTAAAACTTCTGGACATGAAGGTCAGCTTCGTCATCGGAAGTAGTTATAATAATAATGTTAATGGGGAATAGTGCACTACGGCCCTTAGGATCTATTGTGCGTCTGGTAGGAGTCTATGCCCGCGTACGAGGTTTATTCTTCTTCTCAGCAGTGCGTCGCTCTCGGCGTGCATATACCGCGAAGACTTTTTCTGCTGATCCCAAAACCTACAGTTGTTAGCGCTTAACTGCTTTAGTGTCCCTTTAGTCTATAATGTCCATGTAAGTCTACTAAGTATTATGAGGTTATTATTGCTTAGTTGCAAAATTTTCTTGTAGGAGATACGGAACTGTTTTGTTTGACTGATTTGACACATCTAATCTGTCATTCTCCTCAGTCTTTCCTCCTCCCTTAGTAGCTGTCTTCCAATGCCACAAAACGGCTCTGATCCCATCAGGGGATTTGCAGTACCGTTTCTTGCTAATTCGTAAGCAAGTTCCATTACCAGGATTGTTGGTGTGGCCGGGTACCCACCAAAGTGTCAGTTTGTTGTCCCAGAAGATCGACTTTGGCTCGGGTTTCACTAACCTGCTTGGAGTTTATTCTTTTTCCAGACTGTCTGAAAATATAGCTATTTCCCTATATAGGTAATTCCATTTCAGATTTATTTCTGCACATCGGCATATGGCGCATACTTCGGCTTGGAAGACTCTCGAGTGTATGTCCATAGATTCAGAGAGGTGTCTGCGGTGCTTGCACCAAGTATCCCTTATTTGTCAGATACCCGTTCGTGTACGACTTTTCATAGGATGCATTTCTTTTACTTGTTACTTATATATCGGAAGTAATACTGTTTCTGGCGACGTTGTATTGTCTGGGAGGATAAGCAACTTAGAGGAAGCTTATACCAGCAAAGGATGGATGAAAGTTTATACGTCAATTGACATTTTGAAGTATCTCGTTTCAAAGCTTGTAGTTTTGATGATTCATAAAGAAAACTCCCAAATTGCTTAAAACAGCGTATCCCAAAGTCAACACTTGCAGCCAGTTGGTCAGCGTCTATCGAGTGTAATTAAAATTTTAAGAGCAATCAAAAATCGTTCAATCCAGCGACTAATTGCGCATTGCATTCAATTATTTTTACACCTACAAACGTAAATATTTATGTAAATACTTTAAAATATATTTTATTTTTATCAAGTTTGGCGTGTTTTTAACGGATTATGCGATATTTGACTTTTTGGATTTGCGGTTTTTGTGGAACCGCTTTGGCAGGTACACCGTATTGGTAATTAGTTTAGCGTGAATCCGAATTGGAACACGGCTTATGTGAATTGGTTGATTAGAGCTGTAAAGCCACGGGTAAAGCTCCACCAATAAAAGTGCATTTAATTACGGAAAATGTATCCTACATGTTTATTGATTAGATGGCTCCACATCACCAGTTATGAACGTTTGTCGTTTTGCAGTCATGCTTGAGAGCAATCAACAACAACAACATCGTTTCACTGCCAACACTTGAGCAATAAAAATTTGAATATGCAAGTACAGTTTTTTATTGCATTTTTTTATAATGGAATTTGCATTTGGCAAACTTGAGCAAAGATGAGAGCAAAGGTGAGGTGGAGGAGCAACAGCTGCCACCTGTCACACGAGACTGCATGCACACGTGTGTGTGTGTGTGTGTGTATGTGTGTGATTATATGCTTGTGCATGGGGGGTTATAGAGGTATGTGTGTGTGTGTGTGTAGGTGCAGCTAGAAGTTTTTGCCAGTCACTGGAAGAGTCCTCTAGCTGGCTGCCTCTTAGAGATGGGTAATGCATTTTCATGCGTGATTCGTGCTTGTTCGTGTTTAAAGTAAAATAAATCTTAAATATAGCAGAGTTTTATATCTTCTTGGAAATATTTGTTCAGAGATAAATGCGCACTACAGCAAATTTTATAGCTGGAGGAACTTCTGAGTACGAGACATATTGAAACTTTAAACGCGATTATCCCGACAAAAGCAAACTAAAGAGACCTCCAAAAAAAAAAAAGCATTTTTAAAAATGCTATAATATTATGTTTTGAGACAACGGCAGGACAATCCCTAGTTATCGCCATTTGTGGTACATAACCCCATAAGAAGCGCATATGACATAGACAACACCATGCCAAATTGATATAAGAGACACTATGACCCATACCATCAGGCCTGTTCCCGCTCTCACGTTTTTCTCCGAATATCCACATTTAGAACTAATTTCCAGCCAAACAAAAACAACAAATAACAATTATCTTGCTTCAGCACTTATAGAACTGTGTGACCAAAAATAAACTTTATGTCAATGATGAACAATGGCTTTAGTCCTGGTAAGTCCACCATTGATATTCACACTACGCCAAATCCGGAAAAGGGGGAAAAATCCATCATCTCTTTGTCAATTATAAAGCAGCAATCGACAGCCCGTTGAGGGCCCCACTATCTCAGTTTGGTATCCTTAAAACGTTGGAGCGATTGATGGAAAGGGGGAAACACCCATCATCTCTTTGTCAATTATAAAGCAGCAATCGACAGCCCGTTGAGGGCCCCACTATCTCAGTTTGGTATCCTTAAAATAGTATGATGAAAGTATGATGTTGAGAAACACATGCAGCTTCGTCAAAGTAGGAAAAAACCTCTCCAAATCTTTTGATACCAAGCGAGGCTTCAGACAAGGATATTCCATCTCCTGCAACCTTTTCAACATTAGGATGAAGAATGTGCTGCGAAAGGACGAAGTTCACCAAAATGGGACAATATTGAACTGCAAGAGTGTCCAGTTGCTCGTACTGTAAGGGAGCAGTTTGAACTCTCCCCTCACGCAGTCTTATCGACTTCCTACGGGAGTAGGTGTCAATAGAGAACCTCTATGCAAATGTTCTATCATTTCACTTTCTCCTATTTTAACTATCCTTTCTCTCGCTTAACTTCCTCTCTCAGGTATGTCACAATGGGCAAAGGCTTGAATGCTAGGAATGGGTCAACTTTCTCTGATGAGCATATACCACAAATTAAATCTTATGTAAGGGAGCAGTTACAGGAGTCTTCGCGGAAGAAACATAATCAGATTGATGTTGAAAACAATGCTTTTGATATTGTCAAGGATTTGGTCTACCTTTATACCACTGTCACAATAAAGAACGAACTCGGCGTGCAGGTCAAAGGGAGAATCACTCTTGCCAATATATATTACTTTGGTGTCTGGAGGCATCTTAAAGGCGCTCATCCGGCCCGTTTTGCTTTATGGCGCTAAACACGACTCTGTCTTTTGACTGAGCAGAAAGTACTAGATATATGGCTCTTTAAATATTGGAAATTCCTATCGCATGAAATGCAACCACGACCTTGATGAGCTTTTCGCGGCTACGCAGACTTGGTCATATTTTGCGTATAACTGAAGCTGCTGAAGAAAGTTCTATAATGTAGCTTTTGAAGAACCAGGTAGAGAGAAATCACCGATTTGTATCAAAAACGATTGTTGAAAATTGAATTTCTTTTTTCCAAGTATACGGTCAGACATTCAATGGAATCGCGGAGGACTTCTTATCAAACAGAAATTCTGATACCAAATAATAGCTTATAAGCGTTTCAAAGTAGCTTATTGCCACAAGGTAGCAGGTATATTGCGAAAATTGTAGCGAACACGCTTATGGCGGTAAATCTCACTAGATAGCAATAACCGATACCAAGAAAATCTGCCCATTGTTCAAAACTACTTAAAGTAAACACAATTCAAAAAGAACCCACTTGAAATGGAACGATGAACCGCTTAAAAGTTCAAACATCTTATTTATATAAATTTTCAAAAGTCTACTAGATTAAAAAAAAAAAAAAAAACTTTGAAACGGGTCGTAGACTTTAAAACATTTTGAGGCTAAAGTCAAAGTTTTTGTATAGCTCATTTTATTTTTGGAGCAGTTACGATTCGGTCATAAATCGGAAAAACTAAAATTTTATGGTAAGAAAAAATTTAAATTTTTTGTGAAAAAAACACAACAAAATAATATAATTTCTTCTAATCAAAGGAGCTGAAATGAGTTCTACATTAACGTGTTAGCATATGCTTCCACCCTGCCGGTATAAAAATAGCCACTGCCAACGGATTATTTCCGGAGGGGGATAAAGTGGCCAGAGCAATGCAATGTGTGGTTGATACTGTCGGACTGGGTGCTCATAGTTCCGTTGGCACTACGTTTTCCGAGGGACAGAAATCGTTAGCTGTTTCCCAGTGGCAGAGAGACAATACTTAAGCATGATCACTGGCCGCCATAATTATGCGATTCGCTAATGTAAACACTCGCTCACTTACTAACATTCTATGCAAATCAAAATTTGTTCTCTTCTTTTTTTTATTTACACAATACGCAGTACACCAGAGTCCACACAGTATCCAGACAGAATAAATATATAATATGAAAATGCAAATAATGCATGTTCTTTTCTTATAATTGTTTGAGTCCCTACTGTGTTCGCTTAACCTTCTTCTTAGGATATCGAACATCTTACTTTCATATGGCTGCTCTACAATAGCGGTGAATGAGGCAGCTTGGCCTGAGCACCGTAGCCCAGCTCAAGCGCCACTTCCATATTAAGTGAATTTCGATCGAAGATAGCTATGATTGCAAACTTGGCGATTTTGTATACTCCAAGGAAGTTCAAATCAATTTCGATTGATTTCTTTCAATTCTAAGCTAAACTGACGTTTAATACGCAGCAAGCTTAGATTAAGCTTTCTATCATGCGCAATCGTGTTTCTTCCTGCTTGCCACTATCATCACTAAGACGCAACTGTACACGAAATGTTCAAGAAGTGTTGCCTACTTGTGTGCGTTGTACATCATTAATGCAATTGTATGCAGCATTCGCTTTCGTTTCGTTGCTTTGTTTTATTTTCCTGTATTTTATTCCGCATGTACCAAACTTTTTATTTGACACTATGCCCCACCTGCCCCTGCCTATGTTGCATGCCCCCAAGCCTTGGCTGTTGCTGTGCAAAGTCAAGTTGCCAACATGCAGCACGTCAGCTGTGTGCCAAATGTGAATTTGAATAGTTTTAAATCGAATTCATGCAGTGCGACGTTATGGTTGTCGTTGTACAACGTTGTGTTCGCCAGAGAGAGAAAGAAAGTGCGATTTGAATTACATTTCTAGCTGAGCGGCTTTTGATTTTCAATGCATTGAATTTTGATGCAGCTGCCATTCCAGTTACCGTTAGCCTTTTCCCAAAAGTTTGCTTGCTGTTTTGACTCCGTGTGCGGTACGTGCAGCCACAACAACCTTTGCAGCACTGATTAATTATGCCGAGTAATGATTACAATATGAAATTTAAATGATGGTCTGTACACGTGTCGTATGTGTTATGTGTAGCACCTTGAACAGTTTTTGGCTAGAAACTCCTAACTGCTTACGTGTGCAGCAACAAACTACAAAACAGCAGCCAAGTCATGCAACTTGCTTCAACGCGTTGAAAAAACTTCCAGCAAAAACACACGCAAACTCCTGGGGCAACAAGAATAGCGGCAGCTCCAAAACCAACAGCAGCACTTTCCTCTAACTTTTGAACACACAGTCGTGCGGCACATGTTGCACGTGACTGGCCAGTCGCAAGGCGGCAAAAAGTCGGCAGTTGCAAGTTGCAAGCTGCTAGCTGCCATAGACAAATGTGCATACGTACATACCTTTGGCAAATATAAATAATACTTTTTACGAGTCAAACCATTTGAGGGGGCGGCCAAGCTTAAATTGTTTAAAGAAGTCACGGGCATGTTGTAGTTGTTGTTGTTGTGTTGACACAATTTGCCAGCAAGTGTGCACAGCCTGCGGCAAAGTGTATGTTTTTTGTGCCTAGAGTCCAATATATCTATGAAATATTTTAGTAGCTGCACTTGAAGTAGGACTATTACAAAATAACTTGAAATTGCTAGGATACAACATGTCGTATACGATATGTAAGTGGCTTAGTTTTTCGCTTAACCTTTTAGCATAAGCCTTAGTTCCATTTTACGGTACTTTGATGTTTGTCGTGCTTATGGAATGCTCTTTATATAGCCTGGAGTACATATGCATGAAAAATTTAACTGTCTAGCTTAAAGAGGGTTTTTGCGGCTTTAAAAGTTCTAGCAGAAGGACTCCGAAAACGCTTACTCATAAATACGGCAATAAGGGATGCAGGCTTTAATATTTGCGTTCCGGAACTTGCTAGTTCAATTTGTGGCACTAAGTTCGGTACTTTTTGAATACTTTTGAGCTCGTCATAATTCAGTGGTTTAAGTTACCCTTGTGAGTTTGGGCCTACTTTTTTGAAAAGTTGTGCTTGAAGATTGCGATTCGATGTTTTTATTATTATCAGACTTGCTTTTTGCTTTACTTTTTGGCAATAAAGTTAAAGGTACCTCCTCCACCCTGACAAATTCTCGAGGTATACTAGATATAGCGTTAATAAAGTAAACTTAGCTGTCAGAATGTTTTCGAAATCAACAAACTCACTTAGGCGAACACTAAATAACACATCTTTTCTTGTTAACCATAACCTTATGTGGCACGTTTGCCCACCAGAACTCGTAAAGTTCCATCGAATGCTTTAATCGTCAATCAAGCATAAATAAAGCTACACAATCGCCCTAGATTTAGCGCTTTAAAAAAAAATAGAAGGAAAAGCATATTTTAGAATGTTAACTTCGTCTTGTAGTCAATTTCCTGCAGAGAGTTGCAAAGCAAAATCAATTGCCGAGCGTGACGACTTGGAAAATGCACGCACAAAAGCAATTTTTTGTTAAAATCTCAAAGCAAGCGCAAAATCCCATCCATACGCGAACTAGGGTTTTTTTTGCTGGTCTTATTATTTGCTTCAGCTTCATAAGGATAAGGAAGGGGAATTGGAAGGAGAACGGGAAAGCGAACGAAATGGGAATGGAAGAAGAATTGGATCTACCTAGAGAGAACGCAGAGCACACTAAAAAAGATATCAAATAATTCTCTACTATATTCTAAGTATATAGTAAAGAAAATTTATTTCCTTTGAAGCTATGTAGGTATAAGATACAAATTTGAGGTACTCTTCTAAGCCAGATATTTAAGTTGATTAGCATCGGAGCGTTTTCTCCAAAGAATTTTATCTCACCTGGCATAAAACACGCTTCTCTGTAACCACTAGTCAAGTTAGATGTGTGGGAGAGGAAGTTTGCTGATAGTTTTTCAGACGTATACATTGTTCGGATTTAAAAACCACAAGATTACGTGACTTTCTGGCATCATCAGCGTGACACAGATTTATAGATTAATTTATTTGAAATTTTAAGAATCTTTCATAGGTCACAAGATTTTATGATAGATTTCCTACTTTCGCAATGATATCAGATTGCACACTGATTGAATACCTAGGTACAAGGTATTCATATCCACATGAAAAATGAGGAATAATTCTAGACAAATCTGTCTACCTATATATATATATATATAAATTAATACAAAATTCTGTATGTGGCCGTTGTTACGAGGTTTAGTGCGTAAATCGGTTCGATGCACTTTTTAGCTCTTGGAATTAGAAATTTTGTTACTAAAGAAAATTTTGAAAAAAGTCTTATTTTAGTGAAGAAAAGAAAAAAATTCACCAAATTTGTTCACAGTGTCAGCCCTTCTAATAGGAACGGGAAGGGGAACGGAGTGAAACGCAAATTGGGTTAATAAGGAAGAGGATGAGAAAGAGGAAGAAGATGATGAAAGAAGATGCTCTACCTTAGGAGGGGCACGGGGGTTGACGAGCAGAGCGAGCAGGGGCGCCCTCTAGTATTAACTACAATTAAGTTACACTAATGTTGACGGTTACGGTCAATGTATACTTTTAATAGTTTTGTCATCGCTGCTATGTCAGCAGCACAGCTTCTTAACTTTTCATTCTCTTGCGAATTTCAATGAGTTTTTTTCAGCAGCGAGAGTAACTAGTGCTCTCTCTTTCGCTATTTCAGCGAAATTCATAAAATTTTAAGAAGGGTCGCTCAACGACGATGTTACATTGGTTATGGATATATCCGATCATCATATTTTGATAATAGTTACTCTAAACTATCGGTTATATGTTTTAATCGGTTAACGGTTACCTATCTGTAAAGCAATTTGTTGAAATTTAGAAAGAAAAAAAATATGAAAAATGCAAAACTAGAAGCCATCTATATTTGGTTCAAACTCATATAAAAGATTCATTCGGTTTATTTTACAACCAGTCGGCAGCCCTGTATAAAATATTCTTTTTATTATTTAAACACCTCAAGTGCTTGGCATGCTCAAGTGGAGTCTGCTGTCAAGGGAGTAATACTATTAATGCACAGCCATTCGCAGAGCCTTGTCTAATGTCATTTCCAAGCTGCAGCTGCAGCTGCAGCAGCGACTGCGGCAGAGGTGTGGACAGTGGCAGAGACCGAAGCTGCGCACATTTTTGCATTTTTACAAAACTTTCTACAGTTTTTCAAGCTGCTGCCCTGTCGCAAAATTTAAATGCAGTTTTAGTGTAACATTGTCAGCCTCGGACAAACTATTCCATGCTCCTTACGCCGCCCCTGCTTGCCACTAGCAGCCTCAACGGAAGTGCCACAGGCAACGGGAACAGCGTTGCAATAGCATTATTACAAAATTAAGTTGTTGGTAATGAAAAGTTTTGCCTTTAACGATGTTGCACCATGACGATAATGATGTTGTTTTGCTGCACAAATGCTCGAACAAACAAAGTTTATTCCGAGGTGCAATCAGCAGCAACCAATGCTCAGCCTCAACTGAGAAGCAATCAGTAGACTTCGTCAAAAGGCCGCAAAAAAATAAATAAATGCAATGCAAACTTATTGGGATTAATGTGGAAGAAATGTGACCACAATTGAGCTCTAGGGGCAAAAAAAAAGAAAAAAAATTCGGAAAAGTTCAAGGAAATTGTTGGCACTTATGTGACTGTGCATACCAATGGCATGCTGTGCGTATGATTAATGCAAGCTTTAACACTTGAGTCCAAATTTATGCAGCACTTAATTTTTGTGCAAATGAAATAATAAAAAGCGATTTCAAAAAGTTGCCAATTTAATAATGCAGACAACGCAACGCACGTAAAGCGTTGTACTCTTTATGCAAAAACTTGAAGGGTATATTGCCAATGGCAAGAATTTTGCAACGAATACGTAGTTTATATATTAATCCAAGTCGATGTAACATAATGGGCTGCAGTTTCAGTTTTTTCACAATAAACAAATTAACGGCGAATACTTTATCATATCCTTATCCAAGGCTATTTTTTTTTAATTTTTTCATTCGAAGTGGGGTTTTTTGTGGTGGGTCCCAAGTCTACGCATAACCCTTTTAAGGCCTGGGGTAGCTCTACTGGCATAAACCAATGGCATTGTTAGTTGCCTCATACGACCCGCTCACCATACGGGACTATGTTCTATAAGAGTGTCCAGTTGCTTGCATACGCAGATGATATCGATATCATGGGTCGTACAAAGCGAGCAGTTACTGGAGCCTTTGCGGCTATTGAAAAAGTATCTCTGATTGTAAATGAGAGCAAGACAAAGTATATGGTTTCTTCGAGTAGAGAGACACAGCGGTTGGAATCTCAGATTGATGTTGAAAACTATACTTTTCATGTTGTCAAGGACTTCGTCTATCTTGGCACCACCATCACGATGAAAAACGATGTCAGCGTGGAGATCAAGCGGAGAATCACTCTTGCCAATAATTGTTACTTTGGTCTCAGTAGGCAAATGAGTAGTAAAGACCTCTCCCGCCAGACGAAACTAACACTCTACAAGACGCTCATCCTTTCCGTTTTGCTGTATGGCGCTGAAGCATGGGTGCTGACGTTGTCTGATGAAAATGCCTTTGGAGTGTTTGAGCGCAAAGTACTCCGTAAGATTTTTGGCCCTATACGCGTTGGCAACGACTGCTGGAACGATGAACTCTATGAGCTCTTTGACGATATTGACATAGTGAAGCAAATTAAGATTCAGCGGCTGCGCTGGCTAGGTCATGTTGTGCCGATAGATGAAAAAGCTCCTGCGAGAATGGTCTAATGCGACCGTCGAAGGGAGGCCAGGTTGTGAGCATACTAGCTACCTTTGGTATCACCAATTGGACCAGGCACGCGCAAAGCAGAGACGCCTGGAGGAGATATTTGCATCAGCAGAAAAGTTCGATAACGGAGAACTATATCATATATCTGACAGTTACCTTAGTTTTTTTACTTAATTTGTATCAAAATCTTTTCACCCTTTCATAAAGCAGACTTGAAAATTATTGAAAAGTGTGAACAACTCTTGTATATGAAGGAATCGAGCATCTTGGCTTGTGTGATTGGCAAAAGCAATTTGGGGTTCGACAAACGAGTGTAAAAAGAGTATCTGAAATTCAGCGCTACAAAGTGAGTTTTCTTTCCTGTTTGTGTTATGCAAAATATGAGTGAAAAGAGCAGCAAATGCAATAAAAATGCAATTAAATTAGCCGCAGGACGTAAAAAATAAAAATACAAGGGCATGCGCACACACACAATCACAGGGGGAAAACGATGAAACATGAAAATTGAATAAAGAGTATGCATATGTCTGATAGACGGACAGTGATAAAGCAAAAAGAAAAGCCAGCAATAATTGAAAATTCGAAAATTAAATTTAAATACAGACAAAAAAACAATAAGCAAGACAAAGAGGGCTCAAAACAGCGGCTAAAAAGAGACAGAGGCAGCAGCTGAAACGGCCGCCTTTTATCATTTATGCAAATTGAATGGCAAAATAGGTTAAGGAATCAATCAAAACGCATCAATGAGTGGGACGTGGAAGTGGATGTGGACGTGGACTTGTGGACAAGTTCTGGCTGAGCGCAACAAGGCATATTAATTGCTTTGAGAGATTAAGTGGAAATGCGTGAGTGTCTGGATGGATGTCTCTGACAAATTTAGTCTGTCAAGCTGACGCCGTTGAACCGTAGGACACTACAGCTGCGACTGAAATACAGTAGGTTTGCATTTGAATATGCTAAAAAAGTGCCAACCATAAAACACAAGATGCGGTTCTGTCGAGGGATGACAACTGTGTTTGAATCAAAATTATCAACATTAAAACAAATTACTGTTTACGGAAAACTGGTACGGCACTAGTTCATTTAATAAATATCCGGCCTTGTAACGAGGTAACGTTTCCTGTTGTCCATATAAAGTGTCCCAAAACATACAGCAGTTCAATTGCGTTTTTTTAGAGTGCGAAACTAAATCCTCTGCTAACAAAAGGTTTTTTGTACAAAATTGTTAAACATTTTTGTTTATTTCATCTTACGGATACGCACTTTTATTTAGGAAATCTGATCGATTTAGCTCCACAATAGGAAGATATGTGATCTATATTCATATTTCTGGCGATTTTAACCAACTGTCCTATATTAATTAGTTATGCTGCGGAAAATAGAGTATAGAATATTTTATACATTTACAATGGTGAAGTTTAATTTAAAAAAAATTTGATGCAGACAGTCGAGACGGTGCCCGACAGTGGGATACCCTGTACCCATTTTTTCCATGAAAATCAAATTTCATGCAAATTTTTGTATCGATGTGTTGAAGGGTAAAAAGTGAAGTTATGTTGCAATTCATAGGAGAGGGGGCCTAAAATTGGCACATTATTAGCTATATCTTCTAAATTTCTTACCCGATACACTTCACATGCATAGTAATAGTGTGCATAACTGTGCTATGTTTCAATTGGCTAGCTCTTATAGTCTCCGAGAACGGTGCGACAACACGGACAGACAGACAGACATGTCTATATCGACTCGACTATTGCTCTTGGCCAATTTTGCCTATGGCACATATGGTCTGCCACACCTCCTTCTGCCTGTTGCACAAATCTATAATAACCTTTTACACTTTATATACACGGTATAATTAAAAGTTGGTTTTATTCGTATTATAGTTCATGTGATGCAATTACGGACAAGGGCTTAAAATAAGCTGTCCAAACACACTGAGGCAGAGACTAGAGAAAATCAGCGTTAAAACCATTTTTCTGAATTGGGGAGAGTCTTTATATAGAAGAGTAAAGATATACGTGTATTTAAAACAAAATTATCGAAAAAATGTGCTATTACAAGTTGAAACTGACACTAATCCAGAGTTAAGGGTAGCTAAAGCAAACCAAGTAATTCCAAAACTCCTTCGATTCAATACAGCAGTTCCCATAACCAAACCTTGCGTTTTAAAAGTGCCCCAACCCCAAAAATGCCGAAGTAGCAGGAAAACATGAACAGTTTTTCATTAACCCTGGTTTGTAAGGCTCACACACAGAGATACTTGTCCTTGTAAACAACCATTGATGAACAAACTAATCACGACCTGCAGACACTTATAAAGGCTTTATAAGTTTGCGAGACCGAGCTCTACACCTACCTAGCGTTACTCTCTCCCACGAACTCGTGCCCTTCGCTCCAACTCGTTCACTCTTATGCAAATGCCAGATTCTTAAACCAAGTTCAAAATACAAAAACTTTGCAACCGAGTAAACAAGTCAGTTAAGGGCAGCGTTAGCACCGTTACCGAGAAGCCCAAAGTTTGTTTTTTTGTTGTTGTTTTTGCATAAAATTGAAATGCAAATTAAACTAAAGGTAAAACTACGAAATTGGCATGAACAAAAAACAGAAAACAAGAACTCTTGGACGGCCATTCATATAACGACTAAACATGCACATGAATGAAAAGAAAATTTGAAGCTCAGCAATTGAAGCTGAGTGGAAAAGCCTAAAGACACACATACACGTCCAGCTACCTCCATAATTCAGAAGTTTTTTTTTGTTTTTTTGACGACATGTTACAGCAAAGCACAAAATAATAAAGCCACAGGCATCAAAGGAATATTGTCGTTTAGTTTTGATTAAGCCGCTAAGTACTTACTGCCATCACTGTGAGCCACGCCTTCGCGTAGCAGAAAGTAACGCAAACCCTCCATGGTGTACAGCTGTGCCGCCTGCACCGGATCGACCACATTGTGTTTGCTTTTGGACATCTTCTGACCGTCGACTGTCCAGTGAGAGTGCACATAGAGCTGCTGGGGTGGTTCTAGGCCGGCAGCCATAAGAAAGGCAGGCCAGTAAATGCCATGGAACTTGAGTATATCCTTGCCAATAATTTGCTTAGCTGGCGGCCAAGCGGCAGCATACTAAAAGTTTGGTTACAAACATAAGTCTCTCAAATAATTGATATATATAAAGCAAAAGCTCACCTGCTCATTGGGATAGCCCAGGGAGCTGAGATAATTGACAAGCGCATCCAGCCAGACATACACCGTTTGTGTATTATCATCGGGCACAGGTATGGCCCAGTGCACGCGGTTTGAGGGTCTTGATATCGAAACATCTGGCAGTGGCTCACTTAACGTGTCCAGCAAAATCTTTTCAAACTTAGCTGGACGTATGCTTGCCTGCTGCTGCACCCAGCGACATACATCAGCTTGAAATTGTGACAAACGAAACATGTAATTTGTTTCTTCGGTCCACTCCACAGGATGACCCGATTCTAGTGAGTAACGCATGCCAGTAGCTTCATCCAAACGCAGTTGTGAGTCCGTTAGAAAAGTCTCATCGGAGACGCAATACCAGCCGCTGTAGGCTGCCGAATAGATGTGGCCTCTGGATTTAAGCAAGCGCTGCAAAAGCATCAAGACGTAAGTATAAGCTTAAAAATATAAAATGCCTGGTCTGACCCAGAAATGCGCTACAGCCAGCTTGTGGCGCTCCTCCGTGGTGCGTATAAAATCATCGTGGGCTATATGTGCGGCCTGGAACACTTCACGATAGCGTTCCGATATATTATCACAATATTGAGCCACGGGCACATTGTGCGCCGCAGCAGCTTGTTGTATCTTTGTGCCGTGCTCGTCCGTGCCAGTACAAAGACGCACCAGCTGCTCCGGCTGACACAGACGCTGGTAGCGACAGTGTGCATCAGCTATGACTGCTGAATACAGATGTCCAATATGTGGTGCTGGCATATAAATAATTTATGAAATCTTATTTAAGTTTTTTTTGGCGTGAACACAAACTCACCGGCATTTACATAGAATATGGGTGTTGTCACATAATGCGAGCTCTTAAAACGTAATCCTAGCTGTCTAATAAGTCTTAGTTTATTTATTAGCATATTTAAAAAGCAACTTTTAACTTAAAAGTGTGAATAACTTAAAAATAAATAACAATTTGCTGGCCTTCTAATGCCGGCACACAGCTGTTTGTGCAGTGATGCCACTTTGAAAACGAACCAGTGCTACCACTTTACAAACATCGCAGTGCTGCCATACGCTATGCTGCACCCTACAATAAAACAAGCAGTTTGGCGCGCACTTCAATTTCAAAGATCAAGCAGTGCAAGATTTGAAATGATTCAAAATAAAAACGTAGTTTATTAACTTGTTTATCTTACCACAAATTATTTTAAAGCTAAAAATTTTAAAATAGTTTTAAAATTAATCAAACATGAGTCGCTATGTGTGCATGTAAATATGGAAAATTAATGGAAAATATAATTCTACTTACCAATTTTAATATTAAATATAATACTAAATGTCTTACTTACGAAAAAAGAACATATTTAAAGAGGACAGTTTTCAAACTGTTTGACGGTACTGTCGGAATCATTTCTTGAGAGAATAAATAAAACCGTTACGAGTATTCGTGATTTCAAAGCGGAACTAATGCCTTCAGCAATGGGAACGATGTTATCTGTAGGATAAAGTAACGCCCCGTCCTTTTGCGACCTCTTCAACTTTTTTATTGAGAGTGTGTTACGAAAGGCCGAAGTTCATCGGAACGGAACTATTTTCTATGAAGTTGTCCAGTCATTTGTCGTCACCAATGTGTACTGAAGAAGATACGGGTGTGCTGCCGATGATTCTCCTTAGTCTGAAAAGCGATACATAAACATGAACACGCATATATAAGGGTTGGTTGAAATTCATTGAAATTAGCAACAGAAAGAAAATTAAAAAAGGCAGCAGAGCGACGTCGCCATGACACCCCTAACAAGCAAAAGGGAATCAGCCAGGGTGTTTCTGGTGGTAAAGAAGAACAAGGAAAAGAACTTGATTTCTTGAACTAGAGAAACGCTTTGGCTAGACCTACTTTAATATCACCGTTTCAACGAAAAACGATGTCAGAATGGAGATCAAGCATAGGACCACTCTTGCCAATCGATGGTTCTCTGCTCTTAGTAGTGACTAGTAGAGATGACTCTCGCCAGAAGGACTGTTGCTATGCAGCTTCAACACACCACTACCGTTATTAGTCAGGGTGAATATGTGCTTAACGGTAGGAAAGGGAGCATAGAGAGCCACCTTAATGCGCTTTTTGTTTAGTTATTTAATTTTTTTGTATTAGTTGTGTTTTGTTCGTTGAACGTATTACTCCGCCCTTAACGAGTTAACTCGACGTTAACACCGTACTACATACAGCAAAAACCTTCCTTGTGAAACACTTTTGTTCAATAATTTATATTCATTAAAAAAAAAAAAATTGTTTTGCAAATACTGGGCATGGTTGGATATGTGATAGCTTTTCATTTCAATTTATTTTCCTTTTCTTCATTAACCTTTTGTTTTTTTTTTTTAAAATTCCAGCTCGAATATCAAATTAATTGATTAATCTAGTTTCTGTTTGCTTGTTAAGTACTGTACATAATTGTTGAGTTCAGAAGTCATTTGTCTCACAGGATTCACATTAGTTTCTTCGACATGAGCAACAAAGCTTGCCCATCTGAATGTTGTTAAATGTCATGTATTCCCCTGACATATGTTTTCTATAACATCAATTTGGTGTCATTTCCAACTAACAAAATGCTTAAATCACGCATACGCCTGGCATGCACCTAACAGTCCGCAATATGAGTCCAATATATTGGTTACTTACGCTGCTCTCACTAAGCCAGACTAACGCTTGGAGTTATAAGTTCATCATGAGCCTTGTAATACCCCTAAAGCATATGATTAATACACAGGAGCTAGTCTGGTTCGTAAGCCAGAAACTGGAACCGCAACATATAGCGCAAGTTCAAACATTTATGCCGATTTTTGATGCAGCCCTAGATGTTACACAAACTGTGGTCAATAATAATACCAAATTGCGCATGAAAAGCGCTCCAGCCAGACGTGTGCATATATCTTTGGTTTTTACTACAAGTGCACAGGATCCCATAATGGAGGTATTCCGGCAAGTGCTACTGGGCAGGCATTTTCTTCTGGCCTATGTGATACTTGTGGATCGGACAGATGATATGCAGCGAGTGTACGAATTTTGTGACTTTTTCTACGAACATCAGTTTTTCAATACTATGCTGCACTATCAAGATGCAGAGGGCAATAATCGTCTTTACGGTTCGGCCAAGTTTCCGGTTAAGAAGTGTGAAAATCGTACCGATTTTTTTGCTTTGCTACGGCGCAGGCAAAAAAGCCAAGGTGTAGATCCATTAGGCACTACAGATGTGGGTGGCTTTCGTTTCGCCACACCATTGAGGCAGCATATGCCATATCTTTTCAAGTTTACAAATAGACAAGGGAAATCGCAGCATGAAGGTACTACCTATCGAATTATAGAGACATTTGTAGAAACTATCAATGGCAGCATGGAGGAGCTGATGCTGCCACCAGATGCTAAAGGCGGTGATACGGTTAATATGAAGGAGGTATTGCAGCTGGTCAGAGAGCGTCGCATAGAGTTTGCCGCACATGCATATGCCCTGTTTCTGCCCGACGATGATGTGGATCAGTCGTACCCACTGGATGTGGTGCAGTGGTGTCTCATGGTTCCGGTTTATAATAGCATTTCCACCTATTTCTATCCGCTGCTGCCCTTCTCTCCCACGGTTTGGTTCATCGCTGCAGCAGCTTGTCTCTTACTGCTCTCACTGGAGCTGCTCTGGCTGTATCTCTTTCGCACTGGCGCTGTTTCGGACATAGTAATCAACACCTATTGCTATCTTATCAATATTGCGCCACCCAAACCGCTTTATCAGCCTTTACCGCTACGCTTCTTTCTACAATTGACTGTCTTCTTTTTCGGTTTTTTTATCTCAGCCAATTATACATCCACTTTGGGCAGCCTGCTTACGGTTAACCTCTTTCAGGAGCAGATAAGCACTCTAGAGGACATTGTGCGCCTAGAGCTGCCTGTCATGATTATTGACTACGAATTGGAGTTTCTTCAATCTCTGGGTGGCTACGCTGAGCTGCCGTTGGCATTTAAAAATCTTGTAAAGCCCGTAGATACCAATACCTTTGCTCAGCATCAGTCTAAGTTTAATAGATCCTATGCTTACTTTATAACCGGCGATTATTGGCGTTTTCTGGACGAGCAACAAAACCATTTGCAGACGAAGCTGTTTAAGTTAAGCCAGATTTGCTTTGGTTCCTATCACTTAGCATTTCCCATGCAAAGTGACTCTTCTATATGGCGTGATCTAAAATATTATACAAACCGTGTGCATTCGTCCGGTCTTTTGAGTTACTACGAGCGCAGCTGTTTTCAAAGTGCTTTATATGGTAAGTTTGTGGAGCGCTTTCATGAGACTAAAGAATATAACTCGGTGGGCATAGATCATTTGGCTGTAGCTTTCATACTGCTATTGGTTTTTTGTATGCTGGCAGGGCTCATATTTTTATTGGAGTTATTGATGGGAAAGCGAACTGCAGTGAGGCGCTAAAAAGCAGCTCGTGAGGATTTCAGAGTACTTTTATGAACGTAGGGCGTACTAATCAAGCCTGTTATTGTTTTAACTTTTAAAATGGTTTTGTTCCGAGCTCGTAAATAAAATTCTCCCACATGACGTATTAATTAAATATATTTTAATATATATATTATATTGTTTAGATTCCCTAATGATTTCAGACTATGTTGAGCGGGTTGGAGAATACCACGTCAGCTGGTCAAAGCTTGTCGTATGATGTTCTTTCGAGACCAGTAGAGCCAGAGAATGTAATTTTGCGAATTGCAATGCACCAATGCAAAATTTTTTGACATCAGCCTGAGTACCCACGCCGCGACTGCATTTAGTACCGGACCGTCTTCCTATAGCGTACCAGAGGGAATTCTGGTAGTGGATACATAGGGAGCACTGAGGTTGCGTGTATGGATGAAGAAGCTCCTGCGAGAATGGTCTTCTGGTGTCGAAGGGAAGCAACAAAAGTGTAGGACCAGGTAGGGAGCACACTAGCAACCTTTGGTATGGCCAGTTAAGAAGAAGAAAGATTTCAGTACGCGATTGATTTTTTTTTTTTTAATTGTTTTGTAATTTTTTGCTTTTTAAATGCACCTTGCTTTTGCTTCGGCCAAAATTTTAACCGATTTTTGAAGTCGCTACAACAATTATTTACCATTACCTTACGCGGTTCGCGAACTCGCTAAGACTTCTGTTTTAAGTGACATACATCAAGTCACCATGTTCACAAACCAAAAGTCATTTCAATTTCGAAAGTAAAAGCTTTGCTAACGGCATAGACACAACCCTAATTCGAAAACAAGCGCCAGGCCAAACAGCTTGCACAATACGCCTATAGATGGCGGCGTAGTGAAGTAGTCTTCGAATATAGCTGTATTTCGTACATATGTGTTTCGACTTTAATATCGAAAAAGAGAATAGAGTATTTCTAAAAGCAAAGACACAAACACCATTCGAAAGCATGTGTGAGCCTTCTAAGTTGCGCTACACGTCTGTAGATGGCGGTAGAATAATAATGTCGAAAATTGTTTAACTACGTTTCGAACAATTGAAGAAGAAATAATTTGTGAAGCAAACAAAATGCGCCGTACAAAATACTATGCTTTACATATACACCTAACAAACTTATAAATATTCCATGAATAACCGCACATTCATTCAATTGAATGAATGCACTTGAGAATCTAGTTGATGCACTTGTTTGAAATAGCTGCCTTATGCCTGGGCATGCGATTTACAGTCAAACGAAAGGAAATTCCATTTGAAGTTTTTTACTAGGAGCTCAGAAACCTTAAATAGCAAACAAATGGCATTCCAGAGCGCGTCATCAGGCATTTGAGTCATGAATACCACGCATACATGTACTGAAAGCAAAAGTGCGTCTGTGTTAGTTAGGGGTGTGTACACAAGCAGCCAAGCATACTAAAAGCCATTTAGGGGTGAGTTTCTAAGGCAGTGTCGCAGCCATCAGGGGTTGGAACTGCTGTTCCTTGCCCTAAACAAACAGGCACGCCACTGCCTGCACAGCTGATTGAGACTCTCAGTAGGAGAGCCGTGATGCTCTAACCGCCCGCCCAGTGGGTTGGACGCGTAACCTTCGAAAATCCAATAATGTGCACTTTAAAACAACAGGCGTTCCATTCCAATTAGGCTATGGCAGCATTGGGTAGTGCAGTGCCAGGGGCTACACCTTAGCCAGGCCTGAATGGTTCTTTGTGTTTTTTGCCAAGAACCCAATTTGCCGTTAAACCTCCGTAGCAGCAGCAGCAGCAGCAGCAACAGCAACAGTAGCACCCGCAAAAGCAGCACAGGCGACAGCCGTGGCCACACTTTGGGTGCGGCACATTAAAATAGACACGTGTCCATCAGCGGTTTAACCCTTCTTAAGGTAACGCCCAAGGATGACCAGGAAAACAGAAATGTCAGCAGTACGTTATTGCATGCAACACTGCGCATGACAGCAGCAAGAGTGGGTGCGAGCTAACAAAGGCCATATGGGGCGGAGTGTAGGTCGTTGTCGGCACGCAGCCGAGCTGGGCGTTACTTATAGCAGTGTCGTGAGGCATGAGTCTGACGTTAGCGTTGGCACGTTACCGTTATGTAATAAGCGTGCAACTCTGGCCGACAAACCGGTTTACAGTTACGTCGTAACTAGGAGCAACCTTAGCCTAACAGGCGCACAGAAACCGCAAGCCAAATATCCGTTACTACGTTGTTACACTGCTGTACCACAAGCAACCCCAGCAGCTGGTGGTTGGGTTTGCATAGTGTGAGAGTGAGAGAGGAGAGTATGAGTTTCTAGGGGTTGAACTTATTTATATAGTAGAAAACTCAAGGTCATTGCTCGGATGCTTTGCTCAGCTCAACACGCACTCACACATGCTGTTCTTCGCAGCATTCCAAATCGTATGCGTTGTCTTTGTTGTATATGTGTGCACATCTTCAGCATGCACGTATAGGAAAATACTTGCACACGTTCTTTCATGGTAGATTTTGGAACAGGCGTGCATCATTTTCCAACAGCCACACTCTATGCATGAATAGCAGTTTTCACACATACTCACAACCACATAATGCACACTCGCAGATACGCACACACACACACACACACACAAACATGCGAAGGCACGCAAACACACGCATTTTTACGTTCGCAGGATGTGTGCACAATTGTGGGAGTACCGTTATATTGCTGATAAAAAATTGAAAGCTTTTGCTACATAAAAGCTCGTTTGGGTTTGTGTCCAGGGTTGGTTTGTGTACTGGGTACATTGCATAGTCAAAACACTCATAAGTTGGAGATTGGAATTACTATTGAAATATGGACAGTTTTGATTTGTAAACAATCGAATTAATGGAAAAATAATGGGTTAATACTTATCTTGTCTTCAGACTTTTGTATATTCTTTAAACAAAACTTTCAAGCCAAACCGGAAGGCTGTGAGCTTTTTTAGTATAAAGCCTGGGAGATAATTCTTACACACGACAACACAGACGACGACAAGGGCTAAAATTGGTTTTAAATTAAATTTAAGAGTGTAGTTTCTCAACATAGAAGTACTTTATCTTAATGAATCGGTGCCCTTTGTTTCTTGTAGGGATCGAGCTTGTGGCATAATGCGATGCAAGTTTGCGAGCTAAAACTGGGTCCGCCAGTTTGCGGACTTAGTAGCTTTTCATTCATGGTTTCTTTGACAAATTAAATTACTTGTTTTTATTAAAGCTAAGAAGTATTTGGTTCAGAATATACACATCAGGTGAGCAATCAGATTGTGATTTGAGAATGGAGTATATATCTTGGTTGCATTTTTTTTTGTCTAAACCATTTATAAAGCAGCATGATCGATGTTTCATTCATCCTAACAGGACGACAGCTGTTGCGCCGAAAAGGTTTTAAGAAAGCTGTAGATCAAGCACACTTGCATCGGAATTTGCTTCACTTAGTGTGCGAGACCAAAACTAATGGGGTATCAAATGAGCTCAAGTATATTGAAATCATTTTCGGTAAGGAAATTAGCCGAATCTTCCTTCATAAAACAAAGCGACAAAAGGCAGTTGCGTCACCAGCATGTCATCCCCTATAACTACCGACCACCAAAACCCATCTTTGTTTTTACAATGTATAAGAAAAGCAAATTGCCTCATTTAATATCCTAGAGTATTTAATGGTTCTTTTGGATAAATATTTTGGCTGCAGACCTGTTGAATGAACCTTACATATGATTTTGATAGCCTTCTCTTTTGACGAAGGATTGGAGAGTAATACTACTTCTCGTTGCAATTGACGTATGATGGGCCTACAAGGTCGCCTGGCTCTAATATCACCGTTATCGACTTCTTGTCGAATATATTGTACTTACCTGGTTTCGTTCAGTTAGTCAACGAGTTGATGAAACATAGAATGGCACCGGGTAACCAAACCCATTTCCGAATTCCTCTTCTCGTCGGGCCCGGTTACCGTCAATCAACACTCTCAGCTAACAATCCCGTCCATGTCTCTACTCCATTAACTTTACGAAACATATACGATAAGTACAGACTATTGTGGCATTATCTAGTTCAATAATATTAGCAATTTCTTAAATTGCTTGGCAAGATAAGCGTCACAATATATAGTTCTGTAACAATTGCGATGGCCAACACTTTAAACAAAGAAAACTGCCAGCTTGTAAAAAAAGAAACAGGAAGCAGCAAAAAAAGAAGGAAATAGAACTACATCCGATTGTTGACAATGCTGATGATGGGCACTTGTCATTGTGTGTGATGTTCAAAATTGCTTTTTATATATACCACTCAAATCCTACAAAACAGCAAAACGACAAGTTTGTGGGCAAAGATACCAACAAACAACTTCATAGGTAAGTTGGAAAAGTTGTCATTGCGTGTTTGCAACAAACTGGCGACAAAGCTTATCTCAGATGGACACACACAAAGGCTAAACAGGACAAAGCACAATGGAACAGCAGGACGAGACATGGAGAGGGGCACTAAAAGAGATCACCTCCCGTTGACAAGGCAGGCACTCGAACAGCTGTTGGTTAGCTTTTAGCAGTTATGCAGCAATATGTAATTAAACTTGCCAAGTGGCAACCCTCACATCAATGCCGCCCCCCTTGCCAGACGGCTCAAAGTAGCGTCTTCAAACGCAAGTCATAAATTTTATTGTCCTTTCGCTTAGCGCGTCGCGTCTATCACGGCATGTAGTACGTCCCGTACGTGTCCATGTTCATGCGCTGGGCCTGGCAGCCCGTTTGACTTGTCGCTTATCTAAAGTCAAAACAATTTTCATATATTTTCCAGCTAGTAGCAATGCGTCGCTTTTCATTGTGCCCAGACATGCCATTTTGCAATTAGCATGGCATACAAACTAATTTGCGCTGCGGGATCTGTGTTGCACCCACATGTTAATTAACAGCCCATTCCATTTCGTTCCTCTAATAGTAAGCATTTCTTTTCATTGCGTTTGAATTGTATGAGATGCACGCTAAAAAATATGTACGCTATAGTAATCAAATTGAGAATCATTGAGATTAGTTTAAAACTTATAACCAAAATGTGTCTACAAGTGTGAGCATAGCACACAGGGCCAGAAGGCAGGAAAAAGTGGTCATTACACCATGGAAATTCATAGTTTTCATTTTTGTTCTTAATTATTTTGTCTTTTCACAGAAAATTTTGTGTGGTACCATTAGCTGCTCAATAACCCAACTTTTTTAGGTGAAACCTGTACCATTCGAAAGATAAAATGATTGCGGTTTGCAGAATATACGTTTCACCTGTAAATGTATTCGTAAGATACAAAACAACAACAAACTACATTGTACACACAAACTTTGTTATTTCGTGTTTACTTCTCTCCTCTTCGTAATGAGCTGTTATGAGAGCGTGTATTAAGTCGTCGAACGCCGACGTCAAGGCGAATACTAGTTACAAAAATTTCTTTTACTGCATTTCAGAATGCAAAAAAATATTTAGGAAGTTCACGGAAGGCTCATTTGAGTGTTTCCCCTTTTTCTTGGCAATTCTAAAGCAACAGCAAGAGATTCTTCTCTTCCAACAGAATTTTAACTCAAAAACCTTGGGAATGTATCATAAAAGTTTTTGACAGCCGAGTTTTCCAAGCAATATCAGCGGAGCGAGCAGGGGCGAAGCCCCCTAGTAATTTAAAGAAATCAAATTGTTAAGCGCTTGCATCTACAACAAAAAATATTTGAAAAAAAAATACATACTCATCAAAACAGATGTTTTCTTTGCAACTCAATTCTGAAACATGCTGAATCACTTTATGCATGTGTCCCTTGAGATAAACTCTATAGCTGTTCACATGCGATTCCCATGATAAAGGATTCGAGCTCTCGTATCTTGAAGACTTTTACTATTCCAATAATTATAATGCGAAATTCGTTTGCGAGATAATTAAATATTTAGAGAATCTTATTAATTTTTCGGAACCAAAGTGAATAAATTTTTGCGCATCTTTAAGATCTTTTTTTTTTAATAAGTTACTGTTCGTAGATGATATCACCGCGATTTTGTTGATTTTACAATGCATCCACCTTGTCACAAATGGACACCTTTTGTCAACTGCTCCACAATGTGACGTCAGAAATCGTTAAGCAAAACTATGCAAGTGCAGTTTTTTTGCTATGCATTAATGACGTCACACACCCCTCTCCCCCATGGTTACAAAGCGTCAAAATTTGATGACAACCCCCACCACACCTTAAATAGTGACGTCGTTTATGAACCGCTCCTTATACGATTGATATTGTAAATATTTCATTTTCGAAGAAAATTTGTATTTAGATTGAACACATTTCGCCGAGTGTACGCCACAGCATTCCAGCGTTCACAATAGTTGCCATCATTTGTACTTAAGTTGAATTTTATTTTGTGAACAATTATGCTAATTTGTTAAATAAATAGACACGCGTTGCGGCTACTTTGTATTCCATCTCGCTTGCTCTCTCTCTTGGCTAGTTGCAAGTCCCTAAATGTAATACTTAAAATGGCCGCCATTCAAGTTAAGTTTTATTACGGCTTTTTTATTTTATTGTTAGCTCACTCGCACAGGCTCACCCACACACACACACACACACACACAGAGAGTAACACACAGACAGGCTGTCCAATTAAGTTCGCGTTTGCCATTTAATTATTCTAATTTCCAACTCCCCAAACCGCTCTTTCGCGCTCTCCCTCTCTAACTCTCCCCCAACTATATCTATATAATGATTTCTTGTGTATTTGTGCGCGTGCCGAGCATGAAAATTAGTTTGTACTTTTGCTTGTTTCTTTTTGTGTTCCATTTCTAATGGTCCGCCACTGACAAACCGACTAACTGACTGACTGACATGCCATCAAGTCACTACAGTCCTGGCCACACCTCGAAATTTTTGTGGCTGACGCTCAAGGCTGCGCTGACGCTGACGTCGACGTCGATGTCGAAGTCGACGCCAACGCCATTGCTAGCAAGTTATCAAAGTTGTTTGACACCAACATTAATTTGTCAAGCCGTCGTAATGCCCCTGTAAACCCCCGGCTGGAGCTTACGAATTGAGCAAAAATCTGTGCCAACTGCAAAATGAAATATTTTTTGAAGCTATCTGCCTGGAATATTTAATTAGTCTTAACCTTTTGCAAAAGTTACCCAAAAATTATGATTTATATGCAAGGCCTAACGTATATTTTAAATTAAAAACTGGCAAGAAAATGCAAATGAATCAAATCAAAAACTAAATAACTCAAAATTGTTGTCCCGAGGAATTCTCATTTTAGGGCCACAAATAAAATCATAAATATGCTAATTTGTTACAACTTATGTGTACAGTGAGTGCCATAAGTAAAAGCCAATCAAAAGTTGACTGACAAACCAGCAAAACAACAAAAGGAAATGTCCTCGACCCATACACACAACATAAAGACAAATAAACAGAGAAGAACGTCAGAGGACAACGTTGACAGCAAAATGCAAAAAGTATCAAACAGCATCAAAAGTTTTTCTTTGCCCCTAGTATGTATGTGTTGTTAGTAGGTGAGTCTAAAGTCTAGAGCTATGTCATAAGGGTCTATCCTTTCATCTTTCGGCTTCGGCTCAGCAGAGGGATGTGAGTAGCAGCCAATTTTTGATTGCAACATTTCGCACCAAAGGCAAAATAAGCACTGGATGTGCGCATATAAGGGCAACAACAACAACAATTGTTAATTTTAATCTTAATACTTGCCGTGACAGGACAAAATAAAGCGCTAGGTTGCTTTGACTCTATTGCAGCTACAGTGAAACTTCAATATAACAAACAATACAATTGAAGTCAAAGCTATTCCTATCTAAAACATAACTTGGAATAAATAATAAGAAACGAGCAACTAGTAGTAGTTATGTTAGTATGCTATGATGCCAAATATAACAAAAATAAACTTCTTTAGTCTTACATTTTCTGATTTCTTATAAAGTTGAGGTCCAGCGTATTAGGCTATCGTGAAATGTTTAGTGCCCACACAATCCTGAGTGATTCACACCTAGCGGTATGGAAACCCATCTAGCACTTGCCTGCTGATTTGTCAGTGACCTCTTCCTGGTGTCTCCTTTAGTGCCATCCACTTTTTGGTGGTGCGCTATAGGGAGAGTCTGGTCACACCTCGGTATGCCAATAACTCCCAAAGGCCAATGATCCTTGCAGAAATGTATCGAGTCGCTGGCACCGCCAATTAACCAGCTTCCCAGACAGGGCAGTCAGCAAACATCTCCTCTCGGACCTAGCCACCCCGTAGTTGTACAAGGCCTCTTTTAAACTAGATAGCTCTGCACGTGGTATCCATACTGGTAGCAAAGCGATCATACCTTACGGCCGGTACGCAGCAGTGTAAAACCACGTGAAAGAAAACAAAACTTCATATAAAAAAAATGTTCTCGAAATTCTCAGCGCCAAGAACTTCGCTAGTAGTACGCATCTGCAATGTTGCCCATTTTTTTAAGGGTTGACGTGTAGATGGCTCTAGCAAAAAAAAATCAGCTGTTCTTTTTGCGCGCAAAAACAAAACATTGATGTGCTGCAACTTATTTTGGTAGCGAAACCCATGGCGCGTAGGCAAAATAGTTGTCACTTTTAAGCGAATCCAAATAGTTGCCGCTTGCTTTTTTAAAGGAAAGGTGAGTCAACTGATCTTTTATTCACATCAGCATTAAATGCCAATTTAATTCCTTCTGAACGCAATACTTTTTGAGCAGTCTAATTTTGGTATTCTTGGAAGTTCCGTAGTGTTACCAGGGCATCTAAGTGAACTAAATATAAAATCTGCCTTGCCAAGAAATCTTTCTAATATACTTAGCTATTAGTTCTTAAAGAGACTTCCTGTCAAATTCCACCTAGAAGATTCGGAAAATAGAAAGGTTTGGACCTTTCTATTGGTATCAATGTATGGTGTTGTTGGCATTAGTGTTCATTTCGAGGTGCGAAAAGGCTCTTAACGCAACTAACTAATCTATGTTCAACGGTTCAAGCATCTCGCCAAATTTCATACTCAAGTATACTCTTAGGTGGCGCAAAACATCCGTTTAGAGGATATAATTGTGAGAAGTAGAAACGGCTCGATCATCTTGCAATATGCCATAGTCAAGTATGCTTTGGGTTGACTCTAAACTGCCGTTTGAATGAGAACTAATTGGGAGAAATAGGACCAAGAATCAATATCCCACTAAAAATCGAGGTAGTTGATCAAATAAAGCCTGGATTTTATCATGGCTAGGGTGGACCTGAACGTAATTTTTCTTACACGTCGAGTGAGCGTAGCTTGGTAAGTATAAATACCTTGCTTTGGACCGTGGTATACTTAAAAAGGTAACCTCATTTTACTCTTTTTATTAGGTGCTTGTTAACAGAAGCAGAATTTTCAAGTGTGAAAGTGAAAGAATCTCTCAAGAAATCTCTCTCGGTATTAGAATGCATTCTAATATGAAGCAAGTCGAGGAAACTCACGAGCGATATTAACGTGCCTGCAAACGGTGCAAAATACTAATCAGACGGACTCACTAGAAAATCTCAATTCGTGTAACAGGCATCTTAGGTATTAGATCGAGATAAAGAGAGAGAGCGAGAGAAAGAGAGAGAGAGAGAGAGAGAGAGAGAGAGAGAGAGAGTAGTAATCATCTTCAATCCAAAAAAGAAAGCTTCTCATCATTATTTGTACTAAACTGAACGTCGATGATTAAAGTTAGCATATTAGTACATTTAGTTATTATCAGAGGATGGAGCGAGTGCTAGCATTACTTGAAAGACATTTTGAAGTTCTTCGTTTCACATAACAGTATGGCAAATATCAGCACGCTACTCGTACGCATTTGTAGTTGATATTTGCTAAATTTACCCTTTGAGCTCATGGCCCCCATGTGGTGAGCGGGTTAGAGAATACCACCTCAGCAGGTCAAAGCTTGTCGTATGAAGTGACTTACAATGACTCTGGATTCTGTCGAGACCAGTAGGCCTTCAAAGGGTTGTGCGTAGCCCAAACCCTACTACCCACCACGTAAAACCACAATTCCAATGAAAGAATCAGGCCATAACCCGATAACGCGTTGTTATGGCTAGCTAAGAAGAAGAAGACATGACACAAAAGACATCTAAAGTTATCTTAATGAGCGAATTCGCAGGTTAGCTTCACTGTACTTGTGTACCATATATAACTTGTATATAACATGCATGTGACCATAAGATATTGTACATATGTGTGTGTGTGAGTGTATTTATGTGTGTGTTGGGTCGCGCGTCAGTTTAGAGCCGTAAGCGACAAGTAATTTTACTTGGCAAAAATAAATTGCACAAAGTTTTTCCTACTTTTTCATTTCGTCTGCTAAGCCATTTTCTTTGTGCTCTGCGAAATGTTCAATATGTGTGTATGTGTGTGTGTGTGTGTGTGTGTCTGTGTGTGTGTGTGTGTGTGTGTTATATAAGTGTATATGCAAATGTGTGCTTTCTTTGTGCTTATTGCAACAATTTAAGTTTTATTTTGTCTAATTTTCTCTGCCTTTGATATATGAGCTTGTTGTTCGCTCGCTTTTGACGTTCGCCCAAAAGTATGCAATGGAAATTTAAATGCTTAGTTTATTCAAGTGTAAAATGCATTTTCTTATATTTCATTTATCTATTTATTTTGCAATTGTATTATAATATGTCACTAAAAGATAAAGCATACAGCTGTCAGTATATCGCTTGCGTTATTGGCATAATCTCTGAGCATTGACGAGCTCGTTATTTAAGACAAAACCAATTGCAAATAATTCGATAACTTAAATTGTTTTTTTTTTTAAATCGAGTGAATAATTTATTTAGTTATGTCAAGAATATAATTAACATATCACTTTTTGCATTTAATAAACCGCTGCTCTGCATTTGAAATGAGCACGAAATCAAAACCAGCATCCAATAATAAAGATGACAAAAAATACGTGTAAATAATAAATAAAAATAATAACAATTCGAACTGTGATTATTACTCATTGACATTGACATATTGGCGACTCAAACCAATTACACTATGCAACAAAATGAAGAAAATTGTCGCTGTTTTGAACGATAAAATTCTTGAACATGAAAATGAAACAAAATTGAAATATATTGCAGAGATTTTATAATTATCTCAACTTTCAGTTACTTAAGACTATCATGCAAAAGTTTCCTGGCTCTTCAACAAAGTCTTATGGGCTTCATTGGAACGTTCTTGATCGCCAAGCCAAGAAACTGTGCATATCTTCAAAAGGTACAATTCAAAAAAGGTTGAAGAATTCCAAGCAGCAGCTTTGTTAGAATCCGACTGCTTTGAACAAAACTGGGTTGGATATACTCAGATATTCGCGAGCACGAATTTGTGCAACTCAAGTCGGTCATTGAACTGAAATTTTTTCGTGAAGCTTATTGTACCGATACATTGAGAGGTATTGGCGTATTCAAAGGTGATGGTGAACTTTGCTTCTACAAAATGTCAACATTGTTTTGTTTGTTAGCCACACATTGGTATATGTACCAAAATTTTGTGCCTAAGCGCAAACTTAGGCGGATTGGTCTGAAATTGGAATTTTATTTGAAGATTGCTCTCGATATTGATAATTTTAAAGGAGTCATTGTGTAGACGCTTTTAGCACAGCATACAGAAGCGTAACATCATCAGGTCGTAACGCCACCCAAGTGTAAAAACAGATTTTCGTGACGGCATATGAATCGTGGAATTTGAAGATGGAATTGGCAATTATACCCTATGGCCCTTGAAGATTTCACTCGATTATGATGATTTCAAGAGAGTCATTTCTCTTTGTAGTTTCATCGGATTGCTTTGTCAACGAATAATAACGCATCGCTCTCATTTGTGTAGACGCTTTTAACGCTTTTGACGCATACACAAACGTAACACCATCAGGTCGTAACGCCAACCGAATGTAATAACAGGCTTTCGTGACGGCATATAAGTCGATCTGCCGTCAGAGTCACGCCATGCATTGTTTCAAATTAAAGATGTTCGTTATAAATGGCTGTATACCAATAGCAATGTTGCTTAGTGTTATTAGCCCCGTATTGCGTGGTAGAACTGCCAAAACAAATAAACAGGCTGCCATTTCAAAATCACACACAGTATCTCACATTCACACAGACACACACACACACACACACACACGTGCACTACACCTGTTTGGTATGCATAAGTAGTGGTTACTGAGATGCTGCATACCTTTTCATATAATATGGCTGAACGACATTTTTCCATATTTTACAGGCAGACTCACCTAGGTATAGCCACAACTTTTGTCACAACTTGCTGTGACATTTCTGCTTACTCACAAACTTACCCACTTACTTCGTTCGCTCGCTCTCTCTGACTTACACAATTTGTCAAACCGTCTCTCTCTCAACCGCATGCAATTTCAAATTTAATTCGCCAGTAAAACAACCCACAAACCACCTCGCAAAGCACCCAAAAGCACTCCACCATCTTGTGGTTTTCTTCAGTTGTTGCTATCTCACATTTTCCTTATGCTCTTCTTCTTTCTTTTGCTTTGCTTTTTATTACATTTGTTGCCCTTGCTTTGCGTTTTTCCCGCCCATCCGCAAATGTTGCTCTGCTTCCTGCATAAAAATGTGGAAATTCCTGAAGACATTTTACTTTGCAATTTCCTTACGAGTCGTTAAACATTTCCAGGCTCTGCCAGCAACAACAACAACAACAACAAAAAGTTAACAAAACTAATTTAAAAATTCAAATTTGCTTTCCGTTTTTTATATGCGCTACAAACTGTGCATTTATATGGCTGGGTAAGTGTGCTTGTATATGTAGGTATGTATGTACCCAGCGGACCAAACGCTCGTTTATGATATCGCATACGAGTGAAATTCGAGACTCAACCCGACAAAACGCTCGTTTTTAGATGCGAAAAAAGATACGAATAAGAATATGTCGTTCAGTTTTCGGCAGCAAAAGCTATTGTCTACGTGTGTCGCAAGAAATATTGTTGCATTGGGCGATATCTCTTTTGACTCGTTAGAAATATCAGAAAAGTCTCGCAAAAGGCTCGCAAGACCTATTTCTTGCAAGCCTTTTAGGATACGTTTTGAATAAAGCTCGCAAAAGATATCGAAAAAGACACGCAAGAAATAGTTTGCGGGACCTTTGTTTTGTTTCCATTTTGTTCCCAACAAAATACTGTTTTTTTTATTAATATTTCTTTTTAATATCAACTGGGGAGGTTACAATTTTATGGTCCAACACTTGTTGCTGGGTTTAGGGAAACCCCACGAGCATTATATGGCTACTTTATCGGTTATAAGCAGCCGCCAGGAGCTTCTTATAAACTTGTCGTACTCCTTCTTGGAGTTGACGAGTAATTTTATTACCTTGAGAAATATATGATCAAATAATTAAAATTTGAACTGTAAATAATAAACTTTTAAATTTCTTACCAAATTTTGCAACTCGGCATCTTGCCGGTCCACTTTCGTTATTAATTTTTGCACGTCGGTCTTTACTTCTCGCAAAGTGTTTAATATAACTGTATATATAAAAAATAAACCTATTAAACATGCATTTAATAGAAAAATGATTTATTGCATTGCCAGAATGATTGCAATTATTGAAATTCGAGTTAGATATGTCTGAAAAAAGTTTAAACAAAAAGTAATATAATTTATATTATAACTAAATTATTTTAATGTGTTACCTGACAAGATTTGGTATGGTGTATTTTCAACTTGTGTATTGAACAAGAAGTGGGAATCCATAATTTCAAGTCAACAACAATTCGGCTATGCAAAATTTTATTTTTGATTTCTATAATTTTAATAATCTTAATAATCGTATGCGAGCATTTTACGAGCATTTTGCGCGTCTCTCGCTAATATTTTGTGTGACGGTCCGCTGTTCACAAATTTATCGCAAAACACCGATTCAAAGCTCGAATGCGAGTGTTTTGCGAGGCAACACTGTAAAACTCGTTTTTCACTCATTTGCGAGCATTTTGCGAGATTTTCGCTAAAGGCACGTATGTTGGTCCGCTGGGTGTATAGATATGTTTAACTGGATATGTGTGTGTGTGTGTGTGTGCGTATGTCCGCTATTGTGTGGGTTTTGTGCGCCTGTCTGCTGCCATTTTGTGCTCTGGTAATTTGTATTCTTGTGGGTTTATTGTTGATCTTCTTGTTATATTTATTTTTTGCCGGCTCAACGTACGCGGTTTTATATGCATAAAACGTCGGTGAATTCGTTAGAATATATACAAATACACTCAACACACACACACACATGTAGGTATACATACAAACATAGGTATTGTATACACAATAATGAAAAGCATATATGTCGGGCACAGAAATTGAGCAGATTTTGTGCCTGGCTTGTCAACTACATTTCACTTATATCTCGTTATACTCAGTTTTCATGCAAACCTCATCAAAATCAAAAGCCGTCACGCTATGTGAAGTGTAGCATAATTATAATCTGACAGCAATACATATAGTTTGGCTTGAAGTTTCATCATTTATTAAAAGAAAGAGTAACGGAGTACCTCTTTTTGTCATACCTCATGTCTCATGAGTACCATCACGGCATATGGGCGGCATATATGATTGCTTTTATCCAAATGTCGCGCCATTAATGGCCGTCCATATATTAAGGCAAAAATGTGATATAGCTATATGGTACGGACGGCTACTAAGATTGGGAGCGATATTCGCTGACATAATTGCTCGTGTTGCACAGTGTGAAAATTTAGCTAACTTTACAGTTTTTTTTCGGCACTCTGCCAGTTTCCTTAACCATCGACACCTTATCTGCTTTGGCTGCTTTTTTCTTCGCGGGATTCTTTTGCTCTTGACGCAGTGTTTTCATTGCAAGCGATGTCGCTTCTTGTGACTACACGGTTCGATGCTTTTTTCTCCGTTTCCATCGGCAATGGCCGGATGCATTTTAATTTTAAATTTAAAAAGTCAGCATCCGAGTTCGACATCGACGAAGCTACCGACATCTTTTCCTCATTTTCACCTGCAATTGGAGTTGATTAAGCCTGACGAAAAGTTTCCGATGTAGGCTCACCCCGCCATCTTATCAATACTTTAACACGGTCAGGAATTATTTTGTAGTAAAAATCTCTAGCAGAAAATTGGTAAAAGAAAAATAATGAAAAGGCCTCGGGTGGTCAAAAATCATCAAGCTTGGCATCTGATTCGAAGTTACCAGTCTCTAAAAATCGTGTACAAAAAATTTTGGGCCGGAAGTAATCTGTTGCAGTGGAGGAAGAAGCCAAGACACCCTTGATAGATTCACACAAAATGGCCAAGTTGCAATGTGCAGAATAACCGAGAAGCCTAAAAATGACATATTTTCTGATGAAAAAAATTTAACGTTGATAGTCCTAGGGATTTCAATCTCTACTGGAGCGATTTAAGCCAAAATGTGTGTGGTTCTACACTAATCGAAACTTTGATGGCGGATTTTTGGTTGGGAGTACATTCAGCTACTAAAACAGGACCTATTGGACAAAACAATTCGTAAAACTACAAAAGCTCTCTTAGATGATGTTTTGGCCAACTTTTTATGCAGCAACAACTGGACATAAATGCTATTTTTTAGCCAAATGATGATGTAATACGGTTCTGGTAGGACAGGGTAAAGCTCCATTATCCATATCTATTCTTTTACCAAGTTGACGCACAAACTCCAAGTGTTACGTACTGGTTCGTGAGCTAATGTGCGCAGTGAATTCTGCCCAGCTTAGCGGTGTTGGAAGACGGTGACGTGTTGTCAAGAAGAAGCAGAGTGCTGTTATACATGTATCGATACATGGTCTCTCGTATTAGGTTTCAGGATAAGCAGATTCAACTTTAAGAGTGGCCATCAAGATAACATAACTGACATAACTCGTCAAGTTTACGCTGGTGGTCGCAGGTTTGTAGCTACAGGTGGCTGTAATGGATATATGCTACCAAATTCAGATTCCAAATCGCCTTAGGCAACATTTGAAGAACTTTTGAAATCTGTTCTAGTATATTAGGGAAATTATATTCAGTAACAAAATTTGAAGTTACAGATTTTTGATTTCTCTACGGGGTCGAAAAGTGTTCGATTTTTATAAGAAATCCCTTTTCTTTGCGACCAAAATTACACAAATGTTTTTTTTTTTTTTTGGTAACATTTCAGTAAATGCAATATGTGTACATATTAAAAATGGTTGTCTATCTACAACCATCAGATAATTATCCGAGTTAAAACTTTATGAGTTAGCTAAAGTACGAAATACCGGTAAGTCGTGAGCGGTAATTTGCAATTTAACAGGTGGTAGCCAATTTGTATATTTTATACCCTGTACACAAAGTGTAAATCATCGATTTGTGCAATGTATGTAACAGGCAGAAGAAGCCGTGTTAGACCAAATGTTGCATGGCCAAAAAATGATCAGGAGCAATAGTCGAATCGATATAACCATGTCCGTCGGTCCGTGTTGACGCATCGTTCTCGGAGACTATGAGAGATAGAGACACAATATATGCCCCGTTCCCCTGTGACAGAACCCCCTTCCTCTATAAACTGCAACAGAATTTCATTTTTTATAGAAATGTTAAGGATAATATTTATGTTAGAGCCATCAAATTTGGTACGTAGTCTCATATACCAAATCCTCACCCGAATCATATCCCTTACCTCCGCAGTTCAGTTTCCTTTACCTTTTTAACGCATCGATACAAAAAATTGCACAGAAATTTGATTTTCATGGGAAAAGTGGGTACAGGCTATTCCACAGTCCCGTCAGCATTAAATTTTTTAAGCTCTACTAGACTAATCTTATAGACTAGCATATGTTACTTCAAAAGTTCCGATTGCGCTGTAGCACCGAGTTATTAAAATTCGATTGGCGTCATTTGCAATCGATCACGACTGTACGGTTGAAATCGTGAGTGATCGAAATTGTTTAAAAAAAAAATCAAATTTGGGCGCTACGAAGTTGGCGGGTCAACAGCCCAAAAATGTATATTTGACTTCAAAAACAATCAATATCTTATAGTTGGCTTAAGTTGGTAAGTTACATACAACCTTCATTTAAGCCTTACAATTAACTCCTTCAATCCATATCTTAAGTTAAAGCCATTCCACAAACTCAGCTACAACATCCCAAGAGATGCACAAAATTAGACTAATTTAATTTTCACAGCCAACAAATATCATTTTGAGTGACAATGAAATAAAATGATATTGATTGATGAGCCAACACAAAACGAATCTAAAACTTTGACAAATTCGAGTGCAGTCGCGTAAATGATAACAGCAGGCAAAGTGCCAAAGTAATACGGCCAACAAACAAAACAACGGCAACAACAACTACAACAACAACAAACAGATACAACATACAACAAGACACAAAAGTGAGCTGTTTAAGCAGCCACGAGTCAAATATTTTGACAAAGGGTTCGACGCAAACCGAAAAGTGAAACAACAAATGTCATGCGCCATGTAAATGCTACAACTTCAAATCAATGTGTGTGTGTGTGTGTGTGTGTGTGTGTGTGTGTGTGTGTGTGTGTGTGTGTGCCTAAGCATGTATTGGTGTGCAGCTTATTGACATTAATGTAACAATCGTCAAAGGATTTATTAACAGCAGAGAGCAAGCTGCCATGAAAATGGGGTGAAAAACGAAGGGCTGTCAAATCAGAGAATCGTTACAATTTCATTGCCTACGCTTTCAACTGTATTTGTGTCTGTCTGTGTGTGTGTGTGTGTGAGTGTAAATGTGTTATCAATCATTTGATTGATATTAATGAGCCAAAATTTGCATTATTTTACAACAACCAAATGTTATGTATCGAATTTGATTGTGTTTATGCATGATTTATGGGCTTTGCTGGAAAGATTTGCAAAAATAATTGCATAAATTTCAGGGGTAATTAAATTTGCGACCCATAAGTATGCATGTGAGTGAGAAACTAACTGTATAGGTGACATTTTTGAAAACGCAAATTTAGATGGAGGTTGTTTAGTTTGGAAATCGCAGTACCACACTGCGTTGCCAACTTCTATAATGAGCGTTGCCAACTAGACAGTGTTTGTGGGAGGTTAGCAAAAATGTGCGCCAATTTGTTATTTCATTTGGCATACATGCTGAAATGACTGATGATCTTTGAAAGTACATTAAAATTCTGCATAGGCATATAATTCTTGTTCATTTTATATTCAATGCCAGCAGAATCGTTTTACCATCAAACAGAACTAGCTTCTAAATTGACGTAATTCTAAAAACGTAACCACGACTTTCTTGTGGTGCTGTAGTCCGTGTTTGAACTATATTCCTCCACAGCTGTGGTCATTATGAAATGTTGCTCAGTTCGGAAGACAATTTTGCGCAGAGAATGCCGAAAGTGCTCTCAATACAACGGCGAGCTCGGCTTATTAGGGAACTGAATTCGTTCCTCTTTGTTGACGTTGCGGGAACCATATGGTTTTATGATAAGTTTATGCAGAGGGAATGCATCGTCCCCAAAAATAAATATTGTCGAAAACACATCTTTCAGCATGGTCTCCGGCAATTCTAAGCTGCCTGAAGATATGATGAAGATGCAGAGGGATGCACAGTGGGCACTGAAGGACTACAAAGCTGGCGGTGATCTGGGTCAGACGAAAACGCAGGAATGGGAGTGCGCTTTTAAATTAGATTTGTGGTCATTAAGATGGCGAAATGGAAGTTGAACCATCCCTCACTTGTGCCCCATAGGCGATGGAGAAAGTTAAGAGATTGAAAGGAGGTTACGACCAACTTTAACAATCATCGAGCAGAGTTAGTGAAAATAGCGAGAAGGGAGAAAATAAACATTAATGATGGGTGTATTACATCCCAAAATACGCATTTGTGTCCTTGCAAAGACCTGTCAGTGGATAGAGAAAGTGTTCTGAAGAGTTTTAAAGGCTGTTGGTTTTTGGATTGCTTTCTTTCACAAAGTATTTAGTGCATAGTGTCACATTTCCAGTACTTATTACAGATGTGATCTTTATGAGCCGCTACTAGCAGTAATATGCATTATAATAGAGTTTAGATACTCACTCAGGGTTATGGTTGGTGATGACAGTCCTCCGCGCTCAGTAGTTGACCGGCAATATGATTTTCAAATCATTGGTCATACAGAGTTTTTTAAAAGTATCTGCCAGGTTAGATTTGGTTGTAGATGAGTGCAACCCAAGGTGACTAGTCGGTTAAAATCCCAGGTTGTTGTTGAAAACTGTTGTTTTTTGTTTTGTCAAGGATTTCGTTTACCTTGTCAGCACCGTTATAACTCCTTGTCGATGCTGCTTTGGTCTCCTTTACTTAAGAGGAAACACTCGGAAAATGTTAAGAAGAAAACACTCCGTTAGATCTTTGGCGTGTAAAGACGTTGGCAAAGACTGACGCATAGTGCGTATGGACAAAGAAGCTATTAGATTTGTAATGGGTGTAATGGCTTATCAGAGGAGGTTCACCCACCGCCAGGTGCTTCGGCAGCCTTATTGTGCCATGAAAAATGTGGAAGAAGGGCCAGGTAGATGGCATACTAACTACCTTTGGTATCACTGAGTGGAATATGCAAACGCGAAGCAGAGGCGCTTGAAGGAGTACCAAAACTATTAACCCCAATAATTTCAAGTATATCTTTCAGAACAAATATTAATAAATTAAAACCAATTAGATGCATGGTAGTCCATCTGTAAATCTATAATTATATGCTATGTTCTCAAATTAGGCACTCAACACAAATAAATGTCAGGTAAGCCACATTGTAATGAATTATACATTATACATAAATTAAGCTCAAATTAAACAAAATAACTCAATAACAATGTTTGCACACACACACACTACTTTTGAAGGTAGCCATAGATTATGTATATATGATTGTAGCTACATAAGTACATGCATTTATCATGGGTTATATGCTGCTCGTTAAGAGAAATGACAACAATTTTGCAACAAATGAAAAGCCAATTAACCCATCAGCTAGTCAAACATTGAAAACGACCCACAACTCTACACGCAATGCAATTATCAAATTAGTTTAAGTTCCGAGGGTCTGAGGAAAACTCCAATGGAAAGTCATGCAATTTGATAAACAAATATCGTATAAAGTTGAAATTAAAAAAAAAAAAATAGATGCAAAACATAAATAATAAAAAATAGTAGCTATAATTAAAGTGCTGCGCCTACCAGAAAAGAGCGGTTCGTATAATTAATTTGTTCAACTGTCAGAGAAATGAACTAACCGAGCAACTGACAGGCTCATTGGCTTGTGAGCAACTTAATTAATATGTTTGTAGTTGCAGATACGGCTGCAGATACAGATACACAAATGCAATGCTTATTTGAGAGAGAGAAAGGGGCAGAGTAGGGGTCAAGCTGCTGTCAGTTTCGGGCACACCCACGGCGTCCCTCTCTCTGCCAAATAAAGTCAAAGAAGTGTGTTGTGCCCTCGGCATATGCACTTCTAATGTGCCTCGTGCTGCATTCGTCATAGCTTATTAAGCACAACGCTAGATAGTGTTGCAACAACCCTGTGGCATGCACCCTCGCGATTACCTGTGCCAGGTACCAGGCATGTGTTGACCCGGCACGCGCTTAGCTCTAGACAAATTTCGACATATTTTTGTGTGGTTTTCTAATGTGCCATCATTTTTATAGCTTTATTAAATTGAGCTCGCAGAGTTATAAAAACTAAAAATTAGTTGAATTTGAAGTTTTGGCAGAGTTCGAAGTCGTTAATTTTTATATGCGAAATAAGTGGAAATAATGGGGATGATTGCCATGTGGTATAGAAAGAAGCATTAGGGAACTCATCAAATGCATCTGTAGGTTTCTTTATAAATCAATCCGGTGCAATACTACTTAGGAAACGTTTTTAGGTAATTTTGGTGTCTCGGATTTCAAATTTTGAATTTTCGGTTTTCGAATTATCGCTATTTCTGAAAAGCCAAGGGTTTCGCATGCTGAAGAAGGACCTAACTTTACCACCAATTCGCAAAGCAGCGTGCAATTTTGAAGATAACTTACACTCTTATTGGGACTCGGCAAGAGTGTACTTAATGCATTCGGGATGCAGCAGTCGGTTCTTGACATCGACTTTGTTTCAGACAACCACAGTCGGTATAATAGTGTTTCTAACGCTTCTTAAATTCACAAAGCAAGTAACGTCTTAGAATATTTTGGCACACTTAATTCGCTTATCCTCGACACTGTTTTGAAAGCTCGTTTAACTTTTACCTGTCTATAATAACGAATATCATGGGACCACGGTTGGTATAGAAAACCAGTTTGTGCTCGATAAAGGGCTTTATAGGTGTATAGGATTTGGTGAATTCCGAAGTTTTCATTTAATATATAAACCGTGCAATCGTTCGTTGTCTCTTAAGGAAGTAACAAATAAAAGGAAAATACTATGAAAAGAAAACCGTTCTGTGGAAATACCAACATCAAAGTGTCGAATTCAGAGAAGAAGAAGGCTTTACAATTTAAGTTATAAAATCAAACCCGATTGTATTGAAGTATTGTAAACCCTATCGCCGTTGTTATCGAAGTGCACACAACCAAAAAAGTACATATGGGAACAAATTCACAGCATTTTTGTTGAACTGGCTATAGAAATACGATCCGACAGATCCGACTAACTTAGTAGAGAACTGATAAGTCGTTTCCGTTTCGACTGTAACTTTTTTAATAGTTTATTGCTGACAGTTTCTAATTTCGGTTTGTCGGTCATTGAACGCACATAAACAGACACACACACACACAGACATTCGGGAAAAAGGACAACACATGCGTGTTAATCTCTAATTTGCTCAACGATCATAGCCAAACCCTTCGCTCTAGAACTACACCTATAAGGTCTATACTATGGTCGAATACCTCATGTGGCTGCTGCTATTAGTTTGTATTGCGGAAGGGAATTAGTCAGCGGGACGTGGCAAAGGCAATTGACAACTAACAAACACAAACACACACAGACACATATGGAGTGTCGAGTTCTCTGTCTTCTTTTAATTGCCAAAACTCGTATCTAAAGTTGTTTCGTTCATTTTTTGTATTTTAATGGCGCTATTTTCATTAGGCAAATGTAGCTCACCTTTCGTTTTAATTTATATTTTGGGCTTTTTAGATAAAATAAAATAAAAATTCGTGCGTTTGTCGTCGCTCATTAGCATATAAAGTGTATGGGTAGTAGGTAAGGGTTGTCCTTTCTCTACACAATATACAATACACATTTATTGCATATTCATCATTTTAATTGCTTGTTTTCATACTAAATGACTCGATAAGGCTTTTAAGGTTATTAGGTGGAGTTGGCAACCCTATGCGCATGTTTTGCGGTTATAAAAGACAAAAGTTCTCGAAGACCTTCAAATGGCTTCAGCTCTTGGCTCTTGGCACCGTCTCCAGCTCATTCTCAGCATTGAAATATGGCTTTGCTGCCAACTGAAGTGTTCATCAAAGTTGCCATTCAGTTAGAAAGCATTTGAAGCCAAAGCTTTGTTCCTGCTCTTCTTCTTCTTCTTCTTGTTGTTGCAATCAATGGCAAACAACAACAAAACAAAATGAAATGAAAAAGACAACAAAGCAAAGAGCAACAGCGAAAACAACAACAACAACAACACCAACAAAATAATTCACGTAGAAAAATGCAATGCGCAACAACAACAACAACAACAAACAACACAGACAGGATATGATTACTTTTGTTTTTATATTTCTCTTACGGTTTTTTTTTTCCCTCTTTACAGTGCAGTTATTTTTTTCACTCACTGTAAAATCAAGAAAGCGTAGCAATGCAAAGAAATGACTTTTCCAACGAATGAACGAATATGAATAAAAAATTGATCAATGCAATGAAAATGATTGCTATCCTTTTTTTTACTTTGTTGCTTTTACTTTGTTGTTGTTCTTGTTGTTGTTTTTGCTGCTTTACAAATGAGCGCACAAAGTAATGTAAAAGCGGAACTCTGAAAGACAACGATAGATATTGACAGAAGCGGAAAAGGCCGTTTGTAATATGCAAATCAAAGAAGTTATAGAAGCTCTTTCACATCGAAGCTCTTGCACGAAAATATCGTACGTACAACTTTTTACGAGTAAAGCTACGGTCAGACAGGCCGATAATTGGCATGCAAACTCGTGCCCTGAATTGGTCAAAAACACATGAAATTGGCCTGCAAGAAATTTGGCGGTCAGACGAGGGCCAATTATTTGCGAAAAAAATTTCGGAACAATTTTTGCAGCTCGCAAATTATTTGACGTAGTGGTGTCAACCATTGCAAAGGTTGAGTAATCGCTTACAGTCGACATTGACTGTGTAAATATGGAAAATAACAAAGCGTCGGTAAGTGTTTTAATTAAAATGCTTGGAGCAGCAGCTCTATATGTTTCTAAAAAAGAATGAGGAAAATTACGAAAAGGAGTATTTCACACTATCGATAAGCTGGTTGTTAAATGGAGGTAAGCTGATTTATATTTTTATTATTTTACTTTAAAAATGCATTTTGAAGTTGTATTGATTAATTATATATTGACTGCGATAGTAATATTATTTTTTATTACGCATTTATCTTGTATTGCAGGTTGATTGTGACCCTAACTTCGTCCTAGCTAGGTATATTCACGCCGTCATCTATGATTGGGTACTTCGGGAAGTTAATTCCGGAAGCGGCATTATTCCCATCACCGCTGTATAGTATTCCCTTCATAACCTCAGTGCCTCATATGTGTTCACTACCAGATTTCCCTCTGCATCTTTACAGGTAGAAGCTCCGGTAGTAAATCATAACATTTAAAACATCTAAATCTATATCATCTACTAAAAAAAAAACCAACCACTACGTTATACACTGCATTTGACTTATTAAATTAACATGTGAAATGAACCAAAGTCCATAAAATTCAAAACAACTTCATTAAAAGTAAACCTGTATTAACCCTTCCGTTTGACGAAAAAAATATGTCATCAAAAAAAGACAAAAAGTCAACTTTTAAACAACATAAAAAACATGCTGCTGCCACAAAATGTTGCATAAATAATTATTACACCTTCATGTACCTATATATATATATATTTTTGTTATTATTTACCGTTAGCGCAGCAAAGTCATAAAGTAATTACACGCAGTTGTCATTAGCTCATTAGGACAACAACGTGCTGCAGGCAAAGACAGCAACAACAACAACAACAAGAACAACATTGGTGAGATGACAAAAGCCAAACAACACAATTAACCCTTTTTCGGAAAACTCACTCCCCGCTGCAATTCGTTTTTGTTTGGCTTAGAAGGTAATAATAAAATAATATTGTCATAAAAAAAAGCTAAGAGTGTCATCATTTTAAAATCAACGTTACCAAGTGCCGTTAGGTAAAAGCGCAAAACCCAGCGACAACCCGGCGAGCTGAGCAAATCCTGACGGATTTCGTATGTAATTACTTCAATTAAACCATCTGTGACAATTGCCGCTGCCAAACATGAAATTCAACTTTACTTTTAAAATTCCCAATTGAGTTGAGGCGCATTATCCAAGTGGCAAGCCAACCAACAACCCAAGCAACCCCCCGCTCAAGGACTCGAAATCGAGCGCGGTTTTCACCTTAAGCTTTTACCTTTTAACGTGGCTGTTGTTGTTGTTTGTGTCTGTTTTAATGGGGTGACATTTATGGCACTTTATCAACTCGAAAGTCAATAATATGGCTTAAAGAGGCGAAAAAAAATTGTAGGAAAATTGCAGCGCAATCAAAATATAATATTCTAAATTTTGCACTTTTCAGTTGTAACCTTAGCCAGTTAATACGTCACAAGGAAAATAGCTCAGTTGATGGAAATCCTTGCCATTTCGTTATGACAACTGAAAGACATTTGAAATGTCTGTGCGGGCGGCTTACCCCCACTTAAGTGGGAAACTGCGTAAGACGCTGCTTGTAAGTTGTACCAAGGCATTAGGCAAATGGATCCCTTAGGATTTTGCCTGAAACTTCTGTTGGGGTTCTTGGCTTGAATTGGAGCATTAGACAACTAAGCGCATCAGCTTGAGCAGCCATTTGTTGACACTTAGACGCTTGTCTGGGGATTCATTTGTGGCTGAGTCTTGAAATTTTGCATAATTAGACCCATAATTTTTGAGTCTTTCAACTCTGCCACTGACAACTTGATTACAACAATGAGGCACAAAGTCAAAAAAAATACAGCCACATTTCAACAACATTGTAAAAATTAATTGCCAGCGTAAACTTTAAAGCCTGATGAGCATTTATCACCCTACAATCCGAGGACTAACCCAAGCCAGCGACTAACCATTTAGCAGTTACCAACTTAACAACTGCTTTTGAGGTTTGCGTGTTGCAAGTTTACTTAAGACTCAGGCATGCAAAACGACGTGGTGCTGACATGCGAAAGTAACACCAAAACGATCTGCAAATGACGAATTCGGTAAGTAACGACTAGTGTGTACACTGTAAGCGTGTTCTTGTTCTAGAAAAGCTTCTAAAAGTGTTGTTCTCCGCTTCTGCACAGGAGATTCGAGGGTTCCATTGGTCTTTTCCTTCTTGACTAGTCTTAACAGCTTGATAACGTGGTTTTTCATCACGAGTGATCCTTGCTACTGAAACACGGTGAAGCCTTCATCTGCTTCTTTTAATCCCCTTTCACTTGGAACTTCTTGCTACATAGGCACAACATCTTCCAGCCAGTGGAGCCTCTTGAGTGTGTCAATGTCGTCAGCATAGTCAAAAATGCTTGTGGTGCCAATATCTTAAGAAAGCTCTCTACTTTACTCTCAAACACTCTCAACGCAACTGCTTTTAAGGCTTGTCCATTAGCAAAAACCTGTTCCTCTTGTTTGTGGCACTTCGCTTGTACTGACTGCGTTCTTAACTTAGGATTTAAAGGGGTTTACGAAAGCTTTGAATACCTTTTAAGCTTGCTGGTATGGCATGGACTTCAAGACGGCAGGAATGCCTTGCTCTTTAACGAGAAGAGAGTTATTCTCAAGGAGATGAAACAGAGACTTTCGCAGTGACAGTACTGAAAGTAACCCAAAGAGATATTAGAGTTTTAACCTTGAGCCGGATGTTCTCTACGACACTGCGTTTAAGAATGTAGATCGAAATTTCATCATTGCTTTGGAAGGTTTCAAAAAGAGACAAGCGTCAGCCTATTTCTTAACTACCAATAGTTATCCTTTCTGAGAACTGGTGTTGCTCACATAAAGAAAATAATAATTATTTTGTCAGTCTTTTGGATATGCTTATGGAACATTTTGAACTGTCTTCTGGTAATGAGTGGGCTAGCATTGATTAGTCGTTAACTTGCACTTGCCCAAATTCACAAAGTCAATGGGCAAATGGAGAGTTGGCAGTTCTATCGTGAGAGCTCTTCAGAGAAGGGACTTAGCTCCTGTTCTTTGTCATTGTTCAAGGAGGCTGCTCTTTCTGGAATGTGGTTATTAAAGAAGTGAATATGTTGTTGTACTCATAAATTGTTGATATTGGATGCATATTGGAGTAACTTTGTTAGCTTGAAAAGTTGTGTCTATCATAATATTAAAACAGGCGTGGCAGAAGGGGAAAATGAGAGTGAAGTACAGTGAGGATGAATGAACACTAGGGGAGATTGTCGACAGCAGATGAGTTAGAAGTCAAGGAGAGTGAGCAGAGGGAAAAATTAGTCGTGAAGTAGAGTAAGGAGCAAGAGATGAGATGAGAGAAGATATAAGATGAGAGATGAGATGAGAGCCGAGAGATGAGATGAAATGAGATGACAGATGATCAATGAGATGAGAGACTAGATAAGAAATGAGATGAGTGATGATAAATCATCGTTTTGCTTTTCAAGCTATTATGCAGCAGTAGATTGGGAGAAATGCAAGCAACGTGATTAACTTTTAACTATAAAAAACTTAATATTGAAAACAATCCTCCTTTTGTGGTTGGAACTCCTGCGAATGTATAGATTCTTAACATACGATGAAACCCAGCTCAAACTCTGCCAGCTAATCAAGTTCTGTAGTGAGCGCGATGTATCTTAATAAGGGTCGCAAAGGGTACAACTACCTTAAGATTATAATTTAAAAGAACCCCTAGCACTTTTTTTTCCATGCACAACAGGCACTTGCAAAAACTGCATAAACTTCAAAACACTTTTTATAGCTTTAGGGTATAAAAAAGCAACACATTCATTAGGCCTGCTTAGGTACTTAGTTACCTCGTCGGAGCCGACTTGTTACCACATTTTTCAATTATAGCACATTTCCTGCCTACATAGTACTACCACTTTTTGTCCTCTCTTTCTGTGTTTGCAAATGAAGAATTATTGCATTTTAATTTGACTTGGCGCACACTACAAAAAACAAAACCAACAAGACGAAATGTGCCAAAAAAAACATGCTTGAAATTTTGCTGCACTGCAGTAGGTGGTGCTATGCGGCGTGACAGTGGTGTATGCTGCTATCGACGGATCTTGTAAAATTCCTTTACACTCACGAGTCACGAACTAATGAAGTGCAGTTGCTGGCTGGCAGTTCAAAGTTCAAGCCAACAAACCGCCAACTAATTAGTTGCCACTGCCAAACCAACGTGCCACTTCATTAAAATAAGTGGCACAATCCAAAGAAGAAAAACATATATATATATATATATATATATATATATGTGTATATCCAAAAACTATGCCTATAACATTAACCCCTCAGTAGTACACTCAGCTGGTCATTCAGTTGGCTATTTGACTGTCCAACAAAAAATTTATTGTTAAAAGCCGCTAATGAATTATTTACTGCCCATTTGGCTGTCATTTACATGCGTGCACATCTGTGTGTGTGTGTGTGTGTGTGTGTGTGTGTGTGTGTGTGTGTGTGTGTGTGTGTGGGGGCTGTTATGGCATAACTCAACCAGTTCACACCCTTAATTAACGAGCTGCGTGCGTGCGTGTTGCCACATTTAAAAAACATGCCCAAACTCTTAACTCTGAGTTTCTCTTTTTGGTTTTTGGCCAACTAAATGGTCGAAAGTGTGGTCAAAAGTTGCGTGTTGCTCTTTTTTTTGACCTCTTGACTTGTGGCGGAAAGAATTGCTTAACAAAATTATGTTTATTAAGCATTTAAAAAGCGTGGCAAAGGGTATTTCCGGTTTTGGGGAGAAAGCAACACACACACTCACGCACACAAAAGGAAAGTGACAGTGATAGATTTAAATGCATTCAGTGAAAGGGAACTTCCCCATTGATAAGCCGGCTTAGAGTAGAGCTTATCTAAAACTATATTTCAAAACAAAAACATCAAATAAATAAGGAAACGAATTAAATTAATTTAAATAATAACTCCCTTAAGTTAAGCGTTTTTTTTTTTAAATTTGAACCACTTTAGACACTTTTTGATACCAACTTTCATTTGCAAATAACCCATCTAGAGCTGGTATGTTTTGACCTTCGAAGGTAGTCCTCAAATTGCTCTCTTCCTTAGCAAAATAAAGTGTTGCACTCGAAAAGAGTCGATCGGCATATGCCATCACTTTCTTAACCATTTTTGCTCATCCTAAGAGTTCAACTCGCGGATTTAAAGTGTTTGAAGCAAAACTTTATCCCTTAGACGGTTCATCGCACAGCGCGCACCTTGTGATAAACTTTGAAATCAAACTACACTCTGGAGGCGACTGGTGGCTGGTGCGCTGCTTGATCATTAACACGCTAGAAAAGGTTCCTGCCCATCTCTAGATAATCGTTATATTCTATTTAGTGAACAGAAAATATACATACTTAAGGACTTGGCTTGGCAACGTCTTTGTCTTTTGCGTGTGAGCACCTCGAGAGGGGCACGGGAGTGGCGAGCGGAGCGTGATCCCCCGCACCCCCCTGGAATGTTTCGGACTTTAAGAAAAATGTTGCTGGCTCAACCTCTTATTGTAAGACACTATACAATCGCTCAAATTAAGTAACTTGTAAGTAGGAACGTGATTATGGTATAAGCGAAAGACAAACTAAATTTCTCTATCCATAGCTCTCCAGAGGTAGAAAACCATCATCGAAAAAGCTGTGCTGGATATCAACGATCAGTATAGGCAGTCCACACTGATGTCAATCATTAAAAGCTTTTTCCACTTTAAAGCCATCCCAATCAGTTATTCCGACAGCTCTAGTCTATTCATCATGTATGCCACTTTTTGTATATTTCCAATCATTCTCTTAATCAACTGCCCACAAAACAAAAAAAATTGATGCAGACAGGCCAGACAGTGGAATACCCTGTACCCATTTTCTTTATAAACTCTAAATACGTTAAAATGCGAACGGAAGTAGCCATTTTTATATCTATTTTCATAAGACCGATATGCCTGTAAACATTTTCCTATTGGGAAGTTCCAATTGTCAAGATTTCCTATGGTGAAGTTGGCTATTATGGTGGCAAAAATTACTTTTATACCCATAACTGATGAAAAATACATATATTAATGTCTGTGACAATTTTCAACTCACTATATGGGGGGTGTAGTAGTAACTAACGTAAATCGAATGCGTTGGAGGGGGGTTCCATTGAAAAAAGGTCGAGGCAGCTTCAACGATTAGGGTTGTATCCATATCTACATGTAGTGCTATTTTGAAGCAGTTTATTGGCGAGGGGGGGGGGGGGGGGGTGAATTTGAAGTGTATTTATCCGATTTCGATAATTTTTGCAACATAGATGCACATAAACACGACGCACTCTCCTCACCTCTGTCGAGTTTCGAAATTATAGATTCAACGGAGCGGTTGTAAACCGAGCAAATCTGTCACTGTGGAAGAGGGTGAGATATCGACATAATTCGACAAACTCATATTTTTCCCGCAATATGCGCATCTTTTGGTAAAAACATTTTTTCACTAGCTCTTATTGTCTCCGAGAACGGTGAGACAACACAGACAGACGTACATGTCTATATCGACTTGACTATTGCTCCTGACCATTTTTGCCCACGCCTCCTTCTGCCTGTTACATACATTGCACAAATCTATAATACCCTTTTACATTATGTTTACAGAGTATAATTACTCCGAAATCATTCGGATATACAACGATTAAGCCGGGCCATCAATCATTTCGCATATGAATAACATTTTTAATCATTGAAAATTATGCAGGAGAGCGCACATGATGAATTGCATATTATGTTGGATGGTGAGAGTGAGAGTATCTATGCGAATACACTTGACAATCACTTTTGTTTTATATTTCTTTATTTACTGCAATTTGCCTGTCTGAAAGCAACAACAACAACAGCAACAACAAGGACCGCAGGAACAAAGCTGAAAAGCTTGAAAACAACTGAAAAATTTCCACTTGGGATAACTTGTGAGCAATTGCAATGTGTGGCGCAATACAAAGACAATGAGTGGTGCCAGCCAAATTGTTGTGGTGCAAAAATGTGGCCATATGTGTGTGTGAGTGCAGGCGCAATCAAGGAGCAATCGACACCAACACACAAACACACACACACACACACACACACATAGAAGAAAATGGAGTAAGCAAAAACTGCAAGCAACAACGAAACGATTTACCAAGAAAATGAAAATTTATTGTCAGAAAATGAAAGAAAGCGCTCGACGGCGTTAGTGTTAGTTAGCTCACACACACACACACACACACACACGCGCACACACACTCACACACACTCACACACACACACACACACACACACACACACACACACACACACACACACACACACACACACACGCCAAACAGCTTGTCAGCTACAAAAGGCAATCAAGGTGCCTCTTTGTTGTTCCTCATGTGTGTGTGTGTGTGTGTGTGTGTGTGTGTGTGTTTGTTAGTTTGCGGTTTTCTTATGTCTAAGAGTGCAAGGCAACAATTGGTAACTGTAACTGTAGTTGTTGCAGTTGTTGCAATTGCATTGTCATTGAAATTGCTTTCGATTTGTAGCCTAATAGACGCTGGGGAAGATCAAGCGCACAAACAACAACAACAACAACAAAGGCCAAAGGCAAAAACACCTACTAAAAGAAAAACACCCAAAGAAAAGCTACTAAGCAAGCTCGAGCTTTAAGTCTTAATGGAAACCAGGCCAGAAATGATAATGGCCAAACATTTAATGCCTGTGGTTGTTGTTGTCGGTCCAAAAAAGCAATTTCCTGTAACGCGCTCCATTGCCGAACGCTGAGCTTTGAATTTGACTTCTGGGCGTCGACTCTTAATGCAGTGAAATATTTATTGAAATTGTATGATCCCTGGGGGCCATTGTGGCGACGGCGTTGGCCAAATGCCAGCGTGATACACTACAAGAAAATGCTGAACTTAAATTGAATAGAGTGCATACTATTACACAAAATCAAACCAAAAGTTATAGATGGGTTATTTAAGCTCGGCTGCCACAACTAAGCAAGAATTTGACTCCATGTCAAATCGTAGGATTTCAAAATCGTTTACCCTTTGAAGACACATGTTCAAAGATTTCATATACTTTTGTTATGCTTCCCGTCGACCCCCGTATTGAAGACCTTTCTCGCAGGAACTTTGTCATCCATACGCAAAACAGCGTATTCGCTGGATCTTAATTCGCTTGTGTGAATTAGTCTGGCAACGCCGTGCCATTAACCCTTTTCCACACCAGTGGCATGACTGCCAAAAGATGGCAAACCTTCCAGCTAAAATTTAAATTCGCAACTTAGGAAGCATTTGAACTGCGACGCGGAAAACGAAAGACTTGCGACTCGCAGACTAAAGTGTGTAACTTTCAAAGTAGTAAAGACCTTAATATTTAAACAAGTTGCTTTGAAAAATGTTATGAAAGTTACTTTTTATACGCATTCTTCGTTACGGCTTGATGTTTTTCTTTCATTGGAATTGGAGTTTTACATGGTGGTTCCCACCGATAACAACCCTAAAGTTCGCAATAGGATTCAGGATTTGGTTTTAAGCTGGTCAACGTGGAAAAGAAAGAAATTTTAGCAAATTATATGATCAATCATCATTTTTGTTAATTTGGCAACTTACTCTTCGCATGGATAAGCTGGAATGCATGGATTTGCGTTCTTTGACAAAATTATACTTATACCAAATATTATTACGGAGCACCAATATAGAACTATATATATTGAGGAAATCTACTTTGAATATAATTTAAATAATATCAATCAGAGCAGAGCTATATATATAAATATAAACACCATAAAAATTCAACTTGGTCTCACTTACCGGTTTTAAATATCTTCAGCGTTGGAAATTTCGATTTCATTCATTTCGGAGAGATGCAGAGGGAAATCTGGCAGTGGTTGCACAGGGTGCACTGACTTTGTGGAGGGGAAACTTTTCTGGCTTACTTACGAGCGATGATGGGTATAATGCCGTCCCCGGAGTTAAGTACCCGACGTCCTTAATGATGAACGATGGTCCATCATTCACCAGACGTTCACACTTCGCCAGGAAAAGACCCACGAATACCAAATCGACATCCACCATATCTTTGTCGATTATAAAGCAGCATATGATAGCCCGTTGAGGGATCGCATATTTGCCGCTCTGTCTGAGTTTGGAATCCCTACAAAGTTGGTGCACCAGTGCAGATTGACGTTGTGCAACACACGCAGCTCCGTCAAGTTAGGAAAGAGCTTCTCCGAGCCATTTGATACAAAACAAGGCTTCAGACAAGGCGATGCCCTTTTCTGCGACCTCTTCAATCTTTTGATGGAGAATTTGTTGCAAAAGGTCGAAGTACATCGGAACGGGACTGTGTTCTATAAGGGTGTCCAATTAACTATCAGGTAGGAAAAATCGGGTAATGTGGCGTGTTACGAGCAAAGCGGATGGCAAATAAGGAAGTTATAATGGTACAAACAAAAATAAGAAGCTTTCGGTATGTTTCATCGATACATCATTATCGTTGAATCGATAGATTCATTATCTTTATGGTTGTTGTAAACTTGAATTGTTTTATTTTTACATTGTTACAACTAATCATATATACAAATATATTGATAGCCACTGTTACATTTTTGCATTTTCGTGTTTTCATCGTAAAATAGCTTTTTTAAAAATACCGTCACGGACGCATCACGATGTTCAACATCGAAATTGTTGGTTATAGCAAAGCAGAGAGAATTACGTCATACCAAATTATTTCTCTAATTGGCTTTGCTAACGTTGCTCTCCCGGACATAATGAAGCGCTATACAGCATGCGCCTATACTAGTAGCAGCGCAAACTCAAGACTATTGTCGTCACGGCATATAAGTCGATTGTACGCCCAAGGCTCAGTAGATATATTGTATTCGGAGCTGTTTAAAATAGTTCGAGTACTTAAAAGACCGTTTTCAAAACGTGCACTCAAAGTTACTACAACTTTCTCTTAGATGTTGTTCGTACAGTAACCCAGAAGTTCAAGGCAAAAATATCATAAGAAAACGTGGCGGCTTGACTTTTCTTATGTATGGACATGGGCATCTTAAAAACTTTTCATAAAGACCAGTCTTAACTCACTTTTTACAGCAGTTTGCTACATTTAAGGCCTTAACTGACTACCTTTTCTCTCAGCGTAACAGCTGCGTTTGCCATTACATTGCCCGGAATTGGATTGGATATTTAGTCTAGAGCTGGATTGGGCAAAGCTGTGCTGCGCCGTGCTTTGCTGCCCCACAATTTTGGCAAAATGGCGGCTGCCCCGTAGTCGTAGTTAGTGTTAGGAGCTTGGCAAATTTACGAGTCTCTGTTTGGCACTTTTAGCATTATTGCCTAGCCAAATGTTGGCCCATAAATATAGCAGCTGAAGTGCTGTGGGTCTCACAGAGAGTTCTCACAATTTTGCCGCACTTGATTATAAATTACACACATTAATGCAATTAACCCACACAGCAGCTTCAAAAAAGACGTACTCATAATCATTCACCTGAAAATGAAGTAGAATCGCTGCGAATAGCTCTCCATTACTCAAGAGTCACTTGAGTGGCACTTCAATTGCGAAAAACATATTTACCCACGGTTAAAAGTATCGCTCCCTCCCTTACGCCGTATTTGTAAACTTATGTGTACAAAATATAAGGCAGCAAATCGGGCTAAATATTTGCCACAATTATGTACAATCCAAACACAAACGGATATGGATACTTGTAAGGTTCTGGTTGTAGTCCTGTTTACCAGGCACGTGTCGCGCATGCGGAACATAATTATCACACGCTCGCGGGGCGCGTGCTTTCAAACATTGGAAGCGAATCTGGGCACAACCCTCTAGACTCATTTTCCACTTGAAGTCTTCTTGTTGTTGCCGTGTGGAAATTGTTTCAATGTAATAAGTGTGGGCGTGGCTCTGACAAGGTTGATTGCATGGCCAACAACAACAAATGGAGGCAAGTAATTGTTTGTTTGCTAGCCAAAGTTTGTGTTTTGGGACCCACCACGTAAAACCACAATTCCAATGAAAGAATATATTTACATCAGGCCGTAACCCGATAACGGGTTGTTATGGCCAGTTAAGAAGAAGAAGAATAGGAATTATCTTACTCGTTTTGGACTAATATATATATAAACAAGTGTTTAATCGGGTTAATATAACTTTCAAATGTAACTTTGTTCCAGTCGACGTAAAAATATGTAAATTTGCTAAGTTTTTCGCTATGATAATCCAAACACAAACGGATATGGATACTTGTAAGGTTCTGGTTGTAGTCCTGTTTACCAGGCACGTGTCGCGCATGCGGAACATAATTATCACACGCTCGCGGGGCGCGTGCTTTCAAACATTGGAAGCGAATCTGGGCACAACCCTCTAGATTCATTTTCCACTTGAAGTCTTCTTGTTGTTGCCGTGTGGAAATTGTTTCAATGTAATAAGTGTGGGCGTGGCTCTGACAAGGTTGATTGCATGGCCAACAACAACAAATGGAGGCAAGTAATTGTTTGTTTGCTAGCCAAAGGCGAAACACGCGTCATGCGTCAAAAAGCCGTTGATTATAGAGCAAGAAGGTAAGCGCCTAATGGTATAGTTGTTCCCTTTTCTAAGCTCTTAATTGGCACTTGATCTAACTAGGTGATGATGCGCCTGCTCTATAGCTCAGGTCTTATATCTTATGCTTCAGCGCATCCTTTTGTGGTACTGTATGCTCTGCTGGTTGAGTGAGTGCACGCTGTCCAATTGGATTAGCACACATTCGATAACAAAGAAACAGGGCAACCCTGAGATATAACAGGGACTGCAGAAATTGTGGCATGTAATGATACGTTTATACGTATTATAAGCAAAAATAAAATATTTAATTATATACATATACGAAGAAGGAATCTGTGGAAATGCAATTTATTTAATCTGAAATTGGAAAATGTATAGATTTTTGGAAGATTTGATTGAATATTATGTGCAGTGAGTTGCATATATCCCGATATTAAAGAAAACTATTTGCATTATACGTTTGTTAACGCATTTTTAGTTTAGTTTATAAATTATAGTAACGAATTTCACAAGCTAAGGATAACACTATGCAAAAAAAAGGTTGTTGGGTAATCGTACCGAAACCGCTGGCGTTTGCCAATATGAACCGTCCAACATTTGAAATATTAACTGAAAACTAAGTAAACTTTCGTACAAAATCGAAACCTATTCCGTGTGAGCTGTAGTAAACATAAAACCGAAGCAACGATAACGATAAATATGAAACTTTATCGATGTGAAACATCTATTGGCGCGCTTGAGGGTAAAGCCGACAATCTGTTACGAATGGTGTTACGTTTGTGTGTGCTGCGTTAATGGCTTCCACAGGAGAGGGAGAATTCCGCGCCTTCGTTTTTTTTTGTTATATGCCATCAGCGAGAGCGACAAGAAGAGCGTGCATGGTTTGGGTTTTTGTATATAGCGCCACTTCTGCCGAGCACAACTGACAATATGTATAAATACCATAACTTAGATAGATGTTTACCAAAATGTATAGATTGTTTGTTGTGGAGGAATCGAAGCGATATTAAGATCAGAAACTCAAATATAGGTTTATTTCGATTTTCTTCATTTGATTACGAGCAGTTTTGTTCATATTTGAATATTGAATAGACCCAATGTGGCGAGCGGGTTAGAGAATACCACCTCAGCAGATCAAAGCTTGTCGTATGAGGCGACTAACAATGACACTGGGTTCGAGACCAGTAGAGCTACCCCAGACCTTAAAAGGGCTGTGCGTAGGTTTTGGGACCCACCACGTAAAACCACAATTCCAATGAAAGAATATATTTACATCAGGCCGTAACCCGATAACGGGTTGTTATGGCCAGTTAAGAAGAAGAAGAATAGGAATTATCTTACTCGTTTTGGACTAATATATATATAAACAAGTGTTTAATCGGGTTAATATAACTTTCAAATGTAACTTTGTTCCAGTCGACGTAAAAATATGTAAATTTGCTAAGTTTTTCGCTATGATAATCTTTCCCAAAATTAGAGACTGTAAAAACTTAACTTCCCTTACGGAGTCTCTTCTAATTAAGGCAACTATTTTAACATAAAACGCAGAACCATCTAATTATGTTGAATTTTGGCATAATAGCCAGAGAGTCATATGAATAGCTGGCTAAAAAATATACATTTCTAATACCAACAAAGAGCGCGGTACTTAAACATGCGCGGTAATTAAAATTGATCAAAATATAAAACTACGACAAAAGCCGAAATGTGCACCAAAGAAATGTGCCGCCCAACAAAAAATAAACCTAAATAAAAAAACCGTATAATATACATATAACCATCACGCAAAAAAACAAAAACCATTAAAATTCCATGTCATTGTTGTTGGGTTGCTTTTGGGTACCGAGTACCAGGTCCACCCCATTGGATGATATGAGCGCATCATCGTTAGTGACAGCCTAGAAATACTGCACAAGGCATGTATATGAAATATTATTGGTTCGTTAGGCGTACAAAGAGCACAGACATTGCCAAAAAAAAGACAGGATTTCAAAATGGTATGCATAAAAAACACACGGAGATTTTAAAAATTGAGTGCACTACAAAAAAATATGAACAACTATGCAAAATATTTTGCATGCATGTCAACGAACTGGCTGAACCAAATGAATATGGAATGTAGCTGGTCCTGCTGACAGGACACAAAAAAAAAACAACTACACAAATTGGCTAAATAATTTCTAGGCAGTGCAAAGCTGCCAGTCCTCCCTGAAACCCCCACTGCTCCTACCTGGTCGCTCCCTCTGCGCGGGAAATGTTATCATCTTGTAACATGTTTCAATTTGGCGTCTATCAAAAAGCATTCACCGGTTAGGCCCCTCGCTCTCCCCACCCACACACAGACATGTGAGTGTGTGTGCGCACATAAATCAAATCCATTTCCATGGTGCCACTGTCTCGCCCACTGTTGCCCATATTATGGCATTTGCTTACTTTTTTGAGGTTTCTTTTTTTCGGTTTTTTTTGCACCCAACTGTCAGCGAAAATTTTGAAAAATGGCAAAATGCCATTGATGAAAGTAAGCTGGTCGAAGGTAACCAACAAAAAAAAAGCAAGAATGGAAGTGGATAAAGTGCAGCAGCGAGTTATAGATACTCTTGCAAAGAGGTTGTAGACCGATAAGGGTGTCCTCCTTCTTTTAAACTTCCTCCGTTATACCCACATTTTGACGTTGCACTGGGTTACACATCCAAAGTTCATCTACATCAACTCAAAATTGAAGAGGGCGGATTTCCAAAAAAAAAGCATTAGCTGTATCTCCAATTCCTTGATTATTTTCAGCTGCTTCCCAAAATCCGTACCAGTTTTTCCAGCAGCATTTTTGACTCTTTCGCTGCTTTCAATTCTCAGCACTCTGAGGTAGCAGGCACTTGGCGCTCAGTCTTTGGGTAAACATGTTCGACGTTTCGATCAGCACTGCAGCAACCGATGAACTATTTCAGCTTGAAAGTAAAAAGCTGACATTATCGAGAATATCAAAAAGAACCGAATGACTACCAAAATTGCTGGACTTATATTCTTAACGGCGAGTTAATGGTCAACTGTCTAGCCAAACTAGGATCTTAGATAATTGGGGCTTATTGACTTACTGGTATAACTAGATCAGAGTGCTCTACATTAGGCAGTAACCCGTTAACGGGTTGTTATGGTCAAGTAAGAAGAAGAAGAGGCTTAAATAGAAAGCGAAATCCACAATCATTGCCATTGCAATCTGCCAGTCCCATGAGCTTAAATCAGGATGTGTAACCAAACTTTTATCACTTGAATGAGACACGCAGTCAACAAGGAAATGCATTAAATCGACAAAATCGCCCACACTAAATCTTTTTTAGAAGTAGTTTTTGTCCTTTACTACGGAAAATTTTTGCTACATCGCTCAGTATAGACTTAGCTAGGGATGTGCCAGAAATCTCTAGACGGTTAAGCCTAAAGTTTTATTTGAATTTTCTCAAAAGGCTGCGATCAGATGCTTACCTCTTAGATTTCCCATGCTCTCAAAGATAGTTCAGTCACATTGACGAATTTATTTTTGATTGAAATGCGGTATAAAAAGATATCTGGTATACCAAATAATTGGTTGAAAGATATTTCAACGAACGTATACGAACTCCATGGTTAATTTCGGTTGAAAGAGATTCCAAGCACACCCCCGAGTACGTTTACGAACTTCATATAGGTAGAAAACTGGTATGGGCTCAAGTCATCCCCATGTTCATTAGTCGTCTAGGATCTCTAGTTACCCAAATGGCTCATTGACTCTGAAATCAATTATTCTCGATTCATTTTTACGGGGACCTGGTAAAGATGGTTCGTGTCGAATATCAGATTGAGGGTTCCGCCGTAGAGCCCTATGTGATTATATGACCTATACATGATTTGCCCAAATCATACTTCTGTGTCATTGTCTGCACAGTTATCTTTAGCATGAAGCTCCAATGCATGTAGATACGCTGTTTGGTATGTGAATGTGCAGGATCTGACACGACCATCTAAGAATGAACGACTAGATCTTTTTTAATGAACGAAGGTAGCACGTCTAAAGGTAAATCGGTATGCTAAATTTTAGGCGGATTGAGATGTGATTCAACATCCATGGTTTTTGAAGGGTTTGCAGCTCAATTCTCTCTCAGTTAAAGAGTTTGTAAATTTTCATATGTCACATTTACACATACTTCCTGCAAAAACACAGCATAGCCGCTTTTTGGCAGCGTGTATAAACACAATAAGGCAAGGCGCAGGACATACTGACGCAGGATACACTGCCGCATTGCAGTACCTAAATCTAAGCCTGGGCACACTCGAAAAACACACAAAAAAAAAGAAAGATTGCAAAAAAAGAAGAGCTTGTAACAGGAGTGTCGGCTTACAATATCCCAAAGCGAAAATTCGTGTTAGCATTTTTTTGTTGCCACTGCGGCTTTAGCTGGTTCTGCTTTTGGGTTGATTAATTGAGGTATATGCTGGCTTTATGGCACTGACAGATGCTCAACAATGCTACGGCTATGAAATTAAAACTAATTTGACTAGGCTTGCGGAGTACGCGGCGTATGCGTAATATAACAAGTCCGACAACGAGCGCTGGTGGCGCGCAACATTTCCTCAAGCAGGCAACAAAAGAAGCAAATAAACAAAAAAAAAAACACAATGCTACAGTGAAAACCAGCCTGGAACAACGAAAAAAAGCAATTGAAAGCCAAAGCCGCATCCAGAGGATGGATGCCAAATGAATTGGCAAGCGTATGACAAGAAAATTACACCAGTTTTGCCAAAGGGCTTTTTGAGCCTGGAAAAGAAGCGAAAAAAATAGATGCAAACATTTTTTACAAAGAGCGTTGCTGTTATTGTAAGCTATTATGCGGCAACTGCATTGTTTACGAGAGCTGCTGCTACCTGCTCCTGCAACTTTTGCGCATTTTTTAATGGATTTTCAGTAAGGGCGAAAACAAGCGAAAAGGACAACAACGCCGACAACAGCGAAAAGCAGAACGCCGCGCATTGAAGTGAAGAATTCGCACTCGCGCGTTTTGGTACGCGTTGTAATTTTTATACCCTGTACCCAAAGTGTATAAGGGTATTATAGATTTGTGCAATGTATGTAACAGGCAGAAGGAGGCGTGGCAGAATATATGTTCCATGGGCAAAAAGTCTTATCATTGACTCGGGTAGCGATTGGACCATGTCCGTCTGTCCGTATGAGGGGATAGATCAAAAGATGCGCGTATTCTAATGTAAGATGAAGTTTGTCGAATCAAGTCGATATCTTACCACCGTAACAGATCTGCACTGTTTACAACCACTCCATTGAGTCTATCAACTCGAAACTCCTCATAGTTGTGCGCCGTGCTAATGTGCATCTAGGTTCCAAAAATGATCGAGATCGGATAAATACATCAGAAGTTATACTGAAAATATGCTAATTCCCCCCCCCCCCCCCTCGCCTACAAACTGTGCCAAAATTCCACTACGTGTAGATGTGGATACATGTGAGCTAGATTATTTAATTCATAGATGAGAATCTAGCTGTGGCCTTTATGCCTTCTGCCCCTCGAGAAGTAATACTTAGCGGTCGTACCTCGAGAGGGAAACGGAGAGTAGGTGGTAGGTTTAGTGGGTGAGCGGTAACGCAAGTCCCACACTTTTCGGCTATTCAAGCTTCCCCCAACTATAATAAAAATAAAAAAAACATGTGAGCTAGAGTTACAAAATTTGGTGTGGAAACTCGTGTTAAAACTGCATCCACCTTTTTTCTTCACTTCCCCCCAATCGATTTACTTAATTACTACCACACCCCCCCATTTATTGATCTGAAAATTTTCTCAGACAATAATATATGTATTTTTGATCTGCGTTACAAAATTAAACGACATTGGGCATAAAAGTAATTTTTGCCCCCATAATAGCCAACTTCCCAATAGGACAACTTGTCAATTGGAACTTCCCAATAGGAAAATGTTTACAGACATATCGATCTTATGAAAATAGATGTAAAATTGGATACTTTCGTTACCATTTTACCGTATTTAGTGTCTAAAGAATAAGGGTACAGGGTATTCCACTGTCGGGCAACGTCCCGACTGTCTGCATCAAATCTTTTTTTATATTATGTAAAACGCGTGTGGTTTACACCAAGCATTGCACAGGTTGTCAAGGCTGTCGGCAGAGTCATTGTTGTTGTTGGAGACACTGCATCTCAGCATTGGCAGGAAAAATAGGCTCGTTTCTCATGCTCGTCGCTTGTCAATTTGGCCAAAGTGGTTTTTCAGTTGCTTTAGCGTGAAAAAAGGCGCACAATTTGCCTGTGTGTGCGTGGCTTGGGGCAGTAGGCGTGGCAATGTTCTGTCCTTTGACAAAATTACACTTGTGCGGCATTTTAATCACTTAGGGAACATTTGTCTATCTTCTGCATTGGCCACATCTTAGAGTCAGCTCATTCTATTTACTTAATGGCAGCGAAAAGTGGCAACAGCAACAACGATAATGCAACACCTTGAAATGTGGCACTTGCAGCACACGCTTCAGCGCCGCTTGGCAAGTGTTGCTCAAGGTAAAATACCCGTTACACTGCCTGAAAAACTTCATATAGATGTAGTAGTTAGCAACTGTTTCCTGTTACTCTCATTCTATAAAGTTATGTCGTCAGGGTTAGCCCATCCTAGAAGGTGTGCCTATGCAGCTCATATGTATCCTTTGCCATTGCTTTCATCATTTATTGTAATGCTTAGCGGTACACGTTACTGGTTATCGGTACAGTTTATATTTATTATGATGACTTATCTATCAACGCTGCAAGTTATCGTAATAGTTTACGTTTCGTTTCATGTTTGCTCCGCATTATCGTTAAAGATTACATACTTTGCAAAGTTACACTTTGATTTTACTTATCATTAGACTTAAAATCGAATTAACCGAATTGAAACCGATATATTTATTCCGGTACGGTTATATTTATATATTTTTATAAATATTATATATATTTTTTCATGTTGTGCTTTACATTCCGTCATTCTGTGACGGATTTTGGATCTACGTCACACAGTGAGGCCATCTGACTTCTTATCGGCAACATTCATAACTTTTGAAGGAGTAGATATTTTCAAAATTTCAAATGCATGTAATATACAATTTCTTAATCTGCTGCGATACAATGCGATTACTATTTATACTGGAGCTTCTGCTGCTGTCATAAAAAGTGAAACACACACACATCTTGTTTTTTGTAGTACTCTTTTGGCACAGTGGAATCCTTGGCCGTTTCAATGAGTCGAATTGCTGAAAAGCGACCATTCCAACGACAGTGGAATGGATTTGCCTAGTTTTTGCTCTTTCTCAATTTTGGCTACGAGCGAGTCGGTTTAACAAACGCAGCATCATACATTGTCTCAGCAAAAGTTTTGAATTTCTCTCTATTGCTTTCATGCTCTTTAGTTTTAGTCTAGGAACCGATATAACAAAACCGATATTATTGAAAAAAGAAATCCGGGAGTACCAGTAAAACTGTAATCGTAACCATATTCGAGATAAGTTTTAGTTCGAATCCCTGTCTACAACTTATCGTCACCAATTATCGTCACAACTTTTCGTAATGTCATTATTTAATTGTTACAGGCTATCACTATATGTTCTCATCAATTATTATCGCTATAGCGAAACGTTAATGTTGCTCATTGAATGTTATAATATCATCAGACGAGTGCAAGCCGAGATATAATCAAAAAGTTCAGATAATTAATATAAATAAAATCTCATATTTCGGAAAGAATTTTTAAACTTCACATCATGCAGAAATTTTTATGTTTTGTGCGATAAGTTAAGTAAAATATTCAAGAGTAATAAAAAGATAAGCCGCGTCTACACTACAGATTACCATTACTTGTTTTACACACGTTTTTCATACCTATTCCAGTAACTTGTTGTCGTAGTTCAAAATCGTTAAATAGTATCCTTACACATAGATACAAATATCGGCATGTAATATATATCGTTACATGTTTTTGTCACGCGTTACGATTCTATACGATAAAATTTCTTACCCTTTAATGGCATTCGAAGCGAAATTTCATGAAAATGTAGCTATTAGTGGCAAAGCACATTTGCAGATCTCGATACCCTGAGATATTGCATACAAAAAATTCCAATATACGCAGATTTTCATTTAAAATTCCGGAAAATTTGCTCATTAAAAAATTGCACATTTTTTTTTTTGAAATATTAAGTATTATCGATTTGAGAAAATTAACCATCTCGATTTAGCAACGTTCCGTTTGTTTAAAGAATGGAATATTATCGGGTTTACGATAAGGATTCTTCTTAATGCACGAAAGGTGGATATGACAAATAGATCTCTAGAGAGTTTGGGTACGTTTCGTTAGCTAACCTCCACAAAAATACAAATACTTCCAAAGATTTAATTCTCAATTTAATATGGTCCTTTGCTTTTGGGTAAGTTTACTTACCTTTACACCAGTGAATGGCAATATATTTTAGAGTTTTTGTAAAACAAAATTTTACTAAGTAAGTCAAAGAAATAAGTATAGGTTTCATATAATACATTTCCTTTAGGCTTGTTTTTGTCCAAATCTCTTGGGATTAAAAACCAAAAAGAAAATAAACCTGTGTAAGCGAGAATTGGGTTGGAGTTGGGATTTAGGATTCCTGTGCCACACCCGATAAGTTCTCAGTTGGTATTCCGAAAAGTTGCTAATATTTTGATCGTCCGTCAAATGTGTTTAATAGAAAGTTTTTTAGAAGTCAAGAGTCATATCATTTATAATTTGAGGCATTCTACACACTTTCTCTCGATCTGAACCTTGAAATATTTGTATTTTTTAGAAATCCGAAACCGATTTGGTTCATCATTTGGCACCTTTCAAAAGATTGTAAAGTTTCAACATCAACTTTAACCTCTCAGTGAAATTGCAAACCGTTTTGGAAAACTACACTTTGACTTTGCGGACAGTGTAAATAGGTACCGCAACAAAACACATTGTAGTCGTACTTGTTGACCCCGTTAGTTTAGCTGCTTAGCCGGGCATTTCATTAGGCTAAAACGTGAGCTCATGTGCCCAACACCCACGCACGTGCTTAAAAGTAAAAGTCTCTCCGGCGTTTTTCATTTCCTTGCCTAGCTTGCCACATGCTCGCAAGTCTATTGTTTAAAAGCTACGCCCGCTCCGCAGATTTTCAATTGTTCAGGATTATTTAACGTTTTTTTTTAAATTTGCATTTGCTTGGCTCATTCAACAATTGCCAGCTGTGCCCCTTTATTCTGTTGTATGCCCGCTTTGAGCACATGTCCTTTGTCTAAGGAAAGCCGAAAAAGGCGCACAAATATCTTTTGATTTCCTTACGAGCATTGAACGCATTCACTTGAATGGAAGGTACAGCTTTTGATAGCTTTTATTTATGATTTTTATGTATTACTTATAGAGAACTGCCTACCGAACCGCCTGCTTCGAATTGCTTTTTTGCCATCAATCAAAAGTGCGCGAAATCAAAATGTCATTTTGTGTGGACCCCACGCAGACGGCGCGTTTTGTGAACTGTTTTTAGACAGCCTTTTGGACGTACGACAAAGCTTTTGTAAACGTTTGGATAGGCAGAATATTGGAGGAGTACGAGTTGGAAAGCAAGAATCACTTTTTGATGGCATTTGTGCGATGCCACACCCTTGCCTTAAAAGCGCAGTTGAGTGTGTACTGCTGGTCTTGGGTGGTGGCCAGGTGTCTAACGGGATAGGACATTGAAATCTATTGATTACAAGGATTTTTGATGTAGCTTTGAGGCAATATATAGTGTTTTTAATTTTTTAAGCGTAATCGTACGAATACGTACGAGTAACGAATCAATAGCCAACATCTGTTTAACGATTATAAAGCAGCATTCGATAGACCGTTGAGGAATCGCGTATGGGCCGCACTATCTGAGTTCGGTATATCTACAAGCGCAGCTCCGTCAGGGTAGAAAAGAGATTCTACGAGCCTTTTGATACCGAACGAGGCTTCAGACAAGGTGATTGCATCTCCTGCAACCTCTTCAACTTTTGTGACAGAGAATGTGCTGCAGAAGGCCGAAGTACATTGGAACGGGACAATATTGAACTGTAAGAATGTCCAGTTGCTCGCATATGCAAATGATATCGATATCATTTATCGTACTAAGGGAGCAGTTACCGTAGCCTTTGCGACTATTGAAAGAGAATTTGTGGTAGATCTGGTTGTAAATGAGAGTTTTTGTTTCCCTTGTTTAGAGGGACGCAGTGGTTAGACTCTCAGATTGATGTTAATAACTACATTTCTTTTGCCTCGGGACCACCGTCGCAATGAAGAGCGATGTCAGAATGGAGCAGTAGATCAAGAGGAGAGCGTTTCACTAGATTTTCGTTTCGGTTTCATATTTTTTTAACAAATAACTCGGTAACGAAGTTTTCGTTATGAACATTCTAGGATTATCGACTGCTCTATATACACCCAGAAAAAAACTGCCTAAAATGTGCTAAAATTATTATATAATAATTATAAAAGTATTCGTCAATCCGTCCATTGAGCCCTTGATATATACGAACCCCTGAATGATTGCTGCTAAGCATTTACCCAAGGGCTATGTCACGAAGTTCCTCGCACACAACGCCAATAGACCAGAAGTTAAGCAACTGGCACAAGCAGCAGGTGGATCTTGGTTCATTCCGCTGGCCTGACAGAGGAACATGGTGGATTATTTATATGTGTGAGATTCATCCTTCCAAATTCTTTTCCGCGCTCTCGCCTGGAAATTAAGCCAGTGTCCATCTACAGCTTGTGCCATATGCTTAACCTTTGGTCTTCTGCCATTGTGCGCGAGGAGCTTGCTGATAAAGAACTTGGTTAATGCTTTCCAGCTTTGATGCAGGTGCTTATTAATGAAACGGGCGTTCCATTACGCAATGGTTACCAGTCAGACTGGAAGGTCGCCGGTTGAATTCCCGTCTGTGACTTTTAAATTTTTTGTTTTGTTTTTTGAATAGCCCAGTTTTTATCCAAGATTTGAAAATGGGCAGCGGTTCGATCGAAAGACAATCGAATAACTTTAATATTGAGCTTGGAAGGTGTACTTGTAATATAATTGCAACAAAAGATTCCCATAGACAAGCGAGACAAGAAACTAAGCATTTTCCTGTATATCGTTCTATCTCACTCTCTCTCTTTTTAAGGAAATTAGTTTTAAATTTAAGGCCATTGATTCCTACAAATTTTTTACCTACAATTTTACATTTTTAGTCAAATCTTATGATTTTCAGGCAATTAAATGTTCATTGTTATAAAATCCATATTCCTAAAATTTTAGGAGTAACCTTTTTCTGTGTGTAGATGCACCTAAAACATTTTACACATCAACTAATTAATTAAGCGTCGATAAAACCCAAGCAAAAGGTAAGCAAGAACAAGCTCTTAAGCCGTAAATCAAATGCACACACTCGCACACACACACACACACACACTCAAAAACATGCAAGCAAATTAATTAGTTTCCAATCATTTCAAACAATACCAAGTTAAGTCCTATCAAAAGCAAACCCAACAAATACCATACCTTGTATAGAGGAGCACCGAGAACATTTCAAGCAAAAGTCCAATCACTGGAAATTAATTGAGCCGGAGTACAACCCTCAGACAACACCCACACAAATGCACTCATAGCAACAACAACAATAGAAATGCATTTTAAAATCAAATTTATTACATTGCAGCTGAAGGACACATAGACAGAGGCAGCGACAGAGACGGAGACAGCGACGGAGACGGAGACGGAGAGTGGACAGTTAGTTATCCAACCACAAGAATTATAACAATTTTACACGTTATAGCGGCATAAGTCAGTTCGTACCAGAAGGATGATCCAACATATGTCGTTAACTGCCAAAGGACAATGACAATGGCATGAAATAAGCACATCCTTTGGGGGTGGCTCAGTAGCTATAGAACTCAAGCAGCCAACCAACAAACCGCCCACGCAATCAAATAATTCTGAATCATTAGGTTGTTGGTTTTTTTATCATGCAGAGTGGACTCCTGCTGGTCCTGCTGCTCCTGTTGGTGTATTGAGACATTTAGTTCAACTTGATGTTCATTATAAAGCACTCGTCAAGCAGTGCACTACCTAAGCCCACCAACACCCTTCGCGTTCGTCATATTGCATGTACGTAGCGTATTCCCTCAGGGCACTATAGGGTATATAGCAGTCGCCACCACACTCCTTTATCCCGCTTACTCCGACACATGACCGATAAAGGCGCTCACTCTATTATTAAATGCACTTTTAATCTTGGCTGCTTTTTGATGACTCTCTTGTTAGTATGCGAAAGCTACTCGCTGGCTTGCCTCATGCCGCTTGCCGCTTTTCAACGATTTTCTTCCATTTTGCACCCTCAAATGGCGAACGATTATCACCCTTAAATGGTACTTTACACACACAAAGAGTGCTATGCATTGAATGGAATTGAACCTGTGGTCCGCACAGAAGTGAGTTGAACTGCTTCAAAAGCCAACAGCAAGACCCACTACTCCCTGGTCCCCTCTTACCATACGACTTGGAACAATGCTTTGTGTGTGTGTATATGTGTGTAAGTTTGTTTAAATGGTCATATAGGGCTGTTATCATATGAGGCAGTCTACACATTGGATGCTGGGTGTGTAGATCCCTTGGATTAGGCTGCAATGTTTGTTTAACTTTTAACTCAGATTCACAAATTAATGTTCAGCTTGAAATGAAGCATAAATAGAAGCAGAAATAAAAGCTAAATTAGTTGATGATTGAGCAAATACTGGCTTGGACACAGCATGGAATTCGCATAAGATAAGAAAGCTATACTTTTATGTGACGTAAAGCAGTTCAGCTCATAAGCACTGTTTTTCAATCGATACTAGGGTGCTTAACCCTTCCTCGTCGCTTCACCTGCTAGGTAAACCAGCGGTAGGAAACGCGAAAAAAAAGCATGAGCCGTCACAGGACGCCCGGCAGATGTTAAACATTCAGCTCTGTGTTCTCCTCAACTTGCAGGCTTTTCTCTTCTCTCTCAATGTTCACACAGCACATGCGAGCATAATAACCGATTTTCGTGATGGCATGCGAGTCGGTCTTACCCCAAAGGGGTACATATATACGTAAACTTTTCTTTCTCCTTTACACCCCTTCACTTCAAGGCATGAAGCATGATCTTTCACACATGAAACTGTTCTTTCTCCCTTAGACCCCTTCATTTCATAGCATGAATCATGATCATTCACATAGACGCACATGGCAATATGCTAAACTCTTCTCCCTATTCGCTGTTCGTTTTTCACAGAACATTGGAACATCATTTTGCTGTTGCTTTTGCATTCGCATGATTCCCTGTTGGGTTCAGTATTAATGATAGAATGGTATTAATGATCACCATCGATACTTAGTCCTGCCTCTCCGTCCGTTGTTGAAAACACAGGAGATGAGAGGTATAAAATGTCCGACAAATCAAGGACAAATCTAGTTGAAATGCTTACCTTTCAAAATAATCGATTTAAGTTTATCGATCATTGTGTGTTATAACAATCATTAAAATTGAAAATTAGCGCGATTTCATACAAATTTTTGTTGAAATGTCTTATTCGTGAGATTTGACTGGATTGACATTAGTGTTACCAGATCGCAAGATACAAATATTGCTCGCTTATGCCAAACGTTCATGACTTTTCAAGCAACATTTTTGTTGAAACTTCTTTGAAAACCAATTCTCCGAAATAATGGACGATACAACTGCAGAAATGAAGGTTTCTAGGTTCGGTTCGAATCCGCAACATTTTTCCCTATCCGTATTCCAAGCAGGTTGGAACCCTACTCACTTACTTTACTACTCACTTTTTATTTATTTAATTACAGAAATTCTCAAAAATTCTGATTGACGGAAAATCTCTTGTTTTTTGAACCAAATGAGTCGAAACTAACACAAAGTGTCAGAAAGCGACACATGTGGATTGCTTGGGAAACCTTACGTTATGGATGGAGCAACGCCATCTAGCGTGCGCCTATGCTAGCGTTATTAAATTGATGGCACTTCCCGTCACGGCATACGAGCGTCATATTCGTTTCTGTCTTACCGCCAGTGGGAGTTAATAGACGTTGCACATTCAAATTTTCGTATATCCGTATACGGCTCATTTTCAAACTTTTTGCTTGCTGGTTATTTGTTTTAAATTTTAGCGCTATATGAGCATAGGCGTTCGCAAAGAGAGACCTTCAGAATCATTCAAAAAGCATTTTCAAATGCAGCCGGACGCATCGAAGTGCGAAATTAAAGATTAGCAAAAAAAATAAAAAATAAAGAGATGTATGGATAGCGTTTTGCTAATCTGCTTTTATTTCAGCTGACACTTTTTGACAGAAATGTTTAACAACAATGGCAAACCTATAACAAGGTAATATCCCCAGAGACCCTAACATAATTTATTATAAAATGCAAAGTACTTGAACTGTGTCATGAATAATAATGGCAACAAAAAATGAAGTGTATCAAAAATGAAAAAATGCCGTCACAGCCAACACTTAACGAAAGCTGCATACTTATCGAGATGTGGAAATCTTTTGCGGTTTAAAATTACCAATTTCGAAACGCATAAATTGGCATTTAACCGATCTCGACGCAGAGCGCTAAAGAAATCCCCAAGCAGCCCATTTATCATATTAAACTATAGAGCGAATCATTTAGCAAGTCTGCACTTTGCCTCAACAAGTCCCCCCCTCGGAAGCCAACCTGTAAGTGGGTCGTCCTGGTGGTGGTAGTGGTGGCAGTGGCAGTGCCACATACAACCCAATTACAGCTACTGCGGCACAGCAGCAGCAACCGAGTCAGTCAAAACAAAATCAAGATAAAAGCGAAATTCAATCTGTCAAAAATAGATTACAGACCAATTATGTGCTCTTTAAGAACTCTCCCCTCTGACAGCAGGGGAGGGTATAGCTGTTTTTTTTCCATCCATCCATCTCTGTACGGCCATCAGGCAGTATTTTGGTGTTGTTGCTTCCCGGTCTCTATGTTTGTACAATATATTAGGGTCTGTGGCGTGTAATTGTGCCTGCTGTGCACAGTTAGTGGTGTTGTTGCTGTTGTTTTGGGGTTGTCTGATTGGGTTGCTTTGGTTCTGGTACCAGAAACCAGCCAGAGAGTCGGAGAGTTCATTTAATCGACACCAGTCGACGACAGTCAGTCGGCAGAGTTACCATTTAATGACATCAAAAGTTTATCATTTCGAAATAAATGCGAGATGACATGAAGCTAAATGCACGGAGGGTCAGCAATAACAGCAAGTTGCACTTATAGTTCTGGAAATGACTACCCTTTGGCAAAACTAGGCTAAGGGAAGTATAATAGTTTGAAGGTAACCAGAGATCCTTGTCGTATATCTCTAGTTTGAAACTAAAGCTATAGAGTTTTATTATAGGCTTACGAGGTAATCTGTTAAAACTCTTAAATGTTTAGAACATTTCAACTCGTTTTCTTATTTCCAAGTATCAAATGACTGTCGGGATAGTTATTACAAATAGGTTGGTGTGCTAAAAATTTGTTCGTTTCTATCATTTGAATTGAACTCTTTTGATCAAACAATAATACAAAAAAAAAAACGTATGTAAAAAAGCGATTTTTTTTAAGTTCATATAGTGAAAGGGGGCTCCGCCGCCTGCTCACTCCGCTTGCCGTTCTCATGGTAGATCATATGCCTTTTACACTTCGCGCGCCCGTTCCCCTACCGGTTTCACTTCCCGAAATGAAATCTTCTTTTTGTAGAAACTTTCCAAGAACTATAAAGAGAAGCAACCCGACTTAGGTTTCACTAAACCGTTTATTCTAACATCGGCCACAATGCTACCATGGCACAGAAAGATGGCAACCGTCTCGCCGCTCGGCTCTTTCTTTTAGGCATTGCTAGTACAGCACCTGAGCAACAGAGACCGAATCAGGCCACACGAGTGAGGCCACACGAATCAGGCCATCAAAAAGCCGATAAAACTTAACCATTATTGAATTAAAAAAAAACCGTAAGAGTTTCCTGAAAAAAACCAGCTGCTTTTTGTAATCTGGGAATCTTAAAGCATCAATAAACTATACGCATGACAAGCAGTACGCAAAAGTGTTGTTGCCTAGTGTAATTATACACTTTAGTTAGTGCCCGACAACCCTAACCCCTATTCCAATTGCACTCGCAATTGTTATAGCATAACCCCTTAAAAAAGTCAATTTTCCAAAATTGTTTGGCATGTCGCATAACCTGTAATTTTCACACCAAGTGAACGACGCCCAATTTTAAACTTTTTTTGTCATTGTATTGGATTTTATATGCATATATTGTGTGAGTGTCAATTATTCATTTGCAATTCCATTAAATGTGTCGGAAGGGCGTTTACCAAAAAGTGCGCTTGCGGCTGTTTCATATAAATAAGTAAGTTGTTTTTTTTTTTACTCCAGAACCTCGGAACCATTATTGTATTGCCATGATACCCACTTACCCGTTCACCAGTAGCAGAAGAGTCCAAATTATCAACAAACAAATACAAACAACAAATGAACCAAATGAACCAAAGGCAACAAACTTTTCGCAATTAAAATGATTTTGTTCACATGGAGACGCAGCTGGATGCGGAGTACTCAGCTGTGAGTCAAGCGTATGATGGTCATAGGATAACCCTTGTAATCAAGCTCATTCAGTGGTTATCAAGGCGGGACAGGAGGGATTTGGACAGGCGTTGATGGTATTGGTATAAGAGATACAGCTGCAAGCTGAAAGCGAATGATTTCGATTAAAGTTGGAGTCAATCCCATGATAAGCAAAGCAATAAAATATCTGATACAGTTTTATGGAAATCGTTTCTGTTATTTCGAAAAGCAGTATTGCAATGGGAAAAAGTGTAAGTCGAAGAGCGTGTATTCTAGATAATTTTGAGCATACGGTAAACTGAGTTAAGCTTAAGTTCTTGATTGAGTTCATGATTGGAGACTTCGGGAAGCTAACTTCGGGAGCAGCTTTATCACCCTCGTTGGTAAGTCAGAAGCTGTTCCCTCGACAATCTCAGAGGCACCCTTGTAATCAAGCTCATTCAGTGGTTATCAAGGCGGGACAGGAGGGTTTTGGACAGGCGTTGATGGTATTGGTATAAGAGATGCAGCTGCAAGCTGAAAGCAAATGATTTCGATTAAAGTTGGAGTCAATCCCATGATAAGCAAAGCAAATAAAATAACTGATACAGTTTTATGGAAATCGTTTCTGTTATTTCGAAAAGCAGTATTGCAATGGGAAAAAGTGTAAGTCGAAGAGCGTGTATTCTAGATAATTTTGAGCATACGGTAAACTGAGTTAAGCTTAAGTTCTTGATTGAGTTCATGATTGGAGACTTCGGGAAGCTAACTTCGGGAGCAGCTTTATCACCCTCGTTGGTAAGTCAGAAGCTCTTCCCTCGACAATCTCAGAGGCACCCTTGTAATCAAGCTCATTCAGTGGTTATCAAGGCGGGACAGGAGGGTTTTGGACAGGCGTTGATGGTATTGGTATAAGAGATACAGCTGCAAGCTGAAAGCAAATGATTTCGATTAAAGTTGGAGTCAATCCCATGATAAGCAAAGCAAATAAAATAACTGATACAGTTTTATGGAAATCGTTTCTGTTATTTCGAAAAGCAGTATTGCAATGGGAAAAAGTGTAAGTCGAAGGGAATAAAGAGCGTGTATTCTAGATAATTTTGAGCATACGGTAAACTGAGTTAAGCTTAAGTTCTTGATTGAGTTCATGATTGGAGACTTCGGGAAGCTAACTTCGGGAGCAGCTTTATCACCCTCGTTGGTAAGTCAGAAGCTGTTCCCTCGACAACCTCAGAGGCACCTGTGCATCCGCTACCGGATTTACCTCCACATCTCTTTAGGAAGACGGTCCGGTACTAAGTCCTTTGACTTTTGATAGAACTGCCAAACTTCATTTCTGCACAGCTCGATCTCCTTGTTCGCGAGTTTTGCGTCTGAAAAGACGCCTCTCTATCTTCCTCATATCCCGATACTCTCGCACAGGTCGCGTAACGGCCGAATGCATGCTCCTTCTAAAGGAGAATTTTTGTAATCCCTTTTAATTAAGTTCAGTCGAAAATGTCAAATATATAAAGTTATTTTAAATGTGAGTACCAATATAGACCTGGGGAACCAACAAAAAAAAAACAGTTGGCCAACTCAGGCGCACGTTTATCAAAACAACCGAAATTAGCTAGGAGAAAACAACAAAAAAATAAAACAATAAAAAAAATTATAGAGTGGTCAAATTCAATGGGAAACCATTTAAAGACATGCCCAACACAAAAACATCTTCAAATCGCCGGAAAAGTTGTCAGATTGCTTAAATCGTCGAAAAACATAAAATTAGCGATTTTAGTTTTTTGGCCAATCGCAATTCTTTTTTGCTGAAAGTAACAGTTTATAACCAACTCAGGTGTTTCTGCACGATTATCAAAACAACCGAAGAAACATAAATTTCGGGCGTATCAAAACTATAACCGAAACCTAGATAACTTTCGCTAATGTAATATGTTTTTTTCTCTAGTTTCGTCGTAGTTTTCGTTGCTTAGCACATTTTACCCAACATTTCAATTTCATTAGATTACAAACAACCTTTAATCATAAGCTATTCATAAACACTTCAAAATCTGACATTAATTTGCACTCTATGACAAATCAAAGCCAGGCTAACAATCTCGTAGATTACCTCCCTAAGTAGTCAATGGTTTGTGTTCCGGTGTCGTTGGTAAGAAGACCTTTTCATAGAATTTGTTCAACTGCAGTGCCACAAAAGGGTCGCTCGATGTTGTTTGTGTCGGTTATTTGGCCGCAGGCTAAATGACATTAAATTACATAACAGCAGCGACATCAACAACAACAACAACAACAATTGAGTGAACTGCTGCGATTTGGAAAATGCTGCGCAATGTGTATTTGCAAAGCGTTTTACAACAATTTACACACGGTATATCCTGTGCATATCCTGGGAGCGCACTGCCAACTCGTTTTTTGTACTATATATGTACTTTTGTTATTGTCTACATTTAGCCATTGTTGATTTCCTGTTAACAGAAATGTCACAGCCTACAAAACACGACAAAAAGTGAGAGAGAGAGAGAGAGGTACAGATAGAGTGACAAAGAGTTAGAGAGAGAAGCAGGCATAGGAGCATATAGAACGCGCTCTATCGAGGTGGTAATTTGTAGGTATACAGGAGTCAAATAACATTTTAAACAGGGACTGCATTTTTTATTGTTATTCAATTGGATTCAAATTTAACTAAAGAGCAGCAAAGCCTGTGAATGAGTGTGTCTCAATTGACGCCTAAAACAGGAAGCGGCTTGTTGTTGTCCTTCTTGTAATTTGAGCCTGGCAGCGCGCATTAAATTAGCCAGCGAGTTGTAATTGTCCTTAAAAGCGACTCAATTTGCACTTTTTAATTTCTGTTGATTTCAATTGTCCATAAGTCTATGTATGTGTGTGTGTGTGTGTGTGTGTGTGTGTATGTGTGTGTGTGTGTTGCGTAATTCGAGCGCGTTGTTTGTGTGCATTGTTAGTGTGTGTTATTGCATTAATTTTCAACAATATGGCGCGTAATGAGCTGGAATTTGATTATGTCTTTGTGTGGGAATTGCAAACTACAATCCACAACTGCGAGTGTGTGTGTGTGTGTGTGTGTGTGTGTGTGTGTGTGTGTGTAATTACAGGTTAAACGCGCGCGCGCAATGTAAACGGCTTAGCTTCATATTGCGCACTTAAGTGCACCATATTACTTTTGATTCAACGCCATTTTGGTATTAAACACATACAAACAAAGAGTTACACCCATATGGGTATCATATGATATATTTGCATATGTCTTAGTTACGTTGATGGCTTAATAAGTTTATTTAAGGAATTGAATAGCACACTTTCAAGCGGATTACGTGACTCCAAATGCTTTAGTATAAAACTATCCTTGTTTAAGCAAGAACGAATTCGATTGAAGATGACAAAATTTAGTTACGATGTCTATAACTACATTTATAATCAAGAAAGCAAAGCTTATAAACAGGTGTAGTTCTATTTTCTGAAAACTTATAATTTCTGAAAGTAATCGATACGTAAACTGCTTAAGTGGTTACATGGCCTTTCATTGAGGTTCAATAGCAACATTATATGCAACACTGAGGCTCAGCTCAGAATTTTCCATCAACAATTGTGAACTTTACTTTCGGAGATATGCATTATTCCAAGTTCTTTAACCAAAACAAATCGCGTTCCAAATAGAGTGACGTTTTAGTGCAATGTTCAGATCGCAGCCAAAAAAGGGTCTCAACTACACTGAAAATACGCTTGTTCTATGGCATTGTATATCGTGACGATTAGAATGGCCAGTTCTAATTTCAGAGCATACAATGCTTAGTATAATCTGATTCCAATTTCTGGAATTGAAGTAGTATTGAATTTATAACAGTTTATACAAGAACAATATTGCCTATTTTGTCACTAAATACGTACGTAAGTAAGTAAGTAACTTTAACAACTGCCGGATGGACACCGTGGTAACCATATTTGGAGTCGATAATCGGACTACAGAGATCTAAGAAAGACTTTGAAGCAGTGGCAGACGAGAAGCCTGCTATAAACGTCATCAAATTTGTATTTGAGTTTTGTCGTTTCTTTTCAAAACTTGAGCGAATAGAAAAAACGTCATCAAATATGTATTTGAGTTTTGTCGTTACTTCCCAAAACTTGAGCGAAAAGAAAATTATCCACTTTTTATGCTAGCTTTCAAATCCATTTCCGAAATGGCTACACTATTTACACTTCTAGTTGTGACATTAAGTTTAACAATTTTCGAATAGAAACTAAGTATTACGAGCCCATTTTGAGATACCCAAATGTACACTTAAAAAACAAAAAACTAAAAAATCCCATATAAATAAACCTCTTTTTTCAAATAATCGACTAGAGTTTTTATACTGAGGTAAAAGTTAAATAGAAATAGAGTGGAATCCTGGAGAGAAATGAGTTCAATGCCTAGACAGTGTATGTGTAAAGATGCTTGTGTTGCTCGCTTTCTTAGACCGACTCATTTAAATGCAAAATTGAGAAAGAGAAAGAGCAACACAAACGCACATATATGCACTGGCATGAACGCATTTCAGCAAGTCGACTCAATGAAACAGTCAAGGATTCCACTCTATTACTCTCATGGTCTTTGTTCAGTAGCATTTTCAGTTAGTGCCGTCAAAAAATGAATAACACAACGAGCCAATAGAAAAAACCAATCAGCAATAAAAAAATTTTCTTTGTGACTGCCGGATCGATCGATGCAGTCGGACAAAAATACCCAGCGGAAAATTCTCCGAGACTATTTCCGCTAAAAATACGCATTGTAAGAATAAGTATAACTCGCTTTCGCGACAAAAAAAAAATGCCGAGATACTCTTTGTAGAAAAAATTTTAAATATACTTCGATGCAAATGATGTAGTTGTTGTATTTCAGTGGAACTGTTGGAACTATATAAAGGACACTATAAGCGCAACATTTGTTGCGGAAATGAAGAATTTTGCGAAATATCACTAAAAGTTGTTATGAAAATTAACAGAGCTTCTAATTAACACATAAACCGACAGATGCACCAAACAGCATCAATTATTGTGGTTATGCTAATCAAGTCGACTATGCCCCGCATTTAATGACCAGATCTTGCTCTGTCACATACATTTAACCATTTTAATGGTAAAACAGTCTATAAAATAAAACACTACTGACCATAAGTGGACAAACAGCAAATGTAGTTTGATTAATGCATCATCCACAACAATAAAAAAGTAAATGAACAAGCTATTTTTTCCTGTGTGATGAGTCTATTACAGACCCAACAACAACAACTGACGCAATTGAAATACCAAACAACAGCAACAACAACCACATAAGAGAACACACCCAACCACCACCAGCCACTACTAAGGGTATTCCTTATGCGACACCCTACGCACTAAAACGCATGGCCATAAACATAAAAAACGAGAAACCGCAACTGCTAAAAAATAAAGCACTGAAAAAAGAACTACTATAGAAGCGACAAAAACAATGGAAATTGCGAACATGCGAAATATACAACAAAAACGGCAGGAGGAAGCGGTGTTTTTGGGTTGACCAAAGCGAATGTGCAAAAATAGGAAAGTAAATTTTAAATGCCGAAGTGTGAATACCCTTGTGGTTGCGCTTTCGAAAGGTGGCAACTTGGAGCACTAGTTTTTGTCAACTCCAGAATTGAATTCTTAACAATGGAACTTACTAAATGCAACTGATCACTTTCATACGAAAACATTTTTTTCTTACCGAAAACTAAAGAATCCCTACAAGATCAACAAAAGGGGCGTCGAGGCAGGATTTTCGGTAATATTTCCCAGCGAAATCGTAGTTCTCAAGGTGGCCCGCATTGGATAGTTTAAAACAAACAAAAAAAACACTCAACCAAATAACCCACAGGGGTAATCGGAGGGCTGGTGTAATTTTCTCTCTACGGCCCTGAATTCGATTCAAACCTCCGAAATCTTTTATAAACTATGCCACGCATTGCATCCGATTCAAAAGCCATTCTGTGGTGCATATTTTCTGAAATATTAGGAAAGATCGAAATTCCTTGGGATATTTAATGTACTCGACATGCTTGATGTATATACATATATAGGAACGGAAATTCTACATTTTTAGTTTTTGGTGAATTATACTATGAAACGAAAAAAATACTATGACTACTAACTATGAGATATTTTACAAAATTCGAGATTTCGAGTGTTTTGAAGTCAACAAAAAAAAATCTCATTTTATTCGACAATTTTATTGAATTTCTCAAAAATATAACAAAAACAAAACACACTTATTCCGATATTGACTTATCGAATTTATTATTTAATATTTTTTTACATTTCTTTCCAAAACGTGTCCAGGTTGAACAGGCATCTCCTATAAATACACAAAAACTTTTTTATTTCCAAATATGTATTATTTTATTTATTTTAAAATTAATTATAATATTACAACTAATTGTGTACCTTTCTATTGCTTCAGAGTCCATTTCGAGTTGCCGAATTAAAAGATGACCGGAATTTCCGTGATTGTGTATCAAATCGTTTTAATCTGGTTCGCAGAACTCCGAACGGACTGACGAACCGGCTAAAAATGTTCCAAAATCCTAAGGGAATAAATTGGAATCGGAACAGATACACCAAATTCATTTCAGCACAAACTTTCAAAAGTGAGAACAGAATAATGTAGTCTTGGTCAAGGTGGTTATACGCTTTAATGTGCTTAGTATTGGTGAGAGCCAAAATGCGAGAGAAAGAAAAGTGGGACTTGAATCAGTTAGAAAAGTTGTTTTGTACCTCACAGTTTAGTGCTGCAAGTGGGAACAAAACACAATCTCCCGGCACCAAATACTTCGTTGGCGACCCTTGTGATCCACTTCTAATTTTTTCGCATGGCTTTTATAGCATATTTCATTACATTTTTTTGCGCCAATGTTTAAAACTACAATTAAAAGTATTGTAAAACGCGTTAATCAGCGATTACGATGTGTGATCATATAGATATGGCAGTTTGAGTGGAAACTTCTCAAAAATACCTATATTAGCGAAACTCTCAAAGCCTGAGGGTGACCAGAGAAAAACTAACTACGAAGCTATATTGAGGGAAAGTATGTATATAGTTTAAAGATGATCACCCATCAGAGTGTTCTTGAACATGAGCTCGTGTTGAGTAGTTTCTTATGGTTTGATGATTATTGTAAGATTTTGATAGTCGCGCGTGATTTTCTCGCTTACTGTAACAAGAGGTTACTTTGTAAAATATACCTTTGTAAAATAAAATTTCAACTACAATATTTTAAAATTTGAAGTTCATCCTTCTAAATTTCCAATTATGTTTATACTTGCCAAATACTTAATGTGCTCATTTAAAGGGTATGTTATAACAAGTATAATAGTAAAGTGTGTGTGTGTGTGTGAGTGTGTGTGTGTATGTGTGTGTGTGTGTATGTGAGTGTGTTTGCAAGGACCAGACGACAGAAGGCGCGGGATGTGAAATAAAATAAATGTGCTAAATGGATAATAAAATACAAAGAGCGACAGTCATAATGGTCGCAGTGACACTCCGCAAAAAAAAAATAACAAATGAAATAAAAAAAACCAAATAAAAATACCATTGTTGCCTTTTTTAAGCGTAATTTAACTGTTGTGGCCATTGTACTTAATTGGAAATGTCAACAAAAATAGATAAACATAATGGCAGCGAACATGCCATGGACACACACACACACACACACACACACACACACACACACAGAGACATAGAGAGTCCAGTAACAGTTATTCCTTCATTTTTATTACAAGTGACATTTGGCACATTGCAATGACAGAAATGGCTGCAAAAACGAAAGAGACAATCTCAAATTACGTTTTATATAAGTCGTTACAGTTGTTTAGGCCATTTTGGCATTTGGCTAAAAGGCAATGAAAATATGGAAACTAAAATAAAACAAAAACAAAAAGAAAAGCACAACAACAAAGCCATTGGCAACTTTTCGCTAAGCTGCTGCACTTCATGCCCAAAAAGGCTGCAATTAAAATAAGTACCTCGACGGTTGCCTGGCAGCTACACACACACACACACACACACACACACACACACACACACACACATACACAGATGAGATACATATATGCATGTATGTGTGTGTGTGTGTGCATTTTCCGACAAAAACTTGGTCCAAAATGCTGCTTCACTGCACTGCCAATGAGCACTTGTAGGTATGTATGGTGGCTACATAAGCACATTGTATATGCAAGCTAATTAAGAAATTACTGCAGGCAAAACAGCGTCTCTATGGTCCTCCGAATTGGGCGAGCTCCAAATGCAACCCCAACCATTTCAACCAACCCAGCAAAACCAACACTCAAACGATGTCTGTGCCGCCATAACCAAAAAAAAAAAAAAATGGCCAAAAAAAAGTGTTTCATATGAGCAGGAAATATGAAATTTGCGAAAGAGAAATGTGAGTGAATGTGAACTTCGAATGAGCTATAGAGTTACTTGGTGTGTTAGCCGAATGCAAAGACTTGAGCATTCAAAATTGAATGTTGCCACCCAATAACAATGAGAAAAGTCGTGAATAATTTGGAAAAATAAAGTTTTAAGGAAGGTTTTACAACATATTCAAAGGTGAGATGCGTCTATACATTTCTGGTCTACTTAATCTTTCTAAGTAAAAAACAGCAAAACCTAGTACGCAGATGCGCGAAATTTTGAATTCACTGTCAAACTCCATATAAAATGTTTAGTTCCGCGGTACGCAACAACAAACGAAATACAGGAAAAAGTTGTCAATTTTTATTTTGAGAGTTGCAACCTGTTATATTAAGAGTTGCCATACGGACAGTGTTTGTGGATTGCATGAACAAAATATAACAAACAACTAAATATTTTTGAATAGAAGGAAAAAAAAGCGCTTATAAAAACTATTGAGGAAAAAGAATGCGTATGGAACATAAAAAATAACCAGTATTCTGTGGATTTTGTCTCTATATATATGCAGTTTAATAATATTGATATTGAAATGCTAATAATTTACTTTCAGCGAATGAATGCAAGAGCGCAGGTTTGTCGCTAAGCGATATCTTAAGATACCACCACGACTATATAATATTTTCCATTTCATAAGATTTATTCACTTCTACTTCTAAACCCTCTCTCTTTAATGGCAACAAACATAACTAAAGTAAAACAGCATTTTATAAAAATCCCGTCAGCCCTTCCATCCTAAGCCAACCATAGACAAAACGCGATCTAAACAGAAAAACAGAGAGCTATTATGTGTATGGTAACTTTGGTAATATTTTTTCGGAAACTCTTAACAAAAGGTCTGTCTTCTTACATTGGCTATGTTATACTTTGTAAGTTGTTCAGAATCAGCTAATTGTATTTTCTCACTTGTCGAATTGTCAACAATCTTGTCAGTAGAACAAGAATACTGAATCGAAATTGGAAACAATCTTGAAAACTCATGCTTCTAAGGAATTCAACTAATTCAATCAATTGTCCAAAGCAACTCATGGAACGAAAAGGCTTCATTGCCAAATGTTTACCCTACTAAAAAGCGCTCACATAATGCATAAAACACACACGCGCACACACACATTTGCTTAGAAACACAACAACCACACACACCCAAACAATTCACTTTACATATGAGCAAATATGGCCCAAAAAACCCCAAAAAAAAATAGAGAAAAAACCAACAAAATTATGAAAAGCGCCCAAATGACGAGCAACAAAAAGAAACCCAGCCAAGTGGCATCTATCCCCAGCGAACCAACCAACCAACCGACCAGGAACCCATCCAGTCAGTGCCACAACCAGTGGGACAGGCAATTTTTATAATTTCGCTACAATTTTCTAGCATTTTATAAAATGAATTGAAATTTTTGCTCGTCTTTTTTTGTTTGGCTTTTTGGCCGTGCATTTCCTTGACGAAGAAAAAATAGATGCAAAGCCATAAAATCCATTCATGCGCTTAAATAAAATGCTCAAGCACTTGACTGCATCCATACAAAAAATGATGGGGCTCCTGCAGCAAAAGGACCAAAAAATAATAATAACAAAGTAGCCGAAAAAAAGAAAAGAAAGCTGATGAAATAAAATAAAATAAAATAAAATATACAGGGAGCCAGCGAGTGCCGCATAAAAGACTGCCTAATTTGTTCAGTCGGCTTATGTAAAAAAAAGAATATGCGAATAATAATAAAAAATAAAACCCCTTTCAAATTACATTCATGCATAATCTATGGTTGAAGAGCAGCGAAATCATCTAACAAGGACCGAGCCTGGTTGCCTCATTGTTGCTGCATTGGGCTAACAAATTAATTTTGGATGGAACTTGGCAGGGCGCCGAGTAACTGTTTGGTGGGGTTTAGATAAATTGCAAATTTACTTATCCCAAGGCTTACGTTACGAGCTCATCCCTTGCTGTCACATCTTTTTCGGTTTATTGAAAATATGACGTAATTCGCGGAATATGCCCGCAATGGGAAAGGTGTGTATCTGAAACTATGACAGTTCTAGACTAAGTTGTGTTTCCACGAAATCCACTTTCTGTTGTAATTTTACTTTGCTTAGTGTTTTCTCGCCGAACTCTTCGAGTTGGCTGCAAGCTGAGAAGGGAACTACTACTGTGGGCGAAAAAATACCCGGGAATTCGTTTATAAATCAAAAAATCTTTATTTAATCTACAAAATTCATTTGATCCCCCTCAAAGTAGTTGTTTTTTCAATTTTCGAAACATGCTGCAAAGTCCTATTCCGGTATAGCCTTCAATTCCTTCTTCGTTTTGGTTTCTATCTCGTCTATCGATTCAAAACGGTGTCCACGGAGCGCTCTCTTGAGTTAAGCGAATAGCCAGAAGTCACATGGTGCTAAGTCAGGCGAATACGGTGGTTGCGGAACAATCTAGGTCGAGTTTTTGGCGAAATGATCACGAATTACGAGCGGAGTGTGAGATGGTGCATTATCGTGATGCAAAAACCAAAAATTGTCTCTCCACAAATCCGGCAAGCATAACGTAAATGATGCATAACACCCAAATAGTATTCTTTGTTGACAGTTTGGCTGGTTGGAAGAAATTCATAATGCACCACACCACGATAATCGAAGAAAACTGTCAACATGACCTTGATTTTTGATCGACTTTTACGTGGTTTTTTCGGTCTTGCCTCACTTCTGGCACGATATTTACCCGATTGATCAGCTGTTTCCGGGTCTTAGGTGTACATCCATGTCTCATCTCCTGTAATCATGAATTTCATCTTATTTTGATAGTCGGAAAGCATTGTTTCACACACTTCAACGCGGCGCTGTTTTTCCATGAAATTCAGCATTTTTGGTATCAATCGAGATTTCATTTTTCTGAGGTCACTAAAATGGTTTTCACTGATCCTTCCGGAATTCCAACAAAGAAGGTCTCGGACTGTCAATCGACGATTTTCTAGCACCAATTCATTGATTTTGTTAACGTGTTGCTCATCAGTTGATGTAGATAGTCGTTCTGACCGTTCCTCGTCTTCAACGCTTTCTCGACCCTCTTTGAAGATTTTGTACCACTCATAAACTCTTGTTTTCAATGGAGCTTGCTCACCAAATGCCTTTTGCAACATTTTCAACGTGGCAGTGGAAATTTCATTCCGCAAACGAAAAATTTACCTTTAGCTGTTTACAAAAGGACGCGTATCTCGAACACTAATGAATATTTTGACGTGTAATTTGGCACAGATGTCAGTGAAAGTATTGCCAACCCAAAAATAAACACATTTGTCCCTATCGAAATCTCCAAAAAAATTTAAATTCAAAGTTCCCGGTATTTTTTATCCAGTACGTGTCCAGTTGCTCGCCTCTGCAGCTGATATTGACATCATTGATCGTACTAAGCGAGCAGGTACCAGATTCGGACAGGGTGGGTCTAGTTGCCAATGAGAGCAAGATATGTTTTCTTCGAGTAGAGAGTAGCAGCGTTTGAACTTTTAGAATGATGTTAAAAGCTATACTTTTGAAGTTGTCAAGGATTTCGTCTACCTTGGTAACACCACCGCAATGAAGCACGGTGTCTGCATTGAGATAAAGCGGAGAATCACTCTTGCCAATGGAGGCTGCCTTGGTCTTAGAAGGCAAATGAATAGTAGAAATCATTCGCCAGACGAAACTAAAACTCTGTCAAAGATTTCGTCTACCTTGGCACCAGCGTCACTATACAGAACGATGTCTGCATGGAGATCTAGCGGGGAATCTCTCATACCAATAGAAGTTACTTTTGGTTTAAATAGGCAAATGAGTAGTAGAGAACACTGATGAAAGCGCTACGTAAGATCTTTGGCCCTTAACAGGCTGGCAACGACTACCGCATTGAATAGAACGACGAACTCTATGAACGACATTGACATAACCCAGCGAATTAACATCTAACGCACCAAAACTCAATCCAATTTTGACCGGTACACGTCGTAGTTGGTAGGAGCAATGTCTTTTGAATGTGTCGGGTGGGGTTGGATATCCTATTGAAGCGCCTATTGGCGGCCAGCCAGCCCACGATCTTATGTCCCCAATACACTTGGTTTAGGATATTAAGCTGGCCAAGAGGTCCACTTATGCCAAAAGTGCATTCAGCGCCCTTCAATGACAAACCTTTAACATATAGGTATAGCAAGCCTTAAAGCTGTTGGCAGTTTTGAATTTGTAGTACCTTCCGGTATGAAAGTCTACCAGGAGCCTTGGGTAGCCAGCTCGCAGCTCCTTTTTAGGAAGGTTTTGGGCCTTCGAGGAGTTTCGTGGTGGCTGTTCTTTAGACTCAAAACTGAGTATTTTTTTATGCAGACCCAAATACATTGCACAAATCTATAATACCCTTTTCATTTTGTGTATTTATATAGAGTACCATGTGACTCCGTAAGATCGTTGATTGAACATTTGTATCAATCCGTGTGCCATATGCTTGTATATTCGAACACCGCGAGATTAAGCCACATAGGGCAGGTGCTTACGTTAAACCATTTCCGGTGTACGTCTGGTACATACTTAAGCGCCTACTGGCGGCCAGCCAATACAAGGCCTTGTGTTTTTAATAACCTAGAACTCGATTTGATAATACTGACCAAGAGTAAATGAGTGACCTTACTAAACAGTAGGATGCCTCTTTAACAATAAAAGGTATAGCCTACCAACTGTTGGGAGTTTCAATAGGTTGTACCTTTGGGTATGCAAACTTGACCAGAAGTCAACTAGTTTTAGGACTAACTGCTGACCATTAGGTGTAGTTCCGAATGGCAGAGCATTTGAGCGTCAATGTTCAATTTCATCAATTGCTCTTGTAAATCCCACCCAGTTATGCTTGGTTTAGCTTATAGTAGATCAATCTGTGTTGGTTCCACCAGATGCACAGCATTGGCTACTTGCTATGCATATTCGGTGTGGTCGTTGAAGGGATGCATGGCTTGGCTAGCCCAAATTTTCATCATTTTGTCTTAGTGAATCCACCTTCCGTCTTCCTTCAATGCAAAAAGAAAACCATTCCTATTATGGCTTTTGAACAATTGAACGTATCTTGGTTTGAATTAATACGGAACCCAATTTTCTTCACAGATTTCCATGAAAGAGTTTGTTGGCACAAATGTGGTGAAAGACAATTTGTGACAAAACATGATACCTGAACTGCATAGAGTTGCCAGATGGTCAGATACGATTCAATGGTAACTTCTGTAAATCCCTGAAAACTTCTTTTTGCACCAATAGTTATAAGATTTCTATTAAGCAGTTGCATTAAGACATGTAATTTCAAAAATTTTCATATTTATTTCGTTTTCCCAACCTTAACTCTTAAACGCTTAACTGTACATACTGCAAGCGCTTAAAATACTTTAAAAAATGAGGCCAATAATGCTTTATATGCAATAAAAACTAATCGATTTTAACGCCTGCCATTTTGTGTTTCAAAGTGTGAAATGTAATGCGTACAAAAAGCGGAGCTGCCATATTGGTATGTTTATTGTGTAGCTGCATCTGTGTGCGTGTGTGTGTGTGTGTGTGTGTGTGTGTGTGTGTGTGTGTGTGTGTGTGTGTGTGTGTAAGTGGTAATTCAAACTGGCAAAAGCATTTGTTGCATTTTTATTGCCATGTATTTATATGCATAAAATATGTGTGAAATGCATTTTGCGAGCGCACAATTCACAATTTATTTTTACAATTTAACACACGGCACGGCAACGAAGTGGCCGACTGCAACAAATGCTTATACATATAGATACTTATATATCTATATATATATATATATATATATATATGTACATAAAATAAGAGTGAGGGGCAGAGGTACATTCAACGCGATTGCAAACTAACTGCACAATAAACGGAAACTTAAAACGTTAGCCAGCTGCAGCAGCAACAACAACAACTGCAACAACAATGATGTTGCATCTACAACATATAGTTGCCAGGCAATTGTTGCAGTCTCCCGCTATTGTTGTTGCAGCTGCAGTAACACACAAACACACCAACACACACACAGCATGGAAATTCGCGTTGGCAATTAAACGTAAAAAAAGCGTTTTTGCCGCTTTTCCGCTATGCCGCCATTTGTTGGGAAATGGGCTGCTTCAAACCAGCTCTAATTGCCAGCGTAAAATTAAAAAAAAAGCAAAACTTTTACGAAAAAATATATATTTTAAAAGCCTGCAAATTGCCTAGCCAACAACACAAAACGTTCAAGGGAGAACTTATATAAGGTACTATATGGGCAAGTTCAGTTGCTTTGTCAAGTGGACGCCATTTTGCATTTGCTTGCTAAGCAAAAGGCTTGTTGTATGTGCATGTGTGTGTGTGTGTGTGTGTGTGTGTGTGTAGGTTTCTAACTTGACTTGGATAGCTTGACCCAGTTGGATCATTGCAGTCCAGTCACATGACAGATCATTTTGAAGTTAAAACTAAGGATTTAAGGATGTGCCCGAAAATAGAAGAGTCACAAAAGAATAAACAGAAATTTCCATAAAATTCAACTTATTAGAATTCTAAATGTGAGCTTCTTATGCATTCACTTCAAGTTTGAGAGTTTGTGACTGAAATTCTTGTGCAACTTTAAAGCACATAACAATATGTTCAAACATTTTTTGCAGGTTTATTATGAAATGGTCATGTTTTTAGAATAAGAAGTTTAGTTTGTTAAGATTACATAGGTATGGGTTTAAGTTAATCGAGATATGTAAAATTTCACTAAAATTTTGTGCTATAAAAACGAATTCTACAAAGTCACATAACATACATACTTTTGGCTTTAGTTATTAATAAAATATTTATAATAAAACTTTCTGTTAAACCTCAGTTTTGTGATTGACACGGAACGACAGCTAATGTAAAATTGGAAAGGTATCTGGAATTTCAAATCGCAAATTGGTTTGGCCAATTATAATTTCATACCTTAAGCATAAACAAATAATAGTTTTAGAGCAGACGATCTTTGGGAAGCAAGACTGACTACCGTTTGAGTTCTCAAATCTACTTTTTCTTCTTCTTAACTGGCCCTAACAACTCGTTATCAGGTTACGGCCTGATGTCAATACATGCTTTCATTGGAATTGTGGTTGTACGTGATGGGTCTTAAAACCTACGCACAACCCTTTTAAAGCATGGGATGGCTCAACTGGTCTCAAAAGAACCCAGTGTCATTGTTAGTCGCCTCATACGACAAGTTATGACTTCCTGAGGTGGTATTCTCTAACTTGCTCACGGGGGGAAAGCTCAAAGCTAACTAAATACCTTTTATTACAAGCAAACGGTGAAATAATCAAATAAATTTAAGATAATAAGTATCATCCGATATTTCGTTTTAGGTTACCGATGTTAGGTTATGACCTTGTAAAGGACTAACACTCAAAATGTTAGTTACTCATTAGGTTCTCTTATTCTTGAACTTATTTCAACAGTTTCTGATATTGTTGTTCTATTTGATCATTGGCCTTAAGCATTTAGGCAATATTGTTAACAAAGCTAGAGGTGTTCTCGCATTTGTTAAACGTTTGTCTAAAGAGTTTACGACCAAACTTCTTTATACTGCTCACTCCCGCCCTATTCTTGAATATTTGTCCTGCGTTTGGAGTCCACAACATCGCGTTTATCAGGATATGATAGAGTCGATTCAAAAGTTTCATCTTTTTGCATTTCGCAGTTTAGAATGGGTCCTAACTCCCGCTTACCTTCCTATCCTGATAGACTTCGCCCTATAACATTTCCTGCACTATTTAATCCTAGAATTACCGGGGAAGTGTTTTATTTCTACATAAACTAATTCTGGGTCTCGTCGATTCTCCTAAACTGCTTAGCAAGCTTAAGTTTTTTTTCCGTGTTCCCGCCATTTCTGTCTGCTACACTTGGAGTTCTTCCAAAAAGTGTGTGGCTAAAGGATTTGGTACCGGACCGTCTTCCTGAATAGATGCCGAAGTAAATCTGGTGGCGAATGTACAAGGGGCATTGAGCAATTATGGGGATAAAGCAGCTCCTGGAGGTTACTTCCCTAGCAATCAAGCGGTTCAAGACAACAAAGCTGCTGGAGCAGATGAGTTTTTCAAGACTGGCGGCCATATTGTAAGGTCTGTCTGATGATTGGAACCTTGGTGTACTATGCCATGTCGGCGGGTTTCCCAAATCAAAGCCTGTTGTGAGTAAAAGTGAAGCGCCAGCCGTATCCTTAATTTCAATGTTTCACAAATCTATAATACGCTTTTAATAGAAATAAACGAACATTTTCTGTGTAATTATATAATTTTTTATTATTATTTTTAATAATGTTATTTTTATTTAAGCATTTTTTGTAAATTTTTGTTTTTGTTTTTTTTTTGGTTTATTTTTTGGATTAATCATATTAACATTTAGTTTGTATGATAATAATTTAACTAATTATTTATAAATGTTTCATTTTGAGTTAGTTTTTGTGTTTTATATTATGTACTTACCAATTAGCAGTAAATATAATATGCATTAATTAATTGTTTTTGGCTTTACATGCGGAAGCAACTTAAAGACTTAAATATTAATTACAATTACAGTGACTATCATACAAGATATATATATATATATATATATAAAACTATGATAAATTTGACCAGCAATTGAAAACTTAAAGCATTACAGTTAAAAAGCCTAAAATATGTACAAAAACAAGAAAAAGCTGAAAAATGTACAGTTTTTATGTAGCTGTGCTTGTAATTCACAAGCTGTTTATGCTTAAAAATTATTGAGCAAAAGACATATACAATGAGTGAGTTTAGTAGTAAATAGCTTTGAGTGTACATAGTTTAAAGTCGCAAATGCCGCAAGCTTTATATGCTTATAAATTATATATATAAAATATAGAATATAGATATTTTATATACATAAAAAGCTGCGTTTGACTTGAACTATTTACAAAAGTTTTTTTTATATAGGAACAAACTATGCTTAAAAAAGTATTTCTTTTGTGTTAATTTTGTGGGTTATGCCTAAAGATTTTTGTGTTGTCTTGAAACCAATGTATGTGTGCATAGTAGCTAGCTAGTGATTCCACAACGAATCTCAAGGCCTCGGGGCATTAGTAAACTTTGTGGCTCATAGCTTGTTCCGTCTGTTCCGCGGGCGAGCTGTGTCCGCTGTTGGCCAAACTTTCGCTTCTATCCAAGCAGTTAGCGCTCTTCTGCAGCAGCTCCAGAGTGTCATTGGCGGGCGGCGTGACAGCAAAAGCTTTGCCAGCTTCAGGCTCGTCATGGTCCTCATCCGCTTCCACATCAATGGCCGCATCATCCTCTTCATCAGCGGCACGCTCCTGTTCCGCATCCGAGTCCAGCTCCATGGGCGAACGTCTAAGCATTGTGGCGGGCGTGCGCTGCAGCATTTGTGGCATGGGTTTCATTAGCGACATGGGTGCGCCATTCATGGGCCCCACAGCCGCTAGACACCCCACGCCCTATACCAGCGAGGAGAGCGGCGGCCTTGGTGGGCTGGTGTTGCGTGCGGCTGCGGCAGCATAATATTGCATGGCATGATGATGCGGTGGCGGTGGTGGAACAAAGCCCGCCGTGGTGCCATCATGATAGAGCACAGGCACGCGCACCAGACGCTGTGCAGCATGCGCCATGTTAGCCATGTTGGCAGCCTCTAATTCAGCAGCCAGCTGGCGTTTCCATTTATTGCGTCGGTTTTGAAACCAAATCTTGACTTGTGTTTCGGTTAGACGCAGCGAAGCGGCCAGGCCAGCACGTTCCGAAGAGCTGAGGTAGCGTTTAAGATCGAATGTAGACTCCAGCTGAAAAACCTGAGCGCGTGAGAAAACCGTGCGCGTCTTCTTCTTGCGTTTCGATTGATTGCCCTCGCCGTGCGGTGAGGAGCTGTCCGAGGGACCATCGGTGCCATCGTCCTCTTCAATGATTTCCTCGCCCTCATCGTCGGACTCATTGGAACTGGTGGGCAGCATATAGCTGGCATTGGAAAGCGCTGAGTGCGTTGACTGCAAATGATGAGCATGCAATCCACTGCTGGTGGGCGTGCTGGGCTGATGTGGATGCTGTTGAGCGGCATGTGGATGCTGTTGCTGCTGTTGTTGTTGTTGCTGCTGGTGCTGCTGATAGAGATGATGATGAGCGGAGAGACCAGGTGGGGGTGATTTGCTGGCGCTGCCAAGGGACTGGCTGTTGCTGTTGTTGCCATTGCTTTGGCCATGGGCAGTGTTGTTGTTATTGCTGTTGTTGTTGTTGTTGCTGTGACTGCTGCCTCCGCTGTTGTTGTTGTTGTTGTTCTGGTTGCTGCTGTTGTTGTGATTTGGACTGAGCGATGTGGGCGATGGTGGATTCTCTGTGGTGTTTGTGGAGGAACTGTCTGCAAAGAGCGTCCAAAAAGAGCGAGAAAGAGAGTGTTAGTAAATTTTATTTGTTGATTTATAAGCCCCAGTAGAGCATGTGCTTTTTGGGGGGGGAGTTAGACTCTCTAAGGGTTGTTTGAGGAAAGCGTATTGAAAGTCGGTGTGTTTGTGTGTGTGCGGGTGTGTGTGTGTGCGTGTGTGTGTGTGTGTGTGTGTGTGTGCGCACAGATTTAATCTGGCGACCACTTAACCTCACACTTGCCTTATTTTGTTGTAGTTGTTTTTTTTGAGTGTTTGTTTTTGCTGCCAAAGCGCAGACGCAGTGAGCGTTGCAAGCAAATTTAACGCCACACACACACACACACACACACACACACACACACACACACACACTTATTTACACAAACATTTAAGCCTGTATGTGTGTGTGTATGTGTTTGTGTTAAATTACCATTTAAAATGGCTGTCAGTCAGTTGGCCGATTTTCATTTTATTGAGCTTTTAGTTTTTTATCTCATTTAAAAAGTTTGAATTGTCTACGTCTTAGGGCCTCTAAGAGCTTTTGACTTCTTTTAAGCCTTAACATTTGGCAGCCACTGTATATCCTTGCAACTAAATAGTATATGCTACATGCACCGACGTGCTAAACTTAAGGCCAATTTACATGAACAAATTCAATTGCAAATGACTCTTAATGCCAAAAGGGCCAATTAAATCGGCTTAGTTGCTGTTGTTAAACAAGATCTTGTTGTTGTTGTTGCACCTAATACGTGTGGCAAAAACAAGCCTAGTAAACGCTTTGCCCCAAACTCTGTTTGTGCTCTCATACTCTCATACTTTGGTTTCGCATTTTCTCAAGTAACTCGATACTCGATTACAAATTGCAATTAATTGAAAATGGCGCTTGATACCGTTGCTGCTTGTAACGCTACATGTGTAAGCACAGTTTATTCTGTGTATGTGTGTGTGTGTGTGTGTGTGTGTGTGTGTGTGTGTGTGTGTGTGTGTGGCATTAAGTTATTCACGTAGCGTACTTTTAAGCGCTATGTGTGTGCATTACTCGAATTCTTTCATCGCATTCGATAAGCTAAGTGAAATGTTTTGCAAAATCGCTTGTACAAGCGCATTCTTGGCTTTTCAAGGGTTAAAGCAGCGGTAATAGACATGAGCTATGCAAATGGAATGCATTTAAATATCGGTCTTTTGGGTTAAGCCGTTAAGGCATGCGGTAAAGACACTTGCCGCTAATTGTTGCAAGTATTTAAAGCAAGCAAGGTCTTAAGTTTTTTATTTTAGTGATAAAAAGAGGTATGCATTTCACATGCATATTATGTTTAGCTACATACATAGTTTTTAGCATAGTTGTAGGTATAATACGTTGGCATATCGAATTTGACTTTCAGTTCGCGAACGCACGCTAAGCAATACTCTTCTTTGAACGACCATTATAGTTAAAAAAGAACTTCTCATATGAATGTAGTGTATGTCTAGGAAACGTTACGCGTAAATTCCACACATTCTTTGGGAAATTTTTGGGTCAGAAAGTCTGCTTCAAACTATTTGACCAACAAGCTTGCTCTACTTGACTTAGTATAAAAGTTCCCTTTCAGCAAGATGTGTATCTAGTCTTTTTTAATCCTAAAGATCTGGCTTAGCAAATCAAGTCTTATTTGTTATACTTCGACTGCCGAACTTTTGATTAATTTCGTTTTGCAACTATCGGACACAAATTTATCACAACGTAATGACATAATTTCTGACGATTGGATAATTCTGCTTGAGACCTCTTAGTACTTATTTATTTTAATTTTGCATTTTTTCTGTATATCTAATATTGTTAACAGATTTATTGTAGAGTCTCTTAAATCTATGAAAAAATAAGCTACTTATACATTTTTGCAATTCCGTTTGTCCTGTTATAGGCTTAAAGTAGTGATCTTCACTTTGAACTGCTTATGCTTAATCTTTCAGCAAGTTTTTGAAGAGTATATTTTTCATTTTCATAGGGCTAAAAAGAACCTGACTAAACATAGACCTTTGCTTAAAAATCACTTTATTTAACTCGATTTTACTAAATGGATTGATCCCATGATCAAATCTCTACAGAAATCTCTAAGCGTGTTGCTGACTTTTTTTTATATTTGTCTTAACAAAATTCATAACTAATAAGTATCTCTTTTAGATCTATGTACAAATCCAATTGCAGCACTGTTTATATCATAAGGTCTGTGAGGCACAAGAGATAGTGTTGAAAAGTTAAAGCTCAACTCTTACGATGTTGTCAAATCGATAAAGCTACTTTCAAGCCGATTATGGATAGTGCGCTGAACACGTTCAATGGAAACTGTTTAAAATACTCCAAAAGCATACTCAGCAGCTTATTCGTGTTTAAATACAAAATCAGAAGTTTCTTGAATTTCGCATCAACAATATCAAGGAAAAACAAAAAAAGTATTGTAAAACGCTAAATCCGCCTGTAAAAAATGTGAATCTGTGCCGTCACGCTCTATTTTTTTAATACGTTCAGAGCTATGCATATTGGAAGACCTCTTGCAGTTAGATCATGTGGTGCCATCTAGCATCTACATCCAAGCTTATTGATGTACTGCCGTCACGGCAAGTATGCGACATACGTAACTGTTTTAGCCTCCTTAACTGTTACACATCAAAAACCAGACCATATTGGCAAACTATCACTAACATCTAACTCCGTAAGAATGCAAAACATAAACACTAAACATAACTTTCCTTGTAAACTATCAATTTCCTATTATTAATTTACTTTACAAACTCTAGGTCTTTAACTTACCATGTGTGGGACTGTGGAAGGGCATGCGTTGGGGCGCCCAGGGCCAGCCGGGCGGACACAGTGCAGCATAACGTCCAGCCAATGCGCCCCATTGTGATATGAAACCCAATCTGAAAGTTGAAAAAAAATATGCCAAAATGTTACATATATACTTTATAAATTGAATCAAACATGAATTATGCAAGCCGCTAATTGAGCACAAATCATAGTATATATACACACACATACATAAGATGCGGGCACATAAGCTACATATAGTCGCCATTTTGTGGCACACTGCCTAAGGCCTAAAGTTAGCTGATATTTGAAACAAAAGTAAAAGAATCAAAGCTCGAGAGTTAGCCAAGCAAATAAAGTAAAAGAAGAAAACTTACTTGGGCATAAAGAAAAACTGACTGTTAACGACCCTTCAAAATGCTAAGCAACCAAAGCAACAACCCCATGCAACAAAAAGGGGCAGAGAGCAGCGGCCATAACTGACAACAGCTGCTGCGAGTTATGCCCCCAGACACACACACACACACACACACACACATACACACACATACACACAAACACACACACATACACACTCACACACACACACATACACAGCGACAGCCAGACGGACACATATGCCGGCATTTACGTCGTGTGCGTGTGTGTGTGTGTGTGTGTGCGCGTATAAACGCCCTTCAGTTCTGCTAAGGCCTGAATCAGGCCTGAAACAGGCCTGAAACTTCATGACCAGCCCTTCCTTCTGCCTTCCAACTACACGCGTTCAGGTCATGAGTTTTGCATGGGCATTGCCTAGGGATTCACAGCTGAACTATCAGGCCTGATTCAGGCCTGACTTTTTTGCAAAACTCAGTGGTGATTCAGGCCTGATTTCTTTGCAAAAAATCATAGGTGATTCAGGCCTGATTTCTTTGCAAAAATCATAGGTGATTCAGGCCTGATTTCTTTGCAAAAATCATTGGTGATTCAGGCCTGATTTATTGCCTAAATTCATAGGTGATTCAGGCCTGATTTCTTTGCAAAAATCATTGGTGATTCAGGCCTGATTTTTGATCAATAAAAACAATGCTGTTTAAAAATATATTTTTATAAATATATTTATTTTATTTAACAGTTCCTTTCATTTACAGTTCTACTTAACCTTACTTTTATACATAAACTTAAATGTTTTTTAACTTTTTTTTTGGTGTTCCATGTTTTTTGCCTTTAATGCTTTTGTTTCCTTAATGCATTGCCTTAGAAATTTGGTATCGTCCAATACAGCGCTATTGGATGCAAATTTTAACTGAAATAAAAAAATGTATACAAGTTATATTTAAGTTTAATTACATAAAAGAGCTAAATATAAATTCTTATACTTTTCTTAATAGTTCTTACCTTTTATTTTCACTTTTATACTTTAAATAATATTTTTATTGTCACATACTTCAGGCTGCTCAGACTCTGAAAATATTAGCAAAACATTTTTTTATTTAACTTTTTTATTTAAAAATTTAAAGATACTTACGTTTTGCTTGAAAATATGCTAAATTTTATTGGGCATTTATAACAACATTACAATTTAAATATACATATAATAATTATAATAGAACGTACATGCACACCACGTGTTCTGTATCGTCAAACGAATGAAATGCATAAATATATGCTTGACAACAGTCGCGTCAGCTTCTAGTTTTTTTTCCGAGTCTAAAAGAGCAGGAGAGAGGCGCAAATTACTCTCGTAGCAGGTAGTGAAAATATAGCAAATATGCATTGACATTGCACGGTTTTTGGTTTTGTAAAGAGAGGCAAAAACTGGGCGAGTGTCGCTCACATTTTGTTTATTGTCTTTGCTTTTATTTCCTTTCCTTGTTATTAGCTGCCTTCATTGGAAGCCGTGATTCAGGCCTGAATATTGCACTGAAAAGAAGCGAGTTCAATTTCGTTTTCATAATTTCTGACCCACTGGCGTCATTTGAAGGCCTGATTCAGGCCTGAAAAATTCAGCCCTGACTGCTAGAACTGAAGGGCGTGTTAACATACTTACTTAAAAGCATCTTTATAAATACATTTTATTTATTTATGTTGGGCAAACTTTCCAAGACGAAAAACACTTTGCGGCGCTTATAATGTGCGCTCTATATGTACAAAGTATCTATATAAGTAGATACATGAGGGTTGCAGCAGCAGCTACTTGAGTATCTGTGTGTGTATCTGTGTGTGTGTGTGTGTGTGTGTGTGTGTGATGTGTGTGTGTGTGTGTGTGTATCTGTGTGTCTGGGGTTTATTGTGCTAAATCAAAGTTTCAAGTCAAATCATTCAAGCAGAATTTAATGCGGGAGGTAATTGGCGACGTCAAGCAAAAAGGTTTTCTCTCTCCGAATTTTTTGTTTTTGGGGGTTTGCTGAAGGTTTGCCGAAGGGTTACATTACATGGGCGAATGCTTGACTATAGCTGCTTGTTATTGTGGGCCACTTAAGTGATTTGAAGAAGGCTAAGCCGTACTTGGGTGGCAGCAATGCCAATTTGATTGATTTATATGTCTAAAGACTACCATTTTAACCAAGTTAAAGTCGCTAGCATTGAGTTCGTATTTAGCCAGTTTTGAGGTATTTTACTTCCCACGAACTGTTTGAACTTTTGTTGCCAACAGCGGTGTCCAGGGAAAGTCTCAGCATTTGTTTTCTCACAAGTCTAGAATGTTAACGCACAAAGTGGGTTGATTTTCCAATGGCCAGTGTTAAGACTTGCTGACTGTTGGCCACGTTTGCCGTTTTTGCCGTTGTTGTTAACCCCTTTGACCGCTTTACCAATGACCCGTGCACAAACTGTAGACGGCGACAACAACAACTACAACCACTTTGTCGCCTGCATTGCTTTTGTGATTTCTTGCACTTACCCTTAAAGCGGTTATATTAGATGGGTTATGGAATTTGCCAAGGTTTAGGTAGAAATTTAGCGGATGCCCAGAGAGAGTGTGTGTGGGGGGCAGCTCTACACTCGAAGCTCCCTGATTAGCTACTCTTATCACCACTAGGTGTTAGGGCAGTTACCTAATGTGCGCAGCGAAGTCTGCCAAGGATTGTCGCATGGTTGTGCGTACAGCTTAAGACCCACCACGTAAAACCCACCTCCCAGTGCAAGATGGTATGAGCCGCCTGAAGAAGTGCCCTAGACTAGGCCGTAACCCGGTAATATGTTGTTATGGCCAGTCAAGAAGAAGAAGGCGATGTTTGTACTCTAGATAGACGTTTGAGATATTTTATAACAATTTGTTGCTAAACGGTAGAATTAAGTCTAGTTTGCAGAATAAGGGTTCTTTAAGATCCAGTCACTGCGCCTACATAGAGATGATATACAATTCTGAACTCTAGCAGCAGGATTGAAGCATTAACGTGTAAAAGGGTTTCAGAATCAAACTTTTTTCAAAAACGACTTCTAAAAATAACTTGTAATAGTATAGAGAATTAGACTGGTTGCTCGTTGCAATATGTCGGCAATGGCGTTATTTCAGGCGATTTCGGTGTCAGGGTTGAACAGTCAACAAAATCTAATTCCCTAGATTTGGGATCTTATTCCCTAGTTTTGATTTGGAGTATTTCAGTTTTTGCTCCGTGTCACAAATCAATGAAAACAATGGCAAATTGCAGGAATTGGGCATCGCATGGTTTCCGCATGCAACGTATTCTCCAGATCTGACCCCCAGCGAATTTTTCCTATTTTGGGGCCTATTTTGAAGCAAAAGACAAATCATACTATAAAAAGTGTATCGAAAAGTTGGAAGATCGCTATAATCGCAATAATGTTAAACAATAAAATCAAATTTTTCACAAAAAATTTTCTTTAAATCGATACGAACTTTTCAGCCGAACTCTTATATTGTAGTCCATTGCTTCCCTTCTTCTCATTTCTTATGTGAAGGTAAAATATGTTCCATTCCATGTTATATTGTTTGTGATGAAGTATTTTTGGTATTTATGAGATGATCAGAAAACATTTCAGTGATTGTTAAAAATTTGTTACTTAATCATTGACAGCGTCAATGTAAGTGTGATTATGAACGACATTGTAAGGTAGTAAATTTGAATGGAATTGTGCGATCTTTTGTCTAGATAAACCAAAGCCTAAACAACTTATATGCGTATACTTGCCAGAGTGTGCAAACTTTGGCTAAGTTGTTTTTGAACTTCTGATTTATTTTGGTTTGTTTGAGCTTTCCACCCATTAGAGGCAGACACTGAGCCGGCCAAGTTGTGTGACATTAACATTTGGTTGACCTCTTTTGCTGCGGCCAAGGTGCACATGCAACGGCATATGCAGAAATCAATAGTTGGCTCTCGCTCTAGCTCTCTCTCTCTCTGTCACTATAACACGCAGTAATGATTTTTCAATTAAGTTTTACCTTAAGCTAAGCGTTCAGGGCCCCGCCTGCTAAATTATGAGCCCCACTTCAAAGGCTTCCCTGAGCTAGCCCCCTCGCAGCCCCTCCCCAAGCCCGACCAGCACTTTATACAACAACTGGGCAAGGCAGCCCAGCTCAAATCACTTCTAATGGGTTTCATGTTTACAACGTCAATTGAGAGAAAGCCGCTTTACCATTTGGCTAGTTGCCTGCAGCTGAAGCCGGCCAAAAGATAACGCCAAATAGGCAATGCTCAAATTACAAAAGCAGCAAAAACAACAACAACAGTAAAACAAAGACAGAAAATACAAAAAAATTACCTCAATTACCGGGCTAAATTTTCGCTTTAGTAACTCTCCCTGCGCCCTTAGAAGTCAAGAGCTGTCAACGGGCCAAGAATGGGCCAAGAATGGGCCAAGGAATTGCCACAACAGCTTGTAGCTATTTGCTTTACTAATTATTTAAATCAAAGACCGCATTTGTCTTCCGGCCAAGTTGGCGTAATGAAATAAATACAAGCTTACTAAGCCCCAAGCAAAAGCCGCGTTGAATTTGTATAAATTTCATTGGTGTCATTTTGTGGCGGAAACGGACACGAGGGCGGCCATGTTTAAAACGCTGCTGCTGCTATGGGCACGCCTCACAGAGCTGTCAAAAGCGGTCTGTACCGGCGCCCTTTGTGGGGTGTGCGGGGGCGCTGTTTGGAATTGGTTTGGGTCGACCAACCCAAGAACTTGATGCATGGCTATTATTTCTTTTAATGAATTGTTTGTGGTTCGTTTGCTGTTTGTTCACTTTTCCTATTTTCCCTTTTTTTTCCACTGGCTGTCATAATTTTTCTTAAGGGGTTTTCGTTACCAATGAATATACGATTGAGTTGTTTAACATGGCATGCTACATGAATGGGTTGGGTTTTTGGGTTCTCCAACTTGAAGGCGGTTGCACTTGGCTAGGCAGAGCATGCTTTGATGTTGTCTTTTTGTTCGAAGGACATTCCGAAAAAGGGCAAGGCTGCTTTTGTCCATAGACAATTGACTAACAGCAATTTTTCAAAGAAAAATATTATGATTTCAAAGAGCTAATATTTGTAGTATTCCTTATGGCTGAATTTGAATGGCTCGATCGAATGTCTATATATGAAAACGGTCATATGCATATACATAGATATGCTCTATAAAGTAGTTTCACATATATTCAATATAATAACATTTGGGAACACTTTTTTGCCCGTAACATAATTCGAGCGATTCCGGACATCGCTTCGAAACACTGTGCAATTCTAAGCTGTGGAAACGTCGAATCGAAATTGCATCAAGAAAGTGATGAATGAATCCATACCGATTCCACTCGGAATCCGCAAACGCAACTTGCTTGAATATTTTTTAGTTTTCAGCTGTTTGTACAGTTAATGCTTCTTTTTAGTCTTATATAACCCTTCAACAAAGGGAATGTAGCTCAATAAGCCCGCACTTTGCAGCCGCGACAAACCAGCTGAAAAACCACTTATGCAAACCGCAAAAACCATATCACACATAAGCGCCAATTGTCATTCAAACGAATTACATCAAATTAATTTAAATAAATAAAATTTAAATGGAACTATGGACAAATGCCTGGCAGGCTTAAAACCGCTTAGGAGTCATTCATGTATAAAAGATTTGCACACGCTAATTGGGCGACACAGAGAGTAGTCTACTGTATTAACCCATGGAGGGTCACTGTAGCATTTTTGACATTTCAATGAGTGTCAATGTGCGGGCCACAAAATATACATACATATATATCTATATATTGAAAATGAATCACACTTGACTGAGCTCTGCAACAATAACAAAATCAGCCAGGGCTGGCGAAAAAATGCTTTTGTCATTAAACGGGATTACTCAGCGGAAGCAGTGTAAATATTGGCAATATGTAGAGCGGCTTAGTGTAATACTTACATATTGTACAAAAAAAAAAGGATAAGCCACTTGAAAAATGGTGACATTTGTGACGCGTCGCTTATTAGTTTTTGCCCCTCGATTTCGTTTTTCTCTCATTTTTTTTGGTCGCTACGGGAAGCCCCGCAAATGACACGTGTGCCGCAGAGCACAGAACCAGCCTTCATATCAAAGTCAACGCTTTGCAATCAAATGACAATTAGAAACCACAAAATCTAGATATGATTGCTAAATGCGAATATGTTTTCTATTAAAACGAGACATGACAAAGCAGCGTCAAAGCAACCCTGATTTATATAAATGTCATAAAATGAATGCATCTCGATAAAAATGCAGCGTACGAACAACAAAGGCAAGTTAATCCCTTGTGCTAGATAAGATTTACGAAATAAGCGTATTGCAGCAATTGGTTTGTAATTATGTGTACTCTATAATTATATTGTCAGCCTTTGGTGCTGTCTGCTCGGTTCTTTTGCGTCATCCTGAAAAGAACAATGTAAGAACGCAGCAATATCCGTTGTTCCCTTGGACTATGGCACCCTTTACAGACATACAGAATGCCTTTTGTTTAAGCTTCCAGCATATCAAGTTACACTGCTTAAATGCGTTTTTACTTTGCGATAATTAAGCCGCAATAAAAAAAAGGTAAAATTTTTATTTCAAGCAACTTAAGAGTCATGCGCGTAGCCAGAAAGAAGTTGTGTTGAACGATTGGCTCACTAGAACTCGAATCGATTTGAAACTTTAAGCGAAATCGGTTTGACAATGAGCCTTATGTTCGGAAACAAGTGCCTCAGAGTTTTGTCGGGCAACGCTTAGCTGCGTTACTCAGCAGATTATTAGATTTTAAAAGCATAGATTTCACATTTAAACACATTTCAACTCAAAAATAAACTTTCGATTTTCTAAAAATACCTGCTATATCACAAAACTGCTATTTATAACTATAAAATGTATTCTTGGATCGATTTTGTAGAAACCCTACTAATTTTGTTTTGACCACAAACATCATTTTGCCCAGCAGACTAGCTTTTCTTTTAAACTCTTAATTTAATTTCACACCGATCGACAATCGGCATGCCAACATACAAAACTGTCGGACCGCCCAATAATCTGCATGCCGACTTCAGCTAAAACAATAGTTGGCAACATAAAATGGGAATGTGATCATCAACTGGTTTTATGGTAAACATACGAGTCAAATCTCAAGAATTTTGAATAGGACACCTGAAACTCATCTTTTTTTAAGGCAGCCTGAATAGAATTTTGAACGGAGCTCATTCTCGATCGGTTTGAAGTTTAAATTTATGCAAAACGAATGCATACAAACTTTGAAGAACAATCGTGCTTGGAAAAATTTATTCGGCATAAACCGAAACAGAAAGTGCTTGAATCAATAATTTAAGTAAATCCATAGTGCTAGCGATATAACGCTATATCATTGTTTTTATCACTATCGATTGCTAAAAGATACGGCAAGTGGCTAAGGTTAGGAAGGTAGGAAGGAAACTTAAGTTACTATCGAATCTTTTTCCTGAAATTGAAAATATTATTGAAAATATCGAATGGTGTCACTAACGATAGTTTTGCAGCTCTACTCAAAAGTAAAACACTGCATTAAAAGTCATATAAAAACAATGAAATGGAACACTTATGACAAAGAATTGGCCGCACATACACAAATTGTGCATAAAAATATGAGATTTCACGCAACCTGCGCATATTTTTTAAACTGGAAACTGGACGGGAAACAGACCTAACTTTATTTTGTATATTAACCAATTTGAAATGATTTCGCGGGTAATTCATAGTTGCAAAAAGTAAAGCTAGAGAGTTAAAAAAACGACAAAGTACTTTTGTAGTAAATTGCTTAAGTTCACATAGACTACATCTACATTTTTACCCTCTAGTCGTTATGCCACCTACGCCCCTACTTACAGTAGTTGCCACTAATTAAAAATTAAAAAAAAAAAAAAACTATGGATCAACGACTAAACTGTCAAAATAAGTCATTGACCCAAAAAGACTAACAACAAATATACCCAAAAAAGAAGCATAAACATTAAACGATCATTCAGCATTTTGAATGCGCTTGAATTAATCATTTTGTTGGGTTCGCTTGAAACTCGAACTCAAGCTGCTTTATAGCGCGATGATGAAGCGATAAGTCTGTCACATAGGCAGCCACACGTCAGCTGTAAGCGCCAAACAGCAGGAGTCAACACTTGGTCGACGCTCCGCGCCGCTTAATTGGGGTAACCACGCGACCCTCGACAACCCTGGCTTAATGTCTGTTGTCTGTAGTGTGATCTTATCGCCGGATCGCTTCGCATGCGCACGCGTAAATGAAATGAAAATGAACATTATTAAAAGGAAAGAAAGGACTTTCAGGTCCCTAATATAAAACATATCAAGAGGACAATAAAAAAAAGTGCAACATTTTTTTAATTCAACACAAGCGTTAATCGGCCAATGTAATTCGATCACATGCACATTTGCCATAACTGCAGGTTAAGTGGGGCACAACCCAACCGCTTTTCGAGTTTATTAATGAACTTTGGTAATGCATCATATATACATATATGTAAAGTATGTCGAGTACATAGTATACAAGTAAGTAGTAGGTGTTCAGTGGCCTGTGCCTTACGCCTATGTAGGTCAGTTCATTGAGGGTTCATTCATTAAAAATGCACCGACATGCGTATTCATAACTGCTCTTTACTTATAGAATTGAGTATGCTACATTTTGTTGCATCGAATTTCATTTGCAAATGTCTCGTAACTTGATATTTTGGATAATTGCAACGCATTGTCTTGATACCGGTCATCGATTTTGGACTAAAAATGTACAACAAACAGTTGCAGATGGTCAACGAAATGTCAGAAGTGACAGCCGTTTGGCACAGGAAAATTGATTTGAATTCCTTTTGCAAATATTTCTGATGTTTAACAGAACATAATAGTTAAGTTGATCGATAGGAAGAACAATTTCTAGGAGTTTGGGCAAACATCAAATCTGAAAAGTATTGAGAGATCTCTTCTGTGAGGTACCATTTGTAAATCAAAAGTTAGGTGTCGGAAAAGAATTTATCTACGAACCACTAGAGCTGAAAATCTATCGACAAAATTTACGATATATCGAATTTTTTCCTTTGTGTCTCACTATCGAGGTTTTTCACCATCATGTTTTTCGGCCCTTGGTTCCGCAAAAAAATTAAATATATCGAATCTTTTAGAGCCGATGGTACTACCGTTACTATCGAACCTTTTATTTGAAACTATCGATAGTATCGAAAAGTGCCACTATCGATCTTTATGTAGCTCTACGAGCTACAGCTGTTAAAAGCTAAAGTAGTCTTCTTAAAATATGATTCATTACTAGAGAATTCAAGGGATCTTTCTTCGATTTCGTAAAATAATGCTTCCTGTACACGTCAAAAAAAAAATTGGCCTTAAAAAAGTTTGAAAATAGTTCAATGAACTAAAAATTTATTTCGAAAACTGCAGAATCGTAGCATTGGATTCGAAATTGCAACATGGGTTAGTTGGAAAGACAAGGCGGTAGCGCACTTTGGAATCTAACAGTGGAGAAACAAAAAAGAAGAAGAAGAAGGAGTGGCCTACATTAGGCAGTTACCCGAAAGATAAGTTAAGCCAGACATTCTACATTAAATATTTTAAATCTAGTTTCACTCGATTAGATAGTTCCAAAATGCATAATCGCTAAAACTTGGAAGAAATTCAGTCTTATAAGAATATTTTTTCCTAACATAAGAAATTTTCGACAAAAACAGTACATAGTTAGAAAGAATATTTCGAAAATTATAAACATGAGCTTCAAAATTAAAAAATTTTAAATCAACAATAGATTCTATTCTATACCGCTAAAACGGCTGAGTGAGAAAATTTCGTAATATCGAAAAAAAAAGCCGCATCTAAACTCTTTTTATAGGATAACATCTAAAACTAAACATAAATTATTAGGTAAATTTTTATCAAGTTTCGAAATATTTTTTTACAACTTTCTTCCAGACACAGAAAACGGAACAAATTTTGAATTCAAAGAGAACGTTACACTTTGTTTCACAATCATAGATTTTATGTAATGTATGTATGTATTTCACAGATGAAATAAACTACGAACTGCTGCAATAGCCTGAGGTGGATCCTTAGTTGAAAGTTCAAATGCAACAATATTATTGGCTCTGAAAACATGCAATCGGTTTGAATTCAGAGTTCGAAATTAAGAATCCATATTTTGTGGTTGATTTTCTTAAATCTTGCGTTTGAGTTGAAAAGTTACGACTTCTTTTCGAACCTATATTATATAAGTTCAAAATCGTAAACCAAACTCCACAAGAAATAAGGTTCAACCGTTGTTCAAAGTTTCAAAACTTAAACCAAAGGCTCGCCGCCCTAATCTCGAGTACACTTTGAAAAGTATTAAATTTGTTCGAAGAACACTACTTAAAAGAATTCTCAGTTAATAAGCAATATACCAGTTATCTTTGCTATTCTACAATTTCGAGAGTTAAGTGCACAGCTAAGCTGTGTGCTACTATCGCAGTTTTCGCATCTAACTGCACCCACTTAACGTATCCCATGACGCTGCCGATCCAATCTTCAACATTTCCATTAAAGTTCTAATCAACATAATCACGTAAGACATGTACAATAGCCCATATACCATTTCCAAAGTCTAGCTACTTCTGTTTTTCCTAAGAATAGATTTGTGTCACCTTGCAAACAAGCCCAAACCAAAGATTATACAAAATTCACTCAATATTGAAAGCAACTCAGGGAAAACAAAGGAAAACAGGTGAAATTGTAGACGCTTAGTTTCATTTAAAAAGGAACGAGCGCTTGACTTTTGGTTTTAAGTTGGGTTACCCTCACAAAGCAGCGCAGCTAAGCCGGTTCTGGACCAGGTCTAAAACCCAGTTATTGTTTATTGTAACAGGTATGTTTATGGCCAACTTACCTTGAGAGCATAGCCGCATCTTGAGGTCCTCCAGCGCCGGGTTGTGGCAGTTGTGGTATGGGCGTAATCAAAGTGGCGCCATTCTTTTTGGCCGGCTCACTGCGACTGAGTATGCTGGATATGGAGAAGCTGGTGAAACCATTAGAGCCCGTGGTAGCCTTATTGCCATTGCTGCTAGCATTGCTGTCATTGCTATTGGCACCCGCTGAGGCGCCGCAAGTCGCTGTATTGTTGTGATTTAAGGTCTTGCTGTTGTTATTATTCAGACTGTGATGCAGCTCCTCACTGCTGCCGTTACGCTCAGGGGACTTAGGCGCCATGGCAGCCATAGGCGGTGGACTCAAGCGTTCGGCATGATGCACAGCCGTAGGCGCCACAGCGTGTTGCAACAGCGCCGGATGCGCTACATGTGCTGGATGCAAGTGTCCAAAATTATGCAGCGCATGATGTAAAGCCACAGGATGTCCGCCCAAACTGCTGAGATGGTGTTGTAAATGATGATGCAGCACGGTGGGCGGCACAGCGCCGTTGGGACTGTGAAAGTGTTGTGTGGGCCCTAAGGACGTAGGTGTGCCGGCGGCTGTAGTAGGCGTGGAACGTGTAGGTGTTGGCGGCGTGCTGCCGTCGGCGGAACGCGCTGGTGAACGCATGGGACTATCATGTCCATTGCTGGTTGGGCACATGCTGGCGCCCAAGGGACTTGGTTCCGGACTGGACACAACACTTATGTCTACTTCGGCCTCGGAGGAAGACATATTGGCGCACTTTTTTATAAAATACAAAATTTTTCACCGTGTTTATTGATAACGTAATTGATTGCCTTTGGCTGTTTTTCACTTAATAGTTTTTCAACCAAGTTTTTTCACACTATAACACTTATAACAGGCTTATGTTCGTTAGAGATTAAGCATTTCTTTTTTTTCGTAACACCCGCAATTTTTGCCGTGAATGCGACTGCACCGTTTGATCAACGTTTCGCATTTAAATTCAAATGCTACTGTTAAAACACGAAAAGTCCTCGCCGGAAAAACTGCGCGGCTTCAGTCTATCTATGTGTATGTGTGTGTGTGTGTGTGTGTGTGTGAAAGCGATCGCTTAGTATTTTTATTGTTTCAGTCTCTGGATTTTTAACCCCCGGTCAGACAGTAGTAGCGTGTTTCGGGTGCGAGAGCGTGTGCGCTGGCTGCCTTTCGCGCGCTCAACTAAACTGAAACTGACTAAGGTGGTTGGTTGGTTGGCTGAGCTCACTTGGAATTCTTTTGGCCTTTGTGCTAAATGGTTTTCACACACACACACACACACGCAGACACGCACACACTCATACCTGGCTGGCAGGGTGTGCGCTACACCTCAGAGGGTTGAGTCGCACAGACTCAGCCTCAGTCCGGGTCTCTTTTGAGGCTGCAAACCTGCAGCTCATACCACACTCACGCTCGCACATCATGCTTACTCTTTCTAGCAGGGGTTGTTTGCTGCTTGCCGCTTTGACGTTGGCTCGTTTCCATATCCATTCCATTTACAGCTGAATTTCTTTTCATTTATTTCGACAATTGCACTGCAACCACAGCAGCAGACACTTTCCGTATGTTCTTTTTGTCGCACTCAGCAAGCCAACAAAAACAACTGGAACAACAAGTCTAAACTAAATTGTCTAAGAAAATAAGCCAAAAAGCATGAAAAACACACAAAATCTGCTTGAAACACTTGGCATTTGGAACATGCTCAAGTTGGGGGCACTTGTAGTTATCTCTGTGTGTGTGTATTTGTGCCGCCTATTGAAATGCCAATATAAAATCAATCAATTGGCACCTAGCAGAGGTCAAGTGCTGCTCTGTGTGCTGAGCGCCATTGAAATTTTACCGAGAATGATGCTGCTGCTGCTGCTGTTGCTGCATATTAGGTTAAAAAAGTTTTAGTGCAAAAGTGTTGGTTAGATTTTAATCGATTGCAGTTGGGCCACTTTTCCCATCAATTCAAAGTGCTTGTTGTAAATACATGCTATTAAAATGGGATTAAATTGAATGATGATTGCTTTTGAAGTTCGTTAGCAGAAGGTTAAAGGACAACGACAGCTGTATAAGCTGGGGTTTTCAAAATAACACTTCAGAGAGCAATTCTATACGAGAATGCAGTATTTATCTTTTTTGTCACAAGAGAGCTTAGCTAAAATGTTCTAAGAATGGCAACTTTACGGCTTGAAGACAGGTCACACAAAACTGGCAACAACTAGTATTAAGGTTACTTTCAACATACAAAAATAGCTATAATTTTATTTTTTAAATAGTTTTTCAGGTAAATGTGTATTTTTATTGTAATTCTATAGCGCTGATTCCTAAGTAAATGAATATAACCTACATTTCGTCACATATTTAGGCAACTGTTCTCTCTTTCTGGGGGTATAAGCAGTTTTATAGATGTATAAAAGCTTGCTTCTAAACTAACTCTTCTAGCAATTTAGATTAAGCTTTATTAAATTTTTGCCAAAAGAAAAAGAATACATTCGAAAAATGTGTATTTTTATAAAATTTCAATAACGCTGATTTTAAAATAAATGAGTTTTTGCTTTATATCGATTTTAGCAATTGAAGGGGAATCTTTATTTAGAAATAATTGGCATTAATACATAAAATGAATACAAAATCCGTTATTTTCTTTAACTTTTTTGTGTCTATTAAAGACGCATTTTAACGAAATCGTAGTGTAGTTTCTGCACAAGCCAATACTCTGCATAAACTTCATTTTGCTTACTGTAACAGTGACTAAAACTTAAGTAATTGAGCAAATGTCAGTACATCAATAATAGTTTTTAATTGATGCCCAAACAACTTTAAATACACATCGTATTATGTTTCCTAATAATAACCTCAATAGACCAAACAATATTCTTACAAACCTAAATTCGTGATGCTTTCAAGTCATTTTAAAATCTACTATAAAGAGAACACTTCTTCTTTTGCTGCTATTCAAATCACAAACGAAAGACAACCGTTCCATTGCCAAGCGTTCCACTAACAGCATTTCATGCGCAGAGCAGCGGCCATTTTTGCAAAAGAAAGGGCAAGAACACAGAGCGCACAAGCTTTGCAGACACAGAGCGCAAGATAGAGAGGAGCGAGAGAGAGAGAGAGAGAGAGACAAAAGCAGAGAGAGCGCGTCAGCAAATTGAAATTTTTAATGCCGAAATGCTTTCGCTTTTAATGAGCAACAAGAGCGGCAGCAGCAGCAGCAGCACGACCCGTGGGCGGGCAGGGGGCGTGCAGGCTGACAACCACGAAGCATTCAAAAAGTGTTGCAAACATTTTACAGAAAACAAAAAACCGTTATGCAAAGCAATTACGTGCACTGAGTGGTGTGCGTAACTGAGCGAGCCAGAGAGCGCGCTAAGCTTGTGTGTGTGTGAGTGAGTGAGTGAGTGAGTGAGTGAGTGTGTGTTTTGATGAGAGGGGGCGTGTCGCTCAATCAGCCAATGCAAAGGCTGCGTTGTCGTTGCGCTGCGTTGAGCGCGCGTTCAAATGCAACCGACGGCAAAAACTAAAAAACATTTGTGCGCTAGCACACATAACGGTAACAACGGTAAATACGATGCGAATGGCAAATGCGACGAAGCTGAAGACATGGAAGATGTGGATGATGGCAAACGGAGGGCAGCAAACGCGAAATGCGTAGAAATTCATGCGCAATTACATTTATCCTGTTTAGAAGATTGCTTTGGCAAAGTGCGTCTCAAAGTGCTGCCACTCCGACAGTCACCGCAAACTTTGGCGCCCTCTGTGGCGCCCTCTGTGGCGCCCCCTGTGGCGCCGCATGTGTGTGCATGTGTATCGGTGGAGGGCGAACTGCTACATTTACCTGCATGACTTGCATTGTAGTGTGCTACCTTTTGTCTTTTCGGTTTTGTAATTTCCCTCTGTGCTTTGCTTGTTTTTGATTCGTTTTCATGTAAGATTTTTCTGTCAGGGCCGCCAACCCACTGAGGAGCGCGCACACTCACTCAGAAGATAACAATAATAGCAAGAACAACAACAACAACCATGAGAACGACACCGTCAGTTAGTTCAAAAGGTGTCGACACTTAGGCGTTGCCCCACTTTAATTTTAACTGAATGCACAAATGGAAATTTCATTACTTATGGGAGCAGAGCAAGTGAGAGAGAGAGATAGAGCGAGAGCGAGCGCGTGAGATAGAGAGAGCCGTTTGGGGCTTTTGTTCTTTGTTGGATGGCATGGCCATCATGTATGTCTATCTGTGTGTGTGTATAAGTTTGTTTGAGTGTGAAACAATTTCATTTGTGCAATGCATTTGCTGCTCCATCGAAACCTTTTGTCAATCCATTTGAACTTGTTTGATTGCATTCATTTGGCAAATTGCAAATGTTTCCCAAAACTTTAGTATGGCTTTGGCATTAGGCATTAATTGCTTAACAACAGGTCGGAAAAGCGGGTTTGTTTAATAGCAGAAGTTTTAGGCTTTCGTAACAATTCTTATAGTTATCCTTGAATAGTTTTCAACTTAAATTAGAACGAATGTCTATATATGTATATGTAATTATAAGCTACATATCTTACAAGATTCTTTTTATTAACTTTTGGATCATTTTAAAGTAACTTAAATGATAGACAAAAAAAGTATGCAACATAAAACTGTCACTATTCGTTTTTAAAAACTTTCATTATTTGTCTCTTTTGTAGACAGGACTTAAAGAGAAACTTTACATTTAAACAGCTGGATTTGTCAAGAGCACCCATATTTGTATAAACATTCCTTTGAGCTCACTTTTCATTAAAGTTTTTCAAATATGTATTCATTTCCTATATCAAATGTATGAAACGTTTTGTGTTTAATTCCCCAAAGCTTTTACTGCTTTGCTTTTATTGGTTTAAATTTAAAGCAATGTCCGTTAGAAAACTTGATCTGTTATGATTTATAAATTTTATTTCAATTTGACAACATTAAGACGCTTTTATACGCTAGCTGCATATTCGTAAATTTTGCTTTTTTTAAGCTTTTTGAGGCATATGGAGGATTTTGTCCCAAGAAAAACTTAAATTAGCTCATTTTAATTTAATTAAATACTTATGAATTTGAAATTTAATCGTATTTCTACTAAAATTGGAGTTCAGACTACTTCAGGAACACATAAAATAAAAGCTAGAAGCTGCATTTTTATATCCCCATTATGCAGCCTAAAAACTGGAATCTCAACACACTTAAACGCGAAAGGCACTCTATACCAGCAAAAAAAAAAAACAAATGTCCAAAGTGGGGCATGTCCCCTATTATAGTTTTCAATGAAATTCTGGTGTGGTGGTCAACCTTACAAAGACAAACTATTCTAACTCAACTCAAGATTCAACGGGCTGCGGAGCTTTGCTGCTGGACAAAATCTAGCTTTGCTGACTACTCTATCCTAAAGAAAAACACACACTTGGTCTTATGGTCTAACGGGACTAAGCGGAGTACCTTGCAGTAAATATGACACCAAGAGAGATATTATTAAGAGCTCGAGAGATATGTCGAGCAATATAAATATCAAATCAATTCAGTTCAATATCTTCTATTACGATATCTGTAAGAAACAGTCACTGATTTCAACAAGAAATGGCTCAACATTACTTTATTAGCCTGAAATGGGTAACAGGATACCAGGGCATTGAGGGCAATTGTATAGCCGATGGCCAGACAAGGTAATACCGCCTGCTTACCCTTTGAAGGAGAAGGCAGAAGTTTATAAGTTTATAACAAAAAACGAAACGTCCATAAAGTCACTCAAAAATTTGACTTGGCAAATTGCCACATAGCCAAACAAGCCAAACGCGCCATTACAGGACACGGGCTGATTGGTGTTCATGCAGCTCGGCTTCTTGCAACTTTTAATGATTTATGCAGGAGCTGTTGGGTCGAGGAAGAGCGGGAAACGGTTGAGCATCTCTTCTGCTTATGTCCAGCTCTCTGTAAACGTGTATTTAGGCAGTTACTTTTTAAGGAACATCTCAAACGTGTCCAAAATTAGAACTCTGCATTTGAATGGTCCTCCCTCTGATTTTCCATTTATTTGGGATCGGATGGAAGTGAGCTCTTATCCTACGGTAGCACAAAGGTCGGCAGTACTGCCTAAGTGAGATAGGCAAATAGCCAAGCAGCCGTTCTAACCTAAACCTATGCAAGTGTAGTGTGAAAACTTTAAAGATTTAGGACACTTTCTCTTGTTAACTGCAAACCTGACTCATATCTACCGTTGTCACATACAACAGAATTCAGGTTGAAGTAATGTTTCGTACTCCGAAGCAATCCTATCGAACTCTAAAACAAAGCTGCTGGTGCAGATGACCTGCCTGCGGAGTTCTTCAAGACTGGTGGTAATTTTGGTAGGGTGCAAGCACCAAGTCTTCTGCAGAATATGACCAAATGAGAGCATGCCTAGAAAGTAATATCAAGTTTATTGCGCTGTAACTCACAATTAAGTCCAAGTTGAACAAAACAGTCAGAGGAACATTAAATTAAGAACAGATTTAAGCTCTCCAATTTGAATTTAATACAACGCGATCAGAAGTAAGCTTCGCGAGTAAAACACAAATGAATCGAATTGTTGGAAAGAGCGATAATTACCGTGCTTAAAAATTGCAAAACGGTTGAGGGACTCGAAATCATGGAACCCAAAAGGTATGTTTTTATTTGGTGTAATTAAACAGTTTTGCAGCTTGGATGAAACCCTTCAATAGAAGTGAAACATAATTTACCAACTATTAAGTAGAGCTAAAGAAATACAAATGAAAGCCACAAAACTGTAAGCCAACAACAAGAACAAGACATAACTACTACAACCGCCCATACAACCAAACCCCATACATACCCAAGTGACCACAAAATGGGCAGGCGAAAACCCATTAAGCTTCGGCCCCTGGTCAGCCACAAAAACATTCCGTATAAAAAAAAAGGAAAAAAATTTCAAGCGTACTGGCCAAAGCTTTTTACTTGGAACATTTAAAAGAAATAACAAACTGTTCAACTGTCGGACAAAACGATTCTACAACAAATTGCACTGCAATAAAGAAATATATATGAGAGAGAGCGTGTGTGTGTGTGTGTGTGTGTGTGTGTGTGTGTGTGTGTGTGTGTGTGTGTGTGTGTGTGTGTGTGTGTGTGTGTGTGTGTGTGTGTGTGTGTGTGTGTGTGTGTGTGTGTGTGTGTGTGTGTGTGTGTGTGTGTGTGTGTGTGTGTGTGTGTGTGTGTGTGTGTGTGTGTGTGTGTGTGTGTGTGTATTAGTATGTGGGAGAGTGAGAGTTAGCACAGGTTGTTAGAGTGAATAAGCAGCCAAAGTCAAAAGCAATGCAGACGACGACGACGACAAGTTGTGGAGCTTTGCGTGTCTGGCTGTCTGTCTGAGAGTGAGTATGTCTCTGTGTGTGTGAGTGAGTGAGTGTGTGTGTGTGTGTGTGTGTGTGTGCGTGTGAGGCAGGAAGTAAGAGCAAAAACAGGAAAGCCAAGAGTCTAATTGACGTACGAGCAAAGTGGGAGTTGCAATTTTCATTGACTCCACTTTAGTTAGCAGCTGCGAGCAAAAGGCAGCCTAAAAGTAGACTACACTAAAGTGGAGGAGACTCGCGCAGTGAGGCAGTTTGTATGGGTTTCTGATGCTTTTTTGGGGGTTTGGGGAGTTTAGTTCAAGTCGGTTTGAGGCGCATGTAATGACAGGGCTTGCGGAAAAACTGCCCCCTATCAATTTATTTGATGATTTTTGCTTGTTTATATGCAAAAGTTGCAAGTTTTTGCTCGACTTAACTGCAATTAGTTTGCAATTTAAGTTGCTCGATAAGCTTGGAAACTCCAGCTGTAAATTGTGGCGCATTGCCTGCAACTTCTTGTGGTTGTGTATGTGTGTGTGTGTCTAATGGTGCGGCTCTTAACTTTCAACACAAAATGGCCATTTTGTTATTGGCCGCACATTAGCAAAATTTGTGCTGATAGACCAAGTCTGTGGGAGTGTTATTGTAGCTTTTGTTTGTTTGTTGGTTTTTTTTTTTTTTTTTTCGTAAAATTTAGTATAATAGCTAAAACCATGCTTAACAATAAAACTGCATAACGGCAGCTTATGCTAAAAGCAAATGGAGTTGCTGTCCTTCGCTATTAGTAAAATTTTCTAAAGCGCTCTCTGATTCACTCTAACGCTTTTTATTATTGTTTCTGTTTGGGCTTGGCTTTTGTTTTGTTTCGTTTCGTTTAGCTTTTTCAAATGCAAACAATGGCCAACTAAAATATAGCTGTATAAAACTCGCACACACGGAAATCCCCACACGCAAAGGACACTCCCCTGTTAACGGGTATACTTCTTTAGCCCCTTCCTTTCTTCCTCTGCTCATAAATAACGCTTTAGACTTTGATTTAAATAAATTGTATTGCAAACGGCCATATTTTATCATTTTCAAGAGTTTTCACATTCGATTCGATTTCCTTGTGCGCTTTTTTGCGTTACTCAAATGCTTCTCTTTTCATATTTTACTACTTCTTGGCTGATTGAGTGCCATTTTTGGGCACATAAATTTTATGCCAAATACTTACATACGAGTATCAGCAAATTTCAGCTCGTAAAATTTCTGCCAGACATACTTTATGTCAAAAAATATATAAATACAGATTTACATGGCTTTGACCTCATTATTATGTCTGGGAATTGGATAAATGTTTGTGTGAGTTGTCATTTGTTTTAGGGTGGCATTTGGCCTGTCTTTATTTGATTTGAAGTTGCAAATTTTAAGCTGATTTAGGGCTGTACATAAATAGCTTGAAATCTAGTTTGGAGACTTATATGTGCATTGAGTTTGTTACAAAGGCGAATTATCAGAGAAAACAAGTTATACAGGAATTTACAAGTTAACTAGGTCACTGAAATTCAAATTGGAAGAACTATTGTTATAAACATTCCTAAATCAACTACACAATAGAAGTATTCAGATTTTGTAAACTGATTTTTGTATTATTAAAAAATGCTGTATAATTGTTGTTGAATTGAAAAAACGGATGTCCAACCGATTTTTCTTCTATCAGAGTTGAATTATTTTCAAAGAACCAATTTATCGAAATCAAATAACCAATTTGTAATCAAGAATCTTCTGATTATTCTTCGACACCCCCCCCCTCCCCCCCCCTTCCCCATCCTCTATGATTACGTAATCATAAAAATGAGCTACATACATGAACATGAATACGCCACATTAGTTTTTAATTAGAAGCAATATCTCTTTGTTAACACGATAACATAGAAGTATTCTACAGTTCCGACTTATTTCAAGACGCTATTTATTAATATGATAAATTTAATTATTTTTTTTTTTGACTGATTGTCCTTAATATTACAAGTCAATGTCTTTCTCGCTTGTCGTCTTTGTCGTCAATGGAGTCCCAAAACATTTACAAATACTTTTGCGCACATTTTGAGATATTCTATAATCTATTATCTTTTTGCGATGTTAGTTTTAGCCTTTATCGTTTAAAGAAAACATGTTCAGGGCGATGTCTATCCACATGCAAAGATAAAATCTGCAATCTGTTTGGGACTAATTATGGACAGCTACGGGATGCTGTCCTCAAAAGACTTAACCAAGATGTTTGAGCCTTCTCCTACAGGAAGGCGAACATGAATAGATGAGACGTTCCACCGTTTCCACATTTTTGCCATTTTAAGTTTGCTTTTTTTGAAAAGGAGTGCCAAAGAGAACCTGGCACCTTGATGGCCAAATATTCTCAAAATTCTTTAGGGAACTCAAAAATAGAAGCAAAGTTATAGAGTTCAATATTTACGGATTCAAAACTGCAAAAGAATAAAATGGGAAGGGGCCGAAATACGTTAAAGAGCTTTGCTACTAATGATTATATTTAACCAGAAAACCTAATTTCAGTCCTTGTAGTGTTCAAGTAGCTCCTAACATCAGTAGCTAAAGGCAACACAATGCAAAACCAATAACAATTGAGCGCAGAAACTGTTCTTGCCGCTTAAGAACCAAAAAGTTCAGACGAGCTCAATTGACACAAACAATATCGAGTGGAAAAGTTTGGTTGCATCTATTGCTATCGAAGCATCCTTTCTAATCAAACTGCCAAGTGCAATGGGAGATCACACACACACACACACACATAGACAATAGAAAATCATTTTACGGTTTTAATTTTAAACAATTATTTTGTATTATTTACAATAGAAAATAGAAATCGATAAAGCAACGGACAGTAAACCAAAGGCGGTTGGTTGGCCACCAACAAAGGCAACCTGAAAAGTTGAAGGCGCGTACCGCCAACAGTATAAAATTACCAATTTGCAATAAAAACGTAGATAGAGAGTGCGAACGATAGTGCCAAAGCAGAGAGAAAGAGAAAAGAGAGAGAGAGAGAGAGAGATAAAAGCGCAGACAAGGAAAACAAACAAAACTAACTGGAAGCGAACGAATGCACAAAGCGTATGAATGGAGGAGGATGAGAACGGGTGTATGAGCAATTGTTTTGCGAATTGAATCCTTTTTGCTCACAATTGTGATGAAAATACATGGCCACAATAACGGAAAATAGTACAAAATAAAGAAAAATAGAGCATAAAAGGGAGAGTGAGAAGGGTGCTAAAAAATTTGATATCCTTGTGTGGGCAGCGCAGCATTATAAAAATTGACAGCAAGAAATATTGGTTTAATTTGTCGTGTGCAAAATTTTGCAGTGTGTGTGATGTACAGTTACGCCTTTTATCTTTAGAATCATTGAAGTTTCTCAAGTGAATCGGTGCACAATGCATTGGTTCATGCCGATTTAACATTTTGATTTATGAAAATAGCAAGTTTTCGTGATAAACTGTATGTTTAAATTATTCTTTGAAAATGAGGTGCGCTGTTTCAGAGATGCGTTCTATTGGCAAATATCTACAAAGTGAGTTTGGTCCGTCTCAAAATCGGAACAGATTCAAGCCGCTCATCAAAACCAAGTCTCTATGTGACTTTTGAAAATTATGTTAATTTTCATAAAACTGAGTTCTTACTGTTAAGATCATGTTTCTGAACCACATTTTTTCTGAACCTGGTACTAAAAATCAAGTAAGCCCGTTCACAATAGATCAATAAGGAACCATGTTTAGTTTCTATCCAAGTCTTTTCATAAAAAATTACCCTAAAATATTTTAAAATGTTAGAAATCAAATGTTAAGTATACGCAATTTAAGTGCTGTTAAAACAAATGCTGCATTAGGCTAACCATTTGAGGAACCACATCCAAAGCAAGATGAAATTTGAGTTAGTGGTCAAAGCACCAGAGTTCTATTCAGAGCTTATAGTTCAGGGATTGGCAGCGGTAGCCGTAAAGTTGCCAATGGCAACTTGTAAAATGTTCGCTTATATTTATGTGCATGTTAGTTTCGTGCGGTCTGCCAACGTTTCTTCTAACGCTGCCGAATTTGCCTGATTTAAATGAAAGAGCTATGATTTTACAGCTATGATACCTGTCCGAATGCATATTTGCATGCGAAAAATCACTTATAGTTTTCATATTAATTGCTAATGAATCTAAATTGTAACATTCACATTCGCTCAAATATAAATAAAGACCCAGTTTGAAATTTAAAGGATTAAATTTTACTAAATAAAGCTTATTCCTTGAATCACAAGTATGAAAAACATATGTCACTATTTAGAGCTCAAATTCTCTTCTATGCACACAGCTCAGTCTCTTAGCATTTGCCTTAAGCCTTTTGTATTCCATGGCTAATTTCGCAATTGAATGCGTACTATTAAAAGGATCACAAGGTATAGGGAGCTAGTTCGAGGGAGCAAGCGCTCACTTGAAAAACGATCGCGGATTAATGCGATTAACTTACAGTTGATTTCCAGTATAAAGAGCTATAGCGTATCGCCAGACACATAAAAGTAAAAGTTTCAAAATCTCTTAGAACAGGGGAGTGAGGGTAAAGAAAACTGATGCCAAAGTAGCGGATTCTCTCCACAATGCGCTCGGCGGCTTTCACAAAGAAAACATGCGAAAATCGCGCTAAAGTCCTTATTGCCGCCAGAGTGCACTCATATGCACACGCACACACATACTTATGCACAAAGGATGCGTCCGCAGGACAACAAACAAACAGCGCCGACAACAACAACAACAAATTGAAGAGCTAAGACTTAATTATTTTATAAGGCGTCCTGAGCAACAACAACAGCACAGCGGGTACTCCGGAGCACCCAAAAGTAAAATCCAACCAGGACCGCCTAGTGAGCTCCTTATGCCGTTTGCGGTTACACTTGTTTGTATGTATTTGTGCGAGAGTCGTTTAATCAATGCATACAAAACTAGCAAAAACCCATAGGCGCAATACTTAAGAGCACTGCTGTACAATGTATATCGATATTTATCGAAACTCACTGTTGTTTTTCTGTTTTAATTTGTTCTTTTGCGACAAAGATCAGCTGGGTGAATCCTTTTAGGCGACTTCTAGGCTAATTCCAGCAAAATCTTGAGCAATCAAATTAGATTGATATCTAAGACGATATTCGACTGAGTTGAATTTAGTTTATGATACAGTATCTTTCAAGAATCTTTAAAGCTAAGTAAATTAGGTGAAACATGGCCGTAAATCTACAAATGATAGGCAGTATTTAGCATGTAATTGAGGCAAGTATTCCAGAAATTGTTGACAAAATTTTGTGGTGGTCTTAATCAAACAAAGTGCACTAGATTGTTCAAGTCAGACTTCAATCACTGGGATCTTCTTCATTTTAACTGGCCATAACAAACCGTTATCGGCTTACAGCCTGATTTAAATACATTCTTTCATTGGAAATATGGTTTTATGCGGTGGGTCCCAAACCCTACACATAACCCTTTTTAGGCCTGGGGTGTCTCTACTGGTCTCGAAAGAACCCAGTGTTACTCACACACATGGATCTGTGATTTTAAATTTGAAAGAAATATTAGACATGAAAGAGATATCTGCAAGACGCGATCGATGTCGTTTACTTAAACGCTTTTTTGCAGCTATTTCAGCGTAATCCTGTTAAATGTCAGCGTCGGTGCATTACTGTCGATGAATATCTTTTACTTGACTGGACATAGCAACCCGTTACCGGGTTACGGCCGAATGTAGAGCACTTCTCCGGGCAGCCATTGGGAGGTACGAAGTCTTATGATATATGTATATGTGTATGCATTGCTTTATGTTAACAAAAACAAAATTTTAAGAAGGGTCGTTCAATGATGACAATACACTGGATTGGCGCGCTGATGAGTCTTTAACAAATGAATGACCCTTCCTTGGAGTTGCGGCGCATTGAGACATCTATTGGCACAGCATTTTTCAGACTAAAGTTAGTGCATGGCCGATGTCTAGATATAAAACTGAACGAAAGCGAAACGATGTCAGATAAGTGGTCGTATGAAATAGAAGTTACTTTATTAACATGATTCTGGAAACCCGAATCTGGGTTGACGAAACAAACTCCTACTAAGGTGGGTCTTTGGATATACCAATATTTCGGGGAATTAACTTGAGGTACAGGTTCTTTTTGAAGGGCAAGACTTTTAAATGCAACTAAAGAAGAAAATAGATCCAGACGAAGCAGAGGTAATATGTGTGCCTTCAGAGAAAAAAATTTGCACAAAAAATGTGCATGAGCTATCTTTTAATACAGACCGGTTTGCTCACTGAACTTTGTAGACTTAAGGAAAACCCTAGCAGCTCAAGCTCGCTGAAGGTAATGCGCTGGCTAGAACACGGTTGTCCCTCTTAGGGGGGTATAGAATCTTGAGACCGGATGCAACGCGTTTAGAGCCATTGCAGATTCTTAGGATTATATCAGAGATAGAACTGAGAGGGGAGCTATAAGCTCAGAATAGAGCCACAATAGAACACAACATTCCCAAAAAAACAATATTATTTTTATAGTTTTCTCAAAGTCTTATATTAACGACCCTCGAGAACATACATATAGTACAAATAAGTGTATAACTATATTTCTTTGCTTGTATGAGCATGCAAGCAACTACTAAATTGCCTCTGAAGGCGCCCCTTGCCAGGGAAATATCAATTTGTCGTCACATCATAAAAAGCAACGCAATAAAATTACCTCACTCTCAAGACCCAGTACCTCTCTCTCAGTCTACGTTTTTGCTGTCTCTTGCTATCACACTGTCAAATCCCACATTCAATTTCGCACTGCTTTGTGCGCAAAATCCCCAAAGGAATCAGCGGCCAACTTCTGTTTGCTTTCACTGCCTTACCATCGCTGCTCCACCCACCAACACAAGGATATACAAAAGCCAACAAAAACAAACGAAATACAGAAGTAGCGGCAAAAGGAAAAAACTTGATGCAGACGGTCGGGACGGTGCCCGACAGTGGAATACCCTGTTCCCCTTTTCTTTATAAACACTAAATACGGTAAAATGGTAACAGAAGTATCCACTTTTATACCTATTTTTATAAGATCGATATGCCTGTAAACATTTTCCTATTGGGAAGTTCCAATTGACAAGTTTTCCTTTTGGTAAGTTGGCTATTATGGGGGCAAAGATTACTTTTATACCCATAACTCCAGTATTCTTGGGCCAATGTCGTTGAATTTTGTAACATAGATCAAAAATACATATATTAATGTCTATGACAATTTTCAAAATAATATATTGGGGGGTGTGGCAGTAATTAAGGTAAAACGATTACGGTGCAAAGGGAGGGGTGTTACATTGGAAAAAGGTGAATGCAGTTTTAACGATTAAGGTCACACGAGTGTCCACACCAAATTTTGTAACTCTAGCTAACATGTATCCATATCTACATGTAGTGCAATTTTTGTGCAGTTTATTGGCGAGGGGGGGGGGGTGAAATTAGCATATTTTTGACTATAACTTTTGATGAATATATCCGATTTTGATCATTTTTGCAACATAGATGCACATAAACACGACGCACGTCTCTAAGAAGTTTCGAGTTGATAGATTCAACAGAGCGGTTGTAAACCGCTCAAACCAGCCACGGGGGAAGAGGGTGAAACATAATTCGACGAACTTGCACTGAATATGTATAATGCGCATCTTTTGGTAGCCAAATTTGTTCTCTAGCTCTTATAGTCTCCGAGAATAGTCCGACCACACCGATAGACAGACGGACAGACGGACATATAGTCCATATGCCACGCCTCCTTCTGCCTGTTACATACATTGCACAAATCTATAATACCCTTTAACACTTTGTTTACAGGGTATAAACAAAAGTAACAAAGCAAAAGTAAAAAGAATCACATCGTAAATGGCAAATGCAATTCGCGTATTTTATGACGCGCCGTGTTGATGGCGCAAAAGTGCTACACACACAGATACATCCACACACACAGATACACACACACACACAGATACACACACACACACAGATACACACACTCACACACACAACGTTAAAAGAATGCCAGTTGATGATAGTGAGCATTGAGCCGCCTCTCAGCGCCAAAGTAAGCTGAACAATAATAAGAGACAAGCAAAATAATAAAATAAATAATGAAGAACAATTCAATTATTTTGGCGCATGTTAAAAGCCACACAATCACCAGTTCCGCCGCCCGCACTTGTTTCCTCTCTCTGTCAGCGACTCACTCACTCACTCACTCTCTCTGATTTCTGAAGTGGTGCAGTTTGTGTGCCTAATGATGATGCATTATGGTTAGATTTGTTGTTGCTTTGTTTGGGGTTATTGTCAGGGCTTTGAAGTTTATCTCGGCAAAGTACATTGGCCTAACATTTTGCCAAATAGCCGGAGATGGAAAGATGGCTGCAGATGCTACTAAGTAGTACAATGCTTATGTGGCATCTATGAGCTGGCTAAGATGGAGATGGAGAATGTTTGGCTAAGTTTCAAATTAGCTGAAATATGGAGTGTAAGTGGATATACCATATTATTATTTTGATGTTTCCTGCTTTGACGTATACTTACATTCCAATGATAAGTCTATAAAGCATTTAAGCACTTACAGATATCTTAGCATACTTAAGGGAGTAGGGATAGTTATTTTTCAACTTTTGGTTGACAGCAGCTAGCTTTTTTTTCACCCTTAAACCGTTTTTGGTACAATACATTTTTTTCTAACAAATTTGGGAAAAAGCTGACATGAGATCCACACAGTTTGTATGATTCGGCTCACACGAGCCTTTACATGATGTCTTCAGCTTATATTCAATCTTATTTACATCTAGTCAAATTTCGAAGCAGTTTATAGCTGAAGAGTTGTGAAATTATTAAACTTTTTACTACAACTTTTGAGTTTTATCCCTGATTTTGATCAGTTTTAAATCTCAAGTCAATACAAAGGCTGTAAGAAAATTGTGCGTCAACTTTCAGGGTATCCTTATCCGAGGCTTTCTCGCAATCTTTCATTGGAATCGGCGTTTTCCGTGGTGGGTCTCAAACCCTACGAACAACCCTTCAAATCCTGGGTGGGCTACCCTGCGTATATAAGCTCACTAAGTAATTGCCGGGTGGCAATAAGGGCAGCTTACCAGGGGTCAACACGTGGAGTTTGTGCGTAAACTTAATTAAAGCTGAGGCAGATATCATCCTGACTATTGCCAAGTTAATTGCGATCAAAAGTTTTCGCCCAGCTCCACCAGAGCCCAGGCCAGGCCGAAGCCACTCTCGCTAGACGAAACTAACACTCCATAAAACGATTCTCCTTCTCTTGACCCTGTGGGTGCAGGGTAAAAAAATCAGCGTGGAATATTCCCTGTGCTTAAGGACACATTTTTTGAAGGGCATAGACATGGAAACAAGGCCTCTCCAAGAATCTGACAAACATTTTTTTTTGCGTGAATTTTGGTGGCTAAGATCGCAAGTAGAACGTTGTGGTCGGCGTGGAGTTGAGCATCAACCGGGTGCAGATGCCCATAAAGCAGAAGAGGCTGTTAGATACACTTTGCCCCTCCCCCTTGGAGTACTTACCCGACCGCATGCGCTTAAATCGGTACTGAAGAGACAACTGCTTCGGCACATTGTACCAGACTCGTTGTACTATATGTAGGCTTATGAGGCATATTAGAGCACCGGGATTTCAAACCGTCTTTTATTAACTGACAGTTGGGTATCTTATAGGCAAAAACGCAGATGAATTTATCATAGAGTGGTTTTTGTAGGTATGAGTGTTCTTTTTCATGTTTAAAGGTTTTGGTACATATGTTTTGTCGATTTTGCCGACTGGAAATGACTCAGTAGTTTCGAGGAACGGTTGTTAGCCAAGCCAGATGATGAGAACCAAGGATGGTAGTTTTTTTGATAACCTGATTGGCGCACCACCTTTTCTACCACTCGAGGGCACACAAGGCATGAATTCTAAAAATAAGAAGGTAGAGCGAGACTCCTAAAAAGCCATACAGGAGCAATTCTAGACACACACCGAAGGCAGTGGCTCAAAAGCCTGGCCAAAGCTCAATCATGGCTGTAAAGCTAACCTCGGGCCCACCAGCTTCATCTGTAGTGCTGCGGCGAACTTAAGATTCCAGACCAGACTCGAGGTGGTTGACACAAATCTGGATGCACCTGTCACCGAAGAAACAAAGCGACGCTATAATGCGGCGGGACTTCCTCTATCCAGTATCTGGACCCACTTACGCGGAAAGAAGAAGCGATGGAAACATCTTTAGGCTCAAGTATCTATACAGCTACTTTTACAAAATGAATCAAATCTGTTCGAAATTGGACCTAAAAAATTCGTAGACTTTATCTCTGCATCGGATGCTCCTTTGATCTTGTATCTATTTGGAAACGATGAAGAAGTGAGTTTTAGATACTACGGTAGCACAATGGGCCGTAATACAGCTTGAGTGTATCAGTCAGATAGCCTGGCAGCCGTCCAAATCTAACCTAACCTACTTTATTTAGAACCCAAAAAGATGCGCATTTGATGTTTCGAATCGGTTCGGCTAAAAACCGGGTTTCAGCGCAGGTTTATATAATTAGTCCGTGATCAAGTAATGGTTTCGACCAATTAAGGAGATTGGATAATTAGAGCAAACCCATTAACATGTTCACATATAATTACTATCTATGTATGCATAATGCTTAATGCCTTTTTCATTGCATAACTTTTACGCAGCCAACTACTTGAGTGCACACTTTGTTTGAATGAGTGAGTGTGTGTGTGTGTGTGTGTGTGTGTGTGTGTGTGTGTGTGTGTGTGTGTGTGTGTGTGTGTGTGTGTGTGTGTGTGTGTGTGTGTGTACGGCCTAAACGCATTAAAACACTTCATTATGCCTAATCCTGTGTGATACACAAACACACACAGTCTCAAAAAACATATGCCTATAAAATACACTTGAACAACTTGATGCTTCATAGAGGGTTGCATTAGAAACTAACGTCAGGATTCATTTTAATGGGCTGAGAGCAGGGAGTGAAAGGGGTTAAATTTCTGCTATGTTTAGGAAGTTTCATACGCAAATCACAGGCACGTCAGAAACCATAAAGTGTATAAATAAAACTACAATATGTATACAGTATACACTGCATAGGTGTACATATGGGTTACCCTTGTGCGTATCCTTGACACTAGAGTGGTGCGCACGTGACATGAAGTAAGGCTTTCAACCACTCGGAATTCGGTTTGTTTGCTGTAAATTTTACGCCTGATTACGGTTTGGGATTGATAAAAATCTCACGCTTACAATGCCAGCCACTCAAATACATACATTTAATTTTATTTGCATTTGTTACAATTTCGGCAACTGGCAGAGTAACCAAACTAAACCAAACCAAGCCGAACCGATCCGAACCCTACCAGCCAAGTGCACAATTTGTTGGATAAACAAGCAAATACCACCAGGCAGCAGGCCCGGCTGGCTTAATTGCGCACTTGGAGAAATCCTAGATCTATATAGATGCAGCTACTGTTTTTGGTAGCCCAAAATTGCAGCTACTAAAATTGAGCACATAATTGCAGGATAGTTGGACTTTGTCTGGCGCCAGGCCAGATTTGAGGCCATATTTAATATATCTTGCCTTGTTTTCCACATGCAAATACACTGTGTGGAAGGGTGCTTCGCGCATATCTTAATCCGATCTAATGCCCAGGTATCCAGCTACCGTTTGGTTTTGTTTTTCTTGTGTTGCCAACAAATTGGATTACAATTAAATTGCATTTACATGCGCTACCTTTGTTGTATATCTACCTCGGTTTTAACCGTTAGATGGATAGATATTCATTGGTTGCTAGGCTGAGCCTCAATTATAAATTGCCATGTTTTGATTTTGATATGACCATTGGTAAGGGACGGACGCCGTCCATGTCCAGCTGTGCGCATTTGGTTGGAATTTGTAAGATAATTGAAACGCGTCCCCGTCATGGCGTACATCAAATGTGAATTGTTATGCGAGTTTTGCTAGAATAACTAAAACAATTAGCATGTTGCACAGGAAAAATGAATCTAAGTTGTTGAAGTTTTGAATCCTTTGTTGCATGTTGAAAGAATCGTTTATAACGATAGAAATTTGTACGCTCTGTTAAATTGTTTTTTCCACAGAATGTGTATGAATAATACTTCAAAAATGTGTTTTTTTCAATAATTCCATTTTTCCAAATACAAAAAAGAAACGTTGTTTTATGTGTGTTTCGGTCATACACTAATTTTTTGTTCTTATAGTTACTTAAGTTACGAATTTAACATGAATTCATCAACTGTCTCTTAAGGCTGTTTGTGACAAAGAACAGGAACTGAAACAGAAACTGAATTCATTACATTTTCGCTACAAACAGAAGCAGAATTTTTATATTTTGTACTCATTAGACATAGCGATTTATCTAGTTCCTTATCAAGATCCGCCGTAACCCTCTTTCCGTAAGATGACATTTTCAGATACGTTAGTCATAAATTCTTTGGACTTTCGTTGCTTTGTCTTTGGAAATGGTTTTTCACGCCTTCCACCACATCAATAATGAACTCTGCTCAATTCATTATGGCTTTTATCCCTTCCAAATTTTATGCAAAAACGAAATTTTGCTCCGACCAGATGTTCTCCACTTCGATTCAAAAGTGAAAAGTAACCTTCTTAATCGTTATGCTAGCTGCGTTCATGGGAGTGCGAGAAGGTTGCTGTTTGCTTTTGTTTGCTGTGTTGGCATTGAGGGGAAGAGGGCAGTTGGAAAGAACCCAATACTCAGCACTAAGAGGACACTTCTTCCTAGAAATAGCAACAAATTGAAAGGTGTTCTTTACTCGGATGCTTGGAACATGGATAAATTAAAAAAACATTATAAGAGAAAAGAGAAATGTGTCTCATGCGGAATCGGAAGTTTGTGAAATGTGCATAATGACATGATCTAAAACAGAAATATTGCGGAATGTGAAATCGAGTTGAGGAAGAAGAGCTTACTTGGAGCGCTACTGCTTAGAGATCCAATAGTTTATTCTAAGATCTCTAAGATGGATGAATATTCCAATATTTCAAAACATGCTCTAAAATATTTGACGCCACCAGTGAGCTTGCATCGTCAAAAAGGGTGGTAACTGTCAGGTGGTATCTATCAGAGTATCTGCTATGAAACTTGTTGTAGACATTGAAATTAGGCTTCTATATGCAAATGTAAAACATGCATAATCTATATCAACATATATTTTTGAAATACCTTAATACTCAAAGTACTTGAAAGAAATAGAGTTACATTTAGTCGACAACCAGCGTTTGTCTTACTCTCTATCTCTCTCTTGCTCAATTTTGCCTACGAATGAATCGGTCTTAAAGAGAGTGCAACACAAGCGGCCTCACACTTATACTGTCTTAGGAATGGACGCATTTAAGCAAAAATTTTAAATTTTTTAACGTTTCAGTATGTCACTCTATTACTTTCCTGCTCTTTGAATCGTACTCAAGACCAAAATCGAACGTGAAAAAGCATTTATACCTAAAGCAACGCTAGAAAAGTGAAGAAAAACGCTGAAAAACATGTATATACATAATGTAATGCAAGTAGTGCAAATGAAGAGCACTTGAAACACAACATATATGACATTTATCTTTTTGGACCAAAAACGTATCGATATTAAATATACCATGTAATACATAAAACTCTTACTTATATTTCACTTCAATGCCATTGCAATGTGACGAAACTGACAAACAAGAACTTCCGTTTCCGTTGCCAATTGCCAAACAAATTTTCGTGTTACCAATGCCACTTTACACTTTGCAATCTGTGTATTTGTATCCATGTGTGTGTGTGTGTGTGTGTGTGTGTGTGTGTGTGTGTATATGGGATAACTTTTGCACCTTATTTCATTTACAATTTGATTTTCATGCTTTGTACATGCAATTTTTTTGGCTACATGCTACGAAATTTATTCGGGTTTTCCTTCTTTTTTTGGACCATGGGTGGGAGTGAAAAAGCCATTAAAGAAATTACATGCTTTTGTGCGACAGGAGCAGGGGGTTGCATGTCCGTGTGTGTGTGTGTGTGTGTGTGTGTGTGTGTGTGTGTGTGTGTGTGTGTCTCTGTGCGTTTGAATGCAACATCATTCGCATTGATGTTTAAAAAGCGACGACTATAGCGCTTAAATGTCTGGTGGACAGACCCAAGGACAGACTCTGATGGGCGTGTGCTCACTGCCTTGTTTTGTGGGCAGCAAAAACATCAAAGTGATTGAATTGTTGCGATTGCTTTGAGAAATCAGCAGACGGTGAGTCAAAAATGTGTAAAGTACAAAGCGATTTGTATTTAAATTAAATTAAAATTGCCGCCAGTTTAGGCAAATGGAACGGAAACGGAAATGGAAACGAAACTATTTGTATACTTTATTTGCTGCGTTGAGCTTAACTGTCGGCATTTGTTTGTGCATAGTTTTGCACTGCAATTTGCCTTAAACTAAACAAACTTGAAATAAGCTCCGGCATTACTCTAGCTGCACTCTTCTATCACATTTTTCCTTTCGCTCGCACACAATTTTTGTGGAAAATGCACTTTGCTTGTCTATATATATTGTACAATACGTTCGAATGAAAATCGACCGCAAATAATTTTCAATTGCTATAAATATAAATTAATGCACACACACACACACACACACACACACACACACACACATACACATATAAAATGCCAATGCTTGAATGGCTTTTGTTTGTTGCTGTCTGTGCATTTGTTTACCAACGATTGCCATTAAAATTTAAATCAGAGCAATTATTATTAATGGTCGAAAGCGCTTTTCATAAATGTATTCGAAATTATTGTTCAATATTGCATGCCATATAGCATATGCAACTGAACAACAGCAAAAACAACAAACAGAATATCTATGATAGCAACAATAAGAACGAGCTGTTAATACACCAACAATAGCAATAATTCTCACGCCATTTTTATGTTGAACATCGAAACACATTCAAACATGGAAATATATATGTGTGTGTGTGTGTGTGTGTGTGTGTGTGTGTGTGTGTGTGTGTGTGTGTGTGTGTGTGTGTGTGTGTGTGTGTGTGTGTGTGTGTGTGTGTGTGTGTGTGTGTGTGTGTGTGTGTGTGTGTGTGTGTGTGTGTGTGTGTGTGTGTGTGTGTGTGTGTGTGTGTGTGTGTGTGTGTGTGTGTGTGTGTGTGTGTGAGTGTACGTGTGTGTGTGTGAGTGTACGTGTGTGTGTGTGTGTGTGTGTCGTTCTATAGGTGAAATGATATTTAATGGGTTAAATCGAAGTCCTTATGAGCTATTTATCAGCTAAAAAGCCTACAAATATGCCTAAAACGGCTCATAGTACTAGTTACTTTGATCTATTTGATACTTATTGGGAAATAAAGCAATCGTTAAGATTATTTGTGCCCCTTGTCAATACTATCCAGTGTTGCCAACTTTTTACCAACAAAAAAGCTAGATTGACAAAAAAAAGCTAAGAATTACAACAACAAAAAGGCTAACCATTTGAGACTCTTTCAAATCCTAATAGAGTTTATTAATTTTGATCTGATTTTGCATATTAGAACAGTTTGAGATGCGTTCCCTTTACAAAAACGGTTAACAACCAAGCCAGTTTAGGAATGTTCATCTGCTTAAACTACGTTTTAAGTTAATTCTCTATAATGATAATAACTGAATAATATCACTTGTAAGTATCCCCATGTCAAATTATACACAAAACATAAAATAACCTTTTTTTTAGGTAACAAAATTTTTGCTTCTGTGGCTTCCTACGAAGATTCATTGGATCTTATTATTTTTCTCAAAAATAGATCCATTTTTAGTCAGTGTGCCTTATAGCTAGAAATGGACCATTTTTACTCGATGAGCCATCCCATCCACCACAAATATAATCTAATACAATTAGCCATTGAAGGTGACTAATATTTCATTATTTCTTTTATAGATCGTTTCTTGAGGAAATGTACAGATATTCGTACAAAGTAGTAAGAATGCTTGTTTTAATGTAATATAAAATTAAATTCTTTTACAAAAAATTCGGAGTTTATGGACACAGTTTCAAACAATGTTTTAACCATTTCGATTAAGAACCACCTTCATGTAAAGTTGTTTTTATTAAAGCCAAATCGGTCGACTCTTAAGAACTTAAAAAACTAAACCACTTTATTTTTTGTGGATACCACCATCTATTTCCATGGAAATTTTCAATCCTCACAGCACTTTAGCTAGTGTAGTTGATGTCCGCAGCCTCGTCCGTTTTCTGCAGGATGACAACTTTTTTTTCTTGATTTCACGATTTTACGATTTTGGAAAAAGCTAAACATACTTTCAAAATAAGCTAGAATTCCCGCTGCCAGCTGTTTTAAATTTTTTCAAAAAATGCTAGATCTAGCGGGAAAAAAGCTAAATCGGCAACACTAGTCCTATCTCTAGTATAAACGAGAAGGAACGAAGGAGCGACAACCTTCTTGCTGCGACGATACCTCCTCAAGTACAGATAAGCTGCAGGTACTGGAGCTGGTGATGCCCAATTTACTAAGGTCTTAGTTCTAATAGAGAGCTTTCCTAACTATGTTTGTTTCTTGAACCTGTTTAGCTTATAAAAGCCGCAGGACTGTTTGGCCATGTCTGAGACTTGGAGTGCTTATCCAGTTGAACTGGTGAGACCGTGATTCCCGCATAGTTTGGGGAACAGAACGCATGTACAAAGCAATCTTAAAGCCTGTATGGACATATGCTATGCAATTTTGCAAGCACGTCAAGTTTTGAAATTCTCCAAAGATATCAGTGAATTACTATTAGAAATATTGTTAGTGCTTCTTGGTATGTGAGTAATTTTGAAATTCAGAAAAGATCTCAATGTCTTATAAGTTAAAGATGCAATAATGAAAAAAACAAAAATCGATAAAACATAAATAGTATAGATTCTTGATCTTGATATTGACAATACTAGTAATAGGTTAGATTGTGTCAAATTTTGAAATAGATTCGCCTCAATACTCGCGAAGCTTTGATCCTAGTATCCATGATCCGTCGTCACAATGTCGCTGCAGGAGCAACGCAGGGGTGAATTTTCGGTCAGAAGATGTTCCTATGTTAGCTTAGTATGTCCAATTTGTAGGCGAAAAAGCCGCCTTTACTTTTGCTTTGTAGTGTTGGCTGCTTGGTGGGTGGCGTTGCCAAGGAGGCTACATATTTGTATGCTGATGGTGAAATTGATTCCAATCTTCGATGGACAGTAATTGGCCAGAAAACCTGGCGAAACTATGCAGTTATGGTCGAAGTCGACCGCAACATAACCTATGCAGCCGTTGTTTTTTGATGTATCGGTAAATAGCCATTTTCTGTTTTGCAGTTTGTAGCACTCGTCCAGAAACAGTTTAAGGAAAGCCCTGTTTTCAGTTAATGAGTAACATCGCAGAAGCCGCAGGGTTGGCGTTGAAATGGGTTGTTGCTTACAAAGAACGGCACAGCGACGAATGATGGATTCTGTTTTGTGTTATCGTTAGTCGCATTGGTGAAAGTTTATACCGGATAGGATTGGAGGAACTATAATTGGAAGACTCGTGTTAGGTCGGGAAGACGTTACTACTTCGCCAAACTGCTGTGAGTTATGAGACTTGTATGGGGGTTTTCTTCAGGAATTTCTTTATTAATCCGTTAATATTTCGACAAAAGTTGAAAAAGCGTATTTTGTGTTATTCAACGGTTATCAATCGACAAGGACACAATACATACCTTTAACACATTGTTCGGATCACCAAGGGAATGTAGACTTAGGCACCTCAGTGTCGGGTTTTGCATTAGTTGTACTGTAGCAGTCAATAGAAAGCCGACGCTATACCCTCAGAAGTTCTAATAGCAAAATGATGCAATACCAATTTGAAGCACTTATTTTGTTGGTATGTCCAGAAAAAGGAGTTTTCAATTGGCGTGGCCTGTGGGAGCCATGTTGTTTTCCCTATCCCTGATGCCCCAAATTACCCTGGTAAGTTACATGTTTGAGCAGCACAAATGAAACATACTTACATGGTTCGCTAAACAATCAGACAACAGCTGTTTGTCAAAGGAAAACAATATCGGCCAAGAACATGGCCTTGACCCGTAAAAGTGTACCGGAGAGCCCCATGTAGTCTATTCCTCGCCGTGCAGGCAAACTCGTCGTTTCGTACACTTAAGCTTACACCCGTACAAGATCCAACTGTCCCAGGAGCTCAAATTTGATTGCAATAGACAATTCGCTAAACAGCAGCATGGAAGACCTTTCTCTCAGCAGCTTTTTCATACTTACGCTCAACATAAACGAGCCAGCGGAATCGCTGGATGTTAATACTATGTCAACTACTTGCCAACGCGTTAAGGATCAAAGCTCTTACGGAGTACTTTCCGCTCAAGCACTTCAAGGGAATCTGAATCAGAACATCATCCATACTTACATAAAGTAATATTAAGTTTCAGCTCTCCCGTGTGGTGACCGGGTTAGAGAATACCACCTCAGCAGGTCAAAGCTTGTCGTATGAGGCGACACTTTTCGAGACCAGTAGAGCTACCCCAGGCCTTAAAAGGAAAGTGGCCCACCAAGTAAAACCACAATTCCAATGAAGGAATGTAGTTACATCACGTCGTAACGGGTTGTTATGGCCAGTTAAGAAGAAGAAGTTTCATCCGGCGAGAGTCCTTTCTACTACTTAACAAAAGTAGCTTCTATTGGCAAGAGTAACTCTCCGCTTGAACTCCATAGTGACTTCGTTCTTCGTTTTGACGGTGCTGCCAAGGTATAGTTTTCAGCATCAACCATTTTTTTTCTTGCTCTTATTTATAACTTGGTAAACAAACCAATGTAGCCCACTTTGCAGCGTATAAGCCACTTAACCATTTCATAGTATAAAATCATTTATACTATATATACTTTATATATGCAAATCGTATATATATACGATATACTTATATGTACTTAATTCAGAGTATAATTGCGTATGACACAACATTGACCACAATCAAACAGACAGTGTGAGAGAAAGAGAAAATGAGCGAGCGAGATGCAGTTATAAGAGAATGAGCCAATAATTATAATGCCGAGCTTAAGGTCATTTTACAATAAAATAAATTGCAGCTAGTAAAATGACTGTTTATTGCAGCTTTTGTAGTTGCAGAGAATTAAACACTAGATACAGAGCAGCGATTCGGTGGGTTAACACCTGCAAAGCGGTGCAACAGAACTATCAATTACCATTTATTGTTAGGATTCTCACGCAAACGGAGAAATGGCATTTGATACTTTCTTGGGAACGCACTTTGTTAATTAACTCGCCAATAGGAGCTGCGATCGAATTTCAGTAAAGTGTTAAAAAGAACAACGGCAGAACACAATGTTTGGTAGCAAAAAGTAGGCCAAGACAGTTGATATGAATCACTCTTGATATGAATCACATTAGCACCCATTGCAACGGGTAAAACTATACAGATTTGCAGCAGGATTACATAGAGCGACATTCAAAGCAAGCCGAAGTGGTTCTAGAACTCGCACCTTAGGCGTAAGCCATATCTAAACAATTGTCACAAATCAGAGTAGTTTTTGTATTTAGGCCAAAAACTCACAGACAATGACACAAGTGCTCGACAGTAAGAGAAGCCTACTCGAAAGGTAACAAAAGGTAAGCAGATTTACGCTAATATGACGGCATCTGTTTGACAAATGCAAGCGAGAGAGTAGCAGAGAGTTTGCGAAGAGCTGCGTGTGAACACAAACAGCCACGCGCAAAGATGTCATAGGTTACCTGAGATTACAAGAGAGCTCTAGCTCTATTAGTAGCAGTTTCAGGGCTCAGAGCAACTTCAAGTGTTGTTTGTTTAAATTATGTAAATCTCCGCCAAATCCGTTGAGGGAGTAAAACCTATCGGTCTGTAAACGATAGGCCTGCGCCTCAGAGAGACAAAGCGACGTGCAACTTAATTGCCAAAAGTAGTCCAACAGTCTGGTTTAGCTCGAGTATTTAGTGCAACACCAGAGATTGCTATTCTCTGGGTATTATAATGTTCCTGGAAATCTAACTAAGCGCTGCGCGTAAACTTGTACCACCGTAACTATGCTGCCATTAAAACGGCATTCGATACATTCATAGACACATACATAACTGCTGAGCAAAAACTGTAATACCCTTTTACTCTTCGCGTACAAAGTATAACAACCATGCACAATTACCTAATGACAGTTCATGGCTTTTATATCGTATATCAATATTTGGCCCAAAATGACTGACAGGGTTAATGACAGACCGCCACTTGGCGCATAATTTGCGCCAAATTACACATGATAAGTAGCAAAAATTATAAAAACCAACAAATGTGCGAACAGGGACAGAAGTGAGAGAAAGCTGCGTTTACATTGAGTTTTGAGCGTAATTGCAAACATGGGTATTATCTAATTGTGGCAAAGTAGAAACGTCCTTAAGCGAGTTTGTTTGGGGGTGAGAGTGGTGGAGCATCAGGCAATTCCCATGATAATGTTCTAATAAAAAGTTCGATAGTGTTAAAAGATAGAGACAGAGAATTGTCAAGAACTTTTGAAAAGTGTGAAGTTAATGCCAAATCGACACCCAACATCTCTTTATCGAGCAGAAGTTGATAGCCCGTTAATGGATCGCGTATATGCCGCACTGTCTGAGTTTGCAATCCCTGCAAAGTTGGTACGGCTTGCATCTCCGTCAAGGAAAGAGCTTCTTCGAGCCTTTTGATATCAAGCGAGGCTTTAGATAAGGCGATGCCACCTCCTTCGAGCTCTTCAATACTGTGCTGGAGAATGTATTGCGAAAGGCCGAAGTACATTTACTCTATTCTATAAGGTTGCCCAGTGGCTTAAATTCGCGGATGATATCGATATCGTCGGCTGGCGGAGGCGACGAAAGGGCAAATCACGTCTGTATCCATCTGTCTGTATGAGAAGACGCGTGCAAAGCAGAGACCCCTGGAGGAGAGTTTTACCTCAGGCCGTAACCCGGTAACGGGTTGTTATGGCTAGTTAAGAAGAAGACATATCGTATAGGACAAGATGAAGCTGATCTCTGATCTCTGTCTGTACCTTAAGAAATTGGCACACACTCTAGGTGTTAGGGCAATGAGCTAACATGCACAGCGAAGTCTCCCCCGTACTTTAAAAGGGTAGCACTCACCGCGTAAACCTCTACTCCGAATAAAATATGTTTTGAGGCGTAGGTTTGTTGTATGGATCAGGCGGAAACCGTACTTTAATATATCGAAGTGGAGAATCAGTGGAGTCTCCTATATCAAGAAGTTACGTGGGAACGGGTTGTTATGGCCTTTCGTTAGAAAGAAGACATGAATATTCTTCATTAATACCTATAATTAAACCGCACCCTCTCTTAAAATGCCGTCACATTTTTGGTCAGATTATAATAATGTTATTAATTTGAAAATTCTCTTTTCAACCTAAATCTTTCCCTCGTTTGTGGGAAGATATTGGTTCAGAGGCCCCTAGGACGGGAGCTGGTCTTCGGAAATGTGTACGCGTTGCTTGCAGAGTGGTTTATAAGTAATCTACAGTTTCTTGAACATGTGGGATTTTGTGGTCGTTGTGTATACACTCATTGCGAATATAATAGTGCGCTCCAATGATAGTTATAATTCTTTTCTTGGACTCTTTGGATAATGCCCCACTTTGCTGGCACATGCAATACCCCATATCTGCGAGCCATAGGTCCATATGCTGTTGTACAATAGCACCTTATATTCCAAGTTTAATGGAAAATGCGAGCTAATGAGCAGGTAGCGTTCGATATTTTTGCGCCATATGAGGCGTATGTCAAGGGGTACACCAAGATACACTGCATCATTAGCCTGCAGTATAATAATGCTATTTAGGAAGACCGGAGGACAAGAGCTTCTATTAAGTGAAGACGTAAAGTGTTTATAAGCAAGACAGTAAGTGTTGAGTTACTGAGCTTTTTCAGTAACTATATTTTATGTTTTCATGTTATTAATTAAAACACGATAATTATAAGAAGTAATAGAGTAATGTAATTTATTTAAATCCCGATATGCAGGTTTATGTTTATGCTGATATTGAGCAGAAAGCAGGCGGAACTAAGAGTAGCCCGTGCTACTGACGTTGAATTATATATACAGACGATCAACTATGATCGTGTAAATATGATCGAAATATGTTATTTTGTGTGTCGTACCGACTACGGTTACCGACGATTAAAATACGAATGAATACAATTACAGCACAGCTAGGCGACAATCCCGGCTAACATAAAGTATTGTAGGGTGGTGAGTGGGAGCTATGTAAGTTAACATTTGGCTGCTGGGCCGCATAACCAAACAGTAAGCTTATCGGCCGATATAATGATGCATGAGTTTTGTCCTATTGCGGTTTGGGAACCGTTGTAATTATAGTTTTCTTCCAATGTGTTGGAAAATGTTCACATAGCAGGACCGCATTAAAGAGTTTTGTGACTAACGCGACGCCAGAACTCGGAAGTTCCATAAGAGGCTCATTCCCATCTTTTGACAAATTAGGCTGAAAAACAATTTTATTAGGTATTTTATAGAATTTGCAGGCAAGTATGAAGGCCTTTAGCTTTGGTATCACGATGAGCAAGAAGCGTGCGCTAGTCGCTTGAAAGAACCCTCTCGAAGTTTCTTCTAGCTTTACTATGCTAGCCAATTTACAAGTTCAGTTATTAAAGGTTTCAAAACGTATCGTAAACTCAGATCGGAACTTCGATAGACCAATTTTCTTCGCTTGTTTTGTTACGTCCGTCAAAAACAAAGCTGCCATGGGGAAACATGACATTAGCCCATTGGCATGCGGCTGAACTAGATGCAAAGGGCTTACGAAAAATAGTGGGCGTATTGCAGCTCTCCCGATAAACTCGTGCAAACGGACCGCTTGTCAGATGTTTTGCCAACATTATTCCAAAAGTGTGTATGCAAAAACCACCTCCATGTTTGTACGTGTTTCCATTGTTCTTCATATGCGGGAACGCACGGCGGCATGAACTGCATCAACAATAAGTATCAAGATCATGAATTGCAGGCGATTTCATAAAACGCATTGTTTTTAACAAGGCCGCAAACCAAAGAAAACAAATTCCATTCTATTTCTATCATCCGGCGATGCGCTTTCCTTTTGTTAGGACCAGCCGGAGTGTGTTTACGTGTGTGAGTTTCAGTGTGTACGTGTGTTATGTAGCTGAGCCGCTTTTGAGCATTACTAGATTAGGCAGCAAACAAACAAAATAGATTTCACATATAGAGCAAAGAGACGAAGGCTTTATAGCTCATTACCTTTGTGCGGCGTGTGCAGTGCGTGATAAATATTTGCTATACTTTACAATGTCCTTTGACTGAGGACAGACAATACATATGTACCAAAAGTATCTTAAAGATATTTTCATAAGCATGTTTGTAAATACTTATCACTTTTTATCACTGCTCATCTAAGCATTAGCACACGCGGCAAACACTTTGAACTCATTGCTAAAAAATATTCATTGCTCATTTATTTGCTTCTTTTACTTAAAATTTACTCATTATATTCCGTAAAGACTGCGATTGCATTGATACTCATACAGTAATCGAATGTGGATTCATGCGCTGCACACTCTTTCCAAAGCTCACGAGCTGTCATACTTTTGTCATGCCAAAAATGGGTAATACACCATATCAAAAAGAGTCACCAGCGATCAAATTTTAACAGTGGATTTCAATGTGTGCCCTCTTCTTCGGTACTTGGTTGTGGACTAGCTTCTGCAAGAAGTTCAAAATACGGTCTCACACACCTGAAAATTGGTGAACCATACAAGATTTCACTGTAAATTTGAGTAAGACCATTCGGGTTATTTTCACTCGGAAGCGCAAGATGGATGAATTGATCCTTCCAGTGCCAAAGAGCTTGACTCTTAACTCTTCATTAATGTATAGTATCAAGGGGAAACCCTTAACTCTAAGAGAGTTAAACTTACAGGGAGCTAACAGTCTAACTTTGCCTCGAACAGACACTTGCAATGTCATCTCCATGTTAAAGACGGTAAGCAATCGATATAACTCTATCACAAAACTCCTGAAACTACCAACCAAACTGCAGAACTATTCATACAAACAGAGAACGTATGACCAAGCAATGGATCAGTCGAGCGTCACTCTTCTGACCAAACTGCAGTAGCATGCTTACTTAGGATAGACTGCTCATTGTTCTTAATGTCTGTATGCCTGACAGTGTTACGCTAACCTAAAGACCTCCTGCGAATACAACATGGTGTTTCCCCGATAAGAGAGCTGGAGCTGGATACACCCATATCTTCTATACAGACAGTTATAAAACCAAGAATTTGACTGGTGCTAGTTGGTATCTTAGTAAGAATTTAAGCGACAGACAGATTCGCCGACGGTTTTCCAAATGGTAATCTTCGCAAAATTGATTGCTGCGACCCAGATCTACGAGAGAAAGCAGTGTGGAATAGTTCTGGGTATCTGTAAAAAGAGGAAGGCTGCTCTAAGGGCTTTGAATAGGGCTGGACAACGAGTTATACAGGTACTAAAATGGTAGTTGCTCTTGCAAATAGAGTCTCGGGTTCTTAGTGGACCATGCAAACAAAATCTAAATGCATAACTGAAAATACTCCTCTGGTCAATACGTTTGTACTTGGTTCATGGATAACAAGCTATCCGGGAAACTGAAATGGCAGTTGAACTGGCAAATAAATGCTCGACTTTCTATGGAACCATACAAATAAAATCCCTATGGATGGTTGTAAGGAATCCAATTGTGGTCTACTGACGAGTCATAATACATGTTTCCATTTTTTCGAAGAAGCAAAGTATACCATACCAACAAAGTTTTACATTAATTTAACTCTGTCGCAGATGCGGTAGCGATCGCCTCTACGGCTGGTGCCGAGGTTTGGTGGACTTGGCAGTTGGAACAATAGTTATTTATATATACTTTTCGTGCACGCTTTTGGGTGGTGATCTTCAGAAAACGATAGCACTTTTGCAGTGTGTAGACTTCCGGAGAGAATCGGCCTGAAATGAAGCACATTCTCCTTGCAAGTGCGCGTATTTCCTCCCTTGGGTGATGTATAATAGGAGTAGCTAGAGTAACAAAACAAACCTCAGCAGGTCAAAGCTTGTCGTATGAGGCGACTTGTAATGACACTGGATTCTTTCGAGACCTGTAAAGCAACCCCAAGCCTTAAAAGGGTTGTGCATTTTTGGACCCACCATAAAAAACCCGAATTCCAATGAAAGAAATACATCAGACCGTAACCCGGTAACGGTTAATGCCGGTTAAGAAGAATAACAAAACTTCTCAACTCGAACTTTTTTGAAGACATCTTCTATACGGAGCTTGTGATCAGTGTTATTATATTATTTTGGCTGTGGCCATATGGAAGGCTTTTATTCTGTTGAAAAGTTTAGAAAGCTTTGTCCAGCGGAGCGGATCTCTGGTGAAAGATTGTTTGCCATGGCTAAAGATTTCTGAAGCGATATCCAAATATACAAATTTCTATGATAATTAGTATTCCAGATGTCACTATGTCTGACCATTACATCATATACCTGTCATCGAAAAGTTCACTATAAGAATTTGTTTTAGTTTTAAAAGATGTTGCAAATCTTTCTCCCCCCGTGGGGTGAGCGGGTTAAAGAATACCAATCCACACGAAATAAATAAAATTTGGACTAGTCAGAGCTCGAAAGGTTTCTGGTATAGCTACCATAGAATCTTGGTGCGATAAAATCGGAACCCCTACTAATGGTAGGGAACGAATGCCAAAAAAGTCACAGAAAGTTATATTTTTTGCCTTTTAATTTTATCGGGTATTAAGAGAACATAAAACGAAACATTTAAGCGCTGTTTTCAGAAGTTGATTCCAATTCGACTGCTTCTGTGGAAGACTCGCTAGTTGTAGCTGCAGTGGTAGTTGTAGAATTGGCTGGAAGAGTGGAGTTGCATGGTGGATGACCACCAGGACGACCACCTGGACCACCAGGACCGCCAGGACGGCCACCAGGACCACCAGGACCGCCAGGACGTCCACCAGGACCACCACGACCGCCAGGACGTCCACCAGGACCACCACGACTGCCAGGGCGTCCACCAGGACCACCTCGACCGCCAGGACGTTGAGCAGCAGCCACAGCGACCAGGGCAAGCAGGGCAACAATGATTATAACACGCATTTTTCTTGTATTGTAGTTAGAATGTCTTTCAATTTGAAACTGACTTTTCCAAACCAATTGTAGTCTTATATACCCCCAAAATTGGGCATAAGAAAGCTGAGAAAGTTCCCCCTTTGATCTGGATGGCCTCACAGAAACATAAACAATATTGTTTGGCAAAACCCAAGGCCAGCAGTCGCAGACATTCTTTTATTAACTTTTTTGTTATTTGTTTTTTTTTTCTGCTGTCTGAATCTATTTTTACTGTTATGCAGAACAGCTGGCTTCTATTTGATTTACACATGTTTGGAAATTATTTGGCCAATTAAATATTTAAAGGGCTAAAAACAATTTTTGTTTGCTATCTAAAAATACGCATAATGTGCACGCTGTCGAAATTTTATTGGATAGTAGATCAATTCAATTGGATAAGAGTTATAGATGAGTGGAATAGGAACACAGCGCGTATGGGCAATATTTATTTATAATATCATATAATCAGAAAGTCGAAGTAATATTTATTTTGTAGAAAAGATAGAATTAAACTTAAACTTTGAATTAAAGTTTATATTTATTTTGTAGAAAAGATAGAATTAAACTTAAACTTTGAATTAAAAGTTTAATATATGTATTTTGAAGTAGAATGCATTTACGCAATGCTATAATTATATTATATCTTTATCTATCTATAGTCTATATATAAAAACGAATCCTAAAATGTTCATAGCTCTTGGAATAGAAAGGAAAGGGAAAGAGAAAGGAGAAGAGGAACAGGAAGAACGGGAAAGGGAAGAATATCTACCTCGAGAAGGGCACGGGGGTTGGCTAGCGAAGCGTGATGGTGGCGGATCCCCTTGTATTACATATTTATATATATATTGATATACAATATTTTATTTATATGTTGAAGTTTGGTTTCTCTTTTCACGCAGCTTAGAGATCATAAAAATAAACATTAACGTTCTTACTTTTTAAATAAAAAAACAAAAAATAAGTTTTGTTACTTATCTAAATATTTATACAAGAAAAGTGAGACGTTAACAAAGCATAAAAGTAACGTTTCTTTAATTTCATTAAGATCGTGGGAGAACTTTTACCATCCAACTTCACTATTCCAACCAATTCCACAAAAACAACCATTGTTGCAATATCCTCTCAAGATAGGATATAAATAAGGTTTAAAGTAACAAAAACTAAAAAAAATGTACGAATGATTCCTAAAACTCGTTAACATTGAATATAATTCCATGAATCATACAGAATTTTGTGAAATGATTGCCAGTTTTTCACATAGTCATAAAATTCTTAGTTTAAAAACAATCTTAATGGAACTTGGTATAGTGCAAACAGCACAAACAATAATCTATATTCTAAGTTTTAATTTGATTTTTACTATCAGTGGAATAGTTCGGTTTAGTGAAAAAAAAAAGTTATTAAAACCAAATACAATGGATTTGCTTTTCCAATCAATTTGCATGCAGAAACATACGTGCTCTTCTTTTCGCTCTCACTGCTAACACAGCACACAAAAACAAACGTCAATCCTTCTCGCTCTACTGTGAATGTTGTTAACATAGCGCACAGAAGCATAACACCATCCGAGATTAAAACCACATATAGACAACACCATCCAAGTGTAATAACAGAGTTTCGTAACGGCAAGCACGACGAGCCCTGGTGTTCTTAAACATGTCCGTCCTCATGCGATGAATACTTTAGTTATCAAACATAAGCAGCAACGAACTTCTAATTCTGTGGAGCACATCCTAGTGTTATTTTCCTTCAATAATACAGGTCAACATGGTTTAGTTGTTGGAAAGCTTAGGTTCATTTCCGAAGTAATTTGCTGCGTAGAATCCGCATCCGGGGTCCAAATTGGATTCTGGATTCAGAATTTTATATAATGGTGTGGGCGGGATGTATTTCGTAACTTCAAAAAGCCATACCTTTGCGAAAAAAAAAAATTAATTGATCTCTTGAACTCTTAAATTATAGGGTAGGAGTGGTACTAAATGATAACTGGAGAGATGAGGTAACTGGACCCACATACAACAACAAATTGTTGTACCCTGTATATAACCTCAAAAATTGAAGGTACATAACCCCAAATATCTTAAAATCCTGGCGTGATGGGACAATTCTAACCCCGGATTTGGATTCTGCGCAGCAAATTACTTCAGACATGACACTCACCTTTCCAACAACTTAGTTGACCCCAGTGTTTGTAGACCTGTTTAATATATGAAAAATATATGTGCGAAGGTTGTTAAGCATCTTTGTGCTAAACGAAGTTAGCCGGATATATGCTTTGTTATGTCTATAATTTTGTTCCGTTTCTTAAGTCAACGTACTCCAACATTTCTGAACTTCGGTTCTCGTTCAAAAAGCAGAGGAACAATACCAGCATACCGTTAGAAATTGGTATTCTAATTAAATTAATCGAAATTCTGGGAGATTGACCCTTTGGGAATTTTCGTCATATGGTTCATCGACGTCTTTTTTCCTTTATAACAACTTATCTCTTATTTACTTCAATAGCTTTCTTGATTTCAGATATAGCTAGGAAGTGTTATTCTCTCTATCACAACAATGCATTTTTTCAAGGGGTTTCCAGAAATCAAGTACCAACAGCTATATTTCTAAAATGTGCAGTTTAAAAATTAAAAAAAAAATGTTTATATGTTCTTTTAAACAACACAAAATACGCTCATTTTTTTAGGCCTAAGCTAAAATAAGAAGAACGAAGCAATATTTTTTGAGATTATGTTTTATAAAGCATATATAACAATCTATTTTGTAGCTTTTTACATGAAATTTAAAGGTTTTGTAGCAAAAAATTACGGCTTTTTATTATTTAAATGCGCGCACTAATAATTCGATGTGCAGTCATCGTTTCATCGATAGCACGAGTTAATCGAATGTGTTGCCAAACACTGCCAACTTGTCAGAAAGCTCATGTGTTTTGTTTTCGTTTTCGTGTTGTCATTTCATTTGTTGCTGCCGGTCGAAGTCGTTCGTTTGATTGAAGTTTTTCAACTCAAATAACTTGCATATATTATTTTTTTAAGTTTTAATATAAACTAAAACATGTCATTCATTGGACGCACACTGCTACGTAACGTAAGTATCACTGCAATTGCGTTAATGCTAAAAAACATACCTCGACGATTACGTAATTGTGCGGCCTTTAATCGTTAATTACAAGAAACGCAATCAGCATACAAATAATTTATGGGCTTGTTATATTCCAGGTGCCGTTGCTAGGCAAGGGTCTTGTGAACCAGCAAAAGCAGGCAGCACGATTGCTACATCAGAGTAAATTAACATGATTTTATCAACATTTTATTTGACACTTTTAATTGCTGATATAATTCTTACTTAGCTGCGCCACTGTGCACGGTGCGCGTGCAAAAACCGGCGCCGGATTTCAAGGGGTTGGCCGTAGTGGGCAATGATTTTCAGGAGATCAAACTAGAGGACTACAGAGGAAAATATCTGGTGCTGTTCTTTTATCCCTTGGACTTGTAAGTTCCGAAAACTTTGAATATCTGAGGCAACAACTTATGCGCTTACCAATCCCATTTTGCAGCACCTTTGTTTGCCCCACTGAAATTGTTGCATTTAGTGAACGCATTCAGGAGTTCCAAGCTATTAACGCTGAGGTCGTTGGCGTTTCTGTTGACTCCCATTTCAGTCACTTGACATGGTGCAATGTTGATCGTAAGAACGGCGGCGTTGGCAAGCTCAACTATCCACTACTCTCTGATATTACTAAACAAATATCAGCAGACTATGACGTTTTACTAGAGAAGGAGGGCATCTCGCTGCGCGGCACCTTTATCATTGATCCAAAGGGCATCCTGCGTCAATACTCTATTAATGATTTGCCTGTTGGACGTTCCGTCGATGAAGTTCTACGTTTGATTAAGGCCTTCCAGTTTGTGGAGCAGCACGGTGAAGTCTGCCCAGCCAACTGGAACCCTAAATCCAATCCAGCTACCATTAAACCCGATGTGGAGGACTCCAAGCAATACTTTGCTAAACATGGTTAAAGCTCTTCCTACTTGTCAACATCATTAACTAACTCAAATTAAATAAAAATCTAACTAATATAAAGCGCGACATTTTTTTACTTTAAATATCCAAAATTTAAAACAAACAAAATATTTTCTATTATTATTTAAAAATTTTTGTTAAACTTGGCGTTCAAGAAATTGATATGTCTTCCATGCCTTCCATGAACTGTATGCAAAACATATAAAAAAAAAGTTTAATTATAGAAAATTTCCACTGATTCACGGTAATCGAATAGTTTCATTATTCTTTTCGATTTCCCTTCCTTCCTGACGAATTTCAGATTTCATCTGTGCATAAGTCATCTTTAAACTGGAAAGGCCTTTCAGATCTTACGATATTACAATATGTGCCAAAACGGCTGGCTGTTTATTACCTTACTTGAAGATTGCGCCTTCGCCTTGAAAATGTGTCATATATCCATTTGCACCACTTCAATTTAATGCGAACGAATATAAAATTCAAAAAGTAATTTCGAAGCCACCAAAAGCCATTCGTTTAATTTCCGTCAAATATTTATTGAAGCTTTAGAAATACAAATTAGTTTTGTATGCGCATGTCTTTAAAGTGATATAGATACATAAGGTTGTAATAATATAATATAATTATATAAGCACGATATAGAGTCAAAAGTTACTTGATAATTGCGAAGACAGTCTCATGCCGGTAGAGCACAGATCATCTTCACAGCATGCATTCATATTCAGTACACGCTCTTAAGAAGGTGGTGGAGGTGGCGGTGGCTGTGCCAGACTTATGGTCGGCGGTGGCGGTGCACATGGTGGTGGTGGTGGAGGCACATAAGTAGAGCCCCAACCCCCATAGCCAGCGCCAGGTGGCATAAGGCCTGGCGGTCCGCTGTTCCAAGGTGGCATGGGCGTGCTACTAGTGCCCGGCGGCGGTGGCGGAATCAATGGCGGCATTGTGCCAGGTATGGGCGGATTCATGGGCTCTGCGGCCGGTGGTGGTGGCGGCTGTGGCGCACTCATCCAGGGCATAAGCGGCGGCGGCATGGGTGGCGGTGCCTGACCCATTGGCGGCGGTGGTGCATAGCCAGCCAAGCCTATGCCGTTACCAGCAGATGCACCCCACCCGCTGGACATATCGCGTTGGTGATCCCGCGAAGACGAATTCGGCGGTGATTGTATGGCCTGCATTTGCGCAGGTTTCTTATCAAATATACTATAGCTGCTGCGATGTAAAGCAGGTGCAGCTGGTGCCTCAACTTTGGGCGCACTGGGTGGCGGTCCCTCGCCCAGCTCAGCCATTAAACTTAAGTACTCCTCATCAATCTTGGCCTGTGAGTCCTCACAGGCCATGCCTGGGCCGCCAGCGCCTGGACGCTTGCTGCGACAATCTTTAGTTAAATGACCACCGCCACCGCAGGAAGTGCATACAATTGTATTAGTTAAAATAGGTTTTTCTGGACACTGCCAGGATTTATGTTCAGTGGATCCACAAGTGCAGCGCTGTATGTCATTTTCGCGTAGCGTGCCATTGAGCTGCGCCAGTTCACGCAGCTGCATGCGTCTTAAATCATTGTGACCCTCTGGCACTTCAATGCCCTGCCGTATGACATCCTTGATTTTGTCCACTGCCTTTTTGACTGCCTCCGGATTAGGAGCTGTAATGAACGCATGCAGTGGTTCATCTTCGCCTGGCAAAGGTTGACCATCTTTGCGTCCTACTTTGCCTTCTTTGACTGAACCTTTGCCGCGTATAATTATCTTTGCTCCAGTTTCTTTTTCCATGGCCTTTAGCGTATTGCCACGCGGACCAATTAAAAGGCCCACAAAATTGATATCCGGATGTTGCTCTTGTGGTATCAAGACTTTGTCACTCACGCGTGTTACCGGCGGCCTTAATGGGAGGTAACATTTAAGTTAGCATGACTTTTTTTCACCAACTCAACTCTACTCCCAACTTACTTGTAATCTGCAGGCGGCTTAAATTCCGGATTCACTGCCTGCATTTTCAATATTAATTGATGGCGCTGCTCTTCCAATCGCTTGCGATAGCGAAACTCACGTGTGTTTAAACGCTTGCCATCAGAACTGTAAATGGGCTCCGGCGAGGGAGATCTGTGAAAGAGCAGAGCAAACAAAAAAAGGCGAATTTGAAATGAGCGTGTTCTGTATTCCTAGTCAAAGTGGCATTCAAACTAGACTTAATGAACTTAGAGTACTAAATATATCAAAACTTATATCCTGTAAGGTTCAAATCATACATTAATCATTATCGTCATCAATATTAGCAAAATTGTAATTGTAAATTTGCTGGAGTATTGAGAAAAGAAGAATTTTGATTAAATCCTTTGAACTTAGCTATTATAGGGAGACGGACCTTGGTTTGTTGTTGCACGGAGCACTTGCTTGGTTTAAAGCCCTGTGTAATAACTTTTTGTGGCATTAATGAATTAAGCTGTTAAATGACACAAACAATGCTTACGGCTTTTGTAGAAGATATAGAGCTAAAAATGCCATTAATAAAAATAATAATGCTGTTTAAATTAGTAATAATTATGTGCCTGAACTTCTTTGGCTTCGAGCTGCAGCTTTACCTATAACAATGAATCAAAACTTTGCAGGATGTGCTAGAATCAAAAGATTAACCTTACTGCTTAGTATGAGCTGATGGAATTTGAATTTAGATATTATAATATTATGTTTCTATTAAACTTTATGATTTCATTAAACCTGTACGCCGACTCGAGTTTTACGCCTGGCTTGCTCAGCGCCCTGGAACTTGCTGTGTTTTGTTGGATGATGCTCGGATTACGTTTAGATAGAAAGTTAAGTGTGGACAATGGAATTTCGGTTATTTAGAACTTTATCAAACCTTTCTTCCGGATTCTGTGTTATGCCCAGATCGCCCGTGCGCAGCTTGCGGCTGATCTCCTCGATTTGAAATTGAACTGCAATTAGAAGGCGTTAGAAAAGAAGAGAGAAAATCGAGCGTAACCCCGACATTAGTAAACGTTAAATGCTGATAAGCTAAACGAGAAGAAAATGGTTAAAAAATATATATATAAAAAATAAACAGAACAAAAACAAAACAAACTAAAAAAGAAAGTTATTATTTAGCTGGATTGGCAAAACTTGTTTCAGTAACAGACTTTAGTGTTTCCGTGTTACAGACAGCGCCTAACTGAAAATTTGTGAGCGTTACAATTTATTTGATTATTAGATAGTTTGAATTTTTTGTATTATTTTTGGTATCTTGCGCCTATATTCTATTGAATAGGGCTCTTTGGGAACTCGTGTCGTTCGTGTCTCATGCCGGAATCGCTTCAAAAAGAGAACGAGAAATTATTATAGTTCGCTCATTTCAAATTAGTTTTGTTTTACGCCTGCTCGTTTTCACGGTCTTACGTGCGCACTCCGTCCGACTGATTTCGTAACTGCTGTCTGCTGCCCCGCAACTATATGTGGCTGTGTTTTCTCCGGCTTATTAGTTTTTGCATTAAACTTAGGTCTAAACTTAATATAACTTAGCTTGGCAAAATCTAATGCTAAAAGGCTTAAATTTACGTTACCTAAGTAGGCCTCCTGCTGCGCGGGATCCAGCGTAGAGGGCAGAATTGTGGGCATGCCCGGTATGAAGGTCTTGTCGTTCTCAGTGCCACCCCAGCGTGATTTACGCTTGCGTTTACGTTCCGCGGCGTCCACTAAAGGGCAGAGTTGAAATAAAATTATAATAGGGCAGTTCAACCTATACTATTTGAGAGTACTTACTGGAGTTCTCCGATGGTCCATTGCTGTTTGAATCATTGCTGTTTTGACTACTAAACATGGCAGCAAAACTTTTGTTAGCTGTCGTATTGCACATTAACTCCTGTATTGTCTGTGATAGATCAAAGCGCGCTTCTCGATTGTCTTCACGTATGGATTCCAGCTGCGGCTGACGTGTGAAAAACGATAAGTGCTGCTCATGATTTATGGAGCTGCTGTTTATGGGCTGATCAAATGGATTTATATGTGTGCGCTCCCGACTGTTGCGTTCGCGGCTGCTACGATCACGGCTGTTACGCTGCGGCTCACGACTGCGTTCGCGGTGTCGCCTCTCGTAGCTGCGGCTCCGTGTACGTCGTCTACGATTGCGATCAAAATCATCGCGATTGCTGCCGCCAGCGCCGCGAGAATTGCTGCGTCTAGTGCGTGTATCCCGATCACCACGATCACGTCGGCGATCTCGACTTCGCGAACGTTTGCGGCGATTTCTATCATAATCATCATGATTACGCGAACGGCTACGACGTGAGCGTGACTCGCGATCTCGATCCCTTTCACGGTCACGCTCACGACTGTCGCGACGGCGGCTGTCCTTGTCACGGCTATCGCGTTCACGATCCCTACAAAATATTTTTGTAGAATCAACTGTATAAAAACTTTATTTAGCTTAAAGTACCTTCTTTTCTTATCACGTTCTTTGTCCCTATCTTTGTCTCGGCTGCGTTCCTTGGACCGGGAGCGTTCCTTATCACCGCCACGACTACGGTATTCTTTGTCAATGCCGCTGCCACCGTTGGACGAGACATCTCTGCCGCCGGCGTGCAATTGTAGCAACTGCGGCGGTGTTGCACTCATTATTGCAACAACAATTTAAGCGCTTTAAACTTATTTGAGCAATTAAAATTGTTCTGTTCTTTCTTTCAGATAAAACTTAATTTTCAACTTTTGTAAAATTGTTCAGCTGCTTGAGAAGAAAAAATGGCGTTTTTGATTAGTGCTGAAAAATGTTGCAAGGCAGGACTTGCACAGCAAACTGCTATCGATGGTTTATGTTTTATCGATGTGAATATATCGTACGTATTTTGTAGATTTATTTGTTCTAAACGAATGAAATTTATCACAAAATAATAGCTAATATAGACTTGAATAATGATTTCTTAATTTTTGGCTAACTCGAAGTTAGTAGTCTCAATTTACATTAAAAATAATGTTTCTTGCCCACTTTAATGAGTGTTGAACAAGTAATTATCGTCCCAACACTGTTTTCTTAGTCCATGCCACTTGTACAGCTGTTGCTCTTTTACTCTTTATTAACGCACGTGTGCCGCGTTTTTGTTTTCGTTTTTATGCAGCCAATTTATTAAATAAAACAATCGAAATGGGTGGTAAAAATAAGAATAAAAAAGCAAACGCTGATGCGGTGTATGCCAAGAAGACAGTAAAGTCCAACAATCCGTTTGAGATGGGAAAATCACAAACTTCCAAAAGTGTTAATCCCTTTGAGGCGGCAAAGGCACTAACTTCGAAAAAACTCAATCCCTTCGATGTGCACGTGAATAAGGAAAAATTTAAGATTCTTGGCCGTATTTGTAAACATGACCGTGGCATGCCTGGAGTTTCACGATCCAAGGCATTACAGAAGCGTGCGCAGACCATAGGCAAACAATATGCTGTAAAACACAAGACCAACAAATTCTTGGACAATCGCATTGGCAAACACTTGACTGATGATCAGCTCACTGAAGGTGTGCTTAATGCGCGTTTTCTGGCCGATAAGATTTCCCAAGCAAGAGGATCCAGTAAAGCGGAGAAGTTTAACTTGAATGACGACGAGTTGCTTACGCATAGAGGTCAAACGCTGGAAGAGATTCAGCAGTACAGAGATGAGCGTTCTGATGATGAAGAACTGGACGACGAACGATTGGATGGTATGTAGTGTAGAGATGCTTGCCAAGCAATGCTGGTACAAAGGAAATTTTCCTATATAAATATTCACTTTATATTGTTTTGACAGCGGATTTCACTGCGGCAGCTCATTTTGGTGGCGAGGGCGATACACCTCAGGATAGGCAGACAGCTATTGAAGAAATGATCAGCGAACAGAAGCGACGAAAAAATGAAATAGCCAAGGAAAAAGACGAGGTCCATGAATTGACCGAGAAACTAGATGCTAATTACAAAGAGCTGCTGGCTCTAGTGGGCAAAACCACCACGGATGAACAGCGCAAAAAACCGCCAGTCGATGAATACGACAAGTTATTAAAAACAATGATATTCGAACCGCGTGGCAGTGTAACCGACAAGCTTATAAAGCCAGAGGAACTAGCCAAGAGGGAAGCAGAACGCCTGGAAAAGCTAGAAAACGAACGTTTACGTCGCATGAAAGCGGAAGGTGAAGAAGAGACAGCTAATGTGCAACCAAAGCATCGTTCGGCGGATGATTTGGATGATGGCTACTTTGCCAATGAAGTGGAAGAAGAGGACAATATGCTGGCCTATGACTTGGAGGGAAATCTGGGCACGCACATTGCCGACAAAAAAATTGTTAAACCAGAGAGTGAGGCATCTGGCGAAGAAGAGGACGAAGATAGCGATGAAGACGATGATGGAGAGGAGGAAGAAGAAGACGGCGATTCTGATGCAGACAATTTAAGCGATTTAAAAGTTTCTGACAGTGAATCTGATGCGGAACTAGAAAAAGCAACGCCCCAAAAGCAAACGAAAAAACAGAAATCAACTATTCCTATAGACACCAGCATACCGTTTACTATAAAAATGCCAAAATCTTATGAAGACTTTAAGGAATTACTCGAGAAGCGCTCAGACGCACAACAGATTACCATTATCGAGCGCATTATCAAGTGCAATCATCCCAAACTAGAAGGCGTTAATCGTGAGAATGTAGTCAAACTTTATGCCTTTTTGTTGCAGTATATCAAAGACCTCTTCGACGATGCCAACGAGGAAGATATTGCAGCGCACTTTAAGCTGCTCTCCCTATTAATGCCACATATTTATGATCTAACACAACTGAATCCCGAGCGCATGTCAAATACATTATTGGATGTAATCAAAGAAAAGTACTCCAATTATCGTAAAAATCACAAAACGTATCCAACGCTTGATACACTTATATATTTCAAGTTGGTTTCCAATTTGTATTCTACCTCCGATTTTCGGCACCCCGTTGCCACGCCCGCTTACATTTTTATGCAGCACGTTCTAAGCAGAGCACGTGTGTGCACACGCCAGGATATAGCCATGGGTTTGTTTTTGGTAACCATTGCCTTAGAGTTTGGACATCATTCGAAGCGATTTTTGCCTGCGGTTTTCAACTTTCTGCAGGGCATTGTGCACATGAGCATACCCAAACGCCCTGTGGAGGTTTTAGAGATTACGCCACCTTTTGAATGCGGTGGACCCATCAGCAAGCTATTGGCAATTGCCAAGACAGCAGAGAGTAAGTCACTTACAGAACAGCAGTTGCAACCTGCCGATCTGGTCACGCATACACTTAGTCTCGATTTTAAAGTGCGTGCACTCAGCACTACGCTGCAACTTATTAAGGAATCCATGGAAATAATTAGCGACCATGCGCCGGCCACTTATCTAGCAGCACCTTTTCTTCCTTTACTCAAGCGTCTGCCTCTAGCAGCCTATCCCGATTATGTGCATCAGAATTGTCAGACAGCCATGGAGGCGCTGGAGCAACTGACGTCACGCAAAATGAAGCCTCTGGCGCCAGCTGAGCGCAAACCCAAGGCGCTGCGACTGCTGGAGCCGCGTTTTGAGACCGTCTACGATGATAAGCGGCGTCCCAAGATGTCCAAGGAGAAAGAGGAACGCGCCAAGCTTCTGCATAAGATCAAGCGCGAGAAGAAGGGTGCCATTCGCGAAATACGCCGCGATACGGCTTATCTGCAAGAAATACGACTCAAACAACAGATTCAAAGGTAAGTGACATGAAAACGATCAATATTCTGACGTATGTCTGAGCTAATCGAACTTTGTTTCTGGCACTTTCAGCGATAAGGAACGTCACGAAAAGGTCAAGCGCATATACCAGGAGGCCTCTATGCAGCAGGGCGAGCTTAATGAACTGGAGCGCGCCAAGAAGCGCAAGAAGTTTTAGTGTAATATTAGTAACAGTTGTAAAGAATGTTGTAGTTTAACAGATAAGCAACTAGAGTTAACAAAAGCTAGTATATCAATATGCTAGTATAATAGTTGTGCATATAGTTCTAGAATATAAATATTACATTAAAATATGAATTTTTTGTGTAACGATGAATCTACAAACTTACGATTTGTAAGCTTAAAGATCTGGAAAAAGTTACCTTTGGTATAACAGTTATAAAGGTGGCGTGGCAGTTTTCTAGCATGACTATTTCGCTATAATACTTTAGAATTAATATTGGGCTCGTTATCGTTCGCGCGTTTATTTAGCAAATTGTGACTTAACTGCCAAAAGTTATGGTTAAACTTCAAGTTGAAGGATTTAAAAACAAAACATAAGTTTAAGTATAACAGCTGCAACACTTGGTTTTTATCTAAAAAAAAGCTTTACATACTAAGTACATTAAAATGCAATTTTATAGCATTTACTACTTTGCCGATATTTCACGGCAACGCAGCGTTGCCGCCTCCACTGCACCCGCCACCGCCGCACGAAAACCTATAAAGTGTTATATTCGAGATTAGCTTATCAGCATGAGATTGTCAATCAACATACCTGATTTTTCAAGATGCCTCAATGCTGCCGCTGTCGAGCCAGCCGGACTGGTCACATTGTCTTTTAGCAGTCCCGGATGCGCCGCACCTTCCCGCACCATGTGACCTGCTCCTAGCACTGTCTGGGCTGCCAATCTGTAGGCCATATCACGGGGCATGCCCATGTGCACGGCGCCATCGGCCAGCGCCTCTATCATGACATACACATAAGCAGGTCCACTACCACTTAAAGCCGTAACCGTGTCCAGCTGGGATTCATCTACTGCTTCGCATGTGCCAACGGCTTCGAGAAGTTTTTGCGTGAGCTGTGCATCAGCATCGGTGGCTTGACTGCCTCGCACAAAGACAGAACAGCCGGAACGCACGAAAGCTGGCGTATTGGGCATGACGCGTATGACACGGGACTGAGGAGATAGGCTGCCCTCGAGTGTTTTTAATGTTATGCCCATGGCCACGGAAAGAAACAGTTTGTCGGCGCTGAGGGACTTTATCTCATTTAGCACTGTGGGCACTACCTGCGGCTTGACTGAGATAAATATCAGCTGGGATTGCTCGACAATGGGTGCATTCTTGACGTGCGTTTCAATGCCAAGCTCTTGAAAAGAACGCCATGAGGCTTTGTCAGCGGGATGCACACTGGCTACAAGACCGCTGGCCTTGGTAAGACCTGCAAGAGATGAATTTATAAATATTGCAAGTTATTTCATCATTAATGAAGGAATTGCTACTCATGTTTGTAGAAAAAGCTAAAACGCTGTAAATTCAATGAAATGTGTGGCAGTTGGTAAGAGGAGAATCTTAAATAGCTCATATCACAAATCCCATTGTCACTTTGATACAACATATGCTCCACATTGTGTCCCAACTGGAGCAACTTCGCTATAGTGATAGCGATGTGATGAATTCTATTGTATGTATATTATGCAAAGTATGTGCTTACCTGCTGCTAGAAACCCCTTGGCCAACGCCTTGGCCATATTTCCACCGCCTAGAAAACCAATTTTTCCAATCTGTGCCATTTTGTGTACAACTTAACGTTACGCTCTCGAAATAACAACTGTTTTGTGAGTTGCGTCGCCGACATCGTTTACAAAACAAAAAACCGGGCGAACTCCGGACTGATAAGTAATCTGAGTCCGAGTACTTTTCCCCTCTAACGATTTTTTGTATAAATTTGTTTGTGAACAACAACAAGCTCGATTATGTTTAAGAGCGATCGAAGCTTATCGTATGTGTGTTTAGAAAACATTTGTGTATTTTGCTTATCAGCTTTGAATTACATAAACACAACTGATGCGATCCATTGGGCTTATGGAGTTTTATTAACGATCCAGTGCTTACTCTTAAAATTCAACCCGAAACATTTTTCTGTGTTGAGCGCAACGGTGCTGTTCACATTGAAGGTTGATGTCGCTTCATTTCCTTTCAAGTTAAAGAAATCTTAATATTGCATTTCTAACAACTTATTATTATTTACTTAACTGGCAATGAAAAACGGCCTGATATTGAGCTATTCTTCAGGCACCTCTGCATTGCGCGCGCCTTCTCCAATGGTCCTTCCAAAGGAGGGCTGCCCCTTCCTTTAACAACTGCATTGACGTATTTTCTCGCTGTAGCTTCTTCATTCATATGCACAAAATGGACTAGCCAGCGGAGCCGTGTCGTCGTAGAGCTTATAGAGTTCGTCGTTCTTTCGAATGCGGTAGTCGTTGACAACACTTAAAGTGCCAAAGATCCTACGAAGTACTCTCCGCTCAAATACTCGAAGAGCAGTTTCATCACATCACCTATCCAATTAATATTCTTTGGTGCAAGGGTATTCTCTTTGATACGGAAATACTGATTTCGCTAGACTCTTCAGGAGCAATGCTGTCAATATCATATGCATAGGCATATAATTGGACACCGGATCACATTCCGATGCACTCCGATCGGCGGTTAAGGTGGCGTCTTCCTCGTTCGTTATTAAATGATTTGCAAAACTAGTTTGCTAACATGATGGAGCTGCGTGTTTGGCCTAACTTTAAAATAAATAAAAGCCCATTTTATTTTAGTCGTAGTTTTGAAATGTAAACATCGTTTAAATATCGGTTTTTAAACATAAGCTTGCAGCCAGTTGGCAGCACTCATTTAACAGCACTGCCAACACTGTTACTTCACCACTTAACAGCACTATTCAATCAGAACGCAGCAAACGTCAAGAGAAATTTTTTACAATAAATTTGTAATTTTGCGTATTAGACGCCCCAAAAACGAAATTATTCTATAACGCAACATCATTTTGTATAAATCTAGAAAATATAAGATATAACTAAAACCAAAGCCTGCAACATTGAAGGCGTACAAGCCAAATATAACAATTTACATCAATTATTGTGTTGTTTTCTTCGCTATTCACGCACACACACACTCTCGAAGTACTTTGCTGTGATTGCAAAGACTGGCTATAATAATTCTATTTAATAATAAAAACACAAAACGAGGAAGCAGAATTTTGGAGGTTGTCCGGGCAAGTTGTGGGCAGCGGGAAACGCGCCAACAAAAAACAACAACAGCGAAGGCACCAAAGCAGCGTCCACAAAGGCAACAAACGTCACAGCCACAACGAGCTATCAAACAAATTAATTGCCTTAAAGTGCTGCTACTTAGCGCTGGGTCAAGGCACTTGGCAAACCTTACCGGGTACGTGTGTTACTAACCGATATTCCAAGTTGACTCTATAATTTGCAATAGGTCTATAAAAGGCCACGTGTATATTTGCAATTGCGAGTACGCTGCAATTGTATGGGTGTGTTTGTGTGTGGCACACAATTCTTATCTAATTGATTCGGCCTAAACACAGCAGGCAAAGTAATAATTGTTTATTTGACAGTTTCATTTCAGACCTTGCTTCAAGTACATATCTGGAATTGTTGTACGTTTAAAATCATTAGCCGAGTATGTCTTCGGCCACCACAAATGGCGCCCGTAAACAGCCAACGGCTGTGTCTCGCATGAAACAGGATTATATGCGTCTGAAACGCGATCCATTGCCCTATATCACAGCCGAACCGATGCCTAATAATATATTGGAGTGGCATTATTGTGTCAAGGGTCCAGAGGATTCGCCATACTATGGTGGCTATTACCATGGCACCTTGCTGTTTCCGCGTGAGTTCCCATTCAAACCGCCTTCAATCTTCATGCTCACACCGAATGGACGCTTCAAAACAAACACGCGACTCTGCTTGAGCATTTCAGGTAGGCAGCTAATTTATACCATATTATACGTTTTGGATTTATTGTTAATTCTCTTAACAGACTTTCATCCGGACACTTGGAATCCAACTTGGTGTGTCGGCACAATACTGACCGGCTTGCTTAGTTTTATGGTAAGCGTTGGCACAATATCAGAAATACCTAGATCGCAATTCTTGTTATATTCCAAGAGATACCTCGCAATCTGTACATCATCTACAACTTAGCTTAGCCAAAGTTCAAAGAATCAAGTTTTTAGCTTAGTTTCAACCTAAGAAGCTTGTTTTATTAAGTTGATTTCTTAGAAAACTGTCTTAAATACCTTCAAGCGAAATCTCAACTAGGCTCAATATTTTTGGTGGTTTCTGAATAGCGAGACCTCTCAAATAACAGCTTTTAATGTTAGAATTGAAATATACCTTTTCTTTTTAGGAAGAAAAAGCCTTCTAGAAGGCAGAGTACAATATATTTACCATATGTATATATATGGGAAATACAGCTTACAAAAGTGTTTAGGCGTTTATTACATGAAGTGAGATTTTCAAGTGAAAAAGTCACTCACAATTTACGTGCGATATTACCGTGCAAACAAACGGTGCGAGATACAAATCTCACGGCCTAGCTTGAAAATCTCGCGTTGTGTAACAGGCGCCTTAAGAAACTTACATTTCTCATATCTAGCAGCTTGATAAAAAATTCGTCTTGAATCCTTAGTTAACACAAAATATATGTATTCCATTTTAACTAAAATTTGTTTATACTTTTAGCTGGAGAGCACACCGACGCTTGGCTCCATTGTATCGTCGAACTATGAAAAACAAGTGTTTGCTCAGAAGTCGCTTGCATTTAATCTGCGCGATGATGATTTTTGTGAACTCTTTCCGGACATAGTAAAAGAGATAAAGCAACGTTTGCATGGCACTCAAGGCGGTGCTTCCAAAACAGGTACAACATCAAGCTCGGATGCGACGGGTGCCGATGCCCTGGCCAATGGCAATGTGGAGAATAATAACATTAATCCCACTCCAAATGGGCATCTGCATGGTACAGATGGAGCGGCCTTAGGTGATGCTGCCATAGCAGATTTGGCCAACGGTGGTCAAGCGTTGCAAAACAGCCGGCCAAAATCCTATTTAAATTGGCATTCGGTCTATTCAAATCTGGTGATTATTATCTTGTTTGCAATATTTGCACTCATTGTTAATTACGTGATCAAAAACCTGAATCAGGAATAGAATTAAATTTTTAAGCAATCAGCACTAATAGCATCTATATATAATATATAGTATATATAATGTATATGTGTATAAGCGTATGTACATTTAACTGTAGTTTATATGAAGTAGTTTTCTTTGCTCTGCTACTTGAAGTCAACAAAACTTCCGATAACCAAAAAACTAATCACACAAAAAAGTATTTGCCAGCCTGTCTGCAGTCACAACAAATATTTTAAATGCTTGGCGTAACAAAAAAAAAAAAAAAACTAAAGATTCAAAATTACTTATTCCAGAAAATGTTTTTGTTATGTATAAATTTATATATAAATTAAGTAATGTAATAGCAAGAATAACGAAAAACAATGTGAAATGCAGCCCTGATATGTTTGTACATTAATAAAGAGCAACGTATAAAATATGCATATGTAAAATCAACGAAATATAGCGAAAATTGTCTACATTGGATACACTTGATAGAAATATTCAGTATTCTGTTGTTTTTTGTTTGATTTGGGATCGTTCTGGATAAATAACATTTCCTTTCTTGTAAAATGTTTAATTCAGACAGGTTCCCCCATGTAAGCCGTCTCCAAATTCATTGTATTTGATCTGGCAATTGGGGGATTCCCCTTTTTATTTTAACAAATGGTATTCAGTGTAAAACACTCGACGTTGATGCTATCAGCAACTGTTGTGCTCATTCAATTGTTATCAGCTGTGAATTTTAAAATTCAATTTCCAGAAAGTTCATTTTGTACTCTTGCGAACAGTATGTTCCCTGTGGTCTGTCAAGTGCATACCTCTGATTTAGTCAATTCCAAAAGTCCAACGATGTGGCATTACATGTTTTGAAGAAATGCAGGCACTTCTTCCCTTCTATCAACCGTGATATAATGTACGAAAACTCTTCTAATTGGGCGACACATATCTTTAGATGCTTTCAAGGACATTTGTGGCACTACGTCTTTTGTGTTGAAATTAGGTTGAAAAAAATATCATCACCCTAACGAATTGCTGTTGCATTGAAATACTTTCATTGATTGTTACATTTGAATGTTATTGAATTTATAAGAACTTTTTGTTCAAAACAGTTGTCAAATAATGAAAATCCCATCAACGATTAGTTACGTTGCATCAGCACTCCCCAGGACTGATAAGACCTAGCGATCTTAACGGTATCGTACTATATGATATTATTCTCATGTGAAAGTTCTATAAAGATATGTGTGGACCAAATTTAAAGCGGATAGAGAAGTAGAGAGACGTAGTTACTTCATTGGTTGGATTGTCTGTAAGATCGGTTCTTGCTCGGGAAATACCTGTTCAATGTATTAAAAAGGGTATCCAAACAGCCATTTTATTATTTCTCGTCTTGGTGGAAAAAAGAGCGACGTACTTTTAACAGTGCTCAAAATTTATACTCGACAGTTTTTGTCGACCAGATCTTGGGAGTAATTCGTTATCGTGACAATTGGCGTGATCGAGTTTCTTGCGATGTTTTTTTTTTTTTTGTGTAAAATATGAATAAATCTGTTTTGGTTTTTTTTTAAACATTGTTCCATTTTGATTGGCATTGTCTGTTTGTGTGCTTCGATTTTAAAGGTTTAAAATTGCTATCACTCTAAATGCTGCATTGTATTTTTTTAATCCGATTTAAGAGTTTTGACAGTTCCTCTTTTGTTAAAGAGAAAACATTTTATTTTCTATATTTTTACTTTTCCACAAAAAAGTATTGGAATTGGCCAAAAAACTAAAATCTCTAACGTTTTTTGACGATTTAAACACTTTGACAACTTTTCCTGCGATTTGGAGATGTTTTTTTGTCCGTGCGTTGTCGTTGTCGATGTAGTGTGTTAGTCAAATAAATTTAGTAATTTCGACTTTAGCAAACTAAATGTTTTTTTATAGTGTTCAGTTTCCTATTGAATTTTTGCACTCTAGTCGCTATGGTTGGGTCGCCAGAAGAATAATAAGAGTAAATAATTTAACACAATTTTTTGTTGTTTAAATTTGTCGGTTGTTTTGATAAGCATGCAGAAAAGCCTAAGTTGGTTACCAACTGTTACTTTTCCGCAAAAAAGTATCGCGATTGGCCAAAAAACTAAAATCTCTAATTTTATGTTTTTCGACGATTTAAGCTCTCTGACAACTTTTCCGGCGATTTAGCGATGTTTTTGTGTTGGACATGTCTGCAAAGGGTTTCCTAATGAATTTGACCATTGTAGTCGCTATAGTTGGGTCGCCAGAGTAATAATAAGAGTAAACAATTCAAAAAAGTTTGTTTTTCCAATAACTTTAGTAATTTCCACTTTACCAAGCTAATAATTTGTTGGGCACGTCTTCAAAGGATTTCCTATTGAATTTGAGCGCTATAGTTGGGTTGCCAGGGGAATAATAAGAGTAAATAATTTTATTTTATAATAAATAATCAAATTAAAAAAAAAAAATGGTTTTTGTTTAAATTTCTCCTAGCTATTTTCGGTTGTTTTGATAAACATGCGGAAAAGCCTGAGTTGGTTACCAACTGTTTATTTCTTTTGAAGATTCTAGTTTTTTAAAAAATACTTATTTTTAAGCTCAACAAAATTAACAGCAAAACAACAAAAAGTAAGTTTCGTACATGCATTGCTTGATTAAAAATGCATTACTCAATAAGTATTCAGTTTTGCACAATGTTACGGCTACTTTTCAAATTAAAAAAAAAATGTATAACATAATTTGATTCATACTTATGTAAGTATACGTCACCTGAAAGATTAAAGTGAGAAAAAATACGCGAATTAAAAAAAAAATTATTTGTATCGAATATTTTGGAATGCTCCAAAAATAAAAAAAGAGTTACTGCAACAAAAAATCTTTATAAGTCACGCACCCATCTCTAGTTTGAACCCACACACACACGCACACACTCTCTCAACTTCCCAGTGGACCAGCGAGCGGACATAAAATAACCAAGCGGATAAAATGTCCGAAAACTTGTCCGAAAACGATAGCTATGCGGATCTAAAGACGTAGAACATACACACTTCAGCAGAGTGTCCGTTTTCGCGGTAGCAGGCGATAGCAGGAGCGGATGTGAACAACAAATCGAAATGGAATTGAGTTGTTCGTGTGCTTGTTGCCTCTGTCTTTTCGTTTACGGCTCTTGTGACTTCGGGATTTTTGTGTCGCGACAGTTTTTTTGTTCGCTCATTTACCGGCAACAGCGTGCACGCGTTAGTACAAGTTGAAGTGTGAAAAATTATTGTGACAAAATTTAAAGGAAATCAAATAAATAAAAAATCGTAAGTACAAAACAATATTAACAAGATTATATTACATTGATTTGTAATTGTTTCGGCTAACTGCAAATAATTTTGTTTGCAAATAATAGTTAATAATAAGTTATATTACAAATTGAATATATTTTTATATATTTTTCTAATAACATCAAAATTCTTTTGCAGCTGCATTTAAACAAAAATTCGCCATGGAAGACGGAGACTTCGACAGGGTCACCCAAAAATACTTTCAGTATGCGCATGATAGGCAGGCGAAAGATGCAAAAAAAACAAAAATATGAATTTAAGACTATTTCTATTTATTTATAAGTATTATTAATATTGAAGTAACTGTTTTGTTTTTATTTATAAGTATTATTAATATTGAAGTAACTGTTTTGTTTTTATTTATAAGTATTATTATTATTATATTTTAAGTTTTATTGAATTGACTTTTTGTTTAAAAGTTTTATATTAAAACCAAACCAAAAACCATATTTCAATGTTTTAAAACAGTAATTACTACAGTGGGAACAAAATGGGAATGGCACACAAAAGACTTCCGCAACACATCCGGATCTGCCCCGTTGGCAATATTGCAAAAGTATCGTTTTAGATCCGTTTGCGTTAGGCGAAACTATCGTTAACATCGTCCGTTTACGAAAGTATTTTCTGCCACAAACTGAGCGACAGATGATAAGAATTCTTATCGTTGGCGTGTCCCCGCGCGGACATTTCATCCGTTTGAGTTCCGCATAGCTATCATTTTCGGACAAGTTTACGAGCATATTGTCCACTGGGTAGTTTTCATAGACCCAGCTGCCTTTCTGGTTGGCTTAACATAAAAAAGTACGCCCCGACAGAAGACAGAAAATGTCCAGTAAAAATAGGCTTAATTTTTAAGCTATATTTTTGTTGGCACATTAAGGTAAGTTCAAATTAAAGAAAGTACTTTGTGTAATTAACAGTGAGCCATGTCCATCTGTTCCACTTTGTTCCAAATCGCTTGCGATTCCAGTAAAATTAGACATGCTCCCATAGAGCAAATGGGAATAATTAGGAGCAAGCTGATATTTGGGTGGGTACGGAGGGGTTTCATTTTTGTCCCATAACACCAGTGTTTTCAATGCTATAGAAAAATTTGTTAGGACAATTTTGTAGAGAACTAAAAGCAAAAATTTTTTTAACCAAAAGATGCGCATATACCGGGAGAAAAACGAGTTTGTCGAATTATGTCGATATCTTACCCCCTTCCCCCGTAACAGATTTACGCGATTAAGATTTTGAATCTATCATTTCGAAACTCGATATAGGTGTGCGTCGTGTTTAAATACATCAAAAGTTATAGTCAAAAATATGCTAACTTCACCCCCCTCGCCCATATACTGCTCCAAAATTGCACTGCATGTAGATATGGATACATTTGAGCTAGAGTTACAAAATTGTGGTGGGGTGGAGACTCGTGTGACCCTAATCGTTAAAACTGCATCCACCTTTTTTCAATGGAACCCCCCCTTCCCCCGCAATCGATTTACCTTAATTACTGCCATACCTCCCAATATATTGATTTGAAAATTGTCACAGAAATTAATATATGTATTTTTGATCTGTGTTACAAAATTCCACGACATTGGCCCAAGAATACCCAAGAGTTATGGATATAAAAGAATTTTTGCCACCATAATAGCCAACTTCTCAATAGGAAAACTTGTCGAGTGGAACTTCCCATTAGGAAAATGTTTACTGGCATATCGAACTTGTGAAAAGAGACATAATAGCGGATACCTACGTTCCCATTTTACCGTATCATGGATTTAGATTTTATGGAGATAAAAAGGGTACAGGTTATTCCACTGTCGGGCAACGTCCCGACTGTCTGCATTAAATTTTTTATTCCAGGGTAATTGGGACAAAAATCACAAAAAGTTTTTAATGGCTTTCTTTCAAATTCGATAAATTGATTCTATGCAAACATTTCAACCCCGATTTGAGTAAAATCGGTAATGAAATGTCGAAGTTATTAGGAAACGTCGAAAAAATGCCAGAATCACAATTTTTTTTTTTAAATTCAACAAAATAAATCCTACTTCTAAAACATTCCATTTTCGGTAAATGTCGTTTTGAAATAAGTACAACGGTTTTTGCTATTTCAAAATGCAAGTGACTCCCGAGTAATATGAGGTTTGCTGACTTCGCAAATCTCAAATAGCCATAGCTCGAAAACGGCGCTAGAAATAGTGTCACTTGATTTTCAAGTTCATCTTCGTTTCAAAGTTACTAAATCTGAAATTCTTTGCAACTATTTGAATATCAATTCGACTTAAATCTGTAGATAATTCGAGATTTTGAAAGTTTTGGAGTATGTTGTTGCGAAGGGCTTTTATTTTAATGCTTTTAATGTTAAGCAAATAAGAGCTAAAAGCTGCTATAATGCATTGAAACCGGAGACATTCTATTTTGAATATAAGAGATATAGGTATATGTATATGTATGTATGTAGAAATTACAACTTTTAAAGTATCTAAAATCCTTTCAGCTTACGTACAAGTACGTAAATGGCAGTGCCATTTGGAGTAATTAGCCATATTTCATATATAAACTACACTTAAACACCTTACCACGCTATAAACCTAAAGTGACTCACACACACACACACACACACACACATACACACTCGCATATAACCACTTCTCCATCTCAAGCACATTTACAAGCTGTTGCCAGCGGCCATTTTGTTGGTCATCTTAAACCAAAATTACACACATGACGCTTATTAAAATGAACTGTGCGCTTGTCTACTTACATATATGTGCGGTTTGGTGTGTGTGTGTGTGTGGGTGTGTGTGTGTGTGTGTGGGTGTGGGTGCTTGGTTTAGTGAATTATAGCATACTTTGTGGCGCTTGTGGCGTTTACACACGCTAATAGCAAATTATGGGCGGCATACCAAAAATAGACTGAGTAATAAAAAGAAAACTTTCCAGAGATTTTCTTGGCATATACACTGGGAGAATATATAGCGAATATTTTAGTGTTAAAATTCAAATGCATTATGACAAGCAATTCTTTCAAAAGAAAGTATGCTTATTGCTCTTGTTATATACCAAGCTAAATGTGCACGAGTGCCGCGATATGCCGTGCATATTTTCTAGAACGACATTAGCGTCGGAAAACTTCTAAGTGCCTTAAAGTTCCGTATCATTTAAGCACACAGATTTCTGCAGCAATTCTAGAGCATCGCGATACGCAAATTGGGACTTCTCTTTTCATCAAAGATTTCTTTCTACTAGAGCTTCTAAAGATTTGGCAACTCATGCCTCTTGCAGTTAACTAGGCGTTAATAGGTCCCCCACTTACATTTTCAAGCTTCGAAAGGTGCAGACATTTTGCTGCCTTGCCGGAATTTTCATTCCTATAATTTGTGAAAAGTGATGAGTGAGTACCAATTTCTGTGGTCAAATTTCAATTCTTCTCTCAATATTGGCAAACTTCGTCGTTATACTTAACTTAACTGGCAATAGCAACCTATTACCGGGTTACGGCCTGTTTTAAAGCACTCGTCCAGGCGCATCTGCTTTGGGCGCGCCTTCTCCAATTGCAGCTACCAAAGGTAGCTAGGGTACTCTGGTCCTTCCCACAGAGACATGATCTGCCCCTTCAGCACCTCCAAATAAGACCTCTCTCGCAAGAGTTTCTTCATCCATTCGTTCCATCGAATGCGGCACAAAGATCTTAGGCTGTACTTTTCGCTCAAATACTCCAAGGGCATTCTCATCAGACTGCGACATCACCCATGTGTGTTAGTTTCGTCTGGCGAGAGTGGTCTCTACTACTCATTTGCCTGCTGAGACCAAAGTAACATCTGTTGGCCAGAGTGATACTCCGCTTGATCTTCATGCTGACATCGTTTTTCATCGTGACGGTGGTGCCAGATAGACACAATCCTTGACAACATCAAAAGTAAAGTTTTCAAGATCAATATGAGAGTCCAACCGCTAAGTCTCTCTGCTCAAAGACTCAAAGAGTCTCATTTACAACACAACTCACCCTGGTAGATTCTGTTTCCATGGCCGAAAAGGCTCCGGTAACTAATCGCTTAGTACGACCAATGATATCGATATCATCTGCGTGTGCAAGCAACTGGACACTCTTATAGGACATGGTCCCGTTACAGACATGATTGCGTAGTCTCGAAACGAAAACAAATCCGCACCCAAATTCATGCCGAGCTGTAATCCATGGCTTCCTCTCCTCTCAAGGTGTGACCGCTACGTATTACTTCTCGGGGGGGAGAAGGCATGAAGACCACAGGCAGATTCTCATCTGGCGCTGGCGTTCAGCGCAATGCAAGGATTCTATTATCGCTGATGCCATGTTGCTTATAGCAATCCAGTTGTTTTGCAAACTAAGTAGGATATCCAACAAGTTTGTGACTCTGAATGGCCTCCCAATATCTAGGCTTAGCTCTTCTCGTTCAGCAGATAATCTTGGACAGACAAAAAAGACGTGTTCTGGGTCTTCTGAAGTTCGTGTACAGTGTGTGCAAAACGGATCCATCCCTTGTTTAAGGCTATACAAATAAGACTCAAAACACCCATGTCCCATAAGTAGTTGGGTCAAATAGAAGTCCGTTTGTCCGTGCTTTCTACTCACTCACGGACGGATGTCCGAAATCCACCTTCGAGTCCAGGAGGAGGTTTGCCTCGGCATCGAGACTCGGTTGCCAACAGATACCATACCGGCCATACCTGCAAGGGCAAGAGCAGCATCCTCGGCACGCAAAGGGCGCTTCTCCTATATGCTGAAGTGCACCACTGATGCTATCAGCTAAATGCTGCATTGCCTGGGGTCTGGCATTAAAACGAAAATATAATACATATAAAATATTTGGAAACTCGGGAATGGAATGTGTTGCTGTCCGCGCTTTATTCTACGGACAGTGCAGCTTATGATGATTTTGGTTTCGAAGGATGTAACGCTGTTTTTACTTGAAAAGCTCGTCAAAATTTTTCTCAGTGCACTACTAACGCACTTGGTCACAACCAAATCCCGAGCGAGAAAGAGCAAAAGAAATCGTCGCATTGTTGATGCTGTTGCCTTTTCACTGTGATAAAGTTAATAATTTAACTAACGTAAATTTCAAGTTCAGGCGACATAACAAGCAACTTTGGCAACACTGTTTTTGTTGTTGCTGTTGTTGTTGTAGTTGTGCAGCTTGTTGTCATCGTCTACAACAATGGCGAAGTTTTTCTTTTTTGTTTTTCGTGATGCCACTTGGAACTTTTCAAATTTTGTTGCTGCCGCTGTGAGTTGTTTGTTTTATGAACTTAAAACAGTTTAAGCCAATTTTGTTGTTTTTGTAAAGTCACAAAAAAATAAAAAAGTAAAAAAGAAGATTGCACAAAGTATAATGGTAGCTGGGGTTTTCCTTACAACAACAACAACAACAACAAAACAACCACAACATCAGAAATGAAAGCAAACTGTTTATTAGGAGCAACGATTGCATTTCCGCCTGGAAATGTCATCTTGACTTTTATGTGTATATGTATGCACGTGTGTATGTGTTTGTGTAAGTTTTTTGGCTGCAAAGTTTTTGTTGAAATTTATTTTGAGTACCATAGGATTGTGTATGTGTGTGTGTGAGTGTGTGTGTGTGTTTCCTGTGTGGACACATATGAAACCCGCATTTTGGTAGATTTACTTTGAGCTGTTGCTGTCATTTTTCTTGATATTCAAGCGGAAGTTTTTGTCATTTGCCTACTATGTGTATATCGTTTTGGTCATCTTTTGTGCTGAAAGGGTTAAGTTTAAGGTTAGATTAACATCAGTTGTCAAATGCAAAAAGCCTACATGAAAATACATGCGCATTGACATTCTATTTATAGTCAGATAGAGTTGTTCCGAAAACCAATACGCGAATTTTAAAATTTTCTAATTTCAAGCCGAAATGAGGCCTTCACACTTTAACAATTTTCATCTCAAAATGGCTATCGAAAAGTAGAGAACAAAAACTCTGTGGGCACTAGGCATAAGAAAACAACTCGAGCTATATCGAAAACGAGTTATTATTATTAGTAGCTCACAAGATATTACTGGATGGCAAATACGAAATATATGTACTTATTAGTCCAAAGTCTCTTATAAAGTGCAAAAAAACAGACTTATGCTGTTGTGCCTTTGTGACCGACCGACAGAACTCTTGCTTCATTTCCGTTTCAGACTACAAACAAAATTAAGAACTTTTCGAAAAAGATTTCTCTTTATTTTACTTCGGCACATAATGTTCAGTGGAGAATAGCTGACGTTTAGATTCAAAAAATCTCAAATTCGCATTGAAATGTATCTTTAGGGAATTCTTAGAGTTACCGTTATCGAAAATATCTTACGGCTTAGACCTTAGACATAGAATACGAGTATCATCCGATTTTGGTTCGAAAGATGCGAAATTCTGCAAGGGAAGAAAGGAACTTTTAAGCATTCAAACTTACTTTTTTAACTGGCAATAATAACCCATTACCGAGTTACGTCCTGTTTTAAAGCCTCTGCCTTTCCGCATGCCTTCTCCAATTGATAGTATCAAAGGTAGCTAGTGCACTCTCGACCTGGTCGTTCCAACGGAGACATGGTCTGCCATGTGACGGTGGTGCCAAGGTAGTCGAAAGCCTTGACATCAAAAGTATAGTTTTCAACATCAAACTGAGAGCACAACCGTTGTGTATCTCTACTAGAAAAAAGCATATACCTCGCCTTGCTCTCATTTACCACCAGACCCACCCTGGCAGATGCTCTTACAATAGCCGCAAAGGCATTTCTAACGGCACTCTTAGTACGACCAATGATATCAATATCGTCTGAGTATGCAAACGACTGAACACCCTTATACAGTCCCGTTCTGATGTACTTCGTCACTTTGCAACACATTCTTCATGACAAGATTGAAGAGGTCGTAGGAGAAGTCTGATACTATGGTAGTTAGTGCACACCGTGGGCAGAGGACCCATGGATCCAATCATCGGTTATGCTCTCATGTCGCCATATCCTGCAAAAAGCATACATGTGTATCTAATACTGAATCAATCACTTCTAAGGTTTTAAGAACACTGAATGAATTACTAACAAAAAACACTGATCGAAGAAAAACGGGCATTCACGCAAAAGAAGGAACACAGGTCTCCTTGTAATCCTTATGTTAACTAGCTATTGAGTTTATACTATTTAAAGGATATATACATAAATAGACTAGAATAGTTTGTATAAGCTTTAAACGATTTATATTCACTAGCAGCTTATTGTAACCATTATCGTAACACTATCGAATTTTTTTCGCATTATAAAACATATAAATAAACATATTTTTCTGTGTTTCTTTTTTTTTTTTCAGTTTACAGAATGGTTCAATGGTTATGTTAAATCATGAACCTATTGGACAACACATCTTCAGCTCCACTGCTTTCAGAGCAGGTAGATCTTTTCGACTTGCTGTTCCTATAGCCAGTGGACTGGAAGGCGATTGTAACCTTGATGATTGGCTTCTGCTTTCCTCAAACAATGCACACTTTATGGATTCCATTAATACTTAATTTTCGCTGTGAAAGATACAGATGGAAAATAAATAATAAAATTGCAGTCCTTCAAAAACGAAGTCAAATTATAATTTCTTGTACTGTTTTGTTCAAGGCTTCGAACCTATAAGATTGCTTGCGTCCAAGTTCACAAGCTGGATTAAGCAGACCAAAGTTTGGCTTTGACCAAGTATTAAATAATTAACTTTCTACAATCGCAAAAAGTACCAATCTTTTGCTTTAATCGAAAGGTACTGATGTAGAATCCGTAAAAGACCAAGAAAAAACATTTTTATCATCTTCTTAACTGGCCATTACAACCCGCTACCAAGTTACGACCCGATGTAGAGCAGTCCGCCAGGGGTTTTTGTTTTGCACGCGCCGGTCTACCTTGTCATTCCCAAGAAAACATGGCCTGCTCCTTCCTCGCCTTCCTTCAACAGACGCATTGAAGATCTTTCCTGCAGTAGTTTCGGCATCCATACGCACAATATGACCTAGCTAGCGAACGCATGATGTTAATTCGCTTGACTATGTCTTACGGATCACTTTGCCCTTAAACACTCCAAGGTACTTTTATCAGACTGCGTCATCACCTATGTTTCAGCGCCATAAAGCAAAACGGGAAGGATGAGCGCGAGAGTGGTCTCTACTACTCCGCTTGATCTCCAGGCTATTGTTCTTTAATGTAATATCGATATCCTCTGCGTATGTGAACAATTGGACACTCTTTTGTTAAATATTGTCCATACATACTTCGCCAGATATTCTCCATCACAAAGTTGAAGGGGTTGCAGGAGAGGTTATTACGAGCCTTGCTCGGTATCAAAAGGTTAAGAGAAGTTCTTTCCCACCTTGACGGAGTTGCATAGTCACACCAACTTTAAGGAATACCGGACTCAGACGATACGGCATATACTTGATCCTCTCATGCTTTATAATCGACATAGAAATGGTGGGTGTCGATTTGGTGTTTTTTCAGGATTTGGCATAATGTGAATATCTTGTTAATGGTGGATTTACAAGGTCAAAAGCCACAATTGTAAGGTCCTTGTGTTCACGTGTAGTTGCACACATTAAACTGACAAACCAAACTTCATATGACCCCGTGTGGTGAGGGGTTAGACAATACCAACTCAGCAGGTCAAAGCTTGTCGTATGAGGCGCCTAACAATGACACTAGGCTTAGTAGAAGGCCAGTAGGCTTTAAAAGGGCTGTGCGTAGGGTTTGGGACCCACCAAGTAAAACCACAATTCCAATAAATGAAAGAATGTATTTACATCAGGCCGTAACCCGATAACTGGTTGTTATGGCAAGTTAAGAAGAAACTTCATATGACATAAAAATAATTTGACTCAAATTAACCAACTAAACCATAGCTAAACTTAAATCGACCAAAAATTGATTTGCAGAACACACCCACAAATATCTCTTAATCCCAGCTCAGTAAATGCTCACAATATGTTATTTACTGCTCTGTGTCAACTTCTTACCCGCACTCCCTCTCTCACTCTCTCTCTCTCTCTGTCACTCTCAATAAACTTGGCAAAACAAAACATTAAATGCCGCATGGCCATAATATTTATGCTGATGTTTTCTTGAGGGGTTCCCGGCCTGGAGCTCTTAAGTTGGGACTCAAGTAAAGCCGCTTTTGGACGGAAAATATGCACGCTGTCGCTTTGAAGCAAAACAAATGGTCTGCGTGTCCAACTAAACTTTGTACTTGGCCATAAAAGTAACGGTCAACGGTCAAGAAAAGAAGAGAATTTTTATGTGCCTGAGATAAATAAATATAAATAAAAATAGCAAATGCAATAATCATTAAGCATGCTTCATTGGTGTGTGTGTGTGTGTGTGTGTGTGTGTGTGTGTGTGTGTGTGTGTGTGTGAACTTGAGCAATAAATGTTCAACTCACACAGTCACACACACACACACACACACACACACACACACTCACATGAATATAAATGAATATGTTTGCTAAATTATGTAAGCAATATACATGCATACTTTTATGTCTGTGTGTACGCGTAATAAACGATAAAACATCAACCTAATTCGCATGAGTTTGCATGTGTGTGTGTGTGTGAGTGTGAGTGTGAGTGTGAGTGTGTGTGTGTGTGTGTGTGTGTGTGTGTGTGTGTGTGCGTGCGCCTAAAGGGGCAAATGCGAAATATAAGCACCGCCTAAAAGTATGCTACACATTATAGCCGCGTTTTTATCCTGTTATCAATGCATAAACAAATGAGCATCAGCTGGGCTCTAAAATGTGTGTTCTAACTGTAAATGCAATAAGCCGTTACAGCACCACCAAACGAGTCATAAATTTGCAAAATTATTTTGCATAACGGTTCAATCAACAATTTGATAGATGGACATAAGCACACACATACCAAAGCTGAAAAGAGAGTAAACAGAATTTGGAAGATGCTAAAAAGTTATTTAAAGAATCCGCAGAATTGATTTTTAGCGAATTGTAGGAAAACTTGTACCTGAGGACACCAATACGCATTTTGGTATACACTCAACATGAGCGTGGTCAATGCTCTCCCCTACGCAGTCTTCACGAATTCCTACAGGGAACCACTATGTTAGCCTCCTCTGTTTTCGTGCTCTTCTCCTTTTAACTGTCCTTTCACTTTCTTAATCTTAAATAGATAGATCTTTACAGAGCACTTTCCGCTCAAAAACTCCAAGGGCACCACCAATGCTTTAGCACCATAATGCAAAGAGGAAAGGATATGCGTCTTAGAGAGCGTAAGTTTTGTGTGGCGAGAGTGGTTTCTACTACTCATTTGGGAACTGACACCAAAGTAACATATATTGGCAAGAGTGATTCCCTACTTGATCTCCATGCTGACATTGTTCTTCATTGTGAGGGTGGTGCCAAGGTAGACGAAATCTTTGACAACATCAAAAGCATAGTTTTCAACATCAATCTTAGAGTCCAACCGAAGAAAGCATATAATTCGTCTTGCTCGCATTTACAACCGATCCATCCTGGCAGGTTCTCTTTTATCAACCGCAAAGGCTCGCTTAGTACGACCGACAATATCAAAATCATATCGTACTGTATAGAATACAGTCCTCTTCCGATGAGCTTCGGCCTTTCGAAACATATACTCCACGACAAGGTTGAAAAAGTCGCAGAAGAGGGCATCGCATTGTCTGAAGCATCGTTTTGTATCAAAAGGATCGGAGCTCTATTAAATTATGAGATACTCGTGCTGTACAAAAGATAGCACATTCAAATAAAAAAGTAAATTATCGGTGTTTGTGATATTTACATCAACCGAATCTTCCTCCAAAAGCAATCCTCTCTATGGCAGAAATAACGGTAACTGAATTGAAAATCCATAATGAAAGCGTTATATTGATGACTTTTTCAAAATTCAAGCTTCAAATGAAAGAGACAGATTTTCGTCACACCTCTGTAACATTTGGCATTCGAGGTCCTAAATCAAACTCATATTAGGTTCTTACAAAAATCGGAGAATGAAGTATTGGGTAAAATTGAGACCTCCCTTAACAAGCTCACGAAATGTAAAAAAAGGTGTACAAGTAGCCTGCTATACTACTATAATGTATTTAAGGTATTGGTGTGTGAGCTTACGTCTGCAATTCTTTAAATGTTGCCCAAATGCAACAACACTAAGATGATAGACATATGGATTTTGATGGCAAAAAGACAGCAAAAAGACAAAGGATCCAAAGTGACACTGCTGGAATAGAGTGCGATTATGCTGCCAAATCATAAGGCTTATATTCTTCAAGTCTAATAACCAGAAAAACAAAAACAGAGAAAATGATTTTAGAAATTACTTAGATTTGTTCTAATTTGTACAGATTCTATTCAAGTTGGTATTTACTCACAGCATTTCGTTTATTTTTCGGTAAACCAAACCCTTGGTGCCTTGAGTAGAAGCATTTTTATTTGCATTTGCCAGCGGATGCATTTATGCCAGGCACTAATACACAGTTTACTTTATATTTCCCCAACATCTGATGCTTGAAATAATAGCTCTTCCCTGGCAACGTTTCAAGTTAAAAGTTGCCAGTTTCCTTTGCAAACGTAGCAGTAGTTTCTACGCTTAAGTTTTCACTACTTACTTTGCTATTTTTATAACCACTTAGAGTCCGCCTCTTAATTAGAATTTCAAGTAACACTCTAGTTTGCAACTTTAACATCTCCAACTGACAAATGCATTCATGCTGAAGGTCGGTTGATCCATAAATGCCAAGCTGCTGGTCATACAAACACACACGCACACACACACACATGCAAGCTGCCACGCCTTGTGCTGCTTCCGCCCCTGGTAGCCACTCAAGTTAATTTAATGCCAAGTTTTACACCCACACACACACACACACACACACACACACACACACACACACACACATTGGTAGTGTTCGTGTCAGTCGTATAAGTGCAGCAACATACACGACACTTGAGAGCTACAAAGAGACGGCGGAAGAGGAAGCTAAAGCGACGGGCAGTCAGCTGGCCGGAAGTGGTTGGCACTTATGTAAGTGTTGCTGCTGTCGCGTGTTGTTGTAGTTTTTCTTGGTGTTGCCACTTTTTATTGCGCTCATAATTTGTTGAACTTGTGGCAATACAGTGACAGGCAGGCAGACTCACACGAATACTATAAAGTACTATATAGTTTATACGAACGCTAAATTGTGATATGTTTGTATGAAATGTTTGCGAAATGATGGAATTATTTGTTTAAAACTATCGATAAACACATTTGACAACGCTTAAGTGTTTGAAGGAGTTGCAAATTGATAGATAAAACTGAAAACAATAGAATAGAAAACAATGTTTTTAATCTTTAATAATGTTTTTTGAAAGAGATTCAAGCTGTGACTAAGTATGTATAATACAATTTATGAACTGTTTGTCAAAAATTACCCAAACAACTGATATGAGTTCATCGATAAGCCAAAATAATCAGAACTTGAAGCTAAGCACACGTAAAGCACACTAAAGCCAAGAAATCCATACATGCATCAATTAAAAAGTCTTGTTTCTTGATTCTATAAAGTGCTCCTGAATTGAACAGTTTAAAAAAAAGTATACTATAGAGTTGTGAAGAATCTTCATAAAGGAAGATTGAAACTGAGGACTATGCCACATTTTATTGTTTATTATAATATATTATATTTGAATTGTGGGTTAAGATTCGACACACTTTGCACACTTAGGCCGACGAAAGGCCAATTGTGTTCTATTTGCTCTTTTCCGCACAGGCAGACACGCTTTAAGTGAGAACCGATCAGATGCTGATATAAAGTCCGCTATCCGTTTTTGGTCAATTTCCGACAGGTCTGATAAGCTGCTTAGTCGTCTTTTGCAGAGGGCCGGACAAGAGCAAAAGAAGTACTCAGTCGTTTCTACCTCTTCCGCATCTCCGCAGCTTCTGCTGAGAGCATTTTAGGGTGATAGAAGCCTATACACCGACTAGCCAGTATTCCAGTTGCCCTTACATAGCTCCGCAGTTCTTTTATTATTTATTTCTGTTCAGGTTAGCCGAGCAATGCGACTATTGATTGCCTTTGTTTAAGAATTTACTAGTAACTAATTATTTCTAGCTTGCAATTGGCCACGGGGATGCCCATTACAGTCCATCAGCTATATTGTTGCCTTTTATGTCCCGGTGTACCGGAACCCAAATCAGGCTCATGAAGAGATCTGCGACTATGTTGACATTGCTTGGAATGATATTAGAGTCTTTGAGGCAAGATATTGCCTCGTTAATGCCAGAGACTCCTACCTGAAAAACTCTGTAGGGGTTCGAAAAACTAATGGCTCTTGCTCTATAAAACATAAACCAGAAAGTACAATTCATTTTATCTCAAAAATAGATAAATTACAAAACAATTTTTTGCACGTCTTTTAATGAATTTTTTACACAGAAAGGGATCAAATATAATTAGTCATATATTATTTAACAATTTTTTTTTTTCTGTCACGTCACGTATCACATTTTTCTGACTAATATCCGTATAAGAACATACTGACGTTGGCTCAGAGTTTTTATACTAAACAACTATGAATGATAACTTCTAAAGTAACTCCTTACCATGAAATCTTTTACTTTTGTTCACAGTGAAGATGCCAGATTAACACGTACGTAGCAATGGTTCAATTTAATAAAAAAAAATCTTTATTTAAATCCAAATATCCAAAAATTGTGTACTTTGAGGAAGTGAAAATGCTGAATACCAACTATCAAAGTTGCATTATACATACAGAAAAAGTAACATAGTATAAAAAAAAGTCATAAGTAACGCTCTAACGATCATGTAAAGTCCAGCAGCAGTAACTTATAACTTGTACGACTGACTTACACACAACATACTGAAATATTCCAATTCTTCGATTTGGGATTTATCGTGAAATGTGCGACGCATAAACACAGTGATAGATTAATTGTAATGCTGTCCACTCCGTTGTGGTCATTGCCTGTTGGTTCATTATCTGCACATATTGTTGTGCAATTTTAGTTGGCATTTTTATGTGAACATTACAAGGATCACTCTACACATGGCCACAGCTCTCTGTGCAACTCTGTTTGTGGATTTGGCCAGTGAACAAAAGTAAATACATAACTGTAACTCAATGTACATAAACAAACAACAACGCTTAATGGGCACTGAAGTGACAAGCGTTGCTAATTGCCTTTTGGTTTAGCTTGCCACAATGAAGCATTGATGAAAGCTGGTCACACACACACACAGATACACACACACACACACATACACCTACATAGCTGCATTGGTATATACGCTTGCATAACTCAATTAACAATTAGTCGCAAAACGCAAAATCAAGCTCACAATTCCAAATTAGTGCGCGAAATTCAAAAGCATGATGAAAATTTATGTTTGACTGCGGTTAACGGCATATCAAGTGAAGCGCACAACGAGCGAGACAGCAATAGCAGCTACAAAAGAGCGAGAGGGAGATAATGTGCACAGTTCGTTAGGAAAGCAAATGGCAGAATTTATGTGAAAAGGCTACAACGATAACGAATAGCGACAACAACTGGGACAACAATGCAGTACATAAAGCACATCATGAGACGATATATTACCGTCAAAGCGTTGAGTTTCCGTTAGCTAGTACCGTTAGCCAGCTCGACTAACGTTCACCGTTAAACTGGGCGTTGACACACTGAATTTACAGTTAGCCACAAGGGAAGTGACCAAAGGCAATGGCGTTAACCGAGGCCAACGGCTTTTTAATTATGCGCCGCAAAGTATGCTAAGCTGAAGTTGTTACCTGTGACACACACACACACACACACACACACACACACACACAGGGTGACACATATGTGAAGGTGGACAGGTATTTAATTAAAGGAAGCTTGTACGAACATATGTACTATATCCTTTAGTTAGCTGCTTGGTCCTTAATATTATCACGCAAACAACTCTAGTTTTTCTTTATTATGCAAATTTTAAAAGCCGTTGTTGTTGTGAATGCAAAATAATTCCAAATTGAGACAATTTTAATGCAAAATAAATCACTTAAAAGGTTCAAAAGCTATAGAGCTGTTTCACGACGGAAAGAATAAGAAAAGATTGAGCTTGCTTTTGTATTCTGAAAAATTAATGTTTTTTTTTTTGGAACTCGTAACTACTTATCAAGATTTTTGATTTTCAATGAAAAAAGGGCTTTTAATGGTGTCAACATATTCAAAGCAATTTGCTGCGAAGAATCCGAATCCGTGGTCCAAATTGGCCAATCATGTCAGGATTTTGAGAATTTGAGGTTATATACTCGAAAACAGCGTCTTTTTTTGTGGTCCGTCTCTCCAGTTACATCATTTAGTACCACTCTTGCCCTTTAATTTAAGAGTTCAAAAGATCAAACACTATTTTTTTAAGGATGGTCGAAGTTACGTAATATCTTCAGCTTTTCAAGGCAGTTGTCTTGTAATCAGTTGATTTTTGCTTTTCATGGATCAGTTTGAACTCGCCGCTTACTTTTTTATTTTGTTTCCCATTTAGCCTAATTTTTATCCTGTGTCTTCTTGTCGCCTAATTTTCGTCTTCCTACCAGCTTGTCAAAGCAATCCAAATTTATTTTCGTTTGTGGATTGGAGAATCTACAGAATTCGGGCGAATGAGCGATATGTGGAGCCCAAAACTTGTCTTGATTACATATCGAAAGACCGAAGTAATTGTGATAATATGTTTTGATATTATCATCAATTTTCATCTTATTTTTCGCGAGTATGAAAAGGCTACAAAAATAATAAAAACTGCCATTGTTGGCCATTGTTGGCCATTGTTGAGATAATAAACAGTTATAATATCAAGTTATATTTCCTGCGACTGCGCGTATACCGAAAGGGCAACGATCTTTTTTATACAACTGCCCACAGCAGACTGCCTGGATTCCGTATGCTCTTTCGCGACGATTCGCCTCAGATTCGGATTCTACGCAGCTAATTACTTCGGACATGACACTCAGCTTTCAAACTGACGTAACCCCGGTATTTGTAGAGCTGTGTAAATATTAGAATCAAAACTAGAATGCTACAATATATTTGAAAATGGCATTTGATCTCTTACCATTCAGAAATCCTAGTGCCAAAGCATGTGAGGTAGACAGAAGAGAGCGTCGTAGACCTCAAAAAGTTTATAGCAAAATAGGAGCAGCGACAAAAAATGAATAAAATCAGATGATAACTTAAACTACTGGACATAAATATATGAGGTCCGTACTACGCAAGATCTTTGACGGTTACCCTACTCGATGAAACTACCTAGAGTGGTGACGTGGACAAGCCGGGTTAACAAATAGCGACTCCGCTCAGGTTCATCCATCAAAGGATGACGACAAAGTAGCAGTTGGGGAAAGAAGGTTAGCAGATTAACGTCGAGGAACGTCCTACATGCGGCGGCAATTCAAAAATGAGTAGATAATTGTATTTAGTTTAAACTGTGCCGTAGTCGACAAGTCAGATTGCAAATCGGGAAAGCTTGACAACAGTCGTGAATGTTTTATTAAATTCGCGAGGCCAAGCGAAACCATTAAAGATATAATTCAAAGTCAATCTCTAAAAGATTGACTTATTCAGCTCGTTGCTGACCCATACAGACGCATTCTCAAACTAAGATTGTATCAAATACAAGTTCATAAAACTTGAATTTCAAAGGAAACGCACAAGAGCCTGCTACAAAATATGCACGGCAATATGCAAAACTGTGAAGAGTGAGAGCAAAAACTTTGACGTTTGACAGAGATGGAAACAGAAACAGAGTCAATGTGCACTTGTTGCTTTCGGCGGCGTTGTGAAGCTTTGCTGGTGAAAAATAAAATTATGAGAAAGTTTTTAAATTATCATTGCCAACGACGACAAGGCGCTAAATGACGTTGCGGACAGCTGCGGCAGTAGAATGTGAGAGTGCTAGTTTATAAAATGAAAATTAAAAACGAATAAAAAATGTACAAAGTTAATTTATGCAACAACCAGCATAGTGACAACTACAACAAGCTGCAACAAGCAGCTGCAGCTGTGCCACAAGTTGAAACTGTCGACGGATAGCAACATTCAAGTTTTCCCATTGCATTACTTATAGGAGGAACATTGCAAACGCCATATTAGATTCAAATGCATTTCCCCCTCAGTCGACACCTCCTTGTTTCCTGTTTGTCAGCGTAGCGCAGCCAACGGAAGGAAATTCACAACAAACTTTTCAATTGAGTTTTCCGTTTTGCCATAGTCGACGCTTAGGCGCTTAACCCGCAGCTGAAAACCGAGCAAAAACCTCGACAACTGGCTGCTGCTGCTGCTGCTGCTTCAGCTGTGGGGCGTATGCCAACGGGGCGTATGATTTGCGGCACAGTTCGACAACGATAAAGTTTTAACATAATTTTGTTTTTGGTTTGCTAAAACAGCAGCTAGCAATTGCTCTGTGGCTTGTTTGTTAGTGTTGTTGTTGTTCTTGCTCGTGTTCTTATTGCATTTTTGGGTCGGGGCGTGGCTTAGTCCTAAGCGCTTGCCAAGTAAACATAAACAAACAGCACAACAATTGTAAGTCTCTATAATGCTTATAGCTTGGTCGTAGAGTTAACACAAATTAAGCATGTTCTATAAGTAACAAACTTTAATTAATTTGCGGGCGGCGCAAAGCCGAAAGTCATACCAAAGCCAGTCCCAAAATCAAATCTCATAAATTCCAAACAAATTAAGACCAACGAACAACTAACCAACGGCCAGCAGCAAATGGTCTCCAATTTGGGGCCACACATTGCTTCAGACGCCATTTTGTCGTTCTGTCATTTCAGAGCCGAGATGATAATGATGGCAGTTACTGGACGGCGCCTGCTAAGCCGGAAACAAAGCACCGACAACAACAACAACAACTACTAATACATAAACAGCTCACACACACACATCAATATCCTAGCCATAGCAATCACGAAAATTGTACATATAAGCAGAACAAGAGGCAGTAGCAAATAAATTTAGTGTAAGTAAGAAAAGAAGCAGATGAAGCCCTGAAAAATCAACACAACAAGAAGGCAATAAAACGAGATACAAAAAGAAAAACGAAAAAAAGGGAAGCATATTTTGGGTTAACAAAGTTTAAATACACTTGCAAAGTATTCATTATAATCTCTTCAAACTTGACTTGGTCTCGGAGTACTGAGTTCAGTAACTTGAAATACAATTCACAAGACATCATTCTAAGGCACACTTAAGGTTGATGCAATGATGCGCCTCTATGCTAGGCCAGATTTTCATGAACTAAGTTTTTTGAGCAACGGTCTAAGGCTCATTGACTTCGCCGCGGCAAAACATATGGTAATCTGTAGTACCAGTTTTCAGCATCTCGATATTCACAAGGCTTTTAACTGATCAATCTACAAGCAACCAGATTGGTCATGTTGTGATTGATAGAAGGCACGCAACAAGCGTGCTTGATGGTCGCACGCTGCCAAGGTACGCAGGCGGCTAAGCAAAGCGAGAAACATGCGGACCAGAGCACAGCGTAGCATATATCCAACTCCTTGCATATAACTGCGGCGATCATATTTGGTTTTCAACGCCCACTGCCGAGAAAACAATGGTTCGCGAAGCCACTGCACTGAAGAACGCCGCCTATAGAATGACTGTACAGCCGGCTAATGCGAGACCTCTTTCGGGAGATGATGAAGATGGGGAGCGTCTCTACGAGAAGGAAAGGCGCGGGCGAGAGGAGATCGAGATATGCAGGAGCGCGAATAACATTAGGAAGTTCTTCCAAGGATTTAGTACCGGAGCGTCTTCCTGTAGAGATGCAGAGGGAACTCACTTAGGTTGTGGAGGAAACACTTCTCTGGCTTACAATCGAGTTCATTTCCCGACGTCCCCAACTATAGATGACGGCGTAGATATACCGCCGCCCTACAGTGTATGCTAACTATCATGAAATATCTTCGTTCTATTGCATATAAGGCCCTATTGAGCTGATTCGATTTTATCAGTTTGGCTTTGGACCATCGACTAGATATTCACACTAGGCTAAATCCTGGAAGAGACTCACGAATACCAAATCGACACCCACTATCTCTTTGTGGATAATAAAGCAGCATTTGATAGACAGTTGAGGGATCGCGTATACGCTGCACATCATCTGATATCGGTATCCCTGCAGAGTTGAGCAAGACACGCAGCTCCGTTGAGGTAGAAAAGAGCTTCTCAAAACCTTTTGATACCGAGCGAGGCTTCAGATAAGGCGATGACTTGTCCTGCAACCTCTTCAACTTTTGGATGGAGAATAAGTTGCGAAAGTCCAAAGTTCATCGGAAAGAGACTATATTGAACTATAAGAGTGTCCAGTTGCATACGCATTTGCTATCGATATCATTGGTTGTACTAAGCGAGCATGTACCGTAGCTTTTGCGGCCAAATGAGACAAAACAAAGTAAGTTTTCTTTGAGTAGAGAATAGTCACGGTTGTACTTATGGTGTAGTCTCGGATTTCGTCTACCTTGTGAGAAAGGTCTTCAATGCGGCTGTTGAAGGAAGGCGTTGAAGGGCCAGGACCAGGTAAGTAGCACACTTATTGCCTATGATGTCATCGATAGGTGAATGCACGCACAAAGCAGAGGCTCCTGGAAGTGTTCTCTACATCAGGCCGTAACCCGGTAACGGGTTGTTATAGCCAATTAAGAGGAAGAAGAAATAAATTTCGAAAAATATTTAGTTTACCAATGCAAAACCAAGGAAAAACGTTGGTAGGCGGATTTACCTGCAAAAACTAAAAATTTTATGTTAGATGAATAGCGGATAGACAGAAGGACAGTATATTGCTATGAATACTAATAGCAACGGGTATGAAAGAGAAGGAGAAAGTACAGTTGTGCTAGGGTGAGCTTGGTGTTGTTTTTTTCCATACGGTGTGCCTGTATGTAACATTGTATGCCAAAATATTGAAGGTTTCGGATTTGTTGCGACAGCCCATATGTTAACTATAAAGACAGATGACGTAGTGCTGGAAATGCATGCATATGGGCCATAAGGATATCGCATTAAATTTAATTTCACAATATATTTTACATGCTTGAACAAACTCCATTAATTTGGCAATATACCCTGTTAAAGTTACAAATATTGAGGCAATTTCAAATGAGATACAAAAAACAGAAGTAGAGGAAGAGAACACTGAGTCAGAACTGAAGCAAAAGGCTGCAAAGCTGCTCTGACTCCTTCCGTTGAGCTCACGAATGGACTCAGGGCATATTCGCACATCCGCCGCTGGTCATTTCAATCAATTTACTTCCACAGACTCATACACACTCACACACTTACTCACACGCACATACACACATACAAATAGCTACATGCTGGCAGCGCAATATATAATTTTTTTCTCTTACTGTAACGCCACAGCAATGCGAAACAACTCAGAGAAATTCACAAGCCGGAAATGGCAGCCATGACGGAAACGAAGATACATTGTTGTTGGTCCCAGCGCCTTTTGCAGCTATGTATAACTGAGCTACATGAGCAGTTATTTGTCATGTACCAAACTCAAAACGCTCTATGCATATACAATACAAGTGTGTCTATGATGTGTTGTGCAGCAGGACACCGGAAGTCGTAAAAAGTATTTCAATTTAGTGCAAAACGACACCGCCACCAAAAGGCCACCAAAGCCAACAACACCAACATCTTTGCTGATTGAAAGCAAAAGGCGCTTACATTTTGGTATTTTTTTTTTCGGGTACATTTTTGCTTGTGGAAGCGACTGACTTCCTCTGTACTGGGTGACCAAAGCACAGTATCAACGATGTAATCCCGAAATGCCATACAAGTAAATACAAAATGAAATGCTATCCGTGTGTCTTATATTACGCATTTATTTACAGACGTAATGCAAGAGAGTTAAGTCGAGACGATAAACGTCTTATGTAATTGTGTTTTATTTTATTGCCTGGCTAGCTTTCATTACCTAAAGGCTTATAAGGGGTTAACAAATTTGTGGGTAAGACCGACTAGTATGCCGTCACGAAAATCAGTACAACACTCGCACTGTATGACGGTTGCATGACTTTAAATCAGGGATCAGCCCCAACACACACTGATTCAAAGAGCTTGCTAGCTGAATTTATTTGCCATTGGCAAGAATCAAGCACATGCGTTTGCTGTCATAGAAGAGTAAAAAGAAGAGCGTGCATATATGTTGCTTAATTCGCGTTATGGCGTTGGCATATGCGCACACTAGATGGCGCCACATTATGGGCAGTTAGTGAGAATTCACAGCTGACAACTTCACATCTACCGGGCGACATAGTATTATAGAAGTTGAAGGCATATCAGACGATAAGAAGGATAACTTCTACATGCAAATAGCTATATCTATCTGTCATATGAGTAAGAAAAACAAAAATTTTACCAAAATATGCGTATTTTTCATTAACAGAAAAAGTTTTTGGAATTAACTATTCCACGTGAGAGATACAGAGAGATACATATTCATTCATTATGCCTGCACTATTTTTGGAAAAATGGGCACAGTATATTTCACTGCAAGGTAAAGCTGTAAATATCGATGTTACTATTGTGCTAAAGAATTTTGTCCTTTGTGTTCTATTCATGTGTTACATTTGAACTATATCACTATATTAAAAATTAAAAATTTTTCTATGTTAAATAATTTAAAGAGTTAAACATCCATTTAAGGTGTCAAATATTTAAAAAAATAAAAACAAAACAAAATTTAAACAAAAATATATGAACAAAAAACTGTATACAAAAGTATAATCAAAAATATATAAAAAAAAAAAAATAAAAATATGTGAACAAAAAATATTAACAAACAAATCAAAATAGACAATTCTATATAAAAAAATTTAACCAAAAAAATATAAACAAAAAAAAATATAGACAAAAATATATAAACAAAAAATATATAAATAAAAAAAATATAAACAAGAAAAATATAAATAAAAAAACATACACTATAAAAATATAATATAAATATACAAAATAAAATACACAATAAAAAAGATAATCACATAGCGAAACTGGGCTCAAAGGAAGATGAGTTGAATGATAAAGTTATACTAAGCCGAGTCTCTGATCCGTTCGTTGAGCTTCTAAACAGTGTGCACCGAATCATATCAGGGAAAGATCAGAGATCCAAGGTTTGGAACTTCAAAGCAAAAAAATAAAAAGGAAAACAAAGCATTGCTAATTGTAAGATATAAATGGCCTGCAGGGCGGAGGGGAAGGAGTCAAAAATGCATGATTTGGAGTCAAGGAAAGAAGAAAAACAAAATGTTATAAAAGGCAGCGAGCTATTCAAAGAGACCTACAAATGTGGAAGGAAGGCTTATAAGGCGAAGTTAACTGGAATATGGCTAAAGATACAGCTGAGTGCTCCAAACATAATAATAATATTGAAGAATAGGAAGAAAACAAGAGAAATCTTAAGTTGTTTGGTATTGTAGGGGTAAAAAACAACAAGAGTCCCCTTTATTAATTGACCATAGTGCAAATATATTTGTCAAATTCCAGCTTTTAATCGTATATTACCCTATGATCAGAAACAATTGATATACGCTATAAGCGTAGGCGAGCAAAGAGTGTAACAAACCGAGAGACGATAATAGATTTACTAAGAAGCAAGTCCCTCCCTGAAGTACCTCTGACTTAGTTAATTAGGAAGATACCTGAAATAAAAGGGGAACCGGAAAACTTAAATGACAGAGCTACAATATTAGTAGCTTATGGTTAATGGAGTCAAATGCATTTTGTTATTAAGGAAATATGCCCGATACTATCGATAGTATCGATTCTTTTTTTTATCGAATGTCGACACAATCAATAGTTTTGAGCTCTACTTGCCAGCTACCGTCTCAACTATCTATATCAACTTATTTCACATAGTTCCATATGCGCGACGATTATTCGCTTCCGTTAGACAACGTTTTCAACATTTGAATTTATATTTACTATTGAATATTATGCCCACAATGTATAAGAAACTGCAGCTCCTCCAAAATTTCATAAAACTTCAGATCATGGCCTTAAGCGTAAATACTTAAACTGATCGATTGCTTTTCGCGTAAGTTTCACATTTGTGGATTGAGCATCTAGCTCGTTGTCGCTTTGCGAGCAATCGCTCAGACCGCACGCTTCGCACACTCGCCGTCCGCGCGATTCCGCGTGCAGCGATAACACATCATGCACGCGCTGCTCGCGAGCTATTTTTCGTGGATCGGAGAATTGACGCACCTTAAGCCCAAAGTGTTGATTGCGTCGTAAACGCTCACGTGCTTCGAGTATCAAATATCTGCGCTGCTTGCGCATGCGCTTAAGCTCCTGGTCATATTTTTGCTTTGCCTCCAGCAGCTTTGTGGGTGTTACGGGTTGCTCCGCAAAAAATACATTCCAGCGTTGCTGCAGATCTTCAGAAACATAGTCATGGAAAAATGGTTTGGGATCATGCCGAAAAACGGAAATTTTACTGGGTGTTTTTGTCGCAACTTGCTTGATTTGCATAGAATCGTGAAACTCCGACTCCACGAGACTGCGATCATTGGATATGTCCGTGAACAGCACACGATATTCATAGAGCTTCTGCAGCATGTGGTTGTACTTAATTGGATCGCGCGCATAGTCGTCCAGCAGGTAACCATCCTCTTCCTCAGTGGCCGGTCGGCGGTTCAGCAATAATGCATGGATGAGATTAAAGGCGCCTATATTCTTCACGTCGCAATTCAGCTGGCTAACGTTCGGATCTGTAGTTGAAAGCGGCGTTTCAATAGCGACACCTTTGGATGCACCCGTACTCGACTGCAGACATAGCTTGATAGCTTCCAGTATTTTTTTAAGTTCTGCTGGCTTCAGCGCTGCAATTTCTGTTAAGTTTGGTCGAAAACTCTTTTGCGGTGGTTTGGTTTTGAGCTCAACTATTGGTGGGGCCGCAACTTGCTTAGGCACAAAAGTGGTGCTGCCTTCCAGACTTTCAAGCAATATTGTGGCCCTTTTCGAGCCGATCCGATGAGCATGCTTGTGGTTGGGATGGGGTGCCTTTACGATTCTTCTCAACTTGTGCTTGTGTTTGGCCCACTCAATATCTTCTCTCATCTTTACTAGCTCAAACGTTTTTCTTTTGGACGAACTGGAATATAGATGTATGCCAGAGGGGGTCATGAATGATAGCATACTTATAGTTATTTTAATACCATCGTTTAATTGTGGATGATGTTTTAACGCTTTAAAATTTCTTTGGGAACGCGCTGATTTCTTTTTGGCACGATCTTTTCTATTACTCGTTTCATTTTTCCTGCCGTGTTGTTCATGCATTTTGGATTTTTTACGTTTTTTGAGCTCCTGTAAGCGTTTTTTATTCAGAAGAATGCTGTCTGAAATCCGAATCAATGACAAGCCTTCGTCTTCTAACCAATTGACACTTTTAGCCCGTCGCGTACTTTGATTCATCGGTATAGGCTTCGAATTTAAAGTCATATCTTGCTGCTTAGAAAGTTTTCTTAAGACGAATTTTTCACTTTTCGTTCTTACATTATCCATAACTGAATCCTTTTCGGCTGCTAACTTTTCACGTTTGGTGTTGCGTTGAGACCTGTGCTTGTACCTTTGTTGACGCTGCTTTATAGATGTTTCTTCAGTTTCTCCTGACGGTCTTCCAGCCCTTTGCTGATCTATGAATCCCATGTAGTGTTCTTGCTGCTTCATGTTCATAACCAATCTCATTTGTCTAAGTAATTCCGCCACTTCGGCGGAGATTTTCTCGCGCTTGCGTTTCTTTTTGATTATCTTGCGTTTGCGCTTGGGTTTTGCGGCCTTTGTTGGCTTTTGCAAGCTCATCAGCTGCTGTTCCAGGTTTCGTATACGGTGGCGAAAGTACTGCCACAAGTGTGGAATACATTGCATATATTTCTTCAGCTTCTCGAGCTTGCGCTTCAAAGAAGCAAACTCTGGGCTATGATCCTGATATTGGATGCGCATCATTTCCAGAGATAGCTTCCAGTGTAGCCTTTGCATCATGCGCTTGCGGCGGTAACGTTGAGGCTGTGTCCAATTTCTTTGATGGTGAAACCTTTTGTGCAGAAGCTTCTGAATTTTAAGCTTAAAGATTTTCATGTTGTTGGCAATTAACGCTTGGAGATTTTGTGCTGCTGATTCTAGGGTTTCTTTCTTGAGTGTTTTTTTGATTTTTTTACCCATATTTCTTTAGTTTATAACATAACTTATACTTAATTTCTGAAATTGTAAAAAAAATTTAAATATTTCAATAGATTACTTTTTTTTTTTAAATTGAGTTCGAGTTCGCCAGACCCGAGAGAAAATTTTCCCGCTTTTTATATAACAATAAAGTTTCTGATTCTGGTCTTTAATTGTTGCTTAAAGAAGCACTTTGTGATGCTTTGCTGAGGGTCTTCAATGTCGCACTCACACAGCAAAACGCACCTAAGCCCTGTGGCAAAGTCATTTCTATTCAGAAAGGCATATTAGGTTTGAGAGCGAGGTGAAGTGCGAAAATCAATTACTATATGTCAACTATCCATCACTTATATTTTAATGTAATTTAAAACTCTCGAGTGACAAAGAGAAGTTGACTGTTTATGTTTTCGAGTTTAACTTACAAGATTAACATTCAGTTCCAAGAGCTTTGGATAACTGCAACTTGATGCATCTTTTGATATAAAAGAATTTCAGTCAAAAATTATGATACATAGCATATAAATCAAACATAAGTCGGGTTGCTACACTTTATAGCTCTTCGAATAAAGATAGCTGGCGTGTGTTTTTTCAATGGTACAAAGACGATCGTATCTTGGACTCCTTTTGCGACGTACTGCCAATGAAATAAATAGAAGAATGACTTGTAACAATAAAGACTTGTTCAACAGCCGTATAAATATCCGCTAGGAAAAGAGGATGAAGAACAAGAAGAAGGGGAAAGGGTAGATGAGCGGGAAGGGGAACTGTAACGGAACCAAAAAGAAAAAGATGAAGAAGAAAAGGAATATTATCTAGCACGAGAGGGGCACGCAGGTTGGTGATCGGAGCGAGCAGGGGGCATAGCCCCATACTTTTGTATATTTCGCAGATGCCGTTTCGGCCTAAATTTGTACTCGTTAAGGGTATCGTTGAGAAACTTTCATAGGTAAACAAATTTCTCCCAATAGAGCTGTAACTGACTGACATGGTTCGAGAAACTGCCTCTGCGAACAGTTTCTCTATGATTTTCTACACTATGATTTTCTTCACGTGCAGAATGACGTAGAGGAACACACGCAGCTCCATCTAGGTAGGAAATAGCTTCTCTGACCCTTTTCATACCAAGCGAGGCTTCAAACAAGGCGATGCCCTCTCCTGCAACATCTTCAACTTAGTGATAGAGAGTGTGTTGCGAAAGGCCGAAGTAAATAAGAACGGGACTATGTTCTATAAGAGTGTCCAGTTGCTTGCAGATGATATCGATATTACTGGTCATTTGCTGCTATTAAAGGAGAATCTGCCAGGGTGGGTTTGATTGTTATTGAGAGCAAAACAAAGTATATGTTTATCTTCGTGTAGAGACACAGCGGTTGGATTCTCAGATTGATAATGAAAACTATACCTTTGATGTTGTCAAGGATTTCGTCTACCTTGGCATGGAGATCAAGAGGAGAATCACTCTTGCCAATAGATGTTACTTTGGTCTCAGTACGTAAATGAGTAATAAAGACCACTCCTGTCAGAAGAAATTAACACTTAGAGACGCTCATCCATTCCGCTTTGCTTTATGGCGCTGAAGATGACGCTGTCTGATGAAAATGCCCTCTGAGGGTTTGTGCGCTTGGAGGAGAGCTTTACATCAGGCCGTAACTCGGTAACGGGTTGTTATGGGCAGTTAAGAAGGAGAAAATAACACATTTAACGGAAATAGTGATATATTTATATATTTATACCGATCTGCAATAGTTCAGAGAGTCAGTTGGTTGAACGACAAGCGCAAAGAAGAAGAGCACAGTCGATGCCATCAGGGCATTCACACAGCGCTAGAAGGGGAACGAAGTATTGAAGAACCTAATTTGCACGCTAGATGTAAAAAATGCCTTCAACTCTGCGAGCTGGATAAACATACTACAGGTACTTAGCAGGTGAATAATATCTAGGTATCTAGTGCCATTTATAAAGAGCTACTTTAAAGAAAGGGTTCTTCTTTGTGACACTAAGGAAGGGCAGGGGCGGTACAGAGCTACTTAAGGAGTTCTACTAGGTTCAGTCCTGGGTCCAACCATTTGGAACGCCATGTATGACGGAGTTCTAAGAGTGAGTCTCCCGGTAGAGTACACAATCATTGGGTTTGCCGACGATATAACCCTGGTCACGGTAGCCAAACAGCTGCATGAAATCACGGTTGTATGCAACACAGCTGTAGCCCTGGTTTACAGGACAAAGACTAGCCTTAGGTGCACACACACCCGCGGCTCTCCTGATAAGTAGTCTGGCGCAGGTAGGCTCCACAGTCTGAGCCATTAACAGCATCGCGAATACGCCAGCCTTAAGGCCTCGAAGGCCACGAGCAACATCAGCCGGCTAATGACCAACTGTGGCGGTCCCAAAAAACGCCATATTGCGAGTATGGTGAGCACCTGGCATCCAGTACGGATCATCAAAATGGGCTCAGGCAATGGAGGTTGCCTTATACAGTAGAAGCAGAAAGGCATCCTTTAGATGGTGTTCTCTTAGAGTGGCAAGCTGCTTTCGAATAGTATCAGAAGACGCGGCCTTAGTTGTGGCGTGTATGATCGCAATGGAAATGCTTGCTGCGGAACAGTAAAACGGCTCTACAGTGACTAGGCTGCTAAAGGCCACCACCTTCAGTCAATGGCAGAGCAGATGGCAAATTTCAGTCAAAAGCAGGTGGACGTATAAGCTCATACCCAACCTTATATCCCTGATTCAACTGCGGATAGTGGAAATCATGTCCTTGATTTATATATTGCTTAGATTCTCACGGCTCGACTATACAAGTTTAAGCACGTGGAGGACTTCTGTGACCATTGTGCAAGCGGAGTCTTTGAAGACGCGGAACACTCGTTCTTTGTGTGCCAGCTCTTTTGCATGAGAGGACCTTTACCGGTTGCCCTTTAACTGCGGAAAACATAGCAGACCGCATGCTGAAGAGGGAAAGTGTCTGGCAGGCAGTTGGCAACATGACGGCTACAATACTGAAGGAGCGCTGCCGAGAGAGGAGACGGCGTGCCCCAATTACTGAAGACCGGCTCTCATCTTTCGCCAACCGTATTCGCGAAGTAATGCTTTGCGGTAGTTCTGCGGGTCCCTATTTTTCATCCCTTTCGTTAAGTTAAGAATACGGGTATCATCTACTAATTGTAGATTCTGTCAAACTGAAACTGAAAGTGGGTTCAGTATGCGTTGTGCTTAGAAGTATAGGGTACACAAATACTATACATATATTTTTGAATATTGTGCCCACAAATTATAAGAAAATGCGAATATTCTTTAACTTATTGCCTCGTGAGCTCTGCGAATTTTAAGCTGGCTGTCAAAATTTCGCAGAACCCATAGGGCCTTAAGATTCTCAGACTATTGCCTCAAACGTAGATACTTATACTTATCGACTACTTTTTGCGTAAGTGTCATATTTTCCGATGGACTAGAGGACTCGCTGTCGGTTTGCGAGCAATCGACCATACCGCACGCCTTGCACACTCGTCGCCCGCTTGCTTCGGCTGTAGTGCATTTATGGTGCATATCATGCACAAGCTGCTCGCGAGCTGTTTTTCGTGGATTGTAGAATTGACGTAGCTTAAACCCAGTGTGCTTCCGCTCACGACCTTCGATCACTAAACGTGTGCGCTTTTTTTGCTTTTCCTCCAGCAGCTTTGTGGGTGTCAGTCGATACTTCGCATAGAAAGAAGACCAGCGTTTCTTCAGATCTTCAGCAATATAGTCTTGGGACAAAGGTTTGGGATCATGCCGATGAACGGATACGTCACTTTGCCTAGGTGAAGAGGCGCGTGTAAGACGTTGCCACCGATGACTCGTCTCAATTTTCAGAAGACTCTGTTCATAGAATGTATCCGTGACAAGCACAAGTAAATCATAGAGCTTGTTTAGCTTGTTATTATACTTAAATGGATGCCGAGTACAGTCGTCCAGTAGAAACAAATCCTCTTCGTCACGGGCCGTTTCCTGGCCCACCAGTAATTCAAAGATGTGCTTATAGGTGTCTATATCACCGCCCAGCAGAGAGGTAAGCTCGGCATTCAACTTGCTCACGTCCAGATAGGGAGTTGATAGACCCTCTACAGGCAACGTCTTCTCTTGGTTTTTGTCAATTTGGGCCTCTTTGTACCTATTCACTATCGTGCGTAGACCTAACTTGAGGGCTTCCAGCTTTTCCTGGAGTTCTTCTGGCTTCAGCGCTGCAATTTTATCAAAGTTTGGACGAAAGCTCTTTGGCGGTGACTTGGGTTTTTGCTCAACTATTGGTGTGACCGCAACTTGCTCACGCACAGAGTGTCTGCTGCCTTTCAGACTATCAAGAAAATTTTTTGCTTCAACCGAGCTAATCCGATGAGAGTGTCTGTCCTTGCGTTTCGACCGGGGTCTTCTGGACCTTTCTTTTAATTGTTGATCGCGCTTGCTCTCCTCAATTAATTCTTTCTTCTTTATTAGCTCAAGCGTTTCTCTTTTTGACAAATTGGAGTAATACTGTATGGCAGATGGACTCATGTATGATAGCATACTCGTTGTTATTTTAATACGATGTTGATTAAGTGGCACTTCGGGAGCGTTTAATTTGCTGTGTCGTCTTCCAGTTAACTCATCAAGTAATTTACGATTCATTGCATTCATTCCGTACTCATCAGTAATTCTTACGGATTGGGTAGGTGGCCCATACCTCTGCACTAAGGAATGGGTGTGTTGCTGTATGGCAGAGGGAAGTATTAAATCTACTATACTCGATACTTTTGCACGATTGCCAAGAGTTTTCTCACTTAACTCATCAGTTTTAACACGATTCTTAACATATGAATCGTGTTTGCTCACGATGACATTTTTGTTGAAGCTTGCGCTCGTTTTTTCATGCTTATGGGATTGTTTTCGCTGCACGGGCCCCTTCAAGTGATTCTTAGCGACCATAATGCTATCTGCAGGTAGTTTGTTCTTTGACCAGCCACCTTTTTTGCCACGTCGCTCGGGCGTATAATGTTCCGTTTTGGGTTTGCTTTGAATCGTTAAATGTGTTTCTTTGGATACGTCATATATCCGATTAGTATCTTGAGTCAGCCGCGAACTCCTTCGATTTTCATTTTTCAGCCGCTCGTGCAATTTTGAAGCTTTTTTTCGGCTCATTTGTTTTATATTCTTTTTGAAGTCAACATTCACTGCCTTTCTTTTTTTTATCATCTTGCGTTGAACCGAACGTTGCCGCTGCTCAACGATTCGAACTTCTGGTTTTTCTGAAATATGTTTGGCATTCTTAGACAAAAACGAGTGCAGTAATGTAACAAATCTAAATAACTCTTCTTCTTCGGACAACATGTGTGGCGACTTCCGACGCTTGCGTTTGCGTTTCTTTTTGTGGGTCTTGGCTTTGGTCTCCCTTTTGGATTCTAAAGCTGGTTCATCTTGCAAACTCTTTAGCTGGTGCAGCAGCAGTTTTGTTCGCCGCAACAAATTAGGCACGCGTCGCACATGTTTCTTGACCTTGGCTAGATTACGCTTCATGGCCGCATACTCCGACTTATGGTTAGCTATGGCGCTGCGATTTTGGCCTTCCGCCTGATCTATTTGATTTGATACCCGCCTGTAGAGTATTTGCGACAGGCGCTTGCGTCGATGACGTTTTAACTTTGCATAACGCAACCTTTTTGGTATGAAGCGAATCAGCTTCCGGACCTTAAGCTTAAAGAGTTTCATGTTGTCGCAAACTCTTTCCCGATGTTTGGTCATTGTTTTAAGCTCGTGGACTGCTATTTTTAGCGCTTCATTCTTAATTTTATGAGTCATATTTTGCGTTTTTATTTTTCCTTTACTTGAAATAATTTTGTTTAAAATATCAAAAATGTCTGAATTTGTGAAAGATAAGTCGGTATTTTGAAGAGATTTTTGTTTTTAAACTACAAACAATTTTCATCTTTTGCCACAGCACTCTCCCATACCAGCCAGCTTTTTGTCATAGTGCGCAAAGAGTATGCAAACGTCTCAATGGCGCTTAAGAGTTTAGCTCTGGCTAAGCTTTGAGTTGCCTCTCTCTCTCTCTCTCTTTCTATTTCTCTATTTGTTACCAAGGCGTGAGAGCAGGCTAACACGTGACTTCATGGTTGTCTATTAGCGTGCCATTTAGCAGCACATCTCAAAGCGCTCAACTCTGAAACGTGTGAAATTTATTTTTTCTAGATCAAGTTGCATGTTGCAAGAACGAGTTGGTAGCAAATATGTTTGTTTTGCCAGCACATAAACTCAATACGCACAATATTGATGTTGATTGAAGGTTACTCGGGGCAACTGGCAATCAGGTTGCTAAGCAGTCAGTCAGCAGCATCCAAACTAACGGTAAATTCCGCCATATTTGTCTTAATATATGAGCGCCAGGCACGGTCTGTGCCTCATGTGTGTTTGTGTTTGTGTGTGGTCATGTCTGCTATGCAAACAATACACAAAATAAATTGAGAACTTTGCAAATAAGCTTGAGCATATTGCCGAAATACCAAACGAACCCCAAATTGTACGCTTTGAGCATTTCTATAGATATTATGATTTATTTGGTATGAAAATTTACTATCAACACTGCTTTTGTTGCAGCAACTGACGCTGTAAATTTTCACATTTCTGTGTGGAAAATCAATTTGAATTACGAAATGGCAACAAAATTAATTTATGTAATTAAAGTGTGTGCAACGAATTGCTTAGCTAGTAAAAACCCTCTGAAAAAGTATCTTTGTATAAGTAGCATGACGACATATGTACGTATGTGTCTTATGTTGCACGTTGATATGTGCGTGTGATCTATGATTCTAGGTTTTTGTCTCTTAACGTGCAACTCGTGTGTCACGTGCGAGCTCAGTAAATTACAATAAAACGTTACCAACATGTGTCTTGGCGACATTTAATAGAAATAAGTGGCAACCGAAAGACAAGAAATACGACGCTGAAATCGCGAAAAGAAGGAAAAGCTAATAAAAGTATGCTTTTTATACAGCTGATAAATGAATGAGTAAAACGAAAGTTGTATGATTCGACAGAGAAAATGAATACAATGAGTTAACGTTATAACTTAGATTGATTACACTGTGCGACAAAATAAGAAAAACGAAATACACCCGACAAATAACAAAGAATATGTTGTAGATTTGCTCGTGTAGAATTCAAAACAGTTTACTTTTTTTTCTGACAAACCCTCAAATTATTTTTTTTCAATAGATTCTCGTAATATCTTTTAGAAAGGGGGAAAATATATCTTTCCAAATTTATATGAAGTAAGGCTGGCTTTTTGAAACTAAGTAGGGATTTTTTTAATTTGATCTGAAAGTTTCCCAAGTATTACATATTTTTCTAACTTTGCCCAGCTATTTGCAGCAGATTTTGAAATAAGAGCGTTATGTTTTTATATTTGATTTTAAGAGAAAATTCGATTTTATTGCATAACTCGGGTAATTCTTTATCGTTTTTTATACATAAACCCTTATTTGACTCTGACCTAAATGTACTTTCGAAATAACTTTATATAACCCTTTCGCATGAAAATATGCGGTAAATGTCTGTCAAAGTTCGAAAAATTAATTTTTTTTTAAATTTTAGATTAGATTGAAAAATCACTACTTAGTTTTGCCTTACTCTATATGAATTTAGAAAGGTACGTCTTTCACCTTTCTAAGACACACATAATAAGGAAAATCAGTGGAAAAATGGGGAGTAACAAAAAGATTCATGTATAAGGTAAAAAATCCCGTTATTTGCCAATAAAGAGATAGTAGAGAGTTCCACAGAAAAACAGTAAAAGGTTTTGAATTCTACTCGACCAGATCTACAAACTTCTCTTTGTAATTTGTGTTATTCTTAATATTGTGAATGGTCAAAAGATGCCCGTTAATCAGCTCACGTCAGGCTTTAAAAGGGTTATGCGTAGGCTTTGGGACCCACCGCATTAAGTACTAGCTAGCGTATAACGGGGACTTGTTTACATCTTCTGTGATGCGATTTCTGTACCGTAGTTCGGGGTCTATATGTTTTATGTTTAAGTTGGAACGGCCGTTTGCTCTTTGCAGGGCAAGTGTCGTTAAAAGAGGGCAGGGCTGCTGCGGGGTAGCAGGCTGCTCCATATACTACAGCTGCGATGCGGAGAATCGTGTCTCACGGTTCACACCAGTCAACGAAACGCAGGCAACAATCCGCATCAAGGCGAAATTCTTCAACATCAGCCTGATATTTGCACGACGGAGAACAAGGACGATGCGACCAAGATACGTTCTACGATAGACTTCTTTCTGTCTATGACCGCAACCCTGCCCATGATATTTAAATCGTTTTAGCCGATTGGAGAGAGTAGCAGATCCCAAAGCTGCAATGACAGCAGACTGCCGAAGCCTTTTCCGATCAACTCTCAGAGCAGTTCACTCAACCTCCTTGAGAGTCGGTTTATAACGCCCACTGCTGAGGAACCTATGGTACCACCAAAGGTGTCGCGAAGCCACTGCTTTGAAGAACGCCGGGATATATCGGGATATGATGATGATGGAGAGGCGCCTTTTTAAACATAAAAAACGTGGGCACCAAAAGCTCGATTCCTGCAGAAGCAGGAATGACGTATAAAGTTCTTTCCAAAAGTCAAACGTTTGGATGAAGGATTTAGTACCACCGCATCTTCTTAAAGAGATGCATAGGGAAATGTGATAGGCGCTATTTACACGAAGCGAGATTTACAAGCGAGAAAGTGAAAAAATCTCATGCGCGACTGTCAAAATACTACAATAATCTTACAAAGCCTTCAGACGAAGCGAGTAAGATTTTTGACAGATTGATAACAGACAGACTGATAAACGTGTTTTACAATATTTCTACGTCCGATTCAAAACACAGGCTTAAAAAAAGTGTTATGAAATACAAATAAATAAGTGCAAAATTCTAATGTGTATGTGTTCAACACTATGTTTCCAGCTACGTTTCATAAGCTCATGGGTCTTGTTTGCCCTCTCATAAACAAATTTCTGTAAATTGCAACCTTGATTAAAAAAATTAAAAAATCTTGTTTGTGTTCGTCACACTTGCAGCACTAAACAGAGGTACAACACAACACTGTATCGCACCTTTCAGCACTAAAGTGTGAGGTACAACACAACTCTGAATTGCACTTTACAACACTTTGCCCAAAATCTTGCTCGATATTAGCATGCATTCTAATATGAAGTATGTTGCATAGGGTTGCAGGCGAGATAACTTACGATATTACCGTGCTATCAAACGGTGCGAGATGCAACTCACACGGCCTCGCTTGAAAATCTCGAATCGTGTAAACGACGCCATAGTGATTGCATAGGGGGCGCTGCGGCTGTGGAGCAAACACTACTCCGGCTCACTATCATGCGTTGATGGGAATAATGCCACGTTCGGAGTTAACTTTACGACATCCCCTATCATAGGCGTGTTATACCCCTGCCTGGTTCTTACGAAGTCAGCGTCGCAATCGAGCGGCACCAGTAGAAGATTTCCCGATCCTAAGCTGAGGATATTAGTTACTTTGCCGATATCAACGTACTATACTACACTTAATTAGAAGTTTGAAATGGAATCATAACGTCCCAGGATTATTTCTTGTGCAGTACCATCTGGTGCCATGCGTTCCCGCCTTCTTTTAGAAAAAAAGGTTGGGTTTCGGGGTTTTTATAAAAATAAGGAAAAGTTATCGAGTGCTGAAATACGCCGGCATGAAATCTCAAATATTACGGTTTAAAAGATTCCATACACTGCTGGTCCATTGGTTAAGCACATCTCACTTGAAACTGGATTATCACGTCTTTTTGTGTTGATCATTTTCAAAAAGATTATAATCATCTAGTCCTCAGGCAAACGCATTTATTTACGTTTATTTTATTTGATTCTTTTTCATTTCTTTACTTGACATTCATTTATTTTGCTTTGGTGCTAAACCACTTTGTACGTTTTGTCATTAATTCCAAAGTCATTACGGAGAACTGTCATTTGTCGGCTCATTTTTATGGCGGGTATTCATTTCGCGACTCGGCAATCAAACGACAACAAAAACAAGAAACCCAAAATGTGTAAATTACACTGTGCGACAAAAAAAAAACGAGATACACTCGACAAGTTACATAGTGTAGGTTATACATCTGGTGGAGTAGAAGAACAACTATGTCAATTTTTGTCCGATTTTATCGTTCGAGCAATTAATATCTTTGAAATTGAATGCATTTTTAGAAAATTTATACTTTTTGTATTTGTAATTATTATTAAAATTAAAAACACTTTTCCCATTTTTACCCGTTTAAAACTCATAGTATGGGAAATCGAATAGTCGATATCGATATGTTTATACCATTTTGAAGGTCAATAAATTCTCTTTTCAGAACGTGTTATATTTTGAAAATTGCACTGAAAATGAACCAGATATCAATGTATTAGTAAAAAAGTTAAAAAATCGTTATTCGTCAGTAAAAAAAAATTGGAGGGTTCCAAAAAAAAAATGTGTTTGAGTTCTACTCGACTAGATAAACATACACTATGTAACTCCCCCGTGTGGTGACCGGGTTAGAGAATACCACCTCAGCAGGTCAAAGCTTGTCGTATGAGGCGACTAACAATGACACTGGGTTCTTTCGAGACCAGTAGACCCACCCCAGGCCTTAAACGGGTTGTGCGTGAGACCCACCACGTAAAACCACAATTCCAATGAAAGAATGTATTTACATCAGTCCGTAACCCGATAACACGGGTTGTTATGGCCAGTTAAGAAGAAGATGTAACTTGTCCGGTGTATTTTCACTATTGCACAGTGTTATTACTGTGTGCACGCGATGTCAAGGTCAGTGATTACATTTTAAGCCATTTTCAAGATACATTCGGAAACTGTTATACAAATTGAATATACCACTTGTTTTGGCCCCTTGAGTTCTTGACCCATAATAGCCTTAATTGCTATTGAAATCCATTAGCGAAGCCAATGAAAAACATTTTAAATAATTCATTGCACACACGATTTTCCTGGCTATTCGTTTTTTTGGATTTTTGGCCAATTGTGAATAAAAGCAAAAAATCCAATTATGTTGAAGCACGTATTTTCCATTAAGCAAACACAAAGAGCGCACACACACGAATACAGTGACAGCTTCACAACCACAAGCACATTATGGCCATAAGGTAAGCCCGACAACAACAGCAACAAACCAGACAGAGCTGGTCAAAGCCATTAATGAATATGATTTTTGCAACAATTGGGGCAAGTAAACCTGGCCATCAATATCAAGCCAATGCATTCAGCATGCATTTAAGCCAACTTGAGAGCCGACAGCTTGCAACGTAACTTACACCAACACCAATACACACACACACACACACACACACAGACACTCTTGACATTTCAATTTCCGCATGTAGCTTACAAAGGACATGAAATAGAGACAAGTGTAGAAAAAAAACAAACATGAAATCCAGTAGACAGGACTAAAGAAAAAAACCTCAAACCAATTTCATACGGGCCGCACACGGCAAACATCGCAGGGCGTCGTCGTCCTCATCGTTGGTAGCAAAGTTACTTTCAATTACCCAGTCAGGATACGCTGAGCTGCTTTGGTTTTTGCATGCCCAGTCAGAGGTGGCAGCGGTCTTCTCCCAACCACCTCATCGCGGCTTGAACTCGGTTTGGGTTAACTTCTTCTATATACACTGTAAATTAAGGCAATACGCGTATGTCTACAAAATGCACACTTTTCCAATGTTCAAGAAGTCTGATCAAGAGGCAGAACCCTGCTCATGTGATCATGTTTAAGCTTGCCTTCTAGCATACAAATTCGAGATTTCGAGAGTTGCGAATTCATGACAGTACGAGATGAACTGTAACGTGAACTAAAGTTATTTAGGTGTTGGTTCAATGTTCAATGTTCGTACAGTTTTGAGCTAGATGAAAAACGTCCGAAACACATTAAATCGAAATTTAATTAACTTCAATTCAAATTACAGTTAATCTCGATTGGTTGTCAGGCTCACGAGTAACATGAGCGATGCAAACTTCGCACTTCTCGAAATCTAAAGTTTTTGAAAATTAGCGATAATTTGAAAACGGTGCTTGAAAATCCAAAACGGATTCTGGATTCGGAATCAGTAGCCCCAAGTTTAACGCCAAAGGTATGTTTTAGCCATGGTTTTTCTTTTTTTTAACGGAAATTCTATAAAGTTTTGGATGCGCCTTTTTTCGATATTCCTTACTAATTTTTCCATTTCGCTATCGATTTTGCTCAAATTGTTTTTTAAGTATTCGCAAGGAATCAATTTATCGAATCCAAATAGAACAAGTGACAAGCTTTTTTGTTATTTTTGATTTAATCACTTTAAAAAAAATTCGAATTTCGAAAAAAAATTAGATTTTCGTGCCTTGTAACTCCCAATCGAATTTAATTACCTTTAATTAGGCATGCTGTTCATCTCGATCGGCATTAAGTTTTCCGAGTACCATAAGATTTTCGGACTTCGCAACTATCAAAAGCTCTAATTTTTATAACCTGTACACAAAGTGTTAAAGGCAGAATGAGTCGTGGCACATGTCCGTCTGTCTATCTGTCCGTGTTGTAACGTATTTCTTAGAGACTATAAGAGTTAGAGGAAAACAAATTGTACCCAAAGATGCGCATTTTCTTGAAAAAGAGCAAGTTTATTGAATCAAGTCGATTTCTTACCCCCTTCTCTCGTGACAGATTTTCGCAGCTTAAAGCCACTACGTTGAATCTATCAACTCGAATCGTGACAGAGGGTTGCGTCGTAATTATGTGCATCTATGTTTGAAAAATGATCAAAATCGGATAAATACATCAAAAGTTATAGTCAAAAATATGCTAATTTCACCCCCCTCGCTAATAAACTGCTCCAAAATTTCATTGTATGTAGATATGGATATATGCGAGCTAGAATTACAACATTTGGTGTGGAGACACGTGTGAGCATAATCGTTGAAACTGTATTTCGCCTTTTTTTCAATAGAAGCTCCCTTCTCCCGCAATCGATTTACCTTAATTACTGCCACACCCACCAATGTATTGATTTGAAAATTGCCACAGACATTTATAAAGGTGTTTTTGATCTATATTTCAAAACTAAACGTCATTGGCTCCAGAATACTGGAGGTATGGGTTTAAAGTAATTTTGCCCCCATAATAACTAACTTCCCAATAGGAAAATTTGTCAATTGGAACTTCCCAATAGGAAAATGTTTACAGGCATATCGATCTTATGAGAATAGACATAAAATTGGATACGTCCGTTCCAATTTAACCATATTTTGTGTTTATAAAGAAAAAGGGTACAGGGTATTCCACTGTCGGGCACCGTCCCGACTTTCTGCATCAAATTTGTTTAAGGAGGTAATTTTTTAAACATGGGCTTTTTTGTTGTTGCATAGTGTAGTTATCTAAACTTCTATTGTAGCTTGTTGTTTTATGTATCCTATAAGTTTTGGCCATAGTCCTTACTCTTACATTTCATTTGGCCAATACAGTGGAACGTTTATGATTCTACCAAATGTTTTTGTTTTGGCCAAGTCTGGCATGATTCAGCTCATACTGCTGTTTACGTGCATAGTATAGACCTTGAGTCTTTTGGGCACCCAAAAGGTCAAACTAATGGTAACTCCGATTTTGTACACGTTTTTCAGCGTCGAAAGAAGCTTTTGAGACATTCAAAATATATGTATGGAGTGGCGAAAGTATTTCGAACATAGGCTCAAGTGTATGCAAAGGTGTATCGGTTTTCGTGAAAAATATTTTGACATTTAAACAGATTTCGCTGAAATTTCTTTGTTTTTTCCCTCTATTCCCGAAACATAAAAGCCTATTTATCATATAGGTCAGAGTACCAATTTCAGAACTTGAAACAACTATGTTTTCGAAAACCTTTCATGGTATTGCACTCCAAGTGAGCTTTGAAAAATTAATGCATTTTGAATGAAATCGGTTGTAATTTCTGGATGTTTCGAATTTATGAGCTTCTCTTGTAAATATAATAAGGATAACTTTCATGTTTCGCTTTTCAACTTCAAAAAAACTTTTGAGAAGGATTTGCACGTGACTTTACTTATCGATATGATACGTCACATTCCAAAGCAAAGTTGAAGCTTTCTTTGAATCTCCAAAGCTTCTCTAGAGCCAAAGGGTATTTCATAAGCCACAACACGTAATGTCATTATTGTTTGCTGCTTCTTACTTTGTAGTTGTTGTTATCTTTGGTTTCTTCGTATTTTTTTTTGTTTTAAGCCGGAACGTTTGCTTTATTTTAGTCCATTCACATTTTACGCTTTGCCGGTAGCCCGTAACCGTTAGCTGAATGCTGTCTGTTCTCTATAGAGTCACTGCAGCACTTTATTACGCTCAAAAAAAAAAAATGTGTGAAAGACGCCTGGCTTGAGTCCTGGAGGGTTAAAAGTCAACTGGAGTCTCGTGTCTGTGTCTTTATAATAAAAATAATAATATCAGGTGCGTCAGGTACAAGGCTACTTCAGAAGACTCAAGTGGAGGGGCGCCTCTTTGAGTTGTTGCAAAGTGGCATTAATAACAAAGAGCAGCAGTTGAGATACAGATAAAGAAGCTAACAAGATACATAGACAGAAGCCTAGAAGCAGGCAACGGTATTTGTTTTTCGCAGAGTTGTTTTTTCTTTATTTTTTTTTTTACAATACAATTGCTAACGGAAATTATGCTAATTCAGTTTCAACGCAGTGACAGAGGGAGAGAGTGAGAGGGAGAGAGCGGGCGAGAGGGACGGCAAGTCAATTTAATTTTAATTTTCAACGCGCATTTTGCACAGTTTTAGTTTTATTTCCGTCAACGCATTTTCAATTTGGACGCCGTAGCGCATTTTCATGAAAAATAATTTAATTTGCCTTTTCCACTTCGACGTCCACTTTTCAAACTTTGCTTTGCTTTACTTATTTCCTCTTGCGACTTTAGTTGTCTGTGTGTTTGCCCTCTCCGGCTCACTCTCTCCGGCACGTCCTCGTCGCCGTGCTCTAGCGCCGTGTATCATTTGGAAATTCAAAGCTCGTACTTTTTTCATTATTGAAAAAGCGTAAAGAAAAAGTTGAGACGAGCGCATAAAACTGCCATTGAGCATAGTGACGTTGAAAATAATGGCGCTACGGCGCGAACCGCCACGCTTCCCTGCCTTTGTGTGTGTGTGTGTGTGTGTGTGTGTGTAGGAGGGGGTTTGCTTTGTGTCTGTGTGGGTGAGTAGCTCACTCTAAGTGGAAAAAAGGTTTTGTCACGGCTAAGCACTTTTCACATTCACCAGTCCGTGCCCTCATCCAAAACTGGACACTGGCCACTGGCCACTCGTCCTGCGGCACTGCGGATCTGCGGCTGGCCGTGGGTATTCTTCGTTTGATTTCAATGCTTTTATACAAATTTCTGTGGCAGCTATTGAGCGAGTGAAACTTGCAATATGTTGCTACTTTAATAAAGTTGCGGCATGATAGTAATTGCATGAGCCAAAGGCGAAGAAAGGTGAACGTAACACTCTTTCTTTTTTTTGGCACAGCTGATTGTTAGTGTAGGCGAGGTAATGGAGAATTGAATAGCGTAGACTGATTAAGTCCTTACCCTGTCTTTCTGGACATAAAACACTTTTCAAGGAACTTTAGTAAGATAAAAGAAGGGATAAAATAGCTAATGAAACTGCTAGTTGGAAGTTTATATAGCGAGCTTATGTTTCAGTTAGTTTCGAATTTTTAATTTCACCTAAAATATGAAATTAGTGGAAAAAATAAGTTTATCATAAACAGAACTATTACGGGTTAGATTTCCAAATTGCTGGTATTAATGAATGAAACGTTTAGAAAACGAATAAAAATTCGCAATGGGAGGAAGTTAGCTGTCAAAATAATGTGCATTACCTTCAAAATTTGGGTGACGTCATTTATGAACAGCCCCTTTGGTTTGCTCATAAATTTAAAAGCTTGACGGTTTTCTCCAAATGATTCAAATCGATATTCACCATTTCGACTCCATAGCCTTTACTTAACGTAGCCTTAAGTTAGAAATTCTACAGAAATCTACATGACGTTGGTATATCATTAAACTACTTTCAACTTTGAGAAGTATGCAACGTTTTGTCAAATAAGAAAAAGCCGCTTCTGTCAAATGTAGAGTAGATTTTGGATTCGAAGGGCTCATCCGAGAACTAAGCCACAAGAGACATTCCAGTAGCGTACTTCATAAAAGCAAGAAGAAGAAACACAATAAAGTTTAACAAATAAAAAATGGCAACGAAAAATCGGGAAAAAGCTGCACATTTTTGCTTAAGGTAATAATAAAGAAACTATCTGTATGTAATTTGATTGGGTATCTCTGCACAGTTGATGCGACTTTGCAGAATGAACTTGAGAAATGTCCCAAGTCCCGTCAAGATAGAAAAGAACCTTACCGAACCTTTTAATATCGAGCGAGGCTTCAGACAAGGCGACCTTTTCAACTTTGAGAGTGAGTTGTACAATGTGTCTCAGGCAGCTTTTCAGATGGGTACAGCTTTTGGGCGCCGAAAATTCATTGTACCATTCGTCTATGCAAGGCATAAATCGATTTGTGGAAGGGATTGCCAGAGGACTCTGTTAGTACACAGCAATCTGTCTTAGTAATAGTAAAGTGTGATACGCTTTCGTTAAAGGTTGTTTAACAGTAAGAGTTTCTAAGGATTAATGCTGCAGAGGCAATTCCTTCTTCTTCTTTTTAACTGGCCATAACATCCCGTATTATCGGGTTACGGCCTGATGTAAATACATTCTTTCATTGGGATTGTGGTTTTTCGTGGTGGGTCCCAAACCATACGAGCAACCCCTTTAAGGCCTGGGGTGGCTCTACTGGTCTCGAAAGAACCCAGTGTCATTGTAAGTCGCATCATACGACAAGCTTTGACCTGCTGAGGTGATATTCTCTAACCCGCTCACCACACGGGGGCATTCCATTTTCTTATTATTTAAAAAGGGACACTTGGATCCAAAAAGTTTTGGTAGAATGATTATGAGTGATTGCAAAATTATTTATTGTCATAACACTAGATTTCAAAAGCTTATTGTTTCAGGTAGTAGCTTCAAAGCTGTTTGAGCATGCTCAAAGTACTTCTTCCAGTTGATGTCCGTTTCGATTGCGAAAGATCTTCTTAGATATCTAAGTATGTATATTTAAACATATTTACTGCTCGAACTGGCAATAAGTAAACTGCATCTCAAATTCCTGTCAATGTTAACCTATTAATTGATATTCAAGAGTAAGCCCCCGATTGAACACAACTTTCCATCTGATTGACATATCAATGTTAGTTGCATGTCAGTTGACCAACTCGTTGTTTGTTCCTGTGCTCAGTGCAGCTTTCATGTGCAAAACTCAATGCCACTTGATCAAACGGCAAAGTACTCGTATTGTGCAAGTACCTACTCACTTGTACTCAAACTCATGAGTCATTATCTGCACAATGTTTCGCTCAAATGCTGTTTGTTATCTGCAAATGAAAGGAACGCAATGACAGCTCAATAGAAAAGTTAGACATGCAAACTAAGAAGCTCGAGTGAAAGCCATGAAAGCAGCATACAAACTTTGATATCATTAAAGGCCACTTATGTGTCAAATGCAACAGCGGCAGCCACATATAGCAGCAGCAACAACAACAGCAACGAGAGAGATGTGAGGAGTAAAGAGGCTGATGACGACGACGACGACGGCGACACACTTAAATGCCATTGAAATTGAAGCTCACTTGACAAGTAACGTTGGCACATACACACACATTAAGTGAACTACAACTTATCCGACAAACACACACACACACAGCCAGGCAGTCGGTCGGACACACAGACAGCAGCACAATCAGATATTCAGCATTTGATTCACAAAAGCCGCCTTGGCAGCCATTGCTGCTGTTTTTTCATTGCTTCTCTTTCCGTTTCCCTTTCACATGTCTCTCAATTTGTTATCGGTCTGCTTTGTGTCGTATTTTGCATTTTATTTTCATCTCTGCTTAGTTTGTGGCTTGTCACTCAACATCTATGCGAACGATTTGTCAACAGTCTGGCAACTACGCGCCAGTTTGATGCAAATTGTCGCATAATTTTCATAATTGCATTGCCACGCATGGCCGGAAATTGCAAGGCGCCAACAAGTCGTTGTCAATATGTAACTGCCATTAAGGTTGTCGCCATTGCCATCATAATAATCATCATTATCAGGGCCGACATGTCGTATGCTTAACCGCAACAGTTACTGTACATAAATAAAAAAAGTTACACTGCAAGAAGGGAAATTGGCAGTTGCATAATTAAGGCCTCAGATGGGGGCTTTTTAAAGATCTCTACGTTATGCGATAGAAATATGCAGGGAAGCAAACTGTGACGGTATCCAAATTCCGGAAGCAGACACATTTCGTTAGCGATTTTGCATCTCGATATTCAAAAATCTAACTGGATGTCCGTAGATTTATTATATTTCGATTAGTGAAAGCCACGCATTCATTGTGTTGTATATGCGTAAGTTCCAAACGTGCTGAATTGTTCAAGACTTGGGACAATGAGCTGGTAGGATGCATGTACTAGCTATTTTGCCGGATGTTGTTAAATGAGAGCCATGTGCCATCTAAGCACATAGCACATCGAGTCTGGGACAATGCGTCAACTAACGCCCTTCAAATAACATCATCCGAAGCTGTTGCCTCTTCAGTACCAATTTGAGTGCATGCTGTCATACAGTTCCCCTTGTGTAGCAGCAGCATATGGTTGAAACGCAACTCCACGCCGAACCTAAGGTTCTACCCGCGATTTGGTTGCCACCACGATACTCCCACAAGTGAGCCGATCCCAATGAGCAGTTTTGGAAACGGTTGGATCTCCCCTTTAGGTCCCGACATGATCGGGTTTGGGGAACCCTACCAGTTTTGGCAAAATGCCCGGGACTGGGATGTGCAATTTTGGAGAGATGCCATAAAGATCCTAGATTGCTGTTCAAAACTATAATTTTGATTTCATCTAAGATGAAGATGTTAAAACTTATTGGCGTGTTGTTGTAAGATCGTTGACCCCTTACGCGTTAGCGACGGCTGTCGCCTACGATGAAACGACTTTACGAGCTCTACAAGGAAATTGACAGTAGCTCCGCTGTCTCGGTCATGTTGTGAGTATGGACGAAGAAAATTCTGGGAAAAAGTTGTTCAATGCGGTTGTTGAAGTAACGCGATGCAGAGCTAGGCTGAAACTCCTTTGGTTAGCAATTAGTACCTTTGCTATCATGAGGTGGACAAATAGGTACACCTGGAGTTTTGCTATATAACAGGCCGAAAACCCGTTGTTATGGCAAACTATTCAATGGTTCAAGCTGCGTTAACCCTCTCATTGTATATAGACAAATTTCGTACACTGTACAGAAAACCACAACAAAGCATTAAAATCCGCATTCATAAATTATGGCAATTTCATTAAGAAACATTTGACCGATGAAACGCGTAATGTACATAAAAGTTAATGCAATTTAATTAAGCATACATTTAGTCACTTTGTTGTTGTAGTTAATGCTTCCTGTTGTTGTAATGCTTAAAGAGTCGACTTATGCATAAAAGCATGAATGATTATCATGCCGTAAAAGCTGTCACTTGTCAAGTTGACCGTAATATTTAAAAATTTCTTTGTAAACTTAATGCAAAAAATATATACACAATGTGCATATTGCGCATACGCCCAGAGTGCACACTTTAAATTTGTTCGAGCTCAAGCACACGGAAAATGTCAAAGCTCAGCAGAAAATCTGTGCAATCCAAAAGCGTGTCAGCAAAAAGTGAAATTGCATTGCCTTTTGCTGACTTTGGCCAAACTATTTGTGAGCAGTTAAGCTGCCAAAAACTATTAAAATATAATTATGGTAAAAGCAGAGCAGAGCGGTGAGCTCAAATAGACGGAAATTTGGCAAACTGGCTAAAACTTTGGCTTGAGCTGAAAAGTGCGCACACAGAATTGCGCAACACTTATTTTTACCTTAAACAATTAACACATTTGCACCCAAAGCAACAAGTGTTCTGAAATGGCCAACACAGTTTTAGCCAACTTTGCCTTATGACTGTTACGCCTGTGCTGGTTGTTATTGTAGTTTTAATATAATAAAACGCTTATTAAATTTGCAGCTGCCAGCAGCAGAAATAACGGTACACCCACAAAATTGCTGCCCCCAAACTTTGGCCACAATCTAACACTGCTCTGGCCCACTATGCATATCTGTCTGTGCGCGATAATGATGCGGTTTTGTTATGGCTCTTGTTGTTGTTGTTGCTGCTGCTGGGTGCCCCACAGTGCCCCACTGTGCCCCACAGTGCCCCACTGTGCGTTTTGTGCTGCGGTTGCACTCAGACAGCAGACGCAAGTCAAGCTGCAGCTCTATGAACCTTGGCTTCTAAAAGTTTTCGTGTACTGGCAACACTTTCTATATGTAGCTAGTTTTGTTGTTGCCGCAGAAGTTGTCGTTGTTTTTGTTGCTGTTGTTGTTGCGTTTGCTGGCAGAGAAAGTTGTGCGTATCATGGCTGCGGTTGTTGACTAGTACCAACTGTCGGTTCTGGAGCGCATCGTAAACCTAACCACAAAGTTGGCCGCCCTCTGACATTGTGTTTTTTTCTATTATATAGGCATTGTTTTGGTTTTAATAATAATTTTATTATTTTGTTGCATTGTTGTGGCATAATTATTTTTTAATGACACTTCTGATTAGTTTATGAGCGCTTATGAGAAAAAGTGAAAGTGCCAGAAATCACTAAAATGAGGAAAGCAATAGAAGTCAAACGAAGGCGGAAGGGTTAAGTACCTTTGCGTCTTCCTGCAGAAGGAAATCTGGTAATAGATGCACAGGGTGCACTAAGGTTGTGCAGTGCACATTTCTCCGATTTATTCTCGGAGGATGATGGGAATAATGCCGTTACCGGAGTTAACTTGCCGACGTCCCCAATCATAGATGACAGTGTGGATGTACTGCCACCTAGCTATGACGAACTCAGGGTCGCAATCAAGCGGCTCAAGATCAACGCATCTGCTGGCGCAGATGCCTGCACGCCTAGTTGTTTAAGATCAAATGAGAAAATGCCGTTTCCGAACTTTTTGATATTTAGCGAGGGCCTGTTGCGAAAGGCCGAAGTATAAGTTGCTTACTAAGCGAGCAGTTATCGGAGAGATTCGCCGTGGTTGGACACTCAGATTGAAGTTGAAAACTAGGACTTTGTCTATCTTGGTACCAAGCGGAGAATCATTCTGGTCAGTAGATGTTACTTTGCTCTCAGTAGGCAAATGAGTTGTAGGGACCACTCTCGCTACTTTCTGAAATTACATTCTTTGAGACGGTCATGGCACTGAAGTATGGATGATTACGCAGCCTGATGAAAATGCCCTTGGAGTTTTTGAGCGGAAAGCACTCCGTAAGATCTTTACCGCATTCAATGGAACGACGAATTGTATGAGCGAATTAACATGTTGTGCGTATTGATGAAGAATCTATTGTGTGAAAAATCTTCAATGCGGTTGTTGAGGGAAGGCGACGGAGGGGCAGACCATGTCTCCTTTGGAAGGACCAGGTAAAGAGCACTCTAACAAGCGTTGCTATCACCCTATGGAGATGGCACGCGCAAATCAGAGGCGCCAGAAGGAGTGCTCTACATCAGCACGTGACCCGATAACGGGTTGTTATGGCCACTTAAGAAGAAAAAGAAGGTGACCAAATGTGTAATATAATGGCATAAAACTATTAGTGAAAAGACGCTGTTTCAGTAATCGTACAATATAAAACTTATACGTTTAATGCTAGGGAACGGAAAGCGCTTTGTCAAAACGCAAAAGCACCGAAAATGGGAGCAAGGGTATAAATGTTGCTGCATGTTGTCGGTTTGAGCTACGGCTACATAACCATCAATCGATTTTATTGACAAATTGCACAACACTTTAAGAAAATAAGTTATCATTCATTACGCGTTATGTTAACAAAAGGCCCCATCAGCGTTTTCCGTAGTCTCTTACCAAATAGTTGGAAACATGTCGTATTTACAAAAACACCTGAGGCTCTTTTTCGTGTTGGCTAAGATCTTTGGTATAAGCGCGTTTGCCTTTGAGACAAGTCAAAACAAATTCGTACGCTCCAAATTCTGGATAAGATACTCAAAATGCATGCACAGGATCGTCATCTGGCCAGCTGCTGTCATTATGTTCTTCTTATATAAGACCGTGCGTTACAATGGGATTCTAACGAAAGGAAATTTGCTTGCACACGTCTCATTGAATGCGTTCGAAATACGTTCTGTGGCCGTACTCATAAACACTTGGCTTTTGTTTAAACACAGCAGTGGCATTTGCAGACTACTTAACATCTTTGTTAGTCTTACTAGCCAATATCGTGATCTTTTTGGGCGATCGTTGATAGTGTCCAGGTTACAGTTAGTGTTATTTTGTTTTCGCGAGTTTTTTTGCTACGGCTTCTCAGGATGTGTGCTACTTTCTCTGGTTTACTGGATTGGAATTCCGGCGGTTTTTTACTTTATCTATGCCGGGATTATGATGCATTTGTGTGATATTGGCATGCTAGTCCAGCTACAACTTTTGAAAGGATTGCAGACCTATTTGAGGTCACGCAAACGGAAATCAAACTGGCATTTATATTGGGACTACTTTAGGAAACTTCAGGAATTAAGACAATCTTTGCAGTACTATGGTTGGGCCAGTCATGCCTATAGATTAGTTGTTGAAACAATGACGATATCTAGCTACGGATTCAATTATGTGTATGCGAAAATGCATCAAAGACATTACCACATTTTCGCTTTGATAATTGGTTATTTTTTCCTTTCAAACTTTCTGCACGGCACTTTGTTAGCGAGACGTATCTATAGGCTAGAACAAAAGATCTTGGAGTTTATGCATCTACGTGAGATTCGGAAGTTTATGAAAAATCCTAAACAAGATTCTAATAAGTTGGATGAGGTAAGCACTTATTATTGCTGCTGCTACTAATATGAGCTTTACTATCTGAATCTCTCTTTAAGTTGGAAATGCTGCATTTATCGCGTTGCATGAAGAGCCATCAATCGATAACGATATACAACTTAGTTTATATACGTAGTACTCTCATATTGGAGGTTCTTAACTTGATGTTCTCTAATGCTATACTCTTGGCCGGCATTATCGAGTAGTTTGCTAACTAACTGTTCTTTTATAAACACACTTAAACATATTAAAATTGTTCAAACACAAACTGTTGTTTGTAGTTTTTTTTTTTTCTGGAAAAACTTACGTACCATTGTTTTCACAACACTTGATTTTGACTTCTAGACCAATATTCTTTTACGGTTACACAAGTTCTGCAAATTTTCATGTTAAACTAAGCAAAAGTATCGAAAACGAAAACCTGGAAGCCGTTGCTTAAAAGTTATAAATGAAAACTGCTATAAATGTATTATTAATCATGAATATCTTAAGAAGCGCCTTTTCAGAAGTAAAAATTTGCCTGAGCGAGTAGAGATCGAGATGTGCCGTACCAGCAATGATGCTAGAAGGTTTTTCCAAAAAGTTAGGCGTCTCACTCAAGGACTTCATTTCGGCGCATCGTTCCCATCGTTTCCATATGTGAATATGCATAGGGATATATGGTAGTGTATGCAAAGGTTACATTGAGGCAGTGTAGGAAACACATCACCGCCTTAATGTCGGGTTCTGAGCTAACTTCCCGAAGTCCCTAATAATAGATGACGGTGTTAATGATATGAACTGTCTGCAGAGTTGTTTATGACTTACGGCAATAACTTGGTAAGGTGCATGCACCAGCTCTTTTGGGGAATTTGGCTAGATGAGAGCATGCCCCTATATTCCAACGCCTGATTTTCCTCTCTTGAGCATTATATTATATCCCCCGTCACAGAAATCCATCTACGTCACTGCACCTTGCCAATTAGTACTAATGTTGAGCTCATTGGACTCCTACTAAAGTTTTATTCTAGTCAGATTATTTGAATGATTGCCCATGACCTTAATGCCTTCACATCAGTCTTTTTTGTTCATGCTACAAATATACAAATATAAAACTTTGTCGCTTATTCTACAGTTTAGTCAGTGTTAAAATGTCGTACCTACTAGCTATATATTTGAAGCCGCTAAATATGCTAACAAAAGTTTTTGGTCTCAATCAATTTAACTATGATTGTAATCAGCGGAGATTTAAACAATCCCAATTCTGGCACATCTACTGCAAATACTTTCATATAGTAATCGTTTGGCCGTATTCCGTAATATTGATGCTAATTTTAAGCAATAACGAACTATTCAGAGAGTTAACAATTACGACAAATTATCGGTTTAATTTTGTCGCCTATGGCCACGGTATTCGCATATGGAGTGTTTTGCTGACCAGCTGGCTAATGCTGGCATATGGCTCGAAACTGATGCAGTTGCTCAATATCTTGGCCAACATTGAGCAAAATCATCGTAAGCTGTTGGGTCGCTCCGTTGGTTTTCCCTTGTGTTCCATTGTGGCGTGTCTTGTACGCGAATTCATCTTCAACCGCCAGAGTATGTTATCAATTTCGGAAGCCCGACTTAGTCTTAGGGTGTCAATGGCAGTGTACATCATATATACCATGCTTTTGCACCATTTGATGGATGTGGCACTACTGCTACAGCTGGCATATGTAAAGGCACTGGTTACGTATTTAAAGTCAAGTGAACCGGATTTCAAGCAAACACTCTGTTGGAATTACTATAATCAGCTGCTAAAGTTGCGCCATTTCATGCAATTTTTCAGTTGGGCTTGCTACACGGGCAGAGTAGGATTGGAGTTTTTCATAATATCAGTGTTTGGTAAACATTATATGCGTCAATTATATTTTAAGATTACATACGCTACGTTTATGCCGATGTTTAACACTACGTTCATTTTAAGCTTTTGGCAAGTATTGCTTTTGGCTCGATACATTTACAGGCAAGAGTTACGTATACTTAATTTTTTTCATACGCTGGAGCTGCTAAAGTTTTTAAAAAGCCCATGGATTCGAAAATGCAGTCGACTGGAATTGGTATGGTGCAGCCTTAACGTAATCCAATGATTTTCTTGTCTTCTATTTCGGTTCCTTTGCAGGTAGAGGGCGTACATGCCCAGAAATGTATGCAAATAAATCGCTCGGATACGCCCTTAAGTTATATGTATACACGTGGTACATTGATTTCAGAGTTTATTGGCTTAGTTTTTATCAGTAGTTTGGTATATGCTGCCTTTGGAATTGGACCCATGATCATAGAGTTACTCAAATATCATCCATTAGATTTGACTTTGTAATTAAAGACAACACGATTAAAATTGTACTAAAATGAATACAAACATTGTACCTAATTGGTACAATTGGTAAAACATTTTCTTAGATTTGGACGGCAGAAAAGCAGTTTAATTGAAAAATCTGGCAGACAACGTGACATTTCTTTGACAAAATCCACTCGAAAATGCCGTTCGATTCGTGGAACGATACCAGCAATTTCTTGTTCGAATGAGAAAAGTTTTTCGACTATAAAACGGCTGAGATATTATTTGCGTTCTACCATTTGCCAAATCATGTGGCAATTTCAAATATTTATAATGAATTTGCTGATAAAATTGGCATGGATGAATCGCGGCGTGAACTACTCAACACCCGGGTTTGAAAGGTTCCGACGCCCCTGATTGGGAATAGCATTAAGCAGTAGTCGGATTCTTAACATACTTATAAAAGTGACTGTTGAAAAAAACAATGCAAAAAGGATACTAAATGCAATGTACTAAACGCGACGAGTTTTACATATGAAACAAAATCTTTTCAGTGTTTAACTTGATTTTCGCGTCAGTGTTTTGGAGAAAAACGACACGGCTTAAAGATTTGTTGTTTTATTTAAACACAAGTTTTTCCTGTTTAATAAATCAAACGATATTCTATCTACTCCATGATGCTGGCTAAGAGCAAGACATTGGTGAAAACCAAGTGGAGAACTTCCAACAAGAGTGTGTTACGTGCGTAAAATAAGTTGAAGAGCGTAATAGATTGATGACTCTTCATACAACGAGATAAATGCATCATTTCCAACTTAGAAAAAAGAATGCAAAAGAATGACTTGTATTAGTAGCAGTATTAACAATACTTAATTGAAACTTACTGCATGTAACTTGTGAGTTCCTTGATCTGGATTTCTCAGGTACCTACGAAGCTCACGTAGATACATAGTTTCCAAAATCTTTTGCTCTATCCGGCATATGTGCCTTGCTAACAACATGCAATGCAGAAAGTTAGAGGCTAGAATCCAAAAAGTTGTCAAAACGAATATGCTGGACGTTTTCTGATGCATTTGCGCACTCAGATGTTTGAATCCAAAAGTAGATACAAGAATACTTTCTGTAATTAATCGATGAGCGTGATATAGCCAACCATAGAACTGCATTAATTTTCGCAATTCCTGAAGTTTGCTAAAGTAATCCCAACATAACGGCCAGTTCATTTTACTTTTTCGCAACCTTAAATGAGTTTGCAATCCCCGCAAAAATTGTAGATGCAGTAACATACCAGCATCACATATATGAAACATAATGCAGGAATAGATAAAGTAAAACGCCAGCGGTATGCCAACCCAGTGTTTTAAAACAACTGATAGAACGCCAGAGAAGCCGTAAAAGAACAGTTCGCGAAGAGAAAAAACTACCAGCTGGTACGGCGGCACTATCAACACACGTCCAAAGAGGGCACCATATTGTCTTCTAAGGCTGTCGAAGAGATTAAGAAGTCTTGAAATGTCACTGCTGTATTTAAACCAAAGACAACCGTTCATAATCATGGCCAGAGAACGTATTTCGAAAGCATTCACTGAGATATGCTGGGCAAAATTAGTGCCATTTAGAAGTCCATCATAATTCATTGATTTGTACATGAGCAAGAGAAGGCTACCAAACGGCCAGATGAAGAACCAGTGCGTGAGTCTTGAGTAGTTGCGCCAAAACTTGGACCGAACAAATTTATTTGCCTTGCTTTCATAGACAAACGCGCTTAGGCCAAAGATTTTAGCCAACACAAAAAGACACCTTAGATGTTTTTCGAAGTAGTACGACATATTCTTAACGAGCTGAGGTATGAGACTAGCCTCAACATTTGTCCACAAGCATTTTACCCAATCAATGGCTAATTAGTGTTAAATGTTGAAATTGCTTGTTGAAATGTTGTTGCTAAATTATAACTAACTATTTTCGAAGTGTTGCGCAATTTGTCTCACAAAACACTATCCATCAGCGGGCCATAAAATGCTGCTTTTCTAATCGATAAAGAGATGGCTGGTGTCGGTTTGGTGTTTGTGGCTGTTTTCCAGGAATTGGCGTAGTGGGAAAATATGGTCTATGGTTGACTTAGCAGGCCTAAAACAACACTGATAAGGTCCAACCAGTTCAGTGCTCGAGATGGTTGACCCCACGGTCTGCGCTAATTACTATGGTATTAGTCTTTTTCCCATAGCATATAAGGCGAGCGTACTGTGTGAAGGATGTAAGCCATTAGAAAAAAAACTGATTGGACCTAGAACCTTGCTTAGTTTACATTTTTGGTGAGAATGTTGGTACAGGGTACTCTATTGTTCGGCACCGCCTTGTCTGTATTACATGTTTATTGACAAACTACCCAACACTTAAACATAACTAATACTCATTCATCAAGCACTTTCAATAATTAGCACTTGTAAACAGTTCATTCAACTAAAAGGCCGTGGAGAAACATTGTTATACCAACGTTGTTGAGAGCATGTCGTACTACTTGAAAAAACACCTAAGTCTGTTTTACGTTTTGGCCAAAATCTTTGGCCTCAGCACGTTTGTCTATGAGACTAACCGAAACAAATTCGTGCGGTCCAATTTTTGGAAAAACTACTCAATATGCATACACTGCATCATCATCTGGCCACTCGCTGTGCTTCTTCTCCTCATTTATAAGCAACTCAGTTACGATGGACTGCTAACGGAGCAAAATTTTCTCATACATATCTCCATAAATGGTTTCGAAACACGTTCTCTGGTCATTTTAGTAAATGGTTGGATATTGTTTAAACACAGCAGTGGAATTTGCAGACTACTCAACCTCTTTATCAGGCTCACAAGCCAGTATAGTGCGCTCTTTGGACGATCGTTGATAGTGCCCAGTTATCAGTTAGTGATATTTTGTGTTCGCGAATTTTTTTGCTACGGCTTCTCTGTGTGCGCTTTATATCTCATACGTTTGTGGGTTGGTTTGCCGATCTTGCTTTTTTTTATGCATACCTGTATTTTGTTCCATTTATGTGATATTGGCATGCTAATCCATCTACAACTTTTGAAGGGATTGCAGACCTATTTGAGGTCCCGAAAACGTAAAATGAACCGCCTGTTGTATTGGGATTACTTCAGAAATCTGCAAGAATTACGATTAACAATGCAGTTATTTGGTTGGCCCATTAATGCCTGCAGATTGGTTGTAGAAACAATGATAGTATCCGCCCTAGGATTCGCTTATCTGAATCAGACAATGCAGCACCAATCGATTAACATATACTTCTTGGCAAGTTTTTTTGTTATATTCTCAAACTTTCTGCATTGCACTTTGTTAGCTAGACGTATTTATCGGCTAGAACAAAAGATCTTGGAGTTTATGCATCTACGTGAGCTCCGGAAGTTTATGAGAAATCCTGAACAAGATTCTAATCAGTTGGATGAGGTAAGCAATTATTATTGCTGGTTCTATTAAAATGAGATTAACTATCTGAATCTCTCTTAAAGTTGGAAATGCTTCATTTATCTCGCTGCATGAAGAGCCATCGATCGATTACGATATACAATTTAATTTATGCACGTAATACACTCATATTGGAGGTTTTAAACTTGATAGCCACCAATTCCTTACTCTTTGCCAGCATTGTCGATTAGATTGTTGAATCCTTATAGAAAAAAGGATAACTCAATTTATCACAATCTTGTGCAAGAAAAAATTTAATCTAGTCTTACAATCACATGCAGCAACTTAATACATATGTTTAATGATATCTATTAAATATAATCTAAATAAAATTTGAGTTTTCTGGTTGTCTGTTGAAGCTGTAGACAGTTGGTTAAGCCTCTGGCAGTCCTAGTTTAAGGACCATATAGTCAGATGACACTAGCTAGATCACTTACCAATGCGTAAAGAGAGAGATCTTACCGGCATCTGCAGCAGACTGCGACACTACCCATGTCTCAGCTCCATAAAGCAAAAAGGGAAGCATGATCCTCTAGCATCGATTGGCAATAGTGACTTTTATCTGGATCTCCATGCTGACATCATGCTTCATTGCGATGTTGGATCCAAGTTAGACGAAGTCCTTAACAACATCAAAAGCGTAGTTTTCAGCAGCAGCAGACTCTTTCTAAGAGTCCATTCCTTGTAGATTCTCTTTCAACATCTCGCTTATTACGACCAATGATATCAATGTTATATGCATATGAAAGAAACTGGACTTTTTTATGGAAAATATTCCCGTTCTGATGTATTCCATCCTTTCGAAACACATTTCAAATCACATAGTTAAAGATTTCTAAGGAGTGGCGTCGCCTGGTCTAAAGGTTCGCACGTTATCAAAAGGTTTGGAGAGCAACATTACTTTGTACTTCTGAACTGATTCTGCTAAAACGTACTTTTTCGTATTTTTATTTTTCGCAATGAAAAACATTTTATCTCCTTTAAAATTTCAAGCTTTTAGAAAACTTTGAGTGAAATTTTAGATATTGCAACATAGTCGTTGTTGCAAAAAATATATTCATGCAGATCTTAGGTATCCAGTGCATTTTGGAGTTGGTGCAGTTTGATGTCCGCTTTGATTGATGATTTCGGTTTGGAACGAAATGCTTTTGTTCTCGTACTCATTTTTCAGTTAGTGTTTTAGCATAGCGCAGATACAGGAAAAGTACAAATAAATTTACTCAGTACATATATGACATGATTACCTTTTAATTATTTAAACTATGTTTTTATATCATTTAATTGCTCAATCGTAATGCCGCTTAATCCGAAGGAGGCAAAAACAAAAGTATTGGTGAAAATTAAGCTAAGAGCCTCTGGAATCAAAGAACTACGTATGTACACATAATTGAAGGGTGTAACACAGCAATTCATATGAAAACAGCTTCTCAGATGGATGCCCTCCAGCTGCAAAGGAAAAAGAGACTGAGAATCAAGAAAATCATGGGTTATCATTAAGTATACGCCATACCATTTCTAAGCGACTGCAATTCCGAGTTTGTGGTCTCTTTAAAAACATCAACAATTCGAGCGTGTAAATAATGTTAAATATTTGTAGCTCCCGTTTGTAAATGCGTTTCGCCATTAGTGAAATGTGCAAAAAATTAGAAAGTAGCGCACAAAAGATGAGAATGCCAATTAGCCCAAATCTAGAATCCTTATAATATGTTTGCCAAAGATATTCGTTACAATATTCCGCCACAACGAAGATTTCGAATCCTAGTCTGCCAGAGTGACAAGCCCAGCCGTAAAACTGTATGAACTTACGTAACTTTAGCAGCTGCTCATAGTAATCACAGCAAAGCGAAAAGTTCAAATGCGCATCCGCTGACTTTAAGTAGTTGGCCAAATCCGTAATATACTCATGATGCAGTAACATGCCCACATCAAGCGAATGGAACATTAGTGTCGTACACATGATGAACACTGTCATTACGGCTGCAGTTATAATATTTACGCTAAAAATAATATCGAAACCTCTGCCCAGGAGCATTAGCTCGCGCCAGAAACACACAACGAAGAGGTACCAGGACACACGTACGGGTCGACCCAAGAGTTGGCGATGAGTTCGCGACAAATCCGGAAATATATTTAACAGCTCCATGAGTCCAGATTCGTGTGCCATTAATAGCCAGCTGTTTGTCAAGACGGATAGTAAGCGTATACCATGAGCCACAGCGTTAAGAGAAAACTCAAAATTTTTGTTTGAAAGCGCATCGTAAACTTCAAATTCCTTTATAATCACCAGCAAAATTCCGCAAATAGGCCAAAAGAACATTAAGTGAAAATACTTGAAGTAACAGTTCCAGAAAGTGGATCGTTGGAATTTCTGTCGAGTTGAGTCATAACGAAATCGGTTGAGTCCAAAGACTTTTGTTAGCACATTAAGCAGCTTTAAATATACTGTTAGATAGTAGGACATATTGACAATGACTGAAATGAAGAATATGCCGAAAAAGTTTTTAGCTAGACGTTAAAACATCTAGAAAAATAATGACTATAGTTAAGTTGAATCATAAAGTTAAGCGTTATCAATAAAGAGAATTGGTTTAGCTTAGCTTCCTGATGGCTATTATCATATACATTGAAGTTAAGGCCAAGGTATACTTTGCTAGGTAGGCTCACTCAATCGCTTGCCCTCTTTTTTGCCACTTATTTTGAGTTTAATGTAAGGATCTGTAGCACACATGGTACACACGACGCATAGATGACAAAAAATGTATGTAATTTTGCAAAATGAGTGAACTTGTCTGGATAAGTATACCTTCTATGTATATAACTATCATTAGACTCAGTCGAGGGTCACAAACAAATGCCAACTCTAGGCACTGAGTGTAGCGGGTAAAATTTGTCCTTCTAATCATAGAGTATCACTGGGCAACAAAAAGAAAAGTGTCTTTGGCTAAAATGTACACTTTCGGCTTCATTTGTGGTCGCTGAATTCAAATCCAGCAACCGATTAGTATATTCTAGTTACAGTTTTAAATATATTGCTATCGCTCTTTTACCTTGCATACTGTAAGGACGACCGGGATCAATCATAACTTACACTTAAGTTAATTATATACTTCTTAACTTGTTTTTTCAACGGTTTTGTCTACCTGTCAAAGATGACATTATATGAATTCTTATCTTCACACTAGTATGTACAAAAAAAATGTAATACTTTTACTTCATAAATTGGCTAAGAAAAACTCTTAAGTTTGTGCCCTTGTTTTAGCTGAAACTTTCCAAGGCGCCAATTTCTCGAAGACTAAAATTGGAAGCAAGTAGCATGAAAGTCGCCCGAAGATGAGTCCAAAAGTTCTTCAAAATTTGTCCAGTTAACGTCTACAGTTTTCAAGAAGTTTTACTAAAAATCACATATTTGTAAATATTCACTTTCAAATCATGCATACATGTTTATGGTAGGTTGTTTTTTGCCGTGGTGGCGCTATCATACACGACAGATGGCGCTAGATTATGCGCATGCTAGGTAGCGCTAGTTCACAGTTGTTTACTCTAACGGAGCAATCCGACAATGTCGTATTATTGAGTCAAAATATGAGTGACAGAGGGGAAAAATGTGATGTTTCCCAAATCCCTGGCATCCCGTTACGGAAGACGTTTTGTATGTTTTGTGAATCGTATTCCACAGTCCCCCGCAAATATTTAAAACAAAACGAAGAAAGTTCAAAATTGCCAGATGCGATATGTTTAATACTGCGTAAGGTATACTTAGGGGGACGCTCCGTCCCGAAATAAATTAAATTTTTCGCTGATATGAACCTCATCCTTTCAGTACCGAAATTTTCAGCCACCCTTTTCACTACATGGACCAAAGTAATAACTCTCGTCCTAAATCATCATCATCATCTCTGGAGGTTGTACTATCCTTACAGAGTGGTATTTCAAGATTCATAGTTTAACATTTAACAACCTCTTCCTGCTTGCAAAGCAAGAGGGTTGTAAAATGAGTCCGTGGCAGAAACAAAGTCCGTAAAGCCTTAGCCGGTAGTACCTGTGGCAATGATAAGGAAATCATAGTAACGACCTACAAAGCAATTAGTCGCGCTCTCCCTAATTACGATCCTCCTGAATGGTCTCCAGCATTGAGTGACACTCAATGGATGAGCCTCCAAACTTTGCAGAACAGGCAGCAGAGTCGCCACTGGTTTCCATGCAATAACGCATGGTAATCATATACATCATAAGGTGCAGAATGCTCCCAGTCAGAGAGCACTGACTCTTTCTCACTCGACAGTTCCTTCCCAAGTTTTCTGAAAACGCTTATCAATGTCTGTAAGATCTCGTCCCATCCGTCACAGTTTCCGCCGTGAACGTCCCAAAATTACGCATTCTCGACACTCACTCTTTCAATGAAGGACAAAATCTCAGCTTTACTGCGGTGGTCGAGACAACAACAACGAAACTGAAAAACAAGTACGCCAAAAGAGAGAGAGTGCTGAAGTGAGCCTGACTTGTTAGTTTGAGAGGAAAATAAAAGTTCCGCTTATCTGCGTACTAGAAATATATCTCAGATTGCTTAACATTATTTAACCTGGTTTAAGCAGTTCAAAATATGAGAACACTCTACTTGAATCATATAAAATTTAAAGTGTAGGTTTCATGGCATAACATTAAGAACGGATAAGCTATAAAATCAAGTTCGTACTGTACTTTAGAGCTATCAATGTTGCTGATCTATATATAAATTTATCAACCATCAAAAGAAATCATTCGCAACAAGTCCTACAAATTAGTGCAAAAAATAGCACAATATAAGGCCAAAAGCCCATTAAAGCCGTAAATCTAAAATTAAATGCCAAGATAAGGACCATGACTAAATGATGCCATTTTGCAGAGCGCCTAAGTTCACACAATACAAATTATAAGGCACAGAACTGAGCAGCGTCAAAAGCCAAACTGCCGCAGACAGAAAGCAACAGGATAACCAGCCCAAGTGTGTGTGTGTGTGTGTATTTGAGTGTGAGTGAATGTGTGTGAGTGAGTGAATGTGTGTGAGTGAATGAGTGTGTGTGTGTGAATCATGCATGTGTGTGGTGTGTATGTGTGTGTAAGTCCGCTACATCTTCCAATCGCTTTATTCGGGCAGCTCGGTCTGTTGCTGCCACGGCGAATTATTACAATTTTGTAATTTATTTAAGAGCTTTGCATAAATGGCCATTTACATTTGTATGGCTATGTGTGCTTGTATGTGTCTATGTGTGGGTATTAGTCCTTGTTCAGTTACCAACAATGTGCGCTTTTGGCTGGCCCATTTGTTTTGTTTGGGTTTTGCTTGCTGCTCATGTGTAATATTTGGATAAGAATATTGTAAGCCTACACTTAGAGATAAATAGTGTAAATTGACGTTTAAACAAGAAAGCGAGTTAGCCATAAACATGAATAGGTAGACAGGCACACCTTGGTCTGCTTTGGTGGATGTTTGACTTGCAGATCCACGGCTTCGACTGTTACTCAGCATCCGTTGATGGCTTTCGACCACGGTATTGGCTTGTGGTTGAATATCGCCAAACACAACTCTGAAGTAGTCCCACTGTTGCTCTTATGGTCGACAGTTAGCAATCGTGGCACTCATCACCATTTCATGCCCCAATAATAATCCTGAGAACTGTGATGTACTCGCAAAGTTGAGATGCTTTCACCATCAGCCACCTTATGCTCCTTCATTCCCCGGTAGTGCAATACCTTTTCATGGATTTGATCGACGTTTGTTGGCTTGGCAAGCTCTTTTGGTTTTTTTTAACGGTAGGCTTCATTTGTGCCGGTACGTTCACAACCGAATTCAGTAAACCACTTTTTAACCGTTGAAATTATCGGTGTAGAGCAGGGATCGGCCTATTAGTCGCTGCAATAATACTAGTGCGCCAGCAGAGAAAAGTTGGCAATGTGGTCAGCGCTTTCACTTGCGTGTATACGAATATTTTTAAAAGTTTACATTGGCAATTTCTCTGCAGCCGTGGTCGATGGCTGATGTAGTCACTCTAGTATTTATCAAGACTTTCCTCGCTATATAATAATGGTTTAAATTTAATTTTTTTCATATCAAGTGTTTGAATATTAGCCTCGAACACGATTTGCAAAGGAGTTGGAATTTGAAAAGTCATCTATGGTAAGTGTATATTTTATGAAGTTTCTGACCAATCACCCAAATACTTTTTAATTTTTCAATCGTATTAACTAAAATAAGTGTTGATATGGTCGAAAATTCGCCTAAAACTCGTTTCACGATAAGTTCGACTTTCAAAACATGGTTAAAAAGTGGCATTTCTGACCAATTCACCCAAAATAACTTCGTCATTTTCCAATTGAATTTACTTAAATAAGTGTTGAAAAAGTCGAGAATTTGTCTAAAACTCGATTTGCAAGCAATTTGAATTTAAAAAGTTGGATGAAATGTATATACAATGACATTTTTGACCAATTCACCCAAAATATATTTGTAATTTTCAAATTTACTCAAATAAGTGTTGAATTAAAAAAATAACTAATAATAAAACTCGATTTGCAAGGAGTTTGATATTGAGAATTCGTTAAAATGTATATTTAATGACATTTCTAACCGATGCACCCTAAATGAGTTCTCATTTTGCAATCGAATTTACTTAAACAAGTGGTGAAATGGTCTAAAACTCGATTTGCAAGCAATGTGACTTTGAAAAGTTCGTTAAAATGGATATGTAATGACATTTTTGATCAATTCACCTCCTATAAATTCGCAATTTTCCAAACGAATTTGCCCAAACATGTGTTAATATGGTCGAAAACTCGACACGGCATGGACGTCATTACATTGAGTTCAAAACTACTGCCTATTTATCACTATAACTAAGATTTATGCAGCACCACGACTTTCATACAATAACATATTTTTGTTTTGCCTATTTTTGTAAATAGCAGAGTACAAAGATTGATATATAAGTTATAGCAGCGGATAACTACCACTTATAATACACAGTGTTGCTTTACACACCAAACTCATCGACTTAAACATTTGTACTTTATATACTTTTTTTAACAGTGCATGTGTATATATAGCTATTGTCTTTACGACTTGGCATAATTTCACTTGACTTGGCTGTAAAATGCTTTTAAATTTAATTATTAAGCATTTTCAACTTAATAACAAAAGCGTTAACGAAAATACATAGCATACCTTTCCGGGTAACTTGCCTACCATATTAATGACTAAGCAAATATGTTTTAGCAATTGAGTTATAAGCACGCCATTTATGTATGTATGTATATATGTAATATATATTTTTGTCATATGACGTAGAGAAACGTTCTGCGCAATGATTTATAAGCCGCACTTCAGCCAAAAACGCCAGATAATTGAGTTGATTCATCATTTTTGGATAACGGAAATAGCTTTCACCTTGCTGACGTGCGTGCTCCGTCACTGTGTGCGTGCGCCGGCCACTCAAAATGGCTGCCAGGCATAATACAGCAGACCAAGCTACTGACAAGTGTTTGCATATGCATGACACAAACAGGCCGGATACCCGTGCGGCACTACGGGTTTCTGTACGGACTATGGCGGGGGTCTGTACGGGAGGCATACGGTGATTACGAACGATGCTCAAAATGTTGCTGCCAACGAAATGAAAATAACATTTAGTATAAAGCATGATATATGAAAATGATAATGTGGCTTGACAAGCTGCATGCTGACACACACACAAAGACACACACACACACACACACACACACACACACACACACAAACACAAACACTTAACACATACACGCTCAGATCACACACACACACAGACACATGATGGCGTGAACATATATCTGTCTGTTCCATAGACAGCTAGTTAAGCCGCGTTCAATGTTTGTCCTCTCGCTCACTCCCTGCGAGTGAGTGTGTCGTAGGTCAGTTTTCAAAAGTTTAAACGTCGAATGTGACACTCTGGCTGAGCTTCTCTTAAGTGCCTTAAGAGCGCGCATGCGCTCTTACATTGTTGACAGCAGAGCGTCGACTGCGTTGCTTTGGCAAGCAACACGTGCTACAGCAAGAATGAAGGGTAAACAAATAAATATAAACATGAAAAAACATATGCGTATCTGTGTGTCCGTGTGTTTGTGTGTGTGTGTGTGTGTGTGTGTGTGTGTGTGTGTGTGTCCGTCTGTGTGTGTGTGTGTGTGTGTGTGTGCATTGGTGTGTAAAATGTGAATGACATTTTACGCTTAAAATCGCGTTGTAGTAAGAGAGGCGGAAGGCGAAGAGGGTGTGAGTGTAAGTTAAGTGCCGCTTACTCTTCGTAGTCTGTCATTTTTTGTAGCATACATTTTGGCGCCAAATTTGTTTGCTTGATTAACAGTGCAAAATGAAGAAACTTTGTCATTTTTTATGGTTTTTCGTTAATAATAATAATAAGTCAGAGAGCAAACATTTGTAATTTTTTGTGTTTTACCTTTCCGCAAAAAAGTATGGTGATTGGCCAAAAAACTAAAATCTCGAATTTGATGTTTTTCGAAGTTTCAACCACTCTGACAACTTTTCCGGCGATTTGGAGATGTTTTTGTATCCGTGCGTTGTCGTTGTCGATGTAGTGTGTTAGTCAAATAACATTAGTAATTTCGACTTTAGCAAGCTAAATGTTTTTCTATCGTGTTGGGCATGTCTTCCAACAGTTTCCTATAGTTGGGTCGCCAGAGGAATAATAAGAGTAAATAATTTTCGAAAATAAATTTTTTTTTTTAATTTTTTGTTGTTTAATTTTCTGCTAGCTAATTTCGGTTGTTTTGATAAACGTGCAGAAAAGCCTGAGTTGGTTACCAACTTTTTATTTTATTTAAATTAATTGAAATTCACAAAAAATCAAATTATGCATTTAGAAGCATACAACTTTTATAAGATAAAAAAGTTTAATTCTTTTGAATTGATGTAGAGGTAGAAGTAGAGGTAGAGGATACCGATATCCTCGGCTAGACGTAGTATGAATAAGTCAATTGTTTTAAATTCATAAAAAATTGTTTCTTTATATTAGCGCAGTTTTGCCTTTAATAATTTTTGAGTAGAATCTGATCGAACATTGGAAGTGTAGGTCCGTTTAGACCATTAGATTAGATTAGATTTGTGGTGGGTGTGATGGCTCATTAGAGAAAGATAAAACCATCCCTAGCACTCAGGCAGCTTTGCCTATTGGGCCATTCCCGACAGAGGACGTTAGGGGAGAGAAAGACAGTTGAAATAAGAGAAAGGAAGAAGTTGAAGACAGAGGAGGCTTTCTAAACAGGCTTCCTATTGTCACAATCTTCCCGACTCCCGTAGGAAGACGTTTGACCATTACTGCACGGTTTCGACATATTCGATTATAAGTTCTATGCATCTATAAGACTACCCCTTAAAATATGCTATGATTTTTTTAAAATTATTTTTAAAAACACTAGCTCATCCCAGACCGTACGGCAAAGCGAAACCCAGGAGTCTGAACTGATTTTATATTTTCCATAGTGGGTAACATATTAAAACAGTAAATAAAAATGTATTCTAGGACTTGCAGTTGAATGTCCGTTGTACCACATGTCATAATGAACTAAAAATTTTCATAAGGTCCGATTCAATTTTTTAAATAAATAATGCTACTGAAAAAACATGTTATTGCTTCATTGAATATATAATTGAAATATTTATTTTAAATTTATAAAGACATAAAATTAATTGCAAATTTTAAAGTTGTATTAGTATTTTTCTTTAAGTTTAATTTAAGTTATTGTTAAAAATAACAGTAAAATTAAATATAAAAATAATTTTAATAAAAAAAAAATCTTATTTTTAAAAATTAAAATTTACTTAAAAACAGCAACAAAAATTTCATTAAAATAAACCTTACCAAAATATATAGAAGGTAGTTTTAAAATAAATCTAATTTATTTTAAAGTTTAAAGTTTAAAGAATTTTAAACAATCGTTTAAATTACGCTGAATGACATTAAAAGTATTTTTCTTTTCAACACATAAAAGTCATTCACAACTTTACATTTGCCACGCTCCCAACAACAACAACAAGTTGTTCGCTCTGTGACGAGTTGCGCTCTTAGTGCATTCCCAAGAGAGAGCGCAAACAACAAAGCACAAACAATAACAACAATAGCCGTAGTCAGCAAGCCAGACAGATACCTAAGAGAGAGAGACAAGCAAGTTAAAGAGAAATGCAGTCAACGTCAATGGGCTGCTGCGTTGGCAGCGCAGCAGCAGCGCGAGGCGCTCGCTTAGTGTTCGATTGTGGGCCGCCAAGTTTGGCAACAGTTACAGCAGCGAGCAGCCGGCCGAAGGCAGCGCAACGCTTATGCCGGCGGAGCTAAGGCCAAGCTAGGCAGCAACGTTAGCGTAAACGTCAACAGCGACGCAAGCAGCGACGCAGCTTTGGGCTACCGATTGAGGATGATACAAACAGTAGACGATGATTTTGAAATTCAGTCATAGCCGGTATTTCGAACTGTTTGGACGTGTTAAGCGGATAAAATTGGCATAATAATACGTGTTAGTTGTATGTTATGGGCTAGTTGCATTAGTATTAGTTCACACACACACACACACACACACACACACACACACACACACACACACACACACACACACACACACACACACACATAAGTATAATGTGCTTGTGTGCGTGTTAGGCACTGCTTGGAGATTTAATGGAAAAAGCATTAATGGATGCTGCGAGCGTCTGGGACTAAAAGGGCCGTCAGTGATAGTGGCCTAGCCAGCATGTTTATGTGTGTGTGTGTGTGTGTGCATAAAGGGCTAAATTTGTACCGTTATGTTGCCATGTGTGTGTGTGTGTGTGCCCGTGTGTATTGATGCCTAAAACTATGCAACACAATTTCGGTTGCTGACATTTGGCAAGGCGCACATACGGCACACATTTGACCAGGCCATAAGTGTGTCTGTGTGTGTGTGTGTGTGTATGGGCTTGTGTGCGTATTTTGGCTTTATCGTGGATTTTACTGACTTTACGGGTTATTTGTCCGCACGAATGTGTTCATAAAAAATGTAACTAAAGTGGATTTTGCCGCCGGCGCGCTTTGTATCTGTGTGTGTGTGTTCGCTCCGTTTTAATGTGCCGGAAACGGATGCTGATGCTGCAACCGCACACACACACACACAAACACCCACACACTCGGCTTACATTAGTGTCACGCTGGCGCATAAAGTAAATTGAATAAAAGGTGAAATAATTTCCGGCGCACAGCTGAAAACCCCTACAAGTAGGCCATAAATGAAAGGCGCAAAAAAGTGCTGCAGCTAATGGAAAAGTGTGAAAAAGGTTGCCCAATCGCTGTGGCTACAAAATCGCCAGCGCAAGTCAAAAAGGTGTGAAATTTCAATTTCAAAAAGCTTCTGCGCCAACTTTGACAAACAAACAAAAGAAAAAAAGTGCCATAATATTATGCAAATTTGGCAGCTTATGTTTTTTAAGACCCAGACAATAACAGACTCCGCCTAATAGACTAAAAGATTCAAAAAGTTCTTTTGTTCGAGCGCGAGTAAGAAGAAACACCGAAAATTGAATTGAATTCGAAAAGTGCGGTGACGTACGGTGAAGTATGTGGCATGCGATTATCAAAGTGTGATAAAATTGCGGCAACAATAACTGCGCCAAGAGAGCAAAAAAAAAAAAATCCGTGAAAAAGCAAATGTAGCCTATGCTGCGGCGCATACGACGTCACAGTCCATAAAAATTTCCGTCTATGCACTGCCACACAGCGCGTATAATTTATTGCCTCAGTTCGAGCAATCTTTTCTGGTTTTTTTCGGACAAAGTTTTCGCAATTGTTGAATGCAGCCGCAGCATATGCTATATGGTTTTTTTTCGCAGACCTTGCATCATTCGTGTGTGTGTGTGTGTGTGTGTGTGTGTGTACGTGTGTAGCAGGCAATTGTAAGCGCCGCAGCATATGCCTGTATATTTGTTTTACTCGCTCTTTTTTTGGTTTTGTCGGTTTTAGTCGCGCTCAGTACCCGGTTCTCGAAATTGTTACGGGCAGACTGCCAAAAATAATAAAATCACAATTTTATGCCCAGACAACTCAATGTAACCCAGTCAGTTGGATCGCTTGCAGTCCTACATTACCATCCTTTGCGGTCTGTGGCCAAAGATAACGAGGTAATTTTACTGAATGATTTCGTATTTCAGTTAGTAGTTTTCTTTTTTCTTAATACACTGCACAAATAGGATAAAGTGGCATATAAGTGCAAAGCATATTTGTGTAACAAGTATAAGGAAACTAGTGAAATTTCGCAAAGTGTGCCAGCAATGTCTTGTGCTTCGAAAGAAACTGCGGTAGGGACGCTGTGTTGGTAAAAGGTCAACATATGAAATTCTATGCTACTCTACAGTTTCGAAGAGCAGTCTTCTACTATTGGAACGTTATTGTCTATGTCTTTCGAAGTTTTCTTTTGATCTTGATAATTTTTATATTTGCTGTCAATAGTAGCTCTTAGTACTTTGCGTCTATTACACAAACAGTGCAAGGTATACTTTACAAGGTAACCTCACTCGGTCTCTCTTATGCTACTAAAGCTCTCTCATAAGTCACAGTCACAGTTGTTTATGAAAAAATCAAAACAATGCATACATATTTGCATAAGGATTGTTGACAAGGAAACAACATGCGTGGAGACAACCTTCCTAATTGCAGTTCGCAAAGAATCAATCCCATCAAGAGGGCAAGCGTAAGAGAAGTTTACTTTACTAATCAGTGAATTATCGTTGGCCCTTGTCATTTTCCTCTTGAGGAGGTAACATTTCAACCACTGAGAAAATATTACTTCGGTTCAAGATGCATTGCTTTTTCTACATTCACTCCAATTTGGAAATGAGTCACGTGCCAAAAAATTCTGCTTAAATCTTTTGCTCAAGGAACTTGTAACTGTTGCAATGCTATGCAAAAAATTTGAACTCAATGAAAGGCCAATGGCTGTAATATAGTTTTTTTTGGTAATTTTGAGGTCGCTAATTTCGAAACCGGAAACCGTTTTGAATTAAATAGAATGGTTTTCGAAATATCGCTATTTCAAAGATCAAATTATCAGCAAATCTCATATGATCGGTAATAATTAAAGGTATTCAAATGTCTCTTCAATGGTCTTCGGACAGTTTTGGCCTAACTTATCTCGATTGTGGATAACAAGGCAACGAACTAAAAAAAAATATGTAACTTTGATTTCCAAAATATTTTTTGAGTTTATTGCTTTGTAACCCTATTTCGAATCAAGGTAGACAAAAACTATCTGAAATAGTGGTGATAGTTCCAAAACCTTTTAAGATAATTCAAAATCTCTTCCGGATTTGAAATCAGCGACCCCAAATAAACCGGAAAAGGAATGTTTTATTGCTGGCGTTTTGTTCTGTACATGATGATGTTCGCAAAGAATCAATCTGTCGAATCCAAAAGGAACATGGGAGAAACCTTTTGTAATTTTTAATTAAGTAACTGAGACTGTAACTCGTAAATGTATGAAGGTAGACCAAAATTTTCTGTGAAACATTGAATCGATATTGTCTTTAATTTGACTCACAATTTACCCCCAAATTTACCGGAAACGATATGTTTTAGACATAGGTTTTGATTTGTTGTGCAATCAAACTAATTATCAAAGAACTGTACAGCTTTTACTTTGCTGGACAAAGCAAACATGAAACTCTAATAAATCATACAAAAAAAAAAATTTCGCAAAAGTTTCGTTGCCTTTTTGATTTACGAAAAGTTTGATTTCAGTGCGGGAAACGGAAACTGCAGGAAATAAACCGAGCCATTGAGTTTCGCTATGTGACAATAAAGGCTGTTAAAATGGCTGAACAAATATAAAGAAATTCTTCCATTCGGCCGTTTTGAAAGTTTCCAACAGAAAGTTGTTGACTAGTTCATAAACAAAGGTATAAATATCAAGGGATTCAAATTAATAAGGGGAATATGCGCAGAGAATGGCATCTCTTAATTAATTTTACTCATTGCTCAGTATTACATATAAAAGTGCAGAGCATATGAAATTCGGACTGTTCCGACTGTATCCTATCCACTTTGTTTTTCATTTATTTTTGTTTTTGCTGTTGAGTTTGGCTGTTGCAGAGCTTTTAGTTCTAAAATTTGTTGCGTTTTTTGTTTTGGGGTTTACTGCAAACTGTTTGTTTGCCAAGCGAACTGTTGAATTATGCATTCCATGAAAAGATAAGCTAAAATGTTGCATAAGCTTGGCATTGGCATTGGTTGGGTTTTGATAATGTTGGCATTCGTATTCGATGGTTATTAAATTTGAATCTAATGGCTAAGGAGGAAAGAGACATAGCACGACAGAGAATGGTAGAAAAGCTGTCTAACCATGCATGCAAAAGAAAAGTTCAATGATTGCCAGAAATTGATTCAGCACTTGTGCATTGAATAGTAAAAGGTGCAACTGAAACTAGAAACTGCAAATGAAGCTGTTTTAGTAGAATTTGATGTGTGTCTGTCAGATCTATACAGACAACAGAATATAATATCTGCTGTAATTTGAACTTCAGACAATAGCAATCTCTTTGTGTATGGACTCAATCATCGTTTTGGCTTGAAACAAAGCATACAAAGAAAATGTATATTGTGGTTATGGGCTAATTTTGAGTAAAACTAAAATCTATCCAAAAGTTTTACCGAAAATTTATTCAAGTTTTCTAACATTTTTCTTACATCTATCAATAAATGGCAGTGTGATGCTCAAATACAATGTTAGAAGCGTTTATATTACCAAAAAACGATTTCCTGCAATCAATCAAGTTGCAAGGGTTATCTTTAGCTACCAAATTTAGACTTTAAAACAAAAAAATTCCTCAAAAACCGGTTTTCTCATGTTTCATCCAAACTTTTAAGACTGTGAATCACAACTTGCACACTAGAGGAAGGACGACATGACATGCTATTTGACAGATTTCAAGATTTTGTATTCACTCTACTATACTCGGTGGGCACATGACGCGACTCACTGGCAAAAAGAAGAAGAACTTCCTAGGTGGGCATCGATCCCGATACCTGACGTCACCCAATTATAACCATCCCAAATTTTGAGATACATATTAGAGATAGGATTATTGGGCGAGTTCTAAGCGAGATAGGGGGCGCAATTGATTCGAAGAATCGCAGTGCACTACTTCCCTTTAATATATTATTATTACTATCAAACCCGGCAAACTTCGTTTTGCCCAAAATAGATTGAGGCTCTGACGCCTGCTCGCTCCGCTCGCCAACCCCCGTACACCATTCGAGGTAGATCATCCTTATCTTTCTCACTCTCTTCCAAATATTAAGTTCAGCTGCAGATATTAATATCAATATCTGCCTATCCTTTTTCTCATCTTAATTTACCTCCTAAGAATTATGCATATGTGCTTCTCTCTATTGTGCCCAGCCTCTATCGAGCTTGGCACAATTCATCTCGAAATTTCTGTGATAACTCAATTTCCGCCCAAATGTAAATCTTGTTTATTGTTTTATTAAATTTTTTACCCTTTCTTGCTTAATTCATGTCTTACTTGTTGCATATTTATGTTTTCACAATTGCAGCTGTAGCTTTTCTTAATTGGAATAATTGAGACTTTAGCTGCCATTCTTTTATTGTTATTGTCATGCGCTTTCGACTCTCAAATCTGCATACTACCTTACTAGCTGCCTGACCAACTCTTTCGAAACAAGCTCTCTCGATTCTGGCATTGTGACTACCAAGACAGTCATATCATATATACAAGTAGATTCGACATTTGCCCAACAAATTGAATAACCTGGAAAGCTAATCGCAATGCATAAGGCGACTTAAAGGCCTTCAAGTTGGCAAGTCAAGTTGCTCCTAGCACTTGTACCAATTAAATTTATTTGTTAGACACCCAAGTTCTATCAACGAAAACTGCAGCTACAGAGTCTACAGTCAAGTCAACTTTATTCATAACAACTCGCTGGAACAACGAAAACAACAAATGGGTACAAAACAAAGGCACTCCAGAGTCAGCTGCATAACAACAACAACAACAATAAGAGAGTGGAACAGCGCAGGATCGTTAAGGGTAGGAGTCACTGTAGTCACTCTGTGTTGGTCCCGGTAGTCACTGTCACAATGCTCTACGCTCGAAACGTTCTTGGTCTTGCGCTCCCCCAGGGCTGTCAGAGCAATAACAATGAAGAGTTTTCATGGCTTGGAAAAAATATGCGCCCATTAGAATTTGTATTTTTATTTCATATTTTTTTCGCGGCAGAGCATTGATGTAATATAAAAAAAAGGTGCCTAAACATTTGTATAGACATGGTGCTACACAGATACTTTCATATCTACAAGATACTATAGTAGCTATGTATCTGTATGGTTTTCCATAGTTCAGTTTGATCTGCTGGTTGCTAATGGTTGGGGGCAGTTCTACTAAATGTTATTAGCTGCATCGCCGCCTGCTTACCTCTCCTCTTGCTCACTCTCTCGTCCCCTCACTCTCTATTCCATTCTCGCTAACCCCGCCGTCTGCGCTCTTGAGGGCTGCTTTCACCCTGCAGCTTTTAGGTCGCACTTGCTTGGACCTGCCATTGTTTTGGTGGCCGCTTTTATGTACCCAACGCGCCATTGTGCAAAATCGCAGCTATTTATGCTAGTCGAGGAGTTACGAGGGCGGCGGATGCTCTTTGACTGGGCGCTGGCTGTGGGCGTGGCTGTGGGCGTGGCTGTGCATTGTCGTTGACATAGAACAAAAAAAGCGAAGAAAAATAAAATAATAAAAGAGTTGCACTTCAGCCGAGTGCAAATGGATCTATTGTTTTAGACGTTTCGCATTAAAAGCGTGTGCCCCAAGTGGCTAAGGGTGACGCAAGCCGGAAATTGTCGAGAGCTTAGCTCGGGCGGGACCTTAAAGTTACCTTAAATTATGTTTATGCGCTACACATAGCTTGTACGTACATATATAGGAAGTTGTGCATATAAATTACAGAAGCTGTCAACGTTTGCTAAACGCAAACACATCCGTTTTGGTAGGAATATGCAACATCTACAACATTGCAGCACATGCAATGTTGCATCATAGGAGTAAGAGCTAGAACGAGAGCGAATTCTAACCACAAAACAAATAGCGAGGTGACGACCATTAAAACGATTCAACAACTCAACTCAAAAGAAACCAACTAAGTATGAAAAACCATAAGATAGAAATGGCAACTTTTGTAAGCCAAAGTTTAGATGCCCTTTAAGCAATCATTCTATTGGTGTTATACAATATTGTAGATAAATCATTTTATCTGATAATTCAGTCTAGTTACTACATCAACTTTTCTTGTAATTAGCTCATACTCTTTCCAAAATTACGTGTTAAGGGGTTAAACTCGTGATTTTTACAAGTATGCAAAGTTTTGCATTTGTGGCTATCCCACTTTATATTATGAATATATCATCATAGCAGCGCACTCAAGATTCTTCTCAGAATGAAAAAGCTCTCTCTTAATCTACTTAGAAATATTTTTTTATTCAAAATTATATCTATCGATTACATAGCAATCATAGGCCCAATATTAGGCTATATTAAAACACCAGGCATTTCAGAAGCACAGAGGGAGAAAATTGATTGAACGAAGTTATCTCCTTCTCCTCCTCGTCGTCCTTAGCCTAGGCATTAAAGCTATTGTTTGTGGCAACTTACAAATAGAACAATCGGAAACGGGAAACGGAATGTTCTTAAGTCAAGAATTTTCGTTTTGCTTCTTAGGAAAAACATGCTTATTGTACTTTTTTAACCAATTTATTGATTTCCTAGAATAGTTAAAGGATTTTTACAGAGTTTCAACCTGTTTTTGTTTTTTCATGTGAATTATTGAAGAGTCTAACCGCTCGAAACGATCGGTGAGTCGAGAGAGTTGGCTATTGAGTTTATGTAGATACTACTAAAACCCCATTGAAACTTTTTTCATCGGACATCATTCGGATTTTTCTTCCTTCCATTCAAAGCTTAAAAGATTTCCTTCCATTGAATTAAACTAAATGGATGTGTCTTCTTCTTTTTAAACGAGAGTTAGTTTTTCAAGAAACAGGATTGTGTCGTGATTACACTATATGACAAAATTTGCATGCCAGATATGTAACTTTATATTAAATTGTATTTTTTGCAAGATCTTGTACTTTTAGAGATCACATAGTCAAATGTGTAAGACTAGCTTAATAAGGTTCAAGGTCTTAGTCCATAGGAAATCCCTTGCAATTAATGCATAGGTTAGTACTCAAATCTTCGATTTTTTAATTATCTTCTTAAATAATGATCATACATAAGGTATTTCTGTACATTTCGACAGTTCAAAAGTTGAAAGATGTGTTCTGCAATTCGTCGCGTGTTTCTGAGACAAGTTAACAGGCTCTTTGTAAGAGCATAATGAAAAGGTAAAAATGATTGCTTGACGCCTTGAAAGCGGATGCAAAAGCGAATGTGAATCCAAACGGCGGATGGAACAACGTTTAACGGTTAACGCTAAAGCAGTTAGAAGCAACACTAGCACACACAAAGGCACACACACACACACACACACACACACACACACACACACACACACACACACACACACACACACACACACACACACACACACACATTCGTATGTGTGTATATGCTTGCATTTTCGCTTGGTTGCCTTTGAAACACATGCAACTTGAATACTCAGTCACTCTTTGTTGCATTGTGTGTTATGCCTTGTGGTTGCTGCAGCTGCTGTTGTTGTTGTTTTTGTTGCTTTGGTCGCACTTAAAGCCTTTAATGTTGTACAAACACTTGTGGGCTCAAGGCGCGTGCTAAATGCAACACATTTGTACACAATCATGGAAGGCAACAGGGCCCCATTACTCCAACGTTTAGCAGGACCTTCAGGAACTCCCCCTAGAAGCAGCGTAATCGGTAGCAATATACAAGTTCAGTTGCAACTTACAGTTACTTCAATGCGCTCTGTGTATATGTGTGTGTGTGTGCGAGTTGCCTTTCAAAATAGCTTTTTTCGGCATTTGTTGCTGAAGATTGATTACCCCCTTTCTAGGGCTTACAATGTTACTTATTTCTGTTGGCAGCCATTGTTGTTCTTGTTGCTTTTGTTGCTCTTATTGTTTGGTCCAACACTTTCCACATACTTATAGCGTAATTATGTTCCTAGGTGCTATAAATACTGGCAGTGATATGTGAGCAGCCTTTTGTTATGTGCAGCCACGTACACATAATGAATAATGAATGAATCATTTAATATAACTCCATTTTGAAATGGTTTGAAAAGCTGTACAAAATGTTTTTCAAGCGAATGTACTTGATTCCGTTTATAGCGGCCATTTTCAAATGCACTGAAGTAATTGAAACTTGACTATTTTACTCAAGAAACTAATAAAATAGTAAATTTTTTATATATATATATCAACTCATTATGCTGAAATATTTAAATAATATTGAACTCTTTAGGTTTGGTGCACTATCATTGTCAAAGTCTTTTTAGGGTCTTATACTATGTTTTTAAACTTGACATACAAAACTAACTAACATATTTATCTTCAAATCCATATATTCTTAACTGGCCATGCTGCTCTCCTCCATTTGGTGATACCAAAGTTAGCTAGTGTACTCCCTACCTGGCCCTACGTTATCCTAATCTCTAATCCCTAATCTTACGGATTACTTTCCGCTCAAAACACTCCAAGGGCATTTTCATCATACCGCGTCAACGTCACGCTCATATGGTGTGACGCACGGATGACTATGATGACTATGAATACTACATGGTGGTGGCATAGTTTAATGCTAGATGGCATATGAGCTAGAGGAGCTTTTTTCCTTTCAGGTTTCAAAACTGACTGGTTAACCGCTTACATGTAGCGACTGTAGCATATCAATGAGCTTAAGATGGCACCATCATATGCACACTCTTGGTATGCTACAATCACGGCATGTACGGGGCATATTGATAATTTGTATGAGAGCTTTAGGATATAGCGAACCAATTTTGAGCAAACTTAGCATAAATGTGTTGACTAATAAAAAATCGAGCTGATTTTTGTGTGGAATGAGGTATCTTGAAAGATATGAAGGGTTTTCCAACCGTAAGTCCTTTTAACAACCAGTTATTTCGAAATTTCACATCTGTCAGACTAAAGTTTTTGTATAGTTCTTTTGTTTATTAACATTAAAACAAAGCTTAAAGTTGAAGTTTCGTAGCTGAATGTTTTGTAAAAATTTCACTGAAGACGGACTCAGAGCGGGTATATGCTCATACCGTTTGCATAAGTTAAAGACATAAACTCTTTATCCATTGTATTTAAATTAAGTTTAATATTGTATCATATATTTTGTAAAGAGAAATGACATATTCAGGGGTATGCCAGAGGTCTCTAGACTGGTTTGCCGAAAGTCTTACTAAATAAATTCCTCGATCAGATGCTTAATTGCTAGATTTTTCATGCTCTCACTGAAAGTTCTATCACATTGACGAATTGCTTTTTGATTGAAAAACGTTATAAAAAGATATGTGGTTTACCGTAAAAATGTTTTGGGTTGAAATTCGGTTAAATGGCAGGTGTTTCTGATTCAGTTTTTCACATTAAAGAATATATATGTTGTTATTTGCATTTCAAGCCACATTAAGTAAATCCTTGAAACAACGGCTTGGCAACCGTCAGCAGAAACGCTTTAGGCATTGTTTTATTTTGATTCTTAATAAAACCAAATCTTATGTCAACTTCAGACTACTAATCTACTTAAAACTTAAATCTTCTGAATTTCTTTGTCAACATGTCAAAATAATTTTAAGCCCATGTTTACATATTTCCAAACTGTCTTTACGCTTGTTAAAGCACTTATTTCTGCGCACATTTGTATGCTATGATTTTTGTCACTTAAGCCTTTGACAGACGCATTCGCAGCTTTTCCGCTACAAATCAAGCTCTAACAAATAAACAGTTATTATACAATTTCACACACCAAAGCTTTTAAGCAAAGAGCAACACACACACACACACACACACACAAATACACACACAAAAACAAATAGATACCACGACTAAGACACAAACAGAGCCAAGTGTGACATATCTAAAGCGCCGCCACACATTTAGCGTCAAATTTGCTGACAGTTAGCAGTTATGACACAAAATACAACACAAAATAACTGTGAAAAGGATGCGTTGTGAATGCCGCTGCCCGCAGCCGTCTGTGTGACTGTCTCTCTGCCTGGCTGGCTGTCTGTCTCTTGTCTGGCAACTCTTCGCTGCTCGGTCGACTGTCGCCGCAGCAAATGAAGCTAAAGCGTAAAAGTTGAGACAGGCGAAAGGCGACACATAAAAGCGTGCAAAATAAAAACTCATTAAAAATGAAAAGCAAACAAAACTTGCACACACACAGGCACACACACACACACACACACACACACACACACATTTAAACAGCAGCAGTCACTTATTTTTTTTAAAAGTGATGCCAACCAAGTGCTAAGCAAAGAGAGAAAATATGGCAACTAGTTGATTCTATACGAAGTTTAGTTACTCTTTCTAAAAATGCTTAGTATATGATTCATATGAAAGCCATACATTTATATGGGTGTTGCACTATCTGTAGATTGTACATAGTCAGTATAGTACAATAATTCAAAGGTAAGAGTCATCTGCCGAAACTCGCTCTCTTTCGGTTAATTTTCAGTCTGTTGCAAACGTTAACCATTTTAATTATTGAACTATGTTTTCACTATTATTTTTTACCCAAACCCAGGAGAGTCTAGATGTCTTTTTTAATTAAACATTTTGGGAAATGTTACGCTTCCGTTTTGCTGAAAAGTTTAATAAATAAATCATCACTAAATGCTCTTTGAGACCCCAGATAACAGAAAATTTTATATTTTGGGATACAAGTAGAAAATATTATTTGAGACGTATAACAGGAATATGATGCGCAAGTTGAAGGCACGATTTTAATAAATCCTCTTAACTGACATAGCAACCCAATACCGGGTCATGTAGAGCACATCCCCAGAAAAAATCCTTGACATCAAAAGTTTACTTTTCAACATCAATCTGAGATCCCAACCACCACGAAGGAAACATAATCTTAATGTTTCTCTCATTTACAACTGTAACAGTAACTACTCGCTTAGGTCGACCAATTACATAGATAACATCAGCGTATGCGAGCCGTTCGCAACACATTCTCAAACACAAAGTTGAAGAGGTTGCAGAAGAGTATATGATCTTCTCTGCAGCCTCGCTGTGCATCTAAAGCTTCAGAGAGGTTCTTTTCTACCTTGATGAATTGCGTATGTTGCTAAACGTCATTCTGCCTAGTTGCACCAACTTTGCATGGATACCCTCTGAAGTAAAGCCTCTACGCGATCCCTCAACCGTCTATCACATGCTGTTTCGCTCTGATGTACTTCGGCAGTTCGGAACACATTCTCCAACATAAAGTAGAAGGGGGCCCAGGAGAGGGTATCAAATTCTCTGAGGCCTCGTTAGACATCAAAAACATAGATAGTACGGCATCTACGTGATCCCTCAACCGACTATTAAATGCTGCTATATAATCAACAAAGAGATGGTGGGTGTTGATTTGGCATTCGTGGGTATTTTCTAGGATTTGGCGTAGTGTGATCAGGTCGATGGTGGACTTACCAATCCTAAACTCATACTGATAAGGTCAAATCAGTTATTTTCGAATGGCTTTGTGCTTTCACATAGCAAGATACAATGGCGACAGTTAGCGCACACCATGGGGTCACCCTTCTTGAGGATGGGAAAGAGGACACCTAGATTCTAATCGTCGGGCATGCTCTAATCTAGCCATATTCTGCAAAAAAAAAAACTGCCGCCAGTCTTGAACAACTCTACAGAAAGGTCATCGCACGGTCGGAGAAGTGTTCCCTCCACAAACACAGTGCACCCTGTGTTCATCTCTAGAGAAAGAGGCACCGTTACTAAATCCTTCGAACAAACGCTTGGCTTTTTGCTGCTGCACATCGTGATCTTCTCTTACTCACGATTTTCCTGCTCGCGTTATTTACGTCTAAAAAGGTGCCTCACCATCTTCCGCATCTCCAGATAGTTGTCTCGCACAGATCGTGCCAACTGCAGGTTTCATCTCTATTGGTTTCTCGACAGTGGGCGTTGAAAACCAAGTTCGTCCGCCACGGTAGTACGCAGTCGGATTTGTGGTTCCAAAGTCGCTCGGCGCTATCAAGTGCGGAGGACGGTCGTTTTTTTTTTTGGAATTGGTGTCCACCACGAGGAGGTTGTGCTTCAACTTTGTTAAGGCAGAGTAGGTAACACCCTGCTTATTGCCAAGCTTTCGGCCTGCTGAATAAAATAAAAACATTTGCATGCTATATAGAGAGTTTTATAATTCTATTTTTTTTTTTTTCGATCTATATTAGGATTTTAAAGTAGACTAAAAGATACTTTATGACTCGTATTATTATTATATTTGGCATAAAAGTAGCTTACAGTGATTCAAGAGGATTTTTTTTCAAAGATTTTACTTCTAACAAAGTTACGCAAACTACAGATTTGCATAAATTTCGCACACTAAGTAGGGTTTTTAGTTTCTATTTTTTTATGTAGCTTTAGGTGAACACTATTCGTATCAAAACAACCGATGCTAAAGTCTACACTGCACAACAGTGTAAACTTCACATTGTTACCAACTCTTCGACAAACTTATAATGCTCAACCTTCTGTGAAGCGTAGCACACAGAGTGCTAAAAACGCTCACGGCACATGTTTTCAACAAAAGAAGCTGCAAAATAAACAAATCATTTAAAATTCTCAATTAAATGCAAACAGCTCAAGTCTCTCAACTGCCACGCCCCCTCGCTCCGCTCCTGTCCAGCTTGCCCCATTGCTTAGCTGAAAAGGTGTCAAGTTGCTAACACGCAGCAGCCGAACGACGTGTGATGTGTGTGTGTGTGTCTCTTGTCCCTCTCCGGATTGTCGTCTAATGGGTGTCATGATGATGTTTGTTTAGTCCCAAAGACTTTTTGTGTACAACTTGGGCTTGGTTGAACTTCCGCGTGAGATTGAAAAGCTGCCTGATTCGGCGGGCTGCGTGTCTCCGGGTCTATGATGCCTTTCATGCGCAAGTCAAAGTGCTCGACCTCAAAACATTTTTATGTCTTCTTCATTGTTGTATTACTCTTGGCTGGAATTCTTTGCTTTTGGACTTGCCTTGCTCTGTTTACAATACACAAATAAAATTTAACGATGGCAAAAGTCATTCATTTTGTATGCTCGCTCATAAATACTCGTTAAATCTATTTACAAAGTATGCAAAACTCTAGAGTGATGCAAATTTGTTCGGCATATGTGTGTGAGTGTGTGTGTGTTTGTGTGTGTGTGCGTGTGTGTGTGTGTGTGTGTGTGTGTGTGTGTGTGTGTGTGTACATGGTTTCGTTGCCTTGGTTGTCTTGACTGACTATTTATATAAAGTGAGAGCGACATGTGAATTCTTTTATACGCAAGCATGTTTATTATTGTACAAACTAAGTTTGATTTCTCTCATCTGTGTTGACAGCAAGTTTTGCCATATTTATACATCAGCCAGCTTATGTGTGTGTGTTTGTCTGTGTGCATGAGTAAGGATAGACGTATCAAATGTCAAATTCTTCTGAACTTGACATGATTAGTATTGACATGTCATAACATGATGATACTCTTGCAAATGAGGACCAGTTGGGGATATTGTATTCGTCTGAGGTAAGAATAAAATATCTGCACAAAAAAAAGCACAGAGATGGAGCTGAGAGAGTTTTATTTTGGCTTTATGTCAGAAAATTTCATAATTGTACATATCAACTCAAGTCTAACAATTTTGTTTAGCTCTGACTGACATCTGATTAATGAGTAGTAAAATCTTGTTTTGACTCAATATACGGAGAACTACGATAATTGAAAGTAAATATCGAAACAAGAAAAAAATAAGTTTAGAAGAATGTATTTGACGAGATGATAGTAATTTAGCTATGATTGTTAGCAAGCAAAGGTGAGATGATATTGTTGTAGATTTGTTTTCATCATATAAAGATGAATTTAAAAAGACATTCTATTCTTAATTATAAAGAGATTTAATAAACTTAATATACAAATTCTTTTTAAATTTATTTATTGAGATGATCCTTTTCAAAGGAAAGTTGTTTTATGCTTGCAAAATTTTGTTGATTTCATTATATCATCGGTAAACAGATATCTTGGCAATGAGATGACTATTTCATGAGATGACATTCTAATTTTGTTAATTTTATCAATAAGAAGACAGATTTCTTTGTGTTTTATTAGACTGAGTCTTGGATATGAATCAAACATACATAGTTGTCATGTTTCATGTCGTCTTTGACTAAATTACAATGTTAAAGTAATCCAGACAAAAAAAGCAGAAAAAAATGGTTTCTTAACTTTGAACATGTGCTGGAAATCTCAAGACTTTTTTGCCGTCATGTTAAGTAAGTATATGCTTGCGGGCTTCTCCTAAAAATGAGTCTTGCGATTTTATATTGTTGTCGAGCTGCAACACAGTTATCTTCTGTAAACTGCATGTGATCAGTCATCATCTCGTTCAAGAACTCTTGTGAGCTTTATTTTATTGAAAAAATATCGATAAGAAAGCTGAAACTGATATTACGGAGGTAAATGAATATAGTCGTCGTGCGCTTATGTAAAGATAAGCGGCTAATTATGTTTGGAGAACTCGTAAACAGAATTACCTAAAATGTAATCGACACTATGTGAATCAGATTCGAAATTGAGTCGTCGTCTTATTCAGCAAACTCTTATTTTCCTCAAAACTTTGTTTTGTTATTACAAAAGCTCAAGAGGTTTCACTAGGAGTGAATTTCCATTCGGTATCAAAGAGATACGAAACAAAAAACTGATTTGATAAATAAAAATGGATTTGTTCCTGAATTGAAATTGTTCGTAGATGAACAATTAGCCTAACCAATTTATGGAAAAAAGAACCTATCGAGCTTAGAAGTTTCTTTATTCAAGGTTTTGGTTGCAGAAATATTTTGTTTTAACTACCTGGCAATTCTGCGACTCAATAATTCTTTTAATTTCTTTATTTCTGCTAAAAAGTAACTTCAATCAAAGATAATGCGGTTGTTAGATTGAAAATCTATTTATACTTACTTTCAATACTCTTAAGTAAAAGGATCCTATAATTTTTGAAATAAAAGTCACAAAGCTTTTGATAAGAAAAGTGTAAAGCAGTTGCAGAATTTGAAACTATTAAAAATTCGACCAGAATATTTTCAAAATCAAACTTCGATCAAACCTTTGTTTATTTTGGCCTAAAGTCATATGACATCAAACAGCAAATTCGCGAAGAGTGAAATATATTTTCATTACTCGTCATACGTCTCTCTAGGAAAAAGCAAATTGTAAATGCTCCACTTAAAATGTTAAATACAAGCAGCGCATCTAATTTACAACATTAAGTACTTGGAACAATTTTGATTTTTAATTTATACCAAGCGTTTTTGTTTTCGTTTTTTCAAGATTCGTTTACTCTAGTTTAAGGTTAGTTAGTTATTATTTCAGTCATTGTTGTTGCCAACAATGCCATCCCAAAAACATTTCATAAAATTTTAATTAAACTTGGGCTTCCATTTTACATTTTCAGGTGGATGATGATGGCTGTAAACGAATGAAACAACTGCAACAACAGCAACACAACATCAGTCGGAGAACTATTTTATGCAAAGATACCTACAAAAACGTATATAGTATAAAAAAAAAAACATAGCTCAAACATCAGGCAACCGTACAAAACATGCAACGGTTGCTGCACAGCAACAAAACAAAGCTGCAACTTGAATAAACTGAAATAAGCTCCATTAAAAACATTAAAAATTTATAAAAACAAGTAACTTGCTATTATATGTATGCAACATATACATGTAAATACATACATGCAACGAAATGAGTTTGTTAGTGTTTGTGACCAAGGCAAGAGGTGAGTGTGAAATGCAACAAATACTTTTATAAGTGTAAGTGTGTATCTGTGTGTGTTTGTGTGTTGCAAGTTTGCTGCAGTTCTCGTTACCGTTATTATTGTTGTTGCTGTAAACAACTTAAACTGAATTCGCGCTTCTTCTGCGTAAAACACAAGCAAACAGCAACAACTACAGACACAGACACTCAATCATAAAACTTGCCACATAGTTGTAAACATATAAAAACGAAATAGTGAAAAGTAAGGCAACACACACACACACACACACACACACACACACACACACACACACACACACACACACACACACACACACACCGCTCAGAAAGCTTCATGCGTGAACATATGCAACGAGCTAAAAGAGTGGCTTCGCTAACATCGAAGCTTAAATACTCTTTACGTAGCAGCACTATGAGTGAAACGCTGCAAAATGTCATTCCAAATTCGATGGTCGCAAGACTGAATCTTTCTTTAGAATTTGGTCTATTTTGTAGCTTATTCCAAATAACCAGATCATATAACCGATTCACAGCTGAAATCTCCATAATCACATAAAGACCATGCAAAAGATTAGTTCTAATCCGGATACAAAACTTCTTAAAACATCAGTTTAACATTTAGTTGTTTTTGTTAAATTACTCAAAAACGAATGAAATATGTACTTTGAGTCATTCAGAAAAATTATATAAAAAGACATCTATCTAAATAAATGTAGTGAAAACAGAACATTGCACTACATATAGAAGTAAAAGTTAAAATGAGATTAAGTCAGCATAGTCAAAAATGACCGAGAGGGAGGGAGAGTCGGCCTCTTGTACATATGACCAAAGAACTTTTAATCGCATCGTGTCAGTATGCTCACTCACTCGCGTGTGATACTCTACAGCAGGGATCGGCAGCGGCAGTAGCGCTGCAGAGCGTAAGCTTAATTTAGGAATCTGCAACAATATTTTTGAGTCAGCAGAGAAAATTTGTCAAAGTGTTTAGCAGGCAGTATCCGAAAGAGAGCAAAAAGTGAATATGTGCTTTCTGTCTCTTAAAAGATGTGAGCTCTTGGGCTGTGACTGTGTGAGGACACGTCGAAAGTACTGTTCGTGCACAGGACGAAAGCTATCTCGTCTCTGTTAAGGCTTAGTTCTGCCCGTTCTTCTGCTGCTGCTGCCGATAACTGTACTAAAGAGACAAGTTGTGTTACTAGAGTTTTCAATTTAAAATGGGGCATTACATTTGTTGTCCCAGATGCCGTTAAAGGAATTATTCATGGAATCACTTAAAATATGAGAAAAACATGAACGAATAAAAGCATTTTAAATCGCTAACCCTAACTCTAACTGTTTTAGATGATACTTACTCTCAACTGGAAGCGAAATTTAACGGAGTTTAACTTATCAAAACTATCAGTGGGTAAAATATGTATCAGACCAATAAGTTGGAGAGAAAAGTGCCAGATCCGCAGGCACTCGACAACTTGTCCGTCGGTTAAAAACTAACTATATATGTAAAATCGTCTTGGGCGATTTTAATGATTGAAAGAGAGCGCATCCTTGGTCCTACACTCAACCTCCCTCAAAACCTGAAAGCGCCTAGGGAATTGGGAATCCTATATCTCGATTCTTGCGTATTACCGCGGGGAACATCTTTGATTTCCGACGCCCACTATCGAGGAACCAATGATCAGGAGTGTCCAGAAGCCACTGCATTGGTTCTATCGTAGGACCCTGCAGTCGGCTGCTACGCGATCTTTGCGGACCACTATCGGGAGATGCGGAAGATGGAGACGCTGCTTTTCAGGCGAGAAGGAAAAGCGCAAGCGAGAGGAGGTCGAGATGTGCAGAAGCAGTAGCGACGCTAAGAAGTTCTTCCAAAAAGTCAAGCGTCTTGTCGAAGGATTTAGTACCAGATCGGGTCTTCCTGTAAAAACGCATTGAAAAATCTGATAGTGGATGCACAGGGTGCACTGATGTTGTCGAGGGAAAACTTCTCTGGCTTACTAACGATGGATGATGGGTATAATACCGCTTTTGGAGTTAACTTTTCGACGTCAATCATGAATGACGTAGGCAAATGAGTAATAGGGAGCACTCTCGCTGGAGGAAGCTAACACTCTATAAGACGCTCATCCTTTCCGTCTTGCTTTATGTTGCTGAAGCATGGGTAACGCAGTCTAATGATAATGCCCTTGGAGTGTTTGAGCAGAAAGTGTTTGGTCCTTTACGGGTTCTTATCGACTACTGCATCCGACGAACACTATGAGCTCCACGACGACATTGATATAGTCAAGCGAACGCACTCACAGCGTTGATTGATTTGAATTGGTTTGATACTACACTGTAGCCCATACCATGGAAAATGAGAGTCTCAAAAGGGCAGATGAACTTCTTTAAGAAAATATTTTGTTTAAATTAACAACGCTGATATAGGTATTTACCTCATTTACAGAGTAGCTCGTACCTTTCAGCGTAGTCAGTTCAGTGCAGATTAGTTCCGCTTTTCTAACTCCTTAAATGCGTCACAAGTTGCTTTTGAAAGATCAAGTGTTCATCGGGTAAAGAGTATGCACAAAATATCATGCAGATAGTCAAATTCAAGAACAAAAACAACTGCCACACAGAAGTGCCACGCTTTTTGGCCTGCTTTGCATTTTCACTGTTCAGCGTTTTTATATGTATGATTGTGTGTGTGTGGCTGCCATTTTAACATCATAATCATCAGCAGCATCCACAGCATCATAACTATGTTGAAGTGCAGCCTAAATGAGACTCGGTTGCATGCTTGCGGCAAGTAAATGAAACTCAAGCCCAAATTAACCGCATTTATGAGTTGCACTTGGAACATTAAAGTTTAAAACAAAATCTACAAAAATACAAACAAAAGTACTCGAAACACACACATACATAATAACAATGTTGATAATTAACCCACTGTGCCTCTCTATATAAATTTGCGTTGATATATCTCTCTCTTTCTACATTTCCATGACTCTGGGAGCTACAGCTACTACTGCCACAACCGCAATACTGCCACAGAGTCGATTGCCCCACAGTGTGTCTCAGCTGCTGCTGCTGCTCCTGTTGACTGCCGCTGCACTGCACCCGTTGCCAGCTGCCAAAGCCACAAGCGGCTTACGCGTGCCAACCTTTCTGCTAGAGCCCAATTCCCGGCTGCTCTTCAGCAACGATACGGGCACCCAGGTTAGCTGCACGGCGCATGGCAATCCGCCGCCAGTTGTGTCCTGGGTGCTGCGCGACGGCACGCTGGCGACACAGGTGCCAGGATTGAGGTAAGTTTTGTTTTAAGGGTCTGGCGGTGGTTATAGTGAAAGCGCTGCTTGCGGTTTTGTTAAACAACTCTGCGTATGAGTAATATGTAAGTGAGTGGGGTGGATTTTTGGGGTGTCTGGCTTAGAGCGGTTAAAAGTTACATTGTTGTGGCTTCTGTTATTTTTCGCATTAAAGTTACGCCATTCAACTTTGGCGTAGTTGTGTTTTTTTTTCCTTTTTGGTGGGGAAAGATTTTTAATTAGCAATTGCGAAAAGTTGTTGCTAAGTGCAACTTGCCATTAGCGAGCAAAGTTTAAAGCCGTGTATATAGTAATGACGTGTTCACACATGTAAATTTGCAGAACTTATTAATAAAAAAATACGCAAATACAAATTTAAAATGAAAAAGTTAAGTACAATAAGCCTTAGTTTGTGTCACCTATCAGATAATACTCTCAACAATTGAGTTTCTGTATTTGGTTAAATACCAGGAAAAATGAATTTCGAGCATGGCAACATATTTTGTCATGTGACACAGTAAAGTATTTTACGGTTTCGAAACTAAGAGACGCAGTTTGCTCACAATTCAACAGCCCGCAGTGAACGGTACAGGGTTGCCACAAGCGAAATTCTTCGAAAGCAGTTGATTTAACGAGCCCTATATGCAATGTGGAAATAAAGGTGAATTAAGGGTATAAATTGAGTTCACGTCGTGAGTCCGTTAGTTGTGATAGTAATAGAATGAATAAAATAGCCATGGCCAATAACACAACCCATAGTTTTTGAAGAATAGTTAACATTTGGTTGCACTTTTAACCAAATCGTGTGGTATACAAATAAATGATGACACTTTAACGAAATCAGTTTGACCGAACCGGATTCTTCTTAAAATTTATATAAATTAGGTGTATTCCTGTCATCTTGTCTTAGATTGAATTAGGTAATTTTATCAAATTTATGCTCAAAGTTGAATAAAGCAAAGGGGTCTTCAAATGGCGACCACATCAAAAAATGTGTGAAATACGGTGACATATCAAGTTCGAGCTCTGGCGAAGAAAGTGGTTTCTCTTGAAAGATTCAATTCAAGAAGCAAAGTCTCTCCAAACACCTACGATGACGCAGACAACTGAACGTAATTGTTTAAAATTCTTAAAGTTAAGAAGAGATGCGCTCGAGACATTCAAAGAAATAGCGAACAAATTGTCCAAAATTATCGTCCATGTATCTCTGTCCTCGTCAATTTATCCTCTTTAGCAACCCCTTAAAATTTGTGATGGAGAATGTGTTGTGAAAGTCCGAAGTATATCGGAGCGGGATCGGGAATGCATTGGCAACGATAATAAGTTACTGCGAGAAAGGTTGCTGAGGGAAGGTGACGAAAGTGCAGACAATGTATCTGTTGAGTTCAGCGGCTTTATAGACGCGTCATAAATTCTAATTGCCCTGCGCGGCACTCTTATACTTCAATAATGTAAACCCTCATAATTGCTCTGCGCGGCAAATTAATATTCGAATAATATATCACCACACTAACGATGTTTTGATTTTATATGAACATCGATATAAATATTGTGTACATTTAAACACATGACTACTACATCCTATGTATAAAAAAAGCTTCTTTTTGAAATTTAAGATTCAGAAATCAAGAAAAGAATCGTTTCAGTAATATTCTCTTACACTGATGGTCACGATACAGCATCATCATTGAGTTTATCTACAATTATTATATAGTGTACATTTTTGTAATAACTTTTTCTTACCTTTAGTTTTGTGAGTGCCAAAGCTGTCACGTGTTAATGGACTTTTTAGGGAAATGCAACTTCGCTATTACATCCGATACATCGTTGTTTTGGACTAGTATCTTCGAAAGGCATTCGAGTCGAATGATTTTGCAAAGTCATTCGTTCCGCGTGAAGTGCCAACTTTGATAGTGACCAAACAGCTAATATCCAAATGGAATTGAATAAATTTGTTGTAGTAGAAAAAGCGACCATGTCTAAAAATTATATCTTTTATTGTTCTCGGTTACCGCTGGAAGCACTTGTGCATGTGGGGGCCTCGAGCTATAACACTTGAACTTATCTTCGCAAACATCTCTTAATCTTTCTTCACCCCAATCAAAAGCTTGCTTAAAGTTTGCTCAACATAATTTGCAGTTATGATGGGTCATCGTTTTACTATAAAGAATTAACTTTGTCAAGACATGTGCGCGAAGCCCTTAACTCTTTGGCTTCACAAAAGCCACTTGCTCCCTAATGTATGCTACATTTTCATTATATCTAAGCTCAACAAAACATGTCAAAATCAATGTTGCGACGTGTTGATGTGGCCACAAGCTCAAAAGCCACACAAAAGACCAAACGCACGCACACACAAGCTTACAGTTACACACACACGCGCGCACACAGTTCCAAAGAAAGAGTGGCAACGCCAGAGAAGTCAAGGCGTTGCCGCATTCTTTTGACTTTCATAAGAGAGAAGCTTGCAGCATCAAATAAACAAATGCGAGTCAGGCTGCAAACAATAAAAGCGCGGCTGCATTGTGTTCAACATGGGGCAAGGAATTAAACAAAAAGTATGTGGGAGCATAATGTATAGAAGAGTGACAGCAACAACAAGAAAAACAAATGCCACAACTCGTGGAGCAATAACATCTGGGGGAAACTTATGCGCTTGAATTGCCACGAATGCATTGCAGTTCATATGTTAATGTCATGTCCCCAAGCTTAGTCAGCACCTCTCTGCTGTGTATCTGTGTCTGTCTGTTGGTCTGACTGCCTTTTGTTAACTTTTAAAATATTAAAAAGATATAAAAGACATTTGTAATGTTTTTAGTAAGGTTAATGCAATGCGGCGTATACGTAATGTCAGTCTGAACACTGAATATAAGTGTGGTATGGATTCTAAAAAGGCTGCATGCAAAGCTTTAACTGAAGCGTTTTCTACATTTTACTCAGCGATTTGAATCATTATTGGGTTATTCTGGTATCAGTTTTAATCGAAAATTTGCAGGATAAGTCTATAAATTTCCGAATCTATTGAAATTCCTTTAATGTATTTAACTGCCGACTTGAAGGACCCAATCGATGAAAACAATCTGTAAGAAAATGGTTTTACAAGATTGTTATTAGAACGATAACATCGAAGAGCAGAAATATCGATGATGCAGCGTGACGTTTACTTTTAAGGAAACAGTTATATGTTTTTACCCCTGATATAAGCAAATACTTCTGTCGCTAAAGTTGTTAACAAGTTAACTAATATCTATAATAACTGAGATGGTTAATAAAATGCTTAAAGGACGATAACGATACGCTTATCTATAGAAACCAACTTTCTTGGATAACGTGAGCAGCTTACTTGTTACGATGATTTGTTACGATAAAAAGTGATTTGTGACAAGAAGTTATGTAGCATGTAGACAGTTTTTGAAGATACCAAGTAATGCTGACAAGTTTATGTAAATAACACAGGTCTACAAATACCGGCGTCATGGAAGTTGTTGGAAAGCTGAGGGTCATGTCCGAAGCAATTTGCTGCGTAGAATCCGAAAACGGTGTTAGAATGGCATATTACGTCTGGAGTCTAAGATATTTGAGGTTATTTACCCGGGAAACGGCGCTTTTCCCCTGCTTTTGAGGTTATATACAGGGTGTACAAAATTCGAATTAAAAAAATATATCCCTTCGACGTCAGTATATTATTATTATTATCTCAAGTTTTGAACATATTCGTATCGCTTTGGTAATTATTGATTAATGAAGAATTAACTTTTCATTTTCAATTAAATTCAAAAATTTTCGATTGCAATCTAATCCCACATTTTACAAAATTTATTTATTTTTCATTTAATATTATTTTTTTTCAACATCTTAAATTAAACTTAAAGCAGGGATTCAAACCGATACTTATTTAAGATATGAGTACCTGTACAAATGTATATCGCTTTCGGTTATCGGGTTTTCTAAAAAAATGTATATATGGTTTCAAATTTCAATCGATTGTTTTGGATAACGGTTACGAATATGATTACGGTTTGAATCCCTGACTTAGATACAAGATGCAAATTCGTTTAGAACTTAAAATGACAATTCATTCTATGAGTTTATAAATTTAGGTATGCACATATTTACATGAATCTATAGGCGAGGTCGACTAGATGTAAACTCCGTAATTGCGTCGCTTGCGATGGCTTACGTCATTTCGAAGCCGCAGGATGCACTGAGCGGCCGAATCCTTAAGGACATAACCAACTTGAGGTTACTCTCAATATCATAGATAAGATTTTGGAGCAATTCCATTCCGGAAGCAATGCAGGGCCTGTAAAGCTGGTGAATGTTTGCCGAAGGTCAGGCGTTTGTCCAAGTGCACACCAAAGTACTTGTAATACCCTTCTCCCACTGGAACATGCACGACGATTGCTAGTCGATAACAACGACTTTGGTATTGCATAGGAATCGATTGTTAGCATTATAGTTTTTGATTTCAGGGAATTTTCGGTATGCATTTGTCGTGCAACTTCCAGTGCGATCTTTCGGTAGTCGCTCTTGCTTGCATTAATACCTATGTTCCAGCGATTTGACCGCATTTCAAAGCAATTCAAGCACTGCTGTAGAACATCCGTTATTTCGTAGACCCAATTGTTTCTGGCCAGGATGAACGTGTCATCTGCATAAGTGAGCTAAGCCCATCCGCGTGCACTTAAACCCTATCGCAAGTCCAAGTTCCAAGCTCTTTGATTGTACGTACACATACAGACACATATGTAAGAGCATATTGTTGCAAAAGTTCATTGGCTTTGTGTTGTTGCTGCTGCCTCAATTAACACATTTTTGTGTGGCATACTTATGTGTGCAACAATTTTTATTAACCAACTTGTTGTTGCAGTAGTTGGTCAGCAATTTCCGTCTATTATATACATTTCTATACGCGGTGATGATTTGCGATGCCAAGCACAACGCGCATAAACGCATTAGTTTGCTACAAAACTACATCAAAAAACTGAAATCCCAAATAAATTGCAAAAAAATAGCACATATTTTATACAAGAGGGCCGATTTAGAAGTAACAGCTAAACAGAGAAGTTGGAAAAAACATTTTATTAATCTTAATAGTGTCCTGTGTCACTTTTCCTATTCGATTCTGTTCAAAAAGAAATCTGACAAAATAACAGAAACTGGCTTTCGCATGCATGACAGATGCAATAAGAACGTGTCCTTTAGCGGCACGGGTAGTTATTAAGGATCTAACACCGCTCCATGCAGTTATAGAACTGCGCATGAAAGCAACACTGCTAAGAATGCCAGTGGAAAGGATTGACAATGGCCACACAGCCGGCGCGCGGAACGCTGACAGACTGGAAAAGATAATTCTGCCGTTTCAACAACCCAGAGAAGTGACCTTCTACCAAATACCATCTCATGGGAACTCTAGTATCATTATAAGGTCATGAACAACCTCATAGAAGATGCATCCTTTAAGAAGAAATACCACGGTTTGATACACGAACGCGTTCCTGATAACGGACTTGTTGTTGAAGGATCCCGGATCTATGGGCATACACACAAGCTTCTTTCAAGCTGAAGTACGGCCATAGGCCGATGTGCAGACATAAATATGGAAAGGAATTACCAATAAAGGGAAATAGCATTATTATCCAACAGTAAGGCCGCAATGAAAGCGGTTGCACGAGCTAGAATAAACTGGATCTTCTGGGAAGAAGAAACAAAGTGACACTTCGGTGGGTAATGCACCAACATTCCTGGTAATGAACTTGCGGGCGAACTAGCAAGAAATGGGGCTTCAATCATCCTGACCTACGGTTAAACAGCTGCTAAGAGAGTTCGAAGGACTGAGGAGAACCGCAGACTGAATGAGTACTCAGTCAGGCGAAACAGCTCCTTATCTCCTACAGCTCTAATAGGTTCAAAAAATTATGCAACTAATTAGAATTCTGACTGATCAATATAATTATCGCCGAGTGCGAGTCACTAGCAAGAAGAAGCATGAACCTCCTATGCGGTCATGCATTCGATAGATAGGTTGCAAAATATATCCTATGGGTCTTCGTTGCAGAGAAGTAGAAACACAATTTGGTTGACTGCTATTTTGCAATAATAGACATTTGTTTGTGCGGTTGCCAGTATACGACATTCTAGAAGCATCTATGAGTAAGGAACAGCAGCCAACTCTCAATTTTTGACCTAGATTCGAATATTCGTTCGACACTTTTTGAAAGATTCATAATATCTGTGCATTCGGTCATCGAAGACCACAACCTCATATTAAAAACAATACGATTCTCGTTTGAATTATGCAACCCGAAACGAAATTGCAAAATCTCCCAAAGCATTTTAATATCAAACTGCAAACTTAAACTTTTTAGAGTTCGCATTTCTATATAAGAAACCAACGTCTCTCATTCAGGTCAGTTACTTATGGAACTTCCTTCGTATAAAAAAGAAAATGGCTACACAGACGAGCAAATTTACTAAAAAGAATTTTTATGTTTTTTGCAAAATGAAATGTTATTTGAAATACGTGATCGCAAGTGGAAAAAAAAGTAAAAATATAAACGCCACATTATAGTGCAACACAGTTGTAGTCTGTGTGTGTGTGTGCGTACGTGTGTGATAGTGTGCGTGGTGGCATGTGTCGCCATAGAGCAATGGCGGCAGCAGCAGCGTCGACGACTGTCAGTCTGTGGAAATGAACTCGGACTTGACAGCATAGAAATGAAACAAAATTTATTTTAAGCTGGTAAAGAGCATAGTTGAGTTCAGCTGATGTGTATGTAAGTGTGTGCTAGCTATGTGTGTGTGTGTGTGTGTGTGTGTTTGTGTGTGTGTGGGTGTGTGTGTGTGTGCATTTATATAGACATGTACTTATCTCTATACCGTCAGAGTTTTCGTGCACTTGTACTACTCTCTACCACACTCTATCCCTTTCTATAGCACTTGTCCTAGTCTATCATGCAAACGCAATAGACGTAAACAAATTGCTGGCACTTAAACATTTTTGAAAACTCCGCTTGATGAAGTTTTACTCTCTTTAGCTTCATGTTGTTGTTGTTATTTTGGGTTTTTGTTTGCTCTGTTGTTGTTTAGTGGCTTGTTCGCCCAGAGCTTGTTAGTTGGCTGATGATTAGCAAGTTGATGCTCTGTTTTGCTTGATTTATATGACTTTCTGCATTTCGCCTCTAGACAGAACAGCTTTAAAATTGCTGTTGATTTTAGGGATTTAGATAAATCGAAATACTTTAGATATTTGCTAATCGTTGCAAAGCACAAGAAAGAAACTAAATAGTTCGTAGTGAGCTTTTTGAGTTTACTTGAATTTGCTTATTGGATATCTCTTTAAATTCGAATAAGTGCCAGATTAGTGAAAACTAACAGATATATACTCGACTCGAAGAGGGTTTGGAGAAGAGAAAATACACTCTGGTCGCATTTATAGACATTCAGGGAGCCTTTGTCGATGCTAGTTTTGATTCGATGTGCTGCACAGCTGAAAGACATGGCATCGATGAAACCTCATGCAGGTGGATTCGACGCATGCTCTCTGACAGGTTTCTTACTGCTGAGCATGGTGACATAGACAAGGTCACAGTGGACGTAGAACCAGGATGCCCCCAAGGGTGTGTCATGGACCTGCTACTGCTGGAGATTCAAAATATGGGCGCACACTTACAATGATGTGTGCTTGCTGTATCAGGTAGATCTCTCCATACAGTTTACAACACAATACAGGCTGTATTGGAAAGGATTGACTACTGGTGCAATACACAAAGTCTCACCGTAAATCCGAGTAAGACTACCATTAATTTATTTACTCGGAAGCGTAGAATGGATAGACTGATCCTTCCAATGTTAAAAGGTCTGGCACTGGCTAGCGATGGGAAGTATCTCGAGGTGACTCTTGATACTGAGCTGACCGGGAAAGTGCACATTGAACGGAAGACCGAGCGTCAGAGCTTTCTGGCAGTGCAGAACTCTTAGTAAAACCTGGGGTTTGAAGCCGAGATCTGTACACTCGTGATACATAGCTCTAATTAGGCCCGTGGTATCATACGCCTCGGAGGTTTGGGGGAAGAGAACAATGATTCAAACCAGCGTCACTCTTCTGAGCAGACTGCTGAGGCATGTCAGCTTAGGGATTACAGGCACTATGAGCACCACCTCAACGGATTCCCTTAACGTCAAGTGGCTATGAAAGTGGCTAGCAGACTCAACAACAACGGGTCTGGATGAACGTACTGGGATTTGGTGATACACCAATAGCCAGTACGCTAATTGAAAAGTGCCTGCTTTTCCCAATGCCTGCTGATAGTGTTGTGCCATATGTGAATTTTGGCCGCCGATACATTGAGTGTTTCCGCCAAGAGAGTTCTGGATCAATCCAATTGAATTGGTTGGATGGATAGCCGCCTACAAAAACACAATTTGCAAAGAACGCTGGAAATTTATCACTGGATTCTGCGTAACAAAACACTTTGTTTACTGTCCGGCCCTTGCACCTTAACATGAGCTAGGTGTGTTCTCTTCACTTACGTAGTCTTCACGCCTTCCTACGTGATCCCAGATGATTGTCTCAATAGGGAGCCTCTATGCAAGCCTACTCTGTTTCCGTACTTTTTCTCCTGTTTCAGGAGAAACTATCTCCGCTATTCGAGCCAGGATGAATGTTGGGCTGACTCCTTTCCACCAATTCTAAGCTTAGCATTGATCTCATGAATGTAGTTAATCTACAGACCCTTCCGTGTGTCTTTAGATATAGAATGCCGATATGGTGTATGGCCTGCAAAAGTAATTAGTAGCATTTGATGGTTTTTCATAATAAAACTCTACGCTTAACACTGAGGCCAACTGGTATCTGATGAACAAAACGTTACTTATGGATTTAAATATAGCGGATGTTTCTGACCAAATCACGGTTGCTGCTTTGCGCGATAATTGCGTAATAAAATTTTAGTGTATTGTATTTTTATGTTAAAGCGACAGTAACGTAGAGTGAACTCTATTCAAAAGTCAAAAAGAAGAATGTTTTATGGACTCAAACAAACAGAATGCGTTTAAAAGCTTTTGAACAACTTTTTCATTCCAAGTTTGAAGTTTGCTTCAATTTCTGAATAGATTTATGCAATTTTCAAAGAGTGGGCTAAAACAGTTTCAATGCACATTTTATTTATACTAAAAGCCTTAATGCGCTACTAAAATAGTTTGTCAAGTTCTTGAAGTCAACCAAAATTGTTTGTTGTCACGGTGAAATTCGGGTTAGCTCGCCGTTTTTAGGCCTGTCTGTAACTGTTAATGTCAAGCAGAGTTTTTAACTTTTTAACAAAAAACATAACTGTTTTTTTTGGGCCAGATGATATTATACTTATATATATATAGTCAAGCGCATTACGTTTATTGCATTTTTATGCAAATTTGCACACTTACATACCTACATTTAAAGAAATTTGCAAGCAACCACACAATAGAATTGCAAGCGAACAAAATGGCTGCCTTTTTTGGTACAAACTTGTTTTTTTTTTTGTGTGTTCCGCTCATACATATATAAATGTCTATGTATTAAATCTTATAAATATATAAATGTCTATGTATTAAATCTTATAAATAAGTAATGCTGAGCTGGAAGCTAGTAGCAAACATGTTCCAGTAAAAAATATTGCACAATTTTCTTACCATGTACCTACAAATACAACTACAACGATGTGCTTTTCTTTTTGTTTATTTTTAGAAAAATATCTGGCAACGGTACATTGTACTTTCCACCATTTTTGGCGCAATATTATCGCACGGATGTGCATGAGGCCACCTACCGTTGTCGGGCCACAAACGAAGCGGGCACCATATTGAGTCGCAATGTGCAGGTGCAAGCAGGTAAAGTACCGTTATTTTGCAGTACAGTAAAGTACAGTAGTGTAAAGTACAGTAAAGCAGCTAAGTTTGAGTTAGGAAGTGCAGCAACCATTAGCATGCACCACAAAAATAATGCACACAGACACACACACACAAAAAGCTACTCACTCACGCACACAGATACACACACACACACACACACACACACACACACACACACACACACACACACACATGCTTACATTGTCATCAGGTAAACAGAAGCATTGGCAAACATTTTCTACATTTTCAAGCAGCGCACGTTCTTTCAGATACTCAGATACTGCAGCTACTGCCGCTACTTTTGGAATGCCAAACTTTTCATCTATAAAAAATTTTACGATTCGTTTTCTTCTAGCTATTTTTCATTTTGACAACTTTTATACCCTTCCAGTGAATAATAGTCTATTATTAAGTTGGGCAGGAAGCATGTAACGCATTAATATATTAAATTACAAATTTTACGTCATAGCTTTTAGAATTTTACAAATTTTATACATTTTTTTTTTAACTTTGTTGGAAAGTACGTACTATACTTGTAATAAAACACCTCGTAGTAAACATGCCCTAAGTTCATAAAGTATTGAAGTTGGTCTCAAGGATTAAAGCGAAACTGAAAGGTACGGTTAAGGTTTCGTTTCTCAGTTTCAAATAACTAATTTTGATTTCCATTGATAATTTTGCTTTAAAAGCATTATTTAGCATTATTTTGGTTTCGTTTGTTTAGGGCTATTTTGGTCCATCTGTTACAGATATTTAGTTATATAGGAAAAATAGAAGGAAGAAGAAGAAGAAAAAGAGGAAGGGTAACGGGAAGAGGAATACCTCGAGAGAGGGCATGGGGGTTGGCGAGCCGAGGGTTGAGCTCCTATTTTAACAAAATCGGCCATACTTCAAGAAGTGTATTTTGGTGTTCGTTAGTTATTCCGAATCAGAATTCAGTTTTTGGAAATTAACCTTGAATTGGTTGAACTTAAAATAAATGGATTGTCTAAAATTTTCATAAATCTCTATATCTATCTTCTTTATAATGAAAATGAATTTTAAATTTCGAAAAATGTGAACAGTGTTGCTCCACTGCATAGCAGTTAAATAAGGATGGTTTCTACAAAAAAGAAAAATTGTTTAAAAGTATTGTTTTAGTGGACAAAAAATTGTTAATCTACAAAAAAGGACACAAAAAAAAAATAAAACACGTCACCCTAAAACAGTCTGGCAACGCTTACACTGGACTTAGTATGAGGAAGAGGGTAAGAAAGAGGAGGAAGAAAAAGAGAATGAGTATGTGGAAGATGAAGAAGACTGGTATGGAGAATGAGAAAGTATGAGAAGAAGAATATTATCTACCTCAATAGGGGCATGGGGTAGCATGCGCATCGAGAAGGGGACAGAGCCCCTAGTATTAAATATTTATAAATTTAACAGAAAGGCGATGCCGGTGCGAAAAAACTCTTCAAAAACGTAGTTTCGAGTATGTTTTTTTTTGAGATGCCCTTACCAAAACACACAAAATTGGAACTACTCCGAATATGTGGGATCTTTAATTCGACAAATTATTCATGACATGTGATGTGTCAAACATTTCTTTGTGGCATCCCACCTAGAGATTTTTGGCACACTTCTGTTTAAGTTACCGGCTTACGACCTCATGTGGAGCATTCCTCCAGCCTCCCCATAACATCTTTTGTTGGAAGGTGGGTTTTACGCGGGGGAAAACTTCGCTGAGCACATAAGCTGATTGCCCTTACATCGGATGTAGATTGGGATAGCTATGCAGGGTGCACCAGGTTGTGCGTCAACTTGTTTACGGTAGAATCATTTAGCTTCATTGTCATGAATAAACTAATTTATACTTGACAACAATGAATTTGGCAACTAGAGCTGGAAATCTTTCGAGCTTCATTCAGGGTATTGTTCATGGCCGTGCGCCTAAGTAAGAGCTTGGAATAAGCGAGATCGAACGCTGCGTTGTCCGGTTCAAAATTGAAAAATTTCCGAATATCCTTGAACAAACTCGCTCCGTTCGGTTGATTTGAATTAAATTGATTGTTGCGTATTTCTAATATCTCTATCTATTCTTCTTTTTTGTATTTAAGTATACACAAAGCTATGATATGCCATGGTATTTCTCTAACTAGCTCTGTTGTATGTCTGTTTTATATCTCCGGACACCCTACGCTCCGTTAGCTTCATTTTATTTCATTTGCAGTTTTATTGTCGGTTTTTATTAATTTGCTTTCGTAATTGACCTCGAAATCAGTCAGCAGCACACATGTGCACACACAGATACATACATCCGCAAACACAATGACAGATTGCAAAATAAACCCAACGATGCATGATAGTCGCTTAAAATCTCATCCAATATTTACACTTTGAATTTCATGTGTATCATTTTTTTATTTTCACAATTTTCTCGTTTTTATCAGTTTTCCAACGTCATCGTCGGCAGTTTTCCCAGTAATTCTTTTCTTCTTCTTGCTTTTCATTGCGCTCTCTTCAACTTCCTTTTCACAAGTAATTTCGAGCAATTTCATTCATTTAAACTGCTGCTATTTTTGCATTGGCCACGTTTATTGCCCAGCTCGGTGGCCTTTTTACCGTTGCAGTGTGCTTAACCGCCCGCCCTACCCAACCCCCCAAACCTCCCAGCCAGAGTTGTAGCTGGCGACTCCCAAAGCGTTTTATGCGCTCATCTGTATGCGTAGTTTACTTTATACCGTTGCGAGGAAGCTCAGGGTTGCGTCATCTGTTGACTTTGTCTCTCGAGCTATCGCCATCTCGCTTACACATTGTCTCTTTTTTTGTGTCTTTTTAGTGGTGCGTCGTCAATTTCATGTGCACGTGGAAAACACTGAAGTCTATTTGGGAAATTCGGCGTTGATTAAGTGCGCCATACCGGAATATGTACGGCCGTATGTACGCGTGGCCAGTTGGCATCGCGGCGAGGAGATACTTTTGCCGGATCTCTCGGATGTTGGTGAGTGTTGCCACATTTTTGTGCCGAGTTACAATTGCACATACACACACACAGACACGGACACACACGTACATGTGTATACACTACGCTCATGTATATGGGTGTTTATCTGCTGTTGAAATTTATGTGCACATATTTTTTCTTGTATGTTTGGTAGCTGTAGCTCACTTTGTTGTTGTTTTTGTTGTGTCTGTAGGTGTTTGATTGTGTCCGTGTGTGTGTGTCTCGTTGTTGTACCCTAGTAATGGTCTGGCATCATAAATTTGTTAAGGAGCTTGTGACGCTTTAAAGAAGGTTCAGTAGAAGCCATTAAGATATCAGCATAAAGAAGAGTTTTTATTACTTAGCCAAAGCTATTACACACCTTGTTTTAAAAGATTTATTTATCAAATTCTAAGAAGAAGCTTTTAAGACAATTGGAAGTGTTAACTTTACTCTGACAGAGACTTAGATAAATGCAAGTTCACAAAAAGACAAATTCATCAAAATTATTTAAGATATTTCTGGCATAAATGCTAGTATTGTTTTCGAAATCATTTATTTCCTAAAATTTCTGATCCGCTTCGGAGTCCGTCTTCAATCGAATTTATTGGCTGAAGATATAGCTGTGAAGCTTAAACTAAATTAAAGCTACGAAGCTTTTACTACTTGGGTTAACTTAAAAAACAACTGTTCCGAAAAGAATACCTTGGATTTTAAAACTCACCGAAATTTACGGTATGAACTGTGCTAATCAATAGCCAAAGCAATATGGACATCGTTCCATGTTCCACTGCACAATTACTTTGTTTCCTTCTAAGCAAAAAAAAAATAATAATAAACTCATAAATAAATAGCTTATTAATCACAATTATGCAGCACTTTTGCTTGGTACTCTAAAAATGGTATATAAATCCCAATTTCAAAAGAATTCTATCTCACAAAGGTGAAACTATTTCTTTTAAATGAGCTTGGAAAACCCTAGAGGAGTTGTACCCTACGACATAGTTTGGTAAACGGACGGGTCTTTGACAAATGAAGGCACATGTCAGAATCTATGGGCGCTATAGGTTGATGCGCGGACTTAAAGCTAAACTACCAGAATAGGGACATACCAATTTTGGACCTTCTGAGAGAATATCATATAGATGGGTCGCTGGTCACACCAACATCCTCGGTAATGAACTTGCAGATAATTTGGCAAAAGACGGTGCTGCGAGCCCATTAATAGAACTAGAGCCCTATGTGTCATTGAATGACAAGCCGTCAAGGGACTTCTGAGGGGAGAGGAAAGACTAAGACGTTCCGCGAACTGGACAAACACCACAGGCCTCAGGCAGGCCAATCAGTTCCTCGGCTCTTACGCCCTAAACAAATTCAAGACTGGTGCCAACATCAGAAATTAAAGTTTGCCTTTACTTGAATTGTATCATTTTTATAGAAGTTTGCTCAAAATAATAAAAACTGAAATTTTGACAGTAGCAGAGTATTTACTGCAACGCGAAGAGCATGCCGAATTCGGCTACGTGAAGCTATCTTTTATGTTTATTGTTGTAGCAGAAACACATACTCATATGCACACACTCACTCAATCAGACACACACACATACTCACACACAGCTACGCCTGGCCACACACATTTGCCTCGGGCAGTAGAACTGCGTTTCCTGCGCTACAGTTGACATTTATTGGAAAATGTTACGTATACGCAATGTTTGTATATTGCCATGTGAGCGTGTGATTTCAACTTGTGCTTTGATTTCAGCATCAGCTTTTGGCGCAACTTTGCTACCCACATTTATTGTTGTTGTTGCATTTTTATAATAAACTGCCATTGGCATTGCATTTTGCAGCGGGTCGCTATGTGGTGCTCTCCTCATCCGGCGATCTATACGTGCGTTCCGTACGTTCCGAGGATGGTCTGGTAAAGTTCAGCTGCTTGGTCACGAACACATTGAATGGCGAACGTCAACGCAGCGATGCAGTCATGCTGCAAGTGAAGGGTAAGTCACGGTGTAAAGTTCTGAAATTGTTTTCCAAGTCAAAAGTTTCCCTTTTCTCTCACTCTTCTATTCTAGAGCTTAGCAAGAATCTGGCACCGCGCACCACACAGAAGCCAGTCATGGAAATTCATGTGGAGCGTGGCAACGATGTGCATTTGCCTTGTAATATACAAGGAAATCCATTTCCCATATTTACGTAAGTAGTTGTGGGTGTAGTTTTCCGCTTAGCTAATTTGTGAGCACCTGGCTTGAATTGCTCCTTAGCTATTTTGTATCTGTGCAATGGCACACAACATATCGTATCTCTGGCAATAAAATAAAACAACACGCACAAACACAGACGGCACCAGAAACAAATAGTTATACTTAGTTACGGATATACATACGTACGGACGGATACAGAGCACTTTGCGAGGGGTTGTTGCCCCATTTATAGACTACACTTAAGTGCATTTAAATGTTTGCCTTCGGGCCACGTTTTATTGCATATTTGGGTTTGGCATTTTAGTGTTAATTACGTGACTTTACATAAAAATGTTTTTGATAGCGCTGCCATTAGCCAAGTTAACGTGAACTTGTCGTGAAACTTCTGTTAAGGGCAAGAGAGCTCTTGGAAATGCGTGGACCATATTTTTGTAAGAAAAAGTTTATAAAGTTGGAGTCAATTTTTGTACCATCATGTCATCATATAATCATAATATAGTTAAATTGTCTTCTTTCCAACTTCCTTGACAGTGGATAGGGTTCCGTCTTTTAAGTTGTTATCCAAACCGTACTGAAAGGCATCGGTTCAATATGAAAACCATCCATTTATGTATGTCTGGGCTGATGCACTACTTCTTTTTAAGCTCTTCTATATCTTTAGATAGTAATTTTAACACAACACTTCTGACTAGAACACGAGAGCGCCGACGACCAAAATTAGGTGCAGCAGCACATGATGCGACCCAACGGGCCGACATGGACCAGATGCATCCCAACGTCCCTCACCAATGTCGACTGGCCTGGTCCAAACTTGTGCGACTTCAGTTTTAAAATGTGTTTCGACATTGGCATACCCTTCCAAAACTTCTCTGGAAGGATTGCGACAGTGTAATGAGCCTCGCAAGTTAATTTAGGACCTAACTACTGTTGTGCCTTGGCACCCAAAATGCTTCAAGTAGTTCGTCATAGCGCCAACTGCCTTAGTTGTCAGCTGGTTTTCGGATTGAATGTCAGAATCCAAGCTGTTTAATGATTTTGAATCCGTCTAAGTAGAACAACTATGCGTGTTGTGTGGAAGACAAGTGGATTTTGTACCATCTTCTTAACTGCCAAAACAGCCCGTTAACGGGTTACGGCCTGATGTAGAGCAATCCTCCAGGCGCTCCTGCTTTGCGCGCGCCTTCTCCAATCGGTGATACCAAAGGTAGTTAGTGTGCTTTCTACTTGGTTCTTCCAACAGAGACATGGCCTGCTCCTTCGTCGCCTTCCTTGAAAAGCCGCATTGAAGACCATTCTTGAAGTAGCTTTTCCAACCATAAGCACAACATGACCTAACCAGAGGAGCTGCTGAACGTTGATTTGCTTGACTATGTCAATGTCATCATAAAGCTCCATCGAATGCAAATTTTCTAATGGAGTACTTTCCGCTCAGACACTCCAAGGTCATTTTCATCAGACTGTGTCCCTTGCTTCAGCGCTATAAAGCAAAACGGAAGGATGTTTTATAGTGTTAGTTTTATCTGGCGAGAGTAGTTTCTACTACTCATTTGCTTAACAAGATCAAAGTAACCTCAATTGGCAAGAGTGATGCTCCGCTTGTTCTTCAAATATCCAAAGTAGACGAAATCCTTGACATCATCAAATGTATAGTTTTCAACATAAATCTGTCAGCGGATTGCTGCATCTCTCTATTCGAAGAATACATGTATTTACTTTGTTTTGCTCTCATTTATAACTAACCCAACATAAGTAGATTCTCTTACTCCCGGTAACCATCAGCTGGGTATGCGAGTAACTGGACACTTTTTTACTTCAATATTGTTCCGGATTTTATATCAAGCTTTGACTTAAACTTTTTCAAGCTTCTTGCTGGGACTTAATGGTGAATCTGCAGGACAGGTGTACGGGCGTGAGGGTATGGGGGTACCCTACCTTGCAAACTATAACAGACTATGAAATTTCCTAAAAGAATGATGAGATGGCTCGTATACGGTCCTGTTTATTTAAAACAGGCTTTGTTATTAGAATGCTTCAATAAGAAAAAGTACACGATGCAGAACAATTTCGCAAGTTTCATCAACTCTACTGATTAAGCCGTATGAATTCATATTTAAGAGCAACATCAATCAGCTGTCTAAAAGGCAATTTTCTTAGCGATTTTATCAGATATAATAAAGTTATTGAGGCATTTGACAAGCCCATCAAAACAAAAACAAACTAATAATCTGCAGTGGAACTTTGGGACGTAACTTAATATACTTGTTTATACAGCTTTTCAACGCCCCAATATATTGCGTTACATAGAACAAACAGAAAAGGCCAAAAACACATAACAATATAACCAATTTGGCTAAAACAAAAACAGCTGGAAAAACGCCAACAAAAACAACAGCAAAGTCATTCAGTTTGTTCAGTTGGCAATCAAAGATATCAAGTTGCAAGTCGTCGACTTCACAACTAATTAGCAAGCGATATAAAAAACAAAAAGCAAAAAAGTAACAAGTTACATTGACAAGGACTGACAGACTTGTTAGGGGCAACCCTCAATCCTCAACAAGGACGACTAGTCGTAGTCGAGTAGACTTGCTAATAAGCACAATAATTTAACAGTCTGTTTCACTTAGCAGAGCTTATTAAAATTTCATGCAGTTCTAAACACTTGATATAACAAATTTTCGCACACGACGAGCACGATATCCCTACAAAAAGGGCTTCTGGCAGGGGGGCTGGGGTCGGGGGGCTGGGGTCGGGGGGCTGGGGGCGAAGGGCAAGAGGTCGCACGCGACAGGATGTGACAACAGCAACAACAACAAAAACGAAAACAAACAGCAGACAAACATGCAAACAGCAGCAAAATGGGTTGCGTCTTTCGGGAATGTTGGGTAAGTTCTAGGGTTTGCAGGGGTTTCACTTGTTTGTGTTCTTTTGTTGTTGTTTTTGTTTCTATGATTATGAAAACAAGAAATACTTGAAATATTTTGCATTGCAAGTTGGCCAAGTTGCAGACGTCGCAGGCAGCAGTTGGCAGGATTTATGCGGCATGCGGCATGATGGCATGCCTGTGGCTGTTTATTTCGCCACCTTACCGCGTACACAGCGAGAAAAAGCGACGTTTTTAAATTGAAAGAGGAGGAGTGCTCAATAAACAAAGTGGTCTCAAAGTAAGATACATAAATGGAGTTGAAATAGCCACAAAATAAGTTTATTCAAGAATATAAAATACAAATATTTGCCGTCACGGAACGCGCGATTGGTGTGTAACTTCGAAAACGCTGTTAGGAACAACTTTCTCGAACATGGCATTAGATAGCTGTCTAACACATGGTCATCGAGTGCATTTACTGTCACGGCATACGAGTCGTCTTACCCTTAGGCTAGCTAATCTATGTTTTACATCAAAATGCTGCTTCTAGATGCGTAAAGACATGAAAAATGAACAATTTTATACAATATTTAAAACTTGTAAGACAAATGAGACAAGTTTCTTTTTTGCTCATTTAAAAGTTAACATTGTCTCAGAATCACTTGAAATAAGTTATGCGCAACAAGTTGCGCGGAATATGTGAAACTTCGAAAACGCTGTTAGAAACAACTTTCCCGAATATGACGTTTCGTGGCGCCATCTAGCTGCGTCTACCATATGCTCATTGAGTGCATTTGCAGTTGCTTCTAGATGCGTCAAGACGTGAAAAAGGACAAATTAAACACTTTGTTTCTAGTTCAAGTTTCTTATATACTCATTTAAAAGTTAACATAGTCTCAGAATGAGCATGATTCACCTGAAATAAGTTTTGCTTATACTTGGATTAAGTACAAAAAATGTTAGAGAACAACTTGATATAAGTTTTTGCCAACTTAAGAACTTTTACTTAACCTAGTTTTCACGGTGAGAGTTATATAAATAACTTTGTTGGTTAACTTTAATCGATTCTATGAGCGAAAAGTCAACTTCATCTACGTGTAAATGATAATTATTTGATGGAATAGGCTGAAATTTTGCCTTGTACTGAGATTTTCAGTTCTTACAATGTCTGCATGTGCCCAATTTTATCTCAATGTTCTTGGTTTTTTCTCTCAGTGCAGGTACCTCTCAAGCCCCGCCTTTCAACAACAACTCCGCACATTGCCTGCTGTCATATTATGATTACAATAAATGTGGGAAAAATGCGATAATTCTGTTTTAGCACAAGGTTATGCGTGCCTTACGCTTTCGACGTGTTTGGCATAGCCAATGAGCAGTTATTGCAGCTCCTGGGGGTTTCCGGATACGGAACAAAGTGCGCAAAAAATCAGTCTGCGGCTTATGGTTTAAGCGCTTTTTATTGATTTCATTGTTTGGGGTTTTGTCAGCGACAGAAAGGGACAGCAAAAGCTGTGCATATTGTTGTCTCTGTTTATGCTAAATGGCGTTTAGATTTAGTGTCGGACAGACAGCCGACAACAAATTTGATAGACTTGACGATGGGGAAACTGTTGAGAGCCAATTTTTATTTTTTTTGCGGCAAGATTTTATAAGATATTATTTGATAATGGAAATTGCTAATACATGCGCAAATATTTTGTTTTGTAAGCTTGTTAAGTGGGTCTATTTCTCTCACTTACGATAACTTCTTTGCTTAACATAAAGACTCTAGCACTCTTATTATCTTTATGCTTTTTGTGGTATATATTTTTGGCTGGGTACAAAAATCGAAACAAGTGTTGCATATTCTCAATGTACTCTTTAAATTCGAAAATATTTTCTGAAAATATTACCTGGTTACACAGTCTGGAAGTCCTTTGTAGCATACACAACATTAAGTTCGCTTTTATCCCAAATTGTATGTGTTATCAGGGTTAACCACGATTACTTAACCAAGGTATTGATCAATTTTTGACATTTTTTTCACCCTGTGGATTTTAAAAGCTAGTTCACGATTGAAGAGATTTTCCTTCGAAACCTTTTGTTTTTTGAAAACTGAAGCTGTAGTACTTTAAAAATTTATTTAATTGGAATAATCTAAATCTGTAATTTTATTTAACAAAAAATCTTCACAACCATACATGCCTAGAAAAAGTAATTTTTATATCTATGAATTAAAAATTGTGTCAACAAACGGCTTAGTGCAACTAAATCTGGGTGCTCCACTTAATATATCTTTGAGTAAGGATGAATTTTGAAAACCAAATTTTCATTTATCTAAAAAATAATTACACAAAATCTGAAAGCCGAGTATTTTCCAACACTGGAGGACTTGTTTAAATTATACCCGCTCAAGAAAAGCTGTTTAGATTACATAGATAATTGGTTACAGAGGTACCATTGAAATCTCTGTGCTCTAAATGACTTCAATTTGTAGCACACTACAAAGCAAATATCTTTTTTTTTTAAACTGAATTGGTTTAATGGTAATACAATCGTAGGTTCCCCCTGTGTTTAAACACGAAAACCGGAACACGACAGACATTTCCAATGAATTTGAAGCTTCGTATTATAACATACATAAATCTCGCACAATATTTTATGAACTCTTGAAAACGCTCGAAATGTCCTCTGAATATGGACGTCTGTGTTAAATGTCATTTTGACTAACTGACACTAACAAAATGCCAAAAAGCAGTGACTAACTAACATCTATTCATCTATTGTATATGATTTACAGCTGGTATCGCGTTTCGGACTCGGCTGCTCTCTATCCGATACCATCCTCCCAGCGCGTCATACTGTCGCGCACATTGTTGCTCATCAAAAATGCTGACGAGCGTGATGCGGGCAAGTGGGTAAGTAAGCAACCATTCCAGCATTCAATCATTCAGTCATGCAACCATTCGACCTTTCAAACCAACGTTGAAACCCCAAATCCAGTGACTGACAACAAAACCGTCAGTGAGACAGAGAGTCGGAGAGTCAGAGAGTCAGCCAGTGTGCGATTTCGCCGTCTCACTCTCTGTCTATCTGCGTCTGTTGTGTGGGCAACCGAATATTGTATATAATGCATATTTTATATAGTATATACTAGAGTTACAGTGCATGTCAGCTGTCTATGCGATATTGCATGTCTATGATATGAGCCGTCGTTGATGGATTTCACTGATTTATATGCTCTACGCTGTCATACCATTTTTGCCATCACTATTTCCAAATCTTTTTTTTCATCAATTTTTGTTGCTTTTGTTGTGGTTGTTGCAAGTATTTTGTGCTTATTTGTTGCCTCTTTTTGTTGCAGATTTGTCAGGCATCGAATCAATTCGGCGAACAGCGCATCGAAATACGCCTCAGTGTGAATTCGTATGTATCTGTGCATATACTGCCGCAAGTTCAAATTGTCAATTCGGGCGGAACGGCAATTTTCAATTGTACAACAACGGGTTCAGCGATCGATGCCATCGACTGGCTGCACAATGGCAAACCGCTGCAAGCGAATAATGCACTCAGCACCGGTCGGGATAAGTAAGTAACTCAACACACACACACACACATACATTCATTCCTTCACTTACATCTGCGTAGTTGTACACTGTGAGAAAAATAGGTAGAAATGCGACTTAAAGATACTTCTTTCTACTACTTATTTTTTTGTTAAGCAAAACACGTTTTATAAGCTCGATTTCTCAATATGCCTTTATGGCTTAATGCAGATATACACTTAAATAAGCATTCTTTCGATTTCTTATAAAAATCCACAACTAAATCCGAGGTAAAAATCTCATCCAAACATTTTGGCTAAAATTTTATATGCTTTGGAATTAAGTTCCACAAAAAATATACATATTTTTAGGCTGTTTATACCCTGTATACAAAGGGTATTATAGATTTGTGCAATGTGTGTAACAGGCAGAAGGAGGCGTGGCATAGCATATATTTCCTGGGCAAAAATTATCAGGAGCAATAGTCAAGTCGATATACCCATGTCCGTATGTCGGTCTGTTCGTCCTTCCGATTTGTAACGTGTTTCTCAGAGACTAGTGACAGATTTTCGCGGTTTACAGCCCCTCCGTTGAATCTATTAACTCGAAACGGGACAGAGGTTTGTCACGTGTTTATGTGCATCTATGTTTTAAAAATGATTGAAATCGGAAAAATACATCAAAAGTTATAGTCAAAAATAGGCTGATTCCACATGTATATATAAAAGTGTTTTTTATCTATGTTTCAAAATTCAACGACATTGATCCAAAAATACTGGAGTTATGAGCTTAAATGTAATAATTCCCAATAAGAAAACTTGTCAATTTGAACTACCCAATAGGAAAATATGCAACTTACATATCGATCTTATGAACAGAGACAAAAAAGTGGAAACTTCCGTTCCCATTTTACCGTGTTTAGTGTTTATAAAGATAAAACGTACAGGGTATTCCACTGTCGGGCGCATAAAATTTTTTTTTCCAATTGAAAATCTGTTTTTTAAACCCAATAATTCAGCGTTCAAAACAAATGGGAATGGTCTATGTTCTGCCGCAGTTCGCTTGATTGTATTCTTGACTATAAAGCAGGCATCGGCAACTGCATCAGCAAACTTCCAAATGGCAACTGCAAAAATGTTCGTATACATGCATGTGAATGTGCTCAACACATTTACAACTTTTCTCTTCTGCCGATGCCGTACCTTGCTGCAATCCATAGTCAGCAAAAGTGATCAGAGACGTCTCAGTCATTTTAATGGTATTTGTGTGTCAGCAGACATGTGTTGTATGTATGCCGATCGTGGCTGTAAAGTGTATGATTTACAAAGCAGAAGCTAAAAACAAGATTTGGAAAAATCATAGCATACTTTTTGGAAAAATGTATAACTTGAACCAAGAATATCTTCAAAACTGTTAGGTATGCCAGGATTCTGACAAAGAATATAACAATTAGTTTAGGAAGAATTTTGACCACGGATTATGATTAAATCAACAAAAAAGGCAAACAGGTTGCTCTTCATGCATGTAGGTCCTTGCCGTTTTCAATCATTTTTGAACAAAGGGAAGATTAGGAACAAAAACGATTAGCAAACAGTGGAGCACAACTCCTGTTCATGTCCAGCCCTTTGAAGAAGAAGGCCCAAACACTTAGAGCGTCAGTTTATGGACAGCATTTTGGATGGGTGTTTAAGTTCAAATTTGTATATGAAATGTCTTTTTATCGATTGAAACCGTGTGAAAAATGCACTGACGGGCTGCCAAAACATATTATTTTGGAAAAATATATTGGATGAAACCTTTCCATTGCACCTTCTTGGAGGCAAGCCAAGTACTGTCAACAAATTTATGGGCTTCAACGAGCAAATACGCTTAGAAAATAGAATATTATTAAGGATAAGATAAAACAGCACCAAAAATACCAACTATATAAATGCAAATTTTTCATAATGAGTAGGTGTATGTGTAGCTCTGCCTCTATCAGAGCTGTTTCCCAAAGATTATACTATTGCATAAGATCATTTCTTTACAAGGTACAATCTTGCTTTGAAATGACTTTGTCGCAATAGAACTCTAGTTGGAATAGTGAAATGAAATGCAACTTTGCTATCCTCTAAAATTAATCACAATAATAAAAAAGAAACCGAGGTAAAAGTGTAAATCAACGAAGAACAAGTCTAATAGATTTTCGCCAAATACGTGGTATTTCGGTAATTCGCAATCTCGCCAAGAAACAATTTTGCTGTAAAGTTATATGTACACATATACCAGTCTATTATTCTTATGTATCACTCTGATTTATTAATTTTAAGGATAATTACAATGGAAGGACATATAGGTTTGTGTTTAATGATAAAACAAATGGAAAAAATTAACGCTTGTCTCAACTTGACCCAAAACTCTACAGGTCTAGTACAATTTGAAACATAGTAGATGGATTAAAGGGAAAATATTATTTTTCCAAAACTGTGCACAGAGTCTGCCAATAGATGAGACCCCACAATTGGTATAGTATAAGGAAGAGAGGAATGCGAAGGAGGAAGAAGGAAAGAAAGAGGATGACTTTGAGGAAGGGGAAAGTGATAGCGAAGAGGATGAGGAAGGTGAAGAAGAACAGGGAATAGACCGGGGAGAAGAATATGTATTACACCGAGTGGGGCACGGCTATTATTCGTATAAATATGATCGAAATGGTATAAATGGTTCAAATGCGCTTAACCGCTTCAATTCCCAAAAATATCTGAATGAACAATTCAGATATGATAGATCCATTTTTAGACTTTCAAAACTAGTTTTTTAATTCTTAGAGAGTTTAAATGCTTGCCTTCTTTTTACAAGTACTTCGCATTTTTCTCTCAGTGTGGACACATATAGAGCTGCAGTTCGGTAGTTGCTAGCAACATGCGACTTTGTTGCTGTAATTTTGTGCCCCGGCAGTTTCGATTTTTATCAGTTTTCATGAAAATTTTTACTCACCCAAAAGTTCGTACACAAAAAAAAAAGAATATAAATCATCCTAGATTGCGTTCGTTGCTTTTGTTAGAGCTCTATACGTAAATATATGAATATATATATATTTTTTTGCGAATATTGCACAAAACTTTTATTGTTATTATTTTTATTATTATTGATGATGAAGGAACAAGCGTTCGCTTTGTGTTGCAGTTACATGTCGGTTCATTTGTTGCATTACTGATTGTTATTTTAAACATTTTGCTTTAGTTTGGCAACCCTTGAACATTTTTTTTTCTGTGCGAAAGCCGTGTTTACGGTTAGGAGGGGTGTGCTTCAAGTGCGAACAGCAATGAAAAGTACACATAGTTTAAGCTGTATTCGAAACTTTAACCTTTAAACTGTTTTAATCTTGCCAGCTTTATCTCTGTTGCTCACTCTTTCTCCTCTTCCGTGACGATATCGTGACCTGATATCATATTTTTTGTGTTTATGTTTCTTACCTACATTACAGACACTTTTTCGACAGCTGACAGGTGATTTCGTGTGTTTCATATAAAGCGCATCGTATGATTTAGAGAACACACGAACTCTCAGTAATGAATTACATTTGTTTTTTTTTTTAAACGGTACAAATCTTATATTTAGAGTTAAACAAAAAAAAAAACATTTAAAGAAACTAAAATTTTGAATATGACGAACCTGATGCAGTCTTAAAAAAACCTCATAAGCTCTGCGTTGCGCTAGAAACCTCTAGACGGTTTTGCCCAAATTTTCTTCTAAATTCGCTATAAAAGTCCGTCGGCCAGATGCTTTCTTATAGGATTTACCACACTCTCGAAGATATTTCTGGCATATTGACGATTTGATGATTGGGTTAAAATTTAGTTAAAAGATATTTCTGACACTTTTCTAAAATTGTCTCTATTTTCAACATGCTAAGAAATCGATTTAAATTTACCTTTTCACCCTACTTAAAAAGATTTCAATTCATCATTCAAATAAAAAACTGATACTTCTTACGTTTTTTTGTAACTCCTGAAGTTAAGCTTTTTGCGTTCAAGAATATATTTTGTGAGAAACGCAATTTTTAAAATTTTAGTTGGATTCCCATTTTAGATTAATCCAGGGGTGCCAGAAGAAGAATTTTTCAAGATTGTTCTACTAAAACTTTAGACAAAACCGTCTAGAGATTTGAGGCATACCGCTTTTGATATAAATTTACAAAAAAGTTTTTTCTTTTCTAAAGTGTAAACACATTACCGCGCCAATTTCAAATAACGCACAAATTCAACTATATTTTTAAGCAGCTTTATTGGAAACAACTTTTTTCAACTTAAGCATTTCCTATCCTAATACCCAAAGGCTTTGGGCAGGCTTCACTCAAAGTAAGCAAGTCCAAGCCCCGTTTCTTACATATTTTATTCATGTAAAACTATGCGCAACTAACGGTATGTTTGACTTTGCTGTAGCTAAACTTAAAGGCATTGATAAGGCATCTAATCATAGTATGTCCAGGCCGCAGCTGTAACAGATATGTAAATCTTGGCATCGGCGTGTGGCCAGGCTTTGTGCATACATTCAATGTGCTCTACCAGTGTGTACACACCCCCACACATACACACACACACACACACACACACACACACACACACATGTGTATGTTAGTATTTTCGCTTGAATGGGTTGTACGCATCTTGATAATTTAATGCAAATTACATGAAATCAGCATAATACGCAGCTGAACAGCAAAGGCAAACTAAGCATATAGCAGCACCAATACAAACATGCAAATACACACACACACACACACACACACACACACACACGCGCACACTCTTGCATTTCCGGTTATACTAAAACATGCAAACAAACAGCACTGCCCAAAGAGCTTATGAAAGCAAACACCAGCAGACAATATGGAAGCTTCTGAGTGTGTGTGTGTGTGTGTGTGTGTGTGTGTGTGTGTTCGAGTGTGTGAGTGTGTGTGTGTGTGTGTTTTGGCCAGCTGTTGGCCGAAAATAAGTAAGCAAAGCCAAAGAAAAAGGAAGGCAAAAACACTAAAACAAAATGGAGGGAAAGGCGAAGCGAACTCAAAGAGGAATCAGCATAACAAATCAAGCAGAAATTTTTATGCTTATGCTAATAAAATAAATAACAAATTTCGCTTGAATGAACAAAAGGATACCACAGTTGCAGGGACACACAAGTGTGTGTGTGTGTCTGTGTGTGTGTGTGTGTGTGTGTGTGTGTGTGTGTGTGTGTGTGTGCGGGTGTGAGCTTATGGCATATTTCGTGCATAATGTAAACTAAGCTGGCTGCTGAGCTGTGCTTCTTGAGAAACCTTTTGTGCAACGTTGCCAAAAACACATACAAAATGTGACGAAGTTTAAAGTAGTTCGAATCACAAAAAAGCACAAAAAAAGTAGACTTCTATATGTTGTAAATTGTATACTCTTACAATGTGATCGAGCGATTTGATTGTAAAGTTTCTTAGGAAGATGTTGTGGCACAGAATGAGAAAATTGGATGGTATATCATAATAGAGACACTTTAGACCAGGGGTCGACGACGTCAGCAGAATTGAAGTTGCTGCAATAGTATTAACGCATTCATGTATTCAACAAAAACTTCTCAGTTGCTACTGGCAACTGCCTCTGGTCTGAATATAAATTGCTGCAATAATATTTGTGATCTAGCAGAGAATAGTTGTCAATGGGTTGTTATACGAACATTTTCGCAGTTGCCAGTGGCTCTGCTCACTTTGCCGACCATTACTTTACACTGTGTACCTTGAACACAGATGCACAGTGGCAAAAGAAATTGCAACAGAGAATCCCTTAAGATTTCAAATACTACGAAGAAAGATTTCAAGTTTATTAAAGACACACTGGCGGTATTCGATAAGATCTTTGCCATGTGCAAAAATTGTGTATAGCTTGAGAATAAGCTTTGTCTCCGGAAGAGTGACAGTTTTTGAGGTATGCTCACCAAATTTGGTGACACAAACATTAATCTTACATTTAACTGCATGTTGACCAATCGTTTAATAATTATATGATCAACTCCAGCGATTTGAGCAGCCTGCTCATTGGTATTTCAGTATCCGCGCTTTGGACAGTCTACTTTCAGTTCAAGCGCTTCAGAGAACGCCTTCTGTATAGTTATCTAGCTGCTATTCATAACCTATGAGTCATAAGGTTTATTTTTCTATTATGTGCTATCGTCGAATATTTCTATCATAGAGCTAGCAATAAAATAAACTGGGAACCTCTTATTTATGCATATAATGTAGAAGTTCTCTATTCTAAATTGTGCTTATTGCTCAATGAATTGACCATAACGTGATTCTGTTCGAAGATGAAACTGCCAGCTTATTCAAAACTATGCGTATCATTGGCAATAACTCTCAAAACCCATTTCCATTCCCAACCAACGCTAAAGGCTGAAAAGACTTCCTCAAACCGTTATTGCTTATACTGATATAACGCTTACGAATTCGCGACAAAAATACACGTTCATTTGTCAGTAAAAAAAATCGTAAATTACAAATTTGTAAGAGTCCAGATCACTTTGTGGCTCTTGTTTTTTGCCAATTGTATATTTTACTCTATTTCCGTTTGACAATATCATTTTCTTGTGTGAAACCTACTGGCACTCCTCGTGTTTAAAACAGATTTGCATACTGTCACTGAAATCAGTTATTACCTTCTGTTCGGTTATGTGGCCCAGCAGCCAAATGTTAACTAACATAGCTCCCACTCACCACCCTACAATACTTTATGTTCGCCGCCAGCTAAGCGGGATTGTCGCCTAGCTGCGCTGTAATTGAAAACATTCGCATTTTAATCGTCGGTAACCGTAGTCGGTACGACACAAAAAAGAACATATTTCGCTTACACGATCATAGTTGATCGCCTGTCTATATAATTCAACATCAGTAGCACGGGCTACTCTTAGTTCCACTTGCTCACTGCAAATACCGCTCAATATCAGCATATAGAATTTCAAACACTGGCAACATAAACCTGCATATCGGGATTTATAAATAAATTACATTACTTTATAAGATAAATTATCGTGTGTTTTAACTAATAACAATAAAACATAGTTGCTGAAAAAACTCAGTAACTCAACACCTTCCAATGGTGTTTTTTTTGTAAGTGCTGTGTCAGCAGCGTTCACTGGAAAGAGAACGTTTGTTTTCGTGTGCTGTGTTAGCATTGAGAGCGAAAAGAAGAGCATGCACGTTTGTGCACGCTTACTAGATGACGCCAAATTATGGCAAGTTAGAGAGAATTCACAGCCTAATGTTTCACTTTGCCGCGCGTCGGTTAACGATACAACTTTTTTATATAAGTAACATTTTTTCTCGAAAATAAACCATGTTGTTTGTAACGACTTAGCCAAAATATACACATAAAACAAATAGACAGCGAACCACGGTACAGAAAACGAATCACATAAGACGTAAACAAGTCCCCGTTACACACTAGACAACACTCGGTACAACAACAAAGCACAAAATAAAACACAAACAAACCAACAACTGACCATAGAAGGATAACGGGACTTAGAAGACAGAGATAAGCCGCTAGCTGCGATTGGCTGTCAATACCGACGCCAGCACTATAAAAGTCGGACCAGTTGCTGCGTGCAGGTCACTTGTTTCCTAATCACTAAACCTGCAGCATCAACTGGTGAGTACATATAAAGTAGTAGTAGTAACATTCCCTAAACCTGTAGTAGTACCCCCAAATCCTCCTCCACCCAATCTTGTTGTCGGCTTCCTTAGAGAAGCCTCAAGATTTGGGTGCTCCCCACACCCATCTTCCACATGGTCTTGGTAGTCGGCTCGCTTAGAGAATCATCCAAGTACCATGTGCTCCTTCACCCAATCTTGTTGTCGGCTCGCTTAGAGAAGCCTCAAGATTCGGTTGCTCCTAAAAACCCAACTTCCACATGGTGCTGGTGGTCGGCAAACTTAGAGAAGCATCCAAGTACCATGTGCTCCTCCATCCAGTCTTGTTGTCGGCTCGCTTAGAGAAGCCTCAAGATTTTGGTGCTCCTAAAACCCATCTTCCACATGGTCTTGGTAGTCGGCTCGCTACTGGTCAACCAACATATATCGATGCCCGCAGGCATATATGTAAAACAATGAACATCGATATCATCAGTATATCGTCATTTCGTTACAATTTAATATTTTAACGGTTGTTCGTTTTCTTGAATTTTTAAAACGGGAATATCAATTAAACAACGTTCCTTTGCAACAGTTTCGTTATCGCGGAATGCAATGGGAATGGAACTTAATAGAGGATTATAAAGCCAATGTACACTGTTCAGGAGTTAATTGCGTTATGACAGTAATGAAGCATACACACTTGGGTCCGTCATACTATTCTCCAAGAAAGGCCTTAATTCAATTCTTTATGCTTACAAATACTATAATCCTAGTTAGCATATTTAGTTTGTATAAACGCAGTTTTCCGAAAAGGATTACAGCCACAGCTGCCAGCCAGCCATGCGTTACAAACGTCCCCAAAAAATTACCACTTCCATTGTAAAGAGCATAAAAAGTGTTGCAAAAGTGTTCCATTTTACAGCGCTTAGTCAAATGACAGGGCGACCTTTGCAGCTATGGGAGTGTGTAGTTGTAGTAGAAGTATATACATATGTATGCACATACTCTACATATGTGTCGCACATTTTCAGCACATTTTCCCTTACCTTTTGTTTCTGTCGCTGTTGTTGCTTTTATCCTTGTTGTTGCCTTTTCATAGTGTGCGCTTCCTGTCGAAGAGCTCGCTGATGGTGCAAAATGTAGGCAGACGGGATCGTGGAGTCTATCAATGTCTGGTGGAGAATCAACGTGCCAGTGCACAGGCCATGACTGAATTGAAGTTGGGCGGTAAGTTGTGACAAGACTTTAACAGTTGCCAACGCTCAGTATACGATATTTACGTTATAACTATCTCTTTCCCGCCATGGCAGATACGGTGCCCGAATTGATTTATACGTTCATTGAACAGAATGTGCGTCCCGGCCCATTAATATCGCTTAAGTGCTCTGCCAGCGGCTCGCCGCCGCCACAAGTAAGTCAACACACATACACGTTTTAGAGCCCGGCAATGTTTTATTATTATTATTATTATACATTATTATGACGGCGTTTGGCTTGACGTGTCATAAATTTGCTGATTAAGCGCAAAAATTATGCGCCTCGATTTTGCAATTTACAGCCAGACAACTTCATTTAACAGCTGACTATCCCGCTTTGTTACACTATCTGCCTCTCTCTCACACACTCTCTTGTTCTCTTGCTCGCACAGTTTGCCTGGCTCTTGGACTCTCAGCCCATTATGGACGTTTCGCTGCATCATCGCTTTGCTATTGGCCAATTTGTCGACATGTCCGGCGATGTTATAAGCCATTTAAATATCTCGCATGTGCGCCCCGATGACGGCGGACTCTACAAGTGTGTCGCAACCAATTCCATGGGCAACGTAGAGCATTCAGCACGCTTAAATGTTTATGGTAAGTCTGGCAACCTTTTCAGTCAAATCAATTACATGCTAGAGTTACCCTAGCAACCAGCAACAGCACTGACCTTCGTTGAATCTCAGCTCTATATCAAAGATTTCGCTATTTTCTTCTTAACAAAAGTCGCTTTGTAATAACAACAAAAAACTTCCAAAAAACACAATAGTTTAGCAGAGGGTTGTATTTGTGTTGTTTCGTGGCTGCATTGATTGGAAAAATTGTCAGAGCAACGCGACAAAGCCAAGCAACAACAATCACAACCGAAACTTGCAAGATGAAAAACTTTGCCATTCAGCAGAAAATGCTCAGGCAAAAGGCAGAAAGAAAGCGGAAAATCGCTTGCCTCAGGCTTCACTTCGATGACGCTATCATTCCAATCATGCCGTACGATGTGCTTTAGTTCTGCCTTCGTGGCGAAAAAACCCGTCTGGCTCCGGATACAAAAGACGGGGTACATTGTGCAGCCATTCAACGAATGCTAACAAGCTGCCTTTACAAATGTCTCCGTGTGTCTGTGTTTGGAGTGGCGTTAAAAGCACCGGTGGCAGCAGGAATCGCTCAGCATAATCACTGTCACATCAGACTATAAACTGCAAATATTAAAATGTAAACATAAGGCAGCCAATGTGTATGGTCCTTGAAGCCTCGATGCGGAAATGCCTAACCGCGCGATTTTAACATTTTTGAACTTTTTAACATTTTGAAGCAGCATAAAAGCGTAATCTTAATGTGTTAATAATGCATAATCGAATCGTAATATGTGTGTGTGTGTGTTTAGTGTGTCTGTGTATGCTGGCTCATGTGACATATATTAATCATGCGCCATGTATGCATTATGATTGATGATGATATAAAGCATGGATTGCCTGCGGCATGTGCGTATACTTGATATTTAAGTAGGCGTGCATTGCGTATGAGTTATATTGATAAATGATGTCAGACGCTTCAAATTGAAATTTGAAATTGAAAATCAAATAAGACGGGTGAGTCAAGTTCCATGAACTGCAGTATTTGAGGGGAAAAAAGTGACAGGCATTACAGAAAATGGGTAGCATATGCTATTATGAAGTTTTTTAGTGGGCGCATAAAAACACTCTTAAAGTTTACGATAGAGTAAGAGTTATAGCAGCAGTCTAAATATATGAGACATTGGAAATTAATATAGTTTTCTCTGGACTTCTGCGAGAATAAAGATAACGATAAAATCAAAGACAAGCGGATGAATCTATTAAAGATGGATTGCGCTAGCAATATTGAGTTACGGCCAAATGATGCTATACTTCTGAACTTTATACTTCAACGATATTGTTGTATGTACACGGCGAAAAATGGGCGCACAACTAAGAACAAGCAAACAAACAATCGAAAAAACGTTTTAAAATCAGAAATTTGGTTTTGAACTTGTAACATAAACTTATGTATGGCCCGTTTTATGGATACGGCCTGATTAAGGCACTCCTCCGGACCCTCCACTCCGCGATACCACAAGCTTTCTGCGTCTTCTTTCTGATCCTTCTGACAAACACACGGCCTTCAACAGCAGCATCAAAGGCCTTTCTCCCAGCAGCTTTTTTATCAATACGGACAGCATGACCAAGCAGTCTCCGCGTGGTAGATGATTTTTCGATGAAATTTCGCTCGAATTTGTTGTTTCATCGAATTCCATAGGACGTTCTGAGTACTTTTTGCCCAAACACTACATCACTTATGCTCAACCCCATAAAGCAAAAACTGAAGAATGAATATCTTGTAAAGTGTCAGTTTCAGAAGGAAGAGCGTTTTAGAGAGTATTAGTTTCTTTTGGCGAGGGTGGTCCCTACTACTCATTTGCCTACTTAGACCGAAGTAGCATCTATTGGCAACAGTGAGTTTTGGCTTGATTTCCATACTGACATCGTTCTTTATTGCGACGGTGATGCCAAGTTGGACGAAATCCTTGATAAAATCAAAAGTAAGCTCTTGATGCTTATCTAGGCGAGGGAGCACATAGTTACTTGGTTGCTTCTTAAGTTGAGCCGTTAACCAAAGTCCTGTGAAGTTGGATTGAGGAACATCCAACATGATGTTTGTATAGGCAGGCCGCTATCAAAATTGGGTGGAGGTGCACATGGTTACTTGGTTGCTTTTCTAGGCAAGCCGCTAACCAAGACCTTGTAGAAGTAGGGAAGAGGATTAGGAGGTGCTACTATTGGTGAAGGAGGCTTACTGCTGCTACCTCTAATTACTTCTAGGCACTTACCAGTCGATGCTGCCGCCTTGTTGATCAGAAAACAAGCGTCCTTTAAAGGAGACTGTCTTACCGACCAGTCTCTCTGCTTAAAGAAAACGTTTACTTTATTTTACTTTGAGCTACTACTCGCAGATTCTCTTTGAATAGCTGCAAAGGGTCCGGCAACATTTTGCTGTGTTCGACCAATGATGGTGGTAAATTTACCGTATCATAACTTGGTTGAATAAGAAGAAGAAGAAACATATCTACATATTAACTTTTTTGGGCACATTTTGGAATCTCTTCATTGAGCACACAACTTCTTCGTCGTTGGAAATGTTCGCAATTAGTCATAAAAGTTTGCTGAAGCAGAGATTTACAGCGAATTAGTGCCAAATCTGAGATTGCCAGTAAAATAAGAGATTTCCAATTTTAGTTGCTTTTATAGAATAGTTTCTTAAATTTTTTGTAATCCATTGTAAAACCATTTTCAATACAATTTTCCAATCCACTTTTACTTTGTTTACTTTTCGCCAAAGTCATTATACTTGGGTACTTTTTCCAGGAAACAGGTCTACATGTAACTCAAATCTCTGTTATACGTGTTTCTACGGCAATTTTCCTTGATAAAAGAGCTCTTATCTTATTTGACACTGAAAATGCAAAAATATTTAAAAAAAAAAAATTGATTCAATTACTATCTTAGGGTATTTTTAACCGCTGAAATCGTTTAAAATGGGGCAATGGACAATTTGTGGAATTCGCATTTTTTAGTTAACCAATGTCACAATAATACTGTGTAATCGTTTTAAGATTTCGTAACTAAGAACAGGCATCATTATTGCATATAATTCGTTTTTAGCTTAATCCCAATTAATTATGTTTTTGCCTTAAATTATGCTAAGCTTTCTAATGCTGAAAAACAGACACATATACACACACAAACGTATGCATTGCGTAGGTGAGCCTATGGAATTTAATAACGCATACGCCATGTTGCCACACCGACTGTGAGATGGAACACAAGCCGCAGAGCCAATAGGCTGCTCTGTTTAATTATGAATATTGCAATTTATGCAGCTGCATTAGTAGAGGCTGAAAAAACCCACCAACTGACACACACACACACACACACACACACACACACACACACACACACACACATTCAAGCTGTGGCAGTTGCATTAATGTGAAATGTTACATAATGGGCCATCAAATATGCATAAAATTTAAATTATTCAAGAGATACGTACGGAGAGTGCGTTAGAGTGTTAGACAGTGAGAGCGATGGCGCAGCATGCAACTTCAACTGATGCTGCCAAGTGCTGCATAGCATTTGCCTAATTACATTTTGCAACTAATTTAATAAATTTCCAAATGTGTAACAGTAATTTACCAATACAAATGTAAATTTATATATTGTACAATGTATATGTGCTTTACAGGACCGCCATATGTGCGCGCCATAGGACCCATAAAGGCTGTGGCCGGAGAGGATATAATCGTGCATTGTCCGTTTGCCGGTTATCCAATCGAGCAAATTAGATGGGAGAAAGGACATCAGGAACTGACAACAAGTAAGACAAATTGCCAGACACACTCACACACACGCGCACACACATAGATACTCAATGCTCGTCTGCCATTTTTAAATGCTTTGACAGGCACACACTATGTGCTGGCCACCGTGCTGGAGGGCGGCCAGCTTGTCATCAAGAATGTGGAGCCAACTCGGGATCAGGGCATCTTTACGTGCATTGTGCGCAGCCGGGCAGGCGAGGAGGCACGTCGCGACATGCAATTGAATGTGAATAGTAAGTCCAGGGCACGCCATTCTCTTGTCGCATTAATGTCACGGGCTAATCTGCCATTTCAACTATGCGCTCTGTCTCCCTCTCTCTCTCTCTCTCTCTCCGTGCTGTATACTGCTTTATAGGTCCGCCAGTGATTGAGGCTTTTAAATTTCCCAAAAATCTACAAGAGGGCGGTCGAGCTCAAATCACCTGCGCTGTATCCTCCGGTGACATGCCCATCTACTTTAGCTGGAAAAAGGACGATGTGTCCATACCAAGCAGCCTTCAGGTGAGTTAAAGTGTGTCTTAGTCATTGTTTTTGTTGTTGCAACAAAGTTGTCCAAGTAACAGAACTTTCTGCAGCTTTTTTAAGCATTTATATTATATGTTGTTGTTTTTTCGCTTACTTTATGTGTTTTTCAATTTACAAGATTACCGAGAAAAAGGAAGAGTTTTATTCACTGTTGGTCTTCAAGGATATCAGCGCCAAGCATAGCGGCAAGTATACCTGCTATGCCAGCAATGCGGCAGCCAAGGTGAACTACACAGCTGAGCTGCAAGTGAGAGGTAAGTTTTGGCGTAGTCCTGTTGGGGCTCAGGGTGCTTCAAGGGTTTAAGGGCAACTGGCAGCTGTATCTATTGGTGCGTTGCTGTTTTGCTATTTCAAATAAATCACATTGGATTTGGGTGCATAGCCGAGGGAAGTTAGCACTGGCAAGCTGCTTTTTTCGGGCCAGGCATACAATATATGTACGTACACTGAAAGAAAACATTAGTTATCTATATTAAAAGTTTACGATAATTGAGAACTTAGTTCCTTTCATCGACCAATATAGTTGTTGGACTCTCAAATTTACTAAAGTTTTTTCTGTTGAACGATATCAATCGAAGAAAATAGATAACAATAAACGGTAACATGGAACTGAATTCATTGACATTCTTATTATGTAAGTAAATGTATTTGTAGCAATCGATATATATCTATATAAATTATCGGTAATAGACGAAAAAAATCGATAACAATGTTTAATTACATAGCATTAAATAGTGTGCCTATCAGATAATTTGCACCTCAGAAATGTAAGCTAGATATATATTTTGCAGCTTAGAAGCATCGCGCAGCAAATAATCGATAATAATTGATAGCAATTAATATAAATCAACAGCAATCGATAGTTGAGCTGAAGTTTATACTTTGAACAGAGAAAAAGTATTTAATGCCACTGGGTTCTTTCGAAACCAGAAGGCTTTAAAAGGGTTGTGCGTAGGGTTTGGGATCCATCACGTAAAACCACAATTCCATGAAAGAATGTATTTACATCAGGCCGTAACCCGATAACGGGTTGTTATGGCCAGTTAAGAAGAAGAAGCCAAAGTAAAATCGTAATCATAATCTTTTCATTTTACTCACGAGTTACAACTCTCACGATTGAAGGTAATGACATATTTAATGATTTCGACACGATAATGTCAGTATGCCGTATGTTTTCTCTCAGTGTACTCACTCACAAAGTTGTTAATGTTGTTGTTTACTTTTGCGCGCTTTCATTTGCAACAATTTTTGGCTGTTCTCTGTCACGTTTCAGTTGCGCCCCGCTGGTCCTACGAGCCCATGGACACGGCCATTATGCTTGGCAATACAATATCGATAAATTGCGAGGCGGAAGGATATCCAATACCAGCTATTACCTGGTACAAAGGCCAGGGTAAGTTTTCATTTAGTTCATTAAAGTTTGATGCCCTAAATGTTGCCTACCTAATTAGAGGGATAGAAAGAGGAGAGATTTAAATATACGGAATCCCATCCACTCTCAAACGAGGGCAATTAGTTTAATGAGCCTGCGCAGCTAATCAATTAAAGCATTTCCTTTTGTTTTGTCTGTGTTTTTGTCTATGTCTATGGGACAGGCAAAGCCTCCAAGGATTTCAAACCATTGAGCATGCGAAATCACTCTTTGCTGCTCAATTTGGCCACGGACAATGATGAGGGCTACTACATATGTCAGGCTACGAATGAAATTGGCGCCGGCCTCAAGAAGATAATACGCATCAATGTTAACGGTAATTGAGAGCACAAAGCAGCAGCGACATAACAGTATAGCTAATATTAATGATTATATCTATGTATATGCCTATGTGTATACATAAACAGAACCCGCGCGTTTCGAGCAGCCCGCGCGCAATGTGTCCTCACGTCGCAATGACCCGGTTACATTGGAATGTCATGCCAAAGGCGATGAACCCATATCTATTGCCTGGACGCACAACAACGGACGTATTGATCTAAACAATTTTCGCTTTAGCATTGCCGAGATGAAAACCGAGAAGGGCGTCGACTCACAGCTCACCATAGGCCATTCCGACCGTCACGATTCTGGCCTTTACAAATGCATGGCCGAGAATCCCTATGGACGTGCCGAGCAAATTATCTTCCTGGCCGTGCAGGAGCGACCGGATACGCCCTCTAACTTGGAGGTTTTTGAGGTGGGCTCGCGCACCGTTAAGCTCAGCTGGCGACGACCCTTCGATGGCAACTCACCGGTGCTAAGCTATCTGGTGCAATACCAGGCACTCAAGTATCTGCAATCCCATGCCGCTTTGGGCACGGCTGGCGGTGATTGGAACGGCATGAACGTCATCAATGTCAGTCTGCCGTCGACAAGCATTAGCAAGAGGTGTGCAATTGCTTTTAAAAAATTGTTTGGCCATTTGCCTCTAACAGCTTTTTGTTGTTACCTCTATTCACAATGTTTCAGCTATGAGAGTGACCTGCGCGAGAGCGCCATTGTGGCAGGTCTCACGCCAGCGACCACGTTTCTCATTCGCATGCAGGCCATCAATGAGATTGAGCGCAGTGCTTACACTGAGCCGATTGTACTCAAGACGCAGGAAGAGGCGCCCACCGAAGCGCCATCCAATGTCCAGGTGCAAACGGGCGGCGAAAGCGAGCTGATTGTCACCTGGCAGGTGAGTCTTAATAAAAGCACAAACACGTAATAGGGTTATGGGTGCAACTAAATTGTGATATTCTTATCGTTAGTTGTTAGTTAATTACTTGAATTTGCCATTTAAAGTCACGAGAATGATTTGCGAAGACAGATTTTATTTGACGTATCTGCTAATCTTCAATCACAGCATCTCTGCTTTCAAAAGTTACTTTGGTTCACTACCGTTAACGTCAATTTGCAAGTGTCTCCCGCATAAACCACTTTCATAACAATGTCCATTAGTAGGTAAGCCTGTGTATTGCTCTAATTGCAGATACCACCACGTGAATCTTGGAACGGAGAACTCATTGGCTACACCGTAAACTGCACCGAGGAAAAGCAAAATATCAACTACATTAGCGTTGTAAATAATTCATTAAAGTCGGTAATAGTGAGTGGTTGGGCCACTACCAAGGCAACGCTCCGCGGATTGCGCAAGTATACACGGTATGCGGTTACGGTGCGCGCACTCAATAGCTTTGGCTCCGGCCCGTGGAGTGCGGCCATCTTTGGCACCACAGCGGAGGGCGGTAAGTGTTGCAAAAGTAATCGTAATGAGCACCAGCTGTTACCCACACTATGTTGCTGTGTATCTATGTATCTGTGTGTGTGTGTTTTTGCTTGTATATCTTTTAAGTGCCCGAAGCTGCGCCGCAACATGTCAACTGCACGGCGTTGTCATCGCAGAGTCTAAAGATTTCCTGGCTGGAGCCACTGCTGCAATTCCATGGCGGCATCATACAGGGCTATAAAATTTTATATCGTCCAATTGTGCAGCAAAGTGAGTATGCATTTTTATAACTACTGCGATATTTGTGACAGTTAGTTACTAGGTAGATGGAGCAACATTTGCGACTATACTATGTTAGATATTCGAGATGAAAACGTGAGGAAAACGTCAACACAACAGAAACTGTTCTTTGCGGAACACCGGAGATTATTTTTTATTTAGTAAATCGCTGATTATCTGTAGGTAAGGTAGATCATCGATGAATGTTGACCCATCACTACCTATCAAACTGCCCTACCCTTTGTGGCTTATTATATATAAATATAAAGGGTTCACTTTCTTAATTGTTATTACCTTGAAATTACAAAGGAACACCTAATTGGTTTAAAATCACAAGGCAACAATTTTTATAAATTTGTCTGGATAAAAAGATACTTTACGTCTTCTTATTTTACATTCAGATATCCATTTCATTCGAAACTAAATCGTGTATAGGTCTTTAGTTCCAATTAGAGATGGATGCGTGACATAATCATGAGCTATGAATTTTCTCTGACTTAAGTACTTTCAATTTATTAATGAATCATAATAGTTCTTCTTCTTAACTCTTCATAACATCTGCATCTCTACATGAAGACGTACTGGTATTCGATTCTTCAGCTAGGACGAGCATACCTTTTTATAAAATATACTTCAGAAATCTTCTTTTGCTAGTTCTAAACGCCTAGGAATCTCCATTTTCACCTTGGATGATACTATATGTTTCATTCTCGCATTCATTTTGTGCCGTAGCAACAGTTTTTGAATTCCTACTTTTCGCAAACCGTCTGCGTGCCAAATAGATTCGTAGAAGTGTGCTTGAGTCGCAAGGGGATACAAATTTTACTGACGATTATTTCGAAATTAAAGAACATTGAGCATGGTCGGAGTACTATAATCTTATTTGAGATTATTATGATTTTGAAAACCTTTCTATACAGGATATGTCCGGAAAAAAGTCGTACGGATATTTCTCGCCTCATTAGTTTCCGCGATGATTTGTTTTCCCAAGCTTTGTCGCTTTTGCCGGTAATAACATTTACTATAAATATCCTTCCCGTGCTTTCCTTCAGCTTAGTGCGTGACAAACGCGCTCTTAACTTTTGCTTGACACGCTCATCGCTAGTAAGTACATATCTAACGGTTACAATCAAGATTTTGCGGCTGGGAGTTGGCACTTTATGGCGCTGATTTTGTTGATATTGCAAGCGGAGCGCAGTGCAAACAAGAATGGATATACGGGTCCGGGTTGATGCGCATGTGGTTCCCACTGTGGGTTGCACTGCTAAATGTATGTAAAGACTGTCTACCAGTTAGTTGGTTGTCGCACGTTTATTGGTTTTGGCGCCGAGTTCAATGAGAGAGAGAGAGTCTCAGTCTCAGACTTGAAGTGTTGATGCGCTTTCAAGTTGTTTGCGTTCTCCTTGCCGCGTTTCGATTACAGCTTTAAGTCGCTTTTAACTACTTCCTTCAAAATCAATGCCAATCAATATCAACCCTTTCGATACACTGCAGTTGACTTTCCTGCCAAGCTGGAGATAAAGCGCACCTCGAATCTGGAGACCTATTTGCATACGCTGCATAAAGCGACCAACTACTCGCTCCGGGTGCTGGCGTATACGGCAACGGGCGATGGTCTGGCCAGTCAACCGTTATATTGCCAAACCGAGGACGATGTGCCTGATGCACCGGCTGCCATAAAGGCGGCCGCCTTAACGGCTGATTCGATTTTAATTTCATGGCTGCCGCCGAAAAATCGCAATGGCATCATCTCACACTATACGGTATATGCGCGAGAGGCGGGACGCAAGGGACAGGCCAAATGTAAGTATTGGGGCACATTTCGGCGGCATGTTGTTCATGTATTTATGTATTGCTAATGCAGCGCACATGGTGCGCGTTGATGAGAACGGCTATCCGGTGACATTCGAGGCGCGCAGCCTGGCTGAGAATCAAATGTACGAGTTTTGGGTATCGGCGTCCACATCGGTTGGCGAGGGTGAACCAACTTCTGTGGTGGCACAGGCCACAAATACGCGAGGTAAGTAGCACACACTGTTACACTATATATATTTGCACAATGAAAAAAAGTGTGCTTATATCACTTAAAGACTAATTTTTACACACAAAGTGCTTATAATTCTCAAGTGGTTATGGCGTAGTCTGCAAGCTGTGCCGGCTTTAGAGTGGTTTGAAAATACAGCTTCCAAATAGGGGCTTAATTCATGGCTCCTTGCTGTAGAAAATATGGAATAAGCTTTTGTTTTATTTACGCGAAACAAAAACGATTTTAAAAAGGCCATTATTCTTAGCAAAGTTTAAACATTGTTTGCAAAACGCACTTTTAAGTCTAATCAGTTGGATAAATGTGATATTTTGACTATTTATGGAATTTTACATTATTATTAGAAAACGCAAGAGATGTTGGTATTCATAACTCAACTTTTCTCTCAGTGCAGCCATGTGCATAGTTACAGTATCATTTGGTTGCTCAAAGCTTGTTGCGTAAAAATATTTTGTGCAGTTTTTAATTAAAAATTGTGCATTTTCCATTGGCCGGCCAAACCGCAACGACCGCATTAACCACGGCATTTCATTTCGCAACGCGTCGCCAAAGAACTACCGCATTACGTATACGCACTCGTACACGCATACATACAAATATACCTACATATGTGGCACCGCACTCTAATGCTATGCTTTTTGTCTGCCACTCATGCACCGTTTAGCGCCCGCTCGCATCGCCTCATTTGGTCAGTTGGTGCGCAAGGCCGTGGGCACGGCTCTAATTTTGGAATGCTTGGCGGTGGGCAATCCCACGCCCCGCGCCCGCTGGCTGACACGAGACCGCCCAGTGACATTTAGTCCATTTTACGAGGTCACCAATGAGGGCAATTTGAAAATACATCGTAAGTGGTTATATGCTACGGGCTCAACGCTCGAGTGTTTTAATTCTTTTTTAATTTACAAACGATATTTTGTGTTTTTTTTATTCTGGAAACTTTTTTGTGTTATGCCACAGGCGTTGAAGGCAGCCTGTCCGGAAATTACACATGCACGGCGCACAATCTCTTTGGCAATGACGAAATTCAATATCAGGTGATTGCCATGAAGCAGCCGGGCGCACCACAAATCATCGTGCAGTATGCATCCGCTGACAGCATACGTGTCAGCTGGGATCCACCGGACGATGGCGGAGCTCCGCTGCAGGGCTATACAGTGTCCTATCATATAACGGGCGAGACATGGTCGGTGACCGAATTGCTGCCGGAGAATAACGCTTTTACGATTACGGGACTGAAATGCGGAAATCAGTACATTATAAAAATGTCGGCGCACAATATGGTGGGCGTTGGTGTGGCCAGCGAGGAAATTAATGTCTGGACCAAGGGCAAAGGTGAGTCTGTCAGTTCGTGTCAGTCTAAAAAGCACATTTCGCATGCACAACGAGTGTCATATGCGCTGTCTCTCTATTGTGCACCGCAAAAGCCACTAGCGCAGTGTTAAGCTGCATGTTGACACACACACACACATACACACAGTTACTCACATGTGCCACATTGTCATTGCAGCCTCACAGGCGCCAAGTGGCAACGAACTGATTGCCACGAATGCAACATGCGTTAATTTAAAACTGTCATCATGGCATAATGGCGGCTGTCCCATACATCATTTTTCCATCGAGCATCGACCGATGGGTGAGTATTTTCCTATGGAATTAGTTGCAATAACACACGCACATACACACACATACTAACATATTATTTTGCTTATCAACATATTGCAATTTCTGTGTTTTTGCAACATTCTTGCATTGAATTAAATCAAATTAATGCAATTATTTTTGTTTTCAATTAACCAAAGCAATCAACAGTTATACATTTTCATTTATAAATATTTATGAAATTTTTTACACTGCGCCAATGCCACACGGCGTATGATGCATATTTTCCGACCAAACACACACACATTTACACTCAGAAGGTCATAAAACGCAAACAAAAATACTTTGCATTTTTATAAGCTTTCGCCTTTTTTATTTGGTTTTCCTTTAGGCGATATTCGCTGGACTGTTGTCACATCGGATATTTCAAATGCCGCGGAAAATCGGGAAAATTTAATATTCTGCGACTTTTTGCCCGCCAAATGGTACCAGCTGCGCATCTCGGCCACAAACGATGCGGGCAAAACCATGGAGCATTATCATTTCAGCACCACAAGCATTGATGGCATCACCATAGCGCCACCCTCCGTGTTCCCATCGGAAAACGATTTGATGAACAATCTGATAAATGCGACAAATCCGACCAACGGTGATTGGTTTGCGACATTAATTGTTGTTGTCATAATCACAGTGGGCATCATAATCATGTAAGTAAGGGCGCTTGTCCAAGTTTATGAAGTCTAGAGGTGGTCGCGGAGGGTTCTGTGTAGATGGCGTGCGTAACTTGGCTAAGTAGTCGGCGGTAACGCTAATTGCTTGCAAATGTTCATTAAGACTTTATTAACTGGGTCGCACAGTGGGGCGGAAGCAATTTAAACAAATTGTGTTGCTGCAACTTAATTATAAAAAAAGTGATTTACTTCCGCTTAACAGAAAATATTATACAATGGTCGACTTTACAATGCAGTTGACTACATACACACTACGTAGTGTATAAACGAGTAGTTACTCATTTAATTATTTTACATTGAGTGTAGAATAATCACAATTGACGATTCTAACGTATGTATATTTTATATATTCAAGTATAATAACTTGTATTGGCATTATTATTGGTTCCTTTTATCGATAACAAAACTTAATATATTTCCAAAACAACTTGAACTACGTTTTTGAGATGACAAGTTGCCTGCGGTTAGAACTTTTTACACTTTGCGTTAAATCTCACGAATGGTTAATTGTCGGAAACCGAATTTGTAAAAAACTTTACCAGGTGGGAAATCTCCTCCCCCTGAAAAAACCAAGTGATTTTAAAAATGTGGTTCTTTTCACTTATTTTGATTCATACTTACGGAGTACTTTCCGTTCAAACACTCCAAGGAAGACGGCGTTCCATAACGCTAATAAAGCAGTTGTTGATTGCATAAACCAAAATGTTACTACTTTTACTTCAAAATGGCAAACTCAAAGATGGGCGATTGCTTTTTCCTGTTTTTGGATATTACAGGACTAGCAGCATATTGCATTCACAAGGATGTAGAAGGCTTAAACGTCTTTTAACCAATGTGTATTTGGTTAGAAAACGCATTTGTTCGACCAAATTAGTCATAACCGAATTCGGACGGCGTATTTTAATTCCATGATTTAAAAATTTTAGGGATTACAATTGACTAAGTTTATTGATAATACTATTTACGCTTTCAAGATCTTCCATTTTGACAGAAAACTTTTCACTTCACTTTTTGCAAACCAGTCCCACTGTGCCGCAGCTTATTTTCTTGCTGACTGCTCATTTTAATTACACGGCTTTCTAAACCCGTCTTATGTTTCATTTCGTGCCATCCCCAGCGCTTTGACCATCAAACATCGTCGCACCTTGTGCGGCCCCATATCCGAGGGTTACGAGTCGCGCGCCCTGCCCGGTGAGTATAAGGAGGAGCACGAGAATAGACGTAACCAGCAGGTATATAGCGCTTCGCCGGTCAAGACGGTGGACAAGGGCAATGAGTCGGGTAAGTAAAGTCGATTAAATTGTAGGCCAGCAAACAACTGGATACGGCGCGTACGTGCACAGCTGCAGGCGGCAATTAAACGCCCTCGCATTGCTTACATTTCCTCTCATTCGCGCTCCCTCATGCCGCCCATGCCCTACATAGAAATGTACGAGATTTCACCATATGCCACGTTCAGCGTGAATGGCGGCCGCACTGGCGCGCCAGCTAAGACGCCCACAAGGGGCGTGGGCGCACAGACGCCACTGGACTATACCATGCAATTCAAAACCTTTGGACATCCTGAGGGCGAAAATCTAAATGCAACAGCATATCCGCTGCTGCCCAATGCTGGCTTTGGACATGTAAAAAGCAAGTCCAGCTGGCACAAGCAGCGCTACTATAATACAGACGGTGAGTTATGATGCACATTTAATCCAAACATGGCCCGAGTGCATCGTTAATCCTTGCAGATGAGTCCACCCTAAGCAAATCCATGACCATAGTGGCGGGCGCTCAGTCAGGCGGACACTCTAAAAAGTCGAGCGGCGGTAGAGGCAACAAAAACAGCAGCGCCAGCGGCAGCAGCAGCAATGCCGGCGGCATGGCAGCTGGTCAGCATTGTGAATCCGAGTCCGATACCAGCATTAGTCCCAGCACAGAGTTCTCCAACATGCCCACCTATAGAGTTCCTTGCAAATCAACGCGCAGCAGCGATGGGCGCGCTGTTGTAGGTGCGTATGCTGCTGGTCTGGGTTCTGGCCGTTTAGTGGCACCCAACCCGTACTATCTTGCAGATATGTTTCGACCCGACTCCAGCACTGAGTCCAACAATGATCAGATTTCGCCGGCTCTGGAGCGCCGTTTGAACACTCCGCGGCATCTCAATCTTAGCGCTGCGGGCGGCGGTGCAGGAGTTGCCGCTGCCATGGCGCACGCAGATAAGCGCAATGCGGGGCAGCGCGCTCGCAAGCATGCAACACAGCCCAGCAATCAAACGTTGGAGCGACGAAAGTGCCCTGGTAGTAACAACAGGTAGTTCAGGTACCTAAACCCTAAACAATCCAAAAGCAAAAACCTTTAACTAGTGCAATAATTAGTGATTTAGTAATAGCTGCTACTTGACTTAAATACTTGCCACTCAAATGGTTTGTGCTTGTTTCTGCTTTTTCTTTCACACACACACACATACACACAAACATACTCACACACACACACACACACACACACACTCGCACTCACAGTTTAGACAGTGAGGTTAATGCACAGACTGCCGCCTCTTTGGCCGCCTCCATAGCTGCCCTGGCGGCTGGCGCACAGCAGCCGGATTTAGTGGGCGGATTTCGTCCACCTGTAGGCTTTAATGATGCTCGCGAGTTTGGCGATCAGGCGGAGTGCGAGCGAGAGCAGCGTGCTTTGGACTTGGAGGTGCAGCGTGTCATGGAGAATACCAGCGAGGCACAGCTGGCCAAATTGGATCGCGAGGAACTAACCTCACTGTTGGCAAGGTAAACTATCTATACTAGAGATGATTCTATTAGATCCACTGCTTGACTGTAGCTTGTTGCATGTATGTAGCGTCTACCTACCCTGAACAATGTTAATGAACTAACCAGAGTGCGAACCCTAGGTATCACGAGAAGAAGGAGCAGGAGCGCCAAGAATACACCATACACGTATAATAGTCAAATCAATTTACAGTTAGATGACATTTATTAAGCTGACACCAGACAGAACTAATAGATACTATTAAGGAATTCCAAGGCATTTAAGTGTAAAAGTTGCATTTAAATTAATATGATGAACATATAGAAAAAATCAAAAGTCAAGACGAGGTCAGGGAATCAAACCACTGCATACAACGAACATGTTTTTGGTTTCGTATTGCTATCGAATGTATTTTTGTGTGGGTTAGCTGACAAGACCATAGTGAATGTTTTATAACAAACGATCAAACATCTTCTAGCTTTTTTTGTTGGGTTACAGATCGATCGTACCTATCGATCGAGCTACCGATAACAGTGATTGATAGTATTTTTCCACCAATTTCAGAAATCAAATGAATCACTATCATAAGGACTTATGCAAAAAAAAATGTTTTAGATTAGTTGAAGTTACTACTTCAAATATAACGTTTGACTCAGAATGTAGGATCTATGGCTCGCAAATCGAAAGACTCTGACTCTGACATTTTAGATTAAACAAGAAATTGTTACCCAACAAGAGAATCAATTCAAGAGCTCAATTTCATACTCATTTATGAGTACAACACAAAAGGCTACTTAAACGAAACGAATAAACATGCGAGATCGGAGCAGAAAACACTCAATGTACTCAGTTCATGATGCTCAGAGATCAGTCGGTCCTTTTGGATTCAACCTCAAATTCTTACCCAACGTGAGAATCACTTAATTTCATACTCATTTATGGGCTAAAAGCAAATGAGTTTAAATTGCTTGGAAAGAATGATTAAGTCACAAATCGGCACTCAAATGAAATGAATAAACAAGAATGTGCACTTTGAATTTGTGCTTATGAATGCGAGACCGAGGCAGCACACACTGAACCTGAAATTGTTACCCAACTAGAGATTCACTCAATTTAATACTCATTTATGGGAACAATTCAGAAGGTTTAATAAGTTTCTTGAGTTTAACACAGTATGAATATGTCACAAAATGGCACTCAAACGCGAGATCGGAGAAGAAAACAATCTGTGTACTCAGTCCGTGGTGGCTGTCATTCATTGTAGTCTGTTGCCTTCATTCATTCGTTAATTTTGTCTATAGACATTTTGAGTGCATTCAATTCCATTCGGCTGACTTCATAAAGTCCTCCCACAATCATGGATACTAATGTGTGCAGAACATTCATTCATGAGGTTAAAAGTCTTTTGGAGTACACTCGATTTGTTGTCACTTCATTTGTTGATCTGCACTGAAGTTATTATACAGTGGACCACGGAGCCATTCATTTTGAGCGTGAATGTATAAACTACTTGGTGAACTTTAAGTGTATTTAAATTGTTTGATATTTGTCGGAATATCTTTTTGGATTATTATAGAATACCTGATATTTAGGTGATTTGAGAAGAATTAACATGGTTTGCGATGCAGTAAGAAAACTTTAAGTTTTTGTTGATGATATGTTTAATTGTAATAGTATTTCGGTAATTCGGTACATATTTTCAAAACTCAAACATAAAAATTAACAAATGAGGCACTTTTAAGTCCTATTCAATAATCTTTCACTCGCAAAATAGCGATAATACTATATAAATATATAATAAAAATACTTATTTCAATCAGAAAGCAGATTATAGTTTTCAAAAACCTTGGCTGTTTCTTGTAATGGCAACGGTTTGATTCCCTGTTCAAAGGCAAGAAACTAGAGCGAATTGTTCTCTAAGTGTATACTAAATTTAGCTCATAAGGAAGCACTAGCCAAGGCTTTAGGCATATTTTAAACTAAGCAAATTAAAGACTTAATACACAGCATAACCGACTGAGTCTGGCTCAAAACTGAGCCCCTCACTAAAGTTGTATAAAAAAAAATTGAAGTAAAAAAATAATCTATCTATGAAAACGATAATAAATCCCACTAAATATGTACTTATAAAATGAAAAGCTAGTTATGTATGTGTTTTATATATATAAATATAAATGAAATATAATTCAATTTGTTGTGATAAATTAAACTGTTCAAAATACATGCACATATTCGTAAAAGTGTGAGCATAATTGTAGCTCTTTGATGTTGATTTAAAAATTTTCCATTAAGTGACGTTTATAACTCAATTGAAGTCTAAAAAAAATATATATATTCAAATTATAAGCAAAATTGTGACATATTTCTGCGTTGAATTGTACTCTTTTAACATATTTTTAAAGCTGCACAAACAAAAACACACACTTTTTTATAGTAAATATATTTATATTAATATAATTTTAAGCAAGTGCAAAACGTAAATAATAAAATATATCAATATGGAAATTAATTAAATTAGATAATCAACAATTAAATTGTATGGTACCTTAGGTAAATATATATGAAATCAAATGCGGCAAAATGCAAACAGCAGCAAATTAATTAAATAACAAATAAAAAAAATACTGTGTAAAAATACAACAAAAAATGGCATAAAGTTAATTTTGCATGCAACTAAATTTGGCTGCTAACTTAATTTGGGTAACGCTTATGGGGAGAGCTAGAGAAAGAGAGAGAGAGTCAGTTTGAATAAGTGTGCTAGTATGCAGCTGTGTGTGTGTGTGTGTGTGTGTGTGTGTGCAACTCTGTTGTACAAATATTTGCAGAAGCAAATGAGAGCAAACCAAATCAATCAAATGCACTGCAAGCTAACCACAAGCAAGCGGTCGCCAAAGACATACCAACAAACTGACAGACAGACAGACAGACGGTCAGGTTTATATACCCCCTCACAACCACTCACACACTCACACACACACACACACACACACACACACACACATCAGTTGCCAAGCAGCAATCAGTAGAAGATGGCGCAACGCCGCCGCCGCACTGTGGCTGCAATATCAGTTGGTAAACTAAACCACAAGACGCCTTTGACATGCACACACACACCCACACACACACCCACACACACACACACACACACACCCACACACACACACTCACACACACCCACACACACCCACACACACACTCACATGCAGACGTAGCTTTATTAAACATGCATGAACATGATTTTTGGCTCGGGCAATGACAAAATGTTTACCTGCTGTTTGCTGCCTGCCTCAAACTTTGTCAATTTTCACCAATGTTTCTTTTGGCTCAGCAACTTTTGTCGAAGTTGTGTCAATAATAGTCGAAATGTTGCCAGTAAGTCACCGAGACGAGTCACAACAACAAAAGAAACAATAACGCAATATATGGGCTATATGGCGCCGAGGCTTGAGTATCCTCTCTTGTTCGTTGTATAACGTTATTTTCGAAAAATTTAGCAAAGAATCAAAAACATGATACGATATTTTCATGCGTATTCGTGCGATTTCTTTAAGCGTTAGTTTTTTAACTGCCATCCTGTGCGAGTTGTTTCATCTTAGATTACGTTCTAACTTCGTGCGAGATTCGTGTGTAAAGTGCGAAATAAGGTTGTGTTGTACCTTACGGTTTAGTGCTGCAAGTGAAACGTAACACGGCCACCCGGCAAAAACTTCGCTACGCGTAGGTTCTTTGCAGGTCTACAAAAGTAAATTTTGCAATTTCAACTTTAATTTTCTTGCGTTTGTTTAATACTTGTTTGTATTTCATAAGACTTTCTTGACCTAGTTGTATTACTACAAAATGATCCATAAACAAATTTTAGTTAGGTTTCTATACGAACTAGCATACGCCTTATCGTTGACGTCGACGACTTAATACACTTTCTTAAATAGCTCAATACGAAGAGGAGAAAAGAAAACACGAACTAACATTGTGTGCTTTAACAATGTAGCTTGTTGTTGTTTTTTTTTTTACTACATACAAATTTTTACCTGACTAAAATGCAACGTATCCAGGTGTAACTTTTATTCTGCAAACAGCAAGTATTTCATCTTTCGAATGGCATAGATTTCACCTGAATACGTTGCGTTATTGCCAAGAAATCGGTACCACACAAAATTTTTGCTTAGCGCATTTATAAAACTAAATAATTTCCCTTTGCTTTTTGTAAAAAAGTATAAAATGAAAATTATAGAAGTGATAGTAATCCAATTAGTTGAATAGTTAATCCAGTCACCTAGTTTTTGAAAAAATGTAAGACTGTTTTAGTTTAGAAGTTATAACCAGTCAAAGCTAAGTGTCGTATTCAAGTGAAACAAAAAAATGACATTTTTGCTCATAACTTAATCAAAATATCTCAGAGCTGTTTGACCAAATATCAAACATCATTAAACATTAAAACATTATTTACAAAGGGCGCACCTACTAACTGTACGTACTCCGCTCCTGATATGAGCTATCCTTTATGTTTATGTACATGTACATAAGAGCCATATACATATATTGTCAGGTATGTCAAACGGTTGAGTTTTTCTTAGCATTCGGAAATGTTTTACGTCTAGACGTAAATAGCTTCAGATCGACATATAGATGAACCAAGATACAGATATGAGTTGAGTAGAATTAATTGACTAATTCTAACGTACCTGGGGATCCCAATGATGTACCGCACAGTTTTATTCTACAAGATTTAAAAATTACATCTTCAGGCAATTTCCCGAATAGGCAGCCCGTAACACCCAACTTGTTGTTCTTCCTCTTCTTAACTGGCCATAACAACCCATTACCAGGTTATGACCTGAAGTAGAATACTCCTCCAGGCGCCTCCGCTTGCGCGCGCCAAATGCAATTGGTGATACTAAAAGTAGTTAGTGTGCTCTCTACATGGTGAGACATGGACTGCGTCTTCGTCACCTTCTTTCTACAGCCGTATTCAAGACCTTTCTCGCAGTAGCTTCTTCATTCTTATGGTAGTCGGTGCCAACGCATAAAAGGCCAAAGATTATACGGAGTATGATGAGCGCGTCATCATCCTTCAGCGCCATAAAGCTAAACGGGAAGGATGAGCGTCTATAGAGTGCTAGTTTCGCCGAGCAAAAGTGGTCCTTCCACTTATCTTCCTACTGAGACCAAAGTAACATCTAAATGCTGACTTCGTACTTCATTGTGACGGTGGTGCGAAGATTGACGAAATCCTCGACACCATCAAAAGTATAGCTTTCAATATAAAGCTGAGAGTCCAAGCGATCTACTCAAAAAAAACATATACTTTGACTTGCTCTCATTTACCCTGGTGGTAGATTCCCTTCCTAGCAGATTCTGTTCCAATAGCAGCAAAGGCTCTGGTATCTGCTTGCATAGGTCCCTTAAGCGAGCAGCTGGACATTTAAAGTTCAATATTGTTCCGTTGCCATGTAACACATTCTCCATCAAATAGTTGAAGTTAGTTGCAGGAGGAGACCAAACTTTGCTCGGTCAGAAGCTTTGGAGAAGCCCCGATCGTTTTCGACCTCTCACAATACAACCATATTCGTCTTAGCATTTCCGTGCACTGTCCAGACTTTCATTCAACATAAGTAGAACCGAAGTTTCGCATTAAGAACCTCTCCACTCGGAAAAGTACAGGAAACGGTTATGAGCTGTAGAAAGGCTAAATACCAATAGCAAGGACCCAAAACTGTCCTCTGCGGAACACAAGTGTGTTTCTAAGCCTAACACTAAAATCCTGTTTTGAAGATAAGACTTCAGAAGCTGAAAGTAAGACGGGAGAAGAGATAGTTTGGCCTTCTGCAGCAGGCCATCAGGATATACTCGATCTAAAGGTTGTTTGACTTCAATGAATAAGGCATTACAAGAGGGACGACTAACAAACGTTTTACGGATGTGATCCATGGCGCGGTGCAGCTTTAAACAATCCTCTGCAAGTAAAGTTGTTTGATACAATACTCCATGCATGTGAACAAAGTTTTGCTTCCAACAGCTACCATAGCCAGCTCAAAAGACTTAAGACTATTGACTCCGGCTTATGCTCCGGCTTAAATAGCTCCAAGATGAATTTCAACGGTATGCCTTGTAAGGCTTTTAGCCATTAATTAAAGCCACACAAAGTTCAACGACTACGCAAGTAGCAAAAAGTGTTGTATCTTTTAGGCGCACCGCTGAATCAAGCTTATTATAGCACTAAACGCCCCAATAGACATAGATACATTTCTCGCATGCGATTTAAAGCTAAAACTGTATATACAAAATCATAACAACAAAGTTTTGTTAATTAGCCAAAACATACATTTGGCCAAGTTTCTTGCGAATTTCAACACAGTTAAGCGTAAAGTTAATACAAAACTTTGGAATCTACTAACAACATGGCGGCCCAATCAATACACTAATTACTCTATTCGGCCATTGTTGGTTTAGCTGCTATTGTTGTGCGCTGTTGCAAAACAAACAGTTATAGTTACATGAGTATATATCTATGTACGTATCTTAATGCAAGTACGTAACTAGTTTCTCATTAATTATGCTCGAGTTGGCAGATTATAAAACGTGTATACTCTATACATGTGTATGTAAGTGTACAGTAAATGCTTAGACACGAGACCCACACTTGGCATTGATTGCTCAAGCACTTTAATATCATAGTTGAGATACTAAATTGCAAAAAGCGTAGTTTGAAATAGAAGCATAATTGTGTGTACCTTTAGCTACTTATTTGTCCGGCAGACTCTGACTCTGCATGGGCAGAGATTCCAACTCATCATCAGTTTCCTCAGCTTCAGTGCTTTCGACAATCGGATCATATTTAGCAGCCATGTTAGCTGTATTCACAGTATTAACTGGTTTTCAATTACTTTGAACTTACTTTGTTTTTGTTCTTTATCTTCGAGCAACTTTTCACTGCGCACTAAATACTCGGACACCATCTTATTGTGGTGATCTAAATCGGCATGCGAATTCTCCATTTCTTTGCCCAAGTTTGCCACGAGCTCCAAAATATGAGAATATTCAAGTCCGTTTTCCATTTTTAGCTTAATTAGCTTAATTGGAGCTACACATATTTAATGTATGCATACATACCGCTTCAGTAACTTTTTATTTATATCCCAATGCTTGGAATAGAGCACTACAAATATTGAAATAGTTTTGGCAATTTGGAGGAAGAGTTCCGAAGAGCCTGCTAGGGTTGTGCAAGTTTTGTCTCAAGTCAAGTAATAAAAGTACAGTAGTTGAGATAATAACATAGTTGAGATTTTTCGCAAAGTTAAGAAATAGGAAGCAAATTAGAGAGCATATTATATATTAGGATCTTTTGTGACTCATACTCAGCTTATAGCTATCCCGCTATCTTCTAAATAACCCGAATTATTTAAGTTCTTACCGGTTTTTGTCAGACATCGAGGATGTATACCCACTTAAGTGGTGCATACTTCTTTTCGCTAGTGTATTCCATCCAGGAAATAAGGGCTGCGAGTTATGTGTAGTGAAACTGCTGGTGCCTAGCTTACTTAAGTGTCCTTTCAACCTACAACGACCAGTAATAAAATTTGGGTAATTAAATACTGGGGTATTTAAAGGTTGTTTGTGGCCATTTCCTAGACTTTCTTGATCATTTTAGAGCAAGGACATGCTTGATTTATCTGAGGCCTGTAGTAGTCCACTCTGCAATTCTTTAGGATCTCTTCTCTTAGTAGCATACCATAAAAGCTGGTCATCTTTTGAAATTTGAGGCAACGTTCCTAGTTAATTTGTTTGCAAGTTCATTTCCGCGAATGTTGGTTTTTCGACAAATCCATCTGAAGGAGATCTGGTTCCGTCGACCTTGAGTGGCCATAACAACCCGTTATCGGAATATGAGCTGGTGTAAACTCTCCTTCAAGCATCTTGCTTTGCGCGCGCCTCTTCCAATTGGAGACACCAAAGGTAGCTAGTGTATCCTCTACCTGGCTCGAAGGCATGGTCTGCCATTTTGTCTCTCGTCGACTCTTGCATTGAAAACCTTTCTCGCAGGAGCTTCATCATGCATACGCACAACATGACCTAGCCAGTGGAGCCTTCATAGAGTTCGTCGTTCCATCGGGTGCGGTAATCATTGCCAACGCTAAGAGGGCCAAAGATCTTACGGAGTACTTTCCTCGCAAACTCTTCTAGGGCATTTTCATAAGTCTGCGACATCACCCATGCTTCAGCGTCATAAACCAAAACGGGAAAGATCAAAGTAACATCTATTGGTAAGAGTGATTCTCCACTTGATCTCTATGCTGACATCGTTCTTCATTGTGACGGTGTTACCAAGGTAGACGAAATCCTTGACAACTTCAAAAGTATAGTTTGCAATATCAATCTGAGAGTCCAACCGCTGTGTATCTCTACTCGTAGAAAATATATAGACCCAACCTGGCCTGTTATCTTGCAAAAGCCGCATAGGCTCCGGTAACTACTCGCTTCGTACGCCCGATGATATCAATATATGCAAGCAACTGGACACCCTCATAGAATACAGTCCCGCTCCGAGCCACTTAAACCTTTCACAACACATTCTACATCAAAAGGTTGTTAAGCTCGAAGGAGAGGGCATCGCCTTGTTTGAAACCTCGCCTGGCTCGGAGAATCTCTTTCTTCCTCGACGGAGCTTCGTGTGTTGGTCAACGTCATGCTGCATAGTCGACCATACCAACTTTGCAGGGATTGCAAACGCGATCCGGGCTATCAGGTGCTGCTTTATAATTATAATGGTGCGTGTCGATTTGGTGTTCGTGGGTCTTTTCCAGGACCTAAATGGTCTACTTTAGTTCGATTTTTCCGAAACATCTTCGAGCTTATGCTAATTACTGCAAGCGCTTTTATTTTGGCCTGTCTGAATGAAAGTAGTGCTATTTCCCTATTCTGGTAATTTCTGTTTATGTGATTATAACATATATGCCAAAAGGTGCGTTCGAAGTACCCTAGCTGCATTGCATCAAATCACGTTGTTCTGCACTGAAGTTCTCTGATTAGTGCTATGTATTAGCCATCTTATTTTTTGGTTGCAGTAACGAATTTCCTCTTCAAGTTTATCAGTGTCTATAGCAATGATTGTAAGTCGTTTCCAATACTCTTATGAACATGCAATGCTGCTGTAGTGCTTACAAAAATTCAAGTTACCAATAGGAGTAATCATCTGTATACTGTTTTGCCCTATTTTATATTTAAAATCTGTTAAAAAATGCATAGCTCAAAAGATTTAATGATATATTTCTCGCTTTAGAATATATTTTTTGCAAATCGATGGATCTTTATCTGATTAAAGTTCAGAAGCAAGACATATCTGATACAAATGTACTTTTATTAAGTGACTTTGCTCAGTTCGTCCATTTAGTGAGCACTCACTGTACCATCTTTCAATAAATCTTGCCAATTAGTTATAAGTCTGCTTATAAGCAATTTATGCATTATAGAAACAATTGTTATTGTGAATACGTTGAATATGAAATAATATTCATCTATTGCAAGTAAATTTAAGTTTAGATAGTCTGAAATGTTAGTTTTATCAAGTATACGCCCTACTTAAGCCTGTGCTTAGATCCAAAATCAATGAAATATGTATGTTATATGTGTATGTATGTATGTATGGCACGAATGACACGTATTTTGTGTGTATGTAGGCTTAACGCTGACATGATTTTCGATGGCTGCACTTAAAGGAGTGTCATATAAAGCATTTTGGTCGGGTTCCTGGACAGTTACGGGCAGTTGTAAAGCGGAGTTGCAAAGAGGTTGCATAAGCTGAAATCGATTTCAATTAGTTGCAGCTGCAGGCAAACTTGTAAATATCTAAATATATGCTTGTGCGTTTTCTATGGAAATAAGCATATAATGGGCCAAAGGATGAAGTTGTACAACAACAAAAACCAAACGGAATGCAAACCAAGCACAATAAGATGCAAAACAAGTCCAGGACCAAGGAGCGAGGAGAAGGAGCTGATCAACAAACAACAACAACTGAAACAACAGCCGCAATAATGCAATTTAAGCAAATTCAAAACCCAAAATTGCAAAAGGTTAGTTGTACACGCTGCACACTTGTTTAAAATGTAGTTGCAACACACACACACACACCCACACACACCCACACAAACGCACACACACCCACACACACTCACACACACCCACACATACCCACACACACCCACACACACACACACACTAACACAGAGTATCTGCTGCACATATTAGCAGCCGCAGCAACGGCAAACGCAGCAGGACAATGGAAACGAGCCGCAGCACTGAACGAGAGAGGACACTTGCATTTAATAACCTGCAACGAGTGTGTGTCTGCGTATGTGTGTATGTGTGTGTGTGTGCGTTTGTAGACATTATTACAGCCTGTGCCTGGATTATATTGCATTCTATGTATTGCAGTTTGGTCCACTCTGAACTGAACATCCAAGGCCTGGCACGGTCTGACCTCAGCTTAGCCATCTCGGCGTAACCATGCTGACCCTACACTGAAAAAAAATACCAACCGAGTGCGGAATTTTAGAGGGACACGCAGTAGAATGTTGCCCATTGCGATTGTGGCAGAGCCGTTTTTCTCTATGTCACTCAAAAGGCTTTAACTCATGAAATTGTATGTCATAAAAACATTTTGAATTTGTGGCAACATTTACGTTCCAGATAGTGTTTTTTTTCAGTCAATGTGTAATTCAGTTTTGTTTCATTTTGATTCATGAAGTTATTGGTGGCGGTCAAAGAAAGTGTATTTCTTCTTCTTAGCTGGCCATAAGGGTCATACGGCCCGATGTAGAACATTCTAGAAACGACTCTGCTTTGCGGTCGCGTTTTCCAATCGGTGATAACAAACGTAGTTAGTATGCTCCCTACTTGGCCATTCCAAGGGAAACATGGTCTGCCTTTCGTCGCCTCCTTACAGCAGCCGCTTTAACGACCTTTCTCGAAGTAGCTTCCTTATCAAGCGGAGCAGCTTGATGTTAATTTCCTTGATTATGTCCGTGCCGTAGTAGAGGTCATAGAGTTAGCCGTTTCATCGAACGCGGTAGTCGTTGCCAACGCGTGAAGGGCCACAGATCCTAAGGAGTACCAAGGCGTATTCATCAAATTGAGTCATCACTAATGCTTGAGCGTCATAAAGCAAAACTGGCAGGATGAGCGTCTTATAGAGTGTTAACTTCGCCCAGCAAGAGTGGTCTTTACTACTCATTTGCCTACTGAGATCAAAGTAACATCTATTGGTAAGCGTAATTCTCCGCTTGATCTCTGCTGACATCATACTTGGAACGAAGTCCTTGACAATATTAAAAGTATAGTTTGCTCAGCAAACTGAGATTCCAACCGTGGCGTCTCTCTACTCGAAGAAAACATATTAATTGTCTTGATATCATGTACAACCAGAGCCACCCTGGTAGATTCTCTTTCAATAGCCGCAAAGGCTCCGGTAACTGCTTTCTTACTACGACCAATGATATCTATATCTTCTGCGTATGCAAGTTCAATATTGTCCCGTTACGATTTACTTCGACTTCTCGTAACAAATTCCCCATTACAAGCCGCATAGTGTCCTTGGTTGGAACAAGGTAAAACGTACGAGCATCAAGCTCACATGATGCATGCCTCCCCTCGATTCCAGCATGATCAATCTGGCTGCGTGTAGATTGATCAGGAGACAGCAATACATCCTTATGGATATCGGGATGCTGAAATCTGATACTACTATCCTGAGTCTTTTGTTCGGGGTGGTCTCGTGAAGACTGAATTGTCCGACAGTAGGACCAAAGATGCGCTCTATTCCATTCTTTCCATTAAAATCGTTTTTGGCTGCCATGTTCAGTCTATCATAGAACGCATCTTTAATCGCGTGTGAGCAAATCAGGGAGGTGAAAACCCGTAAGGCGGGTCACAAACCCCAAGTGCAACCTATTTAGAGCCAAAGGGTGGCTTTGCTGCGCATATTAGCTGACTACTGTAGCACCGGGTTGGCTTGAGCAGCTATTCATGGAACAACAGCTGAAGGTTGTGCGTCAACTTGGTTAAGGTAGACACAGGTATCACTCTAGACGTTCCCCGGTGAATACAATCAGAATTTACTCCTTAATGTGTACGCAAACTCAACCCAACAATAAACTCTGATGCATTGATTTTCAATAAAAATTTTTTGACTGTTCTTGGCAATGCATTTAAAAGTATTTACAGCACTTTTGACACTTTGAACTTTTCGTCTCCTGTTGTGACACTCAACTTCCTTACCCTAAATCTCAGTGTACTGAGCTTTTAGGCTGTCTGTCCTAAGTGTCCTGCCTGGCTGGCATGTCGAGTGGAGACATTATCTACAAAAGCTTGTGACTCATGAAAATTAAATGCAAATGTTCTTTGATGCATTTACAAATGGCGTCCAGCAGCGGCCGGAGCAATGATTGTTAGTAGTTTTGACCGAGATTCTACCCCAAAACACATGCAAACACAAAGATGTATATGTGTTTGTGTGAGTCAGTATTTATGTGTGTGAGTGAGTGTGCTAAGCTTTGGCCAATGCTTTTAATTAAAATTTTCAAATTAGTAAAAGGTAAATTATTTTCATTTTCATTGTTTGTAGACCAAGTGCAGCTGTCTCTGTCAAGTTCCGGACTCTAAGCTATAAATTTGTTGCAACATTGTCATTAGGAGAATTTCTTTAGTGTATGTGTGTACAGTGGGTACCACACAGTGAAGTTTTGACAATTTGTGACTATTTAGAAAATGATAATCTATCTAAGTGAGAAAATGTTTCTAACTTTATTCGCAAGTTTCGAATCTCTTCTTTGAAGAAAAAGTCGTATTTCGTTTTGAATCATTTTCAAAATCAACTTTTGTCTATGGAATACTGACTGACTTTGAACTGACTGCGGGTGACTACCCGCTAGAGGAAGGGGTATCGGGATTTGCCGCGTTTTGTTCGGTACCAGAAATTTGCGTTGCTCGATGAAGGGTAGTTGTGTTTATTTCAGTACAGATGGAATGACGGTGAAATGCACTTCGCCCCTACTCAAAGGGGTATGCATGCCCGACAACATGCATTCAAAAGGGGACTGAAGAGGCTGTTGTTCTTGAAGGTTGCAAAATAGAGCACCGTGATTATAATCCAGCTAACGAAGCATGCCACGTACAATAAATGCCGGAATGATTTGCTTGAGAAATAATTTAACAAACAAGTGTCGAGTAATTGTCCTAAAGTAAACTTTTCTTGCTAACGAGAAAATGTTGCATTCTTCAATACCCAATTTGATAAACATAACTTTAATTCATTTCAGATACTCGAGCATCTACTGTAGCACTTTCTGTTATTCTTGTATTTTAATTTACACATTTGACAAATGAAATGGAAAATGCAAAAGCCACAAAAACTTGTCAACACATCGGAAATACTGATGTTTAAATAATTGATTATAAAATTTCTTTAACTAAAATTGCACAAAATTTTAATTGGTTTTTGCACTCTGAGTAAAGAGTACGCCTTAAAGTATGCCGTAGACAATGTCATAAATGCATGTTAAACACTTGAGTTTAAAATGAAAATCTAATTTATCTGCAAAGCGCTTTAAAGTTATTTAAAATCCGTCAGTCAGGGCCGTCGACCAGGCCATAAAGCAAACAAGCGCAAAGATACCAGACGACAGCCGACAGCTACAGGCTATAGCTACAGATACAAAAGCCAACTTAACATAATGAGCAGGCTCTGGCCACAGCCAGGCCAAAACCAACAGCTGGAACACTTGATGCTGCCTCCGCATCTCGCAACTTGCAACTCGCGGCTTAGGGTTGCAACTGGCAATGGATTGCAGCAGCTCATGCAAAAACGCCTCTATGTATGCGAATAGACACTGAATGAAAAAAACACATACAAAATGCAAAAGAAGTGTTACGAATACAAACACAGAGTGTTGGTGGGATTGAGGGCGGCTTGAGGAGCGAGTACCAAGTGCGATTCATGTGGGACTCACTTAAATAAAGTGCTTTTTTTGCATTGCCTGTCAAGCGCCAAACGGATGCGATGTGGTATATCTCTGTCTATTAACCCGTTCCATCCGTCACCCCTCTTCACTAACTCTTTTCCGTGTCTCGCTTATGACGATGATTATTTGAATTATCACAGGTTTATTTTTACCTTCAGCTCAGACAGCGCAACATGTGGCGACCATTTGATAATACTCTACAATTATGTTTTTATTTGAAAAGCGGTTGCACGGGTTAAGCTCTAAAACAAAAACAAAAGTCATTTTCCATCAAGTATTCCGGTTCAGCGAGTGCAAGCCGCCTGGAGTCGCCGCATCATATAGACAATCTCCAGATGTGTACGAAAAGGCGGAAAAATCGTAAGACCAGTCCGCTTTTTCTGCAAATAGAAGTTTAAAGGAATATAGGATCACACATACTACTACATAAATCAAAATTGAGGGCTAAAATCCCTATTCTTTATAGGAAACAACTACGATCCGTGTTGACGTAATAACGGTCATAAAAGTTTAAAATAAGTGAAACGATTCTTTTAATTCCGATCTCTTAGTAATCTTATCCACATTCGATAGAGACAGGGAACTCCCGATTACTTTGCGAATTGTCAATTAATCAAGATTAAGGTACACTGATAAAAATCGTTCTTAAAGTGCCGAAATTATGACCATTCATTCACAATAGTATGTTGTGCTCATTTCAGCGACGGTCTCCTTTTGAGAACGGAATTATTAAGCGAAAGGCTTAAGAAGCTCTGGTACTAAGAACATTTTGCTGAACAACAAGAAATAGATATTTTGTAGTTCGGTTTCTCCGAAGATGTGTTTTTGTTTTTCTAACAACATTGTGTAAATTTGTTCATATTTCAAGAACAAAGTTCCTTTTACGATGCATAATAGCATTTTTTAAGGACGAGAAATTAAGACCAAGTGAGGACTATTCGTTCTTAATTTTGGTACGTGATTTCTCTGTCAGTGTATTCGTAGACTTATAAACAAGAACAAATAAAGCTCTAGACAAACACTTTTTGAATAAATCAAGATTTATTGGCTATTTATCGACATATTCTGGGCATGTATTAAGGTATAACGTTGTTTTTCATTTAATTCCGAGTATTGACGACTTTTCGAGGAAACATATATCTTGTATCGGTATTTTTTTTTTTTTTTTTCGCTGGAATCTGAAGCTTAGCGTTTCTGCTTACGTTTATGGCAGTTGTGAAGCCCGAAAACTGAGGTCGTGTCATGTTTTCCCAGGTCTACAAACTTTAAGCGATTGCGTGATTCAATAAACAGTTGAGTAATAATAAGAAAATTCAATTTTTTTCGAGTCACGATGAGCTCTTCTATGCCTAAATTGTGCTTATTTTTCAATTAATCCTTCTTGTTGAAAATTTCAAAATCTCGCGGAATTGTATAAGCTAGCTTCAAAACAGACTTCAAACATCTTAGCAACAGATGTTGAAAATTTTAACGATTCATTTAGCAATATGCGTTTTTTTTTAGATGCAAGGATAGACTTTTAGAGTATATGCAATCGAAATATTCACAACATATATATAGCAGTGTGTCGCATAAGCTTAAGGAATTTTCTATTACATGCATTGTAAATTTTGATAATTGTGTCTTCTTCAAAAGTTATGATTTTAGATGGCCCCTCTAGGCATCAATCAAAACGTACTAAAAGATGCGATATTATCGATACTACTAGCTTTTTTTTCCTTTCTTACCTTAAAAAAGAAACCATTGATAGTGATACAAATTCAATGTATCGATAGTAAACGACAACCTTATATAAGCATACATGCTCTTCTTTTCGCTCTCACTGATTACACACCAAACAAAACACATGTGCAACGTTCGTTCAACACTTACACACACCACAAGAGTATAATAGCATATTTTCGTCGATCTCTTAAATAACTCATTGAAAACTGATGTCGGTCCGAAAATGCTTCATTCGTTTAAATTAAAGTAAAAAAATGTATTTATTTTTTTATTTGGAGCTTTTAATTACGAATATTAAGAGTACACAAGTTTCGACTCTTCCCAACCGGCTCTTCATTGAAGTACTAATACTTAATTTAATATACTTGTCATTTTAAACGCACTTCACTAGTTAAACGAACATATGCATAAGTAATTATATATATATAGTATAGTTCATAAAAAAAGAAGAAGATATTCATATATACCTATGGCATTGTGTGCACACTTTTTAATAGCATACAAAAGGCTTTTGTAACACTTGGCTTCACAGTCGAGCATTTCATTTGCATTCGCTGCCGATGAATGGAATTTAAATTGTGCGCCAACTGAACTAAGCGGCGTCGTTCGAATTGTGTTTCTTGTTGTTGTTGCTTTGCTTTGAGTGATTTCACACACTGTCTGGTTTTGTTGTTGTTGTTTTTTCTTGTGGTGGTGGTGTCATTGCACAAGCACAAAGAGAGATGCACACACACACACAGTCATTCCCGCGCACACTCACTCATTCACTCACACACTCACTCATTCATATGCCTGCGGGTTATCTTTACACTTGGTCGCAGCGACTTCAGCACTTGGCAACAATCTCTAACTAAGATTCGTTAATATGTGTCATTTTTTTCCGCCAGTTTTTTCTAATTTTATAGAGTATCACCTTTGCTATAAGGCATGATTAGAAGTGTGCGAACAAATAAGGTTTTGGTCAGTTATAAACCTATGTAAACCAACTAATTTTCCAATGATAGTTATTTTATTTCATATTTCACGTTTATGCTCACTGCGATTTTCAACTAAGTTTACACCATGGACAATAGGAACAAACTTTTCAGGACCATACCATCTGTGCACAGTTGTTTGATACTTGGGTTGCCTTTTATAGGGACAGATCGAATCGGATATCTGCATTGCGAAGTTAGACATTTTGTAACCTCAAAATATTCACAACTTTTTGACATATTAGCGCCATTTGAAAAGTTTACAGTAACTTCAACCGTTCATTTAATTGTTGATCTCCCACAATTCATAGATGCTGTACTGTTATTTCAAGGTCTTCATATAATGAGATTGTATATGGTTACGATGTTAAGTGCAAAAAAACAGTCGCATTGCTTCAAAAGGAGTGTATAAAATTGTGGCAATCCATGCATCTTGGATCTATGCATCCGAAACTAAATAGCAAGTTAAACTGTAAGTCTTCTCACGCGTTTCATTCTCAAAAACAGAAAATATTTCCTTCTATTCTTTTCTATTCTTAAATGTGAGTTAATGGCAAAATGTGTAACGAACCTTTGTGAGCCGGGCTGATAGTGTAATGCATGTTAGCTAGCGAGTTATGTACATTTATTATAACTAATTTAATATATTTATTTGAAAAGATGTCTAGCTGCTAGCACGCACAAGAGTGGACTGTCATGATGATTCGTCTTTTTGAAATCAAGTCTGCCATTTTGGGCACATTGATTTGCCAGTGTTGTAGACCTTCAAGTATATTCAAGATGGCGTATGATCGGATGTCATTGGCCGTTGTGCTGCGTTGGGCTGGACCCAAAGTAAAGTATCTCCACGATACATAACTCGCGCTAGATATTTTCGCGATCCTATAGCAGTGGACAACTCGCGCTAGAGTTAATGCTAGCGTACAGTTCCGCCAGAAAGCAAGCGTGGACGTTACATTTATGGGAACGTGGCTAAAACTAGGCTGTGTAGTGTTAAGAAAGAGAGAAATGCCGAGAAATAGAGGCCCGCGAGAAAACTCCTAAACTAAAACTAGGGTTCAAATAAGTATACAAATGTGGTGCCATTTCGGGTCGTCACAAATGCAATTAGAGAACTTTGCTGGTTATAGTTTAAATGCCAATTGTCGTCAAGGTTGGGCCTTTGACTATGTGGAAAAATAAACAGTAACGAAAATATTTGTGTCTATAACGCCACATCGTCAAATGTGTGGCCAACCTAGTCATTACAAGTTCAAATTGAAAAACATAACATATTTGCGGTCAGAAAGAGTATAAAAACGTTGGTGCCCTTCTCTTTCTGTCATTTTAACTCTCTCACTCGCCTTTTGTTTTTGCTCATTCAACGTTGATCGCTGTTACGTGAGAATATATGCAGCTGCCTGCTTTCTGTTTGTGTGAGTGCGTTTCCGTTTCCTCTAACTCTCTTTGACGTCAAAGAAGCGAAGCCTGTTGCAGTTGTCATTGCCAACTTTGTTCTGTCGCTGTATTTGTGGTTGTGTGAGTGTGTGTCCGTGCGTATGGAATTCGACTTGGCCGGGTTCTATCACTTGGGAAAATAGAAACTGATTCAACTGGAAATGCAGTCAATTGAGTGTAAGCAGCAATTCGAATTGAAAACATTTATGAAAGTCTAATGAAACTTGCCTCCGGCTAGCATATGAATGACAAAGCTGTTAGTTAACTGTAACTGGGCTTGTATGTGTCTGTCCGTGTGTGCCTTAATGTGTGGTGTGATTCGGATTTGTTGGATGTGTCTGCAAAAAGGCCTTGACGTTTTCAACAGGTGTGAATTTAATGGAGAAGGATTAGTGGCAAGCAATGGCGCAACAATGAAATCATCATTTAATTCTCAATCCGTCAACCAATTGTGCATCTTTTAGCATATTGTTTATAGTCTCACGGATATGGTCCAATATCTAGCCGAATCGTTGATAAGCAACTTTGCCCATGAAACTTATGGTCTGGCACGCCTTCTGGCTGTAATATAAATCGCACAAATCTATAATATCCTCTCCCACTATGTTACAAGGTACGCATTAAGGTACTTAATGCTGTCTTATGTCAGACACAAAAAGCTGCATTAAAGCAGCTTCAACTCATCCATTACACTAGATTGTAGGTGCCACACCTAGGCCGTATTTCAGCCCGTTGTGCTATCGTAGCATCTCGAGCTCACTCCTCCCTCGGTAACCAATACATACAAAATCAAAGGGGGCACCACCCATATGTAGCGATAAAGTCTGCAATCTGTTCGGGTCTACTTTCGGACAGGTTTATAATGTTACTATGAAAGTATGTGCCTAGATGTTTGTGTCTTCATTTACAGGGAGCCGGACATGAGCAGAACAGACGCTCTACCGTTTTATCCTATTCCTCATTCCCATAGCTCCTGCAGATATCATTGAAAGGGGCCCGAAGGGGCAATCAAACAATGCTCTGTACTGGCCCGTATGGCTACAGAACTCGAGCTCCACTCTACTTTTTTGTTGTTGTTAGTTTTAGGCCAAGTTTGTTGGGCTATACGGAAATTTGTCAAGTTCTTCCATTTTTCTGTGGTTTTATAATCTAAGCGTCTCTTAATATCAAGCTTACAAGAGAAATTAAGCGGTAGTAGCTTGCCTGGCAAGCACGTAAGCTGTGCAGTTGCTCTCGATACCCCGGTGTCCTGGTAGTTACAGATATCGAATTTGACGACATTGAGTTTATTGATTTAATAAGGCTATCAATGCAGATATTTATGTAGGTCTAAATACTATCCGAGTTCTTTAGGTGCATTGCACGAACCTGCGCTTGGAACACTCTGCAGTGATCCGGAAGTCTAAAGCTATTCAGTAACTCTGAATAGACTCCACCTTCAACCCGATCATCTAACTTAGATCCGTCAGTCAAAATGCGGAAGGAAAAGGTGTACGGGAAATTTCTACCTTTACACAGTAATCAGTTTCGAGAAGGACGAAATTATGTTTCGTTATTATAAAATTGTGACCAAAGCTACATTTTTTCCTGCAGCTTGAGTCTCTTAAGCGTATTGCTGACAATTAAGCGGATTCCTCTCCCGCGAGATTAAAAGGTTTCACTTTTCCTGAAATGCCTGCTTTATAACTCGTTGGTTGACAGTACTGTACTCAACACGTGGACAACTTTTCGACTTAAATATTGCCAACATCTCTGTCGCTGCTGCCAACCCCTGCTCTAGAGTGATCACCGTAGACAGTACGAAAATCTAAGTGTACTTCACAAAGTGTAACTCCATGACATCTATTAATTTACCAGTCTTAAATCTTAATAATATGCACTTAACTTACACCCACAAAATCTCATTATTATTGTATTTACCCAAACCAATGTCAGGCCAAACCGCATGAACTCATCACCTTCGACATCAACAGAATCAATAATTTACCCCATAATTATAAGTTAAAATTGAAAAAAAAAACCACTTGCCACATAGTTTAATTAAAGTGAAATAGGCAAAGGCAACAGATACATAAATCGCCCAGCTCCCGTCCCTTTCAATTATCATAATCAACCCGGAAAGGGTCAGTTTGTGTAATCAGGTCAAATTACTCTGCAGTAATTTGAAATGTGCATTAAGTTCGCGCAATGGGGAATTCACAGATACATAAACATTTAACGATGTATTCAACTACATTTATGTGCATATACTCACAGTCGATTTTTTATTTATCGACACAACTCCAAGGAATTCAATGACAAGAGCTAAAGCATTGGGCATAAAAAATTCAACAACGGAAATGAAAATTCATGAGCATAAAAATCTAATCAGAGAGAAAAAAAAACATGAAACAAAAGACAGCAGACCGCTTGGTTAGTAGCAAAAAGAAGCTGGGAACTTCGCAGAGCGACAGGAAAATAAGTTGAAAGGCACTTTTTGCGCTTGAGTGCATTTTGCAAAAGCGTCGCCAGAAACAGGAAACGGAAATTCATAGCCGGACTGAGAACTTGCTACTTACTCTCCTTGACCCTCTACTGCTTACTGCTCCTTCTAGTATCCTAGCTATGTCAATAGAAAGTGTACAAAAAATTGTCAAAGCGTGGGTCGTTGTTAGGTCAGACAGAGAGAGAGAGAGAGAGAGAGAGAGAGAGAGACAGAGACAGTCGGAGAGCAATGGCTGAAATGCAAATGGAAATGTAGCAAAGAAATTGAAAAAGTGTAACAAGTAATATTTAAAAGAGGTTGCAGACCAACCAAAGAAGGCTAATAACAAAGGGCAAACTTGAGTTTGGAACTTACGAATAATTGATGCTCTATAAAGGATGAGTCAAAATGCTATACAAAATGGGTATAAACTTAAAATCCGTGTAGAGGATTAGCCACTTTTTACCCAGTAAAAATAAAATGTTTTCTCATGTTTTTGAGAATTTCATGAAATTAACCATTTCTAGGTTTCAATAAAAACAAAGAGGAAAGCTACAATATATTGTGATGACTAGTCGTAGGCGCCTCGATCTTATATTTCAAAGATATCTTTTTAAGCTTCATGATGACCTTGCAGGTCCGTAAGATCTTTGGCCCTTTAGGCGTCCGCAACGACTACCGCATTCGACGAAGCAGCGAACTCTATGAGCTCTACAACGACATTTACATTGACAAGCGAATTAACATACGCCGGCAACCTTAGTTAGGTTAGATTGCTGCGAGAGAGATCTTCAAAGCGGCTGTTGAAGAAAGTGGACGAAGTGACGGGCCATGCCTCCGTTGGAAGGACCAGGTAGAGAGCGCACTAGCTAACTTCAATATCAACAAATGGAGAAGGCGCACGCAAAGAAGAAGCGCCTGGAGGAGTGTTTGACATAAGGCCATAACCTTGTAACAGGTTGTTACGGACAGTTAAGATGCAGATAAGCTTGGGGATCAAAATGTTGGCATACATGCCGTGATCGTATCATATCAAGACTCTTGCCATTTTATGCTGTAAATTAAATGAATATAATATATCGAAAGCCATATTGAGGATATGGCATCTCGGAGATCATGCTAAAAGGAGAAAAAACCTAATGTTTTATTGTCGGCGACGATGCATTCCCCCTACATAAGGGCCTCATGAAGAAACCATATCATTCCGGCAACGTTACCAAAGAGGAACTAAAAAAATTCCGACTAAGCCGAGATCGTCGTTGCACTGAGAATACCTTCGGCCGCTGCTTTCTCACCCGGACAGTGCACAAGTTCGTAATGCGCACAACTACGAAGGAGTACTGCTCAATCACGGACAGCACACCATGGAACGCAGCAGATACAGCACCACAAGCCAGTGGTGTTCGCGTTGAGAAGTACTCTTAGCATGTGCGGAACACCATCAACAATTATGTCAACTGCAAAGCCAGGTCTGTAACTTGGAAAAACAATTATGCAGTATTCAATAAGAAATAAACAAGAATTGATGCACGACCGCCTCTTTTTTAAGTTTTAATGATTAATTTTTAATCATTTTCCAGCATTTTGATGTGCTTTACAAGAACATCAGTCGATTGAGCAGGTATGCCAAATGAATTAAAGAAATTCCAGCTGTTAAAGAGCTTCACAAACGAATACTGTCTAGTTGGCAGCACTCATTATAAATGTTTGCAATGCACAGTATGGTACTGCGGCATGGAATCTCGTATTGAAAAATTCCTTCTCAGTTTTTATATGAAAATAAATTTCGCTTATCTCCGTACTAGGCTTAAACGAACAAGAGTTGAAGATATAATTCAACAGTTAAATGAGAAATTGTGTTCGGTGAAACACTATATACTACTACACTACTATATGCATACGTTAGATGGCGCCACATTATACTGGCCCATAGTGGAAAGACCTATAAAGCCCTATTTACATTTACTAAGTTAAAACGCCGAGTTTGGTGCTCAAACTAACTGAGCAGGTCAGCTGAGTATGATTAAATATGGGATTGATACTCTTTCGTTTGTATGGAGTTTGTACGATTGTTCTATCCATTATTTGTGCTTTTCCTTTTAATAAAGAAAAATTAAGTGTACTTGGTGGCAACATTTAGCTGTAGAGGACACTCAGCTGAGAATTTATTGCTTTATGTGTGCCAAATTTCTTTCAAAGTCGAACACACTTCTTTGATAAGTTAGAGCATGAAAATGCCTTAGGTTTTGCATATTAAAAACCAAAGAGAATTCCTGAAAAGCTTTGCCTGCTAATTACATGCATAAGATATATGTACAATACGTGTATATATGTAATTACTGTTGACTGTTTTGGCATGTCAAAAAAGATGTAGGCTGAAACAGAATCAAGGCAAATGCCAAACTGGTAATTATGGCCATAATTGCAAAATGAAGAGAACCCCGGCAGCCATGCTGGCTACTGACATGCATCCAATTAAGCATTTCTGTATACAAATCAAAGACATATGCAACCTGCATAAATTTCGAGCTCCGAGTTTTGAGCACAATGCCGCAAAATCCAATTGTAAATGAAATGCAGTCAAAGCCACAGGCTCAAGGCATCACTTGAACAAGGCCTGAACCTCCTCTCAGCTGCAAGCCTTTACAACACACTACAATTTGCATTTGCATAAATGGCCAGTGCTGTGACAGCTGCTGCATCCAGTGGATAACTAGTAGCTCAGCAAGTGGACAAGCTGCTTGGCTTATTAATGCTACGTTCGTTTGGTTTTAATTAGACTAATTAAACGTGGTAGCAGCCCACGCTCAGAGATTAGCTGCCAACTTGTCTATTTTTTTCCCCCATTGCCTAAGCTGTTAAGTGTTGCGAATTACAGGCCAAACCTGTGTGTGTGTGTGTGTGTGTGTGAGTGTGTGTGGCATGCGCTATGTGGTATGCACACAGCATGACTGCCTTACCCCAAAAAGGTTAATTACAGCTGAGTCACAATGCGCTCTATACTTAGACACCTTCGACTAAGGGCCAATGGAATTTTTGAGGTTTTTGCTCGAAAGTTGGCCTGCTGCATTTTGGCCACATTGGTCATTACATATTTTGCATAGCTGTCTAATCAATGGCTTAAATTCTACTCAAGTTTAAAAACTACTACGATTTCCTTTACTGCTAGCTTATGCATAGCATGTTTTCAGTTTTATCGCTTTACTAACGTAATGCTTCCGTTTTGCTCGGCAAAAGCTGCGGAAATGGCAAAGTGCAAACTGACAGTTGGCTTCAATCAAATCAATGCATTAAAATCGCATTAATGTCGTTGCCAAGGTCTAAATCTATATGCAGTTAACCGTTTGCATGTCGAGTGTGCTTTCCCAGCATTAAGACACGTTGGCAGCCTTGGCAGTTCTTTGAATTGTGGCTTAATAAGGTTAAAAATAGAGGTCAAACTAAGAAGAAAACGTAAACCGTTCCAACAGAGATTTTTAGTCTTAACAAAAGCCAATTATGAGGTAGCGGCTGCTGAGCTAACTGACTGCTTCATAAGCTGCCGTGCAGTCTGATAGTCCCGATGTAATGAGAGCATCTCATCTACTTTTTCGTTAGCTAGCCTCAGAACTTTGGACTCATATATTTTGGTTTCCAGCTACCACTGCCGAGCAAGAAATGGTACTATGGTACGAAGGACTGCAGACAGCTGTTATGCGATCTGTGCGAGATCCCTATCGGCAGATAAGGTAGGTGGAGAGGTGGCTTCTCTGACGTAAATGGCGTAAGTAGAAAAAGCGCGAGAGAGAGAAGATTGAGATGTGTCGATGTAAGAATGACGTTGGGGTGCTTTCCACAAAGTGTAGCGCATGACGGCGTCAAAGCATCTTCCTGTAGGGATGCAGAGGGTTAGTGAATGTACAGGATGCCTTTAGGTACCGGATGTAGCACGTCTCCGACTTATTGTCGGGCGATGACGGTGATATTGCCACATCCGTAGTTAACTTTCCGGCATTCCCAATCACAGGAGAAGGCTTGGATACCAGGATTGCTATCAAGCAGCTGAAGAACAACAACGCTGTTGGCGCAGACGACCTATCAGATTTGCTAAGGTGCATGCAGCAGCTTTTTTGCGGAATATGACTAGATAAGAGCAATGACAATGTTTGAAACCTTTGGTGCGCCGTGAACCGCGGTATACTCTAACTACCTCGGCATCAGTCTTATTTCTATTGCATGTATAACCCTGCCGTCCGTGTTGTGTGAGAGGCTAAAACTGATAGGACCTTATAGGTGTGGCTCGAATGCATTCAAAGCAGACTAACGCGACGTAAACTGTCTTTGCTTCTGTTGTCTAAAGCATGTATGTGTGTCTGCCAGTCATGGCATTTTAAGTACTACTTATTGTCTAAACCAAAACACCAAAACTCTGTAAGCTCACTCCATCTAAATCATTAACGATAAAATCATTAGCTGCTGGGAGTCTATGATTGCATCTTTAAGATTTTTGGTATCTATTTGGATGCTTGCCTGTTTTTGGCATATAAAACCAACAAACAAACAGAGTGTAATGAAGTTTGGTTTTGCTTTTGAAACAAAACAAAGAGCACGATTTACTTTATGCCATACCCGACGTTGCGTCGTCGTCTTAGAGTTCAGCGCTCAACAAATGGCAGCCACTTTACGGCAAAACCGTTTCAAGTTTGCCATCGCAGCACATAAGCTTCATTTGCTAAATTGATGCATGCACTCGACCCCGCCGTAAAATGGGCTGATATAACCGCAACCGAATAAAATTCAATCTGTGAAATGCTTTTCTTGCATTTTATGCTGACAATCTGCAAACATAAGTATGTGTATTCGTTTCTGTGCAACTGTGTGTGTGTCTGCTAGTAGTTGCAAGCAGTTGAGGCAGAGCTCAGTCCAAGTTAAAAAGCACTCAACAAACAGCAGCACACAAACTGCATTGCTCATATGTAACGTGGCAACAGACATGGCGGAAATGGCAAAAAGACATGGCAGCAATGGCGGCGGCATGGCAACGCCATTTGCTTTCTCCGCTGCCAAGCTGCTCTGCTGCTCTGCTGCTGCGCTGCTACGCCGCCTTGCTCCCGGCTAGCACTGCATCAGCGCATTATTGGATGATTTATTGACGTCGATATGCTTAGTTGAGCAGCATGCAGCAGGCAATGGCAATGGCAGCGCCAGCAATGCCAGCCATTTTCAGTCTCTGGGATGCGTACACTAACACACATGCATGGGTTTTATATTAGCCTCATTACGCGCGTGCATACGGATTAGAGATGAGCGCACTACGGCGGAATCGATGAAAGACCTTGAAAGGGCGAAAGCTAAAGGATGAGGCACAAACTATAAAAGATATACACCAAATTTACTTCAAAAAGCAATAAAGTTACAAGTGCTTATCCAGTGCAAAAGTAATGCTCCCTAGCAAAAGTGGGATTAATTTATTAAGATCAACGCCTTTGGGCTCTTTGCTTTAATTTCAGTTGATCAATAAGTATCGACTTTTATAAGATAGAAAGTTAAGACCACATTTCTAGGTGGAGCAGAACAGGAATGTTATTTAGCGAGCTTAAACTTTTAAATGTTTAAATGTAAACTTTTTGAGATAAACTTCTGTAGGTGATAGTCAATTCCTTAGTATTTTTTTAGGTGAACCTAAGATTTATATCATAATATATATAAATTATCTTAATTTTCTGTTGTCTAGTTTGGTATGGGGCTAAGAAGCCATCGATGCAAATTTGGAAGATATAGTAATTTTTTTGGAATAAAGCACTGATACCTATAATATCTATTGTGCCCCCTACTGAGCTTGCAGCTCCCCTGTCAGTCCAATCTCTTTTATAAACTTAATTATCAGCGAGATCCTGTGTCCACCTAGGAAGATATCTTACTAACTTATTAGCTTTACCTGCTTAGGTGCATCTCTGTGCAGATGAACCTCTCGTTTCTCATTTAACTTTCTTCGAATGGACAATGTAGCTTAAAAGTTTATTATGTAAGTTCTGTAACTATGCTTTCAGGATATACTTATGTTGTGTGAGTAAGACATTAGACCTATTTTAGAAAACGGGGTTCTTTGCAGATGCAGGCCAAAAGAGGAGAAGCTTAGTAGTGGCCAAAAAAGATGCTATGGTCGCATTGCTATAGATTTCCAGGTGAGCAATTAGTGTAAGCTTCTGCGAGAAAGGCCTTCAATGCGGTAGCAGAGACGCCTGAGCTTTACATCAGGCCGCTTTACAGCTGCGTTTCGCGGTAAAGTTTAACTTTATGCTTCTCAACTGAATGCCCTGAAATGATCAAAAGTGAACTTTTTGTTTCATTTAGGAGGAAGTCATTTGGCGTTAGGGAAGTACAGTGAATGTTCCTCCTAAAGGAGCAGTCTGAAGGAAAACGCTGTTTCCGTCTTTCTTTCCGAAACACCTCATCGTGTTCCCTCGGTGTAGGTAATCGATCAACACCTTGGAATACCTTGAAACTTTTGAATCTTGAATCGTCTTTTGAATTCGGACGTCCGGAGCTGGGCACTATTCAGGTCGATTCAGCTTTCATTCTTCTTCTTGCGTAGCCTTTCTTTGCCGTCCAAAATTGAATACCAACATGTACTTCAAAAACGAAGGTAGGAGCAGGTAGTGAAACTATATCCAGAAGCGCTCTCCCTGAGACTCCCAGACTTTTTCTGACAACCACAAGTATAAAGTGTAACTTTGAACTTTTGAATTAATCAAATTAAGTCATATTTTTATGACTTTTTATTTTCAAAATCCATTATTTTTTTTCCTTTTGAGTAACCACTTATTGATTTGGTCACACAACAGAATATAATCACTCACGCTCCCATCTCTAAGGTAAATTCAATAGCAGTGACAAAATCTTATTCAAAAAACTATTTTTAGTTACTCTTGTTAGTGTTGTTGTTGTTATATGCTGCAACATATGAAAATTATGTTCGATTTGAATATGCCACATTTAAGATTAGGCACGCACGATGTACTCACATAAATGCCAGCTTATACTCATTCATATGTGTGTGAGTGTGTCTGTGTGTGTGTAAATTTATTGTGTTTATGTGTGTGTAAATCATAAATTGCATTGAGCAATGCGTAATCATTGAACTATGCATAAAATTTGTTTGAATTTGCCGTTGGCGCTGGCATCAGCTGATAGAATAAATTCATGCCAAAATTCACACAAAAATCATTCGCATAGTTCAATTGCATTTTCATGCAGCATAAATTACACATTAGCTCTAGATACATATAAAGTATCTTATAATATAGCAGTGCACTTGTATGTGGGTCAAAGAGCCTGCCAAAAATGCAGCCAGTTGACGCAGCGGATGTCAGCAAGAGTCTTGTTGCAATGTCTTCTATATTGTGCAGCCCTGCCAACTTGTCTTCTAATGCATTTTTCAGTGAGCGCTCTTAGACCGACAACTAAGTGAGCATAGAGAGCATAGAGAGCGGCGACCAACACACATCCGTTTGTCAAATGTTTACTTCCGTCAAATCAACAAATTCATACATTTTTGATGCTGCAGCAAAAGCAACTAATGTCAGCTGCCATTTGCCTTCAAGCATGTACTCTATACTATATACCTAAGGAAATACATATGTATGTATGTGTGTGTGTTGCATGTTGTTTGCCTTGCAGCAAATTTCATCTCTTATTGTCAATTCTCGTCTGATATGCTTTTTAAAAGCATCAAACGGAAGTGCACACTTGCGTTTTTACTGCGGCAAATGTTGCTCTTTGACAAGCGGAAGCTGCCATCAAGAAAAAGGAAATCAAAACTTATTGCCATCATTTATGCACAATTTATATACGCTTTGCCATCCTAATAGTTGTTTGAGTATAAATAGAATATTAAGGGATATCTCTTACCATTTGACTTTGGTAATTGAGTTTCTAAGCCAATTGTTCAATTGAAATTCAATTGATATATTTTTCTTATGGATTATTAGATTATAATATCCTAGCTCTTTTTATGAGCTTATGTGGTCATTGATCGTCGTGACGGTTGTCCAAACTGAGCAATTACAAAGTTTTACACACTATATTGATGCCTGATGTGAGATCAATATCTGTTATCTATCATTTTGGAAATAACAGAAGAAACATAGCTAAACATGGCTAAAGATCTTAATGAGTATATTCAGCACAAGCACTACAGGACATTGGCATCAGACTGCGTTATCACCCGTGCTTCAGCGACTGAGACTAAAATAACATCGATCGAAATCCTTGGAAACATATGTTTTGGCACGACCAATGATGTCAATATCACCTGTGTAACTAAGCGACTGGGCAATCCTATGATAAAGGGCCGGGTTCCGCTACACTCTGGCCTTTCTCAAAACTATTTCTATCACAAAGCTTAAAAGGCTTGTGTAAAAGGCATCAGTTTGTCTGAAGCCTCACACGGTCGCGGAAAAGTTTATTATGCCATCAAGCTACTATATCAACCTTCCTTCTTCAAAGCACTTCGCGCTCTGACCAGAGAGCTGACCTTTCGTTAAGCATTTGTTCATATATTGCTCGGTCAGCTTTCTGTGATTCCCATTATCAAAGTGTTTCACTTTGATTTCCACTTCGATTTTTTAGACTCACCTTAAATCTAATGAAGGAACACTACTGTAATTTGTATCTTATAGTAGCTATGAATTGGTTAAGGAAGTCGATACTTTGGAGTTGAGGTCAATGATTGATATGTCGATCGTAGTCTTGCAACGCCTTTTACTGGCAAACCTGCCAACTGTGGGTTAGTATGAGGAAAAGGGAGAGGAAAAGAAAAGAAGGTGGCGGATCCCCCTAGACTTCTATAATGTTTTGAAAACTCATTCGGTGGGCTACCATGTTCTTATTACCAGAGATGAGGGCTCATTAAGGCACAACTTTTAATTCTTTGCTGTCCAATGACTTCATAACGCGAAGCTGTGCTGGTGTGTTTTAGTACCAAGGATCTTGAGCCGAACAAAGCAGCTAAGCAAAGAGGTTCGGTGACAGAGTTGTGTGTACTGCTCAACGTCCTTCCGCAACGTCGCAACAATATTGCGGTAATACGCGATCCCTTAAAGGAATTTTAAATGATGCTTTGGCTCTTTTCCAGGATTTGGGGTTGTGTGAATATGGGTTTAATAATAATAATACAAAAGTTCCTATACAGGAGATATTACACCTTGCGGGACTGGATTTAACAAACGTTAGCGCAATATGTTTACCACGCTTTGACGATTTGACATGAAAAAGCCATTTCTATAGCTACTATCATGCTATAAACAAGGAAGAAAGTAAGAAAATGTATACGCTATCAAGATGATGGATGAACAACCTTTTGTGAATAACATTTGCTAACATGCTAACAATGTTATCGAATATATTTCATCAAATGATTGTGACCAATATCCAAATTTATGTAAATATCGCACATTAGATGCATGCAAATTTAAATGCAGTCAAATTAATCTTGGCTCGTTGAAAAATTGCAGCTTGTCTTGGCCCCGGGTTAAGTTAACGGGGTCTATCGACTGGACAGCTGTTGCTCCGCTGCTCCGCTGCTTGTCGCGTCCCTGGAAATGTGGAAAAGCACTCAAGCTGATTGCATTACTTGTGGCAAGTTGCTTAGAGCGTCTGATTTATGCGCGAACATCAGCAAGGACAACGCAAGACAGCTGCAAGCCAGCGGCAATGAATAGCAAAATATCTAAAGACACACAGATACACTCACACACACAAAGACACAACGCTCCTGGGCAGGTGGCAGTGCAATGCAACACGCAAAAGACAATCACAGTGAGCTACAGTCGTAAATACTTAGATAAGTCCAAACACAAACATCCATTGGTAACAGAATCGCATTAGTAAGAGCATAAATATGTATGCCCAGAACAATGCGGGGCACTTAAATAGGGCTAGATTGAGTGTTGCCCATGCTATTTTTTTGGTTTGTTATTCGTCAATAAACAGAAAGTTAAACTGACAAGAAAAACAAATCAAGCGATTAATATTTTAAAGCTTAATGGTCTTGCATCAGGTAACAGCCGTGTATGAAAAGAAAAAGCCATGAAATGGAAATACATAAAATATTTATGTAGTTTTATAGAAACTAATCTGTCTCAAATATACGAGTTATTTTGCCCGTTGTAAGGTCAATGAACTGCCTTGAACTGGCCGTATATCAAATTCATCGGCCAGAAGTAAAAACACTTGTCTATAAGGGCGCGCCTTGGCGTTAAAACCTACTCCATGCCGCCTACATGCCGTGATGGTAGCAAATATGTGAGCTGAAGATGGTGCTAGCAAAGAAGCTTGCTAGATGGCATCATAGTTATTATTTATTTCCTTGAATACGTTACTAAAAGAGACTGCTATGTCACTTGCTATACTTTGTGTTACACTGTGAGACTTGACTATAAACCGAATTTGCATACGTCTTAAATCGCTTTAACGATGACCCAAGGTTCCAAGGTTAGCCCCTGCAGCATTCCCATTTTATGCGGCTCTTGAACTCATATATTTTTTAGGTTTTCTTGCTTTTTTTGTTATAGCGTCTACTCTTAACTTGGTCTTATAAATAAATGATGATAATTATAAATTATTACATATTCTATGGCACAAAAGCTTAAAAAACACACTTAAATAAAAAATGGTAAAATTTTTGCCTACAATCTAAGCTGTCACCCTAACAATTGATTCAAAGATCTCTTAAGATTTGTATCTTAAAGCAATTTCCAAAGCAGTTACTTATTTTTTAAATATACTACTAACTATTTTCCAGTTTAGAGAAACGTATTTCCTTATTTTTTAAATCTATTTTCAAAAATTAAAAAAAAATTATTATGTCCATTTAAAATATTAAAAAATTAATATTTGAATCAAGTAAAATTTTTTGAAACAAATATGATGTGTAATTTTTTTTTATAATCGAATATTTGTTGATAAAAAAAATGCTTAAATTATTTAACACTAAATTCAAGTAATTAAAAAAAAAATATATATTTTTTTAATTTTTTAGTCATTTTCAGAATTTAAACAAATAATTTATATATTTTATGACAAAATTCAGCATGACACTAAATTAAAGTAAATATTTTAAAAAAATACGTTTTTTTGTTTCTTAGTTTTCTAAATTAGACTTCCTAAATGCTAAATAATGTCACCTCTATGCAGCGAGGAATGGAGGGGCTCATCAAATTTTACTTCAAAATCTTGGTCACGTGGTCTATGAATTATGGCTAAATACTGTGTAACATATGGGAAAAAAAGAGAAAATAAGTTTCTTGGTTTTTTTAAAACAAGAAAAAAGAGCATTAAAAGTGATGACTTAAAAAATAAGACTTTTAAATTTTAGTATGTTTATTTTTTTTATTAATGAATGACGACTTCTTTCGCTTTGGAAACATTCATAAAATTTGGAATTTATTTTAAGTGAACCTAGATATCAATGCCAACCAAGTTTTTGTTGAGTCTGCATAATTCGTACATATATGTATGTCCTTGGCTGTGTCAGCATAACTTTCATATGCGAAGGTCCTATACAAACACACACAGACACATAAATTTAACGATGATTTGCGAAACTAGAATGCTTCGTAAAGGTGTGATATTTGCTTAGTTGTTATTGTTGTTTTGTATTTTGTTATAGTTTTTGTTGTTTTTGTTGTCAAGACAAATATCCCAACTTTTTCTTGATATTGAGCATTTTATAACGCTTGAATACACTCGAAGAGCATCAAATGTGCCTGAACCATGTTGCGCTCGGTTAGTTCCGAGTTGGTTTGCTTGTTTTCTTGTGGTTCTGAAGGGGATCTTAGCACTTCAGAAAAGGTCCAAAAACTTTGTCATAATGAGCATGACATAGCCACTGGACCCGAACACTTCAAAGCCAATTAAAGTTTTTGCACGCGCACCACAAAAAACTTTTGACAAAATTGACAGCTAATTAATTTGCCAATGAGCCGGGAGCTTGGGGCCCGGTGGGGCTTTGGGACAGGTGCCAACAACTTGACAGAAGATTGTTTGCCAAAAACGCCTGTAAATTGAGCGTTTAATTGCCCCAATGGACTGACTGACTTGGCATATCATTCTTACTTATTATTCTGTATTATTATGCGCATTATGACAAGCACAATTGACGCTAATTAACATGATTACGCAAGGCGCATAATTTGTAAGTTTTGTAGTACTTGATGCCGTAGTCGCTGAAGTGCGCAAAATAAATTAAATTCAAGAGCATTCCGGGTCCGGCTGTGAAAGGATGCTGCAGTCAGCGGCAAACTGGGCATAAATTTGGGCATTAACATTTTCATTGAAGGACACCCGATGACGAGGGTAGTGAGCTCCGGGGACAGCTGAATTTACGATGCTTCGATTGCAATAAATTAGCTGAAACTTGTAGTACTTGTCGTTGTTGTTGTTGTTGTGGTGGCAATGCCAATAAAATTGTAGAATGTTTAAAAACAAAAAAAGAGAAATTGTAAGCGAAAAACAAGCACAAGATGGACAAACAGCTCGACGGAAGCGTAAATTATAGCTCTACTATAGTGCAGAGTATATATACCCATTCAGCAGAAAAACTGCCGGAAAAGTAGTCGAAGAAGTTTTAAAGCCGGAGTACAGTGCAAACAGCCGTAGAGCTAGCAAAATATACTACATTTGGGTTAAATGCGAAAATCAATCAGTTTAATTAAAGCGCACAAAAGTATACTACATTTATTTGTTTATAGCTGAAATCAGCACAAGCTCAGCAGACAGACAGAGAGGGAGGCAGAGATAGAGTGAGATGGAGAGAGCGTAAGAACACAGCGCAGCGTTTAATTTCATTAGCAACTTTTTGAAATCACTTAACCAAGTTTTACAGCACTCACACACACACACACACACACACACAGGAACAACCTTTGCATTAGTTGTATTTGTGCAGCGCTTAAAAACGCATTGCCCATTGCCAATGGCACTTGAAAATCAAATCAATTGAATTTGCGCAGTGTAGCCAAAAAGCAGCAACTACAACTGCAACAACAACAGCACAAACAGCAACTGCAATAGCAACTATTTGAGAAAACTGCAACTACTTAGACAGCAACTTTTTGATTTTCAACAAAAGGTAGCATAGAAGACTTTCGCAGCACTTACTTTACTCTTGCGCACTCATCGCATTGTTAGTAAGTTTGCTAAAAAAAAAAAGAAAAGAAAAAACTTTAACGAGAAACACAAAAAACAACAAATCACTTTCCTTGCACCGAAGCCTGAATTCCCTTTACGCTGCAATTTATATAACTTCCAAAAGTAAGAAACGCAATGTGGTAACAGCGCCCTCTTGCGGATACTAGAGTAACCATTGTGTATGGTTCTTATGGGGCTACGATCACGCGTGTTCCAATCCGTGTGATTGACGTCACACCTATTGCACAGCCGGACGAACTCACGAACACTCCCTATACCCAGCCGTACAACGTATACTCTGAGGCTAAGGCGACAACAACCCGTCTCGCGCTGTTGTCCCACGCATTGTGTTTCGAATCGGATACATTTTTGATTACAGTCATTCCGCAAATTGTCTTCAATGCCATTAGCCAGTGCTAATGCGAAAATCGCTTCTTAGTTTCAAATATCTCTTCATAGGTGGCGCGGCGGGAAGAAAATGTTTAATATAACTCAATAGTTTTGATCTGCTGTTTTGATAGATTCGAAGGTGTCATCTTAGGAAGTTCCGTAAATCCTTCTAATATACATATTTTCGAATATAGTAAATGTTTCAAAAGTAAAAGGAAAACTTCTCTACTTTGAATTTTAGGATAAGCACGATTCTGTAAACGTGGTAGGCGAGAATTAGTTTAAAAGCAGCGCTCATGAGACATTTTTGAATGGATGTGGCCAAACTTTTCATGATCTAAGCCAATGTGGAGACTTCTACATTGCGCTTCCTACAAAAGCAAGCAATTATTCCTTTTTAAGGACTATTAAATTTGGTATACTATACCGTAAATTAGTTTTAAAAGAATCATAAACTTTCTTGTCCATTGATTGTCAAATCAATTTCAAGCCCATCAAATAGAGAACTCTTTAGAGCGGTTGTGTGCAGTAACGTTCAGAGCTCAGTTACTCGCATATACCTTAAAATGCTGTAGACTATAGCAAACGAAGTAGTGAATTGTCCAAAACTTACTTTGAACAGATTGATAAACATGTGTTCATCTTTAGCCTTTTCTAACAAAGACTCCTTTATGGCGTTGCAAGCTTCTTACCGAATTGAAATCGCCCTTTGCTCCACATAAAGAGCATACAACAGAAAAAAAAATGAATATAGAAGTAAAGCGAAGTTAAAGTGCATTTGCCCTACGCTTTCTGCACGCACCAAACTCAAATACAACCCCAAAAGCCACCCTTGCCCCCTGGCCACTCGCTCTTATGCCACTGCAACAGAGTTAAGTCAAGTTGACTTTGAGTGGCTTTTGGTGTCTTTAATCTACTTGAGCCAGAAAGTCAGCCAGTCAGTCAGTCACTCAGTCCGTCGGTCGCACTGTCAATCCGTCAGTTTGCCCTCGACATAATCATTTTGCATATTCAACTTTTGTTGAGTTAATAAGTGCTCGGTATACATTGCATTTATTCTATCTTATTTCTTTCCCCTTTTGGGCTAACAGATTTAAGAGAACAAATTGTAAAATTTTTTATAAAATTAAAGTTGCAAACTAAATGAATGAATGAATGAGTTATAGTTTGCATTTTGAATGCATTGAAATTCATTTGATGTTTCTACTGTGTCAACTTTAATTTGATATATGTATATTTGAAAGCTTTTACTTTTATTATATATCACAAAGTCAGTTAGTTTTAAGCTCTTTTTTTTGGGTAACAGGGTTCGGAGTTCACAAGGGCGCCGCAGTGGAGACTCTAAAATTGGCAGTAACAATGAAACACTGCCAGATTTTCTCAGAATTTGAGATATTTGGTTTGATTTGAGAGATTTCGAATTACCAAAAGCAGTGATTAATTAACTGTTAGCCTACGCGAACGTTCAATACTAATAAAAGTTTTCTTACACCTTCTAAGGTTTTAGCTAAAACGATTCGCTTGTCTTATAATTTGGATTTTATGGCGCACGATTTCGGCATGATGCTGTCACGTCACGCAGCTGAAGATGTAAAATGCAGCTGTAGCTGTCCATTGGGAGTACCCGGTTAAAGGTGCACTAGCTACTACTTATAAGTCGCACTTGAAAACTCTACCTTAAACTCATTTCATGCAATCTGTTAGAGTTGTCAGCTGCAGTCTGTACTCTTTAAACAAAATTCAAAGTCATCTATATTTAATACGTTCTCAAAGCTGTACCTATCAAGAACACTAACCTGTTATTGGACATGTGGTTATTTTCCAAACCTTGACGTTTTGCCAAGTTCGAGCGATGCTTGACTTTAATTAAGTGCAGCAAGCCCAAACCCAAAGAACAAAATTTTGTTGACCCAATTCAATAATTTAGCTATTAGGAAAGGGGATAGAGTAAATTATGTTTGCTTTTGACATTGTGGCTCTAGGTGATGGCGGTAATTGATGGCCGCAAAGCAATTGTCAGTTTGAACAGAGTTCCACAAAGTTGACCTAACCTCAAAGCTGGTTCGGCCGTTAAAGGTTGGGGATATGCTTGGCATGCAAGTGAGCAACTAGTTAGTGAGAGAGCTTTAAGAAAAGAAAGCAATTTGCATTACACATACGCCACGTTGCTCAAAACTAATGAAAATATTTGTAATTAAACGTCTTAAGGCATAATAAAATGAAAAGCGCTCAGTGTAAAGTCTTTATGCTCATGCCTCGGACAAATATGAGAAAAACAACAAAGCTGAGTACAGCCAGTATATAAATATTTATGAAATTTTCACAACAAACAAAATCTAACTAATGCAAATAAATACGTACACTTGCAGGCATAACGGTATTATGAAATGCAATCGAAGCGTGCACAAGATACACAAACACACACACACACACACACACACACACACACACACACACACAATCACGTACACTGACCAAAGGACAATGTGTGGCCAATATGCAAACATTGCCAGTTGAGTGGAACACAAACGAAGGTGCCGACAATGTCCTTAGATATTTTACCTATGATATTTTGCAAAATGCCCAAGAAAAACAAAAACTTTGCTATAGTTTGTGCACACCAAGGAATACGGCGAGAGCTAGAGGGAGAGTGAGTTACGCACACAAGCACACATAAGCAGGATTATATGTCCCTCGGGTTATGCAAGCAAGCTTCCGTTGTAAATTGATTTTGTAGCAGAGTGTGTGCTTCTGTATATAAACACATACCCACACACACAAACACCCATACATTTCAATACAGTTTTCACACACACACATGAACAAAATAAAAGGTATTTTATCAAGCGATTCTGAAAAGGGTCAATTCTTGCGTGTTTGCTCTCGCATATGTATCTCTATTTATGCTTTACCTTTAACTATCTTCTCTTTTAGTTTAGTTTACACAAAAGCTAACGAATTTCGTCTGTTTCAGAATTTGACAAGTTATTGCCTCTCAACAAAAGTAAACTTGCTTGAAAAAATAATGATGTAGTACAGTGAAGCCATGTAAGCAACAACTCGACTTTCTCAGTGGTCGGCATAAAGCAGGCATGATACAACAAATTTTAAAAGGTGTCGCAAAGAAAAAAAAAAGCTTCAAACCTACGAGTATGCATTCGCCCATTTAGATGCGTCTTTTATATTTCAGCAGCTATATTATATAGTTGACCGGTTTTGATCAAACTTGCCACTTATGTGAAGATATGTTAGTATAAAACTGAAAAAATTTAAATTATCCGACTAAAACTGTTTTTTAAGTGATCGTTATATATTTAGGGGAATGAACCCTAGCTGGTTTTACTTAAAGTTGATAACTCTTGAAAAATGCAGCCGTCATGAGGCATCTTGATAGATGTTCCACGCACTCTAAAATATTCATACCCTGTACACAAAGTGTAAAAGGCTATTATAGATTTGTGCAAAATGGCCAAAAATGGTTAAGAGCAATAGTCGAGTTGATATAGCCATGTCCGTCCATCGGTCTGTCCGTCCGTCCGTCTCTACGTGTTGTTACGTGTTTCTCAGAGACTATAAGAGTTAGAGCAAAACAAATTTTACCAAAAGATGAGCATTTTCCCGGAAAACTGATAGTTTATCGATTCAAGTCGATATCTCAACCCCTTCCCCCGTGTCAGATTTCCGCGGCTTACATTCAACCATTTTCCTTTTAAATTCTATGAATTGATTTATTTAAACAGTTGAACAACTTTTTGAGCAGAATCGGTAGAAGAATCACGGAGCCATTATCGAAAATTTGAATTACAACGGTCAACAAACACAAGCACTTGCTCAAAACATAAGTTTTCCGGTAAATTTGGGAAAGCTGACTTCGAATCCGGCAAGCGTTTTAGGCTTCCTAACACTCACGATATTTAAAAAATTTGATATTTTCTGGGTTTTGAAGGTAGCAAATCATATTTTACTCAAACACCTTAGATCCGATCTGGAGAAACTCAAATTAAAGGTAATTTTATATAGGTTCAATGTACCTTAAAATGTTTTGGTTGTTTTGGTTTGATTGTGGATTACAGCGTAATGATTTGTTTATACTTAAATTTTCGAGTCTTTATATCAAAAATGTATAACCGACATAAAACCGATATTTAATAAGAGTTTTAATTCATTACAATCGGAATAAAGATTTTTGAGTAATATGCGATATTTTGACTTCAAAAGTTGCAATTCGAAAACTGTGCTAGAGTATTCAAAACGGTTGCCAGACTCGAAATCGGCGACTCTAAGTATAGAATAAAGCTATGTTTTAGCCTAGGGCCTTTCAATGAAGTGAAAATTTGTTGCCTAGTGTTATTATACCTATAAAAAATTACCGATATCATATAGTGGGTATCGATTTGGCGCTAACTTAACTCGTCAACTACTTACCAACTGAAGGATTTGCACCTATAAGGTTTCGCTGCCTAAAAGCTATTGTGTACATTCTCAAATAGTCAAGCAGTCTTAAAAGTGCGTTATAAAGCTACTTTCAGGAGGGTATAGGACTGAGCAAGTTACTTAAGCAACACAGTCAAAATCTTTTGGCTACCTAAAATTTATGAAATTTGTTTGAAAACTGCCTGATATTCCGACATTGTCAGAAGAAGTTTGTTTCATAGGATATATCATTGTCTTAGATGCTATTGGTGTCCCCACTGTACTATGAATCACACATAAAATATTTGACGACAATTATTGTCGACCAGCGGCTACAAGAACCCCAAACAAAGCCCATTCAAAAATTGTCTCTTACTTTTTGCCATGTAAATATTTCCAAATTTTACTAAAACTTTGATTTGCCGTATTACAAAAAATCAACAAAGAATAAAATTGGGCGACATAGAGAGTGTATAAGGAAGAGAACCTGCATATCTCAGCCAAGCGTAAAAATGATAAGCCAAAAATACTTGCATGTCCTTTGTAGCTCTCTAAATGTATTTTTTTTGGCTATCATCTACTCAGCGTGTGACCCCTACAAAGATACAAGCCAGACACAGACGCTGACATTCCCCTCTTTTTTTTCGCTTCTTTTGACATTTGCCAGGAGTCCTTTTTATCCTTAAGTCTGACCGCCTGTCTGACCCATTTGTATTCCAGCTTGCTATTGATATTGATGGTCTTTGAAGTGTTTGCAATTAGTTTGCATTTTGTTTGTACTTCTTTCGTTTTTTTTGCGAAACTTTAAAATGCATCAAATGACATTTGAAGACGGAATATTAATAAAAAGCAACTAGTACATGGAAGGATCTCAACATGTCACTGTGTTCATCAGCCTGGAAGTCATTCATTCAGTTAGACACATAGTCAGTTTTGCTCACAGAGATGTTGCTAATTGAACAGATACACACACATTCACCTTTTCAACCCACTCAACTGTCAAATGAGCGCCAAATTCCTAAAGCAACACCAAAAAAATGTTCAAATAGTAGAGAGAAATTCAGACCGTTTTGGCGGTGGCGAAGCGTGTATACTCTGCACCGTATCAGAAGCACAACAAATATCAAATAAAGCGGAAGAATTGTGAACTTCTCCTTATCGCTTATTGATCCCATAACATTTTTGGGGCCTATTCCAACATAAACACGGACAAAGATATTTAGATAAAATAGTACCATTTAAATCTCATATCTCTTTTAACCTGTGATGCTCTAGTGTCTACATATTGTTAGAGGAGATATATATCAGCAACGCGGAAAGTATTCAAGATGAACATTTTTGACTAAAGATCTCGAAGATTAGAAGAGGGTTAATTTTCGTTTGCTACAGATAGAGAACGAAATTTGAGTACATTTTGAGAATTATTCAGATCTATTATGTGAGTCGTATCTGTTTTTATTAGAAACTTTATCAAGCTTATGAAATTAGTGGCGATCTGCAGCCGCATATCGGTGATATGAAATTTATTTAGCAACTAAATGACGCCAAAGGAGAGGCCTTCTAATCCGTGTAATAGAATATTTCTTCGTTGTTTTGCTTGCTTTTTCTCAGCGATTCAAGCCGAAACTTATTTCGGATACGATTATGTGAGTACCGGTAATACTGATTTGATTCGATGCACCAATAATTGTACAAAAACAATGCCAAAAGAGAACTACATGGAAATTAGTTGAAGCGAGAAACAGATTTTTTATGGCAGCAGCAGAAGCACCAGCAGCGTTTTTATGATACGTTCCACACACAGAAATCGCAGTGTATCGCAGAATGTTAAGGAATTTTCTGTTACATAATGCATGTATTTAGAAAATATCTTTACTCCTTCAAAAGCTATGATTATTGCCGCTAAGTAGTCAGATGGCCCCACTGTGCGATGTCGATGAAAACATCAATATGTTCCAAATAGCATTTAAAATTTGTGCTTGTGAAGAGCTTTGAAACGATCATGATCATGATGATGAAAATTTCTAGATTCATTTCAAACTTATTCATGGACTTTAAACGCCACTTACACCATAAAGAGTATCAAAACAGTTACAAAAACAAAAAAAGCGCACAACTTCCCTCGCACATGTTTGCAAATTGACAGTTGTAGTCGTACTCTAGTGGCTTAGCCGGATGCTAACAAGGCTTTTGCTCCTGTGTCCGTGTCATTGCACCCGTATTGCATTCATCCCTTTGCTTTTTGCATATACAATTGTCGACTCACATTTTGGGCCAGGCCAAAAGCCAAGAGGGAGCAGCTGGACAGCAGGTGCAGAACTGTTGGGCGGCATATGTTGACATGAACTCGTTTTGAGCTCATAAATATTTACGGCATTTAACCTTTGACTTGATTAGTTCACAAATGCATTTTAATACCTATGATCTTCGATTGAAATGCTCCGAGTGCAATTAATTGATTTACTTTTGATTACATTTACAAGCTGTACTTAGACTTTGGAATTGAAAGGGGAAGCAGTGATTTATGGCCAATTAGTTCATTGATTATAATTACGAAATTACAGTAAGGAATATTCTAATTTGATAGTAGTTCATGTGCGGAGTGAATTGCGACATATTTGGGTCAATTTGCTGATATTTGATGAAACGTGAGCTAATATTGACAAATAACTACTTTGCTTTGGCACTAATTGTAGTGTAAAAGCAGTCTCTATATAGGACCTTAAGTGAAAAATTGCAGTGCGCCGACACAGGAAAAGGGCCAACCCTGACTACACAGCCTATTGTAGGTTGCATTATGTTTCCAAATTATATAGTGGATGTAGTGCAATTCTTTTAAAGACCTTTTAAGCCCAAAAAAGTTAAGTGTTTCTTTAAAAATGTTTTAATAATAGGTTAGATTACACTAAGACATAGGCCGTAAATCGAACAGTGTGCTAACGTAGGATCTGAAATACACTTCTTTCCCCTTGAAAATTAACTCATAGCCAGATGGATACAGTCATAATGAAAAACCAGTTGCAAAGATGTAATCTGCAGGACATATACACAAATATTTTCTTGCAATAACATGCGCGGACAAAACCTTCCTAATTGACGTTTGTCAATCATCATTGATTCGTTTTTTGTATGGATTTATGACTCTAACTTGTGTTTGTGTACACCGATGACTACGTACGAATATCAAACCCGTTGATGTGCGAAACGGAAAGGAAATACAGGTATAGTGATGTATTCAATCATGATGCATAATATATGGGCAGCTTATGAGAAATGGATCATTATGGCCTTTCTGGCAAGCTCGTTGGTTCTGCAGTTGCCTTCCAAAACGTGGGGACCCGGAACCCATTATTGGCTAATGTACAACTTTTAAACCATATCATGTAGCGATCCATGAGAAATGCCGACATGTCAGTTGAGTCCTTTAGCGCATTTTATACTGTTTTCAATCGAGACCGTGTGATTTGTGTCTCACATTGCCTGCCACCATATACGATTTGCTTCATATTAGAATGCATACCAATATCGCGCGAGATTTTGTGAAATATTTTTTCATTAATGTTAGAAATCCATCTTTCGGCTCCATCTTTTGAATAATAAGTTTATTTACAGGTCAACGTCTCTTTTTCACAGTCACCACACCACACAAACTAATTAGCAACTGTTTTCAAATTTTCCGGCAAAATAGTTGAATGAATTAGCCATTTATGACATTTATTATAGATACGCTGCCGTGTTTATGTGCTGTTTATACCTCATGAATTATCTTTAGTCTACGGCAAGTCTTCAATGCTCCTAGACGGTCGCAACAATAATTATGACTTATCTAAGCCTTTGACGTCATACGAAATGTTAGATGTAAGATAAGATTGGACATATATTGGGGGATGGGCAGTGAACACCACGAAGTCTAAATAACTTGAAGATAAGAAAAACTAGGTGGCCTATCTGGTTTTTACCCCCTAATTATGATATTGCTTAATCAGTTTATGGCCATACACAGTACACCTGACACAAATAATTTTAAATAACAAACAAAATTTGGACAAACAAAGTGTCAAATGAAGGTTGAAGAAAGAGAGTCAAAGTTGTCAACAAAATAATTTCAATACACTTGGTAACATTCGCTTTTATTGTATTATGTAAGACTACTGTTCTTAGTTATTTTAAAGGCTTATCTGTAGTATTCTTCAAAATGCGTCTAAGGTTTCACTTAAGATAACATTCAATTTATATGCGTACACAACTTGCATAGTAGTTCTTAGACTGCGATCTGATGTAATACTCTATCAGCATCTTTCAACTTACTTAGACTGCTTAGCCAAAAAGTGCTCCTTATTGGCCCTGCGATTCGTTTTGCCATTCGGCAGACGTAATATTTCATCAACTATGAGAACTCCACCATGAAGTTGCTTATAATTTGCCGTCCCATGATTTTTCACATAATCAATGACATCCTGTGCCTTAAGATTTACATCATGTTTCTTGACCACTACCGCAGCGGCCTCTTCTCCGACAAGATCATTCCATACACCAAAGACACAAACTTCGGAGACTTCAGGCATGCTGGCTACAACCTCTTCAACTTCGGAGGGGTAGTACATAAGATTGTTATACTTAAGCATTTCCTTTTTGCGTTCTATTAGATAAAGGAAACCTTCGTTATCGACGTATCCCACATCACCAGTGTGAAGCCAGTGCTCTGCATCTCGTACGTTTCTTGACTCTTCCGGATTGCCATAGTAGCCCGCCCAGTATAAGCCATTGTTGAAGCATATTTCTCCCGTCTGGTTTGGTCCCAAAGCTTCACCTTGTTCACCTAATACTTTCAGTTTATTTCCAGGTACCAAACAGCCCACCGAATTGGGTTTTTCGTCAAAGTGTTCATTAATGGCACCTAAGCCCAATTCCGTAATACCATATATGTTTCGCAGGCTGCCTTTCTGCAAATGTTTCCGCATGGTTTGCAGCACACCCGCAGGGGCACGGTTTCCGCCGTAAAAGTAATAACGTATGTGCTTTAGGTTAGTTTTCTCGATCTCCGGACAATTTACTAACATGGCCATATGAGAAGGTGCTTGGAAAATCCATGTGACCTTATACTCCTCCAGCAGGCTTAGCACTGCAGCGGGATTAAAAGGTTTATCCATAATGATGCGTTTGGCGCTAAACGCCCCATTGAGAATGAGGGTCACTACACCCGTGTACCAATCCAGTCCTGAAGTACTAAATACTACATCATCTGTGGTTAATTTGGGATTAAAATCGAACCTATGGCAATTGCTAACCGTAACCGCCTTTGGTATACCCGTTGTGCCCGACGAGCCGAGTATACAAAGAGTATGCTTGTTGCCATCTTTTAGCCTCAAAGGAGCAAAGTTCTCTTCCACTTTAGTGGTTAGCACATCAATTATGCTAGTGACTCCTGGTACATGATTCCGCATGGTAATTATAATCACATTCAGTTCTCTTGTAGCTGCATTAATCTTCTCATACTCATCGCCATCGCAAAAGATTAATCTCGGTTTAGTTATTTGAAACAACTTATTGATGGTGTTTTGCTCCATTTCCGTATGCAGTGAATGAAAGGGTATTCCATTGAAGAAGCATGCAAATGCCACGGCGGATATATGGGTTGTAGTCCGAGCCATGACTCCCACAATATCTGTCTGCTGTAGACCCTGTTGACGCATATAACTCGCCACTCGCTTAGCGTTTAGCAGCAGCTCCTCACGGGTTAGCACCGTATGCTCTGTGGCTGAGATCTATGTAAGAACTTCCATTATGCATACTTTTGGCATTATTTGTTTTATTGATCGGCTTACCTGTGCCACATCCTTTGGATGACGTTGCATCTCTCTGAATATCACCTCTCCCATAGACAAGTCCTTTGAAAACAACAGCCGTTCTTCTGGGCCACTCCAAATTTTTTGCTTCTCATCGTAATTGAGCTCCGGTGGGTACGACATGGTGAACGTGCTAGTTTAATACTGCTGCAAACGCCAAGTTCATGCGCATTTTATACCACTCAATTTATCTTTAGTTTTCCGCGCGTTTCGTCTAATAACGATTAGATTTGAAAGTAACTTCATAAAGCTACTTACTCATCTGTTATTTGTAAGATAAGAATTTCTGGAGGTCTACCTGTAACGCTACGTAATAAAAACAGGTAGAAGTTCATCTAACTTGTTATCTGAGCGTATGAGAACACAAGTAGCTCGGTTTTTATAACTCTGCATTAAGTATGTATTTAAAAGGCCTGCTTGCCTCAATGTGGAACCGAAATAGGTTGATTCATGCTGCGTTGTATAAAAGTTTTACGAAAAATAGTCTTGACGTAGTCTTTTGTAGTTCATTAGCAAACACCTTGTTCGCTTCTTATCTCAAAATGCGTAATGATAGATGGCTTAGAATACAGGTGATATGGGTATTGTGGATTCACCACCTGCTTTTAGTCGTTAAATTACCTGTCTTACGTAAAGGTGGATAGTTGCAAAAAGAAAGTGCAAACCGTGATCACAAAATAAGTTGGGTTTTTCTCTAAAGCAATATTAAATATCTACCTACTCGGTGGACACATGAAAGTAAATCCCATTCTTAATCTGTTTCCAAGCGCATAAGCGGGAAAAGAGGAAAACGACCTGATGCTGCAAAGGTAGTGCAGGTGATGTTTTGACGGCAGTTGCTCGTTTTACCATGGGTGACACTGGTGACATCTGGTGCACCTTACTTACCTTAACTTTACGATCGTTATTAAAACATTCGTTGATGAAGGTGTTACATATGGAAAGTAAGCTAAGATCGGCCATTCCTAATTAAGAGTCAAGTATCGTCTTTCATAGTTGCAGAATCTCGTTCTTAGACAGTTCTGAGAGGTTCATACTCTTATAAAACGATAGACTATCATACTTTTATAAAACGATAGACTATCATACTTTTATAAAACGATAGGACATTAAAAAAACTCATAAGTACTAACAAAACACTATGAGCACAATTACAATATATTTTGCAGTGAATGCCCGACGCCAAGTCTAGTAGCAGTAACTTTCGAAGCGATTTCAATGCGAATACATTTTTATTTTTAAATTTACTTTGCAATATTTCCTATTCACCAATTGTTTTTTAAACAATTAAACTAAGTAAACAACTAAACTTCGTTTAACTGGTCTCGTTTGCCCTTCTTAGGAATATGGCTCCTTTGGTTGGAGGTCCCAATATCATCTTTATGAAGATTTCATAGTGGTAGTACAAAAGAAATTCCTTCGCCTTGCACTTCGCGGCTTAAGTTGGTATCATAATAAATGATATAGTTGCCTAGCATGTGTCACGGTGTGTTGTATTTTCTCTTGCTCGGATCTATTAAGTCTACTGAGTTTCTTAGTGAAGTAAAACTTGCAGTGTCACTTTCGTACTCTCCGACCACTTTGTGAATGTTTTTTCATTACGCATTATCTGTTTGTATTTTGTTTACAAATAGCAATGACTTGCTATATTTTTTTTCCTGCGATAGGTTATAAGATTTTATAATTGTTTCTATTTTGAACTATCTTATCTCTACATAGCTTCAAGCTTCTTTGAACCGTTCATTGATATGATCTGTTTTTGCTTTTACTGCATGGTAGCATTTGATAGCTCTCGCTTATTGCTTCAGCAGTTCATAGAAGAATGTGTTCGAAATTTCAGTTTCATCCGATCTTGTAAGAGATCCTCATCCAAGAAGTGCGTCTATTATGAGATATTAGTAAAATTTGTTGTTCCGAAATACATTATATTTATTGCAGCTAATTACTAATTATTGTCATTAAAAGAAAAAAAATAAGGTAATTTTATGGTGTTGAGCAAATCGAAAGAATTTACTTAGGTGAGCCTCCAAATAGCGGCGTTTTCGTCTATTCTAAAATTTTACTTCTTCAACATATTAGTGAAATCATAGTGTCAAAATGCGGCTACTATTTTTATCCTCCATATTCTTAGGCATGAGTCTAATTATATTAACCAAGTATGTTGCCAAACTATCAAAAAAAGGTTTATATGAAAGTAATCAAATATTCAATTCATCTCTTGGTGATCCTAGGGGTGCCTGAATTTATCTAAATGGATTTTCAGTACTTTAAGTAACAAAGAATAAACCAGTTTTTGTAAATCTGCGGTGCGGCTTTAGCTTACATCATGTTTTAATGTTATACTAATACTTAACATAAATTCATAACCTTCAATTCGAGTCATATTAATATGAGATTTCTTACAATGAAAAAATAAAACAAAAAATACTCCCGCAAATAAACACCAAAACAAACAAAATATCCGCTACTACGCTTCTGAATACCTATGTCCACGAAGAGCCTCTCTGGTATCAACATGTGACCGTCTAGTGTGGTGTTTCTGCGAAGTCGGTGATTGGATTGTACTTTTTCGAGGACGAGCGATAAAAGCCAGTTACCGTTGTTGTTAGTATTAAGTTTATTTGAGTAGCCAGTAGATTTAAGTTCATACTAGCCTCCCTCATTGCTGTTGGCAACAGAATGAAAAATAGTGCCTTAAAAGTAAGCGAACGTTGCAGATGGCTCATACCTTGTAATATATATGCCTTTGGAAGTCGCCTCCCTTTTAGTTTCATTACTTCATAGGCTACACCAACACGCACCCACATTTGTGCAAGAGCACAGGCTATAACAATAAATACTTCTGTAATGAGCTAAGTGTACCACGATTATTAGATACGATCTAATGATTGCATTCTTTTATTCCTGGTCGCTTAATATAAAAATTTCGACTGGCCACCGAGCTTACCTGATTTAACCCCACCGGACTTCTATTTTTGGGGATATTTAAAGTGTAAGCTTAACTGCAGGCAAAGGTCGATCATGATATAGCGGGTATACCAAAAGCAAAGCTTGAGAAAGTGATGGAAAATCGTACACTCACCTCAATATAGGTGAAACTGAATAAACGGATCTATAAATTTTTTAATTACAATGTTTTATTATGAAATAAGTTTCTTAAAAATGTGTTATATCTCAACGATACGATAATAAACTGTTAAAATACGATATTAAACTTAACTGTACATTAATCTTAATATAAGCCAAAAAGTAAAATATTAACTGAAATATACATATTAAAACCGAATTCTTAAACCAAGACCAGGAGGCAACTTTTTTCAGTGCCCTTTAACTTATCCGCTTGAGACAACATATTCAAAAAATGTTCCTTATTTGCCCTACGATTTGTTTTACCATTGGGCAGACGAAGCAATTCATCCACAATGATAGCCCCAGCATTGAGCTGCATATACTTGGCTGTAACATGCTTTTGCACATAGTCAAAAACATCCTGAGCTGTAAGTTCCATACCATGTTTCTTGACTACTGCCGCAGCAGCCTCATCGCCCACACATTCGTTCCATACGCCAAAGACACAAACTTCGGATACTTCCGGCATGCTGGATATAATCTCTTCGATTTCGGTGGGATAGTACATAATGTTTGTATACTTCAGTATTTCCTTCTTGCGATCTTCTATGTATAGGAAACCGTCAGCATCTACATAGCCCATATCACCAGAGTGGAACCAGAGATGTTCATCTCTCATATTTTTTGACTCTTCGAGATTACCATAGTAGCCCGCCCAGTGCAAGCCATTATATAAACATATCTCACCCATCTGATTTGGTCCTAGCAATTCGCCCTGTGTTCCTAATATTTTCATTTGAACGCCAGGCACTAAGCTGCCCACGGAATTGGGCTTTTCGTCGAAGTGATAATTTATAGTAGCCAAACCGAATTCCGAAAAAGCGTATGTAAAACGTAAGGTGCCCTTTTGCAAGCGTTTGCGTATAGCATTCTGCACCTCGACGGAACAACGTCCGCCACCAAAGTACAAACAGCGTAAGTGCTCAAAGTTGGCCTGTTTAAATTCCGGACAATTTGCCATCATGGCCAGATGCCCGGGTGTCGTTGCACACCAAGTAACTTTATACTCCGCCAGCAGACGTAGCATTTTTGCGGGTTCGAAGGGATTATCGGCTATGATGCGCAGCGTGCTGAACAGGCCGTAAGAGATAAGTGTACCCACACCCGAAAACCAATCCAAGGTTGAATGACAATACTGCACATCAGCTGTGGTTAAATACATCAACGTTTCGAATCTATGACAGTTACTGATGGTCACCGCCTTGGGTATGCCCGTAGTGCCCGAGGAGCAAAGTATGCACAGTGTTTGTTTGTTGCCTTCTTTTAGCTTTGCAGGTGCGAAGTCCTCTGGCACTTTAGTAGTTAGTATGTCTGTTATGCTTGTGACTCCAGCAAGATGATTCCGCATGGTAATTATTAACACATCCAGGTTTTTTGTAGCTGCCATCATCTTCTCATAATCATCTCCATCGCAAAATATTAATCGTGGCTTAGTTATATGAAACAACTTTTCTATGGTGTTTTGCTCATACTCAACATTCAGAGAATGAAAAGGTATTCCATTAAAGAAGCAAGCAAACGCCACGGCAGCTATATGGGTAGTATTCCGAGCCATGATTCCAACAATATCAGTCTGCTGTAGACCCAGTTGACGCATATAGGTGGCCACTCGTTTAACATTTAGCAGCAGCTCCTCACGAGTTAGCACCGTATGCTCTGTGGCTGAAATCTATAGAGGTACACGTATAAGTTTTTGATCATCATTGTGTTTGAGCATCATTACCTGTGCCACATCCTTTAAGTGCTGTTGCATCTCTCTATATATCAGCTCTCCTACTGATAAATCAGCCGGAAAATGCGTCCCCTTCTGAGGACCACTCCAGATTTTCTGCTCTTCATCGTAGACTAACTCCGGGGGGTAGTTCATTGTAAGCATCTTACTTTGTGACTGCGTTTATAAAGCGAGATTTCTGCGTCTTTTATACCAATCGATTTATTTTTATCTTCACTTTACCGCTGCTGCGATTTATCACCAGGTAGATTTGCAGATCTGTAACGTCAACAACTTTTAATACTTGAAGTGTTTGATTAACCTTATGAGCCTAAGGCTTATGCAGCTGGCAAAAGAGATATCCTGAGGTTTTATTAATATATAACCAGGTAAGCGTCAGATATTCATTTTCCACGATCTCTGGTGATAGATCGATTTTTGGCTGCCTGCTACCTTAATATAAAACTGAACTTATATTTCCAAAAACACTCGTTTGTGAAATTTAGACATAATGTGATGATGACTCGACCTTGCTCCAGCACTTAGACCAGTTATGGCAATATTTTCGGATACTTCTTAAATAATATTAATAGTACCATATAGTAAGAACTAAATCTGATTTGTCTTGAGCTTAAAGGAGGGCGACATATCTTCACCCGACCGGGAGGAAAATGTAGAAGTTATAATCGAAAATACCACTAAATATATGTTAATACCACTTTTACCACTACTACTGAATTTTCTTTGTTCTCTCAAATAAGCGGAAGCAGCACAAAAATACGCATGATGTAGGAACTTAATAATTGATTCCTAATTCCAAAAATATCACGGCAACTACTTAGCCTAAAGACAATCCAAGCACCGTCTAATCGGAAAATAGAACTACAATGAATTGAATCAGCTGCCGACCTCTTTATTGCCCAAAAACAAACTAAACTAAAAGTGCAGGAATACTTACTACCAAAGCTAGCCCTGCGTTCCCCAAGTGCTGAACCAACAGCTCGTGTGTGGTATCAGATTTCGCCATTCCACAACATTGTTGCCAGCGATTATGCTGCAACGGAATAAGCACATGTCAGCGCTACGTCGGAATTACGTGTGGAATGCATGGCTCGGTCAATAAGCGCTTTCCGTTTGGCTGATTGCGTAATGGTAATGAAATGTCCGACTGCCTGGCGTAAGAGTCCGGCTACCTATTATGAGAGAGCATAGAGTCGCTATAGCTATCTAGACGAGATCGCCGCATATTAAAATAGCTACCGGCTCAGTAGCACTATGTACGAAAAATGAATTATAATCTGCAGCATCTTCAAGGGAGGAATTGCACATAGTTACAAACATTACTTACTGGATACTGCCTTGTGGCCTGAAGTACCTCAAAATCAGTTGTCCCTCACGCTGAACTTTCAAAATGAGAGGTCTGAGACCGCATAGATATAAGGCAATATCCACTGGATCTTTAACAGTGGAAAGGAGGACACTATTTACGTGGTGGTGGGTTCCACACAAAACCCTTTTAAGGTCTGGGGTGGCTCTTCTGGTTCCGAAAGAACCTATATCATTGTTAGTCGCCTCATACGACAAGCTTTGACCTGCTGAGGTGGTTTTCTTTAACCCGCTTACCACACGGGGTGCTTCGTACATTGCGCAAATCTATAATACCCCTTTGCGCTTTGTGTACAGGGTATACAAGTTGTGGCAAAATCGGCTACTGCGCTCCTCATATAACACACATGCACACGTGCATGTGGATGCGCTTGTGCATTGCAAATATTCAAACTCCGTGATCTTTTTTGCATTTGCTTTCGCCGTCTTGTTCACATACAGTTCGGAGCAAAAGTATTCGTACTTCTGCATAGTGAAGTCATAAAACCGCGTTTTGTGAAACTTATCGCTAGCATTGTAGCTGCATAGCTTTGGCGCATTTAAGTACGACCACTTTTGAAACAAAGTATATTTATACCCTGTACACATAGTGTGAAACGGTATTATAGAATTTTTCATTGTATGTAACAGGCACAACTGGGCGTGGCAGCCTAATGGACAAAAATCCTTGAACAATGTCCGTCTATCCGTCCATCTGTATTAGTCGCTATATCTGCGAGAGCACAAAATTTTACAAAAATATGTTTGTAAGAGTCACAAAATTTGGTGTGAAGACTCATGTGAGCCTTATCATTAAAACTGTGTTTAACCTTTGACAATAAGAAACCACCCTGCCACGTAATCGATTTAACTTCATTCCTGCCACATCCCACAACATAGTAATTTGAAAATTTCCAAAAAGATTTATAAAAGTGTTTTCGATCCATGGTTCGAAATTAAATAGCATTAACCCAAGTTATAATACTATAGTTATAGACATGAAATTAATTTTTGACCCCATAACAATCAACTTCCCAATAGGAAAACTACTCAACTGGAACTTCGCAATATAAAAATGCTTACAGTCATATCACACTTGTGAAAAGAGGCATAAAAGTATATACTTCCGTTCCCATTTTTCCGTTTGCTGGATTTACTATTTATGGGGACAAAAAGTTATAGGGTATTTAAACTATTCTTAAAATATCTTTCTTTGGCGCAAGCTATATGTACTATACAGGAATATAACAATTGCATTTGCAGAAACAACAATGAAACCAATTAATTAGCATTATAGAAGCTTTCTTTGCTGCTGGCTATATATGTTTTTGCACATCGTAGTTATAGGTTAGGTTTAGGAGGGCTGCTACTTCTCTGCTACGATTAGTTGGCGCTGATTAGTTCGGTACTTGTAGAAACTCCTTCGATATGGCGTCTTAGACACAAATACGGGTGCGCAGATCTGGCTGTGTAATCGTATGATTATCGTTGGCGGCATAGATTACACTATGCAACAAAATAATAATTATTAGCGGTGCGAGATAGTTGCTGACGTCATACACAGTTAGACCACATTGCATGTTATGACCATAATGGAAAGTTGGCCATAACGTCATACAAATTCAATCAACATTAACACCCTATCCAGGAATTTGTGAGTGAGATTCTCCCTTTACGGCTTAATCTTACGGTGTTCGAATATGCAAGCGTATACGGATTGACACATTTCGTTAATCAACGATAGTATGGAGTTTATTGGTTCCATTTAACATATAATGCTTATATGCATTTCCCCAATTTTCATAAGTACCAAATGAAAAAGTTGCGTTGGGTAACCTCACTTCAACCTTGGTTTGGCTTGGACTGGCCAGATCCCCTGCCGTTCTCTGGGTCACAGAAACCATTTGGCTATAAGGCACACCATGCCATCTTAAGACAACTCTCACTTTTGAGTCTAAACCACAGGCCACCAAAAAACTCCCCAAAGGTCCGCATCCATTAAAGTCAGCATATAACCGATTCTGGAAAGGAATGTTTATGTGGGCTTTTCTGACTACCCATGGCACCAGATTGACTCCTGGTAAAGTTTTCAAACCCGAATGCAAATTCATACTTCAACAGTTTAAGCTTGTGTATTGCCAACAAACTATTGTGTTATGTCTGGCCGCCAACCCAGTCAACACTAATCTCTATGCCCCTCAAGGTAATTGGCTGGTTACAAATTAGGGTTTAACAAAATATATATTTTCTTATCGTGGAGAGATGCAGCCGTTGGACTCTCAGACTGACGTTGAAAACTATACTTTTGATGTTTGAGGTTCAGCATGAAGTTCAATAGACAAGGGGGTAGTAGATATCACTTTCGCCAGACGAAACTAACACTTTATAAGAGTTATCATCTCTCATCCTTCCCGTTTTGCTTTATGCCGCTGAAGCATGGATGATAACTGATGAAAATGCGCTTGTAGTGTTTCAGCGGAAAGTACTCAGTTGGATCTTTGGCCCTTTACGTGTTGGGGACGACTACCGAATTCGATTGAACTACGATGATATTCGACCCGATAGGTCAGGTTATTCGTATGGATGAAGAAGCTACTTCGAGAAAGGTCATCAATGCAGCTGTTAAAGGAAAGGGCGTCCAGAGCCAAGGCCTATGCCTTCATTGGAAGGAACATGTATAGAGCACACTAGCTACCTTTGGTATTACCGATTGGAGAAGGCGCCCGCAAAGCACAGGCGCCTGTAGAAGTGCTCTATATCAGGTCGTAACCCTGTAACGGGTTTTCTTGGCAAGTTAAGAAAAAGGTAACTGACCACTAAAGCGTCAAAAAAAAGTATCGATAAATCGATGAAATGAGAATATTTGTCCAATGTCTTCATTATTTTTACTCTCTCTAATACAGTCTGTCATCATCTATCCATATCAAATGTGGCATAACTTCAAAATAGAATAACTAATTGTTCCGGTTTCTTGTTTTAATTTCCATTAATCCATTAATCTCATACTTCCATAATGATGTTCCTCAACGCGATTCCCCATTCAACATAATCTACTTAAGTTTCCGTTTTAACTCAGTTCATATGCATATTTTATGTTTTTATCATAATTTATGCGCTGATGCAGCCGAAAGCATAATATGTAATTTAATTCACATAGATATAAACACACACACATACACACACACACACACACATACACACACACATACACACACACACACACACACACACACTCACTCATGCAGATACGCACTTACGCACTCACACAGATACAGACTCCCTTACTCCAAACATACATACACACAAAAAAATTGGGTAGGCTTATTTGACCAACGCCCTCAGTAACTTTACAGTAGAATTTTGTGTCACGTTTCATAGAAACTGACTGTCATAGGAATGTTAACTCTCACTTGATAATTTCTATATGTATTTTGTATTATTGTAGTTAACTACTGCTTCTTCTTCTTCTGTCTAATATAAATGGGCCCCAAACCCCACGCACAACGCTTTTAAGGCTACTAACCTTGAAAGAACCCAGTGTCATTGTTAGTCAAGGCGACAAGCTTTGACCTGCTGAGGTGGTATTCTCTAACCCGATTACCACACGGGGCTTGTACAGTAAATGGAACTACAATACAAATGCCTTAATTCTGGGACACCGGGACATAGTGGGCAACAACGTTGCGGACGAGCTCGCCAGATGAGCAACTACTGCTCCGCTCCTTCCTGAGAGATAGCGTATAAGCGTCCCTGTGTCCATGCAGCTCGGATTCTTGCTCCCTATAATGGCCTCTGCAGAAGTTGTTAGGAAGAAGAGGCGGAGGAATCAGCAGAGCTTTCTTTTGTTCTTGCACTGCCCTCTGTAAAACACGATTCCGGCACCTGACGGGGTATTTCCTACACAGCTTGTCAAATATGTCAAAAATCAGCACCAAAATAAATAACAGATTTCATATCAGCCTCTGAATGGTCATCACTTTAAACATTTATCTCTATGGTTGCACAATGGGCCGATTTCCGGTCCAAGTGTGTCAGATAAATATCTGGCAGCTGTTTCAACCTAACCTCACCAAGTTCCAGTGAATTAGACTAGTTTTGTAAGAATATCAAGCTACAGTAAGAACTATATAACAGTTAAGATAAAAGTGCAAAAAGTTTGAATAACTATCAACTGTAAGCTGGAATAACTTTTACTATTTTTATGGTTTGGCAAATTTTAGCTATTACATAAGAGCATATTCATCACTTAATGCAAAAACTAAAATAATATATGAAATAAGCGACCTGATCCTCCTCTTATATAGATGTGTTTTCCGGCTCAAGGTCTAATCAGGAAACTCTACCCTACGCTCTCTTTAAGCTGTCAAAAATTCATCTGAAGACGGGCTCGGCAGCGGGTCGGAAAAATTGGAAACAGAAATAAAGATTCGCAAAAAAACTTTGAAGTTTGAACTTCTGGGTTGGACCTTGACTCGGAGTTAAGGTCTATATAAAATTAAAATATTTATTTAGACAATTCTTGTGTTTATAGTTCAATTGCATTCAAATCTGCTTCCAATTACACTCTGCAACAAAAAAAGAATATGTCTAAAACATACCATTTCCCACAAATTTGGGGTCGCTGCATTTGGAATCCGGGAACTGTTTTAGGATTTCGAATTGTGGCTATTTGTAAAATTTCCAGTTCCTTCCATTGAGCTCAAATTTGTTGCAAAGTGTTTAATTGTAAAACGTTCAATATGGTAAGGCATCTATTTTTGTTCATTTTCTTTCCACAAGAAGTGTCTTGCAGGGTCACCACTTTTTGCGAATCCCGGCGGAAAGGGACTGCAAATTGCACGGACTGCTTTTCCAAAGTTCTATTTTAATTGATTCCCAGCAATTTTGATGAAAGAGGTATCTTCGACTGAGAGAGTTTTGAACTTTTTTGAACAATTTTGCACTCAACAAAAGCTTATACTACGAAATTTCAATCCATTCGCACGCAAGCTTTTCCAGTGACGAATTAGACAACTTTGGGTAGAGGGAAAATCATTTTTCATCTTTTTTGAAACTGCCCAAAGAATGTTTTTTTTTTTGAGAAAGAATGACGGTTTACTTTCTTACCCGTTGCCGATAATCGTTAACTACGCTCTTGTGTAAAAGATTATGGCGAAATGCTGTTTACATAATGTTTTATGTCAAGTTTGCTGTATGATTCGCTGAGTTGCCAAAATGTTCAGTAAATAACGTTTTATATAACTAAATTTTATGAAATTCAACAATATTGATTGGATTTAGTGAACATTTAGTTTTTGTGTGTATAAGCCTATCGAGCGGATTATGTGTGCATAATGCTGGGTCAGTATATTGAAAATTTGATTTTATGTAATGCAATGGCTGACATTGTTTTAGGCGGATTTAATGCAATTTTTTGGGCCATTCTGCAAACGACAGCAGCAACAATTTTGCATAAATGCCGCTAAATGAGTTGCAGTTTGTAAAGTAAATAAATAAAGCAATTAGTGCGCACAGTGCGTATGCGTTATACAAATAGAAATAGATTGCGTATTAGGCTTAAAGTGCTTTTTATTACATTATTCAAACTTTTTATTTGCTTTCTAATGAAAAGGAAAACAACAACAAACAGCGACAAACAACAAAACAAAAGTTATTTAATTAAGAAATGTATGTTGGGGCAGCCTTCTGTCCGATTCTATTGGCTTCACTGGTGCAATAAAAATTTATGTGCCACTGCCCCTCCGTTTGGGGCATGCCACGCCAGCCCTTGACCATTAAAGTGCCCAAATGCGAGTGAAAAGCAAAACGCCAAAAAATGTGGCAAATGCCGGAGAGAGGGTGCGACGCAGACAGCGTGGGAATTCGGCATGAAACTGACGATATTATCACGACCGGCAGTTTTTCAGCTTGAAATGTGGCTGTTTTTTTCTCCAGTTTCAGCTTTTTCTCCTTTTTTTCGCTGCTTTTTATTGTATTTGCGCGTTTTATTTAAATTTGGCGCCAAAAACTTTTTTCTGCTGGTTTGAACTTTGCTACAGCAGCTGCTATTTGTGTGGTTTTTGTTGGAAATGTTGTTGTTAGCGCATTATTTTGTTAGTAAATGGGCAGCTTGTCGCCTAGTAAGCCAGTTAGTTGCACAACTTGTAGCTTGAAAACTGCAAAACAAAAGCCAAAAACTAAAAAATAGTTTAAATATCAAGCGGTTTTAATTTGACTTGGCATGTAAAAAAAAAACTGCTGCATACAATGCGGCGCTGCTCCTGAAATGGAAACCCCGAAGCGCATAGCTTTTAATATGACATCGAACAGCTAGGGGTTGGCTTTGTGCACATATATGTCGAATTGTATTTGTCTTTGTGTCTATGTGCTTTAGGACTAAGCGTTTTGTAACGTTTGCCAAGTTTGTGGCTTACCAAAGTATTTAATTTAAGTCTAATTCAATTTTTAGAGGAGGTAGAAGTAGAGGTAGAGGTAGAGGTAGAGGTAGTGGTAGAGTTAGAGTTAGAGGTAGAGGTAGAGGTAGAGGTAGAGGTAGCGGTAGCGGTAGCGGTAGCGGTAGAGGTTGAGGTTGAGGTAGAGGTAGAGGTAGAGGTAGAGGTAGAGGTAGAGGTAGAGGTAGAGGTAGAGGTAGAGGTAGAGGTAGAGGCAGAGGCAGAGGCAGAGGCAGAGGCAGAGGCAGAGGCAGAGGCAGAGGCAGAGGCAGAGCCAGAGGCAGAGGCAGAGGCAGAGGTAGAGGTAGATTTAGAGGTAGATTTAGAGGTAGAGGTAGAGGTAGAAGTCGAGGTAGAGGTAGAAGTCGAGGTAGAGTTAGAGGTAGTAGCGTTTTGTAACGTTTTTTTTATCAAATTTTTAAATACATAATTTTAAAGAACCTTTAAAAAATTTCATTGTCAATGAAAAATATTGCAATATACTGTGTTTTTTATCTCGTCACAAATTTATATAAATATATAGTCTCCAAAATCTAGATGTTCACTGTAACGAAAAGACTTACTTGTACAATTTTCAGCACTTTTGCTCATAGAACTTATGATCTGCCACGCCTCCTTCTGCTTGTTAAGTAGATCGTATGTGTCTATACTACCCTTTTACACCATAAAAAGGGTATAAAATTGTTAGTAAAGGTTTTTTAAAGCTACTTTTGCTCATTGAACGTTGGCTCCGTTTGGTAATCTGGTGTACATCTGTTCCTAAAAAATAAAAAAAAAGTCCATTCCCTTTAGTTCTACCCAAAAAGCGAGCGCGTACACAACATTATCGCTGCCAATGACTCAGGCAATGCCAGTACTATAGTTTTTTTGTTTGTTCCAGATTTAATCTACCGAACTTTGTCGCATAAAAGCTCTCATTTACTGTTTTCCAAGTCCATGTTGAAGGAGTCTTCTAAAATGTTATTTTGCCACCTTAAGAGCTATGAGTTTTGGTTTACATGAGTCGCTCTCAGGTAGCGATAACGATATCTACAGCTGAGCGAAGAGAGAATGTAACCCCTAAAGAAGTTGATGACATCATGGTTTGCTACAAGGTAACTGTCAGATAAGACCATCTGTTTGCAACTCTAATAAACATTTAATACGTCACAGCTGGCAAGAAGGAGACAGCTGCATCTAATCTTAAAACATCCTATACATTGGCTATGGATTAGATATGATTCTTCTTCTTCTTAACTGGCCATAACAACCCGTTATCGGGTTACGGCTTGACGTAAATACATTCTTTAATTGAAATTGTGGTTTTACGTGATGCGAACCAAGCCCTACGCACAATACTTTTAAGGCCTGGGTTGGCTCTACTGGTATAGAAAGAGCCCAATGTCATTGTTATCCGCCTCATACGACAAACTTTGACCTGCTGAGGGAAGATTGGATATGATTAGGACAGCCCAAATACACAATCTTACAACACAGCGTTAGTTAAGATAGTCATAAGGCATACTATAAGAAGAGGTCTTTATAATGAGAGATAAAGTAATGGTGTTAAATAAAAATAAAGATATCTCTCGCTAAAGAGAGTCTGCATTGACCGAAACGTCATATAACGATAATATTCGATGCAGGTAAAATAGCTTTCTGTTTAATTTATCGCTCTGCATTTTGACGCTCTGTTAGTAGACCCTCTTTATAGTATGATCGCTAGCTACGATTCTCAAAAAGAAGAATCCGCTCGCTGAGCTGTTGGCTCTCTTATTAACTGGCACATCAGAAAGATGCAATAAAATGTGAGTACAGATTATGTTTGAATTTCCACTAAACTGTAAGCTATTGTTTGGTATAGCTTACAGTTTAGCGAAATGAAATCTCATCAGATTAGGATTCCAATTCCGTTGAATGTGAGGAAGTAATACACTTTTTAAGAAAAAACAAAAGACCGTGCTACATAGAGGCCAAATTTCAGTATACTCAGTCAATATAAGTACAAGCTTAACGAGGCAAATCCGGTATAATTCAAGCACTCATTGAATTTACATTTATATTCGAATTTATATTTTTTTATAATTCACAACTCAACATGGCTCTCATTTACTACGATTTATCCATCAGCAATCCCTATGAGCTCATAATGGCCGGCTTACGTGAGGCGGGCAAATGCGTCTCCATAATGGAACTGGGTCATTTTGTCACCAATAAAACGCAGTTTCCGGCCAGCGTTTGCCAGAAGATTATCAAGGAATCCTTGGCTGAGGGCATGGCCTGCAAGGCCATTAGGCAAGTGGGTGAATGCTACTATGCTGTGCCTGAGAAGCCGCCCAAATTGCCCAAAAGCTGCAACTTGCCTCGAAAGCTGCCCACACGGGCCGATAAGTTGCAGAAAAAGCGTAAACCGAAGCCAAAACCGGCTCCCAAACCGAAGCGAAAAGCTGCGCCTGGCTGTGATAATTAATTCATAATTGCAGGAGTACCAACTTGAGTCCTGACTCAAGTGCAGCACAAACACTTTATTAAAATTAAAATTTATCTAAATTACGGCGGCAAGCCATTTTGTCATCATGCCACAAACTCAACGTCAATGACAACATTAACTCTGCCACAATTCTCAGTCATCAGCCGTCGGACGTCGAGACCGGGAACGATGACAAAGACAAAGGCACGGAGCACACAAAAGCTGAAGCGAAGTATCTGCACGCGTCTTGAAGTTTCTGTTCCTCTCCTGTTTTTGCTATTGTTCTTGTTGTTGTTACTGCTGTTGTTTGTTGTCGCAGTCCGTTAAAACTTCAGACAGTGGCTGTCAGTGAGCGAAGACGTGAAACACCGTAAAGTCAGCGTCGGATTGTTGAGCGCTTTAGCATTGCTTGAGTAAGAAAAAAAAGGAAGACAACTTTCCGGTGAACAGATTTTGCACACCTGTAAAAATTTAAAAGAAAATAAAATGTCTTAGAAGTCACGAATTTGGTATACACTATGTGCTTGCAAACCTCCCCCGATCCCTTTTAAAGGTAGTCAACGTATGAGTGATGACGATTTTAAAGCATTGCCGCGTCTGAGTTCTGATTTAGAAGCTCAAAAGCTTATAAGGAACAAGATTCAAGATAAAAGCGACAGATTGAAAGTAAATTTAAAGCTTCTTGTTTGCAACTTCAATAATACTATGCAGCAAAAACAGCCTAGGCCTAAAACTTATCCTTTACTCCGGTGAATTTGAGCTACTGATTTGGAATCCGCAACCCGTTTTGACTTATTTACCACGGCTTTAGAGTTATCGATATTTAAAAAAATTCGAAATTTCTTAACTTGCAGTCAGTAAATTTCGAGTTACAGAGTTACAAGTAACTCGGAACCAAATGAAGGTAGGCCAAAACCATCTGAAACACATTAATCCTATATTTAATAACCTTTAATTCGTAATATAGTTCATCCTAAGGTTTTCGAGTAATATAAGATTTGTTGACTTCGCAACTGTCCAAAAATAACACAGGTTGGAAAGCTGAGGGTCATGTCCAAAGTAATTTGCTGCGTAGAATCCGAATCCGGGGTTAGAATTGGAATCATGTCAGAATTGATATATTTGAGGTTATGTATCCGAAAAAAGGCTTTTTTACTACAGGGTGGACAAAATTGTATAGTATATAGATAGTACCACTCTTACCTTTTTATTTAAGAATTCACAAGATCAAATACTTTTTTTTTCCCAAAGTTATGGTTATTCGAAGTTACAAAATATATCCCTTCGACGTCATTATATTATCATTATTATCTAAAAATCCTGACCCCGAATTCGGATTCTACGCAGCAAATTACTTCGGAAATGACCCTTAGCCTTCCAACAACTAAACCATGTTGGCCAGTGTAGAGTGAGCACACCTTTGTTTATTGCATCATGATGCAGCGTAGTTTATGTTGTTTAACATTGAGCTTCTCTATCTATATATAAAAAGTGATGTGCTCGCTAAACTCGAAAACGCATGGACCGATTTCAACCAAATTTGAACACATTGTAGACAGTATTATGGAGAAGGTTTTTGTGACAAATTCCAAGATGACGCCAAAGATATCGACAAAAACAATTTTCTATACAAAACATACTAAATTTGTTTCTACTTATATAGTAGGCAGGATTTAACATTCACAACTTTGACTAGGTAAAGAAATCATTTGAATTGGGGTAGACGTAGAGCTTGAGGTAGAGGTTGAGGTAGATGTAGAGGTAGATGTTGATGATGAGGATATAAAGATATTGGTACCAATATCTGCAGCTGGACTTAGTATGAGGGAAAGAGATGGAAGAGGAACGGGAAGGGAAATGAGAACGGGAAGCTATTGGACGGCTTTATCAATGCGCAGCGAAGCGGGCGGGTTCAGCTAGTATTATATATTTTATATATTTATGGTAGTTGTGTTGCATTTATTATGTTAATGCATAAGCAAATGCTGACAGAATTTCATGCTGATACTTTTTCATTTTTGTTGCAAACATTTGCACAAAATCAAAATGCCCTTTAGCCAAATTTTTAGCTTATAGAGCAGAAAAAGTTACTGGGAGCGTATTCAAAGTGTCACTTTGATTTATTATTTTTGACAGTAATTTTTTTTATGCTTTTTTATTTTTGTCTGCTGCACTTCAATTTGGGCCACTGTTCAGCTGGCATAAATCACATATTGTAGTACGCCGACACGGCATGTGTCAGTTTGCCTTGGGCACCCTTTGAGTGAGTGTGTGTGAGTGTGTTTGTGTGTGATAAGTGTGTGGTTAGCATTCGGCAGACATTGAAGCAACTCTTGCAGAAGTTTTCATTTCCTTTTGCGTTTTTATTCCTGTTATGTTTTTTTCTATTTGTTACCCACGCCATTCCATTCTTTTGCCAGTGCACTTCACGTTTTTATCTCATTTATTTATTTTACAATTAGACAAAGTGAAGTGCACTTCCAGGCGCACAGGCAACAGCTGCAGCGCATAAGGGGTTGCAAGTGTCTTTGGTTGAGTGTGTGTGTGTGTGTGTGTGTGTGTGGGTGCAACATTTTAAGAGCTTCGAAAGAAAAAGGTTTGCGGCTATAAAAATCTACGACGAGCTTAAATCAAAATCTTATGGCTTTTCAGTGAGCCAAAAAATTTGTTGTTGTCCCGAAAAATGTTGAAAATTAACATTAAGGCGCAAAATAGATACTCACAGATACAAAGCCGAGCAAACAATAATCGTAAAAGTAGCCCGCGTGCTTCAGCGATATGGCCTCAGCTATATCTGAAGGCCTAGCAACAGCTACTACAATACCTTTCCAACCCGCTGTCCCTACCGCCCATTTTCCAGCTCAGGAGCAAACTTTTCACATTGGCTCCGTGTCGGAATGCTGTATGCCAAAGCAAATGGCAAATGGCTGAGGCGAAAAACACTTAAGCAGCAAGGTAAGTGAAAACTCAAATAAAAACACACAAAAAAGAAAACTGTGAACTGAGCGCCAAAAACTTTTACAATGCGGACGATACGCTTAAAGTTTTAAAAGTAACTTGAAGGCTATTTCGCATTACTTTCCGGTTTTTTTTTTTTTGATTCGGTCCGTAACTTTAAAGGTGAGTATCGTAAATTTTAAGCAACCAAATGAGAATGACTTTAACAAATTGCTTGGACTGCTTTAAGAGTAATATCAGCTATATTCCGGCTTTAATTTCAATTTCGCTTTTCGCTTGACTAGTTTGCGCCTAAGGGTATGCAACGGCTTTTCTTTTATGTCCGGCTTTTTCCTTTGATGTTGCAGCTGCAATATATTTTGATGACTCAAAAGCAATATAAACTACTAGAGTCGCACAGTTATTGTCTGTACACAAAGTTGTTCTGTTGAATCAGTGCACGGTTATGAAATGGCTTCAGAGTTCTCTTTTTTTTTGTGTTTATTCGTTTTCAAATTTGGCGAAATTTAGTTTTGATGAATAAATGTTACGGAAAATATTCAAAAATTTGGCAAAAGTCATTCCACTAATCAGTGGCACTTGACAGCGTTGAAAGCTGCAATGAATTTGATGGGTCCAAAAACAGACAATATTTCAACTCAACTCGACCATTAACTTAAATGGTACATACGATATGCAGCTAACCAGAAAACCTAAAACTTAGCTTATCTATTCACCTCAAGTCCATGGTCGGCAAAATTAGAAGAGACGACGGCAGAATTTCAGTCATTCCAATAGTATTTGTCTGTCAGCAGAGAAAGATGGCCGTGTACCATGGTGCAATTATTATTCCTGGCATCGTATACAACAAATGAAGATAACCGAATATATAAACAACAAGTACAGTCGAAGGACTCGACCGTCATCGTCAGTCGAAGTCAAGAGCACAAGTCGCAACGACAAATTACTTACCACATTTCTAAACTTTCTGTATAATATGGAATTATATAATTATATATGTATGGAATTAGCGACGTGATCTTAAAGATGTTTTTCCCCGTCTCAAGACCCAAAAATAAGAAGTTGAACTTCAAATTTATTGCCAGTTGCAACATCTCTGCTCATTTTACCAACCAAGGCCTCAAATTGTCGGTAAAAGAAAAGGGCGTTTTTATTTGTTAGAGCGATATAATTTCTTGATGTGAATCAGCTATTGGCGCTCTAAGGAGCGCTCGTTAGGTGTCACGCTCGTATTCCATCTCATTCATATGTATGAAGAACGCTTCAATAAATGCACTTAAGATGGCGCTAGTATATGAGACACAGTTGGCCTTGCCTACTGCTAAGAGCATTAATATGAAATTTATCAACATCATATCCTTATATCAATTGCTTTTTAGCTAGGTTCTTCACTCAATCAACCTTCATCATATATTTAATTCTGATAGTGAAATATTCTGCTCCGCTTGAGCCCATCGCGAATGTCGGTCAATCGCAGTAAGTGGACCGCTTTTCATTCATAAAACAGTACAGAAAATCATCCTACTGGCGCGAGATCATGATTTCAAGCCTCTTGACAGTTATAAATGTCGCTCAAAGCATCTTTGAAAGTGATCGCTGTTTATTGCACACTCGGATTCATTGATCACTGCACTAAGCCATAGATTGTCGAATGAAAAGTTGTGTATTGCAGATGCTAAAAAAAAACATTTTCAATTTCATTGAAAAATGGAGAAGCTGTTTTTGGAAAATCTTATTAAAATTATCGTATGCATATTGCCTTTTTTCCCTTAGTTCTTCTTTTGCGATATCTGCCGATTATATGGCTTCATTTAGATCTTGATTTTCAGTTTGAACGACTTCACGATAAAGCTAAGTACTGAATCGATCCAAGCACATCTTAGATTCTCATCGCTGTCGGCAGCTGGACAGCTTTTGACCATATTTTTGAGATGTTTTCCAAGGAGCCCATAACTGCTGGTATAAGAGCAGATAAATTGTTGTTTAACTCGTCTCGTCGCTCAGGATTTCTAAGTGCCAAGTTTTAAAAGGCTTTGCCATCGATTGTATGGCATTTTCGCTTACAATTTTAGTGTGAAACTCTTATTACGTAAATACAGTGTTATTTCAACAACGTTTTGAACATCGAACACAATGAATTCTGCTGCTCGAACTAATAGTTTTAATCGATTATTACAGCTTAACTGACGCTAACAGATTTCTTATATAACAGCTAACAGTTTATATACTTGTATTCTTTATGCTAAAAACGTTAATATGTAAACTAATGGAAAACTGCTTTGGGCATTAACTGGAAATTGCACGTCAATAAAAATATAAAAATATCAAATACAGCATTTAATTTAAATCAAATATTTTTTACAGACGTGTTCAACTGTATAAATGGCGGCCATACTTTTTTGTTGTATTCAATTTATTTATTTTTTTTATTTAATTGTAAAATAAATAAATGGTTTTTAAAAATTTAATGATATGCGTATACAATACGAAGAAACGCATAAAATTAAATAATGTAGTCACTTTTTTTTAAATTCATTTCAATTTTTTGCTTATTTTTTTTTTGGTTTGTGTTTATTTAAATATATTTGTTTTAATTCACTTGGCTAGTTTTTAGTTACCATTGGCATGAACTCAATTAAGAGTTGTGAGTTTAATTAAACAATTCGGTCGCCGAAAATGTCAAACTTAAATGGAACGGACATTTGTTAATTAGCAAATGAGCAATGCTAATGATAGCCAAGCGGAAGAGCAAAGCAAAAACAAAAATTTAAAAAAAAACGTAAGGCTAACCCGGTCGCCAAATTTCAAATACTCTTTACTTTTCAGGTAGGTTATATACTGTCTTAGTATAGACTAGAGAGTAATAATAGCAACTAGTATCTTACTTTTTGAAAGAACACATCTCCAAACTGGAGTTTGAGGAGAATGTCTGCCGTTTCTCTTAAATTATGCTTGGATAGAAATATGTTTTGTTCGATAGTGATAGTTTCCCCACGGGAGCCTGTGCGAGTAGTCGACGAACAGAGATTGGGCACATATTGCATATATATATGAATTTTTATGAATATTCTGAAAATTGTTTTAATTTGATAAAAATTCACTAGAATAGTTGGATCCGCTCTCTGTTCAGTACGCAGCTTCTCATTTTACTCTTCTTATCCATGTCACCATATCACGAAATGACAAAATCACTATATCACAATATAACGATACCACGATATAAGGATGTCACCATATCACTAAATCACCATATTATCATATTACCATATCATCATAACCCTATCACAATAACTCGCTTCAGCATACCATTATTTCACGATATCACCATATCACGATATCAAGATATCACGATATAACTATATCACTATATGCGTGATATCTCTATATCACTATTTAACTAAATCACGATATCATAACATCACTATATAACGATATCAAGATATTCCGATACAACGATATCACGATACCATGAAACCACGATATCACCATATCACCTTATCACCATATTACTATATCACCTTATCACCATAACACGTTTCACCCTATAACCATATCACTCTCTCACCATAACACGTTTCACCTTGTCACCATTTGATCATATCGTGATGTATCTTATTAAAAACAAAAGGCGTCACGTCTTCATCTCTCGACTTCCACCGCCAATTTTATCTTAAGTTCCTACCTTCGCACGACTGTCAGCCTTTTCAAGTTCCTCTACACCAATCTTCTAGCAATTTTCCCATCTTTTTTTTTAGAATAGCGATTTCAAATTAATGTCGGAAATTTAGATTGAAGCTAAATATTCTTGATTTCATAATGCAATTTTATGCAAATAGCAAACCGATTTTTTTGAAAATTGTCGAAAAGAAAACTACGTCCGTCAGAGACTCCTGGCAGATGTAAAACGTTCAGCTGTGAGTTCTCTCCAAATTGGAGAATATGTATGCTCTGTTTTTCACTCTCACTCCTTAATAAACGCTGCTAAGGAAGAAAATAGCGTAGAACCATCTGAGTGTAATAATTTATTATTATTAGTATTACTGATAACAGTTTGTCGAGACGGCATATGAGTCGGTCATACCCCCAAAACGACACACGGATATTTCACAATTCCTACTAAAGAGTAAAATATAACCTTATTTAGCATGTCATTAGTATCGAATTTGAGTGAATTTCAAAGAATTTTGTTTTGGATTTGTACAAGAGATATCACTGAAAATTGGGAAATCAATTTAAGGAGGAAAACTACTTGGAAACTTATTTTGTTGATATGTAACATACCCCTTCTGAAGTTAAAGGAGTTTTTGATGAAAATTTTTATATTTTGTTTATATTTTGTCTCACACCTTGAGACTAGTTTTTATATTTATAATGTATGTTATTTCTAGAAAACTCAGAAGTAAGCGGAATTAATGTAGTGTAATGTAAACGTATAAACAAACGTTTATAATCAAAATTGAATATTTTTTCTTTATATATTTTAAGAACAGGTCAACATACTTCTCAAGGCATAATACCTTTGCTGCTGGCAGAGTATGGAAAGTAGGTAAATATGTGACACATAAAGTTAAAGCGCTCGGATAGTAGATAGTGGCTTAACTAGGCCAACCCACTGACTCAACTGCTGACTGATGCTCGGACTCTTGGACTCCTCGACTGACTGACTGACTGACTGACCGACCGACTGACTGACAAGTCCAATATGCCAGGTTCTGCAAAATGTCAGACAGCGTAGGTGCGGAAATGTGTCGAAATGTGCCATGTTGCGATACGAAAACGAGCAAATTGGGTCGCATTTCAAATTTTTGAACAGAGTGGCCAAAAAGTAGTGAACGGCAATGCGTGTGGTGGAGCGGTATGGAAAGGGTCATAGAGAGCCAGCAGATGCAAATGTTGCATATCGTAGTCCTGTAGATAGGTCAGTTTTCCTGTTTGTGTGACTTTTCGTGCGGCATTTCAACTTTGCATGCAACGCAATAGGCAACAAACCCAACGAAAAGTTGCTATGCGCTTCAAATTTTCATTTCCATTTTCTTCTTCTATGCTTTTTGGGGAAAATTTTTGACCACAGTTTCACTGAGTTTAAGTTTTCTATACTTGCGGCTTTTAGCTCATCTTGTGCTGCACAAATTGTCATTAGTTGGAGTAATTTTTGAAAACATTGTAAACTGTTTAAGAGCTACAGAAGTGGGAATGGTAACAAATCGGCGTTCGTTAATAAGTGATATGTTTTTAGAACACAAGTTCCTTAGGAAGAGATTAATAAATTTATCCTTTTTCCTTCCAGCTTAGCGACGCTACTTTATTTCATTAACCAACACTCGGCAAGTATCGAATAACTCTTTGTGAGCTGTAATTTTTTTGAATTTTTAACAAACAAGCGCAAGGAAAACTGAAAGCTCAGGTTTTTGATGCTAGAAAAGCTTATACGTGATGAATACTCTCAAGAAATGTGGAGAATGTGCAAACATTCGGAGTGGAACTTACGTCACAATATAAATGCGTTCCTAAGTTCTCCTTCGCTATTCGATGCTCATATCCCAAATATAAGAAGTAATAAAAGGTATTGGTAACTAGAAAATACGCGGCACTGAATTTTATGTATACCATATTTTCAGGTTTCTTTCTCTCGTATTGAGAAAGGCTTCAATTGAATTGAAAAGGGTGACAACAAAAACTTGTCCTTATAATACATATAATACTTCAATGGAATACTGTATACAATCGTTCACATATCCCATAGCCGAATGTAATTTTCTGATTCACCTCTTGAACGTTTGAAACTAAATTTCAGAGTTACATTATTCTTGCAATACTTATGACATTATAACCAAACGATCAATGTAGCAGATTGCCAAAAAATCGCTATGTAGCAAAGAGCGAATATCTGTTGTGCTTTAAATTAGGCACCTTTACGGCTATCAGTAGCTATACCTAGTATTACACCAACTCGATAGATTTGGTAAGCCGATATTTTACATCGAATTCAACGCTCTCTCCACTGTATGTTAGCAGAACTTGTTGGAGAACGGACTGTCATTCCTATGAATATGACCCATCGCCTTCTGACTGAGGGAAGCAGAAAGACAACTTCTCGATTTGTTTCACATTTTCCAACATAATAGCAAACAGATCTGACAAAAAAGAAAAATACGGTATTTATTCATATCAATCGTAACTGACGGGGAGAAGTGCTATGGAATGCCATTCGAAAAAGTCGGATATAAGCCGATAGAGAAGAAAGTAAGAATGCAGTAGAGTCAAATCAAGATGATGCTAAACCTTTTCATTGAATTCGATTTTCAAACTATGAACGACCAATATTATTTGGGTGTTCTAAAGAGAGGAAGGGGGCACTTGGCAGAGTACAAGGAAGTAGGCAGTTGGTTATTCGTTGCATACGAGGAGCAGAGCATCACTGCGCGACATTACGACTCCTACTATAGAGAAGATTTGCTCCGTCATCCACAAGATGCCCGAGTACCAGACATTTTTTGACAAGGTTTATGATCACTTTGCTGACTCGGCAAGGAATCAGGTGTTCTAAAGAGAGAAAGTCTGCAGTTGGCAGAGTACAAGGAAGTGGGCAGTTGGCTATTGGTTGCAAGGACTACTATAGAGGAGATTTCGTCCGCATCCACAATATCCCCCGTATGATCACTTTGCTGGCTCGAAAATGAATTATTTTGCATATGTCATATTCGCAACTTTACAGCAGTCTCTTTGAATATGGGACTCACCTAGCACTATTACACTGAATTTGAATCATGCCGCCCCCAGAGTTTAGTCCCTAAGTTGCTCACGCATGAAACGTGAATAAGGCCAACACGTAAGCCGTCACGAAAATCTATTATTACGCTCGTCTGCTGTGACGCTCGTTGGTGTTACGCTCGCAAGTTGTGTAAGAAGAGCGAGAAGAGAGCGAAAAGTATGTAAGCACGCTAAATGGCGCCACATTGCTAATGTTTCACATCTGCTGTTTCGTGACGTGACAAGTTTTTATTTTGGTCAAAATACTTTTTTCGACCATTGTACATACACATTAAATGAACTTAATTGACCGCAAAAACTAAATACACAGTTATTTATATTGACAAGCTCTCAGTACTTAACGCTTACTATCCTCTCTCGCTCTCGCTCTATCTCTATCTCTCCATCTCTGTCTGTTAACCCCTTCAGAGCATTTGCTGTCAACAGTGATTAAAGCTTAATGAAAGAACAGCAAATACATAAATTAAACAGACAGCCTTAAAATATTTTAACTGTCATGCAACAATAAAAAATAAAATAAATAAATGCAAATAAACAAAATTGAGTATTCATACAAAGATACATACATATTTAACGATTGGCCATTACAATTATGGCGATATGCAATTGGTTATATAGATTCATATTTTGTATGTGTGAGTGCTTTACGTATTTGCAATAATTATTTATTTATCAATGTAAAAATCCAAAAAGCAATTAGCAAACGAAATAGCCGCAAATAAAAAACCCAGATGATACGGACAAAGAGAGGAGCAAATTGATTAAAAGTATTTTGGAATGAAATCGAAACAAAATGGTGGACGAAAAAGAGAGAAGTAAACAAACAAAAGAGTTACGAAGGGTCATGCTAAATGTAAAATGCGAATGAAGGGCAAAGTAAACGATCGGATTAAGAGCGCATTTGTGTGTGTGTGTGTGTGTGTGACGTCACATATATGTCTGCGAATGTATGTTTAAGAGAGGACGCCACAGAGTGAGCGGAGGGAGCAATTTTCATGGCCACACACATGGGACAGCGCGGTGTCACATCCAAAATACACACATACATACATACGCATTCGCGATTCAAACCTTTTGGAGCGTGCAGTATGAATTTACCGTTTTATTATTGCATTCCAGGGAATACGTCACTTTTTAAACTCTGCACACAAAGTTATTATTATAGATAAGTGCAATGTATGTAACTCTGATATAGCCATGTCCGTCTGTCCGTGTTGTAATCTGTTTCTCAGAAACCATAAGAGTTACAGCAGAAAAATATTACCATAAGATGCGCATTTTCCCGGAAAAGTACGAGTTTGTCGAATGTTCCCTTCTACCGTGACAGATTTTCGCGGTTTACACACTATTATTATTGTGTTGTGAAAATCACTAAGATCGGATAGAAACTAAAAGATATGGGTATGCCAATTTAAGACCCCCTCCTCCTATAAACTGCAACAGAATTTCAGTTTTTATGGAACTGTTAAGGTTAACATTTATGTTTGCGGCTTTACATGGTGAGTCCTAAGTCCTACGCATAACCCTTTTCAAGCCTGGGTGGATTTACTGGTCTCGAAAGAACAAAGTGTCATTGTTAGTCGCCTCATACGACAAGCTTTGACCTGCTGAGATGGTTATTCTCTAATCCGCTCACCACCACGGCAAAGGTTACAAAGGGAACCTTGCCTACACAGCTGATATTGACATCATTGGTCCTACTAAGCGACATGTGACCGGAACCCCTGGGGCTATTGAAAGATCAAATATATGTTTTCGTCGAGATGGGACGACTCGGCTGACCCTCAGATTAGTATTGTGGCGCTGAAGCTTAGGTGATAATGCAATGTGATGCATTCGCCATTGGGGGATTTGAGCGAAGTGTAGTCCGTAAAATTTTTGACTCTTTGCGAGTTAGGTGCGACTACCGCATTCGATGGAATGGTTACATATGTTCGCTTATATTACGGACATGAAGAGAAGGGTTAGGTGTCCCACGGCCCGTTCGGCCGTAAGCCGGTAACGAGTTGTTATGCCCAGTCAAGCAGAAGATTTTTTGTAATAATAGATATTATATTTTGTTTTTAAATATGGTAAAGCAATTTGAATTGTTAAAACCCAAAACCTAATTAACAAGTAAAACCCCGAAGCTTCAATGCGGTTCTCAAATATTTTATTAATAACTAAATAACTATTACATAAATTTACTAGCTGAACCCGCGCGCTCAGCTGCGCATTGATAAAGCCGTAAGTAAATTCATTATATAAATTAATTCTTCCCGTTTCCATTCCCCTTCCCGTTCCTCTTCCTTCTCTTTCTCTCTCTCTTCCTCATACTAAGTCAAGCTGCGGATATTGGTACCAATATCTTTAGATCCTCTACCTCAATTCAAAAGAATTCTTTACCTATAGATAAGTAGAAACACATTTAGTATGTTTTATATGGAAAATCGTTTTTGTTGATATCTTTGGCGCCATCCATTAGAATTCGTACAAAAACCTTCTCCTAATACTGTCTACAATGTGTGAAAATTTGGTTGAAATTGATCCACGCGTTTTCGAGTTTATTTTGAGGCTTAATTTTTATATATGTATATTGATATGTAAATAAAAACAATGTTGCCAACTTTCAAAAACGGTACAGATTTGCTGAACGTCCCCCTGTATGTAATCTTCCACAGTATAAAAACAGTATCCGTCCCACACAATGCCGGCACTTAAGCTGCGCTACGTGTGCCAAAGGACGCGACAGTTCACACACACACATAGATACATTCAGCCACGCACACATACAAGCAAATATCTGCGGGGTAGCTTTTAATTATCTCGTTATTTTTTAATTTCCAACATTTCACTGATTTCATTTTGGAACAGTGGGCGGAGAACAAGAGACAAATGGAGAGCGAGACAGAGCGACACTTTGTGATACCCATTCGCATATTGTCTGTCCGGAAAATGCATAAAGAAAATGCGTAAAGCACATGGCTGCGCATTATTTCAAACGTTTTAAGATGCACTAATTGTTAGCCAGCTTAAGTTTTTACTGGCGCTAATAACAAGTATCTCAACACCCGACGCCCTGCACCCTAATGACTCGCCCCGTGCGACCTGAATGGCTTTTAAAGCCTTACAAAAGAACTAGTTCGCAACGGTATTAAATTCATTGGGCAAAACAATTAGGCAGCTATGCAAGCTGCCCGCATCCCTTTGCGCCACTGTGGGGCACATTAAAGTCAAATTAGTTTGGGGATTAACAGGTTCTTCTTGCTTTTTTTTAACACCCGCTGCTGAAAAGTTAGCAGGGTCTTACTTAATTACACATACGACATGTTGCTCTAAGGGTTGCGTTTAGTTTTCAGTGTGGAATGTGTGTCTGTTTGTGTGTGTGTGTGTGTGTGTGTGTGTCATGCCAGTGAGGCATGAAAAAGGGTTTAGAGTTACTAATTATGTTCATGGCCAAGTTTATTTTAGGTCCTGTTTGAAATTTTATACTCATAGTTTATTATTAACAACTAATTGAGCAGACAACTAAATTAAGTGCGTCTCATTTTAAAGATATTTGGCTGTGCGACATTTAAAGCCAACCCGGCGGCACGGCTTTTATATGCCACAGATACAACAACTTGCTGACGCAAATTGTGACAAGCCTTTTGTGTGACCAGGATCTGCGCGTGACTTGCAACAAAGCGCAAAAAGCTGGCTAAGAAAGTTCTTTCAATATACACAATTCATTTAAATAAAGTTAGTTTGGCCACCTGACAAAGTTGAATGCTGCACAGAAGCCACAGCAAATAGGCTTCATTGCGCTTTTGTCATGTCTCTCGACAGCAGATACTATGAATGTATCTGTATCTGCAGAGTCAATATCTTTAAGCTAAAATCAGTGTTGTATTGTTGTTGGTAAAATTTAATGCTTACGTGACTGAAATCTGTGCCATACTTCATTATTATCCCTTTACAAGGATACTAAGGATTCAGCACCAAGAACAACAAAATAATGCAGCGATTGCAGGCAGCACAAAGCAAAGTTCATAAATAAAGCGAGCACGCAGCGCGGCCTTAAGAGAAAAGTTTCAATAGCATAAAAATAAGAGTCAAACAAAATAGACGAAATAAAAGTTGTATTGCAACAATCTTTTGGCTGACGTGTGAACACTCGAGGGACCACAATAAAAGACTATTATAATAAATAACAAAATTTGTTGCTGTTACCAAGTTGAACGCTTTTTGATATTTGTGGGTCAATAGAGATTGCCGCAAATTAGCAAATCTAAACTCACTGAGAAAAAAACCCTACATAGAATACATATTTAATAATTTTTGCACTTTTGTCATTTTTGATGGAAAATAGCTAGGCGCACGTCTTGAGCGTAAAATCGACTCGTATGCCGTCACGAAAAGTTGTTGGTGTTGCATGTGCTGTGACAGCAGCGTCCACAGAAGAGCGAGATGGAAGATGAAGGAACTAATGGTACGATCAGGAGTGCCGCGAAACCACTGAAGAACGGCGCCGACGGACTGCAATCGGTTTGTACGCAATCTGTGCGAGGCCACTACCGAGTGATGAGGAAGATGGAGAGACGCCTTTTCAGTACGTCTGAAAACGCAAGCAGGAAAAGCGCTAGCGAGTAGAGATCGAGATGTGCAGGAATGAATGATGGAAGTTCTTCCTAAAAGGCAAGCGTCTGACAGGTGGACTTAGTACCGGAGCGTCTGAGAAATCTGATAGTGGATGTACAGGGTGCACTGAAGTTGTGGATCGAACACTTGTCCGGCTTATTATCGGGTGATGATGTGAATAATGACGCTCCCGGAGTTAATTTCCACGACGTCCTCAATCATAGTAGACGGCGTGGATACACCACCGCCTAGCTCCAAGTCAAGGCTCAAGAACAACAAAGCTGCTGCGCAGATGACCTACATGCAGAGTTATTCAAGACGGGCAGCAATGAGTTGGTAAGGTGCATGCACCAGCTCTTTTCAAACTTTGATTTGAACCGTGGGGTACTCTGCCCTGCTTTCAAGAAGGGTGAGCCAATGTTGTGCGCTAACCCTTGGACTAAATCAGATTATATCGATATCAGTGGTATTACTAAGCGATTAGTTACCGGAAAAGGCTATTGAAAGAGAATCTGCCAGGGTGGGTCTGTTTGTAATGAAAAACGATGAAAAACTAGATCAGCTTTGAGATCAAACGCTGAATCACTCATACCAATAGATGTTACACCTGGATCTTAGTAGGCAAATTTTTAATAGAAACCACTCTATAAGACGCTCATTCTGCTCGTTTTCCTGTACGGCGCTGAACCATGCGTGATGACACAGTCTTATGGCAACGACTACCGTATCCGATGGAGCAAAGGCATCTATGACCTCACGACATTGACGTAGTAAAGCGAATTAACATCCAGCGGCTACGCTGGCTGGGTAAGGTTGTGCGTAATATTGTGCGGTTTTGAAGGAAAGCGTCGAAGTAGCAGACCATGTCTCCGTTGGAAGGACACTAGCTACCTTTTGGTATCACCCATTGGAGAATGCTGGAGGAGTGCTTCACATCAGGCCGTTTTTTTTTTTAGTGTAGCTGAGTAGTTCACAGTTTTTTCATTTTTGAACCATTGCGATAACGGCCATCACTTTGTTACTTTGGGTTCCGTCTATCCCGCGAAAAGCTTTCCCATTTTTTCATAATACCGTTCTTTTTACATCGCATCTGTGCGCTTTTAGAGTGCGTTTTTATTTGTAGAGAGATTTAATAACAAATATTAACTGTTAGGATAAGATTTGTATGCATAACCCCCTCAAATTCATGTAATACATTTTAGATCGCAGTTAAAAGAGTAATAAAAGAAACTTCTACATACGCCAAAATTATCAAGAATTTGTACCTTTGTTTAAAGCTACCTAGCATTATTCATTTTTAGATAAGACGGTCTTCAAATAACAAATTGTGGAATATCAACTTATTTTATGTAGATATTTGCAGTCTAAAGTCTGCAGTGTTATATACTTTTATTGAACTCAGCATGAATCGGCATTTTTCGCTTTAACACTGAGGCTTAAGCAGATGCCACAAAAAGATTGTATAAACAGCTGCCAAAACCGAGGTAGATGGTTTCTCATACCTTCAAATAACAAATTTTATGGACTTTTTGTTTTGAATTTACCTGCTGTTATTGAGGATAGATACAGGTAGACTCTCAGCTGTTTCTTATCTAATTGATAACACGAAAATTAGCAAATTTGTTGGACTTCTGAAGATAAGTCAAGTGGTATAAAATGAGCTTGAATTTGGCCATGCATACGCATTAGTCAAAAGAACGTGAACTTCTCAACATGTCGTACCCACCGGAGCTCAATTACGATGAGAAGCGACGAATTTGGAGCGGCCCAGAAGAACGGCTGTTGTTTTCAAAGGACTTATCTATGGGAGAGCTGATATTCAGAGAGATGCAGCGTCATCCAAAGGATGTGGCACAGGTAAGCTGATCAATAAACCAAATAATGCCAAAAGTATGCATAATGGAAGTTCTTACATAGATCTCAGCCACAGAGCATACAGTACTAACCCGTGAGGAGCTGCTACTAAATGCTAAGCGAGTGGCCAGCTATATGCGTCAACTGGGTCTACAGCAGACAGATATTGTTGGAATCATGGCTCGGAATACCACCCACATATCCGCTGTGGCATTTGCATGCTTCTTTAATGGAATAGCCTTTCATTCCCTGAATGTGGAATATGAGCAGAATACCATCAATAAGTTGTTTCATATAACCAAGCCACGATTAATTTTTTGCGATGGCGATGAGTATAAGAAGATTAATGCAGCTACAAGAGAACTGAATGTGATTATAATTACCATGCGGAATCATCTCCCGGGAGTCACTAGCATAACAGATATACTAACCACTAAAGTGGAAGAGAACTTTGCTCCTTTGAGGCTAAAAGATGGCAACAATCAAACTCTTTGTATACTCTGCTCGTCGGGCACAACGGGTGTACCAAAGGCGGTTACGCTTAGCAATTGGCAAAGGTTCGAATTTATGACCGATGTAACCACAGCTGATGTACAATATAGTTATTCAACTTTGGACTGGTATACGGGTGTAATGACCCTTATTTTTCATGGGCTGTTCAGCACCCAGCGCATCATAACGGATAAACCCTTCAAACCCGCCTCAGTGCTACGCCTACTGGAGGAGTTTAAAGTCACTTGGCTCTTACAAACACCTTCTCACATGGCCATGTTAGTAAATTGTCCAGAAATTGAGAAAACTAATCTAGAGCACATACGCCATTACTATTACGGCGGAGGCCGTTGCTCTGCGGAGGTGCTACTAGCCATGCGAAGACACGTGCAGAAGGGCAGCTTGCGAAACGCATATGGTATTACGGAATTGGGTTCGGCTACCATAAATGAACACTTTGACGAAAAACCCAATTCGGTGGGCTGCTTGGTACCTGGAAATAAACTGAAAATATTAGACGAACAAGGAGAAGCTTTGGGACCAAATCAGACGGGAGAAATATGCTTGAACAATGGCTTATACTGGGCGGGCTACTATGGAAATCCAGAAGAGTCAAGAAACGTACGAGATGCAGAGCTCTGGCTGTACACTGGTGATGTGGGATACGTCGATGACGAAGGTTTCCTTTATTTAATAGATCGCAAAAAAGAAATGCTTAAGTATAACAATATTATGTACTACCCGTCCGAAATTGAAGAGGTTGTAGCCAGCATGTCTGAAGTCTCCGAAGTTTGTATCTTTGGTGTATGGAATGATATTGTCGGGGAAGAGGCTGCTGCTGTAGTGGTCAAGAAACATGGTGTGAATCTTAAGGCACAGGATGTTATTGATTATGTGAAAAAACGTGTGACGGCAACGTATAAGCAACTTCATGGTGGAGCTCTCATAGTGGATGAATTATTACGTCTGCCGAATGGCAAAACAAATCGCAGAGCCAATAAGGAGCACTTTTTGGCTTTTCAGTCTAAATAATGTGAAAAGTTAGAAGATGCTGAAAGGGTATTACACCGGTCACTATATTTAAAATAAGTGTTAAGTGAATAGTAAATACAAAGATACAATAAATACTTCTGACAAGCTCATAAGATATTCATAAACAGTAGTCAGTAGGATCAAGATTAGTGAATTACTAATAAGTTTTAATGCGAATTTTGTAATTTCTCTAAATCTTTTAACCAATGAAATTGCTGAAAATAAATAATAAAATAAAAGTTGAACAATGATGCGGAATTACTGTAACGTATTCAAACAAGTAAAACATTTTGGGCTCACGGAAGGCGAAATGCAGCCGCTTTAATGCCGTGTTTGTCGCCTTCAAGTCAAGCCTACGGTTAGCACTATGGACGTGTCAGTGTCAGCACCCGGCGACATCGACCCGTTCGGGCTATGGGTGCACATAAGCATATTTACCCAAACCCACCAAATCACTTAATGCCTCGATGACCGATGAAAACCGACTCTTTCAACCAATATAGCAACATAGAACATATTTTTTTTTGTTCCAATCATAACATACGGGCGTGTTCCTAAATCTCTTTCAACCAAATTTGAGCTCAAAGCAATTTGTCGGTAATAATAATGTTATTGGGGAGTATTGCACGGCGACCTAGAGATATATTGTGCCCCTACTAAGCATACAGATAATCTGCTAATCCTATCTTCGCGATAAATTTAATTATGGCTCTAGTTGGGCTACTTCGGTCGTCGAGATTCTATATCCCACCAGAAGGGACATCCTTATCCTCACCAGGGCATCACATGCAGCTAGTACGTGTGGCGAGGATTCCTCTTCAAGTTCACAGAACCTGCAGTTACTGGTGCTGGTGATGCCCAGCTTGTGGAAGAGTCTCTTCATCCTACAGTGCTCAGTAAGCAGACCTGTCAGAATCCTGTAATTGTAATATTTTCATGAACCTATGTAACTTATAGGAGCCGAAGATTAGTTTGGCCACTCTGAGGCCCGGTGTGTCCATTCAATTTGTGGTCTGTCTAGCTCTTTCCTCTTCTCTTAGTAGCTGCTTAATGGTTTCCTTTGCTATGTCACAAAATGGCGATTGCAGCGCCATCTCTTGCCAGCTCGTTACGTCTTCCCAGAAATTCCAATTTGGAGCTTATTCTAGTAGTAACCTGTAACCTCTCTAACCAATAGTAGCGCTATTTAACAATTTTATACCTTCACATCGGACCAAAGCGCAAACTTCAGCTTGGAAGAAGTTGGCATGAACGCCCATAGATTCTGACAGGCGAGTCCGCGGTCCCGCGACTCCCACTCCTGTGCCTTCATTCGTCAATGACCCATCCATATACCAGACTATGGTGTGCCTGAAAACTCGTTTGTTACTTATGATGGTGTCGAAATTCCGATTGAAGTAGTACTCGGTAGCCATTTCGTCTCTGGGTTGTGAGAGTATTGGAATTTTCTTTCCCAGTACATATTTCACGTCGTCGGCCCCGATTAGATGGCCCCTGCCAGTTCCTTCAACTAACATCCTCAATAGTGTTGCTTTCATTGCAGCTCTATAACTATATGGAGTGGTTTAAGATCCATTAGGATTTTTCGGTTTGTGATATATCATTTTATACCGAATATCAACCAAAAAAGAATTCGTCAATGTACCCGAACTATCTTTGAGAGCATGGAAAATCCAACAAGTAAGCATCTGATTGACGAATTTTTTAAGAAAATTCAAATTAAACTTTAGGCAGAACCGTCCAGAGATTTCTGGCATATACATGAGATCCGCTCAAACGAGTGCTTGAACCGCATCTTACTAGAAATTTCTAAGTGTTGTAGCCTTGGTTTACTTTTATTTCATTCTGAATATGCTGTTTTTTGCAGTTTTCCTATAATTTGCATTCAGGCCTTATGAGAAAGGGCAGCGGGATAAATATATGAAATCTTAACTTGATTTATTGCACGAATGTATACATATTTTTTTGCTTTCTCCATGTGTAGCTAATAAACAAAATATGCAACAATAATCAAAAAAAAAAACTCTAAATTTAAAAATTCGTCAATTATTTTTGCCAATTTTGTCATTAACCTGCTGTAGCAGTTTTGGCTAATTTGCAGTAAAATTTACCATGACAATAAAATTGAGGTTTGCTTAAACATTCATTCTTTACGTTATGTTGCTACTAAATCATTTGGTTTTCGGTGTTTTGTTACTGCTGCTAAGGCTTAAATTAAGTTTCCAAGATAAGTATACAAATGTGAAATGCTATGATTTGGATACCAGCTTTGAGTTCTTTAAGGAGTGCCGATTGAAGCTGCTGCGACGCGGAGTTAATGCTTTGAATATACATGTGGAACTCTACAAAATACCAGTCACCAATGTATCCGTAAGATTCAAATTGCATCTATGCAAATCAGCTTTTTAAGCACAGTCTCTTCTTAGGTTAACTTTAGTTTATGGCGCAAATACAGTGGATATCGTTTCTTTATGTATAATCAGTCGGCAGATTTTTGTAATTTCTTGAAACAAAGACGAAAAATATCCTTTATGGGCATAATAACAAAGATGGTAGAGACTGGATCAAATGTGAATCATACATGTCCCTTTAATGTGAGCAGTTCCAACCATTATCTACCAAAAAATTTTAAACTAATATATCTCCTATACAATAGCATGACATCATAATACGAAATCAAGTGTTTGATCCAGCATTCCCCAGTTTCTTGCCACTGCCCATGGGTGAATACCGATTTGATTTATATGTCGGTGCATATAATGATAATGACTGGAATCAAAACTGGGGGTATTTATAGAGCGCAGTGGAGAAGGAAACTAAGTGAATCAATTTTTAAAAAAGTAATAATTTAGCTGATTCAGAAAGAATTAACAAAATGCCCGCAACAACTATTTGCATGTTAATTTCAATCAAATAAATAAAGTTGATAAAGTTTATCAAGGTATAAGCAGCATGTAACCACAGAGCTTCAATGCACCATCTATCGGCTTTTGTTTAGGCAGATCATGAGCAGCAAGCAGTGCACTAAACAAGCAGTCTAAAGTAACATTAAAGCATTGACAAGAGAGAGATGGAATTAATGAACGTAAAACCTTCAGTTCAAAATGTACCAATTGTCTTTTAATGAGTAGTACAATACTGGTCGTTTTGGAAGCATTGGAATGACAGTTGAAACGAACTGCCAGCACCCGCTCGCGCCTTCACGTTTCTCTCAGTCAGCTTGGTTGCTGTTTGCTTTTTGTGTATTAGTACAGTAAAGTTAAACATGCTCCCATAGAGCAAATGGAAAATATTAGGGGCTAGCTGAATTTTTGCAGGTAGGTGTTAGTATAAGAGACTAGCTTTAATCCAAGTTTTCGACCTGCCCCCCCTTGCAGAAAGGGGGTTACGGAGGAATTTGCGTTTTGACCTATAACTCCCGTATTTTCAATCCTACAGAAAAAATTACAACTTTGTAGAGAATTGAATTTGCAACAACTTTTACCTTACATTTTTTTTCATAACGGTATTATTTTGTTTATAACAACAGCTAAAAAAAATAAATTTTTTTTTTTTAATTTTTTCACTTTTCTTTATTTTTCTTCCAATTTAACTCGGAAAACTTGTATGAGAAAATTGTAGCTGAGTAAATTTCCTATAATTTGTGTCTTAGTCGTTTTTTGATAGCTACTTCGCGAAATTCACCAGCGGGGACGCTATGGAAAGGTGCGAACTGTTTACGCTCTGAAATAACTGAATCGAAATGGAACAGTTTGCTTTGTGCATGGAATAATAATACAAGGAGAGCGCATTGTCTAATTAATATGGTAATTAGGAGCGAAATTTGTCTTGCTCTGGCCATTGCATATGCAACAGCAGAATTTTTACCAATGTGGCAGCAATTTACCCACCAAAATCTTCTCGATATATGCAAGTGTCGTCGCCAATGGGCTACAAAAACTATTTGTGTATAACAACTTCAAATTTTGAAGAGCTCTAGCATCAGGCTCATATAACATTAGGATATCTTTTATCCTTTGATTTGACATCCCACTCGAGCCAAAAATCGAGCTCGTCAGCAAAAGACCAATCGATTTAAACATCGGCGTCGGAGTGCAAAAAAACAAATTTATTTTGGTTAATACACACAAAAAACGTTTCACACCATGATCATAGTGAATGGCCTGTTTTAAGAAAAGGAGAGCGATGTGCTCACGAACTGAGCAATTGACAAAACATGTAAATGTGAAACAAAATTTTGTTTTGATTTTTTTTTTATAAATAAATTACAAAAACAATTTGCATACTTTTGACATTGCATCGCGCTTCTCGGTTTTATAGATTTAAAATTCACATAAATAAAATTAATGTAAAGTAATTTCTTAAATTTATTGATTTTTAGCTGGCCACTTGATATTAAAAAAAAAAAAACTCTTTAAAACTACTTAAAATTTCTATGAAGCACTCCTAGGTATGATACATGCATTAAATTGTATAATATCTACATCTATAAATAAATACGCAAGCAAAAATTCAGTGTGGTACCGATTGCTTCTCAATAACTCAACTTTTTCAGGTGGAACCTATACCATTCGAACAACAAAATGATTGCGGTTTGCCGAATATAAGAATTATAATATAATTTCATTTGGATACGCTGTGTTTTAGTCAGGTTAAAATTGATTTGAAGTAATAAAAAGTTAGAAAAAACAAAAAACAACATTATACACAAAAACGTTAATATTTCGTGTTTCTTCGTAATCAGCTGCTATGAGAGCGTGTTTTCGAATGTTGACGACAAGTCGAACACTCAAAACAACCACAATAAAGGTCGGCTTAGTTAAGCTTGCACTTATTTTTTTAACGGTAAATATGGTGCCATTGAACAATTTTGGTGGATTTATCTATTCTATTCCAAGTTGCTAGGAATGCTGACAGTTGTTTTGTGGTTGCACGATTTGTGACGTCACTAGGGGGAGGAGGGTTGCCTAAATGTGACTACTTGTGACAAGGGGGGTTTATAATCTTAAAATTTTGGTGACGTCATTAATGAACAGTGTGGTACAGATGGATTCTCATTAACACAATATTTTCAGGTGGAACCTATACCATTCGAACAACAAAATGATTGCGTTTTGCAGAATATAAGTTTCACCAGGATACGTTTCTTTTTAGTCAGGCAAAAATTGATTTGAAGCAAAAAAAACAACAACTACAAAATACATTGTACACACAAACTTTCTTATATGGTTTTTTATTTTCTCTTCTTCGTTATCTGCTGTAATAAGAGCGTGTATTAAGTCGTCGATTGCAAAAACTAGTCCCTAATAACTATGACATTTTCCCTATCGAAACAACAACCAAACATTCTCGTACTGTAGGCAGCTTTATAATAAACTAATATGCTTTTTTTTTTGTATATCATTGATCATCATTTAAAGCTCATTTACAATAGCACTTGTTATTATATATATTAAAGTTTATTGCCATTCTTAATCAAAATTCATTCTTTTTGCAACATGGCTTTGTCACTCAATTATTTGGCTTTCGGATTTTTGATTTTGCTGTAAGCTCTAAAGCTCAGTCACCAAGACAAGTATACAAATGTAAAATGCTTTGATTTGGATACCAGCTTTAAGGAGTGCCGATTGAAGCTGATTGATTGAATACACATGTAGAACTCTACAAAATACCAGTCAACAATATTTCGGTAAGTTTCAATTTTCAACTATAAAACCCAGCATTTTCAGTATACTCTGCTCATTCAGATACAAAGACTGGAAGGCAAAGATAGAGGCATATGAGGAGCGCAATGATGGGCTAAGTCATTTAAGCCATTTATCAATTTATTTTAGTGAAATCCGTAAGATTAGAACTATACCGATAATGAGCAAAATGTAAAGTGCACCAATATGAAAAAATTAATCATCATCATAATCATCTAGGGTTCAGGGGTGCGCGGCTATATGGTTCATAGAAAATTCATAATTTAAAATGAAAAATTTAAACATTCTCTACTAATTACGAAATAATTAAAAACATTTCGAGCGGTTTTTACAGCGCGTTTAGTTAGCTTGATATATATAATAATAGAGTAAAAAAAACCGATATTCCGTAGCAAATTTGTTTTTAATTAATAGCCTAATTTCGGTGTTAAGCATTCATTATATGAATAACATTTGTAATGATTCGTGACAGTGCATAATTTCAAATCGCCATCTATCGGCAGCAGAAACTTCAGTAGCTCACGCATTCTGAAGCAAAGCAGTCGAAAAGCAGTTCAAATAACAATAAAGCACTGTTATACCTACCAAAGTTTTTCTCCATTCTTAGTCAAAATTCATTCTTTTTGCAACATGGCTTTGTTCTTCAATCATTTGGCTCCCGGATTTTTGACTTTGCTCTTAGCTCTAAAACTCAGTCACCAAGATAAGTATACAAATGTCAAATGCTATGATTTGGATACCAGCTTTGCCTCCTTTAAGGAGTGCCGATTGAAGCTGTTGCAACGCGGAATAAATGCTTTGAATATACACGTGGAACTCTACAAAATACCAGTCACCAATGTTTCCGTAAGTTTCCATTTTGAACTCTAAAAACCAGCTTTTTAAGTATACTCTACTTTAAGGTGAATTTAAGTTTATGGCGCAAATACAGTGGATATCGTTTCTTTATGTACAATCAGTCCGCAGACTTTTGTAATTTAATGAAACAAAAACAAAGATTGTCCTTTGTGAGCATCGTAGCCAACGTTTTGGGAATTGCGTCAAACATCAATCATACATGCCCCTATGATGTGGGTTAAGCGTGATATTTCATACTATCAATGCTCATTTTTCTGTTTTTTATTTACTACAGCATGACATTATAATACGAAATCAAGTGTTTGATTCAAAATTTCTAAAATTCTTGCCACTGCCAATGGGTGAATACAGATTTGATGTAAACGTGGGTGCCTACAATGACTGGAAGGCAAAAGTAGAGGCATATGTGGAGCGCAATGATGGAGCTAAGTGAGACAATTCGATAGCTTACTTTAAATTGTAAATAAGATTAAGTGAATAGAATTTACAAATTCTTCGTTAATGGTTCCTTTAGAATCCAGAATGGTTCCAATTATCCATGAAGACATTTGGTTTCAAAAGCTTCCACAAAGGTTCAATGTTCAATTTACCAAATTATTATACCTTGATTAACTTACCTATAAGCTTGAAATCTTACATATTTATTTTCATTTGTGTTTTCTTATGATAATTAATTTCAAATATGCTTAAACGTAAGGAAAAGGATGAACAGCCTTACGAGTAACTTACAAATTAGGCTAGTGCTAAGAGATCGGTTATTCTTTATCAAATCGATTACTTAAAAAAAATGATACTAATCAAAAGTGTAAGCTGGTGAAAATCTGGAAGAGTTTTGTTGTCTCAACCAGGAACAACCATCTAGGGTTAAGGGATGTGCAGCTATATGGTCCACAGAAAATTTCATAATTTAAATTAAAAAACTTTAACAGTCGCTACTAATTACACAATAATTAAAAATCAACTATAGTCGACTATTCGAGTAGTTTTTAGGGCATGGTTAGTAAGCATGAAAAATATAATAATAAAGTAAAAAAAACCGATGTTCCCTAGAAAATTTGTTTTTAATTATTCTCCTTATTTCGGTGTTTAGCATTCATCAAAGAGCATGAACTTCAATAGAGTCGAATCCTTGGCCGTTACATTGAGTTGACTTGCTGAAATGCGATCTTTTCAAAGACAGTACATATGCGTTTTTTTTGTTTTGATCTTTTTCGTCGTTCATTCGTTGCCAACGCGAAAAGAAACAAATATTTTACGGAGAACCTACAGCTCAAACACTTCATTAATTTTCATCAGACTGCGTCATCACCCACGTGGGACACGGGATTGTACCCTACTTCTAATTTGCCAACTGAGACTAAAGTTACATCTGTTGGGTAGTGTGAGCGTTTGATCACCATGCTGACTTCGTTTTTCATCGTAACGGTGGTACCAAGGTAGAAGACATCCTTAACAACATCAAAAGTATAGTTTTCAACATTAATCTGAGAGTCCAACCGCTGCGTCTATATACTCGAAGAAAACCAACTATGGCGGATTCTCTTTCAATAGCCGCAAAGGCTGCCGTAACTGTGCGCTTAGTATGCCCAATTCATGGGTCTTTTCCAGGATTTGGCGTAGTGTAAATATCTGATCATTGGACTCACCAGGACTAAAATCACACTGATATGGCCAATCAGTTCTTTCGCAAACGGCTTTAGTCTTTCACACAGTATGCTCGATAGGGCCTTATGAGCAATAGAGAGAAGACTGATACCACGGTAGTTAACGCACACCGTGAGGTCACCCATCTTGACAGTTTTGAGACACCAAGATTCTAATCATTGTGCATGCTGGAACATGCACCTTAGCGATTCATTGCCGCTAGTCTTAGCAACTATGCAGACAGGTCCGTAGTATATCCAAGCCGTCATTTATGATTAAGGACGTCAGTAAGTTAACTCCGGGAGCGGCATTATTCCCATCATCGCCCGATACTAAGAATACTCTGCCCTCCACAACCTCAGTGAATCCTGTGCATCCACTACCAGATTTCCCTCTGCTTCTCTACAGGAAGTAGCTCTGAAAAGACGACTCTCCATCTTCATACATACAAGCTACAGCTACAGTCGAATGTTAGTCTGGTGACCAAAGCAATTTTACGACTTGTTGAACATCAGTAAACTGTTCATAAAAATGATACAGTCAATTTGATAAATAACGTACTTCCGATACTAAAAAATCGATTAGTAAGCTTATTATTGTGTTTTGGTCTAGACTGTTTGCATATTTTACATAAATTGCTCATAACGCTCAGCGCACCTTCCGCCGTAATTGTGATTATTGCTTAATTTTAAACTGATCCATCCCACTGTGCAAAAATTTTCGCAGCAAATTCATATTGCGGAACGATTCCAATTCATGGTACTAATTGAAAATAATAGAACTAACAAAAGGATCTGCGATCTCAAGCCAAACGAAGATTAGAAACCTTACCTTTAGGTTTCAAATAAATACTTCATTTTACAGTTCCAAGTGTTTCTCTGTTTTCGAGAAAATCAATTAGTCGCCTATTACATTGATTTGAGATCGACCAATTTAACTGTTAAGTGCTGAGAATTTTTTGCAATATTTAAAAGATTTATCGAACTCTGTATATATTAGAGTTCTTAGAGATCACTTTTTTCAGTGTAGCAGACCACTTAGATACCTATCTCTAAGTTAATATCAAAGCTAATCTAGAAGAGTAATCATTTTTGTCATTAAGTTTCTGCACCAGTTTAATTACTATCCAGTAAAAAAGGCTTTATATTCATCAGCATTTTGAACATTATTCATTCTTAACGTCATGTGGTTAATGAAACATTTGGCTTTAGCATTTTTAATTTTGTTGTCAAAACTAAAATTCAGTCATCAAGATAAGTATACAAATCTCAAATGCTATGATTTGGATACCAGTTTTTCATCCTTTAAGGAGTGCCGCTTGAAGCTTCTGAGACGAGGAATTAATGGTTTGAATGTACATGTGGAACTCTACAAAATACCAGTCAACAATGTATCCGTAAGATTCAAATTTTAACTATGCAAATCAGCTACTAAAGCATAGTCTCTTCTTAGGTGAACTTTAGTTTATGGCGCAAATACAGTGGATATCGTTTCTTTATGTATAATCAGACGGCAGACTTTTGTGAGTTTTTAAAACAAAGACGAAAATTATCCTTTTGGACCATCATAGGCAAATTCTTTGAAGTTGCGTCAAATATCAATCACACATGTCCCTTTGATGTAGGTCAAGCATGATATTTCTTACTTTCAATGCCTATATTAATGTTTTTGTTTTATTACAGCATGACATCATAGTGCGGAATCAAGTGTTTGATCCAAGTTTTCTGAACTTTATGCCGCTACCAATAGGGGAATACAGATTGGATGCATATGTGGGTGCCTATAACGACTGGAAGGCAAAGGTGGAGATATATGTGGATCGCAATCAGGGATCCTAAGATATATATATAATATTTCCGAATGTTATTTAATAAAACAACTTTGAGCTCTTTTTAGACTTTACTGTTTACATTTTACATTTGACAATATTGAGTTAAATCTGAAGGATCTTTAGTCCCTATAATAGGAATATGTACAGATATGTCCAAAGTGCTATATGAAGCGTAGTAGTTTTGCTTATGAATCGCCTTTTGTGTATCCATAAATATAGTTTACAATTTGTACCTTAATTGGCTTACCAAAATTTGTGCCATTTTATTGCTCCTTTTTAAACATTCTATATCATCGATTGAAGGACTTGCTTTAATATGGTTTAATTTCAAATCTAGTTATAATATTGGAATCTATATACGTGAGGGAGAGTGGGGAGTGAATGCGAATTGGGAGTGAGGGAGTGTTACGGAGAGTGAGGAGTGATGTGATGTGGTGTGGTGTGATGTATTGTAATGTTATGTGATGTGATTAACAGTTACTGTTGAACACAATTTCAAAATTTCATCGATAAAAGTCATCAATAAGAATCCTGCTTTTCCGTGTAAGCCCTTATAAATTATTTGTTGTTTTTCTTTGTTTTCTTTCTTGTTTGTTGTTCTTGTTCTAGGCACCACAATATTTTTGGGTGTGGCAGCACGTTGAAAATTTACTCCTCTGTGTATATGCTAGCAAGCATACATATATTTTGTGGCGCTCGATAAGTGGCAACGACTCTGAGTAGTCATACCTTATTTTATTCTACCATAGTCGCAGAAGCTGCATGATTTTTACTTTGGTAGCCGGCTATTCTGCAACTGCTGTCAGGACTCACAGCACAAATATCATCATGGTTACTGCGTCGGCAGCTGATTGTTTGTCTTCTTAGTTTGCTGGTTTAACAGTAAAACTGAATGTATTTCTAGATAGACGAAACCGCATGGACATCATGGTCTAGCGAGACCACATTTGACTGTGAAGAGAAAAAAGTTTTTTTGTCAGCTTAAATGAAATTCTATCATCATTAATTATTATAATTAAACGAAAGCGGAGATATTGTGGTATATACTGTGAGAGTACTACGACACTCAGCTTCGTAAATATATTTATGCTCATTCAATAGGTATTTTGACGTAGATGTGTAGTTTAAAGAGAAAGAGATGTGAGGGACTAGGGAGAATGAGCACTAAAGGAGAGTAAGGAGTATGGGATATTGGGGACTGATGGAGATTGTGGAGTGAGTAATAACGGAGTGAGTAGATTTTACAGTGTAAGAGTTTAAGAAAAGAAGCTTTTTCAAAAACTTGAATTTTCAAAAAAAATAAATTTTTTTTTGTTAATTTTATGTGGAATGTCAAATATATTTCACAAGGCAAATAGTTTGAAAGTCTCTCAGTGTAACAGTCAACTTTGCGGACACCTATTTATGTTCGAATTTTACAATGTATTAAAATGCTATTAATGTTTTGTCTAATTTTCGTTAGAAATTATATAAAACAATAATCATTTTTGGCAATGCTTTAGATATCTTAACTCTTTGCGTCATGATGGCACGAAATCATTTGGGTTACGGAATGTTCATACTGCTGTTGATATTGAAACCAAGTTCCCAAGATAAGTATACAAACGTGAAATGCTTGAGTTTAGATGCCAGCTTTTCTAACTTTAAGGAGTGTCGATTAAAGCTACTGCAACGCGGCATAAACGGTTTGAATATTTACGTGGAACTCTTCAAATTACCAGTCACCAATGTGACCGTAAGTCTTTTTAATATTTGAAACACATCAACTGTTCGTTTATATCTTTCCAGATTAACTTTACTCTATGGCGCAAAAACAGCGGTATTCGTTTCTACATCTTTAATCAGACCAAAGACTTTTGTAGATTTATGAAAGAAACACGGAAATTATCCTTCATGAGCATATTGGCCAAGGCTTTTGAAACTTCTTCAAATATCAATCATACGTGTCCCTTTAATGTGTGTGATGCATGTCTCTAATTGTACTTAAGCCAAAATTCATGTTTCCTTTACCACAGCATGACATCATAGTGCGGAATCAGGTGTTTGATACAAGGTTTCTTAGCCTTGCGCCACTGCCAATGGGTGAATATAGATTCGATCTAAGTGTTGCTGCCTATAATGAGTGGAAGGCAAAGCTGCAATTTTATGTGGAGCGCAGTGAAGAGCCCTAGATGATTGAATTAACCAATAGTTCTACTGCTCTAATAAGTGGAAGTACCTTTAGGTAAAACACCAGTTGCAAAAATCTTATGTGACAAAAAAAAAGTACTAACGAAAGCTCAGTTTGCTACTTATTTTGCATTAAAACTCTGTTAATTTTGTTCTGATCTTTTTGGGTCTTTGATTTTAATCCTAGTTAATTTCTCTAGGTTTAATAATGACATAATGCGCACATAATATATCCAATTTATTTATAGACTGTCTCCCGAAGCTGCATAAAAACCAATTAGAAAAATAAAATATCAAATTTCTTTGCAAACTTCGCATATGGAGCTTTTGCTCTTTTTGTATGCATAACTCTTGTGGTTCCCAGTGCTCATATGGAAGAATGCACATTGCCATATCGACTCGTCTATTGCTGCAGAATTGTTTTCCCATGGAATTAATGGTCTGAAATCCTCCTTCTTTATGGTATCCTTCTAAACTATACGTAGAGGGTATACAATATAATTCCTTCTTTTTAATAAATGAAGACATTTAGCTAAAGTTGGACCTGGCCGTTGGTTCTAATGCTCCTAAAAAATCCAGCCAAGTCAATTATTCTGTTATGCCTATTTATTTCGGAATAGACGAACTTTACGCACAATGTTTACTGAAAAGTAAATGTTTTTTTAATTAACTGATGGCATTAAAAATATTGTCATTAAATTTGTTTTCGTTCTATTAAGGTTACAAGTTCGATTAACATTACGTGGCTATCAAAATGTTTATTGAGCTTTTCCATTCAGTTGTTTTCCTATTGTTACTTAATGTTAAATACAGTAATTTTTTATTTTTGTTTATAATAAAAACGCAACAAATCACTCAGCTATGAAGATTTTGTGGCTGCAGATTCCAAGTTTAATTTCTTTCGAAAACACAATTAACACTGCCAAATAAATACAGCAATTATTAAATTCATAAGTTTCGCATTTTAAAATACAGTGTTGCGGCTGAACTGAGTCCTTCAAGCATAGTCCGGCGTCTAGAGTGGAGATATCAGCTGTTTGCCATTCTTGAATGTCATTCTTAGGTAGACTTACAGGAACACAAATATCTTTGAATCGATCGCAAGTTAGATGAAATTTGCGCTTAAGTTTTTTCGCAAAAAGTCTTTATAAAAGTGCTTGTCCATTGCGTCACAAATGCATTAGTACAACCACAAACCACTATATTTCCCTCACCTTGCTTGCAGTGGCCATGAAAGGCTTCAATGAATTTTCGACATTTCGCTCCTCTCAAGGAGTTAGTAAATTTGGGCAACCAGCCTGTTTGCGATTTGCAGCCAATTATCTGGTGTCTATTTACTAGAACTGAAAAACTATCGACAGTACTATCGACGTATCGAATTTTTTATTTGGATCCGCAGTTCAATATAGTCTATCTGACAGGTTTACAAATCTGAAGTGCACCAGCTTAGCTTCCAGTTTCTCGGACTTCAAGGTGATATCACGCGGAGTTGTAGGCATGAATATGCATGTAACTAACGTTACGGTAAGTCGAACTTCTATTCAAAATCCTATCAACTCACTGTTTAGATACTTTAGAGGTCAATATGAGTCTCTGGCGCAAATTCAGTGGCTATCGCTTCTTTCTTTACAATCAGACTGCAGATTTTTGTAAGTTTTAGCACAGAAACGCATATTATCCTTTATGAGCATCGTTACGGAGGGCGTTACAACCAATTCCAATGTAAATCATACATGTCCCTTTAACGTAAGTTCATTAATTTCTACACAATATAAGAAAAAGCGCTTATTATATTGAACTCATAATTTTAGCATGACATAATATTACACAATCACGTATTCTATGACGACTATCTACGATATTTGCCGCTGCCAAAGGGAGAAAATAAGCTACAACTTATTGTTGGGGCCTTCAATAACTGGAAGGCGTTGGTGGAAATTTTCGTTGATCATAATCTGGATTAAAGTAACCTACCAAATAGATAGAAAGAAGTATGAAAATGGAAAGCAAGTTGACCCAAATGTCACCTGCATCGGGCTTAGGATCACAGTGCGTTTGCACAAATGCATTTTTGCTTAGCCCGTCATATCGTAGGTCAGGGTGTAGGGGACGTTTGATCAGTGCTCCCAATTCGGCCACTAATATGTTCGGTTAGGTAAATAAGGCTGCCAATCTGGCCATATAGCAGTGTCTTTCACTTTGACCCTACCCAAGGGGTAGTGAATGCCCGGCAACAGCATCGGCTGATGTTCTTGGTGGGGCGTTAGTGGGCGCATTGTTCTTAGGCTGTATAACGTTGTTCCCGTTGTGCTACCTTAGGATCCAGAGCTTACTTTTTTATCGAAACTAGATTATAGGAAAGATCATCCAGATGCAGAGATAAAATTTGCGGTTCTTTGAGTTCTAATTTCGGACAGATTTGAGATGTTATATAAACAGTAGCTGCCCAGATACTTGAACCTGCGGAGAGCTGGACATGATGTGCCGCGATGGCGAGCAGAGGTGCTCCTTTGGCAGAGACTTGAGTTTAAGGGACCTGGATAAATCACCATGCGGCAGTGAGTGGCCATCTGTTAGTCAATGTAAGTGGTCCGCTCGTAAGGCCTTAATATGTAGTACATACTTAGCGCTATATACTAAACTAGTACGAAAATAGCTAGTAGCTTTTTAAGCAGCCAAAGTTTATTATCACCTTGTTCCACTACTTACTTCTTGACCATACTAAAGAGGCGCGATTTTAGATTTTCTGATTTTGTGTACATAATGACTATATTACACAAGTAAATTTTCAAAGATATCACGTCACGAGAAGTCGTGTAGCCAAAAGATGAGAATTGTTAAAATTACTTACCGAACTAGTACGCAACTTAGTGGTGTAAAAAATACATCGATGGTTGGCCTTTAATTTACGATGTTCCACGATGTTGCCGTATATACGATGCATCGGTAAAACATCTATTAACCATCGAACATTTCTCCAGACCTTACGCCAACCTTGCTGACCATTTATTATCTAAAGTAAAATTTTTGCAAGATTATGCCAAAGTAAGTATTATTATCAGTTTAACAAATAATGAAGCAATTTACAGAATTGAGAGTGCTATCTTAAAGGTTATTCTCAGAGGCTGGCGAGCTCTCAGCGACTTGCGAAATGGACTCCTGCCGGAACGCTTATCAAAACTTTTATGTTTACACAATTATGTAGTACATAAAAGTCTTCTTATGCGCACATAGCTCTAATATCACATATTTTGTATTATACAACGAAGTTTCCTTCTATAAAAAGAGAGGTGGGCTGGAGAATGACGGTAAGCGATCCGAACCCTCAAAAAAGAGAACACGAAATAACAACTTTTGTGTGTACAATGTATTCTGTTGTGGTTTTTTAATTGAAATCAATTTTTGTCTGTCTAAAACGCAACGTATATTCTGCAAACATTTTATCTTTCGAATGGTTTAGGTTTTAACTGAAAAATTTGCGTTATTGCGAAGTAATCGGTATTACACTGAATTTATCCTTAGCGTATTTGTATATAGATGTAACTTTGTTGTTATTTTTATGATGGTTCTACTATAACATCAGAAGAAGAATAAAACCGCTTACTCAAAGCAACAAAAAACAGTTCCATTTAGTTTTAGTGAGCGTGAGCAGAACTCGCATTCCCGCAATTTTTTTCGCACGTACAAATCGATCTGCATCATTAGTTTTTAAAAATCGCTGGGGGCACTTTTGGGTACCTTAACCGGCTAGACCCTTTGGGCCCACCATTATTCTGCCAACTGTCATTCGAATGTTCCCAAAACGACCAGTATTGCACTAGTTAAAAGACAATTGGCTTATTTCGAACTGAAGGGTTCAAACCTCTTTTGAGATTATACAATAACGCATATTCACAAAATACTTTGGTCGAGTGTCAGACAAACACATCACTGATATCGAGTTTTGAATAATAATATTAAATAACCTCTGTATTGTCCATAAAGCACAACTATAAGTGCACAATTTAAAATACGTTTTTATAAACAAAAATTATCATCGGGGTAACCGCGGTTGAATAGTCAATTGATTTGATCTAGTTTTTGGTTTTTTTTTGTATTACGTTATACTTAAGAGAGCAGTTAAATTATATACAAATCTACCTTTAAATTGAGTGAATTAGGGTTCTATCCTCCATGAGCAATCTCTATATATAAACATACAGTCAAGGATAATTTCAAACTATAATTTTAATAAATGGGATTCTCATTTAATTTCTGATTTCAAACGAATCCATTCTTCACAAATGGAATAGCTAGCTGTGCTGTTGGAAAAACATCTGTCCAACTTGGAGTAATATATCTAGCTCATTGATATCCTTTGCTGTGACGAACGATTCAAGGTAAAAATGTTATAGCATTAATCCATTAAGTACGTCATATAAAACTGGTTTGTTACATCAAGCTTCGTTTTTAAAATAAATCCAGTAATTACTTTTGGCGCTGTGAAACAATGATTTATAAAATTAGTCTTTTTCATTTCTAATTATAAAAATTTGATGCAGACAGTCAGGCACCGTCCCCGACAGTGGAATACCCTGTACCCATTTTTTCCATGAAAATCAAATTTCTGTGTAAATTTTTGTATCGCCGCATTGAGAGGTATGAGCTTAATAACGGTAACTGTGCTACGGGGTTGGGGGGAATGATTCGGTTAGAGGTCAACATTGTTAGGTTTATAAGCCTAACTAACATGAATCCACGTACAAAATTTGGTTAACATAAATGTTAATCTTAACATTTCTATAAAAAGTACATGCATAGTAACAGTGTGCATAACTGTAAACCGCGAAAATCTGTCACGAGGGAAGATATCGATATAATTCTTATAGTCTTATAGTCTCCGAGAACGTTGCGACAACACGGACAGACGGACATGTCTATATCGACTAGACTTTTGATCGTCTGCCACGCCTGCTTCTGCCTGTTACATACATTGCACAAATCCATAATACCCTGTTACACATTGTATACATAGTACAAAAATAAATAAAATTTCGTAATCAACACATAGAGGTGTATTTAAACATAGCAATTTTAAAGTCAATTTACTGAGGTTCTATGGTTACAATTATGAACAGTCAATCACATAACAAAGTGCTTGTTATACAGTTGACAACCTAAAAAATAATGGAACGGCTTTTTCTTACCCTTATTTGTATTTGGTTTATAACAATAGTAAAACTAAGCCTACAAGATAGGTTTACAAATCTCAAGTGCACGAGTTTAGATACCAGATTTTCGGACTTTAAAGTGTGTCGACTAAAACCACTGCAACGCGGCGTTATAGCCATGAATATACACGTTCAACTTCTGAAAGTGCCCGTAAACAATGTTTCAGTAAGCTATACTTAAATGAAAATGGTCTAAAATCTCTTTAAATATTTCCTTAATTTAAGATTAATATGAGTCTATGGCGGAAATATAGTGGTTATCGCTTCTTTATGTATAACACAACCGCAGACATATGCAAATATTTTGAACAAAAACAGAAATTATCCTTTCTGAGCATCGTTATGAAGGCCATTGGAACAAATTCAAATATCAATCATTCATGTCCCTATAATGTAAGTAAATTGGTATACAAAAAGCAGTACGGTTTTATTTTTACTATACATTTTCAGCATGACATAATAGTTACGGATCACGCATTTAGCATGGATTATCTACGTTTTTTCCCGGTGCCAACGGGAGAATATAAGTTAAAACTTTATTTTGGAGCATACAATGATTGGAAGGCTGTGGTCGAGATATTTATTGACCATAACGTTGAGGTGTAAGACATAAAAATGGTTTGGTTTTCAGAAGAAATAAAGGAAATCGTATAAAAGGGAACCGTATAATCGACTCATTTTTGTGTGTCCAATACACCAAAGCTCTTACACTGTACTTTCCGCTCAAACACTCCAACAGCCACTGCACTCGAATGCTACGTGATATGTCCAAGGCCACTGTAAGGAGAAAGTTCATAGAAATAGGATAGTTATAGTTATGCGGATGCAGTTAGAGAGTTTTGCATTAGTAAGTAGTACATATGTGAAAGTGTAGAGTAAGAGAATAGATAGTTCCAGCAAATATAAATTTGTTGTGACCGGACACTGGACAACCGGACCAACTGGCAACCCCCGCTATAGGGGAGGTTCGTTACAAATGGCGCTGGAGTTATTTTATTGGCCTAAAGGGGCGTGCACAGGCACAGATTGGTGGCTCGCACTTGGATCAGGAATCTGATACAACGCGCTTCAAAGTGCAACATGGAAGAGAGTAGCTGTGGAAACTTGGCAGCGGTGGACGGCTACGCAGCGTTTATTATGAGGCAGCGTTTCCTCCGCTCATGATTACTCAAGGAAGGCACTTTGGCACACAGAAGCTTTTGGGAGCGATTGGCGGTTCAAAATTTCTGTATCTTGAATTCTGCTTCAACTGTCGATTTTTCTCCTTGAAAGTCTTGGGCAAATCGGGTCTCTGCAAAACAACAGATTCTACATAGTTCCATTTTCATACTTTTTGTATCCGTAATACATTTAAGCCTACAAAATAGGTTAACAAATTTAAAATGTACCAGTTTGGATAAAAAATTTTCCGATTTTAAGATATGCCGACTTAAGATAGTGAAACGCGGTATAATAGGCGTAAATATACATGTACACACTTTTTAAAGTGCCTGTAAATAATGTTACGGTAAGCAAAACTTGCAATTAAAGATGGGATGCAAAGAAAAGTTGTCAACGAATGTTTGCTCATTTGTGAGCTATCGTTGCCGATCCCTGATCTAATGCCAATACTTTATATTTAAGGTTAATATCAGCATGTGGCGCAAATATAGCGGATATCGTTTATTTATGTACAATCAGTCATAATTCAGTAATCAGTAATATTTTCCTTCTTGACCATTGTGGTCAAGGCCTTAACAGCAAGTTCAAATATCAATCATACTTACACTTCGATGTAAGTAAACTCTCTTAGTCATACATAAAAGTAGCTACTAACATAATTTTTTACTCAATTTATTCTTCTTCTTCTTCTTAACTGGCCATAACAAATCGTTATCGGGTTACGGCCTGATGTAAAAACATTCTTTCATTGGAATTGGGGTTTTACATGGTGGGTTCCAAACCCTACGCACAACCCTTTTACGGCCTGGGGATATCTAGCGATATCTTCGCTCACCACACGGGAAAAAATATATTACAGCATGATATAATAGTACCCAATAATATATTTAGTACAGAATATTTTTTTCGATACCAACGAGTGAATATAAAGCAAAACTTTTAGTTTGTGCTTACAATGAATGGAAGGCTGATGTTGAAGTTTTTTTTTGAACGTAGTTCTGAGTAAAATAAGGTCTATCTCGGTACTTATCGATAAATAAAATACATTGGAACATATTCGCCTTTCATTTGTGCTTCTACCTGGCAGAGGTTTCGATTCGCAAAAACAAATATTGTGCACATGATAAGATGGGAAAATGAAAGATGGCTCTTTCTAACACGCTTTTATTAGCATCGCCAGTATGTACGTAACAGTATCTCTGAACCTGATTTTCCTCAACTTCAAAACGAGAGATCAGGCTAATACTTTGCGTATTTATGCTGGCTTTACACTGTATAACATTATGACAATGTGACGTGTGCCAATGCTTCTCAAACGTTGACCCCATAATAGCCAACTTCCCAATAGGAAAACTTGTGAATTGGAACTTCCCAATAGGAAAATGTTTACAGGCATATCGATCTTGTGAAAGGAGATATAAAAGTGGATACATCCGTTCCCATTTTACCGTATTTATTTTAACTGACCTTGACTTGGTCTGTCACTATACCCTAGATGCATGTTCGATATGCTGGCATACCGAAAAACTTTCATTTGAACCATTGTTATGACACAGCTGTTAACATTGCGGTGACACTTAATAACTGTGCCAACGGGTTGTCAGTTTACACTGAGGTGTGTCTGTAGTAGGCTAGCATTTTTATGTGTTTACAGATCACAACTTTGATTTGGTAAACATTTCAATCTAAAATTGGATTAGGAGACGGTCCAGAAGAGGAAACATGGACAGAAGTACTCGAGACGCTGGACGAGATAGTGGTTCGAGAAAATGCAACATCATAACAACGTTTACAAAATATTTAAGAACATGCAAATCGTGCAGCTGCAATGAGTGCTGTACAAACTTTTGCATAACTTAAAACTTGTAGGGGAGAAGAATAACTGAGAGACAATGCATATCTTATGCGAATAGATTAGCCAATCTAGAAAGATTGCGAGTGACTCGCGCATTAACATTGTCCTCATTTCAGAGTATGGCTTTCACCTACGAACCCAATATAAATTACAGAGCGCATATGAAAATTGCTATTAGTGACATAGGCGAAGAATGCATTCATTGTAATGCACTAAAACTCAAGAATCAAACGGCAGGTATCTGTTGTGCTTCAGGAAAAGTTGTATTGCCTCCTTTAAACCCACTAAAGCAAAACCACTGAGTCCAAATTCTTTTTAAACAAATTCAGAAGATTTAATAGTTGTTTTCATATGATCATGATACTGTTGTTATTTCAGGTTGACTTCAACCCAATTGCTGTTCCAGTTCAAACCATAAACAATGAACGGAAAATCTTTTCGTATAAATATAGGATATGATTCATTCAATCTTTCATTGATATTATATTATTGTTTAATCTGTTAGAGATTGCTAATTTCCGATTTTAAAAAAAATTCGAGTGAATTGAACCTTGTCGACTAGACCGTTATACTATAAATTACGCTCTTATGCTGTGACGCTCGAGTGGCTTTACATTAATCAAATTGAGATAGCGCTAGCGTAGTTTAATGGTAGATGGCGCTAGCATACGAGGTTCAGTTGGGCCAAACAGCTCTCCCCTATTTCGATCGGACTTAAATAAATGGGCGATTTACATTCTTTACAGGCGATCATTTATATCGCAGTTATATGATATTATAAGACTTCGCGTTCCGTGACATTTTAATAGAGTTACTATGAATAATAAAACTCTTATTTGTACGTAAATGAAAGTAGTAATAACGAAACTACGCAGCTCTTTACAATCTAAACAATGCAACCGATTCTACAGAGTTGCATTTTCACACTATTTGTATCCTTAATACATTTAAGCCTACAAAATAGATATACAAATATAAAATGTGCAAGTTTGGATAAAACTTTTTGTGAATTTAAAACATGTCGCCTTAAGTTATTGAAACGCGGAGTTGTAGGGCTTAATTTACACGTGGCACTTTTTAAAGTTCCCGTTCATAATGTTACGGTAAGTAGACCCTGTATTAAATACAAACCAAACCAATTTAATGCTGAGATATTTGTTTTTAAGTTAAATATCAGCCTGTGGCGTAAATATAGTGGCTATCGCTTTTTCATGTACAATCAGTCCGCAGACTTTTGTGAGCTTATGCAGCATCCAGACAAAATGTCCTTCTTGAACATCATGCTCAAGGTGCTTTTACCAAATTCCAATATCAACCATACGTGCCCCTATGATGTAAGTAAATCTCTAAAACATAAATTCAAATACTTAACATTACTCTCGTTTTGTAGCACGATATAATAGTACAAAATAATATATTTGATAAGGAACATTTACGATATTTTCCGGTACCAACGGGTGAATACAAAGTGAAATTTTTAGTTGGTGTTTACAATGAGTGGAAGACTGAAATAGAAATTTTTGTTGATCGAAGTTTTGAGTAATGTTATGTATGCAATATGTATCTAAACCGGTGTTCGGCAGCGGCAGCTGAAAAGTTTGAAAAGTTGTCACACTCAACCAAAGCTCATAGCGTGTCCCTGCTACCGACGCCTGATCCAAACTATTAAATAAATGATATACTTTTAATCACATACGAGAAACTCAACTGTCTTATAACAGCAGAGTAAACAGGGTGACGTTGTCTTCTTTTTCTCTCACAAACAAAACTATATATAGCGGGTTTCGCATATCTCCGTACTAGACTTAAACAATTAAAATGTCGAATTATTTTACTTTATTTAATTTAATATTTTTTGCTTTTCTGCGCATAACGACGAACGTATATGAAATGTAATGATTAGTAAAGCTTATAGAATCCAAATAAAGGTTACTTCATTGATGTTGGAGGCAATATATTGAGAAGCGTTCTTGTGGCTTCTGTTAAATGGCTTGAGGTAGGCACTTACACAAATTTATTCGACTTTATATGTGTATCGACATAAGCAGGAGCAGGAATGACGTTAGGAAGTTCTTCCAAAAAGTCAAGTATCTGGCTGAAGGATTTAGTACCGGAGCGTCTTCCTGCATAGATAAGGAGGGAAAGGTAGTTGATGCACAGGGAGCAATGAGGCAGTGGAGGAAACACTTCTCCGGCTTACTATCGGGCAATACCGCCGCCTACCTATGACGAAGTCAAGGTTGAAATCAAGCAGAGCAAATAAGTTGTAAAGACCACTCCCGCCAGACTAAACTAACACAAGACGCTCATCTTTCCCATTTTGCTTTATGGAGCGGATGCTGGGTGATGATGCGGTCTAATGAAAAAGACCTTGGAGTATTTGAGCGGCGAGTACTCCGTACTCCGACTACCGCATATGATGAGAAGCTCTATGAGCTCTACGACGATATTGACATAGTCTAGCAAATTGTTGAAATGCTGTGCGTATAGATGATGAAGCTCCTGCGAGAAAGGTCTTCAATGTAGGTGTCGAAGGAAGGCAACAAAAGGGCAGACCATGCCTCCGATGGAAGGACCAGTCAATCTATAATTGACACATTGATCGAAGATTTACGAGAAACAACTATTTTAAATCGATACACAATTGGCTGGATTACTGATTTAAAAGTTTACTAAAGAACAACTTTACACCTGCACCCTTAGGAGTTTATAGCTCCCTTGCCAGTTCTAGCATTGTGGTAAACCCAATCTTACCGTGTGATCCCTGCATGGTTATTTCGGGGCCCAAGATTTTACGCCTGCCTAAGTATGGTGAAAAACTATACTTTTTAGAGCTGCTGATTAGTAAAAGCTTTTATTTCAGCTCTTTTGATATTTACACTCTTTAGCATAAATAATACATTTTATTTGCGACTGAATTGAAAAACAAAATAATATTAAACAAAACTTCAAGTTATTTACACAATATCTAACTAACTGGATATAAATCGAAGGCTTTAAAAGTACTCCAATTTTGAAAACATTGTTTTATTGCCAGCTTATGTGCATTCCTATAAACTTTGAGCGCCATCTAGCGTACTAAGCAGAGCTAAACAACTGGAGCTTAGCAAAGCAGTGCGCCAAGCAGTGGCCTAAGCAGTCGTTTCGAAGAATCGCTGACATGTAACTTATGTAAAATAAGTTAAACAACAAAAGCAGCAAAAAATGAGTTGAAGAATATTATTAAATGAAAAAAGGGAATATTTAAGCAGCGCAGCTACAGAGAAGCTCAACTTTAAGCTTGCACTTCCGTTGACCATATCGAGCGGCTTATCAGAGTCCATCTCCAAAAACTTCCAAGTCATCAACAAAGAGACACAATTAAAGCGGCTAAGTAACCGCTGTGAAAAACACTCAAGAAAGTGGCAACCAGCGGAAGTAAGTTGTAGTTTGTTTATTCAATTAGCTGTTGTTGTTGTCACTCAGTTGCCAAGAGGAATTGATTAATCTGCGCGTGAAATCCCACAAGTCAGTATAAATACAACAAGAACTCTGCAAACTGACAACAGTCGCTCTAGAACCCGTTTTCAGCCAACAAACATTATAACCGTCGATTTGGCAACTAGCTCACATAGTAAAACACCCACGCCCTCAACACTATCCATCCAATTGCTGTTGCTAAGAACGCTCAACGAAAATTATACAACTACATCAAATCAACTACCGGTAAGTCTGCCGTGTTTTTTTTATTATATGTTAGTTTTTTGACTTTAAGTTGTATACGTCATCAAATCACAAAACACTTAGACAAAGCCAACGAACACCTCAAGTGTCACGCCCACAAACATCTGTGTGTCTCTCAGTCTGCGTGACGTATACGCCGCATAGTACGCCTCAGGCAGCTTAGTCACTTTGGCGCGTGTTGGCGATTAGCTCAAACAATTTGTTGTTGCTGCTATTTATAGTTTAAGCATAACTTAATATTTTCCCACGCTGCCGGCAGCATTCAAATCTGCATAAACTTGTAAAAATTATGTTAATTTAATATAAAACTCCGGCTAAAGGCGCAAACAAAACCAGACAGCTTGTAGACCCTAAATTAGTGCCAAACCAGTCGTACTCACATGTTAACGCGTGTCCGGTTGGAGTCACAGCAAAAACAAAAACAAAAGCCTTTTACGCATTTTCATTAAAGCTTGTTAACTTATTGTTTTGAGCACAGCTTCAGTTGTTACTTAGCCCGGCGTATGCCGGACCTGGACTGCGTCTGGGCCTGATCTTGTGCAGCCAACTCAGCTCTACGTTTTACACTATCAACCGCACTTACAGCGTCATTAATTAATGACCAAACGATCGGCGGCCAACTGTTTTGCTGCATATAATTAACATTAATTACATTTATTTATCTTAATTCTCCATACTTTATAGTATGTTGTATAGTGTAAAGTTCGGTTTGCCTCATACTACTTCCTGCTGTTACTTTCCATGCTTCTCAATCACTTTCTTTTTGTGGGTGGGGACTTTTTTTCTTTTTTGGTGAAATGATGTGTTCTTGAAAAGGGGAACTTTTGGGGTTGGTAGCAATGCGACAGGAAATTGGTTTAATATATTTAGAGTGATAAGTGCAAAGGAAGTGCTTTAGTCTCTTACATACGCAAGTCTTTGATATTTGAAATGAGTGCGTTAAGGCAGTAAATGCACTTACACTAATTACCAAAAAAAAATGCCGTTTTGAATAAAAATTTTAAGTTTTAAATGAGTTTTTAGTCTTAAAAGACAAAACTTGTTTTGGAGCTCGTGTAGATTTCGAGTTGACAAAATAACAGCGGCTTTCCGAGCTTTATAAATTTAAATAAAGATTCGATACTATCAATAGTTTCAGTTAGAAACAGAATTTAAAAATTTTGTACTCACGAGGCATCGAAACAGAAATACTACGTACATTGAAACAGAAACAAGTATTTTGGACTTGTTTGACTCGATAGTAATGTCGATAGATTGGCAGTTCTTGTACGTGCTCCGCTACACTTTCCATTCTGCGACCGCCAGCGTTAACTCCTAAATTTAAGTCCGTAGATCATGATGGCCGCTCCTGAAGTTATATCTGCTTGTCCTGCAAAAACGACCGATACACGTGGCTTAAAAATCGCATTTGTGTCCTGGCCAACACATCATCTAAGAGGGTTTTATATTTTTCCGAATTCATAAGTCCGTAAATTTTATACATGAGGGTGCCGTTACAAATCCGTTATCCGCCACAAAATCATAGATTTTGAGATAATCTAACATTCAAACATTAAAAACTCCGAAAGCCACTTTAAGGCTGACGTACTTTTTTGAACGGCACCTTAAATCATCTCGTTGAACTTCGCGTGGTGTAAATATTTTTCAATTCTACCGGATGTTTTATATGCACCAATATTCCCGGGAATGAAATTGCAAATTAGCAAGAAGTGGAGCTTCGAACTCCTTGACAAAGCCATAACAATTTTTCGGCATTGGCAAACACACCGTTAAGCAACTATTATGAGAAGAGGAAAGATCCCTCCTTGGTGAAAGTAGGACCTCGATAACCGACGTACCCGGGTTGGAACCATAAAACAGATATTCAGGTTTATGTCAGAGATAGGACTGATTGGGAAGATGTAAGCTCAGTAGGGGAGAATACATTAAACTTATATAATGTTAAGTTATATATAAAAAAAGACGAAAGTTTTTTTCTTCTCTACAGTGAGGGATATCTTTGCCTACAAGGTGCTGAAATAGAGAAACAACAATCTTTCGAAGAACCATCCACCACCAATGAAAATGATGAATATCCCAATATGAATATTCTTCTTTTCTTTTATACAATGGATCATTTGTAAATTAATCGTTCAGGTTATTCTTATAAAATTGGGAGCATGCGTTGGCGTGTTTTTTGTTTTTCATACAATTTTTATAACTTACTGATATAAATGCAGACCAAACCATCGTTGTTTACCATCGAAGAGTCAATCGACAATGAACATCGATGTAGTTCGATGCACCGTACTAAAAACATCGATAGCTCTCCGATGTTTTGCATTTAAACATTTGATTGATGCTATAGAAGGAAACTTTGCTGAAATTATTTTAGCTTATCGCTAAGGGATATGAAAATGAAACCTTCATATCGTCGTATAACCTCGATGGGTTGTTCCCGAAGGCGCTTAAGCAAAATTTACATACAAATCGTCCTTTAGCTTGAATACTTGTGCTAGGCGGTTATGATGAGCTAAAAAAGAAATAATATCAATGCTAGAGGTACGGGTTTCGACCTTTCTTCGCTCGATTGTGCCTTTCGTTACAGGGTTTGAAACATACAAAGATTTTGTACATCTGCGAATAAGACTTACTTTAACATAATCTTGAAATAACTTCACTAAAGACACTTTATATAATAATAGTTCGGCGTAAAAGATGGTAAAATGTTCAATGACTTTTAAAACATCGATGTTTTGTCGATGCATCGCTTCAGAAAATTACAAGCCAACTATCGATAATTTCGATGCATCGATGTATTTTTTACACCACTATCTTTAACTTTGGAAGAATAAAATAACGCTCGGTCGACTTATGAGAATCTAAAAATAAACCCACTTTCCACTTTGGGGATACCACCCTTGCCTATGTTTCAAAATCGTCTGAAAAATATGTAAATTCTCCGCAAAAATGTGGAATCTTTTTCATCCCTTGCGAAAAATTTCACTTAAATCAAAAACCTCGTCATCCGATTTTCAGCGTCAATGCAGGACAATCGGCACTATAATCTAATCGATGGATGCTTATTTTATTCATCGATTTCACGATTTAAATCTAAAAAAAGCTACTTTTCCCATCATGAGCCATTGAAAATAGCCAGATCTAGCGAGAAAATTTGCTGAATTGGCAAAACTAAGAAGTTACGCGCTTTAATTTCGATTTCAACAAAGAAGAAAAGCCACCGCCTTATGAAAATAGCTTCTCCCGCATTCCATTCTCATAGCTACACTCACGTGTGTGTATTTTCATGCGCATCTAAACAAAGTATTTATAAATAATTCATATCTTCTGGCAATGTGTATCTGATTATTCACATCGAGTGCCAATAAAATTGTCATAAAATCGTTTAACATTATAATGATATATAATTAAACAAAGCAGCTCGCACGACAACAACAACAACCACAACAACAGCAACAACCAAAAATTTAATTTTTAGCAAGCCGAAGAAAAAAAATTTGCGTATCAACGCCAAACTTTAACTGTCGGAGGAGTGTGCCCGCAATCTCTTTCAAACGCTTTTGAAGCTAAAGTAATTAAAAACGAATTTCAAGCAAAAAGCAATTCGTCTATGAGTCAGATAGGGAAGATATCGCTTATATGCCTTGGCAAAAATGCAAAACAAGTAATGCATGTAAGCGATAATCGGATATGTGCAAAACAATTCAAATAAGCGCTAATTATCATTCAATTCATTCACCATAAAATTTATCGTTGCAGTTACAAATTCGAAAAATTTCATCACGATTGAACTCGAATTACATTGACAGCAGCTTAAATTTCGAAAATTTCAGAATTTCTACAAAAATCATAGTTTTTTCTCCATTTTAAATATGATTTTTCAATAAGCTGAGTTAAGCTTCATATATAACCGTTTACATTTTTTCGGTTTGCCAGATACCTCAGCTATACTACCAAACATATTTGTCCCAAACGCTTCTGTCAAAAATTTTAAAAAAAATTTGAGTGGTTGCATCTTTCAAAAAACGGTTTTTTGCGAATATCTCAAAAACTACAGCTGATGGAGGCTGCATGGTGGCAAGATTGGCATTCAGCGAGGCAAAACTACTATAAAACAACTAACATCTTAACCGCATCAAAATGACTGTTACATTGTGTTGTTGCGTATAAGCGATTATCGGATATATGCAAAATATTTTATTTAAGTGATTGCCAGCTGCTTGAGCGTTTGTTATTTAATTGAGAATGTTTTTTTTTTTGCTTTGAATTAAAGTAAATACAGTGCATTTATGTGAAATTACTTGTTTACGTTTTCAAGCAAAACAAACGATTATTTAACTATCAACCGAATATATAAAAAGTACAATTGATGAGTTTCAATAGTTAAACCGTGCTGGAATGTTTGCATATAACCGATAACATTTGTAGCCAAAATGTATCGAAGAAACAGCTGATCGATAGTATTTGTGCATTAATTACTAATAAACGATTTTCATACAAATGAAACAATTTTTTTTTGTTCTTATAAGCAATAGTTTTATAGAAGCGATGTGTATATACTGCAGAGTATGGGAAATCTAAGCAGAATGCATCTCAGCGACGAACATTTTTTGAGAATACACAGTTAATAGAGATTTCTGGCACACGCCTGAAAATCTTTTTGTCGCGTCGATAAAGCGATTTACCGCTAAGCGCCAGTTGGGCTGCGCTTACGCTCTCAGAGACCGGCTTTGGGTGCTTTTTTCTGTTTTTTTTTTTTGGTGTTTTTGTTGTTTATTTTGAGCTTTTTGCAACCGCGTTTTGGCGGTATAAAATGAAAAGTCAAACGTGCGTTGATAATTATTAAACACAACGCACTTGGCAACGGCGGGCGTAGATACTAGCTACGCACAAAATAATACTGTTTTGTTACTTTTTGGTATTTTTTTTTTTTACAAATTTACAGCTATTTGAAAACGAAATTATGAGCAGCCTGAAACCCTTGCTGTTAATAGCTCTAACCATGAGTGCCTTGTGCGTGCTGCAGTTTGGAAATGCTTTGCCGGCCATAGGACACTATGGAAAGCGTTTTGGTAGGTTCGAAAATGAGTTAACTTGAAAAATAGCACTTATGTTTGTTTGCTGTTTACAGATTCCATGGGCGGCATTGACTTCATACAAATCTGCCTGAACAACTGCGCGCAGTGTAAGAAAATGTTTGGCGATTACTTTCAGGGTCAAACCTGCGCCGAATCCTGTCTAAAGTTTAAGGGTAAAGCTATACCGGACTGTGAGGATATTGGTTCCATAGCGCCGTTTCTCAATGCCTTGGAGTAGTTGGCTCTAGAGGCGTATAGACATGGTATTACTCCAAAGTTTAACCTAGTGCTGCTGCTGCTGCTGCTGCCGCCTGTGTGTGTGTGTTTTTTTTTATGGCTTGTGATTCAGCCAAGTATTTGGGTCAATGCAATGCTTGACGCGATCTTGGCGGATGTTGATGATGACGACCACGACGACTACCAAAACGACTCTGAAATTGACTTTTGCGATACTCTAAAAAGTAATTTAATGGCCTTACATATATGAACCGCTGCGTGCGTTTTCGGAAACCTAACTGCTTAGCTTAGGCTTTAGTTTTTAGCTCATAACTGTAACTAGCTCTTAGCCAAAGAAGTTCCTAAAATATTTATGCTCTAAAGAAATGAAATAAATTATACGCTAAACATATTTTTGTTTAACTTTTATTTAAAAAATAGTTGCATATACAAAAAAACTTATAACAATATGTTTTTTATAAAATTATTTAAATTTTTATTTTGCATTTTTTTTTAATTTCTTGTTTTTTTTTTATATAACTTATGCGCTGTATTTTTTGCTATTTAATAATAATATATACAAAGAATTCGTAGTTTATGGGAAATGTGAAAAAGCAAAACCGCTAGAAAATGTTATGAAATCGCATAATAGCAAATCGTTTAATGGCAGTGTCAAAACTACTGACTGTGTTAAATAGTGTTGAGGGCAGTGTTGGACAGTGTGTGATTCAAGAGACTAGTTAGAGAGACTATATAGCAGTTGAAGGAGTTAGAGTAGTATGTTCAGATGTCATTTGATGCGAATTTCGATAATACTTTAAATGCCAAAAATTATAGTATATGGTTTGCAATGATTTGAGCGTAGACGAGCAGCCAAATGCACTTTATTTTCTATAGTTAAGCAGCGTATCCGGTATTTCATTGATGTAGTTCTAAGGGGGTTAAAGAAAATAAAGGGCTTTAGATATAGTTTCAGTTTATAGTGTGAATATGCTTACGAAAACTGAAGAGTCCAGGCCATGACTGCCAAAGTCCGCCCATTTGGTTAAGTCAATGGAGGGTATAACGCCGCTCTTGCAGGGCACACGTGGATTACTGAAAGAGAGCAACAAAGGATGTGAGTTGTTAGAAGAGTATGTGAAGGTAAGACACTAAAGGCATGGGTTCGGAAAAATAAGGAAAGCATACAATCGATCGTCAACATCGGTAGCGGTTTCAGCAGTTGTTCTTTCTCGTGAGACTCCGAAACTTTGATTTTCTGTGTTTCACTTACGTGCAGTGTTACATGCAAAGATTTTGGGGCTAACATCCAAAGGCAAAAATAACCACACTTTCGATCAAGCTGTCTTTGCAAATGCTGATTCCGAATGTGAAAGAATGTTTTAAAATTTCATCTAATTCAATAAGTCCACTTAGGAAAAAATAACTTTATTTAAGTCAAACTTGGTAACACAGATTTTCGGATTGACTTTTTTCGAATCCGAAGTAATAAGGAATATGTTTTTAAAATTCATATTGGGGAAACAGACCATATATGTATATTCAAATTATTGGCCATAGATTTACTGCTTTGCCGATTGCGTGTCAAATCTAGTATTCAAGTTTGAGTTATCTAATTCCCTATTCGAACTTAGTTTGTGTCAATCGAATATGTCGAAATAAATTCAAAAGGGGTTCCTTCATTCCGTTCCACAGGCCGCTTTTCGGGTACATAGCCTCACATATCCCAAAATCTAGACGTGTCCCGAATTCGGATTCTACGCAGCAAATTACTTCGGAGATGACCCTCAGCTTTCCAACAACTAAACCATGTTGACCTATGTTATTGTCTCAAAGGCATAATGCTACTGATGTCAAAGGGATATATTTCGAATAGCCATAGATTTGCGAAAAATAATCGTAATTGATCCCTTGAACACTTAAATTAAAGGATAAGAGTGGTTCTAAATGGTGTAACTGGAGAAATAGATCACATTTTGATAGGCCTTTTCTGACTCCGGATTCGGATTCTACGCAGCAAATTACTTCGGAAATGATCCTTATCTTTCCAACAACTAAACCATGTTCACATGTCAAAAATATGGTGAATTCTGCAGTACGTGTGACGACTACGTATCAATTCTCAAGCACTAACATATGATTCCGGTTCGTGTTTCTGCAAAAAACCGAACCGATTTGGGTGCTTAATTGATTGACTGTACTTACATTTCATGATCGGGCAAAACCATGGGATAGATTTGCACAGTATCAATTAGATCCGTATTATCGCAGATCAAGCGGGACAGCTTTGCCTTGCGTATCTCCTGTAACTGTTCCGGCGTAAACGAAGACGGCTGATTGGGCAGCTCATACCAGAAACGATCACCACGACGTATATAGCTCATTTGTGTAGCAATCACACAGGCAAATGTGGGACCCAGCATGGAACCAGGCAAGGACTTCTCCGAAACACCGCCGGACCACAAGTCAATATCAGCCGGATGTCTAAACAAAATTAAATACTCTAGTACTTAATACGGAGTAACTCAAGACTCAAGACTTACTCGAAAATGCTGCCATAACGCAGCACAGTTTCATTAGGCATAGAGCCATACATCTCATCCCAGGTGTTGGAGGTAGGCAGACCACAGAACTTGCGGAACTCCATATAGCCGGGTATGCCAAATTCGCGTCCACGCTGCATATTAAACGAAACCAAGTCCATGCCGAAGCGAGCGCCCTCCTTTTTGAACAAATGATTGGTGACCTCTTGGGTTATGGAATCATCCATAGCCTGAGCCACTTGATTCATCAGACCCATGAAATACTCATCCAAGACGCCCGCTCTATACAAATCGTAGGGTCTGCGTATCAAATCTGATAAACGCTTGGAGGCTATGAACTTGTGCGCCTTGGACCAACGCTCAACGGCCGTGGGCAGCAATGAATGCCCAAAACGGAAAGCCGCGCCCGCAAACGAATCTATAATGCCCGGATTAACCTTCGAGTCATAACCATCCCAATAGCCATCCTTTTGCAAGACCAAACCGAACTTTTCCATAACCTCCTTGCCTAACAATATGGGCAAGAACTCATTGAAGGTCACATGTTGCACAATAGCTATATTAATGCGTCGCGCCTCCTGGAACAAAGTCTCATCATCCCAATGCTTGTTGATCTGCGAAAGACCGGTAGCCAAACGATTGTGCTCGCGAGCCAAAAGCGTATGCATGCAAGTGAGCACAAGCTGCTCATTGACACGAATCTCGCCAGCCTCAAAGCAATACATGCTCTTGTTGGGACGTGTGCAACCCTCATCGGGTATGTCCAGCTTTAACGGTAAGAGATCCTTCAAACCATACTCATTGAACACAGGATTCATGCGCAGCAGACCGCCATAGCCTGTGCGTAGCTTGCGTGAGAAGGCTTCCTTGACACCATAAACCGTATTGGCATCGATGACACCCGTCAGCGTGTTGAATTGTTGACGCGAACCTGTAAATATGAATAAGCTGGTTTAAGACGCATCTATATGGCATTACTAGCTAACACGTACCCAAGCGACAACCTGGTCTGGGCGATGGAAAACCGCGCACGAAATCAATACACTTGACATTAAACAGACGATAGAAGTAATCATCATCTGGTATGCGTATCTCATTGCAGTAGGGATGCTTTAAGTGCAAGGGCCGCTTGCAGCACTCCTCGGGATCATTGCGATTGATGGGATCTGTAAGCAGACACCAGGCCACGATTAGTCAACACCATTGTAACAAATTGTCAGCACACACTTACCCAGAGGCGTGCCGGTTAGTGTGAAATCGTGATCCATGAATTGACCCCAGGCTATAACCATAACTGTGCCGGCGTGATCGTGATAGCCATCGTCGGGATGCATGGTGCGAGAGACCACGCGAGAGTAGGGCAAGTCGCGTCCGGTTACCGAAATGCGCGGCGCATTAATGCCATCAGCATAGAGAGGTCCAATCAGTCGTTGGAACGGTGAATTCGCTGCGCCCCAAGTGGGATGCTCGATATTGTTGCAGAGACCATCGAAGCGTCTGTATTTGCCTGGGCGGCACTCAACGCCCGCAAAGAAAGGCGGACAGACTTCACGAATCAGTGTCTTGGAGGTGTCTATTGTGGGCAGACCTTTCTCTATTTCCTCATAAGACAGGCCATAGCTGGAAAAAAGAATTTGTTGCAAATTAGAGTGTATATCAAAACGACTTTGAATAGATGAATAAGGCGTTTTTTTACTTCACAGGCGAAACGGTCCTGTGTAAGGCGAACAGAGTTCATAGTCCCAAGTAGTACCAACGAAAACTAGTTTCCATAAGTTTTCAAATGCTTTTCGTTCAACCCTCGTAACTTTGCCAGCTGGCCAAATTGACTGTGAAGTTTTTCCAGTTGCCTGCTTTTGCCAATCACCCGATCTTCACGGCCTTAACAATAGTTTTCGCACAATTTGCCCAACTTTTTACCTGGTTTTGTTTAGGTTTTTCTTTTCACATAAACTTGAGGAAGTGCCTGCTGCAATTTATGAGCCGCTTACAACTAGGCTCTCAAGCAGTTCAGTTACCAAGTTGCAAATACAAATATTTATCACTCAACTCAAATTACTCAACTGCAGAGAAAAACGTTACCACTGTCAACGTCAATGTGTCAACATCAACATCAACTCCAATTTCAGCTCTTAGCTCTTAGTCTGGCCACAATCGGCGTGTGCATTTGAAACGCGTTAATTGCACGCTACGTACATATTGGTAACAAAACGACAACAACGCTTACCGCGCTTACTAACGGGGCTAATACGTTAATTTTGCAATTTTTCAATATTAGTAAATATCATTTAAAAAGAATTAAGTCGCCGCGTTTGGACAGGAAAACGCCAAGTTGAGATATTTTATATCCGCCATTGCGTGCCTTTTGGCCAGATTGGTATCAAAGCGTCAGTTAATGGACAGCTTAAGTGGGCCTTATGTTTAACTTTGAAACCAGAAAACTTCGCTTAGGTTCGCAAGCCCTATGAGACTTTGATCGCGTCCATTACTACAAGAATATAGTGATCAGTGATCATAATGACCAAGTTATTACCAATTCCGAAAAATAGTTCACAGAAATTCGTTCTACGATCACTTGGGTTGATCGGTGACCCCCATTCGCTATTGCTTGATCAGTTGGGACAGTTTCCGAATTACTTTTGATTGATCCGGAACCAGGTTCAATGCATGTCTCACAAAGATATTGCGATCACTTGTGCTGTTCGGTGATCGCCACAACTTCAGTTTTCAGCATTCACACACTTACGTTAACAGCGATCACAGCCTTTTGGGGATACGCTCAATATCATGAAACTCTTTAATACGTCCTGAGAAGCTTCTTGGCGGCATTTTTTCTTGAACGACCTGCGTGATTCGTGACGGCGAACTTCTACTGTCAGTTTCTTATTATTTAGTAAGCTGTGCCATAATTTCTTTCAAACATAAAGAAGTGATGCATATTTGTAATCGTGAAATTCGAATATTATGAAATCTCAGCTTATGCAAGCATATTAATCCTTAGTAATGTTTCAAACCTCGAACAAAACCCTATTCTTAGGAGGATTATAACCTTAGTATAAATTGAATCTCTGTAATATGAAACTCTTGAGCTCATAGTTACCCGTCAGTCTCCTCACTTTGAGTTCTTAAATTCAGTTACTTTCTTACTAGTTTCGCGATTTCGCTGCATTTTTGACAAATTGCTATCGCCTAAGATATCACAAAACCTATAAATAAGTCTTAAAAAAATTGAAATTTATACGCATAAATGCAATGGAAATAAAAACCAGTTCATTGACTGTATAGAATGAAATAAAAGCCGCTCAAATTTGCATGCCATAAAAGCGTTAACAACTGTAATTTGCCATCGTCAAGACCATAATCAAAGCGATTATACAACTTCGTAATCTAAGTGGATACAGCTGCTGCGGTAAACAGCTATAGAGCTTGCATTAGATGAGCAGGCTGAGTGTGCGCGCCAAGTGAAAGTAAATACACTGAAAGAAAAACAAAAGACTTGAGCCGTCACCGGAAAGATGGGAAACACTCAGCTGTGCGCAAATGCCAACGCCAAAACGTCAACAACAACTTATTCTGTTTTCCGCTTTCACAGCTTACAAGCGTGCAACCTTCTCGCTCTTCTGCGTACGCTGCTAGCACAGCATACACAAGCGTTAAGCCATCACTAGCGTAATAAGAGATTCTCGTGACGGCACATGAGCCGCTCTTACACCAAATCAAATTCTCGCGCAATTAATGCGAAAAAGAGAGAAAACCGAATTCAGTTAGATTATTAGATTATATTTATTCTTAGGAGCATAATAGTAGGAGAATATTGGGAAAACATTGTTTGGGGAAATTTGATTTAATTCTTAAATTTTACCAATATCAGCTAATTTAAAGACTGCTCTTAAGCAACCAGGTCATGACGGTTTTAGAGTAGAGCCGGAAAACTATCCATAGTACTATCGATACATAAAATTACGATCGATGTTTTTTTACTATCAATAGTTTAAACACACGCTAAGCGGCTAATAAGTCGCTCGACAATTGCTAACTAACAATGCCTTGAAAAGAAAAGCAACAATGATATCGATAGTATCGCATCTTTTTTTACTATCGAATCTTTTTTGTGAAGCTGTCGAAAATGTAAAATGGCACCAGTATCGATTTGTAGTTCCATTATATAGGCGAGTATTATCCAGTATTTTCAACTTAAGGCGCTTTATAAAATAGTTAAGGGAGGTTAAATTCTGGCTCAAAGTGTAAGAATATTGAGAGGTTCAGCTAGTTGTTCGTTGAACCATTTTAAAGAGAACGAGAAAACATTAACTCATGTGCAAGATTTTAAGGGCATCGATGATTTGGTGCTCAAAAATAGTCAACTAAGTAAAAGATCAGCTCGAATTTAAAAGAAATGTTATCTCACACTGTTTTGTGAAAATTATGAACGATTTCGTTCGAAAACTACTGATTAAGGAGATTAACTTTGAATCAAGCCTTACATTTAACAAACTTCGGGGATTGTGTCTTGTTTCTATGATGAAACATCCAGCTTGAAGGTACAGGTTTTTTTCTCAGTGTACACCCAGCCACATTAAGGCATTAAGCTTTAAGCACAGACTAGTGCTAGTGACTTGGCAACCTGCTTACCCACATTTCAGCTTGGCATCTTCAAGCCAACATTCATGCCAACTCCCTCAGTTGGCCAAATGCACGCAAGAAAATGAAAAAGCAAAAACAATAAAACTGGAATGTTGTGTGGCATCCTCAACAGCAACAAGTTGCATCTTTTGATGCTGCACACATACATATATGTGAAGGGGCAGGAGGGGGCGGAGCAGCTGCAACATGTCACGCGCACTCTCACTGCATCGAGCAACTACTTGCAACTATTGCTTGAGTTGCATAATCTATTTGTTTACATTTTGGCCAACAAAAAAAAAATGTCGTCTTGCCAGTTTTCAAGAAGCATCGCGTCCTAACTGTCAACTCCAAATGCCTCTGATTGTTGCCACTATGGAACCACTATGCGTCACCTTAACGCTGGAGGCATAGTTTTTTGACATGCAATTATCCAACTTTCAAATGCATGAAATGCAAATAGACACTTCTTTCTTAGCTAGCTGTAAGCCCGAGACTGAAAGGAATTACCAGAGTGACTGACAAGCAGAACCTTGAAGGCCCCGACGTTATACGTATTTATGACTTGAGGCGGATTTTGCACGACTCGTAAGTCGACTTAAGTGCCTTGTCAGTCGTTATTTGGCAATAGTGATATGTGCTCGTAGTATCTCCAAGTAGGCGTGTCTCTGTGAATGCAACTATCGAATTTTTTGACTAAGCGTTTACTCTACTTACGTGCGTGCCAGCTGTATGGATATGTCGAGCAACAGTTCACCCACGGTGGCTAGCTCCTCGGCCTTCCACTCGGATTTAGGTTGTGCCACATCTACAAGAAATAAACATAACATAAGTGATGGTAGTAAATATTACACTACGCAACATATTGGAGCTTTTCCCTGACCATTATTGTTTTTTTGTGTTACGTTTACTTTATAGTGTTCTTATAACTTGAGGCGTGGTCGGAATAGTCCATTTGGTTGTTCCAAACTTGATATAAGATTATTGGAATAATTCGATAAAATGTGTTCAAAAACGGTTTACTTTGACGCAGAGTTGTGCAATTTGAAAACTGTGATTAGCTAGCTCAATGTTTAGGACACCAATTTTACAAAGTCTAATAAAAGCTGTAGTTTCTTCACTGTTGGTAGAAACAAAATTTGCTATAACATCCACTTTTACGCAGTTTTGTATTAAGAACTAAATACGGAAAATCGAACGAAAACTTACTAACGTTTCAAGTTTCAGTTTAAAACACTCATCGTAATTGTCTAAATTAGAAGCATTTTTGTAAAACTGTTTTTTCTTTATCTTCCATGGTAATTTTTTACTTTAAAACACGCGTCTACTAAGACTTAGGACCATATCTTTCTGCAGTGCTGACATCTTGTTAACACCAAAAATCGTATATGGAGTGGTGTGCTAGAAATCTCTAGACAGTTTTATTCAATTTTTCAAGGTTTCATTTGAAACTTTTTCATTTTCCCATGTTCTCAATGATAATTCTGACACAATGACAAATTGCTTTTCGATCGAAATTCGGTATAAAAATATATCTGGTTGACCGAAAACTTGCTTCGGGTTGAAAGAGATTTCAGGCACAGCCCCGATGAACTCTATATTAGAGCTGCAAAACTATCGAGGTATCGAAGTTTTTTTGTAGTGTCTCAGTATCGATGTTTTATTTTACTAACGAGAGCTTAAATCCGCATGCCGACAGTCTAAGTTTTTTTCAACACACGCACAGCTTAGTAAGATTAGAAGTAAAACGAAACTAATATTGCTATCAAAAGTATCTATTATTTTTTCTGGAAATATCGAATGGTTTTACTATCATAAAATAACTGCCGCCAACAAATTTGTATCGAAAACAAGAAGATTCGACTTTAATATTAAATCAATCTTTAATAAAGATTTTTAAGTTTGATATTAAAATTTCATCAAGTTTTCAGTTTCTGTCCAAAATTTGACTATTTTCAAAAAGCTTTTCGTTTGAGACCGATTTCCCCAAAAGCGAAGGTACACAAAGCATCAAAATACAAAAATGTTGTTGTTTAGTGTAATAACGTAACAGTAATAAAACCGGGTATAAAAAGGGAACAAAAGATACTTACGAATACGCTTGCGGGCATCCAAATAGGCCGAATTAATCGCATCATATGTAATGCAAGTTCCCGAACCGCTGTTGTAGGGATTTCTGAAAAGGGAAAAGAGAACAGGAAAATTGTAAAATCACATTGTAAATGAAAATTGCCAATAACTGTCAATTTGTCGCTTATCACATGGGACCCATGCGGTCTGCGTGTCTGCGCAGTGTCAGATAATCAAATTATTGACAAATCAGTGCACAGCTAACGGTACATGGAGTCAGTGAAAATCTCTCGTGCTGGTGCACAGTTAGGCATGGAGCTTGACGGCGTCAACATGGAGCAGGCGCGCAGCAAGTTGGTTAAACTACTGCAGGAAAATAAAGATTATAAACCGGAGAAAATTCGAATACTGCTGGAAAAACACTGCAAGCAATCGAATAACTTTGGGAAATTGATGAGATATGTGAAATCGTTGCTGCTGCTGGGCATCATTTTATATGCCATACAGTACTACTTCGAGGAGCTGCAGAACCAGGTAACTAAAACACGAATTTTTCGAGTAAATCAAAGAAATACCGTAAGCGAAATGAAATCGGTAGGAAGTTACTTAAAGAAATTCTTCTTCTTCAAAATTACGGTAAATATTCGAGCTTTTAAAAATGTTTATTTTTTTTGGAAGAACGTACATTTTTTTATCTCGACTTAAAAAATTGAATGTAAAATTATTCATCAATGTCTATGAATTTTTTTCTCTGATATTTTTTGTATCGATATCTATTTTTCTGTCGATTTAAGATTTTAAAATTTTCCTGACTGCATTTACCTAAACCTTAGCCATACCCTTTCTAGCGCTGCGCTTTAACCATGCCACGCCCCCTGCGTTATGCATTCCGCCCACCAGAGCGCTGTGATTTCTGCGCCAAGCTAAATGGTGTGCCACGCCTCAGTGGCATTACGCCTGCTGAATTTGAATCCCATTATGCATACAGCGGCGCACCTGTCATTGTTAGCGATGCCACACAAAATTGGACAGCTCTAACTGTAAGTCACCAAGTCCGCACTCAATTGTTTGCCCTTAAAGTAGGCGTGGCATTGTGTCTCTTTGTGTTAAAGCTCTTCAACTACTGGTACTTTCGTGATGTCTATAGGAAAGCCAAGCGCAAGCAGCGCATACGGGACTGTCAGTTTCTGCCATATCAAACGGGTTTTCGCGACATCTATGAGGCACTGGATATGCCGGAGGAGCGCGTGAATTTGACAGCTGGGACAGCGCCCTGGTACTTTGGCTGGAGCAATTGTCAGGCCGAGACAGCTGAGGAGTTTCGTCGACATTATGGCAGGCCCTATTTTTTGCCCGAAAGCTCGGAGAATGGTGCAGTGGATTGGTTTTTTATGGGCAGCTCTGGCCTGGGCGCGCAAATGCATGTAAGTGAGCATGGGATATGAAATGGAAGAAGAGGATGGGATGTCTGCTTGGGAGACTTGTGTGAATGTAGCTTAAATATCTTAAGGCGTGAATCAAAAAGCAATACTAATAGTTCATCAAATAGTCAAGATTTGTGACTTGTGGGTATTCCGAAAAGTGACATCACTATTGTATAGTCAAAGACTGCACGTGAGTATGTGACTAAGTCAATGGTGGGGCGTCCAAAATCATCAAAATCAATCGACTTAATTGATTACACAACGAACGAATTTACCATTTTATGTATACAAATTCTTCTTATTCTTCTTATTCTCCACCACAGGTGGATAATGTGCGCTTACCCTCCTGGCAAGCTCAGTTATCGGGCAGTAAGCGTTGGAAATTGATGCCTCCACCGGAGTGTTACTTTCAATGCAACAATTTTGATGTTATCGTGCAGCAAGGTGACATTAGTAAGTGAGCACTATGAACAGTTAGGATCTTTGATTCTTTCAATTTTCCATCACTCTTATAGTTGTCTTGGACACCAATAAATGGTATCATCAAACTTTTGTGCAGCCCGGAGCTGTTAGCTTGACCATAGGAGCGGAATATGACTAAGCATATATTTGAGTTGGCTTTGAACCGGCTTAAACCAGTCACAGGGTAACTGGAACTGAACAGGAAATCAGCACATACATCAAAGAAACAAAACTTTAACAAGATACAACTTAACTTAAATATCACATATTTTTAGCCAGTTGTTTAATTAAAAGCCAAAACACGCAAATTTTTGTATTTGTATTTTGTTTTTCCTTTGCATTATGGTCAAAAAAGGGGCAGACATATAGACATAGATACAGACACAGCATGCGGCATGCAGCATGGGCAGCTGAGCTGAGCAACTTCCTCAAAAATGGCCAAAAATGGCATAAACTGGCCTTAGGCTCTGGCGTGGCATGTTCACGCGCGTCAGGTGACAACGATGCGTGTTAACAATGCGTGAGTATTGAGTAATTACAAAAACAACATGAATGCAACAACTACTGGAACACATTGACCAAAATGAGATACATATTTTGAAAAACTTTTCTTACGAAAAACTTTGTTTTGTTTGCTCATGTAATGGCGCGCCTTAAGGGTAAAACCGAATAGTTTGACACGTATATGCCGTGATGGCATATACGTTCTTGAAAAGAAAATGATATGGAACAACAATCGGTATATCGGAAACATCACCTTCGCTACTATTTTGACATTCTTTAGTAATCATCGTCCAATCATTGCTTGATATCGTCTGAAAGGTGTCTGCATGGTACCTCAACATAACCCCTTTTCCACTATCGTTATATCCACGTACGAATCCTAAAGATCCGTGTTAAAGGTATAGACACTTGCAGATGCCAAAAAGTACGTTTCTAATTCGATATCAACAATTTGTTCGATTATTTGGGCAACTCATTCCACTTTTGTACTATAAACCGCAACATTTATATAAGAAATAAACCTCTAAAGTTATGTGTGTTCCAGCAGATATACCAAATATAGTGGGGACAAAGGACGAGTGGAAGATTCAATAATTTATTGGATTGCGTAAGAGCACTCATTTTGTCTACATTGGCAACGGCCGTTTCTTTCTCTCGTGAGAAACCGTGTCTGCTACAGACGCTGTACCAAAACTCCATACATCCGCATCTTCATAACGAAGCTTCCTTTGAATACTCTGTCGGCATTTTGAGATAAATCTTTCTGCAAAAATGAAACACGTTGTTAAAAAGAACAAGGCTCACGCGGCCTCTGATGTGAAATAGTTGGACTCTTAATAACGAAAGAGAAGAGTTTTGAATACAGCTATGTATTCAAAAAGTTTTGCAATTAGTTTTCAACACCTTTGTTCTAAGAGAAACTAAATACCGGTAGAAGATCGCATTGATTATAGGTTTAGAGTTAGTTGTTGGAAAATTTTGACTTATTCATTCTCAAATTAATGAGTGGACCAGGATCATCTGCAAGTTGATATTTAAGTCACCGGCGACAATCATAGGCATCTCGTAAAGGTCTTCTTCAAGTGCAGCAAATCCAACGGAAGTATTGTGAAAAGAACGTAGTGAAGGTATTTTATAATTTCATTTATTCGTTAGGTTTTGGTCTATCGCAGAAAAGATACACACTTTTTGTATATTTCCTGTACCTGACTTGAAGTTCTTGAAGGCATTGCCATGAAGTTTTGATACACGAAACGATTATCAGTTAACTGCTCGAGAATTCATCAGCTTGAAGTCTCACAGAAATATAAAAGTTTTACATTTGTAAACTTTAAGTTAAAGAGCTAAAACGAGGTGATATATAAATCTTTAACCGTCAATTTTTGACTTGCTTTCATATATAATATGAATATACCCTGTAAAAAACGATACAGGTACCTGGGGGGTACTTCTCAAACAGCCTGTCGAAACTGTCGAAAATTAGACACAAACGTATAGTGAATTTCATATCCGCATCTGAATGGTACTACCTTTTAAAGGGTGAAAGCAAAGGCCTCCACCTAATCTAACTGATTGGTTGCCATTTGCCTACAAAATGGAGATATTTTGGATTGCAATGGAGATGGGTTTTAAATAACTTTTAGATAATTTAAATGCATTAATTAGAGATATCTCTGTTTTGAAAAGAGATGATGGATGTTAAGCAATTCTTTATAAAGTCTTGTGAAAATTGTAAAGTTTTAAGTTCATTATGATAGTTAAAGACTATTGCTCTGGGAAAAGATATTTCGAAGGAAAGAGTATGAAAACTTTGGTGCGTAAATATTTTGGTTTCTTAATGATTTATATGTTGTCTTTTGAAAAATTTGTCAAATGCAAGAAAGATGCAGTGAGTGCACTTAACTGGTTCGTTAGTCTGGCCGTAATTTTTAAGATTTGTTGCATGTGGAAAGTTCAATGTGCGCATTCTGCAAAACGGAGTAGCCACAAATAACCAGCTAGACAGTCAGCTAGTCAGTCGGTCAGTCAGTCCGTTAGTCCGTAAGTCATTAAATCATTGAGTCAGTCTAGTGCAGCTAGAAAGTTGCATGCGACACGCACTGTCCGAACAACTTGCTAAACTGATTGTTGCTCCAGTAAGTAAAAAATAATGTCACTCTATAGAGTCACAAGTCTGTAAATGATATGCGGTATGTTGCAGGTGTATGTACAACAAGCTCAACGCCAACGCCGATACTTCCTGCTGCCGCTGAAGCTGCTCTGAAAAAGTGAAAATGTGTATTAAGTTGCTGGTGGCGTATGCGTAATATTTCAACTTTTGGTGAATAATTGGAAAAGCGTGTCGTAAATTCAGGCAAGTATTCAAATAGCATTTATCTATGCGTACACTGAGAGTTTTTTTACTTGACTTTTATGCCATGCATAACCGAGACGCACTAGCGACTGCTGGATTTACACATATTTTTTAGAGTCTCTGGAGCAGCCGAGAGTAGTCGACGGTCAGCAAATAAATTCGAAAATATTGCAGCTAAAAGCCCAAACCTGTATTTATCTCTTAAGTAGGTTGTTTGTATCTTTTAGTTATAGTTATTTTTGCCTTTTTTGGTCACAAAGTTCAATGGCCAGGCCAAAGCCTGAATTTAGCTGCAACTCACGATTTGTATTTTTATCATATTTTCCGTTTCAATTTAAATTTTGCAGGTCACTAGATGCACTCTTGGCATTCTGGCCGCAAGAATTAGTTGCACTTAGTTATTTTTTTTTTTTACTGAACTCTACAAATTTTATGGCACCTTTTTTTATTGACGCTATGTGTGACATTTAAATGCAGTTTGCTGAGTATCTGACAGATATGCAACTGCACTTTGGTCGAAGTTCATGCATTGTATCTTTGGCCATATTTCAAAGTCACTTTTTGGAATCATTTCAAAACAAAAGTTTGCCATCAATAGCAGAAGGCAATCGACAATCAACAATTCGTAGTGCATTGGATATTTTTCCCCCCTTTTTTATTTGTTGTTTTTGTTGCATATGTTGTAATGCCATTTGTTTGACTTTTTCTTGATTTGCTGTTATTGTAGCTGATGTGGGTTTTTTTTGCAGTTGTTGTTGTTTTTGTGGTGCGGTTTGTGTTGCCATAAAATGTTTTTTTTTATAAATAACATAAATCGTTAAAGTTTGTCATGTGACGCGCTTCAAGTTGACTTCATCAAAAGACACCGCACAGTGGGCCAGCGAGTGCATATTGCACGTTAAAATGACTACCGTTTGTAACAGAGTTACAATCAATTTCAACTTTCATCTTACTGTGACTATAAGTAACATATTAAAATGCTCAAAGAGCAATACTTATGAATGTACTGAAGAAATAAGTACACTAAACTCGAAATATTTATATTAATTTCTAAAGATATCTAAAACACATTGGAGATATTGTGTTTTCTACTTAAGATGAAGCACTTTTATTAGATAATTTAGATTATATAAGTCAAATTTAGACTTATGTAAGACGTACCCCACGTGTGGTGAGCGGGTTAGAGAATACCACCTCAGCAGGTCAAAGCTTGTCGTATGAGGCGACTAACAATGACACTGGGTTCTTTCGAGACCAGTAGAGCCACCACAGGCCTTAAAAGGATTGTGGGTTTGGGACCCACCACGTAAAACCACGATTCCAACGAAAGAATGTATTTACATCAGGCCGTAATCCAACAACACGGGTTGTTAAGGCCAGTTAAGAAGAAGAAGTACTTTGGGGCCAGCAAAATTTTATGAAATATATGAGAGATATCTTGTTTTGCACTGAAGATGACGTACGTTCTTAAGATAAATTCGGTTCTAGTCGACAATGCCATTATCATATAAGACTTTTTTAAAAACTTGCAATATCTATTTGTCAAATATTATAGACAGCTTGTTTTCCATTGAAGATGATGCTTTTTTGTGTTTTTCATTTAAAACCCACTTTAGATCTAGATTTTCCTAAATCTTCAAGGCCATAATGCACATGAAAACTATCTAAACTGTACACACTTGGTTTGAGCACTTTTATTCAATGTTAACAGGGTGTCCAATGTATAGAAATGTACAAATTTTCAGTGTTCTATGTTTTTTGGTTAATTTGATATCATGTGCTTTCGACATATCCCCAAAGCGTTTTGAAAATAATTTGGTGACGCTTAAGGATTGATTGAAGCCACCAATTACTTGCTGGAAAATGATTAATTTCTAACTCCTTTACAACTTGTGGGGCTTTTTACACAGTGCTTCAAAATTCAGTGTTCAATATACGCAGACCTAAAATATAATAAAGAAAAGTTATAAGGTAGACAGGGAACAATCTACATAGATTCAATACTGTATGAAATTTATTTCGTTGCATGTAAAATATTCAATTCAGACAGGTTGCCCAGTGTAAAGAGGGTCCAAATTAGACACAAGTTCACTGTTTCCTCAAATAACCGGTTTTTGTGCAAATAACACTGTGGGAAAATGTTGGTATGTTTCCTGGGTCGGTATGGTTTCAATTAATAGTTATAGAGCTATAGAGGTATAGTATAGCCGCCAAAGAATTTTTCGGTCCCCAAACAAACTATACACAGTTCTTAGTTAGTATCCTATTTGTGTCATCTATCCCTATCATCCTGAACTGGAAATTCAAATACTCAATATTTAGCGAAGAACTGTCGAAAGCGCTTCTCTAGTATTGGCATATAAAACAACCAAAAAAAATTCAATTTTTGCTGCTCTTGCACTTTTACTACCAAAAGAGTCAACTGCTCCCATTGTGCGTCATCGCTGTCTTTTGCAAACGCCGAGGCCACAATCCATTTGCTGATTGCCGCTAACGAGTGGCAACAAGTCACATGTTGTGGCATCTGTGGCAAAGCCGAGCAGGCGAAGCATCAAATTCAGTTGTCGTGCCGTTGTTAATACCTTTTAAAAGAGTATCAGCTTACCGAGGCATTCATATTTGTAGCTATTATTTAGTTACAAAACAAAGACCAGACGCCTACAGCTGTCAATGGACTGCCAAAACACATGTTTCACTTAAAAACAATCAAAGCGTAAATTGTAGAGTTTTTGAGAACATCCCAAAACAATGGCCCATTTTAGGCGTAGCCCAGACTTTGCCTATAAAAAGCGGCTGACTAAGCCAAGTCAGAATATAACGTGTTTTAGCCATGAAATCTCTGTCACTTTTGCTGCTCGTGGTGCTGATCTGCTGTGCGGTTAGTGAGGCCAACCGGCGTCCACGTTGTCCTCGTGCTTGCAACAGGGCCTACATGCCCGTCTGCGCCAAGTGGACTCGCGGTGGCAAGACCAGCAAGTGCACCTTTGCCAACAGATGCACCATGGAGAATGCACGTTGTCGCCTAAACCAAGGTAAGTTGCAATTCGTTTGGCAGCTTCGAATTCGCCATAAATCAATATTATTATACAAATTTATTTTTGCAGATTGGCAGGTTTATGTTCAGGAGGCTTGCAAATGGCCCACACGTGATTGTAAAGCTTTGACTCGCATGTGAGATTGATTGATTTTCAAAATGACTCGACATTTCAAATGACCCAAAAGGTTTTCCAATAATGACTAAGCAAATTTGAATATTTATCATAATTAAATTGTTGTTGCTAATTAAAATGTACACGTTAAAAATTTAAAAAAAACTATGCCATACGAAATAGTCGAAATACAATGGATTATAATAACCACTTTAAAAGGTGATAATTGCAATAAAACTATTTTAATGAACCGTTAACTCGCATTCCAAATTAGCTTTTTGTGAATGCTTTTAGTTGTGTTCTTTGTTTGCAGTTTTTATACCCGGTTTTTTTTGTAATTTTATGTTTTGTGTTAACTTAAAAAAGCGTAAATACCTTAACTGGAAATTGAGTTTTTGCAAAGAATAGAATATTATAAATAATCATATAAACAGTTGGAGCCCAAAACGAAACAAGCATCTTTTTGGAATTTCTTGTAGTTAAATTCTCTGCACAAAAACTATTCTTTATGAGCTTATTTAATATTCTAATTCAATTTCATTCTTATGTTCATTTTTTTCACACTTGTGTACAATAGGTGTCCTAGCAGTAAGTGAGCTTTCCAAGATAAGTGTCCTCAAAGTAGTTCTTACTATCCAAAGTTGCATTTGTAGCACAAGAGTTTTGACAGAAAAACTGTAACAGAAATCAAGTGAAACACTTTTGTGCAAGATAAACTAAACGCTCGCTTAACTCTCTTGCTTGCATAACATTTATAAAAGTCAGAGCGAAAGAGAGGGAGTGTCAAATCACTATCTTAGCTTTTGTAGGTGCCACAAAAAACATGCGTGACGACAATTTTCCTCAACGACGCATCGTTCGCAACGAAACTGAACTAAATTCATGCGAAAAGATAGAAAATGTTAGAATCAGCCGAGATCATGTTAACAAGAGGACAAGTTTTTTTGACCTTCACAATTTCTAGTTGCTTACAAAGTAAGCTTTACATCAGTAACACTTGAGGAGAGCTTACCTTGTTAAACACACCTTGATTTTTTGTTGAGAATCGCTTGAAGCAGGAAGACCAACGAGCAAACGATTGCTATATATAGCGAAAGCTTTTTAGAAGCAGCTTAACGCAAATAAAAACTCTAATGCTCGCATAACTTCTATCATTCCTCCTGGAATTTGACTTCCAGAGCATTAAAAATCAGAGCCATCTTTTGGTTGGTTATCTTCTGTAGATATGTTTTGGACAGTCTAACGGATAAGGTCGGTTCAAGACACGTATCGTATTTGAGGCATTCAATTTTCGTTTACCACATTCCAAGATGGAGACTATCTTTCTATCTTTCATTCACCAGAATAAGGTGCATTGTGTCTTATGTTTTATACGCTTGAGCTTTGATTTATTAGAATTAACTTTTTACAACCTTTACTTCTCAAACTCTACAACAACATGAAGTCGAGCACTATTTTGAACATTTTCAGCATGCCTCTTGCGGAACTGAATAATCTGTGCTGCAAGCCTCGAAACTTTCGCGGCAAAATTAGATAATATATAAATTACTAGGGGGCCCCGCTAGCCAACCTCCATGCCCCACTCGGGATAGATCATATTCTTCCTCCCGTTTCACTTATTTTTCTTCTACTTCATTTTTCTTCATCTTCCTGCTCTTTCTCATCCTCTTCTTCTTTATTTTTCTTATCCTCATTCCAAAAGTTATAGGATGAAACAACCCGATTTACGTTTCACTCCACCAGCTTCTCGCTTCGCTCACAACCCCCTTACCCCTTTCCAGGTACCTCTTCCTATTGCGCTTCATCTCCTTGTTCCCCTTCGATTTACCCTACTCGTTACTCTCGAACAGTTCTCTTTTTTCGCCACCAAAATAAGACTATTTCAAAACTACTTAAAACTTGCAGACGCAAAAATGTAACCTGCAACCTTATAAAACTGTTATAATTTGCATACAGAAACATGACAAATATGTCAGCTGCAAACTTTTCGATGCCGCTCTAAGATGACGGCTATGTGTGCCTTATTAGCTAGAGATATCTATTAGATACATTCCTATGACAGTAACTCATTTGCGACATAAATTGCATGTCTATCCCGCTGGGCTCCCATGAGACAACGCTTCATTAGAGCTGCTAAACCCATCAGTTACAACTCAACATGTTGCCTACAGATGCGATACTTCAGCGTCTGCCATGTACACTCACTTGGTTGCAAGCAGGTTACAACTTTGCCCCCGTTGCCCATTTTGCAATGCAAATATTTCGACATGCCAATGATTAGCTCAAAAGCTGCGTCGAGAAACGACGTCAAACAGACAAGGAGACAAACAGACCAACAGACAGGCAAATACGCATACAATATTTATGACTGTCAGTTTACAGTTACTGACAACACATCATATTTCTAACGTTTTGTGCTGTCAACGCAGCAAATATTTAAGCGTACTCACAAGTTGTACTTGAGTTGTTAGTTCTACTTGAGAAGTTAAGTGTAAGTACTTACAACGTGCCACGGAATAGATTTACATTGTAGTCATAGACAGAGGAACGACCGGGTCCGGATAGCAACAAGGCACAGTCCGAGCCATGTGAAGTTTGCAACTGTTCTCCAAAGTGATGATACTGCGCCTGAGCCACAGCTAACAGGGTTAACGTCAATATTCTGTGAAATGATAATAAGAAAACGTTAATAAAATTGTTCTCTCTAGTTGTTTAAGTGTTGATATGGTAAAAGGCCGACTGCTGGACACGCCTTATGACGTTAAGAGCAACGCCTACGGGTCGCACAAGCGGCCCATTAATCATTGCAACTCAAAACTGGCTCCAACTGTGGCAACAACAACAACAACAGCAGCGGACACAGTGGCAGCTGTCGATTTGCCTGTTGATTGAATGTTTCAGCTGCATTGTTTTCATTTGGGGGGCATTGTTTTTGGGCATTATTGGGTGTACGGCGTGTTCGGGGGGTTATCTACGGTTTTGCACAGCGCTTACATGACAGCTGGCAACCTTGCTTTTATTTTCGCCTCAAATTGTGGCCACAAATTTGTGTCTGGCACTGTGTTAATGGCTTGTTATCTTTGTCGCCGGCTTGAATAAAGCCCCAAACTGTGTCTTTTTTTTTGTTTTCCTAGAGTTTTTGTCTTTGTTTTTTCTTATTTAAGCTATTTATTGTTATCGCTTTTCTATGGGCCAGTGAAAGTTTTTTTTCCTTTTTTATTTATTACTTATTTTTAGCTTAACTTTTTGATTAAAGACTTTTCGCATTTAGTTATGTAGATACCAAAGGGCAAACATATAATAGCCAGTTTGTTGTGGGATTGTATAAAAAGTAGTTGTGGCATATAAATCCTTTCACTTTCTTTTGGACATTAACTCAAGTCCCGTGGCGCATTAAAACTAGACTTTCCTTTTCATATATACGAGCATATTAAATGTGATACCCTATGAAGGGAGCAGCTACACTATCATGTTACAGATCAGGCTTATGTGCTACACCACATAGAGATTGTGCCAGCAATCTCTTGCAATAAGATACATATTATCTCCTGCAACCGAATGTTATCCCAAAAGCAGTCCATCGATGTGCCACAATCCTATCATATCGTTGGTATCGAATCTCTTTCCTGAAATTATCGGAAATATCGAATGGCGCCAGTTTTGCAGCTCTACTACGAAGTCCTAAACAAATTGGCATGAAACACTCTTCAAAAAGTATATGGTTTAAAAACTACTTATGTTGCAATTTAACCTTAGAAGCGAACCGATTTGAAAGTATACATATGTACATAACATTAAAGCACATGGTGAATAGAAAGGTTCGATTATTTGGATACCAAGTCGGAGCAGAGACATTGAGCGAAGAATCGTTTAACTGCATAATATGAGCATTATAATAAAGGGTTATTTGCATATAAAGCGGTTATTTGCCTAATTTTACAAGATTAAATAAGGTTATTTACATAAGCAATGAAAGGTTATTTGCATTGTAAAACCATCGGCTAAAGTCGAGAAATGCCGGTAACACAATGCACTCAATTTTCGTGAAGTTTGTAGGCGGGTGTTTTAGAATTAAAACATTTCTTACGACAATATCGAAAGTTTTCAACAATTTAGCCATTTTAGGTTGTTATTGCTTATGTTTGAAGAATTTAAAGAATGAACTTTCATATGTGATTTAAGATTTTTACATATTCACCCTAAAAGACAGAGAGAAGAAGTTGTTTAATAGAAGCTAACACTAAACTATTTGCGTAGACTAGAAGATCTAGACAAATCTTATAACTTTAAGTCAAGTAAAATGAATTTAAAACCTGCTAAAGGTCTATCTTCGTCTATGACATGCAAATTTTATACAACATTCCATATGCCATTCCTTTCCACAAATATGTAGCTGCAATGTCTGCTGCGTTGCAAGCACAGCTCCGTTACGTGCAACAAATTTACTTTGGTCATAATGTAAGCCAAACTGTATTACCATGGTATGACTTGACTTTAAGCCATATAGGGGCAGCATTTGTGTCAGTTCGTGGCATCGTGTTAACCGACAAAAGCTGGCAGCTATGTAAATGCAGTCAGCGCCAGCATTAGATAAGCGCACACACCTCGGGTGCAATGCGTAAGACCCAAAAGCCGTTTTGGCGTTTTGGGGCATGCAAAATTTAATTGGCTCTTTCGGGCAGGTGTAAAATCTTTTGTGCATAAATTTTATTGGGCCAGTTGCCGGGGTTCCACAGAAGGACGTTATTTTTTGCCTTTCACAAAAGTTGTCGCCCCAAAGGCGAGTAACAACAATTAATTGACTTACGCAGCGGTTGGCAGCGATTGGCTTGCGTTCAATTAAAGCGTTACGCTCTTGTTGTTGTTGTTATTCATGTTGTAGTTGTTGTAGTCTTTTAGCCAATTTGTATTCACGCACGCGCTATAGCAGCCAAAAGGCGTGGCTGTCGATAATAGTAAAAAAGACCACAAATATATCCATAGTACAATGTATGTATGGCAAATTAGAGTCCAAAGAGTCCAAGCTGTGGCACTTGCAACACTTGCCACTACTCTCAGTCCAGCTGTTGGACAGTTCAATGGGCATAACTCATACGCCGTGTGGGCGCACGCAGTTTTCTTATTTTGATTTCTGTGTGTTCTAATTGCCTTGTTATGGGCGTTGAAGGTATTTGCTTTGGCTAATGAACTAAACGTGCAGCCTAAAAGCATTTCAATCTATAAATTTTACACGCAACCCATAGTATTCGGAGCTTATAGACTTTTGTGGGCTCACAGTCTTTTGTGGGCTTACTTTATGATCAACCTTGAGTCATATATTCGTTTTTCGCTCGAATAAAGTAAAAATCTCTTAATTAAGAGTGTGTGTGAGTAGCTAGGCACAAAGTGATATAAAGATATTGAGGCTGAGTTATGTACAGACAATTTTAATGAGTAAAAGAAACGGTCTTTTTTTGAATACTAATACAAAAACTTTCTCGAAAGCTAGTTTTGAGAAACACAATCGTTTGAATGAAGCTATTCAATTTTTTTTGTGAAAATCTTGATCGAATAGTAATAAAACTGATAAGTACATTCCAGTAGAAAAAAGTGAAGCTCCTGATCCCTACCTTGACCAAGTTGACGCACAACCTCTTCGTGATGCCAGTACGCACATAAACACATGGATTTGGGCCAGTGAGCTAATCTGCACAGCGAAGTCTCCCCAGCACTTTAATAGCGTTGTACGTAGGGTTTTTCTTTCCCAATAAAAGACGTCAGACTGTAACTCGACAACAGCTTGTTATTGCCAGCCAGTAAGAAGAATCAGCAGAAAAGTAAGGATTTCGAAAATATGTGGTGGATCTATCATCCATAAACTAACTTATACAGAGAAATAGCTCTATGGCAGTTCTACGATTTGCTGGAGAAAGAAAATATACAAGGTGAAGTCTAGTAGCGTAAAGACGTAAATGTAAATTGATATCCGAGTTCAAATTTCGTAAAGCGAAGAGTTCTTATCTCGTTTTCGCATAGATTTAATTCATGATTGATGGTTTTTATACTGGGTGCCCACAGAACGCAAGAGCAATACTCCAGCACTGGACGAACAAGGGCAGTATATAGTATAACATTAGCACTGAAATTAGTGACTAAAGAGATACTTACCAAGGGACTACCACTAATGAATTATAGTAACTAACTAAACGAGGTTTATGCCGCTGAAAAGTCATAAACATGCACTTGGAAAATCACAAATCACGACGTTGGATCATTGAATGAGAAGCACTGTTTTACATCGTCGGTGAACGAGCATTAAAAGTCATATTATCAAGTATGAGGTGACTTCTTTGCGGGATGTCGGATGATACTTTAAATATTTTCAGAAGAATCCAGGATAGCGGATTCAGAAATATCGGACCGAAAGACAACCTTTTGTGTCTTGTCAGTAAGTTTCGAAGCTATCCTTCTAAGTTACTTTGACGGAAACATCAAAAGCCCTAGATGCAGAATAAGACTTTTATGGTCTATAGAATCGAAAACCTTACTGAAGCCAGTACAATCTGTTTGGATTTTATAGGCGAAATCGTTTAAGGCGAAGGACCTTTGTTTAAGTCATGCTGATATTACAAAAAATTTATCAAAATTTGAATAATCAAAAGTCAAAAGTTATACTCAAAAGTAAACCAGTTTAACCTCCCTTTGCCAATAAGCTGCTACTTATTTTCAAATTTCCAAAATTTGGTGTAAAGGCCCGTGGGAGCCTAATCATCAAAAGTCTGTGTAAGACCTTTTGTCAATGGAAGTGCACTTCCCTCATAATCGAGTTACCTTAATTACGGGATAGAACCGCAACATATTGATTTACAAATTGCCACAGATAAAAGCCCTTTTGAGCTATGTTTCGAAATTTAAGAACATTGGTATTGGAATTGATGAGCATAAAACGTGCTTTTGCCCTCATAACTCTTCCCAATAAAACTTCTTAATTGTAAAACATTCCAATACGAAAACGCTTAAAGTCCGATCAAACTTGTGGAGAGACATAAAAATAGATACTTATGTTACCTTTTAAACGTATACTCTTCCGATCTTCGTAACTGGTTATAACAACGCATTAAACTCCCCAGACACTTCTACTCCAATCGCAAAGGTAGTTAGTGTTAGTTAGCCAAAAGTGTACAGGGTATCCCACTGTTGGGTTAAATTTTTATTATCTTTCTTTTTTTGAGTGTATCGTTTATCATTCATTCGAAATCTATGAATTTAAGTTATCTAAAATCAAATTTTTACAGTTTTCAAAGAGCTTGCGGTCACGCTTTGCACGTGACCAATTTGAATCATTTTATGGTAAACATAATGTCATGTAACATAATATTGCAGGGCATGTAAACTTCGCTAAGTCCCCGTTACCGTTATTTTTGTATTTTTTTTGTTTTTGTGTGCTATATAAGCCCAGTCAAGCATAACCAACTTGCTGCTATAATCCACAAACAATATCTCTAGGCTGCTCTTAACTAACAACTGGTTGCCGCATCGTGGCGCCCTGGAGTGCCACATGCGCACACACACATCACACACACTCTACATATAAGTGGCAAAGGCAGTTTCATTTATTCAGTATTGTTGCACTGAACTTTCAACATCCATATTAGGCATACAAGATAAACCCAATTATAATATGGACAACCAAGACCTTTTTTTGTTTCGTCTTTGTTGTTGCATTACATTTTACAGCCTGATTGTTGTTGTTGTTGTTGTGGCAATGTTGCATTTGGTCTGTCTAATTTGTGCGCATATTAAAAGCGCGTCTCCGTCTGTTGACATTTGCCAATCATTATTTTACTAGTGTTACTTTAATTGCCACAAACTTGGCTATAGTAATACCCTGTAAACAAAGTGTAAAAGGGTATTATAGATTTGTGCAATGTATGTAACAGGCAGAAGGAGGCGTGGCTGACTATATGTTCCATGGGCAAAGATGGTCAGGAGCAATAGTCGAGCCGATATATGTATATATAAATATATCATAAATTTTTTGTTCTAGCTCTAAGAGCGACCAAAAGTTGCGCATATGCCGGGAAAAATACGAGTTTGTCTAATTATGTCGATATCTTACGCCCTTCCCCCGTGACAGATTTGCGCGGTTTACAACCGTTCCGTTGAATCTATTAACTCGAAACTCAGAGATGTGCGTAGTGTTTATGTGCATTCTTGTTTTAAAAATAATCAAAATCGGATAAATACATCAAAAGTTATAGTCAATATACTGTGCCTATAAACTCTGCCAAAATTCCACTACGTGTAGATATGGATACATGTGAGCTAGAGTTACAAAATTTGGTGTGGAGACTCGTGTGACCCTTATCGTTATAGCTGCATCCACTTTTTTACAATAGACCTCCCCGGCCCCTCCACCCGTACCACGCAAACGACTTACCTTGATTACTGCCACCCCCCATATATGGATTTGAAAATTGTCATAGACATCTATACTGGAGCTATGAGTATAAAAGTAATTTTTGCCACTATAATAGCCAACTTCCCAATTGGGAAACTTGTCTATTGGAACTTCCCAATAGGAAAATGTTTACAGGCATATCGATCTTATGAAAAGAGATATAAAAGTGGATACTTCCATTCCCATTTTACCGTATTTAGTGTTTATCAAGAAAAAGGGTATAGGGTATTCCGCTGTCGCGTACCGTTTGTTATTGTTGTTGTTGTCTTCTGCCGCCAGACGAAGCATGAAGCTGTTGCCAGACCCGTTGATTTGTATCATAGCAGTTAGCCAGTCAGTTACTTATGTCATCTCTTACACGGAGAGTGAGTTGCATGCATCTACTATATGCCGCCTTATGGGCGTGGCAAGTGCATAGGGCTTTTGTTTTGGCTTTAGCTGACTTGCTGTTTGTCTCATATTACGCATTGTCTTGCCGCAAAGAAAGTGAGTTTTATTGCGCTTCTTCAATTCACAGCAAAAGAGAGTGTTGAAATGTGCCGGAATTTTTAAACCATGTAATTAATATTTGTCTTGTGTGTGAGCATGTTTGAATGAATGAGTGAGTCGTTTACCTTTTGCTTGAAATGGACCAGGCAGTTTTACAAGCTTATTGTCGGTCGAAGTAGTCTTGAAGCCCTTTTCGTAATTGGGATTATGTGACTGAAGAAAGTTATTAAATAAAAAAAATATAAATATGTATTCATGTAATAGAAAATGCTTTTAATGTGAGCCGACAACTAAACTTTGAAAACACAGCAAAATTATTGTAACTTGTTTTACAAAAAAAATTTCGAAAAATAAAATTCCGATTGCTGCAATTAGTGGGTTATAAGCAGAAGAGGCAGAAATTTAAGCTTAATATGATTAAAAGGCATGTGCAGAAATTGATAATGTAATTAAACTGTTGCACTGAAGATTTCTTATCTTTTCGAGATTCGTGCAATGTTTGTAACATGCAGAAGGAGGCGTGGCAGCCTAGAAGTCGTTTATACGAAAATTATCTGCAATGACTCTTTTGGCGCTTAAGCTGAAAGTCTTCGCGTCTGTACGTCCGTCCGTATGAACGAATGAATCTCGGAGACCATAAGGACAAGAGACTCAAAGAGATGTTCATAGGCCCTGCCCAAATAAAGTGTCGATTAATGTCCATTATGCTGAGGGGCATGGTCGGTTGTACATGGGTAGAGAGGATGACTAGGAAAATGGTCAACATTGTTTGGTTTAAAAGTCTAATATGTGTCTAAGTACCAACTGGGCAAGCTCCAACACAAATTTTATCTTTGACATTGCTATAGAAGTGAAATTTTGTTGCAGTTTTTAGGAGGAGGGATCCACTTTGTGCACAGTGTCTAAAGAGAAAAAACATAACCAAATCCAGTAGACTGGAATGGTGGTTCGCCTTCTAACTGGTCTTCACGGCGCTTTATGGGAGTCTGGAAGACTGAAAATGTTCTGTCGAGTCTTGCTGTTCAAGACAGCTACAAATTGAGTCGTCAATGACATCCATAATAGCCAGATGTTGGCCAAAATTATTATGACCCGTGTTCAATCTTTCCGTTTCTAACGAAGAAGATATCTGAAGGTCTTTGCATTGGATTATTTCTCAAAGTATTTAGTTACGAGGCATTCGGTGGAGGATTCCCCGCATTGCCTGGAGGTTTTGTCAGTATGGGCCTCTACTCACCCAGCCAATTCTACTGCGCTGACGGCGGTAATCGGCTGAGGACCTATTGGCTATGAGTCAGAGTCATTGTTTGGCATTTTAAACCATGTGTATCTCTATATCCGAGAAATTGAATGATTATCTAGGGCTTATCCAAGCACAGCCTGACTATCATTACATTAAATGTAGTTATCGCAAACAGCTTTCTCTATTAAATTTTCATCTGAAAATGAATGTCGTCCGTGAATAAGTTGAATTTTCACCAAGAAGCACCAGTCACATTTTTCGTTTTTGGAAACGCGGGTGTTATCCCTCAGCAAAAAGTGAGCCAACTCAAATGCATATTTGGGCTGCGGTGGTTAAAAAGATAAAATGGTCTTTCTAAGTAACATTAGCCAAATAATGATGCATAGTAGTCGACCTTATCGAAGGGTCCTCTCTTGATTAACTGCTTCTCTCAAGAACTAGAAGTAATGGACTAAAGCACTCCTGAACGGTCTTAGAAACAGTTACTACTATTATACTTATAGCTCTAAACTCTTGAAAGTCCAAGTAAACAAGTTTCATCGCATCTCAAATTCAGTCAGTTTTGTGCACTCTGTGCTACTTCTTTATGCCAAAGACATGCGCCTTTAATTATCTCAAACAATTAAATGTTTAATATACAATATTTTTTTTTATACATTTTTTTTATGGCTGATTGCTTAATTGATTCTCTCTCGAGCTGTGAAGCTGCTGCAAGACGGCAAGTATCTGTAAGTTGGTTGGCCTAACATCCGCTTGGCATTTGAAATGTTGTCCAGCGTTGTTACACTTGCAACTGCTTAAGCTGTTGCAACATCGGCATCAAGTGCAGTTACAACAACTAGCAAATCAATAGCGCACACTTGGCGTATACTTAATAATTTCAAGAGATTGCTACATGGGCAACAACAAAAACAAGCAACACAGTTACACAGTTTCCAAGCATTAATGTTGTTTTTTTTATTGTGCCATAAATTGGCAACATTTGAGGTTTTATGAGGAGCAGCGGCCGGTTTTGCAGTTAGAGGCTGATAAGTGCTTGGCACTACATTTAACGCTGGAGAAATATCGTATCTTAAAGATACGCTTAGGGTTGATGTTGATATATCACCCATTGCAGTTGCACACGCAATCAGGCCAACAGCAGGTGCAATGCCTGAGTCTTAGATAAGCATCTGGCTAGGCGCATTACGTGCATTTTATAAGTCATGCCATCTAGACTTGCCACAAAATAGAATGCATGCAGCTAACTGTAAACTGTCAGATACTTTGCACCCGATACACACACACACACACACACACACACTCACACACATACGCATTGCATGTGACCAAACGACCCAGTGTTGCCATCTTATCGGCAGCTGACATGCGTTTAATACACATTGCGTATACGCCACATGGTCAAGCCATCTAAACATATTATATAGCTGACAATTCAATCTGTTGTATTTGTGAATTTTAACAGCTTATTATAATTAAGCCAACAGCTTTTAACTGATTTATAACATGGACGCTAATTGACTACAAATTGCAATGCCAACATCGAGCGCATTTTCAATGCCAAGTTATTAGCCAAAAAATGTGCTTAGGCTTTATGAAGTGCTACAAAATGCATTTTCAACTTGATGCAAAAACAAAAAGCTGGCCAAAACCAAAAAGCCAAAACCAAGTCTTGGCCAGTTTTGTGAACTCGACTGGCATTAATTGCATATAAATCAAACATAGCAAAATGCGCGCGCGATCATAAAACAACTTTTCGCATTTGCATTTGACGTTGATTTTGTTTTAATAGACTTTGTTGTTGTTGTTTTTTATATTTTTCATTTTAGCGTTGTAATGATTTCATTTACCAAACTGCCTTGACTTTTTTAGCAGAGCTCGGAGTAGAGCAAATCTTGGAGGAGACATTCTTTTGTGTACGGATTCCATTTAACAACTTGGTATTTTCATAACTTTGTCAAGAATGTTACAACGCAGAGAAGGTTGGATTTTAGTGGACTTGACTTGAGCTGTTATCAGATCGAACAAAAGAAGCTTTCTGAGCCCAACTGAGCAGCTCAAGCCCCCTACCAATCCTTATAGCGCCAAAGGAACAATATATATTCCGATTCCTGCGTACAACCGCTGAGAGCTTTATTGGTTTCCAACGCCCACCGCCGAGGAAGCAATGGTACGAGAAGCGTCGCGAAGCTACTGCAGTGACGAACGCCGCCTATAGAAGGACCCTGCAGTCGGCAGCTACATGATCTATGCGAGATCACCATCGGACAATGAGGAAGATGGAGAGGCGCCTTTTCAGACGTAAAAAATGCAAGCGAGAGAAAATCGAGATGTGCATGATCAGGGACAAAGTTAGGAAGTTCTTCCAATAAGTCAAACATCTAGCTGAAGCATTTAGTACCGGTGCGCCTTCCTGTGCTGGTTGAAATCTGGTAGTGGATGCACAGGGTGCACTGAGGTGGTAGAGGGAACACTCTGCAGCGCGATAATGGGAATAATGCCGCTTCCAGAGTTAGCTCCCCGACGTACCCAACCATTGATGACGATGTGAATATATCTCCTAGCCTTGACGTAGTACGGGTCGTGATCAAGCGGCTCAAGAACAACATAGCTGCTGGCGCAGATGACCTGCCTACAGAGTTCGATAAGACTGACGGCAATGAGTTGGTAAGCATGCTCGATGGTTGGAACATTGGTGTTCAAAGTTGCAAAGTTGATGTGACTATGCAGAATGACTTTGAGCATCATACGCAGCTCCGTCAAATTAGGAAAAAGCCTCAACGAACCTCTGTATACCGAGCGAGTCTTAAGATAAGGCGATGTCCTCTCTTGACATCTTCAACTTCGTAAGTGTGTATTACGAAGGGCCGAGAAATATTGGAGACGCACAATATAGCACTATGTCTGTAAACAACTAAGTAGTAGAGACCACTCTCGCAAGAAGAAACACTCTATATGACGCATATCCTTCATGACGCTGAATAGGTAAGTAAGATCTTTGGCTTTTTGGCGTTGGGAACGAGTACCACATTCGATCGAACTCCCTTTATCGCTCTACGACGATATTGAAATATTGAATCGAATTAACATTCAGCGGATCCGCTGGCTAGCTCATGTGTGGATGAAAAAACTACTGCGAGAAAGGTCTTCAATTCGTTTGTTGAAGGAAGGCGACGAAAGGGCAGGTCATGTCACCATTGGAGGGACACTTTCCGTAACGAGTTACTATGGCCAGTTACGAAAAACAAGAATGAGTAGATGACAATGTATAAACTTAACTAAGAGCGTACGTCTAGTAACCATTGTTTAGCTTTTGTATTAAGTATACGTCTAGATTAGACGTTATTTTCATCATCATTCGGTCAAAGTTTAGCCTTACAGTTCTACAAACCAGAGTACCCATGTCTCATATAGCTAACGAAAGCCACCAAGATTGTCGTGCCTATGTCATCACAGATCCAAGCCATCATTTCGCCAAAACACATTTTAATGCCAACAATCTTAGAAGTATACGTCATACAACAATGAAACCTTTTCGAAGTTTACAGAAGCAGCTGCTTTCAGCAGATCGAAATCTTCCCAATCAAAGATTGCTAGAAATCGTGACAAGATACGCGCAAACTTTGTTCAAGATCAGGAGAATCAAGGTTTTCAGGGCTTTCGTGTAATTCACTTTTAACAAACTTATTTAACAAAAAATGTTGGAGTGCAACTTTTTCAAGAGCTATCTTATAAAATTAAGTATTGTGATTATAGTAAAATCTAAACTTCAAGAGTTTTTTATGTGTATCAAGTCTAAACTGCAGTTAACTAAAGCAAAAACAAACAACAATAACAGATGCTACAACGCTTTTTTATTTGTACTATTGTTGTTGTTTTTGTTGCCAATTGCAAATGTTATATAAAAAGGCTTACAAGGTTCACGTGATTAATTGGCAGACACCAGAGACAACAACAGCAGCAACAAATACAACCCTGACTTGTGGTAGCAATGTTGAAGCTCATGTGATGTTCGAAGAGTAGATGTTGTTGTAACTGTAGTTGTTGTTGATCTGCCTCTTTATACCCTGTACACAAAATATAAAAGGGTATTATAGATTCGTGCAATGTATGTAACAGGCAGAAGGAGGCGTGGCAGACCGTAAGTTTCATGGGCAAAAATGATCAGGAGCAATAGTCGAGTCGATATAGACATGTCCTTCTGTTCGTGTTGTCGCACCGTTCTGTCGATATCTCACCACCTTCCCCCGTGACAGATTTTCGCGCTTACAACCCATTGCGTAAAAGCTATCCAATTGAAGCTTGGTGCAGTTATGCACACTATTACTATGCATGCGTAGTGTTAAAATGATTCATATTGAATAGGAACTTTAGAAGATATAGCTAATAATGTTCCAATTTTAGGCCCCCTCTCCTATGAACTGAAACAGATTTTCAGAAATGTTGAAGTTAACATTTATGTTGACCAAATGTGATACTTTAGGCAATAATATTGATCTTTTTCCTAATCATCCCGCCCGTAGTAACCATCATTACGCACATATCCCTCAACGCGACAAAACAAAAATTTACACAGAAATTTGATTTTCATGGGAAAAATGGATACAGGGTATTCCACTGTCGGTCACCGTCCCGATTGTCTGCATTGAATTTTTTTACAGCTATAGCTGTTGTTGTTGTTGTATTTTGGTCATGTGTCTGCACAAGGCTTGTGCTTGATGTGTTTGCTACAATTACAGGCAATCGCGCAGCAGCCGCAAATCAAAAGACTTAGGCAACAAACTTACCACGTGATGCTTTTTCAGCATTGTGATGATATATATTTATTTTTTATTTCTTTTTTTTTTTGTGTATTGCTGAGTACTTATAAAGCTGCTCGATTTTCAAAGTGAATGTTTGCTTTGGTCAACATTGTACAACATTCACTTTTTGTAGTTCATTGAGCATTCGTTTGTTTCCTTCAATGATGCGCCGTAATGTGCAACATTAAGATAAATGTAGTTTAAAACTCATTTCACTTTTAAAATTGTATAGAAAATACCAAACTCAAAAGCCATACATCAGCTGCCCACGACAAAAAAAACTTTGTATTTCAAAATATGTTTTCTACTTGGCTTTAATTAGATTTTGCTGTTACTTTACTTTTTTTTTGCACATTGTTGAATTGATGATTTTGTAACAAAAGAAAGTTCAACAAGCGTCAAGTAATGAGCCAAGTTTGGTCAGGTGATTGAGTCAATGAGTTTTTGTAGCTGTGTATCTTTTACTTTTGTAGGCTACTTGCAGCCTTTGTGGCACACATAACTTACGTTGATGTACGCCTCGGGAGTTGTCTTCTTCGTATGGCTAACATCATAATATTTAGGCTTTATGTGAGTGCTTTTGATACATTTGAATGTATTCATTAGCATTCAAAGAAACTACTCACAAGACGAGAAAGTGTTACAAATATACTATTATATCGGTACATCAATGATAAATCTGCCCACACACACACACATAAATAAACTGTCTGTGTGTTGGTGTGCCGGTCAACAGCGTGAGAACTTAAAGTGAAAATTGTCAACTTGGATTGGTATACTCTACTTTTTCACTACGTAAGTGTATATTCAGTTGGTAATACTGTTTGTAATGCAGTGAAGAAGCCAAGGCTGACCATCTGTTATTTATGCACTAAATATAGAAATTTTCTTTAAGTTAATTTTTGAAAAATTTCTCTAAATGAAAATATCCCGAAAATGTAAAAAAAAAATATCTATTTTTAAGAAAATATATTACTGAAATAAGAGTCACAAAGACTTTTATAGCAAAAAATTGATTCTCTTAATAAACATACTGGAAAATTGATAAGTTTATCTTATATTTATAAACACAAGAACAAAATTTTTAATTAAATATAAAAAATCCACAGAAAAAGGAAGTCGCCCGAAAATACGGAAAAATTATTTATTTTTAAAAAAACATTCTTTAAAAAATATTGATTTCAGACTAAGTACTTTTCTTAAATTTTTAAATAAAAATAATTATTATAACAAGTTCAAAATGAAATAAATCATTAAAATGTTGAAATTATAGAACCAAATTTCAAAAACAATTTTTCATACAGAATTTTTTCAAAATTCAATGAAATAGGACAAAATTTTATATGAAACATAAATTTTTCGTTTCGATACTAAACAATAATAATAGAATACATAATAAATAAAGCTGCTTAAAATTAATAAATTATTCTCTTAAATACTGATTCTTTAATCTTAAAAAATACGTAACTAACTAAACAAAGAAACGCGTTTTAAGATTTCGACCTTTTTAAATTTAGAGCATTTAATTTTGAACTTTGTGTTACGATAAAAGCCTTTCCAGGAAAGGCCTTCAGGTTACATAGTTATAAAATACTTTAAAATAATATGAAAATCTAAATACAGTTTTTAATCAGTCTTGAAAATATATAGGAATATAATATATATAAATGCATTATTCTTTTGCTTTTTCAGTTAGTTTTTAGTATTGTTTTTGAGAAAACAAGTTTGGGCTCTTGAAATATATTTTTTATTTGTACTTAAAATTACTGATAATTACAATGTTTATTGAAAGAGCAGTGTTTGAATTTTTTTTTAATAATTCACAAAACGCATCCGTATTTTTAAGCAAAACAAATAAGAATTATTTCAAAAAAAAATTTTATAATTTGCGTACCATTTCAGTTTTGAAAAATTAAAAAATTTATGTATATAAAATTTAATTATAAAAATCGATCAATTTAGCTGTGCTCAATTTTTTATTCGATTTGTTTTCTTTGAGTGCATCGAAAGAATCAGAAACAATCCTTAAAATGATCAGAAAAACTCAACATATTTGAAGTCAATCGAATGTTATAGAGTCCTCCTTTCAATTTCGTACGCACAAACCGGGCGCAATATGGGAATAGGCTAAATTATGCAAAATAACTTTAGAAAAATAAACGGTACATTTGTTGTTCAGACAACTTACGTCTTTTCTCTTTACAAACTAAATTTTGTAGCAAGCACTCATTGTTGAAACTTTGATAAGTATCTTCAAAGAAATATGCACAAACTGGATCGAAAATATCCTCGCAATCGTGTTTACAATGCTCCTGGCATGTTGCTTCATCAGCGATCAAAAGCTCTGGCAGCGCAATAAGCCGACGCTCACACACTCTGTTCTTCATCAGACAGGCGTTATGAAACACATGACAGCGTTCTCCATCGGTGGCCCAAACGAGATCTCTTTCCAAAGAGCAGCTTACAGCAATATTGCATTGATAAGGATCATAATCTGCTCTGGCCCACTGTAGCATACCCCAAAGCGTAAACAAAACCAAAGCAACTTGGCTGTAAAACAACATTGTTTATATCTAAACCGAAAGCCAACTAGTGGAACTTGAAAAAACTAACGTGTTTCATTAGATTTACCGCTTTTATATGATTTAGTCGAACGCTAGTTAGTTTAATTAAGGGGCTTTTCAGGAGATCCCAATCTCGGTTGGCGTGTAGAATATAGTGCTATTCATATGGTTCTACAGCTTTGTATTTGTTGGACAATGGGCACCAAATTTTCTGTTTGAACACTCTCTCTAAGCCTAAGCAGAAGTTATGTTAAGTGCATGGAATAAAATATAATACCCAAAATGGGTATCAGCAGTGTGAGAAGAAGTACCAAAAAATATAAGTAATTATGCAAATAGCAGATGTTATACATGCTGACACACAAATTCGCAGCCATTGCCGACCACTGCTTGAATGTCAAGATGCGCTGAAAAGTGCGGTTAATTTAAAAATATCCAGATTTGGTCGAGTGCGTTTTAGTTTACATTCTTCTTCTTAACCGACATGGTCTGCCTCTTTGTCGCCTTCCTTCAACAGAAGCATTAAGACCTTTCTCGCAGTAGCTTCAGCATTTTCATATAGAATTCTAAAATGGTGAACATCAACGCCTTTTACCAAATGACAGTTTAAGAGCGCTATGCATTAAGGAGTCTTAAACTGTTGGAAGTATTATGGGTTACCAACACATTGCTTTCGAAATACAGTACAAGAAATTGAAGAGCTATCACTTCTTCTTCTTCTTAACTGGCCATAACACTTAACTGGTTTTTTTGCATCGTATTGTTACTAGTGAAACGTAGATTCATTATGATAATCCAAAGCGAAAAAAATCATTAAAATCACCTGGTCATGTATCAACATCAACGGCAAAGCCGAATAGCATTGGCTCCAAGGTAATGCTATGTATTTGGTGGGATAAGCTTGACGCCACGTCATTATTATGAGCTTCTAAAACCCAATGAAACCATCAATGTAAATCTGCGCGAAAATTGCCCGGAAGACGAGTAAAGACACAAAAATGTTATTTTACAGCATGACAATGCTCCATGGAAACATGGTTGGAAACAGTGAAATGGAAGGTGCTACCGGAAGTTTCTATCCAATTTAAATAATTTTTACATAACATATGAACAATAAGAGTGTGCATGACCGTGCCAAGTTGCAATTGGATAGCTTTTATGGAATGGGTGTAAGCTGCGAAAGTCTGTCACGGGGGAAGGGAGTGAGATATCGACATGAATCTTTACCTCTGAGAAACAGTTTACAAAACAAACAGACAGACATGTCTATATCGAGTCGGCTGTTGCTCCTGATCATTTTTGCCCATGGAACATATGGTCTGCCACGCCTTCTTCGACTTGTTACATACATTGCACAAATCTATAATACCCTTTTACACTTTATGTACGGGGTATAAGAAAAAAATACTTTATAGCCAATAATATTTGTTAAGCTCCTTTGGTAGTGAAAATTTCATGCGGTTTCACAGATGCACAAACGAAAAAATTGGATTCTGCTTTGTGAACTCTTCAGTGAGGGAAGACCAGAACGAGACATTTTACAAATTTTTGTTCGTAATTTTTAGAAATTCAGTGTAGAAGCACACCCAATTCACGCAAACTCTGACCCCGCTTATCTTCGTGTGTCCTATAAAAGAGTCAATGAGTTGGTAAAAGTACGACGTGGAGAACTAAATCCATCCATCTCTGCGTACCCAAAAGTATTTAATCAGACACATCTTTGAAGCCTAGCTATAAGGGTATGGAAACTTCGACACCCGCAACTTAGACGCCGATATATCTTTATCTATTACTCGCGCTTATCATATGAAGGCGGGTATATTGCATGAGTAACGTTGGGTTCAAAAAAAAAACACACACAGATACCGCTCCACTTAATTAAAATTCAGAAGCTGTTGGCAACAACAACGAAAGCAACAACTTGAACAACAACAAACAACTCCGAAATTCGTGAGAGCCACACTAACCCAAATAGCGTGCAAGTTTCTCTATGTATTTTGTATGATTTTTTATGCGCTCATCAAAATTATGTGGTCTCTGCGCTGCAGTTGCAACAACTGAAACAACTAAAAACAAAGCTATGTGGCATGTGGCATACTGCAATATGATTACCACAGAGCCAACAAATAGGTGCAACAACAACAACAGTGGCATTTTTATGTATTTTATGGATAACTATTCAAATGCAGTATAAATACATGCTCATAATTGGTCTATAACTGTACTACGTATACGCAATGGCCGATAATCGGTGCCTCATTTGTAGGCAGACCAAGTGAAGTGGCTCGGATTGCATCATACACACTCAAGAGACGAGCACGATCACGATCATGCTGATTGTGGTGATAATGGTGATGATAATGATGTGCCAAAGTGGCAGACATCATTAGGAATACCTTTGAATTAGTTATCGAATTCGGTTGCACGCTAAAACCATTAAAAGCTATTTGGTAATTGTTGAAATGAAAGAAATGCCGAAAAAAAAGTGAAGAGAGAATAGACATAAGGCAAATCGATAGACAGACACAGTCACTTCAGAAATGAAATTAGCGAAAACAAATACCAAATTTTTTAAATTGAAATTTGTGGAAAAGAGCGGTTAAAGACAAATGCGCCAAATTGCATGTGATACTTATTAAGTAGTTATCACTTTAAGTACATTACACAATAACCACAACTTTCCATTAGCGGTTACTTATTATAAGAGTTATGGCTGCCAAATTGGATACATTTGAATTCGCACATTTTAAAGTTGAAGATAAAGTGATCCAAAAGCCTTGAAATTGAAATTCCTGCAAATACAAACTGACAGTTTGGTTTCAGCTTTTATCAAATTTTGGAAGCCCTTACAGCACCTGCAAACTGAGAGTTCACAAAATGCCACTTTTCTACAAATCAATAAGACAGCCTGAATCCATCGATAAGATAAACTTGTGGCGATCTGGCCATGCACTAACTGGACCGGTCTGGCCACGCACGGTCAAAAGTCCGGTCACACCAAAACCGAAAAACTACTCTGGTCACTCTAGAGGAGGACTTCCTTCTTCTTCTTACTGGCCTTCGATCGACAACACGTCGTAAAATTAATGCACTAATTCTTTTATATATTATTAACTTATTGTTATTAAAAACACTTAAATTAAAAGTGTAGTTTGGATTTATAAATATTTGGTGGGTATACACACAAAACGACCCCACCATAAACTTTAAGGAGATGCAATGCTTGCATTCATTTTGAGATGCAAACATAACCAAACCAAAGACGTGTTGACCTTACTCGGCCCTGTTAAACCTCCAGCGACCAACACCAATTTTTCGCATCCTAGAAAAATTTTTATAGAGCAAGAGAGAAAGAGACACTGGCGCATAGATGGATTTCATCGGGCAAAAAATATGATAATAGTGATGGGTTCTTCAAGCAGAGATATGCGCGATTGAGATCTTTTTCTTAGCTGGCCATAACAACCCGTTACCGGGTTATGGCTTCATGTAGAGTAATGCTCCAAGCGCCTCTGCTTTGCCTGCGGCAAACTTTCAACGGTAGATTGTGTGCTCTCTACCCAGTTCTTTTAACAGAGACATGTTTTGCCCAACAGATGCATTATTATTCTACAAACTCTCGAAAAGACACAAGAGTGAGACACTTAGGCTTTAAGTGATCTAAAGCTAATATCTAAAAGCTGGCTCGATACCACAGGAACAGCTACAATGCTTACAATCAATTGCTTCGCCATACATAACATTCGTTGTTATCGGCATGCAATTGTCGCACAACTCCTACTGGGAGAAGGGTATTAGCTGCTTAACGTGTGTTTAAACTATCGATCGTGAAAAAATATGTCGTGAGACACAAAAGAAAAAAATCGATGTATCGATAGTAACATTGCTAGTTTTGCGGCTCTAGCACAAGTCTGAATAAATAACTTTATCTTAAATCAAGAGTGATAATTTTAGACCTTCTCATATCAATTTTTTTCGTTCTATTTTGTAAGAAAATCCTTAATTCCCGTTTTTATTGTTTTTATTGATTTTGAGAACGAAATTGATTTACTTAGCAAGTTCTAACGATTTGGGCACGTTTCAACTACTTATAACATTATTTTTTCGCAACAAAAATAGTTTGGAATTTTGGAATATTTTAAAGCTTGCACAGTCGACTATGTCAATTTGATAGAGTTTAGTATAGTGATCAAGTTCTTGCAAAAATATGCGACAGTCACAATAATTAGTTAGGGAATGCCATTAAGGTAGGACAGATTACTAAGAATAAGACTGAGATATTACTTTTGGATTCATTAAACAATTATATTTAAAAAGTCATTTCACCTATAAATCATTCCACACTCTGAATAATAAAGCGTGCAACACTTTAACTGGACTTGTTTAAGACCTTGCCAATTTCTTTATCAGCAAACCACGATCTTTCAGATCCAAAATGCGTGCATGCCGAGTTAAGCTTTCCATTTTTTGTTTTTTGTGCCATTCAATCGATAAATATCGACAGATTCCACTGACTCAGTTGATTTATATGCATCGAGGCGTTGAAAGTGCATGCAAATTGCAGCATCAACAACAACAACCACAAGCAGCCTTGACACAAATTCAGTCTTCACATTCACACTCATTCACAATGGACGCTTTCGTCTCTTTTGCGTTCACCTAAATGTGGCTTTTCTTGTGACCATTTCGCTTACCGCTCTCCTTGTATCTATCGGTCTTGCTGTCTTGTAGTTTCTTGTTTCTGGCTTTAAAGTTGCTATAATTATGTGTGCATTTTATAACACTCAAGCGAACCGGATTTCTAGCACTGAACCATGGTCTCCCGGCAGATGCAGCACTTAAGTGGCAATTGTAGCAGGAAATCAAAAAGTCAACTTGTTTTATTTTTAATGCATCTTTTTTTTGTCGGACAGTTTTGTTGTCTTCTACTTTTAAGGAGAAAGTAAAATGCACTGACAATTACAGGCAAACTTGGCCAGCAAACTTGGCAACTGGTTGAACATGAAGTTCAATATAAAAGTCAACACAAAAAACCAAATTGTGGTCAACATTGTGTAACCAAGCGTATAGACTTAAAAACAAACTGGCACGAAATGTTAATGACCTCGTTAACGCCCACTGTCGGCCAGCTTCTTAACTTGGCTGGTTTATAACTTTATTCTAGCCAAGCCAACAGACGACCTCTGGGACGACAGACAATTAACAGCAACCCGCTAATAAGAAGCAATCGATTTTTGGGCCTGGCTTTATGTTTATTACAGTTCTTATTTGACTGCGAACTAAACGAACGGGTTACTACCGTTAGATGGCGAATACCAGGGCTGCAAGTACCAGCGATTTCTTGTATGTTTCGGTTTAAGAGTTTGAACTACTATAACAATGCCTCAAGCACGCTGAATATTAAGTGAAATGTATACGAGTAGCCAGTTAAACTTGCTGTGCTTATATTTGATATGATGTTCTTACAAGTAATTTGAGCAAGGGTTCTCTCTCACGTCTGTCACTCTTCAAGTGTTAAGCAAATGCACCAACACTATTATAATGCACACAGTAAGATAATGAGCGTAGTGCAAGAGATAAGGCAAATAGCTGTTGTGTGTAAGAGCGAAAAGACAACACTGTTGGAATAGTGAGCGATAGTGCACTATAAAAAACACAAGAGTGAGAAGATGAACTTATAATATACTGTACTCACTTGTGCAGATTTTGTTATTTGCTGACATCGTTACTTTTCTTCTTCGGTACACCAAGCACTCGGCGGCAACAGTGGTAGGATTTACTTGGACAGATTCGCAGCTTTTTTTTTAACACACTTCTGAAGAATATTGTGTAGTTATCCGAATGTATTCGCTGGCTTACAAGGCTCTAGTTTAACTCTTGAGGTTGCAGCTTAATATTGTTTGACATAAAAATACGCTAGGCTTAGGCTTTAAAGCCTAAAGTGGAGTGACGAACTAGTTGGAACCTGAGATTGGTGTTGGAAACTATACTTTTGATGTTGTCAAAAATTTCGTCTACCTTGGTACCACCTTCACAACAAGGAACAATGTCAGCATGGAGATCAAGCGGAGTATCACTAGTCCCAATAGATGTTACTTTGGTCTCAGTAGGCAAATAAGTAGTAGTCGCCAATTTTTTTTTATAAATTTAGTGATGTTAGCTGATCTTGTATGATGAAAGGAATACATCCAGTGTGTTTGATGTTCGTACGTTCAAAGGTATCAACTTTAACTCTGACTATACCTTGTTGCAGCCAGTTAAGAAGAAGCAGCTGGGTAACTATTACACAGTTATTTTCCTTCTTTTAAACGCAAAATATTGCATTCATAGAGTTTGCCGTTTGCTCATAAGCTGTTTTATTTCAAACCATTTTAAACATACATAAGTGATGTGAGCATATTTATAAACAAAAAAAAATTATGTGAAATTCATTTTTGAAATATTAATCTTCTCTTTCCGTTTCCTATTTCTCACCATTTTGGCTTGAGTCTTCCTACTTTTCAAACGTTATGCAAAGCCAATTTTTGTCTAACAGCGTTTTCTCACAGTAGTCAAAGTCAGAGAAGTCAAATTTGAATTCCATATTTTAGAGCGCTTCCTCGCAACATTCGCTATGTGGCATTTGTAGCCTTTCTATGTAAGTCCAAAACATTTTTCTTTTCAAATAATTTTACATATTTCAATAAAAGCAATCGGAACATTAGAAGAAGTACGTTCAATGTCACCAAACTTGAAACAGTTGTAAAGAAATCAGAATGAAGAGAAAGCAATCCTAAGAAATTGCAGGCAGGCAAAGATGTTTAAAAATTGGGGCAACTGATAGTCGGTTCCTGGTATGGAACATATTCACATCCTCTAAGAACACATGACTTTACTTTGAAAAACTGGCCACAAAAAGCAGACCAGATTTGTAAAGCGTGGCACCTCCAAATAAAAACAAGCGTATCTTTCGTAATAGAGTGTACAATTTTTCAAAAACGCAGATGGTTGAAGGCATCAATCATTAGGGAACTCCGTAACCTACTCGCTCCGCTTGCCAACCCCGTGACTCTTTCAAAGTAGATCATATTCTTTTTCCGTTCCTCCTCCCACTCAGATTTGCTCAAATTTGTTCTACTCCGAAAACCAACTTTTTTGTAATAACAGTCCCAGAATATTATCGGAAATGAAACATTTAACGTTTCAGAGCCACAACAGTATTCTCACTCTGCACCTTCTGCAGTTGTTCAATATTCTAATCCATTTTAACTCAAGTTACTCAAATTAATCTCACATGTATTCTCTTTTTGTAGTTTTTCAAAATGTTTACATTTTTCCAACGTATTCATAGCTTTTATATTCAAATCGACAATATATTTGTTCAATCTTCTAATTAAACTCACATGTTTCAAATATGAAACCGTAGCTCTGTCCATAAATCAGCTCAATTTTTGCTCGTCAAGGACGTGCCGTATATTGAGCCGAGAAAACAGCTAAATAAGAAAAAGATCAGGTCGCAAACTCTGCATATCAGTGTTTTTGATTGAAAAGAACAGGAGAAAGAAAGTCTTTTACTTTTAATCCACTGCTAAAACAACCTTATTCAATGCCAAATTATGTGAATATCCGGTTATGAAGCAAATCAGTGCGCAGCCCTGTTAAACGCAATAGCAATGGAACCATTCTGAACTGGACCCGTAACTCTTGAGCAAGGCTTGCCAGTAAGCTTTAAGGCCACGCCCCCTTGACATATCGTATTTATTATATAACTTGGCGTTGAGCGACTAGCAATTAAGTGATTTCATGTTACAACAAATAGCTACAGCCATAAAAACTTTATCTATAATTATATTTAATAATTTATAGCTAAATTTTTCACCTTTGACTAAATCATATTATGTTTTATTGCTATGAAGCTAAGACCGGCTTTTAATGCATTTAGGTGTGAATGCCAGCAAACTTTCAGTGTCTCCGGATATCAACTATTATCATGGCATCTGATGCCGATAGCTTAGAGCGTGACCTAAACGCTCATTAAGTTTAAGCCGAGCTTTGATATTTTGTAGCATAATTAATGTAGTAACAAGCTCATTAGCTGTTTATATAAGTCTTTGGCCATAGAAAGTGCACAGCAGCAATTAAAGTTGGCTGAAAATAGAGCCGATAATTTCCCTAGTCTGTCTTAACTTGGCTTAAGAGGCCAAAGCAATTTGAGTTGACAAACAGCGCAGAATATAAATTGAATAATCAAAAGACTTATATGACGCATGCGACAATTGTGAAAGAACACGCATAAGAATTTTGGTGTCAAGCGCGTTCAAAGTCTACTAAGGGCAAAGCCAGTTCTCGCACAAAACGCTCTTAAGTCAACAGCAAGTTGTGAAATTTAGCAGCGAAAGAGAAATTACAAAAAAAGCCGCTTCTGGCATGACAAATATTCGAGTTCTAAGACAACTGTCATGCATGATACAGGCTTAACTTGGCTTAAACAACTGCAGGAAAAAATGCAGCACAGACCCCCTTGGGGTTTTAATGCACTGTTAACAATTTGCAAACAACGCCAAATACTGCTGTTTTTTGTTGTTAGACCAAAACTGTAAGTGCAGCTCATTAGCGCAAGAAAATTGAAAAACATGGCTTAAAAAAAAAGATACAAAACATTGTCAGTTAACATACCTTAATATCATTTTACTGACGTTGCTCGTTGAAACTTGGCCGTTGGCCGTAGTTGTTATTTGTTTGTTGTTTGGCGGTGTTAATGACTTCTTTAAATGCGTTTTTTGCAGCTATTTTCGCACACACTCACACACACAAACACACTACAATACTGTCCAATTAATCCAATTATGGCCAAGTTAAAGTGTAGCTGCTTGTTTTTACTTTTTGGTAATATAACTTTTTTTTATTTCCTTTCTTGCTTAACTTGACCTTAATTATTTTCGGGCCTACAAGAGTTCGTTGCTTAAGTCTTTTGTTTTGGCTACGTTTTTTGCACAGAAAACGATTATTCTTATTAAACTTCACCCTTCGAAACTTCTTGCACTTGTTTTGCTGCCGCGTTTCCTGCTTTACACTTTCACACACTCACACAAACACACACGATATATAACGTGAAGTACCGTTAGCCGCATGCACAACCGACACGCTGTGTGTCCAACAATTAACTGAACACTGCGACCCAATGTTGCCACAGAAAAAGCAAAAAAAAATTGCCGGCTTGACGGCTGCGTTTGCTGCAGCTGCGACGTCGGCAGCGATAGTCCATGGCTTTGGTTATCAGCAAAGCGACAGTTAACAACAACAGCAGCAACAACAACAACGACCTAAACGAAGCCGCTTTGAGCGCTTTGATAGCAAGTCGTCTTTGAGTGCAACTTGTTTTGAGTGAGTTTTTTGGCAGGCAGCGTGGTGAGTTTGCCAAGTGGTGAGTTACGTGCGCTCAAAGTTTGTTGCCTAAGTCTTTTGTTTTTCTTTGCTTACTAAATGCAAACTGATAAGATGTTTGATGCCATTTTTACTGCGCATAGAAAAGCAGTTTGGAAAGCCTATTAAAATTTAACAGCTCAATAAACATTTCTTAAGTAACTATGAAAACAATTATTTAAGTTAAGCTTGAAGCTTGTAAATCAAAATAATATACCAGTTCGAAATTTCTCGTTGACAAGCTTGTAGTTGGTTTAGTCTAAAATTATGCATAGTTTTGGTATAACTTTAACTTGTGATATATGTGTCATAAGTGGAAGCAGGCCTAAATACTAAATCTCGGATCCCGATCCTTACCCTTATAGTTTTATCTTTCATATCAGCAGTAGCTTGAGTTTTCAGCTCTATGCGTGCGGACAGGGCTCTGGTGTAACAGGAATAAAGCTTCTGATTGTCATTTAACGGAGAATGGCCAGATTTGTCTCTACCCTTATCACCACCTTTTATTAGAGTAGTGACTTAATGTATAAAGTGAAGCGTAAGAAGAAGAAGAAAAATTGTGCAAGTGGCCAAGTGCTATCAAAAAATGCGTATTAGCCGAATGGTACCTAACGGTTGGCACTCATAATCTTAAAGCCATTTACTTGGCACAGTTGGACATCCTGATACTATGCTTGTGTGGCCATCGACAAGTTTGGATATAAGCTTTTTGAAGATGCTTTAATCGGCAAACAAATTTCAATATTTGTTATAGATATGTTTTATTAGGAGCCACAAAATATGATATGTAGACTGATGTGCGCCCAATAAGGGGCTGTTCATAAATGACGTTACCAAAATGTTGATGACCCCCTCGCCCAAATCGTGCAACGAACAATAACATTAATTCGTCTGAATCATTGCATATTGGATGCAGAGAGTACTCTCTGCTGTTATAATAGGGTAAGAAGGATGCTTTGAAGAGTCAAAAATTTAAAATTTAATGCAAGATCTTGAATCCATATGTTTGAATTCAAAATGAAAAGAAAACATTCGTTGAAAGCATAAAAATGTTTGCAACTTTGATTGACATTTTACTTGTGACATCACATTTTTGGAATCAATCAATATTTATCGAGCGATTGAACATCCGTGTTTGTCAGATCACATCTCTTTGGAACCCTTCCAGCACACTGTGAGAGCTGTTCACGGATAAAACTTTGAAAACTTCCTGGACGTAGCTTACGGATTCTTGGGTGGTGTTCATTCTGGAGAAAGTTTTTTTATTACGCCTCATTCGCATTAATGGGGAAATATAATATATTTTGTTTGGATTTTTGGCTTAAATAATATATTTTTTTTAATTTTACGTTTGAAAGAATTCCACTACAAAGAATTCAATCTAAACCAGTGATCGGCACCGACAGCAGAGACGTTGACAAAAAATAGGTCGTTCCTATTGGAAACTTCTCTGCTGCCACTGTCGACGCTTCAATCAGCTGATTTTGTTACCTGCGACGCCCGCTAGAGCGCGCTGTGCCTTACTTTGGAAACCACCCTCGTGCTTTTGTCAACTTTAAGCTTTTAAAATCGCTTCAAACAAATTAACTGATATTTCAGGAAAGGTCGGAGCCATAATATTTAATTTAGCTACGCTGTGTTTTGATTTATATTTTGTTTTTATTTTTTGACTCTTTTTTATCTATATTTAGCTTTCTGCCTTATATTTAGAAATAAAATATTAATGACGTTATTATTGTTGTATTGTTATTAATCAGTTTTAGTTTTGTTGTTGCGTAATGCGCTATTACAACCAGCTTATTGTTAAAATAAAAAAGAAATACCTTAAAAACATTTTAAAAGAAATCAGATTATTGATTAATATGTTATGTTAAGCTTTCGTTTTACTTACCATTAACTCAGATTATAAAAGGTTCGGTTTTTACTTTGTACAATTGAATAACCTTTTTATTTGACTAACAAAACAAAGGAAAAAAGTTTCTAGCCATTTTAGTTTTAGTCAACGGAGACTTGCAAGTTGCAGCAGGGTTTACCCCTGTAACTTCTGCATTTACCAACCGATTTTCTAGAAAAAATTTTGTGCTCAGGAATGAGAACTCTAATCTCTTTGTCGATTATTAAGCAGCATTTGATAACCGGTGCGAGATCGGGCGTATGCCCCACTGTTTGGGTTTGGAATCCCTGCAAAAGTTGGAGTGACGTCAAGAAAATACACACAGCTCCGCTGTGTTCGTGATGGAGAATGTGTTGCGAAAGCCCATGTTCATCGGGACGTGACAACATTGCACTATAAGAGTGTCCAGTTTTTCGCCTACGCAGATGATATCATTGGTCGTACTAAGCGAGCAGTTATCGGAACATTTTCGGCTATTGAAAGAGAATCCGAGACAAAGTATATATTTACTTCGTGTAGAAAGACGCCGGAATATCAGAATTATGTTGGAAACTATACCTTTGATAGTGTCAATTACATCGGCACCACCGCCACCATGAATTACAATGTCAGAATGGTGATCAAGCGGCAGAAGGAGGCGTGGCAGACCATATGTTCCACGGTCAAAAATGGTTAGGAGCAATATTCTAGTCGATATAGCCATGTCCGTCTGTCCGTCCGTCCGTCTGTCCATCGATTTAGCCATGTCCGTATGTCTGTCTGTCCGTGTTGTAACGTGTTTCTCAGAGACTCTAAAAGTTAGAGCAAAAAAATTGTACCAAAACATGCGCATTTTCCAGGAAAAGTGCAAGTTTTCTTTTTTATGTTATAAAAATTATTGAAATCGGATAAGTACATCAAAATTTATAGTCAAAATCGATTTACCTTAATCACTGCCGCACCACGCAACATATTGATTGAAAATTGCCACATATATTTGTAGCAGTGTTTATGATATATGTTTCAAAATTCAATAAAAGTAATTTTTGCCTTATACTAACCAACTTCCCAATAGGAACTGTCATGCCAATTGGAACATCCCAATAGGAAAATGTTTACAGGCATATCGATCTTATGAAAAGAGACATAAAAGTTGATACTTCCGTTCCCATTTTACCCTATTTAGTGTTTCTAAAGAAAAACGGTACAGTCGCGCACCGTCCCGACTATCTGCATTAAACTTTCATAGTTACTCTGTATTGCGGGCTAAGACTTAAAATGTATTTTCTGCAAGTCTTTTCTCTCATCTGAAATGCTTTCTTGTTGGGTTCGATTGTGCTGAAATTCCATAGGAAAGTCATAATCTCTACTATCAGAATGTGTTTCGTGTCCCTCCGTGGATTATAAAGATCATCTAAAGATATCCGATTGAGTATACAATTTTTGGCGCTCCGACTTTTTCCGGTCATATCAAAGTTAGTAGAACTTTCTTTAAATAAATTTGTAATTAAAGTGTTTTATCTTCTAAAAATTGATCACCAGTGAACGAATGTGCTAGAAGAATACTTGCTCGCTCGTAGAATAGTAAACAAAGTGAACCTCTGTAATTTAAATTCTACTATTTGAAATTAATAGCCGAGAAAACATATGAATAGTTTCATTGTTTTCAACATGCAACAACTAAGATTGGGATCTTTTGAAAAGCCCGCTTATTAAACCAACTAACAGAAATAACACCAGGTTTTCACAAAATCGTATAAAAAGCGGAAAACCTATTGAAAACAGTTAGTTCAACTAGTTTTATGAACGTTTAGATTGAAAAAATGTTTGGTCACAGTAAATTCGCTTTGGTTCTGTTAAGCCTTTTGGTGATTTTTCACTGGGCCACAGCAAAACATCATCATCATGTATGCAACTATGCTGTTATGTGCTCCAATGAGAGAGATCTCGTTTGGGCCACCGATGGAAAACGTTGTCATGTCTTTCATAACTCCTGCCTGTTGACGATGAAGAATTGTGAGCGCCAAAATAAAGGCCTACCAGAGCTGATGATCACAGATGAAGACAGCTGCCAGGAGCATTGCCATCATGAATGTGATGAAGAGATTGATCCAGTCTGTGCGCAGTTCTTTGAGAAGGGCGCTTTAACCTTTAGCAATAAGTGTGAACTACACAATTTCGTTTGCAAGGAGAAGAAACGTAAGTAATATGAAAGATATAATGTAGTGAATTTATCTATAGCTAATTTCTATTATTTAGCCCTTTCCTTTGCTATGCCTGGTACGTGCGCAGAGCAAGATGATAACTAAGGAATTTGAACAAGTTAATACTCTAATAAGTTAATACTACAAAAACTCAAATATGTTTGAGTAAATATTGTGGCTTTTCTACCAATAACATAGTACGAGATTCAATATGTAAATAGATTTTTGCTTCTGTGCTTTAATTATAGTTATCTTCTTTTAAACCATTAGGGGGCTCCGCCATCTGCTCGCTCCACTGGCCCACTCTCATGCCTCTATCGAGTTGGATCATATTCTCGTACTCATCCTCCTTCTCGCTCTCTCCCCTCTTCATTCATCACGAAAATATATTATGTAAAACTTTTTTATGTAATAAAGAGATCTATGTATCCCCCTTCATTAGGGAAACATAAATAATGTAGAAAAACTGTTTTATATCTATTATAGATAGCCAAATCTTGCTATAAAACAAATATTTCGTTAATTACCTAATTTTTATCTACATGAATTCAAAGCATATACCCAAACTTTACATTAAACTTTATAAATCAATACAAACATTAAATTTGTGTTTTCTACCTGGGTACGCATAAACGCATGCCTACTCGCAATTCCCGATACTTTGAACCACTTCGTATATTGCGCTGTACCCGAAATTATGAAGCGGTTTGAACTTACTGTATTCCTCCACCTGTCATTGCTGAAAACGATATTTTACAATTAGTCTGAGTATTGACTTAATTATCAATAAACTCCCTCAGATCTTCTCGTATACTTATGTGTGCGGATGATGTAATAATATTCTGATAATTCCATATCAGTAATCCTAAAATTTTTAGCAACCCGTGCTTCTCTTCTTAACAATCCAGGGCTACGACATGATGTAGGGCACAATCGGTGATACCAAAGGTGGCTCTCATAACGGACCTTACTCGGATTAAAAGACCTAATATCAGTGCTCAAAAGAGTGCAATTCGTTCATTTCACGGTTCATCACCAATGTTCGAATATATTGCACGATGTCCCTTTGAAACCCGGGAATAATTTTCACACAAGGTTCTCGTAATTTCGCCGCATTTTCGGCAAGCTCGTTCCTTTCTATAGCCATGTGTCCTAAAAACCCAAAGTAGCTTTATTTTGGTTTGGTTTTGTACGCAGTAATGTCTGATCTTATATAAAAGGTTGTTGCGGTTGTAATATGATAAACCTTGTAGGTTGTATAGACTGTCCCTGCATATGATGTGCTTTCCCTCATATTCCAGAGCGTGGTTAATGGCTTTTAGGATGTCTAATGCATCAGCTGCGAAAACAGAGTAGCTTTGGGGGAGCCATCCTCAAAATACAATCAATCCACAAAGGTTGTTGCCACATCTGACTTTGAAGCATCATTGTATTATTTTCTCCAATTTGGGAACTTTCCTGTTTTTTCTGCAAAGTTACCGCAAACTGAAGTGTATTTATTGTAGTGTTCCGTAGTCTCCAAGTTGGTAACGGGCTAATCTTGAACCAGCAATGGGGAACTACATGTCGTGGACACAACAATATACCTCTTGCGCTTTTTGTCGCTGACCACTTCTTCAGTTGACCACTCCAAACTATTATCTCTATGCCTCATAAATTTTTAATTCGACAGTTATTTTGTGAAATCTTTTTTTGAATAAATAAATAGAAGCTCCAAAGGTCGCGATCGAAGAAGAAGATTCAGTCATTTTCCAAGGTGTTTTTCAGTTGACATCTCGCTTCATTTTTCCATACCGAGATTACCTATGTTCAGCTTGGCGTTTGCAATACAGGAAAAATGCTATAAACTTGGGAATACTATTTTGTTGCAAAACCACTGCAAACGAGCTTACTCCATTTGGAAAATTAAAACCGTGCGAAACCGTTTCACACATAAAACGTTATCAAATTAAAAGCTTGCTAAGCAGCCAATCCCAATACACCGAAAACCAAATCCAGCTCCAAGTCCGACAGCAGAGTTACTAGTCCAAATTAATATGATACGCGCTTACCCACAAATCAATTACCCAAATTCGATCCATTTGAAGGTAACTGCACACGCACACACACACACGTGTGTGGTGTGTGTCGGTGTCTGTGTGTGTGTGTGTGTGTGTGTGTGGGGTGAACCTAGTCGATATCACTGCGAACCAATTAATTTAATTTGTCAGGCCGCACATAAAAATCTGCGGAGTTCGAAAACTGTTCCACTCGCCATTGACATAAACCAATGCAATGCCCAAAAATCAATGCAAAAACAACACAAACACAAAGGCAAACGTCAAAATGCTCAGCAGTAAAAATTAATTTTATTTAAGCACAGCAAATGATTTTTGTTTTTAGTTTTTGGTTTTTTATTCTTTTTTTTTATATATCGTTTTTTGATCGTTTTTTGGTGGTTAGTGTCTTATTTTTCATATCGATTTTTGTGGCCTTTGGCTTGGCTTTGTAGCATTTGACAATTGCTTTGCATGCGGTGCAGACTGCACTCCACTCCGAGTTCGAAACGCATAAAATTGTGCAATGACTGCGGCCAACAACAACAGATAAATACAATATATGACGACGGCCACGCATTTTGAAAAGTTGTTTCAAGTTTCGTTCTTTTTTTTATTTAAGCCAAAGATTTGGACCGCGCTTTTTACGTTTTTTTTTCGACGTTTTTTAAGTTATCTCTTTTTTTGTTGTTGTTGTAAGCACTAACTTTGTTTATCGACCAGTTTGACGGCAATGCAACAAGGCAACAAAACTTTTTGCTCATTTTAATCAAACAAAATTTTGTTATTATACACTTGCAGAGTATTGTATTTTAGAGCGTTTCGAAAAAAAGCATGACAAAACCCTCCCTATATGACCATCATCATTTAGATTGTATCATAGATAAAAATCGGGCAACATTTAGGGTGGTCTATCAAAATAAAACATACACGTACATGCCGTGATGGCAAACGCGTATGCTATGGGCATTTTCGAAGAGCAAATTAGCCTGGAAAAAAATGCTTGACTCTACAAAGCCATCCAATTATCGTTTTACAAAAAAGCAGTCTCTCACCTTTGAAGATAGTTTATGCGTATTTGGATTCTTATTGAGAGACCCTAGGAACAAACACCAACCTTTTGTGAGATTCGTGGTGCTAAACTTTACAATTTGGTTGAACTAACTACTTCAAAAGTTATCTGAGAAAAGTATAAGTATAAAAGTATAATCAATTTATAATATTTTGTTAGTCGGCTGCATATGTAACTTTATAATTGGGAATCATACTTTATCATTTTTTAAGTTTCGCTCAATAAGTCTTAAGTCAAGTCACATATCTTTCTTTACTAAAATCCTAAAATGACGAGCAGACGATATCTGATCTGTCTAAATGCATCCTAAGTCAATTCTATATATATGAAATCATTCGTGCGAGATACGGTAAGAATACGCCATAAGCATGCTGTTTCCCTTATCAGAAAATCGTTTAAAAGTTTTCAACGGTATTTTCCAAAAATTTTCTTTAAGCTCACCGTATTATGAAAATAATCAAGTTTCAAAGCAGAAAATAATGCACTTTTCGGCAATTGTCTTATAATTCGGATAAGCTTGTAGCTTAGCATAAAACCAACATTTCCAGGGAAACTAACTTTGCTTTCACAATTATACATCAAAATATCTAACACCCTGTCTCTATCACTCATCACTTTTTATATTTTCATTCTTAACGTAGAACAAAGATAGTAGTGCTAACAGTTTTACATAACGAGTGTTCAAAGTCATGGATGTCATGGATGTGCCTAAAATGTCTTTTAACCGAATTTCAACCCAAAGCAATTTTTCGGTATGCCAGATATCTTTTCAATCAAAAAGCAGTTTGTCATGTGAAATCTAACAAGTAAGTATCTGAACGACGGCTTTTTAAAGAAAATTCAATAACACGTTAGCCAAAACAGTCTAGATATTTCCGGCATACCCCCGATAGTTTTGATAAGCTTAAACATTAAACATCAAATTCAAAATAAATAAAGTCAAATCGTATTTTAGCTAAGCTCAGCGAGCAGGAAACAAAAATATTATAAACCATAAGTTTTGTGATGATCAAAAAAACTGCGCAAGTGTATTTCAACTTCGGTGTTGCAAAACTGCCCACGAACATCAATATATGTGTATATCTTTTTCTTCTTATTTTCTAGTGTTCCTTTTCTTAAACATGCTATTAATTTTTAATGACGTGTGACATTTTTGTTTACGCACAACTTTAATGTAGAGCAAAACATTAGCATGAAGCGTATTAAATTTCAATTTTTCTTCAGCGGTTTGTCATTGAGTGTGTGTTAAATGGGGCTTTAATTGATATTTATGCGACGGAGTTCTTTCAGTCATAATCCACTGGAGCTTGACAAAAAGCTCGTTAGTATGTAACTGAGCGGCGTTTTAATTGCAAACGCGCCTACAATTTAGCAGCTTGATTAGAAACAAAACTAAGCAACTAAACCAGCTAAGGCCACAAATGGCCAAAAGCACATAAACGCAATTTTTAATTAAGTTAAAATCTCTGCGCAGCAGCTGCATGGTTTAAGCCAAGTTGCTGACGCTGTTGCTGTTGTTGTTGCAGACAACCTTGCCAACATTCTTTACATGTTCAAGATTGTTACCAACGCACTGCATGTAGACTAGTTGTTGTTGTTGTTATTGTTGCTCTTGCTATTAATTTTGCCAGCATTCACTTTTCGAATAACTTGCGAAATGACAATTTTCGGCACAAACTTATTTGTTATTGATTGAAGCGAGATTGAGCAATTGTTAGCTGATCTATGTATAAGTATAAAACTGTTGGCAACACAATTGTCAAAAGTGAGAATAATTACAAGAAATATGATTTAAAGCCAATGGGCGGCAACCTGAAGAAGCGTGGATACTCTAATGCAAAACATAATGACAGACTTTTCTTCAAATTAGGTCCTAGACATAAATCTTATACTAAACAAGTTTGTGACATGTTTCCCATATCCTCATTACAGCTCTTGACTACGTCGAGAGTACCTAGCAGGAGGAAATGAGAAACATGCAGCATTAATTTCAGTTTCTACATTGACAGTTTAACATGACTTCATCATTCTCTTTTTACTAGAAAACTAAATGGTTTTCCTGATTTTAAGATAATATTAATTTGAAATTATCACAAGCACGAGCGACTTTTGTGAGTTGCAGTCAATGTCAAAAGTCACTAGGATTACAGAGTTCTTTGAATTTCTAGTTCAAAAACATTATTGTGTTTCGGAATGTTATCAAGATATACTTAAGAGTATTTACGCGTTGTAGAACAGGTCGTATCAGTAGCAGCTATTCGGTTTAGCTTAGTTTCCAGTGTTCACACCTTCAATAAGGGACTAAGACACACAAGGTACCAAAACAAGAGAGAACATTTTCAAGGGTCAAATTTTCTGAAAACATGAAATGAATTTCCAAAGTACATACATATACTTTTTGAAAAAGGGGCAGTGACCGTCCTAAACGCAATTAACCAAGCACAAGGAAGATCCGTCAAATTTGTTATATGCACCGAAAGTTCATCTACTGTGGAAGCAGAGGTAATGTTAGAAGCTTAAACCCCACAATTGTCAACATACTGGATGCTCTCAACAATTTCTGCCACCTTTTCTGGCTACCTAGCCACAAAGATATCACAGGAAACAAATTGGCTGGTACTGTTGCAAAATCAGTGCCTAAGTCTCCTATCTTTACAGTGATACCTTACGATCTCAGAGTAAATGACTGTCATTACCTTCGCTCTCATATAACAGAGATGTGAGCATCATTCCAAAGCAAGCCCACAGACGTTAATACAAATCTTGAAAACTGACGTCGACCAAAATGCCGCATATTCCATTTCGCAATGGATAAAGCCACAAACTCTCACCTAATTGCTGGAGATACCAATCCACCTTTCCTTACCTTCCCCATGAGGATAAGAATTATCTGCCTGATTATTAAAGAAAAAAAAAACAACACTGGAGAATATCAGGAATGCCATAAAAACTTGTTCACATATTTACAACAAATACATTTAGATTAGCGACCTGATCTTTCTTTTATAAAGATGTTTTCTCCGGCTCAAGGTTTAGACCAGAAGTTAAAAAAATGTACAACATTTTAAAAGTAGAGCTGAAGGGTTCAACGTAAGTGCTCGCTTCTAATTATTAACTAGTTGGGAACTCCACCCCTGCTCGCTGCGTTCACCAACCTCCGTGTGCCACTCGAGATAGAACTTAAAAAAAAAAAAATTGCTCACAAATTCATAAGGAACGAAAAATAGACGAAATTAGCTTCTTGATCTTCCTTTTCTACTTATATAAGGAAACGAAAAAAGTAAGGATGTTAGTATTTTTGTATAGCAAACCTAAACCCAACCTTGATTCCAAAAAGCATGAGAATGAAAAACGTTATTACCTTCAAATAATAGTTTTTGGCTTTCGTCAAGAGTTTTCGTTCCGAACTTAAGGATTCAGTTTTCCTATTGTACTCTTGACAAAAAGTATTCTTCCTTTGCATTACATAATAATGGCTGTGCCTCAAATCACTAGACGGTTGAGTCTTAAGTTCCATTCGAATTCCCTTCTTTTTATATATTTCACGCTAATTTCTTTTAAAGTTAAATTGCTATTGGGTTGAAATAAGAACTGCAAAACTATCGTTAGTGTTGCCATCCGATATTTTCGATTGTTTCAGAAAAAAGATTCGATACTAACGATAGTACCGTCGGTTCGAAAAGTTTCGATACTATCGATATTATCCTTTTTATAGCCTATTCTCCTTTCTACCTTTGTAACTTCAGCAGCTTATCATGTGTTTTAGCTATCGATAGTTAAAAAAACATCAATACTAAAGACACAAAGAAAAAATTCGACATATCGGCATTACTATCGATAATTTTTCAGGTCTAAATCGGTTGAAAGAGCGAGAAATGTAGTTCATTCGGAAGGCAGCAGCTTCTCTGATCACCAGTTGGGAACTTTCTGAATTTCTAGACGAACGGAATTTCTAATTAAGATTTATAAATTTTAAGTTCTGACTTCCAAATTATTAAGATCTGTCCACGTGGGAGGAAAGAACATTTTGACTCTGTAGGAACATAAAGCCGGAGACGGAAATGTAGCCATTGTCGAGAACTTTGCAGCAATATTATTTATCAAAATCGAGCAAAAAATAACAAATTTATGAAGCAACATTAATTTTTAACTGTTTTTAGGGTGGACCAAAAGAGCTTTTGTTTTTGGTTTCAAAACTTTTGTTTGCCGAGCCAACTTACTGTCTTAAGATATTCAATGTCAATGTCAAAGTTTACAAATATTGGTTTTTGTTAAAAACACGCATCGAAAGCACATAGCTTCATTCTGTAGATCATTCATTGGAGGGTTAGCCCCTCTTTTAACAACTTATTTGACTGCACTAATATGTCCGCTTGTAAAGAAGTGTATACATACGCACAATAAATAAAATAACAAACGTATAAACATTTTCAATTAAAACTAAAACGCCTTTAGATTGGCGACAACTCCGTCGCATGTCTAGCACAGTTTGTTAACACGCTTGTTGCCCTGCTGCATTGACAGCTGGCACGAACAGCGGAGCCCCCTGCTTATGAGTCATGGCGAACCACGGGGCGCATACTTAATGCGGCTAATGCAATACAATAAGCGCAAAAGTCACGTGAACTCTCCAATACAGACAAAATCTCCCAACAATTTGGCTTAATTTTTGGCCTTTTCAGTTTTACGCAATATTTTCGATTTTTTTTTTTTTTTTGCTTTTGTAGGCGTGTGGGAACAATTGTGGCTACAGTTATATGTTTGTATAAGTTTTGGCGTGTCATGACATTTCATATATTTCTCTATTACTTTTTAAGGTATTTGATCGTAGAGTGCTCTTATCCAAGGCAATTCGTTTTGCCATTTCTTGGGCAATTGTGAATAATTGTAATTTGTGTTGATTGTTGCATATGTATCTCTGAGATATTGGGTCAGCTGCACGACCCTGAGCTATATTGAGTGAATTTTTTGGCTGAGGTCAGTTCATAATTGGCAGCAATTTATAAACATTTCTTTATATTTATGGGATCACAAGCGGGTTTGCCATGGTTTTCACTTTTGGGCAACAAGATAAGTTGCCTAATGCCAAAAACAAAAAGCTTAATGAAGTCTTCTATATGCCAATTAAAGCAAAAGGCGACAAGTAATGATAAATTATATGACTAAGACTGTTTTAAAAGAAGTCTACATATGTCTGGTACAACCTGCTCTCATGTATTATGCATTGTATCTGATAACTATCAACAGAAACTCAGCCCAAAAACTGTTGACTTTTGACGCTCAAGTCAAAATATTTACATTAGTAGTTGTGATTATACCCAAAAAAAAAAAAGCGAAAAAAAAGCGGCAAACAAGAAAAACATTCATTAAGAAAACAATTGTAGACCAAGAGCTACTACCAAAAGTTTTTAGTAAATAAAAATTTTAATGGCCTTAGTAAACAAGTTTTAAGTTTTGTAAGCTTTAATACGCTGAAATTAAAGAGAATGGCTCTTGAGAATTTCCATAAAAAATGTCATATTTCTAGAGAGTGTGCAAATGAGCTTAAGTATTTTGCTTATATTTCTGCTTTATGTAAGTCTAATTACGTTAAGTTCACTTCATAACATTTATATCCAAAAACATAAGTAGTTTATAAACGCAATCATATCTCGAGATTTAGTTGACATGTTATTACTGTTTACAATGCCCAGCGAAAAGATAACCTTTGTTTGTATGTAAATAAAGATGTAGTGTAAATCTTTAGATTTTCTGAAAAAAACATTGTTTTACTGGTTAGTAACAACATTTAATAACATATTGTGTACAAGAAAAACATTTTAGTTACAAAAACTGTAAATCTACGTGCATGCCGGCTTTCGGTGAGGAAAGAGTTCTTGCGCCCTCTACCGTCGTTCCTTTTAGTGGAGACAAGGCCAACACCTTCAAAGCCTTTCTTGAAAAGAGGCATTGAGGCGTCGTTTTACTACGTATACGTCTTATTGAGTGTTAGTTTCCCCTTGGAAGAGGTATCTCTACTATTAATTTTCCTTTTGAGATCATAGTCTCATCAATGGATCACAGGCGCTATGAGCACCACCTCAAGTGATGCCCACGGTTCCAAAACAATAATTGGTTGGTATCTTGATGAAAATTTAAGCTACCCATGTGCGATAGATAGTTTGCCGCGTGTTTTGCAAATGGAAATCTACGCGATTCTAAATGCCGCAAGCTGGATCTATGAAGGATCCATGATCGCAAAACGTCGATCATGGTCAGTGAATGTAAGACCAGACTTAAAATGGTTCTACGTCATAACAAAGTCAGTCTATTGTTTTTTCGTGGACACCGAGGTATCCAGGGCAATGCAATGGCAGATGAGCGGACAGACACAGACTCGTCGTCACAGCCAATAGGGTCTGAGCCAATCAGTCCTGTCAGCGCAAATAAATTAGTTGGATGGATACTATTCCACGCAGACAAAATCTGTAGGGAGTGCTGAATATGCATCACTGGATGCAGCGAAACAAAATACTTTGTGAAAGAACCCAATCCAAAGGCCTCCAGATATTTTCTTCGTTAGAAGAGCGATTGGATTAATCACAGGTCACAATACATTTTGGCTCATTGACGACCCAACTTGCGCGGCCTTCTTAAAGAAGCCGACTCTTCGGAACACTTTCCGTGTTACTCTCCGGCGTATACAAGGACGTGGATGCGCATTTTGGGAAGTGATACACTCACAATGACCGAGGTGTATCTATCCTCTCCTCTTACTCAGTTTTAACGACGATTTACGGGAGTCTGGAAGATTCTGTCAAAAGGGAACTTTTAAGCAGTCCTTATCTGTTTTCGTATTCTTTCTCTAGTTTCAACTGTTCTTTTCATCATTAACTTCCTCTACCAGGCATCGCATATTGGGCGTAGCTGTCTGAGTGCTAGCTTTTGGTATTCATGGGCTAGCAGCTTAGTTGTTCTTGATTCCAAACTCAGACAAAGAGATGGTGGGTATCGATTTCAGGATTTGGCGTAGTGTGAATATCTGGTTAATGGTAAACTTACCAGGCCTGAATCAACACTTATAAGGTTCAATTGGTTGTTTTGCAATTGGCTTCAGTCTTTCACATAATATGAACGTTAAGGACTTATATGCGATAGAAAGAAGACTGATACGACGAGAGTTAACGCGTACCGTGGGCTTACCCTTTACTTATGCTTATTTCCACATAATATTTTCTAGTTCCTTTATAAATGTGTCAACATTATATATGTATGTGCCCGAACTTAATGGATCCCTATGTAGAAAGTATAATGTGAAAAACAACAATTTATTAAATAAAAACAAATAATATAATGAGTGTGTATACAAGTGCATTGTTTTGTTTGGGTAGAATAAGTCAACGTTGGGCAATGTTCTTGGATGTCGAGAAGCGCCTTTAATGATGTCCGGATGAGCCATGGGACTGCAAATGGCGGCACTGGTGATGAGTAATTTCAGACAGACCTGTAAGACACAGAAAATTAGAATTCATTTTGAAAAAGTATGTTCCCAACTTACGTCTCAGATTATTACCGCTGCGCACACAGTTAGCCTTGGTCATGGTGCATAGATTGCTGAACTGGAAGCACTGGACTCCATCGGTGGCCCAGACGGGTGTATGCAAAGCCGGACAGTGTATGACCTTGCAGTTGCCATGAAATTGGCGTCCAGATGAAACTTGAGCTGATGTACGGTAAGCAGGTTGAGCGAGAAGTTGAGCGGATTGATGCAGCTGCTGTCTGCCCACTGGAGCAACATAAGCGGCGTGACTGGCGCCATGGGAGCCCACTGCTGGGGAACCATAGCCGCCAACGAGACGAGCAGCTTGATTAGTGTAAACTACACGGCTAGAAATAGGGCCAGCTGCAGGCACGCCATAGACGGCATGGCCAGTAGGCACGGAGCTGAGTGCAGGAGCGCCGTAGGCGGCTGTTAAAGGACGGCTATAATAGGTACCAAGATTCGGATGACCTCCAATGGCTGCAATACGGCCGGTTTGATAGTTAGTCGGAGCGACTTGCGAGTAAAGTTGAGCCTTGGTTAAGGTTGCAGCAGGCAAAAGAGCGGTGCCAATTTGCTGACCTTCAATACCGCTGGTTTGATAGCTAGCAGGAGCTATTTGTGGGTAAACTTGTCCCTTAGTTCCAACTCCACCAGCTGGCGGAATATATTGGGCTGCTTGGAAATGAGCGGAGATGCCATACACCAGGCAACTTAGCACAATTATATATTTGAATGCCATTTTCGGTTATGGTTTAAGGAAGTAATTGCCTGATGGTTGATTCTCGGACAACTGATGCTCTTTCTAACAAAAATCAACACTTTTATAGCTCTGGACAGCTCAAAACAAAATGTTCAGATTCCAGATTCTTTTGGCGCTTCAATTTAAGTTAGAATAATAATTATACATAATGACCGTTTAGTATATTAAACGCACTTTGCTGCAAAAGTTGTACAATTTCAACTCGTATAACTTGGTTATGGAGTAACTTGCTGGCTTTGTTTTTAGTGTTTTTATTAAATACAATTTAACGAAATTGTAATTAGCAGCTAAGCACTTAACAAGTGACGCATAACAAAACACTTTAAATATTTATTCCTAAAAATTTAAGATTAAAATATGCATGTTCTGGAGTTTCCCCAGCGCTCCAGTTATTTGGGAGGTTCAACATACGCAAGGTGTTTACACTTTGAACTCATTGCTCAATATATTTGTGGGGTCATATGGAATAGTAGCTCAAGTCAGCATGAGAACGTGTCGAAAAAATTGCGTTCTTGACATTTATAGAAGTAATTACAAGTGACCGTTTCTTTTTTTAAAACTTGTACATTTCACTCATATACTTAAAAAAGACTGTAAAGACTTCTATAAAGATCAAGAATGCCTTGGCTGAACTTTTTATAATATCAAGTTAACCTACTCCTCCATATGATTACAGATATATACAAGTTAACGTTTTATTGGATTGGACTGATGACATCCTAAGCGAGTTTGATTCGCGTTATTACTGCAATGCTTTGTTCCTGGATGTGGAGCAAGCCTTCGACAGAGAAAGGCATGATGGATTGCTATATAAAGTCAAGTAATCTCTCGCCTCCGTTTATTTCCGTAATGTCGGAAAGACAGTTGTTTTAGTGTTCAGGATAAAAATTAAAAAATTTGATGATCGGGACTGTGCCCGACAGTGGGATCCCCCGTATAAAGTCTATTTAACTTCCAATCGCAAGATTAACTAATGATAGAAAATATAATATTTAAAAAAAAAGCCATGTTTAGAACCATAGGCAAAACAGGTCGTTGAAACCGAATCTGATATTCATTTACCCCATCACATCAGATTTTCACCTTAAACTCAAAAATCACAAGAAAATATTATTTTCTGATACCCTTTATTTGATTGCAACAGAAGAAACAATCTTTTTTACAGCTAAGAGGTTTCCAAATAATTGGAGTAGACATTATAAGGCATCCATTTGTTTTCCACAGCTCATCAATTGCCAAAACCAAAATTTCTTTGTAACTTTCAAGACTACTTTTCCTGGGATCTGGCGATGCTGTGTTCGTGCCGTGTCGTCGTAGTTGTCGTTTTCGATGCATAAATGTTTTGGGCATGTCTTCAAAGACATTGAAGTTGAGTTGGTTACCAACTGTTTATTTCTTGTAATATTGGTCTTCACATTAGCCAAGTCACCAACCAATGTAGAGCTGTAGTTGCATGATGACGCCTGCGGGCCCGCTGACCAGCCGCCGATTCTTGGTATCCGAATCCCTGTATCCCTCTCGTAGAATGGTTTTCTCCTGCGCCTGCAATTATGGCACATCGACGACATGAACACCGTGATCCAGGGACTTGACTGGATAAAGGATATTGTCCGTTAGATAAAAACATAGTTTCTCTGTATGACAACCATACCCGAAAATAAGCAATTGGACTTGGGAACAATTACTATGGAAACCAATTGCTATGGAAATGCGTTATCGGCAGCCTGTTCCCAATATTGAAGAAGCTATAAAATGTTCATTAGAATGTGTACGCAATACCCAGTTATCCACAACTAATGGAGCTAAAGTCCAAAAAAGGACAGCAACAAGCCTTATTTGGCAATGTACAATCTATTACCTGGAATCGCCGAAACTGGGCAGTACCAAACTTCGATGTCAAATAATGTCATCTCAACTCCATCAAATGATTCAATCGCTTCTAACAATGCTGAGGATTATATATGGACAACCTTTGGAATAGGCCATAGATTGATTGAATAAACATGGAAAACAACTCGGTTAATTGTTAATTTGCTGTTCGTTAATTTGCTTTTGGAGCCAGGATTCAAAAATAAATTAATGGCATCATCGGAAACTAAAATAATAGCTTATGTAATGATGCCCTTTAATACATAGCCTTTAGACACTAACCTTTGAATAATATAACTGAATCCTGGGTCCCAATTAACAATTTACTGAGTTGGTTTTCAAGTTTCTTTAAACAATCTGTGGCCTATGCCAAAACTTGTCCACCGAAGATTCGTACGGCACACAGATTCGTTCGGCGAGTCCTGAACGGGAAAAAGAATATGCTCTACCTTGAGAGGAGCACGAGGGTTTGCGAGCGAAGCGACCAGGGGGCGGAACCTCCTAGTAAATAAAATACATTGACAAATGTATCAATTAAAAGTGTATTTGTTTTAAATATTATTGGTAATATTCCATTAAAAATGTCAACAATATTTGCTAATTTCTTCTTTTTTTAATATTGTGCACAATATTTTCAGCTGTTCAAATTTAAAAATTCTTTTACATAGAAAAGCCAAAATGTATTAATTATTTATTTACAAATATTTGAATCAACACTAGAAATTTAATATACGGTTATGGGGCCAAGCAAATATTGTTCTTTGATCATTTGTATTCCCCAGTCATCACCATCCTATACGCATATACCAGGCATGGTTTGGGAATATGCTAAATGATGAAAGAATAAAACTTTAGATAAATAAGCAATTATGGCTTATATTTCACTTACGTTTATTCTCCTTGCAAACAAAATTGTGTAGTTCACACTTATTGCTAAAGGTGAAAGCGCCCTCCTCAAAGAACTGCGCACAGACTGGATCAATCTCTTCCTCACATTCATGATAACAATGTTCCTGGCAGGTTTCTTCATCTGTGATCATCAGCTCTGGTTGACCTTGATTGCGGCGCTCACATTCCTTCATCGTCATCATACAGACGTTATGAAAGACATGACAACGTTTTCCATCGGTGGCCCAAACCAGATCTCTCTCAAGATGGCATATCTCCATTTTACTGTTGTAGCACTCAGGATATGCACTGGCCCAGTTAAGTACCGCAAAAAAGCCAATCAAATACAAAATGCACATTCTGTAAGTCCAAACTGAAATGCAACTAGTTGATTTTGAATTAACTAAATAGTTAAAATAAGTTTCCGGTTTTTATATCAGTTGGTTTATTTTAAAAGATTCTTATCTTAGTTGGCGTGTTAAATGCAATTTTTTTAAAGTTTTCATACTTTTCCCAGTCCGCTCATTTGAAAACCATATTTAATTACAAAAATTTGATGCAGACTGTTGGGACGGTGCCCAACAGTGGAATGCCCTGTACCAAAGACAATACAAACACTCTAGTGTAATGTACCCACTTCTCCCATTAAAATCAAATTTCTTTGCAAATTTTCGAGTCGATGCAGTCGTTGAGTGGCAAGGGAAACTGTACCACGGAGGTAGAGTACAACATTGTCAACATTGATTGTATAAGCCTAACAAGAGTCTACGGACATGGCTATATCGACTCTACTATTCCTTCTGATAGTTTTTGCCCATGGAACATGCCACGCATCATTCTGCCCGTTTCATATATTGCACAAATCTATAATACCCTTTTATACTTTGTGTACAGGGTATAATTATGTACAATTAAGTTTGCTTCGATAAATGTTTTGTATGCTTAGAATGTATTGTTAGAGTTTCTATTATGACGACTGAAATATAAAATATAAAAACAGTCGATTATCATAATAATATGTAAAGAAAATTTTCAAAAAAAACAAATATTGCAAGTTAATCTTAGGCTGTGAAGCAAACTTTTATTCCTTGCATGAATATATTGCAATCTTGTACTTTATCTGTCTGCTTGACTAACTAGCGTTTTATGAAATACTGTTAGCTTTACTTTATGTCTTATCGATGTTATAGAAATCTACACGATATTTCTGACTTCGATCAATCAAAACCGCACCTTAAATCTTATATAAAAGAAATCGTAAGAAATTGAGTCTTATAACCAGTATATGTATTGATGAATTACCGCACGGCGTCACGCTTCTATGGTGTGACGCAGTGGCAAAGATTGTTGCCATGGGGGGATGCGGCTATAATTTCATGTACATAAAAAAGCTAGTGGTGGAGTGTTTGTTTGATAACAGCCGCCTCCACCCAATTTCGAAACTGGTGTGACGTATGCAATGCTTTATATTAATGAGAATAAGTGAGCGTTAGCATTGACGAATGCTTTATGAAGTTACCATATGAACAAGAGTTGGACCAAACAGCTCTGGCCCATGTCGAACGAACTGAACAAACTCATCACGCTAAATGAACGTGAATCACAGATATAGTTTTATATTGATTGATAAGTTTGGTTCAATCGAACTAGTTCAGAGCTGTTTTTTCTTTCTTTTCAAGTAGAAACACCAATTTTCGGATGTGAAAAATAAATAACTGATACAACTGACTCGTATGTATGCTGCGTACATGCCGTGATTGTAACATGTCATATGTGTATGCTAGCATAAGTGTTCCAACTATAAGGTGTCACGCATTGCGCAGCTCCTCTATTTGTTACGCAAAGAGGTAAGTTAATTGATTTGTGAGTATCAAAAAGAGCGATAGAATAAGAGAGAGAGAGTAATAAATCACTCTCGTACCTACGTCGGCAGATAGTACATAAGTCTTTATAAGTATTTCATCGAAATTCCCAAAGAATTTTACATTTAAGGGAAGTATAGTATAGTATATGAGTACAGATTAAGTGCGTCTATGGATGCATATGCTTATTTCATTGGCTAAGAAACGGTTTTCTCCTAGGAAAGAGACTGAAGAGGCTTAAGATGAGTCTGCCAGACAAGAAATGGTTATTACGGGGGTTTCGGAATTAGTTTTACTATGAATTCTGGATAAGCATTCTTCTGAGTACAATCTTTTTCGAAATGATAAGTTATGGTGTAAAGAGACTTCAGTCACATGCATATGATTTAACTGTGACTGCCGATTACTTTTCAGACGCCCCTCGTAGTGCTGGCCTTGCGCATTTCCGTTGCAATACTCACTCATAGGCGATAAGGCGATAATCATGCGTGATTGCACAATATTTAAATACATTTTAATACTCAATGCCCGAAGGCAGTTTGAAGTGTTCTTAGTGTTATTATTGTTAATTTCCTACATTTATGATTACACACAATCACACACAATTTGTTGTGTTCGCTAAAAGCTTGCCATACCTTTATTAACATAATATATTTATGACGTTTTTAATGAGCATATTTGTTTAAATATTCAAAAATAAAAGCTATGAAAGAAAGCAAAAAATTAAAAAAAACCCGTTTGCTAAGAGAGACCTCGTCATTGTACCCGTTTCTTTACATATATTATATAAAAAAAGATCCCCCACATTTGTTTGCATACAGATCAAAAAGATAAAATAAACATTTGTATAGATAGTGAGTTATCGTTTATAAGGTATATAAACCCATCGAAATGAACGGAACCAATCAGTCGGCTGTTCAGTGTTCTCGGGAAGTGTACTATCTTATCATCGGCTAATAAAATGAAACTGATTCTCGCGCTTTCTTTGGCACTATGTCTCGCCTACGTCAATGCCAATTGCTCAGGAGATTGTCCCGATACTGAGAAAGTAGTTTGGGCTTTGGGTGGTAGTACTTGCTTTGTGTTCCGCAACAACTGCCACTTTGTTAAGGAGAACTGCACCCGCAAGCCAGGTAGGCATCAAAATTGGATAAGCCCACGCTGATATCTATAAAGTTATCTCAAATTCTTACATATTGATAGCTTTGACTAAGGTTACCAAAGAGGAGTGCCAGAGATATTGCCGTGATATTTGCCCCGCCGTTTATCAGCCTGTAACAGCTACCTACAATGGTGTTCCCAGAACTTTTGGCAATTCTTGTGAACTTGGTGCACACATCTGCCGTACTGGCGAGAGTAAGTAGCATATAGTTTTGGTTACTTTTTAAATTTAAATAATGGTTTTACTCCAAAATGTTCTTACAGCCTACGTATAGATTCCAGTGTTACTAGCTGGATTATGTTATGATTAAGTGTGTTTTCAAAGAAATGTCAATCATAAACAACTTTAAAAGAGATCATATTTTTGTGCAATAAATTGAAAAATTGTATTTTTAAAGCATTTAAATAGATACATAGATATATATAAAGGCATACACCATAGATAAAGGCCCGAAACAAGTTTTTAATTGAAAAAAACCAAGATTTTGAAGTTGTCAATCTAAAGGTTCTTTTACGAAAATAAAAAAAAATAAAAAATACAAATAACCAATAACCAATATAATTGACAATCTTTGTTGTCATTCGAAAGAAAAGTTGTTTTTAAAGAATTTATCTATCGAATGTTGGCCGCAACTGTGATTAAAGTCACACCTAGACGGTGGTAAGGGATCCATTTGTGAATCATGATTTTTTTTTTTTACTTTAAAGCCAGATAAATCTTTTGTTCTGTTACATATCGAAGTATCGTATACAAGCTGTCTAAGAAGATTTTCCCAGCTGATTTTAAGCTAATTGGGTGATATGACACTAGGTGTCGATACCTCCACTAGGAAGAGATTCGTACCGCGATGTCAAAAACCTTCAGAATGCCTTATTTCACATGGCCTCAACAATATTTCAGGCTACAAGGTCATGTTCAGGTGCTCTTTTCTCTTTTGTTCGGTCATGCAGTTAAGAACTGACTCCAGTTGCAGGGTTACGTACTGGTGTAGTGTACTCCTCCAGATGCCGAATAACATCTTTTATTGGTAGGGGAGGTTTATGCAGTTGTTCCCAAACCCAACGCACAACACTTCAAAAGTCCTGGGGACACTTTGCTGAGCACATTAGCTCACTGCCCAAACACAGGGTGGAAATTAGAGCGGCAAAGCAGGGTGTATCACATAGAGGAGTAAACTTGATCAGGAAGCCTCACCCTATCAGAACCCAGGCGCACCCACTTGATAAATAATTCAATAATATCAAATGAAACTTTAACAATTTATTGAAAAAACGTTTTCTTCTTTCACACTTTCTTTGTTATATAGTACATTCCTTTGGAATATCGCAAATGGCATACAGCGAGGTCTGTGTTCTTCAATTTTACAAGAAAGCTGTCAAAAGTTTTTAATAGGAATATATAAATATTAAACATACTAAAGAAATCTACTTACTCTCTCCAGTGCGACAGGTGTGTACAGCCATTAAGCAAGGATTGCTAAAGCTCTTTATTTCACCATTGTAGTTGGTGCCCGTGACAGGTTGATAAATAGCGGGACAAATTTGGGGGCAATGTTTCTGGCACTCCTCTTTGCTAACCTCAGTCAAAGCTGCAAAGGAATATTTAAACAAGTCTCAAAGTTACTTGTTCAATTTAAACCATTTACCTGGCTTGCGGTGGCAGTTCTCCTTATCGAAATAGCACTTGCTGCGAAATACAACGCAACTACTGCCAGAGGAACCCCAAACCACATTCTCAGTATCTGGACAGTCATCCAAGCAATTTCCATTCACATAGACAAGACAAAGCACCAAGAAGAAAGCAAGGATCGACGAATTCATCTTTCAGCTAATGCACTACGCTTAAAAAATAGAATGAACTCTTGACTGAGCGAATCTCTTAATATGTTCTGCTTATATAGCAAAGCACCAAATAGTTTCTAACTGATAAAACAATTATTTTGCAGTTATTTTGATGTGTATTTAAACAAATCTACCTTATGACGGACTTCTCTAATAAAAACTTAAACAAATATTTTAATCAAAATGTCATAAAGTTGGTGGGTAAACTATATGATAGTTTTATGATTTTTCTACCAAATAAGCTAGAAAAGCTTTTAACAATTACTCGCGAAAGTAAACTTAAGTAAATATGATCTACCTATAGAGGCGCAAGGAGGAAAAAAAGAAGAAAAAAAGGAAGGGGATCAGGAAGAAGAATATGCTCCACGTCGAGAGGGGCACGTGGGTTGTGAGCGGAGCGAGCAGGGGAAGGAACTAAACACCGTGTATATGGCCAATGTTCCGACAAACGGTTCAGTGAGCCGTTAATAGCTCTTGAAATGAAGATAGTTTTTACCAAAAAAAATATGAAAATAGTTTTATTTTGGTAGGCACAAAATCGTTAAACTACAAAAATTACACAAAATCTCAACGCCTACTATTATTTTTCCGGAAATGGGAACGGGAAAAGGAAAAGGAATATTTTCTATCTAACGAGGGGCAAGGGGGTTGTGAGCGAAGCGAGAATGTGGCAGAGTGAAACGTAAAACGGGTTGTTTCATTTTATAGCTCTTAAAATGGAGATGAGGAAGATTGAGAGGAATAGGAGGAGGAAGAGAATAAGAAAGAGGAAAGGGAAGAGGAAGCAGATGAAGAAGGAGGAAAAGAGGAAGAGAAACAGGATGAGGAATATGCTCTACCTCGATAGATGCACGGACTTTGCCGTGCGGAGAGAGCAGGCGGTGGAGCCACCTTGTCATTATAAAATAAACTAAGCGTTATATTATAATTCTACATAGATATCACTCTCACATCAGAATGACCAATCCATCGAAAAGTTGCAAGAAGGTCAGCCAATCAAATAAGGGTCCGAGGAGTACGCAAAATGTATATGCCCAAGGCGCCACGTGAAGAATAACGCAAGAATGGAATAAGACCAAGCCCAAAGTGGACTGAAATATCTCGGCACTTGATACCCGAGCAGACGTTGAGAATCCAGCGGGAACCATCAACTAATGCGTTAACTCAAATAAAATATTTCAATATGCATATGTTTCCAGAGACCTGATCTTCTTTGCAATTTAGAAACTAAAACAAAAACTTAATACTCACGCAATTTTTTTTTATTTTAACTTTTTAATGGCATTATTTGCCACTACTCTTAGAGGAATTAATGACAATAAAAATAGCAGAAAAGTTCTGAATCCATTATTAAATTCTTGACTGTCCATTACCGCCTGTTACAGGGTTATGTCCTGATGTAGATCACTCGTGCAGGCGCCGCTTTCCACATCGTTTTTAATTAAAGGCAAGTATCTCATAAGGGGAATCCATTTGAAGAGCTTATACGAAGGCTGCAAATAATACATGTAACCACACCTTTTTTTCTCTGTATGCAGTGCAGCAGTGTTGCAGCTGTGCAGCATCATTTCGCAGGCATTGGGAAAAGTCTTCGTAACGCCAAAATAATCCCCAGAAACTGGTTCATAGTTCCTAGGACAACTATCATTGCACTTTTGCTGGCAGTCGGCTTTTTCAACAATTTCTAGAGTTGCACAAATTTGAGCTCAATGTAATCATCAACTTTACAGTTTTGGATATAATCACATACGTGGATTTAACGCGCTGTTTGCATTATCGAAGTGACATTGATTGCGATAAACCTCACAGCCATCTGTGCCCAAAGACCAGACCAGTTCTTCAGATTCGGGACATTCTAGTGCAAAGGAACCAGCTATGCCAAGTGCAAGGCAGACAATAAATGCCAGTGTTGACTTCATGTTGTGGTATATTTTCAGCAGCTTCAAAAACTTAACTTCCAAAGTTGAGCAGCTTTTATAGAATGCAGCGAAACATAAACTGTTTATCAGTTGTTTCTATTTACTTGACACAGTTGGTAGGTCTTGAATTTTAAGCACAATTTTTATGTTATTTGAACAAATACATTTGAACGTACTTGAAAATATTTTTAAAAAAAATGCTGTATCATGTCTAAACAAGATGCATAAGTGACTTTATCTGCTTAGATGTTTGTTTGGGATGCTGGTAAATGTAGAGTACCCGAAATTTTGGGTGGGCGTAAACGTTATTCCATTCATAAGAGTAGCTTGACACTATGTAAACATTAAGTTTTAGATAAGGAAGTAAGAGAGTGATTCTTATTTGAAGATAAAGCCCATTAGGCATTTTTTTGCTTATCAACAGAGAGTTCCATTTAGATATAGTATCCACAACTAGGTTTTGACAAACATTTTGCAGCATTGGAACATTTACTGTGAAAAGTAGTTCAGCTTATTTTAAGTATCTTCGTGCCTAAATCCGTATTCTGTGATGATAACTCAATACATCTTCTGTGTTAATCCGTGAGTCGATGAGTTTTTAAATGGTACAAAACTTCTGCTCTGCTTTGATATTCATGTATCATCATTCAAAACAAGACCTAATCCGATGGGAGCTATGTCATTCAAGTGCTTTAAGCAACGAACAGCCAGTAACCGAGAGGAAACTGTTCCGTGTTTAAGCTAAAAACTTTTATGTAGGCGATTGTTTCCGTATAATTCTTTCGAAATTCTTAGACTCTTTTTCAAGGTATATTTTGGGAATGTCTACGGGACGTATTTCCTGGCTGTACGGTTGGGCCTACAATCTGGATGTCAGTTATTGACAACTACGACGAAGTCTTGGAGAGAGCTGTGTGGTTTCAGCCAGAATTGATATGGTACAATATAATGCAGCTCTCTTAGTAAAGCGTTATCGGTTGCACTCATATAATAAAATGTGGTGTCTATAAACAAAGAACGTACATCTGGCTACGTGCATATTTTCCTTTCCAATCCTTTTCTTATTTCCTTTTAGTTGTCACGTAGAAAGAATAAAGCACAAGGTTTGCAGAATTCCATACTTTTTACAGTTCCCAGAATTTCCGGACGCTAGCATGTGGAAAACAGACGTCCTCTACTGTGCTTACAAGCCACGTTGTTTGAGGAGCTGTTGGGGTTTTGGATCTATATTTCCCGGATATACAAGATTGATGCAGCTCATACACTTAGGGTGCAGGATATAAAGTTATAGCGATGTGGGGACCTACGTCGACTCAAACGCGTTAACTAGGGGCGATAAAGATATTCTGTTATTGGTCGCCGATTTGATGGTCTGAGGGTGACAAAGCACAACGATCGGATAATCTTAGTTTATCTGCCTCTTTCCTTGAATGCAGATGGAATTGATTTGGGAGTATACCTGGCAAGCTTTTATTCTGAAAACCTTTATATAGCTTTGAAGCATCACTTGACAACTAACAAAAGATACCGACGACCTATTCGCGGGTTCTAAGCCTCTGGGCTCTATTGACGAGCTACCTGACAAAAGGAAATCAAAACAAAAAGATGCTGTTGATCTTAAAAGGAAAACAACTTTAAGCTTTGGTTTTTATTTTACTAAAGTTGCCATGTTGCGCTGGAAATTCCGCGTCGATAGTAAAAACTTCCAATACTACTATCGAATTTAAATGGCATAGCATGTGCGCAGGGACTCTTCCAAAATCATCCGACCTTCATAACATGTATGTTATTTTAACAAAAAAGCTGTCAAAAGATTAAAATATAAAAAAATAAAAACTTTTAATTCTATTGAAATCTACTTACTCTCGCCAGTTTGACAGGAGTGTAAAGCCAATAAGCAAGGATTGCTAAAGCTCTTTACTTCCCCATTGTAGTTGGTGCCCGTGACAGGTTGATAAAGAGCGGGACAAATTTGGCGGCAATGTTTCTGGCACTCCTCTTTGCTAACCTCAGTCAAAGCTGCAAAGTAATATTTAAACAAATCTCAAAGAAACTTGTTTAATTTAAACCATTTACCTGGCTTGCGGTGGCACTTCTCCTTATCGAAGTAGCACTTGTTGCGGAATACAACGCAACTACTGCCAGAGGAACCCCAAACTAAATTCTCAGTATCCGGACAGTCATCCAAGCAATTTCCATTCACATAAACAAGGCATAGCACCAAAAAGAAAGCTAGGATCGAAGAATTCATCTTTCAGCTAATGCACTGCGCTCCAGAAGTAGACTGAATTTTTGACTGAGCGAATCTCTTGATATGTTATGCTTATATAGCAAAGCACCAATTAGTTTCTAACTGATAAAATAATTATTTTGCCTTTATTTTGAGGTGTATTTAAACAAATCTTCTTTATGATCTCTATGAACAATAGACTGAAATTGCATGGGATTTTGTAATAAAAGCTTAAACAAATAGTTTTATCACAAAAGTTATAAATTATTTGGGTAAACTTTATAAAAATTGTACTTCAATTGCTATTGTAAAACTGTTTTATTTGATAATGAAAATAAATTAATTCTATACTAAAGTTTTCGAACTGACTAATCGAGCTTGAATTTGACACTTTCTTTTACTTTTCAACAAGAGGGATCTATACGTGTACCAGACGTTGTATGTACTTTATAATAAAAAGGTCTTGAATATAATGCAATAGACCATATTTCTGCATAATTTTTGGGAACAGCCGTTTAATAGTGCTGAGGCAGAAGTAAAGTACTGATTAAGAGAGAGTGTGTTTCTTTCAATATACTATGATCAATGGAGGCCGCACCTAGAGCTAAGAGAACTAAGCAGCGGTTGCGAATCCAATACGCTTTCGTGCCATATCGAAAGCCGTATAGTAGCGCCCTATAAAAACATCTCCCAATATCCATAAGTCTGAATGGAAAGTTGTAAATGCCGAAGTGCATGTTGTCTCTTTTTCATCCAATAGTTGCACGACATAGTCTCGCGGCTTCAATACAAACTGCTGTCCACCGATGAAGAACTTAATCTCCGGTAATCGCTCCAAGCGTTTGCAGTCAAGCCTATAGTCACCGCTCATTGTAGGCTCTCCGCCAAGTAGACTATTAATAAGGAAATAAGCACGTGCAGGCGCCACCAGCAGCGAGGTGCCCGTATCCGCAATAGCTTGGCTGGCATGACTTATACGTATTCCATTCATTTCCACGCCCTGCAACTCGAATTGCCAGTAGAGTGGATGACTGACCGGCACATAGATGAGCTGTCCGACAAACTTGCTTGCATCAATGCCGCCAAATAGCAGCTCACCGCCGCTCTTGGCGCTGCCCTCACGCTTCAGATAGAAAGAGAAGACGCACTGCTCTAGTAGTTGCTGCTCACACATATGCTGAAATAATGGCTTTATATGCTGCTCCGATAAGCGCCGAAAACCCAGGCCCAGAATGCCTGCAAAGTTTGTGTCCATAAAAGTGGAGCTGCTTTCATGTTCAGCTACGCCGAAGATTTGATTGTGCACCACCAGCTGGCCTATGCTGATAGTATCCTGAGCTAAATGTCCAGAAAGCCGACCTGTGCCATAGGCAATAGCAAAGGGCTTGCCATTGGGTACATGACTACTGGAAGCCGAGGCATTGTATTTGTGATGATGCTGACAGGCTCTGTTGTGCGCCGGACAATCGGCGCTGGGCACCCAGACATCTGCCGAGCCAGTATCAAATAGCACATTGAAGGGTTGGCCCGGCGTGCCTATGCTGATCGGACCCGCATACTCCAGATTCTGACGATTGTTAAGCGTCTCGCTGGCACTACGACCAGCTCCATTGCTGCTCACGTTATATTTGGAGTAAAGCAGTGACCTCTTGGCCTCATGCGTATGACTGTTGACCATAAAGCTGGGCTGGAACTGCATGGGCACGCGTATCAGATGCGCCGCTAATAAATTTGGGCTTAAAAGCCCAACAAACGCTACGACAAGCAACATTTTGACCACCAACCGAGCGCGGCCAAAGTCTACTAGCTACTAATTAGTTTATATTCTGGCCGGGATTTGCGTCATGCCACACGTGTTGCAATGACATAAACAAGCCAATTTTATTACCAGTTTGTTTAAATGTTGTTCGAGCAATGATTATAACATATGCAAATGTACAGCACAAAAAATATTAATATTCTATTTAATTATAGAAACATTTGGCGTTAACAAGCATAACACACACAAAAAAAAGTGTGGCAGCCGCACAGTGGGCCGAGGGTCTGTAAAAATTGCACGAATTAAGTCATGTTTCAATTTTGTTATGCATATCTGTATAAAACTATATCCTTGTGTTTTACATTTAATAGATTTAAATAAACCATCATATCGATAAGCAAAATCTTACAAAGCTTGGGTCGGTCTCTCTTGACGACATTGCATAATGGTGAGTGACTTGTCCCAGATGTTCAATTCCCACATTGCCCACGACAGTGTACAAACCATCTTCAACAGATTATGTCTTTGCAACACCTAGCAACCTTATAGACGCTTAACTACACCAACTTTGAAATATATAAATATCCGGCTGCTTTCATTATGACATACAAAATATTATATATACCGTAACGGAACATTTTATCCCAGTTGCTAACAAGCTGTTCACTTACTGGCCTTTGTTTCTGCAATAAAGCAAGCTTCTCGTCATCTTTATGCTGCGTAGGCGGAAGAAAACTCTTATATCGATAATCAGCTCTTGTCTATCTTTTCTAAATGAACAGCTGTCACAGTTAAAATGGCTACTATTCCTTGTGCGACAGTGTTGCCAGATTTCGTTAGGGGCAAAGTTCACTGAAAGCCTAGTTCATTGCATAAACTAGATCTAATTGTGATCGATTATTGAACCTTTTCAAAACTTAAACGACCGACGTTATCAATATCATCTGAATACGCAAGCAACTGAACACCCTTATACAATACAGGCCCGTTCCGGTTCACATACTTCAACAAAAGGTTGAAGAGGTCGCAGAGAGTAGCGCTTTCCTAGCTTGACGAAGCTGCGTGTGTTGCTCAACGTCATTCTGCGTATTCCATTTTTGCAGGAATTCCAAAGTTATGCCGCTATATACGCAGTCCCTCAACGGGCTATCAAATGCTTCTTTGTAATCGACAAAGATATGATGCGTGCCGATTTGGCGTTCGTGGACTTATCACCCACAATGATAAGGTCCAATCTCTTCTTTCGCAAAAGGATTTAGTCTTTCCCAGAGTACGCTTACCACGGTAGTTAGCGCACACCGTGGGGTCACCCTTCAGGGTAGTCCTGGGTTCTGGTGAAACATGGTGAAAGCTTCTGATCGCCATTTACTGGGAAATGGTCACGTGGTGTCACCTGGATAGACGCTCTAATAGCCACTCGATGTTAGAGTAGTGAGCTTCCTGGTCTCTAAATTGTTTGTGCGTAGGGTTTAGCACCCGCTGCGTAAAAAAAACCCTCCCTCCCAATAAATGATACAAGAGAGTAATCTAGCCTAAGGCCAACAAAAAGTATGACCTTTACCTGCGTAAAGCCTTGGGACAACTCTCACTGGAAAAAGCCAAAATCTTTTTTTTCTATTTGTCGCGACTAAATCATATTACATTTATTAAACTTATGTGCATTTACCTAGGCAAAGACCCTAAGACCATGTGACCCTCAGTAGAAGCATTAGATTGAAACCCACAAATAGAAACTCACGCAAAATATAAATGTGTAATGGAAGGCTACAGTAGTGCTGCCAACTCGGTTATTGAAAGGCAGCAACATCTTACTCTCCCTCTAAGAGAGGAAAGTAGTTGCTGTCTTAACATATAGCAGTCGCATATTGCCTTGTCTGAATCCATTATTTTGTATGTTCTGTTTATTGTTCTACCTACGGGAATTATTCAATCAATCAATTAATAAAACATTATAAACTCTTAATAAGTTTATTATTAGTTTTGATTTTCCTACACACATCAAACAGCTTTGGCCCACTGTGCCTAGTCATGCACAGCGCTGGCAAAACCAATTCGCATTGCCGCAGCATCATACACACTGTAATATCGAGCCAAAAATATGTCTCCCAACACCCAGATATCCATATCAAAGGGAAAAATTCCGCTTAGACAACGCTTACCCAACCAGGTGTCAATCTCTAGCACATAGTCCTCAGGACTGAGCGTAAAATTGACACCTCCTATAAGTAGATCTATATCAGGCAACTCGCTGAAATTGCAGGTTACTATATAACCAACTGGAACTCGATACGCTCCAATAATTTGATGTAACGCATGGTAAATGGCTTTTGGCACTAACAAAAGCGAAGTGCCCGTATCCACGGCGGCGTGCACAGCTCCTGAAACTTTCCTAGTCCCCACATAGACGCCATCCATTTGGATTTGCCAATAACCGGGCTCACTTACTGGCACATATTGCAGCGTGCCCGTATAGCGACTGGCATCAGTGCCACCCAGCAGCAGCTCTCCACCTCCTTCACTGTCCACTGACTCCGGTCGCAGATAGACCGAGAAAAGGCAGTGTTCAACCAAATGCTGCTGGCAAAGTTGCATAAAAAACGGCGTGGTATTGCGCCAAGCAATTTGAACAAAGCCCAAGCCCACAATGCCGTCAAAGGTCACAGATGCAAAGGGTTCTTGCTGGTGCAGCATGACCTCACCAAATATCATACCAGGCAACTCCATTCCAGCCACATGTAATGTATCTTTAGAGAGATAGCCCCGCACGCTACCCGTGCCATAGTAGTTTGTAAAGTTTAGACCCAATCTCACATAGCTACTAGAGTTGCTTGCCACATATCGTTTGTGTTCCTGGCAGGCACGGTTGCTGCGCGGACAATTGCTGGACGGCAACCAAGTATTGGAGGAGCCCGTATCAAAGAGTATTTTGAAATGTTGTGGTGGCGTGCCCACACCAATGTTGCCATAATACTCCACATTTTGTCGATTTTGCATCAGAAGTTGAAGCGTAGAGGAATTCCCGCTGAGAAAGTTCTCAAAACGTCTTGAATTGGGCTGAACATGTAGAGGAACGCGGGTAACCTTCAGATTTGCTTGAACGCAGATTAGTAGCCAAGAAGAAATCAGTTGGAGGCCTTTCATTTCAGCTCGTTTATAAAGATCGAAAGTTAAGCAAGCACTGAGAACATTTTTAGATTATCGATGAGGTGAGTTATATGGGCCCTACACAAAGGCACAGCTGTTAGACGCGATTATGAGCCATTAACCCCGAGCCGAATGTGCTTACTCCCATGAGTTTATTACCGTTACCATTGTGATAAGCATAAAGAACTGCAAGTGGTTATATAACCGATAATTCCAGTCAGTTTTAGAGTTTCGCTGGACTTAATTGACATATGCCTTTGCAAAGTTGTTTCCGATCCATAAACTATATCACGTCGATCCAATATGAGTCATTAAGCTCCGCAAATATAGCATTTGTTCATAACTTCACTACAGCGCCATCTATGCAAATTATCAGTTTGACAAAACAAAGCTAGGGTATAAAATCAACCTCAACCGATCACTAAGAAAAGCATGTAGGGTTGATGTTTCTTGTGAGGTTCGTTAAACGGTTTCGACCTATGGGGCTATTGTGGTTCAGGTTCGCAAGCCGTTACAAATGGACCTATACATTTTTTAATTGCATGTGGTAGTTTTTTGACTCTATCGAAATTTTGTTCAGTTTCTTGGTGTTTTTCGATTCCGGATTTTATTTTTATTTTTCTTTTTTTTTCTATGGGAACTCCGTACTCTAATCGTCTTGTCTTGAGAACGGCTTGCAGCCATAACATTTATAGCAAGAGTATATGAGTTTTTCCCAACTTTAATATTCTATACAATAAACACGAATATTGAGAAGAAGAATATAAAGATATATTTTTGGGGGTAATATCGAGCTTGTGTACATGCGCACACATATATTATATTTCACAACTTTAATTCCAAACACCTTTGAGCCAATGTGCTTAGTCATGCACAGCTGCGGCAAAACCCACACGTTTCTGTTCACCATCAAAAACCGAGTAATAACGACGCAAAAATATTTGTCCCAGCACCCAGTGACGGTCATGGTGTGGCATGAAACCAAAATAACACTTTTCTCCAAGATATGTCTGGACCTTGAACACATAATCTTTAGGACTGAGCGTATACTTGACTCCACTTATAAATATATGTACATCCGGCATGCGGCGTAAGTTGCAGCGTATGCTCTGCCATGCACCAATGGGACCCACATAAATAGCCATCTCATGATATACGGCCAAAGGCACAACCATATGTGAGCTGCCTGTGTCCACAAGGGCACTTGTAAGACCTATATTAAGCATGTGTCTTCCTACGTGCACCTCATTTATTTGTAAATTCCAAAAGCCGGTTAGATGATCAATAACCATTGCAGTGTAATGCAGCTCTCCGTCATAGCGGCTCCCATCAATGCCGCCCAAGAGCAACTCTCCGCCTTGGGCACTCTCTTTCTGACTACGCAGATAGACAGAGAAAACGCAACGCTCCACCAGCTGCATTTTGCACATTTGCTCAAAAAAAGGCGTAGTGTTTTTCCAGGCGATTTTTTCAAAAGCCAAGCCCACAACGCCATCGTAGGAAGCATTTGTAAAAACTTTTTCGTCTAGGTATAATGCTTCACCAAATACAAAACCTGGCAGCTCTGCTCCAGCCACATGTAAAGTATCCTTGGCTAGATCACCAGTGAGGTAGCCTAGTGCATATTGTATGGTAAAAGGTTGATCCAATTCCTCATAGCTGCTGGATTCGGTTGATTCATATCGACGATGCGCCTTACAGGCCAGATTATACAAAGAGCACTTGTCAGAAGGCAGCCAAGTATTGGCGGAGCCCGTATCAAAGAGCACCTTAAAATATTGAGGCGGTGTGCCCATACCTACGCTTCCATAGTATTCCAGATTTCGTACATTGTGCAGCGGCAGTTGCAGCGTAGAGCTATTCGACTCTAGAAAGAATTCGAATCCTTTTGACTTGGGTTGAGCCTGCAGTGGTACGCGGTATATTTGCGCCGTTACCAAGCCCAAGACAAGCTGCGCATATAGCGCCAATAGCAATCGTTTCATCTTGGGTCACAATTTGCTTTAAACTGAGGTAAATACAAGATTATACCTGGGTTTATATGCGAAAGCTATAGTTAAAAACAGCTGTTTGATGAAATTGGTAGCCATTAACTTCTAGCGGATGTTTGCTAATTGCCATGAGTTTATGCCCAAACTTTTAGAAGAGGCTTTCGGAGATGAAATTTGTGTTGTGTTAGTCATCCGGCCAAAAAATGTGCCAATTTTGGACCCTTCTTCTCAAAGACTGCGTCAAAATTACACTTTTTGTATATATCAGCTATAGCAACAAAGTTTGTTAAGTATCCATGTGAGCTTAGTAAATACATCAATGTTGATATTTTGCCTAAACAAACCACCCGCCCAATGTTCCTCGATTATGCAAAACCACTACATAGATGGCTACCCCAAGCACTAAGGCAGCTCTGCCCATATCCAATAGATGAATTAAGAAGAAACACAAGAATTTAGAATGAAGATTTCCCAGGTACCGATTGTTGCGAAGACCACACAAGTGGAGAGAATGAACTTTAACACGTACGACCTCCTCTCAAAATGCGCATTTAGATACCCGCAAATGTCTCTGTCGATTTGGTCAGGTTGGATCGTTTATAATACCGAAATTCACCAGAATAAACTAGATGTACTGTCTCTTATGACAATGCCAGTGAAAAATAAAATATAAAAAAATTGTCCAAAACTACGTTAATTTGATATATTTATGGCGGTAACATCGAATTTGTGTGCATTTTTCAATCGCCTTCGAGTCACTGTACCTCAGCAAAGCCAATTCGATTTCGCTCACCATCAAAAACAGCATAATAGCGACGCAAAAATGTTTGGCCCAACACCCAGTGATTAGCATCGTGAGACATAAAACCAGAATAACACTTTCTTCCAAGATGTGTCTGGGCATGGAACACAAAATCTCTGGGTCGCAGCGTATACTTGACTCCACTAATAAATATATGCACATCAGGAATACTGTATAAGTTGCAGCGTATGCTCTGCCAGGCTCCAATGGGGCCAATATATGCAGCTACCTCTTCATATACATCCCTAGGCACCATGATATGTGTGCTTCCTGAGTCCACGATGGTATCAGGTGATCCATAAATCTTGTCTTTACCAATTTGCACTTCATTTATTTTCAACCTCCAGAAGCCGGAACTATGAAATAGTTCATGGTAATGTAGCTGGCCCTTATAGCGGCTCTCATCAATGCCGCCCAAGAGTAGCTCTCCACCTCTTGCAATGTTTCCCACGCGACCCAGATATAGCGAGAAGAGGCAACGCTCCAACAATTGATGCTCGCACAGCTGCTCAAAAAAGGGCGTAGTGTTTTTCCATGCGATTTCTTTGAAAGCCAAGCCCACAACGCCATCGTAAGAAGCATTTGCAAAAACGCCCTCATCTTCATATAGTGCCTCACCAAATACAAAACCTAGCAGTTCTGCTCCAGCTACATGTAAAGTATCTTTGGATAAATCCCCGCGGACTTGGCCTAGTGCATATTTTATGGAAAACGATTGATTCAAATTTTCATAGCTGCTGGACTTGTTTGACTCATATTGACTGTGCTCCTTACAAGCCAGACTAGTAAAATAACACTTTTCAGAGGGCAGCCAAGTGTTGGCGGAGCCCGTATCAAAAAGCACCTTGAAGTATTGTGGTGGCGTACCAATACCCACGCTTCCATAGTATTCCAGATTTCGTACATTGTACAGCGGCAGTTGCAGCGTAGAGCTATTCGACTCTAGAAAGAATTCGAATCCTTTTGACTTGGGTTGAGCCTGCAGTGGTATGCGGTATATTTGCGACGTTACCAAGCCCAAAACCAGCTGTGTATATAGCGTCAGTATTAGTCGTTTCATCTTGGGTCACAGCTTGCTTAGAACTGAGGCAAATACGATATTATAGCTGGGTTTATATGCGGAAGCTTTACGTAACCACAGCTGTTGGACGAAATTGTCAGCCATTAAATCTAGGCGGATGTTTGCTGATTCCCAAGAGTTTATACCCTGACTTCTAGTTGTAATATCCATTATATTTTTCCATGTGTGTTTTGGATATCATCAATATCTGGTACAAACTTTTCAAGATATTGACTATGACACTATCAAATTACACATTATATCTAATAATTTAGATGAAGAAATTTGTACAGGTTATCCTTTTTTTGTCAATTCATCCTTAACTTAGTTTCTAGAGTGACTCTATTGCTGGATCTAGCTGGGAACCGCGAAATGTGTATATGCTTTCGATGTGTTCACATAGTAGCAGTATATTTCTCTCATGCTGCCTCACTCACAAAAATTGTGGCGCCTAGAAGAAAAATAGTAATCATACCTTATATTATTCTACCATCGTTTCACAAACTCGTCTGGATATTCAAAATTAATATCTTTTATCAAATTGAGTACTGAAAATATCGATGCTCCTCTGCCTTGGTCATGCAACACTTCAAATGCTAAACAGCCTACTTTGAAGGTGCAAAACCAATACGATTATGCTCCAAATCAAAGACAACATAGAAATGCCTTATGAAGGCATCTCCCAAGATCCACATATCCGAGCCCATATTGGTCACTGCCGATATGCAAACCGTTTTTCCACGACTCGTCTTCAACTTAAGCTTCAGATTCTGACCGCGCATTACAAACCGTTTTCCGTCTATGGTGAAACCCACTTTGTGTATTTTCTTCTTACAACTGAGCACACACTCCCCGCTGCTGGTCTCGGTACAGCCCAGCTGCTTATTCAGCTCATGATACACGGCCGGTGGAGCTGCAATCAGCGAGGTGCCCGTATCGACTATGGCTGGAGCAGTACCAGCAATATGCTTTCTGCCCAGCCAAAAACCTTGCAGATTAAATTGCCAGTAGCCCTGTTTGGTCACCGGCATATAGACCAGGTTGCCTTTGTATTTGCTTGTGTCGACGCCGCCAAAGATAAGCTCACCACCTCGCTTGGAAGTACCGCCTCCTTTCATATAGACGGAGAATATGCAGTGCTTTATAACGTCTTGAGCGCACATATTGTTGGGCAGCGTATTTGCATTATCCACGGAGATCGACCGATAGCCCAGACCAGCTATGCCATCAAAATCGGCTGCCACAAAAACTGAGCCCGGTTCCTTGGTGGTCATGGCAAATGTTTGATTCACAACCTTTAAGCCCGCTATATGGACGGTGTCTTGAGCCAACACACCTTTCACACTGCCCGAGCCGTAAACTATGGAGAACTTGTTGCCCAGATTTTTATAGGTGCTTGACGCTTTGGGACGATAGCGTTTATGTACCTTGCAAGCTTTGCTTTTGCAACGGTTTCCGGGAACCCAGATATTCGAGGAGCCAGTGTCGGGCAAAACACGAAACTTTTGCTCTGGCGTGCCTATGCCCATAATGCAAGTGTACTCCATATTCATGACATTTTTGAGCGCCGTTTTGGTGCCACTCGTCGTCTTCAGATTGTATTTGCCAGCCAGATAGGACAACTCTGCATGCACATTTCCACGGGTTCGCGTAAAGTTTTGTTGGAACTCCAGAGGCAGATGTATTAATACATCTTCAGTAGCTTCGGTCAGATCAAGCGTTGCCAGACAGAGCAGCAAACCGGCTAGCAAAAGAGTTTTTAACATTTTTACATCAATTTCCAAAAGCTAAAGTTAAGTGGGTCGTTCGTACATTTGGACTAAATAAGGGGCATTTTATGGACATCTTTATATAGCACAACCGTGCAACAGCTGCCAAAACAATATAGTTGTTCCCTGCTTTAAAGTAAATAAAGTCTGGCTTTTAATAACAGAAAGTTTGGACCCAAAAATAATATGCACTGCTAAATATACTTTCTTGACAGAAGTATATTCAATTTACGGAAAACATTTTTGCGAACCGTTATTGTAGGCGTAAACGTGAAACCATTTGCGTCATATATTAATCAGCATGGGACTGTTTATAAATGACGTCACAAAGTTTACAGAATTTTCAACGCCTCCGCCGCTTGTCACAAATCGTCACTTTTAGAAAACTCACTTTCCTAATGTAACGTCACAATTGGTGAGAACATTCATATTGACTTTGTAGGAGCGACGTCACTTTATCGGTATTTACCAACGACTTCATTAACTCTTTTAAATTGATTGTAAAATAATTTAAGTAAAGGTATAACTTACCTTTCTTTTAAGTTTCTTGATCTATGTGCAGAGTATCTCATCATCCTTTGTTCTTATTTATATAGATATACATATTTTTTAGTAAAATATTGACACAACTTGAATTTGTAGCTATTTTTAAAGCCTAAGCAAATAAAGTGTTACCAAAATTCGCTTATAACAAACACAACAATGGCATCGAAAGACTTCTTTGTCTTTTGATTCTATGAATGACTGGATCTATCGCTGGGTACATTTGTCGAATTGCTGCTCTGATAGATAGCCGTACGCTATGGACCGGTTGACACAGAACTCTCCATTTCAGCGTTTTCCAATAAGTTTTCACGACTATCGAAACACTAGGTTTGGCATTAAATTGGAACACCATCATTGCCAGTTATCATTGACATTGTCCTGCGAACGGTCCACAGTACAACATCCCTTAGCTTCAAATCGAGAGAGCCAATTTCCTTACTTTCATCTGATTCCAAAGACTTTGAGGCCCATTCCAAACGTCGAAAAATCACACTCAAGCGATTTGTAAAACTCAAAAAGTGTACTTCATCGAGCAAAGTCACAACGAGTCTGGAACGTTTTTTTTCTTCAGAGCAAAATTTCACTTTTCCAATGGCGCAAACCACTTTCCGCTTATCTAAATTATATTTACTGTAAGTATCCACTTAAATCAATTTTCAGGCACCAACCTTGACGTGTCATGTACTGAAAAAGGTACGCCTCGTCAGCAGCTTTACGAAGAGAATAATGCTTTACTTTTATATCTATGATTACGAAAAGTTGAGTAGATCGATCCTTTTCTAATCACTACGAATTAAATGAAACCACCATCAGGAGGTGAGAAAGATGGAGAGGTGCCTTTTCAGACGAAAAAAAACCTAAGCAGAAAAAGCATTGGCGACAGGAGATAGAGATATTCCGGTGCAGAAATTACTTGAGGAAGTTCTACCAAAAAATCAAGTGTATGGCTGAAGTACTTAGTTCTTGTGCAGATGCAACGGGAAATCTGGTAGTGAAAACACAGGGTACACTGAGATTGTGAAGACAACACTTCTCAGGTTTATTATCGGGCGATGATGCAAATAATGCCAGTTCTATAGTTAACTTCCCGACGGCTATACATACGCCAAGTCATGACGAAGTTTACTCCAGAAGGAGTTTAAGACTGATGGTAATGTGTTGGTAGGGGACATGCACTAACTTTTTTGCAGCTTGGTAATCTTCTGCCTAGTTGTCAAGAAGGGTGACCCCACTGTGTACGCTAGCTATCGTGGTATCAGTCTTTTTTCTATTGCCCTCTTGAGCAGTTGGGTGACAGATTAAAGCCATTCTCACAAAAACAGATTGGATCAAATCAATGTGGCTTTAGGCCTGGTAAGTTCACACTACGCTAAATCCTCTCGAATTCCGAGTCGTTGTTGAGCACGCAGCTCAGTCAAAGTAGAAAAAAAACTCGCCAAACCTTTTCATACTGAGCGAGGCTTCAGACAAGGCTATACCCTCTCTTGGAACCTTTTCAACTTTGTGATAAAGAACGTGCTACGATAGGCCGAAGTACATCGGAATGGGACAATGTTGACCTATAAATGTGTATATAAGTGTAGATCACTCTCATGGAGAGAATCACTCTTGCCAATAGATGTTACTTAGGCCTCAGTAGTAGAGACCATTCTCGGCAGAGGAAACTAACACTCTATGAGACGTTTATCCTTCCTCTTTTGCTCTATAGCGCTGAAGCATGACTGATGAAGCAGTCAGTGTTTTAGCGGAAAGTACTCCGTAAGATCTGTGACATAAAACGGGCGGTTAAATTAAAATGTTTAAAGGGCTCACCACAATTCATAAATAAACTAGTCAAGCTTTATTTTGTTTGTTAATTGGCTCACTCCCCACTCTTACTCTTTGTTTCTCACTCCTCAATCTGTTTCTCCTACCCAGGTTTTTCGCGAGTAATAAAGAAAATTTGGAAAATTTTCGACACATTTACGTCAAAATACGTTTCATATGAGCATAACTATATGAGGCAGAGTGCCGTAGGCTTACAGTATGTACCGCAAAATATGATAGCTTCGTTTTGGAATTTCTATTTATTTTGTTGAATATCATAAAAATAGCTGTTTTGGCAACATATCGGCTATGCATCGCACCAGAAGAGTTAAGTCCTTTAACGCGGACGGTGGAATATCATCCCTAGAATACGATGTTTCCACAGATCTTACGCAATTGTTTGTTATTTTGATGTGAAACATCTATTAAATTACAAGTTATGAACCGTCTGGGTTAGGGTTAGTGCGTTGTAGTGTAACATGCTTCGACACGACCTCTCTCAATAACACTTGCAGTAGAATGAAAAATAGTGCCTTAAAAATGAGCAAGCGTCGGCAGACGGCTCATACCTTTTTATTCATATATCATTATTGTTGGCACACCATTTTTGATTACATTCCGTGGTTGATGCTCTACCGACGTCGTTTTCATAAACATCGCACGCGGCATAGAAAAGCAACCCACCATCGTAGCTGTTCGAAAACACTGCCATGCCACAAACATTCATATGTGGCCCATATTCACTGCAATCGGTTGCACTACCCTCGCGTTTCTTACGACCGTAATGTACCGGGCGCAATACTCTCAGATTTACGATTCTTAGAATTGCATATACAATAAAAAAAACAAAAGCCCAACTTTAAAAATGAAATCACACCTCTTCTTTACATATCCCTTGATTGTAGCACATCAAAATGAACTGGCGCTGGCAAAGATGCATACTAGGTGGCGCCACATTATACCAAGAGATCAAGCAATGAAAAATAAAATAACGCGACGGCACGCAACATCACAGTGGGCTTTGATAGGGCAATGTTTGTGAGGCCCGAAAAATATGTTTTTAAAAAAGTGTCTTCTAGCTTCTCTTATCGCTTTTTTTGTAGCACAAAAGTTTATTATTAAACAAAAAAGCAGTGATTGCAAATCTTTTTGAGTGATGCGTCGACATTATTGAATGGGCTCTACCCATAAATGCAATTTTCTCATTATTTCTTTAAACGTACGCATTCGTATTTGTGAATCTCACATAGTACTGAATTAATACTTCGACGGAAATCTGGAATGTAAATTGTATAATAAAACAACAATAGTATATGTAGTTTTCGGAACTTACGTAATTTATTTAGACAATTAGTACGACGCATGTTACAACTGCTTCTAAAGTAACAACCAATTAGACGGTCGGATCCCATTGGAGTGGCTGCACAAAAAGAATCGACAACTTCGGGACAGACTTCACAGTCACTATCGTTGGCCAATATCAAGCTAAAGCTGATGAACCATGTGCAAAGAATTATGTAAAACTTCATGCTGATTCGAATGGTGAAATGAAATGGACTTCTCGTAAGGGCTTATATAGCTGTCCAGACAAAGAAGAATATGAAATTGAAGAAGATATGAAGAAGCATCTCCCGTCTTTCTTATCAATGCGCACATAACCTTTAATAACCTTATGTAATCTTATATAACCGCCCAGACAAAGAAGAATGTCAAATTGAGCAATATATATATGTAATGTATGTATATATATGTCTATATAGTTTAAATACACATTTTTTTATATTCATTTTTCTTATAAATGTGCGCCTAAGGTCATCTATTTTGAAGCGAAGTAATGCAAAAAAATGATGGTGATTTTGAGATAACGAACGACTCGCTCTAGTTTCTACGGAACATAATATCCGATACCTGCCATCTTCTTTCTGAGGCACACTTAATTTTTTTTTTTTTAGGTTAAAACATTTATTTGGCAAATTTTGACATTTAGCGTCTTGGCGGTAAGACAACTCGTTTACCGTCTTTTATAGCTGGTATTACGCTCAGCTGGTATACAGCTTTTATATGCTGCGCAAGTAGTGTCCATAGAAGAGCAAGAAGGTTGCGCTTTTTTTACCGGATCAATAAAGCGGTCGTTCATTAGCTTCACAATAAAGAATCGAGCGATGATATGGCTAACTACCATGGCAAAACTAACTATCATTACAATGCTTTTTAAGAATACAATCGCAGATAAACTTACATATTCTAAAAGGGAAATAAACGAATACTAATCTTTTAGAGTTTACGGTTAATATTATGGATGGGTAATCGAATAGCTGTAAAACTGACGTCATATTTGCAGACTTAAACATTATTGCTAAAATTGGATATATTTGGATTTCCTAATGGGCTAATTCGCTTTTTGGAATCATAATTAAAAGGAAGAACCCAAGAGGTTTCAATAAAAAAAGTTACACAGGGGAGTCATCTAGACCATTACCGCCTACACTCTCGCCCTATGTAATCAAACAAAATCATCAGTGAGGCCGTAATCTATTTAGAAAAGTTCAGTATGGTACCGATTACTTCTCAATAACGCAACCTTTTCAGGTTGAACCTATACCATTCGAAAGATAATATGCTTGCGGTTTGCAGAATATAAGTTCACGGATACGTTGCGTTTTATGCGGGTAAAAATTGATTCGAACTAAAAAATGTACTATACAAATTAGAAGAAAAAAAAAACAACAACAAAATATAGTGTATACACAAACGTTGTTATTTCGATTTTTTTTTTTCTTCTCTTCTTTGTTATAAGAGCTTGTATTAAGTCATCGAATGTCGACGTCTCTTAACACAAAAACAATACATATCAATGGTAGAATAAACTTAGGACTAGTCTATAGAATAGTCTATGAAAGACCAAAATTCAATTATGCGTAATGTACAATTTGTTTATTTCTATAATGTAGAGAATTAAAAATTAATTACACTATTGCTATTATTGTTATTCGACATAAATGAAGTTTTTTAAATTTTGATCTTTACACTTTGGCATAGACTTGAGGTTCGGCGGCAATGTCTCATGCTGCGCCGGCGCCAGTCTGAAATATGATAAATCCATTAAATACTATAAACTTATATTAACCAATTTACACTTTTAAAACTCACCCAATTGATCTAGACAACGATGACGGCGCATTTCACAGTGGTTCTTGAATATACAATTCAGTACCAATGAGCCGCGTTTAGCCTCTGCACAAACGGCTTCGAAAACATCGGGACAGATAAGACGACAGCGTCTCGCAGACGTTGAGCTGGTCAAAACCAAGTTCAAGCTGATGAGCAGCGGAAAAACTATGAAGTAGAGATTCATGCTGACCGAAACTTATACAAATTGACAGCTACGAAAACCTTGAAGAGCTTATATACCCGCCCAAGGTGAAAAACAAAGATTAAAAACAAAGCTTTAATTTCAGAAGAGTTCTACAAAAGCCTTTACATTAAAACAAAGACCATGTGTAGCATTTGCCACACAACAGTTGCCCTAAATACTTAAAAATATAATTGAAAATTAACAATATAGTGCAATACTTATCAATATAGCAATATTTCATTGTGCGCTTCCATGGCCTTTGTTGTCCGTTCTTTAAAACGATTTCAAAACGAATTGCTGAGAAGCCCCGTGGCTTTGCAGCAGTTGTCCAGTGTCGCGCCCAGAGTTGCTCACATGATCAATGCACCGTTATTGAATGATTGGCTGACAACTTGACCTTCAATTATAAGCAAACCAAATGAAACACTCCATAAACATATTGAGTTGGGTTGCTCCCAAAAGCCCGCGGTTACAATTAGATTTGATTTTCAATTGGCAGCCAAAATAATCATTTCATGCAGCGAATTGATTTGTTTCGAACAAAGTTTGAAAAACGCACTGCAACCGTTTGGCAAAATAATGCAGCTTAGTTACAGTCCATAATGTTTGTCATGTGGACTGTTTGTGCGGTTTATAGTGCCTGGAGTGGTTTGCAGCTTGTGGCAAGTCAGCTGTTAAACGAACATGTCTATATGGGCGCACCTGGCATGGAGGTGCATCATCGTTTTAACGGCTTATGCGCAACGAACTGTGGCAGCAGACCACTTAATAAACCAAAATCCAAGAAAACCTCGACTAAAGAGCAGCAGCTCTTTGCTTTGATACCGATAAAGCTGAAAGACCTGCAACTTGTCACTCGAGAGACCACAACAAAGCGTCCTGATCCAAACACAGCTGTTCGTCTAAACGTGAAACTCTTGGATAAAAAGTTCCTGCTGGCACTGCTGTCGGCAAATCGGCAAGTCAACATTCAAAAGAAAGAAAAAAAGAAGCCGCCTTCGAGGAAAAAACATGTTTCCAAAAATCTATTTGCTCGTCTAAATGTGCAACTCGTCGATGGTAGCCATATGCTGAAACGGCTCGTTACTAGAAAATATCGACCTAAGCGACAGCATAAACGTTGTTACTTTTCGATGTTGTAAATGTCTGATATCGTAAAACGGAAAATTTTGCTACTAAAAAGACCGCTAATTTTAGGACAAATTTGCATTGAGTAAAGTGAAAGACAAACAAATGCTTATAGTGATGGGAAACCGGAAGAAAGCACAGAAGAAACAGGCGAAATAAGCAAAAAAAATAAAATATCGTAAATATTGAATATCGTACAAAAGTTGATACTTCAAACAAAGTAAAAAACTTTTGGCAGATGGGCAACTTCAAAATTGACGGTTTTTGAAAAAATTTATAATGTGTAGTTTTGCGCCCTGATCTTCTCCTTCTCAGTTAAGTTTATAGTTTATATGCGTAGTGGATCGGAAATCTTATTCTTCTTAACTGGCCATAACAACCCGTTATCGTGTTACGCCCTGATGTAAATACATTCTTTCATTGGAATTGTGGTTTTACCTAGTGGGTCCCAAACCATACACACAACCCTTTTAAGGCGTGGGGTGGCTCACCACACGGGGGTAATATATAGAATAGAATATGTATATAATGTTTGTAATTAATACTCTTCTCCCAATGGAAGTTGCACGACATTTGCTAGCCGATAACAACGACTTTTGTATGGCATAGTAATCGATTTTTGGCACTGTTGTTTTTGTTGTAAAGTCATTTTTGGTTAACAATTGTCGTGCAACTTCTAGTGTGAGAAGGGTATTAAGCTTTTTTCTCGCGAAATTCCTTTGTATATATACATTGAAAACTACAATTTTATTTCAAATCAAAAATGTTTTTCAGTATTTTTTTATTAAATTCCTCTGCTATAATTTATTACTTTTGGGGTTGTAGAGTAAAATTAGCAATATTAGCAGAAAATCTAATTAAACTAACTCTATTTAAAAAGTATATAATTTGAAAAATTTTGTTTTATACTAAAAAAGCTTCCATTCAAACACAAATTTGTGGGCAAAAAGAAAAGAAACTTCAAATCCAGTTACGATTTGGAGCACAAGCCCAGCTTTACATTCACTTGCTGAGATCACTTGTGCGTGTCCATAGCTCCAGGTGGGCGTCACACAGTCAGCGGACTTACGCACATGTCGCCCGTATGACAGACGAGTCAAGAGATTTATGACTCCGGCACTTGAGGATTTCAATTTGCCACAAACTGAAGTTAACTTACTTTCAACTCGCAAAGTCAATCAAAACAAAGCAAACAAAAAATTAAATCCCATGCGTAAATTTTACTTTCAAAATGCGCAAAAAAAAATGAAGTGAGATAAGGCAAAGCAAAAAGTCAGAGAGCAAACCTGCATAGCAAGATCTGATGACTTTCAAAAAACGTTAAGTCTCAAGACGATTAACGGCTCTACAAAAGCTTTTTCCTTTTTGGCCAAAAAGCCAATGGTCCAAGTGGCTAGGCCTAAAGAGGCCCACATAGTATAATTTTGTTGCTCTAAACTGGTTCAATTTGCGGCGCGCACTTGTAAATGCTGATTAATTGCAGTTTTATGAGTTAAATGCAAATTTTGTGGCATAAAAAAATTGTTAAATCATTTTTTTTTTGTTACTAATTGAAAGATATAAAACTAGGCCGTATATGAGTTTGTCGCCAAATATTTCTCACAGTGCATAAGCTGCGCAAGCCACACACGCTTAGCCAACAGCGTAATTCAAGCCAAAAGTAAACACAGAAATTATTTTGATTAATTCTGTAGTCTAATAACACTATGCAACAAAAAAAAGCCTATGTCTATAACATACCTTTTCTGGTAAATTTTGGGTCGCTTCTAATCCGGAAACCATTTTGAATTTTCTAGTACCGTTTTCGAATTATCGCTATTTCAAAAAATTCGATATTTTAATGTTGCAAAGTAAGCCAATCTCACATATCTCGGAATTATGACAAATTAAAGGTTATTGATTATTCATTGAATCGGTTCTAGATAGTTTTGGTGTTCCTGTAATAAATTAAAATTTTTGAGCTTTTTTGAATTTTTAAAAAAAAATTGAGTCATTGCCTTGTAACTGTAGCAATCGAATTAAGTTAGACCAAAATTGTTTGCCACATTCGAAATCAGCGGCCCAAAATTTACCGGAAATGGTATGTTTTAGTCATAGGCCTTTCATTGAAGTCAAATTTGTTGCAAAGTGTAATCAAATACACATCAATACACTTGTTTGCACTACGCCTAGGAGCGTTTATACAGGGCTGCAAAATGGTTTGTAGAAGAGCAGCGAACCTCAACCATTTTAAGTGCTTCTTCTTCTGTTTTACTTAATTTAAAATTTATTTGTCACCAGTACAGCTTTGCTCCTACCAAGAGCCGGAGTGGTCAGAGATTACAAGTTCTAAAATACTGTAAAGGAGAAAGTTCCGTTTGGAGAATTCTACTAAGATTATTAAAATCAAGGCATAGTTACTTATGCACCTATTTAAATATAAGGGTAAAAAATTCCTTGTTCGGCGATTTGGATCATTGAACCTTAGTTGGTTTAGCAAATAGGGTGAATCTATGCACCCACAAATTAGCTTATGCAGGAAAATTTAAGAAGGAAGATCAATAAGGAGAAGCATGTTCAATTCGAGATTGATGGTGTTGTTACCAAACGCAGGAGCAATACTCAAGCACTGGGCGAACGAGAGCATGATGGAGAGTTTTTGTAGTGAGAGGATCTTTAAATTTTTTGGACCATCGTTTTATGTTGCTGAAAAGACTCCTAGCCTTGTTAACCATGGTGGAGACATGGGAGTTAAAGCAAAGTTTAACACAACAAACTAATTCAGTGACCAAAGAGGAGGATAAGGGAGTATCATTAACAAAATAGGTAAATAAATGTAATTCACTTGTAAAGATTTAAATTCAACTGATTGAAAGACACAGCTTTACATAATCAAAAGCCTGTATATATAACATCAGTTTGGAATTTATTAGAAAAACCGATAAAAGTAAAGAACGTTAACTCAAGGAGATTTGTCGTAGTTGAACGACCTTTTGGAAGCTGATAGGGAGAGATGAGCGACTTACAAAGCTGAATCAGGTCGGACACTAAAAGCTTTTCTAAAAATATTGTTATCACTGACAATTTAGCTATACCTCGATAGTTACAAACATCAGATCTGATCCAAGAAAAGAAGAACTACGCATGCTTTAAGCACGCAGCTAGGTACGTTACGAGGCCAGGGGAAAAAGATAACTAATAAGAGTTTATTCCAGGAATAAGGCTTGGCTAAAAGCTGGAATGAAGAGACAATTAGATTGATTTATATTAAAAGGGTAAAATATTTCTCTTATATAGTTCTTTGTCACATCTTAATTTTAGGGTAGTGAAAATGATGGCTCGGCAGATCTTTATTTGCAAGTGGAAGTAAACTTGATATTATTGTCAATAATATCGATTGATTTTATTTTTAGATTTTAGACTACCAAGGAAGTGGTTAATGGTAAGTCTATCCAGCTCTACAATTAAGTACTTATTTAGTATGTTGGCAGCCCTGTTTATTTACAGCTTATGAGAATTCGATGGAGCTTACTATACTCATAAAACAATATCTGATACTTGTGAATCCACTTATGCAAATAAGTGTTTCATTTACATTTGTTCAAATATCTTGCTTACCCCATAAGGTAAAATTTGTATAACTGCAAAACAATCTATAAATTCCAGTTGTATAACCTAACTACCTCAGTTGTCTACAAGCAACATGAACAAACTTGCGTTTTATTTTGCCCTGATCGGTGTGGTCTGTCATCTTGGCAGTGCTCAAAGAAAACCTATTAATCCACCCTGTTCGACCAGACTCTGCACTGAACTTTCGCGCTGCTCTCCATTCTATGAGGAATATGTCTATGCCATAGTGGATGGCCAATGCAAAGTGTTCCAAAATGGCTGCATTTTTGGCAATGCAGATTGTTTGCGGCAAAACCAGTGTCTGAGTGGTAAGTGTTTTTCATATAGGGGAAAAAAATTGGGCTGGTCGGACTAATCAAAATTTGGTACAGTCTCACCTGGATCTTAAGCCATTGGCAAGCTTAGTATGACTAGAACACACACTAAATATGCTGACCTCTGCATTAGACGTTAATTTTTATAATTGTATAACTTTTAGCCATTACACAAACAACTGAGGAAAGATGCATGAAGTACTGCAATCAGCCTTGTCCAGTCGATGGTCCTGAAGTTTGTGCCGAGTTTCCTGTCATGGATGGCAGCAACAATTTTGAACAAAAAACTTTCAGAAATCGTTGCGAATTGGATAATTATGCTTGCTCCACTCCACATGGTAGCTATATGTTTTTCTTTGTATCATACCTAATTTCCAGTTATACATATATCCTTTTCTTTTTTTACAGCTTATCTCAATGAGCCAACTTTGGGTCCATGTGTCTAAATTGCAAATATGGTTCTATTCAGTTATTGCAATAGTATTTTAAAGCAATGCAAGTTTTTATAAGTGTCAAAACTCATCCGATGTAATAAAGACTTCACCTAACGAAATAATTCAATTTTTAGATATAAATGAATACTTTCAAGCCAAAAAAAAATTTGGCAATGATGAATCATTCCGTTTCGGGACCGGGAGGCTCAAGTAATGTAGAAACTTCATTAAAGTTTAAAAAAAGACTAGCAGTCACAAGCGACCAGCGGATGAGAAACCTTCAACTGTGCCGCCATCTAGCGTGCGTATATGGCATCGCAAAGCAGCAACAATAATCTAAGTACACTAATAGTCCAAATTAGACTTTCAAATGGAAAAAATTAGGGGCAAGCTGAATTTTTGCAGGTAGGTGCTAGTATAAGACTAGCTTAAATTTAAGTTTTCGACCTCACCCTTGCAAAAGGGTGGTTACGGAGGGGCATACTTTTTGGCCTATAGCTCCCGCATTTTCAATCCTACAGAAAAACTTGTAAGAACAACTTTGTAGAGAATTAAATTTGCAACAAATTTTACCTTATAGCCTTTTTTATAGCTGTATTATTTTGTTGTTCATCGAGTTCGTCGTACCAAATGATGCGGTAGTCGTTGTCAACACGTAAGGGCATGCCGTGCCATTAACCCTTTTCCAAACCAATGGCAAGACTGTCAACAGATGGAACACCTTCCAACTAAGGTTTAAACTCGCAACCTACAAAGAATTTGAACTGCGAATCGGAAAACTTAAGACGTGCGACTCACAGACTTGATCGTTTTAAAAATGTAACTTTCAAACTTTTTGCTTTGAAAAACGTTATATTATCATTATAGAAATAACAATAGGTTTCAGGTCTTGGCTTTTAGCTCGTCAACGTGATATGTTTCCAGATTCAACAAAAGAACTTTGATCATCAGCATTATCCAATCAACTCAGGTCCCTAAAAAAAAAGAAATATTATCAATTCTATGATAAATCATAATTTTTGTTAATTTGGCAACTTACTAAAAATCACCATAAAATTTCAATTTAGTCTCACTTAGCAGTATTAATTATTCTCAGCGTTGGAAATTTAAGATTTATTTATACATAATATATTATATAAATTTATTATATAAAGGAAAAGCGAAAGGGAGAGGAGATAGAGACGTGCAGGAGCAGGATTATGTTAGAAGGTTTTTCCAAAAATTCAAGCGTCTGCCCGAAGGATATAGCACCTGGGCATTTTTCGGTAGATATGCAGAAGGAAATCTGGTAGTGGTTGCACAGGGTGCATTGAGGTTGTGGAGAGAACACTTCTCTGGCTTACCAACAAGCGGTGATGGGTATAATGCCCCGAAATTCACATTTTGGTAAATTCATTTATTCCTGGGGGTACTAAAAAATAAGTAAAATATTTGATTACATTGAGTTATTAAATTTCCTTTTTTGATATTTTAGTCGCCTTACTTAACACAAAGACCGGGAGCAATGCATGGATCTGCCTTGCTCAATACAATTAAACTCATGACAATTATTATGGAGCATAAAAATAGAAGCTGCATCTCGACGTTCTCTGATTTCACTGATATGTTAGACGAGTAGAATTTAGATGACATCAACCACAGTGTCGTTAAATAAGAAAATTCAACACGGTAAAATTTCAATTTTTTTATTATTTAATTACATAAGTTTGTAATTAGCTTTGGCATATTTAGCCATAAAAACAAATATAATCCATTTCATAACATTCTCAATCGAAACTAAATAATTTTCATGGTTTGTGTAAAATTAAGGGTACTCATAGGATTTACTCAATTTTAAGTTTTCTTTTACGGTTAACGGTATTTGGTTTTTGATTTTGCTTTAAGTAGTAAGAAATTGATTTTCGAATTTCATGATTTGTCCTTCAAGTTGTGAAGTAGTTTTTTTAGGATGCAACCAGCAAAACTTCGTTGCTTTTGAATTTTCTCTTCAAGTTGTGGAAGGTACAATTCTTTAGCTAAGTTTTTTACTGAAAAGTGACTTATTCGACGACTTGCGTTGCATTTCCAACGGAATAACTGTAAATTCGTTGCCATCAATAAGCTTGTGCAATAGGACACTTTTCGGGAAGACATTATGCACAGTCTTGTATAATTCAGCATCTACCTCCTTTATAACAGTATCTCTCCTTTCAGTCAGTTTCTTTCGTATATCCTTTCATGCAAATGCGTATTATAGAAAAACATAAGCTTCAACGCATACGCGGGCGATTACCACATAATAGTAAGCCCAAAAAAAACATACAAGTTAACACGCGTCTTTCAGGATATAAGTAACTGAAGCGAATCATCAGGAGTATAACACTCCTATATATATTTTCACGAAAACTAACTGCATTTTTCAACAAACTGCCGCAGATCTCTACAGGAGATGGCTTAGCAGTTCGTTTTTAACCTGATTTGGGTTCTGGGATACCAAGGCATAGAGGGTAATTGTATAGCCGATGAGCTTGCTTACAGGGTACTACAGCTCCGCTTCTCCTTAATGAAGAAGGTACAAGTATAGCCCTGACCACTTGTAAGCTCCATATTAAGAATTATTATAAAAGAATGGTCAACAAAAATTGGAAAATGTGACTAAAAGTAGAATCGAAAAAAAAACTTGGCCAGAAAAGAACCATAAACCCACAATAGAGCCATTTTCCTTTGACCGGGAGAGATGTTCTGGTGTCGTGGGAGCCATCACCGGGCTCCCGTGACGAGGAAAAGGAAGAAACGGTTGAGCCCCTTTTCTGCTCATGTCCAGTCGTAGTTTCAAATATCTAGGCAGCTGTTGCTTGAATAGTTTATAAGATCTGTCTGAAATCAGAACTTAACGGATCGCAATTTTTATGTCTGCGTGGTCTCCCTTTTGATTTTGTCTGCTCAGGAACTGGGAAGGTGTGTGTAGATCCCACGGAGTCACAATGGACCGTAATATTGCCTAAGTGTCTCAGTCAAAGTACTTGGCAGCCGTCTTAAGCTAACCTAACCCAAGTGCATTTCTCAGGTTTCAACCCGCTTAACATTGAAACAGACAAGGAACTAAAATCCTTAACTATAAGCAATTTTTATACTCACTCATACTTTGATGGGTCACAAAAAAAACCACTAACCGACTGCGCAATAACGACAGACAAAGAAGTTATCAAACTTGCCATTGTTCCAAACTTTTCTGCAGCCTATTTGGCAGAATCCAGGACTTTATCCGAATCCGTCAAACTAGCCACAAAAATACAGGATAAAGGATACTGGCCGTAATAGATACAATTAGAAATATAGAAAGCTTATCAAGATCAATAATAAGGTAGTATTTCATCCATGTGGGCAACGAAAGGGCTACACTAAGAGCACTGGCTCCCACAAACCGACAACAACCATTGCAAATGTTGTAGTGTAAACACCAACTTAACAATAGATCACATCTTAAATGAATGCACATCATTCCCAAAGCACCGATACTAAAACTTAATCTCGCTCAAACCCTTCCACAATTTACCTTTTCAAGTTCCTCAAAAAAACCAATACATATACTACATCTGTTGGGGATATTCAGCCATCTAGCGTACACTTATGCTAGCGCTATCTAGCCTGCGCATATGTTAGCGCCATCTATGATTATAGCTCCACCACGCCAAACAACAACTTTTCATAAACAGGCATGGGTGATTTTAGAGTGAGCGATAGCTTAAAAATGTGCGCAGCCGGAAATTTTACCACTCGACAGCAGCTAAGCACATTCAGCACACAGGCTCAATACCCAGCCGAAGCGGTTGTGCTTACAATTTTCCCTCTATATACTTCAATGGTACACAAACACAAAAGTGCAGTGCAACCCTCTCATCCGCTCTCTCCTGTAGGTCTTGCCACACTAGTCAGACCAAACTAATCAGGCCACACTAATCAGACCAAACTAATCAGTGCCGGTTTTTACCCACAAGGTGCGCCAAGAGATGTTTTACACCAATAAATTAATAAATATTTTGAGCTTGAAAAGCTTATTCGCTGACATCGAGAACCATATAGACATATTGCATATTACACAACAGAAAATAAGGAAATTTGAATCAACAAATTTAAGTGAACGCAGGAATATTATTAGCGTCTTCAACACTCTTCCAGGGCTTACGTGGAGGCTTAAAAATAAGAAAGAACAAAAATTAAGAAAATTTATCTAATATGGTTTTTTTTTTTTGTCCATTTGGCAATTTACATCTAGGCATCTACCGCAATCATGCAACGGATTCGCTTTCGTTGCCACAATTAAACTCAAAACTAATATTGCATAGCACAAATAAAGAAACTGCATCTCGTCAATATGTTTCTATAGTAAGGAACTAGAATCTAACAACAGCAGCGCTATAGATAATTACATTAGTGAATGCACTCGAATTATTACCATACATATACCATAAAATTTCAATTTGGTCTTACTTACTGGCATTAATTACACTAAGCAACAAAAAAAAAGCCTATGTCTAAGTCAAGGGTCGGGAAAGTGTGAAGAAGAAGTTGCAACCCTTCAGTTCTGCGAAGGCCTGTATCAGGCCTGAAACTTCATGACCAGGCCTTCCTTCTCCCTTCCAACTACGTGCATTCAGGTCATGAGTTTTGCATGGGCATTTTCTAGGGATTCATAGCTGAAATTGATAATTGCTCCAAAAAGAAGCGAATTCAATCATTCATTCAGTCATTTGAAGGCATGATTCAGTCCTGAAAATTCAGCCAGCCTTCTAGAACTAAAGGGAACACATTGACAACTTCTCTCTGGTGACACACAAATACCATTGCAATGTCTGAAATTCTGCCGACATCCCTGTTGGCGGTCCGGTAAATTTAGGATCGCTGATTTTGAATCGAATTTTGATTGGCAGTAAGTTTCCCAGTAATATGAAATTTTCTGACTCTCGAAATACCTAATTTTAATTTGAATATTGAAATAGCAATACTTCGAAAAACGTACTTGATAGTTCAAAATGGTTTCTAGATTCAAAATCAGCGACCCCAAACATACTGGAAAAGGTATGTTTTTGCATAGTGTTACCTTCAAAGTGGGAAGTTTACTTTTAAAGCTTTGAATACCTACACAAGCTTACAAGAATACAAGGGCCTGCAACACGAAGCACCTTTAAAGAGTATAGAAGGAATCGTCCTCGTAAATTATTCTATAAAAGAAATGGTAATTTCTAAATGAATGTGTTGCATACTGGCACAAGGTCAATATAATTTTATTAATTGGCCCACACAAATTTTGTGACCTTATCTCATTTACAACTATATTCAAATAATTTTTATAACACCACGCCTTCTTCTGCTTGTCTTACACTTTGAGTACAGGGTATAAAAATCCAAGCTCCAAGATAATCTTCTTCGTCGACATTCGCACTAAACTAAAAAATAGTGATAAGAGGGCAAGCGACTAAGCGAACCTACCTGTTTAAATATACCTTGGCCTAAAGTGTCGCTTGTAAATATTGAGGTTTTATTTTTCTGCCTAAAAGTATGCAATGATTTATTCTAAATTTGGTGCTGTACTTTTTCTAGTTCTTTTTAGCTTATGTTTATATTTTCGTTTTTATTTTTCAAATATTTCTTTTTTAACAATCTATTTTAAGATGCTAAGTAAATTTAATAACAGCTTTGAAATAACAGCAATAGAAAGTTTCCAATGAAGCTTCCTATTATATACTACTTAATCTAATCTATCCGCTATAGGAAGTACATGGTTTCTTTCGAATCTATGATCAGATGATGATAATCATATTCACGATTGTGAAGTGTATTGATCTATCTACTACTGAAGATGCTTATTTCGTTCTTTGCATAGAGAATGTTGATATCTTAGTGCATATTTTCATTCGAATTAAAAAATCTTTCACTAACTAAAGTTCGAAGTATTTTTGATTGGTAATGCTGAAAAATTGTATTGAATGAATGGATTGCAGTACCTCACAATTCTATTGCATTGTCCACACTGGCTTTAATAAGGTTTTGTAGAGTCGAAACTTGTTTTCTAGGCTGGTTGGGGATTTTCGACCTGCTCTTCGTTTTAAATAAATTTTTTGTTGTTTTGCTTTAGTGTGCGTTTTCTTTTGAACCGACGATGACTTGATATATGCTAAGATACTTCACCGAATTACTTTAAGGAATTGCTGAATTGTTGAGCGACAGCTCAGGATAGCCTCCCCTAAATAAGAAGTAGTGCAAATATAAATTGTACTGATTTTTGGGTGTTCGCCTCGATTTTCCAGCGGTGAAACTATGTTTCAATCTGACTGAGCTCAGACTCTATATGCTGAGAAGGTTAAATAAGAGACACTTTATTGTAGAGCACCTGCATTTATGAGTTACAGAGAAGATGTTTCACTTTTTTTGTACAATATTTGTACCCTGTACTCACCTGTAGACCACTATCGAGAAATAAGGAAGGTGGAGAGGCGCCTTTTCGGACGCGAAAAACGAGAAAAGGAAAAGCGCGAGCGAAAAGAGTTCGAAATGTGCAGGAGCAGGAATGATGGTAGGAAGTTCTTTCAAAAAGTCAAGCGTCTGGCTGAAGGATTTAGTACCGTATCGTCTTCCTGCAGAGATGCAAAGGAGAATCTGGTAATGGATGCACAGGCTGCACTGAGGTTGTAGAGTGAACACATATCGGGCTTACTATCGGGCAATGATGAGTATAATGCCGCTCCCGAAGGTAACTCCCGACGTCCCCAATTGTAGACGACTGTGTGGATAACCGCCGCCTAGCTATGACCAGGGTTGCAATCAAGCGGCTCAAGAACAACAAAGCTGCTGGCGTAGATGACCTGCCTGCTGAGTAGTTTATGCACCAGCTCTTTTGCAAAATATGGCTAAATGAGAGCATGCCCGATGATTGGGATCTTGGTGTCCTCTGCACTGGATTCATTAAAAACTGTACTTTTTATGTTGTCAATCCCTCTTCCCAATAGATGTTAGTTTGGTCTTAGTAAGCAAATGAATAGTATAGACCACTCTCGCCAGACGCTCTCGCTGCTGATGACCCATGGAGTGTTTGAGCGGAAAGTACTCGTTTGGATCTTTGGCTCTTTACGCGTTGTCAACGACTACCGCATTCCATGGAATACGAACTCTATGAACTCTATTTGAATTGACATTGTCAAGTAAATCCAGCGGGTCTGCTGAATAGGCCATATTGTATGTATGGATGAAGAAGCTACTGCGATAAAAGTCTTCAATGCAACCGTTGAAGGAAGGCAACAAAGGGGCAGACAATATCTCCGTTGAAAGGACCAGGTAGAGAGCGCACCAACTACCATTGATATCACCGATTGGCAGAGGCGTTTGGAGGAGTACTCTACCTCTCGGCGGAACCCAGTATTAGGTTGTTATAACTAATTAAGAAAAAGAAGAAGTATGTTTTCAAGTACTTTAGAAAATGTGGACTAGGCTAATCGGACGGTATGGCATATTGTCACTTCTACACGTTTCCATTGACTTGGGTAGTGGTCTAGTCCAAGCATTGACAAATGTAAAAAACCGAATGCATTTTTCGGCAGATTTCTTCAGTTTTGTCGAAGCCTGGTACGTAGAGTAATTTTAATAAAGTGGTTTCTAGTAGTAACAGTTTTAAACAAATCAGATGATATTGGAAGTTATACAGGAGGATTGATGAACGCAGCTAACAAACTTGAAAATATAATTAAAATCTTTTTCACCATTCATTTTCCAAAAATCAGTTCCAAATAAATTAACTTTTTTAAATTCTTCTTAAAAAAACACAAACACCGGTAATATATGCACATATTTTCTCTCAGTGCTTAAAGTTCGCTCACACTGAACACTTGCATAAACAACCAAAATGGGTTTATGAACTCTGTCGTAATATAACTCTCCCGAACACAATCTACAGAGCAGAGCGCTACGTGCTTATGACTTAATACTGAACCACGCCACTTTAGCTGAGCGCAAAGCAGCTGTTCCACTGTTCATTTGTTCAAACATCTATTCTTTGCAAAAAAAAACAAACCAAACTCGACTATAAATTAAAGCACTTTAGCATAGTTTAGGTTAGTTTACTTTCAACATCATGAATAAGTTTTTACTCTACATTACTTTGATCGGCGCAATTTGCCAACTAAGTGCAGCACGGAGAACACCCTTGAAATACGTAACACCGCCAGATTCGTCGGAAACAGTTTGTGGCACTTGCATCAATAATGTACGTTGTAATGCCTTCTCTGCGAACTACGTCTACAGCATAGAGAATGGCAAGTGCCGAGTCTTCCAAAATGGCTGTCTTTTTGATGTTACGAATTGCTCGCGTATTAACGATTGTTTAGCGCGTAAGTGGACATTTTGGGTTTTTTCCATTTGCAGTTATAGTAAAAATTTTTTTTGCGTTTTCCTGTTCTAGCATTGACTAAAACCTCGAAGGAAGAGTGCATGGCGCACTGCAATACGCTATGCGCAGCCACGGGTCCTTCAGTATGCGCCGGATTTCCGGTTACTAATTCGGATGGCTCTGTAGGCATTGAAAGCCTCACTTTCGCTAGTCGCTGCGAATTGGATAGTTATAGCTGTTCGACTCCGCGGGGTATGATTAATGAATTTGTTACACCATTTGACAACTCATTGTACTGATTTTTTATTCAACAGCTTATTTAAACGGACCGACAGAGGGCGCCTGTGCTTGAAGAAAACTAATACAACTTCTTTAAATATGCATTCAACTGGTTTATGCCCTGCGCTATCGGTGTGAAAACAATCGAAATAATCATCTTATATTGTATATTTGTGTGAACTAAATTAAAATAATCTAATATTGAGCTAATAACTTTTATCGAAATTGAATATTAAAATATATAAAAAAGTACGCCAACCAATTGACTCAATATGTCCATATGAGTCACTAGAATTTGAAAGATATTCACAATTAGTACTCAATAAAAAAAAGAGAACAGACAAAAGTTAAATATAATGAATTTCGAAGACTAATTTTGCAGAGCAATTTATAGTTCAACAAAATAATTTGCCTACAAAGTTCAGATACTTGAGACGTTTTGACAAAAGTGACTAAGATACTGATTTATTTGTTACCAAAATATCGATAAGAGTCGATAAATAGTACTCTCTTTTACATTCAAATAAAAAAATAGAGAGCTGGTCTAAAATGTACGAGGACCATTTCGTCCCTATGGTTGAGGAGACTCAGGAAATATGCGTCTTGCTTTAGTAGACGCACTGTAAAATGTCTAGATGCATAAGTCGATTGGTGCGGCTTCAGCTACTACGGAGACTCTACTTGCTCCTAAGGTCAATTGCAAAGTAGACATGGATCCATCACTGGATGCGCGAATCCAAAAGGCAGCAGTGGACAAACTATTAAGTACCGAAATTAGTATAGTTATCGAACCTTATCCGTTTGTAAATGAATACATGTAAACACAATACTATACACGAAAAAAGTTTATTAAATTTCTAGTCAGTGAATTTAAAGTAGTTCCTACATTTTTTAACACAATTTGGCCCTCATTAGCTACTTGTCGAACAAAATGATATCGAATATCTACAGGCTCTGCTCTTGAACGATGCACAAGATTCTTCGCTAATTATTGTGCACGATGTCTTCACGTCACCGAAAATAAGCTCTACTATTAAGCGACTCATTGCTATTGCATCTTGGCACCCAGTTGATATATTCAGTTTACGTGCTGCTGTGCTGTTTCTCCGATTTCCATGATTTCGGACTTCCTGCTAAGAAGTACATATAGATCGCCAATGGCCGATTGGTTAGCTGTTTCGTCAACTCTTGCAGTTTGCTCATCGCATGCCACCAGATAACTAACATCTAAAAGCGTAGCAACCCGATCGACTTTCGACCATGCCTTGACATCGCCACAATTATTTGGTATTTTGCGTCTGCCTAAAGTAATCTCGCCCAGCTTGCCATCTCGCTTAACCTCCATGCCAAGAACAAGATCATGAACGTAAGCCATTATAAGTGGTATTGCACCTTCACTTCGCTTATATAAGTATGGCTCGTTGACCAATCTTGTGCAGAGCACCATCTAGTAGCCTATTGCTTTCTGATCCTCTAGAAGTTCTGTGATCTGCCAAATTTTATTCGCCCTTAAAAGCCTCATACTCCTTTTGCATAGCATCACGCCACTCAGATGCATTTTCGCTGTTTATTGCTTCGTCGTACGTAGCCGGAATGGGTATGTCACTTGCTAACAAACTCCTATATATTAAACTCCTTCTTTGATCTTCCTGGCCTCCACCTGCATCGGCGATGCGACAGGTACGGTATCCGTTCTCTAAAGAAAGCATACAAAATTCCTGATATTTTCATTTCAAGTTATTGCCAAAAAGCACGCTTCGCATTCCTGAAATCTACCGGTACCTCCCAGTATATTAACAATGTGGCGTGAACAGCTGTTCAAATATCAAAATTGATCAAAATACCAAATAAATAAATATTTGAACTTCATAAGCTTTTTTTGTAAAAGATGTCATAACATCTGTAGCCCAATAATTTAACTTCTAGAGCTGATCAGCTAAGAATTTGCGATGACAACTAATCAGATGATGTCGCTGCCAGCTTTATTTGTATTTAAAAAAAAAGCACATGTACATTTCATTTGTTCAAACATATTTTGTGTTTCAGGGTTTCTTACGAGCACCAAAATCAGCTATAAAATTTGGTAAGCCAAATCGGTAGTGCTCAGTTTCTTGCCAACAACATGATTAAGCTAATACTCAGCGTGGCTTTAATCGGCGCTATTTGCCCCTTGGGCACTGCTCTAAGGAAGCTGCCCGATATGCAAATTCAGCCTGTTTTGGACGTCGCATTGCCAGTCGTTGATGACGCAGCATCAACAACGCCTGTTGTTGAACCGGAAGTACCAGTGGATGGATCCGTAAAGCCTATTCGTGAACCTATTAAGTTCATTCGTAAACCTCGTCGACCAGGAAAGCCCATCGATGCATCAGTAAACCCGATTCGTGGACCCTTTGTACCTGTTGAGCTTGTTGATCCCATCGAAGGATACGTGAAGCCCGAAAAACCAATTGATGAGCTTGTGGATCCCATCGAAGGATATGTAAAGCCCGAAAAACCAGTTGATGAGCTTGTGGATCCCATCGAAGGAAAAACTGCTGAGCTAGTCCATCCAATCGAAGGATCCATAAAGCCTGCAGTGTTTATAAATCCACTTATACTGCCCCCGAGAAATTGTGCCAATACCTGCACCTACCTTGCCAAATGCAGTCCCTACTTTGAGGATTACGTGTATACCGTTGTTAATGGCAGATGTCGCATCTTCCAAAATGCTTGTGTTTTCGGAGTGGAAAACTGCGCACGTGCCAACAGATGCTTAAAACGTAAGTGGGAGGTTATAATACTCTGGTTTTCCTCTAATTGTGAGGTTATGTTAATTGGTCCAATTGTACGTTGTCATTTTAGCTATGAAGCGGGTGTCCCAAAAGAAGTGCAAACTGACTTGCCAGCGACTTTGCTTAGCCATTAGGGCTCCAGTTTGTGGCTCATTCCCGGTCACCAATGCGGATGGTACATCCGAATTTGAGAACATTACATTCTCCAACCGCTGCGAATTGGATAGATATGCATGTTTAGCAAACCGAGGTGCGTAAATAATAAATGAGACTATGACGCATTTTCGATATAATTTTATATATTTCAGCTTACGTAAATGAGCCCACGGCGGGAGTCTGTGCTTGAAGTGTCTTGGCAATAGTCTGAATCTGAACCGATCGATAAGAATTTGGATAGAAAATTAATTAATTAATTACAATAAAACCGCATAGTTTATGTACATTTGTATGTACATAATGAACACACACAACTTTTGGATTTCAGTTGCTAACGAATTTCTGCATCTCTCTTTTAAGAGTCGATTTCGCTTTCAGACAGCTTTTATAGTACAGCATGTAACACAAATTTGCGATCCATTGCTTAAAAACAAATCATATAAATGTGGCCAGAAGTTACTTCCAAATTTCCAGAATAGCTTTTAAACAAATGCTAATTTTGTGTTCCAGAAAAGAAAGTATTTTGAACATTAACAAACCTCCACTTGCTTTTTCGATAAACCGTCAGGCGGCTCTAGGAAGACTATGTTGTTCTTTGCCGGAATTATCTTCTGAGGGAAAACGAAAGAGCAATGCGCAATTATTCTTGCCATTCAAATCCCTATAACGAAATCGCAGTCTGAATAACTTAGAGTACGTTCACTTATTTTGCTGCTTGGAGCGCTATCATAGTAAAAATACTAGCAATAACAAATTATATCCACTAAAAAAAAAACATCAAAGATCCAAAAATTTGAGTCGGTTTTTTGGCAGGAAATTCTTGACAAAAAGAATCCTAACAAAAGACGGGGTAGGTTAATACGGCTGTCAGGTTATTTCCCTGACACACTGTTTTCCCATAGTCATATATTCCTTTCCCCGCTCAGGCCCTAACCATTTAAGAAGAAAGATGTGCCACGCTTAATTGTCAGTGAAAGTTTGCTCTAGAATTCCTTTCTAATTCTGAAGATTCATGTGTTAACAAGCGCTGCGCCTTATTTGCCATATAAGAAGGTACAGTTTCTGTTACGCTACAAAGTTTTAATCGATAAATATTGGCTAATGGATTCCGCTTTGTTTGTTTAGCTAAGGCTACATTGGTAGTTTTGGTTTATGTCATTTATTTATTCGTTTATTTACCTAACTATCTCGTAACGATCTCTGAGATTTCATCAATTTCAAAAGTAATTGAAAACACAGTTATAAATTAAAGAAAATAAACCAATTCCTGATAATCCGTGTCAATGCCGATATTTGGGGGTGTTCCGTGACACGTCGCTATTGCAGTCAAAAACTGCATAAAGTACAAAAGGGTATTATTTTTGGCTATGCCGATTTGTCGTGTCACTAAACGTGACAGTGAGTAAATAGTCTTACTGAGGTTTTTTTATATAGATATTTAAGCTGACTTAAGCTTAAAATCCAAAGATAAAAACAAAATCAGAATGTAATTTCATGCAGCGAATCAATTGTCTTCTTTGCAAATACAGTTAAGTAAACAGTTTGTTAAATAATTGTCATAACTTTATAGTTAGTAGTAGATGCATAGCTCGGTTTGTCGAACGATATGGCACCGCACTTTTTCTGGATATTGGAATTTTCAAGCTGCTCAACTTCTCCTTAAAACGTCACCAAAGTGTCATGCCGGGAAAAGGTTGATGAAGAATCGTTGCAGAATGTTAAGTAAAATTTTTTATATTTACAGATGGCGATTAAATCATAGAAGAAAGCATAACGACCAAAGAGAGCAACACAACCAAAAAAAAAGGGGGATTTCCGCTAAAAATTCGGGCACTGAGAGCTCTAGCACTCTTTCAAATTCCACAAATTTCCCAAGTAAAGACACAACATCGCGCAAAGCCTAATAATGCACGCTGGCGCCTCACGCAAAATTTCCCATTTCCAGCTTTGGGCTGTTTTTTGGGAAATTTATGGAATTGAACATCATCATGGGCCGTGGTGTCAAACTTAGAAGGGAGCTTGACGCCGGCTTACAGCGAGCTTTTATGTGCTTAATCTGTGTACTGTAACTTAACATTATGTTACAATAAGCTTTAGAGAACGAACAGCGTAGTTAAGTTGGTTTTACATTAAGCTTTGCTGTTTGCTAACATTGCCGATTGTTTCCGTTATTTAGTGAGCTTTGACATGTTTTAATGTTGATTGTTTTATATATTCGGCTTAACCCTAGAAAACTAATGTTATTTTTTTGTGCATTGAAGCTAATACTCGTAGATGCGATGAGGCTGGCTTTTATTTAAACTAAATTCTTTCATTGGAATTGTGGTTTTACGTAGTGGGCCCCAAACCCTACTCACAACCCCTTTAAGGCCTGAGGTGGCTCTACTGGTCTCGAAAGAACCCAGTGTCATTGTTAGTCGACTCATACGACAAGCTTTGACCTTCTGAGGTGGTATTCTCTCATATAACACTGTTAGTGCTTTTTAAAGAAGAAAACCCACAATTTCAATACAGAGCTATATTTTAAATTCTATATTGAAATTAAACTAAAAGATTTATATTTGATGATCTGCTCAGATCACTTCATTGACGAACCAAATTTTTGATGGTACTTAAAACAATACCAACGAAACTAACCAGACTTCAAAAATTGGCAATATGATTGAGTTGCAAATATAAACTATATCTTATAAAGTATGGCAAGGCACTAATCACAACTTAAGGGTCTTTTTCCACATATTTCGCTTGACTACCATGTCATGCAGCGCCTTTTATAGGGCAAGAATATACAGTTTTTGCTTTAATTTTTCCAAAAAATGTATTTGAACCAATTGTTCAATTGTCCAAAAACACTTAGTTAATTGTTTGACATAGAATCACATGTAACACAACTGAAAAGCAAATAATGTTGTTTTGACTGAGAACGCTCAAAATAAAGAGAAATTTACAATAAATAGAATGAAGTGCGTCGATTCGACAAAGTTTAGGTTTCCAGAGCAGTCGAATTATTTAATTTTGTTGCTGATATCTTTGTCTCTTGTTTTTTATATGGTTATATACATAGGTATCGTATAACTCAACTTACAAATATTTTGTTAATTTTAAATAGTCAAATTTCTTTCTTAGATTAGAATTTAACCGCGCATGAGTCGTTTTGCTCCCGCCCAACCCCAGGAATTTCCTGCTGCCATCCTTCCTGTTTCCCCTCTTCATCCTATTTTTGGATTTCCATCGCCGCTGTTAATTTCCGAATCACGAGAAGTATTGCAGCACTCACTGCAGCTACACGATTTGCCAGATCTTTAATACTTGAATTATTTTGATTTCGATTTTCTCGGATCACTAATTCGTCAAGCGATTCGAGTACTTCTGTCTATGTTCCCTCTTCTGAACCGTCTCCTAATCAAATTTCAGATTGAAATGTTTACCTAATCAAAGTTGTGAATTGTAAATACATTTAATAAGTATAAATAATATGTATTTATTACATCACTTAAGACCATTTGCTGATCCTGTCTACGTACCGGACACAAACTGAAGAGAAACCTTTCTCATTGCTATTGCTAAGTCGAAAAAAAATATTTAGATGTTTTCTAAATCAGCTGAAAATCATTTAACTCTGCGGAAACTTAAAACAAAATATAACCAAATCTGCAACCACTGATATAAAAAAAAGAGATCCGAAGAAAATTACAATTTGTGTTGTAATTTCATGCAGCGAATCAGTTACCGTGTTTCCAACTACAGTTAAATGTACAGTATGTTAAATAATTGTCATAACTTTAAAATTAAAAGTAGATACAAAACTTGGTTTGTCGAACAAAATGGTTCCGCACTATTTTTCACACATCTGCCGCATTATACTTATTTTTCCATGTTTCGAAATTGGACAAGTTTGGAACGCTCTCCTTGAGACGGAACAGATATGTCCCACAGGGCAGAGGGTGATTTTCTATCGTTGCAGAACAGTAAGTAGTTTATTTTAATTTTTTTAATTGTAGCATTTATATTTTTTAATTTTACAGATGGTGAGTAGCAATTTAGAAGAGAACACAAAGACCAAAAAGAGCAAAATCAAAAATAAATACACTAGGCAAAAACAAAAAAAAAACTTTTTCGGTAAATTTGGGTTGCTGGTTCCAAATCAGGCAACCGTTTTGAATTTTTTAGCATGGTTTCCGAATTATAGCTATTACAAAAAATTCGAGATTTGCCAGGTTATTAAATCTCATATTACTCTGGAAGCGGAATGATTGCGATCAGCTTAGGTCAATCTAGGCGATCTACTGAACTAGACCTACAACCTAGAATCGCTCATTTAAAAAATGAGGATGGCCAACCATGACGACAATCTCTTATGCTTGCTGTGTTAGCAGACCAAAAATATCTGGATATCCATGAACCCACACAGCTTAAAATAAAAATTTTACACATATGTTTTTGATTGATTTAATAATTAAAATAAAATTGATTGGCTTTTATAAAAATGCGTTGCCGTTGTGGTCATATAAAGTACAGTTAGTTCAGTTGCCAAGTAGTATGCTTTTATCGGCACTGTGCAGGAGGGGAGGGATTTCTGCAACGGCCAACACGTGGTTCCCATCCTGCAAAAATATTAAAGATTTTATACAAAATTTCATAATACAATCAATACCTGTCATACACACAGCAATCGGTTGGCCACCCCGCGGTATAAAAAGCAAATAGTTTGATACCGCGGTTGGGCAACCGGTTGCTGTGTGTATGCGGGTGAAAAATGAACTTACTCTCCCTCTTGAGGCATGCATGTCGGTCCATAAGGCATCTATTCCTGAAGTTGCAATGGATCAAACTCCTGCCACGTCTGACAGTACCGCAAATCCAGCCGATCTCTGTAGTACAGGCTTGATTACAGCGCTGAGCCATTACCACGCCGCTCATAGCCAAGGAAAGTACTAGAAATATGGCGATAAACTTCATTTTCGAGTTCCGTAACAGTAACTGTATGTTTAAACCAACTTTTCAAGGGCTTTTTATACAGTTCAGTTATAAAGCAAGCAGAGTCAAAGGAATTTTAAAACCAATAAAAAGCAGCAATTACACATTGTTCGGCTTTTGTGAAATTGACAAAACTTTTGTCTATAGACAATTAAGCAGTCTGTCTTCATGAAATATATCTCAAAGCGTCTGCTGAACAAATAAAGAAAAAGAGGTTACAAACAATGAATATCTGGATTAATATCAAAACGATTGTACTAGGTAATCCGTTAACACTGATATATACATAAAAGAAATGCATTCCGAATGGAATTGACAAAATGGGTTCCGAAAATACGCCTTAAAGACACTTAAACCATTTTATGCCGCTATAAAACAAGTCGAAAGCACACTGCTTTATTGTCTAGACAAAAGTTTTGGAAAATTTTGTTTGTATAAAAACCACTAGCAAAAATAGGGTAAACATACAGTTACTGTTCCGGTACTCGAAAATGAAGTTAATTGCCATATTTCTAGTACTCGCCTTGGCCCTGAGTGGCGTTGTTGTGGGTCAGCGCTGTAATGCCTTCTGCACTGAAGAACTCGCCTGGGTTTGCGGTAGTGTCAGACGTGGCAGTAGTTGGATCCGCTGCAACTTCACCAATAGATGCAAGCTGAACCTACATGCGTGCCTCAAGGGGCAGAGTAAGCTAATCCTTATATATATTAAGTATTGTACATATTATAATGGCTTCAATATTTTTGCAGGATGGATGTCACGTGCTGGTCGTTGCCGCAATCCTTCCCCTCCCGCACAGTGCCGTTAGCATCAACCTTTTTAGAATACATTATTTTTAATATCAAATCATCTTTATTCTTATAAATTTGCATAGCTAGAACTTAGCAGTTGTATTTATTAAATAAATGCAATAAATATATTTAATGTACGTATTTGCTTGTCCCAAAAGCAAGCAACTTTAAATAAGGTGTAAGGAAATGTCGTCTTGATTTATCGGTTAGAAATGAAGCTATGCAAAAATTCGAATTCCAAAATCGATCGACCAAGCGAGATTTTCAAATGGCAAAGAAAAAATCTTTCACAAAATTTCGCTCGATATTACAACGTACTCTAATAAGTAAGTCGCATAGGGTTGCAGGCGACCCAACTTAAAAGCGATGTAACCCTGTCTACAATCGATGCAAGATACAAATCGCTACGAGTTACGGTCTGATGTAGATCACAGATATCATTTGCGTAAGTGAGGAACTGGTCGCTGTTATAGTTCAATATTGTCCCTTTTTCTGGATTTAGCGTAATGTGAATTTCCCGTCAATGGTGGACTTATCAGAACTAAAGCCACACTGATTAGGTCCAATCAATTCTTTCGCGAATAGCTTTAGTGTTTCACGTTCGGTAGAGCTTTCTATACAATAGAAAGAAGACGTATATCACGTACACCGTGGTGTTACCTTTGTTACGGACAGGGCAGAGGAGACCAAGGTTCCAACGTTACCAACTCATTGCCGCCAGTCTTGAACAACTCTGACTTCGTCATAGCTTGGCGGAGATATATCTACGCCGTCATCTATGATGGGCTGCCGGAAAGCTAACTGCGGTAGTTGGATTATCCTTGCCAGATAGTAAGCAAGAGAAGGGTTCCCTCCACATCCTCAGTCCACCCTGTTTATCCAGGAAATTTTACCTAATTTTGTTGCTAAGAAAAATGGGACTTCATTTTAGGACCTTAATAGCTAAAATTGTATTTATTGTTTTAGGCAACATTCGTCTTAAAAATTAGTTCATTGAGCCCTAAACTAAGCATTTTTTGTATATCGTTTTATCTCACTGTCTCTCATACAAACATTATTTTTAGGCAATTGGACTAAATTCAAGCCACTGATTCTTAAACATTAGTTTACTAAAATGTTTCATTTTTTATACAATTTTCAGTTTTCTAGGGTATGGGTTACACCCATCTCAACAGGTCAAAGCTTGTCGTATGAGTCGACTAGCAATGACACTGGGTTTTTTCGAGACCAGTAGAGCCGTCCTAGGCGGGTTGTGCATAGAGTAAACCACGTAAAACCACGATTCCAATGAAAGAATGTATTTACATCAGGCCGTAACGTGACAACGTGTTGTTATGGCCAGTTAAGAAGAAGAAGAATGAAATCCATGTTCCTAAAATTTTAGGAATAATTTTTTTCTAAGTCTAGAGGAGGGTCACCAATACTAAATCCATCTGCCAGACGCTTGAATTTTTGGAACAGCTTTCAAACGTCATTTTTGCTCCTGCACATCAGGCGCATTTCCTGCTCGCGTTTCTCACGTCTACAACTGGTACCATTGAGGTACGACGTTGGAAACCAATTATTCTCTCCGCGGTAGTGCTTAATGAGCGAGATATATGCTTTCAAAGTCAATAGGCGCTATCAGGATGTGAGAGACGCTTAGGTAGTTTAGCGGAGAAGGCTTCGTTAGTATGTTGTTGTGATTGCAACTTTGCTATGTCCCGATTTCGCTGTGCGCTACACCGCACTTTACCATAAAAATCAATCAAAAAACTTAAGGTATATCTACGTTAGTTTTCAGCTATAACTTTAAATAAGTTATAAAGTTAAATGTGCATATATGGATTCTAACGAGTTCGTATAAACCATAAATTCGAAAAATTTTCTAATTATTTAATAAAAGAATTCATTTCAACAATACAAAATCTCGAAACTTTTTTAGTTGCTCTGTCTTTTGATTAGCTAGTTAAAAAACCATGAGTGGCATGCAACAAACACGCTTGTACACACATATCTCGAGCCACTTGCAACAGTTGCTCTATATAATTTGGCGCCAAAAATAGCAGCAAACACAAACACACAACTACACACAGACACGAACGTAAACAAAGGCGCCTGCAAACAACCTTCAGGCGAGCAAAACCACTCAAAGCAAACGCTCAAAGCTCTTTCGAAAATCTGCTCATGACATTGTCTCTGCTGCTCACAACAATTGCAAGGTGAGCATATACACACACACACACACACACACACACACACACACACACACACACACACACACGCACACACGCACACACGCACACACACACACACACACACTCACACACTTTATATAGAGGCGGCGGCGTCTGTCGTTTGTAAATTCTAGCAGGATGTAGGTCAAACGCTGCGTATGAGTGATATTTTCAGTTGGCTTACAACGTTTTAGCCGTTTTCACTGCCTTTCAGTTGAACGAGTCGTCGCGTGCAAACAACTGCTGAAAATTGTCGCGCTTGTGGAAAACTCAATAGCTGCGACTGTTTTGACGGAAAAGTCAAGCTGACAAAACAAAACAACAAAGAATCAAGTGTTTATTTTCGTTTAGCCGGTGGCATTTTGCGTCTTTTTTTTTTGGTTTTTTTTTTGACTTTGAGTTGTAAATTTGCCACTTAAAGGAGACAAGTGAAGGTAAAGCAATGATTTTCAAACTGTAAATGGCTTTAACAAATTTGCAATTCAACATTAAAAATGGAATAACCTTAAGTAGTCCATTTGGAGTTGCAGCTGGCGCATAGCCAACGGCACTCAAGTCCCAGGGCAAGCAAAAAAGAAACCCTTTTTGTTGTTTTTCAACTAATGTCTGTCTTTGTTGTCTGTGTGTGGGTGAACATGTTTATGTTAATAAGGCACTTAGAATCCAAAGCAACCACAAAGATACCCGCACACCCTTAAGCTAACATACTAATTTTATGACTGCTTGTTGCTGAAATTACGCATACGCACAGTTGTACCAAGCAAATTATTGCGGTTGACATTTCTAAGCATGTTGGAATGCAAAGAGTCAGGCTGTACGTCCGACTGTCAGTTCAAATATTTATAAGGACACTTCTACTTATAAAGTCAGCACGCTGCCTCTTAAGGCTTGTGAGCTTGTATCTTATCATGTTCATGGCTCAACACTTGCAGCTCAAGTTTGGTAATGTACATCTTGTAGTTTGAAATTGTTTTCCGATGGTTTAACGGCGATTGTAGAAGCGTGAATAGTTTCCATTTCTCAAATGGATTGGATACTATTTGTACGCCGTATTGGTTTTCTACTTTTGCTTTATTTCTACGCTTCACTGGTAGCAGAAAGAAAAAACTAAAAGTTTGCCTTCGTAAAGTTTTTACAACTTTAAGTATAACTGTGATTTAAAATGGATTTGTTCAAGGCCGTTACTTGATGCACATTCACAATATAGAGAACGCTTTAAAAGTTGATTTAATGGTGTAAAAGAGATAAGCTTAAGTTGATAGTAGAGGCCGCTAGCTGTTGATACCTTTTAAGCAGGGTTTTCCGCTTCAGGAAAAAAATAAACAAACCTCTTTCATTAATTTTAGTTAGATAGATACAGAAAATGCTCTATCGACTGCTTCCAAGCTGGCCGTTCATATAGGATAACCGTTGATACCTATATGTCACCCGAAATTCTCGCTGATGTCCTTTTTTCTGACATAGTAAATAGCTCCAAAAAGTATTTTTGCTGTGAAACATCTATTGGTGCGCCTTAGGTATAAGACCGACTAGTGTGGCGTCTAAAATCTGTTATGGTGTGACGGCGATGGTATGATAGGTTACGTTTAGTTGGCGTTATGTTTGTGTGCGAGAAGAACGAGAAGAGTGCTGTTTTGTTTTTCTGTGCTATATAAGCAGTGAGAGCGAAAAGAAGAGCATGCATGCTTATTGTTATTGTTGTGGTATTAGCGGTAGCATATAGATTATGACAGGTTATGTTTAGTTGGAGTTATGTTTGTACGCGCTCTCTTAGCAGCGTCAATAGAAGAGCGCGACTGCTGGTTTATTTTCTTGTGCTATGTTAGTAGTGAGTGCGAAAAGAAGAGCATGCATGTTGTGGTAATAACGGTAGCATATCGCCACGCTAATTGCAGCCACATTAGAGAGCACCCACCTTTGGCTCGTGACATTGTCTATATCCTCGAATTGGCTTTGACCCTAAAGTCGATTAATTTTTATGAATTTTATACGCCATTTTGTTTACAGCGCTACGGCAGTGAATAGTATCACATTATAGATGAATAGTTGTGGTGCAATTTGTATGTTAATTGTCACATAGTTTTAATACAGACTTTATAGTGAAATCTAGATGAGTTTGGTGTTCCACTTCCTAGCCTTCATCAGCGTTGTGTGGGAAGTCACCAAAGTGCTCAGCGCAGCGTGACTGTCTATGTGAATTCGCAAATTTTCACCATGGCAACTTTTCTCAATGAGCTAACAATGCAGCCAAGAACCTTTCTAGCAATAGCTTCTTTATCGCGGAGCGTTGCCACTGGATGATAATTCGCTTGACTTAGATCGTCGTTCCATCGGTTGCGGTAGTCGTTGCCAACGCGTAAAGCGCCAAAGATCTTGGGGAGTACCTTCCGCTCAAACACTTCAAGGGCATTTTTATCAGACTGGCTCATCTAAGTAACTTTTAAGTTCATTCTTTTCTCTCTGCATTTTGTTTTGTTTGCTATTGCACTCATGCTCAATGTCCTTTTTAAGGACGAATAAGGAATATTTATTATTTCTTGCTCCCATAATATAGGTGCTCTTTGTCTTATCTGTAATTACATCAGCCATAGAAGTGTTCCCATGCAGATATCGGTATAGCAAATACTACCACGACTTGTTTTTTAAAGAGCTCTCTTTTGAACGAATTGCTTCTAAACACAAACTGACCCACAAATGCAAGAAAAAGTTGTGAAAAAACCAAAAACTTTTCGATATTGGCTTATATTTTAATAGATCACCATACGAAAGTGCATGAATCGGAAAAATGCACTCCGAGAAATTACGATATTGTCATTATTTTTCAAAAAACAACTTTTTTTAGGTTTCTAATCTTTCTAAGAGCAGTATAACTCATTTGATAGGCTGATGAATTTCGGTATGGAGGTCCAAAAATACATTGTTTTACGCGTGGAAGTTCGGCGGAAAGAACCTTAGGGACCATCTTTGAGCAGATCTATAAAACGGCGATGCGCAGTACTTTTAGGGATATTACACTCATCTGCCAGCACTCTTCTATTCTATGTTTGACATCATCAACCTACATGGCTTTAAGCTTTATTCGGTTAAAGTTCCACGTTCGTTTCATCAACTTTTTGTACCATGTACTGTGCTTAGGCTGTCAACTGCCGAATATAAATTGGAGCAATTTACCGCAGAGCGCCCTTAATGCAAGACATTTTGCCACAAAATTTATTAGCCAATGCTTGTCAGAGAAAAGGGACATTGCTGGGCAATTGGCTAATACGAATTTCCCCAAAGTGTCGTATACAAATTGTAGGCAAGGTCACATGCGCTTTTGAGGAAAAGCTAAGTTTTTTGTTTAAACCAAATGAGAGTAATTTCAATAATAAAAAGGTTAGTAAGCAAAAACGTTGTAAACAGCTACAATCTCTCAGATGAATCGTCAAATATATAAACATATATAGACATATTATGTCAACTGTAAAACAAAGACAGCACTTTCCCTCACTCATATGTACATATGTATATAAAAGTTTGAATAATTTAAATAAAAAAATTTACTAGCTAAGAGATAAGCAATATTCACATATTTCAGTTGATGACTTTAAAAGCTTTAGAGCAACCTTTTGAAGCAGTTTGAGGCAAGTAAAATGGGTTTTGTACTTGTTACAGCATTTGAATGTGTCTGCGTGAGTATATGTTATGCCCGGAAAATGGCCGTTGGGAAATTTGTGTTGAAATAATTCGAAGAGTCAAAGAAACGCCTTGAAAGAGCTTGTAAAAGCGAAACATGTACCCGAGTCCATTGAAGATGTTTTTCATTAAATTAGCGGAGCAAGTGTGTGTGTGTGTGTGTGTCTGCTGGGGTTTTTCCCAGGCGGAAAATTCTTTCAAGCTTCAGTCAGCTGCGTTAATGTGCACACGTAATATAATGTAATACATATACTGCAGACATAACTATGTTGTACATACCTTTATGGCATATGCTCATCGCTATTATTAGCACTACTTATTTACATCAGCGCTCCTACATTTCAACTCAATCAAGTCTGAACATGCCCAAACATGTAAACGACCGAAATGTACAGCATTAAATTGTTTGTAGCTTGTTTACTTATGCATTAAACAAAAGTTTTGCAGGCGTCCAATAAAATTACCTCCAAAAGTACAGACACACGCACATTTACGAGTGAAAGCTAAAGGACCGAGCGAACGAAATAAAAAAACGAGTGCTTGATATCCTTAACCAATTAATTCTAGGAAAGCCACAAAAAAATAACCGAAATACACGCACGGGCATCATTAAAGAGAAAAAGCAATAAATTTTGGGAAGTCATACAAGAATAAGTTTAAGGTAAGCGCTACGAATATGAAATGTGTTGTGCATTCAATTCAAGAGTTCAATTCAGAGGTCGGCAGCGAAAGCAGAATTTTAGTCGCTGAAATGTTGTTGGCATTAATGTATTCTCAATTAGGTACAGTCATTGCTTCGACGTCAGCAGCGCAGCTTCTTAATTTTTCATTCTTTTATGTTATATGTTCACTCAGAAAAAAAAATCAAGCAATCCGTTCTTAAACCAAGCCTAAGTTCCCAACGCAATAACAAAACACACTTACAAATAGTTTAAATTTTTGCAGTTTGATTGAGAGAGCTCTCTCAATAGTTTTCTCAAATGCAAGTCCATATTACTTATACCAAGTATTTTGTGACTAAACATTGAGATCGTTTAGTCTTAATATAAGAAATGTTGTACTCGATTTTAAATTAAGTACATTAATGTCGTAATAAGGGTCTCCGCCCCCTGCTGTACTCCTCTCGTGGTAGAGCATATTCTTTTTCCCGTTCTCGTTTGCCTTCCTCATAAAAAGCGTGGACGCAACCTTGCTGATTGACGCTCGCAGAAGAATGAAAATTAAGATACCATTGCGAAGGACGTCGCCCGAATCATCTTACCTTGTAATTCTTATACCATGGTGTTGACCACATTCATCCAAAATGTTGCGGAAAGAAAGTGATTGTGTTAGTTTAGTGAGCGACATGAACGTGCTTCAAGTCAATGCAAATTCATACGCTCATCTCTCATGCTCCTTTGTGACGTTACGAAGTTAGGGAGCGCTCTAACTAGCACGTTCATTAGTGTATAAGAGCATTTTCTCAGTTGCCCTTGGCAACGGCCCTGCTGCCACTGCCGACTCCTGCTTTAAATAGTTAGCACGGATATATACATTCTTCTTCTTCTTTACTGGCCATAAAAACCCGTTATCGGGTTACGGCCCAATGTAAATACATTCTTTCATTGGAATTGTGGTTTTACCAGTGACATTGTTAGTCGCCTCATACGATAAGCTTTGACCTGATGAGGTAGTGTTCTCTAACCAACTCACTACACGGGGGAACGGATATATACGTAGTAAATAGAAATGTCAACTACGCATAAAAACGTAATTATTCTGAATATTAAATTTGACTTTCCACTGCGAATGTAATATACTAAAAATACAACATAGTTCAAGTTCTGCTTAAACATGCTACAAATAAAATAAATATGAATTTAAAAGTGTATAAAATACTTTTTTGTGGTTCCTGGAAAATGTAGAATAAGTTAAGGCGTTTCCATGAATGTTTAATGAAAGAAGTCATTAGACAGAGAAAAAAAGATAATATCGAATTCGCATCAAGAACGCCGAAATTATGACAGAGCCGATGTTGTAAAGTCTTTAACAATTTTTGTGATTCAAAAATTAGAGCCGTTCTCAGTGCACATTTGCTCATAGCTACAATAACACTAGGCAACAAGTTTGACCTGAAAAAAGCTTTTCCAGTTAATTTTGAGTCGCTGAAATTCGAGATTTCGAGAGTTGCAAAATCAGCAAATCTCTTATTACTCGGGGAACATAGAGCCGATTGGAATGAACTTAAGTTGAAGGTCATTCAATATCGGTACTAAATTTTTCAAACTCTTTTTATCTACTTGGACGAGTTACAGGCGAGTTACAGGGCTATGAACACAAAAATTGTTTCCCAAATGTAAAGTTTCAAACGTGTTCCATTTGAATTCGATAAATTTATTGTTTGCGAACATTGCAAAACACATTTGTGCAAAATCGATAGCAATAATGCAAAATTTTAAGGGAATATTAAAAAACTGTCACTTTGCAACGGCTTTTAGATTTGATCGATTAAGGCATATTTTCTAATAACTTAAGATGATAAATCTTACTTATTACGTCATATATTCATGATCAAAATTTATAAAATCAAAACACAAAACCTTCAGCCTTCATCTTTATAAAAAGAAGATCCGGTCGATAATGAATTTTACATCATTCCTTTAAGGAAACCTGATGAGTGACGGATCAACCAATAACTTCCGACCACCAATTTTGTTTCGCTCATCCGGCGTCAACACTGAAAAACCGAACCGCGTTATCTTTGCCATCAGACACTGTCCTCCGGTCCAACTAAAGCAAAATACTTTTGTCTGGTATTGGACAAATGGATAACTTCGATGAGCCAAACTGAGCATCCGACAAACAACGAACTTCTCCTTCAAATATAGGAAACTATAAAACTATAAGGATACACTGGCTCGTAAGACCATTTTTTAAACAAAATTCGATTTTTAAGTTGTTTTTTCCCGTCCATGGTTTTAACCATGTTCGGATGCTATATGGGCTTTAGAATTACAAACTTTCAAGAAAGTGAAAACGTGAAATATATGAAAACTCAAAAGATTGGCGAAAAAATTTCCTAATAGTGTTGAAGGATGTACAAATACATTAAAAACCTATAGTTTTGAAATCAAGCTAACTGATTTACAAGTCGCTGAATAAACAAAGTGTCCAAAAAAGTCCGAAGTTTAACTATATCTCGATTTGCAGGAGCATTTCACTTTTTTAAAACGTTTCCGTATTTGACTCTACGAGACCCACAACGTCACTGGAAAAGTATAAAATCACCGCCGTTTTTTTCATCGGCTCACTGCTTAATTTCGCCAATTCATGCTTAATTACTACAAATCTCTGTAAATGGGGCCCATTTCTATCCAAACTTCTAAGGCAACCTTGGGCTTTCTTGAATTTAACGTCTTGTTATGTACTGGCAATTCCGTCGTCTTGCTTTGAAGTACTTCAGCCAGTACTTGTTAGCCAAAACAAACAAAAGCCCTGTAATCCTACAAGAGGAACTATGTGGCAAAGCGATTTAACTTGGCTTGTGGCTTCAACTTTATGACAATATTATGAAATGTCTGTGTAATATTTATAGTTGAAGGCAAAGTTTGACATGCTTTGTGCTTCTATCTGTCACTTAGATACTCTGCGATTCGCCGCAAACTACCCATATACTATGCAAGTATCCATCAGCATGTTTTACATTTCTTATGCACCCTAACAATTTCCACACGTTTTCTTTGTCTCTGGGTTTTCCTGGCAAACACTCACAATCATTGAGCGCAAAAAGCTGTCTCAAACTTCAAACGGCAGCACGGCTATATTGCCCACAGGCTGACTTGATGACTTGGCGACTTGGTTGACTGCGCCCATAAATCAAAGACATTGTGACGTAACAAGAGCAATAACAACAAAAGCAGCTACAACCTTTGCTGCTTTGCACTTTGCTTGTTTGCTTACAAAAGTTGCCGGTTCAATAAAGTCAAGGCGTCGTCATGGCCTCAATCAAAGTGTAACGAATAATAATTCTCCTAAATTGTCACATAGTGAAAAATGTTCTCTGATTATAGATTTTGATTTGATTTTGTGCTGCAACGTTCAGTAAAAGTGTAAAACCATTAAATGAGAACCATTTGTACATATGGCAGACAATATTAAACATAAATGACAATTCATTACGCATACGCCCTGTATGGTCTAGTGTATATAATTGCCGCTAAATCAAAGCGCATTCATCGCAATTTAGCTTAAATATTTATTAAGCAATTAAGTGCTGCACAATCCCCAAGCGCAGATACAGTTACACCGACACGCACACATATAGGTTTATGGGTAAGAAGTTCATAATTTACTTAATTTCAAGAGTTCCCAAAAACAGAACTTTTAAGTTATTGATTTTTTCAAAATTTAATATCTCTATTTCATTGTTGGCATGTAAAACATCTATCTGCGTGCCTTGAGAATACGACTGAATCGTTTGGCTTCACGAAAAGCTGTTATTACGCTCGAATGGTGTTACGCTTGGATGGCTATTAGAAGCGTATACAGAAGAGCGCGATGGCACGTTTGTCTTTGTGTGCTGTGTTGGCACTGAGAGCGAAAAGAAGAGCAAGCATGTTTCTGTTATGTTGTTGTGGTTTTCGCTCCAAGTTTGAGAGAACTCATAAAACTGAATCGAGACTTGGGATCGATCAGTCTTCAGAGCAGTTCTTTCCAAAGTTTTTTATTATGCAATGTTTCGGAACCGAGTATGCAGGCATAACTTAAAAAGCTCACTGAAGTAGGGTGAAACTTTAAATCTGTTTCAGAATCCTAAATTAGTTCTCAGCAATCATATAATCAAAAAAAATTTATCAGGTGAATAAATAGGACTGTTTTTACTAACCAAACAAGTTTTCACTTAAATCATATCATACTTGAACCACGGTATCCCCACCCACTTAATATACTAACATCTAATCTTGGTTGGCAGCGATCCGTTTGGTAGTATCAAGAATGACTGTCTACTTTCACATGATCTTGGGTAGCACCCAGAACATGTGCTCCTACACCTAATCTTGGTAGTGGCTGTTACAGACATGGTAGCATCAAGATTGTGTGCTCAGCGTTATGTCTCCACCACATATCTTGATTGGCGGCTCGTTGGGTCGCATCAAGACCATGTTTTCCTCCCAATCCTCTCCAACCACTCTGCCACAGCACCACCTACACACTCCGGACTTTTACCGAGCTGCTTAGAACTGTATAAATAGCTCCGTGAAAGACTTCAACGTGGAGTTCAGTTCAGGCACTCGTCGAGTATAGACGTACGTGCCTAGTCTCGTACGTACTCTAACAGTGGCAATGTAAATTATTTTATCTGAAACTTATTCTTTCGAAAGTGCGAGTCGAGGATATTAATTCGCATAACTATATCGATATCGCCGTCGAAGGAGTCCGTTCAGGCATCCCCAAGGCTCTGATCTGTAACCAAGACTATCCCACAAGACTAAGCTTTTATTTGGGACCACTACTTGCTTTCTTTTCGCATTTAAACTTCCTTAAGATTCTTCCAGTTCGTTAAAGTTGTTTTTGACCCTGTTCAACCATCGAGCTGGTTTTGTCAACTTCATGTCCATTTACGCAGCCGAATTTAAGTGGCAACCTCTCCAAAGCCGGACATTCGTACCGGTGGTTGCTTAAGATAAACCAATTCCTTGACAACATCAATAGTATAAATTTCAACCGTAATGCATAAGCTTTGTCTAGCCAACATAAACCAAATATGGCAGTTTCTATAACGATATGATGGCATCTCACTTGATACAACCAATTACGTAACTATTATCTGCAGATGCGAACAACTGAACACATTTAGAGCAACAAAAAAATGGTCACGTTCCAGAGCACACCCAGCTTTGCAACAAATTTGAAGAGGTTGCAGGAGTAGGCAACGCCTCAGCTTAGTGTAGGACATTAGCAGTTTATACTTAAATCTTTATAAAGCCCATCAAAGCGTTATGTCACATTCATCACGCACTGAATAAGATTAAAAATCAAGACATACATAATATGTTATGTGTACTGACTGCCGGAAGGAGTGTATTCCTGTAATATTATCCAGCAACTTCTAATTATGACTGTTGCATAAACGTGGCAACAGATACATCATATCTGCAGCTGAGGTGGGTAACTTCCTGCGCAGCAAAAGATATTGTCTTTAGCAAATTTTTGGTGGGCTGTAGTTGCTTATATTGAAGAGGAACGCGTCCTTCGTGCGGCATTTGCCCGGCAGGTAGACAATGTTGTAACGCACACAGGGAATTGCATGCGAGGCTGACTATGTGTGTACGGGTGAGTGAGTGTATGTACGGGTGAGTGTGCGTGTGTGTGTGGGTGTGTGTGTGGGTGTGGGTGTGCAAGCCGTGTTGAAGGCCACATTAAAGCTGAACGTCCAATTGTCTGTTTGAATTGCGCTTTTTGCTATATTTACTTTTTCAATTCTTTACTCGTTAAGCCTTACATAACGAAACAACCCACACGGCGTATGTGCATTATTAATGCATATGGCATGATTATTACACATACATCATATAGCACGCATCATCAGTTATTTTGTTATTTATGAACTTTCGTGTACTACAAATCACTACTTTGTAGTTGGTTACGAAATAGTGCAGAACAGTGCTTGTCAAACTGTAACTAATTAGTGCACACAAATCATGCCCAATGTTCGACTTATTTGTACTGCTTAGCTATATGTTAAGGATCTAATGGGCGCAGCCCAAGCATACCCAGGGGTGCCCCAAAACAACACACCCCCACCTACCACCCACCCCCCATCTTTAACAAATAATAACAACAATTGTCACTTGACCTAGCCACGCGCCTCATAATTAGATGTTGATTGACAGCTGTGGAGCTGGCGCCAAAAACCACTGTTAAAGGCGCTGCCTTGCCTCAGCTGCGGCTGCTGCAAGAGAGCTTTTGCGAAAGCTTTCGCTCAAAGCACTTTGAGCGCAAATCTTTCAACTGGTCGCTGCGACAGCGACCTCAGCTCAGACAGTCAGTTGCCGTCGCCTCGAGAAGGTAGCACATTGCAGCGTCGGGTCTTTCGGGTGTAAAAAAAATTAAATTCAAACAAATTTATCAGCGCAAAATTATAAATTTAGTAACGTAAAGTTATTCGTATATTTAGTACGGTTTGCTTTTTTTAGGTGCGTATTTTGTTGTTGTTTTGATTAGCAATATGCTGTTGCGGTTTTGTGCGTTCTTTTTTAATGTGTGTTGTAATCCGTAAAGAAAATCCGGTTTTTGAAACATTTTACGCATATAAATGAGCAGTGCCTTAAAACTATTGAGCATTTGAGGTTCTTGTGAGACGTTCTAACAAACATATTTTATAAAATTAATTGTGCGTTTTATTTTGCTGTTTTGTAATGCAAACATTTGTTGTATATGTTACTTTGTTCGTTGTTACTTTAAACTAACACACAGTAATTTCAAGGCATCAGCACATAGAAATAGATATTCATATCTATATTTTCAATATATGCAGCGAAATTGTGCCAGATTTCGGTTTTCAGTGTATTCATTTGTGTATTCATATATGCAAAATAGGAAAGATACAGTTGAGATATTTTTGCATAGCAAAAACAACAAAGTTAAAGTGTTGCATGTATGTGAATAGTACAACAAACAATTAGTGCGTTGTTAGATACAAATTTCAATTTGAGTGATAAACAATAATAAAAATGAGAATTGATATATGACTGTAATTGAAACACTAGAAACTTATAACTAATTTAGATTTAAATTTATTAGAATTATTATTTCAAATATAATATATTTATCTAAAAAAACAACAAGTGACTGCTATCAAGTTATGCCGACTATAATATACACTTTTCGCTACTCACTAAATATTCGACTTCGAAGCATAGTTTGGAACTACGGATTGCTCAAAAAGTAAAAAGAGGGGCGGCACCAGACAGTGAAGCACCCTATAACCATATTTTATGTTAGAACTTGTCAAAATAAACTTTTGACTGAGTTTTCATATCTTGTTCCGAATTAGCACTTAGGTATTTATAGGGTATCTATATGCATTTTGCCCAACATATCTATTCCATGTTATGTAACGATACTTTCAGAAGTGGACCATGTAATGTGAGCAGAATCCGACAAACTTCAACTGCTTTGTGTCCCTTACTCTTAAGATCTAAAAGAAGCTTTTTGCATTTCTTGTGTCGTGCTGATAAACTTTTTGGAACTTACCCGTTCACATATTTGTGGTGGTTTTTCGATAACTTAATATACCACATAACCTTTGGATACAGTGTATAACTAAAAGAACGCTAAAGTCCAAGCACTTCGAATGTACTAAAAGATGACGTACTTTTTAACAAAATTTTAAATATTGCTTGAATAGAGGAGAATTTCCACCAATTTCCAACGTTGCCTAAAATTGCACAAAATATAACTTTCGCTAAAGAAAGAAATACTTAACTTAAGTGGCTGAAAATGAAGACTTGTTACAATTTGGCAACTCAAAGCACAAGTCTTTTAATTATATCATAAACTGTCTTAGTTGTAAAGCGCTTTCAATCATAACTATAAAAGATGACAAGTTTTTCTACAGTTTATTCAAAGACAACTAGTCGATCGTTGCACATGGTACACTCTGTACTGATACAATTGTTTAGGGACGGGTTTCCTAGAGTTTCCCCAACATAGACAACCCACGTGAAGAAAGATTATTAAATCGTTAAATAAAAAAATATATCCTATAGTAAAATAGGCCCTTTTAGGTTACGCAAAAGACTAAGATAGTTTCAGATAGGCGATGTTGGTTTACATACCTTGAGTTCGAAAAACTGATAGACAGATCCCAAGGGTTTCAAGACCAGCAAACAGGTCGAAGCAATCAACAGGAATAGAGGGTTTTTGATAGCAAACACTATTATATACACTATCGATCTCTACAACTTTCATGCAGCTTTTAAGCAGCACAGACGGTTTAAATGCTAAACATATACAAGTGTAGAAATCCTTTAATTGGTTCAAAATGAGTTATTGTACCACAACGTCGTAGATTTCTATGGTTTCTGTGCCATTTTACTACATGCGCCATGGAACTAAAAACCAATCTAGCGAATCGCCGCAGCTCCATCGAGGTGCTTTGCGGTAAAGGGTCGTGATTATGCATCACGAACGTTTTTGTAGAAGTCCCGCAAAGCCCTAAAAATAGTTTAAATAGTAAAAATCCAGCTAGAAATTGTACTGCGGAAACCACTTGATACAAAAAAGTGACGCTGTTTCTCACAAACTGCGGAAGTTGCGACACCAAACTTTTGACACGTATAGCTGAAATCCCCAACCCACTTGCAATACAAAACTTTGCATATGCGTCTTGTGCAAAATAGTCAATCAGCTAATCGACTTCGTGGACAGTCATGCCTCATTAAACTCTATAAATGGAATACAGAGTTAGTATAGTAATACGAAAGAAATTTAACCAGTACATATATTGGACGCATCTTTCAAACTGTTGATTTTTGTTTTTACAAAGTGAACAGAATACCAAAATATGACATTGAGTGAATGACAATGATGATCTACGTATGTTCAAAACTTCGTATTTAACAGGTGTAAGGAGCAGGAGAAGCAAATCTCCCGGTTTAAATTAGAAATGGATATATTACTAGATATATTGATAGAAAGATAGATAGATAGCTAGATATATAGATAGATGGATGATGGATTGATAGATTGATGATTCTTCTTCGTTTTTATCATCGTTCCCATTCCTCATTCTTATTCTCTTCGATTCCTCTTTCCTTCGCTCATACTCCCCATCCTTCCTCTTCGCCTAGATTCTCATTTTCACCCTTATCCTTATCCTCAAACCCTATTTCTGTACCTATTCCTCTTCAACATCGTCTTTCTTAGATGATAGACAGGGCTATAGATAGATAGATAGAGCTTAGATACGTATTGGTTATAAAAAATTTATTCAAAGTTAGGTATTCTGATTCCTGGAATCTCTTTCAAATGCATTTTAACCCAACGACAACGCATCGTTGAGCCATATACTTCTTTCTACAGAATTATATGCCAAAAGCAATCCGTCGTTGGAAATCTATCATGAAAACTTTTGACCAACTTATTTATCAAGAGTTTTCCAATTTGTTCTAGAGATTTTTGATTGTACAGGCTTTAAAAGATTTCAACTTAAAATGTTTAAGCATAAAAGAGCACTAAAACTATTTTAAATCCTTAATACACATTTTGATAAGGGTTAAACTGAGACAGTTTTAATTAATAACAATATCATAAATTGGATTTGTGGATTGTGCTATGAAACTAAGTGGCACAATTTGTATCTAATTAGGCAAAATTTATAGCTGAAGTGCTTTGGGAATGTTTAATTGAGCTGTAACTTGCAGCTATTAAGTGTCCTCTCTAAATTAATGAGTTGCTGATTAAAAGTTCATGAACATATGAACCAAATATATTTTATTTTATATACGAATATTTTAACTTTAATGCATGATTTTGAGTTCTTCTTCTACTACTACTACTTCTATTACACAGTTTAATTTTTGTTTATTTATTTGAATTTTGTTTTTAGCACAAGATACATTCTACAACAACAGCAAAAACTAACACAATCTGCAGCCGTAACAACAAGCAACAAACATCGCACACTACAACAATGAGGTGATGATGATGCATTCATTTATTGAATTGATTGAATCTTATATTATTATTTATTTATTTATGCGCAATACCATCTAACAATCATTTACACTACTAAGACTTAGTATGTAAGCATCATTCGCATACAAGTTTATGTACAGTAGACACTCATGCACTAAGCCGCTTTGATACTACAATGAAGAAGAAGAATCAATAAGCATATGTACAGTATATTATATAGTCGATGCAAAAATCTTACGGTGTACTTTCCGCTAAAACAGTTCACTTAATACCCTTGTTACTTGATACCCTTTCGACTTTAATGCAATTTTTATGGTCAACAAATGATAACTTTTTTTAAGAAACACCTTCCACTTAAGCTACAAAAATAGAAGATTCATTGTTGTCCGGTTCACTTTAAACAAATATACAGATTTACGGGTTTGGTTAGGTTAGGTTTGACATCTCACCGTTTTGCAGCTTAGATTTGAAAGCCTCACATAATCAGAAGCTAAGATCTGTCACTTTTTTTGTATCTGCTTTTCTTCTTGCTTATTTTGTTCCTTGCTTTTCCGCGTAAGCTACAATGGCGAATTGTCCTTGTCCTCTTTTTCGCCCTCTCAAAGGTATTTCATTTCTCGGTCTCCTCCGCTTCCTTGTCGGCATAAATATCCACATCTTTAAATTATTCTCATCCCCGTTCGTTGTCTTCTTACTCTTTCTTTTGCAGGTATTTAGATTTTTTAAATCCATCTTCGCCTCAGCCACGGCTATTACATTTCATCGTCATTTTCATGCTCATCATTTTTTATTCTCATATTTGTCTTCTTCTTATTTTTCTGTCTCATTATTTTCTCTTCGTCTTCATCATCGGTCACATTGCTCATTCTTATCCTCTTCGTCTCTTCTTTGCTTTGCGGTATATTCCCTATTCCTCCTCTACATCCTCATCCTCATCCTCAAATCCTCTATCTGTACGTATTCCTCTTCTTCTTCTCTCTCGTCTTTCTAAGCTAAGCGAACAGGAGGCGGCACCCCCTAAGATTTCTGTATCCTATAAAAATGTTCATCGCAAATAAAAAATAAATTAAGAACATAATACACATTATGCACATCCACTTAAAAATACCTATAACATAACCCCAACAAATGCCTTCCTTGACGTTTCTCTAAAGAAACAAAAACTAACATATCTGAAACCAAGCAGCTCCTCTTTGTGAGAGTCTACTGTACCAGTATATTAATTCAACATCAATCTGTCGACTACGTCATCGTCTCGCGCACATAAACGTAAATAGAAGCTGAAACAGAAACACAAGCAAAAATAAGAAAACATGAACATAAGAAAAATAACTAAAGTGAGCTCAAGTTCTCAAGAAGAAGAAGAGTTCAAGTTCTCGGCACAAATATTTTGATGACTCGCGACACTGACAGTTTAGCTCACTTGTCGAGAGAACGTTTCTAATGCCAATTTGAGAGATTGTGTCAAATATGTTCATAAATTTGGCATATTTCGCTCACATGCTCTCTGGCGCTCTCAATTTTGGCTGGTTTTTCGGTTAGCATGATGACGCTCAACAGGTGCATTAGCTGTCAAAATATTTAGCTTGTCAAGATTGAGATACATTTGCCAAGTAATTGAGAAATTGCCTCAATTTTCCAAGTTGTCAATATTTAAGTTAATAAGCCAAGTTACCTAGTTACCAAAGCTTTTGTTACGCCTAGCTAAGGGCTTCAGGCACACTCATCAACTTGGCCAACTACAACAACAAAAGCGGCCTTAACTCATAAATACAAACTCAAACACAAAACGTGAAACAATAAGTAAAAGTGTATAAAGCCCGTCGAGTGGCAAAATTTAAGGCCAAGCTTGTTTTTGTTTAAGTCAAAGCTTATAGTATATTTTTCCTAATTTCCTTTGAAAATGAAAAACATGCCTGTGGCAGTGGAACCCTTAAAATCACAAGAACATCGTAAAAACAACATTTAAAACAAACATTTTCGGAAGCATGTAATCCAAACAGCTGCCAGACATTGAAACAATTCCCAAAGCTCTAAATTATTTCCACTTGTAAAATGACAAACTGATATGGGTTTGAGCCAAAATGTTTTGGGGGTAAGTTTGGTGGTACATGTTATAACGACGAATTCAACAGGTGCCAAGTGGGAGAGTGCCATTGAAAATAGCCTGCAAAAAAGAAGCCAAGAGAAAATGGCATAAACTGTGTCAATTTTGCCGCCTACACGGCGTATGAATTATGCCAGAGCATTTGGTATCTTTGAAGTATATGAAAGCAGCTATGAGTGCGCTCTGTGTAAATACAAGTGAATAAGACGCAAAGATACACATTTTTGTATCTACACATACTATATAACATATCTTAACTTTTATAGCTGCGCTTGTTAAATATACTTTAGTTAAGCAATTATAGTCATTTATCTGCTTTTAACAGTAAAAGTTGCTAGAAGTTTGTAAACGTTTAAAAGTTCATTACTTTCTATTGTAAGCACGAGAATTTGTGTACCCTTACCATTTTAGCCTACTTTCAAACTTTTAACTCAATCGAAAAAAGCTGCTTCTGCCATGCTTGCGTTTTCACATATTCTTTTCGTTTATTAAGTTACAAAACCATAAAAAAAAAAGGATTTAGTTATATAAACTGTACTGCAAAAGAGAGAAAAGCCCTTAGCTGCCTGCAACCTATCATTCTTTTAGCCTTCCTATGTGATAAAGGTTTTTTCTCACTTTGTAGAGAGTTGAACGTTCTACAACTCCTTTGTATACTCTGTTACATCCCACGATCTGTCGAATTGTCATGGGATCGAACTCGGGAATCATTTTCCCAAATATTTGAATTATCATGCCAAACTTGCAAAGATAGTACACACATTACGAAAAGCTTCACTTCAGGAGACCTATTAAAGTTTTATACTACTTCATATAAAAAGACGATAAAATAATGCTTATCATATTATTAAACACAAAGCTTAAGAACCACTCTAAACTTCAAATTCATGCTTAAAACACTCCATTTCCAGCACTTTACTGAACATTCGTTCCCTTCTAAGCAATCTTCACTGTACACCAAACAAATATAGCCTTCATCAAACACATAACACATAAACAAAACCACACAAAGTATGATATCATCGCCGGCATCTTAGTTCCCGGCATGCCATGCTAATGAGAATCAGCTGCCTCGATAACAACAAAAATAACAACTCTTAGCTATTGACGCACATTATAATAATACTATATACGACAATTATTAACTTATAGCGATAACAACGTTACTAGCGTGCCACTGGCCGATTTTACTGTGCCACCTGCTCCCGAGGACGAGGATCCTTTTGTGCCATTAGCCAAGATTGAGCAGAAAATGGCAGAACCAGCTGCAACGGCAACAGCAGCAGCAGCATCGACTGCGCCGAGCACGCCCAGCACAGCAACAGCGGCTGCGGTGACAGCAGGAACCGTCACACCTAACGGAACTGAGCACGCCTTGGCCAAGCCCAGCAGCAGCACCGAAGACAGCATCTTCTCGCTAATCTATACAGTGGGCAAGAAAGTGGCCATAGTGGGCTCCATCTATCTAGTGGGTTATATGGGCTGGTCTGTGGCCTGGTTAATAGCGCCGGTCATACTATCGGTGGCGCGTGATCAGCTCAACAAGACCTCCGCTAAGAGAAGGGACATAGCCAAAGCCTCCGCCTTGGCCTCTGAAAAGGATGTTATATTGGCGCGTATTGATGAGCTGCCCGCTTGGGTTTACTTTCCCGATGTGGAACGCTGCGAGTGGTTGAATAAGGTGTGTGTCATTGTTTCAGTCTTATAAATAGCATAATCCCTAACTAAAGTCCAATTGCAGATACTCAAACAAGTCTGGCCTAATGCGAATCACTTTGCCCGCACTTTGGTCAAGGACACCATAGAACCCAATGTAGCTTTAGCACTCTCCAATTATAAAATGCCTGGTTTTCGTTTCGATCGCATGATCTTGGGCACCATACCACCGCGCATTGGTGGCGTTAAGATCTATGACAAGAATGTCGATCGTAATGAGATTATTATGGATTTGGATTTGTTTTATGCCAGCGATTGTGACATTAACTTCTATTTGGGCGGCATGAAGGGTGGCATTAAGGATTTCCAGATTCATGGCTGGGTGCGCGTGGTTATGAAGCCGCTCATACGTTCCATGCCCTTGGTCGGCGGTTTGCAGATATTCTTCTTGAATAATCCCAATATTGATTTCAATCTGGTGGGCGTAATCGATTTTATGGATATTCCCGGTCTAAGCGATTTGCTGCGCCGCATTATTGTGGAACAGATTGGCAATGTCATGGTGCTGCCCAATAAGCTGCCCATATCGCTGAGTGATGAGGTATCTGCGGTAGCACTCAAAATGCCCGAGCCGGAGGTGAGTAGCATTATTTTGGAATTCATTTTGAATGGTAAATCTTTAAAGATAAGGTTTATATGTTAGGTTTCAAAATGTGCACTTAAACAGAGTCTATACGATTCTAGATATTATAAAATGGCGGTAGCCAAAAATGTAAAGCCGCCTTTTTGGTCCTTTTCGGTTGAGCAATGTTTCATTACAATGGGCACAAAAGTATTCTCCTCATAAGCGGGCAGTAAATTATGAGATTTGTTTGAGCTCGCTTATTAACTCGTGAAAATTCTGTTATCATATAAACTGATTTAAAGCTTATCTTGATCTCAGGTATATTTGAAAGTATAACTGCATGTCCAGCGTCTGCTTATCAAAGCTTGGAGGTGTTAACCCAAAGATCAACTACATAGTCGCTTTGGCACACAAAAATAATGCTATTGCGATGAAGATGCAGACAGTTCCTTGAGCTCTGTATCTTGGAAGATAGCAAAAAAAAAGAGTATGCTTTGATGACAATAGGCCTCACCAACGCATCGAACATCTTCCCAAAACGTCTTCTTAAGTTTCGAGCTTCTGTGCAATCGCTTTACTAAAAGTGAAATCCTGGTGCCATTGAATCAGGACTTGCGTGTCCGATGCTTAATATGTCTTAAACTTCCAACGTTATCGGCTGCTTAAAATTATGAATTTCAATCTTACAAATACTTTTTTTCAGGGCATCTTGCGCATACACGTCGTAGAGGCCAAAGATCTAATGAAGAAGGACATAAGCATGTTGGGCAAGGGCAAATCCGATCCCTATGCCATTATCACTGTGGGCTCTCAGGAGTTCAAGACCCAAATCATCGACAACAATGTCAATCCCAAGTGGGACTTTTGGTGTGAGGTACGTACTTGCATGCTCAATGCTACAAAACTGAAAAAACCAACACACAGCGTTGCATTTTTTTGGTAGTTTGTAACGATTTTTTGCTGCATGCTACACAATGCAAAATTTCAATTTTGATTTTGTTTTTTGTTTTGTATTATGTAGCTTTTTACATGTTGGCATAAGTACATTGCATCCCATTATTTGTTGTTTATTTTTTTTTATATATATATACATATATATTCTTTTGATTTTGTTACGTTATGTCGCCTTAAACTAGGCCACTGTATTTATTGAAATGGGTCAATTTCTTGAGATACAAATCAACGACTCGGATGATTCCAAAAAAGATGAATCCTTGGGCAGGTAAGCTAAACGAGATATTTTGCATGATTTTTTTAATTTGAGTTAAAACGAAAACGTAGAGTATGTAGTGATCCATATGCCCTTAAAATGTATGTGAGTAATCTTCCCGTTGGTTTCCTTTTTATCTATGTATGTCTAATGCTCGATTTTACTGCATGTTTAAAGAGAGAGGGTATTTGGAGCATTGTGTAGGACTAAAGAAACAACACCTTACCTTTTCTTCTCTCTCTATCTTCTATTTCACCCACTGCTCACAAAAATGACACTTTCTTCTAGGCGCCTATTTTCACAACCATAAACCACTTTGTTGGTTTTTCTTTATGGGACTATGATCAAACAATGCCTGGTGTACAGAGCGATGATGTATTGGGCAGGTTGTATTGCATACGCTGGAGTATGCTTGTTTTTAACAGAATTTTTCTTTTTTTTTTTATTAAGTTTTTCATTTTGTATTTAAAGTAATAACTTTGAACTCACCGTAGCGCCTTTTCTTGCCGAAACTGACACCAAAATCAAACTTTCAACTAACTTTTGCATGTTCTATACTTTCCCTCACGCACACTGCGCACTCACTGACCAAAAGCTGCATGCTATGTTATTTGAAAAACTCCCAAGTAGTAGTGAAATTTAAAACCTTAAACTAACTTGTTGCATATGTCTCTTAATTGCTTTAAATGCCTCAAAACGTCAGGCAGTGGTCGATGTCTCACTACGCAGCATTATCGGCTTTAGACTTTTTGACTGGGATCGCACTGGCGATGATGAATCACTTGGCAGGTTAGGCAACCTTGACTAAGAAACCAATGTAATTGATTTTGAGTTCGAAAAACCACCACGAAAAACCCCAAGCCACAAAGCAAAACAGACAGTTTTACACAAAATAACACTAACATGAGAAATAAAGTTTATGCGTACTTTGCTATTTGAGCCCTGAAACCTTTTCTTAGCGAGGGCCAAAGGTTCAGCTTAAGTGCTCAGTTTCTCCATGTTAAAGTTTATAAACGCAGAACTCTGCTTTTATAACTCTATACTAATAAGTATTTTTCTAACTTTTCAAAAACATAGAGCCACCATCGACATTTCCCACGTGGTCAAAAAGGGCGTTTTGGATACTGTAAGCATAAAATATCTATGTGCTAGCCTAAAAGTGACTAAAATCTAACACTCGTCTTCACAGTGGCTAACTCTGGAGGATGCCAAGCATGGTCTGCTGCATGTGCGTCTACAATGGTATAAACTTACCGCCGATCCCAATGATCTGCAACAAATCCTGCTGGAAACCAAATTGCTGCGTGTGACCACAATGAGCGCTGCTGTACTCACTGTCTTTATAGACTCGGCCAGGCATTTGAAGGTATTAAACATCTCTTCATTTTAAAACAATTACAATCTTTAAAGATCTCTGTAAACGATGCTGTGGCATCAATTTGTGTTTCAAGTCAGAGAGTAAGTCTGAGTGCTACATGTACACGTGATTCGTGGCTGCAGCTGCGTCTCTTGCGAAGACTTTATAAAAAGTGCAAATCTTTTCTTTTCAAAAGCACTAAAAATATTTATAAATTCCGCAAACGAAGGATTTGAAAAACGCTCTAATTTGTTAATGTTAATATTATTACAGCAAGCACGCTCCAGCTCCAAGCCCGATCCCTATCTGGTCTGTAGTCTGAACAAACAGAAGCACCAAACAGCCATGATAATGCGCGATGATTCGCCTGTTTGGGAACAAGGCTTCACCTTCCTAGTCAACAATCCCGATAATGAGACCTTGAATTTGAAAATCTATGATCAGAAAACGGGCAATGATATTGGACAGTACGCCTATACCTTAAGCACATTGTTGAAACAATTCAATATGGAGGTCATACAACAGCCCTTCCAATTGCAAAAGTCCGGCCCAGAATCCAAGTTATATATGTCACTGTCACTGCGCATACTTAAAGCGGGAGAAATTGACAATGAGGCAGATACCATTGAGCAGGCGCAGAATTTAACGCGCAGCAGCTCTGTTAATAAGCCAGAGGAGCTACCCGCCAACCAAGCCAAAGGTCTGTCCGTGGAAACACCCGTTGGCGAAGAGATTGTCACCGCGCCCACAAAAGTCTCACCTTCACTATCGGCCACAACGCCAATGGATAAGCCCTTTGTTGCTGCTTTGGCCGTGGGTGAAGCAGCCAACGCTTTGCTGACGCATCGTTTTCCAGAAACTACCTCAACGGGCGGTGAACATGGTCTGGGTCGCATACAGCTCTCCATACGCTACAGTGCTCAACGCCAGAAATTGGATGTCATCATACACAAAATAATGCACATACCGCTGCGTGATCCCTCAAATATACCTGATCCTTATGTCAAACTGTATTTGCTGCCTGCACGCAGCAAAGAGTCCAAGCGCAAGACAAGCGTCATCAAAGATAATTGCAATCCGGTTTATGATGCTTCCTTTGAGTATTTAATCTCCGTGGCCGAGCTCATGCACACAGAACTGGAAGTCACTGTCTGCACACAGAAGGGTTTTCTGTCCGGCGGCAGTCCCATTATTGGCACGGTGAGTAAAAGAGCAGGCAAATAAGTTACCCCTGCGTTGCAGCTACCTGAGTGTTGTTTTTTGCTCGAGTATGCTTGTAATTCCCAAGTGGTGTTAGCACAAAGTGTTGCTATATAGCGAACATTTGCTGAACTACCTTCGTTCTTGCTTCGGCAGAACATATACTAAAATTGGAACGATACAGAGAAGATTAGCATGGCCCCTGCGCAAGGATGACACGCAAAATCGTGAAGCGTTCCACATTTTTTTTGCCACTTTGAAGTAGTTATTTTCGACATATTACAACGCAATAGTGTTGCACAAAAATTCAGTTTAAAAACGAAAATAAAATAAAATTCTTTTTTTATCGTTACGAGGTAATTACAAATAAATTAAGACAAATCGATTTATTTTGGAAAGAGTTAGAATTAGCTGAAGCGAAAAATAGAGAAAAGGGTCGATAAAGTTGTTGTAAAAAAGGCGAAAAAGACCGTAATATTAAATTAAAATAGGGTTAAAAACAATAAAAACTGTGTTTTATGAGCAAAAACCTTGCAAACTTATGTTACCAATACAGCTGCCAGTAAAAGAATACTTCTTTTTTCTAAAATTCATTTCTGGTGGTGTCTCGTGGTTCTTGAAAACATATTAGAAAGATTTCGACGGTCTCCAAGCAGCTGATAAACATATCAATTTCAAATACTTTCAGTTTAAAAACGAAAATAAAATAAAATTCTTTTTTTTTATCGTTACGAGGTAATTACAAATAAATTAAGAGAAAACGATTGATTTTAGAAAGAGTTAGAATTAGCTGAAGCGAAGATTTCGACGGTCTCCAAGCAGCTGATATACAATTTCAAGTACTTTCAAAAATGTGACGCCCATGATCTAATTTAATTTCAGCAAGAATGCATACAACCAAGTATACATGAAAGCCATCTTTCTACTTTTTAGAACCTAAAAGATAATGCCCATTATAGAAAATAGAATTTTCGAAAAAAATTAGAATGCTTAATGTTAAGTACTATCAACCCTAACTCTAAAAGCCACTAATGTGATACATTTTTTTAAATTTTTACAGCTCAAAATACCTCTAAATGATAGCGAAATAACGACCAATGTCGGCTGGAATACTTGGTTCGATTTGCAGCCCGAGTCTAAACATGAGTGAAACATAAATCTCTGGAAAAAAACTGAAGCTGTCTTTTAGCAAAAGAAGCACAATCAAACGAAAAGTAATCTGATTGTTTGCACAAAATGTTATGTATTGTATTTATTATATGTATATGTACCAGTTTTTATAACTTCAATCCAAAAGAAACTCATTTATATTGTTTGTTTAAACTAAAAAACTGAAATCTCTTAGTCGTGCCTCTGTATTTTAACTATGTAGTACAATAAAGCGAACAAAATCTGTTTCAAACTGAAATGTTAAGTTTCATGTTATGTTATTAACAGCTGTTAGAAAGAGCTATGGCTGCCGTCAACCCTCATGTTAATATTTTTTTAGCTGCGTGCTTATAATTCCCAAGTTGTTTCAGCGCAAAGTGTTGGTATATATACAACGTTTGACAATCTACCTTCGTTCTTGCTTCGGCAGAACATATACTAAAATTGGAACGATACAGAGAAGATTAGCATGGCCCCTGCGCAAGGATGACACGCAAAATCGTGAAGCGTTCCACATTTTTTTGCACTAGCTAGCTGCCTTTATATTTATGGAGTATGAAATGCATTTTGTTGCTAATTGCATAACTATTTTATAAGACAAATTTTTGTCTTGAAGTTAAATTTAATATTTTTTATATAATTAAATTTTTAAATTTTTTCCATGTTTACCGCATGCTTAAAAGCGCATTGTTTTCGTTTTTTTAATTAAAAGCATTTTGTAATAATTTTATACGTTTACCAAACGCTTATGTTTAGATAAGCTGCAACCGTGCGCTAGATGGCGCTAGGCAAGAAGCGCGCGAGATAACGCTAGCAGGAAATGCGAGCAATTTATATTTGTATAAGCATAAATCTGCATCAAAAGTTTAATTTATAATTTAAATCTAAAAAATCTTTAATGTTCAGTAATAATGACAATGCTTAAAAGACGCTTTCTTTTAAACGATTTAATGTGAAAACATGTGACATTGACTGACGTTTGTGTTGTGCCAAAATTGAAAACGAACACTAGATGCCGTTGCAACCAGACGAACAGTCTAACAGATGGCGCTACTAACAATTTAAGCTTACGAGTCGCCTATAATGTCGTAAGCAGTGTACGTAAATATCGAAATTGAAATATTCATTTTGTTTTCTATCCGACTTTTGTGAGTAAAAAGCAGATTCATAACAAAAACACTATAACGGTAGTTTATTTTTGCTTTCTACTTTTCCGCAAAAAAGTATTGCGATTGCCCAAAAAACTAAAATCTCTATTTTTTTTTTACGATTTAAGCACTCTGACAACTTTTCCGGCGATTTAGCGATGTTTTTGTTTTGGGCGTGTCTTCAAAAGGTTTCCTATTGAATTTGGAGCACTCTAGACCCTATAGTCGGGTCGCCAGAGAAATAATAAGAGTAAACAATTTAAAATTTTTATTTTCAATAACTTGATAGCTTTTGATAAACGTGCGGAAAAGCCTGAGTTGGTTTTCAACTGTTTATTTTTATTCGAATGGAAACAAAAACTACTTTGGAAAATACACGACCGAGTGACCTAGTAGAACTTGGCTGTATGAAATTTGTACTTCTTTCCACAGGAATTTGGAACATGCAAGTAGTGCTATACTCGCGTTGGCGTAGCAGCGAAAATCATCAGTGTTTTTTTAGCTTCCCGAGTGTGGATTTTTCATCAGTTGTTGCTATAGCTTCAGGAATCGTTCGGTTTCCGCTTCCCCTTTTTATTTCCAAAATTACTGCATCTGAAGTAGTGCTTTCTGAAGGCAAAATGACGTGCCTGAATTGCTAGCTACTAAATTCACGCATTATGGACTACCTATTCCAAAATTTAATTTAATTTCAAATAAAAAAAAATTACTTATACGTATGCTTCTATATAAATTGAATGCTAGTTAATTTTTATTCAATTTATTTTCATCAACAAGTTTACTTTTAATTACACAATACTTACAACAAAGTTCCTTTTTTACGTTAGTAACTTCGTTGCTTCGGACTTTGAGCCAAGGTTCCGGTGCGTTGGTACTAGAATGTAAATGTTTTTATATAATTCACATTAAAATATTATAAATACTAAACATAATGTAAGACTAAAGCCGTTTGCGAAAGAACTGATTGAACCTTATGATGATGAGTGCTTTTAGGCCTGGTAAGTCCACCATAGACCAGATATTCACAGTACGCCAAATCCTGGAAAAGACTCACGAATACAAAATCGACACTCACCATCTCTTTTTTGATTGTAAAGCAGCATTTGATAGCCCGTTGAGAGATCGCATATATGCCGTTTTGTCTTAGTTTGGAATCGCTGCAAAGTTGATACGATTATGCAGAATGACGTTGAGCAACACATGCAGCTCCGTCAAGGAATGAAAGAGCTTCTCCGAGGCATTTGATACCAAGCGAGGTTTCAGACAAGGCGATGACCTCTCCTGCGACTTCTTCAACCTTTTGATGGAGAATGTGCTGCGAAAGGCCGAAGTGAATCGGAACGGGACTGTATTCTATAAGGGGGTCCAGTTGCTTGCATACGCAGATGACATTAATAGCATCGGGCGTACAAAACGAACGATTACTGAAGCCTTTGCGGCTATTGAAAGAGAATCTGCCAGGGTGGGTCTGGTGGTAAATGAGAGCAAGACGAAGTATATGCTTTCTTCAAATAGAGAGACACAGCTGTTGGATTCTCAGATTGATGGTGAAAACTATTCTTTTGATGGTTGTGAAGCATGGATTATGTCGCAATCTGATGAAAATGCCCTAGGAGTGTTTGAGCGGAAAGTACTCCGTAAGATATTTGGCCCTCTACGCGTTGGCAACGATTACCTCATACGATGGAACGACGAACTCTATGAGCTCTACGACGGCATTGACATAGACATTAAGATCCAGCGGCTCCGCTAGCTGCTAGGTCATGTTGAGCGTATGCACGAAGAAACTCCTGTGAAAAGGGTCTACAATGCGGTTGTCGAAGGGAAGCGACGAAAGGGCAGAACATGTCTCCGTTTGAAGGACCAAGTAGCGAGTACGCTAGCTACCTTTGGTAGCACGCTCACCACAAGGGCTTTTGAAGCTGCTCTTAAGCAAAACTTAATGTAAATTTTAAAGCAATAACTCCTGTAGCGAAAGACAGGAACACTTCCAAAATTAATAAATATATACACAATGCGATATTGAGACTCGAACATTACCACAGCCTGTGAAAATGTGCAATTTGAGGATACCTAAGCCAAAGTACTGCACATCATTTACCAGCTTGCGGGTTACCTTCTCTAAAGTACTTGACAAAAAACATTTGAAGAAAATGTTACCCATACTGGACGAACTTAATATCAAAACCGAACATTAGTTTGGGTTTCTTAAACAATGTCACCGAATGCCAATACACTTAACCAAAAACAATATTGTTTGTTGATGTCAATCATTTCATAAGGTTTGGTACTCCGAAATGCTCTATAAGAGAAATGGCTTTGTGCACCATACTTTCTCATGCTTAAGTCGTACTTAACTAATCGCCATGCTGGAGTACCCCGAGAAAGTGTGCTGGAGCCTGTGCTATAAAAAATTTTTACTTCCGTCCTAGCTGTTGCAAGCAATACTAAGTTAGCCACATATGAAGATAACGATATATACATATATGCATAACGATCGTAAAGTTAAGGTAAGTATGGTACACCAGTTGTCACCAGTGTCAATCAAATTTTATGAAGAGATAATTTTTTTTTTTTTTTGAGCAACATAGGTCGATTGTGACCCATGGTTAAGCGAGCAAATGCCGTCGAAACACGACCTTTGCAGTATCAGTTCGTTTTCCACTTTTCCCGCTAAAGCGGGGTAAGAATGGGCTTTGATTGCATGTGTCCAACGAGTATGGTGATAGTAATAGAGAGAAACCCACTCTCTTTTTGCTATCTACTATCTACTTTTACATAGGTTGTGTATTTTAACGAATAAAAGCATGTGGTGAATCCATATTAACCATATGAAGACACCTCAGCAGTCTACATTCAAACCTGCAAAGTTGGCCACTTTTCACCAAAATATATTAGTATAAAAACTACAATTTTTATCTGCCTATCTTGTAAGTTTGCCACCTTAAATATATGAAATACGAATTGCATTGTCGAATCATAAAAGCTAAATGTACAACTTTGCTTATAGAAATTTGAATGAAATTCTTCCAGACGGAACATTTCATTTGTTGAAAATCAAAAGAAAGAAACTCATAAGCTTATAAATAAGCAAATTTAAAAGATTCTCTTAAGTTAAATTAGAATTTAAGTGCAATTTTGAATTTCAAAGAATGTATAGTACTCTTGAAACAAAAAGACTGTATGTAGAACATACTATGTACATATTATTATATGTTTATTTTGTTATTATGTGGAGTTTATGGATATAGTGCATAAACATACACGATTAAATACATTTTTTTGTTAAAAACAATCATTATCCATAATTTAAGATAAAAAATAAATAAAAAAAACAACATAAAATCAATATAAAACTGCTACACCCTCATATGTTGGCCAACTGCATAAGTGGCCAAAAATTCTTGAACCTTGAGTGGCCAAATTAAGCAGGTTTGACTGTATTTAACAGAATAATCAACTATACCCAAATCATCTATCACTATGCACTACTTTGAGATAAGATGCGAATAAGTGGCCAAAAATTCATGAACCTTGATCGGCCAACTTAAGCAGATTTGACTGTATTTAACAGAATAATCAACTATACCCAAGTCATCTATCACTATGCACTACTTTGAGATAAGAAGCGAAAAAGGAATTTATTCGCGCGGTTGAAAACTTTAAGACTATATTCGAGTTTTATACAATGCCGCATAAATAAACCTATTTTGGTTTAACATTGAGGCAAGCAGATTTTGTAAATGCTTACTACGAAAAAGTTAGTATTTCTTACGTTCAGATAACAAGTTATATGGACTTCAACCTGTTGATATTAAATAGAGCTACAGAGGAAATTGAAACTGACGATAAACATAAATCGATTGGTATAAAAGACGCAGTAACCTTGCTTTATAAACGCAGTCACAAAGTAAGACGCTTACAATGAACTACCTTCCGGAGTTAGTCTACGATGAAAAACAGAAAATCTGGAGTGGTCCACAGAAGATGACGTATTTTCCGGCTGATTTATCAATAGGGGAGCTGCTATTTATAGAGATGCAAGGGCGCTTGAAGGATGTGTCACAGGCAAGGATGCTCAAACACATTGATCAAAGAGTATTATATTTAATAGAGTGCATACATGTGCGTTTTTTTTAACTCTTTCTTAATTTTGCCTTGAGAGAGTCGGTCTGAAAGAGACGGCAACACAAGCAGCCTCACACGTACACACGCTATTCAACCAAAATTTTGAATTTTTTAACAGTCAGGATTCCACTCTATTACTTGCAGTCTCTTTGCATATTGATGATCAATGTTCTTATAAGTATTCCTCCATAGATTTCAGCTACAGAGCATACGGTGCTAACCCGTGAAGAGATGCTACTAAATGCAAAGCGAGTAGCCAGCTATATGCGTCAACTGGGTCTACAGCAGACCGATATAGTTGGAATCATGGCTCGGAATACTACCCATATAGCAGCCGTGGCATTTGCTTGCTTCTTTAATGGAATACCCTTTCATTCGCTGAATGTTGAGTATGAGCAAAACAACATAGAAAAGATGTTTCATATAACTAAGCCACGATTAATATTTTGCGATGGAGATGATTATGAGAAGATGAGCGCAGCTACAAAAAACCTGGATGTGTTAATAATTACCATGCGGAATCATCTTGCTGGAGTCACCAGCATAACAGACATACTAACTACCAACGTGCCAGAGGACTTCGCACCTGCAAAGCTAAAAGAAGGCAACAAACAAACTCTGTGCATACTTTGCTCCTCAGGCACTACGGGCATACCCAAGGCGGTGACCATCAGTAACTGTCATAGATTCGAAGCGTTGTTAACCACAGCTGATGTGCAGTATAGTCATTCATCCTTGGCTTGGTTTTCGGGTGTGGGCATACTTATATCTTACGGCCTGTTCGGAACGCAGCGCATCATATCCGATAATCCCTTTGAGCCCGCAAAAATGCTACGTCTGCTGGAGGAGTATAAAGTTACTTGCTGGTCAACGTCGCCCGGGCAACTAGCCATGATCGTAAATTGTCCGGAATTTAAACAGGCCAACTTTGAGCACTTACGCTGTTTGTACTTTGGTGGCGGACGTTGTTCCGTCGAGGTGCAGAATGCTATACGCAAACGCTTGCAAAAGGGCATCTTACGCTTTTTATACGCTTTGTCGGAATTCGGTGTGGCTACTGTAAATTTTCACTTTGACGAAAAGCCCAATTCGGTGGGCAGACTATTGCCTGGCGTTCAAATGAAAATATTAGGAACACATGGCGAATTATTGGGACCAAAACAGATGGGTGAAATATGTTTATATAATGGCTTGCACTGGGCGGGCTACTATGGTAATCTCGAAGAGACCAAAAATATGAGAGATGAACATCTCTGGTTCCACTCTGGTGATATGGGCTATGTAGATGCTGACGGTTTCCTATACATAGAAGATCGCAAGAAGGAAGCATTGAAGTATGCAAACATTATGTACTATCCCACCGAAATTGAAGATATTATATCCAGCATGCCGGAAGTATCCGAAGTTTGCGTCTTTGGCGTATGGAACGAATGTGTGGGCGATGAGGCCGCTGCGGCAGTAGTCAAGAAACATGGTATTGAACTTACAGCGCAGGATGTTTTTGACTATGTGCAAAAGCATGTTACAGCCAAGTATATGCAGCTCAATGCTGGGGCTATCATTGTGGATGAATTGCTACGTCTGCCCAATGGTAAAACAAATCGTAGGGCAAATAAGGAACATTTTTTGAATATGTTGTCTCAAGCTAAGTTGAACGGTACTGAAAACAAATACCTCTTAAGCTACGTTCAGACAGGACGATAATTTGTATGCAAACACAGAAAAATCGAGCAAATCGGTTTGCAACATGTCTGACCGCCCAATAATTTGCATGCCGACACTCGCCGAAACGCGTCAGCTGTGTCGGTATGCCAATTATTGGCGGCCAAAAATTGGTGTGTGTGAACACCACACTGCAAACATTTATCGAGTTTCTCAGTCGGTTCTTACAAACAAATTATAAACCGACACGACCGACTGTTTGTTGTTAAAAAATGCAGAAATGCACTACTATCACATTCAATATGCTTATAATTAAAAAAATAAATAATAATTAATTACTTAATTTAATATAGGGAATTGTGTTTGATTTGTCCAGGTAAAATTTGCAAGTTATTTAAATATCGTGGATTTTTAATTATATTTTAGATGTCTGAGTGAAAAATATATAGTTATATTAATTGGGTTGGTGGAGCCGAACGAGAGCATTTGGAATCCTTACTGTATCCTTCAGTGTCCCGTCGTGTAAGCCATGGTCGCACCTAAATACTGCTTTTCGTAATTTTCAGCTTGCTTACTAGGTTTAAGTTAGCAAACAGCAAGACGATTCTTGTGAAGTATGGATCAATGAAGTAATATTTTTTGTCGGATTGTCAGATTGTAAGTCATCAAATCAAGTACATATCCTAATGTTCAGAAAGTCCCAAATTATAATATTTATAATCGCCATATTGGGCGAAAATCGACTGAATTTCTGGCGCTGTCACAATCAGCCCATCACCAACGAAAACTCCAACATATTCTTCTTCTTAAGAATCCATCTAGATCTGCTGAATCTTTTGAAAATGGAAGTAATGGTCCAGCGTTAGTAATCGCTGCGTGTGACGAACAAGGTTGCGTAGCTCTTGAAAGACTACAGCCAAAGTCTACCAAAGTACTCGGAGCGCGGTAGAATCAATCGCCAGTAGATCGTGTCTGCCATTTGCCTTGGGTTGTTACGAGTGGGAATAAAACACTGGAGCGCAAGGAGCTCCGAAAATGGTCCTTTACCAGCTTCACACAAGCCGGAGCGATTGAGGCTAGAGAGCTATATAAGGTAGCCATTCCTTTTGATTTTGGATACCTCAGGCCTTTCCACAGATGAGCTCTATGGACGAGCCAAGACAGAAGATGTGTGCCATGAAGCGCATCCAACAACGTAATTGTGGCGTGCTTTATCCGTTGACGGAACTGGTAGACATATCCGAACAGCCGCTGCATCGTTCTGAAAGAGATTGCATATTTGGATGTCGCAGGTATATCAACAAATGGAAACTTTGCCAAAACCGTCACCTTGAGTTGCTCAGAAGACGATCGCCCAGTGAAGCAGTATTCTGTTTTGAAACCAATCAAAGGCACTGGTCTTTGTGACAAGCGAGTTGCGTGCGTCAGCTCATTAGGAGTTGCACCTCTGCTAAGGACCTCAGTTTCAGCTGCAAATCATGTGCGAAGCGAGTTATGATAAGGCACAGCTGAGAGCAGGCTGAACTTCATATTTATCTGGTCATTGAAGTTCTTCAAGATGCCAAAACCCGTCCCAGGTGCAAATCTTGTGCATGTCTCAGCCAGTTGTAGTTTCTATGCAGAACTTTCTACACTCAATCCTGAAAAAGCCAAGGAGCGGCTGAGCTACGCTCATTAGCACACTACCCTAACGCCGGATGGCGATTGGAGCAGATTTCTGCGACAACTTGTTTTTGAGGTAGAGACAGGGATCACCCTGGCCAGCAGAAGATTTCACCCTGTTCCACAGGCCCACTCCTGAGGAATCTCTGCTCTTCATAGACAGGCAAATGCACCTTAAAGCTATTAAATAAAACCAAGCTTCATTTATGGTTTGTTTTTGTTTGCCGTTTATTTTAATATTTAATTTTGTTTTTTTTTTAATATAGAAAATTGTTTTTCTTGACATACATAAGTTGGTTTTGTGTTTTAAGAAATATTTAAATTTTTTAAATTGTATTCTTATATTTTGCGGTATGCATAACATTATAAATATTTTTAAATAATGTACATAATATTAATAATATTCTGCTTTATATTTTCACTTGTTGGTTTATACATAATTATTATGTTTTTGCTTTTACAAAATTTGCAATTTTCAACACAGTTTTTCGTTTTTTATTTAATATATATTTTTCTTTTTATTACTTTTTTAAGTTTATAAGAAAAACTTTTGTTGCTTGTATTTTGGACACCACATAGATTGTTTTTTTTTAACAATTGATTAAAATATTTCAATATTTTAAAATGCATTTCAGCGCTAATTCATTATTTACTGAGAGATCCTCGAGTTAAGCTCTAGTTTTAACAAACAGAAATCTAAAAAATTAAAGCTTTCATACAAAGAAAATAATTTCTACGACTAAATCGTCCGTTAAAAATTAAATTAAAAAACTTTTGTTTTTTCAAAATGAAATATTTGCACATCTCATTGTTTTTGTTAAATAACACTTTTGCCTTTTTTAATGCCTGCTTGAAAAACTCTGCTTATACCAAATAAAACATTTTTTTGTTAACAAAATACAAAAAAAAAATCCATAAAACATGTTTGAGTATTTTCTTGGTTTAATTTTTTCAATACGAAACATGTTTTTTTAAAACATTTTTTTCGACTAATCTATTTTTTATTATTATTCGCACGATTGTGTCTTTATTTTGGAGACTTAAAAAGAAATGCTATTTTCTATTGTTTTAGTTTAAGAAAAAAGACTAATGTTTCTATGCAGTCAAAATGACTGCTATTAAAAGGAATATTAGCTTGAAAAAGAGTTCGTTAAAAACAATTTTGTTATGTGTATTTCTTGTTTCTGCAAAAAAAAATGTTCTTATATTGTCTTGTACTTTTTATTTTATTTTCAATTTATAAGTTTATGGAACTACTACTACGCTTGAGAATCGCTGAGTTGTGCTTGGAATACGTTTTGAAGGAAATGCCTATTTTGAGTCCCGGAATCTTTTTAACTTTAAGAGGCAAACACGTTATATGAAACAATGATAATAAAGATATTAATCTAAACGTTTTTATACCCTGTACACAAAGCGTAAAAGGGTATTATAGATTTGTGGAATGTATGTAACAGGCAGAAGAAGGCGTGGCAAATTATAAGTTCAATGGGCAAAAAGTCATCTCATTGACTCGAATCTATCAACTCGAAACTACTAGTTGCAAAACTCATATTGCAAAAATGATCGAAATTGGATAAATACATCAACAGTTGTAGTTACAAATATGCAAATTTCACCCCCGCCCCCTCGCCAATAAATTGCTCCCAAATTCTACTATATGTAGATATGGATACATATGAGCTAGAGTTACAAAATTTGGTGTGGAGGCTCGTGTGATCCTGATCGTTAAAACTGCATCCACCTTTATTCAATGAAACCCCCCCTTCGACAGCAATCAATTTACCTTTATTACTGCCACACCCCGCCATAAATTGATTTGAAAATTGTCACAGACATTTATAAATGTATTTTTGATCTATGTAACAAAATTGAACGACATTGACCCAAGAATACTAGAGTTATGGGCATAAAAGTATTTTTTGCCACCACTTCCCAATAGGAAAACTTGTCAATTGCAACTTCCCAATAGGAAAATGTTTACAGGCGTATCGATCTTATGAAAAGAGATATAAAAGTGGATACTTCCGCTCACATTTTACCGTATTTAGTGTTTTTAAAGAAAAAGTGTACAAGGTATTCCACTGTCTGCATGAAATTTTTATTTTTATAACGGTTGTGTGTATTTAAGTTAAGTTTTGAAGAATCGACAGACTTAACATAAGATGTTTTGAGCATGCAAATTACACAGAGACGCCTTGACATATGGCGCACATTAAACTTAAGAGTCAAAACTGTTGGAATTGTAATTTCTAAGAGAGAGATGCACTTTACTGATAAACGGCTATGTCTCTCTTCATGTTGGCATAAGAAAATTCTAAGTTAAATGTATTGGTTATGTTAAGGCTCTCTCTTACACCGAATGAAAATGTAATCAAAGAGAGTAAAACAGCTGCGATAGCATCTATTTTAAGAGCGGAAGTTAGCCTGCAACAAAGTATTAAGCAAAATTCTCTTTGTCTTTTTGTTTCATATACCGCTATTATATTGTTTAGTTTGCTCTCTTTTCTAAACATTAACAAAGTGCTGCACTTTGATTGGCTATTGCTTGTACTTAACTCTGTGATTGGTAGCTAGAGTAAAGTAGTTACTTGCACATAAAAATTTGATGCAGACAGTCGGGAAGGTCCGAAGGCCCGACAGTGAAATACCCTTTACCCTTTTTCTTTATAAACACTAAATACGGTACTTCTTTCATAAGATCGATATGCCTCTAACTCTTCCTATTGGGAAGCTCCAATTGACACGTTTTCGTATTGGGAAGTTGGCTATTATGGGGGCAAAAATTACTTTTATAACAAAAACTTCAGTATTCTTTGGCCAATGTCGTTGAATTTTGTAACAAAGATCAAAAATACATTTATAAATGTCTGTGACAATTTTCAAATCAATATAAGCCACATCACTGAAGAGTTTCCAGTTGATAGATTGAACAGAGCGGCTGTAAACCGCGAAAGTCTGTCACGTGGGAAGGGGGTGAGATATCGACATGAATCGATAAACTTGCACTTTTTTGCTCTAACTCTTATAGTCTCTGAGAAACACGTTACAACACGGACAGACAGACGGACATGGCTATATCGACTCGACTATTGCTCCTGATCAATTTTGTCCATGGAACATATGGTCTGCCACGACTCCTTCTGCCTCTTACATACATTTCACAAATCTATAATACTCTTTTTACAATTTGTGTACAGGGTATAATTAGTTTGGAAATCAACTGAAATGCATTTTAGCTAAAGCGAAGTTTCCGCTTCTATATTCAACATTAATTTTTAGTTAATATTTTGATAATTATGTATACACAAAATATTTAATGCTTGCATTTAAAAAAATATTTTGTTTTTTGTTTTTAATTTATAAATTTTCTTTCGATATATAAATGGACACATGAATCAGGCTCTTGGTTGTTTTTTATTTGTAATTTATTATTTTTCCAACATTTTTGTTTATTTAAAGCAATTTATTTGTTGGTAATGCGAAATATATTCGTTTAGGTAATTAGGCCGTTATGTATACATGTAAATTTACACCAACTTCTGGGCTGGCCCATTGTTTCTTGTACATATATAATGTATTCGTATTGTATATGAAACTGTACGTAATTCAATTTGAGGTAGTTCGCTTGCATTAAGCAATTTAACATTCAGCTGTTTTTGTTTTTGACTTTAAAGTTTTCTAAATTTGTTTTTTATATATATGAAGCACATTATATAAAGCACACATTAACATTTATAAATTGTTTCGTTTGCCTTACTAAAAGTACATAAATATTTGTAATATAATACATATATGTTTTTTTATTCAATTTTTGTTTAACACATATGTTTTATTTTATATTAAATATTTAGTTTTAACACTGAGGAACTGTCGTGCTTACTTCGCTGCTGCTTTGTTTATCAATTTTTGAATTGTGTTTGAAATTTAAGCATACATTTTGTTGTTTTTTGTTTATGTAAAAACTAAAACTAACCGACTCTGCCAAATGTAGTATGACTTATATATACTCTTTAAATTTAGTCGCTTTACTGCGCTTGTACTTTGTGTGTGTGTGTGTGAGTGTGTGTGTGTGTGAGTGTGTGTGTGTGTGAGTGTGTGTGTGTGTGAGTGTGTGTGTGTGTGAGTGTGTGTGTGTGTAGGTGTGCCCTTAACATAACTAAACTTTAATTTTGAATTCTTATCACTTACAATTGGTAGTTCCTAAGCTCTAGACATGAATTTGAAAACCCTAAAAACTGATGGCCAAATTTTTTGTTTTGTTTTTTTTTTTTTTGTTAAGCCTACACTACATTTAATACGCTACAATTTGTTTGTGTGTGTGATAGTGTGTGTACCTAAATACTAAGTTTTTAACTTTAATCACTTTGTATTTGTATTTTCGTTTCGTTAGCATTAGTTTTCAAGCAAATTAAACGAAAGACAAGCACTTTTTAGAATGTTTTCGAAAAAGTATGTTAAACTTAAAGATTTTTGTTTTTTTCTTTTTTGATATCAACTGAACACAAATTGTTGCGCAAAAAGCGCAGTTTTAAGGCTACAAAGTTAAGAGCATGTACCAAGAGCTAAACGAAAATTCAAACTCCCTAAACTCAACACAAATATCACAAAATTAGCATCGAAGCAAGTAGAAAATCATAAAATCAAAATCAAAATAATAAAACTCAAAATGTGTCAAGTTTTTTGTTTAGTTTTGTGTTTTTTTATGTTTTTATATATTAAAAGTTTTTCGTTTATATAAAATGTAACTTAAATTTTAAGCAATTCAAAAGTTTTTACCCGCAACTAATATTTAGAAAATATTAAAAGTAAATTATGTCATAAATTTTAGCAAAGATTTTCATGTGTTTTTGTGTGCCTATAATTAATAAATTATTTTTCATATTGAAGTTATTCATATGCGAAAAAAGTATATATATATATAAACAAACGCTTAAAAAGTTTTCGAAAAAGTAACATTTTGTTTGTTTTATAAAAAGAAAATTAAAATTATATCACCACGCAATATTTATATAGTACATAGACATGTGTTCTATAGTTATAATATAATATTTTTAAAAAAATATAAATCAACTTTTGCATTTCATTAGCAGTTTAAAAGCATAACTTTAAATGAAAGGAAAATCAACTGAAAAACTTAAAAATTCAAAAATCAGTTTTAAAACAACAAAAATTATAAAGTTTTCATATGTGCATGTTGTACACTAATAATGTTATCAAAGCTCTCACAATTATTTATATAATAAAAAGTTACAAGCTAACATTGAACCAATTATGTATATACATAAACATATATAAACACACAGCTTTATATTGTATGTGTGTGTGTTTCTTTTAAATATATTTATATATTGTTAAAACTTAAACAAATAAATCGCAGCTGTATATGTTTTATATGGTGTAGTTGTGTTCTGGCTTAGGCTAAAAGTTGTTTTGCATAAAAAATTGTTGATTTAACAATATAAAATCAAAACAAAAACTTAATTCATAAGCAGGTAAAACTGGTAGGCTACATACTAAACGCATTAATCCAAAATTATATTTCATTTTTTATGATTTTCCGTTTAACAATTTAATTCATTTTTGTTTTAATCTTTCACACGTGCTTGCTCTTTCTCTCTCTCTTCAAAACCTTAACAGCTAAACAAATTTTTTAGTTTTGTTTTGTTTGCCTCTTTCTTTACATTTCTTTTGTATGTATGCATTGTATTTGCTTCTCCACAATAGGGGGTTTCTTTTCTTAGTTTTTTTTCTGGCCGAAAATAGTATAAACTTTATATATGTATTTTATTTGTATTCTTTCAAAGTTTCATTCTTTCACACACACAAAACATACTACGCCAGGCCTTTAATCACAGTTATATCAGTGTACCTTAATTCATTTCATCCACTCATCATCATATCATATCATATCATATCATATCATATCATATCATATCATATCATATCATATCATATCATATCATATCATATCATATCATATCATATCATATCATATCATATCATATCATATCATATCATATCATATCATATCATATCATATCATATCATATCATATCATATCATATCATATCATATCATATCATATCATATCATATCATATCATATCATATCATATCATATCATATCATATCATATCATATCATATCATATCATATCATATCATATCATATCATATCATATCATATCATATCATATCATATCATATCATATCATATCATATCATATCATATCATATCATATCATATCATATCATATCATATCATATCATATCATATCATATCATATCATATCATATCATATCATATCATATCATATCATATCATATCATATCATATCATATCATATCATATCATATCATATCATATCATATCATATCATATCATATCATATCATATCATATCATATCATATCATATCATATCATATCATATCATATCATATCATCATATCAAGTTTACTCATTTCACTTAGCCCAAAACTCCAGCTTAGTTTAGGCTGAAGTTCACTTAACAACTATTTATGTAGAAATATTTGTTTCATTTTTTTGCAGCTGTTGTGCGATTGGTTGGTTCTTTCAGGTTCGTTGTTGTTTAGTCCTGGTTGTCTATGAGGACTTACGTAGCTGCTCTAGGCCCCCATTGTGTAGACCGCCGCGCATATTCTCCAAAACTTTGTTGACAAAATCTGTGGAACCGCCTGCTATGCGTATACCAGCTGTGAGATACAATGTTTCAAATTAGTTATCTTTTCAATTTCTAGTTTGTTTCTGTAACTTACATGAAGCTGTGGTATAAATGCGTTGTATCTGCTGCTCTACCTCTTCGGTGGATTCACCCATTTCTTGAGTGCGATATTTTACAGCCAGCGCCTGTTTGAGCTCAGCAATGCCATTGATCAAACGCTCTAGAGGATAAGCAACAAAAAACAAGCATTAGCATACAGAAGTTACTCTGTTTATTCTAAGGCAGTTTTACGATATTCGTTTAGATTAGAAACAAACACTTAGTTTTCGAAACTATCGTCGAAAATTCGAATCGGTTTTGCATTACAGAACTATGTCTTTGTGTTTTGCAACTTACTGTGCTCAATTTCCAAGCCAAAGAGCTTGATCTTATTAGCCTCATGCTGTGCCTTCTTCTTCAAACGACAGGCACGTGATGCCAACTTATTTTTCTCCTTGCGCGATTTGGGTCTCGAATTGAAGGGTAGCTCCGAAACAGGTGTCATATCATTGATGGTGCGACTTAGCTTATCAAGCTCCTTGCCAATATTGTGCAGCTTGCGTGCATTGGGCGTTAGATCATTGCCATCTCCCTTGCGTGCCTTGCCGCTGTGCTGTAAAGAGCAAAAGAACACATTAGTTTTCAAGTTTCGTAGTTAAAAGTATATGAACTCACCTTGTACACCTTGATGCCGCGCACAGAACATGTGGGACTAAAGACCGGATCGGAAACCTCATTGAGCACATGTGGATCCTCAAGCTTAGACTGAAACACCAAACGTTTGCCTTTGGGTCCCTTGGCCTGCACATTGTACTGCCAAAAGAACCGTTCCTTGCCCTTGCTAGAAGACAACTGATTGGGAGTCGATGTGCGTGTTTCATCCTCATCGCCAGAGCCTGTAGATGAAAGTTGTGTTAAAATATAGAAAAACTCATTTGCCAGCGTTATATACCATCACTTGAGAAGTCATCGTAGTGATCGCTGTTCTCACTGGACGCATCGTCATCATCATCCTGTGAGAAATCAATGCCATCCGGTGAGAGCACTTCGCCCGTGCTCAACGATGAGAAAGACTCGGCCTCAGCCAATGAGCTAGTGGATAGTAAATGCTGACGCGGCTCACGACGCATCCATAATTGTTCCAGACCCAGATTGTTGGGCGCCGAAGAGGATAAGCGCGACATCTGCGCGCTCTCTACGACGCCGGGATAGCCAAACGATTTGCGCAAATTGCCACCAGCTGTAATGACCACCTGGCCACCAGCGCTGGTGCCTGCTGTGCTATTGCCTGAGGCAGCGCTGCCAAAACCGCTGCTACTGCCCGGACTCAAAGCGTTACCGCTTAGCAGTAGATTGTTACACGGCACCGACTGTCCCAGCATGGAGCTGTCCACAAAGCCCTTCTTGAGCAGTTCCTGCATATTACGCGACTTGACCAGCTGATATTGTGAGCGATTAGCATGCGGTGGTGGCGGTGTTATGCTGCTACTATTCAGCTGCTGTTGTTGTTGTTGGTGGTGGTGCTGCTGCTGGTGCTGTTGCAACGGGGAGTGCGAGGGCTGACTGCCTGGTGAGAAGGCATCATTCATTTGTTGTTGCTGCTTATTCGGCGTGCTGTGAAAGATCTCATAGGGACTAGTAGAGGAACTTGGATGCTGTAGATTCGTCTGCTGTTGTTGTTGTTGCTGCTGCTGCTGCTGCTGTGAGAACAGTGTCTGCAAATGTGGCAAGGTGTTTTGTTGCTGCTGCTGCTGCTGCATCAGTTCCATAGGTGGGCTGACCGGACTATTTAGCTGTGGCAAGCTATTGCTGCTGCTAGGCTGTGGCGATAGCATAAAGTTAACACTCTGTGAGACCACTATAGGCTGCAATAATTCCTCGAAATTGGTTATGACATCCAGAAAATCGCCACTATTCATATTGGCCAGCTCACAAGCCTGTATTTCGGCCTTATCATTGGGAAATATATAATCATCGTCGAGACTAAAGGGTTCATTCTTGGGATTGACTATGGCACTGCTTATATCGCTCCACATGGCATTTGAATTGGGCGTCATATCATAGAGATTATTGGCATCGTTTACATGGCTGCCGCTGCCTACGCCGCTCAGCAGCGTATTCTCGTTGAGCTGTCCCAAAGGAGAGGACAACACAGAGTTAAACATGGTTGTGGCATTGCCATTGAATAGAGTTGTGTTTAAGGGCGAGCCGGCGCTCAGGCTGACATCCTGCAGCAGTGTGGGCGATAGGGAAGCAGCATCCAGTGCATCTAAGCCAAAGTCAGACAGCTCATTAAGCTGATGTTGTTGTTGTTGTTGCTGCTGCTGCTGCTGTTGCTGCTGCTGTTGTTGTTGCTGTGTGCTGGAAGCCATGATGGGCAGACTATGCAAGGGACTGGGACTTGGCAAATGATGACGCGTATTATCCAATTGGTAGGGATAATGACTTTGATTTGGATTATTACTACGCGGTATGCTAATGGCAGTGGTCAGCATCACATTGCTGCCACCTGCATTTAGCGACGCTGTCGTCGACTGTATCGGATTCGACGTCGTATAGTTGGTATTTATGCTTAGAGTTGGCAGAGATCCAACAATAGAAGTACCAAAATTATTACTACCCAGTGAGTATAGATCGTATTTTAGGGGATTGCTGTTGCTATTGGATGATGTGTCAAAGAACTCCGATGACATGGGATACACTTGGTTCTCGGTCATTGTATGTGTTTAGTTTCTCTTAGTTTTTGTTGTTGTTGGGGAATGCGCTTGGCGCGCGAGCGCAGCGCCGCTGCTCTCTTAGCTCCGTTTACCGTAGGCTGTAAAGAGAACAGAGAGAGAAAATGTCAGTGACAGCATTCAAATCGCTTAAGTTGTAGTGTAAATAAAAACTGCGTTAGATTCTTAGTCTTTTATCGCCATTTATTAGAGTCAGCCATAATTTCCGCTGCTATAATTTAATTTTAAATTTGCTTATGATTGACCTCAGTTCAAAGAAACCACATAAAAATACATACATTTGCATGACAACGTGTCCTACAGCGGCACTGGACACCGCTCCATAAAGTCATAGAACTACACATGAAAGCAACACTGCTAAAAATGGTCGCAGAAACTAGAATAAACTCACAGCTGGTTAGTAAAACCCGAGCCAAACTGCATCTTCAGGATAGAAGTAACAAACTGACACTTCGTTGGGTATCTGGTCACACCAACATTCCTGGAGATGAACTTGCAGAGGAATTAGCAAGAAATTGTGCCGTAAATCCCCTCATGGGAGCAGAGCCATTTCGTGGCATTATAAGACACATTGTTAAGCACCTACTAAGAGACGAGAAAAGACTGAGGTGAACCGCTGACTGAACGGTTACATCAGGACTGACATACTGAACAGCTCTTACCTCCTACAACTCTAATAGGTCCAAAAAAAATTGTGCAACTGAGCATCAACAACCTCAGAATTCTGACTGGCCTACTTATTGGGCATCACCAGCTCTGACACATGTAGGTTTTGTGATCAAAAGGTAAAGTCGTTTCGGCATGTGTTAGTCGAATGCGACGCACTGGGAAGAAGAAGGAAAAACCTCCTAGGCGGATATGGACTCTATATTCCTGTTATAGGCCGATTAGCACCATTAAAGGTTATTTCCATTAAAAATCTATTTTTATTTTTTTTATTTAAGAGTATTATCTTTATCAGAATAGAGTTTTTCTGCTGCTATATTGAACTTTTTCTTCATGCTTCATAAAACAACTCAAATTTGAGGAAAAGAAAAGAAAACGGTTAGTTTCATAAACTTGCATTATGTATTGGTATTGAGCTATTGTTTTGCTTGAAGAAATATGTAAAAGTGTTAATTGTCACCAATCTTAAATCATATTTGAACAGAACCCAAATGAATCCTTTTAGTTTTCCAGAAATCCAACTCATTTCCAAGCATTTTTTTTTTCGTTTTTCTGAACTGCAAATGGCCTCAGTGTTCGCGATACTTTGCACAGTCATTTAGTAGATAAGCAATAATTCTAGACAATGACAAGCAAAAAATCGATTTAATGCCAAAACGTGTATTTAGGGTTAAAAACACCATAATCGCAATACATTGCATCATCTGCTGCACCACTAAAAACTGCTGCTGCTCTCCGCTAGTGTCTGCTCCAGATTCAATGCATCGTTAAGAAACCATTGAAACTAATCCGTTGCATATCATTTATTTTGTAGTGGCTAGACAGCATGCGACCTTCAAATAGAACCGCAGCTGCAAACATTCGCTGTTACTTCCGCCTTTTCAAAATGCAATTCTAAAAATTCTGAATAATTTCAGTCTGCACTGATAATGGATGGCTGTCTGGTTGGGCCATTTGGCGCATTCTTTATCTGCATTGCCACTATTTCACATACAGTTATAGTCTAATGCATTGGTCCCTTATCATGTAAGCCGGAACTTTGTCTGCTGCACCAGTTTCCCATGTACTAATCCATAGTTCCGCACATCAGGCAGCTGCCACGTGATCAGACACGTTGTCAGCAAAGCAACTTTGACTCAGCAGCTATGTATCATATTTAGCTTTATCAGAGAGATGGCGAACTTAAAGTTCACAAAATGAAAGAGCATTTCTAAGCCGAATCCGGTTCTTGCCGGTGTCATCAACTTTATACAAACCGAGTCGAGCTGATGTAGGAATGCCAACAAATAAAAGATTTATTTTTTGTAGACAAAAGTAAGCACAAGCTAGACTTCATAGTTGTGAATACTCTGTAGCCGATTTGAAACTAATTTGAAGTCTTCTTTTTTTTGCCATCAAAGTAGTAAGCCAAGATTCAGAAAATTTTTGCGTAAGGCAGTGATCGGCAGAAGAAGCTTTGGCCTGTTTATCAGAGGTGACGTTAACCTTTCGTTTATAGCTCTACTTTATCATGTTATGGAAATAATTTGATGAATCAGCCACGCCTTCTTTATCTTATAACACACATTTCCAGAAGCACAATACACTTGCTTTTAGATAAAAAAGTCCACAAAATAATCGCAATTCTTTATGGCTCTTTGCCAACAGCTTAAAATATGAGTATGTTAGCCTCAAAGTTGTTGTTGTTTATGCCCAAGTTTTTAAAAAGGAAAATAATGCCAATTCCTAGTTCAACAACTTCTGACTCAACACAGTAGTTAAAATTTAAAATAAGCGATCTAAAATAAAATATTTATGACTTGAAAAAAAAAAGCTAATTGGTTGTTTACAATTTGGCGGCATAATCTTTGTTTTCATTCGATACGAACTCACATGTTTTATTATTATTTTTATAGCGCTTATCTTTCGGCATTTTCATTTACATGTCTGTGAACAGATAGACATAACACCTATAATGATAAATAATATGTATAGTATATTATGTATAATACCAAATCGTCACGGCCCACTTGAACTTTTGTTTTGACCAAAATTTCAAAACAAATTGAAAACAATAATAAGTCATGAAAAAAACAACGCCACACTTTGTTTTGCTTGGATTAATGAAAAAAAAAAAACAATAGTAGATTAATAAAAATTTAAAAAATAACTGGCAAAAACTATGCCAAAATGAGTTAGCTCGTGTGTTTAATAGCTTTGATTTGGGATTGATCAGGTGAAATGCGTTTATTTTTTGGACATTTTGCTCATTTTTATTGCCATTGTTTCATAAATACTAATTGGTTTGTTTACACTCTGAAATTCTGCTTATTTCTAGAAAATTGCATGAAATTGCAAATAATTTCGCGTTAGCAGTGAAAAGCGTAGCAAAGAACACAATGAAGCTTATTAGCTATGAAGTTCTTCTCAATAGGGGAAATACTTTTAATCATCTTAAGGAATTTGTTTTAGTGTTATAAACATTGAAATTTTTGGAAAAACCAAAAATAAATATTTCCCGGAAATGAATAAGCTATAACGGGTGCACACACGATACACATGATAGATGGCGCCACAAATATCTGAATGTTTCACACCTGCCAGAATTCAAGTGACGGCTTAAGTTTTTGTACTTAGATGTATTTTTTACGAAACGTTCTTATATCTTAAAATAAATATTTATGTAAATGGCCTGAGTTATGACCATGTGGAGGACAATTGTCCATTAACCATGCACGTTCTGTATTCCAACAATGACAATGCAGCACATCTTATTCATCTCATTTGAACACCTGATCAGCAACTATTTCAGCATAAATTTAGTTTGAATTCTCGCAAAAGATCGACCAATCGCTTTCAAAGTTCTAGCATTAATTCGCCGTTAAATCAAACAAGTGTTCGTAGCTCAACGACCTTCTAATATGACTAATTTGTACAGCTCGACACCCCGCGATGCATATCTGCCCTAAGGCGCCTGTAACTGATAACACGCTCACATTCTTACGAATTAATTATTCAAGAGCACAGCAACAGTTTGTAATACCCTTTCCTGAAGGTCAGCGCAGTAATAGCAAATGCTACAGCAAATACCAGGCACTTAAACAAATACAGCAACTCTCTACTTAAGCTAAGTAATGTGCTTTGTATCTTTACAATATTGTTATTTCCTTCTCTGCCCACGTTTGTCTAACTATCTTTGTGTGTTTCTGTAAGTGTTTGCTATGTGTTCGCTATTAAATTGTTTAATATTCGTCAAAGGTAGCTGAACGCGTTGAAGGCCAAACAAATTTCTGTCGATGAAACGACAAAAACGAACAAAGCTCCCAAAACCCACAACTAGATATATATAGGAACAAACAAAAATGGGCGCTTATATACCTCATACTTATGTACAAAACATAGAAGTTATACCAAAAACAAGACACAAAATAGAATTTATCGTACTATAAATTAGCTTTGTTGCTCAAAATAAAAAAATTCTCGACAGAACCTAAAAAAATAAAGTGGCATTGTACAAACAGCCAAACATTTTAATTTTTATTGGTTTTGGAGCGGAAAGGGGCTTTGTGGACCGCCAAACAAGTATGACCATATCATAAAAAATATTTTTAACAAAAATAATCATTCACACACATAGAAAAACTTAAGCTAAAGTGAATGAACGCGAACATCTGATTCGAAACATATGATAAAAGCAGCAACTGGCGGAGAGCAGAAGCGCAAAGTGAGAAAAAACAGCGTCAGCAACTATTAACTATATAGTATAAATATAAACAAAGAGAAAAGAATAGTAAATAAGTGTATAGAAGAGACATGTGAAAGGCAAAGAGAAAGAGAGGCTAAAGTACAAAACAAAACAGGCAAAACAAGTTGAGTTTTGAAGCTTACAATTAGACCAATATAAAAATTTGATGCAGACAGTCGGGACGGTGTCCGACAGTGGAATACCCTGTAACCATTTTTTCCATGAAAATCAAATTTCATGCAAATTTTTGTATCGATGCGTTGAAGGGTATGGGCGTAATAACGGTAACTGTACTACGGGCGTAGGGGGGCTGGTGCTTAAAAATGTCAACATTGTTTGGTTTATAAGCCTAACGTACCACATTTGTTTAACATAAATGTTAACTTTAACATTTCTGTAAAAAGTGAAATTCTGTTGAAGTTCATAGGAGAGGGGGACTAAAATTGGCACATTATTAGTTATATCTTCTATAGTTCTTACCCGATATGAATCATTTTTACACATGCACAGTAATAGTCTGCATAACCAAGTTTCAATTAGCTAGCTTTTATGGTGTGGGGTAAAACCACCAAAATCTGTCACGGGGGAAGGGGTGAGATATCGACATAATTCGACAAACTTGCACTGAATAGGTATAATGCGCATCTTTTGGTGAACAAATTTTTGCTCTATATAGTATTGTATTCTTCGAGAACGGTGCGACAACACGGACAGACAGACATGTCTATATCGACTCGACTATTGCTCCTGATCATTTTTGCCCATGGAACTTATGGTCTGCCACGCCTCCTTCTGCCTGTTACATACGTTGCACAAATCTATAATACCCTTTTACACTTTGTGTACAGGGTATAAAAAGCAACAAAAAAAAAACATATATGAGGCCTTCGAGGGGCGATATCGACTCGAACATATGGTCTGCCACGCCCCTTCTTCATGTTGCATACACTACACAAATCTATATAAGCTGCTGGCTGGCCAACTTGACGTATGCACAATATATGATAAATACGAAATTTCTTGGTATAAAAATAAAATAAACATTATTTTTAATAATGAGCTCTGATGAAATTCTAAACATATGTGAATTGCATTTTCAACACACGATGAAATAATAATAATAATTATTAACAACCAATTTATATAGAAAAATAGCTATATAAATATTTTGCTATCAGCCAAAAGTTGTTGTTGTTGCTGAGTGAGAGAGCGCGCTGAGCGATAGAGAGAGAGAGAGAGTTTAATAATAAATGAAAATAAAGCAAGTAAAGAGAGCGCATGAATTGTGCACAGTTATTAACCAAACTCAAGGTCAAAACTGTTTATTTTTTATATTTTGTTTTGAATTTATAATTTATCATGCCTTTTTGTTGTTTCGCACACACACACACGCACACACACACACACACACACATGCGCAAGCGTTGTAAACAAAACTCAAACCATGTAAAGCTTTTGGACGCGAGCGCAGTGAGCGAAACACAGCTTCTTGGCGTAACATATGTTTTCTGCCTCTTTGCTTTTGTCGCCATTTTCGTGTTCAAGCTCAAAGCTTCTGCTAACTTGAGCGTGTATGCGTGTGTGTGTGTGTATGCGTGTGTGTGTGTATGCGTGTGTGTGTGTGTGTGTATGCGTGTGTGTGTGTGTGTATGCGTGTGTGTGTGTGTGTGTGTGCGCAAGTTGCTGTCTTATTTTGTTCTCTTCTTCTTTTTGTAAATGAAATATAATTTACTAAATGCCAGAGCTTTTGGCGAGGAAGCTTTTACATTTCGCCAGAATAAATACTAGATACTTTGGCACATGTTTGCATGCGTGTGTGTGTATCTGTGTATATATTATGGTAAATATGTACTACACAATTTATTTGCTTAGTGCGCTACTTTTGTGAAGTGGACTGGGGCATATTTGTTCGCTTTGATGTACATATTTGTGTATAAGTATCGCTTATGTTTATAGCAACGACAGACAACAAAATACTTAAGCATTAGAGCTACAGAGTGTGCAGTTGGTAATTGCCAAGAAAAGCTTAAATACGTATTTTAACAACTTGCGCTTGAAAATTAATGTAATTTTAAAATTCGCGTGAAAATACTAAGAGCACAAAACTCTATTTAATAAAAAAAAGCATTTAGTTCAAGAAATATAAAAAGAGTGTGAAAAGTTAGCGCCCTGAGAGATACTGAAAGAAATAACTGCGTTTTAATCAATTTTCCATACAGTTTTTCGAACTCAATGTAACGTGGGAGATAAAACTTCGTGTGGAAACACTTTGCCTAATGCTTATTCTCAAAATATTTGACTGTGAAGAATGAATTCATCATTTGAAAACAAGAGACAAAAAGAACATAGTACATGAAATTTGACTATTCTGAATAGGTAGCACACAATTTTAATGAAAAAGGAATTTTTTGGGAATATGGGACTAAAAGTCAAACTTCAACTCTGCCATACAAATCTTTTACAAAGGTTTATACCCGGTTAAGCCGAAACATATCTTAACGCTAGAAAGTCATCTTTCGTCAAAATGACTACGCGCGATCTTTATTTAAGTGCTTTCATACTTCAATTTATTTTGATCTGAATGATCTTTCGTACAGCGCTAGATGCATAGAAGCTATTGAAAGAGGCACATTGGTAGGGATTCAAAGTTGGTCGTCGTCAAAATGGGGAGGGATGACTTTAGCTAGTTAAGTAATCGGAATTATTTGCATTTCTTGCAAAGTCATGACCAGAGCAAAACAACTGTATCACACGGACACGACTGCAGCTTGGCTGCCGCAGCCTCATTTAACTTAAAACCCATCTCACTTTCACTTAAGCTCTAGCGCGAATTCCCACCTCTTATTGCCTACTACGCTGGTTCTATTTACCTACGTATTTCTTCATGTCATTCTGAGGAAATTCAAAGCGTTGCGTAAAACCCCATTAAATGCACATTATCAGTACAATGCTCACAGGAACAACAATAACAAAAAAAAAGCATAGCAGCTTGCACGATAGTCATAACAAAGCGCATAACACGCGCACGTCACACTTGCCCACTCACACTGCCAAACCCCTTACGGAGTAAGTGTATTAGTATATAAGTAAGCACTGATATCAAGCACTTCCGTTCAGCACACGCTGAGAACTTTTGTCGAGACGACGCTATAACAACGTGACAATCTGATGACAGCAGCAACTAAAACAACAACAATCAACAAATGACGACTGACGCTTGGCCTGGCGTATTATCAATGGGTCACTGGCAGTGTCAACGCCTGCCAAGGTGTTAGCTACTGCTCTACAGATATAGATATTATTTATTATGTGGCGCCATTTTGTGCGCCTTAAAGCGCGCAATGCATTTGAGAAAAGCGCATCAAAAAGTCGTCATTCGTCAAATCGCGCACAAATTTCAATGTGTAATTTGTTTTGTTTTTGTAAGCAAGTCATGGCAGACGCCGGCACTGTCACATGTCTGCCAACTGATTTGCACACTTTCTTCCGCTCTCTCTTTCTCTTGTGCTCAATGCCAAGTTCTTTGTCTCTATCGTTTTATGCAAGTCACTTTTGCTTTGTCAACTGCTCTTCATATCAGACGAATGCAAAAATGGCGCTTTATGAGTGAAAAAATACACACACACACAGTAGCAGGGGGTGGAGCCCCTTTGCATTCTATATGGCCAAATGATTTCATGTTGAGGTAGCCAAGTGCAAGTTCGTTGTGTTTTTGCTACCGGCTAAACTTGTTTAAATGCCGCAAACAAATTTGTTGCCTGACTTATTTTTAGTGGCGCGTTTTTAGGGCGCCAATCGTAAAAATAGCCAAGTTTTATAACCACATACAGTGGGGTTTACTTATATTAACATATATAACATACATATGTATATGTATAGTACATGTGCTTTGTTTATAGTTTTCAAACTAAAGCATGCAAAATATAGCATAACAAATGGCGTGTGATATAACCCGATCCACTTGAATGTTTATATAAACATTTGCTGTAAATTTAGTAGGTATGTATATGCGTAATGTTTCGGGCCGGGACAAGGTTGCACATGCCATTACATTATACATATATATTGTGATCAAGAGTCCATAGCTGAATAGCTAATTAATATAAACAGCGTATAAAAACTAAATAGTTTGTAGACTCTAAAACTTGATTCTCTAGCTCAACAAATACCAATTCATTTGTTTAATATGATTTTTAATACACAAGTTTACAAATAGCATTAAAGAAAAGAGTTCCGTTTCAATTAATGTGTGCAATAGTTTAGTTTCAGTTTAGGAAAAATGTTGCATTAACTATGAAAACGTAACTCTATACATAAAAAGAAGATTTGCATAAATAAACCCTTTTTTCGATCGTTTCAAAATCGATATTCGATGTTTTAAAAATCGATATTTCCGAAACTGTGCTGGGAAAAAAAACTATTGTTTTCGGAATAAGCTAAGGTCATTAAATTGAGAACTTTATTGTCTAGTTTAAGCCGACTGCGAACTTCGAGATTGAGTGTAAGGTGCTGTTCATAAATGACGTCATCAAAATTTTGAAGATTGATACGCTACTGTATGAAAGCGAAAGGAAGATATTTGAAGTCAATAATAAAAAATTTGATGCAATATTTATGATGGATCTATTTGAATTAGGTGACCACCCCTCTCCACCAATCGATGGATTGACTTCGAATTTCGATCACAACAAAAATACGGTATTAGCTTATGGCTGTCGTTCTCAACTAACGATTAAATGACTTTAAAAAAATTGTTTTAATGGAATTTCGAAAGAATTATTGATCACTATTTGTGGGTTGCTTCACCTTATGTACGCCATTCGCAACGTACAGCTAATGAAGCAAATAAAAGAATGGTGGAGACCAACGAACAACGTGTTCAACTGTCTAATGATGAGGAAGAGGAATGGGAACGGGTAGCGAAGGGAAACCGAAAGGGGAACGGGATGAGTAAAGAAAATGGAAGATTAAAAGGAATATGATCTACCACGATAGGTGTACTGGGGTTGGCGAGCATAGTGCGTATGGGGGGCAGAGCCCCTAGTCTATTATAAAAAACCAACAATTTAGCACTAGAAACAAGTTTGCCTGTTGTTTCTCTGTTAAAACGGAACTCAAAAAATTCCACATCTTTTAGTTTTTAAACTTGGAGCTTTGCTACCTGCCTAGCTTTCTGTTACCTGGCTTCACTTTCGGGTCGAACTCTAGTACAGACTCCAAAAATATATGTGCTTGATCAATAACAATAAAAAACGTGCCCATACATACGTTCCCACTGACCAAAACCGCAAAAAAAAAAAAAGAACAAAAAAATTGTTGCAGGCTGACTTGATGAGAGTCTGACAAACTCACCGACTGACTGACTGCTAATAGATAAATAATTAAAATCAATTTATATTGATTTAGCGTACAAATGAAATCGTTGTGCACAAAAAGAAATTAGCGCAATTCAGCTGAAATGTTAAACAAACATTCCGAAAGAAACTCAAATTGAATGTGTGCAAATTCTACGCTGAATTTCACACTTTTAAGCTTTTGACGCGACTTGAAATCGTGAGCTGAAGACTAGCCTGAAAATCCTACTAAGCAAATAGAAGTACGCAGACATGACACAACACGTGAGCTCGCGAAGAGAAGTGGTAGTGAACGGGGAACAAGAGTGTTACTTATCAGTAACAGTGTGGCTATAAGTCAACGCTCAGTTTGTCAGCTGTGTGTTATCAGCTGCAGTTGCCTGCTATGCTAACAAAGACTGATAAGTGCAGTGAATGGATCAGCAGAATACTTTATATGTACAATGTGTATAAGACAAGTATAGCTGTTTTTTTTTTTTGCCAAGTATAACTGTGACTCAAATTCAAATTTCTATACATATTCGCAGCAGGCAGCACAAGTCCAGGGTCACATGTATAACGTTGTATCTTATCAGTTGCAGCATGATAAGAAAGTACAAGATTTTTCACTTGAAATTAGCTACAGCTGCCAAAAAATTAATGTAGAGAATATGTCAGCTGGCAAAAAGCTATTGCTATACACTGTAGCCATAGGGTATGTGACTTACTAGAAGGAAATCCAGAATACAAAACTGCATATACAGCAAAATGATCAGAACGAAAGCAATCAATTTAGACATGAGCGTCTGCCCGTTTGTCCAAGACGCTTGTTTCTCAGAGACGAAAAGTTTTGCAAGTCACAATTCTGAAAATCGACATAGATCACCTCTATGGTATAGATCAGAGCCTGGCAGCGGTAGCGGTAAAGTTGCCAATGGCATCTAAGGAAATAACTTTGGATTAAGAGAGGGTTGAACCATCCCTAGCACTCAGGCGGCCTTATCCATTGTACCATAATAACTTAACTTAATAACTAATTTAGACGAGATGGTTCCAAAAAAAACAGACAAGTGCGCCATATAATCACACAGAAACGACCAAAGTGGTAGCTCAACTGCGTTTAAAGGACAAAAAGCAGTAATCAACTGTGGCGGGTACATAGCATGGTCGAATGATATAAGGTAAGACTACTCTTCTTTTTCTAGGCACCACAATTTTTGTGATTAAGGCAGCATGACAGAAATGTACTGCTGCTACATATGTATATACCTTTTGCGGTGCCTGAAAAGAGGCAACTACTCCGAGTAATCATAACTTATATTATGCTACCATGATATAGAGTACCTTAAAGTCAAGGTGTGCCGACTGTACCTCACTTGTTTTTCGAATTTAGAAATTTTTGAAAATTAAAAACAAACAATGAAAGCCGGAAGAATATACCATACGCCCACAGTTTGGCATAGTTTGTTTGGCTATATTTATCAGCAAATAAGCAAAACAAATGGAAGCCAAATAAAACTAAATAGCAAAGAGCAAAAACTGTTGATTACGAAAACTAAAAAAAAACTATTTAATAGTTTACTCTTGCTTTTTTGAGTCAAAGGGCTTATATGCTATATAAAACCATATACTCTAGATTACTTCAGTAATATGACAAATAAATATGGAAATGACTAAGCCAAAGCTGCAAAAAAAAAAACAAGATAAAAGCAGCATTTTTTTCTCTTTTCATATGTTGTTAAACAAATTTGATATTATTTTTTAAGAAATTTCAAAGAAAAGCAAACAAGTTTACTTAATTCTTAATGGCAAAGTCAGCGGCCAAACAAAAACCAGCAGCCAAATTTCAATACAACAAAGAAAGTTGAAGGTCGGTAAAGCAATGACCGTATGAATTGTGGTATGCCCCATGCAGTATAGAAATCTTTATTAAACAGCATATACAAATAAACATATATACAAAATGTAAATTCAATTAAATTTATCAATTTAAATTTTATATTATGACGTTGTGAAACTAGTTCACGATCAAGCCGAGCACAAAGAAAGAAAAAAAAACGGAGTGATGCAATATCTATAACAACTGCGATCATCTCTGATCAATCTAAACTAAATCAAAAAAAAAGATGCGTCAGCCAGAAAGCATGTAATATTTTACAAAAGTATCTAATAGTATATGGTATATAGGATGACAGCGGCATTGTTTTTACTTTTGTTTTTAGTACAATTCACCACTTTATTTTGTGCTAATTTTCTTGTGAAATCACTTGCTGCACTTTTTTTTGTGATCTTAAGTTCTGTCTATTCTAGAACTTGTGACGTGTGAACACAAGCCGCATGTGGTCTGTTTCACATAAATAAATCATTAAATTGAATCAAGAATTTTTACTGCATGAGCAATATTTTGTGAGCGTTAAAAGACAAATGCAACTGCCATCTATCCATACAGCAAACGATCGCGAAATCGCAGCTGATTTTGTTACGAGTAATGTTTACTTCTTGAGAGAAACAACTTATATACAATGAAAACAAAGTAGCTAATAATTAACATCATTGAGAAGTATACACAACATTTGGTTCAAAGTTTACACAGTACATATCCAGACCTTGACTCTAGTGCCATATAAACTAATTCATTATTTCCTGTATATCTAATAATAATGTCTGTCCCTCTGCATGGACACCTATAAATGCATGGTTTACAGTCAAGATGTTCCATCTATTGACCCGCAACTTCATAATGCTTTTCATTGGGACTTTTTGACATTAAAAGTTATATATGGTATATATTACATGATTATATAAATTTTGAGAAGTACTGATTGACCCTTATGAGTGTGGCTTTTGGCCTGGTAGGGCCACCATTGACCAGATATTCACACTACGCCAAAGCCGAGTCTTTTGATACCGATATTTTTGGTTGCAAATGGAGAGCAATTCAAAGTACATATATGTTTTCTTCGAGTAGATAAGCACAGTGGTTGGATTCTCAGATTGATCTGGAAAACCATACTTTTGATGTTGTCAAGGATTTCGCCTACATTGGCACTAGATCATGTGCGTATGGATGAAAAAGCTACTGCAAGAAAGATCTTCCATGCGGTTGTTGAGGAGTGATCTACAATCATGTCCAGTTAAGAAGAAGATGTTGACCTTCTATTAGCCAGCACTTTTGACACAACAAATCGGTTCAAAATTACGGGAATTAAGTGCTTAATAGTGCCTTTTCTGCATTACAATAAACTGGCCAATTAACAAAATGCTTTCTAGACTGCATACAATCATTTCGGTCTTGCTTAAAGAGACGTAGGTGTTATTTAAGTTCCAAGTTTGCCGTATAACGGAATTTACCCTTTTTGTGGCAAAAGTGTACAGACTATGCCACTGTAGGGTACTGCCTTGATTGCTCCACATTTTCAGTTAGTAATCTTAATTTTGTAGAATTACAGTTTTCGTTTAGAGCATATAATCGAAAACTGAAGGAATTTGATGTTTTGCCTTCAAAAGAAACTCGACAGTTTTGTAGGTCAATATAATAGACAATACAAATAGTAAATGTTGCCTATAAGAACTATGAGATATGAAATCACAAGAATTGAGTATAATATCAATAAATTTACTTAGCGATAAGTTATCACAAATTTGCAATTGATTGATTATTTTTAGAGATTGTTCAATGCATGTTTCTAACAATGCTGGCTTTTTATGTTTAAGCAACTTGAACACTTTGTGGGTCAAGTAGAGATCATATACTACCATATACCTTATATATATACAAATTCTTTATTACTTAAGTATTAAAAGTTTTATTTCAATGTTAATTGTCGTACTAAATAGGCTTTTAGGTGTCGTTCTTATCTATGAATTTGCAAGTCATTGACAACTTGTCGAGTATCTTGGCTAAGCAACTGATCCCATGTATTATCTACGACATATGCTACCAAAATTTATGCTTTTGATAGGTACAAATACTATGAGTTTTCAGATCTTAAGGAACTGATATCTTCTTGTTGGAGTTGCTTAAAACTGGATTGTAGATGGAAGCAGAAAGAGGACATTGTTGAAATAGTGAGCGATCGTGTTCCAACAAAAAGGCTATTCGCATTCGAAAAACAGGAATTTTAAAGGGTATATAATGAACTTATATTAGATTCTATTAGAAACATTACGGTTAAACATAAAACCGAATTGTAACGCGCGTACATGCCGTGATGTTATATGTAACTTAAAAATTAACTTGTTTCACAACCGCCAGGCGTTCTGTGACGCTAAAAGTTTGTTTTGGTGCAAATGTGTAGCGTTTCGCTATTATTTTGAGCTATATTCCAAATACGATTTTGAGGATTTTTAAGCTACTTGGTAGCATACTTTTGTTACACCAAAAGGAAAGGAAAAGTTTTGAAAATGTTGAAAAATTTGTAACTGCTTGCTTACTCTGCTCATTAAACACACTTTAAGCTTCTTCCTTAGTCAGAAATAATAATATATGTCAGACATTTGTAATTAAAAGTAAGGCCACAATCAACATCAAAAAGTCAAGCACCTTGCAAAATGTCGGCTTATTAGCTACACCAAAATTTCTTAATTATATATTGTTTATTGTGCTATTTTTGTGGATTACATATTGCAATATGTTATTCTAGGCTCTTATCGTGCGCTCAACTGTTGAGTCATAGCCAAAAGTTATAAAAGATACTTTATACAGCAACTAGTGCCTTGGAAAGTACGTCATATCTAAACCAATTAAGACCTGCTGGGCTTAACACATTGACAAGACAGCTTAAACATGGCGTATACATAATATATATACTGTATAATGCCAACAAACTTGGCTCAGTTGGATACAAGATTGTGTATAAGCAGCTGACTGACAAAGTGATGGGCAGTTGGAGCTCTATGATGGCGCCACTTCGTTGGTATTTGCCCAACATATGGCCGGTTTTAGGCTCTTTTTATACGCTATAGCCAAAGGGCATATTAAATTTGTGCAACAAAATGTTGTCTACCAGAAGGAAATAAGTAAGATCCCATGAAGCATTCACCAAAACGTATATCAAATCGTTTGAAAACTATACTCAGAAAAATATCGTTTTTACTCTTTTGGGTATAAAGTATATTAGTGTTAATTTCAATTCTCAATCGAATTGTTTTACGAGCTAATAGGGTATATTATAGTCGGCATAATATGATAGTTTGTGCCTACCTCTTGACTAGGCTCGGCCCGTTGTGAGTGCTAAACATTTTCTCACTCTTATTGCCTTTACTTTTGTTGCTGTTTATTTATCATTATGTGTGTTTGTATACTTTTTTTTTTTTGTGTATTTCTTGTTTGAATTCAACAGTTTTCAACCTTGAATTTTCGCTAGCTACTGACACTGAACTCGCGCTGTGGCGTTGAAATTCAAATTGAAATCAATTTCAATTTTGCTTCGGCTTTTTAAAATTTCTTTGTGTGCTTTTCTTTCTATAGCTATAATTTTGATTATTTGGCAAAAATTGAAATAAAAACTGTAATTGAAAGATATAGTCTTTTTTAGCTTGTTTTTGCTGCATAAGCATTTTCAAGTTAACCCTTAACTGATTTTCTGATATTTATTATTTTTTATTTATATGTCGGCGCGACAGGAAATGCTTTTGCGCCAATGAAAAATAATACGAACTCTGGTTTAATAGCCTATAGGAGACCGCGCTCGATACATAAATAAAGCGCTCATTATGTTTAGGCTTTTATGTGATGTGTTTGTATATACCAATTCCTTATGTATATGTTTACTGTTTGTAGGTTTCAGATTACATGAGTCGCTTCTCGCTTCGCTTTTGATTTCTTAAGCAAACACATTTTTGTTAAACTTCGAGATATGTTTGAGTTTTGGTTTTTTTTTTTTAATTGGCTGTTTGGTTATAAATTACAAATGTGACAGCGTTAAATTTTAGGGTAATCATTAAAAAGTGAAAGAATAGACGAAAAAGCAGTCTGGAACAAATGGGAGAAGAGTTTTTTTGTAGTTATTAATCCACAGTTAGAAAGTATGCTGGGATACAGATTTATTGGTAGCTTAGAGTAGCCGCCAAAGAAGGTTTGTTCATTATTTAATAACTAAGATTAAATTGGTTTGAGTTTTTTTTATACTCTACACTGCAGAGAGCTTATATACATACATACATGCTCAAACAGCTAACAGCACTAATTTTTCAATTTTTTTTTAAGGACTATGTATATCGCAAGAAGACTTTCAAAACTCACAAAACGCGATTTTCGAGTTAATGATGCAGAATTATTGGTTATTCTGCTTTATGTTGTGTATAAATTGCATATTAATATCTCGTATAATCTCTGCTGGAGATGGGAAATTGCCATACTTTTATCTACTAGGCATCAAATATAAAACTTTAAACGCGTTTTCAGCAAAATCGCATTTTTTTTTAGTTATCACAGTCTTCTAGTGAATGAGCGATTTGATTAAATTTATTTTTAGTAAACAAAGCGAAAAATAAAAGTTTGGTTCGAATCAGATATCATCTATAGTCATTCCCTAACTTTCACTTAACCTCACGTCAACATATATTATATTAGTAATATCCATGAAAACGAAAAGATGAATGAATTGTCAAACGAAAATATCTTATAAATACATAAATTGGATGATTAGAGACAAGAATTATAGGGAACACAGAAAATCATGCAATGCGAAAGGCCTTCCATAACGCGAAACTTTACGATTTCCTATGAGAGGACGAACAATTGTCTCCCAAGTTAAGAGGTTCAAGTATCTTTAGATTTAACTAACGTGTAGAGCTGTCTCATGTGTCGAGTAGCTTAAATTTTAAATAAGCCGTCCTGCTTAACAATCCTATTTGAATTCTTAGTATACAAAGATACTTTATGGCTTATTTTTCAAAACATACTTTTACTAGCACAAATAGCTCGATCGAAAACTGGTGTTAAGGGTCTGCAAAGCCTTTTTCTGAATTAAAATTTTTTTTTAAAATACTTTGTATACCTTATTATAAAATGCTCCATAAAACACAATTCATTTCACTTTTTTTAAAATATAAATATTTTGGCACCATTTTCGAAATATTTGTTGCCGCTATTTGAAAAATTCCAAAATATTGTGGTTCAATCACCTTGAGTGGAGGGCACAACAAACAAATTTTACGTTAAATGTTTGCTTGACGCAATCTGGAGAATTTGCTTCTTCAATATTTTTGGAATATGTCGTTTTTCCGAAAACCGATTACTTAATTTCAACAAAAATGTTAAAGTAACTCTCCAACGAACACCTACAAACAATGTGGTTTATTTACAAAGTTTGATTGAAAAACGCGCAAACCAATGAGAGATTCTATAGTCTGCTTGATTGTTTGGTTTTTTGAAAATAAATCGGCCTTGCTTTATGCTATAACTTTACGTGTATCGTACGCTAAGAGTATCTTAAAAGTGTCATTCCTTGTTGTACAAATTTTCCGCTTCTTTCCCTTCTGAAAAGACACCCATTAAGCAGTAAAGTACACAACATTTTACATATGGCGTTTTTTTGTGCATTTTCTGTTTCTGTTACATTATAAAATTTAATGCTTCACATAAAATTTATATGCAATTATATATATAAAATAAAAATATTTAATACCAACCTTAATTCGTGTGTGCTCTATAGGCCGTTGAATAAAAACCATATAATGTATATGGGGTATATATGAAAATTAATGTACTATATAAGGCATAAAGCAGCCAAATTGCTGGGCAACGTTGTAAAATGCTCTATTATAAATGTTGTTGTTGTTGTTGCTCGATAAATGACTTCCGTGTACTTCTTTAACATACAAATGGAAAAAAGAATTTGGTTTTCCTTTGTTTAAATGTTTACTTAAACATTTTGTTTCAAAATTTTTATGTTGTTTTTGTTGCTGTTTTTTTGTTGGTTTATAAATTAATTGTAATTGTTTGATTGTATAAACAAATGCTGTGCATTAATTATTAAACACATTTCTTGGATTTGTTGTAAATCAAGTTGCATTGTTGTTGCTTTTACGGGCGGTTGTTGTTGTTGTTGTTGTGCTCAGAAATGTTGTTTCTTTTGTTTTTGTTGCTGCTGCTTCTTTTGCTGTAGATTTTTTATTATAATTTTTTTTTTTAATTATTAAATTAGGTCACACATGTGGCGATTAAAACATAAACTTATTTATAATGAGGCGCTGCCCATATAACACACAAACAATACATGTGCACATATATGTATGTATACACACAAACGTACATCAAACAATTTGTATAATATTTGAACGTTTTAGCTTTTGCTTTTTACTTGAATATTTTATACAAGGCACGTAAAATCTTATCAGAAACAATTGTTGTTAATAATAATATATACTACACGTATGTATGCATGTGTATTTGTTGTTGTTTTTTTGTATATTTTATTTGGCACTGACGTAAGAGTTGTATTATTACGAATAATTTATGCTTTTTGAAATAACTTTGTTTAAATTATGGCAAAAATTTACAGCAGAAAAACGTTCTTGCTTTGTTGTTGTTGTTGTTGTTGTTATTGTTAATTTTGCTGTCAATTTTGCATTGAAGCGAGCAGCCGATCGACCGACCGCGTTGTATACTTTCGAACAACTGATCGCAATGAGCGCAAGTCGAACCTTATGGAACCTAACGAAGGCGAAAGAGCACCAGTTGTGGGCAAGAAGAGAGGGAAGAGAGAGAGCAAACGAACTTTGTTCGTTTCGCATATGACAGCGACTGTGTGCGTGTGTGTGTGTGTGTGTGTGTGTTCGTGTGTGTGTGCGTGTGTGTGTGCGTGTGTGTGTGCGTGTGTGTGTGCGTGTGTGTGTGCGTGTGTGTGTGCGTGTGTGTGTTCGTGTGTGTGTGTGTGTGCGTGTTCATATGTTAGTTGGAGTGGGGTTGGCGCGGGCGTCGCTGTTGGCGTTGGCAGCAGCGCCTAAGAATTTCATATAGGTAAATTCCTACGCATACACACAAAACGCTGAGTGTGCGTGTATGTGCCAGTAGCGTAGATAAAAAAACTCTTCGCGGGGGTGCCTCATGATGCAAATAATACAGTAAAATTAGACATGCTCCCATACAGCAAAAAATGGGCAAGCTGAATTTTTGCAGGTAGGTGCTAGTATAAGAGACTAGCTTAAATCCAAGTTTTCGAACTCCCTCCCACCCCCCTTGCAGAAGGGTGGTTACAGAGGGGTTTGCGTTTTGACCTATAACTCCCGTATTTTCAATCCTACAGAAAAACTTACAAGGACAACTTTGTAGAGAATTGAATTTGCAACAACTTTTACGTTACAACGACTAACTTAATTGTTGGATCATGGGCGAACCTAGTGACAATGCGGTAAATACTTGTATGCAAATCATAATGCACGTTAAACAAATGTGTAAAAACATTTATTGGACCTCTTTATTTTATAAAGATACTAGCTGAACCCACGCGCTCCGCTGCCCATTGATAAAGCCGTCAATAAATTCATTATATAAATTAATTATTCCAGTTCCTCTGCCTGCGGATATTGGTACCAATATCTTTATATCCTCTACGTCGTTTTGCAATATCTCCGGAGCCCCTAAGTCAATTTTGTTCAAACTTAGATAAGAACACTCTTCAACATAATGGGAAGCTAAAGTTAGTGCTTGCCTACTATTAAAGTAGAAACACATTTAGTATGTTTTATATGGAAAATTGTTTTTGTCGATATCTTTGGCGTCATCCATTGGAATTCGTCCAAACTGAACAAAATCCTTCTTCCCAATACTGTCTACAATGTGTGAATTTGGTTGCAATCGAGTTTAGCGAGCACATCACTTTTTGAGGCTTCATTTTTATATATATATATTTATTAATCTTTCGAGCCAAAACAAAAAACCGTCTATGATAACCTAAAGATACGCTTTAATTCTCTTACAGCGGTATATTGTAAGCACAACCGTATTGCACGCACCAGTCAATAGTGTGAGCTGCAGCACTGGACAGTCTTGAGTGATTTTGGATAAACTTGACACGGCTTTGAGTGCGAAAAATACAAATAAAATGTAGGAATATTATTGTATAAGAAGCACTACTACAGTTTTATATTGATTTTATGTTGTTTCTTTAATATTTTCAACTTTATATAATGCTTTATGTTTGTTTTTAACATAAAAATGCATTTAGTCGTGTATGTTTATGAGCTATGTCCATAAACTCCACATAATAACAAAATAAAATTATAAAATAAAAAAAGTTTGTTTCCACAATTCTGTAAATTCTTTTAAATTCGATTGTAACTTAAGAGAATCTCTTAAATTTGCTTATTTATAAGCTTTTGACTTTCTTTCTTTTGATTTTCAACAAATGAATTGTGCCATGTGGAAGGATTTTATTAAAATTTCTATAAGCAACGAGTTTACTGCAACCAATTTTATTCAGTTGTAAATTTTGTCATGGATTAGGATTATTTTTATGATTCGACAATGCAGCCTTCGTATTTTCATGCATAATATTGCTGTGGTTTAGGCTGCAAACCCTTTACACAAAACAATTTATAAATTCAAAAATCGCTCAAAAAGTGCCTAACTTACTGGTATATGCAGGTGCAAGTTAGGCAGTTAAAAATTTAAATTTTTGTACTAATATATTTTGGTTTCCCTGAGAAGTGTGCAACTTAAGGAGGTGGCCAACTTTGCAGGTTTGACTGCAAAGAATTCGGCGCTTCTTACTCATAAATTAGGTATAGTTAACAAAGCAGCTGATTGAATCAACAGAAGTGTTACACCCCCCTTCGCAAAAAAGCTATCGACGGCACTGGCGTTTTATTTAATTCGTTTGTTTTTGTTGCTAGTTTATTTATTTATGCAAATCGGCTGTTTGAGAGCTTTATAAAAACCAAACGCATAAAATTATTATGTATATCATACTTGGCTTGTTGTTGTTGTTGTTGTTGTTATATTTGTTGATTTTCAAAGTATAGAAACTAGTTCGCGCGCTGTCAAATAAATGCAAAGCTGACTTTTAATTTGCATATGATTTGGGGGCAGTTATATGGCCATATATTATATATATAAAAACGACATGAGCTTTTGCCCAAAAAAACATATGTTGCCTGGTTTCTAGTTCATTTAACAATTAATGAAGTGTTGAATTTAATAAACACCTTTTAGTTTTAATTACAAATGCTATAAATTATTATTATTTCAATATTTGCACACGCGTCACTAACTAACGACGTCTATCAGCAGTATTTTCTATATATTACATACATGCACGGCATTATAATTTTGCTGTTTTATTTTGATTATCGCTTTGTTTGCCATGTGTATGGGTTTTTTTCTTTTGTATATTTGTTGTCTTCCTCACTAACACAAATGCAAATGTTCTGAGTAAAACACAAAAAAATCGACTGCGTTGCGTTCGCTTTGCCCGTGTCTGCGCTTGTCAAACGTTCTTGACCGATTGATAAAAATGAAGCTCAGCTGGTGCGAAGCTTTTTTTTGACGCGCATTCAAAAGCTTTGAAATAGCAAAAAGAGCGCCAAAGAGAGCGCGAAAGAGAGCGCGCGCATGTCAAGTGATTTGTTATTGGCGCTCACACACACGCACACACACACACACACACACACACCCACACACAACGGTATTGGCGTTCAGCATTGTTTTTGTTGTCGTTTGTTCTGTTGCTTCTTTCACTTCCACTTTTCCATTTTTAAGCGTTGTTTGTGTTTTGTTTTCACCGGCAACGGGCGCTGCCTGCAAGGGGCAGCCGTCCAGCTTGGGTACAGTCTACTGCTGCGGCCGCTTGTTTTTGTTTTGCTTTTTGTATTTTCGCTTTTTAAGTTTTTGACGCACAAACACACACACGCAGAGTATGACATTTGTTGTTGTTTTTCTCTTGGCGCGCATCAGTGTGTGTGTGTGTGTGTGTGTGTGTATCAGTGTTTGTTTTTGGTTATTAAATACAAAAAAATTTGATGCACAGTCCCGACAGTGGAATACCCTGTACTAGGATTGTTGATATTACAGTGCTGTCGCGATACAGTGAACTAATTAAAACCAAGGGTGTTCACAATACCAAATTTGTTCACTCTATCGATTCGAACATTTTATGATGTGTTTAAATAACATTATGCGCAAATCTAGTCGGGATATCCCTTTATTTATTTAAAAAAAAACAATTAATTTCTAATTTTAACATAAAACGGCCACATATCATCGCATAAGTTAACTCATTTATTACATAATATTAATTTTGATTGAAAATCATAACATAAAATTCAATAAATGAAAAAGGTAATGCATTACGTTTACAGTTTTTTAAAGAATGCTGAGATTTTTGTCTGTTTTTGGTTAAAAATTAGGTTTTTAGACTCTTTAGAGTAGTCTGTTAAAAATAATTTGTTCACTCTTACGAGTGTTTACATAACCGAGTGTTCATTTTATCGCGACTCCACTGTATATCGATATATCGATATGTGCGATATTTTTAATTTTTGATACGATAATATCGGAGCGATTTTTTCAAGGACGATAGTATCACATATCGATATTTATTGTGTCAAATATCAAATATCGGCTACTATGTATTTTTCCAATAAATAGCAAAAGCGTGCCGTAAATATTGAAAGGTGTACTTTATTTGGATACATGAAATATGAAACAATTATAAATTGATCAAAATTCTGTCACATTGTGCGAAAAAATTGTGAAAACCAATGGAAATTCATCAAACGGAAGATTGTGGGATTTTCATAATCACCTGATCCAAAACAGAAATATGAGGGAGCAAATCGGCGTAAAGAAGAAGATAAGAACTTAGCTACTTAGCAATAGAAATATGAGGGAGCAAATCGGCGTAAAGAAGAAGATAAGAACTTAGCTACTTAGCAACTGGTTAGAGAAAGGGGCAGGAAAAGAAAGGCTTGCTCTTTCAGTCAGCTTTGCAACGTCAGAAATGGTCGCATCTGCTGTGAAACTTGAAATATTTGGCGATAAATCGATATATTAAAATTGATATTATCGATACGGCGATATTATAAATAGAACAATTTCGATATATCGAAATACGATATATTTTACAATACCAACAATTCTGCCCTGTACCCTTTTTTCCGCATAAGCACTAAATCCAGCATACGGTAAAATGGGAACGCAAGTATTTTCTTTTATGTCTCTTTTTACAAGTTTAATATGACTGTAAGCACTTTCCAATTGGGAAATTCCAATTGACAAGTTTTCCTATTGGGAAACTTGCACATGCAGTGCAAGTTTTGGCACAGTTTATTGGCGATGGGGGGTGAATTTAGCATATTTTTGACTATATCTTTTGATGTATTTATCCGATTTCGATAAATTTGAAACATAGATGCACATAGAGACGACGCACACATCTGTCGAGATAGATTGAACGGAACGGCTGTAAACCGCAAAAATAGATCACAGGGGAAGGGGGCAAGATATCGAAGTGATTCGACAAACTTCATCTTTTCGGTGTAAATGCGCATCTTTTGGTAAATTTTTGTGCCTCTACCTCTTATAGTGTCTGATATCTCGACGTTCATACGGAAGGACGGACAGACGGATATGTCTATATCGACTCGACTATTGCTCCTGACCATTTTTGCCATGGAACATATGGTCTGCCACGCCTCCTTCTGCCTGTTAGATACATTGCACAAATCTATATTACCCTTTTACACTTTGTGTACAGGGTATACAAAGATTTATACATTTACAAGGCACTGCGGTTGCTCTCTCTTCCGATCATTCTGCTGCTGATTCTAGTTGTTTTTTTGACGTCACTTTTGTTGTTTACTTCGTTAGCTTGTTGTTTTCATTTTCTTCAGCATTCTCATTGTATTTGTAGTTATGCAAATTTGTATAATACATACTTACATATACATATATACATTTATATATACTATTTGTTATGAAATTGTCGGGCGCTTCGATTTAGCGCAAAAATAACTTGTTTACAGTATTGCAATATCAATAGATTCTTATTTATATCTAGGAAATTCAAATTTCAAGAAAGATGCAGCAACCGAAGCAAACTTATTAACTACAATCTTTCCATTCAAAAACGCAAACTGCAATTTTTTGTTGTTATTCACTGTGCACAATGGGTTAAGGGTATATTAATTTAGTGCCAAAAAATGTTGTGTAATAACTACAAGAAAACCAATGAAACCCCACAAAGTACATAAACAAATAATACCACTCAAAATGGGCGCCATTTTCTCTGGGACCAAAAGAGCTAAAAACTTAAAATTATGTTGCAAGAATTGCTTCTTATGCTGTAGCTCATGACTTCCATTCGAGTTCGGCCCCCTTTCCATCCGAGAAGCCTTTTTACAAATTTCTCAGCACAGACGCGTTCCGCTGTCCACAGATAAAGCTGCCAATAAATTCATTAAATTAATACTTTCCGTTCCCATTTCACTTCCTGTTCCTTTTCCTTCTCTTTCTCTCTCTTCTTCATACCAAGTCAAGCTGCGTATATTGGTACCAATATCTTTATATCCCCGACCTCTACCTCTGCCTCTATATTTAGTATGTTTTTTAGCAATATCTCCGGAACCCCTACTCGATTTTGTTTAAACTTAGATAAGAACACTCTCCAACATAATGGGAAGCTATCCTCAAAATATCATCAAAATTTGACCAGTAGTTTTTGAGAAGAAGAGTCACAAACAATTGGCTGTCATTTATATATATACATATGTATAGATTAGCCATAAATCTATAGTTTTTATTTAATTAAAATCGGTTGAAACCTGATGAGATAATGTGCTAGTTGTTAATATTCAAAGAATACAGGGTACATGTTAGTCTGTAGCCAAGCTACTAAGCTTTTTATTCATATTATTCAAATATAGTATTTATTTATTGGTTTGTTTATATTGCAAAAAAATGCCAAGCAAAAAGGAAGAGTTTTATTTGTTTACTTTGCAAATTGAATATCAGTTCAGTTTAGTTGGATTTGTTTTTCATGGGTATTTTTTTCGCTTTTGGCATATTTTAATAATTCGTTATAGTATTACAACCAAACATATCGTGTAGGGAATTTTTGGCTGATGCAATATTCCAGTATAATTGTATAATAAAGTTTGAAAATGTAGTTAAGATTGTATTAAGGAAATAGGGTTTTACACAGTTTGAACTCTAGAGAATTAGTGCTCTAAACGTTTAGTTATAACAAACAAATGAAATATTATGAAAAAACAAAGACAACTTTTAATTTTGAGAAACAAACTCTGTAGTTTTTCAAAATTAACAAAAGAGTGAAAGTTTTCTTCTATCGTTAAAGTTATGTACGTTATCTTATCTATGCTTAAATTTAGCATATCATTTTACAAGATACGCAGCGAATGGCACGTGCTAACATTGAGGCGCCACAATTTGTATAGACTTTACTTTTCACAATCTATCACAGCCTTTTAAAAGCAAAAATTTGGTATTTTTAAATGGGTATCTTAAAAAATTAGCACTTTAAAAGACCTCAGTTACATACATTACTTCATAAGCAGCTTTCTACCTTTGGGTTGAATTGAACCAAACCGCATTGTCAAGCTTATTTCTCAATTGTTTTAAACTCGATGTGGACCTTGATTGTTTCAAACTTTCTGAGAAATTAGTCTTCAATACATAATTAAGCTTATAAAAGATACGTAAACTGAGAAGGAAACTCATAGCCCAGTGCTTCAAATAGCAATATATTTTATACTTCAATAAGTTTCAACCACTCATAATGTTATATACACAGAGAAAAATAATCAAGTACATTGTACTCAAGGTGAGCACATCCGTGCACGGAAGCCGTGCAAGTACATAAAATCTCATTATAAGTGGAAATATTCTCATTTTGAATACAATTTATGAGTTTGCAAATACTCAAATCAAGTTGTTTTTTTACGTTTTTGAGCATTTTTTGTACTCTTGCGTGGATCAGAGGTTAAGCTTGCCCAAGACACAGCAGGTCCTTGAATCAGTGAAAGAAACATTTGTATACCAGAATTAAACCAAACATACAATGCTGTCATAGAACTCACGACTACGCTTCGCATTTTGAGTTCTTTGTACTTGATTTAAGTACATTATGTTCTTGGTTTTTATTTGAGTACGAAATTTACTCAATTGAAGTATTTTTTGAGAATGTGTACTCAAAAATGCTTGTTCACATATTAAGTACGTGGCAACTCATTTTGAGGATGTCGTTTTTCTCTCTGTGTACTTATACTTACCAGAAACCGAGCCAATTAACTCAAGGCAATCAAATTTCGACTACCAATCCTTGAAATGTTATTTGGAAAATTTCATAAATTTTTATGCTTTATTAAATTTCAATCGCTTTTAATCAAAATCAACTTCAGTGTCATAGTAACAGATTAGCAAGTCCAATAAATTGTTATGAGAGCATCAAATCAAATCTGCTCTCAAAACGCACTCAGAACATACGCCCACAACTAGACTTACTTTAGCTATAATAATTTGATATAAATATTTTCAAACACTTGTATAGATTTGGTCAAATAAAATTAAGCATGGAAAATTTTGCAGCCAATAGAGGAAAAACAACTGCAGCAACAAAATCACAGCCATGTCCTTGAGCAGGCAAATTGCGACACAAGCAGGAGCATTGCAATAACAAAAACAAGTTGGGATCGCAATAAATAGGGATTGTGTGGGTGTTCTTTGATGATGCCAAGGATGCCCGGGCAGACTTTACGTATACACAACATTATATACATACATAAGTATATACATATGTAATGTATTATGAAGCAATGATTGTCAAGGACATGGCGCCGGTGTTGAAAATGCGACTCTGTGGGTGTGAGGTTGCTTGTGTGTGTGTGTGTGCGTGTGTGTGTGCGTAGGAGTTTGTATTTACAAACACATTTCAATGAAGACGCCTACGCATGGCATCAAGTGGGCGTAGTAGGATTGCCACCCCATCTGACAGCTTAGGTTTCATTCAGGGCGTCTCGCTCACTTTCACTCTTCATTGGGTTCATGGCAGTGCGACACGCGAGGACCTTGAAACTTTTTTTTATGTGTTATGTATGCTTTATACGCTACAAGCTTTGCAGGGTATCTTGCGTTAGTAATGCATTTTGTAAATAAACGTAAGGAAAGCGCATCAAACTAAAAAAAGACTTGCCAGAACCAAGTTGTAAAGAGATAATAAATTATGTTAACAATTACAAGGAATTTTTTGTATACAGTTTTTATATATTAAGCAACAAAGTTATCCTTTCGTTCGCAGACTTTTCCGAATTCCAAGCGTTTCGGGCTTACACTGATTTGAAGATTTCAATAAACAATATTTATTCAAGAACAACTTAAAAAGACCAAACGGAATATGTATAATCGTTTGGGTGCCTGTTCATAACAACCCGTTACCGGGTTACGGCCTGATGTAAAGCTCGCCCTCAGGAGACTCTGCTTTTCGCGCGCCTTTTCCAATTGCTGATATCAAAGGTAGCCAGTGTACTCTATTCATAATATCATGCAGGACATACCAGTACTGTCTACTGTCAAGGGACGATCGACGCGGTCAAATCACATGATTCAACTCGAAGCTGTTTTGGGAAACCACGTAGATAATATGAACGTATTGACCTTCATTTCCTCACACACTAATATTGCCGGTAATGAACATTCGGAAAAACTACCAAGTAACGGTTCTGATCCCTTTATATAGCCAGAGTCGTTTCCAGAAATTGTTCATATTGTAGAAGACAAGCGATGCACACGAACTACAGAGCAGCTTCTATCGGACCGCCAGCAGGCAACTCATGTGTTCAGTCTAATGTCCTATTGGTAGGACAGCCTCTGGGCTGGTATAGAACTCAGTTCTAAAAAGAAAGTCCATTAGAACCTTGCCAAACAAATCTAAATGAGCACAAAAAACTCCTAAGAGCGGCACTGCACTTTTCCGTAAATAACAATCATTCATAAGATAAGCAGCAAACCACAAGCACCATCCCGCAAAACATTTTTTAAAGTACATAATTGAAAAAGTTAGAACTTAAAGAGTATTCAATGGTTGTCAAGACCAAAGTGATTTTTTTTCTTCTATGTTGCCTACTTGTAGGCGTTGCTTCTTTAACCGTGCAGCTGTCATGGGCGTTGTTTTTCCAAAGTTGTTTTATGCTGCCGCACGACCCTTTACTTTTTTGATATTTTAATTATGTAAATGAAAAATATTTGACATGACTGAGCACTAATTTTCACTACAAACGCCTTAGCATAGGCAATACATACAAAAAATATGCGCGATCTGGCAACGCTGGCAGATACTACCGGCTCTTGGCTGTAGGCTGACATTGTTTATACCCTGCACACAAACTGTAAAAGGGTATTATAGGCAGAAGGAGGCGTAGCAGACCATATGTTCCATGGGAAAAAATTGTCAGGAGCAATAGTCGAGTCGATATAGACATGTCCGTCTGTCCGTGTTGTCGCACCGTTCTCGGAGACTATAAGAGCTAGAGCAAAAATTTTACCAAAAGATGCGCATAAGCCCGGAAAACTACGAGTTTGTCTTATTATGTCGATAGCTCACCCCCTTCCCCGTGACAAATTTTCGCGGTTTTAACTCACACCATAAAAACTATCCAATTAAAAATTGACATAGTTATGCACACTGTTACTATGCATGTGCAGTATAAAAAGATTCATATCGAATAAGAACTTTAAAAGATATAGCCATATAATGTGCCAATTTTAGAGCCCCTCCTATGAACTTCAACAGAATTTTCATGGGTAAAGGGTATCCAACTGTCGGGCAACGTCCCGACTGTCTGCATCAAATTTGTTTCACTACAAACGCCTTAGCATAGGCAATACATACAAAAGATGCTTGTAAAACATGCTTTTAGCGCGATCTGGCAACGCTGGCAGCTAACACCGGCTCTTGGCTGTAGGCTGACATTGTTTTTTGTTATGAATTTGCATAAGCATAACAAAAACAGCTAAAGAGATGTTGTGTTAAGCCAACATGGCAATGCTGCAAGGACATGACCAGCAGACGTGGGTGTTGCACGAGCAGAAGGACAGCCAGACAGAGAGCGTGAGCGCCAGTAAGGAGAGCATGAGCTATTGAGACAGTGCGCATGGGAGCTCGTCTGGTTGACGTTTGATTAAGGATTTTGCTGCTCAGCGTCATTTTTGCGTCGTAATATTCCAAAATGGCTACAACACCCACACACACACCCACTTGGGTGGTGGTGGTGGTGCTGGTGGTGGTAGTCGCTCAGCTGCCGGCAAGTAGTATGGAGAAACACAAAGTCTCTTCTATATACTCTGCACGTAGTTAGCCTCCACTCTCTTTATGCACACTTTGGCGTTGTTGTGACGCGTATCGATTTGTTTATGTTTATCAAATGTATTCAACTAAGGAAAAGCAGAAGCCGCCAACCAAACCATAATGGAAATTTTTTCGCAGCTTGTTATGGGTCATTCAGGAAGTCATAATACAATTGACATTTTTGGACTTACTTAAAGTACTATATTTACTTTTCTTGGTATTTACTGATTTACTTGGACACTTTTCAATGGCATTGTTAAAATATCCGGCTGCAAAAACAGTTCAGTTTTAATTCCGGGAATTCGTTTGAATGGTGCTACGCTTTTGTAGGAGGAGCGTAGGCGCACACAAACACGCATTAAATTTCCAATGGCTTGGGCGAGAGCTCAAATTGTTGAAAAGTTTTCTTTACGTAACAAAACTCTTGTAGTTTGTAATCAATTATTTCAGATATTTTTTAGCGTGAAAAGCTTATAAAAGCGCGCTTCTATTATTTCAATTTATTTAAGAGGAGTTTAAAGCGCTTTAAAGGCGGCAGCTTATGCTGTAACTTTGATTGTTTGCACAAGCGTTAAATGGATTCAGGAAAATACCTATAAAATATGTATATATATAATCTCTAGCTGGTTTTCCCTTATTTCATTTGAATTCTCTTGAGAAATAAGCTCTTCAAAAGATTTCATGCTTAATTCCCAATACGCCGAAATATATATACCTGGTACAGCAACAAAATGATTTTAGTTCGAAATTCGATGAATACACTGATGTTCGAATTCGGTTGAAATACAATTCTGTCACATAACTGATAATATATTTATGTCAATCTTATTAGTTAAACCCACAAATTTGGGGAAATTCTCAAATAAATACGCAAAGAATGTTTTATTCAAATAGCGACATTCAATATGTGAGATAAGAAACTTCTATAGAAAGGCACTTTCTTTACAAAGTGTAACTTGCCAATTAATCAATAGGAATTGTATGAGTTTTATGGAAAATATTTTGGTTGATAACACGGGTAAGCGGTACTAGAAATTTCTGGCAAAATTTACTCGTTTTTGGAACATTATGTGCATATGATTGCATGGGCTATGAATACTGATATAAAATCAATTTATATCAGTATTCGAAGGTAAATTGTATAAACATTTAGCAATCTCTTGTTTAGATTTAAGCTCCACAGCTAACAGTTGTTGTTTAAACAAATTCCCCTGAAAACAGACATCGAAAGCGTCGGAAATATTGAGCAATAAAAAAAATCAAACATTAAAAACTCTGCAGTTTTAACTTCTTAGTTGGACCTTAAGCCGGAAAAACAGCTAAATAATCTTACAGCAATGGGTATACGCAAGGTGTCGAACGTGACTGTCGTGCATGTTTAAAGTGGAATAAAAGTCAAAGCGGAACGCAATTTTTTATCTTCCTATCCTCTTTTACATCTTCCTCCTCTCTTCCAGATACTACGTCCTGTTGCGGATATTGGTATCAATACCTTAATATTTTCTTTCTCATCATCATTCTTTTTTTTATCTCTTGCCGTTCTCCTTCCTATAAGTAGGTATTGACAGACTCTGTGCACAGTTTAGGAAAAAAATGAAAAACAATTGGTTCAGCGGCTTAGCCTTGTAAAGGGAACAGACATATAGACAGAGCTACTTTCGAATTTGCAATTTTAGTATAGAAATAATAATAAAACGAACTGTAATTTTTATTTTTTATGCGCGAAACTTTGTTATGTTTGTAATTATGACACATTTTTCAATCGCGAACGTGACATAGCTTAAGGCAAATTACAAAAATTATCGGTCAAACGAGTTGAATTAGATCTCTTTGCGCTTCGTATTAGGTCATTGTAGTAGTGAGAGCGATTTTAGGGAATGAATGCCATCATATAAGAGAGTGCCATAGCCATAATTGAACGTACACCACTTGAGATGAGTACAATTTACAGACCAAGTGATTAGAGATCATCAGCCTAAGTTATATATCTGTTTAGTTGTTTGTATTGAGATGCTTTTATATCTGGTTGACCTAACAACTCTTCCCGGTCCTGCAACTGCTTCAGCCATTATAGGAAGCGATGAATGCTGCGGAAAGTGCATATCACTTTATCGCTAAAGCTGAATTCAGCTGTAATGTATGTAGCTAAGGGTTTCTTTCCTTTGGGGTCATATTTGACTGGCAGTTTAAACACGTTCGCATCGCTATTGAAATGACCTTTAAAAATGTGCTGGTCCACGCTGAGTTTATCTGGAAAGATTACGCCAGTAGCTCGTCAGCCAAGTGATTGCGTCAATGTCGCGTTGTCCTTGCATCCTTTTTTTAGATAATGTCTGTTCTGTCATTTCGTTCAGTGGTTTTTGGACAGTAACTGACCGCTTGACCAGCTCTATAGCTTTAATTTCTTAATATGTCCAAAAACTCACATGCAATTCCCATGTGACATAGAGTGCTCCACATGCAGCACGATATACAAAATAAACAAATTTTTATTATTATTATTATTGGCTTACTCAAGCTGTTTACGTTCAATGACCGCATTTCGATAAATGAAAACAAAAATAAATTAGTTACTAAGCGTTTTTTTTATATGTAAGTATAGAAGAGTATAGTGTATACAAAAGCAGCAATGACCTTAACTCAAGTTCAGGGCCAAAAACGATATGGCATTTTTTTAGGCAGTTAATCGATTAACTTGAATAGACTGATAAATGCGTGTTTCTCACATTTAAGTTAATTAAGCATATCACGATAGAATTTTCAAAATTTTCAGCTAGCTCATAAATTCCTAAATTTTAATCATCAAATAATGGCAGTATTTCTTGCTATGTGTGGGGTGTCGCACTTGCATAAGGAAATCATTTATTTTATATACTATGTACTCAAAGAGTATACAAATGTATTCATGATTTTGCTGTGAATACATATAAATTAAAAGTGGGCGTTTTGTAGCAATGCGTGACACTTTCATATAACTTTATGAGCTGAATGTCAAGGAAAACTATAAAGTAAAAACTAACAAAGGCTTGAGAAACTTGCTTTGGTATTATTTTCTTTCTTATTTCATTGCAGAAGAAAGAAAAACTTAAAGCAAGGAAAAGTTGAAGAAAAAACTAAAATATATCTGAAGAAAAAAGCATAAAATGGATAACAGCGTGTCATGTGAGATCTCTTATATAATATGCTGCTTCTTCCAGTTCATTACATCATAAAACTCATGTATCACTTATAAATATAAATATGCATATTATAAAATTAGCTTGATTTGACTTCCTGCTTTTGCAAAGTCTTACACTTAAAATAAAACATCGCTCTTAGATATAATTTTTATATGTATACATACATATATACCGCACAATTTGCATATGCATCTTATTTCAAATCGATTAGAATTTGAATGTTATATGACAAGCAGCTGGAAATTAATGATGACACATTTACATATACAGGATGAACAAACTTGTACATAAAATGGGTTAAGATTCTCTAAAGAAAACTGGCTAAAAACGTAAGTAACACAGGTGTACAAATACCGGGTTCGTGTCAGTTGTTGGGAAGCTGAGTCCTGAGTCATGTCCGTAGTAATTTGCTCCGTAGAATATAATTGACCCATCACTGCAGGAATTTGAGATATTTGAGCTTACGTACCCGAAAAAGGTACGTTTTTTTCTATCTTTTGAGGTTATGTACAGGGTGCAAACCATTTTTGTGGTCTGGCTCTCCAGTTATATCATTTAGTGCCACTCTTACCCTTTAATTTAAGAGATCAAGAGATCAATTACAATTTTTTTGTAAGTTCCATGGGCAAAAGTGATTAGGAGCAATAGTCGAGTCGATATAGCCATGTCCATCTTTCCGTGTTCGTCTCTGTTTCTCAGATTTGCTCTGAAATTTGATGGGTACAGAGTAGTCCACTATCGTGCACCGACCGACTGTCTGCATCAAATTTTTGGATTTTACATTTATGAGAGCACCCTGTATAATTTTTTCATACATTTACCTATGGTTTTATGTATATTACTATGTAAGTCGTTAAATTCAGCTAAAGCAGGTAACCTTTTAAATAGATTAAAGACACTATGCTACAAACAAAAAGGCATATTTCTGAATTTGGCGTAGCTCATTACGAATTAGGACCTCGTTTTCGAATTATGCTTTTTTTGAAAAATTTCGTGATTTCGAGAGTTGCGAAGTCAGCAAAACGCATGTTAATCTCATGTTCATCTGATCAATAATATGTAATTTCGAAATGTGTTATTTGAATTTTGAAATAGCGATATTTTGAAAACAGTTTAAAATACTTCAAAACGTTTTCCGGATTTGAAATCAGCGACCACAAATTTACTGGAAAAAGTATGTTTTACGTTTGTTTTTTTTTACGTTTTGGCATTTCATTGTGGTCAAACTTGTTGCATAGTGTTAAATTATTTTTGCCTAATCCAAATTGGACAGGGTTATACTCATTTCGGGAATTCGAAAAACGTGTGAATCTCAAAAAAAAAGCTAGAAAAAAGGGACATTGTGTTAGGAAAAATTTCGAAATCGCTGCAAAAAGTTATATATCAAAATAAAAATAAAATTTTACTCAAAAACGGCTCGACCGATTGTCGGGAATTTTTTTCAACATCTTTGTTAAGGATCGGGGAATGTTATGAAAAAGCTTAAAGCTACAAAAAATCTCAGAGCCTACTTTTATATTTTTCAAAAAATGTGCACAGAGCTTGGCAACGCCTACTAATAGGTAGGGGTAGGGTTGGAGTTAGAGGTAGTGATAGAGGTAATGATAGAGGTAGTGATAAAGGTAATGATAGAGGAAGAGGTAGAGGTAGTGGTAGACGTAGAGGTAGTGATAAAGGTAATGATAGAGGAAGAGGTAGTGGTAGACGTAGAGGTAGTGATAGAGGCAGCTGGACTTAGTATAAGGGAAGAGAGAGAAAGATGAATGGGAAGAGGAGTGGAAAAGGGAATGAGGACGGGAAAAATGAATGTATATAATAAATTTATTGACGGCTTTATCAATGCGCAGCGGAGCGCGTGGGTTCAGCTAGTACCATAAAAACCTTAAAATAAATTTTACTTCTCAAAGAAATGTTGGAAAAACTCAAATAAGCCTAAACAAATGCAAACATTATTTTGGAAAATAGACTTGGGACTTAAACCTTATAAAGTTTTGTATACACTTACCTTTCCAATAATAGCTTCTACCCAATGTTCATTTTCGACAAATTTTGCTCGTTAATTAATTTGCACGGTTTGCCGCCTGTAAAAAGAAAAACAGAGAGAAATAGGAAAAACTTGAAACAAAGGAAAATGCTTCAAAAGTCTAGCTAAATTAATTGCCAATTGTTAAACGAGGCGTTATAGTCGAGGTGCAAAGTGCAAATGAATGGTGCCTATATATTCATAATATACTTGTAAATGCTTGATATTTTGTTTAACGAAAATGTGCATACATATTTATGAACTCAAATAGTAATAATTGTTAGTGCATGTCTCATGGCTGGCTATATCTTTGTATGTAAACTCATTCATTGATTGCAGACGACTCAAATGTATGCATATGGCACTTTAGAGTGTGTGTGTGTTTGAAAATGCGGAAGTTGTTTTGCGAAAAATAAAAACATATTATAACAAATCCAAAATGAAACAAAGAGCGACTGACATGCACTTATTTTCACATGCTACAAAGTGCAACAAAGTGTTGCAGAGGCAGACATACTCGACTATATAGGGCACGCTATATGTCATGTCTAGTTCGTAATTAATGATACGACATTCGAACTGTTAATGGACAGACTTAAAAACAGCCCATTTACTTTTTAACTTACCCGACTCAACTTTAAATTTCAGGGATTTCTTTTATATTTTCACGAAATGCGATTAACCAAAATAAACGAAGCGAAAACGCACACAAAAAGTTTAAAAAGAGAACAACGCCTAACACTGGGATTAAATATTTCAAACGAAAACCCTAACTTCAATACAATAACAAGAGAGCAACAAAAACAAACACTCTGCTACTCTATAAAGCCTAACAAGTAAACCGGAATACTACGCGAGAACCGACGACTCACACACGCAAAGAACACAACCGACTTGTCTGAATTGCACTCGAAAACTGTGTCAACGTCTAGCGCCGGAATGCCCATCAAGTCCAGCATATCTGCCGAGTCGAGCAACAACATAAGGAGAGTCGTCGCAGGATGCTCTCGCGAATAACTCAGGTTGGCGGTGGCGGCTAGCACCAGCAGCAACCACCACCACTGTGCTGGCTACGCGGGAGAGCCAAAAAGCCGAGAAGAGAAATCCTAACCCAAAAGACGCCACTCACTCAATGGAACCCCTTAATAAATAACGCGTAAAGACAGTGAAGCAACTTACCCTTACGGAATATCCTGTAGGAAGAACACGCTGTTGAATATGATGGCATCGCGAAATCTGTCTTTCGTTTGAACTTTGTTTGCCCAGCAAACGACGCGGGGTGGAAAACGCTTTCGGGCATGCCATTTGTGTTTGCTTGGCAACAGCATAAGTTCCTTAGTTCACTACTATTTATTACACAGTTTTCCAAGTGATTTAGTTGGGAAAAATTGAGTGCAGCAAAAAGTACAGTAAAATTAACGAGTTTTATGGGTTTTGGTTTGATTGGAGCAACATATAGTTTTTGGGGAAGTTTGGTTTGCTTTGCTCAAAGAGATTGATGAACCATTGAGGTCTCCAACGTACTTAAGCCGCAGCAAGATTAGTGAAACTAATTGAATTTGGCCCATCTGACATATGATACCAGAGATTACAGCGTATTAGCTGAGTTCGAATAATTTGTTGAAAATTGACAAACTTACCAATGAGATACGCTGGCCATAACTATGCTAGCTAAAGCTTCAGTTACTTAAGGGATCTAAGTGTGTAAGTTGAGCGGTTACCCCTTTTATCTGTGATACCAACTTAACAATTATACCCTGTACTTTTAGAGTCAATGTTATTATAGATTTGTGTATTGTATGTAATAGGGAGAACGAGGCGTAGCAGATCATAAGTGGTTCAGCACCAATAGTCGAATCGATGTATGCGTCATAGCTATTATAAATTTGTACATTGTATGCAACAGGGAGAAGGAGACATAGCAGATCATAAGTTGACCAGCACCAACTGAGACCAGAGGAGTTAGGGACATCAGCCGGCACCACATGCAACCTATTTGCATTTATTTCGTCCACACCCAGTTAGGATGCGAAAATCCTTTTCCGCTAAACACTCTGAGCAGCTTTCTCAACCTCCCTCAGAATCTGATAGCACCGAGGGACTCTGGAAACATATATTCCACTCCTTGCGTACAACCGCGGAGAACATCCTTGGAACCAATGGTACGATCAGAAGTGTCACGAAGCCACTGCAGTGACGAACGCCGCCTATAGAAGGACCCTGCAGTCGGCTGCTACGCGATCTGTGCGGGAATACCATAGGGAGATGAAGAGGCGCCTTTTCGGACGCAAAAAACGCGAGCGAAGTAAGTTCTTCCAAAGAGGCAAAACCAAACGTCCCTCCGAAGGATTTAGTACCAGCCCGTCTTCCTGTAGAGACGCAGACGGAAATCTGGTAGTGGATGGCCAGGATGCACAGAAATTGTGAAGTGATCAATTCTCTGTTTTATTAACGAGCGATCATTGGTATATTGCAGCTCCCAGAGTCAACTTCCTGACGGCCGCAATGGATGATGGCTCGTATATACCCCCGCCTAGCTATGACGAAGTCAGGATCGCAATCAAACTCAAAAATCAGAATGACATTGAGCAAGACACGCAGCTCCGCCAAGGTAGGAAAAAGCTTCTCCGAGCATATTAATACCAGGCGAGGCTTCAAACAAGGATATGCGATTAATGTGAAGGAGAATGTGTTGCGAAATTCCGAAGTACACAGGAACGGGACTATATTGGAGAAGAATCTGCCAGGGTGGGTCTGGTTGTACGTGATAGCAAGACGAAGTCTATACTTTGGACTCTCAGATTGATGTTGAAAATGCTGTCAAGGATTTCGTCTGCCTTGGCACCACCGTCACGATGTTAGCATGGAGATCAAGCGGAGAATCACTCTTGCCAATAGGTGTTACTTTGTTCTCAGTAGACAAATGAGTAGTCGAGAACACTCTCGCCAGACGAAACTAAAACTCTATACGACGCTCATCCTTCCCGTTTTGCTTTATGGCGCTGAAGCATGGGTGATGTCGCAGTCTGATGAAAAGCGGAGAGTATCAAAAATCGAGATAATCTGTGGTGTGCCAATCTCTTTCAACCTAAGAACAATCTGTTTCTGTGTTGGTTATAACTTGCAAAATCGATTCGCCAATGTATCAAATGCCTTTAAGAGCGTTGTAAGTCCATTAAGAAAACTTTTGACAGCCAGATCTGTCAAGAGATTTTAAGCTAAAAACTAAGTATTTCTGGCACACCCCTTAATATCTACCCCTTAATATCTAAACCTGTAGCTTAGAATGCAATTATTCAAGATCAAGAAATGGTTTCCAGCGCGGAAGTTCCTATGGACGTAATTAAACTAGCTTGAGAAGTAGAATTCTTGTCTGAATGATAGTGTGCTAAGGTTCCTTACTTTGAGGCGAAAAGTTTAAGCGACTGTCATGCTTAGTTGCGTCCTGTCAATCTTCTTCCACTAGGTACCTGGATCTAATGCTTGACTTTCGTTTGAGGGACATATCGGTAAGTCAGTTAAAGTGTATTCGGGCAAGGTTATGAAGTTTGTTTGATAGCTGGACAACGTTTGAAAGTGGACCATATTTAGGTATTTTCTGTCATATGAAGTTATGATATTTGTTTCTTGCGAATAAAAAGCAAGAAACTCAAGGTCTTTTGATATTTGTATTTATTACCCTTGCAATATTCCACGACTGCTCTCAATATTGTCTCTGTAGATGACCCTCTTGCTGTCTTTTGTAGTTATCTTTTCCATTATTCTAGATCTGATTCATGGATTTACCAAGTAATGTCTTGAAGAATATTTCTTTCTTTTTTATCTAACGATTCGACTTTCAAATGATGCAATGAAAACGATTATTTGAAGGAAGTTACGTGAACTCCTTTGGATTGCCCTTAATCAATATTCGATTGGTTAACTCTTCAAATCTGCTCAAGCACCCAGTACAGTTAGTGTGTCGCTACCTAAGAGTTCCTGAAAACATTTGCTACGCTTTTCTCGCGTTCCTTGTCAATTTTCCAACCTTTTTAACGCTCAATGAAAAACTTTCCAATTTAAATATATACACTTCCCACAGCGCTAGGCGATTAAAAACAGTTTATAAATCATCGATGTCAGTAGCATGCAGCGACTTAACAATTTGCATAGTGGAAAATTATATACTTAGCTGTGGGTTGCCGCATGCAATTCTCAACTGGGTTGCAACCCCAAGATGTGTCGTCACCGCGTTTCCCTTACGAATTCATTTCAATTATTATTAAAATTTGTAATATTTACATTTCTATTGAAATGAATTGCTTTCACCATGGATGCGCGCAGGGTGAGGAAAAGCGCGTCTTGGTTAGAAAAAATACCTTCATGGAAAATTGGAAAAACATAAAAGTAGCTTGAGCTTGAAAGAACTTGAGTATGGGGTAGCTGCTCGTACTTCTTTGTCTTCGCCTTTTGTCTCGTCTAGTCATCTTCAATGCGGCTCCGACAGCCCTAACAGTTGGACAAAAGTTAATGTTTTTATGCTTGTGCTTTTGTTCAAGAACTGGAAATTGAATTGGCATAAAGCATTTTGAGCTATAAAAATAATCCAAAGGCCTGTAAAGATGTTCCCAATGCTCATCATATCTGGGGCAGCGGGTTGCCATCGTTTCATTGTTCTCAGCCGCTTTACAAGTTCTGTAAGGGAACCCAAGGAGGGACAGATTTGCGCTGGTTTGAGTTGGTTAGTGGTGTCATCGGCATGGCACAAAGGTTTTAATACGAATTTTGAAAGCTACCTGGGCAAGTTTGAAGTTACTGAAATTCGTCGAAGTAAATACCCTAAAATTATGTATGCCAAAGTTTACTAACTACAAATGATAACTAGGTGGGTTTCATTTTATATTTTTAGAATGCTAAAAGCTTGAAAGCTAATGCTATGCTGTACACTTCTTGCTAAATTTGAAACTTGATACTAGACTCAACCTCTTGGATAATATTATCTTAGTCCAATTAGTGTTGAAAACTCACTTGGTTCACTGCCCAGTTCCCTGTGTAGGCTGCAATGATTCTTGAGATATTGGGTCTAGCAAAATACAGCATACTCTGTTCTCTTTGCGTTTTATTATGTCAAATTTGTTGCATCTTGAAAAACTGCGAAAGTATTTGCAGCTGAAAAATGTTAGTTCTTCCAAATATGGTCTCGATGAGTATCTGGATGATCTCTGGCTGTACGAGGCTGTACCTATTCTTAAAATACTCGATGTTCGGGAAGGTGAGATACAGATAGAGATACAGCCCCAGTTCCCAGATGTTGACAATGGCAAGAATCTTTTAATGGCCTCTTGTGAACTTTCTAAAATTATCTCTTTAGCTTAACCTAACTTTGCTTACACATTTTGCCAAATCCTGCTTGCTACCTCTTGATGCTTTGAACTTGAAAAGTTCACGATTTTGACATGTATGCCGTATGTCATAAGCAGACCCCAATTAACCAAAAGATAAATGATTCGGGAAAAACTTTTACCAGCCTTTTTCACGCCCTTAAGGCGACTCGCAAAACTAATGACTATTTTCCCGAAGGAAAACTAGGAATTCTTGACGAATTGCCCCTAAATTAACATTAATTTCCAGTGTCAGTGGCCAGCGGCATTTTAAAGCTATTGAATCCTGTTGCGCCAGTTCCCTATACCTCTAGGCCTTTGTCTCAGGTTCTTTTGTCTAATAGCGAGTTACGAGATTTGCACGTGTGCACAATTTAGCCAAACTGGTTCCAATTTACAAGGAAAACTAGTTTGCTCAAGGCGCTTTCTAGCAGGGAAAATCACAGAAACAGATGGGCAGTAAAAAAAATTATGAAAATTCTATTGTTTATTTGGGTCTTTGGGTAAGATGGGCCTGGCGGGGTGTTAGTAATGCGCTGTGTGAAGTCGGTGGCAAAAAAATAAGAAAATTAATTTCTATAATTAGTTTTGTAAGGAAAGGAAGTTGTAACTGGGTCTTGCCCAATTATAGACTTATTGGAAAGCTTCGACTACTAGCAGCAATTGGCATTGAATTCCTGTACTAACAGCAACCCTTCTGCATCTCATTAGAAATCCTAAACTAACCACGTGTAAGCATTGTGATGAAAAATAAGTTGAAATCTTAGTGCCATTCATGACTACAACAAAGCTATTTGCACATGCAAAGCAACTTGCTGGCAATTCTATGTAAAGGAATTAAAAAACGCTTTAAAACAAACTCCAACAAGCGCAAGGCATTTTTCGAGCCATACCAAAGCGAATCAACCCCTCACAGAGGGGTTCAATCATGTAAGGGGTGCAAAACGAGGCAAACACAGCATGAGATGCGTGTAAATTTCTAAGCCATTACAATGTCACTGGGTCCTTGGAAGCAGCGAGAGAGTACTAAAAGCGCACCCTAAAAGCAAATCTCAAGGCAGGCAAGACATTGAAGTTCGAAGGACACTATCAAGGGTTGAGCTTGCAGCGGGCGGCGCGCGGGTATAGAACTTACTGAAGCATTTCATAAAGGAATGAATCACGCACAGCCATGGGGGATGTTCCTCTTAACTGGGTGGTGACTCAAAAAGGGACGGGGGAGCAAAGGTGCGTGCTTGGCATTTGTAAGCTGTCAAGCTGTGGAGGCCAAAAGTTCTTCTACTTTATGTTTTGCATTTAAATATTCAACACGTGCAGAAATGTCGATCAACAATGCCACAAAGGGGCAGCCAACAGAACTGAAGAAGAAGAGCAAAAAAAAATGGCGATCATTGGAAACGTCAGAGTTAAACAAAAGCCAAATGGCAATAAGACAGCAGAATAAATACACATACCCTTTACATATTGAGTGGTATTACACGTTTGGCAAGAAGTTTGTTATCCTTTAGTAAAGAAGGTCGGAGCTGGAAACACTGGAACTAGCATGCATCGAATAGTGATTGGGCAGCAAACGGAATATAGCGCTGCTCTACCGATTTCAAGACAAAGTTTAAATCTATATATATGTACTAGCTGAATTTAGCACATTTAGTATGTTTTATATGGAAAACCATTTTTACAATATCTCCGGAACCCCTAAGTCGATTGTGTTCAAACAAGATAAGAACACTATCCAACATAATGGGAAGCTATCCTCAAAATTTCATCAAAATCTGTACTGTAGTTTTAGAGGAGAAGAGTCACAAAGAATTGGCAGTCATTTTTATATACATATATATATAGATATAAGTATAATCAAAAATTTGTCTGTAGCCGATGTTTTGAAAAAAATCCTTTAGTAAAGCGTGATATCCGGCCTCATCGGAAGACACATAAACTATGTACAAATCACTTATTATCTCTCCCAAATTGTTCCATTGCAATTCGTTTGAAATATTCGCGAAAGCTATTAACAAGAAACAGTGCTGTATATCGTATAGCGCATTTAGAGTATCAAAACTTCGTTGGAACCCAATTTCGCAAAACATTTGCTTGAAAGAAAAGTTGAAAGCACGTTTTCATGGTCAAACACAAAAACAACAACAACAAAATCGCAGAGTTGGTCAAACTGCAAGAAGGCAGCAACAACAAAGAGCAATTAAAATAAGCAGAAAGCAAAGAAAGAGAAAGAAACTCAACGCATAAACAAGCATGAATGAAAGCCAAGTGATAGATAGTTTAAGAGTTGATTGGTGACGGAAAGGGGGAAGCCCCGAAGTGCGGCAGCCAAACAAAGAGCACAAGAGAAAAAGTTGCTTGCAACATGCAACACACACATTATGCGTATGTGTATGTATGTGTTGGCATACATTTTACAGCTGAAACACTTTTGGCGCCAATTTTGCACAACAAACAAGAGACAGGAAATTGTAGCATAAAGCAAAAACACAACAAACGCAGCAAAAGCAGAAGCAGCAACAAGCAAAAGCAACAATAATAAAAGACAGAAAAGCCTAATTTGGATCGACGAAACTTTGATACCCTTTAAAAAGCATCATATGTATGTGTGTTGCCCGTTGACCTACTTTTTATAGATACTTTAGCGATTGTTCAAGTTCTCGGAAGACGGTACACACACTAAATGACACTCACAACGATCCGACCCAGTTTAAGTTTCCAGCAAAACTCAAAAATCGGACCTGCGGAATGCTGAACGCTAGACTATCTCATTAAGAGTTTGAGCTAACCTGTCTAGGTCTTGTAATTACAAATATTGGTGCCGAGAGCTTACGACGTCGCTAAGCTATCTGTGTATAAGTACGTTTGTATATATCTATCAGTCATTCTCGATTAGAGTAAGGTAGCTTGGAACACGCTGTACTGGTCTGCAAGATGGAATAAGTTTCTGATCTCAAGTTTCGTAGATAAGAGATCTTGGTCAGTATGACGAAATAAGTTTTTGATCTCTATGTTCAAAGATAAGACTTCTTGTGCGTAGACTATCGTGCCACTTTTTTAAACCCAAGACAGAACATAGTTTTAGTCAAATTTAGCTATAGTCAAATTTAATCTCAATCTCAGCATTTTAAAACTCACTTAAAACCCCAAAATTATATGATTTACAGGCAAACTTGTGCGAGTGATATCAGCCTGAGAACTCGATGTGAATTTATAAATACGTGAACCGACAAAATACCACATTACGTTACACTATATATATGAGTTGTATTTAGTCTCAATCGTTTATTTATCTTTTTTAAAACGCTTTGTTTTGAGAACTGTACTAAAAAACAAAACGGTTTCCGGATTCAGCGACCCTTATTTAGATAAAGCTGCAATTCCTCGAAATTAAGCATTAAACAGAAAAAGCTCAAACAATTTTTTTTTGATTAGGCAAAAAACTAAGGTGCTGGCTGCTATATTGAAGTATGAAGAGCTTTAATACAGTATGGTTGAATAAGTACGAAACCAAATTCCGCGAAAAACGAAAGTTTGAGAAACACGTTCATTGGGAGACGTTGATCAATATGATCAACGAAACTAAAGCCTGCGATCTTTCTGTTAAAGCACTGAATACTCACAACAGACGACAACGAAGTTGACACCAATAATAGGTATGCATAAGATAAGAAGAATCTGTTGTGTCCTTAAAGTTCAAAGACTCAAAGACATTGAAATGTGTCTAAACTTTCTGGAGATGAGAAGTACAGTAACGACTAATATGTGAAGCTCTAAATGTATTAGGTGTTTTTGTTGAAGAAGCCAAATTCTTCCATTTAGCTTATCCAAACAAAATTTACTAATTACAGAGTTCAGCAATATTAATAATGTTTGGATCTGGCTACTCCCTGTCATATTGGAGAAAACGTAAGTTGAATTGAAAAATTTAGGTCTTGAGGCCATCAGAACGAATTCAAATTTTCTAATACGTATTACTACTTAAATGGTTATAACTTAACTTTACTCTTATGGACGTAAATCCTTATCTGACTTAAAAGTGATAATGATGCCCCAAAATGTTACTCTAATATTTTTCTCAACTTTTCTTTTTACATTAAGAACAAATCAGAGATAAAATATAAAAATGAAAAAGTTATATCTATCGATATGTTCTCTTGATACAAATTTGATACGTGACTAATTTTAAATTAAAGCAAATTTTGTTTTCGTATTGTTGTATTGTTACAATCAAAAATGTATTTTCTGCATTCCCGTCTAATGAAGTCAATAGCCGTTGTTTGACTTTTATTCAAGCTACAGTAGAAACTGTAAAATGTGGCCAAAATACTTCTTTGTAATTCGATCAGTGTACACTTAATTCGATATGATAGCTCAGCCGACGTAGATTCACAATAACACACAAACATTCACACACTCAAGTGCAGGGTACATCAAAAAAGGTATGACAACACTGCCGACGTTGAATAAAGGGTTCCCTAATTTACATTTTAGTGCGAACGTCGATAAGTAAGGTTAATTATCTACTTACAAAAAGATACAATTGTATAAAATGTACATACATTTGAGTGTGCAAATGTTTGTGTTATTATATACTATTACAATAAATAATCGTCAATGGACATGGCAGTGTTATCATACCTTTATTAGTGCACCCTTCTAAAGTGTATATTTCTTAGGCCCTAGTCACACACTATAGACGTCACACGGACACGCAACAGAAACAATCACTTACTTATTTGTATCTATTACGAAAAGAGCGCGCACAAAATATAATGGAACTGCGTTGTTGAATAATTGCAGACATTGTAAAAAACGAAAAATTTACTTTTAGCGGTTTACAAAAGGACGCGTATCTCGAACACTAATGAATATTTTGACGTGTAATTTGGCACAGATGTCAGTGATTTAAAACTTAAATCTCAAAAAAAAAAATTTAATTCAAATTTCCCGGTATTGTTTGTCCACAGATACTCATTTTCGGCAGAGTTATCATAAGTGTACCCTGACTACAAGAGAGTATAATAACAAGATTAGAAGAAGTATTTTCTGCATTCCTTGATATCAATCTGTGCAATTTAATGACATTTGTACAAACTTTATTGCAAACTGAATGTACTCTTCATTATTTCGATAGAGTATAATAACAATAACAACAGCAAAAACAGGTTTGCATTAACTGACTTACCAACTGGTTGTCATGGTGAAGGCGAAGGGCAACATAGCAGCAGCAGCAGCAGTGGCAGCAACAACAACAAATACAACAACAAGATTAACCACAATGCGCATGCAAGTAAATCGCGTGGCAGCCAGAAAAACAACAACAGCAAAAATGTTGCAAGCAACAACACGTTTTTGGGTTTCCATTATGTTTTGCTATGCGTTTGTTGTTGTTGCTGCTCTGATTATACAGTTATTGTGTGACTTGCGGTTGAAATGTTAATTAGCGGAGGGGGCGTGGCACACACGCCTACGCATACACACACACCAAATGTTTACACCAAATTGTAACGCTTTGTTCTATTTGCTATTACAACAGCAACGACAACAACAACAGCAACTAGCAATTGCTTACACAGCAAAAAAAAAAAAGCCAAAGTCTTAAGCGTACACATTGTTAGCCCTCAAAAATATAGTTATAACATTTACTTACTTGGCCTTGTTTCATGCATTTGACACACTTAACACTTTGAACTTTGTTATTTATGCAATTTCACAATTGGCACTTCGGTTTTTATTAGTATTTTGAGTAATTTTAAATGGCAACCACGAACAATTGCAAGGTGTATATGAGCACTTTTCACCATTCGCTTTTGTGCTGCTATTCTACACACAGAGTTGTATCGCAGCAGCGCCAAAAGAAACAACATGGTTGCTTTGTAGCGCCTAGTGTTGGTTAACGTACAAATTTGGCGCGCAATTTGAAATTGCAGCCAATATAACAAAAATACTTAACAATTGCAGCGAGTTGTGCTACAAATGGAAACACAATTGAAAAGTTCTGATTATTCTTTCCATAAAATGTTCATTTTAGACGAATATGCATTCATTGTCTTAAATCAAAAAATTTCATCAACGTGAAATAACTTCATTTTACTTCTTAAAATATTTACTATTGAAACATGGATTTTATATATTAAATAAAAAAACAAATATTTGTTATATAAAAAGCGATTTTTGGAATAATCCTTAGAGCTCTCCTCTGCTACCTAGAAATCAGTACTAATTTTAATGTAATTTTATAAGATTTTGTACTTTCAAAAATTTTTAATAACAAAACAAATATTTATCACACAATGAAATTTATTTAGAGAACTCCAATTTTTTAGTAAATTCCTTTACCATCTTTGCATGATTTAGATAAAATTATATTATTTTATGTTAACATAATAATTAAATTTAAAAAAATGTACTCGGTCAATGGTAACATGTTTTGTTGTTAATTGGTAGATCTTTTGAAAAATTTCGGCAAATATTGATTTTTCGCAGACATTGAATATTAGCTTTTTCTTGAAAACACTGATAAATTGATGTCATCAAACATAATCAATATAAAATAATAACCAACCTTCCGCCATGACGTAACACATACATATACGTCCAATAACTGAAACTTTGTTATGCTGACGGCTCAAAAAACCCGGATTAAATATTGGCTTTGGGGCTGGTCATAAATGACGTCACCAAAATTATAGATTGTTAACCCCTCACTCCACTTCGTCACAAAAAGTCACATTTTGATGAACGCCTACACTCTCGTTGTTGACGTAAATGATGACGTCATTCTACAAAATGATGACGATATTGAAACCCATGATGCAAAGAACAACATAGATGAGCAACATTTGCTGTACCTGATAGTATCCATATTTCGGAACGACATTACGATATGCGCTACGAAGTAACAGGTACATGTTTTGAAATGTATTATTTAAAAGAGGTAAACCACTCAGAATTCGTTCTATTCGTGTTACCGAGCGATCATCGAAGAGCAGTGCCCAAAAAGTACAAGTACCGAAGTACTGCACCAAAAAGGGCAACAGCTCAAAACCTCACGCTGCCGAATAAAACGATATCTCTCATCAACATGGGTTTGAGGACTTTCGCTTTGTGTGAAAGTAAGTGAAGACTGACTACAGAAATGATCCTGTGAAGTATAGTCTTAAATTTTACCACTTCCAGCAGTAGGTTACACCCAAATTTATGCTTTAACCAGTTGCGAATTATAAGCATGCTGTTTCTGAAATAGAACAACAATGCTGTGTTTACTTCTATTTGCAGATGGTCGCGCTCTTGTTGTCAGCTGTGAGTAGTGTTGAAAAATTCTCTGTCAAACGTGTTGAATAAGTAACCAAGTGTATAAAAAGTTGGCGCCATCTTGAATTGAAAAAACATTTCCCATGCGATCCAATGTGTTTTATTTCTCGTTCTAAACAAACACATTGACAATGTTTTTTAACAAATATTTACATAGAAATAAAATGCCATATTTTAAGAACTATTTTCTTTTTTGTTCTATTATTTTTTTATAAGAATACAGTGCTTTTTTTTATGAATTATATAATGCTTATTATTGATATTATATGATATTACTCAGTGACGGGCCAGAAATCTATTTTTATTTACATTGGTAATCCCTGGAAAAATCCATTGGCCAAAAGATTTTATGATAGATATAGATTTTATGAAGATATTTCTGGTTGATAGGCTGACTACCTTTGGTTTGAAAGAGGTATCTGCCACTCTAATATTGGATTGCATTGTAGTACAATAATGATTTCGGATAATATAATACAATTTATAATACTCTAAAAAGTCACATTTGCGAAAAATATATTTGAAGGCTTGATTTTGAGTCAATTTCATAATTTTTATAAGAAAGTTTAAGCCATTAATATTAAATAGATACAGTTGCGTACATATCTATCACAAGTCACTGTGCGTAAATAGTGTAATAGCAAGTTTATCGAGTTAACCCAACATTTTAGTCAATCCGTATTTAGTGAAGTGAACGAAACTGTAACTGTTAGCTAATACCTTAAGGAAGCATCTGGTCAAAGTTTAAAGTTATTATGATTTTGATAGCTCCAGAGCAGAAAATCTGTATGGTCCTGCAAACGTGTTGCTTAATGCCTCAAAACAAGTTATTTGCCTTTCGTTTTCATAACCGCAGATAGAATTCTCTTTTAGTAGACAGGTTGATGATTGTCTGTACTTCTAGACAGGTCTGGATAAAGCGTATTTACATTAGCGAAGATACAAATAACGTGTTAGTGGATCTGCATCGTTTCCCTTTTCCAAGATTGTATATGCCTTAAGAGACCATGCCAAAAGTGCTAAAAGTACGTATGAACATAAACAAAGTTTCTCTTTAAGAAGGTTTATGGTTGAAGCAGATTCGTAAATCGTAGCATTTGGGATCGTAAATCTAACATCTAAATCCATATAAACACTTAATTATCCTTCCTTGCTTCTTAATAAGTTTAACTTTCAGTTTTGAAAATTTGTACATTTATTTCAAAAGCATTTTAAATTGCAAAGTGGAGAAGAGTTTGAAGTTTGTGGAAGAGTATGAAGATCTGCAATTAGGTAATAAAATTACTTTCCGTACTGTTAATTGTTTATCAAGTATTTCCGCCTACCTTTACATATCCTCCACACTGTACTTATATGCCTCATCCTGTATAGCACGCTTTTCGCTTTGCTTGTCAAACCAGCGCTGCTCGTAACCATTTGAACGATCGACGCCATCCCAACGGTAGCCTGGTCGAATGCTATAACGATTTTCCGGATAGCTGCCCTCGTATACCGGCATTACTGGCACATTGGATTCCTTTTCCTTTTTCTTGCGTTTCTGTTTCATGTACTCCAGCATAGGATCATCGGCATGCTCCTGTTCACGCAAATGTCTATCCAAATCTTCATCGTCGGCATAACGCGCCACCGGTTTAGAGGCCTCATGCACCATGTCAGCTAGGCGTGCTTTCTGGTCCTCCACCTGCTTGACGCCTTTGCCCCAACGTTCATAGATTTCCTTTTTTTTTTGTTCACGCTCCTCTTTGCGTCGTCGCTCTTCAGGATCTTCTTCAGCTGCAGCACGCGCACGCTTGCCGCGTCGCCCAGTGCTGCGCAGTTGCACTTCGGCGTCACGTCCAGACACCTCGCTAGACATTTGCTCAAAGAGTTGGCGCTCTTGACGACGTCGCTCATCGGTCTCGGTTTTAAGCGATTTGGCATCTTGCAGGCCAGCTTTTTTACCATCGAGCGTTTTGTCGGCTTTGGGCTTATGTGTAGGCGGTGGTGATGGACTTTTGCTGGGCGTTGCTTTGGCCCATCGGCTTTTACGTGCCGGAGGCGGCGAGTTCGAACGACGTGCTTCGTTTTTAATGTGCCGCGCTGGGGCGTATTCTGTTGAAGGACTGCGTTTGTTTTTTTGAATTCTACGTGGACTCTGTTCCCGACTTCGCCGTCGACGTGGCGGTGATTGATCTGTGGAACCATTGCGTCGTTGCTTACGTCGTGGACTTTGATCTCTTTTTCGGGGCGGTGACTGGTCTCGATTGCGGCGTCTACGTAGCGGGCTTTGATCAGTACTCCGTCGCCTTCTGTGCGGTGGACTGCTTTTTCGCTTGGCCGGCGAATGGCCTCGCTGTCGTCTTCGAGGTGGCGATTGATCAGAATCACGTGCTCTCCTAGGCGGACTCTGATCTGAATCTCGGCGTCGGCGCCTAGGCGGCGATTGATCAGAATCCCGTCGTTTCCTTGGTGGGGATTGATCGGAATCTCGGCGTCTTCTAGGTGGACTTTGATCTGAGTTCCGTCTTCTTGGTGGGGATTGATCCGAACTGGATGCTCGTTTGATGCATGGCGGGCTTAGCTCTCTTGAACTACTACGCTTTTCCTGCTTGATTTTAATTGCGGGCGGGCTTAGTTCTGCTTTGCGGCGACGGGGTGGCGATGCATCTGGCGTTGAACGTTGTTTCCCGCGGTTAGGCGAATATTCCTGCTTAATTTGTATGGTAGCAGCTTTACGACCCCACAAATTTGACTCATCTTCTTGTTTTATGCGCTCGCCAACGTCTTCCCGCTCGGGCTCATCTTTAACTGCAATATTACGCCATTTGCTTCTTACATTGGGATCGTCTTCAATATATTCTCCAACAATCTGTGGCGCATCCTCGCCGCCAAACAATAGATCCTCATTTACATCCTCTTTCTCCGCATTGTAAGCATCGTCGTCAATTATTTTCACTTTTGCTAGCTTTTTGTGCTTTTTATCCTTTTTCTTCTTCTTCTTTTCTTTATCGCCAGACAAATACTTTTTAAGATATGCCTTTTGATCAATTATTTTGCCATTTTGCATTGACATTTTAATTAATAAACAAATTTGTCAGCATGCAAACGTTTTGTCTGCCATATGTAAACAAGTATTGCCAGCTGTGCAATAAAAAAATAACTGGCAACGCTAACCTATAATGGGCAGTGTTGGACAACATTTTAACGGGGACTTTTTGGGACATTTATCGTGCAGGGGAAGTAAGTCTATCGGCTACTATCGATGGTAGTGGCATTTTACTTTCGTTTGCCGCACATGGCTGATGCATTTTTCATTTTTGTTACAAGTGTAAAATTAAACAAATGTTTTAATAAAATAGTTGTTTTCGCAATAAAATTGAAGAACAAAATTCGCAATTGCTATTGCATTCAAGAAATTCGACCCGCCGCCGTCCATGCTTCCCAAAAGCATTGGCTGTGGCGGTGTTATTCGCAAAAGCTGCGCCAAAGTGTAAGTAGTAAAATATATGTATGTACTTGCATATATTCTTAAGTAATAAAAGATATTTGCTCTGTATGTTTTACCAAAAAGTCTTTTATATGTGTGTGTGTGTGTGTCATTCTGAAGAAGTGGCATCTAACGGTACATAGTCACATTTTTTATTTGCTTGTTCGGTTTTTTTTTTTTTGTTGGTTTCTTTGTCCTCAAGGGTCGCCTTTGCGTTGCTCTTGTAAAAACGTGGAAAGTAATCAACGAATGACGACAGCAAAGCGTACGAAAACAAAAACAGAGCGCGCGTACGGTATTTGTGTGTATAAATTTGAGAGCTGAGAGCACGAAAAATTGCTTTGCGCTCTCACGCGCATTTTGTGAGCAATGCGAATTCCATAGGAGAGCACATAGCAACATTTGATTGTGCATTTAATTGCCATTGTATAAACTTCCATTCAAGTGAAACTTAATAACGATCACAAACCGTTTCTTTTTTTATAACGCTCTCACTCTCTTGTGGCGCACACACACTTGCGCGTTTTCCTATTGGATACACACTACCACCAATAAAAAGCGCGCTCGCTAGTGATGTGAGTCTAGATATTGGGTGTTACAACATTGCGGCAACAAACCTTTTTGGCCATCTAATACTAAGTTTATGCGTCAGCTACGACCGTGATGTTCAATACGTGATTTTTAAAAATATGTGTTTTGTTCTGCATAACTTACTTTAAAACGTAGTTGTGTTGAATGCAGTGCTGAGTTAACGCAAATTGTGACTACAATCTATATTCTATCGTAAAAAAAATAGTGCTTCATTGTTGCTGCAGCTGTCATTTTGAAAAGTCGTAAATCCGCTTATTTTATGAAAAAACATTACAAATATTTTCCATTTAACACCAAATTTAAACTGCTCACTGGCAAAATTTTAATAAATTAATGTAGAACACTCACGCTTTTAAAATGAAAATGTTCATTTCTGTTTTCGTTGTACAACTGACACTTCATGTAATAATCTTATAAAAATTGAACAATTCTTTTGCTGTAATCAAAAAAAGTTCCTAAATATGCCAAATTTCGTCTTGATTTGCAGAATACCAACAACTCATAATACCGAATTAAGACTGCCAATTGTGTTTTACTGCTTTGTTTCTTTTTCATAATTAAGTGTTATAAACACTATATGGTTTTATCAGCAGCAAAATATGTTACTCTTGTTCATAACAATATGATCACAAGAAAATAACGCTAAAATAAATGTAAGCTTCTTTTAATCCTTCTAAAAAGGGTTGGCCCATTTTTTGTAATAACTGCTTATTCATGCAATTATGCAGCGCAAGAAATAATTTGTTTTGTATTGCATAAAAACCTTTTCCTTTTATCAAACGTCATGTCACTGTCATGTTCAACACTAATACACGCAGCATTTCTATCACATTCTGACTCATACCACATCAGACTCACGCGCTCATCTCTAACGAGCAGCACACATTTGAAACTGAGACTGCTGCCAGCAAGCAACGAACACTTTGATTTCATTTCAAAAGCACAACGCGTCGCGTACGTGTGTTTTCTCGGCGGAAAAAAGTGAAAGAATTCGAAAATTTTGCGTGTTGTTTTTGTATAAAAAAAAAAAAAAAAAACTTGCTATTTGTTTGTTTTTGTGCTTTCTACACGTTGTCGCGTTTGTGTGAGTTTTTGCTACAAATCGTATTGAATTTATCTCGTTAATTTAAATGCAGAAAATACATATATATACATATGTATTTATATATGTACATAAGCATATATCTGTGTGTTGTTGTTGTTGGTCTGCTATGTGCATAAAGTTACATATACATACATATGTTGGCGGCTCGGCATTTTATTAAATAAAGTCCGACGGACTCGGAACGATCTGCTCTGATTTAACATTTTGTGCGTTTGTTGTTGTAAATGTCGCTGCATTGTTATTGTTGTTGTTGTTGTTGTGTCGGCTATTACAACGCTAAAAATATATGCTGCAAAAGGCCAAGCAACAAATTGACCAAAGCTAACTAACATAACCTCAAACGATAATTTCTCTTAATTGTTGTTTTGTTTATATCTTGTGCCTCAATACATATGTACAACGCACAGTGGGCAATAAGTTTTATAAAAAGGATAAATTAAGACCTTAAGTAAAGGCACAATACTACCGATCGGACAATAATAAAGTTTTAGTGAGAATAGTTTCCCATTCGAGTACTTTTTTCGAGAGATATCACTTTCAAGCGAGCCTCAATCTTTTTCTGACAAGAATATCATATCTTGTACTGGGCCATATATCGAATGTGGTCAATGTGGCGGAATTCCTATCCAACCGCGTGTATTTACCATAAATATGGTCAAAGTGATTCCTGTATTAAGATTTTCTTTTTTAAATCAAAAAAAAAGAAAAAAAACTCCTTAACTGAATGCCTGCAAATTTATAATATACAGTTAAACCTGCTTAAGTTGGCCGCTCACGGTTCAAGAATTTTTGGCCAAATTATGCAGGTGGGCAACTTATCAAGATGTAAGAGTTATACTGATTTTATGTTGTTGCTTTAATTTTTTAACTTTATGATTGTTTTTAACATAAAAATTTGTTCAGTCGTGTATATGCAGTTTACTGCAACCAATTTGCTTCAGTTGTAAATTTTGCCATTGATTTTTATGATTCGAAAATTCAGACTTTGTATTTTCATACTTAACATTGCTGTGGTTTTAAGGTGGCTAACTTTTCCAGTTTTAATTACATTGATTCAAAAACTTACAAGATATGCAGGTACAAGTTAGGCAAGTAAAAAATTGAGTTTTTGTACTTATTATTTTGGTTTCGCTGAAAAGTGTCCAACTTAAGGAGGTGGCCAACTTTGCAGGTTTAACTGTAATTTCCCGTTTACTTTTCCGTAAAAAAGTATTGGGATTAACCAAAAAAACTAAAATATATCTAATTATATGTTTTTCAACGATTTAAGCAGAGACAACTTTTTTTTGTTTAAATTTCTCCTAACTAAATTCGGTTGTTTTGATAAACATGCGGAAAGGCCTGAGTTCGTTACCAACTGTTTATTTTTTATTAGTCTACAGATTTGTGTCAAATTCGTTCTATTACATCCTAAAGATGTATCACATTTTCTCACATCAAAGTAAACAAACAACTGCTAATTGCAGCCTGGAACTGCTCAATGGTAATGGAATTTGCTCCAATTGCTATTGAGAAAAGTGTAGGAAAAAGGCTTTCAAGCTAACTTGTGTACTAAAAGGCAAAAAAATCATATTGTACTCATATTGAAAATATAAAGTTTTAATTAAATTCCGCTGGATCAGCTCGTAACGCCCACTGTGTGCCGTATTGAAAACTCTACACTTTTTTGGCCGCACGCGATGCTGCCGTAAAAAAGTAAAGTAGGCGCTGGCATATTTTTGCTAGCGTGTATATACAGTTTTATATATTGTAGGCAGCTAATTTTAGTGTGTGGCATAAATCAAGCGCCGTCTTTTGCAGTTGCCGCATTTACGGCACTTTTCAAAGCTGGCCTAGAATTTTTTTCGGTTTACAAATGAGCCTCAAATAAACGTAAAAGTCCGATCGTTTCGACTAAAACTTATAATGCCGTTGCTGCCCTACTAAAGAAACTTGTCCAGATACAAACAAACACACACACACACACACATATATATATATATTTACGCAGAAAAACAAGAAAGGTCTTGATCATAAAGTAAACATAAAGTTCTAAACGTTTCTCTTTCTGGCATGTTCTACTTTAGGCTAACGCTGCGCTTGGACACGGTCATTCCGCCTCAGCTTCTGCCGCTGCGTCGAGTTCAAAACGAAAGTTCGTAGGTATCGACGTAGTCGCCGTAAAAAAAAGACGCAACAAAGCGCGACGTGCGACGTAATCCGCGTGTGGCAGTGATTAAAAAAAAAAGAGAAGCCAAAGTTTGGCATAAAAAAAATAAAAGTAAAAGAAGGTATATATAAGGAATATACATACATACTCTGATTAGAGTGTGTTAAAAGTGCAGCGCCTAAAGAAAATCGAGAAAACAAATTGGCGGATAAAAAGTGTGCATAAAAACGTGAAAGAATCAACATAAGCACGAAGAAAAAACACATTCAAAAAAAAAGTAAAGAGTAAATAAAAAAGAGAGTGCGCGTATGTTTTGAATGTGTGATAATCTAAATCAAACAAAAAGAGTGTAGTGTATTCTTTGAGTGTAGCAAATAATTAACAAAAGTAACGCAAAATGAATCCACCCAACAAACGAGGACGAGGCCGAGGCCGAGGCCGACCTCCCAAGCTGAATAAAAATCGACCGGATATACAGCTACAGCAACAACAAGAACAAGAAGAGCAACTAAGCGTCGCCGCTGTCACTTCAAAAGTTCACTTAACAAATGAGGCAACAAACACAACAACACCAACAACAGCGAACACAACAAACTCAACTGAAAAGCAGCCGCAACAAGACCCAGAACCGCTTTCATCGCCAGCAGCTGGAGCTGGAGCTACAACAACAACTGCACCAAAAAACAGCAAAAGTGACAATGCCAAGGAGTTGCTCCAAATCCGAATGGATGTATGCCGTTGCTGCTACAAGAGTGAATTCGAATTGGACAGCATCTTCGATGCGGAATGCTGTGCGGAGCAAATGAATCAAAATGCGGAAAGAGTGAAGCAGGAGTTGAGCAACTCAGAGACATCATCTTCAACGTTGGAGAAGACAAAGGGAAATTCCGTTGATTCGGCTCTGAGCGGAACACGTTCCAGCAAAGATGAAGTTCTTGAAGAAATGAACATATGGGCGCTCAATGTAAGTGTAAAAATTCTCTCTTTGCTCTCTTTTTATAAACTTTCTTGACGAACTTCTCTTAAGCTTTACATTGTTAATTATACCCTGTACACAATGTATAAAAGGGTATTACAGATTTGTGCAATGTATGTAACAGGCAGAAGGAGGCGTGGCAGACCATATGTTCCATGAGCAAAAATGATCATGAGCAATAGTCGAGTCGATATAGACATGTCCGTCTGTCCTTGTTTCTCAGAGACTATAATAGTTAGAGCAAAAAAATTTGACCAAAAGATCAAAAGTGCAAGTTTATCGATTCATGTCAATATCTCACCTCCTTCCCACGTGACTTCCCACGCTCTGTAAAATCTATCAACTCGAAGGAAGTTTGTGTGTTTATGTGCATCTATGTTATAAAAATTATTGAAATCGGATAAATAAATCAAAAGTTATAGTCAAAAATATGCTAATTTCACCCCGCCTCGCCTATAAACTTCTCCAAAATTTCAATACCTGTATATATGGATACACGTTAACTAGAGTTACAAAATTTGTGTGTGGAGACTCGTGTGAGCCAAATCATTAAAACTGTATTCACCCCCACACCCCGCAACATATTGATTTGAAAATTGCCACATATATTTTTAAACGTGTTTTTGATATATGTTTTAAAATTCAACGTTATATATATATATATAAAATTCATTTTTGGCCCATAATAACCAACTTCCCAATACGAAAACATGTCAATTGGAACTTCCCAATAGGAAAATGTTTACAGGCATATCGATCTTATGAAAAGAGACATAAAAGTTGATACTTCCGTTCCCATTTTGCCGTATTCAGTGTTTCTAAAGAAAAAGGGTACAGGGTATTCCACAGTCGGGCAATTTTTTTAACTCGTTTTAGGCTGCTGTCGCTCCTCGTATATATTTTTTATGAAGAAGTGTATGAAAGGTACACTCTTACCACGTTGCTCTTGACCCACTCTCGGCGTGAAAAGATCTTAGCCATGTTATTAGTGTCGTTTGCGCCATTGCGTTTCGTGTTTTCCCCCAGAGTGTCATTCTTGCTTGGTGTCTTCTTTTCGTAGCGTGTGGGCATGTTCACTTTCTCCTTTTTATTTGTATAGGGGGATACCATCGCTATTGGTAAAGCATATGCGAAATAAACTAACTACGGTTATAAGAGGACCTATAAATGAGAGAACGCCAAATCGTTTCGTCGGTAGAATCAGACAGTTACAGATAGCATACATTTAGAAGATCTAAAAGCTCATTTAAAAGCCTGAAAATAGGACTATGTGCGAGTTTTCTGATCTTCCGTGGTTCGAGCTGTTAAATATATTGTTGGTCTTCAGTTTAGTTTTTACAATGCTTGTTCATTGTCCTAAATTCAAGTACTTAAAAAATGATGTTCGGCTAAATATTTCACAGCTATCGTTTTAAAAATGCATCAAAACTGGTTGAGAACAAAAATATTTAGTTGAAAACCAAACTTCCTTGCTTTGATTTCCAAGTGAACTTGCATCCTTTGGAGCCTACAGATCAATGTATGAATAAAACATAGTATAACAATATTAAAACAAAATTACTAAACTAATCATGATTTTGTCGAAAATTAGTATGAATGCTCAGGCTCCTCGCTGATTTTTACAATTTTTGGCAACTAGGCTCTCCGTGAGGTGAGCGGGTTAGAGAATACCACCTCAGCAGATCAAAGCTTGTGGTATGAGACGACTAACAATGACACTGGGTTCTTTAGAGAAAAGAAAAAGCCACGCCAGGATCCTCCACGTAAAACCACAATTCCAATGAAAGAATGTATTTACATCAGGCCGTAACCCGATAACGCGTTGTTATGGCCAGTTAAGAAGAAGGCATAAAATGTGTTAATTTTATTATTGTTATAGTTTTTTTAGTTAGTTGCTAAGTTGACTGGCTCTATTAAATTTTTAATTTGATTTATGTGCAGTACATTTTTCTTGCTGTTTGCGCCAGTTTCGACTCACTGACTGACTGACTGACGTGTAGCGCTCCTTTGTTGTTTTTTCGCGCTTGGATGCCAGCCAATCGTTTGGTTCTTTCATATTTTATTGTGTTTTAATGCAAGTAAATAAATTAAATTGTCTTGACTTTGTAGCCGCTACTGTTTTAGCTGTTATTCTGCTTAACGCTTGCTGGCTGAATGACTTAACATTTGCGTGTTGGAAACCGCCAAAAGTCAAGCCAACACATGAGCTGCCTCAGCACAAAAACAGCATGACCATAAACACGCAGCAGCAGCGCAACCTGAGCTATTGTTTACCTACTTGGCCAACACCCTCTAAAAGCTAAATACAAAAAAAAACAACAACAAATGTATGCAAGATTTTAATTGTGACCGCCTGGTAACGTCAACTCTACTTTCCGGCCAATTATATGCGTGCTACCACCAAGCACCATCTAGCACACGGCTGCCATATAAGTTGAGGCAGCACCGGAAAGTTCTGAAGGCCCAAAGGCCGTCCAAGAGTGGACGCGTCATTACGCGCGCTACTCGCATACCCACAAACACGCACTGCTTAGCTCCTACGTAACTTACGTAGTATACCCACAATTATTCATACTCATTACCGATAACGTCTACGCCGACGGTGAGTCCGTCGACTGGTCGGCTCGACGACAAGTCTCTGAATATGTAGGTACATACAGACACACCCGCACGCGCAAGCATAGAAAAATAACTGGTTTCTTTCCCATATAAACCACCTCCATGGGGTCACCAGTATTGGATTGTAATACACAGAGAAAAAAAAAGACATTTTGAAATGGAAATTCTTAGAACAAACTTTAACAACATTCAAGTCCAAGTAAACCGTATAAGTAAGCTATATTTTCATTCTTTGAATTCTCAAAAAAAAAAAATAGAACAAATGTAAGATATGGAATTTTCGACATGGAATTGTCTACTACTCTGCTCATAGATAGAGTTTGGTCAAACCGCTCTGAACTAGTTAGTTCGAACTAAACTTTTCATTGAACATCGGCGCCATATCTTTGATTCCCGTTCCTTTAAATCTATTGGTCTTATCTCTATAGTTATATTACTTCGTTTAGCGCTTCGCATCTTTTGGTCTTACCTTGTTCATATACTAGACTGCAGCTCCTTTAATTTTTTAGCTTAGTTTAAGTTTTAAAGTTTCTGACAGTCGAATTGCTTCAAGGCACATTTCGCCGTTAAGTTAACAGCACAAAACTTATGTTTATGTTAAACTTAACAGAGGTAGCCAATATTATGTTCAATTCCAAACGGAATAGCATTTTATATGTAAACGACACATGTGATTGTGGATTGCATGTCAATACATGACAATTCTTAACTAAAAAATATAACATCTGGATTAACACTTAATCTTAAAAAAAAAAACAATTTTATTTCTTACCACAATTCGGTTCTTTTGAATTTTTCTCAGTGCATACACTGTACTGCTGATGTCGCTTCTCAAGGTGTTGCATGAAAAATTTGTTTGACCTTAAAGATTTGAGTCTTGCCTTTGCATTTTGTTCATTATACAACTTGACTTGTAATTATTGTATTATTTGTTATTATTTTTGCACCTTTTCTACAATAATTCATATATTATTATTATTTTCGTTTTTGTTTTTTATGCTCACGATCGAAAAACTAACCGTTATGAGTTCAACTCATATAACTCATTAGCATTTTGAATTGCATCGAATACACTGTGCGCAATAGAAAGTAATGCCATTTCAAGGTAGTGCAAAGCCTTCGAGCTAATGCAGTCGGCTTGGATCCATTATGAACTAGTAGAAGTCGGCGGCAATGAGCGATTATTAAGTCCATTTAGGCAATTAGTAATAATATACTCAAGCTGTGTCTTGAGCACATAAATTCCGTCTCGCTTCATATTATGTGCAAAGCGCTTATATATAAATGCTACTAATAAACAAGCCAATTAGGCTTGAGCTATTAATGGTTTTATAACATTTGCGAGTATATCAGTCATAGAGGTTTATAAACCCAAAAAGTCTGCCTCACATCGATATTATTAGCATACATAGACCTGTAGCCGTTCTAGCCTCTGGCAGGATTTTGTGGCAACGAAATTTGCTCACAAACTTTCGGCAAGATTTTGCGGTTTTCAATCACTTCATGCTCAGCTCGTGAACTTAAATCATAACGAGTCTCAAGGTGACGCAGTAAAGTGACTATTATAACAGTTGAGGCAAGTCAATATTACAAAGTAAAGTAATACAAATTTGGCAATTGGTTGTATTTTTGTGAAGCGCAATGAGCTCCTTCCAATCTGGAAATCGATATTTCAAGTAGTAAACTAGTTTTTCGTGCAAAAACCTTAGCTGCAACAATAAATATTGTAATTGCTACAACTGCTAGGAATTGAGTTAATGTAAGCCCGGACTTTGTGTGTAATTTCAGAGTTCTCTATAATTTTTGTGTATACAGTGAGCCAAATAATTGCTCGTACACCATTTATACTTTTAGTTTGGGCGTCTTTGGTTGGGGCTTTTCAGCAAGGTGTATGAAAATCAAAATGAAAGAATAACTTTTTAAAGCTCTTATCAAAGGCTACAATATTCAGCTAGATCATTAGTTTAGGGTGCAAAATTAATCCTTCTTAAGTTTGCGGAGTCATCGCATAAATCGATTCTAAGTAAGGATAAGAAATTTATTATTAACCTGCCAGTCTAGATATTCACTGCGAGTGTTTGCATACTGTGTATTTCTCAGAATACGCAGAATAGTTCAAAGTCGATTTATCACCGCTGTTAGTACCTCCAATGAATCCGTGTGAATCTTGTCTCTTGCTAACACATTGGCGGCAATTATGTTGGTGGTTGGACCCAGGCGTCCGATATTACGAACCCTCTCAATCTCTTCAGAGAAGCTTGAATTATTTCATCAACTTTTTTAAATACTAACTTGCGCTCTTGTGCCGTAGGAGCATTTCTAAATTTGAGAGTTTGATTATATTGTCAAATAAAGTGGAACACGTAAGTGAAAACCCTCAGCAGTGTGGTATGCGAAGTTTCCAATAGGTATGCTACTTTACAATAGGTCAGACCGCTCTATCACAGCTGTGACTTTTCTTTGATTTTGAAATTGATTCCATAATTTTGTCGACGTCGCAGCTCTGCTTACGGGGTACACGGCACCATATGGCGTACTCTGCCCAATCCTGGATTTCAGCCACTCGGTTCGAATTGAACGAAATGACTTAACCCATGATCCATAATCTAGCATTATCTCCGAATCTGACGAAAGTATAGTTTGATCGACAGGAAGTTTGATCAAACGTGTGATCTGATAACAGAGGTGAAAGTGAGCGGCACACAGCTCAAGCCTAGCTAAAGTCTTACTCTTGAGAGGCGCTACTTTCGATTTCGACGTGAGCGTAAGCAATGAAATGCGATAACCTTCTGGAGTTATCATTTGCAGGACAGGACAGTCAGTGCTTTCTGAATTTGTCCAACAGAGAGGAGTTGATAAATGATTCAGCACCTAAGAGCATGTCCATTTTCTGTGGCTTTTAGAAGGAAGCGAGCGAGATTTTGTTAAAAAACTTACTTGAAAATCTTGTTTCGCGAAAAAGGGAAAATAATAGTGCGGCAAAATGGGGCAAACGCGCAGAGATCGCTGAAAGCTTTATTATGCTCCCATCCATCCGATTCTAACTTACACTAGACTTCAAGATTTTGACAAACTAAGCAAAAGCTAAACCTTATAAAACAAATATACGATTTGTGTCAACAGAACTTAATTGCTTGTATCACTACCTTAAAGATTGTAGTTGTTTAAGCCATAACTATTGGTTTCCGGAAACGATCTACAAAGAAAGCCAAACTATTATCGGCGTTAGCAGTTTGCTATTGTATTTGTACCAGATTTGTTCTTTAACTGTAATTTGGGGTAACACTGATCAAAAAAAAAGCTTATCAGCATAACCTTGTATTGATAATTGTCAGAATTTCTTATATTTCTAGCGATTGACACTTTTGTCAAAAAAAAACATTAAATAATAGGTTTTTTTGGCTGTTTTTTTTTTATTCCCAAACCCATTAAAAATACTTTATTTGCTCATTAAAAAGATTAATTGTGATGTTTAACATTGTAAATATGTAAATAGTCGCTTCATTTGAAATGGGTTATCGATTAACCCACATAATTGCTGATAAACAGCACTTAGTTGTTATCTATTCGCTTGTTATCATTTATCCATAGGCAATGCGATACATAAATTAACGCTAATTTAATTTTCATAGCAACCTGGCTAAAAGCTAAACACAGCGTTGGAGGTATCAATAAGTTAGTTTTATTGGAACGCGATAAGACCACTTAGAACTGACGACTTTCATAGTAGGGGGGGTTTGATAAGGCCCGCTTGTGCCCATTTGTTAGCTGTACATTTCCTAAGCAAAAATACAAGTTTTTTTTTTTGTTTAGTATGTTGCAATATTTTCACATCGAATTTCTTTTTTTTATTATTTATTTTTTAAATTTTATTTCAATGAAATGCTAATGAAGAAGTTACTAACAATGCCGATTGATATTGTTAACGACAGTTGTTATATGGACAGTCCAATCGAATATGTCGCATAAATTAAATAAGTTGTTAACTTGGTTTCGGAGCTACCTAACGAAATTTCGGCACAAATTAAAATAAGCGATGAAATGTAATAAATAACAATAACATATTCATAATTTGTTACATCATGTAGTGTCGGTTTCCAACAGATTGTGTTGATTCCCAAGCTTCAACATTTTTAAATTAAGATTTCATAAAGAAAAATTAACGTTATAATTAAAGCTATGCGAGAAATCATTATATTTTTTTTTATAAATAAAGTCAAGTGCGCAAAAGCACTACCGCTAAGTGTCCAATTATCTCTAGATAAGATAGAACGTGACGTTGGATCTGTGATTTGTTAGGCTTACTTTTAGCCGCCAGTTGTAAAACTTGCACAAATAAAAAAGATAAATAGGTCATGCTCTTTATGTTTGTATTATTAGAAATGTTTAGAACTTGACAGCTTTTTCGCTTTACAAATTGGGTTCTTGACACATGTTTTAAGTTGTTTAAGAAAAGAAAATCTGACCCACATGAAATTGTCTAGAGTTTTCGAAAATTTTAAAGTGCTTTATAAGCACTAAGCTTTTGAAGTGACCTATAATACGTTTTATGAAAGCATATAGATAGCTAGTTTCAACCGGTTAGCCACCTGGTTGGGGTTGAACATACACAAAGTATTGGCGTGTAGTTGTCAATTTGGCAATCTTGGATACATTGAGAGAGTTTCAGAAACACCAACAGCGCTTTAGGGTTGTTTTTATACCCTGTACACAAAGTGTAAAAGGATATTATGGATTTGTGCAGTGTGGAGGCGCGGCAGACCATAAGTTCCATGGGCAAAAATTCTTATCATTGACTCGGGTAGCGATTGGACCATGTTCGTAATTCTGTCTGTATGGGTTGATAGATCTGCGAGACCATAAGAGCAAAAGATGCGCGTGATTCCAAGAAAGATGAGTTTGTCGAATCGGGTTGATATCTGCGCCCGTTTGAATCTATCAACTTGAAACTAGGCAGAGGTTTTCGTCATGATTATGTGCATCTACGTTATAAAAATGATCGAAATCGGATAAATACACCAAAATAACCAACCTCCCAATTGGAAAACATCTTAGTTGGAACATCCCAATAGGAAAATGCTTCATATTGAACATGTAAAAAGAGACATAAAAAAGATACTTTCGTTCATGGGGGGAAAAAGTGTACAGGGTATACAACTGTCGGGCACCATCTCGACTATGTGCGTAACATTTTTAACCTTTGTAATTGGGGCACTTGAATAGCAATTTACTATTGTCACAAAATACTGAAGATTTCCTTCTGTGGGAATTCCTTTTTGAAACTAAAGGGGAGCAACCGCAATAATTTCCATATGAATTATGCTACAGTCTTCGGGCTGTTTTTCCGATCATTTTAAAGGCGACCGTTACTATAAATGTTGATGCCAATGTGCTCCATTTCCAATTGAATGTTAATTTAGAGGTGACTTCTCAGTCTACTCTGCTGCATACTACTGAATTGTGTATAACGTTTTGAAGCATTGCAACAAGCTAGTTTCCTTTCCGTCATGCAGATAAGTGGCCTTCCGTCAAGTTCTCCCCAGGGGTAATATAGCACTTGTGATAAAAATAACGTATAAGTAATATGCATCTGGACTTTGGGTGTGAAGTATTATAAAGTGTTGTTTACACAATTAAACTTTTAAGTCTTCTTATCAACATTATTTATAGGCAAATTAAATCTGCCGGGATTCATAAAAACAACAAACAAACAAATATCGTGTTTTTGCAAGAACATAATTAGTCCGTTAGTTCCCGGAACCTTCTTGGTTTTTCAAATTTGTTCCAAATTCAATTTCTTATACAATCATATACTATCTTTGATATTTTACAGTTTTGATCATTTTTTTGTTCATCACTCTCAGAGCCCAAAATATTGCGACACAAAAACAAGATCGTTGGGAATTAATGGGTTTACCAATTGCATATAATTTTGCGAACACATTCAAATTAAAAGTACCACATTTTTCTATTGATTTCTCTGGCATTCTCACCCAGACTTAACTAAGCTTAATTTTAAATTTATTATTATTAGTACAAGCGGTCGCTATGTCGTCGACATTCGACGACTTAATAAAATAACGTATGGAAATTTACCTATACAGTGCATAGTACTATGTGTGTATTGGTAGCGTCACACTCTTTCCTTTACAAACAATAAAACAATTTTTACCCAACTAAAACGTAAAGGTTTGACCTAAAAACGTTATTTTATTGCGAAGTAATCGGTACCACTGAATTTGTGCTTATCGCTGTATAACGTCTCAGAACATTTCAGACTTATACTTTCCAACTTTTATTTCCAAAAAGTCCAGAATGTGTAAGCATTCCAGCGATTTAATCAAGTCCGCTGAGCACCATTAAGAGTTGTCATGGTGTTGGCTAAGAGAAAAAAACCCTCAACTCATTCTCATAAATATTGCAACAACTTTTAATTCACTAATTAATTGGCACACACGAAGGACAGTCTCCGCCAGACAGTCAGAGACGGTGCAACACGTTTGGATTGGCAGCAGCTGAGCAGCACGCAGAATGCTCATAAGAATTTCCAAGTATCTGCTATAAATTTATTAAGACAGCAAGCGGATACACTAGCCACTAAACACACAATGTTGCATTTGCGGGTCTCTCGGTCTTGCGGAGACGGGGCGGGGACCTTGCTTACCTAACCATCCCTTTTGAGCGATCCTATAAGCGCTTTCAATACACCATTAGTGCGTGGCGTGTCGTGGCGTGGCGTGAGCGTGTCACGCACACAAATAACATACTCGCAACACACAATTAAGTCTGCTATTTATTTGTTGTTGTTATTTAATAGCCGATTTGTATACCCTATATCCATAGTGTTAAGGGTAGTATGGATTTGTGAAATTTATGCAACAGATAAAAGAAGGCGTGGCAGACCTTTTTGATCAGCAATCAATATACATGACCTATATTGTAGAGTCAATCAAGATAAAGTTCAAAATATATACTTGATAATGTAGAGTTAACAGCTTTGGTATCATAATGGGGCTCATTTGAGCCCAATAAACAAAACAATGTTTATCTTTTGTCGGATCAGAATGTCTATTGAGTCGTGGTAACTGTCGGCATCATATCTCGCATGCTATTTATACACTGTTGTCGTTATTTAATAGGCGATTTTGTTTCCTTCGTTTCTACCTGAAACTTGCCTTTGTCCGTCGTCGTCATATCTTTGTTTACTTTTGATAACAAAGTAAAGCAAAACGCAAGCCTAACAACAAACATTGGCTGACAGCCAGTAAAGTTCTAAACAAACAATTGTTGTTTATTTGTTCAACAACAACTAACACATGGCCATGGTTTTGTTTTTTTTTCTCTCCTTGTTGTTGTTTTTGCTATTCGGTCATACATTCGGCTCATTTGCTTGAAACACGTTTTAAGAGGCTTTTCGCATAAAATGCATTTTATTGTCATTGAGCTGAAAAGCAAATACGACATACAGTTGAAAATTTTCAACCTATTTTCCACGCTGTTATTAAAAGAGCGAACCATGAGCAAAAACGTCATTATTGTGGGTTTTGTAAGCCGTTGTGTTGGCTCGTTGTCTTTATTGTCTTTCATAACTTGCCCGCAGAGAGTCTGTTAACTTTGTAATGCAGTTAAAGACAGATTTTAAGGCATAAGATTGCCAAGATGATGACGATTATAAAACTGAACGATATTGCAATACAAATTGTTTGAGCTCGTGAAAATTAGTAACTTTAGTTAAGCGAACTATAAGAGCACCTAATAGAACTATTATATTTCAAGCGCTGGTACAAAAAAATTACATGTAATCATTTTGAAAATTATACGAATTAAGAATCCTGTAATGCCTGTTTTTGTGCAGGTTATTGCAAAAGACCGAACTGATATGGGAAAAGAACGGACTTCGAACAAAAATTGTCCGTCATTTTTCCAAAATATAGAAATTTGAATTCTAAAAATTTCTTAATATTTCAATTGATGCCATTACCAAGACAGTATACCTGTGAGGCTTCTTGTGTTGCGCTCTCTCTTAGACCGACTTATTCGTAGGCAAAGTTGAAAAATAGAAAGAGATGAAGATGCACTGTCTTGGGAGTGACCGCTTGACCAACCAAGGATTCCATTCTATTTGTTTCGTGCATTTTATAACAGACAAACAAAGTGAGCAAACTCATTCAAGAGCATGTTTCAGCCTTCCTACTTACTATCTTACTATTTCATTGACAAAATATTCGTTTTCAAATCTATCTTATCAAAGTTCTGCGAAAATATTTACTATAATTGTTGTGCATCTAGTAGCATCTGGTTCTACTGGGAAGTAACTAATTCTGGAATATGTAAAATATTGATTTAATTGATGACTTTTTTGTGTAAAAGATATCAATCATAAGTTCCGGGAAAATAACGTGTTTGTAAAAGATCGAAACTTTGATTAGAGTAAGGGTATACAAAGTTGCTACTTTTGCTTGCACTTTCGTATATTTGTTATTTATTTTTGCAGACTTGTTGGCATACTTGTTACCTTTGGCTTGAATTCGTTGCTCACGTGTGTTTTGGGCTCACTCTGTCTTGACCAACTCTAACTTGTGAGCACTCAACTTGTTGGCAAGCTAAGTTGGGTTTTTCTTTTCATGTCTTTGTCTTCTTCTTCAGCACTTTGTTGTTGTTGCCTGATGGTTGTTAGCCAGTTTGAGCTTCAATAGCTCAAGTACATAGATATTCGCTTGCAATTGCAAACTTTTATGTATAAGTATCTATGTTTGGTGTTGCTCTTGCATGCAACTATCCGGTTTTACTCATACATCTATATATATATATATATGGTACGATATACCACATCCCTCCCCCTCACACACCTTGTTGTCTAGTGTTTTGTACCTGTTTCTCTATCTTTGTCTTTTGCATTTGTTGCGCTCTATTTGACTTTTACTTTTAATATTTGTTAGCAGTACGACTTTTTACCTTCCGTTATTAATTTAGTTTTCCGCCTATATATTTTTACAGCTATATCTTGGCAACGAAATGCATTATATACACAGACAGACATACGTACATAAAGTCAGTAATGACTATTGTTATGACTGTTGCCAAGGCTTTAAAGAAAGTAAAAGTTTCGTTGTCGTCATCGAGTACGAGAGTTGGTTGGCTATTATTTATATGTATGTGTAAGAAATTGTTGGCGCCTCAAGGCATTTCATTTTTAATGATTTTTTCTCTTTCACGTTTGCAATACACTTTAAAATAGTACATAATAAATAGGTTACATGCATTTTGTTGCCATGTGCGTAACGTGTTGATGATTAAGAGATATATCATGTACAGTTGTGGCATAGTTTTGTGCGACTTTTCCAATTTGTCCCCCAAAGAAACCACACTATTTGTATTAGGAACGTTTATAATGCACATTTTATTCGATCAACGAAGTTTGAGTTTTTTAAGTGCTGCTGCAAATGATAATAGTTTCTTTTTCTGAAGGAATTGCCTCTAGTATTTTGTTAAGTTCCCCTTCAATGGCGATCTCTTTTGCAGAAAATGTCATATGAAAGGCACTGTTTCAGCGTGTGACTATCTCTTGAAATAAGTTGTATAATTTGTAACGAAATCAGCGACTCCAGATTTAGCGGAGAAGGTGTGATTTACTCATGGGTTTTTAACTTTTTTTTTTTATGGAAATTCAATAAAATTGTCCATTGTGGCATTTTTTCGATATTCCATAATAACTTCGTCATTTCATTTGTCTCAAATCCAAAAGGAACATATGAGGAACTTATTGTTATTTTTAATTTTATTACTTTAGAATTAAAAAAACTTTTCTAATTTCGAAAAACAATTTTTGGTTCATTGCCCTGGAACTTGCAATAGAATTTAGGTAGACCAAAACCGGCTGTGAAGCATTAAACTGATATTTAATTTCCATTAATTCGAACTAAACTTCATCTGGATCGGTAGTAAGGTTCCCGAGTAACACGAGATTAGCTGATTTCGCAACTCTCGTAATCTTGATTTTTTTAAAACAGCCATAATTCGAAAAATGTGCTAGAAAATCCAAAACGATTTCTATATTCGAAATCAACGACTCCAAACCGAAAATGGTATGTTTTAGACGTTTGATAAATTTTTTTTTATACAAAATCTCGGTCGCTAATAGAACGGCTATATAGGGTTGCAGGCGAGACAACTTAATGGCGATATTACCGTGTCTACAAGCGGTGCGAATAAAGATGTAACAGGCGCCTTGAGCTTCCAAAAAAAACCTTTTAGTAGATCAGGAGTACCGGTACTACCGTAATCGAATCAGTATCCGACTTCAATTTCGGTTTGAATCCTTGCTTAAAAGGTATCTTCTAGTCTGTATAGTGCAACTATATCTCTATTACATGTTTCAGCGTTGATTTATGACTTTGATATTTTAACCCTGAGCTGATTGTTAAAATGGGCCATGCCACAACTCCGACATTGCTTAGTCACAAACAAGTATTCGCGCCCATAAAGCACTGCTAAATAGATTAACAGATCTTAAGACAATATCATCAGACCACCATAAAAGTTAATAACCTTTGAGCCCACAACTGCTGACCACGTCTGCTGACCAACTAAATCTGCTGACCATTTTATCTGCTGACTGCCACAAACTCATAAAACTGTGCCATTTCTTATTGTTTGCAGATCACATGACCGAAATCAAAAGTTAAGAAAATTACTTCATGCTACATGACTCTTGCGGTTAAAACCACATTGCCGCATTCTCACACTTGAAATAACTTGGTCTAAACGGCGGCCATGATGTCAGCCACAATTTGTCTTTTACTACATAGTAATTAAAAGAATATACAAATTGCATTAAAATTATAATTATATGGCATTCTCTTTTGTTTAACGTCGACACTTGGTCTACCAGACGTTATACTTACGATTCATAAAGACCGTCAGTCAGTGAGTTAAGCTGTCTTAATACTTAATACCATTTTAACACCCGCAATTTAAGACATTTGTTTATGACTGATGAGTTTGATTGTTGGTGTTGTTGTGCGGCAACTGACCCCCCCACACCTTGCCCCTATATGCAGTAGAAGACTAGACCATACAAGCGCCATTTACTCCCAGTTAGTTTCTAAAGCAAATTGAAATTGCTCTTTGATGAGGCACACGAACTGGACGCTTATTGTATGTTCATCATGATTCAAGTTTTGTGTCAGTTATGCTGTTTGTCTGTCTGTCTGTCATATCATATATAATTGCTGTGGTGTCTATTTCACCCACAATGAAGCGGAAGCGTCAGGAGGTTATGCATTATGTATAACCGCCACGTATAGTACATCCGATGGAAACTAATATAAAAACAACAATGGATAGACACTTTTTGGCAAACTGTCTACTTTGAAAAAGTCTATATAATATAATTTCTTTCATTTATTATAAATATTTCAATGTGTGGGTTGTTTGTTTGTAGCATTTTTATGCTCTGGGTCAAGAGCTATTATCGAAGGCTGCGTAAGTTATTTCGACGGAACTTGTCGTACGGCAAACGTAATTATAAATAGTTTTCAATCAATCAAATTGTTTATTTGTTTTTATTATTATAAGTTCTTATTTATTCAAAACTATATTTTATTTTATATTAATTTAGGCCTAAGAAACTTAAGCTGATTTATTAAATGATATTAATTAAAGACTTTACCAAATATTAGAATTATCATGTTTTTATGCACGAAAATTTATTGTTTAAATTGTAGATAGTTTGATTAATGAATAACAATTAGTCTCTCAAAGTGTTGGGGCTACTCTGACTTTATAACATGTTGTATAATTGCGATATTGTTAGATTGCTGCTGTTGCTATTCGTTTTCAGTCTACTCACATGTTTACATAATTACTTTCGTTTTAATTTCTACAAAAAAAAAAGAAAAAAATCGACAACAATTAAGATATAAAATTTTTTCACCAATTACACTTGATTCATTGTACTAGGCTTAATAGAGTTTTACGAAAGAGAATTTCCCGCACAAGTATCGATACTCACTTTCGGCACGAAGGCTTAAGATTGAGAAATTTCACAAATTCAGTTCTTATATGTAATTATATAAAATTAATTTAGTTTTACTTCATAGCAAATATTTATATGTGAATATAAAAAATCACATAAAAACGCTTAATACAGTTGATGCTCACAAATTAGAATGAATTGGTTCCAGAAGTAGTTCTAATTTCTGAAAGTGTTTTTTTGTGAAGAAAAATAGTATCGATATCGTTACGCAGTGCACGTAAATCGCTTACGTAGCTACATAACACCTTCGATTTAGACTAATTATTCAAATTGTTGGCACTTTCGATAGCAACATTATATGAATACACTGTATGTTACTTCTTTAATGTCGATGCAGTCATCATAAGGCCCAGCTTTTGTCATTTATTCTCCCTCAATGTCTTCATCTCTGTTCCTTTCTTCTATAGCGTTGATTGTAATGAAATTATTTTCATTATATGAGTTGTCTTGCAACAATTGTGCTAACGGTAAATCGTCGTCCTCATATTCGACTGATCCGCAGTTCCAACGTTTCGACCAAGAATTGCGAACTACACATTTGGATACATTACTCCAAGTTTCTTTTAACAAAAGAATCGCATCCCAAATAGAGAGATGTTTTAGTGCAATGTGCAGCTTGCAGCCAAGAAGGTGTAAACAAAACTAAGGAAAAATCAATGAGAGTTTACCTTATCAAAAAAAAATGCGCTGAATTTGAATATCTTCTTCTTCTTAAATGGCCATAATAACCCGAAGCATTTTATTATTGGTGAGTTAGTGGACCACACTTATCATCGCTGAGACTTCAATCTGAAATCGTTGTATGTTTATAATATTGCCCCACATTTTATGCAGTATGTCCATACCGGCTTTGGTATGGCCTCGTAGAGAAAACATTTGAAGTATAAATTCAGTTTTGAGTGAAGTAGATTTTCAGTAGCTTTTATTGAGCTGCCAATATGAGATGTTTTCACTTTAGGTGGTCTTATATGGAATCTGTTGATTATTCTGTTTGGCAGGCGTGCAGTTTCGTAGTTTGCGACAAAAAGTTGTGTGAAATGATTTCTTAGCATTAACAATATATCATCTCTTGAGACACACTCCAAATGTCTCATAAACGCAGTGCCATTAAAAATATATGTATAAATATAATAATAAAAACAGTAAAAAAAAATTAAAACTGCTCATAATTTTTATTTTAAAACCATGATTTTTATGTTTTCACCACGAAATACTAAGCAATAATCTAAAATTAAGAGTCGTAATAAAGACGTAACGTAACATTTATTTTATATTTTAGTACTTATGGTAGGGCTAAAAAGATAAGTATTTTTAAATAATAATAGATTTAATAAAAAAAAGAATCATGTTCTTAATGTCTGAAAGTTAGAACACTTAAAACAAAAAATGAGCATTCAAACAAACATTTCAGCTAGTTAACACATTGAGTCAGTTTTGGCACATAAATTGTTATATGTCCTTGGTTTTACTGTTACAAAGTCGTTTAGCTACTTTTTACAGTGGAATACGTTACGTGTGTGCACTATAAATGTGCAGTGTTATTTGCTACATTCATACGATTCAACCTAGTTGTTTTGGTAGACTTACGTCGCTCATAAAATGACTTTTGGAAACACTTGGGAGTAGTTTACAAGTCTACAAGCATAAAATGCTGCACGTTACTTACGATTATTACGAAATTTAAAGCAGTTGCTCTTGATTTTAGGCCCGGTTTGCACTGAGGCTAATGCCAAATGAAACAATGTGACCTAATTGTTGAGAAAAATTCTTGATAACTTTTGAATGGTTTGGTTTCTTTTATTTGATTTTTTTCATCAAAAATAACCTCTACTGTCATATTTTTGTGTCACGTGCACTTTCGGCTATACTTTCCCGGAAAAGGACTATTCGTGTCTTCTTCTTTTTAACTGGCCATAACAATCCATTACCGGATTACGGACTGATGTAAAGCACACCTTCTGGCGGGCGCTTCTGCTTTGCGCATGAATTCTCCAATCGGTGATACCAAACTAGTGTGCTTTCTTCTTTGTCCTTCCAACTGGAGGAACTTCTCGCAGTAGCTTTTTTTTCATACGCCTATGAACGTAGTTCACGGTAGGTAGCGGACACCGTGAAGTCACCCTTCTTGAGGCCAGGGCAGAGGACCCCAAGTTTTCAATCATCGGGCATGTTTTCATCTCATTCATGCACTTACCAACTCATTGTCGCCAGTCTTGAACAACTTTGCAGGCCAGCCAATTGTGACACTGACTCCGTCATAGCTAGGCTGCGGTATATCCACGCTGTCATCTATGATTTGGGACGTCGGAAAGTTACTCCCAATAGTAACCCAGGGAAGTTTTCCCTCCCATACCTCAGTGCTTGGTGGGTTTGGGATAAGGTCCAATCAGTTCTTTCGCAAACTGCTTTATTCTTGCACACAATATGCATGATAATGTCTTATATGCAAAGAAAGTAGACTGATACCACGGTAGTTAGCGCAGACAGTGGGGTCACCCTTCTTGAGGAGAGGGCAGAGCACACCAAGGTTCCAATTATCGGGCATGCTCTCATCTAGCCATATTTTGCAAAAGAGCTGGTGCATGCACATTATCAACTCATTGCTTCCAGTCTTGAACAGCTCAGCAGGCAGGTCATCTGCGACAGCTGCTTTGTTGTTCTTGAGCTGCTTGATTGCTGCGACCCTTCGGCATAGCTAGGCGACGGTATATCTACGGCGTCGTCAATTATTGGTGAAGTCGGGAAGTTAACTCCGGCGGCAATATCCTCACTATCGCCCAATAGTAAACCTAGGAAGAGTTCCTTCCACAACATCAGTGCTCCCTGTGCATCCATTACCAGATATTCCTCTGTATCTCTACAGGAAGACGCTCCGGTACTAAATCCTTGAGCTTGAGTTTTTGGAAGAACTGTCGTCTGGCTCGAGCTTTTTCTGCTCGAGATGGCGTCTTTCCATCTTTCTCATCAATTTTAAGATCATCCAAGCATAATTTTTCACTAACAGCGAAGGTAACTGCTTTTGGTAAAAATAATGCTGAATAAGAAAGTGATAATAATCTATGGTGGCGTTCATTTACGACTCTCACGCGGTCTAATTAACACTTGAAAAAAGAAACACAACAAAAAGTAAACTGAATTACCCTAGAAATCAGACCAAATAATGACCAAAACAAGAGCTGAAAACAAAAGTCCCACAGTGAATGGGTTGGTGTGTTATTTGAAGTTTAGGTTTTCATTTAGCAGACCTGTTCAAATCTAGCTAATTTGTGGTTTATTGAACCCGCCAATAACGGCATTACTTGTGAATAGAGACACCAAAAGATAAAAGCAGAACCAAATCTTCTTGTTTGACGGCTTTACTTGGATATAGTCCAAAACTGTGAATTTAAAATGAACTAAACTCATTTCCATAATGCAAATGACGTCGAGTTGCTGCCTACGTCGTTGTTGTGTTAGACCGACATGTCAGCTGTGCGTCATCATTCACAGTTTTTGGCTAATACGTATTTTACGCGTACTTATAGGGAAGGTCAATGACGGCTAATACATATTGAAATGATTTTTTCTTTCGAAAATTATGAAAGACTAGCTGAAATGTTTAGACAAAAAGAAAACAGCTGCTCTTGAATGTTGTGCCTATAGGAATTTCAAAATCACTATAGTATCTAGGCGCTGAAAGATCTTTTATTGTGTTTTCTTTTTTGCATCTGTTGTTTACTTTTCAAAATAAATACTAAGCAAAATCTTTTCGATGCAGAACGCTATATATTAGAACTTTCACTTGGGACAGCTTTTGCTCAAGAATAATGTTTCAAAATCTTACTAAGCATATTTCAGCTATATGTTTGTATGTCATATCCAGTAAACTGCAATAAATGTCTATTTAAAACAACCCCGCAATATTGTATATTTATGATCTCAACGTCCGGCATGTGGAATTTAAATAAAATCCGCAGTTTTCATGAGATTTGGCACATTTCACAGCAATTTCAACCACAATTTGTGTACATATTCCTCAATATGTTTATTATTTGAAACGTATCTACAATATTTCAATAATCTATATATAATATTTATTAGACTTTCAACCCACGCCGCTGAGTTTCTTAAACTTATTTACATTTGCCTAGCTCTCAGTATCAAATGTAGGTTAGGTGGTCAGTTTATTCAGCCCGGTTTTTTTTATTTTTAATATGAATTCAGCCTAGAAGCAAACGATTATTTGTTTGATTAGTATCGGATTATGGCATGACAATTTTTAGCACATGGCAACTAATTTTAACGTATGTTGCTGGCCGTTCTTGACCAATTTATTATTTGGCGAAAAAAGCTTCAAAATGGAGAAATTTGAGTATTTGGTGTATAAAAATAGATTTTTGTTGATATCTTGTTGAATTTTAAGATTTGCCATGAAGAAAATTATGAAAAATTCATTTCTGACGATTCCGAAAAGAGAAGCCCGCCTGGTTGGCTATACATTTGTGAATATGCACGTGCCTCTTAGGTCTAAAATATTAATCTTCTAAATAAAGACAATGATTAGAAGAAATGAGATAGTAAAGGAATGTGCATAAAGACGTGAAGGACGTAAAACAACAAACCTAAGTTGAACGTTTCAGTTTGGGAGGAATCAGTTTATTGGGAAAAAGAACTTGGGAACTGTTCTTAAATGACGTCACTAAAATTTGGAATATTATAAACCATTGCATGAAAATACATACATATAAAGATTTTTCAGATTTCATTAACATGTTGATTGTACCCCATCGTCACAAAAAATCACAAGTTGACGAACACCGTCCCCCCTTCCCACCTAGCTGGTAACGTCGATTATGAACAGCCCTTAGATGATTTTTCTACGATTGGCCAAAGTTTGCAAAATGAATCAAAAGTAAGGAGGTAAGGATAACCTTATACCTCAACCTCATACTTATACTGAAAACCTTATTGAGTACTTCTTCTTCTTGACTGACCATAACAAACCGTTACCGCGTTATTTATACCATCTTCTATATGGAAAGTGGGTTTGAAGCGGTGGGTCCCAAAAAACCAGATTTCACTGCGCACTTCCCTATCCCCTAGTGGTAATTAGAGCAGCTGACCAGGAGTCACCACGTGGAGGTTGTGTGTCAACTTGGTAAAGGTATAGACAAGAATCAGGGAGCTTTACCCTGCCCTAGAAGAACCCAGGCCCATCCTTATTGAGTACACAAAGCGCAAATGAAAGTAATTGTGCAATTTACTGACGGTTCATAAAACCAAACATTATTCCAGCGAAGGTCGAGCTTTGATAGTTGTTTTATTATACCCTGTGCACAATGTTTAAAAGGTTATTATAGGCGTGGTAGACCATAAGTTCCATGGGCAAAAATTCTTAGCATTGACTCGAGTAGCGATTGACAATGTCCGTCCGTCCATCTGTATGCGTCGCTAGATCTGCGAATACATGAAGCTTGTCAAATTGGGTTACTATTTGAAAACGTAGAAAAAATTTCAATAAATTGCGAAAATTCTACATCGAATTGGATGAAATCTTATTTTCAAATCTGCAAAAAAAGAAATGCTATGTACATAGTTGTACGTCTAAAATTATATATAAATTTTTTATAGCTGTGTTCCTGACCCTGGAATAATCTTACATTCATTGATAAATTTAGCTACAAGCACTTAAACAAAGTGTGAGAAATAATATTTATTTCGTTATAATTTTAAAGTTTTTAAATGTTTTGGCTCAAAATCACTGAGATCATAAATATACGTCATAAACATAAATAATTTGTATATGAACCATCAAGAGATATTTTTAAATACGAACGTATTTCTATAATTTTTTGTCTTGTCATTTTTGAATAAGAAAAAAAATTAGAGGCCATGGATTAGTGGTAAAAAGTACAGCTAAAAGTTTTTAAAATCTTTTACGAGTGTTTTTGAACAAAAACCAAAAAAATCAAATGGTTCTTTTATTTTTATATATAAGTTGTGTTGAATTTCGTTTGGCAAATTGACAAATTGGTTTCCGGTTGTTATTCACTTAACGTGTTGGCAAAAACTTCTCTAGTCGAAAGTTTTGTGATTTGAGCGCACGATGGAATACCTGGGAAACCTACAACAATTGACTTAAAAATGATAACAAACTTTGAAATCATTGATTTGGTAAACATCAACACCAATTTGAGCAAAATCGGTATCGAAATGGCCGTTATTACGAACATCGAAAAAATGCTTCGATCGACAATTTTTAGAATTCCCGTGTAAAGAAAAAAAAACGCCAACAAAAAAGCCCATGGTTCAAAACATACCTTTTCCGGTAAATTTGGATTCGCTGATTTCGAATTCTGAAGCAGTTTTAAATTATCTAATACGGTGTTCGAATTATCGCTATTTGAAAAAAATTTGAGAATTAATAATTTAAATTAAAAGGTAATTAACTATTGATTTAATCAGTTTCAAATAGTTTAATCAATTTTGAGTCGATTACGAGTTACAAGGCAAAAATCTAAAAAAATATTTTGCGAATTCAATTTTTTTTTCTTTTTTTTTTTTTTTGAGTTCAGTGCCTTGTCCGAGGACCTTTGAAGCGACACTTAAAAACCTTTAAAATAAGTTACTGTTCATCTCGATCGTTAGTAAGTTTCCCGAGTCTCTCGGATAGTTTGGAAAACCGATGATTCGAAAACGGGGTTAAATCCAAAAGGGTTTTCGAATTCGAAATCAGCGACCCAAAATTTACCGAAAAAGTTATATGTTATTCATATTTAATTCACACCAAATTTATTGCATAGTGTAATTTATTGAGAAAAAATCCATAGTTTTTTGTGCTCTAGCCATACTTTTTCTGATATAGAGCATTCCACCAGGCGCCTCATAACATCTTTCATTTCATTCATTACGCACAAACTTCACTGCCCCAACCAGGGGGCACCGCGTAAATGTTGTGCATCAACTTTATTAAGAAAGAGACACTACTCATGGAGCTTCTTCACCAGGTCTCTCCCATCTAGAATTTGTTCAAACATCGAAAACTTATTGCTATGTAAAAAGGTTTTTCTCCGGTAAATCCGTAATTTTTATTGTCGATCATACATGGTACGTAAGCCCTGTAGTAATAAAGGGAAATAATAAAAACTGGAAATGATTAAATCACAGTCGAACAAACAATTTATTGTTAAGCAAGCGAGCACCCTAGTCATTACTAATTTGTATTATTCGTCCGGTTGAAAAGCCTTTATTTCAACGTAAAATGCAATTTTTCATGTTTCTTGATATGATATTTTGATGGCAATGGTTTTCGTCTTTTCTGCGGTTCAACTCTTTCGAGCCAAGTAGTCTGGGTACAATAGACTCATATTAATCTTTTTTTAAAACTCATTATATGTGCAGCCAAGTTTGGCAGAAAAGAACTTTATTTTGTCTTGTTTTTGATTGACTCACAAATACAAGTTGAGAATTTTGCACCCCAAACTCGTGAAATGTACTTTAATTTCAGCCGTTTCTTCTATTTCAGTCAGTTGCTGAATTTGTGTCGATTATTCTATGTTGACAATTCGTTTGCAAGAAATGCGAATCGAATTTGAGAACTGGTCTGATCTTTTTCAAACCAATTTTGTTGATCTATAAAACAGCATAGAAGTTGAGCAACTCTGTTAAGACATGCCCATTTCCTGAACAAATTCGTGTGGTATTGCACTGCCTACTAGAATAATTGGACAAATAAATTGCGTAATGTAATCGGGTCTTATGAAATATGTACATGTAATACTTTGACAAGGCCTTTTTTGAAAATACAGTTAGGCAGACTATATAGAGGTACAACAATGCTTGTTGTCTAGAGCAAAGTTGGTCAATATGCAAGCTTGTAAATTCATTATTATGGAGTGTTGAAGAGTTAAGCTTTGCGTAATTATTTTTTCGCGATGTATTCTGTTAATGATATTCAATAAGTGAAAAGCTGAGCAGAATAGGAATTATATTGCGATTCGCGATTGTAAGTTATCATCTCAAGGCTGTAAAAACGTAGTACAAATCATATATTTGCTCATAAATTTAATTAACATAAGCCAAAGCGGCGCTTATCCACAGTGAAAGTTGAGAGTTACACAGCTTTTTTATAATTTAAGAGCGTGTCTCCCTGTGTTTTTGTTGATCGCGCGTGTGTTGTAGGCTTTTTTTATCACCTATTGTATCGACATATATATGTATATATAAATATGCAAGGAGGCGGCAAGCTTAATCACAAGAGTCGCCCCCATTCCATAGGCTACAACAAACAACCTTCAGTTCAAGATTTTGCTCTATTGATTTATAATAATAATCACTTGTCAATCTGTGTCCCCAAGTGTGGGCCACCAGACACTGCTTAATCGGAATACATGTTGTACATATGTGAAAGGCATAATTTATGAGAAAAAAAATTTGATGCAGACAGTCGGGACGGTGCCCGACAGTGGAATACCCTGTACACTTTTTCTTTATAAACACTAAATACGGTAAAATTGGAGCGGAAGTATGCACTTTTATATCTCCTTTAATAAGATCGATATGCTTGTAAATATTTTTCTATTGGGAAGTTCCTATTGAAAAGTTTTCCTATTGGGAAGTTTGCTATTATGGGGGCAAAAATTACCGAGGGGGGGAGGGGTGCAATTACCATATTTTTGACTATAACGTGTATTTATCCGATTTCGATAATTTTTGAAACACGACGCACACCTCTGTCGATTTTCGAGATGATAGATTGAGGGGAGCGGCTGTAAACCGCAAAAATATGTCACAGGGGAAGGGGACAAGATATCGACGTGATTCGACAAATGCGCATCTTTTGGTAAATTTTTGTGCCGCTACCTTTTATAGTGTCTGATATCGCGACGTTCATACGGAAGGACGGACATGTCAATATCGACTCGACTATTCCTGACCATTTTTGCTTATGGAACATATAGTCTGCACGCCTCCTTCTGCCTGTTACATACACTGCACAAATCTATAATACCCTTTTACACTTTGTGTACAGGGTATAAACAATAAGCATGCTCGAATACCACACAAGAGATGCAAATACCGATAAAGTTCAAGTTGAAAAAAAGAGCATAGCAATGTGGCCGTATTTGCATAATTGCAAAAAAAAAAAGATAGGTAAACCACAAAGCAACATAAACAAAAACAAAAGCATCAAACCGGCGACGTGATTCGCTTACAATCAGCCAGAAAGCAATAAAAGACAAAGACACTATAACAGCCATAATGCATGCTAATAAAAGACAAACAAATTAAAGAGACACACAGACACACACATACACTAAGTTGCATAGTTTTCTGGGAAAGAGTATAGCGCGGTTAAGTATATGCATATTGTACAACATTTAAAAGACGAAATGCACAAAAGTGCTGCAAGATATGCATAATAGATGAGGCAATGCATGACAACAACAAAAACAACAGAAGAGTATAAATTTTCAAGACAATTAAGTAATGCTGCTATGCATGCTCGACAAATAGGCTCGCGAGCACTTGAAAGGCCCTTTAGCTGGTACATACCAATGAAAATAAACAAAATGAACGCATGAATTCCATAGCTAGAAGCGTGGGTCTTTTATAAACCGAATGAAATGAGCGAAATTTGTATACGCTGTACACGTAGTGTACAAGGGTTAATTAAAGATTTGTGTAGAGAATGTTATAGACAGAAGGAGGCGTGGCAGATAAGAGGTTGTTTTAACCAAAATGAACAGCATTGGCACGGATAGCAATTAATGCTAGGTTTACACTGTATAACACTGTGACGTGTGCCTGTGTGCGCCAATGGCTGTCACACGTAGAAAGTGTTAACATTGACGACACACGACGACTCTGCTGTGATAGAGCAAATGAATATGTTTTGGTAAAAACACAGAAGTTCACATGAAGTAAAAATTGAACAAGTTTATTTGTTGCTTATAGTAATAGTGGCCATTTCATCTTTGGACGAAATTTCTTTCCCAGCTGGTGACCTCTGCCAGCACCCTCCACTACTACTTTCCAAAAATATTAAGAAAATTGCCTTTGTCGAGCACCTTTTTTGACATCAACCAAGAACATTTTTTTGACTTCCAAGACAAAAGTAGTCTGCATTTGCAAAAAACAAATAATAATGTAATTAAACCATTTAAGACGCATAAATGCATCATTGAACCAAGAACGACAAGTTCATTTTAGTGCTCCAAACAGACTTCGTACGATTTAAAAGTATTTCCCGTTTACAAGTTGAAACACTTGATAAATATTAACATAATAAAACTAAGAAGTAAAAAGTAAAAGAAAGCTATGACACTTGATGTCTGGATTGTCATGGCATGTCATAAATAAACAACTCTTTAAGAGGGGTACACACACACATACATACATATAACTCAGTATATGTGCTTAATTGGCATTTCGCAATCTACCATTTTAATTAGCAGACTTTGAAGAGTTGCAGGGAGCACAGCAAATACAAAGGGAATAGCCGCCTGTGTCTCTTGATGATTGCCCACATTAGTCAAAGATGACATAAAAGTCGAACCGACGCAAGAAAAAATTAAAAATATATACACAATATATATGAAAAAAAAAAAAAAAAAACAGACCCGCTGCAATTACTTATGTGAGCTGTTAATATACGGGGATATATCGTACCTTTTTCAAAGGTATTGTAAAATAATAATGAGTTTTTGTGCGGGTTGCATGAGTTTTTGCTAGTTCGGCGAGGTATACGATCTTGCTGTTCTTTAGAAATATACATATTGATACACAGTTGGAGAATTTCCGGTTTCGTATTATAAAATATCAATGTCCCGTTGTCACGTTTTTTCATTTTCTTTCATTTGAAAAAGTTTACTCATATCGCCATAATGTTTGCGCAATTGCATTACATAATGGCATACGTAAACATTACATTGTTATGCCTATTATGATTGCCCTCGTTACCTCAAGGAAAGAAATTTTTATTAAAGTTTTGTTTTTAATAATATTCAAATATAAGCAATCACAATTCAAGTAAAACACAATGAAGAATATTGCACACTTACAAATTGATACTACTGGTAACTCTATATCATTTATAAGTAGCGTAATTAGTCAACTATTTTTGTTATCTATACCAGTCATAAGCAGCCATAGCCCGCCGGAACCGGACTCTATCTTTTCACCGAGCCAAAGTCATGTCTCTGAAAGAACGCGCTATTATTGCGTAGCCAATTCGCCTTTGGTTAACAATCGGCGTAAATCTAAAAGCTACTATGTGTTTGGGACCCAAAAAGAACATGTTGTAATATGACTTCTGTTGCTGTTTTCACTTTCGGATTTCAGAATTGAAATCATATTCCGTCATTTGTTTCGTGCTTCAGCGCCATAAAGCAAATCTAATGTTAGTTTTGTCTAGCGAGAATGATCTTCACTATCTACTGAAGTAGCATCGTTTGGCAAGACTGAAACTCCGCTTGATCTGCATGCTGACTTCGTTCTTTGTTGCGTTTCTTTAAACGAGCATTGGCAGGGCTTCCGAAGTACGCATCGCCCTTTAACCCTTTGCTGTCTAGTATGGGTAGCGTATCATCCTATCAGTCGTACGACTAGCTTTAACCTTTTTTATATCATTTAAATTTTCAAAATTCATATTAAGTCGGATTTGTCAAATTTAGTTCAATCGAAGGAACTGAAAATAGAACAACAAAATGTATTTTATTGATTTAACTCATGTGAGTATAAATCCTAATACGGAGATACGTGGTATTTTTAATGTCGAAATCTGCAATATTGTTGTGAGTGAAATGAATAAATAGAAGGGTGACCAGATAACCGAAGAGAACGAGAAAAAATTTGATGTAGACAGTCGGGACGGTGCCCAACTGTGGAATACCCTGTACCAATTTTTCGCATTTCTGTGCAAATTTTTATTATAACATGGTTATGGAGGGGGTTGATTCGGTAAAATTCAAACAATGTTTGGTTTATAACATTAACATGAGTCTTCGTACCAAATTTTGTTAGTCTTTTCCAGGATTTGGCGTAGTGTGAATATCAGGTCAATTGGTGGCCCTATCTACCAGGCCTAAAACCACACTGTTAAAGTCAATCAGTTCAATCAATCTGACACTAAAATAATGCTTTTAAAAAACTTCTAAATTTGGTGACGTCATTTATCAACAGCCCCTAAGACATTTGAAGGCACTTCAGTGCCCCAGAAGTAGAGGTGTCTTTCAAGGGGACGCATAAATTTATACTGTTTGAGTATGTTAGTGTGCAATTACTTGGCACTGTTTGCGTTTCAGTTTTCATTGTTCTTTTTTTGATGTTCTAATAGTTGGCAAATAGGTTAAGGACACGAACACATTTAAACTTCTTGTGCGCTTTTTTTATGCCCTGCTAGATGCAGTCAAAGGCAAGTCGTACCCGTACTGCTACCACAACACGGTCGTGCCCACGGCGATAAAAGCTGAAGTCAAGCCTTCAAAGTGGACGAGAACAATGTTTGTATTCTGTCGCAAAAAAAAAGACGCACACACACGAATACTTTTAGATTTGAAGTGTTTTTCCTTATGAGCGTATCTTTTACGATTAAAGCACTTAATGAAATGATATGAAATATGACTTTTTAAACATTACAATAACCAGAATAAGTTTTGATTTCAGAGAAACAAGTTTCAATTGAAAACATTAATTCAAAGGAAACCAATTTTGCTTTCTGTCTGTCTAAATAACTATAATAACAGCTCACATCTCCCTGATGATATTATTATAAGCAATAAAGCAATATGAATAGCTCATTGATTTTGATAGTGACATTGAAAAGAAATTTACATTCATATAGGTAGCTCTTTGGGCCTATCTAAACAAGTGAAGCTTAGCTTCAATAGGCTTAAGTGTTGATTAGATACAAAGTTCAGCTACCTCTCTTTAACAACAAAGAAAACAAATATTCATCATTGGGAAGTGTGTGTAGGTAAAACTTGTTTAATCAATCAGTGGATATCTTGCGCTGTCATTGCTTATCCAACAATTCAGCTCAAAAGGTTTCGCCCGGCTTAAGTCTTGTTACCTTTTGAGAGCAATTTAAATCCATTGAAGACTCGCCAAAATGGCGGCCACAACAATTGAAATGAATAAAATTCTTATGTGTATTTCCACAATAAAAGATGAACATTGATGCCGCCTGCATGCAAAAAATTAAAAATTGTTAACGCCAATAAATAAACTGGGCCCGGCATAAAAAAAAAAGGAACGGACAACCACTGCATACAATAAATCGCTTATATGTAAACATAAATTTACATGTTTGATGATAATTCTTGCGCGGCACAGCCCCAAAAAGTCATCCGAGCGTTGCCGCCAAAACCAAGTCAAGCTGGGCCAAGTCCGTTAGCTACGTTGTTGTACATTTAATTTTCGTGTGCCGCCCCCCCTGTGGGACAGCACTTTGTCGTAGCCCATACCAAAGTGTCTAAAAGTTTCCTTATGTGCAAATTAAAAAGCAACTTTAATTGTGGGCTGCCGCACATTATATACCCTGCATTTATTTTTAATAATCATGTGCAGAAGAAACTCTTTCATTCTCAGAATTTGAGACCCTAATTTATAAAAAGATCTCTTACGACTGTCAAACTGCCTCTTTGGTACTCCTAACTGCCAGCAAGGCTTGGTTGATGTCTTATTTTTTCAGAGAGTTGGCATGCCGTTGTGCCATCGAAGATTATATACTTATACTTAAAACAAATTTTGTTCTGGATGTTCAGTTACGCTCTCTGTGTACTCGTAGTCTTAGTAGAGTGCATTCCATTCAAGACCAAGTTTTAATACGCTCTACACCTAAGTTTTGGAGACGCTACTTGGTGACTCGATTTGACGTTTCACTCAACCTGGCATTTAAAAGTGACCTTAAAGGTGCTCGAAGATAAACCGGAAGAGTTTCAAACGCTTGAAGTCAATCCTGGACAATACCAGAGTCAGAGCCTCTTCGCAATGTTAGGGCTCCTTTCTCCAAATTCCCAACTAAGGTAAATTTTCTTTCCAATATTAAAGCAAAGACACGCATGCATATGGTCCCTTTGCCTTGTTTCACTTGATTTTCGTTTCAATTTTTCTTTCAAATATTCTGCTAAAGAAGTTTCTCTTCAAAGACTGTTAAATCTTTCAGAAGTAATAAAAAACTTTTTTCATATATGCCATAAACATAAGTTTTGTATGAAATCCCTTTTCTTCAGTTCAGTATTTGTCACTCATTTAGGCGCCAATCGTTATCTAAAAAAATTAAGGATATTTACAAGCAAATTCTTAGAAAAATTTTTGTGGAAACACGACTAGCAATTGTTGGAATATATAGAGTTGTTCGACGGAGTCGAAAATTAGAGAATTAATCCACCCCTGACACTAAAACAGTTGTGAAAGAGAAGAATGCTAAAATTCAGAATAGATATTAGAGTCTGATAGCTGATTTACCATAAATTTGCAGAAACCCAATAGGAAATCTTGAAAGTGCAAAATTCTGTGCAATCGTTGTTTTTTGATTGTCGGGTTATCGGTAATACCCATTAGGGCTATTTGCTGTTTAAATTAATTGTGACCTGTGATAATCGCAAATCGCACAGGGTGGCTGGCGAGACAACTTACGGGCGACGTTACCGTGCCTGCAAACTTTATAAGATACATATCGCACGGCCTCGCTCGAATATCTCGTTTCGTGTACCAGGCGCCTAAGTTATCTTTAACCTTTTCCCGGTTCAGAGAAACTGTATGACAAACACCATGTATATTTACCATGTAATCACTACGTGAAGAGTATAACGCAAAAAACAAAGTCAACTGTCAAGTTAAAAAAGATAAAGAAGTGCGTCAAGTTTAAGTAAAGTGAAAATTTTATGCTGTCTTTGTCGAGGTTGAGGGTTCCAATGTTTAACTAATTAACACAGCAACGTTTTACCAAGGGTTGGAGGAGGTTTACTTAAGACTTGATTGCAGCATGTTGGAATCAGGGTTGGAATTTCAATTTATATTCAAACATACTAACTGTAAAGTAAGCCAAACATTTGTAGACTCTAATGCTGCCATAAAAAAGCCACAGCAGACAGCAACAACACCAAATTGTAATCAAATTGAAACAAAGCTTTGAACACTTCATAAATCATAACTGGTAACAACAATAATACAGCATCCATAACACATAGCAACAACAATATGATGTTGAACACGCTCTGCAAGGGCAGTGAATGGTTGTTATTGTTGTTGCGCACGCCCTATTTCCTTGCTCTTTTTATACCCTGTAAACAAAGTGTAAAAGGGTATTATAGGTTTGTGCAATGTATGTAACAAGCAGAAGGAGGCGTGGCACTCGGTTAGCGATTGGATCATGTCCGTCTGTTCGTATGAGGGGATAGATCTCCGAGACCATAAGACCTAGAGACACAAAGTTTGTCGAATAAAGTCGATATCTTACACCGTGACAGATTTGCGCGGTTTACAACCGCTCCATTGAGTTTATTAACTCGAAACTCCTCAGATGTGCGTCGTGTTAATGTGCATCTATGTTCCAAAAATGATCGAGATCGGTTAAATACATCAAAAGTTATAGTCAAAAATGTGCTAATTTCACCCCCCTCGCCTATAAACTGCTTCAAAATTCCACTACATGTACATATGGATACATGAAATTTGGTATGGAGACTCGTGTGACCCTAATCGTTAAAACGGCATGTTTTTTTTTTTTAATGAAAGCCCCCTTCCCCCGCAATCGATTTACCTTAATTACTGCCACACCCCCCTATATATTGATTTGAAAATTGCCACAGACATTTATAAATGTATTTTTGATCTATGTTACAAAATTGAACGACACTGGCTCAAGAATACTGGAGTTATGGGCATAAAAGTAATTTTTGCCCCCATAATAGCCAACTTCCCAAAAGGAAAACTTGTCAATTGGAATTTCCCAATAGGAAAATGTTTACAGGCATAACGATCTTAAGAAAGGAGTTATAAAAGTGGATACTTCCATTCCCATTTTACCGTATTTACTGTTTATAAAGAAAAATGGTACAGGGTATTCCACTGTCGGGCAACGTCCCGACTGTCTGCATCACATTTTTTTATATGTGGGTGTGCGCATGTTGCCTTTTCACACATAATCCCAAAACAGCAACAAACAAACAACCCACTTGTGGAACTTGTTGGCTTTGACAATTTGGCTTAATTGCAGCGGACAAATGGGGGGGAAAATACACACAGAAATAACACAGCATTAACAAAAAGTGAGCAAGATGGCTAGATTTGCTATATGTCCGACTTGCAGGTGCTCTGTGGGATTGTTAATTTGTTTATGTTAATAATTACACTGTGCGACAAAAATAAAAAAAAATTTGTCTGGTCAAGTAGAACTCAAAAGATTTTACTTTTTTTTCTGACGAACCCTCCAATTTTTTTTTATTGAAAAATAACGGTTTTTTTTTGGCTTTACACATGAATCTATTTATTACTCCCCCATTTTTCTATGGATTTTCTTAATATTATACGTTTTAGAAAGGATTGAATCTAAAAATTTCCCAAGTATTACACATTTTTCTAACTTTGGCAGCTATTTGCAGCAGATTTTGATACGAGAGGGTTATGTTTTAATAATTTATTTCAAAAGTAAATTAAATTCCGAGTACAACGAGAGTTGTCTTATGAAAATCGGTCAAAAATTGACCAGCCTATGAGTTAAAATATAAAGTACAAGAGCAACACAACGCCCGTTAAATGCAAAAAAAAAAAATGAATCAAATAATGGAGAATTCATATTTTAAAGCTAACAAAAGCAACTAAACCTAAAACGACTGTAACTTAAAAACTAATGATCGGATTGTCATGAAATTTTTACAGTTATCGTTTGGAGGTTGGTAAAATCTAAAAAATATTTACATGAACAGCTTAGCTAAAAAGCGCGAAGCAAAGAGAGAGGGAATGTGTGCACTGACAATGGATTTCAAAAAGTTACCAGAAAGTCGTTCACATAGGATTATTGTTTATGGCGCTAGGGGTCGCCACTAGGCGTCAGTCTTTTTTTTTCGTTTTGTAATATATTAAAACTCTATGCCACGAACAGTCAAGTGCCAAAATGCAAAATGAAATCGATTTCAACATGTGACTTTAAGAGATAATAAATCAATGATGAGTTTAAAATTGCGCTAAAAGTTTAGTCAGTTGTTGTACATGAAAACAATTGCCAAATTAAGAAAACAAAAATCATTGGAAGCCACCGAATTTTCCACTTGTTTCGCGCGCATTTTTAAGTGTAACCATGTGTTTTTTACGTACAGGTCTTTTCTTGCTTGCGGCACTTTTGGCGACGCCAGAAGAATTCATTAGCTGAATGAGAATTATTAGTTATTAGCCTCCAGAAGTGTTCGGTGAATTGTGTAATTCATGCACTTCATTTTCCGACTAATCTAATCTCTACTTTTTATGTATTCTGGATTATAGTCAAACTTTCGTCTCGTTGCATTTTTGAACCAAGCCTGATGAAAGCAGCGCTGATACCTTTACATTATGCTGAAATGGTGGGGATATAGATCATTCAAAACCACCGAATTTTTTACTTTAACGCAGGCATTTTCAGTGTGATAATGTGTTTTTCTTCAGTCACAATCACACTGCGATAGATACCGTTTCATTCTCTCGGCTAGCACAGAACTTGTTGCCTTGCGGCTCTTACGACGCCAATGGAAACGCTAAATTATTTATTAACATTAGTTGTAGTTCTCATTGCATTTGTTCCTTGAAATGAATTTTTCAACTAATCTTTATTTAATCAATTCTTGGAGATCACGGAAACTTTAATTCGTTGCATTTTGAACGAACTGTGTGGACTACTGTACTGTGTGGTCTACCGTCTCTTTGGGCCTGTCTATGACGCATAGGCGTGTTTTTGTGATCGCAATCATGCGCCGTAAATCAAACTGACTTACATATTTTGCTTGCTCAGATAGACACTTTTATACAGACGTCATCGTTGTGTTTGTGTTTGGTCAATGCGCGTCATTATTTTTAGCGCTGTTGTTTTACGGATTTTTAAGTACGATTACGGACAAAAGTGAAAATAAGATTGATTGAAAAAAACAATAAAGATAAAGCAAAACAACGGTAAGCCTTGGGTATCAAAGCTTCAATCACACGTGTCCGGCATTATCGTTATCATGATGTTTTAGTTATACAGCCCAATACACATAGTAGGTTGCTCTAGATACGATCCAACATGTCTAGTCTTAATTCAATTCAGATTTGCTATGTCCTTTTAGTTAGAGTATAAAAAGGATGCTATTGCGTGAAAGCGTACGCTAATAGGCGGAGCAATAAAAGCCACAGCAATGTTGTAAATGTTCTGAGGGGAAAAAGCTGGCATTAAATATGACACAAAACAGGCCACCAGACAGCACGCAGGAACAAGAGTCATTCCCTGGTTGGTGCTGGACCGTCTGACTGCGCTACAGATACAATAATAGAGCATATAACTTTTTCATTTGTTGTGATTCTTACTTTAAAACATCGAAATAATAACAAAGTAAAGGGTTTGCGAAACTACTGAAACTTTTTCTATGAAGTTAAACTTGTTTTCAGAAAAATTGTAACGAAAATCAAGTGAAACTTGCATTTAAGGGGTTGTGAATGTATGCGACACATGCCGCTTGGCAGCCGCTGCAGGTTTGCACAGAAGGTTTCAATTCAATAGTATTATTATTTTACAAAAACTTGTTCATATGGAAGCACTCGGGCTATACAAAAACTTAGCAGGGAACTTCTCAACAACTATAACAAATCATGTGCTTGTGTACGCTCCTTTAAAGAACAAAAATTTTCGGACTTGAACCTGCAATTCCTGCAGCTAAGTGGACGCTACGCTATACAGCTTGTAGTGTTATCTAGCAATTAGATTACCTAAACTTAATTATCATTATATGCAGCGCACTTCAAACAACCCAGTAAACCGAAGTTTTTAGGGGAGAATCATTACTACTTAATTTAATTGGAATGTGCGAGCCAACACAATTCCAGTGTCAGTGGGGGATTAACACGCGTCGCTGTTGCTATACATCCGGATAAAGCCAAAAGTTATACATATACTATATAGCACGCCTCTTTCTGCCGCACCCCACACAACCAGTTGCCAGATCAGAATTCACCATCCAGCCAAGCGCCGGAGCGACTGCTGGTCGTTGGTCCAACTGTCTGTCAGCTGTCTACTGTGCTTTGGTTGGCTGATTGTTTTTGGCGTCTGCTGCCAGCAGCGTCCCGTGTCGTGGCTGCAAAATGTCAAAAGCGGTGAAAAATGAAGCCCCGGGCTTTGAAGTTCGTACCGGCAGCTGCCAGCACGAAACCCTCCTTCATCCTTGGCGCATTAATTTTTCATTGGTTTGCTGGAGGAGTATGCGTGTGTAGTGAGCTGGTGGCGGCAAAAGATAAATCCATAAAACAATTTGAGAAATTAAACAATCAAAAGGCGTTAAGTGTTGCTTCTGGCTTTTGCCGGGTTCTGGTTCAGGTCCTGTTCCACTGCTTGCCATTGGCTCTTTGAGGGTTGTTTAGGCCCAGCTGTAGATTAAGAACAGCTGGTTTGTTTGCTTAGTTGATTAACCCCAAGCAGCGCCCACTTCCTGTTCCCTCATTTGTTGATGTTTGTGTTGGGATTTGTCACAGATTATAAGCGTTAAGAGCTCTTATTTGCTCCAGTCTAAGGCCAGCTTTTGCGGCAAAGAGTGTGAAATTTGAATGGTTTTTTATTGCAGTCAAGAGAAAGTAGCTTAAGAGGCTAAAATAAAACGCCTACTAGCAATTAGCACAATTTTTTTTTACTTGTCTTGATTTGTCAGCTTGAGACTTCTTGTTTACCATAATTTTCATGCTTTTGACATAGATATTTATTTTATTTATTTGGGAATTCTTGTAGAGACATTGTTTCAAGTTAAAGTAGTTACCAGACTTTATGTGGGTTTATTTATTTGGACTATACTGTATATGTTGCGATAAAACTCTGTGTTTTGCCACAATTTTCTTCGTATTGCTTCACGCAAATAGCGCAAGTAATATTCCGTATAGACCGAACAATCTTCTGAGAAAAACTCACGATGCACCACGAACGAGCTGCTTGCTGCATGGCGTGCATCGTCTTGGCTCTTCTCACCGCTTCTATTGGGTTGATTGGGCATTGGTTTCGGATAGAATTGCTGATATATTGAAATGCATCGTATTTTAAAATATCGATATATCGATGTATCACCAAAAATTTCCAAAAATATTACTTAAATCCTGTATTTAGTCAAATATTTTACGTTCAGATACTTTAGGAACACGGGTTTAACGTTTTCTTGTAAGGGCCTACTTTTGTTGTCTACAACAAGTTGCACAGCAGATGCCACCCTCTCTGACGATGCGTGGTATCAAATATTTAAGAGCAAGTTTTGAAAGACAAGACTTAGATACCCAATTATCTATTGGATCTGCCCTTTTTCTAAGCTGTTCCATCCAGCTAAGTTCGCATTTCCTTCTTCAAGTCGTTTGGCTCCAGCATATTTCTGTTTTGGATCATGTGTTTATGCACATCCCATAATCTTCCGTTTGACGTATTTCCACAATTTTTACGCACAATGGACATAGAATTTTGATCTATTTTTTTTTAAATCTATATTAAATTGGTCCATGTTTTATGTATCCAAATAAAATAAGTCACGCTAAATTGCTATTTATTGGAAAAATGCATAATAGCCGATATTTAACACAAAAAGTATGTACATGTGATAATATCGTCCACAAAATAATCGCTCCGATATTATCGTTTCAAAAATTATAAATATCGCTCATATCAATAAAGCGATATAATATCAACAATCCTTGTTTCGACGTCATTACCATATGTGTTCCCATCTTTCATCGCCAGCTATGATTCTTTTGAAAAAATTCGGATAGACGTTGACGTCATTCAAAATTTAAAACTTTCAAAACAAACTCAATCGATATGGCCTCATACTCAGCAACTTCCCTAATAGTGATTCGATGATTCTCCATAACAATTTTCTTTACTTCTTTAACGATTTCATCGATTTCTGCTGTGATGGGCTGAGCATCTAAGTGTTTTGGGAAGAGCTTCTACTACCATTTGTCGTTATACTAACCTCTATGCTGGCTTTGGGTTTTTCTTACTCTCAGAAACATCGTAAAAAATAGCATATATGTATTCGCATTCGCCTTATATATCGTCAATCGTTCTCAACGTTCAAAAATACATGAATTTAATGCAATATGGAAAAACGATACTTTAGGTAACTATAACTCTCGACCAGCTGTCACTACTATTTAAAAGTTATTTCCAGCAACTGTCTGGAACGTATATCTCTATCTGTCCATTTAAGTAGGTTTACTACACAGAAAGTTTGTTTTTAAATTAAATTTAAAACATAATAAAAGATAATTGCTTTAAATTTTTAAAGCACCACATAATATAAACATACAGATTGCAATTTGCTAGACCGATTAAGCATAGTTTATAACAAATACAGTATATGACCACTTTTTCACTGTTCAGCTAGCTTGATGACAACATCGTATTGCTCTATTTAACCGAAAATACGAGATACATATGTAAATAAGTACGTACATGTACGAGGGCAGACTGATAATTCAGTGATATTTTGAATGAAACAAAATTTGTTTTGACACAAAATGCGTTTTTCTTTTAACATATTAACCTTTTTGCTCGATACATTTAGACCAGGCGTTTTCCCACATTAATAACCCTACCAAATAATATATTTTTTTCACAGTACTGTGCCATTTCTTCAACGTTGAGAGCAGAAAAAAGTTATTAGTTAACATATTTCAAGTGACATTAGGCTGAAATTCATAAAATCACCGAGTCATAAAACTTATTCATTTAAAATTTTTTTATGTAATTTGACTATATATATATAAATATATATATTCCCATTAGTTCCGCGTCAGGTCTAAAAGGGATAAAACAGACCTCGTTTAATAATTTATTCGAATTATTAATTTCTTTTTGTAAATTTCTAAAATTATTTTGAAATTGGCCAAAGGCCCATTAAATACACAATATGTATACTTAAAATAATTTAAAATATGAGATTTTTTTTTAGTTTGTGTTGCATACAATTAAATAATTTGATGCCTAGAAAAAAAAAGTTAAATTACAACAAATTAGCTTTATTTTTATTGTAAAAAGAAACGCCAACGCAGTTTTGCATTTAGTTTCTATGAGGGTGTGCATGTGTGTGGGTATGCATGAGTGTGTGTGGATCAGAAAACAGACATTTGGCAAGATGCATTGAAGAAGATTACACTTGGCGTTTTCAATTCATGCAAATTTATATTAGGTTATGTAGACACATTTAACTTTACAAAGTGGAAATCTCTTAAAAAATGTGTTTTTAAATTTTATGAGTTTTGTTATGTGTGTCGGAACAAGCTTCGGGCGGAGTCTCGCTAATATGGTGCAAAAATCTGATCAATTTTTTCTATCTATGCCATGATTTATAGCTTTTGTCGGATGGTTTGATTTTTGAAACAACATTTACTGAAAATATCCAAATATTTGTAGGAAAATAAAAATCTAGGTTCAGTTTGAGTAATTTTTCTGCTTGTCTATATTTTTGTTTTTATTGCACTCTTGTTTATGTAATTTTCTAACATTCGTGCTCCAAATCTTTGTTAACAAATGCAATATAAATATTAAAATTCAATGTGTTGGCCAAATAGAGAAAAGTCAAATTTAGAATCATCAGACCGAACCAAAATAGTAGAAAAATAAAAAAACAATATACTCTTGTTTGAGAGTATATTCACTATATTAAACTATCAAAGTGTTAATAAAAAGGCTACTGACCCGTTTAAGAACCAGACAACTATTAGGAAAAAAATGTATTTGCGACCGAAAGATCTTGTCATTTTATCTTAGTTGTACACGCTATGGAAAAGGGCTAAACTCAAAAACCAAAAACTGAAAGCCGTTGGACCAAAATCTTGGAGGAAAAACTGCTGTACCGACCTTTGAAGAAATTTGAAAGATTTACTGTCCTCTTATTATATACCCATAACTTTGTTTCTTTGCTTTGTTTGCTTTGTTTCTTTGCTATGTCTTCTTCCTCTTCTTAACTGGCCATAACAGGCCATACGGCCTGATATAGAGCACTCCTCCAGGCGCTTTGCACATGACTTATCCAATCGGTGATACTGCAGGCATTTGTACTTTCCGCTCAAACACTTCAAGGACATTTTTCAACAGACAGCGTCGGCAAAACGGGAAAAGGATGAGCGACTTATAGAGTGTAAGTTTCGTCTAGCGAGAGTGGTCTCAACCACCCATTTGCCTACTGAAACCAAAGTAAATTTTATTAGCAAGTGATTCTCCTCTAGATCTCCATCCTGACATCCTTTTTCATTGTGAAGGTGTTGCAAAGCCTTGACAACATCAAAAGTGTATCTTTCAACATTAATCTGGGAGTCCAACTGCTGGGTCTCTCTACTCAAAGAAAACATATACTTTGTCTTGCTCTCATTTAAAACCGGACCCACCATGGCAGATTCTCTTTCAATAGCCGCAATCGCTTAGTACGAACAATGATATCGATAACATCTGCGGATCCAAGCAACTGGACACCCACTTAGAATACAGTTCCGTTCCGATTTCGCAAAACATTCTCCATCGCAAGGTTGAAGAGGTCGCAGAAGAAGGCATCGCCTTGTTGAAGCATCGCTTGGTATCAAAAGACTCAGAGAAGCTCATTCCTACCTTGAGGGGCTGCGTGTGTTGCTCAACGACTTTCAGCATAGTGGCACAAGCTTTGCAGGGAGATTCCGAACTCTGACGGTGCGGCATATACGCGAGTTTTTTTTTTCATGCCAATTCAAGCTCTGAATCATCTGATCTGAAAAGTTAAACGGCTCAGCAGCGGTTCAGCTGCAAGAGTATTCTGAAATTGTTTTTCATTCTTTTTTTCATGTGGTACATATCGTTCTGCATTATTCATCAGTGCAACCCCTCAATCTAATTTACAGCAGTGACTCACTTAGTAATCATGTCTATTCCGGATATGCCCCGGTACCGTTGGCGAATTGAAAATCGAGAGCTTGTATGTTAATATTATTTATATTGTATTTTGAAATATAAAATCCGTTTAAAGCTCATAAACCCTTGTACGAAAACAATGGATTTCATCTCACGTCATAAATGAATCTCATCTGCATTTAATATAGAGAAACTGACTTGCTCTATTTGGCTTATCGTATTGACTCTTGCCTCAATGAACTTGCGATATTATAAAAATGCTAATGCACATTGAAAGTGTTTGTGACCATTGCAAATTTTTGAAAGCTAGCACTATAAAAATATTGTTTATAAACAAAATGAATAACTTTTTTGGATCAACTTTTATTTTCGATTGTGATACACAATATGTATTTTATGGTCTGCTAACTAAATTATGCGCTTATGAATATTAAAATAATGTACAGTCCGAAAATACTAACTTTAAGATACTCTGAAAACTTTTGGAAAAGGTTTTGATTTGGATTTTAAGCTCTAAATTGATCCATTAACGAATGTTTACCAAAAAAAAAAACTAATCGAAATCGTTAATCGGCTAAAGCAGCAATCGATAGCCTGCTTATAATGGTACATCTCTTGGATAGCTTTACTCCAATTTTGAAATTTTCAAAAAGGTAAATTTTTTTCTATATGGCTATGGTTGTTTTTCGAACAACTAGCGTGTGTATGATGCATGGAAGACATGTTTAATCTTATATTTTTAAATCAACATCTACTGGGTCTCTACAATAAATCAGAAAAAGTGCCAAACAGCGTGCCCCTAGCGAAGCTTTCTAAGATATTTTCAACCATTTTCTTTTAATTTGCTTTAACTTTCTTCTTCTTAACTGGCTATAACAACCCGTTGTCGGATTACGGCCTGATGTAAATACATTCTTTCATTGGAATTGTGGTTTTACGTGGTGGGTCCCAAGCCCGTTTTTTCGGTCTCGAAAGAACCCGCTGTCATTGTTAGTCGCCTCATACGACAAGCTTTGACCTGCTGAGGTGGTATTCTCTAACCCGCTCACCACACACTTTAACACCACATGAATAATCCTGAAAAAAACATTATATCAGAAACGTTCGATTTATAAATTTATTACCTCAATTTTCTTTTCCACTATTGAAATTAGGAAACTTTCAGAAGCGAAAGAACGAAATTTATTAAAGAAGAAGTCCAAACTAATGCTTACTTTGTTGTTGCAAAAAATCATCTGCTTAGCATAAGTATTTTTTGAAATACTTATAGCTAATTTTTTTCATTCCGATTCAGTGCTCTATTTAACTTTGTAGATCGTAGAAATGAAATCGATTTTCGATGAATGATTTTCCAATAATGAATATGCTGGCAAGTTTTCATCCGTAAGAAAAATTCCAAGAAAGGAATGAACAGCAATTCGTTTAAAAAAAAAGAAATTCGTTCAACGAAGGATGATTTGGGCGTTGGTTTTGGGGATATTTTACTTAGGCTTTCCGATTCCGCGTTCCGTCTATCAAACGAACTGTTAATTATGCTGACTAAAAGGGTAACAACTATGGCATTTGGCCAACTGGATTCAATGGTTGGTCTTTGTTGGTTTACGTTGGTATTTGGAGCAAATAATTTGCTTTTACTTTACAAATGAGCGATTTCAAATTAGCACAAAACCAATAGACATCTATGAGAAGAAAAAAAAGAAGCTAATTATTCGTTTTTGTTATCTTTGCAGGTTAAACGCGACGATGGCTTGCCACAAATGATCTGTGAGCAATGCAAGGCCAGGTTTCTCATGATTCGCAAGTTTAGACGTCGTTCTCAGAGAGTGCAGCAACTTCTACGTGACATGGCTCGGGACATTGAAGAGCGCAATTTAAAGCAGGCAGAAAAACAGGAAGTGGTCAAGAACCACCAGCAAAAAACAGAGAAAATGGAACAGGATAATGCCAAAGAAGAGTTAATTAATAGCGTAGGCAAAGAGTCGCCACTAAAAGGCACCGCGGACATGCAGGTCGGCGACTTGCCGCCAGAGAAACTAATGCAAACACCAAAAGCGCCACGAGGTGCAACTCCAAAAGAGTTGACGACAACAGAGCTACCGCCCCAGAAAGCAAAGGCAACAGGCATGCTCACCCGCTGTGCGAAGCGAGAACATGCAGAGGAGCAAAACTTAAACAAGACTGAAATCGAGGGCGAATTGTCGGATCCGCCGCAAAAAATGCAGCGTATGAAGCCACAATTAAGGAATATGCGAAAAACACACTCAACCCCGTCACCAAAGACTGATAAAAATGGAGAGGATGAAATGATTGAAGACTTACAGAAACCAAGCGCTCTCGATGAAACTGTAAAGAACAGTTTAGAGAAAATGCCGTGGAAAACAAAAGCAGCACGCAAACAGATCAATGGAGAAGGCTCATCTTGTGCATCACCGCTCGCTACTTCAGCTGAACAAAGTGATGATTCTATAGATATTTTTTCAGGATTCATAGACGAAGTCACGAATCAGTCAATACCTACAGATAGCTCCGTTTCGGGTACATGCCAGTTTTTAAAAAAAACAAAAAAGCCTAAAGATCAGGCCAATACCCCGCTATTGTATTCATTGCGACGGAATCAACGTAAACGTTTGGCGGCAACCATAGTAAGCCCTGTAAAGCGTTTGCGTCGCGTGGTGGCACGTAAAAGGAATACGTCGGAGCAACAGCAGAAGGAAAAGACTGAAGCGGATCAGTTCAGCAAGCCGCAACAACTTCAAGTTGAAGAGCTGACCTCATCAACCGAAACAGAAGACGCTGTTGCTTTGTCTATACCACCCGAAGTGCCCTCACCTGTATGTGAGATAGAAATTACAGAGACAATTGATGGAGAGGATGTGGGACAAGCTTTAGTCAGCTCTACGCATGAACAGGAGAATTCTTCAGAATTAATGATACGCATACCTTTAAATACGCTATCCAACGATTTGAGAACCAAGTTAGTCAATGTTGTTGAAGTTAGCGATGTAAATATGCAAGTTGAAGGGGATAACGATGCGGAAAAGTCGTCTGACGAGACTGATGAAGTCAATAATAATGAAAATTCGGAAAATTTTTGCCAGAGTGCTACAGCAGGTAGCTTCAATTCTGCTGCAGCACTCATGGAACATAAAATTGAAGCAAACACAACAGATGGAACGCAAAGTCCAACCAAAGAGATAGACAAAGTGGCTGCAACAGCGTTGCAAGTGGCAGAGTCACCGCATGAGATACAGACGCCGCGCTGCAACCACAATAAGGGTACACCAAATAATGATGCTAATGATTTCTTTGCTGAATTTCAAAAACACTGTGAGAAATCACGGAATAACTTAGAAGAAGAAGAAACTAAAAATGCTGCACTGCCTCCATTGTTACCAGAGCCAGCAGCTGATGAAAGCTTGGTGCTTAGCTCAGAGAATCCAGCTGAAGCCAAGCGTTTGTTAGAGGTAGAAATGAACGATGTGGAGATTACGCTCAACGGCATACTTAATGAAATGCAAGATCAGCATTTATATACGCCTGTGTGTCCTCATGTTGATGAGTTTTTGTCACCCGCCGATTATACACCGCTGACAGACCAGGAAACAACTAGTGTACCATTGCCACATACAGAAAATCTGTCCACCGAACAGCTCTTTGATAGTGATTTTAATGGCTACGATGCCTTCCCGCCCGTCCATGCTGTTAATGCAGCAAATGAACTTATAGGTTTCCAAAATGATATACCCTGTTTTGAGAACATTGAAGTGGGCACGGATGCGTCAATGGAGGCAAGCTTACAGGAGGAGCTTACCCAGCTGCTAAATGAACTCCAACCAACACAACAAACGCAAGCAGCACCACCAGTACAACAACAGCTGCCACAGCCGACGCTTTATCAGGCAGTGGAACAGCTAGCCGCAGAACAGCTAAACACCGAGCCGCTGAGTACAGAAGCGCTAGCAGTCAAACAACAGCTGACAACAACGGTATATCAAACACAGCAGCCCGCCGCAGCCAACAGCACTGAAAACTATCAACTCTACCAGGCGCCATCTGACAGCAGTGGCAAACTGCAGCTGATTAGCTTGCCGCAAGAGCAACAAGTGAGTCCCTATGCCGCTCCTCCACAAACACAGCTACTGACGCAGCAAACCACCCAGCTGCAATGGTCAGCCGTGGGCGGTCTGGAGTCCATCAAAACCACAGACAACAGTAGTAGCATGGACAATCCAACAGCTGCAACCACCACTTATTATATAGACGCCAGTGATCTTTATCAGCCACAACAGCTGGAAAACTGCAGTAACCAGCAGTTGACCAGCTATACCATGGTGCAGGCACAACAGCAGGCAACGACCACTCCTCATCTCGATTCGAATGACAACTATTTAGAGCAGCAATCAGCAGCTAATCAGCCTATTATGATACTCATACAACAGCCAGAAATGGCACAGCCGGTGGCATCAGCCAGCAATCCACATCAGCCGCCATTGCAAATATTTGGTGCACCCATTACCAATGAGCTGCATGTGCAGCAGCTACAGCAACAACAACAACAACTGCTGCAGCAACAGCACCAACTACAGCAAGTACAAAATCAAACAGTATTAAACATGCAACAGCAGCAACAACATGCAGATAATAACAAACAACGCGTGGTTACGCTCAAATGTCGATTCTGCCACAATGGACCACGCTTCTCCAATAGCTTGGAGTACAGTAAACACATCATTGAGCTGCATCCGGCCGTGGCGCCCTTCAATTGTCCCCACTGCACCATGACATTTGCCGGACGCAATAAACGCTCCCAACACATACTCACGCATCATTTTGTGCAGCATTTCCAGTGTGGCCAATGCACACAAGTTTTTCCAGCACAGCGTGCCTTGGATTTGCACTTGCAGCGTTTTCATGCGCTGGGTGAGCAGCAAAGTGCCCGAGCGAACCTACAGCAAGGTGTACGCGTGGAAGATGTACAACTACAAATTGCAGAGCAGACGCAGAGTAGGTTGAGAGGTTGCAAAAATGAAAAAGATCTACTAACGCTTGTTCAATTATTTACAGCTGAAACCTCGAGTAGCATGACAAGTGGTACGGCAAGCTTGCCACGAAAAACTCGCATATTATGCTGTCCAGATTGTGAAGATGGTAAGTGTTATAAGTTATGCAGCTACTATTTCTTACTTACCATATAATTGTACTTCACCTAGGATCCTCTACGGATGGCCACCATCACGACAAGTACGAGGATTTGGGCACATTGCAACCGCCAGTGGTTTTAACGCCACCCTCAACAGTCGCCTCAATGCCTTCGCCACAGCCCGTGTGTTCGCCGCATATTACCATGCCCTCGCCAGAGCAATCCGAGCCGGATTCTACAACTACGCTGCGTCAGTTCCGAAAAAGACGAAGCTCGCCGTGTACGGCTAGCTTGTACAGCCTGGCAAAGCCACAAATCAACTCGCCTTCACCATCCTCCTCACCATCATCGTCTACCATGGAGTCGGTCAGCGTTCTGCGCGGAAGTCATCAGTGTTTTGTTTGCGAGGAGCGTTTTACCAATGATATTGCTTTAAAGAAACATCAGCAGTTGGCCCATGGCGCACAGACGACCATGCCTTTCGTATGCACCATTTGCAAACGTGGCTTTCGCATGCGCACCGCGCTGCATCGCCATATGGAGACGCACGATGCCGAGGGCAGACCTTACGAGTGTAATGTGTGCCGCGTACGTTTTCCACGTCCCTCACAGCTGACGCTGCACAAGATCACCGTTCATCTGCTGTCTAAGCCCCATACTTGTGATGAGTGTGGCAAACAATTTGGTACGGAGAGCGCCTTGAAGACGCACATTAAGTTTCATGGTGGTAAGTGGGGTGGGGTGCGCACACACGCATGCGGTGGTTACGGGTGCTAGCTTGTAGTAGTCCGACATAATGATGTAGTCCTTTTGTTATGTAGTCATTTATGTAGTCGTTTGTTGGTACTAACCCTAACCTAATGTACTCGATATTGTCTGTAACAGTTTTTTCTGCCGTGATTGTGTGCTCTTCAGGTAAACAAAACGCTAATAAATCCAATTACAAAGAGCACATAACGTATTGCTTAGACAACTTAGAACTGAATTTGCGCTACGCTTAACTAATCCAGCTTTTTATGCACAAAAGTATGCAACAATTTGGAACTAATCTTATATATACGATACACCATTAGTTAAGCCAGCACCATTATTTGTTAAGTTCATAACGCACTGCGATCAGCAGTGTGCGGTTCTTACTGGAACTTGGTTAAAAAATAACTTTTAAAGATACGTAACATTTTCTTAGAATTAGCGTAAGATACTAACTATAATTGATCTTAGTCTAGCCCAAAATTTTAACTTTTGCTTATGATTAAAATCAGTAACTGATATACATGCGAGTCTAAAAAAAATGTCACACTAAATTTGGTTTAGCGGCAAATTTGTTTTTACTGTGTAACAAGACAAAACCCCATTATGTAATTTCCATGTCTCAACTCCGATTAGAACTATAATGCTTGCTGCTAAAACAAAACAACTTTATTTTCCCTTAATTTTAAAAATATGTTTATGTTTACTCCGATTTTCTTAAGATTGATCATATTTCATCAATCATAAAAATGTTCCCTCAAAATTCCTAAAATGAAGATTTCCTGTCCAAGAGTAGATTTCAGTATTCCCTTTTTGAAAAAGATGCATGTATACAAAATACCACTTATTTACTTTTCAAAGTATATGACATTAGAGTCTAATGATTATAAGCTCAAGACATTGACTCCTTTCGGAAGAACTCGCTTAACTTTTTATTGCTCATTAATAAAATTATAAAAAAAATTTAAGAAAATTTGCTAAGCCTTTTGAAATTATGTTGTTTCAAGAGAAGTTAGATAATATTTCCACTCGTAATATTAATTTAATGCTTGAAACCGTTCCAATAGAACTGCAAACTCCATATCTCCATGGCTACGCACGTGACAGTCGTGCGTCTTTAATATGAAGAAAAACAAAGAAAACATGAAAATATTTGGAACTTTAGTAGCCTTTTATGTAGTGTAAAAGCTATGAGCCCTCGAGATTGTGGTCTTGAGATATTAGCTTGCAAAGAGCAATACTTGACGTGACAGAAAATATAAGTGTTTTTGTTAGCATCTATAAAAACAAAAAAGTGGGAAAAGCATTTTTAAGATTCTTTTGACTTAATCGTGAATAGTGTTATGTCACATTCCTGACCCTGTTTAACCTTCCAGATATAACACAAAAAAAAACTGTTCCCTGTGTACTGTACGCCATAATCCCGTTATCGGGTTACGGCCTGATGTGAATACATTCTTTCATTTGAATTGTGATTATACGTGGTGGGTCACAAACCCTACGCACAACCCTCGAAAGAACCCAGTGTCATTGTTAGTCGCCTCATAAGACAAGCTTTGACCTGCTGAGGTGGTTCGCTAACCCGCTCACCACACGGGGGGAAGAGAACTTAAACCCCAAAAAATACTGGTAACAATCTGTTAACTAATCTGCTTCATGCAAGAATTTTGCACTCCTTGATAACCAAGGTAGTTATCGCGCTCCCTACCTTCCGTTGGTGGAGCCGTTGGTTGTTATTTTGCTTAACTATTTAATGACGTAGAAGAGCTCGTAGAGTTCGACGTTTTATCGAATGCGCTAGTCGTTGCTAAAACTTAATTGACCAAAGATCTAACGAAGTACTTTCCGTCTTTCAACCAATCAGCCACCCTTTATTTGATAGTAAAACTTCAAAAACATTACTTTCATCATTAACTCTTATTGAAATCCATGATTTTAACATTTATTCCCTACTAAATTTTATTTAATTCCAAAAAATATTCTGTGTGAACGCGTTTAATTCACTGTTACCACTCTTTCTCTTATGTACCCATCCAACTCTTCTTATTTTATATACACTCAGCTGAACCATTTCTATAGACTTTAAGGTCTTCCTAAACAGCTGTTTTGTTTCAGCTAAATTTCATTTCCATTAAAAATTTCAATAATTTCATAAAAATTACTAGCTCAAACCCTAAATACAATGTTGTTCCCTCTGCACACTCTTACCCTGCTGTCAACTCACTGTTAGCATTAGCTACACCAATGTATACTTATAAAGGTAACGTCGTCGGTGAGCGAACATTCTTAAAATTTTGTGAGTGAAATAGCAAAAGAGAGAGGCGCAAGTTACTCTCGTTGATATAACACATATACATATAACATAAACAGAAATAAAATGCGCGACACACAACCTCTCTCATTGAAATTAGCAAGAGAATAAAAAATTAAGAAACTGCGCTGTTGACGTCGCAACGACGACGTTACCTTGTTAGGTATACATTGAGCTACACTAGGCGGCACTTTCTGTTAATGTTAAGCAACTGTGCTCGCTGTGTCTACTCTCTGTTCTGTTTCTCTATCTCTCTGTATGTTCTGTGCAGCTAACCAATCCGTAGTAGAAACCACTGATTCCCTAGAAAAGCTAAAACAAAGATACAAAGCAAAAATTGGAAATTATCTATTACAGAGCGCGGTTATCCTTGCGATCAATGCGATCGCGCATTCGTTTATCAAAGAGATTTGCGCAAACATCAACGCAGCATACACAGAGGCGAGCTATTTTACAAATGCGAATTCTGTCCGCGATCGTTTTTGCATTATACGGGTTTTCAGGGTAATCAACTATATAAAAATTTGTTTGTTTTAAATTTAAGTAATCTGAGGTATTTTAGTATGTAAAATATTTATTACATTGCTGCCTGCTTTGCATGCCAAAGTCAGCAAAGAATTGGCTGTAGATATAAATATTGCACCGTGCTTAATATTCTTTGCATGCAAATTGCGAGTTCATTGCCGTTATTAATCAGTTTAATTATATATATACAGCACACATGAACACACATCTACCGCTGGGTGTCTTCCTAAACGAGAATAATTCGTTGTCCAAGCTGAAGCCATCTACGGAGCAGACCAGCAGCAAAGATGCAGCCAAGGATACTGCACTAACGCCCCGGAGCAATGATGAGAGTCAGGCTGTGGCGTCTACAATATTGGAAAGCAGCACGACGGGCATGCCAGTTGTGGCTGCAACGCAGCCATAGCCCCAGCCCTATTATTTAGTTTATAATAATTATATTATTCATAATCAGCTCATAGCTGGAACTTTGAATTATCAATACCTATATCAATATTGTAGTACGAATATTAAGGCACCTTCCTATTGTTGTTAATTTTAAGTTCCACTTAGTCAGCGTGCCCAAAATGGAAACACAAAAAGAATGAATCATTGCTTCCATTTTAAAGAAAATAACGAAAACTGCATTGAATGCAAGACACCAACAAACAGAAATACTGAATTTATTTTATGTAAATGGATTAAAAAGAAGTACATGTAGTTACACTGTAAAACTTACCTAGGCTTAAGTTAGTTGTAAAAGAAAAATGTTGTTCATTCAATGAATAGTAGAATGTTTAAGGCAACAAACCTTTAATTTATATATTTTTTTTTAATGTTTTGAGAAATGTTGTTCATTCAATGAATAGTAGAATGTTTAAGGCAACAAACCTTTAATTTATATATTTTTTTTTTTAATGTTTTGCCGTATTGAAATTTTACTTGCATACTTACTAGAGTAGGTTAGAAGTGCGTTTTTTATGTTTAAATATTCATTTTCATATGTATATGTGTAAATGCTAAAGATAACGATTTCAATGAATGTCATTCACGTATCGTTTACTAAGCTAGTTACAAATATCTTAAGGTTTTCACAAACAATAAGCACCACAGACAAAGAATATCAATAGCCCAAAACTGCAACGGCAAACATACAATACACAATCATTTGCAATAAAAACAAAAATTCCCACTTCTATAATTGAGTGGTGCAATTAAAGTCAAATTTATTCAGTTTTCTTATTTGGCGGGCAAATTCTTAAACAAATGCACAAAAACTTAAAGCCAACCGTATTTTATGTTTTATAAAATATTGGTACCTACTTATGTTATGTTAGGAGCACAGGACTAAGGCCTGGCGCACAGATTCAGTGACCCTCCTTTTCTCTTAGTAGTTGTTTTGTCTTTCAACGCCACAAAATGACTCTGTTCCTATAAGAAGGCTAGCAGCTACATACATATTTTGTTAGTTTATCTCAGATTTTCCATCAACACCATGTCTAGGTTTCAGCCTATGGCTTTTAAAGACTTATGGTTGTCCGTTCTCTCATACATAAAAAATGTCTCAACCTTTACAAAAATTACGTTTAATTTAAGCCAAACATATGTTAACAAATATTGATGTGTCAATTAGTCGTAGTACCAATCGAGAAACAGTAATGAAAATGACATAACCAACAAAAAAAACAAGGACCAAACACGCAGACCGGCATTACGTTGTGTGGCCTGACGAATCTGCTCATTGGCATCCTTCACATTCTCCGTAGTGCCCACAACAGCGCTGACAATCCGCTCAATGTTATGCTGCTGCAATGCCACCTACAACAAAAATCATACTTAGTAATAATTAAAACTTGGATTTTAAAGATAGCTACCTTTTCTGTAAAAATATCTTGCAGCTGTGCAATGTCCACCACGTTCTTTTCAATTTGCTCGACTTCCTCGGAAACACCCTGTAGAAAGTTATAGATGTGCACATTCTCAGCCTCAAATAATTGCATGTCCTCAGAGCTCAAAGCGTCCTCATCGCCCGCTTGCTGTTGGGCTGTCTTTTGTAAATCCTCATCCAGCGCCACTTTGGCGGAGGAGTCAGCCAACTTGCTGCTGTTGTCTTCGTTAGCCGCAGCGCGACTACGTTTGCGTGTGCGTGACTTATGTGACGTTGGTTCGGGTTTTTCTGCAGAATCCTCTTCATCCCAATCTGCCCAATTGTCATTGTTCCAATCATTGTCGCCTACATCCGCTTCATCCGACTGCTGCGCCTCATCCGGCTCAGAATCATTGGCGTCTGTGCTGCCATTGCTTATCTGCCGTGCTAATTTGCCGCTATTTGGACCTGCTGGACGCACTGGTATCTTCTTTCTATCAGAGGCCAGCTTCAGTAGTCTATAGGTCTCTAATTCATGCTGTACGCGATACTTTTTCTGATCCAAATAGATTTTCTCCACGCCATGTAAATAGCTAACTAACAAATCTAATACAGCATCAATGTGCTGACGTTCCTGTGGCTTTCGCTTCGCGATCTTCCAATCGCTGCGCATTTTAGCCAAATGTTGTGTATAAAAAGTAACAAATTTCTCCGTTTCCCGATCTATCAGATCGCGTTGCTGATCTGTCATGTGTGTGGCGCTTTTTAGATGCTGACCAATGCGCATATAGGCTGTGCGATTCTCTATAAGCAATTTTCGCAACGTAGTAATCTTATTGCATACATCTTTGGCCTGCTTGGCAAACTCATCCCGAAGTCCAGAGGCGCCTCCCGACTTGGTTGTGCTCAATATACGTTGCTTGTCCTTATCGGTTTTGTTTGCTAGCTCAGACTTACGCTGCAGTCGCATTGTCATAACGCTGGCCTTGAATTGTTGCGTTATATCCATATCCACTAGTATTTGGAGCCACTGTAACTTGAACCAAAATTTAATTTATTTAACTTTAATTCCACATCATCGTACACAGCAGCCAGACTTTGTGGCAACGCTGCCAAAAAATAGCCAGTGCTGTACAGTGCAGCTTAGCACCTAAATATACCACATAAAAAATACCATATGGCCACAGCAGCTGTTTGATTCGCGCCAATTTGTAGTGCGGCATTTCATTGCATTTCCTATCCCATTTAAAATTATTTTTAAACAAAATGCAGGCATTCTTAAAAACTGGTAAAACCAGCAGTGCCAGCAGCACCCCTGCAGACAAATCACAAGCGACAGCCGTCGAACGACGCAAGCCGCCAGCGCCCTGGGTGGAAAAATAGTAAGCTAGAACAATTGTAGCAATTTCCATAATTGCCATTAACTTTACTCTTTAACAGTCGACCGAGAAGCGTGGATGATGTCGTAGAGCAAGCAGAAGTCGTGTCCGTGCTCCGCAAATGTGTCGAAGGGGCCGATTTGCCCAACATGTTGCTCTATGGTCCGCCTGGTACTGGCAAAACTAGTACAATACTTGCCGCAGCTCGTCAAATCTTTGGCGATATGTATCGCGATCGCATACTCGAGCTAAATGCCTCCGATGAGCGCGGCATTAATGTAGTGCGCACTAAGATTAAGAATTTCGCACAGTTGTCGGCAAGCGGTGTGCGACCGGATGGCCGGCCATGTCCGCCCTTTAAAATTATTGTGTTGGACGAGGCCGATTCCATGACACATGCCGCTCAGGCTGCTTTGCGACGGACCATGGAGAAGGAGAGTCGCAGCACCCGTTTCTGCTTGGTCTGCAATTATGTTTCGCGGATTATTGTGCCAATTACCTCGCGTTGCACAAAGTTTCGCTTTAAATCGCTGGGCGAGCAACAGATTATAGCTCGTCTGCAGCATATTTGCAAGCTGGAAGGCGTGCAAATTGAACCGGAAGCATACAAGTCGATTGTAAAAATATCCGGTGGTGATATGCGCAGAGCCATAACTACTTTGCAGTCCTGCTATCGTCTCAAAGGAACGGAGCATACTATAAATTCCGATGATTTGTTAGAAATGTCTGGCATTATACCGGAATCTTATCTGTCGGAATATTTAGAGGTATGCCGTGCTGGCAATTATGAAAAGCTGGAAAACTTTGTAAATGAGCTAGGCTATTCAGCATATAGTGTGGGACAAATGATGGAGCAACTGGTTGATTTTATTGTACACTGCGGCTCGCTGACAGACAAGGAGAAGGCCATTATATGTGATAAACTGGGCGTAAGTGTTACTTTTTTAAGATAAAGTAATTAAACTAATTAAATTTCTTGCAGGAATGTTGCTATCGTCTGCAGGACGGCGGCTCCGAGTATCTGCAAATAATGGATCTGGGCTGTGCCATTATACTAGCTCTCAAATAAAACTCTCCCTTCTACATTCTTACACACATATTATTTATTAAGTTTCATTAAAAGTATTTGAACCCATTTAATTCGCTGCAAATTCAAAGTCTTCCTCTTCGCGTTCCCGCTTTACGGCTACGTTGCTGGTGCTGGCAATGCTGCCAACGGCTGCAGCATCCGTATCCACTTCCATTTTGGTGTCGCCGCTAGCTTCGCGTTTAATCTCTGTTACGGGCACAGTTTTCGTTGTGGTGGTAAATTTGATAATAGGCTTGGGTATGGTGACAACCTGCTGCTTTGACACAATCGAATGCGCACGTTTGGGTCCATTTGCGCTTGAGACGGGCTTTACCACGGTTTTTACAGTGCGTCCTTCTAACACGGACTTTGTCATTTTCTTAGGCTGATTTGTAGCACGCATTTTGTAATTAACTCCAGTCAGACAATAACGATCTGGTGGCAAACGCAAGCCGCAATGTGGCTTAATTGCTGGCAGCGGCATCGAATTTCGCAGCTCAGCCATTTTGGCTAGCACATGACGCGGCGGCGGTGCCGTAAAACTCTTGTCTAGAGTCATTTCCGTGGCCAGTTTGACGTCCTCAAGATCGATGGTTTTCTTGCGGGCATGATTGGCATATATCTTGGCATCATCCAATATGCAAGTTACATAGCCTATCAAAAGTAAATTAAATACTAATTTTTTGGCTGGCGAGACTGCAGACTACTTACGAAATGTAAACTCAAGCATTTGATTTACCACGCGTGGTTCGTACTCTTGTACATTAAGTTCCTTGAGAATGGACATAATAACCTGGGCATCTTTCGGAACATGTTTGATTTGTGAGCTTATTTTGGCTTTTTCTGCTTTTTCACTGCTCATTGTTTATAAACTTTTGCTTAAGAAAAATCTTCTTCTTACTAGTGGTGGCGACAGTTGCTACGCTATTATCGATAGCCAAAGCGATATGCGATAACTTTAATGTAGTGTGTGCAGTGTTTGGAAACGTGTGTTGGTTTCACCATAGCAAAATATGTTAAACACCAAATCGTAAGTTAACTCTAGTGTTGGCAAATTTTAAGCACTCTAGCGCCACCTTACGTCGATATGAGCTGCCCGTTAACTTAATTCACAAAAATTTGATGCAGATAGTCGGGACGGTGCTCGACAGTGGAATACCCTGTACCCTTTTTCTTTATAAGCACTTGATACGGTAAAATGGGAACGGAAGTATCCATTTTTATATCTATTTTCAAAAGATCGGTATGCCTGAAACATTTTCCTATTGGGAAGTCAATTGACAAGTTTTCCTATTGGGAAGTTGGTTATTATGGGTCAAAAATTACTTTTATGCTCATAACTCCAGTATTCTTAGGCCAATGTCGTAGAATTTTGAAACATAGATCAAAAACACTGTTACAAATACATGTGGCAATTTTCAAATCAATATGTTGCGGGGTGTGGCAGTAATTATATCGATTGCGAGGGGAAGGGGGGCTTCTATTGAAAAAGAGACTTACACGAGTCTCCACAGCAAATTTTGTTAACTCTAGGTCACATGTATCCATATCTACATGCTGTGGAATTTTGGAGCAATTTATTGGCGAGGGGGGTGAAATCAGCTTTCACTTTGGGTACAGGTTATAAAAACAACAACTTTTTAATGACTAGTTTTTATTGAAAATATACAATAATATAATGTACATTAAAATGTAGCTCTTTATGATACGGTATTACATATTTAGTTAATATGCATTTAAATTCAAATATTCATGAATTTTCCACTTGTTCTGCTTTATACAATGAAATGCCATTTGGTCGCATATAAAATTGATTTTACACAACTTTCTGATTTAAAAATTAAATAAGCTAGCCTAACATCAGCACTCTGGATAACTCAAAATAACTCCCAATAACTAAGAAAAAATCAAGCACTTAAAAGTAGAGCTTAACAATAAATTTACTACAACGTTTTGTGAAAAATGCGTATGAACGAACGCTGCCGCTATTGAAAGGAAACATTAAATCATTTATAGTAAAATCAGAAAAGAAGTTACATAATACATTACGCATAAAAACAACATTTAGCATAGGCTTATAATTATTTTACAGTATTTTACACGTTTGCGGCTTAGACCTTGGTTTCCTTTCCACCGCACGTACGGCCTCCTCAAAAACTTGCGGCAAATTGATTTTCTTCTTTGCCGAACACTCGACCAAATGATGTGCATGGATTTCCTTACGCAGCTTGCGTCCTTCCGCTGTAGTAACATATTTCTCCGAATTTGGTATGCGTAAATCTAGCTTAGTGCCCACCAATACAACGGGCGTATTGTTGGAAAAGTGACGTATCTCGGGCCACCATTTGCTCTTGATGTTATCGAACGATGTGCGACTGCTGATCGAATAGCACAACAGGAAGCAATTTGTCTGCGCCACAAAGGGTTATGAAATTATATTATCAGTTGAGTTTGGTAAATATTGTATCGATGATAATTTTACTTACATTTGGATAGCTTAAGGGCCGCAATCTTTCGTAATCCTCCTGACCGGCTGTGTCCCACAATGTAAGATTGTATTCGCTTTCATCAACTGTTATATTGCAGGCATGATTATCAAACACTGTCGGTATATACTCCTCCGGGAACTCGTTCTGTGTGTAGGTTATCAGCATGCAGGTCTTGCCCACCATGCCATCGCCAACGATGGTTATTTTAAGCGGGCGTAGACTTTTTGCCATTGTATCTGTATCTGGATTGTCGTCGAGGTTGTAAAAAACTGCAAATGTTAAGAAATCGAGCGGGCCTTAAGAAATTGTATGCGTATGTATGTGTGTTTAGCGACAGTTTGTGATATTTCAATTTGCTTGCTCTTGCACCATTTGGTGGCATATGTTGTTTATAAGACTGCGCCCCGCAGCCAAGCCCACGTATTTTTATCCTGCAGTAACCGGAAATCGGCTGCGATTTCTCTACTCTACTCTGGCACTCTCTTCTACTTTATTTTTGCACAATGTGTGGGCATATTGTTGTTGTTTTTGTTGCCGTTGTTGTTTCGCCAATTATGCAAGTTGCAAAAAGTACAACAATTTTTATACCCTGTACACATAGTGTACAAGGCTTTTATAGACTTGTGCACTGTATCTAACAGGCAGAAGGAGGCGTGTCACACCATAAGTTCCATGGGCGAAAAGTCTTATCATTGACTCGGAAGGCGATTGGACAATGTCCGTCCGTCTGTCCGTGTGAGTATATAGATCTCTGAGACCATAAAAGCTAGAGACACAAAATTTTACCAAAAGATGCGCGTAATCCCATTTAAGATGAAGTTTGTCGAATCAAGTCGATATCTTACCCCCTTCCCCCGTGACAGATTTGCGTGGTTTACAACCGCTCGATTAAGTCTAAAAATGATCGAGATCGGATAAATGCATCAAAAGTTATAGTCAAAAATATGAACATTTTAACCCCCCCCCTCGCCTATAAACAAAATTCCACTACATGTAGTTATGGATACATGTGAGCTAGAGTTAGAAAATTTGGTGTGGAGAGTCGTGTAACCCTAATCGTTAAAACTGCATCCATCTTTTTTCAACGGAACTCCCCCTGCCCCCGCAATTGATTTGAAAATTGCCACAGACATTTATAAATATATTTTTGATCTATGTTACAAAATTGAACGTCATTGGCCCAAGAATACTGGAGTTTTGGGTATAAAAGTAATTTTTGCCCCATACTGGCCAACTTCCCTATAGGAAAACTTGTGAATTGGATCTTCCCAATAGGAAAATGTTTACAGGTATATCGATCTTATGAAAGGAAATATAAAAGTGGATACTTCCGTTCCCATTTTACCGTATTTAGTGTTTATAAAGAAAAAGGGTACAGGGTATTCCACTGTCGGGTTTTTTCTTAACGGTACATTGAACTAGCAAACAATTAACAGTTGGCTGTCAACGTTTGGCGCTGAACTTGCGTCGTTTCAAAAAGCAAACTTTAATCTTATCGGCAGCCGTTGCGCCAGCAAACAACAACAACTACAAGAGTAAGTGCTATAGCAAGACCGCCGTCAAGTCTCGAGTTTTCGTAACAAACAGTTTTTGCATTTGCTTTTTCATGGGTTTATTTTGTTGTTTTCATTAAGTTGTAATTAGTTGCAACCATTGGCCTTGCAAAATGCAACGATTATGTTCATAAAATTCTTATATTATGATAGTTTCTTAGGAAACTGATGCATAAACTATTCAAGGGAGGCTGACCAGCAAGTCACAAAAGTTATAATAAAGATTTAGTTACTCGAAAATGAGCTAAAAACTGCATAAATAAATAAAACTTTCAAAAATGGAGTACATAATTAGGGCTCCTAGCGGCAAAAACCCGTGTGGTGAGCGGGTTAGAGAATACCACCTCAGCAGGTCAAAGCTTGTCGTATGAGGCGTCTAACAATGACACTGGGTTCTTTCGAAACCAGTAGGCCTTAAAAGGGTTGTGCGTAGGGTTTGGAACCCACCACGTAAAACCACAATTCCAATGAAAGAATGTATTTACATCAGGCCGTAACCCGGTAACGGGTTGTTATGGCCAGTTAAGAAGAAGAAGCGGCAAAACCAATAAACGTGCGTTAACTTTTTACCCGATGATAGCGCCTCAAGCGACAAAATCAGTAAACGTACGCTAAGTTAGTTGGGCTGCGATTTCGTTATAGGGATTCGAATAAGAGGGAAAAAGACGCTCTGCGCATGCACAGTGTTGCGCATCGCTCCCTTGTCTTTCCTTCAAGGAGGGGAAAAAACGATAAGGTATCGTAAAGCAAGCCATTTCGTGCGACGTATATCAACAAGAGAGCGAGCGACAAAAAATTCCGAAATAGTTAGAAACATTTCCGTGTTGAAATAAAATGTTATGAAATCTAAGACTACTTAAGGTCATTGCCTTAGAGAACTGATTGTATATATCTTCTGTAACTGTGTTAGCTTTGAAAATCTTGATCTGAATCTCTCTCTCTCTGTCGGATCTTCGTCGTATAGTTTTTCGAAATTGTACCACCAGAGCTGTCAATCATACTATTACGCATTATTAACGTAAAATAATAACAGTTCGGCAAACCAGGTTCGAAACAGCTCTGTCACAATTCCGCAGATTGAACTCAATTGACATTGAATAAAGAAACACATAATAATCACATAATCAGAGCTGTGTCAGAAATCTCTAGAGGTTTCGACTAAAATTTCATTTGCATTTTCTTAAAAACTTTTTAGATTTCCCATTCTTTCAAAGATATTTCTGGCACATTGACGAAATGCTTATCGGTGGGAATTCGGTTGAAAGAGATGTCAGGCACAACCCCTAATAATTTAAAGTATATTCCCTAAGGTTTTGACGACGATATCGCATTATTATTTGTTTGACTTATAAAATATTGTAATAATCTTAATAAGTCTTTAGAATAGATGTAAATAAAAGTGAAAACTTAAAAGGGCCTAAACTTAATAAGAAATCATCAAATTATGACTTTTTGTGACGCTGGGGAAGGGAGTTTGCGATAAAGTCACAGTTAAAATGTTAATACATTTTTCTTTAGGTGCTGTTCATAAATGACGTCACCAAATTAAAAAGATTTTTAAGTTGTGGATCTTTTTGTTATCTGCACTTAATTCTGTAAGAAATTTACGAACTGTTAAAACAACTATTTTTGGGTAAATTGTACTTTTTAATTGGCGTAACAAAATTGTTAATGATACGTGTTAGGATTTTGATACTTTTGAAGAAAAAGCGCTCGAAGCGGCAATTTTTCAAACTGTCTAGGGGCGAAAAAATGTCTAACTCCGGGCCCGATTCAGTTGATATTCTATTCCAAGTTTATACACGTAATGAATATTGTCATATTCGCATAATGAGTATATAACTCATAACTCATATTGTGTATGTCGTTTTTCTCTCTGTGTAGTAATGCCCAAAGCGGTTTTTTGGTTGCACGACCTGTGACGTCACATTAGGGGTAGTGGGTTGCCTAAAAGCGACTATTTTGTGACAAGGGAGCAGGGGGTGTCAGAAATCCTCAAAATTCTGGTAACGTCCGCTCCCTTTCCTCCCAAAAGAAGCGATACTTTTGCTTTAAAAAAAAATGTTCCTTGCGTTTGCCTGGGTATTCCATTATCAACAGTTGGTTTCAAAAGCAAGAATTTCAGAGAGTGAGCTAGGCTTCCTAAAAGCAATACATTTTTATGAGCGAATCTAATAAAAAAAACTGTACTGCAATTGCCGTATTTCTTGGAAATTAATTAAGCAAACGTTCGGTAAATACATTAAACAATTTTTATGTTGAGATCACAGCAAGACTTATATAACAACAATCAAAGTAGCAACAACAACAACAACGACAACTTAAACTAATGCACTTTCACCAAGCTTTTTTTGTTGCTAAACATATTTCAATACGAGTTTTCTTTTTTAATTAAAACTGGTTTAAAGCCACTGGCCTAAAACTTGGCCAAAACAAGGGAAATCTAGCTAGGCTCAAAAATCAAAACCCAATGAACTGTGGGCGTTGAATATTTCTGTCAAACATTCCAAGATTTGTGAAGTTCGCTGCGCTCAATACACAGAAAACTCATTGGAATTCTGAGAAGTCGCAGCACAGCAGCACTTATGACTCATGGACGATCCCAGCGCTCATTTTCTACAGTTGACGCTCGCCAACAAGTGTTTTAACAATTAAATACAGTTTTGTGTGCTTTATATAATTAAACAAAAAACCAATCCGTTAAAGAAGATGACTAAATGCAGGCGTTTAATTTAGTTTTCTAGTGAGTCATCCAAAGGTTCAAGTAACCGGGTTCATAAACCGCAAAGTAATACACACATACATGACATGTTGCAATCAAACTTACATAAAACCGGTTCGAGTAAATGTCATCGTTTACCGTTCGCTTGAATGATTTCATTTGAACCTGAACCTTTTCATTTTCACTTGTGAACTTTATATTGAATAAAAAAACCGACTGCTTAATAAGATCTGCTGGCACGTGATGTACATGCTGAACTTTGACTCATTCTGAAGTTGTAACGATCATTTTAGATGCTGCCTGGCGCTAACGGCACACTGTCAAGCCCTGCTCTTCGTGCACAATTAACCCTAATTGCTGTGGGGGCAACAAGGGGTTAAGTGCTCTTTGTAGTTGCGTTTTTAGCATGTGCTATGCTTTTTAAACCAAAAATTTTTTATCATAATTATTCGTTTTTTCAAAACTTTTCTTTTCATTTCTATCTTGCATTCTTCTGCAAAGACTCATTTTTTCAATTATTTTTATTGAGACTTGCAAAAGTATGCTTTGTTTTTAGAATCTATTTAAATGACTGAGTAATAGCTTCCTCATTGCCCTCGTGTGTTAAAAAGTTTGCTTTCTTAGTTTACTGCAATATTTTTGGCGTAATCACAACAAATTTAAGTTAAATTTATTTTAAGAAGTAAATAATTAGGAAGCCATGAGTGTTTACTAATGACACCACCCGGGACTCTGATGACTAAGATCCAGCAAATTAATCATCGTTAGAGTTTTTTTGTGTTTCTAGCTTTGAGTGGATAAGTAGCAGTAGAGTTATAAAGCATTTTGTATAGAGCTTAAGTTTCTTCTTATATGTGACGGCTGTGTTTATAATGAGTTTTTCACAATACATACAGTATATGCTCCCCTTGGTTAGACCTAAACGGTCAAACGGTGATTAAACCGGCTGATTTGATGGATCTGGTTGTAAATGAGAGCTAACCATAGTATGTTTATGCTTTCTTCGAGTAGAGATACACAGCGGTTGGAACCTCAGATTGATGTAGAAAACTATACTTTTGATGTTATGTCAAGGATGTCTTCTACCTTGGCATCACCGTCACAATAAAGAACGATGTAAGCATGGAGATTAAGCTTAGAATCACTCTTGTGAATAGATGTTACTTTGGTTTCAGTAGACAAATGAGTAGTAGAGACCCCTCCCGCCAGACGAAACTAACTTTCTATACGACGCTAATGTTTCCCTGTTGTGCGTATGGATGAAGAATCTTCAGGAAGGTCTTCAATGCGGATGTGATAGGGAGGCGACGAAGGAGCAGACCATGTCTCCGTTGGAAGGACCAGGTAGAGAGTACACTAGCTACCTTTGGTATCACCAATTGGAGAAGGCTCGCTCAAAGCGGAGGGGGGAGAGCTTTACATCAGGCCATAACCGAGTAACGAGTGGTTATGGCCAGTCAAGAAGAAGAACCGATGAATCGTTATATTAAACACATACTATGTTGATGCTTCAAACGTACAAGGTAGTTCATTTGTTCGAGAGAAATTGTGGACTTGTAAAAGAGCATCTTATAGTTTAAAATTAAATGTGTTATCTTTTTTATGAGGATCAGTCTATGACATCGCTGTCTTGAAAACGGGGCGACATAATGTATAAGGTTCAGCGTTTTAGAAACGAAGAATAATAATAAGTAAATAATTTACATTATTTCCTTTTTTCTATTACTAGAGTAGAACTTTGTTTTTACTGTTGTTCTCTTTCTTCAGTTGTCGATTATCCTAAAACTTTTTCTTTTCGTTTTCATCATCTCAGTTTCTAATAATAACACTTTCTGAAAAGTCTTATTATATCTAGTGCTCTTTACCAATCCTTCTGATTACTCTACACTTTCATTTACTTTATCTCCAAGCAAGCATGTGTATACGCTTCTCAGTGGCACAAACTTTAATAAATGCCAGCTCAATGAATTTCCAGCTAGATAATGCAAAACTGTAAACTATTTTAGGAATATGGTCTAAGCAGCTGTTTATATTAATAGATACAAAAAGTATTTTTTATCTTACGTCATGGAACGGAACCTTCACCTTTGGCATGAGCGCTAATTGAAATATAAACTGAGCAAAAACATTTCTGAGTAGTTGATAAAAACAATGCTTAAATTTTTTCCAACTTTGTTTATAATAATTTAAAACGCTTGAAGAAAAACGCGTAACCGAGTTTGTTTATTTTCTTGTTGTTCTTGCCTAATAGCCGAGACGGTTCGACTGGACTTTTCATTCTATTGCTTAGATTTTAGACTGGAAGTAAATTTTAATTTTTGTTGCTATTTTTGTTCTATGCTTAAATTTTGCAAGCCCGAAAGCACACAATTTCTAGTTTTGCAATGATCTTAGCCAAAATATTAAACTATGCACTGTTTGTTGTTGTTTTTGGTCAGCCGCCAAAATGGAAATTGTTTATCAACAATGGCTGAAAGCACTATTGTGAATTCACTTCTTTTTTCCCCTTAATGTAATTAATACGCACAGAATGTGTTTAAGTACATAAAATACAATTTGTTATTTAAGTGTTATTATGAGTTTATAAAGAAAGGTTTTATAATTACGCCCTTGCAGAAAGTTGGCAATGTAACATCGAAGGAAAATTAGACATGAAAAAGCTAATCAATCTTCATTATTAATTTGTAGCAAAAGAAGTTCTCTTCTTTTGATGTGAAGAAATTTTGGAGCCCTTTAGGAAACAGCCCAAAATCTTAATAATGATCTTATTAAAATATCTTTTACGTTTTCCCCTAAAATAAATTTCTTTAACTCTCTATTCTCATACATTTTTAAGGGATATAAGAATTGGATTGGATTGCATTTTGGCTACTATTGCAAAATGAAGAATCCGTTTGTAAATCGAACCCAAAAGGGATTTTGTGAACTTCGAGGCAGCAGAACGGTCTGTTCAAGAAAGAACTTACTACTTAATTGAGTCGAACCGTGACTATAGGGTATCAAATCGAATAGAACAGATACGCGGTTCAAGAATTTTTAGCCAACTTAAGGAGGTGGTCAACTTCGCTGGTTTGACTCTACACATTGCTATGTATGACTGATGAAGCCTCTTGATGAGTAAGCATCGAGTCCATCAACAGAAGCCGCTGCCTCACCCAAAGCAAGTGGACCTTTAAAACAAATGAAATGATCATTGAAATTTTTCGTAAGATTGAAAATTTGAATGAAGCTTTGCAATATTCCCAACTTAGCTCCATACATTCCTTCGAAAAAGTCAATGCTGTATCGTACGCTCTGTCATTATCTCGTGTTGAAAAATTTGACAAAACAAATGAAATGGTTCCAAAATATGATATCAAAGAAGCGGAACTACCGCGACAAATTGGTATTCCCAACCGCTTGCATAACAATTCCGATGTTGAAAATCATATTTTTAACATTACAAATGATATTGGTACATATCTAAATTTCTTACAAAGTTTGCGATCAAGTTCTTTCATGTCTAAACATTAGATTCGGCCAATTTTTCACGATCTCTTGATGCTTTTGTGCTTGGCGAGGAATCATTCTATAAACATTTTCTTAGATTTGGCTCGCAAAGTCTCGCAGTCTGGCAAAAAACATGGTGTAGAAGCCTTGTCGCAGAATTCGTTCAATTCGTGAAAATATAATATATTATATTATGTTCCGATAAATTTGATATGGAAGAACTGATGAACGAATTCATTATCATAAATACGAAAAGAACATATCAGTTTGCTCTATCGAAAGATGTAGTCTGAGAACTTTATCGCAATAAAAAAAAATCTATATTAAACACATACTATGTTGATGCTTCAAACGTACAAGGTAGTTCATTTGTTCGAGAGAAATTGTGGACTTGTAAAAGAGCATCTTATAGTTTAAAATTAAATGTGTTATCTTTTTTATGAGGATCAGTCTATGACATCGCTGTCTTGAAAACGGGGCGACATAATGTATAAGGTTCAGCGTTTTAGAAACGAAGAATAATAATAAGTAAATAATTTACATTATTTCCTTTTTTCTATTACTAGAGTAGAACTTTGTTTTTACTGTTGTTCTCTTTCTTCAGTTGTCGATTATCCTAAAACTTTTTCTTTTCGTTTTCATCATCTCAGTTTCTAATAATAACACTTTCTGAAAAGTCTTATTATATCTAGTGCTCTATCGAAAGATGTAGTCTGAGAACTTTATCGCAATAAAAAAAAATCTACTCTTTACAGATGCAACCGAAGATTTTGTTTTCTGTATAACCTTAACATTCATAAGAAACTCAATCTCGGCATGAACTACTCAACACTCGGTTTTGAAACGTGCTTTCGCGAAGTAAAGGAGCCTAAAGGTACACCGCAACCCGAGAACAGGGTATTAAGGGCAGACTAGAAGAAGTGGTTAAGTAGCTTAGGATGTTCTTTGTATCCTCAATCTAGACTACTATAATATCTTAAAACTGTTTTCGTATTAAATGATCAAATGTGGCCATGATTTCACTTTTTGAAGGAAATATACAAACGTGATATATTTTCTAGAATTTATATTTATAGGCGCTTTCTGAATCCACAAACAAAAAAATTACAGAATTCACTTTAAATCAAATTCGAACCCAACAGAACTTCGTAACTGTGTTATAAGTTTTATGGCTTCTTAATGCTATAAAGAGAAAAATCCTTAAAATCTCTTTCAACCCAGCGAGAAGATTGTTGCGATTACCTAAAAAAAACTTCGAGAGCGTTGAAAATCTATCATAAAAGTTTTTAATTGAAGGATTCTTTAATAGATATAAAAAGAAATTTAAGACGGAAACGTCTAAAGTTTCCTGGCATTCGATTAACCAAATTAGTTTCAATTTAATTGAGGATATATGCCTGGGACATACTGTAGAGGTCTTTCCTTTTAGCGTATATAGACTTGGTCTCATTACAGTTAACTTTTCTTTCGTGTTTTTTTGTTATGCTTCTTCTTTGCTACACTGTTGCATTGTTATCTGCTGCTTTAGAGGTCTGTCTGGCCTCTTGTAAACTTTTCATATCAGATTACGTCCATCGGCTTCTTGGAACACTTGCCACAACATTTCATGCCAATGCTTTTGTTCAACACACACACACACACCACACATACTAATATAATAGAATATGTCTGCTCGTGTTTATTTTCACATAATTTGTTGCCATTATTTATGATGACAAAATTAATACACAAAAAAAAAGTATTTCTCTTTCAACTTGCAGCGCCTTCAGACTTGCTCTATCAAGTTCTTCGCTTAATCGACGTTTTGTATAGTTTATATGGCACATTTATGTACATAATAATAAAAATTTGATGCAGACAGTCGGGGCGGGACCACTGCCCGACAGTGGAATACCCTGTACCCTTTTTCTTTGTAAACTCTAAATACGGTAAAATGGGAACGGAAGTATCCACTTTTTTTATCTCCTTTCATAAGATCGATATGCCAGTAAACATTTTCTTATTGGAAAGTTCCAATTGACAAGTTGTCCTATTGGGAAGTTGGCTATTATGGGGCAAAAATTACTTTTATACCCAAAACTCCAGTTTTCTTGGGCCAATGTCGTTGATTTTTGTAACACAGATCAAAAATACATATATTTAAGTCTGTGACAATTCTCAAATCAAGAAAAATGGGGGCGGGGTGTGGCCATAATTAAGGTAAATCGATTGATTTTTTTCCATTGAAAAAATGTGAATGCAGTTTTAACGATTAGGGTCACACGAGTCTCCACACCAAATTTTGTAAATTTAGCTCACATTTAGCTACATTTTGAAGAAGTTTATAGGCGAGAGGGGGGTGAAATTAGCATATTTTTTACTATAACTTTTGATGTATTTATCCGATCTCGATCATTTTTGGAACATAGATGCACATTAACACATCTCTGAGGATTTTCGAGTTGATAGACTTATTGGAGCGGTTGTAAACCGCGCAAATCTGTTACGGGGAAAGGGGGTAAGATATCGACTTGATTCGACAATCTTAATCTTACATTAGATAACGCGCATCTTTTGGTAAAATTTTATGTCTCTAGCCCTTATGGTCTCGGAGATCTATCCCCACATACGGACAGAAGAAGACTTTTTGCCCATGCCATATTCTATAATACCCTTTTACACTATGTGTACAGGGTATAAAAATGTATATAGTATACACACAGTATATTGCATTATTTGTGGCATGAATGTGTGAACAAGTGTCAAGCAGCTGCCACTGTCCAGTCATTCGTGCCTTATCGGCGCTTTATAATGGAAAAATTGAAAATGTGCGGCAAAAAGCATTGTAAAAACCCATTTCTTTATAAACCAATGCTGGCTTGTGCATAGCATTTGCAATGAAGCATCATTATATTTATGACTTATATGATTTATGCACTAATTATAGTCATTGCTATTTTATGGCTTTAAAGTGAGCCACTTGAACTTTTGATATTGAATTCAGAATATAGAACTTATAGAAATTATAATTAAATTGATAAATTATAATAGCGGTTATGCGCCGGCTTTTTCCACATTTCCGATATTTCATACTTCTTGTGAAAATAGTGACTGTAAAATTTAATTAAATGCATAATATTTTCATGGAATTTTATAGTATATTATGAATTAACCAGTAGTGCGGCTATAGTCGGGACATGCCGATTATAATATACCCTGAATCCTCAAAAACCCAGAGCTTTAATCCGCAGTGCAGTTCCAACTTTGAACTTTGAAAATTTTTGCGAGACTTTTTCTTTTGACACTTTTCAAATGATCATTTCCCAAATGATTCTAATGCATTCTGCAAATTTTAGATGCATAGTAACTAAAGAAGGATCTATTTTTAATTTCAAGATTGTAGCTAAAAACCAGCTAATTCTGTTTGGGGAAAAGGGAATGCCAATATAACTGTGGTCATTTGAAAGAGTAGCTTAAGTCGACATAAGGAAATGTTGAGTTATTGCGCTCTAGAACTTTATTGAAGTCATTATAAGTCACCGTTCCTTTTTTAAGTTTGTTAGAGAAGAAATGAAATCAAGTTTTAAAAAAGAAATGGTGCCTTGAATTGACATCTATAAAGCTCCAGAACGTAATATCTCAACTTTTCCTTATGCCGACTTAAGCTACTCCTCCATATGACCACAGATGAAATTGCTGAATGCAAGTGAAAAGCTAAAGAAAGTGTCAAACAAAGTGTATAGTTATACTTTCTCCCTTCCCGATTTGGGAAAGTAAATCAATGAAACGTTTGCAAAACATCTCTAAGCTTTCGAAGGAAAAATATTAGTTATTCTATTTAGAATGCCTTCAAAATTGGATATACGTCAAAAACCAAACTAGCAACAAAGGGTTTCCCCAAAGAATCGATCGAATTTATCGATCTTTGGACAGAATATTTCTTCACGGAAACACTAGCGAATCACTTCCTCCCATCCGCAAATGGATGAATTAAAGCTGTTAAATGCTTCCGTTTAAATCAGAGGTCGGCACGATGCTGCTCGCGAGTACCAAAATCAAAAATTTTTAGAAATGCATGCGGCAGACCAAGCCTGTTCCAATACCTTTAAAAGGCTTTGGTCAGGTTTGACCCAGTGCAAAGTAATAGAAGTGATTTTAGGCTCAACAACCTTGGTTATTGTGGCATTACAGAGCATAAGTTTCAATTCCAATACTCCAGTCGATACCCACATGGCTAGGGTCAGTCTTAGACCTCGAAGAACTTAAGAGATAGGGAAAGCAATATCAACTTTTGATGTTTTTTTTTTGTGTAACTCTTTTATTTGGTTAACTTGATAGAGATTGGGGTACTGAAGTAAAGGGAAGTACTTTCTTGTTATTAATCAAAACAAATTTTTTGTTTACTTTGATTAGTTCAAGAAAGTTCTACACTATCTATATTTTGAACTTCAGTGTCTTTCACAAAATTCAAGGTTTTTCCCCTGCTCTCTCATTTCCGACTATCTTAATACCATTTGGTAGATATGTATTTACTACAATTTTTTGACGCTTGGCTCATGTACTACTTCTTATATAAAACTGCTCTTTATTTTGCGAAAAAAAAGAGTGCTTAGAATACATACATATACTCTATTTTTATGGTTTCTTGCATGAGTTTTCATATTTATTAAACTGATTAGATAAGTTGGAAAAATATATGTATATATATGAATGTGTATGTAGAAATCAACTTTAAGTGCGATAAGTGCAATTAGAGTGGGTTATATGGTGCGCTAGAGCTATAACTGTGCCTAAAATGGTCCCAAGTTAACGTTCATCTAGCAACAATACAACACTTTTGACAACTGTGTATGTTTTAGTAGAGAAGTTTGGAGGGAGCTTGTTGGGCAATGGGCTTGTTACACGCTTGGCCAATTAGCTTAATTAAGTTAGGTTAATACAATATTTATTATGCCATTGATCGCTGCAAAATTGATTTGTAGTTTTATGGAGCTTATCGCTATATGCTATACAAAGTACATAGATAGAGGAGTGTGGGGCACGTACTTCAATGCTTCCTGCGAGATAGCACGATTCTGCCGAAAATTCTATTATACACTGGCAGAACCATCAAAGGCCATGTAACCATATAATTTTTTTGTTAACTAAAATTGGTAACTGGCCTTAAGCGGCTAACACATACATATAGTGTAAGAGAGTGCGTGTAAAGGTGTGAGTGAGGGAGTTGATGAGGTAGAATCTTAGCGACTGAGTGCTTGACATTCCAGCAACGATTGTAACGTGAGTGCGATACAAATGACTCAGGTGATAAAGCGACAATGGCGCTGCTCAACACACAATAGCCAAGTTGGTTAAATAGATACCCAGGTAGGCACAACACACACACATAGATACAAGACACTGCTAGATGCTGCCAGAATCCGTTGGCTAACTTCAGAGTATCAACTTTCCAAAGAAAACTAGCCCAAAACTAGTCGTAGTATATAGATTTGGGATATAATCGAATCTATATGCTTTGCTGTATTTAAACCGTTTTAGTTGTCGCGCGCCAACGCAAACCTGATGGAGCACACACAGATACACACGCACACACCTAGATATATACACACGCAAGCAAGGTCATAGTATAATATTAATTTTGCTGCTTATACAAATGTTTGCATGTATTGTATTGACTTTTAATGTATTTACTGTAGTTGTTGTTGTTATTGTTGTCGCTGTTACTGATGATGTTATTATTTTTGCTGTTGCGGTTTTTTTTTATTTTTATATGCTCACAATCAATTGCTGGCAAGTTTGCTGTTGATTTTATTTCTATGTTATATATTTATTACTACCAAACACGTACTTATAGATATTAAACTACTATATAGTATATGCAATATTCAATTTAACGCACGAATTTCTTTATGTATTTGTATATGATATATATTTATATTGCACACCTTGCGTATTAATCAATCAAGCAACACGTCTGATTGACTCCAAATCAAATGATGATCAAATCACAAACAACAACGATATTGTACAAACTTTAAAACAAAACGCGCAGCGCAGTTAAAAGATACGTTTAAAAACCAAGTGTAAATGAAAATGGCAGCAAGCGCAGCGTCAACAGCAACCGAACCGATCGCTTGCGCAGTCGAAACTCAAAAGTGAGTGGCTCACGAATTGCCGCAGTGACAAACTCAAACTGCTACAATCCAATTGAGTCTGAGCATGCGCAAGGGGTGAGTGGCAGAGTGAGCGGTGTAGCTGTTTCGCTCTGAGTGGCAATTTTATCGCCGTTGCTTCTTCTTCTTCTGGTTTGGTTTGATAAGTACTTCAAGATTCTTACTTGCTCTTCGTATGTATATGTATATATGCTGGTTATTGCGATAAGAAAATATGGCTTTTGTTTTTGTTGTTGTTGCGCGTGTGTGCAATATTTTGTTTACTTTGCGCTCCCAGAGTTATTACACACGCAATTGTTTATAAAACATTTTATAAATTTAAATTAATATTGCAAAAATTGTTACACACTGTGAGCCCGTTACTCATTGTGGTCACTTTTGCAACCGCACGGGAGTTTTTTATATAAATTATATTTTTGTATTTATACCCTGTACACATAGTGTTATTACAATTATAGATTTGTGCAATGTATGTTACAGGCAGAAGGAGGCGTGGCACACTATAAGTTCCTTGGGCAAAAAGTCCTATCATTAACTCGGGTAGCGTTTGGACCATGTCCGCCTGTCCGTCCGTCAGTCCGACTGTCCGTATGAGGGGATAGATCTCCAAACCATAAGAGCTAGAGACACAAATTTTTACCAAAAGATGCGCGTATTCACATGTAAGATGAAGCTTATCGAATTGAGTTAATATATGCCCCGTTTACCTTTGAATCTGCCAACTCGAAACTCCTCAGATATGTGCGTCGTGTTTATGTGCATCTATGTTTCAAAAAATATCGCAATCGAATAAATACATCAAAAGTTAGAGTAAAAAATATGCAAATTTCACCCCCACTCGACCATAAACTGCTCCAAAATTCCACTACATGTAGATATGGATACATGTGAGCTAGAACTACAAAATTTGGTGTGGAGACTCGTGTGACCCTATTCGTTAAAACTGCCTCCCCCTTTTTTCAATGGAGCTTCCCCTTCCCTCGCAATCCATTTACCTTAATTACTGCCACACCTCCCAACAAACACCATTTATAAATGTATTTTTGATCTATGTTACAAAATTCAACGACATTGGCCCAAGAATACTGGAGTTTTGGGTATACCTTATGAAATGAGATATAAAAGTGGATACTTCCGTTCCCATTTTACCATATTTAGTGTTTATAAAGAAAGAGAGAGACTGTCTGCATCAAATTTTTTTTATAGACATATGACAGAGTCTCTTACTTAATTTCAATAAGCAACAATATTTATCTTTCTAATAGAAGCACTATTTTTAATAAAGGTTATTTCCTTCAGTAGTAATACTAAGAGATTGGGGAAATTAGTTTGGCAACGATTATTGGAGCAGACCCCAATAATACAACTTACTAAAACACTGCAACAGTTCTTCGCATATCCATAACCAAAGCTGCCCTTTATCCTATCCATAAAGTTTCATCCCTAAATCATGTACGACTCTCAGGGTTGTGCTTAAATATTCATTTAAATTCCCTTTAAAAATCCGTCGGTCAGACGCATCCTTATTAGATTTTCCATGCGGAAAATTCTTATAATTGACTTGGCTACCGATTGGACCATGTTCGTCTATCCGTCTGTTTACCTATCTGTCCAGGAACACAAAATTTTACCAAAAGATGTGTGAAATCTCGGGTTAGATGAAATTTGTCGAAGCGTGTCTAGTTTATTTTTTACTCTAACTCTAATCTCTAAAATAACCTTACCAATTGAAAAGCATCCCGATTGGAAAGCTTTTAAACAGGAAAAAGAAAGTCATTCAGATCAGACTTGTAAATAGAAACATAAAAGTTGAGACTTTCGTTTTCATTTTACCTTACTCTTTATATAGTCAATCCTCAAATAATGTGTATCATTAGAGTATTCCATTATACTCTTGAATACTCTTTATTCACTGATACCATCTCCGTGGCCACGGACGGCTTGGCGGTGGTGAACTTCGTTTGATATGGCGTCTTTTCAGAACATATCAATATAACTTCTTGGCGAAACATTTAAGACTGCCGTTCGGACCCACGAACCCATTCAAAACCCTAACCAGAGTTCTGTGCGCTTAGCCGCCAAAGTGCGACCTTACTAGACACTGATTAGTAGGTGTCCATGTTTTTTGAATCCTACGGCCTAGGCGTTTGCGGCTACGCCGTTAACCTACGGTAACTAATGGCGTTTTTTAAGATATGAAAGATAAACGATTAAAAAGCTTTCGAACCAATTGCTAATTCTAACCTTTTGGAGAAACCATATTTTTTTACTGCACTTTAATTAAGTCTTATGAAACGTAAAATCTCTTTTCAAAGTAAAATGCAACCTTCTAAAGCAATTAGGATTATTATAATTCTTTTGGCACACTTTTATGTAAGGTTACGTAATGTCTGGTTTATTTCATGTATATGCCTACAAATATGGGGCTGGCGACACATATTCATTAATCAACGCCATGCGCTTTGTGTGGGCAACGTATTCTGACGGTAATTAAGTTTAGAGCAACGCACATACTAAATAAGCCTAAAAAGTGCGTACAATGTGGAATAACAAATTAATTCAATTAGTTACCAACAAGGCGTATATATCATAATTAGTTACAACAATTGCATTGCCGGGCATTGTTAGACTGAAGCGTTAACGAAGGGCTATAAAGGGTTAAAGAATAAAATTATAAGATAATTTAAATGAAATTATAAAAGACCAAAGAAATTTGAAACAATTATGTACTCAATTGAAAGAGCTACGGCATAATGGAATTTTATTTTGAGTTACAGTCGCTAGTGCTCTCCATATGAGCAGCACATGTGTTGTAATTGTGAGAGCGGAAAGAACCCTAGAGCAGGTGCACCATAAAACACTTGAAATATATATTATTTTGCTAAAGAGCTACATATTTTAAAAACAATAGATTTACATTAAAAAAAATTGTCTTTCGTTACTTATGTATATACCTATTGCTTGGCCCTCAAGGAGTTAAACACTACTTCAAGGTCATTTGAAACATATCGAAAGATATGCACTTTCCATTTTCATTAAAATAGACTGAGAGACGTATTTCACATATTATGAAAGGAAATGCTGGCGAGACGTACTGGCTGCTTGGTTCGAACAGGCGATAAGTGATACAAATGCGATAATATTGCAAGTATTTCCCGTTTCCGGTAGGCTGCCCATATGTGTAACTATGTGTGTGTGTGTGTGTGGGTGTGTGTGTGTGTGTGGGTGTGTGTGAGTAGGCCTGTATAGAAGTGTGGGGTGCGCATTTATCTGCGCTCACCTATCTTGATGTTTGTATAAATGTATTGACTCAAACCGAACAAGGGGATACCCTCTACCTAAAAGAATTTTGGAAGAAACAGCGAACATTTTTATACCCTGTACATGAAGTGTAAGAGGGTATTATAGATTTGTGCAATGTATGTAACAGACAGAAGGAGGCGTGTCCGATTTTTCCAAAAGATGCACAGAGGGAATCATTAAGAAAAAGCTTTAAAATATACAGGTAATAATATGCCAAATTTAGACACCTCCTCCTATAAACTGCAATAGAATTTCACTTTTTATAGAAATGTTAAAGTTAACATTTATTATAGAAATGTACCACATACATAGACTCATGTTAGGCTCATAAAACAAACAATGTTGACCTTTTTCCGAATCATCCCACCTCCCCAGTGGTGGCCAGAACCGACGACCGATCATTCAATGTGTGTCGCTACGTAGTCAGTGGCGAACCCTGTACTCTTTTTCTTTATAAACACTAAATACGGTAAAATGGTAACGGAAGTATCCACTTTTATATCTTTTCTCATAAGATCGATATGCCTGTAAACATTTTCCTATTGGGAAGTTCCAATTGACAAGTTTTCCGATTGGGAAGTTAGCTATTATGGCAAAAATTACTTTTATATTTATAACTCCAGTATTCTTAGGCCAATGTCGTCTTTTTAACACAATTGTCTGTGACAATTTTCAAATCAATATATTGGGGGTGTGGCAGTAATTAAGGTAAATCGATTGCGAGGGAAGGCGGGGTTCCATTGAAAAAATGTAGATGTAGTTTTAACGATTAGGGTCACACGAGTGTCCAAATTCGTCAAACTCGTATTTTTCCCGGCATATGCGCATCTTTTGGTAAAAAAATTTTTGCTCTAGCTCTAGAACGGTGCGACAACACGGACAGATGGATATGTCTATATCGACTCGACTATAGCTCCTGACCATTGTTGCCCATGGAACACATAGTCTGCCACGCCTCCTTCTGCCTGTTACATACATTGCACAAATCTATAATACCCTTTTACACTTTGTGTACAGGGTATAATGATTTTTACGATTGATGCAATGAATCGCTTAAAAATCTACGATTTTTCACATGCTAGCTATCATTTTACTTGTTTCAATAAGATATGCAGGTATGATCATGTCTTCAATATTAATTGAAAGAGACTTCACGTTTCACATCATTATGAATTACTTTACGGACACCTGTCGCTTAAACAGCTGCTATTTGCGCATAAGAGAACGAACTTAATCAAATTAAGTTATTCGATTTAATTTTTATATATAATTCATATAAAAAATGTAATGTTAAATAATACTTTTCAATTAAGGTGCTTGCTAAAACAAATGAGCCAACAGCTCAGCTTCGCTCATATCCATTTTGTATTTTTGCACAATGTCCTGTACTTTAAGGCGTCGCCGAACATGTGGTGGTTGGTAGCTAAAGAGGTGGATTATAAATTATTAAAGTGGATTAAATTAGGTTCCGATAAAACCACTTACTTATCGTTATCCAAACGTTTACGTCGGGATATATTAAGCGCAGTTTGTCGCACTAAATTTCCAACAACACGACGACTCAGTACCATGCCATCAACAAGAGGCGTAGCGAAGCTCACCCGACCGGTCGGTCCCTGTAACTTAACACGTAGTAAGCCAGATGGAAGCGATTGCATGAATATTATGTGCGAGTCGGAGGGTTTTGGCTGCTGCAACTCTTCGCCGGTGCGTGTGTATGGTAAAAGCTCTTCTAGCGGAAAGTTCAAGTAATCTTCATAGCTTTCTAGCCATACTAGAAGTATCTTCGTAGGCGACTGCGGGAGCAGCGCAGGCTTGGTTACGTTTCCCTTGCGACGTACAGGTGCGACAGGCTCCTTGATTTTAGTATCTAAGTCCAGTTTTAATTTAGATGAATTTGATTTAGATGGAGCGGTCTCTTCATTTCGTATCCAGACATTTCTTGTCGAGCCATCGTTTTTGCTACTGTTAGAGAGTGTACAATCATTAGGATCCACGCAATAGCTTAAATTCCAAGATGTAGGCACTACAAAAGCTATCTCCGAAGAAACGTCTGCCCAATAAAGAACTTGCTGATTGCCGTTATAGTTGAGTTCCGTGTTTACACGTTTCTGTTCGCCTGGTTTCGATACAGAACTATGTTGCTCTGGCTTTGGTACAAAGCCAGTCCAACCAAAATGCTCATTTACCTGTACGGGCCAGCCTAGCGTCTGTAACATGTTGTCAAAATTAGCGTCGTGCAAATGACCATCTGATATGTTTTCGATAATCTCTTGTGCCTTTGATTGGCCTGCTTTTACATAGAATATGTGAACCGTGTCAACAGTTCGAGCGCTCAAGTTATCTAGGCTGCTAAGATCGGCTGAAAAAGCGCTATGTTTGGTGTCAAGTGCAATAAGTGGTCTTTGGGACGGTGCGCCAAGCGTTTCAGCCGGGCTCAATGGATTAGGTGTTTCAAAATTAAGAAAACCAAACTGTGATAGAAAAAGGCGTGCAGCATGAAACTCATAGCAAACGGTAGGTGGCGTGCACTCCTGAGCATGCGATAAGCTATCCACATTATTGTCTGACTCCGCCCAAGCAAGTTTTTCGTGAATATTTTGCTGTTCTAGCATTACTTCTAGCTGGTGTATGATGTCAGCTCCGTATTGTCCGCGTATCTGTTCAATTGTCGGTATTGAGTAATCAGCAACGCAAGAGCTCACTTTGTCAACACCTTCTGGAAAGTTTTTCTGCTCACATTCGAGCCGCTGGGTTATATCATTCATTGGTATGGGACGTCCCGGATTTACTCCATGGTATTTGATGCCTGACTTGCTGCGTGGCAAGTGGCGAAGCTGCATAGTCCAAGCGTGTCGACCGTAGGGGCTGCGTATAAGCACTGCGAAAATAAATGTTTGCTAAATAAAATATAGGTTTTGCCGTAATTTGACTTACGTGTGACAGTTGGTTGAGGGTCCTGATCATTACCTAATGCCTCCTCTAAAAGTGCCAATATCGTGGAGTTCTCTGTGACAAAATACTTAAACTTTGATATAGCCTGCTCGATGTTGCATACACCCGCCATGCTGTTCGATTCAGGCAAAGAGTTACAGTGCTTCATAAGGGCTAATTCATCCAATAGAGATGAAATTGATTCGGGCCCACATTCATTTGGAAAGTAGCCCACTTGCTGAAGTATGATGCTTAGCAAGTTTTCGGCGGCATCACGTACACGCATCGAAGCTGGTTTTAACACTTTCTCATCTTTAAATTTTGGTATATCCCCATTCTTAGTTTGGCTCTTCGTGCCAGATATGCCCAGTTCCACTACCTCAAGCACAGTTTGTAAGCAATCTTTGTCCTGCAAGAGATATGGGTGTTGCATAAGCCAGGCCGATGTGCACTGAAAAGCGGCTACTATAGTGCTATGCAGATCCTTGCTGTGTGCTGGTGGTGGTCGTGAGCACTGATAGCAAATATAATCGCAAATCCACTTTACGGCGCGTTTGCACTCCAGAGCGTCTGAGGAAATTATAGTTAGATTTGTTTCTGGTTGGACTATTTTTACTAAGTTAGCTATATTGTTTGGTGATAGTTAACATGGTACCATGTGGAAAACAAAATATCAATCAGGCACATTTGTTTTTAAATAATTCAAAACAAATTTGGTGTTAGTTGGTGTTAGTACGAAATTAGGTTGGAATTCAATGCCAGAATGTACATTGGGAAAAAATAGGAAAGAAAAGAAAGATTTAAAAATAAAAATGAAGTTAGTTGAGGAATCAATTAGATAAATACCATTGTTATAAATCCTCGCTGCAGTTAATTTTTGGGTATGAAAGATGTAAAAGGATATAGGAAAGCACGTACAAGTATGTATAATGAAGTGTGGCGGGGGAAAATTTAACAGAACTTAAACATTTAGACACGTGCTCCGAGATTTTTTATAAAAACTAATTACCAGTGTCGCGTATTTGCAAACGTGCTAATCCTGCTAGCAGTTCCAAAGCAGCCAGAGAAACATTTAAGTCGGTTTTCCATGACGAGATTAAACGGTGACAGACCAAATAGGTGGCTCGAACAAATAGAGCATGAGCGGTATCTGTAATGTTAGGGAATTTAGTAAATTAAAAACGTTCGGAAAAAAGAAGTAAAAAATTAAATGGCAAACATTAAGAAATAAAAACAAAAAAATTACCATAAGAGCTGAGGCCATCAAGTTCTTGCGCAAACTCCATTGACGCATCGTCGGATATAGTTAAACTTGGAAAATCATGTGCCGAACCCGGGTCACGTGGGTTTACGACATTGACGTGAGCACTTAAGCTGCTCATGCCAGTACTAAGTAGCGAAGCAGAGCGCTCTGAACAAGCTTAAGAACCACAAAAAAACCAATAAATATTTAACAAAACAAAATTATTGAAAAAAGCTCAAGTACAGAAAAATAAAATTTTAAATTTTAAATGAAAAGTTGTATAAACAAATTAAGCGCTACTGGCAGATACATATAAATCCATTTACCTGAGCTTAGTGGATTCACCTCATGGTGTTGCGCATCACTTGAGCTGCGTAAATTATCTGCTTCTATACTTTCGATTTCCTCGAATGTCACGGCGTCCTGTACACAAAGCATCAAACCACCCAACAACATGTGCGTGTTCTGGCCGTCCGTTTCTACTTGCAATGCATTCATAAGAATGTTCATTATGCGGGATTTAAGCTGAATAAAGGTGACTACCCTGAAATAGAAGTATTACAGATTAAAGGAAATTAATGATGCATTTAATTGTCACTTACTTATCGCTAGTTTCACTAGCTAAGTCACGTATAGGCAGCAATTTATAGTGTAGTGGCAGCGCCAAGATCGACAGCAATATATTTATAGCTGAGCGACGTAATTCCGTCCAATTGAAAGTCATGGCTTGCGTCTTGACCTTTAAATCCTTGTCAGGTAAAACAATTTCCAGCGCAGCAATGAAACCAGGCAGTAGCACATTAATGCCATCCAGCTCTAAACGGAACAAGTCTGTAGAGTTTAGCAAAATGCAAGCCAAAGTTTCATCACACTCTTTGGATTCTGTGATTTTAAGACATTGCTGTAGCGCCATATAAAAGCGCGCCAAGTAAATAGGTAGAATCTCTTCTCCAGTCTTTTTCGCGCAAAATATTTTGCAAAGCGTGCCAATGGCTTCGGCACGTCCGGACTCGTACTTATCAATTGTAAGTGTGGGTGGTAATGATGAGGGATCATTTAGCGAATTAGGCTGCGATAGCGAAACCGATCCTTTACGATGTTCCATAATCATTGACGATGGACGCTTGCTGGCCTCACAAGCTTGTTCTGTAAAAAACAAATGGGAAAACGATTAAGTGTTTGCAGCATACTGCTGCAAAACTTAAGACGTACTCTTACGATTTTGCAACCAAGTATCACCTCCTATGTGCGCCGCTTCGAATAACCACTCCCCGAATAAATGCAGAATGCTATTGCACTTAGGGCGTGCCACAGCCAGAGGCACTCGTACGTCGATGGTTATAGAATGAAGAGCTACTTGAGAAATAACTTCACATAACTATCTATAAAAACAGGATTTCGCTTAAAACTTACAGTTAATGCTGCTTGCTGATGGTGGACCAGATGTTGGCGTTATCGGCGCAGTAGAAGCACCTGAGTTGTTACGCATTCCAGCAAGACTGATAAGAGCAGTTTTATTTAAACCTAAGATAAATAATGGAAGTGTAAATATACAGTTTTTACTGTAGCAAAGTGTAAAATGCTAATAAATCCAGCAATGATTCATGCAATAATATGCGCTTATTTGTTTGATGAGGGCATACTTTGTGCATACTTTAAACTTTTCGAAATTAAAACTAATTTAAATAATAGGCGTTATTCATAAACATAACATAAAGCGTTCATGGGATGCAAAAATATAAAACTACGTGCGGGCATTTAAAGCCAATGTGCCCAATTAACAATTGCATACATAACTAAAAGACAAACAACTATAACATGTTTCGTAACAAAAGCGCACCCTTCTGCTGTGTAAGAGTTGGTGCCACACTAAAACTCTTAGCCAAGCGACGCTGCAGTGGTGGAGTCGGCGACACGCTACTGCTAAGATTTTCAGCGGCTGCTGACATTTCTCCCGAGCTGAATGGCACAATTCCCGTAACCCCCGCAGAATGACTACCGCTGGAAGACCCATTTGCGGACGTATTGTAATATATAGTAGTGGGTGAAGCGCCACTGCTTTTGCTACTGTGGCCGAATGGCTGCTGTGTTTGATGATGATGGTGATGACCCAATATGGTATTTAGGGCATTACCGGCTGAGCTGCCTATGAAATTATCGCGCAAAAAACTACCAGCATGGCCCGATTGCAAATGCTGATTGAAATGGTGATGTGCCGACATCCCTGTCTGTTGTGTGATAATATTTGATACGCTGTTTGAGTGTATAAATTGCTGCATTGTAGAGGACGTTGCTTCATTCAAAGAATGACGTATATCTAGCAGATTAGTTACAACTTCCTCCTGCGTATTAGGCGGCGACAAGTAAATGCCTATTCATCACGTCGTTGTTTAGGATTTGAACGAGGATTTACGTTATTAAAGCAAAATAAATTGAATGCTTCGAGGTACTCTACGGCTAATATACAGAAAGACAAGATTATCTTACCCAAAAATGCATCAACCTGGCTGGAAATTCCTTTGATGGCATTAAAAAAAATTTGCGGCAATAATTGTAAGCATGGATGCTGATGTGTTTCGGCACCCTTTTCGTGCGTAAGTGCCCACTGTACAAAGTGCGAAGATTTGCTAATGTTGTGTGGCGAACAAAGATCTGTTGGATTTCCGATCAAGCGTAAGAAGCGATACCAAGTCTGAGCCACGCAGTCATTTGACATTCCTGCAGGTATTAGCTGAGCATCGTCATCAGCTAAAAGTAAAACCACAATTGAATTAAAACGCTTTGTTCAATTGGCTCTTGTAGAAGTTCAATTGAACATACAAATTTTTAGCTGTGGAAAAGCCGAGCCATAGCTAAATTCAATCAGACGCGCAGTCAAGGCCAAATTTACTCTGTTCCATTGATCAACCAAAGCTACGCGATGACGCCACATAGCGCAAGACTCCTGCAGTGTCTTCCATAATGAGGGTGAAGGAAAGCATCGCACACAAGCCAATAGCCACACTTCGAAAAGTACGGATAGCACACGCTCGCATAGTTGATCAGCCACATCATCTTTTACAGTAGGCGGAGCAAGTAGCACTTCATTAATAGCCAACAAGAACAGCAGCAGTGCATCCCAGGTCTGTCGATCAATGTGCTGTGAAATTTGCGCTGTTTGCTGTAGAGTGCGTAAGACCCGATGGCACAAAACAGCCTGACGTTTTATAGTATCGGCGCCTGCAAGAAACGATAAGCTGTATTAGTTTTATACATAAGGCATAAATATAATTAAAGAGGCACCTACCAAGAGCAGTTTGATAAAAAAATGGCAAGGCTTGAAAAATATATAGGGAGATTTGGCACTGAGTATTTCATTTGCAATAGCAAGGCAAAGGTTGTACCCCTGCGGGTATAAGTGTAACATAGATAAATTTTGAACTACTTACTTTCACCTTGTCGCGGCACAAAAAGATTGTGGAAATGGTTAATAATTTGCCGAGCATACATATTAGCATCTTCGCAAATAGGTTTTGGGACACTAATGCGTGGTTGAGGATGCAAAGCTGTTAGCCACTCGCAATAGACATTAACACAGTCTTTGATGGTTTCATGCTCCTGCAGAGGAAGCGAAAGTCCAAAGCAAATTACGTCCATACACCATTTTACCTGTAATTAGAGAGGGCAGCTAAGCTATCTATGCCAAGTTATGCCTTGAGTTTAGTTCTTACCTCCTCGTCCTTCACTAAGTGACTTGGCTCGGCATTTTGCGTTATGCCCAAATTGGTAGCCAACTGTTTGACCACTGAGACTGTCACCTGTAAGTATTATTTACATTTTTAAGTTTTTAGTATACACACTATAAATTGAAGGTCTCATTATAATCACCTCGCGTCCAGCGGATGCTGGAAATTTATTTAAGACACTAAAACATTGTGCTCCACAACTGTTGGCACTAATTTGCGCCGATAGAGAAGTCCACTCTGAATACATGATTAATTTATGTACAATTGTTCTTTATAAAAACATTTATAATTCACGTATTAGGAATTTCTCTTTTTTTTTAATGATATTGGCTATTGTTGACGTCAACTGCAGGTGTTAGACACATTTAATTATTCATAGTTTTATGCATATAATCGCAATCAAATTGTTAGAAGGAGAGCCAACATGACTTTTTATTATCGATTCATTTAAATGTTAATCACTAGCATTTTAAGAAATCAATCATATTATTTATACTTTAAACTAAGCACTGCTGTCTGTATATGCATATGTTTGTTAGTTTTTATTTATTGCAGCTTATGTTAGTTTTGAACACTGGTGATTCAGTGCTGTAAAACACGATACTGATTTGTTCGTTCATTGAACACAATCCGGGTAAGTAATCTGGTTCCACTAGCGAACCGTTTTTCAAACAGGTGGTTGCGCTGGCATTCCAAGCTTCCAAAAATCCATCTAAACTACTAAAAATTGGCCAACTATAGGTTTTTGAAAAAAAAAAATTATAAAAGCGCTATAATAAATATATGTAAACAAACGATAAGTGGACTAACTCATTTCTGTCATTGAAAAGGTATTTTGTTGATGGCGTACTCCCAAAGTTAGCTGGGATGTAATCGCATTCGCAATATCATTTTAAGGGGTTCCTTTATATGCAGCTGCCTCTTAAGTATATTGCATGCTACTTGGGCACTAAAATATATTCTTGCATTCATATCGTTGACCGATTCCTTCATCGTAAATGCTTTTTAGCATGGCAATGATGTTAGCCGATTTTGATGGAAACCGTCCTGCTCTTTATTACGGTGTCTTCGAATGCTCTCGATGTACTGGAAATATGTCTTCCAATTGTTAAATTAACAAGACCATAGCAATTATGCAATGTACTTATGCAATTTAATCTTTTGAAACATGGACGCTTTTCCTTATTTTACAGAGTTATAACTATGTCTTTTTGCAAAACAGTTCGTATATATTTTTAAATGGGAGCTGTTCCAAAACTATTAGGATATATAGTTATATAGGGCAGGAGCTTATCAAAAAGCATTCACGCAGTTAAAGGAAGTGACGCAATTATGGTTTATATGACTCTATCAGCCGGAATGTATTAGCTATAAAACTCAGTATTAGTGTAGACAAAAGGATTATTTTTTTATTTACTTGAACACTTAAATAAGAGTTTCCTATTTCATTTGAACTTTCCAGAAATGCAATTTTCTATCAGAGGCCGCACTTATGTATGGTAATTTGTGATGCCAAGCCAAACCGCCGTAGGTTTTTAATGCCGATTCCAGCAAAGGTACGGTCGATTTTGCTGCAAATACCTTTAGCGTCAAATTTGGTCTGCCAATGCTGGCGATAACAGCGTCTGCGCTGCCTGGCGCAAAACGTACAATACGACCACCGTCCTCATGAACTTGTTTAACATCAGCTGGCATAAAAGGACGTCTCAGGTCCCAAATTACAATATCACCAGCAGCTATAGCCGTCACAAGCAGGCGATTCTGATTTGACCAATCGGCAGACATAAGCGGAAATTTTGGTGACTCAACTGAGAGTATCGTTCTCTTGCTACGCACATTGTACAGATGCACAATGCCACGCTTTTCGGCAACAAGAACTTTGTTAGCATCCTCTGGATGGCCTTTGACGGACATGCCCGCCGAAGAAAGGCAGAATGTGATTACATTCTCCATACCTTCGGTAATGCCCCAGAATTTGCAGGTAAAATCATCACTAACGGATGCCAGCAGCTCGCCATCGCACACCCAAGCTATGTCATTTATATAGTCGGTGTGACCTTTTAGGCACTGTACACTGTGGTATTGATTTAGGTCCGTGCGAAATAGTCTCAATTCACAAATTCCCATCGCGGCACCAATTGTCACAGTATTGGGCGTGCTGTTTAGAGAAGTATCTGGGGAAAACGCAAGCACATGGCAGCGTGAATCGCTGCCGACGAGCTCCAAGTTCTGCAAATGATGCCAATGAAATTCGCCATTTTCTTCCTACAAAAAAACTTTGGTAAAATAAATATGCCAAATTCAAGCTACATACATCTACTTACCGGCATGTTGACTATGTAAAGGGAAAGGCGAGTATTCAGAGCCATACAAACAAGATTTTCGGCAAATGTATTGGAGCAAATTTCGTAGCAATTAATGGTTTCATTAACCGACATTGTGTGATCCGGCTTTGTAAAAGTGCTCATTTTATTTAGCTTTAATTCTTAAATTCTTAGCAAATCAAAATATTTATTCCAAAAAATGATTCTACTACCGGCGACAATTTATTTACTATTAAACACTGCCATTCACAACGAGACGTTGACGGCAATGAATGTCAAATGCATTTCCATATCCATGCACAATAATAGAGTTGCCAGTGTTTAATTAATCAGATTGAAGAAAGTTTTGTTTGTGTCAGAATTCATCGAAATTTTTTATAAAATTGAAAAAAATGCCTGAAAGTGATGTTACAAAAATGAAAGTAAGTTTTCCAAGTTAAAATTTCACTTTTCAATGTCGACTAATTGAAAAAATTGCATTCATAGGTTGCCGATCTTAAGCGCGAGCTAAAGCTGCGTGGCCTGGCAACAAATGGAAATAAAAATGAATTACAAGACCGCCTGCAGACGGCATTGTTGGAAGGCGACATATCGCTGGAGGATAGTGCTATTGCAAGCGCCATTGACGACGACGACGTCTTACTTTCCGATGAAGACGAGCATAAATTGCTAGGCGACGAACACGATGATTTGCTACTAAAGAGCCCGGTAACCACGCCGACTGGTACCACAGTACCAGATTTACTGCTGCCCACCGAAACGAACAGCAGTTCAGTAACCGCCGCAGCAGAAGGGTCATCAACAAGCTCTAGCGATGCAGCAGCACTACCAGCAAAGAAAATTGTGCTTAAACGAAACAATTCACAGTTGCTCTTGGCTGAACAGCAGGCAGCCACCGCAACGATGCCCTCCGCTGCAAAGGAGAATGCTGTACCTAGTGAAACTGCAACGGCGGCTTCTTCAAAATCTTACCATAAGCCTATTGTGGCTGGTGGTAGCAGCGATAGCACGGATGCCGCAAAGGAGCTGGAAGTCAAGACAAACAAACTGACCATGCAGGAACGCCTTGAACAGCGAGCTAAAAAGTTTGGCATAACAACCGATGCCGCAACTACAACTACTACTACCACCAAAACAACGCCTGTGGTCAATAAATCTTCAAGTGCTTCTATAAAGGCTAACAAAGGCGATAAGGAAACTGAGGAACAACAAAAAGAGGCATTGAAGCGAAGAGCTGAACGCTTTGGTTGTGTATTGCCTGACAAGATTGCCAAAACACCAACCGATGAAAAGCTGCTAAAGCGTAAAGAGCGCTTTGGTGTAGTTACATCTACGACCAGTGCGACCGATTTAAAGAGCAGTGGCACCCCATCGAGTGTTTATGCGGAAAAGGCACGCGCACGCTTGGAAAGATTCAAGGAGACACCAGCTGCTTCCGCAACAAAATGAAAATGTCCGAATTTTACTTAACTAATCCGAACAGGACACGCACATGCTCTTCTACATACACTTCTAAAAACTTACTCAATTTACATACATATTATTTTTGCGTATTATTGTATAAGCTTAAGAACTAGTAAGGCTAATAAATACTGATAACCATTTAAACCAGACAGAATTAAAGTTTTCGCTGTTTTTTTAATATTTACTTCATCGCATTTGTTTTCTGATTTAACGAGCGGTCCGGTATCACTTTGTTGAGTAAATGGAATAATTCTGGCAACTCTACTGTATTTAAAAATAAAATAGGCAACAATGGAAAGTCAATGCAGAAGTTTAGTGTAAATATGTGTTTATTAAAAAAAATGATTAATGCAAGACATATTAACTAATTAATGCAGATCACCGAAAAAAAACAGAATCCAAAAAGCGGAATGATAAGAGCGACTGGTTGGCGAAAGACGTCAGGCGTCTCATTACCTTAGTTAAAGACAAGGACATTTTATGGAACCCAACACATAACTATAAAGATTTCAGATGTCGTGATAAAGCTTTTAAGCAAATCGGTGAAGCCCTCGAAAGAAGTGTCATCGATTGTATTGCCAAATGGGAGGACCTCCGCACGGAGTTTAAAGTCGAAGAGTATGTATATGGTTATCAAGTAAAGTGGCGTTATTTCAAGGATCTGCGTTTTCTAAACTTTGTATACAAACCACGCTCAAAAACTAAGAATTTGGTAAGCAACCCATTTCATTGGCATTAGGAGTAACGCACTGCGATCCCAGGTTTTTATATCTCCCGCCTGCAGTGAGTAGAAAGCTCACTCAATGGATCTGATTGACCAGTTAGCAAGTTCCTAGCTGCTGCTATAGAGAAAAACTTGCGATCAATTAAAAAATGTTATTTAAATAGGTTATTTTACCGTAGTTGACGTAGTTTTGTTTATAGCTCGAAAAAATAATACGCTTATGTACCTATTATTGTTTGTATTTCATTATTCTTTTAGCACAACGAAAGCCACCACAAGAGCAGTCCCTCCAGGTCTTCTATTTTACCTCTACCACCATCAAAAGGCAACCTTGATGCACCGATTGAGTGTGAAACAGTGGAAAAAGAAAAGGAGTTCGCCGCAATAAAAAAGGTGAATGATTCTTCGTAAATTTATGGAGATTACGTTGCCGATCAATTACGGAAACTTAGTACCAACTCAGCCGAGCAACTTAAAGATCAAATTACGCAACTTATTTTGGATTCTAGCAAAAATGACAACAAATTTAGCTTAAAATGCATCGCTTAAAAACTACAAATATTGTCTTGTCCTGGAACATAAAATATTTTTTAAATACATTACATAAAATAACGATAGTATTGTTTATATCGTTGATGTTTTTATGGTTGATAAAAACAGAGTTTCTGTTGCTGCTTCTTTTAACAAAAAAAACTTGGTCGTTTACATAGGTCTATTTAATTGAGAAAGAACTTGCTATGCTCGTGTTTTGTTTTACAAAATAGTAGGATAAAATCTATATTTATATGGTTCCTTAACTTAAAAGTAATTTCCTTCACCAGTGAATTCATCCGCGCGGAGACCATCCATAAAATCTGGCGATTTAAATACCAAAATTTGAGTTACAATTAAGTGAGAGATTAAAACTCACCTATGCCTAACTTAGCATCACGTTCCTTAAAGAAGTGCACTATGCCCATATCATTGCCGCGAATTTCATCAAGATTATTGGCTGGACTATTATGGTTGTCATCCAGTTGATATCCGCCATTGTTACCACCTCCAGAAGTGGCACTACTATAGTAAGCATTGTAGCCGTCATTTCCACTGGGGACAACTCCAATGCTGGAACTACTGGCATCACCGGAACTGTAATTATTGCCGCCGCTGAATTCAACAACGCTGTTATTGTTGCCTACCATAAGCATATGCGCAGGCAACAACATTGAGGAATTGCTGTCAAACATGACGCCATCCAGTGAACCGACCAAGTTGTTGGCATTAGCGCCACCAACGCTGGACAACTGAGATGAGTCCTGCCCGTTACCACCACAGTGTGACTGATTTTGATTACCGCTATTTGGAAGATTGTGTGCTACATCCTTAAGTGGATCGCCATTGGGGCCTAAGCCAAAGCCGACCCCACCCAGTCCTTCGGGCAACTTGAGTCCCTCGCTTTTGTCCGGTATGCGATCCAAACGTACAGTCATGCGCCGATCATAAAGCATTTGACGATCCAGCATAGATATGGCTTGTACAGCTTCCACAGGATGATCATACTCGATTACGGCAAAGCCTCGACTGTTTCCATCCTTGTTCAGGGACAAGTCCACGCTCTGCACTTTGCCGGCTAACTTAAAGACCTGCTTAAGCTTTTTACTATCCACTTTAAAATCCAGCTGTCAGCATAAGAAATCGAAAGAGAAATGTTTTGACTCGAGCTCTGTACAAAAGGCTCAAAACTTAAACTCACATTAGCAACAAAAACCCTATTATGCAAAGGTCCATTAATTCCAATGCTCTCCAAAAACGAAGGAGAAAGCCCATACAAATTGTAATTCAACAAATTATTGCCATCATTTGACATCATGCTACAATTATGGCGACCAGGTCTAGAGAAAGAAACCGCAAATTATCGCACTATTTATAAAAAAATTTTAAAACTTACGAATTCTTTATTTTATTAAATTTCCCCATGATAAAATTTAACGAAAATCTAAAAGGATCGTTTTGCCGTTATTATAATTAATTTGCTTTTGGAACTAACGACTTTCAACACAATTTTTTTATTTATTGATTTTCGATTGACACAAAATTCCCAGGCCAATTATTGAATGACAAAAAAAGCTTTAGCCTACTGGCAATACAATACAATATGTCAATTATTGTAGTCATTTTAGATTAAATAACGATTTATGTTCAATTAGCACTTGTTTTTGTACCTTAAAAGTGTATGGCTGGCTTTATAGAGCACGCCGTCGTTGGTATAAAACGTTTATAACATTTAACAGCATAAATTGGTTTTAATTTTATGGTTTTATTGGCTTTAAATCATCGCTTAAAAATTATACGAATTCCGTCTTGTCCTGGAACGTCAATTATTTTTTAAATACATAATATAAAATTACAATTGTGTTGCATATATTGTTGGTTGCTGTTCAAAACGAAGGCGGCTATTTTGCTGCGGTTCATAAAAAAAACTAATACTACATATGCTTATTTCCACTTTTCTGCTACTGCGTTTAGGGAAAAGTCGTTGGTCGTTGGCATAAGTCCAATTAATTGAGAAGGGGCTGCTTACTAGTGTTTGTCTTACTTAAATCGTACGATAAAATGTATAATTCTATGGTTTTATGACTTAAAAGTAAGTTACTTTAATAGTGCGTCCATCCAAGCGGGATCCATCCATAAGAGCTAACAGGTTTAATACAAAAATTAGCAAGACTACAAACAGTTCTTAGAATAAAACTCACCAATGGCTAGCTCAGCATCCCGTTCCTTAAAAAAGCGCACTACACCCACATCGTTGCCGCGTATTTCGGCAAATTTGACATCGCCAACATCGCGAAATTTGTCCCGCAACGTTTGCCAAGTGCAGCTTAGCGGCACCTATAAGAAACATTTAAATGAGTTTATAGAGGTTGGTATAGATTCCAAAATTAAATACTACTACTTACATTCTTGATAATAATTGTGTCTGACTTCCGCGCTCCACCGCCAGCATTGCCTGCACCACCACCAACATTGGGCACGCCGCCGCCACCCCCACCAAACATGTCCAGATTATTGCCAGTATTATAATCATTGCCATCCAGCTGATTGCCGCCGTTGTTACCACCTCCGGAATTGGCACTACTATAAGCATTGTATCCGACATTACCACCAGAGACACCTCCGCCGCTGGAACCGCTGACTCCAGAACCGCTGTTGAAACCACCGGAGCCCCCAAAGCCACCGGAACTATAATTATTACCACCGCTGCTGTAGTTGTTGGAAAGACCGGTATTGCTGGCAGAAAGCGAATCATCGTTGCCACCAACGCCGCCTGTGTTGCCTAGATTAAGCCCCAAATTGTTCAGCGATGATGTCAACAGCGGATTAGAAAGTGCAGCGCCCAAGTTGCCAACAACGGCAGCCAAATTATTAGGATTCAAGTTGTTTAAGTTGAGTCCACCACCGCCGCCATTGTTGCCCACCATTGGCTTTTGCACAGGCGCCACTGGTGTAGGCTGTACTGAGGCATTGTTGCCAAACATAACGCCGCCCAGAGAGCCTAGCAAGTTGGCATTGGCAGAGCCGCCCACTTGGCCGCCGCTCACGCTGGCCAATTGAGATGAGGCCTGCCCGTTGCCACCGATTTGTGATTGATTTTGATTGCCGCTATTTGGAAGATTCCGTGCTACATCCTTAAGTGGTTCGCCATTGGGGCCTAGGCCAATGCCGACACCACCCAGTCCTTCGGGCAACTTGAGACCCTCACTTTTGTCCGGTATGCGATCCAAACGTACAGTCATGCGTCGATCATAAAGCATTTGACGATCCAGCATGGATATGGCTTGTACAGCTTCGACCGGATGATCATACTCTATTACAGCAAAGCCGCGACTATTGCCTTCCTTGTCTAAGGACAAGTCCACGCTCTGCACTTTACCGGCCAACTTAAAGACCTGCTTAAGTTTCTTGTTATCCACTTTATAGTCCAGCTGTGGGCAAATAGTACAGAAATTTATTAAATATAAGGTATTATCCGCATATAAATGCCCAAAACTTGTGCTGCCATCGTCTAGGATAAAAATCCGAGCAAATTGTTCCGCTGCCGTTGTCAGTGTATATATAGACGATAAGGAATATCAAATCAACGGCCAAGTTAAGTCAAATGCCAGCAAAATTAACCACATCGCGATAATGGAAAAAGGGCCCATACAAGCTTTAATGATTTTAATGAGCCTTCAAGTTCTGTGCATCTTTAAGAATATGGGACTGGAATGGACCTAGGCCCAATTATACAAATAATTTCAGTTCGGCTGTAGTTCTAGCTCAGTAAATCTCGCAAACAAAGCTCTTAGGGACCAAGGCCCTACACATTGTTCAAATAATAAAAATTCGGCATGTAATCTTCATTATATCTAGCTTATAGAGCTCAGAAGAACCATCCATATAAGCCTTAGAAACTGTAGTACAACTGGAAGTCTGGTATGGAGCCCATATTTAAATTTTACCTGACGACTTTATTTGTTAATCAATTTTTTAGACCCTGATTCATTTTTATAATTTTATTTCCCCAAATTATTATTTCGATCACACAAGAACATATGAATCGTTCGAATCATATCCATTTAGGGAATACGAAATCAAAAGAGCTGGCATAATTTTTTGGGATTAAGCTGGCTTTGTGCTCTGATTCTCACGAACTCTACAACTTTAAAGAAAACCTTTAAGCATTACAAATGAACCGCTGTAAAAACTTCTGTAGTAAATGGATGCATTTCAAAAAGAACAATCTACCCGAATAATTGTGCAACAATATCTTCAATGACAAAACACAGCAGATTGGAAATACTCAACTCTAGTTCTTGTTCATTTTGACTGATAAGATATGTGGGTTATAAATAGGAAACAGAACCAGCCCAGCATTAACTCAAATTACAGTACATCCCTCCTTATTGTAGAGATAGATATAGGTAAGCAAGAAGAACCCACTCGAACTTACACATAAAATTGTTGAACGAATAAGATTTGATATGCAGATAGTTAAGGGTGTTTTGGTTCTATTCATACACTAAGAGATATTGGAATTATTATACTCACATTAGCAACAAAAACCTTATTATGTAAAGGTCCACTTATGCCAAGACTCTCCAAAAACGAAGCAGAAAGCCCATACAAATTGTAATTCGACGAATTATTATAATCATTTGACATCATGTTAAAATTATTTCGCCCAGATCTAGAAAAAAGCCAGAGATCCAGAGAAAAAAAAGACAAAATTCAAGATAAAACAAAATAGCAAATGAGCACAACTTGAGCTAAAAACACTCCAACTACAACGCTTATAGTATCATTTGACTTTTTGAAAACAGTTTCAACAGTTTTTTGTAGATTATACGATTAGATACGACGTTAGCTTTCATTCAGAACCGATTTTCATTTAAAAATGTAGCGAACTCCTGGTTTAAGAAAATAATTGCTCAAATTGCAAACATTGTTCAGTGTCAAAAGTAAAACTTACAAACTCTTTTTTTTTATTCGTCTGTACATAAATGAAACTATTTGATTTTTGCAATCCAATTTTTTTTTTTGCACCCTTTAACTTCAAGAGCGATAACGTTATATATCACATCGATTTACAGTCTTAAAAAGAATTTTATGTTGAACAAATCTGCGACGATGTTAAGGCTTTGAAAACTTCAAACTCAATTAAACTCGTAACACAACACACTCGAAATAAGTACATAATTAATGTTTATAAAATTCTCATATTCTATCACAATTATTTTGTGACAAGTTCAAAATCTTGAATGACACGAAACTATAACAAATACAACAAAATCCATGTTAATTTTTCAACTTATATCTTTAAGATAGATAATGGAGATCTGATAGATCGAAATGCTTTTTGAATGTACAGTTGCCAACAAAACGAGCCACATATAATATAGAAAAACCATAATCCAAGAATTGCTAATCCTATCACGTTTTATCTGATGAACTGATAGTCTCACTATAACAATAAAGCGGCTTATATGTACGACGGACGAGTCCTCCTTGACTGTCCTTGGTAGATGCTTTCGACTGCATACAAAAGAATAAAAATGTGATTTAATATACTCACATTCTGTCATCATCACGGCGAGAGAAACCACGATCGCGATCGTCCATGTGATCGCGGCCGCCACCTCCAGCGCTTCCATTGCCGCCGCCACCACCACCACCAGCACCGTCGCGCACGATGCGGCCATATTGATCCCGCTGTTCGCCGTGATCCTCCTTTACGACCAACTCACGACCGTTTACCTCATATCGGTTCATTTTTTCCAATGCCTTTTGCACATTCTCAGGATCCTTGAATTCGACTATACCGCAGCCGCGTGCTTTGCCGCTTTCATCGTGGAAAAGTTGTACGTACTCAATAGAGCCAACAATGCGTCGGAAAAGATCTTTCAGATCCTGCCAACGATAGTCATACGGAATATTTGAAATATAGACGCGACAATTGCGTCTCTCCCGACTTCTGTCCCGCGCAGCATTGCCACCTCCATTTCCACCACCGCCTCCGCCACCATTACCATTACCATCGGCGTCTGAAAACCGTGAGCCCCGTGCGCCGCGTCCCCGACGATCGCGTTCCTTCTCGCGATTTTCAACAGCAGTAGCATCCATGTTCATGACTTACTTGAGCAAACAAACACAATTGTTAATTAAAATGTCTATTACATATTCCACGGGCGTCAGCACAAAGATGGCGACGCCGCTTTGTGTGCATGCGGTCAATGAAACACACTCAACTCACCGTGCAGTTGTCAAAATATTTAACAAATAAATAATACAGATGGCAGTTATGCAACTTGCTAGTTTTGTTTTCGTCAAAATTACACAAGACTAACAAATAATCAATAAACGCTTGCTAGAAAGCCACAGTTTTGCCGACTATACAGCTTGCAAAAAATGGCGACGCAATAAGGCTGCCAACTTGTTTTTAATAGGCGATAAAGAACTTGTACAGGGTGTATCAGGAAAATAAACAGCTATTTAGCTATTTATTAAAACCAGAGGGTGCGCGAAAGTATTTAATAAAATGATTTTCTGAATTTGTACATATGCATGTTTAATTAAAATTTTATACTACTGTGATCGAATTGAAAGGTGCATTTTTAATTTAAGCTTCCCGGGATTTTCGAATTTGTTATGTAAGTTGATAATATTGTAAGTGAAATCCCATTCCCGATTTCGCGTCAAGATATTCATTACTGTTTGAATTTATTGAACAGTTGCATTAAATTTTTTTTTGCGGAATAATATTTCGGCCGGTTTTTTGTCTTCAAAGAATGTTTACAAGTGGTACAAAGAGTTCAATTATTGGAGACGTCGCTGATAGTTTGTGAAGACTGAGTTGGCATTGAGAAGAGTCGAATCTCGATTGGTACCAAAAACACTAAATTTTTTCGAAAAAGATCGTCGTGCTAACATCTGTAAAAGGACAAACCGAAAGAAACATGCCACAGCCGGTCAAAAATCAAGTTCATGTTGACAGTTTTCTTCGATTGTCGTTGTGTGTTGCATTTTGAATTCCTTCCGCCGGGCCAAACTGTTAACAAGGATTGTTATTTAAAAATTGGGCGGATTTCACCACATCACCACGCGATCATTTCACCACAAATCCAACAAATATCGTTCGGCAACCATCGTATTCGCCGAATATCTATATATATATATATATATATATATCTCAAGAGATCGCTCCGGTGTCTCACTCGATTTAGCAGATAAAAACAGAATCGCAGAAGGCTCTGGAGGCCATTCCGAAGGAGGACTTTGCTAAGTGTTATGAAGACTGGAAAATTCGTTGGCATAAGTGTATCGCAGCGAAAGGGCATTACTTTAAGGGGGTTAAATATATTTGAAAGAAAAAATAAATCATTTTCAAATATAACAAAATTTACCATTCAATTTGATCATATAACTATAAATTCATGGGTTTTGCTCATTAATAATTTCTACGTTATATTCAAAATATATGATTTAAAAAAAATTTATTTGTGGAAATTTAAAAAAAAAAATACAATGAATAAAAAATTGTTGTATTCAAAGTATCACAATTAAAACGATTCCTTATCTTATCTTAGCGGTTATCGGAGCCTTTGCGGCTATTGAAAGAGAATCTGCCAGGATGGGTCTGGTGGTAAATGAGAGCAAGACGAGGGATATGCTTTCTTCGAGTAGAGATACACAGCGGTTGATGTTGAGAACTATACTTTTGATGTTGTCAGGGATTGTGTCTACCTTGGCATACCCATAGGTGTTACTTTGGTCTCAGTAGGCAAATGAGGAGTAGGGACCACTAGTAAATTCAAAACTTTGAAAGAGCTTTCAGCAAAATATCGTTTTTTGAGTTATTAAATTTTTGTATTTTATAATAATAATGCAGTTCGGAATTTGAAAAGAATGACCTGTCCGAGTTGAGATTGAATGACGCTTTATTAGGAACAATATGTATTATCAATTGAAAAGTAATCGTTAGCGTCTGCTTTTTTTTATGATATAACTGAAAGAGAGGTTTTTCTTTTATCTGCTTAAATACAGTTCATCGCCTTGACTTTCGCCACAGAAGTTTCAATAATAGAGTTGTCGGTAGCTCTTTCGCTTAATCGATCACAGTTGAGCCATCTATATAATGATCTTTATTCCATTCTCCAACAGCTAAAGATGGGCACTCAACCTATTTTTTTCATATCTTTTCTAAGCTAGTCACACTCCCTTTTAAAAATATTCAAATGTCGCCATATTCTTTTGATTTTAAAAAGTTGTCGATCTCAACTCAATCTTGTTTTCCTTTTAGAGAAATTAATGTAAAATATAACCAGTTCACATTAAGCGATCTTCATCTTCATTCATCGGACATAAATTTCGAATTAGGTAAAAATTCACATTTAAAACAAAATAAATGCAACATAATGATTATTTATCAATATATTGAATGAATAGTTTCGATTTTTTTTTCGTATCATAATATATAGTTGGTTTTTTTTTTTGACCTTCAGTTAAGTGTAATTTTTAAAATTAAATAAAATGCTTAATTTAAAGAAAAATCTCTGAATAACAATTGGCAGAGTAAACGTACACAGACACTTAACTTTAGTTGCTTAAAAGAAAATCAAATGAGTTACACGTATGCATCGAATTTATATAGATATTGTTAATGTGTGCGTGTGTGTATTGATTGAAACTAAAAAAAAAAATAAAAATTTGCATGTAAAACATTATACATAAATGATTTTCTTTTGTTTTGAGTAGCATACGCTGAAAATATTCTTTATAATTAATTTTCGTTGAATTGTTTACAAAAATATATTGTACGCACAATTCATGCATTTTATATCATTACTCTCATTTTGTATGGCAAAAATTAATACAAAAAATTATATATTAATTGATGTATAAAAAGCTTAAAGCAAATACATAATTGGCTGCTTTTAGTTTTTTGCTTTTTCGTTTTTGTTTTTAACCTTCTGACAGTTTAAGTAAAACTCATACATGATTCTTAAAATTGCTATTTTTAATGTTGATTTTGCATTTAGCACCACAAAAATGTACGATGTTCAAACCGAAATTACACAAAATTAATTGTAACGTTTAATAATGGCAAACTAAATGCTTTCGAATTTTTGTGCGAATTTTGTGTTTCGTTTCTTTTTTTTGTTTTTTTTTTCAACTTCTTTGTCAAATATTTGTTTTTAATGGAAAATACTCTTGGAATTCTGTTTGTGTGTATGTGTGTGTAAAATTCTTGTTATATGTAAACAGAAAATAATATAAGAATGCCTAACCTTAGTTGAAACACATATGTTTTAATTGCTATTGCTTAGCTACAAGCTGGAACACACATTTTCCCTAGACAATCAACAAAATATATAAATAATATATGCATATGGTTCTTAGCGCGCCTTCATTTACATACAAAACTAAGTTTCGACTTTCGTTTAATGTTGAAGTGTGCCAAAACTATAAGACTTAATGGGAGAGCACATGCCGAGAATGTGCCCACAACATAGCAGTTAAACCAAGGCAGTTACAACAGTTTTTGTTTTGTTTTGTTAAAGACGTATTTTTTTTGTTTTGTTAATACTTAAAAGGGAGCCACGCAACCTTTCAAACAACACACATGCACAATATGATTTGACATAAACTTTTGTTCCTTAGATTAATTATAATTTTGTTGTTCCTTTGACAATTGCACCAACTAACCAGCTTGTGTGTGTGTGAGAGAGTGTGCGAGTGGCTTTCTGTACGGTAAGACACAAAAAAAAGAGGATTTAACGTCACAAGAAACTATAGCGCGCACCTTCAAGACTTCACACACACAGACAAAACCAAAGGATAGAGCCGTTTAGAGCATCTCGCATTTAAATCTACGATTCCGCTTATTGAATTTGTGTCCTTTTTTGTCCTTGTTACTCTTATCTTTGCGTATTTCACGTACCAATGTGTAAAATGCATCATCTACGCCCATACGTGTCTTGGCGGATGTTTCAATGTACGGAATGCCATATTGTTTGGCCACCTGCAGAATAAAATGTTTAGTTAATAATTGGCATAATAAATTCACTTAGACAATACAAAAAGTTTGAAGATATCACTAAACTCAGTAAAAATATATTTCTTCAGAAATTGTCAAAAAGAGATGAATTAAGGCACAAACAAGTCAAAGCATCGATTTGATACATCTTAATAAAAGAGTATATTAGCCCAAATGAAGCCTACCCAAAAGCTGAACTTGTGCGGTTCATCTGAAAATGTTACCTTCTTTACTATTACACAGAACTTAGTCGGATTACAATCTCAAATCAATGTTAGATTCGTTGAAAAACATTCAGTCAGAAATTGCACAATCAAGGCAAATGCATTGGTTGTTTCGAGAAAAGGAAATATTATTGGCTATATCTTTGGAAGGTCTCACTCGATTTTCGCAGATATCATCATAATTCGAAAAGCTGCATAATGTCAATGCGCGTCTTATGATGTCGGGGATCTAGGTGTTCAAAAGAACAGACGGACATTTCATTGTATATCACGCCTTGTCCTCACAGTTCTATAAATTTCTCAAATCTATAAGAAGGTCCAGCCTATAGGCAACAGTGCATAAAAAAACTAGCCGGAAAAACCTTCAGCATACCTCTCTTGCTTGATCGTTTTGCACATTCCATGATGCCAAATCGCATTTGTTGCCCACCAGCACCATAGGCACTTCTTCGGCGTCTTTGACACGCTTGATTTGTTCACGATATGTGCCAATGTCTTCAAACGATTTAGCACTATTAACGGCAAAAACAAGCAGAAAGCCTTCGCCAGTGCGCATATATTGATCACGCATGGCAGAGTATTCTTCTTGGCCGGCGGTATCCAATATATCCAAAAGGCAGGTTTCACCATCTGCAAAACAAAACATTTGTTAATACATATATGTATATGGTTTAGATATTAATTAAAACGGCTTCAGACTTACCAATGACTACTTGCTTTCGATATGAGTCTTCGATCGTGGGATCGTATTCGTCGACAAAATGATTTTGAATTAATTGTATGGTAAGCGCCGATTTGCCAACGCCACCGGCTCCGACCACAACTAATTTGTATTCCGTCATTTTGGCTGTGCTGGTAAGACGTTCGGTTCGCCGTAATGTTGTTTCTAGTGTTTGTGTGGGTTGTGTGTCGTGTTCCTAGCTGGATAGTAGATTGTGCAGCATGCGTCTGAGAGGGTCGGTGTTGCAGGAGCGGAATACACATAAACTGCATATGAAATAGATGTACAGAGTTTATTAATTAAAAATGATTAAAACTAATTAAATGTGTAATTAGGCATAAGTTCAAGTGAGCCAGAGCATCGTCGCCAGTCAGTCGTTTTGACTGCGTTTATTTTTTTTTTGGCGTTCACATATTAACCAACACACACACACGCACAAACACAGACTCACACTCACGCAAAAGAGATCAATGACTCAAGAGTTGCAGTCAGCCCTTTGTAAGTTTCAAATTGCACATTAAAAGTTTACTAAATTGCCTTTTTGTTGAATGTTAAACATAACTTGATAACACACATATTTGCTTGTATAAGTAATATAGTGTAAATTTATTTGTAAATTTTCATTTGATTGCTTTGCCGGGGTGCAGTACCTCTTCTTTGTTGCTTTACGTTTCAATTAGCTCCTCCTTGTTTTTTCTTCTTGGCGTAAAAATTTCAATTTAAGGCAGCACCGACAGAACACAATAAAATAAAGCACAGCTTAGCTATTCACTTGCATTACGAACAAAAAAAATCAAAAATTGTAATAACAATGAGTGTTTAATGCCATTAAATTGCATTTAGAAAGAAAACAATAAATTCGTAACTTTTATCTGCTGCTTCTTCTTTAACACTCTCGGGTCGCCATTTTGGCTTCGTGTATGTCGCTGCCAGATAATTTTAAGCAATCGATATTAGCTGTTCTGTTCGAAATCGATGTGCTCCAAATTTGGCGATGTGCAGAAATTATCAATCAAATTTGAAAAAAGATTTTGAAGTCAGACTAAAAATGCGAAAAACTTGACTTCACAATCAAGTTGTCAGTAAAAACTGAAATAAATTTCTTTATATTTTCTGACAATGTGTGGTCTAAATTTTAGTGGAGTAATTTATGAAGTCATTTTATTATCAAATCTGTTGGAATGCATAATCGCATTGAAGCGTAGGAAAACGTTTTTTTTATGAGTTGGTGTAAAAAACCTTTGTAACAGATTTTTCAGATTTCCGATTAAGTTAGTCTATTACTATTTAATAATAATAGTATAATAATAATAATATAGTTTTGCTTTCTGTTCAACCGTGCTAGTTCAATTCAACGATGTTTTCAATTAAACTTAACCTGAAGACAATTGGGCAACTCTTGCCAAAACAAAACGCAAACAGCATGCTTCAATATAAATCCGAACAATGTTTAAATTAAAATTTAATAATTTGGTAAGTTAAAGCATTGACAGTTGTACGTATACCAAACTAACCAAATTCCGTTGCATAGGTTATTACCAACAAAAAAGTGATACAGCAGGCACGTGCACAAACAATTGCTAAGCTCGTGCACAAATTGCGCAAAATCAAAGATGCACTGGCTAAGAAACCGGATAATGATAAAAACAAGGAACGCCAACGAAAAAACGTAGAGTGTGTGGCACAGTTAAAGTCCTTAAAGTGCGTGGATATCATGCGGCGCCTACTCTTACAAGAAAACCCAAATCCTAATGCCGTGATAACTAATGGACGCGCCACGCCTGACGAGGTGGCCATAGCCATGATGGCCTTAAACAAAATCATGCAGAATGTTCTGTCTAAATTCAAGGAAACACTACAGCTTAGCAGCAAAGCCGATGCTGCTTGGCGTACACAAATACTCGAGACAAGTAAGCGACGTGCGAAAGTAGAGCGTACAGAGGGGAAACGTCGTAAGCGTAAGGAGCTGAAGGAGCAAAAGGCACAAACGCGCAACCGCTTAGAATGGTTAGAACAGCGTAAAGTTACAGCGGACGATACCAATGAATTAGTAAATGAAAAGGAGCAAACTGTAGTGACGGATATTGTAACAGAGAAAAAGGAAGACGCAGAAAAGACCGTTTTAAAATCCGATAGTAAACCTAAAAAGCTAATGGACAAGGCTGCTGCTCCTCAAGCTAGAGCTGCAAAGACTGAAAGGGGTGAAAAACCCAAACAAAACCCAAAACCACAGTCAGATGTTGCGCTTAAGAAACACACGTTAAAAAATAGTCAACCTGTCACGCCTTTGCTCCCCAGACCCACACAAAAGCTTGAGCCACATTCAACTGCTCCGCTTAAGAAACCAAAGGTCCAAAAATATGCAAATGACATAGAAGAAGAGCGTCCCACGCACATCGTTGATCCATTTTTTATCACACAAACTGGCGAGCCCTTTTTATCTACGGCTGTTGTGCTGCCAGGCGACAGCAATGGCGAAAGTGAGGATGACGATTGGGCGAAAACTCGTGACCATAATAGACATAGTAAATCCTTTGGTAAAAGAAACGAGTACAAAACGGATAAAACTACACAGCAGGTTGCTTCAAAGAGTGATCGACATCCTTCCTGGTTGGCCAAGCAACAGCAAAAGCCAATTATAAGCAACTTTAGAGGCAAGAAAACAAAGTTTGGTGATGATGGCCAAGCAGCGGAGGTGCCAACAATGGCCATTAAACCGGCTTCACAACCATTGGCTGCCACTGAGAATGACAGCAATGCTGGAATGCATCCATCCTGGATTGCCAAACAGAAGCTGAAACCCAAAATTGCTACTTTCCAAGGAACGAAAATTAAGTTTGACGATGATTGAATCCATCATGCCTTAAAGTTAGTTTTAATGACTATGAATAGTATCAACAGAACCGTAATACAATTTCTCCATTAAACGTCCACCTTGGGCACAAAATGTCCACGCGTTTTGTCATCATTACGCAGTTTATCAATATCAACATCGGGAAATTTGCGGCGTAGAATATCCAAATCGAAAGTGGGATTACGACGTAGGATCATCATTACCTCGTTGCGGTTGCGACTGAAAACAGACAGCTTTAATTTAAATTCTTTTAAAAGAAAACTAACAGAACTCACTTCTTGGCCTTGCGCTTAGCATTGTATAGCTTTTCACGATATTTCAGTAAAAATTTGTGTACTGCTCGTCCGCCATAGCCAATGTTACGTGATTTAATCCACTTGCTATTCATAAAAGGCGGCAGCACATGTTCACAGGATTTGTACATGTATTTTAATCCAAAGCAGTTATATACCAGCTTTTGTGGTCGTTCGCCTGTTTCGCCGGTCTCGAGCAAATGATAGGCTTTGTTTCTTTCGCGAACAACTGTTTCCAAGTTTTCCATAGAAATTTTTACCTGTAAATACATTTTTAGATCATTATTTACGTTATAAAGCAAATTTTTATTAACTCTAATTTTTTTCGGGAAACGTCAATCAAATCAGACCATCTATATCCCTTAGCTGAGTCACTGGTCACGCCAACATTTACAAGGAACGGTGCTGCGAATAGCCTAAAGGGTTTTAAACTATTTTGTGCACTATAATGCAACTACTAAGAGCAGGCGAGATATCCAGACGAGTTACAGACTCTATGCCTCAAAAAGAATAGGCTGAAGAAAATCTCCCAAATAGACTTGAGGTAGCTTGCTTAAAAGACGCAATAGTTTAAGAGGACTCTTGCGAAAGCAGATGTATATTAGTGAACTTGTGGCGAGCCAGAAGCCTAGAATTTCAGTGCTCGACGGAGTATCATTAGCTTAATTCCAGAAATAGGGCTGGCAGAAATGCAATAAGCTTTGTTGGGGGATACAATAGATTCCGAGGGTCGTTCCTAAAATATCCATATTATTACCTTATCAATACGCTCTGGACTCGGAAATATTTCCATTTTATCATTGCACTCATGTTCCATGGTAAACAGCATGTTACGCTCCTTTAGCAGCACGTACCAGAGCTGATGCAGGTCTTTGTTGGATTTAATGCGAAGCTCATCAATTTTCCAGGCACGTCCTACTTTAACATCATTCTCTCCCCAATGTTTTGGATCATCAAAAAATTCCATAAGATTGTGGCGCACAGCGCTGGTGTGTACGGATTGCACATGAGGCGGAATTGCTGTGCTGTATTATATAAATAATACACAAAAGCGGTTGATTTCTTTTTAAAGTTTTTTGACATAAAAAGTATCCTACCTGCATGGTGCTAGCTGATGTTGTTGTGTAGCAAGTAAGCTTTTTAACGCTGTTGATCTTACTGTTTTAGCTAAATTAAAGCATTTAATTAATGTTGAAGACATTTTTTCATTGAATGCGACCGGAGCAACAACCAACTTGTCAGTGCTGCTAAATCTGGGAAATACGAGCCTATCGATTAATATTTCTTGTACTAGGCGAAAAATGAGCATAAAACAAATGTTTTAACATAAATAACAAGAATCATCAATTAAATATAAATTTATTTTGTAGAATTCATATAAAAGATGTAAAAAGTTTGTTCAAAACTGTTTGATAACGAAAATATTCAACGTGTTTTATTAACTTGCAGTCGATAGCTGAGTGTCGATGTGCAATCTGTGTTTACAATCACGATCAACTTTGGTGAAATATATATAATTCATATTTAACGTGGTCTCTTTTTGAGATATATATACCATTGATGTAAAAAGTTAGCTTGAAAATGTTTTGTAACTCAATTTTTTACGTATTATTTGCCTCGTAATCGATATTTTGATTATCGATGTACAATTCGCCACTAGTTGTTTACAGTCACGATCATTGCTTATTTTGGTGAAATAGATGTCAATAAATAACGTGGTAGCAGTGTGCAATGTAGTTTAAAATTATGTCCTTAAAAAACCCAACAACAACTACGGCGACAGCAACACATGCTGTTGTCCACACCGTCGAAACATATATACAAAACCAAAACCTTTTGGGTGAAGTAGCTGAGTTGGACGATGTACTCTGCAATGTGGTTGATGAACACCAGGATCACGAGATAGCCTTAAAACATCTGTTGCAATGCATATACCGTTTGCTTCACAATCATAATAGATGGAATGTTAAATTTGGCGCCAAGGTATTTCACAAGCTTATTGCATTGCTCATCGTTGGAGGCAATGCAGGCGACTCCGATAGAGTTCAAAAACGAAGTCGTCAATTGGTTGCCAATGTTTTGGTTTGTGTTCAAGTGCATGCACGTAAATTCCCACGACATGATGGAAAATTTGTGCTCGAACATCTTTGGTTGCTCAGTCAAAGCACGGAACAGCAGCCACATGTTGCTCAAATACTTGTTCAACTCTTCGATGATTTCGAACGTGAAATTGGCATGAAATTTGTATGCTCGGAACAGCTGCACACCGTGATACAGCAGTTGCTGCAGTCGCAGTTGCGCGAGGAACGAAAATCCGCATACTATATAATAAGAAAGCTTACTCAGGCTTTAGTAGCAGCCAATGAACATGACCAACTTGCGCTGGATACACTAAAGCGCGGGGGCTGGCATAGTCGCAAGCAATTTGAACAAACCTGGGCCTGCTATGTTACCATATTGGAGAATCTTGAGGAACAGCAATCGCATCTCGTGTTGCCCACTTTGAACACACTCTTACCGCGAATTGTCGCCTCAAATCAAAGTAACTATTGGGTCAGCTGGCTGCGTATCTTGTATAAAAGATTATTGTGCGACAATAATAACATATTGGTGCTGCGCTGGACGGTTGAATACTTTTCAAACAATTTTACATTTATTCACCAAGCCAAAGTGCTATATGAGTTTATGGGAGCTACTAATAACACACAATTATATAATGTCGAAGCTTATTGTGCGCCAAATGTGCCCAAACAATTTTTTCAGCTTTACGAAGATTCCTTATGTCAACAATTATTTTGGGAGACCATGGTTTCAGTAAATTGGCGAGCCGTGCCACTGCTTCATTGGCTGCGTAGCCTGGAGCATAGTCATCCTAAAATTGAAACAAATGTTCTTATAAAACTATGCGCATGTGTGAGGAATTTACAAAATCCGTCTTTGCGAAAGGCGGCTATAAACTTATTAAGTACAATCTTTCAGGTGAGTTTGTTAAGGTTAAATTACGTTTATAACTTTTACACTTTCCGAAATAGAGCTGAGAAATTGCTTGGATTTTTACGGTTTTCTGTACAAAATTATGTTTAATTTAGCAATCAGAAAAATATTCTTAGTTTAACAGCAGTAAAAAATGATTTCTGTAAGTCGTTTTTGGGATATGCATTAAATTCAATTAACCTAAAATGGTTCAACTAATTTTAATATATCTGTTATATAGTTACAACAATGCCTTTGTAATAAAACATTATTTTTTTGCTTTATCATTTTAGAACACAATCGGGGATTTATCTGTAAAGGATTATCTGCTTCTTATTGAAAATCTTTACAATAGCAGCGATGGCTATAATAATATTAGCAAACTCTTAGATATCATAGACGGTTGCGAAAACCCTCAAACGGAGCTTGTTTATTTAAACAAGCATTGCTATGACATTATTTTTGAGCAAAATTCTTTTGAATTAACGGACATCAAACTTAAGGATGCTCTGCTAAACCTTCTTAAAAAGGTATCCAAAACCAGGCACGGATGGTGGCGTTTTGTTTTTGTATTTAACTTTGATTGGATCCGTTTAAAAGAAGAAATGAAACCATGTTTAGATTTTATGCATTCTGAATACGATATAAATATTAAAATGTTGCAAACATGTACAGATCTGAGTAAACTACAAGAATATTTAGTTTCCAAACTGCTTTGCGAAACCAAGGAGGAACGTTCATTCGTCATGGAAAAAACTGTAGACTTATTTGTCTTAGCTAACCTAGAAAGTTGGATACAAATGGAGCAGCTTCATTTGAATCCATTAGATCTGCTAGATAGAGGCTCATACATGACTTTTTCAAAGTTGTGTCGGTTACTAAGAAATCTTCAGCAGCATGTAATTAGTGAAAACTTGTTAACATCGTTTATTCTGCACTTAAAAAAACATTATAAGCGAAAAAGCCGTGAGTAAGTTATAAAATCAAAATATACCTTTTATATATAGCTGATTTCTACATGTTTTCTTTTTTTTTCTGCAGCGTTGCGAATATTCTTGATTACTTGCATAGTAATTGTAATCAAGCAGATTACACAAAGTATGTTGCTGATATACTTAACCTAGATTTAAATGATGCTGGGCTAAATGCAACCATTGTTGACCAAAATCCCATTTTACCAGCCAACTTGCAAATACAAGGATTGCTTTATGGCGAGCCTACCACGGGAGACGCTCGGTAACAATTATATGAATTTCACAAAGCTTTAATGTGGCATATATGTTAATGAGTATTTCTATGACGATTCACAGAATTGAAGCTGCTTACGCCCACGCCCATTTTTATGAGCAATTTCAAGAACGAGAATGTAGCAGAATAAGATTTATGTACAGCAAGTTATCTGCTAAAAATAATGAAAATTTGCTTAATGAATTGTTGCGTATTAACAACGAGCTGACTGAAAAGAAGCCACGCTATTTTGAAAATTCTAAAGAACACAGAACTAAAATACGCATAGCAACTGCTATGATTTTGTTGACCAAATCTATTGAAAGCTATTGGTCGGACCAATTGTGGACAGCATTGCTGGCACCAAATGATCAACTGAATATTAGCTATATGTACGAGTGCTTGGTGGCTCGCCAAGTGCCCAGCATTATGATGATATTGGAACGTTTAAAGGAAATGCCCAAACTAAAACCCAGTCAGCAAGTATCGCTTATATCTGTTACGCATATTTACTGCATTTTGAATTGGAAACATATCGAATCAGAAGATCAACAAGAAGTCTTTAACATGTTGCTGCCTTTAACAATGGGCGCACATTTTCAAACGCGCCGTCTTGCACAATTGGTTATACATAGGCTAGCTAATGAATGTGATAAAATCAGGTAAAATCTAAAAACAAAACTCAATTTTAATTCAAATCTATTAAGTTTTGGTTTGATTACCCATATTTGTCTGTGTTTTTCATGTTCTCAGAAAACCCTTGACGATTGCGACCTCACTTAAGGCGGCCATTGAGTCTACTTTTGGGGACCAGCTGAATGAGCATCAAAAAGAAGCTAGACTCTTCCTACCAGAATTGTTCTATGATTCTGGCTGCAATTCATTCAAGCCACAGCTAAAACTTTTTGATGAGAATATAGCCAATCAAATTTTATACATGACAAATGCTCCATTTGATGAATTCATTCTACCGGAAGAACTTCTAAGCCTCGCACATGCTGCGAAACTTAAGGCAGTTCGATGTATGTTTAGCGCAAAAAGTTCAATAGCTAATGATAACTTAAGCACATTGAATATAGATCCAGAAAATGCAAACGTACAACGGAAAATGAATCCTATCAGTGATATATATCCCCATAATGACCTAACCTTAACAACAGATGTACAAACTAATGAAGCTGAACTTATAGTAGTGGCCTCCTTGATAGATAAACTACCAAATTTGGGTGGCCTAGCGCGAACTTGTGAGGTTTTAGGTGTAAGCATTTTAATTTTGGACTCTAAAGCCCATTTGGAGAAAAGTGATTTTAAAAATTTAAGGTAATGCCAAAATATGTTTTTTATTTTTGTGATTCCTAAATAAGTCTTGTTTTTATACAGCATGACTGCCGAGAAAAATCTGAACATCATGGAAGTGAAGCCCGCTGCGTTAACAGAGTTTTTGCTTGAAAAGCAAGCCTCAGGCTATAAAGTTGTTGGAGCTGAACAAACTGCTCAAAGCAAAAGTTTTTCTGGTTTCAAATTTCCAAAAAAATGCGTCTTGTTGTTGGGGTAGGTACCATCAAATTTGAATTTTTAATATAGCTTGCATTTATATGTATGTTCTTTATTATTTTTCAGCCATGAAAAGCATGGCATACCTGTAGATTTAATTGGACATTTGGATTATGCTGTGGAAATACCACAATTCGGTATGGTGCGTTCTCTTAATGTACACGTGACTGGATCATTATTTATATGGGAGTACTGCAAACAACATTTAGTTGGGGAATAAAAGTGTTTAATGTATTTAACGCCTTAAAATTCAGTCACCTATCTGCAGAAATTTTGTAGACTTGTAAACGCTGTTACAAATTTTTTGCTGATTTAGAAATCGTAACGATGTCGTATAAAAAAGGTTGACCTAAAATAAACCAAATCTATCTTTTACTTTTCCGCAAAAAAGTATTGCGATTGGCCAAAAAACTAAAATCTCTACTTTTATGTTCTCTCTGACAACTTTGTTCGTGCGTTGTCGTTGGTGTGGTCGTTGTCGACGTAGTGTGTTATTTCAATAAATTTAGTAATTTCCACTATAGCAAGCTAAATGTTTTTCTATCATGTTGGGCATGTCTTCAAAGCGTTTCCTAATGATTTGAGCACTCTTGTCGTTATAGTTGGGTCGCGAAAGAATTTAAAGTGCTTACAAAAAAAAAAAAAAATTTCAAAATTTCTTAATTTCTTTTACGTTAATTTCGGTTGTTTTGTTTGTTGTACGATTGCAAAACCTAATGAACTAACTACAAAATGCTTAACAAAGTAATGACGATTTCTTAGACCCATCGATTAACACGGCTTAAAACCATGACTATTGAGCGCGTTAGATCCATTCGCTTTTTATTGGCATATGTATTTACCGCTTGAAAACGCTTATATTGAATGGTCGATCAACAGTAGATCAGCATTGCCTTTACTTTTCAAAACACCACAATCCATACCACCTTTACAATATTGTAAAGGAAGTCGCTGTCCCATATCGCCTCCTTGATGATAGTCAAGGCCATGCTCACTGTTTTGTTTTCCAAATAGTTCTATTAAAATACGCTTAATGGATGATTGGAAAATTATTCAGTACATAGAATTTCAATAAAGATTTTGTGTAGACTGTTTGTGCTCTTTTGTAATGATGCCAAAAATATGACCGTTACTTATTTGTTAGCTTAACAGTATTTTACTTTATAAATTCAAAGTACTTAAATCGATATTTTCTGTAATTTTGCCTCACACATCGATATACAAAATATCATTGGGGCTCGCGATGTAATCTAAATATCGCAAACTTTAATTAATATATCGATATGTCGTATCACTTCAACAAGCATTAAGAATCGTCGCTGAAGAAAATTCACTTTTTTATATAAAAATAGATAGTTTTTCAAATGCCAAATACAATAAAACTGAAGCGAAAGTGTATTATTAACAAACAACAATAAAATGTAAGTTGAAAACTTAACAAAGAGTCCGTATTTTGAGTTGTGAAAATTCGTTTTGCTGAAGTTTTATGGTATGCTCTTATGCGTATGCGTGTGTGTTTGTACTAATAAGTACCTAATATATAAATGGCTATGCACATGAACGTATTTAAAAAAGTGTTATGTTTTAATTAGTGTGTGGGTTCCAAGCTTAATTAGTGTGCCAAAAAGTTTGTCTGTCAAGTCTAATTAATTAGTTGTGCCTGCGGATGAAGTGCCACAAAAAATTCATTCATTAACAACAGAGCCGTAAGAGCCTCAAGCAAGAGAGCGTCATTTAATGTGCATACATACATACATATTTTTTCGTGATAAACTAGCAGTATTGCCGTGATGCACAGTTTAGGAACATTAAAAGAATTTTGAAGACTGCTTTTGTGTTCAAAATTGTTAAATTAACTTTATTTTGTCATCGAAATGAAATTTTTGTGGAAATATGATTACGTTATGAGTATATAACGCGTTCTTGAAATTTCAGTTTTTCTATCAATTATAGAGTTGTGCAATGTATGTAACAGGGTGAAGGAGGTTTGGCAGACCAAAAATCTATTTTGCAAAAATGTTCAATGTGTGTTGAGTCGATGTAGCCATGTCCGTCTCTTCGACTACTCATATGAGCACCTAGATCTTGGGTTAGTGACACAAAATTCGAACAAAAGATGCATCCGTGCACATGTGAAGTTTGTATTTGCCGTAGGAAAGGTTATAGAACTGTTAAGTAGGTTTATTGCTGAATATACGAAGATTCTAGCGATTTGAAACGGACAACGGACCTGAATTATTTAAGTAAAGCATGGTTTAAATGATTCGCTGGAACCGGTCCTTGAAACTGAACTCAAGTATGCATATAGATATTAGGTAAATATCGGTAGAAAACTTGGAAAACATTTATTTTTGTCTGGAAATGGTTAGTGAGCATACCAATGTCAGCCACTGCCCGGACTTTGTATTACATACATATATATCTCATATACACGAGAAATTCTATCGGTCATGTAAAAATCTCTAGCAAACTATTGATCTAACTACCTACAAAACATGTTATATAAGAAATAAAAGTATTTGTTGCAGCCAAACAAATAACTAGCCAATTATCGAAAGTGCAAAAAGTATTTTTGTTGATAAAAACAAGCTCCGTGTGTAATTTTTTCTCTTTTTCTCGGTTAGTTTTCTCGTATTTACTTAGTGTTTTCTGCGCTTTCAACAACAAACTTGGCGCTAGAGCTGCCTCGGTTTGGGGCGCAACGGCTTCTTTTGCCCATTTTTGTTGTTGCGGTGCACGCCCAAAAACATTGCTGCTACTCTGAGTGAGTGAGTGTGTGTGTCTTATGGTGTCACGCAAGGTTATTCTACCAAGCCCTTGGGCGGCTTTAGCTGCGTGTTAAATTCTTTATTTATTTACTTTTATTTTTATTGCTCGACTTCTCGACTATTTCTTTACTTTGCTGATATTTTGATTATTCGATTAAATATTCTGTTAAAATGTACATAGGTATATATGTGTTTATGTGCATGCCACTTGTTGATTCTGTTACTCAATCGTTTAACATTTTTGTCATCGCTTGTCATGCTGTTACGCGCATGTTAAAAAGCGCTGTTAACTAACATTCGCCTCATTATTTCGAAATTGATCGTGTTCAGCAGAACGGTGCTTGAAGCACAGCTGTGGTGCATCAAACGGTGGAGTTATTCAAAATTGTGCTTCAGGCACACAACATAGTGTTAAGTACGAAAATAGTGTTCTTCTTTATGGATGAAGTTTAGCAACAATTACAGTGAAGTCGCGATATATTGAACACTCGGTTATGTGAACACTCGCAAGAGTGAACAAATTATTTTTTACATTGACTACTTTAAAGAGTGTAAAACCTAGTTTTTAACCAATAACAGACCAAAATCTCAGCATTCTTAAAAAAACTTTAAGTGCAATACATTATCTTTTTCATTTATTGAATTTTATGTTATGCTTTTCAATAAAAATGAATTTTATGTACTAAATTAGTTAACTTATAAGATGATATATATTCATATATGTCATATGAAATATGCAGCAGTGTAAAACCGCGTGAAAGAAAACAAAACTTCATATAAAAAAATGCTCTCGAAATTCTTAGCGCCACGAACTTCGCTAGTAGTACGCAGCTGAAATGTTGCCTATTTTTTTTAAGGGTTGACGTTTAGATGGCTAGCAAAAAAATTAGCTGTTCTTTTTGCGCGCAAAAATAAAACATTAATGTGCTGCAGCTTATTTTGCTAGCGAAACCCATGGCGCGTAGCCAAAATAGATGCACAAATTTTACGAAGGAGCAGAAAATTTCATTTCGGAAGATTAGTTTAGTTTAGTTATACTATTTTTAATATATTAAAATGTAGATAAAAAACTAAAGAAGTCAAAGAAAGTAAATGGAAAATGTCTGGGTTGGGCTAACACTATTGTTTATTAGCACTATTTAAATAAAAGCGGCAAATTATAACACCAATTATTATATTTAGTAAATGAATTTATTAATGCTATTTATGTTGTATTTTGTGTTTTATGCTGTTTAATAATAATAAGTAAGATAGATAAGCAAAAACAGCTGATTTTTATATTTACTTTTTGGCGGCATCTATTGTTAGTGGCGCCATCTACATGTTAATTGCCCATACAATTTGGTCACAAACTCTGCCCGTGCAATTTGTGTTCGCGCACGAAATAGGTAGCACTTTTTCCTTTCACGCGGTTTTACACTGCTGCGTACCGGCCTTAAAATTGGAAATTAATTGTTTTTTTTTTGTTTTTTAAATAAATAAAAGGATATCCCGACGAGATTTGTGCTAAATGTTATTTAAACACATCATAAAATGTTCAAATCGATAGAGTGAACAAATTTGGTATTGTGAACACCCTTGGTTTTAATTAGTTCACAGTATCGCGACTGCACTGTACTTATTTGTATTATGCCTGGATAGCAATCGGTTGCTCAACTGCGGTCTGAAAAAATCGAAATATTTTGATTTTACACCGCGTGTACTTAAAATTTATTCTTTTGAATATCGAAAACTGCTGCCAATAACATAGATAGAAAAATTTGATGCAGACAATCGGGACTGTGCCCGACAGTGTAATACCCTGTACCCATTTTTCCATGAAGATCAAATTTCTGTGTAAATTTTTGTATCGGCGCGTTGAGGGGTTTGTGCGTAATAACGGTAACTGTTCTACAGGAGGAGGGGGTATGATTAGGAAAAATATCAATATTGTTGCCCAACGTACCACATTTAGTTAACATAAATGTTAACTTCAACATTTCTGTAAAAAGTGAAATTCTGTTGCAGTTCATAGGAGAGGGGGCCTAGAATTGGCACATTATTATCTATATCTTCTAAAAACCTCATTCGATATGAATTTTACACTAAACATGCAGAGTAACAGTGTGCATAACTGTGCCAAGTTTTAATTGGATAGCTTTAAAGGTGTGGGTTAAAACCGCGAAAATCTGTCACGTGGGAAGGGGGTGAGATATCGACATAATTCGGCAAACTTGCACTGAATAGGTAACAAATTTTTGATCTAACTCTTATAGTCTCCGAGAACGGTGCGACAAAACGGACAGACATACGGACATATCTATAACTACTCGACTTTTGCTCCTGACCATTTTTGCCCATAGAACATTTGGTCTGCCACGCCTCCTTCTGCCTGTTACATACATTGCACAAACCTATAATACCCTTTTACACTTTGTGTACATTGTATAAAAACTACAAAATAATTCTATATTGAGTGTAATATTATGCTACAAAAATTTGCTTACAATAGTATGGCCAGACCCCGCAGCCATTCCCTAGTGTGATCAGGTGTTAATCTAAGATGCAGTACCCCAACCGATTGTACGTCAGTGATGCCAAAAACTAGTGTAATAATAAATTCTGCTACTGTATCTACAGAGTTACATATGCTCGTACATATATTTAAATCTAGTTAAATGCAACGTGGTTGGGTCAATCAAATTGAACCCTCATGAAAATTTACATTTCTTTGTGCATATACATACATACACATAGATGTGTCTATGTATGTAGGTATCTTTCGCAATCATCTCACTTAAATTGCCGCAAATTGAGGCTGACGAACAGTGCGCCCTCTGGCGCTCGAAGTGCTAAACAGTTTTGAGCCTTTCTGTTATAAAACACAGTTTTGATTTAATGTTCGCTGATGCCGGGGCTCTAATTATCATACTTTGTTTAAAAATGCCATAGAGCAAATTATTTATTATCAACAATATTATTCATACATATGTACATATGAATATGTGTAAGTGTGTGTCAGCGCATATGTTTTATCGCCACTTTTGTGTCGCGCTTTGTAGCATAGGCCGCAGCCATTGACGTTTTCAAAGATAATACGAATAATTTTTGTACGAGTGGCGTATTCCGATGTATAAGCTTATCAAGAACTATTTCAAATCGTTCATAAAGTATTTAAGTCAGACGCCCATTATATGATTGAAACAATTAAAATTTGTACTACACACTTGTTATGCACCTATTCGGTAAGAAACAGTGTTATGCAGTTTTTGCTTCGCTTGAACGCAACGCAAATGTATACATCATAATAATTTTGTGATCCGATATGAAACGATTGAGCAGTTTATTCCACTATAACAACCCGTTATCGAGTTACGGCCTTATGTAAATACATTCTTTAATTGGAATTGTGGTTTTAAGTGGTAGGTCCCAAACCCTACGCACAGGACTTTTAAGGCCTGGGGTGGCTCTACTGGTCTCGAAAGAACCCAGTCTCATTGTTAGTCGCCTTATATGACAAGCTTTGACCTGCTGAGGTGGTGTTCTCTAACACAATCACCATACGAGGGGTATTCCACTCTAGGTCTTAATAAAATTCATTAATATGTGTCCATAATTTCTAGCTGTAACTATAGTATCAAGGGAATTATAGATTCCTATAATATGAAATTAAATTCCATTTTTATTATATAATTGTATAATGTATGAGCCTAATAAACAAAATAATGTTGTTTTGTTCCCGTTCGGCTGATTCATTGTTATGTGATTGTTTAATGTGATTAGTGATTGTTTAATGTGCAACTCTTGATACAATACTCGAAAACATACGTTAAAATTGTACATATGACATCGTTACTACGTTTTACTTTATCTTTGAATTTAAATAATGCATTTAAATTATGTAAACCTTGGTTAAGTTTTTAGTATTCTAATTTAAGTACATGTGAACTGCATTTTTTCTGTGCAGGTAATGTGGCGGCCAGTGAGTAGTTGTGCGTTTTATATGTGCTTACTTGAAACAATTGAAATTTCTCATAATTTTACGAAATTTTTATGAATTTTGCAAAACAAAAGAAAGCGTTTAATTTCCAAAGCATTGCATAGAAAAACAGCCAACGAAAGCTGTCAGCCGCATTACCTAGTGTATTACATGGAATTGTGCATAAGCTAAGATCAATGAATAACTTAAACTTAATAATTACATAAATGTGTTCAAAAATCGCAACAACTACAATACTCACAAAAGGCCGCAGAAGTTAAAAAACAAAACATTACCAGTGCAAGAGAAATACGGTTCAAAATAAAAGTAAACAGCTGATCTACAGCTGTTCATACAGAGATGCTTACATTTTGCCATTTTTCTTCTCTCTTTCTTTGGCGTAGTGCTGCCAACGCACCTTAAAATGCATCAAGCAAGCTGCAGTCTGGCAACGCCGCCGGCAGCTGGTAATTGCCAGAAGCGACCTCTGGAAGCAGTTACCATTCAAAGTAAAGTAGCGCGCGTGGAAAGAAAATCTATAATTGAAATACATATATCAAATGATGCATTATGCAAGAAGTCATCAGATAATGAAGCTCAAAGTTGCTCTTCGTCAGATAATGGAAAACCAGCAGATGATGGGATGGATCAACCAAAATCAGCTGACGAAATGGATCTTCCGCAGCAGGAGCAGTCACCTGTCAAGCTAAGCGAAATGACCGCTGAAGAGGAACAATTGGACAAGCAATATCGCGCTAGCTGTGCAATTTTTCTCCAACATTTGCCGTGCTCCAAACTGCAGCAGCCTCCAGCTGCTGAAGGCAGCACAAACATCGTTCTTCGTATACCCAAATGTAGAGAATGTAGACGGCGTCATATAAGCGCTGGCAGCAGCACCTCTCCGAACGATGTATATTGTCGTTTCTATGAATTTCGTCGTTTGCAGTACAATGAAAATGGAGAATTGCGAGTTGAAGGCTTTCCTAATCCGTACAATGAGCCTACACGCGCAGATTTAAATGTATGGCAACCGGATGAGCATACTGTACCCACAGCCGGTTATATGGACATACAAGTGTGTCGTTATATACTCTTGCATGCCGGCGATCAGTTTTGCTATTTGTGGCGTCAGGAAGCGGAGGCTCTCAAGCTGCACGAGAACCCCGATGATACTATTGCCTGGAAAAAGGCCGTTAAAGGCATACGCGAGATCTGCGATGTTTGCGACACAACCCTTTTTAATTACCACTGGACATGCAGCAAGTGTGGATTTGGCGTGTGTCTGGATTGCTTCAAGGATCGTAAAGAAGGGCAGCGCTTGCGTCGCATGGAAACACAACGCGGACGCGATGAATATCATTGGCTACTGTGCACCGATAGTAGCGATTCTTCTGTTGCTGCAGGCAAACAGCAGCACGAGTTGCGGTCTCTGATGCTGACCCAAATTATCGCTGGAGATTCTCTAAATGTGCTTGGCCGTCTGCTGCACGATGTGCGCACACTGTGGCAAGTGCCGCAGGTGTGTGGCTGTCTGCTTAGCAAGCAGAAGATCACAGATCCAGAACTGAATGAGCTTATACAAGATATGATAAAGGAATCGCAGTTAAAGCAGCAAACCAGCGCCTCCTCGCTTGCTACAGAGCAAACACTGCGCCAGCAAATGCGATTAGAGGAGTTGCACGCTAAGAAATTGGAGTTTGCTCGGGAACGTGGCATTGACTATGTGCCCGGTCGTGTATGGACCAAGGAGACGCTGGGTAAGGATCCGATTACCAGCGCTTTCGACAATTTCAAGCATATTAACTTTCTGCGCAAGGGCTTGGCCGGACTACGTCGCTTTTTACCCCCACGCGCCATGACTTTGGCGCATTCTACACAACTGGCACCGGGAGTACCACACGAATGGTTATGCGATGGAAAACTTTTGCGCCTGACAGACCCCATGCATCCCGATAATCGTGTGTTATATCAAGATGTTTGGAAGTGCGGTCAACCCGTGATGATATCTGAGGTGGCACGTTCATTGAATCTAGATCTTTGGCATCCCGAGGCATTCTGCAAGGACTTTGGCGACAAACCAAACGATTTGATTAATTGTTTAAATGGCAACCTGGTGCCGAATCAGCCCATGCGTCACTTCTGGGAGGGATTTCAGTGCATAAACAAGCGTTTGTTGGATGCTAATGGTAAACCCATGCTGCTTAAGCTTAAGGATTGGCCACCAGGCGACGACTTTGCCGAGATTCTGCCCACACGCTTTGCAGATCTAATGAAGGGGCTGCCCATGCCCGAATATACACTGCGCACAGGCAACTTGAATATTGCCAGTTGTTTGCCGAATATGTTTGTGCCACCCGATCTAGGTCCGAAAATGTATAATGCCTATGGCTCGGCGCTGCATCCTGACAAGGGCACCACCAACTTGCATTTGGATATTTCGGATGCAGTCAACATTATGGTTTATGTGGGCATACCTAAAGATGAGGACAGCAAGCCACAGCTGGCGGCCACACAAAAAGCAATTGCACTGGGTGGTTGCGATTATATAACACGGGCACGCTGTCAATCTCCCGATGTATTGCCCGGCGCGCTTTGGCATATATTTCCAGCCCGTGATGCGGACAAAATACGAGATCTATTAAATCGTGTCACTTTGGAAAAGGGCTTTCGCCTGGAACCCGATCATGATCCAATACACGATCAGAATTGGTATCTTGATGATAAGTTGCGTGCACGTCTTTTCAAGGAATACGGCGTGGAGGGTTATCCGATTGTGCAATGTTTGGGCGATGCAGTTTTTATACCAGCAGGAGCTCCACATCAAGTGCAAAATCTGCACAATTGCATTAAAGTGGCCGAGGATTTTGTATCGCCCGAGAACATTACCCATTGCTATCATTTAACCCATGAGTTTCGTCGACTTTCGCTTTCGCATACAAATCACGAGGATAAATTGCAGATCAAGAACATTATATATCATGCTATTAAGGATTGTTGCACCATACTTACACGAGCACTAGATGAGCGCATTGACAAGGAAATGGCTAAATTAAAGGGAACCAATTAACTTTTATGGTTGCAATACAGTGCAATATAATAATTACACTGGTTTATAAACATTTTTCAAGCAAAGATGCCACCATACTTTTGTTGTAGTTAATAAACCTAAGTAAGAAATCAAAGTATATATATTTTATATGGCAATAATTTAAAAAAATATTCTATTTACAAAGCAACGTTTTAGTTACAAGATTTTATATATTTAATTTAAATTTAGCTGAACCCGCGCGCTCCGCTGCCCATTGGTAAAGCCGTCAATAAATCCTTATATAAATTAATTCTTCCCGTTCCCATTCCACTTTCCGTTCCTCCTCCTTCTCTTTATCTCTCTCTTCTTCATACTAAGTCAATCTGCGGATATTGGTACCAATATCTTTATATCCTCTAACTCAATTAAAAAGAATTCTTTACCTAGTAAAATTTAATACTTGCCTACTATATAAGAAGAAACACATTTAGTATGTTTTATATGGAAAATCGTTTTTAGCAATATCTCCGGAACCCCTAAGTCGATTTTGTCCAAATTTAGAGAAGAACACTCGAACATAATGGAAACCTATTCGTCATTTATATATATAGATTGTGTTTTTAAAGATCATTAAAATACAGAGATCAACTTGGTGAAAACTTAAATATAGTCGAATTTTTAAGACAAAATTTTTGATAGTCGTAAAATGTATTTTGTTTTTCTTACTAAGGATGGACTTATGACCAAAAAGTAAGGTCGCATCTTTGGTTTATTTTTCTTTAAATTATGTAACACCCTATTATTAGCATTCTATGTATGTTGTGTATGTCTATTTTTGTCATTTAAATTATATTGTGTCAATGATTTTAATAAATAAACCTTAACTATCATCGTAAAAAATTACTAGCTGATTATCTCAATTTCGCAAGGCTTTAGTGAAAAATGTCTATATGCTAGCTCCGAAGCATTTTTTTTAAAATAGTTTTTGTATTTCATTGCGATGAACAATAATTAAGACTTTCAGAAACGTTAAATTTTTGTCAACAAACTTATTTCTCATATCAATTATACCAAGGATTTGGCTACTTTTTGTTCCTTTTTCGTTAATTGTGGAAATAGTTTTATGGGAAGCAACATTTTGCTTATGTTTTCGGCAAATAGTTGAGGAATAGAAAAAATATGAATCCGTTTTACATTTAAAATTCTTTTTTACAGTAAATACCAACTTAGACGTCCAAAAGAAACCGATTCTACGAGTCTATTTAACAAATGCCTTGGCCATATGCTGAACAAAATGATAGTGAGGATACTGCTATTAAACGTAATCATACTCGTAGTCGACTCATTTCTACTCTAGAATTTAGGAAATATCAGTCAATTAATAAAACCACAAAAAGAAGCCTTTAAAAAGCAATTAAGACACAACTGCTTCGTTGCATAAAAACGTTAAAAACGAAAAAAAAATCAAAATGCCGGTGGACTTTAATGACTATTTTTGGGTAAGTTTTTAAATCTTAATATTCTCCATTCAACTACAACCGTTTCAATATTTTAACAGGGCGACAAAAACAATGGATTCGATGTGCTCTATCACAACATGAAATTTGGCCTAGTGGCCAGCAAAGAGCTGTCCGAGTTTCTGCGCGAGAAATCCAACATTGAGGAGCAGAACTCCAAAATGATGTCCAAGCTGGCACACAAGGCCAGCACGGGCACATTGAATAGCACATTTGCGCCAGTCTGGACCATATTGCGAACATCGGCTGAGAAGTTATCCACATTGCACATGCAAATGGTGCAAAAGCTAACAGAGCTGGTCAAGGATGTGGCCAAATATGCAGATGAGCTGCACAAAAAGCATAAAAATGTCAAGGAGGAAGAATCACAGACACTGGAGTGCGTGCAGGCTATACAAACATCAACGGTGGCGGTGCAGAAGTTGCGTGATCTTTATGCTAGTAAGGTGCTGGAGTTGGAGAAGCTACGCAAGGACAACGGCTCACATAAGGATGCGGAGAAGCTGGAAACCAAGATAAAGAAACTGCAGGAGGACTATCGAGCGCTACTGGAAAAACATAATCCCATTAAGAATGAGTTCGAGCGGCGCATGACGCAGACTTGCAAGGTAAAGCTTTTAGCAGAATTTAAAGCGTTGTAAAACTGAATAGTAAAATTGCTGTTTCTATAGCGTTTTCAAGAGATCGAAGAAGTGCATCTGCGTCAGATGAAAGAATTTCTATCTACATATTTGGAAATGTTACAAAACAATCACGATATGGTGGGTCAAGTGCATTCCGATTTTAAACGTCAATTTGTGGACATGTCTGTAGACAAGCTGCTTGAACAGTTTGTGCTTAATAAATACACAGGTCTGGAGAAGCCAGGTAAGAGCTTGTCCCATTCCAAATAGAAAAGCACTCATTAGCTTGATATTTGCAGAAATGCCCGAGCTGGAGTTTGTGCCACTTTCCATACCCTCCGCTTCTACATCGTCGCGCTTAAATCAGCCGCATGCATCAACAAATGCATCCAATTCGAATTCGGCTACCAGCATACAGGCCGCACTACGTTCGGGCGGTACTGCTACTGGCGCGGGCAGTCTTATATCCATGGATCAACGTGGCGTGGTCGGTGGCTCTACAACTGACGCTTTGGCTGGCATCTCGCTAGGCAGCGGAAGTGCAGCTAGCGGAAGCATACCCTATGCAGATGATGCCATTTTAGGTGCCTTGTCCTCACCGCGACCAACATCGCCGGATATGTTAAGCGCCACAGCATCTACTGGGACAACTGGAGCAGCGCCACCAACTAGCAGCGGTCCAGTATCAACTGTTAAGAGTTTGCGCTCATGGTTTATGCCCTCGAGCAGTGCAGCTAGCAAGCAACAAAGTGCCATGGGTGGAAATTTTGGTATGGCTGCTAATGGCTCAACCAGTACAACCACAACAAGCACTACCACAAGCAACAACAACACCGCCACAAGTACCACAACTGGCACATTAAATGCCAGCACCAACAACTTCACCAATATCACCAAAAATTCCCCTAACTCAGAGCTTCAGGATAATAATAATCAAGGTTTCATATCTATTATTTTCTTTAGTTATGTTGTTTGTATGCTTTTCGTTTTATTTTTCTTTTTAATTGGTTACAGATATCTTTTTACTACATACTGCATATTTGTGTTAGTGTTTTATCTCTATGTTTATCTATCTCTTAACTTTAGCTCTATAATCTAAAACTGATTCATTACCTTTCTCATGTATAGCCCAGCGTACTCTGTGTCATTTAGTGTGATAACAAAAACTATATTTATATGGTGAAAACAGCAACAAGTTCTAGTTCTTTAGATTTCTTGTGCATCTAAAAATTACAGTTGAGTTTAGAAATTTAAAAATTCAGACTCTTATATTTGAATTTCAATTCTGATTATGATAACTCGAAGCGATAGAGTGCACTGTTTATAGCACTAGGACTGGAAGTAACAAGAAATAGGCTTTGAAAATTTGTATGCAATTGTCTATTAAGACAAATTGAAATAGTATTGTGAAAGATGAGGAAAGTCCATTTGATTTTTATTGTTGGTTCCAGATTTGTTGTACATCTTAATTAGAGAATGCTGAATTGAAAAAGTCAAGTACACTGATACGAGTGTACTAGATCTATCAACTGAACAAACTCGAAACTATTCGTCAATCTATCAAGAAAAGAAACAAGAGACTTTATGCGATATTTCTGACGCACTTCAGATTATTTAAAAAATATCAGTTTTTTGTTCTTTTATGAGTTAAGTAAGTCTTCCGAAACAAGCTTTAAGTTTTTAAAACTAGTTGTATGCTCCGCGCCAGCTTTATACTCTTCTCATCTATAAGGCAAATTAAAGCTGTACATAGTACTAGTAGTAATATTTCAATCTCTATCTTCCTTCTCTAAACCTACTTCTTACGTTATTAATTATGTGTATTTGTTTATTTATTCATTTATTGTTTATGCTATTTATAATTTATTATAATTTTGATTTTAACACACTAAAACTGTGTACACTCAAACACCAGCCAAAGCATTGACTTAAAATCTAACAATAACAACACCAACAACCTCAACCAAAAGCACATCCACAAACACATTTACCATAAACCATAAACTTAATACTACTAACGCCCATTTTGTCTACTTCTTTATTCGAAAAAAAAAACGACATGTACCTCCTAAATTATGGCACAAATAACTGTAAACAATATGAACAATAACTTTAGATCAACAACAACTGCAGCCGGTTGAGGCCTTAACACCAACTGCAAATGCAGGCGGTAAAAAATATTTGAATGCAACGACAAGTGAACAGCAATTATCGAAATCATTAAATGAACAAGATCATCTTTATCGAGAACAACAACAGACTGCGATGGGCAACAACGCCGCAACAACAACAACAGCAACAACGTCCAGGCGTACAACGTCACTCTTAAATATATTTTCATCAAATTCTCAGGGTAAATGCCTATATGAAACTAACCCTCAGCCATAAATCTATTCACAAAAGAAAGGCAAAACCTTTTATGTATATTTTTTCAACCCATTTTTATTTTTATAAATATAAATATGCAAAATGTTAAAACTAATTGTTTGGGTTTAGTGCTATTGATGCATGGCTTTATGTTCAAAATTTATTGAATCATTAATAATCTAACATACAATCATTTGATGCACTTGATGGCGGTGTTTGAGTTTAATTCTTTTATAAGCTTTTTTTAAACTAATAACATTAAGTTTAAGTTAAGAAACGAAAATAATTCAATTATGTTTTAAGTTAAATTTAACAATTTAATTCTCATTGTAAGCAACTCAACATTGCAATGATCTAAGCCGCGATGTGGTAGTTTTAGGCTTAATTGCGGGCCGTCCATGTATTACGTCAAGTTGTTGCCCATTTTAGAACCCCTTCTACCCCTTGTATTCAAGAAGAAGAAGGGTCCCAAACCCTACGCACGTCTCGAAAGAACCCAGTGTCATTGTTAGTCGCCTCATACGACAAGCTTTGACCTGCTGCGGTAGTATTCTCTAATCCGCTCACGACACGGATGAGATGATATGTGTTCTTTGTTTTTCTCTTTTAACCTATTTTCGATGTTAGTTTTAGTCAGCAAGTAGTTTAGAATGTCGGCTAATTTGTGATACATTAGAATCTAAAAGCCTTTTTCGTTTAAAGAAAACATGGTCAGCGCGAGGTCTATCCACATTGCAGAGATAAAATCTGCAATCCGTTTGGGACTAATTACGGCGAGCTACGATATGCTGTCCTCAAAATAACTACCAACATATTTGAGCCTTCTCCAAAAGGAAGGCGGTCATAAACAGAGGAGGCGTTCCACCGTTTCGTATCTCCCATGGCAAAAAGTTATCTACGCCACTGATAAGACGTGATTGATTCCCTATCAGCACCCTTAAACACGCAGGTGTAAGGATTGTCAGCTAGAGAAGAATCGGCTTCATGACCAAAAGTTAAATTCTAATATTAGAAATGAGTTGAATATCGTGTTCGCCTTCACATTCATCTTTTTCTTGTAAATATGAAAAAAAAAACGATGTCTTTCTTCTTAACTAGCCATAACAACCCGTTACCGGGTTACGGCTTGATGCAAATATCTCCTCCAGGCGTCTCTGTTTTGCGCGTGCCTGGTCCAATTGGTGATACCAAAGGTAGCTAGTGTGCTCACAACCTGGTCCTTCGAGCAGAGGCACGGTCTTCCCTTTCGTCGCCTCCATTCGACCTCGCACCCAATCAAACATAATCAATTAGGTAACCCTCTCCATAGGTAAGGTCTTAACGAATGAACTCTAATTTTGAGTACCCACGATTGAATTTCGTTGCTGCTCACTTTCGGCACCGCATTCATAAGATTGTGTGCTCCACATTCATTAAGTTGTGTGCACCACAGTTTTAAATACAATCATAGGACTACAGAACCCCTATCAAATTTTTCTTCATATGTTGTTCTCTCAAATTATGATAAATATAGTATGACTATATAAATACAAGGGGCTTAGTCATGTCATGTTTGTAAGAAATAAATCATTTAATATTACAAGGCAAGCTTTTCACTGAGAACAGTTCTGAGAGTAGCTCTTTCGACTCAAAATCACACTTGCCGCTTTTAGGACGAGTCTATTTGTTGAGGGTCCAGAAGCCAAAGCCTGTTTTTGTTTCCTGCATTTAGAAGTCTTACGATCTAGTTTTCCCTTTCTGTAGGTATACAGAACTATGTGCTCCTAACTGTCCAAAATCGAAATCTAAACTTTGAATAGTCGATCACACCATTTTTTATATAACAGAGATTTGCAAATTAGATTTCCAAGTGCCACTTTCAGTTCACATTTTATATTTAGTAGCCTTCGTTTGTAGTTTCAAAATTAACTCGTTTTTCTTCAAAGTTTACTCATTGCTGATACGGACAATGCGTAATGTCCGAAACAAATCAAACTTGTGAACTTTTCCAAACCACATACAGTACCTTATGCTTAGTATGGAACCAATGTAAGCGATAAAAACTAAGTTAAAAATGCAATCAAGTGTTGCCATAAGAGTAGTAATCGCAGATCATTGCATTGTTTAAGAACAGATCTTAATTTACGTAACTTATTTGTAAATTTAAATTGAGTTCCGTTTAATTTAATTACTTTTGTGTGGTGCTTAGTTTTAAAATCTTTAGTCATATAGATTTTGATCTTTCCGTACTTATGTATGTTTTTGTGTAGATTGCTATTAATGTTTAAATTCAATTATTTGACAATGTTAACTGATTTTGCATCTTTTAATTAGTTTCGGGCATTTTACGCAGTCGACGCGACAAAACCAAAACAAAGAAATCCAAGAAAAAGAAGGATAATGATGCAGCCGAGAACATCCAAGAGGAGCGCTTAGCAAGGTAAGCAAAAACTATGTTGGTCAAGGGACTTCGTTCCCTCTTCATATTCAATTGAAATAGCCAATAGTTAACAATGAGTTCAAGCCTTATAAATTGTTTTTAAGATTTGGTTAGGAAGTTGATTAAAATTTGAATAAACTGTCTTGGGTAAAACTTGATCGTCAAAGTCAAAATTGAGAACACTTTGAGCAGCTTGAAGTTTATTTTGGTGTTAGCAGACTGGGAGGGGGATGTACGATGCACTTCGTTCCTTGAGATCTATAGTTTACAATTATCTGCGTTATTCCTAACAGATTTACGTCTAACACCGATATTCTATTCCTCTCTAGACGGATTGTTCTCCGTTAGCATATCCTTAAGCTCCTAAACCCTACGGCTGTTTGAGCTTGTATTGACCAGCTCCCTCAAATGTTCTTAAAGCCAATAGATTCCAGTCCACATTTGACGGAATTCATTCCTATTGGACAATCTAGATGCTTTTAAAGTGTGAAAAGATTTTAAGGCACAATGTATAAAAATAAGCTTTTTCGCAGTTTGTCGGTATCTCTAGTATTGATTAAAAGTTGCTTGTAAGTTTCTTGCCTAAACATTCAATAAAGTAGTTTTAGTTTGAAAACTTATAACGTCAGTGCCCAATATTACATGTATCATCCACATTCCCGATTCGAATTTTTTTTTTTACACAAACTGCTGCTTATTTTTGATTGAGTTGTTTTATTATTGACTTCTCGAGCTTAAAATTCTATTGATAGACTCGATACCGTGTTACGGGCTGATTCAAAAATACGGCATTTTTCTCTCAATTCCTGCATACTGCACGAATACCTAGTTCATTCTTTTATATTTTCCACGTCTAAAGTTCTTGACTATATCCTAAGTAATAGACTAGATAAGCTTAAATCCCTTCAAACTTAAATTTCATTTACTTGCAGCTTGGACCGTGGCAATAACACGCTACTGGACTATGATGATCATGGTCGTGCAATGAAAACTCAGAATAGCAGTGGAAGCAGCGCAGGTGGTGGCCTGGCTGCATTGTCTGCCACATCGGCGCAAGGTAGCGTTGACTCGGCGGGTGCCAGCAGCATGGGTGGCAGTGCGGGAACAAATGCTGGCGTTTTGGCCAATGCCATGTCGGCAGGAGGTGGTGCAGTTGGAACAACAGCTACAACATCAGCAACAACGACATCAGCAAATGCTTCAGGCGCTACGGGAAGTGGTGGAACTGGCTATGAAGTGGACGATGAAGGCTTTAGCATACAGCCGGCTAAGGAAAATGCCTGGGAGGAGGGGCAAGATAAATGTAAGTTACAACGAGATTTGACTTGTAGCAAAATTTAATTTTGCGTAAATTCTGTAGCAGCTGGCAGTTTCTATTCCGATTCGGATACGGACTCAGACAATGATAAGCCAGAGCGGCGCATTCATGTCAAGATAAAGCCGCTCAATAATGGGCAGGCGCCCATGTCGGCCAGTGTGGATGAGCTGCGTGCTACTGTGGAAAACATTTCATTGTCGCCCACGGGCGTTTTTTCGGTAGGTAGCATATTCTTAGAAATAATTTTATTCCATTTCTGATTTGCTGATTCTTAACTAATCATCTCTTTCGTCTCATTCCACGCAGCATCACAGCCAGCAGCTGCAGCAGGCGCGCGCACCTTCTCGTCAGCAATCCCCGGAAATATCGAATGCCTCCACGCCTACGGCAAGCGTGCATCCATATGCGCCGCTACAAAGTCCTACGCTATCTAATAACAACGCTGCTGGCCATAATGCCAGTCACAATCGTTATGCTGATTTGGGTGACATATTCTCGGAACTGGGCGATATGAGCGCCTCCGCGCCAGCTTCTGCCACTATGTCCAAACCCAATAGCCGGCAAATACCGACGCCAACATCGACTACCGGCAGCATTGCCATACCGCGTCCGCCTTCCCGCCGTTCTGATATGATAGCCATAGGCACAGCGGCAACGGGAACAAATCCCGGACGCGGACGCATGAGTCCAGCGCCTATGAATCGTGCGGACAGCATTGGTAGTCTGGAGTTTCGCACGGCCATTGGCGGCGTGGGCTCCTCGCGTGGTCCCTCACCGCTGACCATTGGCATATCGGACACCATACCGCTGGCGGTTGCATTCCATGAGATTATTCATGCCTACTTTAGGTAGGCTCCGGTCTACTAATATGAAAGTATTTTAACTCACTTGTTCGTTTTACAGGGGTAGCGATGAGTCTCGTTGTCAGGTTAAGGTGTCTGGTGATATGATGCTCTCATTCCCGGCCGGCATTGCTGGTCTCTTAGCAAATAATCCAAATCCAGCCAAGCTGGGTTTTCGCATTAAGAATGTACAAAATCTGGAGAATTTGATACCAAATACCAAGCTGGTGCAAATGTAAGTTGATACTTTTAATCATAGCCCGCTCTCTCAATTAACTATAGCTTTCCTACCTACAGCGATCGCCAAATGTCTAGCTCATTTAGCACCATGCTGGAGTTCAATATGCAGGCTTTGACAGCGCTGCTGCGTCGTCAGGCTGAGAACAATCCAACAGCATCCTATTTCAATGTGGACATACTCAAATATCAGGTGCGCACCAAGCCGGGCGCTTCCTCTTGTCCCTTCCAGTTGGTTAGCTATTGGAAGTGTGAGTCCAGTTATACTGCACTGAAGGTCGACTATAAGTACAATAATCATGCCATGGCTAATGCCTCACCTTTGCTGAATGTAACCCTCTCAGTGCCGGTGAATGGCTCTGTGCGTAATGTGCAATCAAAACCACATTCTGCCTGGTAAGTTATAGTTTATCAAGCGGTAATTTAATCTTAAAAAAGATTTTAACAAAAACGAAATATGCTGCCTCAAAGGGTGTTAGGTGTATCTCTGGTGTGGGTTCAGATTTTCTATAAAACAAAACAGATAAAAGCATGTCCAGTTTCAGCTCAATTGTAGATTTGATGATGATCATGCTCCATGAAACTTTAAATTTCAAATATTTCGAGGTTGTATCTTCAATAAGACCCAAATCTGACATATATTTTAATCTAAATTTGTAGACTATTCATTGAACTAGTAGGAAGTCAGTTTAATGGCTTCAGTTCTCAGATCATCAACTGAATTATTTTACAATATACGCGATTTGAAGTGTTAGTAACTTATAATTATATGGAATTAAGGAGGAATAGTTTTTTCTTATGGTATTGCCATAGAACCCTCAGGCAGTAATCTCATCATTCATTGATTCAGTTTTTGAGCTTAGTTCATCCAGTTAAGGGGCTGTTCATAATTTACGTCACCAAACATTTTAAGATTTTGATTTAATTCTTCCTTTTTTGGTAACTACATAATTGAGTCAGTTCAGTGTTTATTATGTATTTCCTTCCTTGCTGAAGATTGGGCTATTTATTCCTAATTCCATTAAATTATAGAAGTGATTCTTCGTTCAACCAAGCCGCAAGTTTATAAATATACTATTTTAAATGTAATAATCTAATTTCATTATGATTTTTTCAGGCTTGGCGAATCGAATCGTTTGATTTGGAACTTTACGGATATATCGCAAAACTCACAGGATGGTGGCGTAGGAACACTACGTGCGCGTCTAGAACTTAACGATGGACCCTCCACGCCGGCTATACTATCCACACAATTCAATTGTGAGGGAACTACGTTGTCCGGCATTGAGTTCGAGTTGCAGGGCAGCGGCTATCGGCTGTCGCTGGTAAAACGCCGCTTTGTTTCAGGTAAGACTTAACTTGGCTTTCGAATTTCAATATTCTATAACAAGCTATTCTTTTTCAATAGGCAAATATGTGTGCGAGGGTGATGGCATTAGAAGTGGCGCCACGCCCACACCGCCTTCTGTGGGTTCCACCAGTCCGTATTCGGCTAAATCAAACTAAATTTTTATATTTTTTGGTTTCTTTTATAAACGAACGAATAACACACTACACACTGCATATAGCGACTTATAAACATATACGAACGTTATGGCAATAGGCTCGTGAAACTAGCGAAAATCTATCTAAGAAAAGAACTAAGTAAAATTAAATTAAACTAAACTAATTAACTACAAAAGTAAAATTGTCTATGTAAAACGAGCTGTCGTTTTGGCGCCTTTCTTTCTTCTATTTAACACTGCAGTTTATTTTTTTGGCTATATTTTTTATATTAATATCTTTTGTAAGAAATATGTTTTGTGTTAGTGTGAGTAATATCACATATTATACGAATATTCAAATGTTGAGCTACCTGACCGTATGCGTCTGTCTGTCGTTTGGCCACAGGGTAACATATTATTATGAACGCAGTTGGCGTTTAAATGGCAAAAACTACGTGTATTATTTGTTATATATATATAGAAATGAAAATGTATTTATTATGTTTAATTAATTATTATGTAAACAAAGTATGTATGTAGTTATGTAGATATATATATTATGTATATGTGAACAAAAGCGTCTGTAAAAACGTTTATTTTATGTTCATTTTTTGTATACACATACACAAGCAAAGAAAATAACACAATTTATTAAAGAGAATCCAATTCATGGAACACAATGTATGTAACTGAAGACTGAAGTTTCAAAAATTCGACTCTCCTTCCATCGGTCAACACTCGTAACACGGCTAAACCGTTGCGAGCATCTTAAGTTAAGGATATTGAGATACTGCTAACGAGAAAAACCACTTCTAGAAAAACATCATTTTACATTTGATTAAGATGATTAGCCACACACATTCTGAAGACTGCTCCAATCGCACTTAAAAGACTTTCTTTAAACGACCTTATAAGTATCGCTTCTACCAATCAACCTGGATTTTTCAGGAGCTAAGTGTAACGCGCGAAATTCTTGTTTGCACAAGAGTTACAATCCTTTAAGGAACCTCAAAAATCGAAAAATTGTTTGCCGGTTATGACTCAAGTTTTATTTTAAATGTTTTAAAAAATACGTTGGTCAAAAAACTTCAAGGATTTGCAACCCTCTCAAAGATTTGCTAGCTCATCCAAAGATTGCTTTTGGACTAAACAACAAGCAACAAACTCCTAATCGCTAAACACTATGTATAAAATAGTGTGATCTATGGCCATATTTTAATTAATAATAGTTAAATTGATAATTCTAATAGATAAAAGTATTTACAAAAAATAATGAAATGCAAATGTGGCAACATTATCAGTAAATGATGGGTAGTCAATTTATCTGCGGTCAAATCGAAGACCACGACGAAGAAAGTTTTCAATAGAAAATAAAATTCTGCTATACAAAACTTTTATAGTAAAAAATTGAATTTATGCCATTCGAGTTTGGAGAATGATTTTTTAATGATTTTTCGGCTCTTAATTCCACTGCCTAAAAGTATGCAATCATCAAAGATTAACAGTGATTCCAGAATACAATTATAAACATTTTGTAATGTTCTTGGTCAGATTATATGATTTCGGAAAACTGGCCTCATGGCAATTCGTGAAGATATCTCAATTGTGGGCGCCCCTGTTCAAGTAGAGACAAAACACAACAACGGAGAAACATGTAGTTCTTATGTGCTTAATATCATCTTTAATAAGTTCATTTATATTGGACATTCCGCCGTTTATAAATTGCAATTCCACGTCATTGAGCTTTGCGACTTTTATGCAAAACACCAATACATAAATGCGGCTGTATGAAGCCTGTCAACCTGCGAATCAGCTATCAGATACTCTTTTTTATGGATGCTCTCTGCACAGCTCGTCCGTGAGAGTGTCAATGTCGTTCAGAGACATGCAGCACACAATTTGTTGAGCTTCTGGGCACAAAGGCACTGTAGGCATTAAACTTGTGGATAAGTTGGCTAGAAACGGCTTTGCGAAACTAGCATACTCTCCGTCAAACTAAATAGCTTTAATGCATAGGTCGGCAGCGACAGCAAAGAAGTTGCCAATTGAAACGGAGAAAATGTTCGTAAATGTAGACATGATTGTCATAGAGCGGTCTGAGCAAAGGCCTAAGGCGCTTGTTACATGAAGTTAGATTTTCAAGTGACTAAGTAAAAAAAAATCTTTCTAATATGAAGCAAGTCGCATAGTGTTGCAGGCGAGACAACTTACGGGCGATATTACCGAGAGATACAAATCACACCGCTCCGCTTGAAAATCTCGCTTCTTGTAACAGGCGCCTACGAGACAGGATAGCTGTAAAACCGGCATGTGCGCAAATGCCTGCAAACTGACGTGGCCGCAGTGCTAGCTTGACTCACAGTTTGTCAGAGACATTGAAGAGCCTTGAAGCTGGTTCATGTAGCTCACTACACTAACATATTCACGTTTCTCTTCTTTTTCTGTATATGTCGGCCTTAAAGCTCGTTGGTTGAATGTGCTGAACCCGTTGAAAACCTTTCTTTCACACATATAGTATTGTGTCGCTGCCGACCACTGCTTTAAAATCTGTCTAGCCTATATCTGCACCTCTATAGACCCTATAGAGGTCAGGCTTTGCTCTACACTCATTCTGTTTTCATTGCTCCACCATCGGAAATCGTTGAGGGCCATAAGATCCGCCTGGTTCTATAAAATAGTAAGCTGTAAGGTGTCTGTAAACAAGGCAGCATTAGCTCTCTGGTAATAGAATTTACAAGAAATCCCAAGAAATTAGTGCAAAGTTTTTGAAGTGGGAATGTATGCGACACAATTACACGTAAGACTTGGTTTCCGCTGCCTAGTTTGAGGATGCTTCAGTTTTAGAGTAGACATTTAAATTGTATATCGAGCTAGAGATAACGGTATTTAAGATCATTTAAAACCCGCTGATTAAGTAAAATCAATTCAAATTTAAGCAAAAGCACAATTTTTGAAAAGATCTCTTGATTGGTATATAAGTAAAACTTGATATTTATTGTGCTATTTGCCAAACTTGCCTTATATACCATATATGATATGTATCTCTACCTCAGTTTTGCATTGTTTGGATTTTGAGCTGCTCTGGCGCCTTTTAGGCACTCTTGTCTTATATGGCTTAATTATAAAACAATTTAAAATGTACAAATTAGACAAACAGGTTTTTTTGCTTAATTTAATATACGTTTAAACTCTATGAAAGCAAAAAAGGTTCCAACAATAAGAGGGAACGAACACATTTTATGAAAAGCGAGATACAGATATAGATGTGGCTCCACGTAGAGATTCGCTTTAATTTGCATTTCATCAACAACAATTCAATGAGTGTGTGTGTATGTGTGTGTGTGTGTGTGTGTGTGTGTGTGTGTATGTGTGTGGGGCAGCGTCTTGTTGAATGCTGCCAAAAACACTAAACAGCTGTCGCCTTCTCGCTGTCGTTATTATTGCATTGTTGTTGGCATGACGTCATCTTGCCACAAATTGAATTCAAGGTCGCGTTTCAATTTCATTTCAGATTAATGTATGCATCATTTTATTTAAATTTTAAATTGTATTTATGTATTTGTGTATGTATTTATATAAAATATCAGACGCTCTGTTTATGTGTCTGCGCTGCAATAAATTGCATTAATGGGATGCCAGCTGTGGGGTATTTAATTGGCGTAAGTTCAACAAACGATGCGACTGCATTTTGTGGCACACTGTTGCAGAGTGTTTAGCCTAGAGCACCATGCATCATCTAGAAATGTACTAAAATGACGAAATATTTGATGTCGAACATACCAAATGTATTGTATATTAACTAAAAGTAGGCAAGCGCCAGTTTTAACTACGACAAAGCCAAAGGTTTCTTGAACACAAATACAAAAGTGCATGGTTTACATTTATGTCAAAGGTCAAACTGTAACGTTTTGGTTTAAGTTGGTTTTACTTCTTCTGCTACTCGTTATCGGGCTACAGCTTGGTATAGGGCACTCCTCCAGGAGTCTTCACGTTAACTGGCCATAAAACCCCTTACCAGGTTACGGCCTGATGTAGAGCAATCCTCCAGGTGTAGTTAGCGTGCTTTCTATCTGGTCCTTCCAACGGAGACATGGCCTGCCTCTTCGTCACCTTCCTGCAAAGGGTCCAAGATCTTATGGAGTACTTTCCGCTTAAACACACTAAAGGCATTTGCATCAGACGGCGCCATGAAGCGTCTGTAGAGTGTTAGTTTCGTTTGGCGAGAGTGTTCTCTACCAAAGTAACATCTGTTGGCAAGAGTGATTCTCCGCTTGGTCTTCATGTTGACACCGCTCTTCATTGTGACGGTGGTACCAAGGTAGATGAAATCCTTTATAACATTAAAAGTATACATTGCAACATTAATCTGAGAGTCCAATCGCGGCGACTCTCTACCCGAAGAAACCATATACTTTGTCTTGCTCTCATTTACAGCCAGACCCACAATTGCAGATTCTCGTTGAATAGCCGCAAAGGCTCCGGTAACTGCTCGCTTAGTACGGCCAATAATGTCGATATGCGTATGAGTTGATGAGGTTGCAGTGTAGAGCATTGCCTTGTCTGAAGCCTCGCTGGGTATCAAAAGGTTCAGAGAGGTTCTCTGCTACTTTTACTGAGCTGCTTTTGTTGCTCAACGTCATTTTGCACAGTCGCACCAACTTTGTAGGTATTTCGAAATCAGACAGTGTCGCATATACACGATCCGTCATTGGGTTTAAGCTTACCTTGCTGCCTTAGAATCGTCAAAGATATCGTGTATGTTGATTAACTTACCTTTAGAATATCCTGAAAGAAGGAACTAGACAAAAAAACTACTTATAATAGCCGAGCTCCAAACTAGATTACTGTTTTATATTTAAAAGGATTGGAACGGAAAATAGTCTAAACGACTTCATCACTGAGAGGGATGGATCATCAAATTGTGACGTTTTGAATGTTATCATGCTATTCATACCCTGTACACAATATGTAAAAGGGTATTATAGATTTGTGCAATGTATGTAACAGACCATATGTTCCATGGGCAAAAGGTCTTATCATTGACTCCGGTAGCGATTGGACAATGTCCGTCTGTCCGTCCTTCTGTATGAACGTTACGATCTCGGACACTATAAGACTAGAGGCAAAAAATGCGCATTTGTGTCGAGCAGATGAAGTTTATCGAATCATGCCGATATCTAAGATATCTCCCTAATGAGAAACTTTCGCGGTTTACACCCACACCATAAAAGTTATACAATTGAAACAGCTATGCGCACTGTTACTGCGTTGCGTTCTGTGGATTAAAGGAAGTCGTTACAAGTCACCATTCCCTTTTGTAAAACTTGTACATTTCTTCTCTCATAAACTTAAAGATGAGATTATTGGGATATTGAAATGTTCCTATTCACAATCATCACTAATGAGGAAGCTGGCTTTGCTGAACAGCCTTTCTGATTCCGTGGCAAGGGCTGGCACCCAAAGTAACAGTGCAGCACACGATTTTAATGGAGTATTCTTTGATACGCAGGAAGAGAAAGCAGGAATTATTAGCGCGACCATTACGGATGTGGTTGATGAACACTTAGTAGTTGCAGTTTCAAAAGACGACGACAGAATGACGCTGCCGGCATGTGGCTTTGGGCTGAGGGTACATCGGCCTGCATCTTGCCAATCGCATCAACTGATGCAACTAGGTGTCAGAACAACCGCATCAGGCGGTGAAATTTGAATGTTTCACATTTCACAAATAATCTAACCTAGCATTATTTTGTTCGTTCATAACTCAACTAAATTGTAGAATTAAAATGAAAAAAACTTTAAAATCAACATAATCATTAGATATAAATGTAATAGCTTCGATTGTAAAAATGTGTGTTTTACATGTAGCGTGCGCGGTGTAGTGATGGAATATCAGTATAACAGCAGTTTTGGCAACATGTCGATAGAGAATTGGCAAGGAATTTAACAACAATTATCACATCTAAATTGCACCGGAAGTTGGTGCACACATACCAAACCCATGCATTTTAGTACCGCCGCGATGAACATCAACAAAAAATCCGTTAATTCTCTTGATGCGGCCGATGTGCTCTCAGCTTTAAACTATCGATAGTTAAACAAAAAACATCGATAGTGAGAGCCTTATGAAAAAATGTAATATCGATAGAACTATCGATGGTTTTGCCGCTCCATTTGCAAATCTCGGAAAGTGTTCAAAGTGTTTATTTTGTTTTTGAAAACTTTTCAGAGCTATAGAAAGTCAGCTAATTCACTGGAAAGCCAATTGAAATTGACATCATCGCTGAAACTGGCCCCTTGGGCTGCGCGTGTTCCGCACTACAACTTCCATCTGAAGCTTTAACGAATCGTGTTAATGTTTTGGTGTACTCTTTATACTCTATAAATGCGATATACATATATCCATATGTGCCATACGATAAGATTAAATTACAAAACAATTGTGTGTGCAAAAGTCGCATGTCATATAATAGGCACTTAATTGCCCAACAAAAGCAACAAATAATAACAACAGCGACACACACACACACACACACACACACACACACACACACACACACACACACACACACACACACACACACACACACACACACACACACACACACACACACACACACACACACACACACACACACACACACACACACACACACACACACAAACTGAGTCTGTATCTGTGTATTTGTTTTGTAGAATTTTATTTAGTTTACATTCAGATGCAGTTAACTCACATTACAGTGGAGCCAACCATATTTGCATAGTATAAAATGCGTGTAACTGTGTAAGTATAACTAATGCTAAATAATTATTAACAGATGCTGTGTTTGTATATATGTATGTAGTATGTGTTAAAGGGTTACAATCTTAATGCTACAGTTACATGGGCATAGTTAATTATGGCTGCGCCTAATTAAATAAATTAGTAAGCATACGACGTATAATTAGTTTAGCATTAAGTTTGCACTTTCAAGAGCTTATGCATTTATTTATTTATTAATTTGTTTGCTTTTCTCATTGCTGCATTGCACTTTAGTTTTATTAGTTCAGCCTTAAAACTATATATGTATATATATACTAGGCTATAACTATTTATTTTTGAAACAAGTTTTTATTATTATTTTCAAAGTTTAATTGTTTATTGTGTATTTTCTTTTAAATGTAATACTTATTTAGAGGATTAGCGTATAAATTGTTTGCAATATAATTAGTCTGCATTGCGCAGGTGCACCCTGTAGCCAAAGTAAATAACAGTATATATATATATATATATATATGTACAGCACACACTTTTAATTAAACAATACATATATATATCTTATAGACATTAACAATTTACACACACACACATACACACACACACTCACACAGCTGCACATGATGTAGCAAGTGCGCAACATTTGGTTTTAAATTTCAGTTTTGTTTATATTGCTTACTAGGCGCCGTGGCACAGTGGGACAAAGCGCTCGATATTGTTTTGATTGCCGCTAAAATAGTTTTAATAGCCTTTAATTAATTCCAAAAGTATAGATAACAAGATTAAAAAAAATATTTGAAATCACACTATTTTTGTGAGAACAGCCTAAGAATTGTAATGTCAAAATTTTAGTGCTTTATTTCCAAACATATTTGTTTCTCAACTAAATTTGTATGAAAAACGTTGTTTTTTGAAAAAATTATGTACTTTTTGTCCTGTTCGAGCTGCCAAATTTTGAGTTGTTATAGAAATATGGGATTTTAAGCGAAAGGATTGTTCGCCTCAGTAAATGTAGAATTAAAATTTTTAGTTAACTTGCGATTGCTTTTACATATATGCAACGTTTCTTGGTAAACTTATATTTAAATTTGGAATTTTTAATAGAACATTTAAAAAAAATATAATTGTAAGACTAAATTTCTAAAAATGTACATTTTTATAATGCATGGAATTCGAGGGGATTGTGACACAACATTTAGCTGTGGAGCTTTGTTTGGTTTTTGTTTTTGCACCTTAAGCTGGCAAAAAACATATTTATTTGTTTGCATTTTAAATGAACAAAAATGCAGCGGTTAAGAGTCAACTTTGAGTTTCAAAATAAAAACAGTTCGATTTTCGCCACAAAGTTCGGAACGAACATTGTCAGTTTTTATAGTAATGAGCTGTGAAACCTATATAAAAATAGCAACAAGCTTGACTTAGACTCTTTTTTTCTCAAACAACAGAAGCTTATGTATGTTCTCAAAGCAAGCATTAAATGTTGCTAAAATTGATTAATATGCTATATTGGAGAACTTGTATTATCTACCGCGTGTAAAATATTTTATAAATCAACCCTGCAATTGTGATCATGTTTTTCTTCCATTTCTATCCTCACAGAACGAATTTAAAGCTTTTCTCTTTATTCTAAATAAAAATTTTTTTAAGTAAAATCTATATACAAATACGCTAAGCAAAAATTCAGTGTGGTACCGATTGCTTCTCAATAACAAAACTTTTTTAAATGAAACCTATACCATTCGGAAGATAAAATTTTTTCGGTTTGCGGACTATAAGTTTCAGACAGATAAAAATTGGTTTGAAGTAATAAATGTACTGCATACTTTAGACAAAAAAAAACAACAATCTACATTCAACACACAAACGTTGTTATTTCTTGTTTTCCTCTCTCCTCTTCGTAATGAGGAGAGAGAACGTGTATTATATTATTTATTATAAGTACAGCTCATATTCGCTCTCAAAACGTTAGGGAAGAACCCTGACATTTTTTCTCAACTCTAATAACTTTGTAATTTTTTGATCGATTTCGAATCTATCAATATACCTGGCTAAGAACTAGTACAAATTTGAATAAGATTAGTTCTAAATTAAAAGAAATTTATAAATTTTGGAGCAAGCTCTCAAATCGCGTTAAATAAAGCTTAAAGCATATCTAATTATCGTAAATAATTTACTTTAAACGTGTTTCGGAGAATTTTTGGAAAAAAACACGTTATCAAGATTAACCCGATCGAAAGGTCTTCTAGTGGCCTAGTGCAACTTCAACTTATATTGTATGTAGCTTACAAAAAATGTAAACATATACATATGTAGCATTTTGTATCTTTTCGCCTTTGTTTGACCCACTGTGCACTCGTTAATTCAGGTTGACAAAAAGTTGTCGTTACTCTTTTCAATGCTCTCAAATTTTGCCATAGTCGGTTTTTTGTTTGTTTTTGCCAAAACGTGCTATAAATTTGTTTCAGTGTATGCGTGTGTGTCGGTGTGCGCGTCATATAAACTACAACTGACATCATTTTGTGTTAACATTTTTGTAGTTGCTATTTTTGTTTGTTTTATTTTTTATTTTATTTTTTTTAGTTTTTGCTGCTATTTCGTGTATGTAATTGAATAACAATTTTCGTTTACACATGGCGTATACGTATTATTTGTTATTGGCTTAGCTTTTTTATGCGTTTTACAACACTGACTGCCTTTAAACACGTACAACGGCTCTGCTCCAGTTCAGCATAACGGCACAGCTTTAACGCTTAACGGTAAATTGGTTATGCCTGCAAGACAAAATAAATTTTTTAAAATTAGCATAAATTTCAATGACGAAAATTGTAAATTAAAAGTAGAAAAAAAAAGAAATCCCACGTAAATGTCGTCTATAAATTAGAATTATAATTGCTTAATGATAGATCAGATATGACGAAAGCGACAGCTGTTCGTAGGCTGTTTAGCTCGTAGAGAGCTCTTTTGGATCAGCGTTTGCTATTGCTTATTAGCAATATAGTCGAACACAATAAAAACAATTTATTTTTAGAATTTTCAATTGTATTTACTGTTACTTTCATATATACAACGCAACGCTGCCATAAACCGTTCACTGCAATTACACGCATTTTTTGTAGTTTAGAAAAAAAAATTCAAAACGCGTCTGGAATTAATTTTTTTTTTTTGTATTTTTTGTTTTAAATGCGCAATAGTTGGCAAATAATCTCTACTAAAAGCCAGCATATACATATGCATAAAATTCAAATCGAATTATTCATTCTTTTGTGCTATATACAATCAATATGTTTATATATATGTTTTTTCTTAGAAAATGTTTTCATAGATTCTTGGGAATGAATTGTTTATTTGCATTTTTCCAAACAGTTTATTGAGCACAAAAATTTCAAAGATTCTATGTTAACTTTGCCAGGTAAATCATTTTATGGCTAGCAGTGTGTCTTTGGGACATCCAGCAACTGTTTTAGCATCGAAATTGTAATCCCATGACCAAAAGTACACACATATTCTTTAACCCTGAAAGTGCTTTGTAAGTCGAAACGACTTATCAATTTATTCAGCATAACGAGGCACTTGCGCATGCGAATTTCCAAGTTCATTAAGAACTGGAAAAATTTATTTAGAATTCATTCTTTGTTATTTACAAAAAATATATGAGGGGCTGTTCATAAATGACTTCACCAAAATTTTGAAGATTTCTTTCCCCTTTGTCACATATAGTCATATGTTATTTAGGCGACACAAGCCGTGCAACCAAAAATCTACTGTGAGCGTTCCTTGAAACTTGGAACAGAATATCAACTCAATCATTGCAGATAGGATGCACAGAGTATACGCTGTTGCAATAAAAGCGAAAGAAAGATATTTGCAGAGTCAATAATTTAGAATTTGATGCGAGAACTTTGATGGGTATGTTTTCGAAAGAAACGTAAATATTGCATGAGCATATAAAGACTTTTTCAGATTTTATTAACATGTCACAATTAAAAGTCACAATTTGATGAAGACACACACACAACCCTGCTTAAGTCCTGGGGAAACTTCAATGCGCACATTAGCTCAATGTCCGAATACCAGGTGGTACTTAGAGCAGCTAACTTGGGTGCACCACTTCGAGGTTGTGCGTTAGCTTGTTTAAGGTAGAGACAAGGAAGCTTATTATTACTTAATATCAGGTATTTAAGCCGTAATAGTAACCGTAATCGCTATCCAAAACACTAGGCAACACAATCTGCTTCTCACTTCCAATTCTTTTTTTTGCACTGTCTTTTGGCACTGTTTCTGTCAAAGATCTTGAAAGTAATAGGGTGGAATCCTAGGCCGTTACTTTGAGTCTACTTGCTAAAAACTGATCATCCTCAAGACAATGCAAACATGTACGTTTTTTTTGTTGTTCTTTCTCTTTTTCAATTTTGCCTATGAGTGAATCGGTATAGGAACCGGTATAAACCGTAAACCAAAACAAATATCGCTGAATCGTGTCGAAACCGATATTATTGAAAAAATAAAGTCGAAAAAAAAACCGTCACTGGATCAATAGTACCGGTACTACCGTAACCGTATCCGAAATAAGTTTCGGTTTGAATCCCTGCTTAATATACAAGCAGCACATTTTCTCATGGTCACGCTCAGCTTTTCGCGATTATTGATATTTTCGAGAAGGCCTAACTTAAAGCGTTAGATCTGCATTGTGCGATGTGATTCTTTTTTCTGAGTTGGGAATTGTACTTCAAACTCTTCAACCCTATCTTTCACCCGTAACAGAATAAACTTATACAATTTTCACATCGAATATAGAAAAAAAAACATATACAGGTTACTAAATGTTCCTTAAACACGTTAATATCGTCGTCTAATATTATTTACAAATAAAAATTTGTTGTTGTTGGGTTTATCTTTCGAAAGTCGTAAAATATTTTAACGAGTTTCCTACGTTTTAATTAGCTTTGTTGCAAGTCTAAATTGTTTTGTCATTATGAACTTTAAAAAATACAAAATATCAGAAATGAGGTATGTCTCACTAAAATACTATATGAGCAAGTTCTATAAGTGCCTAATCAATTTCTACAGTTTGTGTGATATAATCGTGATATGTATTTCTAGACAAAGAGACCCCAAAACCTTAAACACAACAATTTGAAAGCAGGAATTGATAAGCTGTTGCTCTAAATTCGACAAATATTAATTGGACTTTCCGTTTTTATTCGGTCAATATGGTTCAGATAATACTACTCAGCGCGAACCGGCTGATAACATAACAGTAAAGGTGACTACAAAATTTGGCACATAGACTCAGACTTCGCGGCCTAGCGGCTTTATCAGCGACCTTAACACATGACCATGAAGTGGAAAACTAATCAAACAAAAAAAAAAACAAAAAGGTAAATAAATAAAAAATGTATCTGAAAACCAAACCAGCGTAGCGCTTTATATACATACATACATATGTACGAAAGTTGTCCAATTTTAATGGTAGTGCGCTCACAAACGCATAAACATAGTCCGGAACTCTAGCGGAACACAAATGAAAGAACTGAAAATCAATTTTAATGTAATTTTTTATAGCCAATACGCTTCGAAAATGACTCATGGCCGAAGCTTCCGTTGCGAAAAGTTATGTCCGATATGCACACTATAAAGCAGTGAGTGTATTTATGTTTATGGAACCCATTGAGCAAACAAAGCCAAAGTAAACAATTAGGCGTACACTGAGAGAATAAGCCAACATTACAGTCCAATTTATGCTAAGAAAGCATGTCCTTAAACGGTTTAGTATTGTTGTGTTAAATTTTCAAGCGTTTTGGTGTAGGAATTAACAGCAATGTATCAAGGTTTCAAAATGCTTAATTGTGGTAGAAACCCAAAAGTTTTGTAAGACTCGCTTAGCGGTTTGGTACAGCGGTCCTGTTTACAAGTCGGATTGACTGTACTTTTGAACCAAAACTTACGCTCAATTCTCGAACATTTTACTTAAATAATGCCTTGTGGTAAATTTTCTCCTCTATTGTATGATTCTACGCATACAGTGAACCCTAGACAACACTAATATTATATTATTTTTCTTTTGATTCTTTTTTGTTACATAAGAATTTATGTATTCTTCTAAATTTATTTTATCTCCTAAAAAAGTGGATCAAAAACGAAGAGACATGATTTAAAATCTCTTTGCAAATGGTGTATATATTTCAGAAATACTTGACTTTCAGGTTTCTAGCTAGTCCTGTTATGTTTTGCGAAAAATCCAAACTTGTCTTCAAATGTCATTCGATACTTATCGAAATTATGTGTTTTTGTAAGGTCCCAAAATTTTGAAAGATCAACAGAGTAATTTTGACTTGTTTCTGTTTGTGTTCAATGTAAGCTTGTACACAGGGCAACATGGTTTAGTTGTTGGAAAGCTAAGGGTCATTTCCGAAGTAATTTGCATAGAATCACGTCAGAATTTTGAAATAATAATAATAACATAAATTTGCGGAAAACTCGTATTTGATCTCTTGAACTCTTAAATTAAAGGGAAAGAGTGGTACTAAATGATGTAAATAGAGAGACAGACCACAAAAATTGTTTGCACACTGTACATCGGTCTACTATAATATGTACAGTGGAAACTGTCTACATTGGACACACTTGGTTCGAAGGCTTTCGCCTAATGTAGACACCCTGTCCAATGTATAGAAAGTTAAATATTTTCAGGGTTCTGTGTATTTTGGTTGATTGGAGATCATTTGTTTGTTACATTTGATACAAACGAATTAATAGCATTCATAATGTTATTTGTATACATTGGCTTGAAGTTTCTTTTTCAAATCATTAGTTACTATGTAATCGGTACTGCATCCTTCTCTACAATGCGTTTTAAAAATCATTTGGTGACGCTAAAAAATGACTGAAGGGACCCCATACTTGCTGAAAAGGTTTAAATTTTATCCATAATGCTTTGCAGTTTAAAAAATCTGTGATCGTAAGGAAGAGTAGCTTAAGTCGACAGCTATATAGAAGTCATTCCAAGTCAACATTACTTTTTTAAAACTTGTAGATCTCTTCGCTCATCAACTTAAAAGAGGTATTGTGACCTGTAATGACTTCTTCAAAGCTCCTTCTCTCATGTCGACTTAAGCTACTCTTCTATATGACTAGAAATATTTCAATCGTTTGCTCGTTTTTTGAACTGGGTTAGATTGAAGAGTATAGGGTTTTCATAAGACAAACTTATTCCTCAAACTATACTACATACTAGATATTTGGGATAAATATATCAGTCTTATGGACTTTATGCTAAGAATTACAGTTCTGGATTTTATGCTTGGATTGCTTTAAACTTAAATCAATAACAATTTTTTTCTCAGTGTAGCGAAGAGCTAAGAACTGGGCTGGTTTTGTTGTTATTGCTTTTGTTACTGATGCTAGGGCGCAAAATGAAATGAAAACATTTTTAATAGTTTTCCGTTGGCATTGGAAATTGATGGAACATTTCCCTTGCCAGCTAACCCAACTTAATAGTATGCATGCGCCCAGGGCGCACCCAGTCATAAAGCATTCGACTTGTACAGAGCTCTCTCTATAATATAGCACTATGTAATATTGGACTTGCCTACTTAATTTTCCGGCTTGCTAGCATGTGCATGGGTTTTGGCTGTCTGCTTTAGTGCCACGCCCACTTCGCTTACAGCACATAGTTGCGCTGCTTTTCCGTGGGCAACGTACGATTGGCAAATGACACAATGGCCGTGGCCGGTTGACTGCTGGACAGGTCACAGAACACATGACACTGATTATCCTTAGAGCTATGCGAACGTCTGGCAACAAAAGCAAATATCGTTTTCTTATCCTCCGCCCACAAACGATTCTCCGGATCAATGGCACAATGTGAGATGACATCAGCCGTAAAATGCTTGCGGAAGAACTTCTTGCGCGTATTATCCGTCAGCGTTATGCCCTGCTGTGTGACCTTAAAGTGCACCTCCGTGGGCACAGGCAGCGGTCGTTGTGCATACAGCTGCCGAATGGCCTTGCGTATGGCTTCGTTGCCCGTCAGCGACTCCGTTTCGCAGGAGTATAACCACAAGACATTGGTGGCAGCGCCGTGTGTCAACAGCTGTTGCTGTGCAGGCGTTGTCGCCACCAGCGAAGGCAGCACATCTGTATCGGGTATGCGCAACAGACAGGGCAAAGCCAGCTGATTGATGGAATGCCCATAGACCAGAGCCGAGAGCGAGGTAAACACGGGCTCATTGGCGCAACCCTTAAGCCGCACGCCGCGCTGTGTGGGTTCGATGAGAAAATGACGCACCAAATCCTGCGGTTGCTCACCGCTGCTGCCCGGCGGCGGTTGCGCCACGCGCAACACCAGACCATAGGCATTTTTGTACGTGGTGGAATCACGCACCACAAATGTGCCAGGTGCTGCATTCAGCAGCAGCGCAATGGCATCCTCGCGTGTTAGCGTGGCCTTGTACCAGAACTTGGCTGAATTACGCGCGAATTTGACCAAATTGGCGGCCACCTCCTGCGGCTCCTGTGCATTGGACAAGGCGGAGTTGAGGCGTGGCCTTTGTGCTGTCTGATAGATGGATTCCTGTTGAGAGGTAGCAGCAGCAGCAGCATGTTGACTATTGAGCGACAGCTGTGCGCCATATGGTGTACGCGGTGTGACAGGAAATGCGGGCGTCTCGGGTCGCCCCACGCTTGGGGTGGTCGGACTGGGCGTCAGATAATCCGCATGGCCATTGGTATTTGGGGCAACGCTGCTCTGTTGTTGTTGTTGTTGCAGTAGCTGTTTGCTTGTGGTCGCATAAATGGGCGACAGATCGCGGCGACTGCGCGTGAGCGTCTGCGTTTGCGTCTGGTGTTGTTGCTGCTGCTGCTGCAGCTGCTCAATGTGGATGTTGTTTTGGCCATAAACAGATGCTGCATGCTGGCCATATGCGGTGTTGGCCTGCGGTTGTTGTTGCTGTAGCTGTTGCTGCTGTCGTTTGTATGTCACTTCCATTGGAGGTCGCTCGTCAAACGGCGCTGAGCTGTTGCTCTGGCTGTAATTCTTGTTGTAGCCATTGCTGTTAATTGTGTGATAATTACGTTCCACAAATGTGGATGTTGTTTTATTAGTGCCACGCACGGCACCATCCGGCACATCAAAATCTATGTTGCGCGTTTGATAGCGCTGCGACTGCGGCGCCGGCAGCGAGCTGCGCTCCAAGGTGTGCGCACGTGTGGCCTGATATTGATACGGACCGGTAGCTGGGCGTGGCACATTGTCAAGCTCATCAGCGTTCAAGTTCAAATTAAATTCAAAGTCATAATTATATTTCGATTTGGCTTGGCTGCCATTATAGCCGCCTCCATTAGTAGCAGCTGCTGCTGTTGTTGTCGTTGTCAGATAATGTTGACGCTGTGGCGGCGTTGGCGGCACACGGTACTCACTGAATACCTTTTCGCGACGTTCACGCAAAAGTTGCTCAAAATCATCACGCGGCGGTGTGGCTTTATAGCTATTGTTGTTGTTGCCATTGTAGTTGTAGTGGTAGGTATTGGCAATGGTATTGGTATTGGTATTGGACGCCGTTGTGGAACGCGTTGGGGAGAGCGTTTTGCGCACTAGCAAAGGGCTTGTAAGACGCGGCTGTGTCTTTATCATGCCTGCTTTGTCACTGTTGCCGTTGTTGTTGTTGTTGGTGTTGTTTTTGCTGTCATGCAAATTGTTAGCCGCGGCGAAATCAAAGTCTAGAAAACTATCCGCCTTGGTTGGCGTTGGTGTTTTTCGCAGCGGCGTCGAAGTTTTTCCGATTTGACCGTAACTGAATGGCAGCGAATTTTCCCGCGCGTGATATGGTATGGCATTATGACCATTGCTGCTGCTGCCATTATAATTTTTATAGTAATTATTGTTGTTGTTGTGGTATTGATATTTATAATTTAATTCGTGGTTATTATCCGAAGCAGCAGCAGCATAGACCGCGGATTCATCGTATGGCGACCGCATAGTTTCGCGAATTCCAAAAGACTGATTGAGCGCGGCGAGACAGCGCTAGCCAGAAGAGACCCAGAGACAACACACTCATAGCCAACCTCAACACATGCAAGCACACAGATACACACACACATGCACACATAGACGCTGGCAACCATAAACAGAACGCCAGCAACAATAAGACAGCTACATAAAAAAAAGCGCAAGAGAAACTTTCCTTGTAGCACCGAAGTTTTCATACGCTTTTGCAACGGGAAAAGCTATGAGTTTGAGAGCGCAAGGATTTTTGAATGTGATGACAATGAAGTCTTCGTCACACAGCAAATTGATTTTTATGTTTATTGGAATATCCTCAATTCACTATCTGATGAGTAAGAGTCCGTCTAAACTAGGGGGTTTTGTCTTTCGCATACTAAAGTTGAATATGGGATAACTTGTCACAATTGAAAAAAAAACATTTTTGTGACGTAACGTAAACGTAACACTTTTTCAGGCCCGAATTTTCAGATACAAAATGCAAAAGTAGATAACAGGAAATAAGCCTGGCTAGTGTGATAATGAAAATAGGGGCTAAAGAATCTATTATTTCGCTTGAAACATAACTTGTTTTGATCCAAAAGAGAATGTTCCAGTGCTGTCTTGAAACTGTGTGTAAATCGTTATAAACAAACCGAACTATATCGGAAACTCGGGTAAAGATATGATTTGAAATGGTAACCGAAAATGAAATAGCATTTTGTAGGAAATTAACGTATGAAACAAAAATTATTCGATAAAAAATGTCGGAGGAAGCCGTAATCAAACGAACGTTTTGGTAAATCAAAAATTAACCAAAATTGACTGCAATAAAGCTCAGTTTTATGGTCAGGAAGCGAAACGTATCTGTTACTGCAGAGCTCATACCTTCACCTTTTAAGCTTTAATCAAAGTAATAATAATTTAAAACCCCAAGGCACGTAAAACAATTAACCATTTTTTAGTTTTAGTGGTTTTCTCGGATTTCAACCTACTATTATTAGTTATCTTTTAAGCTAACAGCAATACTTCGATATAGCAGAAATTTTGCTGTAAGCTTAAAAAATCTATCATCTATAGCGCATCACAGTCAGGCTGAACATGATTCGACTTCTATGACAAAATAAACATACTCTTCCCTCGTAGAGCATATAAAAATAAAATGAAAAGTCAGCGTTGGCGTAAGCTTGTGCGCTTTGCTTGACGCGCTCTCTTGCCACTCTCAATTGCTCTCTCTGTTGGCCAACAAGCAAACAAACTGACACTCAACTATATGTACAATCTCCACGCAGCACCTCTTCAAGTCATTTGCGTCTGTGTTTGCGTTGGTTTTGCGCCTACACATACGCACCGTGGGACAGTGGCTATTTAAGGAAGTGGAAAATTGTGAAAATTCCAATAGGATGAAATAGAGCTATCAGTAGACTCAATTTGACCTTATTCTAGGTCGAGGAGCTTAGGAATGAAATATGCTAAACAAATTTGACTATGCGAACTTTATCGAAGGTTTCAAATCTTGCTTAAGGAGGAGAAGGAGCAAGAGGAATATGACCTACCGATAGAGGCGCAAGAGGGTTGGGAGCGAAGCGATAAGGGGGATAAAATGAAACTTGTTGCATCTCATAGCTTTTGGAATGAGTAAGAGGTGTGGGAAGAAAAAGACGAGGAGGAAGGGAAAGAGGAATATGCTCTACCTCAAGAGGCGTACGGGGGTTGGCGAGCCTAGTGAGCAGGTGGCGGAGCCCCCTAGTATTTGTATAAATATAAGCTACAGCAGAAAAATGCAGCGCACTTGTTGCATGCAAGCCATAATTTCTTATTCATAAAATCGTGAAAATCGGTTATAGCGATATCTAGCTTGAATGTTTTTGAATATAAGCAATAATCGCATATATGGAAACTATTTCATATAGTCGATAATCGGTTGCCAGCCGTATAAACGTCTTTAATTCTTTAAGAATGTTTTTTCTTTTTAGAATATAAATTAAGACGATGCACTAATTCGATATGACTGGTACGGATACATTATCAATCGATTAGCATTGTATTAAAATTTCAATAGTTAACTGTGCTAGAAAGCTTTCATATAGCCGATAACATTTGTACCAAAAAACTGCGATTTTCATATAAACGTCTATTGTTGTATGAGAATTGAAAACTAAATGCACTAAAAATAACTTTTGTTTGCATATAAGCAATAATTTCTTCTTGTGAGAGATATATACGATTGTTAGATAGATTGAAATGCAAATTTTTTGGCTTAGCAAAAACTAATGCCATTCAACCACTGTGCCTTATGGATAAATCAGACACGCACGCATACAGCTACACAAAGAGTATCTGACTACGTAGCCGAGTTGCGCGTTGCCATACATTTTGCAAAGGTGTTCGCGGTCTCAAAATGAGCGAGAGCTAGAGAGAACCGATGCGAAGTTTCTGACATGTGGTGATGTCATCCCCCCACAAAACTATAAACACACACACAGACACACACTCATATATATCGCGCTAATCAAAACAAGCAATCGACGATACGAAGTGATCACTATGAGCGTTACGAGTGTGCGAGCTGAGAGTTGCTCTCTTCGTTTTGGAGCCCACTCTCACGCTGCCTTTCGCTCACACTCTGTGGAGCCGCTAGCTTTTTTTTTTTTGTAAATTGTAAACAAACATTTCGAGTGAATCCATTTAAGAAATGCGTCAACTTTACGGCAAGCTGGGTTACAGAGGGGTCTCCGCGCGTCCACTTTACATCAATTGAATTCCGACAATGAAGCCAACTGCGCTGCAACGGCGCAGCAGGCCCGCATTTTGCCAACATTTGATCTGCACCCAGCTGTCCACTTATTATTCATCTATATTTATGGTATTGGAGATGAGACCGCGAGCGAGACGCTTCAAAGAGCTGCCTTTGTCTGCAGCTTATCAGCAATTTATTTGATTGATTTTATCATTAGACTGCGGTCTATTTTCATTAGGTACAAGTAGCAAGTCGCGTCAAGTTGCGCTTTCCATTGAACTTTATGGCAGCTGCACGCAAACGAAATGCCTTCGTCAAATTGAAGAAGACTCACAGAAGTAACTCACAGTTACTTACTATACATGCGCGGGCGCATCTTTTGTGATTTCTCACATTTTTCTTGTAGAAAGTGGAGAAAATTGTAAGCGCACCTTTTGTGGGCACATCAACAGCTAAGACCACAACTACATTTCGGCCCATGTTGCAGTTGTGGTGGAGCAGGCCTCTGACGTCAGCAGGCAGCAAAAAAGAAAAAACTTCGCTGCCGCTGCTGACTTTGCTGTTGCCGTCGCTTTTGCTGCCAGCAAATTTTTGTGGGTGGTTTGAGGTCATAGTCACTGTTACATGCAACACCCACTCACACACTTACACAGCACCTTGCTCTCTCTCTCTCTCTCTCTCTCTCTCTCGTGCTGCATCTCTCCGCTGCCGTGTGAACAACGTTGTGTTTGTGAGCGCCATTCACTGGCCTCCGCCACCAACAACAACAACAACAACAGCAATACTAAACCCGTTTACCTTTTCCTACAGATCGAACGCCAACCATCTGTTGTTATTCTTATTGTTGTTGTACAGCATTTTGCCAAATCAAGCGAATATGACATGTGAGCGATGTGATATTGGAATCTCGGAAATGCCATATGTTAGAACCACGTCAGATAACATTTACAAATTTCGTATATATCAAATAATATGAGTTCATAAAGGATTTGCAGATTTTCAAAGTTTTTCGATAATGGTTTAAAATATGTTTTTTTAGTGGCCTCATACGACAAGCTTTGACCTGCTGAGGTAGTATTCTCTAACCCGCTCATCACACGGGTGTGGTTGTTTTTTCCGAAATAACCAAGCATACATATTTTTCATGATGTGCTTTACATTCCCTCATTCTGTGAAGTATTTTCATCGATGTTGCACAGTGGGTCCATCTGACTTCTAATCGGCAACATTCATAACTCTTGAAGGAGTAAAGATATTTTCAAAACTTAAAATGCACTTAACAAAGAAATTCTTAATCTTCTGCTATGGGCCGCATAATAATATCGGGGCATCGAATTGAAAAACGAAAATCTAAATTTATTTATTTATGATTTTAGGCGGTAACCCGATAACGGGTTGTTATAGCCAGTTAAGAAGAAAAACAGATCTTATTACTAGAATTGTAAAGATGGTGAAGCGGCGTTATATTCCTGACATATGACTCTAAAGCGCTCAAAAGCTTCGCAGTTCCGAGCGCACCGCCTAAGTCGAAGGGGCTCAAAATATCGAGAGCGACGCCGCGGAATTTTGAAATTTTCTGCTCGAGATGAATTGGCGAGTAAACGTGGCTCGTCTTTCTTTGAGAGTCGGCACTCAGGCCGTCTAAGTCATCATGACAGAGCAAATAAAGAGCGATAATGGACAGTTGAAATGAGAAAAAGATTACGAACACTGAGTAGGCTAAAATATAGGTGCCCTATTAACACAATCTTCCCGACACTCGTTGAAATTCGTGATGACTGCGTAAGGGTAGAGTGTGCACCTCGCTCAAGTACACTCAACTTTCCAAAATGCGCATTCTTATTCTTGCAAAGGCAGGACAGTGACACAGCTTGTGTTCCGTGTATTCCACTTCTTCAAGACCGTTGGGCCGTCAATAAGGCTCATATTGGTCAGCTTTTGGCCAAATGATTGTGACCGCGATTTATCTAAACAGGGCTCAAAGATCTTGCCTCTTCTGAGTATGAAAATATCTAGATGGCTTAGGATTGGGTTCTTTCACAAGGTGTTTTGTTACGCGGCATCCAGTAGTGGATTTCCAGAATTCCTACCAACCAATTCTATTGCGCTGACAGGAATAATTGGCTCAGGCCCTATTGGCTGTGAAGCCGAGTCTTTGTTTGCCAGCTCATAGGTCGGTGCCCAGAAACCCAGCATAGACGGACTTTATTATGACATGAAATTCTAGAGTTTGGTCTTGCATTCACTGAACATGATCGACGTTGTGCGCGGATGTTCCAGGGACCTATGTGGAGCCTGACAGATCCCTATAGTTACCCCACATAGCTGTCTGTCATGGAACAAGCTCGCAGCATTTAGAATTGCGTAGCTTTTCTTTAAAAAGAAAAACCTACGGCAAACTAACTGCCAGGCATGAGTAGCATGAGTTTTCATCACCCACCAGCATCAGTCTCATCTTTTGTTTTGGAACCGTCTTTGTAGAATGGGTGCTCTCCCTCCGTATGAGTCTTGGATTGCTTCAGAACTCCCTTGGGAGTGTACAGTGTACCTGCGGCCAAACTTCACATCTGGTACAACACTATCAGCAAGCATCGAGAAAAGCGGACACTCTTCCGTTGGCTTTCCGGCTACTAGTGTGTGTATAATCAATCATTTTGAGCCTTGGACGTACGTATTTAATAGAATAAATCAATAAATATAAATCATTAAATACCAAACTATTTAAATTTGTAAATACTGCTAGTTTACTGCTTAGCTTTCAAATGCAATCAATATGCCATCCACTTACGGTCCACATTTCGAAATTGTTGCTAGTCGTTCATAGCAAGCAGCTTAAGTAAGCATGCTTTTAGATAGGTTTGTGTATTAGCTAAGCGTTTCACCATAGTGGATCCTAAGATGACTGATTTGAATCAAACCACTAACCAGAGAACTTATGTTCTTAAAACGCACAAAATAAAGCCCGCATATTCGATTTTTTTCCGTTTCGTTTAAAAACTCGAAAAGTAAAGCTTTGAGCTCATATTAAGTAGAATAAAATATACGAAGCGGCTTATGTTAAAGCTTAAATTCTTAAACCACAATCAAATATGTTTAGTTGCAAAGTTATGTAAATTTTCCAAGCAGCGTTTACGTGAGAAGCCGTTTTTATTAATGCTAGTCTTATCTTGAAGCGCCTCGACCTTTTCGCTACAATACCTTATATAATACACACACCCACACAAACGCAACGAAACAAACTGTGGCATATTATACAGCTAAATGGCCATGAAAAATGTTAGCATATTCCGGTGATTAATGCGGCCAATGTTGCCATATCGGCAAACATTTGCAGCTCTAGCTAGGAGACTTCCTCTAACGGTCATCGTAATTAAACTTGATTAATTGTTTAGTCAGCACAAAGGTGAAAATCGCTGCATGTATGATAACAAAACGGAAATGGAAATTAATTAATATGAAAAACTGGTAATGCTCAAAATAATAAAAGATCAATACAAAAAAAAGGCACAAAACAAAATGTCTGAGGCACGAAAATGTTTACTCTGTTTGGTTGTTGCAGCTGTCCAATTAATTTTCTGCAACTTGCAACAATAATTTCAACAATTTCAAGCTGCAAATCAACAGCTGAAAAACTTTACAATCTTCAACTTACGGTTTTTTTTTTGGCTGTTTCTCTCTTATTTGAATGCTCCATTCTGTTATCACAAAATAATATATTTGCATTTTGAAGCTGAAGTTGTGAAGCAAAGTTTATTTCAACAAAGAAAAGCTCCATTTCTGGGAAAGCATAATTTATAGCCTCTTAGATATAATTCTAAGTCGTTGATATAAAGTAAATACCGGAAATACACCCGAATTTACTTAACGCGATGTTTTCCATGGGCTGGTTTAAGATCATGGTGCTCTAACAGGTGTTTACCACCATGAGATGAGAACAAGAGCCGAAGCAGTTGCCTCTTTAGCAACTATTTACCTGCATGCTGTCGACCAGGCACTCGCACTTGGTTAGGGGAGCAGCATCCGGCTGACACTCAAATTCACTTTGAACACAAGGTTTTACCAGCGATGCATCCACAAGAAACGGCTCAAGGCGTGGTACCGAAGTTTAGGACTTTTAGCCCCGGCAGGGTGTGGATTTGTGGAACATCGTCAGTTTTGGCAATAATGCCCGATATTGGTTACCTTTGCTCCACTTTTGGTGCTTTCATCAGTCAACGCCGTTTGGACACGATGCTGCGACGATGATAATGATGATGAGAACTAATGATGTAAGCACCATTGGCCTCGGATCTTTGAACGCCATCACTGCAGAAACATTCTCGTCGCCATTCTGCAGCTGCACTCCAAGTCCATCCAGAAATCGCACATCTCCATACAAAGGACACACAAATAGCACGTGCAGCCAATCTCCAAACTCATCACTCCAAAGGCGGCCAGGCGAGTTGCTAAGGCAGGAAAGCGTTCAGTGATCCATGACCTGACCTCATGATGACATGAACGGCTGTAGACGAAGCTTGCGTATGGCATAAAGCGGTGTGCTATACGCCCGTACTCGGCACCGTCAGTAACGCCTAACATCTTCTGCTATGCACAAATATGTAGCTAATCACCTTCCTCCATCGGGCAGTCACGCTTAAACTTCCATCTAACCGCCAAGCGCATGACAGTCAGGTCAAACGGGTGAGCTGTGGATACTGTTTGACATACAGGCAAGCAGCTACGCATGAGCCGCTGGCAGACCAAGACGCCTCATTGCGTTAGAATCTGCTCACTGAGGCACCAAACAGCACGTAAGGCACCATAAGTCCGGCGTATATGGCCCGCTTGTCATGAAGGATGGGTCCGTAGTACGCCATACCATTAACGGTATACCAGCCAGCCTATCGCTTAGAGTCACGATATTCGGGTGAAAATTCATCCACTTTTCGACTGCGATGCTCCAGGCATTTCACTGCATTTATCATTTTAAAGTTAGTTTGAAGAAGATGCTCGTTTTTCTTTATCTTCAACGTTCAAGCAGTCCTATTCTAGCAACTTATGCCAACTAACTTACAAAAAAGTATTTAAATTCGGCTGTTGAAGGAATGCGGTAAAGGGTAGAGAAACCTCTACGATGGCTCCCTTGGAAGGACCCATCTAGCTTTACTTACATTTGGCATCACGGACGACGCGTAGTGTGCCAAGAAGAGGCCCCTGGAGTACTGCCGTACATAACAGATGTTTTTAGAAGAAGTATGTTTTGTTCACAACAGTAATTCAATTTTCAATTAGATATATTGAGATCTGGAAATTGCTCTGGCGGGGTCACAAGGAGGTCCACTCTAAATAAGGCTAGGCTAAAAAAAAAGTTAAACGCTTATATCGTATTTGGGCTCTAAAGTGTTTGTTTAAAAGTAAATTTTACTTCTTCTTCTTAACTGGCCATAACAAACCGTTACCGGGTTACGTCCTAATGTAAAGCTCTCTTCTAGGCGTCTCAGATTTGTGTGTACCTTTTCCAATCGGTTTTACCAAAGGTAGCTTGTGTCTGAAATTAAATATTTGCTTAAATATTTGTTCTTTTTAATGATTTCATAACTTGAAAAAAGTGGAAAGTAAAGTCTTTCAAAATTGCTCATTAGGGTTAAGCTAAACAAAATTATAGTTTGGTTAGTATTGCTTTTGAGAATATATATAGTAATTAAAAAACTACTCTTGACAGTCAAATATAAATGGTTATTTTTTATTATTCACCAAGTTTACGATTATTTTGGCTTATCGAATTGTCTTTCCTTGTATTCCGTTACATACAACGAACATGCAAACAAAATCAAAACTGTTATCGATAACCAAAATGTACATCGCTAGCATTTTGCAGTGACAAGTGCATTTTCATTTACTTTCTGGAAATTGTGTGCTTAGTTTCTTATAGTGCAAACCTGTGTTATTAACGAGTCCAAAAATTAAAAAGTGTTTTGAATAATTAGTAAATAAAAGAGTTAAGTGAAGATTAAAAACTGGTGTTAGTGCAACGTTTCCCTGTGTACATTTCCAATAAGTAAAATTTTTGCAGTGTGCATGTATGCGTGTGTGTGTATGCGCCTCGATGTACATATATGCGAAGTGTAACAACATTTTTATTTCTTAAAAAGACGAATTTCCTTTTCTAGAACTTTGCGAATTATTAATTGGAATTTGATTAAAGTGCCTATGAAATGATTGTCAAATATTTCAAGACGCTCACACATACATATGCATACATATATAAGTAAATATGTGTGCATGCAATGTATGTGCGTTACATACTTATATGTCACTCACACTCTCTCTCTCTCGTGCTTTCTCTCTCACGCCACGAGTTGCCACTCACTCGGAGATTGGAAAGAGAAAGACTTCAAAAGTTAGTTTCTACGAACACATGTGTGTACGTGTGTATACCCTTTAGTTCGGTGAACTATCCGCCAACTGGTTGACGGCTACCTACATTTTTAACAGAACTGTAATGCGACTACCTACATGCGAGTACGTTTAAGGTAACTACATCGGCCACGACCATGTAGATTAGTAGTCATTTAGTTCAGTAAAATTAGACATGCACCCATAGAGCAAATGGAAAAAATTAGGGGCAAGCTGAATTTTTGCAGGTAGGTGCTAGTGTAAGAGACTAGCTTAAATCCAATTTTTCGACTTCCCCCCCTTGCAGAAGGGGGGTAACGAAGGTGTTTCCGTTTTGACCTATAACTCCCGTATTCTCAATCCTACAGAAAAACTTACAAGGACAACTTTGTTGAGAATTGAATTTGCAACAACTTTTAACTTATAACTTTTTTTAATAACTGTATTATTTTGTTTATACCAACTGTTAAAACAAAAAAAACAACATTTTTTTAATTTTTTCACTTTTTTCCAATTTAAATCGGAAAACTTGTATTAGAAAATTGTAGCTGAATAAATTTCCTATAATTTGTGTCTTAGTCATTTTTTTATAGCTATTATACTACAGCGCGCCGAAGTTGAGCACTTTGCGAAATTCACCAGCGGGGACTGTGTGTATTTTGCAAGTGTCGTTTCGGGTTTAGCACAACCCTCCCACACAAGCTTTACTATACCATTTTGAGATTGAGCAAATTATCATTTGACAAGTTCTAAAGGAACTTTCATTCTATATCAGAGCAAAAAATAAAATTAATTAATTAATATAACTAACTCTATGAAAGAGTAGCTTAAGTCAAAGTCATTACAAGTCACTATTCCTAAATTTATGATAGCAAAAATGTAATAAAAGTTTACTTCTATAAAACTCCAGAAGGCAATATCCCAACATTTTCTTATGTCAACTTAAGCTATTCGTCCGTATGACCACAGATATGAAACTTGGGCGGTTCCTTTGCTATATATGCAGTCGCTCAAATACATCCATAGCATAAGACGTGTCCTTTCTAGCATTGAGGGATTGCTTGAGGATGCTGCAGCTCATGTCATACTATGGATAATAATTCATCACGTAAAGCTTCTCTAACATCTATTCGCGGCTTTTTTTGTATCATCATCATCGAGCTTACGTTTATTTGTATCAAACAAAAAAGAAAGTGGTTTTTACCTCGAGGAAGTTTTTTTTATTGAGCATAAATGAGCTTTTTTATGCATACATGCATGTGTATATACATAGAAATGAATATATAATCAATTTGTATTATATACCATAGTAACCAACGGGGCCAAAATTGAAAAACAACTATTTTCGAAAATATTGTACTAGTAAACAACATTTTTGAGTTTTTCAAAATCATTATAGTGTTGGATTTGTATCTAAATACGACGTAGATTCCATATCTGTGTCATGCTACATAGAGTTACAAGTCCTTAACACTTTCATGCGCAAGTTTTATCAAAAATCAACTACATATTTATAAAGCAGTTTTTATAAAAGTTACTAAATTGGAAGTTTTCGTGGATACCCCCCAATTCCCAAAACACTGAACACTTTTATCATTTTATAGTCAAAATACAGATTAGACGGGCAATAATGAATGCATCGGTTTATTTTATCAACTTCAGACATGCCTACTACAAAGAGGAACGGACGTAAGGAGCAGCTTGAGATGTATCGTCTACCGGAGTCGCTTGTATTTCCGCTAGGCGGTAATAATCAGAAAAATACATTTCTTAAGCAGACGAAGCAGGAAATTGACCCGAGCGTGTTATCGTCTCCCAGAGTTCCTACGCAGCAAGAAGAGCAAGTCGGCACAAGTTTCAGACCGTTCAAGCAAACTCAACTCTTGGAAAGAGAAGTTCCAGTATGTACTATACTTTCGATACATTCTTTATGTTTGTTTGTGCACCCGTAAAGGGTTTAGCAATTCGTTGTGCATCAGGAGAATTGCTCGTGTAGTCTCCTCAGTGCTATAGAGTTGATACCAATATGATAGTTACTCAAACCATAATCATACTGGGTTGTTAAGTAATTGCTCTCATTGAAGACTACCTATTCCCATTATAACCTACACTTTGGAGCTTGTTACTTTCCTTGGATTATACTGACATATAAGTCTTTCTATCTCTTTTCTTTCATATCTCCATAAGCCTTTAACACAACAACAACAACAACAACTGGAGTTACAGGAACTAAAAGAAAAGTTACTTGCAGCAGTAAAAGAAAACAAACAGCGGATGGCTGAGCTTGATAATATGTTTATGGACTGTGGATCCAAGCTCACAGTTGTTAAAGTCACAGTGCCATTCGACATGGAAGATGTTGAACTCTTTCAAACATTTATTAAATTCGGTAGCATACCTAAGTTTAAAATAGAACGTAACAAAAAAACCCATGCAAGTTTGGGTTACGGATTTCTGCATTTTTTCTATGCAAGTAACGCCGTAACAGCGATAAATGTTATGAACGGTAAAAAGATTCGCGGCGTGCCCTTGGAAATGCAGCTGTTAGACTTGTGTTGTCCACCACCATTTCCTATTAATAAATAGATTATAAAATATATTGGTCCTTATTTTGAGATAAAAATGATGGCTTTTACAAAAACTGGGAAGGAAAAAATAGATTTTTTCTTAAAAATGTTCATAAAAACGGAAATGAGAAAGGGGAAGATGAAGACGTTTCTGGACGAGCGGAGCGAGCAGGGGGCAGAGCCCCCTAGTCAAATATGAATACTAGACAAAGTCTGTATGCATGTATAGGATGTCCGTTTTACACAAAACCAAGGAACGGAGCGAGCAGGGGGAAGAGCCCCCAAAATTTGTAGGCACTTATTGAATCTCGATTTTGCACAAAACCAAAGAAATTTTTAAGCTCCAAATTTTTTGACCCCATAACATAAAATTAAACAGCTCTGTTTTTGTTTCATAAAAGTCGTTCTAATTTAGCACTGCGCTCACTGTTAGATGGCCTACCTAGACTACAAGAAATGTGCAGTTGCCACTGAGCTAATAAGTCCAGCCTAAACAGCATATAACCAATTTCCTTCTTAAAAACAAATACAGAGTATATCTTTACTATTAAATCTTACACCTGCTTTCATTTGGCACGCCCAGATCCAAATAACAAACAGCAAGACAGAATAAAATGCTATGCAAATTATTATGTAACTTTTGAAAATAACGCCAAAAGTGATATCTGACAATATATCGACAGCAGGCCAAAGGCAAAAAGTTTCCAAGTACAAGGGTAAAACCGCGTTCAAGTTCATTAAAAAGCGCAACCAACTTCAATGCAAGAAATGCAAACAAACAAACAAATAAATGCAGACGTCAGGCCGACCAGTAGACAGACAGGCGGACAGACAGACAGACAGACGGATGAACAGACGGACGGAGAGGCAGACAGGAAGCAGAACCCGTGTAAGAAATCTGTAAGTAAAATCAGCTCATATACGCCCCAAAAGGGCCCAAAACGAGCGCGAATATTGCCTCAATTATAATGAGAAAAGCAAACGAATTGGAAATAATTTTCAATTCACTTGTTTCCACCTACTTTCGTTCTTTTATTCAGCTTTTTATACTCTGTAATCAAAGGCTAAGGGGTACATTAATTGAGTGCAGAGTTAAATTTTGGGTCAGACTTAGACGCTTTTTACACAAAGCTAGATATTTAAGTGAGAAAGGGAAGAAATCTCACGCGCGGCTGTCAAAATATAACAGGTAAACTTACAATGTCCTTCAAACGTTGCGAGTAAGATATTTGACAGCTCGCTGATAGTCGCGTTTTGCAATACTTCTTATAAGTATTGAAAACACTGGTTCAGAAAGTGTTATAAAATACAATTAAGTGCTAAACAAAAGGATTGATTGTGAAATTCTAATTTTGTATGCGTGTGCTGAAAAACACATGCGAAAAAGAAGAGATGGGAAGCGAAAGAGGCGCCAACGAAGTATTTTGTGCGGAAAGGTTGTGTTCCGACTCAAGTGCAGTACTTAACCTAGGTTGCAACTTTCGGCCTGAAAGTGTTAGAGTGGAATCTTTGAACTTAAAAAAACACAACATTTTTGTTGAAAAGTAACCATTTTCAGCACAACGTACTTGTGAGGCTGCTTGTGTTGAAATCTATTTTAGAGAAAAATCAAAAGATTCACAAATTCTTCGTGAAGACCACAAAAGCAACATTATTCTTACCTTTAAAATTATTGTGTCCAATATTATGTGGATAATCTAATCGAGGGCTGCTCATAAATGAGATCACCACTGTGAGCAGGTTGGGTCAACAAATTGTGACGATGGGAGAGAGAGAAAACATTGTTGGTTGGCTTGTAATTTTTCGATTTTCCCGCACATATGATGCATCGATAAAACATCGACCATGTCACTATCTCTTTCGCCGCCCTAATGTTATTTAAAGTGTTTATTTAAAGTGATTATTTCCAGACAATGCCAAAGTAAGTCTTATTCTCAGTTTTACAGAATTAATGCTTATTTCAGACACTTAAGGCTAAAACGATAATCCTGCGAACCGACGGCGAAATATCTACATCTAGCATTGATACAAGGTGTTCTTTTTGGGCTCAACATAACCGCCTAGTACAAGTATTTAAGCCATATGAGGATTTTTCCTTCACTTTAGTGTGATCTGAAAGGTTATTTAAAGAAGCATTTCGTTGTTCCACGCCTCATTACTAGAAATGTCGTCCCTCTCTGCTTAAGTGTATGCAATAGTAACTTTGACCTTCACAACCCTTTTAGGGTTACATGCACATCTTATCTCTTCAAATCTTTCTATCTTAGAGTATCTTATAATAAAACAGGGTCTCTGAACAAGTTCGGTTGTGAGCCAGTCAGGGGTTAGGGAACAGACCCTGTCGCAAGTAGCGCCAGACCCTTGAATCTAGATCGGGGATCGGCAACTCAAGCAGAGACGTTGGCAGAGTTTAAGTCGCTGTAATAGAATTTGTGTGCCAGCAGAGAAAAGTTGTTCAGATTCACATTTATGTATAGGTTCGAACATTTTCGCAGTTACCATTGCCGATGACTGATGTAGATTCTAGAAAATAGGAAAGGCATTCACACAATTAAAGCAATAGGTAAAGATGTTTGAGAAAGGCATTTCTAGAAACAATGCACGCCAATGAGCGAAGCGGTAATTAAACTTAATAGTTACTTTCTGCTGACTCAAAAACGCAAATGCTCATAACTGTAAAGCGGGTATCGGCAAAGTGAGCAGAGAATCTGCTAATGGAAACTGTGAAAATTTTCATATACATGCAACACCACATTGAAAACTTTTCCATTGCAATGCCTAAAACTCTGAGGACGTTCCTGCTGGCTGACCCTTGCATATACTTCCCGTCGCGTTTGGAAGATTTAGACCGGGAAAGGAGTTCTACGTAACAGAACACTTCAGATATGAGCCCATTTTGTTAAACAGTTTTATCGTTTGCAAGCTATAGTGACTGTTGAAGTAGTGAGTTGTCGAGCTTATAGGGTATATTAAAGTCGGACAGTCCCGGCTGTAACGCATTCACTTGTTTTTTTTTTGTTTTTGGCAGCGTTGGCGTTGCCGTCAATTTAAAGATATATGGCCTATATATATATATATGGTCGGTACAATGCTTACCTTTATTTATAAGTGCATCAACATATGTGTGCTCCATTGTGTGAATATTTCATGCGAATTCCTTTGCATGCAATTGGATTAAAAAAAGAAGAAGAAAACGCAACCGCACCTTTATTTTTTTGGCCCTTGGGCACACTGTGCTGATTTGATTTAAGCCAAAAACGAACAAGTTAAGCAGCCCCCAACTGTTTTAGGGTTATTATGTGATTGATAAAGCTGTTAAAACCATATTTTGCTGATAGGTGTGGCAACGCTGTGAATGAATTATTTATTTACTTATATAAGTGCATGTTACACTTTCAGAAGAAGTTGAAACACCTGATAACTTGTATCGCCTCGAAGCTATGTAAATTTTCGTTGTTGTTGTCTTTATGGGTTTACCGTTTAGGGAATTCGCTGAATAAGGAAAATGCGTGTGTAATGAGCTTTATGAACAAAACTAATGCAAGATTTTTCATCCGAAAACTAAAGCTCGCCAACGAGCAAGCGATAATGAAAGTATTCGTATTGATATGTCCGAAATACGTTCGAGAACGACTGAAAGTGAAATCGCTTCAAAATACAAGAACACGAAAACACAAACACGTTAGATAGCGCCGACGCGGTGCTAGTCTCAACTTGGAACGCTCGTTCGGCAGTCCGTTACGATTTGGAAATCGATTACAGGACGAACAGAGCAGTGACGATTAGAGAAATGTCAGTCGCTTGTCCGAAAACAAAATGGAAGTGGACAGCGAAGAGGAAGACGAAAAGCAGGACGACGGCGAAAAGAAAAGCGAAGCGGAAGTAGAAGATGAAGAGGAAGTAGATGACGAAGTGGAAAGAGAGGTGCAGATCGATTTGCAATCGAATATCGAAGTCGAAAAAGCGAGGAAAGGAAATGGAGATATGGATTCGAAAAGGAAGTTGAAAAAGAGGAGTGGGACGAGGAGGAGAAGGATCTGCCTACATCTGAGGAGCACGAGGGTTGGCGTGTGAAGCACTCAGGGGAGGAGCCGCCCTACTAAACTATAAATCATAGAAATAAAAAATAATTTTACATAAAAATCGAGCATTTCTCACCGTTATAGTGCCAGTTGTTAAAGGGTAATCAAAATCAGATAAAAAGCTCTGCTTTTATTGAGCCTTAATTTTGATAGAATTAAAATCGCTCATGAATCATCTGCTCACAGAAGCCTGAATCCGAAATATCGCACTACCTTTAAATATACATGCCAACAAGACACAAGTATTGATATGGGTTGGAATATGAAGTAACCTTCGGAAGTCCTTCTTTTGGAAGAGCTACAGTTAAGTCTTCTACAGCCGTCCGCGTCGAGCAGTTTATAATATTGTTAGAGCGTATTGCTAAAACTGCTCACATAAACTCACATTTAGATTTTGCTGGTCATTTTTTTGCAATTGGGCCCGAATGGTGTTTCCGACCAATCATTAATATGAAAATACACTTTTTTATTTCTATTTCAATGCTATATTGCTACCCAAACCTAAATTTGGCTTTATTAAGTGAAGTTCATTATAATAAATGCATATCGCTGTTCGTCAAGAATATAATATCATATTGATTGTTATGTTTCCATACAATTTCCTGACCAATTCTAATTCAGTTTTCCACAATGTTTGGTGCAATCGACAACAAATTTCAACGGCTGCTCTTCAACTTAATCATTGGAGGAATTGCCTGGAGCATTTACTGCATCTGTCGTATAAGCGCAATTGGTCACTTCAAATATGATTTCAAGAAAAAGAAACTTGGACTATCAAGACCTCATATCGTTGTAAACTATTTTTCAAAAATTTTTAAATTATTTGGATTAATCAATAACGGTTGTGAATTGGAATTCTCATTTATTGTAATATTTGCCATAATACCCAGCCAGTATAAAATTTTGTTGCGCGAAAAAACCAATTTTTCTACAAAAATCATGCTCTATGATTTTGTTTTTGGATTACCAATTGTACTTATTGCGTATACGCAGGACCTTCAGTTACTGTATATGATGCACGAAGATATGCTCTGTAAGCTGTATATTAAATCTGTGAATAATCTGTTGACTGTACATCGAAATATGTTAAAAAGTTTTGGAAACGCCGCCTGTAATTGTCACTTACAAGATCTGGTTTTACTGCAAATCAAGTTGGCATTTTTATTGCTCGAGTTTTACAACCACATGTACACATTAGAAGAAACACTTGCTTTCCGCTGTATACTATTTGAGATCTTCTACTACGCATACTTTGCCTATCAATTGTTGCTTATAAGCTGGCATAATACCTTTGTAAAGTTTCTCACTTATTATGTGAAAATGCTGCAGAATCTTGGAGAGCCCGATAAAGTACTTTGGAAGCAGCTACTCAACTTCTTTGACATCTATGAACGCATAAATCATACTCATCTGGTTATAATGGAGCTATGGCAACCCGTGCCCAATATGATCATAACTAGCCTCTTCTATCTGGCAAAGACTGGAGCTGCTTGTTTATACCGTATTGCATATGATCGTAGTATTAATAACAAACAAGAACTTTGGCAGTATTTGTGGAAAAACAAATTTGGCAACTTATTTGCGCCATTGTTCAATTTGTTGTTGCTCGGCATCTTTAATGATAGATTAACTAAACTACAAGCTTTGCTAGTTCTTTTAATGTTTCGCATCGAAATTGGACATTTGCGACTGCAAACAGCAGAACCAAATTTCGTGACATTTTCAAAGCTCGTTAGTAGGAAGGTGAGTGGAATCCAAATTATACATAGTTTCATAATAAAGTTCAGATTTCTTTTAGTGCAACTTTATGCATCAGCGAAATCTTATACAACCCATTGGGAATCATGTCACTTTTGGGCGCATAATCTATAACCGCGAATTTGTGCTCGGATTTGTGTCTTTGGTGTTCACATATAGTGCAATATTTCTTTTCTTTGGTATATCTAGTGATACGATAAAGGACCAACTGTCGGGAGCAACTTTCTTGGTTAACTCTACTCACCATCTTAAAAGTGATCCGTTTTTGTATTTGCTTAACTTTCGTTTTTAATGGCATCATGAAAAAATGAACATAAAATATGAAAATTTTTCTGCTCGTTTTCTTTTTGTTCAATATGACATTAAATTTTATAAATTACAAATCTTCGTTCGTGTTCCGGAAGCTCGGGTAAAAATAGAGAAGCCACCTCGTGCATATTGCATTTGATGATATTGAGTTTAAGGATTTGATAGCTGCTTGGGTAACTCTATAGATATTAACGTTGCCTAAAACGTAGTTTGAGCCTTTAAGGCATGATAGTGACTCTTTTATGGCCTGGAATACGCTGCAGTGTTCCGGGAGACTAAAGGCTCTTTTAATATAGAGTTATTCTGAAAAGACCCTTCCTTCAACTTGGTTGCTCAACTTGGAGCCAAACGCGAAGAGGAAGGTGGCGTTGGTGACTCCTGGCTGACCAATGAGCCATAAATGTAAAAGTTTTTGGGGCTTGGGTGGTATCTGCTCTTATCTTGAAACTTACAATACAACTGAAAATCAAATGTGCACATCTCCAGGGACTTACCCAAAAATTTAGTTTTTACACTTCAAACACAAGTTCTCCGCATATTGATGCCACACTGCTGATTCTCACTGCTTTATAAATGGTCTTGCCGCTTCTGTGTAATTAAGCATATAAGCAAAAGAATCCAAGTACAAATTACAATCGTATTACGGATAGAGACGGGGAACACACCGTAAACATGCTATCGTATCTGTAACTGTAATGGAGCGCATGATGTCGGACACAAGAGCAACTCGAGACTGTCCATTGACTTTACTGGTTTAGGTCATAATTCTACTCGTAGCAAATGATAGTTGACCACAACTTTTAATGTCTCAATGTCTGTGAACGTGCATGGCTCATTAGTTTCTGCCTAATTTGAAATGCACAGGGATGCCGGGATGTCCGTCCTGTTAGCCTGTCAGGCGCGGTCTGTTTGCTTAATGGAATTCAATCAATTTTCATTTATTTCGATTACGAATTTCGCACCACCAACCGCCCTTCGAGTGTCCTAAGAGCCACCCACCAACATAAAGCTGAACCACTGGAGCACTTCAACCCCGGCCATGTTTTAATAGTCGGCAATGTCGCGCCATCAACTTTTTTCCTTGCTCTTTGGCCAACAAGCAAATGGGTACTGAAAAATTTCTTAATTATCCTGTCAGGGTTTGGGTGGCGCTTTGGCTAACATTCTATAGAGGATGTCAGCATTTGGTCAGGCATGGCCAGCTTTGTCGTGTTTTCTTAATGTTCAGCGTACAAAGCAAGACAAATGAGTGTTCCAAGAATGGGCCAGTAAAATATGGAGCAAGTCTTGGCTTAAAGCTAAGTCAAAAAAAACTTGGTAAACTTAAAGTGTACTACAGCTACTACCTACAGCGGGCACCTACTGTACTCCATTTGAATATTGAAATTGCATGATTGACTGATTTGACCGTTTCCATTGTTGATAATGATGTTGCACACAATATGCCTCAAATACCAATACGACAATGAAATGAAAATCCTTTACATTTTCCCAGTAAACAGCAGCAAAAAGGAGCCACAGCACGCAGGGAAGCGGCACATAATCTTCTTATCAAAGGGCTGCACAAGCATCCTTTTATTTTTGTTTGGCTTTCAAGGAAATCCAAAAAAAAAAAAGAAAATAATGTAAACAAAGAAGTGAAAATTTGATTTGCATTTTGTTGCGCAAAATGAAAATGAAATTAAATGTTCGTTGCCTTCTTTGTTGCAAGGCAGAGCCCGAAAAGAACTGTCCAAGAGTTTTCTTTTGTTATAATATGTATTACTTGTCCAGGCAACGATTTAAGCCCTTAAACATTTTAGCAGAATAAACAAAGTACACTGGAAACTGAGAAGAAACTATGTCGAGTAGAAGTTTTCCTTCTCCGTCTTTACGGGGAGTACCTACCGTAGATAAGGCCGTAAGAAGAATGTAGATGCCAAGTGTGTATTTGCTCATATGATACGAAGTGACTCGCCAGAAGAAAAAACAAATACAAACGATGACGTGCATCGATTGAGACATCATCGGTCACTAGAAACATCGTTGAATAAGACAAAGGCTGGTCGCCGAATCTCCTATTTAATACTAACGTACATATTCAATTGATCTCTTTATCATGGGGTTTATAAGGTTTTCAGAGAGGATTGACTACCACTAGTTCAAACTTCGAAAAACAGTCATTTTCAGGTCATTACTCTTTAACCAGTGGCGTAGACTTCATTTGAGTTTATTACTAAATTCAATAAAAGTTTTCCATCATGTGCCAAGACGATTTTTGGAAAGTCCCGTAAAGCTGGTGCGATAGCAAGGAACGTCTTCGAACCTTTTGAGACAGTGCTAGGCTGGACTAGGGACAATGCTCTCTCATGCGATCTCTTCGATTTTATGATAAAGATGGTACATCGAAACGGGACAATATTGAACTATAAGTTTGTCCTGTTGCTCGCCTACGCAGTTGATGTCGATATCATTGGTCGTATTAAGCGATCAGGTAGCCTTTGCGTGTGTTTCTGGTTCTATATGAGAGAAAAAAATAGTATATGTTTTCTTCGAGTAGAGAGTTGCAGCGGTTGGACTCTCAAGGATTAACTTGGTACCACAGTCACAACAAAGAACTACGTCACGGAGAGTTAGTCTTGCCAATAGATGTTACTTTGGTCTCTGTACGCATATAAGTAGTCAAAACCACTTTCGTCCGACTCAACTAAGACTCTATAAGACGCTTATCCTTCCCTTATTGCTTTGTAGCGCTGAGGCATGTGTGATGACGTAGTCTGATAAACATGCTCTTGAAGTAATTAAATTATTTGGCTCTATATACGTTGGTAACGACTACCGAATTCGATGGAATGGCAAACCAAGTGAGCTTTACGATGGGCAATTGACGTCCATCTCGAAGCAGAGTCGCCTGGAGGAGTGCTCTACACCAGGCCGTAATCCGTTTGGCATACCAAAATGGTTTTAATCCTTATCTGCCGGAGCTTTTTGGTTGGGTTAGAAAACATACGATTTAGCAGCTATTAAGAAAAGAGAAGAGAGTAAGACGAACCTAGAAATGGATTGGTGATCCAGGCCTCAGACAGCTCAAACTACTCCTCGCCTCCTATAACTTACCTAGGTTCAAGAAAATATCACAGCTAGGAAAGAGTTCTGTTACGATTCTGACTCGCCTGCTTATTGGACACTGTAGGCTGAAGGGAGATCACCAGTTTCCATACCTGCAGGTTCTGTGAACTAGCTGAGTGTGATGCCCTAGCAAGAAGAAGAATGTCCCAAATAAGAGTAAGATAAAATGTAAAATAAATTTAAAGAAATAGTACAATTCAGATGATCTCGTTGTTTTCTGAATTCGACTACTATCAAAAGGTTTATTGTGTTTAACTCCAGTTTTTTTTACTTCCATTATTCTACAGGTTGCGGCATTACCATATATCACAATCCATTACTTTGCTACAATCGCTGTTTTCAAAGTCTCCTGCACAGTATTTTGCATTTGTTTTGATGGATGCCCTAACAGTGGCTGCAGTGCACCCGGTCCCTCAGGCGCCTTAAGGCATTATGCAACACCTTGTGCAGTTTGACAAGACATTTGTATCAAGCAGTCTGTTAGCTGGATCAAGTCAGTCAGTCAGTCAAATCTGTGCAACGCATGCGTGCAACATTCATCATCGTCATGGCCAACACACGCACACACGCACACACACACGCTCAGACCATATTGTTGCAACATATTTTATATGGCAAACGTTTCCTTTTCCCCCTCTTGGTCATGAGTTTTTCAATTTTTAGAGAAAATTACATCATCACTTATGCTGAATGAGATTTTCTTTTGCCTCGTTGCTGCTGATTTGGTTGTTGTCGTTGTTGTTGTTGTTGCTGCGCTTTATTTTGCCTGTGAATTATTAAAAAATTTCTTTGTCAACAAATCACTTTGCCGGATTTTGGTTGTAGTTGTTGCTGTTGTTGTATGTGGGCCACCCTCCGTTGTTAACTAAATAAGGCGCATGGCACACGATTTACATTAGCCTTGGCCCTCAAAATGTGTGCGAAATTTAAAAACGTCGCAAAGAAATTTGTTACGCGCCTCGACACGCTTGGGGTTTGCAACGTTTTGGGTTCGCCGGGAGAGGCTGGAGTCACTGACTTGTTCATTGTTGGGGGAATGTCTGATGATGTATTGCAACGGCAAGGTGTAGCCAGCAAACAAAATCGTTTTCAAACATACTCGTAATTTTGTTTGTATGACATCTAACGGCACATAAATTTGGGTGCCGGATTGTGGTGCGGAAGCCCGTGCCGGAGCTAGTAGCGGTACGCTCAGCTTATTTCAAATCTGTTTCACATGCAGTTTTCACATTTTGCAAAACTACGAATTTTGTTGTAAGGCAACGAATTCCAAACTACTAAGAATTTCTTAAGTGAAGCACGAAAATTAGTCATGTCGAAATCTTGCTTAAAAATACATGAGATATTTGAATCAAATCTTCAGATTTCACTATCCAACAAAAAAAACCTATGGTTAAAACATACCTTTTCCGGAAAATATGGGATCGCTAATTTTAAATCCGGTAACCTTTGTGAATTTATTACTTACACACAAAAAAAAGTGTCATGACCTGGGAACGAGACACATGTTTTGACGCGTCGGAGCCGAATCCGCTATTAGAAATGGCCCAACCGGTCATGGTTCTATCCTAACCTCAAAAATTAGAAGATTCAAGGAATAATACTTTGCAACAAATAGAAACCTATGTCTAAAACATACCTTTTCCAGTAAATTTTAGATTTTTGATTTGGAATCCGGAAACCACGGCGGCTTTTACCAATTATCCCTCTTTAATTCGAGATTTCGAAAGTTGCGTTGCAAATCTCATATATCTTGGAAAAGGTATGTTTTAGTTATGCTGCTTATGCGGAAGAGGTAGGAATAGGACACGCTCCCCCCATTGAATGAGCCGTGCCCTTGAGCATGGTGTCTATACTGGTCCATCTGACGACTAGAGCTTATACACTAGTCAACGAAACTGTTTGGAGGTTAAACTGGCAGTTCCCTTCGATGGTGCGACGCCTGACCGGATGCTTTTCTGTCCTGACCTTGCGGTTGGCCCTTTCGGGTAGTATCATGGTGTATGTGGTTTGACACCCAAATGCGGGTAGAGCCCACTCGGCAGGTGCTCATGCTAAGCACCGGTGACTTAATCGATTGATAATAGTAGTATCGTCTGATATGCCGCAAAATGTAAACCAGTAACCATTCTCATTAAATTAAAAGACGTTCATACAATCGGATAACCGATTATCGCTTATATAAAATATATTGCCTATATCCGAATATCACTGAAATGAAATTATCGCTTAATCTACTCATACAATTTGATGGATGGCAGACAGTTTAGCCCCTATAGTTTGAGATGCCAGATTTATTTTTTGTGCAGTGGGATTAAATACAAGTCTTACCACAAAGATGGGAAACATGCCTTAGTAGAGGCCTACGTAAAGAATGGGCTTACTCTTTGAGAATGCAGCTTGAAAGTTGTCAAGGCACGGCACAAAAGATTTTATGGATTAAGAGAACATACTACTTATTTTTCAGTGCATCTGTTTGAGGTTGATATATTGAAAGTTGTCTCAATCACTTGGCCAAGCTAAAGAATCAATACTTGCTTCAATAAATCTAGTTAGTTTAAGATATTTCCGCATATTTTTTACCTTTCGGTTTAAATCTGTTATGCACTCTCAAATTCTGGACAAATGTACCAAGCGTTGTATGCTTAAAGTTGAACTTAAAGTACTCCATTTGTATTCTAATAATTCCACATATTTTGCTCGTACAAAATTGCCTAATTTTGGAAATAAATTGCGGCAAAGGTTCGAGATTCGGCATTCTGTTGATTTTCTGCGCCAGTCATTGACAAATTCAATAATTTTTCCATTACAGCCAAGGACATGGGGAAATGTTTTGTCTGCCGAGCACACACACACACACACACACACACACACACACATGCAATTGATTGACGGTGATTTGTAAGTAGATGTAGGTGTATAAAAGAATGAAAGAAAGAAAACGAAAAGAAAATCTGTGGGTAAATTTAATTTCATAGCCCGCAGCGTTGAAATCGACACCTGCTCCGCTCCGAACCAGTTCCAGGATATACAGCATCATCTTTGCGCGTTTCTAGGCCGGAAAATAATCAAAATAAAATATGGATTTTTTGTTTGTTGTCGTTCTCGTCGCTGTTGTTTTTGTTGTTCTTGTTGTGCGCCAAATATGCTGGAACCTTTGGAGTCTACTAAAGCGCAATTTGTCTTGGCTTTGGGGCCATCTCACACTTTTCACGAGGTAGCTTTAAGCCGATGGCAAACAAGCGGAAGTTGCTTTGTGGGTGGCAAATTATAGCCGGCACTGTGTAGACAATGACGATGTTCGGCTAGATGAGAGTTAATACTTGAAAATTTGTTTGGATGCACACGCACGTTGTGATAAGACTAAGTGCTAAAAGATAACGCCTCAGCTGCTTAAGTATATCAATGGGGCTTCCATATATAGAAGCTTAAGGGAGTCAGTGTGTGCAGGTTTGTCAGGGACTTAAGTCTAAGTGCTAGATGGTTGAAGGGTTATGTTGCTTTTGGTTGTAAGTGTTTGGATGGACTTATTAATAAGCAGATTAGTACACGCATCAAATGCAACAATATGCTTAAATTGATAAGTAAATTAATATATAAATTTAATGTATTAACTCTAACAATTATAATTTCTACAATATAATTATGCTTTTCACCAATTAAACTTGTGTTAAGTATTGAATTGTGCGTTAAAATTTGAATAATTACAAACAGAAAGCTGATTCAAATATAACTATTATCTAGACTTTACTACTGTAGTTTGTAGAGAAATATAACTCTGTAGGCCATACAGTGAACATTCGTTGAAAGTGTGTGATGTTCACTTTATGAAAACGGGCGCTACAGGGCGTATACAATATGTTTCGAAACTGGTGCAGAACTTTTACAGTGCTCGATCTCAGAGCGTCAAAATGAAATAATTATGAACAATTTTAGGCGCCTTGCAACCTAATAAAAGTATCACAGTGGATTCCATCACCTACAATTGACTCATTTGAGCCATTTTTTGAGACATTCTGTTCATGGAATAAAAATACAGCGGGCGACGTCGTATCTTAAATTTCGAACCGATCATTAAACTCCAAATGACCTCAAGACGAAGAATGACTTGAATGACGATCATTCGAGAAGATATTATGTTTATTAAATAAAAATAAAAGGTAAGGTAATGCGGTTGAAGATAAGAGTTTTAGAGGCGCAAATCGAAATACAAAAACAAAAATGCACTACTTAAATCACCTATGACTTTGACCAATATAATATAATCAATTAATCAGCCATGTATCCTATGATTTTAAAATAGTAATCAACCTGAATCAACTTTGATTTTTGCAAAGAAATTACCTATGATTCTCAGCACTGAATTAGCACGTCATTTGAAGCTATGAATCACTAGAAAATGGACTTGTAAAATTCATGACCTAAATGTCTGCAGGTGAAAGGGTGTTGGAAGGCCTGGTTATGAAGTTTCAGACCTGTTTCAGGCCTGATTCAGTCCTTCGTATAACTAAAGGGTGTTTATACACGCTGACATACAGCTGCAATAATCAAGCTTAATGCATATACATGTAAAATTGTACCATATGTTGGCATAGCACAAGCAGTACAACGAGGACCAGGTTGGAAGAGGAGGTTGGAAGGACCAGGTAGAGAGCACACTAGCTATCTTTGGTATCACCGATTGGAGATCTATATCATTCCGTAAAGAGTTGTTATGTCCAGTTAAGAAGAAAAAGTACTTACTTTCAGATTGTGTTCCACAAAAACTAAGCGTAAAGTTTGTTGATCCATATTTTGTGTCGAAATGTTTGCTGCACAAATATATTTTATCTATGTCTATGGTCACAAATAATTGCAATTGAAAGAAATCGCATTTCTCCCCAAAAACTAATGCCAAACATTCCCAGCCAAATAATTTGCCAAATGGCATGCAAAAGCTACCTATGCAAGCTGCAAGCACGTTTACTACGATAAACCTTAAGTGCCACAAAAAAAAAAACACCTCCCGCCCCACAAACTTATCACAAACCCGTGTTGCACAATTTCAATAATGTTGCACATTCGAGTGTGAAGGGAAATGGCTACGTGTTGGCAAACATTTTGTAGGCGGCAAACTGTGTTCGACAAAATTGGCTAGAAATAGTTTACGAAAAATACCGGAAGAAAAATTGTATTATTGAACTGCAATAAATTGAAGGCACATGCCGTAAGTGTGTATGTGTGTGTGTGTGTGTGTAAGTGTGTGTAAGTGTGTGTGGGTGTAAGCAAACCAAATCGAAGCGAAAATGTGCAAAAGTTTTAATTACCCATAAAGATGTTCGAATGTAACCGGAAACACAAAAACTAAACGAAACTACAACGAAACGTGTTGCGGATTCTATGGCTTGTGGTTGGAGCAGGACTCCGGGTAAGTTCACTCTATGCCGGTTACTGTTCTGGCTTGCCGAATTTGTCTGCATGCCAAATGTAATCAGCAGAGTTAGGCGTACTCGTAATGCTACCAATTTGGTTTCTATGTTCAAAAACAAAAACAAAAATTTTTGGCCCACTCATAAAAAATCACAATGTATAAAATTGGCTAATATTTTGCTGGTAAGAACCCAAAGTGGTTGAGTGTAATTGTTGTTGTTGCTGCCATTTTGGCTGCCACAATCAACAATTTTAGAAAATCAATGGCCAATAAGTAGGCAAGAGCTTGGCCATTGGCTTTATTTTCCGGTCAGTCATTTCGTTGTGAGCTGTTGAGCGCTACCAATGGCCAAAGCAAACACTTTCATGCTTTACACTGTCATCATCATCATCGTCGTCGTCATCTCCATCATCATCTTCATCATCTTTATCGTCATCGCCTTGGTCTGCACCATCATCTTCATCATCTTTATCGTCATCGCCTTGGTCTGCATCATCATCTTCTTGCAGCACACTTCATGTACGCCCCCAAGATATCAGTCGTGCAGTGTTGTTGTTGTTTTTGTTGTTTAGTGCTGCTGTTGAGCTTGAGAAGTTAAGAATTCAATTGACCACAAAATCAAGATTATTATATGAACATGAGAAGCTAAGCGCCATTGAAGTGTGGCAGGCCGCCAAGCCACTTGAATGTCTGGGTGGGCTGTATTCTGTTTCTGCTCTATTTTTTTTTGTTTTTAGTTTATCTTAGCAAAACGGAAGATTTTGCAGCTATTTACTGCTGCTGCTCATGTGTAAGTGTGCCAAGGAAGTTTGGTTCAGTTTAGCAACAGATTATTGAGTAGAGTTTCTTGTTGACAAGCAGAAGCGATAAGGCATAGGGAGTTTTTCCGTGATAATTTTTACTTAAATTTTTCACTGAATTAACTTGTTTTGAAATCGATTTTTTGTTCATCGAGTAAAACTTGTTTAGTTGGTCACATTTATATCTCTTGAACCGACTTAAGCAGGTTGCAAAATATAGTTTGTCAATCCTGATTCATCAAGTCATGAAATGCGGGAAAATTTATAGCTCTATAGGTTAAATCTCTGCGGAACACGTTTTCCGCGCGGCGGCTCTGCTCAATATTCTTCAAGTAATAGCTATTTTTTACTTTTTTCGATCGATTACAGACTTTGGCCAATATGTCCAATACGCTGGAATTCAAAACTTATAGAATGTTGATAAAGAATGCAGCGATCTCAACGATATACTCATTTAATACCCACAAGAATAAAAGACAAGATGTGAAGAAGGTCTTCAATGCGGATGTGAAAGGGATGCGATAAAGGGGCAGACCATGTCTTAGTTGGAATGACCAGGTAGAGATCATACTAGTAACCTTTGGTATGATTGATTTGAGAAGGCGCGCGCAAAGCAGAAAAGCGTTTAGAAGAGCTTTACATCAGGCCGTAATCCGGTAAGGGGTTGTTATATCCAGTTAAGAATAAGAAGAAGGGTTGAAAATCTATTACCAGGGTAACAAAAATGCATTGAAAATCAAATCAAAAAATTAAATCAAAAATTATTAGTTTAACGTCTACTCATCGAAATAAATTTTTGAAAATTTTTTAACACATTTATTTATTTAGAAAAATGTTTATAGATAATAAATTTTTTTGGATCATTTTTTTTTCATATTTTGTCAGCTGCTGTAAACGCAAACAGCTTTCATTGAAAAAAAGCTGAACTTTGGCTTTACATTGCTCTGCTTGTTTTCAACGATTTTCGCCACTAAAGTGTTTCACTTTGATTTCCGTTTCATTGTTTTGAACTAACTACCTTAGTTTCACTGTAAAAGCAGGAATTTTTCACAGGAAATTAAAATAGCTTTAGATATGCATTTTAACTATGTTGTCCTAATAGCTTTCCGTTGTAGTTCGGAAATGCACCAGATACATTATAATTCCAACTATTTTCACAATTTTTGCTTGACGTGATAGCATTTCCCAGGAACTGCTCAATTGTTGGTAAACACACCAAAATATAAACATTTACTTGGTAGGGGTAGCCAACACAAGTCCATCTACATCCATAGCTCATGTGCATACAATAGAACAGGCTTTTGGTCAGTTTTGGTTAATTGAAAGCAAACAATTCCACGGAAATGTTGCTCAAACACGCAAAAACCAAAGACACAGAGGGACCGAAAAAATGAAACCAAAACAAAGTCCAAGAAACCAAACCCCTAAAAATTATTTATGTTTCATATATATATTGACCATTCATTTGGCTTTTAACGCCTGATTCCGGGTGCAGGGTGCGCCTAGGTCACTCTCACTCACTCACTCATTCACTCACTCACCCTCTCACTTACTCACTCCAAGGCTGTTAACTGTCGCGGTTGTGACAATTTATTAAGTTGTATGTTACACTTAAACATTTATTAGGTTATGTTGAAGCAGTTACGTTGTTTTGTTGTTCTTGGTGTCATCTTGCACGGAAATTAGTGAAACTGTATAGCCTGCTTCGCTCGTAGTCGTCCTTCGAGTCCTGCTCTGCTTTGTGGCTGTAACTTAATTAACCGCTTCGTGACTTGGGCAGGGCTAAAAGCCAAAGCAATTGACACGGTGACACTAGCTCATACTATGTCCTTTGTCCCTGGCTTATACATATGTATCTATGTATATGTGTGCATGTTTGTCTATCCTGATGTTTACATAATTCACGATTTTTGTCGTTTCATGTTGAGCTGGCATAATTTTCAGGCATTTAGTGGACCCCTGTAGCCCCATACTGCTTCCGTTCCACGCCCGGAAACATTTTGGTTAAATGTCTGGTCATTTGTGGCTCATGTTATTGTTGCTGCTGCCTGCTTGACCACTTGACGGAAATGAGCAAGAAATGAGCCAGTTTGTTGTTGTTGTTGTTGGTGCTGTCTTGGGTTTGCCACTCAAAAATGTCAACATTTTCACCTGGACAAGCTTATCTAAAGGGTGGTTTTTTAGAACCATCAAACTTTTGTTGCAAGAGCTTGGCGCTGCCATTGTCTCAATGGCTGTTAAGTCTTCTGATATACATACCAAGGAGAATCAGATTTGACTTGCATCATACTGGAATTGCATAGCAGTATAACTTACCATACATACCAGGCATTGATCATAAAAACTTCACAATAATCTTCTCTCCCAGGGCTGCACTCATTGATGGTTTTTCAGCGCAGATCAGCGATTTCAAATACTCCCTGCAAATTGGCGATATGAAATTTTCGACATAGAGTGATCGAATTTATGGAGTTTTCGGTTACACTTAAGTCAAGAACAGTCAGAGACTAGAGAGCGGCACAAGCATATAAAAAATGTTTTGCAGGTCATTCAGCCTTCACTTTTAAACACAAATACTTCAGTGCATGATATAACAATGCAAGGAACGGTCGTTCTGCTCTTCTCACACAATTTGCGTGCCAATTTTCCAATTCTGCTGCGAATGTCAAAGAGGAAGGTTGTGCCGCTGTATTATTAGTTGAAGTAGCAGCAAAATGAATTTAAAAAAAAACTGCTATCTGAGGTTAGTACTGTACAGTAGTGAACTGTGACCGCCAGTAAATTGTGCACCTCTCTAGTCTGAATGAATCAATCCTACTGAATAAAAAACTCAATGACCGAAAAAAACACCCTTTATGTAATAGCTTGTAGGCGTAGCTGCATTTGTTTAGGTGTACATATGTGTGTGTGTGTTTGCCTGAAATTAGCACAACATTAAATTACACGATTTCGGACAGCGATAATGCCGTTATGAATATATATTTGTTATTATGCCAGACATGAATTATGGGCTCTCAACATTGCCACCGCTGTGTCATCAAATAGTAGCTCTCACTTATATAATTCGTATCTGGAGTGTATAAATTAGTATGTCTTACTTTGGTTTTAATTAGGCCAATGCTTTTAGGCTTAGTTGGGCTCGGCTGCATTCGTAGAAACGGAACCAAAAATAAGCTGCAGATAGAGATTACAAAAGTGACATGATTTATATTCTATTTTTGAAAGGAGTGCTGCAAGTTATTAAATCCCAGTCTTCTAGATTTACAGGCAACTAAACAACTTCGTGAGCTTTTTTGTGTGTGTTTTTTGATGATGTTCTTACCAAAACTGATGTGAAATAGTTTTAAGAACGTTTAACTATTTTATACAACTTTCATAAAGTCGAGCAGTCAAGAATGTTTGTTTTTTGATTAAGACCGAGGTGTACAGTACTGACTAAGCTCTATACTTCAGTGTCACGTTAACAGCAATGTTATACATTTTGATGTTTTGCTTCGCAACAAAACAAACACTGCGTAACATGAAAAGCCTCTGCTCAGCGAAGATTGCGCTTGATTTCCGTTGAGCACCAAAAAATTAAGACGATAGCGACACTGAAGTAAACTAACAGTAAATAATAGCAAGAATAGCGAGCGCAGCAGAACAATGGTATAATATTTACAAGGTAAGAGTCGTCTAGTCTTACACTGTTTGTGTGCATATAGTTCATGCTACAAATTAATCTTCCCTTGCAATATATTATTAAAGCTTCGCAGCTAAATGTTGTGTTACAATCCTCTGGAGACGGACTCTGCAGGGAGTCAGAAATATCGGGAAATAAAATAATTTGAATTTTTACTTTTTTTTTTGGACCTTGAGCCGACAAAAAAGAAGATGAAAATTCAGAACGCAATAGCTCAACATTTTCTTATGACGACTTAAGCTGCTCTTTTATATGATCAGTGATATTATAAATGTAGGGCAGACCGAGAATAAAAAAAATCAAATTGGCATTTTCTGGAGAATTGTGCTTTACAGCCTTCGATTATCTTGGAAACGATGTTATTCGGAACATATTTGACGCTGATCTTGAACTAAAAGGAATGCATGTAGCAAAGAAAATGTAAAGAACATAAAAGAACGTAGTTGCTGCCATAGCACCATTTTTCGAATTGGTTTCCGATGACTATTTTCTCTGTATTAGGCGTCCTGTGACTATTAGCTCTTTCTAATCATAAATAAATTGCTTAAAGAATAGAGATTTCAGTCCAATAAAGAGTTCAAGCGTGTTGTAGAAGCAATGTTGAAGGCATAAAGGCAGCAAAAAGTTGAAGTGTCCTTTGACTAACTGTTTTCCTTCAAAGGGTACTGCGAAATGATTGGAGCTTTGGCAGAAAACTGTTATTATATTAGCTTATATGTCCAGCTTGCTTCGGCACAGTCTCAACGATTTCCAATTAGGAAATCCCATTTCAGTATTCCAAAAGGCTTAATAAAATAATATACAAATTTTTATCGTTATCGAATTATTTTATTAATGGCATAAATAAAGTTTAATACTGTTTAAGGCGGCCTTGTTTTTCGAAAACTAAAGCGCTTCCAATTGTGTTGTATTTGTGTGTGCTTCAAAGTGTGTTGTTATTCGTCGTCTTCTTCCGGTTTGATATCGTAAAAAGATCCATTTAGAGCTGGAAATAGAAACAAGATTTATTAGTGTGATTTTAAAGCAACACGCTGTGTCTTATGGGAAACGGTATGTGAAAAAGTCTTGCACTAGGTTCAGAGTTTGTACATTTGTTAATAAGCCTAATTCATTCTATTATTTCTATAGATGCATTTTTATACACGAGCTAAAATCAGCTATATCCTTATACTGTTTAGGATGCAACAAAACAATTCCTTTTAGAAATTCCCTATAAAACTCTCCACATAATTCTATTTGAGTACTAAAATTTACCACTTACACAAGAAAATAATAACAGTAATAATAAACTTACAAGTTTAGGCTCACCTTTCCTCTTGGTGCCATCGCAGGCCACAATCTTCAATTTGTCGACCTTTTCAAACTCTAGTTTTTCAAAAAACTCTACATCGCGAAGAATAAAGGTCCAGACATCGTCGCAAAAGCGATAGCTCTCCAACTTTTCAGCTTTAAATGTAACATTTGATTTCACATGCTGAGGAATAATGATATTAACGCTTGTATCATATTTCTTCAAAATCTTCTCTGCCAACTCTGGAGTCAATTGTCCCTTCATTACCATATCATCTAAAGTTTCCAGGAGTGCGGTCCCCAGGGTGGAATGGCGATAATGACTATAGTCCATTTTTGGTTTATGCTTTAAAGAAATAAAAAATATAAAGTCGCTTACAATAGGCTACTAAATTTCTTCAAAATCTATCCAGTAGTTTTCGAATTTAGCGGTCACAAAGAACTGGCAGTCATTTTTATATATATAGATACTACAAATGGCATTGACCTACTGCATTCAAAGTGGCCCAGGAATTCCAGCTTTAAAACTACCAAAATATGGCAAATTCCTCACGACAAATAAAGATGGCAGATTTTCCAGAAGATGCAGATGGCTTAAATAAATATAATAACAATAAAATGGATGAAGTGTGCTAAAAGCATTTTTACTGAGCACGATTTTTGGTAATAAAAGTCAATAATTTGCAAATGTTGTTCGGGCGTAAGTCTATCCATGGTTAAATGGCAATGCTAACTAGATCTGCAAAAATATCGATATTTATGTCAAACTATCGATTTGTTTTTTCAGTATTGAAAGTATAAGGCAAGCACAGCAGCTGATACAAACACGCAATTTCTGTTTCTGTTTAACTTTCAGTCTCATGTTACAAAGAACTACAAGAACTACGCAAAGAACGCCGATTTTCGATCCCGTTAACCGTGTCTCTCTGAGCGCGCAAACGAACGACGACACTAATTGTTGCATCATGTTGCAGTCTGTTTCTAGTTTTTGAGAGTGTGCAACAAAGAACAGAAACAGAAGAAGAATTTGGAAGCAAATCAGCAAGTTAATGTTATAAGAAGAGAAGCTCAAAAGGAGCTGTGAAGAATAAAAGGAAAATGTTAATTCATATGCAAGCTCGTGTGTGTGTGAGTGAGTGTGCGTGTGAGTGAGTGTGCATGTGAGTGAGTGTGTGTGTGAGTGAGTGTGCATGCGAGTGAGTGTGTGTGTGAGTGAGTGTGCATGTGAGTGAGTGTCTGCGTGTGTGTGATGTTTCGCAAAGCAAATTGTTGTTGCTAACTGTTTCAAAGGCAAGCAGTGTTGCTAAGACGAAGGAGTGTGCAAAAGAAGGAGCGCTTAAAAGCAGCGTAAGAATGTATGAAGAGGCAAGTGAGCGTGAACTGCTGCGAGAGAGAGAGAGAGAGACAGCAACAGCCGCAAAAGAAAGGCAATAGGCAAAGAACAGCTGCTCAAACATAGCGGACAATGGAAAACAGAATTGACAGATACTATCCGACACACATACATGTGCACGTAGAACTGTACATGTATGTGTGCATGCACATTCTTGCAGAAAGTTTTGCAAACTCATTGATTAATGTGCTTCATTTTTTAAGTCTTTTTAGGTTATGTTGTTGCTAAAAACGCATTTTTGAAGTAATAAATTAAGTTATTTGTGATAGTTTAAACATGCATCAATGCAGCGTTTTCCTATTCTTAATATTGGTATACGTTTCCCCAATATATTTTTATATATATATATTGCATAGACATACATATATGTATATCAAGTTAAACTTTTGAACTGTCCTTAGTTATAAGACACTTGTTTTAAGTTACAACTTTTTATATTCTAATTTTTTAAATTTATTTTGTATTCACTTTACCGTGCTTCACTTATCAAGAACTTTTAGTTATATTTTACTCACTTATGCAACATATATAATCGATATATATATATGTAAAAAACTAAGAGGCACAACTTCCAAGTAGACACGCTGAAACGGAAATGAATAATGTCGCCTCAATAAGCAAGGGTCGCAATATTTGGTTATCGATGACAGTTTTCATTACAACCTATTGTTATTGCAAAAATACCACAAATGTATATCTGTTGTCAAATGCCAGAGTAGCTTATGTCGAAAAATGAAGTTTTGAGATATCGGTAATTTTGTGTTTTTATTATTCTACTTGATTTTTACGAAAAATATAATATAACTATAACTTAATATATTGGTAATAAGTTTATAAGACAAAAAATGTGAAATTTTTTAAAAAAGGAATGATAAACAATGTAAATATTACACCTCTTGTACTTAAGCGCTTTTTCAATACTGAAATTTTTGTTTTACTGGACTTTAGCATTTCTATTGAAATTAAAACTCTGTATTGCGTAGTTTTAAGTAAACATAAGATGTTTTATTCAAACTTATATTAAGGTTATTACTTACGCGATAGTACTTTTGTCTTTTAACGAAAAATTATAATTCAAATCTTAAATTAATATATTTATTATGATATTGTTAAATTTCAGTTTTTCCCATGCATATCACTTACGGGTGGAAGTCCAACATGTTGGCAGTACTTAAGTTTAACTTAAACTCTTTATAAATTTCTTTTACTAGTGGCAGCATGTCAATTAAATCTTGTTTCTTCTTTTGATTAATTGGATCGGAGAAAAATAGTATTGCTTTAAATTACTTTTGTTAAAAATCGAAAGAAATGATATTAAGTTATCGTCGCAGGGCGAATGGCTAAAAACCTTCTAATGAAACATTTACATTTGGCCTAAGGCAGTGCTCTATATAAGCCTTGACTTATTGAAACAGGTCTTTACACTCATTCATGAAAATGAAATGTTTGTGAAATTTTTTTCTATGACAAGCAATCATCGTTCAACGAACGTTGTCACATTCGTTTAGTGAAACTGTATGTAGGGCATCATTCATAACAGTTTAATGCTTAATATTGACGCGTTTACTGTCGGCATAAGTTTGTGTCGCTTTCAACCGTCCTAAGATTTGAGATTCGTTTGTTTCCATCCCATCCGTATTTCTGGCTCAGTGCTATGCTCCATTGCATTTCTACATTTCCCCTACCGTAAAATGCTGTGCATATAATTGCAATTAGTAAAGTCTTGTTCCATTCACTTGGGTTTGGCCCTTGGGCAGCCACTGAACTTTGTGAGTAGATTTCGTGCAAATGGCAGACATTTGTTTCAACGGCGCTACTTTCAGGCTTTCAGTCACTAAGTCAGTCAGCTAGTCCGTCCGTTTGTCAGTCAGTCAGTCAGTCGGAAATGGAGACGCTGTGGTCGTTCATTTCATAGGCTGCATCATCAATAACTCATGCCAGCCAATTTGTATACTTTGGACAGTTTTTCTCTCGCTCTCTCTCTATTACTAACTCACTCTTTTGCTCTGTATCTATCTGTAGCGCTACTACTTGCCTTTTGGCCAACTAGCGAGACATGCTGCCATGGCCAACCAATTCAAAACTCATGACCATGGCCAGAACACGGCCGGAGCAACATTTCAAAAACAGTTTCCAAGGCATAAATCACCTAAATGTTTTACCAGCAGCAGTTCAATTCCTCCAAAGTTCTTTTTTTTTTCTCTTATGTTGTGTTGCGCTTCTTGGCTTCAACAATACTCTCTGGCTCAATGTGCACGAAGACTCGACTTTTATCATAGAGAAAATTGATTTTTTGTTGGCTTGGCCGAAATAACGATAAATTGACCAAATGTCACAGCGGCCTAACCTACAAAAAAAGAAAAGTAAGCAAAAAAGGAAATACTCAGCACATGTCCTGAACCGACCGCCATGTCCTGGCCATGTTCGAGTTCAGTTCGGTTGAGTTGAGTTATAGTTGCATTTGATGTGCGGCTGACAAGGCTTCAGGTAGCGGCAGCACTCAACTTGGCTTAAGGCCCCCACAGACCTCCAGTCGCCATATATTATTTGTGGTTTGTTTGGCATATCGTCGCCTAATTTGTGCAAAATTGAGATTTATGGCCAAATCTCTTTTTGGCAACGCAACTTTTGGCACTGTCTTAAAGTTTTTCTTGTTTTCCTTGCAAGCTAATAGATTTTCAGTGCTCCATTTCAATCATAATTGGCTCCAGTGGCACATAAAGGGAAAGCGGTAATCCTTTTGTCCCTTTATCAAATTTTACAATTTTGCCAGCTCATTAAATTATGATTAATGAGTTAATAATGAATTTTATTATTTGCATTTTAATGGCATATCAATGTCACACATCATTGATGCTTAATTAAAGGAAACGGTTTAGCTGTGGCGTTGTATAGGAAGAAATTGGTACCAATATCCGCAGCTGGACTTAGTATGAGGAAGAGGAAAGGACGGCAGGAGAACGGGAAGGAGCTTGGAAAGGTAACGGGAAGAAGAATACGATCAACTTGAGTGGGGCACGGGGGTTGACGAGCGGAGAGAGCAGGGGGTGGAGCCCCCCAGTTTAAATAAAAACGTTGCGTTGCAAAACTTAAAAAAGTGCAATTCCCTGTATGAAAAATACGAGCTCGCACACAACACTGCTGTGTAAGACGAATAGATGGTAAAGAGCAGCAAAAAAACAGTTCAGTACTTTGCTATGCTGTGCAATGGATCGAAGTAATTTAGACGGAGAAAAATTAGCTAGTTTAGTTTATGTTGTCGGTGTGTCTGTTTCGTGTTTGTGTTTTTTTATGCGGTGTGCCAGTAGTTGACATTGTGCCGCAATCTTGTTCTTCGGAAGAAATTTTTAAACGATATAGTGGAACTTGAGGGATTTCGGGTTCTCGTATAAATCTGGGGATCTACTGACCGATTTACACTTTTGAATAGCTAGAGCGTAGTGCTCGCCGGTCGATGAAGCGCAATTTCCATCAAATGCCCTTTCGTTAGCTTTCTTTGCAATCACGAGCAAAGCCTCTTATTGAAAGTGTTTGCAAAATAGAAGATGTTTAGGAATGTAATACATCAGGGCGTATGTCCAATTTTTGGATGGATGTGAAAAGTTTAATCAGAATTGGTGAAATGTAACAAATCTGTTGTTCAAGATGTTCGTCATTTTCTTTAAAAAATGCATTTAGCTCTATGCATTCGAGTATTCTCTTATCGATATAGACGAGCTAATGCAAAAATGTCGGACACAGATTTGGATTCTGTGACTAAAAATCCATATCGCGAGTAACATCTAAAATAAAGCAATAAGGTGCCCAAAAATTATATGTTCAAGAAATAACCACAAACAGAGGGAGCGATTAAATCTTATATAGTCTCCCATTTCCATGTCAGTTGTGGGTGCCCAATGAAGAGGCGATAAATCGCATCTAGGCGGTGTCAATGCAAGGAAGAAAGAAGGTATAAGTTGTGTGGGATGTCCTTAGACTGTAACCCAGGATTGATCGGAAGTTGAGGAAATAACTGAAACTTTAAAGACGCAATATGCCCAAATGTCTTCCTTCAACTCCTATTTTCAGTGGAAGAATTATATCATATGATATGTTGAGCTGTCCACTTCTTTAGGGATTCATACAGTCGCGATTCTTCAACAAAAGTGTCCGACTTTTTTTCTGTCTTAGCTTCTTTCGAACTGAAGTGCTGTTTCAGCAGATCATTAACCAATGTTTTTGATTCGATACAAGAATACCCTAAGCAATTTACTGTAAGAGTATTTTTTCTAATGTTTCAACTAAAATTTTGGGTTTGTTTAAGATTTTTTTTTATTAAATCTTCAAACAACCAAAATAGAGTAAAATGTTCGTTTTGAACCAGTCAAATATGTATTCATTCCAAACGTCAAGTAGCTTTTAAATCAAGCTGGTATTTATAATAAAAGACTTGGGGTAAATGTGTTGCCCCATTTGGCTTTCCCTCTATTTGAAGCTATTTTAGGACAACCTGCGAGCAAAAAGAGACAAACCGCACAACATTGTGCTCACAAGTTTTATAACTCAAAAAGACATAATTTAAAATTGCATCAACCCTATCAACCCACTGAAACTACACCCCTATCAAGGGTTGTCCTTAACCTTACTACGCTTTATAGTTTTCGATTTTTTGCTACCATATGCATACCATGTAGTTATTATTCATTGTCGTGCTTCACCAAATATCAAATAAAGTCTGAGTAGCTGCTGGGGTTTTCTTAATACACATATATCTTTTTGCTCATATCTTTTCTTCTTCTTCTTTTTTTTTGGGACATATGAGTATTTGCGGGTGTGTGTCATAGACTTTAAGCATGGTATAAAAAGAGGATGTGCAAAAAAAGCTACCCCCTGCTGTGGTTTGATTTGATTGCAATATTTTTTAATCGAAACATTTGTACCGTGAAATTGTCGTTATGTTTGTTTTTGTTCAGCAATATGTTAGAATTTAAATCGTTTGCTTCAATGCACGAATGAGTGAGTGAGTGAATGAATGAATGGTTTGGTTGCGTCATTTTTGTTTGTATCCAACATAAACCATAATAAAGACTTGCGCGACCGATATCCACAAGGTTACATGGCTGTCTCCCGATCAATCTAAACGCAACCAGATTCATCACTTTATACAGTCGATGGTATACAGTGCGCTGGAAATTCGTACACTCAGAGGGGTCAACATCAACTCTGACCATTACTTTGTTAGAGCAAAGGTTCGACAAAGCAAAGCTAAGAACGTGCAATTCAATGACAAGCGTGACCCTTCTTCGCTCAACTCTCTGAGCAGCTCATTCAATCTTCATCTGAACATGATAGCGCCGAGGGACTTTGGAAGTATATACGTACTTGGTTTACAACGCTCGAGAATCTTGCTAGATGAAAGCATGCCCGATGATTGGATCCTTGGTGTCCTCAAGAAGAGTGACCATATGGTGTGCGCTAACGATCTAGCGCATATTGTGGGAAACACTAAAGCACTAAAACCCACTTATCCGAGTGGCTTTAGGCCTGGTGCGCTCAGCATTCACACTACACCAAATCCTGGAAAAAACCTAAGAATACCAAATCGAAAACCACCATCTCTTTGTCGATTAGAAAGCAGCATTTGAAAGCCCGTTGGGGGACCGGGTATGTGTATGCCGCACTGTCTGCGTTCGGCGTCCCTGCAAAGTTGGATCGACTATGCAGAATGACGTTAAGCAGCACACGCAGCTCCGTCAAGGTAGAAAAGAACTTCTCCGAACTTATTAATACCGTGAAGAATCACTCTTGCCAATATATGTTTTTTGGTCCCAGAAGGCAAATGAGTAGTAGAGACCACTCTCGGCAGACGGAACTAACACTCGTTTCTTCGGGTAGAGAGGCGACGCGGTTGGACACTCAGATTAATGCAAAAAAACTATACTTTCGACGTTGTACATAATTGCATCTATCTTGGTACAACCGTCACAATGAAAAAACGATGTCAGCATGGTGTTAAAGCGGAGAATCACTCTTGCCAAAAGATGTTACTTTGGTCTCAGTAGCCAAATGAGTACTAAAAAAAAAAGCCCTTGGACTGTTTGAGCCGAAAGTACTCCGGAAGAACTTTGACCCTTTACGCGTTGGCAACGACTTCCGCATCCGTTGTAACGAAGAAGTCTAACTCTCAATTAACATCCAGTGCCAGTCAGTATTGGAAGCTTTTTTGAGAAAGGTCTTCAATGTGGTTGTTAAAGGGAGACGACATGCCCTGCCCCATGAAAGGACCAGGATCTAATCACCTTGGGTATCACCGATTGGATAATGCTTGCGCAAAACATCAGGCCGTACAACTAGATCTCTTTGAGCAAATTGCCTTTTAATTCTTCGAGTCTCATGATGTTTAGCTCCTTTATCAGGATTTCGTAGATATTTTATTTGGGAAATTGAACCCTAAAATCAGACATAAAACTTTTATTTTTCATCTTCATTGTACAATATTTTACATTTTAAATAGATTTACTTAAACGAAAGCTTATACAACATCCCTTTTGCATAACTCTGTGTTTTTTCGCCCCCGTGTGTTGAGCGGGTTAGAGAATACCATCTCAGCAGGCCAAAGCTTGTCGTATGAGGCGACTAACAATGACACTGGGTTCTTTCGAGACCAGTAGGCCTTAAAAGGGTTGTGCGTAGGGTTTGGGACCCAACACGTAAAACCACAATTCCAATGACAGAAAGTATTTACATCAAGCCGTAACCAGATAACGGGTTATTATGGCTAGTTAAGAAGAAGAAGTAGCTACAATGCTCATTAGATTGTTTGAAGTTGGCTAAGTTAAATCTTGTTTAACTTATTTATTTACGACCTGTCGGTTTGCTCCGTTCAGGAGTAATCTTCAAACTTAATAATTTCTTTGAATGGTGTGCTACTAGTCATCTTCTCTGAACTTCGATAAATGCAAAATAATGAGTTATTCACGAAGAATCATCACTCATTACCATAATCTTGGCAACTTCAATCTTAACAGGGTGGACTTTTTTAATGACATGGTATTCTGCTAGATGTTAAGTTAAAAGTTAACGATCATATCCACGTCATGGTAAGTAAAGCGAAAAAGAGTACTTGGATCCTTTATGTCACAAATCTTATCGATATCATTCATCTCAAAGCTAATTACTGGTGACATTCACTCGCCGTCTCTTCCCAACCTTGTAAATTTCAACACTCCAAATCGTCGCTGTCGGTATTTTAAAGCCCTTTGGAACTATGAATCCTTTGAAGTATTAAGCGTCTTATGCCAGGAGTATAACGCCGCTTCCAGTGGATTCCGCATAGCAGCCGACGTAGAGATCAACCACGACAAATATGGATGCGCACTTTATACAACGAGCGCAGTTTCACGGCCACCTGCAGTGAATCAAGTCATCTAACTGCTGATAGAAACCGTTGGAGAGCTTTTGTTTCTGCCATATTCTCCGACTAGGAGCGATGTCTTGTATTCACAAAATAAAGTCGCTTCACAGCCAATACTGGTATTATTTTGTTATTTTTCCCTCGACCCCTCGATCTTCTAATTCCAACCGTTCTTCTGCATAAATCAGAGGTTCGTCTTATCGGAAAACAAGAAAGGTGAAGCAAAAGAGGCGCCAACGAAGTATTTTGTGTGGTGAGGATGTGTTTCGTACCCTTTGCAGCACTAAGCTGTGAGTTACAACACAACACTTTTCAACACTTTGCACAAAATCTCACTCAAAATTAGACAGAATTCTTATATGAAGTAAGTCGCAAAGGTTTGCAGGCTAGACAACTTACGGGTTATATTGCCGTGCCATCAAACAGTGCGAGACACAAATCACGCGGGCTCGCTTGAAAATCTCGCTTTATGTAACAGGCGCCTTACAAGTTCTAGTTAGTAATGGTTGTTCGTATTAAGCTCGTTAGTTTGAAGCTGTGAATGCTGGTTTGGGCTCAAGCTAAGGTTCCAAGGAGAAATTGATATCTAAGATTGATTCTTAATAAGGCATTACTTTTCATGACGAATAAGTGCGTTCGGAATCGGAAATTAGAACAGCAAAACCATTCCATTCGGAATTTGTAATTTCTGCGCCTATCAGGGAATAAGCCACTATTAGTCTTGTCTTTCAAACACTATGGAATGATAACTAACTCACTAAGTGGGTGCACTTTGTGCTCATAAGTGACATATGTACTGGTTTCGCTTGAGTACTGTTATGCAAGCCCACGATTTTAAAACTTTCTTAATCTTTTCATAGCTCTACTTTATTTAGAAGATACGCGCTCCTTATGAAATAAAAAAAAATTTTAATGTTCTTTTGAGGCTTGAAAATATTATTAACTTTATTTAAGTGCAATACTATAAATCTGCTTAAACGACGCACCTTAGTTGGTAAATACTTGCAGCCATCAAATTATTCAAATTTTTAATGGCTAACTACGTAAGTACCGCAAGCAATTACGTTAACCGCAATTACTTTAAGCAGCCAGCACTGAAATTGCAAATGAAAACTTTGGCACATAATTCATAGCATTTGCTAAGAACTGCACACCGTTAGATGCACGCCATTTTGTTGCCATTTGACACATGCCACAATATGGCGACAGCGTCTCTGTATTTACTTGCCATGTCCATTGCCTTGTGTGTGTGTGTGTCATATTTATCAAAGTCTGTGGCAAATAATTTTATTAACTTTTGCGCAAAACTTTAGCCTAGCCTCCAAAAGGCAAACGGCGAAATGTGCGCTCTGTAATTTCAAAGTTCGAAGTGCAACTTTGCAACAGTTGTAGGTACAGTTTTTACCTGAACGCATGTCCAACTCGTTTTTGTTGCACAATAAATTCACTTCTATTTTTTTTAAGTTCCTTCTCAGGCGCATATTTTATTATTATCCTTTTGTGAAAATAAATGTATTTTAGCGCAAATTACAGAGAGCGCAGAGCTGCAACAGCCAGACGATTTTAAAGTTGCTACACTTGCAACAGGGAGCTCCGGCTCTGGCACTTGCCGTTACTGAGCTGTACCCTTTGTATAGAGTCGTCTACACCGTTTGTTTGTTTGCAACGACAAAAACTTTTGTCCAGATCTAATCAAAAATTCACTTAAAAAGTTTGCGCTTTGCTGTTGGCTCTTGTTGCTGTTCTGTTGCGTGGGAAAGGGTTCGTTCAAGTGCCGCTTGCCCCCAGCTACATTGTTGCAAATGTTCATTTTGTTGCAGTTTCATTGTTCATTGTTTGAGCTGCCAAGTTGGTCTATTAGTTGGACAGACACGGCTAACGGATAATGAAATGTGCTAAAACACTTTCTCTATCAATTTTTTGAACTTTTGACAAAAGCAACTGCTAATTTTGAATGTTACACGCTGTAACTTTACGGTTTCTGATAAGGATAGATTACTTTTCTTGAAATATGTATATACTGTGTTTCGGCATTTCCTGGTTTGTTATATAAAAGTCTTCTATCCGGTTATCAAAAAATAATGTAACTATAGACTATCTATAAAAAAACTCGCTCCCACATCAAAATTCTTATCTTACAATGCACATAAACTGACTTATCTAATCGAACACTTGACATTTATAACACATTTTATAAAGAACCGTGTCTGTTTATTAAATGCATAGAACGATTGAATTCCAGAAATAGCTTTAACTGCAAGATTAACGCATTTAATGGATTACTCAAATCAATTATAACCTAGATAACTTTATGGAATGGAGTAAACTGTACAGCTAATCGTCTCAATCTAAAGTGCACATTTGTGGGGTTTTCGCTGAGTTATCATTGATAACAGATTTAAACTCGGTAATAAAAAGCAGGATGGGTTTCTTTAAGGAGCAAGAAATAAATATTATGAGAATTTAAAAAAAGCTGGTGAAAGAGTTTTTGGATTTGCACAGTAATAAATGGTTGTTCATATCTGGCCAAGAACATTGGGACACGGCCTTTGGTAATGTATGTTATTAATTATAATTCACCGCATTTATACTTTTTGTGAATGAAAAGAGTCTCTCTTCAGCGTGTTTCTTCATTGATTACAGTGATTTTTCGATGAAATTCTGTATTTTTTCAAACGTTTGCAGAGCTCAATCGGAGATCTTTCGTTACTTTAAATCCATGGTCAGCAAAGTCAGCAGAGAAGTTGCCAGTGGCAACTGTGAAAATGTTCGGAACACATTTTTCTGCTGACTCACAAATGCTTTTGCAGCAACTTAAATTCTGGCCCATGAAAGTTTCAAATAGCAACTGAGAAAACGTTCGTGAACACAACAATTGACAACTTTTCCCAGCCGACACACAAACAGGATTTCAACGACTGAAATGCTGCCGTCGCCTCTGTTCACTTTGCCGACCACTGCTTTAAATGATCAAAAGTATTCAATTCTTGGGTTAATTTTGTCTTAGCAGAGTGTAGGTGTATTTACCAAATGAGCCTCCAGGGCGTTTCAGAGATTCTCAATTCCTGATAAATACATACATAACAGAAACGGTGATTTATTGTAAGTCTTATTAAATCAAACTTGAATCTTCTGAGCATGTAGTGATTCCCTATATCATAAATCGTGCGTATTTGTGAAAAGACTAGAGCAATACTGTGCAGTCATTGAGTTTTTGAATTTCTGATAACTCCAACTTACAGTTCTTGTTTACTTGAAGCTGCTAATTCGCTCTGAATTTACTTTGCTTTTAGTATATAACTACTTCCTTATCATTCTTAGCCAATCAAAGATTTAAATTCATTTATCTAAATAAAACGCTTTCATGTCTCAACTGTCAAAAGCAATTTGATTACAAAAGCTATAACAACAAATATTTACAGCAATAAACTTGGCTATTACAATCTTTAGAAAGAGTGACACAAATTAAGTGCCAATTTCAATATAAAAAATGATGCAAATTCAACAATGCGCAGTTATGTATCTATACTTCTTTATATACTCTTGCATATAAAAGGACTTTCGCAGTAAAAAGTTGAGCAACTGGCAGGAATGCAGTCAAAACACTTTAGCCAGGAACTGAAGCAGACATTGCCTTCTATCAAGGCAAGGACTGTGGGAGCTTGGGCATCCGCGACTACGGCTACGGAGACTGCGACTCAATGAGCGAGCAGAGAGCACAACACAATGCCGTGGCAAATTGCATAAAAAATTTCGCGTACAGTAAAAATTTTCAAGTGCAGCAAGCAAACCGTCCCTGGCCCTTCCTACTCTGCAACCCTCATCTTGGTCGCCACAACAACAACAACAACAAACAAAGGCACAAAGTACTGACTTGACTTTGTTGGTAGAGTCGTTTTTGAAATTTGCACAAAATTGCAAATAACTTGCAATCAAGGTGCAGCCGTGACAGCAACAACAACTAACTTTTTTTCGGCTCGCTACTCGGCAGTCACTAGTCGACAAAATGGCGACGAGTGTGCAACAAAATGGCGTCGCGACGCGGCACAACCGTCTGGAAATCAATTTAAGTTAACTTGAGTCTATTGTTTCAACGTTGCCGGCACTTAAAGCGTGTGATGCCAACGGCTGGGCGCTCGACAGGATTGTCCCTAGCCGGCTTGTGCTCGTCTAAAGGAATTTTTATGAGCTGTCCTCGGCTGACTTGACATTGGGCGTTGTGTTGTTGGCGGCGGCTCTCCATCAAGGGTAAACTTTCGTCTCGACTTGCTTGTTAATATTTCACCTAGATTGATACTAAAAAATGTGCAGCCGCGCCAGGTCGCGACGTGGCACAAAGCTGCTGCTGCAGCTAGGAATTTCATTATATGTAGCATGCCACATAGGATGATGCACCAAAGCAGCCAAAGTACAAAGACATATTTTTAATAGTTTGCGATGTTTGCGTTGCCAGGCTATATTTCAGTTACTCATTTTGTTGCCGCCAGCGAAGCGTTGCCAGATTTGTGTTTGATTGAATTGCTTTATAGTGCACTGGGAATAAATTTCTGTTTAAAAAGATAAGTTCTTTATAATTTGTACTTTTTTTGTATCACATAGCTCTTTAAGTGCCAAAAGCTTTTATATAAAAAACGATAAAAAAAACTTACTATCGATTAACAGTAAAAACAGTTTATTTTTGTTTGTGCTCTAGCTTTGGCTGTGCTATTGTGTGTTTGATGTTGTTGTTTTTTTATGCGGTGTGCCGGTTTTTGACAATGTCTTGCAAATTTTGTATTCTTATTTATTTTTATTTATTATATAATTTACTAAAACAATTTTATTTTATGCAGATGAATTTGGAATGCTGGAGTGGTTTCAGAGAATAAAATAAGCCAAAAATACATACATATGTACATACTAAGTACATTAAAATTCTTTGATATGCTGACTGCCATTTAGTAAGTAAATGGTGTCTAAAATTTATTCTTCTATACAATACATTAGCTTGTTTTTTATATTCAGTGCTTTAAGTCAAGTTTCGAAGAAAACCATAAGTGATAAGAATATATATAAATTTTATAATAAAATTTTAAATAATTAAAGCATTAAATGATTATTAATAAAGTAGAAATAAATAGATAAAATATCATTTTTATAGAAGACTGTACTTGTTTTATTCACGGGCGAAATACACTGAATTTCTACCGATATGAAAGATACTAGGAACATTCCACAAGCACCAGAAGTGGTTTTTAAACATACACACCGAACTACTACGCATCCATGACCCAATTACTAGTCATATGTCACTTGCAACCAGTTCCTATGACAGCTCTGTATTAAACAAACCACTTGGCTTCAAGGAAAAATATTAGTATTGAACCATATTTACATCCTCTTTTTCTGGATTAAAAGTGATTTCTTACTAGTATGATTTCATAGTACAAATACAACCCATACTGTTGTTCCAATGACAGCTCCGTGTTAAACGTACCACTTGGCTTCAAACAAAAATTCTAGTTATGTACCTTAAAAACATCCTTTTATTCTGGTTGAAAAGTGGTTCCGAAATAGTGTACTTTCCTGCAGGGTAAGGATGGGATCGATATCGATTTATGAAGTAGCGACATGAGTCGATAAACTGGCTCTTTTGCGGTAACTCTTTTAGGTTTTCAAAAACAGGTTACAACACGGACGGACTGACAGACGAACATGGCTATATCGACTCGACTAGAGCTCCTGACCGTTTTTGCCCATGGAACACATAGGCCCCGACTATACTTAATGTCTTCTTCTTTCAACGTTTTCCGGTAACAGAAGAAGCTGTTGAAGCATTAAAAAAGCAAATTTTACAGTTGCCACATTATCGGTTATTGATTACAAGTAGGCCAGCATTTATACTGCATTATCATCCTAATTCCATTTTGGCTTAATACACTAAAATTTCGACCGTATTTCTTCAAAAAATCACTTTATTTCCTTGTAATTGTTTAATAAAAAATTTCTTAATATGAAAAACTATAAAACCAAAACTGTCTTATTTTTCCAAAAAAAAAATTTTCAAATATTCAAATTTCAAATTTTTGAATATGTAATTAGAATATGTAATTCTAACTAAAAAAGTAGTTTATATTTGTATACTAAGCAATGGCTCCGAAAAATTCTATGTCATTTTCATGAGAGCAATTAGCAGAAATGAATGTTTAACGAAATAGGCTATTTGCTTTGCTTAATCTAAAACGGTGATTTGCATATAAAACGAATATTTGTATAAACTTGCATATATATGGAATATAACAAAATCGCCGAGCACTTTTCGGAGTTGTTCTCCGAACTTTGTAGTAGAGAAAGGTGGGCAAGATTATATGGGTTACTTAGGTGAGCGTTTCATAATCGAACGGTGAAACCTCCATAGCGCTACAAAATTTAAGATCAATGATAAAAATAAATATTGCTGTAGAGTGTATAATTATCGCGCTGTTTTATTGTATCTCCGAAACTGTCCTTCATTAGTAAACAAATATTATATTATTTTAATCAATAAATCAAGAAAACAATAAATAATCAGACCCAATAAACTATAAATAAAGTAGAGGCAGCGAATAACAAAACCTTACACAATTAAATAGACTCTTTGGACAGATTCTCCCGGATCTGATAACCCACTTATTCTATTACAGCACATTACAAAACTACATGCTACAAATCTCGTACAATCTCTGTAACACAAAAGCCAAACTTAGAGATACTGTGAGTACAGAAATGCCGGCAATGCTCTGCGCGCCATTACATCTATCCGGGGACTGATCCTCCCAGACTACCTGAGAGCCCAGCGGATATTTGGCTAGTAGAGACTTTACTAATTGTACAACTACTGGATCAAGTTGCTGCTTGCGTGTCATAAGCTTAAAGAGCGGTACTGGCGACATGCCCGTATAGCCACAGAGCAGCGCTACGTTTCTGTAATCCGTATAGACCAGCTTATAGGTCACAGTCACCTTGAGGAAATCACTGCTGTAGTGCAAGTTGAAAATGCCATTGCTGGTTTGATCATCCCAGGGAAATGAGACCGTTTCTCGTGACGGTACCCACTTATTAGTCACCGAGCTGATGTACTCCAGCTGTAGCTGGTACTCATTGTTGTCGGTGAGAGTGGCCGGCGCAGAGACATTCAGACATTGCAGCACATCCACATTGGGTACACGTGCGGCTTCATACCAATAGCCGGACATCTGTCCGTAGAGACGAAACTTAGATTTATAGTTGAGTTTATAGTGTGTGCACTTACTCTTTCGATATCAAAGGCCAAGCCCGTAGCATTTATATAGCAGTTCCAGCGTATACCTTCCTGCGCTTTAGCCCCGGGCACATCCCGCGTCCAGCTGAGCGCTAGCCAGAGCAAAGCCAGCAATTGTGCTTTCATGTTGAGCTACTCACAATGACTGAATAACAAAAAAATATAATTGACTGTTGATAATGTCAGGCTTATCAGCACCCAATTATTTACTATACTTAAACGCTTTTCGAGTACACGCTTACTCACTGTTGTACATGTGGACTCGGCATATTATGTTTACATGTCAATGGGTCGTACGATTGTTTTCGGTAGAGCCTTGATGTTTGTTTAATTGTTGCACCAAATTTGTGCACATAAAATTTATATCTAGATATGAAATTTGGTATGCTTACTGAACTGGTCAGTTTATTGGCAGCTTGTTAAAAAGTATATATATTCGATAAAAGAGAAATGGCAAGGCATAATAAATACGTTTTTATTACTTCTAAGGGAATTCCGAACATACTAGAATAGTAATATCCGGAATGCGAGTTACCGAACCAATGTGGTCCATTTGGCTGCATTGTTTAGGTTCGAGCAATACTTTACCAAAAGCGGACATTTTCAAAAATATGAACTATTCTTCCTGGTATTATTAGTTAGTATTTTTTTGGTATTTTTATTACTAATGCTACTAACACAGTTGTTAAGCCAAGATATCCAAGATAAACTCTTTAAATAGAAAGTTATTTTGGAGATTCTCTTGAAACCTGCACAAAAAAGATGAATTCGATTTTACATCGCATTGCAGCCAAGAATTGTGAACTTCTAGTAGCAATCAAGTTCAATTAAAGCCTCCATTCAGACAGTTACTAAATCAAAATCTGTTAATTTAAATTAGTATTTTGTTTGGTATTTTTTGTACTATCACAAGTCATTAACTTTTAATTGGTTAAAGCACTAACCTAAATTCTTTATTTACTTATATTATGTATTTACTTAGAATTTGTTATGTAAAACATCTAATGGCGCGCCTTGGATGCAAAACCAACTCATATGATTCGTACATGCCGTGATGGTAGTACACCAATATGAAATCCTCAAAAATATTTTCGTTCAATGGGAAAATTCTTGTGCGATTGTTGTGTGTCGATGACAATGGAAGCGCTTCTATGATGATACCGAGCACGTGGTGCCCCAAGCTTGCTGTTGATCAATATCTCACATTGCGTGTTAACGACTTTTTTGAACGGGCCGAATACCGAGCGATCTAACGGCTGCGGCGACATCGAAAGAACAACGATGCAATTTCCTTGCAATAGTCCAAGCCGCGAATAGATAGGTGTGACTCGTGATTATCCAATACCAGAAGCACTGAATTCTCCAGTGATGCACAATAAATGGTGAAATGATTTTGCCTGTTGGTAAAATTTTGACTGCCAAAGTCACTAATGTGCTACATTCCACCGAAACCTATTTGTTTCACATACTTTCGAGAGATTACACGGTCTGGAACCACTATATCTTAACTGTTAAACTTTACTCTTTCAAAGTCCTAAATTTCATGCACGAACGCCGTAGTCTTACAACAAAGATAGTGACTGTTGTAAGTCACCAATGCATTAAATCGATTAAAATGATCAATTAGGTTCTTGATTTCCTGCATTTCCGTTTTAAGCATTATAGCTTCTTAATTTTTGATTGTTTTTTCTTTATAAACAAAACAAAAATCATAATAAAACACTCAAAAAGCTCGCTGACTCAGCACTTATTTTATAAAAAACATAATATATTATGACTTATTAAAAACCATGAACTTCCTCTGGAATTCCAACTACTATCATGTTATATTTTCTATATTACTTATTTTATTTAACTTATCCGTTTTTGTTATTTATTGTGGCTTTATTACGTATTTCATTTTTTGCTGTTGCTCCGCTGATAAGCGATTTGTATTCGCATTAAATCAAGTATACGTACATTGGGCAAGCCACAGCGAGTGGACTTGTGTGCAACAGAGCAGCAGAGGGGAGCGGGTTGAGACTGCAGAGTGAAGCAAGAGTGGGGCACAAAATTCCAATAGCACAAAAAATTGAAAGAATTGTAGTACATACATTTAGAAATATATAGCTCGTTGAGGAATTTTCCATTTTCTTAGTAATTTTCATTTTCATAAACTCGCAGAGCAAAATACAGTCGAAGTAGCCAAATAGGAAAATAAAGCGAATGGAAAATGCTTTAAGTAGCGCTGCAAGCGTTTCAGCTTCAGCTTCATTGACTTTTGGCAAGTTAGAGAAAAAAAATCATAATGCTTGTGGGTGTGTGTGAGTGTGTGTGAGTGTGCGTGTGTGTGCATGTTGCCACAAGCTCAATGAAGTGCAAAACAGGGCTGTGGCAGTGCACTGAGAAAAAAAAACCGAATTATTGAGAGTTTTTTCTTTTTTTGGACGAAAACCAAGCGATTGTAAGTTTCTTCTTCTTTAATGGCCAACTGGCACTTACCGCGTTACGACCTGATGTAGTGCCTAGAGGTACTAGTTAATGAGGTCTCTAGCTGGTCCTTCCAATGGAGACATAGCCTGCCTCTTTGACGCTTCTCTTCAAAAGCCGTATTGAAGACCCTTCTCGCAGTTGCTTCTTCATCAATACGCACAGCATGACCTTGTCAGCGGAGCCGTTGGATCTTAATTCGGTTGACTATGTCAATGTCGTCGTTCCATCGAATGCGATAGTTATTGCCAACAACGTAAAGGGCCAAAGATCTAACGCAGTACTGTCCATTGAAACACTCTAAGGGTGTCATCACCCATGCTTCAGCGCCATAAAGCAAAACGCGAAGGATGATCCCCTTATAGTTTTATCTGGCAAGAGAAACGCATTTGGCTGCTGAGACCAAAATAAAATCTATTGGCAAAAGTGATTCTCTTCTTGATTTCCATGTTGATATCGTTATAGTTTTCAACATGAATCTGAGTGTCCAACCGCTGCGTCCTTCTACTCGAAGAAAACATACTTTGTCTTCTTCTCATTTATGCTCTTTTGCTCGTTTAGTAGAACCAATGATATCGATATCTTCTGCGTATACAAGCAATTGGACACTCTTATAGTTCAATATTGCCCCGTTCCTATGTACTTCTGTCTCTCGCAACACATTCTCCGTCACAAATTTAAAGAGCTTACAGTAGAGGGCATCGAAGCTTGCCTCGGTGTCAACAGGCTCAAAGAAGCTCAGTCATACCTTGAAGGAGCTGCGTTTCTTGCTCAACGTCATTTTTCATAATCGCACCAACTTTCCAACGATACTGAACTTAGATAATGCGCTATATATAGTACGTGATCCCTAACGGGCTATCAAATGCTGCTTTGTAATCGATAACCACATAATTTGGTATGTAGGCTTATAAACCAAACAATCATCTCCCCTACACCCGCAGTAGAGGTTCGTTTTCCACTCAATGGATCGATACAAAAATCTGTACAAAAATTTGAATTTCATGAATGACATCGTCCCGACTGTCTGCATCAAATTTTAATTATTCGTTTTGTTTGGTATTGTAGACATCAATATACAATTTTAAAAAATATTTTTAACAAATGGGTATCACAAAATTTAAGTTATAGATCAGAGTATGTTTGTATGTTGAGAGGTTGGTTGTTTCCTTATTTAATTAACTATTTAATTAACCTAACTAATCTGTATGAGAAAGAGATTCTGCCACTGGATAAGAAGAAGATACTGGGTATGAACAAGAAAGCGACTTTAAAATTGTAATGGCCGATTTTGGCTTACTTTTTATATAATAACTTCATCAACTATTTGTTAGCAGCTTCTCGAGTTTAGCTCCACTTATCGAACATTTCAAGCTTTTCCCATGCTCCAACTACGCAGTGCGGAGCAGAGGAGTTCGACTAATATGAAAGAAAGAGATCAGAAATGAACTACAAAACTTTTCATTCTGTGTGATTGGCAAGTTTTTCATTTTCTTTCGACACCAATACCTCAAATGTCGTCGTCCAGACAATGTCTACTTTAGGAGCTGCGGCATTTATTGTTTGGTTTACGTTAGCCGGAAATAAAGTTGCCAACTACCTGACATCTATATTGAATTGAAATCGAACAATATCTCATTCTGCGTCACCTGTTTGAGCTCCATCCAAAAAAACATACTTTCCTTTGGAAACTGTCCGTTACGATCAGATTGTTCAATCAATTCAATTGGTGCAATGCATGTTTCAATGAAAAATAAGTTCACGGGATACCTAACCCCACCTTCAGGAGGGTAGGTTTTTTCACGCCAAAAATGAGTTTGAAACAATTTTTTGAGTGCAAAAGAAAAATAATGCGTTAGAGGGTTAAGCGAAATGTTATTTAAATTCCATTTTTTTAAAGGGGGTGTTTTCGAATCGCAGCCTCAACTTTTAAAGATCCTCCCTTTGCACATTTTCTCTCCATAGTTCTGTCAATATTGCTTAAAAAACGCGAAAGATGTAACATCCGTTTGGTGAAAACAAGTTCTATATTATAAGCGATTTAACGTTTAAAGAAGTCTCTCAATTTAAGACGGTCATTGCTTCCATTTTACTTTTACTTGAAACAAATTTCTCTCAGTGCCTGAGCTGAGCTCTTGAACTGCTTTTGTACAGCACTATTGGCAGCACTTTCATTGATTTGATGCGTTTGCGTGCCGCTTTCGGTTCCATGCTTGACTTGACCGAACCGGACTGTAGCGCTCAGTGGGTCGCACCAAGCCCTAGAAACAGCAAGCAAATCGTGAGCAAGCGAGGACCATGGGTGACCACGTTGGCGACGCCGTGCAAGGCTGCTGTTTACAGAAAGCAAACCAAGTGAAATTGAAAGCCTTTTTTCTCCCGATAATTGTGGTGGCAGCACCCTTTCTAAGGCAACGTGTTCCAATAACTGGTCAATAGCCTGACTGGCTGCTCTGTTGGCTTTTGGTAATGGGCACAAACTATGAGCTATTTGTATGTGTGTGAGTACTGGTGTGTTTCTGTGAGTGTGCCCGTTTGCACAACATGATTACTTGCTGATTCGATGTAATCATGCGATGACTTTACGAAAACTGCACAAACATGCAAGGAGCATCTAGCCTGGTTTAGTTTAGACCACAATAAGTTTAGTCGTAGTTGTTGTGTCCTGCTCTGATGAATGCCTCGATAGAAACTGAAAATGAAACTGAAAGTTAATGTACCAAATAAACTCAGCTCGTAGAGTACTATAAGAAGGGTTAACAAGTGAAGTAACTCCTTCTTTCCTGTTCACTTGGTTTTATGAGCATCGTAAGTCATGTGGCCTACGTGTTCCAATTAATTTCGACATTTCTTTTAATAAATGTACAGCACACTCTGCTGCACTGGGGAGACCGTGCTCCGTGCACCTTTTCTACAATTTTTTTGTGGTAAGTTCGCCCATATTAATGGCGGTGGCTAGATTAAGTTTGCAACATTGTTAAACATGTCATCATATATTTTAACTTGTGCCATAGGCAGCGTCGGTATGGCTTGGCACCTGTTTTGGCAGATTTCGGAAACATAAGTTAGAGGTAATAAACATCAGTGGCATATTGCTTATTCCAAGTGGAATTATTATAAATTCGAAAGGAACTCTGTCTGGGGGGAAAACGGGAAGAGGAAGTTGAAGTGCAATAGTTAGAGGAATATGATTTACCTACAAAGGGGCAAGAAGGTTGTGAGCGAAGCTAGAAGGAGGAGTTGTGAAACGTAAATCTAGCTCAGATTTGATCTATATATATATAAATGAAATTACGTAGCACATATCAATCATAGATGCAGTCATAGTGTTTATAAAACGCTTCTTTTGACTGGCGATGACGTATCCACATTGTCATGTCAAAGATAGACACAAAACGCGAGCAATTGCCAGCTGTTGAAGTAACAGCAGACCGGGCCCACACTCGGAATCTTTTTTTAAACGCAACCTGAAAACTAAAGTAAATCATGCCTCGCTTCTCTATGCTTTTCCGCGCTGGTCGAGCGTTGAGTCAGGCGGGAATTGAGGCATGAATGCAAATGAATAGAATACTGCGGGTCAACTGCAGGTTGGAATCCATATATGTTGAAGGCAAGAACCGAAGTCGCTATAATGCGCAGTCGGCGCTGCAAGTCCTAGGCAAATCTAATGATGCACTATAGGTAAGTCTAGTTGGTTCTAAGATCATGGTACAGAACTTTGGATTTGATGGCCAGCATTAAGCGCAAAGAAAAAGACAGCGCATAAGCTATAAAGTAGTTGTTAACAGGTGAATTCTATAGTAGATTTTATTTATTCATCTTTTCTTAGCTTTACATCTAGTGTGGTTGCTCTTCTAATTTTCCAATTGTTGCAGATGCAACAATTTCCAATTGATGCATACTATCCTTGTGCATCCCATTTTATTTGCCCATTAACAGAGGATTCGGACCAACCGTCTTGTCTTTGACAGCGGCTTTGGCATCGTTCCCATCTTCTTTGTGGATTTCACTTCAGACAACTGATGGCATTCCTCTTCTTTTGTAGTCATGTGACTATGGTTATGGGGTTTTGGCTGGGTTTTGGCTGGGTGGCTTAGGCCATCTCCATGGCCAATTGTCCAAACGAGCGTTTGGCCGCTTCGCTTCTCCACGCGTATCTCGCCCTCTGTCTCTGCGCGTACAGTGATGCATTCGTTTAGAAGCTGACAATCACTGCAATGTTTTGAAGAGCCAAAGATTTCTCTTAGTGCATATCTCAATCTCAAGTGCATTGAAAGTTATTTTCAGTTGAATAGATCTTCAGGTATGCTTATTGGTACTGCAAATCGGTATTCTGGCAACTAACTTTTCGGTGCAGGATTATTTGAGACTGTCCCCAAACTAAGAATTCTGGATGTGTTCAGCGAAAGTAGAGAAAATAGGCACATAAAATACTACGTATTATAGCAGATTTTCAATTCTTTTGAGATCACTTATGAAGCTAAGTGAGAATTGACAGGTTTGCGATGTTATCAAGTTGAAATTTGTAACTAAGTGGAAAGTAATAAAGTTTAAAACTCCTTTGCCAAGAAAGGACCTATAGAATCCACCTTATAATTGTAAGTTCTTAAGATTGTTAAGATGCTATCAAGAGCAAAATCGATGCGATTGAGATTAATCGACTTAAGCGAACAAAATCAGAACAGATATGAACTACACTAGAATTAGATGAAAGAACTATTAAGTAAAAACTCATGCTTGAACATAAGGCCGCAAGAAGACCTAATGTTCACGTATGACACATGCAAAACTCTTTGTGTATAGTCAAGAACTTTGATAGTCAAGAACTATTTCCGAAATTAGCTACACTTAGAACAATATGCAGAGTATACAAAGTTTCAAAGCTTGCCAAGATCGCTACAGAACTAAGATACGGCGTACCTATCAATGTTCTACTTGCTTCTCATATGCTTAACTCTACAAGACGTGCGTGAAAGCAAGAAAATCGAAACATGAAAAATCACTAAATAGCTGTAGTGAAATAGTACTAGGTGGGGTGAAAAGTAACCTCCTTGACCGCCAAAATGAGCTACGATCGCAAAAATGATCTTAGTGCTTCGAGGCAGCCAAACCGGGCGAATCAGGTGGGTGGAGAATTGGTTCTCCCGGTTTGGCTCCCTCGGACTACTATCTGTTCCCAAATCTCAAAAGATGGCTCATCAATAAAAAACTCAGCTCGCGCGAGGAGATCATCGTCGCCGCGGAGGAGTATTTTGAAGACCTCCCTGAAAATTACTTTTCGGACGGGATCAAAGAGTAGGAAAATCTCCGAAATAAGTGTATCGACCTAAAAGGGGACTATATTGAATAATATAAAAAAAAAAAATTTATTTCAAATTTTTTTCATTCCCAAGGAGGTTACTTTTCACCCCACCTAGTACATGGATATTGTATGCCAATCATATAAGAGAAAAATGCTGCAACAGATCCTAAGACCGAAAGCAGACAGCAAAGAAGAGACGCTGCATGTGCGATACAATTGCCACATTTGGTTGCATATGTTGCGCCACAATACACTCACACATAGGCATATACATAAATATTATAGTTAGATGCAGGCTCCCATTTGAATGCGAGAGACCGTAAGGGTTGTACAAACAACTCCCGCCAAGTGTTCAAGGTGTTGCCAGCTGATGTTGTGTGGTATCATCATCATCATTTGCCGGAGTAATTGAATTAGTTGGGCCGCATGGTCACGAACCTGCTCCGTGTTCTGCCTAGGGCTTCTGGCTACTTAGTTCGTACCGCTCGAACGCACAAAAGTATGCAAGTAAGTATTAAAATCGGTCCTAAGCAATTTAAATTGCTTTGAAGCTGTCGTCAAAACGGCTCGCGGGCGGAAGAAACTTTTGTAGACTAATTTGAATACCGCAACAATGAGAACAATATTCAGGTACTACGACTGGAGCGTCCGCTCCGGTCGAACCATACACCGGTGACAAACCAAAACTTAAGTTTGGCTCCTATTTCGCAAATATGACCAACAACTGCGTTAAAGAATCATACACGTACGAAGAATAGCCGGAAAATCGTGTGGATCCTAATGGTACCTAATGCTATTCCGATCGATGCTAACATATGCGACAATCGAATGGCACAAAAGAGCGAAGCTCTGCTGTGAACAACCTTAAGAAAGTAAATAGTACATAGGAGCCATAAGAACCTTTTCTACAGCATACTTCTAACCAATGCTAGAGACCCTGCTAAGCTGGATAAGGAAATTTACTTGCTTATACAATCCAGAGACGAGATGGCTTCCGAATACCGATTCGCAAGAAACTTCTGCAATAATGGACAACTACTAAGAATGTGCAGCCTATGTAAAGGCACACCAAGCTTTGTTATACCGATTCATCCATCTATAGATAACCATATGGAACCTGGATGAATTAATATCACGATGCTCTAAGGTGCATCCTAAGAGTGCGTATAGCAATGGTACAATGGACTCACTAACGTCTGTCCAAGAACAGCAGCCGAAGCTGTTCCCACTTCAATACCGATTTAGATACCTCTTGTCGGGTATGCATGCGCCTCTTGGGTAGGGGCCAGGTGAATCTATCACAGCAGCAGGAGCAGCATTTTGTAGCTGATCGCATACTTCCGGTGGGTAAACACGCTTAAGTTTAACGCGCGGCAGCCGGGTTAAACAGAGGAGCTTAAGCCTGTAACTGCATGGCGACAGCCCTTGTCTGTATGCATGACAGTAATATAGCTAAGCAGCTGCTGGCAAGACAATAGACACCACCTGGCGCCAGAATGTCTCTACCCTAAGAGGTTCGTTGGTGCCAGGAATTACACCCAAGACGAGCCACAGTACGCGGGGTTAACGACAAGCCGTCATCCGCTCCCAGGCTGTATTGCCCAGCCATAGGCATTTCACTTCAACACTTGATGTGCACGACTTCTCCAAAGAAGCTTCCCACATAAGTTATCCGACTTTTCGATGCAGAGCTGCACGCACGTCTCGCTCTACAAGGAGCAAAACCTAAACGAACAGTTCCAAGCGCTGAAGATATCTGAACGGACCGAAGGCTCACTTAGAGTACAAAAAGACACCGAGCACATATCGCGCAGAGCTGACTGTGTTCTTAACGATCCACCGGAAACCTTCATTTCAGCCGGTCAGCAGCAAATTATTGGGAAGTAATACTCTATGCTGGATTGAGACACTTCATCATCTAGGTTGCCGGAAAAAACAGTCCCTCAGATGGTTCCTAACTAGCAAGAGAAGAATAGAGATGCAGACAGGCTGAACAACTACTCGGTGCCCATAACCTAAATAGGCTCAAGATTATCGAAAAAACAGGCCCAAAACTTCAATGTGATGTAACTTTTAATTTACAGACTGGAATTTAACAAGAAATATCGTAAACCTGCTTCAACAATGCTGCCCACATAACTTGATTCGATTATAAGCTCCTTATTAAAATCGGAGAATAAAAATCGATTAAAAATCGATGAGCGGGTTCTTCATGAGCTCTTAGATTCCGCTCGGGAAGTACTGCTGGCGGAGCCAATGCTTTGGATTGCGAGCGCCGATCAACATATTGGGTGGAAGCGTTGATTTCACGAACATGGCTTTCCGTCACATAAACAATACCTAATGCTTGGCGACTATGTGGCGTGGCAAAAAATCTGTGGAGTTGCTAACGCTGCTGCTGGCGTACAAGGTTAAGTATCCACAGTTTATGCATCTACTTCGGGGTAATCACGAGTCGGAGAGTATCAATCACGCGTATGGCTTCTTCGATGAGTGCAAACGGCGTTACACGGTGCGGCTCTTCAAGCATTTCGTGGACTGTTACAACTGTTTGCCTGTGGCAGCAGTAGTCGGATATTTTGTTGTCATGGGGGACTAATCCTAGAGCTCTACGATATGAATGATATACGCAATCTATGTCGCCCGTGCACCATCAAGAACAGCGGTCTGATGTGCGACTTGCTCTGGTCGGATCCGGATTCTAAAGTGAGCAGCTGGGCGCGCAATGAGCGAGGTGTCAGCTATACCTTTGGTAGCGATGTGGTTGACAATTTTCTGCGACGGCACAGTTTCGATCTGATATGCCGTGCCCATCAGGTGGTCGAGGATGGCTACGAGTTTTTTGCGAAGCGTCAGCTTATCACCATTTTCTCGGCAGTCAACTATTGCGGAGAGTTCGATAATGCGGGCGGCATGATGACCGTAGATGAAGATCTGACCATTAGGCTGGCCATCATGCAGCCGTCAAAGCGCATGCGATTGTCTCCCAAATCCATATTGAAGGGTGGAACAGCCAGCCAAGCAATTTTCTGGCTTCAAACAATTTTCGGCAATAGCTATATGTGTTAAAGGCATTAAGCGTATTTATCAGCTAATATGTGCATAAACTACTGTAGGCAATGTTTAGCATCATGCCACGGGCTTCTGCATCGAGTGTCACAATATTGTCTTGCTCGACGGCTCGTATAAACTCCAAATCGGCTTCTATATCCATTTCTTCTACGGGTAATTTTTTCTCCGAAATTTTAAGCAAACTAAAAAGCAACGATATGACAGCTGTAGAGTGTTGCCATATTGTCAGGATTTCATTTCGTTTTTAACTTGTTTCGGCTCTAGAGGTGTCTTAAATTTCCAAAGCACACTCATTTAAAAACGTGTTTTTTCTTTAATGGATAAATTGCAAGTAACTATTTTTTTATTATCTCTAAAACTTAAGCTGATGGAGAAAATTTGTGAGAACAGTTCCAAGCGCTGAAGATATCTGAACGGACCGAAGGCTCACTTAGAGTACAAAAAGACACCGAGCACATATCGCTCAGATCTGACTTTGGAAGTGCTCTTAACGATTTCAGCCGGTCAACAGCAATTTATTGGGAATTAATACTCTATGCTGGATTGAGACACGCCATCATCTAGGTTGCCGGAAAAACATTCCCTCAGCTGGCTCCCAACAAGCAAGAGAAGAAGAGCAGATGCAGACAGGCTGAACAACTTCTCGGTGCCCATAACCTAAATAGGCTCAAGATTATCGAAAAAACAGGCCTAAAACTTCAATGTGATGTAACTTTTAATTTACAGACTGGAATTTAACAAGAAATATCGTAAACCTGCTTCAACAATGCTGCCCACATAACTTGATTCGATTATAAGCTCCTTATTAAAATCGGAGAATAAAAATCGTTTAAAAATCGATGAGCGGTATCTTCATGAGCTCTTAGATTCCGCTCGGGAAGTACTGCTGGCGGAGCCAATGCTTTTGGAATTGCGAGCGCCGATCAACATATTGGGTGACATTCATGGAGAGTTCTCAGATTTATTGCGTTATTTTCACGAACATGGCTTTCCGTCACATAAACAATACCTAATGCTTGGCGACTATGTGGACCGTGGCAAAAAATCTGTGGAGTTGCTAACGCTGCTGCTGGCGTACAAGGTTAAGTATTCACAGTTTATGCATCTACTTCGCGGTAATCACGAGTCGGAGAGTATCAATCACGCGTATGGCTTCTTCGATGAGTGCAAACGGCATTACACGGTGCGGCTCTTCAAGTATTTCGTTGACTGTTACAACTGTTTGCCTGTGGCAGCAGTAGTCGGATATTTTGTTGTCATGGGGGACTAATCCCACAGCTCTACGATATGAATGATATACGCAATCTATGTCGCCCGTGCACCATCAAGAACAGCGGTCTGATGTGCGACTTGCTCTGGTCGGATCCGGATTCTAAAGTGAGCAGCTGGGCGCGCAATGAGCGAGGTGTCAGCTATACCTTTGGTATTGTGGTTGACAATTTTCTGCGACGGAACAGTTTCGATCTGATATGCCGTGACCATCAGGTGGTCGAGGATGGCTACGAGTTTTTTGCGAAGCGTCAGCTTATCACCATTTTCTCGGCAGTCAACTATTGCGGAGAGTTCGATAATGCGGGCGGCATGATGACCGTAGATGAAGATCTGACCATTAGGCTGGCCATCATGCAGCCGTCAAAGCGCATGCGATTGTCTCCCAAATCCATATTGAAGCAGCTTGTGAAAACAAAGAATCCAGCCAAGTAAATACCAAAATTCGCAAATTTTCTGGCTTCAAACAATTTATCTCTGGCAATAGCTATATGTGTTAAAGGCATTAAGCGTATTTATCAGCTAATATGTGCATAAACTTACTGTAGGCAATGTTTAGCATCATGCCACGGGCTTCTGCATCGAGTGTCACAATATTGTCTTGCTCGACGGCTCGTATAAACTCCAAATCGGCTTCTATATCCATTTCTTCTACGGGTAATTTTTTCTCCGAAATTTTAAGCAAACTAAAAAGCAACGATATGACAGCTGTAGAGTGTTGCCATATTGTCAGGATTTCATTTCGTTTTTAACTTGTTTCGGCTCTAGAGGTGTCTTAAATTTTCAAAGCACACTCATTTAAAAACGTGTTTTTTCTTTAATGGATAAATTCCAAGTAACTATTTTTTTATTATCTCTAAAACTGAAGCTGATGGAGAAAAATTGTGCGAACAGTTCCAAGCGCTGAAGATATCTGAACGGACCGAAGGCTCGCTTAGAGTACAAAAAGACACCGAGCACATATCGCGCAGAGCTGACTGTGGAAGTGCTCTTAACGATTTCAGCCGGTCAACAGCAAATTATTGGGAATTAATACTCTATGCTGGATTGAGACACGCCATCATCTAGGTTGCCGGAAAAAACATTCCCTCAGATGGCTCCCAACTAGCAAGAGAAGAAGAGAGATGCAGACAGGCTGAACAACTACTCGGTGCCCATAACCTAAATAGGCTCAAGATTATCGAAAAAACAGGCCTAAAACTTCAATGTGATGTAACTTTTAATTTACAGACTGGAATTTAACAAGAAATATCGTAAACCTGCTTCAACAATGCTGCCCACATAACTTGATTCGATTATAAGCTCCTTATTAAAATCGGAGAATAAAAATCGTTTAAAAATCGATGAGCGGGATCTTCATGAGCTCTTAGATTCCGCTATTTCCATTGTTTCTTCTCATGTGAGGCAAAACACTGAAGATTTGAAAGTAGTTTAGTCAAAAATATTATCGATTTCTATCGGGTCATCGGTTTATGTGGTCGTTCATAAATTGGAGTCCTTCAGCTCTAGAGGTGTCTTCAATTTTCAAAGAACACTCATTTAAAAACAGGTTTTATTTTTTATGTATAAATTCCAAGTAACTATTTTTTTATTATTTCTAAAACTGAAGCTGATGGAGAAAAATTGTGCGAGGTCAAATTATTATAAAATTGTTATGTACCCGAAAAACGGGTAAAGTTTTTGTGGTCTGTCTCCCCAGTTACATCATTTAGTACCACTCTTACCCCTTAAATAAAGTGTTCAAGAGATCAATTACTATTTGTTTTTCACAGAGTTATATATCCCTTCGACGTCATTAGCATTAAGGTTTTGAGACAATAACATGGGTCAACATGGTTTATTTTACGTCAGGATTTTAAGATATTTGAGAGTATGTAGACCACAGGCCACTTTTCGGGTACATAACCTCAAATTTCTCAAAATCCTGACCTGATAGACCAATTCTGACTCCGGATGACCCCGGTATTTGTAGACCTGTGTAATGAAGCTAACAAACTACAGTTACAGAGTTATTAAAATACCACAACATATTAATTTAATCATTAGTTTTGCTTCAGTTAACATTTTAATTTGAATGCCAGAGAACAAAGCCAGACATAAAAGTGATCAAAAGCCACGCTAAATCAACGTAGTACAAATAATGAGCGTATACTTAATAAATGCGAAGCTAATTAAATTTGACAAACTCACGCACTGATACACATGCACCCACATTCACACTCATTCATTCGCTTACAGCCGCAAAAAGCAGGCAATGGCAATGCGACGTTTATTTGATTGCTGTCAATGCGACACTGGAAAAAATGATATAAAATGCAGCAAGAAAGGAGAGTGAAAAATATATACATACATACATGTGTATAAGAAAGTGGACAGCAATTGAGAAAGTCAAAAGCTTTCCAACACCGCAGGAACCGTACATGGAATGAAGGACAAAAGCGCTCGTAAAAATCACATGAAAATCGATTGACATTTAAAGTGAAATTGCAGAATGTTTGCAATAAAATGTTGCTGCTGCTGAAAATATCGCTGCAGCAGCTGCTGAAATGACGAAGATAAAAACGCAAACAACAAATATCATATGTGTTTGTATTTGTGTGGCCATGTGTGTGTCTGTGTGTGTTTGTATGAGAAAATGCACTCGAGCACGCGCGGCAAGGATGACGATGTTGACGATGACTGCCGCATCAGCAGCAGCGCTGCCAACTTAACTATGTTAAAGAGTTGTCATTGTGTTGTTTGCAGAGTTGTCATGTGTGTGTGTGTTAAGCTGTGTTTGTGCGCTGCAAAGATATTGCAGTTGCAACGTGTTGAAGTGGCGCCTCGATAAAATTGTGTCAAACTGTGATTGCATTTTTGTGACTGACATTCAATTGCTACGATGTTGTTGTGGCATATGTATGCATGTGTGTGTGTGTGTGTGTGTTGGAGTCCTATAGAGCTGTTGTGGCTGTGGGCTATTAAGTGCTCACATACCCTTGTATACATTCTCAAATCGTTCACAAGTATTACGACTTTTTAAATGTTATAGCGTGTGACTGGATGAGTGTGGCATATGAAAGCGGTGTCAAGTTCAATGTATTTCGAGTCAAGTGCAACTAAGATAGTTGACTTTTAAATGGTTTCAGTCGTTATCAAAGATATTGACTTCAGGATAATCTAAAAGTGAGTTATATTTAATTTATTGGTTTTGCTGGTACTTGCATTAGGCGTCGCTAACGGACTACAGTCCATGGGCGTATACTGACAAACCTTACCATAAGTTCTCCAATTGGCAAGCAATACTTAACTTACCGATCTGTTACCCGGAAAAGTACAACACTCACTACTTTATGGATTATCATTAGGTAGTTAGATTGGCCGTTACTATTGCACTACTTACAATGGTGGAACTTACCTTAATTCTACGCTGGGTATACTCTGTTCGCTACTTCCATTACGGGTCAGTAAGTAGCTCAATGAATAATTAATATAGTGATCTCATATTGAACATTCTGATGTTGTCAAGGATTTCGTTTTCCTTGGTACCACCGTCAAGACGAAAAACTATGTCAGCATGAAGATCAAGGGGAGAATCACTGTTGCCAATAGATGTTGCTTTGGTCTCAGTATAGTAGGCAAATGAGTAGTGAAGAACACTCCCGCCAGACGAAACTAACACTTAACAAGACGCTCATCCTTTCCGTTTCACTTTATGGCGCTGAAGCCTGGTTGATGACGAGGTCTGCTGAAAATGCCCTTAGAGTGTTTCAGCGGAAAGTACTCCGTAAGATTTTTGGTCCTTTACGCGTCGGCAACGACTCCGTCATACGATGGAACGACGAACTCTATGAGCTCTACGACGACATTGATATAGTCAAGCGAATTAAGATTCGGGGCTCCGCTGGCTAAGTCATGTTGTGCGTATAGATAAAGAAGCTCCTGGGAGAGAGGTCTACAATGCGAGTGTCGAAGGTAGGCGACGAAATGGTAGACAATGCCTCCGCTGGAAGGACCAGGTAGTGAACACACTAGTTACCTTTTGTATAACCGATTGGAAAAGGCGTGCCCAAAGCAGAGACGCCTGGAGGTGAGCTTTACGTCATGCCATAACACGCTAACAGTTTGTTATGGCCAGTTAAGAAGAAGAAGACCTCATATTCACTACTTACCGATCTACCTGCCGTGGGGATAATTATTTTGCACTACCCCCCATGAGGGTACTTATCAATCTACTTACATAATACACTTTAATACTTAACATTGTCAGTCATTCAAAAGCAATTGACGGTTTTTATATGAAAACCCTTAAGTTGGATGTATCTTCGACGAATGTATTATCCACCGATTAATCGCGGTTAGTGATATATGAGGCGAAATACCTTCTCATCTGAGAGAGTTCTTATGTGTAGTAGACAGACCTGTGGCATGGTCGGAGCTCTGCTTTCATTTGGTTTGATTACAGTATCTCGAAAACAGTTCTGCCAATAGCTCCAATGATAGTACTATTAATGGGGAGTAGTGAACTGCGAGCCTTGGTATCTATTGTGTCACTATATCTTTTAAGTATCTCACTATTTGGTATGGTTCCAATAAGCCTACATTAGGCATCAAGAGTCTATGCCCGCCTAGGAGGTTCATTCTTCTTCTCGCCAGGGCGTCGTACTCGCAATGAATCCTCCTCTTGATCACAGTTCCCACAGGTTTCAGTTGGTGGTGTCCAGCTTGCTCAACTGTCACTTAAGTCTGCAGTTTCCAGTAAGTAGGCCAGTCAAAATTCCAGGAATGACATGTATGGTGTCGTTCTGAAAGCTACCATAATACATCCTCTACAAGCGAAGGGGGCTGCCAAAGTTATTTTTGTCAGCGGTTCGTTATGTTGAGCTTCCATTTCAATTTTCTATTGAAACAAGCTCCAGATAAGTAGCGTTGATGCAAATATAGTAACTGCGCTATAGCATTGCTTCAAAAGCTTGAGTACCGAGCATTGTCGATATTCAGTAAGCGAACCGCCTCCATTTGCCTTTGTAAACCGATGAGTTCGACTCGTTAAACGCTTCGATATAATAAAAATGTATTATTTCTTTTTTCATTATCTTTTTATATAGCTGTTTTTTCGAAAATTGTACTTTGAAAATAGTATCTTGAAAAAAGCCAAGGATATTTTATTTTATTTAAAAGCCCGCCAGACGTCATTTCTTGTTCTTGTCTCGCTTTATTTTACCTAGAATCATTATTCTGAGCTACTTAAAACTTTATGCACGCAACAACTGTCATTGAAAACTAATGGTTTTCCAAAAACTTTCAGCACACTTAAACTTTAAGTACAGTCCAGTAAAAAGTTTAGTGCTAAAGGTCAACATTTGATAAATTGTTAGTGCCTTGCAATTATGTGCTCCCAAAAGCGAAAATGCTTGTGAATTTGGAAAATGTCAGTTCATAAGCGGAAAAAAATAAAGCAATAATAAACTTAGCAATCAGCTGTCAGTGCGTAATGGAAACTGCTGCACTGTCAAGTGGAAAATGCAGCAGAAGAAGACAAATGATTAGCCAATGTTGGAGGGCCCTGTGGGCTGGACTTAGGAGATGGCACACGTGCTGTGAAAACTGGGTTATGCATGCTACGTTATGTTTGAAATCGTGTGCGTGTTCTCGGCATAGGTGAATCCATATGAGGGAGTGGGTTGGGTGACTAGCGGCATGGCTGACAGCTGCCCGGAGATGCCTGGCAAGCAGCTACTACTTTTCACCAGGTATACACTATTCTGAAGGTAGAGCATTTTCGGTTTGGTGCAAATCATTGTAAACGGGTAAAAGACTTTTTATAGAGACGATTTAGTCGAAAAAAGATCTTACCTCTAAAAACTTTGCTGGAGTGAATGCAATTTTACTTGGTTGAATATTAGGCTCATCAGGGGGGATATTTATGGGTTGGCAAGTCCTAGCTTCCCATAAACTGAAATGAGATAAAATGTCTCTATTTTTGCCCCGTTGGAAAGATTAAGAAATCATTAAAAAGACGAGACCGAATTTACCAAATTTATAAAACTTACGGAACCCCTGCTAGATGCGAAAGATCGAAATTGATTGTTATATAAAATTGGCCGACTATATCATATAGATAATATATTTTCAGAAAATGTAATCGTTTATGTGCAAGCGTAACGGCATATACGCGGCATATGAATTTAAAAAAACCCACAGTGAAACTACTTATACTTCAAAAGCAGAAGAACAATGATAGCGTACTACCAAATGGTACTGATACTAGTTTAGGACGCTCGCTGTGAACTCTACCTAAAAGATACAAACAGCAAGCGACTCGTAGGTTTCCGATTAAGAAGCCCCCCGGATCCTGGACCAGGCATTTGGAGTAGCCATTTTAAAGCACTTCAACAAGCAGGCAAAAGAAAGTTCTAGCTCGTACTCGACACTCCAGAGCAGTCCTCCTGTTGCTCCCGTCACAGTGGAGTAGTATTGGGACATATTAGAATTCTAAAAACCAGAGAGGATCTAGGTGAAGATGGCTTAGACAACGGAGCACTCAAGGCAATGCCAGCTAAAGCAGTGCTGTTTTTGGTCCTTGTCTTCAATTCTGTGTTGAGATTGAGACATGGACCAACCACACGGAAGAAAGCGAGAATCTGATGATTCATAAAACTGGAAAAAGCCCTTCCTCCATGGACTCATACATACCAATAAGCTTGCTGCCCACGGTTGATGCTTCCTGCTGACCCGCTTATTGTCCATTAAAGGCATTAGGTCCCTCCTTTATAGTTTGGGTGCCGAAAGTGCCATGGAACAGCAGAATCATTGAGGGCTTCTAGGCCAAGGAATACTTTTGTGGCAGAGTTCTTGGATATTCAAAAAGCCTTCGACAGAGTTACGCAAAATGGTCTTCTCTGCAAAGTCAAGCCTCTGATTTGATTGAGACATAAGATCAGAATTAAATAACAGAGAATCTCAATGTCTATAGTCTCTTCTCTTGCAATTTTACTGCTGTTATTGCTGTTGTTGTTTTTGCTAGCATCCTGACAACATAAGGAAACTCCTGCCTTAGCTGCCTGCTTCATGCTGCTCTTTGACTGCTTTGCACTTTTCACCTGCAAACGTTTTGAAAAGTTTTTGAACTTTTCAATATGCGTTGCACGTTCGGGTGCATGCAGCAAGTGCTGTTTACAGCCAGTCAGATACATGTGCTAGGAAATCATTACTTGCCACCCAATCCAACCCCGCCCGCAATTGAAGCCAGTCCGGCCGTAAAGTAGCTGCTATTTACTCACAGCACATCGCCTGGAAGTTGAGTAATGATGACCATGATACGCCATGCGGCATGCATAGCACACTTGGCTTTAACTTGCCATTACCTGGCACAACATGCAAGCATTGGTGGGTCAGGATGCTTAAGGTCGTAACGTATGCAAATATGTAAGTATACACATACATTACGTAACAGATTACAAATGGGCGAATTCGTGTTCTAAGTAGCTTAAAAATACATCAAATTTATGTTGTATATAATTTCTAATGTATTTTGGACTATGTAGGTTTATAGTATGTACTTATAAGATAGTAGGTTAGTTTGTACTTTACTAATCCTAAGCACTTAGCTTTGATTAATGACACAAAAACAAAGTCAAGATTACTAAACTTTACTAGTGACCTACTGGCTATGAAGAGGTTAAAGCCTTTATGTACGAACACATTTTTTGTTTGAAATGAAACTGTAACTTCTAAAAATCTAAATAACTTTCTAGCTAAAAGCTGTTCCCGAATTGTGAAAGAGACACAAAGTGTGTTATGTCTTTTAGTTTTAGGTTTTTTATACAAAATCAGCTTTTTTTTTTGAAAATGCTGGATTCACTAGTAATGAAACTGTCCAAAAACTATTTATTTGTTTTACAGTTCGAGGCCTCAATTGAGATTCCGGAATCCGCTAGCAGATTTTCATTAATTTCCAACCATTGTCAATAGGTTGGAACTTCCTTGCGGTTTTTTTCATAAGCTGATCTCCAGCTTAGCGTGGAACAAGAACGCTGCACTACTAGAAATTTCGTCCAACGTGAGCGGCATCATGTTCAGCGCCTTAAAGCAAACCGGGAAGGATTTGCGTCTTATAGGTTGCTACTTTTGTCTGGCGAGACAGGTCTCTATTATTCATTTGCCCACTGAGACCAAAATAACATCAAGAGTGATTCTCTGCTTGGTCTCCATGCTGACATCGTTCTTCATTTTGACGATGCCGCCAAGGAGCCGGAATTCTTGACAACATCAAAAGTATAGTTTTATATCTATCTGAGAGTCTACTCCAAGAAAACATATTCTTCGCCTTCCTCTCATTTATAAACAGACCCACCCTGCAGATTCTCTTTCAATAGCCGCCAAGGCGTCAACTGCTCTTTTAGTACGAACAATGATGTTGATATTATCTCGCTTAGTACGACGAATGATGTTGATATCATCTGCGTATGCGAGCAGCTGGACACTCTTAAAGGTTTTATCCAGCTCCGATGTACTTCGGCCTTTCGCAACACATTCTCCATTACAAAGTTGTAGATGTTGCAGGAAAGGGCATCACCTTGTCTGAGGAAAAGCTCTTTCCTACCTTAATGGACGCTCCAACTTTCCAGTGACACTGAATTCAGATAATGCGGCATGCCTCAACGGGCTATTAAATGCTACTTTGTAATCGACAAAAAGATTGTGTGTGTCGGCTTGGTATTTGGGAACCTTTACTAGAAGTGCTTAGGCTGATCAGTAGATAGAAAGAAGACTAACATCACGGTAGTTGGCGCATTCTTCTTGGAGACTGAGCAGAGGAAACTTAGTTTACATTTATAGGGCATGCTCTCATCTACTCATATTGTCCAAAAGAGCTCGTGCATGCACCTTACTAATCTAATCTCCTCTAGTTTTTATTTTTATATTAAAAAGCATGCACTCCTTAAATTTCTTAGGGATATCTAGTTCTTGTGACTAAGTAGAAACCCTCAGCCTCTTCATATTTGCCATCCGGCGAAAAAAAAAACAATCCCAATTAGCTTCTCAGCGACTCTGGGTGTGAGGTCTACTCAAAGCACACATTGAAAACAATGTCAATTGAGTTAATGTTTTAAGTTCGTCAGAAATATAAAATATGGATAACAAAGAAAAGCAGGGTTGGACTCCCTATTTGCTTTTCATTTGCATAGAGGTGACCCTGGGCACGGTCATACCAATTGGTTACTGCTTTGGCGTCATAAATGCGCCCTCCGCGGTAGGTATGAAAGCCTTCTAACACTTCCACTACTGCTCTAATGCTACATATATGGTACAACATCAGTTCATCAGACAATGGGCTGCGGATTCGGCAAAGTCGAGATATTCCAAGACACTTAGTGATTCGCAACTGACGCTGATAATCGCCAGTGTGGTGTCTATGTTCCAAATCGGTGGCATTTTTGGCTCGCTTTTGGCGACCAGTTTCAACTCCATATGCGGCCGTCGAGACTCACTTATAATTAGCAGCTTGATTTTAATAATCTCCGGACTTTTGCAGTACATTTGTCGTACGGTTAACTCCATAGAGCTGCTCTTAGTGGGACGTCTCGTAGCTGGCATAGCTGCTGCACTGGTATATTCCACTCAGCCTATGTACTTGGTGGAGCTGGCGCCGGCAGAGCTGAGCGGCAGCGTGGGCGTTTTTACTTGCATCGGTATTACGGGTGGCATCGTGCTGGGTCAGCTATTTAGTTTTGACTTTATATTGGGAAACGAGCGACATTGGCATTTTGCTTTAGCTGGCTATGCAGTGTTTGTGCTAATTGGACTGGGGCCACTTTGCAAGTTTCCCGAAAGTCCACGCTATCTGATATCTAAGGGTCATTTAGAGCAGACCAGGACGGTGCTGTTGCGACTGCGCCAAAATCCAGAGCGTGTGGAGCGTGAGCTTGCCGACTTTCGGGCGGCGGAGCTGGAGGAAAAAGCTAGCATGGCTGGAGTCATATGCAACAGCAAGTTGACAATGCCGCTAATCTTGGTCATGTCATTTAATATGGTTCAGCAGGCGAGTGGCATCAGTGTGGTGAGTGATTGTTAATTCTGGTACAGCAACCCATTTCTACTGTTTTTTAACTAGATTTGGTACTATTCTGTCGGTATCTTCATAAAAGCGGGATTCTCGTTAACTGTAGCGCTTTGGCTAAACTTTTCTGAAGGTGTTTTGAACTTACTAGTTGCACTAGTTGGACCTATAGTGATGAAAAAATTTGATAGGCGCATAGTAATGATGATATCCTGCTTGTTTTCGGCAATCGTTTTGACGCTGCTTAGCTTAGGACTTAAACTTATGGTAACTATATATGCAGAATAGTATTTCGCAATGTCAAAAGTAAAACACTTTTAGGAAACCCATAAATTTGTATCCACATTTTGCATAATATTTTTGTCATTGTATATTTTGGCTTTTAATTGTGGACTGGGATCCATACCATTCTTCATTGGTTCAGGTGTGTATCTTTCTATATATTTTTGTTAAATTAATTATTGGTTTTTGAATTCTTAGAAATCTTTGATACTTCACCACGTGCTGCCGCCATGGCTCTTGGCAGTCTTTGCAATTGGGCTACAAACTTTGTATTGAGCATGACCTTTCCCTTGATGCAAACAACAATTGGTGCATATTCATTTATGCCCTGTGCTGTAGCCTGTATTTATGGATTCCTATTAACCTACAGATATTTACCAGAAACTAGGAATCGTCCTGTAAAAGAAGTGGCACCCCTTTTAGAGCATGGTTTTAAATCAAAAGTTAAATAACAAACCTATTTTTATGGGATGGGGTTTTTATTGCTGTAGATTTGAAAATGTTTAAAATAATTGAATTTTGATGAAAATCATTGCGTATGTGAAACTTATCAAAAAATTAAGCAATCAAGTTTGTAGAATATAGTTGGTGGTCGAATATTGGTAAAGTTTACTGAAGATGTGCATGAACTTTGGAAGTTTGGTTAAGTCAATTTGGGTTATTAATTTGATGTCTACTTGAATCTTTTCCAGCAAGCGTTTGCTCACTTCTGGGTATGACTGTACTTTGAACACAAGGCACTAGTTGTCTATACCAAGTTGCGATGTGCCAAACTTCTTAGCAAGGAGTTCATGTCGTTGCTGCATTGTAAGTGAGCTTAGCTCCGTTTTTAGCTCCTTTGAGGGGCTGTACACAATCGGCTTAGGCTGGGCTTTTGAGACAACTCCAATATTCTTCTCTGCAGTCGAGGGCAGTGATAGTTGTGCTTTACTCCGTCTGCGCACAATAATCTTCTTCTGAGCTTGTAAAGCCGCTGACTCGTTGGAGCTTGAGGCTGTTACTGCGTCCGTGTCTCAGCTGTCGAACATATTCTTAGCTAGCAGTTAATCGTTAGCCACTCTCAGTCGGCATGGATACCACGTCTTCACCACAGTGTTTAGTGTTCTGCTTGGCACAGAGGTGACGTGGTTGCATTTGCTCAGTCGGCAAGGCCACCGAACTCACAATTTCTTTATCTTCATTGGCCACGTGGATAACAGCATTGTCTAAGTCATTTGCACTGCCACTTTTCTCCAGGGATATATCAACTTTCGGTTCACGCAGCTTTAAATGCAGCTTTAGTTTTCTTCAAAATGTACATTAACATTAGAATATATATCCCGATTTACTCTTTAAATTCTTCTGTTTTTCTTTCGTTTTGTAAATATGCAACAAAAGTTTCTGAAGATGCCGCCAATATATTAAATAGATTATCTTTCTGTCTTTTTCTTGATATCTACATTTTGTCTACTCTAAGTTTTTCGATTCTATGGATTTCTCCAATAGTCGCGAACATTGGCATTCGATAAGTTTGAGATTGAGATTGTATTGGCAAATATTCTTACTCTTTTGACCTAACACCCCAATAATCTGTAAATGTAGATTTGCAGATTATGGTTGGATTGGATAGAGATCGCGATGGTCAACCAACATCCCAAGACTTCGTCTAATTTCGACATTCCTTTCTTTTTTTGTGTTATCCTATTTATATCTGTAACATGACGTTGTAAGTCAATATTCGTTATGGAGTTTGGGAGTCAAGTTCCTGCATTTGAGTTCCGAAGGGATCTCAAGATTATGTAACTTCGAGTTCGAAACATGGCAAAGACCCACCACACACCGAAAGAGCTAATCCACCATGTGTTGTTGGATGCTATGCATATCTGCAAGAGATTAATCCAAATACAGATACGCTTACACTCTATATATCTATAAAAGAGTGGTGACAAGAAAATGTCAATCTTTTTTCTTAGAATCCAACTGGAAATGGGAACATTCGAATCGAGCATTAAAATCTATGTATTCGTCACCATTCTCTGAAGTATCTAAATTTCTATATAGTCCAACAAGCAGTGCGTACTGACAGCATGCAGGCCAATCAGCAGTTCCCTATGTCTGATCCTGTTATTATCATATGTGAAAACAGAAAAACGGATGAACTGAAATTTAACAAGCACAAATTGGACTCCCTTTGTCGTGCTTAACTCACCGTTAGGGTATCAAAAAAGGAACTGCAGACTCAAGAAAAATTCATATTTTCCAAATGAACCACATTTAAAGTGTTGAAGTTTTTGTATCTTGACTCTATAGGTTTAGCTTGTTTTTTGAGCCTTGTCAAACACTTCACAGTTGGGTTAAATTATGCTCTCTGATGGAGTAGAATTGCCAAGCAAAACTGTCAACAATCATAGTAAAATAACAAATCTCATAGAGAAAGGGCAGCAAAAATAGAGAAAAAGTTTGCCTACCAACTGCTGTGGTTGGCACAGAATCAAAACTTTTCTTAGCAGCAAAACCGGTTTATGTGGAAATTCAAATTCAAATGCAAATGTCAAATTAACGTTCCTAAAACTGTGAACTTTGACACGAAAAGTTGGCCAAAAACCGAAATTGAGTCTAGAGAGCTGCTTGGCTGGGGATTGTAATACCGGCGTGTGAATTTCGGCAACTGAATGTTGGGCCAGTTTGTGCTATTGCTTTTGGCAATTAAAAGTTGCCTTGCCAACTAACCTCACATTTAAGCCAATTAGATTAATGAAACAAACATTTAATGATTGCACTCTCAATGGGCTGTCACACAACGCTGAAGCAGCGCATCAAATGCAACCCTGGCCATAAATCAGGCTTGGTTCTGCTTCTGTCTCTAAATATGAATTTAATTAAAGCCCAAAATTCGTTGCGTTTTTATGACAACAGAGGGTAGCACAAGGATGGCTCGTCGTTTGTCAGTCGTCTGTCCGTCGGACGTTTGTTGGTCGTGTGCGTCTGCTGTGCCACTTTAAAATATTACCAATATTGGGTTCAGGGTTCTGGTAGACTCTGTGGTGACTGTGCTTCCCATGCATTAGGCTTATTAGAAGCGCACGCGACCTGTGCAGAGTCGGGGGTCACTAAAGGGCAATGTGCAGCGTATGCAATTCTTGAGCCCTTAAAGGTTGTCATGGTTTTTGTCAGTTTCCCAACTGAGTTGCGTTTCTGCGGCTGCCCGCCGCAACATGTTCCGCCTAAAAGGCGTGACGATTTTGGAACTTTAAGATACTTTTTTTTCTTCTTAGAAACTTGAGGGTTTTCAATTTCTTCAAAAGTAATTGAATATATTCAACAATTATGCGCTATATGCGCCTTACACTTCGTAACTGCATTAAAAACGTATAACTCACATTTTTTGTTAAATTGTATCTGAACATTATGTCATAATGATTCGCATTGATGCATGCAAAAGCATGTAAATCCCGATTATGCACAGGACACGCGTCACTGGCTTTTGCTACTGTCTGCGAATTGCTTGTGTGCGTGTATGTGTGTGAATGAAAGCAGCAAAGTTACAGGGTTGTCAGGGTTACCAATTTGCGTCATACAATTGATTTTATTAAAAAGCTATTGTTTGGTGTGGGTTTTTCCTTTTGTATGTGCTTCGAATAAATGCTTTTCAAATAGTAGAGAAAGTTTTAAATTATTCAGGAAAAAGCTTACCTCTTTAACCGTGTGTGCGTTTTTTGTAGTTAACATTTTCATTTAATGAAAGATATTTGTGTTGGGACCTTGAAAATGTTGAAATATAAATAAATACAAAGCTAGCTATAACAATCGATGCTAAATATTCATGAAGTTGGCCTACAAACAATATTTCCCTATGGAAGAAGTCCAAAAAATGTTGTCCGGATAAGTTATATACACTGGATAAAATTTGTTTGAAAACATACTTTAATTTCTGTTTAAAATGCAAATAAATGAGAAATGATGCATTCTTAGATCTAGAACGTTTACTAAAAGTTGTAAACGTGCTCTCTACCTGGTCTTTCCAATGGAGTCATGGGCTGCCCCTTCGTCGTCTTTCTTCAACAGACGCACCTTTTTCGCAGTAGCATCTTTATACATACGCACGTCAATGTCATCGTAGAGCTCATAGAGTTCGTCGCGTAATGCATTATGGTTACTCTTATAAATCAATATTGTCCCGTTTCGCAACACATTCTCCATTACCAAGTTGAAGAGGTTTCCTCCTGGATTGCTGCTCTAATCGCCACCCGGTGTTAGAGTAGTGAGCTAATGTGCTCTGCGAATCCTTCCCTGGGCTCTAAGTAGGTTGAGCGTAGGGTTCGGGGTTCGCGATTTTAGGACAGATCAGAGATATTAGTAAGCAACAGGAGTTAATTTTTCGAATCAGAACCGAACAGGCATAATAGAAGCATGGTTCTCCCCTCCGTCACGACAAACTCTACAAAAGTATGATTAAGAAAAATTACAAAAAATAATGGTCCTGTATATTGACTATCAAGATCTTGGCAATTGCCGGTATTTTTGAGCTAAGATTACGTTTAAGGTAGTGCCGAATTTGGTCATAGCTATACCAAAGTTTTTCTTGAAATGTGAGAAACTCGAAGTTCTTTTGCTGCAAGATTTTCCTCAATGTAGTCCGTGACCCAAAGAAGGCAGTAGCTTCTTCATTCTTACCCCACTGGCAACCAGCATACCGATATTTGCAAATCCAAATTCCTGCAAGTCAAAGATAAAACCCCATGATTAAGTTTTAAGCCAATTCAAAATCTATGCTAATTCCTGGTATAATTCGCACTCTAGCCACACCCTTAGAAACCAGTAAAGTCAAAAGCCCAATGCGCTGTGCAATTAAACTATTCCAACTTTAAAAACTCCCCAATGATTTATCAAGAAAATTACAATGTATATATAAACTGAGCTCACATTTCCAAAGTTTGAGTTTCAAAGAACTCAAGCCAGTTAAGTCAACATTGGCTTAATGCACCTTACCCGGTTATGATTATGATAATTTCGTGCTTGAAGCAGTTGACACCACTACAAAGTCAGCAAGGCAACCCTGACCGGTAGCTAATAAGCTGGCGCCAAGGGCGCAACAACCCTTAACTTAAGCTGCAAATGTGTGTGTATGTGTGCGCGCAAGTGAGTTTTATGTTCCGTTTACTGCAATCGAGACTTCCGTAGTTACTTCATCGAGACCCGGTCCCAGAGCGCACATCAAAAACTGTTGCGTATTTTGCATTTGCCTCAAACCCACTGACTATCAGTCTGTGCGTATTTTATTGTTTTTGCTTTTTTTGGTTCGTTTCTATTATTATTGTAAGGGGGTTGCGTCGCATTTGCACCTTCAATTAATATCTGGCAGGGTGAGAGCGGCATGCCCCAGTCAACCCCGCTTCCGGCATGGATACGAGCTGAGGAGCTGGGAAACAACGGACACGGACTGTGCGTGTTGTGATTTATGAGGGTGCGTTTGAAAAACGAAATTAAGCCACGACAGCGACATTTGGCGTCAGCATCTTATATAGTAGACAAGACTGTCTCCAACTCCTCCTATCGCAATGCCAGCAACAACACACTCCACTCTTGACTCGCGAACTTTTAATTAAAAGTCACATTTGATTTATAAATGTGCGCATTTTAAAGTTTTCATAAACAAATTCCAAGTGTGACGATTTGCAAAGGTATTTAAAGGCGCAAGTTTTTCTTTTGAAAATGGGTATATTACGCACAAAGTACTTCAGTTGTACAATATCGTAAGTTCGATGTATATACTTGTACTCTATTTTTGCACACTTAGGAAAACTTCTATAATGTGAGAGGTGGTGATCTCTCTTTTGATAAAATGCGTAGGTTGTATTCATGCTTTGATGTAGATATCACGTATATGGCCATATTTTCCCCAGGCTCGAAGCTCTCCAGGGTACCAGTAATATTAAAAAAAAAAGAGAACAAATTAAAACCAAAACGTTCTTAATACCAGAACAGCAGTTTTAACATTTACAAATTTTTATACTTTTAGAAGGATTTTTTTTGTTAATGGATGATAGACGGTGCCGAAAATATGTTTGGGAAGTTGGTCAGTCTTGATAATTCCGTTCTTATAAGGAGACCGAAGTTCATGGTTAATGAAAAGCGGTCGCATTAATCTATGCTGAGCGAACGGTCACGATTTCATTTCTTTCAGGAGGGTTTTTTTTTATCAATGCAGAACTAGCTTAATTTATGATTTGAATGCGAAAGATATGTTTGTGGAGGCGATCCCTAGTTTTGGAGTTATTCAGAATAGTAGATATTGTTAGATAAGAACAAAGATAGTACCTCGAAAACGTTTTATTGATTGAACCAATTGTCAAAACACTCTTGCAACTTCGAACGAGGTATGTGCAGAATATGTGCGTTCAACACAACAACCGCCTCTTCAGGTGTCGAAAAACGTTGAGCTCGCAGTTTTTTCTTGGTGTGCGAAGTTAGAATTAGAAGTCGAATGACCATTAACCCCCATTTGACGTTTTTCGTGCTCAAAGCCGATGATGAAAGCTCGCATTGACGTGATTAAGAATAATCAGCTTATGGCCGTTGGGAATCTAAATCTTATCCCGAAAACTTTTGACAAACAAAGCTACTCTTCAGGTTTCTGACAAGAAGTGTTTATATTCTTTGAAGTGCTTAGGTCAGTATATCAAATGTTCCCTGGGAACCGATATTTTTTCGACGGACCTGTGTATTCTAGGCTATTGAGAGAAGTAGATATTTTCAGACCCTTCAGATATATATATATTCTCGAACATGTTAATGATAAGATGAATCGATCTGCAAAAAAAAGCTTTTGCATTTTAAACTTGTGGCACAAATGAATGGCAGAAGTAGGCATTTTTCTACTATAGCTATTTACATACCTGTATTAGTTTCACTAGTTTTCAGAAAAAAGTTTTTTAACCTTCATTTTCAGATGATATAATCCTACAAAGTATTATTGCTCTAAAAAGCTCCTTTTATTCAAACTCACAAAAATTTGGCACCTGGAAGATGAAGAGTGATCTTACTTTGTATTAGTATTGATACATGAGAGAGCCTACTTCAACTTAGTATTGAGATTGGCTTCTTCTGATCGATTTAGTTTTACAAATGAGGGGAAACGTCATCGCGAAGTTAAGTCGAGTTTGAACTTTCCTAGCTGATTTTTGAACTTCATTAATAAAGTTATGCGTACTTAATGGGGAAGGCCAAAATTGAGCTTCTTGACCATCTTCATACTTAGAATAAAAGTAGCGAGGTTAAAAAGGAAAGCGTGCTAATTTTATAGCGAGCAGGACAAAGTTTTACTGTGCAAGTCCAACATATTCTTATTAGCACTTAAGTTTGAAAAGGTTTTAATTGAATACAAACGTAAAATTCCTTAGTATACAAATTTGCAAACTCTACATTGCGAAGAAGCTGTTATTGGATCTGCAACCAAAAAAACTTAATTGAGATTAATTCCCTCAACATTTCATCGAACAATTAAAGCTTACATTTCGAAATCTAACTCTCTTCAAGACTCAGACAATAAACATTTAATGTTTTTACAATACAATCCCTGCTTTACAGCATTACATTCGATCCAGCCAATCGCCAGCTCCTCGATCAACCAACATATATCGATTCCCTGTGGGCATCGATATATGTAAAACAATGAACATCGATTTCATCAGTATATCGTCATTCACACACAATTACGTAACAATTTAATAATTTAACAAATGTATTACAAATTCCAAAGAAAAACCTGTTTACTTTCGTAAATAAACTTCCGACACACATATAGAATGAGTTAATTTGATAGAAACGCAGACAAAGGCTCAAAAGCACATACTGACAATATGAAAAGGCCAATAACAGAGCGCATTTTGAACACTAACACTCACACACTTAACGGCTAACAACGACAACACACACACACACACACACACACGCACACGCACACACACACACACACACACATAGTTAAACCAGCGACAAGTACAGCAACAAGGATGCAAAAAGGACTGAAAATACAGACATAACTGCAAAATGTATGAAATTATGCTTTAATCTAATTAGCATAATTTGGCGGCAATGATGATGACGATGATGATGATGTTGATGGAGCTTGCTCTGCAAGGGACTGTCGTCTGGCTAGCCAGATCTATGAGCGAGGCGGCGCTGCCAACTCGGGGACAACAATTGAAATTGAAACTGCATTGTGGCATAGAAGAGAGGAAGACAGAGAGAGAGAGAGAGTGAGAGAGAGTGAATAACGGCAACACAAAGCAACAGACAGACAGACAGCAATAGCTGTAAAGCACTCTATAAAACTGCAGAGTTGTTTTTGTTGTTCGTGTTGTTGTTGTGGCTGTAGTTGTAGTTGTTGTTGTTGGCTTTTGCATTTCATTATGGCATTTTGGTAACATTTGTTGTTGTTGCTCCTCTTTGCCGTTATTTGCATTGCTTTTGTTGTTAATGTTATTTTGATTATGACTATGATATTTTTGTTGGCTGCAAGCCAAATTCTCAAAGCGTTGCCACTGCCACTGCCACGCCCCCAGCCCCAGCCCACTCTCACTCTCAATCCCATTCTCTGGAACTCCCTCGGTGCTGCGGCAACAGTTTTGTTTACATGGCTCATTGTTTGAACACGCGGCGTATCCGCAATGTTGTCCTCATTCCCTTGCATTGTGCTCAAAAACTTGCAAACTCTTTTCCGTTTTTAAATTATATATATATATATATATGTAATATTTATTCTCTGTTTGCATTTTAATGCGCTGCTTTATGCATGCGACAAAAAATTTGCATTTCATTTTCATTTTTGAGTTTTCCCTCTTTTTGGCTAAATTAATTTATTAAACTTTCTTTTTCAAATGTAAATTTTTTCATTGTCAAAAAATAAACTTTTGCATACTTTTGAAGGCTTTGGGTCCTAACAGTGTTATGTTAAGTGACTGTTAGGCTAATGGTACAGCTGCACAATGCTGTTAAAGTCTTTGGTTTTAGCTTGAAAATATTTCGAATTTAAGTGTCGCGATTGTTTTAAGTAGCTGCAAGATTTTTGAATCATCCCTATTTCAAGCAATTCTATATTTTAAGAGTTGCGAAGTCAGTAAATCTCATATAACTCGGCAACCTTACTGCCTATCGAAATTCACTGTAACTCGAATTGTAGGTTTTTAAGTGTCGGTTCAATGTTGCTCGAACAGATTTGGTGTATCTTCTCTTGATATAAGGCAAGCTTCGAAAGAGATAGAAAATTCAAAACGATTTGAAATCAGCGCCCCCAAATTTTGTTTCCAAGTGCAATTTTCATTTTGCAAACAAAAACATTTATTGTTTGACGGCACAATTGGCACCTGTAGAGCCAAGACTCGCAAGGCTGCTGAAGATACACTGACACTTCAATTTCCCGCCAAATACTACCACTAATATCTACCTAAAACTACCTACCAACAGCGGTACTCTGTTTATCTACCTATAAAACTAACTGCATTTGCATAATTGTAACTGTCCTAGTTGTATGCCCTATCTCAAACTATCTATATTGTGCGAATGTGTGATCGCTGTCGACGTAACGGCCTGTTGGGCGCCTTATACCAATGCCATTCGCTGCACGCCCACGTGTCCAATATAGCTGGGACGCATTCCCGTGGCACCTTCCAATGAGGGTATCAAACATAGCATAAAGCACTGCTGAGGTCCTCAGTACTGTGTCAAAAATGAAAAATGGGTAAGCACCTGGCCCAGATGACATATCAAACGCTGCTCTGAAGTTGATCATAATGACCCATGCTGAGATGTTTGTCAATATGCTCAACAAATGCATGTCTGAAGGCACAGTGTCTCGAACGGCTAACCTCCCGAATCTCCGCCTGCCTACCAACAGCTATGCATGTTGAACAGCACGGGCAAAATATTAATATTAGCCAACATAGTTGGCTGAGACGGTTTTGAATTTTTCCACTAGAATTGGGATGTTATTTGGTGGGTCCCAAACCGTACTCACCCTACTAAGGCCTGGGGTGGTAGAACGCAGTGTCATTGTTAGTTTCATACGAGAAGCCTTGACCTGCTGAGGTGTTATTCTAACCCGCTCACCATTCGAAGGTACGCGTTGGAACGACCAACTTTATAAGCTCTACGATGACATTGACATAGTCAAGCGAGTGTCGAAGGGAGGCGACGAAAGGGCAGACTATGCCTCCTCTGGAAGGACCGGATAGTGAGCACACTAGCACTACCTTTTGTATCGCCGATTGGAGAAGGCGCATGCAAAACAGAGACGCCTGTTGTTGGTAACGGGTTGTTATGGCCAGTTAAGAAGAAGAATATAGTTGGCTGAATCCTCCGGGCACTTAGCAGGCTTAGAATGTCTTTTTCGAACGACTGGTTAAGAGCTACTCTGAAGATATGGTTCTGCTCTATGGTACTGTAGCGTTACTGTAGAAGTTTCACAAGGTTCTGTGCGGGGACCAACCCTTTGCAACGCCATGTATGACGGCCTTCTTAGAGTGAGTCTTCCGGTTACAGGACATGGACTAGCCTTAACCAAGGCTTGCCAGATGAGCAGTCGCAAACGAGTAGAGAAGTCGTTGTTGTGGCTTGGCACCACAATCATAGAGTCACAAATAGTTTAGTTTTCAACTTCTAAGCCAAACAAAATGAGTAAAATGTTCAGGGCTGTTAAGTCTAAAATATGGCATATATCAAACGTTCCATCTTAAACTGCTGTTGAATTCAAATCCAGGTCGAAAGTATGAAAATGAACTTTCGTTTAGTGCTGTTTAATTTGTTTTAAAATTTTAATGTTTTGAAATATGTACGTGTATAACTCTGCTCATAAAACGGCTTAAAACAAACACGCACGAACCAAATGTTAATCTTGCCCAGAAATGTGCAACTAATCCATAGGAGCACACGCACACATAGTTACATATATCGCCAGTACTTAGCATGCATATAACAATTTCCTTGATCCGCCAACTACCATAAAAATGTTCTAAAAATTGCGCTCATCCTGTTCGGTTCCTATTTGCATATGGTGTGCATAAAGTTTAAGCTCTCAACAAGAGAGTGTGTGTGTGTGTGTGGGTGTGTGTGTGTGTGTGTTGTCACTTACTCTCCATAATTACACTTGCACACACACACACACACACACACACACAAACACAGAAATGAACTGTAAAAAAACGACAAAAATATAAAATGAAATAAAGAAAAGCAGACGGCAGATTGTTAACTTGAGGGCACATTGGTTCGTTGGCAGGATGCCATTTTGTTGGCTGCCGGCGTTGCCATATGCGTGCACGTATTGCAGGCATATCATAAAAAGGATAACAATATAATCAGCTTAATGAGTGGCTGTTGTGGATGCGACAGACGACAATGCTTTACTTTTACTTCACACTCGCCCACGCTCTCACTCTCACTCTCGCTCTCGTTTTGTTTTTTATGCACTGCTTTGTTTTCTTTACACACACACATACAGACACACATACACACACACATACACACACACACACACACACACACACACACACACAGAGAGAGAGAGTCACACACACATAGTCATATACGTTGGCGTCATCAGGCGCGACTTGCTTATCTGTATGTATGCTGGAGCTCATCGGGTGGTCGCCGCCGGCTGTGCGCCGCTTCTTGTTCCCGTTGTTCTCGTTGTTGTCCTGGCGCTGTTAAGCTTTGTGTAAGCAATGTACTTTGTCGTGCCTTTGCATTGATTTACACCACACGCCCGCACTCACACACACACACACACACACACGCACACACGCACTAAAGTTTAAAACAACCCAAAGGAAGCGGAAGTGGGCGCCATATTCACATTAGCTGCACGTGATAGAGGCACAGTATGAGCTGCGGCTGCTGCTCTTCTTCTTGTTGTTGCTGGTAGTTGTTGCTTCATCTATGCGTCCTTGTCACAAACACTTGCGTTTTGGTTGCGTCTCCATATGCGTATGTGTGTGTGTGTGTGTGTGTGTGTGTGTGTGTGTGTGTGTGTGTTTGTGTTGCACAGCTGGTTTTTATTGCGCTTCCAATATGGGACATGATGGCGTCGTCTTGCACGTTGTTCGCTGCTGTTCTTATTGTGTTGTTGTTGTAAATTGGTTAAAAGTTAATCCTTGAATTTATGACATGCCAACAGCCATTTTGGTGTGCGTGAGTTTTCTTTACAGTTTGTTTTTGTTGTACTTTGTTTTTGTGGTGAGTGTTGATCTGAATGTATGTGAGTGCTTAATGAAAATTGCACTGTGACCTGTGTTTTAATTGTTAAGTCGATAAAAAATGTGGACATACTTTACACATAAGTAGACTATGTCTTTAAGTTTTCTCTTTTTCAAATCACCCCGACAGCACTTAAATGAAAAATTATAAGAAAAGTTCGGGAATACCCTTAATTTTTGTGAATAACTTTATAGCAGAGATCGGCAGCGGCCGAGATAATGATAGAATGTAAGTCGCGACAATAGTATTTGTGAGTCAGTGCGATAGTATACTGAGCGACAAAGAGAAGAAACTGAATTTTGCGTCTTATAAGCCCAGCACACTGAAGGCCCTTCCGGGCTTTGGGTGCACATGCCTGTTTTAAAGCTATCTCGTCTTTTTTAGCGCCTTGCTTTGGCAGCTCTCTGCTGCCGCTGCCCATACCTCCTATAGTTATTTTACTAAAATCTTTATATTTATCAATATGTTACAAAGTCTAATATGTATTGCAGGATTCTAAATGGTTTTTTTAAATCATCCAGTTGTTTTAATAAAAGGAGTGCAATTGTTGGAATTGAATTTCTTGTTTTAAGAAAAAGGGGTCCTAATTTAAAGTAGGAAGTGTGGGTTAAGTTAAAACCGCTGCCAATTATTACGCCGCACACTAGTCGTATCTTTAACTTCTTTCCCAGCTAGACAGACATTTGATCAAAGGAAGTACCATCTTCTTGCGCAGAACGCCGTACATGAACAGAAACAGTTACACCGACCTACTCATTCGGTTTAACGTGGTTTTTCGGCTTAGTAGCATGGTGTTCGTTTGGTTATTTGTTGGCTGTCAACTCTTATTATATGATATACTCTAAAGAATAAATAGAGTATTTATAATAAATTTCCAAAAGTACCAAACGAAGAAGGCGACTCGGGCAACTTCACTTCAACCTTGTTTTGTACCGAGGATTATCCATATTCTTTGCCGTTCTTTGGGTACCAGCACCCGGTTAGTAAGGAACAACGCCACTCCATGTAAAGACACTTCTCGCTTGATAGTGAACCACAGGCAACACTAAACTTCCCGAAAGGCCACAATCAAAAAGTCAGCACATAGCCAATCCTCAAATCATCAAACAGATTGACTTCTGTTAAAGCTTTCATAACCGAAGGTGCATTGAAACTTCCAACAGCTTAGGCTTGCAGTACCTTATTGCAGGCTTATCAATGTAGGACACTGTTACATATTGGCAACGTACACGTGCCTACTGTTGATAATATCCTTCAATTGACTCTTGGCCACTCGAATAAGAATCAAAAGGTTGAAGAGATCGCAGGAGCAGCTCTTGATGCCTAAGTAATCACAATTCAGTCAGTAATTTGGGGAAAAAAACGGTCTCAACTTCGTTGAGCCCACAAAATGTATTTTCTAAATTCCTTTAATTAACAATCCAAAGCTGGTTACTCCTTCAGATGTGGTTTGCAAGACGAATACATTATAAACGAACTATGTAATCGTACCACTACAATTCGGGCATACATATCTCACACACTTAACGCGTACAACTGGTAGAACCATGATTGGTCTGTGCAACCAGTATATATGATCGATCGTGTAAACCTTCCTATTCCATATGTATATAAGAAATCATGACCGCATGGATCTAGAAGCTTTTTGTATGTTTATCAATTTGTTTACATAGAATTGTACCAACAAACAGCGGCTAACCTGCGAATTCTTTCTAAAATAACTTTCAGTGAACCCAACCAACAAATGTCAAGCAATACACTACACACTAAGCGCTAACAATTTTCTATAATCCATTTTAAATACCTTTTAAAGCACCTACTACTACATGTACACCCATCAATCTAGAAACTCTCGAAGCTTATTATGGAATAATAATCCCCACTGCCGATTGCTCGAGAACATCAACAAAATGCACTAATGCCGGACCGTGTGCCAGTTAAGAGCAGCTAAACGACTGCACAGATACATCAATCATAGTTAGTCAGTCAGGCAGTCAAGCAGTCAACCCGCAAGTCCAGACATTAAGCAGCCATAACATTTTAAAGCCTCAGTTAGTCATTCAAAGCGTCAACCAAATGGTAGTATCAAATATTTTGACAAAAGCATTTCCGGGGAGACGAGACAAACTTGGTTGTGGCGCATGCAAAGTGAGTCAAAAGACTGATTGATGGATTGATTTGTCGCAGTCTGGCAAGGCTCAAGAAGATATTTCATATGCGGCGACTGCATGATTAATGAATTCTTTATTAAGCTCGTTAAGGCGACAAGACAAACCTGCAACAGTTGCGCTTCCGGTTAGGCTTACAGCGCCAAGTGGATACTTTTGGTGGCATATAATGTAACGCAATCGCGAACCTGTCAGGCGCTTTCATTAGGCCTGAGGTTGACGCACACTTGCAGCAGGACTCATTCAACGACTGACTGCCGACCCTTGTGCCAGCCTAGACACGTTCCTCTACTAAATTGGCGACGTTATCCTGCCACTCACATTGACACTACGACACTCCATGCAGCGTCATTGATTCCGCGGCTGGTGGCGGTTTTGGCTGTACCACATTTTCACATTCGTTTTTCTTTTCGGTATTTTGAAAAATGAAGTGCAAAGGGGCGACGCAAAAAAAAAAGAAAGAATCAAATATTTTGCTTTGGAGAGAAATTCATAAATTGGGTTAAATCCTTAGAGAATTCACCATGACAGCGCGAACAAGTGGCACACGGCCTGAATGACTGACTGGCAGGTTGCTGGGTTGCTGGGTTGCAGGGTTGCTGTCTTGGTTAGCTGCCTTAGCTGGTGGTTGCACACATACACCGTTATGCGTATAGCAGCGTTGCCACCCCTCAGAGACCTGCCTGCTGCGGGTGCGTAATTTAAAGCCTGCTTTAAAATAACATTCCAAACATTTGCCTGCCTTTTTTTTCGCTCTCTGCGTTTTTTTTTTATATATGCATTTTATTTGCCAAACAATGGCGCCTAATTTGCGCTTTCAAAAAATTTCCCCTGTGTATTGCCGTGTGACTTGCCGTACGGAGTGCTTGAGCTGATATCCTTGTACCCTACTACCCTGACTAGCGGGTTCTGTGCTCTTTGATATGCATTGGTTTTAATAATTAAATCATATTTTGCATATTTTGAACTATTGAGCTCATTAACTGTTTGCAATCAAGCCAAGAGAATCAACATTATTATAACGGCACACGCCGCCAATTTTCCACATTGGGGAATTTTCATAAAGAGCCACCGGTATTGGCAGCAGGTTGAGGTTAGGGTATTTGCTGCTTATTTAAATAACAATTAAACGTTATTTAGAAGCACAAAGCCAAAGTTTTAGCTATATTAAAGCTTAACAAAAAGGCGCCAAAAGTGGGGCTAATTTTTTGTGTGTCTAAATAATGATGTTTTTATGAGCAAACTAAGTTGTCTATCAAAAAAGCTTTTGTAGTTTATATTGAAGCTTATAACTTAGTAAAATATTAGTTTGTAAAATGCGCTCGTACGAACTTGGCGCCCAATTAGGGGCGCTTAGAGAAAAGCGTTTTTTAATGCAGAAAATGTTAATATTTAAATTAAGACAGCGAAATTTGTTTCGAAATTGCTATATATTCGCCAAAGAAACTGTCGCATGAGCATCAATTAGTAGATCAAATACATGTTTTCTTCGAGTAGAGAGTCGCAGCGATTGGACTCTCAGATTGATGTTGGAGAGTAAGTAAGAATGTCATCCTCGCTCAAGCATCACAACGATGGAACGACGAACTCTATGGGCTCTACGACTGCGACGACAGCGGCTCCGCTGGCTAGGCCAAATTGTGCGCATGGATAAAGAAGCTACTGTGAGAAAGGCGGCCATGTCTCCGTTGGAAGGACCACGTATAAAGCACGCTAACTACCTTCGGAAGCACCGATTGAAAAAGGCACGCGTAAGGCAGAGGCGCCTGGGGGATTACTCTACATTAGGCCGTAACACGGTAACGGGTTGTTATGGGCAGTTAACAAAAAGAAGAAGTTAGGTCAACTGTGGTGGTTTTGCTCACTGCATTACAGACTTGTGGATAATCGTGAGTTCTTGTCTAAGGTCGTATCATCACGATAATATAACTGCTGACACATCGTCGCTTATTCGTGATTTTTTTTTATGAAAACAAGACCGCTATCGTGCCTCAGCTACTCTATTTACCGGACTTGGCTGCACACGTCCAAATACCCTTGAAAGAACAACGTAATGCAGCTATTAGAAGATAAAGACCGCATTGCTGGACGAGCTCAAGGCCATACCAAAAAGCACATATCAGAAATACTTTGAGGATTTAAAAAAAATAAATTTATATGAGACAAAAGTCACGCAACGTGCAACAAATTAAAAGATGGCGTTTGCCTTTCGGTTGCACTTCGTACAACGTTCTGTATGAGTTTGAACATATCGAACTCTGCGCCTTACCTTTTCATGGCACTTTTTCCAAAAGCAAAAAGCGGACCTAACAAAGGGCAAGCCTTTCACCAGAGGGAGTTCAGTGAAGTTTCACCAAAAACACTTGGGTTTTAGAAAATCTCTTTAAAAGCTTCAACATCTACCACAAATCCGTGCTAAAATGTTATGCGCAGTCGCTTAAATTAACCGCAATTTCAAGCAAATGTCTTCGTTTGCCTGACAGCGAACTCAGCAAATATGAGCAACTTCTTTGATTTGTGCAAAAATATGTAAAAGGCAGCAAAACCTATAGATACTTGTCGAGATAGTAGCTGCAGTTACTGTTACTCTATTGCAACTTCGGCAAGCGCTTGGCGTTGCCACCGCGTGTTGAAACCGCAACTGAAATTGTCAGCCATAAAAGGAGTTGTCATGAAGCAGACGAGCATTCTGTGTCTGCAAAAAACCCGCTAACTGACTGACTGACTGACACAAAGCGGAAATTAGTGGCTAAAATGCTGAGGCATCTGTCAGATAAACTATATATAGAGATCCGATATATTCCAGTTGAATGCAGCACACTTCAAAGAGTTTTGGCTTTTAGTTAAATTTATGCAAAGTAACTTCTAGGAGTATGTTAAATTAATTGTAAAAATGAATTGCCAACACCTCAACGCCTCAGCTTAGAGTTTGTGAGCGGTTTCCAGAGGTTGCCCTATAAATATTTAAAAGGCAAGGAGCGCGTTGAGTGTGTTGACTACTTTTAAATTGATGCTATTAACGCCTCGACGATGTCCTGGCTGACATATTTAATATGCAGCGCCCTGAGCAGACCAACCCAGCTCAGGACTCTTAATTTAATTAGACGGCGAGTCTTGTGTAAAGTGTTTCCTGCCAGTGTATGAAGTATTTTATGTTACTTTGTCAACACTGTGTTTGCTTTTCCTGGCTTTAAGCCTAAACTTCAAAGGAATTGCTCGACAGCAAAACCTTAATAATCACGTAAAAAAACTAAATGTATATGGAAGTTTTGAGCTGGAACTTTCAAAAGCAGTTAGAATAACAAATTTGGTTGGGATATCGTTTGAATGTAATAAATGTGAAACTGATGACTTCAGAGTTTGAAAATTATATTCTCACAACCGAATATTTTGAAAACTTGACTTGGTGGAAATTATTTACGCTTTCGCATGGTTTTTTCATATTCCAACTTGGCCCTTTTCAAAATATTTCGTATGTTTAAACGTTTAAGGTGTTTAGAAATATTGTTATTCCTTTCAAAGGTATCGATATTTATAAATCCGTTTTGATACAGTTTGGAAAGTAGTATGGAAATCTTACGCTTTTGGTCATGCATTCTGTCACTTTTTGACGCATTTCAGCATGCTATTGCAAATCAAAAACTTTGAGGAATACTGGCTCCTCGAATTCGAATAAGGCAAAACGTTTGCTAAAGTACTCAATCCATTGAGTAATACCCTTCTTCCACTAAAAGTTGCACCAGAATTGCTAGCCAAAACGAGGTACCTTGAAAAAAAAATGCTTACAATCTTTTACTATACCAGAGAAAAGTCGTTGTTATCGGTTAGCTATTAACGTGCAAATTTCAGTTGGAGATAGGTATTGGTTAATAATCGATGACTTAGAACTTAGTAATTGGTATTTGGTACAATTGTAATTACTCTGTGCAGCTTAAGTAAGTCTTGCTAGCGCTTGAAAAAACTCACTTTTTTATCTTAGTTGTGTTTCAACGCTGCACAGTGAAGCCAACTGAGTTATTTTTCGGCAAAAATCTCAACTTTAGAGGGAGTAAAGATTAAAAAAAAAGGTAAATGCATGTAACAGAGAATTCCTTAAGCTTGTGTGATAAACAAGTAACGCTGCGTGTAACAGGCACCTAATGATGGCAACCCAGTTATTCAATATGTTTATTGTCAATACAAATAAGTAACGTATTAAAGACATATATGATTATTTGATAAGGTAAACATGTTACTCAGAAGTTTGATTAGGTAGCTGGTTCCACCGACACAAACCGCAGGTGAATATCGAGCCTCAAAATCAGAAGAGTATAGCGTAACTGAGTGTCGAGCCTCATTATCGGAAGAGGATAGAGTAACTCGCTTCCAGCAAGTGGAGCAGCACATAGCTGAGTGTCGAGACTCACAATCAGAAGAGGATAGGGCAGTAAGTGCGGCAGCACTCAGTTGAGCATCGAGCCTTACAATCGGAAGAAGATGAGTATCGAGACTCACAATCAGTCGAAGAGAGAGCAGCTCGCTGGTTGCAAGGATGGCAGCAGGAACCTGTGTATCGAGCTTCATAATCGGAAGAAGATAGTGCAGGTCACATACTGTTTAGGTTGTACCAGCTTTAAGAATATACTTACATATATATATAGCCAAGAAAGATAGAATGAAATCGATTTCTAGTCAATAGAAAGAATGAAAAGTACTAAATACTTTGATCTCATTTCACTTGAATACTAAAGTTCTGCAAAATAGATCAACTATTTTATATAAGTACTGCCTCAAAGAACTGCCATCACAATACACAATAATTTAAATATAATGAGTATGCAAAAAACTAAAGTAAAATCAAGGATACTAAAAACTCAATTCAATGTCTACGCTGCGTCTGACTGCAATGCGATATTTACTATCGATAATCACATTTTTATATCATTTTATGCAATCCTGTGTGTCATTTTCTGTTTTTAATGACGCTGACGTGTCAATGCGAGATGAAAAAAAAACCGAACTGCTGCCAGTCAAATGTTGTCTGATGCTGTGTGCTCCTTGCTGGTGGAGTCCGGCCGTTGTCCTTTGGCATTGATTCAACTGTCCACTTCAGGGCCAACGTCTAGCCGTTGGCTGAATGTCAACGTATTGATTTCGGTCTGTCTTCTCTGCACTTTTTTTTGCATCATTTTTGTTTTCCATTTCACTGCTTTAAATTACTTTTGAAACTGTCCTGGTCCTGGTTTGAGTACGGATACAGCTTTGGGTTCATCCGCTTGTCCGTGTTAAGTTACTATGCTGAGAGGCTGAGCGCAGTGTCCAGTGCGTAATAAATACGCTTCGGCGCGGTTTTATGATTGACGGCCTCATTGGCCCCAACATGGCGTCTAGACAAAAGTTTTAGTTTTGCAATTAAAATTGTTTGGCAAACATCAAAACGAAATTTGTTGATTAGAAGCAACTTTCGTTTACGACATTATTAAGGTCTATAACAGCTTGAGAATTTATTTGCTGTTAATGTCACCATGTTAAGGCGCTGTCATCTAGCAGTTAAGTGTTTGCCATATTTTAAATTCCATTGTAATGTTAGGCTGCATGTCCTGCCTCACTGCGGAAAACTTGCTAGTATGTCAGTCATAAAATTTCGTCTCAAAGCGTTATTACAGTGCGGCCTGGACTGCATGGTTTGCTTTACGGGAAAGTGTAACTTGGTCAAAAAATTCATGATTTTGATATTCATCGATGTCTCTTCAATTGTTTAATGCATTGGTGTTCAACAATTTTTCACCACGGACCACTATAACTGCATTTTGCGAAGACAAGCCGAATTTCATTAGCACAAATCTGCCACATTTGGTGAAATATTAGACGATTGTCCGAAAACCAAGATGAAGACGACCACGAAGAGAATGCTGTTGAGGAGGGAGAAGATGTGTCGAGCGAAAGAGCAACAGGAAGGGGAATGCGAAAACGAAGAGGAAGGCTAGGACAAAGAGGAAGGAAAAGACAACTGAGATGAGAAAATCGAAAGACAATAAGGCACGCCAAAACGAAAAAGACAAGCATAGGAGATAGAAGGATGTGGATATATGAAGATGTAGACGGAGGAGGAGAAGATAAATGACAAAAAGGAGAAGAAAGAGAAGAAGAACCTGGCGAACTATTGATAGTGGCGCCAGTCGATATTTTCGATAGTCTAAGGAAAAAGATTCGATGCTATCGTTAGTACTTTTGGTTTCAGTTTATGTTTTCGTTTCTGTTCTGCCTTTAGCATGTGTTTAAACAATTGATTGATTGAAACATCGATAGTGAGACACAAAGAAAAAAAATCATTACCTCGATAGTACTATCGATAGTTTTGCAGCTCTACAGAAAGGAGCATGCAATTTAATAGAATGGAATCCTGGACCGTTAACAAATTCAAAATTTCTGCTGAAATGCGACCATCTTTCAATACAGTATACTTGTGAGGCTGCTTGTGTTGCTGTCTCTGTCAGGCCAACTCACTAGTAGGCAAAATTGAGAAAGCAAAAAAGAAACGCACATGTATACACTGTCTTTGCAATGGTCGCATTTCAGCTAGTCGACTCAATGTAGCGGCCAAGGATTCAAATCTATTAAATTTGATGCTCTTTGCTCTACTGCCTAATCTAAGGTGCGCGGATGATTGTGAGCGTAGCGAGCAGGGCACGGAGTTTAATAGTGTAATAAATTTTAATAATTTCAATTTCCATTGTAAACGAAACATGGAATCAATCTTAAGTAAGGTACTTTCCGTGTTAATCGAGGTCAGCCTGTATGTGCGTAAGTGTTAAAGACAAAAGCACTTTTAGTTTATGTTCGCAAATAAAACTTTAGTGTAGCTCGGTGCAGCGTTGCCTACATGCCACAAAAAACAGAAAAACAAACAACAAAACACACACATACACCCACGCATGGGCGTGGCACAGCTTTCCACACTTGACTTGACTGGAAACTAAAATCTAATAACACTTTTAGTACAAATACATGTTAATGTGACCCCAAGGAGCCGCAGCGCATAAAACTAAATGCAAAGTCACGCACACTGGTTCAAAAACGCACACACAGAGATAGTTGGCTTGACTTTCATAATTCCGTGCATGTTGCCAAAAAAAAAAAAGTAGTAGCAGTAGCTGTAACCTGGCCATAAAAGGCAACCACAAAGTTGTATTACAACCATCTAAGCTCTCTCTTCCTCACTCTCAGTCTATGGCTGGTCATGCAAACTATGGCAACGGACTTGCCAACCTGTGCCGAGCACTTTTGGCGCACAAGTTTATGCGGCATTATTAGCCATAGTAAAAGTTAGCTTAGCTGCTTTTTGTATACCATCAAACACACTCACACACCCACAGTTACTCATATATATATACAAAATACTATCTAAGTGCAGCCAGTGAAATGCTTTCTTGCTTTATTAGATTCCTTCTGGTTCTGGTTACTTTCAAGCTCGTAAAGTTTTTCCGGGTTCTTCTCTTGCTTCTCTTTTATATATTTTGAAGCCTGCACTTTGTCTGTTACTTTGTCTGCTTGTGGGCAGTACCGAGTATTAAAATAAATACCAACATCGTGCGTATGTTGCAAAAATATATAGAAAACTTTTACACAAAAAAGTTGACCAAAATGCAGAGCGCTTAGTTCTTGTATACAATTTTTTTTTTTTTTTTTTGTTTTTCATATATTTTTGGTTTAATATGCATTGAAAACTTTCTTTGTTGCAGCGCGAAAAGTTTTGCGCCAACTTAGAAACAAAATATCAAAATTAAGAGTGCGCAAAATAAAAAAAAAGCTACTTGTAATTGTTGTTGAGGTAACAAATTTGCTATGGGTATTTATAGAAGAAGCTCCGCTGGCATAAATAAAAGTTTTAGCGGTCAGTTGCAGACAAATGTCCGAAAAATGTAGCAATTTGGAAGTTTTGTTGCCCTTAAACGTGAAAGAAACCTTTAACCTTTAAGTTAAGCTTTAAAGTTGAGGATTCTCAGGCTTATTGTTTTGTGTTACTTTAAGGTGTTCAAGAGAAACGTGTGCAGAGTTGCAAGATGTTAAGGGTTACCCCTATACCCTTCTCCCACCAGAAGTTGCACGATAATTGCTAGCCAAGAATGTCTTGAAAACAAAAACAACAATGCTAACAAACGACTCAAAGTCCTTGGTATCGAGAAGGGTATTAAATCAATGGCTTTTATTTGAGAGAAATAAGCAAGATACTTATTTGGAAAAGGATTAGTAAATCATCAAAATTTATGTCACAAAGTACTGCAACGACGTTCGCCCGGCTAAGAACAAACGGCAGTTTCAACTTAACTTAACTTTTACCACGGTACAGTATGCAGTCAGCACTATAAAAGTTAGACCTATTGCTGCATAGAAGCTCACTTGTTCACCGATCTCCAAGCCTACAGCATCACTGGTAAGTGCCTAAGAAAAGTTAGAAATAGTAGTAGTAGCCTTCCTAACACCACCTAGTTCCCTCACTCTAATTCCACATGGACTTGGGTAGCGGCCCGTCATCCAGAACATATGCACCTCCACCTAATCTTAATAGCGACTCGTTGTGAAGCATTGAGGTGGGGTATCCCATGCATTCACATCCACATGATCTTGGCTTGCGGCCCGTTGCGAAACATCCAGACCATGAGTACCTACACCTAATCTTGCTAGCAGCACGTTGGAAAGCATCGAACGATAAGAGATTCCCCTTTCTTATTTGAAGCTCTGAAGCACTCTGATATGGTAGACTCATTAAGTCTATTGAACCAGTTTGTGGTTATGTTGCCCTTCTTGTGGTAAGTGCAAAGTACACTGAGGCGCCAGGCACCATATTCTGCATAAAAGTTGTTGCATGATCCTTACAAGCCTTTCGTCACAATTCTGAAATAGGAGTCTATAAATAGCTCTTTTTATGCCATGAATTGAGGTTCTTAGTGGCGTCATTCGATATTTTTGATAGTTTCAGGAAAAATATTCGGTAGTAACGGTAATACCAACGGTTCGAAAAGATTCGATACTATCTATAGTACTATCTTACTACTACTACCTCCCTTACCTTAAAAAGTGTCAAACATGCATTTAATGACAGGTTTTTATATTCATCTAATACTACTTCTGCAAATATTTAGCAATTGCGTTTATCTCTGTATTATAGAGCTGATCTAATAGAATATTATAATTAATTTGTTGCTGCTTTAAAGAGTCCTGGAATTTGCAGTCTTGCTTATTGATTTTCACCCAATTCAAATTTTGTGGTTCATTTAATCAACAAGAACGTGGCTTCTGAAATATAACATACGTATACACATACAAGTCCTTACCGCCCACTTCCCAAAGTTTCTAAAGCAGACACAAATCAGACCCCGAGCCGTTGCTTTGAAGTCTCATTAGTTACTCGGTTGCCAGGTGACAACAACGGGGAAGAAGCTGTCCGCCACGAAGCCGGCTGACGTATTTGATACAACATATGGCCAATGCTGCCACACGTGTGGCATACTTTATCCAAGGCATTGATACCACATATTATTTTTATATGTACATATCTATATACACGTGATTCTGGCTTTCATTACAATTTGCTGAGCTTAAACTGATACTTTCTGTGTTTGGGTTTGTTTGTTTGCCAAAGGCAAAGTATCTCTATTTTCATGGTATAAAGTTACCTATTAAAGCAATTTCGCTTGATTATTGTAAGCGAACATGTTAACAAATTGCCGTGGCAGTAGCAAGTATTACTTCTCCTAATTGGTTTGTGCAACTTAACATGACTTTTATTTTAAAGTTTAAAATACCGCTGTGTTGCAAGCTGTTGCCAGCCGCCAAGTGGCAGCTATCAGCCGCAGCCATCAATCATGGCCAGCGCACTAAAAGCCACAAAAGTGCGGCAGCTGATGGCCATCGATGGTTAACTGTAAAGTTGACAGCGTCAGTGAGTCATTCAGTTGGCCAGTTGGCATGAAGATGATGTTGTCGCCGTTGCTGTTGTTGTTGGTTGTTGGTGCAGCGATAGTTCAATATGCACTGACCCAAACCGAAGCCAGTTAGTGAGTCGGTGGCCTCAGCAGGAGCAGGCAGGATCCTTCACATTGTGAAAACTGACAGCGATAAGAACTGCTCTCTGAATGGAACTTTGATGTGCTGACTGTGGTTGCAGAGTGCGGCATGTTGCACTTGAAATTCATATGTATGCGCACACACAGCACCACTTAACGGTAAATTAATTAACATAAAAATGTCAATAACAACAATACGGAAGTGGCAACATCATCATAATGACCCAATGGAGGCAAACTTATATGCACACATAGTTGCATGTATGTGTGTGGTTGAGCTGAGAGGAAGGATAACACTTCATTAAAGTGCTCTGACATTTTTGATAGTAAAGTGTTCAAAATGGATTCCTCTTTTTAATACGCAAATTAATTTGGAAAAGCTTGAAATTGATATTAACTAAAACATTCTTCTTTTTAAGTGGCCATTACAAACCTTTATCGGGTTACGTCTTGATTTAGAGCGCTCCAGGCGCGTCTGCGCGTGTGGTCTCTACTTGGTCCACCCAACGGACTCATTGATTGTCCCTTCCTCGCCTTCCTTCATTATCTGAAATTGTAGCTTCTTTATCTATGTCAATGTCGTTGTAGAGCTCATATAGTTTGTCGTTCCATCGAATGCAGTAGTCGCTGTCAACGCGTACAAGGCCACAAATCTTGCGGAGTACTATCCGCTCAAACATTCCAGGGACATCTGCGTCATCACCCATGCTTGGGATGAGCGTATTATAGAGTGTCCACTGAGACCAAAGTAAAATCTATTGGCATGAGTGATTCTGCGTGATGCCAAGTCGAACGAATAAACAAACAGCAGCTCCTCGCGCTCGTAAGGACGAAGATGATCCAGGGAGAGAATTCTTATATGAGTCTGTCGAGAGAGAAGACGTAGACCGTACCTCTGTAAGAAGAACTAGGTTAGTCAGCATGTGAAAAAAGCGGCTTACACATGACCTCGCATAACTCGAATAAGTATCTTCTGATTTGAAGTAACTTTTTGTTAAGTTCTTCCACAAAGTAAACTTATTACAGTGTGAAAATGGGAATTCGTTAAAATCGATTTTTACATATGTTGTATGGAATTTTTGTTTTTTGTATTTTACCACTTTGGTCGCTAAAGTTAAAAATTTCGAAAAGTTTTCCGAAATATCGGAAGTATATCAAAGCTGACAAGTTGCTTTAAGGCAATGTGCTGTTTCTAGTTTCTTTAATTTGACTCGGAATTTTTTTCAAAATGAATTACAGTAGATGTCGCTTATATAAAATGACAAAAATGCATCGTTGTTATTGCATTTAAGCGATAATTTCATATAAGCACTAATCGGATAAATGCAAAAAATTTAAATAAGCTATAAACGCGTACAGTTGTTATAGCTTGAATGCAATAGCGATATGCATCATCGCAAGTGATGGTGATTGGCGTGTTGAAGCGAGCCAAGAAAGCCTATACCACGGTATATTTATGGGACGTAGGATCACTCGTGGACACAATCTTCCACGTCGACAGCCCTATGAAACTAAACATGAGTAACAAACATGAGAAACTAAACAGAAGCCAAACGGCTGAATGATTCTTTCACCTATAAATATACCTTCGCTTACATCTATGTATGTGTATTTAGGCGCCCGATGAATCAGCGAAGAACCTAGTCTATCACGGAGCTTTAAATTGAAATGACGTGTGATTGCCTCAAACTCTCACGTTCCGTGTAAATAACGGAAATTGAATTCAATTGAATACGAAGAGTGTTTCATTCAATAAATTATTGAAATACGAGTGGCGTCATCTGCTGACGATCGCAAATGTTCGATGAAGAAAAACTTATTTCGAGAGAAATCGTGGTTGCTAGAGATTCTTTTAATCAAAATCAATTTTGGGCGCGACAAAGTTCGAAGTGTTCGCTTACATACATATGTATATAAAACAATCAAAAGTCGAGAACTGCTCGAAAGATTTGAATTATTGTGATGTTCGTTTGAGGGGGAATGAGAAAATCAAAGGGAACTGTCTAACTGTTTGGAAGTGGGTAAACGAAAACACAAAAATCGAATGGCATAAATGAATTTTAAAAAGTTAAAATTCATTTTTTAAATTAATTAGTATTTATGTACTTGCAATTGTGGCCGATTTCTCATTTTTCCCTCTTTTATTATTATTTTTGATATCTTTTGTAGCCTCCGACTGTCAACTGTCTGCTACATTAAACCAAACTTCTTTGTGTGTGTGTGTGTGTGTGTGTGTGTGTGTTATTGTATGCGTGTTCAATGGCGGACTTTTGCATCCGTTATGCTGTTTCCGTTTGCAAGAACTGCATTTGTGATACATTTTACAGTCATGCCCCCTTGTCTGCCGCTCTAACCCTTTCAGGACTCTACCAATTTGACCACTTTTATGTGTATTTAAAATCGTTAAAAATAATCTGCAAATTGTGAATTTTTAATGCTTGGCATGTCTGCCGTGGTTTGTTGCCCAGTGTAAGTTGCTGTGGGCGTGGCCGTTGGGTAATAATACCGTCTGGCCGTAGCGCCCAACCAATGCAGCGAGGGCGTCATTGGTGTCAACGTTTCTGTCTGCTGTTGGGTCTGCCTGGTGGTCATCATCAGCCAACACGCAACATTGTTATTGTCCTTGCTGACTGTGAACTCTGTGAAAATGTCAGCGACGTGGATGGGCGTACTCCGCCAATTCTCATACCCATTATCATTGTCATCATTTGCATTTATTGTTTTTGTGCTTTTGTGTGCGAAAAGTGATCAACGCTTGTCTCCGACTCATATGTAGGTTTTATGTGCATGCAAATAACTCCCCAAAAATATGCCCCATTACGCCCTGTGCGCTATGATTGCACAACGGAAGTGTTGTGGCGGAATTAAAATAAATAAATGCATTCCAGCTCCGTCTGGCCAACGGCTGACTCAAGCTGGAGCTGGCCATAAAGCTGGTTGCTTCATTTGTTGCTCATTAATTTGTTGCATATGTGTTGGGGCATAAGTGATACATTTTAAAGTTCATTACGAGATTGCATTGTGCTGAACGTAGTTCTTTGCTTCTGGAGCTCGCAGCCCACAAGTTTCGAGTCCCACATATATGTAAAACGTTTCCATGCGGTACATAGCGGCTATTATATACCCTGTAGCCTGTAGTGGTTTATTGGTAATGTCTATCATATTTTTGCGCGTTTAATAAACATAGATAGAGAGGATCATAGATCATGCCATCATGGTGTACAAGGGTTAAATGCCAGATAATAGCTTCAAGCTAAAAGCTTTCAACAACGCCATCTAGCGTACACACATGCTAGCGCCATCTATCATCCGTCTAAGCCAACACATTTATGTGTAGCGTCAAGGCATGCACAAAGAAAAAATATCTTTACATGCTTAAATACCAAGTAACCGAAGACTCATCACAGAAAATACAAGAAATTTAAGATGAAGTCAACTCTCGGGTTTGGTCTAAAATTCGTCTTTATTCGCCAGATAAACTGAAAACTACAAATATATGTTTAACGTTCGAAATGTATTAATGGAATTAAGTAACCGACCATTAATGGTCCAAATTATGTATATAATGAATACTTTAGCTGATTAAAATCTCATTCATTGTTGGTTTTTTTTAGGTGGGTAACATTAAACAACAAACACTTATAAAACATATAAGACTAATGTAGAATCTTTCGGCACTTTACTGCTTCTTTTGTTTTTTGTTCTTTTGCTTCTTTTCTCCGGAGAAAATGTTCTTAACTTTACGGCATACAAAGCGTATGAACAAGAAGATACAGTACAGAATAAACAGTATGCCGCCATAGAGTATGAGCATGGCATCCAAGTTGTGATACTGAATAAAGCTCAAATCTTGACCAGCGCTTCTCAAATACCTGGCGCCCTTCGTTCTACTTACATGCTCTACCCAATAGACAGCACGCTCCAGTGGAGTCCCTTGCTGATCCCTATAGCGGTCTGACATGGCGCGCACCAATTCGGTGGGCTTCGGATCACCGATAATGCGATTTACAGCTGCTACAAGTTTTTCTGCCGTCAGCTCATTAAAGTTGACTGTAACGCCATAGCCATTCTGCTCGGCACGCGCCATATTCAAGAATTGATCTCCGAACACAGGTATGCCCACAAACGGCTTGGCGTGGTAAATGGATTCCGTAGTGCTCAGCAGACCGCCATGTGTTATGAAAGCAATAACTTTTTCATGTGCCAAGATATCGTCTTGTGGGAACCAATCGGATATGAACACATTATCCGGCTTGCCGGGCAGATTTGTGTCTTCAAATTTCCAAAGCACTCGCTGCTTTAAGCTGCGCAAAGCCTTAAGAAGTTCTGTACGTGTTTCTAAGGGTAAAGTCTTGCTCTTTAGATTGGAACCCATGGAAAAGTATATAACACCATGTTCGGCGCCATTGATAAACTGTTCTATGTCGGCTGGAAGTGGTTGACGCTTGCGATTGATGTGCATGCCGCCTACTTCAATCATGTTTGGGTTGTATGGTCTTGGAAAACTTAGGGAAACATGCTGATTAAGCAGCACTAAAGCGGCATTCTTGCGCATGTCATAGAAATTTTGCTTGTTGTTGGGAAAATACTTTTTATAGAGCTGCTCCTGGAGTGGCAAATAGTACAGACTCATAAAGATTTGTTCATAGGTCAGAAAAGCCAAGTTTCCCACTCGTTCCAAAAGCGACATGTGATCGCCAAACTTGAGCAAAGCATGAGGCACGTACGAGGGCGGTGAAGGAGAGCCCACCTGTAAGAGAGCAACAAGTAAACATCTATCGGTAAATACATATCTTATCGTTACAACAAAATACTTACCATATCGGTATTCCAGCTGACGGCACCAAAAGTGCCTAGACCTATGAGTGGGGCATTGAAGTACTCTGCAAAACCAAAGTGTGCCTCATTGAGAAAGACCTCACAGATGACGGCATCAAAGGTTTTATTCGTTTTCTTCAGCTGCTCTATGGTGGGTTCGGTGAGCACAGTTTCGGTTATTTTAAGACCCATGGCATAAAAGTCGATTATCTGCTCTACAATAGGTGTTTTCGCCAAATCCAGCAAGCCGGACGTCATTTCTGTAGAACACAAAATTTTTCGTAAACCTATTTAAGAACTTGTTTTGAGTAAAGCTTACTCTCCATGATCACAAATATGCCCGGTATGGGCACATCAATTAGATTCTTAAGGGGTTTCTTTTGCGGAAACGGCGAGACCAGCGTTACTTCATGACCCGCCTGGACCAAACCCTTGGCCAAAGCTGAGCCCACATTAAAATGAGAACGGGCCGCCGTAGGTAGTACTACTAGGTAATTATAGGCAGTCGCACAGCTCAGCAGGCCGAGTAACAAGAGACCGATTAAACAAGTTCGGTGATGTAAGCGCGCCATATTTATATAATATTTGATACAAATTTTTTATATTTCGACAAATAACTATTGATTTTTTAAGCACAATTTTTGCTCATCTTTTTGTTACAAGCTGCTAACGCGCCGCTAATTCACCACAAACTGAAGGCGATCGTACACAAAGATTGCGTATATATATCGTAACGAGCTGCCGGCTAACAGCTTCGGCCAGCTTGGATCTAGCATGCGCTACACGAAGCCCATCGATAGGGCATTACGATAAGCACGATGATAGCGCACTTTTGCTGTTGACCAGATGATAGCTTATCGGTCGAGCCGAGCCGAACCAGATGGCAACACTCGCGAACGTGACTACGCAGCTTTTGAGTTGTTAGTGGAGCTCTATTATGTTTATACATATATATTATATCAATATATAATATATAAGAGAACTGTATGACTGTTTGCTAGTTACGTTTAATTTAAAAGAGTTATTGTGTGTTGTAATTGTATCACAATAAACCTATTCAATTAATCTGACATCAATTTAAGTTGATGGCGATCTAAGAGTCTTTCTATTGTCCAGTTAGAAGACAACGAAGTCTTTCATTGCACAACGGCTGTAAAGAAGAAATGCTCCGGCTCTTGATTTCTTCGCACACTCAATCCACGTTTACATTCAAAACTTGGAAACTCTGGCTCATATTTTAGCATTTCTATAAAAAGTGAACTTTTTTTGCAGTTTGTAGAAGGAGGAGTCTAAATTTGGAACTTTATTAGGTAAATCTTTTGAAGTTTCTATCCGATCTTGATGATTTTTATACACATGCACAGTGAGAGTATACATGTGCCAAATTTTAATCGGATAGCTTTTATGGTGCAGGTGTAAACCGCGAAAGTCTTTCATGGGTGAGATGTCAACTTTCATCGATAGACTTGATCTTTTCTTACTCTTATAGTCTCTGAGAACCATCACGGACAGACAGACATACGGTTATGGCTATTTGGACTCAGCTGTTGCTCCTGATCATGTTTGCCCATGGAACATATGGTCTGCCACGACTCCTTCTGCCTTTTATATACATTACACAAATCTATAATTCCCCTTAATACTTTGGCAAAAGGCAAACTCAACAAAATTCAATATTTTTAAATTAATCAATCGGCACACCGCAAAAAAAAAATAAAAACAACACCGCCACAGATTGCTGTTCATACTCCTTCTCTTTTACACTCATTTACAAAGCGTAGCAAAATACTGCACTCTTTTGTTCTCTTCTTTCTACTCGCTATTCGAATTATTATTGTTGTTTTTTGTTCGTATGTTTTGAACAGGAAAATGCACCTTTTAACATTTACTTAGATTTACAACGGTAAACTAGTCATTTTTAGAATTTTTTTGAGTTTATATAAGAAGCTGATTCTTAGTTAAGTCACAAATTGTACAACAAAATATAAGTTTTGTTTTCTTAATCTAACAAAATATATTTTTGAACAATTTCACTTTTCATAAAATTTAAAATTTTTTATTTCTTTTTCGGGTTCTCCGAACTCACACATATTTTGAAAATTTTCGTCTAATTCAATTCAAATTCGTCAAGACCGACTCGTATGCCATCACGGATCTGTTCTTACGCTTGGATAGTGTTAGATCTGTGTGCGCAACACAATTTTGGCTCACAATTTTGTTCACTTAGTGCAGATCACTACTGACATTTCCACAATTTTCATGCTATACCCCTTTATATTTACGCATTAAAAGATACAATATGCTACAGTGTATCGTATAGTTGTTATTGCTGCTTTCTAGCCCAATTTTTTTTTTTACTTGCCAATCTTTTTTGCTTATTAGATTATGATTTCAATTGTTAAGTTTTTGGTGAAATTGGAAATTTGTAAATTTTAGTATCCATGATGAAAATAAATAGCCAATTATTTATAAAAGTAAAAAGGTTAGCGTCGACTTGTTGTCGACATATAAATATTGAGTTAGATCAACGAGAGATCAAGAGACGATAAATTGAAAGATTGTAAATAAATATTATACGCCGGGAAACAATTGCTGCATTATCGTTGATGAAGTTAGAACTTATAGCTATATAGAAACTCAGTTAGAGAGTGGAGTTGGGTGTCATCGGGTACTCGAAAAATAAGAAACTGCATAAGGTTCATCCCGGGCGCGGATTTGTTTCTCTACGGCCCTGGTCATACACTACATACATATGTATGTATGAATCAGTAGTTTGGCTTGAAGTAGAGCACGTGAGGACAGGTTTTTCTATGGAATATATGTTTACTTGATATGAATTTGCTTGTGTTTAGTCATAATCAGCTTCTCTGACAGTCTGTTACTGGTGGGAAAGGGTAAGGGGCTTGAATTGTTTGATTGTTTGAGTCTGAGTTCAAACGTGTTGAACCCAAGCCAAAACAAATTGTGTTTGCTCAGCATGACAAGCAAAAATGTTTACCCATTCAATTGATCAAATTTTGGTAGCTTATCAACTGGTTATAAGCTATGTTTGACCCGACTTATCTAAAAAATAGAACAACAAATGATAGTTGGATTTTTGTAATAGAAAAACTATGAACTATCATTTTACTTTGAACTACATTTTTTGACGTTAGCTCAAAGCCTCGTGAACTTCATAGCAAATACTTACATATATGTGCATAGACATTTATTTTTGGTCTAAGTGCCGAAACATCAACACCCATGCAAAAACATATTACTCAATCGACTATCAGAGGAGTCCGATTCCTATCATCGATGGACGAACTAAGTGGAAGTTTGATACTCATGACATGATAATGTCCAACAAAATTAAGTCGGATTCAAGCTTTAATCCTACTAGAAAGCGTGTTGGACAAAAGTAGAAAGACGGTATGCAGCTCTACATCGTTCCAAACCAAGCCTAATAGACCAGTACAAAAATGAGCGATTTACAGTGTATGAGAAATACAAGGTTTAGGTCGTGTGATCTGTAAACGTTATTTTTAGCGATGAAAAAAGTTTAATTAAGATGATAATTAAAGTTGAACTTGGATGGTTCAAAACTATACCATGACGGAAAATCCCTTATGGTATGGGTTGTGTTTAGTGCCATGTCCCACTACTAATGATAGCCAGCTAACAAAGTGGTCCTCTTAGTCCCTTAAACTTCAAGGTAACAACATTCTGCCAGTACTTCAATTTATGATTTAGTTCATTTATTCAACATAGCAAAAAGGTATTAATAACATTAGTCAACACGAGTTCATATGTTAATGTTCTGATTGGTGATTATCTTTAAACTACCTTCCCTGAATATAGTACTCTTCGTACTTTACCCTCAGGTTTCTAGAAATGCGACTATGGGACTTGGTGGACTCGTCTCCTAGATATGTTAAGATCTAAATATCTGTTGACATCTAGGCAAGATAGGGATCCTGTGTTCTGGTGGAACATGCTTCTGATCGCCATTCACCGAGGAATGGCCATGGTCATACTTCTCTCTACCTTAACCATTCTGGCGCATTTTGGTTTCATACTATTTTTCAAATTATGCAAAAATTTGGGAAAGTTTTCTTTGCGCATTTGCGACTTTCGCTTTTTGTCATTTGTTTTTAGGAATTTCGAATTGTGGAAATTTTAAAAAAGTCCCTGGGAAGCTCTATTATGTGTAAAGCTGCCATACAAAGGAGTGTATAAAATATGAAACAATAATTTCATCCGTTCAAAAAAACATAGATAGGATCATAGATCATGGCGTACGCGGGTTAAAAGCACCACAAAAGCTTAAAGCTCAAAACTTTCAACCACGCCATCTAGCGTGCACACATGCTAGCGCCATCTATTATTCGTATGGCAACGCCATTCACCGTGTATTTACGTGGCCAAAGCGCCTATATATATTTCACAAAGAAAAATATCGTTACAAGCTTAAATAACAACTAACTGAGGATTCATCGAAGAATATGCACAAAATTTGAAATTTAGTCAAATTTCGGGTTTAGTCTAAAATTCTTATTCGGCAGAGAAAAAATTAAAAATAAGTGAAAATTATGCTTATCTTCGAAAAGTATTCATCTAAGTGAACTAATTCACCATAAGTGTTCCGAACATACAAATGTAGAAAATAAATTCTTTAGTTAAAATCTTCATTATTCATCGTTGGTTAGTTTTTAGAATTTTTTAGTGTGTCTAAATAAATACTTTTTTAGCCTTTAACTTTATGTCGTAGTTTTACTTATTTAAAGCGAATTTTTTACTATAAATAACAAACGAAAAACACTTATAACACATTTAAGACTACTATAGACTCTTTCGGCACTTTACTGCTTTTTTTGTTTTTTGTTCTTTTGCTTCGTTTCTCCGGAGAAAATGCTCTTAACTTTTCGGCACACAAAGCGTATGAGCAAGAAGACACAGTACAAAACAAATAGTATGCCGCCATAGAGTATGAGCATGGCATCCAAATTGTGATACTGAATAAAGCTCAAATCTTGACCAGCGCTTTTTAAATACCTGGCGCCCTTCGTTCTACTAACATGCTCTACCCAATAGACAGCACGCTCCAGTGGAGTCCCTTGCTGATCCCTATAGCGGTCTGACATGGCGCGCACCAATTCGGTGGGCTTTGGATCACTGATAATGCGATTTACAGCTGCTACAAGTTTTTCTGCCGTCAGCTCATTAAAGTTGACTGTAACGCCATAGCCATTCTGCTCGGCACGCGCCATGTTCAAGAATTGATCTCCGAACACAGGTATGCCCACAAAGGGCTTAGCGTGGTAAATGGATTCCGTAGTGCTCAGCAGACCGCCATGTGTTATGAAAGCAATAACTTTTTCATGTGCCAAGATATCATCTTGTGGGAACCAATCGGATATGAACACATTATCCGGCTTGCCGGGCAGATTTGTGTCTTCAAATTTCCAAAGCACTCGCTGCTTTAAGCTGCGCAAAGCCTTAAGAAGTTCTGTACGTGTTTCTAAGGGTAAAGTCTTGCTCTTTAGATTGGAGCCCATGGAAAAGTATATAACACCATGTTTGGCGCCATTGATAAACTGTTCTATGTCGGCTGGAAGTGGTTGACGCTTGCGATTGATGTGCATGCCGCCTACTTCAATCATGTTTGGGTTGTATGGTCTTGGAAAACTTAGGGAAACATGCTGATTAAGCAGCACTAAAGCGGCATTCTTGCGCATGTCATAGAAATTTTGCTTGTTGTTGGGAAAATACTTTTTATAGAGCTGCTCCTGGAGTGGCAAATAGTACAGACTCATAAAGATTTGTTCATAGGTCAGAAAAGCCAAGTTTCCCACTCGTTCCAAAAGCGACATGTGATCGCCAAACTTGAGAAAAGCATGAGGCACATAAGAGGGAGGTGAAGGTGAGCCCACCTGTAAGGGAGCAACATGTTAATAGTTAATCAGTAAATACATATCTTATCGTTATAACAAAATACTTACCATATCGGTATTCCAGCTGATGGCACCAAATGTGCCTAGACCTATGAGTGGGGCATTGAAGTACTCTGCAAAACCAAAGTGTGCCTCATTGAGAAAGACCTCACAGATGACGGCATCAAAGGTTTTATTCGTTTTCTTCAGCTGCTCTATGGTGGGTTCGGTGAGCACAGTTTCCGTTATTTCAAGACCCATGGCATAAAAGTTGATTATCTGCTCTATGATAGGTGTATTTGCCATATCTAGCAAGCCGGACATCCTTTCTGTAGAACACACAATATGAGCAAACTCATTTGAGAACTTGTTTTGAGCAAAGCAGCTTACTTTCCATGTTCACAAATATGCCCGGTATGGGCACATCAATTAGATTCTTAAGGGGTTTCTTTTCCGGAAACGGCGAGACCAGCGTTACTTCATGACCCGCCTGGACCAAACCCTTGGCCAAAGCTGAGCCCACATTAAAATGAGAACGGGCCGCCGTAGGTAGTACTACTAGGTAATTATAGGCAGTCGCACAGCTCAGCAGGCCGAGCAAGAAGAGACCAATTAAACAAGTTCGCTGATGTAAGCGCGCCATAATTATATTTAAGTGAAATATTTGCTATATTTTTTATATATTTCCACGGAACGCAATATTATCATTGCTTTTTAAAGCAGAATTTTTGCTCATATTTTTCTGTTGTTATTTGACAAGCTGCTAACGCGCCGCTAATTCCCCACAAACTGAAGGCGATCGCACACAAAGATTGCGTATATATATCGTAACGAGTGCCGGCTAACAGCTTCGGCCAGCTTGGATCTAGCATGCGCTACACGAAGCCCGTCGATAGGGCATTACGATAAGCACGATGATAGCGCACTTCTACTATTGACCAGACGGCGGTAGTTTATGGGTCGAGCCGAACCTGTTGGCAACACTCGCGAACGTGACTACTCAGTTTTTGAGTTTTTAGTGAAGCTCTATTTTATATGTACGTATGTGTGGTTGCATGTATACAAATAAGTATGTAACGTATCAACACGTCTATGTATTATGCCGTAATCTTGGCTCTTTCTTTGTTTATAAATTATTCATTTAGGTTCTATTTTGTTTTGTTCTTTTAGGTTTTTGCATGTTGCCTAAGTTTAAAGATGTCGAAAATACATAAAGAGTATTTGTATGCTCTATAAGCAAAAGGTTGAGAGGGTATATTAGTTTCTTGTCTGCATGTTTGACACAAGGTAATGTTATTCAAAAGCTTGGCCAGATGAATATGTTTGTTTATGTCTGTCTAAATGTAGAGAAATATATCAAAATATAACGTATAAGAGATCTGTTAGAAAGCACTTAATACGACGTTGAATATCATAATATGAAAAAATTAATGCATGCGATGGCTACGTCTAATTGTGTGTTTGTTATGGGTATTATAATGAACCTTTTCAATAAAACTAACATAAATTTAAGTTTATGGCTATTACAGATAGTCTTTGTATTAGAAGTTAGTTAGAAGAAGTCGGTTTTTCATTGCACAGCAGCTGTGAAGGGGAAATGCTCCGTACCTCAATCCAGTTAACGTTTACTCGGTTTTACACCTCTTAACACCTTTTACAACTAATAAAATAAAAATGTCCAAAACGGCACCAAATACTGAATTTGTACACCGTACTCTGTCCCTGTAAGCTCTGGTATATAACGCCAACCCCAATGCCCCTCTCTAGGTAGATCATATTCTTTTTCCATTTTCCGTTCCTCTTCCTCCTTCTGTTCCTCTTCCCCTGCCTCTGCTTCTTCCTAATCCTATTCATACAGCCGTCACGAAAAACTGTTCTAACGTTCGGATAGTGTTAATCCTATGTCTGCATACTTATGTTAAGTTGTCGCTGTTGTTTTCGCGCTAGATGGCGCCACATCATGCCAAGTTAGATGCTCTTAGCTGCGTTCGTATTTAGCAAAATACACTTCCAGTTCTCTAAATCGCTCTTAAAATCGTTAATTTTTCGCTCATTCATTCTCTTATTGGTTGTTTTTCGCTTTTTTACTCAGGGTGGCTCAAAATTTTAGTTACTTATTGCAGATCACTAGTAACATTTCCGCATTTTTAATGCTTTTTCATATTGACTCATTGACAGGTACAATATTCTGCAGTGTATCATATAGCGCGACTGCAGCTTTCTGTTTTCCAAATGCTAAATTGCGAAATATATTTTTTTTTCACTTGCCAATCTTTGTTGCTTATTAGATTATGATTTCAATTGTTAAGTTTTTGATGAAATTCGAAATTGGTAAATTTTAGTATCCATGATGAAAATAAATAGCAAACTATTTATAGAAGCATAAATGTTGTTACAAAGTTGACTTTGCGTCGACTTATCAGCATATCTGACAGAGTTATATTTTTTCATATATAATGATGGAAAATATGGAAATAGCATAGTCATATATAGATTCATATGGACATTTTTGGTCTACCAATAGAGCTCAATGAGAGATCAAGAGATGATTCTTACATTATTCTCATCATTATATATCTCTCTTTAATAGATATACACAAACTCATTAAGAGGAAGGATTTTGCTGGGGACCAGAAATGGAGACTTTGACAGTGAAAGTACCAATGAAATACACAGTGAAATGGAATAAATAGAGGGCCGTATAAGTTTCACCCCGGTTGCGATTTTTTTTTTCACTACGCCCCTGGATAAACATACATAGCTATATATGTACATATGTACATGCTTATATACGTACAATTTGGTTAATTGCAGCTCTTTCGAGAGTAAGCTTTTGCTTAGCTCCAGAGAGTGCTTATGAACATATGTATATTAAAAGAGTCGGGGCTTTGAGAGGGGCATGTCAGTACAGGTTTTTTATATGGAATAGATGTTTGTGTATAAGTTGCGTGTGTTTAGTCATGATCTGTCGAAGCTGAAGTATAAAAAGGGGCTTGAATTGTTTAGTTTTTAAAGTCTGAGTTCAAATGTTGTTTGAATCAACCAAAAAAAATTTGTGTTGGGTCAGCATGACAAGCACAAATGTTCACCCATTTAATTGTTTTAGGTTTATCAAATTTTTGAAGCTTATCAATTGACTATAATTATGCTTGACCCAACTTTTCTGAAAAATATAACTACAAAAAGTAGTTGTATTTTCGTAGGAGAAACACTTGAAATGATCATTTCTCTTTGAAGTCACATTTGCAGAAAGCCATGAATGGAGCAACGAGACTGTTCAATAAGATTCTTGGTAGCAAGATAATATGCGATTTTTGCATCTACGATTATAAACAATTCCCATACCGATAGTAAGAGAGCCCTGCTAGGGGAACTTCGTTTCCAATAGTTTGAACAACGACGACAAATATAAGGTGGAGGAGCACATGGTCTTGATGCGACCAAACAGAGATCAAATAGAGAAAACTACTTTAAAAATTTCATCATCCTGAACGATAGGTGAATTTCAAGAAGGACGATATCTGCATCTTCTGTTCTATGTTAATGTGTTGCAATCCCAAAATATCTCTCTTAGCAAGTCCGGCATCTGGGACATTGACCCTAAGGTTTTTGCTTGAAATTTCTAGATAACATCATTGTGACATTTTTGCGAAAAAAAACTTCTGCTGGTATTTCAATTAATGAGTTAGTTTATTTGTGTTAAATTAGTAGTATTATTTGAGAGAACGAACTGAATTCAGCAACTGACTGTTAGTTGGTTAACAGAAAGAAAATGTTATAACCTCAATAAAAGGCCCTTAGCTTCAACATAAAGTATTAATAATAACACTACTCAACACGAGTGGTGTAAGAGATTTGATGGGTGATTATGTTTAAACTACCTTTCCTTAACAACGTATTCTTCGTGCTCAGTCAGCCTCAGGTTTCAAGAAACCGCGAATATCGGTAAATGGCAAATGGGTAAATGATTCTGATCGTCATTCACCGGGGAATGGCCAGGGTGATACTTCTCTCTACCTAAACCAAGTTGCCGCACAACCTCCACGTGGTGCCTGCTCTAATTGCCACCCAGTGTTAGAGTAATGAGCTTATGCGCGTTTATCTGCTTCTGCGGTTTTTTTTAGATAGTTACTAATGTCAACTAATTAAGGTGTCTATTGACTTTAGTAGCAATATCAGCAACGCTGTTCTTCCGAGAAATAGTTAAACATTTTAATGTTAATGTTTGTTTAAAAACAAAATTTGTATATTGGTTAACTTCAAACACTGTTTTTGTCCCATTTTGTGGCTCTACTTTCGGTAAACTTAGTTTCCATACAATTTTTCAAATTATGCCAAAAGTTTGCGCATTTCTCAAATTGGTAACTTGGGATATATTTAAAGCGTATTCGGGTTTCCTTAATATGTATGTAACTATGATAGCTTTCAGCTCACCCGCCTGGAACCCAACACAATTCGTTAACTATGCCAATGGAGTGCTCCCAGTAGCACATTTGCACTTAAGCCCATGGAAAACTATAACTGCAAAAATTTGAAAGCAACTCTACTCGCTTTTCATTTGTTGCAGCGTTGTTATGGTTGTTATTGGTGCTTTCGTTGTTATTATTGTGCGTTGCAGTTTAATTATACACTTGCGGTTATTTAAAATAATTTTTGTTCAAGCATTTTTGCCAGCTGCCACTAAATCCGCGTGCCACTCCAATCCTTGTGCACCCCAAGACACCCTTCCATCGCTGCCCTCGACCCACTTAAATGCATGCAACAAAATGCTGCAAGCGTTTTTCGCTGCTGTTTGTTGCTGTTTTTCTTGTTGTTATTTGTTCTTTGGCTGTTGGCTCATTCGTTCCACTTATCTCTCAAATGAATAATACTAAAGAAATGAAAATGAAAATGGCAAAGTTAACACTTGTTAAACTTTCGTCTGGGGGCACTTTGTGTTGTTTGCAAATTTGTAAATTATATGGCCAAACAACAAAGTTGCTGCAACAATAGCAACAGCAACAACAACAACAATAACAACCACTACAATTACAACAATGGCAAGTGGCAAGCGAATAATTAGCCAAATAACCGTTGGGTGAAAGCTGCTTACAATGCATTTTGAAGAGCTGAAACTGAAGGGCCAAACAAAAGTTCAACGTTAGCAACAATCAGCAACATTGCAAGTAGCATCAAATCAACTAAATTGCAACACAGTTGCAGCAAGTACAGTCAGCTGTGAAATAGAAAGTATGAAAAAACAGCAAAAATGTTTAAATTGCTTTAAAATGTTGCGAACCATTTCGCTGAGAGAGGTACATGCTTTGGTTTTCCGGTTAAATAGCTCATTTTTATTCAATCAGTGCAAAAAACAGCGAAACTATAACATGTAGCATGTTATCGATACATTTGATTCGTTAAAGACGTCTCAAAAGACATTTAAGAAACGTTATGAATCAGACATTGAGAAGCATGTGCTGGGGGTTTTCCTTAATTTTCTTGACAAATCAGATATATATCTGGCATATTGACGAATTGCTTTTTGGCTGAAAATCGGTTCGAAATAATATCTGCCATACCAACAATTTGCTTTTGGGTTGAAAGTCGGTTGAAGGAGATTTTTGGCACACCCCTGTGAATGTCATTTTTAGACCTTCAAATAAGGTTCACTCTTTGAGAAGTCGTCAGCCTTACATGTAAAGCCGTTCTCACAATATGCTTCAAAATGGCGTGGCTTTTGTATAGATGCTGCAATATCTTTGGAACTGCCACGTAATACTTATTAAGAAGAAGTAGCGGCTGTTACTTCTTCGCTGGTTGCGGCCCGAATTTTCATAAAGAAAAACTAGTATAGGATCTGCCAGAAATCTCTTGTCTAAGGTTTCCTTTGAAAAGCATTCACAAATTGCTCTTTGGCCAAGAATCGGTTTAAAATAAAATCTGACATACATCTGGCTTGCAGGTTATCCCTGACAAACGTAAACTTCCTGATTCAGGTCTGTGCCAGATAATTTTTCGAAATTTTAAAAAGAAATTCTTCAAAGTGTCTGCTATATTCTAAAAAGGATGAGATATCTAACAAGAAAGCACCTCACCGACGGAAAATGAATGCCAATGAAAATGGCAATGGAAATTTTGGTCAAAACCGCCTAGAGATTTCTGGCACAGTCTTGAATGTTTAACTAATCCATATCTTACACGAAGGACAAACCATAAATCTTAAGATACATCTGGCTTGCAGTTGACCCCTGTCCAACGTAAATGCTTTATGATTTTGAATCAAATTCACTAAGAAGCACAAAAACTACGTGTTGTCAATGATTCGTCCTTATCCTTCTACATTTGTAATTTGTAAAACATCGTTTCGTATATAGTTCAGCTTAAAACGAAACATAAAGGAAGCCACGTAAAGCAGCCCTTAAGATGTAGTGATTTTTCAGCAATTAGCTTTACCAAGAAAATTGTGCGTCAAAAGTGACCCCAACGCTCATGGCGGGTTAACACACATGGACAGTCTCTAAACTTTCTTCTAAGCGACGCTTTGCGATTTGAAAACTGAATCACTGCTTATAGAGTCTGACAAAAAGCTGCCTGCTATTATACGAGCACATGTAATGCAATATCCGACTTTGTCTGCTGTGGCTCAGCATGTTGTGTTGCTTGCAATGTTGCAGGCTACATGTTGCTAGAGTTGACAGCATGTGCAAAGGTTGTGACAGTCAAAGCGTGCGTTGTGCCTTGAATGCATGTCCATTGGAGTTGCTCAGACTTCCCAAACGCATAAATTGCTTATAGTTTTTCATTTTTAGTGTTCAGTGTTAGCAGCAAGGTGGGCGCCAAGCAGGCAATCATTTAATGCGGACACCCTAGACTGACAGCCGCACCGACAGACAGAGAGACGGAGAGGCATTTTGTAGGCTTTCGTGTTGGCGTTGAAGTTTGCCGCTGTGGCTGCTGTCCCTGGTGCCGCTGCCGCTCCCGGTGTCACAGTCAGCGTCAGCAACTGACAAACGCGCCAGCCAAATGCGCGGTTAACTAAAAGTGTTGGCCATTTATGACTTGGGCGTTGCGGCTAACTGCCTACTGGCTGTCTGTCTGTCTATCTGTCAGTTTGTGGTTGCAACAGTGCGTGTGTGTGTGTGTGTGCGTGAGTTAATCAATGCAATATGCATAACAAATTTAATACAAATTGCTCGTTAACTTGTCCTTGCACTTGCCTGATTTACTGACCATATCTTTTGTACACCTTTCAACGCCCATCAATGATTTGTGTGATTATGATATAGCGCCAAGCATTTGATTAGTCAATGTTCCCGAGATTCTTAAAGAAAGAAAAGAGAGTGAGAGAGAGTGTGTGTGAGGGAGAAGAGTTCATTAGCGGAAGTAAGCACCAAAGTGACTTCTTTATGCTGCAAAATTCTACAGATGACACATTTGAAAGCTGTGTACACCTTTATTATTTTTCTTTGCTATCTGGAGTTTTAATTAGTTTTTGTTTTTCTAATTAACTGCACCAAAACTAAGAAATCCTTCAGCATGCTGGTGTCAAAAACTTTCCCGTCAATATGCGAAATCTATCTTAAATTGTATTAAATAACTTTAAAATAAAAACCCTCATAAAAAGTGAAAAATATTTGCCAAATTCGAGTTCAGCGACCCTAAAGCTATGCTCTAGGTAAAATTTGTGCCCCTTTAATAGAAAAACTGAAATTTTTAAAACGAAGATTCACACATATCATGTAACGTAGCAGGCAGGATAGTCGCGGCATGAGGCTCACTCTGTTTAGGCAAAATTGTGTGCAAAGTGAGAAGGACTCACCTGATAAACGGCTCATCTTTGACGGCTGCTCTTTAAGTGAGCTGCTTACTTAGTGTATAGCCCATATGCGTACTTTTACGTACGTTAATTTTCGTATGTGTGACATTCAAAATAAAGGTATAAAAACGTATTTTTATTCATATAAGTTTTAAAGCTATAGCTTTTATGGTGTGGGTGTAAGCCGCGAAATTTCGTCACGGGGTAACGGAGTGAGATATAGAAATGAGTATACATATCTGCACTTCTTATATAAATTCCCTAGATAATGATACTCGTATTTCGTCTCATGTATTTGGCGAAAAAGGGTGCACAAATTTTCCTTGCCTTATATAATAGATTATTCTCGAATTTTTTCTAAAACCGCTCACAATTCCAAACATCCAATTGTGTGGGCTTAAAAACAACTTTGCGTGTAACAAACGGTTTCCATTTTCTACTAGTACATATGTACTAGTGAATCGAAAGATTACTTTAAAGCCAGTTGGCGCCAACGCATTGACAACTTTTCTCTGTTGACTCACAAATACTAGTGCAGCAACGTTTATTTTGACCAATAACAGTGGCCAATAGCTACTGAGAATACTTTGACTACTTTTCTCTGCTGAATTCTGCCAAAGTCTCTGCGTTGCTTTAAAGCAGGGGTCGGCGAATCGGGCAGCGCCGCTGGCAACAGTGGCACTTGATGGGAGCAGCAGCAATGTGATGAGCTAAAAAAAGTTGTTAATGAGTTGAGCAAATGGGAAATAAGACGTATATGCTTGTAGACCAAGGGTCGGCGACGCCAGCAGAGATATCGGCAGAATTTAAGTTGCTGCAATAGTATTTGTGTGTCGTCAGAGAAATGTTGTCAACAAACGTTTGCTCAGTTGCCACTGGCAACTTCTCTGCTCACTTTGCCGATCATGGAACTAATTCTCCGTTGTCATTTGGCTGCCGCTGCCTAATCTAAACTTAGCTAAAATAGTTTGTGCGAAATTTCTACCTAAGGAAGAATCATTTCGTTTATAATTCCGTAATTTGAGCCGAGTAAAAAAGTGATTCACTCTCCAAGTTAACAACAATTTAGATCCCAGGCCTATCCCTGATAGATACATCTCTTATTAATCTCTCTTTGCAGCTGAGATACTCCAACGCGAAGCTCATCTATATAGTTGAAAGCTTTGCTAGTCATACCCTATTATCTCTCTGCGTGCATCTGCTTTTTAGAGCCACGCTGTAAAGTACTTCTTCTTCCTTAGGCTACCTAGTATTTCTGCAAATCGACCTATTTAGGTTAACCACAGAAACCCACACAAAAATATAAGTAAGCAAACTGTATGCCAGCGCTAAAACAAGCTTTGATACCAGAAAAAGTTTGAAAAAATGCCAAGGAAAACCGCTTGTATGGTCACAGCTGTTGTTGACTGCCCCAAGGCATTGGGATTGGGATTGGGCCTGTTCCAGAGCTTGGCATTTCGTACGTGGGCTATGAAAACGCGACTGTCAAATTAAATTAATAAACACAACAATTGCCACAGCGGCAAAACCGTTAGCCAAACAAACGCTAGACTGTCCTAGACAGAGAGAGTCCTGTACCCTGGTACCCTCTACCCGCTTTCAACGCTCTGCCGGCACTCAACACAAAATGTTACCAACTGTCCAGTCACACGAACCACGTCGAGGGCGTCGGTTGGCAATCGTAAATGAAATTTTTATTAAATTGAGTTGGGCGTGGAGGATTCAGGAGGACTCAACTTTCGGTATGCCCGGCAGCGTGAGCGTGGCGTCGCTTTTTTGCGGATTGGGTTGGATGTTGCACTGGTTGGCTCCAGCATTTTGTATTAATTACAACATAGCCGGCGGTGGGGCAAGCCTCTGCATGCCTCTCAAAAAGTTTTAACATAATTGATTTCATTTCAAATTTTTTTCGTTTTGTTTGGAGCAGCTTTCACTTTGACTTGCATTTGGTGAAATGTGTCCTGTGTGTCCTGGTGTGTCCGGATTCTGCTTTAAAGTGCAAATAAATTGATTTAATTATTGGCTGTTGAGTAAAGATGCACTCTAGTAATTCTTTCCTTGTCACTCTTTCTTTTAGCGTTGCTGCAGTGAAACTTTTAATAAAATTTATTTTTTAATTTACTTTTATAAAAAATGAAAAAAAGAGCACATTGTTTGCTGCTTTTCCGCGATTTTTCTTATCGTTGCGGTTTTTCTTTTATTTTATGCAGTTTCGCCGATTAAGTCACGCAGTTGTCCTTTCCTACTTGGTGCCAAGCGTTCCATTCATTGCCCTCATCTTCCTTATAGTCATTGTCAGCGTCCGCCGTAACCTTCTTTGACGGCCTGCAATGCTGTATTATGCTATGAAAGAGTCGGAGAGAGATTGACTCTCGTTTCGTTTGTTATTGAAAAATCGGATATTGCGTATTTTTTAATTAGTACGGCCGGGATGTTGAGTTCCATTTGGGCTTAAATTTAATTAAAATCTACTCGAAGGTATCTTGGAGTTTCCGTGTGTCTGAGTGGCTGGGATTTGGTAGCTCAGTTCAAGTGGTTTTGGTTTCATTTATGGTAGAAGTATAGCTTTCCAATCGAATATATATGAATTCGTATACTTAAAACCGTCTTTTATTATGTACGTGCATAATGCCAGAGAATGCAAAGCATGTTAGAACCCGTTTGGTTTTGTATATTTTTGCAATTCGAATCATTCCTTCGCGCCATAACATCAAAAGTTTACATTATATTGACCCATAATAAACTTGCTTACTCATTACAGTTGGTTCGAGACAGTCCGCCTATAATATACCCTGTACCACTGGCAAGTCACTACAACTAATTGAATGCAATTTCCAAAGCATCCGATTTATGTGGGCTTCGAGAAATAGATTTGCAAACGATCATCATATTTCATGTAGCAAGTTTCAACTTTTAAGCTATAAAGTTTGGATTTTAAACTGAAATCTGTTCCGTGTGTTATCCTCAAACTATATTAGTGGGTTTGAAAGACCACAAGAGCAGTGATCTTTAACATAACAGTCAAAATGCCTCATAAAATTTCCTCAAAACAATTTAAGTGTACAATATTTTGAATACTGAATAGTTTTGTAATATATATAGATATATATATATATATAAATGGTATAAGCCTAAATTACAAAAAAATTCCTTTTAATTAAAAAATTGACATCATGATGCAAACAGAACTCTCATGCCTTACAACTCCACAAACTGCCACAATCATGTTTTAGAGAAAGCTGCTTAAAATGAGAACCACCAAAAGTTTGTATTTCAGAATACTTTTCTAATCGACTGTGTAGGATTCCGTCTCTTACGCTTAGAGTTTCGCCTTGGTTCGTATCTGCTTGAGATTCGCAGGCAATTTCGGTTCGGTAACATTGCCGCATTATAATAACACTATTTTCACCACCATATCTTACCTTACCTTAAATTTGGTTGCTTCTTTGGCAACCAATTCCATTAAGTAGGTTAGACTGAGGCTAAGCCGAAAACTTTTTGTCTTGAGCTAAAAATTTTAAAGAAAATTTCTTATATTCCTCGAAGGTAATATACATTTCGAAAGCTTGATCATACATATCGCAATCGAACCGAAAATCTCGAAAATGATGGGGCTAAACCGGACAGCCACTGTTATAGCCCATTAAACAAATAATATTGAAGTTACATTGTGTGAAGACGAAAGTTCGAACCTTTATTGATATGCTTTGAAGTGTTACGTATATGAGAATTCTTAGAGAAATATCGCGTATAATAATAATAAATAATCCGTCTGGCGAGAGTGATCGCTACTACTTGGTCAACCCCATATGGGCTTACTCTATTATGGCGTAAAATCATATTAAGGCTAGTCTTACACTCGCTGACCATTATCGACAGCCTGAATGTCGCTTCAGATCCCTAAAGCACATAGCTTTCTTTTACAGATTTAGCTCGCGGCATTCAAAATTAAGAAGCTTTCTGTCTAGAAATTACATTTTGCTCGCGCGTTTAAACAGTGCATGCTTGGTTCTGGTATGCAGTCTCCCCTACATAAAGTTTAAAATCCTTTTAAGTAAATAGTCCGGGAGTTGGGAAAGCTTCACTATTGCAGACGAGCGTAGAGTTGACAAATTACGAGTGCTGCTTGAGCTTTTAAACGACTAAAACGGATTGCTTCTTGAGCGCTACACTAGTGCAGCCGTGGCAATTGACGCCGACCGAGGACATTGCAAAGTAAAGTTCGAGAGTTCTAAGCATTAGCTTTGGATAGAAACTACGATAGTTCTGTAGCAAAAGGGACTTCCGAAACATTTGTTACGGACTTGTTCGTGGTTTTTAATTAATTATTAGAAAAAACCAGAAGTAAATCATAGCTTAAAATATGTTCGTTAGTTCGTTACTTTTAACATGTCATTACGAAAATTTCATTTTTCAGACTCACAACTTCCGTTACCAGTTATTCCATTTGAAGTCAAACTTTTGCAACTGCAAAAGTGAAATCCCATTTAATTAGAATGCCAAATGCATATTTGCCTAACCCCATTGAACGAGACACTGATGCAATACATAAAACATATGCACACTTGTCTGTAACTTGGAAATGGTAAATCCTTTAAACAAATAATCCTTAAAGCTGCAAAAAAGCTTAGTCGGCTGCAGGAACAACAATGATATCGCTATCATTGTTTGGCCAGACACTTAAATTGCTTTCTTTTGGCCAGAAAAGCGGCTAAAGCAAATAACAAGCGACTGAAGGCATCCAGGATAAAAAGGACATGCGACATGATTTTGGGCACCGGCTGGCAATCCAAGACGAAATTTTAATGATATGTATTATGAACTACACCGAATGGAGAGAGTCTAGATACAATGTATGCAATGCAGTCGACATCAAGTGGAAAATCATGTGGTAAAAGGATATGTGTGCGTTATTTTATGTATTTGGCTCACGATTTAAACGTCTGTACATGCTGAAAACAAATTTAACAATGAAAATTTCGCACACAAGTCGGAGTCCCGAATCCATGGCCACAAAAATGCCAAATGGCGAATGAGAATGGCAGCGCAGCTCAAACCGCAGCAGCAGCAATGAACAAGAAGAAGATGCGGTGTGTTTGAGTGTGTGTGTGTGTGTGTGTGTGTGTGTGTGTGCGTTGCCTGTAAATTATGTTGCCCACAGGATATGCGCCATTTGCAGACATGACCATGGCCTGGCCCCGGAGACCTGTCCAGGCTCCACAAAGCTGCTGCAGCGAAAATGAAAACTACTCCTAAAAACTAAAAAAAAAATCCTAAACTAACAAAAACAAAACAACATGCAACAAACACACAAAATAAAATCATATACTTAATTTTGAATTTTTATTGCATTTAATAAACTGCATGCCAGGACAACTTAAACACAAAGTCACATGTTTTTATAAAAAAAAGCGAAAGGCTAATTTTGTTAGATGAATTTCGCATACTCTTGTGTTTCTGGCATATTTGTTGTTTTAGGTATTTCAAGATCTCTCCTTTTTGACGCTCTAGAAGAAGGGATTCCAAAACAAATGGCACCCAAACAATTGAAGTATAACACAATTAACACATAGTTAAATCTTTAGAACGTTGCGAGAAAAAAGTTATTTCAAAAATATGTCGTTAAAGAGATTTAACATTTCAATTATGAGGTATGAGCTAAAGGCACTATATTTTTTGAGTGTCTGACACAGAGAGAAAGAGAGTAATATCTTGTTATAGATATGCCTTGTTACAAACTGAGCTGTGTTTAAACTATCGATAGTGAAAAAAAACATCCTTGATAGTACTATCGATACTTTTGCAGCTCTACTTAGAAAGTGTATTCTAGCCTTTTAAGACTTAAGACTTTTTTCATCTCGAACATATTCAGTGGTGCATCTTCATTCCGACTTATTAAGATCTACAGCAAGTCCTTTACACAATCCAAATTGCTTGACTAACATAATCCATGGTTTTATTTCACTGAATTTGAATAAAATGTCAGTGCTTTAAATACCCCTTTCAAGTTGTACGAGAAAGAGGGTTGGAAATCATATGCAGATTTTGCGATCCGATCTTCTTCTTATTTAGCTATTTTCGCAGCTCAAGGTCCATATTCTGCATGAACTTAGGTACTAGTTTGGCTCTTCTAAACCTTAAAAGAAATTTTAAGTTGTTTTGTAACCTGTTCATCTTCGTCGAAATCACTTGAAATCTGTTGATCATAATTTCGGTATTGTTGTAGATAGTTTTTATTTTTGCATAAGTCGTGCTTCCGGCGCGCCTTCCGTATGTCCAAAATGCAGAGCTTGTGACCTTCCTCTTATTTAGCTGTTTTCCCGGCTCAAGGTCCTTGGAACTTACAGCTAAATAAGGGTTGGAAATCTATTATCATTTTCATCAAAATGCCTTTTCATTTCAAAATAAAATTTATTTGTGTTTCATATCTTTCGTTTCAGAGATAATGCCAGTTTATATAAGCTTTTTACCCATTGAAGCTTAATGTCCTCTAGTTTCGGAGTTAAAGCCAAAATTTCTAAAAGAAAGACTATAGCCTCAGCCATTTCTAAAAACTAATGATGCAGGGTCGCAAAAAACACTCAAATCCATAAATTTCTTCAGAACTTATTATGCTTTTCCCAAGAAATTATATATAAAAAGATCATACACACAGCGATCGGTTGCCCAACCCGTGGTAGGAAATCAAACTAATTTGATTGAATTAAAAGCTACAAATGCAGAACAAAACTAGTGGATTTTATATATTGTCCATAAAATGATTCTTAAAAGTACCAAGCTTCACGATAATAGTTGTCTATGCGATGAGAGATATTAAGTTATCCAAAAATGTGCGAAACGATTCGGATTCATGGAGAATATCAACTTACTAACATAAGTGAGCAGGTGGATTATATTGCTTTGAATCCGAAATTCTCACAAGCTTTTTCACTTATTCAAAAAACTCTGTAAAGAGTATAATGTGACTGCATAAAGAACCAAACCAAGTCAAGCCCCATTGAAACCCTTAGCCTTGCCGGCAACTGCGACTGTATGCACCGCAGGAGTCTAGACGCTGCAATGACGCGTCGTTGCCTTTAGCGTCGCCGTACTCGTTGACGCTGCCGTCCCCGATAAGCATACGCCGGCATGGTATTATTATAATACGTAGCCATTATCCGTGCAACGCTGGCGATAAATCACACCAGGACATCTTTGTGTGCCACTGGCAGACGAGGCAGATACAACGAGGCTGCTGCTGCTGGAAAACTGGAACACTCATAGTTGAGCTGCAGGAACAGACGGTCTGGCTATGATATCATGGCCGTTGCATCTCGCGCACGCTCATAAAATGTTGCGCCCGGCCCCAGACGACAAATTTGCTTAGAATTTGAAATGCATGGCAGACAATGCCGGCAGACAGGCGAAGGGCAGACCCAGAGCCAGACCCAAGCCAAGCAGGCGAGGCCAGTTCAGTTTAGAGAGGAAATGAAATAGTTACTTGTCGCTGTGGCAGTTATACGTACAATAAAAGTGAATTCTCTGCTAGTTGGGTTTTAAACTGCGTTACAATTGTATTTGCCCCTGCAACCAACATGGCAGCTGGTTGCAAGCAAGTTCAAGTTCATGCCGGAAAGTGGTATTTGCATCTAGCAGGGAATTGCTCAACGAAATGGAAAAGGCAACTAACAATGTAGATGATTTTGGGCGATCTTGCCCAAGGCTTGCCAAAATATTATTGTTGTTTATGAGGAGACTGACTTCCTTTTACAGTAAAACATCTGCAGCAGATGGCGAGAAGCAAATTTGAGGTCTGCGTAGACGAGGCAGCAGCAGCTAAGCGGCATTTGCGAAAAGAAAACTAGAAATTCTCCAAAAAGAAAAGAAAATGAAAAACATCCGACAAATTACATTTAGCACCATTAAAGCGTTTCACTTGATTTCCGTTTCACTTTTTCCGTTGTTTTAGCTAGTTGAAGAAGGTTTATTAAAAGAAAGGTGTAATGGAGTGTGTTCAAATATGGAAAAAGCTTACTCTTTCCAAAAATGTGCTTAGGAATACTTTGAAAATAACACTATGCAACAAGAAATTTCAACCGTTTTGGATTTCCTAGGTCCGTTTTCAAATTATATCTATTTAAAAAAATTCTAGATGTCGAGAGTTATGAAGTCGGAAAATCTTATGCTACGCGAGCACTTTACTACCGATCGGGATGAACTTTGATTTGAATTGAAAGAAATTAAATGTCAGTTTAATGTTTCTTGGAAGGTTTTGGTCTACCTTTATTCGATTGCGAGTTACAGGATAATGAACTTAAAAATTGTATTCCAAGTTTGACAAATCTTCTTTCCGGAAATTTAAAAGCAATTTAATTAGAAACTACTTTAAGTTTGTCACATGCTTTTTTTGGATTCGATCCATCAATTTGAGCAAAACCAGTAGCGAAATGACGAAGTTATGGGGGCAAATCGAAAAAATGCCATAATCGACAATTTTATTCAATTTTTAATTATTTAGAAGGGTTTTCAAAATATTGACATTAAAAAAAATTCGATTTTCCGAGAGTTTCTAACTCTCGTGTTAGTCGGGAACCTTACCACCGATGAACTATACTTAGAATTAAAGGCAATAAAATATTAGTTTACTGTGTTTCAGACGGCTTTGGACTACCATGATTCGTTTGGGAGTTAAACTCAAACAATATTTTTGGAAGAAAAGTTTTTTTTTTTTTTTTTTTGTAACTCATTGTCTTTTAATATAGATAGACCAAAACTGTCTGAAAACCGTTGAAGTGTCCCTGAACTACCTTTAATTCAAGTTACAGTTTATCTCGATCGTCTGTAAGGCTCCCGAACAATTTGACTTTTGAAATAACGATATTTCGAAAACTGTTCTACATATTTTAATCATAATCAACATCAATTAGTTTAATTTTTGAAAAAGTAATCTAGAAGTAGTACCAATATGTTTTCAGGACTCAAAACATTTGAGTTGTGTCTGAGTTGTTCTGCAAATAACCTGGAATCGCATTTTCTGAAAACGTCAAGTTTAGCGTTTTGTGATTTCTTAGTGGTTCGACAAATTAATAGCTAGTCTGTTTTTAAACAAAGACATTCAGCCCGAGATACATCTTTAGAAGATGAAGATGAGGTCGCTATATCATATATAACATAAAAAACTTATAGAACATATTTACTTGAAAACCCATTTAACGCACAATCCAAAGTTTTCTGAATCCATTATAAGTCCTACATTGTTCGTGATTGTAATTGTTGAGCTCCAAAACTCAATTTATGGAAAGTCGAGATGTTTTGAGAAAATTTTGAAAAACAATTATTTTGTTAAGTCAAACAAATATCATTCGTAGAAGTGCTTAAGTACTTACGATACTTTTCTTAAAGCTATAAATAAGCTCATATGCCACCATCACGGCATGTACGTATGTTTCACATCACAAAATCAATCGTTCAATAAATGCTATAAAAAGCACATCGGTCATTTTGCTCGAACCAGTTAGCAAAACTAAAAAGTTCGAGCTCGTAAATTCAAAGTTTGCGGACCTGTTTGCAACCATTATAAAAATGTGAACGTTTGTAAAGCATTTTCACAATCTAATTAAGCTTACGAAGCTCTAAACAGTTAGGCAGCGTTATGCTAAGAAGCCATTTTTTTACAATCGCAAAGTAATCTTAACGCTCCAAATCCACATGACAACATTGATAGTTATGGGAAAAGTTACACCAGCTCTTCTGGCGCATCCAATGAATCGTGTTTAAACTTTTTTGGTTTAATTCACGGAAGAGACAGAAATCCCCGCCTGCAACATTCATTGCAATTTTTTCTGTATTTCCACAACAAATGACAACGACGCCTCCTTCATGCTGCAATACAGAGAGTCCTTGTCGTCTGCTTGTTTGGGGCTCATGTGCTGCACCATTTTATGTTGCTTGCATCCTTGTGGCCTTCAGACGCTCATAAACCAACTAGCATTGCAGACCACACACACACACACACAAGTTGGACACTCTCAAACAAACAAACAGTAGAGTGTGCCCAGGGGACAGGGAAAGCGGCAGGGTTCTATGGGGTCTAATGTGCTAGGCGTGTCCGTGGCATTGGCAACTGTCATTTTGCATTTATTCGTGTGTAAAATTTTAATTGAAATATATTTAAACCGGCAGACGACTGGCAAATGCAGCAGATACAACAACAGATACAACGTCAAATGAATGTCACATGTATCTGCGTACAACTAGTATCTCTCAGATACGCTGCCTGTGCCGCTAATGTTTTCATTTGCATGCCACCAACTACAGCGCTTTGCCACACATAGTCTGCCCGGCAGCGTGTTTATATGCAAATGCGTCCTGTGATTATCGACATAGGGAATGGCGGGTGAAATCGCGAATCGTGAATTGTGAATGGCGAATAGCGATTTCCTCGTCGCGTCTGGGTGTTAACTTTTTGTTTTTGTATGCTGATTTTGTTTTGCAATACCATGTTTTTATTTTTAGTTGTTTTTGTTCCACGCCTGCAACAAAGAGGCGTGACCCATTGTCTGGGATTGTGTTTGCATATGTCTGTTATTTTGGGAGAAAACGAAATTCGATAGTTTGAATAGCCTTAAAGCAAGCATTAAACTCAATCCACGAATAGATGCTTTTTGGACTATTTAAATGAGTCTTCAGTAAGGTATTTTTGTTGCTTGAATCGCTCAACGGGCTTTGACTCCAGAACAAACGATGATGAGTGGCATGCTCTCCTCTCTCTGTATAAAGAACTGCTACATGCACCATCCCAACTCATAAACTTGGTTTTAAACTACTTTGCAGGCAGGGCGTCAGGGCTATCATACGACAATAAGCCAAGGAAGTGTTCCCTCCAAAGCAATAAGCCAAGGAAGTGTTCTGTGCGTCCATTACGAGACTTCCCTCTGAATCGTTACAGTAAGACGCCGAGGTACTGAATCCTTGAGGCATCTCTTCTGTTTCCGGACAACTCGATGGTGAAGAAAGTGGAGAGAAGAAAATACGAAATAACAACGTTTGTGTGTACAATTTATTTTGTTGTTGTTTTTTTTTCTAACGTATACAGTACATTTTTTAATTTAAACCAATAACTAAAATGCAACGTATCCCGATGAAATTTATATTCGGCAAATCGCAATCATTTAATCTTTCGAATGGTATAGGCATCACCCAAAAAGTTGCGTTATTGAGAAGTAAGATGTTATAAGAGTATAATTATACTTTAAAAGTAATTCGAATAGTTGTCTTTTGAAGAAAAAACATTGGGGTATTCACGAAAATGGCTTTTCCCTCATATTTAGATTGAAGAAAAAATTTGAGCAAATTGAAAATAAACAGACATGCAGCCTTTCGTGAACCGCCTAATTAATTTTACTTTTTATACTCTCTCATTGGGTTAACCAAAAGCTTAGCACCTTCAATTGGCTTATTATTATGATAATTCTCTTTGCTACACAATAGAGGATATTTAATGTCCTTGGTGCGACACGCACTGCCGGGCTGTGCCGACAACTTGTAGATTGGCCGTTCAGCCATCAGATCCGTAGAGAAAGTGCAAGCAAATGAAAAATGATTAATGAACCGGACGTTATATCGCACTGCAGCACAACCCACATGGGTATTACTTTCCAGCAATAGTAGAGCAGTTTCTTGAGCCCTAATGGAGGAAATAGGATTGGCTTAATCGCTACATTAATATGCATTTTTCGTTACAACGTACTTCTTTTTCAAAGTCCATGGCACTAATATTATAGTCCTTGTACGCACATCTATTAAGGGCTTCATCCAAGTATCCAAGAAATCCATTATTATTCCGCGCGTTGTGAATCTAGTTATTGCTCCTTCATACATTTTTTGACCAAATATACTGCCTATGTAATAAAAGTCACGAGAACTTAGGCAGGGTTTCTCTGCTTTACTACAAGCTGTCACTATCAAACGGGCAAAATGTTCCAATTCATAGGACCACTCCATTTTGGCCATACGTGCAGCTGGAAATAGATGACCTTTGATACCACCAGCTACACGGTTTCGAAATGTATTGAGAATATGTAAAGTATCAGAACGATATTTATCCATGGATAAAGATCTTGTGTCGGATTCACAACTATCGCTGGCGTTCTAGAAGGATATAATGACATAAATGGAATTTATAACGCATTTTCTCGCTCTTACGCTCTTTTTGTCGCAGGCCAGATGTTCCCTGGCACAGTAGGGTGTTGAACAATAGGACGAGAGGTCCTGCTTTACAGCTTTGTTTCCGCATATCAGAAATAAAAAACTTAATAAAAGCACAAACACGTTTTGCTGCATTTTGTTCTAACTATATAAAAACTGAAGCTTGTTTCTGCTTATATACTCTTGAAAGAACAGAGGCAAAGGCAAATTTCCTGCTAAACGATTCTAATTTTCTTATTAGTAGGAATTTCAGTAGCAGCTGGGTGTGTTTTTGAGATTCGCATAATCACTCAGGTTACAAAAAAAATATGCGTCAGTTAAACCAAGCAACTCAAACAGTAATTTTACTCTTGAAGATTGTCCCATATAAGACCATTTTTTAGGGCACTCAAATTGAATTCAACTGTGTCCACGGTAAACTACAAACTGCACAAATTCTTCGGAGAACGTCCTTGGTTTCCAACGCCCACTGCCGAGGAGACAATGGTACGACCAGGAGTGTCGCGAAGCCACTGCAGTGAAGTGCCGCCTATAGAAGTAGCCTGTAATCGGCAATTCCGCGAGATCACTATAAGTCGACCTTTTCAGACGCGAAAACGCGAGCAGCAAAAGAGCTAGCTCGAGGAGTTTGAGATGTGCAGTAACAGGAATGACATAAGGAAGTTCTTCCGAAAAGTCAATCGTCTGGCTGAAGGATTTAAAACCGGAGTCTTTCTATAGAGATTTAAAGGGAAATTTGCTAGTGGTGGCACAGATGTTGTGGGGGAAACACTTCTCTGGCTTACTATCGCGCGATCATGGGGAAAATGCCGCTGCCGGAGGTAACTTCCCGACGTCTCGAATCATATATGACGCCGTCAGCGTCGTAATCAGGCAGATGGCTTGCTTCCAGACTGTTCGAGAGTAGCGGCAAAAAGTTGGCAAGGTGCATGCACCATTTTTTTTGCGGAGTACGGCTAGATGAGAGTATGACCAATGATTGGAACCTTGGTATGGTCTGCCATGGAGATCAAGCAGAAAATCTTTGATCTCTGTAGGCAATATGTAGAAGGGACCAACTTCGCCATACGAAACTAACTCCCTATAAGACGCTCATCCTTCCCGTTTTGCTTTATGGTGCAGCCTAAGGATGTAGCCCTTCGAGTGTTTGAGCGGTAAATACTTCCTAAGATCTTTGGCCTTTTTGGCCGTATCCCGGTAACGGGTTGTTATGGCCAGATTATTTAGAATAAATATCAGGCCTAGAACCCGTTACTGTAAAAGGTTTGGCTCCGGTTCAGAGTTCATTTCGAGTTAAAACAAACTTGATATAAATACTTCCCTTTGGGCATTTTTAATAAAATTTTTCACTGTTTGCGCCAAATGTGTCAAATATTTGGGTGAATTTTCTAAAATTTTCTATATATAATATGCATAAAATGACTTTCAGAGAAAGTGTAGAATTCGTATTGCATCGAATACAGAAAACGTTCTTAGCGAGTACTTTCCTATCACACATCCATATCACGCCATCATCCGTGGTTTAGCGAATAAAAGCAAAATGAGGATCCTCCGCATGACCTTCATGCTGACGTCGTAGCTCATTGTGGCAGTGGTGCCAATGCAGTGAAAATCCTTGACAACATCTATAGTATAGTTTTTAGTCGTTTAAACGCATGAAGACCTTATCTGCAATAAGATTGAGTTGATGTTAATCCTACGGAACGCTTCACGTTTTACGTGATGGTCTGGGCAGCGCACATGGACGATTACGAGTCAAGTGAAGTCACAGTCTTCAACCTTGCAACAACCTTGATTTCTCCATCGCAGCTGCAGTTATATCACCCCAAAACTTATTCCTATGATGGGTCGAAATATATTCTAAAATTGTAGTTGTTTGCACGTTGGCGGGTATCGTTAACTTAGAGAGACCAATTTCCGAAGCTTTTTCTACATTCTTCACTGCGGCGTAGGACTGGTTGCCAGTTACAGTGTTGTATAATTTCAATTTTTTATAGTCGCGACAGCAATCTTTTAATAATGCTATCGAAATTTTTTTTAGCTTCAGAGAACCTAAAACAGTATATGTAATATTTTTGGATTGGATAGTAGAAAAAACTTTTGACACGGTCCCAAATTCAAGTCAAATTTTTTAAAGAGAAAAGGAAATTTACATTGGTTTCTTTAAAATTAGGCTTTCTTTAAAAAAAAGCATTTGAACATAAAATGGTTGCTATTCTGCTCTCAGCGGACGGTCTTGTGGGTGGAGTCGTTTAGGTTCTCTCCTTTGGAGGCAGCTGTCCAGCAAGTTGAGCGTGAGGTGGTTATCGTTACAGCTTAAACGTTTTGTGTGGTTTGCGGTGAAGTTGATTATTTCTCCTATTACCTTTGATATCTGAGTGTCATGATGTACCAGGGAATGCTAAGTGTTCTTCTTAAGGCATTGTTTTGGAATACTTGGATCATTTTAAATATCTATGCCATAGGCTTAATTGGTCAAAAAGTTAGTTGGTACTTAGTTTTATTTAAGGCATTATAACATTATAATTTTATAGCTTTAGTGGGGCAACATAAATATCAGCGCCGTCAATGGGCTTATCATTATGATAATTCTGATTGCTACACAATACAGGATAATTCGTGTCCTTGGTTCGACAAGCGCTGCCTGGCCGCATCGATAATTTGTAGATTGGCTGTTCAACCATCAGATCCGTAGCAAATGTGCAAGCAAATAAGAAATACTCGTAGGAATTGGCACGATAGTACACTGCGGCACAGCCCACATGGGTATTACGTTCCATCATTAGTAGAGCCGTTGCTTGGGTGCTTGAGGAGGAAGTGCAGTTAGTTTAATCGCTATGCCAGAATTATATGAGTTTAACAACTCATTTCAACTTACTCCTCTCTCAAATCCCTTGGCACCAATAACGTATCCTTGGTACGTACAAATGGTAATCGCTTCATCCAAGTTTCTATAATACGCATTATTAATTGAGTGGTTGTAGGACTTCCCTCAAAGACAATTTTTCGAGTTAGACTGCCAACATAATAGTAATCTGCAGAACTTAGGCAGTGTTTCAGTTCCACACTACAAGATGTTACTATTAAATGAGCAAAATATGCTAATTCATTGGACCACTCCATTTTGGCCATACGTGCAGCTGGGAATAGACGACCTTTGATACCACCAGCCACACGGCTTCGAAATGCATTGAGAGCATTTAGGATATCATCACGACATTCTGCAACGGATAGAGATATTGTGCCGCTTAAACAATTAGCGGTGTAGTTCTACAAGTATATACAAAATTATGTGGATTTTTCACAACATATTTAATACACATGCTCTTACGCCAATATTGTTGCAGGCCAGATGGTCCTTTCCGCAGTAGGGTGTAAAGCAATAGGAGGGGCCCTCCAGTATTTGAGCTTGGTTTGCGCATATTAACAATAAAATATTGAAGAAAATCGCAAATATGCTTCGGTTCATATTTACTATAACTTTTTGTAGACTGTTGGAAAAATGACGCTTGTTGAGACTTATATACTCTGAATAGAACCGCAGAGGCAAATTTCTTGCTAAAGAATGATTGGTTTCGTTTTTAGTTGGAAATATTTTTGTAACTGCATCTGTTTCAGCGATCAGATATCCGATAACGTTATAGCTTTAAATGCATCTACTTACCGTTGTGTGTGGAACACATAATGGTACTTAACCATCTTTTCGAATTCAAAACCGATTGGCAGCGTTGCTTACTAAGTGTCTATGTTCTTAAGAATGATTGGTTTCGTTTTTAGTTGGAAATCTTGTTGTAACTGCGTCTGTTTCAGCGATCAGATATCCGACAACGTTATAGCTTTAAATGCATCTACTTACCGTTTAAATTCGAGTATATGTATGTGTGTGTGTGGTACACATAACGGTACTTTAACATTTTTTCGAATTCAAAACCGATTATTGGCAGCGTTGCTTACTAAGTGTCTATGTTCTTAATGATGCACTCGCAAGCAGCGAGTAACGCTCATTAAGCGCACGGTTGGTGTGACAGATCCCATTCCAGGTTATTGTATACTCGAAAAGTGGACTCAGACACAAAGCTCATTAGAGCAGTGGCATATGCAACCGCAAGTGAAAACCGAAAAGGCTAAAGAAGTGGAGTGTGTCTGCTGCTGTTGCCACTGCCACAACCTCCGTGCGCCTGTCAAGGCTCACTTAACGCTTCGTGTGGCGTATAATTTCTATACAAAAAATTGTTTTTAAAATTAATGAAAAGAGAGACCACTCGACCTGCACATAGTGGGGGTGTCTATAGCGCTTGGTGTTGAGGTGTAAAAAATGTAAACGCCTAGGGGTAGTTGTTGTTTTACAGCTCCTGAACGTCAAGTGATGGGCAGCCGGCCTAACAGCTCGTTGACCCAGGCTCTATGAATGTCATTTGGATAAGACTTGGATAAGTTTTTAATTTATTGTGCAACGAAACAATGGCAATACTTGGGTGAATAGATAGAATTGTATATAGCTTATATCTTATTTATATTTCTAATTTTATTGTTTAGCGTGCTTATCAGGGCGAAGCCATCGGGCAGCACGTGTCGCTTCTCGTGCAGCGTCTTGGCGGTCTTCAAGCGGATGGGACCCTTTTAATGGGCATTGAAGCGTGTGGCATCGTTTGGCCATCCTTAATGAACACTAGTCCAATTTCAGCATGCTCACATCCGTGCCTGCATTAAGCACCAGCAGCTCAGGCGTCATTGGCGCATTGAGAGTAACCCAAGTCTTGGGTAATCCAGCATCAGTACGTGCCGATTGCAGTGCCATCTGTAGAGCAAAGGCCGCGGATATGGCCAGACAGATAGCGGGTTCGCCAGTAGCTAAGTATGGTAAGGTCACATATAGTACACTGATTCTAATGATTTAATAAATTATAATACTTACCCTTGGACCTCATGAAGCCCTTCGTGTTGGGGCTCTTGGGTAGCATCTCAATGCGAAAATCAATGGGTATATCTTTGGCGCCCGGCGGCTTATAGTTCCAGGTGCGATTTGTCAAGCATGCACCTGTTTGCTTGTCCACCACTATTTGTTCGGTAGTCCAGTAGCCCAGGCCCATCATAAAGGCGCCCTCAATTTGACCAATATCTACATTGGGATTCAAGCTTTCACCCGTATCTTCGAGTATATCCACGCGTGATATCAAATAATTGCCCATTAAAACATCGAGTTCCACTTCGGTTAAGCCTAGACCACAAACGGAATAAGGTTCCATATCGCCCTGTTTGCACTGATCGCTGGCTATCAAATTGATCTTGCGATTGAAGGCCTCAGTGATTAGCTGCTGCCAGTTTTGTGGCTTGATTTCCTCCTTAATAGGTGCCAGGCGTGAGTTGAGCGTTTCACAACACTTGCGCACGGCAAAGCAGAGCGTTTCACTGCCTACAGCACCACCGGTGACCATAGCGTTGGCTCCATTAATACTATTGCTGCCCTCAATGCGCACCTGTTCTAGAGCAATGCCTAGGGTGTGCGCCACCACTTGAGCTATCTTGGTATTCATGCCTGAAATAGAAAGAATTGGTGGCATCGGAAATAGTCATGCTCAAGTGTCAAACTTACCTTGACCCATTTCTATGCCGCCGTGTGCGACCACCACAGTGCCATCGCTGTGATATATAGCAACCGTGGCTGGATACTGTCCAAAGTAACCAATCTGATACTCCATAATACTCAAACCCAAGCCGCGTTTACGCCAACGATGCTCCTTATTATAGCCTATAGCCGCAGCACGACGTTCGTGATAATTGGTATTTTTCAAAAATGTCGGCATCATTTGACCCATTTTGTGTGCCGGCAATAAGTTGGCAGAACGCACATCTGCCGGATCCAAACCGACTTCAAAGGCAATATGCTCAATGATGTTCTCCATCATCGCAATGCCCTCCACCGAACCAGGTGCACGACAGGGCGTATTAGTTGGCGAATCCGTATGCACCATGTAACCGTCCAGCTTATAGTTGTCGCTAAACTCATAGCAGTTCTTGGACAATAGCAATGTGTGTCCAATGGGTGACTCATTGGATAAATAGCCCGCATCCTCAAAGAAGCGACTGCGCAGTCCAACAATTTTTCCCGTTGCTTGTACATAAAAATCATAGTCACAGTGGAAGGCCCAGCGTTTTCCCAAAGTATTCATAATGGACTCCAAGGATTGCACAAAACGCACTGGACGATTGAGTTTGGTAGCAGCCAGAGCAGCGGCAGCAGCAATCATGTTGCAACGTGTCGCCTTACCGCCATAGCCGCCGCCAATGCGACGCGTCTTCACTTGCACTTCATTACTCTTCATATTTAAGACATTGGCTATTATGTCCTGGGTGAGATCCATCCATTGAGTGGCCGCATAGACTTGCAGACCACCTTCAAAGGGTAGCACTACAGTGGTCTGTGGTTCCATATAGAAATGATATTGCAAACCCAAATCCAGTTCTCCAGCGGCGTTTATATCATATGGCTCATCCAGCTCAAGTTTGTTTAAATCTGATTTCACCTTTTGGTCAAAGCGTGCGCCAGAAGCACCCTCCTCACTCGCCAAGACATGTTTCAAGCTGGGAAGCACATCCACAGCGCCACCATCATAGCTAAGCTGCACCAGCTCTACAGCGCGATTAGCCAAAGCATTGGAATCGGCTAGAATCATGCCCACGGGTTGTTCGTAAAACTTGATAGCACCCGTGGCAAAGAGCTGCTCCTCTTGCGGAAAGAAGAACTCATCACGCTCCTTGGGACCCAGATGATTGATGCCGGGTATGTCCTTGGCATCGAAATAGGCCACTACGCCAGGCACCGCCAAAGCAGCGGAGACATCCACTTTGCTCACCTTGGCGCCCACACGCTTGGCCGTGACAAAGGCCGCCCACAGCTGATTGTGCTGCGTGGGCAAGTCATTGGCATATGTAGCCTCACCGGAGCACTGTATTAGACCTTCGTGCTTCTCCGTGGGCTTGGTCACTGGATAATGCTGCTCAAAGGTCTCAAAGCTCTGATTGCCGCTGGACACGGCACGCTCCAAAAGCTGTCCACCCGTTATATAACGATTGGTTAGCTGGGACATGGGAGCAAATTTCAACAGAAACTTGTAGAACAGCGAATAGGCCAGTTTTTGGCGATATGCAGGATCAGCATCGGGCAGTACATGATCCGCCTGCAGAGATGTCTTTAAGCTGGCAAAGAGCTTAGGATGTAAAGCCTTATCGTAGAGCTGTGCGCCAACGAGCAGCTCCTCTAGATTCTGGGCATGTATATAGCTGGGATTGATGCCGCCAAAGCAAATGCGAGCAGACTTGACCTTGAACTGCAGGCGATCAATACCCACCAGGAAGGCGGCATTGACATAAGCATGTGCATTCTGAGCCCGCGGCATGATCTATGGATAGATGTAAAACCAAATTGTACAATAAAAATAAGAAAAAAAAAAAGATGAATACTTACCTTATAGGAATCAAACAGATACTTCTCCTTGGGATATGCTGGCAGCACAAAAGCTCTAATCAGCTTACCCTGCATGTTGGACTTCAAGTAGCTGGACAAGCTAAGAGTTTGTTGCTTTGTAGCGGACTCCTGTACAATCACTTTAACATCCAAAGCCTCGAATACAATGTAAACATCAGAGGGGAACTCCGGCTGCGCATGCTTAATGGACAGATTACCTGCCAAAGTGCCGGCCTAGGTTAAGGTAAACAAATTAAATAACTTTGACTTCTATTTAACTTCATATGCCAGATAAGATAAGACATACTTGGCCTATTATTGTCAATAACAAGATAATGTCGTTATATAGCTAGCCATATAGATAGTAGCGTATACTCACATTGCGCACGGGCACATTGGCAATCCAGTCCAGGTGTTGCCATAGCTGCGACAAGTACTCAAATCCAGCTGTTTGTTCTAGCTGGCGGCAAATGTCCATGGTCTCGGTAAGACTTAGATTGCCGCCCAGCGTTAGCTCCTGTGCTTCCAAGTTATAGCTTTTCAGCTCCGGCACAGCATTCACATCAATGAAAGCTTTAATCTCATGGCTGCGCCTATAGACACCATGCGCCGTGTTGCCTGCCACCAGCATGTAGGGCAGCTGCTGCGGTACGCCCTCCAAAGCCTCAAAGACTTGTTGCAGAGTATGTGGCCAATACCACAAGCTGCCATCGGCGTAGTCCCGTTTTGTCAAGTGCACGCCATTTTGTTGCTGCTGCTTGCAGCTGCCACTGCAGGCGGCACCTGTTTTGGGGCACTGCTTCTTGCTCAAATCCTCAATGTCCGCACACTCCGCCGGCACCGTAATGTTGCTATCCACGGCAAAGGATTTCATGGCATCCAGTATGGGTCGATAGCCGGTGCAGCGGCATATGTTACCACCAAAGGAATTCTCAATCTCGGCCATGGTCAGCTTGCCGCCATTTGCCTCAAGCAGCGCATACATGTTCATCACAATGCCCGGCGAGCAGTAACCGCACTGCGTGCCATTCATCTTGGCCAGGCGCTGCTGTATGGCGTGATAGCCACTACGCTTGTTGCCCAAGCCTTCTGTTGTGGTTATCTCCAGGCCCACGCAAGTGTTAAGCAGCGTCAAACAGGAGTTGACCGCCCAGGTGCGCAGCTCCCCTGTAGCCGCATGCTTGCCACTGACAGCACACACACAAACGCCGCAACCGCCCTCCTGGCACATGAATTTGGTGCCCGTAAGTCCCGCATGTTCTCGTATAAAAGTGTTTAGTGTTATGTCCGCCGGCAGTGCTCCAAAGTTTACTATGTGGGGATTCAGGGGGAAAGCATATATACTTTTTCATACTTGTCAAATTGCGACGCAGAAAATAGTTGCACTTACCCTCATAGTAAGTGCCATTAATGCACACACTTGCCATTATCTTCGGTTTATATAATCCACGTAATACTTGAAACACTTGCTCCTATTTCTGTGTAGGCTATTTCACAATAGCAGGCAATTAATCATATAAAAGAACGCTTCCAAAACGTACGCAGCCCACACCGAGTTCAACTCTACTGTCGCCGCACAGTGTTAAGTTCTCACATTTATTTGAGGCCCCGCCGTAGTAATTAATGAACCTCGAGTTGAAGAGCCTCGATAAAGTTTCTAATGTTAACTAACATTGAGCGCAACGATCTCATTTTCGCTCATTTTGGGCAAAACGCTCTGGGTGAGCCACGGAGCGTTGCCCTTGCTTATCGCGTCATTTGTAGATTATTTTTCCAACATTTTGTTTTGGTCAAATTTCTAAACAAATCGTTGGATTTTGCCAAGTCATACGAGAAGTAGATGTGCGGAGGGCGTATAATGACAGTGACGGGTTTTTGTTTCGAGAATCTTAATCTAAACAAACATGGGTTCTCTTGAAAAGACTGTAAGAACAGTGTGTGGCGCATTTTGATTGGGTAGAAAATATTGGGTCTAATTTCAATCAGCTGATTCTTTGATTAATGGCAAGGCGATTTGTTTTTCTGTTAGTATTTCAAATGGGAAATCACTTGCTTTTTTAATATATATAAAATATATGTATAGCTTTCTACAAAAGTTGAGTCTGCAATCGAAATCAGTGTTAGGATGAAAGATCAATATCTTAAGGATAATGCGTCTTAAGACTAAATCTTGACGGAATCAAACTTTATTTGGCCCAAAAAAATTGATATGAACTCTATGTTTGCTGCTGAAGTATGTAAATTTTAGGTATAAATAATTAGCGGGCTCCGCACCCTGTGCGTTTGAGACACGATTGTTTAAATAAAATCAGCTTTCCCAAGCGTAAAACTTCTATAAAAGCCATTATAAGCAAAAAGCGAGCTCCGCCCCCTGCGCGCTTTTCATTGAAATGAATAGTTGGTAAGTAATATCTGGAAGCTTTATTGTATGAGTCGAGGCATAATAGCTTTGTTACTTATAAACAATGACATAATAGTATAAGTAAAATAGAAATACTTTATTTCAATAAAAGATAAATGTATCTCATACCGTAGCGGGCCTTTTTTACTTGCTAACTTGAAATTAAAATCTTGCACGCATATATTACGTCATTTAGAACAAGCCCCTTCACCCGTTACAAATTATACCTCAATCATTAAGTCATTATATATAGCTAGTGGAACACGCTATACAAATTTATTGCAATGCAAAATGTTGTATCTCGCTGCCCGCATTGAGTACCACCGTCTCTGGCGTTGTGGGCGCACCTAGGCGCACCCATTCCCGGGGCAATCCGGCATCTTGCCGTGCCGATTGTATTGCATGCTGCATGGCAAAGAGCACACCCACGGATAAGCAAAGAGCTGGCTCGCCAGTGGCCTTGGAACGTAGAAAACCCACTGGATTGGGATTCTTTTGCAAAAGTTCTATGCGGAAATCAATGGGTATATCTTTGGCGCCCGGTGGATGATAGTTCCAAGTGCGATTTGTTATGAGGCGACCCGTTTGACGATCGAAAAGCAACAACTCTGTTAGATAATAGCCCAAACCCGTGACAAAAGCGCCTTCTACCTGACCCACATCAATGTGTGGACTAATGCTTTCGCCAGCATCCTCCAAAATGTCCACGCGTCGTATCAAATGATTGCCCGTCAGTATGTCCAGCTCTATTTCCGTAAGACTAAGGCCATAAATGCTATAATCGGGTATATCACCGAGCTTGTATGAATCGCTGGCAATAAGACTAACCGATTGCATCCAAGCTCTATCGAGCACTTGCTGCCAGCTGGCCTTTGGACCCAAAGCGCGTTTGATGGGTTCCAGACGTTTATTTAAGGTGTTACAAGCCTTGCGCACTGCCAAACCAACTGATTCACTGGTCATGGAATTGGCCGTCAATGCAGAGTTTGCACCCACCAAAGTATTGCTGCTTTCAATGCGCACCTTGTCCAGTGGCACACCCAACGTAAAGGCAGCCACTTGCGCGACCTTTGTATTGATGCCCTGGCCTATTTCTATGCCGCCATGGGAAATGACCACCGAACCATCTGTGTGATAAATGGCCACAGTTGTGGGATAACTTAAGGCAAGGGCTAAGCTTAAGGGAAATTCCATTAGGGCCAAGCCAATGCCGCGCTTGCGCCAGCGATTCTGTGCGTTAAAAAGATTAATGTCCTGGCGACGTTGACGGTACTCTGTAGTAGACAGAAAACGTGGCAGCAACTGCACCATTTTGGTGCCCGCTCGCAGGTTGACTAAGCGCACATCAGCCGGATCCAGTTTGCAGGCAAAGGCAATGTGCTCCAATTGCGTCTCCGTCATGGCAATGGCTGTGGGTATGCAAGGGTGTTCAAAGTTGTGCATTTTTGTAGCTTCAGCCAAGACTTACCCTCAGCAGTTCCCGGCGCACGCATAAAGCTGGAGCTGGGCGCATCTGTACGCACTGCACTACCTTTGTATTTAAAGTTGGCATTAGTCAAATTGTAGACATTCCTTAGCGCCGGCGTAGTCAAAAAGTCCACCACATTTTCATTTAGCGTGCAGCCCGCATCCTCATAGAAGGTATTGCTCAGCATGCGTATGGCACCGCTTGCACGCACCTGGAACTCGTAGTCCGATCGACAGGCCCAACGTTTGCCATTGCACTCCATCATAGCCTCAATGGTTTGCACAAAACGCGCAGGGCGATTGAGTTTGTGCGCCACTAAAGCAGTGGCACAGGCCACCTGCGTGCTGCGTGAAATCTTGGCACCATAGGCACCACCCAAGCGACGCACCTCCAATTGCACCGCATTGACATCCATTTTCAACATGGCCGCTATGCTATACTGCACCTGATCCATCCACTGTGTGGCGCAAAAGACCTGCAGGCGTTCTTCGTGTGGCACCACAATTGTAGTTTGTGGCTCCATGGTGAAGTGATACTGTGACTCCAGCTCTAATATGCCGCGTGCCATGACGTCACCAGGTTCGAGTACAGGTTTGCTAAAGCCTGCCTCGCTTTTGCTAATCTCCACAATTCGCGAGTGCATACGCGCAGCTAACACTGCGTTCATGTTTGTATAGATGGGTTGGGCAATGTTGGAATAGATAACCTCAACCAGTGTGGCTGCTTGTACTGCCACATCATGCGTTAAAGCAACTATGACGCCCAGCGGCTGATCATAGTACTTTACGCGGCCAGCACAAAAAATCTCTTCCGGCTCTACTCTTAGAACGTTGATATTATAAAAGTCATTCGTTCCTGGTATGTCCCTATCAGAATAGAAGGCTACCACGCCTCTCACTTTGAGAGCAGCAGCTGGATTTATTTGTTCAATATTCGCGCCCACACGCTTGGCTGTGACAAAGGCGCAGTGCACGCTGTTAGAGCTAGTCTGCAGATCATTCATAAAGGTGGCTTCACCGGAACATTGTATGAGACCTGTAACGAAAATCAGTTAATAAAGCGTAAAGCGTGGCTTTCAAAATGTTTCATATTAGACGTGCTGCTTGGCTGGCGCTGGCAACTTACCCTCAAGTTTCCTTACAGGTTGAGTTACAGGATAATTTTTGGTGATGGTTTCAAAGCTTTGACTACCCGAAGAGAGCGGACGTTCTAGTAGCGAGCCTCCACTGCGATAGCTCTGACGAACCATATCCGTATCAGCAGACCAAAGCAAGAACTTGTAGAACAGCGAACAGGCTAATTTTCGGCGATATTCGGGAGCTGCTTGTGGCGGCATTTCAAGAGGCCTCAAGGTATCATTAAGCAGCTGAAAGACATGCGGCAAAGTGGCATTATCGTATAAGTTCTGGCCATTCAAATGTTGCTCCAATTCCGTGGCATGCACGAAGTCTGGTCTAATGTTACCAAAGCAAATGCGTGCAGAGTACACCAGATGGGTCTGGGCATCCAATTCTATAAGAAAGCCAGCATTAACATAGGCGGCCACGTTCTGAGCTCGAGACAGGATCTGCAAGAATATTGTTTTGAGAATGTTATATTGTGGTGTTTTTCAAGTTTATTTCAGTATCTGAATGTGATTGCGGGGATTGTCGCCACTGGCATTGTTTCTCCGGGTTTCCTTGCTGGCAAGATCGTGACTACCCAAAATCAATCGGAAATGGTTTCAGGTGGCATTTGCCTTATATGACCCAAGGCGCAGACCCTTTGCTGCATGAGAGATTAATCCTTGACCCCAATTAGGCCTATTTCCCAATTGCAAAACCTTACCTTATAAGAATTGAAGATATATTTGCTTTTGGGATACGGTTTTAGTATGAAACCTCCAATCAGCAACTTGGGCGTTGTATCTTGTATATAGTCCAAAAGACTTAAGATGCGCTGCGTGCTGGCACTATCATGCACCACAACATGAACATCCAAAGTCTCAAAGGTAATGAAAACATCTGAAGGAAACTCGGGATGCTGCTTTTTGATGCTTATATTGCCCGCTAGAGTGCCATTCTGAGAACATGTAAACAAAATGCTTAGTTAAGACTTAAAAATATCTCGCAGTGTAGCTGAAATGAATCCTGAAAGCGAAAGTCAGCAATCTTTCTTTCAAAACTCCCATTAAATCACTAGCCAAAACGGGTTTTATTGTTCGAGCCAAAATTAATTAACCATTTGTGGACCCCACCGACGAGTACTCACATTTCGCACTGGCACATTGGCAATCAGGTTAAAATGTTGCCATAATTGTGCGCAATACTCGAAGCCGGTTCGCTTGGCGGCTACTTGGAAGAGTGCCATTGTATCTGTCAGCGTAAGATTGGCGCCCAGCAGCAGGTGATCCGGCTCAATGCTAAATTGTTTTAGCTCTGGTACATTGTTAACGTCCAGAAAGTGTTTGATCTCAGTTGAACGTCGATAAACACCATGTGCTGTGTTACCCGAGACCAACATATAGAGTTCTTGGCTGGGCACTTGATTCAGCGCCGTCAGCAGCTCCGCCAGAGAACTTGGCCAATGCCAGCTTTTAGTGTTAGGTGCCAAAGGCAGTGACGAGCGGGAGCAGATGCTGCTGCAACTTTGGCCAGTGCGTGGACAGAGCAGCTCGAAAGTGTCTTCAATATCCGCGCACTCAGAAGGCACTGCTATAACGCTGTCCACGGCAAAGGATTTCATGGCATCCAGTATGGGTCGATAGCCAGTGCAACGGCATATATTTCCACCAAAGGCATCCTCCACCTGCGCCATGGTCACTTTGCCCGCTTGAGACTCTAGCAAACCATACATGTTCATCACGAATCCCGGTGAGCAATAACCGCATTGAGTGCCATTCAGCTCCGCCAGTCGTTTTTGTATGGGATGATAGCCAGTGCGCTTGTTGCCCAGACCCTCATCGGTAATAATATCCACATCATGGCAGGTATTCAATAGCGTCAAGCACTGCAGCAGAAAAGATATACCATACATATTCTGAAATCATCCCAAGTTGCACTTACAACTTACCGAATTGGCAGCGCGCGTTTGCACCTCACCTGTGGTGGGATGTCGCCGCCTTATAGCACAGACGCAGGCACCACAACCACCCTCCAGGCACATATATTTGGTAGCTGTCAAATGTAGATGCTCCCGTAAAAAGGTATTTAGCGTAATATCCGCCGGATAATCCGCTGGCTGCACCTCGTATGCATAGCCATTGACATTGAACTTGATGATGTTCATTGTGCCACGATCAATCGTCAAATGATGAGGCCTTGGCTTACAGTGTTGCTTTTAAGTCAATATTTAAACCTGATTAGCACTAAATTAGGCCAAACAAGTTCAATATTCAATTAATGGAACAAAAGCAAAACATTCAAAAGACACTGTGCAAAAAGAGTTAAAGTAACAATTTTGGTAAACTAATAAATTTTGGCTATATATAAGATACACTATCTCAAAACACCACATACCAAATCAAAGAAACTGAAAAAAAAATGCAAAGCAACAACATTGTTATATCAATGAATTTTGGCTATATAAAAGATACACTATCTAAAAAATTTCATATGGAGTCAAAGACAATGTGCAAAAACTCAAAGCAAAAATTTTGTTATATCAATGAATTTTGGCTATGTAAAGCTACACTATTTAGCAAGACTTAGGAATGCGGCTGGCTTGATTAGGATAAAAGATGATTTTGGCTTAAAAACTGCACCTATAACGGTCAATATTCAGAAGATTCGATTCAATTATATGAACGATTTTACAATTTTTTGTTTTCGAGTTAATGTTGAATTACATATTTTGAAAAACTTAATGCATATATATATTGTACATATTGGTCAAGCTGATAGCAGGCGTAGTAATGGTTGCAAGGAAAAGGCAAAAAAAATTTAATTCGCACGTGACCAAAAATTTAACTTGTGCTAAACGCAGAAGTTAGCAGAACTTAAAGCATTATAATAATAATGTCACGTGTCTGTGGTAAAGTAATAAACTTTCTTTAAAATTAAAAATAAAATAGCTTAGGCCAATAATACGTACAATCTATATATATAAAATCGTTCGTGCGGGGTACGAGTTTCTAAAACTCGAGAACCACTGAGAAAAATTACTTCATATTTGGACCGTATATTCGTTTGGTGTGCAGGAAGGTTTCTCTTTTAGTTTGTGTGCAGGTGGTCAGGATCAGCAATATTCTTAAGTGCGTGATAAATACATATTATTTATACTTATATAGGAGGCTAGCATTTTAATATGTTTACAATTCACAACTTTGATTAGGTAAAAAATTGACTCTGTAATTTGATTTGGAGACGGCACAGAAAAGGAAACATTGACATTAATACGTGAGTCACTCAACGAGATTGTGTTCCAAGAAAATTTAACACCACAAAAACGTCTTCAAAGTATTTAAGATCTTCTAAATCATTTAGCTTCAGTATGTGATCCACAAACTCCTGCAGAACGAGCATATTCTAAAATTCAAGCATGAAACGGCAGGGATCTGTTGTGCTGCAGGAAAAGTTATATTGTTTCCCTTAAACCCACCACCAGTGCCACTAAAAATGCTAATGGATAGCAAAACCGCTGAGTCCAAATTATTGTTATTATTAAACATAATAAGAAGATTTAATAGATGTGTTCAAATGACTTTATTTGGCGTCAACATCATTACTTATACGGATTGCGTGATACGTGAACACCATTTCATTGTATATGAATATGTGTGTTTCTGCAAGAAGATATAAGCACAGAAAATTTCTCCAAAGAACTGCTGAGGATCGAAAATGGACAAATTCCGGTAGATACTTCCAGTGTCCACAGGACATTTTACAATAAACTCCAACGAAAGATGAACTAAATCATCGCTTATGTATGTCCGAACATTAGTCAAACTTTTCGTAACTACGACGGGTTCAAGTGGTCTCAAGAAGAGGACCACTTTCTGATTGCAAATCAGAAAAAATCCAAATTTTGTTGCATAGTGCATTTATTGAGTGAGTAAAAACTTGCTGACCAACAACTAAAACACTTTTAATGTGTAGATACATATAATATAATAACCAACACCAATAACAAAAAGTTTTCAGTAAATGTTTCCGCTGCAGCAGAAGTGCTTCCATTGATACACCTCTTAGCAAGTGTTCATAAAAAATTTCCATAACAGAACTTATTAACTACCATAACGAAAGTTTTGCCACTTTATCGGAACCATTTTTAAGGTGTTTTCGGTTCCAAACAATCGGAGCAATTAATTTTTAATTGAAAAGCTCGCAACTTATGAAACTAAACTATTTACAATACGTTTTGTAGCTCCCTCTATTCTCAGTTCTATTAGAGGCATTTCCTCATCCAATGGTAAAGTATTTGATAATTTGTGTGTGTTTTGTACTCCAATCTCTGTAGTAAAATGCTATACTCATCTACTTCAACTTAAAGCTTGCCACTTCGTTGCCTGCGTTGAGCACCAGAGTTTCCGGCGTTGTTGGAGCACCCATGCGTACCCACTCTCTGGGCAAACCCGCATCTTTTCTAGCCGACTGTAATGCTTGCTGCAAGGCGAAAATAACACTAACCGCCAGACAACATGGTGGTTCGCCAGTTGCCTTGGAACGCATAAAGCCCGCACTGCTGGGCTTTGGATTTTGCACCATTTCGATGCGAAAATCAATGGGTATATCCTTGGCGCCCGGTGGTTTATAGGTCCAGGTGCGATTGGTCAGCAAACGGCCCGTTTGGCGCTCATAGATTAACTGCTCGCTAAGCCAGTAGCCAAGGCACATAACAAATGCGCCTTCGATTTGACCAATGTCTATATAAGGACTTAAGGTTTCGCCTGCATCTTCCAGTATGTCCACACGCTTTATCTGATTATTGCCAGTAAGCACGTCCAGCTCGATTTCGGTCAAGGCCAAGCCATAAATGTTATAGTTTTCCATGTCGCCTTGCTTGTAATGATCGGAGGCAATGAGATTAATGGAGGCGGCATAGGCTGCCTCCACTGTCTCCTGCCAACTGGCTTTGGCCTTCTTCACCGGCTGCAAGCGAGTGTTGAGCGTCTCACAGGCTTTGCGCACGGCATAGCAAAGACTCTCGCTGCCCACAGCGCCGCCAGTGACCATGGAATTGGCGCCATTCAGCGTATCCGAGGATTCGATTTTAATAAAAGATAAATCAATGCCCAAGGTAAAGGCAGCTACCTGTGCAATCTTGGTGTTCATGCCTAAGAAGTTGAGAGGAGAATGTTTGAGCAATAGCTAAAAAGTGGCTTAGTGGTCATACGCACCTTGACCCATTTCTATGCCGCCATGAGAGACTACAACTGTGCCATCCACATGATAAATGGCCACCGTGGCCGGATATTGACCAAAGTAGAAGATCGGATAATCCATAATGGCCAAACCCAGACCACGTTTCATCCAACGATTCTTGGCATTGAAATCCTCTATTTCTTGCTTGCGCGCATGATACTCTCGGGATGCCAAAAACTTGGGCAAAAGCTCTGCCATCTTATTATTGGGCGCTATGTTTAATAAACGCACTTCAGCTGGATCCACCTTAACCTCAAAAGCAATATGTTCCACAATTTGCTCAATCATGGCAATGCCCTCCACTGAGCCGGGGGCACGACACCAGGTGGAGCTAGGCGCATCTGTCAGCACCGCATTGCCAGTGAACTTATAGTTGCTATCCGTAAAATTGTAGCAATTACGTGCCGTAGCTACCGAATGCCCATCAACGGGACTTTCATTGCCATTCCAGCCTGCATCCTCATAAAAATCATTCTTTAGACCCACAATCTTGCCATTGGCTTGCACATGGTAATTATAATCAGCGCGACAGGCCCAGCGTTTGCCATTTGCATCCATCATTGACTCTATAGACTGTACAAATCGCACGGGTCGGTTTAGCTTATAGGCGGCCAGTGCGGCGGCACAAGCAACCTGATTGCCACGTGATATCTTGGCACCATAGCCACCACCTAGTCGACGCACCTGCAGCTGCACATCCTTGGCCTTAATTTGTAGCATACGCGAGATGGCCGCTTGTGTGTGATCCATCCATTGTGTGGCCGAGAAAATTTTGAGTCCATCCTCAAAAGGTACAGCTACGGTAGTTTGTGGTTCCATGGTGAAATGGTACTGCAGGCCCATATCAAAAATGCCACTGCCAGTGATATCAGCTGCAGCACTCAGCTTTAAAGCCCCCTTGGATTTGACAATGGACAAAATGCGAGCTTGATGCAACTTGGGCGCTTCCAGCACAGCTGCCATTGTGGGTAAAAGCTCAAAGTCAGCACCCACTTGACTGTAGGTTACCTTGACCAATTGCGCGGCACGTTGCGCCTGATCTGCAGTAAGTGCCACCACAACGCCCAGCGGCTGCTCATAAAATTTGACTGTGCTGGCACAGAAAATTTCCTCCGGCTCAAATCCAAAGCTAGGCACACTGAATGTGTTGGTGCCAGGCACATCCTTGGCCGTATAGAAGGCCACGACACCGGGCTGTTTTAACGCCTCCTGTGCATCAATTTGTTCAATGGCGGCTCCAACTTTTGTGGCGCCTACAAAGGCGCAGTGCAGCGCATTGCTGGTGGTCAGCACATCGTTCATATAGGTAGCTTCGCCGGAACACTGTATCATGCCTTCTATTTTTTCCACTGGCTGCGTTACCGGATAGTTTTTCTTATGGGTTTGATACGTTTGCAGGCCTGAGGAGAGTGGGCGCTGCAGCAAGTTGCCGCCACTCTTGTACTGCTCCTTGACGCCCGGCGCAATGTGCAGCAAAAATTTGTAAAACAAGCCGCAGGCTAGCTTAGTGCGATAGGCAGGTGAAGTATCGGGCAGCACCTCATCCGGCTGCAGCTGCTCGGGCAGCTTGGCAAAGGCCTCTTCCAACAGTGCGCTATCAAATGGGTTACGTCCCACCAGCAGCTGCTCTATGGGCGTGGCATGCACAAAGTCCGGTCTAATGCCACCAAAGCATAATCTTGCGCTTTTTACTTTCGCATTCGTCTCGGATTTAGCATTGTCCACTTCGAGCAGAAAGGCCGCATTCACATAGGCATGCGCGTTTTGAGCTCGGGGCATGATCTGCAAAGAGATGTAGGTCAGTAGCAGTTGGTCACACTTGTTCTAGCGATTACCTTATACGAATTGTAGATAAACTTGTCTTTGGCATAAGCGGGCAGCACAAAAGCCTTGAGCACCAACTTTCTATTAGCCGCCTTCAAGTATTCCGCCAGTGACATTTGCTTCTCCGCGCTGGCCCCCTCCAGCGCCAACACTTGCACATTCAGCGCCTCAAAGTTGATATAAACATCAGAGGGAAACTCCATATGTTGCTTCTTAATGGACAGATTGCCAGCCAGTGTGCCGCTCTGTGTGTGTATTGCATAACAAATTAGTTTTCATCATTTCCATTGCAAATTTTTCAAGTAGCTGTGAACTTATACTTACATTTCGCACGGGCACATTGGCAATCAAATCGAAATGATGCCACAGCTGTGCACAATACTCGAAACCGGTTTGCTTTGACACAAGCTGCAAAATGTCCATTGTCTCGCTGAGACCAAGATTGGCGCCCAGAGTCAGCGTTTTGTCCGTGATGCTGTGCCCCTGTAGCTCCGACAGACCGCGCATATCAATAAAATGCTTGATCTGCGGCGAGCGTCTATAAACGCCATGCGCTGTATTGCCGGCCACCAACATAAACTGCTCCTCATCTTGCACCTGCGACAATGCCTCAAAAAGCTGCACTAATGTCTTGGGCCAGTGCCACTGACTGCCGTCATCATACAGCAGCGTAGTACGCTGACAGTTGCCCCCACAAGGTTCACCCGTTTTGGGGCAATTGCGTGCACTTAAATCCTCAATATCCGCACATTCGGCAGGCACTTCTATATTAGTGTCCACGGCAAAGGATTTCATGGCGTCCAATATAGGACGATAGCCCGTACAACGACAAATGTTACCACCAAAGGAATTCTCAACCTCATTCATGGTGACCTGACCGTTTCGTGACTCCAGCAGCCCATACATGTTCATTACAAATCCTGGTGAACAAAATCCACACTGAGTGCCATTCATTTTGGCCAAACGTTTTTGTACCGGATTGTAGCCAGTGCGCTGGGTTCCCAGACCCTCAGCGGTGACAATTTCCAAATCAGCACAGGTATTCAGCAGCGTGAGGCACTGTGGGCGGAAAAACGATTTCATTAAGTGAATTGTCATGTGCATTAGAAATAAGCGCGGAGAAGATATTCGAAACTTATTGCTTCTGTGCATTAGGCGAGTGCCTTTGCGGACTTTAAATTCCTGGAGAATAAACAATTCTGTCATGGAGATCAAATTTCTAATTCTGTTCAATCGCTATCATTCAGCAGGCTGGCGACATAATGGTTTCGCATCCCATACGACTGTTTGCTTTTGTTGGAAATGTTTTTCCTTATGAGTAGAACCAACGAAATTTGCGCAATGGTCTAAACAAAGTTGGTAGGTTGGTAAGCGCTGTCATTAAAACGATTAATCAAAATGTTGATTGTCAACCAAAATTGAAAGGTTCAAGTAAATTTAAATTTTTCAAAGGGTCTCCAAAATTACAATCCCTAAACATAGGGCAGCTAACTAAGAGACAGAACGTATAGGTTGCAAGCGAAGCGAACTGGGTGGCGAAGCCCCCTTACGTGGTTGTTGAGCGTAGTGAGCAGAAGGCGTAGCCCTGTAGTCTTTATAAAAAATGTAAGAAAATATGTTTCTTAGTTTTTGAAGCCCAAATAAACGCTTACCCAAAATACAAAAAAAAAAAAAAATAGCTTTAATTAGCTTAACAATTTTGCAGTATCTATCACACATAGATGAGAACACAATTTGTATTCATTTCGGGCCACAACCATCTGGTCAAAAAATCATTCTGACTGGGTAAGAAAGTTCCATGCGCCTAGAAGATTTTTCCAAGCTGTCGTTGTACATCCAGAATCACTCTGTTGGGCACGATTCGCTTTCTAAGACAGTTACAGACATCACAATAGGGATTGTGGTGCATTGTCCAACCTAATCTAACCTATAGTTCGGGCACGTCCACGATTTCGACTAGACTATTTATATGCAGTCCGATTGGAAGTCACTTTTTCAAACCTGTACTAGCACTGACACATATGCTTATGGCCTCCATACACACAGCAATTGGTTGACCAACCGATTTTCCAAAGAAAAACAAAATATTTTCATTTTACAATGCAGGATGGCCAGCCGATTGCTATGTGTATGGGTAGCATTAGAGAGCTCACCGAATTGACTGCCCAGGTTTTAGGCTCCCCGCTGACTGGATGCTTGCCGCGCACCACGCAAATGCAGGCGCCACAGCCGCCCTCGAGGCACATGTACTTGGTTGCAGTCAGCTGTGCATGCTCCCGTATAAAAGTGTTGAGCGTGATGTCCGGCGGCAGATTGGTCAGATTAACTGCATATGTATAAGGTAATTAAAGGTGAGGCTTTACTGTAGCTGTGACATATGTTTTTACAGCTTACCTGCATGGGGCTGGCCGTTGATAATAAACTTCGTAGTCATGGCTCAAATAGCTGCGTTAATTGATAAGAAACTTGAGAAAAGTTTTCACACTTAAACGAAACTTGGCAAAACTCAATTGATTTGATAATGAATAAGATATATATTATAGAAGCCAAGTGTTTTCCAAACACTAAACAACTGCGCCAAACGAGTGCTATAGCACAACTGATCGATTGACTTGTATGACCGACCGATCGTCGTCGACTTGACTCTCCAGACACTAAATTTTCGCAGCGGCAGAATATATATATGTATATATCTATATGATTATATGTTTGTTGACTTTTAACTATTTTTAAGTGTTGTTGTTTTTTTCCTTTATTAACTTAATTGCAGTCTCGCTTGCAACACCGTTTCATACTGTAGACGCTCTCGAATTGCGACTGACTGTCGACTGTCAGCCTGCCGGCCGGCTATAAAACAGCGACGAGCTTTGCTTTTTTTTAGATTTTGCTTCGAATTTTTTGTTTATCAGCGTGTTTCGGCTGCTGTGTTGCGATTCCCCACATTACATGCTGCTAAACAGACATACCGTAGAGTGGCCCAACTTTGCACATTTTTCGTACACTTCAAACCATGAAACAATGAATACAGAATGTTTTCTTTGTTTCATGACTTCATCATACCTATGTTGTTGGTAACTGTTTTTTGTGTCAATTGAAATTGAGATGATGCTTCGATAAATGCAGTCACTGTGCATGACATTGATAGTTTAGGCAAAAATGACTGTAATTTGTCACATTGTGTCAAAGTGCGCATTAAATCAATTAGATCTATTATATGAAATTAAAAAGTCATTTTGCTATTGTTCGATAATTGATTGGTGCCACTTGCTGCAAAGGTGCAATTTCGAGTGTGTATTTAACTGTAAATGGGCAAGAGTGAATTTTAATTTGTCGTATAACAATATGAGCAATTCAAAAGACTATGCAAATTCGATGCTCTATATAACTAGTAGACAATGAAATATTCTCTAAATTTGTTCAATGCAGTTTTAATGCAAATTTATTTTGAGTTCAAAAGCGTGCACATCGCCGAAAGATGTGGACAGAATACAAATTTGTTAAATATATGAGAAGTGCCAAAAATGATTGATATTTTACTTAATGTTGGTTTGACGAATTTGATGCTTTCTGGTGGGAAACTCGATTCACCAAAATAGGATTCGGCCAAAGAAAATAGAAACACTAAGATGAGTAACCATAGCCCATACACAATTAAAGTCCTGGTCAGACTTCGCTACTCACATTAGTGGTAATTGTTGTTGTGCGTCAACTTGGCAAAGGTATAGACAGGGATCGGGGAGCTTCATTCTTCAATCGATTAGGCCGGAAAAAAAAAGCTTTTTGTCGTGGCTTATTGGCGGGCGGAATCATAGGTCCATGCCATGATTCGGTGAACAGTATATTTTACGCTTTGGAGCGGTGGTCATGCGATATCACACCTCTAGACTTTTTTCTTTGAGGCTATTGGAAGCCAACAATGCTCGCGTCTTTCGTCAGTTACCGATCGAAATCATCTTAATCGCAGTCGCGGCCAAAATTTGAAAAGGGTAAAAAAATGATAAATCTGGTAACAGCAAAATTTGAATTTCCCAAGTTTTAAATGAAATTGCAAAATTATCTAAATTTCTCGGCGCTGAGCAATTTTTTATGTTTGGAAATAGGAAATAGGGGGGCTAAATCTGGAACACATGCTGGATTGGCAACAGCTTGTACTTAAATTTGAGGGTTTTTGCAAAGGAGACTATACAGATAAGATGCTACAGATGCTAAAAGCAGCTTCAGCCACCTTATGTATTATTCTAGGTGACCTGAACACTCAACGTCAGTTGTGTTGGTACAAACGCAATGGAATTCAGTAAACCACTTTGCTTAGTTTTGGTGATAGTCTCTTTGATCAAATAATTATGCTTGATGAGCACTGCAAATTCCATTTTTTTTGCGTTCTCTACGAAATTAGATGTCCGTATTTATTGGCAGCTTACGAAAAAACAACATTACTAACATAAATAAGAGAAAATCGGGGGTGTGCCTGAAATTTCTTTCAACCGAATTTCGCCAAGGCAATTTTTCAGTATGCCAGATATCTTTTTATACAGAAATTCAATCAAAAAGCAATTCGTCAATGTGACGGAACTATCGTTTAGAGAATGAGAAATCTAAGAAGTTAGCATTTTATCGGCGGACTCAAAACCGTCTAGAGATTTCAGGCACACCCCTGAATATATATTTTTTATACTTCACAATCAATGTTATCCTTCAAAGCACTCGGATTGACTGATTGATGACAGGAAATATTAACATGTACTATTCAAGTTTTTAGCGTAAAATATTTTAAACTTAATTAAAAACTTGCGAAATAACAAAAATGAAGTTATTAATTTTTTCACAAGTTCATTGCATTATATGGTTCCAATGACTTTTTTGTGTATATTTAAATTAAATTATTTTTTGCCCAGCGTCAGCTAAAAAATAAATGCACAGCTCGGGCATTGGCAGCAATAATCTATAAAAAAATAAACAATGAAACATGCAATCAAATTCAACATGCAATACTGTATACAGTGTATATAGAAATATGTGTGTGAGTGTAATTGCTGCTCTTCTTGTTGTTGTTGTTGTTGCTTTAATAGTGACGCCGACAATCGGCGGCTAAAAATGAAACACGTGAGTTTGTCGCTCGCAACAAATTTTGTGCTCTGCTTCTCTCACTTGAAGCTCAATTGTTGGTGCGAGTTTATTTTTAAACAAAGTCAAAGCTTTTGTGGGCCAAAAATCGCATGCGAGAAAAAAGGCTTGTTAGAGTGCTGCTGCAGCATTAGTCAGCGGCAAAAATGAATGATGCATACAATCTGTATCTGTATCTTGACGCGACTTAATTAATTAAGTACAAGCTCGTTTACGGTTTCAAATTTATTTATTTTGTATTTTTTTGTTTTGGGTTTATTAGCTGTTGCTGCAAGTCTGCAAATGTTAAAAATGTCCACTCATTTTGAAGTCATTTGTCAAAATATAAATCGATGCATGTTAAACGGCACATCAAAATGAAAAAAAAGAACTGAAAAGAACCCAGAAATGTTACATAATCATGCATACAACGTACCAGACAAGCACAACTCATTGCCTGGCCCTTAGCTTAAGCTTATCGATATTCAAAAATCGTATTCCAATAAAAAAGCCGGCATCCCTTGTGCCGCTTGTTGCCCTCGTTGTCGAACAAGTAAAATTAAAATATGAAAAACGCAATCTTTTCTCACATGGCTAAGCATTAGGTCTGACTGGGCATCATACACGGAGGCACACAACCAGCGACCCAAAAGGTATCGCCAGGCCGGCAACCCGCTGTCAAACAGGTACCAGGGCGACTTCATGATTGCCATTACCATGGTTTGGGCCTGGGCCAGGGCCAGGGCAGGTCGCAGACATTATTGAAACTCAAAGAGTGAAGTTGGAGACGCAGTCTCGTCGTCGTTCTTGTAGTAGTAGGAGTGTCAGTTGTTCTGTTGTTGGAGCTGTCATGCATAATAAAATTCCAATATACATTCGTTTGTACGCCTTCACGTTTCTGCGTTGTTCGTTGCGGATCCTTATCAAACACGAAAAGTGACGTGCCCGACTACCAAAGATGATGCACACAGGTCAAGTCTCAAGCAACAAAGGCAATAAGACAACGGACGCTGGACAAAGTACAATGTCTGTGGGGAGTGGAAGCTGCGGCTAGCTTGTTCCAGGTTCCAGCTCCACACTGACCCACAAAAAGTGCCAAGCCCACAAAATTGGCTGGGATCTGCAGCGTCTCGCCTCGAATTTAAACCATAAATATTTGGCAAGTGAGGTCTTTGTTTTATTTTCACAGCTATTCGCCAACAAATGTCCGCCCGAATCAGCATCAAGAGTTTTAAACACCTTTTAGATTGAGTTTGCTCAATGATACGCATTGTTGGTTTCATTATTGATGAGCATGTTCAGCTCTGATGAAGCTATTCAGTTAGAAAAATAAAATACTCTGAATGGAATGGGCAATCAAAATCTGATATTGAGATGCTTTCAAATATTTGCGGCTGAATTTGTTATTCTTACTTCGAATACTCATCTTCTTTTTATTGTTTAATAAAGCTGTTTAATTTTAGAAAAAGTTTGACAAGATTTGCTCTTTTTTGAATTAAATTGCACATACAAGGTGATGCATGTGCATGTAGTTCATTTAAGTAAAAAACCTTCTGCCAGTGTAAGGAAAGAGCGCCTTGGAGTGAGTTGAGATTAAAATTTATGGTAGCTGCGATGGCTCAACAAAGCAGATTGACTCATCCCTCGTATAAGTAAGTTTTGCCCAGGACAGGACAGTTTTTGGAAGATATATTCTTTCGTTTTCAACGTCAAGCTTCACTAAGTTAAGATTCAATTTGTGAAGGAAGTGATGCACTTAGGCAGCCTTGGCCATTGTGCCATGTCCCATAGAGGAAGATAAGAGACAGAAGAAGAGTACGAAAACAGTAGTCTACAATAAAGGCCCCCCATATTAGCACAATCTTCCCGACATACTGAGGAATTCGTGAAGACTGCGTCAGGGGCCTCGCTAAGGTTTAGTACATGCAAAGGCCGAATAGTGGCACAGAAAGTGTTCCGTGGAGTCAGCTTCTTCAAGACAAGCCGCGCAAGTTGGGTCGTCAATGAGGCCCATTTTGGTCAGATGTTAACCAAATGTTTTGTGGCCCTTGATTAATGGAACCAGGTATATCGCAGATCTTTCATCTTCTGATGAAGAAGATATCCGGATATCTGTTATGTTACGCGGCATCCGCTGGTGAAATTTCAGCGTTCCTTGCAACCAATTCTGCCGCGCTGACAGAAATGATTGGCAGTCACACCGAAACTTTGTTCGCCAGCTCATCTGCCATTTCATTGCCCTGAAAACAAGGTGTCCAGTATAAACTGACTTCATTATGACACGAAATCATGTCGACTGTGGTCTTACCTTCTCAGTTCATGATCAACGTTATGCGAGGATTCTAAGCCGAGGACCCTAACTTTCACTACAGATCCCTACTGTTAACCCACTCCTGTCGCGCAGCTTGAATTTTCATCAATATACTAACCAGCGCCAGTTTTAACTTTTGTTTTGGAACCGTCTGTATAGCAGACATGGGTGTGCCCACTCAATATGAGTCCTGGATCGCTCCAACACTTTCGTGGTGGGAAGACCACATAGTATCTGCAGCCAAACATCACTTTGGTACAACACTATGACCTTATTTTTTATTTGCTTTTTTATGGATCTCCTAAATAAATTTATTTAAGCAATTATAATGATCAAGAACGCGTCTCATAACTGGTCACTCAAACGTCTGGGCAAACAGGGCATCAGCTTTGTTCATGCAGATCTTGCAGGGCAATGAAATTTCCAAAGAACTGAGCGACAATTTTTTTTTTGTACGTTTGAATGTTACCATCTAGAAGGATGTCAGTGCGTCTGTACAAACGGCCAAAGATAAATTCGGTCGTCTAGATTTGACTGTAATCCTACAACTTCAGCAAGAATGTAGCCCTCAAGCTGGAGGACTTTCAGCTTGTCATCAATATAAACACAGTTGGAATATTCAATACGTCTATCTGCTAGATTGATGGGCGCGAATACACCCAATCAAGACGGACAGTAGAGCGGCCAAGTGACCTACTCAGCATCGAAGGTTGCGATTGTGGGCATGAACTTGCCCATCGCTTGTGACTTAAGCAAACAGGGCATGCGCATTTGTAGTATTAGACCGGGTCTAAACTCCCATGATGGCTGCACGCCCGAAAAGGTGCTCTTTTTCCTGGCCAGGTTCATAGCGTTTCCACAACGTCTAGGATAGCTATGCTCATATAACATAGTGCAGGCCATTTAGGAGAATCCCTTGCTTAACGGTGAGGTCGTTCGTTTGGCTGGCGCTCTCAATAGTCAATACAAGAAAAAGTTGTTTCTCTGAAATTTCGGAAGCTGTTTGAAACCCCAAAGCCCGCACCCTCTTAATAACTAACTTAATTACAAATAATGACTTATGACTTTCGTTTTTCTTACTATTAAGAAAAGAATCATAAACTCTGCTATCGTACTTGTATGATATATCATACATGCATACATACACATGATATATGTGAAGTAGGCGAATTAGAACAGGTAGTTCTGAAAGTTTTAACGATGTGGTTAAGAGCTGACATTGATGGTATAGCATAAGTTTGAGACTTTAAGGAAACTCTGGTGAATTTCTAGCATTTTCTGCGCTGGCTTACTACACAGAACTGAAATAGATTCTTCTTATCATAAAATTTATTTTAATTAAAGCGCTCTATTAAACGTTTCGGTATATGATGCATGTCTTTGCCTGACTCTAGTGAACCTCCATCAATATGGAACTTGACAGCAACACCAAACATTATTCAACACAAATGTAGGAACCACAGACAGAGACACTCACACACACTTTAGATACACACGCTTACATTGTGACACTTTTAACCCTTTGTCACTTCCATTGACAGTTCAATAATGCGTCATTTGGTGTGACGTAAAAACCCAAGTAAAAGGGAGTGCAGCTTGGTAGGGATCGTTCGGTTCTATGGTTACTCGGATACTCGTGCCCAACTTGCGCTCTCTCTTGCCTTGGAAGGGGTGCTGTCACGTCACTTGGCAGCTGGCAGAAGGTGCAGGTATCTACCGAGTGGCACCATGTCCAATGTGCGTCCTTTTTATTTTTTCTTACTCTTACTCTTTTATTTTGTATTATATATTATTATTATGCCTTAGCTGCTGCTTCTTCTTCTTTTACTGCTATCATTGGCTTGTCGCTTGTCTGATGTCACATTAAATTCGCATTATTTGCTTGAAATAATTTTTGCCTTTATCGTGTGCTTAACACTTTTGGCTTACGCTTTTCAGTGTCTCTTTTTTCTTGCTCAAGTTTTGTTGCCACTTCGTTTCCCCTCAAACCTACCATCTTGCCACATCAATCTCTTTTGTGATGCATGTGCGTAGATAAGCGAAGCTTTTTAATGACTTTTCCTGCATTTGTTGGCAGCTCTTTCATTTTCAACATTTTGGTTGCCTTTGGCTCTTGGCTCTTGGTACAACTTGGCAGATCTCTTATGTGCCAAATTTGTCACTTGAGCGCCCCATGTAGGCCGCTGCTGCTGTTGCTGCCTTTTGGCCAAGTTGCAAAACAGAGTTGGTTAAGAGCTTGTTTTTATGGGCTCGTAAAATTGTGCTTAAATGTCTTTTAATTGATTCATCAGTCCGCTTTAAAGTTATTGATAGCTCTGCTTGAGTTTTTGGGTAGGTCTCAATGGTCTCAAATTACCGGACCGAAGGACCACCTAAGTTAGGCTAAGAAATTTGCATTGTTGCGCAAACAATGAAAAGATTTTAAGGTAGTAAATCTACTCCCAGTGACTAATTTGCAGCGCGCGAAGACATGTTTATGGTTATATGAGGTATAAGGAATGGCGTGGGGATTATGTTTTTATATTAGCATAGCTGTGCGAAAAACAGAATTCTGAAATTGAATCAAGAAATTTAAAAATCTCAACTTCAAAAATGTTTATACTTTTAGCCATTTGAAGATATTGAACGCAGCTACGGCCAGGCAGAAAAGAACCTCTCCGAACCTCTTGCTACCAAGAAAGGATTCAGACAAGCCGACGACCTCTATCGCGATCTAATCAACTTTTTGATGTATAATGTGCTGCGAAAGATCGAAGTACATCGGAACGGGACAATATTGGACTATAAGTGTCGAACTGCTCGCAATCATACCAAGCGAGAAGTTACCGGAGCCTGTGCAGCTATTGAAGGAGAAATTGCCTAGGGGGGCCTTGTCAAGGCATATACATTATAAGGTATGATCCATCTACCGACGCTCGCTCATTTTAAAGGCACTATTTTTTATGCTGTTACAAACGGTAATGAGGGTACTCTCTTTCACTCTGTGTCAATCAGTCAAGAAATTTAGTGCCTTGAGACGAATAGATGGCTCATACCTTGTAATAGATATGGCTTGGGTTTGGTTGTAAATGAGAGCAAGACGAAGTAAAGAAAGTGAGAAGCCTTCTTCTAGAAAAGCTAAATCATTCAATTTTTGCCTTAAAACTTTCTTCACTATAGGTAGCTCAAACATATCCGTTTATGTACCTAGTTTCCAACTCGGATCCATGTATGCGAGTAACAAAAACCTCCAAGCCTTTAGTTTGAAATACAAACATTTCTTAATATATGTCAAAATCAGTTTTGGATTTGTTCAAGCAACTTTCCAAATTCGGGTTTTCGAGAATTTTCAAGCTTTGCAGTGGCATGCAACAAAGTCAGATGTTATTGCTGAATTTTTCATTTTCTCGTCATTTTATAGTCAATTTCAATTGTTTAGTTGTTTTTTGGGTATTTTATTTGTTGGCCGCACCCTGGCAACAACAGACACGCCAACTGCACCTGTCACGCACAACACTGACAATCCCTGAGTCCAGAGTCAGAGCCACCAGCCCCACTCTTGAAACACGTGCAACATTCGTATACAGCAAACCCCGTGCTGGTTGCCACACTGCGGGTCATCGGCTAACCAACAAACTGTCGTCAGCTCATTTGTGGCACAAATTAAAACTATAACATTTCTATTTTTACGAGTTCAGTGAAAAACCTATCAAAAACGCAAAAGCAAGCACCAAAAAATAAAAACTTCCCGCTGTCATTTTATTTGCGACAAATAAACAAATAACAATTTTTATTTGAGTGAAATGAGCTTTGGATGTCGCAGACAGAACGGAAAAAGCGGAAACCTAATTGAAAGAAGCCACGCAAATTGAGTTAACCAAGCGGAAAACCAGGCCATTAAATTTGAACGCCAGACAGACCTATAGCCAAAAATATATAGAGCCAACTCGGAGTTGGACGCCAACAACTACAATGTCTGTCCAAATTCGAAGCTCGTTTCGATACATTTCAACTCGAGTCGATTCAATTCGATTTATGCCATTGCAATTGTGCGGCAATTTAATAGCAATTTGTGCCTCTGACAACCGAAAATTGACGAAAGTTTTGATGAAATGCAATTGGAAGTTGTCAATGGACGACTGCACACTGCTGGATAGAGGAATAGGGTAACAATGGCAACAATCAATAGGCGTGTGCAGTGACAAACTCCAAGTTTATAACAGAGCAATGACCGAGGGCTGTTTTCTGAACACGCTATGCGATAAAAAGGTGTAAATGGGTTGGCGCAACTTTTTGGGTAATCAATATTGGATACATTTGAGTGGACTGAGAAGTCAAGTTGTTATTATGGTTATGACTAGTTTTCGAAGTTATAAACAGGTGCACCAAAATGCAGTATCCTAAGGAACCTTGCGATAAAAGAATCACAAGCTAACTCATTCGGAAAACTCCATAGCATACCAATTAGGTTTATCTCAGAGATACGACTAACAGGGAACAGTAAGTTCATTTTCTGCCATATAAAGCAGCAATAATGCCCAATAACATTATTATTATTAAACTAGCTTGTTTGTTTCAAAGCCAAAGCTTAGAAAATGTGTAGATCTATGCAAAATCTGTAGCTTTATCCCAAAAATAGAAAAAAGTTGACACTTCTGGGAATAGCAAATCGTACATACAAAATTGTATTGCTCAGCTCTTTTTAGATTCTCCTAAGTGTGCGATAGTTTTGTTTAAATCTTAGAGCTTAAGAAGAAATTTTCCCCAAAATCCGTTTGGCTTGCTCAATTTTATAAATAAACTAGGGGGCTCCGCCTCCTGCTCAATCCTGCTCACTCCTCTTCCGCAATTACTTCTTATTTAACTCCTTCTTCTTTGTCATCTACATGTTTTTCTTTTCATATTCCTCTTCCTTATCCTTATTCCAAAAGCTATAAGATGAAACAACCCGATTTACGCTCCACTCCGCCCCTTCTTGCTTCGCTAACAACCTCAGCACCTCTCTAGGCAGATCATAATCCTCTTCCCTTTCCCCTCCCAGTTCCTATTACTAGGCGTTGCCTAATTCTGTCAACAGTTTTGGAGTAAAAGCAATAGTAGGCTTTGAGACTTGGTGAAATTTTTTGTAGTTTAACGCTGTTTTCTCCACCAAAAAGACTTTTAAAAATGTTTTTCTTAAAATGCAAAAACTGGTTCAACTAAGCAATTCGTTTCAATATCTTGTACATTTTAAAGCTTATAGATTTACGCACATATCTGTGCTCGATTTGAAACAGAATAAGCCATATAAACCAAGAGTCCAGAGCTAAATACATACGTTAGAGTAAAATAGCGCCAATATACCTGCCGACCACTGAATTAGAAACTCATTAAAGTAAATATTTTCGTAATAACGAACAGAATACAATTTATTTTTTAGTTCTTTTCTGTTTCACAATTCAGCTGGAGCTTAAAATAACGACCCATAATATTTGGATAAACTATGTTATAGAAAGTCTTCTAAGATAAATTGTTAAACATTTTTTTTAAATGGAGTTGCCATATTAGCTACTTTATCTATTCTAATACTTTTACAAAAATTTGTAACTGCACCCCAATTAAAAGTCTTAATTTGAGCATAAAATCTTTAAATATAACACTAAAGAAAGGAATTCTGTGACCAATAAAATCTGTTAATGGTTTTCAGTTCAGCCCATTAAAATGCAATATCAAGTTATGGCCCACGGATTTGAGAGAAAAAAAAGCTTGTTAATTTCGGCAAGACAATCCGAAACTTAGCTTAAACTAAGCAACTGGTCAACAGATTTTCACAATCTATCAGAGCGCCTACCACAAAGATTCAGTCGCAGATAACTGCAGATGGAGCCACAAGAAGAAGAAGAACAACAACGAGAAGAGACAGCAAGACATTAAGATAGTAAGATAATATATTAGTAGACAACAAGCACAAAACTAGAAGCGATAAATTATATCTTCTGAACGGAGGAGCTGTCCAAAGGCTGTCCGAATGTTGTTCTTGTTGTTGTTGTTGTTGTTGTTGTTGTGGCAGTGTCGTCCCGTTGACAGTGCCGGCTTTTCGGAATGGTGTGGAGTTTGTCACCAAAACTGGCAGTCTGCCGCCTGTTGTTATCTTGGTATGGCAACGCCAACGGCTAAGCTGATGGTTAACTGTGGGAGCCAACAACTTAATTTGTGATTTATTTTTAAGGTGCAACAGCAACAACAAGTACAACCACAACAACAACAACAAGCGCAGCGGCAACAAGATTTAAACATGTTGCAAGTTGCTTAACTTTTTTAAATGAGAAAAAAAAGACGTATATATGTAAGTATTAGCTTGCCGCTGCAATCGCTGGCGTTGATAATAAATCAATTTCCTGCCTACACATTAAATTATACAGTTAATAATAAGCCGCAGCACGCTCACATCCTCGGACACACGCTGCCCACGTTGCAGCCGCAGCCTGCCTCCAATCTCTGCCACGTCAGCAACTGCGTCTGGTTTGGGCTCCATCTCTGCTGTCCACCTATCCCCTTCTCTGGCCGGCTTTGCCATTTGGCCATTTAGCCATTTAGCCAGTTGGCCAGTTTAGCTGGCTTTTGCTTGGCGTTTTATCTTGCAAATCCATTTGCATCTCATCAACTTTGGAGCTCAACACATTGCTGCAACTTGGCCGACTGTCCGGCATGGCCGCCTGATGATTTCATTTGCGTGTCCTGAACAATTTGTTAGCAGATTAAACAGAAATTTCCTGTAACACTCAGACTGCAATTTCTGTAGTTACTGCGTATGCTAAATGTGTGTTTCCAGTAATTTGTAATCGTTTTCAAGCTGATATTCATACACTGATTAAAGCGCATATTCGCTTTGTCGTAAAGTATAAAACTTTGTAATTACACTTAAATTTCTAAGGTTAAAACTTTCGCTAGTTAAATATTACATGAGAAGCAGAAGCAAATAACATGGACATCGTCTTTTTATAAACAATCGATAGAATAGTGATTTTAAAAGCATGTCACACAAAAAGAAACAAAAATTATTAAATAAGGTAAGGTCCCCCTCGTCGTCTTAGTATATCTTAGCCAGCCGCTTCTGCCAAAATTCCAAAATGTTTACGTTTAAGCCTTATAATAGACACATTCTCAAAGAAAACATTGGTCAGTAACCCGTTGCTATGGCCCTATAAAACAGCCTTTTCATCATCAAATAATAGTGCTAGAATATCTTATAAAATCAATCTCAGGATTTGGATCATCATATGTGTTAAAGTGGAAGAGCAAAGGACCCAAAACACTTCCGTGCTGAACACCACCTAGCACAGACTTGGAATCAGAAATACCATTTTAGTCTTACTACTAAAACTTCTGCCATCCAAATACGATTTTAAGAAAGGGAATTATTACATTATTACCTTTATGTAATAACTAGCGCAAACTTTGTTCTGCCAATTCCCGTACCCCTCTCGAAGTAGAGCACATTCCTCATCCCGTTCCGTTTCCTCTTGAAGCGCTAGTCATTAGCATTCTTCCTTGATTTGCTTAGCTATACTCCTCTTTAATGCATTGTCTCATTTATTCTTCTCCGTTGCAAGTTTCGAGCTCGTTCTGCAGAAGTTTGTGCACCACGCATTGCAGCTACATGATTTGCAAGATCATAAATACTTTGAAAACGTTGTTCTGGTGTTAAATTTTCTCGGACCACTATCTCGAGAGGCTAGAGTATTTCTGTCAATATTATCTCTACTTGGCCGTCTCCCGATCAAATTTCAGAGTGAATTGTTTACCTAATCAAAGTTGTGAATTGTAAACACACTAAAATGCTAGCCTAATATTTAAGTATAAATAGTATGTATTTATCACGTCACTTAAGATTATTGCTTATCCTGAGCACCTACCGGACACAAACTTAAGAGAGACCTTTCTGCACACCAAATTATATATTCCAAATATAAAGTTATTTGGTTAAGTGGTTCTCGAGTTTCAGAAGTTCCGTCATGCGAAACTCTATCGAAAGCTTGCTACACATCCTGCCTTCATGACATCATCATAAAAAACAAAAAATATATTCGAACATATGATTCATCACAAGTTATAATACAATATTCAGTGTTCGGAAGATTTTGACTAAGATTCAAAACATTATTGTTCCGGGGCGACAATATCAACAATGCAACGATTGCCTACAGAATTTTCAAAATATGGAGCAGGACCGCCGCGATCGTTACTAACCAACATCGTGTTAACGCAGAATCCTGTAATCCTAGAACTGTTTTGTTGCCACGGAAACGAGGTTCTGATTGCGCAATTATTGGTCTACAACTTGGTCAATTCATGTTGCCAATAGGTTTAATCCGCATCACTTTTACCCACTACAAGTCGTTCTTAACCTCATAAAGCCGCCGAGAAAGTCAAGCACACGGTCGTACTGCCAGTTTGAAGCACTTAAGGAAAAGTTATATTTCGCATTATTTTTCTTATTGAGGTTAAGAACGAGTTGCTGTGTACAGTGGCTGGAGGTGCAACGGATTGCACCTATTGGCTATGCTTACCAAGCAAGTAATATCGCTTGCAATTATTACGCAATCAGGACCCCGTTTCCGTGGCAACAAAACAGTTTTGGGATTACAGGATTGAGCGTTAACTCAATGTTGGTTGGTAACGATCGGGGCGGTCCTGCTCCATATTATGAAAATTCTGTTTGCAATCGTTGCATTGTTGCTTAGCGAAATGGATTACGTCACTTCCGCAGGAACTTTACTTGGCGAGGCAGCATAGGATGAGTTAGGACGTCGTGCTCTATAACATGCCGCACTAAGAGTTTCTATAATCATACTGGTTGACCACATAATCTCAAACGGTTGGCACTACCAATATCAAGAGAAAAACAATTTAGTTGAAGAAATCGCTAATAAATATAATAGTTACTTTTTTTTCCATAATATGAGTACAGTGTTTCCCTCTGTCGGTCACTTTATTCAAATATTGTGGTCGCCTTGATCTTCGATATCGTCAGTCAACGCATCCGTCTTGATATAGACATTTTCGGCCAAACGCCTGCTAGGTAGCTTCACAATAATACTGTAAAATACGATTGAAGTTCGTTACGATATTTAAAATTTGTGGAAATATTAAAAAATACACTAACTTACTTAAATTTAAAATAACAAACAAATAAATTTGAAAACACTTCCGTACACGAAAGCAGTTTAATTACGACTAAAATTGCTCTAAATAAATTTTCAGTATTTATGCATTTTGACAGTTTTCTCACTGAGTATTTTCTACATGCTGCCTTGATACATTTTATTTCTCGTCAGTTTTCCCGAAATATCAAATTTTCACAGGAGACTGACGCATTCGTAATTCATAGGCGTAAGACCAAATCGCATGGTGTGACGTTCGCATGGTTTTACTTCATTGTGATTGATCTAGTTCCATAGTTCCAAATTAATGCTATATGGCACTCGTATATAAACTAGAGTTGGATCATAAAGTTATTACCCAGTTTTTTTATCTGAAGGTCTTAAGAAATGAGTAATCGTCACGACTGTTTATAAAGGCGGGGCTCACATCATCGATCCCTACATAATGATTTTGGTTGCTTGCAGATAGAGCATGGGACGCCATGTAGTATGCTGATATCTGCTACAACAAGTTACCAAGTCAAATAGCCTCAGACCAATGTTCGAGTTGATCTCGTGAAGGCTGCATTGTTCGACTGTGGCACCAAAGATACGCTATTTTCCCACCTGTAACGATTTTAGCGTCAATACGGTCTCAAAGTCTAGCGTCGGACGAATCATACGTCACATCGTCCTTGTACTCCGTGGTGACGTTCGCGCAAATCAGGCTGATGTAGAAGAAGTTAAACTGGACACGGATTGCTGGTGGCCTCTCATTCACTCGTGTGAACCAGAAGAGACGGTTGCATAGTCAGCCAACACATGTTTTACATGGCTCGAGAGCATCTGACAGTGTCTTTATAAGTTTGTGTGGCTGTTTTCATTACCGATAACTTTTTGTCAGAGGGGGTCTTTTTGGTCCCAATTACTTTGTACAACTCTATTAACATCCAGTGGGCCTCGCTGCGCATATTAGCAGACCACCCTAACATCAGTTGGTGATTAGAGCAGCTAACCAGAGAACACTACGTAATTGTTAAGCGAAACCTTGGTGAATCTTGAGACTGGGAACAACCTAGTCATTACCAAGTGAATGGCAATCAGAAACTCTCGTGATTGTTAACGCCACGCGGGCCTGAGACAGTGCTAAACGCTACATACCACTTGGAAGACACATACACATGCAAATATCGGTATAGCAAATACTTGTACACCAAGTGTCGACAGCGCCAGCAGAGACTGCGGCAGCATCATTTCAGTCGTTGCAATGGCCCTTCAGTTCTAGCAGGCAGGGCTGAATTTTTCAGGCCTGAATCAGGCATAATACCGGTATTTGTGAGTCAGCAGAGAAAAGCTGTCAATGTGTTGGATGCATTTATACGAACACTCAATTTGTTGACTTTTTAGAATATTGTTTCGAGTGCAAGGTAATATTGATATGAGAGAAATATAGTTTATATCTAAGGCAATCTTGTAGATATACAATGCTTGCTTTTGGGGTTTAACTTTTACTGTTTTCACTTGAATTAAACTTAAGCACACTTAAATTAAAATTTATTTTCATAAACTTAAAGCCTCGTGGTGCTTTAAACTAGCCAAAAGGTGTCTTCTTTGCTGCTGTTTTTGCTTACACAAACAGATTTTGTGGCACGCATATATTTGGGGGCATATTCCGAGCGTGCTTTGGTCTGTGGCGTTATTTACTCTGTAACTCATTAGCCTATCTCATAATGCTTGAAATGGCTGAAACTGTACAAGTGTATGAGTGTGTGTGTGTGCGGTCCTTAAAAGGGTTTCATTTTGTGGCGGCAACCGCAAAAGTAAAGCCCAAATCTAACCAAACATTGTGCTTGGCTGTCTGCACTTGTATCCAGCGTTCTTGGACCATTTCATTTTCGTTTTGAGCTCAAAAAATAAATGTTAAATATTTAGACCGCCTGCTGTGTCAGCCAAAATGAGATGACAGACGCTATGGCCAAGGACTTCATAAGCCCGAACCCCCTACTCCAGTGACACAATCCTTTTAATGCCCAAAGCTTGGCAGTCTACTTAGTTGCCTGGCAAGCGAAACTATTGCCAAGCAGCTATAAAAAAATAATAATACTAAAACAAAAAAAAAGGACATTCAAATGTGTACTGATAAAGGAAATCTTCAACTTCGTGACCCTGGCCAAAATGCAATTAATTCTAACGCCAAAACTCATTAATATCAAAGAGAGCGGAACGTTGAATGAAATACGAAATGCTACGCACAGTTGTCAGACACTCGAAAAGCCCGTACGTATAGATTTTGAGCCGGGCACGACGCCGTAAAGTATGCAACAACCTTTTTTAGCTTTTCCTATTTACCTTAGTTAATAATAAAGCAGCAAAGGAACTTGTATTCCACACACAGACACAACACACACTACTGAATTTTCACATGTATTGCTGCCAAGATGAAAACCAACTTGTTGCTCAACTTGACTCGTCTTGGACTTGCCTCCAGTTTTCATCTAAAATTAAACCTTTTTCTTAATTTTTTTATTTTTATTTTGTTTCGGGCCGCAATGATTTATGGCCAAAGGCCGAAATGAGAAAACTACGTTTTGGGGCAACAAAAGGGCAAAAGGATACTCAGTGCTTGTTAGGCTTTGCCCAGGAAATGAAGTTCAAGCTGCCGTAAGTAGTTTCGGAAGTCAGCTAGGGAAAGTGCTGAAAAAAAGAGTGAAAAACACTTGGACCAGCATGAAATTCCCGTTGCTACCTTTTTCAAAATTGAAAAGCTCACTTGACGTTTTCTTTGTTTATGTGCCAGAGATTGTTAGCACTTGGAGTTGGAGTTAGGACGCTCAGGTAGGCAGTGTCTCAAGCTAAAGTTTCATTGTTGTCTAGGGATTTGTGCAAACAAAATTAAGCAGTCTGAAAGTTTTTAATTAAAAAACGCCCACGTCGAGATATTAGAGCCATAAAAACACGAATGTTCTAAAGGGAGTTGAAAATATCGAGAAAGTTAAGGCAAAGACAGCATTACACATGTATCGATGGCGTCTATGAAGAGCACTGATTAAAAAACGATTCTTAATTGAAGTTATTTTTGGTATAACTTTCATTTCAAAGCCATAAATTACTTTACGAGGGTTGGCATTAAACTTGCCTTCAAACCAATCTTATTTATGGGTGCAAGCTAGCTGCCCGGAAACGCTTGCAGTCTTTCGCATCACTTCTCATCGAAGATCTTCCAGCGTCCTGAGATCAGAGCTATCAGTGCAGTGTATTTTTCATTCATGTGATGCTTTGATGTGGCAGACGATCAATACTATACTGACACTGGTACGTGTAGGGAGTTGATCCGTGGTGTTTACAGTGTTCATAACTCTTAGCTGAAATTTGAAACTACGAACTGTTGTTGTTGCCTTTGAAATTTTTGAAACGTTTTCCACATTATAGGCCAACGTTATCTTGAGACTTCAATTTACACACTGATACATCCGTCTACGTTTACTGCAATGACCGCTAGAGCGCGCTGTACATTATTTTTCGAATAAACTTCTTAGGAAACATGAGGAAAACGATTTTTATTCTATATTTTAGAACTTAGCACTTACACAACTTAGCGGTGTCTCCAAAACTTCACCAATGCATTACTTGGTACACAAAGTTTCCGGGAGGATTAGCTGATTTCAGATGAACTGACCACAATGCACTATTTTATTTGGGAGTTGTGTTGTTGTTAGATTCTGTTTTGTTTCCTACTAAGTTTATAGTTTTGCTGCCATGCATTTTTATAAATAAACCTTATTAGCTGAGATAGGTTATATATAGCCCTGAAATTCTATGCTTAATTGGGACATTTGTCTTCTACCGAAACCATTAAACTTTATTGGTTTGTGCTGCGAAGAATCTCATTCGTGTATACTCTACTTATCGGTACTAGAACTCGCAATGCCCAGATTTTTCAATACAGTGTAAACAATAATTACTATAAAGGAATTTCAGTTCATTTTGAATATGTTTTTGAACTTATCAAAATGAGAGGAAATGAGCACTTGCTTTGCCTGTCTAAGGTTTAGGCTTTGGTTCGTCTGGATATTTCAAGTGTAAGGCTGCCTCAATGTAACGGATGGGTGAACTTCCTTTGATGAGCCATTTCACCCACTACAAACCTAAACTAAGGTTTTCAAATACTGCAGCAACGTTTCTTGCTCGAATGTTATTCCCGGGAAAAATCGGAGTGAAAGCTTATTGCTTCGTCCAAGGTGCTCCAATTCGATTCGCGTTTTTGGAACCAATTAAGAGTTTTGGCTCATAATGGTTGCCTGACATAGTAAAATTATATTTTTTTAAACCAGTATGATTGACCTTAAGGAAACCCCCTATCCTACATTCATGACCCTGAAAACAAACGACGTTTTAATTGAATTTTATAAAAGTTTGTAGTCAGAACTGCAGTTATGTTGGCTCTAAGCTTATCGGTTAGTAAAGCCTTGTAAAGGACTCCCTTTGGAGGAAGCTCAGCTTAAGACAAACCAAATATTCATTTAGGAGCATCAAATATTAACGTTTATAATGAAATGTTCACGTGGCTGAACAAACATGTTAAAACTGCCAACCTGTGAAAACCCCGAACAACAAGAGCAAGGTTTGGGGTCACCGAATATTGCCCTGGTCATCAACATAATTTAAACGCTTTTTAATTTCGACATTACAAAATGCAATATCAGCAGGAACAAAAACAACAACTACAACAACGAGAGCCAAAAACGACGGACAGCAACCCCTAAAGTGCCATAAACAAAACGGTTTTTGAAAATAGGCCGCGGGTTTTAAGTGGACTTTTCAAGACCCCAACCCCGAAAATTAGTCTGATGCTGATGCGACGAGTTTCTCATTACAAAAGCTGAATCAATATTAAATTTATTTTTACCCAACAACAACAACAAAAACACTAGACATTGTTTGTTGTGGTAAGTTGTTGTTGTTCCATAATTTTTGGGGCTAGCCTTAATAAACAAGGTTGTGGGTGGGTGTGTGTGTGTGTGTTTGTGTGTTACGATTATTAGTTAAGCCGTGTCACGGCATATAATAGAAACGGCCAAGCAGCAGAGTTGCCACACGCCAGCGTCAGGTGTAGAACATGTAGCATAATCATACGCCCTGTTGCCCTACACCAAATGCTTGCATATAAATTGGCTCACGTTCCTTTGGCTTTGAGGATTATTACACTTAAATTAGCAACTTGGGAGCGGCGCGTGCAATTCGAGACAAGAGCGAGGGTCCAAAAGCAGCGCCAACCCTCGTTGTTTGGAGTACAATTGCATAAAGCATGTCCAGTATTGTTGGGGAGGTGTTTTGCCACTACCACGAGCATACAGCCTTAATGGTTTTCCGTGCTCCAGCCAGATACTACAGTTATGCGCTACTGAAAATCTGACAAAATCAAATTGTTGCCATTTTTACGCATTTCATTTAATTTCCAGCCCCTGTCCCCTAACACTCACACTCTGCATAGACTTCGGGGGGGTTGGTTTTCGTTTCATTACCGGCAGCTGAATGCCCTACAAACACCTGTGGGACCTGAGCGTCTCGTTGTCTAGCGAAATGGACCACTTTAAGTGGCACATTTGACTTTTATGTTAGATACGAGGGCTGCAAAGGCAAAATTATGGTCAACAGTAAAGCAAATGAAATGGTCGAATGAGTGCGGGAGGTTTGCTTGTAATTTGTAATAACAATATTTTTTGTTTGTTTTATTTTCGCTTTTAAATGAAATAAGTTCAAGTGCTGAGTTTTTTTTGGGCTCCTGATTTTTGATTAGACGCAGTGTCCATCAAATAGGTGGGAAAGTTGTTCGGCTGAGCGCACATGTTAAGTGTCAGGGGGGAAAACTGTAAAAGGTTCAATCCCAGAGATACCATATTTGGTAGGCAGATAAATTAATTTATTTTTATGCTCCGTAGCCAAAGTGTCAGGGGTATAATTGATTTGTCTAACGGTTTAGAATAAATTTTTGGTTTCATTTTCACGGAAATATAGGTTAGATTTGCAACCCTGAAACCTCTCGTTCGCTTAGCGCAACAACCATGCTGCATGTGCTGAAAGTTTCCTTTCCATCGGAAAGGACTTCTTCGAACTTGGCTTAGTGTATTGCATTGCATGACTTTGCAGTCGACGGGACTCATACGTCTAAAGAACGGAGTAAGGTAGTAGTCCCACTACACCTTCGTAGTACTCACAACTGTTTTCTACACTTTTGGGCGTATTGAATAACTAATGAGCACATCGAATCCTTCTCTGGGCTGTAAAGCTGTTGTGCTCCACCCCAATGGAAAAATGCAAGGCCTCGAATAGGAACACCACTAAAGTTAATGACCGGAAACGATTTTAATTTTGTAATTTGACTTTAAATAAAACGACTCATATGCGAGGTGGCATTGGTGGGTCCTGGCTGACCGACGGACCATTCGTTCCCATCCGGAATAAGGGTATTCAAAGTAGTGCACAGGCACTCTACTGGTATACAGTAGTCTGTTTTGCAGGGAAAACAATCGTGTTTTGTTACAATGGGTGAGTGACTAAATATGAATTTTATCCAGTTATTTGAGTCTCTAAGCTTGTTTCTTTCCTGCAAGATCCAGGGTTGAAATTCTAAGTAAGGCATCGAGGGCTGTACTCGGTGTTGTACGAGTTAGTTGCTATGGAACTGACCTTTTGTAACAGATCTGGTATGATTTTGTCAGGTCATGAAAACTTCTATGACTTAGAACTGTTTATTGCCCAGCTTATGTTGATTTTCCTCAAAATATAGTTCAGCGATGATATCTTTTCTGAGCTGCGATTGTGGGCTAGCATGAAATACTACTTTACCATATTAGTTAGGAAAGGGTCTTGGAATATTTGGCTAAAAACGTCGTATAACTACACACATAATATTCTTTGTGGGAGCTCTGTACTAATGCCCAGAGATGGGGCTGTTCCTTAATGACTTTATCAATGAACATTAAAATGCGTATTGACGATTTAATAATTGAATAGATCTTATTTTTTGTGCATATTTCTCAATCAAAGGAAAACTGTCATCAAAGCTACAAATTGAGTTCTTTTAAACGTTTTGTGTTCCAATTCCCTTTTTTTTGCTGACAACATTTAATTAATTTTTAAAAGCTTTGCACTGAGTTCTTACTTTGTTGAGGCCACAATCAAAGGTTTTTTTTATCGCAATTAACAGAAAAGTGATTCTGTTTTCTAAAACACTTGATGTCGCCAATGTTGAGCAATGCAAAAAGTGATTAAATATTTTTAATTTGATCGCAACCTTTGGCTAACAAAAAAAGTCGTTGGGAATATTTGTAGTGACCCATCCACTTCTGTGGTCTGTAATGAAATTCTTTTGGCTTTGTCAACGTTTCCTTTGACGAAAAAAATCGAAAACGAAACGAAACAAAAGTATTTAAACCGAATTCAATTACGTAATGGCAAATAGCGTTGGCCAAAAGATGCTGCTAAATGTGCTCCCCGCTCTGCTTTTTGTCTGTTGCAAATAATTTGAATTCCTGACATTTCGGTTGGATTTTAATTTGAACACAAGACACAACAAACATACAAACATGACATATGCGTTTGTCTGAATGTCGCTGACATTTGCCCTTGTATGCACGAGCGCCCACAGCAAGCCACCCCCCCCCCCCCCCCATGACAGCCCCCAACCCCCTACGTGCTCTATTACTTCCTTAAAAACAACATTGTGACCTACGGAGTCTCGTGAGTGTAATAAACAGCAAGGACTTAAGACTTTTCGCTTTTTAAAATGCATTGCGGCAACAGTTTGCTTTGGCTTGGAATCTACTTTTACTTGTTATCTGCCGGAGGGGTTGTAATGCTAAGGGTTCGGACTGGGGGGTTGTGATGAGGTTTGTTTTGTCGCTAGCTTAAATGTCATTTACATGTGCATAAGTTATTTAAGATTTGTTCACAAAAAGCAACTTGGCCTTAGAGAAATTACACATACGCACTGTTGTCACTTGAAATGTCTGGAAATTTTAGTTGAAGCATTAAACAATCTTGACATGTTTGCACTACAGAAACTTGATATGGACATGAGCGGCGTGAGAGGTAGAGTAAGTAAGTGAGTCAGAGCGAGTGAGAGTAAAAGAGAGGAAAATGTTGCACCGGCATAAAGTTTGTAAATCGAGTTAAATTGAATAATTGAGTAACTTTGCATGTGTTTTGGCATACCAAAATGATAAAGTTTTTTGTAAGAAACGGATGAACGAATATCCAGATGAAGCATTTATAGGCAAAAGTAACATAATGCGTTAAGTATAATGAAATTCAGTTTTTTCGTGTGTCATCTCTTGTAAAGAGATTTTGGTGTAAATGTGTGAAAATGCTTTTAGAAAGCTTTATTCGTTTTTAAAGTGTATGTCAAGTCGGCAAGATTCCTTGTAGATGAAAAATTTCACGTTCCACAAAAAAAGTGCCATGGCAGTCCTAGTAACAGAAAACCAATTACTCGGGGGGTGCCTAAAATCTCTTTCAACCGAATTTCAACCCAAAGCAATAACTTGGTATGCTAGTTATTTTTTTATACTGAATTTCAATCATAATCGTCAATGTGTTAGAAAATCTCTTTGAGAGTATGGGAAATCTAAGAAGTATGCATCTGATCGACGGATTTTATAAGAAAATATAAATGAAACTCTAGCAAAACCGACTAGAGATTTCTGGCATACCTCTGACTAAGTCTGACTAGGAGATTAAATATAAAACAAGTTGACTCTCGGTAGCTCATTGGTGATGCAAGTATATTCATCAATTGATCCAAAGTAGTTAAAAAAGTCCAAATTGGGACTGAAAGCTTGGGCTTCACAGATTTCGATAAAAGCATCAGACTGAAGAATGCCGTGCTACGTTAGTTTTCCCAAATCTAAAGGAGTAAATTGATGTCTGTTGGCAAGTAGTCTGCATAATGTACTCTGAGTACTCTTTGTACTCATTGCAATTTTTGCAAATATGCGATTTTTCAATACAGATACCCACAAACTCTGAATTCGTATCTGAAATTCTTAATCAGCCTAGTTATAAGCTCAGCTCCAAAGCTTCTATTGCAAAGGATGACAAATTGTTAGCCGTTAAATGCATTTGTAGCACTTGGTTAGAAAACTTCGTTTGTGTTTTGGCCACTTAAATCGATTGGGAATTAGCGGAGCCAAAGTCTATGGCAATATCCAATTGAAGTCCAGTGTAGCAAAACTTGTCGATAAGTGCGGGAGCGCTACCCCGGAAACTCTTGTCAAGACTTGAGCTCAACTTGCTTCTTCCGCAAACTTTTAATCAAATTAAGTCAAAAGCAAGGCATGGACATTGCTCGATGCATGTCTGCAAATGTCGCTAATACAAGGTGACATATATCCCTATCTGTATACTTGCTTCAATGAGTGTTCGTGTGTGTGTGTGTGTGCCACGCTCAAACTTTACCAACAACTGCGACAATTGTTTTGTGGCTAGAAGTTGCCACCAGTCCAAAGCCGCACAAATGCTCAATTAATAGAAATTCACTTTGACTTGGATGAACGGTTGGCTGGGTGGCACTGGGTGTCTTTGGGTGACTGTTAAAGAGAATTGGTCTTCGCTACTGTTAATGAAATGAGGCATTTGTGCAACGTGGACTTTGTTAGATTTACTTATGAGGATCATGTGGCTTGGCTGATTTTGCTGCGGCTAATTGAATCAAAGCCTTGTACGCGCCGTGCCACACGCCGCAGCGCTTAATTACAAATTGAAAGCATACTTTTGTGCGTGCCACAGGCCAACAGTTTCAACTGTCAAAGACATTCAATACGCTGCTTGTGCGCCATTGTTGTTTGTGTTGTTGCCGTTGTTGCTGTTGTTGTTTCGAGTACTTGCAACCCTTTGACGTGCCGTGCGCCCCTAAAACTCCGAGTGGTTTGAGTGCCAACGGTAAAAACAATTAATATTACGACCTGCAGGCACATTATCTGCTACCCCCAACCACGCCCCCCTAGCGCCCATATGCAGCAGCCTGTCAAGGCTGCTGCCTGGCTGTCATTGACAAGAGTGCAGCCCGCCAGGCAGGCAGGAGTCGAAGCGGCAGACAGCACAGACAGCAGCCACTTGTTAGCAGGGCTGCTAAACGAGTTGAAAGTGTAGAGTAACGGTAACTGCTTCCGTCTTGCTCACTCCAACGGTGCGCTGCCTTTTAAATAACGGGAAAAAGTAAAAGGAGCGAGCACTTGAGAGCAGCGCTTGGAGGTTGCGACTGCATTTAGGGCTTAAACGTGGCTTGCTCTTGGCTTTGGAACTGCTTTAATTATGCTCTTTGTTTATGTAACACTAAAAAGGGTGTAATGTGTCTTTGGGGATGAGCCAATGGGAGACAGCTAGTTTAAAGTATAAGAAATTCGTATTCTATCGATGTTTTTCTCTACAGCTTGTCACTTTTAGATAATAATAATAATATTAATAAGGAGCACTGCGACCCTTTGAATCTATTAAGACCCCTATCTAGCTAAAAGTTCTCTCAATATTCCTCTCTCTGATAAGTATCTCTTCAGAGTCCAGTATGTAGGCTAATCAGAATTCTAAAGATTGTTCTTGCCTAGGTGTACCATCTTCTTGAACCTATTTAAGTTATGGGGGATAAGGAGCTGTTTCGCCTGTCTATGTCCTGGTATGGTCATCCGTTTCGTAGTTCTTCTTAAGTCTTCCACCTCTCTTAGTAGCTGTTTAACTATATGCTTTCAATGCCACGAAAAGGCTCTGGTGCTTTCAGGAGATTTGCAGCACCGTCTCTTGCCAGTTTGTCCACAAGTGCATTACCAGGAATGCTATTGTGACCGGGTATCTAACGAAGTGTCCGTTTGTTGTGTCTTCCGAGAAGATCCAGCTTGGCTTGGTCTCTCTAACTAGCTTCGAGTTTATTCTAGTTCCTGAAACTGCTTTTATTGCGGCCTGGCTATCTGATAACATAGCTATTACCCTGTTTTGGTAATTCCTTTTTAGGTTTATGGCGCACACCTCAGCTTGAAAGATACTCGTGTGTATGCCCATAGATTCCGAGAGATGTGTCCGCGGTCCTGCGATACCGAGTCCGGTGCCCTTATTTGTCAGAGCCTTCCGTGTAACAAACTATGGTATGCCTTTTCATAGTATTCATCTTCTCTAAGGTTGCGCATGTACTTAAACTGGTACTGAAGTCCCGCATGAAATGGTATTCGGTGGTCATTTCATTCCTGGCTTGTTAAAGCGGCAAGATTGTCTTTCCCCGTCTGTCAGCATCCTGAGCACTGACTATATGGCCGTTGCCATCCTTAGCAGCGTACCTTTCATATGTAATTCTATGACTCTATGGAGCGGTGTCAAATCCATAATGACCTCTAGTGCCGCTGTAGGACACGTTCTCATTGTCATGTATATGCAGGCCAGCCGCTGAATTCTTGTGAGGTTCGTTTTGACTGTGGTTAACGGCACTCCTTTACTTGCATTGATTACACAGGTCTACAAATACCGGGGTCATGTCAGTAGTTGGAAAGCTGAATGTCATGTCCGAAGTAATTTGCTGCGTAGAATCTGAATCCGAAGTAAGAATTAGCCCATTACGAAAATTCGATTTCTTTCCATCAAATTACTTCAAAAATTACCTTTAGATTTCCATTAACTAAACCATGTTGACCTGTGTTACCTAACATCCTTAACATTCAGTGATACATCTGAATCTGTACAGGCAAATTACGGTTTTGAGTGCAAGTTACACGTACTTCTAACTGAGCTAACGATTTGAAATCTTTCAATTTATGTACAAATATTTGTACAAAAATCGTAATATTAGGATTACTTACGTCCTTATAGTTATGTTAACAATTTTTCATAGCTATTAGTTGTTTTCAGCTTGGAAACGCCCACTGCAGAGGAACAAATGATACGATCAGCTGTAACGCAGGGGCCTTGCAGTGAAAAAGTACTATCTATAGAAAGACCCTGCGAACTGTGCAAGTCAGGAGATTAGGAAAATGAAGGTCGCCTTTTCAGATGTAAAAATCGTGAGCAGGAAAAGCTCGACCGGGATAAGATCGAGATATGCATGAGCAGGCATGATGTTAAGAAGTATTAAATTTCTTTATGCTTTCGATAATAAAATAAATAAATAAATACATTTATTTTCAATGCAACACAAACGTTTCGGTAATGGTTGCGCTTTGGTAAAAAAAGTACATAGTATCATGGTTATTATTTTAAAATTTTGACTTCTCACATATGTGACAAAGTGCTATTCTTTGGTTATTAGGCGAAACACTTTTACATCTCTTGCGATTGGTGATTAGAATGCGTGGGGTGCTTTCTTAAGACCCAGATGAATCGCGAGTCAGTGTTGAGGTTGAGCCATGCGCTAATGTACTCTTAGACCATCTCATCGATCCGTTCAATGATTCTCTACTGGAAAGCAATGAAGCCGCTGATTCAATTCGGGTTAGATCTTTCTTCATTACAGTGTATAGTTGTGCACGATAGATGTATCCCAAGTTCATTGAAGAACACTCTTCGCATTGTCGATATGTTGGTCTGCCAATTTGGAACCACACTTTTGATACTAATCTACGTATTTAGATCTGAGAATACAGCCATCGGACATAGGTTCGTGCTTTTTTTATTGATTTGATTTATGTTTTCTTTCTGGAAACTAATTTGACTAATTTGAATTACAGTTCTAAAAAAGTAACTGTTTTCTATGTAATAATAGTGTACTGCTTAAAGTAGTACGCAAACTCTTAAAAGTTGATAAACAACTGTTTTTTGTTAGCTCACAAGTGCTTGCAAGTTATTACTGAAATTAGCTTGCTTGAGATTACGATTTTTTTTGGACTCGTTTTCTCACTCGCTCAACCATCCATTTCCTAACCTCTTTTTTTCATAGCTTGAGCCTAAAAGAACAAAACTCCACTTACCAACTTCTATGTTGGCAACTTTGTTGGCCACTTATCAAGAAAGTCGAAGAAACTAACAATTCGGCTGGCCATATGATATCAATTAAAAATTTGTCTAATTAGATTTTGCAACTTAAAATAATCGCATTTGCAGGCCACTCAAATACTTCGCTTGAACTTTGAACCCAGCTATTGCGAACATGAGCCAAGTCAACACTTAAAACTAATGGAACTTGCAGGAAAAACTTAGCCAAAAGTAAAGGAAAAACTGTAGAATAGTAGTGGCAGCTGTTCCATGCAGTGATTGCCAATTTGTAGTAAATTTTCGAGTTGCCTTGCCACGCCCATCAAATGTCAATAAATGTTGGAAATATGCACAAGAAAAAGATGCAGACGCAGACTACATATTTGACTACCTAACCAAGTAACAAGTAACGATGAGTAGTCGTAGAAAGCATCGTAGTACTAAAGGAGTAGTTGCAAGTAGTATGTAGTAGTCGTGGTGCTTCTGCTGTTGCACTTTTAGCAATTAGGCAAACACATTGCAGCTGTGGCCTTAGTGCCCTGTCAGGCGGTGTTAATTTTTACTGTATGTACTACCAAGCTACTACATATTAAAAGTTAGTGGCAAAGTGTGTGGTCAAAAGCCAGAGCAAAAGTCAGAGATGAGTTGAGGTCAGGCTGGGACTCTGGCGAGGACAGTCAGGAGTCAGTCAGTTGCCTAATGGCCAGCCAAGTCAAGTCGAGTGATTGTTGGCTACTAATGAAGTTATTGTAAAAGCTACGGACTTTGTTAGACTATCCAAAAACAAATAGGATTTGGTTGGATGGAAATGGCAGCAGCTGTGGGAGTGTGGCTTTCGCTTGAAGCACTCATATGCTGGGAAAATTAAAGCAAATGAATGCATTTATATTAGACTTACACAAGTGCATTTCTCGTCCAAAAGCAACTCATTCAACTCATTCGGCGCAAGCCTTTGTGTTCTCCACATTTGAACAACAATAATGAAGTGTATGAATTTACAAGTTACTCACATCTCTCTTATTTATGCAATATCTATTGACTGACTAGTCGGCATGCCAATTATCGGACCGTCTGACCGTAAGAAAAGCCTGTTAAGTTACTTCTATGTAAGTCTTCCACGCCCTGGCCAACGTCTTAAGATGTTCCTGAAAAGTCAATCGCTTATTAAGCATCAGGCCCAAACTTAGCATTGTTGATAGAAAAAATCATCATCATAATCATCATGTTATAATATAAAATATAGTGATCATGATTGAATAAATCTCTTTACGTGTATTGATGGACAGCAAATGGAAGGACTTACATCACGCACATCATATTCGTCAATCAGTCATTCGATTTGAGTCGTTGACTAGAATAAATAAAATGATATTCAGGTCCGAAATTTGTCTTCCGCTGGCCATTGCATATGCAACTGCAACTAAACTGAAAAGCCTTCTATAAACCCAAGATGTAGATAAAGAATTGTTACCAATGCGGCAGCACTTTACCTTCCAAAATCTGCTCAACATAAGCAGCTGTCGTCGCCAATGGACTACAAAAAGTACTTGCAACTTGGCCTTTCAACGTATTCAAAACCAAGAAATACCTGCTTAGTGCAAGTTCACATAAGATTACGATATATTATATCCTTTGATTTGACATCCCACAGCATTCTAATGTTTAGGTGCAACTAAAAACTGGAGTTCCATACACATCGAATCGCACGTACCGTTTCCATTCCGTTCCGCACATCATGATTAGTTTTGATATGCATACATCATGGCGTGGTCACGCACATCAACGTCGGTGTACACAACCACAAATCATGATCACAGTGGATGGGCTGCTTTAAAGCTCTCCATACCGTCTTTTTTTTCGGTGCATCAAGACAACCTTTTTAAAGAATCGCAGCTTTTTTTCATTGAAATTTTTTATTCAAATAAATAGATTTGTGTTTGTCAACAATATATTAAAGCAACAAAATCAGCAAGAAATTAATGAATGATTGCTATATATGCTTAACTGAATGAACTTCGTTTCAATTTATCAACTAAGTAAGGTATGGCACTTTCCTATAAGTTTCCCATACCGTTTGAAACAATCTCTTTTGATGAGCAATCTATTATGATAACCCAAGGCAGCAAAAACAACAAAGACAACAACAACGGCAACAAGAACCATCAAAATCTAACTAACTCATACACTTACTCATTCATGAGCTCCACCGAGTCCATACGTTCAAATTGATGCTCATGTTTTATGGATTAGTGTATACCAAAGCGAACAAAGAATTCAGCTGCTCTACATGAATTGGCGCTCAAATGAACGACTGACTAGCTGACTGAATGTTTGCATAAATATTCCCTCAAGTGCCGCCTGATGAGTTCAGTTCAGATGAGTCGAGTTGGGTTTGACTGTAGCCCATAGCCGAGGCCTGAATGATGACTATGGCCAACAACTACCGAGAGCTAAACACACATTTTCCAAAACAATTGCCGTTGCTGTGATTTTCATATTTGCGTGGAGACAACAACAATAACAACAACTAACAAAGACAATGTGGCAACTGACTAAGTTGTCTCGCGGGGCAGCCCCAACATTGAAGAGTTGCAGCCGCAGCTAGAACCAGGCCCAGAGTAGGAGCTGCCCACAAGCAATAAACGAACTTTGGCTTTGATTTTGTGCAAACCGTTCGAAACCACATGAGAAAAAAAGGGTTAAAAAAAACCAGCAGCGGCAAACTGAAAACCAAAAACCGAAAATTGCTCAACAACAAGAAGGAGTTACAAGTCAAGTCTGGGCCTGGCACTTGCCGTTCCACAAAGCCATGCCAGTTGCGGGTGCGGTGCCTCCAAAAGTGAGCAAGTAAAGACGAGTCCAACGTCAGTCACCTCCCAAGAGAGAAGACACAAAGACATACTGGAAAAACAACTAGAAAAAACAAAAACACAACTTGACTGCAAAAATATGCAAATTCGTGTGTGTGTGTGTGTGTGTGGTTGAGTGTGTGTGTTCGTCTAGCAATCTAACAACCATATTTGGCCACTTGCTTGACAGACAACAAAAGTTGCTTGGTAGCCCGAAATACAGACGATTGACTACTACCTAATGCATAGTTTGAATCCTGTGTACGCCTTTTTGTCTTTACTTTTTGATACCCTTTCTGAGGGTATTAACGTTTTGCAATCAGCTGTGCAATGCATTTCAAGTAATATTTCGCACACTAAAGCTTTTTCTTGTCAATCTTATCTTGAAAACTAGCGATGAGACTTTTGAGGTGGAGCAGCTTTGCGAACGATCTTTAAGACCGACTCATATGCCAACACGTGTATATGCTGTTCCAATTCTATGGTATTTCACTTGGTGCTGTTACGCTCGGATGGTGTGTGCTATGTTAGCAGCATCGAAAGTATAGCTGTTGTTGTTTTTGTTTTATAGCGCCATCTGGACGCTAGAAGGCTTTTTGAGGTGGAAGCTTTGCGGACGCTCTTTTAGACCAACTCATATGCCAACAGGTGTATATGTTGTTAGGCTCCTATGGTATTACGCTCGGTGGTGTTACGCCAAGATGGTGCTATGTTAGCAGCGACCACCGTAAATCTGTTGTTGCCTTTGTTTTATAGCGCCAGCTGAACGCTAGTTGGTGCTCCATGGCATGTGCGTAAACAGAGTTTCGCTACAAGCGCGCAGTTGTTAGATTTAAATCCTATAAATCATCTTTTTATATACAAATTATTAGCCAAAGTGTATAAACTAACATACATTACATATCTATTTTTATGATTTCATGTATTAGCTATCTTTTACAAATTTTCACATGCAATTGGCCAACCTTGACTACAAAGCTTGACGACACTCTAATAGCTACAGAATTTCGTGAGTTTTCCACATTTCAACATTCTTTTATATCATTTTAATATAATAATAATTTAATAATTTAGCAAAATAAAACTAACAATAGTATTATTTTGTATCTCTTCTGAAGGAGACAATCGAAAAAATCGTGTTGCAGGATTGAGTAATCGTTTATGTTGTTAAGAGTGATTTGATTTTCTGTTTTTGTTTTACAACCGTAATAATTTTTGTACACATTTTAGAAAAAAGAAGAGCATTTGCAGTTAATAAATACACAGTTAAATGTAGCCGGCTTCAACAGATCTTGAGCATCAAGGTGGCTGCCCATGTTCAATATCAGAACTATATTAAGTATACGTATGAGCAATTGTTATGTTCCATAGTCTTTTATTTGTTTGAATATCCTTTCCTGCCTAGCTCTCATTAAAGAGTATATGCACTTCGAAGTTCCGCATATTTGCTTCATTTTTTATTCTCCTTGTAAACCCTCAGCGGTATGCAATTTTCGCTTATGCATGGCAATGTGTGCGCGTGTGTTTGTGTCAGCCCGTGTCCAGTTGGAGTACCTAACTTGATTTACTACTCAAAACCCACAACTCCATTTAGTCTGTCAATATGTCGATTTGTGTTCCTGCCCAGCTAAACTCGCCAACCTCAGCAACAACAACTCCGGTTCTTCCCCTTCCAATTGATCACCTTTTCTGTTTTTTGCCAATCGCATGGAAAATGCGCGTTTTGGTTACAACACGCCAACAACATCAAAAAACAAACAAACAACAACAACAGCCACAATAACTTTAGCTTTTTGTTGCTGTGCGTTTTGTCTGTTTGTCCGATGTTCGCTTGGTTTAGCTACTGGAGTGACTTGCTCTGGTCTGGGGTCCTGGTCTGGTATGGCTGCCTGGCCATAATTGACTGGCTGTAAAATTCTTGTCATTTTTTTCTTTGTTGCCACTCTATTGTGGCGGGTTTGGGGCGTGATTTGTGGGCGTAACACTTTTTGGACTAGGCAACTGTACAAGACAGCAAACAGCAGACCTTTGTTGTCTAGATGTTGTTTTGGCCTTTTGGGATAGGATACAAGCGGGCGGCATAGATTACTGGTTAAGCTAATGGCTATGGAAGATCTTAAGAGATTAAGTGATGAGAAGTCTGTGCAGGACATAGTTCTCAAATGAAGCGTTATGGGTTTGGATAATAGAAGATGCTTAGGGGTTATATTGCGATCGGTGTTAGAAGAATTATATGAAAGTTTGCGCATTGGAACATTTGAGTGCGCTTCACTTCTGGTTCAAAAGCTGGTTCAAGTGGGTTTTTCTACGATTCGATGCCGGTAAATTTGTGGTCACTGATTGTAGGTGACCGCTTTGAGTTATATAGAACGCTTTTCGAAGTATCGCTTTTTCAGAATTCAAATTACAGGTTAGCAAGCCTCATATTACTCGGGAGCCTTACCGATCGAGATTAACAGTGACTTGAAAATCAAAATGGTTTCCGGATTTGAATTCAGCGACACAAATTGGCAATGTCTTTTATTAATTAATCGATTTTCGAGGCTAATAAGTGTGTGATTTCTGGAACACAAACTTTCTCTCTTCATTTCATTTTAAAAGTCGAACAACCGTTTATTAAAGCTATAGCTCAATATTGTTTTTTAATCGCTAACCGTTATAAAACACTGAGACTGACAAATACGATTCGCCGCGTTGCAAATTTTAAGTATTTTAAAGCATAAACCGCTTTAAGAAATAGTAACATAAGTCCTGTTTCTATATCTGGATTCAGGACACATTATTCGCTAGAATTGGCACTTTTATTTTAAGTATTTCTCTTAATTATAACAAGCAAACTTAAAATGTTGCATTTTCTACCTAAAACTTTTATTTTCTGCATATTCTCATAATGTCTAAGATAAAGCTCCCTTTGAAATTCCATTATGGTACTCTAGCCCCTAAGGAACCAAGTGATCTGTGGCTTACACACATTCTTGGACATCTTACAATCTACAATGACATTCTTCACACAAAGAGTTTTCAAACAATAAACGTTTATCACTTCATTTTGAGTTGTCTGCCACACATAAATGCAGTTAGGTCCCTTAAACCCATACATAGCCAAAGAGCAAGTTGGCTTTTATGGGAGCACTCTAAGTTGTTGTGGCTGTCACCCCATCAAAGTCAATGTTGTCATTGTTCGTAGCTGTTGGTTTAACGCTCATGGGACATACCAAAATTTGAATAATAATTTTATTTACCAACATTTGCATATGTCCCCACACACACACACACACAGCCCCCATCAAGCCCCCAGCTGGACTTTGTTGTACTCTGTTTTTTTTTGGTCTTGTTGTCTTCTGTTTTGTGTCCTGTTGCTGTTTGCTTACAATGTGCTGGGCATTTAAGCCATTTGACTTTTGGTCATCAACTTGTTAACATGTGTTGATTGTGTGTGTGTGTGTGTGTGTGTGTGTGTGTGTGTGAAGCGGCCAAGTTCCAAGTGCCCAGCGTTTATTTATTCATGCACTTAGTGAAGCATTCGCTGCTTCAGCTTCAGCTTCATTTCAGCTACCCGCTTGCTAATTGTGCCCACAAGTCGGGTGTGGAACCAACTTGGTCGAAATCCTGCTCTGCCAGCTAGTTGGCCATGTCTTATAAAGCCAATCAAAGCTGAAGTGTTGTAACAGCCATCGTCGCATTATTTGCAGTTGTCCTGCAACGATGTTGTTGCTGTCTCTGTCTTTGCTGTGGTTGTTGTTCTTGTTGCTTGTCAAATCAAAGTGTTCCTTTGTTGTTTGTCTTTCAACTGTCTGGCAACTAAATTAAGCGTGTTTTACTGCAGGGCCAAGGGTTTGTGGAGTATGTAGAACAGTCTATAGAGTATGGTACAAGTTTATTTTCAATGCCAGCAACTTATTGAGCACTGTGTGGTTTGCCACCTCACTTGAGCAAATACAACAACACTCACAACAAATCATCCAACACGCAAACACAATTACACACACACACACACACACACACACACACACACTCAAATACAAGTGCATCATGTAAATGAGCTGGCTGAGATCTTCTGCATCTGATTACCCGTTCTGACGTAGATGCATGACAGGCCGACAACAGCAACAACAATAACAAGTACAGCTTCGGTATTTATTGAAAATGTAAGTGCCAATATTTGGCCGAAAGAAACCCTAACTTAATTGCTAAAACATGTTTCGAGCTCTTCTGGACATGTAATGGTTGTGGATAACTCTTTTGTAGTTCCACTTTGAAAGAACTCAAGTTGAAATAGAAGTAGCATATGTAGTTGGATGTAATCACGTTTTGGAACTAAGATTTTAGTGTATATTGCAATATTATCATTGTAAGGTAGAGAATGTTGCTTTAAAGTAGAAGTAACTGAACCGGCAGCATAAGATTAATGGATAAGACTTACAAGATAGAAACAAAGATATTTGGTTGAGCTGGACATCTCTTTTAGCAACGATCCGTAAGAGCTCATTACAGAGTTACACTTATCTTTTCAAACGCAAAAGTTGCTCTATCACATGTGATGATGTTGCCAAGACAAAAAACATCCTTGACCATCAATAATCAAGAAACAGATAGAAAACTTTCGTAAACCGAAAGTCATCGTTCGTAGAATGCTTCTCTATTTCACTAATAAGTGTAATTTTGAAACCGATTCTCTTAATTTACTATTCATATCTGGATCAGAATAGGAGTCACCTGAAAGCTACATTCCCCGCACGGATTATGCACCATCAGCTGCACCTAAGATGGAAGATTCTAGTTCATCTTTGCCCTAAAGGGATGATCATAGTCTTAAGTGTATTCACCTTTTAAACCATAAGATATGGTATTCTACTTAGGGTTGAGCGTCTTGAACTCCCTCCAGCTTAATCGATCTTTGGCTAGAAATCTAATTTGAGACCAAGTCTTCCCAATTTTGCTATTATTTATTCGGCACTGGTGTCTTGGGGCCGTCTGGGTGATCGTAAGGGTTCCACTACAAAATGCAATACGTCTTTGCTATTCGCAGAAACAAATCTCAGTAGCAACATCTGCTCGGTCGTCCCTCTTCACCTGCATAACCAAGCAATTGAACACTTTGTTAGATTAAGGTCCCAATCCGATGTAAGCCAGACTTTCCCAATTCACTATCTCTTGCAAAATTGAAGAGGTCGCAGGTGAAACCACGGAAAAGGAAGACTACAGTAAAGAGACAACGCGAATAGTTGGATGTAGAGGAAGATGAACAGGAAGAGTAAGACGTAGACGACAGAAACAGGAACGCGATTACGAAGATAACGAGGATGGTGAAAAGGAAGAGAAGGACAAACAGCAATTCGAAGTGAAAGACAAAGATTAAGACGAAGATGATGGCGATGGCGATTAGGCGAAGGGAAATGGAGAGCAAGAGATAGACGAAGATGAAAACGATGGCTAAGTAGAAGAGAAAGTAGTAGGCAAAGATGAAGGTTAAGAGAAAGGCGACGATAAATTGAAAAGAAACGAAAATGCAAAGCAAATTGAAATTGGATGTACAAGCAAAAGAGTATAAAGAAGAGATAGATAAAAATTCAAATGCGGTAGCTAAAGGAGAGGAGAAGTAAGGCGAGGATGTGGAGCTATGGAGTATGTTGCTTTGAAGTTATGCAGCTATGGAGTTAATGAGCTTTTAAGTTATGGAACTATGAAGTTATCGACATAGATAAGAAGTGTCAGAATTGGTGGAGGACCTGCTTACCTCTTAGGAACACTGATATAGAAATACTATAACATATAAGTATTTAGTTTTTTTTCCTAAAATTTTTATATGGCAAGTTTTACCAATGGAAAGGGTTATGTAAATGTTAAAACCGATGATGATTTAAGCTCCTCTACAAGAAACCAAACACGTTCATGTAACATGCATGACTTTATTTAATAAAAATAAATTAAGTTTATTTTAGATTATTCTAATGCCTTCTCAAATTACATATTACGTATACGCCCGTTAGACATGACACGCTTAGCACTATCTGCTATTTCGCTGACTAATACAGCTGGAAAAGTCGAAATGCATAGCAGGCGACAAATGCGAGTCCGTATCAAGCACGAGGGCTGCAACTAACTGACTTGCTGACGGACGGACTGACTGCCTGCGACTCCCTGGTCTTTTAGCTTCCCCTTGTCTACTGTTTATTTAGTATAATTTGCAAGTGTCAGACAAAGTGTCCTGCCACATCAGCAGCGCGACGAGCTTGCTTTTTTTAATGCAATTAAGCTTCACACACAGAGGCACACTCATATGTGTTGGTGTGTGTGTGTGAGTCAGTGAAAATTTTCAAATAAATTCATAGACAACTTTTTGTATGCCTCTAATTGACGTTGAAAGGCGCTGTAAATGAAGTCAACGCCGAAAAATGCTTTGCAAAATGTTGAGCAAATGCAATTACTTAATCAGCGTTCAAAACAAAATGGCCTTAGGTTAAACAAGTTAAGATAAACACACACACACACAGACAGATATAAATATTTATACATAGATACCATTCGATAGCAGAAATTGCTGGTAATATGCAGTGAAAACCATATAGAAGTTCAAATCTATTTTGGTTTTGAAGGGAGACTGCGATGAGCTGCCATCCAAAAGATGGCCAAAACCAAAGCCACACTCATTAGAAACAGCAGCAGCAGATACAAGCTGCCAGCCAAATGAATGCTTCATGCAACATCTTGCTTATTTGTTTGCTTATCTGTGTGTGTGTGAGTGTGAGTGTGAGTGTGAGTGTGTGTGTGTGTGTGTGTGTGTGTGTGTGCGTGTGTGTGTGGGTGTTTGTAAAAGTGTTTGTATGCTTGTCCTTGTTGAGTTTGAACGATAAAATGTGTTTGACTAATTGAAAATTTGCATAAAATCAATTTTAATTGAAAATCTTGTTGGCAGGGCAAAAAGTTAAGTGAACATTCATTCACTCATTCAAGCATTCATTCAATTCGTCATTCATGCAATGCTTAAGTTCTGGCCAAACAAATATTGGCATTGCCTTTTATGTCCATTTACCAACTTGCAACTTGCAAGTTTCTCACATACTTACCTCTCTTTCTAGCTGCAGCTTTATCTCCATATTTAGATCTCTGTTTGTGTATTTGTATTTGCCAAAAACACTTTATTTATTTATGTTGGTCTTAAACTTGTACATTAAACATGAAATTAAAGCTAAAATATTTTAGCCTGTCTTCTGCATTTTGCAATTAGTAAGTTTTATTATTTAATTTATGCCTTAGCTCTAATCGTTGTTATTGTTTTTCTTGCGATTATTGTTGTTGTTGTTTCATAGAGCAGACAGCAAGTATCAGTTAACTGTCAGTGACGTCACTGTTGGCCCTGACGCATTAGTTGCATTCACAATTAGTTATTTAGTCTAAACTGTTGAAATAATTGGCTAGACCCAACGGTATTTCAAGCATTTTCTTTGTATAGATTGACATCATTTTGAAAATGTTTAATGAATTACATGAATTTGTGATTAAGAGCAGGAGGCAAGCTTGTGTTTGCAAATCATCTTGAAATGAAAGTTTATTTGCAAATCTGTATTAGACAACTCACGAACTGTATGGAATAAAGATTAAATGTAGAAACCAAATTTTAGCTTCACACTTAGTACACATTATTGAAAGTTTTATAAGATAACTGACACATGCTTCTAGGAGGAAATAAATGTTTGTTTGTCGATGGTTTGGATGTAAATTGATCTCGGAGAGACTTGCTAACATATTAAAGGATGGGAAATTCATTGTTTACAGCCAATTTGAGTTTCGCCAAGGACACGGTACCACTGAATAGCTACACAAGTAAGTAATTATATCCTCTTGATGGCCTCTTTGGACATCTAGCAAGCGTTTTACAGAGTGTGGCACCCTGGACCCTTTCCCTTTATCATCATTCATTCAAATTTACTTGGAGGAGCTGTGATCTTTCCCAGTGCTGACCATTGTTTCACAAGGTAGCGCTATCGGGCCGCTACTTTACAACAAGGGTCGGTGACGTCGGCAGAATTTAAGTTGCTGTAATAGTATTTTTGTGTTGGCACACAAAAGTCAAAGTAACTAACATTTTCGCAGTTGTCACTTGCAACTTCCCTGCTCACTTTGCCGACCCTTTCTATACCCTTCACATCGACGGAAATTAAACGCCAGTTCCCCAATACAGTGCTTTTGATTATGAGTATGAAGCACTTCATGATCAACAGCACGACCAGACTACCAATATACTAGTTAACACCAGCAAACGAGCCTGTGCCTTCGCGTATTGTCGTTCGCAACAGACAGACAGGCTGAGTCCACGAATTCTTATTCTTTACTGGTCATAACAACCCATTACCGGGTAACGGCCCTATCTAAAACGTATTTCTTTTGTATTATGCACTTCGTGTAAAAGCGTGTTATATGCTGGGAGAGGAGGCGTTGCATACCATGAGTTCCATCAGGGAAAACGATCAGTAGCAATCTCTGGGATAAACCGAATTATCTGATATGGTTCCAACCTGACCACGTCTGTGATAGAGATCTTGTATACATGAGGAGGATATTCTTATTGGTAGAGCATCACACCCATCTAGCTTGTCCTGCGAGGATTTCTCCTCCAGTACACAACCTTCTGGTATAGGAGCTGGTGATGCCCAACTTGCTCAGATGTGCCTTCAGCATACAATATCCAATAAGCAGACCTGTCAGAATCCTAACAGAATACTTTTCCAATTGTGATAGTTTTTCAAACCTGTCTGAGGCCTGGAACACTTATCTTTTTATCTCGCTCTTCTTCTCTTAGTAGTGTGTTTTCCAATGCCACAAAATGACTCTGGCCCTATAAAGGGGTTCGCAGCACCGTTTCTTGCTAGCTTGTCCGCATGTTCATCCACGAAATTGTTGATGTGACCAAGGACAAATCGAAATGAGAGTTTGCTTCCCCGAGAAGGTCCAGCTTGAATCGGGTTTCCCGAACCAGCTTGGAGTTTATTTTAGTTCCTGCAACCGCCCTTATAGCGGCCTGGCTATCAGATTGTACCCCTTTATCCCATAAAAACGCTTGTTTTCCCTTAGTTATCTGTTATTAAGTTAATTAAGTAAGCTATGTGTGTTTGTTAACCCAGTTACTTCGGCTAAAGGGATTCCGTCTTAAGTGTCTTTGATTACATCATCCTTGGTTTTAATGATAAAGCTGCAACAAAAGCACTTGTCAATCATTTATAACTTATAAGTACATACATATTTAAATATGAAGTACATTAGCTTATAAGTTAAACAGACAAACTTCTAAAGCTAAAGAAGAACACAGCTACTAGGTTCACAAATCTCAAAGTCACACACATTTTGGTGCTCGAGAGCTCATTTGGCTTGGCACACATCAGACAGTATTCAAGGAAGTCAAAGTCAAACAGCATTTCCATGTGCGCCAAAGGGCGAGTGATCCATTACTTGAACCAACGCGCAGAGCCTTTGAGTAAGTTAGATTTGTAGTTGGTAAAGTGGTGAGGTCGGTCGCTCGGTCGGTTGGTCGGTTGGTTACCCAGACCAAGTCTGGCTGTAAATTTATGACTTGCCTTTGGCTTCTAATGAGTTTGTCGGCATCACTCTCACACATACACACACACACTCAAACACTTGGTCTATGCCAGCAAAAGCAGCTTAAGCCCATGCATTGGTCTTGGTCTAAACGCTTACTATACAATGCTTGGACTGAGCTTGAAGTTAATGGGTTAAAAATGCGTAAACGATTTTGGCATCGTAAGCTTCTTAGAGAGAATTTCGCATGAGATTTGCCATAAATTGAGAGAGAGAGCGCCCAACTAGGGGCGTAAGGCGGAAGTATTTTGATTGATTTACACAACTCAAAGCACACACAAAAACACACACATCGGTTATTTGGTGTGCTGCCTATGTGCTGAAAATTCAACATAAACCCAAAATACGGCCGTATTTCTTCAACTTCCGGCATTAAGTGCACTCCAGCCAAAACACACACACACACAAAGATACTGTGACCAACAACAACAGCAAATTAATTAAGTGACGTTGCTGAGAGTTTTGGCAAATGACGACTCATGCCCTACTCCTGATACCTTGCACGGATCCGTGCGTCACCCACTACTCATCCAGCATAGAATGCTCTGCCTCGGCATGGGGCGTTGTCAAATTAATTAAAGCAGCACTAGCAGTAGCACCCTGCACACAAAATATAAACAACCAGACCCCAAAGTCGGCTTGTTCCTGGTTCCTGAAGTTGTTGTCGCTCTTGTGCGGTAAGCTTTTGTAATTTACACCTGTCAGTGTTGATCCAATGTGACAGCTAAGCCGGAACGACAGACGTACAGACAGAGCTACTATGCAACATAATTTTGCGGTCGACGGTTCATGTTATTCTTTTCTGACTATAGTCATTGGATTTTATGGCTGTTCGGGAACGCTTAATACCTACTAAAACAAGTGTAGTAGTCGCCGCATAACAACGCACTCTTCGTTCTGCAAATCCCACACAAAGTGCCACTGACATGATTTTAGACTGCCACAAAAAAATAACTGTATATGCAGACAGAGAGAGAGACACTGATAAAGAGAGAGAGAGAGGGAGAGAGAGAGAAACTAAAGTGTAAACCAAATAGTTCAGAACAATGGCAAGTTGCAAACGTTTCAATAAAACTAAGCCGCAAAATTGCTTTTTAATGCCACTGTCACATGTGTGTGTGTGTGTATGAGTGTGTGTGTGAGTGTGTATGAGTGTGTATGAGTGTGTGTGAGTATGTGTATTTGACACCATTTTAGAGATTCTCTTGCTTTTGCCTAATTTTGTCAGCCAACAAACTGGCAAACTAAACCCCGACCCGGTTCACACACACACACACGCACACACACAAACACACACACACACACACATGCATATACATGTGCGAAACTATGTCAGCCTTAGATTTTTGTTGCCTATTTTTTGGCATTCAAACGACACAAATGTCAGATACATGCAAAAATTTGCCATTCAATGAGCTCCACTCCTGCCTTGGGGGCCAAACTTTTGCATGTTGGGCTTAAAAAGTTATTAGGCATTGGCTGGATTTGAAGGGTCTCTAATGCCGTTTGGGTTTTACGGGTTCGCGTAGGTGGAATGTCTGGTAATTATGATATTGGAGACAAAAAGAGAATTTAAATACATTTTGTATATTACAATGTGCCTAAAATATTGAAGACAATGGCAAGTGTCCAATCAATTGACTCTCTTTGTACTAAAGTCGTCTTAAACTTCTAAGCAATTCGCTAGCAAATCTATTCGGGTAACTTCCTAATACTCTACCGACCAAACGCTGCAGATAAGTGATAAGCGTAAAAGCCAGAGGACTTGTTATACCAGAATATAAACGAAAGGGTGTGAACAAATATCGGTTCTAATATAACGGTTGTTTGATAAGTTCGTGACATTTTGAATTTAGAGCGTTGTAGAGCTGTTTTCCTCTTAATTGGCCATAAGAATCACTCCTCCAAGTGCATCTGACTTGCACGCGCCTTCTCCAATTGCTGTTACCAAAGGTAGATACTTTTCCCTCAACCTGGTCCTTCCAACGGAGACATGGTCTGCCACTTCGCGGCAAAACCCGTATTAAAAACCTTTCTCGCAGTTGCTTCTTCACTATTCGCACAACCTAACCTAACCAGCCAGCGGAGCCGCTGGATGTGAATTCGCTTAACCATGTCATGTCATCGTTGAGCTCATCGAGCTCGTTGTTCCATCGTATGCAGTATTTGTTGCCGACACGTAGAGGACCGAAAATCTTATAGAGTACTTTCCGCTCGAAAGCTCAAAGAACATTTTCATCAAACTGCGTTATCACCCATGTTTCAGCGCCATAAAACAAAACGGGAAATATAAGCATCTTATAGAGTGTTAGATGCGTCTGGCGAAAGTGAGTCTACTTACTCATTTGCCTTCTAAGAACAAAGTAACATCTATTGGAAAGAGTCTATCAACTACCACCTGTTAATAGAGTACTATTAAATATTGAGCAAGCGCTGTCATTTAACTTGCGTTTGGCAGCCATTGAATGCAGACATCTTGTAAATTTCGGCAAAATGGGAGAAAAGTTTTGTGTAATAACCAAGCATTAGCTTTTGCGCCAAAAAAACCCACCACCGATACCAAGGAAAAGTTGGACAAATGCAATGGAAACCTTGCACCATCAACTGACTGCGTAAAGTTAGGTCGCCCAAAAGAGGTCGTCACGCCAGAAAATATTCAAAAAATTCAAAAATATATTGGACGATCGCAATACGAACTGGCAAAAACTGCTACGGCATCCATAATATTCTATAGATTTAGCCGCCTGCGGCTTTTTCCTGTTTTCAAATCTTAAGAAATTGTGGTAAGTGATTTGGGTCGAAAAAGAGATCATAACTAGAATATGTGAAATGTGGACTCTGAGAAAACCTATTTTTGCTTTTTGATGCGCTACATCAGGCCGTAACCCGGTAACTGGTTGCTATGACCCGTCAAGAAGGGAACTTAGGCAACAAATTCGACCTCAATGCTCACTCCTTACTGTAAGAATCTGTTTTCTATAAATTTGGATTATTGCTAATTTAACACATTCGCTATATCGCGAAGTCAGCAGCTTACTTTTTATCATGATATGATGATGTTTCGATTCAAGTGCCTTAAACAATTTTTGTCTAGCTTGTGACTCGTTCATGAGTTGTAGGGCAATGAACTCAAAAAATAATTTGGAGTCAAATTTATTTTTTCTGCAGAATAAAGATAAGATAGACCAAAAATGTCAAAGGAATATTGATCCATCACTTTAATACCTTTAGTTCAAGTTACAGGTCGGCAGTAAGATCCCCGAGCAATATGAGACTTACTGACATTGCCACTTTTGAAATCTGTAATTCAAATTTGAATATTGAAAGAGAGATAATTCGTAAAAAGTACTCAAAGCGGTATCCGAATTCGAGCGACCCTAAATTTTTCTGAAAAGGTATACTTTAGTCATAGGCCATAGGCATTACATTGAGTTCAAATTTGTTGCATATTGTTATTGGATGCAATAGCATTAGTTCGCATACAAAACAAATCTTAATTTGCAGGGCAACACAAGCCCCAATGCTGAAGTTACTTATAACACAGTAAACATTGTCCAAATTGGACACTCTCTACAATGTAATTGGTCCCTTCTTAACTTATGAATTGAACACTCAAAATCTTTGAATTTCTATACATTATATTCTAGTGTTCAAACCAAGTGTGTCCAATGTAGACAGTTTTCACTGTAGTTCTTGTTCGCCTCTGTGCGCTGCCACAAGAGTCAATGCTCCAAGTTATTAATGACTTTGATCAGATAGTTCAGAAATCAAAATAGATAAGATTATAAAATAATAATTAAACAGTTATGAGCTGCTTGATTATGTCTAGCTAAAGATGATAAAACTCTAAAAATAAACTATAATTAAATCTTAAAATAAATTAAGGTATTGTTGCATCTTCCTCTCAATCTTTGTTTGAAATTCTATTTGCTGTACAATTAAGGTATATATTTGCTTTTGGTCATCTATTTTAACAATCAACAAATAAGTATTAAAATGTATTTAAAACTTTGTTTTATTTTAAAATTAATTTCTTGCTTATCTCTTCTTCTGAATCTCATTTATTTCGGCAAATACACAAATATCTATAAATAGCTACATAAAAAATGAAATGGTTTTGCCAAAAATAATAACTAATCTTTAAACTGCCTATAAAAACGATTGCGTTCAACATCCTCGATAGTATAGTGGTCAGTATCCCCGCCTGTCACGCGGGAGACCGGGGTTCAATTCCCCGTCGGGGAGTTTTTAAGAGCAGTTTATTTTTATTTTTTTTATTAAACTTAATTTTAAATTTTTTGTTACAAACAAATTTCTTCAACTTAAACATAAAGTATAAGAAACAATTTGTGGTGGCAATTTGCTATGTAAACAATACACACATAATATGTATACATGAATGTTGCTCAAATGTTAACGCTCTGTTAACAGCTGCCCATGTTAACCACCTTTGACTCTCTCGCTGTTACTATGTAAAGTTAGCTGTAAGAACGAGACATACTTAACATAAGTTCTACGTGTACATTGTTTAACAGTAAGTGACGTATGTTAATAAACAGAGCTTGAGAGTAAAGATAACAGAAGCTCCAAAAATATAGAATGTTATTAAATATTTACTCTGAGCGGCATCTATTGATAGCACAAATCGTGATCAACAGATTGTTATGGTGTGATTTATGTATCAGCAAATATGTATTATTTATATTTTTGGGTTCTTCTTCTTAACTGGCCATAACAACCCGTTATCGGGTTACGGCCTGGTGTAAATACATTCTTTGGATTGGAATTGTGGTTTTACGTGGTGGGTCCCAAACCCTAAGCACAACCGTTTTAAGGCCTGGGGTGGCTCTACTGATCTCGAAAAGAACCCAGTGTCATTGTTAGTCGCCTCATGGAGGTATTCTCCAACCCGCTCAGCACAAGTGGCTGATTTTTGGCTAGCTTTACTTTATAAGAAAATATATATTTAATTTTATTGTTTTATATACTTTTTACGGTTTTGTTTTATTTAAATTTATGCTGTCATTCACAAGCAAATCAATTTTGAAATAATTCTTAATTCATATTAAGTTAAAGGCGCAAAAGTTATATTTTTATCATATGGCATGACTGTTTACGGTTTTGTCTCCCTTCTGTTTATTTCCCACTCTTAAAAACATAGGAGTAGGAAGGAATTTTATTGTTAAGATCAAAAATCTAAAACTGTGCTTTCTGTTTTTCCACAGAAAAGTGTTTTGAGTCCATTGCTGTTCAGCTTTTTCTCCTTATCTTGAGATTGAGGATAATTGAATGGTAGTAGTTATTATTTGTATTTAAGTCTGTTTTTGTTCTCTCCGGATGAAGCGACTACTGCTACGAAGCTTTAATAGGTGGTATGGCGTCATCATTCAGACTATACTATATCTTGGCAATCCTCCAAGATTGCATTTCATTAATCCTCTTATAGCTGTCTGTTCTTAACTTTGGACAAAAGAATCACTTTTGTGCAATATATTCTTTGGAAGGTTGCCACTGTGCGAGCCGTCATGAAGAAGTTAGGGTGGCTCCTCTCCAGCAATTCTAAGCTTAGAGTTCATCTTAGACGTTTAATTTATCTTCAGATTCCAATTTTTTGGATTTATGGAATACCAATTTGTGGAGTGGCTTCCAAGTGTAATTGGAAACGGTTTCAAGTATTCTTAAACAAGGCTCTACCGTATCTTTGAAATAAAGCTTTGCATAATGATTTGTATATTGCAGAAGTTCCCGACGGAATTGTAGATGTTGCTTTACAATAAAATGGCAGATACAACATTCACACAGAGTGGTCACCCGCAGATTCAGAGAATTTCCCGAATTTTGGTCTTTTTGAAGAAGTTCAATTTATGTAGCTTATATTGAATGATAGCGATGGTATCTCAAAAAGTAGTTTGCATCTTAAAATTTTAATGAGTCGACTGATTTTGGTAACTACAGCTTTAACAAAAACACCTTTCAATATAGGATTTAAAGTTTAAAAAGACGCAGAATTAAAAAAACAGCAATATAAGCCCACATTTGCAAATGTAGACTCTGGTGACTTGAGATAACACCGTTTTCCTCTCGGCCATAACGCCCAATATCGTCACCGCAGGCACTACGTCTGCGGTCACAAGAAAAAACAACGCAACTTGGGTTACATCGACATCCAGATATAAGCATATACGAAATCTCTTTTACGCCTTGTGACCACAGTTATTAAAAACGATAAAGAAAAGAAATGTTGGGACATTCGTCACCTTCAGTGGTTAGATGCGATCACCCTTTCGTTTATTTATATACCCTATAGGGTAAAAAAAGTTTTAAAAATTTGGTTTGGTTTTGATTTTATCTTTTTCTTTGGTAATGAAGCTTTGTGTACTTGTCTAAAGTTGCCAACACTCTACTTTGTACTAATTACCAACTTTTCAGAAAAATAACACATGACATGAACAATTGAATGTTACCTTTGAAACATTTTCAGCAACTAATGAAGCTCAGCAGCAATTCACCTTACTAAGGTCATATTCTAATAGAATCCACAAATTCTTTTCAAATCAAAAATTGGAGTATTTTTGCAAGCTCTGGCGAATAAAACATTTTAAACTGACAATTTGACAGCTTCAGATATGAAAATCCAATGCACTATGGACCATCAGCAGCAGCAACAGTATCTTAAGCTTAGAAGACAAACATTTCAGTGCAAAGCTTTTTGGCAGCACATTTACATTGCAAACAAACAAAGGCAACAACAGCAACAAACAACTGAAATATCTCACAGAACTCGGAGAGTATTGTCGAACAGGCTTGGAAATTATGCGTATCCATTGAAATCTGCAGCGTTCTTTTTGCCACTCTAGTATTTGCTATTGTTGTTGTTTCCGTTGGTTTTAAATTTCAAATGCCCTCACACACACACAAACACACACACACCCACTCACACGCACACACATACATCGCTCACCCACTCACTTACACACAGTCATGCATTCAAAATATTCATACACACTGAATGCCACGCAACGAAAACTTGCATTCATTATGTTTATTTCGACGAGCGTTCGGATTTTGGTTTTGGCTGCTGCTCCTGATGCTCCTCCTCTTCATTTCCCACTTTTCTCACACTATGTGTTTCCCGCTCTTTAGGCTCCCATTTTGGCCCCTTTTGGCCCTCTCATTCAGCTTGGGTTCAAGTAAAAATGCCATTTGACGTCAACATTCTCGTTGCTGACTTATTTGCATTTTGCGCCAAAAACGGTTAAAGATACTTGACTAATGTTGTTGTCGTTGTTGCTGGAGTTTTGACTGCACAGATTTAATAGGATTTTAGTGCATTCAAGTGATTTTTCAAAGCATTGCAATGCTTCTGTCATCGCTGCTGCTTTTGTTGATGATGTTGTTTATGATAATAATGATGTTGTTGATTTGCATACAGTAGAGCCTCGAAAACTAAAACCATTTATTCCCTTTGAACTTGGAATATTAAAATATATGCAATTAAGACTAAACAGGGGATTCACGGTTGCGTAGGTATTGTGTCCGGGCTTTCAACTTTAGCAACAACTTTGGTTCGGTTTCACAAACTGCTTTCAAATCAAAAGTTAAAAGATCAAATCGTAAATCGATATTAAATGTTAAGTTGTTGTTACTCATACTAAGTTGAATACTGAATTTAAGAAAATGTATGAAAGAATGCATTATAATCACCAATTAGTAAACAGAATAGTAAACCGAATACCGACGAATACAAAATTTGACGAATAGTTCGCGTAAAGTTGCCGAACAGAAAAATATTTCACCAAAAAGTCGTCGGTATATGGCCGAATTCTTCTTCTTCTTAACTGGCCATAACAACCCGTGTTATCGGGTTACGGCCTGACATAAATACATTCTTTCATCGGTTATGTGGTTTTCTATCTTAGGCTCTCAAAAAATTTTAGCAAGCGCGTCAGCAGCATAAGCTTGCTTGTTATAAATATTCCATGATTTGGACAAATGAACCGAATTATAGCCAATACTAATAAGATGGACTACATAATTATCCGATTTCGATAACCGGACAGAATCCAATTCTACGCTAGTATAATTTATTGTTATGCTTCATTTGTCTTAACCGTGAGCGTGACAACTGTTGAGAGTCTACTGTACTGATGCTTGCACCATATTGGTGCTGTCAAGGTTGTTGAGTGCGTGAATAGATTACAGTTATGCATCGAATTTTTGAAGCTTTTGCATACGGTACAGTCTAAAGTGTGGTTAGGTGTACGTTTGTTGTTGGGTGTAATCACAACGCAATGAACTGCTCCATTTTACAAATGCTACGGTTAAATCTCTATTTCTCACTCGCTAACTGTTCCTGTGGTCATTGTGAATTTGCACTTGCCATAATTTGGGTATAAGAGTTATGTAAATGTGAAATGAAATATCTACCGCACTTCATAATACTGATTGCCAGAGCAAAAACAAAAACAACAACTACAAATCAAATGAAATCATACAAAACATAAAAAGCTAAAATGCATTTCATATTTCATATGTAGTTTCAGACTCTGAGTACTCGTAGCAGTAATAGTTCAGCTCAGGGCAACAAAATGCGCTTTTACTTAGTTGGCTCACATCCGGTGGCTGCCATAAGCTGACCCAATTAGCAAGAGAGTAAGCCAACTACTACTTAGCCAGCTGCACCACATACGACTGTGTATTACTGCCACTCGCTCCGGCCGACCCTTCTTCGTGGAACATGCCAAGTACTTCCGGCTATGTGGTAGCGAAAAATTACATTAAACTTATTTTATTTAATTCTCATATTTAATCCTGTCTGCCAGCTCCCGCCTTGCTCTCTTGTCCAGCTGTAACTTATGTTTTTTTTTTTTTTATAAATTTAATTTAATTTTTATTTATATGCTGTGCATTTTCCAGCACCTTCTATTGTGTGTGTGCCCTGCAAGCTAGGGAAGCTGATGGCTCAGTTTTGTGGCTGCTGCAGCGGCTCCTATTCCTTCCTGGCATTGCATTAGCTGCAATTAATTAAGTTTTATGCCAGGACTACAGCTTTAGTGGCTGCCACACAATAAACAGTTCATAAACGTTGCCATGTGTGGGTGACTGTGTTTCCAGCTACCAGAATAAAGGTGTGAAACTAAGAGGTGTACTATATGCAGCACTTAGCCGTGGCAGATAAGCGAGCCTTGCCAAGTTGAGGGTAGCCTCAAGTCACAAGTGAGTACTTAAGAGTTTTATGGGGTGCTTTCTAAGGGTTGCCAGCACAAAGTGCCTCAAAACGCCTAGGAATGACGGCGACTTCAATTAGTTAGAGTTGCCAAGTTGTAACTTTTAAGTGGTAAAGTAACTTGTGCGAGTATTAAAAAAGGCTATTTTTTATGGAAAGATGAAGCAAATATCGCATATAAATTGTTTTTCGTTTGAAATAAATAGAAGTGAAAATAACATTTAGAGAGTGCAGCAAAGCCAATTATTGTGTTTGAGTAACATTTGAATTACTATTTAAAACGCGAAAAGAGCTTTTCTTAAATCTATATTTATGTATAAGTGAATCAGCGCATGGCTGTTTTCCACTTCGGAAGCCAGATTTTTTGACCAAAATCGATACAACTGTCATCGATCAGTCATTGTTTTCCGGATATTTGAAAAGATAGTTATATATTTGTATAACGACTACAAGTAATGCACTGAAGGATCTAAAGGTATTGAACGATTTCGTTACCCAACAACACGAAAACACTGTTCGTGTTCGTTTCGAGTTCACTGGATTCAGACATACATAATGATTTGTGCTTCTCATTTTTATACATATATAGTCCCGATCCGATGTACAATAATTCCGCCTTTCTTAACACATTCTCCATCACAAAGTTGGTGAGGTTGCAAGAGGAGGCATTGCCTTGTTTGAAGCCTCGCGGTACCATAAGGTTCGGAGAGGTTCTTTCATACCTTGACGGAGTTGGGTCATTCTGCATGCGGATACCGAACTCAGACAGATAGATATTGGGTGTCGATTTGGTATTTTTGGGTCTTTCCATGTATATGGCGTAGTGTGACTATCTAGTCAACGGCGAACTTACTAGGCTTAAAGCCACACAGATAAGATCCAATAATTGTCTTATATGCAATAGACTTAGTCTACCTTCTTGAAGACAGGGCAGCGGACACCAAGATTCCAGTTTTTTTGACGTCATTCACAAAAGTTATGATTTTCGCCGCAAACCAATTCAGATTCAGAGAACGGAATTTAAAACAGTTTCGATGAGCTTATTTTCATGTGTAGCTTATAAGACCATAAAAACTTGTAAGACAACTACATTTGAATGAAAATTAAGTTGAAATTGAATTGAAAAGAATCTTAAAAACAAATTGTAGATTTCCTTTATTGTCTCTTAATAAAATCTTTTCTTTCATGTTCAACAAGTACTTACCTACAACTGTGTCTACATCTACTCGACTACATTGTCAACTTTCAACTAAAACCAACTCTAATAAGGATTTGTCTGCATAGAAGCTGCACACAGCTAACAAATATTTACGCATTTCGTAAAATAAAACCCACTCAAGCATATTCTTGGGCACGTTTTTCATTTTGGTAAAACTGCAGCGGCAAGTCTGCAATTTGGCAATACAAAAGTATTTGACAACAAAAATACCGGAAAAAAAACAACAACACACATCCAATAATAACCCGAGGCGGAACTGGCAAATCCGCCATTGTCACATAGCAAGCTAGCAAATGTCAATTGTATGCAGGCTTCTATGAGGGTTACACACACGCACACACACACACACGGACTTTTACTCGACAAATTGCATGTCAACAGTTGGCGCAAATGTCAGCGCATTGTGGCCCGAGAGGATTATCCGTGTGCACCTACGCGAAGCACACAAAACCAGCCGGCCAAAGCCGTAGTCGGAGTCGGAATAGGAGCAACTGTAGTTGGTTGCATGCTTCGTTGCATGCGATTAGCTGGTAAGCAAACAACAAACAGCTTGACATGGAACATTTTTGACAAAAAAACTGAGAGAAAGGCGAAATTTGTTTTCGTTGAGATATATGGAAAATACAACAGAACAGGATGTGGCACTGTCAAGGCGCATTTCGCTCATTGCGAATCAATCGAGCTTGTAATTTCAAGTAGCAATAGAAAAGTATTCGATAGTTTCAGTCAAACGATCGCCCACGCAGCTGTCGGCTGTGGAGAGCAGAGTTCCCATACAATTTGGTCACTTATAAATTATAAGCATTAATTCTCATTTTTATGACTAACTGACAGGGAGCTACCATAAAACAGTGACCCGGACTGTATACTAAAGAAACTTTTGGATTTTTATGAGCTGATAAAAGTGGCATTGTCAACAAGCTGATATTTATAAGTAAATTTGTTAAACGCTGAAGTTTGGCAGCGTCTAAATTCTCTTGCCACTAATTGTTATCAGCTGGTGAAATATCTTATGAAAACTTGCTTTTAAACACTTCATTTTTGCTTAAGCTAATTAAGTTTCTTTCTGCTGTTGTTATTGGAGTGACTGGCTATGAGGTTTTATGGCTTTATTTACGACTTTTGCTAACGTATTGTGTGAATTTTTCCAGAGTTTCCCTTCCATTTTTTAATGCTTTTTAATACTAATTACCACACGCTTGGCTGTTCATCTCTGTCCGTCCGTCTGTCTGTCTGTCTGTCCGGCTGTCTGTCTGCCCACAGCACTACTCTACTCTAGTTAGTTGTTACCTCTTCTCTTACTGCTTTGTTTACCAATTTTTAGTTTACGACTTTTCACATTTTAATGGCCAACCGCCCAACGAACCGCTTGAAATTGTCTTGGCCCATAAAAAGCAACAGAACAAGCCAAAGAAATACAATTTGATCCTCATTAAAACTGAACTTAGCTGCACTAATTTGATTCTTAATATTTTTCCAAACACCTTAACTCGAAAAAAAAAGAAACACAACTTAAATGAAGTGTAGCAAATGTATTTCATGGATGCTGCCCACATCATTTCGAGTTACTATTTCTTGAGCTACTATATTTTATGGTTCATTTTGTTCAAGTTCTAAAATTGGTTGGTGCTCTTAATGTGCCGTGACTGTTACCAACGTGGGCTAAGTAGTCGATGGAACCATGAAAAATTTCAATCTTGAAAAGAACCTTTAGCCATACACACACAGCAGCCAACTCAATTTTGGCTTATCTATAAAAGCCAATAAGTTTATTTAGGTGAAATGGTGAATGTTTTTATAAATGAAGTAGAAACCTTTCATTTAGATTGTTTATGCTCTTGTTAATTTTGGTCAAGCTCCATAACTTGGAATTGGGCTTTTAGGGCCTTAAATTTTTGTATTTAAATTGGATTTTGAGAATAACTTTTAATGTGCAGCAATCTATATTTGTTCTAATTCTCAAGAGGTTTGCACTTAAGTACCGTTTCCATGCGAGAAACTCATTAAAGGAGTTTGATAAGTTGGATAAGGATACATCACACTAACAGAAGCTGCTTTCATAAAGCAAAAATCTAGGCTTGGAAGGCTTGTGCCCTTCTTAAGAGTTGAAAAAATGTCCTATGCTTATATCTAATGAGAACCAAAAACGTTTTTTTATCATTTTCTCCATCTATAGAGATGGACCACCTTATTGAGGTGGTATATAATAATATAGGTCTATAGAAGGGCCCAAAACCGTTCTATATATCGTTTCCCAGCTGAATAATTGTAGAACTTCCAAACGTATGTTTGCACAAATATGTGCAATAGTAGAATAATTTAAAAACTTTATAACTTTTAGTTATATCCAGTGACCTGAAGACATATTATAAGAACCCCTTTTTGTGATATCGAATGAGAATGAGAAAGAGTGTTGCATGAACTTAGCGTTTGTTTCTTTAATGCTCTATATTGCAACTTCAAGCAAAGAAGTCTTCGACCTTGCTTTCAGATTGAAGACGAAAGCTATTTAACAAAATATTCCTCTTTTTGAGGGATCATAAGTGGTTATTGAATTTGAATCTTGGTCAAACAAAACTAAGCACTAAGCTAAAGTCTATACAGTTTGCCTAAGAGGCAGGTATTCACTAAAAGAAACACCGATTACACTATGAAACAAATTTGACGTCAATTATAGGCCTATGGTTATGGGCCTGGGCTTTAATAGGAAAGGCTGAAGCTCCCTGATCCCTGTCTATACCTTTCCCAAGTTGAAGCACAACCTCTACGTAGTGCTGGCTAGCTGGTTAGCTGATCTTACTAGGGGTTAGGGCTAATGTGCGCAGAGAAGTCTGCCCAGGACTTTCACAGGGTTGTGTTTAAGGATTATGCCGCACCGTGTACAATCCCACTCCCAATGGAGGATGGTATGAGCTACCAGGAGAAGGGCTTGTAGCCCGGTAACGTGTTATGTTGTGTGATTGTTATGGCCACTCACTTAGAAGAAGATAGGCCTATGGCTAAAATATACGTGGTCGTTGAATTCGAATCCGAATATTTTTTGAGTTTATTGGTCTAAACTCCACAATAATGATAAGATAGATCAGAGTACACATTCTACCAAGCGGGGACAGATTCCATCGACATCGATGTCACGATTGCCAATAATGCAGCGTCTATGTAGGCCTCATATTATTACTAATGTGGCAACTCCAGAACCAAGAAGTGCAGTTGAAAGCTTTGCTCCAGTGCCATTCTGGAACATATCTACTGCATGTTGGCCATTATTTTAAGACGAAATGGTAAGAATAGCTGCCGTAATTTCGGATAACTTTGCGGTTAGCTCGCCAGAGGAGAAGGCATCTGCGCTGCGCTCCATTACGCACACTGTAAGTCAAGTGTTGGGACTTAAATCGCCAAGAGCCATGCAGAAAATGGTGTGGTGCTCTGCTTTCCTTAGTTGTAAACGCCGAGAGGTCAGGAGACTTAGGCCGAAACTCCAAGGTGTACCGTAGTGGCAATGATGCTGAGCAACTTGCTACTGATCTGCGCACGTCTGTGCGCCAGTATGGTATATAAAGCTTTACTTATTCTGTCGGTGAAGGAGAGCAACTGGCAAAAATTCGTTGGAGAGCACACCGGTGGCCCATGGAGGCACGTCTACAGGATTTGCCGAGTACGTAAGTAGAACACCGAGGTGCCTCTCGCTCGGATGGCGGCCCGATCGTTAGTTAGAACGCTAGTACGCGAGGATGCCTTTACTTAAGTTATAGTTCATCCGAGTAATATGAGATTTGCTTACTGCATAACTCTCGAAATTTCGAATCTAGATTTGAATATTGAAATAGCAATAATTCGAAAGCCATGCAAGAAAACTGATAACGGTTTCGGGATTTGAAATCGGAGACACCAAGTTTACCGGCAAAGGTATGTTTTTTCAAAAAGTCATATTGTCGCAATTTTTAATTTTATGTAAATAAAAAAGTTTTCAAATTAAATTACTTAAAAAAATAAATAAAAATTAAAAATAGCTTTTTAGTAAATAAAAAAAATTTTGACGTTTCCTCCCCGACGGGGAATTGAACCCCGGTCTCCCGCGTGACAGGCGGGGATACTAACCACTATACTATCGAGGATATTGAAACTAGGCGTTTTTATAGGCCTGTTTGCGTTGTCTGTGAAAAATAAGTTTTAGCAATAAAGTTTGCCGACAACTTTTATAATCAATAAATTTAAATAAAGCTTTCTAAGCAACTAAATTTAAATGCACAAAAATTTTGAAAAGCAGACCGCAACAATTGCTGCTTATAAAAAAAGAAAAGCTATAAATAGAAAAGAACCGCGGCTAAAAAAGAAGAAGAAACTTTATAAAAATCATAGAAATTGCCAACAACTTTATCCCTTAAGAAAATTCTGATTTTAACGTGTTATGCAATGTGTGCTTAAGCATTTAAACTCTGTAACTGCCCTATCATAATATATTCCAAAACTCAAACCAACTTGCCACAGCGCCTATTAGACTTAAGAGCTTTGTGTGCAACATATTATAAATAAATGCTGTTAAACTTTATATTACATATGAGTTGAGTCCGAGGTCTAGTGGAAGCTGCCTGGAAAAACAATTTGTCAACGTTTATTTGTGGCATAATTTCCGTTTTATGAGCCAAAATGCAAGTGAGCTAACATTTTGGGGCAACAGCAGCAGCAGAGAGGGCAAAAGCGTCGACATGACAACCAAAGAGCAGGGCACAGCAACAGGACAAGGAAGTTGACAACAAAACAACAACAGCAACATGTAGCCGAATGAAAGCTATTCTAGTACTAGTTTCTAACCAGTTCGTATGATGTGCAATATAAGCCTACTTGCATGTTTTATAAGGTGTAGTCATACAAACAAGTTTCGTGAGTGGTATGCAACTATACTCATGGGGAATAGTTGCCTACTAGTTGGGATAAACTAACTTTGCTGTTGGAATGTTAGTAATGTAGCGAATAAGTTCAATTGTGTGTGGAATGTAACTTGTTGCTTTCATAGCGTTAGCACACTAGCAAGGCATATCTATTACAAGGTAAGAGCCTACTGCCTAATCAAGGCACTACTTTTTTGAGTGTCTGACACAGAGAGAAAGAGAGGTGCAAATAACGTGCGTCAACACAACATTCCTCATTGACATTTGCAACCGAGAATGAGAGAGCGTTGGCAGATGGTTCATACCTTGTTATAGATATACCTTTCACACTAGTGTATTTGTTTGTGACTCTTTTGAAACAGCACATAAATCGTTTACTCTGCTTATGGACTGGTTTGCAACCAGTTACGTGCTGGTACAGTCTCCTGCAGCATGCTGTCTAACTAACTAATGCATGAAACTGACTGCTTGATGCATGTGGCATGTGTTGTCATGTACATGTGTGTGCGTGTGTGTGTGTGTGTGTGTGTGCGTGTGTCATCCGTTTGGCATTGTCATTTAGTTGAGAGCTTCCTTAATTGCGTGCAGTAACAGCTTAGCTGCAGCGCAACAGTTGCCAAAGTCAACGTTGGCGTGAGCGTCAGCCGCGACTGCGACGCCAGCTGCAGTTTGTTGTGAAAATGATTTGGAGCAGAAAATTGTGTAAACAATGTCTGCCTATCTGTCTGTACGTCTGTGTGGGAGCCACAGCATAAATAAACAAAATGCATATTTAGAATAACATTAAGCTGGATATGCGTACAGAGAGCGACAGAGGCAAAGCTATAGTTAGAGCTGCTCTCAGCCAAAGTTGCTCCAAAATGCCGTTCTTGGCGCTTAGCGGCGATTAAGTAACCAAGCCCCAAAGTCAAGCCCCCTGACTTAAGCTGGGAGCGTCAACAGCAGCAGGAGCAGCAACAACAACAACAACGTTTTGGACTGCTACAGCTCTGTCCTTGGTACTGTGTAAATTTTGGCTTGGCTATTACACAGCAGCGCCCTCTGTTGTTTGCCAGCTGAAATCTCTTGGCCTGCATTGCAATTATGATTTGTTTTTGCTGTTGCCTGCTTTAGTTCAAGTCCTCTTAACCCACTATGGCCACCCCTGAAACCTCCCTTACCTCCAAACGCTCTGTTTGCTGTTGATTTGTGTGCCGAGCGTGCGCAAGTGTCGCCAAGGACATCTTTCCTTATTGTTTTTGCTTTTGATCCTGTTGGCTGCTGGCATTTTGAATAGATTTGATAAAAAGTTAATCACATAAAATGCTACTGCATCTGCAACTGCAACGGTTAGCTGATAAAAGTGCCCCGCCAAGTGTCATAAATCTGTTGAAGTAAGTAGCAAAAATTTTGCACAGATTTAAAAGCTTTGAAATCAGAGGGAGAGAGAGATAGAGATAGAGTGAGAGGGAGACATAAAGACATTTGTAATTTGCAGTTGGCCATTAATAATTGCCTTTGCTTGGGATAATAAATAAAGCTCGGCTAATTGCAGCTAATATGGGTTATTGGGTTAATAGCTGATGACAAAGAAAATGAAATATAGTATTCTTCTGCGCTACTACTTTATAATGAACTTAACTCTAATTGATAGAATTAGTTACTTAATGCATTTCAAAGAAGTTACTTTGTTTGTTATTTTTGCAGTAGTGATGTCATTTTGAAAGTGGAATGGATACACTTTTTTGACATCGTGTTGCCTGGCCAAATCTGACATATGCAGACTTTAGTATGTGCTACCATTAAGAAAGTGTTTCGCTTATCTAAGCCGATACATTATACTTCTTCTTTCAATCTGGGAAACTAAACAAGGGATCTTGGAAGACAGATCCCAATACAACAACAATTTTTCAAGCAAGAAGCACTCTCGAAGCGTCCAAACGTCAAATGTATGTGTAAGAGACAGTCGAGACGGTACATAATAGTGAGATGTCCTGTACTCTTCTGTCCCCATAAGCACTTTATCCAGCAGACGTTAAAATGGGAACGATAGTATATACTTTTATGTCGCTTTTCACAAGTTCGAACTTGACTTTTAGACGTTTTCGTATTGGAAAGCTGATTATTATGGTGGCCAAAAATTCCTTTTCCTTACATTTTTTTTATTACTTCAGTACTCTTGGCACAATGTTGTTCAATTTTGAAACATAGTGCGAATGAAAGCATCTACTTTATGCCTCTTTGCATAAAGATTGAGCACAGTTTTGATAGTTAGGCTTACGAGTCTTCACAACAATTTTGTAGCTCTAGCTCACCCCACAAAAACCTTGTCAGCTTATGATTGCTTTTTTGTATCCGCTCAATTTTTTCCTATATTTTTAAGATCTTGTATTTTAGAATACTTAACACCTTAAAGCTATCTGGAAAATAGAGCTCCTATACAGAATATCTGGTGCTTAGCCTGTGGTCGATAACAGCTAGCTGTGAGTTCCAACGCGTACATGCAAAAACAAAACTCTCAATTCGAATCTACAATAATCTAAACTAGTAATTCAGATTTTTTATTCTAAATGATAGGTTTTTTTTATCAAAATGTCATACTAATCTGTTACTAATTCCTCAAGATGAACAATTTCTCTTTATTTAGTCATTTGTGACATTTTATAACTACAGATGTGCTTATTTCTTCTTATCTTCTCTTTTGAATCCAAATATCCTGTACAATCAGTTTGTTGCATTTTCGATTGATTGTCAAACATCGTTCACTATATTTACTGTGATGCTGTGCATCTAGCTGCCGGTAACAGTTACAAGCGCATAACATAACTCTTATCCGACTTAGTACAGAACACACTTGCACACATAGTGCCCCATTCGTTCAAATAAACATCTCGATAGTGTTGCACAAGCCTTCTGCCACCGATTAAACCCGCTTTACTGCAGCCCAAAGATAAACTGTACAGTAACTGTAAATGCAGCTGCCACAACGTGAACTTGACTTTGAGCGGTGGTTGTGATTGAGGGCGCAGTTCTGTGCCTATCACAACATAAATATCTGCACAGAGCATGTCATTTGTTAGTTCTTATCGAAATCAGAGAGTGGAAGAGAGGGAGGCCTGCCACTGCCACCCACGCACACATGTGTTGCACAACGCCTGGAAGTATGCATTAAAAATGTGGTTGATGTGGCTGCCAGTGATGCATTGTGTGCGTTATCGGAGAGGCAAGCAATCACATATTTCGCACACACTCACATAGGAGTTGTTAAGGCTCTGCAAACAAACAAATATCCTGTCGCTGTGCGCACTTATCCTGCATCTGACACTTAACACTTGGGCGAACGTCTGTCCATTAATGCGTCGTGTGACCGACGCACTTCATACACTGTAAATCTGCTTCCAGTGCATGTGCGTGTGTGTGTGTGTGTGTGTGTGTGCTTATCGTGAAAACAGCAACAACAATTACAGTTATTATTGCTGGGAACATAAAATGCAGTTTCTTTGCCACTCCTTGCGACCCTCTCCTGACCAATGAAGCAGAAAAACTTGTGCTGTATTGCAGTGACTCACCCTGCTGCACATACGGCTCCCCCTTTGATTTTGAGCATTTGATTTGCCGGACAATCGAATTATGGCTGTCAATAAGTGTATATATACAGTTATAGAGTTCTTCGCATTATTATATTTGTGGCTGCGTGTTCAGTGTTCTGATTTTTTATCGCTCGACATCAGAAAGTGTCGCTGCTCATTTGTTGCGGACACGTTTCTACCTTTTTCTCCGCTTTTTTTGTTGTTGTTTTTTTTTTTGTTGCACGCTGTGTGAAAATCGTGAAAAATCTTTCAAGTGTAAATTAAAGTGTGATTCCTGATGCACGCTCACACACATACACACCAATGCACATTAACATTGCCGTCTGGCAAAATAAATCTACGGAAATTCAAAAATAAAAATCCCAATGTTGTGAAAATGAATATTCCACGCGTTCTCGCGCGGACTTCACCATGTTTGTGTGTGTGATTGTCAACTGCAAGGATAATCCAGTGACAACATATTTTTTCCTATAATGCGAGCGTCATTGCCATTGCCTGAGTGCCAACTTCCTTTGCATTTTATTTGCCTCCTCTGCGTCAGGCGTTGAATTCATCAACAGCTTCGCAGTCGCAGTCGCCAACGCCTCTCCTCTCTAGCTTTTCCGCTTTCCCCATAGTTTTCCACGCTCTTTGTCACTGGTGAGGCGCGTGTGCGCGAGGTTTATTATTTTGATATTTCCTTGGCAGTTTTCTATGCCCATATCCGTTCTTTTTACCCCACGGAACGGCAACTGCCGAGGAAGTCAATGAAAATGTTGGCAACGAATTGATGTTGCATTCAAAAGGGGTCGCATTTGCCTTTAATAGAGCACAGAAATTAACTGCTGGTAGTTAAAGTTTGTGACGCTGCAGTGTCCTGCAAGGATATACGAGTGCTTATTATAAAATAGGCAATGAGATTGACAATGACATATATTTAAAGATTATGTAACTATATGTCACTAGTTTAAGGCAGTTGAGTACTAAATCACAGAAAAGGTTTGATACATAAGCTCTTTTCGAATTCAAAGCGCTAACGTATAAAAATATAATTTGACAAATAAACTCAAGAGTTTCGTTGACGAAATCCAGAAAATACTGCAAGAAGTGAAGTAACAATGTTAGAATAAGAAAGCAAAATACGAAAATTCTTTGTGTGAAAACCTTCTCATATGCCGCGACGGCTAATGAATGCCAATAAGAATGAAATTAACCGGACTTATGAATCAATGCATGCACTCGTTAAGGAATATGGTTGAGTTCATCGTTTTTTAAAAGGTATATTGAGAGAGTGCCAGAGACTCAGAACAAAGCTTCAAAGCAGCAGAGGGAATAAAAGGGAAGCATATCAGAACCTTGCAAATATGATGATTAAAGTTTGCAGAGGTAACGTTCAACAATGGTGGCGTTGAACAGTTATAAGTAATTTAGCTAGATTAGTACTTATTTTTACGTCGACTATGTTTACTATTATGTAGAAGGAACCAAGTTCCGATGAACCTTTTGTGTCAAGTTCAGCGGAAGTCAAGTTCGTGCAACAGCTGTTACAAACTAACATATATTTTCGTCTTTTCAAGCATATCAGAATTTTCGCTTTTGTTTGTACACATATCCATTGAAAATTTATTTTTAATCTGCCTCTTAATTCGGCATCGGCGTTTAAACAGCAAATAACGCAAAACTGAATTGCGCTCGGCATACTTTTTATTTTGAGTAAGTTTCTATTAATGTCCATTTTTATGTAATTTGCATATTAATTACATCTAACCTTACTCAGGTGGCAACTAATCAAATCTCAATCCAGCTTAATTCGCTAACGAAGATGTAAGAATCTACTGAATATTGGTATTACTTACAATTTTACGAGGTAATGACCCTATTTTTATGTCCAGCATTGTTCCCAGATGATTCGCAATAGCAACGGCAGTTTTGGCAAGCAGAAGTTCTGCTACTGCTACCGAACTGTCAGGAGCAGGAGCAAGAGCAGGAGCAATTTTTGTACGACTCCTGCTACGGAGCAGGAGCAATTTTAAACACTGAGCAGAACAACGAACAACAGCGCAGCCCCCTCAGCTTATCGTAGCAGTGCATCCCGCAAGAAGAAGAGATAAGCGTAAGCGCCGGCGTACAGTGGGCGATCTGACTTCGTTATCGGCAAAAATCACAACTTTTGAAGAAGCAAAGATATTGTCAAAATTTCAAAGCTTTAATATGAATTCACAAACAAGGTGCTGAGAATACAGGGTGCCAATTCAATGGAGATAATTGATTTTTATTTCTATCACAAATATACATTTTATAATTCAATTTGGGTTAAAAGCTTAATATTATTAAAAAAAAATATAAGCTATAATGTAAAAAATAAATTATTTTTTTATATTCCATATGAGTATAGTTTCTTCAAAATAGTCATCAAAATTGTTAGGCATTTCCAAAAGGCTTTACATTTTGGCTGAATTTATTATTTTCTGAATCTCTGGACATTTCTCTATCAGACGCATTTATTAGATTTAAAATTTTTTTGAGTGCAAAAAGAACTTAGAAAGCATCGGAAGTATTGTATTCGCGGATATTGCTTCATTGTGCATTTTGAAAAGTGTCATACAAAACAAAAAGCATTGTTAATTTCAATCCGACGTTTGAAGCTTATTGGACTGTATTTACTACTGGTAGTAAGTTTTCTGAGTAAACTTACGCGCTCATATGAGTTAAAACAAAAAGACTAACTCATTTATCTTAATGAAAAGTAAACTTAAGTGGTGGAAATTGATTATTTCATAATTGAATATATAAAAAAGTGGAAATTCCAAGAGATCGAAAACAAAAGTATTCCGCTTCACTTATTATGAACAGATAAAGCGGAAGCTTTATACCAAATGTGCTTGAATATAAAGCAGCAATTGTGAACCAAGCTGGCAGTCACAATTGATAACCTTTCTTCCAATTTTGATATACCTAATCGTTATCATGACTTTTGCATTAGTGACGTCACTTTTTCGAAACCCCTCTCCACCGTAACCTTCATGAACCTCCTCTCTCTGTATGTGAAGAGCTAAAAGATTTAAGCTAAGAAGGCTATGACCACTATATGAGAGCCTATGCTCTCAAGACCAATGACAAGAAAAGCTGAGAGATATATATAAAAGAACTTAAAGTTTCTTGTTTAAGATATTCGACATTCTCTCAATTGCAGTTGCAGAACACGTTCTACATTTATTCCTTTAAGATTATGCGTGAGACATTTGACAAATATGTAGGGCATCTTGAGTACAAAAACTCTGCTCTAATTGCCTGCAATATATGCTTGACCTTGTCTAGGTCATTTTGTAGATTCATAAACGCGCATTCCGCTTAATTCGTTGCTAATTTCTTGAACAAACTTAAGCCGTGCGACATCAGCTTAGCAGCAGCTGCACAATGGGACTTCATTCAAGTATTTACATATACGATGCATCGTGGCATCGGTTCTTTGTAAGTACACATCTGTTACCTACCTTCCAGAATTCCCTGTATTTCGCTTGTTTCATATGAATTTTTTCAATTTGAGTTGTTTGTTTGTGATTTCTTTTTGCCGGCAACTCCAACTGCTCAATGAACTTTGCCGCTGCCGTTGCAATCTTTCCTCGGGCAAACACAAATCACAGGCAGCATCCAATCTTGCAGTGGAACTGGAACCTTTGCGCATGCGCCGCCACGGATTTGTTTGTCGTCGACGTCGCGTTCGCGTTGGCCGCGTCGGGTTTATCCGTTTGTTGTAATCAAATAAGCCAAACAAATGGTAATAAAAACAAGTTGTTGCAACAGACCCTATAGATCCCATGGACCCGGGACACGCTCTGTTGTCTTATGTTTTATGTTGATGTTGTTATATTGTTTTTTTATGCGTTGCTTTGCACTTTTTCTGGCACTGCATCCAGTTCAAAGAGTCCGCCGCTGCATCCTGGTTGACCAAAACGCTCGTTAGTTCTCCCTTTTTTTAGTTTGTGGGTTTCGCTTTTTTGTGGGTTTCAAATTAAATTTTTGTTTTTTTTTCTTGTGTATGATTCTTGTTAGCAGCATTACAGGCAAGGCAGTTAATGAGCACACAAGCGCACACACAAGGGTTAATAATGTGCGCAATATAAATCAATAATTATATACAAGCATTAGTTCTTTAGGGAGAACTGCTTCGCAGGAACGTGTGAAAATCCTTTGCCAAAGTAAACAAAATAATATTCCATTTATTTCCCAATTTCCAATAAACTCAGCCACAAAGCAATAAAAACAAACAAGCCAAAGCGCCAGGGGGTGAAATTGTCCAATATTTATCGAGCTTGCAATTGTGAGACACAATCATCAGCTAGTTTGTTGTTTTTGTCAATGATTAGACGACGTCCTTACCGTAATTAATATGCAATTGTAGGCTTAGAACCCTATTACCAGTCCAATGCGACGACTCTCACAGCTCTTGCCCTACGCCCTTGGGCCAGATGATTGCATTTTCATGCGCTCACATTTCTCAATTCGGCAATTTGCGATTTTGAATTTTGATTAGAGATTAAATTGTCTCTGGCGATTAGCATCAAAGGGGCGATTTGGGGCGGGTGTTCATCCGAAGCTTGTGCAAACAACCGTATGTTTGCATTAGCGCTCAAAGTGCAATCCGTGTGTGTGCGTGTGTGCGTAAATGACCTTAGAAGGAACCACCCCATGAACCACCCCTACCCCCGGCTGGTATCTGGGTTTGGTACTGGGTCTCTGCCTGCAGCGAATGTTAGATGATTTAGTTGGTGCTCATTAATTTTGCGGTTAAGTTTTCTTTTCACGCTGCGTTTTGTACGGCATATTGGTTTTGATATACAAGTTAATGGTACGGATGTTGTTATACAGCTAAAAAGAAGAGTCGCAGATTGTTTTCTGATATGAAGTTCGCTCAGAACTCTTAAAAGTTATAATACGTCAATAATAGGGAAAGTTTACAATACCATTTACTAAACTATTTTCCCTCAGAAAACTCAACTAACTAACATTAACTATTGTTTTGATTTTGTTCTGATTGTTTTTAACGAAAAGTTAAAGCTATTTAACTTTATATAAGACTTAATTATGGCTTTCAATAGTTATGAGAACACCTGATATTAAAGTTATGTTTTAAACTTTTCTCTTTGATAAGCGTAACGAACTTTTCGGAGCAATTTTAGCCAGTGCAGTAACACCATTGAACATATGGAGAGAAATACGAGTTTTCTAATCTCATTGCATCTACATATATAGAAAATTCATATTCTCACTTCTATCTGGTATATGATTATTTTTTGATTCGAAAACTATGCTTGGGATGATATTTTCAGTGATTTTTAGTTACAATTTTGGAATACGCGTGTTTTTTGTGGAAATAGTGGCTTTTGAAAAACATTTCTTGTTTTCTTTACATTTATAGGTTTTATTGGCAATCAAATTTTAAATAATCTCTTCATATTTCTAAATACATACAACTAAAATAACTCAACTAACTTTAACAAACAACGAAGCAGGGGAGAGTTGTTTGGCGCAACTCTATTTCATTTAGTTAAAGCTATGAAAGCATCACACCATACAAGCTTCACCATACACGTGTCGGTCGTCCCACTGTCGTAGATGATTCACATCAAAATAAAAACCGAATGCCACAGTCTTAATGCTTGATTCCGTATCCTGGCAATCGCATTTGGCTGCTGTACGCATTGCCAATAGGAGCAATATGCATCTCTAGTTCATTGCTAGCGCTCATTAAGGTAAAGCCATGCAAGCATCACGCCATACGAGCGTGACGGTAAAAGTGTTTGTCCTTTTACTCTCCTAGATGGTTCACAACAATATAACATTTGAAAACTATATCTCCAAATTTAATCAGAATGTACAACTCTAATGTTAAGACGCTGTCATTCGCCAAAATAGATTCCTTGCAACTTTATGACAGGCTTACGTCATTAATCATTGAATTATAAGTCAAACAATAAAGAAACGTGAAACATTTTCGAAACAAATTTTTTTCAATGCAACAATTGTTTATGCAACAAATTTGGCCTCAAGTAAAGGCCTTTGGCTAAAACATTCCTATTCCGGTGAATTTTGGGTCGTTCAATACGAATCCGGAAACTATTCTTGAAAACCGTTCTAGATAAATCGAAACCCTTTCCAGAAAAGGTATGTTTTAGAAATAGAGTCTTTTTTTGTTGCATAGTGTTATATACATACGGCTTTTCAATATTCATTAATCTGCCCAAGTCTGTGAACCACAGTTTTCACAAAACTTCCTTCTTTATATTAAAGCTCCAACAGTGCAAACATTGACTGATCTCTGAGATCAGAATTCGACACAGTCGTGTTTAAATTTGAGGTCTGTAGCGCACTTTTATATTCGCATAGTTCTCCTCAAGAACAACTAACTCCAAACAACAAAAAGCGTCCCTTGATTGTGAAAGCTTCAACGCCTGAGGTAACAGATAAACGCTGACAAGGATTATGAATATAATCCGTAAATTATTACAACAACAACGAGAAGCAAAAAAAAAAAAAAAGAAAGGGGAAGTTCCCAACTATTATGTGTTGCTAAAGCTACCACCAATACTAAAGCAACGGAAGAGTAACATCTAGACTTGCTCTGTCCTCGTTCATAATTATGGCCAATAATTAGGCGAATGTTGGGCACAGGGTGATTAGCTTTTTGGTGGCTTGTTTTATATGTATGTGTGTGTGTGTGCTATGCATCCGTTAATACAGACAGCATCATACTTGCAGCATCTAATTGATGTGGTCACTGACATAGCGAACCATGTCGCCGTAATGGGCTCCGGGACTAGCAGCCGTACGGACGAACAGCTGACAATTATGCGCCGCTTAAAGCCATGGCAATTAAATGAGCTCGAATGCTGTAAATGCACGCTGCCAAAGGTAATTATGGGAAAATTATGAAAATTTGGCAAAGAAAAGCAACAAATGTGCGAGGTTTATGTGTCTGCGTTTGTCAGGCAATGACATTACCAATCAATATAGGACCAGAAAAGCGCTTTTCATATCCAAAAACGCTGCTCTGTTGACGTTATCGATACCTCTGGCGATTGCACTAACTGTCAATCAGCATTAAAAATCAATAGACGGCTCTGGCAAAAAAACACAGGAACTGAGTAGGAATTTATGTTGCCATGCTGTTGTTTTCGTGCTCGTCGTCGTCAGTTTGATGTCGCCAACATAATGTTGCATGCCCCGAGGACATTGCTGTGACAAAATTGTGCAAGCAAAATGGCACAACAACAACGACGACGACAAAGGATTATGAGCGTAAATTAACCCTTATTGCAAAATATGCGACAGCTGATTGACAGACAAATGACAGACGCATAAAATAAAGATGAGCGGGGTAGGGTATGCCTCATAGAGATGCCTTAACAACAATCAAAACTGAACCCAGCTCTGAGTGGGCCAACTTTGGCCAGACAGGCATGGAAAACATTTTCTTTTTTAAATCCATTACATTACGCCGACACACACACTCACACGCATACACGCATACGAGGTAACACTGTACAAGTATATGTATATTTTATTTGGTTGACATGTGAGTGAAACATTTTCTTTTTTTTGGAAAAGTAAATTTCATTGTTGTTGCTGATTTGATTTGATTGAATTTGATGTACATCATGTACATGTTCAACATGACACTTAGTAGCGGCTTAAATGTGATTATCTATCAAGGAATACTTTTACCAACGTAAATTGTTGTAGGATGAAGGCGCCTAGGCCTTGGCTTAAATCAAATTAGTCTAATTGACAAGTGGCAGCATTTCACTGTGGGCATATCATGATGGAACTACACATGGGCTTTGTTTGAAATATGCTTTTGAATTCGAAAAATATTTGCATTTTCCATTTGGCCTTGTCAGCTTCGATTTGGCTGAATTTGATACTTTACTAAATTTCTATTTTGAGCTATGCGAACTGTAATTCGCCTTTAATAAGCACAGTAAAGTAAACGTATCTATAAGATAAACAATTTGGCAAGATTGAAGCTGACAAAGCTAAATGGTAGTAGGTAATGTTTGGTATTTGATATCAGTGCTTAAGGGTGGGAAGAAGAGGAAAAGCTATGGTTAAACGAAACAATCTTCTTGCTTCCAGGTCCGCTCTTTTTTGTATTAGAAACCGTTGGAAATTTACTATTTAAAACAGCTTGAACAAACATGAATTCCGAATGGATCTTCGGTTAGCCCGAATGTCTGTATGTCATCTGCGAGATAGATCATCTTGAGATAGAATTCATACACAAGACCTTTTGTAGATAAAGCAGGTTAAAAGCTAGGGTTATGTATACATAACGTTATAGCTGCTATTGGGATGTTGTGTTGTTGGTTTGGTTTAGTTTTCCAAAACTGTTGGATTTTTTTTTTAAATTTATTTTGATAAATTAAGTATGACCATCTTTTCTAAGTATAAAGAATATCGTAATAAGCGTAGAGTCTCCTACAAAATGTTGAGCTTTCCCCTATACTTAATTAATTAAAGTTATTGCGGAGTAGTGCACCGCGATCTTAAAGATCTATTGGGTCCTCTACTAAGCTTATACGGTGTTTACTAGCTCCTGCCAATCCTATCTCTGTAATAATTTTAAATATTTGGGATGATTCTAGTAGTGCTTCTTTGGTCAACGAGCTTCTCTATCGCCCCAGGAGGGACATCCTTCTGCTCGCTAGGGCATCACACTCAGCTAGTGTGTGCGGACAGTAGTCCTTCTCAAGCTCACAGATTCCTGCAAATAATAGCGCCGGTCTGGAGATATGAGATGTGGAATAGCTTGCTGGAGTTTTTGGAGGCGTTTCTAGGTCCTTCATCCTTGGGGCCCCAGATATATCAGGAACAGTGCTTTGCACAATAATGCCGAATTAAGTTAAGGTTGCAGCACTCAACCATAATGATATAACTATTTCAAGATATTTTATCTACGCATTTTATTTCAGCACACTTTGTGGGCTACATTCACATCCGAATTGTTCATACATTTACAAAAACGATTATAATTAACTTAAAAAAATATGGTAATAGTGTCAAAAGCAAAGCCATGGCTTATTAGAATTCAAATCGGCCAGTTTTAGGCATAAACACTACCCTACAAAAGCTCTTAAACTTATTCAATGGGGCAAGATTTTTCCAGACATGGTTCTCTGGGTCGTATTCTATTGCCATAGTAATTTTGTAATTTGACAAATGTATTTTCCACACGTGCAACTTTATAGTAATGTAAGTAATAAGTGTGACCTTATTAGAATTCGCAAATACTAATATTTGCAAAATACTGCACATTTAATATCGATAAATTTAGTATTTTCCCCACTAGCTATTGACGCGCACGAAGTATTTGAACTGGTTCACTCTAGTTCATCAATAAAAGATTAGGCAGTACAGTTGAGCTTAAAATTTTGCACACTTTTGAATATTCGGAAGGAGTTCGTTTCTCTGTTTATTGGCATCTATTAGAATTAAACCATTAGAACGTCTTAAGTTTTCGCGAATAGAACTACAGATTCAAGAAAAGTATTAACATTTGTATAACATAGATCAAAGAATGATAATAAAATTATCGAAGGCAGTGGGGATGGGAAGCAAGTAAAGAACCGACGGCAAAACAGGCTATCTGGCATTTCAAGCATTTTTGATTGGCTGGTTTCGCAGTCAGTGAAATATGGACTACACTTTTACAATCTTACAAAATTTTTTGTTCAGCTTAATTGAATTTTTTTGTTCTTGTTGTTCTCTGAATTGATTGGTCATCTTTTTTTTTTGCTAAATGAGTTGATGAGATAGATATTTTTTTAATTTTTGTGTTTAATAAGAGCTTTAAAAAAATCGAAAACAAATTTCATAATTTTTATAATTAATAAATAATTAATATTGTGCCAAATGGCACCCGAGCAATACTCTGAGTATGGCCGCATCGAAAATTAGCTGCGTTCAAATGTAACGATAGAGGATTCCACTCTGCTAGAATCCATACTCTTTGAACATAAATGTTGTCCTTTTTCTGCACAAATTTCAGGCACGAGCGCTTAATGAGAAATGTTTCCAAAAACGCATGGGCCAAATCGAAAAATTATCTATGAAAGGATTTTGGTGGCATTCATTAGCTTTGTATAGGAAAAAAACAACTAAGTTGATCCTTCAGTTGAGAATAAAGATATAGCAATGGGAGATTTTCAAAGATTTCGATATTCACGAAAATGCTCAAACCCTGAGTGTGACTGAGGAAAGTTATGTTATAAATAATCACTCAACAGAGTTATTGAATACGAAACTTTCCAAGTAAAGAAAATTAGTTCTGAATTACATAAAAGACTTTCTTTTTCACAACTTTTAGTGTTATGTGGACAAACAAGCGAAACAAAACGTGTTAACATAAAATTGTAGTTTAAAAAAAAACAACAATTTTTTTTTACAAAACATATCAAAAATAATAACTCTACATAATTTGTTACAAAAGACATAAATTTAGAGCTCCCACAGCAATAAGATGGTATTAAGATACATACGATATTCGAATAAATTTTCATTTAATGATCACTCACCCATTTGCATGCTTCTTCTTTTAATAAGCATAATAATTTACAAAATATACTATTTTTCTGAAGCTTATCTGAAAACACATACTTAAGCGTATTTTCTTCAAGCTTATCTTTAAAAACATATATTTGGCATATCGAAATGCTTACTTAACCCACATGAAGCCAACTTTCACACTTTAGACCAAAAGAAAAATAACAAAATTAAAACATTTTCAATTCCATTAACACATTTGTAATGAAGTGTTTCAATATGGCGCATAATTTTCCAATTAAATGCGTTATTTGGCTATCAACGATGCGTAGATACAAATTTTTGATAAGTTTATGAAGACATTTAAATGCTGATTGAAGGAGAGCGCTACGTTAAAACAGATTTTCAAACTAAATAAAGAAATTTGTAAATTAAACACCAACGCCAAACTGAAGGAAAATTGGAAAAATTAAGACATTACACTGTAGACTGGGCAACAGTTAACGATGGACCCAAAGATAAGCCATTGTCACTTTTGGTGCGCTGACAAAGATTTCACTCTTAGTTTATTAATGAATCAAACTGGATTATTTTGGAAGAAAGTCGAGTGAAAGAGCAGGCCAAGCAACTAGTAGAAATAGAACCATTTACATATTTATAAATAAAATTGATTGTTGCAACAGCAGCAGTGGCAGCAACATCGACAACGTTTCCAACTTATCAGCAGCTAATCAGCAGCATACGGTCAAAGTCAATTTGAAATCTCAGCACCTCATTTTGGTAGCCAAATGTATCTATGAGATACATTTTCACGCCATAAGGCGGAGGCTTAACCCTTTGTTTGGCTTAATGCGCTGCGGGATGACAGCAGCAACAACGATGACGACGCTAAAGACAACCCACTGTGCAGGTGTCTACTGTGGCACAGTGTGTGTTGCCAGGTCTAATGCACTTGTTGTGCGTTGCAAAGCAGCTTTTAATTAAGTTCTAAAATCTTAGGGTTACGCGTAGGTTAACGTGTGTGATTGTGTGTGTGTCTGAGAATCGTATGTAACTCCACAGGTATTGCCTGACAGCGGGTGTCTTTTGTCTGGGCTTGATTTGATCATGATTTACCGCACACCTACGGTTGCAACTTCGATAAACTTCGATAGATGTCATAATTTCTTTCGTTACATCATTTCAACTGTAGCTACCAACGCGGCTAAGCAGTTCTTATAAATAGCTCAATTATGTGTTTAATAGTGCAGCTTAGTTAGGAGCATGCACCTACCAGATCTTACCTGCTGCTAGCCGTTACCTGCATAGATCCGGACTAAGCTGCTTTAGGGCTAAGTTGCCGCTTAACATGCAAATGAAGTGCCTGATTGGTTCTGCTGGCCTGTCTTCGGGTACACTAAGTACTTGGCCATTGGTAGCGGGAGTACTTAGTACTTCTTTCAGAGCTCTTCATTATAAGCTCAAGTAGGCACTCAAGTCCAGCTTGGCTTGCAAATTGTTAAGTACACAAAGCCACCGCTGTGGCTAACCTTAATTAGACCAAAATACGCCCCGCATTTAAGCCTCAAGTACAAGTATCTGCCTCATGTATCTAACGAAATCTGCTGCAAATATCTTTACAATACCTTTTTGCGCTGGCTATTAGAGTTCTTTACAATTTGCAAGTTGATTTTGTGCCGCTGTTTATTAGATTTTCAACGCTGACAATGACTTGGCAAATTTTCTTGCCGTTTGCTTTGCTTCCGGCGCACAGTGGGCAAAAGATTAAGCCAACTTCAAATTAAAAGATTGAGCCATTTTGAGCTTGATATTGAGGCAAATCTTTTATACTTATCGTTACTTTTTTAAGAAAGATGACACATGATGACAGTCATTCCTATCAAATCTTTCTCATTTGGTTTAATTGTTCTTATTCCACGTTCACAATCGAAGATCATCTTTTGTTGTCAGTTTGTTATAGATCTTAGCAGCAAGTATATCTTAATGGTTCTCTAAACATAGTTGCGAGCATAAAATGCGCAAAAAAATTATATTTTGAAATTTTGAGAACTATTTGAAGTACTACAATACATACATTCAAGACTTAGTCGCATTTAGCAAACTTTCTTTGAATTCGTTGTTTCTATATATGGTCACGTTCGAAACAGTTTCCATTTTTGCCTTTTCCTTTGAACCAGAAAGTGCTATGAGTTAAGGTAAGAAAATAATTTTAATGCACTTTTAACGTATATGATCGTCTCGTTGGACACCATGGAAATATATACACAAGTGTATTCAAAAGTTTTGGCCATTTACAATCAGGGATTCAATGATTTGATTTTGACATTCCATCATTCTTTGAAGCATTTTCATCTACGTCACACAGTGGGCCATCTGACTTTTTATCGGCAATTCATCACTTTTAAAGTAGTAAAGTTTTTTTCAAACTTTAATCATTGACATTGATCATTGACAACACAATCTGTTTCTGTCTATCAGAAACAGGAACACAAACAGTATCACATACTATATAACCCTTTAACCTGTTTACAATTATACTTAAAATTTCTCAAAAACTTTTCGTTTGATTAAGAAAAAAACTATTGTACAGGTCCAAAAGTTGATTATTTACAATTCAATTTAGATCAGAAATGGCTTTGTTACACAGTGCAACAATTTTCGTGAAATGATCGGATGATCTATACTATATAGTCTCTATCTCCACAGTATTTAGCGTTTTCAGATTTATAGAACTTCCGAGAGGGATTCAATGTAAAGATTATGTTTTCTTTAAAATGTAAAGTTTCCTTTAACAGAATCTGATATGGAGAAGCCAGTTCCGAAAATCTCGTTGATCTATGTTATACTCAAATATTTTCAATTAACTCTCGTTAGCACAACTCTTGCGCCCACTGTGCGGCGCTGCACAATATAAGAAGAAGCAGCAGGAATAGAATAAACTGCCGTAATTATAGAAATATAGCCATATTCACGCTAAGCGTAAATTGATATTCCTGTCATTTGGAATTGCAGCGCTTCCTGTCTGCGATTTGCCAACGCGAAGCATGAGCGTCTTGACAGGATATTGAATTAAGAAAACGTTTCGGAATGAAATTTTCTAAAGATTACGCGTGGCTTGCCATTGATATGAGCATCATTTAATTGTGTTAGGGACAATAACAAAAGTGCCACATAAATTTTCAAATTGTCACCCAAAAAAAATAAAACCAGAGCTATTGAAAAAAAAAAATGAAAAAACATGACAATAATGTGCATCATGATGGGTATAATCATGTTGTTGATGAGGTTGCCGCTGCTGCTGTGGCTGCGATGAGGATGACGATGATGTGTCTATTTAACATTTGTACAACACATGTTGAAAGAGTCGAGCGACAGCAGGCACAGGAAGGCTGAAAGGCAGCACAGATAAGAGGCTTGCAGGACATGAAACATGGAACACAAAGAGTGACCGACCGACCGACCAGCAGGCAGCCGGAGCATCTTGTCAACAGGATATGCATGAGCGCTTTGTACATTTCACACCTACAATGCACACACACACACAGACGCTCAAACCCAACAAAAGGCACAGGATCGGGCACAGGATATCAGCAGCTGCCGCTTCTTTGAAAAGGCAGCAAGAAATTGAGATATGTTTGTAAGTCGGTGCAACAATGACGCGGCGTGCCGCACCTCTTGTGCCGCTGGGTGGAACCCAAAAGCCAAAAAAAAAGAAAGAAAAAACAACTGATACTCAAAGGAAAACCACAGAGACCACAAAGTGCCATACAATGCAAAGGAAAATACACAGTAGATTGAACAGGAGAACAAGGAGTTGACATACAAATGAAAATATGCCCATGATTGATTGCAATGATTGAGCCAAAGCCGACTGCCTCTGTGCATTCACTTTAAAAAAGGATTCGGATTCAAAAGTCAGCACCTCCCAAATCCCAAAGTCATTTGCCGTTAAAATGCAAAAGACGAATCTTGCTGCTTAGTAGGTGTGAACAGCAGTCCAGTGATGTGCTGCCACGCCCCCAAAAAAAACATGGCAAGCACAGAAGCAGCGGTCGCATGTGGTACGTGTTGCCACCACACAATTGTGTATGTGCTGGGCATTCCTATGGCTATAAGTATAAGGATGCTGGCCACAATTGGAGCGCAGGGAACTAATTAAGATGATAGAATTAGACAAAAGGCTCCAGGCTGGCAACAGCAGTTGCTGTCAGGCTATAGTTATCCGTCAAACTGATTGGGAGTAGCGGTGGCAGTCAAGTGGCAGCTGTGTGTCAGGAGGAGATGAACTATGTGTTATAGAAGAGATTTGTGACACTATGTAATCGATGAGTTTAAGCTAACTCAACTCTGACAAGCAACTAAGACTGTCAAGATGATTGCCAATTGAAATAAGAATGATATATTTTAGAACGTATTTGCAAAATTTGAGCTTTATATGTGCCAAAACAGGTTTGCACGCGAGCATTCGGTTTTGAATGAACCGAGACTTGTCTTGTATAAGCACTTTACAAACTATAGCAGGATCCTGAAGTTAGTTTCGATATTTCCAACAAAACGACTTATTTTCATCTTCTACAATTTCGAAAAGATCACAACATTTAAAATCACTTAATATAAAAAAAGAAAGAAAACTTTTGTTAAAAACTTAAAATGTGCAACAAAAGCAACGCCCCATATTAAAAGGCCGTGCTCTTACTTTTCTTAGAGGAAACAATAGGAAATATATTTTCTATATATTAAATTAATTACAAAACGAATGTCGAATGGATAATGGAATTCTGTGGTCATTATCAGACATGCCGAGCATGTACGAAATGAGCCACAAATGTGGCCAAAATGAAACAAAGTAGACCAGTCCGTTGCCGCAGAGTATAACCCGTAGTAAAACAGATACATTCAGCGAGTGGCATGGGCATAAATCAATGGAACAACATCAAAACCGGGTTCTGAACCCCCGAAAACTACAATAAAAGAGGAGAAAAAGGAAAAACGAAATACAAGAGACACACGATACCAGGACAACCAACAGATGTGAGCATGTGAGTTGAATTAAAAATGAGTGGCAACAGTGGCAGGACACGGACGACTGTCATATGCGGCAACCACTGACCGGCCAAACTCATACGATGTCTTCAGTGGCGCGTAAAAACAAAAGAAGGCCAGGAGCAGCAGCAGCACTAGGACCTTACAAGAGCAACCCTCTACAGCTTTGAATTGGAAGAGTAGCCAAAAAAAAGGTAACTTTCTTGGATTTGCTACTTTGGCTTTGTTGCTGCACGCGCAGAGGCACATTGAGACATGCAGGACATCTTAAGGATTTAAGTTGGTTTAGTTGTACGATGCGCCAAAAAAAGGAAGCAATAGATTTTTCATGTTTGGGATTTGTGTGCGTCCCCCAAGTGAAACGTTTATGTGTCTAAGGATGAGTGTGCATGTGTGTGTGTGTGTGCGTGTGTGTAGTGCAGTTGACATTTAATATGGCATTATCCTTGCGCCGCTGAGTTATAAATAATGTTACTTTTTACATTAAAAACATAAAAAACATAAAAAAAAGTGAAAGAAAGTAAGCAGCAGGGACAGTCAGTCGTCGCCATATGCCCAGAGCAGTAGCTTACCCCCCAGGCTGGACGGGGTTCACATTTCACTTACTTGGCTAAGGGTTCTACAACATGACCAAGGGTTCCGAAAGCACGCAGCGTCAAGAGCCAATCTTGTTATAAGTATTATATCATGTATTTAACTAAAATCGATGACTGACTGGAGTAAATGGACGGTAAGTTTCGAAGTGCCATACATATATCATTGGAAAACATATTTTGAATGACTTTTGTGGTAGTTAAGGAACAGCAGCTTATCGAGGTGGCTTAGGCAAATGGACTTTTTGGTTGGGGGCTATATAAAACTCAGAGTTTGTCTCCCCTTATAAGCGCTCTATTGAAGTGAAACTTCTGGTTGGAATCGGGTTCGCTCTAGTGAAAAATTTAGGTACAAAATGCTCATGCATTTAATACTTTGGTCTCAGCAAATGTGTAGTAGAGACCATTCTCGCCAGACGAAACTAACACTCTATAAGAAGCTCAACCAGCGGCTACCGCGTTCGATGGAACGACGAACTCTATGAGCTTTACGACGACATTGACATAGTTAAGCGAATTAACATCCAACGGATCCGCTTGCAAGGTTATGTTGCAATGTGGATGAAGAAGCAACTTTCGAAAAAGTGACGTCTCTATTGAAAAGTCAAAAACTGCAACTGGCTTTAACTAAAAATTACTATTTGCGACAAGCTATTCAAAATCTTTAGAATTTTGCAGACGTCATTTAAAAGTTCTGCCTTTTAGGGATAGGAAAAAAACAACGTTTTTTATTGTCATACGAGAAGTTGGTCAACCTGGAGCAATCACCACAACGACACGAGCTGGTCCGCTGAAGCCACTGGTAGCTCTAATCCTCAAGCACCGTAGCCATAATGGTTTAGGCTATGCGAAACACTCCTTGTTTTTGTTGATCAAGTCGAAATCAATCATATCGAAAAGTGCATCAACGAAATATGAGGATAGCATTAGTTCCATGGACTCCGCATTACTATGATAACAAAGATTGGACGCTTCAACAACACTCAGCGTCGGCAGAATGAGTTCGACTCAGAACTGGTGCGAAACCCAGTGACCAACTTACTTACTTAAGATCCGTATAACTACAGTGACGCAAAGTTTGGAGCCGCTTATCGCCAGAAGGTTGTCAGCCAAATTTGCTTAAAATTACAAGAAGGTCTCTATCGAAATCAATTAAAGCCACTTCTGAGTCCTATGAATATCTTTTTCTCGTATATTTTTTTGTGCAAAAAGTAGGAATAGCAAGTAACTGTAAATACAGTAACACAGTAAATATAAAAGTGTACACAGTTAGAATATCTAGCTGTTTTAAAGTTTAGTAAACGTTACTATTTTTATGGTTTGACATCGTAAACGTCGTTTAGATTAACTATTTGAAAAGTAAAGGATTTACTTACAAATTTCGGAACATTCGGTTCATTTTACCGATTTTGTAGGTTAGAGTATTTTGTTAGATGTATGGGTTAGTTTTTTCTAATCTAGTTAAAACTGAACGTTTTGACTCGCTTTTTCCAAACACGCTAATGAAAGTACTTAAGAAAGTACTTAATATTCATTATGTTATGCTTTCGAGATAAATACAGTGAATCGATCTCACAAGTCGCCGTTACGAATTCTTCGTATTTTTAAAGCAGCTGTAACAAAACTCGCTCCTAAAGTGTTGCTTTGTTAGCTAAATGACCTACATTTACCCGTAACTCAAGGAATATGTTCGAAATTCGATGCCCCGGGCTACTCTATTTACATAACGCATATTATCCCCTTTTGCACGCCGCTGTTAAATAATAATTTGAGCTGCTTTGATTTATATTCATGCGCTCGTTTTTGGAAGCTCTTTAAAGTCGCTGGACAGGACACAAGATTTATGATGACCCAACACATGGATCTGACATCCCGTATGATTGGAAAATGGCTAAAACACAGGTCATAAAAGTGCAGAGCTCCATCGCATGAAGTACCAAGTGTAACTCCAAACGGTTAATGTTTACAAGTGTGCATAATGCACATAATAAGCGTGTGATAAACTCACATAGATACACACACACACACACACACATGACACACCCAGAACGATGCTAATGAGCTGGTTCTGAGTATGAGTATGCGTATCTCAAACACTGGCACTGTCACTGACAGGATGTGTCGCATGTCCTCTCCAATTGTCAGTTGCTGACATTTTTAAATATAAACATGCGGCATCCAATTTCAAACTGACAGACAGTCCACACTCTAGTCTCCAGTCCTAGACGCGTCTGTCCCATATGCGGCACTCGCCAGTTAGCGACCTTGTTGAAATGGGGCGTCCGCAGTACGCTGCGCCGTCGGCTTCGACGTCCTCATTTGACAGTTGACACTTTTGAGGCGCGCTGAAAATCGCGCATAAAATTATATGTGCAACGTCGGAAATCAAGTGTCTGGCACTTAGTGACGCCAGGACATGTGGGAAAAGTTGCCAGACTGCCTTATAGTACTGCTTGGATGCATTGGGTGTTGTGTTGCACTCATTAGGTAGTGACAACATTGTCACTGCTTGTTATTAGTAGCATGTCCTGTGGGAGTCCTTTCACGCTTACAGTTGAAAACAAACAAGCAGCGAAACCCAGGCCAAAACAGCTGCAATAAGAGAGCTCATTGCTGCAGCTGTCCGTGTCCAGCGCAGATTATGTTGCCCAATACAGTGTAGACTATAGGGGAACCGGCACTCCAAATCCGGCACAGGAATCGAAGTGAAAAATCAAAGTAGCGTAACTAAAGCTTAAAATATGACAAAGCGAGGGTAAATTTGCCATGACAAAGATATTGCAGAAAGTAAGTATCGAAGGTTACCTGGAAACGTCCTGGCATTGGCATTGTGGTGGCGTGACTGATGTAAAGAAATGTGTTTTGCTTGATGAAGTTGCAATTGAAAATCTTGAACGGATTTTGCTAGTTATTAGGTACTTGAGAGTGGCATGCAAAAAGATTTCAAGCAATGTGATCTTGAAATGATTTAAGATACATTGATTGCAATTAATGCCATCAAATAGCTGAGAAAGCAGTTAGTTGGCTACGGATTTGCCTATTGAATATTTGCAGAAAGTCCGGATATATCATAGTTTTGAAGTCTGTTTCTCAAATCTTTTGAAGCCGGCTTATTTATTGTTGTTATTAAAAACAACGCAGTGTATTTTGAGTAAAATATAAAAACGTGTATAAAAAAGACGAAATCTAAACCTCAAATTGGGACTTTAGGTTAAAATCCTATTAGGCGGGGAAAATAAATCGAGACTTTTTTCTCAAAATCAAGAAATTCGATGCTAAAGAAAAAGAAACTACGGATAGTGAATGCGAAGTCTTCATTTACGCTAAGAACGAACACGTTCAATGACGTTTTATTTCCTCTGGCTCTTAACTTTTGAATGTCATAAGTGACTTTTTAAAAATGGATTGTGCTAAATATCACTTTTTGAAAAGTTAAAATTTGTAAGCGAATAATAGAAATCAAGTTGAAAGTTGGATAATGGCTCAAAAATTGCTGAGTGAGATGTTGCTGATCCTAAAGAGCTACAGGTCTAGAGATTTCTGGAATAATTTTGACTGACTTATTTTTTAATCACGGAGTCAGAGATAACACTATCACGCTTTTAAACCGAAATACCTTAGAAGCCTGCAAACCCCAAAGTAATATACGAGCTGCTTACTATTGTAAAGTATATACACTAAGAGAAAAAATCGCTCAAAAATTACTGAATAAGATAACCTTTCGTTAACAATAGTATGTTACGCTAGCTTTTTCTAGGTCCATCAACGGTCGGAAATTATTAAGACCGCCTTTCTTGTATTAAGAACGTCTTAGTCTTTATTATAAGACATTTTGTGCATGTTTTAAGTAACTTTGTGCATGTTTTTTAAGAGCATTCCGTTCATAAAACAGCGGTAGATACGCTTTTCTTCTCGGTCGAATCGGACTGAAACCCCTATTGAGTTTGAAGATGCTGTTTCAAGCTTACAATTGACGTAAAGCTCAAACAGATCCTAATCCACTAGTAATCGGACCAAAGATACGATAAAGACTTTTAGCTTTCAAAACTAGTCTCATAAGAAGTTGTCGATGTCTATTATTTTTCCGCAATTAGCAACACAGTATACATAAGCGAATCAATTACAGGACTATTTTAGTTTGTCGCATCGTTTTTTAGGTGTTCTATCTAGGTCTTATTTCCAGACCAACATTACGCTCGGTGGCAATGTTGGTTCCCATGTATATTGTTGAAGGTTATAAAAATCTTAAAGTAATCTGATTACTAACGCATCTCTTTCTTATTATCATTATGCTGTCATCAGTAGTTCTATGCCCAAGGTTATAGCTATGATTTTTTTCCTACGCTCTTTTGATGATGCTTTAGAGTTTCCATGAGACATTCGAAGTGCTGCACCTTTACAAAGATGTTGAAGTCGCCCTTTAGTGTCTATTTGTCTACACATAAAACATGATATCTCATTTTTAAAGACCATAAAAATGTTTGCCATGTGCAAGAAATAGGTTCGTTCAATTTATTTGCGGATTACCTATAACTTGGCGCCGTCTTTTCAATTTGAAGCAAGTTAAACATTAAAAGGTTTCCTCTTGAGCGAGCTCCCATAAAATGGCAACACAGGCGCTGCCCATTGACAGCTTGAGGCGACCGCAATGATTGTGGCTAAATCAACAGACACGCTGGGCCAGTGGCCCGTGGTCAGTGGTCAGTGGCCAAGAAGACAGAGACTGACCAAGTCAATACGGTAGCCACGGCCACTGACAACTTCATCATAAAGCGCAGGCCCCTCCCCCAACCCACTGCATACGATTGCAATGCGCTCTGCCCGAGGCACTAAGAGCGGGCTAAAGGGCGAGCTGAAGTAGTGCTTCAGCTTAAGCAGCAGCTTGGCTCCATGCCCTGCTCTGAGCTGCGCAGTCTCTTCACTAATTGCAGTAGTTTGCCGGCTTGTGATGCGTTCTACATCTCTTGTAATCAAAAGGTAGCTAACATGTGTGTGTATGTGTGTGTGTGTGTGTGTGTGTGTGTGTGTGTGTGTGTGTGTGTGTGTGTGTGTGTGTGTGTGTGTGTGTGTGATGCTGCTTGTTGTTTCTCTTGTTATTTGTCTTTGCATTTAACTGGCGCTGCTCCTGCCGTTTGGCGTTTTGGCCGCGAGCCAATTTAGTGGTAAAATTCATTTGTTAACAATTTCATTTCATTTCCATTGAAGGACGGGAACAGAGTCGCTCCTTTAGTCCGGCTAACTGCCTGGCGCGGCTCTGGTCAGCCTAATTACAGGGTGCGTTCCACATATGCATGCATGTGCTGCGAGTGAATGCAGCAGGACGCATGTAAAACTCTCCAAATTAAGACATCAATTTTAATGAGCCACACTAACGCAGTAATTGTACCAGTCGTTGTGGGCGTGGCACATCGGTCAACCAGTTGGTCAACGTTGCTCTGCTTTCTCGTTGTTGTTCTTGTCTTTTTTGGGCCAAGTTCCGGCAGGTGTTATGTCTGCTCTGCTCAGCTCCTTTCGTCGTACCTATTTTGAATAACTATACTCTCTAATTTTTTGGGCGCAGCTGCTTACCAAGGCCAGCAGAAAAGTAGTGCACCAACGCCTTTTATAATACCTTTTTTCTTCTCCGTTTTTTGGCTGCATTCATTTTGATATTGTCTCTAATTAAGTTAATTGTGCATTTTACATAAGTTGTTTTTGGCCTTTTTACAAAATTTTTGATGTCTTTTTAATCGAAAGCAATAAAAATTTGAATGTAATAAGTCACAGGTAACATGCTTGTGTAGGACCTCGAGACTACATGGACTTTAATAGCATGCAGCACACCTTTAGAACACATCAAGGAATAACAACTGCCCAAAAGGGTGTCCGCTCTTTTGTTAAAGTGGTGTTGGGAGTGACCAATTAAGCGGTTCGAACCTTCATGCGGCGTTTTTCACCTTTCTTATAAGCTACTAAACTATGTTGCCTTCATAACGCACAAAGATGTGTATATTTTATATAATTATCTGGGTTAAATTTACATAGGATCCACCGACCTTCAGGTCAGGCTTTTGAGGTACTCGATAGATAGCGTTTCACTTATTTATTAAATAAGCTAAGTTAACCATTGATATCGATATCTAGTGAATTTGATTCTCCGTTTTTTTTTAATTGAAATATTCAACTTGGTCGCCAGTTTTCCTCGAAATCTCTAAATCAGATCACACTTACCAAAATTATAGATGTTTGAACCATTTAGAGCTATCTGCTTCAGCTCTACGCTTTTAGTAAGAAATGTTGACTTTTTTCGAGTCTTGCGATTTTGTTGGAGCTATAGCATTTTCGGGATCAGTCAGGGATAAATCATCTAAAATTCACGAGATTAGCTGTCCAACACTATTCATCTCTTCCTTTTCGATTTCTGACTTCTAAGGACGAGGACCCGGATTTCAGAACGTTGTCATTCGATTTTCTAGCAATGTTTCCAGTTTCTTTCTGAATTTCAGTTTTAATGCCAAAATTCCACTTTCTGCTTGAATTCACGAAGTGCAGTCAATTTTTTTAACCGTTGCATGTGAAGCCCCTCTCTTCGCCTTCTCCTCAAATAGCAATACGCATAACATTTATCTTGTTGTAACAATTGGTGTGGCAGAAGTCTCAGTCCTTCTCCGTTCGGCATTACCAAAAGTAGCTAGTGTGGTCACTACCTGGTCCTTCCAGGGGAGGTAGGTCTGAACCTTCGTCGCTTCCCTTCAACAACCACTTTGAAGACCTTTCTCGCAGGAGAAAGAAATCCAAACTCAAAACGTGATATAGCCAGCGAAGCCGCTGGATCGAAATTCGCTTGACCCTGTCAATGTCGTGATAGAGTTTGTCGTTCCATCGGATGCGGTAGTCGTTGGCAACGCGTAAAGGGTCAAAGATCTGTAGGAGTACTTTTATATATGCAGCTTTATAATCGACAAATAGATGGAAGGTGTCGACTTGGTAAAAGTATACCGAAACAAATTTCGAATATCCGCTTGCAGTATGTTTGGAGCTCTTGAGCTTTCATTTTCATGCAATCATTCGAAGGTTTCTATGTTAATAGGCTAAAAGTTTCTATTTGCCTGGTCTTAGACCCAGAAAAGGGTTAGCTTTTTGCTTTCCACTCTAAGATTATTGAACTTACTAGCATTTACTTAAAATTATTTGCTGCATTCCAACACTTTTACACCAACAAATACTGTTTGGCCACTCAACCAAGTCAACTCCAGTTCCGCTCTGCTTTCAACGCTCAACTCATTAATCAACCCCAATGGCATTCGTATAGCAATTGCAAATTATGCATTTATTATTAACAATTGGAGTCTGATTGCAATGCGATAAGCGAACCGCACACTTCGCCCACCGTCGCAGTCTGCAGCACTCCGTTGCCCACTGTACTGGCCAGCCCCAAGGGCATGCCTTTGCAGGCACGTGGGTCATTTGTGTGCATTTGTTTGGTGCCAGCCAAGCTCCTCCTATGCGAATTTGTCAAACATTTGCATATGGCAATACCGAATGCACATGAACAACTGTTTTGAATATTGAAAAGAGACAACAACAACAACAAGGACAACCAGAAGTCGCACAACTGCAATGCGAAGGACTAAAAAAAAGTGCCATGCATTTATGCAATTTTCCATTTAGCTTTTCTGGTCGCTCCTGCCACTCAAAAGCCACTCAAATGCCAGGGCAGGGCACTCAATCTGTTGTATGCTAAAATGCAGCTACCATCGCAATCATCCACAGGCGTTGGGCACACCCGGTGAGGGGTAGGGTGAGCATAGGTTGCACACCCACTCATAATCAAATTGTATTGAACATTTTCAGTTAGCAGAATTTGCTGCTACTTTCTGGCATTATTCAAGTGATTGAGTTTGCTCTGGCAAAGCTCCACACATGCTGCATTCATACAGTCAGTCCGTCAGGCTGTCAACTAGTCATTCAGTCAGCGCAGCAACATTTTCATCATTCATTCATTTATTCAAATACGCTTGCAGTCACTTATACCGACTCACACACACTCACTCATATATGTAAGCCATTCAAAAATGATTGCCAACCCTAATCCCACCCACAAGTCAAAGTCAAAGCCAAAGGTGTTTGGCGCACACACACACTTTTATATGGTCACACACACACATTCACAATCAGGGGCACGTCTGCTCATAAGTTTTTATGATTTTCAAACTGTAAAATATATATGTATAGCTATAGATATAGTTACAGACTATGCTATCCACTATATATAATAAGGCCACCTTTTACACAAATGGGCCGCGTTCTCCTTATTGAATATTGCATAAATAAAACTTATTTCAATTTTGTGTGCGGCAGTTGGTAGTAAAAAAAGAGAAAATACATTGAAAATGTTTTAGAGCTTCATATAAAATAGCTAATCCGATCACGTCGTGAACACACATTCGAGCTCAGCTGCCACTGCGGTAAGGGTTAGGTTGAGGGCAAGGATGATAGTAGTTGCCTGCCAATGACAAGTTATTACCCATTGAGGCATATGCCAAGCGAAGTACTTTCTTTATGGGAGTGGGAGTGTGAAATAGTACTGAAGCCGATTCAAAAGATAGTTGGATGCAAAAAGTTGGGTACATCTAAGTTGTAGTAGTGTTTGTAGCAAAGTTTATTAGCTGAAGCTGTTTTAAATTAGTTTTAGAATAAAAGGATTATAAGTTAAATAAGCTAATTCTGCTAACTCTGGTTTATTGATTAAATCACGTTTTAGTATAATTATAAGGTTGACCAAGACAAAATCTATATATTCTTCGTGTAGAGAGACACCGCAGTTGGACTCTCAGATTGATGTTGAAACCTATAGTTTTGATGTGGTCAAGGATTTCGTCAACCTCGGCACCACCGTCACAATGAAGATCGATGTCAGCATGGAGATCAAGCGGAGAATCAGTCTTAGCAATAGATGGTCGCAATAGGCAAATGAGTAGCAGAGACAGCTCTCGCCAGATGAAACTAACACTCTATAAGACGGCCATCCTTCCCGTTTTGCTTTATGGCGCTGAAGCATGGGTGTTGATGCAGTCTTATGAAAATGCCTTTGGAGTATTTGAGCGGAAAGTACTCCGTAAGGCAAAAAAAGCAATTAATGTCAGAATTTGCACTCAATCTATTAGCTCCCAAATGACGGATACGAGGGCTAACTTTTACATTTCGGCAATGATATGAATTGTATATAAAATCTGAATATGTCGTGAAGTTTGGTACTTTTTAAAATAAGAATGCTAACATACGAGCATTTCTTTTTTTCTTAGAAATCCTTTGAAAAGTTTACCTTGGCCAAAAATGGAATTGAAGCGTGAACACTTAAATTAACAAGAGAGCACTGTCAAACATCATACGCTCAGAATTTGATCGCAACCTGTTCACACCAAAAACGATTAGTTTTGACAGAAACCATCGATACTGTTCCAGATCGTTATGGACAAACCGTGAGATTACAGAAACTCTGGGCATTAGTTCCACCAGTGTACATTCAATATTGCTAAAACATTTGGTCGTCACGAAGATTTGTTCGGGTTTGGATACTGCATAATATGTGAATCACTTAAAGAAATGTGGCTCAAAATACATTTATAAAAATCTAACAGGCGATGAATCTTCTATCTATGCATATGTGCACGGAGCAAGACAGCCATCGACTTTATGAATATTGGAAGTTGTTTGCGGCCGAGGCAAAACGGTCGCCTACTTTTTTTTTTCAAAAACCGAACCATACTATTGGATGGCGGCCTATTGTGAATGGTATACAAGCATTTGTTTGTCAAAAGTTTTCGAAAAGTTAAGAAAAACTAAACGTCATACGACAATACGAGGGCTCATACATCGGCTTCCGCAAAAGGCTCTGTGAGCACCCAAAACGTTCAATGAATGGTTAAAACTGTTAACTTTTCCCTTGATGTGATTTCTGGACGTTTGACCGTAAATATACAAAGTAAGGAATATGAACAATTTCTTTGTACTCCTAAAATACATAGCACCTATACATACCTCAGGCAATCGGATGCAATAACCAAAGAGCCACATTGTGCCACAACACTCAAAATAACTAGATGCAACAATTTGTTTCCTTCATTTGCATAGTGCAGCACCTGTTTGCTTTTGACAATTCCAAATAACTTGCCATCAAATAGGAAAATAGGAAATGTAAGTACAGATACCGTTATGCTAGTTCAGTATAAGTCTCCTGTTGTTTTTGCCTCTGACAGCTGTCAAAGTGAAAGAAAGGAACAAAAACAAACTGCCAGATAAAATTAACGCAATGTGCACGAAATATTAAACGCATATGACATGGTCGCCATGGCATGTCGAGCTCCATGCTACCAGCTCCATAGCCACCTTAGAGTCTGGTTCCCCGCTCCCCCGGCCGCACCTAACTCTAGACAAATGACAGTGTCTTCCATTAGCGTCATTTTGTTTGCCTACCGCCTACCGCCTGCCGCTGCCACGCCCCCCCGCCAACAACAAGCAACGCCTCAGTTCGTGTCTTTGCCATTTTGGCAAACAATTTGCTAAAAACATTTTTAAAAAAGCAAACGAAATATGCTCATACAAGAGCAGAGAAACATACAAAAGCTGAGCACGTGAGCAGTGAAACATTTGACAACTAAATGGTGGCGAAAAAGAGACAGACAGTGAGTGAGAGAAAGGGAGACTTTGAGTGTCGGCGGCAACTCTACTTCTGCATTTAGCTGTCAAAAGCAAAACGAAACACTACAACACTACAATGAGCAAAACAAAAATTGCATTAAAAACCACACGTCTCCGCATGCACCCACACACAGACGGTGTGTGCCCCTCGTATCCCAGACGCCCGCCCCGCTTCCACCATTAGCTAAAGTACAACTAGCGATTGCTGCCTCTTGACTGACAGCTCAAGTGAAATTTTTGTGCTGCCTTTTGCAAAATACTCCAGGGATGGAGAAAGCGCAAAATGCATGAAAATTCATATGGCAGTCAGGGAGCACATGGTACATATTATGGGAAACAATCGTATGTGCAGTTGTTGTTGGTGTCGTGGGTTCTGGCTAGGATGTGGGTGTGTTAGCCTGCCAAGCAGCTGATGAGCTTGATAGCTGAGCTGCATACGTCTAAATGGTCTCTTGCGCTGGCCGGTGGCAGTAGTATCTACATGTCCGGACAGAGGGGGTTACGAAGACGTTCTGGCTGTCGGCATTGCTTAAGTTTTTTGCTGCAATTCAGTTGTCACTTTGACAGCTCACGCAAAGGTTGCTTGCCATGCACAACTAATCAGCGTTGGAACCATAAGCGTATAGCGGCAAAAGTGTCAGTTTTGATGAGAGGAGGAGGGGTTGAGCGGGTTGGCGGAAATTTTTAGGCATGTCAGCCAGTTATTGTCAGGCATGAAGTGAAAGCCATTGATGGACAGATATGAAATGAGCTAGAGCTAATTCTTGGCTTTTTAATTGAATTTTAAAATTAGTTTTGGTTATGTTTTAGTTTGCATGCGCTTCGGGACTGCAAACCTCTTGTGGGGTTCACTTCGTGGTTTCGAACATATGTGTTGCTTGCGCTGCGGTTCAAGGATGAATTTTGGCGGAACACTGAATCAATGAAGAAAATATGGAAAGACTAGTCAAATCTTTTCATTTTGAAATAAAAGACCCATGAACGTTCCACGAAAGTTGACCTCTGCCAAGTTGCCAGCTGATAGATTCCGCGAAAGTGTGCTAGGGAAAACGTGGGCAGGTATCAACCCAATTCGACAAACTTCATCTTACATGGGATTACGTACATCTTTTGGCAAAATTTTATATTGCTAGCTCTTATGGTCTCGCAGAATTAGTGACTCATACAGACGGATGAACGGACGGGCAAGGTCCAATCGCTACCCGAGTCTTATGGCGTGCCACGCCTTCTTCTGCCTGTTAGATGCATTGCACAAATCTATAATACATTATTACGCTTTGTGTACAGGGTATAAAAACACAAATTTTTATTCAAAATTAGAATAGCACTCCTATATAATAGTTAATAGAGATGCAAAACTATCTATAGTACTATTGAGGTATCGAACTGTTTTCTTTGTGTTGATGTTTTTTTATGTCACTATCGATTTTTAAACACACGCTAAGCTTCTAAGGTTAAGAAAGTATGTAAACTGATAGTTCTATCGATAGTATCAAATCTTTTCGAACCGATGGTCCTATAGATAGTATCGATTTTCCTGAAACTATCGAAAATATCAAATGGCTCCGCTAAAAACTACTGCGAATAGCACTAGGCCCACCCATTGAGCATCTGAATCCGTCAACCATTTTGTTCTCCTATCATGGTTTTCGAGTTATTGAGATTCGCCGAAATCGCCATCAATTATTTTGAGAATATCAAAGTTATTCCTAAATTGCTATTTAATTATATGCGCTTCACGTTCTCATAAAAGATATTGGACTCTTTCTAAATGACGTCACCACTGATGATGGCTGGGTTTTCCCCAAAAGTAACGTCACAATTACAACGTACAAAGAGGAATTAATAATAATATAATAATAATTCATTTTAGAATAGTCCTTATACTTTATTTTAAATCATCCACTGACTCCATAATTTACTTATGTTTTTAATGTTGTTTTTAGTTTTAATGCTGATTTTATTTACATTTAGAATACAAATATTTTTAGTGACAAGTTCAACAACATTAAAATTAAAAATTATTCTTAGAAACAACAACAGAATTCGTAGAATCACCTTGAAAAGTTGTATTCACCCGTATGCTGGAAATCTCCAGATGGTTCTACCTACAGTTTTATTTTAATTTTCTTGACAAATCCGTCGATCAGAAGCTTTCTTGATGGATTTCACACGCTCTTAGATATATTTCAGTCATATTTACAAATTGATTTGGCTTTTTCCTGTCCTACCAAAACCCAGTTCCACCCATAATTTGAACTTAGTAATCTATTGAGGATTTCTGCATATATAATATATTTCGCTGTTTTGTTGCTAACCTGTTTAATACAAAATGCTTACAAATTTACCTAGAATACTGAGTATGTTCGCTGGTTAAAACACGCTATACTATTTTTGTGAGTGTTGTTGTTGTTGCTGTTACTGTTGCATGTTTTTATATCCGTTCAACAAATAAGAATCAACAATGCAATAACGAATTATCAAAATAAAATGTACGCAACTAAACCTAAAGGGGCTTTCCTGGGATCAAGCATTCTGTGGGTGCCTAAGGGGCCATGCTTAAGGCAGGTTTAAAAACGCATAGTATACCGTTAGACATAATACACTTGAAATAATTGCATATCAAATTTTTCATTTGTAATAATATTTGCTTAAAATGCAATTGAATCTGCAAAATAAACTAAAGCTTCTCAATGAGCTGCAATGCCATAATGAACCGTACACGAATTTATATGCAGTGCGAGTGTGTATGAGTGTGTGTGTGTATGTGTGTCTATTTTATGCACTTTTATGGCCGCCATTTGTATTCGCGCATAGCGGTTGTTGTCTTTGCAATACAATTTCCGTTAGCCGCCAGTGTTTCATATGCCATATAAATAAAAACATATATTTTCAACGGTTTTCGCTCACACATACACTGTAGCGTGTCAACTCACACACACACACACACACACACACACCCACACACACACACCCACACACACATGTGGCTTAGTTTTCAGTTACCGTTAGCATTGCCGTTACCGTTAGTTTAATTAATCTTAATTCACGACTGTTGCAGCCGCCCACAAAATGCAAAAAAAAGAACAGTAAAAAGTGCGCCCCACTTCACACACACACAAACACGCACACGAACACACACACACACACACGGTGAAACTTTATTTATGGCCGAAAAGAAAAAAAAACATGAAATTGGAAAGGAAGAAAGAAGCACAAAAATAAAATTAAAATACGAACCGCCGCCATGTTTATTTTGCTTGTTGTTGTTGTTGATTTTGTTATGCACTTGAAAATATAGCCGTTATTTTGCGGAAGTTGAAACTGCATTAAACCAATGCAAACGAAACTAACAACGAAAATCCGAAATGTTGCTCTGCAGAAATGCATTTAGCCGAAAGAGAAACAACAAAAATTTTTCTAATAAATTCAAAAATAAAATTGTGTTTGCGCCATAAACAAAGACATCAAACAATATATTTGAAAATTGAGTATATAGAAAGTTATGCATATATATGTACATACATATATATATATATATATATGTATATATGGCTTGTTCACTCTGCGATTTGCACTTTGTGTCTTTTTGAGTGCCTGTTTGTGTGTTTATTTGCTTATGCTATAAATCTGTTTCCAATACAAAACATGAACAATCCCTGCACCATGCCACGCCTTCTGCGCCTCAATTTTGGCATTCGGCATGTGATGCACTCTCTCAATATGCCGCTGCCAATGTTGCCACCCCATAATTCAATATTTCAATTTGTTAACATTTGCATTTGCATAGCAAGTTTTGGTTTTTCAGAGTATTTGTCGGAACTCTTGTATCTGTTTGAGAATTGAGTATTATATTTGTGTCCATTGTGTATATGAATCTAATAAACGCATTGGAAATCAAAATTGAACATGAAACGTATGCATTCAACAAATGCATGTGCACCAAAACATTCACTCAGCAATTGAATGATTAAATTTTATGTTTATCTGAAATTGATGCCAAATTTACTTGGTTTATTGCTGGGCAGGCAGCAGTTCTGTAACGCTTTGAAAGCGTACAAAAGGCTTTTAAGTCGATTTATTAGTGAGCTTATTTTGTTTTTGGGTCCAGAGAGACGTCAGAGTTGAAATTGATTTTTTTTTAGAATTGCGTAATTTGGCTAAAACGAAATATACCGTACCGTGTGCGAATGTTTCGGAGCAACCGAAATTGTGGCTAAGCAGCGGCAGCAAATACTCAAAAGCTGTTATCGATCATTTCATTTGGAGTAGTTTTTTGGGGGTGCCAATTTGTAATGATACAAATTAAGCAAGTAGATACAATATTTACAGACAGGAAAGCTAAGAATAGAAATAGGAACAAAAGCTACTCCTGCGGGACTACCGCAAAACATTGCTACGCGAGGATGGTTGGATGAAGATGTGTGCCGCTTTTCAGGTAATTGGCGAATGCTGTCTCCTCAATCGGCAGCGCAGCTCTTTCAGTATGGTTGCCCCTCACATTGGCAACTGCCTGCAAGAGACTGTCGCCGCAGTTATGAAGCAACCGGCAAAGGTCCTTTCTCTTGTTCCGCGTCTTCAACGACACCGCGTCCACAATAGTCGCAGCCTTGACCAGTGAGCATTTGAGCAATGTAGAAACGAAAGATCCCATGTCTGCGGTTGAGCCAGGGTATAGGTTGGGAATAAGTCTATATTTCCACCCCATCTTCCCTATTGACTGAAGGTAGTGACACTTAGCAGCCTGGTCGTTGTAATGCCGATTTGTCTTTCCGCAGCAAGCAGTTCTCTTGGGATACTACACGCCATATCGCCTTTAGGATGTTCTGCTGTATGAAGGAACTTTCAATGCCTGAGCCGGATCGTCAGGATGTCAGAGGTAACCAAGCCCGCAATAAGGCGCCTGTTTCATTATTTAACAGTAACTCTGTACCACCGCTGCCCTTCCTCAGTGTCATTGAGCAGAACCCTGTCCTCAAAATAGCTCCTTATCAATTTCACTAGATAGCCACATATTCTCCACCTGCTGAGTGCCTGTAGGATGTTTTATCCAGCCTGCAGATTCGAAGGTATTTTTTACGTCTAGGGTGCAAATTAGGCAATACTTTTTTGCACTGTTAGCCCCAGCTGAGGGCATCAACTGTGCTCTTCTTCTTACTAAATCCGAACTTTTGGTCAGATAGCGCTAGCTCAGCCAACTCGATCTCTAATCTGTTCCACTTAAGATAAACGTAACCGGGTAAATTGTAGGACTTCATTCATGTTGGAAGAGAGCGTATCTTTGCTCCCACAGTCGGACAATTTAACCGTCACGAGACCACCTCGAACAACGGATTAAGGATGACATGGTAGTCTGCCACATGGCTGCCATCTCATCGATCTATACGCAACCAGATTGAAAACGTTATGATCGATAGAAGGAATGCATCGAGTGTGCTGGTTATGCGTACGTTTCGTGGTCCCAACGTCAATTCACTACCTTGTTGCAGGCAAGTAAAGGAAAGAACGTGCGATCCAAAAGCGAAAATTAGGCATCACACAGCAATAATATTCTCTCTTCTCTACTCAACTCGCTGAACAACTCACTCAACCACACATATCTCGCAATCCTTCGCTCTTGATACGGAAATTCTTGTAAATAACGTCTAGACCCTGTCTTGTATGCCAAAACTTGGTTTTATCTCTGAATTCGCAGACTTGTTCTTACAAAACAGCAAAAAATACCATTAAAAGACGAAGGCACCACACTGAACTACCATAACTTACCGCTTCCTTTTTCATATTTAATATTTTATTCAATATTCCTAACCACAAAATCCAACTGCATTAAAGCAAAACCCAAAAACCGTACACAAGATATAAACCAATCCAAGGAATTGGCTATGCGCCCGTTTGTATGCTACGAGAACCTTTAAGTGCTCATATTATTTGCACGCGGAACAGCATAAAAAAGGAGCTAAAGAGCGAAAAATAAAACAAAACGAAAAAAAGTCAAGTGCTGTTATTCATATCATACACACTCGCACACACACACACAGATACACACACACAGATACACACACACAGATACACACACACACAGATACACACACACACGCGCGTAAATAAACACACATGAGCAAATTGTTAAAAGGTAACGGGAAAGTTGCATGCACTGGCAGCCAGCAACCAACAACAACAACAACACAACCAACACACACACACACACACACACACACACACATTCCCATTCACTTACTTATACACACACATGTTCACGTCCTTGACAATCAATTCCCCGCGCACTCAATTAAAAATATGCACGGCGCTTGCATGAAACAAATGCGAAACACTCACAGACACACACACACACACACACACTCACACACCTGCAAATGTCATGCTGGCTCTGTTGTTGAAGTTAACGGTTCTGAATCGGGAGCAGCAGGCAGAGACAGTGGCAGAGAATCGGGACGCGGCTGCTGCATATGAATGTATGAATATTCGAACTTTCGTTTTGTCTGCATAAAAGTTCATCAACGGAATATTGGCCAGAAGAAAGCCAACTAAAAAGAAACGTTAACGAAGTGAATCTTTTGAGGCACCGAAGACGAAATACTCTAACTTTTAGATACTATTTATGGTTATTTAAACCTTGAAGAAAAGGTATCATATGTATTTGGAAGAGGAGTGCCAATATGCTGCGTTCTGTGAAGTTAACAAAACAATGATTGAAAGAGGAAGTAGATAGAGAAGTTGAGGAACCATGTCTCAGTTAGTAGGACTGGGTAGAGGAGTACACTAGTTATCTTTGTTATCACCAATTAGAGAAGCCGCGCTCAAATCAGAGATGCCTGGAGGAGAGTTTCTGATCAGGCTGTAACCTGGCAACGGTTTGTATAGCCAGAACAAAAAATGGAATCAGCTTCAGAACTGTTGTTTTCCTATTCGACCTATTCATCAAAGTTGTTCTTATAATTGAAAGCAGCATACTGTTCACTGAGTATGCCGCGCTCTCCGAATCCTGCTCAGTGGTCCACATCACCAAAGTGTTTCACTTTGATTTTCGTTACAGTCTTTTGTCTGTGACTTTCCTTCTCCTAGATAAAAGTTACAAAAGCCTAGTCCTTTTAGAAATACTTATCTATTAACACATAGTGCCTTCTAGTTGCAGTAGCTGTTAACTTTCAATCAGAACTTAATATAACTCGATTTTAGAGTATAACCCAAAATAAGTTCTCTGCCATTGTTGCAGTTTTTGTCGTTATTGTTGTTGTTCTCATTGTTGAAATACTTTTGCAATATTCCACCAAGCACGTAAGCGTATTTGTATATGTGCGCATATGTGTGTGCGTATGTGTGCGTGTGTGTGTGTGTGTGTGTGTGTGTGTGTGTGTGTGTGTGTGTGTGTGTGTGTCTGCACGTATTAGTGTGTGTGTGTGGATTTGAGCATCCTTGGGGTAATAGTTTTCCACGGTTTATAATTCCGCACTTTTTGCTACTCTTCCTTTTGCACAGATGCAATATTTTTTTAAGCCACGAACTGCTATTTCTTCGTACTGCCGTTGTTGTTGTTATAGTTGTGGTAGTGAGCAGATATTTATTATTTACAACATTTTTTTTGTTTTTGTCATATTTATTTATTTTGTTTCTTGTTGCCACACTGCAACTGTTGCCCGGCACTCTGGCAACTCCTACACACTCGCACTCTCTCTCTCTCTGACTCTCTATCTGTCTCTCTCTCTCTTGCTGATGATTTGTGTGCTCGTGTGGTCGCATATAAATATTAAAAATATTGCACAAAATACTCTGCACCTAACTCTACTCTACCCTCAACTCTATTCCCCACACAATATATTTGCTTTTCTTCCAAGTTAAGCGTAATAAAAATCGCGCTTAATAAATATTTAAAAAGTGTGGCAACATTGGCGCTCCAGTTGCCAAATGGAAAATAATAATTTTGCAAAAAAAAAACACGCTAACAAAACAATAATAAACAATAAACAACAGAACAGGAACAACAACAACTAGTACTACATATGAAATAATAATAAAAACTGTGCCACCAACAACAACAATCCCGTGCAGAGAGCGGCAAAACCGGAGTCGTAGCTTCACAAAAGGAAATCCCAACATTAACTGCACTAACACACACACTCCCAGACATATTTACATGCCAGGATAAATGAGTAAACTTTGCACGACATAGTTTTAGTTGCAGTAACGGCTTCTATTGTCCTGCTTATAATAACAACGGGTTTTTTTCAGATTTACATTAATTTTGCAAATGTACACATGTGAAACTAGGGTATCGGGTACTGTTATGCAAATAGATCAATGCACATGTATGCTTGTGCTTCTTCTTCTTATTGACTGGTCATAACGTTCCACTAACTGTGAAAAGCCCGATTTAGAGCAAAGACGCTGGCTAGGCTATGTTGTACGTAAGGATGAAGAAGCTCCTGCGAGAAAGGTCTTCAATGCGATTGTGGAAGGGAGGCGGCGAAGGGGCAGACCACGTCTCCGTTCGAAGCACCAAATAGTGAACCCACTAGCTACCGTTGGTATCACCAATTGAAGAAGGCGCACGCAAAGCAGAGACTCCTGGAGGCCGTAACCCGGTAACTGTTTGTTATGGCCAATTAAGAAGAATAAGACCAAAGAAGCACTCTATTTGCTTGTGCCATCGACGCATCGCAACGGTAGGGTCCCCCACTTAGCCGTCATCGCTAAAAGCCACACTAAACACCTTTCTCCATGGAGCTACTTCGCCCATAGACTAAACTAGAGCAGCCGATGCTTAGTGTTCCAGTTGTCAGTTCGCCCATAATAAACATTTTTATGGAAGAGCTTTAGTGTAACCTTTAACCAATGTTTAAGCGGGTTTTTTAACGCACGCCTAGTGGTAAAAGGTTCTTAATCGTTCCATTGCCAAAGCTTTCACGTAATATAAACTCTTAAGCAGCTTGCATTAGAGGCCGGCAACACATTCCATCTGTACATCCGCTTCAAGCTACCGATCACTCGACATTTTATCAATAATGAGCTTCGCTCCTGGCGAAGTGGCACCAATAGTTTGAACAAGATTTTTCTAAAAAAGTAAGTAACGCGCCGGGCATGTGGGTCCACATGAGAAATCAAAATAACAAAATGAGGATAAACAACATCTTGTTTGAGTTGAACAGCGGCTGTGACCCAAGATTCATTTGCTTCTCTTTACACCAAGTTATGTATCCTAAGAGAGAGTTATGCGGTAATAACCAAACAGTTTTTAAATTTAAAGCTCACATTTTTTCAATCCGTTTCCACTCATTACTTATTGCTATTTGTTGCTTCTGTTATTAAAATCTTTTCCTAAAACCAGAAAATAAAATATGTAATACCAAAGATAGCAGCCATTCCAACCAAACTGATACACTCTAAAACCTCTGCGGCAGTCAGTTCATTTGCCTAAAAGGCAAGTCCAGCATTTTCAGGCACTTTTCAAATCGACTCAATGACTCATAAAAATGCCAAAAATTTTCCATTCAGCAACAAAAACAACAACAACGGCGACTACAGAGAAAAGCGTTGGCGCCAGAAGAGGATACTTCAAAAGTGGCATAAGTTAGTGTAAGTGTAGCATGTGTGTGTGTATGAGTGTATGAGTGTGTGTGTGTGTGAGTGTAAGCCCTTGCCCTGACCATGTTTCAAGTTTTCGGGTAGGTTAAGGTATTATGGGCCTAGTAAAGCATTGAGCTTGTTTATTTTGCAAGTTTCATGCGCCAAATTTTGCGGTTTATCATAAAAATAATAAAATTTGCATAATAATATTTGAAATGTGTTTTATGTGTACCCCTTTTTTTGGGAGTGTGGCTAGAGTGCGGGTACGTCCAGCTGAGCTCAGCCGGAGGCTAGACCTGCCCTGAGGCCTTAACGGCAGTAACTTTGCGTACGATGAAGTGAAAGTGTAGTGTATTATGAGCGCTAGTTTTTCTTATTTTGTTGGGTTGGCAGCCCCCTTAATGACTATGGCATAAAGTTGCCTTGTGAGCAATGTCAACGGGCACTTGGGACTGGCGTTTGCTTAGCGATTAGAGACGGACGCACAGCTTGATAAACAATGATATAGAGAAGCTGCCGATGAACTGCCAGGATAAACGGCTGAGAGAAGTTTTGTTTATATTGTCCCATTGGCGACGTTGCCAAGTGTAAACACTTGACGAGATTTTTGTGCAGTGATTTCGACGCATCCTTTTTTTATGCAGCAAGGATTAACTTTTCAGCAGCTGTGACGAGCAGCAAGGATGACAATAATAGCGGCGAGGGCTGCAAATCGAGCCGTTGTCTGCCACGCGACTCGCTGCATGCACGTCCTAACCGAGCAAATAAAGCCAAAGGATTGCCACGCTTTGTGTAAATAGAAGGCAGCGTCTACGCATTATCCTTGCAGGTTGCTTCCTTGGGATGGCGTTTTTGGTTCCTTTTTGTTTTGCCGCTCGTGCGTGTAAAATCATTTGAAGCGTCGTCAATCAAAGTGAAAAGCACTTTGCCAGTGCCACGGCACTTGAAGGATATTGCAAGGAGCAGGTTGCTTCACTACGGTTCCTGCTGTTGATGTTGTTGCTGTTGACAAATACTCAGCTCATCAGACATGCAGCGGATTTTTAATGCCTTCCTTGGCCGTAAAGTGCACATTGTTTTGTTTATTTTAATTAGCCCAAACGAAAAGTTCTTTCGGCTGCTCCTGCTCAGATCCTTGATGTGCATAAGGAAATTGAATTTTTTGTTGAGAAGTAGTAGACGCATATAGTAGAAACATTCTACGATCTGCTAGGTGGAAGCTCATACGATGATACGTGCGTAGTATATATATAGTATAAGATATATGGTCATACTTTCATTGTAACGAGGTAACGTACTTTGACGATTGGTGGTATCCATGGGATAAACTGTGCTGCAGTAAGTCCGTGGAAGAACATTCGAGACGCTGACAAACTAATGGGATATTGTCGCCGCTTTTAAAAACCAGAGATAATACGGCAACTAGGTACTATGGACAATCCTAGAGATGATGCAGTCTATGAAAATACAATGATGGTCATGTTTGTCAGCGTCCTCCTTGCATGGGAAAATAGCAAAACTTACAGATAGTAAGGCGGTTAAAGGCACTACATCAAACCCTAAGCAGGTTCGGGGAGCGCTAAACAAATTAGACCTGCGACTGCAGACCTCTTACTCCCATGGGATTCTCGAAGTTGAACTTGCAAGCAAACTAGCAAGAAACCAAATGGTTATGAAGCTATGGAGAAAAAAGTGAAGCCTAAATAGGATTGCTTCAGTTTATAACTTTTGGAATGAGGATTGTTGGTTTTGCAATGGTACAAAAACGATAGAGTCTTGGACGCCGTTTGCGACGTTTGCCAATGAAGCAAATAGAGGAATGGTAGAGACCAATGAACAATGTGTTCAGCATGCTGTACCAATAAGGAAGAACAATAAAAAGAAGAGGAACATTAACTGTCAGGGGAACGGGAAGGGGAATAGGAAGGGGTACGGTAAAAGGAAGATAAAGGGGAAAAGGAATATGATATAGCGATTATTAGGAAAGATTACCCCTTGTAATAGTAATAGCACACGAGCTACCTTTGGAATCTCCTATTGGAGAAGGTGCGCGCAAAACAGAGACGCCTGGAGGAGACCTTTACATCAGTTAAAAAGAAGAAGAACTCATATATTGTAGCAATTTTGGTAAATTTCAATACTTATTTAAGAATGTTTGAGACGTGTTTTTTTGTCAGTGTACCAGATTTACTTACTGGATTCACTCGATTAGTATCACAGTTTCGCACATTGGTATTATGACAGCCTTTAAGCTGGATTGATTTCCTTCATTTTTGAACTTTTCCTACGTATATTTGTTGCCTGAGCGGAACATTCAAAACCATTTAGCCAAAATTGCATTCATACAAATCTGTTTTTATACCTAAATATTAGATTACACGCTTATTACATACAAAATCGTAAACATTTGAATTCTAAAAGTTGCTCTACTCCAACATACATATATATCCATGTAAGCATATAGAATTATGAGCTACTTTTTACAACTCGTACTTAAGACATGGAGATTTTTGCTTTTTCATAGCTCAAGTTTTTATTGTTGGGCGGCCAAAAGCCAAAACCAAAAGCAAATTCCAAATAATCGTAGGGTAGTAATAAATTGTTGCAAGCAAATAGAACCAAAAAATATGAAATATGAAAATAAATACAAAACGTAATACAATGTACATATAGACAAAAATATAAATTCTTAAGTAGACTTCGTCCTGCCACAACGCCCACACATGGGGCAAGCTGCACGCTTGCATATATATCTAAGCGAAAATGTTAAATTTTGATTTAAGGACATCATCAGACATTTTTTACGTTACATAAATTTTTTAGCTCAGGTCTAAAAAAAAAAAAAATAAATAAAATAAGTGGAATTGCTTGGGCTTCAATTTGCTTGTTGCTGGTTTTCAGCTTTTCATTTGGAAAATGGACCACGACATTGTTGTATTACATGTTGTTGTTGTATTTATGATTGTTGTCGTAATAAAAAAAACCATTTGCAGCGGCTTATAAGGGGAGCGCAGAAGACAAATTAAAGATATCAAAAATTATAAAGCGTAAAAATGGTTAACTTTTGGTAAAGCTTCAAAGACGCCAACATTTATGCTAAAGAATTCCACTTTTTCTATAATTTTCAGGCAACGCACAGTGGTCGAAGTGCGCAAAACAAGCTGCAGAAAATGCATTATTTTCGAGTAACTGATTGCGCCGATTGTTAGTTTTCCTGATCACTACTATGTCATAGTAAAGTATGAGAAGATAGAACTCTGTAAAACATATCTAGCAGCTGCACTATGTGTCAAGAATGGCCTTCATTCTACGGCAAGTACCGCCCTGGATGTCATACTCAACATTCCGCTAGTCTTACTATCAGACATATGTCTGAGCGACTCAAGGAGCTGGACATACTTGGAATTTGGTCACTTCTTTATTTTGGCAAAAAACGCCTTTATACCAAAACAGACTCGAAGACTGTGAAGCTGTTGAGTGCTCCAACATAACTTCCAAAACCTAGTATGAACAAATGGTCCTCTGGTCACCAATGACGCAAGGATGTCAGCTACTTTTTTACGGACCGGTCAAAATTGAAATTGTGGAGTTCTCAGAAAAGCTCAATATTTGTCCTCAAACCACATCGGTCGAATTTATTATGTTCGCTCTAAATGCTACCTACCTACATACAAACACATGCGATGTAACCTACTCGTCGCCCTGCTCACTCCTTTGGACACCCGAGTCACAGAAACAGAATCAGGCCACACGAATTAGGCCACAAATCTGCCTGAAATCTCTTTCAACCGAATTTCAACCCACAGAAATTTTTCAGTATGAGATATCTTTCTATACCGAATTTCAATCAAACAGCAATTCGTCAATGTGCCAGAAATATATTTGACAGCATAGAAAATCTACCAAGTATCTGATTGTCGGACCTTTTAAGAAAATTTCATTGAAAAAATAGACAAAACCGCCTAGAGATTTCTGGTACAACGCTGAATATGTCTTAAAACTAATTTTCTGCATTTATTCTGCATAAGTCACTCTAGTATCAAATAAATATGCAAAAGGAACATTTATCACGAAATGAAAAACACATCTAAACATTCTTATTTTTTATGAAAATAGACGCAGTTAAGCAAAAACCCTTACCAAACTCGTATAGGAATTCAAAATCGGTTAATAGTTGACTGATTTACACATAACTTCAGATTTTGAGAGAGTTGATCAACTTTTATTCCCCGTTTTGGGTTGTACTTAACGGACCTATTAGTTTCGCTGAAAGTTTCAAACGCACCGTCATATGTGACTTCTTCTTATGCTATTGTAAGTCTGTTTAAGTTACATCTCCTAAAAAAAGTTAATTTCGCCCACTGTGCGGGTGTGGGCGTAGGGGGCTAGTTAGTAAAAAGAAATTTTCCAAATTGAAAATGGTAAATGGCATTTTTTGCGTTTTTTTTTGGATGACAAACTTTGCCAAGGCAGTTTCGACTGGGGTGTTGATGGGATTTCAAAGCGGATTTGCCACAACAAGTTGCACAGAGCACGAAGGGAACCAACGCATATGCGAGTTGAGCTGCTGACTGCGCTTTGGGTGTGTGTGTGTGTGTGTGTGTGTGAGTCTGATAAAGACGTCAGACAGCAAGAAAAATGCTGCCAAAGGTGTGTGCAGCAGCAGCGTTTGGCAACTTTGATTGGGTCCTTTACATAAGCGCTTAATCCTATTTCGCGGTGAAATGCATAAATAGACAAAAGGCGTGGCAGCAGAGGGTTAAAAGCAAAATACCAAAATGCGGCAACATATGGCCAGCCTAGACAGAGATAGCAGGAGAAAAGGGCATTAAAATCAACGCCAAAAACGCAAGCTAAATGCAATTTTCATGTCACGTCGTCAGGGTTGGCCAGGCGGCGGGTTGAGCGGTTTGCGGAGGGTGCGGTCATTGCGCGACTGTCTGACTAAGCGGTCATACAGATACATACTACTATATACATATATGTATGAAAGTGTATTTTAAGTAAGGCCAAAAACGTTTAATGCAACATGACAGTAATGCGAGTGAGTAAGTAAATAAATGCATAAGTGAGTTGTTGTGGCTGTACTCGTTTTTCTAGTTGTTGTTGTTGTTGCTGTTGCAAGGAACACTGATAATGACAACAACTTATGCAGCGTAGTAACCCTTAAAAAGAACACCCGATACGCGATGTCCGGGCAATTTACATACATTTAACCCCTCTGCTAAAGGACCAAGGTTGGGTGTTTTTAAGGATTAACTACGCTTAATGCGCAAAATTAAAAGCATAAATGTATGCATGAGAATGTGTGAGTGTGTGTTGGTGTGTGTGAGTGTGTATGTGTGTGAGTGTGTGTCCGTATGTATGTGAGTGTGCGTGTTTATATGCTTGAGCGCTTCAAAGGCAAACTCCTGCGCTTTAGGGCTTTTTATCGTACTAGTTGAAGTTACCCTCCCTTCACCTTTTGGGCTCCTGCTCAGGATAAATTTATTGTGCAGAAAAGCCAAAAAACTTGGGTGGCGGCGGTACAAGGCTTAAACAAATATTAAATACATTAAAACTGACAGCACACGGCATAACACACACACACACACACACACACACACACACACACACACACACACACACACACAAACACACACACACACACACACATATCCGCCATTTGTTTATGTACATAAAAGTCTATTTAAATTGGCTTAGTTCTGGGCACTAAGTACGATACATTTGCTTACTTTGATGTGCAGTTTTAGATTTTTATGAAATAACCGCATAAAAACGAATGTGGGATTAGCTCCGGGAAAAGAACTTCATAAAACCATAAAAGTAATGCATATGGGTTGGGTTTGCTCAATCCGCAATCAGCATATACTTATACATATATAGAGGGTTTTAAGGGTATCTTATGGAACTAAAGTGGATTTTCTGATAAGCAGCTGTCTATCTATTGTATTTTGCTTAGATATTACACATTAGTGGTAATTATCCATTTGAAAATTAATTATAATTTTAAATATTTGCAAATAATACTAGAAAGATACCCTTCAAATTTGTGACGAAGTGTATGTTAGGAAAAGGCGGAGTGTATCGGAGCAGGACCATTTTGTATAAAAGTGACTAGTTGCTTGCCCACGCAGATGATATTGTTATCATTGGTCATACCAAGCGAAATGTTACCGGAGCTTGAAAGTGTACTTTTGTATTAAGAGAATTACTCTTGGCAATCTATTCCACTTTGGTCTCCGAAGTAGTAGAGATCACTCTCGCCGGACGTAACTAACACTCTACAAGACGCTCATTCATTACTTTGTGCTTTATGATGCTGAATCATGAGTTGCGACGCAGTCTGATGCAGATGCCTCTAAGGGACTGTTTGCTATTAAATCTTAAAAAAACTATACTTTCAGGCAATGTTTTCTTTTCATTTAGAATTCAAACATATCGATCAAAGATCTAGCATTAAATTTTTGATTCTTTGAAACATACTCCTTTCTATCTACGATGATTCATTTTATATTCTATTTCACGTATTGCGCAAGAATGATTTGATTTTTCGATAAGCTCTACGATAAGATTGGGATAGAAATGTGAACTAACATCCAGGGGCTCCTCCAACTCCGTCATGTTGTGCGTTTGGCTGTGGAAGCTCCTTGGAGAAAGGTCATCATTGCGGCTGTTGACCGTTTCCAATTAGCGTGATCAGTAAAGTTGATCAGTCTTAAGTCTTCTATTGAGATCGTTTGGTTTAGGGCTTTGTGCTTAGGAACTAAAACTGTCGGTCAAATATTTCACAGCTTCCGTTTGAGGGAGGTTCTCCCGAAAGCAGTTAGTTATTTAACTTCAATCAAAGTTTTCTAGTTTCCCGACATCCCTTTGAGTTCGTATGAGTCATATCTTTGCAGTTTTTGAACTTCCTACTTATTTACGCTCTTGCATTTTATCGCGTGTCGCCTATATAAAAAGGTCGCAAATAGTGCAGATAAGCGGATTATATACCATAAGTATGCATGCTATAATTTCCTTTTTTTGCACGTGAGTCATTGAAAGTATTCGTGCGTAAGTTTTACTTTTTTTAAAGCTACTACGACCTTAATTTCCGACGTCTGCCATGCATTATAAAGCGTAAATTATCAGCAAGTTGGATTGAAACTACTTGAAGGTACATTTTCTTTTTGTCCAAGTTGCTTGCGTGGTTTATTGGCTAAAAACTCAGTCAAACTCCCAACTCACAAAGCCAACCAGAAGTCGATAGTTGCTGGTAGAAATGTATCTTTGACTAATGCTCTTAATTCTCAAAGTTGAAGAGTTTGCTGGGCTTATTTCTCATTTCTTTTGAAGAATCTTAAGATTTAACTAAATTCATTGTAGCGACAAGCATAAAATGTAAGATTATATTCGTAGACCCAGCTGCTGGTAGCTGGAGTCTACCTGACAAGCTCCTTCTAGTCAATCCAGAGAGCAATCTCTTGGTTGGCGGACCACGAATAGTACCGGGTAATGAGTCGGGTGGGTTGGTGGCGCCCAACATTTGACGGCCGGTCTTAACAACGTTCAAACCCTCCCACACCATGGGAACGACTGGACCGGAGTTCATGTATTTGATCAAGGCGGGGAGGAATGGACGAGTAGACAGATCAGCGTAGTGCTTCTCCAAAAATTACTTGGAAGGCCTTAACTATGATGAAAGTGCGTTCCTTGTTGGCAGCCATTGCGAATGAGAATAACGAATAGATTGTTGGGCGCCTTGTCTAAAGTCTTGCATGGTATCGAGAGGTTCGGTGAGATTACTTTCTACCCTGTCATTCATCAAGTTGCATCAACTTTGAATTCACGAGCTCACTGTCATTTTGCGAAATCTTGCCAAAAGTGAGTATCGGTAAGTAAAGGTAATTTTTGGGCCTAAAAACCTTTTAAATTGTGCTTAAGCTTAACTCGATGTCCAGGTCATCTCGTTTGCTAAGGCCATTAGTCATACGTGGGCCTTAGTAACTTACTTATTATTAGGTAACTTAACTTTAAGCGTCATAATTATTTGAGTGCTTTTTTACTGTATATTTTGATGCTATGCAATTTCTAGCTGATGTCCTATTTCCACAACCAACTACATTCAAAACAAGACAAAAAGCCATTCAATTTGCCATTTTCCAATCAATTTCACCTAATCATAATCACATTTTTTTCCACAGACAGAAGAGCTCTAAAAGGACACTACACACAAACACACTGTCACTGTAAATGGTAGACAGCACCCTCTACAAGTATGCAAACAGAAACATACTGAAAAATAAGCATTTGGAAACATTTTCCCTTTGAGATTTGTTGGCTTTTGATAAGCACAAAATTGCATGCACTTAAGGATTTGGAGTTCCTAGTTGTTCAGTACGTATTGCTGCTGTTAGAAAAATATAGAAGCAAAAACGAGCAAAGTATCGATAAATACTTGAAAATCAGCATTTGAAGCGTTGAAGCATGCAACCAACGTATGTTGCCTGACAGTTGCCATTAACATTTACTAGCGCAAAATTGTCCACTACACTACACTACATACACACACACACACACACACAAATACACACTGTTACTGTAAAAGCGCTTATCGCCGAGCGTAATTGTAATTAATTTCCTGTGATTCTCGTTTTTAGTCAATGTGCCACCGCAAGAGGCAACCACCGAGCATTTGGTGCACCCCAGATCCTAGCACCCTAGAGACACAACCCTAAGGGGTCGCTCAACTATGCACTGCCTTGCTGCTGTTGCTGTTGTTGGTTTGTCCCTTTTTAATCGCCAATCGATAAATTTGCGTTAACTGTCAGCGCGCCGTTTACGGAATTTTATTTGCAGTTGCCTCCGTTTTTTTCGCTTTTGATGGCACGACTTCTGTTGCTTGTCCAGGGTAGTCGCTGTTCATTTAATGCGATTAGATTTAATGGCCGGTCCATCCGCTGCTTTCCTGCTACCGCTTCTCTTTTTATACTAATGCCAATGACAGCAGGACATCAATGAGATGGCGTCACTTGAAACTATTAGGCAGACTCAGGCTGTCCAGCTTCCCTCGAGCCATAAAAATCGCCTTAGTCTAATTGGCTATGATTGATTTGGGGGATTTGTGCTTGATCCTTTTATGCAAAGGAAGGACAACACTAATTTAGTTTCTGCCAGCACAAAATATGTTTTTAATATGCGAAAACTTTTAGCCAAATGGCTTTTAACTGTCATTAACCAACTGTTACCTTGGCGCAGAGCGCAACAAAATGAGCAATGAAATTTTTATGGCCAGCAAAATGCCCACGTAGGTGCCACACGGTTGGTCACAGCTGCCGTAGTGCTCCCTCTCCCGGCCCCCCTCTCTCTCTCTCTCTCTCCGGCAGCTGTTGCATGGATGGAGTTAAAGTTCTGAGTGGGGGCAATGACGCAGTTTGGCATACAACAAATAACGCTTAAAAGTTTTTTCGGTCTGCTTTCATAGTTTGTCGTCGGTTCATTTTTGTTTTGGCTCTAAAATAGTTTTTAATTTTATCAAGCAACAGCACACGGTTTGTGTCCTAAATGAGCGTACACTTGGCAAAATTAAGGGCAGTTAAATTAAAATCTTGGCTGGTATTCGGAAAATTTTGATTAAACAAAGTTTGGCTGAAAAGTAAAAGTCTTAAAATCTTAGCACAATGATTGTTTTTATTTAAAAAATCCAAAATTGTCCCTGCATTGAGATATTTGCTTATGTGAGAAACCACAAATGATTTTTTCATGTATGTTTTTCTTTTGTTAAACAATTTGTATCTTTTTGTAAAGATTGCTAAACACTAAAACATATTTGCTATGATATAACACTTAAATAATGTTATGCTATCTTTCAAATAAAAAAAGCGAATTATATACATTTAAACGAAAATCACTTAATCTTACGTTTCGGGCATATTCTGCGTCTGATTTCAGTGTCATTTAAAGTAGCGGTAAATTTTAATCTATATTTATGTATGAAACATCTAAAATTGTGTATTGAAGCCAAAACCGACGTATATGCTGTGACGCTACATATAAGTGAGCTTGTAATGACTTAACATTGACTAATGACCCTTTTGAGCTTTACTCTATTTTAATACTTCTAACTCGCTTATGGCATGATCTACGATTCAATTTGAAAAAAAATGAGTTAATTAAAATTTAAAAAAAAAAGTTAAAATGTTGACAATGAAATGAATCTTACCGCACAGGTTGGCCCCCGATGAACGATCACCACAATAAATTCTTAAAACTTTCATTAAAATATAAACTGAGTATAATGGTAATTGAATGTTTTGTTAATCTAAAAAATATAAGACATTCAACTCTTTTCTTGTTTTTTTCCTCTAATTATTTTTTGTATGACATGAACACTAGTTGCCGAAAGACTTTGGAAGCACATATCTAGCATATATCATTCTTTGTCTCACACGCCCACTGCGATCTATGCGAGACCACTATCGGGAGTTGACCAAGATGGAGACACAAAGAAACGCGAGCAGGAAAAACGCGAGCTAGAGGAGATCGAGATGTGCAAGAATGACGTAAGGATGTTCTTACCAATAGTTAAGGTCAGGCTAAAGGATGTAATACCTATTCGGGAAGGCGCCCGACAGTGGAACCATTTATTACCATTACCATTTTTCTTTATAAACACTAATTACGGTCAGTTGGGAACGGAAGTATCCACTTTTATGTCTGCGTTCGTAAGATCGATATGCTTGTAACATTTGTCAATTGACAAGTTTTCCTATTGGAAAGTTGGTTATTATGGGGGGAAAAATTACTTTTATGTTCATAACTCCAGTATGTTTGGGCACTGTCGTTGAATATGGAAACATAGATCAAAAATACTTTTATAAATAAAATAATTAAGATAAATCTATTGCGGGAGAAGGAGGGCTTCTATTGAAAAAAGGTGAATTCAGTTTTATTGACTTGGCTCACACGAGTCTCTTAATCAAATTTTGTAACTCTAGCCCACATGTATCCATATCTACATGTAGTTGAACTTGAACAGTTTATAGGCGAGGGGCGGTGATAAGCATATTTTTGACTATAACTTTTGATGCATTTTATAATTTGTAAAACTTAGATGCACATAAACACGACGCACACCTCTGTCGAGTTTCGAGTTGAAAGATCCAACGAAACGGCGGTAAAATGCGAAAATCTATATCGACTTGATTCGACAAACTCCCTCAGCCGTGAGTAAATGCGCATCTTTTGGTAAAATTTGTTTGCTCTAACTTTTATAGTGTCGTAGAAAGCTGGCCCAACACGAACAGACGGACATGGCTGTATCGATTCGACTATTGCTCCGGATCATTTTTGCCCATGGAACATATGGTTTGCCTCGCCTCCTTCTGCCTTTTACATACATTGCACAAATGTATAATCTTCAGCTCTAAATCAGCTCTTCAATTGGAGTTATGAATCACTAGACACGACCTGAATGCCCAAAGATGGAAGGAAGTTGGAGGGTAATGAGGTAATGAAGTTTCAGGCCTGATTCAGCTATTCGCAGAACTTTGGAAGCTATCGAATTTGCAAGAACAGCAACACATTCATAGATAGGAAAACATATTCCATATTCATATGTCCGCTTATGCAACAACTACCACAAGAACAGCACGCACAACACTTCATATAATACACACTCACAAGCACGCGTCGACACATGCTTTGAATGCATGTACTATGTGTTTTGCGTAACAGCGTCACGCTTTTAAATGTGTGTGTTGTGTGGGTGATCGTGACGCTGATGTTTGACATCAAACAAGGAAAAACGAAAACCGACTTTGTGTCTTTATTTTTTAATTTCGAAGGGGTAAAGCTCTGAATTTGATCCAAAGAACGAAAAATATGCACATATATTTGATTTTTCTATAGTAACACTGCCACATGTAGAACTCCCATATCTCAAGCAATTTTTTCGAGTGTACTAAAAGCATATAAAAGATTTATGTACAAAATTTTTGAAGCCTTCATGCACTTATATGACAATAAAGGCAGCTGTTTTTGTACGCCAACTTTGAAGCTAACATGTTAATAATCCTAGCTCAATTATAGTATGCATTTCGAGAACTGAATAACTAATCAATGATAAAATGTAAACCCCACTGATACTCTCTAATAGTACTCATTATCCTTCATTAAAGGTTGCACTAAAGTGTGCTATCAAAATAAATCAGAGCGCAGCAGTTATTTGTGCCACAAAATAGCAACTTGCAACATATTTGTGTCGCTGTGTGAGATTGTGTGCACTGGAATTTTAATTTTGTTGAATTTCGCGTTGCACAGCTGTTGCATTTAGTGTTTTGGCCATGGAACGCAGCCGTTGCCAAAACCAACAAGTTGACCAACATTTAATTGCATTTTAAGTGCTTGGCCATTAATAATTTATTAAAAAACAAACTCAAACATGGCTGTCATTATGACAAATTGAAAGTTTTTTAATGCTGCAAAATCAAAACGCGAAAAACAATAAAAACGCAATGAAAACACGATGAAAACTTTTGCCGAGTTTTAATTATTTTTTGCTCGATTTTTGTGGAAAATTTACGATGTCCCGCTTACATGCCGCAACGAATCAAACTAAACACGTGAGTTACACGTGCAACACAGGCCTCAGCGCCACGAATGCGGCAATGAAAAATTGTATATTGAACCGTGGCAACAATGAGGCACGTGCAAAAATGCGTTCAAATTGCGAGAGGGGCAAACACAAATGCAATTAAGCGTGGCGGCGGCGGCGTCAATGTAATGAAAGTGGTTGCAACTTGGACTTGCCACAGGAACATAGGCACGGCCATCAAGGCGAATGCTTAAGCGAGCAGTTAACGGAAGCGGAAATAACGCAACAGCTCGGCAGGAGTAACGTCTAGGCTGAGGCTGGTCAGCTCAGAAGGCCGTGTGAATGTCCATGCAGCAGACACTTGGTCGGGCCAAGGGGGGGTGCTCCGGGTTAGCTTTAACGTCGTCTGTTTTTGTTTAGCTAACATTGGAACAGCAAGGCAAGGACCAGGCTAGGATTGGGGGGCAGCAGACAACCGGTCAGCGGTTTTGTAAAACGTTTAATTGCAATTTGAATAGCAACGGGCTGGAGTTCGTACCATGGGGGGAGTGGGAGCAGTCAGTGCAAGGGTTGGTTGTCAGGATTTATTGCTTTTGGGCTCTAGTATTGTATAACGCCAGCTAGTAGTAGTGGCAGTAAACGGGTCTAACGGTGTCTGAGCGTGTGACTGCAATTGAGGAATTTCATTTTGAAACATTTAATTTCAACGCAACAGCAACAACAACAATACACACACATACACACACGTGAAATGCTAAATTGCGGCGCGCTGAACCAATTTGGGGGTTCGTACCTCTTATGTGGGAGTTATGGGGTAGCTGCTACTGGCTGATAGCCGGAAACGGATATGAATGAAAGCTTCAATGTGGCTACGCTCAACGGACGCTTGTTAAACATATGTTTTCATTTGCAATGCAAAGTTTAATAATTGACAATGCTTTTTGCCGAGTGTTGGGACTTGTACTTGGGGTTGCTTTCCATTTAGAGTTGTTTTTATGCCCTGAAATGGAAACCGGCTTACGGCAAGGGTATGCAAGGCATTTTGTATGTAATTGCAGCCACGTTTCACACACAGAAAAAATCTCAAATGAGTTTAGCTGTCTGTGACAAATGAGTCTCTGTCACACTGTGCACACCTTTCAAATTACCAAATCAAATGGGTTGACGTCAAATGGATAGTGGTTAAATTTCTTAATTTGTGGAAGGAGAGGTGTGTATGTGTGGATGCATGTTCTTTTACCAACTCAAATGGTATTAACCCTTGGGCTTGGCTTTAATTTGTTGTGTAGTAGAGCTAGAGTCTCGGGTTAGGAGTGAGTTTGGGCAAGCTATATAAAAACAATATATACAATTTGGAATATGGGGACATTTAAACTTAAAAAAGTACACTGATTTAGGAAAATTGGCAAAAAAGTTCTTAAAATGAAAAACAGTGAATTATACTTGAAACAAGAAGAGCTGCAAACCTAAGAAACTTTTTATGTGCTTCGTATCGTGCGCTTGTACCTTAAAGAAGCTCAGGGTCAAGAACTGATTCACGCTGATCTTTCAAACAAAGTTTTGGTTATACCGTAATATTGACGAAAGACAAAAGTATTCCATTTAAGGAATGGGTACGAAATGAGACAGGGTATAAAAACATAAAGAGTTTGGGTATTGTGTGCGATTCAGGACTCAAAGCACCGCATCCTTGTTTTATGACGAACCGCTTCCATGTAAATACTATACGAAATATTAGCACATTACTCGCAATAATGTGATGTATTGTATGCAAATTGATTTTAAGCAACTATCGCATTTGTGACAGCAATTTTTTTTCCACAAGGCTACATGACTGTAATGAACAATCTATACGCAACTAGATAGATGGAAAGTATGCATCGAGTTTGTCGAATGTTCGTACGTTCAGATGTGCCTAAGCAAAACGAAGACATAGCTTCGCTGTTCAAGTCTGCGAGGGGCTTTGGAAGCATATTTCCCACTACCTTGGTTTCCAACGCGTACTGCCGATGAACCAATGGTACGATCAGGAGAGTCGCGATGCTGCTGCAGCGGGCAACCCCTACTTTAAGAGGACGCTGACGTCCGCTGTTTCGCGATCAGTGCAAGACTACTATCGGGACATGAAGAAGATGAAGGGGCGCACGTAAAAAACGTGAACAGGAGAAGCGCGAGCAAGATAAGACCGATATGTTTCGGAGGAAGAATGACGTAAGGAAGTTCTTCAAAGAAGTCAAGCGTATGGCTTAAGGATTTAGTACCGTTACCCGTACCGTAATCAAGTTTTTTGAGAGATATGTCAATTTATTTAAATAAAATATATTGGTGAATCTAATTTGAGATCCAAAAAGAAGGTTAATTTGCTTCCCGCCAACACGGTGGGTTGAAAGCTACTTTGTTCAAGTAGAGAAGCACGCTACCTTTGATATTACCGTTAAGGGTAGGCCAGTGAAAGACAGAGGCACCTAGAGGAGTGGTCAATACCAGGTAAGAAGAGAACCTTTGACTTAAGAGATGCTATTCAGCTGTGCCTAACACCAAATAAGATTCCTGTAATCTAAGTGTCGCCTTACATTGGTCTTAGCTTTTATTACTGGTAACTAAATATCCTTCCAGCATTTCAATGGGTTGCTGTGCTGAGTAGAAGGTGCATATTCAAATCCATTATCACAGCTACTTCTGGGCAGAGCTGCAAAAGTATCAATTGTGGCATCAATCGATATAGTCGAAAAAGACTCGTTCCTCTCGATAGTACTAACGGTTCGAAAAGATTCGACACTATCCATAGTGCTATCGATTTTTCGGTTTTTTTTTTCTTTTCTCACTTTAGCCGCTTAGGGCAAAAAAAAATTGAGACACAAAGGAAAGAATTCGATACCTCGATAGTACAACCGTTAGTTTGGCAGCAATACTTCTTGGTCCTTGACATGTTAATCAGAATCTCTGCAAGAAATTTAAAAGGACTATAGCGTGACAGGCTTGTGGTTTGGGGCTCTGAATTGGTTTGTTTTGTTTGTTAATTTTCCTATAAACAGCTCGAGGAACAATGAAGGTGGACAAGAATAGTTCCTTTTTGTGTCATACATAATATATAATAAATATTTTCTAATGAATTGCAACCGAAATCAGTTATCAATTCAATTTTTTGTGTTATTTCGACAAAAGTAAGGGGAAAGGCGGAATTAATACTATCGATAGTGAGGAGAACAATCCATGTTTTTAAAGCTTAAATAGGTATAAACAAAAGAGTAACTTTCTGTCTAATTTGTGCATATTTGCAAATTTTTTTTCTATTTGCTTACAAGCGATGTCTACTGTAGACAATAAAGAGCAAATTACGATTATTAACAAACTTAGAATTTGTTTCTTAGAGCAGCGGAACAACTATAAAGTTAACTTTGGTTCAAAGAAAGTGCGGACTTAACACGCCTTTGTCTCACTTATTATTTATGTTAAGTATCAACTTGAGTTTAATTAACTGCTTTAAAAATAATTACAATTTTTAAGAAGAATAAAACGAAGTGGCGCCTTTTTCTTACAAAAAATCATTAAGTCAGGAAGTCGCTTCACCATTTCACTTGTATATTTAATAAATTCCGTCATTAAGTGTTTTTCCACCACATTGTAAAAAGAAATGCAAATATCCTTTTTGCATATGCTTCATTGCTAAAGGATAAAGGACGCTGGTCACAATATGTACATGAACGCGCACATGCTTTGAGTTTGGCCTTACAGCCTTGTGTGTGTGTGTGTGTGTGTGTGTGTGTGTGTGCGGTGTTAACATTATCCTGCTGATTATAACGCATGAAAAATGGCCAACAACGAGTCCTTGACGCCATCGTACCAAAAAGACTCTGCATAATATGCTGCACGGTGTTGGCTACTCAGCTGCTTATTTGCATGCATTTATCGATATGCGGCTTTTTTCGATTTACTTTCTGCTTTTTAATAAATTTCGGATTTATGCAAAGTGAAGGCGCCAGCCAAAGGTGAAGCCTTCAAAGGACCAACGAGATAGTAATAAGGGAGGCGTGCAAGAGTAGGGGAGTAGGTAGTGGGTTCTTTTGGTGCTGACTGGCTGGCTGAAAGCGCATTCAATTAACAGCGCACATAAATTTACTTTGGCTATGACCCGTAATAATGCAGCTGCGTCCTTTCTGCCATGGCTACAAGGAGCCTCTGTGCTTGTTTATTTAAAGCTGTGCATTTATTGCAAAATATTTTCGCTTTTGGAATTTTCTGTACTTCGTTGACATTCTCATAAGGCCACGATGCGAGGCGGCTTAAGTTGGCTCATAATTTATGGCCATAATGTTGCGTTCAGCTGATCCCTCCCGAAAACGAAGGCTACGCAAATGGCGTTCTAATTACTTTAAGCTGCAGAGGACTCAATGACCAGACACGGACAGACAGAAACTCTTACACACACCAATGCATATCGTTTATGGGTATAAGTACATGTTATTTGGCAGTGGGGGGCGTGTTGCAAGTGACCCGTGGCTATTATTGCCGTTTGTCTGTGTTTGTCTAGCCAAAGCTGCAGGATTACACGTAGCGAAAAATACTTGCAACTTTGTTGCTAACCAAAGTTTACTTACTCAATAAGTTTGTTTTTATTGAAATATTGCAAATCTTACTAAATATGGAAACCAAAAACTTGTTATAAAGAGAGTTTATCAGGAAAACACAAAAAAAAGTTCCCTACATCTCTTTTTTCTATTCTCTCTCCCTCTTATCTCTCTTATCACTCTTATCTTTTATCTCTTAACACTCTTATATTTGTTATCTTCCTTATCTCTCTCTCTCTCCCACCTCTTTCTTATCTATCTTCTGTCTCTTCTCTCTTCTCCCATTCTACACTTATCTTCTTCTCTCTCATATGTCTCTCCTCCCTATGTATATAGAGCTCATTTATAGCTTACTATTGTTCGCCTTGTCGTCGACATTCGATGACTTAATACACGCTCTCATAACAGCTGAGTACGAAGAGGAGAAAAGACAACACGAAATAACAACGTTTGTGTGTCAAATGTATTTTGTTTTTTTTTTTCTAACGTATATAGTACATTTTTTAACATTACCGGTGTAAAACGCAAAGTATTCGGGTGAAACTTATATTCAGCAAACCGCAAGCATTTTATCTTTCGAATGGTATAGGTTTCACCTGTAAACGTTACGTAATTGTAAGGTAATCGGTACCACACTGAATTTGATTTTAAACTTTATTTCAGAAATGAAAACAAATTCCGAAAACTGGTCAAATCAACTGAACCTTCAAATATTTCCACGTCACATCAGAGGTTATTTTGTCCCTTTTAAGCTGTCCCTCAACTGGAACACATTTAGCCATAACAATTTGTGTTCGACTCGAAAAAAAATGAAAAATTATACATAAAACTTAACTTGAACCAAAATCTTGTTTCCTGAAGCCGCTTAAAGAGTCCCTTAAACATGAATATAAAAGCTAGATTCTGGCCTTAAGTCTCTAATAGCGATTGTGTAATTTTCTCGAAATAAAGTCAACTTAAGATGCTTGTTATCGGTCTGATAAGATAAATAAGGTTATCTGCAGAATATCAACTTTTTTGCTTCAAGTATAAAGTGATTTGCATAAAATACTGTTTTTTGAAGCGAGCTGATCACTTAGCTCCTGACTTAGACATCTAAAAATCTTATATTAGGGTTACTCAGTTCCATTTTAACCGTTTTATCGGTCTGATAAGATAAATAAGGTTTTTTGCAGAATATCAACTTTTTGCTGCAAGTATAAAGTGATTTGCATAAAATACTGTTATTTGAAGCGAGCTGAGCACTTAGCTCCTGACTTAGACATCTAAAAATCTTATATTAGGGTTACTCAGTTCATTTTAACCGTTTTTGAAGCTAAGAAAAACCTTACTCATACACTCAAAACTGCTAACTGATTGAAAAGCACATTTATTTGCTCAGTGTATGCGGAAGCTTAAGCAGTGGTCGTGGCAATATGCATTGCATCGTCTGCTGGAGTGGCCTCTGTATTGGCATTTTCGTATATTAGCTGGCCACACATGCCGCTGGTCGTCCCTCCCATCGACTGGCTGCTCCAACTAATTGCAATATGACATTGCATCCTGGTGCTGCCGCTGCAGTTGCTGCTATGGAGTCCGTTGCTGCCGCTGCTTCATTTTGGGGGGCGTTCATCTGCTCAATTGTCAATGTCATGTGCTGGTGGTCATCAGTGTGCCCCATCAACAGCTACCATGGTCACTCTACTCAATTCTGTTTGACTTCTCGTTTGTGCCGGGCAACGATGCAATGCCAACGGCCGTAAGGACATTGAGCAGCGTTTGACAAGTTGCCAACATGCTGTGTTTGCTTAGACTGTTGTACGGTTGTTGTTGCTGCTGTCCATGTTGCTGCATGCTGCATGTTGCCGTGCTTGTTGTCGTGCTGCCCACACATCCGGCCATGTCCTGCCACATGTTTGTGCATGCCTCAATGGCAACAACATGGCAAATTAAAATGCAATAAAAGCATTAATGATTTTCCAAGTTTAGGCAGCGGGTTAAAACGAGAGGGGTTAATGAAGTGGTCAGTTGTCGCATGTCAAGACGTTTGACCATGGTCCCAGCAAACAACCCCTACAAAATGCATGCTATCCTGATATCAAAGCGAACTCAGGCGAAAGGGTTAAAATGGAATGGAAATGCATGCCATGTTAACATGGCTTAAAAATGTTGTTACTTGCAATGTGTCGTCATTTTTTGAGTTGACTAATTTCTGAACAGCTGTCAACATTGTTGTTGGTGTTGTCGCCCTCCTTCATTTCGCGCTACACTTCCTGCCAAATTGAAAGAGACACACAGAAGGAACGCTCAAAAAGCATGACAACCCTTTTCCTTCGTCTGCTTCGCGCTTGTTTCACTTAATGCCCACGCGAAAGGTCAACGAGGAGCAGAGCGGCGTAGCAGCGGGAGCAACCATGCCGCACGTTGCCTAATTTAGTACCGCACAATGTCAAGGATATTTAAGGCAAATGAGCGAACATTTATAATGACAACAATGACAATGCCAACGGCAACGGCAACGTAAGGAAAACCTCTTCGGACGGTTCGTTGGCTGCTTGGCTGGAATTTTCAGAGTTATAGCCAGTTATATGACGTAGTCATTAGTTCTGGTTATGCAGCAATCAAGTAAGAACCGTGACTATAATGATGACAGAAAGAGTTAAGCCCGATCATTTATTGAAGAGGTCTGCATGGAAGGATCTCTGCAGCATTTTTTTGAAAAAGCAGCTTTTATATTTATATTTCTTGTACGTGATTTGGAAAATAAGCATATATTTTTGATATTTTCTTTTTTTAAGAAAGAAATACAAGGAGTCCTTAAAAATTACGTGTGCTTGTAGACAACAATTTAAGCTTTCAATACTAAGCATCCTTATATACAGAATATTTTATTTAAGCAAAATGTTACTCATTGTCCGTTTTAGGCAATATTCGTCCTTAAAATGAGTCAATTCTTGAGCTCTAGAATTGTAGGTGTTTTATTACCTGTACAAAAGTACATCAATTTGTTAGTTACACTAAAAAATTCGAATTCTTATATTCAAATCGGCAAAGATTCAAAGGGAAGGTATATTATAATGAGTTATTTTTTTCCAGATTCCGCAGATACTCTTATCTTACTTTTGTAGGGTTAACCCAATTGCAAATTGGTAAATTGTGAAAGTAATTGCGTTTCGAAGCAGATTCAAATCAAGAGGTTAACTATTTTTTTGTTAAATAGATGGTTTTTGAGTTGAAATCCGATCGGAAGAGATTCCTATACCCCATTTCGACAAGAGATTATCTGATATTATTTAAACAACCAACTTTCGAAATTCCCTTATAATTTGCAATAAAGTTCTTAACGAAACATTTTGAAATCTGTGCATCGACTGAGTAATGTTAGTGCCGACTTCATAATTCACTGACTGAAAATATACTTTCAAACACTTTTTACAGATGTATAAGTAAAAGTATCTTATCTTATCTTATTTATATATATTTACGTAGTCTTTTTCCTGCTTTTAAAGGGTATTCGTAAGCCATCACAGCCTTCCCTACACTTCATTATTTGCCATGCCGTGACATTTATTTGCATTATGTATTTTTGTCGTATATCAAATATGTTTTGGCCAAGATATATTTTCATTAATTATGCAAAAAAAAAGAGTGAAAATAAAAATAAAAACATAAATATATAAAAGGAATAAAAGGAAAGAGAAGTATGAGAACGACAGCATTACAGTTGAATGAATTTCATACAAATGGAAAAAGGCGTGAAAGGTCCGCAGAAGAGTTAGCAAGTTTTTTGTTTGGGTTATACATATAATCAGGTTTAAATATAACTCAACAAAAAATTTGTAATAAAGAAAACAAATGACAAAAAAGGAGCCAAAATATAAGGGACATTCAAAGGATAAAAGACATCAAATTAACGCTTGTAATATTTTGTAATCAAATTTAGCACATTGAGCTTTTTGTTCTTTTTATGAGTATTATTTGCTTTGAAAACACCATGATATCTGTTGTTTGTACAAGTTGCGGCAAGAATTACAGAAATGAGAACCACATATTGAATATGATTGTTGTTTACTCAAGGATAACGTAGCAGCAGATACTGCAGAAAACAAGAATACTGTTACGTCTTTCTAGAATCAGCAGAGCCACATTGTCAGAATTTCGATGGAGAACTCCGGGCTGCATTGAAATAACTCTAAAGTTTTGGCCGAGTGTCCCTTTTGCAACAAAATCTTTTATCCTATACTTTAGTAAAATAGCGCTGCCAACTCAATAGGTCGTACGGTCTCCACCAAAGCCATTCTCCCAAATGATCTCAACTTCAGATGCTTCCTGTCGGCCGTTACAAAAACAACAATCGAGTTTTATCGGCACATTTTGGAAAGCGCTACATATTGTGGAGTGCAACTAGTGGGCCTGGGTTCTGGTTGAACATGGTGAATTCACTGGGGAATGGCCAGTGTGATACCTGTGTCCACCTTTACCAAGCTGACTCACAACCTCCATGTGGTGCCCCTGGATAGTTGCTCTAATCGCCACCCGGTGTTAGAGCAGGGAGCTAATTTGCGCAGCGAAGCCCTTCCTGGGTTCTAAGTGGGTTGTGCGTACAGTCTGGGATCCGCCACTTAAAAAACCAACTCCATTAAAAACCGTAAAAGCCACAGATAGGAACACCCCCAAAGACGCAGCTCCGTAAAGGTAGGAAAGAGCGTCCACGATTTCCATTTGATACCAAGCGAGGTTTCAGTAGTACATAGGAAGGGGACTGTACTCTATAAGGGTGTCCAGCTGCTTGCATACGCAGATGATATCGATATCGTCGGTCGTACTAAGCAAGCAGTTACCGGAGCTTTTGCTATTCATGGAGAATCTGCCAGGGTGACTCTGGTTATAAATGGGAGGAAGACTAAGTATATGCTTTTACTTTTGATGTTGTCAATGATTTCGTCTACCTTAGCATCATGAACGTTTTCAGCATGGAGATCAAGCGGAGAATCAATATTGCCTGTAGAAGTTACTTTGGTCCCAGTAGGCAAATGAGTATTCGAGACAGTCGAAACTAACACTCTATAAGCCGCTCATCCTTCCAGTTTTTCTTTATGGTGCAGTCTGATGAAAGTGCCCTTGAAGTGATTGAGCGGAAAGTACTCCGTAAGATCTTTGGGCTTCAACGCGTTGGCAACGACTACCGCATAGTCTAGTAAAAAAAGTCCCACAAATTTCAAAGGAGTTACAAATTAACAACTTTTCCGCAAGTAATGGGCGATTTCAGTCTTTTCTTAAGCATCACCAAATTGTTTTGGAGAGATGTAACAAACAAACGATTTCAAATCAACCAAAAATTACTGAACTTTGGAAGTCTTTAAGCTTCTATTACATTGTACACTCTGCCTACATTGGACAAAAGTGTTCGAAACATAAAATTTACTATAATATCTCTGCAATCCTTCAATGGTGTCTAAAATACATAGATACATTTACTACTTTCTATTTTGTAAATCATGTTTTCAACCTCCGCAAACTTGTTTAACCTGTCATTTGCCGTACTTGTTAAACGTAACGGCAAACACAATTAAAATGTAATTAAATTCTACCGGCAATATTTATTAAATTTTTTGCCCCCCACACAGATACACCAATACCAACACACTTATGCGTACATATGCGTAGACATAAGCATCATGTAAACAGGCACTCATAATAGCTGCGTACATACAATTATCACAACAGTAGCAGCAACGACAACAATAAGGGATCCTGCATATCATTGACGAGCACTCAATGTCAGCTGCAAAACAAGCGACGACGAGGGCTACGATGACACACGCCCAATACAAGAGCAACCCAACACCCACAGATACTCCAATACCAATGAACAACACTGGCACGACAACAACAACAACGAACACAAACAAAAAAAAAAAAGATGCCTTGCAAAGAGAAAGAAGATGATGGAAAAAACTTTACAAACTCAATTTCATTTTTGACAACTAAGAAACGCCCAGAAATTTTGAACGCCTACAAATTTTCCTACATATTTAAGAAAAATATTTGTTTATGCTGTGATAAATTTGAACAGAAACAGCCTAGACACATACACACACACAGGGACACACGCACACAATGACAACACTCATTGCAATTTTGTGGGGGGTGTAGTCATTATTATCGACCCCACTGTAGGTGTCAACAGCAGACAACGAGCACAAGCTCTCCAGCTGTCAGAGATAGAGACTGCGAGGCGATGGTACTGGCAACTTGATTCATGCATGTGATATTTATAAGTTGGTGAATTTTCATTTCAATTTTCACAAATTTCATTTGAATGTACAGCCAAGTGAGATTAGCTTATCACACGCCGACACGTGCAGCAAATCAGGTAGCACCAAAGCGAGCTGCTAACTTGGGTAGTGGGCTGGGGAGCTGCCAGAGACATGTGGAAAATTGTATTGTAGAATAAAATCAAATTATTGTATACTAAATCAATGCTGTCGTATATTATTTTTAATGATATTTTACACGTTGCTGTCAACAGCTAGATAATTTATGTACCAAAAACATGCAACAGGGGCACGCCCCCTTTGGTGGCAAACGATTTTTAAAACACACACACACATGGCGAATGATCACATATTGTTAGTTGGGAATGCTTGAATCGCTCACGAAATGTGGGCGTGATCGTGGCCAGGAAGTTGCCACTGAAAAAGAGTTGAAGCATTAACCCTCGAGTGGCTGCGAACAGCACATTGGCTACACAAAAGGGGCGTGGTAATGAGCCCATATATAAAGACCCATACAAAACATACGTATATCTCGTTGACATATTTGCATGTCTGATCAAGGCAGACATGACCAACTGATCGCGTTGCCAACTGCTTGTCAGCTGTCTATACGAATTCTCTTTAGCGCATTTTCCCCGCTTTTGAAGTAACCGCATTGAAAAAACTTTTGCATTTTCATTAAACTACAATACTCTGGCAGCTATATTTAGTCTAATGTTGCCGTATCGTTTTGATGAATTGATGGCTCCCCTGTGGTTGCTTTACGTTGCGCTCGTTTTAGTTTTGATAGTTTTTCGAAAAGTCGCGCGATTTTTATATTTCAACACACACACACGCACGCAACAACTTTGTTTTTCTGCTTTTATTTAAAGAGAGATTTTCGAAATATTTTCAAGGATGCATTGCATCTTCAGGCACTGTGGGCCTTCATCTCTGTCTCGCTTGGCAAGCGTCGCGTCGCGTCGCGTCTGGGCAAAATGTCGTCAAGTTAATTAAGTGATTTATGTGCCTTGAGGTCGCGAGTCTACTTAATTATCAAATAGTGTGGCATTTTAGGAATGTTTTGGGAATTATTTCAGCAGAGATTTTCTTGGCTTCGGTTTGCAGTCCCGTTCTCTGTTTTAAAAGTGGTTTATAGCAAACACTTGGGGTATTCCTAGTGACTTGTGATGCTAAATTGGCCGATATATGAAACATAAAAAGGGGTAATGGGAAATTCATTCTGTATATTAGAGCTATAAAATCTGTGACTGACACATAGACATATATATGAATAGAGCTGCATATTATTGAACACATATGTTCACAAATGTTTCGGTTTTTTGACATAGTTGCAGTTTTATGAACCAAAACATGACTTGATGTCGTATGTGATTGACTTTTTATTGATTTTCCATAGGGAATACTGTAAAATGGAGATTTATTTTGAGATATTATTTGATCAGTGCCGTTTTGGTACAGTGTCGTCTCATACAAACCCTCTCCTTTCGAATCCGGAAACCTTATTCAATTGTCTAGAACGGTTTAGAAATAATCGCTATTTAAACATTCAAATTCCAGATATCGAAAGAGAGGAACCTTACTGATGGTCAAGATGAACTGTAGCTTGAATTAAAGGTATTTAAGTGTCGGTTCATTGTTCTCCGGATTTCAGCGACGCCAAATTTACCGCAAAAGGTATGTTTTCTCCATTCTTTGATGTCAAATTGGTTGCACAGTGTTATTAAGTTGAATTTTTGCAATCCAAGGCATATTTTTTCATTGCTTCTTATACTACATCAATTAAAAGAAACTCGATTAGTCAATCTGAATAAAAATTCAAAACATTTTCATTTCTTTAAGAGATAAATTCAAATTGATGTATGAACAAAAAAAAAAAAAACCTTTGTAATTAAATAATTCGGATTATTTTGTTTCACGAATGAATTGGAGTCCAACCTTCGACGTCTAACAGTAATTTTAGAGACAGGAGATTTCCCAATCCTGTTTTGGAGTTTTCCATATATCACGCAGCTTGCAAATAGCCTTTTTCTACTACGCAAATTAAAAGAAATAGCGGATTTGTAATAAATTGGTTTTAAAAAGAACTACTAATGGGAAAATCTAGTATTTCCCGATTGATTTTCACATTCCAGAGAATTAATGTGAGAGCCAAGACACAAACATTAAAAATATAACCTTAAAACTACCAAATCCATGTATTAACTTACAAGTTGCATATTTTCGTTTCGTTAAAAGACGACTCTAATCTTCCTTTTATAAAGTAATTTATACCGCCTAAAAAATGTTCGAAATTTCTGCTGAACTCACCTCCATGCACAATATATTGGATTATAACTTATAACACCCCAATTACAACAGTTGCATTTCATGCCTGGAAATCGGAAGTGACATAAACACGCACAGAACACACTTCTGTTTTATTATGTTCTCATTTAAGGCACCTTTCTCAACCTTGTTACCCTTTTTTTTTTGGCCAACATCAAAACTTCTGATCAGTAGCCCAAAATGCCGACGTAATCATTGCAAGTCATCAACAAAGTGCCACGAATGACACCTTTGGCCTTACCACAAAGTCTTGCCGCTAATTGGCAGGCCGAACCATAGTGAAAAAAGAGGAAAATAGAAATGAAAATTGGTTAATTTAACACAATGATATATATGTTTGTAACACGCTTCACAAAACTGAACTTGAATCATTGTGTGAGCGACTAATGCGCTTATATAATAAAATGGTGAAATGGTCATCTAAAGGTTGCTTATTAAGTTATTACCAGCAGCAGTTTTAAATTAGAACAGGAAGTGTTCTAGCTGCCATTTAATGGCTAGTTCTCAACTAATTTCATTTTAATTATGAACCAAGTGTCCAAAGATCTATGGGATCTCTGTAACCGGTTACATGTGGAACTACATGGATTTGCTCATGTTGTCCAATTGCTCATCGAGTATGTGTTTTGTTGATTGCGCTTTTGACTAACTCAAGGAGCCTCTTGTCACTTTGTTGTCAACTTTGTCTTTATAAATATGCAAAAATTAGCGTTGAACAAATCTTGTGCAAGTTTTTGGCATTAACACCTTTCAATCTGAGTGGTAGAAACAACATTGTGGACACGGCAGTTTTGCAAGGGGGCTGGCCATAAGCTGGTACAGTGGGCAGTGGCAGAAAAGATCGCGGCTAAAATAAACTTAAGTAGCTTAACGTTGGGGAAAGTGAGAACAAAACGATGCATCTCTTGAGTTTCTCCAATAAACATGTAAGTATTAATACGCAAATATCAACAAAAAAAAGATTTTGTGTAGTATAACGATTTTTTTCAGACAAAATTAAACTATTTAAAAAATTGTTTTTAAGTAAAACCATCCTCATTCCAATAGTTATAAAGTGGAGCAGCCACTATTTACGTTTCATTAGACCGTTTGTCATAACTAAAACTCCGATCTAGATGACCATTCCATGGATTTTTAAGATGTTTGAGCCAATTTAGTAAATATTAGGTAATTCATGGAGATTGAGGTTTTAATTTACGTTATGATTATCATTTATATGGAGATTAGGATATGGTGCTCCAGATTTCTTCATTATTAAGTCTGGATTCGTTTTCCTGAAGGCGCTGTTAATAGGGTTCCTCGTAGAGCTTATCCCTTAAAGAGCTAAATGCTGCTTAAGATTTGATAAGTGATCAGAGCCAATAGAAATAACATTCGAAACCTTTGTGTATTCATATATTTGGATGTAAAATAAATATTTATGCAGTAAAATGTTAACAACTTCACCAGGGGGCTACGCCGAGTTCATTTAAATAGCTATTTTTAATGCAAATAACCATTTTTTAGTATGCGAATTGCTGCCAATAATATAGCCAAAAACCCTTTTTTTTTATTATGAAACTTTCTAGAAATCACTGTTTGTTAAGCAAATAACTTGCGTTCCTAACGCGAAATGTTCTATTTATATGCGACACAGTGTAAGTAACCGTTTTCATAAGATAACACGGTTTTATTATGAAAATTTATGAAAATGCCCGTTTTTAATGCAACTGCAATGATTTAAGCCCTTTAAAAAATTCCGTGTGGTATCGATTTCTTCGCAATAACGCAACGTTTTCAGCTAAAACCAGTACCATTCGAAAGATAAATTGCATGCAGAATATAAGTTTCACCTGGACATGTTGCGTTTTAGACAGGTAAACATTTATTTAAAATAAAAAATGTCCTGTATACGCAAGTTTAAAAACAACAACAAAATATACTGTTGACACAAACATTGTTGTTTCGTATTTTCTGTTTAGCAAGTGAGTAAGAGCAAGAAAAATTCTATGTTTTCGTCGAGTAAAGGATACGCGGCGGTTGGACTCTCAGATTGATATTAAAACTGTTTTTTTAATGTGGTCACGGATTTCGGCTACCTTGGGAGCACCGTCACAAAGAAGAGCGATGTCAGCATGGAGATCATTAGCAGTATCAGTATCAGATCAGTTACTCTCCAAGCTCATCCTTCTTGTTTTGCTTCATGATGTCTCATAAGAATGTCCTTGGCTGGTTTGAAAGTACTTCCTTAGATCTTTGGCGCTTTACGCGTTGGCAACGACTACCACATTCGATGGAACGACGAACTCTATGAGCTATACAACGATATTGGCATTGCCCAGCGAAAGGACTGCAATGCGGCTGCTGAAAGGAGGTGAAAAAAGGGGTGGACCGTGTATCCATTGGAAGATTTAGGTAGAGAGCACACCAACTTCCTTTGGTATCACAGATTGGAGCAGGCGCATACAAAGCAGAGCCATACCTCACTGATCTGCCTGCGATTCTGTCCTGAAAGAAGTGCAAGTGAGTAATTAAGATTCTACGCAGCATCGCTCAGCGCTTACATTGTGTGACTACTGTACTTACCGCACGCACGCACAGGAAATGTCGTAGCCGCAATGACTACAACTTTTTCACTTCGCCTTTGCTTGAAAATATATCGTATTTTGCGATTGCACTTTTGAATATGCATAAAAAATTGGTATTAAAACGTCGCATGTAAGACATTAATCAGCCGCAAAAGTGGCAGCAGACAGTCACAGTCACCATGAGCAGTCCCAAAAGCCAACTCAGATGGAGCTACTACTAGGTGAGTTAGTGAGTAAGTTGCAGTATCGCAGTATATGTGTGTTTGCATGCTTGATTAATCTCAAACCGACCCGCAAACCCCCTCAAGTTGCCACATACCATAAGCAGCTTGACTTTTGGCTGCCAGACAGACAGAATCCAATGCAACCCACTGCACGCTCGTTGAGTTTATTTTGGATTGCGGCACGGATTGCCCACACAAGGAGCACACAGACACTGCACAGTTTTGTCTAAAACACAATAAATTCACAGCGAATGGAATTAAAAATTTCATTAAAGTCAATGAAAGAGTTGGAAGCTACAAAATCCGAAAGATGTGGGTAATTCTTTTGCAAACCAAACGCATATTTTGACTACAAACAGTTTGCAGCATACTTTTTGAAAACGTAAATTTTGATTATTAACTAAAGATCTTGACAAATTAAATGTGTAAATTTTTGATATGGAAAAACGACTTGTTTGCACGTATATGCCGTGATGGTAGTACTAGTTCAATGCCAGTGACCACATATATTGTAGAGGCAAAATATTGTCACATTTGGCATGTAAACTAGTCTTGAATTCCAGTTGGAAGACATACAAATTTTAAAATAGATTTTGATAAATCCTTTCAGTTTGTAAAAGAATAACCCATATTCATAGGGCTTTGCTTTAGTTTAACTTTTTTGTACATTAATGGCTCTGTTGATTGGCTCAGGGATTGAGTGACGAGCAGATGGATTTTGGTCAGTTTGGTGTCTTTGAGTGCTGCACATGGCCTCCAAATGTGGCCTTAACTGCTTGAAGTGCACATGGAATTGATTTTCTATGCCATTTACATTTACATGCGGCAACTCTTAAGTGTTGCCAACTTTCAATACAGCCGCAACTATGTTTGTATGTATGACGCTGTGCGTGTGTGTGTGTGTTTTGTGGCAACTAAATGCGCCGCATAATTCACAATGAGTGATTCTTAAATTGTCCATTAAGATAATTTTTACGGTAGAGCGGCAACAGTGGCAACAACGTGGCATGCTAGACAAGCACAGACAGCGGCACTGCCTGCACCAAGTGGAGCTGCTGTTTATCAATTAGTGGCAAGCATTGGGGGCAGCAGGCGTTGTTGAGGCGGGGGGGGGGGGGGGGCTAATTATCAGCAAAATGCCTACACATATGGCACTCAGACATTGGCCGGGAGCTTGGCCAAATTTAGCAACAAGCAAATGCATCAAATTGTTATGTTGCATGCCTCGAAAATCTTGGTAGAGTGCAACAACAATTGCTGCAATGCCTTGCTGTGGCACTGTGCACGTCATGCTCGACAATTTTTCACGCTTTTCTTACGCCTGTCTAGAGGGTGCGTCCCGCTGCCAAAGTGCCGCAGCAGACAAGGAAGCGATGCGTCTGCCAGGCCACAGCTACTACCAGATAGAACTCCTCCGCGTAGACAAAAGACAACGTCAACTTCTTCTTGGGGCCTATGATTGATGTGCAGTTGATGACTATATAACTTTGTATGATTTCTTTTCCTTCGCTCTCTCTCTCTCTTCTCTCTCACTCTGCTATTTTGTAGGTGGACGCATGTTTAATTAGTTTTGAGCCTTGTGCCCTGTAGAGGGCGCTAGAAATGTTGAATAATTAAAATTTCTTGGAATTTTTTACGCTTTTTGCCTTTCTTGTGGTCGCGTGTCGGCTTTATGAATTTTCACATTTGTTTTTTGGTTTTCTTTACAATATTGTTGCTCATTTTCATTGGAAATTGTAATTGTTCCAAGTATAAATTAGTGTTTGAGACTAATTATTTGGTTAGTATTATCTAGACAGTAATTAGTCAGCGTGGCGTTAAAAATGTTTACTGACAGCTGAGTTTAAAGTCTAATTATACTTTATATATACTTTTATCATTTATTTAATTATCTTTTTTGATTTAATGCATTCTATATCCTTCGATATAAGGATAACTTACCTTACAGAAGCGTTTAAGCAGATTAGAGCGTTAGGAAGTAATAAAAACAAGAATTTCTTGAAAGCGCCTTCTTTGCGCTTTTCTCTTGGGCAGCGATATCCACTAGAGACCTGCATTGGGAAAAACTACGGATTTGCAGCGTTTGTTTTTTCGTCGTATATGTATATTTGGAAGTTTTGCGAATCATATATAGGTATATGAAGTAAAACAGCAAATCTCAACAAAACACATTTGATGCTTTCGTGGGCCAACCCTGACAATAATTGTTATTCCTGCCTTGAGAAAGTGCTTACACTTCAATACCAAATGGCAGCCTCATTAGATATTTGAACAAATTTCTTTTCTCGATTCCAAGCTCAGAATCCAATTTTTGATGACATTAATATGTATGTACCATGATTAAAAATATCTTTTATAAATTCATTAATTTTCGTAAAAATATGAATAAGTTTTTAATTATCTTAACCTTACTTATCAGTTTGATTATATGCATTTAAAGACAGATGAAGAAGTTTGAGATATTCCTGGAAATCAAACTGGAAAGCAATCACTCAGAGGTAAAACTAAGCACCTACTGCAGCTCTGTGTTGAGGCCGTACATGGCCCACAAAGCGGTCATAGAAACGCTCAAAGCCGCAAAGTACGTCAACGCTGGTGTGGTATGATTAAATATTTCATCATATGACATAAACCTCGAAAGCCAGGTATCTGCCGCACAGTTGTGCATAAGTTTGGAACTAGTGAAAATCCAACACACTTAGCCACAAAAGTTACCAGTAGAACTGTCCTTCTATAAGCCAATCTAGGTTCACGGTAGACGCTATGAAAGCTGAAACTGAGAATCATGGAGGAACGATTGCTCAAGTCACTATTTGAGTAAATTCGAATAGACGAATGGAATTCACGCAGATTCCTTCAGTCTTTTGTCACAAGGGTTTGGCCCAATGTTACTCGATCCCAGCTAAGAATACAGAGTAAGCTAAATTTTCATGGTGTTAGGAAAAATAGCAAAGATGAATTGTGCACAGAATTGAACAAAGTACGAAGAAGAGTTAACAAGTCTACTCCCGTTTTCGTCACATTGGTATACAGAGGCTATATATGAGTTTGTAGTTCTTGTAAATTTCATGTCCATCAAAAAAGCAATTACGTGAATTTCATATTTATACAAATTAAAAGGCAATTTATACAATGACTGTTAAGAACAATAATGCTTTAAAATATTTTATTTGACTTCTATGGATACCTCTTGTCGTGCTTCATGCTGCAATTCGCCAGGCTATAATGGGTTCCACTCAAGCTTTCATGCAAAGTTCAAACTAGGGTCGATGCCTTACACCGCACAACAGCTGTGCTAGGCGTAGAAATAATTAAGGAGCATCATGCCCCACAAATGGGTTACCAATCAAAAGGGAGTCCTTACAGATACAAACCGCCTTGCCAGACAAGGCTCGAGCTCCCACTCACTCAGTCAAGTCACAGACAGCTGCCGGTCAAGTAAACTGATTTGATTTATGTTTAAGCTTTTATTAAAATTTCCAACAAAAAACCCAAATGCCTGATTAACAAAACGCAAAAGGAAGATGAATCGAATGGAGCTGGAGTTGGAGCTGGAGCGGGGGAGCAGTGCGTGCGTGATGCCGAACAAAGGCAGCGACATGGAGGATTCTTTAATTAAAATAGACAAATGGCGCACGATTGGAATTGGGCGCTCTGCTGGCCATGTCAATGGCGCTGCTGATGATGGAGCTGGCCAAGAACAAGTGTTGCCACAGCTGTGCGCCAAAATTCCCTGCCTAATTTATGAAAAATTCAACAAACGAACTTATCAATCATAATGCACAGCCAGAAAAACCTAGAGCAAAAAAAAGTATACATAAAATAAAACTGGAAAAAATATTGCGGCTACATTGTTGGCCATAGATTCTGCTCTTGGACATTCCAAGCACGTGCGTATTTGGCTTCCAGTTATTTGAGAGTGGCGCTCAAAAGGAAATTCAATAGAAAAATGGCTAAAATGTTGGCCTGGTGCAGTTTCCATTGCTCGGTTTGCAGTTTGCACTGCTGCAGTTTCGGAGCTTCTCATGTAGCAGCTCGTAATTGTTGGCGCTTCGTTTCCAAGCGGAAGTTGCATGCTTATTGTTTGGCCAGCGGAGGCAACGTGTGGCATGGACTACGGCTGTTGTTGCAAATGCTGCTGCTGCTGGTGCTGATAGAGATGATAATGAGGATTATGCGGATGATGATGAAGATAATGCGATGGAGATACTCTTTACTTTAGCCAATTTGGTTGGCAACTGCTCAGCGGTGACACGATGTACGTGACTTGTTGATCAATTTCGAGTTAAGGAATTTAAGCAAAAGAATGTATTAATATGTCGATACTATGCGAATATTTGGTTGCAAAAGCTCTTGATCTACTGAACCACTCAAGTTGAGCGACACATAATTCATTCTTTAAGTGTTGTCGACAAGTCTACTATGTAGCGGAGGGGTATATATTAATGGGGAAATGTCTTAATACTTATAAGAATAAGATTAGAGTATGTACTTCAGGAAAGTTATTTTTAATATTGAAATATTACTGCACTAAAACGTATTTATCAAAGTTTTACTAAACTGACTTTTGACAGTAACTTTCAAAACATATATCGGGTTTTCTGTGGTATCCAATTGAATGTTACCTTTAACAGAAACACTGTAGACGTACTCTCCCGTAACATCCACCATAAGGGGCGCCGGAAGACCTGTTGTGTATGTTTAGATTGGAATCCCCATGTGGAATCAAGATATTTCATCCTCGGGTTTTACTCAACAACGAACATTACTGCATCCACTTTGATGGACATTGTAATAGATGTTTTTATCCGATTCGAAATACCAATCACCAAATGCCGAGGACAATGCTTTGTGCAAATGTTTCTGGCGGCGCATCTGGATTACAGATTCCGCGAGTCCAACTACGAGCAATATTTATACATTGCAGCGCGCACAATATGGTACCAAAAGATGCGCGTAAACCCATGTAAGATGAAGTTAGTCGAATTGGTTTAATATCTGATCTCATTTCCCCCCAGCAGACTTACAAAATTTGGTGCTTCAACTTTTGAAACAACTTTGGCCTTCAGCATGTCGATTTCGAATGAATGAGAAAATTTTTTGAAACCTTATAGCTTATAGTTGTAGTTTTAAGAATAATTATACTAATCATATATAAATTCGATAGAACGATGAACAGATTCGGAGGTTGATACTTTGCTAACAATTCCAGCTATATTTCTCTCAAAACATGGTAAAGGTTTCGGCTCAGTTTGTAAACGTTACTGATCTATCGTATGCAATTTAAGTTCCTCATTTTTTAAACAAGTTGTAACTTATTTTAATGAGTTTTTATGATAAACTCTTAAAAATGTCTCAAAAAATTAACAACAATTATTTCAAGCTGTCATATCTTAAGTTTGAACTTAATCTTATGGCCAACTATACAGCGATGCGCTTGCGCTCTCACTCGCTCTATCTGTCTTACCATCTTGGCCCACTTTGATGCCAAGCCGCCCAATGCATTCGTGTCCCTATTTGACCCCACTCTCTTGTTCCGAAACATTTTGCAACTAATTAAGTGCTTGCTGTGGCAATTTAAATCGCGTGCTGTCAACATGCATTATGCCACATCAGAGACAACATTTCGCCCATTATCACCCCCGTAATCTGCAACTCAAAATCAAGTCAACCACAATAACAGTTGACAACTGTCGACGGTCTGTCGCTATTTAAACGCTTGTCAAAATTGTGTACAACTTGCAGTCGCGGACACATTTCACAATGTTGCCTGGATTCAAGATCGTTGCCAGAGCGGCAAATGCTAGCGATCAGTTGTCTTGTCGCTTAAATAGGGGCACTCCTGGGGTTACTGCCTGACTTTCGCTAGCAATTAATGCGAATTTCGACGTCATAATTAAAGCGCATGCTGCCGACGAGCCAGATGTTGCCGCGCATCTCGTCTCGCACTTGGTCATTATATTTTTAATGGTCTAGGGTTACCAGTCACAGTGCAGAAACGTTGCAAGCAACCAGCAGACCCATTCATTCACTTTTTTGATATTTGCATATTTTCACATGTCACTCGTTCAACGTCCATCACAATTTTTGGCGTTTTCCGCCTTTGTGTAAGTCAATTGGAGCACATGCTGGTGGTGGGGAGGATGGCAACTCTTGCCGCAGCCTCGCATAATTAGCGACAGACTTTGGCAGCAGCAACAGCGTACTCCTGCCAAAACTCTTTGAAGCTACTTTGGACTTGTCCCTTGCCCGTTGTGACTCCCGCCCCTGCTTTCTTTGAGCATAAATGTTGGTGTTGGTGTTGTAACTCTGGCAACAATAAAAGACTTAACCGCAAGCACACACGTGCACTTTTTTCTTTTCATTTAGTTGTTGCATTTGTTGTTGTTGTTTGTTTGTTTGTTTATTGTGAATGTCTTAATTTATGAAACTGTCAAGCGTTGGAGTTGCCAGCCAGCATTCAGTTTGCGGTCCGTTTGAGTTGCTTAGTTCTGTGTGCATTTCTTTTTAGTAGGCCGACGCAGTCGACACTGACGTCTACGTCGACGCAGACGCTGGCTTTGCGGCCAACTTGTTCAAGCACAAGCGATATGCATTGTTTAAAGCTCAATTCATGCCGTGCTATTCACATTCATGATTCATATTAACCCAAATGACTTGCTGCAAATGAGTCATTCGGAAAAATTGCGTTGACTTATTATATAAACAAAATATTGTAAGTGAATTTCCTGCAATTTTTAGGTAGTTCAAGGCTTTTGGGCGAGAATGTGGGTGCCTGAGTAGATGTTCAAAAAAAGGTTTCAGCGCATCTTACAAGTGTTACCTTATCTACATCGCCAATGTATATAAAGAATTAAAATGTTGAAGATTCACGTTTTTAGCTGCCAAAAAATTTGACTGAAAAAGTAAGGAATTCACTTTATAATACTTATTCTTCTCGGCCTACTAATGCAGGGCCCTTCTACGGGCGTCTCATACCATCTTCCATTAGGAGGGGGGTTTTACGCGGCGGGTCCCAAATGCTACGCACTGCCCTGTTTAAGTCCTGGGCAGACTTCCCTAGAGCAGCTAAAAAGGGGGTACCACGTGGAGGTTGTGCGCCAACTTGGTAAAGGTAGCGAAAGCGATCAATGACATCATGCAAAGTAAAGCGATGCACAGTGGGGCGATCTGACTTCGTTATCGGCGAACATCATAACTTTTGAAGGAGTAATGATATTGTCAATATTTAAAATGCATGTTAAAGAGAATTTTCTAAGCTTTAATATGAATGCACAAAATAGGTGCTGAGAATACAGGGTGCCAATTCAATGGAGATAATTGGTTTTTATTTCTATCACAAATATACATTTTATATTTCAATTTGGGTTAAAAGCTTAATATTATTAAAAAAATATAAGTTATATTGTAAAAAATAAATTATTTTTTTTATATACCATTTGAGTATATTGTCTTCAATATAGTCATCAAAATTGTAAGGCATTTCCAAAAGGCTTACCATTTCTGAACTATAATTATTTGATTCAATTTTCTTTCTTGTTCTCGCGTATCTTAAAGATGCAAAAAGAGGCTCTGAAAAAGCCACGAACATATTAAAAAGATCCTCGCTCTGTCTTATTTTTGATGTTTTATAAGTGTTCGTATATCGAAAGTTTTTGTAATCTTTGATTATCAGGATTTTCAAAAAACTTCCTAGACATATTTCCATTGTTCGTATTTCCGTTTCCAGAAATACCGTATTCCGATGCCGTGAACATGTGTGCATCGAAATACCTATGTCAGCCGTTTTTATTTTTTGCTTATAAGCGCTTTGTCCAGATGATCCGTCACAGCCACACTTGTTGGTCAATGTGAGGTTTTCTGAGAGAAGACCCTGGCCTTCAGGCAAACTCTCTAAAAGTCGACTCGCGGTATGGTCCAGCAAATCTTGAAGCTTTACTTTCGCTCCGCACTCAGTTATGTCTTTAGAAAGAGGCACGGCATCCTTCTTGGCATATCCGATTTTTTTGTAGCTGGAAAGAATATTGACGTGTCGCGATAGGTACTGATTTGATAATGTACGCTTTTGCTTCCGACAGATAGTTTGTATTGATCGGATTTTTGCCATTTAGATTTGATGTTTGCGTAAACCGAATGTAGTTTATTTTCAAATTTCCCAAACATTTAGCCTATTTTTATCGTTGGGTTCATTTATAATAGCCGATATGAACTCATTTTCGTTTGATGAGCTTCTGAATATCTCAAACAATTTCAAATTCTCCAAAAACATTGTTACACTTTTATAACTATATAAGACAATACTTTGAACTATATTGAGAAATGCTGTACAAAGGTTGCATCACTTTACCAAAGAATTACTTCTTTCCTGTAGTACCCACAAAAATCCACAATTTTGCTTATGACATAATATTAAAAAGTGCTACAGGTTATGTAAAAATAGACTAGAGAAAATAGCTCTGTACCTGCTGCGCGTTCTTCTTCTTTGTCTAGATAAGCTGCAGCTTGGTTTTTGATGCTAGGCTGCTTCGATTATATTCTTGTTACAGGTAAACTCGCAGGTCTTCACAAGCAAATTTTGTTTTATTTCGGTAAAGGATTCAATAACAAACAAATTTAGGTTAAATTTTTTTTAAACCATTTCTAACTTTTTTTTCATTTTCTGCCAAAGGTTAAAGAGTCAAAATTAAGTGAAAAGCCAAAAAATTGTATTCATAAAAGTGAAGAAAAAGGAAGACAATTTGTTTTCTCTATTTCCCTTGAAACCAAACCCAAACCAAATATCCAAATTGACTGAATTTATTATTTTCTGAATCTCGGGACATTTATCTATCAAAGGCATTTTTTAATTTTACAAACTGCTTCCATCAAAGCTTTAATTTATTTTCATTTTTTTCAAGCAATGACCCATTATTCGACGTGCATCTATCTATATATATTTCTATCTGCTTATACTCTAAACTCCAATTAAGTATTAGGATAAGAGTATGCTAGTGCAAGGCAGCTTGAGGGGTCCTTCAATAGCTGAAATTGGCTCACTCGGCTTCATCAGTTACTTTGTGAAACGCATCGCAGATTGCTTCAGTGAAATATTAAGGTGGTGCCAAAACTGTCATTTATGTTAGGTGTAGACAAAATAACACAACAGTGTTCGGTTAGAGATGATATTGCGCTCCTCTTGACACTAGACGGAGCTCTTAAGTCCGTTAATATCTTTCTTAAAGATTAAGAAAACCATAATCAATATAGACCAACCGTGTTATTTTGCAGTTAGGCCTGTAGTGAAAGAAAATCGTATGACAACTCTTAGACTTACAATTTGAAAGATTTTCCATATAGGACTGTCGCTTGCGGAAAAGGTACTGCATACAACACATGACAGCTCATACGCAATTGTAATGCACTGTTATCCAGCCCCATCTGTTTCCCATGTTTTATTAACAGACAAACTTTTGTTCACCTATGTTGTAGTACATACACACACCCACACACACACACACACACACACACACACACACACGCACATACTACACTAACTACATCCATATACAAAGGTACGCAAAACATTTGCAGTTGTTTATTTAAGGGCGCATTGTGTGCGCTCTTGTACTGCCAACACCCACTTCCTGTTTATGTTAATTTTTGGCGCGGTCTGGCAACACTTTTTTTCGCCTGTGGCAAAAACAACAATGCGAATAACAACAAAAGAAATAAGCAGCCCTTTGCTAGGTGGGCGTTTTCAACCATAACTCAAGTTCAAGCTGCCAACGAACTACGTAATGCTGTTCCTATTTGTCCGAAGTTCGTTTTGCTCTATAAAAAGCTTGACGGCAGGCAGCAGTGTTGTAAAATGTTAAAAAATTGTTGAAATTCCAAACAAATTATGAAAACACACGCAAAGTCAATGAAGTGAAAATGGCCAAAGAGTGGAGAGTCTTAGGTGTTCGACTCATTATATGCAGTTCAGCGCATTTTAATGATGTGGCATATAAAATGCATACATAATATCATTTTGCAGCTTAAAACTGGAAATTGATTGCACTTGCAGCGCACAACAAAAGCCTGAAGCAGCAGCGGCGATGCACGGTGGGGCCAACGTACTTATTTGCTGGCAAAAATCATAACTTTTGGGGTAGTAAAATATGTTTAACATTTAAAAAGAGTTTTCCTTTGCCGTTTCAGTGACGTTAAGACAGTGTGTTATTCGTACCATAGTAAAAAAATATCAAGGTAAGATCAATCTGCCACTCGCTCTCTTTATACGTGCCAATCGTTCAGTCTCTTGCATGTTGGCAATGAAGTCGGAAGATCAATCTTACCTTGTTATTATTATACTATGGATAGTACTATATTTACGTATCCATATCTTATTTTTCAAAACTTGTTTGTGCTGTGTTAGCAGCGTTTACAAATGACAGTTTTGGGATCGCACGGCAATTTACTCATATATTTTTTCAAAAAATTGTCCCACGTTCCTTTTGCATTCGATAAATTATTTCTATGCGAACATTGCTACAGCAAATTGGAGACAACATTTTTTGAAGCTATTACATGTGATAGATAAAATACAATGGTCGAAAATTGCATTAAATTAGAATTAGAAGGGTTTGAAATTGCAAAACTCGTTTAAATTTTGACCCGCATTTTATTCAATTTTGTGCTTTTTGGACTTTCTTGGAAAGTTTACTGATTGACAAACATTTTCAGGCGCTAAAACTTTCTATACCGTGGGATTAAGCTTTTTCTCTGAATAAATTCGGGTCAAATAGTTGACAGTTACTGAGGTATATTCACCCAATGAAAGGCACAAAACTTCCGTAAAATTAAAAAAAATTCATTATTTATGGTTTAGTGCGACAATACTGTTAATTGTATTGAAAAATGCTCATTACTCCCATATATATTAATTATGTAGCAATATCTACTATTAGAAGATAAAATGGTCTTACCCAAAAATTTCTTAGGAGGCTTTACGTGAAGTATTAACAAAAATGTCATGCCTTCAATTCTTCTAATTTAAATTATAAAATATTATTTTAAAGGAAAAAGTGTTAAAAAGGTTCTTATCGCTATGCCAAAATAAAAACGATTAACTTGTTGCGCTGCGGCTGTACCTACTGCGTGTTCTTCTTCTTCTACCAGCAGTAGCTTAGTTGGTGATGCTATTTTGGCACACTTTTAGCAATATTTTGTATTATTATATCGAATATTTCGCGTCTTATTTTTCTAACAAAGTTAAAAAGACTTCCGAACATTAATATCTAGCAAAGAAAGCAGATACCTGATAACCTTTTTTCCACAAATTTCAAGAATAGTAGAAAGCATCTAAAAACAATCTCATCTGAAAAAATGCTCAACCGTAAACGGTTCTGGCACCCAAATCATTTCTTTTCATTAAGTATAATCTAAAGCACATTTTGCTTTTTGGCACACTTTTCGGCTTCAGGTGCCACTGTGCACTATTGGCAGCGGCGTCAACACGCAACGCACTGCAAAAATTGCAGTCAATTTAATGAGCTCAAAAATGCGGCGCCCAACAATGAGAGGCAACCCAAGCCAAGCAAAGCCAAGCCAAGGCAGCCCAACATAATGTTGCCACATTCAACATTCCCTGACCAGACTGTGAGGTCTTAGCTGTGGCGCTGTCCTGCGTTTACTGCGCCGTTGACGTCACGGGCGGCGTAGTCGGCGTTGCACTCATGTAATTAAATGCAATTTTATTGCCACGATCAGGCGGCGGCAGCAGCAAAATAGGTAATAAAACTGCTACAGTGGGCAAGTGCTGAAAAGCGGCGCTGCAGCTTGATTTATGCAAGAACTCCCGATGCCTACCTATTGCTATCTCACTCTATTCTCTCCCGCGCTCTCCCTCTCTTTCACTCACTCTGTCTATAACAGGCTTTGCAGCAACTTCCGTTGGTTGGCCATTGAATGCGGTTCCCGGCTTTGGGTGGACTGCAACAGCAATGCAAACAATGAGTGAGTAATTAATTTCAAAGTAAACAATTTATCAAGTCGTCGACCAACCAGAGTGTAGTACAAAGCGCTCGGTGAAATGGGGAAAACGCCTAAGTAGACATCAAGACTTTGGCCAGTGTTGGCAAACGTGCGGCAGACAAGTTTAAGTGCTTTCAGATTAAGTTGCCCATTTAGCGGCAGTTAATTTAAAATAAAATATATTGCATTGCTTTTAGTTTGTTTAGCTCAATAATTGAGCGAATTTTTTTTTAAGCGTTTGATCTAAAGTAGACAGCATGGATGCAAATTTAAGATACTTCTCTTTTGCTCTTGCAAGATAAAGCAGAAAATGCTGCAGCGATAGATTGCCAAAGACTAGAGTAAATTTTGATAATCCGACGAATAACAGCTGCAATGCAAATAAGGCCATGAAGTATCACCAAATGGCGATTGCAACTCGAGCTACAGGCAGATACAGGGACACCTAGAAAAAGACTGCCAAAACATTGAACGAAGTTTGGATGAACTTTTGGGGCCACGAAATTCTGATTTCAGTGGAGAGTGGGTGCTTTGCTCTGAAAACACAATATTATGTATGATATTACAAATAAAATCAGCATCAAAAGTTTTTTCATTGAATAAACAAACATATCACTTAAATCAAGGCTGAAGTATTTAGTACCGGAGCGTCTTCCTATAGAGATGCAGTGGGAAATCTGGTACTGGATACACGCGGTTATGCAAGGAACACTTCTGCGGCTTAGTATGGAGTTAACTTGCCAACGTTCCCAATTATAGATGACGGCGTGGGTATACCGCCGCCTAGATGTGACGAAGTCAGGGTTGAAAACAAGCGGCTCAAGAACAACAAAGCTGCTGCCGCAGACAACCTGCCTGCAGAATTGCACAATATTGGCGGCAATGAGTTGGTAAGTTGCATGCTCATAACATGCCCGATTATTGGAACCTTGTTGTCCTCTCTAACTCCCGCGGTATCCAACTTCTTTCTATTACATATAAGGCCCTAGGGAGCGTGTTATGTGAAAGACTAAAGCAATTCGCGAAAGAACTGATCGAACATTATCAGGCTAGGTAAGTCCAAAATTGACTCACACTACGCCAAATCCTGGAAAATAACAAATCCGAATACCAAATCGACACTCGCCATCTCTTTGTAGATTATAAAGAAAAGCACCACTTCAGACAAGGCGATCAAGCGGAGAGTCACTCTTGCCAATAGATACTTTTCTCTCAGTAGACAAATGAGTAGTGGAGAATACTCTAGCCCGATGACACTAACACTCTATAAGACGCTTATCCTTCCCGTTTGTGGCTCTGAAGCAAGGGTGATGACGCAGTCTGGACTTTGAAGTGTTTCAGCGGAAATTGTTCCGTAACATGTTTGACCGACTACCGCATTTGATTGAACGATGATCTCTATGAGCTTTATGTTAATGTTGCTGTTTTAAGGGAAAGCGTCAAAGGAGCAGGCCATGTCTCCTTTAGAAAGACCAGGTAGAGAGCACACTAACTACCTTTAATGTCACCGATTAGCGGAGTTGCGCGTAAAGCAGAGCCGCCTGGGACAGGCCGTAAAACGGTAAAGGATTGTTATGGCCAGTTAAAAAGTAGATATTTCTTGAGAAATTGATTTTTAATGATTTTCGTTTTACGTACTTGATTAAATCTAAAAAACTAAAGGGTTTTATAGCCCCATCTAGATGTACATCACGCTGTTTACATAGCCCCGAGCTAAATCGAATTAATGCAAATACTAATTTTTTAGTGCCATCCGATAACAATAACTTTGCTGGCTAAGTAATTAAACTCATGAGAGGCGAATCTTCTGCGTAGTTTGCCAAGCACTTGCCAAATGCCAAATGCATTTTAAATAAAATTTACTACGTGCTCATCATATCAGCATAATCATCAGCAGTTACACCCCGTTAAACCCTCCTTAACCCATGCTGCCCCATCCAATGCACTTGTCTAAATGAAAACTTTGAGTTTGTGCCAAAAACTTGAATGCAATTTGAAAGAGATTACAATTATTTGATTGCAAGACACTTCAGTTGGCAAAACTTTTATCAAACACGAAGAGAGTCATGTGCTTTTAGTGCTAAAGCGCAAGCGATTTATTTTTTGAATAATATAAAAATTGTTAAATAACGAAATAATCGTTAATTCAACAACTATTAAAAAAAAGTTTATTTGTTATACATATTTAGCAAGATCTTGATTTTTTAAAAAACAAAGCGTAACTTTATTGCATTGAGAGCTACATAGCTTTATGTGGTTGCCCCCTCTATGCTGCTGTTACCGGAATAGCGTGCATAGAGAAGAGAAATAGTTAAGCATATTGCTATGTCAATCTGTGTGACTAATTATAGATTGTTTATGTTTATGCTCTCGATGTGTAATTTTGTGTTTATTGTTGTAGTTGTAGTCACGATGAATTATAGGAGCAGTCATATAATTTTCTTCTATGCAATTATCTGGCGCTTCCATTTAATTTTAAGGCTTGACATCGCCTCTCATCCACACTCTCAGCAGGAGGCACGGAAGCAACAAAAATTGTACATAACTCGACTGTTTCGACGATACCTTTGGCAATTGCGAACCAACCTGACAGTCACATCTTTCATATATAAATACGTTAAGCAAAAATTCAGTGTGGTACCGATTGTTTCGCAATAACGAAATTTTTGTGGCGAAAACCTATACCATTCGAAAGATAAAATGCTTGCGATTTCCCGAACAAACATATCACCTGGATACGTTGCTTTTTAGACAGGCAAAAATTAATTTGAACTACAAAATGTACTGTATACATTAGATAAAAAACAACAACAAACTATATTGTGCACATAAATGGTGTTATTTCGTTTTTTTTATCTCCTCTTCGTGATGAGCTGTTATGAGCCACGCAAATTACGCAAAGATCATTCTGTTTACTTTTCTTTCCGAAATTCTGATGCTTTCTAGAGCAATAATAAGAAAAGCTGAGAGATCTGTATAAGAGTACTCAAGTTTTCTTGCAAGACGCTTGAAAATCTCGCCACGTGTAGAAACTGTCAAACATTTTTGTGATATATTTTGGAATATATATGTATATATTTCCGTAATTAATAGATCAATGAAGTAAACGATTGTACACCGTTACACAAAAGGTATTTTAGAAAACGCATCTTCTTTTGCTTGAATACTCTATAGATCCATAGATCTTAAAACTTGATTTATCAGATTGATAACACTGATTTTGTTCCAAAGAAAATTAAGGTGATAAGAAAACCATTTTTAAGTTGCTTTTGACACCGCTTGAGATTCAAGCACAGAATACTTGCTGTTTTTATTTTGAGTGTAGAGTTCTGGACATATATAAAAACATGACTTTATAAAACGGGACATAAACGGGGGTGTGCCAAAAATCTCTTTCAAACTAATTTCAACTCAAAGCAAATTTTTCGGTATGCCAAATATCGTTTTATACCGTATTTCAATCAAAAAGCAATTGGTATCTTTGAAGTAAGCATCGAATCGAGTCGTTTTCAAGAAAACTCAATGTCTAGAGATTTCAGTCGCATCTTTGAATTTTCATTTGGGTTCGTTAACAAAGTTTCTGCAAAAGTATTCTGTTTAATAAAACTCACAGGTAGCTTAGAGCAAGTATAAAAGAGAAACTCCAGTTTTTAAGCAGCTAATTTAAATGTGCATTGTAAAGATCTCAAAGTTGGCTATAAATGGTTATAAACTTTTAATGGCAGTGCAGTGAATTCCTATTGGGAACCCTATCAAAGATGGCGTGTGCCACAAACATAAATTGTTGCTGCCTACAAAAAAAAAAAGAAGGGGAACAGCTCATTGCTAAAACCCTAAAAGGGTTCGCGCTTGAGAACGCGCTAAATTCATGCAATAAGCAAACAACGACAACAACAGAAACAACTTAAGGGGCAGACATAGTTTTAAATATGTATATAGTAAGTTGCAAATTTAGCATGAGGCATAAAAATAAAATGGCTAAACTTGCGCCGAACCCTCGCGACTTGCTGCAACATGATGGCCGCGCTCGCGCTGTCGACAACAGCGACAAATGGCAACAATCAGCGGCAAGTGAAAGACGGCAACAGAGCGCGCGGCGCAGCGAGGAATAACGGCAACCACGTAGGGTGCATCAGCGGGAGCAATCAACGCATTGTCGACAGGTGGAAACAACGCCAATGAATGTGGCGCCCTTTGTGTGTGTGTGTGCGTGTGTGTGTGTGTGTGTGTGTGTGCGTCTCTGCTGACTGCTGCAATTGACTTGTTGGCCGGCGCGCTGTAGCTGCCAACAACACTTGCAACGACAACAACGACAACAACAACAAGAGCAGCGATAACAATGGTCGCTGCAATTGCCCGAAGCTACTTTTGTTGTGGTTGTTGCTATTTGTTGTTGCTGCCGCAGACTGACAACAAAAGTTTTGGTTGGCTTGACGCTGACGTTGCGCTTCGCTTTTTGCCCGTTGGTTGTAGTTTGTTGTTGATGTTTGTTGGTTGGTTCGTTGGTTGGTTGTCTGCCAACAGACACACACACTCTGCATATGAACACACACATTTACATGCACACACTCACAACTTATGCATTAAAATTTCACACTATGTGTTTTTGAACGCTTTTGGCTCTTTGTTTCGAATTTTATACACTGAAAACTATAAATGGGAAATGGGGTACATGTACAACATGACATAATTTGTACGCTGTTAAAAAAGCTACTGAAAGGCATCTTTCTGACAACATGTCTTCAGGCTTAGTGTTGCTCTTTCAACACTTTCTAGCAAGAGAGCTGAATACTCAGGCAGCTTCGCCCCCTGACCCATACTACAAGTTAGTAGAGTAAAAAGGCAGTTGAAAGATAAAAAATAATAAGAAAATAAAGCAAACCGATATGGTGGATTCCCAACAATGTGTCCCGGTAAAGGCCCCGTATTGCCACAGTCAGTGTTCTGTCGCGTCGTACGTCAATGAGACCAAGATGCTTGCCAAATTTATAATGACCCTTGATAAACCCCACTCGAGCTGGCAGTTCTTATCTCTCCCTCTCAGGCCTCTGAATCGTGTTTGTAACTGGTAATATTTCGAACTAGTTGTTTGCCAATTTCAATATTCTAAACTTTTTGACGTCAAATGAATACAATCCGAGAATTCTATCCGAATGGGAGGGGAATTTTATTAAATTGACTATGAAAATGCCAAAAGAAGCTAAAAGTCATGCGTAAACAATTAAAATATTACATATTTGTATACATGAAATGAGCTTTATAGTCTATTGAGGTAATACAGATAACATACCTAAGAGGAGGGCGAGAAAGAACGAGAGAAATCGCCAAGCATCAGTCGTCAGTTTTATGTACTTTTTTTAGATGTTGGAAACTAATTATTCCCCGAAGGGGATTTTTTTTCTGAGCACAAACAATTTCGAGATAACGCTGCCGAACACTAAACAAATTAATGAGATAACCAGTTTATAATAAGGCACTATATAAGAAACGAGACACTGGCAAACATGCAAGTTATTCCATATTAATACATTCGACAAGCAAGATGAAAGTGTTTGCAGTGCTCGTTCTAGTCTTCTGTCTAGCTGTTATAGGTGAACAATTTGAAAATAATGTATATGTAATATAAATTTCATAGCTAATTCCTTATAAACAGATAGCTCCGAAGCAGGAAAATGCTTCTATTTGCTGGTAGATCAGCCCAAGATTAGCTGGTTTCAAGCTTTGCATAAATGCCGCCAAAATGGCTGGGATTTGCTGCATATTGATGACGAAACACAGTTGAAGCAAGTTTCGGATAGTATCATACAAAAGGGTTATTCTAACGATTGGTTTTGGATCTCCGGCAATGATCTGTCACAAGAAGGTGAATTCTCTTCGGTAACAACTGGACATGGCTTGCATTTCACGAAGTGGTCAGGAGGACAGCCCGACAATGCGGGTGGTAATGAGAACTGTGTGCATTTGTGGATACAACCCGGAGGTTTTCAAATGAACGATTGGGTGTGCACGGAAAAAGCATTTGCACTTTGTCAGAAGATTTCTAATGATGCGTGTTAATGGACTGAAGTAAATTTTAAGCGTAGCTGTGTTTTTTACCCTGTACACAAAGTGTAAAAGGGTATTATATATTGGTGTAATGTATGTAACAGCCAGAAGGAGGCGTGGCAGACCATGTGTTCCATTGCCAAATTTTGTCAGGAGTAATAGTCGAGTCGATATAGACATGACTGTCTGTCTGTCTGTTCGTGTTGATCTCTGTTTCTCAGAGACAATAAGACTTAGTGCAACAAAATTGTACCATAAGATGCGTATCTTTTCCTATAAACTATAAAATTTAACTTTTCATAGATGTGTTTAAATTTAATCCAGAGCCACAAAATTTGTTATCTGCACTCATGTTGGGCTCATAAACAAAACAATGTTGACCTTTTGCCGAATCATCGTTCCTACCTTCGTAGCACAGTAAAGTTAAAGGAACGTTTAAAAAGGTTTTATTATAAAAGCACTTTTGTCGAAACAAGACTTAACTTATAAATTGATGATTTTAAGATTACCAAAAAAATGTATTCCATTTTTTGTGTTTTATCATTTCTGAAGCGTTGACTTAATTTGAAGGCATGATTCAGGCCTGAAAATTCAGCACGGCTTGCTAAAACTGAAGCGAACTATTACTTGCAGAAGTGCTTCGTTTAGGAGCGGATTCTGGATTGTTTATTAACATGGCGCCATCGATATATTGCATCATTAATAATGAGTTTTCAATAGCTTGCTGCTACACAAAGAGGGTGATTCACCTCGGACCCGAACTTCCTCCGGGAAAAGTTAGGCATGCATCATCTTTATAAAACAGGGAGGGGGCCAATTGGGGCTTGGCTAAGAGTCATCCAGACTACTCAGGTAGCTTCGACACCAGCTGAAAGGTGAAAAGGATATGAAAATAAACCAAACCGATATGGCGTGTTCTCTTCAACACAATCTTCCAGACTCTCGTAAAAGATAGAGGGTATGACCCTCACTCATGTGAACTGTGCATTCATGTCCCGGAAAAGGCCGCGCAGGGACCCAGAAAATGTTCTGTCGCGTCGTACTCTTCAAGAGAGACCGTCAGAGAGACCAAGATTCTTGCCAAATATATAATGACCCTTGATAAACCCCACTCGAGCTGGCAGTTCTTTTCTCTTTCTCAGGCCTCTGAACCGTAGTTGTCTGCCAATTTCAATATTCTAAACTTCTTGACGTCAAATAAATTGAATCCGTGAATTCTAAACGAATGGGAGCGGAATTTCATTAAATTGATTAGGAAAACGCCAAGCTATAAGTCATGCGTAAACAAGTAAAATATTACATATGTATGTATAAATAAAATATTCATTATAGTCCATAGATGTATTAGATATCATATCTAAGAGAAGAGAAAGTGAGATAGAGCTCAGCGTATTTTCTTAGATTTTGCAAGCTATTTTTATTTTTTCTTTTAGCACAAACAATTGCGTGATAACGCTGCCGAACCTTAGAATAAAGTGATAACCTATTTGCAATAAGTCGCTTCGAGCGTTCTATGTGAGAAACGAGACATCGGCAAACATAAAAGTATTCCAAGTTAAAACATTCGACAAGCAAGATGAAAGTGTTTGCAGTGCTCGTTCTAGTCTTCTGTCTAGCTGTTATAGGTAAACAATTAAAAAATAATGAATATGTAATATACAATTCCTTATAAACAGATAGCTCGGAAGCAGGAAAATGCTTATATTTGCTGGTAGATCAGCCCAAGATTAGCTGGTTTCAAGCTTTCCATAAATGCCGCCAAAATGGCTGGGATTTGCTGCATATTGATGACGAAACACAGTTGAAGCAAGTTTCGGATAGTATCATAGAAAAGGGTTACTCTAACGATTGGTTTTGGATCTCCGGCAATGATCTGTCACAAGAAGGTGAATTCTCTTCTGCAACAACTGGACATGGCTTGCATTTCACGAAGTGGTCAGGAGGACAGCCCGACAATGCGGGTGGTAATGAGAACTGTGTGCATTTGTGGATACAACCCGGAGGTTTTCAAATGAACGATTGGGTGTGCACGGCAAAAGCGTTTGCAATCTGTCAGAAGATTTCGGATAACTCGTGTTCGTGTTAATGGACTGAAGTAAATTTTAGGCGTAGCTGAGTTGTGTGTGATAGACATTAATATGAGACTTAAATTTGGTATAGCAAATATCAGAAAAATACCTCTTTTTGGTGGTAGATTTTGCAAATAAAAAATTTTAGCGTAAAGAGCATTTTTATGTTCGAAGACTCGGGCTTCACACAGTCATCCTTTTTTTGGGTTTCTTTTTTTGAATTTTTGCTGCATTGCTGTTTAATTTGGCATGCATTTTGCTGTCGCTGCTGCTGTTGTGTGGTTCACCTTGCGCCTTGGCGATGTCCTCGTTGTAGTTGTTGTTGGTGTTGGTATAGTTGGTGCTGCCAGTTGAACTATCCGCACCGCACATCAGCAGCGACAACGACAACTCTGCTGCACTTGGCAACAAAATGGCCAACAGCAGCAAACGCACGTCTGACGTCAGCAGCAGCCTCAACACCCGCTGCCGCATGCATACCGTTGCACCTGGCTGAGGACAACGCAACACCGTGTCAACGTCGCCTGTCAGCAGCAAGTACTGGGCGGGGTGCATGCCACTACTCCAAAAAGCTGCTTTTAATTTGCTGAAAATTTAATTAATGCAATGCACTCTAGTGAAAAGTGGAAGTCTTCAATTTGAGTGCCAGCAGACACTAAAATAGAGCGTTGGGCTTTAAAGCGAACAGCAAAACTTAACCGAACTAAAAAGGCAGAACAGAATTCAACTGCGAAAGTGTTCTCTTTGCTTAAAGTTGAGTTATCGATTAAATTTGTATTGCCTGAAATAGTACTCCTAGAACTAACTAAAGCAGCTAGTCAGCTCCGAATTGCAGCCATGAAATTGTACTCATTTTCAGGTACAATACATTGAGTTCCTATTCTTTTGAGTGAGTAAGTGAATGAGTAATCTCTTCTTTTACTCAAAAATGCTTACGTAGCTTGTTTGCGTACAAAAAAATGGAATATACTCATTGGCGTATTTAAGGGAAGTGATTAGGGGATCCTTCACACCCCCTTCTTTCATATATATAACAAATCATTTTTGAATATTTTCATAGTTTTCGTAGCTCAGGATGGGGGATTGATCCCCCGATCAAGACCCTTCGTGATTGACCATCATCTGTATACCCTTGAGGCTGCCGCATATAACCAGTCACGCACCACACTTGCGCAGGTGCTATTGGGAAAATACAGGATACGTTCCAGCTTTCCGAATAAAGTCAACCACGATATACTACACACAATATACAGCATTTTCTATTAGTAACAACAATTTTAGTGAAAATTTGTTTAGAAAATTGTCAGTTATCTTTATTATATATTATGGTACACTCGTTATGTTTTTTTTAATGCGGTGTGACGTTACTGGTGGTTTGGTTAGGTTGAAAGATTTCTATCTGACACACTAATTCTCAAATTCGGCTCATTGTGAAACCATAGGGTCTATTAATCCTCCCTCCTTTCACCTACTGGGGTTAAATGCTCGTGAGTACCATTCAGATGCTGGTATGAAATCCGCTATCCGTTTGGGGCTAATGACAGGCTGCTTGGGAAGTACCCCCCGCCTGTATCGCCTTTTCCTGGCAGTGCTCTACCGTTTCTTCCTCCTTTTCGCCCCCACAGCTTATTCAAAGGTCATTATGGGGACCAGCATGGACACCAACTAGCCAGTGTCCAGTAGTTGCTCTAACTACAGCTGAGTATCTCCCTACTAAGAGAGCAAAGTGCAGCTGTTTGTTTGATGTTTAACTGTGACCATGTTTATCGAGCTGCACGATAGTTTAGCACATTTTGCCACCTTAGATTGGCGCTCTGTCTGAAAAATTCATGTATTTTCAGCTTGTAGGTCGCTATAGTTACGCTTATTCTCGCTCTAACGCAAGAGCGCCGCAGTAGTAGCCGGTCTGGCGAACTCGTCCGCAATGTTGTTGCCCTCTATGTCCTGGTGACCCGAAACCAATATCAAGCTAAGAACAAACTGCTGGTAAGTGATATTGTCTGGCAAAATATCATTTATGTAATAACGTTGGAATCCATCTAATAAAAGCAGCAAAGCAAGCAGGAGGCGGAAGCCTCTTATATTCGGGAAGCCTCTCAGCAGCCCTTCGATTATGATGAAAAATATACAAAAAGCGCACTAAAATAAGTCAAATATTCTTCTTTAACGAAAAAATTTTCATCTAAATTTAAGAAAAATTTAATTTTAATTTGCAGCACACATTTGGTTATCATGTAAATGTTTCTTGGAAACGCAATTTCAAAGAGATTTTCATTTCACAAAAAAAAAGTGTAACACTTTTCATGATCACTTGACTGGGCCACTAGCCAGCAAACCATATAAAAATGAAAATGAAAAAAAAACAACAATTTTAGTATTTCTTTTTTAAGGCCACAGCCAAAAGTCGGGCAGTAGAAGTAAAAAAAAGAAGCTGCCTGGCAGAAATGTGCATTACGCTAATTAATTCTTGATATATGGACTTTGTGGCCAAAACAGAGCCACAAATGGCACAAAAAAGGTAGTACCTAGAAGTGAACTAAAGGGTTTCAAAAAAAGGGAACAAAAACACATAATAGCAGTAGCTACATTTGCTCCAGTTTTTTGTGTGCATAAATTCAAGCAGCAATTAAAACTACTCAAAGACTTTAAGTTGCGGAAAATTACAAAGTGGCAGACAAATTAAAGTTTAGTGCAAATGTCAGCTGGCTACTTTAAGGCAGAGAAAGTGAAAAGTTGCAGGTTTTTCGTCTGCCACAAACGTAAGAACTGTATCCTTTGTTACACACATAAACATCAACACATTTACAGACAGTTACACATGTGTCTTGGAACGTATGCAACTGACAGGAAACCGTTCGCTGTAACCGCCAAAATGTGGCAACACGCAACAGCAACTCCAGCGACAGAGACAGCGACAGCAAGGATGAGCACAAGGACGAGTACGGCTACGAGAATGTTGGCAGCTTTGGCGCAGCTTCCGTTTAAGCGCGGCACACAGACCGTGCTACCGACGTCGCTGTTACCAACAAACCGCCCGCGCCGAGTCACCTGCACAGTGGGCGAAACTCGAAATTTAAAGTATTAACGGAGTGACCTTTGTTTGTCGTTATTTAGGCTTTGTTGTTTTCACTACCTGAGATGAAACAGATGAGTAGCTCTTGACTTATACATACAAGAGTTCTAAAAAAAATACTTCGAAATGGATACCTATTAAAAATAAGACATAAATATAGTTTCAACTGCTTGTTGGGGCAATAAACTGCTTAGAAACCAATGGCCCAAGGTTTCGAAGGGAATATGGGGATGTTCATGAATGGCATCACAAAAATTTTGAAGAGTTTTAAACCCCCTCTCTCGCCTTTGTCACAAGTAGTCACCCCCTAACCCTAATGTGACGTCACAAATCGTGCCGGCAAAAAAAAAAAATCAAATCAGCTTTGAGCATTACTACAAACTTGAAGTTGAATCATTATAGGTAGGTAGTACATGGTATACTCCGCTGTTATAAATGCAAGATCTGATATGCTTGAATCCTCCGTGACGTCATTTATGAACAGCCCTAAGCATATTGTCAGATACGACAGGCGAAACTTGGTTGACTTTTCATATAGTGAATATAGTGAGTGAATCTGTATTCTGGCAGTAGTTGGCAATGCAATCGACTTTAAATCGATAGCTTTCGATATTTTTAGTCAAAAAAGTTGGCAGCTCCGTTATAAAAATAATTTATTTAAAATGCTTTTACGCCTGAGTAAAGTTGCATTCGCTAGACATTTATCTCGATTTCTGGTTGCAGTCTCCAGCGCGTTCATTTCAGCTGACACTTCTCCCCACACCTATTTATTATTTTCAATTTGAATACCCCTACTATACTGCTTTTGCAACTATTGCAAGTTCTTTGCCAACTTCGAGTAACACAAAAAAAAAACAACACTCATTGGTTTTAAATGTAAACTTGTTATATATCACATCATTACAGTATGTTTCATAATGGTGTTTATACATCCTAAATTCCTTTGACGCAGGCTAACAACAGGATCCTCCACATGGTCCAGTACATGCACAGCAACCATAAGGCCCACAGGGCCCGCAACAATGGTTGATCGCCTTGAACCATTCGCCATTGTAAGGTCCACACAGGCCACAGGGTCCGAATCCGCCAGTTGGTCCACAGCAAGTACCAGGCATTGAACAAATTCTGGGATTACACATCTTGCGGATTGAGGTTCTGTAAAAAAAAAAAGTTCTTTATTCTTTATTTTTGTTTATTTTTTTATTTACTTACATTAGCCCGGAATTTTCAGAATTGGGAACTAAAAATTTATTATATTTAGTGCCAAACAATGTTTTCACTTCGAACTGCGAGCGTACAATGAGCTAGAATAATTCAATATTCAAGTTAACATATTGGAATTTTAAATTTAAAAGTTCAGGCCTACTTAGTTTTTAGTTTCAAACAAATTAAGTTAGTTTTAAAGTTTTTTGGATCACGGCAACTATGAGGTGTGCTTATGGAAACTTCAATGGGTGTTAAATCGAACAGCGTAGACTTCTTCTTCTTCTTAACTGTACTTAACAACCCGTTACCGGGTGAAATATGATGTATTTCTTTCATTGGGATTGGAGTTTTATATGGTGGGTCTAAAACCCTACGCACAACCCTTTTAAGGCTTGGGGTTGCTTTAGTGGTCTCGAAACGAATCAGTGTCATTATAAGTCGCCTCATACGACAAGCTTTGACCTGCTTAGGTGGTTTTCTCCAACCCGCTCACCACACGGGGAGCGACTTAGAGTAGCTAACTTCTTTGTAGCTAGTTTGTGCATTTGGACCACTGTGCACTGCTGCAACATATATATAAAAGAATCCTGCTCTAAGCCCAGTCAAGTGCTAAACGCGTAGCATGCTGAGAACTTTCTCACATATGCATGAAATATGCAACAGAGCTGCAGCTGTGGAGCTGTGTAACTCGAAGGGTGTACAGTGGGCGGTGCCTGGTGGGGCGTGGGGGCTGCAGCGAAAGTGCGCGGAAGCAATAAAACATAGAGCCGCAACAACAACACTAACAGCTGCAGCAACAGTCGAGCTTGTTGCAGCTTTAAAGCTGATGTTGCAGCAGGCTTGTAGAATGTGCGGCCGACATTTGTGTTTAAGTGTTGCAATAGTTTCGCAAAAAAAAAGTATATGAAACATAGCACGGGACATATGGGTTATGTAATATATGTGTAATTTATGCTTTGAACGTGTGCTATTCAATGGTCTGTAAATATTGATTGTTAATATAATTTACCAGAATATGAGAAAAAGGGATAATGTTACTGCAAAAGTTTTCTATAGTGGGAGAGGAATTTAACTTTGAATATGATTGGCGTAAGGAAACGTCGTCAGGGTTGGTCACACTCTTGACTTTTGCAGACCACTTCCGTTTGAGAAAGACTTTGTCAACAGTAAGTACTTCGTTAAACAGATACGGAGATCATCCCTTCACTCAAACATGTAAAAGCTGGGCACAAAATCAAGATTGGCCCATATCATATTAAATGTCCCAAACCAAAGAAATAAACAAAATAAAACTCTTACAACAAGTGTATCCAAATTGTTTGTTTCCCTTTGTTTTTTTTTTACATTAACCATGGCCCAGACTCCAAGTTCTGATGCTATATTTTCAGCGGTGCAAAATAACCCGCTGGAATCACCAAAATACAGAAAGATGCCTTTATTTTATGCCTTTACCAATTCTTAGCTGAAAAAGCGATAAATAAAAAGCCTAACGTATCTGAAGAACAAGAGCATGAGACGCATCTTCTTAATAAAGTGCATGATCGCAGCTCTTTTGGTCTTCCCAAACAATCAGACCGATTTGTTTATGCTTTCTGAGATACGACTAGTTTATTTCTCCATACATAGAAATATTTCGCGAAATATAAGGTAACGACTGAGGAAGATGACAGAGATTAAATTCCGTCAACTTGTATAACCATGGTCAAGATTAATTTGTATTGAAACTCTAATGGGTCTTTATGTTCAAACTACATTCACTTAATATAGCATTGTATTGCGTTTTTCCAGGTCTAGGAAATTTCGCGAATTTCAGTATATTTCGCAAGGTTCCACTCAAACCGCTTTTGCAAAACAAAAGCTACAATTGTTTTATAGAGAATTTCTTGATTTGTTTTCGAATGTATTTGTCTGTATTCCTATTAGGCACTCGTGATTGAAATTTAGGCTAAGAAGTGGAATATTTAAGAATATACTTAATTTTTTATATATATTAAATTTGTTAAAAGTTGTTTCGAGCGAATCGGTAAAAAAAAAAGGTAAGAAGTTATCATATTTTAAGCAAAAAAACGAGAATCAGTTTGCATGCTTATCGATTTGTTTAATCGAATCTGTATTTATATTGACTTGTGACTAACTTTTGATTATAAAAGTCACTATCACTAAATGCATATGCAGAATAAACATTTAAAAATTCAGTTACAGCCAGGGATTCAAGCCTAAACTTATTTCGGATACGGTTACGATTATGGTCCTACCGATACACCTGATCCGGTAAACGGTTTTATTTCGGTTTTATTTTTTCAAAAATATTGGTTTCGATTCGATTCACCAATATTTGTTTCGGTTTACCGGTTATACCAGTTGCTTTATAGACCAAAGCTCACTAAAAGTAACAGAATGGAATTCTGGACCGTAAAAAATTCAAAATTTCTGCTGAATCGACCATTACAAAGACAGTGTACGTGTGATGCTGCTTGTGTTTATGTATCTTTTAGACCGACTCGTTAGTAGCCAAAACTGAGAAAGAGCAAAAAAATCGGAAATATATATGTTTGCACTGGCTTGGGAAAGGATTCCACTCTAAAAACAATGCCAAAAAAAAACTTTAAAAAAAAGTGGGAGCGAAAAACAGATTGTGTTGTCTAATGTGTCACTTTTTATGGCAGTAGCAGGAGCATCAAGCTTAAAAGGAAAAAAAAAGTTGTGAGTTTTGTCGATAAAAAGTAACATTGCCACACTGTGCGCCGTAGATGAAAATGCTTTAAAGAATGACGCAATGTGAAACATAACAAGAAAAAATATGTATGCTTGCAAAGAAAAAAAACCGGAATCGTAACGGTATAAATATATCGGTTTCAATTCCTTTATTATGACGATTAACGGTAATCGGTTACTCTTCAAAAATGTATATCAGTGGTTAGGGTTTCAAAATTCTATCGGTTGTTTTGGATACAGTTACAATTACGATTACGGTTTGAAGACCCCATACAATTTTTAAAGCTTTATAGACTTTCCCCACTAAAAGTTGCACGACAATTGTTAACCAAAAAGACTTGAAAACAAAAAAAACAATGGTAACAATCGATTTTAATGCCTTACAAAAGTTGTTGTTATCGGCTAGAAATTGTAGCGCAACTTCCAGTGGGAGAAGGGTATTAAGCTGTGGTTAGAGACCGTGATGCTAAAATCGGGAATGCTCAGTAAGAGCGAAAATCCATAATTCAAAAACAAGACTGCTAGAAGCACTATAACCTTTTTTTTAAAGTAATGAATTCGCTGAATATCAATTCTGAAAAATTCGCTTAAATCAAACATGACCAAAAATGAGCGATCCTTTCTTACAGCCTTGGGCTACTGCTGATAATTGTTTAAATGCCAACTACGTCAGGTGCCATCATGATTTGTGCTTCGCAAAAAAAACGAGAGACGAACCTTATGAAGACATCACATCGCATCTCAGACAGTACATAAACATCGAAAGTGAAGTTAATGTTGCGGCTGCTGCTGACGAGGCAAAGTCAAACCAAAAGAAAAAAGATCGCTGGGCGTCTTTTAGGAACTGGAACAGCTGCTACATTGATCGTTTGGCTGACTGGCTGAATGATTGAGGTGCTTGCCGCAAGCTGATCTCGATCTAATTTAGGCGTATTAGTTACCCAAAATGTTGCAAGTTGCTAGCAACAATACAAAGCAGCCAGAAGATAAGAACAAAACATTTCGTCGTAGACCTTTTATGTTCTTACTACAGAGATGAACCCTTGGTAGATAAAACTGCCGCTCTGGCTGCGGCAAAGGATATGGCTTGGCAGCCGGTATCCTTGCAGCGCAGATAACGCCCTACTAATGGCTTCATTAGTAGGCAACAGAGGCGCAACAGAGACGCACATGTATGCCACATGCCTGCAACAATTTCAATCTCAATGCCTGGCAGACGGCAACACTTTGAAGTGCTCAAACCGATCATTAGCGATTACGATTCGTTTCGAAAAATTGCTCAAGTGGGCGACAAATTGTGGCAGTGCACAATATTTTGGCAGCCTTTGTAGGCAACTGTACACAACGGCACATAAGTCAAATGTCAGGCCATAAGACGCCATCACATTTTGATTAATGTGTGGCATAAAAAATTAAGCCCCTAAAAGATATTTTCACTTTCATATTCGGTTTTTTTCATTCCTCTTTTTATGCGCTCAGGACATGAAAAAACTTCAAAAATGTCATAAAAAAGGCGAAAAACGCCTGATACAAATCAAACACAGAGAAAAAGAGAGAGTATAAAAATAATAAAACTCACATAATAAGCTGGAGCAAACATTTCATTTTATAATTTTATTATCCATTTCTTTCATTTTCATGGCTTTTCCTGCTGCTCATATTAATCAGTGGAACGTTAAGTGTCAGCCAAAATGTCGAGTAACATTCATTCGAATCACACCTTTTAGCCACAACAACGACAAAGACACAAAACAATCGAAGCTGTGAGTACGAGTACGTGTAGCATTGGGCATGAGTTTTCCTTTTGGGGTCTGTGCCCAGTTTATGTCTTTTTATGAGTTTTATGTGCATTCTTCTAATGAAAAGAAATTAAAATTATATTGTATATCCAAGCATATAGTGGTATGTACTTTTGAGGCATTACTTATTGTAGATAAAAATGCACAAATTGTGTTGTGTGCCTTGCAAGTGTCATTAAATTGCTGGCTCGCACTGTACTATTTTTGGTATGCAAAGAGTCATGGGCATCGTAAATCGTCTCCTAAAACTGAACATAAAATGTTATCATATATCGTACATACAAACTAGGCGTACTTCTTGTTGTAGAATATATATAACATATATTTTAAAGGGTTTGCTTCTAGTTTGATAGTTTTATGGTAGCCAATAGATTTTTGCGGGCAATTAAAATTGTATTCGAATCGCCAGGGTATAATAAATAAAAATATGAGTTTGTTGCTTGAGTTCTTAAAATATATTGTATTGTTTTGGTATACATATAAAATGTACTTCTTTATTTTCAAATCTTAAAGAAGCTGCGCTTATTTTGAAAAACTGGTTTTAGTCTGCATTTTTTGAATGTTGTAGATACTGTGGATAGTACTCACCATTTGAAACATTGTAAAGTAGGCGCTATGTTTCTTTTAAACCTCGATGCCATCTAAATTTTTAACAAAGTTCTGCAAAATACGAAACTTTGTAGTACACTTTTTACAGAAACGAGAAGCTGTTTATCTAAATTCGAATCATTATGGCTAAAAAGTAAACATATCGCCTGAGAATTCGACCTTGCAGAGCCAAATTCATCAGGCGTAGGTTCATACCCCCGACTTTCCCTCGACGGCCCTGTTCCGACACTCCCTTATCGAAAAACATAAACTAATCCTGGATGCTACATTTTTAAGCAGGAGCAATAATTCGGTATATAAGCCCTTTAAAATGTAACTAAATCGATTTGGGAGCCAATAAAGTCTTATAAGCATAGCTCGACCTGGTCAGACGATAAATCAACAATAAGAGTAAGCAAGCTTGCAAACAGCAGCACCACGTTTGTCACCCCGTGGGTACTCGCTCATAATTGTCAAGTTAATAGATCAAAACTCTCTTAAATATGCTCTAATTCAAGGATTTGAGTTTGCAAGGTATGCTATATCCAATTGAACTTGATCTCTGAACACCTGCCAAACTACTGTTTGGATGAAGCTTTTCGTAATAGCTCGCTCTGCTAATTCTCACTAATTTGGACTCAAACCTATTGGGCTCAACAGCACCTATCTGTTTGGAAAACCAAGCGCACCTCAGTGTCATCCTTTGTCACATGTCTGTATTCTTTCTGAGTTAAGCAAAGAAGTATACAAACCTTGAGTTTAATAGTGTACCAAGTTTCGTCTACCACACAAACAAGATGAGAAGATAATCCTAGAAACAGTCCCCTGAACATCAACAAAAAGAAGCGACAGGTCACTGGTACTGACGCATTGGGTTTACTTTTGGGCTGTTACGTCTAATCTCCCGTTGATGAGATCAGAAAATAAAGGACTCATTGCACGTAACTTCTTACGTTATAGAAAGCTGCCACCGTAACGTAGGTGACTTAAAAGTTATTCCAAATTGAGCTAAAGACCAGCTTGGACTATTCCTTTTGAAAAAGACACGGTTATCAAAGATGCAGCCAGACCGAAAGTACTTTGTACCAGGTACCAAGCTGAAGCTTGAATCGAACCGGTTTTCTATGTACACTCTAAGATGCCATACATGTGGTCTTGTCTCTTATTACCCCCCAAAAACTTTTCCCTGCTTTTGCCATTCGCTAGTCACTTGGCCAAGTCAACCAATTACTAACAATAGCTCGCAAGTTCACACCATTTGGGGGCACAAAGAAACCCATTGCCGTCCAAAAAAATGAAAAATTTCGAGAGATAGGTGTGAAAAATCAAAGGCCCTTAGCGCCGCTGCTTTTGTGAGAAACATGTGGCATGTGGCATCTTTGTAGCATAATTTCTATGAGATATTTTACGGCATTTAATTGCATTTCGATGGCCAATAAAAGTTTCAACAAAATTAACGACGGGAAGTGCGAAGAGCGGAGCAACGTTGGGTATGTTAAACATAAAATAATTAGCGCGTTCAAGTCAAGAGGCAGAGTTAGCTGTGTGGCAAGTTGCAAGAAGAGTCGGCACCTTTTGAAGCTGCAACAGCAGGCGCCACATGTTTAAAGCTGCGCTGTCAACGTCTCACTCTAGCAGTATAGCCGCCATTTTAGTTATTTGGCAAAATCGCTGCAAGCCGCCATTTTGCAAAATTCATTATTGTAAATGCAAAGCGATTAATTTGTAATTTCAAACGTTGGTTTTTCATTACATGCATAATATGCAGTTTATTTTGCATAATTTTATATAAATCGCATATATTTATTTTAAGCAATGTGTATTTTATTTGGAAGTCTGCTTAATTGAATATTTATCAAATGCAGTGCATAATTTTGGTATTTTTATAGGCGCAGCTTATGCAAATTCCATGCTACATACAAATGTGCAGCAAATGTTTGGCATTAATGAATAGATTTTGATTTGGATTTTGGATTTTATATTTTGCATACTTTGTCAAGGGGCAGGGAGTGGGGCGGGGCACACTGAGCTCCACTAAGTTCCACTTGTCCTCATTGAGCCCGACGGGCAAACCTACCCGCCCTGAGCTCACATTTCGCTATTTGTGACTGCCACAGCAACAGCTGTTCGCTGTCACAGGCGCATTTTGACAATAATATTATCATCGCTTGTCTAAGGGGGCTGAGGAGGGGACACGGAGCTAGCTCGTGGATTGTCAGTGGCAACAATGCTGCCGTTGCCTAAGTCCAGTGTACATGAATTTGATTACAATTTGATTTTGATATTGACAACATCCGCCCTCAATTTGACGTGGAAAAAGTGCGTCATGCGGGCAAATGCTTGACACAAATTGATATTATCAATGTTAAAATAAAATTGTAATATGCTTAGAGCATCGCAACTTTGCCATATTGTGCCTTAAGCTGCTTTAAATATGTCTTCTTCCACTTAAGATAAGCCCTGCAATTAGCTCAATAATTGTCATTTTGTATTAAGATAAGGTATTTACATGCAAAGAGCGCCTCGTTTTGACATGATCATTAAGATTCTCGGCACATTAAGGTTAGTTTGGTCATGTTAGCTCTAAAGTACTGTACACTGTGGAGAAGGTTTTCCGAATACACAGTTAACGAATTTACATTTTTAAGCATGTTTTCATGACTTGTAATTGAATTGCAAGTGCCTGCTGACTGGCTACTCGCACACTTGAAACTAATTAAAAATCCTTTAGCATATTTTCTTATCATGCTAAATGGGCAACTGTGTGAAAATGTCGTATGCAACAGTGGCGCAACTAAGAGGGACAGGCACAATAAACGAAGGTAAAGTTGAGTTTGACTTGACGAATAGAAGCAATGAAGCTCTGGGCCTGGACTCTGCTCTGGATGAAGCTCCCTGATCCCTTTCTTTATGTGGTTAGCTACTCTAATCACCACTAGGTGTTAGCGCAGTGAACTAATGTACGCAGCGAAGTCTAGGGGTTGTGTGTACGGTTTGGGACCCACCGCGTAAAACCCCTCTCCGAATGAAAGATGTTATGGGCCGCCTGGAGAAGTGACCTACATTAGGCCGTAACCCGACAACGGGTTGTTATGGCCAGTCTAGAAGAAGAATAAGATCTTGCCAATTGTTTTCTTCAGTTTCCATCAAGTAGTTTTTAACTATTTTGCCTATAGAAGAAATTCAAAGTGATGGAAGTATATGCAAATTCAAAGACAGTAGTACTCTGCATTTAGGTATGACTGCTGGTTGTCACCCCTTTGAGGTACGCCTCTGTGCATTCAAGCAAGTAGGCGCCCGAAACATTTTGTCGCCCAAGTGCGTTACACGCAGCCATTTAAGTGTTCAATTGTGCAAGCTCCTTGAATGGGCAACCACTGATGAGTGCCTATCGCTCCGATGCCTTGCCAGCTGCAGAGCCCCAGGCACAATCCAAATTCACATTCACAACCAGCCAGAAGAGGCTTCTTTCCAGCAAAACATTTTGCGCATGCGCAAAGAAACGCACCGTCGTTATTGTTGTAGTTGTTGTCGTTTGCCGTTTGTCGTCTGTCGGTCTTATCGCCACGCACTTATCTCAAAGAGCTCGATGACGAGCACTGCAGCAGCAGCAGCCACAACCAAGTTGGCAGCACAACAACTACAACGCTTGAGCGATTGCACACACACACACACACACACACGCACTCACACACACACACACACACACACACACACACACACACGCACGTACACACACAAGTACAAGTGTCGCCTGCTATGGTACAATCAGCTATGGGCATGTCTGGTCGTCGTCGCATCGGTCCAATGTTTCGATGAGATCTGTGCCTGTGCTCCTTGAGCATTTTGGTATCTTAATTTTCAAGCGCGCATACGAGGAATTTCCCTGAGTAGGGAATGAGTAGGGAATGGCGTCTGGCGGCGTCTAAGTTACGAGTTGATGGCGCTGAAAGTGACACAAGTCATAAATTCCTTTTGTTTTTTGCCTTCGAACATTTGTTTTGGCTCCCTTTGTTTCAGTCGTCGGAGTCGGAGTCGTCGTCCCACTTATGTGTAGACGACTTTGTTGACATTTTCGCTTGAATGAAGTTGATTCAGACCGAGCTGGTTGGCGGATAACCCTGCTGCTTACCCTGCTTACCTTTTGCTTAACAGCGGCCTATCTTTATCGCGGTGATCCGATCAGGCAAAACGTTTGCTACGTTTTTGAATTGCCTCTTCGAATATGGATATCGGTAGCATGTCAGTTGTACATATCCTTTGGCTGATGTTACGCCTTTGTTTAAATTATTTCGACTCTCTTACATATTAAACTCTCAATTTGAAGGAGCTGTGTTTGCTCATGAACTACCGAGAACTATTGTGCCATGTCAACGTTTAAATTACTATTGGCGCTCGATTACAGGAAGTGCGGGTAATAAATATGTATGACGTGATTATGAAGTTCAGATGAATTTGATATTTTTTTGTGGCAGTGAAATAGTTTGAACTGGGGCACAGTGATTAAGATCAAGCAGACGATAGACTTGGTGTTTTTTTTTGGAAACATCAATAAAATCGCAAGCTTAACATTTAACCTTTTTGTATATTTTAAATTTAGAATAGATATATCAAACATGTTCTTAGAAAGGATTTCAGCTTCTACGCCTATTTCTGCGCAGCATGAAAAAGGGGCGAATTCTCATGTCCAGCGTAACACAAAGAGTGGAGACCATTCCAGAGCACTGTACTCATATTGGGCAAACTCTACTCTCAAGTTGTTTTGTTTTGATTTAAGTCTTACTTTTCGAATTTGATTGGAAAACAATTCTCCTATTTCATCTCTTCAGAAAAAGCAACAAAAATTTAAGTGCATTTTTTATGAACTAGAAGCGATTTGCCGGATTTGGAAGCAACTACGCGAAACACTGCATAGTTAGTTGCTGTTGGCTGTTAATCAATATTTGAACTGTATAACACACTAGGGTGATCCGCCTCCTGCTCGCTCAGCTCGCAAGTTCCCATGCTCCACTCGAGGTGGATCATATTTTTCTGACCGGTTTCTTTATCATTTTCCTTCTCGTTCTGCTTCTCCTTTCTCTTAAGTTTTAGGCTTATAAAGCTCTTGTTTCCAGCGAATATAGTACTCTTTACCTACGCGTATTGCGACGAGAATTTTGTTCGTTGGTTCTTGGATAGAGATTTTCAAGAATTATTTGTTTAGTTGCGAGACTTTTATAGATCATCTGACTTTTTAATGCAAAACTAGCTGTTGGTATTGGAAACGAAGCCAATAAATAGTAATTCTTTGATTTTGTCATGTTCTTGTACATAAAGAATCTTAGTTGAGGACACAATGTTTTTCGATTTCCTTTCATGTCAGTTGCAATTTTAGCTGTAAAGAAAGTCGTGATATCTGCATCGCGTAACCCAAAAGCAACTCTTTAAAGAGGATTCAGAAGAGACGCTGCAATGTTGCATTTCCACCATGAAATTGAAGATCATCCTATATAGAGCATAGTCTTGTATGAAAAATATTACCAATGCGTTCAAAAAGTACTTTTTCGTATTGACGGTTCAACTATCTATAGCAAATTTCCATAGAGTTACTGAGCTCAGAGAAAAATAGATGCTTTGTATCGTATAATCGACAAAAATCGAGCATTCTCTTAGAGCATCTACCAAATCTAGTTTGTAAGGTACCATCAGTGAAATGGCGAGTAGCCTCCTTTTGCTGTCAAATATTGCATGCAAGCGATTCCTAAACTTATGCTAGATTGGAAGTAAAATATATGCTAATATTGTAGAAATAATTATTGCAAACAAAATTTGAATTGGTTTTTGGAGTCATCTCTTCTTATCCCATGTATATTGTATACCCATGTCAATTCTTTGGTAATTCAGTAAATTCTTGTGCAATTTTCATGAGAACTCCCTAAACTTATTTATTTTTTGTGTAGCGCTTCATTTGGCCTACTGGCCTCCCAAGAGCTTAGCCGTCATATACATAGACATGCCCCTGCCACATGCAATATTAACCTCAAATTCAACATGCGAAAAAGCGAGCGGAAAATGTTATTTTATTTTTTTGGCATAAATTTATGCATATTTATAAGCGTATTCATTCCGTGTTCATTTCAAATGCAAACAAATAACAAAGGTCAAAGCAATAGAGCCACAGCAAAAGTTGCTCATATTCATGCCACTAATTCCCCAAATCCCCAAATTAATAAAGCAAAGTGGAGCTGCCCCACAGCAGCAAGCAATATATGATAGTGAAAGAAAAAGAAAGAGAGAGAGAGAGGGGGGCCTGGAGAGTGAGTGAAATAGATAGACTGTCTTGACTGACAGTCAATTTAAATGCAGCTAGCTGCTTGGAAACGCAACAACGATTATGAGATACAAATGTATCTATGAGATGAAATTGTATCGCACAACAAACAGACGGACAACATGTTATTAGTTCGTGTAAACAAACATGTCAACAACAACTGACAGCGGCCACAAAGCGAGCCAAGAGCCCATAATTTATCACTGACAAGCTGACCACCCTTTGGGGAGATCCTAAACAGCCAGCCAGCCAGCACCTGCAAAGCCAACCTTAGACCCAAAACTGTTCCAGGAACCCAAAAAGCAGCGTTCTGGTAGCTGCTGCAGCACTCAATCAGAAGATCAGTATTTTTTTTTATGGCAAATGTCAACACTGCATTTTTATTGGACAAAAACGTACTGAGCTGAAAGTCAACAAACGGTGCCAACTCTACAACTGCAGCTACAGCCCCGACTCTGGGGCGACTCCGCGAAGACTACGACTAGCTGTCATGAGGTCTGACTAAACAAAGACATTATTGATGCCCAGATGTGCGCTGATAAGCAAGCCATTGGACAGACAGACGGACAGACAATCGAGGCAATGATCAGATAAGTGCCTTGCTGCTCTTGGAGCAGCTCTGCAGGCCAGGGATCAGGCATTGCTGCTGCATGTCGCAAGTGTGCCGCGGCAGGGAGCATGGCAACACGCGCGTCCAAGTGAACAGTGAACCATCCATGAACCAACATTCGATCTTACTTTCAATAATTTATAGAAGGTAGTCAGGTGAAGTCTTGTCCGAGCTCTTGTTTATATATATAAATATAGATATTTTTTGTGGCAATTACGTTGAAATGTAGTCAAGAGTTGTTGACATGTTTGTTGCATGTGTAAGAGGTGAGTTGTTGGCTGAGCAATGTCTTTGTTTCAGGTGCAGGGCAGCATTGTTGCGGTTGTTGTTTTTGTTGATCTTGTGGTAATTGGATATTGTAAACAAGTTGTAGAAGCAGCATGCAATAAAAATATGGTCTCCTGGAAGGGCATATATCTGTACTTTATAATTTTAAATTAATATTAAAATATATAGTACATCATATTACAGTATTTAAAAACTTTACAAACTGCAACTGATTATTAAAAAGCTGTGCTAAACAGGAACATAAAGTATTTGTGATGCGAAAATTCGAAACGAATTCTGCCTACGAAATCAGTTTTTGTGATTGTGTTCATATCTTATCATAAGAAACATAATTGTAACAAATGGATTAGCAAACGATGTCGTTTAAACATTACGTGATGCCACTTAGCTCAAATTGGTGTTTACCGTCACGGCATATACGTTGGTCCATGACGAAAAATCATTAGTTAGAGAACAATAAGCCGAGGCCAGATATTTTAATCCAAGATTCTTGAATCATTCACTATATTTATATGTTTTTAAAAAAGGTCTTTCCCCAATTAGTTTAGAAGGGGCTAACGATTCATGACGATGGTTGTGTTTCGAGCTTTACATTGGATTTGCTTAACGATCTATGACGTCACATTTTGGGAGGTTCACTGAATGTGATCAACTGTGACACAGTTGTCTCGAGTAAACCTCATCTTCTTCTTAACTGGCCGTAACAATCCATTACCGGGTTAAGGCCTGATGTAAAGCTCTCCTCTCTCCTCACCTTCTCCAATGCAGTGATACCAAAGGTAGCTAGTTTACTCTCTACCTGGTCGCCTCCCTTCTACCACCGCATTGAAGACGTTTCTCGCAGGAGCTACTTCATCAATACGCACAGCATGACCTAGCCAGCGGAGCCCGTAGATCCTAATTCGCTTGACTATGTCAGTGTCGTCGTAGAGCTCATAGAGTTCATCTTTCCATCGGGGGTGGTAGTCGTTGCTAGCACGTAGAGGGCCAAAGTTCTTACGGTGTACTTTCCGCTCAAACACTCCATGGGCATTTTATCAGACTGTGCCGTTACCCATGCTTCAGCGTCATAAAGAAGAACGGGTAGGATAAGCGTCTTATAGAGTGATAGTTTCGTCTGGCGAAAGTGGTCTCTACTACTCATTTGCAAGAGTAAGTCTCCGCTTGAACTCCATGCTGGCATCGTTTTCAGTAGTGATAGTAGTGGCAAGGTCAATTTATATATAGACATATTAATACAAAGTGTAATCTAGCTCGGGGCCACACAATAGTTCTTTTACCGATTTGAAAGCGTTAGGGATATCATAATACCATTGTCCACAATGAAATAAATTTAAAAAAAGGGGTCAACCTCTAAATGAATGAAAGAAAGCAAAAAATTTGAATAAGTTTTCCTTTTTTGCATTTTACAAGTTGTGTCGTGTCAAGTCTCAATGACACTGGATAATATATACAAAGCAGAAAGCTGCAATGCGTAGTCATTTGTCCGTCCTACTCAGTACTACATTTTTCATTTTGCCAACTCAAATGGATTTCTAAGCATACAAATACAGCAAATACGTTAAGCATGCTACTCATAGAAGAAAAAAAAATGAGTATACTTCGGAACCTAACGCTTCTAAAAGCGTCTTTTGGCAACAGAGTAGTTAAGCGTAGAAGTCAAAATAAGTATAAGTAAAGGAGCATCATTAAATAAAACTAAATCATTTGAAAGCGACTTTTAGACTTTATTTTCAAAGTAGTTAGCGTAGACGTCAAAACGAGTATAGATAGAAGAGCTTCATTAAGTAAAACTACGCCAAAGTACGGATTTTCGATTGCTCGCGATAGCTTGGACGTATTGAAACAATGACGCTGAACACAAGCTATATTTGACTCATACTCATAACTACGCATTAGTAAATAGTGGCTTAGTGTAGTGAGCTGTAAAAAAATGCCGCTTGTGACGCTTTACGTTTGCATCTACGTTTTTAGTACGCTTTGCAGTTGTCTGATACAAAGTCTCTTGAGCACATTGTACATGATGGGATTGCGCTATAAAATTATGAAATTTGTATCTTTGCTTGAAAATACAGCTACTTAAATGTGATCCATATTCAGGTACAATGGCCGGTGATGGGTTAAGCGATTCACCTTTTTAGTATAATACAAAATGCAAAGGGAAGTGGTGAAACGGTTCAAATGGCTAAAAACTAGTACATAGAACACTCTTATTTTACTCCACTACATAGTTTTGCACACAATTCGATTATCACTATCTCATATTTCGTTCAAAAAACTGTAATTGTAAACCGGCATTTTGCAAAGAGCCCACAAATATAATTAGTTTAATTACTAAATGAAAATTCATAGACAACAATCAAAAATGTTTTGCTAAAAATTACAGTAATATTTAATTATATACCAAATAATTTAATCATTTAATTTTGCAAATAATTAAGTTTTAGCTGCAAGCTTACACTGATTGGTAACAATTTGAACTAAATTGCGGTTACATAATTTTTGGCAAATAAATATAAAATATTTTCAAAATACTCTAAACTGCAACAAATTCAAATGCAAAGATGCACTCATAATTAAGTGGCTACAATTTGTGCTTAAGTATGTTGTATGTGGCACAAATTACACAATTAGAGTCAACTTGTCAGACATAACTCATAATGCGGGGCATAATTTTAGTCGTAAATATATTAGTGCAGTTTTTAGTTGTGGCAAATATAACTCGAGCAACTCGAAAGTGCCACATAAATGTCTAGCAAATGTTTCCAAGGAAAGTTGTCTTTGCGATTATATGGGCTTATTAGCAGCAAAAGATACTTGACTGCTGTTGTTGTTGTTTTCGTGCATTCAATGCGCAATTCCTGAAATACAAATGTATCTTATGACTTTGACTTGCCCATGTGAGCATTTTCTTTGATGTTTGCCTTGTGGCTGCTGCAGTTCAATGAAAATGTCTCAATTTCATTGTTACCAGCTGCACTCAGGACTCAGGAGCAGGTTAATGACAGGTTACTTATTCATGCAATGCAAAAACAAGCGGCAACCGGCAACTGGTAACTTGCCACAGAGCCAGCTAGTGAAGCCAAATTGCAATCTCAGCTGGGGCTACCTGCTACACACGAAAAAATCTCGTCGTTGAAATCAACTAACTTTGTTATTGTTCTAAAGCCAGAAATTGTAGACCTCACTAGGTATTTTCTAATTGTAATTTTTGTAACCACTGCTGTACTCCAAAATTTGTTACACTCTACTTATATTTGCAACTAGTTCATAGTTCATTGATGAACAATGCAACAACTGTAACTGTAACAATTGTAACCATTTGTACACACATTGCATTGTTTTGTTAGTCAACTGTGTCCGCAGTTCCAATCCAACTGCAAAAACTGTAGCCACAAACTACAGTTGTTGCATTGGCTAACTGGCGTAGCTTAGTTACCTTAGTTACCTACTGTCGAACTTGCAGTAATCGAGTCGTTGGTTTGATTGCAAGAAAGTTAATGTTAGTAGCAATGTCTTTCCCTTGTCTTCCCTTCCTTTTCTATTCACTTTTAAAGACTAGATGAGACACCTGTCACAATTGGTACCAATATCTGCAGCTGGATTTAGAACGAGGAAGAGAAAAAAGGAGGAGGTGGAGGAGGAAGAAAAGGAGGAGAATTGAAAGGGAACGGGAAGAAGAATATGCCCTACCTCGAGGCGGACCCGGGAGTTGGCAAGCGAAGCGAGCAGTTGGCGTAACCCCCTAGTTTACTATAAAAAACTGACATTATAGTGTGTTTCTAGTCAATAAACTCTGATATCTAAAAATGATTATTACTGTCACCTACAGTGGCGGCCAGCCATCCCACGATCTTGTGCCCCTATACACGTGATCTAGGAAAACAGCTGTTCTTCTTAACTGGCCATAACGACACGCACATAAGCTTTGCACACGCCTGTTATTTCGCTTGACTATGTCAATGTCGTCGTAGAGCTCATAGAGTCGTTCCATCGAATGCAGTAGTCGTTGACAGCACGTACGGTGCCAAAGACACTACGGAGTACTCATGCTTCAACGCTATACAACAAAACGGGAAGGAGCGTTTTATAGACTGTTTGTTTCGGCTGGCAAGATTACTACTACTCATTAGCTAACTGCGACCACAGTAACATCTATTGGCAAGAGTGATTCTCCGCTTGATCTCCAATCTTGATCTGACATCAGTGGTATTAGTAAGTTACCATAACCTACAGTAAATGTCTAGTGCACGCAATAAGAAGTTACTAGTAACAGTAAACTACAGTAACTGCTCTGTTTTCACAGTAAGAGCAACTAGTTACTGTAAACTACACTAAGTTATACAACGAAGACAGTAGTAATAGCAAATAACGGTAATCTTTAGCTACTAGCAACTCTAAGCTTCCTTAAATTTGACTATCGACTATTCGCATTTCTTATCGATATTTTCTAATAACGTGTTAGTTGCTGTTAAATTCTGTTAGTTTTAGCGATTTTGTTTACTGGCGTTTTTCTAAACAACTATATTGATTAGACTTACTGCAGATTTTTCTGTGTGTAGCAGCAATTTTTGGGCAACAGACATCGATTCAGTTGCCAATAAGTGGAAATGCTTGCAACAAACGTCTAATGTCTAAATTTGAGTTGTGCGTGCTGCAGTGAACCTTTTTTTTGGCATCATTGCATAACCCATAATTATCCTGGCGTGTGAGTGTGTGTGTGGATTGGTGTTGAATTGGTTTGCTTTGGTTTCCTTCGGTTGGTATATCTATGTGTCTGGCTGGGCCTGTGCCCGGGTCTGCAACTGAGTGATGTGCACCGACGCCTTTTGTTTTGCCTGCTGCCTGTTTGGCCCGTCAGGTTTCTTCTTGTTTTTCGGGTTTAACAACTAAATTTGAAAATTTGACACAAACAATGCTGGGCCCTGCTCTGGGTCTGCGCCTGGGCCTGATCCCGTTGGGCTCTCTTGCCTCCTGGGAGCCACAACAACAACTTCGGCATATTTAATTAATTTATTTCTACCGATCGCTCTGTCTCTCTTTCACCTCATGCTGTTCGGTGGTTATGCCTTGTTGGCGTCGCCAGTTCAGTCCCGTCCAGTCCCTCCCGATCTCTCACTCTCACTCTGTCTTCTCTCATCTGGTGCTGCTGCTTTGAAGTGTTTCGAAATTAATTCCGATCGTCAGCAGCTAACCACAGGGGGTGCTAACCACTCCAATTTTGATCCTTTTCGGTAAGGTGTGTTTTACTGCTCGTGATTTCCAATTTTTTTTTTAGTTCTTTCAGCTGAATTCCGTGATTAGCACATGAATGACTTATTAGCTAACTCCATGGGGGCGTGTGGTTTTGTAGCTGATTTTCAGCTGCCTGTGGTTTAGATGGTCTCCATTGTATACTTTTATAAGTATAGATCAGCTAAGATCATAAGAGTTTGTTGAGCTGATCGCATATTGAGTGCGGCAAGCAGATTGAACGCCAAGTTGCTTGTGTGCTGTGCAGAACTATAGATCTTATGGTTACATTAAAGCCAGAAGATTAAACCCTTTGCGTTGCATAGAGTACTTTGCAAAATTACAGATCACACGGCTTCCTTTCAGTGGGTTTTCTAAAGCACTTGGCCACTTTGATGAGAGTTCTGGTAATAACTCAAAGAAGCAAAAGCAATCGTATGTGCTGGGAAGAAGTTACAGTGGTAAACGCCTGCAATGTGAGTTAAACACCTTTAAAAGGGGCAAAAAATAGATTGTAGTTTGTCGATTTATATGGAAACTTCATATTCTTATAAAAGTAGTGATTCAAGTATAAAACTACTTAATTAGTCGGCTCTTGAGACACTCGCAAACTTGTGTTTAATTTCGCAGACTTGTGTTATCAAAAATAGCCAAAAACAAGAATACGGATCCGAAACTCTCGGCATTTTTTTTTTAGAATCGAAAACAACACTATTGAAACATCTTGGAAAGTGATTTCCGTATCTCGTAGGCTAGGCATCACCAGTGTGAGAGATGATCGTAGATTTTCAGTTAAGAAAATTCAGATGCGGAACTAAGCCTTCGATTCAACTTACCAGCTTAACTTAGGTGCTTGAGAAGTTTTCAAATAAACCGAAGACGAATCCCAAAATACCGCTGAATGACCTTGATGCTTAGAGTGGCCTTAAGTTATTTCTTTAATTTTCAAATGTATTGTAATTGGGCCTATAAAAAAGTTTGAAAGGAGTTACAACAGATGATGTGACTGTGTATTAAATCGCATCGGGTACATGTGTAAGAGCCTCAAACAAACCATATTTTCCAATGCGTTGAAAATTTCTAAGTTTGTACCTAGTAAATCGCATTTGGTTGAAGTTTTAACATCAAATTGAAGAAAAAAGCTGGCTGAAGGTCATCGAAGTGTGAAGCTTATGGCAACCATGCTCTATCGATTTCACCATGTGAATACTGGTTTCGACGTTTTAAAGGTGATGATTTTGACACCGAACACAAAAAGCGTTCTGTAAAGTCAAAAAAAAAATGAAGACGAGGAAGACGAAAAAAAAATTATGCAGAATTGTTGGGAGTAACACAAGAAACCATTTCCAATCGCTTAAAAAACATGGAAATGATCAAATGATATTGAATGGCGTTTGGTCATGTGTTAAATGCAGCTTCAACGTTATTGCTACTGGATCCATTACGATAAGCCAAGCCGCGAAAATGGTGGTGATCAACTGGTCTTGCATCAACACAGCCGAATATCCAAGGCTCCAAGATAATGTTTTGTATTTGGCGGGATCAGCTTGGTATGGTTTACAATGAGCTGCTAAAACCTAATGAAACCATCAATGACGATCGTTATCGATTACATTTGATGCGTTTACGACCGAAATACGAGCAAATATACAACAATGTTATTTTTCAGCATCACAACGCTCCACCACATGTTGCAAAATCGATGAAAACATAGTTGGAAACATTTTAATGGGCAATGCTACCCCACGTGCCGTATTCAAGACTACAACATGTTCCGGCATATGAGTCGTGACTTGTTTGAGCAGCACTTCACTTTTTATGAAGATACCGAAAAAATTGGTCGATTCTTCAACAGCTACAAAGGACACATAGTTCTTTCGAGATGGAGTTTGTTAATTGCTTGAAATATTGGAAATAATAACGGCTATCGATGAAAATACATTGTACCGATCACAATAAAACTTCAAATTAACAAGAAAATCCTTTTAAACTAATTGATAGGCCCAAATTTTTTAAAAGGCTTCTACAAGTTGTGTCAAAAGTCGCAATCAAACTCGTATGAGAGCCTTAAGATATTTGGTAACTTTAAACCCTCTTCTTAGTACAGTTTTGTTTTATTAATTTAGATCAGATGTTATACGAAATCCAAGAATAATTATGTCGTCAGCTAGCAGCTTAGGAAACTTGTTACCTTTAAGTTCAGGTCAATCTTGAAAGGGTTCCAGAATCACGTGAATAACAAGCTTTCTAAGTTTAGTGGCTTACTTCAGACAAAGGCATCAAATTGAGTCCCATTTTGTGCACTAGTATTGGAAACTAATAATGTAAGCCATAACACTATAGAGCTATAGATTAATGTTATGTATACATTTTAGAAACAAAGTTAAAACATATAATAACTTTTTTTAACTGGCTTTACAGAAATGTCTTGAAGAAATAACAATCTGGTTCGAGTTGCAAGGATAAGGGCTCGTTGGATCGTTGTTCGGAGCTTGATCTTAATTAAAATTGACTAGAAGTTGAATTAGCTATCAAACTTTGTCAGTCTGAAAAAAGAGCTACTTTTGTTCATAGATACACAATTAGCTAGATAAACTTTACCATAGTTGCTAGTTTATAAAACAGACGAAGGTGCAACCGATATTTGAGTTCATGTAAATTGTAGAAGCAAAGTTTTAGATCCAAGACATATTCCTTATTAACAGCGATTCAAACCGAAACTTATTTCGGATACGGTTACGATTACGGTAGTAGCGGTACTCCTGATCCGGTAAACGGTTTATTTCAGTGCGACATAGATGAAAATGCTTTGAAGATTGACGGAATGTAAAACAAAATATGGAAAAATATGTTATCTTGCTAAGAAAACAACCGAAATCGTACCGGTATAAATATATCGGTACTGTTACGGTTTCAAAGTTCAATCGGTTGTTTTAGAGATCGGTTACGGATACGATTACGGTTTAAATACCTGCTTATTAAATATTCAACATATGCACAATTCTTATAGTTCATCAACTTATAGTTAAGGCAAATCATTTGGCTTTCAAGAAGTTCTTATTGCTTATACCATAAGTACTATAGGCAACCACTTGATGCCTCGAACTACCTGCTGCTGTTAAAAACCACAAATTAGAAACAAATTATAGAATTAAACTATTAGAAAATCAAACCCAAAGCCAGAAACCATAGCGCACATCCTGCGTATCCTTCTTGAAAACCGTAAAAAGCAAAGAAAACACTTGAGTTTTCGTTTCAAGGACGTCAAGCGACCAAGTGGAAAATGTGCCAACAATGGACCAAAAACATATACGAAAATCATTTTTAGAGAACAGTTGTCGAAATGAAATGGAAAATATTTAAAATACAATAAAACATTTTTTCTTTTTTAGTTTTGGGTTCAACTTCAACGACAGACGGTTGCAGAGCTGCTGACCCTGTGTGTTGTTTAGATAAAGGTATAGAGTCATTAAGATAACAATCTGTACCAAAAAAAGAGAGAAACTGTAAAACTATACCAAAACTGTAACACAAAATTGTCATTAAAAGTATAAGAATTTTGGGTAGAAAAAACAAAAACTATATTAAATGGACAACATGTGTTGAAAGGCAGCGAGGGCGTAAGGACAACAGTTGTGTTGATGTGTTTATGTTAAGGGGAACTACGCAGAGCGATGGAAAACTGTTGATAATTTCATTTAAAAGTAGCATAAGAGGTTTAGAAAATATAAATTGCGAATTTAAAACAGAAAATCAATATTATTTTTAAAGGCATGGAACAAACAAACCGCATCAAAAGACATCAAACTGTAACTAGAAAAGACTGGCAACAGCTTGTGGCATCCCTAGTGGCATGACCAACACAAATTCACTGATTGAGTGAGTGGCAAGCTGCAGGTAGTCTGTCAGTATGGTTAGATCTCTAAAAGTGCAGTTATACCAAAATGTAGTAACCAACTACCTGCTGGGTTTTGGCCGAAATAAGATGCTACGCCTTGATAGATGATTGAGTGGTCTGTCAATTCACCAAACGGTACAGTTGGTGAGCGGCAAGTTAGCGGAACTGGAAAATTATGTACGCCTACAGCAAATTACACATGCAACATATGTATTATGTGCGAATAGTTGTCAAGCATTTCAAAGCGCAATAATCAATTTTAAGCGCACTTGTGGCAAGCAGCAGGAACTGCTCCCTAAAGGTAAAATCACACCAAAACTACAGGGAGGTCCACATTGCGTTTTTTTTGTCTGTTTTCCGCTGACAGTCACTGAAAAGTAAGACGCAATGGCATGTCAACATCGGAATGGCTGACGACTGAAGTCCACGTCGACGTAGATTGCATCGAGGATTGATAGCTGTCACAGAAATTTGACATAACAAATGTCACTTGAGGCGCTGAGCTGTTTCCTGTGGCCACTCACTGCGTAGTTTTAGGGTCCCGCGTCCACGAAATATGCAAGCTCAATGAGTTCACTCAAATGAAATAAAACTAATGTTTGTTTTCAAAGATTTTGTCAACTTGTTTGTCTTGCAGAGTCGCTGCCGTGGCATAAAAAGACACGAAATTAAATAAGTGTTGTCAAGGGAAGCCACAAGACTAGACGATCCATCGTCTATATAGATTATTATTTCAGACTGTTGGGGTTGGCTTTTTAAAACATGTGTCATTCATACGTTGAAATCTTGAAAAGTAAGTGTGCAGCAGCGGGAATGCTGACAATGAGCGTCGACTTCAAGTTTTGTAACAAATTACAGAATGTAGCAGATTTTTAATGTAAATATAATTGTCTAATTGTATAATCTGTGGCAGATGTTCTTGACAGTGTGCGGTAATGTTGGGGAAGAAATCAAAATGTAGCACGAAGGTCACAGCAGGCGAATGTGGGAACTGTTTGTGTTGCATACAAAGGAGTAGGCACATGTGTCTTGCAGCGCTTAACTTGGTTTGGTTTGTATCAAAATGTCTGGGCGTCTGATTTATAAACCTAAAAGGAGCAGCGCCAAAAGAGATTTCTATGTCACGCTGAGATTTTGTTCTTTCGAAGGATTAACGCTCAAAGTATGCACAAAGCAGAAAAATCTAATTATACTGATTATATTGGAGATGCTTTGAACGAAAGACCAATATCAGCTGTTTTCATTTGTAACGACGCAAACTTGTAGAATCAGAATAATAAGCAAAATATGTTACATATATATTTAGCCTGCAAGGTTTGGCTAACGAGTTTCAGCTTATGTAGTCAAATGCTTAGTTTCAAAAGCCGTTCGAATAAACCTTTTTACCAGTCTTATTAACAAAAAAAAGTCAACATCCGGTGAAAAATCAACATAAAGCTTGTGTGTTGTCTACCTGGTCCTTCCAACGGCCACATACCTTGTAGCTTCTTCACCTAAACGCATAAAATGACCCAGCCGGCGTTGCCAATGCGTAAAGGGCTAAAGATCTTACAAAGTAGTTTCCGCTCAAACACTCCAAATGCATTTTCATCAGATCGCGTCATCACCTAGGCTTCATCTACAAAACGGGAAGCATGAGCGTCATATAGAGTGTTAGTTTCGTCTGGCGAGAGTGGTCTTCACTGCTCATTTGCCTACTGAGACCAAAGTAACATATATTGGCAAGAATGATTCTCTAATGATGCAATCGATGATTATCGAAAGGATAAACCAAAAATTTACACTTAATCTTCATAGTGACTTTGAAGAGCATGAATATGAAGAATTGTACAGTTTTTTTTCTGTTTACCGAGGACTTTATTCTTATTGAAAGAATATGTACTCAGTACTCAGAGTATCATATCTGAATTGCCTAATTCAAACCACTTTCGACAATTTGCAGCCAATTTCGCGGGATGCAATACTGAACTTAGGCATTGCAAAACAAGATATTGATACTCCAACATGGAGCGAAACTTAATCTATAGCTAAATTTGCTTTGTTAGAGACATTTCTTCCTTATAAGTCTAATAACAGATATCATAATTTCTCCTTTTTCCTATAAAAAACAATTGCGAACCTAAAGTTAACTTTAACTTTGTGGGAAACTAAGCAAAAATTTTTTGTTTGTTTCAAAGGTCTAGTCGAATCGAACATCATCCTAAGCATCTGATGGATTTACATACGTAAACAAAGAGTTTCTAAAGTTTGTTTGTGATTTCCTATTCCAACCCCAATTGATTTCCCCAACACGGTTAAAGCCTTGGTGCTTCGCAATCACGTATTTTAAAGTGCACCAATTTATATTTCAGCCTATGAGGTGAACTGCTATAGCAATACTCTAGTTTACTTAGTATTTTTTTCTGCCTGTGCCCCTGTTTGGGCGCCATCAACTTGTACTTAATGCTCTAGCAATTAAACTGTCAGCAGAATGGCATTAGGCGCATTGTTGCTTGAGCACAATTCAAATTGCATGCCACACATGCTTTCACCCACACACACACACACACACACACACACACACACACACACACACTGCACAACACCTCTAAACAGTTGCACAATTACAGACACACAGCCACCTAAAGGTGTCCAGCAGCGACGTCATTCATTGACACACACGCGCTCGCTCGTTGGCTCTCCCACACACAGCCAAGTCCCCAATGAAGCGCTCCCAATTCCAGCTGTAGCTGAGGCTGCCCGAGAGGTGGGTGGGCGCTGGTGCGGTCGTCCGTCTGACACGGCAACGCTCAACGTTCTACACATTCAATGAGTTTTACCTTTTTGTTACTGTTTTCATTTCGCTTTCAGTGCAAATGCCTCCTCCTCCTCCTGCTCTGCCCAAACCCTCAACGCACTTTTCCAGCGCGTTTTGACAAACGACTGACATTCATCAGTGTCAGACAGTGACATCGCCGTCACCCGCCCATCGTCTGTGCTGCCACCAAGCAGTCACCAGGCGGCAACGCCAGCCTTTGCTGACGTGCGCTCAACTCCCAACAGAGAGCAAAATAAAACAACAACAAAAAGTGGAACTTTACTCGCAGCAACGGCAGCAACAAATCAAAGGCACATTCCAGTCAACGACTCCGTCGTCGTGGACGTCGTCATCGCTGCCGCTCCCGTTTGACGTGCAGCCGCAGCAGAAGCAGAGCACATAGCCACACCAAAGAGCATCTGGAGCGCATTAATCGACACATTTTGTGTGAGTTGATCAGTGGTCGTCGCAGCCCCCACTCCAGAGCGGGGCACATTGTCGTGCACGCTCGTTGTGTGTGGGGCTGCTCCCAAAAAATAAAGCATACCTAAAACAAAACCAACGCACATCCTGTGCAAATGCTTTGATGCCATAGTCAGCAGCAGCAGCAGCAGCATCAAAACAACACCAAAAACAACAACTTTTATTATAAACAAACGCGCCCTCCTTGCTGCACTTCCTCCGTGCCACCAGCTCGCCCACTGCTCCGCTTGGCCATGACTGCGTGGCACTAAATTTTTGCATGACAAATTGCCGATAAGATCGGCAGCAGCGGCAAGCGGCAGCATCACAACAACAACAACAACAACTCAAACTGTTGGCGAGTGTGACGAACGTTGCTTGTTGCTTCGTGACGTCTTCGTTGGTTTTGTTGTTGGGTGAGTTGCGCTTTTGGGGCATTTTGTTGTTTTTTTTTTCTTTTTGCGCTGTTGCCCCTTTTTTTGCAAATCTTGCAGCTTGTTGCATCAGCATAGTGGTTAGAAGTTTTTGTGGACGCGGCGGAACTGGAACTTTTTACAGCAGGAAGTTGGATGTGAAAAGATGATAAGCTTGGGGTGCTGATAATATAAACACGAGAAGACGTTATTACCAAGCTGGAGCACACGATTCTTAGCGGACCGTTCGGCACCACTACGACTGTTGGACCGTATGCTACTTAGCTAAGACCTCCATCACCCTCTCTATCGCTCCGTTTCGGAGAAACACTGTCAGACCGACTACTCTCCGAACATCGGCATTCACTTCGGAATGACCAGAGCAGTTTCTTATGGGGTCGGATTAGGCATTCCATGTTCAGAAGAAGAGTCAAGTACTCTGAGCGCAATCTATAAACACACATTTAGATTGTGTTCCGGAGGAGCAGGACTGGAGGAGCAGGACTGAAAGATAGACGTTTGGGAGGGACACTTTTAGACCGACTACTTTTCGAACATAAAACCTCGGATCGGTATTTACTTGGGAAAGGCCAGAGCTGATTCTTATGCGATCGGATTAAGGATATAAGAAACTTCCAAGTTCTCTAGTGTTATTTGATAAACGTTTAAAATTCAGTTAGGAAGAGCAGGACTGAAAGATGGCTAGAGGACACGGGAGTCGGGCTAGCGCCCACAGTCTTTGATGAAAAAAGTCACCTAAAACTCAATCCAGTCCTATATAACAATCCAACCGCGTGACAAACTTCAGCTTGAGGAGCGCAAATCATCAAAAAGAGCTACTAGTCTAACTTCCGCACTCATAATCATTTTGCACCACTGTGCAGTCATGCAAGTGGAGCTCCATTACAGTTTATGCCTTTGGCCATAGGTTTTTGGCGCTGCAGCAGCAAACCAAGCGTTTCGCAATTCATTTTAACGATCTCCCATTTAACGCGTTTCATACAACGTGCAACAGAGGCAACAGCAGCAGCAGCGAGAACAACAACTTGAGAGTTGTCTTTATAAAGTCGTTTCTCCACTGGCAAATTGAGACATTAAAAACGCCAAAGCAAAACGCACGAGCGTCTCGCCTACAGATGATTATGATGATCTTCGTGCAGCAGGAAATTTCACGGCGAGAGTCATCGAGTCGTCGAGCATGGGCAAAAATTTAATTAAGGGCGTTGCATTTCATTTATTTTCATCAGCAAAGACCCCGAACCGGCTGAAAGACTGAAGATTGTTTCTTATCAGTTGCAGTTGCAGTTGCATCATCAATATGCCATCAATGTTTACGTATGCATTTAAAATATGTATTGAATTTCAGTGTCGAAGCGGGGAACAGAGCACCCGCACGGCATGGCGCTTGTTCTGAATATGATATTGAGAATCCCCTGAGCGCATCCTCATAATCAACCCATACCGAGCTGACATTAACAAATGATATTTGATTATGAGACAAATTGTCTGATGCACCGACATGGTCAGTGGGTTCGCCAGAGCCCCGATCGATGCTCAGATCATAGACATCGAAGGCGTTTGCAGCTTATCAGTGGAACTCGTGACGGCAACATCAGCTGATTGCTGGTGATGATCATGATGAGGGGCAGCAGCCTGCTGTTTGCTTTTAATTAGGCAGCGTGAAGCGCTAACAACAAAATTGCCGAGTAGCAGGGCTTCGAAAAGAGGGGGAGATGAGGCAAGCAATGCGACACGGTGCGCTGCTGAGCATTAACGAGAATTTATGGGAAATTATTTTTTGTTGTTAATTTTTAATATTTCTTACTCTCTCTCCCAGTCTGTCTCTTCCATTCACTCTTGCACTATCACTCACTCTCTGTCTCTCTCTCAGTGTCTATTGTTTATATAGTGCGTGCTGCAGTCAATGCTCGCTGCCTCTTGTTTGTTATCTTATTAGTTAGTAAGTGCTGAGCGCGAGAGTGTGTGTCGAGAGAGAGAGAGGTAGTAGAGAGAGAGAGAGAGAGTAGAGGAGAACAGTGGTTCAGGGTTGCTGTTTACTGTTTGTTAGTGTTGTTGTTTAGATTGCAATTAAGTCAATTAATGGATTTTGTGGCAACATTGGGTCAAACTTGAAGTCTGCATCAAACACTGACTCCGCTGAAAATCTTCGTGCTGCCCTTTGCTTGCAACTTCAACTTGTGTGGGTTTAATATTTTAACTTTACAGTTGCTCAAAATTGATATTAATGTTGACTTAATATTGCAATAACTCAAAATTAAAAAACCAGGGCAAAAGTAATAGAAAAAGAAAGAAGATGGGAAAATGATGCTTAAATTGACCATTAGTTTGGTTTCTGATGAGATCTGGTATGAGTTCTATAAAGACTAAAGACAATGTAACTTGTGTTTATGCTGCATATAGTTTAGGATCAACGAAAGCAATCGCTTGAGCTTCCAGTATTGTTACATATTCGATAGACTTCCTAGAATATAAAAGTGCAAATTAGTAGGCATAACATCATCCCGTCCAGGTTGAGAAAGGCTGCAATTCAACTGGAACTTAAGGAGACTCTTAAAATGTTTAGAGTCTAAACATTTTTCTTCTAATTGAACTGTGGATATTGGTTGCTGCTACATCGATGGATAGTCATCTGCCTGCAAATACAGTATTTGCTCTCCCGAGATTACCTAAGTGCCTGACACATTTCATTTTTGAGTCTAGGAGGCACCTTTCATATTGATTTGGAAACAATGAATTGACAACTCGAGTTTTTGCAGCTTTTTCCTTGCCAGTAGATATACATAGACTATGCTTGCTTTACGTGTGGTGACCAGTTTAGACAATACCACCTCAGCAGGTCAAAGCTTGTCGTATGAGGTGACTAACAATGACACTCAGAATCAGAAGAACAAGTTAGCCGAAGACTTCAGGCAATACGAACCATATAGGAGCTTAGGCGGGAACACCAACCTGATCGTAGTGTATCAAGCTTCGGACCTATGCGGAGGAGCTGGAGGCTCTACATCCGAACTGTATCCCATGCATTAATTTTCAGCTTAGCAAAGAAGCTAAAATGTCTTCTAAGGAAACAGACGGCCATGAATGCTTAAAGCGTTAACTTCGGTATAGGTTTTAGGGGTCACAATTGGAACGGACCTTAACGACACCCTTATCGAGTACTGCAACATTGCGAATATACCGACAAGAGATCAAAATCCAACGCTTTAGACATCGCGAGATTTCCTGTGCAGCCCACCATCTATCTTCAGCCTTTCTTCCAGTTTTAGGTATATAAAGTGCTTTCTATATAACATCAGTTGTCCGAAGACCTTGGTGTAGTTAAATTAAGTTACCATCTACATATATGATAAACAAAATGATATTCGTCTTGTAAGATTTTACACATAGATATTACTTCGCAAAATGCTTATTCGTCTCCTTGCAAATTCCGACATAGAAGTCCAGTCGGCCTCTGCAACAAGTCGAGTCAAGGTAATTATACTATGGCAGGTGATTACCCCAAGCAGGGCAATTAGATCTTTCCAATTTTGACTAAAAATATAACTCGAGTCAAATCTTAGTACCTTCTTTGTCAAGCATTGAGCTGTGGCTCTATGTTTAAGACATTGATCAACGTCTAAGTGTCATAGTAGATACGACAAGACTGCGTTTTGGGGCGTTCTTCAATTTCATGGTCTTCGTTAAGTATAAACATTCTAATGTTTTTCACTATCTCAGTGCACTTAAAATACACAAACGCATTGCAAATTTGGTAAGGTAACCAATATATGGTCAACCAATGCACCGTATGCTATCTAACTTCAGGTGTTCCACCATGATGACAACTGTGTACTAACTGTCCAGCTTCCTTTGACACGCCATATGACATCTAAGTAGGAATTTTTCTACAGACAAACCGTCAATAATATGTTTATATACGGTCATCCAACAGTGCTCCCCTAGACGGCAACCCAGCATGTCATGCTCAAGGTTGCAGCTTCAATAAACTATAGATCTCAAGGTCATAAAATGGCATACAAATTGGCAACTAACTATGGTCATATAAAAACAGATATTTCAACAAAATCTCACACAGAGTTCAATGGTAAGTCAACGGGTACATAGTTCTGGCGGATTTATGATCTTGTTGTAGGTTGTCCGAGCAATGACTTTGGTTCTAACAATGCCAAAGACCATAAAAATCAATTACGACACGTAGCCGCTACGCTCTGTCTATCTCAACTTTGACATGGCACGAAACTGCACAACACTGACACTGACGATTTTATGACAACTCATCATAGCGTGACAAGGCAGAGATACAGATACAAAGTTACAGATACATATACAGTTACATACAGCCATCTATAATTAGTCATTAAAGCGTGAATTGTGTGTACGATCAATGAAGATCTTTGGGTTATTTCGGCTTGTTTTGTGATTAAAGCAGCTTGTAAAAAGAAAATCGAATTTTTGTGTAGATTCCAAAACTGAGACAAAAGTTGTAAGTCATTTTCTGTGGAATTTTTCAATAGTAAAAACCAAACCCAAATGTCATGTGGGCAATGGCAACTATTACAGCTTGGAGTTAGAGGGGGCTATATATGTATCTATATTTGAGGTTAGCTTGCGTGTTGCATATGGCGTGTTTTTCTAGCGTTTTGAAGTTTCAACTGCATTGGCTACGCTACCAACATGTTTTTTGGACCTACTCTAAACAACAACAACAACTCAATTAGCCGCAATGCGCTTTTTCGGGCTAGTTAAAACAAAACTTCTATGTAAACTGCGACCTTTGACTTCCCGTGGCGCAGATTTTTAGCTTGCAGCATGCTGCGCCTCTAATGTCCTGCTAATGGACCTTTGCTCTTAACTGTTCTGGCACTGTGGTCAGCAGCGATAATGAAGTGTGAATATTTGCGAGAATTCTTGTTTTGCAGCTACCTAGGCGTCAAGGACTTTAGTCCTATGGGCGAAACCCATCGCTTTTTTTGTGTAGGGCGTGTTAAATTTTTGTTTTAATTTGCATTTTAGCCCGTTTTGGTTGTTTTTGAAAAAGGTCGTTTTGGTTGCTGCAAATTCGTTGCGGTTTCGTTATGCTGTTCTTAAGTTACCTTAAGCTGTGACTCTCAAAATGCAAACATATAGCAACATTTTCCATTTACCAAGCACTCCGGGCTCAAAGTATGCATAGACCACAACACATGCCAGGCATAGTCGTAGCAGAAGCCGAAGCCGTGCCCGGAGCCTGCAACGGCTCCACATACTCCAAATAGTGGCGCTGCCTTAATCAAATTATTTCACACACACATAGACAAAGTTATGCAGCACTTTAGCCTGGCCCAAAATGGCTGCCAAAATATTTTTGTGCCACTTTGGCTTGTGCTACTACAGCCTGCTTGCCACATGGCAGCCACTAGTAGCTGCTACTAACACTAGTAGTTGCCAGCTTGTACATCAATTTTAATTATTTCTTGACGCGAGTTTTAGATTTCACACAACGTGTGGCTGCCATGTTTTAACCTTTTTCGCGGTTTTTCCGCCAGCAGCTTAGCGCAGATTTTCACTTGCGGTTAACTGCTGGGCGGCTGTTTAATTTTTCAAAAAGGAAAACCACACGTAGCAGTGGAAATTGCTACACTCGGCAAAAAAAACTACCTATAATGCTCTAACATTGTACATAGCTGTAGCTTTAAATCATAACTATCAAGCAGTCAGTTAATAAAAATCGAATTTCTCATATTTAAGGCATCATTTTGTTCTGAGTGTAGCTGCTGCGGCGGGGATACTCCTGTGGCTGCAACTTAAATTCTGTTGTTTCAACTAATCTTGAGCAAAGTCGCCGCTTATAAGTTGGGCAATTTGATTGTTTCGCAGTCAACCATAAAAACATTTGACAAACAATCAAACAATACACAAAAGTATCTACAGGATCAGCAAAATGCGCACTTTGAAGTTGGCGACAGCAACTTCTGGGCTATTGGCTGTTTGAGGTTGACCCGAATGCCGAGGTTTTCGATTTCGCCATAAAAAACAATCAACAGGCAACAAAAGATAAAACTAGAACAAGTCGAGCCAAAAACCTCAAAAGCCTCAGAGAGCTGTGTCATGAAAATGCCGCAGTGTTTAATTGTGCCAATTGCACAATACACAAACACACAAAAACAAAGTCTATAGATACTTTATATATATATCTTAGCGAAAAGTTGTTAGCTGAATTTAGTTTGTTTGAACCTTTGTGCGCTGAAACGTAAAAATGTCCTTTTGATGCACCAAGTTGAGTCTGAGGCTACCTGCCTTTGTCTTGTCAATGTCACTGGGGCAGCCTGAATAGAGTTCCACAGAGTTTTCTTGGGTTTCTGTGCTGTTGTCACCTCTGATAAACGCCGCCTAAGCCCGTATGACAATGCCACAATCGAGCCAAGTCAGTTGCCAATGGAACTGCCACGTCACAGGCGGCGCGCTTTGAATCAAAATTGAGTTGTCCCAGCGCACTGGAGCCGCCACAACTCACACTTGGCACCTCGCTGTGCCGCACCTTCTCACATCCTCAGAGCGCATGTTTGTCGGCAGCAGGTTAAAGGATTATTATGATTATGGCCTCACAAGTCAGCAGTTTTTCTCTTGGGTTCAGTCTTGGCCATCATTTGTCAACAGTTTAAGTAGCTGTAGACTCCTAAACACATCGACTCATTCTTGTCACACTCTTTTATTGTGCTATCAACCTTTTGTTGGTGACACAATAATTTCTCGGCTAGCGAGAGCATGTTGAATGTTGGCTTAATTGTTTGTAATTAATGCTAGCGGTAAACGAGCTACAATTCAAAGGCATAATAGATAAAAAAGGTAAAACTAAAATCAATGCAAGTTTCGGGTTTTCCTACGCTATTTTCTCTTTGACCTTTCAAGTTGAGCGACCAATCTGCTCTTTAATGGGCTACTTTGGTAGGAGCAGCAGAGTAGCGCATGATAAACTTGGCTAATGGCACAGATTTGTCACTAAAGGAGTTTTGGTCTTACATAACTAAGATGTCCATAACACTTTGGTGTTTGTCGGTAAATGGGCTGAGGATTAATTTAGATAAGCTGCCAATAAATGCAAGATTTTCGATTGTTGCGATCTGAAGACAGTTTTTTTAGGATTTGATGCGCAAGTAAAGTCCATTATGTGTTTTTAGGACTTCATCAAAGCCACAATGAGCCAATTGTAAGTTTTTTTTTTTTTTTTAAATGATGGCTTGAAGATCTATCCATCATTTGGAGTCAGCAAAAATGCTTCTGGAGGCGAATCTCACAATAGAATTGTTTCCAAACCATAATTAAGCAAAATTTTTGAGTTACCAAATCCGCTCTCTAACTTAAGACAGATCCGAACAAAACGTTGATCACAAGCGGACTTACGGTTCTTGATTTACAATCAAGTGTTTATATCACCTATATATCGCTGGCCGTTTCGTTATAGCCCATCGTCATTTTGATGTAATGGTTGAAACATATCTTCTTCTTCTTCATGTAAAGCTCTCTTTCAGGCGTCTCTCCTTCCCTGGTCCTTCCAACTGAGACATGGTCTGCACCTTCGTCGCCTCCCTACCACATCCGCATTGAAGACCTAACATGACCTAGCCAGCATAGCCGTTGGATTGTAACAAATAAATATGTCTAAACCAACCGAAGTCATCAAATCTCATGTTACTCGAGAACCTTACTACCGATCCAAATGAAATATAATTTGAATTGAAGGTACTTAAATATTGGTTTGATGTGTTTCAGTTAGTTTTGGTCTACCTTGATTCAATATCGAGTTAAAAGACAATAAACTCAATAAAAACATTTTGGAAATTAAAATTTTTTTAAAATTTTTTTGGTTTTTTTTCAGCTAAAACTTCTCATTCTTTCCAAATGACTTCTTTGATTACGAAAGTTCTTATGACTAACGAATCTTGTGGAATAAAATGTTTGTTTTTGAGAAACTATCCCTTGTGTACTGACAATTTCAGCTGGAATAGAGGCCTACGCTGCGCCTATACACCAACAGCACAGAGTATACTTTACTTTAGCGCATAACTTGAAAACCCCAAGAATTCCAAAACGAAAATGAAATGAAAAGCTATCCTTATTATTCCTTTTCAGCTAACTGGTACTCTCATTCAATTGTTTCACTTAGAACTGCGATAATTGTCTTCAATCAAACCTTTTTGCTCCGCTTACTTAACTAACTTTTACTGAATAAGTGAACATTTTATATGTGCAATTCTTCTTTGAGATACTTTGCCAGCTTTCCTTCGACTCACTCTGTTCACATTGTAAGTGCCTTGCAACATCAGCAGCAGCAGCAACAACAACAACTACAGTAATTACAAAAAATTCAAATTTAATTAAACTACGCTACTTGAAGTGTATTTGTATTGCCGCGCCCCTCCCCAAACATGGACGGACAGCCATGGCAGCTGTCAGTTTTTACTTGACAGTTCAAATGTTGTACAACTAGTGTACCCCCAGCGCCTCCCGCCCCTGCATTCCTGTACCCCCACTCTGGTGCCACTTAAGTGTGTGCATTGCCAATTTTTGCATGCGTCAGTCAAGCAACTCTTTTTGGCTCGACGCACAGTGGATCCAACTGACTTCTTTTTCGGCAAAAATCATAACTTTTGATGGATCAAAGATATTTTCAAAATTTAGAATGCATGTAACAGAGAATTCCTTAAGCTTCTGCGTTATACCGCGGTAAATATGCTGTGAAGAGAGGTAGCTACAAAAAACGGTAGTTAAGTTCGATATTATATACACTAAAAGTCTTAGCCTTCCACCTATAAAATGTGCTTATTGCTTAATAAATCGTTAAAGTTTTGAAAATCTGTTGGCAAGATGTTTGCAGTCTATTTTGATCTTAGTGTACACACGTTCGCCAGATAGACAAACTTTCGACGAGTACGATTTGATAAAAAAGAAGCACAGTTTTTGGATTTTGTCATGATATGCAAGGATAAGACGTTTGCTGTATATATATCTATACACAGCTTATTTATCGCAGTGTATCGCACAAGCTTAAGGACTTCACTGTTCTATGCATTTTAAATTTTGAAAATATCTTTACTTCTTCAAAAGTTATGTTATTAGATTTTCGCTGAAAAAGAAGTCAGTTTGATCCACTGTGCGACGTTCGCCACTCTGCTCACTGCCGCGCCTCTCTTCTGTTTGCGCTCTTTGGCAGCCAATTTGACAGTCGCTCGCTTTTGTTGTCCAATGCGACAGCAGCAGTGGCAATTTCTAATTAAATTATTCAATTTGCCGAAATAAGAGAAATAAATAAAAATAAAGAGCGAAAAGAGAGAGGCGTTGGCAGCTGATTGTCCCCAACGCAGCGGGCGGTCACTTGGCCAGAAAATGGGGGGCACAGAGAGAGGCGGTGAAAAAGAAAAGCGAAAAGAAAAACGCTGCAGCCTTCATTCATGGCAAGTTTTTGGCTCTTTTTTCTATTTCAGGCTTGCCACTAAGTGTCGGGTCTACTTTATTGAGCAGTTTTTTTGAATATTTTTGGAATGGTAAAACTTGTGGCCATTTATAAAAAATACGTTGCTATAACATAAAATTTGTCAAAGTAGCAAACATTTTGGATCTTAGTTATGTTACGTTTAAAATTGGAATCATGCAAGCTGTCAGGATGGCCGAGCGGTCTAAGGCGCCAGACTCAAGATAAGTTCTTGCCTTTCAACCAAGGTTCGCATGAGCGTTCTGGTCCTCTCTGAGGGCGTGGGTTCGAATCCCACTTCTGACAATTCCAATTTTTTTTATATTTTTTTTTTATATTTTTTTTATTTTTACATTTTATGTGCTTCTTTTTATTTATTAGAAATAAATTTTTTTTTCATATGCACCGGGTAGAAATTTAAAAAAAAAGTTTTAAATTCTTAGTTTGGATCTTGAGCCGTTAACTATACAAAAAGCCATTTGGCTATTATTAGCTTCACACAAAGCAGATTGTTTGGATTTCAACTTCGTGATGAAATATCGTGTATCTAAAACAAAAAAAAAACATCTTCGAAGTAAAAAGCATGTAGGTACTTCTATCCAAATCACAATATATATGATACAATTTATGCGACGAGATACAAAACACTGTATAGGGCAATATTTTCCATTGATAATGAAATTTTAAAGAAAATTTTTAAAGGTTCTTGAGAATGATAAATCTTCCAAACCAATAGCCAAATCAAAAACGAAAAGCTTAATCTACGCTTTAATACCTAGACAATGTTATATGGTTCGACCGGATCAGGCTCAAAACTTCCTGTAATTTATAGCTAGTGAACAACAGCACTTCGTTAGAGTTCCTTGCTTTCGTCACAGCATGAACTACCGTTTATTGAGATATAACCACGAAGTTATAATTATGCCTTTAAAGAGTTTTTTAAGAGAAAATACTACTTTTTTTTTTTAGATATTATGGAACATGGCTTAAGTTATAATTGGCTGATTTCGCCAACTGAGTGATAGTTGAAACAAAATAGTATTTTTTTCTTCCGAAAAAAAAACCGTTGTGAAAGATGTTAAAATCGCACAGATATGTTCTCAACTTTTATGAACTTTATAGTTGAAAACTAAAATTATGCATTTGAATGATTTTCATATAGGAATTGGGAATAGTTAAGATCGATGACCCTCGCCAGTTACAAAATTTTTTGAATATTTACAGGAATAAGAACAAAAGATTTCGTGCTCAAAATTTGTCATCTTATGCGTGCTTGTAAAAAATGGAGCGTATCGCGTACGACAGTATAAGTACATATATTACTGAAACGATTCTTTTCTGGATTCTCTTTTCGCTTAACTTAAGCTGAGTTTGTGAAATATGTCTCTTTCTAAGTTAAGAAGAATCAGATGATCAAGTCAGCATTCTTTCATGCTAATACGAACTACATGTTCAACTAATTTCTTTAAAGAATTTCTTACTATTATTGGCAGGAAGATCGCAAGAAAAGTGTTTCTATGAATCTGTCTATCATGTTCCAATTGTTGGTTTATCTATTATTGTTGGAGCTATTGGGAAATCATTTGCTATTCATAAAATACAGGTTATATATCATAATTGACTATATGATTCTAAAACACTTTCGATTATAAAAACCATTCATGATTCTACTCAATTCTGGCTTCGTTTAAGTTTGGTTGAAATAACTTTTAAAAAAGGTAAGTGAAAATTACGTTCACAGAAACATACATTAAATACATATCAATATTGAAATTTTTTGAAAATGTTTGAAATGTATAGATAAATAAACTAAGCGAAAATGCAGTGTTCTTGTCATTGCGTGGCAAAATGTTGTATGCTGCGTGATAATCTAATTGTTTGAAGCAATACAAGCAGCAATTAAAAGTAACGTTTTTAAAGTAAAAATTTGTTGTCAAATGCGTACCAAGTATTCTTCTATACCCCTCTCGATCCCTTCTTACGCCTTTATAACACCCATACCAATCCACTCGAACTGTCTTTTTTGTCTGACAAGCGTTTTGATTTGAGCTCACACTTGGCTTAGCAACAGCTATCATAGAATTCTACATCCTTTGGCAATTGCAATACAGTTGGTTACATTACAGACCAGTTGGCAATTCTGGTGTAACAGTTCAAAAAAAAAAAAGAAGAAGAAGAAGAATCGAGTAAAACTTTCATTTATGTGCAACGCACGGCCATAAAACTTTTGCTACACAAGACCGGAAGTTTGAAAGTGCGAGTGTTAGAGTTGCTGTCTCAGAGAAGGAGAGAGAGAGGTATATAAGCAACATATTTGGCAATGCGGAAACGGAAATATTCGCACCATGCCGAGACAACAACGACAACAGATATAACGGCAACAACAACCATGACACTGACAACAGAGTCTAAGAGTCCAAGTGGACCATCTACTTAGTTTTGCCAGCATTTCAACGGCTGACAACTGGCAGTCCCTGCGCCTGCTCCTGATCCTGTTGTTGTCCTACCCTGTCCAGTCTCGTTCCCACAGTTTGTCAGTGCTTTTTGCACGTTTGTCCGTTTGTCTCTCCTGTTTTTTTGCCGTATTTCTAAATGCATTTTTGTTGTTCAATTTGAAACTGCTTCGTCTGTAACTGCAACTTTTTAGTCGCACTTGTTTCTTGGCCCACCCATATCTAACCACAGTTTTTTCATCCATTTTGTCTTTTAGGTAACTCGGAAATTCGATAAACAAAGTTTTTAGCCAAACTGTCGTTTTTTTCGCCCTTTTTTCTTTACTCTACATAATGGAAGTGCGGTTGAAATGTGAGATATTTAAATCGAATTAGGATATTACTTTTTTTGGCGTCTACGACTTAAGACTTGCAATTATATTTATTGACAGATATAAGTTCTGTTTTGCTCTATTTTCATATTCCATTTATTGCGCCCACAAACTAAATGCATAATATTAACTAGCCCACAAAACTACTTACAGTTCATTGCCATTAGTATGCAGCGAAAACAGGGGGTGCCGCCTGTGGCTCTGGCATATGAAATTGCTTGCAACAGCAACTGTTGCACCCTGTTCAACCCCGCCAAATTGACTTAAAAGCACAATAGCTAAGATGAAAAAAACCCATTACACGCATTCATGTAAACTAATTTAAAAGGCCGACTCAAAAAGGCAGCCCACAAAATCACCACCAACGATAACAAAGGCTGCTGGACGAGGCTAAGAAAGAGGGTGTTGTTGCAAAAACAACAACTGTCAGGGTTTGACTTTGCTAATGAAGAAAAAGCAGCTGTCAGCTGTGCATTACAAGTGAAAAACCAAGCACCCGGACAGTCAAAGATATTGCAAAAACTACGAAATTCAATCACCCCGTCCCCCAAAACAACCCAAAATGGAGGCCTTGAACCACCCGCTTAAGATCCGCTGCAGTCTGCTGCTGCCGCTTGGGTCAAAGGCGTTAATGCATATTTGTCTCGTTAAGGGCCCAAAAGGCAACAACTACAATAACCCTCTGAAGGGTATGTTTGCTGGTTTGGGGGGGTCATTGTATATGTGCCACTGTAACAAGTGGCAACAACAACAACAGCGACATCGATTTATGAAAATGCCTTGGAAAACATCAGCAGTGAAGAAAAACACAGCGCAAAAGGGCAGTAAAATCAATGAAGAAAAATGTTCCTGCAAAAGATGGGCTGAAAAGAAAAACTGGCGCGCCAAAATCAATTGAAAGCAAATTATAGTTGCAGCAGTTAGACAAACCTCTCCCACCAACCCTAACCCCATAGCAACCCCAGCGCCAGTGAGTTATGGGCGTGAGAGCCAAGTGTGAAACGGACAATGAACTGCAGCGCCTTTTTTTTGCGTTGATAAAGTGAGGAGTCCAAAGGATGACCCACCCACACCGCTTAAGCTGAACGACTTTTGGGTCAATTTGCTGCATTTGCCCCCACTGTATGAGCCCCCACTGACCCACCCCGCTTAGCAGCGAGCACAAAAGAGAACTAAGGACACAGTTATGCCTATTTTCGGCTAGACAAAAGGGCAAGACGATAAATAGAGCTGCGTTGGGTCTTCGGGGGGCCCTGAAGTTATCTAAGAAATCGAGCTGAAATCTGATGATGAGCTGCATTTGTAATTATGCCAGGCAATTAAACGATTAAGAGCGAAACTTCGAGCACGAATTGGGGGGCGGAAGTGTAAGAGATTTATGAAGTGAAAGCTTATTGAACTGTACTGAGCACAAAGAGAAAGAGAGCGAGAGGGAGTAAAAGAGAGTGGAGCTAGCAATTTATTTAAAAGGCGTAAAATTGTGTGAGTTAGTACGCAGGAGCATCAAGTTGAGAAATTACCTTAATTGTAAATGGACAATTGGACAATCCTAGAGCAGATGCATCCTATGGGAAGGTACACCATAGTTTGATACACGGATGGGTCCTTGACAAATGGAGGCATAGGACTGGAAGTCGCCGGACCACGGATTCGCCTGTCCGAATATCGGATTATCGGATTTTAAATAACAGAAACTCACTTTGGTTGTGTATCTCTTAACTTTTTAAGTACAAAGTCTGGTATCCGTTTGTAAGATACTGTGTGACAGTCCTCGGGCATCTCTGTAAATCTAGATCTTAATGCTCTATCTTTTAAAAGTTCGTGTAAAACCTTCAACCATATGAAAAGTGAATGACTGCAGATTCTCTTCGTTTGCCAAAGTGAGCAATTTATTACTGAGCAGAGACTGAGAGAGTCAGGTAACTGCTTCGCTCGGACAAAGGCTTCCTTGTACGGCCTTCGAAAAGGAACTCCAGAACTTCTTGTGGAATCTCAGTTCTTTCTAGACGGGCTTGCTTAAAATTTATTTTTGAATCTCTTGAAAATTATCTCAATAAAAAACCTTTCTGATTAATTTAAAACAAGCTCAAAAATATTACTGACAATTTAGCTGAGGAAGTTATCTACTACAAAGTCAGATTGCTTTTTGATTGAAAGAGATTTCTGGCACAGATATAAATTTGTTCGTCGCCAAGATAAGAAGAAGTTTGTAATTAAACCGAGTTTTTAAAACAGGGGTTATGCCCTTTTTCGCCTAAGAACGAATATGATCATTTCTTGGGTCTCTTTCGCCAAAAAAGATGTTTAAACTTTTGGTACTAGCGCAGACGAGTAGGGTTGGAGTAATCTCGATAACTTCAGTAACATCGATAGCTTTTTTGAATGGTGTGCGGCTACTCATCTCAATCTGAGCTGTGACAAATGCACATTGATGAGTTTCTCGCAAAGAGCTGTTTCTCACTCCCAATATAGATAGGATTGATTTCTTGAAGGACCTGGCAATTCGGCTGGATGTTTAGCTAACATTCAACGAGCATATCGACGTCATGCTAATGAGCATGACGGGTCACCTGTTTATAACCCTCAATATGATGCGATATCATTCCTCTCAATGCTTAGTGCTGGTGACGTTGACTCGCCTGTTCCTCTTGACCATACGCATTTCAATATTCTGAATAGTCGCTCTTGATATTTAGAGCCCCTTCGATTAAGGCTTGGAACTGTGTGTCTGTTCCCTTATCACACCTAAGCTGCCGAACCAATTGCTTTGCATTTTAATATAAAGATAGATAGGACCTTGGAGAAAAAAAAGACACTTTTTTGTGGCAATATCTTAACACCTTCCAAGTGACAGAATTTCTCGGATTGCACCCATATCATAAAAGGACACACCTACTCATAGGCACGGGAAGGGGAACCGGAAGGCGAACGGGAAGAGGAAGATGAAAAAGAATGGGAAGAGTAATCTGAATTATCTAGAGTGGCAAGGGGGCTGTGAGCGTAGCGAGAAGAGGGCGGAGTGAGATGTAAAATGGGTTGATTCACATTATAACTCTTGAAATGCAAGAAAATGCGAAAAGCAAGAGCAAGAAGATGAAAATGAAGAAGAGGAAGGGAAACTGGAATAGGAAGATGCTCTACCTCGAGAGGGTTTTGACGAGCAGAGGATAGAGCTCCTTTGTTTATATACAGCTATACGGCTCTTTCTTTTATGGCAAACTGAAATATGAGCACGTCAGATATTTCTGAAGCTAAACAAAACATTGAAAAGCTAACTTTCTTTAATTACGTTACCGTTCGGTTAACTTTTCTAGACAATGACCAACTTATCTCAGATATAAACTGGTTTATGACCTAGCAAAACATGAAAACTTTATGGTAGCAATCTAAACTTTTAAAGACTTCAACTTTGGTTTTTCTACTAAATGCTCCCTCATTACGCATTACTCATAACTCATGCCAAATCAAATCTAGCATATCTCACAAAACATAATAATAATTTTTTTAATACTCATGCTATCTGACACACAACAAACACACACACACACACACATTACACACAGCTTTAAACACACTAGTTTCATATGCAAGTTTTGTGTAAACATGGAAATAACATAGAACATCAACACCTTAATAAGCGCACACACATACAGTACGCCGCACAGTGGATCCAACCGACTTCTATTTCGACGAAAAACACAACTTTTGAGCAACAGAGAAATACTCAAGCTTCTGCGATACACTGCGATAAATAAGCTGTTTATAGAGGGAGCTTCAAAAAATGGTAGTAAAGTTCGATATTAATACTGCAAATGTTTTATATTTGCATGTCATGGAAAAATTCCATGTTGTAAATTGTGCTTATTTTGCAACAAATCGTCCTCGTCGAAAGTTTGTCTATCTGGCGAACGTGTGTACACTAAGATCAAAATAGACTGCAAAAATCTTGCCAACAGATCTTCAAAATTTACGATCATGCAATAAGCACATTTGATAGGTGCAAGGATAAGACTTTTGGTGTATATAATTTCGAGCTATACTAATTTTTTTTGAAGCTCCCTCTCTTCAGAGCATATTTATCTCAGAAGCTTAAGGAATTCTCTGTTACATGCATTTATGCATTTTTGCCGAAAAATATGTCAATTGGATCCACTGTGCGCCGTCCCCCACCCAAGTCCGTGCCCAGCACCCACTCTGAACTCACTCTCTTTTCCACAAAGAACTACGCACTTGCGCGTGTGTAAGCTTTCGCTTGTGTGCCAATTTCAAGTGCAATTATAATTTTTGTTTGTCATGCAAAAACAACAAAAGCAACAATTTCACAGAGAGAGACACAGACACAAACAAAGCGACGCACGAAATGTTACATAATAAAAAGCAAGCTTGGGGATGTCTAGGAGTGGGTCTGCGTCACGCCCACAATCAAACTGGGTCACAGTTGGACTTCGATGCGGCGGACGCTTGGGTGCTGCCTGGCTGCCCCATGCGCAGCGGAACTGGACCACTGGAGTACTGTGTGCACCGTTACAATTTGCATATGCAACACACACATGTGTATGTGTGTGTGGGTGTGTGTGTGTGTTTGTGTGTAGGTGTAGCACACCTACTGTGTCTGTGTTACTCTAAGCATTGCATGACTTTACAGTTTTTCAACCTTTTCTAATAAATTTCCGCACAAAGCAACAAAAACAAAAGTAAAAATTTGATGCAGACGGTGACCGAAAGTGGGATACCCTTTACCCTTTTCCTTCATAAACACTAAATATGTTAAAATGGGAACGGAAGTATCCACTTTTATATTTCCTTTCATAAGATAGATATGCCTGTCAAAATTTTCCTACTGGAAACAGTATTCCATTATTCTTGGGTCAATGTCGTTGAATTTTGTAAAATGGATCAAAAATACATTTTCAAATCAATATATGGGGGGGTGTGGCAGTTATTAAGGTAAATCGATTGCGTGGGAAGTAGGGGACGGGGGTCTACACCAAATTTTGTAACTCTAGCTCACATGTATCCATATCTACATGTAGTGGAATTTTGAAGTAGTTTATGGGCGAGGGGGGTGAAATTAGCATATTTTTGATTATAACTTTTGATGTATTTATCCGATTTCGATAATTTTTGAAACATAGTTGCACATAAACACACTTCTGTCGAGTTTTGGGATGATGGGTTGTAAACTGCAAAAATATGTCACAGGGGAGGGGGGCAAGATATCGACGTGATTCGACAAACTTCATCTTTTGTTTGTAAATGCGCATTTTTTGGTAAATTTTTGTGTTTCTACCTTTTATGGAGTCTGATATCTCGATGTCATACGGAAGGACGGACAGACGGACATGTCTATATCGGCTCGACTATTGCTCCTTTTTGCCCATGGAACTTATGGTCTGCCACGCCTCCTTCTGTCTGTTACAAACATTGCACAAATCTATAATACCCTCTTACACTAGGTGTACAGGGTATAAAAATGAATATGCAAAGTCATAGAGTAACGCATAGATACATACCTATATGCAAATATACACATACATATGCATAGATAGATACTATACAGATATATATATATATATATATATATATTTATATATGTGTAAGCTCATAAATCTCCGCTTGACTGTGTGACATTTGTGGATTGCTTTGAAGCTGGCTCTGCTCCTCTTGGGTTCCACTCCTGCATAGTTGGTCATTCGCTGGCGCTTCCTGGCCAGGCTTTATTCCTGCGTTTGTGGCATTGTCCTGCAGTTTCAGCATATTTGCCGATGGCTTTTTGTTTTACCGTGTGTCCCTCTCTCACTCTCTCGCTCTCTCAATGTGTGTCTCACATTTGCATACAACTCGTTATTATTCCTTTGTCGCTTGCTGTTTGTTGCATTATTCTAATATCGCACAAGGTTAGTTTTATTTTATCATAGTTTTTTTCTGGATTTTCCATAGTGCTCATGGCCTTTATAACGCATGCTGCATATATATATATATATATATCTGTGTCCCTGTATAATTTGCATATTATATTCCCTTCTCTCACCTGCTTTGTATCTCATTTGGCACACATTACCAGCGCATAAGGCCAAAAACAAAGTTGCCGCAGACTTTTGTGGCCATAATTAAAGGTGTTAATGCTGTTGATAATTACACTGGGTGCTTCTGGCCGGGTTTTTGCGTTGACCTGAATGCGGCTAAAGCTATCGCTGTGACGATAAATCTGGTTGCTAAAGTCGCAAAAAAAGTGTGCACAGCGCATATTCTATGGCAGCTGTCTTAAATGTGTATTCAAAACAGTTGCATTGAATGCGAAAAGAAGGTATTTATGCATTTATTTAGTGCTATTTAAACTAGGAATTTACACAGTCATAAAGAGTTTACTTTCATTTTTTTTTTTGCAAACTGATGACCCACATACGGAATAGATGGCATTGTAGAGGCTGTAGTGTAGGAAGACATGCAGCAACGCCTGAATTCTGGAGCAATGAAGATGCACATTTGAGGTGGAAGGAATGAATGGAGCCTCTGTGCTGCCACTGAGCATTCAGAACAAGGAAACTACAGGTGTCATAGGTGTGTGAGTGTGAACACACCTAATCTAAAGTTAAAATTGAAAAAAACGCGTTTTAGAGTCGAGATGAAACTAAAGTCTACAATTTCTGCAATTAAAATGCAAGATTGTAATAATATTTTCATGTGTAAAGCTTTAGATAAGATTGCAATACAATTTTCATGTGTTGCTATATTTCATACTAAATTTAAAAAATCAAAACACATCGTGAACGAAATCAATGCAAAGGCCTCCAGATATCTTCTTCATCAGAAGGGGTAAGATCTGCGAAACCTGGTTGGTTTTATCACGGGTCACTCTACATTTGGTTAACACCTGGCCAGTATGGTCCTCGTTGACGACCCAACTTGCGCATGCTTTTTTGAAGGAGCCGACTTCACGGAGCTTTTTCTGTGTTACTGCACGGCCTTTGCAAGGTCGCAGTCTTCACGACTATCTACGGGAGTCGAAAAGGTTGTGTCAATAGAGAGCCTCTAAGCAAGCCTACTCTGTTTACGTACTCTTTCTTTCAATTCAACTGTTCTTTCTCTCCTTTAACTTCCTGAGTGCTAGGATGGAACAATCTTCTCGACTGAGCCGTCTCACACACCTTAAATCTAATCTAACCCTTTTATGCGGATCTTAGAATGTATAACTAAGTACACCATAAAAGTATCGTGTCAACATCTGCTCAAAAATTTTGTAACCTAGTGTTATTCATAAATGGCTGTCTTTCATTATAAGCTACATATAAGTTAACCGACCGAAACTAGTTGAAACCCAAATGGAAGTTAATTACTTGAATGTATAGACTTCTTTCCAAAATAGTTTCATCAAATGCAATGAATTTCAAGTGATGATGCAACAAAAGTAATATTTAATAATGCTCGTTAAATCCTTAAAAAGTGTGCACTCTATATAAACTTTGAGCACGAAATACTAGTGTTCCTTAACAATTTGGTCAATATTCATAGATTATTGATGCTTCCAAGAATGTCCATATTGCCAACCGAACACGTTAATTTATTGAAGTATTTGGTCTAATGAAGTTGTCTAAAAATCGTTCAAATGAAATGTGCCATTTGCCCTTAGAGCTCATAGTGGGCACAGAAAGATGCCTCTTAATGTAGACACTCATGAGAACAGCTGAAAAACCTATGCAGAACTAGTCAGTCAATACAGCTCATATTTGTATCTACATGCAACCATTGTGTAGCCTTACTACTCAAGCCCCTCGTGCAGCCTACAATGCATCTGAATCTAACCAAAATACAATTAAGGACACAATAATAAGTACATGTGTATAGTATCTATGTGAAGGTATTTATGCAGATGTGGAAAAAGGCCAATGGGCAAATCTTTTGCTTATTTTTGCTTATGCGACACTCGTAGATTTGCGGTGGCACACACATACAGGGTTTTGTAGCTGTGTGTGTGTGTGTGTGTGTGTTGCACACACATTTTGGGCACATAAGTACACATACATAGATATTTATGTATGCATATCGCTTTGACAAACATGAGGATTATCCTTAGAATTATTAATTATTATAACTGCAAACATGAGCGGGCCAGCTGCAGGTATATGTGTGGATATAAAAAAAGGATATTCTGGCAAAAAAAAAAGCACATGTCGAGGCGTTGAGTGCTTTTTGACTAATTAGTTGCCATCAGGATTTGCGTCGCGTCGGTTAACATTGAAAAACTTTCAGTCCACAGATACAAGCATTTGTAGCTGCTAACCCCAAAACGACTAAGTGAAAAGTTTTGAGCGCAATTGGAAAAGATATTGCCACTTGAGAAATAGTTTTTCATCGAGCGCGTTTCACGTTTTTCGCGCTCTGCGCTCTAATGTGCCTTTAATTTGCGGCCGTGTTGCACGAAATGGGCTGCTAATGTGTTGGTCGGTCTGGCTACAACATGTGGCCACAGCCAGACCCAACATTTCACTTGACGCGCCTAATGAGTTTGTGCAGCCACAGAATGAAATGCTGGGGGCGGTGGCAGCAGTATATGGACGGTCGGCGGCATATACTCGATTTGGACTAAGTTGCGGCGTGCCGCAAAACGAACGAAACTATTTATTAAGAATTTTGTAACAAAGCTGCAAGAGCGAGAGAGAGTGCCCCACACACCGCCCCACCCTGCCACATGCCAGCAAACAAATGGGCGCTTTTCAACGCCTGCCTCGAGTGCCGCGCCGTGTAATAAATTGCATTGAAAATAAACAGTGCTCGGCAAAAGTTTATAAACAAAACAAAAAAAAAGGCTAAAGTATTGCAGAAGGTGAAAGTGAAATGTATACGAAATGCCTTGCCACATAGCGCCCTGCTTAGGTGCGAACAAATATGCGTAAACAAAAATTTGAAGTGCACTCCGCTTGAAATGCATATGCTTTATGCGCTTAGCAACATGTTGCCAACAGCGCGTAGCAACATCAACAATGCTGCGAGAGAGCGCGCAGTGAATACGCCGGCGTGAGAGCGCGTGCGTTCATTTTCGAAATTCGAATTCATTGCAAGTTTGCTGCTGGACAGCAAAGAGACAGCCAAGTCGTTGTTTTTGTTGCTGCTGTAATTTTACATGCAGCAAACGGAAGCTGAAAAAAAAACAACACAGAAAAAAAAACCCGAGCACATGATGTTGCAGCATCCATAGTCAGAGGCGCCCCCGAACACTCCGAGACATTGACCTTGATCATATTGTGGGCTGTTGGCTGGCTGTTGGATTTTTGTTGTAGTTGCTGTTGTTGTTGTTGTTGTTCATATGCGAATTCGTCATCGAAGCATCAAAGTCAATCTGCTGCATCATCATCATTCAATTGATAATGATGCATTATACAGTCTTTAGTTGTTTTTGGCTTTTCCAAAAGCCGGCAGCTATACGAAAAACGGAAAATGAGCTTATTATAGCACTCATTGACTTGGTCTGGCTTTGGACTATGCGTACATAGACTCTTTTCAGCGACTGTTTTGAAGCTAATTATCACAAATGGAAATTTGAAACTTAAACGAATGTTAAGCTTTCGAGCACAACTGTTTTGCTTTGTATTCCAGAAGTGTTTCATATTAAAGAACCTTTGGATTTTACAGCTCTATCGATTACAGCTTGTCAAGCCCAAGAAGTTTGATGACTTGTTATGGAAACTCGGGACTTAGTACATAATTCAGTTTGCTGCTTGCAGAAGACATCAAAATTTTATGATGGCAAATAAGGAAATGAATTGAGATTTCCCATGTATAATAACATCTTGAAATTGTTTCAGAATACATATTTTTTAATTTCGTGGATGTTATTTCGAAGTTTTTTTTATTTTGCTATGCTATTAATAGCTCATGACAGTAAAATATGTCCATAAAGTAATTTTAGCCTTTTGATAAGCACATATTTTAAAAATATTCAAGCCTGTTTACGATTTCCATTTGCCGATTTTAGAATGCAATTTAATGTAATACTCGCTAATGTTGTTATTAAGCAGTACTGCACCTAGACTCTATTGTGCTTTATCGTAATCGAAGTTTTTTCACACCAACCTTTGAGAGCTACTAGCTCTATTTAGCTCAATTTTAGAAGCCGCAATGCAAATCTATTGAGATGATTCCAAAAATATGTAAGAATTGTACTCGTATTACCTAGCGATTTTATAAAAACACTGAAAAAATTACAATTTTACTAGAATTTATTTAAATTTTCATCATGAGTAGAGGAACATTTTGACAAGACTTTTTAATGAAAATTTCAGAAACCATCTTTTAAACCATTCATGCCCAACTCTTTCTTTTGAGAATATGAATGTACATGCAGGTGGTAATGGTAAAATGGTAGTAACGCTCTGAATCCAAATCCGCTGAAATATCTTAAACACTAATGAATATTTTTACGTGAAATTTACAGAGTAAATTTTAAATTAATTTTTCACCTTTCAATTTTTACACTTTTTATTTTTCTGCTCACTTTGACATGTAATAACTACGAAAGTTTTCGCACTAACGAGGTGCGCCATGCGTCATAGGTCAATCGATTTCTAACAAGACAAGATCAAAATCATGCATAAACATGCACGCGTATTTGGACAGCACACTGTGGGACAAATCATGTTTGCTGATGCCAAATGGCATTATTGGGCATGAATGGGTTGATTATTATACTTTCTTATGTGTAAAATGAGGTTAAATAAACAAATCTTATGTTATATAGCAATAAAGATATACATTTAGGTTTTTTATTTAAGTCTGTATTATAGATATATTATGTATTATAAAAGTTAATACAATATTCTTAAAATACGTAAATTTAAAATTGTCGAGAATATATAATATTCCGATTAAAAGCGCCAAGTATATTTTTCTAGTTTACAATGTGATTTTAGATAGCATTATAGGCTTATCACAGTGTAAACAAGTCATGATTACTTTTTTTGACAGAGATAAAGTTTATGAATGTCTTATAATTATTGTAGGCACTGTATGCACGCATTATTGATCATCTGGACGAACGGTTCTCAGCAAAGTAAGTTCTTCAGCGGTTGCAATTCGCACTAATACCATATGTCGTTGTAATTGTATATTGCTAGGACCAATATGGACGGGGTGACTTAGAAATGCGTATTTGGTCTGGATAATGAATATACATATCGCTCATTTACTGAAAGACCGTCATAACTCAGAAATTTCGATTTTGCAGCAAACACGTTTAAAGTTTTTTGAGCTATGACAGTCTTCTAGTAAATGAGAGATATGTATTCATTCATTGTATCAAATTTAAAACTTTAAGCGAAATCTAATTTTCTGGGTTATTACAGTCTTCTAGTAAATGAGCGATATGTAGCTAATTAAATAAAACTCTCTAAAATGCACAATCAAAACACCCATGAATATTAGTGCAAATAATATTGCAACGCAAGCGAAAAGCGGTTTTGAAAAGTATATAAATTTCCTAAACTATTAATCAAAATATAAATTTCGACTATAAATTTATGTGTTTGCTTGTCCTCTTTCATTAACTTGCTAAAGAGTTCAAGAGCAGCAGAGGCCAGAAAGCAAAATGCATCGCAGCGACAAACAATATTTCAAAAGCGGAACTAATTTTACAAACAGCACTGTAGTCGAAAACGACTGCGAAAAGTGAGAGAGAGAGCAAACTGCTTGTTCATCGGCCGAGTGAACGCACGAGAGAGCACAATGTTGCATGCAACAAATGACACGAAGCGGCAGGCTCGTGCGTGCGTGTGTGTGTGTGTGTGTGTGTGCTTGTGTTTGTGTTGCGACGTGCACAAACCGGCAAGCGCAGGCAGAGCCAACAGTCATTGCTTGCCAATGAATGCTGAGCTGCGAATGCTTCAGAATATATTTTGACCTCGGCGAGAACGGACGTGTGTGTCGGGTGTTTCGTTTTTCGTTTTAGCTCGTCGCTCGTGTAACGCACGCATTTTCTCAACTCTCGAAACAGACGCAACTTTTTGTACCGCCAAAGACTGACCCATAACAAAAGCCAGTAATGTGAAAATTAAGCAAAAAGTGAAACAAAATGTTGTTTGCAAATGAAATGTGCAACGAATTTATAAATAAATGAAGCTAAATTAAGAAGCCAACAACAAATGCATCTCAATTCTATTGTATAAAAAGCAAATTGTGTGCAAATTCAGTGTGTATGTGTAACAAATAATAATTAAAAACCAGCAGCGAAAAAAAAGTGCATGCAAATAATTATACTTTATAATTGGATTTAACTTAATTGCAAAGGCAAATGCGTTAAACTTGGCAACTCTAGAGCGTCAAAGTAAATAACGTGAACTCTTTTTAATTTTCGGGAGTAAAACAGCGGGTAAGTTTTGCTTTTGTTGTTTTTCTTGCCACAAGCAGCAAGGTGGCATAGAAGCAGCGAAAAGAAAGTACAAGAAATGGCCCACTGTCTCTGTCTCTTGTCAACGGTTTTTTGTGGCCTGTTTTTACGCGGGTGTCACAGTGGGATGGTTGTTGTTGTCGCTTGTTAAACTTGGCAGCCCGCTTTTTTTTTTTTTAACTTTGCTGCAAATGCAACAAAAAGTGGCAGAGCTGAGCATCAAAGCAAAGCTTTGTTGCATATAATTGAGCGTAAGCCTAAGCCGTGCATTGGTGTCTGTGTGTGTGTCTCTTTATATGAGTGAGTGTTGTTTAGCTTCTAAGTAGCTGTTGATAAGCAGTTGGAAACCAAGCTTACAAGCCGATTTTCAAGCTAAGAAACTTGACATTATGTGTATTTCAAGCAAGTGAAAACTTTTGTTACGCCCAATACGCAAAGTGGGCGCAGACTTATAGCAGACAAGTCTTGAGATTATCGTTTTCATATGTGTTCTATTGTAGTGGAAGTGCTCTGAAAAACTTTAAGGTTTCCAAGTTCCAAATAGTTGTCAAACTCTTAGAGCGCTTAACTTTGGCGGCTTATAACATTTCTAAGCGTTTTGACTAGTTTGCAATGTCTCATCATAAGCTGTTATTAGTGATATCGGAAACCGGCCTAGGTTTAGTTTAGAAGTTAAGCACACAATTAGTTTAAATGGAGTTTAGAGTTCAAAACCAAAGCTGTGTAGGCATAAGTTTGAGCTTTGTGTTTAGCTGTAAGTAAGCAAAAGATTTAAAGAACATGCTTATAGTTATAATTGTTAAAGGGTTAAAATAACGAATAAACTTTTACTCAAATTCATCACATTTCGAGAGCTAAGTTTATTAGACTTCCACTGCAAGCAAAGTTTTTTTTTTTAATATTAAAGTATTTTCTGTAGGTATTGTGGAATAAAATATATAGATTTTTTTGTACCATAAAAAAATAAAACTTGGCCCTTATGCAAGAGATATTGTTTGTATTGAAAGCGAGATAACTTTAAAGAAGTTTTATTTAAGACGATCAACTCTTTAATTGAAGCAGATTCCAAAAGCATATGAATGTTTGGCTACAAGTTTTTTAGCCGTTACAAACGTACTCCTTGGGAGAATTTGTATCCCGCATTGCTTTATAATAGAATGCATGCTAATATCGAGAGAGATTTTGTTAGAGATTTATTTCACTTGAAAATCTCGCTTTGTGTATCAAGCGCCTAACTCAGTTTTACTGAAATCTACTTACTAGGGCTTTAAAAAATTTGGCAAAAATATTTCTATAATTTCCGTCAACTTTTTTTCATTGTTTTTGTTACTTTCGTTGGATCTTACGGTAATCTATTAATATGTATGCGAATTTTGAATTCTTTTACAAAAATTGGATATTCTATAGGAAATTTTGAGTGCTTATGTATTTAAAAAATTTCATATAAATTTAAAAATTTTGCAAATTTATCAATTAATACATTTTTGATGCTTTTGATTTTATGCTATTTTTGATGATTTTGAAAATTGTCTTTAGACAATGCTTTAAATTGTTATACAAAATATGTATTTGACCTTCAAAATGCAGTATGAATATTTATTCAAAACTATGATTTTTTATAGGCTAAACTTAAAAATTTTGAATGTTTTTTAAAAATACTAATTTTTTTAAACAAACTTTAGGTATTTGCAAATCGGCTCTGCTAAAAAAAACAAGAATTCTTTTATATTTTTATTTATATATGGTTTAAACGCTTATTCTATTTTTGAGGCTGTTTCTTATTAATAAGTAAGTTACAAGAAAGAAAAGAGCCTGAAATCTCTTTCTACCGAATTTCAACCCAAAGCCTTAAGAGTCTTAAGAGTTTCCACAGTATAACGAATTTCAATACGCTTTGAGTGTATGGGAAATCTAACAAGTAAGAAGCTGAAAATTCAAATAAGACTTTAGGCAAAACCGTCTACAGATTTCTCAGCTCTGCGTGTTTTGAGAATATTATGCTTATAGTGTATGGCAATTCTGGCAGTTTTTCTGTTAAACTAGTTAAAAGTCAAACTTGGTCATTTCGACTTGCTAGCCGGCAAAGTGTTCAAAACAACTTTACCGCCTAAGGGTTAAAGAGTTTTCACAATAATACGATACTTAAGCCATGCAAATGCTGTGCAGTGAAATGCTACAAAAAACTATGAAATTTTATAGCTTAACTATACAAAATATGCATAAATATTATGTTGTTTATAAGAGAAAAAATACGTTTTTTTCTTTTACATATAAATGTTTACATATAAAAACACATTTGTGCATAAAGTTAGTAAAGGCAGATTATGAGCTTAGTATATCTGACAGTTATGAAGACGTATTAACGTTTATAAATCTATTTGATATTTATGAATTATTAGATTTCCATAAATAATAGTGTTTTGTAGTTATATTTCTTATATGCATAACATAGCCATAAAATGTGTTTGCTCTACAAACTATACATAGGGCATGTTTTTTATGCACAACTTGTGCAATAGTTTATCAAGTCAAATATAATATAGTTATACAATAGGCATATATAGCTTGAGAAATACTACGTCAAGTTTTTCTTAGAAGCACAACAAAGGCCAAGTTGATTGGTTTATCATTGACTTTCCGGTACACTCTACATGTCAAAAGCCAATTGCTCTGGCTTTAGTGCACTGCGCTGAAAGGCTGCTCTTTCGCTTACTTATTCGCTAGTCTGTGCAGCTGCAACATGCGGCATATAGGTACATATACACATGTGTCCACATGACTAGTACCAAGGCAAAGCTCAAAGCCACACCGCAAATGCGCTGCAGAGAGCAATTCAAACCAAAGTAAATAAAATGTAAAAACACAACTGCCACAAGCTGCTTTTAGCATTTGCCGCCTTTTCACTCAAAAGCTTTAATTATATTCAAATAGAGAAAATAAAAGAAGAAGAAGAAGTATCTGTGTTTTACATCAAGCGTCAAAAGTTGAAAGCGCACCTTTGTTTGCTTTGCTAATGTTTGTGCAATGTTGTATCTGTGTGTATCTCCAAGCGTGTGTATCTATGTTTGTCAACACTTTTGTTTTAAGTAAATTTGTTTAAATTATTAGCAAGACGCAACAAGTGCAACACACACACACACACACACACACACACATAGATACAGCTGCACACAGATACAGCCACAGCCGCGGCATTGGAGTTCATTATTTTGTATGCCGCTTGTTGGTCTTTGCTGCTTTGCGTTGCGTGTCTTGTATTTTTATTTGCTTGCTACAAAAATACCAAAAAAAATTTGATGCAGACAGTCGGGACAGTGACCGACAGTGGAATACCCTGTACCCTTTTTCTTTATAAACACTAAATACGGTGAAATGGTAACGGCAGTATCCACTTTTATATCCCCTTTCATAAGATCGATATAACTAAACTTTTTCCTATTGGAAAGTTCCAATTGACAAGTTTTCCTATTGGTAAGTGGGGCAAAATTACTTTTATGCACATAACTCCAGTATTCCTGGATCAATGTCGTTGAATTTTGTAACATAGATCAAAAATACATTTATAAATGTCTGTGACAAATCAATATATTGGGGGATGTGGCAGTAATTGCGGGAAAAAAAGGAGTTCTATTGAAAAAGAGTGCATACAGTTTTAACGATTAGGGTCACACGAGTCTGCACACCTCTTACTGTAATTCTAGCTCACATGCATCCATATCTACATACAGTGCAATTTTGGCACAGTTTATGCGCGAGAGGGGGTGAAATTAGCATACTTTTGACTATAACTTTTGATCATTCGATCATTTTTGAAACATAGATGCACATAAACACGAGGCACATCACTGATGAGTTTGGAGTTGATAGATTGAACAGAGCGGCTGTAAACCGCAAAAATATGTCCCAGGAGAAGGAGGCAAGATATCGACGTGATTCGACAAACTTCATCTTTTCGGTGTAAATGCGCATGTTTTAGTAAAATTTTTGTGCCTCTATTTCTTATGGTGTCTGATGTCTCGACGTTCATACAGACAGACGGTCATGTCTATATCGACACGACTATTACTCTTGACCATTGTTGCCCCTGGAACATATAGTCTGCCACGCCTTCTGCTGCCTGTTACATACATTGCATAAATCTAGAATACCCTTTTACACTTTGTGTGCAGGGTATACAAAAAAAATAAAGCAAAGAAGCGCTGCGTTAATCCTTTTGTAAATAAAGGCAGAGGCGCGCGACTTGCGGCAAGTTTGGCTTTTTGAGCTGCGTTCGTAACTCATAAATTCACGCGAAATAAAATTTATGTTTATAGAAAAAAAAGCGCAAAAAATTATGAAACGCGCAGCAGTATCAAGTGTACGTCGGCTCAAAAAAAAAAAAAAAAAAACAGCAACATAATGTATGTATCTGAAAGATACAAGACGACTACGACGACAACAACATTGCTTGGCATGCCTTTAAATGAGTTGTTAAACGCTGCGACTGCTTTACCGCAGGCCGCATATCGCTCGGCTGCCTTTTGCCGTTGCCGTTGCCGTTGCCTGCTTAACGATAGATACAAAGATAAATAATAACTCAATCTGGCGGATAAGGCGCTGTAGATGCTGGCATGGCCTACGCGCTTAATGGACCACAAAAACTTGGTTGAGGCGCGCGTGGTCGTCATCCAACATTAAAGCGATTTATACAAGTTGCAGGCTAAAGATACAAATACACAATTTCGGGCATATCAATTTATAACTCGCTCGCTGTTTTTCTTCTTTTTTTTTTTTGCCAATGTTGCTGAAGTGTGCCATAATGTGGAGGCGGCATGGAAAATGTATCAAATGAAGGAAAAAGTGTTGACATTTTAATGCGAGTGACCCGCAGTTCAAAAAGGTTAGCGGCTGGCAAATGTATCTTGCGGATACGCACACTTGTGTACGTGTGTACCTGACTCACACAGACTGCAAATTGAATTTTAATTGTGTACAACAAAACGCATTGAGACATGACTGCTACACATGTTAACCCACAAAACCAACAACTAGCTGAGAGTTGTACCTTTTTGCCGCCAGCTTCAAATGTTTGGGGCTGTTTTTCAAAAAAAAAAGGCTTCGACGCCCGACAGGATTTCCGTTCGCTGTTTGTTTCAAAATTTATTTACAGGCGTTTTGCCTGGTTAACACTGAGTCAGATACATTCAGAGCCATAGCTTCGCATATATAAAGCCCTTTCGATTGAATTTGTTGTATCTCTGAGTGTGCAGCTAATTAATATGCCATTGGCGTACTTTTTTTGGTGCGCTTGTAGTTTTAAATTTTGTAAATTATTTGTAGCTAAATCATAAATTTGTTGCCACTAGACTGCAGACTGTAAACAAAAGCAGTTTGCTGACTCTTAATGGCTTTATTAAGTCACATTGTTTAGGAGGCGGCGTGGGAATCTAATAGGCTTGCGGCAGCCCATTAATTCTAGGAAATATCTATTGTATTTAAAGTTATGCAAAGTTTATGGATCGTAGTTTGCTGTGGCAAGTTGAATCATACGAATGCTTGCTAGATAAGCTAAATAGCGTAGACTAGTTTTCGACAAAAGATACTTTATCTAGTAGAAGTAAAGGAATCGTATGAATGTTTAGCACACGTAACTTATCTTATGCACGACTCTAGATTTCTATATACTTACTACTTACTTACTAAATAGATAGTTACTTTAACTACAGCTACTTTATATCTCTCAAGTACATTCTTGCCAACTTCATTAATTTCTCCGCTGATGCTATTTACTTTAGACTTTAACATATTTCAGCTAATGCCCACTGTTTGTCTCACATTCTGCAACATTTTACCACAATGTAAATGCCCCGCAATTATTTGCTTTTAAAATTTAAACAACTTATTCTATAAATTAGTAACTTGCCACATACCACAACCGCTGCCTAGCCATTCAAGCACAATATGCTAAGCTACTTAGCTATCGAAAGAAAATGGCGGAGACTTAAAAAACCTGCGTACCTTATGTAAATACCTATTTACAAAATTTGTTGCAACAACAACAACTAAAAAAAAATCTCAAAATTTGTATAAACAATGGCAAGAGCACAAGGTTTGGGGAAACTCGAAACAAAATATTTGTTATGCGCTTGTAATTTTCTCACACAGGCGGAACAAAACAAAGTACAGTAAGAAAAACGAAATGAAAAGCGAAAGTCGCAGAAAAAAAAAAGAAAAAAAAACGAAGAAAAATCAAAACAAAACACAAGCCTGCGAGAAGGACAACAGTTTTTCATGCTTAGCTGCTTGAGGACCACCCCACTTCACACTTCCCTTAGGAAAGTCCTTGTGCTAAGGCGCAAAAAACTTTATCACAGCAAAAGCAGCAAAGCCGCCAGCCAGGACACGCCATGCTCGTTCCGTGTTCCTAGCGAACACCCTGCTTGCCTGGCTGCCATTTTTTCTCTGCTTTTTTCCTTAATGCTGAGTGACATTGATGTGACATGCCGTCATCGTCAGCGTGTTAGTCGTCGTGCTGCAAAGCAGGAGCAGCAGGAGCATCAGGAGTAACCCAAACAAAAGCCAAGCACATTGGTTTATTTAAAAGTTTTGTAATGTGGCCGCAGGCGTGGCAAGTTGGCATTGCTGCTGCTGCTGTTGCAACACCTCGCTTGGAAGCTGAGCAAATCAACACAAATAATAAATGATATGTAAACTAAGGCAAAAGTTGTGGCACAGCTAGAAACCTAGAGAGAGATAGAGATATAAGATAGACAGAGAGGGAGCTAGAGAGCAGACTGCTCTGCGGCAAATATTTATCATTAGGAGCCAAAGTCGCGTCCCGCTTAGCCTAGTTTTTGTAATTTGTGGCATACTTGAAGGCGCACGTGCTTGGACTTTGGCCGCAAAGCTTTAAAATATATGAGAGCGCATGTTGAAAGCAGCCTTAAAGTGGCCAATGGGAGATAGTGGAAGAACTGGAAATGTGTGTAGTAAAATGTGGCTTACAAAAAGGTTCTAGAATAAGCAAAATGTGCAGTTTTTGTTGATAAGACAGAGATATGCTTATGCTTATTCTTAACTTAACGTTAAGCCACTTTCATTAAGTTTCTCGCAAGCACACTCATGCAACTTTACTCTCACGCGTTAACGAGTCGCTCAATTCCTGCCAACAAAGTGTTTCACTTTGATTTTCGTTTGAGTTTTTTCGGTCTCACTGTATAATGTGATCGATGTACTTTATCGTTGCGAAGCTTGTTTCCGCGGCATGATTGGTTTGTTATTGGTTTACTTCTTCGAGTGTAACCTTGTATTTACGGAACATACTGAAATGATGAACATACTTTGCTCTTTTTAGTCATTCCTAGACGTTTAGCTTAAAGAAGTAGTCTCGACAGTAAGATACTTATACAAAATGAACGAAATATATGTATAAATTATATCTAAGGCTACTTTTCGTATCAACATCATACAGATTACCTTCAATTAGGCATCACCAAAGCCACTTTACTAGCTAGTCCCGAACTCAGCTACTCATTAAATGTATCTTCGACTTTTAAACCAAGTGCTTACATGAATTCCCATATATGTTCCACTTCTAATCACTTCAAACTTATCTCACACAACACTAAATATAATTGCTCAATTTCAATGTCTAGCAAAGTCTGAGCTACCTGGTCAACTTTAATGTTCCAGACCCAGACGCAGACCGGTTTGTTACATTTCACCGCACCCATATCAATTTCCTATACCAAAACGAATTAAAATTACGCGCGCCTAGACGTAGTCCTTGCACGGTTATAGCAGCCACATAGAGACAGCCCTTGGCTTTGTCTCTTGTGTCCAGAGATACATTTATCATTGTATCTAATAAATGTGTTTCTGTTACCTGAATCCACACGGCAAAAGGCAAACCAACTTTTACCCAAAAACAAAAAACGACAAAATAAACAAGGAAACCCAATAGATACATGTCGATTGAGTCATTTAAATGCATGGCAAAAAAAAAAAAACGAAAAGTGGAAATTAAAGGTGAGACAAGCGTCAACCCTAGAGTAGTTTTTGCTGCCAGCTAAACTCTAAATTATGTGCCTCTACTTTTAATGCGTTTTCGGGGATACTTTTTTTTTATCAATGTGGTTGTCTTTGTTTCAATAAGTTACCAATCAAGCAATACAATTTAAAATATCAAGTCTCGTGCTTTGGCTGACAATTCAATTCAATTAAAATGTTCAATTGTAACAATGGCAGCTGAACCACAATTGTTTTTCAAGTACACGCTCCGAAAGTGAGTGCTCGAGCTAAGGCTAAGGCCTGAGATACTTGGGCCGCTTGGACTACTTGTGTTCCTTGAGCTACAATTTTATAGCAGGCATAAATCAGCTTAAAGGAAAGTGTATAAAAGAAAGTTGAGTGCCTTGAAGTGCTTATCAGCTATGCTATAAAAAGAGTTGAGCAGCTGTGTATCCATAAGATAGATTTCAAGCAGCTAGTTAGCTCAGCTTTAAGCCAATTATCTAATTGGTTTCATTTTCACTTTGATTTCAGCCATTGCATGTCAATGCTGTTCCTTTTGATATACGCTTATCAATTCGGGGGTTGCTTTAACCCCGCTAAAACCCTCCAGTTGCTGCTGCTAATTGCCTGAGCGCTCACCTGCTCTCGACTTTGATTTCCACTACGTTTCCTTTTTGTCCAAGCATTTTCCGCTTTACGCTTCAACTTCACTCGCCATGGGCTCCCTGGAGTCACATAATGCGCTACTCGTCATGACTTAATCTCAAAACAAATCGATTTTCTTGTCGTCCATAGTACGTCGTCTGCGTCCTCATCTTCAGCACTTCCTTTTTGGGTTGACTCTTGGTCTAACTTTCCATTTGCTCTGGATTTTGACTTGCTTATTGCTTATCAGACACAGAGTCTGTCTATCTGTCTCGCTGTCTGCGCGCCCAGACCATTCAAATGTCTTCAAGTTTTTCAACACGATTTATTTCATTATTTGGATTGTGTTTTTTTTTCTGCCACAGCTAATGTTCATAGAGAGTTAGTTAATCACAGAAGGGACTAAAAGATACACAAACTGACAATTCAATTGGCAGAAATACACAATAGATACTTCGGCTTAGTATGAATTTGAACAGACTCAAGCAACAGCTGACTTAGCATATGCGCATATGTGGCGACTAAAGTTACAGATATATTTACAGATTTCAGATACATTTGCATTTACCTGTTTGCGATATCTGCTTTTTTCTTCTTTTGTTGAAATTCAATCTTTGCGTTTGTTGAAAGCCCATTGCCTTTGGAAATTTTCTTCTTTTTTAGCTTGTTATTTATTTATTAGTCTGTGTCGTTGAATCCAATTCAATTTACTTTACAACATTTCATCTTTGACATGTTTTTTTCCTTTGAATGTGTATCTATATATGTGTATCTGTGAGTATCTGTCATTGTGTTGGCTTGTTTGTTTCGAGCCTTTCTTTTGTCGCTTGAACTTGGTCTTGGTCTGGCTCTGGGTCTTGGCCACTCTGTCTTCGTCTTGACTGCTTCCTCTGCGCTGCAGCATTTTAATATCTTTTAATCTCCAATGTCAACAGCGGCTTACATTTGATTGCAAGACAACACACACACAAATAGAAACAACAACAATTGTTACTTTTAAGATGTTATCAGTGGTTCGGCCTACCAATGCATTGCCCTCAACATTTTCCTTTCTTAAACTGGCGTTTTTCGCGCTGCTCTTTCACTATCTCGCTTACTCTCTGTCAGCTTTGTAGTTGTGTATGCCTCCCAGCATTGATGCCCAGGACAACTAATTAAATGGCTAGCAAACTGGCAACATATGTTGCCAGGCCATGATATTGCCCCGTCTTGTCTTCCATGCAACTGTCAAACGGCTGCTACCCCACGCAGCAGGAAAAACAGCAGCCGCAGCAGCCAGAGCGCATGCATGAAGGTTGCTAAGTAGCTAGTGGTTTTCCATTAATACAGTAAAGACTGTTGATAGCTGAAACTACCAGCTCAAGATACTATAGTTGATTCTCTTAAAAAGAATCCGTAAAACTTAAAAACTTAAAGATTTTCCACCAAAACAGTAAAGATTGACATTGAACGAAAAAAGAGAATACGTATGTGTGAAAACTCCAAAATGAAATAGAGTATATCCATTTTTACAGTAAAGTTTTCTAAGCACGAAAATAATGCTTATTTTGTTATAATACAAAATCCAAATATATTAAAGTATCTTAAATCTTCAAACACATTTAATTGGTTCCCTTTGGGATTTGGTTTTAATTTGGCCATATTCCATGTGAAATTCTCATGGGTAGTTTTTGGCCTTCGGGTTGCTGAAATAGGTTTTGCGGCGAATTTTCTCAAACTTTCATTAATGTAGAGGAACACGTTTTCAAAGGAACGTTTTAAGACAAGGGCTGCAACAGAAGAAAGAGCGATTCCTAAAACGTATGCATATGTGTAGTAAACAAATGATTTTGTGCATTGACTAAAAGATATAAATACATCTAAACTAAGTCGCACACTTACTCATATATACTAAAACACAACATGCTTAACTTCGCTTATTAACTAAAAAATGTGTCTAATTACTTGAAATGGGTGAAGAACGCACAAATCCATCTTTTCATATTCTATGGATAAGCTCAATGAGTTGCTTTACTTAGCTTAAGCACTAACAGATACAAATGTATCTGCAGCTTAAACGCAGCAGTACACACAATGCCTGCTTTGCTACTATAAAGCACAGCACAATGAGTTGCTCAACTTGGCTTATTCACTTAAAGATACAAATGTATCTCATAATTGAAATGTCAGCATATGTGTGAAAAAAGTCAACAAAAAATGCCAATAATAATAATAATAACATAGACAACAAAAAAATTAAAGACAGCTGTGGGTTAAAACAATTGCCAGTGACTCAGCGGAAAAAAAACACAGCTACAGCGGAAAAACAACAGGCACGTCAAAAAAGGATAAAGCATCTGTACCAACAGCAACAACAACAACAACAACAAAATGCTTAAGCAAATAAAATGAAAATGGAAAAGCATTAAACAAAATCAATAAAAATTAACATTAGCTGCGGTACGACAATGCCTGACAGAGTTAGAGAGAGAGAGAGGGGAGCGGGGATACAGTGACCCGAGGGTTGGCTTAGAACATATTTCGCTCCGGGAGGGTGGCAGCGGGTTGGTTCAGGAAAAAAAACCTAAGCCGCGAAAAAAAACGGCACAAAGCGCTTAAATGACACTGGAAGCACGCGTGCCAAGCGAGAACCGAAGGACGCAGACATGGACTTGCAGAAGAAGCGACAGTTTGGGTGCTGCGGCAGTTAATAATTAGCCCACACATTTTAATGGCGCGCAGTTTTTATGCGTCTGCAGCGGAAAGTTGTTGGAAAACCAACCAGCGAAATGGCACAAAAGGATGAAGCTGCAGATACAAACACACGAACTCATAGATACTTTATACAAACACACACGAAGCTACTGAGACTCGCTGAGAGCGGGCAGCAAAACTATGCAATGTGATTGTTACGTGCCAGGAATTGTAGTTGGCAGATAATTAAGCGCAAAGGCCGAGCAGACAAAGATACGAACCGAGTACTTAGTGACTGCCGAGATGTTTGTTCCAAAGTTCTCCATTATTGTAGAGCTGGTCGTTAGAGCAGTTGACAAGGCGCTCAGCATGTGGCTGAGAGCGCGGCAAAATTGTAGCCAAAAAGGACAATAAAGCCTAAAACCAGCTGTGTCTGGCATGTCCGAGCGATTAGCCATGCAAAAACCAGACAGATCAGGGCAAGCCACGGTACATGCGACCTCAGATAATAAGCCATAATTACAGCTACGCATAACCTTGTGTTTAGTATATATATATCTCTCTCTAACATACCTTTTGTTTTTCTTCTATTTGCAGCTCTGTCGTTGCCGCCGTTTGAGCCAAAGATGACAGCCAGCACGCGCATTTGACACACAGCCGTCACATTTTTGTCCTCACAAGGACAACGAGAACAGCAGCAGGAACGCGGAGTGCAGCACAAATAACCAGCTCCTAGACCAAAAACCCGTAAACCAAATCAAATGTGGAAAATGTTGGATATAATGGATGCCGAGTTGTTCATGTTCGAGTGTGATGAGTGCGCGGGCATGCCGCTAGTGCCACCGCCACAGTTTCTCATACCCCCGCCACCGCGACCACCCGCCTTGGCGGAATACACTGTGGTGCCACAAGACTGCAACGAGGAGCAAATGGCGCAACAGCAATGGGAGAGCGATGTCTGCCAAGCCATGCCGGTGAGTAAAGTGAAAGAGAGAGGTATTCATAATTTGTGACTTCTGCACCTCAAGGCAATTTCCGTGCTGCAGTGCAACCCCTAAGATTATGCAACCCTCGCACATAATGAGCGCGTCAGGGAGTTGCCTGCATTTTAGCACAGCTGTGCGCATTTTTGCCTTTTGTAGGCTTTAATCGTAGGGTGGAACCCGTACTTCAAATCCTAACAAGTTGCAAGTGCTTGTGGCTCTTTGTTGAAGGTGTCAAAAATTATTTTGCATTATTAAATTAACCATATACTACGCCTTTTCCTCTTGTAATCATAGCTGAGTGGTGGTTGTTGTTGCCGCTTGAATATAATGTACAGGGTTAATGTCTATAGGTAGTTAAGGCATATTGATCCCAACTGTTAAGACAGTTGGAGTGCTTGACAGGCACTAAATGTAGTGTCAAATATCGTTGTGTTGTTATATTTTTGAATAAATTAATGAGAACTTATGGTAAAATACTTGGTAAGCGCGGTATAACGACACAAGAGGCACTGCTAATACCATAGCAAAGTAGAACGTAGCTTTCAGTTAAACTACTTTATCAGTATAGTACGAAATAGGAAACCATATGTTGACTTTTACAGTGAAATTTCATAAGCGAGTTAAATTGTAACGGAAATCAAAGTGAAACACTTTGGCAAGCAAGATACAGCCCAAGATCCATTAGTGAAAGTAGCCCACGAGTCTGTATAAACGATGGACTACTCGTAGCTTAGACAACGGCTGTTCTTGATTTCGAGCGCAAAATTCTAGAATCTAATCGGTTTTTATAGAAATAAGCGCTTAAACTGCTTAACTATGTGCAGTAACATAACAGATTTAGTAGATTTTTTTCCGAAAAGTCTTTTTGGTATTTGGTAAATAATCTGATTGCTTTGGTACTTACTTTTTGTGCAAATCATAACTAGACACATCTTAAAATGTACTGCTCCATTTAAAATGGTTAAAGATCCCTTTTTTTTACTTACATGGCCTTTTTACGTACGGATAAATGCATAAGCAATACCAAGTTTACCTTCTTGTAGTTTAAATTTATACAAGCTTTCCTTCTTGTAGTTTAAATTTATACACAAATCGTTGCTTGCTCATTCGAACTCAACAAATGTTTTTAGCTTGTCATTTAAAGTCAGTTGCTTAAGTATACAAGGCAACCGAAAGAAAAACACAATTTAAATTTCACACACACACACACACGGAGGAAAACCTTTTGCTCTATAAACAATTTACGCCCCTTTAAACACAAACGCCCACTTCAGGGCAACCGCAGAAATTACTTTAAAGCCTGCCATAAGGCTAGCTCGCTCGCACCACAGCCGCAGCTATCTGTCTGTCTCGCTCGGCTTGCCCCTTAGCATTGCCTTGCCTACTTTGTGGCGTTTCGCTTAAGCAACAGCTGTTGCTGTCGTTGTAGACGTTCCGAAAGTTGTTGCCATTGTTGTAGCTGTGTTCAAAATACAAAAAAAGTCATCATTATGATGCTCTGACAATGTTGCCGCCCGTTTGTAGCAAGAAATTACAATAACAATGAAAAGTTAAGCGGCAACAAAAAAAAAACAACAAAAGTAGTGGCAAGAACACAGAAATTGGGCAACAGCCTGTAAGTAGGCAGCATACACACAGATACACACTAACACAGAGACACTTGTCGAAAGAGGCAAACGCTCATAATGGGACGCTTAGCTCGGTCTGGTCAAAGTTGCAAACTCTGCTGCCAGGCGCAACATATGGCGGGCCAAGAGAAATCCAAAGAAACCCGAAACCGTAAACGTATACAGTGCCCGGAATCCACCACCGTTTTATGTGTAAGCAACCTGAGCGACAATTTTAACTTTTAAAGCGTGTCAGTGGCAGACTTGGTGAAAAACTCGAAAAATTGTTACAAATTATATTTGGACCAAAAGATAATATTCATAGTTATTTATATAGCAATAGATAGACATAGGCATAAGTCAGCCACACACACACACACACAGACACACTTATAATCTAACGAGTGTTTGTTTAGGCTCATTGAAGTCAAAAAACAAAAAAAAAGACCAGAAAAAACCAAAGATCAAATTCCACTTGGACAGCAATGAAATGCAAACAAATTGATAACACTCACGTGCTGCATGTGGCACGGTGGGAGCGGCGCAGCAAGTGGAGCAGCGGGCGGAGGTACCGAGCGCTGTGCACCTCAGAGCGACAGCTACGAGTGGTTTCCACTTAATTTCTGACATTTATGTAACAGAAATAAAAAAAAAACAACACAAAATTTAAATAAATAACCCGAAAATGTATGTATTTCATGATTTGTCTTGAGTTGCGCTGGCTGTGTGTGTGTGGTCCAAGCATCATGCCACTTGAGTCTAGCTGGAAGCTGATTTATGCTGACAAATCAAACATTAACATTGTTACAAGCGTTTTGTGTCGTTTTCAAGTCGCAGATACTTTAGTATCTTGTAGCTACATTTTTAGGTTTCGACAACAGTTAATGATACATTAAACTGCAACACAATCCAATTGAATTTTGTGCAGCGCTTACAGAAAACAACCAAAAACTTCCAACTCCTCAACGTCTAAACCAAATTGAGGTAAATCTGTAAGGATTTTTTTTGCTTCTACTTTGCGAAGGAGCTTAAATTCAATTGCCATCAAAATCAATTTAATGGATTAGCGTTAAAAAATGCCAAGCGCAAGCCAGACATGTGTGCATGTGTGTGTGTGTATCTGTGTGTGTGTGTGTATCTGTGTGTGTGTGTGTGCTGCTCATCAAATTGATAAGTTTAACGGGAATTGTGCCAATTTTGGCGCTGTGTATGTGTGTGTGTGTGTGTGTGAGAGCGCGTAAGAGAGCATGTGTGCGTGTGTGGGCGTAATTGTCAACTGGCAACTGCAAAAGCAAAGCAAAGAGCGTAAGATGCGGGAGAAATCTTTAAATTTCACTTCAGCTCACACACACACACACACACACACACACACACACACACACACACACACACACACACACACACGCACACACACACACAAACGTGCAAAGCGGAAGTGGCAACAGCAGACGGCAATGGCAGACGACGACGCATCAAACATACAAAATTAAATTTGCGCAAAAAAAGCAAAGCAAAAGCTGCAACACAAAAAATTGATTCAGACAGTCGGGACGGTGCCCGACAGTGGAATACCCTGTACCCTTTTTTTCCCCATAAGCACCAAGTCCAGCAAACGGTAAAATGGAAACGAAAGTATTTTCTTTTATGTCTCTTTTTACAAGTTTAATATGACTGTAAGCATTTTCCTATTGGGAAGTTCTAATTGACAAGTTTTCCTATTGAGAAGTGGTGGCAAAAATTACTTCTATGCCCTTAACTCCAGTATTCTTGAGCCGATGTCGTTGAATTTTGTAAAGCAGATCAAAAATACATTTATAAATGTCTGTGGCAACTTTCAAATCAATATATGGGGGTGTGTGTCAGTAATTAAGGTAAATCGTTTGCGGGGGAAGTGAATGTTTTATTGAAAAAAAAGTGGATACAGTTTTAACGATTAGGTTCACACGAGTCTCCACACCAAATTTTGTAACTCTAGCTCACACGTATCCATATCTACATGCTGTGCAATTTTGGCACAGTTTATTTTCGACAGTTGGTGAAATTTGCATATTTTTCACTATAACTTCTGATGTATTTATCCGATTTAGATAATTTTTGAAACGTAGATGCACATAAACATGACAAGTTTTGAGATGATAGATTGAACGGAGCGGCTGTAAACCGCAAAAATATGTCACAGGAGAAGGGGCTAAATATAGCGACGTGATTCGACAAACTTTATCTTTGCGGTGTATACGCGCATCTTTTGGTACATTTTTGTGCCTCTACCTGCCTGGTATCTAGACGTTCATACGGAAGGACGGACATGTCTATATCGACTCCACTGTTGCTCCTGACCATTTTTGGCACATGGTACATACGATCTGCCACGCCTCCTTCTGCCTGTTACATAAATTGCACAAACCTATAATACCCTTTAGCACTTTGTGTACAGGGTATTCAAAAAGGAGCGAAAAAAACTTGACTGACTTGATTGGCGAGCGCGAATCTAAAGTTGTAGCTGTATTTGTAGCGCTCGCTGCCGAGTCCTTGGAATTTAAGCTGAAGCAATGCCGGCACATAATCCTTTTGCCTTGTTGGCAGCAGCAGCAGCAGAGCAGAAGAAATAAATACCAGCAAAGTGAAAAGGAAGAAATATCTCAAGTAGCAGCAAGAATTGCTTTAAATAAGCAAGAGACGGAAATCCATTTGTACAGACTTTAGTCAGACATTTGACATTGATATCAAATGCTCGGCGAATATTGTCTAGAAAGAATGCCAGGACATGGCACATGCCATGTGTGCTCCTTGACTCCGCTGCTATGCAAGGGTATGGGTTACGCCATTTTCATAGTCTGTTTTTGGGCGCAGGAGCTCCTTGTGTGCGTGGTGATGATGATGATGATGAAGGCTGGCGTGTTGCCGTTGTTGTTGCAACTCTAGCTAGTGTTGATGTTGTTTACAGTTGACAAGCAGACACAGTTACAGACAGCAAGACTCGCACACTGTCACACACTGCTATTGAAGCAAATGCAACAAAATGTAGACACAGAAAAAAATTTGATATGTAGCTGAAAAAATAAGCAACGAAATGAAAAATCGTCTGTGCCGTTGTGACAATAGCAAAATTGAATCTAGAGATATACGTCTATAAATACATAGTATATGCATACATTTTTATATTGTATCCAGCTATTTTGCTCGTGTAGTTATTTGCTTATGTAATCTTTGCCATAGTTGAAGTTTATAGAATATTTGCTGCATTTTATGTTGGAGTTTGAAACGTGGCTGCTTAAGGTTTAAGAAAAAGAAGCTTTTTAGACATCCATAAAAAAATCTTTGAAAATTCTGATACTCTACAGCTAAGAAAAACGAGACTTTAAAGCTCTATACCCTACAGACCGAAAATTTTGCAAACAAACGATACTTATTGTCGTTCGGTTATGTTCAAATACAAGCGATACTTACTCTAGTGCGCTTATTAGTAGTTCAGTTTCATTTCTTACTTTAAAAACAACCTAAAAATCATACTGGGAACTATGCCAACTTTGTAATACATAACTGAACTAAAATATTACGTACACACTCAAAAAACAATTTATTATAAAAAATTTGAAAATAAATTTGTTATTTCACAGCTAACTTCAAAGCATATGGTTGTGCTCATACACCTTTACCAATTACTTCCATTTCCAGTTGTTGGTGTTCACTTTAATACTGCAAAACTTTTCACATGTGTTGTCGAGAATCCCATTCATTTATTTGTATCTCTTAAGTTTCACACATTACGTAAAAGTTTTGCGGCCTTTAGCGTGAAAAGTAGAAAAAAGTATAACCAAACTAAAATTGCAATGGCTCACGAACAAGTCGTGCTATCCAATCACGAGTTGTTTCCAAACAATTGCACTGCCAAGTGGTTACGAAAGTGCGTCAAGTTAGCAACACAAACATAGAGCGCAAAAATAGAATAGTGTGCATAGAGACAGAGAGAGAGAGACAACATGTGGCAGTGCGTGTTGTAGCAAAGAGTTAAAGCCGACAGTCAGCCTCGAAAAGGAAAACAAAAAGGGCTGCTCGATATGCACGTGTAATGAAATCGAAGTTGTTGCTGCTTTTGTCAGTGTTGAAAAAGTGCCGCACATGTATAGAAGTTTTGCCTTTATCGACAGCATAGTTAGTAGATGTATTTGTTGTTGCTGGCTGCAAGTGGCACGTGCTTGTTGCAAGCACAGCCAGCGCCTGTCTTTTGTTTTTGCACACGTACGAAAACCAGCAACGGAAATAGACGCACGCTGTGTGAGTGTGTTGGAAAAGTTTGTTTTTTTTTTTTGGCAGCAGCAGGAAATGTTGCAAAGTTGTTAACTTTAAGTTGCATGCTGGCAGTAGTTGCTATTACAAGCCGAAACCTTTGATGACTGATTTTGATGACTAGCAAATGTGCTGACACACACAAACATTGTTATTTAATGCAGCTTACAAGCTGCTTTGCAGCTTTGCGTGCTGCACACGAAACTTCAAAATTAGGTCAAAGGCAGCTAAAACTAAAAACGCCACAAAAATACTAAGCCATTTCGCTTGATGGCCTACGCAGCACAACTTTTGCATAACATTCAGGCGCTTGACTGTCTGCCCTTGAAGCGCAGAGCGAGACAGCTCGAAAGACAGAGTTAAAGCGCTTTGAAACTCTACTCGGCAAATTTTTCATTATTAAAAAGTTTGCATTAGCGCTTGCCCTGCTCGAGTGTCCATAAAAATAAACAACATTTTGCAACACTGCAAATGCTACGGCCAAGCTGTCGCCCCAAAAACCATTTACTGCTTCAGCTCTCAACGTTAATCTCCATTAGAGCGAGAGATCGAGCGAGAGGGAGAGCGAGGTACAGTCGTGCGCTCCACTTTCGCTGGCCACAGAAACTTTGTGCCATCATTTTTTATTTGCCGCTTGCCTAATGCCCTTTAGTTGACTTTAAAAAATTATAAGCTTTTCGTTTGTCGACTCGACTGTCTTAATTATTTTATCACGCAAGTTGGCAGCGCCGACTGTTAGTTTACATTTGCTTATTTACTTTCACATAAATCGTTCAAAGCCTTATCTCGTTGTTTGTTTACTTTGCCTACTCCTTTTTTTTTTTTTTGGTTTTTTGTTTTTTCCGCTCAGGCGCTCTCTTGGCCTTTGAATTAATTTTTGAAGCGACTGCTACCTAAATCATACCTTTGGTATACAGTTTTTATGGCTGTTGCTCTCTTCACGATTTTCCATGTCGTTTATCAAGCTGCCGCTGGCTGATGGAAAGCCTTCAATCATTTGGCCAGACAGCAGTGTCAACAGCAGCGACAACAACAACAACAACAGCGACGCCTACTGAAAATTGCTTATCTATGTAAACACTGGCACACACAGTGCCGCTCTGCACCTTGTTATCGATAAACGACAACTCTTTAGGCCATGTTTGCTTAGCGTTTTTATCAGTCAACTTAATCCCCCCAGCTGCTGAAAATTACGCTGCACTAACTGTACTGCTCACATGCCATTCAAAGTTGTTGACTGCGCAATATGCACCGTTATTTGTGCGTTTATCTTGCAGCTTAATGCGTGCTCCCCAAACTACCGTTTGGCCCCCCAACTACCGTTTAGCCCTCGCCCTTGCCGGGGCAGCAATGCATTTCATTTATTTATGTTTATCTTGTGGCCAGAGTAGCGGGCAAACAAACAAATGCATGCACAAACAAACACGTGAGCTGCCTGCCTACGACGAGCAACAACTACAAAAGTATCTTTAAGTTAAAAGACGCGAAGAAATGCTTAGCTAAAGGTAACAAACATATAACAAACAACACTTGCGGTTCAAAGTTGATGGAGTGTAATCGAAACAAAAGTCAATTCTATTGAAAAAAAGAAATTGTTTTAGGAGCGCTGCAAATGGCATTACACAAGCGAGATTTATGTGCTGAGATTTTGACTAGGGGAAGCTGCTTATGTGTGGCAATGCTGCAAGTAAACCATTTATCAATGTCAATGCAAATTTACTTCATAGACATGCTCACGTTTCGTGGTGAGCTCTTAAAGTTAATGCTGTGATTTGCATAACTTTATATTGATATTTAAGTTATAGCCGATTAATGACAAATGAATTTAGTATGTCTTCGGCTAAGTAACTTATTGACTAGAAAGAGCTTGCAAGTTAGTTATTGTGTAGGTGTTAGCTTGAAAATTTAAAACATGTTTATTAACTATCGGATGACATTTTTACTTTAATATGTGCCAGGGTATTTCATATTTCCCTTAAGCGCCTTCGGGAACAGCCCGTTAAGGGTATGAAACGCTATGAAGGCTTCATATCTATAACAATTCATTTCCTTAATCCTTAGCGATAAGCGAAATAAACTGCTGCCGGAACGCTAATCAAAACTTTTATATCTAGAAAATGCAAAACATCGGAAAACCATCGATGCATCAATGCTTTTAGCTCGATAGCTCGACCTACATCGATGTTCAGTGTCGATCGATTCTTCTATGTTAAACATCGATGGTTCGGTCTGGATTTCGATCACTACAATCTTTAACAAATGCTTAAATAGGACGAACACCGAATAGTTCTTTAATGTTCATTACTTATTTTGATCAAAAAATTGAACTAAGCTGAACTGTACTGATGTACGGGCTTAGCAACTTTATAGTAAAAACTTAAAACTAGTATGGATGATATGTCACCTTTATTTAAAACTTATGGATACTATATAACCGTTCAGCCACTGAATCACTTTGCTGTATTTTGTACATTTTAAAGCTAGTTTCCTGTCGCTACCTTAGTTTCTACAATCTGACCAATTTCAAAACTTGTTATTAAGTATTTTATTTATTTATATATTTTATTTTAGCAGCAACACAAAAGTTCTATTTTATTTTTTACCACCCCCGAGTAAAATTTATTTTATGTATTGCACAAGCGGTCAAAAAGTTTTTGTTTTTCATTTTCCAAGTCATGAACTGGACCGACAAAAAAACTTGGAAAATTTCAACGCACCTGTCAGTGTGCAAACACACACACACACACACACACACACACACACACACACACACACACACGCACAGAGCATAAATCACTCAAACATGAAAAATATTTTGGTGCCAGGCGAAAAAAGAAGAAGAAGAAATTAAGCGATAAAAAAAGACAAAAAGCTGCGCTTCAAAATGAGGTCAAGCTTTGACAGCTGTGCAAATAATGTTGTCAGTGTGTACACAAGTGCATGTGAGTGTGTGTGTGTGAGTGAGCGAGTGTGAGTGTGTACATATAGGCCAGCGATGCACAAGTTCTGTGGGGAATTTATTGTAAAGTCGTTTAAATTGTAATGCATTTTATACTAATTTATTAATAAATGAGCTTATGTGATTTATTTGCATTGAGCGTGTGTGTGTGAGTGTGTGTGTGTGTCTGTGTGTGTCAATATGCATGACACAGTTATGAACTGTAGCCAGCAGGCAGCAATACGGAAGCTTCACTCAAGCTCTCATCATACACTTGCTTCAGCCTGCTAGTCAAAGCTTATCACCAAATGACGCTCAGCTAGACAAAGCTCACGCTCACGCACGCACTCAATATCATTTCAATTTGACTTAACTGCAATTAATCATTTGAATGCGTCTCGCTCTCTTGGTGTAACTAGCTGCTGCTCTCACTCGCTGACATAAATATTTAAACGTATTATTGAGCACAAACAAACACAAGTGGGAAAGAGCAGGAAAAAACAAAGCGAGCAACTCACGCACTTAAAGATAAGCCATAAAAATTTGATGCAGACAATCGGGACGGTGCCCGAAAGTGGAATACCCTATACCCTTTTTCACTATAAACACTAAATACGGCAAAATGGTAAAGGAAGCATCCATTTTGATATCTCTTTTTATAAGATCGATAGGCCGGTAAACATTTTCCTATTGGGATGTTCCAATTGACAAGTTTTTCTATTGGAAAACTAGCTAATATGGGGCAAAAATTACTTTTTTACACAAAACTCCAGTATTCTTGTTTCAATGTCGTTCAATTTTGTAACATAGATAAAAATAAATTTTTTAATGTCTGTGATAATTTTCAAATCAATATATTGGTGGTGTGGCAGTAATTAAGGTAAATCGATTGCGCGGAAAGGAGGGTTTCCATTGAAAAAAGTTCATAGAAATCCAGTTTTAACGATTAGGGTCACACGAGTCTCCACACCAAATTTTGTAACTCTAGCTCACATGTGTCCATATCTATATGTAGTGGAGTTTTGAAGCAGTTTGTAGGCGAGGGGGGGGGGGGGGTGAAGTTAGCATGTTTTTGACTATAACTTTGGATATGTTTCTCTGATGAGTTTCGAGTTGATAGATTCAACAGAGTGGCTGTAAATCGCGAAAGTCTGTCAACGAGATAATTCGATAAACTTGCACTGATCATTTTTGCCCATGGAACATATGGTCTGCCACGCCTCCTTCTGCCTGTTACATACATTGCACAAATCTATAATACCCTTCGACACTTTGTGTACAGGGTATAAAAATATTGACAGCCATGGCGAAATTATTGTATTTAAACTATCAACAAAAACAAACACAAACGAAACGAAATAAAAGGGGCAATGCCAATGTGGCGTGACGGACTGACGGACTGATGGACTGACTGGCTGCCCGGCAGCATTTGTCGCTTATCAGTGTTCAAATGAAGAAAATTGAAAATTTGTTTTGAAATCCATTTGGAGACAAATCGCTTAAGGAAGCTGCGCTGCAACAACAACAACAACAACAACAAAAGCAGCGACAATAATCAAAAGCAAACAAACAAATAATAATAAATTAAACAATTATGCTTGCTCGGGGCCAAGTGCTCTGGGAGAGTGTGTTTCTATGTGTGTGTGTGTGTGTGTGTGTGTGTGTGTGCTTTGGGGCTCAAAAGCTAAAAGTCAGCAAATGCTTAATAATCAAATTGATTAATGAGCAATGCCCCGGGAAGCTGTAAACCAAAGCAAGAGATTATATACAATTCTGTGTGTGTGTGTATTTAGATTGTTACAATGGGGGAATAGGTGCTCCAAGTTGACTAAGTACTAAACCTACCATTGCAAAGCTTTACGTCGCGCCAAACCATTGATTAAAAGAATCAGAAAAGTGGCGGCACCTAAAGCTGTAACCACTCTTAGTTTGCTTAGACAGGGTTGCAAGCAGTGTGCCGTGATGAGACTTTTGTTCAAATTGTTTCAACGGATGCTTAGAGTGAGGTACTAATCTCCGTCTATATAAGAACTATAATTACTAAATTGCTGGGTGTTACACATAGACAACACGATTCAGTAGAACGAATTTGAACAAACAGAATCACAGAAAACCATTTTTATTTTAATTTCACAAACAAATGATCTTCAAAAGTATGGAAAATATGTTTAAGATTCGTAGAATTGTAATAAACAACTAAAGATACAACTTAGTTCTACTGATTTGACGTTGGTGACTCAGCTAAATGAAAACTAAAGCATATTTTGTTTTATAGCTTATACTTACAATTTTAACTGTAGATTTTTTCACACTTTTTCCAAGAACTTCTTTGGTTCTGTAGCTTCTAATATGCAGTCTAATTTCATTGAAAATTCCTGCTTTTTTTCACCATAACCATTTGCCTCATACCTTTCAGACTAACTTTGGTGCTGCCAACTAACCCAGAATTATGCACAGTCTTTCATCCTAATGAAATTTCTTTGCATATTTTAGCATAAACTCAGCTCGGCTCGACTCCGCTGAACTCAACTCAGCCCACACCTCAATTACAATTCACCTTTAGCTTGCACCATTTGACCTTCTGTAATAATGTAAACACTCTCCAACAACAGTTTAAGACTTCAAATAACTCAAGACCCAATGAAACGCACTGAAAGCAAAGTTAAAAAAACAGAAAAAGGTTAAAGCCCCAGAGTGAGCTGCGCTTTTTTTGTTTGCATTTCGTTAGGCATATTTGCCAAGATTTCTTGGCAGCTTCTTTTTTCTTCTTGGTTTTCTGCACTTTGCTGATTTTTCTTATTTGTATCTATACAAAAAAAGTGTTTTTGCCTCAAAACTGTTCTTTAGCATAATTATAGTAGAGAAATGCTTGATATTTATCTTTAAAGTCATGTTTTTGTTTTTGTATCTTGCAGATTTTGGATGCTAGCTTATACAGCAGTCAGTCATTGGCCACCTCAGCCATGATAGCGGTATTCTCGCTATTACTGGTGCTAATTGTGCTCATATCATCGCTGTTTGTTTGGAAGTAAGTACATTAAGATATTATATTTAAGATATAGTTCACTAATTTAGTTGTAGTATTAGCTCTAGGCAAACAGCTCTTTGCTGCTTCTCAGAGCTGTGCAAATGACTCAATTACGGCCTTATGCTGTGCTCAACATTGTTGTTGCTTTAGTTGCGCTCCACTGCTGCTGCTGTTGCATGCCACACACATGCAGCTGCAGCTGCGCTTTGTGTGGCTTTTGCTTCTTTTTTTTTGCATCGCCGCTTTTGGCGTTGGCTTTGGCATCTTTTAACTTTTACCATGAGTGGGCGTGGCGCGCAACATGTTGCATGCTGCATGCTGCCAGAGCTGCTCTGTGGCTTTGATTTATGTACAGTTCGGGACGGAAAACAAAAGAAAAACTGAAACTTGTCTGCCAGCCTGATTTGGCGTTTAGTTAGGCATGTTTTACGTTTAGATTTTGAAAACGGCGATAAGCTTGAAAAGCATTAAATGCCATAATTACATGGCTCAAAGTGTGTTGCAAATGAGGCGCAAGTCAAAAGGCAATGCCAAGCACTAAAACACTAAACGCTAGCTGCAGAAACGAGACTTGTCATATTACTTATTTTAATAGCTGGCCAAGAAACTACTGCTTAAAAAGTGCATACAAGTACCGTAAGGCATAAAATGAAAAACCATTTGCAGAACAAACAAAATGGCGCCCAACATACAAACGAGCATAAATGTAAATGCACTGAAAAAAATGCGTGGTCTACTTATGCGGGCGCGCAAATCCATGGCCATATGAGTAACGGAGCGAGCGAGCGGCACACTGACCTACATGCATGAGTGTGTGTGTGTGTGTGTGTGTGTGTGTGTGTGTAAGTGTAGCTGCAACTTGGCGTGTGCACTTAAAACCCAAAACTAAATTAAATTGAAATTTTAAATAAACGTCGCAAACGAAAAACGCAGGAAAAAAAAGGAAATTGCAAGTGGAAAATGGCAACAAATACAAACACACTCCCCCACATATGTATGCGCACACATAACAACTTTAGCTGCACACACACACACACACACACACATAGACAGAACCGCAGCTACAGTTATAACAACAACAACAAACAGCACAGGGTGCACCACACACAGGAAAAACAATTTACTTTTATGTAACGGCAACAAAATAAGGTAAAGAGAGAAAAAAAAAAGTTGCAAAAAAATGTGCTTCAAAAAAACTCGCAGATTGCAAACCAAATGAAATCTGCAGCAGAAATAACCGCAAAAAATAAGAGAAATACCAAAGCAAAGAAAAAACTCAATAGCAATAAAGATTTTTGCACGCAAAACCAACAGCCAACGCAGTCATTAGTAGTGCGAAAGAGTAGGCACGAGCGGCAGCAACTGAGCGTAAGAGAGCGCACGATACGTGCAAAACGAATTAAAGAGTAAGCAATTGCTGTGTGTGTGCTTTTACTTTACTCTTTGCGACAAATGCTTTAAAAAAAAGCAAAGCTGCAATTTATTTACGCTCAGCTAGCCAAAATTGACAAGCCAAGGTGTGTGTGTGCGTGTGTGTGTGTGTGTGTGTGTGTGTGTAAGGGTGTCATGTACACTCCCGCTCTCTTTACCTTTATGTCTCTCTTCTTAGACTGTCAGTTGAGTGTCAGCAAATGCTTTAAAGAGTTTGTTTAGATGAAAGAAGAGATATTGTTTAAACTATTATCGTATTACAAAAAATTTGATGCAGACAGTCGGGACGCTGCCCGACAGTGGAATACCCTGTACCCTTATTCCTTATAAACACTAACTACGGTTAAATGGGAACGGAAGTATCCACTTTTATATCTTGTTTCATAAAATCGATATAAATGTAAACATTTTCCTATTGGTAAGTTCCATTGAAAAAAGGTGGATGCAGTTTTAACGAGTCTCCACACCAAATTTTGTAACTCAAGTTCACATGTATCCATACATGTAGTGGAATTTTGCAAATTTTCATATTTTGGATTATAACTTTTGATGTATTTATGCGATCCCGATCATTTTTGGAACATAGATGCACATTATTACGACGCACATCTCTGAGGAGTTTCGAGTTGATAGACTTAATGGAGCGGTTTTAAACAACGCAAATATGTCATGGGGGAAGGGAGTAAGATATCGACTTGATTCGATTCATCTTACATGGAACTACGCGCATCTCCTGGTTGGATGTCTCCAGCTCTTATGGTCTCGAAGATCTATACCCTCAAACGGGCAAACGGTCAGACGGACGTCTATGGTCCAATCTACCCGAGCCAATGAATAAACTTGAACACTATGTGTACAGGGTATAAAAACCGTACTTACTTTTAAGAATGTTGTTTATTGTGACTATGGTTTTAAATAACAAAAATTTAAAGAAGAGTCGCTCAAACATGAGTCAGTGAACAGATAACAAGTTGGGTAGAGTGAAGTTTGCTGCCCCGCCAGTTGTTTAACATTCGCGGAATATAGTAAAATTTATAAGAATGAGTATATATCTGGTATAAGTGTCATTATGCTCTGTAACGCTTGTTCACAAAACATAAAGTTGTGCAAATATGCACTCGATGCGGCTTTTGGCACATTCAAGTTCATTCTGCGATGCAACAAACGTGCAATGAGCAAAGTGTCAAGAATTCGAATGCTTTAAAACTGAAAATCAGTTATCTTACGTAAACACAGTGGCATTAAACGGGCAAAAAAACACAATTTTTTCTAATTTAAACTGCCTCATTTAGTATGTTAAAATATTCAGCTTGTATTCAATTTGCATCCAAGCCATCCGTTTCACTAACAAGCGTTGCCGCACTTTTCCCTCAACCCCAAACCCAGCCACACAGCACTATCGATCGATTATGACATGCCAACAAACACTTTCAATTCCATTTCCACTTGGCTTACTCATTAACATCAACAAATGTTGATTGCAGCATGTTCTATGCCACACACAGGCTCTAGGATCGATTTTGCTGTAGCGCCCAAAAGCGTGCTATATTCATGACAGAATAGACGCATCGTAGCCATGGAATAGAGTATCAGCGCAGTTGCTACAAGCGTTTTTCATACATATTCATTAAAGTCTGCTGACCGCACGCACGCACTTTGCAAGGGGCAGAATGTTGCTCGCTCTGTTACACACACACACACACACACACACACACACACACACACACAGACACACACACACACACACACATACATAGTTATACAATGGCGCAACCTCAAAGGAAACAGGAAACACACACACACAAACACACAGATTGATATGCTGGCTCTTACTGCGGCGCCTGTTGTTGTGCTTTATCATTTTTGAGGTTATGGCTTGGGCACAAATGCTTGCACGCATCTTTATTACAAACACACACACGCTCGAATACACTTTCTCACACACAAACGCAGAGTCCTTGTATGTGTTGATGATGGCTATAGTTGTCGTTGTTGTTATTGTTGTTGTGGGGACTCGAAGCTGCTTATAAGTGTTGCCCCAAACTTGCCCATTATCATGCATATGTATACGCACACACTGTAGTTGCCTTGTAAACGGATATGAATGGCAAAAAGCGCCATTTTTGTGGCATTTATGATGTGCACATTTCTTCCTCTTATACATCTATTTTTTCTCGTTTCATAGTGTTGTTGTTGCTGTTGTTGTTGTGTTGGGGTCCAACTTTTGAGGTCAAGAAAATTGTGCGTTTGTGTCGTTTTGCGTGTGGCAGACACAAACAATAACAACGACAACTACAACAAACAAACAAAAATGCCATAAATAAAATAGCAACTAATTTGATTTATTTTTGATGTTTTCTCGTGTTGAGCAAAGAATTTATATAATATAATATAAATAAAATAATCATCATCATGAGAACACATTAAATGTTAAGTTGTTTGCTTTTTTTATACTTATTGTGCTTCCTTTTGGGCGTGAAAGCGCTTTATGTTGATTTTATGGAATTATTATTTAATTTCTTTTTTGGCAAGTTTTTTGATTTTCAAACAATGAGTTTTCTTTAGTGCTGGAAAATGCGCTTAGCATGTATTTTACAGCTTTGTCACAAATGAATTTTTGTGCATTTTCTTACATTTCTAATTTATCTTAGTCAATTTTCGGCTTAATTTCTGAAAGAAAACTTTATTACCACAAGTTACGCTTCAAATAAATAAACCCTAATTTGGTTTTCATTTTAAATATCAATATTTTATGCAAACGCTTAACCCAATTTATATTTTTTTATTTATTTAATGTTTTGTGCTACCACAAATTGCATTTATAGAGCGCTGCTCGCCATAATTACCTTAATTATTTTTTAGTGCGAAAGACTTTTCCTGCCCCTTGTGAACCACGCGCAACATGCGGCACACTGCAGCTCTTCCCAACTTTTAGTTTCCGCAAATGTTTGCACATGGAAGTCTATTAATTACATGAAATGCGAGCTGTGCATGCAAAATCATGATTTTTTTTCATTATGAATATTTTGCAATAAAATTTTTTTAATTATTTTGTTAATGGCCCGAAGTATGCAACATGTTCATTTGGCTTGTCAATAAAATAGTTAACGTTGTCGCTGAGTTCATTTCAACAAAATAAATTGGCTTCATTTACGCAAATAAACAATTTTTCATTACGCAGTTTATTATAGCGTAGCATTTTTTTTTTTAATAAAAAAAAGAGTATAACTTTAATTTTCTAAGTAAACATTTGTTTTTCACGATTTTTTTGTAGTTATTTGCTCAAAGTAGTTACTTTTTAATAAACTCGATTTTTTCTTTCTTTTGCAACTAAACATATTTTCTGTGTATTGAATAAATTAAGGCGTTTGGCAGTAGTTTACTTTTTACTGAGAAAAACCAGCTTTTTGTAGGCCATTTTTAAATATTTTGTTTACTGAAAATAGCTATAATAAATTTTGTGAAAAACTATATAACAATTAATTAAAAGGAGAGAGCGTCGAATTTTATTTTTTAATGTAAAACATGTATTGAAATCTATATGGAGTCACCTGACTTCTTAAGGAGACTTCTTAGAACTCCTTCTAAGGAACATCGAAAAACGTTCGTTAAGTTCGTTATTATATACTCCAAACGTCTTATGGATAAATTCCATATTATAAATTGTGATTTTATTTCCATAAAAGCGTTCCCGTTGATAGTTTCTTCAGCTTTAAAAGAAACTCCAAACATCATATCAATGGATAAGCAATAAACTTAACTTAGAGACCGCTGGATATTCTTTCGATTTCAAGAATTAGAGCTTATTTCAATACATTGCTAGGTAGACATTAGGTGTAGTCAGGTGTCATTACCAACACATTCATAACTTTCACAGCTTTGAGATCAAAGAGCGAGTAGGTTGCATGTGAGAGCAAAAAACAAATGACGTGCCATGGTGAAATCTGGTTTTAAACTAAACGCTTTTCAAAACTTGCTCACAAACGCATTCATTTATAAAACGTTGATAAAGTGTTTAAAAACAACCTTAAACTCTAGTTAAATATATTAAAATTAGCTTAACAAGCTGGCATGAACTTTATTGAATTAAACTTTGCAACAAAATAATAATTATAAACTTAAGGACAATGCAAAAATTACACTATGCAACAAAAAAAAAGCTTATGTCCGAAACATACATTTTCCGGTAAATTTTGGGTCGCTGATTTCAAATCCGGAAACCATTTTGAGTTATCTCAAACGGTTTTTGAATTATCGCTGTTTCAAAAGTTTGAGTTTTCGAAAGTTGCAAAGTCAGCTAATCTCACATATCTCGGGGACTTCAATACCGATTGAGATGAACTAAAAATTGAATTAAAGGTAATTGACTATTGATTTAATCCGTTTCAGATAGTTTTGGTGTACTTGGATTCGATTACGAGTTACAAATTAAAAAATATTTTTGAAATTAATTTAAATTTTTTTTTTTTTTTGAGTTCAGTGCCCTGTAATACATAATCGAGATATAATAGACCAAAATTGTCAGAGAATAATTGAAGCGACACTTAAGTACCTTTAATTGTGGTTACTGTTCGTCTTGATCGGCAGCAAGGCTCTCGAGTAATATGAGATTTGCTGACATCGCCACTTTCGAAATCTGTAATTTGAGTTTGAATTTTGAAATAGCGATAATTAAAAAAAAAAAAAAGTTGCTTCAAAATTCAAAATGGTTTCCGGATTCGAAATCCGCGACCCAAACTTGACCAGAAAATGTATGTTTTAGTCATAGGCCTTTCATTGAGGTCAAATTTGTTGCATAGTGTTAATTATGAAACACAAAGTAAGCAACAGTAAGTTGCCAGCGCCAGAGCAACACACACACACACACACACACACACACACACAGACTCCAAAACATAACCGCACTCTTATGCTCATACATATTGAATAAGGTAACCAAGAGCAACAATGAGCATGCAGCGCCACCTCGTCGCTGGCCGCTCTCTTCTCTTACCCTCTTAACCCAAAAAAGTTATGGCACGCTCTTATTCTGAGCACATTAAGTAGACTGCTAAATAAATAAAATCAATTTTACCTGCCCGGCAATTTCATTTCGTTTTGTGCTTGTATTCGTGTATCTAACTCTAACTGCGGTTCTCCCCTCTCCCGCTCTCTCTCGCTCTCTCTCTCTCTCTCTTTCTGTGTGTGTAAATATGCTTTATTAAAAGCAAATATGCGCCCACACTTGGACATAATGCAAACATATGATTTCAGAGATGTCGCTCTGAAGTATGCAATAACAATCGCCATTTGTTAAGAGAGCGCAGTCAACTTTGCTCTTTGCTGCCAAGTCTCTCTCTTGTTGTCTTGACAATTTTTAATCAAGCTGCGTTTTGGTTCTTGTTGGGTTTTACTTAATAAATTGACTGCTTTTATTTGTTTTGCTTAAGTAAATAATTTACATAACATTAAGTTTTTAAATTTGTACTTTACTTGGCTGATGCTGAGTCATTTCAACTGCTTTGTTTAAAGTGCAAGACAGAAGGAGGCGTGGCAGACCATAAGTTCCATGGGCAGAAATGATCAGGGGGAATAGTCGAACCGATATAGCCATGTCCGTCTGTCCGTGTTGGGCCAGCTTTCCACGACACTATAAAAGTTAGGACAAAAAATTTTACCAAAAGATGCGCATTTTCTCAAGGCTGAGGGAGTTTGTCGAATCAAGTCGATATCTTGTCCCCTCACCCCGTGACATAAAAGTTATCAAATTGAAACTTGGCACAGTTATGCTCACTATTACTATGCATGTTTAGTGTAAAAATGATTCATATCGAATAAGAACTTTAGAAGATATAGCCAATAATGTGCCAATTTTAGGCCCCCTCTACTATGAACTACAACAGAATTGCACTTTTTACAGAAATATTAAAGTTGCATCAATGTTGATCTTTTTCCCAATCCACCGCCCTCCCCCCAACAAGAACAGTTACCGTTATTACGCAGATACAAAAATGTACACAGAAATTTGATTTTCATGGAAAATATGAGTACAGGGTATTCCACTGTCGGGCATCGTCCCGACTGTCTGCATCAAATTTTTACTTACAATTTTTATGATGCCTTGACTTGTTATGTAATTCAATACTTTTGTGCTGCCAGCGCCAGTAACTTGGCATTGCAGTTGTTGGCTTTGCTGCTGCTGCTGCTTATTGACGCGTATGAAACCACATAAAAGTGTTCAACCAAATGCAACGACTGTGGGCCAAGTGATTGCCTCAGATTGATGTAGGGACCACCAAGCCCGGCCCAAGCCCAAGTTGGCATAAATTCTGGCATTCATTTTTCAAAAATATTATGCACAATGCATATAAAATTTACATATTAAAAGTTACATTTTAGAACTTTAGAAGGGTATATACACTATGTGATTGTATTTGATGAAATATAAAATAAATAACGCAGAATATAGTTTTGTTACTCGTTTTTGGGGTTGCTCAATGAATTTTCGATTTTGAGTCCAATTAGATGGACTTAGCAATAATTCATAGAAATGTAGGTATAGACAATATAAATATTAAAACTGGCCTATTTCTAAGTTTCAGCTTTAGTCAGAGACTTTCTATGATAGTCGTTGTCGATCATAAAGTCTAGAGCAAAAAGTAAGATACGCCTTTACAGCAGAGACTGACAGTCGTTGCAGAAACATTGACAGAATTAAAGTCGCTGCAATGGTATATGTGTGTCTTCTGATAAATCACTATTCAAAGGCTGCTTTGGATAATTTCCATTTACAATAAATAGAAAAGTTAAGTGGCCTAAACTGTACACCAATAGACTGCGCAACAACCCGTTACCGGGTTACGTCCTAATGTAGGACACTACTTCAGGCGGCCCATATAATCTCCCAGGTGGATCCCAAATCCTATGCACAACTCTGTTAAAGTTCTGGCCAGACTCCGCTGCGCACATTAGCTCACTGCTCTAACACCTAGTGGTGATTAGAGAAACTAAACAGGGGCAACACGTGGTGGCTATGCGTAAACTTGGTAAAGGGTTGTGGGAGCTTCAGCCTCTTCTACCAGAACCCAGGCGCACTCATCACATAAAACATAAAAATAACGACCATTACGAACTTCAAGAAGATTACCTGCTTCTTAAAACGCTAAATGGGATATGTAGCAACATAGAACTGCTGTTGCAAATAAAAGTTTTGTATCTGCCGCAAGTGTATCCAAACGTCTTATACACAAAACTTATGATTTCCTGCTCGTTGCTTATAGCTATTTAACACACGGCATTCAATGCTGCCTGGGGAGCGAATTTGCTTCTTTCATGGCTTAGTTGTTGTCGTTATTGTTGTTGCTGTTTACTTTTTTATACGTGCTCGTATTTGCTTTACAGCTTTGCAGCAGCAGCCCACTGTAGCCCCCCTTTTGGCCATATAAGCGGAGTTCAGTTTAGCTCAGTTCATAAATAAAAGATTCACAGATATAGCCCACTACGCAGCTTGCCCCAAAGTCACCCACACACACACATTTCATGCGCAATCACATTGTTGCCTTACCCCCCCCCCCACTGCCAGCTATTTCTGTCATGCAACATCTTGCCTGCCACTTTTTATTGTAAATTGCTTATGCCAAAAAAAGGAATGTAAAAAGGAAGCTCTCAAAGCAGAAGTTGGTGCTATAAACCCCAACCTGCACACACCGCCCAAAAGGTATGCTCCAGGGGCTTAAGTTTCAACCCTTGCATACTTTCTTGCAAAAATTGTACGACACTCAGGGGAGCTGCAGAGCACGTCTCAAAACATAGACCATAATAGTTAGTTGGAGTTGGCTGGAGCAGGGGGGTCTTGAAATCAAACAAAGCGCTTAAAGGGTTAAACCTACAAACACACTCGTCCACGCGCTCTCTCTCTCTGCAGACGCGTTGATTTCGTTTTTACGCCTCGTAAATGAAATGAAATGAAGCACACGCAGAACCAAAGCCAAGGTTGCAAGTTGTGTGTGCCGCCGCCTCTGTATCTTGTGGCATGCCACATTATTTAATTTACTTTTGAGAACATTTTACAAGCAAACACTCAGGCCAACAAGCCAAAGACTAAGCAAAGTCAACAGCGAGTGTGTGTGGGTGTGTGTGTGGGTGTGTGTGTGTGTGTGCGAGCTCATTTATAAACTTTTGATGCAAACGCATGTGTGTTGCCTGAAAGTAGGCAACACTTTTTTGAGCAAAGAGCGCAGAGGAACTGCTTAGCCTACTTTGAGGCAAGCAACGTCTTGGTTTTGACTTTCGAGTGCGTAAGTGTGCTAGGCCTTTTTTACGAGCGACTTCCGGCTGACAAGCCGGAACATGTTTACCTACAAGACATTACACTTGCCACAGCGCCTGGGGGGCATGCTACAACATTTACGTGGCGGCTGTGTGGCATCAATTTAATTTCACATTTTTCATTATGTTTATATGACTGCGAAAACTGTGGCACCGTAAGAGCCCACACGCTTACCTTTATGCTGTCGTATATTGTTGCATGCTTCAAGGCCCTCTCGTCATGTCTTTTGCCAGGGGCAACACTTAATTATGTTCATTATTTTCATGACACTCGCATGTCGCTGTGTGTGTGTCTCACTCTCTCTGACATTTTGGCGCATTTATTTAAATTTAATTTGGAATGGCGCGCAGCATTGTTAATATACACTTTGGGGCTTATTTCTGCCTCCTTTTTTTTTTAATAAAATTGCTGGTAATTTGAGGCTAAATGAAATATTTAAAAGCGCGTGCTTCAGTTACCTGGCAGTCAACGCTGCATAAATCAAGCAATATCCACAATCTAAATGCCACACCAAGGCAAAGCCGCCTCACTGCCCCAACCGAGCTGTTTGGCTGCTTCATGCTGCCATTACAAATCGATTTATCTTCGGATTTTGTGGCGCAAACTTATGGCTCTATCAAGTCCAGTGCTTGTACCTACAACCTCATCATCATCAAGCGCAACTTTGTTGCTGTCGTTGCTTTCCTAGCATTTTTGGCTGCTCTTTTAAGCTGTGTGCTGGACGAACGCTACGGGACGACTGACTCTGTCAAGGCCTTTAAGCTGCTTTGCGCAATTAAAGCTTAAGCGTCTTCGTTTGCCAAATGAAGCTTACTTAAGAGTCTCTATCAACTTGTCGCTTGCCGCTGCTGCACTCTCTTGCCCGCGCTCTTAAACTGTCAGTTGCTTATATAGCTAGCCTTGCTTTAGTTTATGACTGTCTTAAAAACTTTATTAATGTCCCTCTCTCTCTCTTACTCTCTTTGTCTTTGCAGAAACAAACGCAAGGTACAGAATTTGCTGCCCTGCAAGACGCCTACGCGCGGCACCATGAATGGCGCCGTGCCGCTAGGTGGCGCCACACACAGCTCGCATGCCATGTACGAGGATCCTGATGCACATTTGGGACATCATCGTCCGCTGGTCATGCGGCATCATCATCATCACAATCACAATCATAATCATCATCAGCATACGCATCATTATCAGCAGCATCATCATGCAGAGGTTAGTATCGTAGTAACAGTATATAACCCTTAGCCGCTCTCTAAACCAAAACCCACTCATCACTTTTGTAGTTTAATTGTCCTGCTGCTGCCAGGAAGTTTAAAACTTGTTCGCTTGTCTGGCAAGTGACAGCCGCTGCTAGGTATTGCTTTGAATTTAATCGTGTAGTAACTCGATACGCCTTCCAAATATTACGACAATCATTGTCAAAACATTGCAGTGTCATTGTCAAACTCCTGCGTCCTTCCGTCCGTTCCATTTGGTCCTGTATCTTTTGACAACACAATTGAATTCATGTAAGGCGAAACCGCATTTCCTTAACGCTTAAACAATGCGCTCACACACATACACACTCACGCCTATATTGCCTTCTATGTTCTATTATTTATATATCTATATATATATATTCATTTATGTATTATTATGTCTTACTGTCTATTGCTTTATTTTTATTGTGCGCAACGCCTCAATTTACACTTGAACTTGATGTCAAGCCAGTCGCCGCACAGTGGATCCAACTGACTGCTTTTTCGGCAAAAATCATAACTTTTGAGGGAGTAAAGATATGCATAGAACAGAGAAATCCTTAAGCTTCTGTTTATACAGCGAGCTTCAAAAAACGGTAGTAAGTTCGATATTAATACTGCAAATGTCTTATCTTTGCATATCATGAACAAAATGTCATGTTCTAAATTGTGCTTATTTTTCTATAATTCGTTCTCGTCGAAAGTTTGTCTATCTAGCGCAAGTGTACGCTAGTATCAAAATAGACTCCAAACATCTTGCCAACAGATTTTCAAAATTTTAACGATTTTTCAAGCAATAAGCACATTTTATAGGTGCAAGGATAAGACATTTGGTGTATATAATATCGAACTTTCCTACCGTTTTTTGAAGCTCCCTCTCTTCAGAGCATATTTATCACAGTATATCGCAGAAGCTTAAGGAATATCTTTGCTGCATCAAAAGTTAAGATTTTTGCCGAAAAATAAGTTATTTGGAACCACTGTGCGCCGCTTAATACATACATATATGTATTTACTATATATATAAGCGTTATGGATATATCCTTCAAATAGCTTTTGTCAGCTTAATTTGTACGTGTGTGTGAGTCGCTCTCCTTTTTTATGACTTTGACGCCAGCGCTTTAGGCCTTGGTACGTGTTTGGCCATATCTCGCATATCCCTTTTGCTCCTTTACTGCCGTTAGTCCCCGTTCCCCGTTCCCTGTCAGTCTTTCATATTTCTTTATGTTTATTTTTGTGGCTTGGCCATTTTTGTGGTCCTTTGTGTTGCCATTTTCTGCTTTGTCACCGTTACTTTTTCTCACTCGCTCTCACACTCTTCTGTGTTTTTGGTCCTACTAAAAATGAAGTGTGTGTTTATTTTATTGTTTGATAAACAGCTACTTAGCTGCTTCTTGACAGTTACTCTAAATCTGTTAAATGTCAAATTGGCGAATTTCACAGTCTAGCTGAGGGGCTTCGCACCTGCAAGCTTCTAAGCAACTCTTGTGGCAGCCTCTTTCGAAAGTTGTTGTTGAAGTCTGGGTAGCGAAAACGATGCTCAGTCAGTCAAGTTTCTCGGTCAGAATGGTATGTTGCCTACACATGATGGAAGAACTCAGAAATATTTTGCGAATTAGCACTTTTGAATTGAAGTTCTTCTGATTTCCTCAACATCGGTCCATATGGCTGCAAAGACTTTGTAGATTTTGCGTTTACGGAACTTCACTATACTCGTTGACATTGGCACAAATTAATGTAAAATTCATATACGTTTCACAACACAGTTTTACGATGTTGATAGATTTTCACTCAATAAGCTGCACATTCTGCACACCTTTAGGCAACCCTTAAAATCACCAGCAACCCTTTTTTTATGCATATCTCTCCTTTTTTACATTTCTTATACTTTGCTCTGCTTCACTCGCTTATTCATTATTCATTGCTAGCCGCATTTGTTTGTACCGCCTGTCAACTTTTGTTGTTGACTTTATGACATTGGCAACATGCAACATGCAACATGCGCATACTGTTCCAACTTAAAGCTTAAAGTCCTGAGCATGATATAAAGAATGCAGCGGCTGTCAAGTTAAGTGCGAGCGAGTTGGGGGCAAGAAAAGAAAAAGGATAAGCGCTAAGCTGCTTATGGCCTCCGGCGCTCACGAACGTCCACGCCGGGCAACATTTATCATTTTGGGTTGTTTGTGGGGCGCTTAAGTAGGATGCTTCATGCAAATGCAGCAGAAAGTGAAAGCTTTGTTTCCGTCTCTACCTCCATCTCTCTCTTGTGCTCGCACTTCATTGAACTGCACGCACGGCTGGCTTCTGTCCTGGCCTACTTTGCGGCGCATTAACAACAACAATGACAACATGCTCATCCCGCAATCTCTCATTCTCTATTTTACAGATGCTGCATGGCAAGAGCATACACTATCCCAGCGGCTATCCCATGACGCGCTCGCCACCGTTTCTGGTCAGCTCCTCACCCGGGCCAGATCCCTATCGCTCGAATGACAATGTATACGAAGAGCTGGGCCCCGGACGCGTAGACTCCGATGCTGAATCTGAGCCGCCTTTGCATTCCGATGATGACTTCGCCGAGGATGAGCTGTCACTGCCAGGCGAGTGCAGCTTCAATAAAGCCAATACTACTGCGGAACCCGCCAACACATTGACGCCCTACCATGAGCGTCCCAGCGGCAGCAGCAGCAGCGCAGCAGCAGCTGCAAGCTCAGTTGCCAACACACAAACGCCACACGAGCGCCACAGCGTGCTCAGCAGCAGTTCCTCATCAGCGCAAGATGCCTCTACGGCCACTGCGGCCTCTTCCTGCGCTAATAACAACAACACTGAAACGGGTTTGGCCACCAGCTCCGCGGTCAATGCACAAATAACTTCACCCACGACCAGCACGCCGCCCAGTCAGCTGCTCTCGAGCATGCTGCGGCATACAACTGGACGCAGCAAGTATCAAAATGCGGCACAGCGTCGACTGCCACGCGCCACCGCAAACGTGCAGCAGCATGAGGAACTCAACAGCTCCAACTCCACGGCAGAGATAGCAGACATAGCGCCGCTCTATGATAATCGCAGCAATATGATGTCTCTGGGCTATCTGCCGCAGCAGCTGCAGCAGGGCCAGCCGCACAATAGCAATGCGCGCTCCACAGCGCCACAGTTCTACAATACGCTCGAGAGCGAGGTGGAACGCCGCAATCGAATCAATGCACAGCTAAGTCAAGCCCCAGTGCCGCCGGTGTCCACCATATTCCGCGAACGCATACACTATCCGGGCAGCGGGCGCTATCCACAGCCCTACTATGCCTCCAATAGTACCAACGGACTAATGGCGGCGACCATGCGTGCCAGAACCAATCCACGTTCCGTAGATCGTAGACTAGCACATCAACTGCCTGCCGCCCATCAGCATCAGCATCATCGTATACACGCGGCGCCACTGGGCGGCATGGAGCCAGCCTATGGCTATGCGGAGCCGGTGTACAATGCCAACTATTTCTACGACACAGCGGGCACAGCCGTTGCGGGTGCAGCTGTGGCCGCCAGCATGCGGCAGCCGCAGAGTCTCGCCTATGCCTCGACTTGCATTATGCCAGAGTTTAGGCAGCAGCAGCAGTCCACGCATCTGTATGGACGTGGTGGCGACTCCAGCTTTGGCTCCGACTCGGGTTATAGTCATCATACGCCTGCCAGCTCCATAGGCCGCCATGACTATGAGCTGGCAGAACCCCAACCTGCGCCCAAACCAGCTAGCAAGCTGAGTGCGGCGCTTAGCTTTGGCTGGCATCGCAATCGCAAGCAGGCTGCCAACAATTTGGGCACGCCTCATGCGGATTCGGGCTCGTCGAGCTTGCGCAGCAGCAGCAATGAGGCAACTAGTCCCAATAATAATAGTGCCTGCAACACGGTAACCTCACAGCTGGAGCAACAACAGTCCAACAACAATGCAGGCGCCTCGCTGGCTGAGGCGTAGGCAGTGGCTGGAATGAATCTTAGTCATGAAAAACTGCAGGTATAGTTAGGAGCAGAAGGTTTGTTAGGACTGGCATAGACATACCTAACAGCTGTATAGTTAGTCATAGTTAAAGTCATAGTCTTAGGTAAGCTAGTTATACAATGTATGTAAAATCACTTTATCTGCGTGTACGTGAAAGCAATAGAGCCGGAATTCAAATCGAAAGCGTAGTTTGTATGTAATTTCTGTAAGTGTACAAAGTCAAAAACATAGATGAAACTTGTAGCAGCAGCTTAGTTTAGTACTAATTTATGATAACTGAATTGAAGCAAAGAACTTATAGTCTTTAAGTGTTTTTCAATGTGATTGCCAAATTCTATAACTAAATTATGATATGATATGTATATAGGCAACTTTTTTTATAATCATAAGCAATAATATCATTAACTGTAAAATTATAATTTTATTGTTTGTTATTTTAGTTTTTAAGTTGCGAAAACGAGAAACGAAACAAAAACAAAACACAAAAAACCCTAAAAAAATATACCAAAATATGCAAAAAGTAAAATAAAATTGGCTTTTTCTTTGAAATTTTATGCAAGATATTGCATTAGAAGTGCATAAAAAGTGTAGCATCTTTTAGGCAGCGCTTAATAAATGTTAACAGCGAAATGTTAGCTAGTTCTGTTAAGTTGCAACAAATACACTTAAAAGCGCAGCATACTTTCAGGCGGCACAATCAAAATGTTACCACCAGAGCAGCATTTTTGATCTTAAAAAGTGCAGCATACTTTTAGGCCGTACTTAAATGTTAGAGCAGCAGCTGTTAACAGCGCTTGTGCTTTAAGCAGGAATGCTGCTACTTAGCTTAGCAGTTTTTTAACATTCTAATGAAAACGAAAAGTGTAGCATACTTTTAGGCAGCGCTTTGGAAATGTTTTAATGCTAGAGTAGCAGCTGTTAAAAGCGATAACAGCTTTTGCAAAATCTTGGCTGTTACTTAACACTTTGTTAACATACTTAACGATAACATTTTGATTTTATTTAACATTTGTATTTACATTTTCTTTGCTTTGATTTGACATTTAGATACTTTTAGTTTTTTTTAGATATTTAAGCCAAACAGCCGCATTTAACTTGGCCTTTTAAGCTAAAGGCTTTAACAAGACTGTTTACATATAAAATAAAATAAATAACAAAAAATGTTTACTTACTGTCGGCAACAATAAATTGTATTATAGCAACTAGCAGTAGTTAAAGCTTGTAAGAAAAAACCGAAAGCTAAACTAAAAACTGGTTGAAACACCCATTAGGTATATCGAGTGATCCTTATAGCGCCATTATATATACATATAGCTGAAACCTAACTTACTATATATAGTATGAATTGTATATTCACTTAAACACTTGCTAGGTTGTATGCAAAATGTACATAGCATGACTTACCAATACCAATACAATGTATGTTTCTATGTGTATGATGTATGTGTGAGAAAAGTTTTTAAGCCCATGTTAAATTTTCTTATAATGAGCACAATGCAATGTATCCTATAACTTGTAGTTACCATACATAAAAAAAAAAGCCATTTCATTATTGCTGTATATACTTAAAACGACTAAAACTAAACTAACGCATAACTAACATATGGTAAATAGCATTTAGTAATCACTTATGCATATAAACATAACATAAATTACAGCTAGAAATATGTAATACCAAAATGCTTTAGGCATATTCCAAATTGTTGTGATGTTACGAACTTTGTATAATGTTACTTTTGTTTTGGGTTCGGCTTGAAATATTTAGCGTACTTTTCGTAAGGAGTATGGCAAATTAATGCAATCGCACAATCATTGAATGAGTGACAAGCAACAACAATAGTTGGCAATTCGAGCAGCTTAACAGACATTAACTAATTAGTGAAGCTAACTTTAAAAAAAAAAAAAAATATACTTAAATATTTCCTAGGCATATGAAACAATAAATTCAAAATGAATTCTTCTATTAATTAACTAATATGGTTTGCCGTTCTTAAGTTCTTAAGCTCACTTTTGGTTGAATGTTACATATCAGTCTTGATAACACTGCAACATAACAAACTTTATTCAATAAAGCACAACCTGGTTTCCAAGTAACTTACTATCAATATCAGTACAAACATTTACTGTGCACAGGCATAAATTTATTTAAAAAATATATTATATACCAAAGTTATATGAGTTGTAAGCTCTGTAAGCGTCTTACTTTTCCAGCCACTTGTACATATGGGGTAGTATATAAACATATAAATATTAAAAACTAAAGCATCAAATATCTATAGTTCTTCCAAAATTCGAAACAAAGCTCTGTACTGTTAGAAATCTTTAGGCATTTGTGTTTTTGTAGTCTCTTAGGCTTAGAATGATGTACATAATTTATTTGTTTTTTGTAAACGAAATTTCAGCAGCATATCAGCATTGACTACATGTATTATAAACAACAAGAAAAACCCATATTTCGTATACTATACTTAAAAAAAAAAACGAAAACTTTCTTAACGCCCTATGATTTTCTTACATATAATGAAAACGATTAAATCGAATTTATAATGTTAAACGCCAAGTTATTAAACGTAAACTATCAATTAATATTTAAAGCAAATAACATAATTGAAATTGTATTAACTTATTAAAAGAAATTATACCATAGTTAGTTTACAAGTAACAATTTTTTAAAGCCAGCTCACAAAGCAATTAACAATTAGTTCATTCTCTCCATAAGCAAATAAACACACACAAAAACGGATAATAAGTATTATAATAATATTTATTACAAATATTATATAAAATAAGCAAAACTACAAAAAGAAAATCATTTTTCGCATATAGCTGCAGTTATAAGCGTAAAGAGTATTCAATTAAGCAGTTTTCAATAATTAGCTGGCAGCAATGCAAAAGCGGAAAATTAAATAATGCAGCCGCAAAGTATGCTACAGAAAAAGTTGTCACAAACACACACATACAAAAGCTGACTGCTGTGCGCTGGCTGCCTGCTGTGCCGCACGCCACATGCAATAAAAAATGAAATTTTATTAAAAAAAAAAAAACAATGTATTTGGTTTTATTTGCTTCTTTGCAGTGACTAAATGTGTGCCTGTGTGTGTGCATGTGTGTGTGTGTGTGTGTGTGTGTGTGTGTGTGTGTGTGTGTGTGTGTGTGCGTGTGTCGCACTATGTTTGTATGTAAATTGGCGCCATTGTAGTTGGCGCTGCCTACTTTCAGGCTGACTGCTATTTCACTGCAGTCACACACACACACACACACACACACACACATACAATCACTCACACACACACACTCGCACGTGTGCGACAACTTCCGCCCAGCAGCAACTCACAAGTTTGAAGAAACTGGCAGCAGGCGTAAATGTACCGCAAATTAAATATGGCTTAGTGCGTGTGTGTGTGTGTGTGTGTGCGTGTGTGTGTGTGTGTGTGTGTGTGTGTGAGTCGAATGCGTTTGTCTTAGTGCTTGTACATGCAGTTAATGTGCTTATTTTAAAATTTAAATTGGCTCTTGCAGTGCGCACTTGAGTGGCTCAAAAAAAGGGGCGTGTTCAAATAAACTGAGACATACTGAGAGAGCGGCTTGCTCGGCATCGTTCGGCATTGAAGCAGCCACAAAGATCCCATACACACACACACACACACACACGCACGCCCATGTTTACTTGCAGCATATGGGTGTTGGTGCAACTTGTACAATCTTCATTTTAATATAAACTTTTGTATGCGCTTTTACTCTGACGTATACTCTATATGAAGTGGCAAGGCCTCGAAGCTGAGCGATTTTGAAGACTGCGATAACTGAGCACAGCAGTATATATTGCTTATATGACGCATAGGATATATGAAATTATTGCTTATAAGCAACAAAAAGTTAGCTTTAGTGCGTTGATATTTCTATTAACAAAGCTAAATGTAAGGTTATTATATTTTATCGAACTTATCCTCAAATTGTTTGTTACTCGTTGGGTTCCTGATCTTAGTGTTTGATTTGATCTTTTTCTTTACAATGGTTCCTGCCTTTGGAGACCCCAATAACATATTAATCTGGACATGTTAGTGTCAGTTCAAAAGCAATTTTTACTTTTTGCACTTCTTAGCTTAAATTAGGATCTCAACATCCGCTCGCCTTATAAAATTTCCTTCTCTAATTAAACGTAGAGTCAGCCATTTTATTTTAGTTTTATTTCTACCTAAACTGATTCTTATCTCATCGATTCTTTTCATCTTGTTAGCCAGTTTGTATTTTCTATTCCTTGTAGAGCTTCTCGCAATTTCCGTCTGTTACACTCGCACATTTGTAGATTTAAATTTGATTCGCATGATCCTTTGCCAGCTAGAGAATACATCTATCGATGCGCATGGATATCGATGTATATCGATCTTACAATGTTCTGTAGCACACAATGAAAAGAACATCTGATTTGCATATAGAGACTAACGGAGTGTTGGTTGCCCGATTTCGCTTTCCTTTTCTATCTTGCCTTTTCTTGATTCTCTTCATATTTCATCTGGTGAATTGGTGCTTATCATTAAAAGGTTCCATCAACGGAGACTCAGATTATACACATCTACCTATTGACTCAATTTCTCTTCTCTTGCGATTTTGTTATTATTCTCTATATCATTATTATTTGCTGATATGTTCTAATATGAAGTACATGAAGTGTATACAAGCTTCGCCCTTCAAAAGTAAGGGGTTCCGCTTCTTTAAGCTTTTTGCTTTATATAAAAGAAGCTCATAGTGTAATTAACAGTTAGTTGCGCACACAAACACGCAAAAGAAATATTTGCATTATGATAAACAGCTTAATTATTTTCTGTGGGTGTCTGTGTGTGTGTGTGTGTGTGTGTGTGTGTGTGTGTGTGTGTGTGTGTGTGTGTGTGTGCATATTTCTCAAGCCGCATTTTCTCTTTGCTGCGGCTCCAAGTGCAACATCAAGTGCTGCCAGGATATAAGGATATGCATTTGAAGTGCGAGTTCGTTTTCGTGTTTGCTGTTAATGAAAACGTCAAAAGTTTGTCTACCAATTAACTAGGTGTATGAGCATACGTGTATGTGTGTGTGTGTGTGTGTGTGTGTGTGTGGCATGTGTGTGCGTGATGGTGCGTGCAGATTTAACGTGATTGATTGTTGATTGATTGGGAATCAAAGTTGGCAGCGCAGAAATATCGATTAAAAGTGCAGGTCTGAGTTTTAAACTCAACTTGGCTGAGTGTGTGAGAAATAATCTGTTCAATTTTTACTCTTTCATATAAATGCGTCTATATAACCGAAAATCGGGTTTTGTTTTCGCATTGTTTTGAGAGTACATTTTTCAATAGAGTGCAGAGCTTAAAATTTTTTACGAGTGCGTCCTAGATTTAACCCTTCACAAAAGAGAGCGCAATGAGTTCCAAAATGCTACTTCATTCGTCATTCCTAATGATAAGCGCTACTCGCTCTTCGAGCTCTACACTTTGGAGACTTCAAATAGAAGAGTGGGTCGCTGCACTTATTTTTATTCCAAAAGATGTCTTTTGCCACGCTTATACGAATAAAAGTAAACACTTACTTACATATACAAATATTTTACCACTTGTGCGGTGCTGTTGTATATGACATTGTCGATAATTAATCCCTGTATGAGTGGTTAGCAGTAGTTCCCGCGAAACCTAAAATTTGTTTATCAATTTTCTTGGAAAAAACGGTAACAAATCACCTGGGCGCTTCGCACTGTATAAGTGAAAGAGTTACGATAGATAATTATATTATAGTAAAAATCAGGTGGATCGCTAACGTTTTATTGATCATTTGATCGAGTTGTTGGAATGGAGAATCGTGTGGCATCTTTGTTAGGTTATTTGAAATTTGAAACTTGGCACGACAAGAGACTAGCATGCCGAAGATGCAGAGAAATATGTCGGCAGACCTACAATTTTATACTTTTATACATTGTAATGTATAAAATTTTGCAATGTCACGTACCACTCTTTCTTAAGGCCACATTCTCGAGGTCTTCTTCTTCTTGACTGGCCATAACAACCCGTTATAAGGAGACTCATACCATCGTCCATTGGGATGGGGTTTAACGCATTGGTTCCCAAACCTTACGCCAAACCTATTAAAGTTCTTGACAGACTTTGCTGCACACATTAGCTCACACCTATCACCTAGTGGTGATTAGAGCAGCTAACCAGGGGGCACCAAGTGGAGGTTGTGCGTCAGCTTGATAAAAGTAGATACAGGGATCAGGGAGCTTCACCCTGTCCTGCCAGAACCCAGGGCCACACGAAGTGTCATATCTCTTACATTAACTATAAAATTGATGATATACAACTGTCATGTGTGTAGTCATGGAAATGCCCATATTAAGTGGACTCGCGCGTCTTTTATCTCTGCTATGTCTTAGAAGTATTATGTGTCACTTGTAAGTAAGTCTGCTACTTGTAAATATTCTCTATAGCACTTGCAATAGTATCTATAAGAATTTTCAATTCATATCATTTATTATCGCGGTACGCAGCAACAAGCAAAACACATAGCCTGCCATACTAAAAGTTTCCACCTTCTATGGTGGGAGTTGCCACCTTTTATAGTAAAGATTTGCTGAAAATTCAAGGACATAATATATATATGTTAAAACAACAAAAATATAAAAGGCTAAACACTTCTGAACGAGATGAAAAAGTAGCGCTTATTTAAGCTGTTGGGGTTTGAAAATGCTTATGAAACATAAGAAATAAACAGCATATGGATGGATGAACACTTACCTTTAATTTACCCGCTCTTTTTAATGATAACAAAAACTTCTTCTCCTTAACGGGCTATAACAACCCTTTACCGGATTACGGTCTGATGTAAAGCTCTCCTGCGCTTTGCGCGCACCTTCTCCAATCGCTGATACCAAAGGTAGCTAGTGTACTCTCTACCTGGTCCTTCCAACCTCACTTCCACATCCGCATTGAAGACCTTTATCGCAGGAGCTTCTTCATCCATACGCACAGAACGAAATAGCCAGTGGAGCCAGTGAACCGCTGGATTTTGATTCGCTTGACTATATCAATGGCGTCGTAGAGCTCATAGAGTTCGTCGTTCCAGCGGATGCGGTAGTCGTTGCCAATGCGTAGAGGGCCAAATATCTTACGGAGTACTTTCGGCTCAAATACTCTAAGGGCATGAACTCTATTCAGCGCCATGAAGCAAAACAGGAAGAATGAGCGTCTTATAGAGTGTTAGTTTCGTCTGGCGAGAGTAATCTCTACTTCTCATTTGCCTACTGAGACCAAAGTAACATCTATTGGCAAAAGTGATTCTCCGCTTGATCTACATGCTGACGTCCTTCTTCATTGAGACGGTGGTGCAAAGGTATATGAACCCTTGACAACATCAAATGTATAGTTTTTAATATCAATCTAAGAGTCCACCCGCTGTGTGTCTCTCTACTCAAAAGAATCATATGCTTCGTCTTTAAAACCAGACCCAGCCTGGCAGATTCTTTTTCAATTGTCGCAAAGGACCCAGTCCTCCGCGGCTACTAGAGGAGCCTAGGCTTAGTACGTCCGACGATATCGATATCAGCCATATATGCAAGCACCCTTAGACACCGTTATTGAATACAGTCCCCTTCCGATTTACTTCGGCCTTTCGCAACACGTTCTCCATCACAAGGTTGAAGAGTGGATTGCCTTTTGTAAAGCCTCGCTTGGTATAAAAAGGCTGTGAGAAGCTCGGAGCTGCATGTGTTGCTCAATGTCATTCTGCATAGTCGTATCAACTTTGCAGGGATTCCAAACTCGAAGAGTGCGGCATATAAGCGATCCCTCAATGGGCTATCAAATGCTGCTTTATAATCGACAAAGAGATGGTGGATGTCGATTTGGGTGGGTCTTTTCCAGGCTTTGGCGTAGTGTGAATAGCTGGTCATTGGTGAACTCTTCAGGGCTAGAGACACACTGATAAAACAACTGACAAAAGTGGTGACCGTACTACTTTGTTGTTTGGTTACACTTTTTTTATATGTCGTTTTTATCCACACAAGAACAATATATTGTTGATTGCGTTCCAAAAAATATCGTGTATCTCCGTACTAGGCTTACATCGAAAATTTTTAGCAGCACTTTTGGAATGGTCCCAGCATTGCGGGAAAAACTACTTGGATTTTAATTTTCGATCAGTTTGAAACATAGAGTATATTGTCCGTAAATGAATATGAAACCTAATCTGGACAAGCAGCTTAAAACTATAGGTTTTGCTCATCATTGACCCACATTTTTTTGGAACATTTAGTGGCTCTAACAATTATGGTCTCAGAGATCCAGTATCATTCGCTTAGCAATACAGGATAAGAGTGGAAGTACGAACAGTTTTTCAGTAAATATCTACATAAAATGAATGCCGGTAGAAAATTACTGAGCTAAAAATTATAAATTTAGGGTTGCATTGAACTTTTCCAGCACTTCGAAAGTACCCAACACTGTTCTTTCTCATAATACTCATATTGTATTTACATATGTGTGTACCTTTTTTTTGCTTAGTTTATACGATTTTTTTTTTTTTTTAACTATATGCAAATACTTTTAACAAACTATCTAACGTTCATATTAAAAACAAATGAACGCTTCAAGGGCTTCCAACAAACGTAATCTCTATGAAGTGCAGCTTTAAAGCTGTTAACTGAAATTGCTATGTGCTTCAGTTGCCAAGTTTCAAAACTATTTCAGTTATATAACTCTTAGGCTGAGTTTTATGAGTAGTTGCAGCAGCTAGTTAAAAAATCAACTAACTTACGCTGCAACATTTTAAATTGGCTTAAACTTTGGCCAGCTTCATGTACTAACTTGTTTGCTTGTATGCAACTGCAGTTCTTTCATTTGTCATTAAAATTTTATACAATGGCCCAATTAAATTATTAAAAGAAGAAGCAGAAACCTCTTGAATCGAGTCACTTTGGTGAAAACTTTAGCTTCAAGTAGTTTTAATTAAATAACGGAGACAAGCGGCAGAAAGTTACATACATGTGCAATTGAGGGCAACATGTTACACATACAATGTGTGTGTGTGTGTGTGTGTGTGTGTGTGTGTGAGTGAGTGTGTGTATAGGCATAACATATTTGTTGCTAAAAGTTTACAAACACCTGCAAAGATTTGAACATGACTCGCCTACGCTGTAAGCTGTTAAACTATGCCAAAAGTAAAGCCCAACATGAGCTTGAAATGTGTGTCAGTTGTTCCAAGTTTTCTATTATTTTCCTTGTACTGCTCTATTTTCCGAAAACAACTGCACTTGGTGACAGCATTTTATGTGGCATGGCCAAAACAGATGCTGAGCGTTGAAACTGCAGCGTGAAAAGCATTAAAATTAATGTTGCATGCAACTTTTGCTGTTGTTAATGTTCTCACTATCCAACACTGTAAGTTTAGGCACATTGACCAGTTTTAAAGGTATGAATTATGCCGCCATATTGTTATATCAAAACTGCTAGCGTCATATATTCTTTGACATTAAAGTTGTAACATGCGATTTAACGCTACTTATGAGAATGTCTAAAGGCAATGCACGATGTCATATTATGACAGAGTATGATAGTTACGCATGTTATCGACATATTGTCTATAATACCGCTATTCGTCGTGTATATGTGGCCATGTCATCATTTTAGTGTGACCAAACATTGACTTGTGAAAAGACTGCTACTAAAACAGCCGTTATATGAATTATGGCGATTGTTGTCATATATGTATATGCCGCCAGGTTGATGTATCGATAATGCTTTTTCACTAGCTTCATATATTTTTTTGTCATGACGCCACTTAGCACGTTGTCTAAAGAAAACATATGATATCATATTATGACAGCATATTATAGAAACGCATATTATCGGCATATTGTCTTATATGATACTAATTTGGTACTGGAGCCATAGCTTATATACCGCTTGTCGTCACTTATATGAGGCCGTGTCGTCATATAGAAAATTATTCCCTCTAGCGTTCTATACTTTTTGGCATATAAGTTTCCACTTACAATATGCTATGACAATATATAAAAAGATCTGTGCTTAATTAAGTGACAAGTACTTAATTAACTAGCTCTTCTTAACTTGAAAACATAGGAGTGAACAAATCGTAATGACTGACAGAAATCATTGTCATGTGCTGCAACTTTATTGCTGATAGATATAGACCGACTATAATATACCCCATGCCTAGAAAACACACTACACCTAGACACAGTATACCTAACTCTTACGGTTTTAATCATATTTAAGTTAAGTTTCAATATACTACGCTGAAAGTTTTGGGGCTGAGCCGCTAGGTTTTCAAAAAACAACGTAATTGAAGGACTAACGGAACAGACGTTTTTTACTTTTATTTTTTTTATCATTTGAAAACTGTTATGCTTACATCTGGATGTCATTCGTTAAAGATCAGATCTCTTTCTAGTCCAGCAGATATAGTGACACGCTTAAGAGCCAAATAGCTAGTCAACCTGTCAACAGCGGAGATAGACTTACATCTGTGAAGCCTAAATTGTAATATTTATTATATTTTATATGGTTTGGTTATGTATTTAATATAGAAATCTACAACGCCATAGGGTATATTGTGTTCCCTAAAAGTGTTTCTGTCGATTTCTATGCAAATTTTTTTAGAAACTTTAAGTATAGCGTACTTAAGTTTTGTGGCATAAAAATTATGAAAAATGTGCGATATAAAAGAATATGACTTTAATCGTAGCTTCAATGTGAGTGACGAGTGACGTTCGAGCAATACAATAACAAGTTTATGGCTTACCTATACATAAACATATAGCTAAACAAGAAGAAGAGTGCTAAGAGCTATTCTGAACACATGTTTAATGAACAATATAATTGTATGTAGCCTTGAGCAGAGAGCTTACGGTTCTTAGCCATTATTTGTCACATGTCGCTCTGCCACTCTCCACTAAGAGCACATATTCATGCCATTAGCCATTTTCCAACACTGCACCATCGTGTTTATCATACCTTATAGATATCATTTTGATTAATTGCTTAGTAATTACATAAAATAATGGCTCACAGCTTTTGTGTCCAGCAAGCAAAGTGCTGCAATTCAGTAGCTGTTTCAGAGTCACAAGCAAAGCGTTTGCAAAATGGCTGTGAGTTACAGTTACACAATGGCATCATGCCTGCTCTTCTGCATAATCACGAGTTCAGGAGTTTATGCACAAGATGCACAGCCTTCCACATTGCAAGCTTGCAATCAAAGCACGAGCATGGCCCTAGATTTGGATAAGGTGAGCAATAGCTAGCTGCATAGTTTTGAGATGAAAATTTGTAACGAAACAGCTTTTCCTTAAAGTTCTCTGGCATCTGGTGGGAGGTAGCCCGTGAGCCCGCTAGCACCTACTTTTGCACCGAAGTAAGCGTAACCGTGCAGCCTAACGATACGGTATACTTGGCTACCACCTATTCGAACACACCCGACTATCCGTGGGTCAATCAAACCATGAACACGAATCTAACTGTGCAGAATATGACCGCCGAAGCCGATGGCTATAATATTTCATATTGGAATCCTCCAAATAATACGCCATACACAGTTTTTAAGATACTGGATACGGATTATACAAACTATGCCATGATTTGTGGATTTTCTAATATAACGGATAACTCCAGCTACTTTGGTTTGATACTAACGCGCACTCGCGTACCAACTACGACGCTCTTGAATGCACTGGAAAGCAATGGTTCTGCTTTATATGAGAATTTCCCTAACGGTACCATGACCTCAATACTACAAGATGGCACGTAAGTATAAGGATAACAAAGCATCCATCAGGACTTGCTTATGTTTGTCGAGTTCCCTGAATTTATGTATTTTATTCTCATCTCAGGTGCTACGCCAGCGGCAGTGGCTCTAAGGCGCTCTCAGCGCTTGCGATAGCTTTAATGTATCTTGTTCTCTGCTATTTAAACAAGTAACTTAAACTCAATTCAATTTTGAATTTCCTAAAATACAGCATTAAACTAATTGCATAATAGGAATTATATTGTAAAGTTCTAAATTCAATTAAAATCTATTCAAAATATACAGCAAAGTAGCAACTATTTGTTGTTGTTGTTTTTGTTTTGCGGTGTGCCAGTACATGACTTTCTGTGGCAAAAGAATGCATTCTAATCGTTTATGCAATATGTATTTGGTTTATATGAAATCGGAGGCAAGGCTGCAATCTACTTGTTAGTAGCACGGAGTTTGGCGAGCAAATAATTATAAGCTATGAACTAATAAACTAGATAATTATATCTTTTATAGTAGGAAATGATTCGGTGGCTCCATTCTGACGCACTTGTCAGGAGTAGACTTGACATAAGATAAGATCCACTACGGTTAGATGTAAGAAATGTGTTTGTGATTCTCCATGAAAAAGTGGCGTCATGTAAGAAAAGTCAACATTCGCCTAGCTAATAAGAGCAGTTCAAAGGTACTTGATAAATTGTAATTGCGTCTTTCGTTAAAACTTACTTTTCGCTGATTCTCCAAAATGTCGACAAGAGTCGAGTATAAATATTGTGGAATGTTACTTTTTACTTGGCTCCTTTGGGATTGGATCTTATTTTTTACAACATGAACTTTCGTTGTCGCTCAGTAACAGTTATAAGGTTTCTTTAATTAGTGTGCCAGAAATGTTCTACACGATTCTCTTAAAGCTTGAACGAGATAGCGTTAAGGCAGTGGTTGTAACAACAAGCGAATGAATCGTTTCCTCAAAAACGGCTTCGGGGACAGTTGGCAATTAGAGACGCAAATAACTCTCTTTACCAAAAGAATCTATGTTCCGGACTTCGAGTTAACAAGGTTAGATGATCATTCCTTAGTGTTATTTTGCTAAGCGAATAACTTAGAAGTTTTTCCTGATCCTAAGCCTAACAGGACAATCAGACGATAAAGTAAAAAAACTAAAAATTAAAATTGTGGACTGATCGAATTTCCAAAGAAGCGACAATCAGCTAAACTCAATAAATTCGAGCCAAATGCGAATCCCTGCATGCCACGATCATTCGAAATTCAGAAATAATATAATAAGAATAAATAAGATTAACAAACATCTAAAAGCCTCGGCTCAGCCATGTTCACTGAGGCAGACCTTATATAAACACCTATCGGAATCATATTCGGCAAGTAAAAAGATATCATTTGAAACTTGCCATACCAGACTCACACAAGCAGATTCTCTTTCAATAACTACGAAGACTCCTCCAAAGACTTGTATGACCAATGATATCATCTACGTATGCAAGCAACTGGACAGCCTTATAAAGTACAGTCCCGTACCGATGTAATTCGGTCTTCCGCAGCATATTTTCCATCCCAAAGTTGAAGAATTCTCAGGAGATTGCACTCCCTTGTTTGAAGCCTCGCTCGATATCAATCTTTACTACCTTGACGGAGCTGAATGTGTTGCTCAACGTGCGTCTGCAGAGTCGCACAAATTGATTGGTGTTTGGCGATTTGGGATTTGTGGACTGTGAATATCTGGTCAATGATGAACTAACCAGGCCTAAAGCCGTACTGTGAAGATCCGATCAGTTCTTTCGCGAATGTCTTTGGTCCCTACTATACGCTATATAACCTTTTATGCGGTGGAAAATCTGCAGGCAGCTCGTCTGCGCCAGCAGCATTGTTGTTCTTGAGTCACTTGATTGCGATCCAAGCTTTGTCATTGCTAATCGGCGGTACATGCCATCATTTAGGGTTGCGAAAACGGGAAGTTAACTCTGGGAGCGGCATTTTTCCTATCAGCGCACGATAATAATCCGTAGAAATGCTAACTGAACAGCTCCAGTGAACCCTGTGCATCCACTAACAGATTTCCTACTGCGTCTCTAAAGGAAGACGAACAGGTACTTAATCATTTAGAAAGACGCTTGACTTTTTGGAAAAACTTTCTAACGGATTTCCTGCTGCTGCAATTCTCGCACCTCTCTCGCGACTCTCTATCTTTCTCGTCTTCCGATAGTGATTTTGCAGAGATCGTGTACCAGCCGACTGTAGGGTCCTTCTATAGGCGGCGTTCTTCACTGCAGTGCCTTTGCAGCAGTGAACGTTGGAAACCAAGGACGTTCCCCGCAGTAGTACACTAAAAGTGAAATGTATGGGTTGTGTGACATCATTTTGATCAACATCAGTCAGTTCCGCATTTGCTGTACGAATCAAGTTATTTTGAATAACTCTCAGTTTACGAGCGTGCACTCCTATTTAACTGCTCTTGGCAGTATTCATCAATTTGTTTTTATTTTCTACGCCTGTGAATCCCATTTGCACTTGACTTCAATTGAGTGTTAACGCACTTGAAAAGCCCATAACTTCGCCATTTCGTCTTTGACATGATTACATTTACGTATATTTACGTGCTCATTTGATGTATATACATACGATCTAGTATATATCTTCTGTTGTTTGATTTTAGTTTATGTACATTGTATTTTAAAGTTGTTTTCAATTTGTATATTTTTTGTCATTTGTATCTGAAAGAACGCCTTGCTGATTATAGTTTATCAATTTGACGCCGCCTTCAATTTATTTGCGATTTTTTTGTTTCGCTCGATGAGTCACGATTTTGTCAGTTTGCCATAATAAAACGATAAATGGAAGCAAAAATAAAACAAACTCCGCTCAGATTCAGACTAATTGCTAAGGGCTTTCGCATGTGTAGATATTGATAAGCCACGAACAAACTCGCATTCAGCGCCAGAAATTGATAATAACAATAAACTTGTAGGAACGCAACAAGTCTGACAATTGAGTTCTGTAGTTCTTGTAATTAAAGAGTTTGCACTAGAAAATAACTTTTTTTTGTGTGGCATGAATCAGTTTTTATAATTAGCAGAGTGACGCGGTGTAATTACTTATTATAATTAAGTACTTTACTATAAGTATGACGTAGGCAATAGGTTTTAAAGAAGAGTTCATAAAGACAGTCAAAATCTTCAAGAGGGTTATATGATCTTAAGAGTGTGTGGCCGTAGCTATAAAGATAAGTTTGCAATGTATGAATTTAATTTCAGAAATGTAAATAAAGGTGTCTTTATGACACTCCGTCTTTATTATAATTAGTCATCACGATAAGTTTTGCAACTACATACGAAAATATTGGTTGCCGAATGCTGCAAATGATTGGTTGGTTGATATGCGCTCATATGCTTCATTCTCTTCTCCAGTTTATAGAACACCGAATTGGTGGCATGAACTGAAACGTCAGTTATTCTGATCAGTTTTTAAGCACCAGCAGCTAGCTAATAACACATTTTTCAAATATCATAGTTTCCAATTGCACGAAAACCCTGTTCATTCGGAAAAGCTTTGTTTCAGTCATTCCTTAAGATTCTTTGGCCAAGGTGATACCTTCCGTAGTAATAAATGCAGTCCTAATGGTCGTATGCTTAGAGCCTGACTCCTTCTTTTTCTAGGTACAGAATCTCTTCTGCTTGCCGTAGTACAGTTCAAATAAAGTAGAATTCTTTAAAAACGCTTTGATTCTAAATCGTATTTTCAAAAAATTCAAATGATTCATCGAAGCTATTTATCGTGACACGTAAATAATTTTCACAATTCTTTAGTCTTTTAGGTATGCAGAAAATTCAAATTTAGTTTCAAATTATATATATAAATAACCAGGGGCTCTTTTTTATCTTTCTTTTCTGCTTCTCTTTATCTCTATCTCTTTCGCTTTCTCTTTCTCTTCCTCTTTTTCTTTCTTTTCCTCTTTCAAAAGGGTAGACGTTCATATGAACTAGTTATCTCAGAAGTCAAAAAAGCTTTATCTTCGAATAGTATTAACTTTTGAAAAAAGTCGTTGTTTATTTCAGTAACACACTTCGTTACGTAAGGCATTTACAAAGAGTGTTGGTATGTAAATTCCATGGCTATCGAAGATTTGGGGTGGCCAAAGATCTGCGCAAGACTCGAATTAGCTCTTGGAGCAGTGTCAAAGTGATTAGAATTTTTTGCATAGTATGCAACGCCGACGCTTCTCTTAGACAAAGGTTCGAGCTAGCAGCGATGACAAACAACCTGCAGTCAACTGCGGCGCTTATTAATACCGTCGAAAGGTTCAACTTCTTCATCTACTAAGCAAGCAGTTAGAGGAGACATCCGCCATTCTGTGAAGCATTTTCATCTACGTCGCACAGTGGGGCCATCTGACGTCTTATCGGCAACATTTATAACTTTTGAAGGAGTATTTCCTTTTTGGCACGGTTTTTGTCAAAAACCATCGAAGTAATAGAGTGGAATCCTTGGGCGCTTCATTAAGTCGCCTTGTTAAAAAGCGACCATTCCCAAGACAGAACATACATGTGCCTAGTTTTTGCTCTTTCTCTTTCTCAATTTCGGCTACGAGTTAGTCGGTCGGACAGAGACAGCATTACAAGCCACATCATATATTCACTGTCTTGAAAATTATCGCTTTTCAGTAAAAATTTTGAATTAATTACCGTCCAGGATTCCACTCTATTACTTTCATGGTTTTGGTTTATGAATAGGAACCGGTATAGTGAATAAGCCGAGATCAATATCGAATCGAAACCGATTTTATTAAAAAAACTAAACCAAAATAAAACCGTTTACCGATTCTACCGTAATCGTAATCGTATCCCAAATAAGTTTCGGTTTGAATACCTGGTTTTAAATATCGGTTTAACTTGATTCGGGCATTCATTCGGGATTCATCCACAAACAAGTCAAGGCGTAGATTTTTAATTGCAATCCTCTAGCTTAAAATCGACTTTCTTTCAACTAACCGAAAAAGACTTCTCCTTTTTTCTTTGTATCTAAATTAGAACACACATATGCGGCAATTAAAAGCAAATGCAATTTGCTAGTCATAAGTTATTCCCATAATTATGTACGAACCATAAAATTTAATGGTACTTTTCAAAAGATAAGCATTCTTTTAAGACAGTGAAATATTTGCTTAAGTTGAAATGTCTTTTGTCTAAAAACTGATAAAACTCCATGTCAATAACATTGTTTAATGATGTCAGAGAAGTTTTAATTAATTTATTGTATAAAAGTTCCAGTTCCTGGAATTTGCAGCGAATTTTGAAGCAAAACAAAATTGTATATGGTGTGCTTTTTGTTTATAGGTAGTATCTATAAAATAGCCACTTGACTAAGGGGAACTTTTATTTATAATTAGGTCTAAAACTGTATATATTTTCATTGCTGGCCAGTTAAGCCACTGTTAGTCATGCTGCTGCAATGTACCTCGTAGTTCATTCTTTCGGATGTGTGAATGTTTGTGCAAAAGATAACGGAACTGTCTGCAAAACAGCTACAACCAAAATAACTCGCACATCCACACCCACAAGCGAACGCATTTTAAGCTTCACCATAAGTGTGATAAGGCCAGCAGATACATGTCACACACACACACACACCCACACACACACACACACACACAGACGCTCCAAAAACAAAAAATATTTCCCGAGATTGAGCAATATGTGTGTCTGAGGCGCAGCTATAAAAGGAACAACAGCAACTGCGCTGCGACAGTATTTTAAGGCCCTTCTAGCCAAACGAGCAGCGCGACAGAACGCAACGAATATACCGTTAAGTGATCAAGTGTTAAAGAGCAACAAGTGCTAAAAAATGTGCAAAACAGTGTTAACGGTAGTGGCCGCCATTTTGTGCGTGTTTGCCAGCAACACATGGGCTCAAAATCCAGCCAACTGCCTTACAGCGACGGGCTTGAACTTCAATCAAACCCAAGTGAGTCGGTGCGAATAGTTTGGTTTTGGGAACCAAATTGTAATCCTAGCCCTTGCTTACAGCTCTTTGGCACCTGGTACGAGGTGGCTCGCCAGCCGGCCAACAACAGGAGTGCTTGCATAGAAATTAAGGCCACTTTGGCAGCGGACAATACCACGCTCAATGTTAACATTGTTCACTCCAGCTCGTCAACTTCGCTATACCAAAATGTAGCCGAGGGTTCTAACATTACGTTGGTTGCGAACCAAACCACCGGCTATAATGTGACTTTTGTGGAGAATGGCCAAAATCAGTTGCCCATCTTCACCAAGCTGCTGCAGCAGGTGAACACCACCGATGGCGTCAACTGGCTGATTGGCTGTGGTTATACCAATGTCAGCGATGAGTCAACCGGCTTTGGCTATCTCTTGGCCAGATCTCAGGTTAACAGCACTGGCATTAACTATGTCAATAATCTGGCTGCTCAAAGCTGCTCTAACTTCCAGCAGAACAACATAACTACGGTGCAGCAGGCTGGGTAGGTTCAAGAAGCTTCTTCAAATTGTATGGCCAGCTCATGTATCTAACTTTTTCTTTCTCGTTTTTTTACTTGCAGTTGCTATCGCAGCTCGGCAGCGCAGTCGCTGCCCATGGTATCAGCCTTTGCCGCCGTGCTCTATGCTCTGATCAAGGTCTTTTAAGCGTAGTTCAATTTAACCAAAATCCAACAGCTTTAGTCAAACATCAATTTTACTTTTTGATTTCATATTTGAATTTGTCGCAGACTTGTTTTTAGTTTTCATTTACTTAACAACAGTTTTTTGGTTTTTATTTAGTTTTTAGTTTATTTAACAACAATAACAAAAAAAAAAAAAGTGAAAAACTTAAAAAAATATGTGTCATGTATAAAGCACTTTACAATAAAAGCTAAATTTAAATGTGATGCATGCAACTCAAAAAACAAAAAAACAAAAGCAAATCATGTGATTTATATAATAATACTCCAGTTCAAACTATCTTTGCCCCCTGTAGTTGTTGTTCTTGGTATAGCTCGCAATGTTGCAATCAGCGCTTTAATTTGTTACCGACATATTAGTTACCTTACATAAAAAAAAACCATAGATAAGATAGGCATGAACACATTAGAAGATAACAAAATTGAAGACTGACAAGACACACACACTGCCATAATTTGTACATTTTCTGCCAAATTAATCATACGCCGTGTGCACCGCCCGCAACACGCTTACGCTTATCATTTGCCAAACGATTTATTGGCAGTCGCTAAAAACTTGATTTCATTTTGCCACTGATTAATTTATTAATCACTTTATGTTGCTTCAATTTTGTTTCTTTATTATTAATTAGCCAGCTTACTGCCCGCTCCTACTACAGATACCCCTCTTATCACAGCTGTGATTTGTGCTGCTATTGATTTGCTTATCTGCCACGTTTTTACAGTAATTATTGTCATACATAACTGCGATAAGGGTGCGGCGGTTTGTTGTGCTCTTAAGTGATAAATATTTTGGTGTTTTTGTAATTAATTGTTTATATTACAAATTTCACCTTTTCAACAATATTTACGCAGTTAATGAGTTCATAACACATCAAGTGACTTCAATGAGTTCAAGTGTTGTAAAGCGGCAGAAGTGTGTGAAAGTGTTATAAGCAGCTTTTTGAGTGCTTATAGCTGAATCTATCGGCTGCTCATGGCTAGCTTTACACTACTTGTTATCGATAATACCTACATAGATCAATGAGTTACATCTTGGTTGGGAGTTGAAAAAAAACTCGAAAGTTTGTTGAATTGAACCGGAAACGATCATATTTCTTATTTGGTTCTAGATTTATTTGGAAAATCAAAGTGTATTCGCATTACTAACTTTGTTGTGTTATTGTTTAAGACAAACATTCAAACCAAAAGTTTACTCGATTAAGGTTATAACCGATAGTCCAATTTAGACAACGGTTAGGTAATGCAAATATAGGTTACGATTCTTCTTACGACGCTTCTTCGTACACATATTTTCAATCGCAAGCCGTACTCGCTGTCAACGTGTGAATGGCCAAAGATATCAAACACTGCAAGGGCATCTGCATCCATGCTTTAGCGCCATAAGGCAATACGGAAAGGATGAGCGTCTTAAAGAGTGTTCGAAAGTGGTCTCTAGTAGAGATTTTCCTAATGATACCAAAATAATATCTATAGGAAAGAGTGATTCTTCGCTTGTTCTCCATGAATGATATGAAGTATAACAAGTAATCATTCTAGATCGCTCTAGCTAGGTACATAGGTTGCATCAGGCAGAAACTTTGCTTCGAAATGTTCGCCGCCGTTAGGGAACAATATATATCTTAGGATCCTCTTATTCAAGAAAGCGAAATGTCACTTCAGTTTGTGCGGTATATGCCATGGTCCTCAGTGCTGCTCATTTGTAGAAACTAGGTCGGGGTTATTTTTATAAGTACCAAATGAAGAAAATGAGTTGGGAAATCTTACTTCAACCTTTGTGTGGCCCGGAGTCTATCCAATACTTCTGCCAGTCACAACTCTATCCATCGTCTAAACTACAGCCACCACGAAACTCTCCAAAGGTCCGCAACAATTAAAGTCAGCACATTGCCGATTCTAAAGAGGAAAGGCTATGCGAGCTGACTACCCGTGGCACCAGTTTATACTCCTAGTAGAGCTTCATACCCGAAAGTACTACAAATTTGAAACTCCCAAGAGTTACGAGCTCGCATAGAAGAACGATAAACGCACTAGCCGCACACATGGACTTATCTTTGGATAAGCTTCTTTTAATAATTTTCTGTAGCTTTTAGTCTATATTATGTGTATTGGGAAACAAGATCGTGGGATGGCTGGATCCCGGCTCGATTCAAGTATAAACAGGCATTTGTTGTAGTAGCGCAAGGCTTTCCTTTTAGGAAAGGCTCGTAGGGCCCTTTTTACGTTTGATCATTTGACTCAGAAGCAAGGAGCATTTAAAAGCTTTAAAACTCGTAAATTGCTAATTGTATTACCTGTAAGCAGTCTTTCCTTCTTTATTTTTAGCTCTTCAGTATAAATCTAGTAGAAATCCCTAAGATACTTAATTGTCAGCAGCTTAGGATCGCACTCTTTAGCTGCTTGAAGCAAGGCAAAAACAAATTTTGAGGCTGGAACAAGACTTAAATTAAACTCGCTAACAACAACAATACAAATACTCATTGCTGACTGTCTATCAGTGTGTGTGTGTTTGTCTGAGTACTTGCCGTGATTTGTTTACATTAGCAACATTGCAAGTGTATGATTCCTGCGTTTATATGGGTCTGAGCTTGTGTAAAAGTCCTGCCAAGAGTCATTTGAGCTTTGTTGTTATCTTTCTATCTGGTTTTTTCCTCTCTACACTTATCAATTTTCACTTAGCTGAAGCTGCCTTGACTCTCATTCTCAGCAACTGATTTGTGCCTTGTTTATTTGTTTGCCAAAAGCTTCAACCCAATCAACATACACACACACACACACACGCGCACAAATTACACCCACACAGCGGCAAGTGGAGCAGACATACCAATGTAAACACTGCGCTCTGCCACTAAATCACCCAATCTACAAACAACACTTTCAGGCGTTTTGGCATTTACACGCATATTTCGACTGTTTGAGCCATACTCAACGTCGCCATCATTGCCCAGCATCCTAGGCCGAGTTGGAGGACCTAACTCCTGAGCTGCTGCTATATCCCTGTTGCTGCTCTCGTTTTGCGGCGTTGTCAAGTCAAATGGCTTGTCTCGGCTCGTAAAGTCCTGGAGTCTGGCGTTTTGTGTGCGGTTTCTTTTGTTGCCGACTGACCCTTGGGCGGCTGTGCCGCTAGAGCACTGGCCTACCCTTAGTCCTTACCCAACCCTCGCTGGTTCATTGGCATTTGGATTCGATTTGAGTTTTGCTGAGCTTTGTTTAGGTTTGGCTTGGCCCACTCGTTTGTTTGTTTATTTGTTACTACAATTTGGTTACATTGTATGCTTACAATCTTGTTGTTGTGTTTGTTGTTGTCTCAAGTTTATGTCGATTAAGTAGCTAAGAGAAAAATGCTATGCTCTAAGCTGTAAATAATAACAGCCAAAAATAATCAGACAGCAATGTTAGCTTTGGGTTTAGCTGGAATTTGATTTAGATACATAGAATTTTCCTCTTATGGTAGCTATAGATTTTGTGAATTTTTTATGTATAGGTTTTAGCAATAGTTGGGAATTATTGAGGACGGCAAAAAATCTCATTATTGAACATTAGGGCCACTTAATAAAGTAAACTAATGAAGCAAGTCTTAAGGAGCTTGTGCGCGTCGATTTAGTAGTACATTGGAAACTTATGCTCTAAATGAACTAAGCTTTTGTTGGCGCCTCAACTCTGGCTGAAAAACATTTTCTGATAAAGAATATGAGCACGAGATCGACCAATAGAAGTTTAAGGTTGTTTAATGCAAAAAAGTTCGAGCCCCACATTTGAAGATGTTAAAAGTGATTTTGGAGCTAAAAGCGTGTTGACATTCTTCACGGTGAATGGCAAGGTTATCGAAACTGAAATCGCTCTGGGTCAGGCACAGCCAGTTGTTCATTGCCAACGAAATTATTCACAAAAGTATTCTAGTTCCAACTTGGACAAACTGGATCCATAACTAAGGCACTCGGCAAGATGTCAAATGAAAAAAATGCAAGTCATCTATACTAATGCCGTAAAGAACACTTATTTCCAGGCATCTCTGTTCTAAGGGCGCCTACTCCATTCGGTGATACCAAATGTGCTCACTACCTGGTCCTTCCTACGGAGGCATGCTCTGCCCTTTCGTCGCCTCCCTTCAACAACCGTATGGAAGTCGGTCGAATATATCGATATCTTATAATCTCCGTAAGCAAGCAACTGGAGACTCTTATAGAACAAGGTCCCGTTTCTATTTTTTTCGGAATAGGTTGGAGGAGAGGGTATCGCCTTGTCTGAAGCCTCGCTTGCTATCAAAAGGCTCGCATAAGCTCTTTCCTACCTTCATGGAGCTGAGAGTGTTGCTCAACGTCATTCTGCACAGACCCTTTGCAGGGATTCCAAACTCAGAAAGAGCGAAACATAAGCGATCCCTTAAGAGGCTATCAAATGCTGCTTTATAACCGACAAAGAGATGGAGGGTGTCTATTTGGTATTCGTGGGTCTTTTCCAGGATTTGACGTACTGTATATATCTTGTCTATGATGAACTTACAAGGCCTAAAACCACACTGATAAGGTCCGATCAGTGCATTCGCAAATGGCTTTAGTATTTCACACAGTACGCTCGATGGGGCCTTATATGCAATAGAAAGAAGACTGGTAGCGAACAACGTCGGAGGGGTCCCCTTCTTGAGGACTGGACAGAGGACACCAAGGTTCCAATCTGAATAATTCCTTTGGTATTATATAAATAAGTGGCGGCCTCTAGTAACATAGCACTTACGAGAAGCTGCAAAGCACTTCCAAAAAAAAAAAAACCGATGCCTAGGTACACACAAGGATGGACAGACATTGTTCTATTTTTTCCTTCTAATAAAAAATACCCTTTAAGAAACAAGATTCTTTAATTTTTTTCAATATTAAAATAACTTTTTTTTTGATGGGCCAACCCTGACCACAATACCAAACATAAATAATTAGTTTTATCTTAAACTTCTGCCAGAAAGTGATTTTCTGAATTCCATTTAGTTTCATTGTCAGACACAAATTGCCTAAGCTCTTTGGCATATCTAGTGGTACTTATGCTAAGCAGTTGAACTTTGTAGTATAAGTTGCACAAAGTCAAACCATAATGCTGCCAATTGGGTATAACAAACTACTGTTAATTGAAGTTGCAGATGGCTGACAAACTGTGTTGTTGGCCATTCAATTACCTTTGCTCTAGGAAACTCAAGTAAGTTCAATTCAATTGCAATATATTTAATTAAAACAAATTGTGGCTGCTGGAAATGAAATCATGGCTTTTGCCAAAAGTCAAATCCAAGTGAAGTGCAACAGATCTACATAAGTTAGCACACACATGCACTCACATAGATACGTGTGTTAGCATATGTGTTCGTCATAAGATTTGGGCCAACTGCTAGATTAGCCCGGAATACACTTAAACCTCAGCTCAGCTTAAGACAAACAACGACACTTCACAAAAGATGATGATGAAGTTGGTATTGGTGATGATGTGTTAGATGATTACGATGTTGTTGGCAATGACGTTGACTATGACGAGCACTTGAGTGAAATGCTCAAGCTGCAAGTATTTTGCAAGATTTCAATTTGTTTGATAACATCAATGTTAGACCTCGTCCTCGTGCCGCTTCCTATCTAGCCCCACTTCCAACTGTTATTACATCTCTTAAGTTTGCTTGCCACTTGAATTCCTGAGCTTGAGGCATCAAGTGGCAGCTCATAGCTCTTTGCATTTGTAGTAGTCTAGTGGCAAGCACAGCATGTGTAGCATGCCAATAAGCAAATTTCCATTTGCAAGAAAAAGAAAATTTCCAAAAATCATAAGTGAAAAGTAAAAAGATTCCTTTACAACACTGGAAATTTTCATTAGCGGCTGCTAAAACGGTTTTACTGAGTCTTGACTTTAATAACATACAATACGCTCCATGTTGACACTCTGATTGCTGGTATTTAACCTCCGACTCTTAAGCATCAAAACCGTTATTTTCGCTCCCTCTCTCTCTCTCTCTCACCTCTCTCTGTCTCTCTCTCTTAAGCTAAATGAAATGTCAACGGCATGCGGTTGTCTATCGGATCTGTCTGTCCGTCTGTCTTGCCTGTCAATGACTGTACCTTCCGACTGATTGCATGTTGGTTGCCTTAACTCTGGAAATTAATTAATAGTTTTGATGCGCCTTGCCCTAAACTCGGCTCACACACACACACACACACACACACACACACACACACACACACACACACACACACACCTCACACACATGTCTTTGTCTGGCTTTTGGTTTGGAAGCACTTTGACATTGTTACTTTGCGCTGTGCATCGGTTAACTTGGCTATTAGTATTGATTGAAGATGCCCGTCTTTGTTTTGGCTACCATTTCGAGGAGCATTTCAAGTACTGGTCTCTGTTGCGGTCACTGAAAATAATTAGAACGCTCAGTAACTGTCTTATAAAGCATGAGTATTGGTGCACATATCTTTGTTGAATACCTTCCTCTTCTTCTTCGTATTTATAAGCTCCTCCAATATGGAAATTACCATTTGCAATATTCGATACTTCACTCATACTTTTTCCGAATAAGTTTTCTCAGAAATTGAATTCAATTCTTATTTTGCTGAAGTCTGCAATCTAATTTAGGACAGATTTGAGATTGGCAGAGCTGCCCCTTGCGTCTTTTATTTATTTAAGGCAAAGTTTGTTTGGCTATATAACAGTTACCCGCAATACTCCGATATCCTGGTAGCTAATAAGTAACTATTTACTCATCTTATGTAGAGATCTTCGACAGTTTGGTACAGATATCGTATAAGACAACATTGAGCTGATTGATTTGATAAACGCTTGACTGCCCCTATAGATATAGATACAGCTCGACATATTTCTCGACTTCTTTAGGTACGTTAGTGCCATGTGCATACTGCAATCCGGAAGTCTAAAGCTGTGTTTTATATTGATCTGTTCTGAGTAGACGCCACCTCGAATTCGATCATCTAACTTTGATCCATCAGTGATGAAAGAGGTGGTACCTGGCAGACAAAAGAAGCAATCTTCTCCACGTGGAATAAGGATGTTAAAGGGTACTGGAAAACTCAACCGATTAAGAAGTGACCAAAGCTGGGTTTTTCTCAGCTGCTTAAACCTCTCAAGCGTATCGCGGCCAGTAAAGAAGTTTCCTGTTATGAAAGATTCTGGGGTGAAATACCTAATATATTGTAGCGTTAGGCGATAGTAACACAAAACTATGCGCATTTACCCTACGTAGATCAACTTTTTTGAATTATGTCGACTATATATATGAAAATCTTCTATGAGGGAAAATCAAAATGATTCGTCAAACTTTTAGTAACTTTTTGTGTCTCTAAATCTTATGGTCACCGATATCTGCGTGTTCATACTGACAACGGACATGAACGTTCTCTCTTACATGCATATATTGCAAATATCAATAAAACGGTTGCCCCTACACAGTACGGGATATCAAAGTTTTAGATTTATTTATCACCTCATTTAGCATTACGCCTTCTTCCAACATTATTCCTTCGACAACTGTATATACTGTACATAATCATAAACAATAGTTGAGCTATTAATGGATTCGGATTTTTCATCCTTCTTCGTAGTTACGGTGGTGGGAAGGTAAACAAAATCCTTCTCCATCACAAAGTTGAAGAGTTTGTCGTAGAGGATATAGCCATGCTTGAAGCCTCGATCGGTAAAGGTCCTTTCTAACCATAATGGAGCTGCGTTCGTTGCAACAGCTATGCTGGGACTTATCATTCATAGTAAGATAAGGTTTTCGCGATTGGCGGAACTCATTTGCTAGTCGTATCAATTGATGGGAAACCAAAAGCCTATCTATCTGTATTGTTTTAGGTAAGGGTTCAAAAGTTTTGCCAAACTTTGAAAGCTCTCTAATCACTACTTAGCTGAATTTCATAATATTTCGTACTATCAATTCCACAAATACTTATCACAATTGGCTTATATGTATAAAGTATGTGGTTTTGGCTGCTTTTAGTTTCCCTAAAGATCTAACAAGTGAAAGCATTATGGGAAAGGCAGGTTCAGTCATTTTATAATGGATATTTAACAATCAATTAACATAAATGCCAGGAGTTGCTCAACTTTGAATAAATAAACATAGTATTCATGAAATAAACTTTCTCAATTTGCATAAAACCAATTAAATACTCTTTAATTCCAATGATTTACAGCCTAAGTATAATGTGTTCTTAAAATTCGCAAATGGTCAAAACAGAAAAAGGAAACATTTCACAAAGTCGATCCGCAGCTAAGTAGCTGCCACTGTGGAATATGAACAATCTACCAAACGCATTATCATAAAAACCGCATTAAAAATCAAATTAAAATTCTCAAGCTGACGAGAAAATAAAAAATATAAAAAGTAAAAGCGAGCAAATATAATTAAAATTTTATCACGCAGCAATGCAAACACCTGTAAAATATAAAATACATACGACTCTTCAGCACACACACACACACACACACACACACGCGTTTTGAGTCAATATAAAATGAAATGCAAAATTCAAAATTAAACGAAATTTTATTATTAAAGATTTTTTATGGACGCATCTTTTGACTTGAAGCAAATAATACGTATGCGCCGTGTTGCCAACTTACATGCACACACGCACACACACACACTCACAAACAGTGGTATTTGTGTGGCTTACACACGAATACACATGCAGACACGCCCACAAACATAGGAGTATCAATGCGCCTTTGATTTTAACTTAAAACCAACGAAGCGCCGCCGATTTTTGCCAATTTTGACAAGCGACGCCGGCAGCAGGTCGACGCAGCTCGTTGCAGACGCCGAAGTCGCAGTTGTCATAGCCGTATTATTTCCGGCAGCTAACAGGGCGCTACGTCAAAGTAATCCCTCTCAGCCCTCGGCCGGCAGTGCCATATATTGAAAATTTTCAGTGTCTTGCATTCGGAGTGTCGCTCACTCCCTCCCGCTATGTCTCTCTCTCTCTCTCTCTACGGGTGGCACACGTGCTCGGCATTTCTAATGAAACGTGTTGGCATACACATACACGCTCGCTTACACACTAACACACACATGCCGCGCAGGCAGCGTTTGGCAAATAACACTCATACGCTGCGTGTGCCGCGCGTTTGGAGCATGAAAATTTTTTACGAGCTCGAGCTGCTTGTTAGGCGTAATTTTAATGGCTCAAACATGGCGCCCAGGCATTGCCAAAAACTGACACACACACACACACACACACACACACACACACAGACACAACAGCAGGAAAACACAAGAATAGAAAGGAAAACCAGACCCGGTGCGGAAATCAAAGTGTGCCATACTCAAACACACACGCTGATGCGTTTGTATAGGTGTTCTAGCGGAAATTTAATTGTGTGCGTGTTGTGCGCGCAGTCAAATTTGGCTGGGGTACCTAACTCGCTGAGCTCCTTCCTCACCCTACCCGACGCTGTGCTCCTCCCTTTCTATTTGTAAACAGGTGTAAAAATAAAAAAATAAAAACATATATAAATATGGGCATAAAAGTTTAGGCACTCTAAGGGCTCTCTTCAATGAGTTTGGTTCTATGCCTTTGTTGGCATTTTCGGTTATATCTGAGTTTATTTTTATGATCATGTTGCTCGTTAGAAATAACGCTAACGTTGTACCCACACACACAATACTTCGAACAGAAAGACGCCTTCAAATGGATTTAGAACAATTTGCGTTATTGGCCTTTGCGCCATTTTTTTTTTTTTTTTGTATTTCATATGCCGCATTTGTCCATTATTCTAACTGTAATTGGCTAGTTGAACTGACAGCAATCCTCTGGCCTTGAGGCACGCTCCAATTCCGCTTAATTAGTTGCATTAATTGTGCGTGGCTATGCAAAGATATATATTAATACATATTACGTAGATAAGCATATCACTATGCTACAAATTTGGCCTTAATTAAAGGCCCCCATAGCTAAAATTGTGTTTTCGAATTCCGAAACAATTTTTGATTTCCTAGCTTCGTTTTCAAAAAGGTATGTTTTACTCCTGGGTTTTTGAGATGTCTCAACAGTTTCTTGTTATTAGGCTGGAATGGGTTCCGGGACACCAGATGAGACACAACTGCTACTTTGAAAACTGGAACAGTTGAGTGTATGGAAGACCGAAGACTCGTATTGGTAATAGAATTATAGCAAAACAGACAAAAAGTCACATCTTTCTGCACAATTTAACTATACCTCTTTTATACAAATGGCAGGGTATAAGTTACCGCACATTTCTCTGTAGTCTGTGCTGTCCAGTTCATTATCAAGCACACTTCAAATCGATAGCCATGGCTTGGTGACAACTTAAAAAACGAGTGCAATGACTCATAATATATTTGTAGAGAAAAGTATATACAAAAACACTTTCACTCTCTATTAAACTGCACTTGATGTTTGTATGTTTTTGTAATCAAAAATTATCTCAGGCATCGAGGCATCATCCGTTTGAGAGCACTTCAAATAAGTGTTATTTTGGAAGTCATTGCAAATATAGTACACATATAGAAAATGATATATACAAATGTTGATTTCAATGAAAGTTAAGCAAAAAGAGAATTTTAAGGTTTGCTGAAACAAACATTATACAGAAATGTTTTTATTTAGAAGAGCACAGGCTTAAATTTGCTTCCCTTTTGTAGATATGTCACACATGCATAAGCGACAAAAAACTGAAGTGAGCCAATTTCTAATTCTATTTAATGGATATCCAAGAATTTTATGTATTTGATAGAAGTTATAGCCAATTCATATCCAAAAATATTTTGTTTCACACTTCGGATTACATATTTAGTTATAGAATGGTGGTGTTTGGAAACACCTCTCTCCATGCTCCGCTGGACCTGACGTTGGTGCTAAGGTAAACGAATTCCTTGACAACATGAAAAGTATAGTTTTGCACATCAATCTGAGAGTCCAACCGCAATGAATCTCTACTCGAATAAAACATTTACTTTGGCATCTGTAACTGCTCGCTTACTATGACCAATGATATTACTATCATCTGCGAGCCACTGGACACTTATTTAGTTCAATATTGTACCGCTCAGATGTAGTTTGGCCCTGCGCAACACATTTCCCATCTCAAAGTTGAAGATGTTGCAGAAGACGGAATCGCCTTGTCTGAAGCCTCGTTTGGTATCAAAAAGCTCAGAGAAGCGCTTTCCTACCTTGGCGAACCTGCGTGTGTTGTTCAATGACATTCTGCACAGTCGTATCAACTTTGCAAGAGTTGGTGGGTGTATGGTATTCGTGGGTATTTTCAAGGATTTGGCGCAGTTCAATGGAGGATTTACCAGGCCTAAAGAATGGGTAAGTTCTTTCACAAATAGCTTCAGCCTTTCACACAATATGGTCGATAAGACCTAATATTGGATAGAAAGAAGACTGATACCACTGTAGTTAGTGCGTACCGTCACCTTTCTTGAGGAGGACACTAAGGTTCCATTCATCGGGCATGCTCTTTTCTAGCTATTATCTGCAAGAGCGCTGGTCCATGCATCCTAACAACTCATTGCTGCCAGTCTTGAACAAGGCGGGTCATCTGTGGTTGGGAACGGGAAGTTAACTCGGGCAGCGGCTTTGTTCCCATCATCGCCCGATTTCAGCTTTCTTACTTGAAAGTTTCTTCCCCTGTGTGGTGAGCAGGTAAGAGAATGCGTTAAGAAGTCTTGAATGTCTCGCTTCAAAAAAGGTTTCCTGATTGAAAATAAAACAGAAGAATCAACTTCTATAACTAAGGAAATTTTTAAGTTTTGCAACGCCTTCATAGCTAGCTACATAGTCAAATGAGATGAAACTTCCGACACAAAGAGGAGTAGACCAGGACTCGTGCCTTAAAAGGAGTCGTCACAGGAAAGTGTCAGCCCTATGACCAGCAGTGCCCCATGATGATATCTGTATTAGTTGCTAAAACAAGGAAGTTCATACCGAAAACTGGTTCTCGACATACTTGGGCGTGATTTGTTTAAGAAGCACCCATGACTCAGTAGGCATAGTTAAACTAACTCCCAATATTGGTAGACTAAGTCAAGCTCCTGAGTTTTTAAACAGCGCGCTTGATTTTCTAAGCATTGTTCGAGCAACCACGAGTATTACAAAAGTACTTAGAGTCAAGGCATCAACGTATTATAAGACTTAACTGTTATTCGCGTTTGTTTGTGCGGAAAACTCGCCAACTCGTTGGTAGGACTATGAGCTTATTGTCGCTGCTGTTTCTGCCAGACAGAGAGCCAGACAAACATTGTTGGCAAGAGGATAGGGGTTAGCGGGTACATATACTATGTAGTCAGCCAAGTTTATTTGAGTTATGCCCAGGCAATTCTACCTAGCCAGTTATACATATTATGTGTAGTATTACTGGTATTCCAGTCAGGTGCGTTGTGAATTTTGCTGCAACAGTCATTATAATAATGCCACAACGAAGTGTGCTTGGAAATAATAATCAGCCAGAGCTTGTGGGCGCCACACGTATACGCACACACACACACACACACACACACACACACACACACACACATACACACACATACACACACAGATACACACTAATATAAGCAGGATAAGTGTTGCCTGGGAACGAAGCAGCTGTGCTTTGTGTGCTGTTGCTCGGACTTTCAGCTCGACACTTGAAAATTTTCATTTAAATATGCTCAATGTGCAGTGCTGCAATGGTATTGGTGAGAGTGTGGATGTGCGTAGGTGTGTGTGTGTGTGTGTGTGTGTGTGTGTGTGTGTGTGTGTGTGTGTGTGTGTGTGTGTGTGTGTGTGTGTGTGTGTTGTGTGTGTGTGTGTGTGTGTGCAATTGTGTTGAGAAATAATCGCTAGAAATAATAACTTTAAGTGCATCATTAAATGAAGTTTTCGTTCGTTCACTTTCTTAGCCCATTTTTGTTATGCTCCAGTTGTTGTTGTGTTGTTGTTGATGTTGTATATGATATTGTTGTTGTTGCTTAGTACGTGCAAGCATTTTGCACGTTGCACATCAAGCAATTTTGAGAACGCTTCGACTATGTAATATAAAATGGAATAGCCAATTTGAAATCAACACCCGAAACTCATGACCAAAAATCACTCCGGCGCAAATGTTATGCATACGCCCCATGTGCACAGCTTACCAAGCATAGTGCGTCTCTTTCCAAGACTTTAAAATGATTCCTACAAGGTTTAAAAGTAAATCAAAAACACAACATGCAATTTGTAAGTCAATCAATTATGAATAGAGTTACGAAAATTGTTTGATGTAAAGCGAATCAAACAAATTTTTGTGTTTTTAGAAAGATTTTCTGAGTGAGTAGAAAATATTCTCTATATATCTCACTTTTATGAGCAACTCCCCCCTACTGCATCATTAGTAACATCATTTTTAAACAGCCTGTTGGATCTTTCAAATCTTACATTTTACTTCATTTCGTTAAATTCAAAGTTATTTTATTCGGATTAAGTCGAATAACGTCTTAGTAGGTTTAGGCTTGGAATAAAAATAAAAACAGGGCTGCCATAAGCCGGTAACGGGTTGTTTTTCTATCTCATCGTAGTGTACGTCGTACCATCTGAACTAAAAATCTGTTTCAGGTATACCAGTCTGCTAGCTGAGCAACAATGGAGTCTGGACGAACGAACTGGCATTTGGTCCCACACTTATAGTCGCTTGTAGTAGTAGTACCAAATGTGAAGTTCGGCTGCAGATACACCGTGGTGTTCCCCCTACGGGACACCAGGACCGATACTGGACTCATGCTGAGGGAACATACGTGTCTTCTATACAGACCGAAATTTTAAGCTATGCACAGGCGACAGCAGTTTGCTATCGTTTTGAAAGACGGAAATCTACGCAATTCTGGATTCCGCGAGCTGGATCCATGAGAGAAAGCTGCGTGGGATATCTGTACGGATCTGAACGTCGAGGTGTACTGAGCTATGAAGTGGCAGATGAGTTGGCAAGCAAAGGCTCGGCGTGAGATCAATACTTCCTGAGCCAGTCTTAAAAGTCAGCACTGCAAAATTCCTACAGGAACGCTGGAAATCCACCACTGTATGCCGCGTAACAAAACACTCTGTGTAGGTCTTCAGATAGCTTCTTCGCCAGAAGAGGAATGACCTGCCTGTACTAGTCATGGGTCATAATATATTTGGTCAACTCCTGGCCAATGTTGGCCACATTGCCGACCCAACTTTAGCGGATTGCCTGCAACAAGTCGACTAAACAGAAAATTTTCTTTGTCACTGTTACAAGGAAACGAATGACCATTTTGGAAAGGGATAGACTCCACATGAGTAAGGTATAACTTTTGGCTTTACGCAGTCGACTTGATAATTCTTTTAACTATCCTTTCACTGTCCTTACTTCTATCTCTATGGGCATGTCACCATAGGCGAGCAAGTGCCATGGATATGTCAGCTTTCTTCGATGAGTCATCTTATCGCAAATCTAATCTAATATGGGCACAATTGTCAATAACAACTGTCAACTATAACTGACAGTTAGGACCATTGCCTGGACGTGAGATCATTCATTGATGCAGAGATTTCGAATCGAATAGTCATATGCGTACCAGGCGTCTGGACCACGTGAACCGCCTAACAACAGTTACTTATGTACTGGAACGCAAATTGATAGATAAACAGCTTGACGAATGGCACACACACTAAACGTAGCGTGAAAAGCAAAACAAAACAAAGTAATGTCAACTCAAAAGAAAACAAACAGAGCGAGAGAAACAATGCGAGAGAGCAGAGAACGCCTGCTGCGCTGACCTATGAAACAAGAGCAAGAGCTAAAGTAACGGCAAAAGCAAGCTGCGAATCAGCTGATATGAGCTGACTGTGCCAGTATCTGAAAGATACGTGACGCCGACGTCGTTGTAAGCGAGCTGCGAGTGATGCGCTTAAGACGCGACGCGCTAATATTTAGAGCAAATAAAAGCGGACGGACGGCAAATAAGAGCGAATAGCGTAGTTAAGTAAGACGAAAGATGTCATTTTAGGCGCTGTCAAATTGATTGGCCCTCTGGCTTATCATTGTCATTATCAAATCGTATCTCGCACAATAAAGACGCCAAACGCTGAAACTTATCAAATTCATTTGAAATTATTAGTTTACAAGTTCAGTTTTACGGCATGTATCCGCAAGTGGACGAGGATAATCCACCGCTGCCCACAACGGAGTGTTTGCTGGCCAAGAAAGGGTCTTCAGGTGATCCCAGCATTAGCAAGGATGGTCAGAAACGCCCCAAGGTCAAGCCGCTGCCCAGATGGAGACGTACTTTGGAGCGACACGTGCCCATTGTCTGCTGGCTACCACAATACAATATGGAATGGGGCATCAATGATTTAATAGCTGGCATCACGTTGGGTCTAACTATCTTGCCTGAGAGCATTGCCTGCGCGCTGCTTGCGGGTCTGCCGGCACGCTACGGCTTGTGTTCCGCCTTTATTGGACCGATGATCTATTTAATATTCGGCAAGATAGACAAAGTAATAATTGGACCTACAAGCCTGGTCGCACTGGTCAGCTTACAGTTTACGGTGGGACGTCCACTTGAATTCGCCTTTGTTTTGACATTTCTCAGCGGAATTGTACAGATCATTATGGGCACACTGCGCATGGGTAAGTAGCAAGCTCGGCTCAATTACTTCAAGTGTCATGTTTCGGTTTTATAATATGCTTCATTGTATTCCATGTCAACTTAAATGCATTATCTATTAGCTAAATGCTTTAAGCGTAGTCAACTTTTATTTAAATATTGTCTCAGCTGTTTAATTATTTTGTCAATATTTATTTCGGCTTGTAATTGTTTCAAATGCAAAATTGATGCATTATCGTGTAGAAAGCTCTGTGTGCAAATATGTGGAAATTATTATTATTAGTATCACACGATTTGCAATTTGTGAATGTGTACCTACTACAATTCAGCGTTTGGGTACGTTAATATCTGGTAAATTGAGTAGACTTTCAGTTGACTTTCGCGTATTGGGTTACTTGGCACAGAAATTGCAAGAGCTGGCATGGACATATTGGCGGTTTTAGCTGCTGGCACAAGGGAGATTGCGAGCTAGGCTTCCTAGCAGAAGGGTCCCAGCATAAAGGTCTTAAAGCTCAGAGCTCAGTTTGGAAAACCTACACGAAATTGCCCAATAGAACTTTCTTGCCACAAACTAATTCAAGTCGGAACACAAAAAAATAGTTGGAAGCGGCTTTAAACACCTTATGAAATAAGAAGTAGGCAAGATGTGCAAATAGTGCAGTCTTATCAACCAAAAACAAAGATCTAGTCCTTATAAAGGTCGTACAGTTAAAATAGCTCTCTCACAAGTCACACTTACGAGAATTGTTTACCGTGGTACATGTAAATTTCACGACATTTTTTTGGAGAACGTTTTTAACGATCTCAAATGATGCATTGCGATAACATGCACTGTGCAAAGTGACGCGAAAAGGCTATTCTGATTGTAGACTTAATGTTTAGCTTAAATGCACTGATATCTCGAAATGAAAGTGGAAAAGTTTGAAGTTTGTTATTTGTACAAGAAGATTACAGCAATGTTGCCCAGAAACTATGAGCACACTGCATTAACTAATGAGATACGTTTTAAGAGTAAATAAACTTAAAAATACAATGTAACCCAATTTCGTGACTATTAATATTGTAACATTCGAATCGTACCTCACAAACTTAGAAGTAAATTCGTTTTTGTGGATAGCCTGCCACCTTTCAACTAAAGTCTCAGCATAGTATGCCTGTGAACCGAATGGCAACAGAAAGTTAAAACTACGAAGCGAGCAAGTAAAGCCGTACGACGCTAACTAAAACACGGAAAAAGAGTTTAAGATGAATAAGAAAAAGTAGGGTCAGGAATAATTTTTTTGTTTAAGGGAGCATACTTTTCTTTCGATATTTTCTCCAAGGACATTGAAAACTTATGGTGGGAAGGCGCACGGGAAGTGGAATATGAAGATGAAGATAGAGAGGAAGAGTATAGGCTAGATCATATAAGACAAAAGAGTTACAAAGGTGGACGAGCGGAGCGAGAAGGCGCCGGTTTATCCTAGCTTTCTTCTTCATTGGCCATACCAACCCGTTATGGCTTACGGATTAATGTAAATGCATTCTTTCATTGGAATTGGCGTTTTACGTGATCCCAAAGCCTACGCCCTTTTAAGGCCTGGGGTGGCTCTACTGGTCTCGAAAGAACCCAGTGTCATTGTAGTCGCCTCATACGATAAGCTTTGACCTACTTAGGTGGTATTCTCCAGCCCGTCCACCCCACTAGATTTCACACTAGAACTTTAAATTTTATAACCTTAGAAGGGTAACAGTACTTCGTATTGCCGAAAACAACTTTTGGTTATACTCTCTTTTATGTTCTGTCGCTCGTAATGAGTATGGGCTCTAGATGGTGGACGTAAGCAAGTATTTTTTAGATTACAAAAACCACTTCTTCGATTCGACGAAGTTTACCCTTTGTGTAAGTTTTTGGTTATTGAGAAATGTTTTGAGTTCGATTTGATTGTTATATTTGAATATTTAGTTGTTCAATATGAGTTCAAAAAAGCTTCTTGACTTTGAAATTGAACATTTTTTGAATAAATATGAGAGTGACAGCAGTGAAAATACAATAATGTTTCTGGCAATACTACTATTGTTTCTTCAGAAACTGATTCCGATTTCGATTATTATTATGCAGATTACACAAATTTGACACTTTCTTAATATTTTGTAAAGGAGGTATCTAAACCGAATCATAGATCGAATCGTAATTCTCTATATCACCTAAATATCTCTAATAAATCAGCTTTTGAAAAAAACATATAAACCATCAATTATTGGATCTCTTAGCTCAAACAAACAAAAGATTCCATTTTAAATGAGATACAATAATAAAAATCGTAAATTGGATTTTGTGAGGTAATTTAATTAAAGCCTAACAAAATGGTATACTTCCTATCATCGATGAAGAAGTCACATCCAATGAATAAAGCAGTCAACCAACAATGGTGGAATTTTATAATAAAACAATGTTGAAAGATTTCTAGCAAATCGCTGCTAAACTGATCTGAAAATACATGTATTTTCCATGAAATGTGGACTTCGCAAGAGCAATATAATGTATATAACTCGCAGCTTTCTAAAGTTTATAAAAAAGATTATAGTACAACACGATATTTCTTTTTTAATTGTGTCAAAAACATTGCCGGCTTGGGGTATTTCTCAAAACTCTGACACTCATATACATATTGTATCCAGACTATTTATAAATTACCTTCAATGTAGATCAAGTTCCTCCATGTTGCCTTATCGCTTGTTCAGGTATTCCGGTTTTCACAACCTTGCGAATATTGTGATATGCAAAGAGACGTGTATCAAACGTTTCCTTAACTACGTCGTAAATAATTTATACATAATTATCACTTGATCTACTCCAATTGTCAACTTAAAAACAATTTACACCTCACTAATTTGTTTATTTTTAATTTATTTATTTACTGTTGCAGGTTTTATTTTTGAATTTATCTCGATGCCAGTTATCAAAGCCTTCTCTTCGGCCACTGCAGTATTAGTAATCGAATCCCAGATCAAAGTGCTGTTAGGCATCAAGTACTTAGTGGCGGGTTTGCTGAGCTCCGTGAGAACTTTGAGCTCGCGCATCGATGAGGCCAACATGGCAGATCTTATAATGGGCGTATTTGCCATTATCTTTCTGGTGCTCTTTGAGGTGAGTCTAAGGTCAGCGGCTAGTGTACGACGCTTAGCGTTGCGGCAAAGTCGTTTCCACTGGACCAACAACCGCCGCCTTTTGTGACTCCAGTGGAAACGCAACATACGTTTATTTCTTGATTTGTTACATAACTTTTGTTTCTTACAGTTATTGGAACGCGTGGCTAAAAACAAAAATCGTGGTCAGCTGCTACGCGTCTGCTGCCGTTATTTGTCCACCTCACGTAACACTCTAATTGTGGTTATCGGAGCTACTATCAGCGCCATTTGGCTAACCCATGCAGAGAGTGTGCCCTATGCTTTGAGCCGTAATGCCATGTCCACTTTGCCCAACTTCACTTTTCCAAGTCTATACATTGAGGACAAGGAGCGCACTTACAGCTTTTTGGATATACTCTCGGAGCTTAATGTGGGTATAATTGTCATACCCATAGTGGGCATATTGACCAACATTTCTATAGGCAAATTGAGTAAGTATGAATTGTTTCTTTAAAAGCACTGTTTTCCGTATCTCAAAAAGCAAAGCTTCTGCTAAGCGCCGTTTTCACCTAATTTGGGTTTAAGAACTGTGAGTTCAGTTTTTAAAAACTAACTCATTTATATGTGTTACTCATATTTAGGGTCTGCTTATAAATGACGCAACCACAATTTTGGAGTTAGAGACGTCATTTGGGCATAGCTACTTATACTTGTCATTCTTGCAACTTTTAAAGTACAAAAAGTTTAACAAATCAAAGGGGTTCATCTCATATTTATAAATTTGAACTTTAAATTATCTTATATCTTATATTGTTGATGAGTAAATTAAAAATATGATTGTGTTTTATGTGTGTCAATACTTCGATAACACTTTGCAACAAAAAAGGGCTATGGCTGAAATTTAGATTTTCTGGTGAATTCAGGGTCGCTTATTTCGAATCAGCAAACTGCTAACATGGTTTTCAAATTATCTTTATTTTCAAATTCATATTCGAGATTTCGAAAGTTGTGAAGTCGGCTTATCTTATATTACTCGGGAGCTTCAGTGCCGCTGGAGATGAACTGTAACTGGAATTAAAAGTTACTAAATACCATTTCAATGTCTTTCAGATGGTTTTGGCCTACCTTGATAGGCAAATTTGTTGCATAGTGTAATTAGGAACAAAAAATATAGCTTATCGAATAAAACTCATACATTTGACGATATGCTTGTATGTGAGCAATGCCACGCAAATGTCAGCAAGTTCTATCAAACAAGTTGGAAACTTCATACAAATGACAGCAAGTGCTCAGATGAACTTCAGCTGAGTGAAATACAAATTTGTCTAATTTTATTTGGTCATCTCAGCTAACTTGCTTCAGTCGATGCAACAGGGCTGAAGCTATTATATTCTAACACACTTTGGTAACTTGCAGCGCCCAAGGGTCTGGTGGACACCAATCATGAGTTGCTTACCGTGGGTCTATGCAACATATTCGGCTCCTGTGTGCAGGCCATGCCCTCATCCGGTGCCTTTACGCGCTATGCCATAAGCACCGCATGCGGTCTCAAAACGCCCATGGCCAATTTGTATCTGGGTAAGTCTTATCTTCTGCCTGCTTTCACAACAGTTGCAACAACTGAGAGACATATATTTCCATCTAATTAGGCATCATAGTGCTGCTGGCACTGAGCTATCTCAGTCCATACTTCAACTACATACCCGAAGCCACGCTGGCCGCCATTTTGATATGCTCTATCTTTACGCTGCTGGACTTTAAGCTGCCTCTGCGTCTGTGGCGCGAGTCCAAGCGCGACTTTGCCACTTGGGTGCTGTGCTTTTGTGTGTGCGTCTCCTGCGGCGTAGAGGTTGGTCTCTTTGTCAGCATTATAGTCACCGCGCTGCACTTGCTGCTGCTCTGGGCAAGGCCTGAGGTGCATGTCAAGATACAAGAGCTGGATGACATGCAGTATATATGCGTCACACCTGGCAATGGCATCTACTTTCCGGCTATAAACTTTTTGCGTGAACGTGTGCTCAAGGCTTGCACTCAGGCGGAGTTTAAACTAACGGTGGTCATAGATGGACATAAGATTACGGGCTTGGATTATACGGCCGCGCAGGGCATATCAAAGTTGTCCAGTGACTTGTGTCGTCAGGCGGATGCATCCAGCAGCATACTCCTGATATTATATCAATTCCCTGCGCCGCTGCAGCGTATGATAGATCTGACGGATAATTTGGTATTTTGTGAGAGTGATTGCAAGGTGCGTGAGTTTCTGACGCAGGAGTCGCTGCGTAATGGCTTCATTAATCTCAAGGAGCATATACGCGCCTCCATTGATCTAGGTTATAAGGTGGAAGTGGAGGAGCCTATGGTTTAATTTATTTTTAAATTTAGTGTAATTATTTTGTTTCACACATTGTAATATTTTCACGCAGTAAATTCACTTAGCTGATGACGACGAGAAAAAGTGTTTTTATTTGTTGGCCTACGCTAAGGATTAGCTTGAAATAACAAACATGGTGGAAAAGCAGCGGGAAAACTGGCTGAAAAATTGTCTGCCAATGTTGTAAAATGAAATAAAAGTGAAAGAAATGTGGAACAAATGCGCTGATGGCAGCAATTTATAAAAGCCACACTGACCTCTGCCACACTCATTTGCAGCCACACATATAAAGGGCCAGAGAGTGAGAAAGGAGTGAGTTGTGGCGTAGGAGAGCCCGGCAATGATGCTGGCGGCAGTGTCGCCACCGTCAATGATTGCCAAGCTAATGGATTTCTGTTTACTTTTTCACTTAGAGCACAGCACGGAGCAAAAGCTGTGCAAAAACTAGTGAAAAATAGCGCAAAGAAAGCAAAGGCGGAAGAAAAGCTAGAGCAGCGAGAGAGAAAAGCGAAAGCGCGCAGCCACAATAAGGAAAATCAGCGAAAAAAAAGGGAACATTTTTTTGAAAAACTGCAAGAAATTAAACTAAAATCCTGGCGTAAAGTGGATCAAACTAAGAAAACGTAACAAGCAGACAGAGAGCGGGAGGACAAGACGCGGAGATCTAAGGGCGAGAACAAACGCAAAGCAAGTTAATTACGTAAGGTTAGTCGCCGTTGATGTGGCCGTTGCCCCCAACCCTATGTTGACCTAAGTAGATTTGCAACACTTGAGGCGTTGTAAATGAAAAGCTGGACCCTCCTAACGCCTCCCATACACTACTCAACTGTCGCCTAGTTTTTCCAACTGCCTTTTCCAACAACATTTTCGCTCTGTTGATTGCATTGGCAAACGAAGTGAACAGATTTAATGAAATTTAAAGCACTCTCCCGAAGTTGTTGTCCGCTTGCCCAAGCACATTTCCAGGTGATTTTCTCTTTCTTGATGTTTCCCAATGCAAATTTAGAGCATAGACTAACCAACTGACTGACTTACTGCAATTATTTCAATTGGAATTTATTTGCAAAGCATTTGAATTGACTCACGAATAGCACTTAGGGCTTATGCTACTCTGCCAACTATTAAGCCAGGGTTCTTTGCCCTTTTGGACGCATTGTCTGACTAATGAGCTTAATGGTTGAATTACAAAATTGAAAATTTGTCATTTATTACCTTTGGATGCATATTGTTGGTAGTAGGACTTAAATTTAATGATGCACAACTATTGTTAGACGAAATGTTACAATTATATGATGATGGAATTTCATTCATAATAATATGTGCACTTCACATCACAATAATGTATATTTGTATTTGTAGTTTTAAGTAAAACAAGCCTATTCCTGAGAACAAGCATATCCAATAATTTATATGTTAATAAGCCTTAATGACGCACAATAATAGCAGCTAGAGATGGGAGTAGCACTATAAACAGAGATTGAACCGAAATGCCTTTGTGTTTTCAGATGCATTCGAAACCCTCTTTCCAGTTGTGGTTAACTTCCACTAGAGTGTAAGCACATAGTCGACACTCAGTCGACTTATTTAACTTCTCTTTTCAAAGAGGACATCAAGTTGGAAGGCATGTATGTGTATTGATAAGTGCGGTTAAGTATGCTTTACATTAACCTTAGATGGTTCTTCTTCGTCGAATCGACGAGGACAGACCGCGTCATCAAACCAGCTTCATCGTTTCGATTGGGGGGAGTGGTCTCTACTACTCATTTGTTTACTGAGCGCAAAGTAAAATACATATATTGGAAAGAGTGATTCTCGGCATGATCTCCATATGGACATCGTTTTTTATCTTGACCGTGGTGCCAACGTAGACGAAACCCTTACAACATCAAAAGTATAGTTTTCAACATCAAAACTATCCAATCCGACCGATGTGTCTCTCTTCGCGAAGAAAGCATATGCTTCGTTTTGCTCTCATTTACAACCAGACCCATTCTGGCTGATTCTCTTTCGATAGCCGCAAAGGCTCCGGTAACCACTCGCTTAGTACGGCCGACTATATCGATTATATTTTTTGCGTATGCAAGCAACTAAACACTCTTAGAGAACATAATGCCGTTTCTATTTACGTCAGCCTTTCTCCATCACAAAGTTGAATAGGTTGCAGGAGAGGACATTGCCTTGTTTTTTTTTCTCTCTACCAATCATTCGTCTTAGTATAAGAATTACAAGGTAAGTCAATACGGTCGAGGTCCCTCGCAATGATATCATAATTTTTTTTTAAGGTTATGGCCACGCATTTTATCTCTGTCAACCAACACTTGTACACACAATAAATAAAACACAGTTTTTTCGTGTTTTCTTTTTTTTTCCTCTTCATAATCAGCTGTTATTGCAACGTGTTTACGAAGAAAGTGGAACGGAGCTAGGTGAATCATTGTGTTACGAAGAGGAGATAGAAAAATTTGAAAAAAAAAAATGTTTCCCAATTCATGCATATTATTCCACCTATGTGTCGCCGCAAATAGAGAGCGTCGCTCAGAAGTTAATCGTTCAATGGATGTTCGAGGCCTTCGGAAAGGTAAGTGCTTCTAAATTTCTTACCCAAACCGAACAACTAGAGAAGTCCGACTGATTGAAAGAAATGCTTAAATGGTTTTAGAACTGTTCGTTCGCAATTCGTCAAAGCAATTAAATGTTAATTGATTCCGTTGAAATATATTGCTAATTTGACCATCGACGTGACCCATTGTCATGTCACTGCAGTATTACTAATTTCAGTATATTACAACTCAGTTCACTAATTGTTTATGTGCATAAGTTGACGTAATCAAAACCACGAACTGAAATTCTCTGTATATCCGCATAAGACATTATAAAGTTTCTATTAATCTAGCTGATTTCGCAGAAGCGTGCCACTTCTTGTTAACAAAAAAAGGATATAAAAAAATGATATGCTCTTTCTTTAAGTGATGTAAGACTTCATAGGACTAATGGTTAAAATGGCAGTTTAGTAGAACAATTTTTTTTTTAAATTTGAAAAAAAAAACGCAATGCTAACCAAGTGGAAGCACAATGGCCTGGATAGCTGTTCTAATAGCCACCCGCAGTTAGAGAAGTGAGCTTATATGTGCAGCGAAGCCCTCCCTGGCCTCTAAATGGGTTGTGCGAAGGTTTTGGTACCCCCCGCGTAATAACCTCCTCCAATGAAAAATCGAAAAGCCTCGGATAGGAACACCCCCAAAGCCGACGACCCATGCAAACTTTAAAAAGACTATGACTTGAAGGTATACACCTGGAATGTCCAAACCCTTAAATGGGATGAAGCCTCTACCCAATTGGACGATGGTTTCAGAATTTGCAGAGCATATATAACCGCCATCCAGGAGATGCGATGGAAAGAGCGAGGCTGCTTCGAGGTAGCAGATTACGCCATTTAGCACAGCTGCCACGCGGAATGGCACGAATTTGGGTGCGGATTTGTTGTTGGCCGGAGATTACGCAATCGTGTCTCCCGGTTCACACCAGTGAACGAAAGGCTGGCAACAATCCGCATCAAGGCTAAATTCTTCAACATCAGCCTGATTTGTGCGCACGCCCCGACGGAGGCCAAGGACGATGCGACGAAGGATGCGTTCTATGACAGATTGGAATCTTTCTATGATGATAGAAAGGTTCGATTAGAACGCATCTTTGGCCCTACTGTCGGACAATTCAGCCTTCACGAGACCACCTCGAACAACGGTCTTAGGCTAATTGCCTTCGCCACAGCGCGAAACATGGTAGTCTATAGTGCCAGATTTCAGCAACCCGATATCCACAAGGCTAACTGGCTGTCCCCTGCACAAACTACACGCAATCAGATTGATCATGTTGTGATTGATGGAAGGCATGCATCCAGTGTGCTTGATGTTCGTATGTTCAGAAGGGTTAACATCAACTCTGACCATTATCTTGTTGCAGCCAAGGTTCGCGTACTCAGTGAAAGTCTAAAGCCGTTCGCGAAAAACTGATTGGACTTCAACAGTGTGGTTTTAGGCCTGCTTAGGCCAACATTGACCAGATATTCACACTACGCCAAATCCTGGAAAAGACCCGCGAACACCAAATCGACACCCAGCATCTCTTTGTTGATTATAAAGCAGCATTTGATAGCTCGTTGAGGGATTGCATATATGCCGCTCTGTCTGAGTTTGGAATCCCTGCAATGTTGGTACGACTATGCAGAATGACGTTGAGCAACACTCACAGGCCATTTTATCAAGCGAGGCAACATGCCCCCTTTTGCGACCTTTAAATGGAGAATGTGTTGCGAAAGGCCGAAGTACATCGGAACGGAATTGTATTCTATAAGAATACCCAGTTGCTTGCATACGCAGATGATATCGATATCGTCGGGCGATATCGTAAGCGGCTATTGAAAGAGAGTATGCCAGGGTAGGTCTAGTGATAAATGAGAGCAAGATGAGGCATATGCTTGCGTCGAGTATAGATATTGAAGCAATTGAAGCAGGCGCGCGCAAAGTGGAGTCGCCTGGAGAAGATCTTTATGGCCAGTTAAGAAGAAGAAGACTTAAGTACGTATTGACCTTGACATGAGCATAAGAGTAAAAGAGAAATTTCTTAAAAAAAAAAAACTGGATTTCATTGGTAAATTACACATTAAACTATGAGCTAATCAGCTGTTGGAACTGCTGTCAAACTAGAAGAGAAAGTGCATTCGATGTAATGCAGACACGAAACGTGATTTCTCCCGCCAATACCAACGTTCACTGAAAAAAGGCTGGCTTCCTTGCCTGCGCTGTCATAATGAATGTGGAAACGAATATTTACAGTGTAAACTAGAAATGTTTTGCGAAAACTTCTAGTTGCATATAAATAAGCATACATTTGCATCGAGATTTTATGTTACTTTTAATTTGAAATCAGGCTTAAACTTAAGTCGTATATAAACAGGGCAAGCATATTATGAGAGTCATTACTCTAGTCTGTGTCTAGACGATAAGTGAAAATGGATTCACAAGTGCAAGCGTTCTATAAAGACAAAACGGTTTTTGTCACCGGTGGCAGCGGATTCCTTGGCAAAGGTAGCCAAACTCTAGTACTGACATGTGCAACCCGCAACTGACAAAGTCGGTGAAGTCATTGATTCATCCAATCTCATCTGAATTCAAAATTTTTGCTTTCCACCACATTCAAGGCAATCAAGCTTTGAAATATATAAAAGAGCGCATATGACATTATGAAATAGGTGCACATACATCCGAAGGTCTCGTCAAACAAGCTGCTTGTAACTTTTCTGTTTTTTAGTATATCTCGAGAAACTGCTGCGTGCAACAGATGTTAGCCGCATTTACATGCTCCTACGGCCCAAAAAAGGAAAGGATATCCAGGAGCGTATTCAGCAGTATTCCACTTTACCTGTAAGTACGCATAGAAGCAAAATATATTTATATAACCAGACAATGAAATCTCCAGCTATTTGAGTTGCTGCTTAAGCAGAAGCCCAAGGCTCTGCAGCGGATACATCCCGTAGCGGGTGACTGCATGGAGCCTGATCTTGGACTGTCTGCAGCAGATCGCAAACTTCTTGAGAACGAAGTGCAGATTGTAGTACACAGTGCCGCTACTGTGCGCTTCAATGAGCCATTGCCTAGGGCCTTAGCAATCAATGTGCAAGGCACACGACAAATGTTGGAATTGAGCAAAAAAATGAAATGCTTGGAGGTGTTCATGCATGTTTCCACTGCTTTCTCGAACTGTGTGATCCCTCACATTGATGAGAAATTGTATGCGGAAAATTTAAGCGCAACTGCAGATGAAACATTAAATATGTGTAAAAGTTTGAGTCCCAATCTTATCGAAAAGATTACTCCTGCATTGCTGGGCGACCATCCAAATACTTATACGTTTACAAAGGCGCTAGCAGAATGCTTGGTGAATACAGAGTCTGAAGATCTTCCAGTGTGCATCTATCGGCCTTGCATAAGTATATAGGTCCTGTTCTTTGTAGCTCGGAAAATAATAATTTTAATTTTATAGTTGGGTCTAGCTGCAAAGAACCCTTGCGAGGCTGGATTGATACCTTGACTGGTGCGGCCGGAATAGTTTTCGGTGCGTGTGTTGGGGTTTTAAGAGTAAGTTTCAGTAACCCTAAAACAAAGATCGCTGTGGTGCCTGTAGATTATTGTGCTAATCAGATGTTGGCATGTGGCTGGAAGACAGCCAACGATGCACAGAAGTTAAAAGAGTCAAGGATATCAGTGACAAAACTCATTTACAACCATGTTCCCAGCAATGATAACCTTTTAACATGGGCTGATTTAATGAATATGAGTCAAGTGGTTTTTGCAAAGTATCCATTCACAAACATGTTGATGTGGTATCCCCTTATTATTATGACCGGTTCCAAATGGCTTTTCAATGTGTTGATATTTTTCTTGCATTTATTGCCTGGTTACGCTATCGACATGGGCTTGCGCTTGTCTGGCAAGAAACCAAAAATGTTAAAGTTATACTCTAAAGCACACGAAGGAATGAAATTGCTTTCAAAGTTTTCAAACACAAGCTGGACTTTTGGGACGCAAAACACCGACTCCTTGTGGCGACTTATGTCACCCATTGACCATGAGCTCTTCCCTTTCAACATGGCAACCGTGGACTGGTCCGAATACCTTTCGGATGGTGTGTGGGGCATACGCACGTATCTAGCCAAGGAAGACCCAACCGATGAGTCAGTACAACGTGGTAAAATCCTGCGAAAACGGTAAAGTGCTGCTGACTTGAGAGAAAATCTTTTACTGAAATTTATAATTTTATTTTTAGATTCTTTGTATTGCATATCAGCTTAATGGTCGTCGTCGGAAGCATTGCTGGAGCTCTCTTCTGGTATTTGTATAAGATCCTCATTATGTAGTAATGGAACTTTTTTTTTTCGTTGCATAGTTTATAAATAAGTCGATTTATATATAAATGAATCCAAAATTTTGTATGTGGCCGATGTTACGACAAAGGGTTTAGTGAAACGTAAAGCGGTCTTATTGCTCTTGAAATGAAGATTGTTTTAGCCAAAAAAAATGTGGAAAAAAGTTTTATTGTGGAGGACAAAAAGTCGTACCAAATCACAATGCCTACTATTATTTCTTTCCCAAAACGGTGCACAAAGACTGACAACGCCTACTAATAGCAAGACTGGTAATAGATGACACACCTGTCAACTCAGGTCTATAAAAATGAGGATGAGGAACAGGAGAAGAAAGAGAGAAACGGGAAGAGGAATATGATAAACTTCGAGGGGGATACGGTGCTTGGTGAGCGAAGCGAGCCGAGCCCCATAGTTATATCTAAAAAAAACCAGTTTTGACTATCTGATAGCAATGCTTTAATGTGGTAGTTCTGGAAATGGGGTCTATTAGCCCATATATTCAGACAAATGCATCCGCGGTCCCACTATTCCAAGTCCGGTGACTACTGTTAACGATCACTCTGTATCCGTATTGATATCGCCAACAAAAAGTGCTAGAAATAAAATGAATTTTAATAAATGTTTTTTAATTTAACAATAAATAAAAAAACAAATTTCGCATTTTATTTCATTCAGCTTAATTTTCCAAGTCATTGTCAATCATTTAGGAACATATTTTGGTAGTTACTAACAGTTTGTAATTTCGCCATATATTTTGTACATTTTTATCTTTTACAACTTTCGCCATAACGGTTGAAAAGGTTGCAGAGAAGGGCATGGCCTTGTCTGAAACCTCACTCGTTATCAAAAAAATTGGAGACGCTTTTCCCTACCTTGACGAAGATGCGTGTGTCATCAACGCCATTCTGAATATTTGCAAAAGCTTTGCAAGAATACTCAGACAATGCGCCATATATACGTTGGTAATTTAACTCTGGTAACGGCATTATTCCCATCATCGCCAGATTACAAGCCGGATACAACCTCAGTGCACCCTGTGCATTGACTCTGCATCTCTACAGGAAGACGAACGGGTACTAAATCCTTCAGCTTCATAAGCTTGACTTTTTGGAAAAGTTTACTTACATCCTTTCTGCTCCTGCACATCTTGTCCTCCTCCCGCTCACGCTTTCCTGTACCGGTTTTATACTTATGCCCAGGCGCCTCCTTATCTTTCCCATTTACCGACAGTGTTCTTGCACAGATCGCTTCTATTCGCGTCACGCCTGATCGTACCATTGACTTTCTTACCCACCTCCCCCGTCAGTGGTGACGTCATTTGTAAACAGTCTCCTTTGGCCTATTGGAGCTGTTCATTTGCTACACAGGAGGCAAAAGATAGGTATGCAGAATAAAAGAACACATATGGAATATTCATGCCATTTTTTTGGTCTATCGTTATACCTATTAGCATCATAATTTTCGTCACTATTTTCATCCAGCGAAAGTTCTAGTGACGCACCTTGCCGTCAGCAATGTTGCTTGATGTTAAAACTATTTTAACACATCAGTTCGCGTATCTCGACCTACCTAGATTGGTACAGTGCTACAAGGTCACTGATGGAGTCGACGATATGGGACCAACAATGGCTAATATATCAAAATATAGCCAAGGATGAAAGCCAGCTTATAGGCGTTGCACCCTAAGGACTGCTGCTTCCGCACAGTGTCGGGGGACGCAGATCTGGTGGTAGAGAGTATGATGGAATGGATCTTCTAGCAGCGTAGGAACAAAGTGGCCTTATTAAGGGCCACTACTATTAGCAAATGTTAGGCAGCGACATCGCTTTATGTGTCGGCGCATCAATCAAAGAGAGAGCGTCGCTCAGTCACTAATCGCTCAGTTCGTTACCGAGGCCTTTGAAAAAGTAAGGTCAGCTTACTTAATGAATGGCTAAATACAGAAAAAATCCGACTGATTGAAAGAATTCCTTAACCCTTTAACGGGCAAAACTAAACTTTTCGATTTTTTTAAGGTTATTATTATTGTCATATTAACTAATGATTATTTGCGTGGTTTTTGAGAGCCGCCTCAGGGCAGCTTTGTCGGTTTAAGCCTAAATCAAGAAATATATGTTCCTATCAATCATTTTTACTGTGGCAAAAAAAAATATACAAAAGATATTATACATAACGGCAAAGAAACACCATAAAGGAAACAATGTATTATTTTTGTGATGATAAGCATAAACTTACATTTCTGTTTTTATTTCCGACTGGCAGACCACTTCACCTCAAATCGGATCACACTTATCAAAACCAGTCAGCACCACTTTAGATTTCGAAGCGGTAAACAAATCCAGTGGAGTTGCACAGGCAAACAATTCAATTCCTCAATTATATGAAGAAGTTGCCACATATTGCAGAAGATGATGCTTTTGCTTATCAAAGAACAAGAGCCGTCTTTGGCACTGAACAGCTTATTAAGCTCATCGGATCGGAATCCGAAACAATGGATCGTATCTTTTTTGTTAACTTGTTCTCGTCTCGGACTTAGGATGTATACCAAAGTATAAGTTAACACTTTTAACGTTAATTTTACACGTTGAAGTTTTTTGAAAAAGTTGGTCTATCGCTCGAAGCGGTAGCTCCAAAACTGTGACGCAAAGCGCGCTAATAACTAACGCTACAGCTTACAACTATATAATTACGCGACGTTTTGCACTTTTAACTGGAGCGTCCTATAATAAAGACTAGATTAACCTTTTCATAGACGATTTTTTGATTTAGCTATTGGTTTGTAAGAAATATGGGTTTAAGTGAAAATGGCTATATGATATATAATCTATGCGTAAATACATTCGGACAAGACTAAAATGAAGTAAATCGAATATATTATTCAGAAGTTATAGTCTTTTAAAAATTTTGGGGAAATTAGAAATGCGAAAAAATGTTTATCTGTTTGTCGTAACTTTTTTTTGATCGTAGCGTTCTGAAATTTGTTTGTTTTGGAGTGTCCCACCTTTTGCTTAAATTTATACACAATTCAAATCTTTATAAGACGGAGTCTCCAAAAAGTTACGGGTTCCAACAATTTGGTTCGTTAATTCACGTGATAATAAAATTCAATTTTTCCCTATCTGTTATTTTTTCTTTAAAAGTGTGCGTGAGCTCCGAAATCTGCCGTGCATTCATTAAATCGGATTTTTTGTTTTACACACTTTATTATATTCCATAATATTACATTAAACTTAGAATTTCATTCCAAAAGTGAAATTTTTATTTTTTTAATATATTTAATATTAGCATGGTTAAAAGAGAAAAAAGAAAAATTAAAAAAAAAAATAATTTACAATTTATTCAATTATCAATGAAAAATAACCCAATATACACTGTACTTTTCTGGGCAGCTTTGCGCGTTAAAGGGTTAAATAGATGTTAATTCATGCCTAATTTGGCACGTGGCCCATCCTCATGTTATTGCAGTATATTGCTTTTTTCAACATTTAAGTATACCCTGTACACATAGTGTACTAGGGTATTATGGTCTTAGGGTATAGTCTTAGCATGGACTCGGATTGCACCTTGTTCGTCTGTCCGTCTGTATGAGTCGTTAGATCCGCGAGACCATAAGATATAGCGACATCAAATTTTAGCAAAAGAAGCGCCTAATCCTGGTTAAGATGAAGTTTCTCGAATTTGGGTGATATCTGAACCTGCTTCCACGTTAAGATAGATACAAAAAAAGCTCTAAAATTACACTACATGTAAATATAAATATATGACAGCTAGAGCTACAAAATTTAGTGTGGACACTCATAAGAGCCTAATCATTGTTCACCTTTTTTTCAATAGGGGCTTCTATCTTACCCCGAAATCGATTTACTTCAATAACTGGCACATTCCGCTCTTTCATGATATGAAAGCTGCCACATCTATATCTATATATAAAAATTAAGCCTAAAAAAGTGATGTGCTCGCTAAACTCAAAAAATCGTTGACCGATTTCAACCAAATTTGCGCACATTGTAGACATTATTAGGTTGAAGGTTTTTGTGAAGTTTGGACGAATTCCAATAGATGACGCCAAAGATATTGACAAAAACAATTTTCCATATAAAACATACTAAATATGTTTCTACTTATATATTGGATTATTTATAGATATTTGACTAGGTAAAGAATTCTTTTGAATTGAGTTACAGGTAAGGGTATAGGAAGAGGTAGAGGATATAAAGATATTGGTACCAATATCCGCAGCTTGACTTATTATGAAGAAGTGTGAGAGGAAAAGAATGAAGAGGAACGGGAAGGGGAATGGGAGCGAGAAGAATTAATTTATATAATAAATTTACTGACGGCTTTATCAATGCGCAGCGGAGCGTGCGGGCTTAGCTAGTAAAGGGAAAGGAAAGGGAAAAGAAAGGGAAACGGAAGCATAATTTGATCTATATCGGGAGGGGCAAGAGGGTCGGCAAGCGGAGAGAACAGAAGGCAGAGCATCCTAAAAAAAATAAAAATTCTGTACTATATTCTTAGAATAAAGAATTGAAAGTTTATTTCTTTGCATAATGAAATTAATGTTGAGAAGACGATATTTGTGCAATCATAATTGTTGTACCTGATACAATGTGTTCAAGGAATTTATTGACGGATAAAATTCTGACCAAAGAATACTGAATTTATAGGCATAAAAGAAATTTTTACACTCCATAAAAATCAACTTCCCAATAGGATAAATTCTCAATTGAAACTTCCCAATGCGAAAATACTTACAGTCATATCGAACTTGTGGAAAAGAAATAAGGTATTAGATACTTCCGTTCCCATTTAACCATATCTAAATCCAGAATATGTTTATGGAAAAAAAGGGTACAGGGTATTTCACTGTCGTTCACCGTCAAGACTGTCTGCACCACATTTTATTTAACTCTGTTTTCAAATTGTTTTATGTAACTATGAATTTTATAGCAATGTAAGACTTTGCTTATTTTAACACTATTTCCCTAAACTCAAGTTGTATATAAACAGAGCAAGCATATTATGAGAGTCATTACTCTAGTCTGTGTCTAGACGATAAGTGAAAATGGATTCACAAGTGCAAGCGTTCTATAAAGACAAAACGGTTTTTGTCACCGGTGGCAGCGGATTCCTTGGCAAAGGTAGCCAAACTCTAGTACTGACATGTGCAACCCGCAACTGACAAAGTCGGTGAAGTCATTGATTCATCCAATCTCATCTGAACTCAAAATTTTTGCTTTCCACCACATTCAAGGCAATCAAGCTTTGAAATATATAAAAGAGCGCATATGAATGACATTATCAAATAAGTGCACATACATCCGAAGGTCTCGTTAAACAAGCTGCTTGTAACTTTTCTGTTCTTTAGTATATCTCGAGAAACTGCTGCGTGCAACAGATGTTAGCCGCATTTACATGCTCCTACGGCCCAAAAAAGGAAAGGATATACAGGAGCGTATTCAGCAGTATTCCACTTTACCTGTAAGTACGCATAGAAGCAAAATATATTTATATAACCAGACAATGAAATCTCCAGCTATTTGAGTTGCTGCTTAAGCTGAAGCCCAAGGCTCTGCAGCGGATACATCCCGTAGCGGGTGACTGCATGGAGCCTGATCTTGGACTGTCTGCAGCAGATCGCAAACTTCTTGAGAACGAAGTGCAGATTGTAGTACACAGTGCCGCTACTGTGCGCTTCAATGAGCCATTGCCTAGGGCCTTAGCAATCAATGTGCAAGGCACACGACAAATGTTGGAATTGAGCAAAAAAATGAAATGCTTGGAGGTGTTCATGCATGTTTCCACTGCTTTCTCGAACTGTGTGATCCCTCACATTGATGAGAAATTGTATGCGGAAAATTTAAGCGCAACTGCAGATGAAACCTTAAATATGTGTAAAAGCTTGAGTCCCAATCTTATCGACAAGATTACTCCCGCATTGCTGGGCGAGTATCCAAATACTTATACGTTTACAAAGGCGCTAGCAGAATGCTTGGTGAATACAGAGTCTGAAGATCTTCCAGTGTGCATCTATCGGCCTTGCATAAGTATATAGGTCCTGTTCTTTGTAGTTCGGCTAATAATAATTTTATTTTTACAGTTGGATCTAGCTACAAAGAACCCATGCTAGGCTGGAATGATACCTTAACTGGTGCGGCCGGAATAGTTCTCGGCGCGTGTGTTGGGGTTTTGCGAGTATCGTCATGTAATCCCAAAAAACAGGCCGCAGTGGTGCCTGTAGATTATTGTGCTAATCAGATGTTGGCATGCGGCTGGAAGACAGCCAACGATGCACAGTCTAGGAAATCAGTGACTAAACTTATTTACAACCATGTTCCCAGCAATGATAACCTGTTAACTTGGGCTGATTTATTGGATAAGAGTCAAGAGCCTTTTGTAAAATATCCATTCACAAACACGGCAATATGGTATCCCATTATGATTTTCACTGGTTCTAAATGGGTTTTCAATGTGTTGAAATTTTTCTTGCATTTATTACCTGGTTACGCTATCGACATGGGCTTGCGCTTGTCAGGCAAGAAACCAAAGATGGTAAAGTTATACTCTAAAGCACACGAAGGCATGAAATTGCTTTCAAAGTTTACAAACAATACCTGGACTTTTGGGACACATAACACCGACTCCTTGTGGCGACTTATGTCACCCATAGACCATGAGCTTTTCCCTTTCAACATGGCAACCGTGGACTGGACCGCATACATTTCGGATGGTGTGTGGGGCTTACGCACGTATCTAGCCAAAGAAGACCCAACCGATGAGTCAGTACAACGTGGTAAAATCCTGCAAAAACGGTAAAGTGCTACTGACTTAAGAGAAAATCTTTTACTGAAATTTATTATTTTATTTTAAGATTCTTTGTATTGCATATCAGCTTAATGGTCGTCGCCGGAAGCATTGCTGGAGCTCTCTTCTGGTATTTGTATAAGATCCTCATTATGTAGTAATGGAACTTTTTTTTTTCGTTGCATAGTTTATAAATAAGTCGATTTATATATAAATGAATCCAAAATTTTGTATGTGGCCGATGTTACGACAAAGGGTTTAGTGAAACGTAAAGCGGTCTTATAGCTCTTGAAATGAAGATTGTTTTGGCCAAAAAAAATGTGGAAAAAAGTTTTATTGTGGAGGACAAAAAGTCGTACCAAATCGCAATGCCTACTATTATTTCTTTCCCAAAACGGTGCAACAAGACTGACAACGCCTACTAATAGCAAGACTGGTAATAGATGACATACCTGTCAACTGAGGTCTATAAAAATGAGGATGAGGATGAGGAACAGGATAAGAAAGAGAGAAACGGGAAGAGGAATATGATAAACTTCGAGGGGGATACGGTGCTTGGTGAGCGAAGCGAGCCGAGCCCCATAGTTATATCTAAAAAAAACCTGTTTTGACTATCTGATAGCAATGCTTTAATGTGGTAGTTCTGGAAATGGGGTCTATTAGCCCATATATTCAGACAAATGCATCCGCGGTCCCACTATTCCAAGTCCGGTGACTACTGTTAACGATCACTCTGTATCCGTATTGATATCGCCAAAAAAAAGTGCAAGAAATAAAATGAATTTTAATAAATGTTTTTTAATTTAACAATAAATAAAAAAACAAATTTCGCATTTTATTTCATTCAGCTTAATTTTCCAAGTCATTTTCAATCATTTAGGAACATATTTTGGTAGTTACTAACAGTTTGTAATTTCGCCATATATTTTGTACATTTCTATCTTTTACAACTTTCGCCATAACGGTTGAAAAGGTTGCAGAGGAGAGCATGGCCTTGTCTGAAGCCTCACTCGTTATCAAAAAAATTGGAGACCCTCTTCCCTACCTTCACAAAGATGCGGGTGTCATCAACGCCATTCTGAATATTTGCAAAAACTTTGCAAGAATACTCAGACAATGCGCCATATACACGTTGGTAATTTAACTCTGGTAACGGCATTATTCCCATCATCGCCAGATTACAAGCCGCATACAACCTCAGTGCACCCTGTACATTGACTCTGCTTCTCTACAGGAAGTCGAACGGGTACTAAATCCTTCAGCTTCATAAGCTTGACTTTTTGGAAAAGCTTACTTACATCCTTTCTGCTCCTGCACATCTCGTCCTCCTCCCGCCCACGCTTTCCTGTAGATGTTGTATAGGCGCCTCCTTATCTTTCCCATTTCCCGACAGTGTTCTTGCACAGATCGCTTGTATTCGCGTCACGCCTGATCGTACCATTGACTTTCTTACCCACCTCCTCCGTCAGTGGTGACGTCATTTGTAAACAGTCTCCTTTGGCCTATTGGAGCTGTTCATTTGCTACACAGGAGGCAAAAGATAGGTATGCAGAATAAAAGAACACATATGGAATATTCATGCCATTTTTTTGGTCTATCGTTATACCTATTAGCATCATAATTTTCGTCACTATTTTCATCCAGCGAAAGTTCTAGTGACGCACCTTGCCGTCAGCAATGTTGCTTGATGTTAAAACTATTTTAACACATCAGTTCGCGTATCTCGACCTACCTAGATTGGTACAGTGCTACAAGGTCACTGATGGAGTCGACGATATGGGACCAACAATGGCTAATATATCAAAATATAGCCAAGGATGAAAGCCAGCTTATAGGCGTTGCACCCTAAGGACTGCTGCTTCCGCACAGTGTCGGGGGACGCAGATCTGGTGGTAGAGAGTATGATGGAATGGATCTTCTAGCAGCGTAGGAACAAAGTGGCCTTATTAAGGGCCACTATCATTAGCAAATGTTAGGCAGCGACATCGCTTTATGTGTCGGCGCATCAATCAAAGAGAGAGCGTCGCTCAGTCGCTAATCGCTCAGTTCGTTACCGAGGCCTTTGAAAAAGTAAGGTCAGCTTACTTAATGAATGGCTAAATACAGAAAAAATCCGACTGATTGAAAGAATTCCTTAACCCTTTAACAGGCAAAACTAAACTTTTCGATTTTTTTAAGGTTATTATTATTGTCATATTAACTAATGATTATTTGCGTGGTTTTTGAGAGCCGCCTCAGGGCAGCTTTGTCGGTTTAAGCCTAAATAAAGAAATATATGTTCCTATCAATCATTTTTACTGTGGCAAAAAAAAATATACAAAAGATATTATACATAACGGCAAAGAAACACCATAAAGGAAACAATGTATTATTTTTGTGATGATAAGCATAAACTTACATTTCTGTTTTTATTTCCGACTGGCAGACCACTTCACCTCAAATCGGATCACACTTATCAAAACCAGTCAGCACCACTTTAGATTTCGAAGCGGTAAACAAATCCAGTGGAGTTGCACAGGCAAACAATTCAATTCCTCAATTATATGAAGAAGTTGCCACATATTGCAGAAGATGATGCTTTTGCTTATCAAAGAACAAGAGCCGTCTTTGGCACTGAACAGCTTATTAAGCTCATCGGATCGGAATCCGAAACAATGGATCGTATCTTTTTTGTTAACTTGTTCTCGTCTCGGACTTAGGATGTATACCAAAGTATAAGTTAACACTTTTAACGTTAATTTTACACGTTGAAGTTTTTTGAAAAAGTTGGTCTATCGCTCGAAGCGGTAGCTCCAAAACTGTGACGCAAAGCGCGCTAATAACTAACGCTACAGCTTACAACTATATAATTACGCGACGTTTTGCACTTTTAACTGGAGCGTCCTATAATAAAGACTAGATTAACCTTTTCATAGACGATTTTTTGATTTAGCTATTGGTTTGTAAGAAATATGGGTTTAAGTGAAAATGGCTATATGATATATAATCTATGCGTAAATACATTCGGACAAGACTAAAATGAAGTAAATCGAATATATTATTCAGAAGTTATAGTCTTTTAAAAATTTTGGGGAAATTAGAAATGCGAAAAAATGTTTATCTGTTTGTCGTAACTTTTTTTTTGATCGTAGCGTTCTGAAATTGGTTTGCTCTGGAGTGTCCAAAAAGTTACGGGTTCCAACAATTTGGTTCGTTAATTCACGTGATAATAAAATTCAATTTTTTTAGCGTTTACATTTAAGCCCCTTTCGGTGTTATTTTTTCTTTAAAAGTGTGCGTGAGCTCCGAAATCTGCCGTGCATTCATTAAATCTGATTTTTTGGTTTACACACTTTATTATATTCCATAAAATTACATTAAACTTAGAATTTCATTCCAAAAGTGAAATTTTTATTTTTTTTAATATTTTTAATATTAGCAGCGTAAAAGAGAAAACAGAAAAATTAAAAAAAAAAATTTACAATTTATTCAATTATCAATGAAAAATAACCCAATATACACTGTACTTTTCTGTTCAGCTTTGCGCGTTAAAGGGTTAATGGGTTTAAATGGCTAATTTGGCACGTGGCCCATCCTCATGTTATTGCAGTATATTGCTTTTTTCAACATTTAAGTATACCCTGTACACATAGTGTAATAGGGTATTATGGTCTTAGGGTATAGTCTTAGCATGGACTCGGATTGCACCTTGTTCGTCTGTCCGTCTGTATGAGTCGTTAGATCCGCGAGACCATAAGATATAGCGACATCAAATTTTAGCAAAAGATGCGCCTAATCCCGGTTAAGATGAAGTTTCTCGAATTTGGGTGATATCTGAACCTGCTTCCACGTTAGGATAATTACAAAAAAAGCTCTAAAATTACACTTCATGTAGATATAAATATATGACAGCTAGAGCTACAAAATTTAGTGTGGACACTTATAAGAGCCTAATCATTGTTTACCTTTTTTCAATAGAAGCCCCTCTTACCCCGAAATCGATTTACTTTAATAAGCTCTTTCTTGATATGAAAGCTGCCACATATATATCTATATATAAAAAATAAGCCTAAAAAAGTAATGTGCTCGCTAAACTCAAAAACTCGTTGACCGATTTCAACCAAATTTGCACACATTGTAGACATTATTAGGTTGAAGGTTTTTGTGAAGTTTGGACGAATTCCAATAGATGACGCCAAAGATATTGACAAAAACAATTTTCCATATAAAACATACTAGGCACGCATTAGCTTTGACTATGTAAAGAATTATTCTGAATTGAGTTACAGGTAAGGGTATAGGAAGAGGTAGAGGATATAAAGATATTGGTACCAATATCCGCAGCTTGACTTAGTATGAAGAAGAGTGAGAGGAAAAGAATGAAGAGGAACGGGAAGGGGAATGGGAGCGGGAAGAATTAATTTATATAGAGCGTGCGGGTTTAGCTAGTACATATATATAAAAATAAACTTTGATGTCACCACTAACTGCGAATACTTGTCGACCGATTTCAACCAAATATTTTAGAGTAGTGGGGATGGTCTGTGGATGGTTTATGTGAAGTTTGTACGAATTCTAATAGAGAGAGGTAGAGGTAAAGGTAGAGGGATAAGTAAAAGTAGAACTAGAGGAAGAGGACAGGAAGATATCGGTACCAATATCCGCAGCTGGACTAAGTATGAGAAAGAGAAGGAAGATGAATGGTAAAGAGAAAGGGAAAGGAAAGGGAAAAGAAAGGGAAACGGAAGCATAATTTGATCTATATCGGGAGGGGCAAGAGGGTCGGCAAGCGGAGAGAACAGAAGGCAGAGCATCCTAAAAAAAATAAAAATTCTGTACTATATTCTTAGAATAAAGAATTGAAAGTTTATTTCTTTGCATAATGAAATTAATGTTGAGAAGACGATATTTGTGCAATCATATTTGTTGTACCTGATACAATGTGTTCAAGGAATTTATTGACGGATAAAATTCTGACCAAAGAATACTGAATTTATAGGCATAAAAGAAATTTTTACACTCCATAAAAATCAACTTCCCAATAGGATAAATTCTCAATTGAAACTTCCCAATGCGAAAATACTTACAGTCATATCGAACTTGTGGAAAAGAAATAAGGTATTAGATACTTCCGTTCCCATTTAACCATATCTAAATCCAGAATATGTTTATGGAAAAAAAGGGTACAGGGTATTTCACTGTCGTGCACCGTCAAGACTGTCTGCACCACATTTTATTTAACTCTGTTTTCAAATTGTTTTATGTAACTATGAATTTTATAGCAATGTAAGACTTTGCTTATTTTAACACTATTTCCTTAAACTCAAGTTGTATATAAACAGAGCAAGCATATTATGAGAGTCATTACTCTAGTCTGTGTCTAGACGATAAGTGAAAATGGACTCACAAGTGCAAGCGTTCTATAAAGACAAAACGGTTTTTGTCACCGGTGGCAGCAGATTCCTTGGCAAAGGTAGGCAAACTCTAGTACTGACATCTGCAACCCGCAACTGACAAAGTCGGTGAAGTCATTGATTCATCCAATCTCATCTGAACTCAAAATTTCTGCTTTCCATAACATTCAAGGCAATCAAGCTTTGAAAGGTATAAAAGAGCGCATATGAATGACATTATCAAATAAGTGCACATACATCCGAAGGTCTAGTTAAACAAGCTGCTTGTAACTTTTCTGTTCTTTAGTATATCTCGAGAAACTGCTGCGTGCAACAGATGTTAGCCGCATTTACATGCTCCTACGGCCCAAAAAAGGAAAGGATATCCAGGAGCGTATTCAGCAGTATTCCACTTTACCTGTAAGTACGCATAGAAGCAAAATATATTTATATAACCAGACAATGAAATCTCCAGCTATTTGAGTTGCTGCTTAAGCAGAAGCCCAAGGCTCTGCAGCGGATACATCCCGTAGCGGGTGACTGCATGGAGCCTGATCTTGGACTGTCTGCAGCAGATCGCAAACTTCTTGAGAACGAAGTACAGATTGTAGTACACAGTGCCGCTACTGTGCGCTTCAATGAGCCATTGCCTAGGGCCTTAGCAATCAATGTGCAAGGCACACGACAAATGTTGGAATTGAGCAAAAAAATGAAATGCTTGGAGGTGTTCATGCATGTTTCCACTGCTTTCTCGAACTGTGTGATCCCTCACATTGATGAGAAATTGTATGCGGAAAATTTAAGCGCAACTGCAGATGAAACCTTAAATATGTGTAAAAGCTTGAGTCCCAATCTTATCGACAAGATTACTCCCGCATTGCTGGGCGAGTATCCAAATACTTATACGTTTACAAAGGCGCTAGCAGAATGCTTGGTGAATACAGAGTCTGAAGATCTTCCAGTGTGCATCTATCGGCCTTGCATAAGTATATAGGTCCTGTTCTTTGTAGTTCGGCTAATAATAATTTTATTTTTACAGTTGGATCTAGCTACAAAGAACCCATGCTAGGCTGGAATGATACCTTAACTGGTGTGGCCGGAATAGTTTTCGGTGCGTGTGTTGGGGTTTTGCGAGTAATTTCATGTAATCCCAAAAAACAGGCCGCAATAGTGCCTGTAGATTATTGTGCTAATCAGATGTTGGCATGCGGCTGGAAGACAGCCAACGATGCACAGTCTAGGAAATCAGTGACTAAACTTATTTACAACCATGTTCCCAGCAATGATAACCTTTTAACATGGGCTGATTTAATGAATATGAGTCAAGTGGTTTTTGCAAAGTATCCATTCACAAACATGTTGATGTGGTATCCCCTTATTATTATGACCGGTTCCAAATGGCTTTTCAATGTGTTGATATTTTTCTTGCATTTATTGCCTGGTTACGCTATCGACATGGGCTTGCGCTTGTCTGGCAAGAAACCAAAAATGTTAAAGTTATACTCTAAAGCACACGAAGGAATGAAATTGCTTTCAAAGTTTACAAACAATACCTGGACTTTTGGGACACATAACACCGACTCCTTGTGGCGACTTATGTCACCCATAGACCATGAGCTTTTCCCTTTCAACATGGCAACCGTGGACTGGACCGCATACATTTCGGATTTTGTGTGGGGCATACGCACGTATCTAGCCAAGGAAGACCCAACCGATGAGTCAGTACAACGTGGTAAAATCCTGCGAAAACGGTAAAGTGCTGCTGACTTAAGAGAAAATCTTTTACTGAAATTTATTATTTTATTTTAAGATTCTTTGTATAGCATATCAGTTTAATGGCCGTCGTCGGAAGCATTGCTGCAGCTCTCTTCTGGTATTTGTATAAGGCTCTCATGATGTAGTAATGAAGCTTATTTATTATCGTTGCATAAATTATATCTGAAAATACAGTCGGTTTTGACTATCTGATAATTCTAGAAGATGCTGGTGTATAAGCCCATTTATTCAGACAACTGCGTATGCGGTACCACGTTTCCAAGTCCGTTTGATGGCTTGTCTGTATCCGTATTGATAACGTCAGAAAAAAGAAGATTGTGAAACCCTATACAATATTGACCAACCTTAGCAATGATTTATGTATATATATATGCTATTATTTATATGTATATATGAATGTCTGACTCCATTTTACTTGTAAACGGCTTGACCGATTAGCGTCAAGTTATTATTTATCTAGATCGGCAGTAAGGCTCCCAAGTAAATATGATATTTAGAAACCCGTTCTACATAACTCAAAACAGTTTCCGGATTTGAAATCAGCGACCCAAAATTTAGCGGAAGAGGTATATTTCAGCCATAGGCCTTTAATTGAGGCCAAATTTGTTGCATAGTGTAATAAGCGAAACTTCTTCTTCTTCCTAAATAGCAATAACAACCCGTTATCGGGTGACGGCCAGATATAGCCAGCTCCTTCGCGGACTCCCTTCAGCAACCGCTTTGGAAAACGTTCTCTAAGTTGTCGAACTCAATGTCGTTCATATAGTTGGTTGTTACAACGAATGGGGTATTCGTTGGAAATGTGTTAAGGGTCCGCTCAAACACTTCTAGGGCATTTTCATCAGAGTGCCTCTTCCACAATGTTTCAGCACTATAAAGCAAAAGAGGAAGGATGAGTGTTAGTTTCGTCCTTCGAGACTGGTCTCTGCTACTCATTTACCTGTTGACACCAGATTTCCTTATTGTCACCGTGGTTTTTGACAATATCAAAAGTTTAATTTTCATCATCAATCTCTATTCTCAATTCTCTACTAGAAAAAAACATATACTTTGTCTTGCTCTCATGTATGGCCACTTCCTTCCTGGCAAAAGCTGTTTGAAAAGCCGCAAAGGCGCCGGTAACTGCTCGCTTAGTATATTATGATATCGATACCATCTACGTATTCGAGCATCTGGATACTCTTATAGTTTAGTATTGAGCCGTTTCGATGCACATCGGCCTTTTCCAACAAAACCGTCATCACAAAGTTGAAGAGGTCGCCGTAAAGGGCATCTCCTAGTCTTAAGTCTTGCCCGAGGTCTTTTACGGAACAGCAGCATAGTGAAAATAAGTTATTATTTTGAAAAAGAGAAATTTGTATTGTGTTAAATCGCAGAAAAAAGTGTGTGTTTTCGGAGCTTCTTTAAAGCATATGAAAAAAATATTTTTAAATTTGTACTAAACAATTAGGCGATTAATAAAAAACATGTGTTTCCATTCATACTTATTAGTATGTTTTTAGTATTTTATTTTGTGTTGCTGCCTGCTGCAGTTTTTCACGATTTCAACAATTGCAATTCATGCAATCAAAATTGATTAAGTTTTTTTATGAAAAATCCTATTGCATACTTTGCGGCAGCAGTTGCTGACAAAGCAAAGCGTACAATTGTCCTATATGCATGCATGTATGTGCAATATAGATTGCACAAACAACGCAATGATAACGCGCAAACCACATGCTATGTGCTATGCGTAGTATTCTCTACAAAATATGCAAAACTTTTTAATATTTGATGATGCAATAATAGCCCCTGACCCCAAAACGAGAATTATACCTGAACCTCTCTATGGTTTTTGTCATATTGTGTAGCTGATGAGCTGTTGGTTGTTGTTGTGGTTGTTATTGGTCAGAGTGGTTGCTGTACTCCTAATAATATTTATTTTCACATGTGGTTAGGAATGAAACATAAAAACCATTTCGTTTGCTTTTGGGTTCGGTTGCTGGTTTTGCCTAACAAATTAAATTTTCATATGAATTACTGTGCTGGTCACGTAGCAAAAGAGACGGCAGGTTTGCTGGTCCAATGGTCTGTGTGTGTCTGTCTGTCTGTCTGTCTGTCTGCCAAGCTCATTCATTGATACGCATTATGTGACCGAAGGCTCAATGAGTGTCAGTGCGAGTGTGTGTGTGTCTGTCTGTCTGTCTGTCGAATGGCCCGCATTTTTACTTAAATGGCAATGCCAGAACTTAATTGCGGCGCCTTTAAATGCGACAAACGCCAAAAGAGATAATTAATAGCAACTGCTTTTTGGGAGCAGCGCTAGAATGAGTGGTATGGACCATGTTTATCGATTTTGGCCAATGTGCGCTAGAGGCAGCTTTTAGCAATTGTCGTTGGGTTAAATGCGTGGCAGGGTGTGTGTACGCCATTGAAACGCCTTTGGCCTTTTTGGTCATAAAGCGTTTTAATATGCGACAAAGCTAAATGCCAACAAGGCGAAATGTACATAGACTCAAAGAGAGGCAGCATGCCAGCTGCTTGTTTAAATTGTTTAAAATGTCAACTTGATTGTGCTTAATTAAATGCCGAAAATCCTTAAGGACAACAAACAACCAGCAGTTGATATAAGAGTAAGCAACGGGAGAGGAGAAAGCTGAACCAGCAGCCAAAAAGTTTCATAATGACGACAATGAAAATAATTAACAATTTGTTCAAAATAACAAGAAGATGCCGGTAGAAAGCAAGCAACAAAGCAAATTGTCAATGATGTGCGGGGAGAGAGCGGAAGGAGCGTAACAGCAGCGGAAGCAACGGCAAAAACTACTAGTAGGGGTACATCAAGATGGCGGCACAAACCAACGGTAGTTAAATTCCTTGCTAAAGATGGCGGCAACGTCGACGTCTACGCTGACTGCGTCTGTCTGACGTTGCGTCATTGGCATTGGCATTAAGTTGTCACGTTGGCATTGTCTGAATTGTCAAGTGGCCCACGGTTTGTTTGATTTGGTTGTGTTGCTGGGTGGGCAGGGCCCGCAGCTGGGGGCAAAACCAGTCTGAAATGTGCTTAAAGGGTTCTGCATAGTTGGCGGGTAATGGTTTTTGGCTTTGCGTTGGGTTTGGAGTTATTTAATGTGTGTGGCACAATGTTCAGTCTGCCATGTTTAACACGAAATCATTTCATTTAAATTATAAATCAATTTGTAAGACATTTTCCCATTGAAATGGAGTTTCGGCTATTGATTGGCTTAAGGGTTGTTACATTTTATTAAGATATTGAGGTTTGTGCAGTAACTAGAAACTGATTGGCTTATCAATCAAATAAGCAAATTGGTTAGGAATGTGCAAGCTAATTAGTTAAAGTAAATATGCAACATATTCAATGAAGCAAATGAGAAACTCACTCTCAATCGTTTAAGAAAAATATCATGTATAAATTTTAAAATTATCTGTTTTTCGACATTTTTATAGTGACAAATATACTAAGCATTGAAAACAAGTTAGTTCATATGCATTTCGTGGCCCTCTTTCTTAGTTTCCGAACGTTTTTCCTGCATTTTTCGAAATCCATAAGGAAAACAAATATTGTGTTCTCAGGCGAAACAACTTTTCGGAAAGCACTTGACAAAGAGTAACCTCTTAAGTATTTTGATAACTCATGATCTGTTTTTCTATGACAATTGCTTATTTAGCGATTCAGATTAAAAATGCTTCATGTTATTATTCGACTTTTGTTAATTCTTTAAAGCTATTTAATAGTCTGCTAGATTGCAGCTTAGCGCCGCGGGACTCTGGAAGCTAATATCCCACTGGAGAACATCCCTGGATTCCAATGCCGAGGAACCAATAGTACGATCAGGAGTGTCGCGAAACTACTGCAGGCAAGAACGCCGCCTATAGAAGAACCATGCAGTCGGCTGCTACACAATCTGTGCGAGAACACTATCGGGAAATAAGGAAGATAGAGAGGCGCCTCATCGACCGATGATAAGGATAATGCCGCCCCGGAATCAACTTCCCGACATTCCCAATCATAGACGACGGCGTGGATATACCGCCGCCTAGCTATGGTGAAGTCAGGGTTGCAATCAAGCGGCTCAAGAATAACATAGCTGCTGGCGCAGATGACCGGCCTGCTGAGTTATTCAAGACCAGCGGCAATGAGTTCGTAAGGTACATGCATCAGCTCAGCTCTATGGCTAGATTGGAACCTTGGTGTCCTCTGCCCGTCCTCAAGAAGGGTGATCCCACGATGTGTGCCTACCAATTGTGGTTTCAGTCTTCCTTTTACGGCACATAAGGCCCTATCGAACGTACTGTAGGAAAGACTAAAGCCTGTTGCGAAAGAACTGACTGGACTTTTTCAGCGTGGTTTTAGGCCGGGTAACGCAAAACAAGAAGAAGATTCGTAACCTGGAATGGAATTTAAAGGCTGTTGGTATATCCATCATAAACCTCTACTTGTTGATTGGATTTCTCTTTTACCTTCACCTATCTTTGAAGCGAATGTAATGTACGATGTCATATATGGTATTATCAAAACCTAAACACCAAAAACCAAACACGGCATATTTTCCAAAAGTCACCCTTTGATGACCCGTGAGATAAACCATTTGAAGAACCGAAGAAACCATTTATTCATCAAATATAAAAGATGAATGTATTGATCTCTTGATCTCGAATCTTGGTTACAACTTTGATTGGATTTCAGAACTCATTACTACAGTGTATCAACTCTTACTTGGCGGGTAGAACTTAACAGGTTTCTTTTAAAGCTGCATTAACTAATGTGATTAATGTAACTTCTGGAGTTCCCATGATAGTCACCTCGGTCCAACCTGTTTACTTTACTTATTGACTTACCGCTCGTACTCTCTTCATCGAAAATCCTGATATATGAGGACGTTGTTAAACTTCTTGCATAGCAGACGTAAGCGGTTGGAGTAATCTTCGTTGGTCATCAAATGCAAATTGATGAGTTTTGCACTAAGGATTATCACTCGTAACTTCGCTCCAGGCAGGTTGGATTTCTTCAACAACCTAGGAATTGTGCTAGATATTAAGCTAACATTCAACGAGCATATAAAGGTAAATCTCTTCTTGGTGGTCAGAAGAATTCTTGGCTTCCTATGTCACTAAAAGGCTATTCATATCTCATGTTTGCCCCTTTTTAGATACGGCTCAGCTGTTTTTAATTGAAAGTCAGTTCATTTTCTTTGCGCTTAGTAGCCTCAATTGGCCGCAAGGTATAAATTTCAACATTCCAAATCGTCGCTCTCGATATTTAAGGCCTCTTTGACTCAGACCGTGTGCTCGGAACTACGAAGACTATGAACCCTTAAGAGACCTACCTTCTTTCTTGTAAATTTTTATCTTTTAATGTGATATTGGACTGTTTTTGTCTTAAGGCATCATAAAAAATAAATAATACATATATTTTTTGAGCATTTATCTGAATCGCAAAAAAAGCATTTCTCTTTTATGTTTTCTTTCAAATTCATTCGTACAAATCTCAACATATATTTACTCCCTGATTAAAAAGATGATTGCGTAGAACAAATACCTATTAAGTTAATTTCAACAAATGCCCACTTAAAAGCTGAAGAGTTCTTCACATTCCAGCTGCGCCATCTTGTTGCCACAATTACCGAATGCAACATCTTGAAATAATTGCACTTGAATCTACTTTTGGGCAATATAAAAGCTGCAGTGCTCAAATAAATATTGTGCCACACACGCACATTACGCTCCTGTGCACACATATACCTATTAAAGCACACACACAAACACACACACAAACACACTCACTCTCGCACATGCAACAATCTTAAAGATACGCATCGCTCTTGTTGGCCGCATACGCTTTCAGTTTATGAGTTTTTACGGTTTCGTGGCTTGAAGCTGCCACTGCTGCTGCGGCAACAAAGAACAGCTGCCACCACAAACGTCACGCCCCGGCCCACCGCCCCTTTCGCTACGCTTTATGTTTGCCTGGCCTTGCATTGCTTGGAAAGTTACGCACAAAATGCGTGGACCATAAATTGAATTCCTTTTATTTTCAGTTATATATTATTTTTAAGTTAAAAAATTTGATATTACAAAAAGCACAGCTGACTTTAAGGGCAGCCCCAAACGAAAGGAAGGTTAAATTCACATCAAAAGGCAACTAATTTGGCTGTAAAAATAACATTAAATCACATTCATTTCGTTCCAACAATAAGAAATGCGCCACCCCAAAAAGTAAAACTACTCAAATCGAATTGAGCACGCACAAACATGTTTGCGTGTGCATCTGTGAGCTGTGTGTGTGTGTGTGTGTGTGTGTGTGTGTTTGTTTAAAGCGCTTTTACCGCAGCAAAGGTAGCGCTCTTGTTCTTTGATTGCTGCCAAACTCAGCGCCCCCCGCGTGGCGCCCTTTTTCCTAGATACTCTCCTGTCTATGCTCTGTCTGCTACCAACCAATGTTTAGTCTTTAAGCTTATGTTGCACTTGACTGATTTTTATGCTTTGATGCTCAATGATTTTATTATTAAAAGCAACTGTCGCTACACGGCAGGGTGTAGGTGTGTGTGTGTGTTTGTGTGTGTGTGTGTGTGTGCTAGGGTTGTCTTTCAGTAGCGCCAACTTCTTGCCTTACGGGCACGCTTTAAATATTGCAACAAGGGTTGCAAGGCGGCATGCCACAAAAAATAACATATAAATGCTAAAATGCAAAAAAATAAAAGCTTTATAGTGGAGAATCACCCACTTTTGGATACTCTGTAGCCAGCAAAATATGATGGACTTTATTCAATGTTGTTCAAAGAGGAATTTGATCGACAGAAGCAAGTTCAAGTAAGGGTCTAATACTCTTTTCCCACTAAAAGTTGCACGACAGTTGATAGCCGACAACGACCTTTTGTATGGCATAGTAATCGATTGTTAGCATGGTTCTTATTTTTTTCAAGGCATTTTTGGCTAGCAATTGTCGTGCAACTTCTTGTGGTAGATGGATATAAGCAGCCATCTAGTTCTATCTCTTTATGACGTGCGTAATCACTCATTCTCATAGTTTGTCGTGTTTGCAACTTTCTTTTACTTTGTTCGTGTCCAACGGATGCAGAAGCCAATGTGTTCTATGTTCCTAACGCGGCAACAGTGAACGTTATCCAAAGTAACAAACTCTATAAAGTTATTTTTCTCTAAACTAGAGTTTGTGACACATCGGGAGGGCTCTTCATAAAAAGAGAAATTTGTCCCTGCAACTCAATTGCAGGTGTGTGAAAATTTAGTGTGGTACCGATTACTTCGCAATAACTCAGCGTTTTCAGGTGAAACCTATACCTTTTGAAAGATAAAATGCAAGCGGTTTGCAGAATATAAGTTTCATCTGAATACGTTACGTTTTAGTCAGATAAAAATTGATTTGAAGTAAAAAAAACAACAACATACATTGTACCTACAAACGTGGTTATTCCGTGGTTTCTTTCGTCTTCTTCATAATCAGCTGTTATGAGTGCATGTATTGAATCGTCAAATGTCGACGACAAGGCGAAGACTAGTATTAAAAAATTACTTAAATCGATAAGAACTGTTTTATTATGGAGTTAAGGGTAAGCTTACCAGTTTTCCAACACGGCTTCAATATTTTTGACTCCAGCTCCACTGTAAATAAAGTTTTACTGGTTAACCTGTTGGATGAAAGCAACACAAGCTTACCTCCTTGAAGTCTATCCAGAAGATATGAATATGTTTAGTTTCTACAAATTCTGTGAGGTCAAGTCTTGTTGTTGCACTTCATATCTCGAGGTCTTAGGCTTTATCAACTCAACAAACATACACGATTTGCTTTAACTTTATTGAAGTCTACTATGCCCCAATCTGCTAATCTGCTATATCTAATATACTCTAACTTCAAGTTCCCAAGCGTATGCACAAGGCATTGCATACTGTTTTGGGTAGTTCTGCCAGACAGTGAAATAGCTTGTGCCTGGCACTTCACCTTGTGATGTTACACTTGGGAGTCGCTTAGCTGTCTAAATATGTCACTTGAATTTGACGACGGCTACTTGGACACACACTCACACATGCACGTCACAAAGTAAGACTGTAGCTGTAACGGTACACACAATTGTTGCCTGCTTGTTTTTTATCTACTAGATACTCAAACTCACACATGCACGGCCACAGCTACCCTCTTCACATATCTGTGTGTGTGTGTGTGTGTGTGTGTGTGTGTGTGTGTGTGTGTGTGTGTGTGTGTGTGTTACTTGGTTTCCACTTGGTTCACCCTAAACCCATACCTTCTCTTCATTTTTTCTTGTTTTCTTAAAATATTAGTTTCCTTACTGCTCTGAGTTACTTGCATTTTACTGTGGGGAAATTGTTTTACTGCTTTTTATTGTCATCTTTGTTATTTGTTATTTCCCCCCCAGCTTACATGCCACACACCCCAATTGCCTTTACCTTCGGTATATATATATGTCGATGTGTGCGTGTGTTTGTATACTACAGTTAAAGTTGTCATGAATAATGAAAAAGCAGGGAAAATATATTTTCTTTTATTTTGACTTGGCTGCGGCTTCTGTCCTATGTGCTGTTCAAAAAGTCTCTTTTGTATAAATCAGCTGGTTTATTATTTGCAGTGTATAGGTGAGCAGGCATAAGAACGACTAGTTCCAAATCCTGACTGCTAATTCACTGTCATAGATGAGCGGTCTTTTGGTTGGCATTGAACGTTGCTTTGTCTGCTCCGGCGAGTCATCATAGTCAACTCAAGCTGTATATATTTATAAGTAAGTAGCTTTATATACGCATGTATTCATTGCCCGCAGCCATACTTAGAGTTAGGTTTCATACTCTTTCCGAAATCGAGAGCATTCAAGGTTTTGAATGTAGGAATTCTTTTAAAGTAGTATTTAGGTGTGTTAGCATTCAAAGTGCCTCAATACTAGGGAGTCTATTGGGAAGGTCTTATAACAAAAAGCTTTGCCGTATCTAAGCATGCAAGATAAGTAAAACTGGTAGCATATGAGGTTAATGATAGTAAAAAGCTCCACCTTCGAACCCAGAAGCTACAAGGAGCGTTTAAACTCCAACAAGCTCCAAAAAGCTACATCAACAAAATCGAAGTGCTTGCCTTTTTGGCATAGTAATCACTGAAAATCTTATGCCGGCCTTACACCGTCTCAATTGTCCCATTCCACAGGCCTAGAAAAGCGGGTGGTGTACGGTATAAAATGAAATACCTGTGCCATTGTACCATCTAGCTTCTGCCAGCTCTCAACATCTGGTCGGGCGAAGGCGCCAACCCGAAACAGGCCGAAAGAACGTTGGCAGGGCGATCGCAATGTTGTCAATATAAAGAAAAATGCGTGAGAGAGTAGGTTTTCGAAAACAAGCTCCACGGGTATCAGAGTAGAAAAGGTTAGGCTTAGTTTGCAAAAGTTAGGAAAACAGCGTGGCATAATAATGTTAGACCTTCGTCTAATTATTATAAATGTTTTACGAGTGAATTTAATCTATTATATAAATAGGCTAAGAAAATTTGTTTACCCCTTTTTGGCCAACTATATGAAAACAAATATTGGTGAAACTTATATCATTGCCCTGGGAATTTTCATAGTAAGTGCAGAATATAGGTTTTTATCATATAATATATATATATATATATATCATAAGTAAAATGAATAAAAAAAAACACTTATATTGAGAACTTTGGTAACTGTTCACAAACATTTTCTCATTTGCCATTGGCGTTACTCTCACAAAAGCTGTGAGCGACGGCCTGAGCTTGAACTTCAGCAGTGTCTGTGTAAATAGCCGACAAGTGCTCGGTCCGTGCGGACTATGGAAGAACATAACTGTTTTATATATATTTGTGACTCACAGCTCTGAGACTCCTATCAAATATCAACTCGTATGCGTATTGGTTGCTCTTGTTCTATGGTATATGTAGACTCTAATTGTTTTTTAAAAGTAGATCAAGATACCGACAAGAGCGTGACATGTATGTTTGTATATTTGGTTCTTGGAGTTAGATGAGCGCTGTTGGGACTACCAGATTTTTCTATATTCAAAACTAAAGGTTGCGAAAGACTCTCCATATTCCAACGTAAGTGAAATATTACAAAATGGTTTTTATGGATATTTCCTTGTAGTTATGTAAGTAGCTCATAAAGTTACACGTCGAGTTGGTTTGCACAAAACTTTGATATATTAAAATTGTGGCCCACCAACTTATTTTGTTTTAAATTATGGGTGGCATATTGGCAGCAACGACCCAGTTAGCTGCGATTACGTTTTCAATAGAACTACAGGAGGAGAACATAGTAACATAAAGACTAAATTTAACAATGTGATTCCAAAATTTTACGTCAAATTAAAAAATGTTACATCAAAACCTTTTTTCGCTAATTTCTAACAAAAAAGAGTATGTAAGCTTCGCCATAGCTAAGGCGGCACTGGATTTTATGTGTCTTTCTAGGCATGAACGCCTTGGTCTGCCGCCCGGCAAGAGCGTGAGTTTTGGCCTTAAGCCAGTCTGGACTGCTACACCCAACCTTCTAGGATACATAAACATATAGTAAGTATATTTCTTATGGACTCAAGTTTGTTGTTTGCATTTCAAATTCGATACGCACTCAATGAGAAAATTGAAGGAAACAAAGCAAACAAACATTCAATAAGGCGCTGAAGTGTCAATAGAAATTTATTTTTCATCTAAATTTCTTGTTTTTTTTTGGACAGTCTGTCATTTAACAGCGCCATTCATTTGCATTGGCTTAAGTAAGTTCGAGCTGAAGTTGATGCGGCAAGCTAATTAAAATGAGCCCAAGTTGCACAAAACTTTAAATGAACTGCCAAGGGGCTGTGGGGTGTGGGCTGTTCTAAGTGAACGACAAGTGAGGCGAAAAAAATGGCAAGTTTGGCTGCTTAATGAAAAACTTGCTAAACTGAAAGTTCAATTCAGGCAAATGTCATCAGCTGAAGTCAATTTCAGCCAAGCTATGCGCAACATAGCAGCAACAACAACAACAACTGCACCACTGGCAAGCTTGCCACACGCAGCCCAAAATGAAAAGTTTTTCTCCATGGCGTATACGCAACAGCCAAAACAGCCACAACAGCTAAAGTGCAATTTTAACCAACCAAAATGAGTCCCGGAAGTGGCACAAGCCACAAGAAACAAAAAAAACTGCCAAACAAAAATGGAAAACAAGCAGCAAACCAGCAACAAACACACTGAATATCCTAAACCAACAATATAAGAGCAACAGCAAAGACAAGACAGTCAGCCGCAGTCAGCGCCTTTATGAAAACTATGCCAGAGGGTGAGGTAGGGGCGTAGGGGCGTAGGGGCTGTGGGCGGTGTCGAGGAGACAGCAGCAATGGCCAAATAACGGTTGCTGTTTAAACCGCAATACAGATAAACGCAAAATTACTTTTTGGCCAAGACATTGCACCCACAAACAGCAACGAAGCTGGCCCACAAACATGGCTGTCGTTACAAGATACAAAAACATGCTCGTAAAACGCTGATAAAATATGGTGCTTCCACATCGGGAGTTTATATGGTACAGTTTTAAGTAAATGCTTTTTGAAAGGACGAAGTTATTAAAAGGATTCCTACGTAAAGCAATTGGCTTAACGAATTGGCAATTGGTTCGGAGAGACTTCGATTGTAGTAGTTCACTCGTATGCTCTTAAAAGTGCATGTTTCGGACAAGAAAATTTAGAACTAGAGAGTCGCTGGACTCTCTTAGTTGGTGCAAGGAGTACGAAGTACCTTATGAAAGAGGTCCACTTTTTGAGACGCCAAGATTTGATGAAGCACATCAATCCTTTGATGATATTTTTAACTCTCTTTTTTGTTGCTCTCCGAGAACTATAGTTAAACGAACAAATGTTCAAGGCTAATAAACTCGACTAGTTGTGTTTGGACTTGGAACTTATGGTCCAGGTCTTTGTCTCTTTGTTACATATTTATGGGACTGTTCAAAAGTGGTCCAAAAACACAAAAGCTCAACACTTAACAAAGTACAAACTTAGAAGAGAACAACAATGTTAATTAAATCACCGATAAATTCTTATCAATATAAATGAATACAGAGTAGAGCTATGCACCCCAATGATGATAATGATTAACCCACACCAAAAGCTAAAAAAAAAAATATAAATTGTTTAGAAACAAATTGGGACCATTTCTTCTTGTGAAAAAAATTATAAAACAATATAAGAAAAACGTTTGTTAAGGAACTTTAATAAGATAATAAAAAGTCATGTATTCACTTCTTGTGTTTTTAAAGAGAGAGCTTTAACATGTTGTGCATTATAAGACGATTTTACGTCAAATAAAGGAAGTCTGTGCGACAAAAACATGAGTTGGACTTTTTAACAATAATGCAATGCCGTTCAATTATGTATGTATAACAGTATCAACATATTTTTTATGCAAAAATCATGAAAGTAAAAAAGGTGAATCTTAGACCGAAAAACATTTAAAATTTTCTTTGAAATGCGGCCTATTTCAAGACAATGTATGTGTGAGGATGCTTGTGTTGCGCTCTCTCTTAGACTGGCTCATTCGTAGGAAAAATTAAGATTGAGGCTCAAAGAGCAAAGTAATGTAACCAGAGAATCAAACCGAAAGTTATTTCGGCTGCGGCGACGATTTTGGTAGTACCGGTACTCCTGATCCGGTGAACGGTTTTATTTAAGTTTTCTTTTTTCAAAAGAGCAAAAAATCGCACATGCAAGCACTGTCTTGCGAATGTTATTATTGTTTCACTTTATAACGGAAAATAACCGAAACCGTACTGGTATAAATATATCGGTTTCGATTAACGGGTATCGGTTTTTCTTAAATAATTTACTTCGGTTACGGTTTTAAAATTCAATCGGTTGTTTTGGATGACGGTTACGGCTTCGATTGCGGTTTGAATCTCTGAATGTAACTATTAATTTCATGCTCTTGGTAAGCGAAACCATACACGAAAATTGTTCTTCGTGCGCTCATACAAAGACGGGCAAAGGCGTGAAGCTGGCTCGTCTCGCTCTCTACACTAAAACATTCACGATATTTTTGTGATCTCTTTCTGAACATGTCCGTCATAGGCCATCAACGCGATATACAATATGCTGCTAGTATTAGAGTCGAATTGACTGTCGGACCAAATAACTGTCCAACAATCCAAACAAAGTCAGGGATGTGCTGGAAATCTCTAGATGACTTTGCATACATTTGGTTTTTTAATTTCCTGACAAATTTGTCGAACGTAAGCTTTCTTGATGAATTTTGCACACTCTCCGATTGACATATTTGTGGCAGCTTGACAAATTGCTTTTTGGCTGAAAATCGGCTTAAAATGATATCTGACATACCAACAATTTTTAGGTTAAAAGTCGGTTTAAAGAGATTTTTGGCACACCCCTAATATATGTAGCGCTTACTAAGGCAACACTATTTGATCGAAATAAAAGTTGATATGCTTTTTAAAAACTAGCTTTTCAAATTTTTTTTCCTGTAGTATAATAGTTTTTGCTAGCAGAGAGTCCCAATTGACAAGTTCATAAACGAAATCGACAAACTTTACCTAATAAGTTCCACTGTCTTGTTGCGTTACGAGACATCCAAATTATCAAGAACGGCAACGCATTTACATTTGTACTCATTGGCACACATTAAACAATGCAAAACAACAAAAACATACATATTCATATGCCCGCTTTTACAATAAGAACAACAAAAACAGCACGCAAGCATTGAATATCGCTCAAACATATATAACTTATCGTTTGGCATGGCAATGCTTCGGCATATAACTTCGGCAAGTATCCCAGTGGACAATATGCTCGTAAACTTAATCACTAACGATAGTTATGCGGAACTCAAACGGATGAAAGTATCGCGCGCGGACCCGATAACGATCCGAAATCGAATCATCTCCCGCCCAGTTTGTGGCAGAAAATACCTTCGTAAACGGACGTTTTTAACAGGCACGAAACCGCACGAAACTCTCTCTAAATTGTCTGTTAACGATAGTTTCGCCTAACGCAAACGGATCTAAAACGATTGCAATATTGCCATACGGAGGCGGATCCGTATGTGTTGCGGTAGACTTTTGTGTCCCATTCACATTTTGTCCCCACTGTAGTAAAACATTGAAATATGATTTTTAAATATTTATATATATATACTTATAAATAAAATTCAATAATACTTTAAATATAGTAGTGCGTCTCATGTCACGCATCTCAAGTTTCAATGTGTGGGTTGTGTAGGTGAGCATCTCACCAAGCAATGGGATTTGGGATTTTTTCGCATATGAAACTGTATTTTGTTTATTGAGCTGTAAGCGAATTTCTGACGATTCCAAATCGTCGAAATAGATGTTCGTTCTCTATGTGCTATAGAAGCTCCTATTTGGAGTTATCTTTTCTTCTTTTTTACCTGTGTAAGTCACTAAGGCGGTAAGCCAGGCTGTGAAGATAAGCCTAAACAGGGTTGCAGCTTCATAGCTATAGTTTAGTTTGAGATTAGCTTTAGCTAATAATAATAACTGTATACGGCTCAATCGGATCAGATGAATAAACATTTTGTAACAAAAAAAAGTTACAAAAACCTTATATCTTCCGAAAGCAAACATTTGCAGTTTTCAAATCTTTGTTTTAATCACACAAGTTTTGAAGTATATTGGAAACCATATTTTACTGACACTAATCTTGTTTCCATTGTTTTTCCCAAAAGCAACAATTCCCATTAAACTGTTCTAAATATCACAGACTAACGCCTAAAAACACAAAAGTATCAGTGTCTATATCCGTATCTCATAGCTAAACCAACTACCAAAAATGGCAAAATGCTTTTGAGCAAAAGACCAAAATCTACGCCACTGATTGCAAAAAGCACAGTTAACGCAACAACAACAACAACAGCAACAAAATCGACGACAACTACTACGAAAATAACGTGGCATGCTACAAACTTTGACTATGGCACAAATTGCATTCCGAAAGGCTGTTGCAGCAGCTGTCGTTGTTGTTGTTGCTGTCGTGGCTGTTGTTTCTCTTGTGCCGTGGCAACCACAAAAATAAGTGTTTACACCATTGATTACAAGCGCACCGATGGGCGTTGCCAAGGCAAAGGCAAAGCCCCGTCAGCACAGTTGATTAGAGCATGCAACAGACGGCCGTGCCACGCGTTAGAGAGACAAAGTCAGAAGGCGTTACGCAGAGGGAGAGAGAGCAACTGAGTTGCATTGCTTTTGAAAACAGAGTGAAGCCAGCTAAAGAAGAGTAGCAGTCACTGAACCGACCACAAATCCCATTTCATCCACTCTTGTCCTATATCTGGAGGTAGCTCTGCACTCAAAAAAATGAAAACACATTTTTGCATTTCTTGAGTTCAAAGCCAAAGATTGGTGTCAATTTGCCACCAGTCGCACTAGTCGCATGGCCAATGCTAGTCAGCGTGTCAGTAGTGCCAAGGGGCCACCCCTTCCCAGAACCTATTTCTCTCTCTGTGCTGCCCAGTAGTGTGTCGCGACGAGGCGTCGGTTTTGTGGCGTCACACAATTGACAAACAGTGAAACCCTTTTTGTGGCACTTCCGTTGCGTTTGTTTGCTAGTTTACAACCGTTGGTGCCGGCAACGTCTCTGCCAGCTGCCGCGCGCTCTCTCACACTGCTCCAACTGCTGTTGCCGTTGTGACAAAAGTTTATACCCTGAGCATTTGAACTGCATTTCATTACAACAGGGAGGAAAGAGTTCAGGGCACAGAAAATGCAAATGGCGTTGGCGCCATATTGAAACTGTGCTGCAATGTGTTGGGCAGGGCGGTGTTCAAGTAGCTGCAATAGAGCCGCCTAGATGCTGGCCACCCACATTTCAAGCTATAGCTTCAGTCTTTTGAGGTTATGCACGAACCACAACAGGCCGTTGGCAATGATCTTGTGGCAGGGGCAGGAGGATTACATACAAAACGAAGCGTATAAGTGGCCCTTATCGTGGCTGTAGTTGAACTGCTGCTGCTGCTTCTGTTGGTGTAGATTTCTCACTCTCTCCCTGGATTCTGTATTGTATTGGCAAATATTCCCATGACAATAGGAATTTTTATTGAATTTATGCAAAAATTGCAAATTTCAATCGCAGTTGTTGTCGTTGTATGGATGTTGTTGTTATTTTTTTGCCATTGAAGTTGTGTCACAGTTGAATTAAACTTTTTCCACTCTTTCTCCTAAATTTAATTTTATGAACAAAACTTGCCAAAATGAAAATTATGAGCGTTATATGAAGATAAGATGTGACAGTAATGGAACAGCAGCATATAAATTGAGGCAAATCGAAGACCCTTGTGAGTCCGTCTAGAGAAGAAAGCACAACGCATTCATATTACACATACAATGGATACCGCTTATATGCAATGGTGACAATGCAGAGCAGTTGTTGCGTATAAACGATTATTTCATACACGTGATAATCGGATATATGCAAAATATTTCAAATCAACGTGAAGCCGTTACAGTATATATCGCTTATATGTATGCAGTAGAGAAAATACAGAGCAGTTTTTGCGTGTAAACACATACATAATTTAATATAAATGATAATCGGATGTATGCAAATTATTTCATATAAGCGATAATCAGTTGCCAGCTTTAATAGTTTATTTTTTTTTCATTTGGGGTGCTTACTTAAGGATTATAACTTATTTTTATATTGGCGAAAAGCAAAGAATGCATATCTGTACGTTTTTATCTTAAGTAAAGAGCAGACACCTCTATTTAAAGAAAAATTTCTTTAACAGTTTTCGTCATTAATTCTATACTTCTACTTTTAATACTAATAATATAGTTCGAAAGCAACTCTGTGTGTCTGTTCCCCTTTTACGCCTCAACCGCTGAACCAATTGTTTTGTATTTTGGTGTAGGGATAGATAGGACCTTGGAATAAATAACATGCTCTCCTTTGTGGCAATATCTTAATCCCTTCCCCTGTCACAGAATTTCACGGCTTACACCCACACCATAAATGCACAGAGTCTGGCAACACCTACTAATAGGAACGGGAACCGGAAGGAGAACGGGAAGAGGAAACGGAATAGCTAGAAGAATATGATCTACCTACGGTGGGGCAGCGAGGCGGTGAGCGTAGCGAGAAGTGGGCGAAGTGAAAAGTGAATCTAGCGCATATTCGATCTATATGCATAAAAGAATTTGATGCAGACAGTCGGGACGATGCCCGACTGTGGAATACCCTGTACCCTTTTTCCCCCATAAGCACTAAATCTAGCATACGGTAAAATGGGAACGAAAGAATTTTTTTTATTTCTCTTTCTACAAGTTTAATATGACTGTAAGCATTTTTCTATTAAGAAGTTCCAATTGACAAGTCTTCCTATTGGGAAATGGGGGCAAAAGTTACTTTTATGTCCATAACTCCAGTATTCGTTGGCCAATATCATTGAATTTTGTAACATAGATCAAAAATACATTTATAAATGTCTGTGGCAATTTTCAAATCAATATATAGGGGGGGTGTGGCAGTAATTAAGATAAATCCATTGCGGGGGAAGTGGTGGTTTTAATGAAAAAAAAGTGGATACTGTTTTAACGTTAAGGTTCAACACGAGTCTCCACACTAAATTTTGTAACTTTAGTTCACATATCTACAGTGCAGTGCAATTTCGGCACAGTTTATTAGCGAGGGGGGGGGGGGGGGGGTAAAATTTGCATACTTTTGACTATAACTTCTGATGTATTTATCAGATTTCGATAATTTTTGAAACGTAGATGCACATAATCTGTCGAGTTTTAAGATTGAACGGAGTTGCTGTAAACCGCAAAATTATGTCACAGGGGAAGGGGGAAAGATATCGACGTGATTCGATATCAAAGATATTCATCTTTTCGGTGTAAATGCGCATCTTTTGGTCAATTTGTGTGCCTCTATCTCTTATGGTGACTGATATCTAGACGTTCAAGCGGAAGGACGGACAGACGGACATGTCTATATCGACTCGACTATTGCGCCTAACCATTTTTGCCCATGGAAAATATTGTATGCCACGCCTCCTTCTGTCTGTTACATACATTGCACAAACCTATAATACCCTTTTACACTTTGTGTACAGGGTATAAAAATTAATGGCTGAAATTTATTTTCATATTGAAGTTCAGGTTAAGTTCATAGTCGAAATATGCATCATTTTTAGGTAGAAGTAGAGGAAAAGGTTGAAGATGAGAAAAAGGAAAGGAAGATATTGATACAAATATCGGCAGCTGGACTTAGTATCTGGAAGAGAGAGAGAAAGAGATGAAAGAGAAACGGAATGGAGAACGGAACGGGGAACGGGAAGAAGAATTTGATCTACCTCGATTGGGGCTAACGGAAAAAATGTCTGCTTGTATATTTGTAAGATAACATTTACCAACATTTGTGATACAAAATAAAGTGCTATCATCAATGAAACTCACAAATCAGTTTGAATTTTTGCCAAAAATTCAACAATGTAAGGTATTTGATTTTTGTTTAAAATTCGAGCGCTATGGACACACTCTTCGTACATCTTTTCTTTATTCAAACGCTTAAAGGCGGCTGCACGATAAAGCCAAGCGGTTAAGTTAGATCCATCCAGATGAGTCAATATATATTCACAGTCAAATAGGGCCAGCTTGTAGTTGGCCATTCTTAGGAAATATGTAACAGAAGTTGAAGATGTAGCTGAAAAATTATGAAAAGCCTAAGGTGGACTCACTTGATATAGCTTATGGCACGATTGGCATAGAAAACGGGCGTATCCTTTATGTAATTCAGACCCTTTGTATACATCTTAATAGCTTGTTCATATTTACCTTGCCGGTAATACCAATTGCCAATTCTGTAAAATTGTATTTTAGCCAAATATCTTCAGAGATGTTCACATTTTTGAGCTTACCGCCGAAAATTGTTTGCCGTGCGTTCACGTTCAAGGCGTGCCAACTTACGATCCTTTTCGTCGACATCAATTTGACGCATGAATGTCATTTGTTTCATGTTCTCGGGTATCAATGCGGGAACCTTAGTGACCAATGTCTTGTTGCGTGGAATTCTGACAACTGACGGCTTTTGGATTACGCAATGATCCATCACCAGAAAATTTGTACCAGTTACATTCTTAGCAATATCAGTGACATCTTTAACGTCTGTTTTCTTTTTACTGAAAGTTGGAATATAAGAAAAAAAAAAGTTAAAATACTTGGCTTATGCTGCCAATACTCTAATCGACCATTAATCAGTAATTAACGAACTAAGCAAATAAGCTTATACGCTCAACTAGTATTCGATTTTACATGCATTAAGTTGCAACCGTAGCCAAGAAGTGCCTCATTCTCAGTTGTCATTTCGCTTTGTCATTTCCAAAGCTATTGAAAACGCTCAAAGTCCATATATTTGTGACCCCGACTTGAACGCATAAATTGAAATTCAAATGCAAATCGCAAATACTTGGCGTGCGTTGAATCGAAGGAATGGCTTCGACCATCGCATGAAACAGAACATAGGTACACTGATAGAAAAAAGCGGTCTTAAACTACCGAAATCATGCCCATTTGTTGACGAAAGTCTGTTATGTACGCATTTTCTTGATACCGTGACCGGTCGGTCTCAAGTCAAGCACGAAATTATTAAGAAATTCAAGTGAGTCCGTGTAATTTGTAAATCGCATCGTTTGTAGGCTCGATTTGCTTCATATTAGATTGAATTCTAATATCGAGCGAAATTCTTGTGCAATGTTTTGTATAGTTGTTGTGTTTTACCTCAAAGTTTAGTGTTGCAGATGGGAAGAAACATAATCTCTACCACACGAAATAATCCGTCGGCGCTTCTTTTGCTTCCCCTGTCTTAAACTTCTTGCTTTTTTTTAATACTTATTTGTATTTTATCCCTTTTTTAAGCCAGTGTTTCAAATGGAAATTAGCAGTATGGAAAATCGCAATTATCCGTGACCTGTCGAATATGTGACACACATGTTTGACGAACATTGTAAGATTGCCTGTAAAATTTTGACTTATAATCCAAAGGTTCGCGGGTGCCGCCAATGCCATCCACCTCAACAATACGTCAGGACCCATTTTTGGAGGAACCCACCATCATTCCAAAAAGTTGGCGACGCATGCCCAAGCTCCAATTACCGAAGTTTCGTGATGCCAAACACACAACATGCAGATTTGTGCTCTTTGAAAGGCTCCGCACTGAAGACTATTTCAGTCAGTCTGTAATAGTTTCCTGGACACTGAGGTATCCAGGGCAATGAAATGGCGGAAGAACTGGCAAACAAAGGCTCGGCGTCACAGCCAATAGGGTCTTAGCAAAGCATTTCTGTCAGCGCAGCTAAATTGGTTCATCCACAACAGGGTGCCGCGTAACAAAACACTTCGTTAAAGAACCAAATCCACATTTCCATTAAGAGTATAGTTTTCAACATCCATTTGAGAGTCTAACCGCTGTGTATCTGGACTCGAAGAAAGCGTATACTTCGTCTTGTTCTCATTTACAACCAGACACCAGACTACTATGTCTCGTTATTCGAGGTTGTCTCGTGAAGGCTGACAGAAGACAGTAGGACCAAAGATGCGCTCTCTTCTAACCCTTCCATTTAAATCGCCTAAAACGATTTTATTGTTATGGGCTGGGCAGCGGTCATAAAGAGACTCCTATCTATCATAGAACTCATCCTTGGTCGCATCGTCCTTGTCCTCCGTCGGGGCCTGAGCGCCAATCAGGCTAGTGCTGAAATATGTATCCTTGATGCGGATTGTTGCCAGCCTTTCGTTGACTGGGGTGAACCTGGAGACACGGTAATCTCCGGCGAACAACAAATCACCGCTTCACATGGCACCTGTAGTATATGGCAGTGGCAGTCAACGTCATCGCTATGATAATAAATGAGAACCTGCCTCCACTGAAGTGTCCACTAGCTAAAGTGGCCCTACTGATCATCAGGGCTGACACTGTGACAATATCCGAAGACTGCCTGGAAAAGCGACCTTTGGGTGTATGTGTCTAGTACTGCACTAAGCTCCTCAAACCCTACCTTCGTAGGGTTGTTAGAAAAATTTTGTCATATCTTCACAAAGTGAGTGAATTGTATTGAATACGTCGTGTGCTTATAATGCATGGCGCTACGGGAGATGAAACTGAGAAAACATTATATGCACACCAACAGAGTTTAACGAGACCCTGTTAATAAATTCTGGAGCCATTATCATGTATGAACTTCGTAATCATTTATCAATCAAAACAAAATGTCATAAATGTTTATGAATGAATTTGCGCCGTGGAACTAGTGAGAAGATTGAGAAGCACATATTATATGGTCATACCGCTTTGCGCGTTATACACTCATTCATTTTGTTATACAATTGAAATCCAAAACGAATTGTATGAATATGAATGTGGATATGAATATGTAAGTAAGAGAACGAAAAACGCTATAAAATGACTGAAACGGATGGTTGGCTAGGTTATTGCCATATAAAATACGTCAGTTTGCAGCATTGGCTGCGATACTTGTGAAACAAAACGATCTATCTTTTTGTAAGTCCCGAACTAGTTCGTGAAGTATATAAGAATATACGTTGCATAGTACTTACTCCTGATCCATTTTGTTGGCATCTCTTATTTCTTCCATAAAACGGAGTAAATCATTGACTAAACTGGGCCGTAACAAAAATCCCTCATCGTGCTCAGTATGCTCCCAAACTTGAAATATATGCTCGGGTTTTTGAACATCATCTTTGATTATCATTTTGTACACACAAATTAAAGTAAAAGTCAATCGTTTGTATTCGTAGTTTTAAGTTCTGTCTAGCTTTTAAAATTTGATTTGTATTTGGAAAGACAAGGAAATCACAGGCAACTAATGCCCCAAAGTAATAATCATTACGTGCAGCTGTTAAATGCGGCCAAGCTGCACTGTGTTCCTATGTCGCTCCACTCTCTTTCCGTCTCTTTCCCTCACTGCTGCAACAGCTGTGGCACATTTGACAACGATATGGACACGAACTGCAGCAAATTAGTAAGGGAGAGCTGCGCCGCAATGAGCTCGTTATCCGGACGCAGTCCTGGACATCCAGTCAGCCAGCCATCGTGTGGTTTTTAGATTAACTCATTTAAAATTTTGGGGCATTAAAATTGTCTTGCACAGTTAGAAAAACAGTATTACGTACTATATACATGTAGACACTGCCTAGCTGCTGGCATTTTTATTTGCGTTTGAAATTATTTAATTGAGTTTGTTGGAAAATTTCTTTTAAATTAAGAAAGTTTTTTGCACGTGACTTTTTTGTGCCGCAGCCAGAAAAACAAAAATTAGCTGCCATACTAGGTACCATAGTTCTAACTTAACTTTTTCCCCTTTTTTTGCAGCTCCTCTTGGGCAAAGTTTGAGCTATTTTTTTTTTCTAAGCACGTGATTCAGTGCAAAAGTTTTTTGTAGCGGCAGTGCAATCAAAATGACAATAATAATAAAAAAAATCGTTTATACGCCATGTGTTGAAGGCAAAAGTGGAACAGAACTACAAATAGCTTATCAAAAGACAAAGAACTGACTAATAAGATAAAGTTAGAGCTTAATTAAACATTCAAATCCAAAGGCTCAGATAGAATCTCTCCATCACTACTGCAAAATGGCAAGGAACACCTGATACCACATCGTGGAGAATTGTGACAGGACATGTAGCTGAGCCATGGAACAGAGCAAAGGTGGTCTTGTTTCCCAAGGCAGGGAAAAAGGCTTAATATCAGCTAAGGAAGATAATGAGTCGTGAGGTAATAAGGAAGTCGCTGTGTGAGCCTTCCTAAGCATTGGCGATGCTTTTGACAATACATCCCATGAAGGCGTGAACCCTCTTTGTTGACTAACTTCTAAAGGGACTGCAAAACGAGGATGTACAATGCCAAGGCTGTGCTGATGACATTGTCCTTATTGCATTGAGAAAATTTGATGCCACTGTCTTTGACATAATAGAGAGACTACTAAACATTACCTACGAAAGGTGCAGAGAAGTTGGCCTCAACCAAAACACTACAAAAAACGTAGTAGTTTCACCAGGAGATACCAACTTCCACAAATGAGGAAACTTCGTCTCAGCGTATGACAATAAACTCAAATGCATCAGAGCAATGTTTACGTGCAGGAGAATAGCTGGTAAATCATGGGGAACGCCTCCAAAATTAACCGATGGCTTATGAAGATGTTTTTTGCCAGCTCAAAAAGAATATCAGGTCACTAATTCCATATATTCCATACACTATCCGATGGCTTTAGCCAATGGTAATAGGACCGATGCGCACCTAGGTATCAATCGCTTGGGGAACAAGAGTGGTGTTGACCCCAGTCTATGGGCATACACATTAACTGACACTTCGGTGGATACCCGGACACATCAACATTCCTGGTAACGAATTTGGGACCATAGCCATTTAGTGGCATTGGAAAACACATGGCTAAACAGCTACTTAGAGAGGAGGAAAAACTAAGGAGGACTCCAGATTGGATGAACACATCAGGACTCAGACAGTTTTGATCCAGTGTACTTTTGCACGCAATTAAAAAGTCTGGCGTCATCGATGGTTTTTAATTGCTGAACTACGGCAGCAGGATTGTAGCATATTTGATGTAACGAGGATTCTATGAATGCCAAAATCACAAAATATCAATACCAATCAAACAATATTGAAAAACTGTAATACTTTAGCTGTAGTATTACATGGGAGATGCAAAGAATGGTCACTTTTAACTGCGTTCAGCATGTCTCCTGAATTATTATGGTTTTTCTGGAGTCCAGGCAGTATTCCGTAAGATCTTTGGCCCTTTACCAGTGGTTCCGCTGGCTAGGTCATGATGTGCATATAAACGAAGAAGCTATGTGGCGCCTGGTAGAGAGCTTTACATCAGGAAAGAGGTTGTTAGAACCAGCTATAAAAAAGAGGAAAAGACCGGGCAAAACATTCTTTTTAACCTTTGGCAGCTAATGAGGCATTGTCGAGAATCATGACACACTGAATGTTGTATCCCCATGTAGCAGTTTGTTCACTGCATCAATAATGGCCAACTTTTGTTTAATACTAACAGCAGTAGCACATTTTACCATTCCCATTTAGTCAATTACCTTGAACAAATGATAAAAATCGCCCTAGTCAAAAGTTGAATCTAAATTCCTCTAAACCAGGATGTGTAACCATAAGCCTCTAGTAAGTGAAAAAGAATGTGCTTGTGAGTTAAGATATCGTGCTGCAAGCTCAAAACTAGGCACACTGCTAAGCGGATTTGACTATATGGAACTTAACCTTCAAGTATGTGTGTACGCAGCTATTCCAACTTTTTCCATGGTCATTGCTCCCTGCTACCAATAGTTCATTTAAGCTAGTTTCCTTATAATAGTTGCCATTTTAACATGTCTTGGGGCATCTGAGGATGACACACTGACGCAATATTGACAGATATTATTTTCAATTTTCGAAAAATGTTGCTCACGTTTCGCACAAATTCCTCATTAATATTTGTTATGGTATAGTCGCTGGAGCAGCAGCACCAGTTTGGTCATTGACACAGAGACCCAGTCACACAGTTACCCACTAAACTGGCTGCCACGCTACACTCTATATGTGGCATGCAACACGTTTTGGTTGCTAGGGGTTGCTTAAAGTGAAGGAGTCGCAGCAGCGCAGTAAATGTGCGAATTTTGCAAAAGCGTAGCATACTTACAGGCAACAGAATGTGTATGTGTGTGTGTGTGTGTGTGTGTGTGTGTGTGTGTGTGTGTGTGTGTGTGTGTGTGTGTGTGTGTGTGTGTGTGTGTGGATGTGAAAGACATTGATGACTGCGTTGACAAGTTACCGGCTGGACGTGCCAGCGTAAGCGTCTCCCGAGTAATGTGTCAAGCGTGGCGACTTGAGCTGCATAAGCAAACAGCCGTTAGGGTTAGACTAGGCAATAGGAATGGTAGTTAAAGGCGGAAATAGGAAAGGGGAGAGAAAAGTGTGGAAGAGTGAAGTGGAGGTGTGTAAGGTAAGCTATTTCTAGTTACAGCAAAAATGTGCAGCAAAGGCAGCACTTAAAAGTATGCAACACAAAATGGCGGCAAAACAAAAAGTACAAACACACAGATTGTTTGCAACTTTAAAACGAAACGCCATTTAAAAGTATTTCGACTTTCAGTCGTTTTTTTTTTTGTTTTGTGTTTTGATTTTTTAAGAACTATGTTAAAGTTGCGACGTCAGCCGCAAGCTGTGTGACTTTTTAACCGAGCCTTTCACCTTTTTGCTGTTGCACTTACACACTTACAAACTTTGACTCCATAAAAAAAAATACATGCATACATATATAGTACATATATAAAATGTTGGCTTTTAACAAAGTGCGGCACAAGTTCGGCTGAAAGACAAGCGCAAAAGATTATACATTATCAGGCCGGCAGGCATACTTTGTAATGCCGGCGCGCATCAAGGAAAAATAAGAAGAAAAAACTGGGAAAGTGTGGCAGGGCTGAAGAAAAGGCAGCGACAAGGCCAACGAAGAAGGCAGAACGCGAAACGTGCAGAAATAAATTGCATAAACGTTGGCAGCGCCGCAGTAAACAAAGTAAACATGTTTAAAATGTTGTTATTCACAGCCGAGATTTGCCTTGTTCGGCAACATTGTTCGTGTCCGTCGTTTTGTTTGTTAGTGTGTGTGTGTGTGTGTGTGTGTGTGTGTGTGTGTCTTTGTGTGTCTTTGTGTGTGTGTGTGTGTGTGTGTGTGTGTGTGTGTGTGTGTGTGTCTTTGTGTTGGCCCCTTTTTTGCAGATTCTCCTTTCAAGCTGTCACCTTTTGCTTCCTTTTTCTTTCTTTTTTTCCGTGTTTTATTTACCTTGTTAACCTTTTCTTGTTGACAAAGTGTCTGTCTGTGTGTGTGAGTGTGTTTCAATGGCGGCGATATGAAAAGTGGAAATCTGTGGAAATTTGTTTTAAGCGACAGGCATGGCTTCTTGTGCAACATTCTCTTAAGCAGCATCTCTGGCCTCTTTAACCCTTACAAAGGATTTTATAGATTTGAATAAGATATATTGGAAATGTGCGAGACTGAACATATTTAGATAGGTTTTATGTCTAATATTTTAAAGTGAAAACGATAAAAGTAGCAGACTTTGACTTTTATAGTCTTGATTAGGTATTGTTTGATTGTCTCTCAATAGCCGCAAAGGCTTTGGTAGCTGCTCACTTGGTACGAGCAATAATAACGACATCATCTGCGTATTCAATATTGTCCCTTTCCAATGTACTTCAAACTTTCTCAACACAATTGTTGTTGCAGGAGCGGGCATCGCCTTGTCTGAAGTCTCGCTCAATATCAAAATGTTCGGAGAGATTCTTTGGTGTTGCGTGTGTTGCTCCAACTGGGCCGGGAGTCCAATCTCTGTTTCAAATATCAGCTTAATGATGGACTCAGGAGGTTGAAAGCCATACTGATAAGGTCTTTCAGACAACACTCTCAATAGCAATAGAAATAAGACTGATACCCCAGTTGTCAGCGCACACTGAAGGGTCACCCTTCTAAAGTAGAGGACACAAGGACTCCAATCATTGGGCATGCCAGAAATCTAGCCATATTCTTGAAAAGATCTGGTGCATGCACCTTTCCAAGTCATTACCGCCAGTCTTGTATAGCTTTGTAGGCCGGACACCTGCATCAACAGCTTGATTGTGACCACGCCATTATCTATGGCTGCGACAACGGGAAGTTAACTCAGAGAGCGATATTATTCCCATCATTGGCCGATAATAAGCCGGAGAAGTATACCCTGCACAACTTCAGTGCAACCTGCACATCCACTAACAAATTTGCCCCCACATCTCTTTATGAAGTCGCACCGGTACAAAATGCTTCAGCTAGACACTTGACTTTTTTGAAGAACTTTCTAACGTCCTTAGCGATACTAACTGACAGACAGGCCGCGGTTGCAGGAACCAGAATAAACTCCAAGTTGGTTCGGGAAGCCCGATTGAAACTAGACCTTTTGGGACAACGTAACTCACTTTCACTTAGATGGGTCCCTGAACACACTAATATTCCAGGGAATGAAATTACGGACAATGGACATGGTGATGCGAACCCGCTGATAGGGCTACAGCCTTTCTGCCGCATTGGCACACACATCAACAAGCAACTTCTAAGGGAAGAGGAAATAGGACGAGCCGCGAACTGGATAAGCACTCCAGGCCTTAGACAGGCCAAACAGTTCCTTGGCTCTTACAACTTAAGCAGGTTTAAGTAACGCTCACAGCTAGGAAAGAATTCTATTAGAATTTGACAGGTCTGCTTACTGAGAACTTGAGGTGGAATCCTTCCACATTCTTGCTGAATGTGATGCCCTGGTGAGACGTAAGTTGACGCTCCTAGGTGGACACAGGATCTCGCTGAACGATATGAACCGGTTGGAGCCATCCCATATAAGCAGAGATAGGACTAACAGAGAAATTGCAAGCTCAGCAGGGGGCACAATAGGTCTTACAGGTCACAGTGCGTCATTCGTGCACTTAAATTTACTTAAACAAAATTGTCGAAAGAGAATCGCGAAAATTGTGAACAAAAGGAGTTTTTTTTTTCAAGTTATGTTAGCTAAAAGCTTTTGGTTTTGAACAATCCCTAGAGTGATTTTGTGTGCTAATTAGAATATAAGACTTCTACTTATTTATTATTAAATACATTGTAGTGAATTATTTGTTATCTGAAACCTCAGTATTTCTAAGCCGTCACTCAAGTAACCTCAAAAGCAGACAAACTGAAAGCTTTTAATTTTCCTGTTTTCGGAGAAAAATGAAAATGCTTGCTAAAAGTATAACTAAGCTTATTATTAACAAATTTAATATGCATCTTATGATATTTGTAACCGCAAGGTAAAGCAGCAACGACGAAAGTGATTCTCCCTCTTTCAAACACTTATACAGTTTCAAAGGCGTTTGTATATGAAATTTGAATTTTAATAAATTTTCCAAGCCGAATTGCGTCATATGCACAAGTATGTACTTGTATGTGTATGAGCAAAATTGAATCAAAAATGGCGTACTAGGAAAACAAGCATTGTATGCAGATGTTTATTGTGTATACGCCGTGTGTGTTGCCGAAAATTAAATGTTAAATTAAAAATGGCGAAGAAAACAAGATCAAAAGGATTTGTATGCTACGCATTTTTTATTACTTTTGCGCTTGAGAGTAGGTGAAATCTCATTTTGTTGTGTGAAAGTGATAGAGTAAAATCTAGAGAAAGAGACGGAGAAAAAAAGTGCGAGAAAATTTTGTAATATTGCGCCACAATTTGTATTACGTATTTGCATGTTGAGTGTTCTGTGAGTTGGCAGCAAGTAAACGACAAGGACAACAAGGATGCCGACCACATTATCATGTAAGGCATATTAAAGTTAACTGCTGGCTTGTGCACAGAAGGGGTGAACACGGGAAGCGGAAGAGGCGAGAGTGCGCACAAAACCAATAATGCGCATATTAGATCTGATGATGATGACGTTGACGATGTTGGAAAAGCGATGAGAACGACTGGGAAGCACTCAGAGGAGTGATGATAGTTGCCATTTTCCTGTGACATGAACAAAAATTCATGTTGTGCAGCTGCTATTCTATTGTTTCTTTCGAATTGACCAAAAAAAAAAAACAAGCCACAAGCAAATGAAACGACCAAAGGCTCAGCCAACCGACGAACCAACCAACCGTCATCCGTCCAACATGACTTTGGCCAATACAATCGTGCTGCAGTTGCTCTTATTGTTGTTGTTGTTGTTGTTGTTATTGTCATTGTTTTTGTTGCCGCTGCTGCAACCCGTCCGGTTGCAATCCGTTGCATTTGTGTGTACACAATGCGGTGAGCTGCATACTGAGCAGCCTCAGCAGGAGCCAAAGGAGCTGCTGGAGCGGCAATCTGCAAAATATGAAGCACTTGGTCTAAGCCAAACGTGCGCAGCTACGTCTCACAGTCACTTGCAATCAACTTTAATAACATCACAGAATGTCAATAAATCCACAAAATGGTTGCCGTGGCCATTGTTATTGTTGTTGCTGCCATCCTTTTGATGCTCTGCTGCTGACGACGATGATGATGATGATGATGGTCATGAGTCTGGCAGCTTTTGCTGATGTTCAGCAGGAGTATCATTAACAAAAGGAACTGCGTGCTGCAGCTGACCAATAAGGCGAATAGAGTTCAAGCTTGAAGTTGGGTGCAGTAGATGATACTGCTACCTGGCCATCAACTGGATGAAAGCAACTTGAGCAGCTTAGTTGGTTGTGTTCATGTGTTCATCTCCGTGCACCAATTGATAAATATAAAAAATCTTTAAAATTCATTCTCATTGCAGAGTTATTGCAAAAGTCTTTGGGGCAAAGACTTAATAGCATTGCGCATAGAATTCTTGCTGATAGTCAGATAGAACAATTGCATATTGAATATTGCAATAAGTTGTTTGAAACGAATTACCTGACAGAGAGCTTAACTCTTCAATAGAGACAGCATTTGCCAAGAAACTGTTCGGAAAACGCTTAAAGGGCTTCACAAATTTACAAATAAAAGCCTAATGCATGAAAAGAGATACTAGCTTATCTTCGAATACCTCGTTGAAAATTTAAAGCACTTTCTACAAAAAAGAAAAATATTTGTGACAATATATCAAATTTATCCTTTTAAGTAAGCAAAACGAAATCTCTGTCAAATAAAAAACTTATTGTTCGATTATATCTTACAATATCATACAATTTACACCTGAATTAATTTACCAAGTTTCTATTATATTCTGTACAAATTCGTATATTTCATCTTTTTTTTCTTAAATTTTCAATAAAGTTTACCTCTTTAAAAAATTATGCGTGAAGACAATCATTCCGCAAAGTCTCTCTCGTTACAATTAACTAATAAGAGAGAATTAACTAATAAAGGATGAAAAATTGTCGATTAACTGTAACCTTTTGATTAGTTTGGGATCAAATGTCACGTTCGCGACTGAAATTTGCAAACATTGCTTCTTTAAGCCAAATTACGTGTATAAAAAACTTTTAAAAAAATAGTGCAAACTAAACTTTTAAAATTAAATAAACAGTTGGTAACAAACTCAGGCTTATCCGCACGTTTATCAAAAACACCTAAATTTGCTAGGAGAAATTTAAACAACAAAAAAATAAAAATAAAACAATTGCGAAAATTAATTACTCGTATTATTCCTCTGGCGACCCAACTATAGCAACTAGAGTGCTCAAATTCAATAGGAAACCCTTTGAAGATATGTCCAACATGATATAAAAACATTTAGGTTGCTAAAGACGAAATTACTAAAGTTATTTGAATAACACACTGCACTTTTTTGGGCAATCGCAATACATTTTTGCGGAAAAGTAAAAACCAGCGATCCAAAATTATCCGAAAAAGGCAAATAAACTTTATTACCTGATGTAATCGATACCTACGTTAAGACCAAAAAGGAAAGTGTTGTAATTAAGTGCAATCCCTGGCCGTTACATTAGCATTCCAAAGACAGTGCATACATGTGCGTTTGTTTTGCTCTTTAAGTCTCTTTCTCAATTTTGCCTACGAAAGAGTTGGCCTACAAGAGAGCGCAACACAAGCAGCCTCACATGTACTTATGAAGTCATTGTAAATTCGTATACTTTTAACAAAATTGTTTGAGAAATCCTTCAAGTTCTGCGTGCACAAGCATAGTTCTTATGCAATACACACTCTTTTGAGAAGCGCTTTATCACGACGCACATTTCATGTGCCATTTATAGGATTTACATAGTGCAATATTTAATCATAGTATCCGGCAATTGTGAAATCAATGTGTGTACACACATACAAACTAGTCATAAATTAGCAAAAATCATGGCAATATTTATTTACACAATTGACACGCGACGCGACCCTAAGCTCATTTATCATACACTGTTTCTCCGATACTCTACCCCCAAGTGTCTATACATAAAGCGACAACACTGTTTATGATTATTGTTCAACGACAATTTATGTGTTGTGAATTAAACAATTGAATACAAATAAATAAGTGCAAAATAATTTTTAAATTGCAATTTATTTCATTGAATTTAATGCGTTTTTTTAACTACTTAACTTGATAACAAACACAAAACAATAAATATATAAATTTGCTTTTAAATTATGCACTTTTTATTATCTTCATGGGAGAGCATATTAATGGTAGTTGTTTTATACCAACAAGTTGAAAATGCAGCAGAAAAAAGAGACGCCTTAATGCCCATTAGTTGTAAAGAGATATTATTTCTTTCCATGCATCTAATCGAATACATCGGCTGACAGGTGAATCCAATATTTAGATTGGTTTCTTTTTGGTTTTTTGATGTAACAAATTCCATCTCTTTAAAAGGAACGCCAAGAGTTCGTAATCCGTTTTCGACCTAGTACGCTTGATCTCCATGCTGAAACAGTTCTTCATTGTGAGGGTAGCGCCAAGGTAGACGAAATCCATGAAAACATCAAAAGTAAAGTTTGCAACATCAATCTGTAAGGCGCCCTTTACATGAAGCGGGATTTACAAGCGAGAAAATCAAAAATTTTCAATTTATTAATATATTATAAATAATATACGAAGCGAGTATGATTTTTGACTGCTCATTGATAAACGTGTTTTACAATACTTCTACGTCCCATTCAAAAGACTGGCTTAAAAAAAAGGGCTATGAAATACAAGTAAATACGTGCAAATTCAAATTTAATATGTGTCCGCCAAACGCGAACTCAAAATAAAAAGAGCGCTGGAGCGAAAGAGCCGCCAACCAAGTATTTGAAGTCAGGAGTGGCTAAAACGCCGTGGGCAAGGGTGCGATAACTCGCACTTGATAATGCGGGACGCTCTGACATTCAAATCATTCAACAGGATGCCTCCAGCTACGTTTCATAAGCTCCTGGTCTTGTTTGCCCACTCATACAAAAATTTCTGTAAATTACAATATTGGTTATTATACAACACTGTATCGCACCTTTCAGCACTAAACTGTGAGGTACAATACAACACTAAATTGCACTTTACAACACTTTGCACACTTTGTTCGACGTTGCCAGACATTTCAAAGCTCATTCAGGCATCAGGCTCATGCTTCCATATATACAGAACGAAACAAAGTAGGCGAGTATATTTCTCTCAACTGAACTGATATTATATGTCAGAAAACTTAGTTTTTTTTATTCGTAAGGGATTTGAGTCATAGGTGGATATATAAATGGCGTTGCTGGAAATTCCAAATGCTCTACATCTTAAGCAGTCTTCGGTGTATCGTGCTGAATACGTGGAGGAACACTTGACTGTAAGTAGTTTATAATGCACAACGAAATATTCAAGTACCTAAAGTGTTAATACAATTCGCAGGCTGAAGAAAAATTTAAAGAACTTCCAGAAAAGTTTCCAATAAAAATTGATTACGAATATGGCACTACAACCGTGGGCGTGAAGTATCAGGGTGGCGTTATTCTGGCTATTGACTCGAAGCGTGCCATTGGTTGGCAGCATACTGTACCTCAAAAAATTGTAAAGCTTATTGAGGTTAACAACGAAATGCTGTGCACACTGCATGGAGGTGCTGCAGATTGCACCTATTGGCAACGCGTATTGACCAAGGAGTATGGCTTGCAGGATACTCCATGTATTCAGAACCCAAATTGTGTAGCAGCAACCAGCCAAATGTTGTGCAATACTGTTTTGAAATACCAGGACGCGGGATTCGCTGTTAGTATGTTGTTGGTTGGTAATGATCACGGCGTTCCTGCTGTATATTATGTAAATAGTCAAGGCACCCGATGCACTGGAGATGTTTTTGCAATGGGAAGTGGATCTGCTCTTGCTATGGGCGTTATATTCCCTCAATACCGCTGGGACTTAACGGATGTTGAAACACAAGAGTTGGTACGCCGTGCTATGTATCATGCTACATTTAGAGGTATCCTAAATAGAGGTACCATCATAAGTATTTACCAAATGAACTCAAACGGTTGGGTAAACATTTCCAATGTAGATTGTGAGCAGTTGCACTACGAATATCAAGAAGACAACAACTAGTTAAATAAAGCACCGATTAATATAATAATATAAAAGATGATTACTTTTTTGGGGGAAAATGGTTACAGGACTTCCGCTGTCAGGCATCTGCGCCACTCTCCGTTGTAAAAGTTATTAGCAGCAAAGAGATCTTAAAATCGACACTTTCGGTCAAAAGCTTGGCACCTTCTCAATATTTCAGTAATTTAATTTCTTCTGTTGGCGGTTGTTTTTAATAACAAACATTGAATTTTTGCGTAGTTTAGGGAAATTTGTTGTAGTATGTTTATATATTTTGTATATGATAGTTCGGAATGACAGTAATCGACTGGCTTCTTTGTTATTGTCAGTTCTCCTAGGGTTCGCCACAATTCATAAATAAACCAAACTTTATTGCTCAACTAAATTGTTAATTTCCAATGAAACAAAAATTATAAATTAACTCAATTTGATAGCAATAGCTTCGTTAAACATCTAATTCGCACCAGAAGAGTTTATTCTCTTGAATATCAACTTTCCACAGACTAACTTTCTCATTCGCATGTTATTTTGATGTGAAACATCTGTTGGCACGCCTTAGGGTCAAGACTGATTTGTATGCCGTCACGCTCGTATGGTGTGACGCTTGTATCGCTTTACATTAAAGCGATAAAGTGGGCGTTCGTTATGCTAGATAGCGCTTACGTCTGGGGTTCGTAACCGCCGATATTGGGTTCGTAAATGTCGAAAGAAAAGCAAACAAAGCAGGCTATAAGAGAAAACACTGCCATGATGATTAACATACACACTGCAATCGGTTGCCCAACCTACCTACGGTGCAAAACCAATGTGTTTTAATATTCTTGTGACCATAATAGACTGCGGTTGCCAATTGATGTCTGCATAAGCCGCCATACTATCGTCTGTATACTTCTTACAATTGTATCTATGTGCAGATAATACGCTTTACGGCCAAAAAACATGCTTGGACACAACCTTTCTTATCGAAATAAGAACTGCTTTACTTTTTTCGTCTAACCATATATGTTCTGCAAATATACCACATCATGATAAGATGGCGCTGACATAGGCGCATGCTAGATGGCCCCACATTATGCAAAGATGTCAAGCAAGGCGGACTAAGGACGACGAGGAGGAGGAGTTAGCTTAGCTAAATCAATTTTTTCCATCATTGACCGGCTTAGAAAACGCCTGGTGTCTTAATGTATGCAGAATATTGGGCTTGTTCATGCCAAACGGCATGTGTGGGCTTAGCTGCGCTCCGTGCTAAGCTTTGCCAAAAGCTCACAGCTGCGATCAGGGTGGTGAAAAGTGCAGCGACGGAGCTTTTCTACCGTTGGCAAAGCAAGCTGCGCTTGCGCTTAGTTAGTTAAAGTTCACATGTTAACTTAAGCACACGCGTGCACGCCTTTTTTATTTTTACACGTAACATTGTACATACATATACGATCACAATAAACGGTTACAAATACCCAACAACAACGAAGACAATTTATTGAAACGGTCACACGGACCAGCCATCACCCACATCAGGAAAAAAGAAGTAGGAAGAAGCCCCCCGCAAACATTTTGGTCCTTCGAGCCGGATCTGCTCAACCCCCACCACAAGCATCGGCGGACTCCTACGGTTTTTTATCCAAAAAAAAAATCGACTCAAGTATGTATGTAGTGTTTTCCTTCTCGAGCAAGAGTGTAAAAAGTGCAGTGTGTTAGTGCAAACTATTTTTCAACTAAACAAAAAAAAAAAACGAAATCGCACAAAATTAATTGTGCATTAATATAAAAAAGAATATTAAAACTCCAAACCTAGGTGCAAGCAGCAAAATTTTCAAGTGCATAGCTGAAAGTGAGTGTGTGTGTGAAAGTGATAACAAGACTAACGAGCTTCGGCTGGAAAGCTCGTTAACCTTTATGTGCACATATTTTTTTTCCTTGTGCTATTATTTTTTGGCGCCAATATTATAAATTCCATTTTTTGGCAAGTTTCAAAGAAAAAATATAAGTTCAAAGAATAAGCACATTCCAACCAAGAAAATTAAATACTGCGCCATATTGGTTTCCAGTGTAAAAGATCTCCATTTTTCGGGCGAGCATCTTTTCATCTCTTTCCGACGCGAACACACGAATCAGCGCACATTTTCCACTTATTTTGCTTGCACCAAAACTCCACATGCACACAATCCACACACGATCCACAATTATTGTCACATAATCCTACACTCTTGCACACATACATAAAATTACACATTTACAACATTATTTCCAAAAAAAATAAACAAAACTTCCAACTGTGTTTCATTTTTAAATTTAAGTCGGTACATCGACTTGCACACAAAACCGCCAAATTAAGTTAAAAAAAAAAGTATTAATAATTAATAAATAAAATTATTTAAACACATATATATATAAATTCACACAACGTATATATTTAAACACATATATATATATATATATTCACACACACGTATATTTACACACAACATATATATATACAATATATATATCGAATCTACCACTACTACTTCACTAAAAAATTTCTCGTGCTCGTTGCTGCTACAATCAAAGTTAGCCAAAAGTATTCTCCAGACGCATATTCCGCTACACCCGTTACTCCAACGCTTTTTCTAGGATTTATTAAGCAGTCGCAAGGCATACTATGCCCACTGGCAGTGACAGGGAAGGAAACCCCTCCTGTTCCGGTAGTGAGAAAAAGCTAGCTCCACCAGCACACTCATCTGTGCGCCGCACCTCCTCCGCTCCTCCAAAAGCAAGTACACAGAGCGCAACTCCAACGCCAGTAGCACGTCGTGAGCAGAAAACACCTGCTTCAGCTCATCGGCTAATAGTCCCATCCAAAGCAAAGTCAGCTTCCAAACCCTTAACTCCTACGCAAGTAGCCACTGGCAGCAAGGTTGCTACAAGAAGTCAGTCGCAAACTCAAAGAGCTACGAGCAACATGGCCCTCGCAAATTTCATTGCTTCCACGGATGACCTGATCCATTTTGAAGATCGGATAAGTTCAGCGTCTGCTGTAGACGAATCGCCCTACACGCTACAAGTTCGGCGCGATACCACAAAGACACTTTGGGAACAAGTAGCGCAGGAATATAAGACCTGTTCCCGAGCTTTAATTGCGCTGGACAGTGAAGAAGCCAGAAACGACCTTCAAGTCGTTCGGGTCAAATATGACCAATCGTACTCGGTGTACGAACGGTGCATAGCTATCCTGACCCAGCGCATTGAAATTTTGTCCGTTAGAAGCACCCAGTCCGCTCAGCAACAGCCACAAGCGCCTCCAATGAGTCACGGTATCTCCCTCCCTCCTTGCCACACAGAAGTTTTTTCCGGAGATTATCTGCGATGGCCAACATTCCGTGACTTGTTCACAGCTGTATACATTAATAAATGCACGACTAACTCCAGTCGAAAAGTTATTTCATTTGCTCTCCAAAACAAAAGGTGAAGCAAACGCTATTGTGGCAAAATCCCCGCTTACCAACGATGGGTTTCAAGCGGCTTGGGATAATCTCAAGGATCGGTTCGAGAATAAAAGGTTACTGGTCAACAGTCAACTTAAGATTCTGCTCAACCTGAACTCAGTCGCTCATGAGTCAGGATCCGCAATCAAAGAGCTGCAAAGCACAGTCCAGAACTGTTTGTTGGCACTCGAGCACTCTCACATTTCAACTGAGAGTTGGGACTGCCTGCTTGTATTCCTGTGCTCTTCCAAACTTCCGAAACTTTCGCTGTCCTTATGGGAGCAGTCCCTTAAGGGCCAGTCGGACATACCCTCCTGGCTAGAGCTCAATGAATTTCTCATTGAGCGATACCGGACGCTTGAGGCAATCGATGACCTCAGGCCTTCAACTAGCGGGCTAGTCCATCCAAGACTCTCTCGGAGGGATCCAGCCCCCAGCAAACTATAAATTCTTTTGAAGCGAGCATCAAAGTTAAGACGCCAGCCCCCAAGCAATCTTGCAAGTTATGTTCCAAGGAGAACCACCCTGTGCGTCTATGTCCACGCTTCCTCCAAATGTCCGTCAGCGAAAGAGAAGCGCATATTAAACACCAGAACTTATGTCTGAATTGCTTTGCGCGCACTCACATGCTGAAAGAGTGCACTAGTACTCACAGCTGTTACACGTGCAGAGGGCGCCACCACTCCCTTCTTCACAAGGGGCCACCAGCTCAAGTATCTTCTGAGTTTCACAACGTGCACCCCACACACGTGTTCCATCCTCAATCCACTCAAGTGGCCCCTATCCGAGATATACAGTCCACTCAAAATCCACCGCAAGCGAACGTGCAAAACTACTTTGCATCCCACTCGCAAGGTGTCCTTTTGGGAACAGCGCTCGTCAGCGTGTGCCACCTCGGGGCAAGTTTCACAGCCCGTGCACTAATAGATGCGGGCTCGGAAGGAACGTTCATCACGGAACGACTCTCCTCAACACCTTGAAACTGCCATCCCGGAACGTCCAAGCGCAAATCGTGGGACTCAACCAAGCGGTCGCAGCTCAATCCCGGAAAATATGCCATCTCAAACTGGCACCCCTCGAAAAGCCAAGGCTTCAAGTTGAGGCATCGGCGTATGTATTGCCGAGCCTCTCAGGCAATCTGCCCTCCAACTCGATTCCACGTACAGCGCTGAAGGATCTGCCAGCAATCCATCTGGCGGATCCTAGTTTCCTGAAAAGTTCCCAAGTGGACATTCTCATCGGCGCAGATATCCTTCCCTCCATCCTACTCCAAGGCACACAGCACAACATATGTGGCTCATTGTTGGGACAAGAGACCATATTTGGGTGGATTCTAACAGGTCCAGTGCCGAGTAAGTCAACGTCGGCTATCTCGTCATTTTCGACCAAACTTTTCCTGAGTAAAGAACAGAAGCTCGACCAAATGCTCACTAAATTTTGGGAGGTGGAGGATATTCCACAAAAGTTTGCAAGAATCGATGATATGTCGCTTGTGAACAAACTTTTGTTCAGACTACCAGGAGGGAGCGAGACGGACGTTATGTGGTTTCCCTGCCCTTCAAAACTCCTGAGCACATCGATTTAGGTTTGTCGCGTCCAATAGCGCTCAGCCAATTCCTAAAGAACGAAAATCGGCTGAAAAAGGATCCTCAATTAAAAGCAGAGTACGAGTCTGTTATCCAAGAGTACTTTGACATGGGTCACATGAAAAGGATCCTTCCGAAAAATGAAGCAAATCATTTTTATTTGCCACATCACGCGGTAGTTAAGCCAGAGAGCACTACCACGAAAGTACGCGTGGTGTTCAACGCTTCCAGCAAATCACTGAATGGTTTGAGCTTGAACGACACGCTGCACGCAGGCCCCGTTCTGCAATCCGACCTAACGCTACAGATACTAAAGTGGCGACTTTTCCAATTCGTGTTTAACGCTGACATCACGAAGATGTATCGACAAATTCGTGTGGACCCTACCCACACTCCATTCCAGAGGATTTTATTCCCCGCAATGACTCAGGTGAACTGTGCGACTACGAGCTCACGACAGTCACCTTTGGAGTCAACTGTGCGCCATTCTTGGCATTACGAGTGCTGCAGCAACTCGCAGCAGATGTACGATCTCGCCTTCCCATAGCCAGCGAGATTATCAGAGAATATATGTATGTGGATGACGTCCTAGCCGGTGCTCATTCCAAGCAGGATGCATTGACAGCCATCTCGCAACTCCGCGAGGCTCTCAGTTCAGCTGGCTTTCCGCTGAGGAAGTGGACCTCCAATCAGAAGGATGTCTTGGCGGGTATTCCTACAGACCACTTGCTGAACGCCGACTTTTTGGAAATCGAGGATGCTAGCGTGGCGAAAACTCTGGGAATCCGTTGGCAAGCGACACATGACACCTTCTATTTCGTCTCGTCTAATGTATCGAAAAAATCCTCCTACACCAAACGGGAAGTCCTGTCGCAGATTGCGAAGCTCTTCGATCCTGCAGGTTGGCTAGCTCCATTTATTGTCCGTGCAAAAAGTTTTTATGCAAGAAATCTGGCTACGAGAGATCGGGTGGGATGATTCATTGCCCGCTGATCTCCTACACAAGTGGCACGATTTCCTACATGCCTATTCAGCACTGAACCAAATCCGGGTCCCCAGATGGGTGCAATACACTCCACAAGCCGAGCTGCAAATCCATGCTTTCTGTGATGCATCTCAGCATGCTTATGGCGCGGCGATTTATATACGCGTTACGCACAGCAATCGTTGTGCCGTGCATCTCCTCTCAGCGAAGACTCGGGTCGCTCCGGTCAAGACATTGTCCATTCCACGACTTGAGCTCTGCGGTGCTGTGCTTTTGGCAGACATGTGCACCGCAATCCTTCCCCATCTTCCACTAGGTGTCTACGAATCATTTTACTGGACGGATTCGACCATTGTCCTGGCCTGGCTCGGGAAGCCACCGTGCAAATGGACTACATTCGTGGCCAACAGGGTGACTAAGATCACTGAAGCCACTAACCCCGACAGATGGTTCCATGTGCGGTCGGAATATAATCCAGCTGATTTGGCTAGCAGAGGAGTCTCTTCCTATGATTTGATCGATAACGATCTATGGTGGCATGGACCCGAGTGGCTGAGGCTCCCTCAGGAACAATGGCCTACTCCGGAGAATCCGCCCATGGACACAGAGCTGGAGCAGCGGACACTCAAGAGCCATGCCGCGACAATATCGCGAGATGCTGATTTTCTCCTCTCTTATTCCGACCTCAGTAAGGCACTTCGTGTGACGGCATACGCCCTTCGATTCGTCGCACGATGCCAGCGAAACCCAGTACCACCTACACTAAAACTGGAAACGGTGGAAATTGAGCACGCCCAAAGAGCACTTGTTATCCTAACACAACGTACCCACTTTCCCGAGGAGAGCAAGTGCTTGAAGACTAAACGGTCAATCTCCGCTAGCAGTCCGATCATTAGTCTGAATCCATTCATTGACGCAAAGGGTATTATAAGGGCATGCGGTCGTCTCAGTAGTTCGAAATCGCTACGCTACGACGAGCGACATCCGATCCTATTGCCGTACGCCTGTCCACTCTCGCGCCTTCTAGTCAACTTTACCCATCGTATATCACTTCACGGTGGCAACCAGTTGATGGTCCGCTTGCTAAGATGCAAGTATTGGATCCCCAAATTGAGGAACATGACCAAGTCCGTCATCAACTCCTGTAAGGTCTGCACTATCCATAAGAAGCGCTTGCAGTCGCAGCTGATGGGATGCCTCCCACCAGAGAGAACCTCCTTCTCTCGGCCCTTCACCTACACCGGCGTAGATTTTGCCGGCCCATTCGAGGTCAAGAACTACACGGGGCGAGCGTGCCTTATCACAAAAGGATACGTCTGCGTCTTCGTGTGCTTCACAACAAAAGCAATCCATCTCGAAGCCACGTCCAACCTCACGACTGAGAAATTCTTGGCAGCTTTCGCACGCTTCGTATCACGACGAGGATGCCCAATCCAGATTCAGTCTGATAACGGAAAGACTTTCGTGGGTGCCTCTACGATCCTGTCACGTGAATTCCTAGAAAGCCACCAAGTCTTCAATCACCTCCACATATAGCCATCAAAACCTGTCCTGGCGCTTCATACCTCCTAGCGCACCACACATGGGTGGTCTATGGGAAGCAGGAGTCAAAAGCTTCAAAACGCTTTTCTACAAATGCACCGCTTCCATAAAATACACATTCGAGGAACTGTCCACACTCCTAAGCAAAATCGAGGCCTGCTTAAACTCCAGGCCCATTTCCCCCATGTCTGAATATCCAACAGACCTCCTAGCACTCACTCCTGGCCACTTTCTAATTGGCGGACCACTCCTATCCACCGCTGAACCTGAGATCAGCGAAAACGCTATGTCAATACTAAACCGCTGGAAGCGTTTAAAGGCTCTCAACCAGCAGTTCTGTGCCCGTTGGAAAACCGAATATCTGACGGAGTTACACAAGAGGACCAAATGGCAGGTAGCAAAAAATAACCTCCAGTGCGGGGACATGGTCGTCATCAAGGAGGACAATATGCCTGCGTGTGAGTGGCGCTTAGGTCGAGTCCATAAGGTTTATCCGGGAACCGATGACAAGGTCCGCGTAGTTGACCTGATGACGTCGCGCGGTGTCATAAAACGGCCAGTAGCGAAGATTGTCCTACTTCCTACAAAACCGTTCGTTCCCTCTCCTTAAGCCATTTCCAAATCCATCTAGACTGAAGACATTGCTAACTATTTTTTATCTATCCACAGCTTTATATATCTTTGTCTAGATGGCTCCAACACGGCACAACACCGCAACCGTTGCTAACGGGACAAACTCCTTCCGGTGTCGAGTGTGCCGGGGGATACATGCCCTGAGGAAGTGCCGCACATTCTTGCGGCTTAACGCTGAGAAGCGTTTACGGGCAGTACTTGTAAACAAGTACTGCCCAAACTGCCTCGCACACCAGCACTCCAGGCAATCCTGCCGGAGTGGCGACCGGTGTCGCATATGCGGAGATGATCACCACACGCTCCTCCACCTGCGTGAGTCTCGACGTCGCCGCCCAAGGCCTCGCCCGGACACGCAGTCCCAATCACACCACGTGCGCCCGCGCTCAGAGGCCACACCTCACTCCACAGTGGTCACACCTGCCAATTCCGGTGAAAGCCTGTCGTCGCCATCGCTTGCGTCTCTCCTGATGCACCAGGGTACGCAAGTTCTCCCCACAGCGACAATCACCATTGATAATGGCTCCACGCGGTATGATACGAGGGCACTGATTGACTCATGTGCACCGGTGAGCCGTATCAATGCCTCGCTTGCGGCCGCATTCAAGTTGCCTACGACGCGCATTGGCGACGAAAATGCATGCACAGCCGTTGTTGGGTCCAAGCTGGACACGTCAGCGGGGCTGGAGGTGGTGTTAAAGGTCGATCCACACCTGACCTTGAGGACTCCTGCGCGAGCGATCGGAGAGGCCGCCGGGACCAAGTTTTCCAGCTTGGTGCTCGCGGACGCAAACTTTCATCGCCCGTCACAAGTCTCCATTGTGTTGGGCGCTGATGTTTACCCGAAAATAATCCAAGCGGGCTTCCTGGCCAGCCAGCCCGGCCTCCCTGTAGCACAGTGCACAATCTTTGGCTGGATCCTTTCTGGATCTTGCGGCCATTAACTGGCCATAGCTAGCACTCGGCTAAGCCCATGCTCCTTTCCAACTACAGCTTCTTTTGCAACTAAGCGTTGCAAGGGGGGCGGTATGTTCATGCCAAACGGCATGTGTGGGCTTAGCTGCGCTCCGTGCTAAGCTTTGCCAAAAGCTCACAGCTGCGCTCAGGGTGGTGAAAAGTGCAGCGACGGAGCTTTCTACCGTTGGCAAAGCAAGCTGCGCTTGCGCTTAGTTAGTTAAAGTTCACATGTTAACTTAAGCACACGCGTGCACGCCTTTTTTATTTTTACACGTAACATTGTACATACATATACGATCACAATAAACGGTTACAAATACCCAACAACAACGAAGACAATTTATTGAAACGGTCACACGGACCAGCCATCACCCACATCAGGAAAAAAGAAGTAGTGTCAGCGTGTCTACAAAAAACCGGTTATTGGCAAAAACCAATGCAGCCCGGTTTGCTGCGCAAAAGGTCAATGCTCAACCAAAAACATTATTTTTAGGTTTCCATTCACTCATGTTTTTTAGCACCACTTTGAAGATAAAAAACTGGCTATTTTGCGTACATACATGACTAGTGAGCTTGTGTATCGGTGTACGTACATACTATATGTATATCTCAAGCCTCGCGAGGACATTTTCGCCTTCCCGTTTGTTCTTTTGGTCTTTTAGGAGCACATACGTTGTATGCGCATAACCAAATGGTTTCTATAAGACCCGTCAGAATTTTTGCTCCAGCATTAACACAAGATCGAGGACGCAAGCGCAGCAAGAAAAATTGTTCGGCTCAGAGCGAAACCGAGTTGACATCATTTTTTTGGGTTTTTCATTTCGAACTCTGCTATGCAATCGAATGCTTGAAAAAGCATTGAAAGTGAAATGAAAGAACAGGCAGGGTTCCATGACAAATTTTTTTGGTTTATTTATAAAAAAAAACAGGAGGAACGACTTGTGGCAGGCTATAAGATGTTATTACCAGAACTCGGAGGTAATTATAGCTAGGAGAACTATATTTTAGCAAAGAAGCCCTTTGCTTATAAAGCTTTAAGGAGTGTTTTGATTTCTGCCCTCTTTTAACACATCAAAATTTCACAGCGTACTGTTCAATACCATTACTGTGCCTCGCTTATTTTATATGCAAAAATCGTGTATGGACTTGAAAAGGCAGATAGTGTAGATCGTGTGAGCCAAATAATCAAAACTATGTTGACCTTTCTTCCATACAAATCGATAACAATTGAAGAGATGCTCTTTCTAATCAATGATTATGTAGTTCCAGTATTTTAAACAAATGAAGCTGAGCTGGTAATACTTCTTCTATTCTCTTTCAATATTCGAGTGTAAATTGTCTCGCTCTAACTTTTTTGTTAACTGGTAAAAAGTATCTTAATTTCTGCATAGTTTTGACCATTTTGACTTTATTTTCTTTTATTATCAAATGTTGCACTCGAAAAGCTGAAGTATTGCAGCTGATTTCATTGTTTTGTCTCCGAGCTGCATTTAGGGTTTGGGGTCATAAATTCCAATTGGATGGCATGCCGCCGAGCAGCAGAGCTATTGTCTTGGCATGCAGAGAATCGCCAGGCACTTATGCAATTGTATATATATTTACCATATGTATGGGTGAGTGTGTGTGTGTGTGAGTGTGTGTGTGTGTGAGTGTGTGTGTGTTAGTGTATAGCACATGCATACTCTGCTGTTAAACCAAAATATTTGTGCATTCCATTCAAAGCTAGAAAATGCAGCAGCAGCCAAGCCCCAAACCAAACATAGTACCAAGGTGTGCCATTTATCATAAGTGCAAGCTACTAATATATGCATGTGTTTGACTCACACTCTGTGTGTGTGAGTGAGTGTGTGTGTGTGTATGTGTGTGTTAGTATTTGAGAGAGGTTAGAGGCCAAGTCAAGAGACAAGCATATTTGTGTTGTTGCTGCTGTTTACTGTGATCAAGGCATTTGGGAAATGCAGGTGCACAGGGTGCCAAAGCAAAAGCGATTAAGGTGCCGCAATGCAATCGAATAGAAATTTATCATACGCCACGTATGCCAGGAAGCACTCAACCCTCTGCTGCTCCATCCTTGGGCAACTTGCAGCTGTATTTTTATTGCTCATTTATAATATTTAACCTGCAATCAGTGCGCATTGCCTACACTGATATCGCTCGGCATATGCATACATGTGTGTGTGTGTGAGTAGGGTACTCCATGTTGGTGTGAGCATAATGAATATGCAGCAGCTGAGCAGAGCAGCCCCGGCAGCAAATGGTGCGATAATAAATTTATGGCAATGCTACTAAATATTTTATTATTGCTAAATATGCAACAATGGCCGCGTGGCCGGGCATAAAACAATCGGCTATAACGACTGAATGCATCGCATTCGTGGATGATGCGTCCATGCATGCACGCTGACAATGCATATAAATTATAAATATACACACCAATACCAATACACACAATCACACGTATTTACTCACACACACACACACTCACTCACAGATAAATGTAAACACGGCGAGGTATGCACATGAGTAACTTCGGCATCGATTGCAAAGTGCAGGAACAGCAAATTAAATTTACAATAAGTAAAAATTACTTGCAAAATTGATGGGATTGTTATGCTCTAGAAGTCTTCGAACTCTACGACGTCATACACGTAGCCAAGTGAATTAACACCGCAGGACGGACAATGGTAATCAAAGTGTTTGTTGATGAAAGGCGAAGACGCTTTGAAACTTTGAGAGGATGACTGATTACTATGGAGTGTACATGTAGTGCAGGAAGAAGAGAAACCCGGAAACTGGTTGTGCGTTGCTGTGACTTTGCAACTCTCCCAACCATTGATTCCAAGGTCGTTGTGTGCTGTGTTCTCATGGGCAACTTATATACTGCTAGCGATCCCTGCTTTAGAGACAATGTGAGTGATGGCGGAAGCACACATCATCGCAAACGATTTCCAAGTTTACAAAGCTCTTTTCAATATTACAACAAACAGCCAGTTACACATAGAGTACCGACTTTGGCTACTTAGCTTGCATGTTTGCACTTTTCCACAAAATAAATGCAACTCTTCAAACCTAAGTTCATGTGCATTACCCATGCGGCTCCAAAGATAAATTTAATGCAAATGTATTCAGATGCAGGTAACTTTCCAACCCAAAGATCCCAATGCACTCCATTGCCAGCAGTTTTCAGCAGCTCGCTAGAAATTGCATACAATTGCAATGCATTGTGTATACGCGCTACCAAAACTACGGCGTATTGGCTCATAGCAATTGATTGTAACAGCTGAACATTAGAGCTGCAAAACTAGCAATAGTGGTGCCATTCGATGTTTTTCATCGTTTAAGATAAAAGAGGCACCCTTTCGGGATCTGCTTTGCGCACGCCTCCTCCATTCCGTGATACCAAAGGTCGTACCAAGAGAGAAGCATCCTTTGGCACAATGGGCAAGGCTGCCTGAGAGCAAGGGATGGGTCAACCTTGTACTCAACCTTGTAACACCGAAAATATAATCTAGATTTCGTTGAGTTCGTTTTCATATCTTCAAATTTCCATCTCTTTTTCTAGCCAGTTTCGAATTTCCTTCTCTTTCGTGTTTTCTGAACCCACAGCAGTATTGTGATGTAGAAAACAAAAAGGCAAACATTCAAATGAGTGAAGCCGTTCTTGAGTTTTTGGAAGACTATCTATAGATACAGATTTCGGCCTATATATGGCCTTATAAATATACCAATCTGTTGTACGGATACCTACGTTTTGTGTTACAAAACACTCTGTTCTTCGGTCTTCAATAAGATATCCATTAAAACTAATGATTTTTTGGACTTATGTCTTTTAACGTCAATATCACACAATCTCTTCTCATATTGATTGACAGTACACTTGGGTAAACATATTCTTCCGAAAAATATCTAAGCCATTTAACAAAATATACTTCTTTAACATCTATTTGAAGTGTATTTTGCATTCGTCACACGTTTCCTTTAGCTAGTATGCAGTTATTATTATTTTGTTTGTGTGCGTGCATAGAAACGATTAAAATTTTAAATTTACACGCAATATTGCTGCACTCACTGCCCCGCCCTACGCCCTTATACCACCAAGTGCATTGGCCAGATGACCAAGCGGAAGTGGCGTTTATGATTTGGAACTAATTGCACGAGCTGCACGACCAATAAACACGGAACAGCATAAAAATGGCGGCAATGCACGCAGGCAGCAAAAGAAGACGGAGTGGGGAAGCAGAAATCCATGGAGACCAGGTGCTGGGGGACGCAGCAGAGAAGCAGCTGACTGGCTCTGACCGTGCGGAAGCCATTGGGGTAATTACAATTGCATTGCGGTTAACGGTCGAGTCTAAATCACTCACAGGGGGCGGGAGCCACACCCACTATTATGCTCGGGCAGCTCGTTGGCGCGCAATTTTGAATAATGCAACTGCAACGCTCGAGGCGCAGGTAGCAGACCAAGAAAGCAAGACTTGTTGGAGCGGCTACAGCGGGTTGGGTGTGAGTGGCAATGGGGACCCGCCACTTGCATAAATCAAAATGCACAAATATAACAAGGGCGAGACACGAATGCCAAAGGCACAGCTGTGGCGGCTTCTAAGCTGAATCCCAGACATTGAATCCATTTCCAGTTTGCAATTTGAATTTGCGTATTAGCTGGCGCCGTATCGTATTTGATGTTGTTATTGTTCTTGTTCATGGCATTATGGAAATTATGTTGACTTACACAAATAAGCACACATTCACACAGATACGCACCCATACAGACACACAAGCCACTGCAACATGGAAGCATATGCAATTGGGTATAAATATTTACGCGGCTTTGGTGCAAATTAATGGCCACTGACTTTTGTGCAAATATTTTATGCCAGATTCCCGAGGAGTGCCTGCAGCTCAGCTTTGTTGCAGTTGTTGCATATGTTGCATGTTACACATGCTGTTTTTGACAAACATTCGGACAAAATAAACGCATATGATCGATTATTGACAAATATTGTTATTAGCTAGACATTTAATTATTTAGAACTATTTCGATAGTCGACACATAAATTGCACTTGATCAACATTTGTTTAGGCATCTAAATTAAGCTTTTCTGCTGATTCCAACCATTTTATATAAATAAACTAATGAGGTTGACATTTGCAGGGAATTTGGAAAAATTTAAACAAATAAAACAGATAAAACCAAGCAATTCTCTCAAAAATAATCCCTCCAAATACTAAGCCAATCACTTGCCAAAGCATATGTTTAAGGGCATCATTGCTATATAGCAAATGCTATACCTATAATTGAAAAGTAAAGCATTGAAGCCCCCCGTGTGGTGAGCGGGTTAGAGAATACCACCTCAGCATGTCAAAGCTTGTCGTATGTGGCGACTTACAATGACACTGGGTTCGTTCGAGACCAGTAGAGCTACCTCAGGCCTAAAAAAGGTTGTGCGTTGGGTTTGCGACCCACCACGTAAAACCACAATTCCAATGAAAGAATGTATTTACATCAGGCCGTAACCCGGTAACAGGTTGTTATGGCCAGTTAAAAAGAAGAAGAAAGCATCGAAGATGCCCAAAAACCATCGGTGTTAAAGAAGCTACTATATCATCGAAAAAGAAGGACACTGCAGTCGGCTGCTACGCGATCTGTGAGAGACTACTATCGAGAGATGAGGAAGATGGGAGCAGGAATGACGTTAAAAAGTTCTTTCAATAAGTCAAGCTTCTAGTCAAAGGACTTAGGGTTTGCTGTTCACACTGAGGTATGCCCGTATGACAGCAATGTGTGACGCTGTGTGCCCCAGTGTAAACCCGGCATTACTTTTGGATTCAACAGTTCGGGGTTGGATTCAACTACCGTTAGTGTTGGTAAGGATGGTTTAGCACACGTAGAGTGAAATAATGATTGGTCTAAAGGACTTTTTATGGGTGGCATCCTACTTCGCAGCTTTGGGAATGAAGACCACCTTTGCCCTGATCCATGGCTAGAGTAGATGTCCTGTCCTGAGATGCGGAATAAGGAACTCTGATGAACAAATTTCATTTGATAATATGGATAACTGATATAGGTAAAATGGAAAACAATAAAGCTATAAATAGCTGTACCATAAAAAAACAGTTATGATACTTTCAATAAAAATGTCATTAATCAGACTTTTTCATTGTTCCAATGTTCCTAAATGGCAACAAAACTTTAAAGCATTTAATGTAATTTGTAGATACAATTTAAAAAAAAATTATAATTATTTGCAAAGCTATTTACTGTAAATAATTAAATAAATATGCAAAAACAATTTCTATTAATTTATGCAGTAATTGCAGACAACAATAACAACAACAACGACGGTTACAACAAAAAAAGACGCGTTGACATAATTAATAACACTCGAAACTGTAGCCAGCACAAAAATGCATATAAAAATTTCATGAAATTAAATAATTAAATCAGATTAAAATTTTTGCCTTTTTGCACAATTTCTAGTTTTGAAACTCTGCAGAGAGGAAAGTGAGACGGAGAGGCACAAATCGAATTAACAAATTGCGCACTCAATCAAAGCGGCGTTGATGGAAAACTCAATCAAAAATTGAAATTGCAAACTTAATGAAAATTGCGAGTCGTGGTACACTTCATTAAGTGAATTTAAAAACATAAAAGGCGCATGCATTAATGCCGAAACTCGGAAACTGTGAAAATGTGAAAATGTGTGAGAAAGAGTTCGGCTTAGATGCGTCGTTGTGAGTTGAAAGGGGTTAAAGTGGACTCCAACAGTTCAGGTTTCATTTTGCTACGGGTTTTATGTTGACAGTTGGAAAATACCAGCTGGAAAAAAGGTATTGTTTTTTTTTCCTTTTGCCACTCAACATGCAAAAAGATTTTAGAGATTTGTAGCCCGTTACGCGCGTATTGTTGTTGTTGTTGTTTTAAGGGATTTCACTTGCTTTAAAAATGTATGTGTTTGAGAGCGTGCGACTGCGAGTGCGTCCATTTCTACACTGAGAAGAAAAATTATGAGTTTTACGTGTCGAAAAAATGTAATAATAATGCAATTTCAAAATACAATTGGTATACCTAACTATAAAGTAATTAATGCCAATGATGTATACTGATTTCGATAACTTCGAAAATTCACAATCAAGTCAAGACAGCCCCAAAAATTTGAAGCATCATTGCATCAATATTTAATAGCCTTTTATAACACCATGCAAAAAATTTGACCTCAATGAAATGTCTATGGCTAAAACCTTTTCGTCGCTAATTTCGAAAGCGGACTCTTTTTGGCAATAAATCGAAAGAAAATCGAAAAAGGTTTCTGGGTATTTTTTTTACAGACATTCAATATTTTTTCGATCTCCAATTGATTTCGGCATTTCCATATCGATTTTGCTCAAATGTTCGCAAAGAATCAAATTTCCGAATACAGAAGGAACATGTGACAAACTTTTTGTAATTTTTGATTTAACTTCCTTAGAGTTAAAATAAAATAAGAATTAACTACTTTCGAAAAAATATGTTGAGTTAATTGTCCTATAATTCGCAATCCAATTAAGATAAATTAAAACCGTCTAGGAACCATTAAACCAATATTTAATTCTTTAAAGTCGAAGTTCATCTCGATCGGGGTAAGGTTCTCGAGTAATATAAGATTCGCTGACTTATTCGAACACCTTGCTAGAAAATCCAAAACTATTTCTGGATTCGAAATCAGCGATCCCTAATTTACCGGAAAATATATGTTTTGGACATTGTTTTTACTAATCAAAAGTATGGTTCCCAATATGAGATTTGCTGACTTCGAAACGGGGCTACGAAATCGAAAACTGTTGCTGGATTCGAAATAAGTGAATCATAATTTAGCATTTCTTTAGCTCAGAAATTGCTTTTGTTGCTTAGTGTATTTGAACGAAATAAATAAGCTACTGTTCATGAAAGTTCCTGCAACAGTAGAATTCAGCGATGGGACACGTTTCATAAAATAAGTTACAATTTTGACTGTCCGTTTACCAAATCGATCAATTTGCACTCAAAATGTAGATAAAAACTAGACGAAAAAATAAATAGTTGGTAACCAACTCAGGCTTTTCCGCACGTTTATCAAAACAACCAAAATTAGCTAGGAGAAATTAAAACAACAACAAAATTTAAAAAAAAAAAATTTCGATAAATTATTTACTGTTATTATTCCTCTGGCGACCCAACTATAGCGACTAGAGTGGTAAAATTCAATAGGAAACCCTTTGAAGAAATGGCCAACACAAAAACATCGCTAAATCGCCGGAAAAATTGTCGTAGTGTTTTAATCGTCGAAAAACATAAAATTAGAGATTTTAGTTTTTTGGTTAATCCCAATACATTTTTGCGGATAAGTTAAATTGTTTTTATTTTTTTCATGCATAAATTTTTATATGGATAAGAATGGTTAAGAAATTTTTGGTAACATTTTTTGGGTACAACGTATGTAACGATTTTACAACATTAAAACACTATTACGAATTTATAACTCGCGAGTAACGATAAATAATGATAACAAAGAAGCGCTAACGTAAAGTAAACACGATAACGATGACAATAACAGGTAAAATTAGGATTATGATGCAAAAAATCTATAGTTTAATATTAAAATAACAAATATGTATAACAGAAGTATATTTAACCGATGATTTTGTGTAACACGAGTACACGAGTTAAACAGACGTCAAATTTCATGCCTTAAGGGAAAACGCGTATTCAGAAAAGGTAAATAGCTTAAAATGATAGTGAAAAAAGGATATTATGATAATACATAACGATTATGTGTAAACATAATGCGTAGTGATGGAACTTATGACAGCAAAGAATACGTAAGTATGAAGCAATATATTACAGCTCATAACAAAAACGACAGACTCTAATGTATAGCGATAATTTGTTACGATAATTTGTGACGATAGCAGTTACGATGACGTGTAACTATAACTTACAACTTTAGCGGTTCTAACTAAGCTTCGTAATTAAAGAGATAGCATTTTCATTTTAAGTTGAAGTTTTAAATCGTGCGTACAATAAAGAATATTAAATTATCACAACCAGAAATTTACTTTATTTATTTGCAAAATTTGATATATTCGTCTCGAGCGCTGCACTTCTTTGACTAACTTTCTGTCAGTGTAGAACATATCTGTTTTTGTTTTGTCAGACGCCACGTAAATTTCGCTTTAGACTCGCGCTTGGCCAACACGCAGCCAAATCCAAACACAGACTGGCCACAGACGGGCATTTGGATAGACAAATAAACAAATCTCGTCAAGTGCGCGCTGCCTTTCTCCTCCCCGCCCGTTTCCTCTCTCAAATACAGAGATAAGCGGGACATTGGGCAAATGTGTTTGCATTTGTCACTTTTGGCTGCTGCGGCTGCTGGCTGCGACCGTCAACATTTTGGCAACACTCTCACTTCCAACTAACCAGCTAACTGGCCACCTCGCCAAACCGTCTGCCACTCGATCCACGCAATTAATTTCTGTATCACAGCGTTGAAGTGCTTGCCGCTGGCTGCATAGGTATGAGTTCTCCGTGCATGCAGGCTAGGGTTGCCAGCTCTGCAAAAAAACCGAAAAAATTAAAAATGAAACCGAACAAACAGCAAACATCAAAAGCTGCGCAACGCAATTGTTCGACAGGCATGACAAGTGGCCCTGGTGGGCGACAAAAGGCAGCTGGCAATATCCGGCTCTAGAAACAGAAGGACCTTAGGGGGGGCCATGACCATGATACCATGCGCGGGGTGTAGCGCAGCTTAGGAATACTTGATTTTTAAACTTATTGCGCTGCAAAAAATTAGCTGTGACAATTGCAAGAGCAGCTTGCAACCCAAAGGATTAAGCAATTTATATAGAAACAAGTCAGCGTTAATGTTACCCACTTAAAATAAACGCAGCATATTTGAATAATTTTGTAATTACTGTCTTCTCTAAGGATGTCCAGTAGCTAGCATAAGCAGATAATATCGATATAGTTGGTCGCACTAAGCGAGCTGCTATCGGAGTCTTTGGAGCTATTGGAACAGAAATAGCCAGTTTTTAAATAAGATGAAGAGAAATATCTTCAACTAAGACAGTATTCTAGGTTATAGTGCCTGATTTGAAAGTATTTTCTTTCCAGAAACTACTTTCTCGCTTGATGTTAGATTTTCTTATTTCTATATGTTGAATTTCCGTGTTTGCTTAGTTTATTAAAGGACTGTGGGTCTTGAATTTCAATATTCCTCATCTGATCCTGATCTGTTGGTCAAACGTAAGACGGTGCATTGGATTTCTAATATATCAACTTCATAAGTTAGAACAGTTCCTCGTTTTTAAGTGGGTAGTATGTATCTAAGACCTTCAAATATTAGTAGTTTGATGAACCTCAATTTGGTATTGTATGATTATTCTCAAATTCGACTTTCAAGACTGCATCCTCAACGGTTATAATAAACGGTTTACTTTTTACTACTTTTGCGGTATATAAGGGTTACGCCCCTGTAATTGTAGTCATCATTCTAGTTGTGTGTTGCTGTTCCAGGGAACTCAAGACGATTTTGGTCTGGTTAACCTGTCAACTCTAATATCAATTTCATTAAAGTTTAGTGTGTTTAGGTAGTTATTCTTATATTATACTAAGGGACTCAGCTGCCTGCCTGCTCAGCTTGCCAACGTTTTTCTTGTGTAAGCCATCCTCATTCCAAGAGCAATAAAGTGGAGCAACCCGATTTACGTTTCTGTATAGATTTCTGATAGATATATTTGGTCCTCCTTTACGTAAAATGAATGCCCCCAAACTTTATAACATAGTCACGCGGAGGTATTAAATACTACATCGAATTGGTTGCAGTTGTTTTTGTACTAGCGTCTAAAATGGCCACTCATATCGTAAGGTTAAAAGCTCTCGCAAGAAAAGGTTTGCCAGTTAATTATTATTAAAGACTAGACTACTGCTTACCTTGCTTGGTAACCCCCAATGCTGCTAAGAGGTAGTGGCTCTCTTTTCTTTTGGAAATTCACCTTCCTTTTCTTTTGCGGCCAAACAACTGACGGTAACGACCTATTTCAAATCGTCCTGGCTCTGGCTTTGCTACTATAAAGCGATAAGAATTCAAATTATTTTGGTTATGTTCACAGTTCAATTGCTTGGTTTCTTCTTTTGGGCTGTACGAATTTCCTTTTACCCTAAACTACATCAGTATTGAAAATATATGAATAAAACTTATATATCGCACAACTTATGATAATTCCCGACATAATGATATAAGTTTAAGCCATATTTATTGCCATATAGTTGGTGAAAAAGGGTGAACAAATCTTTTATAAGACAATTTGGAATGAAGACTCATGTTAGGCTGATAAAACAAATTATGCTGACTTTTTGCCGAATCAACCCTCACAATCGCAAATCTAAAAGCAAAGCTTTATTCCTCACACACCCGAGAATCCATTGCTAAAGTGCAGCCTTATTTTGCAAAACCTAAAAACGCTTTCAGTAACTCTTCACATTGGTGGATAAACCAAACGTATGTTCCGATATTGCGTTTGCTAAAAAGTAGGAAGCTAAAACCTCTTTAGTCTCGTAAAGTGTCCAATATACTTATATAGAAAATAGGAATTGACTGGTAGTTAGAACACTACAACATATTACAGGTTATTAACAGTTTTATTTAAGGATATTTCAACAATATTTAGCTACGATTGGTTTTACTAAGTAAGAGTATTCTTTTAATGTTAATATAAAACCAGCAAATCCTGCAATTTTTTCGACAGTCTATAAGCAAAGCCAGCAGCGTTAATAAAACATATGCTAGGCATACATAGTCTCTACCCAACGCTCATCCTGTTGCTTGTCCTAACCAAAAACCTGATGAAATTTTCAAGAGTACACGAGCAAAGGCAATGCCAACAGAGCAAAAGCTGTTCCTGCTCTTGAAGCCCGGCCTACTACTGGCACTACACGGTTCTGCTCGGGTTTCTCCTGCTCTATACGACTGTTTTCACGCGCGAGATTTACGAGCGACGTGCATTTTGGTTAAAACGCACTTGACGCTGTTGCGAAGCAGCCATTTTAAATTTGTGTGTGTGTGTGTGTGAGTGTGAGTGACTGTGTGTGTGTGTGTGTGTGCGTGTGTGTGGCATGCATGTAGTGTGTTTATCTTGACTGAGTTGTGTGGTCGCTGGCGCGTCTGCCTCACTGACTTGGCTGGGCTGCCGCTGCCGCTGCTGCTGCTGCTGTAGGCCTTTGTGGCACAACCAAAACATGAAAGCAACAAAAAATGCGGGCACCAAACCCAAAATGAACAAAAAAAAATAAATATAAAAAACAAAAAACTTGCAAATAAAACACGGAAATGCGCTTTGTGTGGCAGACGACGAGTGGCGAGAGGAAGCGTGAGCGAGGGAAAAGCAGATAGAAATATGTACTTACTATTTAAAAGGTTTTAAAGCCTTATATGTAGTTGCCACTTATTTTGTTGGTTAAACATTTTTGCTTGATGAGCGTCGAGCTGCACAAGTCCATGATGGAAACACTATGCACGGCTTGCTGTCCGGCAGCAAAGCCGTAAACAATGCAGGTCTACAAGTCAAAGCAAAGAAATACTGTGCACAAAAAGAACCAGGAAAAGCAACAGAAACCGGAGAAGAACCAAAACCAGAAAACCGCCAACAAACACATCAATGTGTGCAAAAGTTTAAGTGCGCTGCAGGCAACAAGACTTGCAGCAACAACAATGGCGTGGGCAGCATTAAAAACTTCCGTTTCCGGACCACACACATATATACAATTGCTGCAGCCAAAGAAAATGCAACGGAAATGCTAGAAAGTTCAAACACAAGCAGCCCGCCAAACACTAACAGCATTTAGGACAAACAATTTTAGCTTGGCTTTTACTTTTTGGCCACAATGCAAGCGCTTCACCCTGCCCTCTGTCCTGTGCCCTCTAACACAACCTGCTCGCAAACTCATTACCAAAATTGCAATAAATTTTTTTGCACAAAATTATTTGAAGTACACACATAAAAACGTCCATGGCGTAATTTACGAGTTGTCCAAAAAGAATGGCGAAAAAAAGCGTATCAAAGTTGTGCAACGCGCTTATGTGCCACAGAAGCCAAAACAGAGTGTGCCACACCTGAAATTGTAGGTGCAATCGTTAAGTGTACAGCAGCAGCGCTGCTTATTGAATAAGAGTGCAACGGGCATGGGGCAAGCAGACAAGTCGCATGCAACGCATGTGCAACAAACGGTTTAATTACTCTTTGTGCAATGCAAAAACCTGGAGCACCTTACATGGCTTATGGCCAAATTTATGCGATGAGGCATGGGTCCATGTGGTTGGTTACGTTATGCATAAGATGCCATTTTCCGGTAAAATAAACGTCGTAGAGTTATTAAGCAAGGACAGCAACAGTCTTTAAGAGACATGGAAGCAGTTAAATACTGCGAGTAGTGTTTCTTTAAGGAAAATTGCGGATGCGCTACGTTCGATGAAAGCTATATGATTCTATCTAATCAATTTTTATGGCACGAATTTGCGATGTAAACAGACAAACTGAATAAAATTTATAAAAATTGCAGGGTCACATTATCTTTTGAACATTTTTGTTGGTAGTAACGCCTTTTTCGGTATCCATTTCACATCACAACTAACACGACACATCCAATGATCCTTTACCTTTCGCTTGTTGTACATTCGTCTGTGCCAAACGATCTATCATATCGCATAAATAAAGGTATTAAGTTTTGAGATGGAATAACAGCTGTTCATTCTAATATGTCGATATGGCAACTCTCAGTATGAAAGCTGACAACTATCGATATACATGTATGTATAAGGCGTACCAACGAAATAAAAGAGTAAAATTAATGTTTGGCGCTGTTTTTTTAAGAAAACGTGTTTGAAAGGATTCTAAATATTCTTGTTATTTGCAGACTAAGCATAAAGGTTAAAATAACAACTATTTTGTTTGCTCTTTGTACCTTAAAAAGGAAAGTTCGGAACTTGACAAGTAAGAGTAAAGTTACTTAAAAAACATCAGCGCCTACAGTTGCCCTAAAATGTTGAAAATGGTTCGAAAATGCTATTATGTAACATAGTTTAAAGTTAAAAGGCAAACAAAATTGTACTAGAAAGTTCATGTTAGCGTTCGGTGAAGTTGCCAATGGGATTTTTTTTGTAGGTGAACACAACTTTTTCCAAAATTAAAGATGAATACAAAAAATATGCATCCGCTTTCAACTGCTATGAAAATATGCCCCATAGTAACTGGGACACACACACGCCCTCAGCTCAAGTCTATGCAATCGAAATTTTGTAAATAAAACTATCGATACATTCAATTTTTTAAAAGTTAATTGCACTGCTCAACACCACAATACAATAACTCACACACACAAACACGAACAAACACAGAGCCTTATTCACACATGCAGTCCTGTCAATGACTATTCATTGGCCATTGGCCACTCATTTGCTTTCATCTCTTCAGGAAGCAAAGTGTGAATTGCCCCTTAGTAGACAGTCATTCGTTAGTCACATTTTCTCAATTGGTTTAACACTATGTCAAGCATATGCCTTTACTTTTTAATTAACAATCTTTTAGAAAAAATGTGACAAACCCATAATTTTCTTTTGGTAGCAAGTGGCAAAGTTGTGCTGGGTCAATTTTCAACTATCTTGGTTTGGAAAGAGGAATTACACTCCTGTTTTTTGTAAGTTGCACACACGCTTAACACAGTCATAAGGACTTACCGCCACGATTTAGTTTTTGTAAAGAATGGCCCAAAATCAAAAACCAACCATGATTCACTTTTTTCAATCGCAATTAAACTTTTTTTCGCTAAATTAATTGATTTCAAAATACTTGACTTAAAACTTGTATTTTTCATAGGCTGTAATTCCTTCAAATTTTTAATGATGTCCGTCTGACTGTCCGTCGGTCTGTATGAGTCAATGGTTCTGCGAGACCCTAAGAGCTAGTAAAACAAAATTTAACCAAACAATGCGCTTAATTCGATGTAAGATGAAGTCTGTTGAATTGATTTAATATGCCCCCGTTTCACCCTAGAAAACTTTTGCGGTTTACAGCCGCGCCGTTGAATTTATCAACCTGAAAGTTAAATTATCAAAATCGTATTAATAAATCAGAATTTATAGTCGAAATTGTTCTGATTTCACACACTACGCTAATAAGCCGCTGCAAGTTTCCACTACCTGTAGATAGGGATATATGTGAGCTAGAGTTGTAATTACAATTTAGTGTAGAGACTTGTTTGACCCTAAGCGTCAAAACTGTGTTCATCTTTTTTCAATATAAGATCCCCTTCCCCCACAATCGATTTACCTTAATTACTGCCACACCCTGCAATATATTGATTTGAAAATTGTGACAGATATATTGTTTTTAATTATTATTATTATTATTTTAAAATTGTTAATTAAACTAAGGAAAAATTTTGGACCCCTTTTTCACTAACTATATGGAAACAAATATGGGTGAAACTTATATCATTGTGTAGGAATTTTTCATAAGAAGTGCAGAATATAATTTTTATTCATATATTTTGCCAAATCATAGGTAAAATTAATAAAAAAAAAAACATTTATGAAAAGAGGCATACAAGTAGATACCTCCATTTCACCGTATGCTGCATTCAGTGTTTTCGGTGGAAAAGGGGTACAGGGTTCCCACTGACGGTCACCGTCCCGACTGTCGGCATAAAATTACTTTAACTTCTTTTATAAGTTTTTAATGGCATAGCGGTGCCTACTTGTAATAACATTAATTGGGCTCATTTTCATTTCACCTTCCTGTATCCTTTAATTTTTCCAGCTCTTTCTTATGCATTTGGACCAAAATAACATTTCCAATATTTACACACTTTCCCGCAATCTTTTAGTTTTTTTTGCATGGGTTTCGGCACTTAGACCACAAATAAATCGCAAAAATTCGATGCTCATGGAACTGTTACTGGCGCAGAAGCACTAACGAAACGTTAGTCGCGGACTAGTTCGTGGTACTGCAGCGATATTAATACATACAGCTACACACACACACATAAGGAAAAGTTACATTGATACTTTTTGTATATGTGTATGTTTGGCTTCGGCTTTTCTCTCATGGCACTCACAACTTTTTCCGCAATGATTTATTAATGATGCTTATTATTATTGCTTAATTGCGGATATTTGCATTTTCACATACATATTGACTTTGTGTGTGTGTAAGTATATGTGTGTGTGTGTGTGTGTGTGTGTGGTGTGCCTTTCTGTTATGAATGTAATTGAGGCAAAGTGAAAAAATGTACAGAATACGCTTCGTTTGACTTGTTACGCCCCATTTTCCTGGGGATTGAGTTGACTGCATTTACTGTGATAATTTTCTATAATAAAATTTAAATAAATTTATGTTAAAATGGCTTCACACACACACACACACACACACACAAACACACGCACACACACACACACACACACAAACACACACACACACACACACACACACACACACACAGCATGTGTGCGCATTTGATATGCGGTCGGCTTTTGTGTGCTCATCTCAAAATGGTTCGGTTCGGTTTGTTGTGGTGTGTTTGTTTGCCATAAAAATTTAATTAATTCGATTAAGTGGCATTTGTGCACAAAAATGAAATTCATGCACCTCAACTGCTATTTTTTTAATCAAATGCAACAAAAATAAAAACAAAAAGCAGAAACATTAACAACAAAAAGGCGTTAAAATCATATTGTATGAGCAACAAAACAAAAAAAAAATAAAGTTAATGAATTCTTTATGAGCATTGCACAGGGTGCAGAAGAGTATTTAAATAGTTCGGTGCTTTTCGTTTCAGTGTTTTTTAATTAGTTAATGCATATAGTATACAAATTATGCATATTTATTCATAGTGCTTATCATTTACAGTTGGAAGTTCGAATCGACTCCCAGTTTTAAGTTCTATTACCATTGGTCGATCATGAAGTCATTCGGAACAGTTTATATCGGAAATGAAATTGGGAACAGGCAAGGAAGTTACTTTTAAAGTAAACACCGTCAGCTTATTCCTTGATTTTTCTATGTTTTGTTGCATCATATTACTTTAGATTTGTAGCTGCAGGAGAGGAAAAAGCCCTTTTATCGGCCATATGACTTAGTGTCTCAAGCAGCTGGATAGAATCCGCACTTGGTCACTCCACGATCACAGGAAGACACGCTTTTCTCTCGCCCAAAATTGACTGATGTGTACCAATAGAGCACCGCAAAACTGCTTTCTGTTAAAAGCATGTCCCTTATCCCTGAGACAAATGAGTGGTGCACCGGTCTGGCCGGACCTACAAACGCCACCTCCTTCTTCACCGACGGCTCAAAGCTGAACAACCGAGTTGTAGGTAGGTCTTTTTAGAACCGCTCAATATAAAATGAGGTTTTAGTCTCCCTGTAGTAATTCTGACAACGTAAAGATCTATGGTGATAGCCAAGCAGCTCTCAAATCCTTATCCTCAATATATTCAAATTCAATATTGGTAACAAGCTGTCGTAGACCCCTTCACGAGATGGCTCAGCTTTTTCTTAAGCTTTTATAGGTCCCGGGTAACCGGTTCATAGAGGGCAACAACATAGCGGATGAGCTTGCCGGGCAAGCTACTGCTGCTCCTCTCCTCCCTGAGAGATAGGGTATAAGCATCGCTATGGCGACTTGCAAGCAGAAAATACATGAATTTTTCAAACATTAAGCCATCAAACGTGGTAAAATGTTCTGAAATTAACTGTGCCACTGCTTGACAAAATGGCCAGAGCTAAATAGCAAAATAGAACAGCCGAGCTCTGCTTTGCAGTGGAGAGAGATGCTCAACCATTGTTGAAGCCACTACTGGATACAGACTAGTTGGTGTCCATGCAGCTGGGCTTCTTGCCCCATAGAATGATGTGTGCAGAAGCTGCGGAGATGAAAATGAGTAGGAAATTGCAGAGCAATTCTTTTGCTCATATCCTACCTGGAGAGCTACTTCCTCGACAGCCTGTCAGAACTGTCCAACATCAACCCCAAACGGATAGCCGATTTCATATCGGCATCTGAATGGTCCTCCCTATAAGAGGTGAAAGTTCTTTAGAATACATCAAAAGCACCACCTCCATCAACTGCCGATGAAGGGTGTTCGTCAACTATGTCGCCGAGGAAAATTTTGCCTGAACATCGATTTGGTTTTAAAAGAAGTCATTGAACTGATCATATAATTGCATCAATTTGGTATGCATTATTTCTCGATGTGGAGCAAGCTTTCGATAGAGTTTGGCAAGACGGATTACTACATATAGTAAGTTAAACATTTTCTACCTTCTGTTAACTTCCCTTTCTTAAAATCGTATTTGGATGGCAGAACTTTAGGCGTTTAGACTAAAAATGCAATTTCTGACTCCAACGCTGCTGGTGTTATGTGGCGAAATGTTTTGGGTTCTTTGCTGTTTAGCTTTTACACATATGATGCTCCAAATTCTGAGCTTGAAAGGACTACTCTTATTATTCTTATGGCGATTTATTACAGCGACTACCAAACATGTAGTTTAAGGAATCACTGTTTTGATTTATAGATGGAACTTAAATTTATCTATAAGGAAAAAATTACTCGCAATTAATTGCAATTAACGCAATCAAAAATTCAATCGTATACCGAAGCTTCGCGAGCGCTCTCGGTTGAAAATTGAAAAATTACTACTTAATTACTTTTTGCTTGATTACAAGGTATAGAAGGATAAAAGTAGAACAGGGCGGATACCGAATAGTTACCGAATGTTCATGGCACATCTAGTCTATGTTTAATGAAAGATTTATACTTTCACCTCCTAATTTGCAACTGTTTTTTTTTTAAATTTTTTGGTGTCCAGCGTGTTTTAGTTGTAATGCAACTATCTATGCATAAAATTCAAGAGTTTGGCCGACCCTGACGCTGTTCCGAATTATATTCCTTGAGATCTCATCTTCAATTTTTCTTTGAAGATATCTACACGACTGCAATCATGTCTTTCTAAATATTATGGTCTTCTTAGTTTTTATAAGAAGCAGTTGTTCTTATTGTTATTTTTTGGAGTCGAATCTTTGAGTCAAGATCTTTTTAGTAGAGCAGGGCGATTTCGAATAATAGTGCAGCCAATATGGAAATATCCAAATCAAACTTTTCCATGAAAACCGCCATCTGTCGAGAAATAGCGACAACTTACATAAGTTCCCTACCGTACATTAGGATCATCGATTCGTGCCATATCTTAAAATGTGTAACTTTCATATTCACAAATGTCGATATATTTCGGAAAACTTACATTATTTTCGCTGTTTCACAACTTCAGAAACAAAGCAAGTGAATGATATTTTTCAATAAACGCCGTCCGAACTGTAATTGCAACCAGTCGTTGTATTTATAAAACACATAAAACTTCTCATTTTGAAACATTTTGTGAGTGATTTTTAAACGATTTTTAAAGCGCATTTAATTAGTGCATTAAAAAAGGCCGGTGACGCAATCAACACTACCAATAAAAATTAATGGAAAATGTGGCCTTAAATCATAAAGCTGGCCTTAAAATCTGCCTCCTTTTCGAATACAAATATTTTGTATTGTTTAAATTTATGTTAAACTTTATGCGTTAATCAAAAGCAACTCAAATCCAGAGACAGACGTGTAGACACTTTATGTGCATTGTTGCTATTGTTTCGCTTGATTATGCTCGCTTCTTCTGCGCGGTGTTTTATCTTCTTGAACCCTTTTTTTTTTGGGTCCGCGACATGCAGACACATAAATTTTGTCAGCCCCCCAAAAAAGGGCTCAACGCCCACCCAAAATCTGCCATGCACTTTGCATTGCAGTGTGAACAGCATTTCACCAAAAACGAAAAAAAAGTGTTGCATACATTTGGGCGCCTTTTGTTTTTTCATTACATTGTCACATTTGCCCTTTGTGAGTGCATTGTTGAAGCTCGAAACACTCTGGAAATTATGTATGTGCAACAAAAAAACCATTGCCTACATATTGGCGTCTTTGGTTTTTGCTTGATATTGACAGCAGCTACCAGGTTTTCTTTGTCAGGTTACCCAATACTCATGCAGCTCAAGTTTTCCGGCATTTTCCTTTCCTTTCTTTCAATCACTATACGATCACATTACTTGCCCTTCTCATTGTCACTTGCTGTGCTTCATTAGCCGAACGGCACGAACATTAAAAGTCAAACTGCCGCCCCATTCATTCATTCCGTTTACTCATTTGCTGAGCCCCCGGAGAACCCTGAACCTCCACTCAACTCCTCCTCGACCGGCAGTGTCATTTGCTCAGATTCACAATTGAGCTGGCCACTTCACAGCGTAGTCAAGTGGCCATGTAAGGCCTGAGCGAGCACTCCTCCCTACCCCCCAAAAGAAACGAAGCACAGCTACACTCACTCTGTCTCACTCACTCATGCTAACGGTAAAGCAAAACAAATGAGCAGCAAATTTAACGGCAACGCAAAGTGAGAGTAAATACAAAATGAAAAGGAATATTCCAAAAACCAAATACAACACTGTGTGTGTGTGTGTGTGTGTGTGTGTGTGTGTGTGTGTGTGTTTGAGCGTGTATTAACCAACCCCAATAATTTAAGCACAATTTATGGCATTAAGCAAAAGATACAAAAACACATACAAACACATGTACACTAACCCACACACAGCAGCAGCCCTGGTCAATGGCCAGGGCTAATGTTTTTTTTTTGTGTGTCAGACATCTAATCCTTACATACACACACACACACACACACACACACACACACACACACACACACACACACACACACACGCACACACATACGTGAAGCAAGATTCATTTAGCATAAATCAAATGCCTGCACTTGAATTTGTTGCTTTGTTGTTATTTGTTTGTTGGCACAAAGCAGCGTCCATTGCCTTCGATATGGACTATGTAACGCCTAAAAGTTTAAGTGGCAGAAGCCACTTAGTTTGACGCAGTTTGACATTGAAACGAACAGAACTGAAGACGTTCGATTTCAGGGACTTGGACCGGTTAACAAGTCGATCTCCGCTTTTTACTCAAGTTTAATCAAGAAAAAAACTAGCGGTGTATCTGAACTGAAATAAATTGAGAAACTATATCTTTGGTATCACCAACGTATACTTAATAAAATTAAGTCATGCCCATGCAGACACTTAAACTCTTCTGGGGGTCCCAAACCCTATGTACAACCCATTTAGATGCCAGGGAAGGATTCGCTGCACATATTAGCTCACTATTCGCCGGATGGCGAGTAGGGTAGCTATCCAGAGAGCACCACGTGGTGGTTGTGTTTCAACTTGGTTAAGGTAGAGACAGGTATCAGGCTAGCCATTCAGTGGTGAATGGCGATCAGAAGCTTTCACCCTGTTCCACCAGAACCCAGGCCCATCCAAGTAAGTTTGGTATACGAATGTCAAATAAATGAGTTTGACGATAGCGAGGACCCGCGGTAACAAACCAGTCGGGTTCTCCAACTTGTAACCCACAAGCCATAAAAGATGCATAAAATCCATCAAGGTTAAAGAAGGTACTATAGCAACCAAAGCCTACTCTCTATGTGCTGTGTGTCTTTGAAATATATGTCTCGAACAGATACAACCGAAAAGTATTACTATTCCTTGTTCTCGTAACTCCTGTTGCAAGCTTCAGCCTGGAAGACGCTGTTATGTATACATATGGATTCAGACAGATATACCTCTTTTATTTCTAAAATGATGAAGAAGTAATATGCTTTACTCCGTTACTATCGCATCTCTCTCTTGCTCTTTCAGTATCGCGCAAGCAATCGTACCTTGTTAAATATACCTTGAGCACCATTTCTATTAGCGAGCTAGTTCCTCTTATAAAACTAGATACTCTGATTTAATTCAAAATAAATAGTAAACCTTATTATGCTCGGTAATCCAGATCTGGCTTAGCTTATTGATAAGCTATATTTGCTATTATAACGATGACTCTTTTTTGCGTTATCCTTCAGTGAATTTGTGTTTACGTGTTCTGTAAAACTTAGTTTTCCCATAGACACCCACAACGCATAGGTACCAACGTAGAGTAGAGTTGTCAGATGTAGATCTTTACTATGCTTTGACGATCGAGGTGGCAAAAACAATAGAGAATGACACTTCTAGGACTTCTGAATTATACATTTCCACACACTGCACTGAACTCAAGAACTTTTATACACAAAAAGGCAGCAATCTTTTGTAGCAAATTTCAATATACTGTTCGTTCTTCTTCTTTCAACATCAAATTAACCCAACAGCAATCTGTTAATGTATCAGAAACCACTTTGAGACCGTTGGAAATCTATAACAGATGACTTTGTCCGATAGATTTGTTCAAAAATATTGAAAGAATCAAGTGATTACAATAAACCTGTTGAAAACTGTATTGTTTTTGGTGTCGATCAACTGTTCTACGATAGGTTCACAATTTTGAATGTATTTTATATATGTAGTACATCTAAAACCTTTAAAAATTTTTGCCGTTCATTGATATCGGAACATAATCATGGCCCACACTTACACTCATTTTCGGAAAATGCAGACAAATCTGTTGGAACGTCACTTGGGTTCAAGTTCTTAAGTCGGTTCATGCTGACTTCTAAGTGGAATAAAAACACTTTAAAGTCAACCATTTGCTCTTCGTTATATTGGGTTTTGCCTTGATTCTATTTGCGCTGTCACACATATGAATACATGAACAAAATTTTCAAATATTAACAACCATTAATCATCAAGCAAAATCTGGTGATATTAGTTTACAAGAAGACCCGTTGTCTATTTTGTTTTTTGGTTTACTTAAACTAGAACCATTACTGGAACTCGTGAAAAGAGCTTGTGTACCAGAGTCTTTGTTCATAAACTGTTAAGCATCTCTGCACCCAATTTTCTTTAAAAAGGTAAAGCGGCTTTGCAAACAAGACTTCTGAAAACCTTAACAAGACATAAACTTCGCATTTTATGGTAATGTATAAAAACTTCGTAGCTTCAGAGTTAGCTTTTCTGTTGTGTATTTTCTTTTTCGATTTTGTGTTTCCTCTACTTTGTTTTTGCCTGGCTCGGCTCGTCGTGTTAATTAGTATTTAATCTATGAAGCATAAATAAATCCCAGTCAAACTTTTCTTTTACCGTGCCACATCGGACTTTTCTAGTCAATTTCACAGCTTGAGCATTTCTTTGTCAACAGTTGCTTTCATTTAAGTTTCGTTTAGTTTAGTTCTACAAACCCACACTGCGTATGCTTAATGCGCACAAGTGTTTCTTCTAAAGAGCGAGCAGCAGTTAATGTGTGTGTGTGTGTGTGTGTGTGTGTGTGTGTGTGTGTGTGTGTGTGTGTGTTGGCCACACATGCTTAATAAATTGGCAATTGTGTTGGCAGTGTTAAAATGTCATAGAAGTTAAGTCAACAACTAATTGCGCAGCGTTTATGTGACTCTGTAAGTGTTAGCGTGTGTGTGTGTGTGTGTGTGTGTGTGTGTGTTTGTCTATGTGTTCGTGTTGACGCCATTTTTACGCGTGTGTCACAATGTTGCTTGTTTCCTACTCTTCTCTCTCTCTTTATTGGTGCGAAAAGCGTCAATAAAACATTTTAATTGATTGCACGCTAAGCTGTTGCCAAACACTTTGCACTACCCCCCGAACACCCCTAGTCAAAGCTGCGTGAGTTCCTAAAAGCGTATGTGAAGTGACGCAGACTGCCATATACTCTCTCTTTCTCTCGCCCCCCTCTAACAAACTAATGCGTACATTTGCATTGCAAATTGCGCATTTTAAAGCGCGACAATTACAGCAATGCCAGCAACTGCTAACTGTTAACAGCCAAGTTAACTCAAACATTCCCCCACAAAGACCCCACTAAAGCCGCCCCAAACCTCTGGCTTACGCTTCATTTCCATTACATGACATTCGCTGTCTTTAAAAGCAATTAGCGCTTAGAATTCGCAACTTTTATTTCATTGAAAACTTTGCACAGCTGCTACGCATATGTGTGTGTCTGTGTGTGTGTGTGTGTGTGTGTGTGTCTGTGTGTGTGTGTGTCTGTGTAAATACGCATATATTAGTCTATATGTATGTACGCATCTTGTTTACAACTGCAAATTAGTTTGATTCAAATGATTTTCACTTATACACATATATTAGGTTGGACCAAAAAACTTTTTGTTTTTTGGCAAACTATTTGAAACAATTATAAGTCCCTTTTCAATTTAGCTTTAATTTTGAAAAATGTACGGGTAAGGCTTGTATCCAAATCGTGAGCATTAGTAACGGAACATATAATGCTTATCAAATTTATAAGAGACTTACGAAATTTGACTTCAAACACTCACCATATGAAAAATATAAATAATATGACCTTTATTCCAAGTAAAGAATATAAATTTAAGGAGTCATGACTGATAGAGGCTACATGTTGGTTATTTTTTTATTTTACTACTTTGTTCTCAATAGGCAAATGAGCAATAGAGACCATTTTTCTTCTTAATTGGCTATAACAATCCGTTACCAGTTTACGGCCTGATGTAAAGCTCTCTATTTTGCGTGCGTCTTCTCCAATCGGTGATACCAAAGGTAGCTAGTGTGTTCACTTCCTGGTCCTTCCAGAGGAATGGACTGCCATTTCGTCGCCTTCCTTTGACACCCGCATTGAAGTCCCTTCTCGAAAAAGCTAGCAAGCTAGCTCTAGCATGCGGAGCCGCTGGATTTTATTTCCTTGACTATGTCGATATTGTCGTAGAGCTCAGAGAGTTCGTCGTTCCATCGTATGCTGTATTCGTTGCCAACATGTAAAGAGCCAAAAATCTGTTCCACTCTTGCCAGATGAAACTAAATCTACGGTCAAAGGTTTGACTTAGATTATTTGACGTCGTGGTCAGTCGTTTGGCAGCCAAGTTTTCTTCTCAAAAGTCGGTCACAACTGTGAAACTGTATTGATTTCGATATTTAGTACCAATTGCTCGTCGAAAATGTTCCTCTTCCTGTACGTCTTCATCATCCACTTGTTCATATTCCTTTTCCACATCAATTCCCTTTCTTCATACTTTTTCTCTTCGCCTTCGGTCAAATTCGCTTTCCTCTTCAACTTTACCATCCTCCTATCATTAAGCACCTTTCATCAACAACCACAAAGTGTCGAGCCGAGTACAATCTACTTGCAAGCACCGGCTATACCGACAATCGGCAAACCAACAATCGGCACGACATTCTGCTATTACGCATTTTTGTACTGTATTGTTAAAGGTGTTAGAGTTGTTTCGCACCAGCATACGCTAGATGCCGCCAAAGCTGAAAGTTTCACATCTTGATTTTTTCTTAGTTTACCAGTTTTTAAGTTATAATAACAACAAATTACTATATTATTTTTTTGGTTCAGTCTACATATATGTGTTTATATGTGATACATTAATACTTTTTGTCTTATTTAGTTGACATGAGATTTTCCATTGCATTTACATTTCGATGGCTCATTGATTTTTCCAGCGTTTATTTTTGTTTGCACTAATTTCTTATTTTTCTTTTTTTGTATTTTGGTTTAATGCATTTTCAATTTCCTGACTTGCAGTTTTAATTGTGTGCATTAAATGCGCGCAGCATTTAAATCAGCTCAATGATGCATTTTTAATTCAAATTAAAAGCCATTGGCTTTGGTTGAAATGAAATGAATGCGAATTGTGAAATCGCAGAAATTGAATTGATTGCATATGATGGAAATTCAACTAGCGAAGCGAACTCAGTTGGCGTTCAAGAGAAATAGAGTGCCGGATTCCCATATCCAAAGCATAGGGTGCTAGGGAATGAAATGGTAGAGTTTAAGAGGCAAACTTGTATTGACAGTGATCCAAAAAACTTTTATAGCCAAAAGCAAATACTAAATAGATAGCTCTTAATGGGGGAAAAACTAACTAATTAAGCTATATTTTCAAAATTTTGTGTTTAGAGACTCAGATTAAATTTTATTTGTAGTGGTTGCAATGGCTCAAGGTTTACCCATTCCTAGCACTCAGGCAACCTTGACCGTTGTGCCATGCCCTAAAGAGGACGTTAAAGGAAAAAATGACAGTTGAAATGAGAGATAGAGTACAAAAACAGAGTAGGTTCTCTATTGAGACAATCTTTCCGAATGCCGTTGAAAGTCTTGAGGAATGCGTAAAGGAAGAGTATACACCTCGCTTATAATGAGCGTATCACTTCCGAAAATACGCATTCGTGTCCTTGCAAAGGCCGTACAATGACACAGAAAGTGTTCCGGCTTCTTCAAGACAACGAGATCCATATTGGCCAGGTGTTGGGAAAGTGTATTGTGATTTCTTCTGGCGAAGAAGATAGGCCTTTGCATTGGGTTCTTTCAAATTGTTTACGTGGCCTCCAGCGGTGGATTTGCAGCGTTCCTTACAGATTTGGTCTGTGTCAACCGCTATCTAACAATTCAGCTTCGCTGAAAAGAATGATTGGTTTGAGCCCTATTGGCTGGAAAGCCGAGCCTTTACCATTTCATTGCCCTGGATACCTCGGTGTCCGGGAACCCAGTTGACACTGATTTTGTTCTGCCGTGAAATCATGTTAAGTCCAGCCCTTCATTCACTGACCATGATCGACGTTGAGCGAGGATTCTTCAAGGACCTAAGCGCATCCTGACTGTCACTACAGATTCCTTCAGTTACCAAAATCAGCTTTCTTGCATGGATCCAGCTCGCGGCATTTGGAAAGAAATAATTAACAAACTACCTGTCGGGCATGAGTAGCTTGAAAAAAAAAATGCATCTACTGTAGTTTTCTTTACAAATCAATCATAGCAAACAATATAGAGTATTTCAATACAATTTTAATTACACAATTTATACAGATACTTCAATAATACTCCTAAAACGAAAAATTGGTATATTATATTTAACATAACATCTTGAAACAGTACAATTTACAATGCAGCATCCAGAAAGCGATGAAAATTTTCTGAAAGCACCCTCAAAAGTCGCGGATCTATGGGAATTTTTGGATATTATGGCAAATGCCAACAAAATGGGGGAGTAAGTCATATAAAACAACAATTTTTTTCACTTAACGTCCATTTCATTTTCATAAAGCACCAGCCAAGGGGCCAACCCTGTAGTGGACATCTCTAGTGGAGTTACTGACACCAATTTCTTGGTAATGGAACGTATCAAAGTAGTGAAACCAAAAAAAAAAGTCAAAACAGATGTTGTTATCCATTTGAATCAGTTGCCCTTTATGCAGCAAATTGATGTAACACCAGAGAAGCGCTTGGAGGCACGCGAAACGCGGGAACGTGTGGCACAAAACTTCAGAAGGTAACTACTAATATGTACTATGCTCAAGATACTTTTTGTACTAATTAATATCCCAAATAGTTTGGGCAACGATGACTGTCGCAAGAATAATTACGATCGAGCCATCAAATATTATACCAAGGGTTTGCAATATGTACCGGATACGCCCGTGTTATATGTAAATCGCGCCTTGTGTTACATCAAGTAAGAGTTTTGTTACATCCTTTTTTTGTTTGTTATGTAGCTGTTGTTGTTGTTAACAGGCAAAGACGTTATAAGTTGGCTATATTCGATTGTGAATATGTTATAAATCATTTGGACCCGAAATGCGTTAGAGCCTGGCTTTACGGTGCTGCGGCAAATAAACGTGATGGCAATGAGGCAAAAAGTGAGGCATACATCTTTGAAGCACGACGCATATGTAGAAAAGACTTAAGTTACTTCGAAAGCTTCTTGGAGAAAATGCGCTCTGACCTATAAAAATTAATGACTGTTAATGGACTGTTAAAGGAACTAAATGATTTAGAAAATTTTACGCGAAATTCTGCGAAACTGCATATGTTATAATAAAAAATATGAAATACTTTATTGTTATATAAGAAAAGATGTAGAAAGGTTGCAGACTCCTAGTAGGCCGACTTCTAACACAGCCGTATTTTGTAAGTGTATGGGCATAAATGTAATTTATTTTCAGCTGATCAACGGAAATGATGATGTCATCATTGCCCTTACTCCAACTACCAACACTTCTCCTCCGACATGTCAGTTGAGAACATATCCTTGGTCAGTTAAAATGTGCAGTACAGCCCGAGTTAGTCCATTCCTAGCCGTGTGCAAGAACATTTACTTTCAAAAACTTTAAAAGGAGCTCAAAGTTGATGACCATGAAAAGCACCGTGTGAATAGGCCGAAATATCATTTTTGGATAAATGTTAGACTGCCAAAGTTAACCAGATACATCCCCAAAAAGTAATTGTTTGATGCGCATTTTTGGACTCGCGGCATCATTGCTACGTACTTTTGGGAAACGACGTTGATGAGGACAACTGAGAGCGCTGATACTGATCTCTTTTACCCCAAATGATACAAACAGGACGGCGGTACGAGGCCCACAGCGGGTGCCACTATGCACATTCTGCATGAACAGCAAAATTGAAATAAGCAGCAAACGACCCTTGTCCTTGTAACTCATTTTGAAGAACGTTTCTGACGTGTTTTAGACCAAATCATCTAAAGTGTGGCTCAATTAAGTGAACCTTGGGCAAAGGCCGATTTTTGGTCAAAATATCAAGGAACCCATCAAGGCTCCTTGCAATGATAGTGCATATCCAAATATTCCTAAAATCTTTCGGGTAATCGACTGTTTAGCTGAACTTAATGGTCATCGGGACATGAAACCTACACTATGTTGAGAAAATAGTTTATAACCAGTATTCTATACTTACTCAACATGGGAAATAAATAAATAACGTGGAAATTCTGTTTACTAAAATGCTATCATTTGAGCAGAACAATGTCGGGAAACGCAACTATTTACGAGTATCTGGTCTTACGCCTTTAAAGTAATCCTTTTTAAGAACTTTCTGTTTATGGCGTAAATTTCTAAATTTCTAAAACATATACAAATACGATGCGGAGTATGGTCACAAAGTGTTGCACAAAATATAGCTACCCGTTAGAAATGTTTCACATTTAAAACTTTATTTAAATTGGTCAGTTGCACACAAACACACGCATATTGCACAAATTGCATAAAATGAAAAATACAATTTTCATAAGAAAATAATTTAATAAACAACCGCACAAAATGTGCACACAGAGTAAGCAAAGGAAAATGGCATTAGCAGCAGATTACTGAATGAGTTTTCCTGCCTAAAAGCTCCGACATGCCTGCCAAGATGGTCTGATGACCAACTACAGTGTATATACACACATACATACATATATATGTGTAGTATGAACTGTAAGACTGGAACTTGGACTCCGACTGTGATTGTGATTGTGACTCTGTCCAAGAGTCATTAGCAAAGTGACCCAGAAATGGACAAACCACATAAAATTTTATACTGTTTGCAATAATAAATTTAATTAAAAAATCAAATTGGGTGAGAGAGCAGAGCAAAAAGTCCATTGAAGTCATAGAGAGTCATAGAGACGCAGCCCAGCTTGAAGCCAACGTGGAAAGGCCAGGCATTAGGCACATTTGTTGCAAGACCAAGTGCCTTATAGCAAAGTATTTGGGTCAACAGGCATTTGTCTTAATGGCCAAGACAGTTTGGCTATCTTTTTTAATATAGAGTAGAGTAACTCTTATTGTTTGCAAGTTAAAATTCATGCAAAAATGCTGGCTACAAAAGCTGTTAAAGCCCTGTCTAAGTCACTTAGACCTTTTAGAAGCACAGCTGGAAACGGATGGGCTTCCACACCTAGCAAAACGGAAATGACACGTTCGAAAAGCTTTTCAATTAATGGCTTTTCTTCAGTTCCAAGAGTGTGAAGTGGCCATAAAAATCAATTATCCATTGCAAGTGGTTACAGTTTAACGTCTTTTTTCTTTGCTTCTTAACTCTTTTCTTCAATTTTTTTAATGTTTTCTTGCTGCTAAATAAATTGCAGCTGAAGTGCTGGTTTTATGAGCGAAATGCTTCAAGTTAATTAGAAAAGTGCGAGAAAAGCCAGTGCGGCTAATCAAGTGAAAAGTGTTGCAAGCCGCCTAAGTCGAAGCTGTTGTCCACTGGGGCGGCCATATTGAAGCGGAAATGAAAAAAGGACTAGCCACTTTGGGGGCAGCAAAGACGCCAAAGAAGGGTATAATCGCTCTTAATTCATTTTGTCTGCTTTAGGGACTTGGTAAGTGCTGAGATTTTTTACGAGAAAGGTTGTCTGTTTCTATGCTGCTAAGGTTCGTAAACTTTTGTTAAAGGTCGAGATTAAGATTATTAAATGAGACTCATATCTACACTATAGGAAACTTTAAAAAGTGCAAATCTTACACAAAGAAGTTATTACAGAAAGGCTCGAAGTTTTCTCAAATAACTACCTGACCTTTTCCATTTTTGAACGTTAGTCTCGCAATCCATTCGCAACTTGTCCAAAATACAAATATTTTCCGGTTTTATCAACTTTAACTATTTTAGAAATGAAAGGGAGAGACGTAGTTACATTAAGCCAGCTACTTAGCTATAATATTTTTGTATTTTACGAGTAACTCTCTCATGCTTAAAATTACAGCAGGATCTTGGTTTGTAATTGCTTGAGACCTTAACACTTTTGGGGCGTAGTTTTATCTTTAAAACTGACATTCTCTTGGTATCAGTTTCCTTATATTCCAATATATGTATGTATGTATAAGGGGTTAAAAACTAGTTGTTCCCACCATTAGAATTGTGTTTCTACTTTCATGCTGAGCGACAGGCCAATTAGGTTAGGGATACAAAAAGTTCGAAAATTTATGGGCTTATAAGTTTAATTGACTGTATCTTAGAATAGTATTTCTCCAATTCGGAGGACCCAATTTCTTTGACTCTATTTCACTACTACTTTTCCAATTTACACACTTCTTCAAAACGTGGTGGAAAACTTTCTTTTCGATTACAACTAAGTCTACAAAGCTTCAAATACCCTTGCATATGGCTGTTTAGTTTGGGGTTCAAATGCATAGATACAGAACTCGTTGCTTGTCAGGATAAGTCTTATGATGCTCTTCTAATGTCAAAGCATCTTATGTCAAAGAAATTAAATTTGACCGAGATTTACGAATGTCAAAAAGTTCTGCATATTCTTAAGCTGTGAAAAGCCAAACTTAGCGATGTTGATGTCAGATTTGATTTCGTACGAAGATTTCAGTACGTGAAACATAAAATACAACCTTAAAGTTACTCCTACAAGGACCAGTATCAATTATGTTACTTTTAGAATAATACAAATTATCTTTGTTATTGAGGAGTAGCAAAACTTTTGTGCATCTACCGAGCTCTCGTGCCAGTACAATACCTGAGATAAATCCAATTATATGGAATGGTTTCAAATAGGTTGCATCGGAAATCTATGTTCTACATCCACCTAAGTGGAGCATTCGTCTACTCTCCATGGCATCTCAAGGTATTGCAGCTGGTGATGCCCAGCTGACTCAAACATGCTTTCAGTCTACATTGACCAGTAGTCAGAACAGTTAGAATTATGAGTCATAATTTATGACTGAGTTGTTCGGCATTTGAGAGATTGTTTTGAACTTATTTAAGCTATAGACGGCCAGATGCACTTTGGCTTGAATCGCAAATCCAGTAAGTGGTTTGTATCAATCTTAAAATGACACAAAATGATTTTGGCACTATCGGGGGCTCGCAGCATCGTTTTTCTTTTTTGCTAATTCTTGCAAATATATTCCCAAGATTCTTTGTGGGACCCATGGGAGTGACAGTTTGTTTTCTCGTTACAAAAGCTAAAGTTGTAGTTGGATTCGAATTTTTTGAGCCAGCTTGGTGTTTATTCTAGTTCTCGCAACCGCATATATAGCGGCCTGTCTATTCCCATTACACTATTCCGGCCCATGGCAGTGCCTGCCTTCGTTCAAGACCCATCCATGTAACAAACAATGGTATTCTTTTGTATAGAATGTATCTCATCTAGGATTTTCCGTGCTCGTTTGGGGCTCTTAGTATATGAAAGTGAAAAACAAACGAAAAACCAAATGAAATCAGCTTACTTTATTGAACTTTTAATCAGCGGTAATTCGTTTCGAAGTTACTCAAAAAGAGTTATCTTTATTGATACGAATTAATACGATTTTTTTTTAAACAAACCGACCTTTGCATAAAGTATTTATTTCAACATTGAAAAGAGTATACATTTCGAACTTTTTTATATTTGCTGGGCATAAAAATGTTTTAACTAGAACATAAGAAGCCCTCGGCCACAATAAAAATCGACGTTATATGGAAGACAGTTAAATGTGGCAAAAGTAATTTTTGCTTTTAATAAATATCCAATATGTGCAGCACACCTGAGACACACACAAAAAGTGGAGTTACGGATACGAAATAAAATGAAATTTAATTTATTACCACGGCAACAGCAGCAGCGGCAACCAAGCTACATGTTTATGTAGAGGGCATATCTCTTAAACTGTAATGCGGTGTGCCATTATAAAGAATATGTTGCAACAACAAAAACAACAAGCAACTGGAAGAACAGCAACAACAACAACAGCAGCACAGTTTACTAGCTTGGCTAACGCGCACTTTACGATCTGACCAAGTTAACAAAAGCGACGCGTACACATTGCGTATACGCAACATGTGCGCAACGTAAATATACCAAAGAGCCATGGCTGCTAAATTAACGGTAATCTACCGGTAGCAATACAGCCATGTATAAAATGTGCTTAATTGCAACAACAAAAACTAATTTAATTTATAAACGCGCGAGTATTTTAAGCTAAACAGTTGGTGAGTGAGTCAGACAGCTGGTGAGGGAGAGCCGAACTCAGCTACACATTAAGCGCTTTAAAGGATTAGGGATAGTCACGGGCGTGAGAAATAAGTATTTCCAATAACTATTTTGGACCATTTATCTAATAAAAGTTTAAAGTCAAGCAGATTTCTCGGGGTAAACGTGCAGCAAAATGGCCAAAGTGGGTATATCGGCCATGTCATATCGACAATTTTTGAAAAACGCTTGGTGTCCTTCACGTCGATTACTTGGCACACGTACGTGCAACCCCATCCAGCATATTCTATATATTTGGGTTCTGATGAATTACTTCCTCTTTTCAAACCTGAACCCATGGTTTGGAGGTAAGAGTTTTAGGTCGAATGCAGAGTTAATCACTGTAATAAACGTCCTTTTTGCAGACCTTAGGAAAACTTAAGTTCCACGCTATACCAAATCTGGGCCTTATGAGCTTGAAGCTATGTGCTTCAGCCAACTCTTATACCGCATGTATGCCGTGATGGTAGCACATCAATGAAATGGCGCTAGCATGAACGCATGTTAGCATTAGCATATGAGCACCTCAGTTGGAAATGCCAACTAAAGCCCATCTGGTAGGATTCGTAGACGACGTTGCCTTCCTGGTAATAGACACGGTGCTTCAAGCATCGGCAGCTGTCCATATGGTGTGGCTGGCCCAAATTGGACTTCAATTGGCAGAACACAAGGTGGAAGCCGTGCACATTAGTAGCCGCAAACAAGTAGATCAGGCTAATACAATTTTGAGACATTATATCGAAGAGGGCCATTTATTAAGCTTGGCGTTATGATCGACACTACGCTCACTTATAAGGAATACTTACAGTATATTTGTCATGAAGTGTCGAACAACAGCAAACCCATATCAAGGTTGATGCTGAACCATTAAGGCGCAGAATCATCTGTAAAATTGTTCTCTCCAGAGACGAAGGAAGAAGGCAGCCCGCATCCAGTGTCTCAGGCAAGGAGTTGAAGCTCTGTAACAGCCGCTCCACGAATATGTAGCGCATTCCGCACGGCCTCCAACGACGTAATATTAGCCATCGACCCTCTAGTCTATGAAGCAAGCGAGCTTCATGACTTGCAAAAGTGACATCATTATCCCAGGAGAAAAACTCTCAAGCGAAGGAAGCCTGGGGAAATGGAAGGTGTCTGTCAGTGGCGCTTGAACGCCAAGTGGATATCACACATAAATATCTAGATTAGAAAACGCCTCGGCAAAATCAACTTTCACCTCACGCATATCCTCAGTGGACGCTTTAGAAAGTACTTGTTATATGCGACCCAAACTAGTCGCTCACACCGGAAATCCGGGTGTCGTTAAAAAACATGTTACAAAAATAGAGACAGCGCTCACGTTGCCCAATAACTTGTATAAAGATCGATATTGATGAAACTAAGTACAAATACATAGGCTAGTAAGAAAATCCACTTTCTTTTAAATTCTAGCTACCCCCAACCCCTTAAATGTGTGCGGGTAATTAAACCTGGAAGCCACGAACTTAACTGTACAAGGCACACAAACTCACACATCTATAATGCCTACACACAAAGTTGACACTGGCAGCAAAGTATCCAACATGCCATTGTTAGTTCAATCGCATGGAATAATTTATTAATTAACTACAATTCGAATGAATGAATGAACGATTACGTAAGTGCCGGCGGAGTGGAAGCAGTAGGTTCCAGACCTACACAGCTATGCAGGAACACAGATGTTGCCCCGAACCTCAACTCACGGCCCCACATACATACACAACAGGAAAATCAATTAAAAGCGCTTTATGTGCGCGCGACAGTCTTTAGTTCTGGTCCTGTCCTGCTTCAAGTGACTCGGGCGACTTGGGCGACTTGGAGAACTCGGACGACTCGCACTATAACTTGGCCAGAACTTCAATGCTGGCAAGTGGAACTTTGTTAGTTTCTAATTAATTGTAACAGTTACAACGCGCCAAGTAACTGACTGCAGCAGCTGTGACTGTGTCTTCTCCAAGCACAGAATGGAGTATAAGCTCCAACTTAGACGCCACCACCAAACCACCCTGCACCGCGCACCACCCTCTCAGTTATTAGCAGCCACTGGCAAATGTTATTTATGTCAATGCTCAACATTATTTATGTTGCATACTTGTCGCATTGTAGTAAATTTACTAAAAATATACACACACACAGACACACACAAAACAAGCTATGTGTGTGTGTGTGCAAAAGGTAAAGTTATAAGAACAGGCATTTTCGCATTTTCTTGGAAAATGTTTTTGGCCTGCAATAAGTTTGGAATTATGACTGTTTTATTTATAGAGGGAAATCATATTTTGCTTGTGCAAAATTAGAAGTATTTTGTTGGTTTTATTTAATGAAGCGGCCTAATAAGTGGTTCAGTAACTTTGTGGGTAGCAAAAGGTAGATTTATGAGCTTCATTTAAACGCGCCAAATAAATAAAAGAAATATGGTTTATAATCTCACTAATTATAGTGAAAGCTATAAAAGATGTTTACATAATTTGGCAAACAGAGTTTTGGTAATATTTTCAAAGTAAATGCGTGGGAAATCGAAATGCTTAAAATAAAGTATGTTAAAAGAAGTGAATGTCTGGCTTCCTCTCAAATAAGCCAGGGCTATTTAGGTTAGAGAATACCGCCTCAGCAGGTCAAAGCTTGTCGAATGGGGCGAATAACAATGACACTGGGTTCTTTGGAGAAAAAGTTATGCGTAGGTTTTGAGACCCAACACGTAAAACCACAATTCCAATGAAAGAATGTAATTACATCAGGCCGTAACCCGATAACGGGTTGTTATGGCCAGCTAAGAAGAAGAAGAAGAAGACGCTTAACTCTTCGGGTGACGTCAAAAATTGAGCTTTTAGCATAACTAGAAACTCAGAAAAAAATAATGGTATGGAATGATTCGCAAAAAAAGTTACATGTTATAAAAGCAAAAGTAGGATATTTGAAAAGTCAAAAATGTAGAATTTCATGCAAGGTCTTTGGTTGACGTTTTAATTCGTAATGAAAAGAAATCATTGATTTTATTAACATTTTGATTGTGACATCAAAATTGATGGTTATTATTGATATAACATCTGGGCCACTTCTACAGTGATGTGCGAAGCAAAAACAGCCTTGAACTTGTTCGTTCGAACTAAACGTTCGTTGACAATGAACTAAAGTTTTGATACTAGTTTGCTAATAAGCTTATAACTTATAAAGGTAACGTCATCGCAGCGACGTCAGCAGCACAGTTTCTTAACTTTTCATTTTCTTGCGAATTTCAATGAGGGAGATTTTGTATCGCATTTCAACTTATGTTTCGGGTATATCTGTATGAATTGATTATGAGCGTTTTTTTTTGCAGCAGCGAGAGACAATTCTCACAAATTTTTAAGTAGGATTGCTCAACGACAACGTTACCTTTATAAGCATACATTGAATTTGCTTAAATATTTCTGATGTAAGCCACAGAAAACGCCTTTTAATACTCGAAACCGACGAATCGGCTTGAAGTTTACTAGACTAGACGTACAACCCGACATATCACCGTGTTATAGTTCGATAAGTTCGAAACAGTACTTTAGGAGCTAGGGCATTATTTGATATAAAAAGTTTACATAACAAATTATGAGAAAGTAAGTATTTTATAATATTTCAATGTGTATACATAAAAATTAATCGTGGTTTGCTTGGATGCTATAAACTTGAAAGAGAGTGTACCAAATTGGATACCTTTTTCAACGGATTTGTTCGTAATTGCTACGCAAAGCCTTAGGAAAAACGAAGAGTCAACAATTTTTTATAGTCGCAGATTTCATTTTAGATAAGCAAAGGAGTGTGTAAAAAAGTACAAAAATTGTACATTTTTGAGTATCAGACTGTTTTCTTTTCTTGCTCTTCACGGGAAATTCACCTTTTAAGGAGTTTCCACTCAGTCCGTTATATCTCCAATGCGAATTGGAATAGCAACATTATTCACTTTTTTGAATAAATACCTCTCTAATTCTTTGCTCGTACTGGAAATTTAGTCAAAATCAAGTCAACACTGTGTACACATTTTTGTTAAATTTGAGACAGCAAGTGAAATCAACACCTTAAACCCGTTGTACCTTAAACTCCACTGCTCATTTAAAGGGAATCAGTGTCTTTTATTGCACTACATACACTATATACTCATTGTGTAACTGCAAATTCAAGGTACTAGATCCCAAAACGCTGATCTCAGCAACTGCCAACACATCTAACTTAAATGCTCTCAAAAGTTTAGAGCTCAAATGTCTTGACAATTGCTCACAAAATCTCAGTAGAAACAAGTGTACTTAAGCTAACACCCACAGCCACAACCACAACAACAACATCGACAACAACTATGTCCAAGCCTAAGCTGCATACAATGTACGCTTTGTGCCTTAGACTAACATACAATAGAATACACATAAAATTGAATGAAACTCTATGTTCATTTCCGTTTCGTGGCCATAACTGTTAGCCAACCAGTCAGCCAGTGAGCCAACCCAAAGAGTCAACCAGCTCAACCCGTCAGTCAGTGGAGCATTTCTTCTCCGACTGACTTTTCCTTGAGTTTCTATTGTGCATTGTATGGATTTTCAACTGCTGTCAATGCTATCAATACTAGCGTCATAAAAAGCCAAAAGAAGATGAAAAAAAAAAACAAAATGAAAGCAGCGGAAACGGAAAAGGCTTAACAGCTACACTTGCGCTTGTGTGCGTGTGTGTGTGTGTGTGTGTATGTGAGTGTGTTTGGGTTAGTAGAGATTCAAGGCGAGACAGTAAAAATAAGCGTATAATCATGAAAATTGTCAGTACATAATACTCAAAAAGGCAGAAGGCCGAAGTCAGAGGCGGAAAAGGTTTTTTACTCGCAACTTTACTTACTTTACACGCTTGACTTTTGGATTGGCCAAGTAACGCCGCCTCTGTGAAAATTTGTAGAGCGGAAAGCAATTTTCTTGCGCTTTTTATTTGCTTGTACGTTTGGCTTTTTATACACTGCGTACAGAGAGTCGTTGGGCGTAAGCAGATCCCCTTAAACCAAAGAAGTTTAGGCTTAGGAACGTATAAAAAGTTGCATTTTATGTGCAGTACCAGTTCCGAAATCCCGTTTTTTCCCAGTTCGTTATTTCTAGAACATGACCCGGAATGAGTTTGGTTAGAATAAAGATATATGCCTGACTGAAACCCCAATATATTCCTAACAATTCGATTGGAATATTTACTTCAAACTTCTGGTTGAAATCAATGTTTGACTCTTTGCAGCTGTAAAGTTAGGTTAACTTGACTTTTGCTCTCACTAGGGAACCAATACCTAATTTGAGTCGCAATTCGAAATATAGCTCAAGTTTATAACTATTTTGAATAGATACTACAAATTGCTTTATGAAGATCTCATTAGATTTACCATAATACCTAGAATAAAGCAAAACTTCTTATAGGAAAAACGAATTTAAAAGCTTTTTCCCAAACTCAAGAACACGCCAAATACCAAAGTCCTCACAAATTTATTGATTTAAGAACTTTGGGAAGGAATAGTTTTGAATAAAGAACGCTGCATTTGCATTTTTAGAAACAAAATGAAAAGGTTGATAAATGCTACATGATACAACACATCTGAAAGCTCTTTATGTAAAACTAGGTTTAACCCCAGAAGACTTAAGCAGACGGCGGTGACCCATTCATTGCATATTCCCTCTTACCAGTCCTTCTCGAATTCGAGTTCATTCACATCATTAATTCGTATGCTCAACTTAAGATACTTTACGTAAAAAATCTTAGCACCTGATCGTAAACTACAAGAGATAGAGCCAAAATAAGCGTAATGTGGACTAACTGTTTTATCAACTATTCTGAAACTACCAAAGACAGAAAGAAAATAAGCTTAGTTTTAAATTTCTTAAATAATACCAAAAAATTAACAAGATCACATAAGGTATGGGGCTTATCGCAACGTAGTACAGAGTTGAATCCATCCGACCTCCGGAATAGTCTCAAGAATCAATTCACTAAGTTGAGTTTATTTGTATCATTGCAGAAATGTGTTAGCTGAAAAAACTATGAAGAGACCAAATTACTGGAACTATGAACTAAAGGAATGAGCAATTTCTAAATTCAATCGTCATCCCTTGTAAGACACTAATCAGGGCTGCAAGCTGAACCGTTTCTAAACCGAGTATCCGTCAACTTTGGCAATGCGAACTAGATCGCAAACTGATCCTTCTCGTATATTTACATTTCGAATAGGAACCACCAATAGAAACACTAAAAAAGTTGAACATAAGACTGGTTGGAGTTTTGAACGAAGATTTTCCGAAATGACTAAAACAAATATTGTAAATCTGAAAAATGTATCCCAAAAACCTGAAGCATGTATATAAAAGAACAATTAAAGAAATCGAAAAGTGGTTGAAGGTTAATAAGAGTATAGAAACTATCTATAAAAATTTACGCATATTTGCACATTTGGCAAATTTCGTCGGAATCGATATCGCAATTCGAAATAGACTACAAAAACAAACTGGATGGAAAATTAGTGCCGGAAAATACTTGCTCATACATAATGTGTATTAGGGAACATTGGTTCAAGCGAGAACTTTCTTTCAGAGGTCCTTTAAACTGTAACTCAGCACCCTCTCTTGGTGCGACCAAAACATTTTTTGAAATATATAGATATAAAATTAGGTATAAGTACATATCAAAGTTTCGTTCGTTCAAGTTCCATACAAAGTTCCGGCGAACTTCATGCCAAACAAAGTTGTCCAGCAAACTCTCCAACAAGCTGATACGTATAGAGTATAAATGCTTCGTTTGAGATTAACTTCTAGTTTCTTTAATTTTTTTTTGAGTATTTTCTTTCAGCTCTGGACAAGCATGTGACCGTATTAGGCGCTATGGCCAAATTCTCGTCATCAGTTTGGCTTCGTGGATTGGGAAAACTTTCATATGCCGGCCACACTTTGATTTTGTTGTCTTTTTTCACTTTGTTGTTTTTTTTGAGAGTTTTTTTTTTTGGTTCTTGATTCTGTGTTATTTCGGGTCCTTTAGTACTATGTTGTTGCTCTCTGCTGGCGTTGGCAAAAAACAACTTTTGCACGTTTCGATTGTGTAAAGTTTTTATGGCTTTTTGATTTTTTCACTTATTGCCTGCTGCTATCAAGAGCAGAGCCACGCATAAATGGCCAGGGGCACTACTTCGAATGACACTCTGTCGGACGCCGGACAAGGGCAGGACTAAAGACAGGGTCCGGCTCCGTGGGACGTCGTGCCGCTCGTCGATAACATGGCAATAGGCAATTGCTTTCCATTCAGGCACTTAAATAATTGCAAAATAATGGGCGTGGCCTATTGACCGGGCAGGCATCATTTTGCAGCTACTTAATGTCGAAAAGTGTTCAACTTGGAATCAATTTCCCCAACCATTTAAAGTCGATCTTTCTCTTTCTATCTTCCTTGCTCTCTCTTGCTCATTCTGTTTGTGTGAATTCCTGGCAAAAGACGCGTAATTCGTGCCTAAGTGCTTACAAAACTCTTTCGTTTGCTTGTGCCTGAAGTAGCTCGGAAAACTCATTGAAAATGGTATGCAAATATTTGGAAAAGTGGAAATCGTCAAGAAGAGTGCTTCGAATGTTTATTGTCACTTTGATTTGTATGCCTTTTGAGGAAGTTATTCTCTCCTTTTCTATAAATATTTAATGGAGCTGAAGCACTTACTTTTGAGTAAAAGTGTGGCTGAAATTTTGCTGCATTCAGTTATCGAGCAACGCTTTTGAGGTGAAGTTTGAAGCGTTTACACCGCCTTGTCGCTGTAAAAATAAATTATCTTACAGGCATAAAAAATAATGATGGAAGTGTGAGAATATTTAGGTACATTTGTGAATAACTATTTTTCGAATTTGTAAGCTATTTCTTTGCTAAAAATAATTAAACTTAATGTAATCATATACTCTTACCTGACTATTATGAAATATCTAAAGGGACAAAATTTATAAAAAAAATTCTCCCAGTTTTGCACAGTCTCCTAACTCACAAACAGACTTTTTCCCCAATGAAAGAATCCGAATGGTTGCCGAATTTAAGCTATAAAAAGCTTGTGATGACGAGTTTGGTTCACCTGCAGTGATTTTGTTTGATTCCGTTCGCCGTGAACTTCCGCTCGGAATATGCTGCATATTTTGCATCTGCACAGTAGACAGGAGACGATGAGTTGGGTAAAATTTCATATATAAGAGGATTGATCCCCTAATTAATGAAAAAATTTATCCCAGAATCAAGGATTTTTGTGGAAATTAAAACTTTCTAAAGTGCATAGAAAATGTACTAGAATTTTTTATTTAAATCCTCAAAGAAAATAAAGGCTTATCAGAATAAGCAACTATTTTTCTATATGGCCATAACAAGCCCTTACTACGTTACAGTATGTCCACTGCTTCGGACTTGCTACCTACATGCCTACATCGGAGAGAACAGCAGGACAACCCTGTTTTAAGTTCAGAGGAAACTAGCTCAAAAGAGGTAACCCGTATTCTAGGATTGGATGGGCAAGAGATGTGAATATCCTCTTGGCGTCGCTAGTGACGCCAATCGATATTTTTGATAGTTTCATGAAAAAGCTTCGAAAGTAACGAAAGTGCCATTTCTTCGATACTATCGGTAGTAATAAAAGCTTGTTTCCTTTCTATCAAATCGTCTGAAAATAATAATAATGGACCGTTAAGAAATTCAAAATTTTTGCGAAAAGCGACCATTTCCACAGTGTACGTGTGAGGCTGCTTGTGTTGCTGTCTCTGTCGGGCTGACTCATTCGTAGTCGAAATTAAGGATGAGAAAGAGTAAAAAACGCACATGTATTCAATGTCTTGAGAATGGTCGCTTTTCAGCAAGTCGGCTCAATGTAACGCCCAAGGATTCCACTCTATTAAATTTCATTCTTTTTGCTTTCTATCTTCATAAAATTTCTTTTAAACTATCGATAGTGAGAAAATGCATCGATAGCTGTAAGAAACAAATCGATAAATCGATAGTACTATCGATAGCTGTGTAATTACCATTTTCGTGCTGGTAGTTAGAATAGCTTTTTCCTTTTCTTCATATTGAGATGATAAGCCGCATTCAAAAAAGTTATCGAGGTCATGCTGAAGATTGCTCCAACCCTTCTTGTCTGATGGCCAGGCATAAGGTGAGATTTAAGACTCAGTGTCAGTTCGCTGTTTAGTATTGAATGAATCCGATGTATTTGTGGGTTTGAGCTGAATTTCGTTTCATTTTGCTTATTGAGGTAAAGAGATAAGTTCCGATACTCCTTGTGCGCGTTGATGCAAAGTTCGTAATGGATATGCTGTTGAAGCTGGGGATGTCATCATCATCTGTTGTGATTGAAAACAAACCAAAGCCAAACTTGTAATCAACACGCCAAAGAACTCTAACAACCTTGGCAAATTTGTAAGCTAATTTCACCTATTTCCCTTATAATACTATGTATAGAACTCTATGTATAAACTGTTATTTATCCAAATTCACTTTGCACTTTTCGTGTTAAATATTTGCTGTAAAAAGTGCAAAATATGTGAATATTTTTAAGCCGCTGTTCAGCAACGTATTTATTTCCATTGGATTTCCGAGTTCATATAAACAAAATAAGTTTAAAAAAATAACGCTTTTATTGATAACGAATTTGCAAGTGTTGCAAAATAGCGGTAACCAACACTGTTCCCAGTTAAAAACATCGATGCAAATGCGCAAAGTAATAAAAATACGCAACAAAAACAACTAAAAAAGGGACTCATATATATTTTAAATTTATTACGAGCGCCTTTTGTTGATTTTTTGCGTGCGTTCAAAGTTTTTTTTAAGCGTAATAAATAAAATTAAATTATATGCCAAGTATAAAAACAAAAACAAAAAAAAACGTATACAATGAGCAATTAAAAAAATACACACGATTTTAAGCATTTGCAACAGTTTTATGTAAATGCTGAAAAAAAAAATGCAAAAAAATGAAAACATAAAAAGATAAATAAATTTTATGTATTGTGTGCAATGCGATTGAATTTGTATCCGAGTATTTTTTTTTTACTTACTTATTTCGTTTATTTATTTATCGTTTTTTTTTCGTTTGTTTTGCGCATATGAGAAATGTTTTACAATTTCCAGTGAATATTTTAAATGTTGCTTTTTTTAACTTTTATTTTTCAATTTTAATTTATATTCATTTGAATATTTGTGTAACGAATTGTCTTTATTTTGTGTTTTTTTCCTAGTTGTTGCTTTTGTTTATTGTCAATGTTTTGTATTTGATTGAAAAAAGCTCATAAGTTAATAGTGTGATTGTGTAGCGGCGTGTGTATGTGTGTGTGCGTGTGTGTGTGTGGGCGTGGCAGCCCTACAAATTCATTGATTGACAGTTGGATTTGCAATGACGTGTTAGTTATTTACCAAAATAAAAAAAATTACAAATCGGATTTAAGTCGAATTTATCGCATTGATATCGCAGTTCTAATTGTTCGAGTAAACTATATTCACAAATATAAATTTTAAAAAAAAATGTAATGATGTTATTTGCGGAATTGATAGTTTTGGTATGCAGCTAGCTATTAAAGAAACTAATTAAATTTAATTAATATTTTCATAAAAAATTGCTTTGACAAAATTTCATTCGCATTTTAGACTTTTTTTGAAATTCTATAATGATAAAATGACTTTTGAACAAAAAAATGTTATTATATTTTGAAAAAACATCACAACAAATGCTTATTATGCACTGATATCGAGAAAGCAACAACAACCTATAATAAACATACGTGCTCTTCTTTTCACTCTTACTGCTCACTGAAGTTGACCATAATGACTCATTCGGAGGTATTTGTCCAGATGTTCAACAAATGCATATGTGAAGTTATACTACCCCGAATCCGGAAGGTGCAGAGACTAGTACTCATCCCAAAGCCCGGCAAACCCCCAAAGACCCGTCTGCATACCGACCGCTTTGTATATTGGACAATAGTTAGTTAAAAGTTATTTGAGAGACTGATCTGCAACAGACTAGAGAGAGAATATCAGGTGGAGAATATCTGGCCATCTAGTTCGACTAGTACAGAGCTACTTTGAATACAGGATCCTGCTCCATGACACTGAGGAAGGGCAGAGGCGGAGCAGTTCCACAAGGTTCTGTCCTGGTGCCAACCCTTTGGAACAGCTTGTATGATGGAGTTGTAAGACTGAGTCTCTCGAGAGGGTGCACAATTATTGGGTTTGGCGACGACATAGCGTTGGTCACGATGGCCAAACAGCTGTATGAATGTATGTGTACAACACAGCCGTGGCTCGAATAACATGTGGTGTGAAGCAAAGGCGTAAGCGACTCCTTATGGGAGTAACCCAGGCTGCATCAGCATTGTCGAGTATACTGACAGTCTGTGTGGGAATATGGCAACAAAGAGAATTTTCTAACTAACTCCGAAGCCACTGTCCTGCCATAGCTGTTTTGCGACCTAGCAGCCGGGGCAAACACCTTGAGTCACGGCGTCCCTAGTAGCCTTGACGTATGAAAAACGGCGTTGAAATAGGAAGTTTCGCATGTAGGCCAACAAATTGAGATACACACAAAGGGTCAGTGGACCTCTAGCCGTATCCCGAAATAAGGTCGCCCTATAGAGTGTTCTTTCTTTCTCATATAAGGCGCTATCGAGCGCCACCAAAGCCATTTGGAACTTATCAGTGTGGCTTGGTAAGTTCATAACTGGCCAACGAATACCAAACCGTTAGCCACCATCTTTTTGTCGATTATAAAGCAGCATTTATTAGCCCATTGCGGCATCCCTTATGTGCTGTGGAACCCGCAGTTTCGTCTATGTAGGAAAACAATTCTTGAACCTTTATATACCCAGCGTGGCTTCAGATAAGGAGATGCCCACTCCTGCGACCTTCTTTTGTAATGGACAGTGGGTCGCGAAAAGCCGAAGTACATCGAAACGGGACTGTATTCTATAAGGCTGTCCAGTTGTCTCAGTGTGCAAGAAGAAGAAGAAGAAGACGCCCATTCTTCCCATTTTGCTTTATGGCGCTAAAGCAAGGGTGATGACGGAGCGGAATGTACTCTGCGTGATCTTTGCCCCCTTGGGCGTTGGATACGACTATCGCATTTGATGGAACGACGAACTCTATGCAGTCTAAGACGACATTGACGTAGTCAAGTGAATTAACACCCAGCGGCTCAGCTGGCTGGTCCATGTTGTGCGTATTGATGAAGAAGCTCCTGCGACAAAAGTCTTCAATGCGAACGTTTAAGGAAGGCGACGAAGGGGCAGGCCGTGTCTCCTTTGGAAGGACAAGATAGTGAGCCTATTAACTACCTTTAGCTCTGCGATTAGAGAAGGCTTTCGCTAATCAGAGGCCGAGGAGTACTCGGCACCATGTAACGGTAACTGGGTCTTATAGACAGCCAAGAAAAAGAAGGTCGCAGCTCCTGAGTGGCCAATGAAGAAACCAGCTTCGGCGTTTCGTTACGTTTTTGCATGTATGGGCGCTTGTCTAGCAGAAGCTGCTGATGTGCCCATAATGGTATATAGCCCCGACCATCGTCAGCGTAAGAGGCAAGCAGCGTGAGAGCGACGCATAAGCCGTACAACTAGTCCAATGTAATGCATTGTGAACGTATAAAGTTATCATAAGAGAAAAATTGTAATTAGATTACAATTAGCAATAAGAGTAAGAACCATTCATTGCATTTCCGAATCCTAAGTTATGGCTTTCTAGTAACTTTCATACCACTTACCTAAACACTTTCCAAACTAACAAATCTTTTGCTTTTCCCGCAAAACTGTCAATACCAGCAATTAATTTGATATAACTTCGATTTCATTTTAAATTGTCATTTCAATTAATTTTAACCTCATTGGCAGACATCCGTTACAAAATGTAAAATTATTATTTCCATTCGAGAGTTGTGCCCTCGAGCAATTGTCAGCGCTCTTACCGAGCCGCCATCTTACCTAACATCATTATAAGCCATATCAACAATAAAAACAACAACATCATTCGCAGAAAATGCTATTTATTTTGGTTGTGGCTATTGATTTTCACAAAAACAGCCACAGAATTAATTAGATTTCCAAAAAGAAAAGCAAAGCTGCCGTTTGATTTTCCACATTTGCAACACCTACAACAATTAATGGCAAAACTTTGCTGCATTTGTCTTTGCCTTATTTGCTTATGATTATATATGTATATAAGTATGTTTGAGTGTTTGTTTGTTTGTTTGTTTGTTTGTTTGTTTGTATGGCGGTTGGCAAAAGTTTTGCGGTTGGCACTTGGCATCTCTTTCCAGCTGACTCTATGAAATGCGGGCGCCATATTTTAGCATATTAAATTAAAGCAAATGGCGGCAAAGTGCGCGAAGCCAAACCGCCAAGAGCCGCCATGTCGTCGTGACAACTCCAACTGTTTGGCGAGTGATAAATCTCAAAGTGCTACATCTAAATAAGTTATGCCCCTAAAAAGTAAAAAAAAAGTTATTGTTACAGTCAGGACCTAAACGAATATAAAATGCTCTTTCTGATCGGACTCTGTCGTAACTCTGTAACTCTATCAGAACGTAGTTTTACTTTAGCTAAGGAACACAAAATGCTTTCTTGTCCTTTGTCCTGCAACATGTTATATAGTCGGTTGTGACGGTGTACTGACAGTGTATTATCCTGTACAGATTTTCATCAAAATAATAGTAAATTTATGTGATCTCTATTTGCGTAAACAAGGCCAACGCGCTTGTGAGGACATGATTGTTTTGATTATTAGACTCACATGGGTTTGCACATCCAATTTGGTGGCTTACAAATTAACATAGCTACGAAGTTTTGAGTTTTGTTGCAGTTACAGAAGGAATTCAATCTGTTTAAAATATTTTAGAGTTTTGGAACTGTTCATTATATGACAAGAAAAATGGCATAAAAACTGCTAACGTAAGAATTTTCCATGCAGTTTACTTCGAGAGTTGACGCTAATTTCGCCTAAACTTCCCAACAACGATTGGTTTCCATAACGAGTGTTTCTAGGAAGCACGAACATAACCTACTAGTTAGTCTCCTCGAACATCTAGCCATCTGCTTCATACGTTCCCCTCTCTCAAGAGTGCAGCCAAACTAGTTCCGCATTCACTGCTTAATACCCTACTTTATCGGCATGGAGCTAGTCTGTACCAAGTTTTTGGCATTTGAAACCCTTAAAAGGGTTGTGCGTAGTGACCCACAACGTAAAACCACAATTCCAATGAAAGAATGTATTTACATCAGGCCGTAACCCGATAACGGGTTGGTCAAAAATTCGAGATTTCGAGAGTTGCGAAGTCAGCAAATCTCATATTACTCGGGAACTTTAATATCGATCGAGATGAATTCAAACTCGAATTGAATGTAATTTAATATCAAATCAATGTTTACCAGACGGTGAATTGTTCAAATTTTCAAAAAAAAAATTATCCCACAATCGAAAATTCCTCCTTTATTCCAAATGAATTAAATGAAAAACGAAAAAAAGTTTTAATGGGTTAGTTTTGGATTCGATAAATTGATTCCTTGAGAACATTTACATTTTTCTTAGTGCTTATTAACTACTTTACCCACCAAGAAGAACAGCGTACTTAATCGTACAACTCTCGCTTTCCTTTCACTTTATACGAACAAGGGATAGCGCTTTTTCGATCTCCTTCACGATGTAAAACTCTTGCTCGAAATTCAGGCATAATAGGTATACTGGAGTCTATACCCATTCTGCCACCGCCGTAATTTGTAGTTAATATCCAAACCATTTCTGGAATTCTACATCATAGACTTACGATCAAAATATATTTTAAGCTTTTTCAAGCTCTTCACGTTTAATTCAGTAAAAATTGCAAAGTAGCTGTAGAGTTTTTTACAAAATTTCTTGCTGAAGCGATAAAGGCGTAGACAGAACCAAAGAATACCCCGGTTCCGGTCCATAATAGAAAAGGGATAAAATGAGTGCCCCTATAACTTTCAGGCCGAGCCCGAACTTTCTCTCTATAGCACTGGGCGTAGATAAAAACGATAAGAAGCATAGAAAAGCGCTGGATAACACAAGGCAACAAAAAAAGCATAACAGTTTATCTTGATCGAAAGTAAGATTCCCCACTTCAAATCTGGCGAAATATCAAATATTTTGTGATGGCGATACTACGAAATTCATACTAGAAAATTCCAAATGTTTGCCGGACATCGAAATCAACGTCCTCAAATCTACCGAAAAGGGTGTTTTTGGTCAAATTTATTGCCTAGTGTAATTGTTCAGAAGAAGATTTCCCGAAAATCAATATCATGCTGAGGACATTTTCCAGTCTTTCGTTAAACACAAACAAATTGTGAAAGAGTATTATAAAATTAAAGCTATCCAACTGGAATTTCGCACAGTTGTGTAAAAATTATCAAGATCAGATGCAAACTTTCGAGAACTTAGGTAATAATATGCCGATTTTAGAACCCTCCTTCTATAAACTGCAACCGAATATTGCTTTTCTTCTTCTTAACTGGCCATAACAACCCGTTACCGGGTTAAGGCCTGATCTAAAGCTCTGCTCCAGGCGTCTCCGTGTTGTGGGCGCATTTTTCAATAGGTGATACAAAATATGTTCTTCCCTTTCGTCGCCTTCCTTCGCATTGAAGACCTTTCTTGCAGGAGCTTCTTCATCCATACGCACCTCAGCCACTGGATCTTAATTCGCTTGACTATGTCGTCGTTCCATCGGATGCGGTAGTCGTTGCCAAGGACCGTAAATCTTTCGCTTTTTATACAAATGTTAAAGTTAACATTGTTGAATGTTGGAGCCATCCAATTTGGTATGTAGACTCATGTTAGGCTCATAAACCAAACCTTTTTCCTTAGTACAGTTAGCCTTACCCCTCAACGCATCGATACACAAATTTGCACAGAATATAGATTTTTATGGGAAAATGAGTACAGGGTATCCCAGTGTCGGGAACCGTCCCCACGCTCTGCATCAAATATGTTTTGTTTTGTAAGCCGTCAAAATACTTAAGCCGAAAACTGTAATCACAATCTGTAGCACAATCTTCTGTTTCAATCTTCCAACTAATGTAGAATACTGTGTAAATAATATGTATATATATACCCGATAGCTCCTAGCTAATGTACCCATCAACTCGAGAGTGTATTCCACGAAATGAACCGCAAAATGTAGCCGGTAGTCGCGCCTTTTCGCAAATGTTCCAACAGCTGCTGAATAAACAATTCTGGCATTGCTTTTACATAGCTTTTTCTTTTTGTCGTTACCAACTTGCTTTAAAGATGATGATGTTGATGATGATGTTGGTGATGATGATGATGATAAACTTAGCTGGAAATCGGCTTAGACGTTTTCTTTGTTTTACTGATTATTGCTGTCTGTTTGGAGTACAGCCATTATCAAAGGGCACTCAAAGCGGCAACCGTCCCACTCTGTACTAAGTACTAATCTCATATTAAATTTGTTAGTCATTCGAAAAGTGCAAAACATTTGACAAAAAATTGATTCAGCCAAGTCGACTGGTATAAAAGCCAGTCTAGAAAGCTGCTCAGTTAGTAAAAGCAAACTGTCTGTGCCAAAATGAAGATGTGGCAGTTACTCTTAATCGCTTTGGTATTGAGCTGCAGGCTGCAACCTGGTCTATTGGTCCAAGCACCGAACTACTGCAATGTAATGCCTTGTCTCGAGTTCAACATAGCCTGCTACAACTATGGCGTATGTAGTGGCTAAGCTTATACTCTAACTTTTTTACACGAACTCTAATCCCCGATGCAGATTACAAAGAGTTGTAAGGAAAAATCTTATTTGTTGAGCATGAAGAACTACAATAGTGTGATTTCGAACGCCTTTAACAAATTTCGCAACGCGGTTGCTGGTGGCAAGCAATATGTAAATTTGCCACCTGCCGCGCGCATGTCCATAATGTACTGGTCGAAGGAATTGGAATACTTTGCCAAACTCGATGTAGCCTATTGTGATGAGCGACCTTTTGACCAGTATTGCGCCTGTTCCCCAAATTATTATTATATTGGCTTCATTAGCGATGAGCGAAATTACGATCCAGTTGATGAGCTGCCAACAGTAATAGAAAACATTGTTGAAGGCTGGACTCAGGCTGCGTCAACTCTACATCGCAGGGATACGCTTACACTGAAGAGAGAAAAATTTCAATTTAAGTAAGTTCAGAACACGTATTTCACTACACACTAAATAAAGTAGATATTTTATGTTTTGCAATTTTAGAAATGCGTCCAAAACAGCGTTGCTTTTAAGCGACCGAAATACGAATTTCGGTTGTTATGCTCTGATCCAAAATATCGAAGTGCGCACCAGTTTTCTTCGTTTCAGCTGTGCCTTTGCCACAGATAACATTGTCAATGATCGTATTTATAGGTGGGGCATACACGGTGGCAGCGGATGTAAGCAACGTGATCGCAAATATAAGAATCTTTGCGCTACTGGAGAGAAGTATGACAATCATAAGGAAAAGAAAGGCGCCATCCTGCTGCATAAATTTGTAGAGCATACATAACATAACATATATTTAGATTTAAGATTGCTGTTGAAATATTGCTTAAAAATATTAGTAACTTTCAGTGTATTGCAAATGCAAAACGACTCCGAAGTCTGTAGTACTCTGATCAAATTGAAAGGTGAAATTAAATCTTAATTTCATGGTATTCGAACCGCTTAATTATTTGGTCTTTAAGTTGATAGTGGGATGGGCCTGGGTTTTGGTATAACAGCTTCTGATCTCCACTCACCGGGGAATGGCCATGGTGATACCTGTATCTACCTTAACCAAGTTGACGCACAACCTCCACGTGGTGCCCAATGGATGGTCGCAGCGAAGCCCTCCCTGGGCTCTAAATTGGATGTGAATAGGGTTTGGAACCCGCAGCTTAAAAAACCACCTCAAATGAAAAGTAACACATCTCTGGTTTACTAACGAGCGATGATGGGTAAATTGCTGCTCCCGGAGTCAACTTCCCGACGGCTGCAATCATGGATGATGGTGTGCATATACCGCCGCCTAGCCAGAAGGCAGGTTCGCAATCAAACGTCTCAAGAACAACAAAGCTTCTGGCGCAGATGACCTGCGCGCAGAGTTGTTTAAGACTGGCAATGAGTTGGTAAGCACAAGCTCCTTTGCAGAATATGGCTAGATGAGAGCATGCCCGATGATTATAACCTTGGTGTATACTGTCGTCAAGAAGGTTGACTTATGTTGTGCGCTTACTGCCTTGGTTTCAGCCTCCTCTCTTTTGTATGAGGCCCTATCCAACGTATTGTGTGAAAGACTAAAGCTTTTTGCGAAAGAACTGATTGGATCTTATTGGTGTAGTTTTAGGCTTGGTAAATCCACCATTGACCAGATATTTACACTTAAACAACGAACACCAAATCCAAACCCACCATCTCTTATTCGATTACAAAGCAGCATTTGATAGCCCGTTAATGTATAGCGTATTTTCTTTCGTGTCTAAGTTTGGAATGACTGCAAAGTTGGTAAGACTATGCACAATGACGTTGAGCAACACACGCAGCTGCGTCAAGTTAGGAAAGAGCTTCTAAGAGCCTTTTGATACCAAGCGAGACTTCAGACAAGGCGATGCCCCCTCCTGCGACCTCTTCAACATTTTAATAGAGAATGTATTGCGAAAGGGCGAAGTAAATAGGAACGGAACTATATAAGAGTGTTTAGTTGATTACATGTCGATATCGTGTCGCCGTACTAAGCGAGCGGTTATTGAAAGAGAATCTGCTAGGGTGTGGGTCTCGTTGTAAATCAGAGCAAGACGAAGTATATGCTTTCTACGAGTAGAGAGACACAGCAGTTGGGCTCTCAGATTGATGATGAAAACTATACTTGTACGGATTTATAGCACACTTTGGCCGTTCTAAGGTTAAAGAGCGCCAAAGCAACGCCGCGGCTAATTAAACCTACGCTCTCCGCTAACATTACTCTTTTCCTTTTACTAATAATTAAATAAGTTACATTGTTTGAACTAATTCATAATCTGTAATAAATAGTTTGAATTTGAAGTCACGTTATATCGGTAATTTCATTCACACTGAATTGAAAGTCGCCAGAGCAGCATATGCTCAACTTTGACATACCGTGCAGGTGAATGTCACAACAATACTTTTAATATTGTCAAGGATTTTCTCTACCTTGGCACTACAGTCACGATGAATAACGACGTCAGCATGGATATCAAGCGGAGAATTCTACCCGTTTTTTTTTATGGAGCTAAAGCATGGGTGATGATGGCGTGTTCCCTAGTGAACCCTTGGAATGTTTGAACGGAAAGTACTCCGTAAGATTTTGGACACCTATCAAGAGAAAAGAAGAAGAGTGGAAAACGGCAGTTCTGTAGTAGTTCGCCAAATATATAGCCGTAGTACAGTTTAGAGACTTAGTGCACTCTCTCTCTTCAGACACCAGTTCCCAACTAGTTCATAGCGAACCCGTTTGCCAATCCTAGCACAAAACTGTGCAAAACTATTATCGCTGCGCCTGGCTCGATGTGCCAAACACATACATATATTTCATCCTTTGACAGAAGCACTGCGGGACCAGAGCAACAACTGTCTAAATCAGCTCTTGGTGGGGTCTTAAATATTTAATGGTACGCCGAATCCTCAATGAGACGATGGCAAAGTCCGACGAGAGCGAAGACACTAAGAGAAAAAAATGGCAAAGGATGATGAAAAGGCGTGGAGCAGAAACCAAAGTGTATTGCATATAAATAATGTAAAAGTGTGAAATGCGCCTAATGGCGTGCTACGTTGATGACGTTGACAATGTCGACGACAGGCAAAGATATCGAGCGAGAGTGAGAGAGGGCGAGAGAGAGAGAGAGAGGGAGAGAGCGAGAGCCAACGGTAAAGCCTGCCATTCGCAATGTCTTTGCATGCGCATGAAATGGCGCATAAAATGACAATTGGCAGCTGATGTTGGTACCCAGCGGACCAAACGCTCGTTTATGATATCGCATACAAGTGAAATGCGAGACTCAACCCGACAAAACGCTCGTTTTTAGATGCGAAAAAGATACGAATAAGATTCATATGTCGTTCAGTTTGTGGCAGCAAAAGCTATTGTCTACGTGTGTCGCAAGAAATATTGTTTATTTTTGTTCCCAACAAAAAACTTGTTTTTTTATGGTCCAACACTTGTTGCCCGGGAACTGCACTTCTTCATGTCTGTGCGCCTTCTTGGAGTTGGCGAGTAATCACCTTGACAAATATTTAATCAAATAATTAAAATTTGAAATGTAAACAATAAAATTTTAAATTTCTTACCAAATTTTAAAGAGATTTTTCAACTTTGAGGCTTTCCTCGCTCCTTAGCGATAGCAACTCGGCACCTTGCCGGTCCACTTTCGTTATTAATTTTTCCATGTCGGTCTTTACTTCTCGCAAAGTAATTAATATATCTGTAAATATATAAAATAAACCTTTTGAACATGAATTTAATGGCGAAATGATTCATTGCATTACCAGAATGATTGCAATTGTTGAAATTCGAGTTAGATATATCTGAAAAAAGTTGAAACAAAAAGTAATATAATTTATATTACAACTAAATTTTTTTAATGTGTTACCTGACCAGATTTGGTTTGGTGTATTTTCAATTTGTGTATTGTCGGCTTTACATTTTTCTTTTGCACCCGCCTTTTTATTGCAAAACACTCGCCAACATGCTCGTATGCGAGCATTTTACGTGACTCTCGCTAATATTTTATGCACAATGATGGTCGCATTTTTATCGCAGAACACTTGTTTCAAAGCTCGTATGCGAGTGTTTTGCGAGAAAACACCGTAACAATCGTTTTAAACTCGTTTGCGAGCTCACTTGCGAGCATTTTGCGATATTTTCGCTAAAGGCACGTATGTTGGTACACTGGGTATACATCTATTTGTGTTATTGTCTGTGTGTGTGTGTGTGTATGTGAGAGGGCGCAAGTACTGTCCAAATAACAGTTACTTTTATGCTTGCGGCATTATCTATATTTAATAGCATCTAGCTCTGAACTCAAGCATAATCTATATAGCATTTCCTTTGCTGTACAATAGAAATTTTTCATTGACATTCGATACTAAATGAAATTTAGAAATTTGCAACTTTCTGGAAAACTCGCTTTTACTTTAACGCCTAAAACCTTTTTAATTTAACCAATTTATTCAATTTTGTTTTTAACAACATGTCTTGCAATACGTGTCCACCGCGTAAGCCACCATTTTTTCCGGAATGCTTCGAGCGCGTTTCCGGCGTTTGTGCCAAAAAGAATCCGGGCAATCTTCAGTCCCTGCACTTTATGGCACATCAGATAATGCCCAAATTTTTTGAAGGCATTGGTATAGATTACGTGCACCGATTGGCGCCAAATAAATTTGTATGCGCTTCTTGGGTGCTAAGTCATTTGCAACCCGCCGGCTTTCGCTTTGGCGGTATCTATACATTTCGCATGGAAAATGATGTCATGGTAAGCAGCCGGAGTACACTAGTTAATATCTGTCACGCCAAAACGCCTTACAGCTCTCGCCCACCATTATTGGGGACATACATCCAAGCTCAATGGCCGCAAATTTAAATATACTATATTATCCCTTCAAATGTCTGCGCATGGAGGCCGTCATGCAAAAGGCCAATGAGGAAACACCAGTCGACACCACATACACCATAGAGCTAACAAGAACTTGCGATACCTTGACCGGAACTCTTTATAATGTACGCAATGACAGCGGACGCGGTACTCTGTCTTTCATGCGTGCCATTTCGGATCACTGGGCTGTTGGTACCGAGTTACTCTTGGAGTGGACTGAGCCCAAAAATGTCATGACAGATTTGGCCTTTGCAGCGCGGTAGTTCATAGCCTTTACATATTGATCTCTAAGCTGTAGTCTCTAAAAACAATCTCTTGCAGTTATTCGCATTATAATTATTCCTTTGCGGCCTCTGCTTCGCGCCAAGGTCTGGATATTAGCTACTGGCAGCGGATACATCCTCAAATACAAATGAGCAATACCCTGGCCTGGAGTCGCAGCACACGCAAGACTATTGCTGCGGTTGGCTATCAATGGAACTTCCCGAGCTCCGTAGTGCATGGAAAGATTGACTCAGATGCCTCTGTGGGCTTTATGTGGAACAAGTAAGTTGTATGCGACTTTTTACACATTAGGGCAGGCATGTGCACTAATAGGCGGCACGAGCCGAACTTTAGTCGTATGCTTACTCAAAAACGACCAAAGTGCTTGCCGAACGCTTGACTTGCTGATTTTAAAAGGACAAACGCCTATTAAGGCCCGCTTATGTCGCTCACGACCATAACAAATTCACGTTTTTGTACGTTCTCTTTCTAAACATGCCTGTACTAGGTGGCAGTTGTTTTGGTGCCGGTATCCAAAAGATATATGCAGACCTCTCATATAGAATCAGTACATATTTAGGATCAAAATGCTATGAAACGAGTAATTGAGTCACTTCAAAAACAAGTGCGATGGATTTTGCCAACAAGTCTTGGCTTCTAAGAAAGAAGCACTGTGGCTGAAGCTTTAGCCTTCTAAAAGTCTGAAATTTCAAGAGCTAGTAGAAGTGATTTAATGCCGTTAAATGCCTGTCGTCTCCAATGATAGATGACGGCGTGGATATACCGCCTTTTAGCCATGAGGTAGTTAATTGCAATCAAGCGACTCAATAACAACAACGACCTGCCCGCAAAGTTGTCCAAGACTTTCGGCAATGAGTTGATAAGGTGCATGTACCAGCTCTTCTGCAGAATATGGCTAGATGAGAGCATGCCCGGTGAATGGAACTTTGGTGCCCTTTGGCAGGGTGACCGCATGATGGGCGCTTCTTCTTCTTCTTAACTGGCCATAACAACCCGTTATCGGGTAACGGCCTGATGTAAATATATTCTATATATTATAGAGGCGATGCGGACTGTCAGTTTGGTGTTCAAAACTATACTCTTGCCAATAGATGTTATTTGGTCTCAGTAGGAAAATCAGTAGTAGAGACCACTGTCGCCAGACGAAACACTATAAGGCGCTAATTCCCGTTTTGATTTATGGCGCTGAGGCATGGATGATGTCGCAGTCTGATGAAAATGCACGTGGAGTGTTCTTGCCTTACCTTCCTTTATGTCTTGTTGTACGTATGGATCAATGAGCATGAAATTTAGTAGAGTGAAATAATTGGCCGTTACACCTACGTCGTCTTTAAAATGATCGCATTTCAGTAAAAATGTTGAATTTTTAACAGTCCACAATTCCACTCTTTGGTATGGATAAAAAAGTTGCTGCAAGAAAGGCCTTCAATGCGGCTGTTGAAGTTGAAGGCGTTAAAGGGGTAGGCCATATCTCTGTTGGAATTACAAGGTAGAGAGCACTCTAACTACCTTTGGTTACACCGATCCCCATAGGAATGCTCTACATCAGGCCGTAATACGCCAACGGCTGGTTATAGCCAGTTAAGAAAAAGTAGAAGTGTTTACAAAGATATTCTTCCGATTCTTATGCAAATAACTTTCTCTTCAGCTTTATACATATCGCTCATTTACTTACCTGTCATAACTCAAAATATTAGATTTTGATAGCTGGGGAGCGGAGCGATCTATATTTATTTTTATAATTACACTTTTATTTATAATACTTTTTTTTTTATCTTAACCATCGCATCCTTTGTAGTACTCTTAAAGAGCGAATTGATACCCACTTTAAATGCTGCATTCCGGCTAGTTATTATGTCAAGAGAGAAATTAGTTATAAATTATCAGGGTATCCAACCAGTGTCAACTAACATGGGGAAATCGAACCGTGAGCGAGGCACAGATTCGCCGCTATAAATCAGTGATTGGCAGCGTTAATTTAAGTAGCTGCATTATGAGTTATCATTAAATTATGTGAGTCAACAGAGAAAAGATATGTATGGAACACATTTATCCAACGATGTTCAGAAACAGAGAACACAAGTGACACAACGTGAATTAGTGAGCGACATAAACCTGCTGCTTTTCTCCCTTACAAGCAGCACTGAATCAAGCCTTCGGCTAGCACTTTGGCCGTGTCTGTTTTAGAGCTGACGCGTTCCTGTTAGTGCTTTGCTCTGTCCGCTCCATGACTCACATGTGCATGTTTTACAGTTGCTGCTGGCAGCTTCTACGCTTCTTCTAGTCGAGAAAAAAAGAGTATTTTTACAAATTGTTGGCCGAGTTTATACAATTTTTAAAATAATTAGACACAACGTGTACATTTATGCATGTTTAAACTTAATTTGCAAAGTTTTTAAGCTACAAATTGCAGTACTGTCGGAGTTCCAGTCGCTGTTAGCATCGTAAATAAGGTGCAATTCATCTAAAATAGGAAGAAATTACAAAAACAAACTTGCATTTCGACAAAAGTTACATTTTCACAGAAATGGTGATGGTTTTGATGAAATGCTTGGCATATATTTGCAGCCATACTGAATATGTTTGTTCGAAAATCGATCGACCGACGAAACGGTTCTTCAGAAAATTGAATGAATGAAAAGTTTTTGCCTAGAATAGCTCGCTTTTGGGGGTTACAAGCTGTTGGTAATTGTTACTCTTACTGTAGTTGTCAGTTCTCTGGAGAGGAAAGTGCAATACCTAAATTTTGAGCAACAACGGTCTAAAAAATGCTTACTTACTTTTCATTAATTATTTAATCAATATATTAATTTCTGATACCTTCTTTAGATACGTGCAAGGAGTGCCGTTGCAACTTGGACTAAGCGTTGTCTTCAGTTTACCCACCGATCGTTTCGCCTTTGGCATCCGTCTCCTGCTGGATCCAAGTGGACTGCGTCGCGGGGATTAATCTACTTGAAAAATTATGTTATATATTTTGATTCAACTAAATTCACTGATAATGTTACTAAATGCTATAACATATCTCTAGCTTAGCACCTTGATTTTAATGCTTGACTCCGTCTAAGGCTGCCACACATATGCTTGGAAAAGCTAAAAACAAAACCTGAGTTACGTATAAAGAAAATTTAGAGTCCACTCAGCTGCAATGCTGCACGTTAAGTATACGACACAGTGGCAACTACAGCCGCATTATGACCAGAGTTGCTTTTCTTGCCGAAAGCAGCAAAGAGTTCCTCCTTTTAAGTTGTTTGGGAAGCAAGCATTTGATTTATGTACGCAGAAGTCTAGACACAGTAAATATTTTTTAATGCCGTGCTTGAAAGTGAACAGAAAATGCTCTCTTACTCGTACATAAGCATAAATAAATGTGAGAAACGCAAGAAATATCTATGAAATTGGTAGCTAGAGGAGCTCAGCTGAGTTGCACATAATTTACTCGATAATCTGCTTAACAAATACTCCAACGCAAGTTGCTCCAAATGTCTGACCCAGAGAGCGTCCTAAAAGGGACCAGTTTTGCTTGAAATTGATTTTTGGTCTAAAAAGTTTTCAAATTGATGCGACCAAGCAAAAAAAAAAGGCCTGCCACAGAATGTAGCATGCTTACTGGGGCAGCTGAGCTTTGTTTTCACTATTTAAAGCAGCAATTGTGGCATAGCCTATATAAGCGGCTTTTCACATACTCAGACAAGTAAGCGAGTCGGAAAAGCTGTAAAACTTCGTATGCAAGTTTTTCAATCAGTTTACACACACACACACACACAGCCAGCTGATAAAAGCAAATATTAATATTTCAATAAATGTGTAAAATCCTTTTACGTTTGCTTAACATTTCCAGCAACTACAACAACAAAAAGCAAAAACTTCTCCTGGCAGGGTTGTCGCCTCAGGAGCGCCCAAAAAACCCAACGCCTGTATACAATGGGGAATTCGTCTGTTCTCTTTCTGGTTTTTATTGATGTGCGCTTATCGTAGTCTTTACAAATCATTAGATTTTCATATCCGATGAATTTTACAACAATTTTTAAACATTTACCAACAAGCTGCAAAAGGATTTTTTAAAAGCACACATTCACATACATATACGTACAGAGTATATTGAGTTTTCTCAGCTCAGTCTGCCTCCTTTGTTTGCACTGTACCATTCTGACGCTTTCCGGCTCTCTCTCTCTCTGGATACGTGTCAATTTTATTTATACGTACATTTTCTTTTAATTTTTCATACTGTTTTCTCTATAAATTTTATATTGTATCGTACATATGCAGTTGGCTCTTGGTGCTCTGTCCGTGTTAATGCAGACATTTCCTCCGTGTCGCCATTTTATGTTTATTTAAACTTCCTTGTAGGCACATATTATACACACACACACACACACACACCCACAACACAGCGACACGGCTCAGAATGTTCGCTGCAAGCAAATAATAAAGAAATTTCTCACATAATTTATTATCAATGGCGGCAAAAAGAAATGCCAAAAAGAAAAGTGTCAGACAAATTTCATGAGTTGGAAATGCTTTCAGCATGTCCATTTCCATGTCTCGAAATACGTATGAAAATGGAAGGAAAGCAGGAAAAGTTTTAAAGCAAATTATTTTAGTTATGAAATTAATCATTGAAACTCGTGGAATTTGTTTAATTCACTTCTGGTAAGTTATGTCAGTTATTTCATTATATGGCAAGAAAACTTCATGTGCCATATAAGAGGGAAAGGCTTTCGAATTGACAAGCTTAAAATTCGAATCTGTCTAAATTCTAAATTAAGCGACGACCAAATTTAAAATATGCATACAACTTTTATTGAATCTATAATATTTCCAAAAGTTTATTTGCCTTGTGATTTAAGGGTTATACGTATTTCTAAAACTTGTTTCCCTCGAATCTGAAGCAGTTCCTAACTGCTGGAGACCTTATCCTGAGTACACACAAATCTCTATAAAGATACTGCAAAATAATCACATAGTACACAGGATTATAATGAGAAATATGAATCCAATACTCTGTATTTTGAGACAAGATGTGCAAACTCTTTGAAAAACGAACGTAAAAAAATACTTTCCAACACGAAACTTTCAGGCGGGACTTGAACCCGAGATTGATATTATGCTCAAGATAGCGCATTTGTTGAAGTCATGTTTTGTTAAGGTTTGAGAACGGATTAGAGAGAACGCTTAGTTTTGAGCAGCGCACTAATGGAAGAACTGTACTGTTCGAGCCAGAATTAAGAGGTTGAAGTGCATCCTTTCCAGGAGCTCGCTGTTGGGTATCAGGCATAAATTTTGATCTACTTGGTAGATAAGCACTGGTTTTGAGATATGCAATGCCTATTAGGGGAATTACGGAAAATAGAATTTGGAGCATTATTACCGGAACCGCATGATAAGTCAGAAACAGTACACAAATTGATCTAAAAGTGGTCTATGATAGGTTTGTGCTGGAATTCATAAAGAATTAAGTTGACCTTTCAATTGACATATAGCGGTTCAAGTGACATTTCCTTGCGTCTTGCTAAGAGTGGTAGTACAGTTGTGCCTTCCTGTATAGATACAGAGCGAAATCAGGTTTTAGATACACATGGTGCACTCTGGTTCTGGAGGAAAAACTTGTCCGGATTATTATGGGGCGATAATGGGAATAAAGCCGCTTACGGAGCTAACTTCCCGACGTCCTCAAACATTGACGACGGCATGGATATATGGCTAGAAGAGAACATACCCGATTATTGGACATTGGTCGAAACAAAGCAACAATCGACTGTATGGATGTTCCAATACCAGCCAAACCCAATGAATGCTATACAACCAGAAGAGTTAACAAAATTTTTGAGAACCAATTGCCACGAATCGACTTAAACAACGTATTCGTGGGTCAAACGCCTTACAGACTTGGCACCTAATGTCTTCTTTGCTCCCAACATCAGAAGTGGCTGTTGAAGCATTCAAAAAGCTCATTTTAGAGTTTGGCAAAAGTTATTCAAAAATTGGTTTGGAAAATTGTATAAGAAAAGAATACTATTTTCCATGATTCATTATCGTTCTTCAATAATAATAATTTTCAAGGCCACCCTCATTCCAAGTCTTAGCCTGCTCATTGGCGGTGTTGCACGGAATTCGACAATATCCGTATTGAGAAAATAGAATATGCTGTATTTGTTTGTTGCTTTTGCGTTATCTTTATCGCAGGACTTAAGTCTTGAGGACAAGGCAGAGGACGCAAAGGTTCCAATTGTCGGAAATCCTCTTATCTAGATATATTCCGCAAATGACCTGGTGCATGTACATTTTCAACTTCTATCCGCCAGTCTTGAAAAACTCTGCAGGTCGCCCATCTGCGCCAGCAGCTTTGTTGTCGACACACGTGAGTCCGAGTTTCTTTGAATATGAAAACACTGACTAGAGCTCGGATTCGGATTCAGGAACCCAAAAACATATAGCAAACATGGACTGACCACCAAATAGGAATATGTAATGTGTTTTTTCTTTTTTCGTACCCACATGCGAACTCTTATTAATTTTATTGCTGAACAATTTGTACAGCAATTAGGAATCCAACTTTTAAAGAGGCCAAAAGTATGCATTTAAGTTTTGAGTTGTTTTTAAACAAACTTAAAGCAGCTCTTAAAAACTAAATGATTAATATACAATGAAAACAAAACCCGTTTAAAAGGGTCAAAATTACATACATATGTATATTTATATTGCTCAGTGTAACGTAAATAGAAAATGTACAAAATATTCCCCAGGCACAAAATTCTTAAACAAGAAAATAAGCAACGGAACTTGTTTGCTAGCCACACCAAATAGCGTTTATGTTTTTAAAAAACCAAAAAAACAAACACAAAAATGCAAGCAGACACACACACACACACACATACACACACACACACTTATTTCGTGTGCTTACCCCTAAATGCAAAGCTCGAGCACATTTTTGTTTTTGTTGGAGAGTGTTACTTTGTTTTTTTTTTTTTTGGGTTCGCTGAGTGGAAAACATATTTAATTAAAGCTATCCGCATATTAAAAACTTTTTTGTTTTGTTTTTATATTTTACACTTGGCTAGGATTTGTTGTTGTTGTTTTTCTACTTTTTGTTGCATGCTTTTTGGCGAAACGAAAACTTAAGCTGCCACATTACCGAGAGTTTTGTTGTACTGCAATGAAAATAAATAACGTTGCTCCAGGATTGGGGCTCTGAGATAAAGGGAGGCACAACGGCATAAGCTTTAAAAAGCAAAAATGCCCCAAGGCGCGGGTCACTCAAGTTTTATAAATATGCAAAATTTTAATGAATTTTTGTTTCTTGCAGTTTGTTGGTTTTTTTTCCTTTTTCACTTCGCTGAAGACCGCCCACAGTTTGAAATGCGGCATACTTTGGGGAGCCGCTCGGCTTGCCTTAACCATTAAGTAGCTTTAAATTCAGGCCAACTTTAGTGTTTCTTTTAATTTGCGATAAGAAATTAAAGCAAACAAAAACAAGCAGCGAAAGCACAAAGGAAAAGCCATGTAATGACATTGTTCCCTACGCTGTTTACCTTTTGTACCTTTTTCCATTTCCCAATGCTGTTACTTCACCTTCTTTTTGGCACACTTTTTAATATACCTTTGAGTGAAAGTCATAAAATCACAATAAGTGGCCATTGGCTGGTTGCTTGGCAGTTACAACGAAAAACTTTTAATTTAATTGCTGCACTTTTAAGTCGAACCTCGTTTACTTTTAATTCAATTGGCACCACAAATGTTGTTGCTCTTGTTGTTGTTGTTTTTTTTTGCCCACCCCACAACTTCAAATCGAATTAAATGGCGCGCGGCTGCATTAACATAATCAGCTCATTGAGTCACGCATTGGCGAGCGTGTGTGTGCGGCAGCCCTGCAGGAAACATTAGTACTAGCAACAGTTTTAACTACTTCAAACGTAAGTAGTTGCGAAGCGGTTCAAAAAGTGGCAGTCGTGGGCTAGTACAAACACTTTTTGCAATCAATTTCGGCAAGGTCACTACGACACCGAAACCGATTGTACCGGTGAACCCAGCCAAATGCGGGTAGAGCTTTGGCTTGGCGTGGAGTTGTGTTTTACAACCGGGTGCTGCGACCCAAAGACCAACAGAGGTTGAGATAAGCCTCGATCCACACAATGGAAGAAATCACGACCAAACAGAAATGTTCACGTTAAAGACCAGTGACTTAATGTACCGGTGAACCAGTATTCATCAAACTAACGTAGGCAAGCAAAAAGCAACGAAAGTTTGCAAAATTAAGTGAAATACTTAATGGTGTCGTTGAATCAATTCTCGACATTTACTGTTTGAAGATTATTTAGTGTAAATGTTGAACGGGACAAAGATTCAAAGGGTCCATCAAGAATGATGAATGAAGAATGAACATGTCGATTGGTATCTCACCAATAACATGAGATATGTTGTCTTCCAATGTGGCAATATTTGCTGGCTTATCCGTATAGACGAGTGACTTACATATCCCCGACCCAATGATACCACCGGCTCATAAACCTCTCCAAACGGTACATATTTGTGGTTGCATTGCAGATCTTGCAATGCTTCTAGTTGCTCCTCGTGCCATATACGGCAATTTGGCCTATTAACGTATACGTATCGAATACAAATCGTTCATAAAAAGAACGATTTCTTCTATATACAAGAACAGAATGGTCTTATATCATGTACAAAATGCTATAAAGTTATGACCAACACGTTCTTAATAGCAGAACGGTGGTCTTAATAATGCCGTGCTTAATTTGAGACCAACCAATCATGATATCAAGAAAAAGCGTACATAACAGACTATTACCAATAAGTGGGCATGATTTCGAGCATTTCTAAGGCCATTTCACGGTCTTCATAAACAATGGCTGATACAGCAGCAATATTGTCCTTTGTACGCCAACGAATCGGTGGTTTAAAGTCTTCTTCTTCTTAACTAGCCATAACAACATGTTACCGGGTTATGGCCTGATAAAAACATATTCTTTGATTGGAATTGTGGTTTTACGAGGTGGGTCCCAAACCCTAAGCGCAACCCTTTTAGGGCCTAGGGTGGCTCTACTGGTCTCAAAAGAACCCAGTGTCATTCTTAGTCGCCTCATAAGACAAGCTTTGACCTGCTGATGTAGTATTCTCTGACCAGCTCACCACATGTGACGGGTTTAATGTCTAATTAGGTGAAATTGCTGCAAAATTTGCTTGAACAGCCTGCTAAGTAGGGCGATTATGACGATGTGATATAAACACATTTTTTACTGAGCACAATTTGTGGTAATCAAATTCATAAATTTGCAAAAGCTGTTTGGGCGTAAATCTATCTATGGTGAAATTGCAATGCTAACTGAGACACGTGTCACGAATCACGCTGAAAAACCAAACAGCAAACAATATAATACGTTCATTCTGCTATTAACGGGGTCCAACCAACTTCTTACGCCGGTGACTATTGTAACATAAAATGGATAGAAGAGCATTTTAGCAAATATCTTCCGGCCTTAAGTACTTTTCCGCTGACCGCAGCCTCAACATAATCTTTGATGGCCGTACTATTCCCACAAAGATATACAATTCCTTGACTATCTCTTCCAATTTGCCAATCCCTCAAAAGTATCCGGGGTTGGCAGATGCAAGCCTTCTCATTGAATACACCCCGTGAATGTGGTCCGCTTCACTATAGAGAAGCCAAACTGTGCAAAATGCTTACTTACAGTTTCCACAGGTAGCATAGAATCACACATGGTGATCAATAACTGCACACAGAGTAAATGTTCCCCATCTGTCACGATTTTCTGCATGCGCCACTACTAAAAATACTCACCCAAGCAGGGATGCAACCAGGCGCCCCCTTTCCTCTATACGTCATCTTGACTACTTGAACCTTCGCGGTGACCTAATTCCCATTGAGCATGTGTTTTTCCTACTCCTGCCAATAAAAGATGTGCTACTCATTGCCCACTTAGACTTTGGAAAACCACATTCAGGACCACAGCAAGTATACGACGGTATACCATGCACCATTCATTCAACCCATCGAAGCTTCTATCTGGTCAAAATTAGGCATAAGCTGTCAGTTTCCGATACTTGCTGTTGACTCAGCCCAAACTACCATGCACATTTTCGCATGTCGTAACTTCGGACCAATTCAGTCTAGTTATCTCGGTTGCTTTAACTGGATCAAATTGCTGCCTATAACTAACCCAAATCTATTCCCTAACGTTCCCCACGTATGTAGATGCATTTATATCTGCAAAAAGCCGTCACAACAACAATTGACATAGAACTAGTACACAACTAGTGACTATGCAAGTAGTCCCTTGCCACGCACGATACTAGTTCCTAACAAATTCCTTTACAAAAATAATAGTTCGCTGGCCACTGGCATACAAGTTTTACGATAAACCACAATTAGTCGTATTAGATACTAGTTCCGTACTAGTATGGTTTTGTGCATAGTACGTAAGCTTTTTACTTGGACTTGGCAGCCACAAGTCATATATACACACTCACTCATACGCTCAAACAGCTTAAGCAGCTGCTGCCAACATTTACCACTGAATTTTAAGTAAGCTGTCTAACAGATTGACTGCTCGACAGACGAAATGATTGACTGACTGAATGACTGACTGACTGACTGAGCATGAGCTTAGCATGACCAACGCAAAGGCGCTTAAACGCATTTAAAAGGCAAAACGCTTTAGCCAACTGACCAACTGCAATTGTCATGTAAGCTGTCTTCTAAAACCGAGATAAGAGCTTTAACAAATACAGTCTAACTTTTTCAAATCGTACATAAATTAAAGCAAAAGTATAGTAAGTACATAACATATGTATATACAGGTAGCTTCTACGTCGGGCGATAAAATACTTGAGGGTGGTTATGGGGTTAATCAGGCGTACAAATAAATTTGAAGTGGAGGTCTGCACAAAAACTCTGAATCGTAGGATCAGATGGCCTAATGTCTCTTTCTATTTCAAAAGCCGACTTTTGTCTTTTTGTGCAAACAGATCGATATGGATTTTAATTTAATGCGCTTATCAATGCAAAAGACCAAGGGATTCAACTTTTAGTATATCTACAATCGAAAAAAAACGAATTTTGGTAACACCAAACAAAGTTGACCATTTTCCGAATCATCCGCCTACCCCCGTAATACCGACGTTACCGAGAATTTACACAGATATTTGATATTCATGGGAGACATGGGTACAGGTTTTCCCACTGTCGGGCATCGTCCCGACTATATGCATCAAATTTTTTATCATATTTTTATTCAATCTCATTCTCAGAGCTCAAAATCGATTGTAATTTTTATACAATGCTGAGACCCAAAGAGCCTGAAAGTAATAGAGTGGAATCCTAGACCTTTAAAAAACAAAATTTTTGTAGAAAAGTGACCATTTTAGCACAACGTGAATATGACGCTGCTTGTGTTCCTATCTCTGTCAGATAGACTCACTCGTAGGCAAAATTGGAAAATGGAAAGAGCAAAAAAAAACGCACATGTAAGCACTGTGCTGAAAATTGTCGCTTTTTAGTAAGTCGATTCAATGTAACGATCAAGGATTCCCCTCTTTTAAATTTCATGCTCTTTGGCGTAGACCTAGCAAATAGCTTATAGAAGCATAAAGCATATAGTAATATTTGGCTTTTGTCATTCTACAGATTGCTTTATAATTAAGAACGCTCAATACTTTTTCGAAGCTTGTTTTTTCGCATGTTTCTCATTATCTTTGCTTTTTATACGAACTTTTTATGGCAATAAACTTAATATCAATTCCTGCCCACACACAGTCCACATATCAAGCTGCCAATTCAAATAACTCACATTCATAACTGACACATGTAATGAGTTATTTTAACCCAGATTTCATATTTTTATGCAACCCATAAACTATATTGAAAAAAATCGCATATTCTGCAAATGCAATTGCATGCCACTTCTTTCGCTGCCGTCGAAAGGGGGCGGGCATGAGGGGGCAGCAAATGAATGCTGGCACATGACAAGCAATGTTAATAAGTTTTTATGCTGGCATAATAAACAAAGAGTAAAAAATGAACTTATTTGAAAATGAGAAAAGCGGAAAAACTGCAACGCACTCAATATTGCTTGGTTAGCCGCAGAAAAATCACAGCCATCAAATAATTAAACTGTCACGGCATTTCAGGGACTGTCAATTACATTTGCGAGGCATAGAATCGAGAAAAAAAAAGTGTATATAAAATATGTTCGCTACTATATAGTAATATGCAAAACTCTGAACTGGAAATTGAAAACTGCATTTGAACGCAATTTTTATATTTAAATTGAAAATCAAATAGCACTGAAGCCAGATATCGGATATGAGTGCCTCACTTGCCAAGCCACTTGGCTTTTCAAAATGGCGCCCATATGCGTGGGTGGAAATGCAAAAAGTGAGGGGCTGACATGGTTCGGGTTGCTTTGCCAGGTCGTTGCGGTCTTTGCTTTGTGGTTAAAGTGCGAAATAAAAATATGTATTGATGGTTTAGCGCTACAACTACAATAACAACAGAATCAGCAGCAGCAAAAGGCTACCCGCGCCATTTTGAATTTGCATTTAGAAAAATTCCAATTAAAATGCAAGCAAAAGAAGTGGGGAAAATAAATAAAATGGAATCCGGAAATGGCAACGTAACCCTTTTGATGTGCATTCATTTTGATAAAAGCGGCAACAGCTGCCTCACTCTTAGTATCTTGCATCATGCAACTAAAAGAAAGCAATAATTTTAAGCTTCTCTGCAAAATATTTTCAAAAACACAATTTCTCATTCTTTAGGACTCAAAGTGTCTGCTTTCTTTAGCAATTTTTCCATATAACCAATATTTGTTTCTTTTAAGATAAGTGAAACGGGCCAATTTGAAAGAGAGAACGGAAAAGAGGAGGAAGAAGAAAAAAAAGTGAAAAAAGAAGAAGAAAACGAGGAAGGGGAAGGGAAACGGGAAGGGGAATATGCTCTACCCCGAAAAGAGCACGAGCCACCTAGTAAAAATACATCCAAAATTGTGAATATGTCCGATGATACGACAAACGGTTTAGTAAAACGTGAATCGGGTTGCTCCACAGGACACGGGAGTCGACAAGCGGAGTGAACAGGGGCGGAGCCCGCTAATATTTTTATATTGTATTGTATTGAAACTTAAAATAAACATTATAAAAAACTGATCATATATACATCGCCGTATTAGTTTAGTCTGGCGAGAGGCGTCTTTACTATTGTGAGAAACATCTATTGGCAAGAGTGATGTTTCGATTAATCTAAAAGCTGACATCATTCTTCATTGTGACGGTGTTGTCAAGGAAGACGAAATTCTTAAGAACATCAAAAGTATTGTTTTCAACATCAATCTGAGAGTCTACCCGCTGTGTCTCTCTACTCGTCGCTCTCTCATTTACCCTAACACCCACACTGGTAGATTCTCCTTCAATAGCCGCAAATACGCTGAAAACTGCACGCTTAGTACGATCAATGATATCGATATAATCTACTATAATCTGATAACAACAGGTCACTCTTACAGTTTAATATTGTCCCTTTATGATGTACTCTAGCCTTTCGCAACACATTCTCTATCACAAAGTTGTAGAAGTTGGAGAACATAACCTACATAACATATAAAAATAAAACTCTGCTTATCATTTTAGAACTTATGTTAGAGGGCAATAAAAGAAACATCTGTTTATACTCAAAATTATAATGAGTTTGTAACTTTGTTCAAATATATCTAGCATTATTTATTCTTAGATAAGACGGTCCTCAAATAACTTTACTTACAAGCGCATTGGTCTAAAGTCTGTAGTGTTAATTATACCCATGTATATGTATAATGATTTTACCACAATGAATGGAAAATTTTCGCTTTATCATTGAGGCACATGGAAATGCCAGAAAAACCCATTGTGGTTTCTCTTACCTTCAGATTAAAAATTGATGGATGCGTATAGCTACAGATAGACCTCCAGCGATTTCTTATCTAACAGATAACATATAAATTAAGAAAATGTAGGCCATTAATTTTTGGTCTAATCATTGTTGAACTAAGGAAGATAAATCGAGTGGTATAAAATGAGAATGAACTTGGTCATGCATACGCAGTAGTCAAGTTGGATAATCACCATGTCATACCCACCGGAGCTTATTTACGATGAGAAGCAACGAATTTGGAGCGGTCCAAAAGAACGGCTGTTGTTTTCAAAGGACTTGTCTGTGGGAGAGGTGATATTCAGAGAAATGCAGCGGCATCCAAAGGATGTGGCACAAGTAAGCTGATCAATAAAACTAATATTGCCAAAAGTATCCATAATGGGAGTTCTTACCTAGATCTCAGCCACAGAGCATACGGTGCTAATCCGTGAGCAGCTGCTATTAAACGCTAAGCGAGTGGCCAGCTATATGCGTCAACTGGGTCTACAGCAGACAGATATTGTGGGAATCATTGCACGGAATACCACCCACATATCCGCAGTGGCATTTGCATGCTTCTTTAATGGAATACCCTTTCATTCGCTGAATGTGGAATATGATCAAAATAACATCAATAGTTTGTTTCGCATCACTAAACCGAAATTAATCTTCTGCGATGGCGATGAGTTTGAGAAGATAAGCGCAGCTACAAGAAAACTGGATGTGATTATAATTACCATGCGGAATCATCCACCGGGAGTCACTAGCATAACAGATATACTAACGACTAAATTGGAAGAGAACTTTGCTCCCTTGAGGCTAAAAGATGGCAACAAGCAAACCCTTTGCATACTCTGCTCGTCGGGCACAACGGGTATACCGAAGGCGGTTACGATGAGCAATTGCCAAAAATTCGAAATTATGCCAGATTTAACCACAGCTGATGTACAATACTGTCACTCGACTTTGGACTGGTTTTCGGGCATATTTACTCTAATCCTTAACGGGCTGTTCAGCACCCAGCGCATCATAACGGACAAGCCCTTTAAACCCGGCACAGTTTTACGTCTACTGGAGGAGTTTAAAGTAACTTGGCTCTTGGCACCACCTTCTCACATGGCTATGTTTGTAAATTGTCCGGAAATCGAGAAAACTAACCTAGAGCACATACGCTCTTACTATTACGGCGGAAGCCGTTGTTCTGCGGAGGTGCTACAAGCCATGCGAAAACGTTTACAGAAAGGTAGCTTGCGAAACGCATATGCTATGTCGGAATTGGGTGCGGCTACCATAAATAAGCACTTTGACGAAAAGCCCAATTCAGTGGGATGTCTGTTACCCGAAAATAAACTGAAAATATTAGGCGAACAAGGCGAAGCTTTGGGACCAAATCAGATGGGAGAAATATGCGTCAACAATGGCGTATACTGGGCGGGCTACTATGGCAATCCGGAGGAGTCAAGCAACTTACGAGATGCTGAGCTGTGGCTTCATACTGGTGATTTGGGATACGTCGATAACGATGGCTTCCTTTATTTAATAGAACGCAAAAAAGAAATGCTTAAGTATAAAAGGCTACAGTATTTCCCCTCCGAAATTGAAAAGGATATATCTAGCATGCCTGAAGTCTCCGAAGTTTGTGTCTTTGGTGTATGGAATGATTTTGACGGTGATGCGGCCGCTGCGGTAGTAGTGAAGAAACATGATGTGGATCTTACGGCACAGGATGTTATTGATTATGTAAAAGAACATGTGACTGCAACTTATAAGCAACTTCATGCTGGAGCTCTCATAGTAAATGAAATATTACGTCTTCCGAATGGCAAAACGAATCGTAGGGCCAATAAGGAGCACTTTTTGAAACTAATAGGAAAAGTTGAAAGACGATGAAAGTGTTTTTCATTCGGTCGCTAAGAAATAGTTTTTGTGGCGTACTTATAATTAAAATAAAGGTTATCTTAAATGAATAGTAAATACAAAGATACATCAAAATCAGAGACAATTTGAAGAATACTAATAAGCTCATAAGATAATTATATATAACATTCAGTAGAAGTACAATACACACAGCTTCGTCAAAGTAGTCAAGGAATTTTTTAAATCTCCTTAAAATAAAAAAAATTTGATGCAGATAGTCGGGTGCCCGTCTGTGGAATACTCTTTACCCATTTCTCCCATGAAAATCAAATTTCTGTGTAAATTTCCGTATCGATGCTTTGAGGGGTATAGTCGTAATAACGGTTACTGTGGGGGTAGCGGGATGATTCGGAAAAAGGTCAATATTATTGGGCTTATAAGCCTAACATGGGTCTACACACCATATTTTGTATCTCTATCTTTAATATTTACATTTCTATTAAAAGTGAAATTTTGTAGCAGTTTGTTAGAGGAGGGTTCTAAAATTGGGACTTTATTATCTGTATCTTGTAAAGTTTCTATCCGATCTTAATAATTTTTTCACAACATATGAATATTATCAGTTTGCATGAGTGCACAAAATTTCAATTGGTGTGTGTGTAAATCTGTCACGGGGGAAATGCGCATCTTTAGGTAAAAATTTTTTGCTCCTACTCTTATAGTCTCTGAGAAACAGAGACCAACACGGCAGATGGACAGACAGATAGACGGACAGACGGACTTGGCTATATCGACTCGACTATTGCTCCTGATAAGTTTTGCACATGGAACCTATGGTCCGCGTCGCCTCCTTTTGACTGTTACATACATTGCACAAATCTATAATACCCTTTACCCGTTAACACTTCGGCCGTGTCTGTGTCAGAACCCGGTGAAAGTTCGGTCAGTGGTGCACAAGTGTGGTTTACGGATATGAGGTCTAAAAGCGAAAGAGGAAGAGGAACATAAAGGGAAAGAAGAAGAAGAAGGGAAACGGGAAGAGTAATATGCTCTACCTCGAAAGGAGCACGGGGTCTGGCGAGCGGAGCGAACATGGGTCGAAGCCACCTAGTCTTCTTTCTTTAACTGTTACCGGGTTACGGCCTGACGTAAAGCTCTCCTCCAAGCTTCTCTGCTTTGCGCGGCCTTGGTCCAATTGGTGATACCAAACCTTTCGTCGCTTCCCTTCGACTCTTCTTTCAAGAGCTTTTTCATACATACTTACTACATGACCTGAGCCGCTGTATCTTAATTCGCTTGACTTTGTCAATGTCGTCGTAGAGCTTATAGAGGTCGTCGTTCCATCGGGTGCGGTAGTCGTTGCCAACGAGTAGAAGGCCAAAGAACTTACGGAGTACTTTCCGGTCAAACACTTCTAGGGCATTTTCACCATAATGCGACATCACCCATGCTTCAGCGATATAAAGCAAAATGGATAGACTGAGCGTCTTATAGAGTGTTAGTATCGTCTGGAGGGAGTGGTCTCTACTACTTATTTGCCTACTGAGACCAAAGTAACATATATTGGCAAGAGTGATTCTTCGCTTGATCTTCATGCTGACATCGTTCTTTATTGTGACGGTGGTGCCAAGGTAGACGAAATCGTTGACAACATCAAAAATATAGTTCTTAACATCAATCTGAGAGTCTCTATATCTTCTATAAGAAGGTTACTTACCACGAATTATAATTGCGACCTGATATTGCTCTTTAGCTTTTTCTTCCCAGCTGAAGGTCCAACAAAGAAGTTAAAACTTCAGAGTTTTTAATGTTGGATGTTATTTATTGCTTCCCAATATTTCTGACCCACTGAGGAGTCCGTCTTCAGGGCTATACAACAACATAAAAATCGTAAGATAGTTTTATACATGGATGTAATATATTAACCTATAACGAAATTTTTTTTGATACATTCATTTTTACACAACCATTAGATCTGGAGCTTAAATTTTAAACTAATCTGTGTTTGTCAAGTAAATGTCTGTAAAGGTTCGCACAGTTCTCAGTGTCTGTTTTATAGCTTATCTTTTGGTAAATTTTTGTGCCTCTACCTTTTATAGTGTCTGATATCTCGACGTTACAGAAGGACGGACAGACGGACATGTCTATATCGACTCGACTATTGCTACTGACCATTTTTGCCCATGGAAAATATAGTCTGCCACGCCTCCTTCTGACTGTTACATATATTGCACAAACCTATAATACCCTTTTACACTTTGTTTAAAGGGTATAAAAAATTTGGTCCCTTCTATGCATTTGTGTTACTCTGCCAAAAAACAAAATGTAAGAGCGATTGGTAATAATACCCTTACGAATTCTGCCCAACATATCGCGATAAGATGTACCTCCTTTTTGTCTCATCGTTATTAGTAATTCATCATAAGCAAATAGGTCCTAAATGTTTAATGATTTCATCTTCGGACATTCCTGGTTTCTATCCGAGCCAACCATCTTCTGTATAATTTGTTTTTCAAATTTCAGAAAAACGTAATTAAATGAATATAAGATAAACATTTGATATCATGGATACTTCAAAGACGATCATTAAAACCATGGTTTCCTGTTCAATTCGCTATTTTTTTCATTACTTTATCAGTTAAGGGTCGGTACTTGAATGTTGACACCCTGTACATGGATTGTATACACATCCTGTACATGGATTCTGTGGTAGTTTCAATGGTAATTTTTATTGAGTTGACTGCAGAATTCAAAATGGTCATGTATACATATATGTACGTACCCTACTATATCGTACTGCATACTAAATAACAAAATGACTAAGTAACTGGACTGGAGCCATGTCTTTTTGTCCCATTCGTGATTTTTTCATTACTTTATCTGGTAGGGGTCGGTAATTGAATGTTGCGGTTCCTGTTCGAAAGGTAATTATAACAACCCATAGAAACCTTGTATATGGATTTCGTGCTAGTTACAATGGACCAGTGCAGGGCATGGTTTTATAAGGCATCATATTCATTGCTATTCAAAAATCATAATGTAAGAGCCATAGGCAGCTCTCGGCCATGGTACCTTCTCGATAATGGCATCATCCATTTTTTACCAAACGTTCTTATTTTTTTCAAAATAGCGGTATAGTGCTCCTCCAAATTGAATTTAAGACTAAAATGTTTACCTAAACATTTGTAAATTGTAAACAAAATTAGTAAAATGTAAAATACTAGCCTACTATTTTATTAATTATAGACAATTTGAAAATCTGAGACTGTAAATTATAAAAACATGAAAAGCAAAAACGCACACAATGAAGCAAATAGGCACACAGAGCTCTTTCGGTGTGAGATGCGTCCAGTAAATAAGCCTTTGGCGAAGTGTTTGGGGAGACGACCCGACAAGCGCATTCGACCGAACACTTAGATTTTAAATATAAATTAAAAATGTACTATTTTTTCAAATTAATGTTTCGTGCTCGTGCTGGACAGGTCTATCATATGAGACCCGCGCTCATCTCTACATCGAACATACTCAATTTGAGTGCGCATATACGGCATTGCCATATTGAAATCTAACTTTGTTTTGCCTTATTTTCTTCTTAAAAATATTTTCGTTGCGCCTTTCTTTCGAATATTTGATAGTTGGAATATGTCGAGTAACCTGAGATTATGAAAGCATCAGAAACTGAACAAACAATCATTTAATTGTTTACTTTCAATTTGCATGTCCTCTAAAATAAAAACATCTTACTTTCCCGCCAATTCCCTCAATTAGAGCGCGCACTTATGGCATTGCCAGATTGAAAGATCCATTTGTTTTGGTTAAAACAAGTATTTAATTAAGTTTGATATTTGACATTTGATAAATAAATAAGTAATAAGTTAATACATAAGCAAAGAATAAATTCATTTGATAAAACTTTTCATTGAATGTCGTCAAGGCGCCATCTATGCAAATACGTGAACCACTGACTTACGGCTCGGCAATGTCACTTTAGCGCAAAAACACGTTTTGGACACAAAAATTGAAACCACAAAATCAATTCTTTCGCAATTAATTAACGATTAACTGTCTGAACATTCTGGATAAAACAGTTATCTCAAAATTTCATATTTGAATGCCTATTTTCCAATTTTTAGTCAACGTTGTCAAGGCGCCATCTATGCGAATACTTGAACCGCTTTCACACAGTCTAACAATGTCATTAATTTTTTGATGGCGTCATCTATGAAAATAATTTGAATAACCATTATAATTTTTTTAATTGCTGTTTTGTATTAAAAACTTAGTATGACTAAACTAATGTTTTCGCAATTAATTGGCAACTTATTAGCGGCTAATTATGGCGTACTTTGTTTTTCGATTTTCAAATTTTGTTGCGCTAAAATGACGTACTTAGTTCAAAAACACCTATTGCACTATGTGTTAGTGCAGTTAGTAGAAAATATACACACTTGTATATTTTCGCATTTGCTTGCTTATAATTCCCAAACGGTTAAAGCTTCATGTGCCTCAAATACTAAATAATAATTACCGGTTATATACATATATTCTTTTTTTTTTGTAACTTTTACAACTTACGAATTGCTTGTCATGAAACTGTTTCACCAAAACGATAGGAAGCCCAAAAATAGGTCTTTAAATATTATCCAGATAAATTTAAACATGGATTTTGAATTTGTTACAAATTTTGTATAAATTTAAGTTATAAGTTAACGTTCTCTATGATTTTTATTTCTTCCATTTGAAACCTTACTTTTTGCTTCGATCTTAGCTCTTGGCGTTCTCCTTATACTCCAATAGATTTCTAGATTGTTGCTCTCTACCTGTGTCTTTCGTCAGATGCTCAAGGGTTTCTAATATCTTTTGCTCAGTCTTTTCTTCTCGAGTTCATCATGTACTTTTGTTGGTGTATATTCTACAATTGGTCTTCCGAACTTATTTCAGAAGTTCCCCGAGTTGGCTCTGCAGCTGTACCTGTGTCCTTGATCTTGTCTCCCATAAATGCTCAAGTTGCCTATCCATGTTTTTCTTTATCTGTGCTTATTTTGGAGAACTATGCTAATTTTGAAGAATAAATAAATTTATAACTAAATGAAAACAGTATGGAAGGCAGAGTCAAGGCAGCTACGTTTAGCATTTGTATTAGGTATTTCAATTGATTGAATTATAATCACGTGTTATCGAATAATTGAATAAGTCATCGTGTTGAGCGACACAAATTTAATTTGAATACGCAGAACAGTTAATGTAAGACACAAAATATCAACGACAGCGTACAACAAAAAAAAACAACAAATTTCAGAAAGTGCTCTATCGTAGAAGAAGACGGAACCGCAATACCCACAGACAGCAACGCCGAAAACAGCTCTTCGAATTGAACTGATTTTTATTATGCAGTGAGATGTCACATTTCGGCACTATTGTGCATTGCCAAAAAAGTGGAATGGTGATGGACATCGGTAGAATATAAATTTTTCCGTCTTATGAAACAATTTTTTTTTTTTTTTTGGGCAATATATAAATTGTATATCCTCGATGAATTGTAAAATAATGGACAGACATTGTGGGCTTAGTATTTTCGCATGCGAAACATCATCGAAGCCAATGACGCTGTTATTAAGCTCCTCAACATGCCCACAAAATCCCCGCGCATTCCACAATCCGAGCCTTTGCTAATCTAGCACTTAGGCTGAAGTAATGCAGTTTTATAGCGATGCACCGAAAAGCTCAGCGAAGTACAGTTACGCGTTGCCTAAAGCGCCGATTAGCTAATAGGGCCGGCTACCCAGCCATGGACAATGGGTAAGCGGTCTGCCTACAAAGCCAGAGGTCGTGGGTTCGATTCCAGCTATGAGCTTTGAAAATTTTTTTCTATTTATAGATTTGATTTGATTTGCTTTTTCAACTTCAAATGCACTCTCGAATCACTACCACACTTGAGGACTTGTCTGTGATCCCCTCGAGAGGATTTAGCCGCGATGCGGATGCTCGAAGGTGGAGGTCACGATCACGGAGCGCCCTCTTAGCTGTCAGCGGATCCCTAAGGCTTAAAGAGAAACGCTTAAGAACACACAAATGATAACACGTCCGCACTTCGCGAAGGTTCAGACCGATTGCGATGTATTACAGTAGATATCGGTTATATGCAACAGCGAAAATAGAGCGCAGTTGTTGCCTGGGTCCAATGGTTGAATTAAGGCAGTCGTATTTGGTGGCAAAAACTCAACCGTTATATTGGAAAAGATATCATCTGTTTTATGACATGCTGCATTGGCGATTAGAAGACAAATGTTTTTATTTTCTTTTTGCAATTCTTTGTTACTAGGCTTTAAGCCTAGTACGCAGTTGAGTGGAATTTATTTTGCGCTGCCAAACTTCATATAAAAACACTGCGTAGGAATTTTGCATGGCGAAATTTCATTCTTTGGTACGCTGCACGGCAAAGTGCCATATGATTTTTCCTTTTTTCAGCTATATGGCCACCCTTTTTCCACCACATCTAAAAATATTTTAGCCAGCTCGGCTTCGCTGATTTTCCAATACAAAAAGCCCGTTTCCTAGTGCCCGGTTTTAAGTCCCTTTGCAACATCATGTTGTTCCTTAAAGCTTCCGTGGGGCAATGCCTTATAATACAATCCAGTCTCATCTGCGTTAAATATGCAATCAAGAGGGAATTTGTCTGTTATATTCGGCAAATGATCGCAATAGGTGGTGCAGAATCATTGTTGTTTTCACTAGACTCGCCGTGAATTTTGGAATATTTTATCGCGTGTCGCTTGCACCAACGCTGAAGCCAAGAACGATCTGGCTCATAACCATCATTTAAATGTTGTGAAAATTCTTTTGCCTTAGCAAGCAGTGTTGGGCCACTAATTACTCCATTTTGATTCCTAATTTGATGAAACCATGATAGCAACGCCTTTTCCAAATTAACGTGTTCACTTTGCCGACTTCCAACCAACTCTTCTATCATATAGGCAATAATTTCATATAAGCGATACGGCATATAAGCGATATATACTTTACTTATGTTTAAAATTTCAGAAAGACGAAGTTAAATGAATATAAGATAAACATTTGATATCATGGATAATTCAACGACGTGTTTCTGTTCAATTCGCTATTTTTTTCATTACTTTATCTGGTAAGGATCGGTACTTGAATGTTGCGGTTCCCTGTTCGACAGGCAATTAAAACATCCCGTTGAGACCCTGTACATGGATTCTGTGCTAGTTACAATGGGTTAGAGCCACGTTTTCAGTTCCATTCACAATTATTGATCTAATAAGATTCGGTACTTTACATGGATTCTTTGGTAGTTTCAATGGTAATTTTTATTGAGTTGACTGCAGAATTAAAAATGGTCATGTATACATATATGTACGTACCCTACTATATCGTACTGCATACTAAATAACAAAATGACTAAGTAACTGGACTGGAGCCATGTCTTTTTGTCCCATTCGTGATTTTTCCATTACTTTATCTGGTAGGGGTAGGTAATTGAATGTTGCGGTTCCTGTTCAAAAGGTAATTATAACAACCCATAGAAACCTTGTATACGGATTCCGTGCTAGTTACAATGGACTAGTGCAGGGCATGGTTTTATAAGGCATCATATTCATTGCTTTTCAAAAGACATAATGTAGGAGCCATAGGCAGCTCTCAACCATAGTACCTTCTCGATAATGGCATCATCCATTTTATACCAAAGGTTCTTATTTTTGATATTCTTTTTTAAAATAGTCGTATAGTGCCCGTAATTTAATGCTTGTTTAATATTTTCAATGACCTGATCTAAGGAATTGAACAAAATTTTAGCAATACAAAAAAATGAAAATGTTTAGAAATATAATTATCGGAATAGATATGAAATGAATTTACAATTGACAATGCTTGGTTAATTAATTAATAATGCTCTCTGATGTAATACTGTAAGAAGGTAATATAGTCATACTTAATAATGGAGTCCGTTAATTTGTATCTAAGAACAATGGTCGGGTGGGGGGACAAATAACAACTTAGTCATCCCAACATATAAGTTTCAAAAGTAGGAGATTCATATCCGTTTTGCGCGTTTGATTTGGTTTGAGTAGCAATTATTGAACTATTATTTTCGGTTATGCTGAAGACGAAGAAAGAAGAAGAATTTCAAAGAAAAGGCGTTTAGGTATTTTGGTAAAATTTTGGGTGATTTCCCATTTTGAGCATATAACGTCAATTGCCAAATTCGTAGGGATACTGGGAAATAGGGAAACAACATCAAATGATACTAGTTTTTCATCGTCGAATATGTATGTGTTGTTTACTTTGTTTTTTAAACTCCACTGCATTTTTCACATTGTAAGGTGAATTCATGGTCACGTTTTTTAAAATGTTGAATAACTGTTGGCATAATTCGTGATGTATTTTCCTTATGAATCTTCGGGAGTTCGTATAGTCTGGGTGGTAGAGCTGTGCTGGTTATCAGCTTACTCCTCCCAATACTTGAAATAAGCTACAATTTAAATAGTTTATCTACAATAGCACTGTTTTTGGTTTGTAGTCTCGATGAGAGGTCCTTCCCAATTCTTTAATATTAACTTATTTTATATAGATATTCGCTGATTTTACCACAATCACAATAGAGGCACATGGAGATGCCAGAAAAAAGATCATAGAAACTGAGCTCAAGAAGCCGAGCTATGTGGTTTCTCTTACCTACAGAAAAAAATTTTATGGATGCGTATAGATACAGAGAGACCTTAAGCTTTTTCTTATCTAACAGATAACATATAAATTAAGAAAATGTAGGCCCTTAATTTGTGGTCTAATCTTTGTTGGACTACAGAAGATAAATCGAGTGGTATAAAATGAGCATGAACTTGGTCATGCATACGCAGTAGTCAAGTTAGACAATCACCATGTCATACCCACCGGAGCTTATTTACGATGAGAAACAACGAATTTGGAGCGGCCCGGAAAGACGGCTGTTGTTTTCAAAGGACTTGTCTGTGGGAGAGGTGATATTCAAAGAGATGCAGCGGCATCCAAAGGATGTGGCACAGGTAAGCTGATCAATGAAACTAATATTGCCAAAAGTATCCATAATGGGAGTTCTTACATAGATCTCAGCCACAGAGCATACGGTGCTAACCCGTGAGCAGCTGCTATTAAACGCTAAGCGAGTGGCCAGCTATATGCGTCAACTGGGTCTACAGCAGACAGATATTGTGGGAATCATTGCCCGGAATACCACCCACATATCCGCTGTGGCATTTGCATGCTTCTTTAATGGAATACCCTTTCATTCGCTAAATGTGGAATACCAGCAAAACACCATCAATATGTTGTTTCACTTAACTAAACCGAGATTAATCTTTTGCGATGGCGATGAGTTTGAGAAGATAAGCGCAGCTACAAGAGAAATGGATGTGATTATAGTTACAATGCGGAATCATCTACCGGAAGTCAATAGCATAACAGATATACTAACGACTAAAGTGGAAGAGAACTTTGCTCCCTTGAGGCTAAAAGATGGCAACAAGCAAACCCTTTGTATACTCTGCTCGTCCGGCACAACGGGTCCACCAAAGGCGGTTACGATGAGCAATTGCCATAGATTCGCAATTATGCAAGATTTAACCACAGCTGATGTACAATACTGTCACTCAACTTTGGATTGGTTGTCGGGCGTACTAACCCTTATTAATAACGGAATGTTCAGCACCAAGCGCATAATAATGGACGAGCCCTTCAAACCCGCCCCAGTGCTACGCCTACTGGAGGAGTTTAAAGTTACTTCGTTTTCACAAACCCCTTCTCACATGGCAATGCTAGTAAATTGTCCAGAAATCGAGAAAACTAACCTAAAGCACATACGCTCTTTCACTTACAGCGGATGCCATTGCTCTGCGGAGGTTCTAAAAGCCATGCGAAAACATTTACAGAAAGGTAGCTTGCGAAACGCATATGGTATGTCGGAATTTGGTCGGGTTGCCATAAACAAGCACTTTGACGAAAAGCCCAATTCAGTGGGATGTCTTATACCCGGAAATAAACTGAAAATATTAGGCAAACAAGGCGAAACTTTGGGACCAAATCAGACGGGAGAAATATGCGTCAAGAATGGCTTATACTGGGCGGGCTATTATGGCGATCCGGAGGAGTCAAGAAACGCACAAGATGCAGAGCTCTGGACCCACACTGGTGATGTGGGATACGTCGATAACGAAGGTTTCCTGTATCTAATAAAACGCAAAAAGGAAATTCTTATGTATGAAAATATTATTTACTGCCCCAACGAAATTGAAGAGGTTATATCCAGCATGCCTAAAGTCTCCGAAGTTTGTGCTTTTGGTGTACGGAATGATCTTGTCGGGGATGAGGCCGCTGCGGTAGTAGTGAAGAAACATGATGTGGATCTTACGGCACAGGATGTTATTGATTATGTAAAAGAACATGTGACTGCAACTTATAAGCAACTTCATGCTGGAGCTCTCATAGTAGATGAATTATTACGCCTTCCGAATGGCAAAACAAGTCGTAGGGCCAATAAGGGGCACTTTCTGGACATACTGTCAAAATGAGGTAAAAAGTTGAAAGATGCTGAAAGCGTTAGTCAGTCGCTAAGAATTAGTTTTTATGGTTTACTTGTATTTAAAATAAATGGTATCTTAAATAAATAGTAAATGCAAAGATACATCAAAATCGGAGACAATTTGAAGAATAATTCTTATGTAATAGTACAATAGATGGAATAAAAATAGAATATAAATAAAACCCCCGGCAGTTGTTTTGCCCATTCCCGAGGTAGTAGTTATAGGAAAATATAAATTTAGACGCCTTATGTTATATGAAATAGAGAGAGGTAAAAATAAATAAAATGATTTGTTTTTAGAAATTTTTTATTTTTATTTATTTATTCTCTAGTTGCGTTGCAATTACAAATTGCAGGTAACCATTGTTTTTAATTTAGCTATAGCTACATGGCTTTAAGCTAATCTGGGCTAGATGTAGATATTATCTTATTGTTATTATTTATTTTTTGAGTACCTAGGTATACTTAAAATTAATGAAGGCTACGTATTTACAATGATAATTACATTTTTTTTTTTTAATTATGCTCATAAAGTTATGGTGAATGGTGAATCTAAATTTTATGGTAGATATTTGCTAACTTTAAGAACTTGGTAATTGCTACTATATTTTGGGCGATTGGGTTGGATAGTATTTCTATTGGGTTGTTATGTAGGTAATCTTGTCTAAGTTTACTTAAAAATGTACAATCTGTCACTATGTGTAGAATTGATAAGTTTGTGTTGCAATGGAGACATTGTGGTTGGGGTTCTTTACTTATTATAAATTCGTGAGTGAGTTTGGAATGACCTAAGCGGAGTCTTACAAATTTTATCATATCAGATCTTTTTAGTGCGGTATGGGTGCCTGGATTGTAGTCTATTATAGATAGTTGGTTATGATTGATTATTTGGTAGTGGTGGGATGAATCCTGCCAAATGAATTTTTTGTTAGATTCAAATAGAGTTTTTAATTGATTTGATAAGTCTCTTGTGTTGTAATTGTTTTCAAATATTAGTGGAAACTTATGTGCACTCTTAGCTGCAGAGTCTGCTGTATCATTCCCTGTTATATTAGTGTGGCCCGGAATTCACACCAATATAATTTTAGGGTATTGTTGGGTGAGAATGTCTCTAATTAGTGTGGTGTAGTGATTCTGATTGTTTACGTTTGCAATGGATTGTAGGGAGGCAAGGGAGTCCGAGCATATTGCATCTTTGTTTTTTCTGTTTTGCAAGGGTACATGCAGCTAATATAGCGGCTATTTCTGCTGTATATACCGAGCTGTGGTTGGGTAGTAGCGTAATTTTTAAGATGTCAGCTTTTGTTGTGACGCTGTATGACACTCCCGATTTTGATTTTGACCCGTCGGTGTATAAGAAATTATATGATTTGAGATCGTGCTGGAGGCTTACAAATTTTGTGTGATATACTATTGGGGGTGTGCATGGTTTAGTTGTGGTGTGCAAAGATATATTTATTGAGTCTTCGTCGAAGAGCCATGGTGGGTTTAATAATTTTTTGGATGGGATGGGTGGAGTGTAGATGCCATTTTCGATCAAAAATTTGTGTGTGAGGTGTAAGATGGATGGTATTTTGTGTTTTTAGAAAAATTTCAATTGTTTTGGCAAATTTCGGCCCCAACCATTAGTTCTGGAATCCGCTCAAACTAGTTCTTGAAACACATTCTTACTAGTGTTGTGGTAACTTAAATCCGCTCTTATTGCATCCTAAAGATGCTGTTTGTTTAAAGAAGTTTTCCCTACTAGAAGCGTTCTGCTTTTGCTGGTGAACGGATAATTTTCGATTACGATGATATTGTAATAACAGAATCGCCGCGATACCGTACTGTTAGCCGATGAAGACTTAAAATCGAATCCAGGTCTATTACCGATATTTTTAAATCGTTCGTGAGATGACAAAGTGCCCAATATCAGCTGTGATGGGAAGAGGGAACGTTTGTGCATATTGGCCCAGTGCCTTTAAGCACATGCTTCACGCTCAAACGGTAAAAAGATCATCTGATTACCCGATTCGGTATAATCAGACCTTATTATTATCTTTATACTTTTTTTAGCCAAAGCTTCTAATCGTAATGGCAACCTTGACCGATATTTCTGTACTGCTGTGGCTAAGGGCTATTATCGCTGTTTTTTGTTTCTGATAAAATTTTTTTATGGGCTCATATAATTATAACAGAGCAGTTACCCAAGTGCCCTTCTTTGAACATTGATATGAAACATGAAAGACTAACTATTATAAAGTCATAGCTCGGTAAAAACAAAACATATGCACAATGGTATACAAGATCTCTATGAAAGAAGATTTTTCAATCTCGCGACGACCCTCACAATGGTATCATAATTTTCGTTCTGCTGCGAACGTCAATGAAGAAGGTTGCGTCCACGAATGTTATTACCTTGTTACGAAGCAAGTGTGCATGTTTACGCAAAATACCAATACTTGCGCTTGCGAATACATAAACATACATGCAATACCGTCGACGCCATTACTACGGTGTACGGCTTAGTAACTACCCTGTACGTTAGCAATGCCTTTAATACGGACAGGTGGCACAGCATTTTGCAAGCACTCATCACGCTGCAAATGCCAGAGTCAGCATCATTTGTAACTACTTCCACAACCGCGTCCTGTTATACGACACTTCCTCCGGTCGCAAGCAGCCTACCGTTTCCGGCGGTGTGTCACAAGGATCGGTACTGGGTCCTATACTGTGGAACGTGATGTATGACGCTATGCTACGCCTGACGTTACCAGAAGGTACGACCGTTGTGGGCTTTGCTTTTGCGATTTAGCAGTTGTCGCTTTCGCCAAGGAGCTGCATTGTGTAGCGAACTGCACCAATACAGCGATCAGTCTAGTCACTAACTGGCTTGGAGAAAACGTGCTGCAATTGGCGCCTCTGAAGACGGACGCAGAAAAAAGTTGAGTCTGCAACAGTACCGAGTGGGAGGTACCGACATATGTTCTAGGCCGGCCATTCGGTACCTAGGTGTAATGCTTGACCACAGGCTAATGTTCAAGCACCACCTCCAACAAGTCTGCATCAAAGCAGCGAAAGCCATTAATGCACTGACTGGCATAATGGCGAACACTGGAGTCCATTGCTCTACGCATCAGTAGCCTTGGCATCTGCAGTGGCGGTGAAGTCCTACAGCCGCGGCTTTGATTCAGCGTCCAGGAGCAGCGTCATTCGCGTAAAATATGCCTACCGCACTGTCTCTGATAACGCTGCGCTTGTTCTTTCTGATATGGCGCCTTTGGTGCAACGAGCAGGAGAGGTGGCAAACCTCCTCCAACGGCGACTAGAAGGTTGATTCCGGACAGCCGTCCGTTGGTAAGTAGAAAGCACGGACAAACGAACTTCTATTTAACCAAACTACTGACGGGACATGGGTGTTTTAAGCCCTACCTGTATAGGTTTAGGAGACGGATCCGTTTCATTGACAACTTGCGCACACACATTTACTATTAACTTCCACCAACGTCACTGCTGGTGTCGCCCTCCTTTGCTTCAAAGTCTCCATCGCTTTTACGGAATCGAATTCAGATCTTAAGCGCTACTTTTTTTGTCATTCTATCTTTCAATCTAAAAGTTGCGACATTTTTCAATTGCTAAATAAAACTAAACTCTCGCATTGCATATTTACAATTTAACTATTTTTGCCGCAGTAACAATTTTTTTTTTAACGCTTCGCCTCGCTGCTCTCTCCCATCTCCCTGGTTGCAGCTCATAAACGTTTCGCACTACATTAAATTTTATTTAGCTCTCAGCTCTTCTCCACTCCCCTTCCTGCTCTTGGTCCATCTCTCCCCTCTCTCTAACAGCAGCCATTCATATTCATTTGTGTTAAACGCAGCGGAACGCACATATTCATTCTCCAGTGGCCCAACCAAAGTTATGCAGTTTTCTCTGTGTAAGAGATACATTTGAGATAAAAAAAATTGAGAGCGCAAAAAAACTGTAACTTTTCAACTTGCACATAAAGCGCATAAAATTTGATACTTGAAACAGCTGTTGTTCGTTAGTTACTTGAGCATATAAAGATATCCTTAAGATATGTGGAGATAAACATTGAGATGTATTGCTATTTGAACGATTTGGACGTCAATAACTGTAAAATAAGTAGCTAACTATCCAAAGCTATTAAGATGTTAAAGAATTTCTTCAAAAAGTGACTCAATATGCTCAGCTTCCAATAAGCATTTTCATCAAAAAGAGAAAATCTTAAAAGGATTCTTAGTTCCTTAAATGTTAAGCTTAAAAATAAAAATCAAAAGAAATTATTGTTAGATGGTGACAACCCTATAGAGCAGTTACTATGCTTACTTAACAAGCAACTGACTTTCTAAAAATGCTAAGTGTCTCGAAGCTTTGCATTAAAGCAACCGCCAAAAAAATCAGTCAAGGTTTCTATGCCATTCTTCCGATTCGTACTCTCCTAATTGTTATCCTTTCAATATAAATCCATCTAATTGTCTTTTGTTTCTCCTATTAATGCTGAAGACCTTATTTCTGCCATTAACTCGCTACAACTCGTATTTACCCCTGGTGCTGATCAAAAAGTTATCTTTGAATCCACTATTTCGAAAACTCATTAAATACCGTCTGTGAATTAGAAGCGTAGTCACCTATAGCCACTGTTTTACTTTCTTTATCAATGAACTGCCCAACATGAAATACCATGGTAGTGTACTCATATTCGGCGACGTCGTACGCATCTTGGTATGCATCTCTTCAGTTACTGCAGTCACTCTTGGTTGTTAAGACGCTACAATACGCTTTAGCTCTCATGCTCCCCAAATCAAGGGAGTTTCGGGAGCAGATCACTATGACTCTCTAAAGTCTAAAAGCCGCATAAACCGCTTCTCCAGGAGTCCAAGAAAGTTGACGAACAATTTTTTCTTGACCCACGGGAACAAAATTAAACATTGGATACAAAATCGGGAGTATACTATGGATGACTCATTATGTCCCGTTTTGATTGCTCAAAAAATCTTTTTTTGTCTTCCGGTTTTTCTTCGGTTGGATGCATACCATTCAGAATTGATCGGCCTACGTGTCTCTAATGGTATGGTAGCAGCTACAAGTTCGGTTTTTAAGAAGAGCTTTGCTTTGAGATGCTTTTTCCGTATTCGCAGCTCGATTCCATTTTTTGGCAGAAGTAAGCTGTCTAAGGGACTCCTAAGAATACAAGAAGCGCTCATGGGTAACGTTTTAGACATTTTTATTTGATAAAATGCAAAGTTTCAAGATGCCCATTTTAGAATTCATCTAGCAAGCCTAGAATAGCTCATTCTCGAAATATAAAAGACAGACCTCGTACATTAAACGATGGTCCATGAAAGCCAATAACCCTTAACTTATGCTGCGTTTGATGTATTAAAATTATAACTGTGCAGGAAAAATTTCTAACCTTTGCTTTGCGCAGCCTAAAATGGGATCCCAATATCCCTTTGCCTGCTTAATCTTTTACGCATCTTTCTAGTTTTTAGATTTATCGTACTCGCTTCACCAACTCAGGGTTGATGTTTCTAATTGCCACTTACCGAACAACTAATTACAACTTACATGAGCCATTTCGAGCATGGTGCTCTACATTTTTAACCTAAGTCATATCCAGAGAGATGAGAATGGATCTCAAAATCGACTATGTTTTGTTTTCGTTTATAAGAATAGAGCTGCCAACTATTTACTGAAAATATTACAGTGCTGACACTTTTTGACTGTAAACTTCGGAAATGATCAGAACTATGCAAGGAAAAATGTAAATATTAGAAAGTCACATCTCATCTGACTTCCCACAACGTGTATACAGGGCATTTAAGACCGTTTGTTCCGATTATTTATGAGTATAATAACCACATTACTATAATATTAACAGTTTAAACTATGGTGTAACTTTTTTATTAACTTTAGTCGCCGCCTTGCATGCGATTCATTTAGCACGTTACATCAAACTAAACTCGATACCTATCGCTGGCATCGATGCTCTTTATCGTCAGCGCCAATGTCATTTCTCACAATCAGCTTTATATATAGCGTTATATTTTGTTCCTAAAATAGCTTTACAGAAATTTTAATAAAAAATATTGCTGGCTCATAATAAAAGCAACAGAAAAAATATATTTTTATGTTGTGAAAAACTAAAGCAATTGCGTAAAGTATATTTTGAGCAACCCTTAAAGCGAACAAATCATAAAGCATCAAAGTTTCACCTCTGGCCAGACCCCACTTAAGTGCAAGTGTTCCCAAGAGTAATTTCTGTTCTAGTCCTCTAGGACACATTTATACAGTCTATATGAAGTTTATATTATCAGACAGCAAAAATTACATGGCAAATGTGTTTAAGTGAACTACACACATACTCAATAACAGCAACAACAACCAGCATAAGCCTTAAAAGAGGACAACACTTAAACTGTCCAAGTAAGCACCCTCAAGTGTCTCAAAAGCGCCAACATCAATACATCGAAACAAAAAACGTAACGAAAGTAAAACTTTCTAAGCGAAACAAATACGCTCAAACTCACACACACACACACACACACACAAGCAAAACGGACGCAAAACGCACTTTGGCCTCATAGACAATTTCCGTTTTCCGCTGTTCGATGTAGGAACAGCTGCTGCCAATGCTGCGGGAGTCGTTATAAAGGCGCCATAGTAATAGAGCCAATAAAAATGGCCGCCAATTGCCGTTACACAGTCGTAGCTACGCTTTTATTCTAGTTGTTGTTATTGTTGTGTGGGCTATTTTGTGGCATTTCAAAAGTTAAATGCAATTGAAAAGCTGTTAAAAAAAACTCTCTCCAAGTTAGGTTTACTTTGTGTGCGCTTCATTTAAGCGCCTTTTATTTCCAAACAGCCACAATGGGCAAATAATAACAGTAAACACAAAGCCAACACATTTGATTGGTAGTAAACTGATAGCCATATGGCGAACCTTATGCTAATCTCTTTATAGCTTATAAAAGTACTTATAAGTATCGAAATTTAATAAAACCTACTGCCTCATTTGGAAGGAAGAGCTCCGTTTCAGTGTCGCGTCGACATCCAAAGTTACACAAACAAAACATCGCGAACTTTAAGATCTATTGTGCCTTTTATAGAGCTTACAGTACTGGCGTTAGCCCAATATGAACCTAATTATCTGGGATGGTTCCAACCGCACTGTGTCGGTCAACGAGCTCCTGCATCCATCTAGTGGATACTTATAGGATTCCTCCTCAAGTTCACCTGCAGGTACTGTTGCTTGATGTTACCTGTAACTAGTTTTTTAAGGTTACAGGTGTGGAAAGCATGAAGAGCGGAAAAGTGCAGGACTTACGTATTCGCGCATTTACATCACTGGACCACTAATAAGTGTTCCATTATGAAACACAAAGCCAACACATTTCATTGGTAGTAAACTGATAAGATGTAATTAGAATTACATCTATGATTCGACATTTGGCATCAGCATTCATTTTTATTTCGCCATATTACTTTTAGCGGACGAGTTGTTTTGCGATCTTTGTAGGATAGCCATCAAGTCTTCTTCATCTTCTTAAATGTCCATAACAACCCGTTACCGGATTACGGCCTGTTGTAAAGCTCCCCTGCTGGCGACTCTGCTTTGCGTGCGCTTTCTCCAATCGGTGATACCAAAGGTAGCTAGCTGCTCCCTACCTGGTCCTTCCAACGGAAACTAATGCGTTTAACATAATGCCCTTCGTCGCTTTCCGTACGGTTTCTTAACAAAGCTTTAAAGCCAATGGGGCCATTCTAACAACTGCCAAGTACGTTGACAATAAGCTCCCAGCTTCCTTTATGCGGTACTCCAGTTTCCCATATAGAGCCCAAACTGCTTCAAACAAACTCATCTCCCAGTAGCTTTATTTCCCTACATAAATACGACTATTATGCCCAAAAATAATCAATTCAATAATTAAAGCCAGTTTATATTCATATTAATGCTATATCTTTTATTAGCATGCTTCAAGTTGCCTATCAACATTAAGCATACGCCATGTGGACTGTCAGCCTTTCGATATATTTAATATTCGCTGAATAAACGCCATAAGAGCTGATATTTAAGTGAATTGCCTAAGCTAATAATGACGATTGCTAGGCGCACACACACTCTCTCTCTCACTCACACAAACTACCTTTCTCACTCGCACATGCACGCATCAAACTACAGCTAGACGCGTTTATAGTCAACAACTCATACAATTGCGTGCAAATTACCAAATTATCTGTCCTCACCTCACGATCTGCTGCTCCTTAGCTGCTGTTTTTCTTTCAATTAGAGAACTCCCGGACCTCATTCTTTTATCTAGCAAATGGGAGTTGGCGGGATATAACTCCAATCCCGCACTACTCTCCACTGCTGAGGGTCTGCTGCGTGTCCAGTGTCATTTGCTGGCCAATAAAAGCATTGAATGACAACGACGTGCAGCAGTCGCTATAGAAAATTAACTTCTGACCGGACGCAGTACGCCGACTTTAAATGCTCTGCCATTTTGGCACGTATTTGACTATTTTTATTGGTTATTTTTCCGCTGGCTTGCGTTTCAACAAAAAAAAAAAACCCCCAAAAGGTGTTATACTTATGTTTATGCCAACAAATAAGGCCAGTTGATGAAGTCGTGAGTTTCAAGAAGACCTCTTACATTAAGCTGTATAACTTCTTTTGGCAGTGTGTATATACCAAAGATGTAACAATAAATCTGCGAAAGGAACCGAAAGCTAACAATATAATCATTGGCCACAAATCGCTTCCGATTCATTTTCATCCAAGGACAAATTCGTTGTTTTGCGCCTTATATCTTTGTTAAACTCTTTGAAAATCTATTAACAAGTACATATGCACCTGGTTGTTATGGCAAAGGTAAGTAAAAAGTGGTCAAACTCGGAATGAAAAATAGTAAGCTCAACTTTTGCATACATCTTCGTTTAGGCATTCTTTAAGTTGTCCCCGTGAATCCCGTGCCAGTATCTTAAGACGTCACGAAAACCTGGTTCAAATGACGCTTCTGCTGTCGCGTGCTATCTCCTTGGTCACCTAATCTTCAGTTTATTACCAAGTTTGACGAAAAAGGTTGAATATGCTATGGGGCTAACTCTGTCGCAACTGCAGGGTACATCTTGTTTATGAGGAGATAAGCGCCAGCATGGCAACACAGTTACATCACGATTTCGTTAGTGCAATCGTCTCTCCCATATAAACGCCGTTTTTATAGATGCCATGGTGACACTCACGTAGCATTCTCTGACGCATCTATTAAAATCGTCTCGCACGTCTCATTTTTGGTTGTTTGCTTGGCTGCTTCAAGTCAGATGTCATTAGAAAGAGCGGCGAAAACAGCAAAACTCCTAGTTAGCTTTACACAGTATTCGCCTTTTTCAAGTTCCAATTCGCATTAAGTTGTCTTTCAACTACCTTTTAAGAAAAATCAATTTTCATAAATTTTACGGTAGCTGGCAAACTGCTGCATACGCCAGATTAGAGACCTAGGTGCTACCTGGTTCACCTTTGTCACGAACTTTCAGAACTCAAATTCTAACTTCTAACAGTTACAAAAGTTTTGCCAATGTTTTTGTTGTTGTTCGTGTTGTTGCAATTTTATTTCTTTGGTTTTTATTTTGGCAACGTGGCGCATTTTTAAATGGTCACGTTTTACAGTTTAAGCGCCAAGAAAAATACATCAAAGCGGCGCCAAAATGTAAACAGGCGCGTGAGTCGCGTTGCAAAAAAGCGCGCGAAAAGTGGGCGTGGCGGCAACTATGTAGCAAAGTTGCAGTTCAAAAAATGAATTTCTACCAAACCAAACACTAATACAAAAAAAATGTAAGAGGCGAAAAAAAAATGGTAAGAAAAACTTGGCAAAGTTTTGTAAACTTTTTAAACGCGCATTACACGCGCTGAGCATGTTTAAGACTTACGGCTTAGCGGTGTACCAACAACAAGAGCATAAAGTAGAGCATCAAGAGAGAAAAATTGTAACAAAATTGGAGGGGAAATAAAAAAAGGGCAAACGAAATGAAGCCTCAGGTCAAGCTGAAACTATGACAACAAACTAACTTGATCTACGCTTGACTTGGACCAAGTTTGAAACGACTTTGTTAATCTTTAGTTCAAAATGGATTAATATAACCAATGAGTCAAACTAAAGAAAGTTTTCGTTCCAGGCTACGGTTTTAACAAAATGAAAACAAGATTTGCTGCAATTTGAAGGCAAGTTTTGTAGCCAATGAAAACATCGAAAAATGCTGAAATCTTTTTAAACCCCGATCCGACTTCAGTTTGAAAATTGCAAATATTGTATTGCCCCTCAAATTCAATCTATCCGTTCCCGGATTACGTTTCTATTTTCAGAGTAAGATATGCAAAGAGCTCAAAAATTGAGTTTAGGATTTGAAACGATTCCTTGCCTGCTTCCGTTTTAACTCTAAAACATTATTTTCCGGCAACCCGTTACCGGGTTACGACCTTATGTACAGCACTCCTCCAGGCGCATCTGCTTTACGTCCACCTTCTTTAATCAACTTTAGTTGATACTAAAGATATTTAGTGTGCTCTCTATGTGGTCCCAAAACCTAATCCGGTAAGTTGTGCTGTTGAAAAAGTTGTTGATTGCAGTTGTTAATAAGTTTTACAGGACCCTAAAAAGAGTCGCGGGGCGGTTCGGTTCCGTTTGTATTCGGTTCAAAGCGCTTATTGTGTGACGTTCAATTTTGTAATTTTTATAGAAAATATGTATTTAATTGTTTATTTTTGAATAAACTGCGGCTAGTGCAACTTCTTCTGGGAGAAGGATATAATTGACGATTTGAATGGGATGGAAATCAAGTTTAATATAAAAATATATAAAAAAAAGAAGATAAATTCAGTGAGAATTCCAGCGATGTTAATTACAATGGATTGGCTGGAAATACAATTCAAATAATTATTAAGTAGGAGTGGACCGAAAATAGGAGAAAACGTAATTATTAATTTTATCATATGTCCCAAAAATAAAGGAAAATACTAGAAAAACACAGCTTACTTAGCGAGAATCCAATGGCAAGTTTTTATCGCGCAACTTGAGTATTTGTTGCTGTCTATAAAATATGTGCGAAATAATCAACTAGCGTGCTACTAAAGAGTTAGCCCCATTTAGTTTTACAAAAGTCTTAGCTTAAGAAATTGTTGCAATAAACATTAAAACGAATATAAACCTATTTTCAGTTTTAATAAAAGTTCCGCACACTCAACCTAGTTAAAAGCGATAATTGCACCTGTAAAACTTGAATATGGAAAAAAAAGCAGAAAATGGTCATTTATTGCAACCACTTAAATGGCAAACGTAATTAGCATCATGGCATGATGGTTATGGCCCAAAAACCAGGCTGCTGCTGCTATTAAACAGTCAACACACACACACACACACACACACACACACACACACACACACATAGACACACACAGCTGTATTTCATATAATATTGTATAGCAGTTGGCTAGGCCAACGTGGCGCATACGCAATGCGCTGTCGTTTTCGCTGCCGCGGCTGTCGCTTGTTGTCGTAAACTCTGCTAAACTGTTTGCCACTTTGTCGCGCAAAATTGTAAACTTTGTCGACTATGGGCGCGCTTGGAGCAGCTTGGTTAGGAGCAGGAGTATGCCAACAAGGATGACGACGGCGATGAACTCAAAACAAGCAACGACCAGGACCAGTGCCAGGCATCATCAAAAGGCTTAAGGAGCGCAACGCTGCGACTGATGTCAACCCAAAAGTGCACGCCCAGCTACAGCACAAATACAAAAAAGTGTACATACAAAAAAAATATCCAAAGGATGGCGAAAGGGTTTGGGAGCTGGGGAAATGGGCGCCTGGGCGCAACGTAAACTTTACGAAATAATTTTGCATAAATTTTGGAAAATTTGCTTTTGGCTTTGCTGGTTTTGGTTGAGTTTCGTTTGCTTTGGTTTTTGGCCTGGCTTGTTCTCTGGGAGGCTGCAGCGACGTTGACAACAACCAACTACGACGGCGACGTCGTCGACTATAACGACAACGTTGGTGGAAACGCAGCTGCGGCTTATTTACAAGTTGGCATCATATTTTGCGTGCCACGGTTGGGCCGGCACTTGTGGCATGTGCCACGCCATGCCGCCATTGTCGACAGCGTTTTCACGCTTCAACAAATCACAAGCTGCTTAGTTTCATAATTAGAAGCGTCACAATTTTGGTTCGTAGCTGCAGACATTACGCTCAATGGGCGGCCATAACATTGCAGTAGGCTAACTTTCCATAACGCGAAAGTTGAGTGTCAGTAATGCTAAAGACAACATAGGTGCATGGCTAGAGCACGGCAGTAGTCAGAAGGGATTACAAGAGTAATACGGTTGGGTAGAGGTAGACCGCTTTGGGAGTAAACGTCTGGAAAGTGCTTGCAACTTTATGAAAATTTAATATAAATATTTGTGCATGAACTCTGTCAGGTAAGTCTTACGGTATGGAATTTCTAATTATCCAACGAAATTTTTGGATTTTGGAGTAACACTGCGAGTTACGACCAAGAAATTTACAAAAACTGCATAACTTAACAAAATCGTTATATTCCCTTTAATATCGATATTCAACCCCAAAACAACCGTTTTTGATTTATAAACGGAATGCGAATATTCATTCAAGAATCAAGAAATTTCGAAACCTTTAAAAGAAATCCGGAGTAAACTTCCCGATGTCCCCTGTCTTAGATGTCGGCGTGTATATGCCACCGCCTAGCATTGAAGAAGTCAGGGTCGAAATCAAGCGGGTCAAGAACAGCAAAGCTGCTGGCACAGTTGACCAGTCTCCAGAGTCGTTCAAGTTGATAAGGTGCATTTACCAGCTGTTTTGAAAAATATGGTTAGATGATCTCCTCTGACCTGTCCTTAGGAAGTGCGATCCCACGGTGTACGCTTAATACCGTGGTATCAGTCTTCTTTCTATTGTACTGTGTAAATTACTAAAGCCATACCTGAAAGATCTGATTGGACATTATCAGTATAGCTTTCGACCTTGTAAGTCCAACATCGACCAGATATTCACACAGCATTTGATATCTCGTTGATGGATCGCGTATATACGCTGTCAGAGTAAGGAATGACGATGATCAATACCCTAAGCTCCGTCAAGGTAGAAAAGAGCTTTTCTGATTTTCAAGGTAGAAAAGAGCTTTTCCGAGCCTTTTGATACCAAGCTAGTCTTCAGACGAAGCGATGACCTCTCCTACGTTCTCTTCAACCTATTGATGGAAAATGTGAAAGGACGAAGTACATCGGAATGGGACTGTATTCTATAAGTGGTAAATGAGAGCAAGACGAAGTTAATACACTTACCACCTTTGGTATCACCGACAGGCTCCAGGAGGAGAACTTCACATCAGGCAGAAACCCGGTAACGAGTTGTTATGAGGAGCTAAGAAGAAGAAAAAAAAATATAACTTTTTCCAAAAACTATATGGCTCGTTGTTGAGTGTAATTTTAAAACACTTCGAGTTTATCTAGCGATTAAAAATTCTCTACCTTTCTTTACTTTTCATTAAATTTCGTTCCATGTCCATATGCGCGAAAACCGTTAACATGCATCAAAGTTTCACAGATAATTAATCTGTTTGGCTTGCAGAAAAATTACCCATCCTCTACTTCGTACTAAGCTGCTTTCATTTGACTTTAATTTTTAATAAAAATTATCCCCTAAACTTTAAATTAAAACTACACCAGCTTAAGACCACACTTCCTGAACCAAACCTTCAGTTAATTTTAAAGAAAGCTCAAGAAGTATATTTTGCAGCTTACGCCTCTGACCTATTCAAAGTTACCTTAATGTCAATTATACACACACATTTATATATACACAATACCACACAAAACTTGCTTTTGCCAATTTCGAAGGTACTGTAGAGTGTTGTCGTTGTTGTTGTGAACTGTCGCTCTCGATGTGGTTGTCATTGTTGCTTTTGGCTGCACTGGCTTGTCATTATTTTAATAAAGTTATTTACCTGAAAGTATGCAGCAACATTTGCTTGCCAGCCAACGTAAAGCATGAAATTAGGCACAATTGTAACAGAGTTGCCAACTTGCCACACAAACAAACAACAAACACACACTTACGCACATACACCGCATTGGCGACACACTGACAAAAGACAAACTTGGTCCTTGGTCCTGGGTCCTTTTTGGCCAACTGGCATACAGCTTACAGTAACAGCGAACAAGAAGAAAAGTAAGCCAGCAACGGCCTGCAACTTTTTGCTTATTTATGTTGATTTTCTAGGCAGCAGTTCCCCGGCAACCCAGACTATGGAACCTTGGACTCGGAAATGGCAAACATAAATTAAAAGACTTTTTTGACAACCCTTGAAATTATTATACTTATTATTTAAGCAAAAATTGGATGCCCAACAAAACTTTTCATTACAACTTTGAGCTGCCAAACTTGGAGTTTTCTTATGCGCGCAGCTTGCAACCCCAACACAAGCCTCCGCTAAGCCCCTGTTGAAGTCGAATTTTTGTAATTGAGTCAAATGTAAATGCCAGCCATATAATGCAAAGTGCATAAATTGCAAGTGCAAAGCTGCCAACAAGCAGCGTTGCCACACTATCCCAAAGTAGACACACACAATTTTACGACTTTGTATGACACTGATAGCTGACACACCCCAGAAACGTTCGCTCGGTTTTTGGCAAATCGCTGGCAGCTCAGCATTTACATGTCACCGACTGAAGATTGCAGTAACAAACACCTAATCACAAACGGATAATGTCCATTTGTCGGGACTAGAGCCCTCTCTGAATGCATTTCAACTTGAATTTCTTTGGCTGCACTGCCAAAAAGTGTGCAAGCATGTTCTTGTCAACTGCACCAGAAGTAGCTGCATCCAACACTCGGCCAATCTTAAAGCCAAATTAGCTTTTGGCTTTAAAGCTTAAGTTGGCTGGCAAACGAAATCCTTTTTGGCTGTCAGCATGCCACTTGGCAAACAACAAAGAGAGTGCCACACTCAAACAAACCAGTTAGTGCAACCAACAGTCAGCCCGTTGGCCATTCAGTCCGCCATTCAGTCCGGTCCGGACAGCCAGCCAGCCAGATATTCGGCTAAAGCCATCATCCTAGCGCGAGCAAATAAGTAAAAGTGCTTTGCTTGTATTAGTGTGTGTGGCTCTGTAAGTGTGTATGTGTGTGTATGTGGTTATGTGTGTTATTTGTGTGTGAATGCCAGCACCTAAATGCGCTAATGCTCTATATATAGTTATATATATCTTCATACTATAGACTATGAATGCGGGTCTACCTCTGCACTTGAAAACCAGAAAAATTGGCGAAATTCGTTAAGCCGAATTTCGCCTACTCTTTCGAAGTTGACTTTTATATTGCAGAAAGATTGAAAGGAAAATGTTAAACGCAAATAGCTTCATAGATACAAACCATAGAATGCCGACTAAGAAGTCTATATACTATGGAACTACAGGCCTCACTGTAGTGCCTGACCCTTTCGAAGTGATCTTCGAATGCTATCCCCACACCATAGGCGGTCCTAAACAACAATGGTTACATCTGTCATCGTATACGATTCGTCAATAAGGGCTCAGCCATTGGATGTTCCCTCATACAGCAGAGCATGCAATGCATTCTGAAGGTAATGTGTCCTAAGATTGCCAACAGTTTCGGAAGATGTCTTGTCTATTATTTCAATTGGATTGCTGCGGAAAGACAAACCGGCACTATAGTAACTAGAGGCTAAGGGCCACCACCTTTAGTCAATAGCAGGGATGATGACAACCAGCGAAAGGCTGGCTCATACCCAACCTATATGTCTGGCTCAGAGTCAGATAAGGGCTCGTTGATTTATAATACTCACGGGCTAGGGGAAGCGGATTCGTTGAAGACGCGGAGCACTCGTTCTTTGAAAGACTGCTGTTTGCAAGAGAGAGGATCTTTGATGTTTGCCTTATTGGATATTGATGGCGATGCCCGTCCAGCACGTTAACAGCCAATGAAACCATTGAAGCAGTGAAGACAGTTGTTATGGAGAATCATCGAATCGGTATAAGAGAGGTTGTTGACGATGTGGGCATATAAGTTGGCTTATGTCACGGAATTTTATTTCAGATGTTATGCGTTAGAAACGTGTAGCTAATAAGTTCCGAAATGTCGAAAAGTGTCGTCGCATGAGCATCGCTGAGAAGCTGTTGAATGAGAGCAACGAGAATGCGGATTTGCTCAAAAAAGTCTTAAGTAATGACGAAACATAGGTACTTTCTATGGTTATCATGTCGAGACCAAAAACCCAATCATACCAACCTGTTTTCTTCAATTACACTGGCTTGGCGCATCATGAGATTTTGCTGTAAAAATCGTACGGTCAAGGAAAAATGAATAAACCTGAGCTTATGCACTCTTTGCGTGAAGCATTACGAAGAAAATGCACGGATTTCCGACAAGAAAAACAGGTATAGCCATAGTACAGATTAGAATTAGCATTCATTACGAAATAAAAGAGAAAACATTGTCCTACCTCGCCTGAACCTATGCATTCATAAGTAGAACTAGAAACCGATTCCTTGTATCCTATATAACATTACAGGTGATATATAAAAAAAAAGTTTTCTTTTTGCCTTGTTTCAATTTACTTATCTTTGCAATTGGTGGCTAACAAATATATAGCAAAAAACTCTTCTCCAACATGAATCAATTTTACTTTCTACAGAGTTGCATTTAAGTGCCTGCACATTGACTTCAAAATCTATTCAGTGTGGTACCGATTGCTTCTTAACAAATCAAATTTTTAAGGTGAGACCTATGCCACTCGAAAGATAAAATGATTGCGGTTTGCAGAATATGAGTTTCATTTGGATAAGTTGCGTTTTAGACAGGTAAAAATGTATTTGTAGTACTAAATGTATCGTAAACGTTAGATAAAAAACAACAACAATCTACTTTGTACATAAAAACGATGTTATTCCTTGTTTTTTTTTCTATGCTCTTCGTAATGAGCTTTTATTACAGCTTGTATTAAGTCATCAAATGCCGACGACAAGGCAAATACTAGTGTAATATAACCATAGTAAGGGTATAAAAGGGCTGTACCACCGCAAAAATTGGGTTAGATGTGAAACAAGAGTTTAGGAATCTAATGCTGGCCATTTTTAGTAGCAAATGTGTGGAGCTTTGGCATGCAAACAGTACAAGACGCCTAAAAGTATGTTACGAAAATGGTAAAACTCAGAATTCGCTTGATTTTCTCGACAAAGGAAACTTTTGGCATTGGTCCAAAGGTGTCGTGCGCGTTTTCTTGTTAGCTGAATTGTAAAATTGTCGTCAGAGCAAGACAAATGTTGTCAAAACATAATTGGGTCATATTCCTGTTTTTTTTTACGGCTTACTTTAGTGGGCCAATTGACAGAAGGCTTTAACTTGCCGGGTTATGGCAAGGCTTGGCCAAGTTGGTTGCCATTTTAAATATTTGCTTAAAAGCATACAAAAGCTAAGCATATGCGAGAGTGTGGGTGTGAGTCTGAATGTAACTGTGTGTATGCCAACCACTAGACAGACACAATTATTTAGCTAACAATTTCAGCAACGCCAAACTTTGTACAGCCACAGACCAAAACCAAAGCCAAAGCCATCTTAGACAAAAGTTTTCTCAGTTTGTATTGAAGTTTCAGCAGGCTTGTTGCAGCTGCGTCCTCTGTCTGGCTGGCTCAGTCGCAGTGCAGTCGCAGCGCCGTCTAAATGCAGCCAAAACTATGCACATATCAGCATGAGCAGCCAACATGGCCGAGTTGGCGCTGCCAACTTACTTCTTGTATTAGAAATCCATAAAGTTTATTTTGTGTTAGCCTCTACTGGGAGTTGGAAAACTGACAGCAGCTTCCACTTACCTCCTGGGCCAAGTTGTCCTTTGGCTGTCTAGCTCTAACTAGACGTATAGAGCGAGCTCCTCCAAGACAAAGTTTTCTGCCGTTGACACTACAAAATGCGCCTTAGGACCAAGAGACAGCTTGGCAATCCCAATGCAAACTTGCACTGTTTGCTGATAAGTTTTGGATTAGGGCTATTTGAGTTTGGCGTTTATTGATACGATAGTTATTAGTGGTTTGCAAGTAACCTGACTGAGTGATGACTTTGATGCAAGCGTAATAATGTTGCATAACTCATCAGTTGGATTGATAAGAAGTGTTCTAAGTATTGCCGGCCAAACAGCTAAATTTAATTGTCAGTTGCTACTTGTAGTGCAACTGATAAGCAAATCTTCGATGTTGAGTGAAGTTTTTCACTTTCTAATAATTACTATTTTTTCAGAACTCTATGAAATGTGAACCAAAAAAGGACAAAGTTTGGATAATAAGGTATGTTGCAATAGTAAACAGTGTTTTTCCGAAAATCGCCTATAGATTTTGCAAACATTTTTTTGATACTGTCGTATAAGTCTACAGCTTTAGAAGGTTAAAAGCTCTATAAGGAAACGACAGAGCACAAAAACGAAAGATTATCTTACATAGATAAAGAAACCGTAAATATATTGAATATACGAGATCTGTTAGATACCAGAAAGTATTTTGTAAGTACCTTGGAATCACATTTAACGCGACTAACAAGAACATTAGAATACAAATATTTGAAACGCCATGCTTAACCTAACCTTCAATCGTTCGATGGGTGTGCCGAATGGTTATAAGACCGATGCTCGCAAATGCCTGAGGAAATAGAGTAATGTTGACCTTCGTTAAAATCGAGCTCTACAAAACATAGAACCTGGCCTACAGCAGCATTGCAAGTTCTTATGGAGCTAGTACAGCTACACACAATCCTAGAACTTCAAATAGAAGGAACACTTCTAAGAATGACTGTAAAAGTGACTGACTAAGCAGACATATTCAGTTCCAAAAACGCCGATAAACTGGGAAAAACAATTCCAATGCTTTTCTTGTCCAAAAGTTAGTGTAACTTCAACACTGTTACAAGCCAGTGGACAACGCTACTAAATATGCATCCTCTGAAAGGAACAATACGTATATTTTGGTATAAAATTTGGTACTAAAGATTCTTTGAAAGCAATGCTTCCACCGGGGAAGCATCTATCCGTCGTAAACTTATCTGTGTCTAAACTTATAAGAAATTGCAACTTTGTCTGCGATGACAAATTAGCAAAAAAAAAAAATGGTGAGATGAGCTGCGAAATGAGTGAGCAGGAGAAAATGTCCCACAAAGTGTGCTCGGCTTTTGTTTGCTCGTCAATTGTATGCTCGTCCGCTTCCTCATTGACTTCTAAATCAGCAAATTGTGTGAGAGTTCAATTGTGAAAACTAAATTATATTGTTTTATCTTTGTTTCTGATTTGTTCTCTGGACATTATAGAGTTAGGGGATATGTGAGAAAGCTGGATACTACTAGCCATAATGTCTGTAGGGAACGCAGTCTATCCACCACTGCATGATGCGTAACAAATCATTTTGTGAGAGAACCCAATCCAAAGGCCTTTAGATGTATTCATCATCAAAAGTGCGAAGATCTGCGAGCTGTGATTAGATTTATCACGAGCCAAAATACATTTAGCCAACACTTGACGACCCAACTTGCGCGTCTTGTCTTGAAGAAGCCGACTCTACGGAACACTTTCTGTGTCACTGTCTGAGTTTTTTGAGACATGAATGCACAAGAGCGAGATGCACACGAATTCCCACGTTTTCATACTCTTGCTCTCGTTTCTACTGTGTTTTGTCTCTCTTAACTTCCTCTATGGGTGCTGGGATGCGTCAACCTTCTCTGTTAGCCATAATGACTGTAGGTTTTTGAGAATTAGATTTTGTTTTCCAAATACCATAGCAATAACAGTTCTAAAACATCAAATTGCAACATTTTTGCCACATTTTTTCGACCTTGGTTATTTTAATTTTTTTTTTTTTTAGTAAAATTGATTAGATAATTTTTAGCTTTGGCAACAAACAAATCTCACACATGAATGCGCATCACGGAACCACTGACAATTTTGGCGCTCAAAAAAAAATACCAACAAATCACACATGTCGAAAAAACACATACGAAAAATTCATAGACAAATGCATAAATGAATGCTTAAAAAAGTATAACTCAATGCACACGGCCAAAAGGGAAAAAATAGAGCGCTTCAAATACAAAAGGCGCAGTCAAAAATCGTTTGTTAGTACTGTTATTTATAACATTTTTTTTTGTTTATGGAAAATAAACCACAAAGCAGAGCAAAAAAAAACAGCGGAAAGGAAAATGCGTTCAAGTGAAATAAATTACTTTATGCACACACAAAAACACACAACAAAAAAAAAAAAAAAAAAACGGGAATATCTGAGAAGTTGCCACAAAGCGAAACGGAATCAAAAATAAGCCAAAAAGAAAGGACATGAAGCGGCAAATGAAAAACGCGTAAAATAAATAAATAAAATGCAAAACTGATTATGCATGGCGGTAAAATCCGATTTTTACAAAAATACAACCCTGCGACGAATGCGGCTGCCATGCCACGCCCACAACTAAACTGTAAAAGCAATGGCGGCGGCAATCCACACAAATCACAACAAAAGGCGAATACAGTAAAGCGAAAAAAACGATAACAAAGAAGACTGAAGCAAAAAATTTGCATTTTAATGCGCTTCACTTGTTTTGCACTGCTACAATAAGAAAAGTTAAACACTTTTCTTTCACTGTACTCTCTCTGTCTGAGAGAGAGAGAGAGACAGACAGAGAGAGAGAGAGAGAGAGTCACACACGCACACGAATACAACCGTAAACTCTTAGATGTGCAGCGAATATATGTATGTATTTGTATTTGTTGCAATATTACCGTTACTTGGATGCCACTTAAAAATGGGAAGTTACCTATACAGAGTACTCTCGACTAGCAAATGCACTGTTTCTGCATTCAATTGACTTACAAATTTCATTGCATATTTCAATATACATTATGTAACTGTGAGGTTACCTTAAAGAAGGAAATCAAACTAAAAATGAATATTATCGATCCTTGATTTAAACACATAGCCTAAGGAAAGGCTAAAGGCACCTTTCCATATTGGAATTAAGGGTTGTACAAATGATACTAAAACGAACACTTATGAACTTCAATGTCTTCAAAATGAGATATGTACTTGTAGAAAACGAATGTTTTACTTCAGTGCCATCGACGACTGCTCTGCCAATCCCTGCATTTAAGTAAATCCACTGATTTCAAAACAGACCACCATGTTGCTTTAGTTTTCGAAATATTGAAAATAATCGTTTTTTAAAACATGCAGCTAATCAAAATTATTAATTACTGCGTCAGCAGTGACCGAGCAAATGTGAAAACGAATGTTTTACTTCAGCGCCATCGACGACTGCTCTGCCAATCTCTGCATTTTAGTAAATCCACTGATTTCAAAACAGACCACCAAATTGCTCTAGTTTTCCAAATATTGAAAATAATCGTTTTTTAAAACATGCAGCCAATCAAAATTATTTAGAAAAATTTTTGACTATTAAAATGGTGCATATATGTATGTGAAGCCTTTCTGTTGATAAATCATGTTTGACATGGAAAAACATATTTTTTTTTTTTTTTGTAGATTTATAGTGCTGTCATGCACGCAATTCACGTTTACTTATTTGTAGCTGCACTTATTTTTACCTATCCGCAAAAAAGTATTGGGATTAGCCAAAAAAATAAAGTCTCTAATTTTTGTTTTTCGACGATTTAAGCACTCCGACAACTTTTCCGGCGATTTGGAGACGTTTTTGTGTTAAAGTTTCCTATTGAATTTGAGCACTCTAGTCGCTATAGTTGGGTCGCCAGAGGAATAATAAGAGTAAATAATTTTCGAAACTCATTTTTTTGTTGTTTAAATTTCTCCTATCTAATTTCGGTAGTTTTGATAAACGAGCGGAAAAGCCTGAGTTGGTTACCAATAGTTTTTTTAAGTTTATCGTTGTTTCCATAAACATTTTTTATTTTAAATATCTCGAAAACTAAAGCTGACTAGACTAAAATGACGGTCAGATTTGAATTCAATCAAATTAATATAGATCAAATCCCTCTCCCCGCAACAAGAAAAGCATTTTTTCTCGGGCAGTGTTATAAATTAGATTTCCGATACCTTAAAAGTAAGCAACCAAATTTCTCTATTTTATATATGGATCATTATATGCTAATGATCTATATGAATATATATAATACTAGCTAGGCCAAAAATTTTTTTTTGCCCAAAATAGATTTGTTGATTAAATTAATTCACAATTCCACACAAATTTTGTTTTTTAAATCGGATATTAATGAAAGGTTTTTCTGTCCATTGTTTATTGTTTGAACTGGAACAGCAATTTGGTTGAAGTCAAAGGAATTCGTGGAATTCGTCTTCTCCTTTGAACGGTGCTTTTAAAATCCTTGTCACTAACAAATTGTTATTTACCTTTTTCATAATTATTTGTTTAAAAAAAATTATGATGCAGATAATCGTAACGGTGCCCGTCAGTACCCTGTACTAATTTTTCCATGAAAATCACATTTCTGTGTAAATTTTTGTATCACGCGTTGAGGGGTTTTTGCGTAATAACGGTAACTGGAGGAGGATAATTAGGAAAATAATCAACATTGTTTGGTACGTCTAACATTTGGTTAACATAAAGGTTAAAGTTACCATTTATGTAAAAAGTGAAATTCTGTTGCAGTTCATTGGAATAATAACTATATCTTCTAAAGTTCCATAGTAGTTTTGCGCATAATTGTGCCAAGTTTCAATAGGATAGCTTTTATGGTGTGGGCTAAAACCGCGGGAATCTGTCACGGGGGAAGGGGAAAAGATAACGACATAATTCGACACTCTTTTTTTCCCGGCATATGCGCATCTTTTGCTAAAATAATTCTTGCCCTAGCTCTTATAGTGTCCGAGAACGGTGCGACAACACGGAAAGACTGACAAACAGACATGTCTATATCGACTCGACTATTGCTCCTGACCATTTTTGCCCATGGAACATATAGTCTGCCACGCCTCCTTCTGCCTGTTACATACATTGCACAAATCTATAAAACCTTTTACACTTTGTGTACAGGGTATAAAGATATATATAACATTAACAAACTATAACATTGATTTAAGTATGCTTTAATTTAGTGTATAAAAACTAAAACTTCGATTTCCATTGTATCGAAATTGTTCAATTTAAAAGATGTGAAACAACGAATTGCACACTAATTAATTGCCAATCAAAGCTAAAAGTTGCTTAAAACTAGAATGCCGTAAAAAATCCAACTCAAAATTGAACTACAATTTTACAAAGCCATCACCACAGAAAACTTTTCAAATATGAACTGCAGAAAACTCTAAACTTTTACACAAATGCGCTCAATAATATTCTTTATATTTTCAGTTAGAATTTCGTTTTTTTGTTCTCTTTCTCTTCTACTTTATTTTATAATGTGCCGCATATTGTGCGATACCTTTTCACAAATGAAAATGACCATCAATTTGTATAATATTTTGTTGAAGTGCAAAACTTTTCTTATAATATGCAAAAACTTTTCATATGTAATTTTGCTCCTTTTTATGTTTTGATTCAAACACTTTTTTTTTCTCATTTGTGTGATGTGCCAAAAGTTGTGGCCAGCTTTTGTTCGTTGCCAATTCAGGTGGTTTCTGGCTCTTATTTCCATGCTTCAACTCTTTAGACCTTTTATGCAAAATACGGACCATCAAGCATATGAAATGTATATGAAATAATCAAAAATCAAGAGACTAGTCAGAGTTTTGTCTGCTATATGGCACATTCCTCCAAAGTTCTTTGTTTTTATGTACTATTTTTGTTCTAACAAACTTTTCTATTTTAACAGAAAATTGACGTTGAAGCTTTTGTATTGGCAAATTGCTATTCAGAATAAAAGAGTAAAAATGCAGACTTTACAAATAATTTACAATCCGTAACCACATTCCCATTACCCGTTATCTATGGAGGAACTGAGTGGAGCTGCAAGAAGAAGTTAATTGCATTTTTCTCACTTTTGATCAAACAATTTCAAAGCAATTTTTGATGATTGACTTTCATTGGCAAATCTAACAGCAAGCATTTATTGCAATTCATAAATGCTGCGCTTAAAGTTACACTGAGAGAAAGTTTTATTAAAATTTATACGTTATACCTAGAGCTACAAGACTTCAAAACAAGAAAAAGACAAATCGCTAGGCATTGACAAAGATATTTTATATTTTCAAGCTTCATAATTTCTTATGAGATTCGGTTAACGGATTGGGTTCAAGAGCGGCTTTCAGCCAAATTTTATGTGAGATAACGACTGACGCGCCTTGGGAGTAAAACCGACTCTTATGCAATGATGTACGCTACATGGCGCCACATTACGCCAATGTAATAGGGGTAAACGCTTTAAACTTTAGTCTGTTAAGGTCGCGTACATGATGGAGTAAAACCAAGGTGTGCTCGCTCTTCTTTTTTCAGTTACCAAAATCTGTGTGAGCGAAAGCTTAAAAGCTCAGCTTTGTGTAAAAATTTACAAGACAACAAGAATGGCGGATTGGTAGCTATTTTAAGAGACACCGACTTCGAGTGAGCACACCTTGGTTTTATTCCATCATGGTCGCGTATATCATATCACAATAGAGACAAGGTACGATTACTCAGAGCAATTCTTCTCATTTTGGTCTACTAATTTTGCAGTCCATGTTGGACTGCTATGATAAGTGGATCCAACTGTAAGAGGTCATAGCTATATATCGCACACATTCAACTAAATTGTTCCAACTCAAAGTTTTGCAATTTGCTAAAAACAATTTGTAGAAAACCGGCAGCAGCACACACTAGTTCATATGAGAAGAGCAAAATGTATCCTTGCTTCTGTATATTGTACATCATCAACAGTTCACACAAACTCGAAAATGACAAATTTTTTAGTTCAGTTAAAAGTATGTCAAATAAAGTGAACCGGTTTTAATCAAACTTGGCACAAATGTGTAAACAACCAAAAACTGAAGTGACACAAACAATTGAGCGTTATAAAAAAAATGCAAATGTTTTCTATATAGCAATTCTTGCAATAAATACAATCGTTTTGCTTGACGTTTCATATCTACCAGGCTTGCCGTGATGGACATGTTTCTTTTCCCCCTGTGAAGCACTTAGATATACATACACACATTAAAAAACCAGGCAAAATTCATTGAGCGAAGTTAACTCCTCCTACTCGTCGCCCATAACCTGTTGGCTTGCCCCATTAGTCTATTATTTTGGAGCAAAACAGCATCCGTTATTTGGTCAGGAACCACTTCTACATTTAAATTCATATGTATTGGTTTATTCCACAAATACCAAGGTGCCCCAGTTATTTTCCAAAACCTAAAAACGCTTCCAATTACTTTTGGCAGCCACTCGACAAATCGATATACCATATTTCCAAACAGGAGGTACAATCTGAATATAAATTAGACGTCTTAGATCAATGTTAAGTTTAGAAGAAAGGGAAGAAGCCATCTTTACTTTCTCATCCGGGCTTGTAAAGTGCCTTTTGTCTAAAATTAGACCCAGATATTTAGCCTTGGTTTCCATAGCAATGAAAGAGTAACTTCATTTGGAGGAATGCCAGGCTTCAAGGTAAAATATACAATGACGCATTTACCAACATTGATCTTAATGTTCCAACGCTGTGTCCAATCTTTAAGACGCGTCATATATAATTCGAGTGCCGAAGCAAAACGTCCGGAGAAGAACAAAAAACAGCCATGTTATATGCATAAGTACAAACAATAGAGCTAGAATCACTTTTAAAATTATCATCATCTATTTCAGGATTTGGAGCATCAAAATAAAATTGATTTCGTTGCCTTGTAACTTGCAGTCGAATTAAGCAAGACCAAAACCGTCTGGAAGACATTGATTTGATATTAAATTACCTTCAATTCAAATAACAATTTATCGCCATCGGTAGTAATGTTCCGCGTAATATAAGATTTGCTGATTTCGCAACTATCGAAATCTCGAATTTTTTTAAATGGCGATACAAAAAGTTTAGGGTTCGAAATTAGGGATCCAAAATTTAACGGAAAAGGTATGTTTTAGACATAGGCCTTTAATTGAGGTAAAATTTGTTGCATAGTTTTATTTCATGAAAACTTAGGCCAAAGGATACAAAAATACCAAAACATAGTCGACTCCTATCAGGAGGTGCAAGGCATATACAGATTTTCGATTTTTTACTGATTTTGGAAGAATCAGTGGGATATAGAAATCCAACCACACCATAAAATGATATTTATTGCACACAGTCTATAGCCGCTAATACTTCCCATACAAAAAGAAGAAGAAGAAGGCCAGAGTTAGGAAAACAATGTTCGCACATTCAAAAGTTTCCGCAATTTTTGACACGTGCACAACTCATAGTAACGCAGATACGTGTGTATGCATGTGTGTCATATGTATTAGTGTGTGAACTGAACAGCAGCGCCAAATGTTAGAACTGTCACATGCCAATGAAGTTTTAGCATTCAAATGAAAAGCTCATTGAATAATCTCAGCAAAAACAGCAACACAAATAATAATAGCAAAAAAAAAAAAAGAAAAGAAAAACAAACCATATGCAACACTGGCAGGCGAAAACTGTGTATGTGTACTTGAGGGTTTGCGCAATTGACGTTTAACATAGAAGAAAACTGTCGGTTGTCGCTTTGCGTTTTTTTTTGCTCGAATTCGGTTTGTTTTGAATTGGTTGGGAATGGAATGGAATCGAATGGAATGGAATGGTAAACGGGAAAAGAACAACTAAAACAATGCATTGCTGAAAACTTCTACATCTCTTACAGTTTTATTTTGCTTTTTCATTTTTATTCTTTTTCTTTTTTGTCTTTTTCATCAGCAGTCAACGCTGTCATAAAAGTGTGGAAAATTTTCAGCTACGTCATCATCATCAACAACAACAGCAACAATGGTAGCCACACTCGCACTGGCCCCCATATCTTGTCAAGTTGGGCGAATGTTTAGAGTCTATAATCTTCAAATAATGGAAAAACTTTTGCTGTTAAGCAAGAGGAATGCCAAAGCTTAGATTTTTTTATTTTTTTTTTTTGTGTTTTGCACACACTGACTGTACGTTTGTTTTTTTTTTTATGAAGTTGACAACCCTGCTGCTGTTTGTTGCTGTTGTTGTTGTGCTCGCTCACTCGATTTTCAATTTATTTCGTTTTGTGTTTTTGCCGCTGCTTTGGCAAAAGTAAAAATAAAGAAAGAAAAAAGAAAACAAAATAAAAACTTCATCAACTGTTCTTTCTACCTGTGGCTTAAACCAAACCACCGAAAAACCGCCCGGACAGCCAACCTTTCCACCCAGCAATCAACCGCATTTTTTGCTGGAATTTTTTACTTATGCTTCTTCTTCCTTTTTGTTTTGCGTGAAATTAAGTTTGTGTCAGAAAGAAAGCAGCTGCAACAGAGCCAGAGTGAGAGTCGGAACAGTGGCAAGAGTCTTAGCCTGCGGCGTGAGAGGGGTTTGGGAGCGCACACGGCAACGCTTATGGTTTTTATGACGCCTTTGTGCAAAGTTAATTTCGATTTTATTGGCAATTGATTGAGATTTGAATGGGGTCTTTGCACATGAAATTAATATTTTCATAAAAAAAAATAATAATAATAAAAATGCTTATGTGAATGACTGATAAATACCCTGTACTTATTTCCTGAACCAACCATGGTAAGTATGTTGACCATTTGGTTGTGTAGTTGCATTTGAGAAGCAGGGCAGCTAAGTGAGAGAAAAAACGTTTTCAAATTTCATTCTGATTATGAAGCTCTTTACGTATATCAAATGTCAGGGTTTTAATTTTGTATTTAATAATTGTCGGAAATAGCAATGGATTAAATTATAAAATAATAATGCTCTAGTAAAAGATTCCGAATACCGTTAGAAAGGTCGATATCTATCGAATAAATAGCGTAAATGTCCTATCAAATTATTGTTGCAATGAAAGACAAGGTTTAGATTACATTCAGTTTTATTTTAGACGTGAAAGGAATGGATAATCAATTAAATTCCTTTTCAATAAATTAACTCTTATTTTTGATCACTTATCCATAAATTGGCGTTGCATTATTAGTTTCTTCATCAATAGTTGCAAACTTTCGCTTCATCGTAAGTCGCTACGAAATAATATGAGATGGGATGGGATAATATGAGATGATATGAGATGATATGAGATGGTATGATATGAGGTTTCCGAAACGATAGAAACGTTTGCTTGTTTTAAGAATAGGTACACCCTACGTATACGTAACTGATGAGGTTGGCTTGTTGGGCTTGCATAATTGGCACACATTGGTAGTGTATCCATTTAGCTTTGGATTCAGGCCATCCAAATCAGTAAGACTCACTAAGTGATTTTTAAAACCTTTAACTTGAAATACACAATGGTCAACAGACCACTTCCTGGGTTTGAGGGTGTGTATTGTAACGACGCTTGCCCTGCAAAGAGCAAATGGCCGTCTCAACTTAACATAAGCTTAAACATAGAACATATAGACCTCGAACCAGGGTACAGCAATCGCATCATACATTACGTAAACAACTCCCCGATATACGCACTACAATACCAAAACACGAAATAGAATCAAAACGACAACAGACCACGGTAGTATAACAGAACTTAGAAGGCAGAAATAGGGCGCGAGCTGTGATTGCTTAACAACACCAAAAATCGGACCAGTTGCTGCTTATAAGCAGCATCAAAGGGTTGAAAGAAGCAATAATAACCCTCCTTAACACATAGCAGTACCTCCTGATCCTCCCCCCACTTCCACATGGAATTGGTTAGCGGCTCGCCTAGAGATGCAACCAAGTAACCATGTGCTCATCCTCCCAATCATTGTAGCGGCTCGCCTAGAAAAGCTTCAAGAGTTGGCTGCTCCGCAATCCAGCTTCGACATAGTCTTGGTAAGCGGCTTGCCAGAGAAGCAACCCAGTAATCATGTGTCCGCACTAATCTCCAAAGTTTCCTCAAGGTACTGACTTTGGGTGGTTCCATGAGCTCCTCCCCATCCGCTCGAGCCACTCTGCCATCGAATGATCGACTCACTTCGGACTTTTTGCAAACGAACGAGAATTGTATAAATAGCGTCGTCAAAGACGGCAGGAGTGGGCTCAGGCATTCGTAGAGTGTAGACGCACAGTCTAAAACGATAACATCATCTTTTATTTATGAGTGTTAACAGTGCAACATTGGCTCCAGAACACACAGATACAGATCGCCTAGGTACACCAACGAGATTTGCCCCAACCTGAGACATCATTACAGTACCTGGCGTGATAGTAACTCATTAATGAGCTACAAATGATCCAACCTTATTTATTCCTTTCCCCGACAGAAATATACGCTAAAGGGCTCAAAAATTAAAAAAAAAAAGAAAAAGTCATCGAACGTATCAATTTTTAATCTTTTTAATGGTATCTGCAAGGTATCCCCAATTAAGCAAAGAGTATAAAAATAAACTGCACAGCAAGTTGGCAGCACAAAACCGAGGCTTATTAATTTCCATTTTAAAAAAACCGCTTTTACAAATGTCAATGCCAAATACAAATTATTTTTAAACAACAACAGCAAAAAGTTGAATTCACGCCCAATGCGTGTAAAAAAGTCAAAAAGCCCAGACAAAAACAACCACAACAATGAGGACAACAACAACAACCACAACAACAGGGTATGCCACACAGTACATTGCCTGCAGCTTATAAAAACTACCTTCCACGGGCTTCCCACAACTATGGAGGATGTGTGCATATGTCACACATTTTAAAATAGAAATAAAAAAATGGACTAAAAATAGGTAGGAAGTTCAGTTCAAAAAAATATAACACCCAACCATAAATGCTTGAACTGAAAAATATGACTCGACAGTTAAAGGTCAACGACGTGTTAATAGAGAGCCAATCTTTTTTACCTTGAATTTTTTCGCATGCAATAAAATGGCTAACAGAGGTAACAGCAACAACAGCAACAACAACGTGAAAAGAACAGAATAATTCAGTTAAGTTACTTTTAATTAAAAAAATGGATTTCTAGCTTCATAAGAACGGAACTTAGGGGAACGATTTCTTGGTCAAAATCAGCGGCTGAAAGGAACTAGTAACATGTACATTATACATATGTTATATGCACAAATACATATTACTATAAACTCAGAGATCCGCTGGCAGCTGTCGGTTTACTATTCAGGGTTCAAGATTTCACACTGTGGGGTCACCCTTCTTAAGGATAGTTCAGAGGACACTATGGTTCCAATCATCAGGCAGGCTCTTATATAGCCATATTCTGCTAAAGAGCTGGTGCAAGTCTTGAACTACTCTGCGAACGGGTCATCTGCGCCAGCCTCTTTGTTGTTCTTGAGCCGCTTGATTGCGACCCTGACCTCGTCATAGCTAGGTGGCGCTATATCTACACCGTCATCTATGATAGGGTACGTCGGAAAGCGGCTTTATCCTCAACGTCACCCGGTAGTAAGCCAGAGATGTGTTCCCTGTAACCTGAGCATCCATTACCAGCCGACTGCAGGGTCGTTCTATATGTGGCATTCCTCACGGCAATGGCTTCGCGACACTACTGATCGTACCATTGGTTCCTCGGCAGTGGGGAGCGGGATATATGATTTAAAAATTCCTCGGCTCTATCAGGTTCTGACAGAGGTTAAGCGAGTTGCTCTGAGAGTTGCGAATAAAAGGCTTCGGCAATCTGTTGTGATAGCAGCTTTGTGATGTCCAGCTTTCGCTGCGCGATGGATCGCACGTTCTTCCACCTTCGGGATAAACCGGGAGACACGGTTGCATAGTCGCCGGCCAACAACGAATCCGCACCCGAATTGGCGCCTCTCCGCCTGACAGCGGTACATCATCATCACATCTCCTGGATGGCTTGTATGTCTGCCGATTTCCGATTAGCGCTTATATGCTATTATTGCTTACATGCTAGAACTGTGCCGAGATATCGAAAAGCGATATCTACTGTATCACTTTTGTAGACTTTTCTAGCGGTCAAGCACACTCTAGTCATTTATTATTTAAACTTATTTAAACAAAGCTATATCTTCACGACCTACTCCATTCCCACAAAATAATCTAATTTTCCAATAAATATGACAATATTACAAAACTTTCAACTTCAAAATAAGCCATAAACATAAGCATTTTTTCCACTCAGTTCAACTAGTGTATTGGCATGGTTCACACAAAACCACAAAATTGTGGAATTTATTATCCGCTGCTTTTGCGGCGTTCTCAATGAGCCCCAAATCGGCCACATAAATGTCAAAAAGTACAACAATTTGGCAACTTTTCACATTTGGCGTTAATTTAATGTGCATATCGATAAGCCAACAATGCGTATACGTAACATATATGCATGCATCTTTTTTTGTTATGCCGTTATTGGTGAACCCCTGAAACGAACAAATTAAATTTCCAGCAAAAAATGCACAAATAAATTGGAATTGGATTTAAAAAAAAAAACGAACTACAATTGTAATATGTGAGAGTGAAACCAAATCGTCGTGCCCAGCTGCGAGCGGCTGCGATTTTATTGAGCCTGAAGAGCAACAAAGTTTTTACTGACCACCGGAATAGTGCAACCGATGTGCCAGAGACTGAGCCGTAGTTGGAATTGGAGTTGGAGTACAATGCACGGTGCGTTGACATGACCAAATAGCCAACCAACGAATCAGCTGTCCGGCCAAAACGCCGTCTGTTTGAGATTGCACCTGTATGCATATCCGTTGCAGGCCGCAATGTCCTGCGCCTAACGTCGCTGTCCAGAACATTGCCATTGCCATTGCTGTTGCCGGCATCGTGGCCGTCATCATCAATTGCATTGTTGCATATTCATACGCCGTGTTGTTTTTGCTACTCTACTGATATGCGGGCGATTGGAAATTTAAAGCATGCATAAAGGCTACATAGACTTTATGGTGGGTTTTGGCAACAGTTTGTTAAGCTTACCTTTATTATTTGCAAATATTATAAATAGTAAAAAAAAAATAGAAAGTAAAATATAGCAGCGGACAAATATTAGGCAGTCGAGTCCGTGGTACAAGACTAAATGCGCGCTCACCTCTTTAAGTGTTTCTAAGAACTCGCTAAACTCGCACCAAAATCGCTCTGGCCCAGTCGAGGTAGCTCGATCTGCACCTGAGTACTTCCTATATATAGTCTTATTTCTCTTACTCTTTCTTATGTTTCCAAATGTCTGTCTACATATATACCTAAACACCAATGTAATGGTTCTTTTTCAACCTTTTGGATATGAGGAATCAAAGCACTTAAAACTTCTTCTTGACTGGCCATAAAAACCAGTTAGTAGGCTACGGCTTTATGTACAGGCGCCTCATAACATATTTTCTTGGATGGGGTTTTTACGCTTTGGGTCCCAAAGCTTTCACACCACCAGAGAGCAATTATTTAAAACACCTACTCTCTTATGGACTGAATTCAACGTAGATCTCAAAGATATATCTGAAAATACCGCGCTTTGCATTAAAACAGCAGCCAAATCCATTGATTTGCAGACGCTTTTGAACGTGCCTTCGATTGTTGCATACACATTTTACCCGCAGTCTATTCATTGTCTAATCGAAAGGTTCAGTTTTTACCCAAGCTTAAGTACTTAATGCATAGTCATTTCGCAAGATTCAACACCTTACTTCAATGGCTGAATATTGAACTGCTTTGCATATGCTTTATTATCCTGTTGGCTACCATACTTCAAATGGTACCCCAATGTGGCACTATATTTTTCAGATCATAGTAGCATTTCTAAACACTTCATATACTAAGTACAGTTAACAGAACACAGCACACAGCTTACACTTGCTACACAACTTATATAAAACAGTAAGTGACTAAAGGTAAGGTGTTTTTGGTTACGGCTCGAATCGATGATGCAAGTTGTAAGAAGTTCGGACAACGCAACTACGCTCATCAGTAGAAAATCGCAAATCGAAAAATAACCAAAAGCGCCAATTGCACTGAAGTTTCAATTCTCTAATCATAAAATTCCATGTACAGTTACAACAGCGGAACAAGAAAAACACATTAAATATGGCGGAGGATCGAATGGACTTCAGCATATTGGAGTTTAAAAACTATAATGAGTACCTCACCTCATTCGTGACTATAAAAGATCATCGCTATTTGGGCAACATAAGTGTTGGCAAGGCACTTGTTAAGTTAGGATATCGTTCCGCAAACAAGACATATGAAGAACATGAGTTCACCCAACGATATAATCGGGCCTTGCAGGCCCTAAGACCAAAAATCCGAGGCATGACGTACTTTGGCGCATTTATGAAGCCAGGCACTAAGGACCCCGTACTATTGGAGTTTTTTAAACGCGAGGAGCCCAACCGCACTAAGGTTATTTCGGTAATATAGATATGTGCAGCGTATAATAAACGCTAATTTCTAATTATTATCTAACTTATTTAGACAATAGTTTTCATAAGACATCGACGAAATGATGGCTCCGATTCCTCCGCCTATATAGATCTGGACGATAGTTGGCGCAACGCTATGCTTGAAACCGGCAAACACACTGATTGGCGTGCCATTTTTGAAGGTCGTGCACGCCTTACGCCCAGGCCTAACCACTTAAGCTACAGCAATCCGCACTATAATATGGTCACTTACAATCCAAGCAATAATTTTATGGTACTACATGATCATGGTTATGGCATACTCTTTATGCATAGGGGCGATCACAAAAGGATATCTGTGGGTGGCATCAAAAACAAGTATTCAGCAAATGCCAAACGCAGCATGGTTTACTCACCAAAGTTTGGCTTTGTGATCTTCTACGATCACATAATACGCAAAAAGGTCTAGGCAAATAACGACCCATTTTACCCAATTTTCGGCATATTTGCAAAATTTAAGGTATAGCTAGTTTAGAGCAGAAACAGCAATAGTATATAGAAGTTTTTCTGGCAAGGATTCAAACAATAATGGTTCACTAAAACCATATTCTCTTGCATTCTTCAATTTTGGCGCGAGCATATGCTCGCCAGAGAGAGCCACAGAGTAGCAAGGAAATCCCAATGCACTCGCACTTTTCATTTCAGTATGCATTTTTTATATATGCTTCTCTCTAATGCACTTGGTCCAAGCCCGGGATCAATTTATGGTGGGTAAGTAGGACAAAAAATAATTGAATTTAATAGGTCATGCAAAGCCAAATATAATGTTTTGACTTTCTAAGGCTTATATTCAGCTCCGATAGAGATGGGCGAAAACTTGGTTTCATATAGCTGTGAATCGCTTAAATAAAGGAATGGCCTTTGAAAGATCCACAAATCGAAATACAAAACAAGCATTCGTAATAGTCGATAACTCGGGCTCAAAAGAATCCGGCATGCATTTTTCACGAGTTTTCTCTTATGTAAAAAGAATTTGCAATAAAATCCAAAACTGCCCAACAACGTCAATTATTCTAAGAGACCATCGCTTTACTCATTTGTATATTGAACTTGTACATCTTCAGATTCTGATTTCTCTTCACAGAGAAAAGTGTGGTTGATAAATGCAAGAAGTCTAATGCAACTGGTCGACGCACTTTTTCTTCTTAATTGGCTGTAACAACCAGTTACCGGATTATTGATGTAGAGCACTCCTCCAGGCGCCTCTGCTTTGCGGGCTCCTCTTCCGATCGTTGATATCAAAACTAGGTAGTGTGCTCACTTCCTCATCAAAACGCACAACATGGCCCAGGCAACGGAGTTGTTATGGATGGATGTTAATTCGCTTGACTATGTCAATGTCGTCGAAGGGCTAATAAAGATTGTCGTTGGTAGTCGTTGCCCACGCATAAAGAACCAAAGTTCTTACGGAGTAGTTTCCACTCAAACGCTCCAGAGGCATTTTCACAAAACTACGCATGATCGTCTTATTAAGTGTTAGTTTTGTCTGGCAAGAGTGGTCTCATTTACACATTTGCTTACTGAGACCAAAGTAATATCTGTTGGCAGGAGTGATTCTCCGTCGGAATCCAAATCCGAGGCTTTTCCTTGATGGATCCCAAACCCTACGTACAACCCCGTTAAGTCCCGGGGTGGCTTCGCTGCACACATTAGCTCACTACACTAACACAGCTAACGAGCGGACACCACGAGGAGGTTGAGCGCTAACTTTGTTAAGCAAGGACTATAGCCAGGTTAATAGCGATCAGAAACTTTCACCCTGTTCCACCAAAACCAGGGCCCCCATTCGCCGAATTGCCAAGTAACAGTAACTAGAGAAGAAGAAAAAGTATCACTGACCAAGTTATATGATTCAAGCCAACTTTGATACAACGACCGCAAGTGACATCGGTATTATATGCAAACGCTCAATCATCGATCAAAATGGATGTCCAATTGGTTCTCTCAAACAGGGATCCTAGCTCATTTTAGCTCTACAATTGCTGGCGAGAAGGGAAACAAAGTCGAGGATCGCTCTCTCCCTAAAATCGCGTCGCATCGCTTCCAATCAATTCATTTTTAAATTGTGCGTAGATACTGGATGTTGGAAGAATACATTTTCTGCCCATAACAACCCATTGACAGGTTACGGTATAGTGTAGGGCACTTCCCGAATGGGTTCTCCTTTCCTCCACTCCGTAATCCACAAAACCTTTGACAACATCAAAAGTGTAGTTGCAATCTGAGAGTCTAATATACTCGTTGAAAATATGTACTTTGTCTTGCTCTCTTTGACCACCAGGCACATCCTGGCAGATTCTTTAAACAATGTTGACCTTTTTCCGAATCATCCCCCCTAACCCCGTAGCCCAGTGACCTTTATTACTCCCATACCCAACAACGTATCAAATTTTTTTATTTTTATTTATTGCATTCTAAGAAAGTTTCAAATTTTACTTATTGTCCACCAAAAGACACAAGGGTTCCGAAAATTGAAACTGCTCCATGTTGCCTATTTCAGCTATAGCTTCCGCTTGAACTCTGTGGCTTGACTTCTTTATTGGCTGCAGTCAAGTAACTACTCTTGGAGACGCCACCAATGTTGCCCACATTTGGAGGTACCATTTAGCGGCTTTTAACCAAGTCGCCAAAATTGAAACTTTTCCCTGTTACCCGATTAAGCAACAGCATCCGCCTGATCTTCCAGCAGTAAGGGATCTGAAAATGTGAAGCGGGCAGCTCCGTCTGCGGCTGTAATCTGTAAGTTGATTTCTTTATTGCCTGCAGCCAAATTACTACTCCTGGAGACGCCACCAATGTTGCCCAAATTTGGTGGCACAAGTAAGCGGCTTTCAACCAAATGGCCATTGCATCTAACATCATCACTATTGGGCATAATTTCATTTGTTTTCAAGGATCCAGTCGTTGCTACCTTCCGAAAGTCATCATCATTAACCTCGTCTACTGTTGTTGAAGTGCACCAATTCGTAGCACGATTTCCACTGACCAAAGGCTGTGAAAATTGAAACTTTTTCCTGTTGCCCGATTCAGCTACAGCATCCGCCTGATCTCCCAGCAGTAAGGGATCTGAAAATGTGAAGCGGGCAGCTCCGTTTGCGGCTGTAAACTGTGGCTTGACTTCTTTATTGGCTGCAGCCAAGTTACTATTCTTGGAGACGCCACCAATGTTGCCCACATTTGGAGGTACCATTAAGCGGATTTTAACCAAATCGATAATGCGTCTACTGAATGTAGAACCGTCATTGTTATTTCTACCTTGATAAGTGCTTGTAAGCCGGCGACTATTGTTCAACGCTGAGCGTTGACGACGACTAAGTGAGTTTGAGCACAGTGTGATATTGTGAGGTATCATACCAAAGCCCAGATCAGCGACATTAGTATTTTTCCCAAATATTGACTTTGGACTCATTAAATTGCTATTGTTAAAGCAGCGTTTTTTATAGCCGTATTCCGGGTGAGAATCTAGGGCAACACACCTTCTGCTGCTGTGCACACGTTTATTGCCATGCTTAACAGTATCGCTATTCGGCAGATTTTCATACGTTGTCGAGGATCCACTTGTTGCTACCTTCCAAGAGTCATCATCACGCACCTCATCACTGATCCAAGAATGGCATCTATAGCCATGTTGGTGTGGAGGTATTTTAAGAATTCGTCGTGTGCTGTTAAAAAGAGAAGAGATTTTCGGATTACAATAAGATAAAGTGATCAGTCTGGAAATTACACTACATTAAAAAACTTAACTGCACACAAGTCGCAACAGCTTTAGGGAACAAAAGACTTACCTCATATATTGTTTTCCGCTGGCCACATAACCTCCGACGGTGGAAGCATTGAACGGGCTCTTTAAATGTCTAAAGCCTATAGATGAGGGCATCGAGTCTAAAAATAATTGGTATCGTAGGGGCACAGCTGCCCTGTTTTTGCTGTCAAACGGTGGAATTAATAATAAGCCTTCATTGTCAACTTGTTGTCCTGCGGATTTGGCAGGTTTTAAGGCTTTCTCAAGGCAAACTGTGCTATAACTATTGGCATTTGAAAGCTGGGAATCGCCTTGCTCCAAAGCATGGGCATGGCTCTGCTCAACCTCTTCGCTATCCTCCTCTTCAGCTTCACCAGCATCATCATCAGCCATGTTGTCAAAACTTGGCTGAAATCCGTCAGCTGCATCATGCTTGTGCTGTTGACTTGGCGAAAACCATTTGGTGATCCAGTTGGACAATATGCCAAATACGTGTAACTTTATATTGCCGATGATGGTCTGTAACGTACATTATTACACATATGCATGTATGTATTTACAAGTATATAAGGCAATAGGTCGCAACTGTAGCTGTACTTACATTGTTGTTAGTGATTTCATTGTCCATCGATTGATTCTCTTGTGTGGCCATTATTGATCACAAAATTCATAAAAGATATATCTCGCTGTTAATATATGTATGTATATATATAAAAAAAAAAAGATTTTTTTTCTTGAACACAACTTCAACTATCAACAATTTGGAATATTTAGAAATTTACCCGTAAGCCTACTTGATTGCTGCTTTTAAATCTGGAAGTTTTACGACAATATTGTGCTTTTGGAAAAAAGCAAGTTGACTTAGTCTCCGGAACTCAGAAAAACTTATAATTGCGCGAGTTAGTGGGTATAATAAAACAAAAAATTGCACAAACATTCCAAAAAAACATTGAGAAGCCCACTCAAAGTTCTTTTTAATGTAAAACATCAATCGGCTCGCCTTCAGTGTAAGACTAATTTGTATGCCGTGACGGCAAACGGGTAGATAGCGCTACCATATGAGCCCTCTAGATGACGATAAACTTTGCGTAGTTGGGCAGAGGAGTTTCCAATAGCACCGTTTGCTTTCTCATCTGGAAAGTCTCACAATTTCGATGTTTCTAGGCGATAAAATCGGTAATATCTAGCGGACTCGAAGAAAAGATTTCTTCTTTTTAACTGTGTGTGTGTAACGGCCTGATGTAAATACATTCTTTCAGTGGAATTGTGGTTTTACGTGGTGGGTCTCTAACCCTACGCACAACCCTTTTAAGGCCTGGGGTGGCTCTACTGGTCTCGAAAGAACCCAGTGTCATTCTTAGTTGCCTCATACGACAAGCTTTGACCTGCTGAGGTGGTATTCTCTAAACCTCTCACCACACGGGGTTAAAAGACTGAGTCGTGGTTTTGATGTTTTAAGAGGAAAAGTTTGAGGATACAGCGTTGGTATAGAAGAAATAGTGTTTGATATAAGTGGAGCTCACTGAAGTAGAAACGAGATACCCTAGAAGTACATCGTAACCTTGCAATTAAGCAATTTTCCAGTTCTTACACTTACATACCATGATTACCAACAACTGGGGTAAAAATGAAACAGATAATACAGAGAATCCTTTTGTGTATTTGCCCCTTATCATTATGCGCTTCGTTGCTACTAGCAGTGTCAAAGTCTCTATTTAGGAACCCTTAAGAACTCCAAGCCCGCTCTGTGCCTTTTTTTGCATTTGAGGCAATGTAGTGATGGTTGGCCACCTTTTAAACATTTTTCATGACTTGCATGTAACAAGTTAAAGAAAAATAGGTGTAACAGAATAAATGTGGGCATGATTGAGAATCACCTGTGAAAATAAATGAAAATAAATGTTTTTTTTATATCAACACCAATCAGATTAACCCTCTTAAAAAAATGGGCACGCCCAGGGGAGAAGTAGCGTAAATTGTGTCCAGGCGCGTTCATAGATGGCGCCAGTAGTCATAACTGAAAAATCGCTCCGGAGCGACTGGACAACCTGACGACATTCGTCTACATTGTTTAAATTATGTTTATCAAAAAATTGACGCTGGTTTGCAATTGATGCTCTGTCAGAGTATTCCAACGTCAACGAACCTAAAAACTCAATTTTTCTTTATAGATGCATGCATATGGGCTGGCCAGTCATTTCACGATTTTCCAGTTTGGCTTTTATGGCCAGAACAAAAAAAAAAAATGAAAACAAAACGAGATTGTTGGCGAACTGAACAGTACGGCTGTTGGTGAGTCCAACAGTCCGTGTGTCCGAGTCCGATATCATTGCAGTCCGCCACGTATGTCACGTGTAAAATATGCGCATTTTTGCAAATGACATTTTTGCAGCCACAGTCAGAGCAATCGCAAATACTACACTTCTGCTGCACACTATCACTAATTGATATCATATGATGGAATTTATGCACAGTCACACGCACACACACACACGCACACACGCACACACACACACACACTCACACACACACACATACACGCATATAGTCACTTACAGCTACAATGCCCAACCCGATCGGTAATCGGCACTTTTCATGTTTGTTCCTTTTTGGTTAATGGCTGACAGACTCCGGCCGGACCTACAACTACGTCTCTGGCTTTTGCGGTTTGTCGCATCATGGCCATCATGTCTGACCTCAGGTCTACCACTTTGTGGTGTGGCAGCGGCGGGTCGATCATTCATTTGTCAACTTGTCAGCCAGCCGCAGTTGCAGCTATCAATGGCGACCAAGTCCTGTTGCTGACATCAAGTGCGCCATTTAGATTTGCAATATATGTATGAATGTGTGTGTATGTGTGTGTGTGTCCGGGTGCTTTATGAGCAAGTGTAAGCGTCTGCTTTTTATATTTATGCGCCATTTGCTTTTCAATAATTCAGTAGCACATTGAGGCAGGCTGTTTTAGTGTTTTTTTGTAAATATACAAATGCAAAAAAAAAACCAAAAAATTGCACAAATCCACCGTAAAAGTGCTATAGCAGCCTTTAAGTTACGGGCGTCTTAAAGAACTGAAATAGTAGTGTTTCTTGTGGTTGTGTCTTATAAGTTTTATGAAAAAACTATTACAATTTAAAATATTTATATTCCGAATCAGTATCTCGGATTGCTGGATCAACTTCACTAATCACAACACAGCATTAGACGAACCTGTAATTTCCATTTGAAGAGGTTGTGTTAGGTAAAGGCATGAGTGCTACTTATATCTACCTATTCGTGTAAAACCACAGCACGTCTTTGAGTACAAGCCACAACCCCCAAGAAACGAGGTGCCGCTCAAGTCAGCACAGATAAAGTTTATCAATGTAGGACACTATTGATAAGATCAATTCTCGGTGGGTCTGGTAGTAAATGAAAGCCAGACAAAGTATTTTCTTTCTACGAGTGACACAGAAGTTTAATGTTGACAACTATACTTTTGATGGTCTCAAGGATTTCGTCTACCTTGGCAATACCATCACAATGAAGAACGATGTCAGCGTGAAGATCAAGCGGAAAATCACTCTGGCCAATATATGTTACTTTGGTCTCGGTAGGCAAATGAGTAGAAGGTTTATGGCGCAGTCAGTGAAAATGCCGTTGGGGTGTTTGAGCAAAAGTAATCCTTAAAATTTTTGGCCCCTTGTGCGTTGGCCACGACTACCGCCCCAAATGGCATGATGAACTCTATGAGCTCTACAACGACATTGACATAGTCCTAGATCCAGCGGCTCCGCATCTTTGGTCCCACTGTCGGACTATTAAGTCTTCACGAGACCACCTTATACAATGGTCTAAGGCTAATCGACTTCAACGCCGCGCGAAACATAGTAGTCTGTAGGGCTAGTATCCTACGCTAGTTTTAAACTTATGTTCCTTAGATCCCGGTACAGTATGATTAACTTTCTTGCAAAAAAGTTGGAAAAGTCGTCGGAATGGAGACTAGATCGCTTTAAATTAATTACTCAATATACTTGATTGGTGACATATTCGGCCTGCAAAACTCGTTTCGGGAACTCTGACATAGTACTTACCGCAGCCCATACTATAAAGGATTTTCAGTCATGTTTTCGTTGTTAAAAGGATATTCTAAATGTCGAAATTATATATATTTTTAGTTCTCATTCTTTATCTCTAAATATAACAAATCCAAGTGACACGACGTGGATTTTAATCAATTCACTGTTATGCATGGTTTGGTACAATGTTGGATATGCATTCTTATTTTTCATTCCGACTTAATTTTGTTGCACATAATCATGGCATGAGTATCAAGCTGCCTAATGTGCGTCTGTGTCCTGATAATGTGTGTTTCCACAAGCTGAGAATGCTGGTTGGTTGGGCTATGGTGTTGGCGGCTCTGAAGTCCCCAAAAATAGGTTATTGTGATGATTTTTTTTTCAGCAACACTACAAATGCATTTCCTACCTTTTTTGCGGCTTGGCCAACTTTTAATGCAGATAGAAATTCTTTCTAGGGTTCAGCCATGATTTCATGCCTTCAACAATATTAAAAGTTGTTTTTGATTGATTTCAAATTATGCAGAAGGCGGAATTGATAGACAACAGGTAGATATTTATCAAATGCAAAAGCTAACGATGTTCAATGCTCAATGTTAATGTATATATACATACATCATAACGTTTGCCGGATTCTGTTAAATACCAAAAGACCCTATTTTAGCACTTCAAGTTTGAAAGCTTGAGTTTAACAGAAAACCCCAGCAGTATCATTAATTTTTAAGAATCAGTGGGAGCATCTCGGTTCTTCTTGGCTTTTATAGCTGATCATTCTAGTGCACGGAACAAATGCTCTTTATGGGAAATTATGGGAAATGTCCGCAGTACATTTTCAACGCCATCTGGACATCAAATCATGTTCATTTCTGGATAAACACTAATTTTGACAAGGTGCAAACAAACAGACTGCCGTTTATGCTGAGGTCACGTGCATTCGCAGTGTCCTGCGCATCCTGCACGCAGACTCTCTGTCAGTTGGTGTCTGCAGCTAGCCTGGCTTCACCTGATAAAATGTGTTTTTTTTTTTTTGCTTTTTTGGACGAAAATGTAAAATTGCATTTGTAACCGCATTTCATTAGAGCAAGAAAGTCAGCCATCAGGGCCCGTCGCAGTGGAGCTCTTTGCCATAGAAAATGGCGCTGGCGATGGCCACGTACACTACGGACACGGCAATGAAATGCCATTAGGGCAAACAGCAGCAAAGTCCACGAGACAACGAGCGAAACAACAAGGCACACTTGTCTAAAACACACACACACACACACACTCACACACACACATTCACACATTCACACAGAAGGTGTCAACTACCATTGTGTATCTGTGTGAGCCATGTTTTCGGCTGGGTAAACGTTACCGTTGCTATTTTGTGTGTGTGTCTTTGTGTGTATCTGTGTCTGTGTGTTGCTGGCAGGCATAAAATCACTATATCGAGGTGTAGATGCGAGTAGACTATGTGTGCTTTAACGCTTCAATGTGTTGAAATTTCGGGCATACTCTAGATACATGTATGGTATAGACTGTGCAACACTGTAGTATCTTAACCCCTTTGTGTCAACGTCGAAAATGTGCCGGGCCTCTGAAACTAAGATGTTGATGACATGCAACAACTATTTATCGATTGTATCTATCCATATTGCACAACTTTTCAGTTGAATAAATTTGATTGATAAGCTTCTTAATAACACATAACAATTCGCATTTTAAAATTTTCTTGAAAACTCCCCATTTATTGGTATTTTCAATCAAAAAACTTTTTTTTGGTCTATTATGTAAAAACAAAAAATGCCACAAAATTATGTACTCAAAATGGAATATGTCCTGCTTAACTAAAGCAATCGATTTAAAAGCTTATAAAGTATATTATTAGGTACGCCTAAGAGACTCAAACTGCTGGACAACATATAGATTTGTTCACTCCTCATTCCTAACGAAATGTGATTTCGTCCTTATCCAATCAGACTATTATATAGCGGTTGTGTTTTTTAGTACATCCTTGAAAAACCTTATTAGGCTTAGGTGAAGATTGGTCCTTTGCTCTAACAGAACCCACCGATGCCACCTCCTTCTTCACTGATGGGTCAGAGTACGATCGGGTTGGAGGTGGCGTCTACTCAGAACAGCTCAATATAAGGTAGAGTTTTATTTTATTATTATTTATTATGGAGCACTGGCTGGCTGTTGTTCAAGCAGCTCGGCTTGATTTTTGCGGTTGTGTATCTTTTCTGCTTATTTCCGGCTCAATGTAGACGTAGACTCAAGTATCAAGGCGGGTACATTTTAAATAACATCTCAAATCTGTCCGAAATTAGACTTAAAATGATAGTTCACTTTATCTCTGCATCTGGATGGTCCCCCCTCTGATTTTTCATCTATTTATGAACCGAGAAGGAGTGAGCTGCTGCGTGCCACACCCTCCTTTAGGTGTCCAGTGCATGTAAGGCTTAATGCAGCTCTTGCTCACTTTTCGATGATACCTTGCCAATGGAATTGTATGGCGTGTTTTGGCTGTGGCATCAAACAATCAAAACACAAAAAGCTCATCGCCCTCGACATCCTATAAACTAACTATATACAATTTTGAGTATAATGTCCGTGTCCTACAAGTCTGCTATAAAGCTTGGATACCGACTCTAAGAAGTAAGCTGGAGTTTTTCATGCCCAAGCAACTCAGGTACCCGCCTGTGTTCTGATCTATCCGAGGATTCGCTATATCAGATAAGTTATATGGGCTCTCTATCATCCGGAAGACCTTTACCCAAACACAAGGTCTAGTAGTAGACAATAGCCTCCCACAAAATACGCTCGACAACCTTCTTATGGACAGGGCAGAGGCACCAAGTTGCAAAAGGGATGGTGCCAGCTCGTTGCAGCCAATCTTGAGAATCTCTATCAGCGGACGTCTAATCCCCTAGGTTTGTCATTCCTAAGCCCCTTGATAACAACCTTAATGATGTTAGCATCATGATTAGGTGGCGGTATACCCACATCGTTTCCTGCGATAGGTGATGTCGGAAAATTGACTCCGAAAGCGGCATTATTACCTTCATCGCTCGACCATAAGTGCTTCCTGAGTCAGACGCTTGACTTTTTGGAAGAACCTGCTAGTAGTATTCCAAGATTTGATATCATAGGAACAGCTGAACGAACTGACGGGAATATTGTTATTGTTGTTAGTCAACAGTTTATATTTCAAAACTGTACAATGGCTCTTACCGCTATAACTATAGTACTTATAAAAAAAAAATCCACCATTAAAAATATATAACAGAACAAAGGAAATTTTAAAGTTTACTCTTAATAGAAATACTACTGCGGGGGCAACAAGTGGGCGTGCACATGAAATGGGACATAAATCACAATTTATGGGCAATGCCAGACGCCAAGACAAACAAATAAACAGCGTTGCCAAACAGTTTGCCATTTTTCTTCTACTTTTTTTTTTGTTTTTCTTTTAGCAGTAAAATATTTATTATTACTTTTCGGTCTCTGTCTGCAAAGCCATTAAAAAAATGTTTCGTGTGAAGGGCAGAATGAAGTGCAGCCAAAATATGTCAGACTTAAATCAAAAATGCAGACAAAACTGACAAATAAACCGACAGCAGCATGACGAATCGCGTACTGTCACGAGCGAGACAGACAGTTGATTGAAACGGCACGGCAACAGCCGCCTTTCAATGCCAAGTTAAAAGCCCAAAAACAGATAAGTACAGTACAGTAGTATTGAACAATGCAAAAAAGCCGGCATGTTGCCACTTTATGGCATTCTCATGCATTCCTCTTCATTCCCAACCATTCCCCGGCGTTCAACGGAGTTTTTCTCTATTCCATTCACTTGGCAAACTCATTAACAAGTTGGCGCATCAGCAGCCGCAACTAATGGCTGGCTGACACACAATACTCAAGTTTGGACAAGTACACTGAGAGTTAACTTTAAGACATCTAACACCGATACTTACCGAAACGACAGATTTTCTACAACAACGAAGTAATTGCCTTATTTAATGTATAGTCTATATATTTTTATTGGTTTACAGCTTGGTTTCTATAACAATGAACACAACACATCCAATCACAAAGTAATCAAAAAAAACTTGTTCCGTCATGGGACGCCGTGCAGAAGCACAGTGCAGCCTGCACTCTGATTACATTTATTCATTTATTAGTTATTTTTAGGAATAGAAAGGGGAAAGGAGGTTTTGAGGGATGCGAGAATGGGTGGAGTGCAACGTATATCAGTTTGTTTCATCTTCTATAACTTTTGCAAAAGGGGGGAAAAAATAGGAGGAGAAAGGGGAATAAGAATATGACAGAGGTAGGTAGGTTGGTGAGAGTAGCAGGAAGCAAGCTGAGTAAAGAGGAAAATATATATATAGCACGATAGGTTTAGCAAACGGAGCAAGCAGGGGGCCGAATCCCCTAGTATATATATAAAAGTGCACGGCCGGAAAATCAAACGATGGCTTACCATGGCGGCCTAGATCAACAAGCTCGTTGTGCACTGCTGCCGTAGTTAAGGGGTTAAGCAACATATGACACTATCTAACACAGCACCCGAGTCACAGAATCCGATTCAGGCCACACGAATCAGCAAATCAAATCAGGCCAAATGAATCAGGACATCCGAATTACACCACTCGATTATTTACGTAGCGGTTTTACCGTTAAGACGCGGTTAAAGATGTTTTACATCATAATGGAACGATCGAAACTGGTACTTTTATCATTTATTTCCGTAAAGTGTGCTACTTCTAGTTTAACTACCTGTGTCATTTTAACTATCAGCCAGTGTTGCTCGCTGTAGCAATACAACTTTCATTTCAATTTAAATATAATATATTTACTGCAACTAAAACTTATTTTGTTCAAGTGTATGCAGGCAACTTCAAAAGCCAATACTCTCTGACATATGCACAGAGGAATCCCACAGTCTTGGCAGATATACATATATATAGACGCCCAGCATGATGGAAAAGCAGCCATAACCAATCCCAGCCGCAACTGTCGCGAAAATTATGGCCGCATGTGTTGCCAGCTTAATGCGTAAAGCCGTGTCGGTTTGTTGGCAACAATTTGGAGTATGGAATTGGCATTGGCACTGAGACTTAGACACCAAGACATGCATTCCAGACTGTCGTCAGCCATTGCAATTGCTCACGCCGCAGACGTGCCAGCCACCGGAAGTCAAGTTTTCGACATTTTCTTTTTAAATTCCTTTCTTAGGAGTTCTTTTTTTTTTGAAGAAGTTACGAAATAGTTTGAAGCGTTTGCGCGGTTGGCGGCTGTCTGGCAAGCAATTGGTGTACATACTTAGATATATTCTGCTCCTTGCTAGTTTTTATTTTATTTTGTTTAACTGCCTGGAAGTTAAACTATTTGAGTTGGTTTTAATTTGTTTGGCTTGCGAAAAAAAATGCAAATCTTTGTTATTCTTTTGACGCAAATCAAGTTTTGCTGCCATATGGCGTGTGCTTAATGTTGGTAAGGCACTGTAATTTGTGTACCCTAAGCTCAAACAAAACAACAGTTCTGAAAACGTTATTTGTGCCAAAACAGTTAAATATTTGCATAAAATGTTAAAATAAATAAATTAATTTTGTAGCATAATAAAATTCTATATTCAAAGTTGTTCTTGCATTTGCACTTGGTATTCAAAAAGGGCTATTTGCTTAACAATCAAAAAGGTTATTTGTTTAAAAATAGCGTTTTACATAACTGACAATAAAAAAGGATAATTCGCATTAATACTCTTATATGCGTAAAGCTTATTGACAAAACTTTGTAAGCATATAAAACGTATGTTGACATCCATTTCTATAAAAAAAGAAATATTGACTATATGCTTTAAAAGTGACTATTTGCTTAGCACCATAAGCTTCATGACTAAAATAATGGTTATATTGACGATGATTTGAGTATGTTTGCATAACACAATATACAATGTGTTCTGTCTAAAAAAAACTATTTGCTTAAATTCAATTATGTAAAAGGTTATTGGCATTAAAATTAAAGGTTATTTGCATTAAAAGAATCTATTTGCTTAGCACCATAGACTTCATGACTAAAATGATGGCTATATTGACGATGATTTGAGTAAGTTTGCATAACACAATTATGTTTCACGCCCAAATAAATGCTATTTGCATAAAGTTAATAATGGAAAAAGGTTGTTTGCATAAAAATTAAAGGTTATTTGCATTAAAGTGAAAGGTATTTACATAAGCGATTAAGTCCAAAGAGCTGTATGCATATAGAAAAGATGACCATATCAGCCCAGAGTAGTGCCAGGAAAGGAAAATCACCATCTGATATAGTAATTTAGTTAAAACAGTTTATATTTATCAGAAATTAGTTTGCACTTTAATTTTTGAAACGAATATCTTTGCAGATTCAGGTTCATTGATTTGGAGCTTCAGTTAAAAGCTACAACGCACATCCTTATATACCATACTAGTGGGATGACACTTAATCATGGCAGAGCGACTGCGTTAGACGACAAATGCAGCGCCCTGGAAAGCAAGTACAGGGAGTCATAAAAGTCGATCTAAATGGATACACAATAATCTTCCACTTGTTATCCAAACACAATGTTTCATAGTGATAGCCATTATGAATCAATGCAAAGCTCCTCTTTTTGACAAAGTATTGCATAATAGGCATAAGATTCACTTCCATGCAGTTCACAAAGAATTGCACAACTTCGATGCGCGATGCCAAGCCATAAACATTGGTAACACCCTCGTCAAAGACATGCACACAATCAAATGGTGGCGTATCGTTGAGTAAAATATCCGCTGCCTCCTTGATCGTCTCGAAGCTACGCAAAGTAGCCACACCCGTAGGTCCACCGCCAATGGAAAAGTGCGTTTTATTTGTGATTATTATAGGACTGGCGACAGCCGGCGCATCCTTTTCATGAGCCACAATATATTCGGTATTAGAATTATTCAGCACGTCTGTGGTACGTACAAAGTTGGGGTGAAGGACCACAGAGGGCGCCAGCTGGCGAAAACGAGTACGCACCAGCTCTACAAATTCATCACGTACAGCTTTATGTACGGCCACGCTGGCTATGGGAAATGCACGAAAAGGATCACGCAAGGATTCGGCCAGTAAAAAGGCGGCTGTTGTCAGATCCGCATGCTGAAAGATGCACATGAAGCGCGCTCCAAGCCACCTTCTGATAATGTGCATTGGTGTTGCCTAAATATATAACAGCGGATACTTAAATGGGTATCAAACAAACAGAACTGCTTGCCTTTTTAGATTTGAGCCGATCACAGCGTGGATTACGCACTAAATCATGGGTTATCATGTATTTGGGTATTTCGCACATCTTGTCTCATTTAACTACTGCAAATTTTTCAATCTCAACAAACAAATTATAAAATACTTTTCACTTATGTGTGTAATTTCCATATAATGAAAATAACAGCGCCTACTGCTGCCTACAAATCAAGTGCACAAGCAAAGTCCTGCGCTTTGTTGTCCTTGATAAGAAACTTGCCAGCCCAGGAGACATGCAACAATCACAACAAACAAGCGTTTCGCTCAAGTGCCATCAACACAAGTGTCATATAAAGTCTAAACAAAGGTAATAAATAAGTTTTACTCTGCTCTTAATTTTTTTGTTTTTGTTGCATACTTTAAGGAGCGTCTCAATGGAGCGCATAAAGCTGTCACTTTATAAGCACGGCGCAGGGCTCGGCATAAAGCGTTGTCAGCTTTTGTTGTTTGCCTATAAAAACTTTAAACCTTATTAGTTAAATAAACTTTTTATAATATCTCGCCTTAAATTTTATGACCACTTTATGTTTTTTTTCCTTCAATATGCATCAAATGCGACCAAAATTAAATTAGCAATTTATTGCGGTTGATTTGTCTAGCTGTCAACAAGCAGTCTGTCACTCTGTCAGGCAGTCTGCCAGCCATCCAGCCAATAGTTACACAAGTTGCTTCCACACTAGCGGCAAAAATAATGTGTCATGTAGAGGTTTTCCCTAAAAACGCGTTCTGCATATAGAAGTACAAAGAGGAACGTAGGAGGATGGAAAGCTTTCCTCTCTGCCTTGCGCGAGCCTTCTCCCACCGGTGATAACAAAGGTAGCTAGTGTACTCTCTACCTGGTCCTTCCAACGGGGACATGGTCTTCCCCTTAGGTTGCCTTTTAAAGTATTTGCTCAAACCTAGCCATGAAAACATTATCTTTTTTTAAAATTGCCTTAAGTTTTGTAATTATATTTCAACCAAATATACAAAATGGCGACATCGGGCGGTTAACTGTGGAAGCGGCATCGCCCGACAATAAGCCGAAGCAGTGTTCCCATAACAACTTCAGTGCACCCTCTGCATCCATTACCAGATTTGCCGCTGCATCACTATTGGAAATCACTCCGGTAATAAATCCTCGAAGTTAAGTTTCTGAATTTTTGGCTAAATCTCCTACCTTCATTCCTTTTCCTGCCCATCTCGTTCTTATCTTGCTCACGCTTTTCCTGCTCAAGTTTTTTACGTCTGAAAAGGCACCACTTCACTTTAATGCTATGAGCTGGATCGCTCGTTATTCACTTGGCTGCGATGGTCACAGTTGATGTTGATCCCTTGGAATGCACGGACATCCAGCACACTGGATGCATGCCTTCCATCGATCAGCACGTGATTAATCTGATATAGATTGATAAGGGTACAGCCATGCCGACTTGTGGATATCGGGATGCTAAAGTATGATACTACAGACTACCATGTTTCGCGATGCGACAAAGGGGTTGTGACAAAGTCATTAGACCATTATTCGAGATGAGCCCGTAAAGAGTGTATTGTCCGACTATAGGCCCAAAGTCCTAGACAGCCTCTTGTCTAGCGTAGATCGCAGCGTCCTTGTCCTCCATTCTGGTGTGTGCGCTTATCATGCTCATGTTGAAGAATTTCCAAATTCGCGACACTCCACATGGCAGCCGTAGTAAATGTCGTACTCTGCTAACTTGGAGTAGCCTTGCCCTCTCTACCGCATCTCCTGCATAGCGATTATGTCTTCTTTATAAAGCTCAGAAGCATTCTTCTGCTGGGCAGCGGCACCATCCCATTTAAGGTCCATACGTGTCAGGTGCATAACCGCATTATTAAATCAAAGTCGTTTACACGTTTGAGATGATCGTCAACTTTCGGGGTTACCTTATCCGAGGCATGTTTCAAATCTTGAATTTGAATTGGCGTGTTCCGTTGTGGTTATCAAAACATACTTATGACTGGTATCACCAACGCGTAAAAGGCCAATGATCACACGGAATACTTTTCGTTTAAACACTCCACAGGTATTTTCATCATACTGGGTCGTCACATATGATGCAGCGCCATACAGCTAAAAGAGAAGGATGAGCGTTTAATAGTGTTAGTTTCGTCTGGCAAGAGTGGTGTACTCATTTGTCTAATGAGACCAAAGTAAAATCTATTGGCAAGTGTTATTTTTCGCTTGATCTCCAAGTCAGCTCGTTCTTAATTATGACGTTGGTGCCAAGGTCGTCTACCTTAACAACATCAAAAGTATTTAACAATATCAATCTGAGAGTCCAACAGCTGCGTCTCTAAGAAAATATATACTATTTTATAACCAGGCCCAAACCAAAGGAAAGGCTCCAATAAATGCCCGTTTAGTACGACCAATGATATCGATATAATCTGCCAATGTGACAGCAACTGAACGCTCTTATAGTTCAATATATACCGATATACTTCGATACACCCTTACTTCGTCGTAGCTAGGCTATCTATGATGATCTAGGACGTCAGGAAGTCAACTTCGGAAGCGGCATTATTCGCATTATAGCCCGATAGTAAGCCGGAGAAGTGTTGTTTTTTAAGTCAGCGACTCCAAACTTTACAGAAAGGTATGTGTGAGCCATGGGCCTGAGGTCCAGTGAAATTTTTCAGCAAGTAAATGAAACAGTGCAATCTTTTCGAAGAAGGTGAATCGAAATCGGAATTGGAAAAAAACATGAAAATTTAAGCAGCAATTTCATGAATCCTGAACAAATGCAATTCTCTGGTTTTTTTCAGGCGAAATTGAGGATTTGATATAATAGTTTGCATTACACTTTTCATTATTTTTATCTATATGGTAAACTTGCTACACTATGATGGAGCCAACTAAAAATTTGATAAAGATTTCGAATTTTAGTTTTGAAGAGGCAATTAATAAGTGACTGTTTTACATTAATCGGCAAAGCGCGAAAAGAAAAAGTAGTTCTGAGATCTTACTATATCCCTCTCAAATTCAAAGTTTAAGTTTTTAAGCACATTTCATAAAATTGAACACATTATATATTAGCTCTTATTTTCTCTCAAAAAACCACAAAAGTTGTGTTGTATTAATGGTATTTTCAAAGCACCAGCTTGGTATATTTAGTGATAGGGTTTTCTGCAACCCTAGAGACCAAAATTTGGAAATTTTCATAAGGCAGACTGAGATAGAACTAGTAGGCTTGCAGACCACAGTTAAGATATTTGAAACCTGATATATTTAGACATTACAACGATACTTCTTCTTCTTCTTAGCTGGCCATAACAACCCTTTAACTCGTCTCATCGGTGATACCAAATGTAGTTACTATGTTACTACCACGTTCCATTTCATTTCAATTGTGTTCCATGGCTACATTTAATTTGGTAAGCCACTGTTTTTACTATTGTGTCTAAACATTTTCACTGAACTCGCTTAAAATTAATGAAACAAAGCTAAAATAAAAATCAGTTGCAAATGCAACTGAAACTTCTGTATATTCAATTATTCATTTTGTATAGAATTTTGAATTTGGTCTATGCAACATTTTAATTAAATTTTTAGCAAGCCCACACACTCACACATGGACAAACAGCTGGAAATATAAAGCTTAAAGCCACACAATTATACGCACTTTCAGTTGCAGTTTTCATTGCAGTTTTGTGAGGACAGTTTGTCATGCATTTCACATGATCAAATTATAAAAGTTAACGCGAAAAAAGTTTAGTTTTCTCTTTTTGGTCAACGACAGTTGGCCACATTTAGTAACACACATACATACATACATGCACATACATGCATACATACGTATGAAAATCTGAAATGTGCTGCTAACTTGCTGTGAAATGTCACAAAGAGTCACAGACATAGTTGCAATTACATTTTGCAGTGATTGTTGCATTAAAATTGCAATAACAGTGGAAACAAACGAATTCATATTTAATTTTTAGCGTCAATTTAGGAAGTTAACTTTTTACAGATTAACATGGAAATCATGCACTTAAGTGAAACCAAACAACAATCTTTTATTATACATAGTAAATGCGTTGTTCTTTTCTTATATTTGAAACATAACGATCTATCTAGCATGCGTCTAAGCTAGCGCCCGTTCAAACTCATTATTGTACTACCATCACGGCATGTACGCGGAATACAAGTGTGACTGAAATATGCATTAAATCTCAGAGCAGTTTGTAACTAGTTAGATTTCTTAATTTTTTATTTAAACTATGTAATCTTTTCAAAATAGATCAGAATCCTGGAATTCATTATAATTTGTACATAAGCCGAAACCGGAAATCAAATTTCGAGCGTTAAATAAACATAATTTTATGATTTAGTCCAAATTTTGTATGTTTTGCTTTGAGTTCACAAAGATAAATTAAAAATTTGTATCTTCTTAATATGGCACAAATACGCAAAAGCTTGATAAAGCTGCTTTTGGTGCGACATCCACGCATGCTCAGCTTGCGTCATGCCTGCGAGGAAGCAACAGCTGGTAAGGGCCTGGTCGTGGGTCTGTATAAGAAGCAAGGCGAGAAGAACCCACAACTGACACCAAGCGGGGAAAAGCTTAATAAAACCCTGAAAGGAAAGCTGTCAGAACTGATATGCGCCACAAAGTTGACTGGCCGTCTGGGACGTGGCAAGTTGTTTAACAATATCGTTCTTGAATATCCTTTCTTAGCCATTGTCGGCTTGGGACGAGAAGGCATTGGCTGGAATGAGGTCGAAAAACTGGACCAAGGCAGAGAGAATGTGCGCATAGCAGCAGGTGTTGGCGCACGCGCTTTACAGTCAGCCGGTTGCTCCGAAATCAGCGTGGATAGCATGAACTATGCTGAACAGGCAGCTGAGGGCTCCGTCTTATCCGTTTATCGCTGTACGGAAATGAAAAGAAAAAGGAACATAAGCAAACCTCAGCTTCATGCTTGGGAGACAACTGATACGGTTGGCTGGGATCGCGGCGTCTGCAAGGCTGACTCACAGAATCTGGCACGTCGCCTCTGTGATGCACCAGCGAATTGCGTGACGCCTACGCTGTTTGCCCAGGCTACCGCAGAAGCGTTGTGTCCCTGCGGCATAACTGTCGATATACGCACCATGGAATGGATTGAAGCCAAACACCTTATATCTTTCTTGATGATAGCCAATGACGCCAGCCAGCCACCAGTGATGCTAGAGATTAAGTACTGCGGCACCGATCCAATGGAAAAGCCTGTACTGTTTCTAGCCAAAGGAATTACCTTGCACGAGTCTCGTGGCTGCATGTGTGCAGCCGCATCCGTCGTGGGCATGATGCACTGCATTGCGGTGCTTTCGCTGCCAATCAACGTAATAGCCATAATTCCACTGTGTGAAAACTTTCCCTCCAACATAACGACCAATCCCGGCGATGTGCTCACATTGCTAAATAACAAAACCATGGAAATGCGAGACATGGACAAAGCTGGCGTCGCCGTATTGGCGGATCCATTGATATATGCCCAACAATTGTACAAGCCAAGGCTGATCGTAAACGTGGACTCACTGGGTTGGGGCATCAAGAAAGCATTGGGCGGCTGCGCAACAGGCATCTGGTCTAACTCGGATAATGTCTGGCAACAGTTTAAACGTGCAGGCTCGCTGACTGGTGATCGCATGTGGCACTTTCCCTTTTGGCCAAACTACGAACTTCAGATAACCGATGATCTAAGTAAGAACCACCGCGGCTTGGCGTGCTCTTGTCTGGGTGCATCCATATTGCATGATCTGCTGCCCTGCTTGGATTGGGCTCATCTAAATACGCGCGGCGTGGGTATGTTGTCCAAGCAAGGCTTAGTGCCCTATTTGACAGCAAGCCGAATGACTGGACGACCCACACGCACACTGGCGGAGTTCCTCTGCCAACTGGCGTGTCCGATAGCCAAGTAAATGCATTGCAATGTTTTTATAAATACATTTTTTTTATAGTCCTTTTACACACGAACTAGTCTTTAGGTTAAGTTGGGTTAGGCAACCATATAGGACCACAACACTCAGATGCCATTGTTATTCATCGCATTAACGTTTCTTGTGAGTTTCTGGAAAGGAGCGTCTGTGACTCAACCAAGAGTATAGAGAAGCGCATGCGCCTCGCAGACGGATTGTTTTCTAAAAGTGCTAGACTTTGTGTACAGATCAGCAGTTTCTCGACTTTACAAAGACTTCACAGTCCGATAACACATATCGATATCACTCCTATGAGATATCGCTTCTAATAAAAGCTATCACCAATATCGAACACCTAACTAATCGTTGCTTGAAATTATCTGTTGAACTATTAATTTATGCGATTACTTCCAATTTGAGAGCATTTTCAGTGACACTATGAGTGAGATTACCGATGCAAGCCATCTCGATTGTGACAACCTATCGAACTGTACTGATAGTTTACAGTCACGTGCCTATGCAGATAATCACCTCTAAGGTGTCTGCAAAAGGACAGGGGCAAGGTGAATAGCTTGATAACAACGTGTTATCGAGCAACATGGAGAACAAGTCGAGATCACTATTGCCAAAAGATGCCAATTTGTTCTCAGTAAGCTTCTTCTTCTTCTTCTTAACTGGCCATAACAACCCGTTATCGGGTTACGGCCTGATGTAAATACATTTTTTCATAGGAATTGTGGTTTTACGTGGTGGGTTCCAAACCCTACGCACAACCCTTTTAGGACCCAGTGTCATTGTTAGTCGCCTCATACGACAAGTATTCTCTAACCCGCTCACCACACGGGTTCTCAGTAAGCTATTGAGAAGAAATTGGTTTAAGTTGCTGAACCGTAGTTAGTCAAGGTATATCACTTGAGGTGAGAAGGATTTATATTGCAAAACTAGCAACATAGTTTTCATTAAGAGACTCATACAAAAATTTGCTGAGTTAAGCAGAAATATTACTATATCTACTTCTAGTTCATTGAGTTTGAGCTCAGTTACATACGCTTGACTCTACCGCTATAGGGTATATATGTATAACCAGGTTGAAAGCCGTAACCAGCATAAAAGTGCATATCTTTTGCATACCTATATTTAAATGTTATCATTATATGCATCTTTTTTTCTGTGTGTTTTGCCATAAAAGTTATTACTATTTTTTGCATAAGCTCTCAACACGCAACGAAGGTCAACTTCATGACATGGCCAAAGTTTAAGCAAATTCAGTGGGCCAGTGGCGAGTTGGTGATAGAAAAAGAGGAAGACCAGTGCCCAGGGTCATGTAACTGGGTAGCTGGTAACTGCTACACAAGTTGCAATAACATCGTGTAAGCAGTCAAGCAGAGAGAGAGCTTGGGCGAGTGTAGGGCCAGCGGAATGGTCCAACAACGGAGGAGCATGAAACCCAATGGAACACTTGAAAGATATGCTGCTGCACTTATCAGCGAATTGTATTTGCTGGCGAAAAGCAAATAAAATATGAAAATGGTTGTGCAAGCATTAAATGCATGAAATAGTGATAGTGCGGTGGAGAGGGGTGCAGCCGAGCATAGTATAGTGTATACAAGTGGACCACTAGTACGTGCATGAATGTGTGTGTGTGAGTGTGTGTGCCTGTGCGCCAAGAGCCGGAAGTGCAAATAACTGTTGCCAAACATTTTCGACGAAAAATGTGCGCATTGCATACTTTTTGGGAGCTGTGTACGTGTGTGTGTGTGTGTGTGTGTGTGTGTGTTATGGCTGCATGCTGTTTTGGCGGCTGCCGTACTAGCTGCTACGCCATGTTGCCGCCCCTTTAACCCTTACCCTGCCACAGTCATTGCCATTGAGCTCAACACGCCGCTTGTAGCAATGCATGCAAACAAGATTTAACGATAAAATTTTAATTAGTGCATAAATGGGCGCTTGATTGTGTGGGCGTGGCATAGCGCACAAGACATGCGTTTGTGTCTGTGCGTGTGTGCTCAGTCATTGTGGCTTTGCCGACACTTTGGCGCGTTTTGCTTGAAGCCAAACATAGCAGCTGCAGCTGCAGCAGCAGCCGAGTTTATGAGTGCCCCAGATGGGGGCAGGCAGCGGTACTGAGTTGTTGCTTGTACATGAAATTAAGCAATTTTGAATGGCGGCTGTTATGTGTGTCATATAAATGAGAAAGTGCCTGGTTATATCAACGCATGAGTGTGCGTTTGTGTTGCTGTAAATAACTATATAGTGTTATGGCCTTTTAAAGGCAATGCAATTTTGTTGCACACTGTGAACACCCATAGCTATCATTTTACAGAATAACAGAGACTGGAATTAAAACAGCAAAAGTATTCAAATAAGTATAATTAAAAGTCTATTTAATGTCTGTTACTTGTACACAGTTTCTGCTCTACAAACTGATGGGCGCCAGAGTTAACATGTTACGTTCTATGGTAGTAATTGGTTAGCTGTTTATTGTGTATTCATAGCGATGACTGAACAACAACAACTGCAACAAAGTTTACCTCAACTAAAACATACCTTTTCCGGTAAATTTGGGGTTGCTGATTTCGGAACCATTTTCGATTTGGTAGCACTGTTTTCGAATTATCACTATTTTAAAAAATTCGAGATTTCGAATGTTGCGAAGTCAGCAAATCTCATATATCTTGGAAATTTTCCTACCGATCGAGATGAATTAAAACTCGAATTGAAGGTAATTTAATATTAAATCATTGACTTTTGGACAATTTTGGTCTATCTTTATTGAATTGCAATTTACATGGCAATGAAACCAATTTTTTTTTTCGAAAATGTAAAATTATTATTTTATTTTTTTACTTCAAATTATTATTATTAGTAGTTTTGGATTTGATAAATTGATTCTTTGCGAATTTGAAATCCGGATGTGAAATCAGCGACCCCAAATTTACCGGAAAAAGTATGGTCGATCATTGAATTTTTTCGATATTCTTTAAAATCTTCTCTAGTTTGCTACCGATTTTGCTCAAATTGATTCGAAATGTTCGCAAAGAATCAATTCATCGAATCCAAATCAAACTTTTTTTTTTGTTTTTTTATCTTGTTCTTTTGGAGTAAAAAAAAAAAGAAAAGAAGTTTACATTTTCGAAAAAAAAATCGGAGTCCATTGCCCTGTAACTTGCAATTTAATAAAAATACCCCAATTCCAATATTCGGTAGACAGATTCCCAAGATATATGAGACTTGCTGTCTTCGCAACATTCGAAATCTCGAATCTTTTTTTAAATATCAATTATTTGAAAAGGTGCTACAAAATCCAAAATGGGTTCCGGACTCGAAATCAGCGACCCAAAATTTAACGGCAAAGATCAATTTTAGACATAGGCTTTTTTTTTGTTGCATAGTATAATTTTTTTATCGATCTTTTTACATATTACAATAAAAAAGCATTCATAATATTGACGAGTTGGAAAAGGTTGCCTTGTATGAAAGGTAGCTCTTCTCTGTCTCGGCAACGATATAAGCCTTGCATATGAGAAATTATTATTTTCGTGTCTAATCGGCTCTAGGATTATTTATCATGAACAATTGTTTTATAAAGAAGATGTCACGCCTCTTCTTCCGAAACCTTCAATTTTTGCTACTATGAGTCATCGCTCGGCGTATATGGTCGTTGGAAGGAGCAATGTCTGGCGGTTGCGTTTATACATCTTATTAAAGCGCCTTTCTAGTTTCGTTGGAGACATTTGTGGCTGAGCTTTGTCGTGCCAAAAGATCACTTTGTCATGTCTTTTGGCATATGTAGCTCAGTCGAATTGTAACAATTGTTTCTGTTACCTTTTGCCTGGATTAGCTCATAGTTGATCAATCCGGGACTGTATTCTATAAGGGTCCAGTTGCTGGCATACACAGATGATATCGATATCTTCGGTCGTACTAAGCGAAGAGTAACTGGAGCCTTTGCGGCTTTTGAAAGAGAATCTGCCAGGATGGGTCTGGCCATTCGAGTGGAGAGACACAGCGGTTGGACTCTCAGATTGATGTTGAAATCTATACTTTTGATGTTGTCAAGGATTTCGTCAACCTTCGCACCACCATCATGATGAAGAACGATGTCAGCATTGAGATCATGCGGAGAATCACTCTTGCCAATAGATGTTACTTTAGCTTCAGAGGGTAAATGCAAAGTAGAGACCACTCTCGCCAGACGCAACCAACAATATATAAGACGCTCATCCTTCCCGTTTCTTTTTTTTGGGCGCTGAAGCATGGGTTGTGACGCAGTCTGACGAAAATACCCTAGGAGTGTTTGTGCGGAAATTACACCATAAGATCTTTGGCCCCTTTTGCGTTGGCAGCGACTACCGCACCCGATGGAACGACGAACTCTATGAGCTCTACGACGACATTGAAAAAGCTATTAATATCCAGCAGCTCCGCTGGCTGGGTCATGTTGTACGTATGGTCGAAGAAGCTCCTGCGAGAAGGGTCTTCATTGCGGTCGTCGAAGGGAGGCAGACCATGTCGCCGTTGGAAGGAGCAGGTAAAGTGTACACTAGGTCCCTTTGGTATCACCAATAGGCATAGACGCCTGGAGGAGAGCTTTACATCAAGCCGTAACCCGGTAGCGGGTTGTTATGGCCAGTTAATTAAGTAAGCAAAATCAGTCCGCGACGAACCCACAAGATGCAGAGCATTTGCTTTTTGCCAGGAATATTCGCTTTAGACACTGAAGTAAGTGCATGGCCGGGCATAGCCCGCGATTGTCGGCGCTTTGGGTTATCGTAGTAGATCCATTTCACGTCCCTTCTTAAGATTCGATGGAAAAATTCCTTCCAATTTTGCGTTTAAAGCAGTTATTCGAACTTAAAAAAAATCGGCGTTGGGTTTGGCTCACGCTCATGCGGAAGCCAATTTCCTTGTTTATGCACCATACCAATAGAGGACGATGTGAAATCCCTTGTTGAATTTGGCAGGAACTTAGTGCCTTCAAACTTTAGAGCTCCTTTCGCATTTTTTGACGTCACTGTTCAAAAACGGATCCAGTGTGCATGTTCCCAATATATTCCCAGAGCACTCAAAGTCCATTTTTACTGTGCCAAATTATTACCATAAACTTAGAGAGCTTGTTTGTTTGTAATCTTTAGACTTCATAACCTCTTTACGTATTTTGATCTTTTTTGGATGGTACCAAGATTTTTTCTTTGGTATTTAGTACTCTCCCCTTACACAGTCTGCAAGACTTCCCACGGGAGTCGGGAAGATTGTGTTAATAGGGAGTCTCTACGCGAGCTTATTCTGTTTTAGTACTCTTTCTCTCAATTCAACTATCCTTTCTCTCCTTTAACTTTCTCTATCGGGCATAGCATAATGGGCAAGTCTGCCTGAGTGCTAGGAATGGGTCAACATTCTCTGATGGGCCATGGCACCCACCACAAATCCAATGGGCTTAGATAAAAATAAGAAACAAGTTTATATTTGTAATGTCGGAACCCAAATGGCAACTCTATTGAAATGCACTAAGCATGCTCAAAATGGCAACACCGCAAAAGATTCAAACGCAAAGCAATTCTGTAAAATTGTATCGTACTTGTACTTGTACTTTAGCTTGTTTGTATTTCAATACATGGTTTACTTTTTATAAAAGCATTTAGCCATGTTGCACTTTTTACTACATAGATGTACTTACTCTTCTATATATATATATATATGTATATGCATATGTATGTATATGTGTAACGATATTTTTAGTCACTACTGTGCAATGAAAAGACGTGGTAAAATGCTTCCAGCATCGTGTTTGCGTATTTGCGTTTATATTAGAAAAACTACACACACACACACATAAACACAAGATTTCACGGTATATGTGTGTACGGTATTTCATGCACGGCTCTATGTGTGTTACGTGTAGTGTGAATTCTGTTGACTGCTTTGCGCTGCTGGCCGTGAGGCAAAAAAGTTAAAAAAATCCAGATACAAAAAACGTTGCATACGTAAAGGCGCAACAGCTCGAAAGGTACTAACTTTATTCAATATTGTAGCATTTTCTAGACTCTCTAGCCCTCAGCCTTTTACTGTTGCTCTATGTGCATTTGCCTTATGTCTACTTTTATTTATTTTAATTTTGCTGGCTGCTTGCCTGCCCATGCTTACACATACTACTTATACCCTGCAGGAGGGTATTCATAGTAACTTAAGTCCAAAAGAATAACACAATTTAAGTTCGATAGTTAGTAGATTGAAAGATTTTTCGAAACACTTCTGGCCGACAAGCTTCCAGCAGATACGACAAAGGAAAAACTTGCCTGCCTCATTAGAAGATATAAGATACATAGTGAGGGGTGACGGCTAGACGGTTCTGCCTAAATTCTCTTTTAAATGCCCTGTAGAAATACTTCGGTCTTTTTGTTCGATTTCCAACGCTCTGCAGCATATTTCTGGCACATTTACCAATGGCTTTTGGTCTGAAAATCGGTTTAAATTGATATCTGGCATACCGAAAAAATGATATTGATTTGATATTTGGTTGAAAGAGATTACTGGCACACCCCTGAGTGAATTGGATATGCAATCTGGCCATTATCATAAGTTACCTACACTAAGTTAGATCTTCGACAGTAAGACGCCTTCTGCTATTTGCAAAACCAGGCACTTCAAAATCATCGTCGTTGGATTAACATAACCAACTATTGAAGAAAACTGGTAAGAATTCAACAGATGACACGTTTTGAAAGTGAATTGTTCTTCCTAACTTTCTTAGAGTCATGGAAGTTCAACCTCCAAAACTTTTGTTCCCAAGACAGCGAACACTGAAAAGCATTGCTCAAACTATTCTATGTCGAGTAATGTTCAATTTTGGAAGAGATTACTACTAATTCCTCACAATTCCTGGATATAATCTCCCAGCATATTGATTATTTCAATTGTACGCATCCAACAGGTTGATAGGGTCATCGGAAAATCGGGGAAAGTTTATCCATTTTTATGCCTTACAATTCTTACTAAGGAGGAAATACCATGTCTTCTACACAGACGGTTTCAAAACGAAAGATGAGACTTTTTCTTTCGAAAGGAAATCTATGGAATTTGGATCCATGAAAGAAAGCTGAGTAGGGTAGCTATGGGGAGATGTAGTGACAGTCAGAATGTGCTCAGCTCTCTGGAGAATCATTGCACAGCGTCGATCATGGTCAGTGAGTTTAGGACCAGACTTAACATGATCTAACGTCATAAGTCAGTCTATACTGGGTTCCTTGACACCGAGGTATCCAGGGCAATGGAATGGCCGATAAACTGGCAAACAAAGGCCAATTGTGGCTCGGCGCCAATAGGGACTAAGCCCAATCATTCCTGTCAGCGCGGCCAAGTTGGTGGGATGGATAGCGGCCCAAACGTACCAAATCTGAAAAAAATGCTAGAAATCCACCACTGGATGCCGCGTAACAAAACACTTTGTAAAAGAATCCAACCCAAAAGCATCCAGATATCTTCTTCGTCAGAAGAGGGAAGATCTGCGAGCCCTGATTGGATTAACCAAGGGCCAAAGGGCCACAATGGGCCTCATTGACAACCCAACTTGCGTGGCCTGTCTTGAAGAATCCGACTCGGCCTTTGCCAGAACATGGATGCGCATTTTGGGAAGTGATACAGTCAGTATCAGCGAAGTGTATAATCTAACGCGTTTCAAAGTTTTTAGTAGAAATTGAGAAAAGGAAAATGATTCGTATCCAAGCATTTTCAAAGACTCTTAGAAGCAGAAGACTTATCTATAAAAAAAACGCTCTTCATGCTGCCCTAGCTTTAACTTCGTAATTTCTGTACCACGTCATCGATCAAAGGAACTTTTGGAACATTAAGGATGGGAACTAAAACTCGCTCAAACGTGTTGTAAAACTGTACCTTATCGAACGATTTTGTTTAATTTTCGGTATAATAAGCCATCTTCTGGCCTTAAGCATTTACATACATATGTGAAAGGACTTGTAGCGTTTTTTGACGCTAGGTTCAATGCCCTGAAACTCACGATCGAGTCAAGATAGACCAATATTATCCGATGAATGTTGAACCAATATTTAATTACCTTTAATTTGAGTTGGAATTCAGTTTGATCGGAAATAACTTGTTATAATTGACTTCGCAACTTTCGGAATCTTGAATTTTTTTTTAAACAGCCATAATTCGAAAAACAATCTAGAAAAAATGCAATACGGTTGCCGGATTCGAAATCTTCTTCTTCTTAACAGGCCATAACAACACGTTACCGGGTTACGGCCTGATGTATTTCTTTCATTGGAATTGTGGTTTTACGTGGTGAATCCCAAACTCTACGCAAAAAACTTTTAACGCTTGGGGTGGCTCTACTGGTCTCAGAAGAATCCAGTGTCATTATAAGTTGCCTCAATTGAAAGCCAGCAATTTCAATGTTGATTTTTCGAACTGAATTATCCATGTTAGCTTCTAGTTAAGGCCACATTATTTCGAAAACTTAAACATATTAAAAAGTTTTTTTTGGTGTTTTATGTTAAAATAAATTCAAACTCCAAACTAAAAAAAAAATATATTTATTTTCTAAATTTTAGTATGAACCTAAAATAATTTACAATGGACAGTAACAATGACACAAATGATGTCGCTTTTTGTGACATCACCAAAACATTGGATGTTCCGCAAAGTGAGATCACTCGTTTGCAATTTCATCCGTGCCATGGCTCTAATATTGAGCTTAAAAACGATGCAAAGGTGGCTTTTCGGCGCTCCGGCTACGCAGATGGTATACTATTCTCGAAATACCCGTTACCGGTTGGGGATATTTTTCTTGTCGAAATCGAGGAAATCGAAAGCGGTTGGTCTGGAAGTATGCGTTTGGGCTTAACACTGCTTAGGCCCAGTTTAATTGCTGCACGGGCCGAGGGACTGCCACATTTGGCCGTGCCGCATTTGACAAATTTAGGAAACAGCTGGATATATAGAATATCAAAGTTTGAGCGGAAACACCTGCAAAACAAAAACGCTAAGCCAGTAGTGCCCAATATTTTGGGCAATGGACGTCTTCTGAGCACTTCGAGCGGTTCAGTACCAAAGAGATTACTGCGTCCCTCTAAGGACAATGGAAACTCTCATAAGCCATTAATCGAAAGAGGTTCACGTGTAGGCATCGTTTATGTGCCAACTGCGAAGGATCGCACAAAAGCTGAGCTTCACGTTATCATCAACGGCGTGGACACAGGACGGGCTAGAACTACAATTCCCTTGGATGCCGGACCTTTGTATGTTGTAATCGATATCTATGGCACAACAAAACAAATTCGCATCGTACAATTGCAAGGCATGTTATCGCTACAAAACGCTTGCCGCAATGTCATACTTGAAAGTTTTACAACGAATTCAATCATGCAACTGCCACTACCAAGGAGCATTAAGCGTTTTTTGCTACACGGCGATTAATTACTTTTGAAGCGATTTTAGAAAAAAGTCGTTATTTTTAAACGGATAATAAATGTCACAGAATTAATCGTACTATTCGTTTTTCTTTAAAATATAGTTTCGGAATTGTTCATCTTCATATGTACCCGTTACTGGGTTACGGCCTGATGTAGAGCTTCCCCGGCGGTGGGCGTTGGAAACCAAAAACGATCATTGCGGTAGTACGCAAGTTGTAGATATGTTTCCTAAGTCCCTTGACACTAGCAAGTTCAGAGGGAAGTTGAGTGAGCTGTCAACCATTCGTTCACAGGTGTTAAAAACACGGCTGCGTTATCTCTATCAAATAACTAATGCGCACCCACATTTGCGAATCTCCGCATGGCAGCTGTAGTAGATGGTACAGTCTGCTACCTTCCTATTACCTATTACCGATTTATGAACTGAAATCCCTTCAGGAGCCTCTGTTTCGCGCACGCCAACTCTTAAAAGTTCTTTCTTTTCTCCTTGAAGATCATTCGTTCAAACATAAAATTCTGTGATTATTTACCGAGTTATCGAATAATGATGATTGATTTTGTTGGAAATGATATTTTCTTTATTTATTATGTCATATCAAACTCAATAATTGTTGATTGCAAAAAATATTGTTGTGAACCAAATTTGTGGAGAATTTTATGTTCTACATCTTCTCTGCATTTATAAATTTTTGACCTTGAATATATTCTATCTCAAGAACGGTTGCTTGCATTTAGAATTGTTGTAAACGAAATTTGTAGAGAATTTTACGCTCTACAATTCTTTTGAAGAAACAAAATGATCCGAAAGCACGGAAGATACTATAGTTACAAAAAAACAATTTTCCTTACCTTTCGCCTCGAATATTTTGAGATGCGGATTGCATTCATTGTAGGTTATGAAAAATATCATAAAATGTCAAAACAAACTGTGCTGTTCATAAATGACGTCACAAAAATTTTGAAGATAAAAAAAATTACTCAGTTATGTCTATTCGTTTACAAGATATGAGTAAATTAAGAAAATACCATTTTCATAAGCATTAATACTCATTTATCGATAGCTCGTTATATAAAACATATCTAAGCAGCAAGAAGTAGCCTTAAAAGTGACAGGTAAGGGTATTTGAACTTCGGAAGCTAGTTGGGAGATATCAGTATACTTCTCTTTTACAACCTGCTCGGATTGCTGCTCGACATGCAGTTTGCATACAATTTTACTTTTACGATCTAACGCTACGTTTAAATATTTAGTAGGTAGTAAATTGTGAATTTTCCATGTATAGTAAATGTTTCTATATGTGTGTGTGTGTGTGTGTTGAAATATTTATCGAAATAACCAAAAGCTTGTGTACTAGGTCGAAACCCCGAAAACTATGCAATATACATGCGTTTCGGGCTAAATTATGCACTCGGCTGGCTCGATTTTGACACGCGAGCTTAAAGTGGCCAACACGCACACATTTATATGTAAAAAACTTATGTACATATATAAATATATATAAAAACAATTTATGTTTTAATTAAAATATGTAAATGCGCCAAATCGTGTAGAATAGTTTAAAGTGCTGGCCCTTCGCGGCTTACGCTAAAACAACCAAAACATTTCACACATTTGCCGAAAATTTACCAATAATGCAATTGCCACAAAAATGACAGCGTATGTGTGTGTGTGTTTGGTTTTCGTATTTGTGTGTATTGAGTAAATTTGAAAATGGCGCTTACCAACAACGCCCACATCAACAATTTGGTTTATTTGCTCCTAATTGCGAACAACAGTTGCCGGCTTGGCCCTATTTTCAGTTAACCCCCTTTGGCTTTTAACGTCTGGTCCAACACCTGCCAGGATTTTTGGCTTTTACAGCTTTTACAACATAAATTAGTTTATTCAACTGGGCCAACATTTGCGGCATTTGGCATAGTGAAAGTGCCAGTTGCGTTTGTTGGCTTTGATTTTGGTCGTGTTGTGACAGGTTTGGATTTTAGCCAGAACCAGAGGGTATTACTTAGGCTATAATTAAACGTCTAGAGAGCTTAGCTGAACATTCTATAATTAAATGATGTATAATATGATGCAGACAGTGTAGATGGGATAGCCTATACCCATTGTGAGCAGGAAAATCAAATATGCATACCGCGCAACCAACTGTTGTGATCGAATGGCCCAACAGATCTGTAAAGGAGACAACACTTAGGATGAGATGTACAAAAAGATGAGACCAGGAGCATTGTACTCAAACTGTGTACATCCATGTGTGACAATAGTGGAAGTACAAAAAATGCACTTTTGACCCTTTGGATTGCCTAGAAAATTGGTCAAACATTTACAGGAAGTTACAAAGAGACATTTCCATCAGCATCAAACATCCATATCCGCAGCGGGAATCAAACTCCGGCTTGAGTATTAGGAGTTTCACATTTAAAGCCTGTGGCTAACTCAGCGTTGACGAAGAAATCTATAATAAAAAGAAGAACATATAGAGCAAATTTGAGAATGCGCTCTCTATCTCTCAATGGTTTACTCTTTTGCAACAGCCAATTTAAGTGTAAACTTAAACTTGCAACTTATGAGTTTTTATACCCTCTATAGACTTGTGCAATGTATTGTAACGCTATTTCAGGCTGGGGTAAATCTAGGCGGTGTATCCAAGGTATCCAGGTGTTCTGGAGCCACTGGTGCACTGTTGACGCTCATAAATAAGGAAGATAATATTGTATAAGATGGTAATTACAGCACTTATACTAGACCGAGACTAAGCACAGGTCTGCATTTGACTAGTGCCTGAGCCCTTTCTACCGTCTTTGACGGCGCTATTTATAAATTTCTCGGTCGTTCGGAAAAAGTCCGAAGTGAGTCGATCGCTTGGTGGCAGAGTGGCTTGAGTGGATTGAGAGGAGCACATTGTGTTGATGCTATTGAACCAACCAAGGTCAGTACCAAGTAGAAACTGAGACTATTTAGGCGGAGCTCATAGAGCTTATGCGATTTAACTAACCAAGATCAGTGACATGAGGAAGCTGAAAAAGATTAGTGGGAGCACATTGTGTTGATGCGATTGAACACAACCAAGGTCAATGCCACGGAGAAATTGAGACTAGTTTGGGAGGCCGACATGGAGCCCATGCGATTGAACCATGTGGAAGCTAGAGAAGATTAGAAGGAGCGCCTGGTGCTGATGTGATTGAACCAACCATGATCAGTACCATGGAGAAACGGAGACTATTTAAGAGGAGCACATGGTGCTGATGCGATTGAACCAACCAAGATCAGTACCATGTGGAAATTGAGACTAATCAATGGGAGCACATGGAGCTGATGCGATGTAACCAACCAAGATGAGTCTCATGTGGAAGCTGAAGAAGATTAGGAGAAGCACGTGGAGCTGATACCATTGAACCAACCAAGGTCAGTACCAAGTAGAAACTGAGACTATTTAGGCGGAGCACATGGAGCCGATGCGATTGAACTAACCAAGTTTAGTGACATGAGGAAGCTGACAAAGATTAGGGGGAGCACATTGTGTTGATGCGATTGAACACAACCAAGATCTATGCCATGTGGAAAGTGAGACTACTCAGGGAGCTGATGCGATTGAATCAACCAAGCACTGAATTCTTCCGTGATGCGCATGTGATTACAAGAACTGGAGGAATTCATAAAACTTCTTGGCGTTCATTCAGCCGCTGGGTTTGCATCAGGGCCATCAATTAAGGTGTTATTCTTAAAAATTTTTATGTGGAAACACGAAATTGTTGAAAGTGCGATTGTCAAAGTCAGTAATGTACCACGTTCCGCTGAAACAATACGACCGACTTGTCTCGCACCCTTTCGAGAGATAACCCGGTCTAGAACCTGTACAGTTGTTACACCAGTTTCCACTACATTTTTTATTTAAGTACCAATCGTACTCATTTCAAGTATTTTTATATTAATTTGTACTCAAAATTTTCGTTCACTTTTGAAGTATATCGTAATGAGAATATCGCTTTTCTCCCTGTTTAGTGCATGCTTTTCTCGATGAGACGTTCTGGGCAATTATGAACAAAGCAGTGCACTTGCGAAACTACATCTACATTCCTTAGATGCCACCGCTAGAAGCCTGTCTAGGATAGAAGCGATTATGTACCTATATGTATTCGCCACTAAAGCAACAGGGATCAACAAACACTTCGAAGGCTCTTGTCAAAAAGGGAATCGTGTATTATCTATTGGTTGGCCTCTCGCAATCTGTGATGGCGTATCGTACAGACGACCCTCTAATAAAAGGTTTAATAAAGGTAAAGATGTATTTAATCTCTATCATTAGAGAGTTGGTCAAGCGTCTAGCCAACTCGGAAGACGAGCCGACGATTCAGCAAGCAATTATGTCAGCAGGCGAGCTGTTGTTACTAACTGCAAAGCTTTCGCAGATATAAACTACTTTGAGAAGGCTCTAGCCAAAGGGGAAAGCGTGTATCGTATAGACGACCCTCTTAAAAAAAAGTTGACTGAAGCTCAAGATGTTTTTTTTTTTGAATCTCTATCAATAGGGATGACCTTGCGAAGATCAAGGTATCGGCTTAGGCTCAAAAAATGCAGTTAATAATGCATCTAGCCAACTCGGCAGATGAGCCGACGATTCAGCAAGCAATCACGTCAGCAGACGAGCTGATTATCCGGACTGGAAAGCTTCCGCTGATGTGCAGCGCGCTGCAGAAGGGCTGCAGCCAGCGCTTTGGAGAAAACTACTTTGAGATGTTATCTTCAATAGCAATTAGTAACAAACTATGGCAGCGCTGTAACAGAAGCACACTTTTAGTTTCGGATACATTGTTCATAGAAAAAGTTAAGCAGATTTCAATGTAAAAGTTCTGCCTTTGAATCCGTATCTGCTTCACACCTCACACACAAAAACTGTGATATGTTTATACCAAGTACATATAAAATTTGAAGATATATTTATTCCATTTCATATTCTTGCAAAGTATGGCGACAGCTTAGCAACCAACAAACTGCAACATTGACTTGCCAGTTATTATGCATGCTTCAGTGATTCAAGATTTTACTTAAAGTATATATAAAAAAATACATACATATAGAGCATGCCCAAAATGTTGGGCATCATCGCCCAATAAATCGCCATGATGTCCATTTTTATTTATTTTCGCATTTCAAGTGTTTAGTTTACGCTTGAGAAAATCGCCATTTTCCAACTTCATTTTATGCAATGGCGGCTGCTGTTGCAACGCCGCCCAACAAGTCAAGTTGACTTAAGAGCAACAACTAACAGCGCCCTTGGCTCTCTTGTGACCCTGCACTGCATCTGCTTTTCTTGAGCTTGGGAAATGTATGCAACTGTAGGGAACATGTGCCATGGAGCATTTTCAAGCCAACAGCAGCATCAGTTGAGGCAGGAAAACGCACTAAGTAAAAGGAAAATTCGAAAGATGCGGAGCAAGTAAAGCGAATTGAAGTAGCAAAGGAGCGTAGAAGAACTGTCATTGCCATTTCAATTTCCGTTTGAATTTTGCACTTCATTTCGCAAGTTCGCAATTTTCTTGTACATTTTATACTTTTTACAGTTTTTCCCACACACACACACACACACACACACACACACACACACACGCATAAGCAAAACAAAAATGGAAAGAAAAGTGGAAGCTGAGCAACTAAAGCATAAATATGTTTGCTTGGGCAAAGCTTCGACATGGCAGATGAAAGCAAAGGCAATGCAAATAAACCAAAGTGTAAGCGCAACAAGACAAAATACTAAGATCGGCTACACCGAAACTTGAATGCTCTTTAAGTTTGGGAAAAGTCTTATAGAGCTCCTCAAAAGGCGGCAAGCCGATTTAACTCAAAAGGAAGGAAGTATCGATTTGTTTGCAAATCATCGTTTCCCTATCAAATTACAAAAAATAAATCGTTATCTGACCTCGTCCCTACATTACGTTCAAATTTCTAGGAATTATAAAAACATAGACCGAACCATGGTAGAATGTTATAAGATATGATTACTCAGAGTAGTTGGCTCTTTTCAGGCACCATAAAATACACAAAGCAGCAGTACATTTCTCTCATGCTGCCTCATTCTCAAAATTTTCGTGCCTAGAAGAAGAAGAGTAATCATACCTAAGTGCAAGCTCAGGCCGTCGCTCACTGCTTCTGCGAGAGTATGTTAATGCCAATAGCAACTGAGAAAATGTTCGTCAAAACATGCATGTGTCAACACATTGTCAACTTTTCTCTGTCGATAGACAAATACCATTGCAGATGCCAATACATGTAGAGACATCTCCATATAAAATACTGTAATTTTGTTTTTTTATTAATTTTACCTATGATTTGGCAAGATATATGAATAAAACTTAAATATCACACAACTTTTGAAAATTCGCTACACAATGATATGTTTCAAAAATTTTTGTGGCCATATGAAAAAGTGAAAAAGGATGTATATATAAGAGAGTTGTGGGGAAAAAGAGTGTTCCGCAAAGGTGACGTCACTTTTACAAAGTCGAAAACTGCAATTGAAAAGAGGTTTGTTGTTTTATTTAACGATTTGTGACGTCATATTAAGTTGGTTTAAAACATTTTTTCAAGAAGAACCCACATAAGTTCGAGTCTGAAAACCGAACTTAGAAGAAACTTCTCTGATTTGTAGCTCTGCTCTTAAGTCGATATCCCAATTGCTATGACATATACCGGCATTGCAGTTTGAAACCTCTCCAATTGATGACTGCCTAGCAATGTATTCAAATAAGCTTTAAAACTTGAAATCAAAAGATAATCTTATCAAACTTGGCAAAAATGTTTGTTTTGACATTTTATGATACTTTTCGAAATCCATAATCCATGTCTGTAACTCAAGATATTCAAGGTCAAAAGTAACAAAAATCGTTTTTGCCGATTTCAATAGAGTTATAGAGCGTAGAATTTTACACAAATTCGATTCGCGGCAATATTTTCTACAATCAACCGTTCTGGAGATGCAATAGATTGGCACTCCAGGTCAAATGTCACGAAAATCTTGCATTAAAATCATTTTGTGTCTTCAAAAAAGTTGTAAAGCCTCAAATTTTCTACACATTTCATATAACCGTTCTTAAGATAGAGTGGAAAATGAGAGATTGGGTGTGACGCAGGACTACACACTCTTTACACTAAATCTCAACAATCATATCGAAACATAGTTTGAAGGTACACCATAACCGGAGTTAAGGTGTTACAAACGTAGCCACAAACTAACCAACGCCGAACACTTGCTATAGAGTATGAGCTAGAAGCAAAAACAAAGCAAAGCAAGCGTGAAAATGCCTGACAGAAGTAGCAGGACTGCCAGGACTACGAGGACTTCAAGCAGTTCTAGCTTTCTATCAGCCGCTTCTGCTTGCAGCTGCTCGACGGGGTATTGTTTTGGAGGCGTGGCGGCAACGAGGCGGATGACAATAAATTGTCACTTGCTGCTTGAAGTTCTGCTTCTTGGCTGTAAAAATGTAAACATGAGCGCAATGATAATGATGGCAAATCATGGCTGAGAGACAATTGCATGTTGTATATGTACGTAGCACTGACTCGGCACGTATAAAAATGCCCAGCATGCCACACAGCGTGCTCCTCCCCGGCTTACGGCGTCCCTGCCCCACCAGCTTGCTGTTTATTTGTTTGACAAATAACGAGCGAAATAATGAAGGAGGTGCAAATGATGTTGGCATTGTTTATTCGACTGCGAAATGTAATAGGCGCGGTCGCTACCTTGGCTGAGTTTTGTCTCTCTCTCTCGCTCTCTCGCTGTTTCCTTTTTATGGTTGATTTGACAGGAAACGGAAACGCGAAATTGCAAAAGCGCAATAAAGTGTAGCATAAACAAAGGCGCGCTCTGAATACACAAATTCAACCTGCGAACACTTGAAAATAAATTTGTGTGTGTTTGTCTTAGTATTTGTGATATACTATTCCTGTTTTTTTTTGTTTTGTTTTGATTCTTTTGTTTCTTATCTCAATTTATTTGTGTGTTATGCTTGAAACAGATTGTTTTCGCTTTTTTTTCTTCTTGTACAAGATTTTTATATTCAATTTTGTTTGTGCTTAGTAGCTGATTTCCTTGTGACTAATGCAACAATAATTTGCAATGATGGGAAACGATTTGTAAGATCTTTTTATGGCTTCAATTGATTGTAACCTTATTCTTGCGTTTTGCTTATTTATGTGTGTTGGCAACCGCCTTGTGAATAAGACACATTTAAGGTATTAACTTCTACTAACAGAAAGAGGGTTTTGAGATTGTAGTGTGTATCGTCAGAGCTGTCTGAGGCGCGTTTCTCAACAAGACGATTATCCTTCCCGTTTAGCTTCATGGTGTAAATGAATATGGTGTTCATACACAGAGAAAATAATAACCAAAAACATTGTGCTCAAAGTGAGCATATCTGTTCCTGAAAACGGTACAAGTACATAAAATCTCATTTTAAGTTGAAAATTCTTCTTTTGGGTACAATTTTTTAAGTTTGCAAAAACCTTAGGAATAAAATGCTTGCGGCTTGCAGAATATAAGTTGCACCTGCATATGTTGCGTTTTAGTCGGGTAAAAATTGATTTGAAGTAAAAAAGTGTACTGTATACGTTAAAAAAAAAAAAGAAACAAACTACAATGTACAAACGTTATTTTTTCGTGAATAACGTAAGTCGTCAAATGTCGACGACAAGGCGAACACTAGTATTTGTAACTATTAAGAAGTACATTATATTGTTGCATTGGTGACCTTGAATGAGACTCCAGGCAGAAAAACTTGTGAAGGAATATACACGAAATATCTTTGATGTACTGAGTAACTCAAGTTGATCGAAATCGGCTTGACACTAATATGAAAGGGAAACAAACATGATTAGAAAGAGACTTACTCTGCGGAATCAAATTCGGTTATTCAAATCGAAAATCTCGATGAGAATCGTTCTAGTAAGATACTTTTAACGGCTCGCTGCCAACATTCACAAGTTGCATATGAAAGAAGTGCAATAGTGATGTAAACTCCTACGTCCATTATCAATAAACATATCTATACGAGGTATCATAGGGCACGAATTGGCTGATGCTGCTGTAAAATCAGTCTCTAGGCCTCACACCTTTACTGTGATTTAAGAGTTATCGACAGCTACCTTCGCTATCATATAACAGAAAGCTGGGCCTCCTTTCAACATAAATAACCAGAGTTTTTGATGGATTTACTGAATAGTCATGAATGACATGTTTCTCTGTGAATGAGATGTTAGTGCTTTTATACCCTGTATACAATGTGTAAAAGGGTATTATAGATTTGTACAATGTATGTAACAGGCAGAAGGAGGCGTGACAGACCATAAGTTCCATGGCCAAAAATGATCAGGAGCAATAGCCGAGTCGATATAGCCATGTCCATCTCTGTCTGTCATCTGTCCGTCTGTCCGTGTTGGTCTCTGTTTCTCAGAGACTATAAGAGTTAGAGCGAAAAAGTTTAAAATTTAAATGCGAACATGCACATTTTCGCGGAAAAGAGCAAGTTTATCGATTCATGTCGATATCTCATCCCCTTCCCCCGTGGCAGATTTCATGGTTTGCACCCACACCAAAAAAGCTATCCGATTAAAACTTAGCACACTGTTAATGTGCATATATTGTGTAAAAATTCTCAAGATCGGATACAAACTTTTAGAGATATATGTAATAAAGTTCCAATTTTAGACCCTCTCCAGCAAACTGCGACAAAATTTCACTTTTTATAGAAATTTAACCCAGAGCCACAAAATGTTGTTATGAACACTCATCTTAGGCATAAAAAACTAAACAATGTTGACTTTTTATATATATTTTTTGTGTTACTTTTGAGGTTATGACTTAAAACTGACGTGATGGGGTTAAATGTACTTCGGATTCGATATCAGTGACGCCGAAATCATAGCCTCACTTCTAGGTCCGAACATTACCTTTTTTTTGTGTTGCTGTGTTATCAATTTCCTAATCAGTTTTTGTTTTCGAGATATTGTATTTTCGATACATTTATTCATATTGTTTTTCAGCTGTTTGGACCAAGGACTCTATACCAAAAGTACGATTTATTAACATATTGAAATATTTACTTTTTTATGCAGTTGCGTATGAATAAAGCTGGCTAATGCAAGTTCAAACAAATTTCAATTAAAACCAATTTCAAGGAATTAGCTTTCGAATTCATGTGCGATAGATAAACCAAGTTATGGCTAGTGAAGCAATTATGCATTCAACTTTAACTTATGCAAACGCACGTATTTGTTTAGCACAATGTTTCCTTTTGCACCTGCGCACACACCTACACCTACACCTACACACACACACACACCTACACCTACACACACACACACCCACACACACACACACTCACACAATCTTGCAACACAACTGAGTGCGTGACTTTGATTGGAAGTGTGTGCGAGTGCGTATATATGCAACGTCAGCAAACATATTTTAAAAGCATTGCATACTTCGAGGCGTTCTCAGAATGATGCAAGTTGCTGCATGCATATTTATGTGACGTGCAAGTTATAAATAAAGCAAGTGTGTCAACAACGAATGCAATCCTTTTGAGCAAGGTGTGACAGTAAGAGAGCGAGAGGAAGAGGGGCAGGAGCCAACCATAAGCCATTTGAAGTGCAGGAATGCAGAGAAACGTCTTATAATGGAATATAAAAAAATTTGATGCAGACAATCGGGACGGTGCCCGGCAGTGGAATACCCTGTACCGTTTTTCTTTACAAACACTAAATATGGTAACGAAAGTATCCACTTTTATATCTATTTTCATAAGATCGATATGGCTGTAAACATTTTCCTATTGGGAAGTTCCAATTGACAAGTTCTCCTATTGGGAAGTTGGTTATAATGGTGGCAAAACTACGTTTATGTCCATAACTCCATATTCTTATGTCAATGTCGTTGAATTTGTGTAACATAGATCATAAATACATTTATAGATGTCTGTGACAATTTTCAAATCAATATATGGGAGGATGTTTAGGACGATTAGGATAAATCGTTTGCAGTTTTATTGGCTTGGGTCACACGATTCTCCACACCAAATTTAGCTCACATCTATCCATACATATAGTGGAATTTTAAAGCAGTTTATCGCCGAGAGGGGTTGAAATAAGCATATTTTTGACTATAAGTTTTGATGTATTTATCCTATTTCGATTATTTTTGGAACACAGATGCACATAAACACGACGCACATCTCTTAGTTTCAAGCTGATAGATTCAAGTTGTAAACTGCACAAATCTGTCAGGGGGGAAAGGGGTAAGACATCGAGGTAATTCGATAAACTCGTATTTTTCCCGGCATATGTGCATTTGGTAACAATACTTTTGATCTAACTCTTATAATGTCGGAGAAAGCTGGCCTAACACGGACAGACGGACATGTCTATATTGACTCGACTATTGCTCCTGACCATTTTTGCCCATGGAACATATGGTCTGCCACGCCTTCTTCTGCCTGTTACATACATTGCACAAATCTATAATACCCTTATACACTTTGTGTACAGGGTATAAACATAAGTATTTGCCAATATGCAGAAAAAACAAAAAATGCTGCATCAGCTCAGAAAAAGGTAAAAACAAAAACACGTTTTAAGCTGAGAGCGGACTTATAGCAGGAACAACAAAAGGCAGCAACAGTTGGCCAAGAGCAGCGAAGCAGTTGAACTGCTTTACCAACATTTTGCTGTTGCCAAGCGACCGTTACCAAGCAAAAGCTAAAAACAATAACAAGCCCAGTTAAATGCGGCACAACAAATAAAGCGGAAAAAAGCAATACGCAGAAAGAACTGGTTATTGAAAATGGTAAGTACAACAAATTGATGGTAAGCTAAAGTTATTGGAAATAACTGGTATTAATGCACGTCTTAGATTCTTTCACGTGGCAAAACGGATTCGGCCAGTTCGCGGCATGTGCCTAGCGCTTCTGCGGCACAAAAGAAAACTGCAGCACCTGCATCGCTGGAGGATTTCATAGTCAAGCGGGATTATACAGGAGCACGCGCTTTTCTAGAGGTAAGTGAAGTCAATGGTAATGGAAATGAAACTAAGAATTTCTTCTAAACGGCACAATCATTCAATTTTAAGTATTTCCTTAGCTTATTTTAAATTTTTGAGCTATGAGATCACGAGTGCGATGAGGGGTGGAAGATGATTAAGAGTGAAAAGCCAAGAATACTGATTATTCATGAATTATGGATAAGAATGTGTTTCTTGAGGTAGGTGCCGATCCCTAATGTCTAGTGAGTGCTGACGCTTGAGTCTTCTGGTGAACACGCCGTTTTCCAGCATACTTGTGACCAAATTTTTTTTAATGATGGAAAAATGCATACCCCGTGGTGGACCTACGCTATGTTTAGGTACAGGGTATATATATAAAAACTTCTTCTTCTTAACTGGCCATAGCAACCCGTTACCGGGTTACGGCCTGATGTATTTATTTTATTGGAATTGAATTCCAAGCCCTACGCACAAACCTTTTAAGGCTTGAGGTAGCTCTACTGGTCTGGAAGAATCCAGTGTCATTGTTAGTCGCCTCATACGACAGGCTTTGACCTGCTGAGGTTGTATTCTCTAACCCGCTCACCACACGGGGATATATAAATACGCTAAGCGAAAATTCAGTGTGGTACCGATTACTTCGTAATAACGCAACATTTTCAGGTGAAACCTATACCATTCGAAAGATGAAATGCTTGCGGTTTGCAGAATATAAGCTTCACCTGCGTTGCGTTTTAGTTAGTTACAAATTGATTTGAAGTAAAAAAACAACAACAATTTTGTTGAAATTAATATATATATTGTACACACAAACGTTATTATTACGTGATAGCTTTTCTCTTCTTCGCAATCAGCAGTTGGAGAGCGTGTATTAGGTCGTCGAATGTCGATATTTTTATTTTTGAGCTTTGATAGTCTTTTGCTTCAAAAAAAGAATTGATACCTGATACTCATATTTCATATTTTCAACAAATGGTAGCATGTTCTTTTAAAGAAAGATATGGAATTTCCAAATATTTTAGGGACTTATAACTTTTACTCTCTTTCCGCTGATATTTAAAAAAATAGAGTCTTGTAACTGTTTCTAGCAACGACGGACCGAAAAGTAAGAATATCAAAAATTTCTTCCCAAAAAAACGACGTTCAAATTTTTACATCTTTGAAGTTTTTTTGGGAAGATTTCTTTTTTAGAGCAAAATTTTTCTTTTGAGTGAATACTCATTTCTCTCCAATTTACAATATTCTAATCAAGATTATATAAACCGCTTATATCTCACCCAAGTATGCCAACGAGGAGGAGAACGAGTCCCAACAACTTCAAATAGATCAATGGACAGCCTATTGCAATTTCCACTTGGGTGACTATCAGCAAGCTCTACAGCAATACAAATCCATCAAACAAAGCACACCATCCGGCAAAGAATCAGCCAACTTGGAGCTTAATCTGGCCGTATGCATGTTCTATCTGGGTCTATATGAAGAAGCACAGCAGCTAATGACCAACATTGCCGAAAGCCCGCTCAAACAGCGTCTGCTATTCCATCTGGCTCACAAGCTCTCCAATGAGGAGCAATGGCAGCAACTACTGGAGACGCTGCAGAACTCGGACAGCGTGGAACAGCAACTGAGTCTAGCCTCCATGCATTATATGCGTGCGCATTATCAGGAAGCCATTGATGTTTATAAACGTGTGCTGGTGGACAACAAGGATTACTTGGCCATAAATGTCTATCTGGCTTTGTGCTTTTACAAGTTGGACTACTACGACATGTCCCAGGAGGTGCTGGATGTGTATCTAAGTCAGCATGCAGACAGCACTATTGCTATTAATTTGAAGGCATGTAATCGTTTTCGTTTGTTCAATGGCCGTGTAGCCGAGCAAGAGATCAAGAATATAGCGGATAATGGCACTTTTGGAGCCGATTTACTGCGTCATAATCTGGTGGTTTTTCGTAATGGAGAGGGTGCGCTGCGTGTTTTTCCGGCGCTGCTTAACATTGTGCCCGAGGCACGTCTAAATTTGGCTATTTATTATCTAAAGCAAGGCGAGGTGCAGGAAGCCCATGCTCTGATGAAGGAGGTGCAACCAACGGTGCCGCATGAGTACATACTAAAGGGCGTCGTGCATGCTGCACTGGGACAGCAGCTTGGTTCGGTGTGTAGAACTTATATACGCGAATGAAACATTTGTACACAGTTTTTTATTTTACAGAAGGAACACATAAAGACCGCTCAGCAGAATCTTCATCTTGTTGGCAGTTCCGCCACAGAATGCGATACCATACCGGGCAGGCAGAGCATGGCCTCGGCGTTCTTTCTCTATGAGCAGTTTGAGGAAGTGCTCGTCTATATGAACTCCATACGCAGCTATTTTGTCAATGATGATGTTTTCAACTATAATTTTGCTCAAGCCAAATGTGCTACGGGCTATTATAAGGAGGCTGAGGAGCTGCTCGTACAACTCAGCGATATGGACATAAAGAATCAGCATACTTACTGCATGATCTTGGCCAAGTGCCACATACACTCGGGACATCCGGAATTGGCCTGGAATGTTTTCATTACCAGAGATACAAATGCGGAGGCCTTTTTGCTGCTGCAGCTTATAGCCAATGAGTGCTACAAATGCGAGGAGTTTTGGGTAGCCGCTAAAGCCTTTGATATGCTGGAGAAGTACGTAACTAGATTTATTTCAAAATATCGTTAGATCAATATATATTTTTCATAGACTTGATCCCAGCCCTGAAAACTGGGAGGGCAAGCGTGGCGCCTGCGCTGGCGTGCTCTTTGCCATGGCCACAAAATCGCCACGTGGACGTCCAGCTGGTGGCATTTCTGAAGTCATCGGCTTATTGCGTGATTCATCGAACTCCCAAGCGGAATCCATGATCAAGACTATACGAAAGCATATAAGTAGCTTTAAATAGCTGAGATTTGATGTGAACAGTGCATTAGAAAGAGTTTAATTGGTCTTATAGCAGCCAGCTTCAAGCAGCTGCGACTTAGTTTCATAGCAGGCAGGCTTGCGAAGCTGACATCATTTGGACTTTGTCTGATAACGTCGTTTCATAAAACAATAGAAAACACCCAATTGAAAAGATTATACACAAAACAGAATTAAAATAATATATGACTATGCTAATTTATTTTATTATTCATTAAAATCCATTTCAACAGGCGACTAACGCTTGCAACGTAACGATTGGCAAACGTTTCCACGAATCATTCGCATTTTTCGCAACATTTTGATTTAAGCCACTATCACTTCCAAACCAATAGCCAAATCAAAAAACAATCTATAAAAAGATTAATCTACGCTTGGACACCTTTAAAACGGTATTTGGCTCGACCAGATCAGACGCTCTGGTCAAAAATTCAAAACTACCTTTAATTTATAGCTCGTGAGCTGCAGCAGCTGCGTCACAGTCTCTTGCTTTCGTCACAGCACGAACTACCGTTCGTGGTGATATTTTGATAGTGAATATGAACAGAGGGGTTATTTATATGATTGAGCTTTCTAACTATTGTAATGTTGACTTCTTAGCACACAAATTTATTGGCCCGGCTTGAGGTAAGCTTGACTCTTAAGCCGTGACGGCAAACGGCGACAGCAAATGCGTGTGGCGGCACATAATACCAAGCTAGAAAGAGTTGTAACTAGCTCAATACACTTCATAATCCTTTTGACCAAGCTTAATTTCACAGCAAATAGCTTTTATTTTTAAGCTGCTATGAATTTTATAGCTAACAGCTGTATAATTGATTAGCAACAATTTACATTTACAGAAATTGCTTCATTATGACAAACTATTTCCCGGCAATACTGGCAAACCGACAAAAACTTTGATTGATTGTGCGCTACATTATAAACGTACTTTATTAATTTAATAAACATTTATCAAAATAAGTTAAAGCAGCATTTGGGCCAGAGAGACGGACTCTAACCAGCAAACATTTTTCAGCAGCCTTAGACTTATGGCCAGAGTGCCACTTAATAAATTTTGTATAATTATTTTCAAAAAGTAATTGATAATTAATTAAATTAAATGCGAGCAGTAGATGCTTGTGCTTGGGCCTAAGCTGTGGCAATTTAATTCCCCAGACAGGCAATTATGCTTGAAATGTATACACTGCAAATTACAATAGTTGTATGTGTGTGTGTGTTTGTTTCTATGCCTGCAATTTACTTTTGTTCAATTTGTGGCTCATTTGCGAAAAGTGCGCAAAGTGTAGTAGTTTTGCCTGCAGCCAAGTTAAAAGGACCAACCAGCAACTTGAATGGTCCTAACGCATAATTAATGCGATTAGCAAATGCTAAAGTGTGCCAGCAACAGCAACAACAACAAATACAAGTACAACAAGGACACATCAGTAGCTGTTCGTCCAACCAGCGGAAATGTGTACGCAGTTGTCGCACTGGCAGCCATTTTGTCTAATTGGCTTTGCAACAAAAGATAAACCGGAAATGGCGCAGCATTGGCTACAAGTTTTCAGATTTGTATTTTTCGTGTTTTCCTCTTCTTCTTTTTTTGGCAACACTTTTGCTAATTAGTTGAAACAACAGTTTATTTTTTGCCTTTGTGCCAGGCAAATATTTAAACGCCAATTGTGCTTAACTTAAAGGCAGCTGCGTCCATATTTAAGTACAATTGTCCGAGAAAAAATAAAAATGCCAAGAAACTTCAGTTCAGGCAATAAATCAGCCCGACCTTTACATCTTTTTCTGTGTTGCTCAACAATTCCATTAAAAAATTAAAAGTATATGCAAAGAACTTTGAGAGAAAACCGAAAAATTATATACACATATAAAATAGTTATTAAATATTTCTTTAGCTCAATTGCTGTGCAAACTTTTGCGTAGCCAAGTCGACATTTTGGCCAGCTTCTAAAAGCTTCTTCGTGCAGACAAAAAGTTTCGCCATTTTTTGCCTTAGGCCAAAGTTGCCCTTTATAAAAAAGTACACATTTCTTGCTGCTATACACTTAACATAGTGACGGGTATCATCAGTGCATTCAGGAGCTTGGTATGCATCAAAAAATTAAATGCTATCAGGCTTGGCTATAGCAACTTTTATGGATAAAAACAATAAGTCATATGGAGCAACCTCCTGTTGCTTAGGTCAAGCCAAGTGACCATCAAATATAGTGAATCAGATAAATATATCGTTCTATTCTATTGGCGGCAACAAACTGCCTCAGATCTCTACATAAGCTGGCTCAGCAGTAAGTAATAAGTCTGATATGGATACCGGGTCAATGGAGCAAATTTAGAGACGACGAGCTTGACACACAAATCCCTACCACTCCTATGCAACTTGAGAGGGAAGGCACAATGATGGCGACTTGAAAGCTCCACATTAAGAAATTTTACGACTAAAATGGCTAAATGTGGCAAACCCTCGTACAGCCAACCCTAAAGAGATGCTCTGTAGCTGTGTGCACCATTACCTCCTCATCTTCTTATTAACTGGCCATAACAACCCGCTTCCGCGTTACGGCCTGATGTAAAACTCTCCTCCAGAGTCTGTGCTACAGTCGCCAACTCGTCTGCGAGTTCATTCCAGGCGATGTTGGGGTGACCACGGAACCATCAAAGTGAGAGTATGTTTCGTGGTCCCAAAAGGTCCAGCTTTTGTCGGGCTTCCCGAACAAGCTACGTCGGCATGCCTGTCCGATAGTATCGTGCGATTCTAGAAAGTCTAAGTCTAGGTTTAACTCTTTTTACAAATTCCTATGCATATTATGTATGTACATACATACTTTAGAGCATCACGACTTCGTTGCACCGTTATTCTATCGCTATCTTTGGTAATTTTTTTCAAATCCGTTACAATGCACGCCCTCAAGTCAAATGCTGCCGTTTTTTTCTTCAAGTTCTCGTAAAACTATTAATTTGCATGATTATCGTTTAAACATAAATTCATTTAAGCGCCATTGTCGTTAGCAAAGAACTCGCACACACACTCACAGAAGCAGACAAGGACAGACACACACACACACACACACTAAGCCAGCAAAATGGCGGCAGGTCGCGTGTGCAACGCCATTTTGGCGCACACAACTTGCTTAAGTAAACAAACTTTTAAATTCCATTAAGTGCAATAAATTTTGTAACTGATATCCAAGTAAAAGGCAAAGTCGACAGGCCCCAGACCGAGCGCTTGTTGGAATAGCAACTGCAGCGCGCTCTAGCGGCCGTTGGCAGCACCTTTAAGGACGCGCCTAAGCTGCATGTAAGGTGCACAAAACGTTCATTAAACGTTGGGCTAATCAAGTTTGGACTAGATAGTAAGCGCATAGATAGCTCGCCTAAGCAGAATCAAATGCAGCGTTAATGAAATCTAAGAAAGTGAGGTTAAAGTGAATAATGGCATACACAAAAAAGATCAGGAAAAACACTAAAGATGTTCAGAGTTGTTAGCAATTTCAGCCAGGAAGTGCAATAAATAACAGTATTTTAGATAATAGATATGGATTTAAGAACACTTGACAAAATAAGGCTTACCACAGGGTTTCAGTGGAACCTGCTTTTAATCTTGGGGGTATTTTGGGCACAACTTCATTAATCTGCGTTCTGTCACGTTTGTGGTGGTTCGAATATAAATGGAAAGGTATGGGATTAAGGGATTTTAAGGATCAACTGATCATAATATCATCGTCGAAAGTAACAGATAGTAGTCATTACTATGTGACTTCGTTTTTATCAAAATTTGCGTAAAAAACAAAGTATGGCATATATTTGCATACAAAAGAGGTTATTTAAAGAGAAATGGCAAGGTTTTCTCGAAAAAGGCGGTAAATTTGTGTAAAGACCTCTTTTCTAACTGCAAAAGTAAAAGTTTAAACGACAATTGTTTGATTTCCTCGTGTTAGACCAAAGCATTGCACAAATGCATTTCAGACGACTAACAAACTATTCGATAATAAGTACATTTCTGTTCGAAAACTGTATATTGTCACTTAATATGTAGTCCAAGACTAGCCCCTTTGGGGACAGTCGAGCGATTGTTGTTCGAATGATGGTGAGAGGAGGCGAGTACTGGTTACGCTCTGGAATGACTCAAGCGAACTACAGTCTGTTTCGTGGTTGAAAAGAGTTGGGAAGAGAGTGCTTAAGGTGAGTAATAAGGTGCTTACGCTCACAACCATAAACCAGGCAAATTTCAAAGTTTCATATCTTTCATTCCTGTGTTGTGTAAGCACAGACTGCAGTCCGTTTCAGCCGCTTCATAGCGTATGTATCTCTTTCCTTCTTACATCTATCCACTCTTTTCACTGAGGAAACAGAATAAGAATTAATCCTTGGCTAGGTCATTACCAAGTAAAGCACGTGAGTTCGCAGCATTGGCTGTAGATACAAAGTCACAGAAGGGACTGACGCAAGGTGAGTTGCGGATTATCTTCAAGATAATAAGCCCACCAACTTTTAAGGCAATTGTGTAGGTACAGCATATTAGTATTGTGTGCCAAGTAGTGTGACCAGCGTCTCCTCCTTTAATGAATAAGTAGATTCACTAAAGTGACATTCACACAGAACGGAGTAGTGCGAAGGGGCTAATTGAAATGTGTTTGATAAAGGGTGCAAAGCTTAAGAGTCACGACAAACCCACAAATATTAACCAATGCACGATTCATTCAGGTATAATTTTCATACAAGTTTCCCGCAAGTTTTATCAAACACAAGACTACCACTCAATTTTCCATCTAAGCTGAATAAACTTATGCAGTCTGAAGTACAGTAGAAAGCCAAAAAAAAGAAAGTTAAGCTAATGGCTTGCAAGGTAGCTCAAGGTTATCTGCATGATTAACGAGTTGAAGCCGTGAGCTTGACAGAAAACTTTCCAGACGACAAAAAGACCAACCTGGCCAAGCTAGACCGAAAAAAAAGAAAACATAGTCAACATAGAAATACAGCTCAGACATTCCATCAAGTTGTGGGATTTAAGTTATTTTGCTTAAAGTGTCTAAACCTGGCATATATATTTCATGTATTTTTTCTAATTTTTCTGTAAAAGTTTTTAAAATTTTATTTGTTTTTCAAAACGCGGCATCTTGTCTAACAATATACTATATATAATAAATTGCATAACAAAATGTCATCAAACGAAAATCCTGAGCATGATGCTTATTCAGAGCAATTCCAAAATTCCATAGAGCAGCACTTGGAGAGGGATGGCACGCTGGCAAAGCTGCGTAGTGAGCTGCATGTTAAGGTGCTGAAAATGATGCGGGGTCCCAATATGCCAGAGGGTGAACCACTCTGTGGTCGCATATTGGTGAACGGCAAGGAGCAAGCTAAGAGTCCACTTTCCATGCTAATGATTGAGCTTATAATGGAGTACTTTGATTGGTTTGGTTACAAGCACACAATGGAAACTTTGGCTATGGAAACGGGCACAGCACCAAATGCGCCAAAACGTCAAAAACTGGAACAGGCTTTGGGTGTCCAGTACAAACAAAAGCAATTGCCTCTTCTATTGGCTTTGGTTGGCGAAGTGTATGAGAAGCAGCAGCAAAGCAGGAAGCCATATAACGCACCCAAGGCATTTAAGCCGACTAGTACCCCCAAGGCATCTAGCCAGAGTAACCCAGCCAAGGCAAACAAAAGTAAAGGCCAAAACGTTGTGGCAGTTTCGGCAATAAGCTCAAAAGTCGGTAAAACTGGCAAAATCGAAGCAAGCTCTTCTAGCGGTTCCGCCATCATAAATAATACTGTGCTAGCTTCCGAAGAATTCAAGGATGTCAGAGACTATTTTGAAATTTCCCATAAGGCTAAGAAGTTTTTCCGTATGCCACCTCTTTCAGTAAATATATCAATGAATATAAAAACATCAAGCAGTGAGTGCTCGCAATCCTCTAACGACACCAAGTCAACCGAAAATCGAAAGCAAAGTAAAGCTTTGGATTCAAAAGCACCAGCAGCTGGTCAGCCTCCAGGAACAAATGGTAATGGACTGCCTGATATTGATGATGCTGTTGAATCCGACGACAGTGACTTGTACGCCGACATACCTGAAGGTCATGATTATGTCGAAACGGAGCCACCCGAACAACCTTATCCACCCGGCTTTGGTGAGGAGGGTTCCTGTGTAGAGCAGTTCCTGTCTAGCAGCAATTTGGTACAACAAAATAAGGCAAATCAAGAAAGAAGCCAGAATAAACGCAAATCTATGGAACCTATCTATGGTGAGGAGGGTTACTGGGAAGAACCCACTAGCAGTTCGATGGTACAACAATGTAAACCAAATCAAGCAAGAACCCAGAGCAATCGGAAATCTAAGAAAGTTATATATGGTGAAGAGAGTTACTGTGAGGAAGACAAAAGCAGTAGGTCGGCACGACGACATAATCCAAATAAAACAAATGCCCATGTGAATCGTGACTATTCGGAAGTTGGACCAAAGCAAGGCATAAAATGCATGGCTTGCAATGCGCCAGAGCTTTCCAAAATGGCAACAGAAACGGGACTTATTCCGCGAAGCCAGGATGCACAGCACTTGAAAAACTTACAACTTGGACTGAACAAATTGGTTTCCACCATTAGAGCCCAGGTTGAGCAGGATATTGCCATATCCAAGCGGGAGAACCCATATATGAAGAATAAGAAAAGGCAAAGACTGTCTTATAGAAGTGTATCCGACGCTGAGGTTGCCTCTAGCTTGGAAAACTTTAGCACAGTGATTCAAAAAGTAAATCTTAACAGTGATACTGATGACATGAATGAAGATGCAGATGAATATTGCGGAACTTTTGAATGATAGAATAAATTTTTAATTATGCATTAGTTTATCGACAAAAAATTGTTTTTTACGGTAGGCGATTATTACGGCACTTACGGTGGTCTCATTCAGAGGGGTAGCAATTTAAGGAATAGCGGAGGGCTCACGATCTTTGAACCCCACTAAGTTAACGCTCGGCTCTCAGCTTAAAGCTGCATCAAGAGCTGTTCAGCCAAAGCTCATAAGCGTATTTTTTTTAGCAGTTCCTGTTCATTAAATGGTGCTTGATACGCTTAGAGTGTGACATCATCACTGATGAGTGGTTATCTAAATTATTATGGTTGATCACAATGCGAGGGAGGATGGAGAGCAATGATGACATCATCATTTTATCACACATTTTTTCTAATATTAAAAATGCAGATGCTGTATAAAAGCGTCAGTCGGGCCGTGAACACAGTTTGTATGTACTCTATAGTCCCCACTTGCCTAGTTTCTTCACCACCTCACTGGCCGTAGCAAACCGTTACCGGGCTAAGGCCTACTGTGGGGCACTGTTCCAGGCGCCTCAAAACATCTTTTGGTGCGTACTCGAGAGACTTCGCTGCACATTAGCTCACTGCCATGTGAAGGTTGTGCGTCAACTTGGTTAATTTAGACATTAAGATCAATGAACTTCACCCTGTTCTACCAATATTTTCTTCTTCAGTTTGTAAGATGAATATTAAAGAAAGAGTAAAAAATATACTTTCGTAAGGAGTATTAGCCGCCATAGCAGTGCTGAGTTGCTTTTGTTGCAACTGTAAATGTTACGGTCACTTGTTAACTTATTCTCAAATAACACTATGCAGCAACAAAAAACATATATCTAAAACATACCTTCTGCGGTAAATTTGAGTTTGCTTATATCGAATCCGGAAATCGTTTTAAATTATACTCGGGAACCTGCCGTTCGAGATGAACTGTAACTTGAATTAAAGTATTGGATGAATGTCCCTCGGGCGGTTTTGGTCTATCTTATCTGGATTGTGGATTACATGGCAGTGAACTCAACAAAATTTTGGTTCGGCAATAAGGTTCCCAAGTAACATGAGATTTGCTAACTTCGCAACTCTCGAAATTTCAAATTTCGTTATGGATAATCCAAAACAGTTTCCGGTTTCGGAATCAGTGCCCAAATTTACCGGAAAAGGTATGTTTTAGCCAGGTCAATTTTGTTGCATACTGTACCAATGTATCATAAAACACCACGTACAATTATGGTACGAGTGCACGCTTAATGTCCCACCCACAACTTTTCAAATATGATACCATAAAGGTCAATGTATCATAAAGGTTAATTAAAAGAGAACTGGAAGCTCGGTCTAAGACTCTATGGATTTGACCAGCATGTGCCACCGTCAACAATGCCACAATGATCAAGTCAACATGGTTTAGTTGTTGGACAGCTAAGGGTTATTTCCGAAGTAATTTGTTGCGTAGAATCCGGTAAGAGTGGTACTAAATGATGTACCTGGAAAGACAGACCACAACAATTTTTTGCACCTTGTACATAACCTCAAAAGTAGGAAAAAAAATTTCCGTTTTTTGGGTACATAACCTCAAATATCTAAACAACTTGACGTGATAGTCAAATTTTGACTCCAGATTCGGATTCTACAGCAAATTACTTCGGAAATGACCCTTAGCTTTCCAACAACTGACGTGAACGCGGCATTTGTAGAAGTGTTTTATAATAAATAAAGTTTATGTGAAAAATATTTAAGAATTTTGAAAGAAAATTTCTTCACCCCGATCATGCAGCACCGCATTTAATGAACCTTGTGCAAATATTTTTGGAAAACACATTAAATTATTAAACCTCGTGATTCTTCGTCTAGAATTTGATGTTCCTGAGATTGAAAATTCCGCTTAACAGTACAAGTTGGAAGCCAAAAAAACGATTGAAATGAAAGAGGCTATTCCAAAAACTGCTTTATTTTTCGAAAATTTTGAAAAAAAGGACGGTAAGGAAAGCTTATTGCACGCACTCGCAGAATGTGATGAAAGAGGTGCTTCGATTCTCGATGTAACCCGGTTTCACCATCATATAACATATAATAAGGTATATTTTAATGATAGAACTGGAGACTGAGATAGAAGCTCAGTAGGTGACACAAAAGGTCGCAACACAACCGTATTAAATATAATTCCATAAGAGGACCCTCTTTTTTTCATCCATCACTAAGAACACACTTCATATAGTCGTATATAACTTTTAAGAACTTAATATTCCAGCTAGTACAGCTCACAAAATTTATGATGCAAGAAATGATACGTTTTTTACTGCTTATGTAAGCAGCAAACTTTTCTATAAAATGGAGTTGCCCTTTTAACGCCAGAACAGCCAATGTATGAAAAAAGTAATTACGTTTAAAGAGGCAGGACAACAGAAAATTGAAGAAATTATCCAATTGCTTAATACATCGTCCAACAAGGAGTTACATAACTACTTGGCCCATAGGCCTAATTAATTGATTGAAGATGGCCATGGGAATCTCGTTAATGTTGCTCTTGTGAATGAAGCCATTGTTGTTGTTGTTGTGTGTGTGCCTATGGTCAAGCTGTCAAACAGTTGGCACAACCATACTTGCAACTGTCATAATATTGACTCATTGGTCATGTAATTAATGGTGTTAAGACTCGCACGCCATTTTAATGCAATTCAATTGACAGGCAACATCCGTTTTGCGTTTGCTGCGTTTCCGTTCGCCGACTGAGTATTGATTTCAATTATAATGATGTAAAGCAAGAGCTACGTGAACTTTGCTCCCAGTGCTCGCCGCGGCCTTTGGCCCTCAGTCGTCTTTATTTAATTGATGGCATGAGCTTGTGTTTGGAATATTAAGTAGATTATCTATGTGTTTATATCAGAGCTAAAAATTTGAACGGAAATAGCATAGCGTTTCCGGTAGCAGTTCACAAAACAGCATCGAGGGATGATGTGGTCAACTGCCGTGGCATTTGCGAAACAAAGTTTTATCCCTTAACATTTGGAGCTTATAGGACTTGATGATCAACTAAAAAGTTTAACCCAATCATTGATTTAGGCGATTCTTTTGGGACGCGAGACTTTTGAAAGTTACGTAAAATAACATGTGAAGATAACTCTACAAGCTCTACGACGAAACTAACACAGCCAAGCGGTCATGTTGTGCGTCTGTATAAAGAAGGTAAGCCATGTCTACGTTGGAAGGACCAGTTAAAGAGCTCACTAACCACCTATAGTATCGTAGCCCGGAAATTGGCTGATATGGCCGTTCAAGAAAAAGTTTGATTCTATAAACTATGATTTATGTCACGTTTTCAAGAAGTGAGTTATATGAAGGAATGGATCCATTAAAATTAGCCTGCAACCAATTGGCTGTGAATACAGGATGCTTACAACGTTAGTAAAGTTTGACTATACAAACTCCAAACATCTTATCCTTGCATATAATGGACAAATTCCATATGGTTCAATAAATCATTGTGATGCGATGTTAGGAACTAAAGGAATTATCTGTCATTCGAAGACTTAATACAATAAATAACAACTTTTGTGTGTATAATGTATTTTGCTGTTTTTTTTTTTCGAGAGTATGCAGTACATTTTTTACTTCAAATAAAATTTTACCTGACTAAAACACAACGTATCCAGGTAAAACTTATATTCTGCAAACAATCATTTTATCTTTCGAATGGTAAAGGTTTCACCTGAAAAACGTTGCGGTATCGCAAAGTAATCGGTACCACACTGAATTTTAGCTTAGCGAAAAATTAAGATTCTCGCCGGGGACGAATTCGGATTTTTCTATTATGCGATGTTTAAACTGGGGTGAAATTAATAGAGTGGGATCCTTGGCCGTTACATTGAGTCGACATGCTGAAAAGCGACCATTACCAAGACAGTGTGTGTTTTTATTTGCTATTTCTCTATCTCGATTTTGCCTACGAGTGATTCGGTCTGACAGAGACAGCAACACAAGCAACTCACACGTAGACGGTCTTCGAAATAGTCGCTTTTCGGCAAAAAATTGAATTTTTTAACAGTCCAGGATTTTACTCTATTACTTTGATGCTCTTTGTTGCTGTGTCTGTGATGGATGCTTAAATATTGTATGGTAAAAATTTAAAAAAAAAAAAACATGGTAGCTCCGCCTCCTGCTCGCTTCTCAAGAGGTCCAGGTGCTTCTCCTCCATCCTCCTTCTTCGATACAAATTATCCGTTCGATGCTGTAAGCTCTCACCGCTTGTCATAGGCTTTATAGAGATGTAGAAACATCGATGACACTATTGATATCATCGGTGTTTTCACATTCTTACTAATATCGATGCTCCTCTGTCCAACATCAATATTTTTCACAAATATTTTGCATAATCAGTGGTGTGCCTGAAATCTTTTTCAACCCAATTGCAGTTCGTTGGTAAGAAAGATCAATTCTGTTCGATTATAATCGACGATGGCGATATAATTATCAGCCAAAAAGCGATTCGTCAATGGGCCAAAAATATCTTGGAGAGTGTATGAATTCTAATAAGGAAGCATCTGTCTGACGGATTTTTAAAGGGAATTTAAATGAAAATTTAAGATTTTTAATGTTTTTCGATATTTCTCCAACTCTACTGTTTGACGCATCTTAATCCGGGGCTGCTTTTTTACAGTTTTTCATTGGAGTTGGGGTTTTACGTGGTGGGTCCCAAATCCTTAACACAACCCTTTATGACCTGGGGTGGCTTTACTGGTAAAACCCAGTGTCATTGTTAGTCGCCTCATACGACAAGCTTTGAAGTGCTGAGTTTGTATTCTCCATTCTGCTCACCACATCATGTTATGCGTATAGATAAAGAAGCTCCTGCGAGAAAAGTCTTCAATGCGTTTGTCGAAGAAGCAGACCATATCTCCGTTGAAAGGAACATGTAGAGAGTACAATAGCTACCTTTATTATCACCAATTCAAGGAAGCGCGTGCAAAACTAAGAAGGTTGGAGGAGAGTTTTACATCAGGCCGTAACCGGATAACGGGTTATTGTGGCCAGTTAAGTAAGTAAGTAATGCTTTGCGCATTTGTTCTTTTTGACGATGTTTTTTCCATCTTAAGCTACGAAGTCGGCTGTTACAAGTCTTGGAAAACTCGAAACCCGAAATCACGTTCCATGTTGCTCATATGTCAACCACTCAGCGAGATCGCTTGACTGCAGCAGAGCGCAGCATTCCAAACGCATGGCACTAATGAGGCTCGTTAGCATGTTGCGCGCGCGCCATAATGTATGCAACAGCAAATTGTACAAATGCAACAGCCAAATCGATAAAGTAATTTGGCCATTGCAAAACAAACGACTGGCGGCAGCAGCACCCGCAGCACATAGTACTCCATCCCACTCTCACCTAGAGGCCGCGTAATGCACCAGCAATGTGGCCACATAATTCTGTTTGGTCATGGCTGGTGGATGGTAATGGCAATGGCAATGGCCAGGAGAGCACGTAGCCGTGACAGCTGCAGCGCATATCCCCAGACGCGTTGAATGACTCTGGCTCTGAGTGACACATGTGTGTGTGTGGCAGGGGCAGTGTACTAGGTTGTCACGTTGATGCACGGTCATCAGCCGTCGGTGTCGATTTCGCCTAATTGCAGCACCATCTTGCGGTTATGCGTGCTACGTGCGTTTGTCGCACGTTTGGCTAATTAAAATTGCATTTTTCCTGAATGGGTTATTGATATAGCATAATTCTAGTGGGATGGCGGGATGTGCAGTACGGTTTGTGGCTTACTTGGCTGCTGGTTGACCGAGTACTTCAGGGTGAACCTTGAAATGAGCGAGTTGTTTCTTATATTTAACTTTAAAGCTACTTGAGTTACACTTTTGTCTTAGACCAAAGATTTTCAAGATTTTTGCATATTCGATAAATTGGCTTAAATCTTTATAGAATAGTTTATGTTGGTGTGGTAAGAGCCGCTCTAGCAACAAAATGTGTCCAACGACGCGTGTTGGAAAAGCAGGAAACTACCTATGCGTTACTCCAACGCCGTTTGCACCAAAGTTGAGGTTATGTGTCAGGAGACACATACATATGTAGTCGCGGTTTGTCCAGTGATGTATTTGGGTACAGGTACAATAAGCGCAACAACAGCTGCTTTTCTGATTGGCGACGAAACGCACCAACTTAAAGAAAATCGAATAATTGGACGAAGTCGATTTATATGTAGGAACGAAACTTAACTGTCCGGTCGCGATCGCATCCTGTTCGCTCCGTTCGGCGATCACCATGCCCCTCTCGAGGTGGAGCATATCACTTCCTCGTTCCGCTTCTCCTTCTTCTAACTTTTCTATTTCCCCTTCCTTTACCTCTTCCTCCTCCTTATTTCATGAGCTATAAGATAAAACAACCCAACAATCCCCTTGCCCATCTCGAGGTAGATCCCATACCATGAAACAACCCGATTTATGTTTTACTGCGCCCCCTCGCTTCGCTACCAACCTGCTTGCCAATCTCTGCCTATCTCACATTCGGATCTGCTTCTCGTTCCTATAAGTACGTACTTAAAAGACTCTGTGTACAGTTTTGGGAAAAAATAAAAGTAGGCTTTCAGATTTTGTGTAATTTTTTGATCATTTTTAAACCGCACATGCACAGTAACAGTGAGATACTGTCACGGGGGAAGTGGTTAAGATATTGCCACAAAAAACAGCCTATTGTTTATTCCAAGATTCTGTCTATTTCTGCACCAAAATGCAAAACAATTTGTTCAGCGGCTTAGGTGTGAAAAGCGCACAGAGAGACAGATTTACTTTCATATTTATAATATTAAGTATAGATTATCGGAAATCAGGTTTAACCCGAGTGTGAACCGACCAACTTACCGAAGCATCTTTTCTTCTTATAGTTCCAACCGGCTCCTGAACCAGCGACGCCTACCTCCAATAATACCCATGTCTAAGCAAAATGTTTGCAAATTCTATCTTTTCAATTCCCCTGCACAGTACTTACATTATACTAAACCCATTAAGCATGTGCAAAGTCGCACACTTTTAGCTATTATTAGCATATTCAGTATAATAGCTTCAAAATCTTGCAAATTTCAATACTGCTGCTGCTGCTCACCTTTATCCCAAGCAATCTTCCAACACAATTATCAAACAAACTCTTGCTGCGTTGTTTATGCCTGAGGTAACACTTCTGAAATAAACTTCGAAACGCCTGTCGCCACCTTGCGGTGCCTACTTTATTTACTAATTTACACATTTGGCAATTCATATGTCTACTTAGCAAAGGCGCCCAAGCTGCTTAGCACCCTTGAATAACGCCCACACACACACACAGACACACACACACACACACACACAGACGCACACGGTCTGCCTCAATTATTTCAATCAACTGTCGCGACAAAGAAGCGAATAAGTCTATGTATGTGTGTGCAAGGTTGTGTGCGCGGCGCACACGAAATTGAGCCTCAAAAATGTGCCACTAATACCTAATCACCACCCAATCAGGCGCAAAAACTCACACATACAAACGCTCTCCCATATACCCTTAAACCAAAGCATGTCTCTATCATTAGAACTTTTGGCAAACAAACTTTTCAAATTGCTTTCGCATTAAAAATCACTAAAATACGTTTTCCGCTCCAATGGCACGGCTTACAAAATGGCGACGCCGTCAACTCGCAGCTGTCATTATGCCTGGCTATATAGCTGTGTGCGTGTGTGTGTGTGTGTGTGTGTGTGTGTGTGCTCTCTGGGTGTAGCTTGTTTGCTTACGTTAAGTGTCATTACGCTTTTGTCAACTCATCAGCAACAAAAAAAAACAAAGTTCAGCATATCAAAAACATAAATTAAACAAACTCCAATTGCGGGATCACAAAGCTTAGCGCCAGCTGGCAAGCATTGATAGTAAAGGAAAGCCATTAAAGAATGGCTCCTAAGGGATTCATATGCAGCATATATAGACAAGGTTATATCTTGGACAATGATATGATGAAACTGAACATGCTTAAATGCTTGACAATAAAGATTTTCGAAATATCTTTAACAATCGATGTAAGCTGATGGAGTGGATATATAAGTGCGCGTAAGCTGAAGCACTTTTCTCACTAGTTTTTAAACACAAAACTCTCTTTGAGAAACCCAAAATTGTGCATTCAAAGTTAATAGAAACAAATCTAAAATGAAGAATAAAAAAAACAAAATTATTGGGTGTGTGCCAGAATCTCTTTTAACCGAATTTCAATCAAGAAGTAAACTGTAAATGTGCCAGGACTATCTTTGAGCGCATTGAAAATCTCGCATTGAAAATCGGCCAATCCAATTAAAATAAACATAATTTTTGGTATTACTTTAAGTCATTACTCGCTGTGCTCCACACTCCGCATACCACACGTGTTTGCTTTATACTCCAGTTTCCTCACTCCTTTTACTGTCACTTTTCCTCACCCCTTACTCGTCTCACTGTCACTCCCTCTCATTGCTCATGCCTCACTGCCCTCATTGTCATACTCCCTCTCTTACTTTTTTTTTATTTGGTTTATTAAATTTAAAACATTAATCAATCGACTTAACGAACATAAGACACATTACGTTCAGGACAAAATAATGAACATTTTAACTTAAATTTTCGTTGTTTCAAGGAAACAATGGAAACTGAACAAACTATCGACGCCCCCTTCGAAGCCGAATGTCACTAGGATGGATTCGCCTCAATCTCCTTTTGCATGTATTAGGGGCCAATACCACTACCAACGGGTTCAGGTCGGCATTCAGCCAGTCGTTATACCGGGTAGAATGCCTATTTAGCTTATCCACCACCGTAGGCCTCCGTAAATCACAATGAACCGCAGAGTTGCGCACATACCTCGACACCCCAGTAATGCACCTAAGTGCCCGGTTTTGCATCACTTGGACCCTAGCGATTTTGGAAGCGGCCGCAACTCCCCAAATTGGCAGCCCTAAGACCACGTAGGCACAACTATTGACTTGTAAACAAGCACCTTGTTGTTAAGACTCAACTGGCTCCTAGGATGTAAGAGCCAGCTTAGCTTTTTAACTTAGAGTAGCTAGCAGCTGTGGTCAATAGTACATTCTTACGCCAGGCAAGACGCTTGTCCAAATGCATATGTAGATATCGGACACAAGAGAACATTTACCTATCAAATGAGCATAAATATATATGACTATGTACCACAAAATATCCCTTTCTCTTTTAATGAAATGATGAGAATAATGAGAGTGTTTCTTTACTCGCCTAAGAGGGAGTGCTTAGTTCGTCATCTCTCCAGAGCACCACACTCAAATGGTAATGCTCAGCTTACCCAGAGTAAGCAAGCCAGACAGAATTGTAAGCTGAGGAGCCAAAGATTTAATTGACTTGGGGCACAGATCCAGTCGGTAACTCATCTCAACTTTGCTCCTTCTCTTATTAGCTAATATCTTGCTTTATCAAGAGGTTTGTAGAAACGTTTCTTGCTAATTGGACTCATCAGCGAGAAAGTGTGTTTTGTCATCCTTAAAATTCGCAATATTTTGGTTACCGGTTTCTGCAACCGACTTTGCACCGTTCAAAGAACAAACCTGAAATGGCACGTTTTACCTAAGTACTCTATTAAAAACGGCATGTGTTTGAGTTTTCTTGGGTTAAAAGTTCATCCAATTTGAGCAGTAGGAATCAATTCCTAGAGCTAGTGTAATTTTTGTAACCTAGCGGTTTTTAAAGACTTAAAACGAATGTTCTTTGTTTTAAAGGACTCTGTGACTTGAACACTAAACTTTGATTGCCTGCTCTTCACGTTGATTTCGATAACGATTAAACGATATGATTGCATCTATTACACTAATGCACGGCTGTACTTGTATGCAAGCAATAAAAATTGCTACAACAGAAAATGTAAATTTTGAAAATTTTTGGTAATCATGACTATTACAAATAGAAATCATTTCTAAAACCTAATTTATAAACTGAAAAGCTTCTTTAACATGAAATACACAAATCTTTGCCAAATAAAAATAGGAAATTTACCTTTAACGAATTTATTTGCTCAATTACTTTGTTCACACTGTAAGCTAAATATTTCTCTTGGTTATTGCATAAATTTTGCATCACTTTCTGACCACAAATTATGATTATATACTTTAACATGGCAGCACAATACAAATATCCAACAATTCCATTTGGCCAATGCGACTAACCCAAATAACCGCAGCTGATTCGTTTTAGGAATTGCCACAAAAACTTATTGTAAACAAAATAGAATAACCAAATTTTATAAGCTCTTTTCACAGAACTCGACAAACGTCTGGCTAACCGCAAGTCATTGGCCAACGAAATGTGAATGCAAAGGCTTGCAATATTACACATACGACGTGTGGGTAGAGTATAAAGAGTTGATTGTTAAAGCTTTACAAGTATTTAGAGCTTACACTTTAGTGCTTAATAACTTTAAACCTATAATGTGAGATTTGTTTTGACAAACAGACAAACATATAGAAAGTTTATTTTTTTCGCTTGAGAAGACGCCTTGATGGTGTTTGCGTTGTTTTGTAGGCGGAGCATGTACTGAGCGGCCTGTTTGGACATTGGAACTGTGTTTTGCATCCTGCAAGCACACCCAGATCATACTATTGGCTTGAAATCGCCACCAATAATAAATTTACTTCTGAGGGTGTCAAAAATCTGGATTCTCGGAGGTAGATAGAGAGCAGAGAATACCAATTCTCCTGAGCTTGTGGCAAATTGAATAGTAGCCATTTGTAGTTGTGTCATTCTCACAGGTTCATGATATATATAAGATATGTCCTGACTACGACCGACCCGCAGTGGGGAAATCTGACTTCATTATCGGCGAAAATCATAACTTTTGAAGGAGTGAAGATATTGTCAAAATTTAAAATGCTTGTTACAGAGACTTCCTTAAAATTCGCAACGCTCCTCGTCTTATTTTATTGTTGAGGTGCTCCGCTTTGTGCATCTTGTAGTCAGGTTAAGAGATACAAATACCATCCTGTAGTCTCAGTAATGAGCATCACATCTATATTGTGATTTGCAAAGCGACTCTGGAGTCAATATGCCTCAATATGCCCATAGATTTCCCGAACATACCACAATCTAGGACAAAGTGAACGGAGCATTATCTTTTGGCGTTCAACAGACTAATACACGTTTGTTTAAGAAACTGGTTTTTCTCCTGCAATTCTTTGAACATGGCTTGGAGTGTGTCAACTTTCGTTGTCATCGCCACCCTCGAACTTCTGTTGGTATGTATATCTTGCCGATACTTTATGTGGTTTTGGGTGATCATAGGGTCAGGTTTACCCTTCTTTAAGACCGCTTTCCGAGCTTTCGTTGTAACCAAGGATTCAAATCGTAATCGTAACTTTAACAGTCATCCAAAACAACAACAACAATTTTTGAAACCGTAGGCGTACCTTAAACGAAATAAATTTTTTTAGAAAAACCGATAACCGTTTACCTTAATAATTTTTCTTTTATTTATACGAGTACGATACGGCATCGGTTTTTCTATTTGCAAGCATACATATTTTGAATGTTGTGTTTTATATTCCGTCATACTGTGTGTTTTTCGCTTCTACTTCTTTTTTTCAGTACTCTTTTGTTTTTTCTCTTTGTCAATTTTAGATACAAGCAAGTCGGTCTAACAGACACAGCAACACAATCAGCAGCACACGTATCCAGGATTCCTATTACTTTCATGCTCTTTGGTTTTAATATAGGAACCGTTTTAACCGGTAAATCGGTGAATCAAATCGAAACCGATATTATTGTACAAAGAAAACCGAAACCTGATTGTAACAGAAACCATCAACGGTATCAGAGCACCAAAGTAAAATCATACCAATGTTAAGTTAAGCTCAATGTAAGACAACACATAAAAGTATGTTCAGTATACAGCGGGTAACAAGTGCCTTTAGTATAGTTTATACATAATATATAGATAACTATAAAGTATTTAAATTTTGGATTATAGAAATAGATAATTCACAATTTCATATAGTAGCAGTGTTTTTCTGTTTTAAAGCCCACACTGTTTACAGATATTAGCTACAATGTAGTTTGGTGTTTGCTTTGTTTCCTCGGCACATAAAAGTTAAGCCCTCGCAGTTTGGTCTTTGAGCAAACCTGCTAAGTCGTAAAATACATATACCAGCACTTTGCAATTGTACATAAGCCTACGAATAAACTCTATCCAACTTACACTGCAAAAAGAAATCCACTTGTTAGCGATTGTCGAGCGCTATCTTCAGGCATTTTAACATCAGCAAAATAAATATTAGTTGGAATAGTTTTGGTAAAGAAAATTTCTGCAATTTTGCTTATGTACAGCCTATTAAGTTTTCCATTATGGCTGATAGGATCGGAGCCCAGATAGTAAGCTTGTGTTTTAATATTGCAACAGTCCAACGCACACACACCCATGCAGGGGCATTAAACATATTTAAGAACTCGAAACGTAAATCTAATAAAAGGCCAAGGAAAAAGCATTTACCAATAGCTGAATGTCTGGGCCCAACACATTGGTAGTGGTAGATAAAAGGGGGCGTTTGGTGGGAAACAGCGCTAAAGTGCAGTGCGTGTGTGTGTGTTTGTGTAAGTGAGTGTGGCAACCATGACAACAATGGCATTTTGATACTTTTGTATGAGATTTAATGAAATTTGAATCCTTTTGTCGAGTGGGATGACAACAACGGCAGCAGCCAGCCAGGCAGCCAGTCGAGCAGCTGCAGGGCAACTCTGGTTGTATGTATGTATGTGTCTGTATCTGTATCTGTGTAAGACATGTTAGTTAAGGTGCGTTGTGTGTTAAGCAAGGGTCTGTGGCAAAATGTAAGTGTATTACAACAATAGTAAAACAATCTTCTTAATGCACACTTTGGCCTAAAGGAATTTTTCACTTGTAAAGCGAAACTTGTTTATATGCTCTTAGGAAAGCAGTGTGAGCCAGACACTTGCCTATCAACGTCAGTTTGGCAATATAGAAGCTTGTTCTATGTTTATATTGACAAAGAAACATGTTAATAAACAGCTGGAAGTTTGCTTTATTGTCATCAACAAACTCTCAGGCCTCAGTGCGCCTTGGTGCTATGCCTGAAATTGATGTACGTAACTCACAGAGCAAGGCAAAGGAATACAATCTATACACACACACACACACACACACACACACACACATACATATACATATACAAAACAGAACCAGAGAAAGGTGGAGATTCTACTACGACTACTACTACACCCACATAGAGACAATATGCCTTGGGTGTTGCCAAAAGGGTTTTTGTGTCACGATACCATGTCTATGTATTGTATAAGTCTATGTGCCTTCGTTGCTGTTCTGTTAACGGGAGCTGAGGTATCAATAACATTGTACAACAACATCAGCAACAGCAGCTTATATTAGTTACTTGTGGGGGCAAGAATGACAAAGTTGTCATCTAGCAATCACACACACACAGATACACACACACACAGATACACACAGATACACTCAAACACACCCACGTACTTGCTGCCAAATTGTGTGTGTGTGTGTGTGTGTGGTTGCTGTAACTTAAAGCTTCATCTTTGCTCCATTTCGTGTATGTGTGTTTGTCCATAGTTAAAACAATTTTCAAGTTTAATTTTGTGTTGCATACTTTGTAGGTGTTGTAGGTAGTGTAGCTTCTGCTGCCGAAGCTCTAATGACTTGTTACAGTGTAGGAAATAATTGGTGGTTATTTCGATGGCTGTTAGCGATATCAGTAACTGCAACAAGTATGTGATGTTATCGAATTACAAGAATCGATAACACATGGTTGTATGGTCAGATTCCATTGGACTTAATGCAGCATTGGATTGTGGGCACTAAGATGACGTCATCCTACGCTCTTAAAATGGACACAAGTAAAAGGTGGTTTTCTTTTTTATTCAGGCGGGTATACCTTAGCGATTCAGATGTTTAAAATGAGAAAATCAGCAATCATTTCTTTGCCAAGTTACATAAAATAGCAAATACGCGTACCGCTCTCTTACTTTCAAAAATGAAAGTGAACTGGCTTTCATCAGCTTAAGATGCAAATTTCACATTCAAACCAATCCGGTACAAATTTTAGTTTTTTGGTATATTTATGTATTACTCTATTACTGGACAGCGGCAATCCTTTAGAGGTGTTTCCATACACCTTTGGCACTATCATCCTAAATTGCCACTATCCAAAATCAGCCATTTTGCGCAAATTTTCGAACAAAAGTTTAATATTTTTACATTTTATTTCGAAAGGCAATTCAATTCCGAGTCCAATGCGCATTTGCTTATAAAATTCGGTCAAGAAAGAAAAGGAAATAGCACATCTTCTGTGGAGTTCGCCAAAAGATTAGAGATTAAACTACAGAATATAGGAAGGTATAGAAAAATCAGCCAAACTATATGTGAAAAGAGCATGGTAGAATAATATGAGGTATAATTGCTCATCTCCTTTCAAGCACCACAATTTTTGTGAGTGAAGCCTGAAAAGAGGCAACTACTCTGAGTAATAATACCTTATATTATTTCACCATGAAGAGAAGTGTTTCCGAAACCGTAAAGAAATCGGAAATCGGTTGATAGTTGGCTGAGTCACAAATATAGCGGGTTTTTACCGATAACTTCAGACATCAGAGATGTTAAAAAAAGAAGTATTTTTTGTAATCCACTAGACTAGACTATGCCGTAATCACACTGGAGCCGGTAAAGAGCCGTAAGGCAAAACTCCTTTGGCCAGCCGCTTAAAAAGTTATTCCTAAAATTTTACGAATATGAAATTTATTGCCTAAAATGAATATTTTTCCCAAAACGTGATAGCACAGAAGCCTTTTTTAAAGGTTACAGACTTAGCCTCGTTTTTACCCCGCTTTATTGTCATCTCCTTGATCGCCATAACAGGAAAGATCAGTTTCACTGACTTTTCTCTTTTCATGGCAGTTAATTCTTTCTTGATAAGAATACGAACATACTCTATTTTGAAGCAATGAACTATTCCTTATTCCAATTCACAAAAAAAAATAACGCCATCCAAAAGCTACTAAAATAAACAAAATTTTTCATATAGAATAGGATTTCTCTGCACCTAAAAGTCAATTTGATTTATCTTGCCGATGCAGTTAAAGACATTATACTGTATATAACTCGCAAATCACTGTTCGCTGCACTAATTTAAGTTGTTAAACAAAAAACTTTCGTTCAGCTCTACATTTTTAAGCAAAAATAGTTTTTTTCTTCAAAATTATTTATAAACATTTTGCCATTTTGTTTTGTTTACCATCTTTGCAAGAGATATAAAGTGGAGCACCCCGATTTACGTCTTCCTACATCGGCCGCAGATACAATATTGCAGTCATATTTATATATGTAGAAGTATGAACGTATGTACATATATAAAATAGATACGTCAAAATATAAAATTATATTCTCTGAAAATGATAACTGTACAAATAAAACTTTAAATTGCTTATTAATACGATCAAATTCAACATCCTCGATAGTATAGTGGTCAGTATCCCCGCCTGTCACGCGGGAGACCGGGGTTCAATTCCCCGTCGGGGAGGGAGTACCGTTATTTTTTATTTTTTTAATTAATTTAAACAATATTTTTAAATTTTAAGTTTTAAAAATAAATCAATAAATATATCTTAATAAGTTAACAATTTCTAATATTCTAATGTGTGAATGTCGATATCTAGCATTATATCGATAGCTATTGTTTCGTAAATATCGATGTCTTCAACATCCTCGATAGTATAGTGGTTAGTATCCCCGCCTGTCACGCGGGAGACCGGGGTTCAATTCCCCGTCGGGGAGGGAGTACCGTTATTTTTTATTTTTTTAATTAATTTAAACAATATTTTTAAATTTTAAGTTTTAAATATAAATCAATAAATATATCTTAATAAGTTAACAATTTCTAATATTCTAATGTGTGAATGTCGATATCTAGCATTATATCGATAGCTATTGTTTCGTAAATATCGATGTCTTCAACATCCTCGATAGTATAGTGGTTAGTATCCCCGCCTGTCACGCGGGAGACCGGGGTTCAATTCCCCGTCGGGGAGGGAGTACCGTTATTTTTTATTTTTTTAATTAATTTAAACAATATTTTTAAATTTTAAGTTTTAAATATAAATCAATAAATATATCTTAATAAGTTAACAATTTCTAATATTCTAATCTGTGAATGTCGATATCTAGCATGACTGTCTGTATCAAATTTTTTTTGTTGCATAGTGTAATTGAATAATTTCAATTCAAAGGTGCAAGTTAAAAGTCAATTTCAATATACAATATGTTAAGCTCAATTACGATTTTCATTCAACAAAGTATGTTAAGCGTCTGTTCGGACGAGAGCATGAAATTTAATAGAGTGGAATTGAGTCAATTTGATGAAAAGCGACCATTTCCAAGACAATATGCTTTTTTGTGCTCTTTTTCTTTCTTGACAGCAACACAATGATCATCACTCGTACACTTTCTTGGAAATGGTCGCTCAGCTATTTTGAATTCTTATACTGTCCAGCATTCCACTCTATTACTTTCATGCACTTTGGTTTTTGTATAGGAACCGGCAAACCGTAACAAGCATCGGTGAATCGAATCGAAACCGATATAATTGAAAAAAGAAAACCGAAACTAACAACCGTAATTGTAACCGTATCCGAAATAAGTTTCGGTTTGAAACCCTGATTTCTATTTTATTTCGAGAGTAAGAATTGGCCCAGCAATGAAACAAAAAAAAAGAGTACAAGAAAGAGCACATCACCTGAAAAGTTCCCAGTCCGACACATAACAAGTGTCACAAACTCATATGATTTTTAGATTCTACCAATCTACAGATGATAGCTGTACCAAAACATAAATTTCCATTTTTTTAGTTTAACGGGCAGGCTGAGACCTTTTAAATAAACCTAGAGATACTCCGTTGTAAATAGTGGAAATTGCTATCAATTGATACGGCATTTTAAAGTTTACGACTCTGAAGGAACATAGAACTTGCATAAGTATCTTTAACCAACCATGTAAGAACTTTCAATTTTACACATAAATAAATTTACCTATAGCAATTTCCAAGACTGTACCAACATTAATTGGAGCAGCTTGTGTCTATGCCTTTGAGTTCCAACAGCAACACACATACGCACTCACGTCATCCAGTTGATAGCAAATTTACATTTAATTTTTGGCACCAAAAGGTACACAGAACACAGAACATGCAATTATTTAGCTAACAGTGTATGCGTGTGTACTATGTGTGTCAAGTTTAGTTTAGTGTGAGTAACTTTGAGGTACATTTTGGCAATTACCATTACCTAATGCCTTTGAATGGCTTGCTACGCTAATTTCCACATATATTGCATACTTTTGAGCGCATAATGAAAAATAACTTACGCATTTAAATACACAGCGCGTATACTTAATCAATGGCATTTTCCAGGTTAGCGGTTTTTCACCGAAGCATATCTGTGGTTAACGTAAACACAAAATAACGTAATGCCAGTCGCTGTCACTTGATGCGCGGCTAAATTTTTTAATTAAAAAATTACTCACACGAACGAATTACTTTACATGGAAAATACAAACAAGCCAGAGAAAACACCAAAACCAAACCTGAAGAAGAAAAAGTTGTAGTTAAGTTCTTACACAGCAGGAAATTTGCGTACTAGTATCAGTTGCAACTACCTCGCAAGTAAGTAGTTTGGTAAAGGTACAAAAAAGAGTAGTCGCGGCATGGAAAAGAGTTGTGCTTGCTCAATTGCTCTGAGAGAGTGTTACTCAGGGCTGTGCCAGAAATCTCTAGACGGTTTTTCCCAGAGTTTCATTTGAATTTTCTTGCAAAATCCGTCGATCATTTGCTTACTTGTTAGATTTCACATGCTCTCAAAGATAGTTCTGTCACATTGACGAATTGCTTTGGATTGAAATTCGGTTGAAAGAGATTTCAGGCACACCCCCCCCTAGCTTGTGCTTCTGACAATTTTCTTAAAATTTTGTTTTGGATGGCACTTTTAGGATTCTTTGGTTTTTGAAAACGTGTTTGAAGCGATTTAATTCCATTAATTAATGGTAGTATGTTCTTTGAACGAAAGATGGTAGTAATATTCCGGGCACATACACATTTCATTCACGAATCAAAGAGACTAGTATTATTGCACATCCGAAATAGTTAGTAACCATAGGACAATGGTTAAGTCCAGCGTCACTCTTCTGACAACATTGTAACATAGAGGCATGCCTGCTTAGGAATTACTGGTGCTATGAGCTCCACTTCAAATGAAGCCCTTAATGCACTGTTCAATCTAACCCGTCGACATGTTTGTACGACCGAATGGAGTCTGGACGAACTGAGATTTGGTGACACACTTATAGCCACTTTTCTCGATGTGTTCATATAGCTGATTATACCAAATGTGAAGTTTGACCGCAAATAGAGTCCCAAAAAGAGTCCTGGAGCGATAAAGTACCAATACTAAGGGGACACAGCCACGTCTTCTATAGAGACTTATGCAGGTTGGTATCTTCATGAAAATTCGAGCAATTCAGTCGTAACAGGTTTGTCGACTGTGTTCCAAACAGTTATCTATGCCATGTTTGATGCCGCGGTAACTGTGGGGATCTTTAGTGACAGTCAGGAATCCTCGCACAACGTCGACCATGGTCAGTGAATATAAGACCAGACTTAACATGATTTCACGTCACAACAAAGTCAGTCTATACAGGGTTCCTGGACACCGAGGTATCCGAGTGGCATATGAGCTGCTAAGGCTCGGCGTTTAGCAATAGAGCCTGAGCCAGAATTGGTTGGTTGGATAGTGGTCCACAGAGTTCAAATCGGTAAACAACCACCACTTGCTGCCACGTAACAAACCAATTCGCCTAAGATATCCAGATATTTTCTTCGTCAGAAGAGAAAAGATATGCAAGCCCTAGTTGGATTCTTCAAAGGTCAGCACCTGGCCATAATGGGCATCATTGACGACCCAACTTGCCAGAGAAGCGAACTCCACGGAACACTTTCTGTGTAATTGTCCGGCCTTTGTAAGGACATGAATGCACATTATACGAAGTGACACACCTAACATGAGCGAGGTGTACGTTCTCCGCTTACGCAGTGAATTCCTATGGTGAAGACTGTTTTAAAAGTCCTCTCTTTTTTTTACTCTTTTTCTAAATTCAACTATTCTTTCTCTCTCTTAACCTCTTCTATCAGGCATGGCACAATTTGCAAGGCTGCCCGAGTGGCAAGAATAAATCAACCTTCTCTGATGAGCGATCGCACCTACTACAAAACTAATCTAATCTAACGAAACGCACCGAACTAGTACTCAACTGTACACCATAAAAATTGCTCCATATAAATCTTGGTTTTGCAACTCTGCGTTGTGGTGTAAAATATACATCGATCGAAAACATCGAAGGTTATCCTTTAGTTTTACTATGTTTTCCGATGTTCACGTACTTACGATGCATCGGCGAACATTTCCCCATCTCTTACGCTGACCTATTATTCAAGATCAAGCCAAAATAAGTCTTGTTTTCAGTTTTACAAATAGTATGGCAATTTGCAGAATTAAAAGTGTCATCTCAAAGGTTTTTCTTAGAAGCAGGCTAAACGCTCAGCTAGAAGCTAAATAGACATCCATGTCCATTGACGATAAACTCGGCGATGGTAAACATCGATGTTTTGATCTGAATTTAAATCACTAGTTCCATACCAATCTTGCTACTAGTTGCATAGTTTACAGCTCTGCGTAAAACGTACTAGTAGTTAGCTACTAGTTCCATACCAGTATGGTTGCTTGCAAGGTATTTTGTGACTCCTTTTCGTTTATTTTTGCCAGCAAAAAGATAAATTTTCCTTGACGAAAGGTACGAAAGTGTGTGTGTGTGTGTGTGTGTGTGTGTGTGTGTGTGTGTGTGTGTGTGTGAGCGCGCTTGTATTGTGGCTGCCTAAAACTATGCAGCAAGTTTATGAAAATTCTTTGTGTATGCTGAAGGTGTGTGTGTTTGTATGTGTGTCTGATGTGTGTCTTTGAGCGTATTTGTGTTGGTTTGTTAATTTTCGTTGCTTTATCCTTTTGAGTCTTTTGTTTTTTTGTCTGTCAAATTTATATGCTGGTTAAGGCAAGTTCTGCTCACGACTGACGCTCTAATTTATGGGCAAATTTATGAGGCACATTATTTTGGTGAGTGTATAAAACAAATTTTGATGGTTTTGGCATAAACAAACACCAAAGAAATATTGCATACTTACGTGTACAAAAGGTATCCTATGTAATTTAACATTAGCTGCGGCTTAACGATTCAAGCCTTTATAGAAGTTTTTGTAAAGTAAGCGAATTTTTAATTTTTTATATAGATGTAACCTGTAGCCTGATAATATTCATAGACTTTTCAAAGCATGGTAAGACGCTAGTTCCACTTGCCACAACTAGCGGCGCATGATGACAAATTACTTGACGAGAAGCGAAAACAAATTGCTACAAAAAAGTGTTCGTTTAGCTGCGAATAGTGGAATAGCCCACGTTGAAACCAGACATCGATATCATTGCCTATCTGGACCTTTATCGATAGTTTGTAGTTGACGTATCATGCCAGTAGTGATGTAAATCCAAACCAAAACATCCATATTCACCATCGCAGAGACCATCGACAATGCACATCGATGTAGGTCGATGCGTCGGACTAAAAGCATCGATGCATCGATGGTTTTCCGATATTTTATATTTACAAATTTTGCTTTTTATTATAGAAGAAACTTCGTTATATGAGATATGTGAAACTAAAGCTATATGAACATAAGAAGATTTCTAGATGCTATATAAGACCAATAGATCTACGACTAAATTATGTTAACATAAAAGTTTTGATAGCCGTCTCCTTAGCAGTCTATTTCGCTGAGAGATTGGCTTTTGAATAAACTTTGACTTTGCAAACACTATTTGTAAAACTGAGAATAAGTTACTTACCTTGGCAATAAAAATAGTAGGTTGGCGTAAGAGATGGTGAAATGTTCGATGATTTTAAAAACATCGATGTTTTGACGATGCCATCGTATGCTCGAGAACATCGGAATATGACAGGCCAACCATCGATGTTTTCGATGCATCGATGTATTTTTAACACCTCTACATGGCAGTCGCCCCATTTAAAGTTCGCTTTAACTTAATGAAAATGCATGATACGTATTGAAATGCTAACTATTTTACTTCAACTTGATTTATCAGAATCTTTTAAGAGCTTCCTTAATGCGCAACTACTGCTTCAACATTGCAATAACTTAGAGTGCTCTATTACTATCAAATAAGCATATGTAATCAAGAATATTTGTTCAAATGACCCCATTGAACTTAAAACTAAACAAAAATATCTTTGCTCCTTTGCAATAACCACAAAATACAAAACAATGTAGCCCATAGAGTTTATTGCAATACCTCCCCCACAGATACATGTAACACACACACGCTCAAAACATATATCGAACACATTTTCCTAAGCATTTGCACTACGAAACACCTATGTTATTTTGATGCTTAAATATTTTACAAACTAATATCAATCCAATTTGTATGCATTGGCAACAATGTGTTTATGTTTGTAAGTGCGTCAGAGTGATGTACGCATTGCCTTGGACTCTGCCAAGCAAGTGACACACATATGTGCAGATACGGGCGTCACACAAGTGCCAATAATTTATGTACTTCTAATAAGACCAACAGTCATTTGTTGTTGTTCTAAATGTTTGTCGTCAAGTCATTTGGAAAATCTATATACAAATTTATGCGTATATGTAATACTAACAATTGAAAAAGTGAAACTTTGATATTTTTAAAAAGAAACTTCTTCAGTGAGGTGTTAATGGGAATAACTAAAACGGATATCAAGTGAAACATTTTGGTGATAGAAGTGACTAAGAGCTGGCATTTACATTTTCATTTAAACGACTTTATGCTCAATATCATCGAATGAGAGGTACTAGGGTTATGTCTACATTTGCACATAGTTGGATTATGGCATAATATGGCGCCATCTAGCGTGCGCAGAAGCAAGTACCACAGCATGCTAGCGCTTCTTAATGTAACGGCAAAAAGCATGAAAGTAATAGAGTGGGACCCTAGACCGTTAATAAATTGAAAATATTTGCTGAAAAGCGACCATTTCCCAGACAGTATTCGTGTGAAGCTGCTTGTGTTGCTGTCTCTGTTAGACCGACTTAGTCGTAGCCAAAATTAAGAAAGAGCAAAAAAAGGCACATGTAAGAACTGCCTTGGGAATGGTCGCGATTGTCCTCGAACTCGACATGCACACATTATATTGTCACTTGAAAATGTTTCAATACTTTCACATAACCACTTTAAGAGCGTAAATAACTTTTTATGTTGAAATTAACTCATTTTGTAGAGTAGAAATATTTTTACTGTCGAACTAATCGCGGAATATCATAATGAGAAAACATCAGAATTTCTACCATTACTTTAAAAGGAAGAAGAATTTAAAAAAAAAAAAGTTTTGTGATGGAAATGTACAAAATATTGCCAAAATGTTCAAATATTTTCACCTACTCACTATAAGAGCGTAAACAACTTTTTAAGATTTAAATACAATACAATTTCACTATATTGAAGTGCATTATCGCTTTAAGCTTTTTAAGAATAAAGAAGTATATTAGCTGAACTCAATTTCGTACATTTCCAGGTTTTAAAGCATTCATTACAGCATTCACAATACCACAACCTTGTCTATTAGTGAGAACTGAAAACTACGAAAAATAAGAGAGAAACGTCATTTAGTAAAATTGATTAAAAACCAAATTTGTTAGATATTTTCTAGAATATTATCGCTTGGGTTCTTGAATAACACATTTTTATTAAAGCAGTAGTTTCTTTTTAAATCGATGCTTTTGAGAGTGATGAAATTATTCCTTCAAATTAATAATTGCAACGAAGTATTAATTAAAATTTACATAAGGCTTTGATATGAATATCTTTCATGTAACGCTAATCTACTAAATGACAATTTAATTGAAAACTTTAAATATTGAATGTTTGTTAAACAAAACTATTTGAAATTCATTTGTAACGTATTTGTGCTACGCAGAACCACATTAAGTTCATGTGAGCGAACTACTAAATCATTGAGATAGTATTTTACTACCAACACTTAGTATTTATAGGAGTATTTTAGCCAATAGTTGGCACTCCCTGCTAAAAACAAAACAAGTTGACAGCTTGACAGTTTTTACGAAGAAGAATAAAGTAGTGCAACTACGTGGTAAAATGTCAAATAATTCCGAAAAGCAAGAAAAAGATAGCCAAAATGGTTGGGATCAAAGTGATGAGGATGAAAATTGGGAGGATTGGGGTGATGATGAGCAGAAATTTGAGGATTTAACGGCAGCCGTCGAGCAGCAAAAACTAGAAAGCAACAGTTGCGCCAGTGAGAACAAAAACAACAACGCAAAAGATACACAGTCAAACATCAGTCGCGATTCCTCCCAGGAGCAGCAGGCTTCCCAAACAACATCAAAAGCCACAACACCTTCAGCCTCATCTTCCTGGGGTCTGTGGGGTGGCAAGTTGACTTCCGTACTTTCTACAGCCACCGAAGGCCTGGGAAACATAACAACGCACGTTAATCAGGGTCTAAATCAAATTATAGGCGTGCCCGATCCCGAGGAAATGGCGCGTATAAATGTTGCAGAAAAAGCCAAGGTAGAAACAGCAGTAACCACAGAAACAACCAGAGCTGATTCGCCTGAAGCGCACAAAAGCGATGATGATGATGAGGCAGGCGCCGCATTTGGTTTGGGCTTTGTCAGTGGTGTTACAACACTGGGCTCTAAGGTGCTTAACACAGGCCTAGATACGCTCGAAGGCATTGGCAAAAAGACTATGACCATATTGCAGGAGAACGATCCCAAGTTAATCAACAAACGCAAAATGCTGGGCCTAGATGCAGATAAACCGAATCTGAGTGCTTTGTTGCTGGAGGCTAAAAAGGATGCCGATCAAATGGAACAGTCTCTGAAACAGCTGCAGCTGGAAAAGCAAAAAGCGCAGCTGCGTTTTGAAGTACTTTTTGAAAATTATTGTGGTTTGGTGCACTTCGAGGCGCTGGAAATACTATCCAAGGAATCGTGTCTTAAACTGGACACACTTTTGGAAGCAGTGAGTGGCAATGCCTTGGTTGATTTACAAGAAACCATTAAAGAGGTCAAGGAACTGCTTGAGCTAGAGTACTTGGAAGGTGAAAGCGAGGGCGACTATGAGCCAGCTGAGTTGGGCGAACGCTTGCTGGCCACAATTGCCGATGCCGAGTTGGGCATTACATTTGATGACATTGCCAAGTAACTAACAACTAATGAAAATCATCTTCAAATATTTCAACATTTTTTTTCTACAGACATTGGTCCCAATCACTCAACTGGTTAAACTCTGAGGAGGCCAAGGAAGCAGACTTGGAACAGACCTATGCCAAGAGCATACATGCTATTTCCGAGGCTTGCGCCCTCCAAATGTGCAAGCTTCACAAAATTGCCGAACTGCTTCTGGTCAAGCAACATCACAGCACTGCCAACGAAGTCGATGGCATTGTGCAACTATGTAATCAGTGTAACACACACCTGCAGGGTCTTACACATCGCTTTGCGGCCATGCTAAGCAGCAAGAAGACAGAAGCTGATGACGAAGATGTCTGCAAGACACGCCTAAACACTTTATTTGCTGAGATGTTAGCTGCTGTGCAATATATTAACAGGGCATATCATCTCTTTACGCCCATATTGCAAATTGGCGCGGCTTAAATTTGTTAATTGATAGTACCTTTTTGTTTTGCTTGTATTTATAATTTAAATTGCTCTTGTATATGAAACGAATATGATTCTCTATATGTGATAACATTCCAAATCGCATTTTCTCTATTTATCTTATTGATTCTCAAGTCAATTTTTTATGTTTTCTGAAGGGTTTTGAGAATTGAAGTGTTACTTATTACATTTTCTTTAAGTTTCGGAAGTAATCCGCATTATATTTTCATTGTCTGCTATGGGATCCCGAGACATTTTAAGCAAGCCTTTTGACTATGTAAACAATCAGCTAAGAACTAAAAAAATTCGTAGACTTTTATGAACCATTTTGATATTTAATATACACTACTAATATTACAATTTTTATTTAGAGCATATATGTGTTAGATGTTGTTTTCTGTAACTTTAGTTTATATATTACATAAATTGACCAACAAAGTTTCTTAAAATTAAAGGGCGTTGCATAGCTAAGTGTACTTAGTTCATCTAGGATTGAAACGGAAAATACATACATGACGTAGCATTATGCATTTTTAAATACAAAAATAGCATAAATGATTAGGGGTGCACATAAGATTATTCTCGTTTTCATAACTTTTAAAATATTCTCAACAAAAGTTTTATGAAGAAAGCAAACTAAAATGTATAGATTTCAAGACTAGTATGCTAAAAAATGTTAAGCAAATTAATTAATCTTTTGTAACTCATACAATGTTTTCATAACTTTTAAAGTAGACTCAACCAAATTTGTATGATAAAAAAATATGTAAAAAGTATGAATATCAAAACTACACTAAAAATGTCTGTTGAGAACGGCCTAAAACCTTGAATCGTGTTTATACTTCAGCATGCAATTCTTTTATAGATCATCTTTTGTTTTCACAATTTAGACTCAAAATAAAAAGTATGAATTTCAAGACTATCCTAAAAAATGTCTGTTGGGATCGGCTTAAAACCTTAAATCGGGCTTATACTTCAGCATATATCTGTAAATTATAAACGTATATTAAATATATAGTTGAGTTGGATTGTAAAGGTCAACAACATACTTGTCCAATGCTTCCCAGAATTTGCTCAGAACTGCGCGATCCAAGTGACGCTTGTGTTGTGACAAACGCAGCAACGTAACCGACCATCGCTCTACATTTGCATCCAGTTTGAGCTCGCTAAAGCACAAATGAAATGCCGCAACTGTGAAAACAAAAAGTTTTTTAGTAAATATATTAAGCCTTCTTTCGAACGCTGCACACTTAAAGCTAATCTTCGGCTATTGCAAGTCCAATGCCAAGTAACATTTTTATAATAAACACTTGTGTGTTTGTTAATATCACAGCTACAGCATGCTTTGAGAAGACTGCAATAGACTTCGTAAGGGCAAGGTGTTGCAGACACAACAAAAAACGTTAATTACCAAGGCTCAATTATGAACTTAATCCTATTAAAATCTGTTTATAATTGGAGTAAAAACTATTGCAATTACTAATAGATGCAGAGTTTCACTTACTCTTTGCGAATATTTCCACGGGATTGCCATCCCAAGGCCAGCCTTTAAATTGCCATTGCGGTCCCATGACGAAAACTGCCACAACTCGCTGCCAATCCTGCTGCGTTAATCTTGTGGGATTATCTATGACCCGATAAGACACCGTTTGATTGTTGCGCTTACGCTGAAAAATTATCGAAAATTAGAAAGTGAAAATACTAGTGGGTTTGCCCGTTACTTACTTGCAGCAGCACCTCGGCCTCGCGTTGACATCCTTGTAGTTTCTTATCGGCCGTTGACATAAAGCGTAGATCTTGCAATATGTCTTTGACATTCAACATGGTTATAAGGCTTGTATTGGCAGACGGTATTATTATAATGGGTGTACGTGAAGGTCGCTTTTGTGGGCCATTTGAGGGTAGCTGTCTTGCTTGAGCTGTGGGCAACAGCTCTTTGGGACGTCCGGGAGCAACAACAGCAGGTATAGGCATATTATTTGCCTGTGCCTTGCGTTGAGCCAGAGAGCCCTCCGTGACGGATTTCAAGGACATGCCGTGATATGTGCCCAGGGTATCGATCTTAAAGCCCTCGGTTTCTATGGATGTTACATAATAATATTATTTGAGTAAGTGCTCTGCTGATGATAAACTTACCTTCCTTCTGCCGATTGAAGCGCTCCTGATCGTAACGATTGTACTGTGAGAGCTGTGGCTGCGGCTTGGTTATACGCGGCTCTGGCATTTTAATTGCGCTCTGTGTAGGTGGCCTATTACGTCCTTCTTCGCGTGCCTTGATGCCTTGCAGCAACGCAAATATATTTTTGGCAAACAATTTGCCAGTGCTTTGTAACACCGAAGTGCGTGTACGCCATTGCCTTTCCCTGCTAATAATATCCTTGGTGCTGTCCACATCGTAATCAAGTATCGCCCTCAAATCTGTGCCCATGGCGTCCTCATTATCCGTACGTTTAATGGTGGTACGCTTGTTAGCCAAACGTTTCGCCTTGATGGCTGCAATTTTTTCCACAGACATGGTTTCCGACAGCGATTTAATGTTATCCATATTGACGGCGGTTTCCTTTTGATTAACATCCCAGCGTGCGGCCAGTTGCTCTCGCACCTTTTGCACTTGGGTCTCCTCGAAGCGCGCCTTTTTGGCCGCCGTCTCACCGCTAGTTGCTTCGCCATCAGCTGTACGTTTCACCTGCGTTGGTATTTCAAGCGGTGCACTCTTGTCTATGCTGGCACAGGTTGTGGTTTCGCCATTTAGATAGGCAAGCAGCTCCTTACGATCGGGTCGATTTACAGCTGGTATATCTTCGGCGGCGCACTGACGCACATACACCGAGTGCTGTAGCATAACATTTTTAAGCAAATACAGCAGACACTCCAGCGTATAGTATTCACGTGGAGCGCCCTTTTTCCCAGAGCTGCAATGCGTTGGGTTATGATTATTGCAATGGTATATGATGCATAGTACGCATTAGCACTTACCCATATTTGAGATAGTTGGTTTTAACACTTTTGGGCCAGGAGAATTCGCCAAATATAATTTGATTATCACGCTCGATTATCTCCTTTTTGTTTATGTTATATTGACGCAAAAGACTGAGTGGATCCGCCATTTTTGCGTGTTTATATTTTCACGCGCACAACAAGCGAATTGAGTTTTCGTTTGTGGTATGGCTTATATATTAGCTACACTATGATTGCATGAAAATGTACACACTTAAATACTATTATAATACACTTGAAACCCGATTTTTAAGGCATCATATTTCGCACATATTTCGCGTTTTATGCTTGCGGCTTCTTCTTCTTTCTTGAGCTGACAGACAGAAATAGTCGATTGTCCGCGTTGCAAAAACAGCGTTGCCAGATTCCCTTGTGGATGCTATCGATGATAAACAGCTATATCGATGTTCTCAAAAATTCATAACAAGTTCAAAAATGTTTATGTACTTTATTAAAATATATTAAAGCATACGAAAATAACTGCAAAATGTTATCAAACAAATACAGAGATTCAGCTAAAAATTAAGCTTAAAAATTTCATTACACATTGCATAAGTTAATCGAGTACGATTCACGCCAACAATCGAATTGCAGTTTGACTCTGGTCTAGTCACCGGTAACCAAATTTTTATATCTTTTAAGAAAAACTTTAAAAAACGCATAATACTCGTGTAGAAGAGCAGTGCATTTATTAAATATTAACCGTATCATATGAAATGTGTGCAATAAATGTCAATTGTCAAACGTTCGGCGTGCAGAAAATTGCATTTGTAAAAGCTCAGCAACAACAAAGCGTATTTTCATAGTTCGAAGACAATGCCTTCAGATGCAATTGTTATGTGCCTTTTTAACAAGTGAATTAACACTTAATTAATTAATATGCCAAGCATAAATTAATTTAGGGTTTTCATAGTTAAAACAACTGCCGCAGCGCTCGCACACATGGGTCAGTCGGCGGGAAAAATCGGTAAGTGCAAGTGCTTTGTTATTGCATGTTTGTTAATTTCATTCTGTATACATAAATATATATGTACACATGCTTCTATGTGTACGTACAAGTGTGTATTAATCACTAAGCATTCTGCATTAAGTTGTGATTTGTTTGTGTTATCAATACTTCAAGAATCTTAACTTTAGTTGGACTTATGCCTTGCCGGCTTACTGCTAAGCTGCTTAAAGTTGATTTTTGATTTTTATATAACAAAAATAAATATAATTGTTGTCAATTGCTAAGCAACAGCTTAATTTTGCATTACAAAATTAAGATTCAATTGGCATTGCCGCATGATGGGACATTCCAATAAGGTTTGTGACCTTCCCCCGCACAACACATTGCTGAACAGCTGTTTCATGCTAGTGATGACATTTTGCTCACTGTAACGTGAGGCGATGTTTGTCAAATAAACTCATTCGAAAATAGTTCGCTCACTGTTAAATATTAAAAAACACAAAAACAAAATGGCGCAGAAAAAGAACGCAGTGCTACTGTTTAAACCTGAAACACCATTTAATGACAACGAGCGATTCCTCAATGCTTTGGAATATTCTGGTTATAAGATCATTTGCATTCCAACAACGCAAATACTGTACAAGCAATTGGATTTGCTTCTATTTAAACTAAAAGAACCTGAAAATTATGGTGGCATTATATTTACAAGTCCTTACGGCGTACAGGCAGTACACCAGGCTTTGCATAGTATGATTATGCCATTGGGCTGGAGGTACTTGCGCAACTATGCAATGGGCGAAGATACACGCTTGTATATAGGCAATAATTTACAAAAGCTACCTATAGTTGGTAAATTTACAAATAATGTGCAAACAATGTTCGATTTGATAATGAAGACACATGGACGTGATACGCGCCTGCCCCTTCTCTTACCCTGCTCCAAAGCGGTCGAAAGTAAACTACGCCGTCGCCTTATAGGCCATGGTTTCCGCGTTGATGCCTGTGAAGTTTACGAAAATGTGAGCAATCCACAGCTGGGTCCCTCTTTACAGAAAATATTAACAACACATATTGTGGAATATATGGTACTCTTTTCGCCGTTAAGTGTTCAGAATGTCGTTAAATATTGCCACATGCATCACATTGACTTGATGAATCGGAAACTCATTACTCTTGGTGTTTCCACCTATTGGGAGCTACGTAGTTTTAAATTGAATGTATATCGCTCTAGCCAAGGAGCAAATGTCGAACATTTACTAAATTTGTTACCTAATAACTAAAATTTTTTAAGAAATATGGAGGTTGATGTGCCTTATTAAAGTTGCGCACCATAAAACATACATAAATAATTTGTACTTAAGTCGTAACTTATTCTTTGATACCGATTTCTAATATATTGGATCTCGTTTAACCGCCAAGATCTTTTCAAGTACATATTTGGCTAATACGCCTTTTTGTATATCAAAAGAAGATCCAAAATGCTGTTACCTGGTACTCTCTAGTAACAAAATTTTGAAAACGCTGCCCACTAAGAGAAAAACCATTTTTTTTCTCTTTGGAAGCACACTAGGTGAAGATACCGATACTAGAAAAGTGTCCCGGTGCCTCGTGAAACGATGGCGCCTAGCTGTATAAATGTAACTATGTAGCAACATATACTATAAAACCTATGATTTTTAAGATGGTGCATTAATGTCAACCTGTTTGTGGCTAAAGTCGAAGATTTTTTTTTCATCCACAGCTTATGTATGTGGTGTCCGGTTGCCATATTTATTTCGTGAAAGCCTATGTAATTTACTGTTTATCTATTATATAAATAGGCTAAGGATAAATTTGTGCACCCTTTTTCGCTAACTATTTGAAAAGGAATATGAGTGAATCGTATATCATTGTCTAGGGAATTTTCATAAGAAGTGCAGATTTGTCGATTCATGGCGATATCTAACTTCGTTTCCCCGTGACGAAATTACGCCGTTTATACCCACACCATAAAAGATATCAAATTGAAATTGGTTTTTTCCCAAAACCATGCACATAGTCTGGCAACACTTACTAATAGGAAAGGGGAACCAAAAGGGGAACGGGAAGAGGAAGGTGATCTACCTACAGAGGGGCAATGAGATTGCTAGAAATGCGAGAAGGGAGCAGAGTGAAACGTAAATCGGGTAAATGACATAATACAGCTTATGAAATGAGGATGAGCAAGATTAAGAGGATAAGGAGGAGGAATAGCATTAGAAAGAGGAAAAGATAGAAGAAGAAGAAAAAGAGGACAGGAAACGGAAAGAGGAATAAGCTCTACATCGAGAGGGCACATGAGTTGGCGAGTAGAGCGAGCAGGGGGTGGAGACCCATACTATAGTATAAATATCTAAAAGGAAAATTGTCAATACACCCCATAAAATGATTCATGTAAAGTACTCATAACCCTTAAACACACTAATTCAAAAGGAAAATAAAAATTTTCTTCGTTTTGAGTACTCCTTTACGAAAGCGAGTCTAAAAGCTACTTTCATTGAGCATAAAAAGGTCTTAACAAAAAGAGTACTAATGAAAACTCAAAGTAATGCTGAAAAATGTGTTTCATATAAAGTATATCAACCAAAATTTAACAAACTACTTACATTGACTGAACGCCCAAACTCAGCTGCTTTAAATCCATACTTATTAATAAAAGTATTTCAACTAGACTTGGATCGTCTCTAATACATTTCTTACAAAAGTTACATTACATTACATATAAAAGTATTGTAAGAAACTGCATGAACTTATTGAAACTAATTTAAGGACTGGGTACCACTAAGCAGCTTAGATTTTCAAGAGTCAAATTCTGAAGTGCATCTGATAGCGAAACACAATAGCCATAAAGAAAGAGTGAAGAACTCTCACATGGTTATAAAAACAGCTTAGGCAGGGATTTTCGAAGGATCTCAAAAAAAGGGCGCGAACTTTGACGTAATGCAAAGGACTTCTTGTGCGTACAGGTGTAAAGGCTACGGATACCTGTTACGATCACTGAGTAAATCAGTTCTTTTTTTTCTCAGTCATTTTCTATTACTTTTATTAGAACAATCGCCATTTGTAGTTCTTTACATGCAGCTGTAGATAATAAATTATAGAGTTTATGGCAATGGTTTCGTACAAAAACAAGAAACTAAAAGAACATAGGATAATGGTAAACCCAATAAGTGAAAATGTTGGCCTTACCTATGGCTGGCAGTAACAGCTCAAAACACACAGGTAAAAACCCAGGGCATATGCTGTGCATGCATTGACCTTCAAACAAAGGCACAGGCTGCATTCGGGGCTGAACTGGACCCGGCTGGGCTAGTTGCTACACCCTTCAATGGGCGCAGTGTGACTTGCCAAATGCGAGGGAATTTTGTGCTATTTGTTATTTTTTGCCATGTCGAACGGGAAAAACTATGTGAAAATCGAAACCGAACAAATGCACAAACAGTTGGCTATGAGAGTCATAAAGATACAGGCGCTGCATCTATAAGATACTTTTTGTTTTTTCTTTGTATACGAATGTCAGCAATTTGAATATGCCAGACATATGTTTATATTTGGCGGGTATTTCAACCAACAACGACTCGCTTGATATTTGATTAGCGTTTTGCCCCGCACATATGCTAACTCGGATGTGGAAGTGGCATGTATCCCAACGTTAGATTTCGATCGTTCGATTCCGTTTCTCCCTCACATTTTGTGTGCACAACTGTCGAAGAAAGTCTGCCTGTGCATATGCAGTTCAGGTAGAGTATCCTTATTCGCAGGATACACAATACATGCATATAGATTCCCTATATACATAGCTGTTTTGTACGTCTGCTGCTGTCGCTGCTGCTGTCGATCTCAAGTGGTTACGCAATTCCTTATACAATTTCTTTGTATACTTTTTGGAATACCAAACAAATGTAGCCTTTGGGATTAGTTTTCTATATTTATACACATACAGTGAGCTGCGCTATGGCTATTATTGGGAAGGTTCTATGGATCCTTCGTAGCCCGTTTGCATATGTCGTACTTCTCTAATTAAACATACGTTTCATTCTCCTTTGCATTTGATACAGTTTCGGTGGCAAATGTTTTCGTGTTTCTTGTTAATTACATTGATGAGCGGTCTTTAGATAGCCCAAGGTTTGTCTTGGGTTTAAGCTGGCCTGCAGCAGTTTATTTTGGAATCCTGGCTTTCTATGTTTTTGCAGCTGTTTGTACGATACGTTCTGGCATGTTCATTAAGAGAATTGAATGTTGATTACCAAATAATTTAATAACTCTGCATTCCGCATGCATCTGCTATCTTTTTTTAAACTGTACCATGTTTAATAAGCCTACAGACAGGAAATGTTTCGTTGCTCCTGTACAAGTGCCTATTGGGGTCCAATTGATAAAGTAAAAATGACACCAACCAAAATCTTCCTGCCTATATTGTGTCTTCCCATATCATTACATATTTGTTTTTCAACATATTGTATAAAACCACATTACAACACTTCCGTATACGACACTCCGGTATTATTCATTCGTATATCTATAATTATTGTTTATATTGTTGGCGCTTATCTTTTACGAAACCACTTGAACCCTTTAAAATGCTATATTGAATTAAAAAAAGATTTCTTTTTTGCATTTCTTGATATATTTTTTAATTGAGATTTCTTCCATTGATTAGAAACAATTTAATTATACATACTAATATCGTTATTTTTTATCTTTCCCATAAATGGTTGGTTAGAGTTCAACTTGCTGACGAGGTAAACATCAACATTTACTTACAGCATGATCAAAAAGCGAAAAGGCAAACCATATTTGATAAACATTTTGTGGTATAATACAAAATTATCTACTTCTTATTTCTCTTGTATAGAACTTTAGTGTTTAGAGTTCCATGAGTTGAATTCACTTGACTTGCCGAGTGAAAATCGCAAAACTTTCTTTTTTTCTTTTGTCTTTATGTATATACAAATATGGTAAGCAAAAATACAGTGTGGTACCGATTGCTTCTCAGGAACATAAGTTTTTTAGATGAAACCTATACCATTCGAAAGATAAAATGCTTGCGGTTTGCAGAATATAAGTTTCAGATACATTGCGTTTTAGTCAGGTAAAAATTGATTTGAAGTAATAAATGTACTGCATACGTTAGAAAAAAAAAACAACAACAGATTACATTGTACACACAAACGATGTTATTTCGTGTTTTCTTTACTTCTCTACGCAATCAGCTATTATGAGAGCATGTATTAAGTTGTCGAATGTCGACGACAAGGCGAACACTAGTATCTATTATTTTTAATTGTAGCTTTTTACTTATTTAGCGTTATCCATTTAATATGTACTAATAGTATGATAGATACCTCGACGAAAATTGAACCTTTTCAACGAAATTATCTAAAAATGTGCAGTTTTTCGAATTATGTGACGCTCGTTTGCAATGGTTTTACACACTTTATAAAACCAAAAATGTAATACCAATGTTCATATTTAATTTTCAGAACGAAATTTGTAAAACTTTCAGGATACTCTTACTTTTTTTTAGTATTTCGACTTATGCTTGGTATAGTCAGTTATAGACCACTCTGAGTAAAACCAGTTTAGAGTCTCCAAACATGAGAGATTCCATGCAGTAACATACTATGTTCCAAAGTTGCAAGTCGTCGAATTACCTTGTAAATATGGGTTCATGACTAGTATGATCATATAGTACATCTTCTGAATAGAATTCATAGATCGTCAGGGATACTATTTAATTTGGCTTTAAAACATAAAAAGTTAATTTTCAAAAAAAAAATTTTCACATTCAGACTTCATCACAAAATTTGCTTTACTTTTTGATACGATTTTTAAAAAAACTAGACTGGTAAGCAAAATTCATATTTGTTTTATATTTTTTGTGCATATCTCCTAAACGGCAAATACTTTAGATTTTTTGCCCAATTTTGAATTGTTGTGTTTTTGCTTCATTCGACTTCTTGATTTGTGTTGGTTTTGATCTTTTTTGATACACTAGTTCTGGAACTTCTAAATAAAGCTATAATCGCAATTTGAATGGCTTAAATGAATTTCTTAAAAATTCTCTTGAACTATATTGAATAAGCACTTGAACTTTGCAGCAAATTCAGCGATGTGTAGCCAATAGTGAAATGACTAAGTTTTCATATGTTTTCGAACGGTCTTCCAGCGGATTTTAATTGGCTGACTTTATGCTGTTGCCTGCCAACTTAATCCGATGAATCCGATGTGGGGATATAGTTGGTTATTGGCAATCATATAGTTAGGACTCAGTTGGTTTTACTATGACATTGGTCATTAATTTGTGAAGGCATGGGAATTCTTGGGTGTCTATTTCTATAATGCTTCGAGTGGCTGCCGGGGCAATGAATCTCCTATACCATGAGGCGACTCCTAGGAAGCTTTGCACTTCTTTTGTGGATTTCGCTGACTTAAGATTGCTTATGGTCGACATTTTTTCCGTTTCGGTGTGGATTACTTGATCACCTACCAAGGGTCCCATGTATTTAAGACATGTTTCGAAGAAATGGCATTTGTCAGCGTTTAACCGCAGGTTTGCTTTTGGGAGTTGTCTGAATAATTCGCGTAACTTCTTCATGAGTTCTCGTTTTGTTCGGCCTATAACAATGATGTGGTCAAGGTGACGAATGCGTAGGGCTCCATGCCCGGTCCGATGACTTGGTCCAGTGTTCTGTGGAGTCCTCTGGAACTTTTCATTTTGAGTGAGGCGTTATGAAACCTTTTTTCTTCCAAAAACGATGTCTGGGTTCAAGGTCCGCTTCGAGAAGTAATAATAAAATTTTCGTTCGATTGGCGTTCTTGTTTAACTCACCAAATTTCCTGATATCCGGATTCTTATCGGTTTGGGTCAAAACGGTCTTGCAGTTAGAAACAGGAATAGATGGAGCAAGGTTGAAACGATTTCACATTGTGTATTTCTCCTATACCTGTTGACCCTATTTATTGCTTTTTCAAGATATAAGAGGCGAAACATTTACAGAAGTAAAGTTTCTTTGATCTCAATCACGATTCCAAATTGTCTTCTTTATAGTAAACCTCAACGTTCTTATTTTGCTTTTAAAACATTTTAATAACTACTTTTCGTGCTATCGGAGCTACTAGAGTAAATAAAAATACCTGAATCACAACTAAGAACTCTAAAAGTTATTTTGTCGTATTTTTAGGGAATTTAAGGTTCGGCTATTCTAAATAATTGTAACTGTCGTTTATAGAGACATACATAATCACGTGGTGCTAACCTGTTTTAAGTTTTTGAACAAGAGGCTTCGTTTAAGTTTTTGGGCAAAATTTGGAGAAATTTTTAAAACTAGCTTTTCGTATTGAAAAGTTGGTAAAAACCGCCTGTCCTTAGAAAAAGGGCATCAGCTATCCGTGCTTGGACATGGAGATGAAACTAATAGATACACAACGCAAATGATGTATTATTTTCGATGCATACTTTAAGGGGCGTGCCACGCCTGCAAATCCAGCACACCCTTTACGCCTCTAGGGTATTGAAACATTCAACATTTATATAAACGCTCTGTAAAAACTCTAATTTTGCATATTTATTGCAATTTATGTTAGCCAGCACACGATCTTGTGGTTAGGAACTCATTGAAGCAACTGCTGCTGCTGTCTGACGACTATTGATGAAGGATAATAATTGCTTGGCAGACGACGACGCGCCAATGAGGATGTGTGTGCTTTTCGCTTAGCGACAGCAGATGCAATTTCAAGATCAGAAAGGATCAGCAAGACGAGGCGCAAGGAACGGAAAGAAATAAGCATTTTGATATTAAAGTGGAAATGCATATTCATGTGCTGTTGGCAGCATCCTGGCAGCAGGCGCGCGTCTGTCCTTAACTCATCGGAAATACAGCTGGCGTTTGCAAAAAGGACATTGACGGAACAGGAACAACAGCAGCAGCAGCAGCGGCAGTAACAGCGACAAATTAAATGCGCTGCGTTTTAGCAAAGTTGCTAGTAATTCGGGAAGTAGGACGCTGCAGAGTCCAGCGAACTACCCTCATATAAACCGGCAGACATCCATCTGTGGTTGCATTTATATATATGTGTATATGCTAGTTGTTGTTGTTTTTATTGTGCGGAAAGGGTTTCATGCGCTTGCTTTTTCTACCTTTTTTTTGTTTGTTTGCCAATTCCAGGTGTAAATTTATGTTTGTATACCTTTTATGGATATTGTGCATACATAAGTGTATCTGTACAACTCTCTATTCAGATTGAAAATAGGAAACACGTGCGTTTTGCATTGGGACGTGCTGTCCGACGTGCGCCAGTTGCCGAATCATATACCAATACATGGTGATAAGGTTTCGTTTTTCGAGTTTTTTATTTTTTCATAATTTTTTATATTTACTCAGCATACAATGGCGGAAAAAAGTCTACATACGTGTGTCAATTCTGCTCCTCGACGAGTCCAGCAAAGCATTATGAAAAAGAGTTCTATCTTTAATACATTTTTATTGACATCTATATATAAGGATATAAGATTCTTTTCCTTTGTTTAGTCCTGTTTCCAATCCAAAATCAATTCCGATTAAGATTGGTCGATTTCACAATACAGTCGGAAACGAAATCCGTAACCGCCCTAATTTTGAATGAAAAATATATACGATCTAAGAATGAATAGAAGTTGAATAAAGTTTCGGCCTCGATTTTTGACCACCTGCACGCCTCTGGGCATTGACGGGAATCTGAATGGGTTGCATTAGTTGCCAGTCTTTTGCAAGCCTCCATTTTAGCATTAGTTCTAGTAATGGCTTACACTCCAGAATCTGCCTGGCTACACTCAGTACTGTTGATGGACAATCGTATCTGATGTTATTGCTAGGTTTTCTGCTTCTCCCTTAGTGCCAGGTAGCAGAAATGCGAGTCGTACGTAGACTTTTCTCTGAAACTGTCTGTGTATCAACATTCATATGTCAGCCCTTGCGTGGGGCGCCGGCAGCTGTCTGAACTGAGTTTTGTGCAATTTCTTGCTGGGGGAGATCCCAAAACGCAAATACTATATTTAAAGTTTATTTTGACTAAATTTAGATTAAAGCACATGTGTGCGTTGTGCTGCATTCTATTTAGTGCAACTCCCAGGAACATCTCTTTTTTCGCTGGTTCTCTTAAGAAAAATCTCAAATTCAAACATCTGCTGCTTGATCGGTAAGGTAGATTTTTTTCTTTTTCTTCAGTTCAACCTTAACCTTTCTGCCTATCTGGTTTCTTAGGTCTTTGTCTTTGCACTGCTTGACAATTGTTTTTGTCATTGTGTGCAATGGTCATAGATTTGCTGCCAGCAGAGAGCATAAAGTTCTCTTCTTGTCCTAACTGTATACATATATGCATGTGTGGTATTGCAATTACTGTGGTTCAGGTTCAAATGTCTGCAATGAATTGTTTTGGAAAATGCATTTAATGAAAATGCCAAACGCACACTTAACGGGGATTCCTTTTGCCTGTGATTCACATATGATTGTTATGAACGTTTATATATTTAGCAAAATATAACTATTTCACAAGTCGTAATCGCAGAAAACATTATCAATTTGTAAGTACCATGTTGGCTTATAATGTTTTATAGATTTATGACCGTGTTAATAAAAGTAGGCGGTAATTTTCAGTAAAAGTAGATAAAATTTCAAACTTAACAATATTGTTATTGTCGCAGACTTCTGGCAGAGAAGTAAACAAATCCTTGGCTAATTTTGTAAATGAAGGTCTTTGTTCTTTGCCTGGTACTGAAATCTCAGTGGATAGTGCACAAACTCTATTACTGAGCAATAGATGTTTGTTGTTAGTGTAAATGTCTTCGCCTTTCTTTGTTAGTGTCTTTCCCTTTCTATGTTAATCCGGCAACCCTGAGAACCAACAACAGATGGTGGTCAACGGGTTCAACATAACCTATAAACATATTTTGCTAATATGTACTTCAAAACTTATTCATATCAACTAATCATATTTTTCTATCACACCGGGATATATTTTACTAAAGTACGTTGAATGGCCTTTACAATACGTAGTATACGTCACAGTAGAAATATTTTAAATGTTTTATGAACAGCATCGTCTTTCAGTTTCTATTAAGGAAGACCAAAGTACTTACATTCATGATGGAATAAACCAAGGTGTGCTCACTGTCAGTATTTTCAGTTGCCGAAATTTGTGTGAGTGACACAAAAACATCTCCAAATCGCCGGAAAAGTTTTCAGTGTTTAAATCGTAGAAAACATAAAAGTAAAGATTTTAGTTTTTTGGCCAATCCCAAAAAATATGTAACTTTTTTGTAATTGTTTATATTACAACATCAAAGGCACTCTCAACTCTAAGAAAATATTGAAATAGAGATTTGACTCTTACAAAACCTGACCACAAAGTTCAACCACAGAAAGTCTTCCTAATAATTTGCATACAAATCCCATGTAAGCTTTCTAAGTCATATGTGGCAGCTATAAAACCTCAACTTTCGCACCTTTAAGCCCACTGTGCCAAGGTACATGAAAAAAGTGGCCAAATTGAACTTTGTTGAACTGGCCGCAAAGAAGGTAATGTGCTGGAGCGGCTGCAAAAGAGCGAAGTGCCAAAAGTCGCTCAATATGTTGGCTCAAAATCAAAATGTATCTGCAGGTATATAAAACTTGGCCTAGAACAACAACAACAACTCCTACAAAGGGAGGTTCAATACACGCGAAAGCCACGCACAAAAGAGAAACCATAGTAAATAAGAAACAGCTGCAAGAACTATGCGCCGCTTCGCTGTTAGTTAGCAGTCCTCTCTCAAGCGCACTCTCTCCTCAATTGCCGTTGCAGCTGCTCTGCTTTCTTCACAAGGCGTTAACATGGCCAGCGTTATGCTCAGTTGACTTAACAGTGTTCAGCATAGGCAATGCGCGCAAGTGCGAAAAGCTAAGCAATAGCTGCTGTTAAATGTATGTTAACATTAACAGCTGAAAATTTCAAACATTGCCCCGTTGACGCAGTTTTATTTTGGTTTGAAATATTTTATTCCGGAATAAAACGTCTGAGCGTCTGGTTCGCTGAGCGCTTGCTTTTTTTGCTTTGCGTTTTTAGTTAAGTTCGTTCGGTTCGTTTCGTTTGTGCTTCGTTCGGGCCGTTACAAACGCCAAATAAATAAAGTTAACAATATGAATTAACTTTAACAAAAACTGAAATAAGGTTTTCAATTTTAATGCCAAATATTGCACACGCATAACGTACAAGTTTCTTGCATCTATTAAATCTACTAAATTTGTGCAAAAAAAAAAAAAAAAATAAACGACAACAAAATGGGTTTATCGGATATACCAGCCAATTATATGCCACAGAGCAATACACATCTATTTGTTATGGAAAGTGAGCTGATGATGAGTCCCAAGGACAAATTGTCTAGCAAAAAGAAAATGCATCTGCTAAAGAAGATCAAGAAGCGTTTTGGACTCGGTTAGTATACAATTAGCTATAACATTAACAGTTAAGCCTCCTCCTACGCAGTCGCTAAAAGCGTGCGAAAACCTTGCAACATTGTCTCAATTAACTGTAAACAGTTAATTAATTAAAATTAAAGCAGCCCTGCTACAGTTAATTAAAGCAACATAAACAGCCAAAGGCTACTTGAATACATTTTCTACGTTTCAAACATTTCCCACATAATATTAGCATATGCTTTTAGTTCGTTCATACAATTCTTTGAATAAAGATAAATAAATAATAATTCCCATGAATGAGAAGCGTGAAGTGTTTAAAAACAAACAGCTTGTGAGTTTTTGCATGTAGCAGCGAAAAAGAAAAAACAACTTGAGATTGTTTAAACAAAAACGCTCAAGATAAAACAAAGAACAAAGCCACGCAGATTATAGTATTATGTATTAAGAATTTCTTTTGCGTTTAGTATGTGATTGTAGCTTAGACCAAGGCAATTATGATGTCACGGTTTACGCGTTAGATTGCGGGGAATATCGGGTAAGATAACGAGAGCACATGCAGGGAATTACACGGGGGCATGCAAAAGTTCAGGCTAGAGATAAAAGTGCTTGCGGAAAAGACACAATTCATGAGAAGCTATGCCAATTTTATACACATTTTGGGTTGAAAATTAAGCTGTTAGAAACACGGATTGTGGCTTAATTTGTAGCCGATTTTTGAAATATAGATAGATTAGACAGATTTGGTACTATACTTTCATAAACGAAAGGAACATGAAATTGCGCAGTTCGTCTTTCCTGCATTTCCAAGAATACGATCTTCAGTAACTAAATTAGGAATAACATTTTTGATTTGATGCAAAACTTTAACTGGGTTATTTGATAAAACTTTTTGAGTGAAATCCTAAAGTTTCCGATCACTTGTAGAATGAAGTAATTTATGCGTCTCTTATTGACTGGTTATACAAACGGATTATGGCCTGAATTAGTGCGTCCCTTTAAACGGTACCGGCTCCTTGCAACCAAAGTGCGCCCTTTACCCAATTTTTTCCTCGCCTTCTTTCTTCCAAGATCGACTGATCACTACAACTCATTGAAAAGGTTCTTGTTCCTTATTACCTTGAACAAACCCACACAAATTTCTTAAATTGTTTTATGTTGCAATATTTAAAGTTTGTTTCTCCTTTTTCGTAGTACCTTTTATTTATGTAGTTAATAAAGCAGATCTACGTTTGCCACACAACATTTTATCATCACGATCAACAGCTAGGTTTGGGCCTTGTTTTGTTGTTGTTTTGATTGCGTTCTTGCAGCTGAAGCAATTCTCTCTCTCCCAGGCACACACACAAGCTCTCATAGTTAACTCCCTGCCAGCCGCTCGTCTTCCAAACAATAGTGCACGCCAAGCCAATGACGCATAGTTGGCATATCGCAGCTTTGGCCTCTTCCAAAAGCGCGACGGCGCACAGTGTAACCAATTGACTTCTTTTTCGGCGAAAATCATAGCTTTTGAGGAAGTAAAGATATTTGCAAAATCTGTTGGCAAGATGTTTGCAGTCTATTTTGATCTTAGTGTACACACGTTCGCCAGATAGACAAACTTTCGACAAGGAAGATTTGTTGAAAAATAAGCACAATTTAGAACATGGCATTTTTCCATGACATGCAAGGATAAGACATTTGCAGTATATAATATCGAACTTTACTACCGTTTTTTGAAGCTCCCTCTATACACAGCTGTGTATCGCAGAAGCTTGCATTTTAAATTTTGAAAATATCTGTGCCCATATGGAAGAGTAGCTTAAGTTGACATAAGAAAATGTTGAGTTATTGCGTTCTGTAGCTTTATACGGCTCATAGACACCATTACTTTTTTAAAACTTGTATATTACTTCTCTCATAGACTTAAAAAAGGAATGGTGACTTGTAATGACTTCTATAAAGCCCTAGAACGCAATACCTCAACATTTTCTTGTGTCGACTTAAGTTACTCTTCCATATGACCACAGATATATTTACTTCCTCAAAAGTTATGATTTTCGCCGAAAACGAAGTCAGTTCGATCCACTGTGCGGCGTCTTCGTCTTCCATTCAGCAATTGTTGTATTTGTACGCGAAGCGCCGCAAGAAAAGACAAAGCGGACCGACGAAAAGACAGGCACAGAAACCGCAAAAGCAAAACAGAGAAAAGCACAAAAGAAAAACGATCAACAAATCCAAAGCCAGCTAAAGCTAGCAGCGCTCTGGCCTTAACGTTGAAAGCCGCATAAGAAACTTTTTTGTTGTGTTATTATTTTGAGCTGGAAGAGTTGAAATTGAAGTTGTGATGGCGGCTGCCTTCAAAATGTTATGTACACGCACACACACATGTATATATATATATATATATGTATTTGTATCTTTCATTTGAACGTGCTCGGTGCGTATCGGTAATCAATGAAATTACCTTGTTTTTTAGCCATGTTTGTGCAGCGCCTGGAATGAAGCGCACAAATCAGCTGCTTTTGCTTTTTTTTTTTCTTACGCTCTCCGCTGTTCGTTTGTTACCTGCATTTTGTATTGTCTTTCTATTAATTTTGTTGTTGTTGTTGTTTAACGCTGTCTTCTGCTTCTTGCCACACATTGGCTGGTATGCACGTCGCAACTTGGCTAAAAGTTTATCTGTCCAAGCCTTGTTTTTGTTTAGCTTCTCACGGTTTACTTTTTGCGGTGCTGCCAACTTGTTGAGCTCAAATTTCAATGCAGGAAATGCATTCATCGATGATTTGATATAAGGCTTCGTTTGAAGCACTGATTGATGTAGTACAAATCGTTGACAAATTTCTTGAACATGACCTTTAATCATGTCACACACTAAATGAAGACTATTTAAAGCTCTTTTTATACATTTTTGACTAAGTTATTTTAATCAATCAGAGACAGGAGCTGTGAACAACGTCCTTAGAGATAGCTCTTCCAGTTGTTTGATATTGCTTCCCTCAATTACAGAATTTATATATATATATATGTTCGATTTTTGACGCTTCCTGCGTCTTGAACCACCCTTGAGCCAACACTGTACACACTCAATCCAGCTGCTTTCAATTAAGCCGCTCTTTTGACAAATCCAAGCCCCCAAAAAAAATTGGAAGTATTTGCCCTGGACAAACTAGGTGTTTGTTCAAAACATTTGCCCAGCGCGATAAGCAAAGACAAGCACACAACTTTCAATTGAGCTATTTGTGTGTTTTTGTTGGCTTTGTTTATGAGCTCATGCCTGTGGGTGCGTCATCCTCAGCTTTCTGAAACTCTTAACTGCACGTACTGCTGCCTCTAGTTAAAATTTCACGCTTGATAACGTACAAAGTATCTCAAAAGCAGGGTTACTATTTTTGCAGCTGCAATAAGCAGCGTTGTTGCAAGGAGTCTCTGTACTCATTTTTTCACATAACTGCCATAAATATTGGTTATATATCAATAGTTTGTTGGTTTTGCGTTGTATTTTGTTGCAGGTTTTAGTGCTCCTTATGGCAGAAATTGATGGATAGTTTAGTTATAAACGTTGGCTAGTTCTGCGCTTACAGCTACCAATAAATGTACATTTATTGCCATCTTTTTAAGTCATAATAGGTATAATAATTTGTCCACATTATCTTTGAAAATTGAATATATTTAGCTTAGATAAGCTTATCTGCAAAATTTCACCAGATACATATATATTATTTTTTTTTTTAAGTTCAAAGTTATTTTTGTTAAATAGCGTTACGCATATTGACAGGCCTTCTTATTAGTTCACTTATGAACAAATTATGCTAATTTTGACAAGCTTTTTTTTCTTACCAACACTTTTGTTAATTATGTGAACAGCTGCAAAAAAAAACCTTTGATAAGGCGCGCCGTAGGCAAAAAAAAACTTAATTATTTACGTTAAACAATTTTATGAATAGGCCAGCTAGAATTTTATGCTAACACAGCAAGTATGCGAACCCAAAATATCATATCAAAACATGGCTGGCCATAAAAAAGGCACATACACGAAAAAAAAAAACTCGATTTGACCAAGTTTCGCCGGCTTATAGACCGTAGCCAGCTGCTAATAGACTTAGATTAAAAGCCCGTAGGTGGCGTTGTCCCAAAAAAGTAGAAAAAATATCAGTCTAGCGGTGATTTATGCATATCGTAGATGGCCCGCCAGGCGTGCATAATACCTCATATATAGATGCCTTTGATCTAAGTTGATCTTCGTCGCTGCACACTCTGTCTCTCTCCCCATGTTAGTGCTGCAGCATTTTGAGACTTAATTGTAGGCAATTGGTAGAGTGACGCACTGCTGTTACCTTGCAGCTGCTGTTTGTTGGTCAAAACCCGCATATATGTATGTACTACTACCAGGGTGCCACATTGTTGTTTGTTTACCTGTTGTTGCCAATGGCCAGGTAGGCCTTTTGTTTTACAGCTGTTGCAACACCCATGGCGAGTCTAAATTCCAAGCAATGCGAGCTCTTATCTTTGCAGCAAAACAGTTAACCAAAGTACCAAATGCTAGGTTCACTAACTGATAAAGAGAAAAACACATTAAAACTAGAGACAGCTGTTAGACATGAATACAATATGTGGGTCGCTAGATAAATTTTGATATGGTGGCATGTGATAAAAGGAAACATATCTATTAAAAAAAAGCACCAAACAGTAGACGAAATTTAAGCTTTATTGGCGAAAAGTACAATAAATTAAACATAAAGTTGAGCTTGTTATGGAATTACACAAATCGCCAAACTTTATAAATTTTTCATAGATTTAAAGCTATGTGGCTTCTTCTATACAAATTTACAAGCCGGCTCGAAGCTACTGGATCTACAAACCGAGGTTTTGCTGCATATTATTGGTCTACTATCGAAAAAACTTAAGTTTTCCGCTCCCGTACTTTTGCATAAGATTATACAACAAAATTCCCATATCTTTTCTAGATTTTTCAAGCTTGGAATATTGATATCTCGAGTTAAATTTGAAATTACACCTAAATAGGAAAGTTTTATGTCTAAGTTAAGTTTTTTTTCGCTTTTAATAAAAAAGCTTCCAAAAAGTCTCTTAATAAAAACTTTTCGTTTTAAAGTTAATGACTTTTTGGAATTTTAGTTGGAGAATACAGGTTGTGAAATCGTATGTTTTATATCTTTAATCACATCAGAAATATGATGTAAATCTCAAAGATTTTAGTTATATTATTTGTTCCAATTGGAACTGCTATTTCGGTTACATTTAAAATTTATATTCTTAAGTAACACCTTAAGAGAGCAGTGACTTTCAATGACTAAATCTACAAAGATTTTTCGAAAGATACCACAACTTGCTAAGACATGGCTTTATTTATGGCAATCGGTTTGCCGTTAGAGCCATTCCAATCGAAGTTCGTTCAAATTTAACGAACCGCTTGCTAGACTATAAAAATAATTGGACTTGCAAAACTTTATTTCCAAAAAGTTGCAAAATATTTTATTTGTCTCATTTTTGCAATTTTTTTATAAGTTTATTAAGCAAGTAATGCCAATGTGCCGAGTGGACAATGGTAATTAGATAATGTGTGAAGACCCTCAAGCGCTTGCCTAATATGCATAGCAACTTTCCGCTAAGAAGCACACAGATACATACACTTTCACACTCAAACATGCGAGTTCAATGACTTTTAAAGTCTATCGATCATAAATTTTCTAGACTTTTCACAAACAAATTTGTACCTACTCAGTAATGAGCTGACAGAGCGTTGCATTCAAGCTAGATTGAGGGTGGCCCCCACATCATCATCAACAAGAAAAAAAAGAAGGAACAACAACACTATATTTATTTATATAACTCATATAGTTTATGAGTTGTAAAGGGGAGCATGCCATGTAGAAGACTGACAGACAACCCCAACCAAGCAGATCCGAGCTCAAAATAGCAACATGCACAAGGTGGATTCGAATAAACAAAAAGATTCAAATATATATATAGCATATATATAGGTACATTTAGGACTATACGAATACGAACATATATCGTATATAGATAAGCTAGCAACTTGGGCTTCTGCCGTTTGTTTTGTTGCGGCTGTAGCTTGTTTATCGAAGCGTTGAAATAGCTGCTCTTAAAATGAAGAAAGGGCCAGGCCAAGCGCTATGTATACCATATATTGTACAATATATGTATGTATGTCTATGTTGCATTTCCACACACATAGACACTTGACTGTACAATGCTTGGCTGCTTCTTCATGTAATTAAATCACTCAAGCGTTGAGTACCAAAGGCGAATGCGCTTGACTTGAATTATAGACAACAATAACTTGATGGTATATAAGTGTAATAGAGAGTCGGCCCCTTGATAGACACATCATTATAAACATATTATTATATTATATGAGTTTTCTTTTTTTTCTACTGCAATACAAAATTTAGAGCTAACTCAAGTGGCTCAGGTGTGTAGGAACTTCCTTTTTGAAGTTACATGGCTGTAATGATCAAACAAACTGTTCCTTATGAGTTGTCATATATATGTAGTAGCTTTCTCTAAAGCTTAGTCTTAGATTTTAAAAGCATATCTAGTAGTTCAGGTATTTGAGTACTTTCTTTTTGATTTTTGCATTTGTAATGTGTGTAGAGTAGATCAGGCCGATTAACCGGTAGTTATAGTTGTACTAAATTGGTCTAAGTAACCTCCCAATAGAGCAGTCTATCAAATGCTCAAAGTATATTTTTGTATCTTTATACATAAAGTAGAATTCGTGTGCGCCAGAAGAGTTCATGACCGCTTCTTTCTCGCCTACGAGCGAGTTTTTACTGAAATATTTCTATTTGTACAGGACTTTTGTATATAAGTTTGTCCACAGTTTTCTTAACTACCGATTACGAATCCTCAGATGTAATATCGAAGTTTTCTTATATTTTGGACAGAAATTTCGATCATAGAAACTTTTTTCGATATGCTGTCATTGCGAAACATGTGTTTTTCTCGTTTCCACTGTCTTCTCTTTGGCAAATTTTGCTTGTAACTTCAATTAAATGAAATCTAAGAAAATTTCTCGTATAAATATTAGATGTTGATACTATCTCAAAACAAAGTGATATAATTTAGGCTTAAGAAAGACTTGAAAAGTTGCATTATTGTAACTATTCTGAAATCTCCTTTGTCGAAATCATCTCTCATTCTTTTCGAATTCGGGTCACATCTTGAGTTTAATGAATTGATCAGCTGAAAAATGTTATGAGATGCTTAACAAAAAAGTGTTGTCTTTAAGAAACTTTTGAAGAGAATTTCATATTTGTTCAAAACTAAAGCACTAAGTCATTTATCTTAGCCTGCGAACAATGGATTGGTCAACAGGGGCCTATAAACGGTGTCTCTTTAAAACTAGCTTTTATCTCTGTGTTTTATTTTTATTATGTTCTTTATTACGATTCTTTTTCATTTTTATGTGCTTATTTGTCATTTGAGTTTTAATCGCGGCATTGTAAAATGCTTCTAAAGTTACACAAATTGCCAGTGACTATATGTCAACAAGTTTTTCTACATATGTGTAAGTATGCGTACTTATAGGCATGTATGTGTCTGTAGTGTTTGTGGTTTCCGCTGCTTTCAAACGGAAATGGTTTTGCATAAATTGAAAGCTAGCTGAGCTGCAACAAGTTGCATCAATGCTGATGTTGTTGTTGACTTTGTCATCATATGATACCTTCCCATAGAGAGTTTACACCTGCAATTTGAAAATAATAACAACAAATTGACTTTGTGGGATGTGCAACAATTATGCCCACAAGACTAGAAACAGCTGTTTTCTATGTGGGCTGTGGGTTTGGTTTATTGCCCGAGTTAAGGTTAGGTCACGTGTCGCTGGAAAGTTGCTGGCGGCGCGTGTCTTACTGGTTATTGTAGTTGCCGCTTTTGTTGATGCCGCCACATATTTTTTTCCTGTTGCCTACGCATGCGTTTTGTGCGTGTGCCAACAATTAACTTGGAATCGAGCCTTTTAATTGTCGAGCTGGTCTGGTAATAAACCGGAAGTGGTTCAACGCTCGTGCATGACCGCTGCCTAGAGCACGATGCATATCGCTTACAAATTGTAACAATTGATAGAGGTTCGAGCGTTTCTAGCCCACGCCTTGACACAATGAACCTCAATAAACTAAAAGCAACCAACAAATGAGCAATCAAATGGTTAAATGCCTGAAACGCACCCACACAAGCATGCTTGTGCTTAGGCTTGGACTACGCCCACGCAAAGACTCACACGCGCGTTATAAGTTAGTTAAAAGCTTAAATATATTAGGCAAACACAAACGCCCAAACACCAGCTTTAGTTAGTCTATGAAATTAGCTTAAATATAAAAAAAAGTATATATTGGATAACTGTGTGGGTTACAAAGACGTTGACACAGCAGACAAATCTTTGGCAACTTTTATAAACTAACCTGCTTGTAAAATAATTCTCACATTAATAAATTAAAGACATAGGTATAGATCTACTATATGTAAAATAAAAACTCTTTTCTTTCCAATAAATATGTGCAAAACATATGACAATGATGTGGTAATAAATGTTAATGAATAACTCACAGGCGCGTTATAATGAAGGCGTCAAATATGTGTATGCATTCAGTACGGTAACCATCTGCAAAACAACAACAACAATTTTGTTCGCTATTGTATCTTATAATTGAACATAAACCTTGACATTTAACTTTATGATCATCAAACTAAATGATCATGAACGCCCTTTAACATACTTTCAATTAACTTTTGGGATTGAGCAATAAAATTTATCGATTTCAAAAAATATATGCAAAAGTCAAACAAAATGGCATTTCAACTTATGGGTTCTTGTGGCTCAGTAGTATATCAATGTTTAGAAAACATTTGTTGACGAAACTAAAACTATAATGCCGTATACCATATAGATTACCTTTTAAGTAGGGAAGAGCTTAATCTTCATTTAACATCCTGGTAATCTTTAATACGTGTTCAGTTAAAGTATTGTGGAAGAAATGTTGTAGAAGAATAAAAATGTAGGAGAGTCTCTTCTATGGCTATCCCTTCAGTTTCGCGGCTAGGTAATTGATTAGTTTATGAAGTTAGTTATTTTAGCTACCTTTTTTGCTTGATCATAAAATATAATATTCGATTGTTTTATAAAATATAGCAATTTCGATATTTTGCTCATAGTCCGTAGCATTTCTACAATTGATTTAAATTTTTATGCGCACAAGTTCAGCGCAGAAAGTTCAAACCTGGGTCAGCATCTTTTCCTGCTTTTATAGTGAGTTGCGCAGGAGCATCTTCCAAATTGCCAAACGTGCCGACTACAAAAACAACACAAAAGCTTCAAAAGCCAGTCAATGATCAAGTAAACGATCGACCTAACTAACTAACTAACTGAGCACAACAAAACCGAAAACTCAAATGAAGCGCAGGCAAATTTGTTGTTGTTTTCTATCTTTGCAAAGGAAAAACCTGATTTACCGTTTGCTGCAAATATTTCCCACGCTTCGCCAAATCAAATACAAATTCCCACGACTCCAAATTTGTATATATAGAGAGAGGGTAGCGAAATAAAGAGTGGTATATATCTCTATGTACGTGTTTGTGAATAGTAAGGCAAACGTACGAGATGCTTTTTTCGGCAAACATTGAGAAACCTGTAACAAGATAATTGCAAATGCAACAGCAACAAACTACAACAACATGTTCAATGATAATGACTGCAGCTGCCGACCAAAAAATAAAAAAAAAACGCTGCAAATAAAAGCAAAATAACCAAAATGGGAGCTTCTGACAGAGTTAGGGAAAATGTGAAAATCATGCACTTATAATAAAAATGCCATAAGTGTCGATCAAATGCGCAGTTCCTGCTAATAGGATGTAATTTATTTCTGTTTCAAAATTAAATACAAAGACTGTGAAAACTTTACCCTCATAAAATGTCTTTTATTAAAAAAAAAACAACAACAGAAGAAGCAGCAGCACTACTAATTAAGTGCAATTCGCCCGATCAAGCTAATTGTAAGTATCGAAGCGTAACACATTAACCGTTTGAAATGTGGCAAAGAAGTAGCAGATACATGCAAAAAACTTGATATTTATGTATAGCGAAGCATTTTATTTCATCTTGTAATTCAAACCAAGGCAGACGACAACGACCGATGACAATCAATGGCGACATTCATTGACTAGACTTTGTTATTGTTGTGTCGTCTTGGTAGGCGTCGCCGCCAGCTACATCCTGCAACTAATAAGCCCCAATACACGTACACAATTACACAAACATATCTATGTAGGTACCTTCAAACGATGTTACAAAACGGCGGCAAGACCGCAAAATGTATACGAACGTGATTTCCTACTTCCTCAAAAGAAAAGAAAAAAAGTTACCGGAAGGTTGAATTCAGGACATCGTAGCTTAGATACTCTTTTCAGCAGCTTTATAATCATACTAAACTACACAACATGATCTTGATAGCGAAGTTAAGCTTGAGATTAAGAATGCGTAAATTGAGAGTCAAAAATATTCATCATTTTGTAGAATCCAACGATAATAAAGCTTCACAGGCATTCAGGACAAACTTAACACTTCAACTTAACAGATTCTTTTTTTTTGCATTTCAAAGATACTTACTGCAGGCGAGGATAGTACTTTGCAGTATAACATTAGAGCAGTATAACATAAGAGCTTAACATACTGTTAGGATAAACTTAACATTTGAACTTAACAGAGTCATTCATTTACAATATTAGATGGAGCATATTATGTTGACAGTTAGAAAGCTTTACATAAAATTAGGACAAAGTTAACATTTTAGCTTAACAGATTCATTAATTTTTTGCATTTCAAAGATATACGCACTCAACAAACTAACAGTAGCTTAACATAGGATGAGAATAAACTTAGCATTTGTATCTTACAGATAGATTTATTAATTTGTAATCTCGTATGGAACATAATTTTACAAATAGACCAATGCAATGACGATACACTATAAATATTTTATAAGTAGCAAACCTATTACAAAGCTCATAATACTATTAACTACACAAAGAGTATAAAAAGATATTGTGAACTTCAGCGCGTCTCAGCCATATCATAAATATGTATGTGCATATGTTGGCAATTCTCTGGCTCGCTAGACGGCCTGCGGACTGCTTTAGAAAACGGCGACTGTGTCTGCTGCTGCTGATTCTTTTTTATCATCACTCAGTTGCTTTCTAATGGGAACCCCGGAAGCTGAAGCGGCCTGACTGGCTCCTTGGCGCTGATTTCCTTCCACTTTGGCACTTCCTGCGCAGGCGCACAACGAACCGGAAGCACACTTAACATATGCAGTTTCACGCATATACACATACATACATAGATATGTATCTGTGTCTCGGTGCTACAGATTTAATATGCAACTACGTCAAGTCATCGGCCAGCTTATGCGTATTGAATTTCAAGGCAAAGAACTCTACAAGTCGTGCAACAACCCCAAAGTCTCGCTCCCTGCTTGCAGCAACTCAAAGATACTCGCAAAGTACTACTTTTTTCGTTTAGTATATATGTCTGTCTATATCGGTTTTGTCATGCTATAGACCTGCCCTGCACAGTTTTTCCTCTTTGGAAATGTGAACATCTGCCGTTTTATTTTTATATACACTTTTTTTTTCGTTATAACCATTGGCTAGCAACCCCTAGTGTGATCGCTCTTGTGAAACTACCCTAAATGGTGCTCAATACCCAAGGGTTGCTCTACCTGTCTGAAAACCTACAGCTACTACAGCTGCTTGCTTTCTTTGCTTTTTTTTTTGTTGTTGAGCTCCTCTACAGAGTTTCCTTCAGAGCCGCGTCTGTGTGTCTTATCTGGAACGCCTTAAGGCAGCTGCCACTCTTTAAGCAAACATAATGCTTAACGTCGTCGGCGTCGTCGGCGTCGACGTTGGCAGCGACAGCCTGCTGTGTTGTCGAATGTCAGTTGGAACATTTTGCCACGCGCCGCATATCATCAACATGGTAATCGACGGCGCTCTACTTCATCTTGCTTGTTGTCCTGCTGTCGCCTTTTTCTGTTTGATCGCTGGTACTTCGGCTTTTGCACTCCTCGTTGCTCTTATGACTAATTTATTTTGCAACTGTTGGCATTGGCATGCCGCCGCCGCCGCCGCCGCCAGTTGCTGCGACCTGATGCCACATTCCATATACACTTATATGTATGTGTCTGGAACCTGTCGCTCTGAACCTACAGTGCCGGCACATGGTGTGCAAAATGCCAACAGTAATTATTCATATAGCCTGAATTGCTCCTGAGCAGTTGGCTGTCCAAGGACTGGTTCATCAGACATGTGCTTCTTGATGACAAAACTTCTGTTGGCCAGCAGTAAGTAAAGGGCATGCTTTTATTGGGGCAGCTGGCAACAAGCTGCAAAAGTTTTACAGCAATTATTTTTAGAGAAATTCTCTTAAACATAAACCATTTTTAGTGTCTTTGGAATGCATTAACACGAACACCTTTTGCAGGAGCAGCAGCAAACCAAATGCTAACAATAAATAATGCCTCAGTCTTAGTTTCCACGAAATATTTCTGAAAAACTAGCTCTAGATATTGAGTTACGCATAGAACATTTGCAGCTTGAAAACACAACTGAGCCTAAACAATACACACATGCCATGACTACATTGTTTCCATTTGCTGCACTGATTGTCAGCTTGCAGCATATGCTTGAGCTCGTATTACACAGAAGCTGACTTAAGTAACCAACCCTTTCAAATAGAGCACAACCTACGGACTTAAGACACTCCAACACACAGCACGTGACTTTGATGCACGCATTTGATTGGATATTGAAGTGCTTCGATGGTTTCATTGAAAAGTCTAAGACTCTATGACAAATTGATTGGACGCTTTTCATGCTGTAAATACCGGGAATGCACATGCATTTCAAGCGTTTATTGTTCTCGGAACGAGTGTTAGAAAAATGTAATCATGCCACTTTTTTTCTCTTTTTACTTGCAGTGCGCCGTTCGCCATCCTCCTGCCCTGGTCCAAATAATCTGCCACCATTACAGTTCCACAGCGTTCATGGAGATAATATACGCATCTCACGCGATGGCACCTTGGCACGACGCTTTGAGAGCTTCTGCCGCGCCATTACTTTCTCAGCGCGTCCTGTGCGCATTAATGAGCGTGTTTGCGTTAAATTTGCCGAGATCTCCAACAATTGGAATGGTGGCATACGCTTTGGTTTCACCAACAATGATCCTGTCACACTGGAAGGCGCATTGCCCAAATATGCCTGCCCAGATTTGACCAATAGACCTGGTTTCTGGGCCAAAGCCTTGCATGAGCAGTACTGCGAAAAGGATAACATACTCTATTACTATGTCAACTCTGCTGGCGATGTGATCTATGGCATCAACAATGAGGAGAAGGGCGTCATTTTGTCAGGCATAGATACACGCGGCTTGTTGTGGACCGTCATTGATATCTATGGCAACTGCACTGGTATTGAGTTTCTGGATGCGCGCATATACATGTATCAGCAACAAAGTTTAGCCATTAATGGCATGCAAACTACAGCTATGTCACAACAGCAGCAATCAAGCCTTAATCCGCACCACCCGCATCAACAGTCCCGCCGCTCGCTGCCAGCCAGCGCCGCCGTCGTGGAACATGAGCTGGATCGTCATGTCATGCCCTCATTGCAATCCCTAAACATTGCCGGCGCTGGCGCCGTAGAGCAGGCTGCTCTGGCGCATGATCTAGCCAATGGACTGCCACCGCTGCGCTATAATGCCAATGGACGTCTCATACCCGTGCCCTTCCACATAACCAAGGGACGCAACGTGCGTCTGTCGCACGATCGCTTTATAGCCTCGCGAACGGAATCTGACTTTTGCCAGGGTTATGTTTTTACGGCGCGACCTATACGCATTGGTGAGAAGCTTATTGTGCAGGTGCTCAAGACGGAACAGATGTATGTGGGCGCTTTAGCGCTTGGACTGACCTCGTGCAATCCGGCTGTGCTACAGCCAAATGATCTGCCAAATGATTCCGACTTTCTACTGGATCGTCCAGAATATTGGGTTGTGAGCAAAGACATTGCGGCAGCGCCGCAGCGTGGTGATGAAATTGCCTTTTTTGTAGCGCCCAATGGTGAGGTGTCGATTAGCAAAAATAATGGACCCGCCGTCGTGGTTATGCATGTGGATCAATCGTTGCAATTATGGGCCTTTTTGGATGTTTATGGCTCGACGCAATCGGTGCGCATGTTCCGTCAACAGTTGCCCAATATGGTAGCCTATCCGTCACAGCCGCAAATTGCTGCCGCAGCGGCAGCCAATGCTGCAGCCTCCTCTTCGCGTATGGCCGCATCCGTGTCGGAATCTATGAACAGCTTAAATGCGGCACAGTTGGCCAACGCTGCCAAAATGCTGCATCCCTCGCAGTTGAATGTGACCCAAAGCAATGCTACCTTGGCCTCTACGACGAGCAATGCCAATGGCAGTCGCATGATCAGCATGCCCTCCAACGGTGATATACTGCAAATACAGCCAAATGTAGGCGGAACTGTGCTGGTGGTTAACTTGCCGCCTGCCAATAGTTCACATGATATAAATGGGGCGCTGGCGGCCAGTCAGGCGCGGCTTAATGCGTCCAATGTGGTCAGCAGCGGGGTGCTAGCTGGAGCTTGCTCCAGCAATACGCTGATATCCAACACCAGCAGTCACTATATTGAAGTAAGTTTGGAATTGAATGCAAACCAATTGACGCAAAACAATAACATATTTTTTATATTGCAGCCGGTTACCAATAATCTGAATGGTGGAAGCAAATGGAAGGACAGCATAAGCGCAGACAGCACTGATTCCAACGCCGAATGCACCATCTGCTATGAGAATCCCATTGACTCTGTGCTCTATATGTGCGGTCATATGTGCATGTGCTATGACTGCGCCATAGAGCAATGGCGTGGTGTGGGCGGAGGACAGTGTCCTTTGTGTCGTGCCGTTATACGGGATGTCATACGCACCTATACCACGTAAATGTCCTAAAGAAGCGTCCAAAGTAGTTAGTTAAGCTGCAACGTTTGCTATTTAGTTATCAAACAATGTGTGAAATGGAAGCGTTTCAGTTTCCCTGCCCTAAAAAAATGTGAAAGTTTTACTTAAAGTTATAGACATATACGACTTCTGCATTTCTCTTCTTCTGCGTTAAGAAACAAAAGACAAAAGCAACTGTATCCTATGCTAAAGAAAACACAAAAATAATTAAAAACTTTTAACTCGCAATCAAAACTAAACTAAGCGCAAAGTTATAAAATTTGAAACTCAAATTGTAAGCGCAAAAAAAGTAATTATAATTATAAAAAAATTACTGCAAATAATCATCACAAAGAAGCAAGCACTTATGAATTTTAGAAAAACATAAGCATTATATTAAAAATCAACATTTAATTGTAGTAACTAGTTTTGATAGCAAAAACCACAAAAACTATAAAAAAAAACTATTAACTGATAGCTGATATTTTTGCAGACAACAAAACGTGAAAAATAAACTAAAAATTAGCTATAAAAATGAGCAGTATGACCTAATTTATGTATACACTTAAACTTATATTTAATTTTTTGTGATTTTATGACTAAGCGCATTGATATGTTTAATTTTTTTCAAATTGAAGAATTCCTTTAGAATTCGGGGTATTAGCATTTATATGCGTGTTATAGTTTAAACCAAAGTATTTGTATAAATAAAACAGTAATTTATGCAAAATATTAATTCAAATATGGTGAAAAAGTTGTTGCAAATTTACGTAATTTTTTTATAAGTAAGTAAAGAAAAAATTATAAGAATAATATATATTTCGTTTTGGCTTATAATCATTTTGGTGCTAAATGTTTTTTCGAAATTCCAAAATTTGAATTGTTAAAGATGGTAAAAAATTTTGTTAGCTTTGCAGCAACTAAAAAACACACATAAATGATTATTTATATACAAATTAAGTATGCAATGAGTGCTTATCAAAATGAATTATTGAATGAAAATTATAAACTAACATCTGCCGCTAACAAAAGCAAAAAAACACAAATATTAAAAAAAAAAAAAACTATTGCAAATGTTCAATTTATGAAGTTGTAATATATTTTAAAACTAAAGAAAAAATACCTTGAATATGTATTTGCACAAAAAAAAAAAAACTTAAATACTTTTGTTAAGAAGACAATGAATGATTTAACATTCAGCAAGCAAAACTGACAAGTTATTGAAAACGATTCAAACCAAACCGACAAAACTGCAAGCTTATGTTAAAATATATATGAATTTTATTTTAAGTACTTAAGTTAATTTCTAGTCAACGAATTATGCTGAAGTTTAACACATACAAACATTTTTTTGTAAGCGCCAAAAGTTTACGACGCCCAAAAATAAAATAAAAATTTTAACAAAAAAAATGCACTCAAGGCAGTTTTAAAAGTCAGGTTTTTTAAAATTAAGTAGTGCACAGTTTTAAAACACAAAAAAAAAGTGAAAACAAAATATTTATATAGAACAAAAGACTTGTATGTTGTACCAACAGCTTGAACTTGAGAAAAGTAAACAAAATGGAATTATTTTAATAATAAAATTATTTTTAAAAAACCATCTTAAACAGACATGCAGTTAGAAAATTGCCAATAATTAATAAACGGACACACAAACAACAGAACAAACAAACTTTACCTAAGATTGTATTAAAATATATTCATAAATACAAAGATATGCGTAATGAAACGCAAGCTTAATATTTTTGTTAAAAAATAAAAAAAGAAAGATACATATGTTATTGCCACTACTGATAAATATTTTTAATTTTTTTAAACAAATATGTATTTATTAGTTTTTAAAATGGTCTACTACTATGCTATGGCTAGTTATGAATAAAATGTAAATGTATTTATGAAATAATATTTGATAGTATATGTAAGACAACCGCAATGCTGTAATACCATTAAATACTGAAATCAATATAAAATTAACTCGACTTTTACTTTCCGGAAACGCTGTTAAACTTAAATCGCCTTTCGGCAATGAAGCACTTTCAGAAATAAGTCGTTGCCGCCCTTCACTCCCCCATGAATTTTTGAAAGTTCTTGCCGTATTTTTGGCGCCAAATGACGTTGCATTATCTTCATATGACATCGGCATCAATGATCATTAGTTCCAACAGTGTACATCCAATATGGCCGTCAAAACTATTTATTCGCTTTGTTGCAAAGAAAAGTTGAAGAAATACGTCAAACAAAAGATAAGTTGCACGTTACTTACTTAACTGGCCATACCAACCCGTTACCGGGTTACAGCCTGACTTAAAGCTCTCCTCCAAGCGTCTCTGCTTTGCGCGAGCTTGGTCCGATTGGTGATACCAAAGGTAGCTAGTGTACTCTCTACCTGGTCCTTCCAACGGAGACATGGTCTGCCCTTCGACAACCGCATTGAAGACTCTTCAAGCAGGAGCTTCTTTATGCATACGTACAACATGACCTAGTCAGCGGATCCGCTGTATCTTAATTCGCTTGACTATGTCGTCGTAGAGCTCATATAGTTCGTCGTTCCATCGTATGCGGTAGTCGTTGCCTACGCGTAAAGGGCCAAAGATCTTACGGAGTACTTGCCGCTCAAACACTCCTAGGGAATTTTCATCTTAGCGTCTTATAGAGTGTTAGTTTCGTCTAGCGGGAGTGGTCTCTACGACTCATTTGCCTACTAAGATCAACACCTATTGGCAAGAGTGATTCTCCGCTTGATCTACATGCTGACATCGTTCTTCATTGTGACGGTGGTGCCAAGGTAGACGAAATCCTTGACAACATCAAAAATATAGTTCTTAACATCAATCTGAGAGTCCAACCGCTATGCATTTCTACTCGAAGAAAGCATATACATACTTCGTCTTGCTCTCATTTACCAGACCCACCATGGCCGATTCTCATTCAAGAGCCGCAGAGGCTCCTGTAACTGCTCGCTTAGTACGCCCGACGATATCGATATCATCTGCGTATGCAAGTAACTGGACAGCCTTATAGAATGCATTCCCGTTCCGATGCACTTCGGCCTTTCACAGGAGAGGGCATCGCCTTGTCTGAAGCCTCGATTGGTATCAAAAGGTTCGGAAAAGGTCCTTCGAACCTTGACGGAGCTGCGTGTGTTCAACGTCACTCTGCATAATCGGATCAACTTTGGAGGGATTCCAAACTGAGGCAGTGCGGCATATACGCAATCCCTCAATGGGCTATCAAATGCTGCCTTATAATCAAAAAAGAAATGGTGGGTGTCGATTTTTTTTTCGTGGGTCTTTTCCAGGATTTGGCGTAGTGTGAATATTTGGTCAATGGTGGTTGCACGCAGAACTGTCAATTCTGAATGGTATGAACCATTTGTTTGACAGAAATGTTCGGTGCCTAGAATTAACCGAACTTTAGACGGAATGTGCCACACTAAATCAATCTTGATCATCCTAAACGTCAAATTGATGGATAAATAGTTTGTGTGTCAAAGGCGTGTTTTGAAATATTGTTTGAAGCCAATTTTTTATTTCGTGTAGCACTAAATACGTTTCCGTTAAAAATGTTGTTCCCCATTTTTACAATAACGAATTTCAAATAATTTAGCTGCGCGGTTTGCTTAAAATGACGCGATGTGGCAGCACCAATGTTGCCAGTGTTGCCGTGCTGCACAATACACAGATTGCGCTTATGTACTCATATGCAATTTGTGCGCCTTTTAAGAAAGAAAAAAAAGGAAATCAACCTGATACAAATAACGTTATTGCGTATTTATAAAATAAACTAACAAAATAACTTATTAAATATATTTTTGAAATATAAGTTGATGGTATTTATCGACTATTCAATTACCATCGAGCAATCTCGCATTGCGCAAAAAAGTATCGATATATAAATATATCGCTAACATATCAATAGCCACCGAGTATCAACATAGGAAAAAGAAAAAAGGGCCGCGACAGACGACATCAAAACGTAATTCGCATAAGGTGAAACAAAAGTAAATAAAAACAAGCAGTTAACAAAAATTAAACTGTTTTAGCAAAAACAAGATTAGCTTTTGCTTTCGTGCACAATTCTTTGTTATCAGTTAATCTGGTAGCCCAACTATTTTTATCGCGTACTTGGTGGAAGAAAATTGTATATTTTACGCGCATAAAACGAATAAACTATCTCTGTATAAATGTTGCTAAACAAAATAATTGGTTGATTGTGTAAGTTAATATGCAAATACATAACAAAATAGTGCATTTTATTGTGTAAAAATCAAGTACAAATCTTTGGCCAGCTACACTACTTGTTTCTGTTCATAGCTGCGCTGCTCCCCCGCACAAACGTACACATACACACACGCGCACATTTACAAGCACATAAACACACAACGTAGACAAAATACTTACCCTCCCTCATAATTTTTTTTCAGCGTTTGTTGGTCGAGACGCAACGACCATCCGACCCAAATACTACGAAAATACGCAGCAAAGCAAAACAGTGAAAAAAATTCAAAAGAATTCTAATTAAATATTCTGATCATGGATGAGTCTAACATGCAGGATAAGGAGCGCTTTGCCAGCCGCGAGAATCACTGTGAAATCGAGCGACGCCGCCGCAATAAAATGACCGCCTATATAACGGAACTGTCGGATATGGTGCCTACCTGTAGCGCTCTGGCACGTAAACCCGACAAATTGACCATTTTACGCATGGCCGTGGCGCATATGAAAGCCTTGCGCGGCACAGGCAACACCAGCAGCGATGGCACCTATAAGCCTTCCTTTTTGACAGATCAGGAACTGAAGCATTTGATACTGGAGGCTGCGGATGGTTTTCTCTTTGTTGTATCATGCGATAGTGGACGTGTTATATATGTTTCCGACTCGGTTACGCCTGTGCTCAATTACACGCAAAGCGACTGGTATGGCACCAGTCTATACGACCACATACATCCCGATGATCGTGAAAAAATCAGAGAACAACTGTCCACACAAGAGGCACAGAATGCTGGACGCATACTCGATCTTAAATCTGGCACAGTTAAGAAGGAAGGACATCAATCCTCCATGCGTTTGAGCATGGGCGCACGTCGTGGTTTCATTTGCCGCATGCGTGTAGGCAATGTTAACCCTGATACCATGGTCTCAGGCCACCTAAATCGCCTCAAGCAGCGCAACTCGCTGGGTCCCTCCCGCGATGGCACAAATTTTGCTGTAGTTCATTGCACTGGCTATATCAAGAATTGGCCACCAACTGACATGTTTCCTAATGTGCACATGGATCGCGATGTGGATGACATGTCTTCACACTGTTGTCTGGTGGCCATTGGTCGCCTTCAGGTCACATCCACGGCGGCCAATGACATGTCTGGTACCAACAACCAGAGTGAGTTTATTACGCGCCATGCCATGGATGGCAAGTATACTTTTGTGGATCAGCGTGTGCTTAACATCTTGGGCTATACGCCAACCGAGCTGCTGGGCAAGATATGCTATGACTTCTTTCACCTGGAGGATCAAAGTCACATGAAGGAAAGCTTTGATCAGGTGCTTAAGCAAAAGGGCCAAATGTTTTCGTTATTATATCGTGCGCGCGCTAAAAGCGGCGAATATGTTTGGCTACGCACACAGGCGTATGCTTTCCTGAATCCATACACCGACGAAGTGGAATACATTGTATGCACCAACAGCTCGGGCAAGACATTGCATGCTGGCGCTTCACACGATGCCAACGCCCATACGCCAGAGCAACAACAACAACAGCAGCAGCAACAACAACAGCAGGAGCATGTCTATGTGCAAGCTCCAGTTGTGGATTATACCTTGCAGCCACGCAGAGATGTAACACCAGCTGGCAGCGCAGCCGGTGAAGCCATGTATCAGGCTCACATGCTAGGTGCGCATATGCAAGCGCCAACACCACTGGCGGCACAACAGCAGCAGCAACAGCAACGTCCAGCCTCGGCCCAAAATACGCCCGTTGGCTACAACTATGATGCAACGCATTCACCCTATGGTGCAGCTGCCGGCGGCGGACCCTCTCCGCTAGCCAAAATACCCAAATCAGGCACCTCGCCCACACCTGTGGCAACCAATGCCTGGGGCGGACTACGCCAAACGCCGCAGCAGCAACAGCCGGTCAGCGAGGGCTATCAATACCCTCAGACTAGCCCGGCACGCTCGCCAAGTGGCCCGACATATACACAGCTCAGCGCTGGCAATGGTAATCGTCAGCAGGCAACAGCTTATCAGGCGCCACCACAACCGCCAACCAATGCGCCTGGTATGTGGGATTGGCAAAATGCTGGTGCACCGCATCCGCCACATCCGGCGCACCCACATCATCCACATGCGCATCCCGGTGGACCAGGCGGTGGACAGCCGCAAGGTCAGGAATTCTCGGATATGTTGCAAATGTTGGATCACAGCGCCACAACAACTTTTGAGGATCTGAATATAAATATGTTTACCACACCGTTTGAGTAGATTGCTGTTAAGAGTTAACTGGCGCCACTGAAGCAATTGAGATCTAACGGAAGCCCAACCTTCGAGTGCCGAAGTTTATATACCCTTCACGTACGCCTGCATATATATATATAGTAAGTACTTTTTTTTAATGAGAGCTGCTCTACCATTTTCAATCAAAATCAACTAAAAGCAATTTGAAATCAATTAAAACAACTTACTTTCCGATAACATAATACAACTTTTTTACGTGAAGAGTGTTAAAAGCTAAATCCGTGTTTATCTCTTAGCTCGTGGTCAAGTGCAATCAATCTATACAATTCTTTAGGCACAAAAATTTAAGAAAATCTAAAAAAAAATTAAAATAAATAGTATAAATATGTAAGAATAATGCAAATAACAAAGCAAGTAAATGCAAAATGTAATCTCGTAAATAACCTATCAAGTACATAACGGTAAGTCACGTACCGAATGTACTATATAACGGCAGTTTTGATATCACATAGCTTAATGCTCACACACACACACACAAACACTCTGCCAAGCAGTGCAAAAATAAGTATTTACATTTTTATATAACGTATTCGTATTAAGTGCTACATAATTAAATTTCAAAGATCAATGCATTTTTAAGCGGAAACAGCAGCTACAATAACTGAATATTTATGTATGTAATTTATAGTCTTTATGTATGTAATTGTAAGCATAAATTGCTGCTCTCTATTTGCTTACGACATTGCAACATTGACCTTAATTTTCTTGTGCTTGGAAAATCAGTTCAAGTGCATGCAAAATTATGGTTTTTAAATGTAAATGCTTAAATGCAGTTTTTCTTTATGCAACGACAACACAACACAACAAACAAGCTCAACAAAAGTTGCACACTCAACGTTATCGCTCAAGTAACTGTGAGGGACGCAATTGTGTAGTGTACAGTGCAAACAAAATACAGACGCGGCTCAAATTAGCTGAAAAGCTGCTCAAATGAAAATATTTTGATGGTTTTAGAGTATACTTAATAACGTAAGATTACATGTTTGTTTTCACTCTTTTCGATAAGGAAGGTTGTTGTACATATAGGCTGTTTTTCAGCTACGAGTAAGATATTGTGAGTAATCGTACCTTGTCTTTATTGTATCATGGTCCTACCTTATTAAACAGGCTAGAGCGGTTTCTAAATTGCTTGCAAGACTACGGATATGCACAATTGATATGAAAACAACAACGAAATGTAAGGTACCAAGGCTATAAAACATTAAATTTTTGTAGACGCTTTAAGAGCTATAATTCATTTTAATCCATTCAGAGACTCATATTTGTTATTTCATTTAACCTTGCCATACATAAGAGTTTTGACAATTATATCTTACATTGAAGTCACAAAAATGTAATCTTCCATTTTAAAATGTATAAAAGTCTAATGTTTCATATAACTCTTCCAATATCTAAAAATTTGATGCAGACAGTCGGGACGGTGCCCTGTACCCATTTTTCCAATGAAAATCTGTTAACTTTAACATTTCTGTAATAGTGTGCGTAACTGTCCCAAGTTTTAACTGGGTAGCTTTTATGGTGTGGATAAAAACGGGGAAGGGGGTTAGATATCGACATAATTCGACAAACTCGTATTTTATCGGCATATGCGCATCTTTTGGTAAAAAATTTTTGCTCTATAGTCTTCGAGAATGGTGCGATACCACGGACAGACGGACTTGTCTATATCGACTCGACCATTGCTCCTGAACTTATGCCCATGGAACTTATAGTCTGCGAAGCCTCCTTCTGCCTGTTACATACATTGCACAAATCTATAATACCCTTTTACACTTTGTGTACAGGGTATAAAAACCGGTTTGTTCAGCAGAAATTTGCTTGAATTATTTTGTGCTGCATGATCTGTAGAAAATTTGAATGATTTTAAAGTGATAACTGGCAAAACTGCATCCAGCATACACAATTATATACTAAAATTTCCACTTAATTGTAAATTTAAGCTTCTTAAGTGCTAATTAAACACTCATATAATGCTGTTTGACGTTGCCATATCCGCAAACTTTTAATAAATTGATGTAGAGCTGCCAAACTAACGAAGCATCTCATTCAGCACAAATGATCAAACTTGAAGCAGAGCTCTGCTGAACGAACATGAACATTTTTTTCCCCCAATTACAGTCGTGGCAATAATAATACAAACATGAATATAAATATTTCATTTGAGCAAGTTCAGTTACCAAGGTTCGCAATAATATAAATTTAAAAATAAAGCATATTCCAGCCAGCAAAAATAGATTCGGCATTATAGTAAATACAAATTTATTAGAACTAATTTAGTCAGCACAAAAAAACTAAAGTTGTGGCTTGAACTATACAAAACGCTGCAAATACTTTTAATATGGCAAGTTTTATCATTAATTTAAATTAGTTTAATTAAGCATAGTTACAGCTTTTACGCATTACAAAAAACAAATTATAAAACAATTTTTATTGCTAAGCGTTTGTAATTAAGAATCAATGCTAGTACTATGTATACACATAATTCAATTGGTAAAAAAAAAAATATTTTCATTTTTTAAATGCAAATAAACTTAATTAACTACATACATAATAGAGATTTTTCAATTTTTAAGTTTTGATCAAATAAGGGGTGCTGTCTGACTGACGTTTCTTAACATAACAAAATATTGTTTTTAAAGGTAAAGTAACTTAAAGAAGGTCACTGTCAAAGAGGTAAATAATCTTATAATCTTCCCTTGGTTTTTTATGGCTCAGCCGCTTTCTCATTTCAACTGCTTTCCGTCGAACTACCGCTTTGGTTTTTGAAATCCCGAAAGCGCGGTCGCTTGGCGACATTATCAGATGGTGAAGCGCTGCGTTTTGCCTTGGATTCAAGCTTATCGCTCTCTGATTGAGCTTCGCGTTGCTTGCGCATACTTAGCCAGGCCATCATTGTCTTGTTCATTGGCGGTTTTTCAGGCTTAGCGGCTAAATCCATTGGTTTATTGCATTGGTCGCTTTTATTCCGCGAGTTGTTTACCAGCTTAGTGACGCGATGCCATTTTAAATCTGTGGCTGGACGCAAAGCTGTAAAAGCTTGTTTGTCGCTGACGTGTTTAAAGTCTAGCCAATCCTAGGTTAAAGGAAAAATCTTCATTAATGCATTATGCAGGTATTATATACATACATTAATCTGCTGCTCTGTTTCTAGTATAGCTGGCATGCGATGGTGCATCCAAGACATGATCTTTGTGGACTCAAAGGTAATAATACTGTAGCTGTACATTTTGTCGCCGCTTTCATCCTCCCAGACATCAAAAAGGCTTGCCATTTTTAGTAGTTTTACATTAGAGGGTGTCCAGGTATTTTTATCGTATATTTTAACATCTTCAGACTGCGGCATGTACACCAAATAGCCATCACGTTCAGACGGTTTAGCGGATTTTGTAGTCTGCCATTCATAAAAACCCTCGCAGAGTACCACACAACGTTGACCACGCTTGAAGGGCCCGCGGTATAGTTTGGAGTCCATTAAATGCTCCAGCCGGCAATTGTTGGTCGTCAGTCCATGTTTACGATAATCGCCTTTGTGCCAGAAGGGAATCATGCCCCACATCATAGGCACAACGACTCGGGCGCCACCATTCTCTTGTTCTGCGGCATCCGTAAAATGCGCCGCTGATACCAGCACGGGTGTTATGTCAGTGGGTGCAATATTATATGAAGTCTGATAGCTGCGTCCCAAGTTAAACTCAGCCCGCCATTCCGGTATTTCGTATTTATCGCAAACGTCGTCATCAAGCGGCTCCTGCTTTACGCCAGCTTCCTTTGTGGTCGATTCAGTATTGATTTTAAGCGTGCTTTTAGGATATTTGCATGCGCACAATACCTGATCCGGATCAAGTGTTCTGGAAGGGAAATAACTTTAGTTTTTTTTTTTACCAAAAGCATAAACTAAAACTTACAAACAAGTTCGACCACACATTATTGCGCGTTGCTTAATGTGGCAGCTCAGATTTTCGATAAATATCGAGTGACAGCCAGCATTATTCGCAAGATCTGGCAGTACGTATCGTAAACAACCAGACGACCGACTTGCGCCGTATTGATATAAAAAAAATTGATTTGAAACATATAAAATTGAAATGGGCGAACGCTATAATATACACAGTCAATTGGAGCATCTGCAAAGCAAGTACATTGGAACAGGCCATGCTGATACCACCAAATACGAATGGTTAACAAATCAACATCGAGACTCACTCGCTAGCTACATGGGACACTACGATATGCTCAATTACTTTGCCATTGCGGAAAACGAATCCAAGGCTCGTGTACGCTTTAATCTAATGGAACGCATGCTGCAACCTTGCGGGCCGCCACCAGAAAAACTTGAAGATTAAATGGATATTGTAATTGTAAAATAAAATTTTAAAAAATATACCACATTTAACATTTTTGTCTAAAGATGGGCAGGCATAGTGGCGACATGCGATGCGATGAACACGTATCTTTACGCAAGCACATCGCTAACTGAGTAGTATCGGACGCAAAAGTGAACCAACTCAAAGTCGGGGGAAAGCTTTTAACTCGATATAACTTATTTTCATTTTAATTATTCATTAAATTCAGTGCTTTAATAAAATAGTAATTAGCTTCAAATTAGTTAATGTTGCAGCCCAACAAAGTACGTGTATGAGTAATAACAAATGAAAATTTGCAAACATGTGCTAGCTAGCAAAAAAGCAGCATGAAAAAGTGTTACAAAAAAAAGGGGAACGTGTAAAAATGCATATTGTGTGTACCACACACATATATACGTTTGTATGTAATGCAAAATGTTTGCGACAAAGTGCAGTAGCAGAAACAACAGCAGCGCGCATTCGATTTTAATATACACACGATGATTTTCGCGGTGAACAAAGATTTCAGAATACAACATTTATAATTGCGTAGATTGTGTTTTTCTATGTACATACATAAGTACGGCCACAGCTATATGTAGCACCTTATTAATACATACAAACAAATATATGTATGTATGTAATATATATACAGCTGCTCATATGTATGCATGTATTGCGATGAATGTGCGCGTTTGGCTGTCTAAATTGTGAAAAATAAATGGGCTTTGACTGCAAAAGAATTTATAAAAAGTGTCAAATCCAGTCTAAAAAAAGGTTAATCGTAAACCCATGAATAAGCAGTGTGTCAGTGTACTAATAAAGTATATGCATTTAGCGACTTGAAGTCTGAATAACTCGTCATTTTACCTATACTCGAAAAAACACCCAAACCCCCTGCCAAAAATTGCAGTATCTTTGTATACACACTGCTGGTCATTATTCTAGCATCATATGACTGAGCAGATTCAATCCGCCGTATTTTTGCACTCAAAGTTCATAAATGTTTCAGCCTATTCATATGATTGACAGTATACAGTGCCAGACAAAAGACTACGTACAATTTCCATTTTAGTTTGGGGACGAGTAAAAAAGCTATAAGAAAAGAAATCATACATTTATTTAGTCTGTTAACAATAAAAACCGAAAAAATAACAATGACAAGTCTAAAGACAAATAAAAAAAAATAACAGAAGAAACTTCAATAAAACAAAGAAATCTTAATTATACCCTGTACCCATAAAGTCAATTACCATTACAGATTTGTGCAATAGGAGTGGAGAGAAGGAGTGTCAAACCATAAGTTGCTTTTACAAAAATGATCATCAATCGTCAATATTTGAATCGGTATAGCCATTTCTTTGTGTGTATGAACACCTAGCTCTCGGAGACCTTAAGAATTATGAAAACCAAATTTTACCAATCAAAAATGCTAATTATCCGTAAGTTTTTCGAATCATGTTCTCCGTAAATGAAATGCTTAAACCTAGACTAGAATTAATATAAATTACTGTACCCACAAATTTGTCAAAAGAGAAGGCTCACAAAAAGTTAATCTTCAATTTTTTAGTAACTCTATCAAAGTTTAAAGATGTTCCTCCGCAAGATTATAGAACAAGGATCAAAAACAGATAATTTTTTGAAAATACATCTTTCTACTTTAAACGCACTTTATTTAACAATAAATTTTTGCCTTGTTAATGTTTTTACTGCAGTGATAATTTAATTTTAAAAACGTATCTTAAAATATATCTGTTGTCATATGGAAGAGTAGCTAAGTCGACATAAGAAATGTTGATGTATTTAAAAAAGGAATAGTGATTTGTTATGACCCGCATAAATCTCCAGAACGCCATAACTCAACATTTTCTTATGTCGACTTAAGCTACTCTTCCATATAACCACAGATATATAATGTTGAACTATAAAGTATACAAATAGTAATACCAACAAGGAAAAATGCCGGTAAACTCTATCGGGTACCAAAAAAAAAAAAAAAATTTAAAACGATGCAATGCATACATTTCAAAAATTAACTCTTCTGCGACAAAATTCACGTTATGTAAAAAGTTTATTTAAAAGCTAGAGCCCCAACTTTGGTACGTTGATTCATGCGAGTCAAACACAAAGTTGAATTCGAAGCCAATGTTAAACTTATACTTGAAACTGTTAAGAATAAATTGAAACCTAATACAAAGAACAAACGCAAAAGTAAAAAGAATTTGTATATTAAAGTCCAAATGAATCATACCGATTGTTATGATTTGCTTTGTCATAACCAGATTTATTTAGATTGTGGAGGTCGTAGGCGAAAAGGTTTAAACCCTAAAACACTACTACCAAATGCAAGCGAATAACCATAGAAATTTGGGACTCTTAATTTTAGTTTTTTCGGCAATACCACAGTCACGGGTATTGTATTTTTACAAAGTATGGGGCATCTGCCTTGCCCACGGGCACATAACTTAGTAAACCCTTTACTCTTTATTAAAACGATACAGCACACAATAACGAAAAGAATGACTTTTTATTAATAAAATTTTGTTTATGTTGAAGATATTTGATCTTGCTAGGGAACGAAACTCAGTGTCTTACGTATACTTTTTGCCGCCACTGTATATGTAGAGTCATGAACGGAGCTTTTGCACTAAGCTTGTGCGGTGTTGCCACATGTGTTCAATTCGAAACTAATGCTATGCAATGTAAAAATGGCTACACATAGTTGTTGCAAAATTTAATAATTTGTTTAAGAATGCATAATGGTAAATTGCCTTGCAGAGTAAATAAAATATTACGCCTTGTGCAACAGTAGTGGCAGCATCTGAAAAAAAAAAAAAACATCGGTGGAAGAGCGGCAACAAAGCGACACAAAAGCACACACGACGACATCAGTCGTCGAATGAGTTGAAAATTTTCGCGAAACGAATAAGTTAAAAATAAATGTTTACTGTGCATGGTTAAAATGCGAAATGTGTTTGAAAGTTGAAAGCAGAGCACAAATTGCAATTAACCAAGTGTATTGAAATAGTTGTTTTTATTTGAAATTGTTAAATGTGCGTTATGTGTTTAGTATCTCGCTCACTCGTACGGTCGCTCGATGCTCGTCGATTGTATTGAAAAAATTCATTTACTCTAGCTGATGAGACTGCCAGACGTAAGAGGAGTGCGTGTGTTATTCTTATTTTTTTTATTCGCTGTTCATTTTCAGATGTACGCGAAAGGTAACCAAAAAGAAAGAACTGTAATCGCGAATGAGGTGTGCAAGACAGCATGCTGTGAAAAAAGAAGAAGTGAAATGAAAGTGTAGCCAAAAAAAGAAAAAGACGACGACGACGACATAAAGAAAAGCTGATGAAAAGGTTGCAATGTTTGGTGAATTCGGTAGCCCGGGATTCTCGTTAGATGGGCGCGCGGGGGCGGAAGAATTAATTCGCTTGTGTGTGCGTATTTGTGTGTGAATTATGCTTGTTACTTAATTTGAGCAAATTTTCCTTTGTTTTCATGAGCTGTTGTGACCAAAAGAAAATATGTTTACAATTGTCTGTGATTACTATAAGTACATATTAAAAAATATATATAAAATTGCTCTCTCTTGCTACTTACAGTTTTAACTCCCACACATGTGTAAATATAAAATCTTCAAATTAGTGATTAAGTAAAAAGTTTTTAAAATTGGGCCACGCAAACCCCCCGAAGTAGTCCCAAAAACGAATAAACCTGCGCCTCAGAGCCAATCCCACATACTCAACATCTTTTGGTTGCTGTCAGTAGATTATAAGCGCATCAATCCTGTCGACACAAGTAGCGGAGTGAGGAAACGCCAAAAACACACGTCGCTGCTGCTGAATAATGAGTCGTCATGAAGGTAAATATTTGCTTAACTTGAATGCACAATTTTGTTCGAATTTCCATAACGTTTGTTTTTTTGTTTTTTTTGAAACAGGTGTTAGCTGCGATTCATGTCTAAAAAGTAACTTCAGTGGAAGACGCTACAAGTGTTTAATCTGTTATGATTACGATCTATGCGCCGATTGCTACGAGGATGGCGTTACATCCACTCGCCATCTGGTTGAACATCCAATGCAATGCATACTTACACGTTCCGATATTGAATTATATTTCGGTGGTGAGATGTTAACATCGGATCAACCGCAAAGTTTTACGTGTCCTTATTGCAAAAAAATGGGCTTCAGTGATGCAACATTGTTGGAGCATGTCTCGGCGGAGCATACGGAAACGAGCCTTGAGGTGGTGTGTCCTGTGTGCGCTGGCTTACCGGGCGGTGAGCCAAATCTAGTCACAGATGATTTTGCTGGTCATCTAACATTGGAGCATCGGCAAGGACCACGCGAGTTAATATCGTTTCTGATATCCTTTTCAAACACAGCCAATCATCAACATATAACAAACAATTTGTGTGAGTTGGAATGTGAGAGATACTGTCGATACCGTGAAGTAAATATTTAAAAAAAAATGTAAATGCATATTTTTAGAGAGATCTTTTATTTAATTCGGTAAATTAATTTTAATCAGTACGTTAAATGTAAGATTCGATATTATCGATAGTGCAATTGGTTTGAAAAGATTCGATATTATCGATAGTAATATCGGTTTTCAAGCATATGTTTAAACTATATAGTGAATATCACCGATAGTGAGACAAAAAGAAAAAAATTCGATATCGATAGTTTGCAGCTCCAATTCATAAAAACAGATATTCCGGGCTAAATGACATTAGATTAATATCCTGCCCAATTAAAAGATTGTTTGTGAGTATCTAGTCAATGTGCAAATAGAACGATTTGATTAAGATCTCAGATTAGATTAAGATCTTCCTCTTCTCGTGGTACTTTATGCTTTTCGGCTAAGATTTGTGTGTATAATATTTAGAAATATCCAGATAAATCTCTCATTCCAACTCAGCTAAATCATTTGTTAAGTTCTCAATGACTTTGAAACACTTGCATATTTTATGGTTGCCTTAACCTTTAGCCAACACGACGAACCCTCAGCTATACGCCATGGCGGTGGTGTACGTCGCATGCCTGGAAGAGCTTTGGGCGGCCCACGCACGCGTCGCTCCAATATGCACTTTAGCTCATCTAGCGGCCTCTCGGCATTATCGCCGTCGGGTCGAGAATCTGTCGATCCAATTGCGGAATTGCTCTCACAGTTGTCCGGCGTTAGACGTGGCGGACCACCAACATCGCAATTGCAACAATTGCAGATGCAAATGCAGTTGGATAGACACCAAGTGACGGTAAGGAAGCACAAAGCATAACTCAAAAGATTTCATCAATTTTGCTTTGTCCCATTCTACGATGTGTTACTTATTTTTTATATACTCTTCATTGGGGGAATATGGATTATAAGTATCTTAAGACATTTTCAAAGGAACCCTTAGCCCGTAAAGAAAAATGCATATCAATATTTTGCTTGAAGACAATATACGTTTCAGAATTATTAATTTCTTCTGTATTTGTATAGCTTCTCTAAATAACAAAATCTTTTTTTTTTTTAAATATGAAAGTTTTAAGATACATACTTAACTATGGGAATATGAAAGTTTTAAGATACTTAACTATGGGATCGTATATTGTGAATTATTGAATGAAAAACATCAGAATGGCATTGCTTAGTGAAGAGTATTAAAGTTTCGGTATAACCAAAGTTATTGTTCTTTTAAATGTTCTTGCTCTATTTCTATTGCACTTGGTCTATTGCATTATTTTAGGCATCGCGCCAAATCGATCGCTTGCCAAGACGTGCGCATCCCATAGTCTCAACATCGAACTCGAACGCTACAATGGCGGAGGTGATCAGCGGAGGAAGCAGCGGTGGAAATTCTGCTGGCGCAGTTGGTGTGCTAATGGGTGGCAGCGGCAGTGCAGCCGGCAGCATGAATGCCAGCAGCGTGGCTGCGCCCGCTAACCTGCGCACAAGCGAATGGCCGGTAAATACCGTATTCTCGACATCGGCGAACAGCCATCAGCAAACGCAGTCGAGCAGTCTGGCCGCTAATACACTCAACGCCAGAGAAGTACCTCCTATATAATATATAATGCTTTTAGTAGAATTTTTACTAATTTTTGTCTTTATTTTCCTTGCAGGCTGGCGGCAATAGTTGCAGCAGCACCAATGGCAACAATGCTCTGGGCATAACCGTGGGCTCCACTGGTAATGGCTCCTCTGGACAAGCTGGCAGCGGCGGTGGTCTGTCTGAGGCTCAGTCACAGAACTTACTGGCCAAATTTATGCAGCCCACGCTGAGTGATGCCGAGTGGGCGGATGTGGAGCGCAAACGTTCGGATCGGTACTAAATTCTATTATTTATACGTTATTTTTAGAGTGTAACGCTTACTCTTTGTGGGGTAATTCTTATGCGTTGCATATGCCATAACTGCCATGCCAGAAGAAGGCATAAGAGACGTCCGTTTGCTTGTACATAAATCCTCATGGATCCATAAATAATTTTGAACCTATTCTATAAAATGCACTAAAGGTCTTTAGTTGCGTAGGGGCCTAACTCAAAAATAAGTAAAATTTTAATTTTTTTTCGACTTGGAGTTTCTTTTTATCGTCCACTTAAAGAATTTGGGATAGAATTGAAGAAGTTGATTCTAAAAAAAATCAATTTTTAAAGAGTATAAAGATGTACTATGTAATGTTTTAAAATTATGTACTTGTGATTGTATTTTATAATGTTTTATATTCAACTTTCTTGCAGTTCCATGTTTGTGCAGTCTTTGCTATTGTCGCTGCTGAGCACGGAGACGCTAGACTTGAATGCTGCGGAGGGCACAGGAGATTCATCTTTATCTCTGCAGGAAGAGGCCAATAGTGATAATGTAAATAATGAGAAAGCAAACAGCGATAGCCAACAGCAACAACAACAGCAGCAGCAGGAACAGGAATCAATGATTAACAATAATGCAGGCGTATCTGCACAACCACAACAACAAATATACATGGGGGACAGTGGAGGAGGCGCTATAATGCGAAGGCAACAGGTTAATCAAATGCAACAAACCTCACCAGAGGACTTCGTATGCGATGAGTACAAGCAACAGAGCTATGCAACAGCCCAGCAAAAGAGCAAGAAGCCCAACACAACACAAGCAAACGCCGCAACCACAGCCACAGTAGCCTCAGCAGCGGCCAGCAACAGCAGTGGCAATATAGCTGGCGTGAGGCCAACAGCTGATAGAGGCATTGAAAGACGCGGTCGTCCACCACCAGCAGCTGGTTCGGGTAGCACAGCAAACTTGGCCAGCGGTGGTGGAGCTGCTACAGGTTCACAGCAGGGGGCCAGTGCAGCAGCACAGCAGAAATATAAACAGCAGGCAAATGCAACAGCGACGACACAGAATACAAATCAAATACCCGACACTAGGTAGTGCTATAGACGCCCAGAAGCAAAAGAGAAGCAGCAGCAGCCGCCTTGGTTGGGATTCAGTTTTGACTCGGCGCTGCAGCTGTATTTGGGATTCGTCATTGTCGTGTGCAGCCGCCGTAAAAGCATATTTAGCTGCAGCAGCAAACTCACCAACACGCCACACAACAACAGCCCTACACAATCAGCAATAACAATAACACCATTACAACAGCCACAAAAATCAACAACAACTAGAGAAACAGCAATAGTTTAAACAATAGGCAGAGGGAGGCGCTAGGTGAGCCCGACGGCTTCGAAATCGGTGCGCGTTTCTGGCAGCTATGAAGCCTTTTTGAGGCGGCGCTGCCGAGATGCACTTCGCTGTCGATAGACGTCTAGAGCAGCAATTTTGTCAAAAATAAAAAACTATATTATATATATCGTTTATTAAATATATTAAAATTTATATAATTATAAAATTAAAAGCAGCAAGAGATGTGCAGAAAGAAAAATTATTGTAATCATTGAATTAATTATAATTTAAAGAAATCACAAAAAAAAAGAAGAACAAAAATTCAAACTGCATTTGTGTTACTTACATAGCTTTTTTAACTACAGGGTTTTTTTTCTGGGACTTAAGAAGCCTTAGGATGGTATTACTTTATTGAACCAGAAATCGATAACAAAGATGAGAAGATATGAGATGCTTCTAACGAATTCGCGACTTAAAGAGACTGAAAACACTGAACGCTGCAAGGCAAAACTTCTTCGTTCTGACAACCGCAATTAGAATAGCGAATTCGAACCCTATCCTGTAATAAAGATATGTAGATTTACAGTGAAGTTCCGGTAACTAGCTACTAATCATTTGTTTAAGAGTTTTTAAATCATAATTGCATCATTTTATTTCGAATTGTTATATGTCTGTGATTCCAGCTTAAAATACTATTTATTAGTTTCGATTTCTCTTCAATCTGCGAATACAAAAATTTGTGAAGATAGTGTAATCCAGTTTCTTTATGAGATATGTTTTACTTATGCAAAATTCCAGCTTATTTAACAATAATAATAAAAAAATCATCAGACGTTAATCAGTGGTCAGCCTAAAATCTCTTTTCCCCACAAGCAATTGACCAGAAATATATTTAAGATCATTACAAATCAGTTTTTAAAGCTTTTGTGAAATTTTAAATTCAAAATTATGCAAAACCTGAATAAAATAATTTGCATGCATATTAACAATAAGTGGTACTGCTCTCAAATCAACAACATGTTATGAGACCTCCAGGTCCACTGTGGGCAGCTCCTCCAAATCGTAAGCACTCTGCACACCCGCCGGCTTCATGCAAAACAAATGCTCCACCGCCTGTTTAACCTGCAGCTCCGTTGCATAGCTATTAGCCAACACAATGTTGTGTGCTAACATTTTTGCCAATTTCTTAAACAAAAAACGATTGGCGATAAGGCCCTCTTGTAGTGGCGGCATTAAATGCCGCACTATCCAAGGACGTATGCGTAATATGCAGCTGGCCAGCAGCACTTCATCCACCAAATCAATGGAGGGACTAGAAATTCCCGCACTAAATTCATCATCGCTGTCTTCGCCAAAGAGTAATTGAAACTTATAGCGTAGGGTTTCTTCATACCGCCAGTCAGCTTCCAACAAGGTCAAAATGCAGTTATTAAGCTGCCGCCGATGAGCATATAGCTCACATGGCCAAATACTGTGCCGAAGATCAACTTCCGGCCGTTCTTGTGGCTGTTGGCCTTGAGGGGGCTTCGTTGTTTCCAGACTGGGCAGTTGGGCATTTTCTATTTCGTGTAGAATGGCGCAAACTTGTGGATCATCAGTACCAGCAGAGGGCTCAATGCCAAAGATATCATTGAAATCGGTTGGCTCGTCGCCAAAAAGCATGGCCAACTCATGGGCAACGGCGTCCTCAGTGGGAGAAACGGGGGACTGACCCACTGGAGATGTCAACCCTGATTGCAAGTCATACTTCCGCATTTCCTGTCTTTCTTTCTTTTTATTTTTATGTGTGCTACGTTTGCGTTTCGTAAAACTGCTGCTGCGACTGCGTGAAACTCGATGTGACAAGGCTTCAGAGGGCTCAAGCAGCTTGTTCTGAAACAAATCGATTTTCTGCTGCAATGTATATTGCGCATAGATTTCTGTGTCCACATTAGAGTTATTGCTTTGTTCAACATGGCTATTAGGCATGGATGTTTGTGTAAATTTGTCAACAGAACATGGAGACACTTTTAGCTTGCATGTTGAGTCAGATTGGTCTGGTGTTGAAGACCGCTGGCATCCTTTCATGTTATCATGAATAGCATCCGCCAAGCGACTCTGCTGAGTGCTGCGGCGCACAGAAGCTATCTAAAAGAATAATTATGCTTTAATTCTGCTTGATATTCTTATTAACTTACCATTTTAATCATTACACGTTGATACACCTGTGCCGCCATACAAGCATTTACAGCCCGCGTCTCCAGCACCTTTACGCTGTGTGCTATGCACGCCCAAGCTTTGGGTTTTTGGGTCAGATTTTTGGATTGCTGGGCCCAGGTAAGCACATTCTCCTCGAGTTGACGTTCCAGGTAACGAACATAGTGTTTACGCACCTGTATTCCAGTGAATATTATAATTGTGTCTAACTTAAACTAGATTAATTTACCACTTCCGTCAAAGCAACAAATTCGCTGAAACTGTGACATTCGTTTTCTGTATGTTCACTGTCGTCGTTTGCAGATGTCGCCATGCTCCTAATGCATATTGGCTTGTATTTCCAATTAAGTCATATTGCTATTAATTGTTTTTAAATATTAATTGTGCCGCTCAAATAAATCCATTACAATAACAAAAAGTTTTACAAACAACTTAGTTAAGGTTGCCACTTAGTCAAGCAGAAAAGCTGCACAGCTATCGTCGGCTTTATCGAACTTTACATATGTTTTACAGATATCAAAGTGAACGTTAACATTGTTAAAAGGCTAACAACACGTTATAAATATAGGTTAATTTCTTTTCAGCCAAAAAACTAATAACATGCATACTATAGATTTACTACCAATTATTTTCGTTTAGGTGAAGAATACTTTCGAATTCAAGCAATATCTGAAGTATTCCAATGTTCTTTCAATAGGTAGTTTGAAATTTAGTTGTTTTTTTTTGCTAAAATAACCTTTATATATACCTTTGGTAGAATTTATTTATTGCAACAACGTTGTTTTGCAAAATATATTTTAAAAATTGCGCTCATATGATGTAACAAAACCCATTGCAAATAGACAGCAATATAGGGAAGCAACAATTATTTTATAAATTTTGACAAAGTGGCAGCGCTAGAAAAACAGTCTGCAGATAGAGGTGTCAGCTGAATAAGCTGGCAAAAGTGGATAAAGAAAAAGAAGAAGCACAAAACTGTAGAGGGAATTGCGTCTTACCAAATTAAAAATAATTAAAAACAGCGTTATTTAAAGCAAACCGACTTACTAGACAGTCAACATGTCAGAGATTAGGGCGCTGGAGCATGCCACACTAAAAGTGCCCTACGAGATACTGAACAAACGTTTCAGATCTGCACAGAAAATCATTGACCGTGAAATGGACCAAGTAATGAATGTTTCGCGTCAAATGGAAAAGGCCTTGGATGCGGAACAGCCTCCAATACTATCAGACGTTACCAAACTGATGGGCAATGTAGCTCAAAAGTTGCAAGTACTCAAACGCAAAGCAGACGAAAGTATTACTGATGAGCTGAGTGTCACACAAATATGCAAACGCAAGTTGGAGCACTTGAAAGGTATAATGCCACCTGATAACAACTCAGGTGATGTTTGGCAAGGATCCGTGGACCAATGGAAGCGCATACGTCTCGATCGTCTTGTTATTGAGCACCTGTTGCGCATGGGCTACTATGAAACAGCTGAGGAGCTTGCAGCACGCTCCGATGTACGTCATCTGACCAATTTAGATATATTTCAAACATCCCGTGAAGTCGAGGATGATCTGGCCAATCACAGTACCACCAAATGTGTGCTTTGGTGCATAGACAACAAGTCCAAGCTGCGCAAAATCAACTCAACCATTGAGTTTAGCCTTCGTGTGCAGGAATTTATAGAGCTAGTGCGGCAGAATTTACGGGTTGAGGCGGTCAAGCATTCGAGACGTTATTTCCCTGCCTATGAAAAGACACAATTGAATGAAATCTGCCATGTTATGGCTCTGCTTGCCTATCCTACAGACACTGAGTTGGAGCATTGCAAAAAGTACTTGGACCCAAAACGCTGGCAAAAGTTAGTGCTGGACTTTCGTCATGAAAACTACAGACTATTCCAGCTATCAACCACATCAGTCTTCTCAGCAGCTGTGCAGGCCGGTCTCTCAGCGTTAAAAACTCCTCAGTGCTACACACAGACCTGCCGCAATCTCAATTGCCCTGTCTGTCAGGAGGATCTCAATCGTATTGCGCTCAAGTTGCCATATTCACATTGCGTGCAAAGTCGTCTCATATGCCGTGTAACTGGTCTGCCACTTAACGAACACAATCAGCCGATGATGTTGCCAAACGGACAAATCTTTGGTCAACTAGCTCTGCCGGAGATTACCAAAGAGGATGGCACCGTAACGTGCCCGGTGACAAATACAAAATTTACAAATCCCAAAATCGAAAAAGTTTTCGTCATGTAAATTGTAAATCTGTTAGCCAAACCAAGACTTGTAAGAGCTGCAGCCCCTACACCAACACCCAATCAAAACAACCATAATATTCTAAGTAAGAATGTCTATTTTTGAATACCTTCATATCTGTAACTTTTCATATATGTATGTATATCTATATATTTAACTATATAACATAACTATGTTTAACTAGCGTTTGCATACTCGTTCCAAGCTCAGCTTCAGTTAAAAATTGCGCAGCATTTGAATTTAGTGCGTTGCAACGAGAAGCATCTGCCCCCTTCATATGCTTGAACCACGAGAAGATACTCCCTGCGCCGTCGCAAACTTATTGATTTTTCTTCAACGCTATGAGCAGCAGAGCAGAAGTGCGTCGTTGCTGCTCGATGTTGATTCATACTGTGTGCAACGCGAGCGACATTTATTTCATTAAGTCAAAAGTATATAAATATAATATCTATAATAAGCAAAAATATACATCTACAAACGCAAAAGTAAATTGACATCTGTTTAATTAAAAAGCACATAAAGTATATATAAAACCGAAGGGCGCGCAGCGTTTCAAGTTTCCCGGAGCGTAGTGTCAATTGCGTTGTTTGTTTTTCCAGACAATTGTTTATAAACTTGGCTGCAGGCTGGGCTTAAAACGCGCTTATTTCTCGAGAAAATAAATAAAAAAATTTAACGTAAACCCAGCAAGCCAACGGCAAATTGAGCCAGAACAATAAGCAAAACAGCTGCATTCAGCGACAACAAGAGTAACTCTTCAAAACCGACAACCCCCCACGGCCAAAGCAAAACACAACCCAATCAACTGAAAACCCAACCACCACCAACAACAACAAAAACAACCCAAACCAGTTCGAAACGACGTGCAATATGGCTTTGGATTTCGTTGCCACATACAAGGTGCTAGTTCTAGGTGACTCCAATGTGGGTAAAACCTGCATAGTGCACAGATACTGCGATGAGAAATATTATGACACATATATCTCAACTATTGGTAGGTATCAATCAGTTTTTCTTTTTGTATTTATTGCGTGTGTGTATGTGTATACATGACTTCAACCCCCTTCAATCACAGGCATAGACTTTAAACAGAAACTGATAAATCTGGATGGTGTGCCCATAAAGCTACAAATCTGGGACACTGCAGGGCAGGAACGTTTTCGTACACTTACCACTGCCTATTATCGGGGGGCCATGGGCATTCTGCTCATGTACGATGTGACAAACTTGGAAAGCTATAATAATTTGTCCTATTGGCTGCGCAACATTCAGGAGAATGCCTCGCCAGATGTGGTCAAAGTTTTGGCAGGCAATAAATGTGAATGCTCGGCGACACAGCGCATGGTGGACAAGGAGAGAGGAGAAAAGGTAAGAGTTCTTGAAAAAAGTGACTTAGTGGTAATCTTTTAAATATTATAGATATTTAATTAGCGATAATAGTCACAAGTTATTTGTTTGCTAATCAAGACTTTATTATCAACAGATTGCCGAAAACTTTGATATGCCCTTCTTTGAGGTCTCCTGCAAGTCCAACATAAACATAGAGGATGCATTTTTATCGTTGGCCCGCAAGATACGCGAACAGCGGGAACGTCGTGTAAGTTTCTTGATCTCACTAACTATAATATTACTAATCTCTACTTTAATGCTTTGCAGGGCGACAACTTTGACAATGATGATAAACAGGAGAAGAAATCGCCTGGATCAAATGGTCTTGGCACGTTCAGTCTGGGCAGTCTATCCGGCGAGAATCGCTGTTCCTGCTAGGTCCTTTACTGTAACCTGAATAATTTGTCCAAAGTTTAGTGTACAATAGAATATCAGCCGAGATCGTGAATGGTTTTAGGCTTATAGTATATAAAATGCAAAAATCAATTGAAGACACATATAGACAAATTTTATGTAAAACATACAGATTATGCATTTTCTAAGATAGTCCAAATAACACACTCATAAATAATGCATAATACTATATAACAAAAAATTGTGCTTGTGCTAGTTGCACACCAATACATAACACTCCACTAATGTGTCTCGAAAACTATATACATATATCTATTTTGTAAGCTACCTATATAGAATGTCTAAAAAACTATTCTGTTTATGAACAGCCAAAAAATTCAGTTTAAAACAATATTCATAGACCAATATTTGAACCTTAAAGTTGTACCTATATTTACTTGGCTAAAATCCGTTCTCCCAACATGCTTGTATAGATTTGTTTGAGAAAACGTAAATTTGCTTAAAGTTACAGTTCAGTTGAGAAAACGGACCTTAAAGTACTTTGTAGATAATTTACGATAACGATATAATAAATACTTTAATATTAAAAATATTTCGTTAAATAAAAAGCGCTTGATAAACTGCGTTAATTTATAAAAGGCAAAAGGTATTGATCTTGAAAATATTAAATGTTTTGTAAAATATTAAAATAAATTGCTGAGCTTAACAACGCGTAGATTAAATTTTTTAAAAGTACATAGATGAGTAAAATAAAAAAAAATAATGCACAAATAAGCTGAACAACAAATTTACTATGTGCAGTAATATTTTTTAATTTGAAAACAAAATGCAGCTACTAAATATTAAAGCACAGCAGCAAAATAATTAAATAGCATAAATACACTCAAAAAAATTAAGTAAAGTAAGTCCAAAGCAATAGAAAAAAGATGCATTGAACTGCTTAAAAACTAGCCATATTAATTAACTATAAATTTAATAGTTTTTAAAACCGTTCCAGAACTCATTTTTAGTTGAAACATTGGTTCAAATTCTATAGCGGTTAAGCCCAACGAAATATATTTGAGAACTTAAAGATTATGGCAGCACACATTAAATTAACCAAAAGTTTTAAGTTTAACAATTGTTTCATTTGAGAAACACACATGAACTGTTACATTTTAAACCAGAAGCTGTTTAATGTAGGTCCAACTAAATCATTCCAAAACCCAAATAAAATACATATAATGATATTTATAAGATATATAGTCTTGCAGCTACAGCAATTTAACAATTGTAAATATTGGTTTTAGTTACTTAAAAATAAACAAATGCATATTTATTTTATGGTCAATTAAAATGAAAAAAAAACTTAATTAGATAATTACGCCCATGATTTTCATGCTGAAACAAGGTTTTGAATTTCCAAATGGAAATAAGCCATTAAATGATAATATATACATACATATATAATAATTTTAAAATAAATTCGGAGAAAAAATATAGTATATAATCTCTCTATAAAACAAAATGTGTTTACTTCTGTGTTTCATAAATTACTCATACAGTTAGGCATATACCGCAGGCTTTATAAGGCAGCATATACACATTTCAGTCAAAGTTTTAAGAAAGTCGAAGAAACCTCCCATAATGATAGGATTGGAGAGTCAATAAAAGGTTTCTTGTTGAGCAGCGAGTACGTGTAGTAAACAGGTGGCGAAAACCCCTACTCGTTTGTCTTTCAATACATTTATCAATGAGAGACGTCTATCTTTCGTGCCATTAACTAGTGATTGACAAATGCAATGAAATTAAGCGCCTAGCAACCGCACTGACCACAACATTCGTTCTTTGATGATTTGTACATTTTAATGAATGAGCAATTAGGGTAAATTTCGATTTTTCATTATTCAGCGGGCTGACGCTTGCTAACGACTAGTCAATGCCAAGGACTCTTTGGATATGCATAAATTCCGCGCGAAAGCCAGTTCCTTGCCTTTATTTAATGGTCGCAAAGCAGATGACACCACGTTGACCAGCACATCACTACAAACTAGTACAGGCGTCAATATTGCAGCCGGGGACTCGGACAAAGCCACTAAAAAGCCAGGAAGCCGCAAACAGTTGGCGCGTGTGCAGCCCACAATATTTACAATTACTGACGGCACTATAATCACATCTACGGCAGAGTTGCTGTCCAGCAATATGCCACAGCAGCATGATCAACCATTACAGCAGCTGGCGGTGACTTCCATGGCTAGCAAGGAATGCCAGGTCAGTAAGCTGAATGACAAGGCTTTGAATATAGCTGGCACTGAGCTGGCCAACTATGATAAGGTGAGAGTTGTTGGACAGGGCTCCTTTGGCATAGCCATTTTGTATCGACGCAAGTCAGATGGACATCAGATAGTCTTCAAGCAAATAAACTTAAGCGACTTGACACCGCCTGGTCGCGACCTGGCCATGAATGAGGTGGATGTTTTCTCAAAACTGCATCATCCAAACATTATTAGTTATTTGGGCAGTTTTATCAAGGATAATACGCTGCTTATTGAAATGGAATTTGCGGATGGTGGCACTTTGGCGCATATCATAGCCGAACGTCAGGCACAGGGCAGGCTGCACTTTCCGGAACGCTATATTATAGCCGTATTCGAACAGATCTCTAGCGCTATTAACTACATGCACTCGGAGAATATATTGCATAGGTAGTTCAATTTGTAATTACAGTCTGGAAAAGGTTTGTTTATATTTATGAAATTCTTAACAGAGATCTGAAGACAGCTAATGTGTTCCTTAACAAACGGGGCATAGTAAAAATCGGCGATTTTGGCATTTCAAAAATAATGAATACCAAAATTCATGCACAAACCGTGCTGGGCACGCCCTATTACTTCAGTCCGGAAATGGTGAGTTTCAATGTTTATTATAAATAGCGAATGGAAATCTAGTTCGGTTCGGTTGGGATGGGATTAGGTAGCAAAGCGATTTTGTTTCCGACAATCGGTTGAAATCAGCAAGTTCGCTGTAACTGAAAGAGTTACTCGAACTTAATTTCAGCTCGCAGATCATAACTCTAATTTGACAACTTCACGAATAAAACTCAACGGAATACGGAACTCAAATGAAATTAACTTTCGATTTCAGTGCGAGGGCAAGGAGTATGATAATAAAAGCGACATTTGGGCCTTAGGGTGTATTCTAGGCGAGATGTGCTGTTTGAAGAAAACCTTTGCTGCTTCTAATCTCTCTGAGCTGGTAACCAAAATAATGGCCGGTTCCTATACAGCCGTTCCACTCGGCTATACCTCGGGGCTACGCAGTCTTTTAGGCAACTTGTTGCAGGTGGAGGCCTCAAGGCGTCCGACAGCCACAGAAATATTAGAGTACTGGATACCATTGATATTTCGCAATCTTGGAAAGAATAAGGGGTGAGTGGCGACTTTTTCAAATACTTAGTGGCTTTTTAAGCCTGTATTCTGCAGCTATTCCTATGAGAACAATGTAAGCATCACTGGCGCCCATTCCAATCTCTCGGCTCAGGCATCTGTAGCTAGTCGCAGCAATTTGGCCATAGAGCTGGAGCTGCCCACAGCACAGACAGAAACCAAGCAGCTGATGAATGCCGAAACTGCTTGCCCACATGAGATTATAGAAAAGCGGTAAAACTCAAATTTAATATCTGGCAATTAGCTTGTCTTCTCCTAAAAATCTTCACGTTGACAGCTCGGTGCTCTATCAGCTAAAATCCTTTGGCAGCAGCTTTAGCATGAATCCTATACAACTGCCGCCCAAGGCAGTGATTGTTTGCGTGGCCATGAGCGATTCCCACTTTGTTGTCGTTAATGAAGATGGTTCTGCTTATGCCTGGGGCGAGGGCATGCATGGTCAGCTGGGGCTTACCTCTCTGGAGGCCTGGAAACACTATCCCAGTCGCATGGAGAGCGTACGTAACTACCACATAGTCAGTGCCTGTGCAGGCGAAGGTTTTACTGTCCTCTTAACCCAAGCGGGCAGTTTGCTCAGCTGTGGCAACAATGCCAAGAATGCGCTTGGTCAAGATGAGCAAAAGAACTACTATAGCCCCAAGATAATAGATAAGCTGGCGGATATGCGTATTGAGCAGATTGCTGCCGGTTTGCATCATGTGCTGGCCTTGAGTCGAGAAGGCGCTGTCTATGTGTGGGGCAGCAGTCTGAATGGCGCCTTGGGGCTTGGCAACTATCAGACACAGCAGTAAGTAAGCCTAATATTGTTGCCCATGCTTCAGGCTCATGCTCTATTCTTTTGCAGGAAAATGCCGCAGAAAATTTTGCTATCCCATGTAAAGAGCAAGCCGGCGAAAATCTTTTGTGGTCCCGACACCTCAGCGGTGCTTTTTACTAATGGAGAATTGCATGCCTGCGGTAGCAATGACTACAATAAGCTCGGTTTTAATCGTCCGGGCAAAATCACAGCTTTTGTGAGTATGCCGTTTTCGTTGTACCAGTTAGCAGTATCTAATGTCCTTCTCTGCCACTATAATCCTATAGAAGCGCATTCAATTGAACCACAAGGTTCTAAAGGCTTGCTTTTCATCTACTCACTCGGTATTTCTGGTAGAAGGAGGCTATGTCTATACTATAGGTCGCAATACGGAGGGTCAACGAGGCATAGGACACTGCAATATGGTGGATCAGCCCACGTTGGTTGAAGCCATACGTCCGCGTTATATATTGGTACTAATTAGGCGTTTTTTACATGGTTGTTTGTTATATAGTTGTTTGTTTGTAGCATGCCAATTGCAGCGATCAGTGCACCATAGTGGCTTCGGAGGACAATATTATAACAGTCTGGGGCACGCGCAATGGCATGCCTGACATTGGTTCCTGCAGCAGTGACCCAGATTTAGTGAGTTATTCGAAGTATGCTTTAATTTAACAGGAGATTATTCAATTCTATTATAGACTTGCAACGCGCATACCGAACTTGATCTTGGCAATAATACGGCCGCGTTTACTAATTTCTTGGCTTCGGTTTACAAATCAGAGCTTATATTGGAGCCGGTAGACATATTGGCGTAGGCTATCTTAAGCCAACTTGAGATTAATTCATTAACTAACTCCCTATTTGCAGCTTGTACTCATCCAAGGAACAGTCTGAGCGCGGCTACTATGTACATGTACATGATGTCTACCCGCTGGCGCACAGTGTACTCGTTTTGGTTGACACAACCACCCCGCTCATATCATCTTTTGAAGCTTAAATCATTTTTTTTTGTTTCCGGACAATACATGTATATTGATAATATATATATATATGATGTATAAGCAATTATGTAATGCATATTCTAAAATCTAAAATACATACAACTAATTAAAATTTAAATACAACGCTAGGCGGTCCATGAACAATACCGCCATAGTGTAATTGTCAATGCAAAAACTGGGCTAACTTAATAACGCGAAACTTGACCACCGTAACGATCCTGGGCAGGCCGACTACCGCCATACATGCCGCCTCCACTATTGCCACCCTGATAACCACCTGAACGATCATTGTAACGGTCATAACGATCCTGAGTTTGCACTGGGCGCCAGTTATCATCAACAGCCGCGGATTTTTGCCACGAATTGTTGCCATGCATGTTTGAGGACAAGCCATTGCTGCCGTACGATTTCATTGGACCAGCACCACCTCCACCGCTGCTGGAGTGACCCAAGTGACTGCCGCCGCCGCCGCTAGAAGAGGACTGAGCCCAAATATTCACATTTGAGTTGCTGCCATAGCCACTAGTACCACCGCCGCTGCTGGAATTGTCATAACGTTTATTGCCACTGAAATATAGATGCAAATGAGAACGATTCCAATAAAATACAATAATATATATATATACTGGGGCAAGCTGTGGCTATTTTCTACGGCACCACGTCTGTAGTTGGATGTGTTGCTGCGATCGGAATCATTATAGCGGCCGCCACTACCAGAGTTGTTCTTGTGAACATATGAGCTGCTAGAACCAACTCCACTGCCACCGCCTCCTGACACTGGCATATGACGCACTTCAACATCGCGTTTGTAGTCATCTCGTTTGCTGGACGACGGTGTGTAATCATCAATGTTGCGCTTCGAACTAGAGGATATGTATTCACTGCCACCGGAACGTTTGCTGGGCACTGCCGGGTAGTCATCAATTGCGGTACGCTTTGAGCCTGTTGAGCTGCCATAATCGTCGCGCTTGCTAGAGTAGTCCAAACGCTTGCTGGTGCTGGAATAGTCATCAATACCGCCGCGCTTGGAGGCAGACGAGCTACTAAAGTCATCACGCTTCTTATCATAGGTGCTGCAATTGATAATAGATGTTCAGAAAAAAAATACTAGGTGGAGAATTTGCTGCTAAATGAGACTCGGATTCTAATACATATAAGTATTATCCCTATATCTCTTGAAATATTTACTTGCGCGAGGTTACCAAATTGGTATCGAATCTTGGTGGCGGCGGTGCCTCAAACACTGCTGAGCGTTTACGTTCCGGTACATCAGTGTAGCGATCATCAGTACGTTTGCTTACAGCACGTTTGACAGGATCTTCGCGAGTCTCCATAATCCTTTAGCATTGTGGAAAAAGACAGAGAAAGATGGGAGAAAACAGATAAATCTATTAGTGAACAGCAGTTATAAGACATTTCAAATACAAGTGTGGAGTAATCTACGGTGCAAAAAAGTCCCGTGCGCGTACAGAGCAACTTATGCAGTACAGACACAATATTCAAACTTATTCAACTTATTAGTTGGCGGAAACAACGTTGCGTAGACCCGCTTCAAGACGGCGAAAACTTAATTTACATACTATTAATATTAAATACGGACAAATTTTTTTAAAAAAAATATGGTGTTTCATCTATCATTGCGTAAGCTGCAATGCATTATGTTTAGCATACTTCATCTGTTGACGCTTCAACTCGAGGCGCTCCAACTCGATTTTCTCGCGCTCCAGTTTTTGGCGTTCACGTTCCAAGCGCAATAGTTCTGCCTTCTCCCGTTCAAGACGCTCCCTTTCGAGAGCCAGCTTGCGACGTTCTTCGGCCAGGCGCTCCTCTTCAAGACGTTGACGCTCGCGGGTCTCGACACGACGACGCTCCTCCTCACGCATCTCACGCTCACGTTCACGCAAGCGTTGACGCTCGCGTTCCTGGCGTATTTTCTGATAAGAAAGCAACTCCCGCTGGCGTCTTTCTCGCTCACGCTGGCGAAGCTCACGTTCACGATCAATGTCCCGGGAGGGACGTCCACGATCATGGGAGTTGTCACGATGTGATGACTTATGCCCTGTTGAAGATCTACGATTACGTTCGTGGCGCTTATCAACATTGGACTTTTCTTTCTCATCACGCGGCGGCTTGCTGTTGCGCTCCTTTGGATTTTTTTCGTCACGCTTGTTGTCGCTGCTACCACCGTTCTCCTTGCTAGCGCCGCCCTTTTCACGCTTGTCATCGCTGCTCTTGTTGCTAGACTTCTTGTCGTCATCCTTCTTCTTGGCGTCGCCACTGGATTTGTTGGCCGCTGTATCCTTTGATCCAGTAGATGAACTGCTGCTGCCAATCTCGTTCTTGGTGCGCTCCACCGATATGATTCGTCCATGCAGCTCCGAGCGATGCAAATGGTGAATGCAACGAGAGGCATCGGCGGAGGAGTTCATCGTTACATAGCCATAGCAGCGTGTGCCCGGGGTACGTGTGTTGGTAACCACCTTAGCGCCAATCACCTTGCCAAACTTCGTAAAGATGGTCTTCAGATCGCTGGCACGTGTAAGTGTGGACAAACCGGCGACCCAGAGATTGCGTGATAAGGCACCCTTATTTGAACCATCGGCAGCTGATGAGCCGCTACCCGACTTGTTGGCAGCACCACTGGATGCTGATGCACCAGTTGCGGCTGTCGATGATTTTTCTGCAAGTTCCATGTAAATAATAACAATATTGGAAGAGAGTTATGGTCAGCTGTGAGATGCTTTAACTTGTTAACGATTTTTTTTTGTGGTATTGTTTGGTTTGATTTTAAGGGAAGCACTTAGCGATTTAAATACACTTGATGTAGTTGTTGTTTAGAAGTTACCATACAATACAAACGATCCTAATTAAGGCATTTTTCTGGGAGCACTTTATAAGCTAAGAGAGTGTGAACTTGGTTGGATTGCTGCAGGTCCAAAGTCTGGGCCGGCTACCAAATTATACCCGAAGTGAATATCCGTAAAATAAAAGATCTGCAACGGCGCCGTCTTTTTTGGGTTGGACGTTGGTATGATGTCAAGAGGTGTGTATTTTAGGTCTGGAGTTGCTGTCGTTTAGAGTAACTTTATTATTCCGTTCTATAGCCTCAGATAAAGACAAACCATGTCGTGGCATTTAAATCTATCTAGAAAAATCCATGCAAACGCCTCACTAATTCTTAGTCTGTATTCTCACAGTAGCTCTTCGTAGTAAAATGCCTCAGGTCCTCAAAAAGATCGGCTTGGAGATGGAGAATGCCTCTTTCAGGAAACTAAATTAACTTCATTTCTTTGTGTCACGTCACAAATCTATATTCAAGTAAGATTAAACTGGTAGCAGACCCTAGTTGAGTTTATCCACAAGGCCTCAACGTCCATTGTGATGTGCTGAAGCGTACGCCCGTTCCTCCTCCAATTAATAACGCTTTTATGGGCTGGTTTACCCAACGAACTTTTTATCCAGCAGCTGCTCTCGGTTGACACAGTGTGTGCTATCGAAGCACCGCACGATAAGATATCCCGATTTGACTACAAAGTCCATCCACAGTGAATATCCAGACAACGACTGCGCTTCATATGTATGTATATCAGAGAAATTTTCTGACAACCAGTGACCTTGTGTAGTCGATTTCCATCTTATGTGACGACTACACTCGCTCTGCCATGGAACCTTTGTACATCTCTCGAGGATTTTAACACCAACCAAATTCACACTCTCTTGCGTCACACATGTCTTTTAATGTATTTCGCTTACAAAAACAAATTAAACAGTTCATGCTTTGCCTGAGCATTTCTCACGAAAAAAATTTGTAAGCACACAATGTAGGCCCTGCTGCAACAACGATTAAATTTACCTTTTTCGTCCTTTTGGGTTGTTGATTTTGAAGCCGATTTTAGATCACTGTTTTCAGTCGAGTGGATTCAATCAATGAAAAAGATGAGAAAATATCACATTAGAAATGTCATCAACGGCATGTTCCTGCTATTGCTGCTGAAATACACAGCTAGAAATCTGTGCTGGAAGTTGCCTTGAGTTTAAACGGGTATTAGACAATTGTGTTCTTGAGAGTCTGCTTCCATTTGGATCCTTGCAATTAACAAGAGCGGTTCAATTGCCTACGACCAGTTAAACGCAATGCCACTCCCTACAAAGCTTCAAGTAGTGATTCCTTATGCTGAATGCGAGTTTTAGATTCAACCAACCTCGAGTCTTTTTTATCACCAGATTTGTCATCCTTCTTTTTTGCACGTGACCCTTCCTCGTCTTTGTTAGTCTTTTTATCAGCATCTTTGGAGCCGGCATTTTTATCAGATTTGTTTTCCGGTTTCACTGTAGTATGTTATTCACGCGTGTTTATCGTTAAGGAAATTAAATGGTTTGTTGTTATTTAAACGTCGGTTTAAGCTTAACACTATTTAATTTGGACTATTTCGCTTTGAACGCCTGCATGCGTAAAAAAACAAAGCCAAAGTAACACATATCTTAACATTACAGCGTAAAAGTTGAGGCGACACTGAGTATAAAGCAAGACCTAGCGGACAACAAAGAACATAAAACTCACCTGACTTTTCCTTATCATCAGGCGCCTATAAAAAATAAAATAGTGTCATTAAGATGGTGACACGAGTTCATAGTTTAACTTACTTCATCATGCAAAAGTTTTTGCTCGTCTTCACCAATTGTTAAATTGATGGACTCGTCATTGTCCATATTAACAGTATCTCCAGTGTTTTCTTCCTGAACGTCAGCGTTTTGCTCGACCGGCACCTCGCCTTGGTCCTCATCTTCGGCCTCTTGCTCATCGCCGTTTTCATTTGATTCCGGCTCTTCTTCTTCATCATCAAGTATGACACATACATCATCCACATCACCAACCTGATCTATTTCATGGCCATCATTCTCAGCGCTCTCGTTGCCATTTCCATGCTCTTCAGAATCATCCTGGGGCTCCTTTTTTATTTGAACAGCTGCATCAGCATTTACCAAAATTGATTTTTTTTGGTTCTTTACGACCGGCACAATTAGATGGGTGGCTGGGTCTAAGCCCTCATCTTTTAAAGCCTACCAATATATATGATAAACGTATTGTAGCAGACAGCTACAGTCGCTTGCAAAATCAAGGTAACTCACCGTTTCCAGCCGTTCTATGAGCACAGCCTTTGAGCCCACGGTATCCACTTTACGTTTTTCCAGTTCATCTTTTAAATCGCAAACACGCAATTCGCTGATTTTCTTTCCTGTTTCCGTCATTTTCAAATGCACTTATTAACGAAGTTGATTCTATAAATAAAAATCAATGAATTATGTGACCTAATATTTTCAACACTACGACGTTCTAAAATGTGACAAAATTTACTTGGTGAAAAATTCTATAATTTTCATTCACAAAATGGCGACACTAATGGTGGGAAACATGTAAAAGCGATAAAATTTAGTTTTCAGGGACAGTATTTACCAACACTGAAGCTAAGTATGATATGATAAAACATATATGAAATCAATACAAAATTTGGTATAAAAACAAGTGGATAATTATAAAACAGAATATCGTCAAACTTTCTGTTTATGCTTTTAAGTAAGCGAGCTAACGTTGTGCAACACTAGGTTGAGTTTGTTCAGATAAAAATCGGTTGGCAGGCCATCGCAAACAATCAATCCAATGCCTTTCTGTACGAAATTTTGTCAATCGTATAAATAGCTGGAAATTGTGTAAAAGTGCATCATGTCCGTGGTTATTGAGACCACGTTGGGCGATCTCATAGTCGATCTCTTTACGGATGAACGACCCATTGCGTGCCTGAATTTTATAAAACTGTGCAAGCTAAAATACTACAACTTTAACCTATTTCACACAATACAGCAAGGATTCATAGCGCAATCTGGAGATCCCAGCGGCGAAGGAGATGGCGGTTCCTCAATTTGGGGCGTCGTTGAAGGTACTCACAAGCGATTCTTTGAGGCCGAAAATCTGCCTAAAATACACCACTCCAGTGCCGGCATTCTGTCACTGGTCAGTGCCGGCAAGAATCTAGTTGGATCACAATTTTTTTTTACACTGGGCGATAATCTTACGTCGCTTGATGGCACCCATTGTGTTATTGGCGAAGTTGTGGAGGGTCATGAGGTACTACGCAAACTAAATGATGCAATTGTTGATGAAAAGCACCGTCCATACCAGGACATACGCATAACGCATACTGTTGTCTTAGATGATCCCTATCCGAATCCTCGTGGTTTTCAAATACCTAGTCGATCGCCATCACCGAATGCAGAACGCCTGAAAAATGGTCGCATTGCTGCTGACGAGGATATTGATGATACCGGTGGGATGACTATGGAAGAAATGCAGGAAATGTTGGCAGAACGAGAGGCCAAGGCGCGTGCCACCATTTTGGAAATCGTGGGTGATCTTCCTGATGCTGAAATGGCACCCCCAGAGAACGTTTTGTTTGTGTGCAAACTCAATCCGGTAACAACAGAAGAAGACTTGGAAATCATATTTAGTCGTTTCGGCCAGGTAAAGGCTTGCGATATAATACGCGATCGTAAAACTGGCGATTCCATGCAGTATGCCTTTGTGGAGTTTGAGGATCAGAAATCCTGCGAGGCGGCATACTTCAAAATGGATAACGTTCTGATTGATGATCGGCGGATACACGTAGACTTTTCTCAGTCGGTATCAAAAGTAAAATGGCGTGGGAAAGGACGTGGAGTCGAAGGTGGCGATGGCAAGCTGGATTTTAATAACTTAAGGGAAAGCAATGGCAAGCAAAAAGACTCATATAGGGGGCGAGACTCTTCTCGTCAGGGGAACTCGTTTGACGATCAGCGAAACCGCATGAGCTCCGCAGAGCGTAGAAAAGCACGTGAAGAGCGACATCAGGAGCAAAATCAACGCTTAAATCGTAATTATGACGATAGACGAAATGATCGTCGACCTTCAAGATCAAGAAACGCAATTGACGAACGTCGTCAAAGATCGCCATATCGAAATAAGAGATACTCGCCCGAGCGTCGTCGTTATCACGATCGACGCAGCAGAAGTACGGATAGACAACCTGACAGAAATCGTCACTACATACCAGAGAGTAGGTAAATATGGTCACATGTTATTGAAATAACTACCGTACACAATTCTAAATGCAAAATTGATCTTACAGACCCTCACCCAAGCGTCATCAATCCAATGTGCGTCGCTATATAGACAAAAATTCTAAGGCCGATAAAGCAGAACGTAATAAAAGCCCGGTACGAAGTCGTAAGCGTGAAACAGAGCAAAAGAAAAGCAAACCCAAAAAGTCAAAACGTGCAGAGAGTAGTTCGGATTCCACAGATTCGTCAAGCGAATCAGAGTCAGAAAGCGAGAGTGATTCGGAAACTTCATCTGATAGATCTGACGACGACTTGTCGGATGAGCGTAGAAAACGTAAGAAGGTCAAGAAATCGAAGCACTTAAAAAAATCTTCCAAGTCAAAGAAAAAGCACAAGTCCAAAAAGAAAAGCAAAAAATAAAAGTTTGAAAAATTCACTATAAATTTCATAGATTATGTATAACATTTTTTATTCCTACTTTTTGCGGCTCTCAATTTCAGCTTCAAGTGCTGACATTGCTGCTCCACCACCACCACAACCTTCAGTGCTCTTAGCTCCACGACGTCTCCGCGGTGGCTCAATTATTGCATCAGGATTAAACAAGACATTGTCTAGACGTGTTGTTTCTGGTGTTATGCGTAGCTCTGCAAAAATATTAATTTTAATATTGTTAAGGGATCAATATATTTATAAAGATATACCTACCATAAGTGTCATCATCGCGTTTTTTGGCTTGGATAACATTTGTGCGCAACTCATGGGCCACATCCTCTGCTAACTTTATCATCTGAAAAATTATTACATTGTTGAGTCTGACGCGTAGATAGCTTTTTGGATGGGGTATATAACATTTTATTATAGTCCCATAGTGGACATTACTTTGTATGTAGCTCAAAAAGTAGAATTTAAAGTAAAGTAATTCAAAAATTATATCAGACTGTCTTCCCCTAAAAAGATTAGGATTTTAGTATTAACACCCACAATTAAAAAGCCACCCGGCCAATGTTGGCACTATTATGCACTATGATTATGTGATATGAAAATCCGATCAAAATCGTGTCTGCAGTTATATGAATATATATGTTATATAAATCGCCTAACTTCCACCTGCATATCTAGGCGACACTGTGGAGTCAAGCAAGCGATCTTTAAAATTGGCTTACCTTCCGTATTTCTTCTTCGTTAGCTTCATTACGATTTTGTTGAAACGATTCGTTGATTTTTTGGCGGCCCGCTGATAACGCTCTTTCATCGCCTTCAAAAACGTATTGTCGCGTGCGGTGCAGTTTCTTGAAGGCACTTAGAGCCTAATGATATTAAAATAAACTTAATTTTTCTTGAAATAACTAATTTATAAATTACCTGACGCCGCAAATTAGACATATTCTATGTTTACAACTAATCAGCTGTTAGTGATTAGGTTAGATAACGGCGGCAGCTTGGCAGCACTGCTAGTCTGCTGTAAAGCTGCCGTATCGTTAAAAAGATTTTGTCTTCTGCATTGAACCCCTATAAAAAGCAAAACAAAGACATTTTTTGGGAGAAGTGGCCACTACAATTATTTACTGAAAATAGGTGGCAACTGTACAATAAGAGAAATTACAATGACACCGACTGCGTCGCTCATTTCGAGAAAAAATTTCGAGTCGTTTGGTTGTTATTGAGTGTTGCTGTAAGCAAAAAAATGTTTGCAACTAGTAATTAAGTACAAATTCTTTAACACAATGCGGAATTAACAGTTTTTAAGTTTGTTTCTTTTCAAAATTTTAAATAACTATACTAAAGTCATAGTAACTAATAAAACAAAAAGGATCAAAGAGCCAACAGCGAGTGCAATATAATTTCTATTATCAGCGTGTTATCTGCGTGTTCGTTTTCGTCACGGGAAAAGTGAAATTAGTTACTATTGGCAATAAACAACTTTTCTGGCTCGATTTTAAATTGTGTGCGTGTTTGTATTCGTCGTCTATTATTAAACACTTCTGGGGTGTTCTGCGCTTACTGTGTGTGTACATTTTAAACAAAAAACTGGCTCAAAGCGATAAACTAAAATTTTTTATGAATATGGATGAAGAGGAGGAAGAAGTTACCGACTTGAAGCTGCAATTGTTTCACAATACTGTGCGGGAGCACATTGTAAGTCATGAGTAGTACTATACATAAACAATATGCACAAACAATGCCTATTATTATTAATAATAAGAGCCACCCCTAAAGTAGCCAAAATCAAAATCAAAAAGGGCAGCTGCTGTTCTTTGCCTTCCATCTCTTTGTTTGTTTTTACAGCTGTACAGCTGAGCTGCCCATTGCAACTTATAACTGTACACCCGGTGGCAGTGCACAGTGGGCGAAAGGGTCGATCTAGCGAAATTAAATTCATTGCTATTCCTTTTGTATTAAAGATTCTAAGGTAAAGTCGAGCATAAGTTCAAATTTGACTACGGTCTAAATAATAATTGTTTCCACACAACAGATCAGTTTATGTAAGAAAATTTCGTTTGCTTTAATATTGTTACCAAAATTGAAGAACCTTTTTCTTATATAGAAGTAACCGTTGATAGTGATAACATAATCAAATAATTTCCTAATTGTTTAATATTATTTTATATTGTCAATCCATTGAATTGTTTCGATATGCAAAAAGAAAATGTTGTAATCCACCAGCTTAAACATACATAAGTATGTCATATTTGAAATATCGCAGGATATATCACAGTGTTTTTAAGCTCAAAGCAATATAAATTGAAATAAAAAAAATTAAAAAAATGGGCGCTAGATGTGAATTTTAGCTCACTGTGTAGTGTTGTCGATGTTTATCGTTCACTTGCTGTTCTTGAAATTCTTAACTTGAAATTTGATAAGGAGCTGACTCCAAAGCTTTGTATACACTCAATTGTTTATTTAATGGTCCAAAATGCAAGTCAATATTTGCCATAAATTTAAGCATATACATATATATAAATATAGTATTGCATATAACTCATTGTTCAGTCCTGCACTTTCGATTTCCATTGCAAATTTTGACACCTGTAGTTAAATATAATTATTTGCACAAATTATTAAATCAGAAGAGTACAAGTAATGTGACATTTTTAACCGTTTTTCTGTAAAGCAGCTACAATTTCGTGTAAAATTCACATTTTCATGCAAACTAAAATGTAAATGCGGCGTCGAAAGCAACAAGTGAAAGTGCTTCTGGTTAATTTAATAAAACTAGCTTTACACAGATTAGAAACTAGATATAACAGTTTGTTTATGTTTATGAGCAGTGGAATGGGTAAGGTTTAGGGGATCAATACCCCCAAGAGAAAATTATTTTTTCTTTTATTTCTAATTTAGTTTTTACTTTTTTTTTGCTTATCATCCTATAGTGGATGTTACTGACTCATTCAACAATTCAAAAGCATTTATATTGTATTAAAAAACCAATATGGGATACAAATTTTCAAAGGCAGTTTTTCGGGCTTAGAATGAAAATCTTACTGTAGTACTTTTTGTTTTTTTTATTTCAGTGAGCAAAAATTATTCAAACTTCTGTCATAAATCTGGCTCTGTAGAGAGAAAATCCGATTGAATTGAAAGTGGTCCTACTTAAACGATGCGCGAGGACTGATCTACCTTATCAATTTTTGTTGCCACTGAATTCCAAATTTCAAAAATTTTATCCAAAGACTTACGCGTTAAGTCAAGAGGATTTCACTAAAAGAAGAAGCGTTTTCTGGACTTTATAGCTCTTCGAAAAAAGTCGCTGAAACTACTGGGTTTGACAAGAATCGCCAGTCTGTTTTGCCCTAAATGTAATTTTAAAACTCTTGAAAAATTGGTCAGTCAAAATTTTTTATAATAGATTTCCAAAGCTCTCAAAGATAATTTCGGTTTATCGCTAGAACGCTAGAAATATCAAATTCGATATCTAGCAGTTGGGATTTCCTTGAAACGGAATTCTGGCGCGATTGAAACGAAACACAAAAGAACAGCAGTTAGAGAGAAGAATCGTACAAATCGTGAAGTTTAAATTACAAAGTATAAATTTATCTGGACGTCTGGATTATGACTTTTTGGCGGCGTTTTTTAAGCATGACTCGTTCTGCGTTCTCCTCGAGTTGAAAGAGAAAAGAAAACGGACATTGAGTAATTTCAAATTACTAATTTGGAATGAATAAATGCGATTCAAAGAAACGAGCACGTTTATTATGTTCTTCCAATTGTCTGAATTTCAATAAAGAACAGAAAACTTATTTCTTTCTGATTTTTTTGTAGAATTGCTCTCACAATAAACCATTTAGATCAACTTTCAAAGAAGACACATAATATCAATTTCCTTCTCTAATATTATCAAGTGCATCTTCGATTTAGTTTTGTACGTAGGTTAAGAACTTGCCAAGAGAAAATGATAGAGCCTGGTTTAACCCTGGAACGTCATCCTTTTTTTTGTACACTAACAACTTACGGCGCGCGTAGTCTTTTTGACGAACGATGACGTTCTAGGGTTAAAGCTGTCTACGGCACTGTTTATGAGATTGCGCAAGCATAAGGTTGCTTTTAAAATTTCAAAATTGTTACATTTTCGGCTGTTTCTCATTCGTAAACAAATTCAAGTGCATGCCACTTGAATTGAAAACGTGTTCGGATTGATTTTTCAATTTTTTTTTTGTTGTTTCACAGCTGTGCAGTTGCATTTATAACAATGGGAAACACGTTAAATGAATTAAAAATATTTGAAATTGTTGCTGAGCGCAGCACCTTGGCTGATTAATTTCGTTGTTTATGCCATATTCAGCTATTTTTAGACTACGGACTATGCAGAAGTTTGTTTTTTCTCGCATGTTTTTTGTAACTTTTTTATAACGACAGTAATCGGAAGTGCTCTAAAACTGCACTTTACATTTGTTTTAAATTTAACCCATTTTATTTTGGTTAATTAAATAATGCCTTAAAATGTGTGTCAAATCAAAGTACGTGAATGTCATACAAAACAACCAAATTGCTCATAAATTATGCAAGAATATAAACTCAAAATTCATACAAAAACCACAGGCAGTCCCACCAAGTTGTTGCACAGAACCATTAAAAAATACGAGTTTTTTTTGTCGGCTCACGCTTAAAATGTGTGCCACATGACATATGTGCATCGCCCTCAGATTTCTGATATATGGCATAGCAGCCTATTTGGCACTTTGTACAAAAATTTTACACCCGCCCCTTGACGGATTTTAATCTGACAGTCGCACAACATAATGATTGACAAAATAAAAAAATTTATATTAACTATTCTTAACATCATATAGGAACTATAGGTTCATATAAATAAATTTTCACGAAATAAGTTTAGAATGACTCTAAGACTTTAAAAAATACAATATAATAGACAATTTCATCCTAGATAAAATGATTCGTGAGGGAATATCAATTTGTATGACTGATCGCAAGAACAGGTTTACATTAACTGAGAAGAACTTCGGTTGTTATATCCTCAGAGATATACAAATGTTGGGGTTACAGATCTTCTAAGGGGCTGTCCATATATTACGTCATCACGTTTTTGCCCATTTTTGTCTGTAGCTTAGAAAGTCGACTAATTTGTGATACATTAGGATCTAAAAGCCTTTTTCGTTTAAAAAAAACATGGTCAGGGCGAGGTTTATCTAAATGCAGCGATATAATCGGCTGCAACTACGGGATGCTGTCCTCAAAGGAACTACCAAGATGTTTAACCCTTCTCCAACAGAAAGGCGGACATGAAGACTAAAAGGCTTTTATCATTTTCAGATGCTTCTTTCGTTTACTTGTAAACCTAGCTATCGCCCTATGTTTTATTGAGTTAATGGAATCTCTACAGCATAATTGAACTGTCGTTGGGAGGATTTTTGAATGTAAAAGAACTTGTGCTAAAGTTTTGCATGCTCAGTTTGTTTGTATTTCTTCAAAAAGGTCACACACTATCTTGATCTCGACAAATTTTTAATTTGATGCCATTGTCTTTTAACAGTTAATTAGTACTACGGCTAAAACCTGACCTTTTGATCATAAATTAATACATAAATTCTCGCATACCCCTACCGATTCGTTTTCTTTTGGTATACCAAAATAGTTACCCGGTATCTAGATGGTTACCATTTATTTAAACAGATTTTCAGGTTTTTTTTTATAGATTTGTGCAATAATTTAGCTAAAAGATTTTCCCGGAGAAGATCAAGTTTGTGGTGTAAAATACGATTAAGATCGGGTAAAAACCCTCAAAAAACTCAAAACAATGTTAGAGTCACCAAATTTGTTACATAGACTCATGTTAGGCTTATAAACCAAACAATGTTGACTTTACTCTGAATGATTCCCTTTCCCCCATAGTACACTTACCTTGATTATGCCCATAGCCTTCAACGCATACAAAAAATTGCACCGAAATTGGATTATCATAGGAAAATAGGTGCGAGGTATTCCACTGTCGGGCAGCGTCCCGACTGTCTGCATCAAGTATTTTTTACACAATAGTGTTTGAAATGTTTAATTAAACGCTCTAAGGCCGGCACTGGTAGTAAACATACATATTATTGACCTAGTCAATTTTCCGTGTTTAAACAGCGTTCTGTCTGAATTTTATAAGGCATAGAAGATAAAAAAAGAATAGGTAAAACTTGTTTGTAGGCGTTCTACATCAATATGCGTTTCTTGTCATTAAACTATTTTTACACATCTTTCAACTGCAATAAAATTCGCCTAAACCTGTCCAACCGCCTTCCTATCCAGACCCACGATTCTGTCTCCAGACCCGCCCAAGCCGCTTTGCTACACACACGCAACAGCATTCCAGCAGACAATCAGTGGGTCGGCTACAAGCAGCCGTCATCCCGACTATAAAATACCCATTATTTTGCGCAAGTTACTACATTCAAATGAATGTAATTCCCGCAGTTTTATCCCATTTTATAGTGGTCGGCTACCAATTTTTGTACGCACACAAACTTAGGGTACCCTGCTACTTGCAAGGTCTTGCCCATTTTACAAAGGGTAGGTACGTACGTTGGGGGTGGCTATCCCCAAATGATGAAAAGACTAGCCTTTTCATCAACAGATTTACAAACAGGTGGTTTTCAGTGTAGCTTTTGGGCGAAAGCGGTTCTTTTGACACAAACAAATGAAAGGTCTCTGAGCGTAAGCCGTAAAGTAGCGTTGGGGAAAGGTTGCACCGGATAGACAGACACACAGATTTCTTTACAAAGAATAGGTACGTACATTGCGGGTGGCTATCCCCAAATGGTGAAGACTAGCTTTATCATCAACAGATTTACAAATAGGTGTTCTTTTGACAATAACAAATGAAAGGTCTCTGAGCGTAAACCATAAAGTAGCTTTGTTGCACCGGATAGACAGACACACACAGATTTCTTTTGTTGTGCTGTTCATTTTTTGGTATATAAATTTTTTTTGGTCCTACGCACTTCTTTCAAGATAACTTAATATACTCCTTACCCTTTATTTGTAGGGTATAAAAACAAACATTTATGACTGCTGCATCTTGTTGCCAGTTGCCGGTTTGTTGTTGGCCCACTCTGTTTTGTTTCGCCTTTATGCATTTTTGTTGTTTTATTTTTAGCCAAGTTATCGCTATCTCGGTTGCTTTTGGCTTGTTGTTTTGCTGTTTGACTCTTTGCCGTTGCGTGCCGGCTTTTTGGGCGATTGTGCGCGAGTTCATGCCAAGTCATTGACTCTAATCCGGCCAACATACTGGCCGTGATGCATTGTTCAGTGCATTAGTCTTATGCTAGCCAGTTTTCAAGTTGTTACAACTATTTATCAGCCCGGCTTACTATTATAGGCACAAGAGACCGCATTTAAACAGCTTAATGAAATGTTTTGAAGCGTGCCGTATATGCACATTACGGTTTTTGTAAACGTAGTAATTGTTGTTGTTTTTGCTGTGATTAAAACAATTTGTAAGCTGTGGCAAAGCCCATGGAAGCGATAAGCTGGAAAATTAGTCGTAATCAAAGCTTGTTGTGTTTTTATTAACTTACGTGTATACTATGTTGTAGGTACTTGAAAACATTAATTCTCCATTCAGCTTTTGTTATCTTTATAGTATACATATATGGTTTTGTAGACGCTACTTGTACCAAGTTCAAAAGTGTTGCTAAACAACAACGTCACAATATCTAAACGTTATACTATGTAGGTTGCTTTTATAAATAGCCACGCACAAGTGTGATAAGAAAAATGATTCTTTTCGAATTTCACTTATATTGCTGGTGTTTTTTGGCCAAAAAGCTGTATAAATAGTGTATGGCATTGAAATGGCCAAATACCGCTGCATTAATTGACGTGTGTTTAGTGGATATATTTAAGATATTTTAGTTTGAAAACAAGCGAAAGCGTATCATGTCGTGTGTAGGTGGGTGTGGCGCTATTTGAAAATTCTATAAATGCATATATTTGCTGAGCACGAGTATAGATAAAATAAAAACTTGTTACCTTTGTGGCGCCAACGTCCACATACTCTTTACATACGCACAGCAGCATGGAAGGTACGTGACTAATAACACAAGTTTACAAAAATCAAACTTTTTTAATATTCAACAACTCTGACGGGTGATTATTTTTATACTACCTTTCCTCAATATCGCTGCGTACTTAGTTTTCTCAGGTCACCCACAGTTTTTGAGAATTTCGCGAATACCGGTAATTTTAAAGGAGGTTCCACCCAAATTGCTATATCTCTATTGCCAAATGAAGTATCAACGTGATTCTGTGTCTTGAATCAGTAATTCTATTCCAATTGAGCTATGTTTGAAGTAAAACGGATGAAAAATGAATAAGTTATAAACGTATAAAAGGAAATGCTTTTATCGTACAACTTTTTTCATTCGTGACTTTCTTTTGAATTCAACAGTCACTATCATTAGTGTTAGTTAGAAAATGTATTGTAACATTAGTTAAAATGCATTTAATTATTCGGGAATTTTATTTTGGAAATCATATATGATTTTTAAACTTTTTTTGAGGTTAAACTTTTTTAAAATTTTAAATTGATTGATAAATTAATTTGGCGAGAGCAATGCCAATAGCAACAGATTAAACGTTCGTGAACAGTAAAGGTATATTCATGTAAAGACATCTCATCATAAATGTTTTTTTTTTTTTTTATTAATTTTACCTATGATTTGGCAAAATATATGAATAAAACTTATAGTCAGCACTTTTTATGAAAATTCCCTACACAATAATATAAGTTTCACCCATATTTATTTCAATATAGTTGGTGAAAAAGGGGTCCACAAAATTTTCTTAGCCTATTTATATAATAGACTAGTCGTCGCCTTGTCGTCGACATTCTACGAATTAATACAAGCTCTCATAACAGTTAATTGCGAAGAGGAGAAAAGAAACACGAAATAACAATGTTTGTGTTTACAATGTATTTCCTTGTTGTTTTTTTCTTTCTAACGTATACAGTAAAAAATCAAATTTCACCTATATTCTGCAAACCGCAAGCATTTTATCTTTCGAATGTTATAGGTTTTACATCAAAACGTTGCGTTATTGCGAAGTAATCGGTACCACACTGAATTTTTGCATAGCGTATTTATATATAGAAGATGTAATAGATATAATAAGCGATTGGCTTATATATACATAGTGAAGCTTAAATATGAAAAGTCTTTAAAATTTAAAGAACTTTCACTTACAACTGCAGCTAGTTTTCCTTTTCTTTAAGAAAGCATATTCTCATAACAAATAGTTGTGTCACTATCTGTGCACAGTGTGATGTCAATACGATGATTTAAGTTCTCAGCATGTGATTTTTCTATTAGCTTCAGGTAATAACAAGCTTTCAGGTCAAATCTTATCAACCATTATGCCACTGTGGGATATTGTATATTGGGAAAGTTTCGCTCGATGTTATTGACTAACAATGACACTGGGTTCTTTCGAGACCATTAGAGTCACCGCAAACCTTAAAAGGGTTGTGCATAGGGTTTGGGACCCACCCACATAAAACCACAATTCCAATGAAAGAATGTATACATCAGGCCGTAACCCGATAACGGGTTGTTATGGCCAGTTAAGAAGAAGAAGAAGAAATTTAGTTAAGTGAACATAAATAAATAGGTAATAATTGTAATTAATGAAATTTGATTGGTTTGACGCCTTCAATATGCCAATGTGCCATTAAAGTCAATTGGAACTTTATTATCTGACAATGTATATGAGTGAACGTGTGTAAATACACTACCTTTGTAGTTAGTATCTTTTTTTGCGGCCAGACGTACATCAGTCATAAGTCAACATATACAAAGTCTCGCACAAAAACATATGTACATACATACATCTGCTTTAATTAATACTTTTTTCTTTGTTTTCGTATTTTATAGTCTATACATAAGTATTCACTTTATTATTGTATTGTTTTTATGTATGTTTGTATGTATGCTGCTATTTTGTTTGGAAGCCGCAAAAGTAATGACGTGTACCAAACGTTTAAAAAACTTGTATTTGTTTTTATAAACTTTTTCTTTTTTTTTTAGTTTTTGTTGGCAATTTGCGTTGTTTGGCTTTAAGCGTGCAGATTGATTTGTTGGCAGTTTTAATTTCAGAGATTAGTTAACGAACACTTCAGGTGCAAGTTTATAATCTAATAATAATTTGTAAAATTCTATAATTTCTTTTAAAATGTACTAGTCTAGCATTTTTAATGCATAAAACGCACTGTCGCCGATCTTACAAAATATGTATGGATATGTGAAAGAGATCATAGGTTTGCTATAGTATAGCAGTCAGCAATGGATAATACTAAGCGTCGCAGCAATAGCGTTTCCATTGCGCAAATAGCCGCAGACACTTCAAGTGAATATACGCAAGGACGATAAGTTGTGAAAACCATAGAGAACGTGAAGCAAGTTAAAGGAAGCGCGACAATAGCCATATTGCTGTTTTCGCTTTTTCAAAATTGTCTTTTTTCTTTTACTTATTTGATTTAGAACGTTTCCATCCTCAATGTGTCTTCTTAAACATTAAAGAATATTGAATTTATGGCTTTTTAAATATTTATCTATATACAGTGAAAACTGTCTACATTGGACACACTTGGTTCAAAGACTTTTGGCCAATGTATACAGGGTGTCCTAGATTTTCAGTGTTCTGTGTGTTTTGGTTGATTTGAGATCATTTGTTTGTTACATTTGCTACATACGAATTCATTTAATTTAAACCATTAGGTACTTTGTACTCGGTATTGCCTTCTTCTCTGCAAAGCGTTTTAAAAATCATTTGGTGACCCATTACTTGCTGATAAGGTTTTTGTAGCTCCTCTGCGCTTTGTAAGGCTTTTGTCACTTTTTTTTTTGTAAAAACAGTGCTGTGAAATTCAGTGTCCAATGTACACAGACTTTTTACAAGTGGAATGGACTTAAAAATACCAAAAAAGTGTCCAATTTATAAGGCAATCAGGTTACCGAAAATGATTTAAAATACATGTTAAGATTTTTTGTGTAATACAAGTAAATGTAAAAAAGATACATGGGGTAACACAAAGATGGGTATACAACGCTGTGTGCAACACGAATAGCGTGTACAGAGAGAAGAGAAAAAACAATATATTGTATACAGTGCAACGGTCAAGTGTAAAAAAAAAAACGTTTTGTTTATCTTTGTGTGCTCGCTGTGACTGTGATATTGTTGTTTTTATACCCTGTACACATAGTGTAAAAGGGTATTATAGATTTGTGCAATGTAACGTAACAGACAGAAGGAGGCGTGGCAGACTATAAGTTCTATGGGCAAAAATTCTTAGCACTGACTCGGGTAGCGATTGGACCACGTCCTTCCGTCTTCCCGACACAAAGTTTTAACAAAAGATGGAAGTTATCCCGGGAAAGATGAAGTTTGTCGAATTAGATTGATATCTGCTATCGTTTCCACCATCAGAACATCGTGATTTATAGCCGCGTCGTTGGATCTATCAACTCAAAATATGAAATCGCATAAACGTATCAAAAGGTTTAGTCAAAAATGCGCTAATTTTCACCCCCTTTTGTCTTTAAACTGCTCCAAAATTCCACCACATGAAGATATGGATATATGTGAGATAGATTTACAAAATTTGGTACTGAGACTCGTCTAAGCCTATTAATTAATATTGTATTCCCTTATTTTTAATAGAAATCACACTACGGCCGCCATGGATTTACCATCATTACTGCCACACTCCGCAATATATTGATTTGAAACTTGCCACAGAAATTTATTGTGTTTTCGATCTATGTTTCGAAATTTAATGAAATTGGCCTAAAAATACTGAAGTTTTGGGCATAAAAGTGTTAAATGCACTCATAATAAGAAACAGTCATATCGAACTTGTAGTTAGGAGTAGATACTTTCGTTCCCATTTTACCGTATGCTGGATTTAGTGTTTATGGGGAACAGGGTATTCCACATACATTTTTTATGCGTTGTGCTAGTGTGTGACATAGTGGTTCAAAATATAGTATTCTAACTGTATTTTTGAGTAGCACGGGGGTTAAAAAGCAAATTGAGCAAGGGGTTTAGCTCCCTAGAACACATATATACATATTTAAACAATTTGGAAAGGGCATCAACCTTTCTTGTTGGCTTACACTATTTTTTCAAGGTAAATACGTGCTGTGTATGTCAAATTTTGTTTCTGAATTTCTTATCAGCTATTTATTTTACCTACTGATAAGTCAAATAATTCAAATGAACTTTGAACGACAATATTTATTACTGTTATTGTTATGATTGCAAAATTAATCATCAAAGAAAGTTTGTTTATAAAATGCATCTTTTGTTACCATGTGGAAAAAACGTTTTCAATGAATTGTTACATAATCTTAAGCGTGCCAAGCTTTCTTAGCATGAGCAAAATAATTGCTTATCTTTGAGCTTATTTAAACAGTTGTAAGCGAAATAAAAATAAGTACATTTAGGCCTTATGTTGTCTACCCGTCTACAAAGATCACGTGCAAGTCTTAAAATAATTTCTAAATATTTGAATTCAATGAAAATCTATTATACAAAATTGATATCTAACCAATTTCCTGTTTATTCTGCCTTTTTAGATATTTCTGCTTTTGATTATATTGCTCTACCTAAGTTCTCACGTGATAGTATCACGTTTTCGGCGACGCGATTGCGATGATCTCTATTCGAACGATGAAGATGAGGTGCTGGTTTGTCGCATAAGGTAATTTATAAATAAATTGTTTAAAAAGTGGCACGAAGTCAACAACCCGTTGCTTATATGACAACCTGTATCCAAACACCTATTAAAAGAGCGTTAAACTCTTTTTCCCACTGTCTACTTGCAGCTTTTGGCTATGCACATTCACTTTGGCCGTAGCTGAGGGCGCTGCCATGCTTCTGCCCGTCTCTATTGCCAGCAATGAGGTATTGCTGCTCTATCCGAATAGCTACTATGTCAAGTGGCTAAACAGCTCGCTGATTCAGGGTAAGTTAGCAGAATATTGCAATATCTTGGTAAATTACTATTTTCTAATCAAGTGCTTGATTGCAGGTCTTTGGAATCACGTTTTTCTCTTCTCCAATCTTTCGCTGTTCATATTCCTGCCCTTCGTCTACTTGTTCTCGGAGTCTACGGGCTTTGTGGGCCATAAAAAGGGTCTATTGGCTCGCGTCTATGAAACCTTTACAGTATTTATGCTAATGGCCGTCATTGTGCTTGTGCTGACTGCGGTGCTGTCGGCTGTGTTTGGCATTGAGAAATTTCAGTTCTTCTGGTTTCTAAGTAAGTACTGCACAACGGATGCGGTTCAGGTCTGGCGCTTTTTATCGGTGGGTTGGGTGTGTCACCTATGTGCTTATTGTTGTTAACTGCGCCTATAACTTAAATTAAATAATGTACTAATTTCCGCTTTCAATGCTTCACAGATTTGGGCAGTGTACACTTGCCTTTTCTTTATTCTTGTGTCTCATTTCTGGGCGTGATGCTAATGTTGAGTAAGTTTAAACAATTAATTTATAATACTATAAATATATTAATGAATCTACTTTTTAAATGCCTTTAGATTTTCTTATCCATTTGCTTAACGAAATTGTCAATGTATTCCAACTGCTGCGGATTGTGTTCACGGGCTTTATGCAAGCTCTTTTCAAAGTTTTGCTCATCCTGCAGACGCTTATAGGCTGTTGCACGATAAAGCCAGGCACGTAGATTCGTTTCGGATAACTTATCCAATACATAGTTGCAGTCTTCCAGCGCACGTTTGTAGTTGTACAACCTGCAAGAGATAAGAGCTGTAAATAAGTGGAATCTATCTAGTTAAGCAGCTGACCTACTTGATATAACACAGAGCACGGTTATTGTAGGTAATGGCACTATCCTTGATCAGCTGCAAAGCCTTGCCATAATGCAGTATGGCCTTTTCGTAGTTTTGTTTGCGAAAAGCTTCGTTTCCCTGGCTATGGGTTACATACGTTTACATGTGATACACTCATTAAACCCTCTATAGACATGCCACTTACCTGCGTTGCTGCTGTGCCTGTCGTTCACGTGTTGCACGATCCTGAGCGCGCTCATTGGCATCCTGCTCCACCTGCTTCATAAAAGCCATCTGATCGGTAACATGTGTAGTATTGGAGTCTGGCTGAGCGTCTTGAGCGCGTTTGTTTATAAACGTGCGATTCTCGCGCACTTTCAGTCGTACATTATCCACATCGATGTCATCAAACTTTCCTTGAGTTGATTTTTGCGGCTTTAGTTCTATTTCCCCATCCTTTCCCTCTAATATGTCCATTACACGCCGCACATTTGCCTCAAAATCCGCAAAATCGGATAAATCATCCAGTCCCTGTTTCGCCATCTTTACAAGCTTTTATTATAATAGATTATTCTATAGAACTGAGTAGAAACATTTTTAGGTACATGCTTACTTTGTTTATTTATGATACATATTTTTCAAGCCATAGCAACAGAAAACTAATTGTTTGTTTGCCTTGTTTACAGTCTGCACACCTTATGGCTTTGTGCGTCTCTTTGGCGTAGTCAACCAAGTGCTGGTAAAGCCCTTATTGCTGCGTGATGTCAATGAGGAGTTTACAGCATTCTACATGGAAGAGGCCAGCGTTCAGCGCAAACTAGCCAACATTGAGATGCATAGTGTTAGCATTGCAGATACCGCAGCGCTAAACGGCAACCACTTGGTCAATGGCAACAAAATGCACAGCTATAGGCCACTGCATCACTCACTGATGCACTTGTACCAACGCAAGGCATTGGCCGGTGATGTTAACGAGCAGCAGGAGCAGCTCAATGAAAGACTGAGAGAATTGGCAACTGAACGCAAGGAACTGGACAAATTGCGCAAATCGAGCACATTTCAGCGTACTTTTGTTTACCCCTTGGCAATGCTGCTGCTGCTATTTTGCACGGGCGTAACTACATTGTTAGTGGTGCAGAATACGTTGGAACTGCTTATAGGCATCAAGGCACTGCCACTAAGCACGCGGGTAGGTCAATTAACAAATAAAATTAACTTGAATTTCTTGTTGTAATTGCGTTTATTTCCTTTTCAGCAATTTACCTTAGGCATTTCATCGCTCTCAAAACTGGGTCCATTTGGGGCTGGCCTGGAGGTGTGCCTCATATTGTATCTGGGCGCTACCTCGGTGGTAGGGTTTTATAGCATGCCATTCATGCGCAACGTGCGTCCTAAAAAGCGCAACACATCACTGCCGCAACTTATGCTTAACTGCGGCTTTATGCTGGTGTTGTCCTCAGCGCTGCCTTTACTTAGTCGCATTATAGGTAAGTTTTTTTTTATTTTTATTCATAGTGAATTAAAAAATATATAATTACTCGTTCTTTATTGCAGGTATCACCAACTTTGATTTGCTTGGCGATTTCGGTGCCATCGAATGGTTGGGCAATTTCCAGATTGTGCTGCTCTACAATCTAGTCTTTGGCACCACGACAGCGCTTTGCTTGGCCAACAAGTTTACGGCCACGGTGCGGCGTGAGCTGCGCGCACGGTTAGTGGAGAATTATGTACTCTTTACTAACTACATGAGCTTCATTAACTGATGTTTAGTGCAGCGACACGACGAAGCCGCGCCGCGCAAAGCACTGAAACTTATGAGACGTGTCTTGGTGCGTTTACGGCAGCGCAAGGGCTTTCTTGTGTCGCCACTTAAAAATCTAGCCAGTTTATATGCTAAGTCTCATAATATTAATAATAAGGATAGCAGCAATAGGCGCAAGACCACCGCTAGTCGCCAGGGAAATGATAAGGACTGTTGAGAGCGCTAGTTTCAGCGCCCCCAAAAATTATACATATATACTAGATAACATACTTACATAGTAGAGAAGAACTGATATTTAACTATTGCGCTATTTTGTTGTCGTTGCGCTTGATTTTTTGTACTTAATGTGAGTAAAATTGTAAGTAAATATGCGCAGATTATGGTAAAACAGCAGCAGAGCAGTGCTTTTGTCATACGCAAATAATTGTAAATTGGTATTGCGCAACTTTTATATATTCTAAATTTAATGCTTATGTAACAATACGCCATAAATATGTTAATTATACACACAAAACTTTAGAGATTTTATTTCCATTTTATGCATCAGTTAAGTGTTACATTTCATTTTACTTTTATTAACGGCTCTATGTATTCGTTATAGGCAATTATTTATATAAAAATGATATTCATTGTCACATTTACATAATTTATATGATAATACAATGTTCCTTAAATAGCGCTTGTGTGCAAGTGCATAATTGTAAATGATTTAAAGCTCTGCATTATTTATGGCATACTCAAAAAAATAATCAAATACATTTAAATATTATGTGATAAATATAATAAAAAGAGTTTTAACACAATCAATTCAAAGAAAATCATGTTTTACTTTGATAACAATATTCCCCTCTGTTCCAAATTTTTTCTGTCTATCCGAATTTGTACAGTGCATGTGATATTCGAAACAGAGCTGAAATGTCCTTTTAACTCTCATCGTAAGTCTTATTATTAATCTTATTGCTTGGTTTGTATACTTTCAGATTGACGGCACTGGTTTTACTGTTCTGAGAAAATATAATCCAATTTTCATTATTATAATTATGCTGTGATTTTAAACGAAAATTTTTAAGAAGTAAGAGTTTTGAATAAAACATAAAAATTTAAATTAGTTGAACTAGCTCGTTTGATTTAGCTCATTTGAACACAAGCTCAAAGTGTTTCGATACTTACGAAACACGTGAGTAAAAGTACTTCTTATAGTCTCCATTTTGATAAAACGCTATCGACTGGCGATTGTAAAGTATCGATACTCTTTGTGTGGCATTTTCTTTGGTGGTGGCGTTTACGCTTTTTTTTTGCATTTGTTAGTTATTAGTTATATCATTTATAATTGGAAAACATTGTAAAAATGTTGAGTCGCAAGCGTCGCGCTAGTTCCATATCGAGTCGCCAAGACGAAGACCCACTGCAGCTGGATGACTCGACGCCGGAACAATCACCGGTACAGCAGACACAATCGGCGCGAAAAAAGCGGCGCTTGGATCCATCAGAGTTGTGCCAGCAGTTGTACGACTCAATTAGAAGTATTAAAAAAGAAGATGGCTCCACTTTGTGTGATACATTTATACGTGTACCCAAAAGGCGTCAGGAGCCATCTTATTATGACGTGGTGGTGAATCCCATCGATTTGCTGAAGGTTCAGCAGAAACTGAAGACAGATTCGTACGACGATCTCGAGGATTTGATGGCTGATTTTGAGCTGCTTATAAACAATGCTAAGGCATTTTACAAGCCAGAGTCGGGCGAATATCAAGATGCAAATGCATTGTGGCATCATATACAAACGCAGCGCCAACGCATCATGGACGCACATGGTATTGCCGAGGAGGAGCCACGTTCCAAACGTATGCCACGTAATGCACGGCGCCTGACAAACAGCACAGAGCCTGGTGGTGAAATGGATGATGATTGTAGTCAGTACGAGGAATTATTTGCTTCTGTAATGACAGCAACAGATCCCACAAACGACAGGCCGATGCATCGCATGTTCCAGTTGCTGCCATCGAAGAAAGTTTATCCCGACTACTATGATGTTATTGAGCATCCCATCGATTTACGGCTAATTGCCACAAAAATACAAATGAATGCGTATTCATCGCTGGCAGAAATGGAACGTGACTTGCTCCAGATGACCAAAAACGCGTGCTTATTTAACGAACCGGGTTCGCAGATCTACAAGGATGCCAAAGCTTTGAAACGAATCTTTACGCAAAGGCGTATTGAACTAGAAACTGGCAAATTTAAAGTAGCGAAGCGCGTTAGAAGTTTGTCCAGTGCGGCAATAGCTGGTAAGTTTTATTGCATATAGCCAGCCGGTTTAAGTTTGCTCATATGTTCCGTTTTAGCACTGAAAGAGGAAGTAGATAGCTCTGAGGACGAGGAAACTCATAAAAAGGGCGAAGGTCCCATGTGGGCTCTGTTTGATCATTTATACAATGCGCCAGGTACTGCCGAACATCCTGGCGTAACTGGACCACCGCTAGGCAATTCTTTGTGGAAACTCCCGGTGCGCCGTTTTCATCCAGAGTACTTTGAGCTTATAAAGCGGCCCATTTCCATGAGTCAAATAAACACAAAGCTCAAGAAAGGCGATTATGCAAATATAAGCGATCTCACCGGGGATCTCTATCTTATGCTAGACAATGCTAAAAAAGCGTTTCCACCCACACATCGCACACACAAAGATGCGCTCAAGATGCTTAAACTAATGAATGCTAAGCTTGTGGAGGAATCGCTTGAGGAGACAAGCGATATGGAGGAGGAGGAAGCTGATGAAACATTCACTACGAGTGTGCAACCGGAAAAGCGTAAGCCAGGTCGTCCACGCATAAATTCCAACTCGAGTGCTCCACACACTCCGAACAACTCGATTTCACCTAAATCAAATCGAATCGCTATTAATGCGGCTATAAAAAAGAAAATCCTAAGCCTACAGAGATATTTAGTTGATTTTTCTGTAGGCAACCGACGGCCCATCGAGCTGTTTATGGAAAAACCGCCCCGTAAGGTTTACCCAGATTACTATGACATTATACAAAATCCCATGGATATGAACACCATTGAGCATAACATAAGAAGTGACCGCTATGCCACTGTAGAAGACGTCGTCTCCGACTATCGGCTTATGTTTTCCAATTGCCGTCAGTACAATGAAGAGGGGTCTAATATCTATGAGGACTCCAATTCTTTAGAACGGGCTCTAAACGAGAAACTAAAAGAGTTTCCTGGTTTGGCGGAAGTCAAGAAGCCGCTTCAAAAGTACACCAAAGTGGGACGGAAGCCCAAAATGGCACATGTTACTGATAGATTGTGGCAATTTTACGAGACACTACGGGAATACCAAGAGCCGAAGGGCAAGCGGCAGCTTTCGCTTATTTTCACAAAGCTGCCATCAAAGGGCGAGTATCCGGACTACTACGACATTATTAAAGAGCCCATTGACATGGAACGCATTGGCCAGAAGTTGAAGCAGTCAAGCTATGAGAGCGTTGATGAGTTGGCTGCCGACTTTTTGCTGATGCTAGAAAATGCCTGTAAGTACAATGAGCCCGACTCTCAGATATACAAGGACGCGCTGGTGCTGCAGCAGATGACTTTGCAACTGAAGCAACAAATGCGCACCGAGCGAGATGCGTTGCCCGACGTGCCTCTGGCAGTACAGGAACTCTTCCTCACACTCTTCACATCACTTTACAATCATCAGGATGAGGAAGGGCGCTGCTATTCAGACTCCTTGGCTGAGCTGCCTGAATATGATGAGTTACCCGAGGGCGCCAAAATTCGGGGAATATCGTTAGATTTAGTGAAACGTCGTTTGGACAAGGGTGCGTACAAAAGACTGGATATATACCAGGAAGACATCTTCAGCTGCATGGAGCGTGCACGTAAACTATCGCGCACTGACTCGGACATCTTCCAGGACTCCATTGAGTTGCAAACATACTTTATACGTAAACGCGATGAGCTGTGCAAGGATACGTTAAGTTCACCCGCGCTAACCTTTACTGTGGAAAAACTGCTTGCCGATGTCGAGGTAACACGCCAACAAAAGGCCACACAAGAAGAACAGGATCAGGAGGATAAGGATGAGTTTAATGCAACAACTAAAGGCGAGAGCATGACCATCAATCAGCAGGTCTTCTCGCCAGGTGACTATGTCTACATACAAATGCCAGAGAACAAAATACCAAGCATTGCCTGTATTGAGCGCCTTTGGACCTCGGATAATAATGAGAAATTAATGCAAGGCTCCATTTTTCTGCGTCCACATGAGACTTATCATGTCACCACGAGGAAATTTTTAGAGAAAGAAGTGTTCAAAAGCAATATTACTCAAACCATTTCAATGGATAAGGTTTTGGGCATGTGTTATGTAATGCACATAAAAGATTATATTAAGTTGAGGCCAAATGGTCTGCCTGAGAAGGATGTTTTTGTCTGTGAAAGTCGTTATAATTTGCAGGGCCGTTGCTTCAAGAAGCTCAAGAATTGGCGAGAAAGTAATTCCAGCAAGTTTGTGACCCGGGAAACACCACTAGAACTTAAGCGCGTTATGTCTGTATTTAAGGAGCGCATCGAAAAGCACAAGGGCGAGTTGGAAGAGCTAAAACTGCAAGAGTCACTGATTGAGAAAGAAAAGCCTAATGTTCAATGTGATGCACCGCCAAACTCTGAGGACAGCAGTGTCTACTATCAGCAGTATAATACGATATGTAGTGGCGTTGTTAAAACAGGCGACTTTGTTTATGTGGCCACGCAGACCGGCAAGCAATCCATTGCGCAAGTGCAGCAGATTTGGGAGAACAACGGCAAGTCCTACTTTAAGGGTCCTTGGCTCCTTCCACCAAATGAGACAACGCCTGCGTTGGGCAAGCAATCGTACCGCCAGGAGCTGCTACTCTCTACTGTAGAGGAGGTTAGTCCAGTTATAGGCATTGTTGGACGTTGTGCAGTTTTAGAATATGCCGAGTTTATTAGCTCACGTCCCACAGAGATTGCTGAAAGCGATGTGTATATCTGTGAGTCCGTCTACGATGAGGTGAAGAAGGCAACACGAAAGCTGGTTGCTGGTAATCTGCGCAAGTTTCAGCACAGCACTGAGGTGACACAAGATGAGATATTCTACTTTAAGACGCCCATAAAACCAGCCAAAGATGTTAAAAATGAATTAAATGACCTGGGAATTTTAGACGACTCCATGGATGGCAATCCACCTTCGGTTAACTCAGATATGGCTACCATATCGTCGCCAGCGCCGTCCGTTAATTCCACGCCGCTAACTTCCAAAGTGAAGAGTAAGCCAACTAAGAAATGCCTTACCGGCTATATACTCTACTCCAGTGAAGTGCGAAAAGGTTAGTTCCCATATTAAAAATTAATTGGCAAATAAGGTTTTTTTTCTTAAATGTTTATTGATTTTATGATTTACTCGTTCTTGAAATGCTAACGTATGGTTTTTTTCTTAGGCATTTCTCAAAGCAATCCTGATGCCAGCTTCGGCGATATTTCGCGCATGGTTGGCACTGAATGGAAGAATCTTCCCGCCAGTGTTAAGCAAAGCTGGGAAGACCGCGCCTGCAAATTGAACGAGGACGCTGCATTGCGTCGCGAAATCGAAGAAGCTCAAAACTGTGCAAGCCCCTTGCCGGCAGTTGCACAAGAACCACCACCTCATCTAATCTTCGAATGTCTTTGGGACAAATGTGACTATCAGTTCGAAGATATGCCCGACTGCACTGAGCACTGCCTGTCCGATTCCTGTGGTCACATACAACGCCATCCTACACCAGGCGTCGAAACTACCGAATATGTGTGCCTGTGGCGCAATTGTCCACGCATACGCAAGTCTACTCAAGGCTTTCCCAATGTTTTGCGCCTGATAAAGCATGTTCGTGAAGTTCATCTGAGTAAGTGCGGCAAATCGGTGCCGCCAAGCGAACGCAGCAAAAACTTTGTGCCGCGCAAGCAAAAGCATATTCCACAGCCCAACAACAATGCGCATGCTTCAACTGGATTATCTAGCAATGCAATATCGCCACGAGCGCCCAACACAGCCGATGTTGTGCAGCAGATGCAGTTGCAGCAGCAACAACAACAAATTCAGCAGCAAACCATTGTGCTGGGTCCGCCACCAGAACCGATGTTTGTAACCGTCCCACCACGAGCACAACGCGTCATACACTCGGAGGCTTACATCAAATATATTGAGAGCCTGCAGACTGGCAGCCATTTAAACGTTAGCAGCTGCAATAATGGATGGCGGAAGTCGTTGACGCCTGTTACGCCAGCTAATGTGGGAAAAGGGCAGCTACCCATCCATTGGCTCGGACCCAATGCCAGTGAGAATGCTGACAATGTAGTGCAGGCCTTGTGTCACTTGCGCAACTTTATGCTCGACGATGTGCTTGAGATTCAACGTAGCTGTACTTAGCAACGCACCTAGTGTTAAGAATAAAGTGTATTTACATTAAGGGGCTATACATGTTTGAGATCGGAAAAATGAATAGGTTTTTTTTAACTAAGCTATGTAGCATGATTTTTATTTAATCGAATTTCGAAGCACAGAATAATATAGTCTTTGATAATTGTGATTTGGAAAATTGTAAACCCTAACGCCTTGCTCCAAACCGTCTTTTATTGCGGTGACTGTTATAACGAAACAGCCCAACCGAAAAATAAAGGAAAGTACATAATAGTTCGTCAACAAATGATTCAGCAAATTGATTTTAAGAGGAGGATCCAAAAATTGCTAGTATTTCGGCAGGAAACAATAATAATTTTCGTCCAAATCAAATTTTCTGCAGAAATAGTGTTAGTTTTACATTCACTGTTGAAAAGAAACTGAAAACTTCAGCTTGATTTGAATTTAACTTTTAAAAAATTGTCTCGAAACATGCAACAACAAATTCAAATCCTGATAATCGCATTTAAAGTTTTAAGTCATCTAAAAGGTAGCGTGCTAGAAACATCTATAACTTTAATTTTATTGCTATATTTTCCGATATAGAAATAATCAATAAATAGAAATAAGATCAATGCAAAAACAAACTGAGAGAGATTGATAATGTAATATGTGCAAAGAAATGCCTAAAAATTACAACAAAATGTATTCCAAGATGGAACAACTATAAAATGCGCCTTGTCAGGCTTTTGTTTTGAATTGCAAACATTTGGCATCAAACAATTTTATAACACTGGAGAATAAGGACGGATTAGAGCAGCATAGCGGACACTAGCGTTTGTCACCAGAGAGTAAGTATCCGATCGTTAGTGTTTTATGTTTCCAACTGGAAACTCAGACTTAAAATTTTCATGCGATTGTCTATTGTTATTCTGCTATTTAGTAATCTGAAAAGTGAAGCTATTTCGACAACTCGAAACTTAGAGCATGATTAATATTCAAACTATTTAGTCGTGGGCATTAGTAGATGCCTTGTCTTGATCACCCGTAAACCCTGTAAAAAGATAGCTTTTAAAACTGTCTGGTTGTCCGAAATATGACGACTTGCTCGTGCGGATATCGATTTTCCAGGGACATATTTCCAATATATCTCCGCCGTGTAGTATTTTGACGTATTTGCATTTCCTCAAGCGGATTTTGATCGCGCAGATTTTATGTATACGTATTGCTCTCAAAAGTGTACCGAATAAACAAATACAAAATGGTTAGAGATTAAGTGGTCAGTCAGTCATGACGTCATGCCAACGTCTACGGCGTTTCTTTCTTTTTTGTTTTGCTACGTTCCTACGTGCACAAACAACAAATAATATAAATAAACCGGTTCCATTGTGATTGCCCCGCGCATAGTGTCACACATTTATTTGTGTGCCACTTATCTAATTGCCGGGCAGTGCTCAATGACTCTCAGCCGTGCTCTCGCGCGCTCTTTGAATAAACAAGTAGCAGCTGGCGAGTTCAGACCGCATCGGAGCCCAAATAAAATCAGTCGTAGTTTGCTATTGGAACATTGCGGTCATTTTTGTTGAAGATAAACGCTAAAGGCTTACAATATGTCAGAGGGCGAATCAAAGTTTGGTTTCAAGGATATGGAGAAGGCGCTGGAGACGCTGAAGCTGTTGGAGGATCATGATATGCAGTATCGGAAGTTGACCGTGCGTGGACTACTGGGTCGCGCCAAGCGTGTGCTAACAAGTGAGTTTGACTAAAACTAGAGATCTTGTGTGCAGTATCAGTACTATGGTATTTACAGTGACAAAGGCTGCTGACAAATTAAAGAACATTAACGATGCCATTGATGTGTTTGAAAAGTGGCTGGAGGAAAATGGTGGCGGTGCTGCCAATAAGAATGCAAAGACTGACAACGAGGACAAGGTGGAAACCGTGCCCGGCCTGGGCTTTAAGGACAAGGCAGCTGCACAGGCAACTCTAGAGTAAGCTTAACGACAAATTATGGAAATAATAATTAGCTGCTGAAGGTCAGACAGCACGACGCTCTGTGAATGTTTGGCTATGATGTCATGTCACAGTTTTAGAGTGTTTAACGCATAGAGGCACGCACACTAGGAATAAGCGCTGGCAGAGCGAACAGCTCGCTCGCTGATTCCCACTCTTTGACTCTCCAAAGCAGCTAATTGTGCTTGTTTATATAGAATCGATTCCGGCATGTCGCATACATTCCACGGTTTATTTATATGCACAATTTATTATGCTCTTTATACACATAGTAAATAGTTTTCTACGGTTATCAAGAAGTTTGTAACACTGTATCAGTATCATGCGAAGATTTTATGGCACATCTACTTATATGCGAGCAACTTTTTTGCACTTTTGAGCTAGATCTAAAATCTGCGGGATTATCCATTTCTAGAAGAGTTAGGTTCCATATTCTTCTTGTTGAAAAATGTTTTTTTTAGAAATAACGAAACGACCGGTTTTTTGCATTTGCAGCATTTTGGCAGAGCGTGATCCCGATTATCAAAAGCTGGCCATCAGGGGTCTAATTGGCAGCTCCAAGCGAGTGCTATCTGGCACCAAGAATGAAGACAAAATCAATGCCATCAAGGAGGGCGTGCAGCTGCTGGAGGATTTCCTTGAGAAGTTTGATGCTGAGAATCGCATCAAAGACAATCGCGCTTATTTGCCACATGCCACTATTATTGAACTGCCAGCGCCTAAGCAAGAGCTGGCTGCGGAATTCTTGGCAGCCTATGGCGGCTCCAAGGCCAAGGGTAACTACAAGCACCTACGGACCATGTATCCAGAGGGCGATGACAGCAAAAGCTGGGATATTGTGCGTAATCGCCAGATAGCCAAGCTGCTGGAGGAAATCAAGAGCAGCGATGCTAAGCTGTTTGATGCAGAGACAGGTGCACCAACTGAGCTGCACTTGCAGCTAATACACTGGGCCTACAGTCCACAGCCGGACAAGGTCAAGACGTATGCAGCTAAGCTAAAGCCGAAGAGTCAACCAGAGAAACGCAAAGTGGAGGATAGTGCCAGCGGCAGCGGCAGTGACAGCAGCGCCAGTGCCAGCGCATCCGGCTCTGAAGATGAACCAACGCCTAAGAAGAAGAAGCGTTCGGAGTAACCCATATTTAAGCCAAAGAAAATTTTGGTTAACGAACAAAAAACGTTATTTTATTTTAGTAACTCAACGCGACTACAGATTAATTTTTTAATGCTGGACACATGTGAGTGTCATACTAGTTACAACACAAATAAATTACACACTGTACAAGCCATGTGACCACGCCCACGGTCTTCACCAAACACGCTCTCAGCCAACGGTGTACACCTACTGATACTTATGTAAGCCGCTGTCATAATAATCCGCTGCAGCGGATTTGTGACCTGTTGCTGGCTTGCTTAGCGATAATGTCAGCTGATGACCATGCTGCTCACTTTTGCCGGTTAGATGGCCATAGGCCATATTAAACAAAGCATCTGGATCGCAGACAAAGCGATAGACATATCGCTCACCATTCACCTTCTGCATTATGCCCTTCTCGTAGTAATACCTTAGGCTGCGTGAGAGCTTGTCATAGTTCATGGCTGGTCGATTTTTTTGTATGCCCCAGCGGCGTGCAACTTCCTCTGGTTCGATTAGTTTGAACTCCATTCCGCGGCCTGTCCACGCAATGCAGCTGGCACTGTTAGGGGTACTTTATAAGCAATGATCAGGTTTTTTTAAGTATTACCTTACCTGGTGGTGGGCTCATCGAGCAGCGCTACCAGAAACTGCCAAAGCTGCAACGAGCCGCGTCGCTGGCTGATGGTTTGACTAGTGGATATGGCATTTCCCGCATAAAACTGGTCCAGACGCAACTCTGCATCGCTAGATGAGACTGCTGCAGTAGTTGAGTCCACTACGCTGGGTCTCAGCGCAGCCGAATAGGTTGAGGAAATTGTGGCATTGTAGGGACTATCGTATTTAAGCTCCGACTCGTTGGCTACCGATGTGGGCGATAAGTCACGATAAATTGCCGTGCTGCCATTATTGGAGCTATGGGACTGCTGTTGTTGCGTATAGTGCGTTGGCGTTGCATAAACAGGTGAGCTGGAGATGACGGCCGTATGTCCAAATTTATAAGGTGCTGCTGCATGCATAGAAGCCAAATGTTGTTGATGCTGATGCGGCGCATGATGATGCAGTGGCAAGTGATGCTGATGCTGAGCAGCAGAGGCTGCGGTGGCTGTTGATGTTGTGGAGTCGGCATGCTCAATTTTGGTGTTGTGCTGAAAATGATGAGCCAATTGCACATTGCCAGGTGAGATGGAGCCGTTGACAGACGGTTCATTGCAATAGACAGCAGCAGCGGCGGCGGCAGCAGCAGCAGCCGCTGTTTCTATAAAGAACAAAGGCAGCTGTTACATAAAGCCGCTTACGTACACATTTAAACAATAGCACGGAAAAGTGATCTCCGAGGAGGTGGGTTGGCAGGCGATGCTAATTATATTTTTGATGCTAAATGGCCAAGGTATTTAGCCAGCAATGAATTATTTAATACAACGCCAGCGGCAGCAATAAGCAACCCTCTCACTCACCACCACTCAGCAATTTGTTATACAAAATGTTCAATATGCTGCAATTTAACGTCAAAACAAACTCACATACAGCGTTCCCCTCCACCAAGTACATTACCCGGCTTGTTGGTTTGCCCTTTTCATTATGTGGCAGCAAAGTGGCGCACTGCCTGGTCTGGATGGATAGCTCACTGACTCGTCTCACTGGCTGTGTGCTCATCAACGCTCACTCAAAATCACATCAGCACAACTCGACGCTGGGCATTAAAAATTCAAGAGATACCTTTGCATAATCCATGAGCAAGTGTCGACAAGTGAAAACATCATTGCCGATAACAACAAATGGTAAGGACCTGTTGGGTGCGACTGGGAGTGCTTGGCTTTTGCGCTGCACAAGATTCCCATCGGTGCTATAGGCAGAGACTGGGCAAATGAGGGTGGTGGCTTACTTTTTACCACTGCAGCACTCAATAAAGCACAGTGGATGGAATTGCAAGTAATGTTGGTAAATAGTTTTGTAAAATGTCGTGTCGAGTACTTATTTGTATACTGAAGGTAAAAAAAACTTTTTTCGACTAGAACCCAAACTTTTTTTTTGCTCAGAACTTTACTACCGAGCCGCACTAGTCGGCTTAACAGTGAAAGGACACAAAGCTGAAAAGCTTTCACAAAGGTAGCCGACCTCAGAATAAGAAAGTTTCCACAATCTCTGTAGATGCTGGTAGTCTACAGACTAACAACCAGTTGCTTCTCACGTTATCGACAGTTGCCACATGAAGGCTTTGTGCACTATGCACCATGAATATGCTAATAAGATGTCATTGTAGGCCCTACATACAGACTTCTTTCAAATACCAAATTCCCAATGGGTATGATTGAAGCAGAAACTAGGTATCATAATTAATAAATTTGATGCAGACAGTAGAAACGGTGCTCCGCGGTAGTGGGATACTCTGTACCCCTTTTTTTCATGAAAGTCAAATTTCTGCGGCGGGTGAGTTTTAGAGATCAAGTGCGTAAGAATGCAGTTTGTATCTTGTTATATGATTGTTAATCTCAGAAGTTTCTCAAAATTTTACGGTTCAGGTTTACTAGCCGGTTTAAGTGGGCCTTTGAACCAAGGAAATCTCTAAATGTATTGACAATTGCCCTTGCTTTTGGCATTAGATTTCGGTACATAAATTGGGGTACCAAAATCGATTTTCCATATTTCGGCACTCAATCTTTTCTAAATTTGAATGCTGATCGATAGTCAACGATTATTCTAGTTAATACCACTACATTTAAAGTCGATCCATAATACTAATGCGAACATATACATACTATATAGGTAACATTTATGCAAAAATAATGGTTCTGTTTAGTGACCGATGTCTAGTTTGATTTTACAATATATTTAAAAGTTTTTCTATTAAAGAACCGGCTTGCATCCCTGCTTTATAGGCTCCTTGTGCATAAGAAACCAATGTGTGAACCAACTATGTACTTATAAAGGGCATGGTGCTTAGTAACGTGGTCTAGTATATCGTATAGTGGCACACGTTTAACATTCTCGAAGTTAAACCTGCGAGAAGAGTCTTCAATGCGGTTGTCGAAGGGACGAATGGACGAAAGGGCAGACCATGAGCAGGTAGAGAGTACACTAGCTACCTTTGGTATCACCAATTGGACCATGAAAAGCAGACACGCTTGGAGGAAAGCTTTAAGTCAGGCCGTACCCCGGTAACGGGTTGTTATGACCAGTTAAGTAAGTAAGTGAAGTTAAACTTCTTCAGCTTGAAATGAAACGAAATTCAAAGTGAAACACTTTTGTGGCAAGAATCTATGAGCGCATGCAAAGCAACAAAGAATAGCTTTCTTATTGCAATGCAAATCAAGAACTCGGCTTTCTGAATTGAAAATATTTTTGATTTTCTGCCCACTGTACCACCGCGACACGCTAAATGTAGCCATCAGCTACCCCATTCTCCAAGCAGCACACACAGCCACTCAGCGGCTTGTGATTGACTCTCTTGTTTGTTTGTGACTGCCACCCCAACCCAAGCCTGCTCAGACTATGAGATCAAAAAAATAAAGTAAAAAAATCAACTAACGCTATAGAAATTTCAGCGCTGTTCAAATTGAATTCCTTGCCGCGAATTGGATTAGTGGTTACTACCACCGATATTGTTATTGTAAATTATGAGCGCGATTTCTTGCATTTTAATAAAATAAAAATTGAAACAAATTGAGTTATTGGCATGCAGAACTGATAACATTGCTAGAGCTTCAAGCTGCTCAGGTTAAATTCTAATCTTAAACCAAGCGCATAATTTAAATAAATGATGAGAGCGTATGGATTTAATAAATTCTTTTCGAACATTGCTGTTTACTTACCTTCGTCGCTCTTTTTTAAAATGCCCGCGGGTGGCGATGATGGAAACCTAAGCCCGGGAGTAAAAAATGTGGCATAGATACTTATGTTGCAAACATGCTCAGTTGATTAGCGTAAATTTGTAGCAGTGTGTGTGAGTTGTCTATGTCAGGAAGCCAGCATGGCCCGTACTACTGACAGCGCCACGCCTCTTTTTTGTATATAGAACTTACCTGTAGCAATAAGGATGTGGATGCGTCACAGCGGGTATGTCGAAGAAAGTTGATGTTCTTTCATGGCGCACGCCTTTGACATTCACTAGCAGTTGCATGTTTAGGAGGAGTAAAGTCAGAGAGCAACAAAACGTTTTTTAAGTCATTTTCGGCAGTAAACGTTGAACACATTTTTTTGTGGTCTCGCTTTTGTTAGATAATATTTCATATTAACGCACACTACGGGATATCTTTGAGCAGAAAGATTGAGCATGTCAGCTGCACAAGGCGCAGAAGCCACAAGGAGCAAGTTCTTTGCATAGTTGTGGCTAGAATGTTTTGAGATTGGCACAAAAAACACCAATAGATTAAAGCTTAAGCAGATATACTTTCGATTAAAGAGCTATTACGTGGGGTCAATGTTTGCACGCTTTTATAAAACAAATAAGCTTAAACACTGCAGAGGATTTAACATTTCAAGTTTTGGGAAACCCACGGGATTCCCCCAACTTTATAAACATTTTATGATTGTTTAATAGAAAGAGCAAACGCTTTAAGTGAAAAGTTTAAAAAAATACAAACAAAACGTAACGATGCCGCAAGGCAGTTCAAACAAGGCAAGGAACTGCCTCGGAAAACTCATAAAGGAAATTAATAAACAAAACGTGTAAATAGCCTAGAACAAACAAAAGACAAACAGCAACAACCGATACTTACATATAACAAAAGATGCAATCATGTACATACACTGAGAACAATTGTGTAAGAATTACTTTAGAAACGATATTTTTGTTTTTAATTTCTTGATGGGTGCGAAATCGCAGTTTGAAGTTTGTTTTTTAAAAAGATCAAAAATCAACAAAAAAAAAAGTGATTTAGATGACTTGATTAGATTTTTAGGTGCACAATAATGGTTTGGAGATTGTTTTTTTAAATTTTTTTATAGGGCTATATGAAGATTAATCAAAAGAATTTCCGAGAATTTGAAGGGAGCTTACTTAGGGACAAGCAGCGCGTAAATCGAAAAAAATTGGATATGTTGACCTAATCACTCATGTTCTTCTGCGTTTAACACGGATGAAGAATCTCGACTTCAGTTACTTCTGGTAATATCGGATGATGTTATGCAGCTATGGTATTATAAGCACGTATGTCTCACCAAAAAAAACATCTCTCGCAGTGAAGGGTGTAGGAAAAATGTCCCGGAATAAGAGGAAAGCGTAGGTTGTATGCAAATAATAAAATTAATGATATAATTTGTATGACGAGAAAAGCACAGTGCATGTTGCACTAAATATAATAGAATTTTAAAGTACATTTGTGTAGGTTTTTATAAATATGTAATTCTTTTTAACCTTTTTTTTTTAAATTCATCAAGCATCCAAAATTTTTAAAAGGCTTTAACTTCCGATTTACTTAATTTTAACTTTGTTAGACTTGTATTCACGCCTAGATTAAATGTCTGTATTTATTGGGGCTCCATATCGCCCCGGGACCCCGCTAGAGCTAATGGTAATTTTCACTTAAGCCCGTATATCTTCCAGATCAATAGCCAAATCAAAAAACCGTCTATGAAATGGGTTATATACGTATCAATACCTTTATAATGGTATAGGCTCGACCAGATCGGGCGCTTCAGCTAAAAGTGTACCGGTCCGAGTGATGTCAACTGTACCAAATTTTGTTTGTGCTTGATTTTAGATTTGTAATCTTCTAATATTCACTTGGAATGGTAGAAGGCGAAAAATATTCATATTGTTATCTTCTTTTGGAAAGTATAAAATTTGTTATTTTAAGATCTTTGATTTCGCACAGTGTAGTCAAACAAGTACACGATGCCCGCTTTTTGGATATACTAGCTGATAGACATGCTTGGGCGCTTACCATTATACCTTGCGTTCAAGTAACCCTCTGTTGATGTGTCTAATCCAAATTTACCAATAGCTGCTGCTGCCGTCGGTGCTGGAGTTGAGTACATAACCAGCTCGTCCGCCAATTGCTGATGATGATGGTGATGATGATGGTGTGCATACCAAGGGGACTCCCGCGTAAGATCTGATATTAATATATTTACAAAAAAAACATCAATAAAACAAGATGTGCCAACTTACCATTACACAGCGACCCGTTGCTGCCGCTTGAGCTGGATGCTGGAACATTCATAAGCGCTGCTGTGGCTACTGGTGGTGGTGGTGGTGCAAGTGGTGCTGGCGGTGAGCTGCTTACCAGTGTTAGGCAACAAGGTGACTTCTGGCCATGCATGGGCAATGTGCAGATGGCCTCCATCAGCGTGTGATTTGTATCCAAATCGCTTTGACTGTGACATTTCTTGTGCTCCGTTTCCAAATTGCTGCAATTTGATGAAGCGGATGCCGAGGATGAGGGCGCTGATTTGCTTAGAGCCGGCAACGTCGATGTGACACAGGAAACCACCGAATCTGTGGTTATAGTTGAGGTGTTGGGCACTGTACCCGTGTGATAAAGACCATGGTGATGATGGCTATGATGATGATGATGATGGGGATGATCCAAGTGCGTTAGTGTTTGCTGAAGCTGCTCCAAATGCGCCTTGGCGTCGCTATAGTCGGTCTATTAGAGAAGGAAATAAAGCAATACGCAGCAGGAAATTGCTATAAATTCAGTTCTGCTACTTTTTGGTAATTGCGAATTGCAATTTTCTTTATGTATTTACAATATTTTGGGGTTGCTGGATCATCTTAAAGAACAAGCATCTTTAAAGCCACATGCTGCGCCAGTTAAAACCCCCTTGTTTTCGGCCAGGTCAGGTTGGGCGTGTGAACGTGCTACCCGGGGCGGTGACAATGACCCATACACAACAGGTTACCAAAGGCCGGCACAAAAAAAAAACAAAAAAAAAAACAAAGCACTCGTCACATTGACATAGTGATAGTGAAGAAGTAAAATTGTGGCAATTAGCTTAACAGCTTCTACATACAACTACTTTGCTTCATATGTGGCGCTTATGGTGTTGGTGGTATCATTGACAATTGGCTTTGTTGTTTTACACGACATGCGGTACGGGCCATTAAGTAATGAGGCGCATTACTAACTGTTGTCACTAGCAAAAAGTAGAATTTGCCGCAAAGACGTCACTGGACTTCAATTGGCCAGCAGTTTGTTGACACTTTTACATTTAATGAGCTAGTAGTTGGAGTTTATGTATGGTCCGGCTTCAGCTTTCCAAAGCTCATCATTAAAGGTGTGCGCATTTCACTTTTTTTTTTTGTCACCTGAAAAATGCAAGTTAAAGGCAAGCTTGACCTTTATAAGCGTGCGCCAACTCAAGACTAACTTTCTAAAGGTTAACAGATCAAAAAGTTTTGGTGTTCAAAGCACAAATATCATAAAGTTCCGAGAAAGGTATGGAGCAATAATTTTGTGTTGATAGGAAAGAGAATTAAAAAGTCTGCATCAAATTTCATGTTTCTATATATCTAAGTCAACCAAAATATGTCACAATAACGAATTTGCGTATCTTAGTCTAGAAGATGGAGACTTATATATTGAGGTCAATCTATTTACCTATAAATCTATAAAGTTCTCTCCATTAAAGCCTCCAATTATTGTTCTTACTAAAGCTGAACAGATCTCTATACTGAGTGTGCACCAGTTTGATTTGGGGTTTATTTTTGCGATGGTTTGCTCATTTAGACCATCCTTTTTAGCTATTTTCTTAAAAGAATAATGGCTCGAGTACAATTGCATATCAACATAGCCGTTTTCTAGCAGGATTTCCGCAGAAGCGGAATGTTATGTGGCCCATTATACCAGGGCATGGTTAGGTCATCACCGCAGCCGTTTGCAGATCAGTAATTTTAATCCCTTGACATTACTAAATTCCAGAGTACAAGATTTTCAAGTGAGAAAGTCCACAAATCTCTTACATGTCAACCAAACTTATTATTAGAATGCATTGTTATATGAAGCAAGTCGCATAGTGTTGCAGGTGAGAAAACTTACGGGCGATATTACAGTGCCTCGCTTGAAAATCTCGCGCCTTAATAATAATTTATGACCAGAATCTACTCCACTAGACATAAGTGTTTCCGAAAATTATACGTTTAATTTTTACCCGACAGTGAATTGTATTGCTGTGTGAAGTACCCCTTTCTCCGACGTCAACGTGGTCATGCAATTCAGCTATTGATTCTAATCATTGATCTGTTAAAATCATTGAACAGGTTAAAAAAGTTTAGCTTATTGGGAGTACCGTAGCTCTGTTTCTTCTTTATAATGTCTTGTTTTTTGTATTTTTGGTAAATTTCTGTTTATACTGACTCTCCTCATATGCGAAATAACGTTTTAAATAATAACTGTAAGGCATCTTTAAGGATCGTTACACAACAAGCGGAGTTAGTTAAGTTATCAAGCTAAATTTAAGCCGCTTTACACTCTGGTTGTCAATATTCTAACCAAGTTATCTAGCCAAGTGCAATAAATCTTTAATCACACTAGTCATGACTCTGACACTTTCAAACTGGTACAAAACGTTGCGCACTGTCGCATTTGAGAATCATTTCATAGTTACCCCTAATTACATGGTATAGCATAAAATACATATATTTATTTGGCTTTCTAGCAAGCCAAAACTTAAGTTCAAAAGAAGAAAGCGGCAAGTTTGTCAGCCAGAAGTGGAGATTCTCTGCATATGTGAAGCTTTCGCCCAGCCCACAAAAAGTTATATAAATTTGATATCGTACATTAAACTTGAAATGCGGCATTGCATTGGATTTTGCAATATATTAAACAAAACTTCCGTCAATTTAGAAATTGCAAAATATATATGTATAACAGTCGACATTTAATAAAAGCAGGCAAAACAATTTGTTAAATCAAATCATCATTACCACTAATGTGCAGCAACCGCCAAAGCCAGCCAAGCGGTGCTGCCAAGCACGCGTGCTGCCATTTTTTTTTTTTTTGAGCTAAAGATGACAACAACATCTAAACTTAAGGCTTAAGTACTACCAATTAACATTATAGCAGTGCAGCCCAGCGCATGGGTATTGCAATTTGGTAAAAACAAACTCAGCTGTCAGCGACTCGACGTGCACCTGACTGACTTATCCGCAATCACACTTTGCCCTCCGCCCGCCAACACCATCCTAAACCACTTGAACTACTTTGATTAATCAACTTTGAACTTTTTGCAAACAATGGGCGACGCCGCACAGTGGATCCAACTGACTTCTTTTTCGGCGAAAATTATAACTTTTAAGGTAGCAAAGATATTTTCAAAATGCACATAACAAAGAATTCCTTAAGCTTCCGGTAAATATGCTGTGAAGAGAGGGAGCTAAAGTTCGATATTACATACACCAAAAGTCTTATCCTTGCATCTATAAAATGTGCTTTTTTGTTTATAAATCGTTAAAATTTTGAAAATCTGTTGGCAAGATGTTTGCAGTCTATTTTGATCTTAGTGTACACACGTTCGCCAGATAGACAACTTTCGACGAGGACGATTTGATAAAAAATAAGCACATTTTAAAACATGGAATTTTTCGATGACATGCAAGGATAAGACATTTGCAGTATATAATATAGAACTAAACTACCGTTTTTTGAAGCTTCCTCTATACACAGCTTAAGGACTTCTCTGTTCTATGCATTTTAAATTTTGAAAATATCTTTACTTCTTCAAAAGTTATGATTTTTGCCGACAAATAAGTCAGTTGGATCCACTGTGCGCCGCTGCAGCGTTGATCGTTGCTCTAGCAGCTACAGTGGTTGATATTACGACGCATGCGCACCCGCAATTGACATATGTATACGTTACGACACAGCGTAAGTAGCGACAGCGACGTTGCAGCTACGTAGCGCCGACTTTGTATTTGTTTTTCGCGCTTGTACGTTACTTTGATCTACTTTGCAGAAGACAATGATTTTCTTTTTGTTTCTTTCTATGTGTTTTTTACAGATTTAAATGTTTTTCTTCCACGCTCTGCTCTGATGCTCTGCCATCGTGTGCGTCAAATTGGTTGGCGTTGGTTGGCTTGTCGTGGAAAACACTTTCACTGCACATGATGAGGCAGTGACACGGCTTTGGCCGATGTCGTCGTCGTCGTCGTCGGCGTCGTCTTGGGCGCTGCTGCGCCTGTGTCTATGGAAGCGCGACCGAACGTACATTTCATTTGCTGGGCCGCAGCTTTATTCGCACTTTTGACTTAGCAGCACGCGTGTAAGGTACTCGATGTACTCCGTTTAGGTATAGTGGAATATATTCAATGTGCAACAAGATACTATGTCAGGATATATTGTGCGGTGGATGCTGTTCTGGGCATTGCTAAAAAGTAAGTCACATATTTTGTGGTTAAATTGCCCAGACTTCTGGTTACTCTTGGACGCATACCTTAGTTTTTTTGTGAAATAAACGCAGCTCGAAATGGTTTAGGGAAAGTGTAATTGAAATTCCATTAAAACCCTACATACCCTACATAAATGTCAATTCGAATTTCCGTGTATCTTCATGAAAAACTGAAAAGCGTTAGTGAAAATTTTAAACTTGGATACCCATTGTATCCCAAAAGAGTGAATAACTTTAGTCAACATTGTTGACTAACATGAGTCTAACTGCCAAATAGAATGGATCTAGCTTGTATATTTACTTATCTTTAAAAAGTGGAATTTTGTCAAAGGATCAACATTGTTTTGTTTATCAGGCTCACATGAATCTGCTAAGAGTGGAATATTGTTTGCAATTTATAGGAGGACGGCTGTAAAATTTAAGTTTTCATATGATTTTGAAACTTTACTGTGTCATGCTTTGACTGCTTATCTTTAATATTGTTTGTGTAACTTAGGTGAAAAAGTTCTACCGCGAAAGGGGTTAGTTGTTTCACTTTGTTGCTCATTGAAAACTATAATACTCAAAGTGCCCTAAATTTAAAAAAAAATTGGCTTTGAAAATTTTATGTGTTGTTTGTTTGTCCACCGTAATGCGTTGAGCGGATTTAGGCTTAGACATAAGAGCAGAGCATACAAAGAGTTTGACCTATTTTCTCTTTTGCTCAACAGTCGTGACCAGCCAGCCATATCAAACACCACATCGCTGTTCGAATCGTCTGGAAAATGCGCTGGAACACATGCGCCGACGCAGCATACAAACTAAGAGATCGCGTTCTATGTGGGATCAAGCACAGAGTCCGTATCAGCTGTACCAAAACTTTTATGGCCAACAAGGCGATCCCGAAGATGATTTTTATAATGCTGGTGGCAATGGCAACATTGGACGCGGTTATTATGCTAAACACATACAGCGCACTGGACGTCCATATCCATATGTTGGCGCAGAAACAAGTGGTGGTCCAAGCACTCTGGGGCTAGAGGATCTTCTGGCTACGCATGGCCAACGACAGCCACACAAACTGGCCATATCACGTGTGGATGTCGAGGATTTAAAGGTGCGCGTGCCGCCTGGCAAATCTGCAACGCGTTGGGTAGAGATAGACAAATGCAAGTTTAGCACAGAGAACTCCACGCTGGATACGCGTCTCATCTTTCCCGATTTAACATTAAGCGGCAAGGTGGTAATGCAGCCAACAGGCGGTCGTTGTCACATGATATTGCGTCTTAGACATGCAGGCATCGAATTTCGCACCGTACCTATTGGCTTGGAGTCTGGGCCGGCACAAGAGCAATCAAGACGTTTGGGTGCAGCTTCGGTGCGCACAGATTCGCACTTTGCCGAGCCCGGTTTCATATCTGTGTTTGCACACGGATGTCAAGGACCCAGCGGCATACGACTTCGTCAGAACTCCAAGCGGCGGTTTGGATTTGCAAGTCATGAGCCAACAGCTCCTTCGCATGCAGCGCCGCAAGTGGAGTTAAGCGAGCCGCATATCATATTGGGTACTGCTGGGACACAGCGTTGGGGCAAGTATCATAAACCTGATTATGATATAAGGAGTGGATATCAGCAGCAGCAAGCGACCACAACACAACGCGATCAGAGCCTAAATTTTGGTAGCCATGAAAGCGATTCACGTGAGTTTTTCGATGTCAACGGTGATAACTTTTATCGGCGGCAATTCAATAAGCGACGACGCCGGCGCCGTCGGGATACAGGCAATAGGCGCAAGCGGCAGTACACGGAATCAGCGGATCAATTTGATGAGATGAACTTTAACGAAGATGTGCTGCATTTTTCGGATGAGCAGCTGCAGCATTTGGTTGAAACGGATGCGCGTGCTTTTGCGGATATTTTTGCGGGCGAACGCGAGGAATTTGTAACCGATGCCATGTCTAATGAGCTGGAGAAGCTGTTTTCAATGGGTGTTCGCGGTCTATTGACCACATACATGCAACGCGCTCTACAGCCGGCAATTAAGGAGACACTGATGGAGAACTTGGGCTATACGTTAAGCTATGGCTAAACGCAATTTTTTGTAAAACAAAAGTAAAAATACGCGTATTTATTTAAACATAAATTAAATCTTTCTCAATAATAACGGTGCATTCGCTTATTAAACCTTACCAATTTTGCAGTATCCATTTAATTTTATTTCGCTAACACTGTGATCACTCGCTCCAACGAATTTAACACACATACACTAGAAGTCGATGTGGTTTTTCTAAATTTTCACTAAAGGGATTTCACCTTGTTTGGGGCATCAATAATTTTGAATAATTAAACACATAATATATCTAAGTTAAAGCCTTACAACATATTCCGTTGATATGATGCAAACGTTTTGAAATGTCCGTTACAACTGTTTGGCTTTGCAGGAATGCGCTAAATACGGCCCAGGCAGGTCTTGATTTATGTCGAGGGTTGGTGGTTTTAAAGGATGCTGTAATAAACTGCGCAGACTCGTCACGCCTCTGCTGGTAAGCCATTGGTGGGATAGCTCTGTCAAAAAACAGCCAATAAAATACACTTGTAGCCATTAAATTGAATTAAACAATTTGGTAACTGGTACTAAATTTAAAATGTTGACGTAGAATTTCGCATAATTAAGAAGTATTAATTTTCTTTGTTTGAATAAGTTATATAACGATATTGTAGTTCTAGTTAAAGTAAATTATTCAAAAATATTAAATGATTATTTATATTTTATTATTTTATCAAATTTGAATCTTCACACAGTATTATTATTATTTTATTATTAGTGATATGTTAATACCCTGTACACAAAGTTTAAAAAAGTATTATAGATTTGTTTTATAATTAAATTTTCGTCATTTAAAGCATAAAATTGTGGAAATTATTATTGAAAACTTATGTACTATACGCAGTTTTTAACTAACGGTTTAGATTTGATTATTTCATATTTTTAACAGCTCCCATTTTCGCTGTGTTGAACAACTATTCATTGCTGTGCATGTCTTAACGAGTTGGTATGCGTTTTCCAACACTGCTTAATATGTCACAACAATGTTGCATCCCTCGTCTGCACTCATTTCCTAGATTTATTAAAAATTTCAAATTACTTTCTTTATCTTTTTTAATAATGAATTATTAAACAGGTGAGATAAATCTGTAGCTAAACAAAGCTAGCAACAAAACAATGAAAAACATTGCGCGTGTAATGATAATTTATATAAGAAAAGACGCGTCGAAAATGTTTACGCATTTAGCGTAGCGCCAACATCGATAAGGGGTGGTCGGTCAGGTGGTGTCTTTTTTACTTCTGCACGCATTATATAATTACAAAATCGACAATAAACATATGCCAAATGATAAGATAGTTACGCATTTTTATGCACTAAGTCGTTGTCGCCGTGTAAAGTTCTCGTACAAAAACAAAAACAGATCGTTAATTCGAAACAAAGTGAGTCAATGACTATCACGGACGAGCAATAACCTTGAGACCTTCTCAATGCTGTGTGTTTTTTTGTGCGTTCCAATTGCGTCAATCGTATGTCTATGTCATGATATTTTCCTTTTCAGATACACGGACACATAGTCGCACATACTACGTACGCAACATCTTGCAAGTCATGTTAATCGAATTTTAATGCAGCCGCCGTCAGTGCTAAAGGATGCTGTGAATATAGCAGATTATACAAAGTCGTCGCTGGTTACAACGTACAAGCGTCGCGCGACTACGCATGCAATTATAGCAGACGCAGAGCACCGGCACAGGACGCGGCTCCAACTTGGAAAATGTCGAGCAGCTCATGCGTGACTAGAAGCTCTGGCAGCGCAACCGGAACGAGCAACGGCGTGGATGGCGGCTCTTATATACGCACAATCGAATGGAATATGATGAACAAGTCCAAGTTTTTTCCGCTGTCCATGCTTAGTTCGTTTTCGGTGCGCTGCTGCCTGTTTCCACTGACTGTGATCAAAACGCAGCTGCAGGTGCAGCACAAAAGCGATGTCTATAAAGGCATGATTGATTGTGCAATGAAAATCTATCGCTCGGAAGGTGTACCCGGACTATATCGTGGATTTTGGATCTCATCAGTGCAAATCGTTTCTGGCGTTTTTTATATTAGCACGTACGAAGGTGTGCGACACATACTTACTGATCTGGGTGCTGGACACCGTGTAAAAGCTTTAGTTGGCGGTGGTTGTGCTTCGCTCGTAGGTCAAACCATAATAGTTCCTTTCGACGTAATATCACAGCATGCAATGGTACTGGGCATGTCCGCGCACGCTAGCCAAGGTGCCACGAATGTTATGAATCCGTTGGGCATTAAGGCTTGGCCAGGTCGTAGTCGTTTACACATATCCATGGATATAGCGCGTGAAATTATGCGACGGGATGGTTTTGGCGGTTTTTACAGAGGTTACACAGCCAGCTTAATGGCCTATGTTCCAAACTCAGCTATGTGGTGGGTTTTCTATCATTTGTACCAAGGTAAGTTCATTTAATGCAAATTAAAAATATTTAAATACATTTTTATTTGCCTTTCTGCAGATGAACTTTTCCGTGTCTGTCCTACTTGGGTATCCCATTTATTTATACAATGTGTAGCAGGCAGTTTAGGCGGATTTACAACAACCATATTAACAAATCCACTGGACATTGTACGAGCGCGTCTGCAGGTTAATACATTGGTTTATTTGTTAGCAACATTTTTAGTAATGCAACTTTTTGTACAGGTGCATCGTTTAAACTCTATGAATGATGCATTTAAAGAGCTTTGGCGCGAAGAGAAACTCAATTGTTTCTTTAAAGGACTGTCAGCACGTCTGGTGCAATCTGCCGCCTTCTCGTTTAGCATTATCTTAGGTTATGAGACCATCAAACGCATTGCCATAGACGATCGCTATAAACATCAGATACGCTGGTAAACTAGCGCACAAAAATAGAAGACCTGCATTTACCCAACGTACACAACCACCAAAATCAATCAATGCGGTAAAGAAACTTGTTGAGTTTTGTAAATAACTGGCATAATAATTAGCGGAATTAATTAAAAATCTGTTGGATAACTAAGTTTATTAGAACGTTTAATTCTTTCATAGCAAAAAGAGAGTAATGAGAATACACAAAAAGCAAATTCAAAACGCTATAAAATGTTAAAAATACGTAGCATATTGTATGCAACTTAATTATTTAAAAACGCAAGTGTTATAGTTTAGATTGTATATTTTTTTGTTAATGTAACTTTATATACATTCAGTTCGCAAATGAAATGGTAATTAACAGAGTTATTCTTATGTATATGGTAAACTATAGTATGTAATTGATGATGATGTTGATAATAATGTTGTTTATAAATTTAACATTAGGTAATAAACAAAAAGAGGCTTGCATCAAAGCCGAACTAAACCACTGGACACATTAATACTATATATAGATTATTTGTCTGTTCAGTGTAAAAAGCAGGACATAGGGCAAAATGTAACCTTAGCGAATTAAAGTTCTTTAAGATTGTGTGTGTTTTCAGAATGAAATATTAATTTTATTTATGCATTGTAATAAAGTACAAACCAAGAATTAATCAATTTTTGGCCATGTGAAATCTAAAATTGTTATGATCTACTGAAGGTTCCACAAAATACTTCTTCATCATTATTGTATGTAGTCCTCATCATATTAAATTTTCAAATAACTTCAGAATTGATCCAGATATGCGTATATATATGGAACATCAAACTTAAAATACGTACAAAAACACAAGCATCCACATAGGCTAGAATCCCTCAAAAAAACAAAAACACATTTGTTAGGCTTTCAGCGCTGATATATTATAATTCTGTCTCGGCCAACAATCTTCAATTTTGGCCTACAAATCCAAAACTATGCACAAATACAGTATATTTTTTAATATGGGTTTCACAATTTCAAGTCGATGGCAAATCAGCAAACAGCGGGACGATAACTAGTTCCTTTCCTAGATTGCGCTTTGCTTAATAAATGGTATAAAGACAGTTGTAACGTTTTCCATTGCTACTTTAAGCTTAACTTTATTGGTTTGACCAAATAGTACAATGGATTCCCTTACCCTGGAAAAGGCTGGGCTACTACATTGTAGAGTAATTTATAAAAATGCGATTGGAATATAAAACAACTATGATGACAAAACAATATGGGACTTAGGCGAGCATCTTGCGGATCATATAGTTCAAAATTCCACCATTCTTGTAGTAGGTAATGTCCACCTCAGTGTCAAAACGCAGAATTGCATCAAAAACAGTGCCATCAGCCTGAAGATGTAAAGTAAAAATTATGTTACCGAAAAATGTAAAACAGATTTTTCATAGAACGAACCTCCACTTGAATCTTCTGACCAGGCTTTATACCATTTTCGGGCAAGGCTATATTGTATAGCTCCCGACCACTCAAATTTAGTGTCTCAGCGTTTTGGCCTGGCAGGAATTGCAAAGGTATAATTCCCATGCCTACCAAATTGGAGCGATGTATGCGTTCATAAGACTCGGCAATTACAGCCTTAATGCCCAACAAAAACGGACCCTTGGCAGCCCAATCTCGGCTTGAGCCACTGCCATACTCCTTGCCAACGACCAAGATAGTTGACGTGCCCTCTTCGCGGTAGCTAGAAGTGCACACAATAAAAAATTCTCAAAAATTTAAATAATTAAGCACAATGGTCCTACCGCTCAGCAGCATCAAAAATGTCCATTTCTTCCTGGCTGGGTATATGCAAAGTGCGTGGGCCGGTTTTGGTGATCAGTTTGTTAACTATCCTTATGTTGGCAAAAGTGCCACGTGCCATTATGGCATCATTGCCACGACGTGAGCCATAAGAGTTAAAATCTCGGGGTGTAAGATTACGTTCGGAAAGGAAACGGGCAGCTGGTGAGTTTCTGGCAATAGAGCCGGCAGGGGAAATGTGATCTGTGGTCACAGAGTCACCCAAGAAAAGCAAGCAACGGGCCTTTTGTATGCTCTTCAGTTGAGGTAAATCGCGTGTCATGCCCTCAAAGAAGGGCGGACGCTTAATGTAGGTAGACTCGGCGCTCCAAGGGTACAACTTGCCATCAGAAACCTCCAGAGTTTGCCAGTCCTTGGAACCTTGCTCGATTTTGCCTATAATTGATAGTTGTTTAAGGTCTGTTTTAGAGACATAATATTTTTTACTTACTGTAGACTTCCTGGAACATGGCTGGTATAACGTGTTTGTTTTCCACCTCCTGAATCTCATTACGTGTGGGCCAAATGTCGCGCAAGAAAACATTTTTGCCACTGCCATCCACGCCCAACGGTTCTTTTTCAAAATCTATGTCCACACGCCCAGCTATGGCATAGGCAATCACTAGCAAAGGACTGGCCAGGTAATTTGCACGTGTATTAGGATGTATACGACCTTCGAAATTGCGATTTCCTGATAATACACCGCAGCATACCAAATTGTTTTTCTCAATAGTGTTAACAACATTTTCATCCAGCGGGCCCGAGTTACCAATACAAGTCATACAGCCATAACCCACAATATCGAAGCCCAGCTTCTCCAGATATGGAATAACGCCAGATTCCTGCAGGTAATATGTCACTACACCAGAGCCCGGCGACAGAGACGTCTTAATGTACGGTAAAATACTGAGGCCCTTTTCTACGGCCTTTTTAGCCAGTAAACCAGCGCCTAACATGACTGACGGATTTGAGGTGTTTGTACATGATGTAATGGCTGCAATAACTACAGAGCCGTGTTTAATGTTGTAGGTTTTACCATCATCCCACTGGAACTCGCCGCTGGCGGCCAATGCCTCAGGTGCAATTGCAAAACCTTTGAATCCGACCTAAAATGGAAATAACAAAATAAGTATATTATACAAAACTAACAGTGGGGCGTTCATTGACCCCCAGTTTATCTAATTGTAGGTCAGTTTGTTTGCGGAAACTGCCGCATGACGACGCCACATAAGTTCAAGACACGGGGTTCAGTGTGCTTGCCGTTGCACGCAGCCAGTTGAATTTGCAAATTATCCCAACAAATTGCAATAAAAGGAAAATTCTGATGACAATTTTAAAAATTCGGCATAAAAGTTTCGACGACCGTGCCAGAAATGAAAATGCAAAGCTCAGCATATTTTGGCAATAACCAAAAGCGATCGAAGCCAGCGCAGGAAATCTGATGCGTTGGCAGCGGCCATTGAACGGATCAATGCAGCTTATAAGAACGAGCTTGACAAATGCTTGCTTTCAGTTCTTAACAATACGTGGCCGACCTGTGTGTATTTTTAGTTGTTAGGCATTTCAGAATTAACTACTTTGGTGGATTAGTTTATGATCGATTAGCAATCCGTTTGTGGCATTCATAAAGCTGGCACATCAATACAATCCGCTGTGACTCGTGAAACTGAAATTAAGTGCTAAAATGGTGTTTGTACGTTCTGTATTTATATCGAGTTATCTAAGGAAATAGTAGCCGTGATTTTACATGCAAGGCTATCACATATCACAGTTGCTGTTTCTTTTAGATAGCTCTTTTGTAAGCAGCTTAGTCGAAAGAATGGGTTATATGAGTGAAATTGTTGCAAGGTGTTACTCGAGTTTCAATTTATGGGATACACCAAGTTCAGTTTTGTTACATGGCAAGCATCACTGGGCTTTGTTTATCTCATAAGAGCGAAATTACTACAACTTACAGGACTGGTCAAGCAGGATTTAAAGTCCTCAAGCATGTTTGAAACAGAGACACGATCGTGCGGACGCTTGGGTCCAGAAACTGATGTTACGACAGTAGACAAATCCAAAGTGATGGTCTAAAAGTACAAAATGGAAAGTAAGTACATTCCTATGGTATTAAATATCGTCCAGCAGACCTGCGTGAACTTGGGATCTTGAGCGTCATCAGAGTAATTACGCAATTGTTGCGTGTCCTTAAGATACTGACGTATTATATCAATTTTTTGTTCAGAGCGATCTACAAAACACATTTTAATTATATAAGAATTAAAAACGCTTTTTGTCCACTTACTTGTTTGTCTCATGTAGCTAAGAGTATTCTCATCGATGGGGAAGTACCCCACAGTGGCGCCGTACTCAGGACACATGTTGCTAATAGTGGCGCGATCGGCAATGCTTAGCTCTGCCACACCAGATCCATAGAATTCCACGAATTTTCCCACCACGCCCAGCTGCCGCAAATGCTTCGTTATTGTTAATACCAAATCAGTGGAGGTAACCAGTGAACCCAGCTTGCCCACCAGCTTGTAGCCAATAACTTCGGGCAACAACATAGAAATTGATTGACCCAACATAACAGCTTCAGCCTCAATACCGCCAACACCCCAACCCAACACTCCCAATCCATTGATCATGGTGGTATGCGAGTCAGTGCCCACAACGCTGTCTGGGTACAAGATCTTGGCTCCATCTCCTGCATCTCCTTCGAAGACTACACGTGCCAAATATTCCAAGTTAACCTGATGGACAATGCCAGAGCCGGGTGGCACAATTAACATATTGTTAAAGGCACGTGCGCCCCACTAAAACATAGACAAAATATGAGTAACATTATTTGGGAATCAGAAACAATGACTACCTTGAGGAAGGTGAAACGTTCCTTGTTGCGTTCAAACTCCAAGTTCTGATTTTTGGCTAAAGCGTCGGCCACACGAGCAAAATCTACTTGCACGGAATGATCGATGACCAAGTCAGCGGGGCAGATGGGATTTATTTTCTCGGGATTGCCACCCAAGTCCACGACTGCATCGCGCATAGCTGCAAAGTCTACAACGGCGGGCACGCCGGTAAAATCCTGTAATAAGACAAGTATTTGGTGTAGCTTATAAGGAAATAAAGTTAAAGAGTTATTTACCTGCAGTATGACACGCGCTGGTTTAAAGGATACCTCTACATCATTCGAGCCTTGCTTTAGAGCGGGCGTCCAACCAAGTATGCTTTGCACATCCTTTTCAAGCACATGGAAATTGTCACAATTCCTTACCGCTGACTCCAGGAGTACCCGAATGGAATAGGGCAAGTGATCTGAAAATAAAAACAAAAGGTATAATTTTGTATGCTGGTTGGTGAGGAGGAGTAAGAATCCAACTATGTTTGCACTACGCCGTTTGTTTATGCAATGGCTTATTAATATGCTAATGGTATGGATGTTTTGAAATTACTATATTATTTTTTAAGTGCATTTCAGATGCTGTAACAATAAAAGGGAAATACATAAATGCGAACATTTTAAAGATTGTACGCTTTAGAGAGGTTATCGTGTGTTTATTCTATAAATCAATAATGTTTAGAAGCTAACAAAATAAGCTAGACAAACTAAGGGATAATTCACTTAAACTGCTTGCAAGATAACAGGCTGTTATCAGCGCAATTAAGTGTAAGTGTATGATTTCCTCTTGGATTGCACTTCAGAACAGTGCCGGCTCAAGCATATTTTGCGACCCGTTGAAAATTATTTGGCCAGGCATCCAATAGAGCCGATTAATTTCTTATAAAGTACATAGTTTTAAAACTTATCAAAGAAATTATTATCATCAAAATTCCTTGCCACTTGTTTTCGCTACTTCGATATTAAGTTTTTTGGGTTTCTGGGGCATCAAATTTAGAATGTGGATTCATCAGTCTAATAAAAGCAGCAATGTTGATATTTTGCAGAAGCAATACAGTTAATTACTTTTATGCGAATAATTTTCCCCACCATCATATGTTTTTATGCTCGTAAAATGTCTCGCTTTAATAATCTTTGCCGTCGACACACGCGCCGTCATAGAAAAATGACCATTCCAGTAAATTTAAAGATATGTTCGAAGCGACAGACGAGAATGAAATCACCTCATATCAGCAGATTTGGTTGGTCTCGCACACATTTGATAAGCCTCCAACAATGTGTACAATAATTTTCGTTATCAAAACATGTCGCGGACGACATGTCAGACGAGCCTCAATAAGTATTTAATTAAATCACTGTCAACTTTCGTTTTTGTATTTGGAAAGCTTGAATTAGTCGAAGCTTGCATTATCGCAAACGTAGGCACCTTTTGTTGACACTGCTTTGACTTACAAATTAACTTGACTAAGCATTGGCCGCTTTAAGTATAGGCGTGGTTGGGGGTCAAACTTCAAGTTACAAAACTGCACATTCAACAGGTGTTAAGTAAAGCTCAGCTCTTTTTTTTGTTGTTGTTTTTAAATTGATTAAATGCTTTTATAATGGAAGTTATGAATTTCACAACTAAACCCACACGTAGGCAGGTGTACGCCCACCGGCCCCGCGCCCACTTACCATATTTGCTATCAATGGAGGCCAAATCAAAGTACTTGTAGACAGTACCGTCCTGTGTAAATGATTTCTCGAACTGCGCAAAAGGATTAGTACCTGAAATGAATTATTAATTAATGTTGGGACTATCTCTGTTTAAGTTTTAACGTTCTTACCGGCCATTGTTATTGTTTGCACTTGGCGTGATTTATAAAGAATGCTTTCACTTTGCTTGAACCCGACCAGCAAAATGCCAAGCAGTGCGGCGAAATGTCAATTTGCAGAGTAATTTTTCAACTTTACAGCACTGATTTTTCAGCAATCGTTATGTATTTGAATATTTTGGCATTAATTTAAACAAATTTTTGCCAATAAATTCATTTATAGTGGCACTTAGGCACTGGATTGCCAATAAGGGGATGGAAGACAATTTATACGTTATGTTCGCCAAAATTCTAACGTTTGGATTATATCGATAATCCCTTGTAAATCGATATTGAAAATGCTGCTGCGCGACCATCGTTATCATATATGAAGGTATCGATGCCTATTGAATCTTTTTTTGTAAGCGCACGCTGCTTTGATTAGTTTGTTTATAATTTTAAGTAATGTCTCAACAAGAGTTAGAGGAGCCTTCCAAGGACAAACTGCGTTCGATGGGCTGTGATTTCAATCCGCTCTCGCGCTGCGATGGTTCTGTCATGTTTGCTCAAGGTTTTTAAATACACTACTATCTAATTCCTGCTATAAACGTGCTGCTCTTTTACAAAGGTTCAACAGTTGTTATTGCTGCTGTGCTGGGGCCCATAGAAGTAAAAACACAGCATCTTAGCATAGATGGCAGCTACTTGGAATGCAACTATAGGCCTAAAGCTGGGCTGCCACAGGTAAAGGAGCGTATACGTGAAGCAGCCATAAAAGATGTGCTGGATTTGGCAGTGCTCAGTGAAGCTCATCCGCGATCCAGAATGTCTTTACAAGTGCAGGAATTGGAGGATCGTGGAAGTGTAAGTTACAAGACACACTTTAATTCAACGTAGTAACACTTTACGTGCTCTAGATGGATGCCTGCGCCTTGAATGCTGCCTGCTTGGGCCTGTTAATCAGCGGTTTGCCCTTGAAGTATAGCTTTGCCGCAGTCCACTGCATTATTAATGATAAGGATGAATTTGTACTTGATCCGGACGTGAACGAAACGCAAAATCAACGCGCCACCTTTACATTTGCCTTTGATTCGGTGGATCGAAACCTGTTGCTGGTGCAAACGAAAGGCATCTTCAAAATTGCAGAGTTAAACGATGCCGTTTGCCTTTGCCGTTCTGCCACTGAAGAAATCTTTAAGTTTTATCAGAAACAATTAACCGCTTTTCATGTTAAAAGTGCGGATCAATCAACGGCCATGGAAACATGATTAAATCAATTTAATTTGGAAGTTACAAACTGTTTGTTTAGTGAAATTTATTTGGTAAAATAATTGCTAATGCTGCTTATACGCAAAGGTGTGCCCTTAAGCACCTGTGAGTTGGATTCATCAATATGTACGACCACAAAGTCACCCACGCCTATTTGCTTTTTATCCTCACTTTTAAAAGTAGGTAGTGCCATGGCTGGTACGATGACCTTAATATTGGAATCGTTGCGCCCGAACCAATGCGCCTCGGAACGTTTGCTTTTACCCTCAATAAGTATAAGCTGCTCCTGGCCTTCAAAACGTTTGTGCAGCATTGTAGCGCCTTGTCGAAAGGCCTGCACCATGCGTTGCAGCCTCGCTGTCTTTACCGGCAGTGGCACATCGTCTGCGTAACGTCTATGCGCGCTGGTTTTCTCCCTCATGCTGTAGGCGAACAGATAGGCAACATTGTACTGCACGCTGTTGATGAGTGAGATGGTATCCTCAAACTCTGCTTCAGTCTCGCCGCAAAAACCACATATGAAATCGCTGGACAAACCCACATTCGGCAGAACTTGACGTATGTGCTCAACTAGCTGCAGATACGCTTCTCTAGTGTAACCACGACGCATGCGTTCGAGCACTGCACTGCTGCCCGACTGTGCTGGTAAGTGTAACTGTTTGCATACATTGGGGTAGTCACGTACTATGTGTAGCACGTCATCGGAGAAGTCTTTTGGATGTGGCGATGTAAATCGTATGCGCATCTCAGGCACCGCCTCAGCAACACTTTGCAGCAAGGCGGCAAAAGGCAGGCCACCCAACTTGGGTTTGTAAACTGTTTTAAAGCCAGGCACAGAGCTGATTTTGCCTTCTGTGTCCTGTGGAGTGCTTTTGTCTCTGTATGAATTTACGTTCTGCCCTAGAAGAGTAACCTCTTTGATGCCCTGCTCCTCTAAGGCTTGCACCTCGCGCACAATCGACTTAAGTGGCCGGGAACGTTCACGGCCGCGTGTGAATGGCACTATGCAATAGGAGCACATGTTATCACAGCCACGCATAATAGATACAAATGCTGTAGATGAATCAGCATTTAAACGCACTGGCATAACGTCTGCATAGGTTTCATCTAAGGAAAGCAAGACATTGATAGCCGAGTTGCCATAATGACGTGCTACAGCCAATAAACGTGGTAGATCTTTGTAACTATCGGGGCCCGCAATGACGTCAACACATTGTTCCTGCTCCAGCAAACGCTCTTTGAGTCGCTCGGCCATGCAGCCCAAAAGCGTTAGCTGCAGCGGCTGGCGCTTGGAGCCCCTACGCTCTTTCAGAGCGCGCAAGTGACGCAAACGATTCCAAATCTTTTGCTCGGCACCATCCCGTACGGCACAGGTGACTAACATAATGACATCTGCCTGTTGCATGTCCTCACATCGCTGATATCCATTTTGCTGCATTATGCTCCATACCACTTCACTGTCGTTGGTATTCATTTGGCATCCATATATCTCAAAGAACACGCGCCTGCCATTACCATTAAAATCGATGGCATTAAGGTAGGGCACATTTTCGTTTTCTAATTGATGAACGGGATCTGACCCACTAAGTTTCAGTTTGGACACTGGTTTTACTGTGAAAAAGTCCTGTAAGCCGGGTCCGCGTTGTACGCGCTCCATAAAAGTCTCACGTGCGCCGGCCTTACTAGGCGCTTGTGTTGCGGTTGTCACTGTTGCGGCATTCAGAGCTGCATTGCTTTGGACGCGTCGTTGTTGGCAACGCCAGTTGTTGTATAAACATCGTTTTAATGTTTGCAAGCGCGGCTTCATCACGTTTTAATATATAAATATCTAAATACTTTTTTAAGACTTATGCAAGTTGTTTATTAAATAACAGCTGAGTGTGAACCGTTGTTGTTGCCACCTCAGTTGGCTGAATGCTTGTTTTGACGATCTGGGAGCGCTATTCTTTTGTGACGGAACTAATGTCAGTTCATCACAACTAAAGTCTAGCAGAGTAGTTGTGCGCTAGATGGCGCTTTTAAAAATAATTTGGCTGGTTCATTTCCGAGCTGATGTAATTCTAAAATTAACAGCTTTTACGCAAGATGGCGAATTGGTAGGTTGGCAACACACAACGAAACTATTGGTTTGTGTCTAAGTTGTAGCAAATTTCACGCCATCTGTGCGCTCGATGCTGTTGATCTACTTAACGAAGATTATGGTTCATCTAGAAACTAAATAGGAAAAGTTAACAGTAAAATTGAGTTACGCAATTCGTAGTCTAGATGGCGCTCTAACTTATGCGATAGAAACGCACGCTAGGTTATTCCTTGCTTGTTGATTTAAACTGGATTCATAAGTTTCTCACAGAAACGTTTGTTTAGAAGAGCATTAAATAAAGCTAATAAAACTGTTGAAACAAAAATAATAAAACAAATTTTGTGCCCACCATAGCTCATAATGGGTTTATTCATATATTTTGTCCTAAACACAAAAATTAGAATTCCATAGAAAAAGTATTATTAAAATGTTTTTTTGTTTCTTTCGATTTTTTGTTTTAAATAAAAGTTTTACTTACTTACTGCAATTTATTTAAGATACTTTTAAGGTTTTCCCTCTGTGATTAAAATGTCGAAATAATAATGTCGAAAGTTCATATAATGGTAACTCTTAGATATTTTTGAGATTCGCCCATAGTTCAGATGCAAGTGATAGAACTCGAGATATATGTACTCAAAACCATGAAAGAAAGTGATTTCTTTTTTGGGGCAAAGGCGACATGGCTGTTTTAAGGCTTATAAACTAGTGTCTTTTGAAGATCCTAAGTACTATTATTCTAGATTTTTATTAAAATCACTTGATTACGTTTATTGTTACTTTTCATTACACAAGCAACAGCTAAACAAACCATTCGGCCACAGATTTGAAGTACTTGACCGCACTTTACAATAAGGAATTAGTCGTTCTCCTTATGAGCTCATCAGGGTCATGTTAATAATGCACAGGTGAAAACCAAATGCAGACACAAACAGTCTCTTCAAATGAAGGTGTTTATGTGTGAGTGTGTGCTAAGTAGACGCATTCAGAACTAAATTTACAAATACCGGCATTTTGTGGTTTTGTGGGTCAATAACTGAATAATAGCGTCAACTAAATGTGCGCATAAATACTAAGTAATGGCAAATGTTGTTGGTTACACACTCTACTACATATAATAAATATGTATTTATTTTGGTTGTGAGCGTGTGGCGGCTGGTGTGGGCGTGGCTGGCCCACATACTATCGTACATATTTGTAAACACTTACAAGCAAAAATATTTTAATGAAAATGAAATGAAAATTCCACTTTCGGCCAAAAGAATTTCGTAATTACATACTGCGAAAAAATGCTGTAATTAAATTCATGAAGTTTTCCTTGGCGCAACGAAGCGACGAAGCGTTTGCCATTTTTGGAGCCTTGCCCCAATCCGTATATCTGCCTTGCTACCTCTTTCCAACCCTAAATCTCTACGCTGTTTTGCTGCTCGCTCAAACTCGGCAAGTTGGTTAAGCATTTTCTTGTATTTTGTCGGCACTTTTCCGCTTAAGTTATTTTCGCATGAGTTTTTCTTCTAGTCGAGCAGCTGCTATAAATCTTGCCGCTCAACTTTGACTCAAACGACGCCATGTTCTGTTTTGGGGCTTTATATGTGTGCGAGTGTGTGTGCGTGTATGTGGAGCCTTTTGGCCTACGCATACACCGAGCAGCTTATTTTTTCCAAGTTTTGGTCCGCTGAAACTTATTTTGCCAAATTGGCGTAAATTTTAAAAAGCAGCAGTCAATAAATAATGTATAATTCAATTGTGCAGATTGTGTTTATTTTTGTATGTACATAATTTCTAGTTATCCAGAGCAATTAATCCGACAATTCAGCTCCAAAACACGCGCAGTTCTTTGACAGCGGGATATTTTGTGTGCTCACCACTTGAGCTTCTGGCTTAGACTTTTTTTTATAAAAAATATTTATATGAAATGTTTGTGACTCAATAAAGCAATAGCTTCACATCTTGATCTGAGCTCATATCTAATGGAATAAGTGCTTTGAAGTTACTTTTTAAAAACTTCAAAAAATGATCAGAGTATATGGCGCAGAAATATGGATATGGTAGAATCTAGATAGCAAGAGAGCTCATTTACTCGGTCATTATTCTGGTTTGACCCAATATCCATTTATTTACTGTCAGGTTTCTCTGTACTAAACATGAATGCTTCCCGGTGGCAAGGTATGTGGCCCATGTACAAAAATAGATAATGGCTATTTATTTTTTGTACCTAAAAACCGATTTGGTAGACGATATAAGCGAATTGGAACAAAATAGCCGGTTTTACGAGGTTCATAATTCTGAATATTACCAATCAGAATGCTTCAGTACAGACAATATCCTTCAGATGACTATGTGACTTGCCTAAGGAGTTTGGAATAGTTTTTTTTAGGTAGTCTAGCAATTTTTTCCCACGATATCCCAGGAGCTGTCCAGTGGATTGCTCTATATCCAGCTTGTGACGACTTTGTAGCCACTTGACTTAACCTTTGGAGCACTCCATGAATACTTTTCATGAGAGATACGCTTAAAGGAAGAATTAATCTAATGTTGAAGTTTCGATAGCTCTGCGGGGCGGATTTCTCCTCCTCATCTCATTGGCTTCTACAGAGCTTATGGTAAAGGTTGTTGTTCTTGTAGCTAGAGTTGAGGGATGACACATATGTACACAATCACAAACATATGGAAAGATATAGATTAGATAAATAGATATAAGAGAGGAAGAGATAAAGAGATGGGGGGTTGACGAAAATTCACAAAGCTTTAGGAGTACTCAGGTCCAGATCGAAAGTTGTGATAAGTCAACCTTTTCCGATTGGCTTTGCATTTACGCCAGATGTTGGAAAAACCTGCACGTAACTGACCAAGGGTAGACCTCATGTGCCTGGGAATTTGTCACTCCACAGGGTCTACACTTAGGGGCTTAATACCCAATACTGCATTCGGTCTTGAGTGCTGAAGAACTTTCTCCACGGCCTCCGTGTGTACCAGCGAAAGTTTGTCCCTCATTGGAAGAGGGCGTTCACGGCGGTCGTCGTGGCAGACAGGCCGAGATCTAGCAGACATTGGAGTTTCCAACGTTGCATGATGCGGCTGAGAATCATACAAGCAAAAAGTCAGTGTTCTGTAGAGGCTCGAACCGCGGCTTGTTTTCCTATTTATTTTTAGACAAGTACAACAACATATTAGGTGAAGAAATAACGTTTGAGCCGTCTCGTGTAGAGATCTGCCACGGTTTGTTTGGTCTGTTGGACTCAGTTACCATTCATTATTGCTTGCAATAAGGATGTTAAAAGAAATGATTGGGAACTCAACTGCAAAACAGTAGGCTGCATGAGTAACCTAATTTGGATACTACCCAGTTATATGAGTCGCTCAGTCGCATGGCCAATAGAAGAGCTAGGTCCTTTCCTGCAAGATTCAGGGGTGAAATGCTAATAGAGGGCTGTGCTTGAAGTAGCACGAAGGACACCCGTAATGCCAGCTGCAAGCTGTACTCTACTGAGGATTGGCTCCTCAACGCTGGCCCGTCTAGGAGGATGTGTCAGATTATAGCATATAGTATTATACCATATAGTATAATATTTGGAGACACTCACACTTATGCCTTATGATCTTTTTAAAGGCCAAGGCAAGATTTCAGCGACATCTTACCTTCATGCGTTCGTTAATATTTTTGGTCCAGTCCAGTTTTCTGACCAATGCTCTCCCCAGATATTTTGGACGGTCGCTAAAGAAAAGAACAGAAGAGTGGGTGAGCCTTCGAATTTTATATCTAGCTGAGAAGAGATCAATATCAATGTTTGTCAGGAATTGAGTTGAATTTGCTGTCCAATTGTTACAAACAGTAGAAAAGTGGGTGAAGTATGTGCCAAATATTTTCCTTCCTTTGTCAGAATTTCAAAAGTACTCTGGTTGGATTGAACTAAACCGCTCGATTTATTAAAAGCGAAAAGTATACTGATATTTTTTTAACGAAAGTAGTGAGTAACGGCTTAGGATAGTGGCCTACAATGCTCTGCAGATGTGTCATCCTTAAAAGACACTCTGGAGCTGCGCTACTACGAGATCCTAAAATTAGATAGATGTTTTTACAGCTGGCAGTAACCACACTTCACACTCAGTCGTAAGAACTCCTTGGTCTATCCCATTAACAGCACCAGCCGCTTAAGGATTTCAGGACTGCTCTTTATAAAAACACAAAGTAAAGCTCCCAATATTAAGATTAATTCCGAATGGATCATTAGTCAGCTGCTCGTTTCAAGCAAAACTCACTGGTTCTTAAGAGCACTCTTACATGTGCTCCACTATCCTACCCTAAGGCCATTGGTTTACCACGAAATCGACTGCTCTACGTCACAACCGAACCACACCCACTCCCACACCCAGTAAACACGCACCCTTGGCGCACCCCCAACTTAACGACACTTTTAGGTACCATAACGTGGGCGCACACATAATGAGGCCTTGAATGGCTCAATGCTTGGCCTTTAAAACGCTTCAAGTTAGCTTACAGATTTTTTCGACTCCCCTTGGGGGCAGGGCAAGAACGCAGGGCGGTGTTGAGGGTTGCTTTACTGTTCAATTTATGCGCTGTTTATGGCGTTATACAACACTGAGCGCAGCACGCCCATCGACTTCAGTTTTCAGCGTAAAATTCAACTTGCAAGGGGGCAAGGGGAGATGTATGTTGGGGGCTGCGCTGCGGTGTTAACGGCACTGCTGAGAATAATTCGCTACCCAGCGACAACAACAACAAACAACAACAACGTTAAGAGAAAAGAAAGCGCACGTTAATAGAAAATGGCGCTGGTTGTCGGTCGCTCGTTGTTGTTAAATTGAAATTGTCGCGCAAATAAAAATTTGCATATTTTAGCATTGATTTTGTGCCCAACGACCCCGACTGGCCATTTACAGTGAAGCCCGTGGGAGTTTGTCGTCTGTACTACGCGGCGTATGCGCAATGTGCACAAAGGCCTCCGAAATGCAATGCATTTTGGTTCGCACAGTCAATAAATCTAAGTTAGAATCACAAAAATTGCGCAAATTAATTGTGAGTACATAGAACCACAACCACAACAACAACAACAACAGGCAACAAAATATGCACAACATAAAACATAGAAAGGGAGCTACAAAAAAAAAATGGAGTCTGATCCTGCAGCAGACTTGGTTGCTGTAATGAGCAGGACTTGCTACGCCCAGTTGTTGTATCTACAGTAAATCCTGTCCCTGTCACAATAAAATCCACTCAAGCTAAACATACTTCAGCAATGGCAGCAGCAATGGCAGCAACAACAAAGCTTGATGCAGACAATCGGGACGGTGCCCGACAGTGGAATACCCTGTACACTTTTTCGTTATAAACACCAAATACGGTAAAATGGGAACGGAAGTTTCCACTTTTATATCTCTTTTTATAAGATCGATATGCTTGCTAACATTTTCCTATTGGAAAGTTCCAATTGACTAGTTTTCCTATTGGGAAGTTGGTTATTATGGGGGCAAAAATCACTTTTATACTCGTAACTCCAGTATTCTTGGGCCAATGTCGTTGAATTTTTTAACATAGATCATAAGTACATTTATAGATGTTTGTGACAATTTTCAAATCAATATATGGGGGGGTGCTGTGTGACAGTAATCAAGATCAAAAATACATTTATAGATGTCTGTGACAATTTTCAAATCAATATATGGTGGGTGGGGTGGCGACAGTAATCAAGGTAAAAAAAAGTCACACGACTCTCCACATCAAATTTTGTAACTCTAGCTCACATGTATCCATATCTACACGTTGTGGAATTGTGGCACAGTTTATAGACGAGGGTGCTGAAATTAGCTTATTTTTGACTATACCTCTTGATGTATTTATCAGATTTCGATTATTTTTGAAACATAGATGCACATAAATACGACGCACATCTCTAAGAAGTTTCGAGTTGATAGATTCAACGGAGCGGTTGGGGGTAAGTTATCAACTTCATTCGATAAACTTGTGAAAATGCGCATCTTTTGGTAAAATGTTTTTGCTCTAACTCTTACACGGACAGACGGACATGTCTATATCGACTCGACTATTGCTCCTGATCATTTTTGCCCATGGAACTTATGGTCTGCCACGCCTCCTTCTGCCTGTTACATACATTGCACAAATCTGTAATACCCTTTTACAGGGTATAAAAAGCAGAAGACAGCCTTCATATTGTGCGCATATTTATGTGGTAAATGGCCAAATGCAGGCCGAGACACTGACACTGAGCTAGTAACAGAGAGGCAGCGCTAGAGTAAGATAGAGAGATAGAGAGAGAGAGAGTGCGATAGAGATAGAGAGAGAGAGACAGAGAGAGGGAGTAAACAAGTCAAGGCAAAGCATACAAATTTATGCGATGACCAAGAGCTGCTTTCCCAGCTGCTTGGAAAAAAGTGCCTCTGACTCTGACTCTGAATCGTGCCTCAGCAGCTCTTTGCACGAAATAATAAAAATTGCTCATTGATTTATTTACGAGCTAAACCAACTGCCATGGACATGTCAATACAATGGATCTAAATGGAATTTGAGTGCTCAAAATGAAGTGCAATTATATTAATTTTTTTAGGGATTACGCATTTCAAACGAATTTTGTAGTGTTTTTACGACTTTTTAACCAAATACCAATTTCGAATGGAAAGCAGCTAAATTAAAAAATGATGGATACGCAAGATCGTTACAAACAGCCTTCATTTTGAATCTATTTGTATTAAAACAAACAAACACAAAACTGTTTCATGTTGTACTTTGCTAGATTGTCAATCAACATATCCGCGTCCATGTCCGATTCATTTTTGTTTGTTACAAAGTTTACTTTATTTCAAAGTGCATAAATGATTTCTATAAAGCGAAGCAGCTCTCAGAAGAAGATGAAGATTTTTAAATATCTAATAAGATAACTGAACTTCAGCAGCATGAAAATTGGTTGCATGTTAACAATATTTACGAAAAACACGTCACAAGCTCATGGGTCGCTTTTTTGAATATGGCTGTATTTATCATCTCTAAGTAAAGATGAAAGTAGAAGACAAAACCGGAGTGGATTTAATGATCAAAGAAGTGAACTACAGTGGTAAACAGAACTCTGATAGGTGGTAACGTTTATAAGAAAGAAGACGACAAAACAGCCGTGAATTTGGTAAACACAAGTTCATATTCTAGAACTCTGATAGGTGATAACGTTAAAACTACTCTTTCACAACATGGAGCTTCGCTTTTGTGAACACCCTCATGTTCCACTTAAACCGCTACATTGTCAATTAAGTTTATAACGTGATGAATGCCACTTCAATAACCTAGTTATATATATTATTGAAAACAAAATGCACCGCAAATCAAACATTAAATAAATGTTGAACATTTTCAACAGAAATCGCAAGTATTACTTGTTTAGATATAATTGTCTTATATACAACCCTTTAGATTTGGTTAGAACCAAAACTTGGCTTCCTAGGATCTCACAAGCTTGTTTATCAGCTTAAACCCAAGCAAGAATTCCACAATTTTTATTAAATAAAGCGTATCAGGGCTTACAACCCAGCTCTTAAAACGTTTTAATGATATAAGCTTTAGAAGCTTATAAAGTACTTTGCAATGCTTAAAACAGATCATTAACGAAAATATGAACTTGTACAGCAGCCCTCTCCAGAAAAAAGAGACATGAATCTAGGCAGCTTCTTCAATGCTTTTTTTTGTCGCCTTCGGCTAGCACTTCGGCCATGTGGCTTCTGCCTATTACAACGAATACAATCATTCATATGCAACTCTTGTAAGCACAAAGAGTTCACAGAAAATGCTCGACTCGCTCATCCTTGAAAGGATATGTCTTATTGTGAACAAATCGTGCCCACTGTTCAGAGTGTCCTTAGCCGTCAACGCGAAATTGCCAACGAGTGAGCATTGCTGTCTTTGATGGACATTGACTTACATAAAGTGGACTTGGCTCAGTCGTAGTCATTTAGGCACAGATCGTAGATCTTTTAGAAGTATGTACTGTGGTCATTGGGTCTGGACTGCCTCAGTCAGTCTTATGGCATTTGACACTCAATATGCCGTTGTTGCTGCTCTGATGTTGCCTCTGATGTTGCCTCTGATGTCGCCTCTGATGTCGCTTGTAAGTGCAATCAAGTGAATGTGTTAAAATATTTATGCGGCAGCAAACAAACAAACAAACAAACATATTTACATGCAAATAAACTGCACAAAGTACGTAATGAGTAAAACCATAAATAAAAAGCCAGCAAACATATGAAATTTTGTGCAGAAAGTTATTATGACTGTTATTTGCCATATTTGGTAAATTAAAGAGCATCTTTGTTGTCCTGAACCCATGAATACGATTAAGGGCTGCTCGTAAATGACTTCACCAAGATTTTAAAGATTTACACACCTCCCCCCCTTGACACAAATAGTCACATTTAGGCGACTCCTCGTCCTAATGTGATGTCACAAATCGTGCAACCTAGAAACTTGGAATAGAATACCAACTAATAGCAGATAGAATGCACTGAGTATACGCTGCTTTTATAAAAGCTAAAGGAGGAATTTTTGAAGTCAAAAATCTAGAATTACAATGCAAGATCTTTGTTAAGGTTATCATATTTTTTTAAAATAATAACATTTTGTTTGTGACGTAACGTTTCGGAAGCCCCCTCCCAAAAGTTGATGAACAACTCCTCCGTCTTCTCTTCTTAACTGGCCATAACAACCCGTTACCGGGTTACGGCCTGAAGTAGAGCAATCGTCCAGGCACCTTTGCTTGCACTCGCCTTCTCTAATGTCAAAGTAGTGAGTGTAAATTCTACCAGGTTCTTCCAACGGAGACATGGCCTGCCCCTTGTCGCCTACAGTCCCGTTCCGATGTATTTCTGCCTTTCGCATTTCACATTCTCCATCAAAATTTCCAGAAGCCTCGCTTGGTATCAAAAGGGTCGGAGAAGCTCTTTCCTACCTCAACGTCATTCTGCATAGTCGTACCAACTTTGCAGGAATTCCAAACTCATACAGTGCGGCATATACGCTATCCCTTAACGTGCTATGAAATGTTGCTTTATAATCGGCAAAGAGATGATGGGTTTCGATTTGGTATTCATAGGTCATCTTAAGCATTTGGCGTAGTGTGCATATCTTTTGACGGTGGACGTACCAGTTCTAAACACAGTGATAAGTCCCCCCTTAATATTAACAAGTGCAACAATTTCGATTTGTCAGCTCTGGTTCAGATGTCTCAAAAAGAGTTCTTTCGACACGAGCGACAAAGAGCACCATATCGATTTCAAAATGAACTGCTAAGTCTGTGACTGAGCCATTTCAATGAAGCCTCTGATCCCAAAGGTAGTAAATTCGAGACGTTATACGCAACTTAACTCAACTCATTCAGACATTTTTGTCGAGTTTAATTATATTTTAAGGAACACTTTTTTCCTTTTTTTTAATTTTAAAAGTAGTTACAACTAAACTAACATATCTGCACGTGCTTTTTCAAAACGAGTAGTTTTCAAGTAGTTTGTAATTTTGGACACTCATAGCAAGTACGCTAAAAGCGCACACCCAAACACATTACATTTGGCTTAAATTGCGTTTGGAGCAGCAACTTTAAGCTCCAACAGAGCAGTCAACGATGCTGCAGGCAGTGACTGGTAATTTTCATTGTCACGTGGCGGTAATTACCGGTGTTGCCAGACACTCACACATGCACACACAATTACACCCGTACACAAACGCACTCACATATAGGCACTGACACGTCTATGGCATTGAACTCCACGCATTGCCAGTCAACACACTCCACAGGCATCCTGTAGCCCCTCCTCTCTGCCCCACACTAACTCACACATTCAGCCATTTCTATTTGGTTTGTGAATATCCTGGCGCAACGAGGACGTCGCCAACGCGTTTTACAATTTCAATTCATTGAATTTTAACAGCGCCTACAACAAAAAGCCCAGCAGAGCAGCGTTAGAGTCCCGACTGGCCACGTCCTTAAACCAAGTTTGTAAAACGTTATGTGCAACATTTGCAACCAAACCCCAACTACTAATAAAAACCAGTGCAACAAACGAACTAACTGTGATCCAACTGCCAGACGGCAACTGGCAGCTGCACTTTGTCCCACTGTGTGCAGTCTGCAGGCGGTCATTGCATTGTCAATGTGGGTTTGCGGTAGCTGCTCAGTGCCGGACTTGATAAATGAGCGCCCAATTTTTGAGCCAGAGATGCCAGGACACTTTTTCATGTTGATATGCTAGTGCTGATATGTTTGATTCCCGTCGTGTGGCTCCATATGAAACGCTTCTTACTTTTCAGTTTCTTCGAATTTTCCTCTTCAATCATTTCATCGGCTTTGTTGCTTGCTTTTTACTTCCCTTGCAGATGAATTAGTTTATAATGACCAAACTGATTGTTCAGGAGGTTGCACTCAGATGAACCTCAGCTTGCCTATGTAGATGAAGTTTTGACACTCACGTCTGATATCGTGCAACCGCCCTTATGGCGGCCTGACTGTACGATAGTAGCGCTATTGTCGTATTCCCATAGTTTCTGTTTAGGTTTATATCTGCACATCGGACTATGCCGCAGAGCTCAGCCTGAAATGCGCTAGTATGGATACCCATCAGTTCTGACATGTGAGTCAGCGATTCCCAATCCTGTGCCTTCGTTTCTCAAAGACCTGTCCGTGTAGCAAACTATGGTGTGGTTTTTTCATCGGATGCATCCACTCTAGGGTTGTCCCGTTTGTTACCTATAGAAATGCTAAAATTTCGGTTGAAATGGTATTCTCTGTTATTTTCAGATGAACTATCTCTCTTCTTTTATTCTACTAAGAAACTAGTTTTCAAACAATTTGAGTTTTGGGCATAATCTTTCGTTTGTACCGATCATTACTAATATCGATAAGCATGACAGTCGGGACGGTGCCTTTAAGTGCGATAGCCGGTAGCCACTTTCCCCCTGAAAATCAATTTTCTGCACTTTCTTCGGTGCGTTGAAGGGTTATGTGCGTAATCAAGGCAACTGTTCTGCGGGAGGTAGCGGGTGGATTCGACAAAAGGTTCCAGAATGCTTAGAAAAATTGTGTTTGACATAGTGGCTACTACATCTCGTAGGAACTTTCTCAAACTTGTGACATTGTCAGACTAAATCATTTCTTGCGATCGTCATGTGTGTGCCCCAGGCCAAGGGCCTAGGCTCTAATCCAGCCCTGTGGCTATTATTGTTGTTGTTGTTGCAAGTCGTTGGACAGTTGGCTGGTTGTGATATTAAAACGTGTTTTATCACGCGCCGCCATTTCGCGGCCATATTCATTCCAATTGCGGTGTGATTGCAGCGCCCCAAAATGTGGACAAGTTTTGAAGTGCGTGTTAATGCACTGCGGTATATACATATATATGTATGTACATATATATATATGGCATATGTATATATGTATTTGTAGAGGTATATGTGTGTGTGTGTGTGTGTGAGCCAAGTTAAAGCCTTTTGTGATTGCAGTTATTTTTTATGGCCTTTAGCAGCTATTCAAATTAGAAAAAAAAAAAAACCCACACAGACATTAGACACTTTGATGACGAATTGAAGTAAGAGAAAAGACGAGAATTGCTGGGACACAGAGCAAGGCAGACAAGTCGCAAAAAGCACAAAATGCTAAGATGAAAGGGTTGATGCTGCACAAATGTAACGGTAGTGTGTGGCAACAGGCATTATTGTGTGGCACTTTTACTGGTATGTTCTGGCAGCAGCAGCTGCTGTTTGTCCTTTGCCGCCATTTTGTGCGTGCCACACTGCGTATGTGTGTGTGTGTGTGTGTGTTTGTTACATTTTCGTTTTGCAATTTCATTAAATTCCAACATCCGCCATAAATCTTCCACTCTTCAGCACGGCTTCTGTGCTTTGAAGCGATAAAGGTACACATCGCTTCTAGGGTCGACTCTCAGTATATGTGTCCTTTATACAAGTGTATGTTTTGTGTATATGTGCGCTAGTTTGGGGCTTTACTGTCCCTGTTCTCTACCTCAAACTCGCTTTGGGTTTGCTTTGGTGCCCCCAAAACTGGCAACACAACAACAACAACAACAACAAGCACACTAGCGACATTGGTTTTATATTGGGGCACACACAGACACACACAAAATGGCCGCTGAAGTGGTTGAAAGCGATTACGTTGACTGCCAAAGGTTGATGTGCATGGCTGTGTGTGTGTGTGTGTGTGTTTGTGTGTGTAACTATGTTGTTACTGCTTAAATTGTGTATGAATGAGCTTTTTTGGGTATACTTCTCTTTGTCCCAATAACTCCGAAAAGCGACAAGTTATTTGGGGTTTGTTTGCACCCAGAGATCCTTAAAGTTGTGTAGCGCAAACATAAAATTAGTTTGTACACTCAAACAAACTATTAACGTTTCATGTTATACATTATTTAAAACTTTTACTATTTGGTAATATTTTTACAACTACAACAATTTGGAGCATAGATTTAAGTTGGAGTTTATTTATTTGGGTTGGCTGAAGAGTGTTTTAGGGTACTAAATTTACTTAATTGGCTGCTAAAATTAATCAAAAATTATAGCTTTTAGACAGTATTTTTTTAGGGCACAACAAATCTTTTCGGCTTCCTCGAATTCTTTAAATTCCAAAGTTAATAAAGTCCGCATTGGAATTTGGTTTTTTCTAGACATTTCTCCCCTCACTCATAATTGTGCCCTCGCTGGTTTATCAAAATCGCTTAGCCATTTAAAACCGCAAAATATGCAAAATGTTATGACAGCCATACCGAACATTCAGCGCCAGAGCCCAAGAACCCGCCCTTGCCAACCCCTTATATTACACCATCATCATCATGAGTAAAAGAAAGCGCAGCTGTTTTGGCGCTCCTGCTGCTTATTAAATTGAAATCCCCGCTTCAAGTTGTTTCTTCTACTGTAGGGCTATTGTTGTTGTCGTTGTAGCTCCTGCTGCAGTTAAAAATTTTTGCAACCACAGAGCAAATTATTAGTTTTTTTTTTGCCTGCAAACTTGCCTCGAGTTGGTTGTTAAGGCAACGGGAATAAAAATTTAAAAAATGCGCTACTTTATTTGGGAGTATTCACTATAGTGAATAATCTGTACGAGTTTGGCAAGTTCTAAAAGGGAAAACTTGAGTTCTAAAACTAACAAAATGTTTCAAACATACATATGGAAAGACCAGAGTTTTGGTGAATCATGGCTAAAGCTTCTGATCGCTATTAACCTGGCAAAAACTAGGATGCTACCTATGACTTCTTTAACCATGTTGACGCACAACCTCCACGTAGTGTCCCCTGGTTAGCTGCCCTTACCACCCGCCAAACAGTGAGCCAATGTGCGCAGCGAAGCCACCTCAAGATCTAAAGAGGTTATGCGCAGTGTTTGAGACCCATCACGGGAATTCCCAATTTCAATGAAAGATCACGAAAATGCTCAGATACGGATACCCCGAAAGTTAACGACGCTCCCGCAAACGTATAAGGGATTATGATATGACCGGACTCTTAATGGGAATGGTGCTTCTGCCCCGCCCCGATGGTCTTAGTTTGTGCGAAGCAGACAAAACCGCCATCCAGGAGACACGATAGAGACGGCAGTGCTGCTGCGAGGTAGCTATAGCACAGCGTGCTACTGGCGGCCAGCCAAACTACGATATTGTGTTCCCAATACACTTGGTCTAGGATATTTAGCTGGCCAAGAGTATCAAAAGAACATTATAAAACAGGAGCCCGCGAGCGGCTAGCGCGTTCAACGCCCTTCAATGACAAACCTTTAACCTGTTGGGAGTTTTGAATTTGTAGTACCTTCGGGTTTGAAACTCTACCAGGAGTCTAAACTTGTGCCACGGATAGTCAGTAAGGCCTTTTCTTTTCGGGATCGGGTATGTGCTGACTTAAAGCCCTTCGGAGAATTTCGTGATGGTTGTGGGCTAGACTCAAAAGCGTGAAGTGTCTTTACACGGAGTGGCGTTGCTCCTAACCCACGGGTGCTGGGACCAAGAAAACGGCAGAGGCATTGGATAGACCTCGGGCCATACCAAGGTTGAAGTGAGGTTGCTCAACTCACCTTCATCATTTGGAACTTATGGAAATTGGGCAATTCATATGCCATATGAAACACTATATTTTATATAGAGTTCCATATGACATCGAGTTGATAAAAAAACAAGATTGATCAAGTTATGATGGATGAAAGGCATGCATCCAGTGTGCTGCAACTTTTTTACAGCCAAGTTAATATTGTATCCGAAGAACTTGCGATCCTGAGAAAGCTGGACATTGCAAATCTGCAATGAAAACGGACTGCTGTAAAATTCTCCGCTCAACTCTCTGAGCCGCTCACTTCTAAGCCCGATAGAAGTATGTATGACGTAGTTTCAAAATAAGTGGGTCCTTTTCTGACTTGAAGTACCAGCATCACCAAAAAAAAGCAGCGCATTCGTTTGTCACCTTGTACCACCAACATCTCATGTTATGTACACATAAAATATTCTATATATAAATATTTTTTAAATTTGTTCTTTCCGCTGGTTGACAATTTCATAAGAGGGGACTTGCTCTCCCGCCACGTTTTGTGGGGCGTTGCAAGAAAAAGCTGCGCGTACAATATAATTGAATGTCTCAGGTGTTTTGTCAGACATTGCTTAAGCCTTTACCGGGATTTTCTACGCCCAGTTCGGTTGGTTGGCAATGGCGACGTTTACAGTAAACAGTAACGGTAAAGCTAAAGGTAACGGAAAATGGCAGCAGAGTTTTTCCTCTTCAAATGTTTGCCTTATTTTGGCTGCTGACTTGCCATTTAAAGCACCTTAAAGTATTGCATACTTATTTAGTTCGTTGGGGTCTTATTCGGGGGTTGCCGGCCGAACTGAGTGACATTCAAATCCGCGCTATTTCACTGGCACTGGCCCCAGCCTAATTAAAACATTCATCTTCATTTTCACCTTTTGCCTAATTAATTCACACAAAAATCAACTAAATTAATATGAAAACAGGCAAAGACGTAGCCCAAACTCTCGCTGTTTGACCAGCTCGAAGCCCATTTTCGCCAACCCCCCTGCTCTGGCCAATGCCCTGCCAATTCAGGGCCTAGAGCAGGCTGTGCTACATTTTGTTGTTGTTGATTTTTTTCGGACGCTAACGAGAATTAATGGTTTGCAGTGTGGCACACAATTACGACAATCTTAGGTAAGAAGAAAATTGTCACCAGGCGCAAAAAGTCCACAAGCTTGACAGCGCCATGTAATTGGCTTTGTGTGGGACATGCCAGCTGAGTGGGTGTGGGCCAGGGGCTGGGGTTGGCTGGCTAAGGTGTCCGAGGGGTTGGTGGCAATGTCAAAAACTGCTCAATTTACGCTCGTGAAATTAATTTATGCCCAATGCAATAACCTCGCCAACGTCAATAAAATACATTCTCATGTTTGCCGTAGGCGGAGGAGCAGCGGCAGAAGCAGGAGACTGCTCCAAATGAAGCCGATGCGTGTTTGGCAGTCAAGTCCTGGCTGCTATTGGCCGGCAACTCTTAATTGCGCTTTGTCAATTTGAAATTAAAATTTTTCCACACACACACACACACACACACACATACACAAGGACCAACACACACACATCGTGCGCAGCGTAAGAAATGCGCCTTGCAAAAAATTTCCATAATTTAGCGATCTATATGCAAGTGGCGCAATTGAAGCGTAATTAGACTTTTGCCACTCACACACACACACACACACTCACACCCACCGATACGTTAAGTGTGTGGCTCATAAAATTGGCTGGCTGTGGTACAGTGGTCAAAATGCCGCATCTAGCTTAAAAAAATTTGGCCAAAAGCTTTGATCGCGTTTTTTGTTTTGAATATGAAGAGATCTATATATTATCTATATTCTGTGGTCATATGGAAGAGTAGCTTAAGTCGACATAAGAAAATGTTGAGGTATTGCGTCCTAGAGCTTTATAGATGTCATTACAAGTCACCATTTTTTTTTTTAAGTTTATGAGAGAAGTAATATTCTTCTTCTTTTTAACTGGCCATAGCAACCCGTTATCGGGTTACGGCCTGATGCAAATACATTCTTTCATTGAAATTGTGGTTTTCCGTGGTGGGTTCCAAACTATACGCACAACCCCTTTAAGGCCTGGGGTAGCTCTACTGGTCTCAAAAGAACCCAGTGTCATTGTTAGTCGCCTCATACGACAAGCTTTGATCTGCTGAGGTGGTATTCTCTAACCCGCTCACCAGACAGGAGAGAAGTAATATACAAGTTTTAAAAAAGGAATGGTGACTCGTTATGAGCCGTATTTTCTTATGTCGACTTAAGTTACTCTTCCATATGAGCGCAGATATATAAAAATTTCCTCAAAATTCCGTATGTGGGCGATATTTGGATAAACGGTTTAGTGAAACGTAAATCGGGTTGATCCACTTTATACCTTTTGAAATGAGGCATGTTGTTACAAATCGAAATTTTAAAATTTTTACAAAAAAACGTAAAACTACATAAAATATCAACCTACTTTTTCTCCCCTCAAAAAAATCCCTTCACTAGAATTACAATTTAAGGATTTGTTTTTTAAATCGAAGTAAATCTTGTTATATTGTTGGCTTGGACTTATTGGGGATGATTTTCAGATATATGTACAATATATAAAGTTTATATTATAAACATGTATAAATTCGGTTTGGAACAACAAAGTGCACTTAAAAATTAATACACGACCAGTTTTTCGTATTTCTAGAAACAAAATTCTTGCCCCCACGGTACGCCTTGTAGCAGTAAAACATGAAAATTGGTGGTTATTGAATGGCTTTGCAGGAAGTACTTATTTGAAATTTACAAATTTGATCAGTGATTCAGTGATCTTCTTCTTAACTGGCCATAACAAACCGTTATCGGGTTACGGCCTGATGCAAATACATTCTTTCATTGAAATTGTGGTTTTCCGTGGTGGGTTCCAAACTATACGCACAACCCCTTTAAGGCCTGGGGTAGCTCTACTGGTCTCAAAAGAACCCAGTGTCATTGTTAGTCGCCTCATACGACAAGCTTTGATCTGCTGAGGTGGTATTCTCTAGCCCGCTCACCAGACAGGAGAGAAGTAATATACAAGTTTTAAAAAAGGAATGGTGACTCGTTATGAGCCGTATTTTCTTATGTCTTATTACAGCCTGATGTAGAGCACTCGGTGATACCAAAGGTAGCAGTGTTTTCTCTACTTCTTCCTTTGAATGGAGGTATAGCTTGCTTCAAAGGGAGGTCCTTTCTCGAAGTAGCTTCTTCGTCCGTACAAAATGACCTAGCCAGCGGAGCCCCTGGATGCTAATTCGCTTGACTGCGTCAATGTGGTCGTACAGCTCATAGTGTGTTAGTCGTTGCTAATGCGGGAAGTACGGAGTACTGGTTCATGCAGACGAAACTTCAAGGATCGAACAACTGGAACCCATTAAATTTTATGGGTTTTCAAGTCTTCCGGTTGCAGTTGTATAAATATGCATAGCAATAACAAGAAAAACAAAATTGCCGTTACACTCTATAGTGTATTAGTAATCAGCTTTTTGTCTTTAGATTCGGCTTTTCGACCACTGTGCACTGGTGCTAATTGGTTTCTAGCGTGCTTGACTCGATACTCAATAGCTACATATGGTCACTTCTCGCAGCATTTCAGACCAATTCTAGAGTTGGCTTGGTTTGGCATCTTTGTGCCCAGTTTGGCCTTTCAGCGTGCCAATTAAAAACGTGCGCACATTATGCTTTATTGACTTCTCACACCCCCACATAGATCTAGGCAGGAAGGGGCAGCAGTGTCTAGTGGCAAACTGATACCAATGTGCTATAGCAATACCATTCAGACCTACTTGTTACCTGTGCTGCAAACTGGGCGTACCTTTTAGCAATAATAACGTCCTTTGTTGGCCATAAAACAAATCATACAACTTTATGGTCACCTTACAAAAGCCCAACAATAACAACAACAGCAGCATTGCGCATTGTCCACTGCGTAAAGAGTCTAAAGGAGGGTTTGAGGCACACTGCCGGGAAATGTGTAACTTTATCTTTTTATATTCACCATTATTGCCACAGATTAGCTACGGGATTTACTACAATGTATCTGCCGCTCGGCATCTATCTATGCCACTCTCCAAAGTCCAATCCATGTCCATCTCTGGGTTGCTTTGCTGCTTGAACGCACTTTTCTATTGCCTGCAGAACGAATTAAATATGACCATTTGTATAATAGCTCGCATACGATATCTAATATGTGGGCAGGTGGTGGTGGGCGTGTTAGGGGCGCGAGTCTGGAGTTGCTTGTGGCATCCAGACATCGATATATTCGTTTGTTTGTGGTCAACGAAAATGCAAAATGCATGACATTTTCCGTTTAATTTTTACTTGGTTAGAGTATGGGCTTAACTTCGGCTCAGCATTTTTGTCCTTTAGGATTTGAACAGGCAATTGGTTGATATTTTTCAACTTCATTTTTTTTTTTTGTAACTTTTAGGGTTTGGACAAAATAATCAAACAAATGGTGTAGTGCAATACAATGGGAGGCAACAACATTTTTGGCTCAGGTAAATGAGAAATAGTATATTGTAAAAAAGCAAAACATGAGAAAGTAACAATTAGGTAATAGATATTATTCAGGGGGTACCACATGGAGGTTGTGCGTCAACTTGGTAAGATAGAATCAGGTAGCCTGGCCATTCCCCGATCAGATTTCACTCTGTTCCACCAGAACCCAGGCCCAAGTATTGTTGCGGTTGGACTCTTAGAATGATGTGGCAAATTTTACTTTTGATGTTATCAAGGATTTCGTCGACCTTGGCCTCACCGACACGATGAAAAACCATGTCAGCTTGGAGATCAAGCAGAGAATCACTCTTGCAAATCGATTTTACTTTGGTCTCAGTAGGCAAATGAGTGGTCGATTCCATTCTCACCAGACGGAACTAGTACTCTTTAAGACGCTCATCCTTCGCGGTTTGCTGAAGCATATGTGATGACGCAGTCTGATGAAAATGCCTTTGAAGTATTTGAGCGGAAATTACTTCGTAAGATCTTTAGGCCTTTACGCATTGGCAACGATTAACGCATTCGATTAAAAAACGAAGTCAATGATATGTACGACGACATTGACATACTCAAGCGTATGAACATCCAGCGGCTATGGATGAAGAAGCTACGGTCTTCAACACTCTCACTCGAAAATCCAAAACGGTTTCTCGATTCGAAATCAGCGACACCAATTTGAAGGAGATGGTATGATTTAGCCATAGGCCTGTCATTGAGGTAAAATTTGTTGCATAGTGTAATCAAAGATGCACTTGAATTTTAATCCATAACAAGATGTAAGATATAAGAAAACGATTGTGGTTCAATTACCCCGATTTAAGTATACATATACTTAAAAGTATGCTCGTTCTAAAATCTATTTAAACTAATGTAGTTTTATTTCACACTTTCATGTCATCTAAAGTAAACATACCCATGATTGTGTCTCAAAATCCATTAATACATTTCCCTCGCACATGTATCCAGAGTAAGGGCTTGAAGTCATCTCAGCCAGACATCGAGCCACCTGCCAGCCCATGATATACAAGAAATTCCAAAGAAAAATGTCTTTTAGATGACAAAATTGATACTCACGGAGAGAAAACAAGCGAAAGTAAATTAGAAAGCAACTGTGACTCGAAATGTTTGAGTGTGGGTGTGCGTGAGTGTGCGTGAGTGTGCGTGAGTGTGCGTGAGTGTGTAGGTGTGTTTGCGTATAAAGGAGAGAAAAGACAAACGAGGCGAAATGGTAAGTGAAACGGGGCGTGTGGGCGGCGGGGGCGTGAAGCGTGCAGTTCAGTTTGGAGCTACAGAGAGTTAGAGAGGATGACGCTGCTGGGGCACCACTGTGCGGCATTTTATTTCGCATTAAGAGATTAAGATCAAAATTAAAATTTAAATTACCAAGCGACCCCGCTGTGTAACTGTGTATGTGTGTGTGTGTGTGTGTGTGTGTGTGTGTGTGTGCCAGTGTTGTCACTGTTGTAGCTGTTTATATTTACTTTTGTTTTCTTTTTATACTCGCGTAAAGGTTATGTTTAATTTACTGAGTTATTAAGCATGTAAAAGAGAGGCGGAATATGTTATGGCAAGAGTACTACTTAAAAAAAAAAAACAAAATGGCAAGAAGATTGAACTATATGTGCACTGCGCATAAATAGGGAATCCCGAGCTTAAGTTAGAGCTTAGAACCGAACTTTAAGGTGAACTCAGTGAAAGATCCATGTGTGTTGTCCTACTGGATTACATGCGTGCATGCCAATGCCGTATCCAAGCATGGAATCCCCCTTCACAAAAAATTTTGAATTTCTTATGCAAAGTATTGCATTTCCAAAGTCTTTGCGAATATTCATGAGCAATTTCAAAATGTAACTGTAAAGATGTGTTTATATCGCGTTATTAAAGATAATAAGTTTTTCAACTTAGACAAATGAAATTTTGTATATTGTATCAGGAATTTCCAAATCATGCATTTTATCGTTCATAGGAAATACATTTTCAAGATTCTATACTTAGAATATAGTAGAGAATGAATTGTTATGTTTTTAGGGGGCCCTGCCTTCGGCTCTACCTTTAACTCTACCGCTACTACCACTGCCCATTAGTAAGCGTTGGCACTCTGTGGCATTTTTTTTTGGAAAAATAATTTAATTCAGGCAGTCCCGATAATGGAGTGGCATTATACTCATAGGACTCTAAAGGGTTCAAAGGCTTTATAGTTTCGAGCGTGCCGCCGAAAGGGCTCAAAATATCGAGTGCGACGATTAGGAAAATTAAAATTTATGAGGTCGAGACGAAACGGCTAGTCAACCTCACCAGCAATAAGCTTTGAGAGCAACGATATCCCTAGAGTGGTCCGTCTTTCCTTCAGTGTCGGCAGATCAATTAACATCAGATGTCTCTCATATGATGGACGGTTAAAACGTTGCGGCCAATTTAGGCTTGTTAGCGCAAAAATAGCTGATTTTTTCAGCCCATATTGAGGGTTTCATACAAGTAGGTATGAAAAGTCTTTAAGTGACATTTGTATCCAAGAACTCTTTGACCACGTCTATATGAGTCCAAGAGAAGACTTCGCTTTAATGCCAATGACGTCGATATGCTCGTTGAATGTTAGCTTAACATCCAGCAGGATTCCCACGTCGAAATAGCAATCAACTCTACTGAGAGGGGAACTATCAAGTTTGTACGGCAGGTAACCAATAGTTTTTCGCGTAAAGCTTATCAATTTTCATTTGTTGCAGTTCCGATTGAGATGATTTTAAATAGTATATTAAGTCTGATAAGTGAAGATGTTATAAGTGAATATGTAAGATTAGAGAAAGTAGATAATATAATTTATTTTTAATTTTCCAAATATTTGGGATTTTTAACTGCAACTTTATTGTTTATGGCGCGTGAATTTTAAAATAATCAGATGGGAATTCCAAAAAGTTTATTAAAAATGTGAATGGCCATACTTTTGAAAAAACTTTTTTTTTAAATATCTTGAAAACAAGAACTGATGAAGCAAAATGGCTGTCGCTACTTAACGGGTTATATACATTTGTGTTGAAAGCAAAATATTATTTTTTTTTAATTTAGGTGAATGCTTACCTTGAAAATTACGGTTTTTTTTTTGGCCATTCTCATTACACAAAACAACGGAATCCGCTTAATTCAGCTGTTTAGAAAACGATCGTAGGAACGCAAACAACTCAAATGACGGCTCTAGAAGGAACTCTTGTTTTGATTATCTGATGTCAAATCTGGCAATCCTTTTTTTAATAGTTTTCTATTTATCGCAACTTGAAAAGAAATCGTTATATTGCCAAAATCAGCAAGTAACATATTACTCATGAAACTTATTCCCGATTGATATCGTTTTAATGTCACTTAGGCAGTTGATTCGATTGTGGATGATAGAACAGTGAACTTCTTCTATTACTTTTTCTAAAGTAAATAAATTCGACAATGTTCCATTTCAATTCAAAAACTTGTTTGTCAACATTCAGCCCAATTTGATATTAGCGATGATCTAAAATATCATTAAATATCCATTGACTTTCATTTGAGTTACAATTCATTACGATCGGGAAAAGGGTTCCCGAGCCATAGACGACGTGCTGAATTCGCAACTCGCGAAAACTCGAATTTTGGTTATAAAGAAGAAGCGTTATGATGCTAGAAAATGAAAAGCGGTTAAGGGATTCGAAATCAGCGAACTTAGATTTACCGAAATGGAATGTTTTAGCCAAAAGTTTTTTTCTTTTGTTGACTAGTGTAATTGGCCCAGCAGACAGTTTTGAGACCAATTAACTGTTATTTGATTTGTAAGAGCTCTAAAATCATATAAAATTTTCAAACTATTGAAACTAGATAAGCCTTTTGTTTTGTTTAACTTTTCTAAGAAATTTGTTGTTAAGTGTGGTTGTTAATGCCTATAAGTAAATTAGTATTTTTAGTGTGTGTTTCTGTGTTTGTGCTAATGAAGACACAATAGCTGTAGTTGCCAAGAATAAGCAGAACAACAACAACAACAACTGCCTGACTGACTGACTGACAACTTAATTGGCTTTCTTGGAACAACTTCCAATTAACAATGCAGCACAATAAGAGCCACAACAACTGATGATATGCTATAAGAGTTACGCTAGCTACAACAGCAATAACAATGAGATTGGTAACAACAAGTTGGAACAACAATTTGACAGCCAAAATTAAAGGCGCCCCAAAATGTTGCAACAAAAAGTTTGATTGACTTTAAACAAAAGTTTTTAACAATGCCAAAAGCAAAAGCAAACGCCACCTGACGTCCAAGAACTTGCCTAGCAAAAAGGGCTGCAAGTGACGCAACAATAACAACAAACACAACATTAGCAACAAAACTGCAAATCCCAACATAAGACCTTTGGAAAAATTTATGAGCACTCAACTTGATTCAATTTAAAATTTTTTGGTCTCTGCCTTGGCCACAGTAATATGATGCTAAACTTGTTCTTGCAGTGTATTTGTTGTTATTGTTGTTGCTGCAATTTTTTTAATTAGACTAAGCTTGCCCCTTAAGCCAAGTTGGCAACTCTGCTCCACGGCTGCTAATTGTGAGGCAGTGCTGTTGTTGCTTATGTTGCTTTTGTTGCTTTTGTTGCTTTTGTTGCTTTTGTTGTTTGTTGGTCAGGTCGCAGTGTTTTTAAACAATGCAAAAGTTTTGAGCTAGCTTGTTGTTTTGGACTTTGTGCCACAAAACAATAACGAAAATATTAAAATTAAAAAAAAAGTATACAAAAACGGCAGCAAAAATACATATTTCGTACAAAAAATTGCAGTAGAGGAAAACTTTTGTGCTTTTGAGTGGCATCAATTTTGACAGTTACCTGCAGCGTGGAAAACTTTTGCGCTGCTGTTTTTGCAATTTTCCGGCATGGGCTCCGGCCCAGTTGCCTGCTTGCTTGCCTGTCTACTTAGCCAATTTTTGTTGTACGTGTGTGTGTGAGCCGCCTTCTTCTCGTTTAAGCCGATTGCAAATTAAGTTGGAAAATTTGCTGCTGCTGGAAAATGTCATAGAAGCCACTGCACTGCCCCAGCCAATCCTTTCATATAATATTCAGCAGCTAAAGCGAAATACAAAGAGTAACTTTTTGATACACAAAATCAAGCGAAAGAACGCCTTGGCGTATGCAATGGAAAAAACCAACATAAAAAAGGGTTACAGACGGTTCAGTATCCAGACACTGGGATACCCTGCACCAAGTTATGCTAAACTCTTTGCCCACTACTCGCTGGCTTCAAATACACTTTCGCTCTTGTCCCTATGAGATAGGATACAAGATAAACTTAAAAAGGTATGCGCTCTTTCATTTCCCTATTTGGTATTTGGTACAAAAGTCTTGAGAGAGGTTGTCTTTACTAGAGAGCTGCACAAGCATATAGGAAATGTTCTCTCTGTCACATTTCATTACTGTACAGTTCTGACCCAACACTGAACTTTAGCGTCACCTTAACAGCAATGTTATATATTTTGGTATTTTGCCTCTTAACAATACAAACACTGCATGACATGAAAGGTCTCTGCTCAGCAAAGATGGCGCTTGGTTTCTCTTGAACACCAAAACATTAAGACGAAAGCGACACTGAAGTAAAGTAGCGGTAAATCAAGGTAAGAGTCGTCAACTTTTTTACTGTTTGTGTGTATATATTTCATTCTTTAGATTATTCTTACCTTGCAATTATTAAACCATGCAAGCGTACTCATTGTGCACTCAGATTTTGTTTGTTTTTACTTCATTTTGTTTTCTACTGCTTTTCTTTTGCCCTATGCTTTATTGCAGAGTTCGCAAATAACAGCCAACACATATTTTCAATGCGCTCTCCTCACTGGAAAACCGAAAAAAGTTATGTCAACTCGATTTCGCTCTGAGCCGAACACTTTTTCTCGCTGCGATTGTGACCTCGTCATCTGTTAAAGGTTGAGCAAAAATTCTGACCGTTCTTGTAGAAACAGTTCAGCAGAAACCATTTGGTCAAGCGCACAAAGAGTTTGTGTTCGTAAAAGACCGAAAAGAACAAACGGGAAGGCGAAAAGGTCCTCCCTTTGTTGTTGTTGTGTGGAGTAGGGAAATAGCTGTGCGTATGAGGCAATGTACGAGACATACATATATTTTGTATGTCTATTCAAATATGTTTCTTTTCATTAAGAGTTGGTTCAGACGTACACAAAGGCACCCAAGCTCACAAGTCATTTGGGGCCCCAAAAGACCTTTTGCCAGTTTTTTATCTTCAAAGTAGTCTTGGAAAAACATGACATTGACCTTTTGCGCGACCAGAGTGCGCAAACCTGATTAAGTATACCTTGTTCTTACGCTTCTTTTTTCTTGGCAATTGGCTCCTTGCTCTCTTCACTTTCGCACTTTGTTGTAAAGTTCGCTTTGCGTTTTCGAAACTATGGTATGATTGGAGTTAGGTTCAAGAACCGGACTGAAACAAGAAAAATGTTCACCAATATATTTTACAAGATAAAGAAGCGGTTGAGTATGCAATTTATGCAAGGGTCGTCCGTAAAGTAGACAACTGAGCGTGTAGATTGCAGTCTCAAGTAGATTCTCGCAACATATGGTATTGAAATTATGAAGTTATGATTCTTGCCTACGATTGGTACATTACCACACCGATCATCGAACAACCCAAAACATGGAAGCAACTTCGCTACTCTGCTTATGGTTAATTTCCAATTCGAAGAAATGCTTTCAACATCCTCTTAATAATGAAGCTTAGACGAGTCTTCCCAATAACTTGGATAACTATAACTCATATATCTATCTTGATTCGATTTTGGTCATTTTTGCGTCGAACGATGAGGTATCTCCGAGTCAAGTGTCTATTTTGAGGCTATTTCGGAAACATTATTTTTGACGCCTTCAAAATGGTGAAAAATTGGTAGGTTACATGTTTTGTAAAAAAATGAGCTAATCCTATGCAAATGAAACGAGTTCGTAATACATTGTACAAATCTATAAAACCCTTGACCCTCACGGTGCAGGGTATAAAAATGAGAAACGCATAAGCCAAAGCTGTAAGTGTTGCTGTTACTTTTTTTTTGTGTATGAGTGTTGGAAAACTTTTGGCGCAATGGCGCGGAAGTTGCAGTGTGCAGTGTGAAATACTTCTAGGATATGCCTGGCATTAAAGATGCCATAACCAAAGTGGTCTGTGTGTGTGGGCGTGAGGTTGTGTGTAGCTGTTTTTGCCGTCAAAACTTTTGTTAAGTAAAACCTCATGTGCATCTAATTAAAAATATAAAAACTTTATTTTAAAGCCGCCAAGAAAACTTTGTCGCCTGCGGAAATGAGTCTTGGTCTATGTGTCAGTGTGTGTGCTTGTATGATTGTTTATGTTGAAATGAAGTAAACTTGTAGAATATTTAAAAGTTCGTGGCATGTTTTATAAGAATAAATGTGCAAAAGATTTTCAAATGAGCTGCCAAATTTGCATATATTCATATCAACATAAAAGCAGACTACACAAAAATAATATACACAAGTTTTACACTTAATTTATATAAAAAACTGAGAAAAAAGAGTGAACTAACATACCGTAGTTAACCAACTCTTTCAGCATAATCAATTTGACAGCCAAGTTAATAAAACTAGCAGTGGTTTTCACGTATGCCGTCACGTGTGCAATCCGAATGAAAAATTGAACTTAAATTGGGCCAAACAGCTCTCGCCTTAACATTCGACTTAAAAACGAACGAAAATGAAAGATATAGTTCCAACGAACTAGTTCTGAGCTGGCAACTAGAAAAGATAGAGCAAAACTAAGCACGGATGTTAATTACTCACATTACAACGTGTAATTTTGGTAGCAAAATTAAGACAATCGAAGAAAGTTGGTTCTTTTCTACTTCAGATGGTAGATATTTTGGAAACTAGAATAGCCAGAGAGAAACTAAGCACGGGTTTGAATCACTCGCCTTACAACGTGTAATTGGTACGAAGATGAAGCCAATAGAAGGATTTCCATCTACACGAAGACGCTCCAGTACTAAGCCCTTGAGCCAGACGCTGGACTTTTATAAAACATTCCAGAACAATATCTGCTGCTGCTCATTTCGATCTTCTCTCGCTTGCGCTTCTTCTGCTTCCGTTTTATATTTCTACAAAAACGCCTCAACATATGTTGTAACCAACCTCCCGGGTAGCGGAGTAACTCAGACGGTTGTCCATTGTCCGTTGACAACAAATTTATATTTGCTGGATCTTCTAATTAATAAATACACACACAATACATTTGTTTCGTTTTAAGTTTTTATATTTAGTCCTCTATAGGTCTTTTGCACCAAACTTACATCAAGCAACAAAACGGTCTCTAAGGTTTACAAATAACAATATTATCAATGCCTCCGGCCATAGTCGCCAACCACCCGCAACTTTTTTACCGTGCCTGAGGTTCTTTTACTGATAGTCAGGATCCTTGGCTCAAACACCATATACTCTTGTGCCTAGTAGACGAACTGAAAGGTCTCTTGTGCACACCGAGGACCGTCTCAGCTGGGCATTACGTCCTCTGTGCCGGATTATAGTGGTGTTGCGCCTATGATTTGTCGCTCTTTGCAGAATAAAATATTCCTCTTGACTCCACAATGCCTTCACAAGCACACTACACTTGTTCGCGCACACACACACTTGCAATAGAGCTCATCCAGTGGTCGGCTTAGTCGGTCTTAGTCGGTTAAAGCAGTAGCCACCCACTGCCACCTTTGGATGTATCCTGAGCCCTTGTTCTTCAGCCTTTGCAATCGGATCACCCATGCTCATATTCGCCAACGCTGCCAGCGCATCGATACGCTTTATTCCACACTAAAACCACCAGGACACCAAGTGCCTCATTAAGTTTCAACCGACGTCCTTAAAATGACGCTTGGAACTTCAAACTTCAAACACCTATCTTTCCTCGAAAACTTCTTCTTAAACTCCAACACTACTGACCTCTCTCTACTCTACCCCTCGACTACCTGTAGCGGACGCTTTTTATAGGCTCCAGTTTCCCGCCCAAAACTACTGTTGTTCTTTCTCTAAAACTATCGCCTAGCAAGAGCGCTTGTCTAACTCTGATCTATCTCTTCAGGCCTACCTGACAGAGTTTTCTTTCTCCTGACTATACTTATGTATCCCTTACTCTACACTATCACACATGTACTACTAACGCAAAACTAACTCCATTCGCATATATAACTGCCCTATATACAAAACGAAATATTGGAGTTTAAACTGTACCCTTCATAATATAAAGGGTCATGATCTGCCACATTAAAATCTGATTTTATTCTAAATATGTGTGTTTCAAAATCCCTTGCATTCACATTAAAAACATATTTTTCATAAATTTTCCAAGAAAATACAATAAAAAGTAAAACTCTAAATATGCCAAGTTGACTTTAAGCAATGCTACCCCTTTGGGTAGCAACGGAGTAACCCTCATTAAGGCAAACATCAGCCACACATATAGCATGCTGGGCGCAGCTGCCCAGTTGGACACGCCCACAGAGACATGTAGAGAGCAAAACTGCCGCCAGCGACAATTCAAGAGCAAGAACAAAAACTAGAGAAAAGGCAATACCAAAAATGTCAAAATGACGAAAAATTCTCAACTGCCAGCTAAACAAACTCAGACAAAACTACCAAGAAACAGAGCAGGAGCAGGAGTAGTTGGTCTGAATGACTGACTCCGGTGCTCCACTCCACGTTATGCTTGTCGTAGTCGTAGTCGCAATCGTCAGGATCGTCAGCAACGGCTGATGTCATTAATGCAACGCAACACTGGCACCCTGGGCGCCTTAACCCTTTTCGGTGTATTGCCCTGCTCTGCCAGTTGACAAACCAAATGCTTTGCATTTCTGCTTTTTGGGCTGGCCTCATGTGATATGGTGTTACTGCCCATGCCGTGCTCCAACCAGCAAACAAACAGAGAGCAAAAAATAACAAACGAGCCCAACATGAGCTGAAAATAAGATTTTTGAGTCATTTCGTTTTGTTTCGGTTATGTTGTTGTTTGTAGTTGACTGGAACTCGGCCGCCGCAGAAGGAGTCGCTGAGTCTCGGAGTCGCTGGGTTTGTCGCCTGGCTGGGCTTGGCTGAGCTACACTTGGCTGATGTATTCATGAAATCGTGTGATTAATGGCTCGCACAACATTTGCACACACTACCCGGAGTAGGATGATGACGACGACGACGACGAGCACGCCGTCGACATGCGGCGTATCTGTCTGCGTGCAGATAAACATGCCCTCCTGCCCAGCACTCCTTTGTACAACTTCCCTTTGGCTGTGTATGCAAAATAACTTAAGTTCGGGGTTGGGGTAGCACTGCAGAGCAGCAGCATTGATGGCGGTTACGAAAAATTTTCCGGCTCTACGAGTTTGCAAGCATTTTATCTGCGCATGAGGCGTTGAAATTAACAAACAGCTACCCCTGGACAGTACGGCAAACCACTCCCCACATCCTTGCAAAAAAGAAAAAACACAGCAAAAGCTGTGTGTAATTAAACCGATTTTAATTGCTTTGCCCCACAGTCAGAGTCAAAGCTCAGCTGGCTGCCCCTATAACTATGCTATAATCTTTGACACTTTTATTGCTGCTCTAAAAGTTATTAACTTGATTTAATAAGCGCGCTACGCTCGGACACGCTCAGTACCAAAAACAACAACAAATAACTTTGACTGTTTAGCATTTTAGAGTTTTATCTGATGTAGCGCTTCGGGATTTAGCCACTACATCCCCAACGCTCCCATACACCCGGCAGTAGTACCTCATTCAAAAAACTTTATGCAAAAGAATTTGATCGCCTGGCATTCACGACGTTCCTTTAATTAACTCATTTTTCATTGAAATTGCCAGCAGCAATAGGCAAAGCAGCCAGCACCCAGCATCCAGCATCCACCAAGAAGCCATCTTATCGCCATTTTGACTAGGTAAAGCGAAAAATACTGTAGCCTGCTTCCGGGCGCGCACATCACTCATTTTGCCGTTAAGCCTTTGTCTGCTCTTTTGTGGGCCGTTGCCATTGCTGCTGATAAGCAGACATTCGCTTCTTAGTGGGCTTATCAGCAAAATGAGCCAAATACTTTTGGCATGACCGGCCGTGTCGACTTTAGCCGTAATTTGAATTTGAAATTCGAAAATTTCATGCCAAATTATGCGCCAATGCGTAGCCAAAGTTGTGGTTAGTGTCGGCTGGTTGAGAGGCACTAGGCATTGATTTTGTTACTTAAAGTTGACTAAAACTGTCAGACACACACAAAAACAATGCTTAAATGCTTGCAACTGCCACACGCCGCTGCCGCACTTTCAATTACAATGTAATTTACTTTATGGACTTATCTCTTGAAAACAGCAATTTCGCTTGTAACATTAAGCATAATTTTATGGCCAGCACTTTGTATGTGTGTGTGTGTGTATGTGTGTGAGTGAAAGTTTCGGTGTCTGCGGTCTGCAGAAGTTGCCACAACAACACACACTCACACACACACACACACACATAAAGCGTCCATTGACAGCATTGACTTGCCGCTGCAGACAATGGACGACGCCCTTCACTTGACGTTGTGTCACTCACAAAACACCCAAAGTTGTTTCATTTTTAATGAAGTTGAAGTTTTTTCACACACACACACACACACACACACACACACACACACACACACACACAGACAGCGACAATGGCGGTACCGCATTTAGGTAGGTCAAAGGTAAATGTGCAGAGAGCCGCAACAGCCGCTTGCCAGACACTTTTTATGACCGCTCTCTCCCACAAAAACCTCAAAATTGCAGATTTAATTTTATTTTTATTGCACTTGGCGTTGCATGGAAAAAGTTAGGAGAGAAAATTGTTTCTTTATATTGTAAGTGCTTGTAGTTTCATAGCTTCCTCTTTTGTCTCGTAAGAAGCAGCAAGTTTTTCAGGTTTGAAATTGTGAATTTGGTCTACAGGATAACTTAAAGAGTAGCTACCTAGGTAGAGATATGCAAAAGTATCTTGGTGATTTAAAGAAGAGTGGAAACTGTAGCAGTGTATACCGAGTGTGAAATAAGAAAACCCTAGGTCAAAATTGTGATACACAATGATTGAGATGACAGGAACTATTGGTATGACAGACATGTGAGACATGTGAGACATGGTCAAAATTTACCTAATTTGATCGAATTAACATCGCAGCGCATCCTTATTTGCTCACTCTTTTCGTCGCAAAGGCTAGACAATGACACAGAAATGGCTTTGTCGATGGTGTCTTCCATTGAATCATCGATGTTAGCCAAACTGGTCAGTTGCCGTCAAAATGTATGGGGACTCTTAATTGCTTCAAAAGTAGCTTGCGTGTCTTTCCTCTTCTTACGAAAAATACATCTAAATATTTAAGTTGGCTTCTTCTAGATTATTTCTAATGTTTCTTAAACAATTTGTCTGTAACGTATTTCTCCAAATAATTTAATTTATTTTAGATTTAATCTCACTGCTAGATGGATTGCGTTATTTCGAAATCGCAGCGTTTACTGAGCGGTTTGTTTCTTTAGGACATCCAAGAAAAAACTAGGTGGAACTTGTAATCCATATCGCCAGCTATTAGCTATGCAAGTTGTTTTTTGGGATAGTTTTTTGCTGCTTAGGAGCTATCTGTACCAGCTAATTCTGTTTTTAAGGTTACCCGTGACGGAGATATATTTCCCGAAGGTCAGGCGCCTGTCCAAGTGCACATCCAAATACTTGTTACAGCTGTGATGCTCCATTAGTTGGTCCTACAAGAAAACGCCTGCGTAGTTATCCTTAAAGTACATAAGTCACATTGGCGCACTTGCTTGCATAAATGCCTATGTTCCAGCGCTTAGCCCACATTTCAAAGCCATGAAAGAACTGCTGCAGAACATCCGTTGCTTCGTTTTCTGGAGAGGTTGATCGTGTCCTCAGCATAAGTGGCGAAGAGCAGGTCCTGTGGGTCCTCTAAGTCGAATTCGGAGCCAGTGGGCATATCGTAAGTGAAAAGGGTGTAAAGCGTGGGTTGCAATACACTTCCCTGTGGAACCCCAGTTCTGATGTCTATGACCCTAGATTCCATAGCATCCAGCACCAACGAGAAGGAAGAGTCCGTCAAATAGCTACGCATTATCCAGATAAGTTGAGATGGCAACAGAGGCTTGACTTTGCATTAAAGAATATTATGCCAAACTCTGTTGAAGGATTGTTTAATTTCTAAGTCAAGTTACATGGGATTTTCCAAACCCAAACTAAAAAAGAGTGTTTTTTCCTTGTGGAAAAAAAGAGAGCTAGCAGGCGTCGTTCAAAATTCAATTATCCACAAGGATAAGCAGGCTTTCCAAAATGACGTCGATTTTCGATTGGATCAAGAAATTTAAATTCTAGGGCTGTTTTCCAATTTGAACTTTTCTCTGGTTAGTAACTTACATATCGTATGTACTCAACAGAGTACAAGTAAAACAATGACTGGTCATAAAAAGGCTCATTAATAAACATAACCGACTTAATGTAAAGAACACAAAGAAATCAGTCCAAAAAAAAAAAAAGCAAAATCAAATCCATTTACAAGCCAAGAAAAAATGAAATAACATGGCAACCCATTGCAAAAAGTGAAGAGAGTATAAGAAGAAGCAAGGATTCGCATCGAAAATGTTTTATACATTCGCAATGGCTATAAGAAAGGAAATGGCATTGGCATAACATTTTGTAATCAAACGCAGTCAAAGTCATAATAATCAAGTCGTAAAAAACAAATCCATTTTCGCGCTTGAATAAACAACCGCAGAATGGCAGTCAAGCAAGTCAGAGATAAGAACAATGAGAAACGGAGGCTGTGAATGAGATTGAGACTCAGAGAAAGGGACAGAGAGAGAGAGAGAGAGAGAGAGAGAGGGAGAGAGAGTAAGCCGTAAAAACAATAATAGTAATGGCGGAAAGTACAAGATTTTTACACCTTTTGCAGCAGTCAGAAGTCAAAGTCAACGAAAAGGATCAAGGATAATGCGCAACACGACAAAACAGCGTACGCGCAATAATAACGGTATACACAACGATAACGGTATACACAACGATAACGGTACATGCACAGTGTGGCCATAAAAAACAAATAGCTCAATGCTGTGAGTGTCTGTGTGTGTGTGTGTGTGTGTGTGTGCGAGATTTGCCTAAGATGGCTGCCAAGTTGACAACCTGTAAATTTTGCGCTTTATTTAACCCATGAAGCAATGACAAATCTGTGGCACACTGCGTTTAATGACCGTAAAAATCAATCGTAAAAAACTGTAAATTATAATGTAATAGAAAAGTAATAAGTATTTGGATCAAACAAACAGTTTGCTTATCGCCATCATCAGAGCCATCATCATCATCAAGTAAGATCGTAAAATTCCGGCTGAAGTCGTAAAACTTTCATGCGGAAGTGCTAAATGAAAAGCTCAGTGTTAGTTTTCACACACACACACACACACACATAGCTAGGCAGTGTATAAGTTTTCGAGGGCGGTCGCATCATTACACTTGAGTGTTTTACAACTTCCGTTAAGTTTCGCATGGTCATAAAGTGTAATCTTCATGTTTTTATTACACGCAACTTACATGCCACAACTACAATGACAGCGTTGTGCATATGGAAACGTCCAGATGTGTCAATAGAAGAAGAACCCACAACAGCAGCCAGCAGCGCACAGTGGTCGAAATCGACAAAGAGATGGTGTGTGTCTATTTGGTGCGCGTCGGCGTCTTCAAGGATTTGACTTGAAATCAACAACCCCAAATTTACCGGAAAAGGTATGTTTTAGCCATAGGCCTTTGATTGAGGCCAAATGTGTGGCATAGTGTAATAAACAAAGAAGAATTGAAAAACAATTCGAATATGCGTAGAAAACATATTATCTTTGCAGACAAAAGTGTAGATATTGGAAAAACTTGATAAAGAGCGATCTCGTTATTCTCTAAAAAATAACGTTTCAGAATCCACCATCACAACATAAAATCAACGAAAGAAACTGCTCCCAAACTCCTAATGGATCAATATTAATGCTGAAGTATAGCCCGATAAAGATTAGTGATGAATGGCTAACAAAATTTAGAAATCGTTTTGGAATTTTTTACTTAAATATTTGCGGTGGAATACTTTCTGGCGATGTTGCTTCGAAAGTAACATTTTCAAAAAGAATGCATGTAAAAGTCGTAGAGATTTGCCTAGTTTTCGACTGTGAAAAACGCAAAGAAACACAGTCACACACGCAAGTACGTTAAAAATGTTGATTGTTCAAAAAAAGCAAGAAAATTAAAACTTTAGTTTTCATTTTATGCTTACTTTCTATAAATATAGAAAATTTCGCAAATTCAAATTACTCCAAAAACCCAGCGTGCTGCTGTATTCAGTTTCTTAACCTTAATTGTTAATTTCGACCACTGTGCAGCGGGTAGAGAGGTACTCAAATTGACAGCTCCTTTGGATCGTAAAATTCTCCAAGCTACTGGCGTACATATGTTGTTTTTGTTGCTGTTCGCACTAGGGTAATGATTGTCACCGGATAAACAATTAAATTGAGGTTAGAATGAAACATAAAAAGCGCATAAAAAAACCATAAACTGGTTACACTCTCTCACTCTCTGGCCAGACAATAGAGACAGACGTCTGTCTACATCGTCAACGCATCGTAAACATTTTAAGCTAGAGTTTATTTTCATTTGATGCAGCTGAAAAGGGATAACATGAGTGTGTGTGTGTGTGTGTGTATCTATGTGTGTGTGTGTATCTATGTGTGAGTATCTATGTGTGTGTGTCTCTTTGTTGTTATGTGATCTGTGGCCTTTTGCAATGTTGTTGCTCGTAAAACTGGTGATAAGACACTCGCCTTTGGTAATGATAATAAAATTATAATTTCGTCGCTCTACATATGCTTTGGCCTTGCCACCATGTTTGTGTGTGTCTCCTGTGTTTTTGTGTGTGCTCTGGCAACACTTAAGCAACTCACATTGACATTTCCGTTTTAGTGTCTCTTGTGCCATGTGAGAAATTGTAAATTGCGCTAATAAGCATTTAAAATTAACTAAATGCGCACTCGGAAGCTTAAGTTCATGGACTTGGCTTGGATTTCATGGCTACACTTGGCTGGGGGCGGTGGTCCGAATTACGACATCTCTAAAACGTGTAGAGCTGTGACCCATTAAGTGCCTGGGATGCTAGATGTGTTTTCTGTGTAGCTGCCAAATGGCCAATGACTAACATGTGGCAAATAAATTGGCCATAACATTTGACAATCACATAAAATTGACATTCGACTTACTTAGCTGCGGTTTTGTGTGCAAGTAAAAGTAGATATACTTGGGATTGGCACGAATGGACAGACTTACTTATGTGTAAATAAAGTTTTATGGAAGTGCTGTGAGCTTTAAATTTTAGTTTTAAAGTTGCAAAAGTTTTGGATGCAGTGACATAAGATTTGCCACTTGGGAATGCTGCCAAATAGTACTATAATAGGTTTGTAAAATTGTAATTGATTGATTGAAATCGTACAAAATATATAACTTTTTTTATGTTTTTTTTGAAAACTTAAATTGTCTGTCGCGAAATATAAATATTTAAGTTATAGCAAAGGAACTGTAAAACCCTTTGTCCATCAAAATTGGTAATAAACTCTATTAGTTAGTTGTTTTCCTGAGATAGTTATCGAGTCAGTGGGGCAACGAAGGCAAGAGAATAGCTAACAAGCTTGCAGGGCAAGGTACTAACGCTGCCCTTCTCCTTGAGAGAGAGCTTACAAATTACCTACTTGTAACATCCAAATCAGAATATCTTTCGAACACAAACTCAATATAAATTGGCAAAAGTGCTAAATAAACTATTTTCTCTAAGTCAAATGGAATATTCTGCAGTTCTACGCTTTATTATCGGACACTGTTCCATGCAGCTAAGCTTCTTTAGATTATATTATTTTTGTGGTGGGTGCGATGGCTCATCAGGGGAGGTTGAAACATCCCTAGCACTCAGGCAGCTCAGAAGAAAGAACAGTTGAAACAGGAGAAAGAGTACGAAAACAGAGTAGGCTTGCATAGAGGATCCCTATTGGCACAATCTTCACGACTCCCGTAGAAAGTCGTGAATACTACATGAGGGTATAGTGTACACGCATCGCTCATGTTGAGCACTTCCAAAAATGCGATTCCATGTCCTTTTAAGGGCCGGAGAGTAAGTCCGCAGCACAGAAAGTGCTCCTTGGAGTCGGCTTCTTCAAGGCAGGCTGCTCTTGGCTCAGGCCTCATTGGCTGTGACGCCGAGCTTTTGTTTGCCAGCTCATCCGCCATTTCATTGCCCCGGATAGCTCGGTGTCTAGGGACCCAGTAATGACTTTGTTATGACGTGAAATCATGTTGAGTCTGGTCTTACATTCGCTGAACATGATCCACTTTGAGGAGAGTTACCCCAATCAGCTTTCTTGCAAGGATCCAGCGTGTGGCATTTAGAATTGCGTAGATGTCCGTTTGAAAATATTGATTTTTCATCAAGATACCAACCAGCACCAGTACCATCTTTTGTTTTGGAACCATCTGTGTAGAAGACATGAGTGTTTCCCCTTAGTAAGAGTCCTGGCTAGCGCCGGTAATCCCTAAGCAGGCATGCCTTTGCAGTCTGGTGAGAAGAGGGACGCTGGACTGAACCATTGTTCCCTTCAACCAAACCAGTGAGACGTATAATACTATGGGTCTGTTTAGTACTTAGTGCAACCAGTGTACAGAGCTCGGCTTAAAATCCGAAGTTTTACCAAAAGTTCGTCTGCACTGCCAGAAGGCTCTGAGAGCACGTTCGGTCTTCCGTTCAAGGTCCACTTTCCTGATCAGCTTAGTATTAAGGTTCACCGCGAGATATTTCACATCCCTGGTTTGTGCCAGAGTCACACCTTTTAACATTTTTGAAAGTTAAGAAAGATAATAAAGACTTTGCTGAAGCTGTACCACGAAGAAGAAGACTAGCTGACGAGCTCATGTCCACCTCTCTGTAGCCGGAGCACCAAGACAGTCACTTTCTGGACTGCATCTTAAAGCTAGCTGTAATTGCAAATTTAATCCCAGTATCTCTGACCATGTGTCCTTTTTCAAACAGGGAAGCTGTAGTTTAGATCCCAAGAATGTACAATCGATCCAGACGCAATCCGTCGAATCAATTTTAGAGTAACTCTATAGAGAAGCTTTCGATCGATGGAATTTAAAAAAAATTTCGTATAACAAAAGCTAAAACCATTTAGAAGTTTGTGTCACATGGGGATTAAGTATTACGGAAAAAAATAGTGTGCGTGTATGTGTATGTGTGTGTGTGCTGACAGCTATTTTGAGCTCAGTACTGTTAATCGTTCTTTCCAAATTGTAGATATTACGAAATATTTAAGACACCAAATCCACACTCAGTTCTCTAGATGCAGCCGCTATCTGTTGGTGATGTCAGCTATACATGTTTTTGAGAGTAGCTGCTAATTGTATGGATGTACCATCCTTATTGAGGGTCCAGACATTGTGTACGTTCATGAATCATCGTTTGCTGGTATCTTTACCTTTAAAGCAATACTTATTCGTCACATTGTTCCATGACTGGAAATAATTTTCTATGTGTTGGGTGCCAAACCATACATATACCTATGTTTATAGTCCAGAATCTATCCAGCTGAATTTGGAAGCACTGAAATATTGGTATTTATTAGAACAACTAACACAAAAGTAAGTAATTAAATCCATAAGGGAATTGAGTTTCTATTGAGAATACTCAAATTTTGAGTCAATAACGTCTAGACGTTTACTTTAACTTGTGGAAGGACACAAATTTGATTTTCTTCTGTTTCGTAAAACTTTAAAACAAACTAAGTATTGAAAATAATTTTTTAGAATTTTTTTTTTTAAATTTGTCAGTGCTGTTTAAAATTTGCTACACTGAAGCCATAACATTACCAGCCGATATAAATATATATGTATATAAATGCTTGTTGGCAAAACTCGAAAATGTTCAAGAATTCCATTAAAAAATTGTATGTTTTTTTAAACTTTAAGTTGCATTATCATTCTCAAGTTAGCTCAACATTTGTTATATCTGCTTGCGTATGCGACAGTACCCGAAATTGTACACATACAGAGAGATACACACATGCACGCCCATCAAGGGGACGATTACTTCCGCCATTTTCTATGATGAATTGCTACTTTTGCTTAACACACATACAAAGGAGGCGATGCGAGATGCGCAGACAGGGATACACAGAGCCAGTTAGCGAGACAGACCCAAATACATAGATACACATTTATCCAGTCGACGGCGTTGACAGGACGACGCAGAAGCAATGTCGAAGGACGAGGATGTTGGCAATGTACTAAAGCAGGTGAACTCGAGCAAATGTTGGAGTGCCAGTGCGCAGTTGTTGTTGGCAGCAATTGGTGGCAAAACACTGAAAGGACACAGGAAGTGCACTTTGGCAGGAAAAACACACACACACACATACAGCACTCATTCACACACACTTAAAAGCGTATATGTGTGTGTGTGTGTGTGTGTGTGTGTGTGCCAATGGGGTGCTTTTTGTCGCTTATTTATGCCTGGCAATCATAAAGCGCGCCCCACACACACACACACACACACACACACACTCGGATACTCTTGGAGCGCAAGGGAGAGTGCAGGTTATGGCTTTCTATAACTCAGGCTGTCATGCCAGCTCTTTCTGGCCTGGACCAAGTGCCCTCTGTTTGTTGCTCGGCCCGCTGCCTCCGGCTCCAGACTTTTCTGCGTATGGCTGTTTCTGATGTATTTCATACAAATTGCAAGTTTTAGTGCTTTTATTTTCTGTGCCCTGCGTTGGAGAAAAATCATCCATCAATGGCAATGCTCGCCGAGCACATGGTCTGCTTTCTTTCTTCTTCTTCTTCTTGTTGTTGTTGTTTGAGTGTTACTGACGTTTTTGTGTCGCACAGACGCAGACCACCCACCACTGACAGGATAAGTAGTAGTAACGTCACAATGCCATGCGGCGAAATTTGTAAAATTTTCGCTTCAAACATCGGTTCACTCTTTCGCACTTACTCTAACCGTATGTGTCTGTCCTTTGGCGCGCGCTCGGTTTGTGCAACGTTTTGTAAAATAATAGCATAAAATATTGTTGTCCTTGAACAATTTACTTTTATTTTATTTTTATTGCCTACATTGCGGCGCACATTGCATATGTGTGTGTGTGTGTGTGTGTGTGTGTGTGTGTGTGTGTGTGTGTGTGTGTGTGTGTGTGTGTGTGTGTGTGTGTGTGTGTGTGTGGGGCCCCAGTTTTGTTCTTGTTTTGGCGTCGCGTCTGCATTGTTGCGTAGCCGGCGGCATGTAGCAGCCTTTCGGTTTGTGCTTCATTAAATTTATGTTGCATACAGTGCCCGCCCGCCATTTTTTTTCCGCTCGTAACACTGTGCGTGTTTTTGGTGCAAAGTCATCAGCAGCCGCAACAGTTTTTGAGCCTAGTTGCACGTGCCGCACCATCGTAAAACAGATCGTAAAAGTTTATTACTTTCAGCTTTTGTGTGTGTGTGTGTGTGTGTGCGTGTGTGTGTTGTTGCCACAGACAACGCCAATGCCAATGGCAACGCCAACATCGCCGTCAACGTCAGCGTTGGCGTCTCTGCTGTCAGCTGTCAAATTGAATTTGTTTATATTGCTAACACCGAGCCATCGAGCCGTCTCTGCCGCCGAGCCAAGCGCTCCAACAGGTTTCATTTTCACTTGCCGGAAATCATTGCGTCATGCTGATATTTTGTATTTTAACGCCTCGTCCGCATCCACACCCAGTCTCACTCACTTCCGCAGTTCCATCGCTCCGCTCGGTTGTCGCGCTGCGCCTGCCTGTCATGCTCAGTTCAGTGTTTAGGCTGTGAAGTCGATTTTGTTGGTTTAGGTCAGTTAGTTTTGGCTTTGACAGCTCAAAGTCGAGGTCAACTTTTGTGTTTGTGTATGTGTGCGGTTATATTTATGTGTCCGCCGTCGAGACTCGGGCGAGACGCAGTGCGACGCGCCATTGTCAGTTAAACATTAAAAAAATCGATTTTATTATAGGCGCTTTTGCTGGCACATATCGATTTTCTGTCAGACTTGATTTGCTTTTGTGTTAGCGTATATGTGTTGTCTGTGTGTGACAAGCTTAAATTTCAGCTTGAAGCGTTAGAAATTTAAAGCCAGAGTATGTGCCCATGGCGTATGCGCAATGCGAGTGAGGAGGGTGTAATAATGGCAGTCTATGCATTTACCTAAACGCTTAAGTATATAAGTTTTATTTTCGACTTAATTCATCCTTTTAAGTTTAATGATGACGTCTTATAAACAAATTTTGTTTAAAGTTATCGTAGGTGTAAGTAGACAAACCTGTTGGTTACGTTTCGCATTAGGGCGCAGCATGCATAAGTTTGCAATAGGTTTTTGCTTTCTGCCTTAATTGGAAGAAAAGTCCAGCTGTTAGATTAGAATCAGATGTTTTCCAAAGATGTAAACAAGTATTTGAAAAAATTGCAGAAATATAAGCGCGTGAACTAAAACACACGCACACACTGAACAGCACTGGAACAGCACAAAGAAATGCAACGTTATAGCTAAACTTCCAACGCTTCTAATATAGTGCTCATAACTTCACCTTAGCGTAATTTGAGCTAAGAGTCGGTATTAACCAAGTTGTGCCAATAGATGTTACACCTGAAAAACGTAACTAACATTAACTATCATCAACGAAATAGACCTTTATAATACACAACAAAATTGACCTCATTGCCAGAAAAACTACAGAAAAAAGGATGTTCAAGCCAAGGGTTTTTTCCGCCTAGTGGGCTTCTTCTTAAGTGGCCCTAAAAACGCATAATTGAGTTACGGTCTGATGTAGAGCATTCTTCCAGGCGTCCCTGCTTTACGCGCGCCTTCTCCAATCGGTTATACCAAAGATAAATAGTGTATTCTGTAACTGGTCCGTCGAACAGAGACAAGCGCTACCTCCTCGTCGCCTTCCTATAAAAGCAGCATTGAAGACCTTTCTTGCATTAGCTTCTTCATCCATAAACTGGATGGTAATTCGCTTGACTATGTCAATTTCGTCGTTGACCTCGAAGAGTTCGTCGTTCCATCGGATGTAGTAGTCGTTGCCAACTCGTTAAGGGCCAAAGATTTTTCGGAGTACTTTCCGCTCAAACACTTCAAGGGCATTTTCATCACCCATATTTCAGCGCCATAAAGCAAAACGGGATGGATGAGCGTCTTATAGAGTGTTAGTTTCGTCGTGAGAGTGGTCTCTACTAATCATTTGCCTACTGAGACCAAAGTAACATATATTGGCAAGAAATATTCTCCACTTCAACTCCATGCTGAAATGGTTCTTTATTGTGACGGTTATGCCAAGGTAGACAATCATCGACCGATTTTTTAAACTACCAACTTTTAAAATGAACTGTAAACAAATTTTGAATTGTTTAAAGAAAAACATCGAAAACAAACAGTTTAATATACTTTAAAGTAATAAAGTACTTATGACTTTCGTTAGACATTTTTTCATTTTTGAAAAAAAAAAACGGTTGGTAACAAACTCAGGCTTTTCCGCACGTTTATCAAAAAAGCTAGGACATTTCTCCTAGCACAAAAAAAAAAAAAAAAACAAATTTCGAAAACTATTTACTTTTACTATTTCTCTGGCGACCCAACTATAGCGACTCTAGTGCTCAAATTCAATAGGGAAACTTATGAAGACATGCCCAACACGATAGAAAAACATTTAGCTTGCTAAAGCCGACTAACACACTACATCGACAACGACAACGCACGCACACAAAAACATCTCCAAATCACCGGAAAAATTGTCAGAGTGCTTAAATCTTCGAAAAACATAAAATTAGAGATTTTAGTTTTTTGGCCAATCCCAATACTTTTTTTGCGGAAAAGTAAAACATCAAAAAAATCATTACTAATGTAAACCCAGGTGTGGTGAGCGGGTTAGAGAATACCACCTCAGCAGGTCAAAGCTTGTCGTATGAGGCGACTAACAATGACACTGGGTTCTTTCGAGACCAGTAGGCCTTAAAGGGGTTGTGCATAGGGTTTGGGACCCACCACGTAAAACCACAATTCCAATGAAAGAATGTATTTACATCAGGCCGTAACCCGATAACGGGATGTTATGGCCAGTTAAGAAGAAGAATGTAAACTTTATAGGATTAGCAGTAAATTTCAGTACATACTCATTTTGTCTTCACACAAATTTAACCGATAAGCGCGATCGCAGCTTGTTTACCAATAATTTGCAATAAGAGTTCATTTCAAGGCCATGAAACCATGCAGAGAGCATTGGAGAGTTATTTGCAGTTTGTTACGAATACGGGCACAAAGCAAACCGCCGATAAGAGAGCAATGAACACAACAGAACATTTAACAAACAAACGGCCGCTGAGCGAATTAAAGCTTAGGAGAGCTTTTTTGACATATTTTAAGCTCTCGCGCTGAATGAATTTAATAAAAAATATGTATTTAGCATTCAGTAGATTTAGTAGTCATCATGTTGTGGAGGCAGCTGAACGGACGGCGCTGCATCGCCGGACAGCTTAATGCTTGGACTAAGCAGCAGGGCAGGCGGGGTGCTGCCGGGGCCACGGAGGTGATTCTTTGCAAGCAAATTTAAACTTTATTTGTCAATTATAATATTATATTATTATACCTTATAGGCAGCGCGTACAGAAGAAGTGTCGTCATTGGAGCAAGCCAAGCCCTATTCGTCGCTGCCCGGTCCAAGTAAATTTGAATTGATGCGAGCTTTTCTGCCGGGCGGTAAGTTAAAAAAGCTCTACGCTCTCGCTCTCAAAAAGCTTAATTTATTTACTCTCTCGCTGATCTACTGCAGGCCGTTATAAAGACCGGCCAGTTTTTGAAATGTTTCTCGATTTGCAAAAACGTTATGGAAATATTTTTCGAATGCCAATCGCCTTCAACGCTGACATGGTGTTTACCATGAATCCAAAGGATTATGAAATCGTATTTCGCAACGAGGGTCAGTATCCTTATAGACGAAGTTTCAAAACGTTTGACTACTATAAGCGCGTACACAAAGCGGAAATATATCAGGATTTGGATGGCTTAACTTCGGGGTAAGTGCAATTCTATTTATAATATAAATATATAATAATAAGCTACATTTTAGCAATGGACCTGCTTGGGGTAAGTTGCGCACAGCCGTAAATCCCATACTGCTGCAACCACGCAATGCCAAGTTGTATATAGGCAACTTGTGGCAAGTCAACAATGAGTTTATGCAGCTGTAAGTTTGCACTTTAAGCCTTAATCTATTAAACTTAACTTGATATTCATTTGCAGCTTGCGCAGCACACGCGATCCACAAACCTTGGAAATGCCAGAAGATTTTGCAGAGTACATTCGTTTTTTGGTTTTGGAATCCATTGCTTCGGTAGCCCTCAACTCACATCTTGGGCTATTTGGTGCTCAGCGTAATAGCGAAGAGGTTAAAGAGTTACTGGCATCCCTACGGCGCATACTCGAGCTGGGTTTTGAGCTGGATATGTTGCCTCCCGTTTGGAAGTATCTGCCCGTGTCCAAGTTTAAGCTGTTAATGAAGTCACTTGATACCATAAACGACATGTGCTACAAACACATTGAGCAGGCTTTGGCGCGCATTGAGGCAGATGCTCTTGCTGGCCGCATAAGTGCAGAAGCTGGCCTGGAAACAAGCTTGCTGGAAAAGTTGGTCAAGTTTGATCGCAAAGCAGCAGTTATTATAGCCATGGATTTGTTTTTTGCAGGTGTTGATCCGGTAAGTAATAGTTATTAAATGGTTGGAAGATCTTTTAATAAGTTTCTTTTGTAGACACTTGTGTCGCTTTTGGGCATTTTACTTTGCATTGCCAAGAACCCTACGCAGCAAGCACGTCTGCTGGCTGAGATTCAGAGCGTGATGCCACACAAGGACTCCGCCTTAACTATAGACAACATGAAGAATCTGCCCTATCTGCGTGCTTGCATTAAAGAAGGTATACGCATGTATCCCATAGGCCCTGGTACGCTACGCCGCCTGCCACACGATGTGGTGCTAAGTGGCTATCGCATTGTAGCCGGCACGGATGTGGGCATGGCAGCCAATTACCAAATGTCCAACTCGGAAGAGTATGTGCCGCGTGTGAGTGAGTTTTTGCCTGAACGTTGGCTGCGTGATGAGAGCGCAGATTTGGCGAATAAAACGGCTAGTCCATTCTTGTATCAGCCGTTTGGCTTCGGACCGCGTTCCTGTGCCGGCAAACGCATTGTGGACATGATTATGGAAATCGCTCTGGCACGACTAGTGCGTAACTTTGAAATAAGCTTTGATTATCCTATTGAAGATGCCTTCATAACGAAATTCTTTGTTCAACCCAACATAGCCTTCAAGTTTAAGTTTGTTGAGCGAGAATGGTAAGTGAAATAAGCTGTTATGATATGGCATGTTATATGCTACGGTACATAAAAGTACACTTCAAACTTGATAAAAGAGATTTTCTTTGCCTGGTTTTCCATAGGCACTTGATAGTCAAGTGCAGCGTATGTCATAGTTTCGTTGTTGCCTGGCCAAGTGACACTTCAGGCCACATTACACCATCAAAGCTGTGCCACAAAAACCCACTTGAACGAGACGATTTTTACCGCCCCAAAATTGCTTCAGTGCTGTGAAGTGCACTCGATGCCGGCAAAGGAACAGCACTTGGTTACTTGTCTGTGACGTAAGCAGCTGCCAATCGGTCTACATATGATATGTGAACTATAGTACAACGCATTATTTAAAGATAAGCAAAGGGGGAACCCAGCTTTTGGCAGGCATTTTAAGGCGCAGCCTAGAAATATGCTGCATTAAATTAGCAATCAGCGACTACTGGCGCCATCTATGGCATGCCCAAGACTTTGCGGTTAAAGTTTTCTTGCATGAATTTATTTCTTTCAGTTTGAATCGACGGTTTGCTATTCTGCTACTTCTGCTTCTTACTCGTTTGCTATTCTGTTATCAGACAACAAATAAATGCCCCAGCATAAATAATTCAAAAGTATTCATTTTGACATTGCATTGAATTTCCAGGGTTGGCCATGCCAACTCATTCTCATTCTAGCTTACTCTATCGAAGTGTTTATTTGTCGCACAAAAATAGTTTTTTTTTAACTCTCCTTTTTATACTCTTTAGAAAGTGAGTTATTCATTGTATCAAGGCTTTTAACGTAAAAAAAGGATATACAATTTTAGAGCCTTTTCTTGTCAAAAACTATTGAACGTCCGCCATAAAAATAAATGAGTTGGTAAGAAATGCCAATGAGCCAACCTAGGTAACGGTCCAACCCTAACGACTTTATTTTTTAAATTAACAAAAAATATACTTTTTTTTAAATTGAATTATAAGTAAAATTGAGTAGTATAAATTTCCCTATAACATCTGTTATATATATAAGTAGGATAAGGGAAAATTTGTGCACCCCATTTCATCAACTATATGACCACAATTATGAGTGAAATTTATACCATTGTAAGGAATTTTCATAAGAAGTGCAGATTGGTCGAATCTTTTCGATATCTCACTCCGTTCCCCCGTGAATGAATTTCGCTGTTTACAAACACACCATAAAAGCTATCCAATTCACCAAATCCAAATCACTCTCTTTTCGGCAGAACGAGGCGTATTTGTTAAAGCGTCTTTTTTACATTGGGACTGGCGAAGGACATTAAGTTAGCGCTGGGGATTCTAATAACCTAGCAGAGTTGCTCTTCTGAATACCATTTCGTACGATAAAACTATTAAAATCAACGAATGAAAGGAAGATCTTTAGAGAGGGAGCAACGTCTGAAATGGCAAATGTAGTGCTTGACAGTGATCTTTCAGTTGTGTGAGCGTAAAAGCTTAACTTTTACCAGAATATATAGTATACCATACTAGCAAAAATGTTCCATAGTCTAGCTGCTATTAATGCGGTCGCAGAAACCAGAAAAAGTTCCAAACTTGATCGGTCAACCTGGACCAAACTCAGCCTCATAAGAAAGAACAAACTGCTTGAGTATTGCTTGAAATGAACGTCGGGACACAGCAAGAAACGATGATTCTCCAAGTCGCGATGACCTCCCTGTACGTCGGTCCGTTACATTCGATGAGAATTACCAATTTTTAGGCAGCTTGTCTTATGGAGTTAAATATAATAATAAACAGCTTTCTCGAGGTGTAAGAGCAAGCTATAACATCTTTGCTATTTCTTTCTGTTCCACGTTTTCGGACTTACTAACTTCTTAATACTTTTGGGATAGAGTTTTATCTTTAAAAGCGAGCTACTCCTGGCATATCTATTAGCATGTTCTGAAAGATTAAGCAAAATAAATATTTTCTGCATATTTAAAAATGCATAATTAATTGGAATCTAATATTACAGGAGTTGTTTACCAAATGAACTAATTTTGTTGATTCTTCAGTTGTTGCATGTTAGTTTCGCCGTCTTGTACTATCATTACATAAAGAGTGTTCCATGTTCGTCCAAACCTCAACCAATATTTATCTGTTTCGTTTTTATTTTCTTGCAGTTTGCAGCACTTGGACAGTCATCGTCTTATCTGCGAGTTTCTGTTGTAGCTCGTATGTCCTGCACTTTATGCTACTTTAGTTGGACTTCTGCTGCGCCGTCTTCTCCTGCATTATTGAAACTATTCTGATGGCACTTCCGTGCCCCTGCCGCACACTCATTGCTGCAACACTTGTCAATGCTGGCCATTGCAGTGCATAAACTTTTATCGTGCACTGGCCGAGGGACCCATGCCGTGTCCCGGAGTCAGAGGCTGCAGCTACTCGGCGGGCTAGGCGGCGACTCTGTCACGTTCCTTTAAATTGGCGAGTTGGGTTTGAACTTTTGCTAACGAAATGCATTGCATAAATGAACACGAATGCGATAGTGTAGACAAACAAAATAAATGGAATTCATTATTGCATTGGAAAACGGGCGATTCGGCTCCCGTACATAGATATCTCTAGATTTTCTTTCTCTGCTCAATTGATGACAAAGTTTAGTAAAGCACAATTTTAAAGTAAGTTTTTGCCAGAGTTGTACACTGATCAAAAAGGGGCAGCATAAATTTAAGTTTGATTTAAGATTAGAATTTTATTGAAATTTTTTTGCCGACAGACTTGACGGTGCCCGACAGTGGTATACCCTGTACCCATTTTTGCCGTAATAATCAAAACTGCTATTTTTTGTAGGGTTATGTGCGTCATTAAGGATACTGTGTACTGTACTGCGTGGTGTTAAGGGTTATTCGGCAAAAGGTTAAGCCTATCATGAGTCTATATACCAAATTTAGAAGCTTTTAGCTTTTATGGTGTGGGTGTAAGCCACGAAAGTCTGTCACGGGGAAGGGACAAACTTGCTCTTTTCCGAGAAAATTCGCATCTTTTGGTTTAAATTATTTTGCGCTAACCTTTAGGATCTCTGAGAAACAGAGACCAACACGGACAGACAGACAGACGGACATTGCTATATCGACATATATATTGCTCCTGATCATTTTTGAAAAAGGAACATATACTCTGCCACGCCTCCTTCTGCCTGTTACATGCATTGCACAAATGCAAAATACCTTTTTTACTTTTTGTGTACAGGGTATAAAAACCAACGAGAATTGAAATGAGTAGAAGAGAAGTTTTCTCTCTGTCAGTATAGAAACTGTATACTAAAAAGGCATCAAAGAAAGATATAGTGGTCAATAAGAGAGAGCTTTTTTGATAGAGCCCTTCTGATAGATGTTCGCAAAGCTTTTAGCGAACTATGAAACTTTGGTGATTATCAAATCGAACGATCAATTCGCGATAAGCAGTAGACCAGTTACTTTATGCCCCCATACACACAGCAATGGGTTGGCCAACCCCCTGTGTAAAATCGAAATATTTCGATTTTCTTACGACCGACATGTACTGCTTTTGGCCAACCGATTGGCGGCATGATGATGTGGCAAATCTCTGCAGTTGTCGAAACTGTGTTTGAAGAATCAATATCGGAATTTCACGTCGTGTACAAGAAGTTATGCTTGTCGCGAAAGACGTCAGCGCCAAGCCCACCAATTTCGATGGCGCTCTGTAGCAGTTGGAAATGGATCCAAATTATGATGAGAAAAGCTTCTTTACTAATGACAAACATTTTTTTCTAACGGTTTTGTAAGCAATATCTTCATATATTGGTAGGGAGTAATCTATAGTAATATCAAGAGCCTTCATTGCATCTGGAGGCACTTCCTTTTTGGGATTTCTTCATTCTTCTCCTCCTCTTTTTCTTTCTCTTTCTTATCCTCATTCCAAAATCCATTCAGACGAAACAACTTGATTCACGTTTTACTCTGCCCCCTTCTAGCCGCTCCCTTGGTAGATCGTATTACCAATTCTCCTACCTGTTCCTATAAGTAGGCGTTGCCAGACTGTGTGCACATTTTTTTATTTTAATAATAATAGTAGACTTTGAGATGATCAGAATCCACAATCTGTAATTGACTGCAAAAATGGAGTTCAAATCCATACTGGCGTTCTTTAAATAAGAAATTTTGTATTCAAATCTATTACATTATAACTTAAATCAAGAATCATACGTACTCGGAAGGTTTTTGTCATTGCTTGATTTTTTTTTGTAGTGTACTATCTGAGACTAGCAACTAAATTGAAAATGCTTGTCAAATATCACACAAATCAAAGTCAAAATTCGAAATCCAAAATGGAGCACACGCAAGTTGCATGTTTTGCAAAAGCATTGCCTGCTTTTGGGGGGGCGTTGCAAGTACTATGTAGCATGCTGCACTTTATGGCATATGCATGCCATAAAGTGTGAGCAATTAGACATGTGTTGCAGGGCGCATACACCCAAGTAGGCACACACATGGACACACATACTCATATGGCAACAGCATCTTATGTACAGCAATTTGAATTTGGCTTCTACATTGAACTTTGACTTGCCATCAACATGAGCCACATCGAACATTGTACATCGAACAGGGATCGGGCTGCACTACTACTGTGAACGAACGAGCCTGTGAGCCAACTAGCGCACGCCTTTTGACATGACAATATGGCGTCCATGGCCGTCAGCCTGGCAGTAGCAAGGATGGGTGTGGGTGTGCGTGGTCGATGCGTGAGTATGTCCATGTCCTGCCAATTTGCAACAGCACGGGCGTGGCAAACGGACCACGTCTAATGACAGTATACGTAACCTGCAACCATCTCCTCCTTCGGCATATGAATAGTACTGGTACCAGGCCCATCGACATCATGAGCAAAGCCATCTCCAGCTACGGCCTGGCCTGGCCCTGCCCGGTCCAAGTGTCATGTGTCACGTTTGCGAGGCGTTGTTGAGGCGTCCACTGTCACTCTTACCGTAAGCATTACACACACACACACACACACACGCATACGGCGCACTTAGTTGCTTGTCAATTTTGCAGCTGGGCGTGGCCGCCCAATAGGCATGACTTCGGCTAAGGCGTCCTGCCATTAGTATGTAAAAGGCAAACTTTAAACAAAAAATTGCAGCGCAGGACAATCAGCAAATGTTAACGTAGAGTCACTACTACGACAACGACGACGACGACGTCGACGCCTCCGCCCTGCAGGCGTACAAACGAACTACACTCTCTCCCCCGGCGCACGTCTGCCTTGACAGGCGTCCATGATTAATGGTTGTCAATGGAAAGCTGCTGCTAAAAAAAAAGTAAGTATAAAAAATAAGCACAGCCTAGCTACTTTTTTATATGCAACCGCCGAAGCTGCCGGGCTAAAAGTAATTTTGTTATTTTAAGAAAGTTCCCCCGGTTTCTAGGGCACCCCTAGGCTGATGAAATTACGCTACGGTTTTGCGTTTGTTTGGCGGAAATTGATTCGGCGGCGTGCGCCACGCACTTTTTTTCCAGCTCGTTTCCGTAGGAATTCCCCAACATCAGGCAGAACGCGCAATTTTGCAACCTTTTGGCACCCCAGGAAGCAAGGCTGTGATCTGGTTCTGGCTCTTGCATAGATTACGCAGCGCACAAGATGATGGTGTTAATGGCATTGCCAATGCGTATAACAAAAAAAAATTTAATTTATTATTTCAAAGCAAAGCATTTCTAATCGAATTGTATTCTAATAAAGTGAATTGGAAATTGAAAAATTGTCCTTGCTTGTGTGTGTGTTATTCATATAAATGTTGTTGTTGTTTTTATTGCAGGGTGTGGTTGACTGAGTGTTGGTTAAAAAATTTGAATTGTTTGTTTTGTTGTATTGTGTATTGGCTGTAATGCATAGGAGGGAAATTGTGGTTATCAGATTGTTGACATTAATGGCATGTTTTTATTTTTTATTTTTCAATCGGTGTTGTTTAAATTATTGTTACCCGGAGGGAGGAGACAATAAATTGAAGCAGATATGAGTGTTTTTACAGCAAAATATGGGAGTGTTGAATTTGGTTAATACAAAATGAAAAAAACCAACATTTTTTTCCATGCAACATGTGTCTTATACTGAGTACCAAATTAGTTTTAAAGTTTATCTCTGGTTCTAAAAGTTAAAAAACCAACTTCTTGAGCTTGCGTTGCAATGTTTGAAGTTACATTTTGTACAAAAGGCCTGAGTTTCGGAATTGCGGTTGGTCAATTTCGATATTTGTTTTGGAACGATTCTAAATCTTGCAATAATCCAAAACGAATTGATCAACCTGGTCGTAAATTATAGCTAACAGTGGGAAACATGTTGTTTTATGTAGTGATGAAGCAGGACAACACGGAATGAGATCATACTCAAACTTGTCCATGAGATTGTACAGAAGCTATTAAAACAGTGACTTTAATAAAAAGTCATTTAGTTGGCAACGTATGCCGCTTGTAGTAAATAACCATTGATATAAAGTTTAACATGAAAAAACATAAATCACATGTCCACATGCTGATCATTGGGAATTTAAATTCGACACTCTCTTGTTTATAACTCAATTTTCGACTATTGCAGGGATATTGGCGTTGTCCAACTATTTGGTCTTCTGAAATTCTGAGAGAATCTTCATTTTTACAATATTTTGTTAAATTTGAACTCACATCATCATCAATTTATTCTATGATTAAATTTTTCGAACAAATTTCGTATGTACAGCTGATACTTTTTTTTTTTTAGCATATTTCACTTCATCTTAAGAATCGGATGTTGTAAAATAAGGTTAAGGTGAGGTGCAAGCAACAGCTCTTTTGCAAAATATGGCTAAATGAGAGCATGCCCAATGATTCGAACCTTGGTGTTCTCTGTCCTGTCCTCAAAAAGGATGACCGCACGGTGTGCGCTAACTACCATGGTATCAGTCTTCTTTCTATTGCATATAAGACCCTATGTGAAAGGCTTTAGGTCTGGTAAGTCCACCGTCGACCAGATATTTATACTACCCGCCAAATCCTGAAAAAGACCCACGAATACTACATCGACACCCTCCATCTGTTTGTCGATTATAAAGTAGCATTTGATAGCCTCTTGAGGGCTCGTGTATGTGCCGCACTGTCTGAGCTCGGTATCCCTGCAAAGTTGGTGCGACTAAGCAGTATGACGTAGTGCATTACACGCAGCACCGTCAAGGTAGGAAAGAGCTTCTTTTGATGTGGCTTGTGTGCCTTTTGGCATCAGAAAAGGCTATACTCTCAACTGTTATCTCTTTAACATTGTGATCGAGAATATTTTGCGGAAGGCCGAAGTATATCGGAACGGGAATGTATTATATAAGGATATCCAGTTGCTCACATACGCAGATGATATCGATATCAGTAGGCAAATGAGTAGAAGAGACCACTTACGCCGGACGAAACTAACACTCTATAGGACGCTCATCCTTCCCGTTTTGATTAATGGCGCTGATGCATGAGTGATGACGATGTCTGTCTAATGAAAATGCCCTTGTTTGAGCAAAAAAAAACTTTGCTCTCTTTGGCAACAAGTCTAAAGGAGAGAAAAATTTCCGCGCTTGGCAACGATTACCACATACAATGTTATGACGAACTCTATGAGCTCTACGAAGACATTGATATAGTCAAGCGATATAAAATCCAGCGGCTCCGCTAGCTTTGGTATCACCGATTGGCAAAGGCGCACGCAAAACAGACACTCCTGTAGGAGTGCTGTACATCAGGCTTTAACCCGGTAACGGGTTGTTATGTCCAGTTAAGAAAAAGGAGACATACTGATGTCGATATATTTTCTTATGACTGAAATAATTGTGAAGTGATCCATGATAATTATACCGAATTTTGGGTTAGATTTTTTGAAGATGCGTCGTCTTTCTTACAGCCTCGAAAATTTATATATATATTAATTTTTTGTTGTATTCAATCCAATTCCACAATGTAATAAAAAAGAGGATGCAGATATTGTGTATTTAGGGCGATCCTTAGCGATGAAGTTTCAAAGTACAATCCATTCTGTGATTAAAATCTTGGCCGACGATGATACCGCATAAGGAGTTATGAGCCAGTTTGTGTTTGGAGACTAATTGTTATCTGAGCAAACCCTTGTGGTATTTTATTCAAAAAGTAACGCGATCTTTGTTGTGTATTTCTGATTGAGGCAATGCAATAGAGATACTAGTACTAGTATCTGGTACCCCGCTCTTTGTTTCTCAGTCTGTGTTTTCCGCTTGTTAATCAATATAGGAATTGGTTTCTAAAGTGGGGCTTAATGTGGGGCTTAATGTGGGGCTTAATGTGGGGCTTAAACTTAACTGAAATTAATCAAAAGCTGATGAAAATGTAAAAAGATATAATGGATATTGCAATAATTTCAGACTACCCCTTCTAATGTTAATTTGCTAGCGGTACCAAAGCATGTGGACTCATAGTAGCTTAATAAATAGAACGATGTAGACCTTTTGCCGAATCAAACTCGCTATCACCGCAATAGACTTAACTTGAAAACGACCAAACTCCTCAACTTAGCGATACAAACTTAGCACTTGTGAAAATGTGTAGAGGTTATCCCATTGTCCGGCAACGTCCAGACTGTCTGTATCATATCTCTTTGTGCTGCTTTGAATATAAAAAACATCTGTGTAATCCCCTATTTACTATCACCCTTATCAAACTTACCCAAAGTGCCAACTTAAAGAACACATTCAAATGAAACCAATTTGGCGAACTATAACTATTTAACCGCATGACCAAGATCCAAGAGCGGCGGCCCCAACCGAAGGCACCTATATATTGGCATGAAGCATTCAAGGAACAGCAGCAGCGGAGGAGGCAGGAACAATGGCAGCCAAGAATTGTTGTGTATATTTTTATTAATTTTCCAAATGAATTCCTGGCAACGACAAAAAGACAATGACAACAAGAACAACATCGCCCATCAACGATGCGCAGTCGGCCAGCCAAAAAGGAAAAAGTGTGGAGAGAGAGAAAGAGAAAAAAAGGAGTAGAATATGACAAAAAAAAGAAAGGGAAAAAATGGGGGCTACCAGAGTTGCCAGGCTATGTCAGTGTTCAGCTTGGCCAAATGTTGCTTGTCGTTTTAGTTATTTTTGTTTCCCTTTTTTTTGTAACTGTTGGCGACATTATTACGTTACTTACTTTACGCCATAAATGTTGTTACGTCATATAAGCGCGCACACAGATACACACACATATAGACACTCGGAGCCCTTTAAGCGAGTAAAGCAAAAAACAAAGCGTGTAAAAAATGAACAGCGCTTTGTGTCGCGTCTCATCTCTTGAGTTTCGCATGTGTGTGGGTTGGGGTACGCATCATTGTTATGGGACGACTTTTTGACTTCCGTTACGCTGATGTGTTTCCGTTTCCGCTTTATACCAACTTTGCTTCAACTGTTTACGCCAGATTTTCGCTGCTATTTGCTGTTTTCCCTTTTTTTTTGTTGATGCTCTTCGGATAGTTAGGAGTGTTATAGGTTTGTGGAAAAGTTTGTTACGCCTAAAGTAGCTCGGAAAAAGGTTGTGCTTGAGTTTGGTTTGCTACTTTTTTAAATGATGATTGATGATAGTAGGACATCAAAAATTAGCTCCCAGAATTTGCTTTGTTTTTCAAATTTCTTTCAAATTCAATTGCTTTATTGAGCACGCGCCAAAGTAAGATCGTTATTAGACTCTCTTTGATATTTTGCACTGTTTTGATCATATTTATGTTCAATCGCACTCTCAGGGCCCAAAATAGTGTGACACAAAATAACGATCGGTTGGCAATGGCAACTAATGGGTTAATGGTAAGAACTATCGTTAATTTTTCAGTAGATGATTATAGCGACAATAATAAAAAATAAACAACAACAAAAAATACTTTCGGGCAACTACTTCTTGAGTTCTAACTTTTTATAAGCTAGTCTTTGCCATGTCGTCGAAATTCGACGACTTAATAAACGCTCTCATAACAGCTGATTACGTAGAAGAGAAAAGATAACACGAAATAATAAAGTTTGTGTGTACAGTGTATATTGTTGTGGTTTTTTTACTTCGAATCAATTTATACCTGACTAAAAAGCAACGTATCCACATAAAACTTATATTGTGCAAACCGCAAGAATTTTATCTTTCGAATGGTATAGGTTTCACCTGAAAACTTTGCATTATTGCGAAGTAATCGGTACCACACTGAATTTTCGCTTAGCGTATTTATATATAGATTCTTCTTTTAGTTTAAAAAAAAAAGGACATAAATCAAAAAATCAATTTGGTTCTTTTAAGATAATGCCATCTTATCGCCATAGATCATACATTTTTTTAAATTTTTGTTTTACATAAGAATCGTTTGGCATCTTTAATTTTTAAAGCATTTTAGACTTATTTATTATTAGCTCTGAAAAAGGTATTTTTGCTAATAAGTGAAAAACCAAATCAAGTGAAACGCTCCAAAAAACACTGAGAGCAGTCAGAGCAAAGACAAAAACGAAGCCTTTTAAAGATAACTCTTCAACGATCGCCTAAGAAGCTTATTCTCAAAAAAGCTTTTTTTGCAGCTTTTGAGTATGAAAGCACACCATACAATTCGACTCCTAACGTTTTTATTTAGAAGTTTTGCTTGTTTATCCCAAATATCAATATTAATATATATATCACCTATTTGATAGAACTTTTAGTTTAAGTTTTCGATTAATCCGAAGAATCTATGACACTTTTATGACAGCAGCAATGCCAGCACATGACATTTTTCTCTCTCAGCTAGTTTTGTAGTGCAATCAAAAGTAGAGTATCAAAGTTTCGTTGTAACTTAAGTCAGCATTATTTTACTTGCTTTTCTTTGGTTGCTAGCCTCTTTTTTTATGCTAAAACTCCATAACAACGTCATACTCAACCCGCTTGATGTCTTTGCTGATTCTGTTGTTGATTCTGACGAAATGTAACAAGGATAATAACAATAGTGCAAGCGATTTTACGCCGTGTTGATTTGCTGCCTGCTGGCTGAATGTCTGTCATCCAGTCAGCTTTTCCAGTAAAACTCAGCCTGCAGGCTGGCTCCTGATTCACTTGCTCCGCTGGCAAATTGTCTCTGCAGCATCCTTTATGTCAGCCAGACAGACAGCCATCCAGCCAGCCAGCAGCAGTCTCTGCCTTTTGCACAATTTCCTTTTTATGTTATTTTAATTTTATGTTATTGTTATGACACAATGAAAATAAAATTGAATTGACACTGACGCCACACACACACACACACAGAGACACACACACACAGAGACACACACACACACACACACACACAGACACACTTGGCAGCTTTGTCCGTTGTCGTCTGATACGCTGATAAGCATGGCGAAATGTGTGCGAAAGTGCGTATGTGTGTGTGTGTGTGTGTGTGTGTGTGTGTGTGTGTGTGTGTGTGTGTGTGTGTGTGGGTGACAGTTGTCAGTGACGTTTTTATTGCCGGTAGCCACCCTACACAGGATATTCAAATGGGCCATAAGTGCGGTTAAAGCGCTTTTGAACCAAATCTCAATCACAACTTGCAACAACTTTCAATTTTTGACGCTGCCAGCTGACGTCACGACGTCTCAGTTGGGTCAAAGTGCAAGTAAGGGAAAGAGCTGACAATATTATTTGTCGCGCAGGTTCAAAACAATATCATAAAGTAATTTATTTGCAAGCAGCCCGAGGGCGGAGGATTGACTTACTGGCTGGGCTCTGCCTTTTGGTTGGTTGCCCGATTACTGGAGCACTGGAGGACTGCCTGACTGTTTGATATATGGGCGAAATGGCTTTTTAATGACAACGACGACAACAGCTTGTTCAAATTACACACACATATACGCTCTTTCATACGGGCGCTCGCTCTCTCATAAGTGAGTTGTAGGCGTGTGATTGCCTAGACCAAACACCCTTCCCGCTCTCAGGGAAACCCCTCTTTGTTCCATGTACTGTGTTAATTTTGATTGTCTTTGGCTCGACCAGCTGGTTGATAAATGGGTCACACGTACACGCCGCTAATAGATGACTGGCTGTTGTGACATGCGAGATTTGTTTGGTGACCCTAACCAAAATTGCCCCACACCTAGAATTGGCCAACTACTCTGTCTAGGACTCTATCAAAAAGTTAAAGTTGTTACCAACTTAAGTCCATAAAGTTGAATATAAGTAATCGATATTTGAAAATGAGCATAGATACCGTAAAAGTCTTGACCTTGTTTTGGGTAATCTGCTGCGTGCCATCTTGAAAAGTGACGAATATGATTTTAAACGACCGTTAAGAACTTAGTGTTCAAAGTTCTAATAGAATAGAATACTTGAGCATTTGGCGAGCACACGTTTTGCTGTGTTTAAGTAGATGTCAATGTTGGTATTAGTTAGTATGTAGGCAAATGTCGTTAGGGTTGGCCATTGCTAGAGCTCTGCACATTGCAGAGCATTTAAGAAAAACGTGTAACACTCAAAAAAAGGCGACTACCAAATGAAATTTTAAGATTGTCTGCCTTTAATTTTTGTCAACGAAACTGTACCTAAGTGGTGTATACGAAATGTGTTGTATTTTAAGAAATTCGTCAGTTCATGTGTTTTTACAGCAATCTTTGGAACTGTTCATTACTACCCCAGGAGTTCTTGGCGGTATTCTCGTACCAATCTTCCAATTGGTGGAATCTTCGACTGGTTGAGCGACAACCTTCTAGTTCTTTGGTGGTGGCAGCAGCTGCTTGATTGCGGCCTCCTCCTTCTCAGTCGTCCCAACCTAACATAACCTTGTAGGACCTCCAATTAGACCATACAGCTTGGCGAAATACGGCCTTATTTTAAGCAAAATCTTAAGTACTTCATTTTCAAGAACATATAAAGACGTGCTTTAAAATATCATTATCAATGAAATATAGTCCATTTATCATATGTATTATGTTTTGTATACAAGTATCTACAATTTCGTCAGATGTTTTTATATCGAAGCTGTTATTTATTTTTATCATCTATTACAGAAATATATTTGAATTACATAGAAGTAGTGTCCATATGCTTAATTGACGATACTTCTTGTTAAGCTGCATACAAAAGCAAAAACGCTATTCTGAAATTAGACTTCAGAGTACTTAAATGTTAAGATACAAATTGGCCTCATAATACTTGTAATGAGTTCAACTAATACTTAATCGAAAAATGAGTCTAAAATGATATTGATATAGCCAACAAATACCTCATGTGCTAACATGCACAATTTTTCTCTCTGTGTACAAAATTGCACTTTTACAAGCTACGGATTACCCGACATTATAGGCTAATGACAGTTGAATACCAGGGTGCCCCGTTACCTAAGCGCTAGGGAACTATTGCTTGTACGGAGTAGCCGTGCGCTAAGCAGGTGTTCTTCGAAATTAGATCTAAAAGCTAGTTAAATATGAAATATACAAGCATGCAAATACTATATACAAAATACATTGGCATTACTGATGGCTCTTAGCCTGGACAGAAGCAAGCCAAAGCCTTTGGCTGACTCGTTGACTGGTTGAGAGCTCTGGATGTGGCTGTGGCAGTGGCTGTGGCTGCGGCTGTAGTTGTAGCCATAGCTGCTGGCTGTGGCTGTTGTGTTGGCTTTGCGCAGATAAGAGAATTGTCCTGTCAACTGGAATGATATATGCGCCAGCGCATTCAAATTGGGCTAACGGACGGAGAGACGAGCGTCTGGACGTACATATATAGCGCTTGGTCATATAAGCGGATGTGTTTTTCTCGCACATCAGCATGCGTTTCCTACGGCCGTCGCTGATAGCTGCCACAGCCGCTGCTGCCGTTTGTCTCTGGGTTTCTCTGCCGGAATGGGTGTAGTCCTGGCCATACCACGGAGCATCTGTATCTGTGCGCTTTCTTTTCATACATGCATGGTTTACTTTTCCTTTTTCATTTTTTTCTCTTTTTTTTTTTTGTTAAGTGTGTGTTTTTCTTTTTTGAATGCTGCGATGAATTTTTTTCATTCTGGGCGGGTTTGTCGAGTTGAAAAATTGGTGTGAAAATTCAAAAGGAGTTTCATGTGTGTGTGAGTTATGTATGGGATGCGTGCGGGTCTGTCTTCTTCTTCTTCTTTTTTTTTTTTTTTTTGGCTGCGTCTGTCTGGTCTGGGGTGTTGCGAAATTACTTCGTGTGTAAAATTATGCGAATTTCGAATTGGAAAAAAAACAACTAAAAGAAAAGGTGCGCGCATATTCATGCAAATAGCCAAAGGGGTGTGGGGGTTGTCAAGGGGCAGCGGTTGGGGTGCTGCGTTGATGGGCACCCAGTGTCGCCTGTGCGAACAGGCATCGCACTTTTATTGCATTTCAACACTTGTACGCGCATACAAAATTTCTCATAATAAATGTAATAAATAAAAATGCGAGAGTTGAAATGTGACAGTTTTTAAGGTACGAAAAAAAGTGAAAAAATGGCAGAAACTGCAAGGGCAGGGGCTTAAGGGTGCCTGACAGTGGAGTAATCTCAAGTGGTTTGCAGCAGGGGATCGCTGCACTGCTGTTGACATTATAACGAGCAAAAGACTGTGAATATGGTCATAAATGCGGGATGCTATGGACAAATATGGCTATATTATATTATGTTGAGATAAACGACATGAAGATGCTCCAAATACATAAACAAAAACATTTTGCAGGTACAGAGTATAACGAGCTTGTTGCTGGTTGAGCAGAGCTGTGGCAGGAGTGACTCCTTAAGAGTTCGGGAACTTGATCTCTCGGCTCCACAGTTCTCAAGGGCCCAACTGCTTGACTGTAGGGTAAAAGTTGTAGGTAAAAAGTGGTTTAGAGACTAACTAAATAAGTATATTTCGGATCAACAACGGGCCCCGATTTTTGTTCCACCTCAATTATCGTGAACTATAAAGAATATTATAGACTGCATCATCTCTGATAAGCGTCTCATTGCTGGGAATGGTGATATAGGCAAGGTCACAGTGGAGGGGTCCTGTCTCCTCCTCTCTGGTTCTTGGTTGTGGACCAGCTCCTGCAGGAAATTAAAAATATGGGTGTAATTATACAAGCTTATGCTGATGATGTGAAGGCTGTATTGAATAGGATTAACACCTGGTACACTCATCTCACCGTAAATCTGATTTAGACTACCCTTATTCTGTTTACTCGGAAGCGTATGTGAAATATATCGGGGTAACACTTGATATTAAGCTGACCTGAAAAGTGCACATTGAACGGAATACCGAACGTGCTCTCAGAGCCCTCTGGCAGTGCAGACGAACTTTTGGTAAAACCTGGGGTTTGAAGCCGAGCTCTGTGCACTGGTTATACATACTGATTTGGTCCAGCGTCACTCATCTCAACAAACTGCCAAGTTATTCTTGCTTGGGGATTACCGACGCTTTGAGCACAATCTCAACTGTTTTTTCTCTCTTGTAACTTTCTCTGTCGGGCATGGTACAATGGGCAAGGCTGCCTAAGTGCTGGGGAGGATTCAACCTTCTCTGACGAGCCATCGCACTCACCACAAATCTAATCTAATCTAAACCTTGATTGGTGTTTATCTTGCAGCAAAACTACGTTAGACATCTTGCTGCTTGGGACCTGTTAGGGTCATTCTCGCTTCTTCTTCTTAACTTGCCATAACAACCCGTTATCGGGTCACGGCCTGATGTAAATATATTCTTTCATTGGAATTGTGGTTTTACGTGGTGGGTCCCAAACTTTACGCACAACTCTTTTAAGGCCTAGGGTGGCTCTACTGGTCTTGAAAAGAACCCAGTGTCATTATTAGTCGCCTCATACGACAAGCTTTGACCTGCTGAGGTGGTATTCTCTAACCCAATCACCACACGTTCTCGTTTTTCTCATCTGGCTAATTTGAGTTCCATCTGCTTTAAAATTCTAACCGCTTAAAATCCTGCAGTAGCCCATGAAGTGTGCGGTTGAAAAAATCTTCAATGTTTAGTTTGGCCTTTCCAATAGTCGCTTTCAAACAATCTTTGATGGTTCGTAGGAGGTGCTCCCATATTCCCGACTATAAATGTTTTTGTAGTTTCTGATATTATTTTGGCACCATAATTCAAATATACCTCCTAGGATTTGGCAGATTCTGTTCTTTTTGGTAGCTCTATGTCTCCTTTATCAAAACTTTGATAGCGCTTTTAATCTTTTATAGTTAGACTAGCTGTGGATTTCTGGAGGTGTTTAACAGTCTTGGACTTAAACCTACCAACTAACATCCTTACCATAAGGAACGAAATGCTGATCCCACTTCGTAATCATACTCTATCATTCGTACCATATGCTGCTCAGAACGTATTTAAAAGTCTTATGTAGGGAATTGAGTAAAAGGCCTGTTGAACCTATTGTTACCTGTTTTTCAGTCAAAACACCTATAAACTCTATTAAACAAATTCATGGCTGTTCTCAATTTCGATTGCGACTTCCATTGGTTGATTTCGCAATACAGTCATTTCAACCAATCGGAATCAGAACGTACCCGATTAACTTTAGCTATAATAAATTACTTTTTAACACAGCTCTCTCTCTGTGTCTGCTTGTAATAGCGATGAAGTTATTAACTTGCATGCTGTCAAATTTGTCAAACTAGTAGTAAAAAAAGTAGAAAAAACACCAATAACAACAGCAATGCCGACCACAGCAATCAATGTGAAAAAATTGGCATCAAAATCGTTAACGCAAAATCAGCAGAAAATTTTAACGAAACAAACAGCAACGTCATCAGTTACATGACAGCGCCAACAACAACAAGAAGAACAGGGATAACCACGACCAGGATGATGATGAGGATGACGACGACAACGATGAGCACGACAATGAAATAATTGACGCCATTGAAACCATTGCCAAACCAGCTACAGTTTTAGTGCTACATTGGAGTTTGGGGCGCAACAAGATGCCTTGAGAATTGAGCTCATTATGGCATCACGAATGGCAACACGCCCCCATTAGTGTAAAAAGCAAGCCCATGCCCATGCTACACACGCCTACAAGAAATGTCTAAAAGTCAGCACGCTCCTCGTCATGTGGTCGTGCTTGAATACACAGAGACCTTTTTAAGGGGGGTAGTTGGGTATTGGAGAACTAGGAGCCAACTAACGATTTCAAATAGCCAAAGATGAAGAACTATGTGTGTGTGTGTGTGTGTGTGTGTGGGAGTGTGTTTGTGTGGCGTAATGCGTTGCTTTTCGATTTTTGTTTGCGACAGCGAAATGAGCGTCAATTTTTGCTTATGCTGGCAACTCTGGCCAGTAGATTGATGTGCCCAAGCAGCGGCTGGCAATGTAAATGGCATGTAGTGCCATTATAGACGCATAGGCACTAACTATATGGTCACTCAGCATATACTAGATGCATGTACTTGTGTTTAACGCTGCCGGGGTGGCACCCCTTAACCCCATCTATGGTGCTCGTCTCGCTCGGCTGCAAGTTTTGTGCTTTTGGGGCGTTCAGCCTGAATAAATGGGTGTAAAGAGCAAACAAAATGATTAATTGCCTTGAGCTTTGATCGCCTGCATGCACACAGCAAACAACAACAACAACAGCAGCCAGGAGCAGCAGCCAGGAGCAGCAGCCAGGAGCAAGCAGGATATGCCAAAGGGTGCAAAGTGTGGCTGAAGTTGGCACAGGGTTGGGTCTGGCCTTTGGCTGCTGCTGCTGCTGCTACTCTGGCGTTATAACAGAACGACTTTGCTTCCGTTTGAATAAACAAACACGGAAATGTAACCCTCGCTTGTACAATAGCAGCAGCAGCGTTGACGATGTACACAAGTTGGACACACACCAGCCAAAGCATTGACCACGACCACAGACCAATGCGTCTCTCAGCTCAAGTCAAAGGCTCTATGTCCAGCTACGAGTTGCAGCTAATGCCTCCTACTTTTTTGCCTAGCCAAAGTATCACTCAACAAGCGAACGCAAAGCGCGGCATTTTATCCTACGAAATCCTCTAATGAGAAGGGTTGAAATTACTAAGCATGGACATGGCTGTGTCCATTGCCTGATAACGCCGGCTGGACAAGCACTTTGCACATGATGTTCTCTAGGACAGAGTTGCCCTGAGCTGCTACCGAGTTGCGCTCTGATGGGATAAAAGGATAAAGCTAGCTTCAGAAAATGTCTGTGTAATGTAGCATGCTCAAATGGCGAACCCCAAAAAAGCGCTCGAACTTTGTTGCGCCAAACCCATTGATAGTAGTAAGTCTGACCGTTTGTTTGTTTTAAAATTACAAAAATTACTTTAAAAAATATGTATATAAATGCAGCACAGGAAGTGACTTGCTGTGGAGCATATTAAAAGAGCATTTTAGGAAGCATAATTTTTGCAGAGATCGTAAACTACTTAGAGGTAGGACAAGCTAAGGTCTAGGCACAAAATTTAATGAAAAACGTTCGAGTTGCCCATAAACATTAAGAAATTTTTCTTGCCCGGCTTTTGAGCAGCCCCAACCAATCCCACTCCCACGGACACACACAAACACACATACGGCATAGAAACACCGTGGCACAACGTCGACGATAAGCAGACAAATCGCTGAGAAAAATACGCAATTTAAATGCATAACACACACAGGACATGCCTAATGCCAATAATAGAAAAGGAAATCCCGTCACAAATCCTCGTGCCCAAAGACGACAAGCATGGACAGGGACTGGCACGGGGACTAAGACTGCGAATCTAAGAGGTATACGAGCATGGGCAAAAAATTATGTAGGTACGTTGTGGTATAGTAAAAGACGTTAGAAAATATAGAAAGTAATCTTGCACACGCACACACATGTACGTGCATGTGTGTGTGTGTGTGTGTGTGTGTGTGTGTGTGTGTGTGTGTGTGTGAGTGTGTATCCCTGGCAGGCCCAACCACCTTTGGCGACATTTTGTTGCAGATTAAGTTCTATTCGCACATGGCTGACTTGAAATACGATACACACACATGTCTGAGTGTGTGTGTGTGTGTGTGTGTGTGTGTGTGTGTGTGTGTGTGTGTGTGTGTGTGTGTGTAAAGTAATTGGGACATCCTGCAAGCATATAAAGTGGATATAAAGTAGCAAAAAGCAGCCTTAAGGCAACGCACCAAATTCACACACACACACACACATACATGTTCACCCACAGTGCGTCCTGGCATTTTTATGCGTTCCAATGTCGTCGTCGTGCTTCATTCGTCGCTCTCATCCCCGGCAGTTTGTCGGTTTTCCGGAATTATTACATTTTCATACTTCTTTTTTATTTGTTGTCGCGTCGAGCTTATGATTTCTGAAATATGACATGAGCCGGCGGAGAGGCAGGGGTTTGGTTGTTTGGCCAAAAAAGTTGATGCTTTATATCGCCAAGTCGCACAGCAGTTAGGCAACTTTACTCACACATTCATATATATATATATATATAGTACAGTTACATATGTGTGTGTGTGTGTGTGAGTATTGTATTAATAAATTGGCTTCTGTGTGTTCTAGTTGTGCAGTTGTATTATAAAAGTTCCTTTGTCAGCTTTCATAATTTCTAATATTGAATGCCTCGAAATATCTTAACTTTTTACTTAGGGTGCAGTGAACGCTCGCCAGCTGGCACGAGAAATAATAATAATGCGACCTAGAGATCTATTGAGCCCCCTACTTAGCTAACAGCTCCCCTGCTAACCCTATCTCCACGATAAACTTAATTATCTAGGGTGCTTCTATCGGGCTACTTCGGTCATCGATATTTTATATCGCCCCAGGGACATCCTTCTCCTCGCCAGGGCATCTCATTCCGTAAGAATGTGCGATGAGGATTCCGCTGTTACTGGAGTTGGTGATGCCCAGCTTGTACAAGTGCCTCTTCATCCTACTGTGTTCAGTAAGCACACTTCTCAGAATCCTAACAGAATAGTTGTACTATTTTCTTGAATCTATGTAAGTTATAGGAGCCAAGGAGTAATTTGGCCTGTGTGAGTCCCGGTGTCCTTCTAGCTCTCTCCTCATCTTTTAGTAGCTGCTTAATGGTATGCTTTCATATGCCACAAAAGTGTTCTGGCCCTATCATGGCGTTTGCAACGCCTTCTCTTGCTAGCTAATCCGCAAGCCTATTTCCGGGAATGCCAGTGTGACCCGATTGAAATGGTACTCCGTAGCTATTTCATCTCTGGGTTATGAGAATATCGCCATTGTCTCTCCCATTATTTCAGCGGCATGGACTCCGATTAGTTGGTCCCCGCCAATTCTTTCTGATATCCTTAATAATGTTGCTATCATTTGCGGCTCTATAACTATATGCTGACACGCTCGCCCGTATGGTGAGCGGGTTAGAGAATACCACCTCAGCAGGTCAAAGCTTGTCGTATGAGGCGACTAACAATGACACTGGGTTCTTCCGACACCAGTAGGCCTTAAAAGGGTTGCGCGTAGGGTTTGGGACCCATCACGTAAAACCACAACGAAAGAAAGCAAAATTCCAATGAAAGAATGTATTTACATCTGGCCGTAACCCGATAACGGGTTGTTATGGCCAGTTAAGAAGAAGATAAATATATGGAGTGGCGTAAGATCTATTAGAGCTTCCAGTTCCGCAGTGGGACAGATTCGTATAGCACCAGTCATGCATACACAGGCCAGACTTTGTATCCTAGTAAGGTTGGTTCTGGCAGAGATTATATTCACTCTTGTTCCCCATGCGATTGCTCCGTAGGGGAGCATCGGTCTTATTTCCATCAGGTACAGCCATCCTAAGATTTTGGGTAGGGTTCCCTATGACTTTCCTGCTTCTTCTTCTTCCTACGGTATGAGAAAACACTTTGAACAAGTTTCCATAGGCAATTCTGTGGTGGGGTTAGCAGGCAAAGTTACAAGACTTTGTGAAGAAACAAATCCGCTCAATCGGGAACTATATCATTTTAAGATCTCACCAACTCAATGCCGATAAGTTTGATGAAGCGGCTTCCTTAATCTACCGAATGCCAACAGTTACTGCGATGCGATGTATTTCACAGGACAAGAATGCCTTGCTTCCTTCCTACACTCGAACTAGATTTCGAAACATTTAAAATATTTATATATATACTGGGGTGCTTCCCAACCTGCGCGCTTGTCGCGCGAAATAAAGTAGGAATCTCTTAGGTATAGGTATTAATTATGCTAAAATGTATTACTTATGAGTAATCAGTACTTTTATGGAAACCGTTTTTGTGTTCATGTGAAGCCATACGAAAAAAAACGTGTTGGCTTGGAGCAGAAATGCTTGCGAGAAAGAAAACTTATTGAAGTCTAAAAATTAGTGACAACTCGACAACAAGTGCTGCCGATTTTACATTTTCTTTAAAATCCAAAATGATGCTATTACGTGAAATATTTGTAAAATGCCTACAGCGACGTTTTCCGGTCATATCAGAAAATACCTTAACTTGTTAAACAACTTTTTAAAACCATAAACGTGATAGATAATGTTGGCAAATATATTTAATGATATTTAAAAATTCAAAAATATAAAGCAAACAACAAATGGCGGAAGGTAAATATTATACAATAGATCGAATTTTTATCAAATAAAAATACAACAACATTGAAAGCCAACAAAAAGCTGTGGGACTGTTGTACGAGCTGCTGGAGGAGAGCGGCGGAGCGGCAGAGCGGCAGCGAAACAGAAGCCATTTGTCAAATGCGTCGGCAAATGCAAAATGCTCGACGCTGAGCCGCAGATAAAACCGTTCGAAAAGGCAAAAACAAACATCAAAAACTGGCAAACAAACAAAAAGTACAGCAACAACAAGCAACAAGGAGAACAACAAAACATGTTCGTGCATGAATATAAAATGCGACACAACAACAACAACAACAGCCACAAAAGGATGCATGACAATATTTTTCACGCATCGCACACATGTACACGGAAGGGGAGGTGTGTGTGTGTGTGTGTAGGCGCACACATACGGGAGCATATCCTTGCGCCGTAATGGGATTATGGCCGATTAATGCATTGACATGTAACGATTTTCGATTGAATTTATCGTTTTTCGTCGGCTCGAGCCATTTTATTCATTTACGTCGCTTTGCGCCCACACGTAGGCAATGATATTTGCACACACACACACACACGCACACACACATGTTAGATGAAAACAAAAGCATGGCGGGCGGCAAGTGCGTCTGTCCGTCCGTCTGTCTGTCCGTCCGTCCGTCTGTCTGTCTGTCCCTCAATTCGCACAATATGCAAAACAACCCGCGCAAATGTTGACGCTTTTTTTTGGCGTAACACTATTGTTGTTTGGTGCTCTTGTTGTTGTTGTTTGTTTGTTTGTTTGCTGTAGTTGTTGTTATTGGCATTGTTGGCCAAGCTTTTTAGACAATTAAAACTAACAATGCTGGCCAAAACAGTAAAGACAAAAGGCCGCCAGAACGCCGCAGCAGCTGTGATTAACACATGTAAGCTGCGCAGTTGGCGGCACAGCTTTTGTTTTGCAACACAGCTGACCATCCAAAAGGGAGGATTGGGACGCAGAGCGGCTGCAACGCTGGCCCAAGGGTTGCACATACACACACACACACACACACACACACACACATGGGTCGCCCTTTTTGACTTTATCAATTGAGCGTCATAAGCGGAGCAGCAGCGGCAGCAAAGCGCATTTTGGTGGTGGCTGTTCCGCTCGACCTCAATCCTAGTGCTGCTTCGTGGCAGTTGCAACTGTCGCCACTGGCAGCGTCGATTAAGTCGTAATTAGATTTAAGGATATGCCACCAGCGGCACAGCAAGATGATGAATTTCTGCGCCAGCTCCCACCACCCGTCGTGCGCTGGCCAAATGAGCAGCAGCAGCAGCGGCAGCAGTTGCCATTTGGCTGCCGGCAGCTTATGGCTTGTTTTGTGCCCGTTATCAGCAGACCAAAGCGAGATTGCCCGAGATCTCGGCTGGTGCAGCATGCCAACCCCTGCTGCCCTCATGCGGCGCTCTGCGTTAATCAGCGTAATGGTGCGTTAGTCCTGGCCAGCACATGGGGGCCTGTTAGACGTCGTCGTCTGCATCGTCTGCGTCACTGCTGGCTGCTGGCTGCTGGTGTTGCCCTAATCTTGCTTGATTTCTTGAACTTGCTGGCGTATTATTAGCAGCAGTTGGGCAATCCAGCAAATCCTTTGTGTCCTTGCTGGTCTCACTAATAGTGTGTCTCAGGCTTTGTGTCTGCTGCTCTGTCTGTCTGTCTGTCTGTCTGTCCTACTGTTTGTCTCTGCGCGCTCTGTCACTGGATTTATTGCAATCATTAATCTTATTTGGCCAACACCCCGCCAAAACCACCCAGCAGCAGCACGCACGTCGCTACTATCCTGGTGGCGCCCCTCGCTGCTTATTGTTGCACTTGTGTAGTTTTTATTAAATTTTCTTCAGCTATTCCACTTTGATTTTATTAATTTTGTTTTTGCTGGCCAAATGTTTCTATTATGCTGCCGCGCATAGTCCATTTGATTGACGTCTAGCAGAGATTTTCCATGTACTTCATTCTTGGCTTATAATTGCTCAACACTTCAGTTACCCCTCGTGCCTTTGTTCGCTAAGCTCTGCCATTAATCATAAGAGCGTTGCATTATATTTGGGAACCACTTTTTAGTGCAGTCTGCAGCCTAGTTGGCAGCAGTAGCTATGGCCCCCCTAGGGATCCCCAAGGGTTTTTTGCAGTTATCCGCATTTTATTTCTCCTTTTATAAAATTTAATGAATTTCTTGTGTTTACTTATAATGAACAGTTGTAAAATGAGTACATAATTTCAAAGTTTTTGGCTGGGTTCCAAGGCAGCCAAAGGAGCATTAGTTTGCATTAGGGTGATTCAGAATTGTCATAGGAATAGTTGGTATTACTTAGCTTAGTTTGCGAAATCTGAAAAATACTTTTGATTATAAATGAAATGAGTCGTGACGTTAAATGAAACTAATCTTTTTTAAAAAAACTGTTGGTAAGATTCCTAAAAATTATCAAATATCCGAACCCTTTCGAGTCCAAAGCTGGATTTCATTTGTGGTAAAGTACATACTATATATAAGGACGCTATATTTTAGACCCCGAGGAGTAGGTAAGATCTCAATAGACGGCCAACGGTGGAGAGGGTTGGGTTTTTGCCGTGTTTCGACCTTGGAGATACATAATCTTTAAGATCCCTTCGGAAATCAAATACAATTTACCTCAAGACTCAGTACGCCTCTCGAAATAGAACACCATCATCATCATTCTTCTTCCCGTTCTACATCCTATTCCCTCTCATCTGCCGCTGTTGATTTCGCAATCACGGAAAGTGGTTGTCGGAAGTCGCCCTCCAACAGTGTCATCACGCCTTATAAGTAATGATGTTGATTCTTATTTTGTTCAAAAATAATTTGGATTTGGTGGGTTAAAAGGAAGAAATATGACTTTTCTAGCGCACAACAGAGCCCAGCCGTTTCGTTCTTGAATCTTAGAGCATGGCAATGTCATTACCATTCCATCTTTATTTGCTAATCCATTCGCACCATGGGTCGAGCTCCACTTCTGGATCGTCTCCTAATCAAATTTCAGAGTAAAATGTTTAACTAATCAAAGTTGTGAATTGTAAACACATTAAATTCCTAGCCTATTTGTGACAAGGGGGAGGGGGTGTTAAAAATCTTCAAAATTTAGGTGACGTCATTTATGAAGCGCCTCTTAATTGGATTTACAGTTAATCTTGATAGACACCAAAAGTACCAAGAAATATGAGATTTTTTTTTTTTAAACAGCGATTATTCGTAAAATGTACTCAGCGTTCATAAATTTACCGGAAAATGCATGTTTTAACAGTAGGCTTTTCTTTTGTTGCATAGTGGCAGGATGCCTTAAAGTTAATTTATCGTAGAAAATTTTCTATTGATGGGTCGGGTACTTTTCCCCTTGGGCCTGGAGTTCTCAAAGAGGCCCGCAATACCAGCATTGACTGTAGTAGCATTATATTTAATTAAGTATATTGCTCAATTTTCATTTATGAATATTTTATAAGTACAACTTAAATAAGAAGATACATTTATAATCATCTTGTGGTCTTCAGCTGGACCACCTACTACACCTGGCTTCCCGGGTCTTTGCCAGATAGTACTGTAGCTGACTATAGACAACTTGGGCAGTGCTGCTCTGAGACTCTATAATCGAGTCTAATCTGAACGCTTCATCCATTTTGAGAAGAAGTCTTCGCATCCACGAACTTCAGTACGTTGGGTCATTTGTATTAATCATTCGACCATGTGCTTCGGCTTGGTGTTTCCATTCGAGGAAACATTTCGATTTTGCCGTAGAGGATAGCCCGAATTTTCTTTCTACAGTTTATAGATTTTGCATTTTTTCATTGGAAGTGGGGTTTTATGTGGTGGGTCCCAAACCCTACCCACAACCCTTTTAAGGCCTGGCAGTGTCATTGACCTTTGACCTGCTGTGGTGGTATTCTCTAACCCGCTCACCACACGATGAACTCTATGAGCTTTACGACGACACTGACATAGTCAGGCGTATTAAGATCCAGCGGCTGCGCTGGCTAGGTCATGTTGTGCGTATGGATGATAAAGCTCCTGCGAGAATGGTCTACAATGCGATGGTCGAAGGGAAGCGACGAAAGGGAAGACCATGCCTCCGTTGGAAGGACTAGGTAGTGAGCACGCTAGCTACCTTTGGTATCACCAACTGGACCAAGCACGTGCAAAACAGAGACGCTTGGAGGAGATATTTGCATCAGGCCGTAACCCGGTAACGGGTTGTTATGGCCAGTTAAGAAGAAGAAGTTTATAGATTGCTTTTTTGCTTTTGTTTATAACTAAGAAGAAGTTCATAGAAGGATGAGATGCAGTAATATACGCTTTTTAGTGCTCGAACTGATGACTCACTTCTTGGGATGCCAGCACAGCCAAAATATGAGAGGGGTTCTTAGTCTAGAAGTTGGAAAACACTTCTCTAAGAACGAAGAGTTATCGAGGTGCTGCAATTAAAGCTTTTTTATTTTTTACATTTAATTACTGCACATAATTATGCACTTTTAATTGCATGGTTACAAGCTATCTGGGGAATATGTACATACTTATTTATTTATATACATTCATTTTTTATGCACATGACCAAAGCATATTTCCAATTGGTTTGTGATTACAAAAGCGTATCGCGCTTCATGACGTGTGCAAACATTACATAAACAGCAGGCATGCCCCGCCCTACCCTAACCCTATACGCCGCACGTCCCCCTCAGCTCAGCCCCTTACCTGTCCCTTGTCACTATTACCTTGGCAGTTGCTGTTGCTGTACATGCGCGGATATATGATGCGTATCTGTGAGATACATTCTATATACACATCGTATGTTGGCAATATATTAAACAACAACAGACAACAAACATTACACGCATCGATGTTTGTGTGTGCCAAATGTGCGTGTAATTGCAAATTCAATGAATTGTTTACATTTCTTTGCGCTTGTTGGCAGCGCCCCCCTATATCGTTCCATGCCACACTCTTACCCCCGGCATCAAATGCGCCCCCCTTGCCCCTGAGTTTACCTTGTTTTTTTTTTGTTTATAGTGTATTTTCAATGTAATTTTTTTCTGTTCTTTGCCGATTTCATTTATAATTCGTGTGCAAAATTAAATTAAAACCCAACTGACAGTTGTGCGCCGTAAACAACAACGGCAACAACATTACCGGGCTGTCGTGGCATTTAAGCGCACCCCGGACATTGCGTTTTGGCTGGCAATCATTTCCATTAGTTGCAGCAACAAATTTCACATAATTCACAACTGGAAAATTGCCTGTCAGCTTTGAGCCAAAAGAAAATTTGAGTCGAAACGCCGCCGCCGCCGCCGCCTAGTTGGCACGCATGCATCAAAGTGCAACAGCAACAAGAACTACAATAGTCAAGACGGCTTAGAAGCAAAAAAAAGGCTAATTGCAATTTGACTGCGTTTAGAAAAGTCGTTGCACCCTGCTACCTCTTTGTCTTGGGTCATAAATTGCTTTTGTTCGCAATATTACCATGAATAATTTAACTTTTTTTGACTTTCGATTTGAAAAACACGAAAACACAAAACTAGAATAAAAGTTTTCTTGCGACTAGAGTCAGTGAGCTTACATGAAAAGAATTTTTATACTCTAACAAGCATTCTATAGAATTCGAATTGAAGTTTGCAACACGTTGGAAACATATATCGCGCTGCTTGCGTGCAACAGCGGAGAACTTGGTTTTCAACGCTCACTGCCGAGGAACCAATGGTACGACCGGAGTGACGCGAAGTCACCGCAGTGAAGAATGCCGCCTATTGAAGTCGGATCCTGCAGTCGGCTGCTATGCGATCTGTCAGAGAGAAACCACTGTTGGGTGATGAGGAAGACGGAGAGGTGCCTTAGACGTAGAAAACGCGAGCGAAAGGAGATCGAGATGTGCAGGAGCAGGAATGACGTTAGGAAATTCTTCCAAAAAGTCAAGCGTCTCGCCGAAGTATTTAGTACCGGAGCGTCATCCGTACCGGATGCAGGGGGAAATCTGGTACTGGATGCACAGGGTGCACTGAGGTTGTGGAGAGAACACTTCTCTGGCCTACTATCTGGCGCTGATGAGGATAATGTCGCTTCCGGAGTTAACTTCACGACGTCCTCCATCATTGACGACGGCGTGTATATACCGCCGCCTTGTTATGACGAAGTCAGGGTGGCAACGAAGTGGCTAAAGAACAAAAAAGGATGGATACTAAATGCAAGGCCACCGCCTTGATTACAGTCTCGGTCAAGGCGAATAAGGTTGTAGATCGACGAGTGGGATAATGGGTTTCTGCTCGTGAGCTTTGTGTCCTGTACTACCGTAATGGCAATGAGAAAACAGTACATATATAGTCCGTGATTTTAGTAATCGTCTTAGTGCATTGCAGAATTTTGGTGTGCCTATTCGTGGCAACACTGGAGAGAGGTGGGACTTGCGTTTGGGTGGGGACTTGGGAGGGCAGCACTTATCGGGTAGGGGAGGGGCCATTTAGGCGAAGGGAAGTGGCATGTGTGAGCCTACAACAGTACGGTGCCATAAGGAGCAGCGAAGGTGGCTGTAATCTCTATGAATATTCTCTACATACACTGCACTTAATAGGGTTGGCTGCCCTAGTGAAGGTCTTCCGGCAAATGCAACACTATGTAGGAGCAAAAGACGCGACACGGAAGAGGACGCTGGTACGGCCAACGTTGTTGGTGTAACTGGTGAGGAAACTTGGGAAATTATAAGACATTTAGAGCAAGAGAAATTGGTCTGTATTGGACAGCTTGCTTAAGGCCAAAATTTCGAGAATAGAATGGAATAGAGAGTTTGCAGGTTTTGCGAAGCCCTGGTACATACACCTCGCCAGATGCCTCCTTAGCTCACAGAGCACACATGCACTCTTGGACCAGGACTACTTTCGACCTCACCGCCACGAAGAAGTGTTATCCTGAACAGACAGGCCGGAGTTGCCTGCTCCGTTAGTGAAAGATAGAGATAGAAAAATACATACTTGTGATCCCATGATCGGGATGTAGCAATCCTTAGGCAGGTTGTTGAGACCCGATTAGAGACCATGTACATGTTTATGTTGAGGAGACAGCTTTTTTTTCGCAGTTAACTGTTGGTAATTCTGCTTTAGCAATTTGTGGGCCGAATTTTCGGGACCAAAATGCAAAGGTTGATTGGACGGGGCAAATTCGACTTCTCTGTTAGTGAAATTAAAGCTACAGGGTGTTTATCAACAAGTGATAGCTCCAGTCTGGAGGTACGGCATGCAGGAACATTATTTCAGACCCGACACAAAATAAAGCCTTATCACCGGATGCACATTCGGTACATTCGCGGCTCTCTTTCAGTAACCCACTGCAACCCGCTGGTTACCTCATGACGTCTTATTATGATGGTTCAAGAGGAACTTGTGCCTCTGAAGTTTTTGCCATTGCCTGACTGTGATTTTATTCAGGTGCCAGAAATGTCTAGACGATTTAAACCTAATTTTTAACTGAAGAAAAACGGATTCGGTACAATGGAACGACGACATTGACATTGTCAAGCGCCTTAACATCCAAAGGCTGCACTGGCTACGACATGTTGTGCGTATGGATGAAGATTCACCGGCGAGTGAGGTCTTCAATGCGGCTGAGGAAGGAATGCGATGAAGTGGCTGGTCATATTAAGTCATATTAAGTACCTTTGTTATCACCGATTGGAGAAGGCGCGCAAAAAGCAGAATAGCCTGGAGTATTGCTCTTTATCAGGCCATAATCCGGTAATGCGTTGTTATGTCTAGTTAAGAGGAAGAAATTATCTTTTATTAATTTACTCCAGTCAACTTTCGTTGTGCCAAAATTGTTAGGATTCACTAAGAAATCGTCGTTAAAAATACAAAATTGAATAGATGAAAGAAGCATCCTTGTGTAAGTCGATGAACACGAATACAACGATTGAAAGTTAGAAGTACCTTTCAGTGGCTTTCCAAGACTCCATGTACTATAGCTGTCATCTTGATGAGCAGTTTGACTGCAAGGGTATTCAAACTTAGACTTGGCTAAAACCAGATACTCATTCAGGTATTGCCCATTATTTTATTTTTTTATTTTTTGACGTTGACAGGGCGAAACGCAATATTCTCACTCTCGTAGACGTAACATAAAATTCCAACAAATGTCAAACAATGGCAAAAGTCCTGAACACGTCTGTTGTTTTTCCCTCGAATTGAAAAGCCATTTTATGTTTTCTACATTTTACAGTTGGTAAATATGTTTTAATAAATTGGCGCAATTTTCCGCACGCACCAAATTAAAAGGCGCTTGGGAAATTTGACAGCTGTAGTAAAGAGGCGAAAAAATAAAACTCCAACTCAAAGTCGAAGTTAAAGTCACAGTCAAAGTGTTGCCAAAGTTGTTAAATTGCAGCAAATTTGTTTGGCCAGTTAGTGCTAGATGCTAGTCTCCCAAAGGTAACTGTGACTGGGCCCGAGTGAGCTCTTCAGTGATTCATTCATCCATCATATTAAGTGTTTTATTACACATTGTCTCACAGCCGTTCGCTCAAATCCCATTACGGTAATTAAATCACATGCATGTGAAATTACATAATTACACTCACACAAATTCAGTCATATATGTAGAGTGTGTCTAGAGTCTCTACTCTTCCCAGTTACGCACATGCGTAAGTCTATAAACATATTAAAAATAATTTACTTAATGTCAACCCCCGGCAAAGTCCTTGCTCCTCCATCTGCATATATGAAATAATCGCACTCTCGTAGAAAGTGTAATTCAACACTTTGTCAATTAGTGCAACGGTCTGCGTAGAGAAGTTTATGAAATTTTATGACTGCCTCGAAAGTCCTCAAAGTTCAAAGGGTGTCTCGCAGCTATCAGGACCCAGCTGCTTGACTGGCTATACACACTATATAACCGGACTGGCCAACCCTTTTGTGCTACGTCATCGTGCCACGCACTGCGGTGCCACAGCTCTGCGCATATTTGCACACATTTGAGATTTGTGCACTGGGCCCCAAAGGACTTCACATTAACATTGGTAATTAGAAGTCATTTGCGGCAGGAGGGAGAAAACAAAACAAAAGTTTTGGATTTAATTCCTGCAGTGGGGACATGTTTGTGCAGGCCAGTGCAGGGATTTAGTATTGATTACATTTGGAATTAGTAAATTGGAAAAAGTTTCTTACAACGCATTGGAAAGTTAAGATTGATTGTTAAGCAAGTTAATTTAAGATGGGATAACGAAATTTGATTGAAATAACACTATGAATGTAAGTCTTTGTAGTCTATTTTAGAACAGGAAGAGAAAGAAGAAAAAGAAGAGAAAGTGGAAAAGGACCAGTAGGGGGAAGAAGAAGAAAAGAAAGAGAATGAGGAAGAAAAAGAAGAAGACGAAGAAGAAGAATTGATGAAGGGAAACAGGAAGAAAAATATGCTCTACCTCGAGACGAGCACGCGTGTAGCCGATCAGAGCGAGCAGGGGTCGAAGCCCCTAGTAACACTATAAATGTAAATCTTTGCAGTCTATTTTATAGCGCATAGTTGCCTGAAACAAATCGTAGGAAACTTTTTGATATTGCTCTATTACTATTAAAAAAGGGATTTGAAACGCAATTCGAAGACTGTCGTCAAGGCACCGATCTATTTTTTGATGTTCGTTTTTATGCTTATTATAGTTTATTCCGGACTGCAAATCGGTTTATGATCGAAACGGTTCGAATCTTATTAGTTGGGCACAGAACCTTAATATATGGTAAAGCTACACCGCACTGTTTTTGTCTCGAACTGGTTCGACACCTGATGTCCAGATAATATACAGCCCTACACTTTTAAATTTTGTTTTATAATTGGATTGTGTTGGTATAATTGTGTGATACTAGTTGATTCTCACAAATTGTAGCTGTAAACGACAACTAGCTTACGGTAGCAAACCTTTATTCGAGCCAAAAGTTTCTTTCAAATTTCCGCTCTAGCTCAGGGTTTAGGCTCTAAAGCGGGTTAGAGTGAGACTCTGAAGCACATCTCTGGAGATACCGCCTGAAAACCTACTTGCACTGTTTGGTTGATTAATCATTTAACAAAACTGTTACGAGATTCAGTGGCGTCGTTGAAACATCATACATTACCGACGTGACGACGCAACAGGTCAACCATTCCAATATCATTTGCTAAAATATGCGCAATATCTGTAAGCAGATTTGGTTTACGATTCAGGTTGATATCACACCCTCATCACCAGTAGGAGTATTTTTCGCCCTAAGCCCATACTTTAAAATCAATCCAAACGAAACTTGTAAGAGTTATGCACCCTGTTACTAGGTGTATGGAAGATACTCAAGATTTGGTGAATACTTCAATAGCTATAGGCAATAATGTACTATTTTCAAATCTCTCCTCATATAAACTGCAACAATATTTCCTGTTTTGGTTGATTTGTTAATAAATGTTTTTATAATTCTGAGTCATGGGAGCCTTGTATACAAAACTATGTTGATCTTTTGCCGAAACATGCCCAACCATCGCTACGCGTTTACCTTGATTACGCTCTCACCTTTCAACTTATAGAGGATTGCGAGCACATGATAGTCGACTGACGAGCACCTGTCTGTATGGTACCTTTTAAAGATTACCTTCAGATATTTGTAGCTAAGTGCTGCACCCTTCAATAAATTAGGATTAGCCAGTTAGTTCTCCCAGATGCATTGCTTCCTATGCTTGCAACTTCCGCTCTATATGATCTACACAAACTTCATTCATGAATGCCCAAGCGTAACCGTAACCGAACCCGCAGTTAAAAACTGAAGCTGGACTCGCGGTGCAGTAGTACCATAGTAGCATCAGCTCGTTCCAGGTCTTTGATAAATGCGCTTTTCGGGTATGTAAGTCAGTAGCAAGTTGTCGTCGTTTGGTCGTTCATCGTGCACCATTCGCATTGCGGCTTTCGATGAATGTGAAAAATTATTATGCGTCGCTGTGGCTTTGTGGAACTGCCGCCGACGCCGCAGCAGATTAAATAAATTCTGTCCGCCAGTTGGACAGACTGACAGACAGACAACCAGACAGTCGGCCAGTCAACCATGCAGCCAACAAACGAGCAATGTGACCAACAAGTTTAATCTCGAAAAAATCCGCGCCGCGCAAATGCAGCAAAAAGTTGCAAACTCAATTGGTTGCAGCGTTACGGGGCAGGGGATGCGGTTCGGTGTGTGCGGACAGCACGTAATCCCAGTTGCTCCATCAGTCTTGTTCGATCAATTGCACATGCGCACAGGTTCAACAGCCAAGCTCCAAGCTGGCCAAGTTGTTGTTCTCCAGTTCTGGCAGTGCAGTGCATTTTGGCGCGTTTCTTGTTGCCGGCTTTTTGAGGTCGTTTCCAGCTCTGAGCTCTTAGCTCAGATACGATTCGATTGTTTGGAGTTGCTGACGTTTTTTTTTTGTTTTTTTGAGTGGTGTGTTGGAATGGTAGCAGCGTTGGTCGATCCAAAAAGGATTATGTTTTATTTATGCGCCGCGCAGCGAACTTAACTTCAATAAATGTCCGGCAAATATGTGGAGCATGTGTTTCTTGGCAATTTTTGTCGTAAATTTTTATGTTTGATTCGTTTCAGCGGCTCGTTTGCGAGGCAATTGTGGACTTGCAACTTGCTGTGGTGCACGTTGTCGCTGCCATTGTCGGTGGTTATGTTCTACATTTCGTCATATTATTCGCAGCATTATTGTCAACTGCAACTTGCCGCAATGACAGTCGGCAAAAAGTGACATGAGCAGCAAAAAATGACCAGTCCATGGACTTCCTTGGCATAACGGCGGCATGGATCTAAGGCACAATAACTTGCACTTGCCTCCAAACGATGCCACCAAGGTGATTATTTAATAAAGACTGCTGGCAAGTCACCACTGTGTACCTGGTGCAGTCCCAAGCTATACATTTTCTTGGTAGACCCAAATGAAATGCCAATTTGTTGCCGGATTGTTGCTGGGAAATGCAATTACGCCTTCCCAATAGCATATTAGAATATACCAAATGCTGGGCGTTGCAGCTCAAGTCTCTGTGTCCATTAGCCATTAGCCAATATCCTTGCCGACTGCCAATTTAAATATGAAAACCCAATTATCGAGTGCGCCCAGGGGCGCTGGTTAGGCTCGAACCGCGTTGCCAATCGACGCCTGAGTGACGCTTTTGTCTGTAATTGACTGTGGTTTAATTATAAAAGGACGCCCCTCTCTTTCGGCCATATGTAAAACCGCAGGCTCGTTTCTAAAGCCGTTGCACAGTGGTACCAGCTGACACGTTTTGTGACGAAAATCACAACTTTGGAAGGATGGTAAAGACAGTCCCCAAGCTATAACTAACTCAATTGCACCCTTGAAAAAACAAATTTAATCAAACAAAGCCAGAAACAGCACACCGCATAAAAAAAACTACAACACAAAACACACAATAACATAACTATATCACAAACACACAGTTCCTTCTCCTTTACAGTCGTCCAGTGCAGTTTGGAGTATTATTCCCATTCACATGATTTTCCTCTCCTCTCTACCCGCTATTCGTCTTCCGAATTTCTTGTTGTTTTGGCATTCACATGTTAAGTAACTACAATGTGCAAATCTACATCGAAATATCGTAATTACATATTTATGCTAGATAAAATTGTTTATTGTTAATTCGCAAATATTCATTGTTCATGCTTCATTCATTGTTCTTAAGCTTTGAATTAATGATATAATGTTTATAATTTATCAAATAAACTTATCTGCTCATATTAAAAAAGAATAGAAGATTTTTCTTCAAATGGAAATTGGGGTCCCAAACCCTACGCACAACCCTGGGCCTGGCTCTACTGGTCTCGAAAAAACCCAGTGTCATCTCATAAGACAAGCTTTGACATGCTGAGGTGGTATTCTCTAAATCGCTCACCACACGGGGGAACACATTGTACACATAAACGATGTTATTTCGTGTTTTCTCTTCACCCCTTCCCAATCAACCGTTATGAGAGCGTGTCTTAAGTCGCCGAATGTCGACGACAAGGCGAACACGAGATTCAATAAATGCTTTCATTACATCTTTGAATTTTGCAACACTTTTCGGGCTGCGGCGCCACTGTGCATCACTTCCCTTTCGCTGTTCCTGCCGCTTTTAGACTCACTCAGCATGGGATTGTTGCAACAACACTTGCTATAATTTTGCCTGTTGTTTGTTTGCTGTTAATTTTGGACTCACCTATTATGCATTATCAATACATTTAAAAACTTGTCAGTTATTTTAGTTACAGTAATTTTAAGCTGCATTTCATACCTTTTGCGTGCACAAAACTAAACAGAGTTTTGTGTTTTACCACAAAATTTGTCCTAAAAGCAATTATGATTTTGTCGTTTTGTTCAGCTATCCGAAAGATACGCTGCACGACAGCGCCTAGTCCCAGTTGTAGTTGTTGTTTGTTGCTGTTGTTGCTTTTGTTGCTTTTGTTGCTTTTGTTGCTTTTGTGACTGTTTTTGTTCGTTGTTGGGCTGTTATTTAACTGCAAACATTTTTGACATTGGCATGTTGTTCGTAATGCATTTTGAGTTATCATGGCTCACGTCTTCCGTTATACGTTATAGGCCTTCGGGGCTTAAATGATTAGATTTTGAATATTTACCGTGCACATTTCGAGTTTTGTCATGTTTTAATATTGTTCACTTGTCTATCCTGTCTATGTACATATTGTATTTTACGACAGTTTCATGTTTTCAACAAAACTTGCATCTGTGTGTGAGATATGAAAAAGTTTTTTAACTTCATTGGGTTGTTCCATGAAATTAGCGCTGATTTTACTAGGCCGCAATTGCGGAGTGTTAAACGTTGAATCGTTTTGTATCGATTTCCTTTAAATGTTAAATCGAGTATACAGTTAAGTGTAGCGGACTTTGGTTTTATTTATTTTATAAATGGTTTATTAATAAAATGGATACATGCTTTACGTAATATACATTGGGTTGAAACAAATTGTTTTGAAAAAACACCTCCTTTTTACCTATTTTTACTCAGCAATCAATATGCAAATTATAAAAATTAGGTCCCAGTAAAAACAGTTGCAAAATTCCGAAGTTATATATTAATTAAAAAGACCTCAATGAAAGACTTTTGATTAAAACATGATTGTGGATTACACGACAATGGTCTTACTTATAGCAACAAGTTTGACCTCAATGAAAGGCCTATGGCGAAAACTTAAAAATTATGGCTTTTTGAAAAAAATCAAGAGAGTTGCTAAGTCAGCAAATCTCATCTTACTCGTTTAATGAAGGTAGACCAAAACCGTCAAGGATACATTTAGCCCGGGTTAGGGTTCTCGAGTATTATGGAATTAGCTGACTATCGAAATTTCGAATTTTTTTTAAAATTATAAATACGAAAACGGTGCCAGAAAAGCAAAACGGTTTACGGATTCAGCGACAAAATTGACGGAAAAGTGTATTTTTTAGCCAAGATCTTTTTTTGCTTTGTTGGCTTGTGTAACTATAATGTAGCGAAATAGTTCAATTCTAGATCCACCGTCTAGACCTCGATACATTCATTATAGCAGTTCTTAACACTATAGTTGCTGAATTACTACCCTTGAGTCTTCTGATAGGCACACTTTTGATCAGACTTCTAGCCAGTATATAAGCATGTCCCGTACAGATCTGTAAGCAACGCACAATTTCTACGAAACCAGGGGCGCCGGTGATAATATGCAGAATTTTATTTGGGCAGAATGCACACAAATCGGCATCCCGTAACCCAAAATAGATGCTAGGATCTAAAAATCGAGGTTTAGCTTCAGTAAGCGGCGCATCAAGAGAATCATCCAAAGGCGTTTTTTTTTGTTCTCTCATGACTTACTTGATGTACGATTTTGATTATTGACTAGGGGACTTCACCTTCTGATCGCCGACCCCCGTGCCCCACTCGAGATAGATCATAGTATTGCCCCCTGTCCTTTTCCCTTTGCCGTGTTCATCCATCTTCCTCTTCCCCTTCCTCATTCGCTTCGCGTTTCTCTTCCCTTTATCTACCTCATCCTCATTCTCATAGTTAAAAAAACTTGACGTAGGGGCGCCAGTGGTCATTAAGCTGACCTAGAGAGATGGCCAACCCTAACGGCTTACCCTAAACTTTTAGTGTAGATAAGGCGTGGTCGTTGAATCGAGGACGACAACATGCAAACTCCAAAATTTTTGGTTTTTTTCAAAAATTTTGAAAAGAATAGTTATTAGCCAAACTAGAAAGTAGGTATCAACCATTTCGCATAGAAATGCTAAAGCAACATCAATGTGCTCAATGAGATCAAAAAGGATGCTCCGAGAGCGAGGTTCAAAGTACACAGCAGCAGCTTTGGTAAGAAGATCTATATATATTCTTCTGTTTCATTACTGGTAGATATTTTGGCAGCTTTTTCGTTTTAAGCAAGTTTTACGTTTTTCTAAACAAAAATTCCGATAAAGAAGTTCCACTTTAAATGATTTCAAACGGAATGACGCTGTTGTATATACACAGTTTGGATTGCATTGCCAATGCGTAAATGCAATTCCTTTTTTAAGATTTATCTTATCCTTGCAAGCTCCCAAAACTAAATTTAAGCACAATTCTTTTTACGTCTTCGTTGGAGAGCCCATAAATTGTTTGCGTATACGCAATACGATCTCAGATATGGCGCTTATCGGGTGCGCTTCAAACTGTCGCACATTCGTAGCTCGGAACCCAACCACCCACAATCCCAACTCAAAATGATAAATTGAGTTGCAGCAAAGGAAATTAAAAGCCATAAGGTTCTAACTAGATTACCAAATAATACAAAAAAAAAAAAAAAATGTCGAAAAAACCAAAAGAAACGAAAAAGAAAATAACGAAAAAAAGACTTACAGAACGGAAATGTCAGACAGCGTAAGAAAGAAGTGCAAAACAAGACAAAACAAAACAGGCAAAAAAATAAAGGATAAAAGTAATTAAAGGCTGTAAATGAAACGGGAAAAATCCAGGGGAAAAAAAGCAAACCAAATGGAATACGGCGCGCTGCAAAGTATGCAACATCAGCCGAAGCCGCTGTGGCAGTGGCAAAGTCAACCATATTAAGTAACCAAATTCAAATGCAAAGCATTTTTAATTATAAATTATTCAAATTTACAAACATAAATCATGGCAGCGGCACGCACCCAATGCGCGATAGCGCCGAGCGATGTCCAGAGCCCAAGATCTTGGGCTTGGTTTTGTTTTCCGCTGTTGTTGTTGTTTTTTTTTAATGGGGTGTGCAACAAAAGGTATAAAAATAGGACACAAGGCGACACAACACACAGCATGCAAGGCCGAAAAGGCAAAGCTAACAGTGAAATACTGGGCGTGGCAGTGGCTCAGTGACTTGACTTGCCACCGAGTGGTACGGGCTGACTACTGGCTGGGCATATCACACGCATCGTGCCACATTCGCATAATCCTGATTTATTACCATTTTGTAGTGATTGCACAAGATTACGCGACAACAAATAGATCCTTCATTCAATCCTACATTCGTTCATTCGCTCAGTCTTTCAAGCCCTACAGCCGCTCACACGAAAACCGAAATGCTAAATGGTAATCAAACAATGGCGACCAGGGCGATGCCACTGGCACAACTGGGGCGAGGCAACAACAACACACACACACCAGTGGCGTAGCTAGGCGGGGAGATTTGAGTCTTTAATCCCCTGCCCCTTGACCGTACGAATGTACTATAATTCAATCAAATGAAAGTCTCTGTGCACATGCAGTTTTGTAATTTAATAATAAGAAAAAACCCTCAAAATCAAAACTGTGTACGAATTTCAAAGAAACTTCTTTTCCAGACGCCTTTGCTTTGGTTGCAGAGGGACCTTTCTTGCAGTAGCTTCTTCATCCATACGCACAACCTATCCCAGCCAGCGGAGCCGCTGGATTTCCATCCGCTTGACTAAGTCAATGTCATCGTATAACTCATGGATTTCGTCATTCCATCGGATTCGGTACAACTACATTTGTTTTTGATCAAACTTGACAATAGTGCAGTATACCAAGTATACATAAATATCTCAAAATCGGAACCGTAAAGGGAAAAATCTGGATATAAGGGTTGCCGTTTTGCCCTTTTGGGTTCTTTCATTGCGCGTTTTATTGGTACTACCACTGTCAAAGTAATATTGCGGGCACACTTGAGAACTCCATGCTTGGGGGAAAACCTACCCAATGTCTGAAACGAGGGGACGAAAGAACAGACCATGTCTCCGTTGGAGGGACCACTTATATCACCAATTAAAGAAGGCACGCGCAAAGCAGACACGCCTGGAGGAGAGCTAGTTTCAAAAATCTCCAAAAAAAATGTTGTCTCCGACGAATTTTTCAACCATTCGTTTCTGTGATATACTGTAATGTACAAATTTTGTGAAGCAAATTGGGTGCGCCTGGTTTTTAATATGGGAAGTGCAGCTTTCTCATCCCGTGTACTGAGCGGGTTAGAGAATATCACGTCAGTAGGTCAATCTTGTCGTGTGAAACAAATAATTTGTGTCGTTCTGTCTCTACCTTTATCAAGTCGACGCAGTACATCCACGGGGTGCCATCTAGTTAGCTGCTCTAAACACCACCCGGTGTAAGGGGAGTGAAATTCCCTAGTCTTTAACTGGGTGGTGGGTAGGGTATTGGATCCACCGCGTAAAACTTTCCTTCCAATGAAAGATGTAATATGGCGTCCGGATAACGGGTTGTTGTCCCGCCAAAGAGAAGAAGAAATGATTTTTAATCCACCCCCATGTATTTATCCGATTTTTATCATTTTTACCTAGATGCGCATAAGCACGACGCAAACCTCAGCCAAGTTTCAAGTTGATAGATTCACAAGCGCGACTGTAAGCCGCAAAAGTCTGTTAGCAAACAATGGATCCAGATATCAACCCAATTCGACAAATTTGATCCTTCCTGGGATTATGCGCACCTTTTGTTAAAATTTTGTGTCGCTAGCTCTTATGGTCTCGCAGAACTAGGAACTCATACAGACGGACATGGTCCAATCGCTATCCGAGTCGTTGATAAGACTTTGTGCCCATGGAACTTGTAGTCTGCCGCGCCTCCTTCTGCCGGTTACGTACATAGCACAAACCTATAAAACCCTTTTACACTTTGTGTACAGGGTATAATCAATAAAATCTATAATTTCTTTTTGAGATGCTTTGAACGCTTGTACAAAAAATGGCATGCAATGAAAAAAAAACTCAAAAATTCGAAGAACAAATGTGTCTAACATTGCAGCAACTTTGCGCTGGCACAATCATCAGACAAGGCAGCGGATTCATGCTGTTATTTTGTAGCCCTCAAAAACATAAGAAGAAACGTGCGGCGCAACCTATAACACAGCAGCAGAGTCTGCACCAGTCAACCGAATCACACCACTCGAGCGTGACGTTATACGTGCCTGTTTTATCACCAAGGCGAGACTATAGCTGTTTCACATCCGAAATTGCTCAAAGAACTTTTCTTAACAGTATCAACTTAAACAAAAATTTTTGAAAAGAGAGAGATGCAGTGTTCCTTGAAATTTAAAGCAAAGTATGTGCCCCATCACAAAAAAGCTAACTACACCTCTGATGCACACAGACACACACACACACACACACACACACACAAAGCGACAACAACAACAACAACGAGAAAAAAGAAGCGAAGTTAACTCGGTTTGTTTAATTTACAAAATAACAACGACAACAACAACAACAAAAGCCGCACTGGAACAGCGAGGAGGCAACGCAGCAAATGAGATTTGAATTTAAAGATTAGGCGGCTGGCATTCGGCGCATGTCCTGGTCAATGTTGCTGCAACTTTTTGTTGCCGTTACCTTTTTGTGCTCCGTTGACTACACGCACACACACGCAACTCACACACACAAAAAGATAATGACATACAGACAATAGGAAAAGTTCGTGCGTCCCGAACCCACCGCCGCACAGTGGATCCAACTGACTTCTTTTTCGGCGAAAATCATAAATTTTAAGGAAGTAAAGATTAAAATGCATATAACAGAAAAGCTTCTGCGATACATATGCTGTGAAGAGAGGGAGCTGCAAAAAGCGATAGTAAAGTTCGATATTATATACATCAAAAGTTTTATCCTTGCACCTCCAAAATGTGCTTATTGTTGAATAAATCGTTAATCTGTTGGCAAGGTGTTTGCAGTCTATTTTGATCTTAGTATACACACATTCGCCGGATAGACAAACTTTCGACTAGGACGATTTGTTGAAAAATAAGCACAATTTAGAACATGGATAAGACATTTGCAGTATATAATATTGAACTTTACTATCGTTTTTTGAAGCTCCCTCTATACACAGCTTATTTATCGCAGTGTATCGCATAGGCATAAGGACTGCTCTGTTCTATGCATTTTAAATTTTGAAAATATCTTTACTTGCTCAAAAGCTATGATTTTTTTTCGCCGAAAAAGAGTCAGTTGGATCCACTGTGCGCCGCCGCCACACCCACCGCCCCGCCCCGCCCCGCCCGCATGTGTCACACAGATAAGCGCACAAAAATCATTAATTATCCTTGTTCCTTGTTTTGCTTGATTTTGTTGTTCGTTACGTTTTGTCTATGCGACTTTTGATTTGGTTTTGTCTTCTTCTTCTTCTGTTTTTGTTGCTGTTGCAAGACAAAAAAAATATTGATTTGTTTCAAATTTTAATGAAAACTTTGTGTCTTTTTTTGTTGCTTCTTCTTCTTTTTTCTTGGTTGGGCGCTGATGTGTGCCTCCGATAGTCCTGGACTTGGCCGCTTTTGGGTCCTTTCAGTTATCGCTCGCTTTGTGCTTGGCTGCAGCAGGCGAAATGTCACGAAAACCATTTTCCAAAACTAATGATGGAAGGTATTTTAATTATATGCTGCTGCTTCCACTTTTTTTTTTGTTTTTTTTTTTTTTTTTTTTGTTGCTGTTGTACGTTTGTTCCACAGTTAATTTGCTCGACTTTTCTTGTGCATTGCTGCAGAAATTTTCTTATCATTTTCATTACTTGGCGCTTGCTTGGCTTTTGCTTGACTGATTTTCGAGTTTTTCTTTTCGAATGCAATTTTCGCTGGCATCATTAACAAGATTAATGAACGTTTGCCATCAACTGTGAGCGGCCGCCATTTTAAAGTGTTAGACAAAAGAAAAGTGGAAAATTGTCGCCGTTGATTACAGTCACACCACGTGCAAATTTATATGCAATAAAATTGCAAAATATACGTGGGAGTGTGTGTGTGTTTCCGTGAGTGTTTGTTGCTGCCACAACTACACATTTTTGCGCATTCGCCTCGCCGCACAACAAATTTGCGCCGCGTACATTTCATGCATACCAAAGAACTTACATCCTGAGCTGTGGCTCTGCTCCAGAAGCAGGAGCAGGTGCCAGGGATAAGAAGCGCGCGCGTGCCTCACATATTAGAGGCGCTTCAGCTCACGCTCCCTCACTCTCTAGTTCCCCGCTCCAGCTTGTTTATCTATTTTCAGTTTTTATTTTACTTTTTTCTGTTTGCTACAGAAATCCACAGGATTAAAGCAAAACGTAGCGCTGCTAAAGGAGCTCAGCTGAAATATTTCGCCTTGCACAAATTGAAATCCAAAGTGCTTTCAGAGCGCGCTCTACAAATGCCCCCTGCGCCGAGTTTTCCAGCTCTGTTCTGACAGAAATATTAGCATTTGCGGTTTTTGGGCAATGAGTCGTCACAGAAATGGGGTAAGTTGTAGCCTGAGGGTTGAGCCCAAGGAGTTATGTGCTAGTTGCAAATTGTTGAAAATGCTCAAGGTTGATGCAGCTGCAGGGATCGCTAGCTACAGTGTTGATTTTCTTAAAGAGTGAGCTGGGAAACAAACTGTATTTGTTACTTTGTCACACAAATTCCCAATCTTTGAACCGCTGGATTAGTTCCAAAGGAACTTAGGCTTTCAATCAAATATTTCAAAACAGCTCCAAATAGCGACAAAACCAAAAGTTTCGATTTCAAAAACCTTTTTTAAGAATACATTTTCTTGTTCCTAGTGAAGGACTCATATTCGGGGGTTTTAACCAAATTTGAACCCATAGCAATTTTTCGGTATTTCATTCAAGAAGCAATTCGCCAATGTGCTAAAAACAATCTTTGAGAGCATGGTAAAAGTCAATTAAAACTTAAGGCAAAGCCGTCTAGAGATTTGTGGCACAAACCTGAATGATTTTTTACATAAGTTATTAGTAGTAATCTTTCAATTGGTAATTGAAACAGAATTAGGAAGAATTTTCATTTCTACAACAGTTTGCCGTAAAACTAGAGGATTCTCCAGATAATCTTAGTAAAGAAAGACGTAATACTGTCTTCTTGGAATGGAAACAGCTGACCGCATCGCTCTATGAAATCGCAGTCTATAAAGAGTATCGACCTTTGAATATTATCTTTGGTTATATTACAAACTTTTGCTCATTTGTCTTTAGCAAAAGGCAGTCCATATCATTTAGTCCCCTAGACCAAAACTACGAGTGAAGCTGGATGCTAGGTTCTCTTGCTTATCTTGCGACTGTCAAAACCTTTGCAGCTAGACTTTTTCTCAACGCTAAACAAGACATTTAACCATTGATGATATGCATGATATTCGCCGAACAAGGACAATAGTTAAGGTCAAGCTATCCTTAGGTCGTATTTTAAATAAAAATCATCAGGTTACACGAAATAATGCACTTTTACAATTATTGATATCGTGCCTGTCAAATTGTGTCTGCTTTCCAACAGTTCCAATATCTTTGTTTTCCAAATCACGTATCCTTTCATTTGAAAGTTCTTGAAAATTCCGTCTGTACAAAGTTTCGTCATGGACGATGAATGCTCTTAAAGATATTATTGGCACATCGTCAAAGTGATTATGGGTTAAACTGCGGTGGAAAGAGATATTCGTCTCATGAACGTTTTTTCAACAGGAATTCATCGTGTTATTTATTTTGAATAATACTAATGTGAGAAGTTTTGTGTGTTTCTACCATAATGTACTAAATGTACCAGAATCTTCTCAGCATTGATCTTTCTCCGAGCTGCCTTTGAAAACTATTGATCCCAGACCACAGCATATAGCACATAGCCTTTTGGCACATCCAGCACTGTGCTGAAGATCAGTTGGAAGTCGTCAGTATCCTAATTCATTAGCTACCACATATGAGCTTACAAGTGCGCTCGCTGTCCTTTAGAGGCTGTAAGCACAGCAAACACAAGCTTAACACCATCCGAGTGTAACACCAGCTGAGCATATCAACATTATCCCCAGGCGAGTCAATTTACCTCATAACAATCATTGAACGGTCACACTGTCCTGTCAGCTGATTTATGTTAGTTGTGTTTTAAAAAGCGTTAACATTATAAATAACGGCTGCTTTACTTATTGCGGCAACAAAATGTGATGAAGCAGTAAGAAGCGTCTGCTCGGAACTCTTAGTATGACGGTTACGAGTACTCATCTTAAACTTCTTCTTCTTGACTTGCCATAACAACCAGCTACCTGGTTCCGGCCTGATGTAGGGCACTTCACCAGGCGTCACATAACATCCATTATTTGGAGGGAGGTTGTAAAGTTAAAGTCTTGGGAAGACTTCGCAGACAGCGTAGTGATTAGAGCAGCTAACCAGGAGGCACCACGTGGATGTTGTGCGTCAAATCGGCTAGGGTAGCGGCAGGGCCAAGCCAAATGTACAAGTTTCCCCATTGTACCAAACCGCTTCCTATTTCTTAGATTGCCAACTCACCTTCTTAGTATCCTTAAGTTTTTTCGTGTACCATGTCATGTTCTAATTGCACGTTCTTGGAATTTGTGTGGATTTGGCTAATCCTAAAAAGCAGTCGACGACCAAATACTTACAATAAGCTAAGACGAGACGCAGCTAGGGGCAAGAGCAACAGCCATTTAAAATGACTAGTTAAGTACTTGGAAATCTCAAAACATACGTAGAGGACCAATTGGATGACGTTGAAATGCTTTGATGTTGTCACTTCAGCGCTCATGTCATAATTACCAAAGTAAAAATTATTAATTTCGACATTTAAAACAAAATGTGCATAATTGCTAGCCGGAGCAAGAGCCAGCAGCCAATGCTGCCACATGGCCAAAGATTTATGCATGTTGTGCAGAAAAATTGTCTAAAATGCCATTCGGAGTTCCACCGAATTACGCGGAAATGCGCAATGGCAGCAATGGCAGCAACGGCAACATTTGCCACACTAATTGCGTACGCGATAAATCTTGTCAATTAAATTATAATGTTTGCATGCGCGCATTCGGGAAAAACGCTGAAGATGCAACACCAGCGGCAGCGGCAGTGGCAACACCAGTGGCAGAGGGGCAACTTCATCCAACAAAACGATCTGCCCGATTATCGAGTGTTTTATCACCTTAGCCGGGGTGCTGACGCTGCGGCTCTGCGGCTAAAGGCTGGATGACTAGATGGTCGTCTGACTGGCTGGCTGGTTGGTTGGTTGGTTGGCTGGTTGGCTTAGTATGGTTGTTGCCTTGCCGGTATAATTAAAATGTTCACAAGTGCCACTTTGCATTGGCATGGCAGCGGAAGGAACGCCACTGACAGCGGCACCAGCAACAGAGCACAGCGAGGCTGTGGCAGCGGCAGCCTCCGATGAGCAGCAGCGACTATGGGATTGGGCTGCAGCGGCTTATTGGAATTTTGAAGCGCATTAGTTGCGCTGCATTTGCTGCTCATAAAAGTTGCAACTGTAACTGCAACTGCTGCTGCTGCTGCTACTTTTGTGGCCACTGCAGCTGCAACAGTAGGCCCCAAATTGTATTGGCAGCGGCGCCGTGCCACAAAGTGAATATCAGGTTGTCACTGTGCATGAATATGACGTGCAACTATGGGAACGACGACAACGAGGACAACGACAACGACGACGATGACGGCGAGGAGCACGTTGTAACCAACGGCCGGTGGCGGCCAGTTGGACTCATAAATTTCCAGCTTGTCAACTTTTGATATATATTCATAAATTGCTAAAGTGCATTAATTAATTAAGCGGCAAAAGGATTTTTCGGCAGCAGCCAAGGCGCGTGCAGCGTTGTTTTTGGGTAACACACTATTCCTTATACTCTTTACTTGGTCAACAGTATTATGAGCTAGTTTGAGCAGTTTGTTTTGGAGTGTGCATCTATGTATGCAAGCACTCTACACAAAGTAGTCAGTATCGAAAACAAGTGTACGTGCAAAAGCTGGTTTTATTCAATATAGTTTTCAACTTCGTGGCTCGAACCATGAGATTTTTTTGTAATATTTTTTAAGTTTTTCATAAAATATCAAAAATGTGTTTCATCAATCTCGAGCGTAACTAGAGGCCTATATGGGCTAAACTCTGGATCTGAACATCGCTAAATGTACCTTGCCATCCAATACAATTAGAACCGTCTAGATCGACGGAACAAACTCTTCCTCAGATGTGTTCGGTATGCAGGCAATCTAGCAATAAATGGTGTTACAAACTTCTTAAAAGGGCCAATGCCATTTTGTGGTGTTCTATAAGACGCTCATCTTTCCCGTTTTGCTCTATGGCGCTGAAGCATGGGTGGTGTCACAGTCTGATGAAAATACCCTGTGGTCCAGGCCTCAGAAAGACCAATTAGTTCGTTGATTTTAATAACTTACAGTACAAGAACTATCTTATTCTTATTGTTCTGCTAGTGATAAATTGTAAACTGAAACGGGACTTGAGCAATGCTGTCATCCCCAGGTTTTGTAATTCGCACACGAATCCTTTGCAGCACATACTTGCTGAGTGTGATACATTGGCGAGAAGAAGGATGTTCCTCGAGGCATAGAATCTCGAAGATAATTAGGTTTATATCAGAGATAGGACTGACAGGGCACACGACATACTATATAGGCATTGTATGTATCTGCCTAAGCCGGAAGATTTTGGGGCATCAAGTTTTGGCTGAAATTTTATATATTGACTCCATTCATGTGCAACGTTTGGTAAATCTTGTACTGAGGAGCTATAAGCTCGGTAGGGGGCACAATTGATTTGAAGAATCGCGGTGTACTATGTATTTACTTTTAATAATCTATGAAGTTGGTATTAAAACAAACATTAATTAAGGTCTTGATGGTATTATCATGCGTTTTTGTTAAAAGAAAGTTTCTGCAACTTATGTGAACTTGATTGTGATCTGATATATGAAAGGATATCTAGAAATTACTGATAATTTGATATTATGTGCATCTATAGCTCACCCCCGTGTGGTGAGCGGGCTAGAGAATACCACCTCAGCAGGTCAAAGGTTGTCGTACGAGGCGACTAGCAATGACACTGGGTTCTTTCGAGACCAGTAGGCCTTAAAGGGGTTGTGCATAGGGTTTGGGACCCACCACGTAAAACAACAATTCCAATGAAAGAAAGTATTTACATCAGGCCGTAACCCGATAACGGGTTGTTATGGCCAGTTAAGAAGAAGAAGACTCCATTCTTTTGCAACATTTGGTAAATCTTGTACTGAGAGGTCCTGAAGCTGTAGCTCGGTAGGGGGCACAATTGATTTTAAGAATCGTGGTGCACTATGTATTTACTTATAACAATCTATGAAGTTGGTATTAAAACATACATTAATTAAGGTCTTGATGGTATTATCATGCGTTTTTGTTAAAAGAAAGTTGCTGCAATTTATGTGAACTTGATTGTGATCTGATATATGGAAGGATATCTAGAAATAACTTCTCTAAAAGAGCACAGCATATTCGTTGCTTCAATATAAGTCTTCTCCTTTCGTTTAATTTAGCATTTTGTACGCTTTTTATGTGCACCCCAAAAGTATGCTGTGATTTTTTGCCACTTTTAAAATATGCGCACAAATTGTTAGCACGAAATGTCAGCAGCAATTTGTCCGGTCTGCATTCTTGTTAGCCTTCTACGTGACATGTTAAAAAAAAAATAAATTATTTGTGCTCGTGTGAGTGTGTTTATATAATAAAAGCAAAACTAATTACTTGTAAGATAATTACAACTTTTATAAACAATTTAAATAATTTTGCTGTTGACTTATGTGAATATGTATTATAGAGGAGTAGCTACGGAAAAACAATTTGCTGCACGCCATGGTCACAGTCGTAGTCACAGAGTCGGAGCCCGAGATACACTACAAGCGCCGTTTTGAAATTCCTTTAAAGTCGTCACAACACGAACAACAACAACGACAACAACGTTTGGGTATAATTTTCGAAACTGATTTTACATTGAAACCAGTTAAATTGTCAGAAAAATCAACTGTCAACATGTCAAAAAATCGTTGGCTATGCAAATGCACACACACAGATAGCATTGGCATGTAAAATGCGTTACATGCTGGCCGGTTACATGTGTGTGTGTGTGTGTGTGTGTGTGTGTTTCAGTGGTGTAGATAGATAGTGTCTTAAGGGATCAATCCCCGTCATGAGTCTACGAAATTCTGAAAGATACAAAACAATAAAACCGATTGTTGGTTTTTAAAAGTTAACATACATATTACACCAGCCATTTACATAAAAAGTACTGAGAGTAAGTTAGGTCTTTCTCTACTCCAACTCCACACACATACCTACATATATACACATTTCCATATTACCATCTTCTTCACTTGTCTTTGCTTTTTCGTTTCCATTTCTTCAATCGTTACTGATTTCTTCACACTGTAATCGATTAAGGAATAGTAATGGAATACCACTCGACCCCATCGACTACCCATCCTTCTTGGAGAAATGCAACAGGATTTGTCATACCAAAGGTAGCTAGTGTACCCTCGCCTCCAGTCTTGAACAGCTCAGCAGGCGGATCATAAGCCCCAGCTGTTTTGACCCTGACTTTGTCATTGCTAGGCGGCAGTATATCCACGCCGGCGTTGGGGATGTTAGCTCCGGTGGCGGCATTAACCTCACATTCGCCAGATAACAAGCCAGAGAAGTGTTTTCTCCACAACCTTAGTGCACCCTGTGCATCCAATACCAGATTTCCCTCTGCATGTCTACTGGAGGACGCTCCGGTACTAAATCCTTCGGCCAGACGCTTCACTTTTTGGAAGAACTTCATTACGTCGTTCCTGCTCCTACCCATCTTGATCTCCTCTCACTCTGGCTTTTCCTGTTCGCGTTTTTTGCGTCTTAAAAGGCCAGCTTCCAGCTTCTTCATTTCCCGATAGTGATGACGCACAGATCGCATAGTAGCCGACTGCAACGTCCTTCTATAGGCAGCGTTCTTCACTGCAGTGCCTTCGCGACGCTCTTGATCAAACCATGGGCCGTGGTACGAAAGGAGTGTTTTATATGTTTCCATTCCATGATTCGAAATTGACAATAATAAAAGTATCAAAAGTGAAGAGTTTTATACAGAATCTCTTGCCTTAGGGCGAGCTGCTGGTCAACCATTTAGCTGACTGTTCGCTACGACTTGGTATAAGGTAGCGCTATCTAGCTTTCATATGGTAGTTCGTGACACCACTCGCGCGTAACAACAGATTTCCCTGATGGCACAGGAGTCGGTCTTACCGCCATGATTGATGCTCTTTTGAAAAGTTACGAATCTTATGAAACTTGATACTAAGTCACATCCATCCCCTTGCAAAGAGCTACCTACGCCTCTGGTGGTGTTTGGCTTTCATTCTGTGTGTGTAAAGGCATGCATTATAGCAACAATACTTGTAGCTACTATCGTATGTTCGATTTTTCATTCAAATTATCTTGTAGTTTTGTTTGCTGTTGTGGTTGTGTTGGTAGGCCCATTGAAATTCGAAGCTAATTGGATGCCCTCACTCTCTACAGACCCTCTCACTCTCCCCCTATTTTGCTCTAGCTAATTGGCTGCCATAGCTATGCTTGTTTGCCACTCAAATTACATAATTATAAAATGGAAAATTAAATTTGGAACAAAGTATTGTAACAAAAGACAGCAAACAATACAATGATTTTTGACCGCAAGAAACAAACAAGCCGAAAAGACAAAAAAAAAAGGAAATCCCAAATAATTCTATAGAACTGTCAAAGATACAGACAAAAGGCTGCTCAACTCGTTGAACAGCCGTTGAAATGTTGCAGCTACATATAGTCGACACCCAACCACCAAAGTTATAGCCAAACTCCAAGCCCTAGTCATTTTATTCAAATTGTGTGTGAGTGTGAGCTGTCAACAGTGTTTAATTTGGATACCAAAACAAGTGTCTTTACTCTATATACATATACTTAGGCCAGTGTGAGTGCCTTTTGACGTGCCACATGCAACTGACCGGCTTGCCCAAAACCGCAATGCACTTTGACCACTGAGCCGGGAGTGTGCAAGGAAGTTAGGGCAGCATACGCAGTGCTTATTATATAGCATACTTGTAATGTGGTTCTGGTTCTGCTGCTCTTTGGGTCCTGGCACTATAACTCAACAAGCTCACAAATTAACAAGCTGTCGCTGCATTTGCCGACGCCGCCAGGCGTTGTTGCTTTGGCTTTTTGGTAGTGGCTACTAATAGCCGAGCAAGCCGGAATGTCACGCAAATGCCAAGTTGTCGAGCTGGCAAGTTGTTTGGGTAGTTGGCGTCGTAGTATCCTGGCCCTATGTCCTTTTGCATATATGCAGCATAAGCTGAGTGTGTCCATTGGTTTTGGCCTGGCCTAAACCAAAATTCGATTGCACTCGCTGTGCCTGCGGCTGTTTAATAGCCACACCTGTTCAATTAGTCAATGTAACCACAAATTCTGGTTAAATTATCGCATTAAAATGTTCGTGCTTAACCTCAAAATGTGTGCGTGTGCGTGCACACCCGTACATGTGCGTGTTTTTCGTTGTACGTCCTGCTGTGTTGCCTGCCATAGGCGTAGTAACTGTTGCCATTACTTTGAACTTTGCTTTAACCGCCGCCGTTGTTGCACACAAATGCAATGCAATGCAGTTAATCAGCGTGCATAACCTCAAAAAAGGTACGAGTACAGTTGTGCCTAATCGCTAATTATCAGCAACAGTTGACACTTACATTGGCAACAACTTACGCATGCGTGTCCTGTACGCCATTGCAAGTTGCTTGTTATGAGCAGACTCATTGAATCAAAATAAGAGAGGAGAGCGAAATTAAAGTAATAAGGTTAAATGATAATAAGTCAGAACTTTTTAGTGTTATAGCTTCGACTTGGGAATGCACTGCTTATCACATTCGGCGTTTGTTTAATAAGACATGAAGTCCGATCATAAAGTTCGATGGGGATATTTAGTGAACTAATTCTTGTTTTTCTTGTTTTAAGGAATTATGTGTGGAATTATTATGTGGTCTTTTGCTCGGCAATATTTACTTATTTATAAACAATTGGATTATTTTCTTGTGTACAGCGCATAGCGCAAAATAACAGGTAAGACATCACCCGCTTTCAGTTTGGAATAGTTCTTTGGCGACATAAGAACTCGAAAACCCATTTCACTACCTTGAAGCGAAGAAAAACTTTTGCTTTATTAACCATGACATCTTATCTAACAAACTTCATTTTCAGATCTTTAAAAAATCAACAACACCCAACAGACGAGAGAGAAACCTTTGAATAATCTGTATCTAACTTTGAATGTACCTTTATTTGATGTTGATTCACAATTTACTTAAGCAGTTTTGTTCGATCTATGGAAAGATGCAGCAGAAGACCTTTTCTATTCTCATCTACTCTCATCTCTGATTTCAATTTCGACATATTTTTGCGTTATATGCTATAAATAAGTTGGCGTTAAAATGGATCGAAAAACCAATTTCCATTCAAAAAACTTACTACTTTAATTAGTGACTTCAATAAGATTATTAAGATTTTGAACCACTCATCTCCGGTCCCCTTACATAGCAAAGAATAAAAACCAACTCATTTTCAATTGAAGTTTTGATTTTGTACACGTGATGACGTTTTGGGAACATCGCACTGCCCCATCATCAGAAAGGCTCATCATATGACGCCCGCCCTTTCTTTGTGGTAACGTATTTATAATAAGCCGTGTTATGTTTTCCTACTTAGATAATGGCGATTCCTTAGAAAAAAAAAGTATTTAATTTTAAGGAAAGGTTTTCTGGAACTACTATCTATGAGCTTGAGACTCATGGAGCCGTATTTGTTGTTGTTTTTTTTTTAATTCAAATCAATTTTTACCAGACTAAAACGCAACATGTTCAGATGAAACTTGTATTCTGCAAAGCTCAAGCATTTTATCTTTCGAATGGTATAGGTTTCACCTGAAAACGTTGCGTTATTGCGAAGTAATCGGTACCACACTGAATTTTGGCCTATCGTATTTATATAGACACCTACTTATATAACAACAAATCACACGATGGCACAGACGATAAAGATTAATAGATCTGTCCAAGCATTACTCTTTGTCAAGAGCACAGGGCAGAGCCCGTTACCAAGAGTTGATACCATGCAGTTTACCAAGAGTATAAAATTAAAATCCCACAGTTACAATCTTATGTGGATGGTTCCTTAGTCTGATAAGTAAAGCAACATCTATATATCTACTACATATAAGCCTTACTTATTGCTTTTCTTTCTTTAAAAACAAAACGAGTTCTGCATAATTATTGGGCATAGTCATATGCCCTTTAACCCATATCATAGGTACAGTGTATCAAAAAAAAAAAAAAAAAAACAACGGAAACACGTTATAGGGAATCAACTGAGTGGCTGCGCTCCTCAAACGTCTCTCTCTGCACGGCTTTGACAAATTATCAACTGTCACTGCTTAATTTTGGCGCATTCGGCAGCGGGACTAAGGCTACGCTTTGCGGCAGGTAGTATGCAGATAGGATCCAGAGACCGACCAGGTTGTGTCGACTCATTTCGCTTTCATTGGGAGCGTCTGTTGTTGTTTTTGCATTTTATCTGCAACTGCCGCTGATATCGTTGGTTTCATTAATTGAGAATTGTTGTTAACCCGAGCCTGTTTTCCGGTCAGATCAACGCCGGCTCGTGGTCAAGACACGGACAGGCGGCTGGCTGTTTCCTGGCATTCGCGTTTTCCATTTACATAATTTATGATAAGCAGGCGCGCCTGGGCGAACAATAATTTTGAAGAAATACATTAATGCAATCAATGGATGGAATGCAAGAACAAGCTGAACGACATGACTGCAGTCCTTTTGATGCCTTTTCAACCTGGCTTAATTAAGTTGTTGATGTGTGTGTGAGTGAGTGCGAGTGATTCTGGGTCCGTTGCTGTATCGGGTCTTTGGCTGCAGTTGATGAACTCTACGTGTGAATGTAAATTATTTTGAACGCAGCGGGCGGTGCAACAGCGACAGCCACAGCGACACTTGCTCTCCATGCTCGCACTCCAAAACTTACACTCACTCTTGCTCTTGGCTTGGGCTTAACCTCAGCCCTCGGCCCTGCTGCCGAGTCCAACGCTGGGGACTTTTGGTGCGATTGAGTGCTTTTAAGTCATTTGTGTCACGACATGCTAATTTCATATGAAATCTCTTGCAGTCAGCCAAGTTGCCGGCCGACCAGCAGGCCTGCCCCATGTCTGGCGGTTTGGCGAGCTTGAAGCCTTGACAAACACACACACAGCAGCACACCAAACTCATGCAACCGCCGCTGCCTGCAGCTCCTTGCAGACGCCCAAAACCAAAGTCAAACTAAACCGAGTTCAGCCTAGTCAGCATCAATGTGCACACATCATAGGTAGCCCAATGTGCCAGTGCACAGTGGTTCGGCTTATATGCTTAATCTATCTGACTTTTCAGAAAAGCATCATAATATTCAAAAGTTATCGCTGATAATATCGGCAATTGGACAGCTCTCAGTTCTTTAGCGTTTTATTGTAAAGCTTCGCTTAAATCAAAACCTTTTGAAGCTTGAGAAATTTATAGTTTTTGTCCAAAGACATGAACCACTGTGCAGTGGCTCTGTGTAGTTGGTTGCCCAGCCGACTGCCAGGCTGGTTGTGTACCTTGTGTAGGCACCTGGAGTGCAGCACTCAAGTGTACTTGCGGTTTTTGCGTCCATTGCTGCCAATGACATTTTGCCAGCTAAAGTGCAAAATTTACCGTACAGCAGCATGAGGAGCGGCAGCGGCGGCCAGCAGACGATGAGTATGACCACGTCAACTCACGCCCACTGGTAACTGCCGGGTACTGGCAGCTACTGCTCCACGTTGTGTTTTGGTTAGAGCCAACGACGGGCAACGCCGCAGCCAACGCCTTGTAGCCTGTTGTTGGACGAGAACAATGCCCTGCTGCAAGTGGCTTGCTTTTCGGCTTCGGTTTCGGCATTTCATAGCTTTCGCTTCATGATTAGATGTCGTCGTTGTCCAGCTGGCCACATGTCCGTCCAACTCTCTGCCTGCTAGCTGACGGCTGCAGTTATTAGGTTGTTAGTGGTGTAGTCTATGCCATTTTCATCGATTTATGTACTTCACAGCAGCTCTAATGTGAGTTCCTCTTATACGTTACTGTTGTTGTTCTTGTTGTTCCAATCCACGCCCAAGTTGCCTGCACCTTTTGGATATTTTTGGGCGTACTGCTTAATGGCGCGAGCTGGGCATTGGACTGGCTACCGCCTAGAATTTAGCTAGGGTCTCATGTTTCTGACGTTGTGTCTGAGCGAAGTTCATAAAGAGTGAGTGAGTTTGTTTGATGAACTGGGCATCGTTTGTCCCAGGCTGTGGGATAGGTCAAAAAATTGCAGACTCTTTGGTCTTTTGCGCACCTGTAAGTGCCTGGGCCGTATTACATTTGAGGCTTTAAGTTGGCCATAAACAACGTGGCTGACTCTCAGTGCGGCTTTTGTGCTTTGAAGTACGCCAACTATCAAGATCTAAACGCAGTCATTAAGAACAAACAAAACGACTTTATGGACAGCATTGGAAGCAGCAAAAAGGCACCAAATGGCACCAAACCGAACCAAACCAAACCAAAGCAAACCCAACTCTTTGGCAATCGCACATCGATGTCGATGTGCTGGATGTCGATGGCATTGGCTATGCTGGCTGTCTGTCTGGCTGCCTGTGAGCCAGAGCGCGATCTTTATCGAAATGCAGACAACTAATGATCTAATAAAACTGAAACTGAACCGCACCAAAAACGCTGCAACGAACGCAAACAAAACCAGTTCACTATATGGTTCCTTTGGCTTTGTTCAGCGGCGCATTTAATCCACGCCACAAATGTAGAAACCTAGCCAAATGCGGCACAGGAGCTGCCAGCATTTCAAGCATCCTACTGCCAACTTGGCACTAGCCTTACTGCCCCCCAGTCCCCCCACACTGCACTCGCCCATTTGGAGTGCAGCTCTGCGCAACAAGCCGACAAGTGCAACAGTGTGTGAGTGTGTAGCTCAGATGCTACAGAATCTGAAGCGTTTATCTATGATCTTATATCATGTACTTTCGACATTACAATTGCGGTAAATGCTTCTAGTTTTTAGTTTCAGCGCGTACATGCAGCAGCCACCGCATGCAGCGCGTTCGTCTCCCTCTCCGCCAATCTCACCACTGTTTTTTTTCCAGTGCAACTCTTAAACGCTTTATCAATGGCCAGCAATCATTGGCATCGGCAGCATTTGCTGGGTTGCCTCTGCTTGGCTGAGCAACAGCGGGAGCTATGGACGTGGCAGCGTCGTCTTTGGGTCTGGTCTGCCGTTGTTGCTCCTGTTTCGGTTGCTGCATGCAAACGCTGCTCCTGCTGTTGCTGTTGCTGCTCTTGCTGATCTGCATACCAAGCAAGCATTCGTCTGTCCAGTTGTCCCACGGCTTCTCTAGATTGTTGGCGGCGATTGTTTGTAGCTGCTTTTTGTACGCGCGCTCTCTCTCTCTCTCTGCTCGGCTGAATCACAGACATCGCCATCATTGTATGGCAGAGTACGCAAATGTGGCTGGCTTTTGGCTGGCTCACTTGGTGATCATTTTGATATAGTTCGATAACAATGTGTAGAGACCCTGGCCTAGCGGTTGCTGTCGTCGCACGTCTGCCACATCCACATCCACGTCCACGTCCAAGTCCAAGTCCAGGTTCAGTTGCACATCCACCAAGTTTTCAGTTTGTGCAACTAACAAGCAGCGAAACCGTTCAATGTTTTTCGTTTGTTTGCCGCCGCCGCCGCCATTGCAGTCACTTAGCTGTTGTTTTTGTTGCTATTGTTGTACTTGTTGCTTGTTGCATTTGTTAGTTGTTTTGCAGTTTTTTCAGAGTTTTTTTCTTTTTTTGTGCACGCTGCATATTATCATAAATATGTATCAAATTGACGTTGCATCTTCTTGAATTTTCATCTCTTTGTGGCTACTTGTCATTGTCTTTCGAGTTTTCCTCATGTCCAGTATGCTTTGCTGGCATGTTCCCGGTTCTGTTGAAGCTTTTTCAGCCTTAACTGTCTTTGATAAGCCGACATTTTGTGTTGTCTTTTTATATACACTACAAATGGGGTGTGCTTAGTTTGTGTGTATGTATGAATTGGTTTACGTCATTTCTTGTAGAAGACGTACGTGTAAGCCGCTGAACCAATTGTTTTGCCTTTGGGTGTATAGATACATAGATAGGACCTTGGATTAAAAAATAGGCTCCTTTTTGTGGCAATATCATAACCCCTTCCCCCGTGACAGAATTTCGCGGAAGGGGTTTGAGGAATATGATATACCTACAAAGGGACAAGGAGGTTGAGAGCAAAGCGAGAAGTCGAATTAATGTCTGTATGTGAACTCGAAAACGGCTCGACCGATTAGATGTTTTACCATCTTCGTTGAAGTTCAGGGAATGCTTATGGTCGAAATATGCATAATTTTTAGTTAGAGGTAGAGGAAAAGGATGATAATGAGAAAGAGGATAGGAAGATATTGATAGCAATATCCGCAGCTGGATTTAGCAACCGGAAGAGAGAGTGAAAGAGAGAAATGGGAAGCAGGACGGAAAGGGGAACGGGAAGAAAAATTTGAATTATCTCGAATGGGGCACAGGGGGCTGGCAGGCGGAGCGAGCAAAAGCAAAAGCCCTCTTATTTCGGATGAAATCGTGAATGCTTCAATCTATTTTGGGAAAAACGAAGTTTGCTGGGTTTCTAGTATGTTCTATGCATTTGCAAATTTCAGCTTAATTTAATTAGTTATTTCTAAAATTACTTCAGATAATCAAATTAAAACGGAGCACGTACCATATGTTAAGAGCAGTAAAAACAGAGGTAGTAAAATTTGCGAAATGTTACATTCATCCATTACACATGTCTACAAATATCGGCGTCATATCTGTCGTTGGAAAGCTGAGGGTCATGTCCGAAGTAATTTGCTGCTTAGAATCTGAATGCGGGGTTAGAATTGGCCTATCACGTCAGGATTTGAGTTACATATTTCAATTTCTCTCCAATTACATCATTTAGTAACACTCTTACCATTTAATTTGAGAGTTCTAGATATTAATTACGCAAAGTTATGGCTATTCCAAGTTACGAAAGATATCCTGCTTTTCAAGGCAACAGTATAAAATAAGAAGCTGATCTTAATAGTTTGTACCCGTCTCGATGTTAGGACAGAGTATCCTATAGTCCACACAATTTGATAATAATGTTTAGTAGGTTTTTTTTTTGTTTTGTTTATTTGTCAATTGTAATGCGCAATACAAAACGTGAGCATTTCTGTTTACTTAGATCTTGCATAAAGTAAAAGTTAAGAGTTTGCGTTAGTTTTTAACGCTAGCTTCTAAAATATTGTTATCTATGCAAACTTTGTTTTACTTTCAAGCTTAAGTTATTCATGTATACTCTAAATTCCGATTCCGAGTACGATTTGTGAGTTTGATTCTACTGCTCACGTTACTAGCTCGGAAAACTACTTAAGTAAGAGTGTAGAAATTACAGGTACGAAAATTTTGGTTATAAGCAGGGTCGAATTTTGGACTGAAATTCGGTTAAAGAGATATGAAACACAAAAAAGAATGATTTTTAGCTTGAAAATCGGCTGAAAGAGCTTGATCAGAAATATTTGTGGCAAGTAATGTTTGATTACCTACATATGTAGCTATGTTTCTCAACCCTTAACATAACTATCTCAGAAGTCGGCTGAGTAGTGGCTGTTAAAAGGCTCAAACGATAGTTGACCGAGCAAAACATAAGGTGATTTCGCATTTCGCCACAGAAAAAACACTTCTATGTGTAAAAGCGAAACTTTTTCCAAGAAAACTGCTTTTAGTATATTATTTAAAAATAAATGAATAATTAAGCAGAGTAACTCCAATTGGCATATCGCGTAATGACAAGCCTACATTGAACTGCTGCCAATCACAGGCCTCGATTCTACAGCTTTTACCACTCAATTTGAACTTGGCTTCCTTTGCCGCTCTTGCTCACTGAATTGGCGCTCATTATGCAGCCATTTGGCTTGGAAATTGCAACAGCTGTGGAATTGGAACATAGTACTAACTCCTACGGCAAGACGGCTGCCAGCTTCTGTTCCCTGTCGTTTTTCCAAGAAAATTAACTAACCCAACAGGCGCCCCATTCACTTCCTACGTAGTCAGTCCATGGCACTCACTACAGCTGCAATTGTCCGGTGCCCAGTGCCAAGTCAGGCAGGGAGTCAGTCGACTATAGACTCAAGTGGAGTTGAGTTCGAGTTCCCAACGAGCGATGATAAATGTTCACTTAATCAGCATTTAGCGTAATTTCAGCTTTTACAATTTCTTGTGCCTTGTCCAGGCCAAGACGCCAAGACTCTCCTGAACCTGGCAGTGCCAACGACTTTTGGACCAAAAACTATGGACCTGCACAGCTACGCTCAATTGCAGGCAAATGCTAAAGCTAAAGCCAAGTTAGCGTCCAATTATTTATGACATGAAATTACAAATTCATTTTGTTTAATTTTTCACAAAACAGCACAAGAAACGCAGTAGTCCGCACCCTGCACGGTGTACCCCCCGCGCTGCACCTGTTGATGGTTAAGTGAGCTCCGAATGGAGAGTGCGTTCATTTCTATGGATAGTTTGCTAGCTGGCGGCTGTCGGTCGGCAAATATGCACCCCGACGTAATTAACTCGGCTTGGAATCGTAAGTTAGTCACCATTAAACAATTTAAAATTCTTAACAGCTCGCGGGCCAAAGCCATGCCCACCTCTCCATAGTACTGCTGCCAGAGCCAAAGGTAAATTGCAATTAGGCTTCTGGTTGCAAATGCAGCAGCAACAACTACTGCAACAACGGCAACCCATTCGGTTCATGTATTTATGGCCTAAGGCGTGCGACGTCTTCGACGATTGCAAAGAGCGTAGACGATGACGATAATTTCATAATAACCGACTTTGTATTTCTCGGATCTGCTCGAGAGTCCAAGCGAGATGGCAACACTGTGGGTAAGCGAGCTGCAATTAAATGTAGCAATGTGGCTAATAATGTGCGGAACGTGTAGGCCGGAAGAGAGATAGGAAGAAAGAAGTAGTGAGTGCTTGTCGCTTACCAATACATGCAAAGAAACGAGCCGCAGCAGCATGGCCAATGAGCGTGGAATGCCTGGGCCATCAAGTTTTGTACAACTGCATTAGAGTGTTACCCGTGGAGCCAACCTCTCTCTTTGAGCCAAGATGAGAGCTTAGTCGCACTGGGCCATCAATTAAAACTGTGCGAGCTTTGGGAGCTTAGGAGCAGAGAGCGGCGGAGTGTATGGCTTGGATGTGCCCCAAGGCACTGGCAAAAATGATAATAATAATAATAATAATCATCATTGTTGTTGTTGTTGCAGTCGTGCTGTTAATTATTAAATTGCGTTTTGCATTCTTACATTTTGCATTTAACGTTTAACTTTATTGAGTTGTGGCCGCCCCTTGTGGTTGCCGTTGTTGTTGTTGTTGTTGTTGCAGTGCTTATCATTAAATTGTCGCCCCGTCCAGCTTGTGCAATTTGTATGAAATGCTGCCCACTTGTCACTCTATTCCAGGTGCTCAAGTTTATCTCAACAACTTGGCTAAAACGCCGCACGACTTGGTCTACAGCAACAACAACTACCATACAACACCAACAACTTGGCAAGTGCGCCTTTTATGGGCATTAGTGCGACTTATGTTGTTTGTTTCTGTGTATAGCCAAGCCGGTGTTACTCCTGCCTCCACCTGGCACACGCATCGTCTACTCCCCCATTTCCATCAAAACCAGCTGTAGAGGTGTTCGTGCGTATGACACACACATACCTCTTGCGGGGGCAGAAATGTTACCGTAGTTGAAAAACGTAGTCGTAGCTTTGGGTCTGAGCTGTCACTTTGCCGCATTTGAATTTCTGAGTAACACAAAAATTTCATATGAAAATCCACTTTTTCAGTTTATGAATTTCTCAAAAAGCTTCTACTGACAGTTGCCTTTTATTGCTGTTGTTGTTCTTATTGTTATTGCTGAGAGGGAGAGAGAGAGAGACTGCTGGGGCACATGTGGCACATATGCAAATATAGAATTTTTAGTGTGCCAAGTGGCATGTTCAACATATCAAAGGCTTGCCGTTGCAGTTGAAATGGGTTTTGCTGCTGATAACTTAGAGCTGTCCCTTCTTTACGAAGTACTGTTAGAAAAAGCGGCAGAGAGAAAGTGGAAAGTGTGCAACTGTTAGATGGTTTTTTATACTTCTGAACCTTCTTATGAATAGTGTTGCCTTCTGTTTTCAATCTTTTTGTTTTCAATTAAGTAATTCAAGTTCTGAATTAGTATCTGCAAGAAGACAGTATTAAAGAAAATAATTCTTCAAAACAAGTTTTCCATTTTTAAACCTCATGTAAACTTTTTGGCGCAAATTGTGTTGCGATATTTTGGATTTCATTCGATCTGCACCACTTGTGCTTGCCTACTCTGACATTGAATCGTCTACAAGTAGAGAGAGATGCGGGGATTAGACTCTCAAAAACTATATTTTAGATGTTGTCAAGGATTTCGTCGCTTAAGCGTAGAATCGATTTTGCCAATCGATGCTTCTTTGGTCTAGAGACCACTCTCGCCTGACTAAACTAAAACTGTACAAGATAGTTCCCCTTCTAATAGAGATGCCCTTGGAGTGTTAGAGTGGAAAGTACGACACCATATTTGATGGAATGACGAGCTCTACGAGCTTTATGATGACGTTGAAATAATCACGTGAATTCACATACAGCGGCTCCGCTGGCATGATAATGTGCAACGAATTGTTAGGCCGTGTCTCCGTTGGAAGGACATTGCATAGAGGGGGCTAACTGGCTTTGGTTTTTGAACCGATTCTTTTTTGTCAGCATTCTAAGATCGGGCGAAAAAGAGTTATGAATAGCCTTTTAGTGACATAAGGATCAAATAATTCTTTTAACCACCTCTATGGTATTCTAATAAGAGATTTTGCTTAACTGACCATGACGTCGATATGCTAGTTAAATGTTAGCTTGACAATTAGCAGAATTTCGAGGTACTTCATAAAAAGTCTACCCTGCTAAAAGAGGAGTTACAGAGATTATACTGGTGATGAGTGATAATCCTACGTTATCAGGAGCCCGTACATTTTTTGTCTGTGTTATGTATAATTGTTTATTATAGGATTACTCAAGCAAATAAGTTAAGTTACTACTCTCAAGTATAGCGTAGGGGCATGCACTTGAGTGGTCATAGGATATGTTGTCGCTCCAAGTCTTTCTGTCATTCTTAAGCACATGACATTGAAAGTATGGAGTAGTCCAGATCGTCTTTGTTGCTGGTACAGTGTCACATGTGCTTGGGACTTCCACTGTGCAGGGCGCTTCCACCCAAATTACGGCAAATCTCTTTGGGAACGTCGATTGCTTTAGATAAACACAAAAGCTGTTACCAATGAGAATGATTAATCTCAACATGATGTGTATTTGATATTGCACAAAAGTTATGATCGTTCAGATCCAATCATTGAAAAGCATAAACGAAATTTAATTATATAAGATAAAATAAGTCATGGGGAGTTCACTAAATATCAAACACTCCTATTATGGGAGACGGATCGTACTAAGAATATAGTAATATGATAGTTATTAGCAAGAAGATCGTAGCCTTTACTTAAACTTTATTGGCGGATTGATAAAGCCAACTTATTTAATAGTGGCGCTTGATAATGTGTTCATTAAAACCAAAGACGACTCCCATAATGGGGCTAAATATGAAAGGTAAATGACGAAAAGCTTAACGCCTTGTAGCCTTAGATTACCAAGAGTAGACATGGCCAACATTTGCTTGTTATTTGAAAAAAAGACCGCTTAAAGCTAGAGATAGTACAAATGGAGCGCTGATCTATTTTGCTCTCTCTCTGACTTTCAACTCTTTAGCAAGTTGACACACTGTCGGCCCACGCGACGTATGCAGCATGTGTCAAGCTGTGTATTACCGTAAGTGGGGAGTAAATAACGTTGCACGAGAGATAGCAGGAAAGAAAGAAAAACGTTGCACGTTGCACGTTGCAAGCTGACTGAGTGAGAGTCAAATTTAGCGACAGATACGTATATTTAATGCAAAGAGATAGCAGCAGGAGCACAGTGGGGCCAAAGGGCAGTGCAGGGAGAGTCGGGCAGAAGTGGAGCGCGCTTATGAGTGAAATGAAGCGATGGAATGGTAGCTGCACAGTGGGACAAGAGCAGCATGAATGGGTCGTAGGGAGTTCATTGTGTGTGTGTGTGTGTGTGTGTGTGTGCGTTGGTGTGCATAATGCGGGAGAGCAATAAATTACATTTGTAGGCGTTGGCAGGTGTCGCCAGTGCTGTCTAAAATCGCGATAAATCTTCATGTGAAATAAATTTCATAGAAATTGCTTCACTGAATTTTGTTTGTTGCTTTGCCTTGGCTTCATTTTGTTGTTGCTTTTGTTGCCTTTGTTGCTATTGTTGCTCAGGTTGTTGTTGTTGTTGTTGCTGTCGCCGGATGTAAAGTGGGTAGCCGTACGTACACATTGTGCAAGTGCCGGCAAGTCCTGTGGGATACTCAAGCTCATCCCAAATGCGCAAGTAATAAACTTAACTAAGGATGCGGCCGACTTAACGCAGTGGGACAAAAGGCGTAAACGCAATCTCCATAGTTGGTTAACACCCACTAACTCAATTCTTTTTGGCCAAATAGCACAAGCTGTTGCATTTAAGAATAATCACAATAGCAACAAATCCATTCAAGACCAGTAGCAAAAAGTCAAGTCATTGAAAATCCGGCGGAATTGCAGCTGAAATGCAAAATTTTAGTAACGTCGCGTTGACTTTGTGGCTCCAAACTTCGTTGACCAAGCTGCCAAGCCGGCGGCATTTGTTTGCTGCTAGCGCCATTTGTGAATGTTTCATATGAGCAGCAAACACATAAATCATACGCACTGTCAAACAGAAGTGCTCCAATTGTGGCCTAAAACATTTGTACAACTCATAAGACGAGACGCAGAGTGGTCCACAGTGGTCCAGAGTGGCATGCAGTCCAAACGACAGACATGACAAGCTTTATTTTAGTTTCAAATGTTTGTGACGGAGTCGTTGCCGTCGCCGCCACCAAGTTGCCGCTCCTGCAGCGACTTTGACTGCAACTAAGACAACTGCAACAGCAACACAAACAACAACAACTACAAGTTGTACTTACATACTGCGGCTCACATGTAGCTCATTTTTTATGATCGATCAGTCCATTAAATAATGAGCGGCGGCTGCAACAAGGCAACAAGGCAGCAAGTCAGCCAAGCCAGCCAACTGGCTGCCATTTATCGCTCCCTGGGCTGTGCTTTGGCTGCTCCTTGGCCGCAATGGAGCAGCAGCAGCAGCAGCACATTCGACACGGTTCAGTTTGAATTCCATCGTGATTTGTAACGACATTTATTTGGTCCAACGAAATTAGAGACAACAGCCACGACGACGACGGCGTCGACGATGAGAACGACCACATCGAAGACGTTCACTATCTATCTATACCGTAGTCGTCGTCGTCGTCGTCGTCGCCGTCTGTCTCTGTGTAAGTTGTATGACTGTATGACTGCCACACTGGCTGACTGGCTCTTTGGATGACTGTTGAAATTGTGTTGGCTCATCCTGCTCCCGCTGCTGCTGTTGGCTTAGTCCCGGCCTACGCATTTCTTCATTTTTGTTACGCGCCAATGATGTTGATGGCTATCATATGATGCCTGCCAGCCAGCCAGTCAGCCAGTTATTCCTTGTCCTGTCCCTGGTATTGCACAAATAGCTTCGCCTTGCGTTGATTAGCTGGCAATTCTGCAACAACAACCAAATTTGCAACATAAAATTTGCCCTATCATTTGCAGCTGGGTGTGTCTTTGTTTGATTGTTGTTGTACTTGTTGTTGTTGGTCCTGGCATGATGTGAGGCCTATGGCACGCAAGATTCTTAACTGATTTTAAAGGTTCCAAAGGAATGTTGCACAATCACTTTACATCAGTTTGAAAAATTGTGGTAGGTCATTCAATTGTTATGTGTATCGAAGCAAAATTGTTGACTGTCAAAAATAAGTCTGAATAAAAGACATAATTGTCTTATATTGATGGAAACCCATTTTAAAATGAAACTTTGTGAACTCTTGCAATGGTTTAAACAGTCGAAACATTAAGATGACTCGTTAGGCCTCAAAAAGACATGGCAGTTGCTAAGTAAGAACTTTGGGCTTGGAATCAGCTATCGAAACGAAGAAACGGTCTTACGGAAACGGAAAGTAGATAAAAAAGACAATTGGCTATAGTGCTCCGATAATTGGATGCAAATATTATTCTAAGGCAGATGAAGAATACCCTGTAGGGCCCTTTCTTTGCTTTCTATTTGATGGAACACCGAATTCTAATGGCTCTGCGACGACATACACATCGTCAAGCAGATTAAGATCCAGCGAATTCCTGGGAGCAAGTAGGCGATGCTTTTCCTCTGTTGAAAGGAAAAATCTCTGGACGGTTTTGAAAGTATTGTCTTTAAAATTTCCTTTGAAAATCCATCAGATTTCCTATAAAAATCCACCAGATACTTTCTTATTAGATTCACGTTCTCCTAGATGTTTCTGGCACATTGACGAATGGCTTTTTGGCTGAAAATCGGCTTGAATTGATATCTTGCATAACGACAAATTGCAATTGGGTAGAAATTTGATCGAAAGAGACATTAAGCCTGATTAAGACGAGCACAGATTAAGATCCAGCGAATTCCTGGGAGCAAGTAGGCGATGCTTTTCCTCTGTTGAAAGGAAAAATCTCTGGACGGTTTTGAAAGTATTGTCTTTAAAATTTCCTTTGAAAATCCATCAGATTTCCTATAAAAATCCACCAGATACTTTCTTATTAGATTCACGTTCTCCTAGATGTTTCTGGCACATTGACGAATGGCTTTTTGGCTGAAAATCGGCTTGAATTGATATCTTGCATAACGACAAATTGCAATTGGGTAGAAATTTGATCGAAAGAGACATTAAGCCTGATTAAGACGAGCACTGAATTTCTTTTAACTCTTCGATTTCGCGACGCTTTCTATTGGTGTATATATTTGCAAAATTCTCGACTTAAGGACTTCGAACCAGTTTTTGACTTATTTCCGAAAATTGTTAAAATACCGCAAATATAAAATTTGAATGCCAAACGATTTATCAAGTTAGGAAGTCTAATAAATTTAAAAATCGGAATTCATTCATACAAAGTTTATACGTTTTCACAGAATGAATGAGGCTTGTTGCTCTTTGCATCGTCTTCATTGTAATTTGTTACACAAATTTTCAATCTGGAACTCAACAGCAACAAAAGCGCAAAAATTCAATATCCATTATATAAATAGGCTATGGAAAAATTTGTTCACCCTTTCTCACCAACTATATGACAAGAAATATGGGTGAAACTTTTATCATTGTGTAGGGAATTTTCATAAGAAATGCAGAATATAAGTTTTATTCATATATTTTGCCAAATCATAGGTAAAATTAATATAAAAAAAAACCAAATTCCTGTTTACATTGAGATGTCTGCGACTAGTTTTAAATAAAAAGTTATCTGATCCATTGCAATAAATGTAAACAAAACATAATCAAGAAGGAGAGCAATTTTTCCATATATTTCTGATTCTGAAATTTAAACGCTTTTAAGCAAAATTACAAACGACAAAAATGATCAAAAACTAATGTCTTTTTGTTATCGTCAGAGCTGCCAAAATACCGAATTTGCTTCGGAGAATATCAAAGAGCAATAGAGTGGAATCCTTGTGTCCATTTCAATGAGAGTGCATGCAGATCGCGTATATATCAACTGTCTGAGTTTGGAATAACTGCAAAGTTGGTACGAGCAGCATACGCAGCTCCGTTACGCTAGTAAAGAGTTTTTCCAAGCCATTTGATATCAAGTGAGTCGTCAGACACGGCGATGACCTCTCCTTAACCTTCAACTTAGCGATGGGGAATGTACTTGGAAAGGCCGAAGTATGTCGGAAGGGAAATATATTTTATGAGGGTGTCCAGTTGTTTGCATACTCGGATGATATCTATATCGTCGGTCGTACTAAGCGAGCAGTTACAGGAGTCTTTGCGGCTATTGAAAGAGAATCTGCCAGGGCGAGCCTTGTTGTATATAAGAGCAAGACAAAGTATATGTTTTCTTCAAAAAGAGAGTCGAGTAAAAAAAAACAAGAAAAATTGTACTTTTGAGTTAAACTCTGGTACTTTACTAATGTAAAACCAGTGTTGATAAATATCATTCCACTCGCATAAGCAAGCACAATTTTGATCGTACGCAAACACTTTAAAGGGCTATTTAAAAAAAACTATGCTGAGCTTAAAACAAACTTAGTTTATTAAAATGAAAAATTTGAGGCCTGCTAATTTAAGAATCTTTCGATAAATATGAAGCAGCGCTTTAACCGTAAGCTAAACTGAAAATATTGATTTAAGATCATTTCCTGCATATATCACAATAGGAGCCACGTCCAGCGTCTAAACGACTCAATAAGATGAAATATATGCGAGCAATAAAATCGCTTATAATGCTTTGGGAAAAGTGCAGCCGGCCTTGCTGGTTATCTGGTTCCAACTGCGGCGACAAGTTCAAGAGAGTGGACAAAGCGGTAGCCGACAAAGGCGAAACAAAGCAGGCGCCGTCCAATGTTACCAAACGAGCAGGAGCACATTGGCAGTGGAAACCTGGTAAGCATCATTAAGAATGCCATTTGTACCAATAAATTCGAATGGCTTGTTGGCAATGGCAATGGCAATGGGAATGGGAATGGGAGAGAACAGCTAAAAAAGGAGCAATCGATATGGCTATTAAATTTAACAATTAGAATTTATCAATGAGCCAAGACAGCATTGGCTACAATTATGGCTCAGTCTGGAACGGGAAGTAATAATTTGTATAGAGCTCAAGATGATGAAACGAAACAAAATGTTTGGGACAAATTAGAGACGCATTGCAACAACAGCAACAACAAGCGGCACACTAACTGTAACAACAACAATGGCGCAGGCACAACACACATTCCAAGTGGCTGTTTCGCTGGCTGGAGGGTTGGCTGGTTGGCTGTTTGGCCAAGTTAAAGAGCCAACATGGCAATTTCCGAAATTACATCGTGATCTTAAACTGCAAATTTTCAAAGTGCAGCAAAGTTCAGAGCAATTTTGTTTTACTTGTTGCGCGGGGCTACGTTGCCACGTCAACTGCAACAACACCAACAACAACAACAACAACAACAAATCGACAACAAGCGCCTGGCAGCCAACAACAACAACAACAAGTACAACACATTCCTACCAACACAGTACGAGGCAGCCAGTCAGCGCACCAGATCTTTGCGCATGCGCAGCGCTGTGCAGCAAGCCAGGTTAAGACTGAGTTGGCCAAGTCGCGCTGCGGATTCAAATTGCTTCGTGTGCAAGAAAATTAGTCTTGGCTGGCTGAGTGGCTGACTGTCTTGGTGTCTCGGTGTCTCGGTGTCTCACTGGCTCGCCAGCCATGTAGCAGACTCACAAGCTATGCAGCAGCAACAACAACAAGAGCCAATAAGAAAAAAAAAGTTATACCTATATATATATAATAATAAGAGCAAGTTGGCGGCAACGAAAACTAATCAAGGGCTAAGCCAAATCCAATCCGATTGCGTTGAAACAGCAGGCGCACAAAAATGCCAGCCGTAGCAGGCACAAAACCAAGTGGCCGGATCGACAGTAGTGCCCGCGGTGCCAGATAAGCCGCACAGCAACAACAACAACAACAACAAGAACCAAAAGCGGAGGCAGAGACAGAGCTGCCACGGCAATGGCAGCCACTCGAGCAGCCTGCAGCCATGGGTATCAATGAGTTTTTGCAGCTAAGAAACCAACAACCAAAAAAAAGAGTATAAACTGAAACCATCCAAAAATGTTGCACTGCGCCATGTTGAGCAGTCTCTGGCCAACAACTGTTGATGTTTTAAGGCGGTCGCACGTCGTCATCGCACACGGCAGCGGCAGAGACGGCATCGGTGACGTAGGCAGCGGCAGCGACAGTGGCTATAGGACTATATAAGCAGCGTTCACTACTTGCGATTCGTGAAGTAATTACTATAATTACCTTCAAGGTAGATTTTCCAAAACGATGAGAGTGGCGGGCAGCAACACCCGGTTGCCGGCGCGCTCCCTTGCTCCATTTGCTCGCTGCTGTGCCCAGCCCCAGCTACAGCTCCAGCTCCAGTCATTGGATGAAGTGCAGAACAAGCGGCAATCGCTTGCTTGGTTTGGTTGGTTCGTCGCTTGGTTGGCGGTTGTACGTCCGCTTTTTTTGTGTAATAATTTTGTATGGTTGTTATTGTTGCAGTTGTTGCAGTTGTTGTTCTTGCCGCTGTTGTTATTATTATATGATACACCATTGCTGCAATGGCTGGTTCGGGATCCGTCTGTCTGTCCGTCTCCGGGTCTCTGCGTCTGTCTGGTAGTTGCATTTCGCTTGTTTGCTGCCAATTTCTTATGTTGCTACAGTTTTTTGCTGTTGTTGTTGCCCCCACTTAGCTTTCCTTGGTTTTAATCGGAAATTAAAGCTAAGGGGCTGTTTGCCACGACTTTAATTTTCATTGCAGTTGCTCTGCTTATTTTTTTCCCGTATACCCTGTACCCTTTAGGGCAAGGTGTGTATTGATTTTGCGTAACAAAATGTAACAAAAAAGTTAAGTTCGCAGAACCTGCAGGTGCTGGAGTTGGGAATGCTCAGCTTGTTCGGATGTCCCTTCAGTCTATAGTGTCCGGTAAGCAGACCTGTCAGAATTCTAATAGAGTTCTTCCCTAACTGCTATAGTTTGAACCTTAAGAGCCGAGGAACTGTTTGGCCTGTCTGATGCCTGGGTTGTTTTTCCAGTTCGCGGCTGGTCTTAGTCTTTCCTCATCTCTCAGAAACTACTTGACAGTGGGTCTTCCAATGCCACAGAAGGGCTCTGGTCCTATTAATACGCTTGCAGCACCGTCTCTTGCCAGTTTATCTGCAAGCTCATTCCCGGGGATGTTGGTGTGACCAGGAACCCATCTAAGTGATAGTGTATTATGTTTCCCGAACCAGCTTGAAGTTTATTCTGGTTCCTGCAATCGGTCGTATGGCGGCCTGACTATCTGATAGTATCGCTATATTCCTAAATTGAATAACTGAGACAGAGTTTTAGAGTGTTGTGCCTTGTTACCTTGCTATCCGGTTTAAGAAATGCGCCTCTGCTAATCCTTCATTTAGATGCAAACTGATGTTGATGTGTTTAGATGCAACACCTAAACACTTGCGAGTTACCGACAATAAACAAAAAATTTGATAGCAAAAACGTAAAAAAACTGCGAGTGTGCTCGAAGTCACAGCCCTCTTAGTAGTTCGCCAGTGACTTGTGAAGGGTAAGTGTATAATGTAGTCGGTATGGAACACAATAATTTTTTTTGTCTCTTGCTCTTCTTCTTTTTGCAGCCACTTACAGCGCCTTCAACTGTCTAATGCTGTACAGCTTTTAGTTATATATATTTTCTTGTTTTTTTTTTTACTTACTTTAGCCTCAACGTAATTGTTTGGCTCATAAATCATAAATTTTCGCTTGGCCATCTTGTCTTTTCAGTTCAGCTGTAATTTAACGTGTCCAAATGCGAAAATTTTGAAAACATTTTCACAGCATTTGGCCAGCGTTATGAGAAAGCCGAAAACAAAGCCTCGTCTACAACATGGATACTTTGTGGTCAAGATAAAACTCTAAAAATTGTTGTAGCAGCTGTTGCTATTTTGACAGCGAGTCTTTGGGAGAGCATGGTTTACTCTAGAGGCATGTCTGATGAGGTACTTATAGGCATAATCAAAGTATCCAACTGCTGGCAGTCATATTTGATTATATACAATTTTGGGGCACTGTACAGGGCTTTAGGTTGTCACTCTTTTAATTTGCCTTTGGCACCTGTAGTACAGTAGGTACTGACTTTGTCAAAGATTTGCAAACTTTTACCGCCTTTAAATCGAAAAATGCCAACATTTTCAAAAGTTTCGCTTACAAGTTTGCCTGCCCCTTTTTGTGGCGCCAGCACTCAAAGTGCTGCTAAATTCGAACTAACTACACTTTAATGTAATTCATACAATTTCCATTTGTCTAAGCAATCATTAATCATTCGCACGCTGCTGCCCATGAGCAGCGCAGCAGGCAAAGGGTCGTTCCTGGTTGCCCCAAGCGGAGGAAGAGTGAGTTTATTGTAGTACATGTTGCCAAGTGACACAGACCAGTGTGGCAGTCGCAGCGGCTGATGACCAAGTGACATTAGCAACAAGCTACGGCCACACTCTAAGCGCGTAAAGTTAAAGCTGTTTTTAGCCGAAAATCAAATGCGCGTTGACAATAGCCATAGCAATTTATACGTACGTACATTTTATTTAAGAACTTTTTGCAAAAAATGCCAAAATTCCAAAAAATAAGTTTTTGTTTTCATTGCGGTTGCCAAAGTTATTAGGCGCAGTGAAGCATGCGCCGCAAATTGGTACACCTTGACGCTTCACTGGAGTTGCCACCAGAGCTGCCGGCAGCGTCACCCGAACCCAACCCACGGCCAAGGCAAACAATGGAGCGTACGCAAGCATCAATCCCAGAAAAACACGGGTTGGCAAAACTTTCTTGGCCTATCTGCAGATACTTAGCGCAGATAAAGATACAGAACGCCTGATTATGGCCAAGGAACTTATGAGCATTGAATTTATTTGTGTAGTAAATTTATTTATGAGCTTGTTTGTTGATCCACAATTCAATGCGCAGAAACAAAAGCCCGGCAAACCGGCAAAATCACTCAAGTGCAAACGGAAATGGTTGGCTGGCAGTTGGGCATTCTCTTATAGAAGTTCAGGACCAACTTCAGGCTGCTGGGCAACTTGCAGGAAATCAGCGATTAAACAGTGCAAAGTAACCCATGCACCCAAGTAAACCAGCCAAGAGGCACTTCAAATCATTGCCTGCGGTGCTTCATACACGCCGAACTGACTCCAAACTGACTCCACTGCCAAACGGTAGTATGTAATTTTTGGTATTAATTGCTTGCCAACTTTTAGCTCACTTTTCGATATGGCAGACACGGATCGGCTATAAATATAATGGCACACAATACGAGCGCTTTTTGCCACTGCTGGGTTAATTGTAGTATCTCTTTGTAATTGCTTGCAGCAGCTGCCACGCCCCCTGGGTAGGCCACTCGTTGATGGTTGTTAGTCTATTTCAATTGCCGGCACCTGGGCAGATTTCTGTTGAGAGTTACCTCTAAGATTCGTGTGAATTGGACACATTGCAGATATGGTAATGTGTCCGACCATAAAATGCTTAGGTTTTGAATTACTGTAATGTTTTTTTCATTTTTACTTTAAGCCGCTAAAATATTTAGTGGCAGTCTCTGTAACAAGGCAGAAACTGGTTTGGGTTGTTTTTGTTAGACGACATATTGCTCATGACCTTTTGGGTTTGCTGTGTTACATAGAGAGAGTACATTCGCTAAGCAGTGAAGTTGGCAATACAAGGAATACCTTTGTGATAGCTTAAGCTGAATTTCAGTAACACAATTCTATATTGTACTTTGACACCATCTATGCATAGCATCAATTCACATCCGATGTCATATTTCACTACTATATTGTACTCAGAATTGTGTTCCTCTCATTAAAACTTTATTTTTCGAAAAGTACTTTTGTTTTGAGATATATAAGCTTTTAAGAGGTGCAAGATCATAAAACTTTAACGTTTCTGCTCAGTTTTCCGATATACTTATGGAAATTCCGAATAGTCCATTGAAGGCTGAACCAAATTTATCGATAAAGCATTGACATTTCGAAATAATTAGTTCAATACTATAACTTTTCACCTTTTTAAAATAATTACGATTTGCGACTAGGGGGTAGTGTAGTCAGAAAAAATTATGCCACAATAAAGTCAAAAACTGCTATAGGAAACAGTTGTTTTTGGATTTTTAACTTTACCGATTTATGACTCCCCAATAGAGGGGGGTTGGGGGGGGGGGATGGGGAAGAGAGTACTTATGGTAAAGTTATTTATGAACCCCATCTCTCTTTCAATTCCCAAAAGGTATGGTATGGGTTTCAACATGTTCTTTTCGAAATAGTTTCGAAGTTCTGGTAATAATTCCACGCAGATTCACATTGTTTGACAGAGAATCGAGTCGTATCGATACAATACAATTTTTTGTTATTAAGATTTACTGTTTTTGCTTAGAATCAAAAAAGTCAAACTAAAACCGAATTATAATTGATAATTTCTTTATAATGAAAAGAATTAGATTCCAAAGTCTATTCGAAACTTCTTCTTGACCGGCCAAACCAATCTTTGTTATGCTCTAAAAAGAGATGATGGGTATCTACCTTGGGTTCATGGGTCTTTTCCAGGATCAGTTCAGTTCTTTCGCAAATGAATTTAGTCTTTAGGTATCTACCCAAAACAAAGAGAACAAATATAAAAGGAAATTCAGGAAACAGTTATTTTGAAAGCAAACTTGGAAGATCAATAAGTCAGCTGAAAGAAGAGCGAAGAATGTAAAATGTACCAAATTAGGACAAAACATCAGGAAATGATTCAAAAATATAAAAAATTATTGCAATCCAAAAAAAAGAGACCAAACATGTAATATTCGATAGCATCAAATCTTTTCGAAACGACGGTACTATCGGTACTGTCGAATCTTTTTCCTGAAACTATCGAAAATATCGGCATCACTATCGACAGTTGTCAATCCACTGTTTTAAGAAATTCTTTTACAATAGATAGATTCCCCTCTCAAGTAAGAGTATACAAATGCTGTAACATCGAAGCTAACTAGTCTTTTTGCTATATTCTTTCTGTGCGGCAAAAAATTTATGCTCATATGCTACTGATAAGATCTGGATTGTTTAGGAGAGGGCGCCCCTGCGAAGTAAATTTGCTTTTGTGCGTAGACGTGCTGAAAGTGCTGTAACAACGACAACAACAACAACAAACAAACAAACAACAAACAAACAACAACAACTACAACAAGGACATGTCGCTGAAAGCATTATCAAATATTATGCATATTTTTGTAGCTCTAATATAAATTGTTGCCTTGGCATTTGGTGTTGTCGCTTTTTGTGGGTTGTTGCTATTTCTGTGCTGGTTTATAATGTCTACAAAGTTTGCTTTATCTCATGCATAAATCAGTTGGAATATACGAAAAATTACATATACATGGCAAATAAAGTCTATCAAAGTGGCAGAAGAGGTTAGAACAAATTCTATTATGGACATACTGAGGCTGTCCTTGAAGGAGTTGCTAGTATTATTGCTGTTCGATTGGTGTGCAGCTGGCAAGTGTATACCTTTGGAGTTCCAGTTCCTAATGAAGCTGCTGCAAATTAAGCTAATGTGCTCCTGGCTGCACTTGTGCTCCAACATGTCAACGAAATGCAAATCCAAGAACCTAAAAGCCAAAACCAACAATCGCTGCAGTTAGCAGCACGTGCAGGAGAGGGACAGGCAGACAGAGTGACAGCAACAGAGACGTAGCCAAATGCAGAAAGAAAGCCGCGTGTCCGTCTGTCCGTCCGTCTGTCCGTCCGTCTGTCAGTGTCGTAGTTGTTGTTGTTGTTGTGTTTGTCGTTTGTCCCTTCATTTTGACACGATAACGCGCCCGTTCGCTGGTCAAACAACCAACAACTACAAAGGGTATACAACATCTTTGGAAATGTGCTCGACATCTCATAAAGTACATGACAGGACATTAGAAAACAGCAGAGACCAGAGACCCAGCGCATGTCGGAGACCAAAGCCAATGCAGCAGCAATATTGCAGAGGGAGTTACACAGAGGCAGAGAGAGGGACAGAAGCAGGCGGCAAATTGTTGCCACAACGCCTACACATACCGATACATATACACTCTTCCTCTTCCATGATGCAGGACGGCTCATATGCAAATTTGTCGCGTCTGTGCCGCCCTGGATGTCGCTTCCTCCTCGGTTTGTCGTAAACATGAAATGGGTTTATATCGCTGCTAAAATTATTTGACATTTCTTGGACTTTGGCGCATTTTTACGAGTGCGCCCGCGTTCATTTGACTGTTGACTCCATCTACTTGCTGCTGCTCCAATGCTCCAGCTTCATTCCCTACACCGATTCTGATGCATTGGAGCATACAGCCGCTCCACAGTTAATCTTGCCTTTTATTCGTTGTTTCCATCATGCTGTTTAGCTAATGCTTCATATGTGTGAAACAGCAGCAGAAGCAACAAAAGTGCACAGAGCTCTGGAATTACTCTCACAGAGAGTGTATCACACTGGTTATAAAGTTTGCAAGTCGAAGTAGAGGGTTTTATCGTACTTTCTTCTTTCCCTTTCCACATTTAAGCTGGCCCAAAAGTGTGTTTAAGGTAAAGTGTAACACTCTAACCTTCTGTGTTTTTTAGATCAGGATGTGCTTTGCTGGCAAAGAGTCAGTTGTTGGCCATTCTGAGAACTCGCTAAAGAACATTGAATGGAAACACTCAGAACATGGCAGCTAAAACAACGCGCGGATAACTGGGTCCACACTCTTGGCCAACGACATGTCCAGATATTACCTATCTATGCTGCGTCATTGTATCACTTAATTTTTAAGCTTCATGCTTGTTTTAAGATACTGTCACTTTGAACTTTTAGATTTCTCCTCAAAGAGTTCTAAAGAAAGAAGCTCTGTATTTTGAGAAAAAAATTTGCAATTTACGTGGTTAAATATGCCGAAACTCAGCCGTCTACTCAGTTATGAAAATCAGAAGTGTCAGGAAATTAAGCTGAAACGTAACTCCGTTCGGTTTATAAAAGAGTTTACATTGCTAAATCTCAATGCTACAAAATAAACCACGGCGATTCTGAGTTCTCACCGAGGCAGAGTATCTATTCTTTCGTGCCTAATCGTAGCTCCTCCATTTAGTTAGTTGCAGTTTGTTTATTTGTTCATTTGACTTATTGTGGGGGCGCCTGATGTTTGCTGTGACGTGGACGTGGACGTGAACGTGGGCGTTGCCTCTGACATTCAGCTGGAATGCTTAGCCAAGCTGTTGCAGACGTTGACAAGAAAACGCCATTTTCTGATTGAATGTCACACAAAAACCAGCGATGTCTTCTTGGGCGGCCAGTCAAAGTTAGAACAAGTTACCCTACGTTTTAAGGGGTTGGTAGCGTTTCCCCTAGACGTTATGAGCAGAGCAAGAAACAAAAAACTAAAACATTGCATGCATTTGGCTTATCAACATGTACGAAAATGGCCAAAAGGCCAGTCAAGGAGTCAACCAGTCAGCCAGCCAATGGCAGACACAAAGACAGGAGGGCAACCGAGTGGCGCAAACGCCAACGCCACCAACAACAACAACAACGACAACAATGTTGACGACGACTACAAGTTGGACATGCGCGCGCCCAATCTTGCATGCAAATGCGCTTGCAACGGAGTTTGTGCCTCCTGCCACTGGACCCCTGCCCCTGCCCGCCTGCAGCTGGCAAAATGTTTGCGTGGCACGCAACATGCAAACATTTTTGAGTTAAGTTTTGGGCTGCTTTTGGCTTGCAGTGGAGTGGCATGAAGTGGAGTGGGTGCAGTGCAGCAGAACGCTTGTAAGTGCACATGGCACTACGCACTTTTGACTTTTGATAGTGTTAAATGCCACACACACGCGGCAACAACAACAACAACAAGGACAACAACAATATGTACCGGCTATGTCAAGCAGCCGGGCAAAAAGGCCGCAATTTCTTTTTAGGCACGTCGCGTTGTTGCAACGATGACGATGACGATGGCGGCGACGACGACGACGACGACAACAACATCGTTGGCGGTGTCCACGGCAACGGGAATAGTAATGGCAATGGCAACAACCAGAATGGCGTCAGTACATTCAGCGTTACATACAGATATGAGTGCAAAATTATGGCAAGCAACAAGGCAATCTAGGACTTACCGCCCCTGCGGGCTGCTCTATGTCCATGCACAAACGTCTAAAATTTCAAAAGTGCTAAGTATAGGAAATTTGCTTTATATGGATATTTACATAAAACTCTACAGGTAGAACACTCAAAAACAACAAAAACCAATAGCTGCATTCTTTATCTTCTTTCAATATATAAGATCTGTTGACGAATCGCATGCATTCCGCGTTGTCTGAGTTCGGTTTCTTTGCGGAATTGGTCCTACTGTGCACAATAACACAGTCAGCTCTGTTAAGATAGGAAAGAACCTCTCCGAACCTCTTGATAACGTGCAAAGATTTAGATGTGGCCATGTCCTCAGAGGTCAACTCTTACAATTTGTGTTGGAGAGCGTGTTGCAAGAGGAGTGAGTGCTTTAGATCATTTTTTTCAAAGTTTTTTTCTGCCTCTGGTGTATTTGTTGTGTTAAGCGAGATGTTACATGAACCTTTTTTTTTGCTTCTAAGAAAAACTAAGAAATTTCATGCCTTAAGCCTTATGTAGAAATAATATTGGTAGGCACTGCTTTAGAATACATTTGGCTTAAGGTCAATAGTCCAAATTATTGACCTCATGTTCGGGGACTCTAAAAACATGGTTTTCGGAACACACGGTGATTACATGTTTGAAATACTACTCAACAGCACTTGGGCCTTAGCATATGCCCTTAGGATCTTCCCAATATGTTATTTGCATGATATAAACACGATCCGCTTGCTTTGTAACCGAAATGTGAGAATATTTTTCTCTGGAGAGAGTTTTGGTTGTTAGTTTTGGAAAACAGAACACTTTTAAAATTATTCTGTGACTTTTAATTTGATCAAATCCGAAATTAGCCATGGGGGGAAATGGGTTGTGAGCGATTTCTTGCAAGTTATGTTTCAGCCAAGTACATTTTTCCTGTTACATCATAAGAATATCTTAAGTTGGAAGTAAAAGTACAGACAGCAAGAGCAACAATGGGGGGTTGCCTCATAGAGGTAGCCTGGAGAATCTTATGATAAAAACGGTATAGACTCATATGAAAAAAAACACTATGGATTTGTGTTAGACAAACCTTTTTATCAATAACTCCCTTTTTTAGTATATTGCAAAAGATGCCTTCTATCAGCCACTAGGGGTCAAATGTTACTGCTTTTTGCACACTTTTCTAATAGATGATCTATGCTTGCCATAGACTTCGCCTCTTCCGCCTAGCCTCTATGTTCTACTAAAGGGGCGAATTAGCTTTGCAGGCGTCTTGATTGAGAGAATTGTGCCGTACAATTTTGTTTTGATAGCTCCGATGATGGACAAGAGTGTGCCCTATCCGCTGATTGAGAAGAGAGTGCCCCATATAATTACAATTTGTTTTTGTTTTGATAGCTCCACAAACGGCATATAGCACATAAGCCTGCAACTTCTCTCTATTCTATTGAAGAGAATTTGAAGTGAAAACCGGAAATATACGCCAGCTTTCGGTTTTTGCTTAATACAAGCTTGGTAACGACAAGTTAGATCGAAGAATGAATCGAAAAACATAAAAACGTTCGTTTCAATTCCAATTCGTTTCATTTGACTTATACTGCTTCTTGACTGGCCATAACAACCAATTTTTAGGTTACGACGTGATATAGAGTACTCTGCCAGGCGCCTCATATAACTTTTTACTTTGAAGGGGGGAAACACGCGGTGGGTTCCGAAACCTGTTAAAGTCCTGGGGCCACCACGTGTAGGTGAAGGGGGGAAATACGCGGTGGGTCCCGAAAACTGTTAAAGTCCTGGGGCCCCCACGTTTAGGTTATGGCTTAACTTGGTTAAGGTAGCGACAGTGATCAGGGAGCTTCACTTTTTCTAATAAAACTCAAGCTCCACCTGGGTTCATCCAGCTTACTCTCTGAGAGTCGCATCTGCAATTCATTTTTATGTAAATTTCAGAAGTTTTCAAGTTCTCGATTGTGTAACCAACATTAAATGCATTCTTGTTTTAAGTACGACAGTTGCAATTGCTTTTACATTAAATTGTCTGAATCGAAAAGTTTTTATATTTAATACCGCAAAGCTCATCATATGGAAATCCTTGATGGCATATCGGATATTTCATTTAATGCAAACTACTGTAGCTCTTGTATGCCACTTAATGCGGCATTATTGTTGCACTCGCCGGAATTCTTTATACTTTTTCCACAACCTTTTCATCTGGCATTTATGCCAAACACAACCCCAACAACAATTGTAGGTTGGGCATTAAAAATTGAAAACAATACGAAACTTAATTCGTGGAAAATGTGTACAAAAATAATTAAAAATTTAACAAACGTCGCATGTGGCAAAAAATAATTGACAAATTTTCATATTTAATTGAAGAGCATACAGCTGCGGCTGCCTTGGATTGGGGCGCACGATTGTGGGGCATGTCACGTGTGTCCGTCCGGATGGGGGCTTTCTGCAATGAAATTCATAAACAATACAACAGCATGTTGATGTGTGTCTATATATGTGTGCGTGTGTGTGTGAGTGTGTGTGTGTGTGTGCGTGTGTGTGTGAGTGTCCAAAAGCCAGCCATATATTCAGACAAACAGCTGCACATGAAATGACAAACAGGCGACAAGCTGATGCAACTGCTGCAACTCTGAGCGAAAGAGCAAGAGATAGTTGGTGCGGAGGCAGAGGTGGCAGTGGCAGCTTTGGTGGGAGGCGGCCAAGTGCTAAAAGGGGCGTGTCGGCGTCTGATCAAATGGTCTTTGTGGCAAAAATTGCAAAATTAAGCAGAAAATGCGAAATGCTGAAAATGCTGACGCCTGATTTGTGTTCACTCTGAATGAATGCATTGCTTTTATTTTTGCATGAAGACTGGAAAATAATATTTTCACAATGTGATATTAAAAATTTCAAAAATGGCAACTGCAAATGAAATGCACACAAATATTATATTTGTGCATGTGTGTGTGTGTGTGTGTGTGTGTGTGTAAGTGCAGCCATTTATGCGCGCGAATAAATAAAAATTGAAAAATTATGTACATTATATTAAAAGCAAAATAAACGACAAGCGGAAACGCAGCCATTTAAGTGGAAGTTAACATCCGTCCGACAATGCCAGCTCCGGCCGGGAGCTCACAACTACGGCTATGCACTGAATATAGGCTTGCCACGCCCCTCTATGCCACCGCTTTGCCGTGCTGTCTACTCTACGCCAGCAATTGATGCGACATTTTTGTTTAAAATAAAATAAAATTGCATATTATTTGCGCATTGTTTGAGTGTGTGTGTGCGCAAAATAATCGTACATTTCAGTTGTCATTTCATTGTCGTGTTTGTTGCTGTTAATGCAAAAATAAAAAGCCACCGCATCACACTCAACTCACACACACACACACACACACACACACAACCAATTGCCGACCATGCCCCATCACACAACCAATTGCCGACCATGCCCCATCACACATACGCACTGTTGACCAACACATGAACTGCAGCTGCAGTAGTTGCATGTTTATTTTGCGGCCAGTTTGTTTGTTTGTTTGTTGTTTTGCTCTGCCAATGTGTTGCCACATTTCTGGTCTCTAATGTGTCTGATTATGGAAGCAGTCAACCCATTACCCATTACCCCTTAGCTCTTACCACCAATCAACCACCTTACCCATTATCAACAGCCGCCAACTAAATTTTAATAGTGCTCATGATTTCCGAAAATTGCAAATAAATTAGTTGTATATCATTTTTGGTCTATTTTGAATTCTTCTTTTTTTATTACAAATTTCTCTCTGTTGGCAAACCGACTGTTTGCATAATTAAACTTTTGCATCTAAATTGACATTTGAAGTGCTTTATGGTTGTTATTGTTTTTGTTGCTATTGAAAATGTAGCGGAGTGAGTGAGGTAAGCAATTAGCCAGTTAGATGGCATTAGATTGCATCGCACTCTTTTTGATACCCTACATGTAGTTGCGGTTCATTGAGTTCTGTTATTTGTGTTCTCGCGAAACGCATTATTTGGAAAGAGTCGCAACTTATAACTAGTTTGTAGAGCCAAAAAAAGTTCTTAAAAAGTTTAATAAGTAGTGGTAACAAAAGATGAAAAGCAGCTTGTTTAATATAGGGAAACACCCTTTACAATTTGATAACTCAGCAAATGTTTAAACACCTAAACAAGTTTTCAGTATCCCAGATCTATGTTTGTTTGGATTCTTACGTACCCAGGATATTCAGCCATTTTCCGCAGAGTTGAATTTCAAATGACTTTACCTGCATCTTGCTGCAGTTCCGCATGTTTGCATACCGTTTGGCCAGGTTGGCATTATATTTTTTATAATTCTAACTTGGAGGAGGAGGAGGGCAAACTGCCCATTGAGCTTGCTGCTGCTGCTGCCGACTTCACTAGGCTCACCAAGTTCTCCTTCGCCTTCTGATGACTCCTTCGAGTCAACATCGACGAGGAACACAATCGCTGCTATGCGATAGATATAGAGAGATAGATAGAGAGTTACCTCTCTTTATATCTGCCTGCTTTTTAAGGCAAAATAAGCAGTTAATGAGTTAGCAAAGCTTGTCACCCCATATGAGGCGACAATAAAAGTTTGCGACAGAAGCATTGTATGTGCGTTAACGTAACCACTGGTGAAAGCTTGCTTGCGGCTAACTCAGCTATTCTGGACAAGCTTAGAGGCATTCACAGTCACGCCAAAGTGTCCAAGAGACATAATCAGATCTGAAAAGAGCAAGCCCCGAAGAAGAAGGACTGAAATTGGGAGAAAAAGCTTACCAGATGGGCGTAATTCTCAAGATGGACCTAGGTAAAAGGTGGGCAATGCAGCTAATCGCCCAAAAAATACAAGACCACACGCAATCATTGTAAAATGATCGATATGGGCAAAAGAATTTACACACAACTCATGCAGGTATGAGCAGTGATGTTCAGGCAATTAAAAAGATTTCAGATGATGATCTCCTGCTTAATCTGTGAAAAACACCGGCACATACAACCGTGAAGCTGCAGGCAGCGGTAAAGCGGTGTACATTCAAAGCTGTTCGCGTCTGTGTATTTCACGTCATAATAAAGTGAGTCAGTAAACGGGGTTACTGGACACCGAGATATCCAGCAAGAAATGAAATGACAGCTGGCTCGGCTTCACAGTCAATAAGGCCTGAGCCAATCATTCCCGTCAACGCGGCTGAATTGGTTATGTTGTTAGCGGTCCACACAGACCTGTAAGGAACTGTGGGAATCCAGCACTGGAAGCCTCATAACAACACACTTTGTGAAATAAGCCAATCCAAAGGCCTCCAGATAACTTCTTCATCATAAGGGAAAAGATCTTCAATCATTGCTTGAATTAATTACTGTTCATAGAACATGTGACCAATATGAGCTTCTTTGACAACCCAACTTGCACGGTCTGTCTTAAGCAAGCCTATTTCACGGAACACATTCTGTGCCCTTACAAGTAGACGAATGCGCATTTTGGGAAATGATACACTCAGCATTAGCGAGGTGTATATTCTTACCTAAGGCCCCCCGCCTTTCAAACACACTGCGGTCTATGGGAGCAAGCACACAGAGAGAGAGAGAGCAGTACGTGTGATGCTCCTTGTGTTGCTGTCTCTGTTATACCGACTCACTCGTAGGCAAAATTGAGAAATAGCAAACAAAAACGCACTGTCTTGGGAATGGTCGCTTTTCAGCAGGCCAAGGATTTTACTTTGACGCGTTTTACGTTTAGCTTGTTTTTAAAATATCGATAGCTCTACTATATGCCTTTAGTATCATAAGATGAAAATGCCAGTCAGATAAACAGCCTTCTTTTATTATGTATGTACATCCAGAAGCTGATCCTAGGCTTTCGTTTAGTACTAACACCAAGATAATTTCTTTTTTTTTCTTTTTTAATTATGAGATCTCCGTGGAATTTTAAGGCATTACTAAAGAGCGCACTTCTTTAAAGATTTCTAGCTAAGCAATAAAAAAAAATCGAAAGACCACATCGGGTAATACACATTGAATGTAATAATTCCATCGGGTTTCCCCGTCGGTTTCAAGGAATCTATTTGCTTGACAATTTCGTATCTTGCACTCTCTGGTTACGTGTAACACAAAGTACACGTCAAAACTAAAACTGCACTTTAACATAGGTAACAGCAGTTTATAAAGCTTTCTAATTAATTTACAAAGCACAGAATGTGCTTATCATCAAATTAAATTTTTAAACGCTTTATTTTTCAACAGCATTTTCGCGTTTAAACAGTATGTAGAGCATTGCCGGCAATTGTTTGCCGACTTGCAACTACAAATTTGGCCAATTCGTTGGCTGTAACTGAAAAAATGCAGATGAGCCCCGCAAAAACGTGCCACCACATGCCGTTACTCTTGCTACCATACGTTGCAATGCAATGCCATGGAATACAATAAATGAATTTGTTTGCTGCCTAATTAGCAACGCATATTTAAATAATTTCCAATTTGATAAGCAGACATTTTTAACTTGAGCTGTCAGTTAGCGTTAAAACGCCATTTTGTTTTGCATGCATGCAGATATGGGGAGTACCCCCTGTGTCCGCTGTTGGACTGACTGCCTGCTCTGGCGATAACTGCCGAGAAGTGCTAAATTATTGCCAATTCCCATTTTAATTTGTGCAGTTTGTTGAATTTTAAAAATAAATGCAAAAGTCACAGTATTGTAGCTCGTTTTGTAGCAGTATCTTTTTTTTTTTTTTAAGCATTTTGTTTTTGCAGTTAATTTAAATTGACTATTGACATTTGTGTTTGTAAGTGTTACTTAACACATAAGGTAAAACCCCCTCAATCTGCGGTAGGCACGTTAAAATGTCAATTTAGTTTTATTTAAGTGACATTTGCAGCGCTACTTTTGAGGTTATGTATGTGTTTTGGCGCACAAAAGTATGCTACGCTTTGAGTTTAGAGCGCTAATTATAATTGAAATTGTCGGCCATTTTGAAACTGACACTTTGCCTAGAAATTCGGCTGGTTTTGTAAGTGTAATTTATGCAATTTGAGCTAATTAAAAATTAGCTGAATGCCGCAATTTAGCCAAGAAATATGCGCCGCATTTAAGCAACGGCAAAGCGTGTGGTCTGTGTTAGATTTTAATTAAACTTGCGTTTGTAATTAAAATTTGTGCATAATTCGACTGTGCTGCCATTAAGCCGTCCTAGCTCCCAGCTCGCTACTTGGCCTATATATGCGCGGCCAAGGAGCAGACGCCGCCGCCAGCTGTGCGAGTGAAGCCAATAAACAAATTCCTTGACATGTTTAACACTTTCCGCTGGTTAAAACCGTAGAAAACCAGCAAAGCTAGTGTTGCTATCAACGCTATCTGTTAGATACTTTTGGTTCTGGCTTTTGTCAAACAAAAGCAAAGAAAAGGCCAAAACTTTTGTACTATGAATTTAATTTTGTTGGCGATTAGTGTCGCTCTTCAGCGGGCAACCCCTTTTTTTGACTGTGCCTATTGTCAGGCGGTGTAGTTATGGTTCGGGGGGGCTTTTGGGCCATTGTTGAAATTGTTATTTCGCCATTAAGACATTTTATAATTCTTTATGGCGCGGCATAAAAGTGCTATGCTCTAATGGCTTTTGCAAGAAAAGCTGCGGGTAGTAGTGTTTCAAATTAGCATAGCATGATCTTAGGCTACTACACCTGCGGGGGTGTCGATTCCTTTGTATTGTCAATTTCCTATTAAGTTTTATCACACAAAAATAATGCGATAATTCGTAACATCCTGTGCAGCATATCAATTTCTCATCCATATACACACACGTATAGTATATGGTATATTGTAAAACACATTCACAACTCAATTATCGCACACACACACACACACACACAGCTGCCAGTCAACCCCTTTAACAACAGCTGAGGGTTGCACAGCGTCTGCGTGATTTACGACACCCTGGCGGCGTCACCTGAGATTAAAAAAGTAAAAAGCTTGTCGAAAGTGAAAAAAACAACGAATAAAAACAAAATGGCGGAGCGAAAGCAGCAGTTGGAGCAGTTGGAGCCCGCAAGAAAAGAGCTCCTGAAGAGCTTTGCCACAAAAAAGCAAGTTGGCAAACTGCACGGAGAAATAAAGGCATTAAAATCACTGACAGGCGAAAGGATTGCAAGCACTCTCAAACACACTCACACACACACACACACACACACACGCACACAGACATGCACGGCAAGGGTACACACAATAACGGTTTATATAAGTGCGCTCGGCTTTTGTTGCCGTCGCTGCTTGTTGTTTGGCACCAAAAAGGGCAACATCATTGGCACCATATGTTGCGTAATTTGTGTTATTGCCACATGAAGTTCCTTTTCACACACACACACACACACACACACACACACACACACGGTGTGTGGCAAGGGTGTGTGTTTATTTGCAGCTTGTTGCGGTTGCCGCTCGCCTTTGAAATCGATATTTAGTTTTGAATTTTAATTCCAATGCATGCATAAAATATCACAATGCACTTAATTTTAATTGAATATACTCACTACACACACACACACTCACACACACACACACAGACGGGCGAGTGTGTGTTCGCGCATTGTCACATGTGACACGCCCATTTTGTTTATAAATTACTTCATAGCGATAATTGCAGGCCATCAATCTTGAGTACATCACAAAAATTGTCAACGCAAAAAGTTGTCAACAGACATGAGCAGCTTTCTGGCTTAATGGCCAAGAGCAGTGGAGGAGTGCGAAGTGGAGTCTGTGCATACACTTATTAGATGATGAATTTAAAAGTAACCGCTCCTAATACAATTTATATACTTAAAACACCTGAGTAGCTTTTAGGTACTCATTTGGTTTGGTAAGCACCGTTTAGCAAGAAGAATCAAGCCAAATCACCTGCTCATCAGTTTTGTCATGTAAAACTAGCGAGTGGCTATAACTTAAGTTCATTGTATAATGCAAATAATAATGGATTCCCTTCCACATTCCTTTTAAACGCAAATCAAAAGAAATATTTAATTTTAACTTTATAAAAGTCAGTTTAAGTAAACTTCCCGTACAGTAATTGACCGAAGTAGAATGGAAAAATCCATCGAAAAAGTTATCAACAATTGAATTACCTATATCTCCAATCGGAACTCTCCTCAATAGTGACACTGCCTTTAGAACTTCTTAACTGGCTATAACAACCCGTTACCGCGTTACGGCCTGATGTTAATCTCTCCTCCAGGCGTCTCTGCGTTGCGCGAGCCTTCTCCAATTCGTGATATCAAAGGTAGCTAGTGTGCCTTGTCCTTCCAGCGGAGGCATGGTCCGCCCTTTCGTCGCCTCCCTTCGACACTCGCACTGAAGAGCTTCTTCATACATACCCATACCATGACCTAGCCAGTGGAGCCGCTGGATGTTAATTCGCTAGAGCTCATAGAATTCTTCGTTCCATCGTATGCGGTAGTCGTTGCCAACGCGTGTACTCTTACTGAGTACTTTCCGCTCAAACACTCACACATTTTCATCAGACCGCGTCACCACCCATGCTTCGATGGATAGTCTCAGCCAACACAAATCTATACTTTCTTACCTGCTGCTGCTGAGTTTTATCTCAAACTCGTCAGATTAGACTTAGGTTGAGTTTTCCCCTTGTGAACAACCTTGCAATAAGATCGTAGAGCTGAATTCCGTAGCTCCGTAGCGCAACGACTTGCATTTATGAAGTTCTCTTCATTTGAAAACGAAGCGTAACTTCAAAGTTCTGCAAAGCAGCTGCTTCAGCTAAGCATATGGCCGGAGAAATCTTAATTTTTATTCCCCATATCATGCTTACAACGAGAAGAGATCGCAATGCGGTATTTCCTCCAAGAGAGTCCTGGAGCGATAAAAAAAAAGATGAGACTACTCATGCGCGACAGGGAGTTTGCCGTCTGAAAACTACGCAATTCTAAATGCATCGCGCTTAGATCTCTGGAGAACCCTCGCACAACGTCATTCATGGTCAGTGAATGTAACAAATTATTAAAATAAAGTTAGTCTAGACTGGGTTCCTGGATAACGAGGTATACAGGGCAATGAAATGGGTGATGAGCTGGCAAACCAAATCTCGGCAACACAGCCAATAGGGCCTGAGCTAATCATTCCTATCAGCGCAGTTGAATTGGTTGGATGAAAAGGGGTCCACACAGACCAAATCTGTAAGGAACGCTGGAAATCCAATACTGTCACAAAAAACACTTTGTGAAATAGCCCTATCCAATGCCTTCCAGATACCTATAAAATGAAGTCCGTTGGTGCGTGTGCTTCATGAAACTTCACAGGAAGTTCGTTTGAAGTTCTACTGATGGCCGTTTGGTTCCAACTGGAGTTTAAATTTATAAGAGTTTCATTACGGGTCTTGAAGTTCTAACTAAGAACTAAAGAAGAACTAAACCCATTCAAAGGGTTTCAAATCGTATTTCGTGGAAATTATATTCAAATCTCGATTGTGAGCCTTGCAGCCCCGTTTCAAATCATCAAATTAAAATCTCACCCAGTCTACACTCATGCACACATCATTAAGAGGTAGTTGAGTTTCATTCGCAACAGAAACAAATTACTCATTAGAAAAGTTTGGTAACGCCAGCTGTAAGACCGCTAGACCTAAACCCCTCCAACCTAGCAAACAGTTCATAGCCGCAAAAACCCAGCAGCACCCCACATCTATGCTGCACTCCGGCAGAGACTACAACATTTGTACTAGAAACAGTCACAATTCCGAAGGCAACCCAGTCAACCGCAGCCAGCGACGTTGACGCTGTCGAGTGGGGACTTGGTTACCGCGCAGTCTGCACCAAAAGTCAAATTTTGTAGATTGTAATAAATCAAATAGCAATTACACGAAATTAGGCATGTTTTCTCAATTTCGCACACACATGCACCCAGAGTCGACACACACACACACACACATGGGGCAAGGCTAGGCATTAATTGCAGCAGCTGGGCAACAGGGAAATGTTTTTGGCGGGCGTTTTTGAAATTGGTAAAAGGGTTCAAGCTGGAACTTGAACTTGTCTGGTGTGGGCGTTGGCGTTGGCTGTGGCTGCGGCTAGAGAGCAAGCAGCATATGTGCCAGCTTTCTAATTATGTAAAGTTGTTGCTGTTTGACTTGGTTGTTGCAATTTTCCCACCACTCAACGCCGTGTTTGCATCAAAAAGCGCGCATCCCCGGCCACAGACCTTTAGAAAACTGGTACACGGCGCATGCAAAACTAGCAGGCAGCTACATAACAGCTACATGCACTCCCAGCACTTGATGCACAGCTACAACAACAAACAACAAACACAAAAACAACATTGATGACAGGCAGACAACACGCAGCGCCAAGCTCCGGAGCAGCCTCTTCAGATTGGAGTCTCGTTTTTGGACTGCAGGCGCATGTAGCTGGAAAAAGTGCGTGTTAGTAGCATATTTATCTTATTTTTGCAACGTTTGGATTTTTATTACAAATCAATTGAAGCATCATTAGCATAATTTATACAAAACGTTCGCTTAATGACCGCTTGCAAGTTTGGGCTTGTAGTGAGATCCTTGGCTGGGCTCTAGCTTGGCGTCGCCTCGGCGCGTCATCATCAGCAGCACCAACAACAACATTAAATGTCTTAGTAGTCGTCATTAGTTGCAGCTGCCAGCCACGCCCTGTGTCTAGCTCTACGCCCCCAGTCTCTGACAGCCATTAGATCAACTTTGCGGCATAGTTCCTTCCTGCTGCTGCCTCTACAGCCGATGCTTAATCTCGATCATCAGTCAAATGGCAAGCCGCTAGAGTGCGCCCTGATTCTGTACCCCGATAAAGTCACAGCCCTGACAATTGCCTGTGCCTGCTTGCATGTCCATATATTAGGTTGGACCAAAAAAGCACGCTCGTTGCGTTGTCGTTAACAAAAAAAAAAAAAACGAATGATTTCCTACTACTAAGGTTCAGCCTTATGTATGCAGCGTTGCCATATAGTATATCTACCACAAACATATCTCACCGATCGGTCACGTAGCGCCTGCTGCAGTGTGGCACCAATTGCTACGCATTGGCGTCCCACAAAAATCTCCAAGGTGCAAGCAGGCAAAAGGCGCCAGTCAGTACTAAATGGCGATTGGCGCTTGGCGCTTGGAGTTTGACGCTTATAACAAATGCAGTTCGTGTCGCCGGAGCTCTCTCTCTCCGACTGTGATTCGGACGACAATGTCTTGGGCTGACGGCAACGCTGACGTTGACGTTGACTGTGACGCCAGCGATATTTAATTGTTTCTGCGCCAAATGCGGCTGCTTATCGGGGAATTCCAATCGGAATTTTTAATTTGTGCTCAGACAGAGCCAAGGAGTGGATTGGATTGGCGTTGGCGCTGGCGTAGCCTTGTCTGATTGATGTCACTGCAGCATTTTATAAATTCAGCATTTGTAGCCGCTCTTGCTGGCCATATGCAAATAATATGGCCAAGACCAAAGTTAAAACAACAGCAACAGAAGAGGCAACATTAAAGCCGCTTTGCCACTGTTGGCAGCAGCAACAGCATCAGAAAGTTGGCCGGCCAACTGTAATTACCGTCAGTGGCATGAATGTTGACAACTTTTTCACACCTGTTCAAACAAGTTAATTAACAGCTCGCAAAACTATATACATGGTGCAAAAAAAAAAAAAAAAAATTATAAAAATGAAATGAATGAAACACAGATACAAATACAAATCCAACAACAAGCCAAGCTGGAGACGAGCTTTGAGGCAAGCCTATGGGAAAGTTTCTAATTAAATGATTGTCATCTCTTGCTCGCGCCTCTCGACCGCTGGTCACTGGCCGCCGCCAAGCAACACCGACAACGGACCACCAACAACAACTGCCACAACAACAAACTGAAACTTTTGTCATTATGTTGCAGCGCGGCATAAACAAAAAAAAAGCCAATTTGAAGTGAACGAGCACGGCAAATATTAGCAACGATGAGCAGCGAGCTAGCGCCAGAGAACTGCGCGCATTTTTGCATACCAACATGCAACATTTGGCTGCATGTATGTGTGGCAATGAGGTCATCAGCAACGGCAACTCCAAAGCCATATCATACATCATCTGTACTTAAGCCCCAAAAAGACAAACCAAAATACATGTCAAAAAAAAAAATTAAACACGAAAAAACAATAATAATCTTGCTAGGCAACATAAACATGCAGCAACCGTTATATGTATGAATGACTCAGTGTGTGTGTCTGCCATTTAATTAATATAACTAATGAAAAAGTTATAAACTTTGGCAACAACATGCTATCTTAATTAAGCCAGCGAAATCAGCATATAACGAAGTTGACTAACCCAACTGCCAAACAGCCAAGATAATGCCTATAGAGGGTGTTTTTTCTAGGCCTTCTTGAAGAATACCATTGAGAATGGTTTAGCAAAGGAATGTTCGCAAATGTAACTTAGCAAACGAAGAAGAAGCGATCTAGACTTTCTGACCTTTTGTTTGAACAGTCTCAATGAACTAATTTCAGCATTTTAGCAAAAAACAGGCTAAAGCGAGTATTTCTAAAAGGTCTTAAGCGAGAAAACTAATTCAAAAACTTTGTTTTTGAAATGACAAATATCGTCTGATATGAATGGATTTCGTAAATTAGAAAACCTTAACTCTGGATTTGCTAAGAACGGTCTAAGTTTAGATCAGCTCCAAACATCATTATTTTCTTGTTGTAGAGTGGGGCATTTTTGCCCCAAAAAATCTGCGGAGAACAAACATTCATAAAGAACGTAACCTAATGTCCTCAATACAGAACCTGCATCTCTTTCAATTTCAACATGTTGAGAAATGGCATATTCCTCGCTGAACCCTATTTGGTAAGTTAATTTAGACCGTATAATTGTTCAGGAATCTTTACGCCTTTCTTTGCCCTTGAAAGTCGGTATTTCGGGAAGCATTAAGGTGTAAAGGCGTAATAACTGTAACTTTACAACATTTTTTTTTACCAAGTTTAACTTGATAGCTCTTATAGTGTAGTTGTAAGCCGTGAACAGGGAAACTGGGTGTGATATCGACATAGTTTGACAAAGTTGATCTGCGTGTGTAGGTCTCCGAGAACGGTGCGACAACACGAGCAGACAGACCGACAGACATACATTGCACAAATCTATAACAACTTTGAGTGGAGGGTATAAAGATGCTTAGTTTGTTTAAGGTACCAAAGGACCACAAAATAGACTTTTGAATTTTTAATATGATCTGTAGAAAGTTGAGATTATTCGCCATATTGCTGTGAATTTACTGTAATATGTCCTGTATTTTTGAAATACGTGCTACAGAAGTTCACTCTAGAAGATTATAAGGACAGTAAGGACGCATTATAGTAGTATAAACAAATTTGATGCACTCGTAGACTTTGCTGTCGTTGTTGATAATTCTTTTAAAAGGAACATATTTCACCTTAAAAATCAACTTCAAATATGTTAAATGTTATATGTCTCATAAAAAGGCACCCTTTATTCGGAGACTAAAATCATGTTGTTTCGTATTAAGTCTAAAGGCAAAAATATTCTCAAAATGCTAATCTTGACAGCAGATAAGCTTTTCAATTGAATGTCAACTGAATCTGCTTAGCTCAGCTTAACATCTTTTTTCTACAACTATTGCATACTATTAACGAAGACTGAGCAGGCGTCAAGGTCAATTCTCCTATACTGAAGCTTATGCAAACAGCAAAAAAATTTTCAATTTTCCAACTGCATTTGCAGTTGAAAAAGTTTGGTGACAGTTCCCTTAGAAAAATCGATGCATTTTCAATGGACTTGACTTCATTAAGCGGCAGTTGGAATTCGGCACGCAAAAGTGAAATTTCCCTAGGAGGTGGTGGGTGTGCGCTAGGTCCAAGGGTGGTCCGGATGCTATCATTGGCGTTAGTTCGATTTACCGGTCAGCCAAAAAAAAAATCCCCAAACCAAAAACAAAATGCTGAAAAAAGCAAAACAAGCAAACGACACCAAAAGCAAATCAACGAAAAAAAGGGTTAAAAAAGCAATAAATAAAACAAGGAGCTGCGACGGCGACGATGTCGATATTTGGCGGCGACTATGGGCCATGTGTTACTGGGCGTTGCAAAAGGGCGAGCACTGAGCGCGGGGAGGTGGCAACCCTGTGACAGGCAAATCGCCAAACGAATACCATAGGGATGCCAATGCTGCTGCTCTTGATGCTGATGCGTTTGAGTGTGTGTGGAATTTTCATTTTGTAAATTTGTTTTGCTTGTTCCGTTTGGCTTCATTTCCGTTTCCTGCCCGCCAGGACCAATGCCAATGCCTTGCCAAATGATTTGTGTGCGCGCTCTCACTGATTTTAATGTAAATATTGTCGAAATGGTATGGCCCATAAGCAAAAGAAAAACAAGTTTTGCTTTTCCGCTCAAGATTTCTTTTCTGCCGCTATATAAACGTGGCCTTAAAAATGCTGCTGCTGCTGCTGCTGCTGGGCTGTTCCTAATGATACGATGTCGATAAGAAAATGGCAGTCGACATGTGTGTGTGCGTGTGAAAAGGGTTTACTGTATAAATTTGAATTATAATATTGCAATTTTCACTACTTGTACTTCTGCGTGGGGGAAAAACTGTCTAAGCAGTCAAGATCCTTTGGTCAAAAGTCTGAGCGAGCGCTTGCTGTGTGCAATTTGTGTGCGGAATATGTTCCGGCATATATTATGGAGATTTCTTTTTGTTGCTGTTGCTAGCACATAGCTGTGCTTTTCCGGCTTGTGGGGTGCGAAAAGTCAAAAGTGCGCCTGCCAATGCATGATATACTGGCCTGGCCATACATACATATCCCTTATATCCTGGCGGGGATTTGCCTAAATCAAAAGTGCGTGCTTTTGAATTTATCAAGGTGGTCGCTATGTCTGTACGTCTAATCGTCGGTCTTTCGTTCGGTCTGCGGCTTGTTTGTTTGCCAAAGTTGTGGCTCAAGGGTTTGGGCTGGCTCAGAGTACCGTTGTTAGTTTGGCAAGCGCTGTGATTTATGGCTCAAAGTTTTTTTTGCGGCTTTTATTCCGCTCTAGTCGAACTTAACAAACGCGTGCCAAGATTCCGTAGAATCGCCCGGCCTGCTCCGTTCTGCTGGTCATTCGCATAGCACTCATCGCCATTCGCCCCATGTTAGACAATTTGTTATGGCAAATGTCGCGCATCCAAAATGCGCTTGCGGTAAGCTGCTGCAGCTTAGGAGCGCATTTGGAGTTTGGCTAAATGAGGAAAAAAAACATGACACTTGGCGTTTATGTTAATCACCTGCATGAAAGTAGCAACAGCTGCAAGGAGTCATCGGATAGCAAGGTGTGTGTGTCTGTGTGTGTGTGTGTGTGCGAGTGTGTAGTACACACATGTTGACAATGACAAATACGCACAGAAGTGCGCCAGCTAATGCATGCAAAAAAGCAAAACATGCAGCTAGCCAGACAGTTAGCCAAGGCGGGTGCTGGCGGGGATTGGGGCATCAGGCAGCCCAGCAGCCAATTGCAACATTTTGTACTTTTTGGCTAGAGGAAAATGCTAGCTAATGAGTTGAATTGAACATCGCTTGAGAACTCATTAAACGTACTCTCACATACACGACACACACGAACGCCTGCAGATAATGATGAATTTCCATAAGTCGCCAAGACGTGGCAGCCACAACAGAACGCAACTTGCACATTAATCTTCGCCAGCTGGCCGAGAGTGAAACAGCGAAGCTAACGTGCCGAAAAGGCAACTTGCTCCTACGACGACTACAGGCATTCGCATGGAGGCAGTGAGTGCGTCGGTTCCTCCGACAGCGGCCGCTCATGTCTATTGGTAACTGCAGCTGCGTTGCTATTGTAATGGCCAACAGGTAACGTTGTAGTTGTTGTTCTTTTGGATGCCTGTCGTGATGACATGCGTATGTGCTGTTAAGTATGAAAGTAAAGGATTAAACAACGCTTGGCTACTTTTGCTGGGAGTAAAACTGCATATGAATAATTACGGGAAATCTACGAGGCGAATCTTTAGTTAGTTCTAACTTTTAGAGTGCTGGAATTAGCTAAGACTCCAAGCTTATCTAGAATATCATTTATTATTATTTGAATTTGGGTTACCTACGGAATACGTTTCTTGTCTTTTACTTACTTTCGTAAACTTTGTGCCTATATTACTTATCTACATAAAGTAAATGTTCAAGATGTGCTCAAAAAACATTTCAAATTCTTTGGTTTCAATATCATAACCATATACATATGCGAAGCTAGTGCGACGATTCTTTTTGCAGTTCTACATTATCATACCTGCTATGACCAAAACATCCAATATCATCAGCAGCTTCTATTGATTCAACGATTTTCTAATAAATTGATCTTTACTGCTTTAACGCTTTCATCGGTTGTTGACCTGCTAGGGCGTCCAGGACGTACATCGTCATGATCATCTCCTTAGCCTATTGTGAAGAGCTTGTTACACTTACAAACATTGTTTTTAGGATACTTCGATATTTAAACAAGGAAAAAGTAAGATTGAACTGCACCGAGTCGAATCCGCTCTTAGGAAACGAATCTGAAATGAGTTTGTTGCTACAGAGGCTTGAGAATCTGACAACACGAATGTGTGAACCTTCGAATATTCATACCTTTCACGATATTTATGTTGTTTGAGATATTAAATTGTTGTTATGAATAACGAATCATCGCATATAAGTGAACTAAGAGTTCGGAAAGGTCCTTACCGTTCACTTAAACATGACCAGAACCGCTTTATATACGCAGCACCCCAGAAACTTCCGGAGAAACGCTTAAGCACAAGTGTGCTTCGTAAGTGTGAAGACAAGTACTTTTATTAATAAGAACATGCATGTTTTTTGCTTTCAAAGGAACAAGGAACTTAGTTTTCGAAATCAAAACTAGTCTGAGTATCATTTTCTTTTGGTATATTGATTTAATTTTGGCAGACTCTGCCCTTGGCAAGGACACGTATGCGCATTTCGGGACGTGATACACTCAACTTGAGCGAGTTGTATACTCTACCCTTTCGTAGTCTTCACATCTTCCTAAGGGAGTCAGGAAGATTGTGTCAATTGGGAGCCTCTATGCATGCCTTCTCTGTTTTTTTACACTTTCTCCTATATCAACTGTCCTTTCTTTCTTCTAACTTCCTCTGTCAGGCGTGGTAATATTGATTTAAGAATGTTTAGAAGAACATTTTCAGTGTCTGCTTCTTGAATATCCATATTAAGTTTATGGAATGCAATTATCTTTATCAAATGGCCAACTACAAATTAGTTCCACTTGCAATACCAACGAAAAACGCAAATCCATTCAAGCAATTGTAAATCCTTGGCACTCTAGCCATTCTTAGGCTCGCATGGCATGTGTTTTAAATTTGCAATATGCCCTTGGCGACCTTTTGGGCCGAGTAAAACGCCCTCGATAATTAGTAGTCAAGCCCATTTAGAGGTTGGCCATTTATGGCCAGCCGGACGGCTAGGATAACCCATAAGGACAACCATTTCGGGCACAACATAAATCCTGAGAAGAGCGTCGTTTGCAATTAGCAGCGTTACGATGTCGAACTCTTAATCAAAAGTATTGAGACCCAAAAGCAGTGGCCCTTTATGGTCACACACAGACACGCATACGAAGATGCACAGCATTGGCCATGTACGAACAATGGCAAATACAACAAACATGCGGATGTCCTCTGACACTTCCTGTTTTTCTTATTCACTGATTTTTATTCGCTGTTTGAGGATACGCAAATGACCCATTTGGGGGATGTTATTACAACGGGCCAAACACAAACCGCCCCCTCTTAAGCTCAGCCGCCCCTGAAACATCTACCGTTAAAGCTGTTGTCATTGCTGTTGTTGTTGTGCTCTGGCATAACGGCACATGCCAAATGGGCACATAAAAAGGATAAAGAAATTATTTTCACATTGAATACACGAGCTTGATAAGAGCAGCGCTGACTCCGACTCCGACTCCGATTCCGACTGCGACTACGACTTCGTGACGTCACTGGCCCCCTAGATACTTTTGGTAGCTTTGCTAAATCCATTGATGTAATTTTTACTACGTTGCGTCTTGAGTTTTGTTGCCGGTTTGGTTGTTGGGTTGTTGGGTTGTTGTTGCCTCAAAAATGTACGTTTTGAACGAGCGCACGGGGAGTTGTTTTGTGTGCTGTTATTGTTGTTGCTTTGGGGGTCTTGTTATTGTTTAATAGTTGGTCTGCTGGTTCACTGGCTGTTGTTATTGCTATTTGTGCCAGCGCCACTGTCGTTGCGGTCAAAGGTTACGCATACGCCACGTGCTGCGCTGCTATTGTGACAAACCAGCGAGCCATATGATGTCAGCTCTCAAAATTCCTTTGGCGTGGCGCCACGCAAAAGTCAATGCAAAAATTGCAACGCGTGCCGATAATTAAGTTGCCTCAACGGTTCAGCAACAATAACTACAACAACAACAAAAAAGAGTGTATAGTGTGCGGCGTGTGCTCTCAAACCCTTTGCAGTGGCATCAAATTGCAAGGCTGTTGCCTCGGCTGCAGTTGGGTCTCCTTTTGTTCAGACGACAACGTTGACGACAACGACAACGACAACGAGACGTTTGAGGTGAACCAGCAGGAGTAGGATAAGGTTGACGATGAGGTGGAGTATGTTGCAGGAGAACAACGATGATGACGACCTTTCAGGTTTTGTATGTGCAGTGAGCGCGGCTTTAGTGTCCTGCTTTCATTGTCCCTGGCCATTGTTGTGGGTGATGTTGTTGTTGGTGTTGTTTTTGTTATATTTTCTACGCCCTTTGTTGTTGGCTGCGCTTTGTTAGGTCGCTGCTGCTGCTTCTTCTTCTGTTTTGTATTCTAAAATTAAATGCACAAAAGGCGGATTTTATTTCATCAACAAAACGGGAAACAGCAGCTTCTGTTGTTTGTAAAGTACAGTCACACACACACAAACAAACACACCATAGAAACACACCCACACAAAGCAACAACAACTACAACAAGTAGTAGCAGGAGACATTTTTTTAATGCTCGGCTTTTGTTGGTATGTACTTGCAACGCTGCGATTCCTCTTCAGCTTCCTGCTCCTCAGCTGGAAAACCACAAACGCAACAACAACAACAAGAAAAACAAGAACATTTCAAATGTTGAAGTTGTATAAACAGACGTTCCACTCAACGCAGCACAGCTGAGCCCCGTTTTGATGTTGCTCCAGTGCTCTTCCTGCATTTCATTCATGCCTCAGGACGCTGCGGCAGCCGAAGCGCTGCAAAGGGGCTTCCCCAGCACAAAGGTAGAAAATTGCTGCGTTGTGCATTGCATTCATTGTTTTCATTGCCTCGGTTTTCCAGTTGTCTTTCCTTCTTTTTTCATTTGAATGCTTCTTTTTTTGTACTCAACTACTGCTGATTGTTTGTTGGTGTTGCTGTAACTGCCTCTTTTTAACAGGATTTGAATTTGTTTGAAAACATACGCTAAATGTGAACTCTGACTATGATATATCGTAGAAACTAACAATGTGCTGGCCAACGAATCTGTCTTAAGTGGGGGCTTTCAGTTTTAATAGTTATGCGACAGGTAAGCACTTTTATTTAAAGTGAAAGTAAGTGCCAGTGGATGAGAATGGAGGTAAAAAGCCTGGTCAGTGATATGTAATGCTTTGATCCATACTCACAATAGAGTAATTCTTTCTGAGATGTTTTATATGGTTTTGTTTAAAGTTTTGGAACACGAATATATATACTTAAGTGAACTGGTAGTCTATCTCAAAACGTTGCAGACAAATGAAAAACCAGCTTAAAAACATGCCACATTGATACTCTGAGCACCATATATAAGTACATATTATTGGGGGAGAAGCACATTGCGACTCTTGAGATCTATTGTAATGGGGAATGACATGCAACAAAGAAAGGGTGATAGCACATTCTTAACCTCTAAGCCCTGTTAGACAACTCTGAATAGCATCTTAACTCTTGAAATTAAAATACTAAAAAATCAAAAACCACGAAATGTAGTTGTACGTAAATATATGGACTTCACCGTAACTAAACGGGTCCAAATTTAATCACCGAACACTATGTGTTTTCAAGAAATTAAATTTAAGAATTTGTGCAAAATCGAACCATGAATACGGAAAAAAAACAATAACTGATGCGCCACCTATCGGGACTAAAACTTGCCATAAACTAAACTAGTGTATGATTCAGTTTGGTAACAATCGGAACAGCGGATCTTGAGTTTCACAACTTCGTACCTGGCACAAACTTTTGTATATAATAGATCACCAAGTTATATACACTTTGTCGTTTTGGATAATCGAAAACAGCGTTTTTCAATCAAAGCTCCCGAACACACTAGTTAATACTTGTAGCAGTTGTGATTTTCGTAAGTTCTGATAAGATGCACATACATCTTCTCATCGTCTTTTGCTTTAAAGCGTTATCCTTTTCCAATATTTCTCAAATTCTATGACAGATAAGAATCACTTCTGGTAAAATCGCCAGTGTTCGTTAAAGAAAGCAGTATTCAGTTTGTCAGGGTCTGTGAAAATCTTTATCCTGCTGGCTCACGAATCCATGGTGTATATTCGAAGAAATTTAAAGTTCATTTACAGAACAGTCCCAATTTGGATGCAAACTAAACCAAATGTAACATATGAGCTGTCTTGCTTGATGCCTGATTACTAATGAACTCTACTGTCGCGTCGGACCTTTACTGTGTCCTGAACTTTACTAACGTCTTTTTCTATCTAACAGCTACTTTTGAGCTTATGACATCCAAACGGCAGATATGTGTAAGTAAGGTGAGAACCCAAGAGTTTCGGGCACTTCATCAATCTTCACTTCTTTGGCTCGAACTTTATCGTCGAAAGAGACAGCCGTACCCATCTTCAGAGCTTCACTCTGAACAAGTTGTAGAAAAAAGAGGGGCAGCTTGAAAGATCTGATTGAGTAAGAAATCGAATACTATTGATTGTGTAATGATTAAAAACATGTTATGGAGAACAATCGCACAAGAACTCTTAGTTACGACATAGATAGGTACAAAATCATGTTTGAAAACTGTATAAGTTTGTAATGGTTCCCATATTCCAAAACGCGCAATGGCCATCCACTTTAAGCTCTTCAGTTTCCCTTAACAGGTAGCTACCCATCCTTGTTCTGTCGGTTATAGCTGTTTCGGGCCCACTACTTCTAATACTACCACAACTTGAGCTCGCACAGCACTTAAGTAATTGTAACTACGCTCTGCCTGACTGATATTGCCTATTTCACAAATTATTATGAGGCCCATTTGGAGGCACATTCAGTGCCCCATAGCTACCATTTCGCCCCTTGCCGCCCGTCGCTTGCCACTTGCCACTTGCCAGTTGCCGCTTGCCAGTTGCCATTGTTGTTGCCGTTTGCCATTTGTTTTGTAACTGTTTGTTACTGTTATGCATGCTGTTGTTGTAGTTGTTGTTGTTGTTGTTTAACGGCTTCGTAGCAAACACAAAAAATGATGCTGCTGTCTCAGTTGCTGCCACAGCCGTCAACGTTGTTCGCAATGGCTATGAGCCTCATCGCATTCAATTATTTCGGCATTGTGCTTCCTGTCTGCCTATATCTCCATCTCTATCTCTTACTCTTACTCGCTCTCTCTTTCTGTGGCTCTGTGTATCCGTCCGTCTGGCGGCGTGTAATGCCCTGAAAACGCCTGCAGCTGATTGTGCTTTCGGGTGCAGAGTGCGGTAACGGGAAACTGCGTACGCTACAGTTTAATCTTATCAGCGTGTTAAGATCGCTGGCGCGGTGCGAGACCCAACGCTGCCCGAAACTACTTCATTTGACTGCGCCCGCTCCGGACGAGCGTAGTACTTGCCACTTGCCACCCAACTACGGCAGTGCAAAAGCGTATTGCATAATTTCACAATTTTCCATTTGATGCTCGTTTTGTGTTGCCGGTGTTGCTGCTCGAGATGTTTGTCTAATCAACTGTCATTTGTTTGACGTTTCCCTCAGGGAAGACACCGCTCCGTGTCGCATCCCAAAGCGTCGTCGCAGCCCTACGCAACAGAACGCACTGCAATCCGTATCTCTCTGTGTGTGTGTGTGTGTGTGCCACTCTTGTTGATTGCTGCGGGGTGCGTAACGTTCTTTGGGATGGGGCATTTTTATGGTACTGCCAATGTCTGGTAAAAAAGTTAAAAGCCAGCGCCGGTGACAATGACAACAACAACAACAATGAAGAGTAAATGTAAAGCCAAATGTTGTTTTCAGTGAATTTGATGACTTTTATGTGCGTTTAGACAAGAGATCAGCATTTAAGATGCCAACAGGATGCAGCAGGACCAACAATAACAATAAGCATTGGCAAGCGTGACAGCCAGTCAGACAGACAGTTACAGGGTTGGACCAATTGACATGCTTGTTTGACAAGCAACCAGCACTGGTTGGGGGGTCATCCATTTGGCATTGTTGTGTGGCCACCATGTCAATTGGCTTAAGGCTCGTACAAAATGATTTCTAATTAGCCAACTTTTCTTTGGCAAATTTTTATTGTTCTGTTGGTTGTTTCTTTGTCGTTGCTTTGTGGCTCGCACATAAATTCCAATTATGTCAAATGTAATATTTTAATAAACACTCTCGTGCAGACAAGCAAGCAAACTGCAAACAACAATAAATCTTGCAACACTGTCCGCCGACAGTCTGACAGTCTGCAGCAGTGTCAAAACGCGCAAGCGGCGCAATTAATTAACGCCTCATTAAAATGAAGCCGAGCCACAGTTGCCAACCACTGCGAAGAACCCATAGCCAAAACGGTTCTCAACAGTTCTCGAACAGTTGCAGTTGGACCTGTCAGGCGGCAACGCCAAGCCGTTCAAGCCACACATACGTCCGTACAACTTGCACACTCTGGTCGGACAGTTGTCACGAAAAGTTTTGTGTCAGCTGCCCAGTACAACAAATAAAAAACAACAACAACAATACAACAGAAATAAAGCCCAAAAACCCCAAAAACAAATGTGCGAAAATGTCTTGCACGAATTTTGAAGCTACTTAGGGAGTACGTACGAATAGCTCTCGGCAGGTAGATGAAATAACGGTGCTGCGACTTATCGATGGCTTAATCAGCATCCTGCTTGGCTCATTGCGCCGTTATCACATAATGGCTTGATAAAAAGCCAGCCAAAGAGTTGCTCACACTGCACATTGGTGCCAAAGTCACTTTTTTTTGGCATAGAGTCGATTTTATTTCAGTATTTATTCGAAAGTTTTTTGAGTATTTTTATATACTGCATAAAAATACCAATCATAAGGCTCTGACAGCTCTTCAAAATCAATTGTTTTTTCGAGCTTGTCAATTATTTCATCTTTTTTGGTAATAAATATTTCAAAACGTAAAAACTTTGAAAAAATATACATGCCGAATTGTTTTAAGCATGGTTTTCCCGGGGCGAGTTATAGAGAAATGAGAATCGGTAGATGAGAGTAAAATCAGAAATGAGATGAGAGTTTAGCGAGGGGAGCAAACAGTACACAAACAACGATTCAAGCTCTTAAGCCATATTTACCGATCCTTGAAAACGTTTTTCTTCAAAACCAAGCTATTAAGTCCCTTATACGCTCATAAATCAGCAATGTCCTGAAAAGTTTGACTATGCTCAAAATATGAGTTTGCCGTGCCTGGTCATAGGTCTTAACAGAAAAAGGGTAGTTGGTTGGTAGTTGTAGAGGTCAATTTTGCCGTCGCGGCACAACTGGCAGAACAGAAACATCAAGATAGTCAGCTTAAAGCTTTCAACCTCTCTTCAACTTGGCATCATGTGGTGTCAAGTGGCGTGCTCATCATCTAGTGCCATCTAGAGTGCGTCTTTGCTAACATCTCTATGCATCTATGCTACCATCACGGCATACACGTGACTTGGTTATACCACCAAGACGCGCTATTACCACTTTTACATTAAAACTTTGTGAAATTTTCAATACTGCGACTTTTGATTTTATGCAACAAGGAAACCAACGACTCTGCGACCAGTGTGCAGCGAACTAAAGAAAGGGCGTCAAAGCCAGACGACAGACAACGCTTTCAACTCCCAGTTGTAACATTTTGTACTACCATTGAAAATCAGCTCAAATTGCCATTAAGATTTTTGCCGTTAGATGCTTAGGCGTGCAGGTTGGCAGCCCTGTGTTAGGTAACATGCTCGTTCGCCGTACCAGCTAACGGCACATCATTGCAATTTGGCTGATTTTTTGAGCAGGATAATGCGACGAACAACCTGGCAGCCTGGAAGCCTGCACAAAATGAAGTTGTTTTGTTTGACTTGATTGGTGGTTTCTTTTTTTGTTTTAGCTATAGCCAAAGGGTTAAACCCGTGCCCCGTGCCGCTGTTACACTTGGCTATGCATATTCCCAGGGGCGACATTTTGCGTTTTGGTTTATGCTCAGGCTCTTAACAGGAGGGGGCAGCAAAAAGATGCTGCCATTTTCTTGTCTACAACCCAAAGAAACTTTTGCTGCTTTTTAATACATATTTACTTTATGTAATGTATGTTTTATGTGTATATAAAGTATTGCATTTTTAATTATGAGCTGTGTATATGCGCAGGCTCGCCGCGGGTTAGAAAACTAATTCCCGGCCAGGAATTTCATTTTGTATTATGTCTATGCGGGATTTGACTACAAAGCGGGAGTGTCCTCTTAGTAAGGGTGCCCACACCTGAAGCATTGATTTGACTTGTTGAACAAGTTTCAATTGAACTCTGCTTGATTTGCATAAAAAGGTGCCGTAATTGAAATCGCCTAGTCACACACACACATAGATACACCCACACACATAGATACACCCACACAATGGCAGTTGTGCGACATGGCCAATTGTGCCCGCAACTAAAAGGATTTGCGCTCTATTGGCATCACAGCCACATAGCGAGCGTAGCACACCAGGGAAAGCCGGAAAATTAAAAAATAGCAGCAGTGTTCGCTGGAAGCTGTGTGTTGCCGGCAATGCCATAATAAGAAATTCAAATAAACCGCGCGCTGTCATCTTAAGCCCTGCCTTGCCACGCCTTCCACAAGCGCACGCCCCCTCGCTGCTAGCGTTCCTTTGAGTCCGCCTGCTGCTCATTGTGGGTTTTGCTAAACTTGAGCTTAGCAGCTTTGCCGGCTCGACCGGGCCAGCAGCCGCAGCAGCCCGGTCCGCCCGCATTTGTCGTGCTCATCGTCGCAGTCGTCTTGGTTTGCCAGCTTCGCCTCGCGCCGCGTCCTTGCGCACTTTCCAGTCGACAGGATTTCTCAAAGATAAGGGAATTGCTCTGTCAAGTAAAGTGATATATGGTCCGAAAGGACTTCAATTTATACAATTTCTCTTATTTTTTCGCTACTTTTTTTTCACTCACTCTCTCTTGCCACTCGCTGCTTTTTGTGTGTTGTTTGTTGCCTTTTTCGAGTCTTTGTTGTTGTTGCTATTGCTGTTGGTGGTGTTGGGGTTGCTCCTGCTCCGGGTACGGCTCCGGCTCCTGCTCCTGCTCCGGCTCCTGCTGTCTTTTTCTGCTTCAGCTGCGTGCTCAACAAAAATGCGAATTTGCGAGCTTAGTTTATTTTTGTGCTTTTAGACAATTTTCATTTATTTGTTGCTGTTGTTGTGTGGCTCAGCAAAGCAATACGTAAAATGTGAAAATAAGAATTCATGACCTTCGGTGTGTGCTATAATTTAATACACTACAACTACAATATAGTTCAGCCTGTTTCCTTGGAAAACACACAAATTTTTTTGTGTTGTTTGCTTTTTAGGCAAATTGTCGAAGGATTTTCCATTCCTGGCAACAAATTAGAACTGATTGCTTTCCGGCAATGTCTCTATGCCAAGCAATTCAAATATTTTTCTAACCTTTGTTTATTGCAAAAATATATTAAGACATTTTTGGATTTCCGATGAAGTAGTATCAATTGATTAAACTTATTTAAGAAAAAGCAGGTATTTCTGCCTCAAGCTTTTTCAAGTTTAGTCGCATTTTCTTAACGCAAATGAAGTTTGACGAATCCGTTAGAGAATTCCATGGCTTACAACCAAGCTGTGATCTCATTTGTATTATAAAACTAATTAAAGTCGAATCGTCTTATAAAAGTTATAGTCGAAAATATGATAATTTCAGCACCTTCGTCTGTTAGCTACACCGGAATTCACCCAAAAGTAATATACGAGCTAAATTCGTCGTTGATACCTTGTGCCAAATGAGCATAATAATTAAAACTATGTTGACTATTTGCTGAGAGAACCCCTAAACTTCTTATCGATTAACGTATAGATCTTTGTTTGGAAGCACCACAAAATCGGTTCAAAACTTTGTACTAAGTGCCCAGTATTTCCTCTTAATACATTCAAATCGCAATTGTAATAAAGTGGTAGGCGTAGGCATAGTATAAGAGTACAAGGTAAGAGCAATCTGCCGACGCTCGCATCCTTGTTAAGGTTCTTTATTTCATTCTATTGCAAACGTCAATGAGGAATGTTGTGCACACGCAAGTTTAGTCCCTTAGCCAGTAGACGGCTCATACCTTGTATTCTTATACTATGGGTGTAGGTACATAAACTCTCAGTTACGCTCAATGGGAATTATACATATATAAGTACTTACTGGGAATCCCACTTTTAGTCACCTTCTCGCCTGCTACACAGTGTCTCTGCCCAAATTTGTCAGATTAGTTAAAGTTTTATTACTATATATCTATACGATACTAAACTAGAAATCTAATAAATACATTGCGATTCGAGATAGTAACGAGTCTGTTTTAAAGTCTACTAAAAAACCGCTAAAATTACTGTGTAAACAGCTTTTTTACTGAACCAATATGCTCCGCGCATACTTTACACAGCACACCAAATAAGTACAATGGATTTTAATGGAAGTTTCAAAACATATCGAAATTAAAAAAAGGGAAAAACGGAAAATTCCACTGAAATACCAGCAGACTAGCAGAGCAAACCAAAGAGTAAAGAGCAATCTAATATAATGCAAAGAAAGAAAATAAAGTTACCCCAAACAAGTAATATGCCAAAAATATATTTACATTTTAATTTTAATAAATAAGACAAAATGGCGTCTTGCAGATTTATGTGTCCGCCATTGTCTTTTGTCGCTTGTGTCAATAAGCATATCCTGAAGTTGCAGAAATGGAACTATGGAGCCAATTTGCGTAGCGAGGCGTGTAAAAAAAAGAAATAACAATTTTAATCTGCGACAATTCACATAAAACATTTTAATACACTGGGAGACAGTATATTAGCTTATGTTATGATGTTTACGGCGCATGAATGGAGGCTTATGGGAATGTGGCAGCCACGGAATGCAGTTAAAGCTAAGTTTTTCATCCTATCGCTCCGACTTTTTGTTTGTTTCCATATTAGTTTTTAGTATACTCGACTTGGAAAATGATTGATATATTTATGTTTTTATATGAAACATCTATTGATGCAATATAAGACGAAATCTGTTAATGCGCTCGGGTGGTGTGATGCTCGGATTGTGCTACAAATCTGTGCTATGTCAGCAGCGCCCACAAAAGAGCGAGATAGTTGCATCATTTGTTGCTGTCTGCTGTGATAGCAGGGAGAGCAAAAAGAAGAAAATGCACGCTTATAAAGGGATATTATTGTTTTTGTACATGATGTAGATGGCGCCACTATGTTATGTTGTGAAGAATTGAAGAGAACACTCAGCTGAATGGCATATGCTATGCGTTCCATAACGACTTTGTCATCAAAACACGCACCACCTTTTCAAGGTATATGTGTCAATTGTTCTATTTGTTTAAATATGTATTTCATTGTATTCTTTTAAATTGTTTTTTTTCCCATTATGTTTGGCCAATTTTCAAAAACATTTTTGAAGTGAAGTTTTTTGGAGTGTTTGAGCGGAAAGTATTCCGAAGGATCTTTGACCCCTTACGTGTTGGCAACGACTACCGCATCCGATGCAACGACGAACTATATGAGCTCTACGACGAAATTGACATATTCAATCGAATTAAGGTCATGTTGTGCGTATGGATGAATAAGCTACTACAAGGAAATTCTTCAATGCGTATATGGAAGGGGGGCGATGAAGGGGCAGACCATGTCTTCCGTTCTGGAAATCTCAAATATTGCATATGTTGGATACCGCTTGAAATAGTTCTGAAAAGTGACGAATGTGTCTACACAAAAAAAAAGTATTATTTTTCTACACCAGAATTCCTGGAAATCCGAATATTACTTTTTTTTTGTGGAATTAAAAAAGTTCTTAAGGAGGTCAGACCATGCTTGCTATATGTTTTTAGGGTCGCAGAGTCTAAATCCGAGAAGAAAAAAAACACTAGCACGCCAGGGTACGGCGTCTAGTAGTTACACTATGCCTACTACTCAAAAAAAAATTCCAGTACGTCTGGGCTTTGACTTTTTTCGTGTCTATGGGTCATATATTTTTAGGGTCGCTGAATCCGAATCAAAGATCCATAAAACTCCAGCACGTCAGGGTATTGGTACCAGGGCGCCTCCTCGTGGTGACGTCGGTCAACGAGCTAAGCCATTGATCCGGCTAGAGCCGATCGAGTCGAATCCTCAAATATGATGTAAAATCTTGTGGCACGGTTTTCGATACACTGCTATCGATAACAACAATAAATACATTAAAAGGAATATAACCTTTCTTATGGTTTTCTCAAAAGATTTCATACTAAGGTATTTAAGTTGAAACCAACTGTCCATATGTATGTCCATATGAAAATCCTTAATGCAATGGTTCATCGCAGTATGTGTGAACTTAGTGAAAGGTGCTTGATTTTGATCAAAACCATAAAATGATGTCATAAATCAAGCGAAAGATGTTTGTAGTTGCCAGACTATGCAAAATTTGGCACCCAAAGTTAACATTTTTTTCTGATTAGAGTTTGGTTTTTTCATTTTTTTGGTCTAGTGCACATAAGCTGCGTATCTGGCAAAATATGAATAACTTTTGCGAATGAATGAAACTGCAGACTTGCCTAGACGAAGAACGACTGAATGAATTACTTACTGACTGACTGAATGTATGAATGACTAGCTCGCTGGCTGTGTGCGTGGACTGAGTGAGTGCTCGGCAACGGAATGGTGGCGGAAGCGAAAAGAACTGTCAACGGCAGAGATCTTCTGCAATTGACGTGCGCATTGTGCGCAAATGTTTTAGTACCAAGTGTCTGCGTATCTGTGTGAGTGAGTGCGTGTGTGTGTGTGTGTGTGTGTGTGTGAGAGTATCTAAGCCAACAATTGGCATACAAACAAACGCAGGTCGCGCAACAGGGGCCGAGGCCAATTCATTGAGTCATTGCTCGGGGTTGGTTGCACAAATTTAGCAAAAGCTTGAATTCTGTTTAAAGCTATTTAAAAAACTGTTTTTCAGATACAAACACACACACACACGCACACACACACACACACACGCACTTACAGAGGCAGAGACAAACATGTGTTTGTGGCAGTGGGGTTTAAGCTTATTGGCATTGGAGCCAGACAGCAAAATTTGCGTTAAATTATAATTAGAATTTCTTTTTTATAGGCAAACGCTTACACACACACACACAGATACAAACACACACACACACATACACTTTCAATATTGTTATTATGCATGCGCGTGTGCACAAGCTTGTGTGTGTGTATCTGTGTTTGTGTGTGTGTGTGTGTGGGCGTCTGCTTTTGTCTGTAAATGGTTGGTGGACGTTCTGTTGTTGTTGTTGCTGTAATGTGTCCTTGGGGCGTCATTTAATTGCTTTTACCAATTTGATTTTCAAGTGCCATTAAGCCATTTCAAACCGCGCAAAACGAACCTACCCGCATGTGTGTGTGTGTGAGTGTGTGTGTGCCTCGCCCCTTTATGCGCCCGCTGAAAGTGAGAGTAAAGCTGACTGACAATGAAGTGAAAGTAACACACAGATACACACACACACACACACACACACACATACGCACAGAAGCGCGTGTACTTCAATTAATTGGAAAATGAATGAAAATGCAATGCCCAACAACAACAACAACTATCACAGGGCAGCTCTATTTTTGGTTGATTTAGCCCAGCGGCAACTCAATGAAAATTCAATGTGTGACAGTTGCAACAAATGCAAAAACCAGAAAACAACAACAGCGAGGAAAATTCCTGAGGCTTATAATTAATTGCGTATGCTCGGAGACACACTGTGAAAATTATTAATTGCCACAACTGTTGGAACACTGTGCGCAACTGTCGCCATGTTTGTTGCACCAGCGACAACAACAACAACAAGAGGTACAATAACCACAGCAATTTGAGTAGCCAACCTGCAGTTTTCGCCATGGCCGTCGCTGTCGTCGCATTTTATTCGCTAATTTCAACAGAAATCTCAACAAAATGTCGACGTCAAACGCGACGTCAGCGTCTGCAACAGAAGGTAGCAGCAGCGTCAGCCATTGCCGTAGCCTTTTGTAACTGTGACGCTCTGGCCGTGTCATAAGTTGCATGCAACACGGCGGCTAATTGTTAACGTCGATGTTTCTGTTGCCATTCCGCCTGTAATCCTGCTGTCTGACAGTCCGTCGACGTCGTCGTCGTCGCCGTCGCCGGCAGCAGCAGAAGCTTATTAATAGAAAATTAAAGCAATTATCAGCGCACAAAAATAAGGCAAGGAAATCGACTTTGTCGCATGAGTAATTTTGCACCACATGGCAAAATGACAAAAACACAGTCCCTGCCACAACAACAGCAACAAACCGAACTACAACTACAACAAGCCGTAGCTGCAAGGTAGTAGGGCAGTGTTTGGGAGTAAAGCAGGGATGCGCTTCGTTGCATTTCACATGAAATTAATTACTTTTGGCACTTTTCATTGAGCAAACATTTTGCCCGTTGCGTTTGCCATACTTCTTACTCTTCTTGCTGCTGCTCTTGTTGTTTCATTCAGCGCCAAGAAATGAAAAATTGTTGGAAAAATTAATTACGCGCCAAACGCACGATACAACAACAACAACAACACCAACAAAAGCAAACCAAATTGCAAATTGAAGAAATATTTAACACAAAACAAAGGCACATCATCTTTGGCGCACTTCAAATGTTGCCCAGTTCGACCATTCGACCAACCAATGAGCCACTCAAGCACTCAACCATTCATTCATTCGCCCAACCAACCAACCAGCCGAACATCTATCCATCCATCCAACTATCTATCCATCTATCCAACTATTCATCCATCCAGCCAGTCAGTCAGTCGGCCGGCCATCTGTGAGTCGTGCGCATTTGGTCGGCATTTTCAATGCAACTCGGACGCAGGCTAATTAAAGTGGTGTCCACCCACCAAATGGACAACTACACAGCTGTGCCTCATCTTTATCTGCAGCTTCAACATCCATCTCTTTTGCTCTGTCAGCAGTTCCGTTTACACCTCGCGCACTGTGCGGCGCTTTTGGTGTTGCAACTTTCGTCAGTGCTTTCAATTTGCGATTTTTATGTGTTTTTGTTGCTTTTCCTAAACTGTAATAGGGTTTTTTTTTCCTTCGGATGCGCTACAAATAGAGTGGGGCGTTTGGGTTTCGCCGAGTGAAAGAATGTTTACATTGAATGCTAGGAAATGAGAATATTGTGTGTATTTGATGGGTTGCTACAGTTTCTTAATAGACATTTCTTTCTGCAGCTGACTGAATCTCGAAATATTGGATCTCTTATGGTAGTAATCAGGAGTCTGCCAGAAAGCTATTTCAACCGAATTTAAACCCAATTCAAGATCATTCGTTAAAGTGCCAGAAATATCTTGGAGAGTGTAGGAAATCTAACAAGAAAGCATTTGGGAGGATTTTGAAAATTAACCAAAAATGGTCTAGAGTTTGCTGTCAAACCCCATATTATTGACTTGGTTAATGAGCTTACTCCACTTAACATCTTTTAATGCAAATAACCTTTTTGGGGTTTAGAAAATATTCTTCTTCTTTGGTGGCTATAACAACCCGTTATCGGGTTACGGCCTGATGTAAAAACATTCTTTCGTTGGAATTTTGGTTTTACGTGGTGGGTCCCAAACCCTACGCACAACCCTTTAAAGGCCTACTGGTCTCAAAAGAACCCACTGTTATTGTTAGTGGCCTCATGCGACAAGCTTTGACCTGCTGAGGAGGTATTCTCTAACCCGCTCACCATACGGGGTGAGCAAAGGTAATTCTTGGTTTTTAAAATGCTCACAAACATTTTTTATGTCAATATGCACGTAATCACATTTGATGCAAATAACCACTTTTAATGCAAATAACCATTTTATGGGGATTTATAAGTTTTAGCAAAGAAAACTCTTCGTTTTTACAATGCTCAATATGAAAATAACCACTTTTGGTACAAATAACCATTTTTGATGCAAATAACACAAGTCAACATGGTTTAGTTGTTGGAAAGCTAAGTGTCATTTGCAAAGTAATTTGCTTCGTAGAATTCGAACCCAGAGTCAGAATTGGCGTCAGTATTTTGAGATAATTGAGGTTATGTACCCGAAAAGCGGTCTGTGGTCTGTGGGCCATGGGAAATGACCCTTAGTTGTTGGAAACTGACATGACCCCGGTGTTTGTAGACCTGTGTAAACTTTTTTTATGGGCTTTTATAAGTTTTAGCAATGGAAATTCTTCGTTTTTACAATGCTCATAAGCATTTTATATGTCAATATGCAAAGAACCAATCACTTTTGATGCAAATAACCACTTTTAATAAATAAAATAACATTTTTTCATGGGACAAACGAACAATTTTGAACGTCGACCACATAGATATTTAAATCTCTTCTACATTTCGATTTTATTATAAACTTGGCTCACAACTCTATTCATACTGCAACATCGCCAAATGACTTTCAATCCAAACCAAATTGCATTAGCTTTTGGCCAAGATAAGATAAATTAGGTTTGCGTTTCATTGGTTTCATTTAATTTAATCTTCTTGCCACTAAAAACAGATATTGACATATCTTCGTTAGGCTTAACGACTTTCCAAAAGCCACTCGAGATTAATTAATGCATTTCTGTCAACTTTCCGTCTTCATTTAATTGCTGTCAATCTTTACTTCCATTTCAGCGCATTTGTGCTAACTTAGAGACCAAAACTTGTAAATCCCAGCGCTCCATATGGGCATTTTATGACCAAATGCAATACTGGCCAGCCCAAACGCTCGTCGCTTCACATATTTATTAAGACTTAAAGCCGCACTTGAAATCACCGGAGTCGTCCTGTCTGTCTTTCCTGCTGCCCACTCGCGCAGTCCGTTGCCTTTCATAGAGCCCGCAAAAGTACAAAAATAAAGAGAAACCCTCGTCATAATTATATTTTTGTTTTATGGCCTGCAAAAGTGACCGGCCCACCAAAAACGGCCAAGTGACTGTCTCCGTCTCTTTGGGCTGTGCGTCATAAAACACAAACTGTTGCATAAATGACACCTAGACGTGGCCGTTAGCCAGAGTTTATTAAAAGCCTTTAGCTTTTGGCCATGCTTGGGTTATGGGTAATGCTGCAAGATGGGCCAAATGGGTGCTGCGGCGGGGCGGGGTATGAAATAATTCAAACAAATTGACAGCCGCACATTACGCAAACGTTGCAATTGCAAACGTTGCACTTTTTCGTTGGCCATGGCGACGACACGAATGCACACACAGATACACCGATGCACAGATACACTCACACACACTATAATAGTACATCGATAGATGGAGAATGGAGAGACAAATCTAATTGCCGAATGCAGTCGATGCAAAAGTGCAAAATCATGTCAACAGCAATTTTCCATTGTTAAATGTGCCGGGGCCAAATGCTGTAAATGCGCCCGAGTCAAGTTTCCTTGTTTTGTTAGAGTGTGTTGGGGGCAGGGGTTGCAGGAGAGAGCAACGGCAGCGAGTGCATTACTCGGTGGGGTGGGTAAATGCAATGTACGAATACTTGATTATGGTTTTATTATCACTGCGGCTGCTCTGGGCTGGGTTGACAACACTGCCAATGCCATTTTCTTGGCTAATTTCAAAAGAAAATCCTTGCCACTTAAATTTCAAACTACCCCACACTAAGCACACACACACACACACACACACACACACACACAGGAGCACACACTAACAAGCAGCAAAAAGATAAAACTTGCGGTGGGTGTGTCGATGTCTGTATACTCTGAAGAGTTTGTGATAAGCCACGAAGAAATCTGAATTCGATAGGTCAACACCACAGCGCTTTATCGCTTAGTGCTTATAGGACCGAGATTACAATCTTTGAGACAACAAATATTCATTAAACCACTTTATCTTATCTCTAATCGCAACATTCTTGAACAAGGAATCAATTGTCGATGCGTCAAGAAATTTGAAGTAACTCCAAACATAAATAGCTATACAACCAGATTAAAAATCGTTCTAGAAGTAACGAAATCCTGGCGATTTCCACACAATAGTATATTATGTCCGCTTTTTGTTAAACTATGAGCGTCGCTCCTCGTTTAGGACCGGAATTACTAAGTCCGCCGTTCTGGTATTATGAACGTTCTGGTCTTGGAGGGGACTTTTTGTGACTACTTGGAAGGAGGTGTTCCGAAATAAGACATCACAATAAAAATCTAATCAAAAATTCAGTGTGGTACCGATTGCTTCTCAATAATCACACTTTTTTAGATGAAACCTAAACGTTCGTTCTTTTGGCCCCGACTACTGCAATGTTGTAAGCGAGGCCCACAGTATTCATGCCTTCTGATATTGTCAGGCGCAGCACAGTTTCGTATTTAATAGTACGTGCTCCAGAGGCAGTTTGTTACCTTCGTCATTGTTATCCTGTGGGGCTCAACATTTGTCTGCAGTAGTACATACATCTAGAAGGTACCAAAAACCAACTTTTTTGGGGTCCACAATGTATGGTACCCCGTGTAACCAACTTCACAGTTTTCGTTCAGCTCCCTATAGTCTATATAGAAGCGTTTCTTGACATAGCTGACCACCAACGGTGGTCGTCGTCCTCTGTGTGGTGTCCTTGTGAACTTTCCTTGCTGAGTGAGGCCTTGTCGCCTGTGGTCGTGTCCCGTAGAGTGCTAACCTTAAGTTCCTCCATTTTTTGCGTTTGTGGTGCCAGTGGAAGTAGTTCGTGTCGTATGCCTATGGTTGCTCATACTTGGATAAGGAAACCAATTCCTAGTAATACGTTGTACTTGTATGTGCCTCCTGGAAGTACAAAAAAATTTAAATGGAGTTTCTCAACCCATTCGCGTCATTCACTAAGGTACCTCCTGGTGGCCCTTGTATCTATAGTGGTTGTTGTGAGTACAGCTCCGACACTGATCTTGTTTGAGGATTTTTCGTCCGGTCTAGGCGAGTTAGCTAATGGTACGGCAATCCCTCGTGTCGTGCCAGATCCCATGCCATTTCCCGCTCCTGCTCTATTGTGCTGCGTCAGCAGTCCCATGAATAGTAACATGCTCTTCGTGAAGAGTATCTTCGAAGGACTTGGCCTGCACAGATTGCCACGTACAAACTTAATGCCTTCTAAGTGCAATAATATTACTTTACTTCATTTATTTTGCGAAAAATATAACAAAGATGTGACAACCCAGGCAACAACGACAACAACAACAACAACAGCAACAAACTATTTGAAGAAGAAGAGCAGACAACACTAATGCCAATACGGATGCCAGCAGAAAGAAGAAGAAGAAGAAGAAGCACGCAATAATGATGATGTCATTGTCAATGCTGGCGACAACAAAAACAACAGCAACAAACTAACAGCAACAACAATAACAATATAAGACAGCGTCAAGCGAAGCAGCGCAGCGCAGAGCTGAGCAGAGCAGAGCAGAGCAGCGCAGCCAAAGCAGAGCAGCGCAGAGCAGCGCAGCTGTAACTGAATTAAGCATTAAGTGCGGATACATAAACAACCCCCCAAAACACATACGTGTGTGTGTGTGTGTGTGTGTGCTGTGTGTGTGTGTGGGGCAAAGTTCGTCTTAAAAACGGAAGGAAGCATAAAATAAAATGCAAGCAGAGGCAGCAGCAACAACAACAACAGCAATGCAGTGAAATTAGACAAGACACACACACACACACACACACACACACACACAGATGCACACACACACACACAGATGCACACACACACACAGATGCACTGCAGCTCATTGTAGCAAAAATATGCGAGCATTTTAAGAAATTATTATGACTTTTATAATTTTCGAAGCCACTAACAACAATTTGTTGACATGCGCAAAATTTGCACCAACAAACATACAACACGACAAAAAGTCGACAGGCCAGACATTTGCAATTGTTGTAAAATATTTTTGCTGCAACATTTCGCAAGTTTCATTTTCTAATATAAATTCTATTGTATCTACAACTGCATCTGCGATGACTACTAATAATATTTACATCTGCAATACACAATTGCAGATACAAAGCTACATAAGTCAGCAACAAACTTGTTCTGCATCAAGTATTATGCTAAAGAGTATCTCAATTTTGTGCATCTCTTCCGCATCCACTGCTGCTTTCAGAAATCACTAAAAACAGTTCATGTTTTTTACGAAAGAATAGCCAGTAACTTGCTATAGAATCTAGGGAGACCAAAATCGCCTGTAAAACGATATTTAACCTTCATCGGTAGTTTTCGAGCAATATGAGATTTTTTGACTTCGTAACTCTCGAAATCTCGAACTTTTTGAAATAGCGTTAACTCGAAAACAGGGCTAGAAAATCGAAAAAAGGTTTTCGGATCAAGTACTATGCTAAAGAGTATCTCAATTTTGTGCATCTCTTCCGCATCCACTGCTGCTTTCAGAAATCATTAAAAACAGTTCCTGTTTTTTGCGAAAGAATAGCCTGTAACTTGCTATAGAATCTAGGGAGACCAAAATCGCCTGTAACTCATTAAACGATATTTAACCTTCATCGATAGTTTTCGAGCAATATGAGATTTTTTGACTTCGCAACTCTCGAAATTTTGAACTTTTTGAAATAGCGTTAACTCGAAAACAGTGTCAAAAATCGAAAAAAGGTTTTCGGTTTTCATTTGTTCTTTTAATGGAAATTAAAAAATTGTTCGTTTTTTACATTTTTTCGATATTCTTTAAAATTCATCTCGATGGTCTCCCGAGTAATATGACATTTGCTGAACGGAACTCTCCAAATCTCGAGTTTTTTGAAATAGCCATAATTCGAAAACTATGCAACAAAATCCAAAACTGAATCTAATTCAACGAACCCAAATTTACCGAAAAAGGTATGTTTTATGTTTGTTTGTTTTTTTCTTCTAGTAAAATTTGAGATATGCTTTTGCTTTCCTAATTGCTCCTTAAAAAAGATGTCTCTGCTTTTAGTAACTTTTCTTTGGATTTTCTTATCCATCTTGGGAAAATTGTGCTTATTTTCTTAAGTTTGGATAAATTTGTTAAGTCGAAAAACTAGAAGTGCTAACTTCGTTTTACTCGAAAAAATTTCAGCTTGGATGTTCTGATATCAAACTTGCATTTGAAGTTGCAGATCAAACGGGAACACCGACACTTTTTTACGACACAATTGGCATCGAAAAATAGCACTTACCTTAGATCAAAGGTTAGTTTACTTGGGCCATCTCAAAACTCGTTCTCTCGAAAACAAACAAGGTTTCAAAAAACCATCAGCTATTTGAAAGCTTTGACTTAGAGTATCTGAAGACAAGGAACAAATTTGTTTTAGTACACTCTAAGAACCAGCAACGACTACCGCATTCGATGGAACGACGAACTCTATGAGCTCAAAGTAATAGAGCCGAAATGCGTCCATTCACTAGACAGTGTATGTTAGAGGCTGCTTGTGTTGCTTTCTCACTCTTAGCCCGACTCATTTGTAGGCAAAACTGAGAAAGAGAAAGTGCAAAACAAATGCATTTATGTGCACTGTTTCGAAATGGACGCATTGAAGCAAGTCGACTCAAGGTTTCCACTCTACTACTTTAATGGTCTTTGACTTTTTGTAATCTAAAAGTAGTAATTTAATACTTATTGTAAGTTAAAATACCGAATTTCTGTAAAAAGAACCCACGTATGAAAGAATTTAAGTAAGCTTAACGAAATTTCAAATTGCTGTAATTTCTTTGTTTCATTTTATTTAAGCGTATTTCTCAATTATCTTTGTAAGTTTACGAGTGAAATTGATTTTCAATTATTTTGCTATCGTATCTTAACTACTCTCAAAAATAAGATTGCAATTTTCTTGAAATTTAAAACATCAAAAAGAAACTAGTTTTGATTAATATGCAATTTTGCAATACGTCTGAGAATTTTCTTAGATTCTGACATTTTCTTCGTAACTGGGTTACCTGGTTACGGCCTGATGGGTTCAGGTGTATCTCGCTGGCTTCATACCTCATTAATATGGGGAAGAAGATCGTAGCCTTTAGTAGCGTTGACCAAATCCATCGATTCAACTTACTAAATATATTAAGGTGATGGAAAAAGGTTTCAATAACAGCAAAGACGACTTGTATTTGATATCTCAGTATCTCATATTTTTAATTTTTCGTATCCAAAACTAGTCAAATCTGCAGCACTTTGAGTGATGCTTGATTTTCACACTGTCCAACTTATGTAATTCTCATGATCATAGACGAAGTTAGATTTTCGAGTCTTATGATTTGTATCTCGCACCTTTTGTAGGCACGGTAATGTCGCCCGTAAGTTGTCTCGCCTCCAACACTATGCGACTTGCTTCATATATGTTAAGAACGAATTCTTATATCGAGCGAGATTTTTACACTCGCCTTATATAGAGTATTCCACTTTCGGCAGCTGCAAATTTGTATCTCTTATTTTGTCTTTTACTTTCCAATTCATTTAGATTTGAAATTTTGGCATTGCTTAGCAAATCTGTAAAAGTGCCCAGCCCTGTCAGTGGGCGTGGCGACGCCAAGACGCGCATCTTGATATAACTTTCTAGACTTTTGTGTGTGTTCACATTTTTGATTGCAGACAAATGCATTAAAATTTATGAGCAAATAAATTTGAGATTGCAAATTTCGTTGCGGATTTCAAGTTTCTGTGCTATGAATATTAATCGATTGGTCTGTCAAATTATTCAAATGCTAAAACCTAAGTACGCTTAACTTTAACTAAGTTAAGCTGAAAAGTACAAAAAAAAAAAGAACGCTGCATAACTTAAAGCACAGCATAATTTAATCTGCATTGGAAATCATTATGCCACTAAAGTCAAGCAGCATGTTGCCATATAGACACAATCGCATGCAACCCGCAGCAGTCGCAACAACAATGAGGCAACATCGGCAACAAGCAACAAGCAACAACTACAACATTTTGGAGTGACTGCCTCTACACGCATTTTGTGTAGCATAATTTATGCTCTCCGATTGTTTCGAGCACATTCGCACACTTCACAATCTGTTCGAGTTACATTTTTATTGACAAATTGCGTTGATTTTTGCGCTCAGTGTAGAGGCAGCGGCAGAGGCAGCGGCGGCTGTGTGCTGGGGGCGTGGGCAGCGGCATGAGGGCGGCCATAGTCAATGGCACTTCAAACTGCAAACGACCGGAACTAGCAATTGTCTTTTTTCTGATTTTGATTTTGGTTTTGGGTTTTTTTGTTTGCTGTTTATTTGAGAGTGCTCCCGCACAGATATCGCACACAATGCCGATGTGATGTTCCGCGTCGAGTTCGACAGCACAACAATCAAGCAACAAATTCAATTATGTAAATTTAGACATCAACACAGATATAGATACAAGAGATAGATGCCTGCCATGGCTACTGTTAGAGATGAAATAATGCTAGGAATTTTAGCAAAATATGTGGCACAAGAACACTACGTACGCTACATGCAACACACTCAACTGAAAGTGTACAGCTAATCGAGACAAAGTCTCCGGCGTCATAGTCGGCATATGTTCCGTGACATATTGACGGTGTCGAGACTGTGTACTAAATTTTTCATTGAATCAATTGTCAAAACAAAGTTTTCGGATTGCCACTGGACGTCGCAACGGTCTCCATACGGACAATGACAATGACGACGACGACGACAGCTCCAGTCCGCGTATACGCTTCGAAACGGCAATGGCAACAGCCATGGTGTTACTTTCAATTGAACTTAATTAAATTTGTAAGTGAATCTAGTGCGGGCCGGCTGGCTGGCTTTTTCTCGCTTTTCCAGAACGATTCCGGGCGAGCGCTCTAAAGACACTGTCTGCCGTCTGTCGCTTGTCCGGCGTATAGCTGCCCCCGCCAACTGAGCTGATCGTTGCATTTTAAGCGCTGCACGACACGAGACTAAAACAACAACAAGAGATACAAAAAACAACGCCAAATCGTCTCGCGCCGCTTTGCATAAACAACTTTTGTCTGCTGCGACAATTTACATAATTTAAAGTCATTTAAATTATCCGAAAACATTTCAATTCATTCACTCTGGCTGTAACTTGCACTTCCATATAGTAGATGACACCCACATCCCACACTATACCATTAGCAGAGCCACATCTCGCATTGCCATTGTCACCGGGTAGTCGGTCTCATTGTCATCCAAGTCGTACTCTTTGTGTTGTTGCTTTTGTGAATGAATGATTTTGCGATTATGCAAAGTGCATTAATGAGCCTGCCTTGGACATGGCACATGGAAGACGGGCGGCGCACAGCACAAAACTTAGCTCAAATTCAAAACCATATAGCTCGAGGCAATGCCAATGAATGACTAACTGACTAACAGAAAACTGACTGACTGAGTGAATGAAGGCATGAATGGATGTGCTGCCTTTTGGATATCGCATTACAAGCAAAAGACAATAGAACGCCTGCTAAATAGCTGATATCGCTTCAGTTAGCTTACAAAAGCCTTTTGGCGCATTCTAATGAATGTTAAATGAGCTTATTTTATGGGTTTGCGTTTTCATTGGATGCACAGTTCCAGCTCCATTAAAACTGTATAACCATTACAGATTCAATAGCAGCGTAAATTAAATCATTTTCACTTTGCGAGAATGTAAAACAACTCTAATTTAAGTTCTACAGTACAATAGACGCAGGAGAAAGGCCTGAAAAAACAGCAGGCTGGAGGAGCACATCAGAACTCAGACAGGCGAAACAGCTCCTTATCTCGTACGACTCTAATAGGTTCTCAAAAATATAGCACAACTAAGCCTACTTACTAGACTCTGTAGACTGAAGGGACACTTAAGCAAGCTGGGCATCACCAGCTCTAACAGCTGTAGGTTCTGTGATCAGGACGAGGAGTCGTTGCGAGAATAGCATAACCCTTCTCAGCGGGAAAAGACTCGATGTATGATGTAGCACAATTAGAAACATCCCAAATTATGAGTTACTTATCAGAGATAGGAAGATTGGGAGAGCTTTAAGCTAGATGGGAGCACAATAGACTCTAAGGGTCAAAGTGCACTACTCCCCTATTAACATTATTAATTATTATTACTTGTAGATATAAAAACACTTAAATGTCATCGGTTTGCTTAACCATATGATAAGCTCCATCCTTGCTATAGAACCTTCATTCTTTGCTTTTCTTAGTATCTGCTTTTAATGTCTTTTTAAGTTCCTTTGTGTGATCTTCATCTAGTCAGATAGCCAAACAGTTCTCAGAGCTTTCTTCTTTCTGCGGAACATTTGCTTTCCAGAAACTAGTATAAGGCAACTATGTAAGTCATTCTTGGCCGGATTCACGCAAGATATTGGGTCTACGTTAAGCCAAATAAGTGGCACGTACATCCAGACTATACGGCAGGGTCAAACAAAGTAAATTATGTCAGCAGCCCTTTGTGGAGTATCGAGATAGTTTATAAAAAAAATTTGTTATAGAAGAATCGTGATTACCGCGACATAAAAGGATTCCCAAGCGCTTGGACGACAATGATGTTGAAAACCGTGTTTCGCGGGAGAGATTGGCGAGGATTTACGTACAGATAGTCTTGCTTTGCGCGCACCTTTTCCATTTGATGATACCAAAGGTAGCTAGTGTACTCTCTAATTGGTCCTTCCAACGGATACATGGTCTGCCCCTTCGTCGTCTCCTTTCCAAGAGCTAATAGAGTTCGTCATTCTATCGTGTGCGATAGTCGTCGCCAACGCGTAGAGGGCCAAAGATCTTACAATGTAATACTACTCATTTGCCTACTGAGACCAAAGTAACAGCTATTGGCAAGAGTGATTCTCTTGATCTCCATGCTGACATCGTTCTTCATTGTGACGGTGGTGCCAAGGTAGACGAAATCCTTGACAAGATCAAAAGTATAGTTTTCAGCAGCAAACTCTCATTTAGTCATATTCTGCAAAAGAGCTGGTGCATGTACCTTACCAACTCATTGCCGCCAGTCTTAAGCAACTCTGCAGACATATCATTTGCACCAGCAGATTTGTTGTTCTTGAGCCGTCATCTATGATGGCATCGGGAAGTTAACTGCGGAAGCGGCATTATCCTCATCAATAGTAAGCCAGAGAAGTGTTCCATTAACAAACTCAGTACACCCTGTGCATTCTGGCAGTGGTTGTATTTACCTGTGCACCTCTTAGATTTAGCTCGCAAAAAAGTAGTTCAGTTGAAAAGTCTGGACATTGTATCATTACTTGCGACAAAATCCATGGTGTAAAGGCCTTGTCGCATTACCGATGACGTTACCAGCATCTTCTAGTTAGACTATAAAACGGCAGAAATCTTATTTCCGTTCTATCATGAGTCAAAAACGACTAAATCTTGTGACAATTTTGAATATTTATCATGAGTAAAATTTTATTAAATTGGCATGGAAGAACTGATGGACGAATTCATTATCAGAACTGCGAAAGGAACAAATGCGTTTGCTGCATCAAAAAATTGAATCTCATCTTGAACTACACAACACCCAGTTTTGAAACGTTTCAACGCCCCACTGCTCATGTGTCTTCTTTATAAAGCCATCGAAATTTCAGACACGTTCGTTTAATGTAAACAGCAAATTTTACGCAAATATACAAATACTATATTCTTGGAAACAACATATTTTCCCAATCGAACGATTACGGGTGGATTTTTTCCCAGTGTATATTCTGTTGTTCGTCATCTGACTTCTGCTAGTAACTTATGGATATGCTGAAAAACAGAGAAAAACACATTATAGCACTTTATTCATCGTCGTCTTTTTTTCTTTCCAAACGCGGCAGCCAGAGTAAGCTTCAGAATCTTGAAAAAACACCTGTGATGCCAGTTTGCTAGCATCTACTGTACTGCATAAGGAGCAGAACCAGTTCAAGCTTACCCACTTACAGCCGCTCGCTTTGATCTACCGAAATAAACGCAGCAACGTTTTGATAATCCCAACTAAGTCCTCGGAGCCCGTAAAAAAGACGAGCAACCCAACAAAACACTTGCAGAGAGCTCGCACGCCCGTGTGCTGATGATGCCATAAAGGAGATAAACCCGTCGCATAAAATGGTGTCACATATGCGCAACATTAATCTGTTTTGAAATTATAAAAGTTGAGTGTACGCAACGGGAAAAAAAATATACGAAATTAAAATAACAACCACCAACACCACCTCGTAGGGTAAGGGCAAAGGGTAAGGGGGCAGCATGATGCAGGAACAAGGGGTAACAACGGGATGTGGTTTTTGAGCGCAGTTTACAATGTGTCATCTTCTTCATATGCAAAACGAGAGCACAACATAACAATAGCAAAAGTAATGATGCCAACAACAAGAAGAAGAGCCGGCTCCGGACGAGGGCTGGGAGACGACAGGAGGCAGCAATAACGAGGGAATTACGAGCATCAAAATGCGCAATGAAAATAAATTAAACTTTTTGAAAAAAAAAAAACCAGGGACAGACACATGAGGGGGGGAAGCAGACTGTCTATAAGGCGGAGGCTGCAATTGCGACAAATAAAGAAGCGTTACGTGTAGGTGGACGGACGGACGGACAGAGGAAAACTTTGGCTGCGACCAAAAAGAAATTTGCATAAATTGACAGCAAAAATGTTGTGCGTAAGCTGGCAGAGAGGAGTCTGTTATATGCGGGCGGGCAGGCAGAGCCGGAGAGCACACGTAATGGCCACTCGGAAGAGCTGTAAACAGCTCGTAAAAGTAATTACAGCGTGACAGGCGGACCTACTGACAAAACGCCGCCGTTTGTAGGCGGGGGTGTCACAAATGAGCGGGTGTTTTGCTCTCACACACACACATGTGCGTGTGTGTGTGTGTGTGTGTGTGTGTGTGTGTGTCTGCTGGCCACTAATTATAGCCAACTTAAACGCAACTAATTTTCACACTTAGAAAATGATTAAAACTCCATTTGTGCGTCGACTTCGGCGTGCGGCACCTTGGCTAATTAATATTAATTGAATTTCTCAGCTCCGGCGAGTGTGTTAGACGCCACATAGCCAGCCATAGAGTCATCCTTAGTCCAAACTTTGCGTGGCAATAGGCACAGCTGTTGTGGTGTTTGCTGAATTAGCAGCGCCTGCCAAAAAGTGCATGCATTTCACACCAACTGCGGCATTATGGCAACCACTTGGTCAGCTCCAAGCACACATCGACTGCAGGTCACGAAATGCGGAAGCAGCGCAGATGAAGCGTGCACAGCACGAAATCCCAAGCAATTATGGTTCAATTATATTGGTAGTTATTGGTATGGCACGCAACGTCTTTTGGTTAGAAGGCGCCGCCGTCATAGTCGCCGTCTAACCCTTGGCCAAATGGGTACGTTTGCCTGTGCTTTGTGGTCAGGCGGGGGTATCGTCAGGTCATACACTACAGTTGACCAGCTGTCAGCTGGCGAATTGCGATCATGAACCCATGTCAGTTGTCAGTTACAAGTAGCCAAAGGTTCCAGGATTTCTCAGGCTTAGGCGACGTTTGTATTTGTATAAGTGATTACCAATAATGTGCGATAATTTGTTCATTTCGATAGATCTTTGAACTCTAAGGTATAAATATTTTGTTCTGCTGTTTTTATTATGCTGCATACTAGATCGTTAAGGAGAACGACTAAGCGTCTATAATATATCGATGTTTATCATTTTTCGTATGTGTCGTCAGATTTGGAACTTGTAGGTTCACGTTCAGGAGTTCTTTGGTTCTTCTTGAAGATAAAGACAAAAGTTCCAATTGGGTGTGGCAAAAACTGCTCTTACATTAAGAACTAAGTTCAGCTCGGCTGTTTCATTAGTTCAGGTCGCAGTGAGAATGAAAACACCATTTTCTGTCTGAGGTGTTGTACAGAGAATTTCAGCGCTGCAATCCGTGCACCGGAAAAGTACCTTGGGGTCGGGTTTGCCTATGAACCGTTTTTGAGGGTAAGAGAGTTCTTTAGGGCTCCTTGGTCTAAACTTGGTCAAATTCCTGTTTGGTAACTAAATAGGCTGCAACCCAGTGGCTCTCAAGGCAATCAAGAATGTGCAATCAAAGATTGACTTTCAGGATATTTTAGTATGTTGCTGCCAAAACTGTGACTAAAAGCAGCGGTCCACTCTTACGCCTGGAAAAGATAAACAAAAAATCGAATCAGTGATTTTTGGGAGAGCTAGTATGTCTGTCGTGACAGCTCTGGTCACTTTCGCGTCTGTGTATGCTTGTTTAGCCAAAGGATCATCTGATTTGTTTCTTCTATTTGCCCCTGAACTTTTTATATTTCATCAGATTTCAGCTTTAAGATGTAAGCATCAGCCATTAGCAACCTAGGTTAGGTTAGGTTTGAACAGCTGCCAAATTTCGCACTAAGGCCGAAGCTCGGGAAATACCGTCAGATCTATTTGTTCTTTTCCGCATAGGGCGAAAAGCTTATAGTGCGGAGCTGTTTAAGAAATATCTACCTAGGTGTCGAGTCGTCTTTTGCAGAGAGCCGGACAAGAGCAAAAGAAGTGCAGTAGTGGCTCAAACGACGGCTGAGCATCTCTACTTACTATGAGCTCAGCAGTACATTTTGTATGAAATGTCCATCCGGTGCAGCTTGCAGCAATTGGTTATGTGGCATTCGAACGCGTGGACAATTTCACGCAAGGATCTTGACCTAAATCCACACAAAATACAGCTGGTGCAATAACTGCAGCCAGGCGACCTTCCACAACGTCGAATATTTGGTGAATGGGCTACGTTTATAAGCAAAATTTCCGTATATGATCCGATCCATTACGAGTACTGCCAATGGTGGCATCATTGGCCCGTATTTTTTGGAAACTGATGATAGCAACTACATTACAGCTGGTTGGTTTAAACCAACCCATAAAAGCAACGATTTTCAAGAGTGTTCGTTGTCGCTGTGACGATGGAGCCTAGGTGAAGGAAGTTCTTGACAATTTCAGTACTTTTATCAACAACAAACAATCCGCCGGGTCTTTTTACTTGAAGGAAATTCGAACTCATCTCTGCGGTCATGCCCTGTGTGGCAACTCTAAGCCGGGGAAGTACAGCTCCCACAAGCTAAGTGCAGCCTGTGCATATGTACTAGCAGATTAACGTCTGCAGCTCAACAGGGGAAAACACTCTTGTGCGAAAATCTTGATCCTTCCTATTTCATATAGTGTTTAAGAATGACAACGAATTTGATTTTTTGTTTTTCATAATCTTTTATTTTATAATTTATTACAATTGAAAATTGTTCAATATTTTCTCATATTCTGTTGTGTTTTTTCGGTTTTTGTTTTTGTTTTTGCTTCATTTCACTTAATCAAGTTCATATTTAATTTCTTTTGTTTTATTTCTTTACAAAGAAGCTTCAATTAGTTAATTAATTTAATGATACCTTTGTTTTAAGTTTTATAATAAATTTAAAGTTAGTTTTTCCTTCATTTGTTTTAACTCTAGCAATTTAGTTAAGTTTAATTTTTACACGCACAAACATTTAAATTTAATTATTTTCATATATATATATATGTTTAAATATATTGTTATATTCATTTGGTTTTTTTGTTGTTCTGGTTTTTTTGCATATGTATTCAGCTCTATAGCCAGCTCTTTCTAGCGCACGCACTTGCTCGCTCTCTGTGGACGCGCGCATGCTGTCTGTCTCTCTCTCATTTTTTTAAGTGTAGCTGTCTCTGTTTTTTTGCTGCTGTTGCGTTTGCGCTCGCGTGGGTTCATTTTTTAGTATTTATTTTATAAAGTTTTGTGCATTTTTAGTCTATGCTCAGGGTTTCATTTGCTCCGTCTTTTTTTTTTTTTGTTTTTTTGTTGTTTATAAACTAGTTTTACGCTTTATTTTATAATATAATCGTATTTTCTTTTATATATTTAATGCAAACTTTTGGCTATTTACAAAATATTTTCAATGAGAGTCTGTCAAAAATGTACAATAGTTATTTCATAATAATAAAGTAGTGTTCAGTTTTTGTTTTTGTTTTTCTTTTGCTTAATAATCATATTAAATATTTACGGCGTATACATTAAAGTTTCGACAAAAATCACATTTTAATTTAAATTCCGACACGAAAAGATATTCAAAACATAAAAAAGCTTTAAATTTAGTACATTTTATACACATATAACTGTTTCTTTTGTTTTTATTGAATATATTGTTCAATGTTTTTATGTCAATTGGTGCATATTCCTTTTTCTATATAACGTTTATCAACACTGACTCTGAGACACATCGCAAGCAAGCTGTCAGCATATATTAAAAAAAATCATTTTTTTTTTAAATACCTTCAGCTTTAATTCTTCAAACTGTTTGCGCTTCTGTTGCCTTTGGTTCCTTGTCTTCTGCACATTTTTTACGCTGCGAAAATTAATAACCATATATCTATGATTTATAGTTTTTATGCGTATATATATACTATATATATATATAGACTCGTATACAACTTGCTTTCATTCAATCAAGTTTTGGAATTATTTGTTCTTTTTTTGGGGGTTTTTCATTTAAGGCGTTCTGTACAATTTGCGTTTAAACGTTTTTCAAGTCAATTTTCTGCGTTGATTATTTAACTACTATATATAGTTACATATATATATATATACTAATATATTACTAGCTTTGCGTATTCGTATATCTTGTTATTATAATTCTGTATATGCTGAAAAACTTGCATTTTTTTTTAGTTTAATATTTTAATACAGTTTGCGAAAAAGTTACTGCATTTGTAAATAAATTGTTTAATTTTTATGTGCAAAAAAATTCGCATAATTTATTTTTTATTGGGGCATTCTTAGAGAAGTTCGTATACATTTGCGTGATTGTTACTTTTCATATTTTTTTTCAAGTGTATGTCAAAGTGTTGTGTTTGCGAAAATAAAGTGTTAGAAAGAAGCTCATGTTGCTTTACAGGGTGCACTTTTCGGCTTTATTAATAGTTTTTAGGTAGCGCTTAATAAAAAGGTACTCACACACGTTTTTTGCTGCCAAATTAAATGCTTAAATCTCAAATGTTGCTCTTTTCATTTACGTATATTCGTTACCATTTTAGTGTTACTAGTTTTTTAAATTTACGACATAAAAAACAGTGTAAATTCAATTTAAACGCACTTTTTTTGTTTTTTGTGTTGAGCTCAGTTCAGAAGCAGACTTTGCTGCTTAATTTAAAAAATAAAAATAAAATCGTGCGCTCGCCCCGCTGTAACTGCCAAATGCTAAAAAAAAAACAAACGCATAAATAAAAACACAAAATTTGTTATTTTTTCATAAATTTTTCATATATGCATTTCATTTTCATCAACTCATACATACATACAATGCGCATTTGCTCAGTTTGAATTAAGTTTAAATCATTAATTAAGTAAAGTTAATAATAATAGTTAACTAAAGATAACGCATACAAATTAAAATACATACATAAATAAAAGTACATTTAAAGTTTAGTTATAATTTATTCTTTTATGTATACATATATTACTAGTTACATATATACGCATATGCTTACGATTTAAGTTATGTACGTAATATATGTATATATATATATATAGTTTATATTCATATTTAAATCAAACGTTTTAAATAATACTACAAATACACACAAGAAAATATTCAAACTCAAATTGAAAACACTTTTTTCGTTTTTTTTTTTTTTTAAATTAAAATCCATTTCATCATTATTTGCAACATTTCGCGTAAAATTAGAAAACAATTCAATTTATTTAAATTAGCAGGCTAAATGTAAAATTTAAATATGTTTGTATTCTTTTTTTAAGTTTATATGTATAGCGTATATATATATATGTATATAGCGTAAAGTAAGTTAACGTTTTGTTTATACACATTTAAAAGGGGAGAAAAACAAAGCATTATTACAACTGACTTTTTTTTATAAGTAGCGTTAAACTAAAAGGAAAAACTAAAAACTAGCAAAGAATTTGCATTAAAAGTAAGTTTAAACAATTCTCACATGCTTGCTCGCTCGCACACGCGCTATCTATCTCTCTCTCTCGCTCTCGCTGAGCTTATCTGGCAAATCGAAGCGATTTGTTTCAGCTTTTGGGCGGGGCGTTTTCGCTAAATTCCAAATAAAAAGCTTAAAAATAAAAACAATTTGCAGCTATAAACTAAGCGCAAATTTTTGGCTCACTTTAATCAAAATTTTGCTCAAATTTGTGTACATGCTTAGGTTTTTCCTAATGAGTGTCTGTGTGTGTGTTCCTAAATTCTGAATTTTTTTTTAATTTTGTAAATTTTTGTCATTTTTGCCTAGCTGCTGCAGCTGTGTGTTTTTTTCAGTGTAGTTTCAAGCTTGAAAGTAACATAAAAGTGTTTTATTTTTTAGTTTTTAGCAGTTTTAGCCTTGAGTGTGTGTGTGTGTGTGTGTGTGCTTGTGTTTTATTTTGTTTATTTAACTTAGAGCTAAGCGTTCTTTTTTATATTTTTTGTTTATGCATAAATATCTTGTTGCTTGTTATTTATGTTTTAAGTATACACAAATTGTTGCTTTAAATTGTTGTTGCTGTTCTTCTTCTTCTTGTTGTTGTAGTTTTCGTTGCAGAGTTTAGTTCCGCCATTTTGCTTTTTTGCTAATATCATATTCTTTAAAGATTTCCCTACTACAGTTTTGTTTTAGTTTATTACTGACTGATATTGCCACTCGGTACTCGGTACTCGATACTCGATACTTTGTAGTGTTGTGTTTAGTTTGGTTTCGCAGGCAGCTGAAGTAGCTGCCTCTTGCTGGCCTTTTGTTAGCTGTCCTGTTGATCCTGTGCCTGTAGCTCTTTCTCGTTTTAGTAGTAAATTTAAGCTATGATTTTGGCTTTGTCGCTGCTTTCAGCCTGCTGCTCAGCTGGCGCTGCGCTGCCGCTGCCGCTGCCGCTGCTTGCGCATTACAAATGCTGTCCATAGTACTCCGCTGGCGGATAGTGTGGATAGCCTTGATGGAAACCCGGATCACCAGGCGGACGATGCATCATATGCGCTTGACTGTCCATCATATAGCCCATGGCATCATGACCATAACCGGAGGGACCTGGATGCGGTGTATAAACTGTTGCAAATTACAAGAAACAAGGAACATAATTAGAAACTGCGCTAGAAATTCGATTAAAAAAAGCTGCCTAGTCCGCCAGTTACGGACTGCTTTCAAATCATCAATTAATGGACGCAACTTCTTAGCTATGTAGGATTAAGTTTGAAATTTACCTGCACGATTTGATTGATCAATCATCGGCTGCACAATTCTTCGCCGCGCATTGATGAACCTGTAAGTAAATTGTGAAACAAAACCAACTTTTAGTTATTAGCTCAAAAACCAAAGAAAGAAAAAAAAAGTACCTACTGCCAATTTCATATGAATTATTTATAAAAAACTGCGCAAAGCAAACGCCGGCTGCTTAGCCAAGTTAGCCCTGGATTTGCTGCACATTGTTTTATGTGCACACTTAGCCATAAACTAAACCAAATCTGGCAGCAAACGAGTCACACTTTTTGCTCCTGGTCGGGCACTTCAATGGCCGCGCTCCGCACCAAAGACAACGCCGACTTTGGTTATGATTGTCGTTAATAAATGCAATAAGAAATAATAAGCAAGTGAAGCCGTAGCTGTACCCGTAGCTCCAGCTCTAGCTGTGATCCGCTGCTGAAGGATCAGCGACGCACACAAAAAAATGATTAAAGCAAAAAGCCGCCAAAGAGTGACAGTCAGTTGGTGTATATATAAAAATTTGATGCAGACAGTCGGGGCGGTGCCCGACAGTGGAATACCCTGTACTCTTTTTTCCCCATAAGCACTAAATCCAGCATACGGTTAAATGGGTAGGAAAGTTTTTCCTTTAATGACACTTTTTACAAGTTCAATATGACTTCCAATTGGGAAGTTCCAATTGACAAGTTTTCTTATTGGGAAATGGTGGCAAAAATTACTTTTATGCCCATAACTCCAGTTCTCTTGGGTTAATAACGTTGAATTTTGTAACATAGATCAAAAGTACGTATTTAAATGTCTGTGACAATTTTCAAATTTGGTTATGATTGGGGGGAGGGGAGGGGGGGGGGGGGGTTCTATTGGAAAGAAGGGTTTTCATATCTACATGCAGTGCAATTTTGGAACAGTTTATGGGCGAGCGGGGTGAAATTAACATATTTTTGACTATAACTTTTGATGTATTTATCCGATCTCGATCATTTTTGAAACATAGATGCACATAAACACGACGCACACCTCTGTCGAGTTTTGAGATGACAGATTGATAGATTGCGGCTGTAAACCACAAAAATATGTCACAGGGGAAGGGAATCGACGTGATTCGACAAATTTGTGCCTCTACTTGTTATGGTGTCTGATATCTCGACGCTCATACGGAAGGACGGACCTGTCTATATCGACTCGACTATTGCTCCTGATTTTTGCCCATGGAACATATGGTCTGCCACGCCTCCTTCTGCCTGTTGCACAAACCTATAATACCCTTTTACACTTTGTGTTCAGGGTATACAAAGCGGCAGTGTTTGCGTTGCGGGCGAGTTACACATTAGCCAAAAAAAAAAAACAGCAACAATGGCTAACTTAGTTGTGGCCAAACTGGGGTTAATGCACCCAAAAGATTTTTTTTCAATTTAAGCTGTACTTTTGCAGCTTGTTGTATGTTGAGCTCGTTTTGGGGCGGAAATTGTTGCAACGCCCTGAAATCGTTTATCAAAACGACAAAATGGAATTGAGTTCCGTTGCGCTTTGCAGCCGTTTTGGCCATTTTGGCCCTTTTGGCCCTTTTGGCCCTTTTGGCCGTTTTGAGCATGTAAGCTGCAAATCGATTTGGCCGCCGGCTGATGAGATTGAGTGCCCCACATTTGCAGTTATATTTATGTACTTAGGCCATAATTATAACTTTTATTTCAGCTGTAACTAAGCGTTAATATTTAAAACTTTGACAAAGAAACTTTTTCGATTACGGCCAACAGCAGCAACAACAACAACAACAACTACTTAACTTTTTTTGTTATTGGCTGTTAATGGACTTTTTTGGTCTTGGTTGGTCATTTGAATTGCTGCTTAGGTTAACTTCTGCAAAGTGTTTTTGCCTCAAATTGCGCAAAATAAATACGCATTTAGTAGTAGTAGCTGGCAGCAGGAGCAAGTAACGCCCCAAAAACGCTCACTGGCCATTCCCCAAGGATTAGTTTTGCTTACTGCCGCATGTTTGGAAGGTGTCGTCCGCCAGCCCATAAATAACCAAAAGTGTCAACATTTTATTTTGCTATTCTGGAAAAACCTTTCCACTCTCCCTCCCTCTCTGCCCGTCTGTCTGTCTGTCTGTCTCTCTCGGCTACGCAGTCTTGCGTGCTTAAGCGTAACGGGCAGTTGGGCGGCAGGACTGGAGCATAGTCCTTGGGACTATTTGTTAATTTGCAGTGTGCTTCAGTGAGCGCGAAATTCAATTTAATTGAGCTGAGTGCCCGCTGCTATGCTCCAACCCTGCCGGAAAATCGAGCTGAAGCTGCGCTCGAAACCCCAAGAACAACTCCAAGTGGCTTGCACATTTTTTGCTAGATTTTATTATGGCCTGTCGCAGCTTAAAAGCATTCCTTGGCCTGGCACCAGCAACTGCACATAAAAGATTCAGCAGCGCTTTTAACTTGCTCTCAAGCTTTTGAGGCGCACCCTTTCCTAACAGCTGTGTGCCACAAGACCCCCGAACAACCCTGTCCTAGTGCAGCTTAGCAGCTTGTCTTGTTTTTTGCATTTGCTGCAAAGTGTCAAGTTTTGCTGCATGTCGCATAATGTGTAAAATTTGATGAAGTTGTTAGCCGGCACGGCACGGCTCTCAGCCTAATGCGCTTTTCAACTCAGCTGTCTGCTCGGCACTCTAGTCTCTATACTCTAACTGTCTCTGGATTTGGTTTTAGGATACGGCTTTGGACAAACATATGTGCATGTCATATGTGTATATGCTGCAATGTTTGTTTGTTTGTTTGTTGTTGCATGTAACTTGTAACGTCGTTTTGTTAGTCACATTTTTACTTGATGCTCGACTGCATTTTTGCATGGGATTTACACAGTTTTCAGTCGTCTTTTTTTCTACTCTATAGATACAGATACACTCGGCGTAGGCGCTGCTTACTACCTTATAAATTTGTCCATGTTCCGAAGGCTGACTGTAATGTGATATCTTTTATGTGCTGGCTTTAGTTTATGCAGAGCAAAAGGCATAAAGTGTCTTAGTTATGCAATTTTTGTCAACGTTGGATGACTAGTAAGGTGTGCTTTTTGGCCATATATTGTGTATAGTTGGGAGTAGTTGTGGGATTTTGCCGTTTCAGCATGACTGGTACAAATGCAGCAGGTACTTATGTTTTGTATGTAGCTACTTTAGGGCTTAGCATGACTAATACACCTACTAAGTTAGTCAAGTTCGAGTGGATTGCTATAAAAAGCTATGATGAAACACCTATAGAGTAAGATAACGCTTGGAATTGCTTAGGTACAATGTAAGGCATTTCTGATAAAGTACGTACAATTCTTAGAACACATTAACAGCAACTTCTGCATAGCATTTCGGCGATACCCTCAATAAACCTTTGACGGACTGCTGCGCTTGAATGCACCTTCCTTTTGACTATGAGTTTCGGATCGGCAAAGGATGGCTTACACTTACTTACCATATCATAACAGACCAAATCACGACCTAACAGTGTCAGTGTGTCTATATCACATTTAAGTATCTAAGTATCTCTATAACTCATTTTCATGCATATGAAATTTGACCGTTTTTTTGGTACCTTTCTTGTTTTTGATAAATGTAAACAACACATTGAGATATTTGCATAATTTGACTTAATTGTCCCAGAATTCTCAATGCAAAAGTGCTAGCGATCCAGTATAAAACAAGTGTCTTACTTAGATGAACAATCGATAGACTTTATGGGGTTAGCCATCAGAAGCTGTTGGGAATTGAAACTGTTAGTAGCTTGCTTCGGAAGGAAAACCTTACCAGACGCCATCCCGTACCAAGGGTAGTCAGAAAAAGAGCCGCAAAACTATCGACTGTCCTTTGTGTCTCACATTCGAAAGTTTAATCCAAAGAGCATGAAATTTAGATAGTAGCGAATCCTTTCCAACAAATGGTACTAAGTAATGAAACTATCGAAAATATTGAATCGTGCCACTATCAATCATTTTGCAGCTCTTGTCAGAAAGCTTCCAGAACTTGTGCTTTTTAGAGCTAGTTCTGTGTGGCTTCCTGCGAGTAGCTTTTCAGCGTGAAGTAGAGTCAGAAATCAACTGAGTGCTGTGACCCATAAGCAGCAGAGGATTTGGGTGCCAATACAACTGCTTCATTTAGTACTTATGGTAATTCAGCGATTACATCGAACTTTTTCCATAGGATTGTGACTGTTGAATGCAATCGATATATGTGTTGATCTATAAATTCCGATTCTAGAGGTTCTCTTTTAAGTTTACTGTAAATTACAATTTCAGCGTAAACTTGTAGAGCCTTCATTAGCATATGAAATTGAATGATGTCCAACACTCAATAAAACAAATGAATGGGATTGAGTGCTAGGCACTTAAGGCTGAGAGAACATGTAGCACCCGCTGGATATGTACTTATATGTATAAGTAAATGCAAACCGCTATAAACTGAGACAAAATGCAAACTTAAATGAGATGATGGCCAAGTAGATTACAAAGTGCTCTTAATTGGCTGAACCCAATGAACACTTTGAGAAAAGCTAAGCTAGAGCATTTGACTAGCATTTAATGGCAGCGTGACGTATGAGAGAGAAGCGCTGGAATCACTCAAAGAAGTCAGCGAATGACGCGTTATCCATGAGCACGTAACTCTAAAGTGCTGTGCTTGGCAACTCTATACGATAAGCAAGAGTGTGCAGCTTTTTGTAACAGAATCGTTTTATGAAAGCTTAAGGCTACTGAAGCAAATGTTGAGTTCAACAGAGCAATTCTGTTAACCGTGTAGTAGCAAGCAGCGGAGCCCCTTTGTTTTTCATATTTAAGTATATTTTATTAACACAGGCCTGAATTTGCCGCTTTATACTAAATATTTAGTAACTATTGTAGTTAGTTGTGCTTTCTTATAACTTACCAATTGTTAACTTGCAGTATCGTTAGGCCAGTATCCTGCGCCAACTGTTTTTTCTGGTCCTCGGATGGGTAGGGATGCTGCAAATAGACGACAAACAAACAAACAACATTTATTATAATGCATATACTACAAATAGAAATAATCAAAATCAATTAATGCGAACTAAACAGCTTTTACATTTTTACGCTTGGCAGCCGGAGACTAGATACCGTTCGACTTTATTTATAATCTATCTGAACCGTAGTGAAACCCATTAATCGATCAATCATTGCCAGTTATCCAGTGCAATAAAAACAACAAAACGAAACGAAACAAAAACCTGTCACTGTGCTGCGTACCACTGCACTTGAAATCTTGCGACTAAAAAGTAGCCACAATTTGCTTCTTATCAATCGTGTAGGCATAGCAGACATGAGTAGTAGTTACAGTAGTTGGAGACTCTAGCTGAGCTTATCAGCGCTGCCACTCAAAGTGTCCTCATTATTTTGGTGAGTCTCGTTTTACACTGCAACGCATGCAACTATAGCGCCAAATGCGCAAACAAAGACCACGGTGCGGGCGAGTGCGTCCATAAATCTTGCAGCCGGCGCGCCGCCACAGTGGCGTCAGTGAGTAAACATTGGGTGAAAGTGGGAGCTGCGTCAGGAGCTACATGACTACAGTATGTAGCATGGGCTCACTAGCTAATCTAATCGGCTGACAGTGCGCACTGGCGCTTATTACAATTTTCTATTTGTTTAGTTGTTGTTGTTGGTAGCTGAGGGTCTCTTTGGCATTTCCAAATATCTTTGCTCTACAAATATTTACTTAATGATTTCCAATCGGCCAGTAGCTGTTATGGAACAAGCGCATTAGCGCAGGAAACACGCCCACTACGCCCACTTACAAGCAGACAAATGTAACGAGCTAGATTTTGATCTAAGCAGGAATTCCAATTCATTAGTTAGACAAGTAATGGGTTAATACAGTTACGAGTGCAACTGAGTCAATGCGGCTTTGATTTGAGTCATATTGGGCAAGGGAACGAATGGAATTGAAACATCTGTTAAGATGTTGCTGTTTGTCCAAAAAAAAGTTCATTGAAAAGAATGTAAAAAGTGCGTGAATTAGCATTAAAAGCAAGAGCATGTAGTTGATTGCGGACGTCTTGAGTATTGAGAAACAATCGCGAATCATTCATATACAGTTCTCTTCAGTTGCTAAGAGTCTAAAGAATGGAGTTTATTTGTCATTCTAGCGTAGAAACCAATATTTATCGTATGGAAATTAGAATTTCATTAACTCGAAGCACTCTAAGTTATAACGTTTTACAGTATGAGAGTTTAAGCTTATTTTTCAACTAGTTTTGATGATATTAGCATATTGAAATATCATCTATTTAGATGGTTTGTTGGAAAGTTGGATTTGCTCCGAATCGCATTGAATCAATCCAAATGTTATTGATAAAATGTGCAAGTGACTTGCTGTCAAATGCACGAATCTGTGCTCATTCACTTAAAATCAAAGTGAGTTAGTTGATTCGCTTGAGCGAATAGAGTTGATTTTGACTCATTGAACATCAGGCTTAGTGGTATATCGATTAACTTTGCCATTAACACAACTTTCTTTGATTCGTTGCTGCAAATCTAAGTGTGTGGAATTGATTCAATCGGAGTTACAGCTGATTTGATTCTGAGTCATATTAAGATTGAGTCACAACAATTTGAAAGCAGTTTTTCGAAGTAAACTGACCGTTTAGCACTCAATATGAGTTGATTCGCTTTGAGCCACAATTAGAGTTGTTGCTTTGACTAAAGTTAATTTGAGTGCACTCGCTGTCTGCGGTCAAATTTGCTTTGTGCTTAATTTTTGGCTTCATATTTGAAACTCGTTGTTTTTGAATTAGGCGGAAATTGCTGTCAATTTGAAGCGCTCAGCTGCTTTTGTTTTGATTCTTTCCTTTTTTCATTGTCATTTAAACGAAATCCTTTTGCGCATGCGCCGCTCACTTTCATTGTTCACCCCTTGAATTGGCGTTGTCAGCGTTGGCGTCAGCGCTGGCGTCGGCGTCGACGTCGGCGTCGACGTTGACGTTGCCGGCACACGACGGCTCTCATTTCCGGCAGCTGTGGGCGTTTCAATTTTGGCACTCTTTGAGCTCAATGTACTAGAGAAGCAGCTTTTCAAAATTTATTGTGATTTGGCGTTGTTTTGTTGTCTTTGTTGTGGTTGTTGTGTTGGTTGTTGTGTTGGTTGTTGTTTCTGTCATTTTGTGGTTGGACTTTGCAATTGAACTTTGAACGACATTGTCAGCGTTGTCTGCACATGCAATTTGCTATTGGCAGCTTCCTGTTGTAGTTGTTGCATGCATTGCAAAATGGCCCCAATGTCATTTGTTGCGTGAAATTTACCGTTTTCTTATGCATGCCCTGCGGCGCCTGTGGCTTGGCTCTGATAATGTCCTGGCAGTTGTATGCACATATAAATATATGAACTGTCATTGTACAAGACACTATATATATGTATATATATATATGTGTGTAGCTATATATACAACACATACAATTACAAGGCGTTTTCAATATCTAACTGTACACAATTCCAATCGAAATGTGCAGCTTTCGGCCTCTTTCGCTCTCTCAAACTACAACAATGCTGCTGACTCTGTCTGTTGGTCCTTTGCTTGGTTTGTCTGTAATGCAATTTAGTTGCCTTGTTGTCCTTGCCGTCACACCCATTTGGCTACCGCCGTTCTTGTTGCTGTTGCTGTTGACGCTCCTAGTCCGTCGCTTGGTCCTTAAATGCATTTGCCTTATTGTTTGTGTTTAATAAATTTAACTTGCTGTCTTTCTAGCTGCTCCTGCTGCTTGTGCAACATACACAACATTGTATGTGTGTATTTGTGTGTTTGTTGCCTGTGTTGCAGCAATATTTGTTTGTTGTCCTGCCCCGCCTGTCACTCTGCTCAACGCCCACTACAACAAATAGCAAAACTATATGAAATTTGTATTGCGTATTGACAAATAAACCAAGTCATGTAAATTCAATGGACATGCCAATGGCAATCCTTTAGTAGCTACTGCTCCTGCTGCACCTCTTCCAATGCGTACCATAGAATGTCCAAAGAAGTCAAAGGGCATAAATTACATGCAGGTAAATTAAAATGGAATTTATAGCATACTTTGCGGCGCACATCTATTTGAGACAACAAGCTGGAAATGCAATTCCACGTCGTCCTGCATGTCTTATGCGTTATGTGTGCTGATGTGGCCAAAACTTTTGAATGCCAAGACTAAGAATAAGTTGTAGTTTTGTATTGAATGGCTTATATACGGCTATATGGCAGGGAATGGGAGTAGGAGAGCTGCCAAAGACTTGCAACGCTTTGTTTTCTTTAGAACGACAAAGGCATCAATACTCGAAGAAAGTTGAGCAGCGTTTCGAATACGTTCTTTTGGTTCAGATAGGTAAAGAGTAGTTCTAGTTTATGGCAAGGCTACCTGAGTGCTAGGGATGGTCTCTCTGATGAGCCATCGCACCCACCACAAATGTATGTCTTCATCTAACTCATCGTGTCTCAAAATGACATTTTTGCAAACTAATATTCGAAAGGCATTCCTACATTTCAGCGATCTATCTATAACAAAATACCTACATATTTAGATTCAATTTCTAGGCTAAACACTTATTTGACGCAATTACTAGGAAAAAGTGTTTAATAACTTGTAAAATTTACTGTCGTAACCGATTTTTTGGCATTTCCACATTGAATCATTCATTTAATCAATCTTACTCCGTTTTGAGTAAAACAGAAAAAACAATTTTTTACGAAAAATTTAATTTTTTTTTGGTTAAATTGAGAAATTTAGTGATTTGCATTTAAACTCATAACAGAATACCTGCTATAGTCGAATTTCAACTCAAAATGAAACAGCCTTAAAAATCGATCATTTACGCTTTTAATGAGCGCTACGACGCTTGAAATTCAAAACTGTTAACTTATTTGATACAACTTTTTATCGTAACTTATTGTTAGTTATAAACTTAAGTATGAGCTCTAATGAAGTTGCACATTTTGCCATTAACCAAGCTCTTGGTACAGCTAACATCTAACTTTACGCTTCTTTTGCTATAATTTCAGTATAGTTATTAAGTACAGATCTGATATTCTTTGTTTCGCAATGATCTTAACTCAACATAGTTTAAAGACCAACTCGTAGTTGTAGCAAACATTCCAGGCTCAAGCATTTGCTGTAACTCCAGCTCCAAAGCAATGCTTATGCAGCCATTTGATTAATTTCCAGCTGGCGCTTCCTTGAAAATGCCACACACTATACGCACCCAGCTATCCGGCTGTCCAAGTCCTATCAAAATTGCATAAATTTACTTTGCGGCTGCTCCTATACTGCTGCACTTTCAACGCCTACGCATAAATAGACGTACTTTTTTGCCTCATTGTTGCATGTTGCAAATGATTTGAGGCGCTGCTTGGCTTTTGATTTGCTTTACTTTACTTTATTTTGCTGCTGTGTCAATTAGGCTAATGAAAACAATTATGCATTTTGCATATTGCAAACAACATCAAACACACACACACACACACACAAATGTGGCAAACAGCGAATGTTCAAACATGTCAAGTGAAACAAAGTCCATTTGGTTTATTAATTTACCATACGACAAAATAATTAATTACTGTCACGCCTTTAAGTTGCTTTTACATGTGCCATCGGCATTTGCAACGACGCTGCAACTGCGGCTGCCGCTGCCGCTGCAACTGCGGCTGTCTATGACTGCTGCGGCTTACTTTTCCCGCTCCATTTTGCTGCACATATTTTCACTTTGCTGCTGCTGCTGTGTGTGGCTGTTGTTGTCGTCGTTGTTGCAGTGTTTATTTAAACTTGGCAAATGAATTTAAAACAATCAACACACAAGTGCTGCCCACACGTTACTCATACGCCCCCCAAACGGCGCCGCTGCTCCACCAGCTGCATTGACAAGTGCCAAGCAACCCTAGGCCTATGCCTATGCCAATGCCTTAACTGTGACTACTGCCCCTCGACGCTGCCCCTGCCCTGATCCAGCGCATGTCAACATCATGACTGCAACGCCGTGACACATGGCACAACAAGCCCAAGAAGACGCAGACGTTGGCTACGATGGCGACCAGTAATGCACACGTACAACGCCAGCAACGCCGTTGCCACCGACGCCGCCATTAACAACGCCAAATGCGACGCCATTTGTGTAGCGGCGCAACAACAACAAAAAAAACGGCTACAGCAAATTGCGACGGCGGCAATGTGAAAATTGCACTGCGCCGTCGACGACGACGACGACAACAACAACTAAAATGCGGCCTTAGGCCTCCGGCGGCCATTATGAAGTTTTTTTTCCAGTTGCACTACATATCTAAACAAAGCCAAATGAGTGTTTTCACACACACACACACACACACACACACACACACACACACACACACACACACACGCATGCATATGAGCGTTGCAGCGTTGCATTTGTACTAATCGCAGTGTTGTCGTCGCCGTTGTTGTTGTTGTTGTCGTGGTCGTCATGTTGGCAAGAAGTAATAATAATTTGCTACACTCGTCGCGAGGCGTTCAGAAATAGGCTTAGGCTTAAAGTTTTTAATATGCCCTACGGCCTAGGGTTGTCGAGTGCCATGAACTCTGTTGCCTTTAAAGAGCGCTGCAGCAAGCCAGAAACTTTATTTCAAGTCAGGGAGCTCAAGAAACTGAGAGTTGTGAAATGGTAGCTCTAAAAGAAGCCTCAGAAGTGAGTTAGGCGTTGTTTGTCTTATAAAAGATAAAAGTCAATTGGAATAGGAATGTCTCCTCGCGTTTGACGTGATTTTGAACCAAAAACGGCTTTTCCGCTGTGTATAAGCTGCAACCCGACCATTAGGCGAAATGATAACTGCTAATAAGTTAAGGTCGCCCAATTTAAGTCGATAAGGCATTGTCTATAAGGATTAGTCTTTGGAGCTTAAAGTCCAGAGCAAATTGATGCATTTATGATGCAAATAGCCTATTTATGTAGAAATATTATTTTTTTTAATACAAATGTATGAAAATAGTTTGATTGTTGTGCCGGTTTATGGATTACATATGGAACCAGCTTCATTTCACTCAAATTGATGCATTTAACCACTTTAATTTAAGCTCATGTATCCAAAATCAATTCAAGCGTACATGCAAATAGCCTATATATGTAGAAATATCCTTTTTTATAAAGCAAATGTATGCAAATAAACGTTTTTAATGTAAATTGTTTGATTGTTGTGCCGGTTTATGTATTACATATTAATTTCACTATCTTTTTGATGCGAAACACCAAAATTTTTGTAACTAAACTTTCGTTTTTTTCAAAAAGTCTAAAAGGGTACAATTTTCGGAAGAAGTGTTATGTAAAAATCTCTTTTTACTTTACTTATTTTGTAAAAAGAAGCGCTTTCCTTTACGCAAATTTTTGAAAATAACCTTTTTTTGGTGTTTAACCTGTTGCTATGTAGAATCAACTGGAAAAATGTAACTAAATAAACCGGCTCAAATTCGGCTGATTTTGGCTTGTAACTCACAAGTTCAGAGAAAACTTGTTGCCAACATATTTAGCTGCTGCCGAAGAAGTGCTCTGAGAATCGTTCTATAAATGCACATGTTTGTATCTGCAAGATACACAAAAGTAGCTGCAGACAAGTAAATTTAATTTAAAACACATACTTTGCATGCTTGATGTTAAGCAACTTGGCACAATTGATTGCAGCGCATTAACCTTTCGACTTGAGTCGCTTAGAGTCAGCACAATAATGCCAAATGCAACATGCAACATGCAACATGCGCGCTGACAACAATGCAACTCTTTTAGCTGTTTCCAACTCTTTCAACAAGAGACGTGGAAAAAGGCCAGAGTAGCCGCCAACGTAGCTAAAAGCGCCTTTTGCGTTGGTTTGCCACTTTTGTGGCGCTTTTTTTGCGCATTTTTTTTGGGGGGTTGCAGTGGCATGTTGCATGTATGCGTGCGTGTGTGTGTGATAGGCTCGACGGCCGGAAGAAATGCGCTGCCACACATGGCACTCATTCACTTGGCGCGCGAGTCGCCGTGAGTTGAGTCGAGTAGGCGGAGCACACACATGAAATGCGAACACCAAAATGAGACTCTTGTGTTGTAGTTGTTGTCGTCGTCATCGTTGTTGTTGTTGTCTGCAATGCGCGCCAAATGTAAACAAAATAATCGCGCGCCTGCCATAATTATGGCAACAACTGAAACATGGCAACGCAGCGCAGCCGAGCATTGCATTTGTTGTTGTTGTTGTTGTTTTGCAACGACATTGTGGCTGTTGCTTGTCTTTTTTGGTTGGCCAGTGCGCTCGCTTAACCCAGCTCCTCCCAAACAGCGCGCACTTCATTAGCACCAGTCGCTGCCACCGCGCCCCATCTTCAGTTGCAACTCGTTGCTAGTTGGGGCCTGGTTTTTAACGACTTGCAGCAACGTGCCGTGCTGTCAGTCACAGTTGCAGTCACAGTCAGTCGCTAGTTTTGGGCTTAAGTTTCATTTTGTTGCTTGACGAACTTGCCTCAAGTTTCACTTGGCGAAAAAAAAACTGTTAATTATAGCAATTGGCAGTTAATGCGTTGTCTAACGGTTGAATTAAATGCCAAAAGTATGCACAGCGTACTTATAGTAAGTGATACTACCCCTGTCTGCGGCACACCCCTTAAATGTCCGGATTGGGTGATAAATCAAATCGACAAAAACATTGCAAAGAAAGCAATGTTGCATTATCGTAACATGGCAAAGCGACGATGGCTTTGAATACAAAATTAAAGTTTGAAAAGCATTCGTTGGAAAGTGGAAAACAATTTCCCTAATGCTGCTGCAAATCGCTGTTAATGGCATTAAGCCCAAGCAATGGAAAAAAAGCAGCAAAAACCCGAGCGCCTGCAAGGATATGCAGGATGTGAAAGTCGAGCCGCCTTTGGCAGCGTTGGGCAAACATGAGTGATGCGCTGATTTAAACGGCAATTCATCAATGTCACGGCGAGTATGGGGGGTGGCAGTAAGTATGTGTGTGTGTGTGTGTGTGTAGGTTAATGCACAGCCAGCTTTGTGTGTGTGTGTGTGTGTGTCTATTGACGCTGTGGTTGCTTCTAATATTGCCTCTGTTGGTGGTGGCTGCCACATCTTCTGGCTGCTTCTTCTGCTTAGATCTATTTTAAAACTTAGCTGCCAGTAGATAAATTTTCTGCGCCAGCTTCAACTTTAATTTCCGATTTGTTTGCTTATCGCTTGGACCAAAAGCAGCCAAACGGTGGTCACTCTCTTTCTCCTATGTAGAAGCCACTTGGCTAATGTTGACCATAGCAACTTCCGTCCCACCGAAAAACACATTTACAAAATTCCATTAAGATTTTTATCAGTTTACATACGCAGCAGCCAAGAAGGGAAAAAAAGAACCAAATACCAGGGACGAGCCATAGCTAATGGCTACCATGGACCACAATTTGAACTTCTTTAGCAGCGCTTGACCGTTGCTCATAAAATCTTATAGTTTTGTTTTTCCCAAAACAACTGGCAACCCTTTTCCTTATTGCTGTTTATCTATATGCAACCGCAGGCTTTGGCTTACCTTGGTCACACTTTGTGCCCGAGTCAAGTCACAATTTTTTATGAGCACACACACACACACACACACACACACACACACATACACTTACTCAGCAAATGTCCTGCTTAACATAAAATGGCGCATAACAAATCTGTTTATTTGTATTACATGCTGAGCTACGCCGGACATCCGTTTTGGTCAGAGTTCAGTGCGTTACAGTTACAGTTTGAACTTTGATTTTTCTTGGCTCAGTTGCAGTTTGTAGTTTTCCTTTTGCAATTTATTTTTACTACTTGCTCCTAACTACTTATCTAGAATTTGGGTTCTTTTTATGTGCTTTTTTGGCCAGCCAAAGTCATTTATCTAAGCACTTTGATGGGCTTAAATGGAAATCTAATTGGACTCGATGACCGTTGCAATAAGCTTTAAGGAGTTGGAACCAACAAACAAACCCAAACCAAGCAGGTCTGTAGTGCAAGTTAAATTGACTTTGAAGTGGACTTGACTAGGCTTCAATTTGCTCAATGGCATCCATTGGGTTTGGTTATGGCCGAGCATAGCTTTGCATAATATAGTAATAGCTGTGCATTTCCAGCCTGTCGAGTTAGTTTGAGTTCTATCTTAGATAATTTGTTTGCTTTTCTAGAGAAAAACAGCGTTTTTGTTGATATGACAAATGCTATCTTATATTTAGCTTAAAATGATTCACGTTGCTCATGATTTATGATTCATATGAACTATGAGTCACTTTGAAAGTTTTGATGGAAATCTTACATAATAATTTGCTTATTTTAGCTCTAAAACATTGAATATAGCCCAATTTTGGGGGGGGAAAAACGGCTAAAAGAAGTTCCGAATAATAAAGATTGTGATGTTAGATTAGTTTGTTTTGTTTTGATGAGACCAGATTTCTGTTTGCTCAGTTAATGATGACATAAGCACTGCGATATATGGTGAATTTAGCAGATAATCGCATGACGTTCAAACTGATTCAATTAGAATTAGTAACTATGTCAGTTGTAAATTAACAACATTTTAGCAATTTTTTTGTATGTTCTGTTGGCACAGGGTGAAGCTACCTGATCACTGTCTCTACCTTAACCAAGTTGACGCACAACCTCTGACTGGTGCCGCCTGACCACACGGGCAAAGGGCAATGAGCTAATGTTCGCAGAGAAGTTTTCCCAGCACTTTGACAGGGTTTTGCGTAGGGTTTGGGACCCACAATGTAAATAACCACTCCCCTTGAAAGATGCTATCAGGTCATAACCCGGTCACTGGTAGTTATGGCCAGTCATGAAAAAGCAGTTTGTATTTACATCTTTATATATAAAACGCTAAGGAAAAATTCAGTGTAATACCGCGTTTTTAAGAAGAGCTCACTGAATCGTATAGTTTCCCTAACACAGCGACCCGTTGGTATATGTTAAGAGCCGATTTTCCATCGGTTGTGCATAAGTCCGCGAAGGGCATTTAGTATCAAGGCGAAATAGTTTAAAATACTAAAAGTTAACACATTTATAATAGGATTTTTTGAGAATATGGTTTACTGCTTCTAATAGATTGATAGTTAAGAAAACAACTAAAGTATGAGTATTGCTTTTAGAATACTTTAAATGCGTACAACTTGTGCTTCATCGTTCATCATTATCGATTTTGCAATAGTCACAAAATAACTTAAATCAAAGTTTGATTTTTTTTGTCAACTGAGCATGAGAATATGCAGCTTGATTTGGGCGCAGCTAATGACATAGACTTTGAAGCCTTTTTCTGCTTCTTCTTAACTGGCCATAACAACCCGTTACCGTGTTACGGCTCGGTATCCCTTTCATTGGAATTGTGCTTTTACATGGTGGGTTACAAAACCCTACGCACAACCCTTTTGAGGCCTGAGTTGGCTCTACTGGTCTCGAAAGAATCCAGTGCCATTACAGGTTATACAAATACTGCAGTGCTATCTGTAGATAACTATGGTAAGAGTAAGCTGTAATATCTTGTCCAGCTGCAACTGCTAAAACATTCGCTTAATCAAAACTGCGCTTCTCATTAACAGTTACAGCCTACTGCCTGGCCGTAGTGGTAGTTGGAGTTAGCCAGTTAACCCAAAACGCCCACATATAAGTACAAAAACAATGGCAAGCTGGTTTGCATTTTGGCCACGCCCAGAGGCAGCGTTTATTGGACAGTTGCCAGTCAGTGGAGACTAGTCAAGGCCTAAACAAAACGCGCTAATCTTATCAACCGAAAACCCACTAACTACGTAGTACTGAGTGTAAAAATAAAAAATATAATAGAGGCAAGTTTTATCAAAAGCTAATAACAAACAGCGGAACAACGCCGCACTTCAGACCCTAGTTTGAGGTTGTGGTTGTTGTTGGCTTTGCGCACCCGCGCACAAGGTGCAATGTGGCAAGGGGCACCAATAACAATGGCTATGGAAATGGCCAGAACGGCGGCTGATAAGATCTTTGCGGCGTCGACCACGCGGCAGCGGCCATTTATGACGCATGCAAAAACAACTCTGGTCTCTGATGGTTGTTGGCCATTTTGCGCACGCCATTGGCCAAAGTTATGGCCCGGACTGTTGGTTTGTTGGTATTTGTTGAGACTTACCGTTAAATGCTGAAACAGCCACGCTCTCAATATGTTTGTTGCTACTTTTGGGAAAATGCCACGTTTCTTTTGGTTCTTTTTGCCGCTCGCATCATCGTCCTCCTCGCCGGTGCCCTCGCCGCTGCCTATGCTGGCATTGCTGGCATCACCTGTAAAAGTGAAAATGTGAAAATTTAAATCGAGTTCAGTTTGGCTTAAATGCAACTTCCTGTTCTAGGCAATGCGTTGCTGAGCCTATGTCAATATTCTAAGCGTCTAAACAAACAAACATTTTGTTTGCTCATTTTGTCTAAAAGTAGTTGTTGTTTTGTAAGTTATAGCTGTTTGTGTTGAGCGCATAAAATTACTTTACTAGCTTGTGGTTTTAGGGGTTTGCTGGTTTTGTGTACTACTTAGGCCTTCTGATAATCATATAGATGACATTGTTTGCTGCTACCACCATAAGACATTGCAGGTCAGTCTTTTATGTCTACTTAATGCCATAGCGACAATATACACAAAATTAATATTTGTCATCATACATAAGGCAAGTACCTAAAGAGCGTGAGCACTGTGTAGTGTAGTGTAGTGTAGTGTAGTGATTTTGTGTGGGTTTTTTGGTAATGTTCTTGCATAATTTTTGGTTAATTTAAATTTTCCAAGTGCTTTTATCTTTTGTTTGCTTAGACATACACACATACCGACTTAGTCGCATTTCCGCTACACTTGGAACAACAAGAAAAACCACAGTCTGTTCTGTCTCATCATTATGAACATCATCTTCATAGTGTTCCTTGTCGTCATCATCAAACAGCTACGCATTGCGTTGATTTTGTATATTTTTGTTTAATATTAAGTATGTTATTTGTGTGTTTACTTAAAGTTTTAGCTACAGTTAAGTAACTCAACTGTTAGGGCTAACATGCCCCTGCCCCAGCCCCTGCCCCAGCCCCTGCCCCTGCCCCTTTGCGCCAACCCTGCAACACAACTCAAACAGGAAGCCCAAATGGCTGAGCATGCAAACAAAATAAAACAGGGCAGCAGCCAAGGCGCACTGCTCCGTATAATATTGCATAATTTCACGCTTCAAACTGTTGGCTTGCCTCTGCATCTGTGTGAGTAACTCTGCCAAAACAAATATTTTCCAACACCAAACATAGTTTCCTTCGATATGCTAGATATAGCCGGCCAAAGTATGTCCAAATTTTGTTATTCCATTTAATTGTTTTTATTATTTTTTTTTTTTTACATACAAATTGTGTATTTTCTTTTTTGTTTAACTCTTCATAAATTTTTCATGCTTTATCTTTTGCACAACACCTTTGACCTGCGCTGCTTTTCATTAATTTTTCAGTTACTCATTCATTAATTTTCACAGCACCTTACACACACACACACACACACAGTCATAGAGCGCTACACTTCACGCCATTTTGCGTAAACCGGAAGTTCTTTTTGATTAATTTAGTCGGCGAGTGAAAAGTTTGCCCGATGTTTTCTGTTGCTTTGTTGTTGTTGGCCATATCTGTATATCTAAACGACAGACAGTTGCAGAATAGACCGTTCGCCTAATACTCTTAATAGTACTCAGACTCGACTGAGTAAGAAAAATTTTGGTTGTCGGAAATGTGAAAATGCAGTGTAACAGCAAGTGATATCCCTACAGCTGTGTTTGGGATACTTTAAGTTCACAAATAGTTGCCGAAAATCGTTAAATGAGATTTCGCGTAAAACTAGTCACTTCACAAAGCAACAGTTCCGAGATAATCCTGTTTAAAGTTTTAAGTTCGTAGCAATCTTCTTCTTCTTGATAAACAGATACTTGGCACTGAAACATATATATAACAGTTAAACTTCAAAAGCAGCGTGTAATTGAAATATCGGTTATAGGTAATAGTAATACCATTGAATCGGCTGGAACCTACAGCTAAGAATCTAGCCGAATGCGTGGATTTGTGGTTGGAATCCATTTGTTTCCGAGAGTCTCGAAAAGCGTTTGTGTAAGTGTGTCATCAGTTTATTTCCAAAAGCAGTCAAGTAACTGTCGACATTGCGATTCAGTTTATGCCTGACAGTCATAAAAAGAGTTTTGGGTAAATTGGTAATCTGTTTGTATCCAAAACTCTGCAAATTTGTAGACACACACGCAATTTTACTCAAGTATCGATACCCTGATACTAACTTTAACTTATGAACATAAGGAATTATCAGTCCAAAATGAGCAATATGAGGAGCTGCTGGGCTGAGGCTGCTATATGCAGACGTAGGCTCGAGTATCCAGGCAGCTATCTGTATCTACAAAATCTGTTAGTGCAGACCTAAACGGAGCGCAGATTCGATATCCGCATCTGGATGGTCTCTCTTTTGATGCTGTCTGCTCAGTAACAGGAAAGCAAGGGTCAAGTGCCTGGCAGCCGTTTTAACCTAACCTAATACTCGGAATTTGCCAATATATTGCGAGGTTTCGAAGCCTATGGAATCTGCCATGAAATTCAAAACAATTGTTGTGCATAGTTTATTCCCTATAGTTCCAAAACGTTTTGATGCTTTGACCGTCCAGAAAAAAAGTTGCCCGCACAAAACTGTTAACTTTCATTGCAACTCAACTTAAGCACTACTTCATGCCACATGCAACATGCTCGCTTGAGTGTAGTGTAACATGGGTATAAAATTAATTTAGCAGAAACACCGAAATGTAAACAAAAGCCTCACACTTGAGAGCCCTTTTCTAGCGCCTCTCATTTGGCTCAATGTCTGCATAATTTAGCAATTATGGAAATGCGTTAAAAGTAAAGTTTCTCGTATTAACGTATTAAGCAACTGGCTGACCATTACCCACTTGGCCAGGGACATATGTAGATACGCGGACGCAGTCGTAGTCATAGTACCACTTCCAATCGAAGTTGCAAGCTTATCGTGCGGCTGAGTGTGCAACTGGCAGCGCATTGAAAAACTAGCTGCTGGCACTTAACAACTTCATTAAAAGTTGTTTATGATCCTCGAAATTGATTATTCCACTCATACGTAAAGCATAGCCGTACCCGATCTGGCAATATCCCCAGTGCCAAGTGCTGGATTCTTGGTGCGATTTAAGCACTCAAATCGCTGAACAGGCAAAGAGGCGCGCGCTCACTCGCTTAAGAAAACATGAAATTGATTAATGCATTTGGCTGCAATGTGCCAGACAGGGCTGACAGGGACTGTGCGGAGCGAGATTCGAGGCGGGAACTAAGCACTGAGAGCACGGCAGGCTGGTGCCGGCGGTATCTGCTGCTGATATGTAAATTCCTTCAAGTGGATTGCACTTTACTCTGGCTGCTGCTGCTGCTGCTGCTGCTGCTGCTGCTGCTCTCGACTGGCAACAATTTGAAGTCATTTCTTTTCGCCGTGCTCCCATTTTACATTTACCACTTACATGGCCCAGAGCAGAGCAGTCCAATGCAGTCAGTCTATGGGATCTGGCTAACCAAAACACAATTAATCTTTGGCAAAAGTCTTGATGTTGTTGTGGCTGCTTATTATTGTTATAATAACGATGTGCAAAAGCACTTGTGAAATGCATATGCCGCAACAGCTGAGCGGAGGGGGCAGCTTGGGGCCAGCCACTTGAGCACTCTTGCCACACGTAGAGATTAGGCTGAAGGAGCAGGATTTGGGGTCGGCTGATTTGAAGTGCTTTTTGTTGTACTTTGGCTGATAGCATGGCGCATAATTTTTAATTGAATTGTTAAGCTTGTTGCAAGCTGCACGCTCAAAACTTAATTAATTTCCAACTATATTTTCGACGACTTTATGTAGCCGCAATTCTGCTGCCAATAAGTTCATGTTGGCTAAATAAATTTGAAGCCGTTGCAAGTTTTGGCCAAAAGTGTGGCTCTTGTTGCCATTATTACATTTCACCCGATGTTGTTGCAAGTATTGTTGTTGTTGTTGTTGTTGTGGGTGGCGTAACAAGCATTTTTATTTATTATTGGCTTAAAGTATGTAACTAGCAGCAGCCAGTAGCTGCCACAGGACTCTGTGTCTGGAGTGTTGGTTGTTGTTATTGTTGCTTGAAAACCAAAAAAAAAAAAACAACAATACATATATATATATATATATATTTTCATCTGCTGGTTGGCTGCTTAGTTTAGTTGTTGTTGTTGTTGTGCTACCACTTTTCTCTGCTGCTTTTCTTTTTGCTTTTCTACAATTGCGCAAAATTCCAATTTGCAGTAAATTTTGCGATTTTTCCTTTATACGACATACAAAACATTTTTAGTTTCCTGCTGGTTTTTCTTACACTTACACCAAGCCCATTCCCGCAAACCCTCCCAAACACCCCCAACCACCCCCAGCGCTATAGCGAGTCGTTCCATGCCACCTACACATCTCATCTCAACTCATCTCATCTGTTTGTACCAGAAGTAGTATACGGTTGCAAGCCATGGATCCAAGCAGCTGCAATTGTTTGCCATGTGTCTTTCACATTTTGCAGTTGCACAAAAGTTGCATATTGATTTAGTGGCAGATTGGGAGCATAAAGTAAGTATCTATAGAGCACTGCATATGTATTTGAGATTTTTAATGGAATTGACAATAAGCACTTACTAAGACCTTTCTCAACTAGAACAGTTTTTGGAGAGTCCTAGAAAGCAGATGCGAATTTCTGTATTCTTCTTACTTAGATAAAGATCACAACAGCAGAGGCGACGTTGGAACCTTCTTAAGGATATCTAATAACCATATTGAGAAAGCATGAAGTAAGAAGAAGCTTGGAAGGAACATGTGCTGTGTACAAAAGTATTCTCCTTACTTAGATAAAGGCCAAGTCGGGTTGGAACAATCTAAAAGAGATCTAATAAACATATTCGTAGTGGATTAAGTAAGAAGAAGATTAGGATGCAAGAAGTAAAGGTGGGTCTGAGAAACATTGAAGCTCCCAAGGAGCACCCAAGTCTCGGGATTGAACAATTTATGTCTGAATATAAACACAAATAACTATAGCAAGTAACTCTAATAAGAACAAATGCAATCAGCAAAGTCCGGGCCGAGGACTGAATTCCACAAATTGTGTCAGTTACGGGCAAAACATGGCTAAAGCTGCTATAGCTAGTTTCTCAAGCAGTGTTATTTGTACCTTTCTGTAGGATGCGTTGGGCAGGAAAATAGTTAAGTATATAAGGTAAGATTACTCTGCTTCTTCTAGGCCCCACAAATTTTGTGAGTCATGAGAGAAATGTACTGCTGCATACATACATTTTGCGGTGCCTAAAAAGAGGCAACTACTCTGAGTAATCATACCTTGTATTATTCTACCATGGTAAGAAATGCCATCAGAACAGCTAAACAGCAAAGGTATCTGCCAAAAGTAGCAAACCAGAAAATTTTTGTTTCTCGACAAATAAACAACTTTTCATGGAGAAGATTTTTCAAAAAATAGCACCATCAAGAGAAGCTTTCAGTTTCTTTTCATCAAAGTTGCACTAAGCTACTAGTCAAGACAAGCACAAACATGCCTTTCCCGTTATTTTTATTTAAAAATATTGTTTATTTCAGGAGAGAAATAATGCGAGCTTCGTACTTCTGCTCATATCTTAGAATTATCAAGAAACGCCTAAAAAAATAAATATAGAGAAATATAAATTTAAATAAAAACAAACTGCACTCTAAAAGCATTGCAGAAAATAAACTAAAAAAAAAAAGAAAACAAACAAATTGCTTTTCAGCAAATGCGCCCGAAAAAAACTTTTTCCACACTTTAGTGAAAAACACAGAAAACGCTGAATATTGGAAAATAAAGCAACTACTTGAGTTGGGTTCTTTTTTTTTGGGCTGCCGAGCAGCGCCAGAGCAGTTTTCAATTAGTTTTGAAATAAACTTTTGGAAAAACCAAACGCGCAACTTTCCATTTTCAGGCTGTCTAGGTGCGTGTGCGTGTGTGTGTGTGTTTTTCTTTCAATGAGTTTTCATTTAGAGCAATTTTGCGCCTTACTTCAACTTTTGTTTATACAAAATCATGCCAATCGTCTGTCAATCATTTTCCAATGGGGCGGCAGGGCACCGTTAACATAAAACATGGCGGAAGTCTGCTTAAACTCAACGAAAAACTTACAATGACGCTGCCGAGAGCGGCGCTAGACGCCAGAGAGGCGTATGCTCCATCTAGGGGCTCTGCCTGGTTTGGGTGGCCGGTTGGGCTAATTGAGTTTTGCTTTTAGTAATAACAAAACAACTAGACAAACAATGAGAAAAGCCAACTCAACAGCAATTCTCTATGACGTTGAGCTCTGCTACGTGCATATTGCGACTTTTCTCGGCACTGCGACTAAAACTTAAGGCCTTTAATTGAATTCAAAAACCAGAAAAAATATGCTATACATATGAGCTGAGAAGAGAAATCGGCAACGCCTTGGGTGGCAAGTTGTTCTTGTTGTTGTTGTTGTTTCGTTGTCACCTGGCCACAAAAGAGCTTCAGCGTTAACTTGGCCAACACTTGAGTTGGCTTCAAGTGTAAGCAAAGAAGCTGCGCTTCAGCCAAGCTGAGCACCAACAGAGCCACTTGAGTAAATCACCACAAACATAACACCCAAAACAACAACAACACCAACAACAACGACAACAAACACAACAAACACAATAGCAATGAAAGGCAGAAAGTGCGCCACACACACGGACACAAGATGACAAAAAAAATTTGAAGCAGACAGTCGGGACGGTGCCCGACTTTGGAATACCCTATACCTTTTTTTGCCGATAAGCACTAAATCCAGCATACGGTAAAATGGGTAGGAAAATAATTTCTTTAATGTCTCTTTTTCAAAGTTTACTATGACTGTAAGCATTTTCCTATTGGGAGGTTGCAATTGACATGTTTTCCTATTGGGAAGTGGGGGCAAAAATTACTTTTACGCCCACAAAGTCAATGTCGTTGAATTGTAACATAGATCAAAAATACATATATGTATGTGACAATTTTCAAATCAATATATTGGGGGGTGTGCCAGTAATTAAGGTAAATTGATTGCGAGGGAAAGGTGGGTGCTATTGAAAAAAGGTGGATACAGTTTTAACGATTAGGGTCACATGAGTCTCCACACCAAATTTTGTAACTCTAGCTCACATGTATCCATGTTTATGGGCGAGGGGAAAGCGGGTAAGATATCGTCTTGATTCCACAAACTTCATCTTACATTAGATTACGCGCATCTTTCGGTAAAATATTGTGTCTCTAGCTCTTATGGTCTCGGAGATCTATCCACTCATACAGACTGACGGACACGGTCCAATCGCAACCCGAGTCAATGATAAGACTTTTGGAACTTATGGTCTGCCACGCCTTCTTCTGCCTGTTACATACATTGCACAAAGCTATAATACCCTTTTACACTTGGTGTACAGGGTATAAAAAGGGCGTCATTGTTGGTGTTGCTGCTACCGCCTGTCAAGTGGGTGGTTTGAACAGCAACGGTAAATAAAGCCAGCTAACAAGTAGCAGCCACAACAACAAATAAAAACAACAAGAACAACAACAAACACTTGAGCAGCGTAAGAGTAAGACCTCCAAGGTGTTGGCCAACTTGGTCACAATTATGCGCCATCAATTCCATTGCCGCTTTGTCTTATTAGCCAGGCCAACAACAACTTAAAGCAGTAGTCCGCTCTTTGACATGATTTATGCACACACCAACTCAAAATCGCATATATTGTTTATATAGTAAAAAAAAAAAATCATATATATTTATGAAAAACTTTATTGAATGTCAGGTTTAGCGGGTTTTAGTTGCGACTCGCATTCTATGATAAACATCTGCAATTAATTTCATTGACGGTCTTTGGCGGTCTTTGTGCATCTTAGTTAGTTGTTAGCTCAAGTCTTAGTGGTACCCCCTGGAAAAGTCCGGTGAGCTGACAATTACTAATACTTATTACTTTTCATATGCTTGAAAATTAATAAAGCTTAAAAGTGTTTGGCATATGACTTAATTATATATGAAAAATTACACGTAGCGCGGTTATTGATGACCCTCCGCTGATTATGTAGATTAATTGAAAGAGCGCTACTTGAATTTTATAGTGATTTTCCACGGAACTGAAACAAGTTGACAAATCAGTTGGCAAACCGGTTTCGAAAAATCCCACAAATACGACGAGGATCTCTATTGATGGTCTTCAGTTGTTAGCACTCAAATTGTGGGCCACGCAGAGCAAGCAATGATATTAGGCGAAAAGTTCGTGCGAACTACACTGAAAGCCAATTGAATGAATATGAATGCGTGTGGTAAGCGTAACGAGTGAGAGGACGAGTTAAGTTAAGTTAGCTTACGCGGATATAGTTTAGAATGAGAAAGCGCCGCTTTGAGTCTAATCACACAGGTTGTGATTCCTTTGAGAATGAATGAGACGACTAGTGAATACTCATTGTAGACACACATCTCAGCGACCATAGTTTGATACAGTTCTATAGTTTTCCTCGGAGATTCGAATATTTTAGTGAAAAGCTGCACAAATTCAGTTGAAATTGGAGACTAATCATACATTTGTGCTATTTTTCTAAGAACGAAAGTGTAAAACCAACAAAATTAGCTGAAATTTGCTCTGAAATATTATGTATTCGATTGATATGCTGCTTACTCTCCGTTATATCCACAAGCAAAGCGTTTCACTTGATTTTTGTTTCATTTCTTCTGGCAAATAACTCCTCATAGCTACACTTTTGTAAGTGATAACATGAGATTGTTGTTCTGCTTGCTCTCAGCAAATCCCCAAACAACAGTGTTTCACTTGAGTATCGCTTCAGTTCTGACTGATACACAACTCGCTAAAACAGTTTCACTTTGAAAGTTATCTGTAATTAGAGTATAACTCAGTGCCATGGCAATTTCTACAGAAATTCGATTGAAGCTGCGTTGTAAGCAAACTATTCAGTGTCTATAATGTACTTTAGATGCATTTTCGTGTCTTCTCACATCTGTAACCTCATAACCTCGAATTCCTTTATCAAATTAAGAACCTTTTGTTTTTATGCATAATGTGTTTTTCGTGTGTCTGCACTCAGTGCATATGGTGTTTCTCTTTTTCATATACTTTTAATATTGTTTTACAAAAAACCACTTTTCGAAATGCAATTTTCCAATTTCACAGCACAATTTTCGTGTGCGGAAAAGCTGCAAAATGTAATAAACACTTACAGTGCTCAACCCAAAATGATGATGGATCACCAATCGCGGCTAACGCCATAAAATGGCAACAAGTCAATAAGTAAAAAACAACAACAGCAGCAACAACAACTATGGGGGTCATATTGTAGTTGCAGGCTGGTTGCAAAATTGTATGCAGGTTGCAACAACCGCCACACACACATTCAAAGTCAATAGCAATAGCAATTTTTGCAGCCATTTTTTTCGCATCGAACTTGCTTCCCAGGCCAACTGACTGACTGACAGACGGACACACAGACTATACGACTGGCTGGCCAATTTTTTGCTGCAACAAAAAACAGTTTTGAGGTATTAACACAAAAGCCGCTTTTTGACTGCATACAGTTATTGTATTGGTAGTTCTTTTTATATGTATGTGTATATAGATATATTTTTATGGCGGATTTGTGTGATCCGTTGCAATATTTTGAGCCCAAAGCTCTGGCTGCTGCCGCATTGTCTTGCGGGTACACGAAAAAAAAAACAAGCACGTCATACAAAAAATAATAATAATAATAATGTTGCACAGACTTCTACTTGTTGTAGTTGTGCTTTTTTTTTTGTTGCAGTGGCAGCATCCCGCAACAGTGGCCGCCGCAGCAACAACATGTTCATGCCTCATTATTTTTATACGATTTTTGCGGTTCGTTGAGATTCGTTGAGGTGCCGTCTGCATTTTCGGTTCTCAGGCTTACTTAAGATACTTTTTTGCGCTCGTTTTCAATTGCTTTTTAAATTAACAGAAAAAGGCATATATAACATGTGAGTATAATGAAGTAAAAGGCTAAAAGCGGCTCAAAAACTTGCCCAAAATGGCAGAGAATTCGACAAAAAGTGAAGCCAACACATGTTTTGACGCCTACCAAAAGACAAGTCATAACAAATGTTGCCACAAAGCCGCCTTATATGCATATTAGCCTAAGCTACACACACTCATATGCAAAACAGAAATTATTCAAATTCAATTATTGTCAATTTTATTTATTAATAATGCGCATAATTGTCAAATTTGCCAAATTTATGAATGCCGTTAAAGAAGCAGAAAAAAAAAATGTATAAAATAAACTTGCATATATTTTGTAGCTGCATCTGTGTGTGTTCACTGTATCTTTGTGTGCATGTTGCGTCCACACATGCACTTGGCTCACTCACGAACCAGCTCACGAGTTATGCAAATCCGAGGCCCCAGGCCAGAGATCGCGTTCTTGTCTCCATGCGTCTCAGTGCCCGCTGGAAACTCATATTCCGAACAGCCGTACATGATTTTTGTGCGCTTTGCGCCAATCCGCTCGAATTTATGAGACATGTTGAAATGCATCTCACCTTGATTATGTGTGGCTGCCAGCCACCAAAGACGACGATGACGATGACGACGACGAGGATGAGGACGACTCAGACAAGCTGTTTTGCTCTGTTCATTTGAGGTCTTGAATTGCATGCTCGCCCATCTGATCTGGCCCTTGATTTGGCCATTCGTTTGCTTAGTTAGTTTGTCTCCAAGCTGCACAGTATCTGAATCCAAGTCACATGATGTGTAGCGCCTCAAGATTAATGGCAGTGCGTTTAATTTGTTTTTGGGTGTTTCGTGTTGTATCTGGCTTCTAAAGATACATTTAGTTGCTTATATGAATGCATGTAGTCAGTGTTTGTTATTCACTCGCATTGACACGTCATCTGAGCAGCAGAAGCAACACAAATTTATATGACTAAGCTCTATAGTGGAGTTTTTGCGTTCCAGCTAATTGCAACGTCTTAAAATTACGAGTTATGTATGGCTTTGCTTACAAGAGAGTTGAACTGCAACAAGGTTGTAAGCAGTAAACCAATCCGATTACAATCGCCATATTGCAAGCTGCAAAAGACCGCCTGCTCTGTAGCCGGTGAAAGGTGAAAGAAAAGCTGCGAATCTGCGAATCTGCGAAAAGCGATTAAGGTCTTTTGCTCCTAGATGCCACTTTGCTCTGGACATAAGCACAGAGAAGAGTTACACACTTTATGTATACTCTGAGAATCTGAACTATACTATTTTGCTTGAAGCACTTCTTTCGAATAAAAATACTGATATGAAAATAGGTATTCGACTTGAAGCATCAAACACTGACGAAAACGAGCTGTCTTTAGTTGGAAACTGTTTTCTAAAAACATTTTGGAAAATCCTTTAGAGAAGCGTATAATACCATGGAAACCATGTTTATTCGGTAATTTTCAAACGCAAGACAATATAAGTCTGACAGCGAGATATGCGAAAAAATCTAGATATACTAGAGTGCCTAGAGTAATTATAATCTCTGATCAAATCAAATGTGTTGCGAAAGGCCAAAGTCAATCGGAACGGGACTATGTGCTATAAGCTTGTCCAGTTGCTTGCATACGCAGTTGATATCGATAACATTGGTCGTACTACGCGAGCAGTTACCGGAGCCTTTGTGGCTATTGGAAGAGAATCTGCCAGTTTGGGATAGTATATGAGATCAAGGCAAAGTACATGTTTTCTTCGAGTAGAGATACACAGCTCTATAAGACGCTGAACCTATCCGTGTTGCTTTATGACTCTAAAGCATGGGTGATGATGCAGTCTGATGAAAGTGCCCTTAGAGTGTGTGAGCGGAAAGTTATACGTAAGATCTTTACGCGTTGGCAACGTCTACGGCTAATTATGGATGGGTCACGTTGTGCGTATGGATGAAGAGCTACTGCGAGAAAGGTCTTCAATGCCACTGTTGACGGGAGGCCTCGGGAAGAGCACACTAGCTGCCTTTGGTATCACCGATTGGAAAAAGCGCACACCACGTGGTCTCTTGAAAACAAGTCTGGATGTGTTCGCCTCAACTAGTTTAAAGGCTGGATACAGACAAAGACTGACTTTTTGCTTCATGCATAACCTCTAATCAAAGGAATAGCCAGCAGGACTACTCTAAATGCCGTTCCACACCTGCTTGGCTTAAAGTCCTACCCCAATGCCGTTAATTTTGCAGCTACCCCTTTTTTGCTGAAACGCTCTGTTTTATGGTTTTCGACATGATATTAAATAATTCAAAAACGTGTAATTTTGTTAAACACAATAAAAATAAATGTCTGCAGTTGATTTTTGACATACAAATTGCTGGCAGCCAAAATGAAGCCAAAGTCAAGGCAACAAAAACCTACTTATTTTAGCTTTTTTTTTTTAAGTGTGTATACACTTAAATAACATGCAGCATGAAAATTATAACGCATCAGTCACGATATGCACAGAGCGACAGCAACAACAACAACGGCAACACACAGAGTTGCAACCAGAAGTGGCAAGGCCCCATTGGCTGGCTGGCTGCATGTGAAAATCTTTCAACACAAAAGTGCAAAACATTTTCAGCAAACGTTTTTCTGTCGGCCTTTTCTGCTTGGCGGCCATATTGGCAGAAAACTGTGCAGAAGTTTCGTGTAACAACAAAATGGTTTATTAAGAAAGGAAATGAGGCATTTGGCAGCTGAAAAAAAAGCAAAAACAACAACTTTGCGGTTGTTCTAGTTGTTGTTGTTGTAATTGCTGCAGCGTTTGGCGTGCTTGAAATAAAAAATCATGAAAAAAAACAGCTTGATTTTTTTTTAGTTTTGATTATAATATGCAAATTGCTGTTAATAACAAGCCGCTGCATAAATTACTTTTAAAAAAAAAATATATATATTTATAAGAGAACCTAAAAAAAACGAACTCTAACAAAATTCAATGACCTCCGCGTTTAGGGGGGCGGCCGTAGAGCGGCAGAGACAAGTTGTAGATACATTTGGGCATGGCTAGATAGAAGCATATATGAAACGAAACTTTAGACGCGGGCGCTGTCTAATAATAATGAAATATTTCAGAAAGATTCCTCACAAGCAGCTACAGATATAAAAACAACAACAAACATTGTTGTTGTTGTTGCTGTTGTGTTATTTATGTTGGTCGATCGGCCATACTAATTTCAAATTTAAATCTTTCGCTGTGACCTTTCATGCCTACAAAACATTCATACAAATCGAGCTATACTATGTATGTATTTTTCTTAATTTCAAAAGCGTATTAAATTACACACGCATGTGTGTGTGTGTGTGTGTGTGTGTGTGTGGATACTGCGGTACACGCTGCGCTGGCATGCCCCGCAAAGTTGAAACAAGAATTTCAAGTATGTTTAACCCAAAACACAAACAGCAAAACATACACACAGACACACATGCACTGAGAAACGCAACATTGATGCGGACTACGAAGCGTTGCCTCCGACATGCCTGGGCTTAAAGTATTTCACAGGAAATCTTTGGAAACGAAATGAAACCAACTAAACCCAAACCCAAACCCAAACCCAAGCCAAGTGTAGCCAGCGGAGCAACCAAAGAATCAGCCAACCAGCTAACCAGCTCAACAATATGTTCTACACATTTCTTTTATTTTCTGTTTTTTCGTTTTTCGTTTTTCGTTTTTCGATTTCGCTTTTGGTTTTTTGAGTCGTTGTCGTTTCATGTGTGTGAGAAATCGAAATCCCAAAAACTAAATCCTATAATGCCTTCAAGGGGCAGCCAGGCAAAAAGAGAAACTCACTCAAACAATCTGTGACTTGAAACGGCTACATATTTGATATGTGTTGTTGTTTGTGCTGCCCCCACACACACACAGATACACACACACACACACACACACACACACACACACACACACACACGCACACACACACACTCAGACGAGCCAAGCGTGCGCGTAGTCTATAATAATGATAAGATGGCTCTTAATCAGAAAATTTATATACCCCTGAATTTAGTTGTTGTTGCTGTTGTTTCTGTTGCTTTGCCCTCATGGCGACCTCATGCCTACACACACAAAGATACATGCAACACTCAGCGCTCTTATAGCGCTGCCTGATGATGGGTTATGCTCGTTTATAATTATAGGTCCTGTCAAATGCTAAATGAAAGGCACATCAAAATCCAGCCCCAGTCAAGTCAAGCTATACAATTTTCAGTTTAGAGCGTTACGCTATGTGCCTCAGCTTGTTGCCTTTGTTGTTGTTGTTGGCACTGAAATTTTTGGCCATTTTTTTTGTGATTCTGTTAAGTGTCTGGGCGTTGAAGTGTTTGCTTTGAAGCGCGCTTTTCATTGGAGCACAAAATCTGGCAAATGGTGGGCTGACTTGGTTACAATGGAGCGGGGAGCACAGTTTTTGCATTATTTGATTTTTGGTCTAAGTTACTTAAAACTTTTAGCACAGTATAGCAGTTTGTATAACAGTGTATAACAGTTTGCATATAGCAGCAGTAACACTGCGAATTACTGTAATTAAACTTTAATGGTCCAGAGTGCAATTTTTTTAAATATTTACTAGAGTATAACAGTTGCAATTGCTGCAGTTTGTTGTTAAAACAGTTTAAGTTACAACTATTTCAAAACCAAGTTCTATTTTAGCGTGACATATGACAGTATAACAGTTTTTTTGGCCATTTTTCTGCTGCTTTGTAGCACGAAATCAGGCAAATGATGGGCTGACTTAGTAAGAATGGAGCGTGCGCTGCTGTAGCAAAGTTTTAAATTACATATTTCAATTTGTGTTTTTTTTTCTCTAAAATATTTTATACTGTTTTTCATGCGATTTGGCACAAGATAACAGTGTATGACAGTTTGTATAACAGTGTATAACAGTTTAAATAGAGCTGTAGAAACACTGCAAAATGGTGTAATTAAACTCGACTTTTTTAGCGCTTAATTTTTTAAAACATTTACTACAGTATAACAGTTGAAGCTTGCAACCATAGTTTAAGTTTATAACTTTTCTTGTTGCTTGTGTTTCAAACCCAAATTACAATTAGCTGAACATATAACGGTTTAACAGTGAGTCAAATTCCATTACTAATGCCTGCTACCTCTAGTAATAAAAAGTTTTGGTTTAGAGGAAAATGCAGTTATTTGAACTTACCGCTTGCACTCGTTCCGAAATTGTCTGCAAGTAGTGAAAAAAACAAATGCATAAATTAATAATAGTTTGAAATAATACGTTTTTGATAGATTAGTTGAACTTTTGCTTAATTTAATTAACACCGCCTACAAAAAACTGACAAACAACCTGCCAACAATAACATTCAATGCAATCCCAAAAAAAACAAATTCTCAGGCCTTAAAGTTGCTACAATAAATCTCCTCATATTTTTGTGGTAACCTAACCGGATTGAAAGGCAAATACCTATAAAAAAAAAGAATCTCGGAAAGGCGCAAATGCCTCAGAAAAACAACAACAAATTGAAAAATTTCGTGCAGACTTTGACCGCAAATACTATAGAAGTTGTTGTTGTTGTATTTTTGGGTCTGTTTGCTATAAAATATGATATATATTCACACACTACGCGCTGAGAACTGTGCGAGGGAGAGCAGTGTTGCCACACTGCCGCGACTGCGGCAATCAATCAAAAAACTACGCAGAGCTCTATATCAGCGCGTAGTGTGAACATAGTATTTGGAGCAAATCAAATGCAATGCAGTCCCAGAGTAAAAAGCAGCTCCAACAATTTCAGCTTAAAGCCCGAAAGGGTTTTATTTTATAGGCTTCTTTTTTTTGTATTTAGTTCAAACAACAAAATACAAATTTTTCGCACGCAAATCATGCTTGTAGAGTGGCTTTTTTTTGGAAATAAAAGTTTAAATGGTTGCATAATTATATAAGACGAGTTCAGAAATGACCAGTATGCAAATTTTATGAGCTTGGCTAAGCTGCTCTTAGCTGTGGCCAGAGATTTGTGTGAGATTTTGTTCAAAATGATAGATACAAAGTTGGCTTGTATGTATGTATATCTGCTACGGAACTTTCTATAAACAACTCACACGCATCGTAGCATCAGCTCTATTTGCTCAAAACTTCATATTACATGGTCCCTTTAAGCTTGTCTCGTAAATTTTGCGTCATGTCGCATGTTGCAACAAGAAGCGAACATAATAAAAATATTTTTAGCTGCAAGATCAACAGACGCAAAAGCCACCTAGAAATGTGAGCAACCCGTTGATGATGAGTTCGACTGACCCAACAACAACAACAACAACAAGAAAAGGCGCGAAATATAATTCAAGAAATGTCAGAAACCAAAGACAGACATGGTTATAAGTATTTTTAGCGAAGCGCACACCTTAAAATGGTTTCTGAGTCATTCATTACAAATTGAGTATTTCAAAATGGAAGTGCAGCAGAATATTCGCTTAAAGTTGAGGAGGCGCCGCTTAAGTTCATATGTTAAAAAACTGTATATTTGACACTTTCTTGAATATACTGAGAAAACAAAGAAAAAGAAAGCAAGCTGTTGAAAGCCGAAAATCTAGAAGAAATTTGGAACTCAAACACTTTTTATTTTGAGAAAGTTCTTCTTCTTCATTTTTGTTCGGTATAGATGAATTTTGACTTCGTTTTCAAAATTCAAGACAATTCGGTATTATGAGAGTCGTCTGCGTTGCTTAAAAGACGAGAGACGACAGAGCATGTTCACAAACAAGGAGACAGCGAGCACGACTATTATCCATAGTTTGGAATTTATTGGGAAATGCTAAAACGAAGACGACTGTCACCTGCTGAAAATTGGCATTCGGTGAAATGACTACTCTGGTAGAGCTGCAATACTATCGATAGTGTTATCGATATATTGAATTTTCCACTATTGCTGGCTTAAACATACGCTAAGCGGTTAAGATTATAAAGCTAGAAGCAGAAAAAAAGATAGTACTATCAATAGTATCGAATCTATCGTTACAATCGAATAGTTTTGCAGCTCTACTCTTGTTGTTTTTATAGCTTCATACAGATTATAGCTCACAAGATAATGCGTTACCCGCTCTTGTCAGAAACGCGTATAACTTGCCGATTCGCCCAAAGCCCCTATTTCATGCCTATGCCAAACGAAGACATAGTGAAACTATTAAAAGCTACTGCTTAAAATGTTTTGAAACATTAAAATTACACTAAAACAACAATTTGACATAACGATTGATCGAAATGTTCTAATGAGCTATTGAGATACCACTAGAGAGGAGCGGCTTTGTCGCCACAAGTAACCCACTGCGCGTTGCACTTAATGAATGTTCCTTAATCTCAAACTAACTGCACAGCAATCCAACTTAAGCCACTTTGTGGACAATCTGCTTGCCGTACTCCCAACAATCCCAATAATGCTGCCATTAAAGAGCTGCCTCTCTACCAGCACACACCGCTTCAGACATTGGCTCAGTCATTTAGACACTTTGTAATAACAAGGCTAAGAGTATTTTGCGAACCTGACTTTGGATTTTCATGCATTTCTGCCAGTACAAAAGTCATTGCAGCAACGCTTTAAACTTGCCTCACACACACAACACAAGTCATGTGGCAGCGTTGTCATTTAAGTCATCGAACACGCATTGGTACATGGTGTCAGTGTCATGGGTACAGTGTCAGTGTCCTGCCAGCGATGCCAGGCCGGCCCGGCATATGTACATTGCCCAAAGACCCGCAGTCAAGTTTTGCTCTTGGCCCACAGTTCATAAATAATCGTCTTAAGTTGAGACGCGGCTGGGTGGCTCTGAGCATTGCCATTGCGACAGATTAAGCCAGGGCCAATGTGATGGCAAAAGAGCAAAACAGTTTACAGTACTACGGGTACTGCCATGACCATCATCATCGTCACCATCGCATTGCATCGCCCATCGCCAGCTCACATCTATAGTACCATCTCCATTAGTCGCAACACTTTACTACAGACATTGCACTTTTGAATCTGCGCGGCGCAAAAAGTAAGTATACGTATACAGAAAACAAAAACAGAAACAAGAATGAAATGTATCTTTTGGTGTTGGTTGTTTTTTGGTTGCTGTTGTGATGGTACTTTTTGTGTGATTGCAACAAAACGCATGAAAGAAAGCCAACTGTACTGAACGCTCAGTTATTCCAAAAACGTTTCAATGAATGTCGCAGTGCTTCAATTTTTTCACCAGCCAACAACAAAGCGACAACGCAGCGTTGTCATGTCAGTGTCGTGTTGTAGTGTTTGTTGTCTTTGTTGTAGTTGTCGCTGATCCCATTTTAATATTCTAGATACTTAAATAAAGTACGTGTCTGGCTACGGCAGCAAACGTTTATTGTTTGTTAATTGATTTTCAGCTCCGTTCAGTTCAGGCCGAAGTTCTGGCATCCGTCTCGCCGTCTGTGCGTCCCTCCGTCCGTCCGTCTGACCGTCCGTTCGTCCGCTGTTAAAATGCAAAGTGCAACTTCAAAAAAAACTTGAGTTGGAAAATTTCGTATGCAAAATTTGTTTGCCTGGCAGTAAGTCTCAGTCCCGGGAACCGACGTTTCATCTCTTCTGGCCTTTTTGGTAATGGCAAGTGGCAAGTGGCTCCCATGGCTAATGTCTTGACGCAATTAATTTGCAGACTACGTCAGCCTTGACGACAAAACTCACTGACAATTATCAAGGACTGTGTGGAACTGCCAGTCTGACAGTTGACAGCGTGTGCCGCGCCAGTGAGTAATATCTGGCGAGCAGCACCTATAGGCCGACTACGGTCATTTAACGGTAATTACAAAGCGGGAAAAGCGCTTTCCGCGAAAAACGTGTAGTAGGCTCTTAAGAGCTGACTGTCGCTGCTGCTGCTGCTGCCCGTTTGTCTGAGCCGACAAAGCCAGGCCAGCTATCCAGCCAAGTGAAGCATAAAAGAGCCCAAAAAGCAGCAAAGCCTCAAAAGTATTAAACGAAGCCACGATTTTCTTCTTGCAACGTCTTGACTCTATTTATGTGACTATTGAAGTGCTGCGCGCTCTTCCTGCCGCAGCTTGAGTCAAGTCTAGTGGTTTTTTGTGGAGAGCACTCTTAGCGTATTTTTTTTTTTTTGGGCTCAAGTTGTCGGGTTTTGCGGCTTGGCTTTGATTTTTGCTTGATTTCTTTCAAAATCAAGCCGGGCAGAAGGTAACGTTCTGGGGCACACTACAACGAAATAGAGATGCAGTCACCCAGCCACGGCGCTCGACAGGCATTTGTGGCATGTACTCGTTGCTGTTGTTGCTCACATTGCATGTGCAGCGACTGTGACGCCATTTTCAACAACAGCGTATGCAAAAGAGCCAGAAAAGAGTCAGAGTCTTGGAGCAGCGCAAAGAAACATGTCCAAAGGGAAACCGCCAAAAGGATAATCAGCAACAATTTAGTATTATTACACCACGTTCGAAACGATCGAAAGCATTTGGTTGCTGGCAGACAAGAGGCACAGCGGGTTGCGGGTGGCACGGGGGGGTCAGCACACCACACAAAGTTGTCTGTCAGTTTTTTAAGCCCCAAAACCAGACGAGGTCTTAGCAAGCGGCAACTCCGAGACTTGGGCGTAGCGTTGTTGGACAAGCAACAACAACAACAATAACAACGCTGGGCTGCTCGCTGAGTCAAGTATGCATTTCAAAGAAAATCATTATTATCGATGCGACGACGACGACGACGACTACGACGACGACGACGATGATGTCTATGGGGCTCAGACTTGGCTCTGAGCTGGCTGAGCTGGCTTTGCCTTTTGGTATTTTCACGTAGCCGTAGATTGAGTTTCAATGGAAAAATGATTTGCAAATTGACTTTAACGAATTGCTCAAGTGAAGCACTGAGCAGGTTGCTGCTGCCTCTACATAGTACTACGTCAGAGTCAGAGTTGCCTCTGGTTCAAGGCGCATGTTATGGAATTTTGATTATAGCATTTGTGAGCTTACAGCCTTTTGTCTGCGTCTGGAATGCGTTTTGGTTATTAGAAGAAAGCGCTCTGCACATGCTGCACATGTAATTGGCACGCATTGCCGTTGCAACAGCAACAATGCCATGCAATCCGCTTGCTGCATGCACACAGCACCCAGTCTCAACTGCCAACTCAAACAATCAGCCGGCTCAGTGCCGTCCCGGCAGCCATGACTATCTGAGGCAAAAGTTGTTACCGACTCCTTTTGATGCCATTTCATGGGCTCTGCTCTGACTATGGCCAAGCTAACGGCCGCAGGGCAAAACAGTCAGCCTGATGTCTGATCCATTGGCTGGACTTGGTTGGTTGCCGCCGCCACTATGAACGCCATTATCAACATCATAACGTGGCCGGTACGGGGCTTGGTGTAGAACCAGACTTGCAACCAGCCAGCTTTGTTTGCCCGTTGGGCGCTGCAAGTTCGTATATCATTATAGAAATTACCTACTCCATCGAGTCTCGTTCGTACCGCATCGAACTCTGGGGCAGCCATTGTTAGTATTTTGCTATTAACGTTAACTCTTTGGCACAATCTGGCCGCTTGATCTTGTTGCGGCGATAACAAAACTAAGCAACAAACTAAGTAGAAACAAAAGCCCACAACTGTCATAGGCAGGCATATAGCAGTTGCCCCGCCCACTTTGGCTGTAAGCAGCCTTTGAACTAACTCCCCTAACAAAATCAGTTGTAAATTATTGAAATCTAATGGAAACGTTGATGTCATAAGCACAAATACTTGTGCTTCGACACTAAATGGTTTTCTGATAACAAAGGCATTAGCATTTTGCCACTACTTACCAGGACTGCCAAGGAAGACTGAGGAATACAATCGCCTGGAGGCGTCTGCAGTTCGAGCATCGGCAGGTGAGGACCATTCTCTTCGACACCATCGTCCTGTAAGAGTTAGAGAAGCCGCTTATTAGTTGTTGTTCAATTTTTAAGGTTATCAATCATGTTAGATATTAAACAAATGTTATCATGTAATAGGCTTTAAATGTAGTTGCTTAAGGCTTAAATTAAGAGTTGTTGCGAATTTTCGGTGATGTTAGTAGAAAGGAGCCATCTATTGAAAGCTTAGCTTGTTAGTTTGCTAAACGCCAGACAACAAATTTCAAATACTCTACGCTATCAGCAAGGAAACGCTTCAAAGTTCTTAAAAACACTAATGCATGTTTGTCTGTTAACTAACAAAAGTCGACTGATTTTGAGCTCGTATTATAGGCTTTTTGCTGAATGACAGTCTATATATCATAACTCTCAAAATGCCAAAGGGTTTTACGTTATCAACAAGCAAATGCTGCAAAGTTCTTGCAACAACTCAAGTCTGTCACTCGCCTTCTGACTGACAACTGCCGTAAGCACCCTAAAAGAAACCCCCCAAAATCAGCTGTCAGCTGCCAAACTTCCATCAAGACGCCGCCTAGCATGACCAAATCTCACAGTTATGAACACTTTAAGATCGTAAAACTTTAAATGAAATACCTAGTTACAAAAAAATAAGCTAGAATGGGAAGTACCTGTAAAAAAACCTGCGCTTACAATGAAAATGGCGCTAATAATAATTTGGTTTATTAGCTTTAAAGCACAATGAAGACACTGTGGCAAGTGGAGAGGCGTGTGCTCCGTGCGCGAAACCAGGGTGAGTTGCAGCCAACCCTCGCATGGCGTTTTTTATATACAGTCATTTCTATTTTTTTTTTTTTAAGCGCTTTCTTGAGCTCAACAAGGGAGTTGGCGGAGACGTAGACCAAGACGAGGACGCACCTTTATTTAAATTTGCTGCGGCCAAGGGCGGGCTATAGTAATGTCGTTGTTTTCTTCTTTTTTTTTTTGTGCTCAGCTTTTTTTTTTCGTTTTACTTAATGGGCAATTTTCTTGGTAGTAATGGGCACGTTTTATGGACGCTTTTGTGGGGTGTTTATGGTGTACACAAGGGGTACAACACTACGGACAACAGTTAGTCGGGCGTGTGAATGACCCACAGCAAAAACTGCAACTCCGTGGGTGTAGAAACTTGTCATTTTAAATAAATATTAATAGCTTATAAAAAATAAAAACACAAAATGTATAAAAACAAATCAAACTGTCGCTTAAATATAAAAAATAAAAACAAGTCTAATTAAAGTAAAATAAAATTAATAGACTCAAATAATGACAAGAACAACAACAACAACAACAACAAGAAGAAGCTGAAAGACCAAGACAAAGACAAAACCAAAACAAAGTGTCGCAACAAAACCAAAAACCAAATTGTTCGCACATAAATCTTTACACTAAAATTTTTATTGTCGTTTTTATTGTAAAAAGCGAAGCGCGGCATAAACTACACGCAGAGCCAAACAGTCTGTCTGCGCCTGCCAGAGCGCGCTCTCAGACAAAGCCAAGAGAGAGCGAGAGAGAGAGAGAGAGAGAGCGTTAACGGGCAGCATTTCCCCTCTCTGCCTGAGTGAGCGCACATATATCGTAAACGTAAGTTGCTTGCTCGCTTATATCGTAAGAAGGCAGCGGCATTGCTTGTGCAAGCGAGATGCCGCTAGTGAAGACTGCGGCGAATTGAGGTTGAATGTGTAAAAAACAAAAACAAAACTTGCGGCGAATTGGGCCAAAGTCTTAAGAGACGACGACAACGACCAGTCGTCAGCAGCGAAATGAAATGAAATGAACGGCTAAACTTAAATACAAGCATGCAAATTGCGCGCGTGTGTGTGTGTGTGTGTGTGTGTGTGTGTGTGCGTATCTATGTGTGCGTTTGATATTAGCTTTTTCGCCGCTTTGTTTAAGCCCAAACACACAAGAGTTAATGATTTTTGGCCTTTTTTTGCGGCTGCTTATGCAATGTTAAATCAATAAATTGACAAAAATACAAGAAAAAACAAAAGTTCTATAACTAAGCACACACACATAAAGGCAAGCAGCTTTAACCCTTAATGAACGCTGCAATTTAAGTGTCGAGTTTTAGTTTTGACCCTCAAACGAAATATTTTGGCAATTCCTCAAATTGAAGTGTACAAAATCCTGTTCGCAAGCAAGAATTCGCGATGTTGTAATGAAACCGTTGCAGAAGAAATGCTGAGTCAAGGCGTCCCGCCATAAGCCTTGACAGCAATGAAATCTTCAAATTGTGGCAATAAACGCTTGATACACAGCAAAAACTCTTAAATTATAGAAATTTAGAAGCAGCTAGCGTATTGCTTAAGAACGTTAACTATAATATAAACATACATTTTGCAAACAGCATTTAATTTCATATACACTTTTTTAGAACCTTTCTGAATTGCGAATATGTAAATAAAATGAACTATAGCTAACTTTTGCTGCTCTTCTTGACAAAAAAAATCGAGCAACTGAGTTGAATGTCAGCACAAGTGCTAGGCCAAACCGGTGATAGCATTCAGTGTTCAGGGCAGTTCTGTTCAGTACCGCTTTCTATATTTATGAAATTTGATCAAAGGCACTTTAAATATGTTTCACTTTCATATGAAAATACCCATCATTCAATTTATGCCTAAATTGAAAACACAAAGCGTGATTTCTAATAATTACAGCCAAACTTAAGATTAAATTTGATTTACTTTTGCTTTGAGGTTTTTTGCCAAAAATGTAACAAAATAAAAGTCAATTTCGCATAATTAGTAATTAACTTTGTCAAGACAATGTTAAGGCGATGTTGTCGATCCTTGTCATCAAGTCGATCGTTTTCAGTTATGACTTGGAACAACAAAAAATGAAGGACAAAACCTAGCAAAAAAAAGCAGTCAAAATCGAGCCTAACTTCAGTCGCGACACAGTATAGATATAAGCAAAACCAAACTCTGAACCTTAAGGCTGTGCCACTTGCAAGGCTATGCAACAATTGAGCACAAATAGGGTCACAAATGACCCTAACTGGCACTAAGGGTTAACAAAGCATTTTGTGCTTGTGAAAATTTCTATTTTCAATTTATGACATTTTAAAGATGTTTCACAGAAAACACGCGTTTTTGTCACAAATCTCTTAATGCCGTTTGTCGCTGAAAGTGCCAAAGGATTTATTGTTGCTCAGACCCCTTGGCCGCGTTCTAACTAAATTATTTTCGGCAGCTATTAATAGGCCTTTATTTCGGGCATGTAATACACACAAAGCACGGAACAGCACAGAGGCGACCCCATTCGTATGCACTTTGCTTAAGTGTCAATGGCATGGAAGCGGGCCCCAAAACAGCGGGCTCCTCGCGCTCTCTCTCGCTGCGGCTCTTTCTCAAGTGGCTTTGGTTTTTAGTTTGATAAATGGCGCTAGGCAGTGAAATGCAAGCGTGACGTAGCTGGTCTGTAGATTGGAGCGTGTTGGAACTTTAAAATCAAATGCAATGGAACTTTTGGGGCTTATCAACAGAAAAACATACAAAGTTCAAATGCAGGCTGACACACATTAATGCAATGCCAGTGTTAGACAGCGGCCGGCATTGGAAAAACAAATTTTCCATTTTACTTGTGGCAATCACAGCCGCCCGCGCCCCAACCCTCTTAGAGCGGCAACAGCAGACATTGTGTGTGTGTTTAGATAAAATTGTATTTCGAAAGTGACAGTTGAAATGATTTATCACTTGCGTCCGATGTCGCTCGGTCGGTCGGTCGGTCGTCGTCGTCGTCATCGTCGTCGCCAGGCAGCCACCCCCAGCCCTGCGCAGGCCTTGCTGTCGTCAAAGTTTTTAGCACAAGTGTCAGCCGTACTCCGCGCACCCCCTTTGCGGCGCTCCACGGCCCTGCTGCCAAATGGGTTCCAAAGTATGTTTGGAATTTTTTTGTGTAGAAAAATTGAAAATTGCTTTTTTCGTCAAGCGTCGCGGCAAGAGTCGCCCGCCGCACGTCGCCCGCTTTGCCGTCGCCAGCGCGCGACTTCATCTTTCCAATTTTCTACTATTTGGCTTTTGTAGCCCTCGTTATTATTGTTGTTTTTGGTCTCTTTGCATTTTTCATATGAAAATTTAATTCCGGCCCCAAAGCGCACACCCCAAACATGCTATGGGGGCTGCTCCGGCTCCTACTCGCTCTGTCCCTCTCTCACACTCTGTACAGCAGGCTAATTTAAAAATTTTTGTAATTTTTTCGCCTTGCTCTTTTGGAATTTGCAATGCGCGACAAAATGATTTATGTCGCTGGTGTGCAAAATTAAAAATATTACAAAACACAACTCAAAAAATAAATAAAAATAAAAACAAAACGCGCACAACGAATTTAAATAACATAAAAAATGTCGAGCAAAAATATTAACGCAAAATGGTAAAACACAATAACTGCAAACGCTTTAAAAACTTTAAATGAAAATGTTGAAAATTGCTCGGTTTTTTTTTCGCTCTCTTTACATTTAACGATTTTGCCTTCTTTTTTTACATTTTGGTTGTGTTTTCCAATTTTTATGCATGCGGCCAAACAATTTCGTTGCCGGCCGTTAAAAAAACCGCAACAATTTTTCAACATTTTCCACGTGTAAATTTTCCAATTGGTTGAGCGCGTGAAATGCGCAAAAATGTGTGTGCGGCGGCACAGTGTTGCAGTGGGCGTGGCTGGGCCCGCCCGCGCTCTATAAACGCTGATAGATTATTTGCCTAATTGTGGACCCCAAATGCAAGACAGCTGATCAACATGTTTAACAATTTATAAACAGTCCACAATGCAGCCCCTCTGCCCAGCCTAGGGTTAAGGCAACCCCAGCCAATTCCAGCTGCACTGCCGTCGGTGCTTTTGGCCGCAAGGTGCGTCGGCTAGACAGTCAGACAAGAGAGCCACTCTGTGTTTTTTCGGTACGGTTCACTACGGTTTTGCCTGGGTGGCTACAATATGTACTGGTTTTTGCGCTATAAATGCAAAAATGTGTAACGCAAACAGACGCCCATATATATATACATATATACAACATTTTGTATACTCTTTTTTCGCCTTGTATGTAAATGTTTAAATGAAAGTCGCGCTATAAATGGCGAACTGCGCTACACTTTTGGTCAAGGTTTATCGGTTCGTGCTGCCTCAATAGCTGTGCCACACTTTATGGGTCAACATGGCGGTTAATAAGTTTAAGTGTTTTTTAATACTATTATAAACTTCCAGAAGGCATAAAAGTCAAGTGCCGACTTCCTTTTGTCATATAAATAGAAACAAAGTACGGCCTATCAGAACTCACATTAGTGATATGATAAGGAAATGAAATCTTTGCCAGCAATCATTAGCAGTTAGCAGAATATGCATCATATGCGAAGAATTCATTCGAGAAATTGTAAGTGTTACCAAATGCATTTCAGTTGCTTAGTTTTAACTTAACTCTATAGAAATATAATAGTATAGAATTAAATTGTGGGGATTCGAAATTCAATTGTAAGATTCCCCGATTCTCAAGAATGGAAGTGTAATAAAAAAGTGTATCAGTCCATGAATAAAGCCGCCATCATAGTTAGGATTGATTTCATGAAAGCGTTTTTATCAGCGTACAACATATTTATATAATATTTATTATATATATATATATATCATCATGGTAAATTGGCCCTTACATTGAGTTGACTTGCTGAAAAGCGCTGCATACATGTGCTCTTTCTCTTTCCCAATTTTGCTTAAGAGTGAGTCGGTCTAACAGAGACAGCAACACAAGCAGCATCACACGTACACTGTCTTGCAAATGGTCGCTTTTCAGCAAAAAATTTGAATCTTCTCACGGTCCAGGATTCCATACTATTCCTTGCATGCTCCTTGGATGAATTTGTTGCTAAACAACTTTTTAGGCGTTATTTTTGTGCCTAAATATGTCGGTATATTTCGTGCTTTGTCATTTACCGACAAAATCCAGAGAATACTCTCATCTTTATAAATCGTGACAACAACCAAAATAACCTTGTTAAAATCGAAAATCAAATTACGGTTTTTGTCTCCTATTAAGGAAGTACGAAAAATTCGCTCTACACAAATAAGAATTTAGAGAAGATTGCGACAATTGTTCACTTAGCTCGTAACTTCTTAATATTATTATGCAAATATTTGAAAAATCAGTCAGAACTGTAAATGATTCGGAAAAACTATTCCATTTTTCGAGACTAGAACATGCGCAATCTTCGCAGATCGTCGCACATAAGCATAAACTCAGTAATACGCTGCTGCTCTTCTGATTTCCCTCAAATGCCTGACAGTTTTTCCCCAACTTAATGCCATTTTTTCTTACATTTTTCATTTTCCATTTCATTTTTGTTTGCATTCATTCGCTGTTCATTGTCTTTGTTTTGTTTTTTGTAATTATTCAGCATGCACAATTTTATACAATTTTTGTGCGACATTCATTCAGGGAAAAAAAAATAAAAAAAAAACAAAAACATTTGCAACGGTTTTGGCCGGAAGGTGGCGCTGCTGCAGCTGCTTTACGAGTTTGCGACAAAAAAACGGTGAGCAAAAAAAAAGAACAGTTATCTATTTTTGCCCAAAGCTTTTGCTGTTGTTGTTGTAGCCGCTGGCATTTTCCGCAGCCGTTTTCACAACATTTTCCAAAAACAACAACAACAACGACAAGAGAAAAGCAAATGGAAAAAAACGCATAATGCGCGTTGTTGGTTCCATTTTTTAATTTAAATGAAAAAGCTTTTCGCGCATAGTTATGAAAATAATGGCAAAACTTAAACGCACACACACACACACACACACACACACACACACACACACACACACACACACACACACAGCGACTTGTGCATCTAATGCATTGAAATGGCAACAAAATGGATTTAAAGCTTAGTCGCGTTGCACATTTATGCTTTGTGGCGTGAAGTGGGCGTGGCTGTTAAGCCTGAAAAACGCCACTCCGCCGTTGGCTTAAACTGGCATATGGCCGGGCTTTCAAGCGATTTGGCGGCTGTGCGTTGTGTTATCTTTGTTGCATGTTCGTTGTTGTTTTATTGTTTGTTTGCGTTTTTTTTCTGGGTTATTGCAAATTCAATAACATTTTATGAAAAACATGTGCCAAAAATGTCGCTCGAGCAAGTCTGAGGACCACACCTCGACAGCAACAACAACAACAAAAACAACAACAACACGTGGCAGGCTGCTTGCTGCTTGTAATTTAAGCTATGCAATTTTCGCTTTGCTTGCTTGTTGTTTGTCACCAGAGCGAACGACCGACCGACCGACCGTCAGTCAGTCCCAGCGTCCAGCGTCCGATTGTCTGCCAAAGCAATGTCCAATGTTCGAGACGCTCAATGCTGGAGAACTCGCTCATGTATCGCTTTACACTTGAAGTGAATTTGAAAGTCTGTTTTTGTTACACTTGCATAAAGGGTATATGCCATTTAGCATGTACTTTGTGAGACCCCAAATATCTGCTGGAACATTACACAATGGCATGTTTTAGGCAAATGCTATAAGCATTTTCGTTTTGGGTAACTTGACAGTTGACATAAACTCACTCACATATCATTCTTTTATTATAGGTTTGAAGGTATATAGGATAACACTTACTGCATTGAGAACTTTGAATGAAACACGAATTGTTCAAATGGGTTCAAGAATAGAAGCGTTTCGTTCGATGTTTTAGTTTTGCTAACAACTGTTGTCTTAGGACCATAAGCAACTCTCAAGAAATACTTTCGCGTAGAAATTGAAAAACAAACTCTATCATTCAAAAGATAACTATAGTCACTTTGGCTTAAAATGTTATTCTATATACTATAACAAATCTAGAACACAAGCTGCCTAAAGTACAGCATAAATGGTTTAAAAACTAGCAGATAAGACATGTTCGATTAGAATAAGTTATTGTAAAGAATCAAGATCTAGAAACTTTAGAATGTGCGACCAAAAAGGTTCAAAGAATGCTGCTTTTTGAATGTTTTGTTGTGTTGTGTTATACACTTCCATCGAATTCATTCGTTTTTGGACACGTTTGCCTGCCGATCACTGCTTTAATTGCTTGCAAATTACGTACCGCTTTAATCGATTTCATTTCAGTATTTCAGACGAGAAGCTGTCTTAGATTGATATCAATTTGGACTGGATGACCAAAAATTGGGAGCAAAGCTTGGGAATCAGCTGCATTGAGCGCTATTTCCAATTTGAAAACTGCAGTTCTGTTGAATACGCTCACTAACTAAGCCAGCAGCATAGCTTGTCTAAAGAGCAGCAAGTTTCTCTTAGAATAAGTAAGTGTATTGTGGCTTCGGCTGCGCGTTGTTTGACTTTCTTGCTGCAGCTTGGCAGCGCTCGTAATTCTTGGCAATTGGTCGCCAACTCACTGGCACACACACATACAGACTTATAATAATGCATACACATATAGCAGCAGCATCACTTCACTCTTTTCTACTTGAACATCAAGGGGGTTCGCGGGCGTAGGAGCAAAGGCAAAGAGTCAAGGGAACGCAGACTGACTAATATAAACGTACAATGGGCCAACTTAAGCTGAAATGACAGTTGCGACATGTTTGCGTAGGCGTGTGCGAGTCGCCGGCCAGTTGGACGGATGGACGGACGGACGGACGGACAAAGCGACAGCCAAGCCAAACGAGAAGCGCGCAAAAAAGGCAAATGGTTTGGTATTAATTTTTCTTGTTTCTTTGACTGCAACTGCCGCGCAACCGCCGCCTTAACCTACAAGTGTTGCAACTGCAGCGGCAGCGGCAGCTTCATCTACATCTGCAACACACACACAACGCGCTGTGTGTTGTATTTTAAAAGCTGTTTGTTGTCGTTGTTGTGGTTGCTGTTGCGAGGTGACAATAAACTTTATCGCATTCATGTGAATGCACTTTATGACACCTTCCCAACAAGAACAACAACAACAACAGCTAAAGCTACAACAAAACCCGTTCTGCGCCTTATGCGGCTGGCACCAGAAATTTCAATATAATTTCGTAAGTAAAGCAGAAATAAGCTGCAGAACTGAACTTTGTAGTGTAGTGTATAGTGTGGCAATTTAGTACGACTTCAATTTTTGCACGAGTGATTGCAACCTTTGATGAGCATTTGCGGCAAGTTGCCGTCTGCTTGTGGTCAGCGTAAGGCCAGCAGCGGAGCGCAGGGGGCGCGGGGCGTTGCAGCGCCCGTACGTACGTCTGACGCGTGGCTGACTCAGTGGTCCGTTTGACGGTCACGTGACCCTAATAAATCACAGAATTAATGTTACGTAAAATGGAGTTTCGCTGTGAGTCTTGGCAACTCTATGTGGCAGCTGTGTGTGTGTGTGTGTGTGTGTGTGCAGTGAAACTGTGCCAGGCGGAAATTGAAAAACGTTTGTGGCATGCTTAAAAGGCAAGTCTAGAAACAAGCATGAAAGCAAACCTGTCCCGTGCAGATATGACTTATAGAGCAGCCAGCTTAAAGGCGGTTTTTTGCGTTAGTTTCGCAGCCTATAAATGTGCTACAAAAAAACTTAAATAAGCGGCCAAACGCACGCACACAGCTGCCACATAGAGTTGCCAAGACTACAAATGCAGAGTTGTCGAGTCGCAGGCGCATAACAGTTAACAACAACAAGCAACACGACAACAATGTGAGGCAACATTACGACCATTAAAAATACCCAAAACGACAACGACAATTTCCTCATTATCGTAAAATTTATTCAAGCAAAATAAATTCATTGGTCGTTAACCTTGACACTGGTTTTTGCGCGCGCTCTCTCTCTCCCTCCCACACTCTCTCTGTCTCACTTCCTCACTCGTTTTAAGCCGATGTGTGTCTGAGTGAGTGTAAGCCATAAAATTCATGCTATGACGCGTGTTAAATAGCAGCTGTCATTGCCACATCAAATGACACAAAGGCCGCTGTGTGTGCGACTGTCTGGCAACTTTGGCTAAGTCTAAGCCAAAAGCATACAAAAATGGCCAAAAGCGAGTGGCATTTGTTGGCTTTAAAAAGCAGCAGCAAATTGAAATGAACTGTTAGTCGCTCTCTGTGTGTGTGAGCGCTGAAAAGCAGACTATATAAAATATTCGTGTAGACTAACAAATTGCCATTACTTGCACAAAAAGCTGAGACTACGCCGAAACAATATGAAACATGAGCATGACTTTCATTATTTAAACAAAAACAACAATCGCCAGAAGTAAGTAACCGAACAACAAAAGCAAAAGCTGCGTCTGCTGAGTAATTTTCCCTTTTTTCCAATATATATATATATATATATATACATAAAGCACACACAAATACACATAAATATATATAAATATCAAGTATACGTATATAGCCAGCGTAAGCCGCTTGCTGCCATTACAGCGAAAACACAAAATGACGCCCGTAAGTATACTACAATAATCGATAAGTGTATGTGTGTGTGTGTGTGTGTGTGTGTGTGTGTGTGTGTGTGTGTGTGTGTGTATGTGTGTGTGTGTGCTGTTGTTGTTGTTGCTTTAGTTCTTGTTGCCGCCATGACGCTCAATGTTGTCTCTGTTGTTGCTTTTGTTGCTTGCTGCTTGACTGCGTTTTAGGCTGCCACACACACACACACACACACACACACAGAGAGAAACACATATGTATGCGTTGGTTATTTGTCATGCCTACGGCCCGCGTCTGGCCTGCCCCCATTTGCCGCTTTTGTTGTTGTTATAGCCTTTTTGTTATAGCCCATCTATTTTTTTGAGTGTAGGCTTGCATTTTGACATTATGGGCGCGAGAGCAGTCAGTCAAAGTATCTGCTGAAGAGACATGTCTGGACAGTCGTTGAGTTCATTTTGTTGTTGTTGTTTTTGTTGCCGTAAAGTGTTAATGCCTTGTCATGCGCCTGCAAGTATGCTACAATTTTGGCGTATGACAACAAACTTGCATTCATTCATTGTTGGTCTGGAATTGTGTCTGGTATTTGTGAATTAATGTTGCAAGTTAAACTTGTTGAATTAGTTGGACAGCGGCAGTTGAACAGTTTCGGGTGGTTTTTAGATTTATGAGCATTAATTGGCGGCAGTATCTTGAGGGATGCCTTTAGTTAGCCCTTTTAAAGTAACTTAAAGCAGCTTAAGAAGTATAAGTAACAACATATTTGAAAATAATTGTTAATGTGGCGCCTAAGGGCTTCACAAGGCCTTTAAGCTGCTTGACTTCAAATCATCGACTTACAGTGGCTTCAGTACAGAACTCTTTTCTGTGCTTATCTATAAAGAATCAAAGTAAGGCCGGGTAAAGCTCCTAAAAATATTTTGTGATAAAAGACGTTTTTGTATCGAAAACAGTACAGCAAACGCTTACAAAATGAAACAAATTGATTATAAAAGTTGTTGCAATGCTTAGAACGGGTTTCTTAATTTGCTTTAGATCTATAGTGTAATCAGCCACGTTAAGGTCCGACTTCTTACGGTAATCAGAAAGATTGTGTTTAGAGGGCCCCCATTTGAGTCTAATCTATTTTCTTAAGTTCTGCTTATTCTCGTTTCAATTGTCCTTACTTCCTCTATCGGGCATGGCACAATGGGCTGCCTAGGTGCCGGGGCAACATCTTGAGTCAACATTCTTTGATGAGCTATCTCAGCCACCCCAAATCTAAGTTTCAAGCAATTTGGTTCCAAAACTATATTTCACTCTCGCCTTGAACCATTTAACTATTTAAATAATTATTAATTCAGAAGTCTAAATGTTCCTTTCGCATCATATTTTTAGAGTTTTTAAGAAAAACGCTTATGTTAATAATCATCAAACTATCAAAAGCAGAAATTTCCACATAAGATTTTGAGAAAAAAAGAAATGGAAAAACAATGTGAGATTGTCATCAAATAGGAAAAGTACCAGATTTCATAACATAACATATAAGAAATTAAATGCGATAATATAAATATGACAATAAATTTTACGAAGAAAACGAAGAACAACGCTTAAAACTACTCTTATTGTAAATATTCCAACACTATAAAAATCAGTCATTTCCACATAAACTTTTGAGGAAAAAGTAACAGATTTCGTCACCTGCCAAATTGAAATATGACAATTTTAATATGACAATCCAAATATGGCAATCTTCTTTTCCCGTCATATATTTCGAGTTTTACATAAAATTTGACGAAGCAAATGGAAGATAATGCTAAAAACTGGTCAACTTGTTGTAAATATTCCAACACTATCAAAATCAGTCATTTCCACATAAACTTTTGAGGAAAAAGTACCAGATTTGTCAACCTGCTAAATCTTAATATGACAAACTTCTTTTCTCAGCACATTTTTCAAGTTTGACATAAAATTTGACGAAGACAATAGAGCACAATGCCAAAAACTACACATCTTGTCGTAAAACTGCGCAAAGTATCGAAAGGAAACTAATGTTAAGTTTAATATCATATACTTGTATAATCTAGTAAAAGTATCGGATTTCGTCAACTGCTCACTTCGCTCGCCAATCGCTACAGAATAGCTTGCCGCTCCGTCTCTTTTCTGCTGCTTCTTTATTTACGAGAAAACTGCCGCTAAAGCGAAACGCATGATTATACGATAAACTCTAGCGTACAAAATCATAAAGTGGGAATAGGATGGAAACCTCCGCTAAAACGATATTTTTTGAAAAAGAAGTCTACTTTTTAGGTAAAAAGTTAGTTCTCATGAAAGCAAACTACCTTGCAAATAACTGACTCCTAAAAAAGTTCGCTTTATCCAAAATTGTGTGCCTAAAGAGCTCCAAAAGAGCAACTCTTCGAAAGGAGTGGAAAAAAAACAAAAGCCATTAGCCTTGGCTTAGGTGCTTCTGGTAGCACCATAAGCAACATTCCGGACGGGCAACTACTCAAAATAACTGAATGAACAACGAATGAATGAATAAGTAAAGGAAGCGAAAAAAACAACATAAACCAAAACGACAACTAAAAAAGGAATAATAACTAAAGAAGAGCATATAAAATGAAGAAAAGCTTTTTTCATTGCAAAAAGCTGTGTGTGTGTGAGTGAGTGAGTGTGAGTGAGTGTGTGTGAGTGTGTGTGTGTGAGTGTGTGGCAGCTGTCTGTGTGCGTATTGGTGCGCCATAGAGTAGTCATCGTCAGCGTCGTGGTCGTTGGTCGTCAGCGAGGACGACGCTTGCCACTCGGTCTCTTTTATATAAAGCGTAGCCAAGGCGCTGCCACACAGCTTTCCACAGCATTTTCTCTGAGCATATTTCTTGTTGGTGTGTGTGTGTGTGTGTGCTGTTTTTCCATTTTCTTTCGTTATTTTTCTTCATTTCTTTTATTTTGAGCCAACGGCGAAAAAATTCTTATACATGTGCTGCGTTTTTTTTTTTGCCTGCTCGTCTTTTTTGTACGCTGCAAAAGCTTTTGTGTTGTTGTTGTTGTGGCTGCTCTCTCGGCGAGTCTGTCTATGACTGTGTGTGTGTGTGTGTGTGTGAGCTGCTGGCGCTGGCTCACTTTTCTTTTGAATGATTCGATGATTTTAAGCGCCTGCGTTATATGAAAACCAATCGCATCAAAGCACCCCATTAAATTTCATCGTCAGGCATATATCCTTGCCACACACACACACACACACACACACAGCGCACTCACATGCCACACGACTGCCTCTGACACTAGCTTGGGCATAGAAATAACAACAGCTGCTGCTGCTGCCACTGTCACTGGGTGGCTGCTGCGTCTGCGGCGCCTTTTGCCAACGGCCACAGACCCAAAACCCCAGGCTATGCTTGTTATGTGCCAGAGAAATCCGTCAGTTTTCAAAAGCTGCCTCAAAAAACGCCAAGTGCGCAGTTTTCTATGCAGTTCGGTTGCATGCCCCACGCCACTGGAAGACTGCTCCTTAGACTGCTTGTCGTGTAGCGCCTGGCTGCCATCATTATGTGCTGACGGCGTAAATGGCTCTATCAGCGCATTGTGTGACTGTCAGCAAAACGACACACCACACACACACACACACATACCGATACTTGTGGCAGCATATTATGCATGTGCATATGATATGTGGCAACTTTAAGGCTCGGGCCTTTGGCACTTTGTTTAATTTTCAAGTTTAAAGTGACTTTAATGGCTTTATAGAGTGTAGCGTGTGCCTCAAAACAAAAAGTATAAAAATGCCGAGTCATGCTGGCTGCAAGCTTTGTAGCTAAGCTCTGCATTTACTTGGCCGGCGTATATAGCGTGCTTGTGTGTGTGTGTGTGTGTGTGTGTGTGTGTGTGTAGCAGTCTATCACTGGCCCGTTCGCTCCTTTTAGAACGTCGCCATCTTGCTTTTAGCTCTTGCTTTATTTGCAGTCATCGTCGTCTGCTGCTGCTGCTGCTGCTGCTTCTTCTTCCACTACTTCTACTATTTTTAAGTTCTATTCTGTTATTTCTTTTTTTATATTTTTTATAAGGCAAACATTTAATGGGTTTTTCAGAAAATTGCATTTTCTTCTTTGGCACTCTTTTTGTTTTTTTGTTGTTTGCTTTCTTCCACTGCTTCTGCCAACCAATGCCTTCTGCCTTTTGGGGCTGCACAGCAACAACTTTGCAGCTGTTGTTCTTGTTGTTGTTGTTGCTCATGACCATGGCTGCCATATTAGATTTTGAATGCATTTCCGTTTTTGCCGCACACAAAACTTTTGTTCGCCATGTTGCTTTCCGTACGTGTGTGTGTGTGTGTGTGTGTGTGTGTGTGTGTGTGTGTGTGTGTGTGTGTATTTGTGGAAATATTTTCGTCTGACTGACAGCTGTGAGTGGGAGACGCCGCGCGGCGTTCCATTGCTAGTTTTGCCAGCTTAGTGCTGTTGTTGTTGTGAGTGGGTGTGCTTACTGTTTGGTTGGCTGACTGCCTTGGCTGACTCTTCCTGGCTGGCTTGGTTTGCGTTAAAAGTTTGTTTCATTTTGCTTTAGTTTAGTTTAGTTTGATGAAAAAGTCGAAGTTGTGCAAAGTTTTTATGCAAGTTTTGCTATTTTGGCAAATGGATATCCCACATAGCTGCTATATATAGAGATATATATCTGTTTGCTTGAAAACTTGCACACACAAGTTGCTTATATATAATAACTGACTTTATAGCTGACGCTTTTGTTAATGTATATATCTATGCAACAACAACAACAACAACAATAAAAAAAGTCTATGTCAAAGTTTCAGTTTGATTAAACTATAGTTTTGCCTGTTTCGATACTTTTCAACTCGGCTATAAACTCACTTCAAATGAAATATGCTGAAAAGCATTTGTGGCATGTTTGCTACAAAAAAGCATTGCATACCAGCAGGCGCAGCTACACTGCAAAAAATGCACAAAAAACACTTGCAAAAGCTTAGAAAACGCTTAAGAACGCACACAAAACGCGTTTTATAAAAAACTGTTGCTAGGCGTGTTACGGCATGCCTATATGGCACCTCTTTAGGCATAACTGCTCCAATACTTGTTTTTTTTTTTACAACAAATTATGCAAATAGTTAATCAAAACAAAAGACGGCAATAAAAAAGCAATTTAAAACAAAAAACGCTTTTAAATTTCTTGACATAGTGTAAAATGTATTTTATTTGACAAAATGTGACGTTTTGCTTACAACAAACTGACTTTTGGGTCCATACGCGTTTTATGAGCTCGTTCGACTGGAAATCGATTAAGTGACAAAAGAAATTTTCTGTTTAATTTGTTGTGTTTGTCTTAGCGCTCGATGTTTATTGTCAACTTTCTGACTGCGTAACATTTAACGATTTTTAACGGCACTAAATCTTCAAGGACGGGAGCAACGAGTTAATCATCAGCTTTAACGATTTTGTACTTAATTGCCGAGCGACAGAGTCGTCTTAATACAGTTTCCCCAAAGACAACAGAAAACAACATTTTGTGGCTGTCTATAAAAATCGCCATTAAAAGCTGAGCGCGTAGCCGATTTTAACGACTTGACGGGGATTCAAACAAATAACAAAAACAACACAAAACTCACTTCAAATGTACCAAAATTGTGTGACAATTTTTCCGCACAATTTACGATGCGTTTTTGTTGTTGCTCCTTGTTTTAGCTCATTACAAAAACAAGTTTCAATTACTCTAAATGCACATCAATTGAAATAGACACAACTCTGGCAACAAATACGCTTACGTCTACTTTGGCTGTGGCAACACTTGGCTAACAGCTGCACGCGCCATTTTGCTTGGCCGTTTTCAAATTGAAAACGTGTCCAAGAGCAGTCATCAATTTTTAAACACGAGTAATCACTTTGTAAGCGTTGCTCACTTTTGCAGCAGCCAAAGACCCTTCAAAAAGTGCGCCCCCATACGAGGGTTGGCTTAGCCTAAGCTCAAGTCCTGCGCCTTGTCAGTAGATTTAGTTATGCTGGTCACACTGACAAGTATGTCTCAAATTTCTGCAATTGACTACGCTTTAGCCCGGGCGCAAAGTTGATTTCCAAATTTTTGCACGTAACTACGTAAAGTTACCGAAATTTTTATACAATTTGTTGCATGCATAATTTACAAGGACAATCGGCAGCAAACGTTGCGCACTTGCAAAGACCAAGGCACAAAAAAAAGACCAAAATGTATCTAGATACTTTGTATTGTGGTGGATTTATGTAGCTGAGCACTGTGCATACATTTGTTGCTATTTTCATATTTTATTTGAAGCAAACGGGCATAAGTCTTGGAATTATGATGAGCCATGCTGTGGGTGGCATAAATGGGGTTGGGGCACTGCTCAAGTCATGCTACTAGTTGAATTTTGGGGGTTTACTATGCGATAACTTACTTTAGAATGAATACTATAAAGTGTGGAGTATATTACTTGGCTGCAAACGCTGGAAGGCCATATGTGATACGCTTCTTAAACTGGAAGTCTTACCACAATTGCTAGCTGGTAACAACGACTTTTGTGTGGCATCGATTAAAATGATAACTTTGTAATTATCGTGAAATTTCCAGTGGAAGAAAGGTATAAGCCGAAATGACATGTAGCTACGCGATTTCTTCAGATGTAACAATTCTATCAAGTCTGCCAAATGTAGTAAGATCTTTTGTGCATAATCACGTTTAATGCACTATCTTTTTTTTAAATATGTTTGAAGCCGCCTCGAGAAGAGCTCCGTTCTGAACATAACGTAACTTTCTTATTTCTTGCTAACTAACTTATTCCGAATTTTAGAGCCATTTAACACAGCGCCACAAGATTGCACTTCTGTGTAAGTTCTCAATTTGCCATCTAATTTATCAAAACGTATTCGCTATTTAGGCTTATTAAATGACTTTATTGATGTAAGCAGAGAATTAAGTAGCAAAATTTGTATTAAAGTTTGAACGTACAGTTTTTATCAAAATTTACAAATTTTAAGTATCATCAAGAAATGATCTTGAAGACTGCTATTCTAATAATTCTATTATTATTCGATTACTATTTCATACAAAAGTGCTTGTTATCGGCTAGCAATTGTCGTGCAATTTCCTGTGGAAGAAGGTTACTAAAAAGGTGAACTTAAGAGCATTTCCAACTCGATTAGCTCAAATTAGAGTAAGTTCGGTTCGTGCTCAGTTTGAGTTGGATAGCCAGGCATGAAACATCATTCATAGACTCATATTTAATACATGGATCTAGAAAGTAAACTAAACTTATTGTAACTACAACGATTGCTGACTTTTTTGGTACTACAAGTGGCAAAAGTTCTTATTTATAATGTCACTGTAGCTCATTAAAGTGGCAGCTTAATGTGCCACAAATTGCCAATTGTCTTATCAAAGTTAATATTGTTCATAAACAAGTTGCCAAAAGTAGTGCCAGATACAACAATGACATTCGAGCAACATTAAAACCATGTTAATCTATTGAAATAAGCGCCACTATTTGTCTATCAAATCGAATCAAACTGACACACAGACATTGATATATAATGCCAAAGCAGACTTTCCATTCACTTTTTTAATTGATGTTGGTTATTGTTGTTGTATGTCAGTAGTTGTTGTTGCTGTTGTTGTTGTTGTTGTTGTTGGTTGCAGGCGCACTAAGCAAACCGTCAAGTGAAAACGTCAGAAAATAAGCAAATTTATTAAATTCTCATTTATCAACATCATAAATCAAAACAATTTTTATAGTTTCAGTTGCCGTCAGTCAGAGTATTTTTTTTGTTGCTTGTCAGTGCAGAGCGTAAGTTTGGTTTCGGTTTGGTTCATTTGAATACATCCATATAAATACTATAAATACCTATTAAATGCTAGAAAATACTATATTTCAAATGATCTATCAACAGTTGCCGTTTTTGTTTGTTTTTATGTCTCGCTTTGTCTCATTGGCTTTTTGTTTTTTTTTTTTGCCATTTTATGACTAGCTAATTTTTGCTTTTGATTTTTGATTTTGATTTGATTTTGGTTTTGGTTTTTCGCTTAGTTGTTTTTTATGACTGTTGTTGATTTTTATTGAGCAAACAAAGCGCTCACAGTCCAATGAACTATAAAAACTAATGTTTCACATTTTTGACACACTAAATGGACGATGCGTCGTAGCTCTTCCAAAGCTGTCTGGCTGTCTGTCTGTCCGTCCGTCTGTCTGACTGTTTCGTCTGTGCGCTGGTCAGTTTTTGGGCGCGCTGCACTTGACAGTTGAAAGCCTGACTGATTGTTCATAATCTGTCAAAGTGGCGCGCCACTTTTGCTTTCAATTTGACCTTTGTCTGACAACAACAACAACAACAGCAACAACAGCAGCTATAACAACTGTTGTTGGCGCCATTGCGTCTCGCACGTAAAAACTGTCAAAATGGCCGCGACGGCGCTGCTGCAACTGTCGGCGGCTGTCGGCAGCGCTTGTTGTAGTTGCCGCCATTGCGTTTGACAGCGCGTCATTTTTCGCACTTTCACGTTGACAATTTGTCGTTGACGGAGGGTTTTAGGCGTAGGGGCATCGGGCACCCGCAGCGCTGCTGTCACAAAATTATGCGACGCCGCAGCAGCAGCAGCAACAAAACGCGGCTTTGAACTACTAAATCATTTTTGACAGTTGGCAGCGACTGCGGCCGCAACGCCGGGGAAAGCCCTGGCAGCGCAGCAAGCAGCATAAAAGTGCTATGTGTGTGTGTGTGTAACCATGACCTTGAAAGCCGTTACACACACACACACAGGCGAACAGTGGAGACCTATAATACATTTTTTTTGCTCCTTTTGTTTATGCAATAAATTAAAAGCAATAATTTTTCATCTTGAGGCAGCAGCAGCAGCAACAGTTGAAAGTTCGCCCGCCGTGCCGCGTGCTGTGGCGCAGCGCATTAATTTTGTGTAAAGTTTATACACACACACACACACACACACACACAGAGAGATACAGTTAGAGCGAGATGGCACATAAGTGCCACACAGACACCGGCACCGGCAGCAAAAGTGATAAAGCACCGTGTGGCTCAGGCAAAGGCAGCGGCAGCGGCAACGGCATCGGCATCGGCAGCAGCAGACATTGTTTTTAACTCGCTCGCAGCGACTGCGGCTGCGTCGCTGTCTGCTGCTGTGTGTGTGTGTGTGTGTGTGTGTGTAATAAATAAATACGCGCAAAAACAATAATTCAACTTGTTACACAGACACACACACACACACACAAGGCCATCTTTGTTGCTCCACATATTGGGGCTGCAGGTTCAATGTACCGCAGGGCCAAACGCTTGCGCCTGCGCAGACCAAATTGCAAGCGACAACAGCAACAACAACAACAATGCCCATAACTGTATTTGTATGTGTGTGTGTGTATCTGTGTGTGTTTGTATCTGTGTGTGTATCTGTGTGTGTGTTTGCCATTAATTCTAGCGCTTGCCGGCTTGTTTGACAGTTCTGACAGACGATTATTTAAAGTTGTGCTTAAATGCGCGCGCTCTTTCACTGCTCGCTCTCTTTCGCTCCTGCTGTCCATAGCTGGGGCTTGGCCATGACCATGCCATTGAGTATAACTGTATATGTGTGTGTGTGTGTGTGTGTGTGTGCGCACATAAGTCACACAGCCAGCGTGTTGGGAAAGTCCATGTCGACGTCGACGTCGACGTCAGCGTCGGCGCTGCAATAATACAAATTACACTTTTGGCATATTTTGCGCTACTTTTGCTGCCCTTTTGTCTCTGTCTCTGTCCCAACTTGGTCCGTTTGTCTACACTTACTGGGTTAGTAGCGTCACACCAATACGTATGTACGTTGCGCATTAATAGCGCGCTTATGCGGCGTATAAGTAATATTGGTTCGTTGCACTTATTTAAGCGTTACTTGCCGCTTCCGTTGTGGCCTTATAGAAGAGTTCAAGAGCTACGTTTTTATATGCTGCCTATAGTTGATTTTTTACAACTATTGCTAATTTTTATGTTTTAAATGATTTTACACTCCATTTTTCAATTTAACACAGCGTAACGTCATAAAAGCAACAAGAACAACCAGTAAATGCCAAACAGTCTGTGGCAGCATTTTATGAACTCAAGGAGCGAACATCGTTGATGACGCCAACAACGACGACGACGACGCGACGCTGTTGCAGCTGCCGACGACTACAACTTAGCAAAGACAAGAACCCGCAGCGCATTGGCGCGGCCATAAATCAAATTTCAAGCAAAATTCACGTGCCAAGCGCTTGCCAGTTTTTATGCGCTGCTGCTGCTGCTTTTGCTTCTGCTTCCAAATGAAAGCGAAAAACGCTTATATAACTGCCACAACAACAATTGCCACATAGCTGACATTAAAGTCGGGGCGTTGCATTGCACGTTCAGCGTTTTGTTGCAGCTTGGCTGGCTATCTGCTGGCCACAATCAAACTGCCACTGCGCACAGCACAGACAGAGATTTCGTCAAAACGGCGGCCACAAGTTCATCAAGTCAAGACAAGTCAAGTCTGAAGCTAAGTCAACCACAACTGATGTGCAGACTTTTGTGGGGCGTGGCGCGCATGTTGAAAGCGCACCGATAGTCTGCAGAGCTTCCACAATAGCAATTTATGAGCCGCAGACAGTCGGTGCAACCGGTGTCTGCCCCTGCGCACTTTTAATCGATTGTAGTTTTTAATTAAAATTTAACTTTATAATGATTTTTTATCAGCTGTCCTGTCCTCTATGTCGTACAGCCGCCCGTCTCTTTAAGTCTAAATTAAAAAGAAATTTCTCATTTTTTGAGCTGCGACAGGAAACTGGCGCGCAAAGTAGGCGTCTTAAGCGTCGTCGTCATCAACGTCGTCAGCGTCCAACTGATACCCATTATATTGATGTGGCCCTGGTCCGTTCAGATTAGCGACAGACACATCAAAGTGCTTGGCTCTCTAAACGCTCCACCAGTAGCCGCTACCAAGTGCTTGCACTTTTGATTAATGTCTGACCGCACGCGTGGCCAGCTGTTCCAAGCAACTGGAAGTGATCGAGTGTGCCGAGGAGTGCCAACAACTAATCTAACTGCTGATAACTTATGATAAACAGCTAGCTGAAAGCTGGTTAGGGGAGAGCTACTTCGGTAAAGTTTACTGTCTTAAAGACGCGAATATCAAGCAAACATCTTTCACTCTAACGATTTTGTCTATGGCTATGTCTAAAACATATCTTTTCGGGTACAAAATGGTATCACTGATTTCGAAACCGAAAACCATTTTGAATTGTCATCGTTATCGCTATTGCCAAAAATTTTAAATTTCGCGAGTTACGGCGAAATCAGCAAATCTTATGTTACCTGGGAACCTTACTTCCAATTACAATTGAATATAATTCAATATCGGTTTAATGTGTTTCAGAAGGTTTTGTTCTACTTTGATTCGATTGCGAGTTCCAAGGTTATAAACTCAACTAAATTATTTTGGAAATTACAATTTTTTTGTTATGTTCTTTTCTTGAGTTCATTAAAGTGGCAATGAGAGATTCAATACCTTTAATTCTAATTACAAATCATCCTAATCGGCAGTACAGTTCCAGAGTAATATGAGATTTGCTGATCTCGCCACTCTCGAAACTCGAATTTGAATAGCGATATTCAGAACGGTTTCCGGATTCGAAATCAAAGCTCATTGCCCTTGGAACTTCCTCATATCGAGCTTGTGAAAAGATGCTGTAAAAGTAGATACTCTCGTTCCCAGTTCACGGTGCTGCATTTAGTGTTTATGGGGGAAAAAAGGTACAGTGTATATGCCACTATCGTTCACCGTCCCGACTGCATCTGCATCAAATTTCATTTTCTTGGTGATTTTACGAATTCGCTCAAAAAACTAGGCTAAATTTTAAAAACCGCAACAAAAAGATGTTTTTGTCTAAAATGCAATCGGAAGTTGCAACACAAATATCGGGAAATGTGTCACTTAAAGTGAGCATTGCAACCTTCGAGTTCGTTTGGCGAGTTGCGCAACTCAGAGGTGTTGTTCGTTTCGCCCAGATCTAGTCTAGAATAAACTCTATTAGCTACTTCTATCTACTAAATGCTTTGTGTTTGTGAGAAATGTGACTTACCATCGTATGTTAGTTCTGAAGGATTGATTGATGATAAGAACTTACCATCTGCAATGAAATAGAGAAATGGAGAGATATTTAGATATTTAGCATATGAGTTGACATTATTTGTGGCCATTAAAATAAATGAAATGCCATTTATATTAATTAAGGCTAAAAGCAATAAGGATTTAAGGCTTAGCCATGTGGCTAAAATGGCGACCGCAGCAAATGAAAAGTGCTCCTGCCGCCAAAATCTGGCCAAAAGCTTACAAATTAATATAATTATAAATAAATAATCGAAAAAAATGGAGTCCGAGTGCGGAGTAACGGCATTATCGCTCTTGTAATCCTGCCAAATGTGTTCTGATTTTTGCATAATTTGCACATTAAAAAGCTCAACCGCAGCCTGCTTGTTGTTGTTGTTGTCGTTGTTTTTGTAATAGAGTTTTTGTTATAGCAATTTACAAAGGTTTTTTTTTTTTTACTATTATGTTTGCGTTATTATTAATTTTATTATTCTGGTATTATTATTGTGCAGCATTTAATTTAATACTCGCGCGAACATAATATAAAATAATTATTTTAAATTCACTTTGACAAGCAATTCTTTTTTCTCCCGACAATTATTATTTTTTTTTTGTTTTTTTTTCGAACTCCATTTTAATGTTAATTTAATATTTTAACATTGTCTCTTGTCTCTTGTAATTGGGCTTGTGGTTTGGCGCTTGTTTGTTGTTTTTTTTTTGGTTTTTTTTTTTTATTTTTTTGCAGTTGTTTGTTTTATAATAAAACAAAAATGCAAATTAACGCACAGTGTTTGTTGTTGTTGTTGTTTTTGTGCTTTTTAATTTCGCTTCTTTTTTTTTATTGTATTTTTAATTATTTATTGTCAACGTTGTACGTTGAGTTTTTTCGCTGCATTTTATTTGCACGCATTTCATTTCAATAAATTATTTAATTTTTATTATGTGTATATTTTATTATATGTATTAAATTTTTTTTTTTAGCTTCGCGCTGCTTGACTTTTTATGGCGCATAAAATGCCTTTTGGAGCCAATCAAATGCATCCATAAACATTTTGCTATATTCCGATTTTTATGTTCAGCTATTTGCAGGCGACCAATGAAAAGCGCAACGCCATTTTTATTAAGCAGCGGCTGGAAAATGGCCATAAAGTGGAAAATCTTTGGCCAAAAAGAACACGTTTTAATTGACTTTTTATATGGCAGCGCATAGAGAAAGCTTTCAAGTTAATTATAGCAAAAGTTATTTTAATATCAGAGGGTTATGCCCCCTGCAAGCAGCGCTCAGCGAACCCTTTAGCGTTATACTCAGTTTTTTCGTGTTTTCTTTTCAAGATCGCTTAGCTTAGCTTATTTGTTAGAAAAGTTTAAGTTTTAACGATACGTTATATTTTAGCGATATTGACTCTATTCTAATTGGCTGCTTTTTCAATTTACAACGTTTTATTACGCCATAAATGCTTTTTTATGCATATAATATTTCTTTGTTTGAGACTATTACGCAGATACGCGAACTTTTTCGCAACGTAACAATTGTTGTTATATCTATGGTAATCAAAGAGCACGAAAGCATTTGATTGCAAGGCCCGTTTTTTGGTCTAAGTAGAAAATAAAGGTTACTTTTAACTATATATAGAACTTGCATTTATCGCACAAATTTGTGCAAATAATCTTTTCAAACTACGCGAATTTGTGCAAGTAACACCATTTTTATACAAAGAAACTGAATTTTTTGCTAAGCATATTTATGAAATCACCTTTTTTTATATCAATTATCTTTTTGCAAATAACTAAATAAATAATTATTACGTAAATAAACGATTGCTATGCAAATATACCTTTTTCGTAAAGCAAATTTATGCATTTCACCCTTTTATGCGAATAGCTTGAAGTTACTTTAATTCGATGCGAATTTGAACGGACAAACTGATGCATTTCATAATGCAGAAAATGACTGCAAAATTTCAATAAGTAAGTTTATGCATTTAACCTGTTTACGAACATAAGCCGTGTTTATTGTACATATTAAGGCAAAGTTACTGTTTTTTAAGCCGTGTTATATGCAAATAACCTGTATTTCTGCAAATTCGAGTTTTTTATTAAGCAGAATTGCAAAAATCAACTTTTATACGAAATAGAGAATCTCAATCAAAAGAACACTACTTTAGAATACTAGTTATTGAGTAGGCGTTGTATAATTACTAAATTGTTACATCGAAATCTGAATTGAAATCATGATAGTGTATCTTTAGTAGAGTTATGTGGCAATTATAATTGTAAATGACACAGATGTATAGTCAGTATGCACAAAGTAGCATTTAAATAGAAATTCAAAGTCATCAGTTAGTCAACTAACAGAAAAAAGTGACTTTTGTCAGAACTGTATTAAAATGTGCTCAGTTCTAGATAAATGTGTGTTTCAACTTTATTAACATATATAATGCTCACAGGCAATTTGTAAGCTTTGTTATTTAAAACAACTTATGCAAGTTTTGTGCGTTTATAAGCTGAAAGATACATAATTTATGCATTTCTCAAAATCTTTATACCCTATACACAAGTCAAGTCGATATACACATGTCCATCTGTCTGTCCGTGTTGTCGCACCGTTCTCGGAGACTATGAGCAAACATTTACCACATTACCAAAAGATGCGCATTATACCTATTCAGTGCAAGTTTGTCGATATCACACCTCCTTTGCCCGTGACAGATTTTCGCGGTTTTAGCTTACACTATAAAAGCTATCCAATTAAAACTTGGCACATTTATGCACACTATTACTGTGCATATGTAGTGTAAAAATGATTTATATCGAATAAGAACTTTAGAAGATATAGCTAATGATGTGCCAATTTTAGGCCCCCACTCCTATGAACTGCAACAGAGTTTCACTCTTTACAGAAATGTTAAAGTTAACATTTATGTTAACCAAATTTGCATGACATTTGATTTCCATGGAAGAAATGGGTACAGGGTATTCCACCGTCCCGACTGTCTGCATGAAATTTTGTTTTTTCGTCTACTCTGTTATCTTTTAAGCCTTTACTTTGATTTTGATTCAGCTGCCAGATAGTAACTGTAGCTGCATTACAACAACTTGTTGCACTCATATATTGGGGCATGCCACGCCTATCGGCTGGCTGATCAACTGTGTGTTCTTGTTGTTGTAGCTGTTGCTGTGTAAGTTTGTTGTAAATAAATCAACGATAATTAACCTTCTGCAGCGCGTAGAAATAATTTTACTGTCAATGTTGTCAACACTGACAGTCGAACATCTTAAATCATTTTGTTTTTGTTGTTGGTGGAAAAGTGCAGTGCAACAAAATGATATTAAAAAGCGCAACAGACCCGGACACTAAACACGCTTAAATGAGCAAAGCGCCCCGAAAATGCCAAATGCGAAAATAAAATGTGCAATTCGCACTCGCAATCGACGTACTGCTCATTGGCACCAAGTTGCAGCAAAAGATACACAGATACAGATACATCTACAGATACAAGAGCAATGAAACTGGCAGAAACTTAAGTCGCGACAAAACACCTTTTCAGAAATGCAAGGCCAGGACGAGAGCCAAGACCAAGACAATTCCGGCCTGATGCGTAGACGTCAAAATGCGGTGCTGGTGGCAATTAAATGGCTGGGTTTGCGACTGTGCCACACGAGGCAAGCAGTCACAAATAACGCCCAAATATGGCGCAATTTCATTCGCAACGCAGCGAATCGATTGTGTATGCGTTACCCTCGCTGCCAAAGCCGTTCCATTTCAATTCGTTGCGATTCGATTTATTTATCACCTGTCGTTGAAAATTGAAATTGCGTTTACCTTTGGTTGGCTTTTGGCCGCCCTGCTGGCAACATGGCCCAGAGAGCAGCAGCAGCAGGTAATCATTGTCAACAATTAATGAAACTCAATTCGCAATGCGGTGCAAAGTAGGCGGCAACATTTTAATGAACAACGCTTTAGATACATATATGAGTACTTATAGATACATTTGCAGCCGGCTGTGCGCAGAGCTTAAAGACGCAGTAACTCGTAAATTAACAAAGTTTTGGAACCTTCGTTCTCGTTCTCGTTCCCGTTGTTGTTGTTGTTAGAATGGAAGTATGGCCGAACGACTGCGCGCAAAAAACTCATCAACATAATGTCCGACGCTCTGGGCGATAATGAGCTATAATGGAGTCGACTCCAAAGGTAGCGAGAACTTAGGCCCGCTTGGCCAGTTCTTAAAACATTTTAATGCAAAGCGGCCATGTAGTTTTTGCCTTATTTCACCTTTTTTTTTTTTGTTTTTGTTGTGGTTTTTGCATATTTAAAAGGTAGAGCATGGTTGTGAGAGACTGTGGCAAGATACAGTCTTGCTGGCATTGATCGACTAATCAGCAGAGGCGCAGCCAGCTTGGACGCGGGCATTAACTGCGGCAACTTGATTTGGTTTCTGTGGCAAAGAAAGTGCGCGCTCAGTGTTTGTTTCAATCAAATTGTGGCAAGCAAAGCAACAACAAACAGTCAAAGGCCTCGCGCTCTTATCAATGCACTTTGCCGTGGTACACGTAAACTTACTTACACCCGTAAACTTTTGATAAAGCGGCAACGTCGACTGCGACTGCGCGCATTAAGCGGACCCTGACTTCGAGCTTGCCACATTTACGGCAGGGGGCAAGGTAGAATTGATTTAAATCGTTGTAATTTGCATATTTTGTGCATTTTATAGAAAGCAGCCAGCCAAGGATGTGCGCTTGATTGGTATGTGAGGCAGCAGCAGCAGCAGCAGAAGATTCAGAATAACAACAACAGCAACAACAACTCGGAGCAGTCATTAGAGCGTCAATTGGCTCAGACTGTCTGGCTGAGCGCGCAAGTAACCAGAGACGAAACTTGGACGCGCTTGGACTTTCGTGCTAGCGCGCGCTTTTACGCTAGGCTGATTGGGGCTGGGCAGCACACAGCCTGCCAGTCAGCCAGCCAGCTCCAAACTGCAGACTGTGCCCCAAAACGACTTAGATTCCGTCCGACTGGCTGACTGCCTGGCACGCGGACTTTTGTAGCTAACAAAATTGTCGACAAATAGTTTACACAAGCATGAAATTTGCAGTTAGCAGTACGAAATCCAAAGCAACTTATAGATACATAGATACAACAGAATGTTGTTTGCTGTTGGAATGTTACATACTTAGTTGCAAGCAAAAGCATTTGGATTAAATGATTGAGTGTGGCATGCAACAACTACAGCAGCAACAGCAATTACAGCACATCTTAAAGCTGCTAGATTAATTTACGCTTCGACTGCCACAGTTTTCAGTTAAGGCTTAGAAGAGTTGCTTGTGAAACGTTTATTATGCAAAAAAAAAAGAAACAAATTTTTAAGCCACTCCAAATTATCATTGCACCGCGAGCTTTAAGATCATTTGTGCCCTCAAATGAGCTTCCAGCTGCTCTTATAAAAACCTAATTATCTGAATTGATCGACATCCTTCTCGTCAGTGCATCACACTCAGCTAGTATCTGCTGCAAGAATTCACAAGTTGACAAAAGCTGCAGATACTGGAACTGGTGTTGCCCAGCGTGCTCATGTTTCCCTTCAGCCTACGGTGTCCAATAAGCAGACCTTTCAGAATACTAATAGACTTTGTTTCTAATTGTGCTAGTTTCTTGAACCTATTTAAGTTATAGCAGCCGAGCAATTATTTAGCCGAGACATGGAGAACTTATCCAGTTCGTGGTTCATCCCAAACTTTCCTCTTCTCTTAGTAGTTACTTAACGGTGTGTCTTTCAATGCCATAGAATGGCTCTAAAACAGGTATCGGCAAAGTGCGCAGAGAAGTCGCCACCCTGTACTATACATTCATGCAATACAATAGAAACTGAGAAAACATTCGTGAACGCATGCATATGAATGTTCTCAACACATTGACAAATTTTCTCTGCCGACACACAAATACTATTGCAGAAGCTCAAGTTGTGCCGACATATCCGATCCCTCAAGGCAGCATCTTTTCTTTCTAGTTTGTCCACAAGTTTATACTCGGAAAAGTTGGTGTGACTTGAAACACATCGGAATGAGACTGTGTTTCACCGTTCTAGAAGGTCTAGCTTGATTTAGGTTTCTCGAACCAGTTGAAAGTTTATGCTAGTTCCTGCAACTGACGCTTCTAGCGGCCTGACTGTCTGATAGTATTGACATTTTCCTATCCTAGTAATTGCTATTTAGGTTTATATCTCCACGTCGAAAACATTAGCCTGGAAGATGTTGCTATAAATGGCCATGTATTCAGACAGATGAGTCCATGATTCCGCGACTCCTAGTCATAGTCCTTCATTTGCCAAAGAACCATTCGTGAACCAAACTATTGTTTGGTTCGCAGTCTGTTTCTTGCTTATAGTGATGTTGAATCTCCGCTTGAAATGGTATTCAGTAGCAGTGATGGAAGCTGTATTATGGATTCCTTCCTTTCATTTGGAGCTCAAAAACTATATGCATTGCTGTTAAATCCATTAGAATATCAAAAGGCGCTTTAAAACAGGTTATGCTCTTTTTTGCAGGGTAGGAAACTAAATTGAAGTTTCTAAAAGTTTTATGTCCAACTATTCCCCGTTCACTCATAACGTAATCAATGAAACTTATGAAAAATCCATTTGAATGCAAATCTTTTGCACTCTTTGTGTGCAGGCCCACAATACGCCCACACCTTGACTTGGTCCAGCTAGCTATCCCGTTCCTGCTCGAGGTTTGGGTAGTGTCAACCACAAATGAAATTAAATATAGCTGCTGCACTATAAAACAATACAATAAAAACTTGCTGCGGTTTGGCGTAAATAAATTTTTGCAATTTTTTCCCTTTTTTTTAATTTTATTTTATTATCAGCAGTAAAAAAAACGGCTTACCACCTTACAAAAAAATTACATAAATAAAAAATGTGCATGTAGAGAGTTATATATGCCTTTATATTTGTATTTGTAGCTGATAAAAAATTCATTAATTCATATACAAAATGCAATTAAGCGCAGTGCCTGCCATATAACTGTAACAACAGCGGCAAAAAATGCAAAATAAATAAATAAACGCTATCAAATGTGAGTGCGCGAAAGGGACAGCAATGTTTAAAAAAAAAAAAAATAAAAAATATATATATATAATAATAAAACAGCAAACGCAGCAGTTAAATTAACAAATTGCATGCATATTTTAATAAAATAAATATTTTAATAAGATTAAACTATAATGCAACCAAATGTCAAAGCGGCATTCCCCATTGGATAACAGCCCCACACACACACACACACACACACACACACACACACACACACACACACACACATAGAGTTGCGGTCTGTTGTAGAAAAAAATGGTTTGAAATCGCTAACGACAGTTGCAGTTTAAAAAAATAAATTTTGTTTAATTTATGCGGTTTTCAATTACCTTTTTGATATGAATTAATGGCTTTGACTGCACTTAAAAAAACAAACACACACAACATAAAAAATGCAAAACATTGTTGTACACAGTAGTTATGGTCTTTTTTTTTGACAAACATAATTTAATTAAGCATTTTGTTAACTCTGCGAAACCGAAGCCCATAAAGCTGGAACAGTCCTGATATGCGGTTATATCAACATGTCCGACTTGATTTTTCAATGATATGACCATTAAGCTAACTGCTCATAACACAAAGAATCAGTTAAAACCATAGAAGAGCTCGATGTAAAACAACATAAACCAAACTGAACGGATTAACATAATGTTAAGTTGCAAGACACAGAATAACCACATAAAAGCTTAACATAATGAATCTGCAATGTTAAAAACCTAGCAAAGCTCAATGTTAAACAACATAAACTACGCTGAACCGTTTCTTAATCTAATTATAACATAATGTTAAGTTGCAAGACAGAATAACCACATATGCACATAACATAAGGAATCTGCAATGTTAAAACCGTAGAAGAGCTCAATGTTAAACAACATAAACCAAACTAAACGGTTTCTTAAGCTAATTTTAACATAATGTTAAGTTGCAAGACACAGTTTAAGCACATATAGGCTTAACATAAGGAATCTGCAATGTTAAAACCTAGCAAAGCTCAATGTTAAACAACTTAAACTACGCTGAACCATTTCTTAATCTAATTATAACATAATGTTAAGTTGCAAGACAGAATAACCACATATGCACATAACATAAAGAATCTTCAATGTTAAAACCGTAGAAGAACTCAATGTTAAACAACATAAACCAAACTTAACGGTTTCTTAAGCTAATTATAACATAATGTAAAGTTGCAAGATAGAATAACCACACATAAGCATAACATAAAGAATCTTCAATGTTAAAAACCTAGCAAAGCTCAATGTTAAACAACATAAACTACACTTAACAGTTTCTTAAGCTTATTATAACATAATGTTAAGTTACACAATAATAACTCTTCTTCTTCGTCAGGTTACCGCTGTTGTAGTCAGCATTTTTGTGAGCGAGAGAGCGTAAGAGAATCGAATAACAACACAAGGAACACGCATGCTGCCAACGCGATTACCAAAATGTTTTGAGAACCTAAGAGAGCGAGAGGCGCAAATCAAGGAATACATACTATTGCACACGCAAATAAGACAAGGCGGTAACATGCGCGGCACAACCGTCCTCTTTGACATTCGCAGCAGAATGCAATATTGGCAAGCGAACAGTGTGAGAGCAGCAGAATGCGCGTTCCTGTTAATACTATTTTATAGCCTTTCTGCAGTTAAGAGCTTGCGACAGCTAAATAGAGGAAACCACTCTAAGTTAAGGCATATGTTTTACAAAGTACAGGCCGTTTGCTGGCTAAGTTTGCGTGGACACAAACTTCCTCATTGGCTTTTGCAACAGAATGAAAAATATAAGTTTAAAAATGAACGTGCGTCGGCAGACGGGTCATACCTTGTAATATATGTATGCATTGATCTGAGTTATTACATTTTATGACTCTCTTTTAAGTTAAACAGCACGACCACTGTACAAACCAAAGTATAATAACTACAAGGTAAGATAACTCGCTCGAAGTCACTCTCTGTAGTAACATAATTTTCATGCTGCTGCAAATGCCAATAAACAAGGTTATGTTCACGCTTGTGGACATTCCTTTGCCATGAACCTGTGCATGTGTAAGCATTGTATAAACACAAAAACAATATTCAGCTTAGAGAGTGATTTGCGTCTCTCACTCGTAAGTTTTCTTACTCTGTAGTTTTTATACCAATAAAAACTTTAAACGAAAATATACATACAAGTTGATAGCGAAATCAGAAATGCCACATTTGTTGAGCTTAGCGATGAGAAGAATGCGAAATTACATCTTGCCACTCACTGATCGTGGGTTTCAAAGGCCCTAAGCGCAGGCTGACTATCACTACAGCTCCCTATGGTTATTACACACAGCTTTCTCTTATAGAACAAGGTCACGGTATTCGGAGTTCCGAGGGTTCCTGTCGCTTATGAATCGCACTGAATCTTCGTCAAGAAGCCAACCAGCACCATTTACAGTTATACATGCCAGTAGCTAAAAAACTGGCAAGAAAACACTAATCTAACCTACAAGTCACATTAGTAACTGCCAATTTCATTCCTTCTCCGCACCAACTCACTTTATATAGTTATAATGTATCAAAAAGGGTTCCACATTTCTTTCAACTTATATCACATAATGATATGTACGATACAACTAAATATAACAACAGTATGTTCACTTTCATTAAAATGCAATTAATATAGACTTTCAGCACATTTATGCTATGCCCCAAAGGCAAATTACCTTCTAGGCAGCAAAATGCAGGCCTGAAAGGGCGCTCTCAAGTTAGGCTAGAACTCGGACAGTACAGGGAGTGAAAGTGTGAGGCTAGGCAAAGGTCTCAACCAAAATTAGGGTGCGTCATAATTAATAACATTTTCAACAATTATATGAAGAGAGATATAGAGACACACATAAGGAGAGATACCAGCTTAAACGTAGCTACAATTCATTAACTTTATATTACACGATATTAAAAGAGGCAAATGCAATTGTATGCACACACACACACAGATACACACACACACAGATACACACACACACACACAGATACACACACAGGCGACACGTGTAAATATGTTTGTATGCATATGAAAGAAGTGCACGCAACTGCGTAAATGTATCTTTAGGTGTGTGTACAAGTATCTGTGTATGTTTATATGTATCTGTGTATGTTTATATGTATCTTTATATGTTATTATGTATCTATACTGCTATATGGCTCAATCCATTAACGTTTTGATAAAAGATCTTTATGACACTCGAAGCGGCAATCATCATCAGCAACAACAACAAACAGTTGGTACGTGTCGGCCATGAAAGAAGCTAAGAAAATACAGTGAAAAGTAATTGCGTTTAAATGCGTTTACATTAAGCCGAAAGACATGTATTACAAGTGTGTGTGTGTGTGTGTGTGTGTGTGTGTGTGTGTGTGTGTGAAAGGACACTACATAGCGCGACCTAATTGCTAGAGGTGTGAGTGAACGAGTGTGTATATCTATTGAGTACAGTTATTATTACACTTGTAATGGACATTAATGGCATTATTAATGCAGCCATCACAATCATCATTAACCGCATCATCATCATCATCAACATCATCATCATCATCATCATCGTCGTCGTGGTCGTCGTCGCCATTGTCAATGAAAGAGTTATACAATTTCCGGCATTTCCAAAGCATATATACGCATCTTTATCTGTAACTTGTATCTGCAATTTTACGACAGACCCAAGCAAAACACTTTACGTCCCGCTTGCGCAGAGTTATTTTTACGACTTTTTAATAGTTTGCTCATATATATATATGTATATATAGTGAATTGTAGGCTTTTTTATAGATTTTCCAAAGCCACAACAACAAAAGTGCTTGTGGTCTACTTGCAGTGCCGTTGGAACTTTTGATGGAATTTATTTTGTTTTCGTTATTTTGCCAGCACATAAAATTGATTTCCTTTTGGCTGCAACTGCAACTGCAACAACAAGAACAAGAGCCGAGTTTTGGCCTGGCCCAGTGCCGTTTTGGCCAGCTTTATAGTAGTTGCCTGTCATAAACTTTATGTTTATGTCGTAAAATTTCGTTCGATTTTTGTAGCTTCGGATGGGCAGTAAAAACAATTAACATGCCATTTCAATATGCTCTTATTCCTGTTGGACCACCGGCTGGTTAAGGGTTTTGGCTTACACACACGTGTGTGCTACGTGGCGTATGCGCAATTTATGCGCATCAAAGCGCAGCCCAGGCGAATTTTGATGTTGCTGTTGCTTTTGGCAGCAGCGGCAACAAACAGACAAAACTGTCGCTCACTGATATAAACAAACGACTGACATTTATTTTTATTACACACCTTTTGGGGCATTTTATTTGCACGTCACAAATGGTTACTTTTCTGGGGCCAAAAGTCAGCTACTCCAAGTTTCAGCTGCCAAAAGGTACTAGATTCTAGTTATTTTAATGCACATTTCGTAGGCAATTTCAAATTAGGCATGTTGGGCAATGTACTTGGCTTTTTATATAGGCCTAGGCCCGACCCTAGCCCCACATTGGCTGTCAAGGTGTGTGTGTGTCTTAGTGTGTGTGTGGGGGGGGGGGGGGGCTGCCTGTGTGTTTAGCTTTCTGCTGGGGGTTGCCGTGCGGCTTGGTGGTTGTTTGCCATTTCGTACTTATAAAAAAGTAATTTTCTCATTTCTTGCTCAAGCTTTTTATATTAGAAGAAATGGCTTTATTTATTTCTTATATGTAAGTGGATATTTTCTACTCTCTGCTTTTGCCGTTAACGAAAACTTTTCCCGGCTGTCGTATGCTTTTGCTGCTCATTTTTGCTTTTCGCTCGTTGCCTGCCATTAAATTGGCAAGTTTGTTGTGTTAAGTTTCTGCTTTTTTTTTGGGGCAAGGCGCCGGCACTCAGAGTGTTGCACAAAACATAAATTAGACGCACAAATTAGAAATTATGTTCGCATTTAAATGAAGAGCGTACGTTACGCGGCAGCGGCACTGCGTCTCTAGAAGTAGTTGTCGAGTTGTCTTCCATATGGTTTTTGCTTTTTGGACTGACTAATGAAATGGCAATGGCGTCGACTTCGGCTCACCCTCTCTAGCACACATACTGTACCGCCTTTTAGTCAAACTCAATGAATATTTGAAGAGCCAGCACCAACAATGGCAACAAAAGAAAACTTTTTTTTGTTTTTTGCCAAGGCGCCATTTGGCGCTACAAAAGATACTTATATGCGTTACATATATGATTTCCATTGAAAGCAAATGGCAAGGCAAAAGTTTAAATTTAGCCGGCACACATGTGTAATTGCTGGCAGTGCAGCTGGGTACAGGAACGAGAGCAGGAACCTCTTATAGGCGTATAGGGTCCATAATTTGCGTTGTTATTTGGCGCTGCTTTATGGACAGACCAAATGACACAAAGGCTGGCAGGTTCAACGAACCAGCTCTGCCAAGGAAATGGTCAAAAGTAGAGCCACAAAAGTGCGAATGTACGCGGAAGTTGTGCACTCTTCTTATCGAGGACAGCTGCAGCAACTGCATGCATAGGAGACAATCGCTACTGTTGCACTATGCTATATTGTTGCACTTAATGTCAACTTTTTCAAGGTGCGTCAATAGCTTCCGCTACAATATTCATAAATAGCTGGCTCCAAAAGTACCTATTGTACTGAAATTGGTTTCTAGACTGACAACTCGCCATCTAGCGAAATTCCCAGTAATGACATATTCTATTTGATAATAGCTGGCGCTGTCAATGTAGAGCATTCCAGACGCATAGAAGTCAAACGGTTACTTAATAACATAATGTTAAGTTGCAATACACAGAGAAAGAATCGTCAATGTTAAAAACAGCAATGATCAATGTTAACCAACATAAACTACACTTAACAGTTTCTTAAGCTAATTTTAACATAATGTTAAGTTACAAGCCACAGATGAAGCATATAAAAGCCCGCTGTAAGCCGAAGAGTCCATGTCTCACTAACATTCGTCAAAGTCCCTTAACAGTGGCTTGATGAACAGCATTGTGCATGCAACGTTGCACATCGATTCATCAGCCCTTCGTCAATCTCCTGGTACATAGCTTTCTACATGCATTTCTAGTGAAACGCCATAGTTCCAATCTTAAACTCCATTTCGTTCGTAGAACATCTGAGTAAGTCGCTTTTAAACAGCGTTTTACTTTTAGTAGGATTTACCATATATGCCAATTTCGCTCTACAAATCGTCAGCCATTCAGTTAGTTTCTTCCCAAATAGGTTTCAACATGCATAGAAGTCAAACGCCACTGCTGCAATACTATTCGTTTCTTTGTAAATAGTGTTCTAAGTCCCTAGGAGTAAATCAACAACGCACTACAACGTAAATACATTTTTCAAGGGCTATTTCACTAGCGAAGTTGTCATTACAAATAACCGTAATGGAAATCTAAGTGAAACACTGCGTTCCTAGCGATGCAGGCAAAGTAGCGAAACCGTAAGTGATAGCGCGTAAGGAATTTCGTGGTGATAGGCATTGGCATAAGGTACCGTGAGGCCAGTACTGAAAATGCACGACTCTGCCGACCACTGCTCTGTTAACAGCACGCTCGCTTACTTACTTCCGCTCGCTTTTATGCACTCTCTCACCCTTGACATTTCTTTGGCGACAAACAACTTCATTTCCCTTGCATTTATCTGCTCATTAGGCACTGCAGCTACCTTGACTCACACCTTGCCCGAAAAAATAACAACAACAACAAACTGTCTCTAATGTCGTTTATCATTAGGCAGCGCTCAATTTTGGCTAGTACCCACTTACACTACGCGGCTCGTTTACCCTGCTCAAATATTTATATGCCACAATATTCTTTGGCTTTTCCAGCAAGTATTTATGTATACATTTCTCTGTGTTCTTCCTGTTGACGTAAGATAATTTGCCTCGTTTGTCTGCTACAAGTCGTTACAAAATGTCAAATTTCTAACGCCCCAACGACCCCGCCGACGACCCAATCGATGCCTTACCACCGCCCATGACACGGCGCTCGTGTTGTTGGAGTGCAGAAATAACTATGTTGCCACATACTAACACTAGGCAGTGGCGCTGGCAAACACAAACAGTTAGGCACTTAGCCAGGTAGCTGGTTGTTGGCCGTTAGCCACGTGTATTTGGTAGTTTTGGGTAGCTTGTAGTTACGCCTACCCAGCACCAGGCTGGGCATAATTTGTCATTGAATGTTTGGTTTCGGGTAAACGCCCAGCAGCTCTGACGCCCACGCCCAGGCACAGGTCCGTGTCCATCACGTTTGCTATGCTAATGTCTTAGGTGTTGCCACATAGTGCTGTTTAGCTATTAGGCATAAAAAAAAGGTAAGTAGGCGGCGGAACACCCTTAGCTAGCCTTACACTTAATTGCAAGTTGTATGAAGACAGACTCGAAAGTCCTGTTGAATATTTGTTGCTTAATTTGCGAGCAGTGGCGTTTAAAAAGCATTTAGCCGCAGCCGCAGCAGCTACACTGCTGGCCATAATAATGTGCAGAGTTGTAGTTAATGCTGCTGCTGCTATTGGCAGCGGTTGTGGGGGTCGTTAGAGTTCGCTACCATTTAATACACACACATATAATTATAATTGCTGATAAATGCTTCATACTAATAAACACTTAAATGCGAACGAACTGCTAGCCGTCGAGCATGGCATGACGTTCCGACGACTGTGTCCGACGTGTGACGCTAATGACACTTGCTGTCCGTACGTCGTTTGGCTGCTAGCCCGGGCTCCACCAGCTGCCGCAGCTGCCCACAAAAGCAACGAAATGGAATGATTTGTGTGAGAGATTGCATGCCTTGCAGTGATTTGTGATTTGTGTGTTGAGAAATGCAATTTTAAACGGACGAACAACTGCCAACAACTACAAGAAGTTGTAGTAGAGAGCAAGAGGCAGCGACTTGATAAGCCTCAGACAGTCAACATTAAGTTTTGATAGCTCTATTAAAGGCACGACTTTAGCGGCGACTGCGACTGTGACTGTGACGGCGACTATTAAACAGACTTCAAACTGCGTTTGCCTACAAAATGGCGGCTCATTAAATAATTAACCAAAAATAAGCGCAAACGTGTGATAGAGATGGCCATAAAATGTTGTGTACAAAAATAAATGCGAATATAATGAATAATAAAAGTCAAAAAGACATGATTTTTTATGACGCTTTTCGGACAAATGAATGGCCCGCGAGTCGCACTCAAAGCGCCGGCAACTGGAATTTGTTTTTTTTTTTTCGTTGAGGAAGTAGAGCAGCAATACAACCAAAAACAATGTAGCTTATATGCATATATATACTATATGTAAATGCTGTCTTATCATTCGAGTACAAAAACAAGCGGCAGTGTGACTAATTTATGCGCAGCGAGTGTACAGCAATGCCAGACGCAGGCGAATAGCTCATAACTGTAGCATATTACTTTGGATAACTCTCTAATGCAAGACAAGTTACCAATGAGCGCCCCATACCAGCGAGGACCACCCAGCCGCAGTCCAATGAAAAATGTTTTCCTATACAGCGCTGTTTTCTAGCAGTTGTGTTGTTTTTCTTTTGCTTGCATCGCTGACTGAGCACCCCAAATTTCATGCCTGAAATGTTACCAAAAAAAAAGCCATGTAGGAAGTTTGCATTTTGTCTGCACGCGGCGCTGCAGCCCGCAACCCTCGCACAAATGCTATTGCCAAAGTTGTTTGGCCAAGCTGCAACAACAACAACAAGAACAACAACAGCAACAGCAACAACCAAAACAACAACAATGGCTTTGTCAACGACAAACACAGCCTCATTGCCTGTGTGTGCTGTGCCTTTGGTGTTGCTTGTTTGTCAACTGAGCCGGCGACCTCTATAAGGTCGCTCCCCGAGCCAGTTAGTGCTCCTGGTGCTGGCCGCTGCTGGTGTTGATGATTTTGTTGATGTGCTCGTTGAGTTTGATGTGCACCCAAAAAACCCCGACGTTGTAGAATCCAATAACCGAATTCTAGACTAGACGTGGCTGCTGCGCCCTTATGACAGCAGCTCGTGGAAATTCGATGCGCATTCTATTCATTGGCGTGTCGGCTCTAGAAATATGATAATGTGCACGGCAACAACTACACGACAAAAAAAGCAACAGTCAGTTCGTAAATTTTCATTGTAAAATAAGCAGCAGAGTTACTTCATCCGTCCGTTCGTCCTGTCTCTATGTGAGCTATGTGTTTTTCTTTTTTAGGGGATGTAGATGTATTGCCTTTTGTTCAAATTGACGTAATGTTACATAAGCTCTGCGCTTATGGGCGCAGCCCTGACTTTGTGCCGGGTCCTGAGTCCGTACGCCATACAATTCCCTTTCGGTTTTACGTTTGTAAACTTGCCACCACAGCACACCAGCTGCTGCACGTTCCCCGTTCCCGGATTGGCATGTTTTGAGCGAGAGCCACCATCAGAGAGATAGATATGGTTAATTTTTGGCAGCCGTGTGAGTTCTATTGAAAGTTTTTTAATGCGTAAAATTTTAATTTTATATTCCTGGTTTTTTTTTTTTGTATGTATCGTTATTGTTATTGCTTTGCCACGTTGGTGGCGGAAATTGTGTCAGATATGACAAAAGAGTTGAAAAGTTGTGGGAAATTTCGAAATTGTTGTGCCTTGAATGGGGAAGCCAAGGTGTAAATGGTAAATGGTGCTATGAATTTTGAAGTGTAAGCTAAGCAGCTGGTAAGCGGATTGTAGATGAATTTATGGAGCGGATTGTGGGGAATTACTAGCGAGAGATGGTGGCAAAGAAACATTTGAAACTGCGTACATGCATTTCTAATGGCAGTCAGGGTTTAGGATTGCTTCGCTATGAATATTATGCAAGATTCCTTTACTTTTGTTTGGGTTTTAGCTAGTAACAGCAAATGAGCAGAGAATACTTGAGTTTTTAAGCTGCCGTGTGAGTTTCAACTGATATTACTGGTAAAAAAGCGATTGCAACAGAAATCTTAGATGCAAAACTTTGCAAAACCTTAAACAGCGCATCATTTGGAGAGTTAGAAAAATGAAATTGTTAAGGTTTTCGCTAATCTTTATTGTATAACTTCATATGTGGATAATACTTCCACCCTGAATCTTGCAGGGCTGAAAACTGCTTTCCTATCAGCGATACGCTTGAGCGACTCAAGCTGCTGGACAACACCCAGCTCAATCTTAACAAAAAATGCTTTCGTCTCACCCACTTTACTCCACTTTAACCCTCTTACTCCATGTACAGCAGAATGGTCCCTTGGTCTCCTAGGGCCCATCTGTACAGATGGAACGAAGCTGAACGGAGGTGGCATCTGCTAATATGGGACAAGGTTACTCAGTGTAAGGCATAGAACTTCCGTTCCACCCAAAACGTATGACTGTGTACCGCTGATGATTTTCCGTATACGCTTTAACACTCCTCGTACAGCATAATGGTCTCCTAGGACCGTCTGTTGTCTAAAATAAATACTTCGCCAAAGCACCGTGAGTTAACTGTTCATCGTATGCTTTCATTTATTCGATTTAGGCCTATTAAGTGTGTATCTTTTGAGTATAAAATTTGAAATTTAACTGAAAAAGGCACTTAACTGACGAACTTTAGCTCTAAAGTTTATGCTCTTTGCACAAAGATACAAAATCTGGCAATGCCTTGGCTTCTGGTCAACATGTTTAGTTTCATTTTATATGCATTATAGAGAGCCCTCTTAATCTAGCCCTAGCTTTAGCCTCAACACACCCCACAATCACTCAAATATTCCAATCTGTAAACTGAATCTATTTTCATACTCTGTTCACTCGCTGATCAACTATGCGTCGCTGCTGTCCAACCAACCAAATGTAATACAATTAAAATCAGACCAGCAAAAACACCAAAAAAAAAAAGGAGAAATTCTTTCACACAGTAATAGCAATGCGCAAAAAAAGAACAGAATTGAAATCTCACAGGCCTGCCATGTCCAGAGAGAGAGAGCGAACGCCCCATGAGAAACTTCCAAATGAAAATTGTCTAATTGTGCGTGGTAAGATAACAAACAGCCAAAGGCCAGAATGTTTGTTTGTTGTGTTGCTTCCTGTTATTGTACTCTCTGTTAATGTTGTTGTTGTGTTGATTGTTGTAGCTGTAACACATTTCATCAATGTAAATAAGCAAAAATTGTGCGACAGCAGCAACAACAACAACAGTAAAGATAATCGCCTTAGTAGCGAAAAGTGCACTCTACGCTGTACTTCCCATAATGAGGACAACCATAAGGTCATGTCACACACACACACACCGAGAGATAGAGTACGAGACATACAACAATGGCTACGGATTTAACGCCGCAATGACAAAATCAAGCTGCCACACACTTATGCTACACACACAGACACACACACACACACACAGGCAGACACACCCTTCAAAGTTGGTCCAAAAATGTGTGTAAAACTTTAAAATTGTAACAATTGGCAATTGTGTGGGTCTTGCGGCTTGACAGGCTGCGAGCCGCGCAAGCGGAAAGGATAACACGCACTTCTGAGGCCGCACCAAGGTACACGGAGACCCGCTACCCGCTTGGCCGGCCATGAAAGTTAATTTACGTCACGCAGCATTTTCAATCAATGTCAGCATGAGCAGCTACGTATCAGGGTTGCCAGAGCGCTCGCATTACGTTAAGTTGCCAAACGTCGGGCGCGCACACTTTTCATGAGCGAAAGGAAGGGTTGCGAAATGCTGTACCACTGAAAAGGACTTGGCTTGACATAACTGTTACAGCAGAGTCGCCTGCTGTTTTTGTTTATTTATATAACACTGCTCTTATTATTATTTTAAGCAATCAAATTGATCTCATTTTGATTTGCATTTAAGCGGCACTTGACGAGTGCGTCAAAGCAAATAAACACATAACCAGCTAATAAAAACAATGTCCATATACAATGGCTGCATAAATACCCTGCAATAGCGTATTTTCAAAGCTGACATTTATCGCTCGACTTTAATTGGACCTAAGTCCACAGATCAGACACAGAAAACAATGCTTTGGAACCCATCATCAACATATTTTCGTATGTCAAATGTAGACACACTCGCGCGCACATGCATAGCATCACTTTTAATTGAATGCAACAACGTCTGGCGAGCGGCAAATGCGTAGCGTTGATGAGGGTGCCCCATAATTATAGAGAGCTCAGCCTGGCGGGCTTTCCACAACTAATTGCTTGAATTATTTATATGGAAATCTATCTAGGCGAAAGTCTTCTTCACGTTAACGCCCCATTTTTTTACGCCTCTATGTTTCCCAGCTCTATAATTACGTTGTAGACCACGCTTTGTAGACCCTAAAACGTTTCTCTTTGCTACACTAACACACACACACACACACACACATAGGGAGCATGCGTAACCTTAAAAAATAATAGTTTAAAATTATTTTATAAATTTATGAATGCTTTAATTTACTACTCATAACTTACTCAACGGCTTTTGTTTCAATTTGTTAACCGACTATTGGACATGAAATTTTGTTCCGTCTTTTACGATTTGGATTTTTAAAATATAATAGATATACTTCTAATTGTTTTAACCGGGGAATCGAAACTAAAGGGCAACGGAGTTTTCGCCTGCGATTTGTGTGTACGATATAAGGAAATAATTAGGAAAGAAAGTGTATTTCGGCAAATCGCAAAACGTTTGACTTACCGAAATCGAGCCGTAACCGAAACGACCCCACAATAAGTCATCGGCTGCACCTGCATAGTAAGGTAACAGATAGAAAGAGACGAAACTTCCAAAGAAAATTGTCTCTATTTTAAACCATAAAATCGAAATACAGTTTGAATTGCTGTTTCGATAACGATTCCATTTCCGATTTTAATAAAAGTAATACTCTTTCAATACATATATGTAAGCTTTAGAATGAATTCAAGAGCTTCTACGACAAAGAAATTTCTCGAATGCCATATTAGTATTAAATACTCGCTAAGCACTTCTAATCAACTTAAAGAGATGAAGCGCTCTGTTCGTGCCCAAGTGCCAATTCATCTGTATGCACGCATGGATCTCGTAACCTATAAGAGGTATAACTACCAAACTTGGTCAGTTTGTTGTAATAAGTGCGACAGACAAATTTGCGAGTTAAGAACACGTTTCTGCATCTGAGCTTTGTAGAAACGCTCAGGTTTCTAATCTAAAGCCTTGATTTCAGTGTCTGAGTCAGGTTTTTAATTAAGTACCTTTTCTCAAGCCTTGATTTCACTCTAATTGAGTAACTTTTCTATACTTTTCTTGATTTCACTATATGAGCTAAGTTTCGATGTCTTCTCTATTTTGGTAACATTTCACACAAAATATTACTATATGTAGTAAATTTTTCTTGCGCTTTTGAAGCGCTTTTTTGGGCTGCTTTGATTTGACACGATTTATACATACAAGAAAGAGATACATTTCCATTTTTTCCAAGGAAGTTTAAGAATTTTAAGTATGTTTTCTAGAATTTTGCTTAATCGTAGAGCGTTTTGTTGTAATTCCTACCTTAATTTTAAAGCTCAGTTTAACTATATTTCAGTTTTACAAATGTAGCTCCTCAAAAATCTTCAAGCTAACAAACAATTGTGAAAATTCACTTGCCAGCATAAAATTCCTCGAATGCTTGCCAGACAAATTATTGATTTATGTGCTCTGTCGTTCTGATTTTAAATGCTGTTCAATTGCTTGACATTTTTGCTAAAAATACTTATATACTCCCCTCCTCAGCCTAAATTCAAACCAGACGCATTTGATTTTCATGCCTGGCCTGTACTTTGGCTGAGTTCAGCTGAGTTTTCCTCTGCTGGTGCTACGTTTTCTTTATGCTTTCTGCGAAAAATTCCTGTCAAAATTGATAAAAATCACATTTTCCATTTGAATAACATTTTACGAATTCGTGCATAAAATTACGGCACATTATGGTAGAAACCGCCCTGCAAGAAATACCCAACCCTACTAGACACAATTGAAGCTGCCTCGAGCGTGGTGTCGTCTCCGTGTGCCTGCAAGAGTGCCCCCTAGTTGCTGCTTCCTGCGTCTTTTGTGTGTAATGCAGTGGCATTTGGTAACCACAGTGCCGGCGTAATAGCTATCCTGCTCACACTCCCACCAAGTATCGCTGTCTCTATCGTTGCTGCTACTTAAAAACTAGAAAATATCTATTTGCTACGCCCGAAATAAACGCTACAAATTTGCTCAGCTGAACTCAGAGGCAAAAGAACTAAACTTTAGTTGAAATTGAAACTAAAGTGGGGTGTGGAGCACTGTGGCTGCCATTTTCTTATCGTTTTTTGCGGCAAAACGCGCGAAATTAACATGAAAATTTGCGCGCAACAAAAATTATTCAACTGTAGATAATTTTCATTCATGAAAACGCCCAAAACTGCAATGCGCTTTAACGGCACACAAAAGCAGAGTGCATGTGTGTGTGTATCTGTGTGTGTGTGTGTGTGTGTATCTGTGTGTGTGTGGCAAATTTAATTTGGCTACAAAGTAAAATGGCAAGTAAATAAATCAATCAAAATGGCGCGTCGTGCCAGCGCACATAAAAATCGCGTCAAAGTCAAAGCCCGCTCTTGCAAAAGGGTGGCTCAAAAAAGGTTGTTTTAGCCAAAGTTGTTATTGTTGTTGCTGTTGCTGTTGGTGTCGGCGCGCTTTAAAGTTCTGCAGGAATAACATTTGACGTCAGCCGCGTTTTACTAGCCTGGGTCAAAAGGGGCATCATATACGCTAACTAAGCTAAACTGCATTATCACCACTTCAGAGCCAGCGAGTGAGGAGGAAACGAGCGAGTGAGTAGAGAGGTGGCAGCTCCCAAAGTGTGCAACTCGTAGTTATTTGTTGTTGTCGCTTTGTAGTGCTTTTGTTTTTGTTGGCACATAAAAAATATTTTTGCCTATCACCATAAATAATTCAACGCAGCTCGACATAAAAATCTTCAAAAAGCAGCGCCAAGTGTGAGCGCGGCATTGAAAAAGCAACAAAAACACTCAAAATATTGAAGAAAATTTTGTAGCTTTTAAGTTGCTTGTTGAAGTTGAAGTTGTGAAGTTGTTGTTGTTGAAGTGGCACACAGACAGTCAGTCTAGAGCTGAGCTCAGCGCGGTCTCTACGTGTGCGTGTGTACCAGCGCGAAGGCTCACACTTCAAAGCTGACTAAACAACATAATCAAAGCGCTAAGTTATAAAAACTCAAGGGTTAAAGCTGGCCATGGTCAAAATCGCTCAAAGCCGCAAATTCGTCGAGATTAGACCCCAAAACGAGTACATCTTGGCAAACGATTTAGGCGAGTAACTAAATTCTCGTAAACACAGCTATTCTGGGACCCGCCTTCGTTGTCGTCTGTTAGTATCTCGTAGGTTTCAAACCAGGCTGGATTTGGCGCATATCGCAAAGACGATCGTAGCGTAGTGCTAATTCAAACTCTAGACGTTCTTAAGCTAGATTTTCCACGCGCCCAGCTATATTTCTGGCAAATGAACGCACTGCTTTTTGGCTGAAAATCGCTTTTAACTTGTATCTGGCATACAGGCAATTTGCTATTGGGTCGAAAGTCGCTTGAAAGAGGTTTCAATAAAAACTTCCTTCAAAGCGCTGATTAATAACTCTTTTGGCATGTTGTAGGCTCTCAAGCAGCACTTAACTCATTTGGTTATAGACAAGTTTGGGTACTTACCAGGGTCTGATGTATCTAGTACAGGTGGCTGCTGTGACAATGGACCGGGTGTACTACCAGCGCCCGGCGAGCGCGCATCATCGTTCATAGCGCCCCCATAGGACAACGATGAGCTGGGCGGCCGCTATAAATAGAATAAAGGAAATGCATATAAAATTAATCAAAGTTTACAAACATATAAAACAGCTCTAAATACAGTTAGTTAGACATTAGTTTTGTGTGTGTGTGTGTTAGTTATAAATGTCGCTTTGAATTGACACGCCTGACCATAAAATAAGCCACTATATAGTATATGGCCAATATAAAGTCTGGCAATGTCTGGGCAAACGTCGCCGTCAGTCTGCACGACTGTCAAGTTGTCAAAACTGGCCTAGCCTGGCCATAATATGCTCAAATAAAATGCCATTGGCCAAGTCGTACTGCAGACAATGTTTGTGGCAAGTTGAGTTGTTTTTGTTGTTGTTGTTGTTGATCGTGGCCTAGGCCTAGACACTGTCGTGTACAAAAATATCTATAAGATATTAAATTAATATGCAGCGGCTGGCTCGAGTCTGGCTTGCTTCTAACTAGCCAGGCTTGCAAACAAGCCGAGCCACAAACAGCCTTGTCATCTTCAGTCAGCAGACGAAGACGAAGACGTCGTCTTTGGACGACAACGACGGCATATTAAGCGTTAAAGCTTTTGCAGCAACCTAAAATGTCAATGTCCAAGCGATGTTAAGTTGCGATGTAGTACGAATTGGGCGATTGGCGTTTTGCGCCCCGCACGAAATCGATCGGGAACAGCAATTTAAATTCTGCTAATAACAACAAAAAGCGTCTTCTTCTTCTACTTGTTGGGATTTCGAGACAAAACTTGACAAAAATGTTACGCTTCGCATTAATTTCATGCACGTGCAGAGATCGCTTTGTTGTTGCTTTTGTTGTGTGGGGGGGCACATTTTTAAACCATAAAATTATTATTTTCCCAAGCTCGTAAAAATTCTTGACTTTCGAATACAATAAATTTCGAGCGAGTGTGTGTGTCTGTTTGTTTGAAATTTTTGATTCATTTGGCATGCAATGCGCGACTCATGTGTTTTCGCTAAATATTTGTTAAATCGCATATTAATAGCGCTCTGCTATAGACAATTTAAATACACTATAATTGTGCCCGCATATATGTAATCGTGTGTGAGTTTGTGTCTATGAATAGGCTGTACAATTTAGCTGTGCTTAGCTAAAACAGCGGGTAGTCTAAATGGCTCATTGTTTTTAATTTGATTTTTGCATTTTGTACAACAAAAGATTATACATATTTATAGTAAACGTTTTTGTGAACTTTGTCGGGCATTGCATTAAGTCAGTAGAAACAAGTACCGCAAGTTGTTCAGCTTAAAACAGCTGTATTACACGCGCTCAACAAATACAGCTATTTTAATTTCTAGACGTAAAAAGACAACATTTCCAACTAATGTCAAATAAATATCGTAAAATTAGCATAATTAATCCAGAGTGCTACGCGTGCTGACTGCTTCGCTTGAAAGATTCAAAGCTTTTGTTAGTATTTGTTTTACAATTCGCTTGTGTTATCGATAGTCTGTACTTAATATAAAACTGCACTCGCCTATTATGCGATTACCCCAAATCTTGCGAGGGTGCTACTCCTATCGCCATATCTCCAATGCCACAACAATTCTTTAATATAACATTTTTCAATTCCGCCTATAAGTTTTTGGCTTCAAAGCTGCTGAGAACAAAATAAGCCATGTTTCGAGCAAATCGGCTAGAAAATGCAAAAGTTATAATGGTTTGAACGAAGATGCAAAAAAGCTTCACTCAGTTTGCTTAAACATCGATATGTGTTATCGATTCTATTTATCTTCATACGCCAATATCGTAAAGTTTTAAATTAAGTAGAAACAAAATGCAAGAGCCTTAACATATGTAGATTTACAGTTCAATGTTAACTATTTACTAGGAGAAAACAAATGTTAAATGTTAACCAAACAACAGGAAAAACCAATGTTAAGTCAAGCTTAGTGTAAAAACATACGCAAATCGTGCGGAATATCATTTGCTGCTGTCTTGTTTTAAATAAACTCAAATAACTGTGTCTCTCTCTCGGTTTTAACATTTTACCGTTTCGCTTCAGCTTAGATAACCGTTAGAACGCGCTCAGAGCAAAGAGCGGCTAAGACGCTAATTTAACATTGCGTTAACATACGCCAAAAGGAATTTTAACAGTTTTTAAAGTGCTGTTAAGTCTGTCTGTGCTGTTATTGCGCTGTTGCTGATGCTGCTACTGTTAAGTTTTGTGACATTGGCTTCATAACATAACATCACGTTATCTTATTAAAAGCTATCAACGAATAAAGTGAAAGGTTGTGTATGGATAATGTTGAAGTTATGAAAAGGTTAATGATCGGCTTAGAAAAATGAGCAAATATATAACAAGCAATTGCGTCAAAAATTGGCATAATGAAAAAACTACTACAAACTAGAGGCTAGAGTGCCTACTGTGTAGTTCGAAAAAGTACAATTAAAATCTATGAATCAATCGATTAAATATTCCACTGTTCGAAGAGTCTCTGCTTTAGTTGAAATATATGCAAAATATACTGTAAATGCCTACTAAGCAACATCATACATTTGATTAGATAAACCAAAGATAAAAATCATAATTTCTGTTCAATTTACTTACTAAGCACACACTTTCTAGCCAATGTTTTTATGAACCGAGAACTATTTTTAGTTGCAATAAAAACTAGCAGTACTAACTCGAGACTGCTTGATAAATAAATATGCAGCGACAAGAGCGTCTAGCCAGACATTTCCATAAGTATACTTAGTTCCTGCTCATAGGCGAATCGTAACTTTCAATTTCTCACCGAAACACACACACACACACAGAGGAGTGGGCATATCTATTAATAATTAGCCACGTTGTCTGCATTTTAAAATATCTACAGACTGTCAACATTTTGTCAAGCTTAGGTAGTACGATAGATGGGGTCTGTTGGCTTTATGAGAAATGTTTGACACGTTGAAGGTGTCTCTGATGGGCACATAAACAATTTCCACAATAAACGATGGCCGTAAAAATGCCAAAGCAAACTTGAGTAACGCTAAGCAAACGCTACAATTGCTTCAATTGACAATTTCCAAAGCAATTTTATTGCCAATAAAAAACCACTAATAAAAGTAAATACGTACATAAAAAAAATATAACTGAAATATGAATAGCAAGCAAAGTTGCAGCTTTGAGCTAATTTGAGGCTCATTAAGATGAGCGCAAATGGAAATTGCGTATTTAATTAGGCGCGTTGAAAAAAAAAACCAGAACCTAGACAAAGACAGGCCTTTTATGCAAATGCAGTTTCACACAGTCAACAAGAACAACAACGATAACAATATGTTTGAAGCTCGTAAAGAAAAAAAAAAACAAAAACTTTCCTTTTATGACAAGCTGGCAGTGTAATTTGATAGCTTTGTCGGTAAGCAGGTCTGTCTCTAGACTTGCAACAGTCTCAAGTTTTGAATTTTCGCACTTGCCGCACACTTTGACTTTTTGGGTTCGGACGATTCGGCACAATGCTTGAAACTGTATTGGATTACACAGTCCAGAGCAAAGAAGACACGTTGAGTGTTTTGCGGCATGCGTCAGGACAGTATCTTCTGCTCCTGCTGCCGATTGATGCGTGCATTAATTACACTTTCAATTAGCAGGCGGTAATAACCAAAGAAATTAAGCTATCGAATTGCCAACATACTGCATACTACAGCTGGAGTTCTCTGGCTCGCTTATCACATTGCATGTCCTGCGACAATTATGATCAAATATTGGTTTTTATTTAAATGATGGCTTCAACCTGCTGCTTAGGATACACAGCCAAAAGCTGCGTGCTGGCTTTCTTCTTTCTTTTGTTTTTAATATTAATGAAAGCGGCCATGCTCCACGCTCCACACGCCATGTCACGTAATGTTGGCGTACGTATTTAAAAGGTAGCTACCCGTGCCAATACTTGCCCCCCTTTTCTTCTCTTGAAAGAAACTTTTTTGTTGTGGCGCGTCCCTTTGGGTGCATTAAAATGATCAAGAAACAATTTTCGTTTACCTTTTTTTTACCCCACTGCTTTGCGTGTGTGCATCTGTGTGTGTGTGTGTTTGTGTGTGTGTTTGGGGGTTACAACTTCTGGGAGTTCTGGCATTTTTGGTGACTGCCAGCCAAATTATTTATTTAACAGCTAAACGCTGTGCCTGGGGGCCAAGGGAGGCCACACACATTTAGCAATAAGCAAAATGGCGTGCGGTGAGCTTTAAATATTTGATGCGACAGGAATAGAGGTAGAGACAGCGGACTGACTGCCTCTGACAAGTGTTTAAAAATTTAGCACAAACGCGCATTAAACTACCGCAAATTGTAATGCCACAAAAGTTATGACAAAATGTAACAAATATAAAAGTTATTCGTTGTACAAAAAACTAACAAACTAACTAACTTAAATGTATGTGTGTTACAAAATGTGCACTTTGTTTTAGAGCGATATTTCATAGCACTTAAAGAAATGTAAGCAAGACAGTTTAGTGTAAACAGTGTGAATGTCATTTTGAGTCACAGTGCAAACAATTGTGCCAAGCATTACAAACTTCTGCGAACAACTGACGAACAGAAAAGTTTATTTTTGTGTTAAATTTGCAATTGGAAAACTATAAACGTAAATTTATCTATTTAAAAGTTAGTTCTGTTACTTTTGAGCAACTTTTAGTCAAATTTACTTATTTGTGACAACATTTGGCACGCAAATGACAGTGTGAACTTAGCAGAACAGAGCGAGCTAACAGCGACAGCTTAACATTAACAGTTGCAGCTTCAATGCTACTGATCAATAACATAGTCAATTAACAGCCAATTAACAGCTTAAGGCTAACAGCATTTATGCAATTGCTTTTAACAGCAACATAGGGAAATTAACATGAAATGAACCAAACATAGCTTTTCTTCTATGGAGCGCATACACACACGATACTTGCGGTCAGTTTGAGCAGTTTTCCAAGCAACTGCACTAAGTCGGCTTAGCAGCAAACTAATTGAGTGTCTGCATTACAGTTGCTCGCTGTTGGAAAAGGTAACCCCCGTCGCTTGCTGCGCCGGAGACACGCCCAGTAAACGCCCAAACCCAAAAATCAAATCTATGCAGCGCATATGTAAGTTGCCAAGTTAAAAAGTCAAAACATGCAATTTTCGCAAAGAAATCTCTATAATTTTGGAGTGCCACTCGCCGCGTTAATCACTACAATCAACAGTTACCAATTGCACCGTTAGACAACCCCTGCTGCAGAATAGTGTAACCCCAGCCAAGCCGCACGTACAAACAAAGCAATCAAATTACGGCAGACGTTTGATTTTGTTAGAAAAACTTTTGACAACTGCGTGGGAAGCAATTTCATTTCTGTACGTAGCGCTTTCCGGCCCGGAGACGCGTGCTGGGGCGCTTAAGCTCTAATTTGTTGTTCTTGGCTGTTGTTGTTAATCATTTGCTGCGACACTCGGACTAGGACTAGGGCCTGTAATTTGGTCCAATTGGCCTGCAGCGTTTGCCGTGTGCATTTGACATATTCAAAGGGTAGTAGAAGCAGCAGCAGCAGCGAAGTTGAAGTCGCGCTGCCCTGCGGCCTAAGCGGCAGGATTAGGCGGGTACTGTTGTTTTTGTAGCTGTAACTCGTCTGTAAAACAGCTTCAGGCTCATTTCACAATTAAAAACTGCAGCTTAGCAGTGGAAAGGTAAGGCAAAAAAAAAAAACGATTTCATATTCATTTGCAGGAAAACTGCTGCTGCTGCTGCTTTGTTGAAGTTTTTCACACACACAGATACATAAATAGACTAGTATTTGTTTTGCGGATTGTGAGCAACACAAAAGTGGACGTAAAACATATTTTTCTATTTGTGTGTTTGTGCACAAACAGACAGACAGCGAGCCGGATAACCACAAGTACGGCCAGCCGGCACTCAAGCGACTGCCGTAGAGTGAGCGGTAAACAGGGCGTTATAAAAATGTACTAGCAGACGTCTGTGTGTGTGTGTGTGTGAGTGCATATCCTTAGAACAAATAATTAAATCCTTTTTACACGCTACAACCAAAACTTGGTTCTGTTTTTGATGCGGATCATCATCACCCCAGACCCAAAACCAAAACGAAAACCCAACCCAACGAAAGCCGAAACTCCACGAAAATCCGTATACGTAAAGCCCTCAAGCGTTGTTTGTTTTGATGGATTTGTTTGGCATGCCTTGTCGAGCTTTTGTTTGTCTGTTTGTGTCGTGAGTTGCTTGTGCCAGCTATTATATAGGCATTGTTGTTCTGTAAGGCACCCCCAACAGAAGGCTTTAGCCCCAACTACGAATTGTGTTGGGGTCGCCTGCTGCCACATGCTTAATTAACGGTATATGTGCGCCTTTTGCTTTTGTCTGCCATTTTGGTACACGGTTCGACTTGCCCCACTGTCTGCCACTTGAGCACAGGCTGCAGTTGTCGTTGTTGTCGTTGTTGCCACCTTTTGTGTATTTAATTGCGCGCATGGCATTTAATTGTTTTTCAAATTTGTTCAAGTTGTAAAATTTTCGCGCTGAATGAAACCCGTTGCGTGTTGTTCACACACACACACACACACACACACACACACACACACACACACACACACACACATGGCACACACATGAGTGCATGTGTGTTTATCGATGTTAGGGTTGAATTTTTAATTAAAGCATAGCTGACGGAGCATTGCTCCTTATTGTGTGGCTCGTCTATGCCGTCTTCTCATAAGACCAATCAAGTTGCCTTAACCGAATTCAATATGGCTGCCATTTTGGGGTTGTGGTGTTGCCACACTACGCACTGCCACTGTTTTCCAGGCTTGCCATTTCAACTTGCACACACGCAAATTGCTTTTGTACACATATGTACGTATGTTATGTGCATATATAACGTATAATTTCAATCAAATTGCAAGTTAATTACACACAATTATACCACACTCACACATGCCACACACTACGCAGACATGCCCCTTTATTTGCTTTAAGTTCTTAAAGCGAAGCAAATCTTATTTTCAGCTAAGAAAACAGTTAGAACAGGAAATTCCACGTTGGTTGCCAATTGCCAAGGCAGCAGCACAAAGTTTCAATTACGTTATCTTCGATAAGTACTTGCCAAAAAAAAAAAGCCTATAAGCATTTGACCGTTGCATTCAAAAACCAACAACTAAAATCACTGCTCATATCACTCGATTAGCGATTCCCAAAGTGTGTTGTTTGTAAAAACTTCTGTTTTGATTGTAAATCAAATGTGTCATTCAGTGGTTCAAAGTTTGGGAACCACTGCGCCAGACAACTATCTATTTATGTCTTGGCCTTTCCATTTAAAATACATATCATAAATAAAGTTTGTACATTTTTGGGTTTTCGTTGGTCTAAGTAAGGGACTTTCAGCTTCAAAATGATAAGTGCCAATCAAAAGTGGCGCTATCAAATGACTTGCAGTAAAGTTCTAATGCGAACTGGCATAGATAGTATCTACAAGATAATATAAAGACAGAGGCAAGTGCGCTGGAATTTAAACCAACTTGATCTACGGCTTGAAACATTGTGAAGAAGAAGCGCTTTTAAAATTTAGATGTAAGCAACTAAACGCATATATAATAACGGTAGTTGTTCATGTTACGTAACGTAAGCAAAAGGCTTCGAAATAAGTTAAAATTAAGAAGCAAATGTCAAATTTCAGTTAATACAGTTGAACTACGTGAAAGTACACAAAACAATAACAACAACCTTCCAACAGGCATGCACTTTTCGCTCGCCTGAGACGCTGCTGACACAGCACACACACACACGCATATGTTAGCGCCATCTAGCTTTCATCTAAAGCCACTGGTAACACCATGCGTAACACCAATTTTCGTGATGGCATATGTGTCGATCTTACCCGCAAGGCTCAAGATGTTGCACATCAAAAACTGCAAGTTTTTCGGGCTGCACGTTTGTAAGTTCAGGCACTCGGAAAAGAATTTACTTGAAGAAGCATTAAAACAAGTGAAAATTACTTAAGAAATATATGGTATAAAAGTTGACGTCTTACTAGGATGCTACACAAAAAGCATGCAACGTAAAGTTAACACAACTCACACATTGAAATAAAGAGTTTTACAAAAAAGTATCCTTATATTATCGGAAAGTTTATGTTGCAATTGCATTTCGTAAAGCATAGCAGACAAGTACACCAATTGACTTCCCCACTCGATTACTACATTCGCAAAAAACACGTGAAAGTAACTCCGTTTTAGTTTGCTCGGCTTTCAAATGCGAAAAGGTTCATTAAGTTCACGAAATGAAACCAAATCCAAAAACGTTGCAAAGTTGAAATACAAAGGAATTCTAAGAAACCGCGCCAATCGTAACGGAAGAGTATGCAAATAACGTAAGCTTCGAAGTGGCTACTCAAAAATTGCAAGTCAAAAACCAACAACTTAATAAGGCCTTACCCAAAGTGATTAGGTTTTTGTTTAAAAAAAAGCCAATAACAAGCACTTTTATTAATATAAATCAAACTTAAACGCAGACAACTGCCGGCACTCGCCAGAAATTCGCTGCTCAAGTGGCTACATTTTAATTTGATGTCAAAACACTTGACATAATTATGCGACTGCAAGCATCAGAAACAGAGTATTCGTAGGAGAGATCAGATACACAAAACCAAATAACAAGAGTCTAGAACAGAAATGTGCTATACACACACATTACTCATACGCAGCGTGCGCACACTCTGATATGCGTTTTGCTTAGGCATGTATTACACTTTCAATTGACAAAGTTTAAAAAAAAAACACACATACTGACAAATAGCCCCAAAAACAAATCTTTGGCAGCGCTATCGCCCAAAGTACGCCTAAGTACAGGTCTGTGATTAAATATTTATAAGCTGATAAAAAATTGAAGTGAACAGCATTGCACGTAGTACTTTGTATGTCTCGTATGTACATATTTTTTTTTTTTGTATTTTTTGGAAATCTTGTACAAACAAAGAAATTACTATTTTGATAATAAAAAAATTCAGAAGCTACCTGAAAAAATAATAAATAGATAAGCGGTAAGGCAGCCGGTAATGGTGGCGCGCAGCAATTGTGGCTAAAAAACTTATCATTTGTTTGACTTTGTTATTATGTTACACAAACAGTGGAAAAATAGCGTAGCGCAGAGAAAACGACGAGAAACATTCACAAAAATGTGTTCAGCTGTATTTTAAGAAAATTGTATAGTAACATACGATCCTAAAAGTTAAAGTTTGGACGGAAATGGAGCGAAGTTGCACGCGATTTGCGATTCACGTTCACACAAAATGTCAGTCACTTTATCGCTATGCTAAATCTCTGCTATCAATTTGAACTTTTGCAAGAGGCAGTCAGCCAAGCAGCAGCAGCTAGCCCAAAGATTAACAAATGAGCGCACAGAAACAACACAACAACTGCAACAAAAACAACACAACAACTGCAACAACTGCAACATACAACAGAGCTGGCAAGTGTGGACTTTGCACTTTTTAATTTGCCGTTTGTAGCTGTGCCAGGGCTGCAATGCAAATAAGATAATTATTCAAATGGCATGTTTCACACAATTCCGACACACATTCTTGCGTCTAAATAACTGCCAAGTCAAGTCAACTCAAGCGCTGAGAGTCCAGTCCGCAAAGAAAGCATGCAACATGAGGCATTCAGCGGAGGGGCAGGCAACAGAATCACGAAAGGCAATGGAATCATTTTCTGGCCAGAGATATCAAGATAGCCATGCAAATGCGGCAATGATCGCGCGAAATAGATTTCCATAACATCGTCCGAGTGAGAGAGAGAAGAAGAGCAAATGAGCGAGCGAGAGCGCGTGCATAACATGTGAGAACATTAATCGTGTAATTAATTTGATGCATGTGTATGCAAAGTAATTTCATGTAAAGTGTCACACCCGCTCGGCCCGAAGCCGAGCTCAAGAAGAAGCAGCATCTTGCAGACCAAGGCGCTGTGTGTGTGTGTGTGTGTGTGTGTGTGTGTGTGTGTGTGTGTGTGTGTGTAGCGTGCCACAAGCCGCGCAGTTTAAAATCAAAGTACAAACAGCTCAGCGTTAACAGCAACAACTCACACAGTGTCAAATAGATTCCGCGAGCCGATAGAGCGCGCCACTGACAGAGACCACAACATGTCTGTGTAGCTATACCCTGTACACATAGTGTTTAAGGGTATTATAGGTTAGTGCAATGTATGCAACAGACAGAAGGAGGCGTGGCACACCATAAGTTCCATGGGCAAAACTGGTCAGGAGCAATAGTCGAGTCGACATAGACATGTCCCTTTGTCCGTTCTTCCGTATGAACGTCGCGATATCAGACACCATAAGAGGTAGAGGCACAAAAATTTACCAAAAGATGCGCATTTACACCGAAAAGATAAAGTTTATCAAATCATGTCTATATCTGGCCCCCTTCCGCCGCTCCGTTCAATCTATCATATCAAAACACGACAGAGTTGTGCGTCAAGTTTATGTGTATCTTCGTTTCAAAAATGAGCACAATCGGATAAATACATCTGAAGTTATAGTCAAAAATATGCTAATTTCACCTCCCCTCGCCAATAAACTGTGCCAAAATTGCACTGCATGTAGATATGGATACATGTGAGCTAGCGTTGTGGCTGCATCCAGAACCCCCCATTCCCCCGCAATCGATTTACCTTAATTACTGACATAGGACTTCCCAAAAGGAAAATGCTTACAGTCATATTAAACTTGTAAAAAGGGGCTTAAAAGAAAATACGTTCGTTCCCATTTTACATACGGTAAATACGACTAGATTTAGTGCTTATGGAGAAAAAAAGGGTACAGGGTATTCCACTGTCGGGCACCGTACCGATTTTTGTTAAGAGAGCGCCAGGAGTAAAGAGCGGGTTGAGCAGCCCAAGCAGCTTAAAAGTCGTGCAACGGATCAGCCCGGCGACATGTTGCCATCGCCTGACTTTTGCGCTCATTTGCAAATTATGTTGGAACCTCGCGCATACAGATACACTGCTCAGTTGCAGACATTTTCATTTCGCTTTAGCTGATTTTATAGATTTAAGTTTTGGGATTTGCATGCTAAAGTCAAGTCAAGCCAAGCCGTGACGACATATATGGCTGGAATGCAGCCGAAAGGTGCAACAAGTACGGCGAACAGGACAACTGCTTGACGTGCAGCTGATAAGCTTGCGGCATGTGCCTGCAAGTAACTCAAGGTGTTGCGCGCGTACAGTTAACTGTTGTTGCTGTCTGTCTGTCCGTCTGTCTGTCTGTCTGTCTTATCGCTGAGCATCTTGTTTGTCAGATAAGCTTGACATTTGAAATTAGTTTGCCTTGGCACAGGAAACATGGCCATAGACAAGGCATTACAAGGATTTGGCTGGCCAGCGTCGCAAAGTCTGCCTGCAAAAGCCACAATGTCATGGCGGCCCAAAAGAAATACACAAATAAAACTGTCGACTCATGTCAAGAGCAGCAGCCAAACGACCGACTGAGGCCGACATAATTTGAAATTCATATACCATTATTGATATAAGGCGCTGATAAATTTAGAGCCGCTCAGCTAAACGCTCCAGCGGCTATGCGGCTTGGCTCAAAAGTAGATCAAAAAGATTTGCAGTGTATGTGCCACGCACTTTATGAGCCGAAAATACACTTCACTTAGCGGCTTGTTTTGTGCTGACTCACTATTGCCGCGAAGTTGGCTTGTACGACGGACCCGTGCTTTTTGTCTTAAAAGGTCTCTGACGCGGGCCAGCACTCTGGCCGACAATGACGAGAAGCTGCCCAACGCCCCTGCAACTAACCCTGGCCCTGGTACTGGACCCAGCCAAAAACTGTCCCATCATGCTGTGCGAGCGCAGCAGACTAGAAGACGTCGTCGTCATTGTTACGACATGACGCAGCCAAAAGGCGTCTAACTATAAGTTTTTCATACGAAAAGCCTCTTTTGTGCTGGCTGTTTAAATTTTCGCCGCAAAGGCTTTAAAAAGTTTCCCTGGAAATCAGCGCAAAAATCAAGCGGCTACTGCAAAATCAATTAGAGCTGGCAAACACTTCCATTTTTTTTTTTTTATGTTGTTGGCCATTATTTGATTATGTCAGTCTACGGAGAGCCATAAAAATTAGAAAATTTGATTATTGCGGCACGGATTCACTCACTCACTAAAACATTTGGCGTCCCACTGGGCGTGCTCCATTTGCATATTATCGTGCCACAAGATGGTTCACAAAAATTTCATTACCCAAACCCAGAAACTTGGAAAACTCGGCGAGCACAGAGCGCAGTTTAAATGAGTTTATTACATCTTTGGCGTTTACAGCATTTAGCCAAAAAAGTTATTGTATATGTGTGCGTGTATCTGTGTGGTTGTTGTAAAAAGGGGTGAACAGTAATGAAATTTCCATAGATTTGCATAAAAAACAAAAAAAAAACCGAAACGCAAAAGCGTACAAGTCAGACAGACACTGAGTGCCAAAGATGCCCTAAATTAGATAATGTCTAAATTGGATTTAAAACACGCATTTTGCGGGTTTCATGCAACAACGTCGACTGCATCGTAAACGTAGCGCCCATTGAAGACCCATCGAGACAACATCAAAATATCATTAGAAGCATTTTGCGTCCGTCTCTGTCCGTTGTGAGGCGCATTTGAAGGGTTGCAAAATGGCTAAATGCTGCAGAAGGTAACAACGCCAATGTGGGTTTGATTTGTATGCAAATGCCGGGTACCGGTTACCCGTGGCAAGTAGACGTGTGGGGGCAGTGTAAAGCGTACTAAGTGCAAATGTATGAAATTTGATTTTTGTCGAGAGCTGGGGCGAAAATTATGTAAACCGGTGTGAAAGCTTAAGAAGAAGACTATAAGTGAAAAGCAATGTAAGTCAAATTAACAAGGTATTGAAATCATGTTACGTCAAACGGAACATTTTCGTAATGTTTTAAGTTGATGACTTGGTTTTTAATGCAGGTATCTTCATGTCATATCTTCAAGAACAAGTTTCTATTGCGAAAGATATTACGTAGCCTAAGAAATGAACGGCAAGATGCAACAGACTTAAAAAACTACGAAACTACGTAAGCTAAAAGCAGCGCCTTTTAAGAAATGCTACGTAGGTGTGAAAGCAAATGCCGTAGTACTGAGTTTGGTAGAGAAACAACGTAAGCCAAAAAAGATGCTCAAATGACGTAGAACGCAGCTAAAGACTACGTAAGAAGTAAGCAACTAATGGGTAGGAGGTAATTGTGGGAAACCTATAAACAACGTCAATCATGAATGTTATAAGTTTAAGACAAAGCGATTTTTCGTAAAAATGGAAAGGCAAACGTCTTAAAAGACGTAAACGAAGGCAGAAGAAACTAACCAACAAAGTGACAGAAAATGAAAAGAATGTAAAGGTATAACGTTATATGCAGCGATTAAAGGCGATTATTTAAGAATATAACTTGATAGAGAGCTTTATTGAAGGAATAACTGAGTTTGGCTTTAGGATTTTGTTAAAAGACGTATGATAAGTCTTTCTAGGGAAAGGACGTATAGTATTTGTGCTTTTGATAAATACGTAATAAAGTTAACACAACACGCGTTTATATAGTGAATATATAATGCAATCAGCAGAGAGAGAAAAGGGTAAACGTAAGACAATTACGTAGAAGAGAACTTGCAACGGATCATGGCTTCGTAACGAAACGTCGTAGCAAACGAAGATACGTAACACTATCTAACAGAGTTACGCATAGTTACCATAGTATACAAATTGCGAAATGTCGTAACCTAATAACGTACTCTAAAAAGTAAACAAATTACGTATAAAAATAAACCAAAAACGTGCGTAATGACGTATAGCGATTGTTTATCGCAGCGCTACAACGTATTTTAAGAAAAGTAATGCAATGACGTTACACATTTACACATTTTTGCAGTACAAAATTTCAAATGCACCCTATTGAAAACTGATTATGACGTAAGCAAAAGTAAAACACGCACTTTCAAAAATGTCATAACAATAGTGTTTAACATAAGGAAAACGTAACCTGTATGTATTCTTAAAATAAGTATTAAAATTCATACAGCTTTTGGAACGCTTCAAAATACGTATGCAAGTGACGTAAGCAAATGTGTGAAAAAGCAAACTCACACTGAAAATTGCCTGAGTCATGGTCATGGCAATCTACTAAAAGGACTACTGCTAACGCCGCCCCAATGCGAGTTCGTTCAGCTTGCAACTGCAACGTCGCTTAAGTTAACGTTTTATTTCTATATATATATATATATATATAACTCGGCTAGTTCATAAACCCCGCTGCTTGGATTTGCCACAGCTTTTGACTTACTTGCCACAGCCGGGGCGTGTATGTTTCTTGTGATTGCGTGGCATATTTCGAATATTTCTGTTGCGCTTTTCGTGCAAAACTTAATTATATTAACTGAGTTATTTGTGGCATTTGGCGCGCCGCGCTTGTCCAGCTGCAGAGCAGGAGCAGAGCAGAGCGGAGCGGAGCGGAGCAGAGCAGGTGTTGTCGCCTTTGTTGAACGACACAAAATTATGACAACTTAACTTGACTAACTGGTGTCGTGGAGCACTCGCACTGCCAACAGTTGTTCGCACCTAAAGTGGACACTGCAACACTGGACACAGAGAGAGAGACACTCAACAACATAATTAAAGGCACACAAATGCGCATGTCGGACCCAGTTGTACACAAGACTCGGGAATGGTGCGCAGGCACCACTCACTCGCTGTCCGTCGCTGCGTCTGTTGCACGCAGTTTGGTATGCAACGTGCTGCAATTAAAAATCAATAAAATGCGTGATTTTTGTAATTTTGCTGCAATTTGTAATTGCAATAATTAAAATGTTGCCTATAAGAGGCAGCAGTCTTAATCAAATTTTCACCTCAAAAACGTAAGTCATGTCAGTATTGTCAAACAACTGCAGCTACAGTTAGACACACACACACCAACACACACACACACACACAGCATAGCAGAGCAACCCTTGTGGCGGAATCAGGTAATCAATCACAGCCCGGCCGCATAACTCACCCCTAGCTGAGGGCACAACAAATCGGATTAACTCACAGCAGCAGCAACTGTACTCTGTACCACCCGGAATCCGACTCTATGCAGGCGGCACATGCGCTGTGTGCCTTTAAAGAGGGGGAAAACCAAACCAAGCCAAAACCAGGTTGAGACTCTGCGGCACAAACAATTAACTTTTTGTTTTCGGGCGAAAATCAGACAACCCGCATTGCAGTTTTTTATATATTCAGTATTTAAACATTCCTTTTTTTTTATATGTAAGGTAGGCGTGGCCAGCGAGCTAGACAAAGGGCAAATCCAAGCGAGCAGTCGGGCGAGACGACAGTGTCTGTCACTCGGAGAGCAACGACAGCCCGCTGAGTTGTTGATCATTTTGAATTTTTAAGCAGCAAATTTTTTCTGTTGTTCAGCGCATAAATGCATTTGGCAACACTGGTCCAGAGCACGTGGTTTGTGTTTGGTGTTTTTTTGTTCGCTTTGTGGCCTTGTCAGCTGCTTGTCAAAATAGAAACTGCGATTGAACATTCGATTGCATTTGCAGGAACGGACTTTTCTAGAAATTGTGTGTTTTTTGCTGAATTGAAGATCACGCCTAGAATAAGTGCAAAAGTTTCCGATTGCGCAGAGATACGAGCAGACAGCGGGTCTGTGTTGTTGCTCATAGTCAAGGTACAAAGTTTGCCAGATTGCCAAGTGTTGCAGCTCAGCGGCGCACGCACTGTGGGCAATAGTAGGTTTTACTTCTCATTTCAATATGCTCCACTTTTCTGTAATACTCAAGTTGGCTTCAAAATACTTTTCATGAAGATTTTTTATTCTTTCTTTTCAAAAATCCGTCGATCAAATGCTAACTTGTTAGATTTCCCATTTTCTAAAAGTTTTCTAGTTCTATCATATTGACGAATTATTTTTTGATTGAAATTCGGTATAAAAATATATGTGGCATGCTGAAAAATTGCTTTTGGTTGAAATTCGGTTGTAAGAGATTTCAGGCACACCCCCCTTGAATCTTTTTGGCTTACGAGTTGCAATGTTAGTTGCAAAGCCAACACTTTTAAAGCAATCCTTAAAGAAAACTTCGGCTATATAGGCTCTTGCTCTTCTTTAGAAGAATTTTATGGATCTTTTAATAAAACGAAATATATAGCTAACAAGATTAAATCTCATTAAAAGGCAACTGTAACTTGTTTGAGATGGATAAAAATCTATAAGTTAAATTGTTGGACACTTTAGATCTCGATTAATTTTTCATTTTTGTGTTTATGTTTTTCGCGAAATAATGAAAACTTGTATAAAATATCTGAAATATAGCTTGAAATCGACAAAAATAAAACTTTTTTAATTTACTTTTTATGAAAAGTACAAAATTTCTATATAAATACGCTAAACGAAAATTTACTTCGGTACCGATTGCTTCTCAGTAACGCTACTTTTTTAGGTAAACCCTATACCATTAGATAAATTAAATGCTTGCGATTTGCAGAATATAAGTTTCAACTTGATACATTGCGTTTTAGTCAGTTAAAAATAGATTTTAAGTATAAAAAACAACAACAAAAAATATTGTACAAGCCAACATTGTTTTTTCGTTGTTTCTTTTCTCTTCTACGTAAGCAGTTGTTATAAGCGTGTAATAAGTCGTCGTGGCTCGACGACAAAGCGTACACTAGTTCTCACAAAAACTAAAATTTTGATCGAATAGCAACGAGTAAAGTTGGTACCACCCTGTCATAATCGAAAATATTTATTTTGCTAACTATATAAAGTAGTTTTTCCGTTTCTATGCTTGATCATTGTTTTATGATATAGTTTGTCAATTGTTGTCAAAATCGAAAATAGCTTGAAAATCGTGTACATGCTATTGCACATAGTAAGAACCGAAAATACAAAAGTGTTTTCTATGGAATTAGCGAACTGATCTTCTTCTTGTAAAGTTGTTTTTTGCCGGCTCAAGGTCTATGTAATCTTTACCAGAGTGTTTCTTATAAAAAAAACTTCTATCTTGCACGTTTGATGGCATGAGCTCAATATGCTATATGCGTTCATTAAGAGCGCGTGAGAGTACAGACTATGGATTATCACTAATAATAAAAGTTTTTCACACAAAAACTTCGTACTTGTTACTAGAGCTGTATGGGAGCTATAATGTGCAGTCAATCTTGCTCAAATTTGAACTGATACCGTTTATGAATTTAGTGCGGCTAGAATGGCGTTTTCGCCCACTGTGCCGCAGGGCTGCTGTCACTAACTGACTTTCTTTGTAGCTGTCTCTGTATGTAACTTTAGTTGTGCTTAGTTAGCGCTCTAACAATCTCTCTCTCTCTCTTGGTGTCTCTCTCGCTGGCTCTCTCTCGCTGGCTCTCTCTCGCTGTCTTTGTCTCTCAGTCTGTCTGCGCGTTCTATTGGCCTGCATTGCGCAAGTAGCTTGCACAGTCAATTGAAATTCTACGCATTCCGACAAACAACAAACAAACACAGATACACACACACACACAGAGATACACACACAGATACACACACACACACACACACACACACACACACACACTCCGGCCCACAATCTAAGATACATATAGACAGTTGCATATATAGAATTCTCAATTGCTTTCGCATCATTACGTCTGCGAACAATTTATTTTTATAAAAGCGTTGCGGCAGCGTTGCAGTTGTTGTAGTTGTTGTTGTTGTTGTTGCATTACTGGCAGCAGCATTTTCCCGCTTTGGTGCTTTTCACGCGTGCAATGGCAATGGCAACGGCAACAACAAAAAGTGCAGGAAAATTGAAGAAAAATCCAAACACAGCGAAAGAGGCATGAAAAAAGCGTAAAGAAATCAAATAAATTTTATTGTATAAAAGCAGCAGCAAGAAGGAAAATGCACACACACACACACACACACACACACACACACAGACGCATATGATGATTGTTTTTCCTGCCACAATTTGAGTTTGTTGCTGTTGTTGTGGCTTTTCGGTGGCTTCTGTGTGTGTGTCTGTGTGGCTTTTAACTTGCCCCCAACTGCAATCGATCGCAAATTTTTTTATTATAAACAATTTGGTTTGTGGCTGAGAAGCTGAGCATGAGGCTGTGGCAGCGACTGCCAGCCGCCGCCGCCGCCGCCGCCGCCACATCATCATCATCAGGCTAAATGGGTGTTGAGTGCAAAGTGTTTGTGTTGCGGGCAGCGTATACACACACACACACACACACACACACACACACACACAGATACAAGCTAGCTGCAACATGGCGTATGCAGCTTGTGCGTGCAACAACTTGGCGCTGTCGCTGCTGTTAAATGCTCGATAATTGTGCTGTGCATATTTCTGTTGATTACCAAATCGCATTGTCTGTCTAGAAGGTCTATTGGAAATCAATTGCCAAGTCCGCGCCACGGAGCTGCAGTCGAGGGACAGACGCGGAGACAGGCCGCAAGAGTCGCGTCTGAAATGAGTTTTTGGCGCAGCGGGAGACGTGTGTATGCATGTGTATACATTGACTGTGCTGCTTCTTCTTCTTTTTTTTATATATATATATATATATTTTGGGGGGTTTTTAATTTTATGTGCAACGTCGCTACGTGTGTTGCTTGGCTTCGCTGCGCTGCTTGTATATTTATATGACCGGCCTTGTGGCTGTTGTTGTTGTTGTTGGTGTCGTCTGCGTCATGAGTTTTACCTTTATTTTTTATACCCTGTACACAAAGTGTGAAAGGGTATTATAGGTTTGTGCAATGTATGTAACAGGCCGAAGGAGGCGTGGCAGACCATGGGCAATAGTCGAGTCGCTATAGACATGTTCGTCAGTCCGTTCTTCCGACCCCATAAGTGGTATAAGCACAAAAATTTACCAACAGATGCGCATTTACATCAAAAAGATGAAGTTTGTCGAATCACGTCGATATCTTGTTTGTATTTTTGATCTATGTTACAAAATTCAACGACATTGAACCAAGAATACTGGAGTTATGGGCATAAAAGTAACTTTTGGCCCCACTTGTCAATTGGAACTTCCCATTAAGAAAATGCTTACACTCACATTAAACTTGTAAAAAGAGACATTAAAGGAAATACTTTCGTTCCCATTTTACCGTATGCTGTATTTAGTGCTTATGGGGAAAAAAGCGTACAGGGTATTCCACTGTCGGACAGCGTCCCGACTTTCTGCATAAAATTTTTTTTTATTTTTAACTGCACCAAAAATAAAAGCATACGAATTCAATACAAAAAGAGCCAGCCAAAAACTTTTTGATTTTCATAATTTTTGCTGACCACAAAAAAACGAGCTAAACAACAATAACAACGACCACCACGAACGCCCCATGTTAACGACTGGGCGCAGCCGCTGCCGCAGCCTGCGTTCCGCTGCCCCAACCGGCATCATCAGGAGCAGCAGCAGCAGCATCTTCTATACATTGTACGTTGCCTTAACGTAAAATTTCATTTCATTTTCGTTACCTTTAAGAGGCAGTGATACCAAAAAGCATTCAAACCAAATGAAACTTTGTCTGTCGCTGTAGATGTATCTATAGCTGTAGATGTATCTGTATCTTTTGCCCAGGTTGCAGCAAAATGAGTTTTTGCTGCCTGCGCGCGCTGATGATTTTTGAATTGATTTGTGTTGTTAAATATTAAATTCTTATAAGTCATTTGCACTCGCTCCAACACGGACGACGCGGATCTTAAACCCTGGCATTGTGTGGCTCCAAATGACAGACAAGCCAGCATGGTACAAGCGAGCGACGCGACGTATTGAACGTACCGCCCGTGCGCCCGCCCCTCTGCCTGCCCACATATATCATTTACACTCGCTGGACCTGCGACGACCCAAGCACAGCGGTCGGTCTCGGACGACTCCAAGCTCCGATCGCCGCTTGGCCCAAAATGGCAAGACAAACGTATAAGTGTCCGGAGTGTCGAATGTCCAGAGTGCGTCTTTGTTGTACATATTGTATTTATGAATACTTTTTGGGTGGGTTGTATAGAGCATTGGGGGCAACAGCGGAGGCAGCGGAGACAGAGTTGGGGCATGTAAGTCTGGAGTCTGTGCTGTCTGCTCTGTACGTTGTGTGGCGTGGCGTGCAAATAACAATATTACTTTTAAGGTGTTCTTTTTGCACATTTTTTTTAATTTTAATTAACGTTGCTGCTTAAAATTGCAATTCGCATTCAACGGGCGAGCAGCTACAACAACAACAACAACAACAACTCATAATAAATGTTTAACAAAAGTTAATAAGCGTTTCGTTTTGCTTCATTTCATATATATAGAGATACATATAGTTACATATATACATATAAGTACATATATAAAGCTGTATTTTATTGCCATTTTATTGCTTTTATTAATTTCTTTAATGGCTACACTGCAAAAAAAAACCCACACAACAACAGCAAAAACAAAGTGAATGCCATTTAAAAAGCAAGTTGTTTGCTTGACTTTGAGTGTAGCTGTTTGTGTGTGTGAAACCGGCAAATGATTCAAATTGAAGTTCGCAAATAACTTGCGAATTTGGCAAATTATTAGATTCATAAGTGTTCCCACACACATTATTATTTGAATTGCTTTAAACAAGTTTTCAAGGGGTTTTTCAATCTTTTTTAGATTAAATGTGCTTTGCCAATAGATTAGATATGGCCAGATTTTGACAACTAATTTGTACTCATTTAGTTATTCATAATTTATTATTAATATTGCATTTATTACGAATTTAGTTAATAAAGGCAAAAAAAAACTCGTTTCAAAACTTTTTCAAGCTGCGATTGGAAAATTGATGGCAATTCGTGAGACTCTTTTTCTAACTACTGCTTTTTGCAAATCTGCGGACATTTGTCGGTTTGCTCTACTGAGGCAACAAACTGCTGTTTCTAGTAACTAGTGCATTTCGATGCACAAATTTGAGCGTTATATGCGCCATAAGCACAGCTGCCAAGCCGGTTGCAACAGATCTTTGAACCAAGTTTAGGGTTTTACTAGCATAAGAAACCCAAGCTTCATGTTTTGAGCTTCGATATTACTTTGAATTTGGTCTCCCTTTAAGAATGCTGCACTAACATAAAGCACAGTTTTGCAAAATCAACCATTTTACTAGAACAATTGCGCAAAGATTTACAAATATATAACTTTTGTTTTGATAATTCCTCTCTTTTTGCTATAAACTTTTATGAAATACTAGCTAAGCCCGCACGCATTCCCAAATGCACAATATCTTCCTATCCTTTTCCTCATCCTTTTCCTCTACGTCACCCTCATCCTTTTCCTCGTCCTTAGCCTTATCATCCTCATCTTCTTTCTCATTTTCATTCCCATCGTCTAGCTCTACCTCTACCTATTAGTAGCCGTTGCCAAACACTGTGCACAAATTTTGGATATATTTTCGTAGTTTTACGCTTTTTCATTATGGTAAATTATGCATATTTCAACCTATCACATTCCTTGATCTTTAACGAAGATGCTAAGCAAAAATTCACGCCAATCGGTCAAGCCGTTTTCGAGTAAAATGGATTCAGACATACATACATTATTTTTTATATATATCGATGAGAATTTTTTCCAAAAAAAATTGTTCTATACTGGTTTTATTAGCACAATTAAGCACTTAGCTGCTTTGTGTTACTATTTTATCAATAGAAAACGATTTTATTCACAAGCAAAACCAGCATTTATTTTGATATTAGGGGGCTTCATCACCTGCTTGTTCCGCTTGCTAACCCCCGTGCCCCACTTGAGGTAGATCTTCTTTCCTTTCACTTTTCCCTTGCCAAAACCCTTCCCGTTGCCCTTCATACTAAGTCCAGCTGCGGATATTGTTGGCAATATCTTGCTATATTCTTCCTTCTCTTCCACTCCTCTTATTTCAAGGACTTTCATAATATCACTTAAGGAAGAGTATGTTTATCAGTTATAAGCACTTTCTAGCTTGCTTTAAATTTTAGAACACCCAGCATTTCAAGCTTTTGCAAACGTTTTCAGTACATTAATATGATCTCTCATTCTTGAAATTCATTTTAAGAGCTTCTTTGCAAAAATTGTATTTAAAAATTTGTTTAATTAGTAAAAATTAAACCAAAGTTGACAAATGTTATTAATGACATATTGAAAAAATGTTTCTAAAAAAATGCAATTAAAAACTAACAATTAGCAAATCCAAAATTGAACGATTAGTCGTCTAAAAAGAAACTTTCACGTGTGTATAGTAACCGCTGCTACGTCATATGTGGCAGAGCGTTGCCTGCAACGAGAATTGAGCAAAATTGTGATGGCAACTGGTAAATGGACTTTAAACAAGTGCCATGAAGCAAAGAAATTTATATGAAAGCTTTAAGTAACTTGGCAGCGACTGCAGCTAAATGCTGCTGATGTTGCATGCCTCTTTCACTGCATGTCTCCGCATGTGTGTAGTTGCTCTGGCTCTTTCAGCCAGAGGCGCTGCTGCAAGTTGTTGCATTCATTACAAACGAGCCAAAGGTTAACATGCAACGAACAGCAGCAACAACAACAAAAAGAGCTGCTAAAAAGCTTAAATTTCACAACACGCTCAGCGGAGACAACAACATCAGAGGCACAGCATCAACGGCAAAAACTACATCGATGATGATGATGATGATGATGAGAGGAGACGCTGGAGCTGTCTGAGACGCAGACTGCGACAACGATGTCTCTCAACTTTTGCGTTTGAGCATTTAAGTGCCAATTAATAACAATTTTTATGAACCGAAGAAATAGTTGACAACACGGCAACGCCGCTAAGCAGTCAACGTTGCCGTTGCATGCAACACACAACTGGCAACATGCAACAGCAACAGCAACAACAACAACAACAACACTAAAACAAAAACCTAGCTACGGCTGACTAATTTGAAAACTCATAATATTGTGCATTTTATGAACAATTATTATATAAGTTTTATTAGCTGCGCGTCGACAAGCAGCGTAGCGCCAAACCGGAGTTGCATCTGCAGCAACTTGCCACAAAATTTATGTAGAAAGCTCTTTAATTAATTTGTGATTTTTCTGCATCAACAAAATCAATGTGTGGGCATTGCATTAGTGCACAATTTATGCTGAGTTATTGATAGGCCAATCAGCTATAGCCAAGACACAGCTGGTTCCAGCAGCTAAAGAACCAGTTCCAGTAACCAGTAACAGTATATGCAAAGCAGCAGATGCTGAAGTTTGAAACATTTGGCGACATTAATATGATTTAATGCGTTAATTAGCACAAAGCTCTGAGTAGCTGATGGACGCGTGTTAATAAACGCGCCAAAGTGCACAAGGGTGCGAAACCAAACATCAACAAGAAGAGCTACAAGAACAACGACAACACTCAGTCACACCCGCAACTTGAGCGCAACTGACGCGCTTAAAACCCCAAAAAGTATGCTATGCGTATTCCCAAAATCCCCGAAGCGGATTAGTAACCAAAGGCATGCAGCATGCCAAGGGCTGCCACCATACAGCTAGCCAACTAACAACAACTGGTGGCTGTTTGGCAACCCTGCGCCCCACGCTCGCTCACTCTCTCTCTATCTCTATCTCTCTCTCTCTCTCTCTCTTCCTCTGTGTGCATTGCGTAATTGACGTCAATTTTGTTTTCGCACCGCGCATACCAAAGCAGCTCTGGCATAAGCGTATTTTAGGGGGGTTCTCGGGGGTTTGTTGGAGCGGCGGCAGGCGTCGAAATCCAATACGACACAGAAAAATAATTTGCCAAAAATAGAAAATTGTGTCGCAGGGCGTGCGGAAGTATATTGAAAATTGTAATGGCTCAAGAAGCAGCTCTACGCCAATAAACGGCAGAGCGACGACAATGCCAACGCCACAAGCTTGAGGGTGGCTGCCACTTGGGTTCAAGCAGTGGCTGCTCACCGGGTTCTATAGGGGGCATCATATTTCATTTATTAGCAGGCAAAACTCGGCGTCTCAGAGTGCTGCGACACGACTGAATACCATTTTTATTTATTATCATAATGCAGGGCATATGTATGGGCGCACAAATGGGAATTGCCACACGAATGTGGCATAGACTGTGTGGCATAAAAGTATAAGGCAAAGTAGCTTAGAGATTTATGCGGCATTGGCCTAATAGAATTTTTGCAATCTTGAGCGGCTGCAGGGGAGTGTGCACGCAGCTACCTGACTTACATATGAAAATCGGAATGGGCGTGGCACGGCACTTTGCACGCCCAAAGTGTACACAAACTGTGCTGCAAAAGTTTGCCCCACTGTTTGCCATTAGGCGTTTTGTTTAATTAAAAAATAAAAATGCTAAGCTCAAATGCTTAAAAAGTTTGCCACAACTGCGAACTTGGCGCATTTTTTAAAAGAAACTTTCAATTTTCGAAAAGTGTCACATAATCAAGTGGCACATTAAGTACACAGCTAGAAAAACTTTTCTTCTGAAGTTTGCTGCAAAAGCAACTTTACGCTACGGTTTAAAGCCACACAGTCTTCGAATGTTAATCGAATGTTAAAAAGATCTGATTTATCATGGAATCCTATACGAAATGAAACTATAGTTGAGTTCTCAAATAAAGTAAGTTCTCTGAAAGTAACATTTAACTCAAAGAAGAAGACCTTAAATAATGTTACAAGTAGGTTTTTTACAATGGACCAAAAATCAATCATGAAAAACGGGCACATCCACAGGTGCCACTCATTAGAGATCAAGGCTCAATATTACTTAAGTACAAAGAAAGGGAAGAAAGACAACAGAAACACTGCCTTTGCTGCTCGTTTCAGCAAAGTCGCGCCTCTCAAGATCGAAAAGCCACCCGAAAAGCCACACTAGTCTTAGTGTTTGTATTGTCTTTGGTACAATCCATTCTGTACGCAGAAACTAGATTTTAACCTTAAAGGGTACTCTAGAACTCTTTTCCCACAATTATAGAACAGTTACATCAGTAACCAGAGTATTGAAATAGTCAAGTGTATTAACATCGCTGGCTGAGTCCTGAAGGAAGACAACGAAGGAGCAAGCCATGCCTGCGTTGGAAGGACCAGTTAGAGAGCACACTCGTTACCTTTGATAGCACGGATTGGAGGGGCCTCAAGGAGGGCTCTACATAACCTGCTAACGAGTTATTGTGGTAGAAGAAGATGAAGTAGACGAAATTCGCAGCTATGAGTAGATCACGCTGTTAACTTTTGGGCGAATTTCTGCTTAGAAAGTTGCGGGGTGCACTAAGAACTTAAGACGACTACATTGTTTCAAGGAAGAGCTACTCCCTCGAATGTGCATGAAGACAACGAATGATCGTCATTCAGTAAGTGCAAAAAGCAGAGAGCATTAGCATGACGCAACATTTGCTTGTAAGCATTTTTGAGTTAATATGAAAACAACACAAGTCGAATAATAACGTCTAAATTTGTAACATCTACAGCAGTTTCAGTTGAATAGTTCTAAAGCTTAGACAGTTTTTTTAAGAGTATGTGTTTTTTCAGCATTTTTTTGAAGCACGTGCGCTCTTAAATATGCTATAAATTATTTTTGCTAGTTTTTTTTTCTACGTACTTACTAAGCTGCCTGCAAATTATAGAAAATCCCAACACACCAAATCCCCCTAAGGATATACACGGCCATAGACACAGTCATAGTAAGGAAAGAAAAAGTCAATGTAAGCAATAAGCAGGAACACCATTATCTAATACTCGGCAAGCCATTGACGCATAACCCCCGAAAATGTACGGCCCATAAGCAGAAAATAGTGCGCAGGAAATAAAGCACAAAAAGGCAATAAAAATTGCTATCCTTTGTTTGGGAATAGAGAGCGAGATAGAGTGAGCGACAGATAGCGGGAGAAAGGGGGGCTTGGGGTTTTCGTAGAGCTAGAGAGTTGGGCCAAAGTTATTGTGGCTGCGGACTATTTTGTAGATGTTAGCCGCACTGCTTCCGGCCAAGAACAACAGCAAACAAAACAAGCCTGGCTAAAAGCTGCCTGCCAAGCACCCCAAGAGCTAAAACGCTTAATGGCCAACAGACACAGAGACGTCACTAAAAGTGGATTTAAGTGCAAGTGATTTATGTGTCTTGTCGAAGCAGTGCGAGAGCGGCGGAGCGGCAGGAGGGCGACTGGCCTCTATCTGGCTGCCAAATTAGCTGATACAGAGTGAAAAGCGCCTGAAAGTATGCGCCAAATTGCAAATAGCTTGACCGAAACCAACAAATCAATCAAAAATCGCATGAAATATTAAACAAGCCGCTCACTTGGAATTCAATTACTGTACAGCCTTTGATATTTAACCCTTTTGCTAAGCTTGCATTCACGAAATGCCGGCAAATGCTTTTAGTTTCTTGTTTAGTTGGATTAAATTACAATTTACAAGTGGCCAATACAGGCTAAGCGGGCTTAAGTGCGTCGAGGGAGCCCAACCCAGAGAGGTAGTAGCTACCCTTTTGTGGTCAAAAGTGTGTGTGTGTGTGGCTCAAATGCGCCTTTGCGTGTGCAGCGTTAATTGAAAACCACTCAATACTGGCAGCGGCAATTGCAACCGCTTGGACAGTGGCGCCGCTGCTCAACCGTGTGGGTGTGCTCGGCGTTTTATGCTGGCTAATCGAGTTTAAAACAAGCGTAAATTGTCCTTTTGATATTTGAGTTGACTTCAATTGCATTTGCGGTGCAAAAGTGCAAGGCGTAATTAACGGTAATTGTGCAGGCATGCAGCATATGGCTTCTCGTAGCGGTGACCCCGCTACAGCTGGAAGACACCTTAGGTAATGCGCGCTAAGCGTTCACTTTGCCTAATGACCCCCTCGTTGGGGGCAAGACCATGTTTTTTTTGCTAAGCTTTTAAACCGCTTTGCAGCTTATGCCGGCCAAAGCTAGGGCACAGGGCTGCCAACTATCGCAAGGAACTGCAGCAAAATGTAAAAAAATTGATGCAGAGAGTCGGGACATTGTCTGGCATTGGGTTACCCTGTACCCATTTTACCCATAATAACTGTGTCATGTTTCAATTAGATAGCGTTTATGGTGTGGGTGTAAATCGCAAAAGTGCTGAGATATCAAAATGAATCGATAAACTTGCTCTTTTGGTCAAATTTTTGTGCCTCTCTTTTGTTTTCAAATTCTGATTAACTATAAAGTATGATGTTCCGAAATCCCACACTTTCGGATTACGTGGGTACATTACGGTGACGTCTGTCACGGGGGTGACATATCGACATGAATCGATAACCTTGCTCTTTTCCTGGAAAATGCACATCTTATGGTAAAATTTTTTTGCCTAACTCTTATAGCCTCTGAGAAACATACACCAACACGGACAGACTGACACACGCACATGGCTATATCGACTCGACTATTGCTCCTGATCATTTGTGCCCATGAAACGTATGTCCTGCCACGCCTACTTCTGCCTGTTACATACATTGCATAAAAACTCAAGTGATTCGTTTCAATGGAAATTTTTTGTAACTTTTTAGAAAGTTTTTAGGGGTTCACTCTCTTTAGAAACAATATGAAACAAACAACAAATTCATTTTTACTTTTTGGTGGAAAGCCACTTCGCCTGCCACTTTTAAGCAACTAAGTTATCATAGCTTTCGGAACGTGGACTCGTGTGTGACGCTGTGAGTGAATATAGTTGATGTTTTTTGAGACTGCATCTATGTCAGGGTTTGGCTTAAGACTGAATCTAAATCAGAGTTTGGCAGCGGCAGCAGAGAAGTTATCATTGATTACTGAGTGGATGGGGGCAGGTTATGACATCATTCTTTTGGCGCTTATTCGAAGTGGAAATCTTAGCCCATTGCCGACAGAGTTGCCAACTCTCTTGCAACATTTTGTGCTCCGAGAGTGAGATTGAATTCAGCGTTGAAATGTTTGCAAAGAATTATTTTGTTGAATTCGAGGGCAATATGGGACTAATTTTCATTACAATTGAGAGACTATTGCCTTTTCATCCATAAACGAGTGAAGTTAGGCCAAAACTGTTTTAGATTTGGAACAAAAGGTAACCAATGCCTTTAGGACATAATGGTTTAATAAGAGCTACCTTGCTAGGTATACTGTATTTCTTTGTTAACATTTTTACAAAATTATGTTTCAACAAGAAAGTTATCTTTTTTTTTAAAAATCTCGTACTGCTGACTGCTCTAAAAGCAGTGATCCCCTTTAAGCCGCAAAGCTATCGTTTGTGACTTTTGCCTGTTTTTGCGGCATTTTTACGGCATAAATTTCCATTGAATTTGAGTCCGAACCAAAGGTTGACACAATCAGGTAGATATATATATATATACAATATGTCGTAGCTGCACAAAAACCAAAAGCAAATCTCAAGATCGAGTTCGAGTTGTTTGTGAAGTTCTTTGCAGCGTAGCTTAAGCGGCGGCTGCCGTTTGAAGCAACACTTGACTTGGCCATAGAGCAAGAAACAACAAAAATAAACTTATAAAAAGTCTCAAAAAGCCGCAAAAAGCACAAAATCATTAAGTTTTCATTATTTGCTAAAGATTTTGCTTGTTTTTTTGTGGTTGTGCGCTTTGGCAGCTGATTGGTTTTTGCTTTGAAATTTGCCATAATTCCTGGAAACAACAAAATATGCCAAAACCTAAGATACAAAAAAATAAAGAAACTCATCAAGATACCAAAATTTAAGAGCTTAGTTTTCGCTGAGAGATTATGCATACAAACGTTTGCTAGAAAAACTAAAGCGCTCTTAAAAACTTCGGCTAATCCCTGCTTGGAGTTTGCTCAATGAATGACAAGCGTCCGTCACATTGGCATGTCTTTTCACGCCCCTGCGGCAAGGTATCGCATTCAACGCTTCCACAAGCGGCGTACAACAATTCCCCGGACAGCCAAACGCAGTGCGACAAAAATAACTGAAAGTTTTGTATTTGAACGCGACGGGCAAGTCAAGAACAACAACAACAACATCAACAGCTTTTTGGCATTGAACTGCATTGAAACATTAGCAGTGATGACATTTTTGCGGTCGATCAGTCTGCTTCGTTGGTCTGTCATCGAAGTCTGGGGTTCGTTGCTGGTTTGCTGGTTTTTCGGTGTTTTTGCACGAAATTCCTGGCGACGCGACACTTCATACATAATAAAAATCTGTCGTCAAAGACGCATGTCGCATACACACGATCCATTGCACATTGAGCCGGACTTATAAACAATCCCTGACTTAAACCGAACTCTTTTCGTTGTTTTTTTTTTTTGGCATTTGTAGGGCTTTTTGGCTTTATTAATTGTAGCCTTGGACTTGGTTTTTTCTTTGTGTTTACAATTGAATGCACAAATTTCGGCTGGTTTGCGGTTTGTTATAAGCCAACTTGCAGACTGTATGACGACCAGCAAAAGTCAGGCACAACAAAAGCACTCTGAGGTGAGAGCGCGGCTAATGAGCCTGGCATCAGAAGCATCCTGCCAACTTTTTGTTGTCTTCGATTTCTACAGCGTAGACTTACAGTCCGCCAAAACCAGTTTGAAACTGCAACTTTAATGCCTATAAAATTATAGGTTTCTTAGCCTAGTGGAAAATTGTATTTCGACTTTTTTGGGCGTTGCTTAAGAAATTAATACAAAACGCAGCAACACGAAAACATTTTCTTTTTGTTTGAGAGAAAATGCTTGAACCCAACACTAGCAATACTAATAAAAATAAAACTGAGCAAGAACTAACAGCCAACACGCCCCAGGCAATCACGCAAAATGCCAAATTACATGTAGCTACCATTAAAAGCAAGAAATCATCTAACACGCAGACCCGCCGCCATACTAGAGAGCCGACGCAACGCTACGCTTCTGACTCTGGAAACAAAGTCATTTAAGGTGTTTTTCACATGCCGCGCCTGATTATGACCAGCTGTTTGTGCTAGCGCATATTGTAGGCCGTTTTTTTGGAGCAGCAATTTGATCGGGTTGCTGCTCAAGTTTCAGGGGTACAGGGGCACACGCACGATCGTGTGCGCCGGCTCTGATCCTTAACTGTCGTCAACAGAGTTCACCACTTCTTCTACTACTGCGGCCCTCGGGTTGTCACTTGAGCTGCCGCTGCCTGCTCTAAGCGGCTTACACGTGCCATTTGTGCTGCAAAGTTGTAGCTCTTATAAATAAAATGCAATGTAACATGAGCACTGCTCTCGATTTACAAGCATCGATAACAGCGCGCGCGCGATAGAGATTGTTTGGGAATGAGCGAAATCGAAACAGATTTCCAGTTAAAAGTTTCAAAGTTGCCTCAAGCAGCAAGCGTTGAAAGTCACAGTTTACGCGGCACAGATTTCATACACTAAGCACTTAAATATAACACTTAAGTATAACACTTAAGCATAACACTAATTATGTAACGTAACGCTATGCAAGCAACTCTGTAGGAAACTTCGAGAAGCAGAACTTGCATATGCCACAAGTTAAGTTCTTTACGAAGTTCTCTTAAGAGAGTTGTCATCTGCATATCAAAGTCGTGCGCGACATAACTACACACTAGGACTTACATCTATTCTTGAATGAATGAAATAAAATGACAGTTTACTGCGTATTAGAAGTCTACTCGAAAGCACTCAAATCTGTAAAGTTCTTATTATGTTGATTAAATGCAGCTCAAAACGTAATGAATCAATGTGCATGTTAAAGAGTTCTGCACAAATGCTCCAAAATCTTACACAACATTCATGTCGTTATGACTGAATATGCAAATGCCAGTCAAAATGAGTGAGCGAATGTAGCAGAGAACACGTAACATTCACGACATATTAAATTGGCATTGTTTTAAAATGGAATCACGATAAACATCTGAATGCATTGGTGACAAGAACAATCAGCAATAAGTATCGTAACAATGAATGAGTGATGTAAATGCACTGTCATTTTGAGCCAAACTACACTGTGTGATATTTAAAACGAAATGTTCGAAGGAGTGATATTAAGGAAAGAAGGACACACATCAGGGAAACATGATGAGCATAGACAAATAAATGAATGAGTGACAGGGAACGGAACACTCAGTGCTATATCAGCACTTCCTACGCGAGTCGAGAATAGAGTGTAAATAGGTTTCGTACTTGCTCTCATTTCAACTGTCCTTACTCTCCTTTAAATACCTCTACCTGAGAATGTGTCAACCTTCTCTAAAGATCCGTCGCAGCCACCACAAATCTAATCTAAACTAAGTTAGTAGCGTCGTTAACTATTAGGACTTGTTATAATTGTGCCCAAATTATCTCAGATATTAGCTGATGTGCAACCGGTTGCTTGGGATTGAGGGATCGAGCACGCCCAAGCAATCCCCAAATATAGTATATTGTGTAAGGGCATCATAGATACCGAAGTAGTAAGCAGGTGCATCCCGTTTATCTTGATTGTATTAAGCTATCTATGATTATATTCAGCTTTTACTCATTCCCAACAAAGTTAAAGAGCTAAGAAGCTTTTTTATATTTATGCTTATGACTTTGCCCGTATAGAGCCTCTGTCTCAGTGGTTATTGCTGAAATCAGCCCTACATGCTTAGCGGTAATCTCTCTTTCAAGAGTCTTAACGTATAGGGAACCGAAGATTTTAACTATAGAGTTTCAAAGTTCTGCAATAATTTACACTAATTTCGATGACGTTTTAATAGGTTGTGAACATGAAGCAATGAAAAGGAGGCGCATTGCGCAGGTCCGTTATTGGGAAACGATGAAGAAAAAGTATTTGACGTCACAAGATCATGTTTTTGGGTGTACTTCGCATTGTGTGATCGCACGTTGTAAATGATCTGTTCATACTAAACACACTATGTGTGCAGAGAGCGCCAAAAGTTGCAAACGGGAAGGCGCTTCCTTTTCAGTTTCATTACTTCATGGGATGTGACCATATCAGTTGGTGAACTCTCGAAGTTCGTTGGTAATCAGGTATGTAGCTTAATTTTGATTTGGAATCGAAGGTCCGTCGACCCAAAGCTTTACTGACAGATTTCGGAAGCTGTCAATGAAATTTCTAACAAAAAAGCGGATTGCTTTTGGCTTGACATGCATTTCGAATAGCTACGATTGGAAGTGGTTTGAGGCAAATGATGAATGCAATTTGTGGCTAATCCAGAATACATCAAATTAAGATTAAATTGCAAATTAAAGCTGCTTTAACGTAAAGTCGTTGGTTCCCTGAGTAGAGAACCAATACTTTCTCCACGAGAAGTTGCGTTGCTCAGTGTCCTTAAAGTCAGTGAATTCGTTCAAATGTCGTTCCGCGCAATTCGTTGTCATTTTGATTCAATGTTGTAATGGCAGCATTCACTCATTCTTGAAGCACAATGACGTAGAATTTAGCAATTTCAAAAATGAGTCTTATTCATTCATTTTAAAGATGTATACGATATTTTGAGTGCATTCATTTAGACTTCTAGTACGTACATTGTTGAATTTCTAACAAATGTTCATAAAGTAGTTTTGTTGAACGGCACTGAATGCCAGTGTAAATGGGTCTTTATGTAATGTATGCCAGCTGAAAGGTAAAAAAAAAAAAATCCAGCACTGAAATTCCGTTAAAACTGCAGTAGTGAAATCCGCTGTTATTTGGGCTGCTACTCCGGATCGCGGCTGTCATCATCATCTGGATAAATATCTGGAACTCTTAAGCTTAGGCCTCACTTAATTTTTAGGAGTGAAAAAACATTTCGTAATTTTTACTTTTCAAATATATTTTTTCATATATTTATTGGCTAACTCTTTAAACTTTACTCTGTAATTGTTTTGTTTTTGTTTTATCTTCTTAATTTTTGCATTTTTGTATTGTGTTTTTGTTTTCATTTAATTATATTATTAGTATACATATAAATAATTAAAAATATTACATTAAAATGTATTCGTATATCGTATAGAAGTTGCTGGTTGGTTTTGTTTTTGTTTTTTTTTTTTCTCATATATTTTTACTTTTTGATTGCGTTTCTTTCTCTCAATTACCTTTAAAATTAATATTTTTTTTTGTTTTTGCTTTTTTTTTCGCTCATATTCAATTTAATTTTACAATTTTGCTAAAAACTAAATAAAATTTGCTTTGTTAAACAATAATAAGAATTTTTAAGCGCAGACAGTGAAAAAAAACTAAATTGTTTATGTTTTACAAATCAAAGCAAAAAGCATTTTAAGAAATTTTTTGTTTTTTTTAAATATATGCACGCTTTTTACGCATATATTTAATTTGCTTAGTACTTTTTTTTGTTTCATGTTATATTTTTATAAAATATCACCTAAAGCAATTACGTATTTCAGTTATCAGTGTTTTTTTTTTTTGTATATATATATATATATTTTACAACAATAAAAATTTTGCTTAGTTAGCTGTAAATAGCTAGCAAAACATTTAATACACAAACAATAGTTAATAATAAAAATCATTAAAATAAATGTTTAACAAAATGCAAAAGCCCGCAAAAAAAAACTTGTTAAATAAATTCTTGCAGCCTATATGCAAAGGTTTTTTTTTTTGTGTTTGATTTTGTTTTAACTAAAAAGCGAACCAGTGTATTATGCTAAATTACAACATAATTACAGCAAGTATTTTTTTTTTTAGTTTTTTTGTGTTTATGAGACAAAGTACAACAACTATTTTTTGTGTTTTTGCAAATTTAACTTTTGCAAGTTACACATATTTGTTTTATGTTTTAAGTTGAAAAAATAGTACAAAAGCTTTCGACATATTTTTTTAAAAATTTTTTTTTTTTACTAGTAAACCTTGTGGGTTTTTTTTAGACTAAGTATACAAATGACTGCCCATATAGCTTGACTGCAACGGTGTGCAGCTTAGTTTAAGTACAATTTTTTAGTTTTTATATATTTATTTTTTGTGTTTAGTACATAGGTAAAAACTCAAAAAGTAGTGGAAAAAAGATAGCAGAGCACTGTAGCAGCGATAGTTTAGGAAGTAGTAGTAGTTTTGCGGAAATTAGTTAAAGGTAGTTGTAGTTTTGAGTTTTTTACTTAACAGTTAAGCAGACATAGCCCTGGGTTACGTACAGTTATAGCTATAGAGCGCGCTGCAACTGGTGTAAGCCCTAAAGTAGCTAAGTGTAAGATTTGCACTAGTCTAAGCACTAGTTGCGGCACTAAGAGCTGTAGTTTTGAGAATTAAGTTAGTTTCTCTGCTAGTTGAGCACCAAAAGCTGCGCGTTTGCTACTTATGCTTTGTAATTACATTTATTTATAGTTTTTTTTTTTTTGTTTTTTTGTTTTTTTCATAATTGTAATAATAATAGTTGCGCGTTTTATGCATTTTACGTATTTAGAGTTAAAAGTTTTTGTTGTTGCTTAGTAAATGCCTTAAAGTTGTTGTAACCTAAACAGTATCTCATTCATTCATTACGTATATTTAGTTATCGCACGTCTCTAGCGGCATTTAAAATGTCATCGTATATGCGCGTTGCCATTCTCAATTAGATAATTAAATTAACTTTAAGTTCTCAATAAACAATTAATTAGAAAACATATGTTTTACTTTATGTTTTATTCGTATACTTTGCATTTGAACTCAGGTTGGTTTTGTGTATAGCTTTTTTACGTATATGCGTTGCTTTTGACTCGTTAAGTCGATTAATTTTTTAGAAATTATCGAAATGAAAGTTGAGAAACACAAAACTAAAAACAAAGTTTGTTTTTCTTTTTGGCAAGTTACTCAGTGTGTTTTGTCTTACATTGTGAAAAAGGACGTTATGTTTAGTTTTGAAAAATCGTATACTTGCTTCAACACTGAAGTGTAGTGAAAATGAGGGGCTTAAAAACGAGTAAATAAAAACCTTTTTTTTTCTTTTTTGAAGTTTTATCAACTTGTAAGCTGCCTAGGCTATGTTACAACTACATGCTAAAGTTAGTTATATATTAAAGTTTACGTATATATATAATTGTTAAGAACTTTTTGTTTTGTTTGTTTTTTTCAAAATTTCGCAAGTTCTTGTTTAGGTTTAGGGTTTTAAGTTTAGTTAGTTGCGGCCGCGTTTGGCAACACTGGCTCTAAAAGTCCGCCTCGTGCTTGATGCGATAACTGGCATAGACTTCTTCCAGCGGCGCAAAGTCTTGTGTGTTGGGCTGTTCAAGTTCCAAATAATTGGCACAAAGTTGTTAAATTTTTGGGGTATTTAGTTTGAGAGAAAGTCTGTGTCTGTGTGTTTGTGTGTGTGGTCGGGCTTCATATATATACAAGTTTACAAACTCAAAACCGATAACGCGATAGTGCTAACCAAATTTATCGCAACTTGTTGCTAACACTGGCCTTCTCTAGGCAGCAGCAGTAAAAGCTGCTCTGCCATACAAGCCAGGCCACACAACTAGCGACACATGCATATATAATGCACATGGCATATTAGGCTAGCTTCATATATATATATATATATATATATAGAGTTTAGTTATATATCAATATTATGTATATATATAGTTTCTATATAGAGTTATGTGCATATGTAAATTGTTAAAATTGGTTAGTTTTGGGTTAGTAAACTTTCGTAAGATTTTTGTTTTTTTTTTTTGTTTTAGTGTAAATAATAAAAAGTTGTTATATGTTGTAATAATAATAATAATAATTATATTGGCGAGCTATATGGGCCTCTTGCAAAAACGAAGTTCTGGAACTTTTCTTTTTCTTAGTTTCTTTTTTCTGTTTTTCTCATATCTTTAGTTGTTGGTACTTTTTACAAATTTAAGCAATTTTGCGCTAATTATTGTTGTTCAGTTGCTGTTTTCAGTGAAAATTTACAAGTTTTATGCATTTTATTTTTGACTTGGCTGCGCACCGAGCACAAAAATAAATAACATGACTTTTGCTTTTCTTCTTCTTCCTTTTTACGTTTGCTGTACTCTTCGAACTTAAATTTATGGCTTTTTACTGTACAAAACAGACAAATTCTAACGGCTAAAAGCAGCAGCAGCAGCAGTAGTTGCAGTAGTTGCAGTAGTTACAGCAGTTGCAGCAGCTGCCGCACAGTAGCAGCAGCGCAGCAGCAGCACGTACATCCGCCAGTGTTGCCGATCTGCAGCGGAGCCTTGGCTTAGCCAGCACAGCTTGGAAGCTCTTTGGGTAATCGTCGTCGCCTGGCACAACGTCTGTTTTTGTTTTTGTTGTTGTTGTTCTATGCAGTTGTTGCGGTACTTTGTGTTGCTGTCATCGTTATTGTTATCGTAATCGTTGTTATCGTTCGTTTGTCCTTTTGCGGGCGTCTCTAACGTTTTGTCTTGCTGGCTGGCTAGCGGTACTTCGCTGTATAACGGCTCTTGCGTGTGCTGCTTGCTCTTTCTGCTACTGCTGCTGCTGCTGCTGCGGCTGTGCTCAATAGAAATTTGTTTTGATCTCTCTGTTATTTCCGCCAGATGGCGCTCTTTCAATTTAGTTTTCGCTTTTTGCTTTTACTCTTTGACTAATTTACAATGTGTGTGTTCTTGTTCTTGTTCATAATTACGTACAACTTCTTCTGCGTTTTTTTTTTTGTTTTATTTTTATGATTATTATTTTTTTTGTTTGTTTTGGTTTTGCGTTTTTTGCAAAATTAATTAATTTTACTTAATTTCTTATGCAATTGTGCAACTTTTTTTTTTATGTTATTGTTATTGATTCATTTAATCCCAGGGCATTGTGAGCACCCGCTTCGTTTTTGCAAGAAGGTCGTTATCGTACTACGAACATGGGTGCACCACCGCATTGTAGCTCGCCAATATAGGACCATGTGCTCCCGCGAAGGGGGTACTCACAACGTCTGGTGTACTAGCTCCATCGGTGTGTGATGTTGAATCGGCATTACTTCTTCCTTCACCATTTGCTGAACCTAATTCTGGTGGTTTGGTGGTGTCCCGTTCGTCAATCACTAAATCTATTGGCATTTTACCCTTTAAACATGAGATATATCGATGACAGAAATTATCGCATAATTCATGTACCTGCAAGAGAGTGACGCAATTGGCCAAAAAGAGAGAGAGAGAGAAAAGATTTTTGTGTAAGTAGAGAAATCGCCAAGGCATAATTGTCACTTATATTTAGGGTTGGGGTGCAAAGGGTAATGAGTTTCTTAAGGGTTTTAAGTGTTTTCAGGGTGCTTAAAGTTTAAGTGCTTAAAAGATACTTAAGTGACTATTAAGATACTTAATAAAACCATTTGTTTAAAGCATTGCAATACGCTGCTTAATAATAAAAGTAACTACTGCAAAAGGGATTTCATAGATACGATTTAAGTATGTATAAAAGTTATTGTGACGTTAAATTGTGACGATAGCATTGTTCTGGCACAAAATTAAGCTTGTTTTTGGAAATAAACCAGTTCTAAAATTACGTTTATAAGTTTCAATGGATATATAACGAAATAAAATATAGGGTTTACTGATCTCATTGATTGTAGACCTAAACTGTTATTTTATTTCGACCAAAACGTATTGAAGATGTTCTGTTCGAAATTTGCAATACCCCTCGGAATACTAGAGCTACCAACTAGAGCGAGACAGCCTCAATACTTAGCGCCATTACATGCTTGCCACAAAAACCTGCTGACGCTGCATTCAGCCTCTGGGCTCCCCTATTTTTGTTGCCGCTGCTTCCTCCTCTGCAAATGGCATGCAAATTGCTTTTTATGCGTTGGCTGGCTGAATGGCTGCCCAGCCAAATGCTTGATGATGGCACTCAAAAATGGCGTAGAAGAAGCAGAACAACAACAACAACGACAACAGCAAGAAGAAGAGCTGAACTAAGGCAAAGCTTAGATGCAGGCAAAAATGTGCAGCGTGTACGCGCTTGCAAGCGATAACACAAATACAAAAAGAAGAAGAAAAAGTGCGGCATGGCCAACACCATCAGAGCCACATCAGCAGCAGAAGCAGCAGCAGCAGCAGCTACAGATCCCCGGCACATAAATATGCATAGAGCTCTCTTCTCGCCATGACTATGTGGGCATTGGTCAAAAGGAAGTGCTAGGCAGAAAGGCAGTCAAGTTTAGCCGCTGGGCACACTTTTAAGCGGCAGCAGCGGCAAGAACAACAACAAGCACGTGCAACGGCCACATTAGCAACATGCAACAACAACGGCAGACGACGCACAAGCAGATAGCAGAACACGATGCCTGGCGTCAACGTGCAGCATTTTGTTTGCATATCGAGTGTGGCAAAGTGGGCGCAGAGGGCGCAGTAGGTTGGGCGAGTCTGCAACTGCGTTTTTAAAGCCATGTTGGCTTTGGCCCCAAAATGCGGTGGCGGCGATGGCGGCGACGGCGGCGTCGGCGGGACACCGGCTGGACGAACGCTCAGCAATTGCCGTGTGTGTGATAAAACAAATGCGATAAGCTTGAATGAGTGTGTGAGTCAGTCGCTCGAATGCGCAGCGAGTGTGCGTATGTGTTTGCTTTGGAGTGCATATGCAAATATGCCAGAGTTGCTCCGCGCACCAAAGAGGAATGCAGCAGCAGCAGCAGCAGCAGCCGGTCGCCACGGCTAAAATGAAATTAATTGCGCTGGGCTCTGATGCGGCAACAACAACTGCAACAAACTACAGGGTGCTCCATTTACAGCCTGCTGCCTGGCCGAGGCATTTAATTTACGAAAAAGTGCGCGTTGCTTATGCAAATTGCTTGTTGTTGGCTTGTTTTTTTGGTTGCTTGAATCAAGCGTAAAACAATTCAAAAAAAAAAAAAAAGTAATGCGAAAGCTGCGAAATTTTCTGCAACAGTTGCTAGCTGTTGCTGACTGCTGCTATTAACTTGTTGCCATTGCCCAAACTTGTCAAACTTGTTTGCAGCCTGCGACGATCAACGCCGCAGTTCAAGTCGCAGTCGCAGTCGCAGTTACAGTCGCTGCTTTGGCGCTGTTGCGGTCAATGTTATTGTCACCAAAAAAAAAAAAAAACAAAACCTTATAAAACGTATATAAAATATGATTAAAAAAAAAACTGGCACAAACACACACACACACATACAACTAACTGGTTTTTGACAGGACTCAAATTTGTAGCACAAATGTTCAGCACTGATAAGAGACAGCCAAAAGATAGTCGCCTTAAAAGCTTGCTCAGTATCTAAAGCCAACGGGCTGATAATCAAAGCAGAAGAGTTACTAATGCTTAACATAGCAGCTAACAGCGTGATTGCTTAACATAACATTGGTATAACTTAACATGCCAAACGAACAATATTTAACAGCTTCTGCAATTACAATGTTACAATGAATGATTCATTCCATTTGGCTTCAACTTTGCGGAACTGCAACTAAAGTTTAAGAGCGCGATTCTTTGTTATTATGCGAACTCATTTCACATTTGCATAGCTGCATTCACAAAGCTTTGCGAAGGGCTTTCTTTGTCCTATCTTTTTTGTGGCATATTTGAGTTGTTTTGAAGCTTCTTCTCTGCAGCAGCAAAAAGCAGAACTAATAGAGTTACTAATGCTTAACATAAGTTGCAAGAGAATTTCTTGACAGATTCTAAGCAGCTAACAGCGAGATTGCTTATTTGTATAACTAAGCATGCCGAAACAAACAATATTTACAAGCTTCTGCAATTACAATGTTACAATGAATGATTCATTTCATTTAACTTCAACTTTGCGGAATTGAAACTAAAGTTTAAGAGCGCGATTCTTTGTTACTATGCGAATTCATTTCACACTTGCAGAGCGCATGAAACGTAACTGCATTCACAAAGCTTTTCGAGAGGCTTTCTTTGTCACGACTCTTTGAGGCATATTTGAGTTGTTTTGAAGCTTCTTTTCTGCTGCATACTGCCACGCTTTGAAAAGCAACTCGTGTTCTTCGCTATCAGCAAAGCTTTTCTTTTGATTTGCATCTCAGTTTCTATGACACTAGCAATTTGCTTTAGCTTCGTTCTATACATAACTCTTTCTAAAATGCACTTCAGTGTGAAAACTATAAAAGAAACATCTGCTGTTTCACTTGATTTCCGTTTCAGTTTTTAAACTACGCCAAATGCAGCTCAGTTAATGTAAACACGCTTGAAGCATCCAAACTTGAAAGTAACTTTTGTGCATTCACTCACTTTCCTTAACTTAATTGTGTATCTTAAAGATACTCACTCTCTGTAGATTATAGCAGTTACATAAGTGCTTAAATCTGTTATTATTTCAAATTGAGTGCCAAACTCATGCCCAGCTGACTGAAAAAAAGCGCATCTTAGTTTCGTCTCACTCCAATTCTAAACGTTAAAAATTCAACTCAAAATCCCAATCACGCTTATTTGTAGCTTTATAACTTTTGTTGTTTTTTGCAAGTTAACTTTGCTTTCGGTGTGAGTGTTCATCTGTTTGTTGTTACGCTTGTTGTAGTCGTTTTATCTTTTTTTTTTTTTAATTACATTTCATTTAAATGTCAGTAGTGTTGTACATTTCGATGCCAAGCGCTTGTTAAACAAAAAATCAACAACAAAAACTACAACTAACTACGTAAACTTGTTGCTTGTGTGGCTTGAGTAGCGAGACAGTCTATCAAAGTGTATCTAACCGACGGAAGCTGAGCTAAACCAAGCCGAACTAAACTAAACTAAGCTAAGACTCTCTGTGTGAATCTTGAGCTCTGCCAGACATATAGAATATTAAACGCTATCTCTGAGCGGAAATCGAAAATTACCACTGCGCAGATTCGAGCGATTTGCATGAGATTAGAAAATGGGAAAATGCAATAGACTGGCAACGATGAAAATGAGCGGGAGAAGTGGAATGTGTCAGGGGAGCAGTGGTTGATCTTATCGTGGGGTTCTAGGCACAAAGAGGAAGCTGTAAAATCGTAGCGCTGTGAAAAGTTTTGCTTAACAGGATGTACAAATGACTGTGGCATTCGCAACGCTTACAACAAGCGAGCACCTCCATAAATATATGTATCTCAGCCCGTGTGTGCGTGCGCCCATCTGCATGATGCCACCCAATGTGTGCAACAAGAGGCAAGCAACATGTGGCCACAGACACAGCAGCCAAGTAGCCAAGTAGCCAAGTGTCCAGTCGGCCAGCCAGTCATAAATATCGCAATGAGCTGTTTAAATGTCACATATAACACTGACAAATTAATCAAAAATTATCAGCGCCAAAGCATCGCTGGGCCGGCAGCAGCAGCAAGAGCAACAACAACAACAACAACAAGAACAACAGCAACTGCAACAGCAACATGCAATGCTGCCACAAAGGGACAGTGGGCCAGCAGCAACAGCGCAGCAACGTCAAAAGACGGACACTAAAGTTGAAGTTGAAACTGGACATAAAGTCGCATAAACATATCAATTTAGTATTTATGTCTGTTCGGGATATATATAGTATATATGTTTGTGTGCCACACACATGAAGATGCAACAACAACAGCCAACTGTTCATTGCTCATTGGCAACATTTTGTGGAATGTTGCTGGCCCATTTTGCTGCATACAATTGCAGCAGCTAATTGTTCATTTTATTGGCATTGTTATGGTTTGTTTTTATGGCAACTTTGACAGCTAGCTACTTCTTTTTGTCTTTTGTTTTGTTGCATGTTGCAAGTTAAATGTTGCTATGTGTGTGTTGCATTGCAATCTACTTATAAGCTGCCTATATTTAAATATATTAACTTTGAAGAGCAGTTGACATTGGTAAAACTTAGTTGATCGCAGCTGGTAAGCGCTGGTTAGTTAGTTTTATCATCTCGAAAACTACACACTAATAAGTGAAAACTAATCATCTTTTCTCTATACTTTTAAATAGTTATTCTTTAGAGTTGCGTAAGTTCATTAAGTGTTATCTAAGCAATCTATAGGATTCAGACAACTGTCTCTATAGCTTAAAGTAGTTAACATTTGTTGATAGTAGTTGAGATTCTGACAAATACCCAGTAAGAAATAGTTGATTGATCATCTTTCGTAAAGTGTAGACTAAGAATCCTTTTTTCTATCATCTTTTATCTATGTATTTAACCCAAATTATTAGTTCGGGAATCTTAGTAAGAAATTAGCTTTTGCAAGCTTCAAAGTACCTATTGTTGAAATCTATGTGCTCTGGCTATGTTATTTCGATGCAGCTGCTATTTTGAGGTCTTAGATAAGCGCTTTGACAGCCTAAGTCATTCATTGTAGCTACTCGATAATATATCGAAATAGCATCCCAGTTTCGTCATGCTCGTCACAAAACAAACAGTTTATCCCCTATCAGCACTGGCAAGAAGAATGTCGCGCAACTTGGTTACAGCTGTTGTTCTGTTGACTTGGTATCCCAGCTAAACCAGCCGTAAGCACATTAAAACAAGGCCCCCAAAACGTTATAGTAGGCCCCATGCCGCCAAAAAACGGTTACCCCCTACCGAAGCGTGTGTGTTGTGTGTGTGTGTGTGTGTGTGTGTGTGTGCAGCAACTGACCCAACGTGTTCCGACGTCTCACGTTGCGTCTCAACTCATCTCGCTCGGATATCTCTGCATGTCCATCAGTCCGTTTGTCAATTGCAATGCTCCGTCATCGTCGACGTTGTCGATGTTGCCGTGGAGTTGATTTTTTTTTTCGATTTTTTGTATTTTTTGCATGTGGTTCGGTTCGTTTACGCTGACGAGAATTGTCCGTGTTGGAAAACCAGTTTTTGACTGACACAAGTCTTGAAAACGTCTTTTTAAGTTTTAACTGATTCTGTGTGTTTTTTTCGAACAACAACAACAAATATGCACACAAGTTACAGATATACTATAAAGTATATATGTACATATATATATATATATATAGGTAAGCCAGTTGGTATAAATGTATATCATGTATTTTGTATTTTATATTTATTTTATACACAAAATTCACCCGCTTAAAGTTGCATTTTGCTGGCTGCATATAAATGATGTATACTCTGCTTTTTGTTGTTGTTGTCTTTTAGCTTTTTGTCGTATAGTAATGCTTTTTCTTGGTACAAGTTGATACAATTCTTTATGCGATTTGCCAGTGTTGTTTTTTGTTGTTTTGTTGTTTTGTTGCATTGTTGTTGCCTTTGTTGTGTGTCGCTCACGCTCGCTCTGCACAAGCTGTGTGAGTGACAAATGACAAAACAAAAACCTGTCGTGGGCTTTGATAAAGATCTTTGCCTCGCTCGTTGTCTCTTGTTGTAGCCAACTGCATTTAGTTTGTTAGCCATCTAGACTCTAGAGCTGGCGTTGTTCTTGTGTTGTGTAGTATACAGGGTGCTCAGGCAACAAATTGCAGCTGGTTGCACGGACTGACTGACAGACAAACAGACAGATAGCCAGTTGCCCACTTGGCTGACTTACTGCACTAGTTTGTATGACTGAAGTTGCTGTCAGTTGTATAACAGTTAGTTGGAAAGTTCGATTACTGGCCCCAGGGTAATTAACATTTCTTGGGCTAATTGCACATTGATTGACTTTTGTTGTTTGTTTGTTGTCGCAATGTGTGTGTGTGTCTTGTAATGTCATTAGCTGCGAGCCACAAAGTGTCCCAAATGAAAAACTTTCTTTGTCTTTTGCTGTCTAGACAAATGAGTTTTCAGGCCTAAGCTGAAAACCATAACCCAATAATCTCAAAACGCTTTAACCATTTCTGTATTCCGTATTGTTTTTCTTCTTCTTTCTTATATAAAACGCTTAATAACTTTGTTCTTTTTCCTGTGTAGTTTTGCATAATTTCTTACTTAAGACTTAATTGAAAAAATGTCTAAAAACTAGCTTAAGCTGAGCTCAACTTAGTTCCAGCCTCGGACTCAGACTCAGAATCGGTCTCATTCTCAGCTTCAGTTTCGGTTTCTGTCCCTGTTACGCTTCGCTGCGTATTTGCCTAATTAATTTTCTCGGCAAGCAGCGCTGCTGCGTCGTCGCTGCGCTGCCAGCGCGGGTTTACATTAATTACAACAACGCTGTTGTTGTGGCACAACAACTTCCATTAACTCAGACGAGACACACACACACACACGCATATTATTTTAAATTAAAACAAATTAGGCAACCTGTAATTTTTCCATTTAGACTATAAAGTATCTAATAATAAAGTAGGTGTTGCTACAAAAATTCCACGCATTGTATATCGAACCACTGAAAGCAGCAGCTAAAACTCCATACTACGACGAACCAACGAACCAAGTCAGTGAAAATTATTTATGTGCACGCTTATCAAAGTTGAAAAATCAAGTGTGTGTGTATTTAAAGGGGGCGCGGTGTACGCATCACACCTCATGAATTAAGAACAAAGCTGGCCGAAAAAACAGCAAAACAAATGAAAATGTATACAAATGAATGGACTGCATTGTTTTGGCTGCAATGTAGCAATGCAAATAAATTTGGTTTGTTTATAACAAAAATGTTGTTATCTTTTCATTCAACACACAGATGAAACACCTGCAAACACTAGAAAGCAAATATGCCTCATATCATATACACAGGATGTTGCAAGCAGCTATCTCGCTCACTCCACGCTAATCTCAGCCAGCTTGAAATATGTATAGCATGCAATTTTCATGTTACAATTTTGATTGGCAATTAATTCAATTGCTTTCTGCAAAAGGCAGCTGCAAATAACGTATCTAAGCCAGTTGCAAGTCTCGAACAGCTGGTCAAAAAAAATGTTGCCAAGCTTAATTTAGACATTTGCACAAATCTATCTTATATGGCCGCACGCTGTGGGGCAGCATGTGAACATAGCTGCAGCTAGGCAGCAACTGCTATTCCAGCACTGTTCCGGGGTGAGCTGACGGGCTGACTTTACGCTTACAACAAGCTCAATAAAATGTCAACACAAATGTAAGTAATTGAAATGCGCGCACGGTTGACAGAATGTGCTGCAAAAGTTTTGCATAGACAACGAAATACAACAACAACAACAACCAACAACCAACAACTACAACAACAACCAAAGCAATGACAAGTCTATTTTATATGCATGCAAAAGTTGGGCGTTTTGTCGGCTCCCATGGAGCAGTGGGCGCTGCCGGGGGAGTGGCAAGCTGCATAAGCAACACTTAACCGAGGCAGTGACTCATGTCTAAGTAAGCAAATAACTAGCCAAGTATCAGCTAGTAAGTGATTTGTCGCTTATACTAAGCTGTTAAGTGAAAACACAGGGTGTTTCAGGCGCACAATGCATGACAGCCAGCTAGAATGCGTAGGGGAAATTACATGAAGCTACTTAAAACTCTAGAATATGCTAATTGGTGCAGTTCTTAAAACCACACTTATTCTTTTACCTAGTTTTAATCTTTCAACGTATTAGAAGTACACTTCTCATCTAGCCGGTTTCACCTAAAGTTTCATTTATATTTTCAAAAAAAAAATCCATTGCTCAGCTGCTTACTTGTTACATTGCACATGCTCTCAAAGTTATTTCCGTCACATTGACGAATTGCTTTTTGATCGAAGTTCGTTTTAAGGAGATTTCAGGCACACTACCGACTAACTAAGACAATAAAGCTACACCACCTATTCGTTTCACTTACAATTCTCCGCATTGCTCACAGTCTATAGCAACATAGCTACATTTCGTCTAACCATCTCAAATATGCTAATTCACAAGATCACAAAAATATCAAGCAAATAACCTTTTTCAAACATACAGTACAAATTTCTTGAAATTAACTACGAGCTTACTTAAGCTTACGTTTTTATGCCAAAAACCAAGAGCTTTTAGTGCACAGAGCCCATTTTATCAGTTAAATCTATGCTAAAAAAGTGTTTTATGCATCTAAAGCTCGTTTTTAAGCAAATAGCCCATGTTTATAATCAAGCTCCCACGTCTTGAATGCAGTTGTGGTAGGGAGGCGACGAAGGGGAAGGCCATGTCATCATTGGAAGGAACTGGTAGAAAGTTCACCAACTACCTTTGCTTACACCAATAGGAGAAGTCGCGCTGAAAGCAGAGAAGCCTGGAGGAGAGCTTTACATCAGGACGTAATCCGGTAACGGGTGTTTCTTGTTAGAAGAAGATGTTTCAATAAGAATGTTTAGTGTGCAAATAACAACCTTTATTGCACGGTGTTTTTACAGCGAATTCGGTGGAACTTTTGCGAGACCCTTATTAGCGATTTAGCTTTAAAAAAGTAAGATGAACAATTTCAATTTAAGACTAGTCAATGTTTTTAATTTTAAAAACGTGGTAAATACTTTAAATTAGTCGAATACCCTTTTCTCACTGTAAGTTGCACAAGAATTGCGAGCCAATCGATTACTATGGCATGCAAAAGTCGTTGTTATCGGCTAGCAATTGTCGTGCAACTTAAAGCAGTGTCTACTGTATTGCAATGCTTTAAATATGAAACTAAAAGTGCTTTTGGAAATATGTGTACTTACTTTTTCTAATTCTAAAAGGTGAAACCGAAGTACTTGTATTGCTTGCACCATCTGTAATAAAAAGAAGAAGAAATATAAATAAAATTGCTAAAAATAAACCAAAAATTGTATATGAATTATGGCATATATTTAATGTATAACAAATTAAAAGCCATAAATATGACTTTGCAAGCAGTCAAACAAATCATTTAGCAGCTAACCTAAATGACACACACCCACACACTTGCGCAGAGTTGCCAGAGTGAGCTAAAAGCGTACGGTATCTATATATATATGAGCTTGTATTAGGGTGACCAAATGCTAATTAAAACGTCAGCTTGACATTTGACATTTTTACGATGCTGCTAACTGCTGTGGCCGTGCCCGCTGCTGACGTCGCCGTCGACGCTAACTGCGCTGCCTGACGTTCAAAAACTTTAAAGAATTTCATTTAACGTGCGCAACGCTGCCAATAGTTTGGAGCCGGACGTGGCTGCGGCATGTAGTAAAATACTAACGCAGGGAAGACATGCTATAAAGATTTTTATAGCATGTGTGTGTGTTGCCACAAAGCCCACAGAAGCAGCGCAGAAGAACCACAACAACAAGAGTAACAATGCGCTTTTTTTTAATTTCTCTGGTTTTTTTTTTTTTGATTTAAGTAAGTGTTGCTAAATGCACTTTTAAATGTTCAAACATGTCAAGCCAACAGCATTTGCAAGCTCGCGTCAGGAGCGCGTTTGAGCTAGAGAAGTACGTACTCTGGCGACCACAGAGCAGAGGATGCCACAAAATGATTTATGGCCAAAGTACGCAGACGCATTCGGGCAAAGCGCGCACATGGCCATGGCCAAAGACATGGGACGACTGCTCTTGGAACAGCTGAGCTGTTCTAGTTCGTAGCTGTTGGAGCACTCAGTGAGTTTGTAGAACAACTAATAAACTAATCTGCAAGTGCATAAAATTGGGGCCACAAGTGATTTCTGCGCCCTGTCGACTAATACGCCATAAAACTGCAGCATAAAACCTGCAAGTGGCAAGGGGTGCGAGAAGCGAGAAGTTGAAGGAGTGAGCGGGCACTTGGCGTGAGTGACACATTTACGATGCTGATGCAGAGTCGAGTGCCGCAATTAAAATTAGTTTTGCCATAATCTCTTAATATACTACTGCACACAGTGGCACATAGTACGTCCATTGCCAAAGCCGTAGCCCAGTTCCTGCAGGGGCATCCACAGTTGACGCGATTTGCGCAGCCCAATTGCATGGCTCGTTTTGCACTTTTTGCACGCGGCATTTCCGTCTTGATTTACATATCCCAAAAAGACCAGAGCAGAGCAGCGCAGAGCACGGCATACCGGCGAAATCGTCCAACTTCGCTGGCAGCTTGGTAGTCGGCAGCTCAACTGAGTCATGCACAAAAACACCATAAAAATTGTTATGGCGAAAACACAAAACAACAAGAGGGAGATTTTAAGAAACACAGAAGATGGGCAGTTGGACAGAGCAGAGTTGTCATGGAGTCGTCGCCTCGGAGCATACCCTATAAGCATCAGCGCAACGCTATTCAATTGCAGAGGAGGCAGGATACGAAATAGCTTTGCACAAGTGTTGTGTGAACTTTTGAAGTCACAAAATTAGTGAAGAGCTTTATGAGCGGAAGTAAATCAGTGGTTAAAGAAAACTATTAAAGCCCAAGATTACTTAAGAGCTATCAGAACAGTTAAAGGGTTCAATGAAGCGATGCTTGAAAAGTTACTGCATTAGTTTCAATTTATGTAGGTATTTTACGATTTCTTGCCTAGTACTAGAAAGCTTCCTATACTTTTGAAGCTCATAAGATCTTTTGATCTTCTTGCCAAACATGGCTACTTCATCTTCTTCCAAATCATCATCTGCTTTTCTAAGATCATCTTTTTGATATTGTTCTTCTTTTATATCATCATCTGCTTTTTGATAGGATCATCTATCGCACAAATCTTATGATAATTTTAATTATCTACTATTATTCAATTTTTTCTCCATTGGTCTCCTTGGAAGAAAAACTCTCAGAGTAGACACTTCAGTATAACAAAGGCTGGCTGTAGAGCTCTCTAACTAAACAAAAAGCCATTATAGCATAATAAGAAGTCTACTACTCATTAGCGACTGCATTTAGAAGTGCCTTTGCATAGAATGCTTCACATAAATTGCTCTTGCTCCTAATTTCAAGGCAAAGTTCCTACTTAAGTTCTTTGATTCTTCTATTTTTAGTACGCAATTCGAAACCTTTAAGCGTAAGTTATAAAGTACGCACTTTTAAGTAGTTTGCAATTGTCTTTTTATATTAGAGACTCTTGAAGCTGACAAGTGAATGCAAGGGAAAATTACAGCACACCAAGATGATTGCTGCTCACAAAACCCCTTAGCAACTGTCTGAAGATCTCTTCATCTACTTAAGGCTTAACTAATAACTGATCTCAGATTGCCACTTATAATCTTGTATGACGCCCCAATTCTGACATGTCCAACCAAATGTCCGTTTAAATTAGCATACCCCAACTGCTGATCTTGCTCTTAACTTGATGCACTCTACAAAAGCGATCCAACAAAATGCCAACGCACAATGAGCCATGATCATTGCAGCCGCCAAGGTTGCCAGTTGGCTTTGCCTTTGCCATTGCCCTGGCTCTAGTGGCATCTCTTTCTATGCCTCTGTTTCGGTTTATATTGCATTTCACTCTTTTTGGCTTTTGCTGCCGATCCGATCCGATCCATCCAAGTTAGTTGGTTGTGCGGCGCACTGCGCCTGTCTTTATGCATTTTACTAACCCACGACGACTTGGCTTTTGTTGTTGTTGCACACCCAAGGCTGCCATTTAGAGAGTGCAAAAATGTCATATGCATCATTAAATCGTTCTGCTTCATATTGTTGTACGCCAGCGTCGACGTCAACGTCTCAGTCAGCGTTGCATCGTCTTGCGTCGGGTTCCCACACCGCAACAAAATGCAAATAATAAAGCAAAAGAAATCAAAATGCGTGCAAGCGCAAAAGTATGGCAACGCTGTCCAATAAAATGACTAAACAACTTAGTTGGACAACGACGACGACGACGTTGACAATATATGGCTGAGTCTGAGTCGGGGGATTTGATCGTCAATGTGGACAACAGACAGCGCGACATTAAGTTTAACAAATGCTCATAAATTGTGTGCTCTGTGGCAAGCTCTGGCCGTGGCAGCTGCTACAAAATTTGCAGTGATTTATTCTAAATAAAAGAAAATTATTCAATTGTCGTTGGTGTTTTGGGTCAAGGTGAACGGTGGCACACACACACACTAGGCTGACCATGATCTCTAGCCAAGTTAAGCTGCAGCAACATGTTGCTGCAACATTGTTGACACTTACCAGTGAGTCGACTTCGGGATCTGCGGTATAGTAGGGTTTCTGTGATCTTATCTGCAATGAAAACAAACAAATAGTAAAACGTTAATAAAATGCGTAAATCTTTGCGACACAAAACATAAAAACAATTTATGCAAAAATAACAGCTGTTGGGCTTGTTGCAAGTTGCAAGTGCAGCCAAGCCTTGACAAAACCCTGGCAGGTGGTAGGCTGTTATAGCCAACTCTCTATGGCCAGATCAGAGCCATTATTTTTGCGTGTGTGTCGGTTACTACGTCGCCGCTTGTTTTATGATGCCACACAGTAAAGCGATAAGCGCTGCCAAGCAAAATATTGTACACATTATAAAACTACAGCAACAACAACATGGCAGCAGATGATGGCCAAAAACACAGCATGGGAAACGCAACATTTGCGTAAAAGTTTTTTTTTTTGTATAGAGCTCATCAACACACAGCAGACAAGACCAGACCAGACCCGACCCGGAGCGGAGCAGACCACGCCGACGCCGCAGCGCACCATGGAGGTGACTTGCTGTGACCATAAAAGAGATTCTCGTTTTTATAGCAAACAACAACAGTAACAAAAATAAAACCACACACTTAGATAAAAATCACAAAAGCAATATGTAGCTAGATAAAATGCCACACAGACGGACCGCACAACAACAACTAACATACAACCAGCGAAACCAAAAACCAAAAACCGAAACAAAACAAATTGTATGCCAAACCAAACCATAGCAAACCCAAAACTCAGGCAAAATGCGACAGAAGGTCAAATAAATGCTGCGAATTTTTATTTCATTTTGTATCCAAAAAGACACATACCTAAATGTATCTAACTATCTCCATGTATCTACGTAGTTAGTTAGATACAACGCATAGATTTTGTTGTTGTTTTTTAATTTGTTGTGGTTGCCACATGCATATGCATTAACGCAAAATGTAGTTTTGAATTGGTTTTTTTTGGCTCTCACGGAACTAACTGGCAAAAGTATCTGCCAGATACAATATGTGCTTGCCGTAACAAATGTGAGAGACACACATTCACACACATAGTCTCAGCAATAAAAATGTATTATCTAAAATTGCTACACCCGCTGCGTTTGCGCAGTGTAACGGTAAGCTGACCTTGACCAACGCCTTTTGACCACCCACCAAGGTTGGGTTCAAATGTTGTGGCGCTACTGCGCTGAGCTCGAGTGTGCGCAGATAATAATCATAATGAGGAAATAATATTTTGTGTGTTTTATGAAAGTCAAAGACGAGTTTTGTATTGACCTTGAACTTGGCAACTATGGGCAGGTTTCATAGCTCAAAGAACTACAAGTTGCTGGGCGCAGCTAGTTATGTATTGTTCTGAGCCAAGATATTAATTTATTTAGTAATTTTGGATTGAAGCTTAAAACAAGGCGGTATGTTGTCACTTCGCACATTTCGGTCTGTTTAAGTCAAGAAGATACAAAAACAGCATAACAGAAGAGTTCAAACTTTCCTTGCAAATTGTTTTGATTGAAGAGCAATAGAATTAACTAACTCTAAACAGATGACCAATGAAGAGTGAATTTCGCAGCTGCAGTGCCTAGCTCGAGTTACTCTGCCAAAGACAAACAGTCGAAGTTACTATTTGGATAACTTGTCCACAGTTGAACCGTAAAGCATACACTGCAGGAGGGGAAAGGTAGGAAGCATTTATCGAGTGTCGCATTTACATCGAAGACAGCAATGTCACTTAGCAACAAATATTAACCCATATAAGTCTGTGTTTTCATATAACAGTCTAACTCTGCTCTTTAAGCAACAAAAGTATAAAAAAACGATCTTCTGTTTATTTTTGCTCTCAGAACTGAATGTAAATTCGTATTTCTCAAGATTAATCATTGAAAATCCCGTGTGGTGAGCGGGTTAGAGAATACCACCTCAGCAGGTTAAAATTTGTGGTAAGAGGCGACTTATAATATCTGGATTCTTTCGAGACCAGTAGAGACATCCCAGGCCTTAAAAGTGTTGTTTGGGACCCACCATGTAAAACCCCAATTCCAATAAAAGAAATATATCAGGCCGTAAATTAGTAACGGGTTGTTAGGGCCAGTTAGGAAAAAGAATCATTGAAAATAAGAAAAAAAACGGTATTAACTGTATTAACCATCTTTTCTTATTGGTTGTAGTAGTTTTCATCTCTATAGATTTGAAGTAGAACTCTATGCATTTTGGACTTCATATCTGCACTTCCTGATACAGAATTTCATAACAACATAGACACACACCAAAGATTCCAAATAGCGCATATTAGATGATTGTAATTAGTTTTTTGAAATAACCTCGAAACCGCTTACTTTCTGCAAACTTTTGGAACTCTAAACTTGAGATCCCTCATAGATCATAGTCCACGAGCTCAATTTCAATAAGTAAGTAAACCAATACTAATTTTAAAGAGCTACTCCCTCGCTAGTTCTTTTATTGCATGTTTCGCCTTCAATACAACAAACAACAAAAGAACAAAAAGCCCAAAACAACAATTGAAAGTCAAGACTGCCAACGCCCCAAATGGCCTGCATTGTGTGTGCCGGCTGCAAAGACAAGACGGCAGCTCTTAACTGGCCAGTAACGGCAATTTGAAATCAAGTGAGGCATGTGCTGTTAATAATTACACACTTGGAGACCAAAGACACAACGCTCTAGACCAGTTGGAGAACTAGCGGCAAGACATCTGCAGCGATGTGGGTACAACTACAACTCCAGAAACAACTACAACTGCAAACAGCGACTTGCAACACAATGAAGCATGAGAAAAACGCCCCATTGTGAGACGTACGGCCTACCAATATGCAACAACAACAAATACAAAGCACAGCCATTGAAGATGATGACGACCCTGGCAGCAACAACAACAACAACGGCAACAAGCAACTTGCGTGTTGAGAGTTTTGCAAAAGTTGTTGGCTTTTATGTTGCATTTTCAAATGCTGGTTGGCTGGCCGCACACACACAGACACACAGACACACACACACACACACACACACACACACACACACACACACACACACACACACACACACACACACACACACACACACCACACACACACACACATACAAAACTTGTCAAACTGGTTTAAATGATAAGTTTGCTTTTGGGCCAGACGTCTGTGAGGGGCGGTTGGCTCTAGGTTCGGTCTGTCGGTTCGGCGGGTCGTGCGATCGACCAGGTCGCGGCGCTTTTAGCTGATATGAAAAGCAGCAAGAGCAAGCAGCAATATTGCACACGCACTTTTCTCTACCTCAAATCAAAATGGCTGCCAACAAAGTGTTTAATGTCGTTGTAGTTGTTGTTGTTGCTGTTGCCAACTACTAATTACAAGTCTTGGCCGGGCCAACATGTTTATTGATAAGCCACGGCGTCGTCAACATTTTCGCTGTGGTTTTTAAAAATGTATAAATCATTTTAACAAGTAAATTCACAGCATGAGACAAGTCTATAAATAAAATGCACACTGTGTGCAGCAAAGTGCAGCAACGCCAGCGTCGCAGTCGCAGTCTCAGTCGACGTAGCCGTCAGCGTCAACGTGCGCAAAGCGTCGGCGTGAAAATAAACTAAACATTTTCACTCAAAACCGTGAACATTTTGTCAACGTTTTTGTAGGAAGCGTCGTCGTCGTCGTCGTCTAGTGGCACTATGGCTTGTGGGGGCGTGTTGGCCCATGCCACATGATCACTTTTACAGTTTTTATTTATATTTATAGCATATGCAGTCATAAAATTTCATATTTCCCTTAGAGAATCTAATCACAGTCAAAAACTCATCTGCACAATCATAAATGTAAAGTTTTGAATACGAAATAGATGCTGGGGTGTTCTAGTTTTGAAAGGTTCTGGCTAGAGAGCCTAAAAAACAACACAATATTGAACTTACTCGGTTATTAGAGTATATCAGATGTTCCATATTAACAGCTTTAAATGTTTCCATTGCTTATAGCAAATGCGACTAGTCTAGAACTCATCGCCTTAGTCATAAATTTCCTTTGCGTACTTTTGTCAAATGACTAGCTGAAAATCACAGCCATTTTGTAGATACCCCGCGTTAACTAGTTTATAATGCCCATAAATGCAAGACAACAACAACAGCCACAACCAATTTTACAAATGTCCAACTGAATGGTCTAAATTTAGATAGAGTTAGAATAGCGCCCAAGGCGTGCGCGCTCTGCCAAGCAGCAAACCAGCAAATTGAATGAAGTGTTTAGTATGAAGGTGCCATAAATTTTGTGGAATTTTCAAATCAATTTCATCAGCGCGCAGACCATGTGCTATAAAAACAACAAAAAAAAAAACAAAACCAAAACAATAACAACAGCAACCACAAAAGCTAAAGTGCCATAAAAGCAATGAACTAGCTACATACAAAACGAGCGGAACGTAACAAAACGAAACGAAACGAAACGGTAAAGAAACGATACGCAAACGTTATCGAAATGATTATATGATTCAATCAAAACTGTTTTAATTTCTCACATGATAAATTTATAGAAATTTGAGACACTAAAAAGGCAACAATAATAAAAGAACAACCAAAATAAAAATCGTGGCGCGCAAAGCAAATCCAAATCCAAAAACCAAACAACAACAAAATATGTATGCTTTTGGCCCAATAAAACGATTCGATTGTATTTGTTGTTGTTACCAGCTACTTGGCCAATTGTTGTTGTTGGTAGAACGGCATTTGTTTTTGCTACGATTTTATTATGGCAATAGCCACATAGAAGCGCAGCAATCGCTTTGTACCGTCGTGTTTATAGCCCTGGCATTGTGTTGGCCATAAAATAACCTTACACCAAACACACACACACACACTTACACACACAGAAAAGACAACACACACACTTACACACACCGACTGTAGAGCAACTGAATTAAAGTGAAGTAAAAGCACTTGAGTAATGACCATAAAGTGCGCGCAACAAACGATCATAAAACAATTTATGCACTTCAAAACGCCGGCGACTTTGGAACATGCAAACAGTAGCCCAAGTTTATGGAACGATCCCCTCGTGCTCATCCAAACTAGCCAAGACAAGAGACACTACCAGCACTTTATGCACTTTTCCAACAAAATGCAGTGATAATAGCTGTTCCAATGAGTGTTGCAGTGACGACTGCTTCAAGTGTTTATGGCTTGAACGTGCAGAAAAAACGGCGCACTGATCGATGTGTCGCTGATTGGCTAATTCGAGCCAAATCATTAGTTTCATGGATTAAAGTCAAGAACATAACTTAAGTTTATGATGCGATTCTGGCGCAGTGATATTGTTAGCCAGCAAAGAAGTTTATGGATCGAACGTGCGTAATCAGCGAACTGATCATTAACTGATCAAAAGTGATAGTTTATAGATGATTCAATACAGCGTTGATTGGCAATATCATGTTCAGAACATGGCCTAACAACAAGTGATCATTAAACAAGTAGTCAAGACTTGGTAGCGATACGCCCTATTCAGCTAGCCAAGTCAAGAGCTACCAGTTTTCGGTACAGTTTTCTACCAATTGCAGTGATAATGGTAAAGTCAATGACTATGGATAAAACGTTCAAAAACAGCAAACCGATGATGGCAGGTTTTCAGCGGCAGCTAACACTAAGCCAGACCTGGCAAAGACTACGCATCAGCTTAGTGTAGCCTACAAATGCACAAAATGATCTTGCGATCAATCTAGCATTGAACATGAGTTCGCTATTTTAGATGATTCGACGACCCACGAGTTCCATGCTTAAAGCACCAAAACACAGCTAAAAACGTTCATCCAGCACACTGATAACAGCTAAACGAACCAAGGCGTCAAAACGTCGAAAAGAACTAGTTCAACAAACTTTACACATTGCGCATACGACGTGAGGGCCAGCCAAAACAATGCTGCACGTCGCTCTTATTAGTTTATCTAAGCTAATGGCCTGTGTATATCTGTATCTATGTCTCTCGCTGTGGCGCCTAAATTGTTGCACGTAGCTACAACAACTAATTTTCATTATTACATTTGCCTGTCTTGTGCCTTTGCCTTTTTTTGTTGTTGTTGTTTTTGTTGTTTGTTTGTTGGTTGCGTGAGTCGGCGTCGACTTCTAATGTATCTTTTGGGTTTGTATGTGTGCGTATCTATAGATGCGGGCTGCGCTTGCTCTACGGCCTGGCCATAAACAAACCCGGCTAAATAGCGTTACAATAAAAACAACAATTTGGCTGTATAACTGTGCGTAGCTGTGCAAGACGCTGTCGAAATGTTATCGAGCCAACGCTGGCTTTTATCGCTCGTCAAATAAAACAAGCCAGAAGCTGCCGGCTTTGGCATTGGCTTAAAAGCGCTGAGGTTTATCTAACATAATTAGGCACGGCGTTGTAGTAGCACAGCAAATTGCTACAAATTATAAACTAAATTTCAAATTGAAAGCAAACAAGTGTTACTTTAAAGGCTAACATAAAGCATTTCAATGCCTTGGTCACGCCTGACATTTGATATGAAAACAGACGCAAAAGAACTAAAACTTGCTGCAACATATCAAATATCTCACACCTACGCAGTGTTGCAACAACTACAAAATCGGCTTGTAAGCTAGCCAAAAGCTTGCACAATGGCAACTCTAACGCTAAGCCTTTGTAATGCAATACCAAAAAGTATATAGTAATAATCATAATAAAAAGGAAGTAAAACCTTATTTGCTTAGTTGATGTTGGCTTTGATGATGACGATGATGTTGCTCCAGTTGTTGTTCTTGTTGTTGTTGTTGTTGATGTTGCTGATTACTAGATACAACAAACAAACAAAACAAACATTAAATGCATACAAAAGTAGTAGAACAAAAACAACGTGGAAAAACAAAATATGTGAAATGTGTCGTCGGTTTTTTTATCTTTATAATGGGCGCACAATATCGGTAGTAAAAAATATGACAACAACAACAGCAACAGCAATTGAGGTGACAATAATAATAGCCGGCTAGCTCAACAGTAGTGCTCCTCTTCACATTTTACAACTTGTAGTTTTTTTCGTATCTATAACAAGTACCTTGCAGCTGAAGTACAAGTAGCTCCTAAGATACATATATATATAAAAAAACTAGTTGAAATTGTTACAGATACTGCAAACAGACAAAAAGATACAACAACTTCAAGATAAATATACGCTAGCGCATTGAATATGTCAATATTTGCAGGCCCAATGTCAACAATGTGACAGAGAGAGAGTGTGCGATTGTGTGCTACTTGTGCTTTCACCTATTACCATAAACAGTGCTCAGAATCTTTCTTAGCCCTACAAATTTGCGCCTGAATTTAGAGTGGCCAAACATCCGGCTGATAAGATTGGAGCTGCCCACTTGCTGTCTCCCGCACACATTGACTAATTCTTGGGCATGCCTGAGCAAGCCAACTTGATGCATGGGCTTAATTGAAAACATTTAGCCGGTATAGCTAGCTGTGCCATAAATCATTGTGCCGCATAAGTAACGCCACATAAATAATATTGTGGCATGAGACATTTTTAAGATGTTTGGGCAGCCACTCACACCACACGCTCTCTGTGACGCTCTCTGAGTGTGTGCTCTTTAAATTGAGTCTATTAACTTTGATTCAATTGAATTTGGCTGACCAAATTCCATGCAGCTGCAGCGGGCCTAAAAATAACTATGAGATTTGAGGTCGCTAATGGAGCGGCAAGCTCTTGCATATGTGTTTGATTAACGCATTAGGGCTAACTAATGTGGCACTCTCGTGCACATAGATACAGCACATAGATACAGCACATAGATATGCTTATATATATAGAGCTGTTAAAAAGGGTCAAACTACTGTACAAATATTGAAAGTCATCAGCTGTGCAGACGCTTCTAACGAGCTGCACTCACACAGAAACGCTGAACATCAGTCAGTCATTTAGTGATTGAAGCAGTCGAATAGATACAATTTTTCCAGCAGTAAACTAAATAATAACATTTAAAAGGCGCCAAGTGTTGCCATAAACAAATATTTGAATATAGCATGAAAATCGGGAAAATCGAGAAGAATTCCAAAAACGCTGCTAATGACGGCGCTGCAGTAAACGCTCTAGCAACTAATTGAGGTTGCATGCAACAAGTCAAGTGTAATCAAAAGTGCCTCAGTGCGCTGATAAAGTAAATAATGTCTGCGCGGCTATGGGTTAAGAGTGGGTGGCACAAGATCTGGTACTACCGGCTGTGCCAAATCAGTTCACGCTGCGTGCAATTGCTGCAATCTGTAGCTCTGCAACGCAATTGCCTTACAACATTCCACACTCCAACCCCTGGTGGCAACAGTTGCTGCCTACTATGTGGCCGCCGGGCACTGCTCTTTTCACAGTTTTGCTAACAAGTTTTTGGCTATGAAAATCTGTTGGCTTTTGTTCTATAAAGAAATTCAAAACCTGGCCTAAGGGTTGCTCCACAACAACAATAACAGCCAGTAAGAAAAAATCCAAAAAAAAAAAAAAAAAAAAAACCAAAAAAAAAAAGAACAATGCTTTAATAATATAACTGCGCGCTGTATGCAACCGGCTACACACGGAGCGCTCACTCTGGCCGCCTAGCTGCCTCGCGCAGTCGTCAGTAAGAGATTAAAAAGGTACCAAATTCCAAATAAAAAAGGTAAAGGTTGCCGTATTTTTTATCATTAAAAGAACAAAACAAAAACTCTGGCTGCGTATAAATACTTTTAAAGCGCAGGGAATATTGCACAAAAGAGATTAAGTTCCTCCGAGAGAGACAGACGGAGAGACACACACGCAAATGCGTATTGTAGGCAGGCAGGCAGGCAGGCAACAAGAAGCCACAGCCGGCAAGTGAGCATTCCAAGACCCAAAACGATGACGACGACGACGACGACGACGACGGACGGAGACGGAGACGGAGACTGTGACGACAATACAACTGCGCAAGCGTAACCTTTCATACCTGATTATAAGCATAGCTCTGTGTCTATAGCTATGCCGCTTGTTGTGTTTCGTTTTGCTTTATTGCATGTGTGTGTGTGTGTGTGTGTGTGTGTGTGTGTGTGTGTGTGTGTGTGTGTGTGTGTGTGTGTGTGTGTGTGTGTGTGTGTGTATCTGTGTGTAGCCGTTTTTCGTTTCGTTCGAAATCAGAAAATGCAATTTACGAAACAAAACAATGTACGGGCCTTTGCCGTTGCCTTTACCTTAGCCATGCCCAATGCCATTCCCATTCCCGTTTGCTTTTGTAGAACCCAACGAAGGCAGGAAAAAAAAAACCCAAACCCAAATCCAATACCAGCCAAGACAAGGCATTGATTGGTATTAACGGCTAACCTGTTGGGTTAGGCAACAAAATTATTAAGGCATACCTGCTGCCATAGCGAGATGTCGACTTCTAAGCAAAAGACAAGGGCATTTAAGCCATTTAGCTAGTGAGTTATAGTGTTTGGCTAGCAACTGTAATGTCAAACAATTGAAGAATCTTAGCCAAGTGTCAAAGTTGGCTTTATAACTCAAGCAGTGCCACCAGCAGATACATATGCTAAAATGTCAAGGCCAAGTGGCCAGCCTGTATCTTTGGTCGAAAACAGCGTGTATTGAAATTGAAAACTAAAACAAGCAAAACAACAAGATTCTACAGCGTTTGCTTGTGCTGGCCAGCATATGCTCAAGGAAAAAGATACAGATACAAAACAAGCTACAGACAGCTAAAATCAGAAATCATCATCATCATCATTTACCCGCACTTCATTAATCATCATGCCAAAAGAGCCAACCCCAAGCAAAGTAACAGAGCAGCAAGTTCGCGTCAGGCACACTCGCGTCTATGCAACTAGAAACATGCATGGTTGAATCTTACTTGCAGCACAAGTGTCATACATATAGAACAGAATTACAATGGCAGCGTGTTGTCGGCGTTGAAAATCAACTCATCGCTAGCATGTTCAAGCTATTAGCCAAAATGCCAAAGTTGTCAACCAACAAACAGCCGAGTTACAATAGTTTGGCTCATTTAGTTGGGTTGTTTAATTTGCTACAATGTCGGACGCCGGCGTGTATGTGTGTGTGTGTGTGTGTGTGTGCCGGCTGATTTTCATTAAAAATTACTTAAAATGAAATCATAAAAATTATTTCGGCAGTCAGCATGGGGCGCTGCTGCTGCGTTCTTTGTCTGCTTGACGGGCCCCACTGTCCCGGCTGTCTGATTTCTTGGGTTTGTCAGTGTGTTGTTGCTGCTTGCCACAAAGACAAAGACTGCACCACATTAAGCAATTTTCGTATGGGGAGAAATCATCAACAACAACATTGCTGCTGCTGCTGCGCTGCTGATGACGACTCCGTAGATGTTGTCGGTTTGGGAGCAACAACATCTTTAGCTTTTGTTGCTTACTTATTTTTATTTTTTTCGAATTCATTTCATTTCAGTTTGTTGTCGCTGTTGTTGTTGTTGTGTTTGTTGTGTTTGTTGTTTTCATACATATCACATGGTTCTGCTTTTAAAGAGAAATTATAAAGCGTTTCCTTAGCTGCATCATTAGCAGCGCCAACACCAAAAGTCGCCTAACTATATGCCGACCACGACAACGACATCAACAACATCGACAGCATCAACCACGACCACGACCACGACGACGACGACGACGATGACTGCCACAACGACATGAGATCAGAGTGCCCAGAGCAGCGTTGGTGTTGCCGCATTTTACGCAGTTGCTTAGTCAAAATAAAGTGCGTTTTATAAAGATCCAAAACATACATAGTATATGCGATGTCTAAGTATACCATGAGATATATCTATGCAATCTATCTATATAAAACGCATCAGCATCAGTGGGGCAACAACATTGGCAGCTGTGTCTAAAAAAGTGAATACCCATGCTACACACACTTATATCTATTTTTAACACCCAAGTAGTATCTATGTATCTACCTCTCTGCCTGTATTTGTATCTTTTGCGCTGCTTTGCTGCTCGTTTGTTAAAATTCGATGGGCGAATGACATTTTTGAGTTATTTTTGTCAAATAGTCCAAGACGACGACGACGAAGACATTTGTTGCATAGACCCCAAAAACGTACTGCTGGTAATTTAAGTATAGCACCAAGCATCAAAAGTGTACACGAAATGTTAGACAACAAATTGCTTGTTTTGTGGTAATGTCTTGGGGACACCTTGCCGCAATGCTGTTCGGCGAGTAATCTCTATCTATAGTAATCGTTGACAGAAGATGAACACTTTCATTAGTGTAACTAACAGGGTTACTCCTTTTATAGTAGAGTAGACTTCTTCCACTCTCAAGTTACCAGCTCTGCCAACTGTTGCCACATTGTTAAAAACTGCCCACTTTTATTGGCATTTCATTGTCAATTTGACAAAAGTTCATCAAAATCTCGCCAAAAAATCATTAAACAGGCATTGGCATGCAACACATGCCACGGACACGGACAACCGAGGACATACTCACAAACAAACAACAAAAAGCAACAAAATGCATCTTGATAAATGTTTTGTCGTTGTTGTTGGTTTTATTACCCATGGCAGGCCTGTCAAAATTCCAAATGGACCATAAATAAAAACATCATTTTTATAATTTCAACTGTTTTAACCCCATCTCTCTCTCTCATCCGACTCACTAACGTTCTAGCTCACTGCAAAACAACCACAAAAAAGTGGGCGGCCCACTGTTCCTGTTGTTGTTGTCATTGTTGTTCCACTGTTTTGGCGCGCCAAAAATGTCGCTGTCATGAAAATCTCTAGATGGAGCCATAAGTTCTGCTCGGAACAAGGCTGAAGACGGGTCGATGCGACAGTAAAACACAGGCTGGAGAGGTGGCTGCCTTGATGGTGTGTTTTAATGTGAGATCACTTGGCGCTCGTTCATAAAAATAGCTTTGCTGCTGGGCAGGATGTGCCATAGCCAGTTAGCAGCAGAGACAAGTGCGGTCCAAGTCTTCTTCTTCTTCTTGTTGTTGTTGTTGTGCGGGCAACATTATAATTTGTATGTTAAAACATCGTAAATTATTTAAATGTCAGAGTGTGGCAAATATTCTGCTAGGCGGTTTTATGAACTGGGCAAACGCAACATGCCAAAAAGGAAGTGTCAACTCTGGTTGTTGTTTTTGCTGCTGCCGCTGCTGTTTTCAATTGTCGCCAAGACGCCACGCATATTTGTGACATATGGTGGCAACACATTGTTATTTTTATTATTGTTGTAGTTCGCTAGCGCTCCCTAAAAATGTAATTAAATGCAGGCGGCTGGCAAAGATCGACTGCTGGCACTTGTGATTCCACTTAGTGGCAAAAGCCCAAAGACAAGACAATCTTTAACGTTGAGCGTAATCCGATCATTTAGCAGCTCGTATGGGATTTAGTTGTGGCAAAGCGAGGGGCACGGCTTGGCCTGGCATAACTGTGCCGCATGTGCCACATGTGTTGCTCAAATCAGCTCCAATTACCAAAAAAATATATAGACAGCCAGCAGTTAGGGCAAACGACAAATACCAGCATTTTGAGTGCTGCCTACGCAAACACTTGACTAGCTGCAGCTAGTTGGCTCTTACTCTTATTAAGAGTATGTATGTATGGCTTATGCTCTTACCTGTTTACTGAACATTGCAATATCCTCGTTAAACGATTCTGACGAACAAACATCGCCACCTTGCACACCCGGCTCACGCGGCGTACATGTGGCCAATTCGCATTTCTCGAATATTAGCGCCAAGAGCGGGAATAGTGGATGTCTGTAAAAGATAGTAAAGGAAATGCGTTTAATAAATAGTACTGTTATTAGGAATAAGTTTAGGCGGGGAACATGGAGTAATTATAAGAAGGAAAGACCTTGGTTATGACGAACATGTTATTGCTCGCTCTCTTAGGCTCTCAAACAATTGTTTTAAGTAAGAAATGAGAAAATAAGAAACTGCGCTGCTGACGTCGCAGCAATGAATCTACCTTGTTAAGTATACATGGCGTTTGCCTAAACTTGCGTATCCCTTTTTTTCTCAACTTAAATTTTGTTTAATTCTTGCAAAAACAATTGGTTTTAACTATGTATTTCTTTTAGCTTTTGTTTTAACCATGTATTTCCTGTGCATGCAAATGGCCAGCTGCTGCTCATTGCTTTTTTTGGTATTTCATGTTTGTGCATAATCCCAGAGCTGGCCACAAAAACTGGCTCTACTTTTTGACGGATTAGTGCGACCCGGCAACAACAACAATGGCGTAGTCAGGAGAAAAAAAAAGGCAGCTACTATGCTGCTTCACGCTCTAAGCACAAATTGCACCTGAACAAAATTAGGCAAACACACAAATATACAGATATATATATACAGAAAAAGGCCAAAAGGCTAAGGCAATGACTGGTCGAGTCTGGTCTGTTGTGCGGCTCATCCCTTGCTGCATTTGTTGGCTTGTTGGTCAGTTGGCAGCACTTCATTTGACCATTAGAGCAAGAATAAAAACTGGCTAACAACTACACTGAAAACTAGAGGGTGTTGCCTTGCGCTTAACAACTATTAATAAGCAAGCAAGACTGCTACAGTGGTGCCGGGGCAAGCTGGCACGGCAAACGCTAATGCCCAGGGCTGAGCCCGTTTTACAGTTGAGTGCGTTGCAAGGACAGGGACCGGGAACAACCAACTAAGTTGCACACTCATTTGCCATGACTTGGCAGTTTGTTGCAATGGAATTGGAATTGGAAAGGGCGACAGGTCGTACACAGCCAAAGCAGCTGAAAGTTGTTGTTGTTGTTTTTGTTCTGCTGCCAAACGCACACACAGACACGCACACACTCTATAGCACTCCACTCAATAAGGTGTTAAGACTGCTTAGTTATTATATGTATTTTGTTTTTATATGCTGTATACACTTTTTTTTTTGGGAATATCTTTAAAAACGAAACACTCGAAAATGCGCTTGTTCATTTTTGTGCATGTCTGCCGAAAAAGGTGTCAAATTGTACAAATAAGCATTTTATAATTTTATATACAACTTGCAACAAGCTGCACACAAACTTGCAGCTGAAACATGTCCAAAGAGTGCTAATGAAGTTGTAAAAAACAAAAACAGTTGCCCGAAAAACGAAAGTGGCAACAACTTGAGCCGCTCAAGTGTGCGACAAATAAACACAGCTGATTGATCGATTGACTGAGTCAGCGGCAGAGCGGCAACGTCACTCATTCATTCATAAAATTGCACACATAAAAAAGCAGTGAAAAGGTAGCTTCATAAAATATTTGCTTATTAAATGCAAACATTTATACAAAAAAAAAAAAACCAAACAAACAGAAAAACTGCTGAAACAATCAGACAGCTGTTTGAGCAGTTGCAGCACATGAAAATTGCCTCGAACCCGAGAAACGTTCCTCAGTTTTTATTTGCTCAGCAACAACACGCAACAATCATTTGCACAATGACAATCATGTTGACGGACCTGACCAAGACGCAGGCGCAACAAACTTAGAACATACGAACAAACAAATTGAGCATAACCACAATTTTGGCAAATTAACACCAACAACTTGATCCGGGTCCAACTTGCGGGCTGCCTAATGCCTAAGCACGTCCGTCACTAAATGCGCGCCACGCCCTCTGCCACAACCTGGCACAGGACTCTAAATTGAAAAAGAAATTTTCTCTGCGAGTCGTCGCCCAAATGAGCCTCACGATCGACGCTTGACTTAAACCCATAATTTTGTATTTTGTGCAAAACGCACGAGGGATCACGCCTACTCCTAAAAAATACACAAAAAACACAAAAAAAAAACGAAAGAACCCACAACATATGCGCGCTATTGGGCAGCAGTGAAAGGACCTCTGACGCAGGCGCGCGTGCGTTAAATTTATGTTACTCCCTCGCTCAGGGTTTTTTTTCGGGAAGGTAAGACTCCTTTGAGGTGCGAACAGGCGGCAACATCACCTGTTGCCAAAATTGGTAATCAATATGCTTGAGCAGCGGACGATCGAAAGAGGATCGATTGATATATGCTTGTAGACTGACAATTTAATGGGTCAACGATTAACAAATAAATTATATTTCAAAGTTATTTCACATTCGGAACTATGTCTCTAATTACCTATCTATGCAAATCCACAGCTTAGAGATAAGCAGACTAATAGATCTGGCTATTACTTGAGGGTAAATCCAATGAATATTTAATGAGAACAAAAAATCTGGCGGGCATTTTTGATTTGATTGTTTGTATAGAAGATATGCTTTATATATGCATATATTCATTAATTTGAGCTTACATTCTTGAGCTTTGTTTATAATTATTAATTTATGTAAATAAATATTTTAGAGATTAGCAGATTAATAGATCTGCCAGTGAAAAGGTAGAGAGATTTGAGAGTTCGTGTTTGCGTTATTTTACATAATGAGTAGGGTTTTACTATATATGAGATTTGAATATTACTAGGCTAGGCAGATAAGCTGAAGGCTTAAGCAGAGATCGCAGATAAATTTGGCACCTAACAGCTTTCATATGAAATTTATCTCTAAGATACTACTATTTAGAAGTGTAAATCGCTACACTTTGGTACTCTAACTTATGTGCCACCTTGTTATGATTTCAAGTTATAGTTTTGAAACACTGAAGTTTTGAGTTAGAGCGTTCTAGAGCTGTTAAAAGTTAAAGAAGAGAACACATTGACCACTTATCTCTGCTGCCGGTCCCTGGTTTAGCCTATGCAGACGTCGATAGTAACATTACATCAGTTGCTACAAAAAGCTTAAATAGTAAAGGAGGATGCCTAATTCCTACAATAGATCAATTAGCTGGTCCTGTGGAGTCATACATCTTTAAGAAACCAGCTCCAAATAGTTTTTCCGTTATAGCTTATAAGCCTTGACACATGAAAACTCCCTCTATCTTGCTTATATACATTTCTTTCGAACCATTTTTGCCATACTTACTCATAAATCGCATCCTTATCACGTTTGTGTACTTCGGGTATTGCGCCCATTAGGTGATTAGCAACCGGTGATACATGACTAGGTGTACCGTGGGCACCGGCACCAGAATGGTAGCCGTGCATGCCAACTGTGGCCGCTGCCGCGGCATGCGTCATGTGTGGTGAATGATGCGAGGGCAGGCCTTGCAGTCCCGGCGGCCTATGACCAACATGTGGATCATACATGGCAGCCGCAGCAGCACCTGAATCCATGCCATAGCCATGTAGGCCATCGTCATACTGTAATGTAAAAGAAACCAGCAAATTAGTTGCAATTTTCAAATGACAAGCTTCAAGTTCGATCAGCACCAAAAAAAACACAGTTGAGCGAGTTTCCCACCAAAATTTTTAAGATATATACATATGGGGCTAGGTGTACATATAGATTGTATTTCCAAGCACGTCGGTTGCCAAAAATTAAAGACGGCTGCAACAACAACAAGCGCCAATAGCCCCAAAAAAAAAAGCTGAGCGTTCATTTGTGTTTGACCTTGTGATTACTTTGCTGCCGCATGGCATTATATGGATATATATGTATAAATTTGGCTCGTTGTTGTTGTTGTATCTTTCAACGTTTTTTGCATATTAATTAAGCGCCAAAAGCAGCGACGTCAACGTCGACGTCGACGTCGCCGTCCACTTGGGCATCGCAGCCGAGTGACAAGTTAAAAAAGCAATTTTTAATGTTATCAGTTAATCTGCTGATGTGCATGTATCGCGCTCTCTGTGCCGTCTGTCTCTCTGTCTCTTTCTAAAGTTTTGTAAAAATTTACGCCGCAATTGTAAACAGGTTTGTTGTATGCAACGGTAGAAGCAACAACACTCTACACACACACAAATACACACACACATAGATACACACATACACACCCATTGGAGCAACAAACAGAAATATTTTAAAAGTTCAACAAATCCAAAGGAAGACGCTGCCGATTCTCTCGACTCTTTCAGCAGCAGCCCCAATCTGCTGTGATTACTGCTTGGGTTTTCATACCCTTAAAGAGAGTTAGTTGGAGTGAGCGAAGCTCTTAATGCACAGCAGTTAAAGCATTGATTGATCAGCATCAATGATCAATTTAATCGGCTATCAAGAAATGTCGTCAGGGTTGGCCTATCTTTTGCGATTGCCATTTGTATTAACGAAAGCAAACTTTTCCAAGCATGTAACTAGTTGGTGGTAACTGCAGAATCGCAGTGTATCGACTTAAAAGATGGGCCAACCCTGACAACATTGCCTTTTATAATCGATTGTAAATGTGTTCAAGTCAAGCACATATAGTTAGCTGTATTCAACTTCGTTGTTTTCCGGAAATAGTAACTTTACGCACCAATATGACTTTCACATTGATTTCAATGCTAATGCAACTGAAATGCAACGTTTCGCAATACTGTTTTCTACTTGACTGGCAATTACAACTTGTTATAGGGTTAAGGCCAATGCAGAGCACTCCTCCAGGTGTCTCTTAGCATCTTTCATTGGGACAATTCTATCACATGCAAAAAACTGAATCAGAAAACCATTCTCTACTCATCAATTCTTACAACTGAGAGTATCTAAGCTTCGGCCTGTCAAATCATGTGGTTTCTACCCGCTTTTTTGTTTTCAGATTTTTTGTAGTGTAAGATTTTTATCATTTTTATACTCAAGTGGCGTCGCAGCGCGCCTCAACGTTTCACACTGCATAATTTCTGTATGTAGCTAAAGTCGGGGACCAAAGACTTTGATGGCGCTGGCAACGTTGGAAGCGTTTTGGAGTCAGCTCTCCCAGCAAGTTGACAAGATTTTTGTGTGCGGCAAGAATGATGGCACTTTTTTTCATTTCCAGCTTTTTTTTGTTGTAGCATGAGAGTTTTTCTACACATTCGCTATCAGCTTGGAAAAATCTTTGGGATGTTGTTGTACTGACACTAAATGAGCAATTGACTCAGTGAGGAGTGAAGTGCAGGCAAAGTGCGAGGCAGTGTACTGAAGTGCGGTGTTGGCTGCTGCAAAATGTCAAGTGGTAGTTATCATTGTTGTAGTTGCGCCTGAATTGAATTGCACCTGATTTGACATCAATAAATTGAAATTCCCTCGGCAGCAGCTGCTGCTTAGTCAATTCAATCAAATACCTAAACTCAGCTACAAGTGCCACCTGTAAATTTTGAAGCGACAAACAAACAAAACAGTGCCGGGGCATAAAATGTCCTACAGATACATACAAAAGATTAGTTGCAGCTTGGAGCCAGTCAAGTAGTCAATGCATTTATATAGCGCTCCTTTTCTGCGCTTTTTGCCAAGCCGGATTTTGTCAGTTGGTGTTGGCGGGCGTATGCGCTCACATACACACAGGCGGGCTACAAGATACAAAGTTATAGATACAACAGCCAGTCAACGTGAGCTGCACGGGCAGAGTGCAAGACCAGGCCAGCAGTTAAACTATAAAGTTGTTATGCTAATTTTAGTGTTGGTGGCAAAGGAACCAACCAGCCAACGACAAAACCGAAGTAAACTGAACTTTTTAGAAATGAGGAAATTGTGTGCTTCAACAAAAAACAAAAGCAACAAAACCTTACAACGACAAAAGCTACAAAGAGATCTTGAAAATTACCACAATTTGTACTTGTACATAAGTAATGTGGGAATTGTAGTCAGTCAAAGGCATACAGCAAAGCTTTTGTTTTTGGCCCCCTTTCAAGCTGGAGCTGTGTAACTGTAGCGAAAATCGAACAACAAGTAAATACACTTAAATGAGGAACCGAAAAAAAAAACCAACTTTGATTGATGATCTTCAGCTGCGCCACAAAACTTTGGCCAAAACCAAGCCAATGACCTTGTTAAAGCGACTTTACATAACGCAGCCGTTTGGGGCATGTAACCAAACATAACCTGCAAGTGACAGGCTCGGACTAAACCGTTACTGTGCTCTCTGCCGCGCTCTTTGGCTCACTGTTAGCGTGCCACACAATGATAGTAAACAATGTAAAAGCCGGCTGTGCCAAAGAGAGCGTAGTAGAGCCCAGGACCGGCTTCATGCGCGGTTGTCTGATTTTGACAAGTTCAGCGCCCAAATCCTTCAAAAATTTATGACGCCCCCAGCGACAACAACAACTATAGACAACAACATAAAGCGCTGCTCGGCTGTCAGTAACAGGCGCTGTACTCAGGCTTTTATGGCAGCTGAGTTGGTGTGTGTGTGCGTGTGTGTGTGTGTGTGTGTGTGTGTGTGTGCGTTTGTCCTAGTTGTCTGTGTATGTTGATTTTGTCGTGTTAGCGCAACATTAAGTCATACAACAACAAAAACGAACATACCAACGAAAACGGTTAAATGTTTGCTTTAAATGCTAACTAGCAAAAGTTGTTGGCCCAAACTAACTGGCCTGAACTTTAAGCCTAAATTGGCTGAAAAACTACTCAGTATGTAACTGCCACAGCTATAGGAGCCCATGCTTTGCATATGCCACAAAATTTGCGTGAACTTGAAAGCGGCGTTGCACATAGATACATAGATACATACATATATGTGTGCATTGCATATGCATAGGCGCATTTCCCTTAACTGTAAACCGTTGTTGTTGTTGCTGTCTGTGCGTGGCTTTATCTAACACCGAAATGGTCAAAAGCCAAAACTGGCTGACCAGACGGCACACACACACACACACACACACACACGGCCAGACGGAAGAGTTATGAGCTCTACGGCAAAAACTGCCAGCTCTATGTAACTGTAACTGTGTGTGTGTGTGTGTGTGTGTGTGTGTGTGTGGGCGCAATTTGGTTGCAAAATGGTGACAATGGCCGCCATTTTGACTGTAGCTTAGACCAACGTGTGCTCCAGTTAAATGTTTTGGCCACATACTTTTTTGGGGGGCGTGTTAAAGTCAGACTGCAACAATTTGTTGCCAAACAAAAATGCTATTGATTTCTTTGCAGCACTTTTGCTTTTAAGCTTTCAGCCTTAGAACCAAGACTGGCTTTTAATTGCACACTCGACGAGAACTAATCAAAATTAATTGTTTATCATGTTGTATTTGAATTTCGCTTTCTTAATTAGCAGACAGCCAGATACAAAGCAAGAAAAAAAAAACTTGACTCAAAGCTGAGTTCAGACGGCACGGGGTTGTTATGTAGTGATATGGGTTGGGCCCGGAGTGTAGTAGGTGTGTGTGTGTGTGTGTGTGTGTGTGCGGCGAACGAACAAACGTTTGCCGGCATTTGATGCCAATGCACACGCCCAGTTTATATAAGTTTTTCGACTTAATAACCTTTTTTCTAGCTCTTTTTTTCGGGGGGTCGCCTAAAAAAGCGAAAAGAAGAAGAGATGTTGCTTGTAGTTTATTTGGTGTTAGACAATTAATTTTGGTTGCGTGCTTTGGTGTTATTTTAATTTACAGTCGACAACAGTGCACAAAAAAACAATAACAACAGTAGGAAACAAGACACAAAACACGCTCGCTTTTGCTTATCTTTAATATTTTTAATATTTTTATTATTAATTTGAGGCCCAGCCGCTATATTAAGCAATAAGTTTGAACATCAAACAAACATTTTGTAGCTTAGCCTGACAACGGCAACAATACAAAAAAGAAAAATTGTCAATTTTGTCTAGATTTTTTTTATTCAAATTTCATTTTGAATTTTAAATGAATTTATAGCTAAAAACAAATACTTAACAGCAAATAAAACAAAGCAACAAATACAACATATACAACAAATACAACAACAGCTGAAGGCGGTCGGTAGCTAAATTTAACTGAAGAAGACAACGCATCGAGCCAAATTCTTTGCGCTTTAACATTTATCAAAAATCAACAACAAATGACGTCAGCCCAGCGAACAATGTCTGTCTGGCCAACAACTTGGCGCATTTATTAAATTAAAAAACCAAAAAACAACAAAAAACTAACAAAAAACAACAAAAATCTTTGGCATATGATTAAGAAACACGCAGCGAAAGCAGCAACAGCAACAAAAGCAACAAACAACAACAACAACAACAAATTGTGGCACAACCAATTTTGAAGTTTTTATTTTAAAATAAAATCAGGCAAAAATTAAATTTAAACAAAAATATATGTTAATATTATAAAGCACAAGCTTGTCCCATTTGCGTATTTTTCTAATTTTAAGATTAATTTTTTTTAATGAAATTTTAAGTGTTTTTTTAGTTGGTTTTTAAATGCTATTGCCAAGTATTATGTCTTTATGCAAGATGGAACAACTTAAGCTAGCATAAAAATTTATTAGTGAGAATGTGGCTCTAACGATGTTACGATGTGTATGTTTTCAGTGCTACAGATCTCATGCTTGAACATTAGACCCACATATAAAGCAACTCAAAATGAACTTTTCTATAAAACTCATAGGGCCTACAAAGAGAATATGTCTGTCAAAGCAATCCAGATTAGTAAACTGAGCGAAGTGCGCTCATGAAACCTAAGAGAACACCAAATGCGTAAACCGTCTGCTTTTGAGTTTACTACGGAACTTACTTCACATGGAATCTGCTAAACTACTTCGATGCGCCTTCTTTGCCTACATTTCTAAACTGTAGAACTCAACTAAAAATATTGAACATTGTCTTGTTCTTAACTGGCCATAACAACCCGTTACCGAATTACGGCAATGTATACTTATAAAGGTGCTGTCATCGCTGCAACGTAAGCAGCGCAGCTTCTTAACTTTTTGTTCTATTGCGAATTCGAATGAGTTTTCTTCAGCAACTACAGTAACTTGTGCCTCTCTCTTTCGCTATTTCAGACTCTCAGTCTTACGGTAACAGTGATAACAAAGGTAGCTTAATAGGTCCTTCCCTTTCGTTGCCTTCCTTCCACAGCCGCATCGAAGACCTTTCTCGCAGGAAACTCTTCATCCATAACGCACAGCATGACCTAGCAAGCGGAGTCGCTGCCGTAGAGCTCATAAAGTACGTCGTTCCGTCGATCATTGTCAGCGAGTGCAAAATTAGGCCTTATTTTATTTTCAAACTCAACTAGCTTTTCTCTCTTCTTTTCATGCAAACTTCTTTGGGGGATTGGAAGAGTCGCAACTCAACTAACTCTTAAGTTCTTCTTCAACTGAATATGTAACGAATATCCAGTAACTATTTAATATTCGGCTTATGTCTTACATATACTGATCATTAACATCGAATAGCAGCCGAATATTGATGATTTATTAGCATTGTTTTTCAAAGAGTCTATATACGAGCATGCTAAAGATATACTATAGACTTCGAAATCGTCGAGTTCATCATAATGCTATTTTAGGGTATAACTTGTAAGACTGCGCCTCATCGCAGTAGCCGTATATGGATCACCGGTCTGTTAGGTTATTTTCTTAGTATTCGATATTTGGCCGAAAAGTAGAAAGCGAACGTCGAATATTCGGGCTTTACAAGAGTGCACTACCAAATAATGGAGCTTTTTCCCAGATTACAGGCGAATTTTCGTTATTTGGTGAAATCGCTATTTGCAGGATTACTTTTGGTTCGCTTATTGTATTTAAAGGGTCTATATGCGGGAATGCTACAGATTTAGTTCTTGATTACGATAAGTCAAATATCCAATTGCATTAATTTCAAAGCAGAACTAAACAGAAGAGAGCACTTTATACAAGACGCATAAAACTGCAAAAAGATAAACTGTCTGAGCTACTTAGAAACTTCAACCAAAGCCTAGACAGAAGCTACTGCAATCTGCCAGCAACATCTAACTTACGCATAAATTCATAAAGAATATTTTATATAGAAGTTGCAACTCTTTAGATGCACGGAAATTGTATTTAATTAATTTGTAACAACAATTTCAAGTTTAATTTAATAAATTTAAGCCTAGCAGCTTACGAAGAAACACAAACTAACTGGGCCACAGCGACCTATAGACCCAGCGACAGACAGTTAGACAGACGGTCCAAAAACTTCAGGTTACTTAAAAATACTAAAATAAATTGCGTGCTGATGGCTCATTTAATTTAATGAGCGCCGTGCACAACTTGGTCTAAATGATTTTCGTGCCTCTTTTTTTTCCCCAACTTTGTTTGGAACGTGGGGCCCGCCCGGCGTTTTAAACTTTTTAAGGTTTTTGCGCTCTCTACTTGCTACACGTGTGTGCGTATCTATGTAAGTCAGAGCACATTTCTTTTAGCTAAGTCAAAATTAAATTTAATTTACTTTACTTGCCGAAAATTAGCGCGCATTTTGTGTTAATGACTGGAAATTACTGAAGAGCACCGTGCACACACACACACACACACACGCACAATGTAGCTATTTTAAAATAAAAAAATTTATAAGACGATTTAAGCGCAAATGTAAAAATTTGATGCAGACAATCGGGACGGTGCCCGACAGTGGAATACCCTGTAAATACGGTATAATGGTAACGGAAGTATCCACTTTTATATCTATTTTCATAAGATCGATATGCCTGTAAACATTTTCCTATTGGGAAGTTCCAATTGACAAGTTTTCCTATTGGGAAGTTGGCTATTATGGGGGCAAAAATTAGTTTTATGTCCATAACTCCAGTATTCTAATACAGATCAAAAATACATATATTAATGTGTGTGACAATTTTCAAATCAATATATTTGGTGGGTGTGGCAGTAATTAAGGTAAATCGATTGGGAAATTAAGGTAAATATTGGAAATAGGTTAATACAGTTTTAATGATTTGGCTCACACGAGTCTCCATACCAAATTTTGTAACTCAAGCTCACATGTATTAATATCTACACGTAGTGGAACACTATAACTTTTGATGTATTTATCCGATTTTGATACATTTTGACAGATAGATGCATATTAACACGACGCACATCTCTGAGAAGTTTCAAGCTGATACATTTAACGGAGCGGTTGTAAACCGCGCAAATCTGTCGGGGGAAGGCGGCAAGATATCGACTTGATTCGACAAACTCCCTCAGTCTTGAGAAAATGCGCATATTTTGGTACAATTTTTTTACTCTAACTCTTATAGTGTCGGAGAAAGCTGGCCCAACACGGACAGACGGACATGTCTATATCGACTCGACTATTGAACATATAATACCCTTTTACACTTTGTGTACAGGGTATAAAAATGTGAAATGAAACTAATGAAAACACTTCATGAGCAATGGCAACAACGGCGGCAACTACAACAACAACTACAACACACAGCAGGCACAAGGCAAAGGCACGCAATTTGGTCATTAAACATGAAGCTCTTTAAGCACACACAACAGCAACATATAATATGTTGCAAGAACAACAACGACAACAACAACAGCGGCAGAAAACTCCAAGCCAAACCAAGTAAGTCGCAACGTGCAACACCACAAGTTGCAGTACACTGGTTCCTAGTCTGTGGCAGGAGAGCCCCAACAACAATCATTTTGATATGCCCTGGAGCTAAATTTTTGATGCAGTCAGCCGGTTAGCCTGAAATATGCATATGTAATTTGTTTATAACAACAAAACTAAAAAAAAAAAATGAAGCAACATATTACTTTTTTTGAATGCAACTCATTCAATTCTTGTTTGGCATGTTAAAGAAACGTTTGATTTGATTTTGGTGCATTTTAAGTCTGCTTAGTAGCTTTATTGTATCTTAAGTTTAAGGCACTGCAACTTGTATCTTTAGCTGGCAATTGTAATATCTATGGGTTATACTTAAGCCTAAAGCCAAGCGACATAGTCCACAAACATAGGGCACAAAAATGTAATGCTATAAGATCCCAACACTAAAAAACTAACGACTTCTGATTAGCAAGTTTATCAATTTTTCGATTTTGTAAAATAATGCCTTTTCACTTTTCTATGTACTAGTGTTCGTCTTGTCGCCGACATTCGACGACTTGATGCAATTATGTAAGGAAATTTTCAATCATTTTCTAAATCAAATCAATTTTTGCTTATCTAAAACGCAACATAGTCATTTGAAACTTATATTGTACAAACCGCAAGCATTTTATGTTTCGTAAGGTATAGAATTCAACTGAAAACGTTGCTTTGTAGCGAAGTAATCGGTACCACACTGAATTTTTGCTTACCGTAGTGATATATCCAAAAGGATACCTGGTTCAACGCTTAACTTAAAAAGCAACTCAAAAACATCGAAATTTGCAAGAAAACTTTGTTAATAGGCATTTTGCCTTCTTTTAATATGTTTTTCAGTTTCACCACAAGCTACAAATGAAATCTTTTGGGATTCCGAAATGATGAGCTTGAGTTTATAACTTAAAGATATTGATTTTTTACGCTGTTTATAGCCTTTATAATATTTAAAAGATGCTGGCACAAATAATTACTAGTTAGAACTACAAAGAAGCATGCTTCATTGCGTAACCCATTAAGATACTTTATGGAGCAATAGCCGCTAATTAAATCAGCAATTCTAAAGAAAAGTTAAAATTTAATTAACAATTTGCTGCTTTTTGCTTTACATCGATATTAAATTAACGGCAACCGCAATGAGTTCGTCAAGTAGAAATGTATCTTTACAAAATTTCAAGCTAAAAGTTCCAGCAAACATGTAAGCCATTAGTTTGGCTTTGAAAACTGAACTGAAAAGTCATTAAACTAACTGAAATTTTTGCACGCAAGTACACTGTAGGCTTTAGAAAGTTGTAGTAAATATTAGAAGCACACAGTTGCAGTGTATCTATGCATCTATATAGCTAACTTGAGATGATTACAGAAAGCAATGTACCTATATATAGCATCACAACAATACACAAATGCTATATTCAAAAGATTGTGAAATATGCTTTGATCTAATATATTGTTTAAAATGTCGACCCAATACAATGCATTGGGGAAATCTATCTATAAAAGATATATGTATAGATATATATATGTGGCTAGCATTAAAATTGCCTCAAATTTTAACAATTTTCTTTTTGATCAAATGAACTTTTAAAATTTGTTGCTAAATGACAATACATTGCGGGGCAGCTATTTAGAGCAACTTTCATACATATTTAACATGAAATTCTTAGCATAAAGGCAGGACAGCGCGCTGCACGCTGCTAGTTACACTTGTACTTTTTTTTGTGCAACTCAATAGTTGCTCTTAATATGCAGTTACAATTTGTTGCTGATTTTATAATCTATTTATAGCAGCAGAAATGCAATTAATTAAGTTGATAAAATCTTGAGAATTACTGCTGACTAGCCAGAACTTTCTTTATATTCTTATCTAAATTTAATCAAATGCAAATTAATGGCAGCCCATTTATACTCAGTCGATTTTGATGGTTCAGCGCGCCATAAGATTTAGATACAAAAAAAATATATATATGCCAAAGTGCTCACAATGCGCCACACAAATTTCAAGTACAATTTACAAACTATTTACAATGTTGTCTACACACAAAAAGTAGCATAAAATTGCCTTCAAAAAGTGGCAACAAAAGTGCATAGACGAAATTTTAAAACTAAATGCAACAACAAGAACAACAATGGCGCGCACATTGCCCCAAGCCGCATGGCAAATGCCATTTCTCGTCGCTCAACAGTTTATTCGCTATTTTATTTTTTAAATTTTTCTATTTTTCCGCCGCTTTTTTTGTATTTTTTTTTTTTAGATCAGGCAAAAACATTGCCGCACACTAGACGAATTATATTTTATGCCACAAATTACGCTGCGGTTAACCTTTAAATTAAAATAACACCAAAACAATTTTTTGAATTGCAATCAGCGGCGAATGGCGGCGGCGTCGAGTGGTAACCGCGGCGGCTGCCACAGCAACAGCAGCTGAACCGCATTTTTGTGCACGATTTTTGCACAAATTGCAATTGCAGTTGCATTGCGCTTTTTGCGCGATATTTCTCATAGGCTTTTTCATTAACTGAGGCGCACACGGCAGGGCATAAAATAATCAAATTATATATACAAATTGTTCCCGCCATTTTGCTAGCTATATAAAAGGGAAACCAGCACTATAGAGGCACAAAAAAATGTTGTATTTGTTGCAGAGTTTATACGCTTGAGTATAAAACAAAATTGTAAATAATAAAACCACAGTGGCGCTATTTGCATGGCCAGCAACAAAATTTCTTGCTGTTGTGCGTGTGTGTGTGTGTGAAATGTGCAATAAAATTATATGCATCAAATGCACACACACGCGCCAGGCTCCTCTCTCTCCACTCTCTCGCTCATCTCTTAATGAATTTGATGGAATTGGAATAGTGGCAAGGCACAAGGACAGAAACGACAGAATGGAACACAAACTCACAGAATCGGGTATTAAACCGCAAGCGTAAATTTATTTGCAGCAACTACAACGAAACATAAAAATCACCACAAATTCCCGTTAGCATTTTGTTATAGTATTTCTCTTTCTTTCCTTTTGTGCTACCTTTAACTGTACCTATCTCTTTTACTCATAGGCATTTAGCGAAGTCATAACTCACATAACGGACAATTGAAGAGCAACAAAAGCGCGAGATACAGTGCACTCGCGATAACGTGAACTAATTACAGTCAAGCCTGCAAAGTTGGCCACCTCCTTAAGTTGGACACTTTTCAGCGAAATCAAAATATATTAGTACTGAAATCAAAATTGAACCTCGAAAAGTTGGCCACCTTAAAGCCACAGCAATGTTATGTATGAAAATATAAATAAAACTAATCCAAATCAATGGCAAAATTTACAACTGAATGAAATTGGTTGCAGTAAACTCGTTGCTTATAGAAATTTGAATGAAATCCTTCCAGATGGAACAACTCATTTGTTGAAAATCAAAAGAAAGAAAGTCAAAAGCTTATAAATAAGCAAATTTAGAAGATTCTCTTAAGTTACACTAGAATTTAAGTGTAATTTTGTATTTAAGATAATGTACAGTACTATTGAAACAATCTTCGACTGCTTTGCAACTATAAATTTAAATTATGTATGTACATATTATTTTGGAGTTTATGGTGAAAGTACATAAATATGCACGATTAAATATATTATTATGTGAAACACAATCACTATCCATAATATAAAGTAAAAAAATTAAGAAACAACATAAAATCACTATAAAACATAGACCATCATATGTTGGCCACCTGCATAAGTTGACCAACAATTCTTAAACTGTGAGTGGCCAACTTAAGTATGTTTGACTGTAAAATCCAGAATTTGAGCTTTTGCGAGTTCTTCGCTTTAAAATGAAAACTTTTATTGAACAGGAAAATATTTGCAGTTGAAGAAGATGATAGAAGTCTTTCAGTGCAATTGTTCGCTATACAAACAACACTATTCGTACACAATTTCTTTGGCATTTATAGCATTTATATATGTATCTAGCAATCATGTAGATATATCTCAATAGTCTATTCCCGAAATTAGAGCGCAAAAGTAAATAGGCCTCAAGTTTTGAAAAAATCTTTCAAAATATATATTTTATTCTTCAGCAACCATTCGGATTCCAGTTCACGTTTTCGCGGTTGCACTGTATTTAAACCTATTTTATTTATGTACGTAGTCAGTGCTAATTACAACTACAAATCATTGAGTACCAAATGATCTAATTTGCTTCTAACTTTTGAAATTTTTGGTATCGCTCTTTTAAGAAATTTAACGGAAAATCAAGTTCACTTCACATGAAGCTGTTAATCAGCTGATAAAGCGTCACTAACTAAATTTGATTGGTAAATATATCTGAAGATAGTAGTGGCAAAGTTAAAATGTAGCTACCTCTAAATACACCAATACCAAAACAGCTGATTAGCGTTTTATTTATGAGCTTCTTCAAGATACTATTATATTATATAGGCAGTGCTATAAGGAAGGTTTAAATATTCCATTTACAATGACGTATGTACTTGGGTTTGCTTGAGATAAGTAAGGTTGTATTTGTGTGTCGGCACAGTTATAGGTGTATGTGAAGCTAGTCTGAGTTTTGAACTCTCAATGTTTTCTTAAAATGGCAACTGGTTTAATAATGGAATAATTAAAAAAGTTTAACAAACTTTGAATTTTTATGCTCCTATAAATATACAAATTGCCAATTAAACTACTTAAGGCACATATATTAGTGATATCGCGTTTGGTAACTTAGATACATATAATTGTAAATCTAATCAATGGCCACAAATTTGTCTGGAAATTTTGTTTCATAAATGTGCTCTTAAACTCGCTCAAGAACTAGTATGCCTTAATGATATGTAAATAATTAAAGAATTATCCCAAACTAAAAGATATTATTATTTTTTTAACTGATTGTTGTAAACGTTTCTGAAGAATTGCTGATGAGCTGTATTGTTCAATCGACAAATTGAAACTTTAGTCGATTTTACGGAAAAAGTTTTATTCTAAAATGTATTGCGCTTTTAGTGCAATGATATTTAAAACTTCATAATCTTGCTTACTGTTTTGGCTAATTTTGAGTTGCATTTTTCTATGTAGCACTAGGAAATGAAGCATCAAAGTAAGCAGAATTGATCCTAATTACTAAACAATGATTTTGCGATTTGACAGCAAGAATCTAACCTGCATTTAAAATATGGAACTGTCTTTTCAATAATGCAACTACTAGTGTTAGAATTGTAGTAATCAAAAACTCCAGAATAGAACATAAAGTCGAAATTGTTCAGAACTGGAGCAATCAAAGAAAGAATAGTTACCTTTTCGAGCATGACTTCATTTTGTACTCGAATGGGTGAAAAACGTTTACTATATCTTTTTAAAAGTGCCAAATCACTATAACATCATGCAATCAAAAGCATGGAGTATTCGTGAAGAAAAAATGTAATTGGTTTATTTGACGAAAATTGTAATAAGAACGCCCGACGGCAACGCTTATTTAAATTACAATAACTTAACTTCCCTACATATTTTTCATAGTTAATGCATAAAGTCGGCTCCAAGTACAACACAACACACACTAACGCTCATGTTTAGGTTTCCAAACCCGCCAAAATTTCGTCAATACACAGATGACACACACATGAAGCACTCACAAAAAATGGCTGTATGGAAAGTAGTAGACATAATGAGGTCTTAAAAAGACAAGGGTTTAAAACTTCAGTTCCACAACACATAGAAACAACGTGCAGACGGTTTTTCCTTAATTTCCATTCGAAATTTCTTGACAAATCCGTCGGTCAAAGACTAACTTGTTTGATTGGCAACGCTTGAAAAATATGTCAGACACACTGACGAATTGACGTATGAAATGAACAACCCAAAGGCAACTTTGCCATTTCCGTATTCCGACGGCACTATACAATCTTATGCACTTAAAAAGCGCCCGAATTCTAGGAGCATCTTACGAATCCGTCGCCAAGAGTAGGCCTTGCAAACGCCGTCGCTCTGACAAAGCAAATTCTGGTTGCTACGACAACTGTGTTTGGTTTAGATTTCTTGAGAAGTTTCTAAGACGCGCACTTTCTTAAACACTATTGTTACAAATTTTGGTATGTACTTACCCTAGGCTGAGCCATTAATGCTCTGGGAGCGACGTCTAACCCGATTTGTGCCACTTTTAGTGTGCAAACAGCTGGTGCAACACAAAATTAGGGTTCCAACTCGGGCGGCGTCGGCGTTTTCTTGTAGTTCGCTCGTCGTCTCCTGGCGGACCTCCTTGCGGCCGTTTGCGTGATTTGCGATTTGCTTTTTTGTTGTTTCTTGGACACACACAAAAATATTAAGTAAATATTTCAAAATTTGTGGCTACTTTTTGGAGGTTATGTTGCAGTTGCTACTCGCACTGCTCTGCTGTACTACTAGCTCTTCTCTTCTTCTTCTACTACTTAACACAGGCACATTTGTTAAATCTTTGCTTTAAATTGGATCTTTTTTTTGTTTTAGATTAAGTTAAACAATTATATATATTTGTTGCTGGTATACTTGGTTTTAGTTGTTGTTATTACGAGCGCGCGTTACGCGTGTTTTATATAATTGTTGTTTTTGTTGTTTTTAGAATGGGAGATCTTTGCTTTTAACATTTATTTTTAGCATTTATATAATGTTTATATAATATATATTTACATATAATTTGTATTTTTTTTTTTAAATTTGTTGCTTTTGCGGTTTATAAAAATCGTATACAATTTGTTTTCATTTAGTTGTTGTTGTTGTTGCTGTTGCTTGTAGTATACAAATGTTGCATCTGCTGCTGTTGTTGTTGTTGCGGCTGCATGTGTGGGCTGTTGTTGTTGTTGTTGTTTTGCTTAAGCCCTGCCCCATGTAGCAATTATAGTTGTCATAAATCCATTGCTTACAGTGTAAAATGCAGCTGCAACTTCTTCTGAGACGTCCTTCCGTGTTTCTTCAACGTACTCTACGTTATTTTTTCCTTTTTGTCGTATACAAATTTGTCGCTCTTGTTGCTTCTAGGTTATGTAGTTTTGTTTTTAAATATTTTGTAATATTTTTTCGTATATATGCGCACTATTTATCACAGCTGCTTCTACTACTATGTACTAAGAAAAAGCATAAATTGTTGTAGTTCTTGCTGTTTGTCTCAACTCAAAATAAAGCAACTCTTTGACGACAGTACTTTCCTGGGGGCTCCAAACGAAACGTGCTTTTTGGTACCGCGTAATGCCGCCCCAAATCAATATAAACACGGGACTAACACACACACACACACGCACACGCGCGTTTTGGCGACGGCAAAAAACGCGTTATTTTTGGCCTCTTTCCGGCCGTAATAGTTGTCTTATGGCGATCCGTTTAAACCGACGACGTAACGTACCGACCGTATAACGGCGTGACGCGCGCGCGCTGCCGTTAGTTGTTGCAAGATCGCAATTAAAATGCACAAATTTTAATTTTTTTGAACGAAATTTGCGACGGCGTTTTATTGTTTTTTATTTATTTTTATTAATTGTTGTTGCTGTTGTTGTTGTTGTGTTGCTTAAGCGTATTTCAGTTGTGGTTTCTGTTGGTTGTTGTAGTTGCTCTGCGACGGCGTATACAATAAACGTTAAAATCTTGCAGCACGGCAATAATAATAATAATTTCTCATCGGCGGCGGCGGCGGCTTCGGCACAACACAACAAGCACACGTCGTACGCGTTTCGCGTTTCGAAGGCAAATACACATTGGGCTTGTCAATCATTTCGTGTGCACGCTTGCCGCCACTGCTGCCAGTCGGCGAGCGACACACACACACACGCGCCACACACACACACACACACACACACACACACACGCACACACACATGCGACGCAACAATTGTGCCATTAAAAAAGGTTGTACAAAGCGAGCGCTGCACATAAATTTGACAGCAGTGCGAGTGCGATGGCTATACAGCAGTTAAGCAACGTAGCTGCTGTGTGTGCGTGTGTGTGTGTGCGGCGAATTCTTGCGCTGGCGGCGAATTACATATATAGAAAGCGCCTGCGCTCTCGCGAGCGAATTTGAGCGCAGCGAAAGAACGGAACGAAACAAAATGGGGTGCAGAGCGCAAAGGATGATGACTGATTTGTTAGTACGCCTTTTCTGTCATACACACACTTGTCACAATCTGCGCTGCTCTTGTGTGCATCTCTGCTGATTTTGCTTGTTTTTTCGCTATTTGCTTTTCGCCTCTTTTTTGCGCAATTGTTGTTGTTGTAGTAGCAGTCGGCCGACTGGCGCTCGCTCAGCCGACGTCGTCGTCGTCGTCGTTGGCGTCGTCGTCGTTGGCGTCGTCGTTGTTGTGCGTTCGTTTGAAATTTATTTGGCTTTGGCCAAAAGGAGACGGCTTATAGGTTTTGGCTGCTGCTGCTGTTGCTGCTGCTGCTGCTGCGGCTGCCAGTGACGCGCGCCGCGCTCCAACTTGTCGCTCTCAGTGAATGGTTTTTTCAATGTGCGTGCGTTGAAAATCAGCAAAAACCAATCCCATTTGTTATTTTCGCTTGAGTGAGTGGCAGTTTGCATCAGTTTGCCATTCAGTCTTGTTTGGCCGGCTGCCGCTGCCGCTGTGCCCCACCTGTGCGCGCTGCTCGGCGCTCTCGGCCTGGTCTTTGCCTGGCCGTAGACGTTTCCTTGGGTGTTGGGCTGGGGTTGGTTGGCCTAGCCTAGTAGTGTTTTCAGGTGTTTCTAGTCGTCGCCGTCGTTGGCCCTCCAGACGTATACGTAATGTGCCGCCTGCATGTCCGTCAGTCAGTTTAGCGAGCGAGCAAGCGCTCAACTTTCGCTCAGCCCCAAGTGCCCGCTCACACAGACACACGCACTACTCACACATAGCTACAAAAATAGGGAACGCCTTCAAAGATTTTGCTACAATTTGCACCAAGTCGCAGCATTTGGCGTTTGGCTTTTGCTCCTTTTTGATTTTGGCCATGAGATCCAGCCGCTCTCTGATCCTGCCACAACTGCAGCAATAACAACAACAACAACAAAAACAAACAACAAATTGTAAACAGAGCTGGAAAACAGCTGTTCGCTGAACTTTTCTGCCAGCAATAATAAATCGCTGGCCGATAAATTAAACAACCCAAATGCATATCCTGCTGCTCCTGTTGATGCTCGCGGCCGCGCCGCCGCCATGGCACAGCGTCGTCGACGTCGTCGTCGTGTCGTCGTCCTCGTGGCAGTTTAAAAAGCAGTTAACACATATTCCGAGGCAATTTTTCACTAACGTATTTTTGGCTGGCGCTGGCGTCCTTTTTGCTAGTCAGAATCGGCAGCAGACTCAGCTCAGCTTCAGTGCAGCAGCCATTCAGTCAGCCATTTTCCATTTGCCGTGTGTTTTGGCAACACAATGGCCAAAATGTTGTTGGCTTTTTTTGGAACAGGAACGAACTGTTGTTTTGGGTGGCTTCTTTCACCCGGCGGCAGCAAAAGCGACGGCAATGTTGCCAGCTCGTTTTAATGTTGCCGCCGTTTTTCGTTTCGTTTTTAGGAAAATGAAAAATTGCTTTGTTGTTTGTTTTGTTGGCTTTGGCGACGGCTCGGAAGGATGTTGCCACTGTTTGTTGCTGTTTTGGCTAGAAAGGCTGTTTGGCTTCTACCGTTTGCCTCCTGCCTCCTGATGATGATGATGATGATGCTGCACTTAATCTGGTTTCCATTTCATTTTTGTTGTCTTGTTGCTCTTATTTTTTTGTTGTTTTTATTTATGCAGCAATTTATGATGCTCTTTTTTGAGAGCATCTGAGTTTTTGGGTCACATTTAACTAGCTTGGAAATAGTTGAAAAGCAGCCTAAACAATTATATGAGATCACTCAAGTGGATTGTGGAGATTCGAGATTTATTCCTTGTTGCGAATTTCTGAAACTCTGCAAGTGTCACCTTATGGACAAACTCTCCATAGTAGGAAACATTTGATACGTGGTTTGTGCCTCAAAACGATTGACTGGCATTCCAATTTGAGTCTAAGGAGCTCCCAAAATAAAACCGTCGGACAAAACTTTTTTTATTACGTTAAATTTTGATTAAAGCACAGTGGGATATATTAAATGCGCTGTATTTCAGACAAAATCGGAAAAATGGATATAAAACAGAGTTAAGAGCTAACAAACGCGAATGTTTACTGTTCGTTTTCAATGTTAGTTTGTTGAATTGAGCAAACAGTTCTTAATTGCTTAGTTTTCAACTCTGCTATTTTGTGATTTAAGGTGTGTGTTTTTTGTAATTCTGTGGGTTTTGCCTGTATTTTCTTTTGGAAACTGTTGAAAAATGTGCCAGTTAAAAGCTTGCATGGTGCATTTCTAACGATCCTCACGAGATTCTTGACTCATCGACTGCTTTAGTGTTGCTTTATTTGATAGGGATATGTAGTATAAAACTTGCTTTACAGAGATTTGTCTCTTTTATAGTACTTCCGAAGTATATTCGGGTAATGAGTGATACAATCTTCTTGACAGTAGAGTAAAATTTTAATATCATCATATTAACAGTTGCTATATCGCCATTTGCATTTATAATCCATGGAACTGTTTTTGTTTCCTATTCAGGATATCACTTATGTGCTTTTGATACAATGATTTCTTTATATCGGGATCAAGAGTTACCCTTATAGAAGTTACGTAAGGGTATTCAAACTTACGAGCTCCACAGCTAAGTTTTGTTTCCATTATTTTCTTTTTTTATGCATGTAGCAATTTCTATTCCAATTTCTTTTGGCTTTCTTTGGGGAGAAAAAAACAGCTGATCATATTCGCTCTGACCAGGAACTGCACTCTGTGTGTGGTTTTGCATTTCATCAAGCTTTGTATTGTTTGGCCTTTGGTTTTGTACATATGTATGCATGTTTATGCAATTGTTGGTTTGGGACACACTCCGAGGTACACCCCCTTTCGCCGAAACTAGACAACATTGCCACGCATGTTTCGTCTGTCTGCTTGTCTCGCCGATTGTCTGTCTATTTGTCTCTCTGAGTTTGTCTGTCTGTCTGGACGTCTGCTGGTTTGTCGTCGCTTTGACAAATTTATGAGACGTTGATTGATTTGCGGTTCAGATTTTTCGATTTTCATGCAACTTTTGCTGTTGTTGCGGCTGCGGCTGCCACCATGTTGACTGCGCTGCCAGCTAAAGGTGTTTAAATTTAAAGCCCGCACACATGCATAAAAAGGCCCCCCGTAGCACACACACATTGAATATTTATGTGCCAAAAAGTTGTTGCCAAACAATTCAAATTTCATTTGAAAACTTCAATTAAAATAAACAAATTTTTGCATAAATTTAACACTCTGGGGAAAGACTGCTGAAAAGTGAAGCATGACAAGCAGTTATTAACTTAAAGAAAACATTGTGTGTTTAAAACAAAGATTTAACTGCGAATATACAAAGTAGGCCTTTAGGGCCTAAATTGAGGCTTTAACGTTTGGGCTTCACAAAGCTACATTGAGATTATAAAAATGCCTTTAAAATATATAGGTTAAAAGATATTGCTAAAAATATAAGTAAATTATTCTTTTTGTCAACTCTCTTCATCAGCACTTCAAATGCATTACAAACTGTGTGCCAAATAATGCATAGAATCTAGATTTCCGAAATTGCATTGAAAATTATATAATTGGAAAGTAAATTTTTTAAAAAGTTGATTCATAAATATGAAAAACAAAAAATAACTGAGATTGTATTAAGACTTCCATTTAAAAAGCGCTTTATGGACTCTCTCTATACAAACTTAAGAAAGCCGCGAAAATAGTTGAAACTTAATTGAAAAACTTAGAAAACTTAAAAATCGAGAAATTCTCACTTAAATCAGAACTTCTTTGTTTAACAATCAAGTTTTTAAAAGGTTTTTGCGCTTGATCTTGACATTTCGTTTGGATTTGAGGACTTTCAGCTTAATTTCGGTCTGTATTCATGAATCAAAAACTTGGATCGTTTTCAAGAAGGATTATTTAAAGTTATGCGCGACATTTCTTCAAATAGATCTTTAGGTACATTGTAAAACTCAACTTCAGCTTTACAACCTTATAAATTTAGAGAATTATGAACTGTTAATTTCATAGTTCCAAGTGATAGTGATAAAATAGCCTAACATTCATCTAAAGATAACTATGGCACACTTTAATTTGAAATATGTAAAAAAACATATCCTGATGAAAATTTGGCTTGCAATCCGACTAAAACTTAGCTTATACATTCTTATACCAACTATAAGCGATAAATATATGTTAAGATTGCAATTTTTGGTACAAATCCCGAAATACATTCGAAATAAACCTTGAAGTCTATAAAACAAGCATATAAAAGACACAATAACTTGAACGCAGCTTATGCGTTCGAAGCCTGCTTTAGGCACGAGAACATGGAATTTATTTTACGATCGTCAGACGTGTTCCTACAGTTTGTAATAATTACAAAAAGAAAAAAAAATTAAAAATATGCACTCAACAATAGGTATTTAGTTCCCTTAAAAGTTATACGCCAACGCATCTTAGATATTATTCTATTATATCTATATATTATACTCATTAGATATGGCAATGAGCTCTGCCAGCGTTGCGGTTTCGGTCTCCTCAATTGTGCATTAAGGCGCTTTCACAGGTCTTTTAAGTTTTAAGATCAGTAAAATGTGGCAAGGCATCAAGTACGGTGAATACCGTGGCTAAGGCATGATTGACCAAAAAATTACGAAAAAGCAACTATATGTTTGAAGGTCCTAATAATGAAAACTCAAACACCAAAACATAAATCATGCCAAAACACGAAATAAATAGATTTTTCGGAAAATATGTGCCACATAAACTCCATCATCTTAGCCTAAAATCTGCTGGCGATTCTTTAAATTTCATTCAATTCCAACAATTAAGCCAAGTTTGTGGCGCATGCAAAAATATGCTACCAAGTAATCCCCATGGTAAGCTCTGAAAGTTCCACTCACGACGGAAATGCAGTTAGTTGCCCAATTAGAGAATGCGTCAATTTGAGAAATCCAACCAAGAAAGTTGGGTAGCAAATAATAACGCTTTCGAGTCCGCAAGAAATACGTAACATAAATAACAAGCAAATTTGTCGATTGAACTGAACAAGCCAAAAGGGAGAGAAAAAAAAAGAGGTAGAAGAAGAAGAAATGCAGGAATCCGGAGAAATGCAAAAGGAATTTAATTTAATTTAATATTAAAACTTGGCGAAATTGAAGAGACCATGAAATTTAAATCAAGCAGCAACAACAACAACAACTCTTGGCTGTGGTCTCCACCCACCGAAGCAAAAAAATGAAAAGAAATGAAAAAAGAAATGAAATGTAAGCGAAATAAGCAAAAAGAAGAACAAGAAGAAGAAGAAGAAGACGACAACGACAACGACAACGAAGACGGAGACGAAGGCAGCTTGATAATAAGACGAAAACCTCAAGGCAGAGGCGAAATTGCATTTGGAAACTTCCAATCCCAGACAAGCGAGCGCATGAAGCGCGTTGAGCGACAATGGGGGCCGGACGCGGCGACAGACTGGACGCAACTGACTGAAGAAAACTGTGTGCGTGTGTGTGTGTGTGTGTGCGCGAGAGAAAAATGTGGCAATGAGAAAGCTCTGTGCACAGACACAGGCTTACACACACACACACACACACAAGCGCACATGGCAAGCCCCAGCCAATATGATTTAAAGCGGCGGCGGCGGCCCCAAATGAGCGCCAACCGGTGCTCGCTCACACACACACACACAGAAGCGCTCGTCTACACCCGCCGCCCCCCCATCCCCCCAAAAGCAGCAGGAGTGTTGTGCTGTGTGTGCATGACAATTCATCTCTTTCTTATAAACGCAATTTATCAAATGAAAACGACGAGCGAGCGACAGCAAAGATGAAGACGACGACACGATATCAAGTTGATGTCAGCCGCTCCCGCTGCCAACGCCAGCGTTGTTGTTGTGCTTCTTCTTCTGCTGCACGCTCTTAGCTGAAGCTGCCTGAGACTCACTCAAACTGTAGCTGAGTGGCCGAAAGGACCTCTCACGAGCACAAAAAAAACAACAAAAAAAACAGTCTGTTACCAATACTCAGGCACTATGAAGAAAAATAGGAGTTGCCGTCGGCAACAAGAGCAAAAACAACAATGACGAGGACGCTTTTCTTTTTGGGCAACAGCCCCACTCGCCGTAAGCAGGCAAATTGTGACTGAAACCGCCATAATCTTGACAGACAAGTGCAACATTCGCCGCGCCCGCGCGCTCGCTCTTGCGCTCTTCGTCGCTCTCACGCACACTAGCACAATTTGCTCTCCCGTTGCTTACGCTCTTCGCCGTCGCATTGTTTTCGCTCGTTTGTCATGCTCAGCGCCATTTCGCTGCACTTTTAATGGTTTGTTTTTGTTTTCGTTAAGCGTTTACGCGACCGAAACGACTGTCAATTCGCCGCATTGTTAGAGTGAGTTGGCATTAAATGCGTGCATTTTTGTTTCGACGTTTTATAGCAAACAGCTGTTTACGCGCGTACAGTTTGACAAGCATTGAATGTTCTTTATAAAAGTAAAAAGCGCGTTAGTTTTTAAATTTTAAACCAAGTTTTGGCATTTATTTAGACGTTTTTCGGCATATTTAAAGCACGTTTCGTTTGGTTTGTGTTTTCTCGCAGCCATACAAACCATTTAACTGCATATTTACCTGTTTGGTATCCTTTAAATTCGCATACCTGCAACATAACTTACCTTTTAGCAGCAACATTTTCGATTTTTGTGACTTTTCAACGCTCGAAACGCTCATAAAGGACTTAGTGCTGGACTCGCTGCATACCTGCAGCTAAGCCCTGGCTCACACCTACCAAGTTGTTAGCCTTTTCTGTCCACTTTTGTTCAAGTCATTCACCCAGAGGCTACTCGGGGTCCTCAGACCAGACGCACTTCCTTTTTTCTTCATTTTGAAGCCCAACCATAAGACACCCAACAATATTTCGTCAAACTGTCATAAATACACTACAAGTGTTTCTTGTATATGTTGTCACAACTAATTCCCTGCGGTGCTTACATTGACCCGGGCCCACTAGCTACGTCATCGTACAAAAATCGATGCGCAACTTTCACGTGTAGATACTCTATACAAAATAAAATGCCGGTCATTGGCGGCGCCCCCTTTGGCATATGCTACTCCCTCTGACACATTGTCATTTCGTCACTGTTTTTGACAAGCGCCGCCACTGGTTCCAATGTTTCCATAGTTCCCTTCTGTCAATGGCGGCATCTGTCAGCAAAATGGCCTCTAATAGAGTCGGCAGTGACAAATGACGTCACCGTTTAGGCCGTAAGTTGCTGCTCGCATATGACTTGCATATGAAATTATGCGTTACCACAACAATTGTGGTTTTAGGACCTACTTTATTCTAGACTATGTGGACTTACCTGGCTTTTGTAGTGCTAAAAACTAGAAATTTCGCATTTACTTTACCTGTAAAGAAAGCAGAGAGAAAAAAATGTTAAGACAATTGTCACTTACAGTTTCCCCTAAAATACAAGTCATATGATTTTTACATACAGCATGCAAATGCAGCTACACTGTAAGAAAAAATCGAGCAAATTTTGAGCGAAAAAATACTTGCAAGAGGCACAAAACACATCTTATTTTGAGGGACAAAAACTCTTATTCTAGGTGTTTTTACAAACTTTTAGGTTTGAAGCTAATTTATGACGATTTCGATAGCATGTTTCATTACGTTTTTTGGGCATTCAAATTCGTTTGTTCCTTTTCAAAACTGCCACTTGAAGGTATTAAAGAAGAGACTTTACTTGCACATTTCTGTCATGTTTGCGAAAATATGAACGGCCAGCGAATTTCGTATAAATGTAATTTTAGGAAAAACCAACCGGTCGGTATCGAAATCGCATCAAACAGCCTTGATTGTAAACTATTTATCAAATTTTCAACCATAAAGACGATAAAGTTATGTAAAAACATGATGTTTTAGTACTACAAGTAAAAAAATGAGAACCATATAAAACATTACTTCAAAATTTTAAAAAAGTATAAAATTCGATAGTATTTTATATGAACATGCTTTCATTGTCATTGGACCAGTTTTTTTTCACAGTGTGCATAGACAAACCGTCGCTCTGCCAAACCAAAAGTCGAGCAACTACAGCACGGATTAAGTTGCACCCGGCTTGGTCAAGACACCCGTACACATGTGGCATGCACGCCTTGGCGTTATGAACTATGTCCCAAGACATTCCCCTGGTTAAATGATCTACAGAGCATTTGTCTCAGCGTCTTTGTTTTCAAAGACAATGTTAGTCTTCTTCTTGTTTTTTTTGTCTTGTGCTGTTGTATTTTGATTGATTGCCCGAAAAACCACTTGAAACTGTCAAGGAGACAGAGAGAGCTAGAGGGAGAGGGTCTAGTATATGGAGTGAAAATCACTTTTACACAAAACGTTTTTCCAATGAAAAACTACTTACACTTACGCTTACATACACTCTGGATGCACATTTACATACTTGGGATTACATGAGCCAGAAGACCAAAACTGTTAATAACTCTATTATGGCAAAGCGCATATGGAAATAGCGTACTATGGAGTGCACGAGGGAGGTCGTAGTCAAGGGGGGGCTTAAGTGGGATGGCATGAGCTAAGATATGTTAAGTGTTAATGCGAATCAGGAAATGAACGATTTGAAAAGCATCAAATCAATTGCTTTAGGACGTTCTTTAACATGAATCTCTTTGAGTAAGCGTAGGATTTTAGGTTGATTAGTAAAGCTGTTTTATAAACGTTACTTGAAAATTGAATTAATTTTTTACATATCAGCATCTTAGCTGCAAGTTCTACGGTTTAGGTCTTACAATTCAACGAAGTAATGAAAACCAGGAAATCGAGCCTATCGCACCAAAAAATTAGTAGTTTTGGCTGTATTTTAGATCCTTTCCAGGCTCTTAATACTCCACACAGTGGTGATGTTTTGTTCATATGTCGATTTCGTTGTTTACAACAAAATGAATCAGATAGTTTTAAAAATTTATGGAAATTTTGTTTCGACGATTGTACAAGTTTGACTAGTATGATGAACTATGTTGCTTATTTGACAGATAATCGGAACCGAAAATTTGGTTTTCAGACGTTTTAGTGTCCGATTGGCCATTGCTTTGTGTTTGGAACAACGCCTTCTTCAAAAGATTTCAAATAAAAATAAAGGCAAGCAAGGGTCTAGATATATCTGGCACACATCTCAGTTAGTATTTCAGTTTTCGATTTGTCGAATTGAAAATAGACAGACCCGAAAGGAAGAAGAAGAAGCAAGACTGAGTTTGAAGCTGTTTTCCCACGCAGCAGGAACCTCATCTGAAGAAAAACCACAAAATTTATTTTTCTGCAGATAGAAATAAAACATACAAAACAAAATCGTCTCGTTTTTAACTGAAGCTAATCTTAAATTAACTAAATTTGTCGGACTTTTCGCGCCCATTGCAAGGCTTTAGTCATTTAGCGGCTTTTAGTAGCATTTGAAACTTATAAATTTAAGGGAAGGGAAAAACCGAGAGTACTCTCGATGGTATCGAACCGTGTGTTCGAATATCGAATGGCTCCACTATCGATAGCTAGCGCCTTCTAACGTACGCGCTGCTAGCGCCACCTCGTGCTCCAAAACATGCTCTTCTTTTCGCTCCCACTGCAAAAACACAGCACACCAACCTTTTCGCACTCCTATTTCTACTGCTATTCCTATTCCTTTTCTTATTTCTATTCCTATTCTTATAGGATAGATCGAACTTTCTTTCAAATATAGCTTATTATGGGAAGCTGTTAAGTTCCTTTTTGATCAAATCGAAATCTCTATGCAGGGCACATCTTATTGTTTCTGTGGCAAGGTAGCATCTCCTTGCCTTTCATTATATCCTAACTCTTACAATCAGTAATATAATATATTGAATTGTCCATAATCCTCGCATAATCTACGATATAATACAACAACCATTTCAGATTTATAACTTGACTAACTCGCATCGGCAAGTTCCTACAAAAAACAAAAAAAAAAAGCTGCTGACCAACTCATCTTTAATTTATGTTCAAAGTTAAAGATTTAAGCCACAAAACTTGCCAAAGACAAAGAAAATTTCACTGCTTTTCCATTGTTCAATCTGCAATTTTGCCTTTGTCTGCAATTTGCCTAGACAAGTTCGTTTAGTTTACCAAAAATTGTTGTTAACCAGAAAGTCTGCCAGTTGTTGGTTACCCAAACATACAATGTCCACTGGCGCCCATCCAAACACAAATACAAAGTACAAATATACTGACGAGAAGAAGAAGCAGCAGCAGCAGTAGAGGAAAACGCCAAGTTGTCGAAAAACTATCGGCACTTTGTCTATAGACAAGGCACGATGAAAATGCAGGGACAGTTTCTCAGACCAAGGAAAATTTTATATTGAAACAATTTCAAAAATATCACAGGATACTTGCACACACACATAGGAAGAGTGAGGGAGATAGAAGGAGACAGAGAGAGAGGGAAAATAATAATCTAGGAAAAATAAATTTATGTGCATTTCCGTTTTTGTTTTTCCTTCCGTTAAAGTAAATAACAAATATTATTATCGCATGACCACAGAGTTCACCAAGGAGCCAAAAAGAAGTCCAAAGGACATGCGGAGCGTAACAGCGCACAGTGGATCCAACTGACATGTTTTTGGGCGAAAATCATAACTTTTGAGAAAGTAAAGATATTTTCAAAATTTAAAATGCATCTCCCACCAGACGAAACTAACACTCTACAAGACGCTCATGCTTCCCGTTTTACTGTATGGCGCTGAAGCATGGGTAATGACGCGGTCTGATCTGAAAATGCACTTGGAGTGTTTGAGCGGAAAGTACTCCGTAAGATTTTTGGCCCTATACGCGTTGACAACGACTACCGCATACGATGGAACGATGAACTCTATGAGCTTTACGACGACACTGACATAGTTAGGCTAGGTCATGTTGTGCGTATGTATGATAAAGCTCCTGCGAGAATGGTCTACAATGCGACGGTCGAAGGGAAGCGACGAAATGGAAGACCATACCTCCGCTGGAAGCACCAGGTAGTGAGCACGCTAGCTACCTTTACCTATCACCAACTGGACCAAGCACGTACAAAACAGATACGCTTGGAGGAGATATTTGCATCAGGCCGTAACACCGTAACGGGTTGTTATGGCCAGTTAAAAAGAAGAACAGAGAAGTGCTTAAGCTTCTGCGATACACTGCGATAAATAAGCAGTGTATAGAGGGAGCATTAAAAAACGGTAGTAAAGTTCAATATGTCTTATCCCTGCATGTCATGGAAAAATTACATGTTTCAAATTGTGCTTATTTTTCAACAAATCGTCCTCGTCTAAAGTTTGTCTATCTGAACGAACGTGTGTACACTAAAATCAAAATAGACTGCAAACATGTTGCCAACAGATTTTCAAAATTTTAACGTTTTATTAAGCAATAAGCACATTTTATACGTGATAGGTGCAGGATAAGACATTTGCATTATATAATATCGAACTTTACTAACGTTTTTTGAAGTTCCCTCTCTCTCTGTATCGCAGAAGCTTAAGGAATTCTCTGTTATATGCAGAATATCTTTACTTCCGCAAAAGTTATGATTTTCGCCGAAAAGAAGTCAGTTGGGTCCACTGTGCAGTGAGCGCGGAATAGAGCGTTTCAGCGGGAGCGGCAGCGCCTTTTGGGGCGTTGGGTGCACTGCAAATGCCAAGTTTTCAGTCACTTGGTTCGTCAGAGTGAAAAGCGCGACAACAAAGTAAATACAAAATGTATGCAACAATAAAGTTGCACAAACAACAACAGTAACAACGAAATTAAATAATGCCACAAACGATTCCTTATGAAATGTTCAAAAATATACAACACACACACATTGCTCCGGCAAACGGAAGCCGCGCTATACAAACAACAACATGGAAGTTGCCACACACACACACACACACACTGGCACACTCAATGAAATTATTAATGGTCGCAAACTGCAGCCAGAACCGTCGCACGCTGCTTGGCCACCAAATTACCGAACCGGCCAGTCCCTGATTCCTGACCCTGCCACATGCCCCACAATGGGCCTGGCCAGAGTCCATGCCACAGGCTCGCTCACTCGCCACGGCCCAGCGCGCACACACAAGTAAATAAGTAAATAAATAAACAACAAACTCTAATTAAACGTTGTTTCGAGTGTCGGCATTTCGATAAGGTATGAAGCGTTGCACAGTGCTCCTTGCAACCGATGCTGCTCGTTCCTTGTTTTGGGTCCCGACTGGCGCTGGACTTTAGCTTGTTAAAACTTGCCAAAAAATTCAATCTGTTTACCCATAGCGAAAACAATGAAAACAAAGCCGACGCAGTAGTTGCAAGTTGCAAGTTGCAACAACAATAACATCCAACGTGCCACAAGCAAGCTGATAATCAAAGTTAAACAATTTTCAATTTGTGCTCAAGGTCGTGCACAATATTACAAAGCGTAGCCGAGCAGCGCTCCAAAAAAAAAAAAAAATGTAGCTCCAAGGAGTTGGCTTATGAATCCTTTGAGGCTGATATAACATGTGGTGCACTTTTTTTTTTCATTGTAAAATAGTTGATGAGGTTTTCGAGTTGAAAAAAAACTGATGCGGAAATTACTTTTCAAGTTAAGGTAAATACAGCGTGTAATTTTGCTTTTTCGGCTCTTAGCATGTCTCTGCGGATACAGAAATAAATTAGTCATAACTTGACTGAAATTTAAGCAAGTTTTGGACTACCTCATTTTCGCACTCTCATCAATAGCTGCAATAAGGCCGGGCATACACACAGCAATCGGTTGTGCAACCGTGCTTGCAAGGAAATCCAAATATTTTGATTTTAAGACGCGAGTTGTGCAACCGATTGCAGTATGTATGGCAGGTATGAGACTTTGTAATGCGAGGGAGGAATAAGGCACAGATACGTACGGCAACGAATAATATTTTGCGCGAAAAAAGAAAATTCGTGGCATCTCTGAACCACACCAATAGTGGTGTGTCGTGAGGATAGGTGAATACAAAAGCAAGATCGACATCAGATATCTCTTATATTCAAAGCTTCGTCCGAAATGTCTCTGAAAGTATTGGAAATCTTTTACGACAGCTTTTTTACCTTCGAATTGTTCAATTATTGGAAATTAAGGCAAAACCATCAAGATTTATCACGAATTACCACATATTCTTGGTATACTTTCGTTTTATACCTGATAAATAGCAAATTTTGCAGAAAACATAAGTATACATAAGATTAAGTTAAATTACTTAAGTTATAGAGAGAAAGAATTTCTAAAAGTTCTCATCTTATATACGACTAGGGGACTCCGGCACCTGCTCGCTTCGCTGGACAGCCCACTATTCAGGAGGTATAGCAGATTCCTCTTTCCGCTCTCCTTCCTCTTCGCTTACTTCTTCCTCTTCTTTTTAACTTCTTATTCTTCTTCATGTTCTTGCTCTTCCCCTCCTCTTCCTCTACTGTTTCCTCTTCACAACAAAAAGTTGAAGAAGTTCTTCTTCAGCACAAAAATAACTTAGTTGTTCCAGGCGGATGCCCTAACATAAACCTAAACTGCATAAATTTAAAATCTTCAAATTCGATGTCGCTGAGAAACTGTTGCAAATCTGTAAATGAGATTGCTCAGAAGTACGTTTTCGCCCTGATCACGGTAGGTACTACAGCTTCCCTTTTCGCCGAGAGAAATCATTCCTATCAAACCCCAAACATGTGAGTTCTACAAACACAAGACTAACCTAAAATGGCAAAAATCGGAAGAGATGCTCACGCAATTGTGCGTGGTACTGGAGAGAGACAGGTTGACGCCCATGCTAGGCTTTAGCATACAACAACCTCTGCAAAAGCTGTGAGTACGAAGAGGAGAAGGAAACGACTGCTTTGTCTTCTTCTGTTCCCTCTTGGCAGTCAGATTTAAGCCATCTTCTTGGTTGAAGCCAGAAGATGACACTGCAGGACGAAGAATTGTTTTGTGCGTGGCAGAACAGATGGGATGACCGTGCCGAGCACGGACGGGTGACACCCCGCTTTATCCTGAACGCAAGCTTAGTCTACAGCCGGCGAGGGACGGTATTTACTGATTACTTCTTCTGTTCATGCAAAAGAAGACTCATATAACTGTGTAGACACTTCCTTAACAACTTGGCTGAGCTGCCTTAAGACTTCATTGTATACGCTACGCTATAATAAAGGACCGACTCTCGGTAAGCCTTAGTAGAAGAAAGGATTTGCACGTTTTTGGTTTCAAATTGAATCATGCCAAAAATATCGTAATAAATGAATCATGTTATACTACTATAGGCAAAAAATACCTTGGCTATTCTCTAAACTCAAGAGCTCGTTCCGTGGACACCGTTTTGAATCGATAGATGAGATAGAAACCAAAACGAAGAAGGAATTGAAGGCTATACCGGAGGGTATGAAATGAACTTTGAAGGTTATATAAAGATTTTTTGATTTATAAACGAGTTCCCGGTGTTTTTTGCCCACAGTATATATGGAAATTCCAATCCAATGGCTTCTACATGCAACTCAAATGTGGTTTCTTCATATCTATATAATTCCCTTATCCAACTCAATAAGATTAATACAGATCTTGCATATTATTAACAACCTTTAAGCCGTCATTTTAATTAGTTGCATATGCAATAAAAACAACAAATTGCAACTAGCTGCAACACGATAATGATAGTTCCAAAATTAATGGCTTTTGCAAGTTGAGAACACTTAAGGCCATTTCTGCTAAATAAATTCGCACAGTTGTAACTTAAACAACATGCAAAGTTACATAAATACTATGTATGTGCATACATATATATAGAAGTATAAAGTTTATTTATAAAAGACAGCTGCAAAGTGCATAATCCTTTAGTTCTTTATAGTTAAGCACCTCAAAATGGAGAGCTTATCTCGGACTTATGGCGAACATGGCAGCGTTTCAAAAGCGCATCGAAAGCCTTTTAAATAACTGAAACCGGCTGTCCGTTATGAGCAACCAAAAATGTAACAATTTTAATTTGCATAACAAGCGAAAAACAATTTTTATAAATTATAAAAAACAAACAAAATTTGGCAAAAAGCTAAAAATAAAAAATTTGATGCAAACAGTGGGGACGGTGCCCGACAGTGGAATACCCTTTTTTTCCCGTAAGCCCTAAATCTAGCATACGGTAAAATGGGAACTAAAGTATTTTCTTTTAACGGAACTTTTTACAAGTTATATATGACTGTAAGCATTTTCTAATTGGAAAGTTTACCTATTGGAAAGTGGGTTCAAAATTTACTTTTATGCCCATAACTCCAGTATTCTTGGGTCAATGTCGTTGAAATTTGTAACATAGATCAAAAATACATATATAAATGTCGGTGACAATTTTCAAATCAATATATTGGGGGATGTGGCAGTAATTAAGGTGAATCGTTTTTGGCGGAAGTCGGGTTTTATTGAAAAAAGGTTGATACAGTTTTAACGAGTCTTCACACCAAATTTTGTAACTCTAGCTTACATGTATCCATATCTACATGCAGTGCAATTTTGGCACAGTTTATAGGCTGTTGAAATTAGCATATTTTTGACTATAACTTTTGATGTATTTATTTGATTTTGATAATTTTTGCAACATAGATGCACATAAATACGACGCACACCTCTGTCATGTTTCGAGAAGTTAGATTGAACGGATCGGCTGTAAACCACAAAATACCACATATATCGACAAACTCGTATTTTTCTCGGTATATGCGCATCTTTTGGCAAAAGTTCTGCTCTAGTTCTTATAGTCTCCGAGAATGGAGTCTATACCGTCTGCCACGCCTACTTCTGCCTGTTACACACATTGCACAAACCTGTAATACCCTTTTTCACTTTGTGTGCAGGGTATAAATATGTAAAACAAGGCTATAGCCAAAATTGGAAAGCTAAGGCCAAAAGGCTCGCCAAAAAATTGTTGTCAAAAAGAGCTTTTGTTGTTCGAGTTGTTGTTGTTGTTGCTGCCACAAAAACCGCTGCGAGATTTCAGCGAATTATTGCATTTTTAATGTTGGCATTTACGTCAAATTAAATTTAATTGTCATTTCAAGCGAAAAGCGTTTCTCTTTTTTCTTTGTATTGTATATAATATAAATGCCAATAAATATAAAGCAAACATAAGTTTGCCATAAACAAATATAAGCATATAATTTCATTTAAAAAAAAAAAAAACAAAAAAAAGAAGAGTTGAGCTGCAATGCGACTGACGCACATATCCAAGCAGGACGAGAGCGAGCGGGTTGGGGCGAGCGGGCGGCGTGGGCTGTTAGATGGGTGTGGGACGGGAGCGGGTGTGGAAGCGGTACGCAGCAACGACAGAAAAATTACATTAAATACGAATGCCAAAATGAGTTTAATTCGCCAGCGACCGCAGCGTTGACCAACTCAACCGGCCAAAAGAGTCAACCAACCAGTCAGTACGTCCGTCAGTCAGTCCGTCCGTCCGTCCGTCACTCTGTCCGTTAGTCGGTATGAGACCACATCGTGTGACGTCGTTTTCAGGTTGTTAATCGCATTTCCTAATTATCAAAACTCATAAATTTCGTTTAATGGGTTCGCCAATGTGCAGCAAAAGGCACACAACACACAACAAAAGGTTGCTGCTGCGGCAGCGGCGGCTGCTGTTACCCCAAAAGTTGCCGCTATAAACTTCCCCTACAATAGATTGCACTCTTGCTATAAAAACTAAGGGGCACATAAGACATTTCCCCATGCAACAACAGCAAATTACAACAAGTTACACAAAGCGACACCGGCAAAAGCGTGCCTATAGTCATCTCGCTCTAGCGCAAGTGTCTAGGCCCAAGCTTCAAGGGGAGTCAGAGCGCGCCGCACGCCATCATTATGGAAAGTGAAATGGATATATCGCTAATGCGCCTGCATATAACAAGGTCGGCAATAAATCAAAGCGGTCGAGCAAGGGGGGCGGGCGGGCGGTTTGGGCGGTCGGCAATAAAAACTACAAAAACAAATGCAGCGAGAGGCTGGAGCTGTAACTGCGTCAACATTTGACAAAAATCAAATCAAAATGCCATAAAATACCCCAATGCAGCGCTGCTGCTGCGCTGCTGCTGCGCTGCCCGTGGGCCAGGGTGCGCTTGCTGCTGTGCGCGAGAGGGAGAGCGTAAGAGAGTGAGAGTGCATGTGCGCGATCCCAAACAGCAAATGAATTATTTGCAATTAATTGAGCGCAAATTTGCCAAATACTTTTCGTGTGTCTGCGTGCGTATGTGTGCGTATGTATGCGTATGTGTGCGTATGTGTGCGTGCGCCGCTTATGGCCAGCTGCGATGATGGATATGCCCAAAAATGGATCATAGATTACGCATACGCCACGTAGCTGCTTTATGCCAACTAAATTGGTACAGTTCAATTTGAACAATTGAGCAGAAACAATCAAATGGATTTCTTGATTTTGCCACAAACTTGATTGGTTGCACAGTGTTTTTCATGATCGAGTTATGCTTAAGACACATCAAAATGGCGGAAATGTTAAGATATTGGCAACGTCCGTACGAAGTGCATTGAAGTTGCAACTAATTTGTGACTCACATAACTTTTGCACAATTCTAAATGAATACGTTATTTCCCTCCTCATATACACCAACTGACAAAACAAATGCTAATATAAATAAACAGTTGGTAACCAACTCAGGCTTTTCCGCACGTTTATCAAAACAACCGAAATTAGCTAGGAGAAAAAATGAAAACAAAAATTTTGAAAATTATTTACTCTTATTATTCCTCTGGCGACCCAACTATAGCGTCTAGAGTGCTCAAACTTAAAGGATACCCTTTAAAGACATGCCAAACACGAAAACATCGCTAAATCGCCGTAAAAGTTGTCAGAGTGCTTAAAACGTCGTAAAACATAAAATTAGAGATTTTAGTTTTTTGGCCAATCACAATTCCTTTTTGCTGAAAAGTAACAGTTGGGAACCAACTCAGGTGTTTCTGCAAGTTTATCAAAACAACCGAAAAAAAAACTGTTGAAAATTATTTACTTATTATTCCTCTGGCGACCCGACTATAGCGAGTAGAGTGCTTAATTTCAATAGGGAACTCTATATATGATAAGATATGCTTAACACGATGGAAAAAAATTTAGCTGGCTAAAGCCGAAATTACTAAAGTTATTTGAATAACACACTATATCGACAATGACAACGCAAGCACACTTAAATATTCCAATACTTTTTTGCGAAAAAGTAAAAATCAATATTCAATTTTTGTATCTAAGTTGTTTTTCTAAAGATGTTTTTTGCCTGAAGGTCCAAAAACAAGAAATAAAACTTCAATGTTTTTTTTTGTTGTTTAAAATCTGTATTTCCTGATATTTCAGATTCTTTACGGAGTCTGTTTTCTAGGGATTTTAACACAACACGCAGCTTTAACTTAAAACATCGCGAAATAAAATAATAACTTTGAAGTTTAAGTTCTTGTTTTTGGACCTTGAGCCGACAAAAAACATCTTTATAAGAAAGAAGCTGTTTTTCTTTTAGGCTGCGTTTTTGCAAATTCTCAATCTCTGAACATTTCATGATGTGTAATCGGTAAAAGTTCATGTCTTGGCTTAGTTTTTAGCTATATTTCCTTCTCTTCTTGTTAATAAACTCAATTATTAGGTAGACAGAGCGTTATGTAATTATTTGAGCCTATGTTCTGGTGCAGCAAGCTAAGGATTCTGATTCTTATTCACTTGGAAAAAAGCCAGATCCTATGCCCTATTTAGCTTACTTGCTTTACATCCTCTAATCCTTACTCGGTTTTATGGTAGTGAGCGAAGTTTTCCTGGGCTGAAGACCCAGCGCATAAAACCAGCCATTCGCTCAAAGATGTAGCATACAATGTCAGCATGGAAATCAAGCCGAGAATCAATCTTATCAATTGATGCTACTTTCAACTAGGTGATCAGTAGGCAAATGAGTATTATAGTCCACTCTCCTCAGACGAAACTAAACATCTACGCAGGCGCTCATCTTTCCCGTTTTTGACGACCCAAGTCAAAGAAGGCCATCATCAATTCATAAAAAATATGTCAAAAAAAATCAACATGTTAGGTGCAAATGAAGAAAAATTACTTGATTCAAGAACATTTGAAAGATGATCGATTTTTTTTTTGGGTAAAGCCGCAAAATGTTTTATTTGGTAAATGAAAACATCTGTTTTTCCACTGCCAGCAAGTTATGAATCTCATCGTTAGCGGAGCTGAAACTTGCATTCAATCCATTTCGATCAAAGCAGCCATTTTTTTGCGATTTAATTATGAAGCTAAAGATCTTATAAGACATATTTGATGCAAAATTAACCACGTCCACTTCCTATATAATGACACAACACGTAAAAATTTTGAAGTTACTGGATTAGGAATCTATGAAACGTAAATTTCGATGTATTTTCTTGAATTGCATCATAACATGTCATAATGCATTGCTGCTTTGAGACTGTTTTCTACGAAATCCTTAGACCATTCGCCTGAAAATCTAGCCATTCAGACCGCAGCGGGAACACCGTTTTGGAGATATATGAAGAAGAATTTTGGTTAATTTTAAAATCATAAGAATTGCTGAGAATCGGTTTTAATCGATGCTAAGGCTACATTCCTCACAATCCTGTTTGGAGCATATTGACTTAATATCTTAACCCGGAGCAGCTAAACGCTGGACCTAACGTGGAGGTTTTGACAGTGAGAGAGAATAGTTCGAATTCTTAACACTGTCTAAGAGAATCCAGGCTCAGACTAGATTACGTAACGCGTTACGTTTTCAATAATGTATTTTACATAAAAATCGAGCATCAAATGCTAAAACTACGAAAGAACACATTTCTTCGGTATTTGGAAGGATTTTTTTTGAGAATTCTTGATATTGCTTTCAAAAAGTGGGTGGTTGTATTAACAGATACATGTTTGAACATATCCAGCCAAGATCTACGCTTGACACGGCGATGAACAGCGCCTAGGAGCAGGCTGAGGTTTGAATGAACTTAAATCGGTGCTTGAATCGCTTTTATATCGCTAAAATATCAGCTTAGAACTGGGCATTGATTGCTGTTACTCTTCATTGTCCATATAGCTCCATTAAAATCACTTCAAATTCTATGTGTTTGCTGTGCCATAAGCCAAAGTATCAATCTGGGACTTCCAAAGTAAGCCATATCCATAGATTAGAACTTGCCGCCACACTTGTTTAATCTGCCATAAAAACCAAGCACTGATATCTTCATTTGCGACAATTCGATGACCTGTTACACACTTTTATGTGGCAATCATCATCAGACACCCTCAAAAATTTCTTGTCTTACACAAATCCATAAAAGTTGTCTATAAATTCCTCGAATCGTCAGCTATGTTCACAGTATTTTACGATTTTTATATAGCTCATGCATTACATTATATTTCACTTGAAAATTTTTACGAGCAAACAAATTGTACTACAAATTACACGATAAATAGAAATTATGACAGTCTTCGCTGCGGCGACCACAAATGACCCCCTTGGATGAGCCAGACGACCCTTTTACCGTAAAAAGTATAAAGTGTATAAAATGTTGGTTGTTGGTTGTTGATTGGTGTGTTGCACGTTGTTGCTCCGGCTCGTAAAAATTCCCGATGCGTCAATTTGATGACGCAGTAAGTGTTGTCATTATGAGCGACACACACCAACACACACTCGGAGACACACAAATAGACCCTTGATAGACAATCCGTACAGTTTATAAGCTGTCAAAGTTGTTGTGTTACCGAAATTGTTGCTCCTTTTATTGATATTTCATTGCCGCTGGCAACTGTGATTTGACCTCGCCCCAAAGAATTTCTAAAATAATAAAAAAAAATGAGCTCTAATACACTTAGAAAGCCGTAAAGTTGCGCACGTCGAAACAAAAGAAAGTTTTTACGACTTTAGCCGCGAATGAGCGAGCGAGAGAGCAACACGCAGTGAGCGGTATGGCGTAGAACCATCAATTATGTGAGTTGTTTGGCCGTAACCGGCCTTGTTTTCATTGGATTCCTTCAAGGTCCTTGCCTAATAACAGGTTGTCAGTTTGTCAGAATGGGTTAGAGCCTCATAAACATGGAAGCAGCACGATCGATTGGCCCGTCGGAACTGCAATAAATTTCATGTTAATTGGGCATTTCACACCCAGTACATTAACTCAAGGCACTCGGAACAGCACCGGTGGCAGCGGCAATCCTGCTCGGCGTTGACAGGTAGAAAGCCATCCATGGGCGCATCCATTAAGCGACTTGTCAAAATTGACAACTATTTCGTCATAAATTCCTACAATTTATAGCCCAAGGCAAATCGAGCGATAAGCTATATCTTTTTTGCTGCTCTAGTAACCCATAAACTGGGCAAGTATATGATGCACTGCTGCAAATTGGCCATGTCCCATGTCCGGTTGACAACTGTATTAAAAATTTATGTTTTTGTTTGCTCTCGGCTCAGTTTCAGACCCACTTATCGCAAGGTTGTTGCATAACGAAGTTTTTTTTTGCTGCTGCGGGTTTATAATTAAGCCACTTGAGCTAGACCTGGACATATCGTATCATCAGCACTGCAAGTGTTACAAATTGTTATGATATAACCTAGAATTCCCACATTTTTGTACAAGATAAACTATACGATTTTTTGTTGTTTCGTATAGTTAATGCTTTTTTTGACAAAAGTTAATGCGAGTTAATGTGCAAGTTGTTGCTGTTGCTCTACACTTGCCGTTTTAGCGTTTATCGTTTCGAGTTCCCCCCCTAAATATAGACGTCATAGAAAATACTTTTAGACAAAGCCACCAGGCGCGGCATGTGAAATCCACTCAATCATTTTGTACACTTCACAAACATTTTAACTGATCGCTCAATCACTGATATATATATGTTCATATAGTATAAATACATATATGTATGTCCTCAGGTACAGAGACTGAGATACACTGTACAGCACAGTCAGTCTTTTGGTCTCCAAACTGCGCAACTAACTGACAACCTACAACCTGGGTTTGTATCTATGTATCTGCGTATCAGTGTCTCTGTGTGTGCTGCCTGTATTGAATTTGCTTTTGATATGGTTGTGGCTCTTGGTGGCAGCCACGTGATTGTTTGCTTACCAGTGCCTTGATAAGTCAGTCAGTCGGTGAGGGAGTCGCAGAGACTTCGACCAGCGGCCAAAGGGCAGAACACCCAGCAGGTGCGTGCTTGATTGAGCAAATATTGCCTCAGGGCTATATGTCATTGGGCGTGGGAAGATCATTTTGCTTGAGTCGTGATGATTGTTCGTATTTCGATTGGCCTAGGTGAAAGAATGTTTGGAAATATACCATTAGATTGACAGCAAGGCGAGTGGAGGTCAATATGAAGCTACCGAATGAAGGCAAAGTACAAATATTGCGGAATAATACGGGCAGAACCTTCTAAGCCGTTAAGCCGTAAACGGTTAAGAATGCAAAAATGGCTTTAGGCTTAGAAAGCGTTAAACCCACGTAGCACTAGTCAATAAGAAAAAAAGAGTGGAATACTTCAATGGTCAATAGACTCGAGTGGATTTGTAAGCAGATAGAAAGAAAAAGCAGGAAGAAACACAGCTATACTGTGCTGGTCTGTGACTTAATCCTTTCCAGCAAACACTATTCCATATATTATAATTTGTTTATCAATATGTTAATATTCTTCCAAATAAGATTTGTGCTAGTTATAATTACAATGAAGTGTAGAAGGAGGCGTGGCAGACTATAAGTTGTTAGTACCAAAACGATCTGCATTGACTCTTGCACCATGTTCGTCTATCCGTGTGAACACCCAGATCTCGAAGACTATAAAAGTAAGAGATACAAAAGTTTTAACAAAAGATGCGCATGATGTAGTTTTTCGAATCTTATTATGAATATCTTATAGATTTTAGGCAGGATTTCACGTACAACAGGACCTAGCCAGCGAAGTCGCTGTATTTTAATTCGCTTGACTATGTCAAGCTCAGAGTTTGTCGTTCCATCGGGTGCGGTAGTCGTTGCCAACGCGTAGAGGGCCACAGATTTTACGGAGTACTTTCCGCTCAAACACTCCAAGGGCATTTTCGTCAGACTGTATCATCAACGTCATGAAGCAAAATGGGAAGGCAGAGTCTTATAGAGTGTTAGTTTCGTCTGGCGAGAGTGTTCTCTACAACTCATTTTCTTACTGAGACATTAGTAACATCTACTGGCAAGAGTCATTACCCGCTTGATCTACAAGCTGACATCGTTTTTCATCGTGACGGTGGTGCCAAGGTAGACGAAATCCTTGACAACATCAAAAGTATAGTTCTCAACATCAGTCTGAGAGTCCAACCGTCTTGCTCTCATTTACAACCAGACCCATAGTGGAAGAGTGTGTTTCCAAAGCCTTAAAGGCTCAAGTGATTGTTTGCTTAGTACGTCCAACGATTTCGGTATCATCTGCGCATACAAGCAACTGGACGCCTTATAGTACACCGTCCCGTTCCGAAGTACGTCGGCCTTTCGCAACGCATTCTTCTTCATTACAAGGTTGAAGAGGTTGACCACTCCGGTCATCGCCTTGTCTAAATCTCCGCTTGGCTGCGTGTTTTGGTCAACGATATTCAAGTTACACCAAATTTGCTGGGATTCCAAACTCAAACAGTGCGGCATATACGCGATACCTCAACGGGGTATCCACTTCAGATTTAAAACCGAAAAAGAGATGGTGGTTGTCGATTTTGTGTTCGTGGATCTTTTCCAGGATTTGGTGTAGTGTGTATATCAGGTCAATGGTAGACTTAACAGGCCTAGAAACACACTGATAATGTCCAATCAGATGTAGCAGAATATAACTATTATGTGGCAAAAACTCGACTTTTTGGTTCGCCAATCAAATGTAATTCATAACTTGAAAAACAAACATAGGAACATACTATAACTCAAACCATAAAGCATCATTTTTGATGTAGTATTAAAACCAAGCGATTCGAATAATAATTTCTTTGCAACTCTTCACAGCTTATCGCCCTCTAACCAAAGTAAACACCAAATTTTTACTGCCATACATCCATCACTCGGTGCAGTCCAAAAAGCTATGTAAATTTGTCTAGCTCCATCATCAGGCACATCAAAACTCTGGCATATGATAAGCCTTATCATCATCTGCTATTTTCACTTGTTTGTTATTTGGTGTTTTATATGAATTTCTTAAACTTCTACTTCTTTCTTTGGCACGGAGACTGTTTTTATTACAGATTTTAGGTGATTTTTATGTTGCAACAACAATTTGGAAAATTTTTACGATCGAAATAACTTGTTGTCGCATTATGAGAATCCAAAGCTGCGGAGGAAGCAAACGATTTTCAAGCATTCGGAGTGAATTTTTACAGCTTTTTAATTGAATTGTGAACATTTCTATTTGGTTATGTTGTGTGTGTTTTTTTCTCACTACGATTTTGATTGGGGAAATGCGCTTAAGATGGGCTCTAACTAATGAGCTAATGAAATATGTGCGCATTGAAGAGCATAAAATATAGGCATAGTTTGACCAGACTGGCCGTAAAATTAAGGGCCATAAAAGTAGAGCTATAAAAGGGTTGAGTATTATTATTATTATGTATTATAGTTTTTTTTATAAACAAATAATTAAAAGCATTACAGAGCTGAGTCACACGCGGAACTAGAGCTATAATATGAGTTCAAGATGTGCAGCAGGCTCCTTGGGCCAAGCAGCAGAAGACAGCTGAAAGTAAAACTGTACAATTTACAGAGTTCTTGTTGTGTCTGCGAGTGTGTGTGTGTGTCTGTCTAGAGAAATTACTCAAACAAAATGGTCGTAAATCGAGAGTTTGACTTCTTGTCGTCAAAGGCGAGGACACTAACAACCACTAAGAGGATTTCAGGTAGTCAACTTTACTTCATGTATCGTTTTTCCTTTGAAAAACGCAGCTGAGTTGCGCTTCAAGGAAATATCTAAAACAACAACTGCGCACTTAGGGAAAACTGAACACAACGTTTTTAAGGACTTAGAAATAGGACAAAGTCAGAGTCTGTGTCTGAGAGTCAGAGGGGCGCAACCAAATTGAAACAAAACAATCAGCAGAGCGAAACAAACGCTACAACGCGTTGTTAATTTCATTACCGAAAAACTCAAACTGTGCCTCACTTTCGCTTTTACTTGTTTTGGGTTCGAAACATTTTAAGATATGCCTGCACATGTAAAGCGACACCTTGCCCCTAAGAGTACGACGGGCATGCAACTCCTTGAGCAGCCGTTTTTAGGTACAGTCAGTTTTTAGCTGTTTCCGAAACTCATTTCCCTGCTTTTCGCATCAAATCCAGTCGATCAATTAAACATATATAAATTTTAGTATTGATTTTTATAACATTGGCAATATCGCTGCGAACTTCTGTGCATGTCTCATTCTTCAGTTAAGATTATTCCCCCATGACTCTTAATTTTTGTTCTGCCATTTTGTTAGTTTTATGCTGTAGTTGCTGTGCTTTTAATGCTCTTTCATTAAAATAAATTCATAAAACTTAAGTGTTGGAAGTTAGCTTTTTACGACTATGCTTGTTATTGTTCTTGTCAGGATCTCGCAGTTTAACACATAATAGTTTATTTTGCTAATAGAAGCAATCATAAAAGCGGACTTTTATATGCAATTTAAATGTCGCTTGAGTCCCTGCTAAACCAACAGACAATCAGTATTTTAGCATCAAATTAAATGGGAGAAGAGACCCGAGCGTAAACTACTACTGCGAGGAGCACCTCTAGTATGCCTTTTGACCGCAGCTCTGCTCTGGGTTTTATGACAACGACGATCGCGTGGAAGTTGCATGACAACGCTCGTAAAAACACTGTTTCCTCCTCTGGTTCGTCTTTTGTCTTGTCTTTGGCTGAATTCTTCACGTAACACTAAAATGGTGTTCGGGTTTGATGTTTTGGTGGAGACATGAAACGACATGATGTAGGATATGCTCAATCTTAACAGTAGTTTTTGTTGCCAACTTTGATTGTCTGTTAGCTTGATGGAAGCAGATTAAAAGTCATTAGAATTGTGTAATGATAGTTCTAGGAAGTGAACCATGATGTACCGTCACATGAAATCTTTATGGTCTGCGCTTTATATTGGACTTTATATGGCGTTCCCGTGCTGGTACGTAGAGTTTTAGTTACTTAAGCTTCACGAGAAGTTCCATGTCCGACAAACCAATTCACACTGTTTCCTCAACGTTTCGGTGGAGTGTGAGTTAGGAAATAGATCACATTGAGTTTTATCTATTGGAACCAAGTTTATGTTTCAAAGTAATATCCTAAGATCAGCTAGAGATGCTCGATGAGGAGAATCAAGAAAAGACAAGATAGAAAATAATAGTATGATATATAGAAAAAAGCGAACTACGAAAAGAAAGATGATGGTTGGAAAGCGAAAGGGATCATGGAAATGTCGAAAAGCTCTATAAGAGCTCAGAGAGAGATGAGAGTGTGAGAGATGCGAATTACTTAAAGAAAGAAGATGATATTATTCATTATATTTGGCACATCGAACGCGATAGGGTTAATGGAAGATCTACAAGGAACAGAAAATATAAAATGGTTAATAGAAGATTAGAGGAATCAATGATCAATGCAATGCTAATACTCTAATATGTAGCTGAAAATTGAAGACAAAACATAAATATCATCTTTTCTCCGCCTACTGAATATTTTTTGGCTCAGGAATTAGGTTCTGTGTAAAGGTTAATAGAACATATACTTCAAGCGGCAGAACGTGCTGTGACGACAAGCGTGCGACTTTGCAGTGTTGCATAGTGACGATTTTCAACTGGTAACTGGAGCGTTCGATTAGGTCGCGCCGTTTACAGTTGTCGAAAACAGCTTTACTTTTAATCAACAATCGTTTTATAGAACCTTTGAATATGTTCTTAAAATTTCATTAATATAGTACAAAATAAAACTTGGTTCAGCACTACATTTTTTATATAATTTGTTGAAGAATATGCTTTACTGGCAGCAATACGTTTACGTGACTTAGCTTGCCGAACCAAGACTAGCAGTGGTTACTCCACGATCCTAACAAAACATGCATGCATCCCAACAAAAACTGACTACTGTGTACAGAAGGAATTTGCCCTAATACTATGTAGGCAAGATTGGTCCGCTGGTATTCCTGGGCTCCCTGACGCTGCCTCCTTCCTCACGGATTGTCCTATGCTGAACAAACGGGTTGGAGGTGGCGCATGCTCAGAAAAGTTCAATATACGGCCGGGCTTGGCCGAGGTCCTTGCGATAAACATGGCACTAACATTCCTTAGTAACTCGACTATCCGGACGGATAATATAAACGTTAACAGAGATAGTCAAGCGGCTTTAAATCACTCAGCGCAATAGCATCTAATTCGACAGTGGTAACAAAATGCCGCAGATCTCTGCACGAGATGGCTCAGAAGTTCGTTATTAGCCTAATATGGATGCCGGGACACCAAAGCATTGAAGTTAACTGTTTAGCTGATGAGCTAGCCAGGCAGGGCACTACTGCTCCCCTTCTCCTTGATGGAGAAGGCAGAAGTATGCCCATGGCAACTTGTAAGCTCCACACTCAGAAACATTATGAACTCGTAGTTAGCCAAAAATGGTTTATTGTGACAAACAGCCGTGTCGCTAAACAAACTTGGCCTGAAAACAACCATAAACGCACAGCGGAGCTCTGCTTCCTTAATCGGGAGAGGTGCTGCATGGTCGGGGACACAGTTTAGTTGGTGTCCTTGCGGCTAGGCTTTCTGCAGCTTTCATCGATTTTTGCAGGGGACGAGGAAGATGAGGAACGGTTAAGCACGCTCTCTGTAGACGTAGGCTCAAGCATCTGGGCAGTTACTTTCTGAATAGTATCTCAGATCTGTCTGTTATAAGACCTAAGCGGTTTGCATATTTCATTTCTGCAACCGGATGGTTCGCCTTCTGAGGTGGGAGTGCTCTCTTAGATTCTACGGTATCATAATGGGCCAAAAAACGACATAAGTGTATAAGGCTGTATGCCTGACAGCCGTCTTAACTTAACCTAACCCAAAGTGAATCTGATATCGATACTAACTTCAAAACTACACCTGCTAAAACAAAGTATAAAAGATAAATTAGTTGGTGGTTTTTAAATTTACATCTTATTCTTCGCTTATTGTAATGAGCTCAAAGTAAGTCTTTGCCAAAGAAAACATAATTTGACTCGATAATATTTTTAATAATGTCTCCCCCGTGTGGTGAGGGGGTTGGAGAATACCACCTCAGCAGGTCAAAGCTTGTCGTATGAGGCGACTTATAATAGCGCTGGATTCTTTCCAGACCAGTAGAGCCACCCCAGGCCTGCGTAGGGTTTGGGACCCTCCACGTAAAACCCCAATCCCAATGAAAGAAATACATCAGGCTGTAACCCGATAATGTGTTGTTATGACCAGTTAAGAACCATGTCTCAGCAGACACAATTTGCCTTAAAGAAGCACACATACCATATGTAGTATAAGAAACACTCTTTTCAGCTCATTTTTTCAAAGTTTTATAGATCCAACTAGATTCCGCAACAAAACGTGTATTGCAATCTAGAATAAAATCTCAATCAGTTTCAAGCATAAGGCTCTCTTGAAATTGTTGACTTAAACAAATATGCAATTATAATTGCAAGTTAAGCATATTCGAAAGTGCTAAAAACTGCAAGTTACATGCAACAGTTGGCAGTTGAGATAGTACTGTACAGTTGCAACATCCAAATCAAATTCATTGTATTGTCATTGCCAAAGGAATGGGTGGATACACGTTTTGAGTTAGCTGCAACGTGTTCTAAATGTGGCAAACGCGAAAAACCGTTAAGCATCAATTTTGACGCGTCATAAAACTGCAATGAAGTGATAAGTGCCACAACAACTGCGCAACGGGAATGACAACGATACTCGTATGTGCAGCAGTTGATAGATATTTGCAACAATATCAATAGACGAGTGAGCTGTGGTCGGACATCCGTATCTATGCGATAACAATGCAAATGCGATGTGTGTGTGTGTGCGATGTGAGTGTGTGCGATGAGTGAGTGTGTGCGATGTGAGTGTGTGCGATGAGTGAGTGTGTGTGTGCGATGTGTGTGTGTGTGTGTGTGTGTGTGTGTGTGTGTGCGAGCATGCGGCAATCAAACAAAACAAGACTTTTATGAACACCGCGGGAAGTTGACAGCTTGCGTCATTGCCATGATATGCAAAATGTAATGCAACAACAATAACTATAACACCCGCAACAAACATCATGATGAGCAACAGTTACGTCATCATCGCCATCATAATCATACACAACAACATTGTTGTATTTGTTGCTGTTGTTGTTGTTGTTGGTATCACTGGTTTGGCAATTTTATTGCATCGCGTGCACAATTATGTATATGGTTATTGGTATCGTATAAATGCAAAGCTGCAACAACGACAACAACAACAAGAATGGCAACAATAAATTGCAACAACAGCAATTGCAGCAGGGCAATCAACAATCACATCGTCATCATCATATCCATCATCATCAACACGTTTAATTTTTACAACTCGGGCAACGAAAATTGTAATAGCAGCAACAATAGCAACATGACATTTAAGTATATCGTTTTTTTTTTATCGAATATTCGCCACATGTAAAAACGATTGAAATATGATGAATGTTTCACACATGTTGCGCTCTTTGATTGGAGTTGCAGTGACATGTTGGCAATGGAATTGTCACACAGGTTAAACTGCAAGATAATACTTAGTAGAATTACCGAATTGGCACGAAACCGTTTAAGCGGATGTGTCTACCACAATGAACCGAAACTTTATCTCACAACTTCATCTAGAACTGTCTACTTTAATGAATAACCAATACCTGTCTACTTTAAAAATACCGATTCTCGCCAACATCTTATTCAACCGATTCTTCTACTAGCAATCGTCTGAAAAGGTTTAATCATAATTTATCACCTTTAATACAATGTATTGCCTTGTGGCAACAATTTAAGTGTTGTATTTTCATCTCAAGATTTCATCTATTTGTTGCCCTTTTCAATCGATTCTTCTACTAGCAACTGTCTCATATAAATTTAATCAAAACTTATCATCTTTAATATAATGTAGCGTTATAATTATAGCGTTATATTTTCATCTCAAAATTGCATGTATTTCTGTCAACTTTTAATGGTCTATTCCTGTGTTTTTTGGAGTTATCTATAAATATCTGCCAAAAACCATTCACAGTACAATTTTTTTTATCCAATACGTCGTCTTCTTATGTAAACTTTGAATTCCGGTGGGTTAATATTGTAAACTACTAGCTCCACTTCTGCTAGTTTCGCTCGCCAATCCCTTCCTCGTTTTCTTCTTCTTTTTCTTCTTTCTTTAAAGAGATCATATTCCTCTTCTTATTGCTATTAATCTTTCTCTTCCCGATGCGCTTCCGGTTACCCTTCCCATTAATATTAGTATGCGTTGACTGACTCAATGAACTTTTGCCGATGTCTGTATCGCAAAAGATGAATTGGAATGAGATGAATTAAGATGAGATGAGGCACTATGAGCGCATATCTAAATGATTACGGATATTTATGCGTTTACCTAATATATATTTTTATATTATATTGCAAACGCCTATATCCTCTACTGAGTGCAATAAACCTAGCCTATAATCGCCTTATCAATGGAAGATTGGGTTTTTAGTGGGCTTTCATCTAGTAAATGCCTAAGATGAGTCTACACAGTTGTCATATTTAGACGGATCTCTCTTATTCATTTAAAACATACCAAAATCATCGTTTAAATTCCAATAAAAGTTTAGGACTAGCACTAAAACGTGTTATTCATCATCTTTGAACATCATCTTTTTAAAACCCAAGGAGGGATTTTGGTTGTTGTCTATATTGTATCTAATGCCAATGTAAGTTAAGACTGCCGTGTTGCCATTTAAAGAGACATCTCTCCAATGCATTTCATTTTACAAGTATTGTATCTTAAATTACATAAAACCAACCTCTCATCGACACAATAGTTTGTGTTAAGCTTTTTAGTTACATATCATCTGATAATGAACTGAGATGATAACTCTACAGCGTTGCCACAGCTTGCCAAGAATCAATTGCATATCAGCATATCACTGAGTTATCTTATCGAAAATCAGTTTTCTAGCACCAAGATGAATCGTTTAATTGACTCGCAGTCAAGGGATGTAGTAAATGCATTACAACGACAATCCTGTGCAAGATAAAACTCAAGATGAAGAAGTCACCAACAACGTGGTGGAAGTTGAGGAGATCGATAACAACACCGACGACGACAGTAATCAGTGCCGCCCATTAGCCTGCGCGCACACCCCACCCCATCACACTTGTGAATATACATAAATTATCTTTATTGGCAGCATGTCCAACGGCTGGAGCTGACAAAGGAACAGTGAGAATCGACAGTCGAGAATCGAGAATCGAGTCATTCAATCAGCTTTTAGTTTGGCATTAACACCACACAAACACACACACACACACAACCTACGTCACAAAATACAGCACCAAAATGAGGCTTGTTAATTGTTGCAAGAGGCAACAGCAGGAGCAACAACCAAGTGACCGAACGGCATGGAGTGGTCTGGACTCTAGTCGCAAATGCTGCCAAATCGTAAATCAATTGGAAATCCATCAAAATGTGCTCATTGTGCGAGATTGCAACTAAGCTGGCAGAGAGTCAGCTTGTTTTTGTTGTTGTTGTGGGCCTGTGGCTGCCCTGGAAACTGGTATGTGCCCTGGGCCTGCTCTGAACTGGTCTGTCCACAACATAATTTCAATATTTTTGCATTGCTAAAACAATGTTGTGGAGCAGAGGCGGCAGCTGGCAGGCAAGGAGGCAGCAGGCGCAAGCTACAACATGGTTGAACCAATTGACAACTTAATCCTGCGACATGTCAGTAGAGGCTCAAATGAGATTTACGCCGCTCAGTCGCTATCTCACTCTCTATATCGCTTGCTCACCAGCTCAGCAGCGTGTTAACCTGGTTGGCCACCTGGACACCTAACGTTTCGCACCGTGCTCCTCGCGTCTGTTCAACGTGTTGACTTTTGGTGTGGCTTATTTTTGTACCACGTTGTTGTCAGTGGTCTTGTTCTGCGTGCCATTGATTGACAAAGTACAAAAGCGTAATTATTTTTAATAAAAATTTGCTGTACATCGTCGCTTGTCGCTGTAACTTTTCAATCAATTTAGTGGCAACGCCGCACTACACCTCCCGCTGCTACACTCTAATCTCAGTTGCCAATCGCCGCGGCGCAATTATGTCAACGATCAAGCGCATAAATTACCAGAGCGCGCTCGGCAAATCCCAGGCTGGCTGGCACCCGTGATCATATGCAAGAGAAGGCGTTGCCACATTTTTAGATCGTTTGGTCAAATGAACGTCAACAGTGTGTCGCCTGGTGATCGTCGTGCCTCCAAATGCAAATGTGACCACAACATGCCAGGCCCATAAATCTTGCCAGAGTGGCGCGTTACTCATGCGCAGTGTCGTCGTCCAAGCTGTTGTTGCTGTTCTTATACTTGTTGTTGCATGCAACCTGGCATAGCCTGGGAAATGTTTTATAATCGCATTTCGACTAATTATCGTATCTGAGAATTATTATGGCACGCATTGCAGCGATTTGCAAATTGTACGCTTGCGGTTTTAGAATTCAACTGATTACATTTGATACAGTGCAGCAATTGGAGCTCCGGGCAATTCGATATGGTTATAGTATGTGTAGGAGATTAGAATAGGTTGTCATGGCATGCTGCTGTACCCTGCGTGAGAAGTGAGATTTCAAATTGCTGCTATGCTTTTGAGGTTTTTTCAATGGGAGATAAGCGCTGTTTATACATAAGTGCTCTCCTTGGTCGTATACCAATCAAAGAATCACTCTCAAGAACTGCTTTTCGATAAAGCAATGGTTCATGCATTAGATAAGAGCGGTTACCAAGCCTGATGTATGAGGTTTATATTACTTTAAATGCATAAGCGCAATCAGCAGCTTGAAAAATTGTTCTCTTTTATCAATCAGTTTTCGGAACCTTTATATTGAATCTTTAAGGCGCTTGTTACACGTTGCGAGATTACCAAGCGAGAAGTTGCTTTACTCGCACGATAATAAAACGTAATCTTATATGAAGTAAGTCGCATAGAGTTGCAGAGGGATAACCGACGGTCATTAGTACCGAACCTACAAAAGTAGCGACAAACGAATAACACGGACTCACACGGAAAAGTAGCACCTAAGAATGTGCAGGATTTGTAAAATTATTTAAAACTAACAAGCTTTTCCCTTCGATCACTAAGCCCTGTGGGCACTCCCATCACAAAACCCTAGGTTTGATCCTTGTTGTGTAAATAAAATAAATAGATAGATATCTGATGCAAACGATAACGTTGTTCCACTTACGTGTTTTGCTATGCGCTAATCCTAAAACCTACATATATAGTAAGGTGTCTCCAATTACACTTCTATTACTTTTTTTTCTTGTTTACTAGTGATGGTAAATGTTGCGATAGGCAAAAATTCGATAAGTAATCCAGTAAAATGGAATAAAATGAAACCAATACCAATTTCAAGTGACTTTCTCGTCTTGAAACGAAAACTACGACTTTATTAATCTGTCAATAAGACAAGCTTATTGCTGCGGCATTCTTTTCTTTAAAGTTTCTAAACTCACTTAAATGATTTGAAAAGCGATTCGAATAGAATCAAGGTGTTGAACCAGGGGCGCCGAAAGACCTCTTGTATGAGTGTGTAGCTCAACACGTGTTGAAATTCCCCATGTGAAATGCAGCATGGGACATTTTCATGCGATATTCGAAAACAGTGGCCACTGAAGCAGCGGTACTCGCACTCCCGGCCATAAATGGAGAATGGGTCACTTTCAACTTCTGTGTGTTTTTTAGCAAATGAAATGGTTAAAAAATTTGATATCAAAGAAGCGCGATTACCGCGACTAGAAAAGATTCTCAAGCGCAGTGATAAAAATTTCGATGTTGAAAACCCAAGTTTTTAACACTCCAACAGATATGTACGATGAACTTTGAACATTAGATTCGGGACAGATTTAGCCAAGTTTTTCCGTTCTCTTAAAGCTTTTGTGCTTTTGGGCAAGGACTCACGTATAAATGAAATAGTCGCTTTCTACAAGAATGACTTTAAAAAAGATCCTCTGGTTGGGGATCGAAACATTTTCTTGGATTTGGCTTGCAGAAAAGCAGTTTAATTGAAAAGTCTGGGAGAATCCGTGGCATTTCTGCGGTATAATCCATAGTGTAAAAGCCTTTTCCCAGAATTCGTTCGATTCGTGAACTTACTGATGTTGATACTATCATCTGCTTGTTCTAATGAAGGAAGTTCATCCGGCGCCCCTGGACAAGCAAGTTAATAAGCAACTTCTTGAATGTTACTAATCATGCCTGTCATCAAAACAGATTCCGATAACGATTGTTTGAGAAATTACAACTAATTAGACTTTGCTATGTTATCTTAACTTATTACCCACTAAACTATAAAACATTTATTCATTAACGTTTTGTCGATTCGCATCAATTATGTTTAACTATTATTGCATAACTTCAATGTGCCTGGATATCATTTGACTTTATGCTCTAATTCAAATCCATCATTAAATCAAACGGAAGTTAATCTGCGATCATCTGTTTTCATCTTGAGCAGTAAACAATCGCATGACCATTCTGTGAACAACTAATATACCCAGCTATTTATGATGCACAGTAAAAACCCAAATGATCATGTTTACTGCACTCTTCTCGCATTTACTATTTGATTAACCAGACATTCCCAGCAGCAACCAAAAAAAAAAAACAACTCTAACCCGAGCTGAGGATACTACGTTGATTTGGCTTGTTGTCTTAAGGCACTTTATTTGGCGCCATAAATCTATCAACGCAAGGCGAACGCGTGCGCATGCGCAAACACAGAATGGACGCCTGAGCTTGGAGAGCAAAGCGCGCACAGCTTCGAGCGGCCAACCGGGCAGCCGTACCCAGAGCAGTATCGCAATAGTATCGGTTGGATTCCATGTGCACGTCGTATACATGTTGATAGGCCAACACGGGCTCGAGTGGCCAGTGGCCCGGCATTGGACGGGCTGCCAAAGATTTACGGCATGCAAACTCAAATGTTTAAGTAGAGAGCATTTTAAGTTTATGATACGAAAATCAGATTGCTTTATTGTATGCGAAATGGATCGGATGCGCAGCAGCTATAGTTACTCGGTAGTGCTGGTAGTAAGTAGGTAGGTAGGTAGGTAGGCAGACAGACAGGCTGGCTGGCAGCAGGCCCAATTGGATTGGTCCACACGAATTCATTTATATTTATGATTTGTGAATTGCTTTTTATGATGATGTTATTTGTGGTCATACACCCGAGCGACCAACTATTACACTTTTATGAGTGAATCGGCGCAGCTCGAAAAGTGTGAATATGCCACTTCATTTGAGCGCTTGTAAAGACATAAATAATATAAAGTAGACTGGCCAATTTTTTTTTATGACCATGTGAATTGGGGCGTCAAACCGAAAGTGTTAAGTATTAAAGTTCAAACAGCCACAAAAGTCAGCGCGTCAAAACAAACCCAACCCAGTCAGCCATTAATGACGAGCCCCACGACAACCACTATTCCAACTGGCAACTGCCGCTGTGGCAACAACGACGAATGGCCAAAAAAAATATTAATGACTTATCAAGGATAATTTGACAATCCGCAATAAATCAAACAACCTATCGCGCAGGCGGCACAAACAGGGCGTGTGGTTTTCTGGCTTTTATTTTTCCTCCTTTTTTTGTCTCTGTGTATCTTTGCCGGGAATGTTATGCCCCACAACGGCGACAGCAACTTGCAAATGTGAAATGTGATGCTTAATTTTTTGTGTGTACTGAAGACGGACGCACGCGCGTTGGCCAGCAAATTGGATGCCCAGCTGTGTAGCTGCAGACGGTGCCATAACTTAACACCTTCGTTGCCGTTGTGGAGTTCCAGTCAAAAAAGGACACATACGCCCCACATGTGCAGTAGGGTTGCTCAGTAGGGCAGCACACTAATTCCGTGAGAAGCGCAGAGAAGACTTCCGATAGCTTGCTTATCGTTTAAGCAGCACATGTGGGACGCGCATTGATGGATAGTGCCGTTACTTACTCGACTTTTTGTGAATTGTATCTGATTTCACCAAAAGTGAGAAACAACTAATGCCCCGCGCCTTGGGAGTAAAACCATAGATGTTGGCAGCACATAAATGAGCTTGAAATGGCGCTACCATATGCGCACGGTAGATGCCGTCACATTATGCCAAGTCATGATCCAACTGTAAGGGATCACGCAATGCGCACATCCGTTATTAGTTACACATTTTATACTGGTAAGGTTCACATTTGCTGGTACCACTACTCGTATTCATATTCAAGAACTCTGATGGGTGATCATGTGTATACTTATTCTTCTTCTTAGCTGGCCACAACAACCTATTATCGGGTAGCGGCCGGTGGTGTTACGTGGTGGATACCAAACCCTACTCACAACCCTTTTAAGGCTTAGGGATGGCTTTACTGGTCTCCAAAGAACCCAGTGTCATTCTTAGTCGCTTCATTGGACAAGCTTTGAGCTAGATGATCTACAGGATTTTGATCATATGAGAAGTGATTCAAAACTGAAATAATATAAACTTGGCGCTATTTAAAAAAATTGAAAAGTTGGCCCAATTACAGCAACAAAAGTTTATTTTTATATGTTTCTGAAAACTCTCTCTCTTTCTAGAAAACAGTAAACAGTCTTGGGTGAGCTTGGTTTCTGGTAGGACAGGGTGAATCTCTCTGATCCCTGCAGTGGTAAAAAATATATTCGGCAAGCCGCAATAATTATAATGGTATAGGTTTAACCTAAAAAAGTTGCGTTATTCCGAAGTAATCGGTACCACTCTGAATTTTAGCTCAGCGTATTTATATATAGAAGATTTTAGTGGCAAATGAGAAGACAACAAAGCTGGAAACTATACTTTTAAATTTGAAACTTCTGTGGTTTTAGAAGGAATCTTTCTTTTTGAGTGTAGAGTGTAGTCTTGGGAGAAAGCTCTTCTATGCGCCTGTTGCAGAAAGGTGACGAAGGTACAGTCCACGCCTGCATTAGAAGGATCAGCTTCAGGGCGCATGAGCTACGGTATCACGGAGTGAAAAAGGCGTGCATAGGCGTCTTGAGTAGTGTTCTACATCAGACCCGATAACGTGTTGTGATGGCCACTCGCGAAGAATAATATTGCCAATTTGTTACGCTCCCCTAACGCTCTTGTCAAGAAGTGCCACCTACTACTTTAATTGGTTGACAGTGAGACACCCTAACATATGAGCAGATAAAACATATGCAGCGACACTGTCAGCCTGGTGAGTGAGGGACACATTCAATTCTATATATATATGTATCTTTGTAGTTGGCTTTTTTCTCGCCTTTACTTATAATTTTGTTGTTTTTTTTGTCAGTTTCATACATAAAATATGATTGCGTTTTCATTTGTATCTACAAGATTGAATTTCTCTTATGCTCGCGCGCGCGCCACTCAGACATTCAGACAGTTAGCCATTCAAAGCCAAAGATAGCCGGCCAGCCAACTAGCCAGCGAGTGAGTTTATGAGCTTGTCAATTTTCCTTTTATTTATTTATATGCATATCACACTCGAACGCTGTTTGATTTCATAATAATAATAATATGAATACAATATTGAAAATGGGCCGTGGGTAGTACGATGAACAGCTATATAGTATAGTATAGTACAAGGTATGTTCCGAGTGCTCCACATCAAAGCGCTGCGACTAAAGTCGTGTGCGATTGTTGTTTGTATATGTTGTATGTAGCCTCACCTCACCTTAAGCTTGTAACATTTTATTGTAATTAAGAACATGTAAGTTGTAAAGAGGAGCCCGGCCCAGTGGAGAGACCAGAACCTGAGCCAATACATGGGTACACAGAGCCATGTGTGTCGCATTTGTCTGGCATGCGCCCCACCTTATATGGATATGCTTGGTTGGTTTGATTGTCCCGACTGTCCTATGGACTGTCTGACTGTTGTCTCATTGCATTTGCAAATTTGTGCCGGCCCAAAGTCAAGAGGCGTGCAAAAGTCAATTGCATTCTTAACCCTGTTCGAGCAATGCTTTATGCTGATCAAGCAGACAACAACAACAAATAACAGTACAACTCTAATTAAAAATTAACACACTTCTGCAGCGCAGATGATGAGAACAGGGATGCATACAATATGCAACTACCAAGAAGTACCAGCCAGCACAACAAACATTCGTTTAATCAGACAAAAATCAAGTCTATTATGCAGCCAACAGTCCGTCGGCCAGCGGCGAGCAAGTTGGTCCAAACACTTGGTCAATATGGCAACCATGTGCAAAAGATTGGCTGCATGAAAAACGTATAAACAGCGTCTCATTTGAAGTCATCATTAAAAACGACGAGCGATGCGCCAACATGCAGATACTCAGATACTCAGACCTCAGATACACAGACACCAAGTTCGGATCGCTCGCCCCGCCAGAGCTGCAAAGGAACACAAACATGGACACACTTGAGGCCATGTAATCAACGTTTGCTTACTTCATTTAGCGCGGCAGAAGAAAAGCGAAACATGCATACAATCAGCGCTCTGAGCAGACAAATGAACGTTCCAGGCAGCAGCAGGAACAGCAGGAGCAGCAGGAGAGGAGCACCGGGTTTGCAGCATCAACAGCATACAGCCTGATGCTGACTATATGGTTGGAGGCTTAGAGGAGCCTGCGCTTGTTGGCAATGATGTATTTTTGATTTCGTATCTTATATTACCAACAACAAGCTACAACAGCAATGTCCAGGCGAATGCCAAGTGTGACTGCTTTTGCCGGCCTATAAGCAGGTGCAAGCAAGACAGCAAACATTCAAGAGCGAGAGCCATAGACTAGAGGGGCACCTTGATGGGGGCAAAAGTGGGGACAAAAGTTGATTTCGGAATTTTTATTTTTGATTGTGATGATTGTGCATTGAAATTTGATACATTTTGGCCTGGCTGGTTATCCGCCGTGTTTGCCATTTGGTTGTTCTGCTTTCTGTTGTTGTTGTTGTTGTATGCAAAAATGTTGAAACTGCATGCGAATTACCAAACAACAAACAACATGCAACAACCAACAACAAACGGCCACAACATTAATAAGATGCCATCAGCTGCAGTTCAAATGTAATTTCTCATAAGCAAAAGTGGGCTGCATTTGTATCTATGCATCTTATATAGCCAAAGGATGCATTTGCTTTAGTTGCAGATACTAATTTTAGAGAGAGAGTGAATACCAAGCTGCCGCAGCTGTGGGTGTGCTATAAGTGGCATTGGTAGCTGGAAGAGTTGATGCGATTGTTAAGGCAGATAGTTTGAAGAAAGAAGTAGCGAACTGTCAATACGGAAATTTATTTATGGGAGTTATAGTGTGTTTTAGAAGTATCTAACAAGCAGATGCGCTACTAAGCGCTTTAGGTTGAGAAAATCTTAAATTAAGCAAACTTTGTAGACAGAAAGTGCTGTTCAGGCTTAAAAAGTATCTCAAGGCCTAAGGAAGTTGGCAAGATATAACGAAGCTGCTTAAAGACTTCCTCACTTGTGTGATTTAGCGTTTTGCGCATAGCAACAAATATGAATGCTCAAGGTATTTATAATACAGATCTTAAGAGGCGCTGTTTTTAAAACTTTGAATTCAAAAATATCGCAACATGCATTAAGCAGAGATTTTTAATGCAAGTAACATATCTTTCGACGCTTCAACTTTTGATTCACGGAATAAGAAAAAATTTAAGTTTCTTAACTTAAACTAGCAATAAAGCCCATAAGAGATCGAAGCTTTGTAATGAACTTGTTGTGACAATGTGGTAATCGGCTTCGTTAACGATAGTCAGTTTTTGCCTTCTAAAAATGAAAACTGAGCTCAGATTCAGAGTGTCTCAAAAGTAGAAGCCAATTTATTTACGGAATTCGAAAATTTTAATAGAAAAGTCATCCAAGCAAAAGAGACCAAATATACGCTGTATTCACCCAATATCAAGTGTAAAGTACAAAAATATAAATCCAAAAGAAATGATTCAGCAACAGAAAAGCAAAAACAATTCAAATAAGGGGCAGCTTATAAATGACGTCACCAAAATTTTGAAGATCATGAAACCCCACTCTACCCTTGTCACAAATAGTCACATTTAGGCAGCCTTCTCCTCCTAATGTGACGTCACAAACCGTGCAACCAAAAAACAACTGTGAGCATTCCCAGAAACTTGGAATAGAATATCAACTGAATCATTGCAGATAGGACGCACAGAGTATACGCTGCTATTATAAAAGCGAAAGGAAGATATTTGAAGAGTCCATTATTAAAAATTTGATTCAAGATCTTTAATGGACATGTTTGAATTCGAAAGAAAAGTAAATAACCTCGACCGTAACACATCTTCGAAAACGGTAAACATTCAGTCTATTATTATATCTGCAAATTTTGAATCATTTCTGATCCTCGACAATATTAAGCCGATCGCCGATTCAATCTTGCAGCAAGACACCAGAATTTGTGACATAACTCCATTTGGATGCAATGATTTGATTGTAAAGACCAACCACAATTACTTTTTCAGTTCGCCAAAATACAATCTTATCGACGATGTGAGCCTTAAACATAAGTCTAGAGTCCAAAATCAGCCACAGATATGTGGTTCCCGTAAGCGGAAAGAAAGTGGCGCTTCCTTGAGAGCACCTTCAGCAAAAATATAGTGTAAAAGTAGAAACCTCCGATCACACTTTAAACGGAAATCGTCAGCCCTCAAAATATGACTTCATGAACACCCGCAGTAGAGTGGCTCGCTGGTAAGAGATTTAGTACGAATGAAGAGGCCTTGCATTGCATCTTGAGAAAACCTTTTATTTGGAAGGGATAAAAGAATTGGGATATCGCTCAACTGACTGTATCGAGCTAAAATGAGACTATGTTGAGTAATCGAACGCTTTTTTGGGCGAAAACAATCTCTTTCATTAAAATTTGCTCCATCTTATACCCTTCTCCCACTTGAAGTTGCACGAGAATTGCTAGCCAAAAATGTCTTGACAACTAAAACAATATGGTAACAATCGGTTATCGGTTAGCAATTGTCGTGCAAGTTCTAGTAGGAGAAGGGTATTAGTTTGACCTGTTATCGTCAAAGCTATTATTTTTTGCAACAAAAAGCGCTTTCAGATAAAAAACTTTTTTGCCATTCTTCTCGTCATTTTTGCAAAGATCTTCTGGCTAACTTTACCCAAAGACAACTTTTCGGTCGACATGAAATATTTGAATAGTTCATTGATCTGTTTTTTTCGAATAAGTTTATATGATGATATGTACAATCTCATAGAATCTTATCCAAATGACGTGGCGTTAACCACCATTAGAGTGCTAGTTTCAGTTTCTTTTTTTCGCTTGTCATGTAGATCAAAAGTATGCACTATCTGATTAAATTGATCACATTTTACCTAAAAGGTTTTCACATTTTTCTTTGCTTTTCAGTTTCAGTTTTTCATAAAAATGTGTCATGAAAATACCATAATCTTAACAAAGGGCTATATTGCTTTCAAAATATATCCTTATTATATCGTTGCTTGCAAATTATGGCTACAACTCTGTGCTTAAATCTTAGACAACTCAATCACAAGCAAAAAATTCTAAACTGACTGTTTTTGCCACAAAAGCTAGTTAGAGTAAGAGTGATTTTATCAATCGGTTTTCAAAACCTATTCACGATCTACAGCATTTTCGACATATACCGAAATTTCTTAGTATTTAAGAAGTACGAGCGTTTTTGTTACACAATGCATGTACTTCAATATATCTGCCCTCTCGCTTTACAAAAACGAATTCAAAAAATACAAAATTGAATCGAATTCAACACACTATTTATCTTTTAAAACGAAAGATTGTCTGTTTCGGAACATAAAACTCTATTGATAAGTATTTAGCCCTTAAATTATGTTTACATAGTCAACAACTCGTAACTCGTTTGTGTATTGATATCTTGATAGATGCCGCTGTAGCTCCAATTACAAAAGGTCTGCATAGCTGTTCCCAAAACTAAACCATAAATATAGGTAAGCCGCTGAAAAAGGAAATGCAGCTTGTAAATCTTGAAACGCATTGTACCATGGCCAAGACTTGTGTGTGCGTTTCTGACCTGCCCACAGCTGATTATATGCTAATTCCGAACACGAAATACCAAATAACCCCAAAATTAAAAACAGTTTTTTAGGAGACTCTTTCGTTTTTGTTAGAATGCCATGCGATACGCACAGATACAAAGCGTGTGTACAATATTTTCAACACAATATGAACAGGCAAATAAATCAAATTGATTAAATTCAAAAAATACAAATCAGAAGTATAGTCAGATGATGCACAATGGCGACACAAAGCCACCGAGTGTAGAGCTCCGAGTTCCAAACCAAAAGTCATTTAAATAATAAACCACTAAAACCGTAGAAAAAGAAACAACAAAATTTAAATAAAGCGTACCAACAAAATAGACGAAAAAGTAAACCATTAAAAATTACTACTAATGTGCACCTTACACAAAAGCCCCCTCAAACACACGCACACATGGACAGCCGTAGCCTATGGGGGCAGAGAGACAATGCCACTCGGATCGCCATTTGAATGGAGACAAAAGCATTCACAAAAAGTCACGACATAGACTGAAGCTGAGCCCAGTTCGAGTCAAGTCGTTACAATTCGGCTGAGCTAATGTCTAATAAGTGGCAGACGAACAGGGGACTCCGAGCCACATTGTGGCATCTGTGCGACCCACTGCGGCGACAGGGCATTAAAATAAACGAGCATCAATTCATCTTCGAACCTTTTGGCTGCTACGTCGCCAACGTCCAGCTCTCCTAGTAGTATCCACTACAAACACTACACATATACATACATACATACATACCACTGACCACATAAATTGCACAAACTAAAAAAGAAGGAAAAAAAAGACCTAAAACTAAAACCACTTAACTTAATGAGCATCAAATATCTGTAGCTGTTCTGCTACAAGTCTCGATACAAATCTATTATTTAAGAGCTACTTTTGTAGCTGCACTAACATTTCAATTAATAAACCACCATCCCGAGTCCCTGCACACACACAGATACTCTCACACACACACACACACAGACACACGCGCGCAGCACTCCCACGACGCTCTACATTCGCAACGCAATAATATCAAAAACAACAGCAAGTATAACTCGGAACAATAGCCAAGTATAATCACTTTGTTTGCACCTTCGGGAATAGCCAGTGACAGACGCCGCACGAATGAAACTCTACGCAAGTATCCGGACACCACTGGGAACAGCTACTACTAAGTAAGACTTAGCCGCCACAATATTTACCATAGCAATTGGCCAGCGGCCATCGGACATTGCCACTGGCGTTGCCACACCGCATGCAACCAAGTCAACGGTATTGCATTTATGAAAATGAGCCAAGAAGTTTCCATTCTTCAGACAAAGCTGTTCAAAACTATTTGCACCAAGCTGTCCAAATGTGGCTGTTGTAACTTTTACCTGCAAAAATGGTGCCAAGTTTTTGCTAGCTCTAGTTTCGGGATAAGAATAACTTCAATGAACTATTATAATTTACTGTTATGTGTTGGGTACCTTAAACTCATAACAATGTTTTGGTGGAATGCATTCATGGCAAACGGTGGGCTCTGCACTACTTAAAAGGCTTTTAAAGGTAATGACTGAGTACTAACCGCGTCTAGATGCCAGAGCAAAGAAACGTTGAGCTCAAGACTGACGAAATCGGAATGTTCACGCAAACCAACTGGATGGTCTAAACACATATAGTGTCACACAAGTTTGTTCAAAAAGCAATTGGAAGACATTGTTGTTGTTAATCCTGGCCAAGAAACTATAGAGGATCATGGAGAAAACTGCCCAAGTAACTATTCAGGGTCATGAACGAAGCTGAGCTAGTGAGCGCGAGCTGTTGCTGAGAAGGATGCACAGGGGGGTGGAAGGTGGTCTACCTACTAACACGTGTTGGACCACAGCCTCAACAGCTCCATAGGGACATCTGACGACGATGTACCAGATATTGGTGTACATGGCGCTGCATAATTCGATTGAGAGTCCTGAGTGCCTACTGAACTCATAGCGTAGGTGGGGTCCATGCGCTATCAGATGGCAACCAATGGTCACTCAGAGGACAGCATTCTGCACTCTTTGAGATTGCAGATAGGACTCACAGAGTATAAGCTGCTGTTATAAAAGCGAAAGGAAGATATTTGAAGAGTCCATAATTTAAAATTTGATGAAAGTAAACATTGCATAAACAAACATAAAGATTTTTGCAAATTTCATTAACATTTGGATTTGGATAAAGATTTTTCCAGATTTCATTAACATTAGGATTGTGACGTAACGTATTCGGAAAACTACCCTCCCCCATCTTCATAAAAAGTCATAATTTAATGATTCTCCTACGAAAGTGAGATTTTAACATGATTCGAGTAACGTCATATCTTTTATTGTCTCATGGTCTCCTAGATATAAGTATTCATACAGACAGACGGAGATGACAATATATATTCCACAACTGCTACAGAGAATTTTTGAACATGGAAGCTACGATCCTCCTTGTTTTACACATTTGCACAGATCTATGATAACTTTGGTAATATGCATAAAGGAAATTTAAAGACGTTCTATTAGTATAGTTAGCAAATTATGCTTGTTCCCAATTCCAAATTGTCGATTCTACATAAGAATTGTTCGGAAACAGGCAATTAATATCTCAAAAAGCAGATAACAGCCTTCTCTAGCTTCGTAATAAGTCTAGCTATGGATTAAATACCATTAAACTCGATATCCCTTTGGACAGAGTTCTAAATGAGCTAAATTACAAATGCTTAGTCATCTTGTAGAGAGATACCTTTCTAAGTATTAGCGATATGTTTGTAGGTGATATGAAGGCATGACTATGGCAATGTGGGGCGGTAATGTTTTCTAGCTCGTAGAATACAACTCGAAAATATCAGTTTATAGTGCAATAACCTGCTGAGTATTAGTAAGTGTTGTAAGACGGTTTTTTTGTGCCCAATTGAACCAAAGAGCTATAATGTTCAACACTTGACAGAAAAAGTCAAAAGTCTTTCTGACACAAATTGTCTGTTTCTCAATTACATAACTTCATTTGCATTGGCCATTTTGCAGCCACTACCAAACTAATCCATGTCCATCAAAGTCAGTCGTCCAAAGCGGTGGAATGACCTTGCAAATCCAAAATAAACTTAACAACTTCAAACAACCTTTTAACGCACTCAAAGCTTAGCGCTAACCATAGAGCATGAGCTGAGGGTTCAAAAAAAATGGCAAAATCTATTGGCATTTGAGCAAAATGGCGGCCAATAGAGAGCGTCGATGGTAACACCAGCGAACGGTAATAAAAGTGAAATTAACAATCAACGAACGCTTTACGGTTGACATTTCACATGACAGGTTAGTAATGCGATTTAGCAGGATAAAGGACAGCCACAGGCAGCCAGACAGCCAGACAGCCAAACAACAGTCACAGCACTAACTACAACTACTACAGCTGAGTGTCAATGTGTGCGTGAGTATCTGTGTGTGTGTGTGGCATGACAGAAATAGTGCAAACATTCGTCTCGCTGCGTTCGGAGTCACAATATGTACAGCAGTCGGAGCATTCACCATCGTCGGATTCGTCGGATTGTCGTTGTCGGTGTCGATGTCGATGTCCGTGTGGCAACCGCACGAAATGGTTTTGTGAAGAGAAAGTTAATTAAAATAATGAGTTTTCGTGCAAATGTTACGAGCCACAATCCCGTGCAGCGCCGTTTTTCAGTTGACGAATGTCTGCCTGTCAAATGAGCCAGTGGCAGACTGGTTGCCTCGGAACGGCTTGGGCTCTTGGTCTGGCTTTGGTTTGCGAGCAAAGTCGTGTGTGGTCCTGCTCCTGCTACGACTCCCTGCCCCCTCGCTCGGTTCATATGAGAATAATATGTAATAAACGTAATAATGCACTTTTAATTAAATACAAAATTTGCTTTGCTGCATTTAAATCGACATTTATCGTTTGGCATTTTGCATTTACGGAATTTGCATATTTGCGTGTTTGCGTTTTGTGCATTTGGAGATCCCACATGGGGGAGTCAGGGAATGCATGTAATAAGCAAATTGATTTAAAATTGTCAGCATTGCGTGGCTTGGAAATTAGATTTTGTGTTCTGCTATTGTTATTAATATTAGATAAGCCGTGTGCACAGGAAGCCAAAGTCAGTGCTAATTTTCAAAGGTAAATTAATTTAAGATGAACTTTTGAAGTAGTTTTTTTGTTGGATTTTCATTGAGCACAGATTTCTGTAATCATTTTTTGTGTTTTGAACTCTACAGTGTCATAAAGTTTTTGATGAAAGACAGAAGTACGAGTCTATTAGTAAGCTAGCAAACTTTCTGATTACACTATGCAACACATTTGAACTCAATAAAAGGCCTATGACTAAAACATATATTTTCCGGTAAATTTGGAACTGAATTTAAATCGGGAAACCGTTCAGGACGTTTTTTGAAATATCCCTATTTCGAAATTCAAACTCAAATTACAGATTTCGAAAGTGGCAATGTCAGCAAATCTCCGATCGAGATGAACTGTAACTAAAATTAAAGGTACTTAAATGTCGCTTCAATGATTTTCTTACAGTTTTGGTCTATCTTAACTCGATTGGGCATTGAATAAAAACAAAACAAAATTTATTTCCAAAACATTTCTTGAATTTATTACCTTGTAACTCGCTTTCGAATCAAGGCGCACCAAAACTATTTGAAACGGATTTAATCAATAGTGAATTACCTTCATTTCAATTAGGAGCTCATCCCAATCGGTAGTAAGATTAGCTGACTTTGCAACTTTCGAAAACTCGAATTTTATTAAAAAAGCGATAATTTGAAAACGTTGCTAGAAAATTTAAAATGGGTTTCGGATTCTAAATCAGTGACCCAACATTTAGCGGAAAAGGCATGTGAAAAGACATAGGCTTTTTTGTGCTGCACAGTGTTATTTTGTTCTAATAATAAATCTATAATAAGAGGCTTCTTACACTGAGAACCTCGGAGTGGATCCTGAGAACATGGGTAGGATGTCACTTTTAGGCGGGTACAGAATCTTAATACGATGCGACCCAGCTGGAACCTTCATAGATGGCTAACTTTATCTGACAGATAGGACTGGCGAGGCAGTTATGATGCTCAGTGCGGGACACAAAAGTTCTTAGAGATCGTGGTGCAGTACTTCCCAAAAACATTATTATTAAACTGCGAAAAATGTTCAAGAAACTCTACCAAAGGCAGCCTGAAAATTATACTAATATTGGAACGTTTTTGATCAAGAAGGAAAATATTCTTTAAGAGTTAGATTGTTTTGTTAAGGATTTGGCTTAATCTGCTTTTAATTCAGAGCCGACTAGGAATTATTTTGAAAATTTCTAGAATGTTTTGGGAGCACATTATGCTGTAAAGCAAGGCTGCAAGCCTTTGAATCTTACATGCTCATGATCATCATTCCCGGCCAGTTCTTAACAACCTAGTTGATTATGTTTGAGAACATTAGCACGATTTTTCTACTTCCAAACAAAGGATTAGTGTAAAGGGGAAAACAATATGCCCATGTGTTTTAATGAGTTGAGGTGGTACGCCTGGGAAAATGAGCAAAAATGTGGTCATGAAGCTATTTATTATATTATAAAACAACAAAGGATTAAGCTTTCAAAACACCTTTGTGCATCTTCTTCTTAGTTTAATTAAAGCATTTGAGACTAAGCTGCCTATCCTTTGAGCCGAAATCTTACGCTTAGAAAGAAAATCGAGTTTTCTGTATTCAAAATCAAGAAAATTTTTATTTGAGAATTCGCCAGTTTAAGAATATATGTACATTGAAAGCAATTCAAAGTAAGTTGTTTTGCTTGGTTTAGAGTTCCTTCGCGTTTCGACAAGTTTCGATGTTCAAGTTAAAACCAACCATGATTATCTAGACAATTAACTTACCACTCAATTTACCATGCCATTGCAGTCAAGTGTCAACTTCGTGCCTCTAGTGCTTAATATATAGTTTCAGCTAGGAACCATTGGGTAGTCTTATTATTTTGTAACGAATTATATTAACATCATCGTCATCATTAACGAATGGGCATTGTAAGTTTAGGAATATGTTAAAATTTGTACCACTGTGCTGACATTTCCAGCTGTCAAAATTGCAACAGAGAGCGACGTTTGTTGCCAAAACATAAACATGTCACTTTGGGAGAGTCTGCGAGCAAGATACAAATTGAGAGCACGCGCCGCTATACCGCAGCACAAACAACGAGAGAGTGACACAAACCGGGGGAGACAGAGAGAGAGAGAGAGCGAGAGAGAGACACACGGCGGTACAGAGAGCGAGCAAGAGCGTACGCGACTTCAACTAAAAAACCTTAGGAGTTTTTCTTGCTCGCACCGCGCGCCTTTTACACTTCTAATACTTTCAATGCGTTCCAATTATGCTGACTCCAGCTACATGCCTCCATGGCACCAAGGCACCACTGAGCCACCACACCAAGAGCAGCACCACCCGCGCCACAACAGAACTCCGTACACAACAGAGCCAGGCAAATTCGTTGCTGCTGTTTCTATTTAGGCACAACTGGACACAGTTTAGGATTCAGCATCTTGCCCACAACGAGGATGCGGATTTGGACGGCTGACCAAGCAACGTGGCAACGGTGACAGCGACAACGACAGAGACACTGAGACACACGCGTTGGTGTAACATGGCGACGCGGTGTTGTTTTTGGCCAGCGGCACGGACGCAACTTGGACGACGACGACGACGACGACGGCGACGAAGACAGCAGCAGTTTCTAATTTCGCGACAACTTCGATTTCCCACGCATTGAGCTGCCACAACAATAGATGGACAAACGAATTCACGAATTTTATTTAATTTCTATGCTAATTGCCGCACCTCAAGTTTATTTATTAGTGGTTTAGTATATTAGAAAAATTTAGAAAAATAGCTACGTGCGTTTCTTTTTTTGTATTTTTTTATTTTGCGGCCACAACAAAATTGTTGGCTGACTTCTCACTCGCGTTGCCTGGCTGGCGCGTCGCGTTGCGTTTGTCAAAGAGCAGAGCGGAGCCAGCGAGCGACAAAAGCCAAAATCTCACATCTCACAGTGGGGCCCAAATGCAGCAGCAACAACAAAAACACGCCAGCAGGCAGCAAGGACCAATGTTGCCGCCAACGTCGCGTTGTTGAACGAAAAAAGCCAGCAACAACAACAACAACAACATGGGGGCCCAACACAGACACAGAGACACAGCGGCAGCCGCCACCAGAGCAATTGGACAAAAAAAAAACAACAATAAGCAAAGTGAAGTGAAGTGAGCATCGAAGCGCATGGGGCGAAATAGTTTTCAACCCGACCAGCCTTCCGTTTCACTGTCAGGCCAGGCGATGCGATGGCGCCCGGTGCTACGCGCAGCATCCCCCCCTGGAGCCGCTCTCCAATTGCTGCTGCTGCTGCTGTAGTGGAGTCTAGCTAAGCGAAAACAATAAAAAGCTCCAACTGCAGATTGGGTTATAACGATACACAAGTGCGCTATATTACAGGAGAGCAGCTACTTAAAGATAGTACACCTGGACGAGGCATATGTCATATCAACTTAAATGGAAATCAAGTAGAAGGCTTTACGAGTTAATCCAAAACGAAGCGAAACACGCACAAATGCCGCTTGGCAGCCGCTGCATCGTTTGCACGGTAGATCAAACCCATTTCCCAGCATCCATTCAAAAGCCTAGTTTGTTCATCAGGCTGCAAACAGTTTAAATCTTGACAAATCCAGGCAAAAGCAGTAAAAAACTTTTCTTTTGGACTTGAACCAATCTCTAAGCTATAGCTTAGATATATGAGAATAAGATGAAAAATTTTAAGAGAAACAGCAGGTATAAGTTACCAATATCCGCAGCTGGACGTAGTATGAGAATGTGGAAAAGAGAAAGGAAGAGGAACGGTAAAGGGAAGGGAAAATGAGAACGGTAAGAAGAATTTCATCTACCTCGAGAGGGGCACGTGGGTTGGCAAGCGCAGCGAGCAAGGTGCAGAGCTCCCTATTAGATTAGGAACATGAATTTGCATTATGTCCACCTACTCAAACGACACTTTCGGACAAACGGAGTGCGGTAAAACAATCGTTAAAGGGAAAACTCGTACAGAGCTGATGCGCTCTATGGATTGGCAAGAAAAACGAACAGGGTGCTTAGCCGATTGGTTTCATAAGGAAACCCGTATGGTGTTAAATCTTCCCAGGTGTACGGTAGAATAATGAGCAAGTTGCTTAATTTTAATTTTATTATATAAATAGGCTAAGGAAAATGTTTGGACCACTTTTTCACCAACGATTTGGAAACGAATATTGGTGAAACTTATGTCATTGTGTAGGGATTTTTCAAAAGAAGTGCAGAATATAAGTTTTCTTCAATTATTCGGTTCCTATTGGCATTACTCTCGCAAAAGCAGTGAGCGATGGCCTGAGATTGCAGTTCGGCTGTGTTAATGTAAATAGCTTAATGATTTTGAATTATAAAATTTATGGATTTTAATTTGTAGTCGGGATCCGACTGCTGTGTTACCACTAGTATACACATAAATCTGAATTTTCGAAAAGTCATTCCATTTCGATTTTGTGTTAAAAAAAATGTTTCCGAACAGAAACAGGCCCTTGCCAGAAAAAAAGAGAATTTATAAAATTTTGTGCATGAATTTTGATGCTTTCGGTAAAAAACAGATATTTTCGAGAAAAAGAATGATTCTGTATTTTGTGAAACCAAAACTGATTCTGTTGAGATATTTAAAAAAGCCGAAGCCGTCTTCGGAGTGATATTGCGTTGTCATTTTGAAATCAAATCAATTTCAAAGACAACGATCTTAAGTTATGCGGAACTCTATCAATTCATTTGGTATTTTCGAGAATCAAAGCTAAAAAGACAGAAGTTTCTGGTTAGTAAGGTTTCAACAATACAGTTATTTAAATTACTTTTCGTTCTAAACACAGAAACTCTCAGAACCCATATGCCCGATCTTTTAACGCTTTGAAAAGTTGCACAAAAAATGCCAAAGCACGCGTTGACACTTTGCGCTCAACACTCACAGATACACCAATACACAAACACACTCACATGCACAACCAATACACCCATACACTCACTTGCCAGGACACATGGTTTTGCTCAGCGTTTTACGCTCTCCATGGTCCTCACAGCGACACTCTTGAGAGTACGCTGAGGGCAATCAACGTATGTCCTGCGGCAGCATCCAGCATGGTGTCATTGTAAACAAAGGATGCGGCGGCGCTCTTGTTTCCGGCCAAAGTTACTTAGGGATGCTGGCAAATGGCCGCAATGCGCTCTCTGCGCAGAGCAATGAGCTTTTTGTTAAGAAAAGCTGCTGCTGTCGCCACTGCGGCCTATCGATTTTTATTGAGCACGGCGCATGCAAAAGCGCTGAGTTTTGACAGCTGTCAACACGCCAGCGATGACACTTTGAGCCGCAACGGTAAACAGAGAAAACCGGTAGCCAGCAGACAAAATGAAGTGAATTGGAATGCAAAATGCAAGCGTAGTTGGCATTCATTTATCAAATGTTCACGGCTTCCAGTGGTGCAGATAAGATGCCGGACAAGCAATTAAACAATGTCACAAAATATTTAGTAACTGGCAAATAAATGTCAGGGGAGCGACATGAGCACTTGGACGATGAGCTAAATGATATGGAAATTAATGAGTAGGCTCAATAGCATCCAGCGCAAAGCTGTCACTCGTCAGTGTGCAAGTCAGTCAGTTTGTCTGTCTGTCAGGCAGACGGACTCGCTGTCTGTATGAATTTTTGATAATTTAATTAAAGGCCCGGCCATATGGCCAGTGACTTTGTCCGTTGTCCATTGCCCAGTGCATGCCGCTGTTAATTGCTTGTAAAAATGCGCCCAAAAATGAGTAAGTGTGAGCAGACAGAGAGCTAATAGACTTCTTACGTGCGTACACGCATGTCCAAGGACTTGTTGTGCTAGCAGACCACGAGCACAGCCAAGGGCCTATCCTGTCCTGTCCTGGCTAGGCGTTACAAAAAGAATTTTCATAATTAAGCAATTACCCATTTTCATGCGCTGGACAGGCAACCTTTTTGCTTTTCTTCATCTTTTTTTATTTTTTTTGGGTGGGTGTTGCCTCCACTTAGCGGCGTGCCCAACAACTAACCGCAACCACCTTAGAACCCACCTCAGACCACAGCTCAACGCACCACACCATTAGACATTTGTTTTAATTTTGTGAAGTTTGGCGTCCAACAAATGTCATAACTGTTATTTTTTGGGTCGCTCGCACAGCAAGATCGAGCCAGAGCCATGGCGCATTTCCTAACGAAGATGAATTGGTTTTTTATTCAAATTTAATTTATGCCAAGTGACCAAATGGCCAAACAAACTGCTTAGCTAAGTTTAGCCCACACGCAGGCAGCTCCACGAAAAGACTGCCCAAAACAATCTGTACTCCGGCAGCATAACCATAACCTCGTTTCTAATAGATATTTCCATGTTTGGACTCATTAAAATCGCAAAACAATCAACGCACGTGATTTTAATGCGCATCCAGAGCAGTTGTCCGCTTGGTTGACGGTTTGTATGTGCGTGTCCGACATGCATAAGGCAGCCAGTTCGTCGGAATGTCCAACAGTCGGTCATAGTCCATAGTGCTAGGCTGATGTCAACTGAATATCATCACCTGCTTTGGGTGGCAGTACATGCTACTAGATGGCAGCGCCGTGATAGGCAGCGTGTGCGACCCGTCAACATGGCGTTGCCATTGGATATTTGTTAGGTGCAAAAAGTTATGTTTATGTCATGGGAACAGCGCGAATTTGTCATAACCAAGTGAACATTCATATCTGTAAATAGATGGTTATCTATGGGGGAGTGTGACATTGGATAGACATACTATAATGGACATTGGGTGGAACTGCTGAAGTTGCCTATCATTTGTCTCTTTGTGGCTTGACAAATGAAAGGGCGTTGTAATATCGGATGATTACATATATCAATTAAAGCGAAAAGTCAAGCTAAATGTCAAGAGAATTGATAACTCTATTAGCGGTTTTGAAAAATAATTAGCAATTAAACAAAAGAAAAGACAAAGAATGACATAACGTTAGGGTAGGTTGACTTTTAGTTTCGAAGGTATTGTGGGTAGTTCGGCGCTTGGCAGGTTTTATTCAGCTGCAGTCAAGACTACAATAGGCCATGATATCTATTATAACGTACGGTTTAAGAGACCGGTAGTCCATAGATTCTCTTACTTTGCCTCATTAGTGTGCCAATGGTGTCAGAATGTCTGCTGTGTCATGTGTGCACTACATACAACGACAATCACGTTTTACCGAATGTTGCGATACCTGGACCTTCATCCTAGCGTAGGACAAGACCGTTAGCTTTGCAGAACGTTAGGGCTTGCAAAAATCAGACTTCTGAGTGTTCTAAGATTAACTTGAATCCAAAGTAAAGAAAAATGTGAAAGGTTGATCAGCATAAGTTTACTTTGAAACGAAAGAAGTACTTAGGCAATGTAAATCTATTTATCCGGCTCTAGGTCTAACCAAAGAAAAGGCCTATAATAAGAAGATCAGGTCAATAACACCATATAGTATTTCTTCTTAACTGACATCGGTCATCGATATTCTATATCCCCCTAAAACAGACATTCTTCTCCACGCCAGGGCATCACATTCATCTACTACGGGCAACGAGGATGAGTCTTTAAGTTCACAGAACCTGCAGTTACTAAAGCTGATGCCCAGCTTGTGTAAGTGTCTCTTCATCCTACAGTGTTCTAACAGAATTCTTCCTTAGTTGTACTATTTTCATGAAGCTAGCTCCTCTCCTTCTCCTCTTCTCTTAATAGCTGCCCAATGGTATGATTTTCTATGCCACAAGAGGGTTTTGGCCCTATCATGGCGTTCGCAGCGCCGTTTCTGGGAATGGCAGTGTGACCGGGACCGGGTTGCCCGAACCAAGTACCTGCCACCGCTCTTATGGCGGCTTGACCATCCGATAATATCGCTATTTACCTATTCTAATGGTTCCTGCCTAGATATATATCTGCACATCGGCCTATGGTGCAAACTTCAGATTGGAAGATGCTGGTATGAACGCCCATAAACTCGGACAGGCGATTCCGCGGTCCGGCGAATCCTTTTCTGTTTCCCATAGATTATAGTCCTTTTCCAATTTACTTCGGCCTTTTGAAACACATTCTCCATTACAAGGTTAAAGAGGTCGCAGGGGAGGGCATCGTTTGGCTCAGAGAAGCTCTTTCCTTCCTTGACAGAGCTGCGTGTGTTGCTCAACGTCATTCTGCATATTTTAAAGGATTCCAAGCTCAGGCATCGTGGAATATACGCGTTCCCTCAACAGGCTATCAAATCTTCTTTTCTTAAATGACGATAACAACCCGTTGCCGGATTACGGCCTGATGTATTTCTTTCATTGGAATGGGGGTTTTACATGGTGGGACCCAAACCCTACGGACAACCCTTTTAAGGCCTGGAATCCAGTGTCATTATAAGTCACCTAATACGACAAGCTTTGACCTGCTGAGGTGGTATTCTCTAAACCGCTCACCACACGGGTTATCAAATGCTGCCCTATAATCGACAAAGTGATGTTGGGTGTCGATTTGTTATTCGTGGGTCTTTTCCAGAATTTGACGTAGTGTGAATACCATCGCAGGCCTAAAACCACACTGATAAGGTCCAATCAGTTCGTTTGCAAATGGCTTTAGTCCTTAGGGTATTTGGGAAAGTTGGCATAAATATTGCCTGTTGCACAAGTATTGAATGGTTTTGTTTAGTTATATGTTTTGAATCTAAAAGCCGAATGGATTTTTGAAAGCCTGTCAAGCCAAGGTTCTATCTGTTGCCTTAAGAAGCGCCCACGCCACAAAAACCAACAATTAACTCCAAATTACTTAAAGCCAAGTAGATCAAATGCCAACACAAATATGCCACAACTAAAAGCCAAAGCTCAGCTCAGCTGTTCCAAGTTGAAGGCACCGCACAACAACGTATAAAACGGCAAAAACCAAATCCCACTAATGTGCTTAAATAAATTTGACCAGCGTTTAAGCCAATTAGTCCGTCGGACATTTTACTTCTTGTCAACTTTGGTTGGCGCGCTGCCGCTGCCGCTGCCAGCCACTAACAACGACAACGAGAAGGGCAACAACGCTGTGTTGGGTTCTGTTAAGGTCGGTCGGTAGTTGTGGGTCGGCGGCCCACTTGTTCTATATAACTTTTTTTTCTGCCTTAGAACGAACGCTGACAACGTAGTTTGCTGCGTTATTTTTTCTGCTCTTTAAGGCTGTCCAGTTGTTGGTAGTGGTGGTAGTGATGCCACTGCCAGTGCTTATGCAGCAAAAGTCCGTGGGATTAAAATTGTATCTGTTTCGTCGGCGGCAATGTCATACCAAAAGCAAGACGCCGCCGTCGCTTTTCATGCCCTTTTACGCATTTTTGCCTTCGGCTTGGACTTTTTTTTATTACTTGTATTTTTTGCCTTTTAGCTTTTTTCGGGATTATTGAAGTGCAATTAAGCTAAAATGTCAACGTGGAAAAAATTAATCGTTATACTACCCTTTTTATGGCTTCCCCTGAGCACGAACGACAGCATTTGTCCCGCTGGGTGAACCAGAGTGGATCGGATCAGTGGCCGGTGGTCGTTGGCCAGTATCTTTATCTGTTGCGTTTCATCATGAGCGTCTTACAAGCAAACTCATTTACCGAAACTGCACGCAGGTTGCAAACCCCGGTCCCGACTTAGGTTCACGCTCTTTGTTGTTGTTTGAGTTGTTGTCGTGTTGTTTGTTGTTTGTTGTTTTGGCTGCAATTGCAAACAAACAAGTTTTTAAAATCTAATTCATGTACATGTCAAAATTGGCTTTCATTATGAGCTTTGTTGAAGATGCCGCCGCCTGTGAAAGAGCCAACAATTATGCTGGCAAGCGGTTCCCAGACATGCAGCTTTCAGTCCGTCGCCGTCATCCTTTGCGTTGACGACATCGTAATGATTTGTAATTTATGAATTTCGGGCACTGCCAAAGGCTATCAGACGCGTTTGTAACCACGTTTATGTGTCTTTAACTTTGAAATCTTATCAGAGTGCAATTGTTTGCGCACTTTTTACAAGACTGTTGTCGACTAGAAGTTGCTGCAGTCTTGGCTATGGACATGCCAGCCGTGCCTCATAAACCAATGCCAGGCGACGTCGCTAATCGTCGAGTTAACATTTTATCGCTACTGTTCTGGCACTATTCAAATATGCACAGATACAACACACACAGATACAACACACACACATTTACAATCAAGCTACAACTCAAATATTTTCATGTTTGTCCGGCTCAGTCCGTTGACAGATTTGCGGCTAACCGCCGGTACGTTGCCTCTGCGCCGGTTCCGCACAAGCTGCAGCGCCATCATACTACTAGATCGTAAATCTCAGTTGTTTTACTATTTTGAAATTGTACGAGTGTGTTTTAGTGGCATTCGGTAATGCTGCTACTAGATACTCGCACTACGTACTACGTGTGGCAGCAAAGTTATAAATTTTTATCACAATATCTGAAAAATGTTTAGTACGCAGTAATTTTGTTATCTTGGCAGCTCGCAGTGTGCCCAGCCAGCAATCTCTGCCAACTGATTTTGGTCACATTCATTTGGTTTCGATGGTTTGAGTACTCGGGATGCACGGGGGCTTACAGTGGGACTATCTCTAAAGAGCAGTTGCCATGACGTTTCATTGTCGCATTATGTCAATGACGACAGCATATGAATGCAGTGATTGTTTAGCCGCTAGCTAATTATGATGTTGAACATCATTATGATGATTATGAAACATTCCTACAGGTGTGTGGGAGTATGTTTAGCTCTGTGTGTGTGTTTCGGTTTTTATCAGCTTGTGCAGATTTCCCCATAAATGTTAAATGACAGTTTTATGTGATATCATTATATTTTGGTCAACTTTACATGAAATTAACAGCAGTTTAACAAATGCTGTTTATATATTGCGTTATTTCTATTAGTAATAAGTTAGGAGTATACGAAGTATTTTGCGCCAGTGAGTCGCAGTCGGCCAGAACATGCCGCGACGACTCCTCCGGTTGATCAAAAAACCTACAAGTGTTAGAGCTGCTGATGAAGTGTCCCTTCAAACTATGTTAAGCTTTTCATAGGATGCATCGCCTCTAAGGTTGTCGTTAGTTACTTGTAATGGTACAATGAATACTATTCGGCATGAAATGAAATTCTTTGGTCATTGCATCCCTGGGTTGTTGAAACGGAAATTGTATTCCCAGTCTGTCAGTATCCCGAGCAAGTTCTACATAAATAAATCGACAAATGTCAAGGAACGCATCATTTCAAGGATATATTTAGCTAGGAAACCTACTAGCCCGAAAGCGCTTATTGTGCAGTTGTATAACAACAAATGGTTGAGACTGAGAGCTTTATGAGCTACGATTATAAGCTAGGCTAAAAACCCACTCTGAAAACTCGACGAGAATCATCTCTCTACCAAACAGTTCGCGTCTTGTATTGTGTTTCTAATAAGTATGCCAATGGTACACTTCGACCGACACGATCAATTAATTGAATGAAAAATTGTGATTTTGACTAGACACCGCGCTCATTCGATTGAACACCGCCTGACTTGTATTTATGGGATTATTTGAAGTCTATTGTTTACGACGTACTCTGGCTAATCTCAAGACCAACTTCGAACGTGAAATAGCGACTATACCGAGTGCACTTGAGGAATATAATATATATAATCCTTTTTGGACCAAAAAAATGGTTATGCAAAGAAAAATCGGATCGTCTTTACTTTAAATTGATCGATGGAATTACGTTTGTCCTAGTCAAACGAATAAACATATGGCTGGATTCCACTGGATTCGTCATGTTGTCCCTATGGACGGAGGTGTCTTTTAAAGAAAGACAATGAAGTGGTCATAAGTGCCTCCGCTGGAAGGGCCAGTTAGGGGGCGTACTATTTTACTTTGATATAACGGTGTGGAGAAGGCGTGTTCAAAACAGAGGCGCTTGGAGGAGCGCCCTAAATCAGAACGTTACCTGGTTACTGGTTGTTATAGCATAAAACGGACTTTTGCTTTTGATGAAGAAATATTCAAGAGTTTTCAAAAAAGTCAAGCACCATTTTTTTTATATTTAATAAGGTGTCCTTCCAGTCTAAAAAGTCAGTTTTCTAAGGTTGTTTCTGCCCATTTGCGAGATTTTCTTTAATCTATTTAAGTTATAGGAGCCGAACAGCTGTTTAGCCTATCTAAGGCCTAGAAAACAATTCCAGTCTGCAAGTCATTTAGAACTCTCCTCTTCTCTAAGTAGTTGCTTTAAAGTATAATAAAATGGCTCTGCCTTTATTATAGGATTTGCGGTAACGTTTACAAGTTCATTTTTCGGGTATGTTGGTGAGTCCAGAGATAGGATCTGAGGGGTAACTAGATAGTTCTAAAGCCTGCGAACACATAAATTACAGTCTGACTCTCTGACAGAATTTCTATCTTGTTCTTCTTCTGGTAAATCCTGTCCGGTTTTATGTCTGCGCATCGGTCTATGGCGCATACTTCTGCCTAGAGAAGAGATTCTGTGTACAAAGATTTGGACGGGTGCGTCCGAGTTCCCTTGCGAAGCGAAGCGATTTTTTTCGAAGTTTTAGGCGTCTCTGCCACTGATTATCTGTACTTTCCCAGAGCCTTGCATTGTCTTAGTGTTGTTGTATTTGAAGTTGTGTAACTATATCAAAAGTTAAATTCTTAAATTGTTATATATATAACTAAGCTAGCCCTTTTCAGTCCCTTTTTAATTAATTAAGTCAAAGCTCGGACAATTGTCACAGTTGACAGCTGAGAGAACCCCAAGCAAACCACTGTCACATGAGCTCGCACTAAAATCCACTTTTCCATTACAATTGTTGTATGTATTCCTTTTTTTCTTTGTTTCAATTTTACTTAATTAGCTAAATTCAACAACGAAATTTACTTACTAATTAAGGTAAATAAATAATTGAGTGGGTCAAGGCAAGGGCATTAGTAACAGTGCAAAAACTGCAAATGTATCTAAAAGATACGCAGCCGTACATTTAGAGCCAAAATGTTTTAGAAATATATTAAATTATTAATATGGCGTAAAAGCGGTAATACAAAGACAATGAACGTATTTTGTTGGTAGGAATTTGTTATCTACCAGAGTTTGACACCCTCGCAGCTAAACAGCTCAGAGATTTTGATCAATTGCCTGGGCTAAATCCTGACACAAAATCCAATTATAGACAACGACAAAACGAAAAAACCAAAACTAAAAATCAAAATCGAAATCGAAATCGTCGCCATATAACAAAGAAATTAAAAACAGCAACAAATTTCTCACGGTGCCCAAAAAAAAAAGATATAAGAAAAGTATCTCTGGTTGTATCTTGACTGTGGCAACGCAGCCTCGACCCCGAAATGACTTTCACCGTAGTTGTGTGTGTGTGTGTGTGTGTGTATACATTTCACACCCTCAAAAATAGAAATTATCTTTGTGCATTTACGCAAGTTTCTAATGCTATTAGTTCCATCTTAGCAGCCATTGCCCTGCCATTTGAAGTGAACCAAATTGTCTGTTTTTGTATCTTTCACTGTCTTCTACTGTGTGTCCTTTGCCTGTGCCTTTTATTTTATTCTAGATACATTTCCATTTCTATTCATGTTGTTGCAGCGGCGGCTGCCCCGCGCTCTGTTGCACTCGACTCGACGCAATTTTGTTGGTAATAAATCACCTAAAGTCGACATTAAATCTTTTTTTTTTTTCTACTCAACGGCTCTACAATGTACACTCCATACCCAAACCGAGAACCAAACCGAACCATTTTGATTTCATTCTTCTGCGTTTGCTTTCATTACACACGCTGACTTTCACACAAACAGCCAGCGACGGAGAGACAGTCAGTCAGACGGACAGACACACAGACCAAGGCACATGTCTTTGAATTTCTTTAACTGTCTGTCTGCGAGGTCTTTGTGTCCTTGTGCCCCATGTAGCAGGCTTTGGCTGCTACCCTCGCTGCAGGATTTCCCTTCATTTAAATATGCCTCGCTGCAAGCTGCTGTAAAAATAAACACGTTTTCACTTTTAAGCGAAGGTACGGATTGTGGGGGGCTGCATAGTTGGCCAAACCAAGCAGAAAATGAAACATTTCCGCAACAAAAACAACAATGCGTGCAACACATTAACACTTTACAAACAATGAACAAAGTGGCATCCATCAAATGCAGCAGCACCAGCAGCCGCGAGCTGCTCCGGTTCTATGGCTGTGCCACGGAGTCAGTGAAAGCAAAAGCAACTGCCTGTCACAGATCTGTCAAAAGAGCGAGACTGTGAACAATCGCAGGAAGTTGAAACAGGCGTCAGTGTGGCCATATGCGTTCGAATTAAAGTGCCAGCAACAACAAACAATTTCGCGCTTGAAAAGCCCAATAAGTAAGCAAAGCAACATGAAAAGATACAAGATACAAGATACAAGATACAAAAACATGCGTAAAACTAATAATTGTCAAAAAGTCAAAGTCAATTCAAGCAGCTGAACAAAAAGGCAAAAAACTGCACAGGATATGCTTCATATAGAACTAGAAAAGGGTAAGCTCAAACCTGAAATTGTGCACAAATGCTGTTGATGAGCATAAGGACGCAGGATGATGACGAGTTACGCGGCTCAATGTCAGGCTAACCTTTTGCTCGTGCCAGGAAACACCACCAGAAAATGCAACTCTGAAATACACACACACACACACACACACACACACGATCTCAATCAAACGGCGCATTTTGTGCTTTTTAATTTGTTGTTGTTGTTGCTTCATTGTGTTTGTTATGCATTTGACATTCATGCGCTTTGCTGCCTTGTCTGTCAACAATTAGCACGCTATTCATCACCAACTCCGCATCTGACTGACTGACGGACTGACTGTCTTTTCAAGACTCCGGAACCGCCAGAGAAGGGTCACAGGAACCAACAGAGTTGCTCAAAACACTGGTCGAAACAGTAACAAAACTGTTGTCTGCTACTTTAAGCTGTCACATGTACAGACGATGTGGTTTTTGCGCCAGGTTTTTGCCCTTAGCGTATTATTGTTACTTTTTTGTTTTTTGGCATAAATTTGTTGTAATTCGAGCTGAGCTGCAGTTAAGAGGTAACGCCGCATAAATAGTCAAGGTATAAATTCACACACAGTCGATGAGGCGCCAGCTGATTTATTTCAATTAGCGGGAAACAAGAGAAAAGTTAAAGAAAGCGTGGAAAAGTTTCGATACACTGAAAGTGTTAGCCAATGGAGCGATTTAGGGTTTTTGTAGCGAGCAGCCCTTTTCTAACCGATCCTTCTATACTATGTCATAATGTATTCAAATATTTAACCCTAGATGGTTCTTCTACGTCAAATCGGCGAAGAAGATCCTTTGTGTGACTTATTAGAACCAAAATCAGTACGTGATACGAAAAAAACACTTATAAAAGAACTATAAACTACAAAAAGGGTAGAATTACAAAATTATCTTGTATTATATGCAAAAAACCGCTTGTATGATATAATATTAATGAAACTAAGTTCCTTCATTAGTTTTAAGTATTATAATTAAGATTTAATCATGAAGGTTGCCTATAGTTTCACCTAATTTTCTTATTTATGCGACTTCGAAAAGTACTATTTTTAAAAGTAGTCGAAAAAGGTGAAGTTCTTGCAATTGATATTTTCAGTTAATGTTGAAGGAAAAAGTTGAAATCATTGCTTGATCAACGAATACAATAAAACAAAAGTATATATTTTCATGAAGAAAGTAAGTTGTTAAAAATTAAAATTTATCGTATTCGATTCGACGAAAAAGAATCTTATTCTTCTTTTTAACTGGCCATAACAAATCGTTATCGGGTTACGGCCTGATGTAAAAACATTCTTTCATTGGAGTTGTGTTTTTACGTGGTGGGTCCCAAACCCTACGCACAACCCTTTTAAGGCCTACTGGTCTCGAAAGAACCCAGTGTCATTGTTAGTCGCCTCATACGACAGCTTTAACATACTGAGGTAGTATTCTCTAACCCGCTCACCACACGGGGGAAGAAGAATCTTAGTGTATGTAAAATAAGAAGAACCATCCAGGATGTGGGGATTGATCCTCTAAATACTTCACTGCTTACAGATATGGCATTACTGCTTCATCTCTCCTTGAGAGAGTGCAAAATGACAAAGCAAACTTTAAATGGCAAAACTTTCGCAACGGTGGAACACCTCCTCCGCATTCCTGTAGCAGAAGGCTCAAACATCTTGATAGTTACTTTAAGGATAGTTCCAAACGGATTACATATTTTATCTCTGCATGTGAATAACCCTCGCCCTGACCAGGTTTCCTTTAAACGAGAAAGGCTCTTTAGATCCTAATCCATCCCAAGATTTTTGGACCTATACGCGTTGGCAACGACTACCGCATATGATGGAACGACGAGTTCTATGAGTTCTACGACGACATTGACATAGTCAGGCGAATTAAGATCCAGCGTCATGCTGTGCGTATGCATGAAGAAGCTCCTGCGAGAATGATCTTCAATGCGGTTGTCGAAGGGAAGCGACGAAAGGGCAGACCAGAGAGAGTACAATAGCTACCTTTGAAATCACCAATTGTAAAAGGCTCGAGCAAAGCAGAAGAGATCCTGAAAGAGAGCTTTACATAAGGCCGTAACCCGGTAGCGGGTTGTTATGGTTATATTAGGATTTCCATACAAGTACCTACGATTTCGTCACATTTACTTCGAAGATGTTTTTTATAGACGTATCTATTATCGCTCTACAAACACAAAAAATGTTTGCTGCAAAAGTTTGTGTATTTTTAATAACTTCTTGTAGTGGCATTGCTTGCAATATTGACACTGACATTCTTGCATGAAATCAGCACTGCAAAAGAAACAAACGGAAATACTCGTAAATTGGAAAGAAATATGAAAACAAAACTTGATTTTTGACAAAAACGTATTGTAAAACAGCTGCCAACGATTCTAATGAATGGAGCACATGCGAACTCGCAATTAAATGTAACTCAAATTTATGCTAATTAATGTATTGATATTGATGAAGAAGAATGTATTGATTAAAATTGATGGATCGGTATCCCATGTGTTATACGACCTTGTGTAATCTCGTTCTTTATGGCGTGCAAACATTACCTCGAAGTCAAATCACCCTCTGCAAGAGTATGATAATGTTGCCGAAAAGTAGCATACAGCATGCAAATTTATGTTTGCTGATTAGTTTGTTTGCGCCCATCCACTACCCATGAATTACGGCCCGAAATGTGACCAAGAAATTTATGCAACATGCAACATGGTCTCAAAGCCCAAATCGTGTGCGAGCTCATAAATAAATAGGCGAATGCAGCCAGCTAAATCAAAATTCGAATGCACACAAAGTTGATGATCCGGAGGCTTGAAGCGGAGCAGAGCTGCGCCATAAGCAATTAGTTACATAGTTGTATTTTTTGATTGCCATAATTTCGATACGCCACACGTGCAAACTAATCGATGCATAACTTTGAGGCGACTACATGAATAGATGTAGTCGTTGTTTTGGGGGAAAAAAAAACCAACAGCTTCAAATAGTTGCTCGATAGAAAATGCTTATAAAAATGTGTCTCGGAGCTTTGAATTTGCATATTAATTACATTACTGGCAAACTGAACTGCGCTGAACTTTTGTTCGACAGCAACTAATCTGTAACCCCCGAGAAATTAAAAAAAGATTAATTTAAAGCGATCAATGAACGCCATTTGCTCATTAGCCGACGGATCGGCAAGCGTGTGTACCAGGGCGGGATTTCAACGTGGCGGCAGGTTTGGCGCTAATTTTTTTTTTTCTTTTTTTTTTTTGGTTTGTACGCAATCAAAAATTTAAATTAAGCTGCAAAGTTCAGAAACTAAGTTAATATGCTGCTCGTTTTTTTTTTTCTTCTCAAACTTTTGTTTTGTATAGCGTTAAATTAATCCCCACAAAATTAAAATAAGCGGCAGCAACTTTTAACAAAATACAATTTATAAAATAAAAAAAAAAAACAGCAAAAAAATTGGTTAAGTTGTTTCGGCGCTCTGACAAGTTTTATAAATCTAAGTGACTTGATTCGTTAGCTGATTGTTTGCAGCAATTTTTTGCAAAAACCAAATTCGCCAAACACACAAAAATTAAATATTTTAATTAAAATGGCTCTTAATGACAGTGCTATCTGGTTTAACAATAGACCAACTCGCTGCAGCGCATTATCATCTCTAACGAATTCTTTGAACTCATTCAAGTTCAAGAGTCAGCGGTGAAACAGAAATAAAGATAAAGAGAGTCTACGGCTAATGTGCTGATAACAAAATTGGTAGAAAACTTTTCCATTTGACTTTCAAATCATTTTTGTTTGGGGTCAAAGATATGGCATATCTTAAAAGCATGCACACACACACTTCTCTTGAGGATCATAAACAATAAGCTTAAAAGTCTGCATATCATTATATTATAATAGCATAAAGAAAGGCTATAATAATAATAAACCATAAACAAAACATTCAGGGTTAAAAGCGTTAACAGATTTTTGCACTATTACCGTTTGGAAGCGTAAAAAAAGTGAAGCTGCTTTTATAAGTCTAATAAAAACACTAAAAATTTCGACAAAACTAAAATAAAGAATGAAGTCATACAAAAAGTCTTTAATCTGAATTAGTCAATTCGAATGCTTATATAATGGAACACACAGCCATAAAGAATGCCATAGATACTACTTAATAAATTAAGAAATTATACACTTGACCAAATAAATAATAACTAGTGTAGCTTTAAAGATCTGCAATAAATCAAACTTAAAGCGAACACGTTTTTTGGATCTCTGTTGGAACCTGTCCGTAAACAACTTTATTGAGCACAGAATCAATCCATCGTTTAAGGTTCTTCCTTTTTTATGAAGGTTTTGTTGTCAGCGAGGATATACGCCCTTATCAGAGTAGTCTGTTCTATATCACTGAAATGAGGCTGAAGATCGTAGCCTTCAGTTAGTTTAACCACGTTGAAAACTGCACTGATTAGCAATCAGATTTAAGTTACCTCTTGGATCTTGCTGTACTGATCCACGCTTATAAGCACAGGGTAGTTCAAGTTAAGCCCGTATAGATCGAAAATATAAAAAAAAAAAGTAGAATCTATAGTATAATTCGGCTCAAACTTCACTAGACATTATCTCCTTCTGCTCGTTGTTACTGCAAGCTCTAAGGAAGTCATTCTAAAGCCTTGCGTGACAGCAGGGTATACTTAATAAGGTACATGGACTCGGTTGACAACATTTTTTTGAGAGCCTAAGAGAGCGAGAGAGAGAGCGCAAATCAAGCAATGCATACACATGCACCCACTTTCCTCTTTGACGTTCTCAGCAGAATGAACAGTGTGAGAGCCGCAGAAAAGTTCTTCCTTGTAAGTAGTATTTCATCGTAAGGTATGATAACTCAGCCGACGTCGGTTCCGTAAATGTCGACCGCCGTAGAAAAAAACAATACACCTCCGAACACTGCCATGATCCTTGACGTTTATTTATTGTGTAACTAAAGGGGGCATTTAAGTTGTGGAGGGAACACTTCTCTGGTTTATTATCGTGCGATAATGGGAGTAATGACGCTCCCGGGGTTAACTTTTCGAAGTCCCCAAGCGGCTCAAGAACAACAAAGTTGCTGGCGCTGATGACCTGCCAGCATAGTAGTTCAAGACTGACAGCAATGCTCTTTTGCAGAATATGGCTAGATTAGAGCCCGCCCGATGATTGGAACCTTGGTGTCCTCTGCCATGTGACCCCATGGTGTGCATTAGCTACCGTGGTATCAGTCTTCTTTCTATTGCATCTATGGACCTATCGATTGTACTGTGTGAAAGACTAAAACCATTTGCGAAAGAACTGAGTGGAGTGAGATGGGATAAGATTACTTTTTCAGGGTCGTGGATCCTCATTCGGTAAAAGCTCTTCTGCCAGCATTGATACATTGTTGAGTGCTCCGTAGATGTCTGTACATGCTTCCAATGCGTATTTCAGTAGAGCAGGAGGAGTCTATGAAAAACACCTATGAATTATATACAAATTTAATGCTTTATTGTTTTCACATCAAATTTCACATCCGCTCAAAATATGGTCTAATAGCAGATCGTTGGAGCTATAAAACTCCCCTAAGTCAAACTTGAAGCGGATGCGGATGCTACTAGTTGCTTTTGCCAAAAATATCTTTAAAGAACTTCACTAAGCATACAAATAAAACTTTGGTATAAAGCAGCCCCTTGGCAATACCCCCGCCTCCATCTTCAAGCACATATCTTCGAATATTATGTTTGGGTCAGTAGACTGCAATTTATAATCCACCAAGAAAGTTTGTTGATTTTTCTTTACACCAAAAGCTGTCAGTTTTGTATGCGCATACTTTTCATGAAAATTGTTTTTCAAATAAATTTTCCATCCACACAGATGCACACTTACAAAAAACAAGCAGCCCATACATCTTACTAGAAAACTTGGCTATATTCTGCTTCTAAAGTCGCCTCAATCGAACGATCCTCAACGCGATTGAAAACATTACGATATTTTCTCTTAGTTGCTGGCTTTTCCACTGCTTTTGTTTGTTTATTTAGACATAATGCGCGAATAGTTTCACTCACCGTCAGACTGACTGACATGTGGACCAATTGACGGACGGACAGACGGACGGACGGACTGATTGGGAAGAGCGCTTTGATCTTGCCAGAGTGTGAAATGTAAGCGACTGTGTGTGTTTGTGGGTGAGAGTGTGTATGTACGTGTGTGCATGTGTGATTAATCAAATGTTTATAAGAAACTGGGGTAGTAGGCGGGTTTTTGTGCTCTTGCGCAACCCAAGTCGCAACCAAATCGAAATTGGAAACAATAATATAATTAAATATTTATAAAATGTACGTAACAACAATTCCAACACTTGTACCAGCTGAGAGGTAGCGGCAGCGGGTGAGCACAGTAAGGGCAACGGCAACGGACCTGTCAAAAAGTGACATTTCCCACATCAACGGAACGGAACGCGTCGACCAAAACTACGGAGCAGCCAACCAAACCGAGTGGAAGCGTACAACAATTTAACATTAATTCGCAGTCAAATATTGTTGAATTTTTTATGCGCCAAATGTCGTCGTTGTCAAGTGCCAATGTTGCATGTATGTATGTGTGCGCAGGATCGCTGCTCGGAGCAGGATGTGGCCTGCTGAAAAGGGGGCTGACGGACGGCCTGACATACAAAATGGCACACTCTAACGGATGTATTAACGCATTGAGCAGCAACGCCCGCCGGTTTCTATATGTAAAATAAGCAGACGAAGAGTTTTTTGTGCCTGCACTTAAGTTGGCAAGGCGAATGCTCTGTAATTGTGTGTGAGTGTGTGTGAGTGAGTGAGTGTGTATGAGTGAGTGTGTGTGTGTGTGTTATTGTGCACTGCTCATCCAACCAGCCGGGGCAAGCAGGCCAATGTGCATGTACTTGTGAGTATGTGTGTGTGTGTGTGTGTGTGTGTGCGTCAGTCGCTTGCAAAATGTCAAATGTCAGAATTTGACATGCGTGTGACATATCAGTGGCAGCTTTTACATTAATCAAACTCCCTTTTTCTTCCATGCACCACCAACACAAGCAACAACAACAACAACAACCATAAGAAGAGAAACAACAACCGCCAACGACGACGCTGATGACGACGACCAAAGACCGACAACCGACGATGATGACGACGCTGACGACGGTGGCAACTCTGGCGATGCTACACAATTGACACATTGAATTAGGGACATGACGCCTTCTCTTGTTGCTAAAATACACAACCAATTCCACGCACTCACACTGGGAGCAAGAGCTGAAGTGAGTGCGAGTTGTACACGCATATTCATTTGCTATATATTCGATTGATTCAGCATGCATTTTACAGTTCTAATCGTATCATGTGAAACTTATTTTTGGAATTGCGGTTTCCCTCTCGTTACGCTATTTACAATATCACAAAATTGAAATCCATGAAAATGCAGGGCAGTGGAGCATGGCCTCAAAATTTGAATGACACATTGTTTAATGCTGGTCATTGAATGGGAAAATTACGCTTAATCCCATTTGGTTATGCTTACGCTATTGGTTATTGGTTATTACCATGGGATAAGCTTGATATGGATAGACTGAGCTGAAATGAGGAAAATAAGTGAGCGAAAAGGTATGCTTGGGGTTATCTTGGAAGGGTGGCAAACCATTCAATGATTGACTACTGTAGAAAATTTGTTGATTAGAAGTAGATTCTATTAGGGGTTCTTAATAGCAAGTGCTTAGCATGCCGTTAAGAGACGAACATTCGGAGAGATATATCTTGCGGTAGAAAATCTTCGCTATAGGGTGATCTATAAGAGGTTGTGATGTTTAATTAAGCCATGCAGCTTTAGGAGAAAGCAAGAAACAAGAAATTCTTAAGCTGCTACCGCTTAGTAGTGTTTGTGAAAAGTTTAAGGATCTTCATAACAAATTTTTGACATGGTTCTAACTTTTTAAGAGTACCTTTAAGGATGAATTTGTCGATTGGATAGTGGATAAAGAAATCTGGAAAGATAGACCAAACGTAGGATAGCTAGGCCATTTGTGACAGGAAGCTCTTCAAAATGCGCTTGGCTCGACAAAGGAGTTGAAATCAGAGACCAAATTCTTGAATGGGAAATCACATTCTTCGCAGCTGCTGTAGGAAATCGGGAAGACCAAATTCACCTTCAACTTTGCACTTTGGAATGCATTGAATGATTTTCTTTGTTATTTTTCTTATTTTGCTGCAATACCCGATGAAGGACTTTCCACTTCGTGATATGAAAATTACCCTAGTGCGCTTTTCCAATGGAGGCACGCTCGACCCATTCACCAAATTCTTCCCACAGCTGCATTGAACTAAATTCACACTGTATATTCTACGCCACACACACATATATATTGGCATCGCATGCTCGGTCTTTGGATTTTAATCAACATTAATGCCATCAAAGAGCTCCTAGAATTCAGCTTTCATCGCGGTCTTTTGCAATCAATTGCCTACTAAGACCAAAGTAACATAGATTAATAAGAGATCCCCAGCTTGGTTGTTCGATGTGACGGTTTTCCCAAGGTAAACGAAGTCTTTGACAACATAAAAAGTATCGTTTTTAAAATGGATCTCTCTTCTTCAAAATGATGAAAACATATTCTTTGTCTATAATAAGTAACCTGGCAGATTGTATTCCAATAGCCGTAAAAGCTCCGTTTTGATATGAATATCATTGGTATCCCGTGATCCCGTTCCGATGAGTACACAATGATATCAATAACATCTGATTAGATTACAAATTCTCTTTCTTCTCTAAATCCTCAAGCGATATGAAAAGTTCACAGACGTAAGGCTTTACGTCTTTCTGCTACTGCTAGAATTAGCTGAACTTGCTCCTCTGCGAATTGATAAAGCCGTCAACAAATTCATTATATATATTGTATCAGGTACAATATACTAATCAAAATGTGCACAAATATTGTGTTCCAAACATTCATTTTATCATTCGAAGGAAGTAAATGTTCATGATTCTATTTTTATAATATGTCTGAGACCCGAAGTATCCATCTAGTACATGATCCGTCTGTTTTTTTCCTCTTCTCTTAGTATTTGCTTAGTGGTAAATTTCCCAATGCCACAAAAGGGAATTGGCCCTATCATGGCCTTCGCAGCGCCGTCACTTGCCAGTCCGTCAGTTTCCCCTATTCACGAACAGTTCTAAAAGTATTACATATTTCTTATGGCAATCTTCCGACTTCTTTAGGAAGCGATATTCCTCTTCTCGCACGAGCTGCTCATATCGAGACGACTGTGACTATCGAGGCATCTTTTTTTTTACTCTCTATAGTATCGTATCTTTTTCTTATCTTAAATATCGTAAATTTCGGATAGCGCCACCATCTATAGTTTTGCAGCTCTAATTCGTAGAATGCTATATTCCAGTCGAATAAGCTTGAATATGCTAACCTCTTAATAAAAGTTAGTAAACCAAAATTGTGATGAGTTTTCGTTAAATAGAATTTGGTAGCAAATAAGAAAAAAAAATTGTCTCGAGAAATTTTTGAAATTGTTATATTGAAAGTTTTACGAATGTTTTTGCATAAAAGACTTCCCTTTTCAAAAGCTTTCAATATGGGTCTTCGCTTATTATACCACGGCTTCAAATAAATTTGAATCAAGATATAATAGAAACCGCATTGATGAAATCCCCGGCTCTTGTTTTAACCGACTTTACAATTAATGATAGACTACTGTTTATTTGACACCCTTGCAAGACAATATCATTAAAGTTATCTCTTGACATATGGACCAATTAAAAAATAGAAATTGCTTACATAAAAGAGAAATTTATTGAACAGACGGAAATGGCTGCTAAAATAACAAATGATATGAATGTTATCCATTTGACACCTTAATAGAGCAACAGTATAAGAGATTGCCGACTTACAACAACATCATTTAGAAGAAAATAAAGAAAAACTCCTGCATAACTGGTGTACGAAGAAAGTAAGATACTTTTCTCTGGACAACCAAACAAGGCGCTGACACTAAAACTACTTGACATACCAAAGACCAAACACTATCTATCAACTATTAAAGCTGCCCCCAGAGTAAACAAAGCACAATTAACTGACTGACACTTTGTCTTCATTAGGCAGCAGCAGCAACTGCAGCAGCAACATCATCTGCATCAGATCTTGCCATCTTCATTAAAATTACTGTCAATCCAAACCCAGCAGCAGCAGCAGCAGCCTCAGTAGCACTCTAACACTTAACGACAACCCATCAAGTTGATCAGTAGCCAGCTCAAGAGCACCATCATATATTTGCATTGACTATTCGAGTTGAAGTCCAATTTATAATGTTGTCCGGTTCAAGACCCGCATGCGCCTGTCAGCGTTTGAAGCAATAAAAATCTAATCCTGCTGCAGTGCCTCATCAAGTCCATTATCAAGAAAGTGTGTTATAAGAGTAGCTACATGCTATAAAAAGCAAAAAACGTGAGCATTTGATCAAGTTAATGAAACTGTCCAAACATTTGTCAAAGGTTTTATGAGACGAACGTTTTGTATCTAGATACATTTCGTAACTTTTAGCTTTCAGTTCAAAATGGCGCAGTTGACGCAACATAACGGAATGCATGACCAATTCTCACTCAAATTTCAGCTATATGCCCCATACATCAAAATGGAAATCAAATGATTTACACTGCGCATGCGTGAAAAGCCGCAGGAGGCACGCAGACGCAGCGGCTGAAAACATGGTTTGGGCCACACATGCCACAGCCGCTGCGGCGCCACCAAAATAGACTTTGGGCTAATTGTGCCAGTTAGCAGCGGCTTAGAGACAATGGGCCAACGGCGCCATGACAAAATCAATAAAAACGAAAAAAAAAAACAACTCGTAATATGGTTTTTTTGTGCTGGCTACTTGGCTTTGAACTGAACTTTTCAATAGACATAAATCATGGCCGGTTGTGGGCATGTCTGGCAGAGCGTTATATATGGCTGTGCCGGTACAAATGATGCTCACAAACATGTAGAACATGACATGAAACAACAACAACCAAATCATCAACCTTAAGCAACTTCATCTACAACTTCACTTTACCGCCAGCGTCGACGTCACGTTTTGTATGTAGAGTTACGACGAATTGAAATCACTTTTAATGCGCCTTGATTTATTATCATCTCAAATTGAGCGCGCGCTCTCAAGTGTTGTTGGCATTTCTCTTACAAAGTGTTATGAATCAACAGAAAAAAAACATACGCTCAAGTGTCCTTTCAAAGGAAAATGCAGCAAGCTAAATCTTCTGCTTGTCATCGTCCTCACGAATCGCCGCTCGAGCTCATAGCAATTGTAAATTTTGACATATTCATTTGATCATTCAGAGAGAGAGCGAGATGACACCGAAAGGTGTTACAGCCATGACATGCATTTATGCAACAGTTGCAGTCCCTGCGCACTTGATCACATCTGACGCTGTCTGGCAACGCCGCCGCCTGGCTCTTTTGGGCTAATTTGCTATGCCGCAGCGCGGCTATCAAAATATTGTTAAACATTTTGTCCAGTCGTCTGTCCCTCTGTCCCACACTCAATACTCATTGTTTGTCTTAAACAAATATAAATAAATAATTTAAAAGCGGATATATTAAGTTTATTGCAACTCAGCTGCATCGACAGCTGCCTTTCCGACTGCAAATTATAAAACAATTCGCTTTAGTTTATTTTAAGGCGTTTTGCGGGTGCATCTTATTACAATAACTTAAAGGCGCATCATTCGCTTTGCTCCTTTATTTATTTTACTCTTTAGCTTTTAATTATAATAAAAGTGCATACAGCATAGCAAATTTTCTTGACCATCTGCAATTTCAGATTGTTTCTTATTGGGAAGATTGCACCACGGGGCGCACTTGACTCGTTGAAGACCTCTGAGCTCTGAATTGGCAATATGCATGGCTTATGATGTCATGCGTTTAGATTTAAATTATTTTCAATGCGGCACTGTGCTACAAAAAGCGAATCGGAAATTGAGGCACTTACAACGAGGAAAACACCCGTGTGGTGACAGGCTTAGAGAGTACCTCAGCAGGTCAAAGCTTGACACTGGGTTCTTTCGGGACTAATAGAACCACTTCAGGCCTTAAAAGGGTAGTGCGAAACTTGCGCTTTGCTTATATGCACATGTGTTATAAAAATTATAAAAATCGGATGAATACATTATAAGTAAAGTAAAAAATTTGATAATTTCAACACCCCCTACCTCGTGTATAAGCTGCTCCAAAATTGTACTACGCATATTGTACATATAGTGAAAGAATATAAAAAAAGGACAAAAGGTAGTCACAGTTTTGATGATTAGGCTCACACAAAAAAAAATTGGGTAAGAAGACTCGTGTGAGCCCAATTATCAAAGGTGTTTACCTACGCAAGGTGTGGGATGTTGATAGCTTTCACTTCGAGAGCTGCGGAATCCTTCGAAGAAGTGACGCACGGCGTCAAAACGATCGTTCGCGACGTTCGAACAAGAGAAAGAACCAATTTGAAAATGGAAGCTTTCAATTACGACAAAAACTTCGATACAGCTCGCACACCGTTGTAGTGATTGGGCAAATGGAAGTCTGCTTGCACTGTCATGCAATAAAATTTCACAGAGAGACACGAGGAACGTTGTGCTGTAATGGAAAAATAGCTTTATCCGCCACTTAACAATCCACCCGATCCACTCTTGACGTACATGTCTAGAGTTGGGAGTACTTTTATATATAAATTCTCAAACACATTCGGAAGTACAACTCCAGTTTCCAAATGACATCTTTCGGAGGAGCATAAATTGTTAGAGCGTCTAACTCTAACTACATTCACCTGAGGAACGTATGCCGACCGATGATTACAGAGTCTTAATAAGAGCAGATCGAACAGCCGCTGGCGAACACGAAAGACGCTTTGACGCGTCAACCTACGATGTCGCGTTTGTGAAGGTCGGTTCAGAACTCGATAAGTGTGAAATCGAATGGCAGATCTTTCCATGATTAAATGATCTTCTTAAGAAGAGCATGGGAGAAATTTTAAAAATATAGGATATAAGCGGTTATATCCTATATTTTTAAAATTTCTCTCATTCTCTTCTTTTTGCTCTCACAGCACAAACAACAACTTCTAACTCTCCTATGCACACTGCTAACACAGTATATACAAGAGTAACACCAACCGAGCGTAAGTTCGCCGAAAAAGTTACTCTTATGAAGTTTTTCAACTTCTCGGTGCAACGTCAGTAGTGTGTTCTGTTCAGTCATTTCGATCGGGATGGAAACTGAAAATGAAGGAGACCAAAAATCAGATGCTAATTTACTTAGTTAGGGGCGAGCCAGAAATCCTTAGACGGTTTTGCCTTAACTTTCACTTTAAAAATCCGTCAGTATTTTATTTTTAACGCTCTCAAAGATATTTCTGACACATTGACATATTCCTTTTCCACTGAAATTCGCCTTAAAAGGGTATTTGTTATCCAGACAATATTGGATAGAAATTCGGTTGAAAGAGATTTCTGGCACAACCCCTGTGTAAATTAAATTGATGGAATTTTTTAATTTTCTTATCGCAATTTGGCTTACGAAACTGAAGGTTACGATGTTTCGCATATCAGTAATACTCAGCATTGTTAGTATGAGAGTTACTTTAACTGATAATAATGGGAATGTTTCATTTATCGATAATTCGCAAAATACAAAAATCGTTTCTTATCTAAACGTTTGTCAAACATGAAACTACGCTAAAACGATCGTTAAAGCTAACGTAACCAGAGCCGTTGATACAGTTTTTGGTACGTTATATGTTGCTTTTGACGGAAACTGGTGCCGTTGTATTATTGTAACTAACTAAGTCGTTTTTGTCACAACTCACACATTACTGTGCGCAGTTATCGTCACACTTTATCGCCACAGCTTAACGTCAAACGTTATCGTTACACGTTCACATTACGATAGATTTAGTCAAGCTACTTTAGTCATAAGATTTGAAAGTCAATTACTTACGTATTTTAAAGACTCATACATACTTTAACCATTTTGAAGCATATAACCAATTTTATGTTTCACTGTGTAACTTCTGACATTTGATCATATCAATGCAAGAACACAAAATTTTTGTGAAAACTGATTTGTTGCTTAGCACACAAAACATTTGCGCAATCATATCGTATAGTAGTAGCAGCCACACCCCCTTTAACCCAAACTCAGCCCCCTTCGTACGCCCCATGCAATAAACTTAATACGAAAACTTTTCAATTTAACAAACGCCAAGAACGCATGCTGCGCAGCGTAACGCAACAGTGGCCAAAGTCCGTGGCAGAGGCGGCGGCAGCGACGAGGAAGCATCAGTGGTAGAACCAGAGAACTACATGGCCATGGTAGCCAGTAGCTGGCCAATAGTACTAGTAGTTGTATTAGTAGTTGGCCCTGGCAGATGATGAGCTACTGGCGACTGTGGACCGGCTGGCTGCCCGGCTGATAAATCACAAATTCATTTGAGCGCGTATCAATGCGAGGCGAAGTCGAGGCGCGGCCACATCCACAAACACACATCCATATCCACATCCATGGGGGCTACTGGGTTTTTTTTTTCTTTCCAGTACTTATACGCCATGCTAAAGCTATGCACGTTGTAATTATTTTTACGCTCTTGTGCGAAATTTCAAATTCATTTCATAATTCAATGTAATGGCCGGACAACCGCAAAACGCAACTCTAATGACTGATGGGCCAATAAACTAAACGATTTTATGCACGGAGTCGAGAAGTGCGACATGCCAAGTAATGAAATATAATTAGAAATGCATTTAAAATGCTGAACAGTGAAAGGTTTTCAGGAAAGTCAAAGAGTCAGCGTCATATTCAGAGCGTACTTAGTAGAAGAAAACTGCCTTGATTGCTAATTGCTTTAACGCTATTCCGTCTAATAGCAAAGTTGGCTCATAAATTGATAGAAAAATTACTTATTTATTTAATTGGACGATATGACGGTACATAAGCGAGAATTACACTAGCAATTAAAGGCACTTCAAAATGTCAATATTCCATTAAAAAGATCTAACTTCTTGGCTTCGATTTACATATAATGTGTGGGTTAAGTTTGTTTAGCATAAGCGCAAAAAACTGTACTGTGTACCTATATTATCAGTTAGAACTGCGCCAAAGCCACAAAATCGGAAAAACTAACCGAATTTTAGAGTAACTTTCGCATAAATAGCTTTTCGCAAAAGTAAATCTAACCAAAAATTTCTATCAGGGAGGTGCGGAAGGCTTACAATAGTAACAGTATCCTTAACTTAATTTACAGAGTACACTTCTTTTTCTTCTCCATAACAACCCATTAACGGGTTAATGCCTGAGTTAGGGTACTCGGTGACACCAAATGCAGTTAGTGTGCTCTCTACCTGATGTTACCAACGGAGATACAGTCTGTTTTGGGGATGCATTCGTGAGTCCGCTTCGCTGCGGGTCACTCCAGTGGTCAAGCACCCAAGAGAGCTTACGCTGATTGAATGATGCCTGATTTGGTACAGTGGCGTATCTGTTAACTCGTTTGCTATTTGCGCTGAACTACTTCAAAGTTTTACTGTCCCGTTAAGTACCGTTTTCGAGTACTAACTACTTAACGCTAAAAGCACATAGCATTCTATTGACTTATGCTTCAAGTATCGTATAGATGATTCCAGTTGAATTAACCCAGTCTTTCAGCTTTCTTTCCTTTCGGAGCCCACAGTACAGAATATTTAACCTTTCAAGAAGTAGACTATTTCGCCTGGGCAATGATGTGCGCTATACAGAGTTTAAGAAAAGAATAAGGTCTTGTGCACCTTTAATAATCACACTGGCAACCTTCTTCTTTGGTCGAAAACATTTAAGCGGTATTGTAGCAGTGTCTTCTGGGATATGAAAATTCCAGCGGATTGCCAGTTTATGCGCTTCTTCGCCTACAAAACGCTTAATTGGTCTAAAAGAGAGTATTTCTCTCTTTCTGATTCTGAAGGATGGAGCCAAGTTTAGTTTCTTATGCTTTTTAGAACTTTATGAGAATTTGTCTGCATTTTCTCAACTTTTCTCTGAAAACCGGAAGTTTGTCTCACTCCGTCCGAAACGTTCTGCAGGGCACGTAAAAGAAAAAAAATTCAATTCAGAAATTATTATCGGTTTTCATAGTTAGAGTTTGGTCAATTGCTCAATGATAAGAATAATAACAACAAAAACAAAACAAGAGCTTCAATTTTATAGAGTTTTACGAAGGAGTCGATTGCATGGTTAGCCTGTAGAAGCAGGACTGTAGTCGGATTTTGAATTGAACTATTTTTAAGCTTAGATATAAGTATATGTTTTATGATAATTCAAGCTATAGGAACTACGCTTATGCCGATATATCCCCAAAACCCCTAAACCATTTTTTGACAAAAAAAACTTCCGGTTCCGAGCAAACTAAAGAAAGACTCATATAAAACTTTTGAAGGCGGTTATTTTATATATAAGCCTTAACTAAAGTACTTACTAAAGTTTAGCTTAAAGCTGTAAGCCGCTGAACTCTGAAACTATTTTGTCTATAACTTCAGCTAACTCCTTTAAACAACATTTTCTTAAGTTTGTTATTATCATAGATAAGCACTGAAATTTGCTCTACTAAACGCTAAATTGTCAAATCTCCAGAGCGCATACTTAAAAGTACTATCATATCTCGCTATTATCTCTGGGTGTGCCTTATAATATGCTGCTAACAAACGACAATTCAAACATCACGTTTCACTCAAATTTCGTAAACCACATATATCAAAGACCACTTAAAAATTCCAATAAAAGGTTATCTCAAAAATATTTATATTAAAATTTAACGCCACAAATCAAAGAAACAAGAAATATTTGCCGACACTCGAGGCCAAAATGAAACTAAACAGCTATTAAGCGTTATGCCAAAAACAAAAACGACTCTATGACAAAAGACGTTATCGAAATTTACAAGAAATACAATAAGAAATTCATAATAATGGGTTAGACATACCTATAACAAAATCAATTACAAAGAGATTTCTCTCTCGATAACAACAAGCAAAAAGACCAAAGTTGGTAATTGAATACAACGGGTATGCTGACTATAGTACGCGCTAGATAGGTGTCTGTGCGCAGGTCGCCGCCGCCGCCGCCGCCGATCATGCTCAGAATCTGCATATTCATGCCGCAGACATGAGCACAATGGATCCAAAAAGTACCGCCACTGACACGCTGTCTGTCGCCATTTGATGCGGTCGAGGAGGCGGGCGGCGGGCGGCGGGCAGAGCGTGAGCAGGCGAAGTGCTGCTACAGCTGACAAAAGTTACATCGGAGCAACTAATTGAGTGGGGCAGACAATGTGGCATAGATAGGGGTCACATTTTGTGGCGTTTTTTGCGCCTAGAGCGCTCTGCTCGGAATGCAAAGTTGGCGCTGCCGCCGTCACCGCCGCCTTTCATGATGCTTTTTTGAATCTTTTTTTTTTTTTTTATTTACAGAGTCAGAGGCACGGGCTTTAAAGTCACACGCGCTGCTTAAGTATCTGCGGCTCAAATCAATCTTATCAAGCATATGAGATACATGCACAACAGTTTTCGATTTCTTGTATATGTAAGTTGCTTTGGCTTTTGGTTCTAAACAATTCCAAACAAAGTCAGGCAAAGGCGAAACAAAACCAAAAGCCAATACATTTGCGGCTGTCACCTAAGCTATTAACCTGATTTTCTAGATTTTCAATCAAGTCAAAAACCAAAAATGAAAAAAAACCAAAAAAAAAAATCGAAACGAAACGAAACAGAAATACAGACAAAACACGCACACAAAAAAGGAGAAAGAATGGCTACAACAACAAAAAGCCACAGAGCTTCGTGCCGCCATATCTACATACCAAAAAGTATCTTACCAATAACAACAACAAGAGCAACAACCACAATGGCCATAATCCGGTATTGTATCTTGTATGGATCGTCGTTGTCGATCGTCGCTTGGCCGGCTGGATCTGCTGGCTTAGAGCCGTCTGTCCAGACGGACAGCACATCATGAGCACAGGCTGGCATTATTATAAAGTCAAATTTTGTTTCGTTTAAATGCGATCTTTACGCTGAAAGCGTGTGTCCCTTTTTCCCAAAAATCAAAAAGAAAGAGCAAATCCAGAGCCAAGTGCCACAGAAAAAGCAAGAAACAAAAATTGAAAAATCCCGAAAACAAAAAGGGCATTTTTTTGATTGAAATCAATTTAAATTGTTTTCTAGAAAAGCCGCCCGACCAATACACAAAACGCTAAACACCAAAAATGAGAAAAGGCTAAACGGCAAACGGGGTATGCGGCATTGGTATTTACAAAAAGTATCCACAAGATACTTTATGCCATGGCGTGTGCATAAGCATGTGCGGGTTCACAGGTACTCGACAGCTATCCAAAACATATCACATCACGGCAAATATAGTCATGCATATGTCCAACTGTTGGCAGCTATTTAGATGGATTAACTCCAAATCCCAATGCATGAAAATCAATGTGAAAATTAGAAAATGAGATTTTTGTCGAACACGAGAACACGCGTAGTGATGTGACTCTTTTGGATGAAATGTGTATAGGATTTGAAGTTCGTCGTGCTGTGGAATAATTCATACAAATATGACGTGTGGATTTTTTAAAATGTCTCAAGGTTTATGCTGATGATTTATGCTTAGAAGTTTTCATATAAGTCTTGTACTAGTTTGTCTGTAGATTAAAGTGTTAATAATGTACTTAAAGGGGATATAATATGCTTGAGGGAAGAATCTTAAATGAGATTCTGATGGGATTTAGCTAAAAAAAGTTGACTTATTTTAGAAACTGCTGCATCGTTTTTGACGAGATTATCACAGCCAATACCTAAAGGTTTTTAATTAGGTAGATAGAAAACGCGGCAACCCTGTCGATCTGCACGGACTTTGTCAACCCTCCGAAAGAGCAGCTATTCAAGTAATAAGACCATCAAAGTCTAAGTCGAACGAAAGTTTTTAGGATAGAAGCCAAGGGTTACAGTTAGTAAGAATCCACCTTTATTGCCAGTAAGTCAAGTTCAGAAAGATGTGAGAATCCAAAACAAATTAACACTGGACTAACTTGCAAGTTTTACTGGTGGTTTCCGCTCAAATTGGGATATAAAGTGAAACTTCTCTAATGCATTTTTGTTCAATAAACGATATTTTTTGAATGGAAATGTTGGATTTCCTCCGTCTACAACTTAATTTCATGGCTTACTAGGGGGTTCCGCCCCCTGTCTTTTACGCTAACCATACCCATACCGATCCCCTTCCCGTTTCTCCTCTTTTTCCTCACCCATTCCCTCTTCCTATCCAAATTCCTCTTTATCTTACATCATTTCTGTTTTCATAACTTTACATTGGTTAGCTGGCCTTCTATGACATACTTAGACCTCAGTTGACTGGCTTGCCATTAGTAGGCGTTGCCAGACTCTTTCTAACAATGTCGACAAAAACACTTTTCTTTTTTTTTGTAATTTAACGATTTGTTGTGCAAAAAAAGCTGCTTTTAGAAATCAAAATCCGTACAGTTAATTCTCAAAATGGCCATTCGCCAATTCTGTGAAATGATTAAAGACAGACAAAATGCTACAAATCTTGATTGTTATCTGAAAATTTATCAGCTTACGATGCAGAATCATTTAACTTATTACAATAGGCCACAAATTTTTCCGTTACATTTGGGACACTTTCGCAGAGAAAAAATATGTTAAAAGGTGATTTTTTTATATGTAGCTAAATTCTTGACAAGCTTTTAAAAATGTTCACTTAGCGTTTCGATTCGATTAGTTTCGGTTCGCAAGCTATCGTTGAAATATTTAGATCCTCCCCAATCCCAGGCCTATAGGTCTATATAGGCCATCCTACAACTTGCATAGTAATAAAGGAGGATAGCTAAGGAGAAGAAGAAAAGAAGAGAATAACCTTGAGGCGTTTATCAAATAAGTTGACAATATAGATAAAGCTGAGTATAAGACAGTAGTATAACAACTGACAAAATCGGCATAGCTCTTTACTAAGTTCCTAGTGATCGCTTTCCGTCCATTTTAGACTGATTTTGTGTGGCAGTTTGAGCACTTGCATTGCATGAAAACTTGAGCGATGGCTGCCCTTTTTCTTCATCCATCTGGAAATTTTCGAATTCCATTTCGAAAAAATGACTCATCTTTTAAAGCGATCTTTGTTTTCGGACCATATCAGTTTTAAACGATAGACGTTGACCAACCAAATTGCGTTGCATCCTTCGGAAACACCAACAATCAGAAGGAACAGTGCCTTGGGTGCCGTTGCTCATCCCATATGCGTTCTTTAAAACATGAATCCTAGCATTTTTTTGCTGAAGACTAACTTTATTATGTATTTTTCTACGATATTCTCGCAATAAACGGCTCAAACGAATTAAGAATAGCTAATAACGATCGCCCTTGGGGAAGCGCACGGTACACGACACCCTTTGGGTTCCGCCAAATGCAGAGCTTGGATGTCTTGGAGATGTCTAGACTCTTTGAAACCACCACAGTCGAATGTGACTATGAATCATTCATAACAGCCAAAGCTTAAATAATTTGTACTCTCAATACAATAATAATAAGTACGAAGAGGAAATTTGGAAAAAAGCTGAAGAACATCTTTTTAATTGAAAAAATCTTTTCCCACTATTCAACCAATAATTTCTGTTAACTAGTCAGCCAAGCCCCTATCTAGGCCATTAAAAAACTTTAAGAACCATTCTTTGAATAACTTCAAATTAAAATAATAAATAAAATGAATTGCAAATCTTATGAGTTTTGACCATAAGAGACGCCTTTATGCCATGACCATAACTGAAACGATTTTTATCATTTTAAGAAGTGACCATATGAAATGCCATTAGTATGCCAATTTAAAGCGTTCTGTGGAAGACCATAAAACGCACATAAATGTCGTCATGATTCAGAATGGGCCTCACACAGCACTTTGGACACCAACTTTCCGGTAGGCACGACGGAAATTCAACTTAATGGCCATTAAAACTATAACTATTAGTTTGATGTTGGCTTCCGAGCTCGAAGAGTGGCCCCAAAACGGAAACAAGGCGTAATGAGTCTTGTAAAACCAAGACACAAAAACCAAAACAAAACACGATTTCAAATGAACTTTTAACCTCGACGACATGTCGGCATATTACAGGTGCACATGGCACACTGTGCCGGACTGTAGTGGACATATGCTCCCAAAAATGACAACTTTTTGGACAAGTGTCAAAGCGTGTGATTTATGCGCGCGCTTACCAAGAAGTCAACGCACACAGACAAACGGCGGCAGCGGCGACGCATGCGCAATGACCCGCAGGGCCAAGCCAGTGCCACGGCAAAGGTTGGATTCTTGGATGGACAGCGGGCAGCGGGCAGCGGGCAGCCGCAGCGGCTGGAACAAATGTTAATCGCTTTAATCTCTCAAGTGCGCCGAAAACATACAATGTGGATGGGAATGACATTGACAACGACAGTGAGAAAGACACAGGAACGTTTCCGTCACATTGACGCTTGTCCAGCGTATGTGTGTATGTGGACATGTGCGTCGTCGCACTTGTAACCAGCAGAGGCAGCCGCAGCAGCAGGTTGTCAGACATTGAAAACTGCCGACATGCCGAACAACTACAGCAACTACATGCAACAATTTCAACAAACAATTTCTGGCGATAAGCGCAAAAAAATGCGATTCTAATGCAATTGCAACAACAGCTGCAACAATTACTACAACTATGCAACGCATACACTAAGAAAAACAATCGGCCAACTGACACATTTAAGAGTGATTTGTTCTTCAAATTCTTGAATTAAATATACATCAATCAAAGCGAATCACAATTCCGTTTTCGATTTGTCGTAATGACAGCATTGATCATCGAATTAATAAGCACAAAATGGATAGAAGCGTTGAAAATTTGTATGAGAAAGTTTAAGTAATGATTGTAGGAACTCTATGGCACCAACAGCAATGCTCCGAAGCTCCGCGTATAGGTGTCTCTGGATATGGAGAATAATATGTGGGTCATAGAACAGCCAGGAAAATACGTATTTAAGCATATCAGCAAAAAAAATATATATTTGGTCAAAACTGGTCCACTATATCATATGAATTCTATACAAGATGTAAATGATACATAATGAATTAGCATAATGAGGCGCAATCATAAGAGTTAGTTTTACCTCCAAGGCGAGCCGTTAGCTGTTTCACATAGAAAAATATTGCAAAAGTTTCTTATGGTCTACTAAAAAGAAGGTTCCTAATGGTCCACAAGAGAGTAGTTCCCTTTCGAAGCTGCGAAATTTGCTATAAACTGTTACAGGGCACAGAAACTACATTTCTTATGTATTAACATAGGGTAAACCCCTGTCATAAAGGGCCTATACATTATGCAGAACCACACTGAAATAATGGATTTCAGTCTTAAAAAAGAGTATCCTAAAATATAGCATGACCTCTTATATGTAGATAGTTGCATAATGTCGTGTTACCTAAAGCTTATGTATAAGCTACCATCACGGCATATACGCGGCAAACAAGCTGGTTTTAACTTCAAGGCGCGTCATTAGATGTTTCATGTCAATAATATGGATATTCTAAAGTCTCTTATGGTCTACTAAGAAGTAGCTGCCTGATGGCGCTCTATAGAGCAGGTTCCTTTGGGCGCCTACATCGCTTCCAAAAAGGCCACACTGAAACTACTACTAGTACATTGCTTGTGTAATCGTAGTAGGTTACACCCTTGTCATAGAGAGCCTACCAACTATCCAGATTAGTGGTAGAACTCCAGAACCACAGTGAATTAAAAGATTTCCGGCTTGAAAAAGGGTATCCTATAAAAGGAAGTTAGAACTTCGCTTTTGCCCGTTGCGACTGCTTGATTTTCTTTCAGTGCACAAATAGCACTTTGAGCTCGGGGTGGGGGAACTCGTAACTTATAACTTGCCATGCTTAAAATATTAATGATCTATGCACTCGGCACTTGGCCGTTGGTAGCAACCCAAATCAAAATGATCGTCTAGCACTTGGCGATCACTTAAAATAAAACCAAGACTCATATGAGTGTTGTTTTTTTTTTTGTTATTTATTAAAATTCTAAACAGCTAAAACTTATGTCTGAAAACTAAAACTCAAGTCGACTGAATCATTTTGAACTGCAAGAGTTATGACCAAGGCTGCAAGCAACTTGAAAAGATATCTATGGTTAACAGATTGGGGCACATTGTGTGTGATTTCACTAACTGATTTAGATGCAAATCAAATCAAGAGCCCAATAACATGGGCATGTCCAGGGAAAATTGGATAACCCCAAGTTCCCGCACCACAAGCCGACAAACTATGAATGCTATATTGTATTGCTTATGGATTTCAAATTTAAATTTAAGACCTTACACATTGAGTATTTTAATGTGGCTACAAACAAAAATTCAAATTGGCCGCCACAATGTCCAGGCGACGTGACCCCGGACCCGTTGCCAACCCCTTCTACGTGGTTGTTGTTGTAGCTTGTATGTTGTGTGGCATAATACTGGCAGATACGCATCTGAATTGTGTATAAGACCATCAACGGACACATTTATTTCATGTTTATGTTGATATTTTTTTGAATATGATAAAAAGCAGCAGAAGATAGAATAGTAGCCAGTAGATACTGTAGCTAAGAAAATGTTTCGTTTCGTTTCATTTCGTTTCATTTTATTTATGTTAATGCAGCAGGCGTACGGCGGGTGTTCAGTTGCGGGGCAACATGGAACTGCCGGCGCGACCACTGTGGCGGCTACTCATCATCATTGCCGGTCATCATTGGCCTCATTAACATCAGCAATGCAGTTAATCGGCGCTGTGTTCCATCTATTGTACCAGAATGCATAGCGTTTATGTATTTTATTGACATATTTAAGCCATTTTCTTGGCAGGAGGAGTGTCTCAGCTTCAATCATGTCGGCAGCTTGAAAAGATGGCCGTCCTCCTTCAGTTGAATGCAGCACTAATGTGGTATGTAATTGGAATTGTGATAAGGCGAGCGTGAACTGAGGCTTTTCGGACTCTGGCTGGTGTAGTCTTCCTTGAACATAAATATTTTTTAGCTACAGCTACCTAAGGCATGTTTTATTTAGTTTAGAATCGTTTTAGCATCGCCTGTAGACTTAGAGATTTTACTATTACTTGTTATAACGTGCTTGGCATGGGTGTTTTCATGTCTTCAAAACCGAAACGGGAATGGTTAGTTAAGTTCCGTGTTTTCTTTAAATAGTGATTAAGCTGCATATAAGCATACTAATATTTACATAGAAACAACGGAAGAAATAAAAAACGGGTTAAATTATACTCATATAACATGGAAGAAACTAGCAATAAGTCAAGGTTTTAATACCCGGTGTCAAAAGTATTAGTTACCTTAGAATGCTATATTCAAGTCGAACACAGTTGTAAGCAGGACGCTTGGGATTTTTTCCAGACAAAAAAAAAGATCTTATCTTCAGAACTTTAAGAGTGGAATATTTTAGCGACTGCTTCTAATTTTAGACCTGCTTGTTTTTGAGTGCACGAATTGTAATGGAATGATTCGTTAGCTTAATTTCATCTCAAACATTTGTTTCGAGATATAATGGTTTTTCCAGGATAAAGTTTATAGATCGAAAGCAAATTGATCACTATTTTGAAAACAACAGTTTTTTTTACTGTTTAACTGTTTTAATTCCGACGGATCTTCTTTATCCATTTACACTGGGTGATCTTGAATGTTGATAAGAATGTTAAAACCTTCATGCCGACCACACAAAAGCCCTGTTTTGCGTTATAAGTTACTTCGAATCATAAAGGAATCTTTTAGAGCATACCAGTCAAAGGAGGCTTTTGCTGCTGTTCGGTCGAAGTTTTACTATGCTGATTACTTTATCGGTGTAAATGGATGTGCTTAGAGGTTTGGTTTATGAGCCCAAGATGAGTCTATGTACCAAATTTGGTGGCATTTAACATTTTTATAAAAAGTAAAATTCTGTTGCAGCTTATAGGAGGAGGAATCTGAATCTGAATTTTTTACCTATATCTTTTAAAGTTTTTATCCGAACTTAATAGTTTTTACAGTACACATGCACAGTGACAGTACGTATAACTCTGCCAAGTTTCAATCAGCTTGTCACGGGGAAAGGGGGTGAGATATCTACATGAATCGATAAGCTTGCTCTATTCTGGGAAAATGCGCATCCCTTGGTTAACATTTTTATGCTCCAACTCTTATGAATATGTAGATTTCAGGGACCCAAACTCCTAATGCCACTTCCTTTGAGCCTGTCAGTTAGAATAAGATAAGAAGCCAGCGGGCAGTTTATCTTGCTACAGGTGCTAACTATAACGTCTGTTGGATGTTATGCCAAGGTACTTTGTGAAATCATCTTCTCAAAGGTCACAGAATTGAACTGCCAGCGGATGTAGACAACAAAACGTTAGACAGATATTTTCGCATTTGGAGGAGTTGATTAGGATATATTTGGTCTAGGTTCATTCGTGTACTTGCAGGTTTCTCTGCAGCAATGAGCATGGCAATTTGTATCGAATGTATTTGTCCACAGATCAGCTGTGTCCTTACCCACTACCAAAGCGATTAGGGATATCAAGTCATTCCAAGTTGACATAAAGCAGCTTCCACCAGGCATGGAGTAGAAAGCTCTGTTAAGAGTATATGACTTAGATAATTATATAGCTGAGATTCTTAGGGGATCGGTGCATCTTTTCAGTGCTAATGGATCCAAATTGATTGTTAGGCGAATAAGAACATTGAATATAAGTTGTTGAACTAAATATGCTAAAACTATACAAGGGCAGTAAAGACAAGTCTACAAGTGTCAGAAGGCAGATATTGCTTTTAAGTGTGTTAAGCAAAGAGATGAATTGGTTTTTGCACAGATTACATCCGAAATTGCTTAAACTATAGTGTAGTGTATGTAGCCCAAAACAGGCATTATTTTGTTAACAAAGTGGAAACCTGAAAGACATGCCTTCGAGGGCGTACTATAAATAGAGCAAAGGTTTTGATTGTGTAGAACGCCATAAACCAAAGAGCCTCAAAGTAATAGTGTTGAATCCTTCTTCTTCTTAACTGGCCATAACAACCCGTGTTATCGGGTTACGGCCTAATGTAAATACATTCTTTCATTGGAATGGTGGTTTTACGTGGTGGGTCCCAACCCCTACACACAACCCTTTTAAAGCCTACTGGTCTCGAAAGAACCCAGTGTGATTGTTAGTCGCCTCATACGACAAGCTTTGACCTGCTGTGGTGGTATTCTCTAACCCGCTCAACGCACGGGAGTGGAATAAGGGACCGTTAAAAAATTAAAAATTTTAGGTCTTAAATCTTCGGCGAACGAAAAAATGAAATATCACAATAGAAAGATCGTTGTTTGGAACCCTTTATGATACAAAAACAGTTTTGGAATCAGTGGATCTAAATTTAACCTTTGGTGTTTTGCTATAAGTTTTGTTATCAATTAAGTGTTCAATTTTAGCTCAGATTTAAGATCCACAAAATCGAAAGATTTACTGAAGTCATCAACTTAGTTTTTATTTGAAAAGCTTTTAAATGCAACATAAAGTCCAGAAAATTTGTTGCAATCGAATGACCTATCGTGAACGCATAGCATAGAAGCATACTATAAAACATATTGGACATAAACGTTTGTTTTACCAGTTTGAGGATCGTAGATCTGACCCTTTTAAATGGAGAAAAGCATTAGAACTATGCCATGGGTTAGAGAATACCATCTCAGCAGGTCAAAGCTTGTCGTATGAGGCGACTAACAATGACACTGGGTTCTTTCGAGACCAGTAGAGCCTTAAAAGGGTTGTGCATCAGGCCGTAACCCGATAACACGGGTTGTTATGGCCAGTTAAGAAGAAGGAGAGGTAATCGATTGTGGATATTGTTGTTTTTGTCTGCAAGGCATTTCTGGCTACCAATTGTCGTGCAACTTCCATTGGGAGATGGGTATTGGAACAGTTTCGGACTATAAAGGTTTGACAATAAAATCAAGCCAATTTTATTTTCCAAATCGCTTGAGCATCTTAAATTTTTTTTTCTCAACCTGCTCAAAAGTTCCACAACTCTGCGTCAATGGAGACTTCAAAAAAAGGCACACAACAAATGCGCAAACACCTCAGGCAAATAAAGTCTTAAGAAAGTCACACACAAAATCGTATTTAAAAAGAGAATCAAGATTTAAAAAATAAAAAAAAAAAAAAAAATAACAGTTGAACAAGGTAGAAAAAGAAACTTATTTAAATCGAAAAGCGCATATGCATAAATATTATTTAAGTTGATTTTTTCCCATAATTAAAAAAAAAAAAAAAAACAAGAGCGGAGAGCAGGCAAACGAAAAAAAAACCGCGCACTATTCAAATTAAAAATCGAACGTAAATGCGCCGCACAGCAGGATGCGCGTTGTTGTTGTTTTGGCCAAAGTCTTTTAACTTGGCTTGATTTCTGGCGGAGCAGGGAACTGCTCCTCAAAATGATTGTTGGCCGTTGGTGTTGTTGTTGTTGTTGCTGCTGCTGCTGCTGCTGGGGCATATGATAATTTAAGGCTGCACAACGTCATGCTGTTGCTTCATTGCCATTTATACAAAATGCGCTGGAACACTCTCTGTATTGGTCGCTGTTGCCATAGGATTGCGTGCTTGGCGTGCCCGGCGCGCCGTATGAGTGACTGCTGCCTGCACGGTTGGGGCTCAACCCGCCGACTGTGCATATGCCTTTTGGTATCCTTTGATGTGCGCTGCGAGCGGCACACTCTGGTGGGGCCTCTGACTCGCTTTGATGCGATAAAAAATTAAGGCGATAATGGAATTGAAGCAAATGAGCTTGGATACATTTGTAAAGCGCATATGATTACACTGCGCCATAAAACTATGCGCACAGTCGCTGCCGGCTGTGCGACAAGCAAAAATTGGACAAGCGACACGCAATTTATGTCAATGAGCAGGAACGCAATGATGCGGTCCGGTACAGAGCTCGTTGCTACTCTGTCCGTAGGCCCACACGGAAAATTTGTTGTAATTAATATGCCAGTCGAGGGAAAGCCAACAACAACATGAGCTGCGAAAAAAGAAACAACAACGGCTAAACAACGTTGTGCTTGTAAATTTACAAGCCACCTACGTTGCAATGACAAACGTTGCAATAAAAATTAAAGAAAAATAAAATCGTATATTATGCCACAAGAGACGCCTCGTGTGGACAATTGTTCGGAGCGGCAGCAGCGATAATGTTGCCCCGGCTAACAACTTCATTTTGTGGCACAAACGCGCACACACACTGCCACATACAGTAATACTCATAAGGCATAAATTCGCTAGACTTAAGCTTAATTTATGCAGCATTTTAGAGCTGGTCGAGCAGCAGCGTAAAGGGTCGGGTCGCCTGGTCGCACGTTCACCACTTGCTGGTGGCAAGCTCATCCAAAAGCAACAAGTATTTTGTCGCCGCCGCCGCTGCTGCTGCTGCTCCTGCTGCATCATCATCTTCATCTGCATTCACAATTAAACAATTTCCACTAAATCTCGTTACTTCCTTGGCAATTTGTTACGCGCGGCAGCAAAGTTATGTGACGCTGTGCCATAAATTCATACGGCAACCAAGCCAACAACAACAGGCCCCCAACATGTAGCACCCTCCACAGCTCTTCTCTACTTACTACTGCTACTACCGCCGACCAGCCCAGTAGTCACTGCAGTTGTGCAATCTTTGCATGCGGCACTTAAATCGACGAATTTATGTACCGGGCTGCGCCTGCGCGGCCACTGACAGCCGCTAGACCGACTCAGACTCGGACTCAGTCTCGATCTCGAACAGTTTATTCTGCCAGCGACTCCGACTGGGCTTTAAGTCGACAGAGGTGTGCACAGCAAGCGCATAAACTGCGATTAGGCGACAGTGGCTCATCATATGGCACCCTAGGTATGTGCTTCTCCAGTGCACACATTGGACACTGGGACAGGACAGCATATTGGTAGCTTGACCCAATGCCTGTGGCTACACTTGGAACGCCCCTAAGTGACGTTTGAGGTGTGGCAATGTGCATACTAAGCGGCTTGCTGTTTTTTGTAGTAGTTGTTGTTGTAGTCAGGTATATCCTTAAACACTATTTGAGAAGCTATTAGATCAGGTGCTATTTAAATGGCCCAAACTAATGTGCTACACTTGGCAGTTGGAGTTTAGCCTTTGGAATGATCAAATGTATTTGAAGGGAACATTAAGTTCAGGGAAAAAGTTACATATTACACAACTTTCTGACGATTCAGAATACTTCCGTAATATGAGTGAACTTAATTGAAAAGTGAGATCTTGAAATAGCTACAATCAAAAAATTGTCAAATAGAGTTTTTGTTCATTTAAAATGGGAAGAATCTACTTGCAAAGATTTCAACTTACAAGAATTTCAATTCTTACACTGCACGGAAGTGAATTTTCTGCTATGATATAGTTTAAAACTAAATAAAGTGCTTTTTGTTGCATTTTGTACATCATTTTCCAATTTTCAATCCATGCGACAGGAATTCTAAAGTAAATGTTTACCCTCAAAAAACTGATTTTCTCCATTTTCGAATTCGCCATAAAACGTTGCAGCAAATGCAGAAATACCAGAAGCTAAAGCTTAGTATGCAGAACTGTATGACATTGCCAATAAGGCCTACCGAGGGTATGCCATAGCTGTGCACCACGAAATACACAAAGTCTTCGGTAACCAAGCAGAGAGACATCACAGCCAAAGTCCATTAATGTTATAGTAATGTTCTCAAATAAGGAACCAATTATGAACGTTCTTAATACAAGAACGGCGGTCGTAATAATTCCGCGCTTAATTTGAGACCGTCCGGTCGTAGATCAAGAGAAAACGTACACAACAGACTCTTGTCAACGAATAGGCATGATTTCGATCATTTGAATTCTTTACCTTTTGGACCGCTTTTTTCTATCAGTGTACTCAACAAATGCAAGCTCAATTCCCGATAACCGACAAGCAGCAGGCAGAGCATGGATATGAACATGAGAATGGGCACAGTTAAGGTCTGACCACGTGCCAAGTGCTCCTCCACTTGGCTGATGCAAGTAAAGGCAAACATATGCCCAGATTTATCCATATCCACGCAGTAGTAAAGAATTCATAACCGTATTTGGCCATGACCAAGAGTGAGTCATTCTGAAGCACAAGGAATACATCCTACTCATCATCTCACTAAAGTGTTAATGAAATTGTATTATAATTAATGTAGCTAACTTTTCAAGCTTGACTGTTGTTTGCAAATTCCATGTTTGCCACATCCAGATGCTTTATGCAATTGTCATAGAGCACAGAACTGATAACGAGTGTTTCGAAATTCGGTATAGCATTATCTCACAATAAATCGCTTTGATTTTCACGATATAAATTCAGATTCTAGCCAAGAAGAAAACATTTTCGTAGGCGTGACGAGAATGTGGGTACTGGTTGTATGGTTACTATCTGGCGCTGAGAACAATCAGCGGGTTTCTCTTGTTGTTGCAATGCTTAATGGCAATAGTGCTGTTGGAAGAGATTTCCGTAGTGTTGGTTATGGCTGAAGTTGTATTTGTCGGCAGAGTTATTGTTGGGATAGAGCCTGGTTGCTTTATGGCAGTCAAAAATAAAAGAAAATTGTTCATTACTGTCAAGAAAAAATTTATAAAAATTAGAAAGCTGGTACAAAATAGAATTTATACTCAAATTAATGGCGATTTTTCCAAACAAATTTCTTCCCTTCCTTTAGAAACAATAAATTCGCCTTAACATTAAAAAAATTACTTGCTAAAATAAAATCAAACAAACCACAAAAAAAACACAAACAAATTCAGCCTAAAAAATACATCAGTCAAAAGAATTACATTCTTCAAAGCATTTTTATCACCATTTTCTGAAAAAGGGAAGTTATTTATGCCATTGATGTTAAAATATATACACCTTTTGTCTATTTGAAAATAAAATTCTTTCCATGAATATGATATATAGAAAACTAACTAAAATTAAGAAAAGCTTGATGTAGGTAGAGTGAACTTTGCTACCCTAAAAGACTTTTTCTTAGTTTACTTATAAAACTCTTTTTATAGAACATTTGTTTCTTTTATATCACCTTGAATTTTATGATAATACTAGGGCGCTCCGCCTCCTGTTCGCTCCGCTTGCCAACTTCTGTGTCCCTATCGAGGTAGCTCATATTCTTATTGCCGTTCCCATACCCATTCCCCTTCCCAACCTGTTCCGTCTCATGTTCTATTTCTCATTCTTCCTCTCCCTCTTCTTGCTTCTTCTTTTTCACGTTCCTTCTCCTCCTCCTCCCCCTTCTTCTTATTCATTTTCATACTCTTATTCCTATTCCTTTCGCTTTTCCTCACACTTAGTCTTAAAGATTGTGACAGATGTCTTATGGCAGGTTTGCCAGTAGTAGCCATTGCCAGACTCTCTGCACAGTTTTGAGAAAAAAATTATAGGACGCTTTGAGATTTTGTGGCATTTTTGTAGTTTTACGCTACTTTGTCCATCAAAATATAACTTTTTTTAAAGTTTTCATTTGTAACAACAATGCCCATTCCAAGAGTTATAAAGTGGATCAACCTAATTTACGTTTCACTAAACATCGGATGCATACAGAGTTATGGATTGATTTTTATATACATAGATAGATTATTACAACGTCTTAACTAATGGTTATCTATTTGTCTATCTATTTGTTCGAGAAGCAGTTGTACCTTGCGAGGAAAACATAGGTAGGTTTAGTGGTTGAGCGGCAGAGCAAGTCCCAACCTATATCAGTAAAAATAAAAAACGCGGGGGTTTTTAGTACCTAATAAATGATGCAAGCTCCATTAAAAGTCCAAGGTAAAACATAATAATACAATGATACATAATGTTACGATAAAATGATAAAATCTCTCTAATTGCGACTTTCTGAGTCACCAAGTGGCTGGGGCTAATACCACTTCCTTAGGTGCTGTGCTAAAGAGCCGCAGAGCACCGCTTCACTCCACAGCTCTTGGATTATCACCTCGACCTTTTACCAAATCTATGCTTATATGGAGAGCAAAGTTGACCAGGTGATACCGATCCTGCATATCCGGGCTTGCTAATCACGAGTAAGACGAGAAAAAGTTTAACTAGCGTCTAAAAATCTTTGACAAAGACACTGGGCTGCGTCAGCATCAAAACTTAACCCATTAATGGCCAAGACTCTTTAAAACCAATATTCATTAAATTTTCGTTATAATAAAATAAAAAACAATAAATGTGAGACATAAAAACAAAACGTTCAATAAGTGGGTTTTGGAGCCTGTTCCCAAGCGTATACAACGGTCCAATATGTGTTACATTTTTTCAATTTCTTTCAGTATGAAAATTTTTAAAATACTCTTTTCTACGCTTATTGCTGTATCACAAAGTTATATCCATAGTAATATCCATCCAAGTCGGCAGTTAAAGTCGTCATTGCAGTGCAAAGTGGCTATCCCCACTTTTTTCCGAGGAGTTTTACTCTGTAAACATTCAATGCTTGATAGTGCACAGTAACGTCTCCCATTCCCAAATTATATTCTGCTATCAGAATTTGATTTCTCTGAACCTGTTTCGTGGCATATTGTTAGCGACAAAGACTAAACGTATTACTTAATCAATTTTCCTAACCATATGCTCCCTTGGTATTGAATGATAGCCGCTAAACAATACAAGTACCTCCTCATATCGTGCTAGGTATTTTATTTCGGCAGATAAGTCACATCCGAGAGGCCACCGTTGATATAACGTTCGAATGACGAATCGTAAACTTGTCATTACTCATCTGGCTCATCTAACGATAGGAACAGCTGCAGAAATCGTTATCAGATGTCACTCTTGCTCACAGCTTCTACGATGTAATAAAAGGGTATACTCATTCTATTCTCTGTACGAGAACACATAATGCAGCCTGTATTCTAGTTGGGTCGTTGAAAGTCCAATTTTGCTTGAATATTTTACAGCTGTTCGTCTTGACCAGTACTGTGAAGTTATTGTCAGATGATCCCTGTATATTTCCTTGAATACAGTCCTGACTTGTGCCGAGCTCTTCCTGTAATCTGCTTTCCTTCAGCATCGCTCTATGAAGCAAAGTCATTTACATAACATCTTTAGCGAGGATCGCCTTATTTTAACGAACTTTTGACTTTATAAGAAAAAAGGTCAGAATAAAGCGGCCATTCACAGTAAACACTTGCACATATATTCCGACCCCACACTAAGCATTTCTATCAGTTAGTAGTTTCAGATTCGACTTTAATTCATAATGGCAACAATTAGAGCATTTCAAAATCACACTTCTGTCATAGAAAGCAACGATTTAAGCCATAACCACAATTTACTGACAATAAAACTTGAATTCGTAATTCTTGAAATATAGTTCATTTTCATTTAAATATTAACATTTGTATTTGCAATAACTCAAGTTCTTAGTCGAAATAATCAGCAATGTGTGAATTTGATTAGCATAAATTCCAAATTTTATATAAATTAGTTGATACTAAAATGTAAACAACATATTTCAGGCTGAATAGATAATTGGCACCTTAAATGCCATTTCATAATTTATAGTTTATATTTCAGAAAAGTAAAAGTCAAAAACGAGCAAAATTCATTGAATACGTTTATACAATATTTACTCAATATGCATGAGTATTTCTTGATAAATGGAGCAGTACAAACAAGTGATTATAATACCGCAAATAACAAAGCGAAATTCCTGTTCCCGGTTCGGCTTTTTTTGGATTTTCAGATGTTTCGTATGCATGAATGCAGCCTTGTAATAAAAGCCGGATTTGAAAAACAAAAACACGTGAAACCAGTAAATTAGGTCGATGAGTATACGTCTTTTTGGGGGAAAGGATTTTTCGGTATGCCTGACATCACTCAAATTAGTCAGTTTTTGCATTTCCGCGTTTCCTTTTAAGCAGACCTTTGGACCCTGATTTGAGTTCAATTCTGGTTTAACTATAACCGTTTGTCACAAAATTCTTGTGTGGCAGTCTTCCGATTCTCTTGAATTGTGGAATCATGTCGAAAGTGGACTATGCTCCGAAATCCCACACTTTCGGATTACGTGGGTACACTACGGTGAAGTCTGTCACGGTGGCAAGATATCGACGTGAATCGATAAACTTGCTCTTTTCCTGGAAAATGCGCATCTTATGGTAAAATTTTGTTGCTCTAACTCTTATAGCCTCTGAGAAACAGAGACCAACGCGGACAGCCGGACATGGCTATATCGACTCGACCATTGCTCCTGATCATTTTTGCCCATGGAACAGATGGGAACAGGCGTGGCGCCTCCTTCTGCCTGTTACATACTTTGCAAATCTAAAAAAACGTTTTACACTTTATGTACAAGGCATAAAAAGCTACATAAGCTACAAAATCGATAACTTTAGAGTTATATGAGATTCGAAAATTTTTAATAAATTCCTCATTTTATTACAGAAATGATTTACATGTTCGGGAAAATGCGAATTCATTGCAAGTGCCCCATTCTCTTCAGTCGTACTTATATGTGTTGCAAATTTTGGTTGATAGTTTTGGTGGTTTAATTCCTTTTGCGTCCCTTGGGTTCCACAATACCACAACAAAATCGAAAATAAACTTCTTCTTTCTAGTATTAGCATTTTCTGGCCAAACTTTTAAACTGCATAGTTGTCCCAAGTCCAAGTGTCCAAGTGTACATTTTTAAATTTTTATATGAATTTTAATTGCGACCTAATCTTGCGACTTTAGCTTTTCTTTCCGGCTCAAGGTCCAAGTTGAAACTTCAGAGTTTTTTAATGTTTGATGTTATTTATTTAAAATATTTCAAACCCACTGCAGTCCGTAGGAATTTCAAAAACTCTGAAATTTTCGCAAATCATTGAGAGTTGGTAATTCACAGAAGCATCAAATTTGCTGGCACAACTTTGAATTTTAAAATTGGTTTCCCAAAAGTTTTTTACTAGCACTTTGCTAAATTATTAAATTATAACGTAATTGTGTGTGAATGACGATATACTGATGATTCATTGTTTTAAATATATCGATTCCCTGTTGGTGGATCGAGGATCTGGCGATTGGATCGAATGTAATTGAAATTGTGCCGGCATGAATAGCAGTGAGTGGATTGTAAAAGTATTCAAAAAAAAACCATATTAAACAAAATAAATCTAGTCAAATTTAAGAAAATATAAAAACAGTCAAATTTATTATACAACAACTTATAATTTTTTTTTCCAAATTTTGACAAATCGTGAGAGTTTTGTATCGAAAGTTACTCATTAAGCTTCTTATTCCTTTTGCGTCCCTTGAGTTCCACAATACCACAACAATATCTAGAATAAACTTCTTAAATAGTTTTGGCATTTTCTGGCACAACTTTTAATTTGAAAATTTGTACGTCGACAATTTGCCAACGATTTTATGCCACACCCCAGAAAAAACAACAACAACAACAACAGCAAGAAACACATCAACAATAACAACAGGAATGTCAAAACATTTGCAACACACTGTGCGGCAGTGCATAAAAAAATTTCAAATATGTTCGAAACAATACAAGAACACGCAATGGCCCCCACACGCACACACACACACATCAGACAAGTGGAAAATGCCTTGTTATCAAATCAAAGCGTCTTAAAAGTTTTCATTTTTTTGCGGCTACCAACAAGAAAACCCAAATAGAAAAAACAAAGACAAGTCATGAGCCATGTATTGGATGGGCTGGGTGAAAATCTTGCGAAAAATAATTTTAATTTATCACTTCCGCCGGCCATTGTGTCGTTCATTCAACGTGCGCCCAAACGCCGCATTCATTCATTCGATGAGGCACAGCCCGGTGGAGGCACAACTACTCGCTGCCGAACCCGGCCATAGCAAAAGCTGCGATTGTAATCTTTGCATTTCCTATATGCATGCATGCATGCTACCATTACCAATACCAATACCATTGCCATTACTATAAGCAATACCATTACAACAGCCATTACCGCATGACTGTAAAGTGGGCGCAGTTTTTGTTTAAGTAAAGGTTGTGTTTTGCGTTTTTTAGCTAGACTTTTGTTTGTGTTCATATGCAAATGCAATTTTCGCATGCAACAAACTAACGGTGTGCGCGCTCTTTTGAGTTATGCGCCAAGTGGAGTCGTTGGCTTGGGCCCAGCTTGGAGCTGGCCGGCCAATGAGCCTTCGCCATGCAAGAATGGCCAACGCCGAACAGCAACTGACAGTCTTGGCCTAGAGAGCGTCGGCCAAGTGAGTGACCCTATTTTTGGGGTAGCTGCTGACGCTGGCTCGCTGTAAATGGCGTAACATTTTTTGCATGTTTTGTCCGTACGACCAGTCCGGGCTGGCCCTTAACGTTGTCGTCATGTTGCCAAGACATAACATTGCAATTGCAGTTGGTAGCTAGCAACGGCTTTTGTTTTCCATTTTTTTTAAAATTTTTTTTTTATAGCAAGTTAATTTTTGAGCTAGGGTGCATGCAACGCCGGCTATATATAGTGGGAGCGAAGAAGATGGCAAAAAACAGCTGCCATATTCTTTTTGTAAACTGTTTTTCAGTTGCTGTTTGGTAATTAATCATCGTGTTGGTAAGCATTCGTGTAAGCGCGCTTATCGTTTAAAAACATCGCAAGTTGTTAATTTTAAAATAGCCAAGCTAAATTTACAACCGACATTACTTAGTTTGGTTGCTTGTTTGGCATTTGCCAGCAAGTGACAGTCAGTCAAGAGCAGCTGGTCAACCGACGCCCAATGCTTGTCCCGCCTCGTGATTGACAGCACGGCTTAGACATACTTTGACTCAAACTCTTTGCATCAAAACAACTGTTATTAGCGCCCACGCTAGCCTTAAAAATGCGGCTTAAATGTCTATCAATACAGGCTTTCATTTTAATTAGCCGCCGCACTGCACTGCAGCGCCACACAGCGGCGCCTAGACGCACCAAAACGGCAAACAACAAAAGCACCCTGGCTAGCCAACCAGCACACTCCCACTCTTCTGCTACAGCGCTGTTGTTGTTATTGTTGCTCTTTGGTGGTTGCTCTCGCTCTCTCGCCTCTCGCCTCTCGCTTGCGCGCTACTGCGCTGCCATCTCGTTTTAAATATGGCCTGCGCTCTGATTGGCTGTACGCCCGCTCGTAGGCGGAGCTTGCTTTTTAATGGTAACAGGCGGCGAATAAGCTTTGAAATTGGATTGTAACTGAACGTTAAATGCAATTTGGCAGCTTTGCTGAGCATAGCAACAAGTGCGGCGAATGAGTTTAATGCGTATTGAATTTGAATCGAAATGCATTCAATTCAATTGCATTCAATTGAATTACGTAAAGTCTGTCGTTAAGATTAGGGCGACCCCAACAACAATTGCTTACAGCAAACAAAACTTAGGCAACACAAATGCACTGCAATATTGCAATTTAGCTGTCAGTTAGCTGCTCTCCGGGCCAATTAACTTGCATGTGGCCGTAGCAATTTTTACCCAAGGCTCGACCGATGATTTTGCGGTTTTGAATCGCATTGTTGTTGTACTGTGTCTGTTCATATAAAAATTGCATGTACCGTTGGGCTGTGTGTGCGCTCGAGTGTGTGTAAACAGCAATTATCTGATAAATGCCCGGCGCTGAAAAATTGATAAATTGCGCATATAAACGTTACGCTATGATTATGGCATTTACGTTATGTGGCTTATAGTACTCACTTAGAGCGTAATTTTTGATACAGTTTCAAATCGTTCCAATGCCAGTTAAACGTTGCGGAATTCATGTTTAAGAGATCTCAAAGTGACAAGGTTGACAGCATTTGTGGCAAAAGTTCAGTAGGGGCAAAATACTTGCAGAACGGAACAATGTACGCTTATTTTGGGGCGCATACAGAAATTTAACGGAAGAAATTTCAAAAGAACTTAATATGATAATATGAGTTAAAACTTAAATGACAACTGTGAATGCAAATACATTTATAATATTCTAAGGGAGCGTCAAAATGAACCCTCTAATTGTATTGCTTTTGCCATATTAACAAATTGAAGCAAATAAGTGTCAAATTTTCGAATTTCGAATTAGGGAACACTCTCATTGAATGACGCAGACTGCTGTATAAAATGAAACTAAACTCTGATGCCAAAATACGCACAATTCTGATAAGGTAATATTTATATGGACACAGATAGTAAAATCTTTGATTCTTAAATACTGTGGATCCGCTATAGATATCTGCACGTATTCTTTTTTATTTAACCGAATTATTTTTCAAGCGCATACCTAAATTTTCTACCTTTAAAATTTGGCTGACAACTTTATGATCTTTATGTCATAATTACCGTTAAATTTTATAAAATTCTGGCAAGAATTGACTTGATGAACTGATTAATAACCTAAAATCTCGAGTTTTAGAAAAATGATTAGACAAATTTATGTTTAAATTTCCGCAAGAATTGACTTTACGAATTGCTTTATAACCTAAAATCTCGAATTTCGGAAAAATGATTTAAAGGTGATATAGAAAAACCCCAAGTATTTCCGTGATCAAATCAGTATTTTAGAAGATATCTGTGCGCAAATTTCAACTTGTGTCTTTTTTCTGCAAAAAAGAAAATCAAAGCAAAGTTTAAAAGGTGATGTCGAAACACTCCAGGTATTTCCATGATTGGTTCAATATTTTAGAAGATATCTGTGAGCAAAGTACAGCTATTGTCTTTCTTTTCTACAAAAAAGAAAGTTTTAAAGAATAATAATAATCAAATTTGAAAGATTTTAATAAATTTTCTGAAATATAAATCTTGGTGTTGATGATAAAGTTAAAAAATTATCGAATACCAGTTTTATGGTAAGTTTGTTTTGTAAATCCTGATTCAAAAAAGCACACCTACGAAAGTACTGGTAAGCCTATCCTTCTTCTTAACTTTCCATAACAACCTGTTACCTACTGTACCTAAAATACATGCTCAGTATGGTAACGCTTCACTTTCTTTTAAATTACTTAAAGGTGCACTTCTTACAGTTACAAAGAATCCTGGATCCTGAAAAGTTTTTTAGTCCTCTATCCGTTTTCCAATTTGCGTCTTTTCTAATTAAAGAAATTGCACTGCTTGGATAAAATAGGCTTTAAGCAGTTTATCTTGGACAATAAGAATTCTCCCAAGTTGTTCGTCAAATTCTATTAGTATCAAGCCAGAAACTAGATATAAAGTATATGGAAATTAATGACGTTAGCTTTGCTCCCCCCAACCTTCCACCAAAACCCCTTTCCGTATATATTCATAAATAATATCTTAGTGCCATGTATACTTAAAAAAGTAACGTCGTCCTTGAGCGACCCTTCTTAAAATTTTGTGAGAGTCTGAAATAGCGAAAGAGCAACTCTCGTCTCATATAACATAAACTAAAATAACAAGCGCGACACACAACATCCCTCATTGAAATTCGCAAGAAAGTTAAAAGTAAGGAAGTTGCGCTGCTGACGTCGCAGCGATGAAGTTACCCTTATTAAGTATACATTATCTTAGTCTAAAGAAAATAGCTCATTGACACGAATCTATACAAATATTAAGAAAAGTCATCGAAATACGCTCAAGATTGATAGGTAGCAGGTACTTTTAGGGTGGGTCTGGGTTCCGGTAGGACAGAGTGAAGCTGCCTGGTATGGTATATGTCTCTAACTTTATTAGACGCAGAGCCCAAACGTGGAGCCCCTGATTAGCTGCTCCAATCAGCACCCGCTGTTAGGGCAGTAAAGCAATAGATGGTATGGTAGATGGAATGAGCTGCCTGGAGAAGTGCTCATAGTCAGTCAAGAAGTAGGTACTTTTCTGCCGATACCAAAGTTCTATGGTTTACAATCACCCACTCAGGAACTAATCGATTGAATTGGAAGATATATCAACACTGCGCCTTCGAAAAGCTACAACAAATCCATCATAGTTGATTCACGCTAACCATTGAAGCTGTGGCTAATTTGTAGCATTTGTTATGTTTATAATTGCCACAAGACCAAAATCAAAATCGACAAAGTTTATCGAAAAAAACCAAAAAAAAAAAAAAGAAGCCAACTGCCAAAGACGTGCTGCTTGATGGCCACAAAGCAACAATAACAACAATAGCAACAATGCAATACGACTGACTGCCCTGGCTAGAGATTTGTTTATTTATACAGAATTTCAGTCAAGCTCAATTAGAAACAGAAACAACAACAATAGCAACAACATGCAACACCGAACATGGCACATCCAATCTCCAATCCCAAAACAAATCCAAATAAAATTCTAAAACCAAATACAGGCACGCTGCGTTGTTATAAATATCATTTGATGTTGGTGCAAAAGATTTTCTGGTCCGATTTGGACTCGTGGCGTTGTTGGAAGCCTGTTGGCGCTTTTAGCTTTATTGATTTAAAAAAATGAAAAATTTATGTTTAAACAAAAATGCGCCATGCAGCCGCAAAAGCAGTCACCAGCCGCAGACCCCAACCTCCGCCGCTATGCCCAGGGTCGCCCTGAGTGTGTGGCATGGGTGTATGGTATATGGAGGAATATGGAGCCATTGGCGCCACCACTTAAAAACAACATGAGCTTGGCGGACTTTAAATGTAAATAAATAAACAAGCATTGGAAAGTCTAGGAACAAATTGTAGCCGCGAATTTCTAGTTCGAAAAGAGAAAACTCTCAAACTTAGTAGAACCAAAGCAACTTTACATGGCGGCAAAGACTTTTTGATCGGCTTACGTAAAATTGGTTCACATAATCAAAAATGCAACATATACGATATTTTCCAATGTAACAATACAAATAAATTGCAATCATTCATCAAAGGAAAAGTCGCTAAAGTCGGCAAAAGAGTTGGCCACAAAGCTAAGGCCCCCAACTGCAACCATTCGCATTGGAAGTAAAGTGCAGTAGCTTTTCTACCGCAATTGTTGCACCTTATTTGGGCAAATGAACACACACTGGACACTGTCTTGGCAAACGAGAACAGAATATAAGAAGAATATGGGAACTTAAATATACGTTTTCGGATACCCTAACGAGCAAATTGTGCCGCATCAAACTTATGTGGATTGCTTATGGAAAATTCGTCAAACATTTGACTTAAATTGCAGTTTACCGAGATCGCAACCAGTTCCATTTAGTTCCAATCTGACGAGTGAGAAGCAACTTGCAAGAACTTGTGCAGAGAGTGTTCTTTTTTGGGAGAGCACAAACTTGATCAGAGCCTTGTGAAAAAATACCCTCAACATCTGATAGGCTGAAAGATCAGGATGGCTTTATTGAGGCAAAGTAGACTGGGCGCCATAAGGTGCCAGTCCGTTTTATGACAAAAGATTAAATAGGTTTCTGCGGGGAACTATATCACTTGTATATCGAATCCGATACCCAAAGGGGCATAGCTATTGGCCACTTCATATTTAGCTTGAATCAGAACAATTCCTTCTCTATTAGCGCAAGCCTAAGGGTTCCTCGAGGCACCACAGATTTGCCCAGAGAAAAACCTGCATGCACTTAAGATCATGTCGTTTCCAAAATTATCTGATTAAATTGGCAGCTTGTTTGGCTTAAACGAGACTTTTTTTAGAACTATAAAAAAGTTTAATCTTTATCACGCTCGAGAAGGAATGCGATGGAGAGAAACAGCACCTGGTACGTACCGCATCTGTATCTGTGTGTGTCGGGATTCTCCATCTTCCGACACTAGTCGAAATATTTCCCTCTGTTTCTACTGGCATACCACAGCAATAAAGAGCAGTGCCCTCTTAGCTTAGACGCGACTTGTCAACTTACGATCAACATGACATAAGTTGCATCTCTCACTTCAGCCAGAAAGCACACCTGCGCTTTAGACATTTTGGACAAAATACCCGAAGGTTTGGGTATCATTTTCTACTAACGACTGATCAAAAACTGTTTCAATGCCTCTCAGAAACTTTCAGTGGGCAACCAGGTAACTGTTTGCTGGCTTCTTCGCCATTCTACGCAACAGATTTGCTGAGCCTGAGAGAAACTGATTCTCCAACTGTCTCGAACCCTTCTAGTTATACCCATGGCACAGGTTTTAACTTATGATTATTACCAACCCCTTAAATTCTTCCTGCCGATAAAAGAATCCCCCCAAGCTGCGACAGTCCAAATTACTGGCAAGCTCCCCTAGGCCTGGATACATGGGCAATCTAAGCAGACCATGTCTGCGGCTTCTTTTGGATTATCTGAGAGGTCTAGTTTGGTTTTACTAGCATATGCAAAAATGTGTTTTTCCACTGGGTGTTCGCTTCCTATCCTATGCAGCGACTTTTTGATTAAGCGAATATTTCTAAATCGCGACCGTGACATATTAGGCGTGCAGGAGTACCAACGTCGAACAGTAATATGCTGGCTGATCGTGAAGAAGAAAGGGTTACAACCAATAGGCTAGAGATACTTGAGATCGGCCATGGTCGCAGTGTCTACATTCTAGCTGTTGTCATATGCTTTTAATATCTAGCAGGATTTCAGACAAAATGTTAAGGAAATATAGATTACCTGCAGTATAAGCTGCAGACAGATGCTGACAGCTGCTGCTGGTATTGCCTTCAAATAGTACCCTATCCAATCGCTGCCACTATATCCCAAACTTAGTGACAAAGCCAACGAATCTCCACTCAACTAGAGTATAATAAAAAGTTGCAACAAACGAAGGACAGTTTTGGTCTTATTCTACGAATTTCAGCACACACAGAGACGACGGCATCATCAACAGCCAGAGCAGCATCAGGAATCAGCATCAGCTCATAAAAGGAGGCCCAACAATCAAGCATGACGAAATGAAAGCCGCTTTAGTTTTATACGTATATATAGTATGTAGTAGAACCAGAAGTCCGTCCGAATAGCCGGCGGCTTGGCTGATATGCAAATGTCCGGCAAAGTGAAATAATGCGCTAAAGGGACAAACGTCAGTCGTTGTCGTCGTCTTTGTCGTCTTGGTCATCTTGGGCTCTTGGTCGGATTTGCCATCAAACAAAAGGCATAAAAAGCCGCAAAAGTCAATTGTTCAGTTACCGCCTGCTGCCTGCTGCTGACCCCGCAGCCGCTCCTGCTGCTGTTACCTTGCGGATTAGACCATGTGAAGCTATTTTGCGCAAAGCGAGCAATTGCTGCAACCAAATGTGTCGACTCCTGCTGTGCAGCAGCGGCTCTGCAACTAGTAGACTCTACTAAAATTTGACTACCGCAGCGGCACTTGCTTTCACTTGGCCTGACTGACTGACTGACTGCCTGCCTGCCAGTATGAACGTCCGTCAGTCAGTCAGCCTTTCTCTAAATATTTTGATAGTCGACGCCAACGCTGCCGCTCGCTGTGTTTATGTGTGACATATAACACGAGTGGTTTCTGCTGTGTGTGGTCCCGATCCTCTACAGTTTGGGCGAACTTTATGGCTGCCAGCGGAGAAAGCATTATGTGGCACTTGAAGACACCATTAACCTACCGCAGTTTTGTATAAACCAAGACGAAAACAAATTAATACTAATAAAAATAAAGCAAAACAAAAAATAACAATTTTTTTTTTGGTTTTTGTATGGCAACTGTTAAAGGATTTACGACTTCCTTGTTGCTTCCGCGCACAGATTTTTCAGGGTTAACTAAACTAACTAACTCAATAATGATAGACATCTTGAGTAGGGTAACGAAACTTTGATGGCTTGAAGGCTTTCATTCAAATTGCTTGCTTTTAATTGATGTGAACCAAATAGCTAGCTCGCTTTGTCCAAACAAATTAGTGGCTTTGCTAAGCCCTCCAAAATAATTTAGCAAAAAAATATATATAAAAAAAACTACAACAACGACAACTGCTCTGTGCACATAATATAGAGCAGCGGCAGCGCCAAACAAAGGCCAGTTTTGCTGATCAGATTAAGTGCTTATAACATGGACATGACTCCATTGACTAACAGGCGGGTCTGCCAGACCAATCCAATACAGCAGCCAAGAGCAGCGACAAAAAGCTCAGCTTAGAGCAACGCCGACACATCGATTCCAATGGACGACCCTGCTTCCGAAGCTCCGATGATGCGACAACGACAACGGCGAGGACGGCGGCGGCAAATACAATAACTACAACTAAGACAGATTCAACGAGCACTGCGCACTTTGGTCGGCGGCAGCAATTGTGGGAAGCTACAAAGGAACGAGCTTATGGATTCAGGCAGAACGTATGTTACGCTGTTGAGAAAAAAAAAACCAATGCGATAAGATGCTCTAACCAACAGTGTCGTTGCAGATTAGAGTATAAGCGACGCCTTGTGCTACTATATAATCTAATACGCCTTCCCCGAAAGGAGGATCGAAACATCATTTCATACTTTAGATCTGTTTACTTTGTGACTCAGTTTGGTACACAGAGGAACTAGCGATTGCTTCAAATTCGTATGCTCCTCTGTTTTGGGGCCATAGAACTAGGTTTTTATAGTCCTTCTTAGAAATCGGGAATAAGCTATCCTAGACTTGCTAGATCCAATGTGAAATTTTCAAATATATATAGAAAAACTTAGAAACTGTTAACATAAGATCGCTTTTTTATGCATTAGTTTTGGCAAATTACAATCAAATTTGGCCTCAAGAAGATTTGGTCACATTGGACATTGCATAGATGGACAATCGCCCAAATGAAGCTCATTTCGATTGCTGCAAATAAATATTTAATGCGAGGGGGGCACAACCTTGATAAAGTCCAGGACAGATTTCGCTGCGCACATTAGCTCAATGCCCTAACCCCTAGAGGTAACTAGAGCACCTCATCAGCCGACACCACGTGGAGGTTGTGCGTCAACTTGGTAAAGGTATCAAGGAGGACAATTCACATGCTCCTATGAAATCCGCTATCCGCGGGCAGTTCTGACAGGTTGTTAAGGAAGTACCCATTCAGTTACTTATATCGTTTCTTGCCGAGTGCACATGAGCAAAGGAATGTTCTGCCGTCTCCCCCTCCTTTTCATTGCAGCTTCTGCACAGGTCGTTCTATGGGGCAAGAAGCATAGCTGTATGGAGACCAACAAGCCAGTGTCCAGTGGTGGCTCTAACAATGGATGAGCAACTCACCCTAAAGAGGGAGCAGAGCGCGGTTGTGCTTTTGCTATTTAGTTCTGGCCATATTTGTCGAGCAATACGACAGTAGAAAATAGAAATAATAATAATATAGAAAAATTTATGTATTTTCAGTCGCCATAGCGGTGCCTATATCCTCTTTATCAGGTTGGAGGGCAGCAGTAGTACCTTGTCTGGCGAGCTCATCCGCTATGTTGTGGCCCTCTATGTACTGGTGTCCAGGTACCTATATCAGCCTAAGAACGAACTGCCTCGTGTACACATTTGCGACAGCTTGTTACCGATATCGAATTTGATGATATTGAGGTTAAGGATTTGATAGCTGCATGGCTATCACTATAAAAGTTTACGTTGCCCTGTTATGCTATGTTATGGCTAAGTTCTCCACCGGGAACGCGCTGCAATGCTCCGGGAGACTAAAAGCCCTTTTTATATTGAGCTGTCCTGGAAAGACTCACCCCGAAATCGTTCGTGAGGAAGGAGGTCTTAAGCTTAACTTCTGAACTCTTGGTATATAGTTAACAAGTTGTTTCCTTATGTTCCCGTCATATTTTCAAACCACAAGAGCTTCGTTGTTTACCCAGTTCTATCAAACTTACGGATACAGCAAAACAAAACAAAGGTATCCCACCTATAATAACGAACCTTAATTCCAATAATAATGCACACCACGTTCCACTGCTCAAATTTTAAATACTTGACTTTAATTTGAACATCAATGCTGTGTGTAGAAGATAAACCTGACTCATAAGCCGCATAAACGCCGTGATGGTGGAATATCATTGAGCTTCAGCTTGGACTCAAATGCGACACAGAGTGGCGAAACTGAATCATTTTCCGATAATTTGTATTAACTGATTTTGTCCAGACCTGGCATAAGGACCTGGTACAAGTTGGAATCAATCGTAAAATGTCAGTTGCCATGTTTCGCAGCCAACACATTTGCCGTGACGTCAAAAGATTTTTTTTTATATTTAAGCGTGTTTCTTTTTTTTTCGATTAATTTGGTTTTTTGCTTCTGAAAAGTTGGCAAAACAAGCCATTCAACTGAGTAGCTGCAGCTCATTGCTTCAGCCGAACTAACCTAACCAACAGTATTTGTCTTCTGATTGTCACACATATACACGTATTCCCCCCACACACTCACGCACACATCTACAATTGGACAGCCCTCTATCTTAGTTGAAAGAAAAGCTTCCCTCAATTGGCGGCATTAAGCGAAAACCAAACAGAATACAGCGTATTTTTTTTTTGGCTCGCAATTTTGCTTCTGGCAAAGACAGTCAAAGTCATCGGTACAACAACAACAACAACAGCAGTAAGAACAAAGTCATCGTCGACAACAACATCGCCACATGATGCCTGCCCACTCTGGCACATTTTGGCCATTGTTCTAAACCAGGCTAACAATCACTGGCAAAGACTGGTAGCTTCCAAGCTTGGTCAGCCCATGTTGTTGTTGTGTTTGTTGCTATTGTTGTTGTACAAAAAATGTCAATATACTGATTCCGCGAAACGGCAGCAAACGCAGTTGAACTGATGTTGATGTCGTTTTGTCTGCCAAAGGACGTCCATCTCGGCTGAGAGGAGCCAGCCTTAGTTGGGCGCAAGCAGTGCTGCACTGCCCCAGCCAAAGCTGTTGCTGCAGCTACTGTTCCCGCTGCAAGATGCACAGCCATCCATCCTGCGTAATTCAGTTGCAGTCGCGGCCCAAACAAAATGGCGCACATCAGGCGGGTCCAGCTCAATCTCGCCTGCATTTCAGTGCACAAAAGCGGCCCGACGTTGCGCCTTTTTTCGTTTTTTTTTCTTGGGCGGCACTTCAAAGCCGCAATCCTCACACACAGTTCAATAGGCTTTGTCCCCGGTAAGTTGGCAAGCGGCTATAATGCGCTTGGATATGCAAAATTGCAAGGAAATTTGAATTGAATTCAAAAGGCCAGCACAAGCATCTTGGCCAGCTTGATTGCGCTGGCGGTGGCTCAGTGTGTGAGAGAGAGGGTGGGAGCGAGGGAGACACACAATCACAAGTGCCGCAGTTGCAGTTACAATTGCAATTGCTGTGGCAAGTTCCAAAGCCAACTGCTGCGCGCTACCAATTTGAAAGAAATCAAAAATTCAACTTAAGTTTCACAGTCATCGACAACGACTGCTTGTTTTTGTTGTTGTAACTCTTGCAAATTACGTAACTGAAAAGCAAAAAAAAAAAAAAAAATCAACTTCGCTCTTGTTTCGGCTGCATTGTTACAAGCAACCTGCAACCCGCAGTTGCAGCTGCAACATCAGTTGCACATTGCACGTTGCCAGTAGCAAAAATGCTGCCATACTGTGGATTTGCATGCCAACAACAACTACTACAACAATGCCGCCGACACTGGCAAACATAGCGCACATTGCCGTGCCAAAAAATGAGCCTCTTAATAGCCGCTGACAGTTACAAAGTGCCAGGCAATTGTGGCAAATACCAAACTTGCCACATGGGCGTATGCTTGGGGGCGTGTAACAGGCGTTTGCATTTGACTTTCAATTTGCAACCGAGTTGCAACACCTTCTGGGCGTTGGTGGCGTCCATGCACAGCCAACAGAGACAGAAGTCAGCCGCAGCAGCCGATCGAACGACCAAACGACCGACCGACCGACCAAGTCAGCAAGTCCAACCAACCAACCAACCATCTGGCGCAATCATAATTGCAACAAGTAGTCGTCGTCGACCTGGCCATGCCGCCAAGCATTCAACGTTGTTTTCTTTTATCTAAATCAAGGCTGCTCTTGGCCAAGATCTCATGAACACGAATTGGACAAAAGCTTTGGCTGCCATTGATATTTGCATTCATTCATGCCATTGAAAGTGTCGAAGTTATGGAGTAATTGTTATTAGGTGGCGATTATACTTTATATTGTATTTATGTATGTATGCGGCTTAAAGCTCAATGACTTAAGTAAATCAGTGGCTTAAATTATTGTAAAATGGAAAAACGAGGTACTTCTTTTAAAAAAGCGTCACAAAATCGAGTGAAGCAAATTGGCAGTATTTTCGGAACTAATGCCAATTCTGCCACTCTGCCAATTTTAGCCAGCAGGAGTTGCATTCATGTAATCAACGTTTTCGGCTCACCAGCTATACTATGTTTTTTGTCAAGAATCCATTTATTGTAACAAACCTCCCAAGTAGCGGGACTTGCTGGTGTAGCTCAAACGGTTGTCCAGTCTCCACAACAAATATATTTGCTGGATCTGCTGATTAATAAATACAGGATTTTGTATTTTGAAGTATATATATTTATGCTTATATAGGTATTTTGCATCACTCTTAAATCGAGCAACAAAACATTGATAATGCCTTCGGCCATGGTCGCCAACCACCCGCACCTTTTGTGCCGTGGATAATGTTCTATTACTAATAGTCAGGATCCTGGGCTCAAACACCATATCCGTTTGCACACAGTAGACCAACCAAAAGGTCAATCATTTGTGCACACCGTGCACAGGACCGCTTTAGTTGCGCATTATGTCCTCTGTGCCGGATTAACATGGTGTTGCGCCTATGGACTGCTGCTCTATGCAGAATCGAACCTCCTTTTGACGCCACAATGCCTTCCAAGCACCTTAACTACACACATATTGTATTTGTGCACAAAAGTTTATAATACCGCTCGCCCTGTGGTCGCCAGTTTGGTCTTAGTGGTGCATCGGTATCCTAAGTCCTTGGTCTCCATCCTTTTTTACCGGATCCCCAAAGTGCTTATTCGCCTACGCCGCGAGCGCCACGATACGCGTTATATCACACTAACACCACTAGGACAACAAGTGCATAATTGCTTATAGCTTAAGTTCCAACCAACGGCCTTACAAGGACGCTTGGAACTTCAAGCTCTATATCTTTTTAAATGTTGAATGGTGGGCATTGCACGTTCCTCCAGCTTTTCTTTCCTACTCCACTCCGACTCTCCTCTTGCACCTACTGCTCTCCAGCCTCCAAAGACCGACTGCCTCTTTCGACCGACTCATCAAGACCGAATCCCCAAGACAGATAGCCCAAGACCGACGGATCCAGGCACAACCTTGCCGAATCCACATGTCACATAGTATAAACCGATAGCCGCAATTTCTATCGGAAACAATTGCACACTCATAACTGTAACTTTAGCAACTATAACTCAATAGCTCAAGCTCAAAAATTGAAATTTCTGACATTTCAACAGAAAATTGTTTTCTTTTTAAAAGTTTATTTTTTAATCGTTTGCTTTTGAAAAACAAAACGAATAATGTTCAAAATGGATTATTTCGTGTAAATTTTGACCGCGACTACGTTTAAGAGTTAAGTTTTCTCCCAAGGCAGCAACAGTTGCCGTCTTATCCGTACAAACGAGAGACTTTACATATCCCCAGTCCAGCGAAGTCAAAACGCTGTTTTAAACTGTTTAAGAATAACTTGTAAACAGTTTGACTGTCTGAAATTTCAGTTCTAGTACCTAACGCACTTTCCGCGTCTTCAATATAAAGTATATTTGTACGAAGCGAAATTTTGTTACTACTTTCGGATGGTCTTACGCTCAAATAGCGTGACGCATGGCTTTAGATGAACGCAGGGTGCTGTCATAAGCGTTTATTACCAATCATTTAAACGCGTGTAACTCGCAAAGAGTCAGTTCGTTCAGGCTTTGGTTCTACTGTAAGTCGATATCGATTGACAGGCCACATGAGAATTTTTCTAAAACTTCATTAACTCTTTGCTAAATCTTATCGAATTTGCTAGTTTGAATTATTCAAACCTTATATTAGAGATATGACGTAAGTTTTTGAAGTGATAGAAGAAATACTATTGTCATATTTCCAAATTTAAAAATCTCGATTTCCATATTTAAGAAACTGACTTATAGTTGTCTAAACGATAAATCATCAATTTCCATCATTATTTGAAGGGCAGATTTCAAGAGGAAAATTAAGTTTTAACGTTTCCACAAAAGTTTAGTTAAAATTGTATTCTCGTCTTGATTTGAGAATCTCTCTACAATACGAAAAATTTTTTAACATTTAAGCAAGTTCATGAATGAAAAAAAATTTTGTGCTAACTAAGCTGTGACAACTGCAACTGCGACTACAACATTTCAACCATCTGGCAATTTGGTCTTTTGGCGCGTTAAAAGTGCAAAAGTTAAAAGCCAAACTAAAAAACAACTATTATTAATGATCATTTTAACAGTGATATCTAGAAACGCGAACAAAGTTTTGGCTCCACTATTGATGTCGCTGTCAGGGACATGCCACAAAAGTCAGCTTAAGCCTTACAAATTCCATACAATTCAATCATACAAACGCCAAGGTATTATCGGCATTATGACAATGCGAAACCCTTTCGTAGCTGGAAAAACAAACAAATCTCAGGCTGTCAGAGCTACTGAGCCGCACAATTCTGTTGCGCCATGAATGCGAATGAATATCTCACGGTGCTACGTGTTGCGGATATGAAACATATCTCCGGTTAGCAGGCAGGACATTTCCGTTAGCCCAACGCACGCACACGCCCTCCCAGCCACAGGAGCTGTCATAAATACTACCACCATATATAAACGCATATGAGTTGGGATTTGCGGATATTGCCAAAAGGATGCGCCATTGGTCGCTCAACTGTGTAAATGATTTGATGGGCATTTGAATGGAGCTGCATGTCAGGCCAATGGACAAAGGACTTAAGCCCAACGTCATCAGAGCGCGTACTCCGTGTGTGTGTTTAATTTTTATAGCATTTCATTTGACCGTGCCGAGCCGAACATTTCAATTGAGTCTGACTCTGTGTTCCAAAAACTTGTCCAAAAAGACGCGACAACGACACTGACACCTGACACTTAAGCGCCACCAAGTGGACTTGAGCCTTGCCAGAACGGCGTAAGGCGTTCGGTTGCGCAATTTAACTGACAAATGAGACAAAGTGACACAAGTCAATCAAAGCGTCACACTGAATTGGCTGCTAAAATGTGTGTGCGGCTTATAAATTCCAATCGGCTGCATTGACTCTGCATCTGAGTCTGATGTCCGAGTCCATTGGGTCCATTTCGTAGCAATTTACTGAACTAAACAAAACATGGCCATGGCCCCTTGGGAGAAAATATATTTAAATGAATTCTGTCAGAGGGGCCTTGGCCAAGCGAGGCGCAAGCCAAAGACTACTACCAAAAGTGATGGACGCATTTAAAATGTCAATACGCATTCACTTCATCTGCTCAGCGGAGACTTCAGCTCTGGGAAACAACAACTACAACAACAACGCCGAAGACCACAACGCGTAAGCTTGAAGTCATTCGAGTGGCGGAGACAATGAATCCTGTCAAATCAAGGTAACGCAACGAGTTCAACGTGGCATGCCCGTTGCTCGCGTGAAAAAGGTAGATAAGCAGCAAACGTTGGTGCACCAATCCGGGGCAAAGGACCAGCTTAGAAAACCACTTAGCCTGCCAAATCCATTAGACTTACATACATTTTCAATTCAATTTTGATGATTGGATTTAGCTGTGGGAATATCGTAGTTTGCTAAGTCAACTTGAAGCTAGTCCTGCTATATGTAAATGCAGCTAAAAAATGTTAGCCCAAACTTTGGCACAACCCTCAGCGGGCGTTCTAATGCAATATAAAGGGTGTTTTTTCCAAAGGAAAAGTAAATGTCCACTCCTTTTTCCACTTCCTTCTTGTATGGCTTTGGATAGAGTTATGGATGGCGGACTTATTTTAACACTGCCTACCAATACATTCTAGAGGCCCATTTATGTCACTGGTACCAATACGATACTTTCTCTTCACTGTCAATCTATCGCAATATGGCGATGGAAGTCTATTTACTGTACACACTTATGTGCTTGATGCCCTGATAATCCTCCTGGTTATGCCTAGAAGTTTCTTCAAGTAGTGGGGCAAATTGGGGGACATCAAATTTAACAGCTTAAAGTCGGCTCACGATACATTCGTGAGGCGTAGAGGCGTCTGTCCTGATGTTCTTCTGAATGAGAAACTTATTCCATATTCAACGTGTCGATGGCACGGTGAAATAGTCTAAGGTTTGCTTTTTGGACCTGGATTTATTTAAAAACAAACTATTCAGTAATATTTTAGGAGCGGAAAGGTATCTGCAATTCTGCGTAGATATCTATAAATTGTGAGTCCCACACATAAAAGTTATGTTAAACATTGGAAAAGATTCCATTTTGCTCTTCGTTCTTGATTTTGTCTATTTCTTTACATTATTCTTTTGTCTAATCCTCTGATTTCGACAAAATACAAACCCTACTGATTCTTTTGTTAGGATATGCTTATCCTTGTCATAGTTCCCTAATTCCCTTTCATGTGGAAACTTCTTCATTGTTGCTCACAGTAAGGAATTCCGTCGTTTGCACTCTAACTTGCCATAAGTTGCTCTAGATCTGCATCGGTTGAGGAACTACTTGACATTTCTGGTAATCGATCCAGGCCCTAATCTTGAATTGAAGATTCTGATTTTATTCAAGATCAGATTCAAGATTCAGAGTAATAGTTCAAGCTCTATTAATGCCAATGAGCTCAAGCTTCATCTTCAAAGCTTTTACTTTAAAAAAGTGATTTATAACGGAGTCTGGATGAACGAGCTATGCCCTCTGACTGTGTTGTGGGAAATATGAGATTCGGTCGCAAGCACAACTTAGGGTTTCTACCTCGAGAAAGCTGGGGCAATCATACTTAGGGGAAACAGAGCAGATGGTTCCAAAACGAATGTTGGAATTGGTGCTGACCGTTAGCAGTCGGTGTTTCAAAGAAAATCTTCGCAATTCTAAATGACGCAGACTGTATCTATGAAAGAAAGCTGTGTGGGGAAAACCTTAGGGATCTGTATTGTCAGACAGGAGCTCTGCTTAAGTCCTAGGAGAATCCATGCATAACGACGATCATGGTCATTAATCGTAAGGTATGACTGGCAGCTTAACTGGTAAAGAAAGACTCGTCTTCAGAGCCAATAAAAGCTGGAAGTCCTCCACTAAATGTCACGTAACTAACTATTTCTGAAAGAACCCAGTTCAAAGGTTGGGTTAATTACGGCCCATATGGATGACCCAAACTTCGCTGTGTTCCTGTCCGGCCTCTGCAAGTACACGAATTCGCATTTCAGGAGGATATGCAGGTAGATAGAAGTGTTACTCTCATTTTGCCCGTTCATTACGACTTCTTCCCGATGACTGGAAGATTGTGTTAAAGTGCGACTGTCATTTTAATCTACTCTATTTTCTTATACTTTCTCTCCTTTCAACAGTCCTCTCACCCTTCTAACTCCCTATAACTTGTATGGAACAGTGGGCAAGGAACCATGTTGCTGGAGTGCTAGGCATGGGTTAACTTTTGCCCTTGAGTCAATCTTATTATAGCATGTGTATGTTAGTCTATTCAAATATGAGAAAAATAACTAGAAATCGAAGTCCAATTGTAAGGTGTGTTTGTACAACACAAACTGCCGAAATCATAAAACGTAGCATAGTTTAGTTGTATTGGAAAACCTATCAATCCTAGAAAATAACACCCTTTATTTAAATTTATAGGTATGTTTTTTTTGCAATCCACGGAAGTCTTCAAAGCCGAACACGCCGCATTGCTGGTTATTTCTGGCCAGGTCCAAACCAACTGACGACAAGTGATGAGTGAATGTGAATGCAAAGAATTTGAATATTGTGCCGCGGCGGCAGTTGACATAAATCGTCAATGACAGGGACATCGCCTCCTTTTGGCCTTAAACACCACGTCCAGTGTCAGCGTGTGTGTGTGTGTGTGTGTGTGTGTGAAGGGGTGTGCTGGTGTGTATGGTGGAAACAAAAAGGCCGACAATCAGCGACTGTGAGCTACAAAAACACGACAAGGAGACAACTGTAATCCGCTATTGTGAACAGGCACAGAATTGTGCGCATTGTGAATCAAAGAGGAGACTAGCTCGCTCTCTCACTCCAACTCACCCGCTGTGTCCTTCTCTCCGTCTCTCCGCGTCAGGTTAGTTTTGGCTGACTGGCTGTCAGTGAGCCTTTCAAAATCAATTCTAATCGATTTGGGACATTTTGACAGCTTTCATTGGCAGCATACGCGTGGCCGCGATAGCAACAACACCTTTCAGAGGAGTCTCGGTTGACGTTGGCGTCACTGCCGTGCAAATGTCAACAACATTTTGGCTTAAATAGCCACAAGCGATGCGGACGGAGTCCAAAAAAGTAAAACACTATCTCAATGGAAGCTGATTGAAAACAGATAATTAAAATCTTCTAATTAGGCGGCATGTTCACGCACACACACAGACACACAACAGATCGTGCTTTTTGTTGCATGTGTGTTAGTAAGTGTGTCAGTGTGTGTCTCTGTGTGTGTGTGTGTGTGTTACTTTAACCACTGTCGGCTGTCAGTGGCAACAAGTTCATAAATCTTGCGCCCAACAAATCGTTTTGCAACATGAAAGAACATTACATACAAACATATAAGATGAAACAAACAACAGCAACAAACAACAGCAAACAACGACAAACAAAAAAAAAAACAAGAGCGATGCCAAAGACACAAAGGCCAAGGCAAAAAGTGTCCACCACACAGGAACCAACGCGAACGTGCGTGCATGTGCTTGTTGGCGTGTATGTGTGGGTCTCAGGGCGTCCTCCGCTCTCGGTGGCGGCTGCTGTTAAGTTTTTTGCCAAAACGTTTAATAAACAAGATTCCCATGTCGATTACCACAAATTAGTCACATTAATTATAACTGAAACAGTTGGCCAGATATTATCACAAAGTGCAATTAAAAATTTAAGCGAAAATAACACAAACACACACATACAAACATATTTGGGAGTAGTTGCAACCTTAGCCCAGCCAAACACAACTTTTAGGAATACGAAACTACTACAATACTGTTCCAACAGTTGCTGGGTTACATGATCCCAACTCTAGCATTCACATTGCAACGACTTTTAATCGAAGATACACACCATTTATGTTTGCGTCCATCATCTGCAGCTGCAGATACATTTTTTCATCAGAACTTTACTCACCGATCAGCAACGACTAGAAACTTGGAGTGATTAAAAATGTCGCTATTTGATAGGTTCTTCGAGAGCTAAAGCCAACAAATTTATCGGAAGCCATTGCTAAAAACGGGTTCCGGCTCACCTAGTACGACGAGTTCGTGAAGCTTCTTCCCCGAAGAGATTGCTTCAGCTGCGAAAATAATTGGAAGTCATTTTGTTCTAGGTCAGGAGACTCAGGCGCATGTTGAAAAACTTCAGCAGGTTTTGAGTCTAACGAGTTCCGTCCTCTCGATCGTTCTTGTGGAACACAAAAACCCTTTTGACAACTTTCCATCCTTGTATCTTGAGTTGCTTTTCTGAGTTGTCGCAATACCACACAATAGTTTCACCAAAAGACCGTCATAATAACTCTTTGCAGGGATTCCAAAACTTTGACTTTTTGTAGTTGGCCCGTCCACTCCTTTTCACACCAATTTGTGTCTTTTGGACGCACGGCTTTCAGCTTCATCTCCTTCAGTAACATCGGTGCCTAATTTCTCGTCAAAATATTCATTAGTATTTGAGACACGCTTCTTTTTTTGAAGTACTAAAAGTGAATTCGGCGATTTTGTTTTACCTCCTCCTGTCCCCGGAGCGGTCTCTTCAATTTGCTGAATAACCAGAAGTCGCCAAATCAGGCGAATACGGTGTTTACAAAACGCTAATTGTTGAATTTTTGGTGAAATGATCACTTAAAACCAGTGCCGTGTGAGATGTTTTTGGTATGAATCGAGATTTGACTCTTCTCAAGGCCACTTCACTTGCACCGATCCAAATGTTATGCCCAAACTATCAGCGACGTCTCTAAAAGTCAATCAACGATTTTCAAGCATCATTTCTTTGACTTGCTTGACGTGATGTTCATCAGTCGATGTTTTTGGCCGATTTGACACCACATTCTTCTCAAGACTCTCGCGGCCAGAAGACTTGAACTCGTTGTACCACTTGTAAACATTCTTTGAAGACAGACAAGGTAACAATCGCAGAATTCGCATTAGTAATTTGCAATCGGCGGTAGGAGTAACAGAATCCTTGGTGGAGGCTGGAACCGGGCTGCCGTGAGTGTTTAGACTGTGTCCACTACACGCAATAGTAAATGCATTGAAACTTCCTGAATTTCCCCGCTAGTCACACGGACTAAACATAAAAAGTATAACTTACTTTTGGGACAACCCTCGTTTTAGCAATGCACAGTCAAAACTTTAACTAACGAAATCCTTCTGGAATGAGCAAATTTACAACTCAAACAATCTATTCGGGCTTCATCGAGCCAAAATAATGGTCATTCCTCAGGACCAATATCTAGAGATACAGTCTAAGGGTACCAAGTCTGCGCCTACTTATAAAGTATCTGACAGTTCTTGACTTGATGAAACTATTTAACATATAGACTCCATTCAATCACTTCATACGAAAATGCACATGCTAAACTCTAAAGGCAACTCGCACCGTGAAAATTTTGAGATATACGCCAGAAAATGTTGTTTTCGAATTAAATTCTGTTAAAAATGTGGAAAATGATTGCCTACTATCAAATGCTTCCACCGATACTAACTCAAGACACTCGCTGTTGACTCTACCTAAAAAATACAAACAGCAAGCGATACCAAGGTTCGCGATCAAAAAGCTTGACAGATCCTGTGCCAGATCCCGTAGTGAGAGAGCTGAGGCTTTTGCTGAGGATTTGGAGGAACGTGTCCAACCATTTAAAAGCAGCTTGATGAGCAGGCAAAGAAAGGTCCAGCTAGTACTCGACCATCACAGCGGAGGAAGTTTGGGGACACATGAAAGAGCTAAAAAGAAGAAAGGCTCCAGGAGAAGATGGCCTAGACAACAGAATACTCAAGGCAATGCCAGCCAAAGCAGTGATGTTTTTTGGTCCCAGTGTTCAAGGCTGTGTTGGGACTGGGGCATGTCCCAACCACATGGAAGAAATCGAGGATCAGTATGATCGCTGCCCGCCGACTCGTTTGTTGTCCATAGAAAGCATCTCAAGGCAAAATCCCTTCTTTTAAATTTGGTTTCCGAAAGTCGCATGGAACACAAGAACAATTGTATAGGGTAGTAAATTTTATACTTTAGGGCTTCGATGCGAAAGAGTACTTGGACATTAAAAAAGCCTTCGACAGATCCGCCTCAATTCCTCTGGATAGTGTGCATACACTATAGCTATAGCTACTTGACGGATCGTTCCTCCTCTGTGGTGGTGGATGGTGTTGAGTCTGCAGTCAGGGCCATCCGAGCTGGGGTGCCACAGGTAAGCCACCCTCTTTACTCACGACATGCCCACTGGCTCCGAAATCGGATTACAGGACTCACAGGACCATAGCTCCTGACTGGCGATATGTATTGCAAGTCTGCGGAGTTACTGCGAAGACCCGAAACACCCGAATCCTGAAGGCAAAAACCCTTCGAATGGTAATTGGAGGAAAGAGGAAATTTATAATTATGAGACAAATAAACTTATGTTTTATGAAACGTCTGAAAAATGGCTAATTTTTTGATTATAAGTTTCAAAATCCATAACATCTTTATACATCTAACTTGTATCCATGAGTTTTACATATGCGAGAGATCGGAATCAAAATTAAAAAAAAAAAGAATGTACGGGGTAAAAACTGCCTAAAAAAATCACAAAGATCGATCGGTTACTCTATTGCAAACTAACGCCTGACACTAACCAAAAAACGGCTTAAATGCGCTACAAAAACAACCAGAAAAGTAACTATAATATTAAACACTGCGAATTCTTTAATTAATTGATCTAACGAGAACACTTATTGCCCTTTATTTATTAAATTATTTTAATTATTTTGCCATGTATCGTTTTCAAAATTATCTTATTCGAAAAATCAAAACTAATAAAAAGTGTGGCATACTTTTAGTTGATCGCAAAACTAGGTTTGTGTCTTTGCTAGTGTTGCCATACCATTTGTTCACAATCGGCGCTTATTTATTTTAGTACATCAACAAAACCCACTGGCAACGCTGCTCGGCACAGCTGTTTGTTTCATCGCGTTTGCCTTCTTGTGCCGCCAATTTCTAAGCAATTGAAAAAAGTTAGCAATTGGTTTTCATATTAAACTAACTTTATTTAATTGTTACCTGTGTTAGCTACATTTTGCATGTACAACTAAGAGCATTACTTAAACTTAAAAAGCGCTATCATTCACACACTCAAATATCTTATAAGCGAAAATACAAAAGGCACAACGCGCGAATACTAAGCCTTGCGCTCAAACAACAATGGGAAAGGTTTATCCTCTGGAGCCTGCAGCCAGTTCTCCTCCGCATATTTGACATTATTCTCAGTCTCAATAACATGGAACGTGTAGGCATGACGACTCTTTGCCGAGCGATTTGGTTCGCTCTTGTGCACCACATTGCCGTGTATGAGAATGCACGTGCCTGGCAAGGAATAGAAGTTAAGTACAATATAATCTATTTAGAAAATGTATTCGTTTCTTTACCCTTGCTAACTTGCAGCGGCGTAAAGCTGGACTGTGGATAGAAGGGCGCCGCACGATCATAGACCATTAGCTCTGTGGCCTTCTTATCGGGATTGCGCAGGTAACGACGATGCACTCCGCTCTTGTGCGAGCCTTTGATAAACTGCAAGCAGCCATTCTGCAGCGTGCAATCCTCCAACGCAAACCAAAAGCCGACGGCTGAATTTGGCTCTGTATGCAAAAACCACGAGTCCTGATGTGGTATGACCTCACCGCCTATGCCAGGATTCTTATAGATGTACATGCTTTGGCACACTGCTGGTCTATTGTAGTTTAGCTGCCAGCAAATCTCCTTAACGCGATTGCTAAACGTTAGATCATTGAATGTTGGATGCTCTACATGCAGCGCATGGCCCACTTTATTCAAGGCTATCAAGGGATCCACCAGCAATTGGCCTTCTTCACCCAAAGCGCCCTTTTCAAAAAAGTAGCGCACTTTGTCGCCAGACTCCATGAAGTACAGCTCCTTGCTTTGGGCGTCGTCGGCCTTTAGAGTGCTAAAGGTCTTACGATTCGTTTGTGGCGCATCCATGCACATGGCGCGCCCAGCTTGGTATAAGGTGTCCACCTCCTCGGGCTTCAGGAAGTCCTCAATGACCACATAGCCATTTTCGTTGAGCTGCGTAAGTTATAAAACAGTAATTCATTATACATACTCAATTGAAGGTTAGTTAGGCAAAGTTTGTTCAAATGTGCCCTTATCGCCGCGCCGTCTGGTCTGCCTTGTTCAATGTTATCAAAGCGCCTTATCTGACCGACTGGCCGACTGGACTGACTGATAGATTGAACAAGAAAATGACTAAATGACTGACTATATAATGAGCGCACTCGTGCAGCTTGTAAGCCTCTTATCAGTTGTTGCACGAAACATTTTGGCTATGCGCCTTGTTTGTTGTTCCTATTGTTGTTTTGTCTGTTTGACGTTGCTAATTAACAAATTCCTAAACAACAAATACTACACGTCTCTGAGTAGCTGTTCATGTCAAATCGTTAATGCTATGCGAAATGCAAAAACCCTAAAATCCGTGCTCATTCATTGAAATCACTCGAATGTAACATGTATAATGCAGAAAATTCACACACATTTTCAACTGGTCAGTTTTGTGGGTGCCGTCAGCTTTTTTTTTTTGCTCGGTTTATAGCCTCTTGTCTAGTTTGGTCTTTTAAGCGTGTTGAGTTGCCATCAAATTGAATAAATTTAAATTGGTTGAGTAAGAAACGAAAATGAAAATCGAGAGTAAAAATAGTCCCAGTGAGTCAAACGAAAACCAAATAAAACGAATGGTAAAAGCTTTTAAAGGTGAGCCAAAGTTTAGATACACTTGCGGTCTAAACGTTGGGTCGTTTTCAAACGGATGATTGTCGCCCTCAAATATCACTTTCTTAGCATTGAGCTGACTGACTGGTTGCAATGATTTTTAATGAGCGAATTTATAGAATACTTTTACGGGCCGTAAAAGTTGAAAACACATTTAAAACTTTTGATTACTGTCATTTCGCAAAACTTGTAGAAAGTCAAATGATAAGTTCTGACAAGATGTTTCTAGACAAGCATACCATCCCAATGTTTGCCCAAGTTTTATGTGCTTTTTAACGAAAACACTTTTTCAAGTGATTTTAAAGATGTTTCACATCAAATGTGGGTCCTACTTGGGATAATACATATTGTCTGCTTCAAGTTATATCAATAAGATTCCTTTTATCTTGGTTGGCAAAATGATTATCCAAAAAACCATCTCGAAAGCATGCAGAGACCATATACTTATGCAAAGATCGTCTGACTGTGCAAAGTAAGAAGTGCTGCAACTCCAAATACTATATAATTGATAAGTGAGACGAGTTACAAAGAGAAACTCCCTAGGAAACTGGGCGTAATAACTAAGGTTAGATGCAGCAAAGGCTAGGAACCAGACGTTACAGCCACTCTCGATTAGCGTTTCGCTATCAGAAGCATCAAAATATTACGGCATCTCTAAGACATTCGACTATTTTGAACATCCAGAAACACAGAGGTAGAACTTGCTCCATGCGCAAACAGAAAATGCTGGTATATGTGTTAATTGAAATAAACTGTATTCGAAAACAGACGTCAAGTAGAAATTCTGTTCAAATACTTTATGACTAAGACATTTTTGAAATACCTTCTTATACCCTTTACACAATGTGTAAAAGGGTATTATAGATTTGTGCAATGTATGTAACAGGCAGAAGGAGACGTGGCAGACCATATTTTCAGCAATAGCCGAGTCGATATAGCCATGACCGTCAAGTGTTGTAACGTGTCTCTCAGAGACTATTAGAGTTCAAAAATGTTACCATAAGACGTGCAGTTTCCCGGAAAATAGCAAGTTTATTACTTGGCACAAAATTATAAAAATCTTTAAAAAGATATAAGAAATAAGGTGGCAATTTTAGGCCCCTCCTCCTATAAACTGCAACAAAGTTTTACTTTTATAGCAATGTTAAGATTAACATTTATGTTAGGGACACCAAATTTGGTACGAAGTCTCATGTTAAGCTTATAAACGATTCAATGTTGATATTTTCAATCACCCACCGCATCCAGTTACCTTAGTAACTCCCATACCCTTCAACGTTTTTATATAAAAATTTGCACGTTAATTTGATTATTCGCCGACATAGGTACAGGGTATCCCACTGTCGGGCACCGTTCCGAATGTCTGCACGTAATTTTTTTTATTTTTATTTATATTATTACTGTTGAGGATTCAAGGCTGTTCTCTTCACTCATCAATCCTCACCTAAACTGAAGGAATTGCTTATGATATTACTATAAAGAGCGCTTGAGTATAAGAAAAAGGTAAAGATTATGGAACAAAATATTTCTGCAAAAAGTCGACTTATTGCGATGTGATGGTTTATAGAAGTCATTACAAGCCAACATTTCTTTTTAAAACTTGTACATTTCTTCTCTCATTAACTTGGAAAGGGAATTTTGACTTGTAGAAACTTCTATAAAGCTTCAAAAGCTACTCTTCCTTATGACCACAGATTTAAACATTAAAGAACGATAATTTGGGTCAATTTAGCTTTTTTGCTAAAGGTTTCGCTGTTGGATCTTTCAATGTAGCTTTTTGTGAGGTCTACAGAAACTTAGGATAGTACTTTTTTTAGATTTGAACCAAAAAAAGAAAACAACGCATATAGCCGGTAATGCCATCTCTTAGCAGCGTTCAAAAGTGAATGGTAAAGCGACTCGCTCTAAGAGTACAGCCAAACAGTTTCTACACCTGAAATTTTGGGGCACTGGTGTTGAGTGTTCTCGCAGGGAGGGGTCTCTTGGCTGCCTACTTTTTGATGAATGCGAAGCACCTTTAATTAAAATAAACTACCTATGCAAATGTCAGCTGTCTGTGGGGAAGAGGGCCTCGTGTGTGGGGGATCGCAGAGATTTTGTAGGTCTAGTACAGCACACGCGCATGGAAATTTACAGCGAGGGTCAATAGACCATTCAGTCATTCAGTCAGTAAGCGCTGCATGTGTGTCACAATCTATTTTAATATGCTATAACAGCTGATTTGGCAATCTTTTACTATCTGTTTGGCTGTCGGAGACTGCCAAGTGCAGTTACAGTAAAAATTGTAATCTGCTTAGTAACTGTTGAGACAGCACTCAATGAGCAGTTATTTAAGTTAGTTGTCTAAGTCTTAAGTAGAACCTTCCATACTTATGTTCGTTGTCAGTCTAATCAATAAACCAGTCTTTATCTTACTCTTCAGACAGTATCTTAAACGAAACTTGTCAGCTTCTAGTTGTAGCAACAACTTATTCAAATCTTTTTGGTTGTTTGAGCGCAGTACCTTAATTTTTCGGTTTCCTGAATTGGTAAAAAGAAAAAAAAAAAACCAAATTATTCCACCTATAACTTTTGCTGCTTAATGCTTCTTTGTTTCCAAGCAACAAAAGAATGCTTTTCCGCCATTGACGGCATGCTTTTCCGCGAAAAACACGGCTGCGTTTCTCACTCTTCTTGTTTATATACGATATGTTGATGGATGTAAATAAACGATGACACTTAAAACACGCCGAAGACCTGACCGACCGACCTACCGATGATGATGATGATGATGTCGATGAAAAACGCGAAGATGACTAACTGTTAGCGTTTCTATTGCTGACGTTTAAGAGCAGCTAACAATAAATAAATCGATATGAAACATTTGCCAACAAAAATAGACACACATTAAGTACAAACGAATAATAGAATTTATATATTTTATTCATAGACGCACCTCATCCAATATTTTGCTATGCATTTTGATTTAGTTGTTTGGCTTTACTTCAATAATTTCTGGGTTTGTTTGTTTGCTTTGCTTTGAAATGTCGATAATCTTACGCGCTGTTTATACTCGATTTTCAATACTGACAAGAAGCGAAATATATTCAACGTTTAGCACTGTTTCGCGTTCGTTTTCAAACTAAAACTGTAAAGAAATGTTCGCCTAATGGAAAATGCTCTGAAATTTAAATGAAACAGCTCAGCAGTTCTTCTTCTTATAGTTGCGACTGTACAGTAAACGCTCGCTAGTAAGAGAAAAAGTTAACTGAAAGTACGCTGTTATTGGTATTAAAGGGTCTCATTGTCGCTTTTCTCTGTTACGATAAGTATTTATCTCTGCGATCATTGGCCGTATGAATCTCTATATCACTAAAACTTCTTCTTATAGTTGCGTCTGTACAGTAAACTCTCGCTAATAAGAGAAAAAAAAAACTGAAATCACACTGTTATTGTTAACGCTCGCTAATAAGAACGTTGTGAGTTTTAAAAACTGAAATCACACTGTTATTAAAGGGTCTCATTATCTCCTTTTCTCTGATACGATAAGTATTTCTCTACGTCATCACACGCCATATAATTCTCTATATCGATAAAATATATATAATATAAAAAACCGACAAAAATTTGTAGCCTGTTTTAAATATGCAAATACATGCATTTAACCTATTTGTATTTAACAATTTCATTGAAAACATAACGAAATCTTTTTCTTTCTATTTTGCAAATGTATGCAGTTAACCGTTTTTGCATAAATAACTTTGGTCTTGCAAATTATGCAAATAACCTATTTTACTCTGCAATTTTTTATAAAAATAACCAATTTTATAATAAAAATTTATTTACCTACAACTGTCGAACCTGGACACTGTCTAAATTGGACAACCTGTTTGAATTGGACATTTTACGTGAAACCAAATAAATTTGTGTTTGTGACAAAAATGTTTCCTATCTACCTTATCAATTTTACACTTTTGGTATTTTTAAGTCTATTCCACGTGTAAAAAGTCTGTGTACATTGGACTGAATTTCTCAGCACTGTTTTTACAAAAAAAAAGTGGCAAAAGCCTTACAAAGTGCAGAGGAGCTACGAATTAAAACCTTTTCAGCAAGAAATGGGTACCTTCAGTCATTTCTTAGCGTTACCAAATGATTTTAAAAACGCTATGTAACTAATGATTTGAACAAGAAACGTCAAGACAATAAACACAAATAACATTATAAATACTATTAATTCGTATGTATAAAATGCAACAAACAAATTATCTCAAATCAAGCAAAGCACATGGGACACCCTACATTGCACAAAAGTCTTCGAACCAAGTGTGTCACACTGTGTAGACAGTTTTCACTGTAATATTATAACACAAGAAAAACTTGAAGAACTTGCCTAAGTATACATATTTGCAATTAAGCCCTTTTTTAATCAATACTCCTTTATTTCGTGGTTCGGTTTGTAGGTTAGAGCCTAAAATACGATGCTTTTAAAAAGCAAAAAGAGGATATTTGAAATCAATAATTTAGACTTTCATGCAAGATCTTTGATCGATGTTTGATATCGAAATGAAAAGAAAACATTGCATGAAAATATGAAGATTATTTTAAATTTTGATTGTGAATAACCCCCTCTTCTATCGTGACAAAAAGTCACAACTCGTCGCCCCCTCGGTGGTGACGTCATTTATGAACAGCCCCTTATAGTTTCTATTATATTTTATTATTAAATCGAACTCTTTTTCGAATGAAACTCTTCAGTCCAAACGCAAACATAAAACAAAATTCCAAAAATGTTAAATTATTCAATTTTCATTTGTAAAAAGTTTAAACGCCTTGTACTTGCTTTGTTTTGTGTTCAACAGATTAACTTAAATCGTAACATTCATAATCATGTACTAAAATGCGCTTTTAGTATAATAGCGATTATTCAAGAACTATTCTTGTCACGTGTTGCCTTTTGTGAGCGTCTACTGTACTGCTCATTACTTTTATTGTGCAAGCGCTCACACATGTTGGCGAGCGTGCTAAACCGTTACATATTCTTAGCATATGTTTTAAATTCTAAAGTTATGCGCTCTCGCGCTGTTGCTGTTACGCTCAATGAGCTGTTAACAATGTTCCATGATCAATAACAGTTCCCATTGCTGTTAACAGTGCTGTTAACAGTGCTGCTAACAGTGCTGCTAACATGCTGCGCTGCTCTGTTGTGAGCTGTTGTTGCCAGCCTAATCCGTAGTGCCCTCGATTATTCCCTACTTAGGCAAATCCGCCACGCTTAATGCTTTATCAAGTTTGTGTCTATTGACATGAACATGTGTGTATTTGTGCGTATCTGTGATTGTTTATGTTTAGATGCCTCATTTAATCATTGAACTTGATAAATTTATTTGACTTTAGTATGATCTTTAACAGTCGTTGTGATGGCTTCAAAATTCTCGTGAAATCCACTGCCAAGTGAATAATGTGCAATGCAATTGGTCTTTGTACACGTGTGTCTCGCATGAGCAGCACCAGCAGGGGGGGAGTTAGGAGAGTCTCTCGTTTTGTCTGTTTATTTTCTGCCCAAAACATGCATAAACATATCCATACCTACACACATATGTGTGTATTTATGTGTTTCTCAGCTAATTGCAGTCTGTGCGTGGGCCACTTTGCTTCTTTCCTCTCTCGGTGTATGTCTGTTGTAACGGAGATTGGGTAATCCGAATGCATGTTTCACTGTTAAAGCTCATGTACCTATTTTTATACCCTATACACGAAGTGTAAAAGGGTATTATAGATTTGTGCAATGTATGTAACAGGCAGAAGGAGGCGTGGCACACCATAAGTTCCATGGGCAAAAATGATCAGGAGCAATAGTCGAGTCGAGTCCGTGTTGGGCCAGCTTTCTCCGACACTATAAGAGTTAGAGCAAAAAAGTTTACCAAAAGATGCGCATTTTCTCAAAGCTGAGGGAGTTTATAGAATGAAGTCGATATATTAGCCCCTTCCCCTGTGACAGATTTGCGCGGTTTACAACCGCTACATTGAGTCTATCAAGTCGAAACTCCTCAGAGATGTTCGTCGTGTTAATGTGCATCTATGTTCCAAAAATGATCGAGATCGGATAAATAAATCAAAAGTTATAGACAAAAATATGGAATATGTTTACAGATCTTATGAAAGCAGATATAAAAGTGGATACTTCCGTCCCCATTTTACCGTATTTAGTGTTTATAAAGAAAAAGGGTACAGGGTATTCCACTGTCGGGTACCGTTCCGACTGTTTGCATCAAATTTTTGTACACTGTTTACGAAACTTTTATGCAAAACTATGTTTAGTATTTGCTTAATTGCATGCTTAAAGCACTTGTCTACCACATTGTAAAACAAGTCAACGGATAATTAACAAGTTGCGGAAATGCATGTGGACAATACTTATAAGCAGACAGTAGTTTTTTATTATGTAATGCTATTTCTCAGGTGATCGTTCAACAACAAGGCCCTAAAGTATGTATTATCATATGCATATAGCGCTTACTGCTAACTTGAGTGGATAAGCATGAATCTTCTTCTTTTTAACTGGCCATAACAACCCGTTACCGGTTTACGGTTTGACGTGTTACGACAAGCTTTGACCTACTGAGGTGATATTCTCTAACCCGCTCACTACACGGGTAAATAAGCATGAATTTCTACTTTTAATTAGCTAGGAAATGCTGTAGAAGATTGTCCTTATCGACTTTTCCCTAGCACTAAAATATGTTTAACAGCGGAAATCCTAAGTATTGCGATTGTAGTGAGAAAAACAAAGTTGGACCAGCTTTTATGTTTCCTTATTCTATTGGCAAAAGTCTTAAATTTATATGAAATACTAACTCTTCTTTGTATTAGACGCATTGAGAGTTTTAAAAAGATTCGTTCTTGAAAACGTGCTTAGATTTCGTTTTAAAAGAACCAACGGAAATGAAACGTTTGTAAATCAAAACTGTTCGTTCGTAGTATTTTTCCGTTTCCGTTCATTTTTTGAAGAAATCTTCTTTCGAGTGCTTTAAAAGCTTAAAAAGCAAATTGATGATGATTTCAGTTTAGATGAGATATGAGCTCTGTTTTTGGACCTACACGCGTTGGCAACGATTACCGCATACGATGGAACGACGAACGCTATGTGCTCTACGATGACATTGACATAGTCAAGCGAATTAAGATCCAGCAGCTTCGCTGGCTAGGTCATGTTGTATGCATGGATGAAGAAGCTCCTGTGGGAAAGGTCTTCAATGCGAGTGTCGAAGGGAGGCGACGAAATGTAGGAACATGCCTCCGCTGGAATGACCTGGTAGTGAGCACACTACCTAGCTTTGGTATCATCGATTGGAGAAGGCGCGCGCAAATCAGGGACGTCTGAAGGAGGGATTCACATCAGGCCGTAACCCGGTAACGGTTTGTTATTGACAGTTGAGAAGAAGATGAGCTCTGTCTTTTCCCAATTGACACTGACTTAAGACATGTTTTGATGCAGTAACCTTGTTTTTAAACCGATATTGATTGAATATCACAAGCTGCCTTGCCAAGATTTGTAAAGCTCTCGTTTAGTAGCAAGGTTCAGCTATACTAGAGGGCTTAGGTGTGGTAGGAAGTAGTGCACGTAATGCAAACTTCGATTAAAGGTTATGTTAATTAGTGATTCGACCCAAGAATCGTGTGATATCAGACCTGGAAAATAGCAGAAGTTGGCTCATATTGCGGACCAATTAGTTTGGATTTTCTATTCCTCAAAACAACACAAAAGTTAAATGCAATTTCTGAGATTTGTTCAGTCCATAAAATAGTGTAATTTAAAATGGGTCAATTTCTAAAAAGGGTACAACAATGGTTAGTTGTGAGTGTGAGAAGCCCAACCAAACGCCGTGTCCAAGTCCATGTTTGCATGATCGTGAAAACCTTTCCGCAACTGCGTCTGAAAACAAACAAACACTTTGCTTGATTATCTTAAAAAAATGTGCAATAGTCAATTGCTTGTATGCCACACCAAGTGGCAAAACTAATGGCATAAATGTATCTAGTGTTTGGTTTGCCAGCGGTTTATGGCGATGCTAATTCGCATTTAAAGCAAAACTTTACAGAAGATTAATTACTCTAGGCACAGCCATAAATAAGGCTAAAAAAACAAACAACAGTCAACAATTGGCGGCATTCTGACACGCCGCGTATTATTTGCAAATGCAAAGCATAAAGCTAATCTATGTAAGTGCATAAGTAGTAAAAATTTAAATTAGAAATCATTGCAGTTAAGTGCCATTCAGTTTACCAACAGCAACTCAAGCCATTCAGTTTAATCAAATGGCTAACAGCAATTGCAACAACAAGTTTTGATGACCGTGTTAGCCGTGTTGTCAGTGGCCTTGAATTGTTGGCCCAAGAAGACGAAGAATGAAGGCGCTGGAATTAAGAGAAGTAGCAGCATTAGCAGCAGCAACAACAACAATGACAATACTAACAACAACTGAACAATAAAGTCATAAACAATGTGCAGTCAAAGTTAAAAGCTGCTCGGCATGACGCCCGCATAAGCAGCCACAACAAAAATAGCTTCTAAACGCCGAAGCTCGCATACACTTAGAATATTACAAGTATCAGGAATGACCAGAATCGTGTCATCGTAAATGAGGCAGCGGTAACACCGAAACGTTTCACTTGATTTTCGTTACAGTCTTATGGCGGGCTTACACTGGGGAACACAGAGTTGTACTGTGCTGTCACACGTGCACACCTCAGTGTGTCACACGAAAGAATGCATTTTCAGTGTGAAAACAACTAATCGCTGGGGGTGACACGCTGAATAAGGAATCTTTAGAGTCCTAACCACTTAAAGTTGGAGCTGCTCAGATTTTACTTCAATGATTAACTTTTTTGTCTAGGCCATGGAATAAGAATACTCTGCCGATATCGTATCTAACATTTTTTTGAGAGCCTAAGAGAGCGAGAGTGAGAGGCGCAAATCAGCACACAAATATAAAAGTGTTTATACACACTCAATTACTTCTGCAAACATTATATATGCAGAAGTGTTGGTTAACGAGGCAATAACATGCGTGGACATAACCTTTCTCAGTGACATTCGCATCATGAAAAATAAGATACCATTGCGATGGACGTCGGCAGAATAAACTTACTTTCTATTCTTATACTATGGCTTAGGCAAGCGACCGAAGCTACAAAGAAGCTCTGTTGCTACACCTTGTGTATGAATCCAAATCCAGAACAGTGTTCTCATCCCTCAAACAAGATGTTTTTAAATCCAAAAACTGTGTATGTGTACCTCAGAAGAACACAAAATGGGCACGGAATCGATTTGTGCGACTCAACCTCTGAAAGGAGGACACTCACTGGATATTGTGGTCTCAGATATCAACTCAAAAATGTATCTTAGAAAGACGGACGTATGCAGATTCTGTGTGGCCGGGATAAAATCAATGGGTGACAATGCTTCACAGAATGACAGCACAACAGAAAAAACATTACAACAAAATAAAAACAAAACCCTACCGGTATTAATATGTCGGTTTCAAATCGGTTATTTCGGAAAAATCAAAACGTTTAACGGCTATCGGTTTTTTAAAAATTCAATCGGTTGTTATGGATAACGGTTACGGTAACGAATACGGTTTGAATCCCTGTTTTAAACAGATGTGTAGTAGGTGTGCGATTTGTATTCTTACTAGAAATTAAAGCGGTCCTTTAATCGAGGCATATATTTTGCAAGGTACGAGCCATCTGCCGACGTTCTCTCATATTTAAGCCACTATTTTTCATTCTCTTGCAAACGTCAATGAGGGATGTTTTGTTGACGCATGTTATTTGTGCCTCTCTATGGCTCAAAAAATGTAGTGCCTTGTTGTAGATATGCCTTGCCTTCAATAAGGATAGCATCATGCCTTAACCTTATGTCTTCTGCTACTCTAAACATCTAACTCATATTCTTGTGTACATCTTGCAGAATTCAATATACTCTCAGTAAGAGTGTGACTGCAAATGTTGCCCAACTGACTAACTAACGCCCCAAACGCGTGCGAAGTTTAGCTCACAGGTGCTCAAGGTCGTTGCTGGCTTTGGGCGCTGTTGTTTTTGTTGTTGCTGCAGCTTTTTGATGTCTTCAGCTGCTTCTCAGCCGTTGGCCACTTTTGATGACTGCCATTTGGTTGGAGCACGAGCGTTGAGCATATTTTATGCATAATGCTAATAAAATTGTGCAATTAAAATTTAAGGCACGCGATTTATTTTTTTTTTTATTCAATTGTTTGCCTAAATTTGTGCGAAAGCGAAAATAAAAACCCAACGACGCGACGTTGACCTGATAACATTTTGACTATATGTACTTGGTATCGTATATAGTATACTCTATATATACCACAAGGCGGGCTTGTTTTTCACAGAATCACTTTGTTTTTTGGTGCTAATGAATCTAACGCTGCGGCTGATTAGAAAAATTGCCCATTAAAATCATAATGTTTACTGTCCATTTGTTGTTTTTTTGGTTTTTTTTAATGAAATTAATTTCAATTTTTTAGACGGGCCCCCCATATGTGCAATTCATGTGACCTTAGCGTGTGATTTGATTATCATCAAGTGAATAAAACTTTTGAAAGTGCCCATTACAATGACACTGCTGCTACGTTGAGTGACGGTCCAATCAAAACTGCATTTATATGCATAAAACCAGATAGTGGTAGAAAGAGAGAGTACTGTACTGCGGCAGGGGGACTGTACACGCAGCAGCATGTATGACTGTTAATAGGCAGTTGACTATTGTGAGTGGTTTTTGGCAGGAAAAGGAAATGGTAAGCATTATGAGTAAATAATGCATAGTTCATGCAGTTTATTATAAGTTACGGCAGTTTGATTGATTTTTTTGCAAACATTGCGATGAGATCAGCAATGAGTGAAAGTTTTTGCACATTTTAAATTGAAATATGAGCTCACTTAATAATTTGTTTATTTGACAAGTGCATAATAACCTATAATTTTCGCATATGCAAATACAAGGTTGTTTATACATACACATAAAAAGTTCATTATTTATATTGAAATTTAATATAAATTCACTATTCAGTGACCATCGATATTAATAAAAAATAGTCTCTTTTTTGTGGAAATATCTTAACCGCTTTCCCCGTGACAGAATTTCGCGGATTACACCCACACTATAAAAGCTATCGAATTGAAACTTTGCACAGTTTTACATACATTTGTTGGACAAAAAAACGTAAAGCTACGAAACCTATAAGAACGAGAAGGGGAATCGGAAGGGGAACAGCAAGAAGAATAGATAGAGGAAAAGGATGAAGATGAGAAAGAGGATACGAATAAGATACCGACATTTCTCGCAAGAGCTTGTTCATTCAGCGTAGCCGCTGGATCTTAATTCGCTTGACTATGTCAATGTCGTCATAGAGCTCTTAGAGTTCGTCGTTCCATCCGGTGCGGTAAAGCCAAAGATCTTACGGAGTCCTTTCCGCTCAAACACTCCTAAAGCATCAAAATATATAACACTGCTGTTAACGTGACACTGAAGTACAGTGCTTGGTCAGTATTGTACAGTAGTGAAATGTGACTGACAGAACATTTTTTATATGCTTGTGCAGCTCTCTAGTATATAGCACACAAACGTCCTGTGAATCCTTCTCACTGCACTGCTCTCTCCTGTAGACACTGCTAATACAGCACCTGAGTCACTGAAGGCCACACGAATCACACCACCCGATGACTTACGTGCACGTTTTATCCCGAAGGCACGGCTATAGATTACATTAAAAATTAGATACATTGATCGATTTTTGTTTAAGGTTATTATTGATTTGTGCAGAGCATGTGACAGAGAGAAAGAGGCATACAGATCATAAGTTCCATATGCAAAAAGGATCAGAAGCAAAAGTAGAGTCAACATAGCCATGTCTGTCTGTCCGTGTGATAACCAAGATCTCAGAGACTATTAGAACTAGTCATAAAAATGTTACCAAAAGATTAAGTTTGTCGAACCATGTCGATACACCCAACTGTTACCTCGATTACGCTCAAACCTTTCAACGCATCAATATGGGCACAAGATATCCAACTTTAGTAAACTGCAGCTTGGTTTTATTCTGTCTTATTTTCAGAGGTTTAGCCACTTTAAGTTGGAAAAATGAACTTACCCGATTGGCTTCTCCTTGGTACCAATTCACGGTTCGCTGCGAGTAATTCAAGTTAGTTTTGCTCCATCTCTTTTAGTAATATGTCCACATTTTTTTAAGAGTTGCGTTTTTTAGTTTCTGGTATCTTTAGAGCGCTTCAAATTGCAGTCAGAAATTGGTTGATTTTCACTTCTATGTATGCGTCCGAGACCATCTATAACTGTGGCTGTCTATGCTGAACCTAATACAACGAATTTTCAAGCACTTTAATGTTTATACCATAGCTGGTATGAAGATTATATCAACCTTTTTTACTGACTCGTCTTAATTGGATTTCTTTGAACCGACCGCGTCTCGCATGAGGGTCTTCTTCGGAAGCTCAAAATGGCTGTACCTGCCCCACGCTAGCTGGTTCTAAAATCCTACCAGTCTAACCGGTCATTCAGAGTTGCTGCAAAAGATGAACTATCGAAAGAGCATACCATTACTGCCGCTGTACCGCAAGGCAGCGCCCCCGCCCCTGTCTTTTACACTATGTGCACTGGCTAATAGATCGCCAGCGATTGACGGAATGGGGCGCGACATATGCTTCTAGCCACCTATGATGGTGAGTCCGCAGTTTTAGCTACAGCTCCTAACCTACAAGAAGCCACTGATCAGAAAGCCGAGCTAAACTAAATCGCGGCATGGGCCAGGTGATGAAATGAACTGAAGGCTGGTCAGTGCTCCATCTTTTCAATAAACGGTTCTTCGATTCCAATCAAAAACTCCGAGCCTTTTTTGGGAACTCGTCTGGATTCGAAGTTACGTTGGAGCGACCATATTCGTGCTGTAACCCAGAGGTTCACAGCAAAATTAGCCAAATTGGACTAGCTAAAAGGCAGTAGGAGTAAGCTCTCGAACCGCAAATAAACCATGTTGTACCAAAGTTTAGTGTTGCCCCATTAGACGTATGGCATTCAGGTCGGGGGTACTGCCTCCAGATATAATATATGCAAATCAAGGCTCATTGTATATCTGGGCATCAACCGAGAAGACGGCTAAAACGCATTTATCCAGCTAATCTGCTTAGCAGAAGACTACTCCGGATCCGGATTAAATAAGATTTCCGTTGCACTACCTACGATATCAGAGCGCCAGTATCTAAAATTTTGCTTCTAGAATCCGTTTTGTTCAATAGACCAAGTTTGTCCTCCAGCAGGCGCTCCGACCCCAGGAAGAGAGCATAAAAATGTGGCGCCCAGGTTGCATGATGTTTTAATAATCGATTTCAAATTAAGTAATGTATAACATTTGTCTGAAACTTGAGTTTTACCTTAAAGGATTTATTGCAGCTCATCAATTTGAAACAATTAAAACCAAATAGAAAATATATTAAAATTACTTTGTACTGTCTGCCATATCCGATTTATGAGGTAGGCATCACTAGTAGTCTTCTCTTGGGTCTTATTTTTCTTTTTGTTCTTCAATTTCTGTTCCTGCTGCATAAAGTAAACAAATGGAACTATATGTTTTGAATCTTCGGGTGGAAAACAAGAACCTATCTAAAGTTCAGTTGTGGTGGAAGTGCTATTAAATATTTAGAAGTATTTTAGTCTATTTTGCATTGATCTATAAGAAAGTTTACAACTTACTTTTTGATTAGTATTTTGGATAGTATTTTACTCGACTTTTTTTTGATCGAGCCAGAAGTTTACACTAGTAACTTGATGAAATCTGGAAATAAGCTGTCGCGGCCTTCTACGCTATCTCGTTGTCTTGCCGAATGATTACCTTAGGTTCGAAAATGCAGTGTCTCAATGCCCTATAACTCAACGCCTAACTAAGAATTTTTGCAGTGTTTATTCGATTTCAATATCCGATTTCCTATCGAGCTGTTACTTTTTGTTTGGAGCTTCTATTTTATGCTCATTGATAGTTTTATCATTTTCCGTCTCACTATCAGAAACAGTGCAGATATTAATTTGGTTGGAACAGGGTCTGATCGTGATCTCACATTTGACACAGGGTTCACCTGCTATCTTATCAATTTCTTTGAGGTTACGCGGTTCGTACAAATTACGTAGTGTTTTTTTAGAGCAATGTGAGCAATTATCCGCCGCTACTAACTTCTTGTGGGATTGCTGGCAGTTCTCAGTAAGGCTGCAACCTTGATGAAATGCATTGTACCGAGCCGCTACCTCATGCTGCCACATCAGGGTCTCACGCTTCTTGAGAAGACGTTCTTGGGAAGACAGCCTTTCGCGCTCCTGCGCCAAATTTTGACGTTGTAACTGTACTGCCTTGGCTAGCTGTGCCATGTCCTGCTCCTTCAAAAGCTTAGCATTCTTTTCACGGCGTTCGAACTGCTCCTCTATTATATGTTTCAGACAGCGGTTGAACTCTATATCAAGTTCTTTGAGAAGCGCCTGAAGCTCGGGTTCTCCGTATGTAAAATATTGAAATGCACTGCTTAAAAAGCCAACGTCGCCTTGGACATTGGGCCAGTTTTTGAGTTGTTCCAGAGCATTCATGGTGTAACGATAGGTTTCGCGCACCATTTCTTTGGTGTGTTCCTTCTTCATAAACATTGTTGGATTTGTCATGGCCAAAGTTTGGCTATGTGGCGAATCAATCTCGTTGACTTCTTTGCAGCAGTCGCTTATTTTTATACGATTACTTTCTTTTAGTAAGTGCTGCTCAGCCTCTTCCGAATCTATTTCACTGATACTTGTGTTTGAACTATTTTCTACATGGCTAGATACATCGGCCTCTATATTTGCCAACACCTGCAAACTGCACTTCTGATTCTGCAAATCGGTAAATGGCTTACCCAAATCACCCAATTCCCGCAGTTGTCTGTACATCAATTGCATCAGGTAATTGCGCGCATATTTCTCGTCCTTGGGCACATTCTGGAAGCGCTTTACCCAACTCTGGCTGACGCTATAATCCGATTCGCTAACCCCGTCGAAGTAGACATTAACGAATATACGCAACTGAGCCTGAAAATGTTGATCCAACTCAAACTCAGTCGTATCAGACATATTTGTAGTTATATAATAAGTTTTATTTATGAAATATTGAAGTATATTCAAAGGCTGGATATGTCGATTTGTAATGATTTCTCTAAGTATTATAACTACCGAATTGACAATATAAACGTAGGCCTTTAAAACAAAAGATAATAGAGCAATAGTTATAGGTTAGGTTAGAACGGCTGCCAGGCAATCTGCCTGTCACGCTTAGCTCGTACTACGACCCATTGTGCTATCGTAGATAAGGCCTGCGATCTTTTAAGGTTTAATTCCGGGCAGGTTTCAAATGTTATTTAAAAAGTACCCTCTAAAATACTTAAGCCTACGTTTACAGAGAGCTAAACGTAACAGAAGAGCTGCTCAGCCGTTTCCACCTCTTCCTCGTCCCTCCTGCTCCTGCAAAAATCATTAAAAGATGCAAGATGCTTATGGTAATAGCGATACTATCAGGCCGCCATAAAGGCGGTTGGAGGAACCAGAATAAACTCAAAGCTGGTTCGGGAAACGCGATTGAAGCTAGATTTTCTGGGACAACGTAACTCACTCTCATTTAGATGGGTTCCTGGTCACACCAAAAGCCCCGGGAATGAACTTGCGGACCAGCTGGTAAGAGATGGTGCAGAGAGCCCTCTGAAAGGGCCAAAGCATTTCTGTTGCTTTGGAAAACAAACCGTCAAGCAACTTTTAGAAGAAGAGGAAAGACTAAGGCGAACCATGAACTGGATAATCAGACAGAAACTCTGCTCTTGAAAACTAGGCAGATTCAAGAAACTATCATATTTAGGAATAAATTCTATTAGAATTCGAAAAGGTCTGCTTATCGGGCTTTGTAGACTTAAAGGACACCTGAACAAGCTGTGCATCACCAGGACTCACTTAAGGAGGAATCCTCGCAACGCATTCTAGCTAAGTGTGACGCCCTTGCGTGAAGAAGGTTGATGCTCCTAGGTGGATACAGGATCTCGCTGACCGGCACGGCCCGGATGGAAGCATCCCATATAATTAAGTTTATAACTGATATAGGACTGACAGGGGACATCTCGCAAATCGCTGTGCTTTATTCCACAATACCATTATTATTATTATCCTTGACCCTTACATTGTGTCGACTTGCTAAATAACGAACATTTTCAAGACAGTGCATACATGTGAGTTTTTATACCCTGTACACATAGAATACCTTTATAATAGATTTGTGCATTGTTTGTAAGAGGCGGAAAGAGACGTGGCAACCATAAGTTCCATGGGTAAAAAGTCTTATGATTGACTCGGGTAGAGGGTCCGTCTGTACGTCTGGAAACATGTGAGCTAGAGTTACAAAATTTGGTGTGCAGACTCGTGTAAGCCAAAAAACTGTATTTACCTTTCTATGTTTTAAAGTTCAACGACAGTGGCACAAGCAAAGTGGAGTTACGAACGTAAAAGTTATATTTGCCTCATAATATTTTCCCAATTCCCAAAAGGGAAGCTACGTATAAAGCAAGTGAGCTCTAAAGATGAGCTTTTAATGTAATAAACTAAGTAAGTTATTAGGAAATTAAATTCGCATCTAAAAATCGACTAAAATAATAATCCGATTAGAATTAATTTGTGTCAAAACCATGTTTTGTCTAAGGTTGCCAAATGATGATCCTTTGAAGGTCTCCATAAGGTGTGTATCTATTTAATGCGCGCCTTTTGTTCTTTCGATATCATAGCAGAATGCCTTGAGCGGGACTCATTAAAACGCAGCTTGGATCCACACAATTCTCTTTGTTTGAAGCAGCTTAAATTCGTTTATAATTTTTTTTATTATATATTTTGCTTTTTAACAATTTCGGTTATTCCATTGTTTATAGATGTTTTAGATACTTTTGTATATAAATTTTATACTTCTCATTTTTTTCTTCTTTTTTTTGAAAAGATTTGCGTGTTGGCAAATTGAGCGCTACATAAGGTGTTATTTGCTTTTGTACAATATTTTTTTACTGCGCATTCGCAATTTGAAAACGTCATCAACCTTATAGATACGCTGTATTCGCCATATGCAAGATGTAATGCTTTAACAGAGCAAAATGCTTGAATTAAAACTCACTTTTCATATAAATTACAAAAGTCATCATATTTCACAGTGCGTCTTACTTTTTGCGTACAATTTCTTTCACTTTGACTTTTAATAATAAGAAAAAAGTTAAACGTTTTTGTATGAAATGCTTTCATAACTTTAACTTTTAAGCACCAGCTGTGCGCATGCGCCGCTTAAAAACTATAAAAAAAAAGAGATGAAATAAAGTAGAGCGGGGTTTTCGGGACTTGCGGGGGCAGCTTCCAAATCGAGTCGAATCCATTGCGTCTGGTTAGGGGACCGGCTTGGGCCTGCCTCAATGTGCACACAGTAAGTTGGTCGCGTTGGAGCGTTATTTGAGCTGCTATAAAATTAGTTTTTAATTTCTTAGCTGACATTGAAGATCAAACGAGCAACGACCAACCAACAGCAACAAAAGCAACAGACTCAACAAACAACAACAATAAACATTAATAATGTAGACATAAAGCTACCAGATTTGGACAGTTGCTTACCTGGCGCGACTGTCGACTGTCTGCTGGTCACTTTCGCATCTGCATCACTGCCTTCCCGGCCTTTTGTTTGCAGCTCAGATTGGCCATTAGATTTCTGGTCTTGTCGGTCGTACCAACCAATCGACATAACGACGAACCCAACGCACCGCACAGCGTCTTCATAGAGCATGCAAATGTTTTGGCTGTCTGCCGAGTTGATTGATCCGAAAATTATACACAGTCCGAAAAAAAGTGAACAAATCTTAAGTAAAAAGCGGCTACGCCCCTCCCGCCCTCATCGTGTAATTAGCCTTTGTTATGCGAATCTCTTCAGTGGGGCTTCTTTCACGCTTTTATTTAAATTTTTTTTTATTAATGATGATGTTGTATCTTTGGTGGCACTTGTTAGTTTTTATGGTCAAAAGCGCTTTACGTTTTGGGCACGCAACTTGAAACAAAATGAGTTGGCGTTTTTGGCTTAAAACATGGGATTGTTTACTGGTTTCTTTTTTTTGCCACTCGATTTTAGATTGTTTCGGATTAACAGCTTAAAGTGTGCAAGTTACGAAAATGCGAATTAGATGCTTCCATTTAAGTTTCGATCTTTAGAAGAATTATGTATCATTGCACAGTGTGGGTTGGTAATTGCAGTTTCAAGTTTGGCTTTTAATGAACTTAAACCTGAGCAGGTCAAAGCTTGCATGAGGCGTCTAACAATGACTCTGCGTTCTACCAGTAGATCGTATTAGGCGATTTTAATGGACAGTTTGGAAGAGAACGCATCTTTGGTCCTACTGTCAGGCAATTCAGCCTTCACAAGGCCACTTCGAAATGCACTGCAAAGTCATTTTCATCAGACCGCGTCATCACCCAAGATCCAGCGCTAAAAAGCAAAACGGGAAAGATGAGCGTCTAGTTTCGTCTGGCACGAGTGGTCTTTACTACTCATTTGCCTACTGAGACGAAAGTCATATGTATCGATTCTCCGCTTGATCTTCATGCTGACCAAATCCTTGACAAAGTATAGACTTTTACTCAAGGAAAACATATACTTTGTCTTACGCTGGTTAACAACCAAACCCACCCTGGCAGAATCTCAATCAATAGGCGCAAAGGCTCCAGCAACTGCTCACTTTGTACGACCAATAATATCGTTAGGTTGTCAAGTGAACCACTTCGAAGTGTGCCTCCTATGTTTCGTTTCTGAAAACAACAACTTTTAGAAAACTATGATTTTCACCGAGATATTCCTGACACATCTAACATTGTTTATCGGTTAACATCTTGCGCGCACTTTTCCCAAGCTTTCGAACACCCTCTCTGTGCCCAGTAGTTATTGGCAAACTTTAGTGCTTAGATTTCATCCGCATACCCAATCTGCGGTCAGAGTTCCACAATTGCAATACGATATATATTTGAAAACGATCTGCAAATCTCAGTTTTGATTCGCAACTAGGTTTACAAAAAAGTGTTCCGGCTCAGTGTTTTCAGAATGGGCTTGCAGACCTAACTTGAAAACTTACTAAAAGCAGAAATAAATGGAAGTAAATTCATAGTTGAAAAACTGATTCACTTGCAAATATTGTTAGCAATTACAATTTCACCATTAACTCTCTTACGTAAACGACTGCTTTTATTAACAAGCCCAAAAATTTATGATAACAGCCTGAAGCATCCAACGTGGTCTGACCTCAAGCGAACCCAGTTCGAGAAAGTAGTCAAAATTTGGCAGGTCAACGAGAGCATTCACCAGCAGTAAACTTGAGCTGCTCACGAACTACGGGGAATACTTTCCTTCGTTTACTTCAACTAGACAGCAATTCGGCGGCAGATTATCTAATAAGAGATATGAGAGATTCGAATGCAGATAGTACAATACAAAAAAGATTAATGCGCACTTTGGTAACAACTACCTGAAAGTGAACAAAGACAACGAAATCAAATTAATTCACAATTTCGGTCTGGTATCTTTCAAAAATCATGCGCCAAAAGCCGCTACAATTACTTATTGAAGTTTCTAGGAGCAGCTCTTGGTTTTTTTTTTTTGTATAAACTTTTTGCTTTTTATATAAACTTCTTTTTGGTTTTCGCTGGAAGCGTGGCCACAAAGTCCCCGGCATAATTTGCCAAACAAAAGCCAATAACAATATTTAACGCAACAACAAATTGCGGTCTTAACGAAACAAGTTCACACAGAAACAAAAAAAAAGAATAACAATTTTATTTGAATACATAAATATTGGCAAAACGTTAAAAAACTGAAAATAAAATATAAAAAAAAAGATGTGCAAAAAACTTGGAAGTTTTATAGACAAAGCGCTGTGATAATTATTGCCGACGCTGATGAGATGGCCAACAAAAACAATAATAAACTAGCGGGTCGGCTGCAGTTGGAACAGACCGACTATAATATACCCTTTGCTCTCAAAAACTGGCTTAACTAACTAACTGTTTTAATCTGATTTTGACGCGCTTTGAAAAATGGAAATGAACCTAAATCAAGTCAATCAATCAAATCAAGTGAAGACGAACAGCTCCCTATATTTTTAACTCCACATTGTTCTTCATGAGCTGCCATAATAGCCGGGTTATATACTCTTTCAGGCATCTAATAACATATTTCATTGGGGGCCAGTTTTACAAGAATATCAACTGAATCATTGTAAATAGAATACACAGAGTATACGTTGCGAAAGAAAGATATTTCAAGAGTCACTAATTTAAAATTTGATGCAAGATCGTTGATGGATATGTTTGAATTCGAAAGAAAAGTAAACATTGCTTGTAAATAAAAAGATTTTTCATATTTCATTAACAATTTGATTGTGACGTCACGATATCGGAACATCTCTCTCCCACATCGTTATAAAAAGTCATAGTTTGACAAACCCCTCCCCCCACCTCGGTGTTGACGTCATTTATGAGCAGCCCCAACCGTAGTGGTTTACTACAAGATTCCGGAAATTGTAAATAAAACGCAAAATTTTGAATCTTCATCGATATTAATTTTGTCTTCTACAAAATATGCCCCTTTTGAAGTGATACACATATGCCACCTCTTTTTTCAATCATTAAAACATGCCTTGTAGGCGTCGGCCGGGATGTCCTTCAGCACCCTCAACGCATTTTCTTTTATGCCCTATTTTTAGTTTTGGTAACAACAAAAACCGCTTGGTGCCAAATCCGGCGAATACGGTGGTTGATCGATAATATTGAATAAGTTTTTGGCCTTATAATCATACACAATTTACAACACGATGCAATGGCGCATTGTCGTCATACAAAATCCATAAGTTGTTGGCCCACAATTGCCACCTTTTACGACAGATTTGTACACGTAAACGCCTCACTAATAGTCTTTATTGACCGTCTGGTCGTTTTGTACGAACTCATAGTGAACCAAACCGCGAACATCGAAAAACCCGATCAGCATCACCCTGATATTTGAGCGGCATAGGCGTGGTTTTTTCGGTTTTGGCTCGTTTTTCTTCTTCCATTCCGATGATTGTTGGCTTGTTAGCAAGTCGTATTCATACACCGATGATGCGTTCCATGAATGTGGGATCGGAATTAGTACGATCCAGCATGCCTAAAGAGACCTGCTCACGATGATGCTTTTGGAGGAAGTTCAGTTCTTTAAACGAGATACTTTACGACTGATGTTTAGCTCACTTGCTATCTCTATAACACTCGTATGACGATTTTCGAACTCTATTTTTTTTCACTTTTTTGAGGAATGTTTTCGACGATCTCTCGACCATCCTTAAAGACTTTGTACCAGTCGTAGGCTTGGATTTTCGACAAAACAGATTCACCATTAGCCTTTTCCAACATTCGCAACGACTCCGCACATGAAATTTGGTTAAAAACGCAAAATTTGATACAAATTCTTTGTTCGATATTACTACTGAGATAGACTGATTTCAACAGCTGCTGTATGTAAAAAAAATGTGTCAAGTTGAGGAAAGCATGCGAAGCTCTCCAAGAGACAGGCACTACAGACTGACGGACATAGCTACAGTTAAGTTTTTAAAGCATTACGCGTTGCACTCTGAATGTTACAGAAGAATAATGTTTATTTTTTGCACTAACTTAATAGACTCCTTACCCTTTTGGTGCAGTGTATAATAAACGCAATAACAACTAAGCACAGCACTTGTAAGCAACAACAAAAACCAGCCAGCAGCCACAGCAGTTGCGTTGAAGTCAGCGTCTGCGTCAGCGTCAGCGGCGCAGCTGACGTTTGTTCGAAGCTTTAGCCAGGCCAAAGTGACTTCCAACTCTTCACTAGCACAGCGCAGACGCAGCGTCGTTCAGTACGGTTTTGGAGTTCGCAGCGTCTGGTCGTGATCGTGCAGCAGTCCAATTCAAAAGCCAAACGAACGGAAACGAGTCAAAGCCGAGCGTAGCCGAAGTGTAAATTGAATTGTAACAAAACGTCGCGTCGTTAAACCAAGCTTAGCATTAGTGTTAACAGTGTGTGGGTGCTTTGTTTGTGTGTGTGTGTGTGTGTGCAACAGTGAAGAATTGTGCCAGGATAAGGCATTAGCATAGAAGTTGCTGTGCTCAAAACAGAGAGAGAGAGAGAGAGAAAGAGTGTGAGAGCGTAACTGCATAATGAGCGCCTGCAAGGATAAAGCGCTGCTGCTGTTTTGCGGTCTGTTAGCCGCTTTGAGCTGTAAGTATTATGAGTGTAACTCAAAAAAAAGCTCAAGACAATGAGTGCGTAGAAGGATAAAGCGCTGCAGTTGATTAGCTGCTTTGAGCTGTAAGTGTTTTTGAGCTCAATGAGTGAGTGTTTTTGTTGAGTCAAATTGACGCACTCACTTTGTAATGCAAACTAGATTGTTTTAACAAATGAGCACAAAATGTTGCCGCACTCAATGACATGACATAAATAAATCATCTTTTGTGTGCATTCAAAGTAAAACAAATGAATATTCAAATTTTTCGTTGTTGTTTTTTTTTGGTTTTGTCGCATTGTCTGTCTGCCCACAACTTTTATAACTTTATGACCGTTGAACCGACTGTCGGACTTGCATTAGCATTTGCATGGCTTGGAGTGTGCTGAGATTTGCATATAAATTTATGTGCTTTGTGTGTTTCCTTGATACAATTCAAAGACCTCCAGCAGCCGAATTGGCCATTGGCAACAGCAGCAATAGGCCAAACTTTGGCCTACTGACAGGCGGTTTAGGCCGCACAGTGTGTTGGCTCACTCACTCGACAACTGCAGCGGTGGCACTACAGCTCAATGGAAAAGCCGTTTTTTTTCAAATACTACTTACATGCATACTCGTGAAAGTAGGTCTGTAGGTCTGCGAAGATTGTTGCAAATTTATATATATATTTTTTTGCTCATTTTTTTTTCTTTTTGAATTTACGCAAAAATTATTTATAGCTATTGATTTTTTGAAATGTTGTACATCGTGCATAGTGGCTGCAAATGATTGCCAATTGCTGCAACTGTCTGTGCCTCAACCAGTTTGTTGGTTGTTTGCTAGTTGTTGTTGTTGGTGTCAGCCTAATGGCTTTAACCCGACTCTGAGCATCATTAATAAGTTACACGACACTTGCATTTTGTTTGTTGTTAGTTAATGTTGTTGTTGCTTTTATTAAGCTTTTAATTATACCTTTGGCATTTTGCTGACTGTGCTTGGTTTTGCAAGTAAACAAATTAAGGTACTCATACAGTGGTAAAAAAAAAATTTGGATCAGATGTGGCGTTGTCCGACAGAGGCATACAGAGGCGGCGTAGTTGTTTCCACAAAAGGTCAAAATGGCTTTTGTTTAATAGGCTCATGTAACAATATGTTGCCATAAACTTATAAAGTTACTCAGAAGCGGCACATATTTTGGTAAAGTTTGGTCTCCGAGACCTAGTTGTGCAAGGACTAGTTACATCGACACAACTATTGATGTTGCTTATCGAAAGAACTTGTGTTCTGCCATGCCTGCTGCTGCCTGTTACATACACTGCACAAATCTTCAAAATCCTTGATCCTGCCACTACCAAGTATTAAAATGTGCAATCCAATTTTAATGGAAAATGCTATTAAATCTCGGCCTTGCACTCAAACTTCTTCTAAAACTTCTAAGAATTTGTCTAACTGGGCTTAAAATCTGTATTAAATGGCTTCATTTGAGTAAAATCCTCTTGTACTCGACTGGTTTTCTGGTTTTCCAGGATTGCAGCATAAACGCCAACATATAGCTTTACATTTGGCAAATTGCTTTTGATTTATCTTGACTTAATATTCCCAAGGCAAACTTTGGCATGCATTAAACTAAGCGGCTTTTGTTTGAATTGTTTATTAAGACAACAAAAAAAAAAACCGAATTGAAAAGCAACAACAGCAACTTAATTAACAAAGGGGTCAAGTCACACATATTAAATTTACATTTATAAATATTAGGCTGCACAGTTTTAACGTTGTAATAAATTATAAAATTTGTAGTTTTTAGTTGTTTTTAAGGTTAAAAATAAAAATGCATTTATTTATTTCTGCTTTTATGTTAATAGAAAATCAATTAATTATCATTATATAATAAAAAAAAGGCTTAAAAGCGTTTGGGAAAACGTATACAACCATTTTTATGTTTTTAATCACTTCAATTTAGAAGGAAATCTTTATTAGGGATTTTATTATTTACAGTAGCATTTAAAATGTATTCAAATGATGACTTAGACAAATGAAGGTTTAAACTGTTTCTAGAGGCTATTTATAATTTGGCTTTTTCAGACGTTACCATTGTTACGTCGTTTAAAACTTATATGTTTTATTCAGTAGCAAACTGCAATATTAGCAACTTTTCTTCCAATACTAAAACTTTAAACGTCTATATTGCAGACAATATGTAATTGAAGGTGAATACAAGTGAAAATTACATAGAAGGTGATCAAATTAGTTAAAAATTACTGTACTCACCTTCAAGTCTTCTAAGGAGTTCGCCCACCAGGCGACTCTAAAGGAGTGGGTATAGTACTCCTCCTTGAAGTCAGCCACGAGTTGTGTTCACAGTAACCCCACTGTTCTCTGCCTCTGCAGTGACCATCCAAGTTTTAAGCAGAGAGTGTATCCATCTCGATAACGTCCTTTTTACTTCCCGCCTTGAGAGTGGCTGATCCACATCATAATGCGATGTGTTATCAAATGTACCTTCAATGTCTAAGAATCTTCCAGCTTCTCTAGCGTTTTCACCAAAAACGATGTTAAGCTGATAGGTCTAAAGGATTTGGGGTGGTTTATGCCCTTCTTCGTACCTTCGCTCTGTTCCATTGTTCAGGCACATCTCAGAATCAGAAGCTCTCTGCCATTCTGCAGCAATGATGCTGAGATTCCATCTTGTTCCGGGAATTTAAAAGGCTGCAACAAACACAAGGCCCATTCTACTATAAGTTTGGCGTTTCGCCAATCCTCGCTCTCTGGTATCCTATAGATGGGCATTTTATTGATAGATAATCCTTAGCATTCGTTTCCGAGGAAATGCGTGTCCATCAGTAGCTTTAGTATGTCTTCTGCACTAGTTGTAAAGGTGTTGTCACTTTTCTTTAGTGAACGTTTCCTTCCGTGAGAATACTAGCGACCGCGTTCGTGGTAGCGATTGATTCACAGAAGTTTCTGTAGTCGCGTCGCTTGGCTCCCCTAATATTTCTACTATATAGCGTAAGACTACTGTGATAGGCTTCCCAATCCCTATTCTGTTTTGCACAGTTGGACAGTTTTGCACCTTGCGCAATTTCTCTTCTATGTGCCAAATATATCTTCAATGCGAAGTTCAAACCAAAAGCAATCGAACTATAGATCTCGAGATCGTTGGAAATCTATCTTGTTTTGGCAATTGAAAAACTATCATTTTGGAAATGAATCCTCAGCATCTTGCTCACATTTTGGTCGATTTCAGCATCCAACACGTAAAGAAAGCTTCAACGAAATAGTCATCTAGCTCATGTTATAAACTTCAGTTCTTCTGAAATTCTACCATAGATTTTGATTGCGGAATGTGCAATATTTCCGCCAAAATAACCTATTTATTAAAGGCGATCTTGAAGATTACCCCATTTTAAACTTCTATTTAGTTAAGGAGAGGCTACAGTTTCTTTAACACATCTTACGCAACGGAATTTAAAGAGTTTCACGTCAACCACTTTGGGAAGTGTCAAAAAGTCACGAATAATTTCTTAAAAGCCATTGGATTTCTTTGAGTTTGATGATTATTAGACATAGATTGAGACAGTGAAATAATAGAAAAATTTTTGCTGAAGTGAGATATCGACATGAATCGACAAACTTGCTCTTTTCCGGGAAAATGCGCATCTTATGGTAACATAACGGACGGACATGGCTATGTCGACTCGGCTATTGCTCCTGGTCAATTTTACCCATGGAACATATGGTCTGCAACGCCACCTTCTGCCTGTTACATACATTGCACAAATCTATAATACTCTTTTACACTTTGTGTACAGGGTATAACAATAACATTTCATAAACATGCATGCTCTTCTTTTCGCTTTCACTGCTTATGTAGCATATAAGAACAAACATGTAACCTTATTCCACTCCTGTCCACTCTGCTAACAAAGAACACACAAGCTTAACTCCATCCGAGAGTAATAACAATTTTTCGTGACGGCATACGAGTCGGTCTTAGCTCCAAAGCCTTAAACCTTAAATGAAACTGCCTTCCATTTGCTCAAAATAACAAAAGATTACAAATAGGCATTTGCCGAAATTTTCGTTTAGAACTCCTATTTTTAAAGAGAACAAATTGAGAAAGCAAAACGAACTAGTAAGATGCAAATTTCCACTTTTTTTGTACGGAAAACTAGTATTTATGCTCTGTTTTTAGTGCACATATGCACATGTCTCCAATATTGCCGTGATTCATACAATCTAACCGGCACTTTCATTAAAAAAAAACCTAAACGGAAATTGTGTGCCAAAACAGTAGCCAACATTGCCACAAATTGTTGAAATTCTTGTTCAAAGCGACAATCCACGAAACCGCAACTGCAACAAATAGTAGTTGCAGACAAGAAAGACTTGTTGCAAGCAAAATTTAGAGCAGCAACAGCCACGGCCATGAATAACATAAAAATAATAAAAAAATAAATAAATAAAATGATAACTAAATCAAGTTGTATCTAAGATTGCAAGCCATGGTTGCCGACCAATGCAAATGTCTTACATTGAGTGTGGTTGTTGTTGTTGCTGCTACGAAAACAAACACGGTGTTTTTGTTAATCTCAAACCGTTATAAAATAAAAGTTTATTGAATTTGAGGCAACAGTTTTTGAAGGTGAAACAAATTTTAGTAGACACTTTTCGATTAGAATGCTCAGATTTGAGTTTCTATAATTTGGAAAAACAAGACATTGGTATTGTGCCTTGGGCTAAATAATATGAAAATCGTAATCGTTTACTTAAAATTTAAGTATTTAAATATTAAGTATACGTTTCAAGAGGGCTTAGCATTAAAATATTAAGTATACGCAACCAAGTTATTCAAGTCAAGGCCTTTGTTGTTTTTCCCTCCAAAAATACAAACAAACAAATGCAGTTTGAGAAAAGTATTAAGTTGCCAAAGAATGAGTAATAGGGTCTTTGGATAATTGGACACTTTTTTTGCCAAATTTCTTATGGGGTTATATAGACTCTGAAAGCTTTTCTCTCTTTTTGAGCTGAACTTTCTTCGCTGTTAACTAGTTAAGCGTACTTCACTTAGATCGATGCATTTGTGCTTAAGAAATCGTTTCTAACACCACGAGCTAAAAGTTTAAATAAGCAAAATTTATGGAAAACTTTTTTTGAATACTTAATCCATTACAATTAACAACCTTAGAGGATATGTATCCTATGAAACGGCATACCATTGTTTGGTATACGGATGGATCCCTGACAAATGGTGGCACTGAACTAGGTGTCACAGGACCCCGAACACGCATCTCTGAATGCGGCCTATGGCCTGGCTGGCCTGGCCTACTTACTGGACACTGCAGACTAAAGGGGAACTTAAGAAAGCTGGGCATCACCAGCTCTAATACCTGTAGGTCTTGCAATCAGGAGGAGGAGTCGTCGCGGCACGTACTCGCCGAGTGTGATGCACTGTCAAGAAGAAGACTGAACATCCTAAATATAAACTCTCGATGATTGATATAACCCTATGATGAGATCAAATATATTTGGCATCACTCCAATGAGTTACCATCGGTTCGAAAAGATTCGATACTATCGATAGTACTATCGGTTTTTTCCTTCCTACCTTCTTAACCTTAGCCGCTTAGCGTTTGTCTAAGCTATCTATATTACAAAAAAAAAAACAACGATAGTGAGGCTCAAAGGCAAAATTCCGATATATCGATAGTACTATCGATAGATTTGTAGCTCTATTTGACACCCGAGTAACTTTTCCGTAAATTTATCTATTTGTTGATGTTATTTGAACATAAGAAAACGGACCGAATTTGTACATATAATAGCTAGATTTGCGAATACCGAAATTCGTCGTATCCAGTTGTATAGCAACAAAGTAAAAGCTCTTTGAGTTTTAAAACCGTAAAATCTCATCTAAAACCATTTAGTGCACATTTGTGAGCTCTACTGTACTTTATGCACAGCTGCATACAACATTGGCATACGCTGCGTATGCGCAATAAAAATATTTGTCAACACTAACTGAAATTATTCATTATATTTGTGCTAATTAGTTTTTGTGGCTTTGTTTGAGCAAAAAATAAAATTTGTGTTACACGCTTCAAAAAGTTGTAATTGTTTTGTGACTGCTTTTGTTCAAAACTTCTTTTGAAATAAACTCTGGCTATTTAACGAATTTTATTTAGCGTAAAAGTATGACTTCCTGCGAAAACGAAAACTAATTATGCAAAATCATCAAAAAATAAGTTAATATGAGGATGAAAACTATTTGAGAACCGGCGAGTATCCATGGTCTCAGAATTCTGATAATGCGATTTGTGTTGTATTTAAATAACTTTAAAAAAAGTTACAGCAGAGTTAGCCCTCGTCTCTTCTCAGCCATGTCACTTGCAACGCCCTTTTCAAATGCAATCCCTACCAGTTATTGGACAACAATTCTAGCATAAACTGTATGTGCAGCACTTGCAACTGCACAGCGGATATGAAATATTAGCACTTGAAGTTGCAAGTGCCACTCGGGCTTCTGGTTCCCATAACTTTCTAGTTGCAGCTCTCGTTGCCAACATGGTTTGGCATTTTGGCTGCAAGTGCGCAACATGATGCATTCGCTTCCATTTCTCTTTTTTGGAATATACAAATTGAGCCAAGTGCTGGCAAATGAAACTCAAACAAGTGTGAACTAGTGTGTTTAATATATTTTACATAGGATGCAGCTAAATTTAAGGTTTAAATATACCTATTTAGTGTATAGATAGATGGCCACAATCAAGCCATAGAGACCCAATACTTCGGCGAAAATCAAAATCAAAATCATGCCCACAAATAGGCGTGGCTGTTGCGCAGTGCCACGTACTCCGGCATCACCTACAATTCCAATTGCGAATCCGGCTGCCAATCCGGCAAAACCCACTGAGAGCCCAGCGGCCAAGTGTATATAGCCGCGACGTATGGTATAGCTGGGCGATAAGGAGCCAGCAATCAGCACCGACACAACCAGACCATAGATGGCTATAATGCCAGCCATAACCACGGGTATAATCGACTTCATAATAAGTTCCGGACGCATTACAGCCATGGCGGCTATGCCAGTGCCAGACTTGGCTGTGCCATAGGCAGCACCCAGTGCCGAGAAAATCATGGCTGAAGCAGCACCCATGCCGCCAAAGAAATAAGCATATGGCGGGTTCTCTTCCTCATTAACTGGTCCGCTCATGTTGCAAGATTATGCTGCAAAATGGTTTGTTTTAACAGTTTCTATCCTATGTACTAGTTACAGTTACACTGACATTTACACTTACGGTACCGAGTTAAAAGATAATTAATTTCGAGCTAATTCGTAGCTGCTTTCTGTTTTAGTTAAGATTGACTGACTGATTGGATTTTCAGTGTGAACGAAAAATACTAGCTTAATTTTCAAAGCTTACTAGATAGATTGACATGTAATATTTTGAGTCACAATATAAAAGTGTTGAACAACGCTTAAGAAAATGTATTACATGAAAACGATATGACAACGACAGTAGCTTATATTGCATGTAGGCAACATGTGGTTTTACGTGGTGGGTCCCAAACCAACCAACCCCTTTAAGGCCTGGGGTAGCTCTCGAATGAACCCAGTGTCATTGTAAGTCGCCTCATACCACAAGATTTAACCCGCTCACCATACGGGGCGTTATGACATAGTCAAGCGGATCATCCTGCTCCTTCGCTGGCTGGGTCATGTTGCGCATATGAGCGGAGAAGCTCCTGGTAGACTCTCTTAGCTCTTCAGTGCAGCTATTGCATATTTTTTTACCAAAATTTCAGTCACGTCCGCCAAAAGCCAGCTGTGTACGAATAACTTTGGGCTCAATCAAGAAACGGTCTAAGAAGGAAATGTTGGATCACTTGTAACCAAAGATTCACATACGTAGGCTTAGATAGTTTAACGAGATTTTGGAAACTAAATTTGGTTTCTTTAATGTGAGAGTTAGATTTTACTAGAATCTGATATTGACAAGCCATACTCAAAAATCATGTTCACCTGTGTAATCAGAAGGGCGAATACGCGTAGTAGTAAATAAGTTACTAGACAAACCTCGAGCTATGACTAAGTAGCAGAAGAAGCAGATTTTGATGTGAGTGGCACGACAAAAACATGCACGTGCTTGTTGTTGCGGGTATAGAACCAAATTGCTGTTGATATGTAAATTATATGCGAATAAGTAATTAAGTGACTGTTAGCTGTTGCTGGATATTTCTTAATTTATGGTTTTATTTTGAGCCAAACAGTTTGTAGCTCTTGCTGTTGTTGCAACAGAATTGTTTGCTGTTAGTTTTGTTGTTTTTGTAGCCATTGGCGTAAATCGTGCGGCCGTAATGAGTCAAGTTCGTTGCCTAAGTCTTTTGTTTGTTTTTATAGACTTGCCCAACAAGCGTTCTAACTCTGTCGCTCTCGCTCTCCCTTTCTCTTTTTAGCTGTGTGTCAAGCCGCCTATCCGTACTATGGCACCAAAATCGGCTCACTAACACGTCTGCATCATGGCGTTTCCGGCGATGTCTATGCCGTGGATTCTCGCACGATTTTCATCAAGAAATTCAACTATGATGGTGAAGCTCCAGCTGCCTATTTCTATGTGGGCAACACAGCGCGTCCCAGCAATGAGGGTGCACAGCGGCTGCGTGACGAGCGCGGTGGCACCACCTCGCTGACGCGTCGTTATCGCAACAAGGATATTACGTTATCGCTGCCCGAGGGCAAGACTTTGCGTGATGTCAAATGGTTCTCTGTTTGGTGCGATGAGTTTGCCGTGAACTTTGGTGATGTTTCCATACCCAGCAATCTGGATTTTCCGCGTCCCCAAAAGATTAACGCTTTACGAGGGGTGCACGGTGTGTCCTCAGATAACATAGTCATTGTAGATGCACAAACGCTGCTTGTGCCCAATTTCAGCTATGATGGTGAGGCGCCAGGTAAGTTTGAAAAGCATAATTATGAGCAAAAGAGCTGCGAATTGCATGAGGCAACTGCTCTTTACAGATGCCAAGTTCTGGGTGGGTCGTGGCCAGCGCCCTACCTCCGATGGCCTGCGAATACCAGATGAGAATGGCAAGGAAAATCCTTTGCGGCGCTATGAACGCAAAACCATTGTATTGACGCTGCCCGAGGATTTGACCATTTTTGATATAGGCCATTTTGGTGTTTGGTGCGAGGCCTTCACCGTAGACTTTGGTCATGTGCGTCTGCCGGAGGGTTTGAATGTGCCGCCATCACTCAAAATGCTGGGCATTAGTCCACAGGTAAAGAAGCCGTTAAATCATATACTAAGCCAGCTCCAGGGTTAAGCGGCTTTTGTTGTGTTGTGTTGTGGCATGCAACAAATGCCACAAATTATGTAAACCATATTTATGCAATTTATTTTGATATTTAATTATTTATTTTATACGCAAAACAAATATTTATCAGTGCCGTCATTTAAATGCTTTGAAATTATTAGACTTTAAGCATGCATTTTTATATATATATATATATTGAATAACTGAACAACAACAAGAAACATTGTTTATATGTAAAAATATATATGTGCAACATATGCTACTCACCCGCTTGTCTTTGTGTTTTTTTGTGTTTTGTTTAAAAAATGTTTGCTGTTTGTATTGAGTTCTATACAAAATGAAATGTGTGTCAAGTTATTCTTCAATTCTGGGTTAACCCTAAAATTAAAACTCCTTTCCAACAATCCCTACCGCTCCACACACACACATACACACAAACACACCCATACTGCAACATACATGCATATTCGCCATGTCCGAAGTTTGGCTTGCGAATTTTGAGCTACTAACCAAATTTGAAAGAGTTTTTAGTTTTCTCTAATTTCTTTTTCCCCCTGCAAAAACCAAACATTTTCATTTTGTATATGCTTCATACAACGTTTAAATTATTATCGGATTTCAAAAAAAGCAAAATTTTTGAATGCAACACAAAAAGATAACATTGTTTGTAACTAAAAGTTTCGTTACTTGTGCAAGCATTAACAAGTTCAAGTCACATCTAACCTTAAAATATCAGCTAATAAACCCATCACCTTCAATGTCATATACCAACTCCTCCATACACACACACACGCACACATTTCATTATGTTCCATTGTGTCTGCAATACAAACCGATATTCTTTACAGTCAAAACTCAACTGTGAAGTGCTCTATGATGATCTTGCTTTTGAGGTACGCTGGGCTGTTGCCGGTGAGAGCATTGTGGTTCAATTGGTCGCCAAATTGGGTAAGTTCTAAGCTAATTTATGCGGAAACTTGTGCAGGTATTTTTTGTAGTTGTTGTCGAACCAGTTAACCGTTAATTGACATTCAGCAACGCTTCAATCTGAAATTGATCTGTGATCGGTGAACAGTGATCTTCACACAAGCTTTATTTATACTTTGAATTTGCTGTTTGTTTAGCGCTTCGCAAATTGTTTTCATTCAAATGCTAGATAAAGAAGCATGTTTGGCTTATTAAAGTAGAGATCATAAAACAGATGAGCATTATATATTTTGCTAAATTACTACTTCTGCATTTAAAGTTGGTTCAATATTCAATTCAATTAGTTATCGTTTGTTTTTAGTAAAGAAATTAGTTGTGTGTGTTTTTGTTATTGGCTGTTAAGAGGCTATGGCTTCTTCTTGAAAGGATTTCCTGGAAGATTTTACTATATGTTTGAAGTAAACCATATCCAAATATATGCTATATACAAAAAAATATCGTATTTGGGAGATTTGGCACATACTGCCCCTCCTGAGGTATTCCTCTTCCCGTTTCGCTTCCTCTTTTTCTTCTGGTTCACCTTCTTTCTCTTCTTTTTCCTCTTTCTCATACTCTTTCTCCTCTTAATGTTCCACATCCTCTTTCAAGAGCTATACAATGAAACAACCCGTTTTAGTTCTCACTTCACCCCCTTCTCGTTTCACGCACAACCTGCTTGCCCCTTTGTAGGTAGATCATATTCCTCTTTCCATTCCTCTTCATCTACCCTTTCCGGCTCCCCTTGCCTTTCCTATTAGTAGGACAAAGTCTGGCAATACAGTTTTGGGAAAAAATAATAGTAGGCTTTCAGATTTTGTGTCATTTTTGAAGCCAGTAACAGTGTGCATAGCAGTGCCAAGTTTCAACTCGATAGCTTTAATGGTGGGGGGTAAACCGCAAAATTTCGTCACGGGGGAACGGTGAGATATCGACATGAATTGACAAATCTGCACTTCTTATGGAAATTTCCTAGACAGTGATATAGGTTTCACTCATATTTCATCTAATATAGTTGGCGAAAAAGGGTGCACAAATTTGTCCTTAGCCTATTTATATAATAAATTATAAAATCCTCAACGTTTTTCTGCATATTTGAATATTTAAATTATAGAACCGAAAATAAGTTCTGAAAAGTGCTTGAGTTAACCAAGGGTCAACCCTGAAGTCGAATTTTTTAGAAAACATGTTTTTTGAGTTTAGAAACTTATGAAAATGGGCATATTTCTTAAAAGCAGCGCGTCTTTATCTAAATAAGGGAAAAGGATAACTTCAAATCAACTAAAATTTATGTAAAACAACATCATTTACTATGAGCTTGTCAAATAATATACTTAGTTAATCCCATACAGAAACAAAAGAAAAGAAAGAAAGAGTCACTCTGCTTAAACTTTATTGTAGCCATTAAGACTAAATGTGCATTCCAAAGGCATCAGTGCGCAAGTGTCATTCTAGATCCTGCAATAACCGTAAAGACGAAGATAATCTGGATGATTGGACTTAAAAGTTCTTCAATAACTGTTACCCATTGTAGTGTGTGTATCTCGCCATGAGCAGTTGATGTTTGAGATTAGGATAACTTCTTTTATGATGAGTCACTTCAGTCAAAGTTCAAGCTTTTGGAGAAGCAGCTAAATCTCCACTGCAATATTTTGGTTTATTATATTGTGGAGCAAACAGCTCTTTATTTATAAAGTCTATTTGAAAGACAGTGTAGCCAAAGTGATGTGCCTGTTATGTGCCAAGAAAGACTTGTCCTTAGATTTCCGTCATGGTAATTGATGATGATTTATGATGCTTTGACATTTTCTAGAGTACAGTTAATAAAGGAGTCGCCAGTCTCTCACACACAAACGCATACTATACTCTAGACAAAAACAAAATCCAGTTAGCATCCAAATTGACCGATCAACGGCAGGCAGCATCTTAGCATCGTTAGCAGAATAACAAGTTGCGAATTATGACGACTGGTTTATTGCGCAACTCACACACACACACACACACACACACACACACATAATGCACACATACACACAACAAAACAACAGCAATTACCGCTGCTGTTGCAAAGTGCTGCTGCGGAGTCAGCGAGCAAGCAACTCTTATGTTGCAGTTGTGCGCGTCGCATCTTCAATGACCATGCATGAGCTCCCGGCACCATTTTTGGTTTGGTTATGTGGGGCGGCAAGTTGCATGACACGCGCGAGTGGCAATAGCCAATTTGGCTACTGGTCTTGGGCAATTTGCCATCGTTGCTACCACTGCCACTTTGTTGGTGGACAGGTAAAAGAATGCGACAAGAATTTTCACCATTGAAACCGGCCTACCGTTGGTGCCCGGCCAGTCCCATTTCCAAGCCAGAGCTGATTAGATTTGGGGCAAGCAACTTTCGTTGATTCGTCGTGTGCACAGCAATTGCTGTTAATTTGTGCGAAACTGTTAACCAGTCAAGTATGCTTGATTCATTGCAGAGCCAAACAATTACATGTCCTTTGGCATCTCGCCCAACAAGAATATCAGCCAAATGATTGGCGCGGATGCAGTTGTTGCCTGGGTGGATCCACAGACCGGCAATGGTTTTGCACAGGACTACTTTTTGGAAGGCAAGGCCCAATGCTCGGGTGGACGTGGTGCTTGTCCGGATACTAGAATTCAGGACAAAACCAACTCCATACGCCTGCTGAATGCAGCCATGGTTAATGGCTACTCCATTGTGACCTATCAGCGTTCATTGGCCGCTACGGATAGATTGGATTTGCCTATTTCAGTTGTGGATACCGAATCTGTGGTTTGGGCTATAGGACCCCTAAATGATTTCAAGGAGGTTTCCTTCCACACCTACTACAACAAGCATTTGCATCAGATTGAGTTTGGTCGCCAGCCGAAATGGAATTGTCCATTACCCGAGGGCGCCAAACCAGGTTCTAGCTCTGCCGAACTTGAAGATAGTGTGCCAGAAACAACTAGCGTTTCCAGCACTGGCGGCACAGGTTATCCGCCCGCTGGACGTCCCGACCTCGAGCCCGAGGAGGAGTTTTATGAAAATCGCGCGCAGGCTTTGCAGCGTCCAGCTCCAAATAGACGCCAGGAAAACGCAGTCTCACAACGTCAGCGACCGGTACCCACACCCAAGCCTGTAAACAGCAATGGCGCCTGGGACATACCAGCTATACAATGCCACGAGCCGGAAGATGGCGTTTTCTATGCCCAAATGGGTCCAACCGGTGGTAAGCACGGCTATCCCGCCATTACAGGTAACATACAATAAAGTTCGAAAAGCCCCTGAATTAGTTTAACTGTTTGCATCCCTATACAACAGGTCACGTTGGCTGGGGCATTTCCTGGTACATCAATGGTCTGCTCATACCCGAGATACACGTTATGCGTGGCAAGACTTATACATTTGTTGTGGAAGGCGGCAATAATCCAGACATACCAGCCAAGTATCATCCATTCTATATTACCGATGATCCCATCGGTGGTTTCGAGCACAAGCGAGAGGAGGAAAAGCAGGTGGGTACAGGCTTAGCCTTGAAGCCATGGAATTTCGAATATTTTACATACCTTTCTTCCTTTTATCAGGCCGTCCGCATCTTTGCCGGCGTGCATCGTTCACGTTCCGGCAAGGTGACACCTACTGGCGTGGGACGCCTGTGCAACTGGACACCGGATGTAGATGGACCACCTGCCGATGATTATCAATCGTTTGGAGCCTATCAGCGTACACTCACTCTAAAATGCGACTCTGGAGAGCCTGGCGTTATCACTTGGAAGCCTGATCGTAATACACCAGACACCGTTTACTATCATTGTTTCACACATCGCTATCTGGGCTGGAAGATTCATGTGCATGATACATGCGACGGCGTGGCTGCGGCTTCGGAACGTCATGAGATACGTTTGCCCATCGCTGCTGCAGAATATTCACCAGTTGATGAATTCGACGCGGAACCATCGATCCGTCATGAAACCAAGGTCAGCCCCAACGATAATTTTTTATTGAAGCACCAAACAGATTTGATTAAGAATCACAATATGAATGGAACACCGCCTAAACTGTCTTTTGAAATAACGAAATCTTCGGAAATAACCAAACTGATTTCAGATGGAATCCGCGCTGCTGAAGCTCTCGAGGAGAGCCTACTAAGGAACCTAACGGCCGCCGAGCATGCCGCATCCGCATCATCGTCCGGTTACCTTATTGATAACAACAGCGGCGGCTCCAGAAAACCGACAAATCCATTGCTGGCCACGGCCAGGCCCGAGATTTTACATGGCGAAACTCATATAAACCCACAAAAATTAACACCACCTTCATCCACACTCAAATCGCCGTCGCCGCACACAAAATTGCCCATATTCGCTGCACCACAATCATCGCATGTCATTCTCAATTCTCATTTACATCAGCGTTTGCATCATCATGTGGTGCCCCATCTACATCACATTCCACACCATCATCTACCGCATGCGCCCAGTAATCTAACTAGTAATTTTCCAGCCCTTGCACAGAAAACCATAGGCCTTTCCGAGTATTTGCGTCCGCCACAAAATGCACCGCTCTTTCATCCTGTTAAGCTGCCCGGTCGTCGTCCATTTCCGGGTCCCATCAAGAAGGTGCCTGCTTCTAGACCGGTACTACCACAACAGCTGCCACGTCACCCACCTAACGGTGGCGCCATACACTCACAACCCTCGGTGATAGTGAATCACTATCGCAAACCCGTGCCTAGTCTGCTGAAACCCTTTATCAAAGAGAAGCCTTTTCCTATACAGCCAATAGCCGCTTCGGTACTGCTGCTGGGTCAACCCACGGAGCTGATGAACAATATTGGACAGCGTAAGCACGATCCACAGCATGCAGAGCGTGCCAAGCCCAAGCCGGTGCTGCCTTTACCCGTGCCCTATGGCGACCTAGAAACGCAGAGCTCTAAAGTTCAAAATACCGCACACTTTAATATAAATATGCCGGTCAAAAAGGAAAAGAAGCCATTGCTAACATCCACAACGTCCGCGCCAGTTTTCAAGCGACCCTATGATGTGCATGAAGCACAAGAGGAGCCTACGCCCAAGGAGCTGGCAAGCATGAGTCCAGCCGTTAACATAGGCTTCAAGCCAGACTCTGTGGTTGTGGAAAGCGGCTTTCGACCCATTATACGCCAAGATGGCAGCGGTGTGCAGCTGCCGCCGGAGCTGGTGGAGCAAGTGGCTCATCGTCGTGAAGACCCTGGCACAGAAATTGATGAAGTAATGGAAACAGACACGCTCTTCCTAACAGCACAACAAGCCAGTGAGACGCAAAGCTTTGAGCCCATGTTCATACCATCGCCGCTGGACAGCACCAATGCCACAATGGTGCTTAAGAAGCCAACGGCAGTGTCCGCCGAAACAGCTACAGCATCAGCGCTAAGACTGCCCTCTGCAGCATTGGAGCATGCCTTGCCTAATGCCTCTCAGCTTCGCAAGCCCACACTTGAGGAGTTATTTGCAGCGGAAGAGCTAGAAACAGAAGACGGAAGACACGAAGACGAAGCGGCTGAAGAGGAGGAAAAGGCGGAGGTACTAAAGGAAACATTAGCTAAAAAAACTGCACCAAGCAGCACAGAAAAGCTGGATAACAAGCCCGTCGTGGAGTCAGAGTATGCGGATATGGACAGTCTTTTTGCTGAGGATATGGAGGAAGAAGATGATCAGCTAGCCGATGAATTGGAGGAGGATGACAAAATACCACAGGCGGCAGAACGCATAGACACATACTACTTGCCTCCTGACAATCGCAAAATACCACATGCTAGCATACCGAGTGGTGCGGTATACACCTTTGATGGCAAGTCCGTGGTGGACAGCACACTGGTGTTGCCACCAAAGCTAGACGCACGGGACAGCGGTTTTGTGCGTCGTCCACTTTATGGCCTATCGCCTTTGGAACAGTTTATACGCACCACGCCGCAATTTGGCGCATATCATGGTGAATTGCCAGAGGATTTACGCACCACAGAGTTGGCACTGCAGCCGCCGGTAACAGAGTATTCCAATCCCGTGCCTTTCAGTCGTTCCACAGCCGCTGGCACTGCTAGCACGCAGGCGCACTCCAGCACTTCCAACAGGCCCAGCAGCTTAAGCAGCAATAGCTATAGCACCCAAACGCATACATCGCCAGCATTTTCATTGCCATCATCGTCGTCATCGCGACCCATTTCAACCAAGTTACACTTGCTTCAGCCAGACAACAACATCAACCATAGCACGTAGAGAATTGGCCACAAAGATGCGCAATAGTAAAATTAGCCGTTAAAAAAAGTGGTTTGGTACACTTTGAGCTATAATTTGTATTCATAACCGCATAACATTTAAAACGTATTAGACATAAGTTTCTTATATTACATACATATTACTTATGTGTTTAATTTGTAAAACGATGCTCTTAATTTTAAAAGAATGAATAAATTTTACGTACTCAAAAAACATTAGCTAAGTTAAAACATATGTTTAATAAGCATTTTAGTCGTTGTTTATGCAATAAAGTACACAAAACATACAATTTTATATATCAAACATTTGAATTTGCTTTAAACGATAACTGATAGGCGCATATCAACAGTTATCGTTTGGTTGTCAAGCGATAGGTACGTGTGCACTGCTCAACACTGTGTGCTGTAGCTGGCTCATATACGGTCACACTATTTTATATCACGTGTAATCATGAGCAAGCCGCATTCTATTAAAGTGCCCACACAATATAAGGCAACTGCAAAAATATTGAAAGTTGCACTCGAAAAAAAGAAATCAATTAAGCAGCTAATATATGAGGAGAAGCATGCGGTGTGTATGAATTAATAAACAGTAATATTTAGACACCTGCTAAAGGTTAAATACATTTGCAGCGTATTGGCAGCTTACAAGCAGTGCTGAATCATTACAGCAACAATTGTGGAGCCATAGATAACGCCATAGAGCAGGTAAGTTACAAGATAAAATAAAACATTTAACTGGTCCTTAAATGCAATTCCCCAATGCTAGACGGGCATACTCACAGACAATCCACGTCTCGATAAGGAACTGTGCAAAGTCTTGATATCGGAACTAATATTTGGCCGCGGCGAGCTTAAGGGCGAGAGCAGACCCGTCCAAACAGTGCGCGAGTATAAAGCACGTCTAGAGGAAGCGCTGTCAGGTGTCACTAACGGCAGCCAGCAAAAGAAAGGCAGGTGCATATTAATCTACTTCAGCAGTATTAGCAGCCTCTAGTTGAGCAACGCCGCAACATGGGCAAAAAGTCCAAACTGAACGCTGCGTCAAAGAAGCAAGAGGCCGCGGACATTGTGTCTGCCTTTGAGCCAGAAGCCGAGCAATTGCCGGCAGAGCGCGATGCCGAGCCGGAGCAATCATTGGATACCAGTTTGGGTGTATTTCTCTGGCTACTGGCCTATAGCGTGCTCATGTTTACACTTCCCTTTTTGGGCTTCTATGGCGTACGCAGCTGGCTGCTAGAATCGTTTCCTGAGCTAAGCCTGTTCGAGGTCAACTGTTACTCTGTGCTAACAGCTGTGCTGGTGGTCAACGCTGTTGTGGCCATGTATGTGGTCAAGGCTTTTCGCGAAAAGGATCCACCTTCTCTGGAGGCTGTGGAGCAGAAGAAATCACAGTAGCTATAAACAAGCATTTCTTAAATATACACTACATACATAAGTGCATAAAATAAAACCACTTTTAGCTGTACTTTTAAACCAAGGCTTTCATTTTGTTTATCCACAGAGCGAACCCACAATCCACGCTATGTGCGCGTTAATACCAATCTGTTCACAATGGCCGAGGCTCTGGATTACCTGGCCGAGAACTCTTGGCGTCGCAAAGAGCTGGCGTCCAGCGAGACCAGCTATGAGGACTTCTTGGCTGCCGTACGTGCTTTAGAGGAGGATGAATTTATGTTGGATCTGCATGTGGACACGCTGCTTATATTCCATGCCAAACAGGCGCATTACTGGGCACATCATGAGTTTGTGTATAACAAGCAATTTGTGCTGCAAACTAAAGGCACTTGCCTAGCAACTGAATTGCTAGCGCCGCCTACAGGTGGCACTGTGTTGGATTTGTGTGCCGCGCCCGGTATTAAAACGCTGCATTTATGCAATGCCATGCAAAACAAGGGGCAGATATATTCTGTAGAATTGAACACGGAGCGTTACAAGCTGCTACTGGAAAGCATAGAGCTTGGAGGTTGCAAGATTGTGCAGGCTAGCAATGTAGACGCCTTCACTAGAAGTAAGTTTGTGCACATTAACAATGAGAGCAAATTAAGCCAAAGCTATTATTTTATATAGATGACACCAACTGTCCCGGCGTTGAGTATGTGCTCGTCGATCCCAGCTGCTCGGGCAGCGGATTAAGTCGCATGACCTTTGAGCAGGATGTAAAGGATGAAAAGCGCCTGCAAAAATTGGCTGGGCTGCAAATCAAGATGCTCACGCATGCCATGACCCAATTTCCCAATGTCAAACGTTTGGTTTATTGCACCTGTTCGCTTTGGCCAGAGGAGAATGAGCAAGTGGTGGAACGTGTGCTGCAGCTGAATCCAAATTTTAAGCTGCTTAGTGGAAAGAAGGCGTTGCGCAAAAAATGGATAAATTTCGGCAACAGCGATTACAAAAACATCGGCAAACATTGTCTGTATGCGCTGCCGGAGATTGATTTGAGTGATGGCATATTCCTAGCCTTATTCGAGCGACGCCGTGATAATGAAGTTGATTAAAAATACAAAATATATGTAGCTTACACTCTTGGAGCGTGTTTTTTTCTTATTATTATTTCAAACTTCAAATTCATTTTGTACACGTTTAGCTTAAGTCTACGCATAGATAAGGCCAGCATAATTCTCTTTTACTTATGAATTTATGAGCATAAATATTGAATAAAATTATAATAAATATGTGAAAACATAATATAAAAAAAACATGTATAAAAATTTGGTAATCGTATTTGTTAAATGTCAAAACATAAAAACTTTTTCGTTATCATGAAAATATCTACTTTGCAGCAGCACTTACAAATTTCTAATAGAAAATATTCATAAAAAAAACAATATTTTTTTAAAATTTGAATGCGATAATGCCAATTAAGAAATTCATGGCCTAATAGTGTAATTCCAAAAAGTATTCAAATATTCGACGCTACTTAAGTAACTAGAAATCGCAACCACACTCGAAAATGTTGGGTAAAATTTTAACACCGCTAAATCGAATTAATTATGTTAAGCGATTTTTTTGGTCTCGACGTTTAAACAAATTTTACGAAAATGTAAGTAATTTTCAAATTCTTAAATAACGCATTAAGTTAACAAAATGAAATAGCAATATTGCTGTTACGAATCAGTTAACTAGTAACTGACTAGTTTTTAAATGAGAGTTTGTCATATACGACAAGTATAAAATCGAACGCGCCAGGCGCAAAATGATGTTGAAAATGTATGAATGTTTTTAAAGTTATGCGTATGATTTCATATATAATTGTATTATAAGTATATACGCGCTTGAAACTACCAGAGTTTCGTTATTACACTTTCATTTGCGGCTTGTAGTAGCCGCTTTTGGCTAAACGAAAGGATTCTGCCTTAATGGCATCCTCCATTGTTATAATCGGCTTCTTGGGGCAATATTTAATGGTGTGTGCCGAATCGCCCGATGCCTTGCATATGGGGCACACATAGGTGCGCAGCTTGGGGCACAGCACACGTCCCAGTGTATCACGCACTGAATGGCTGCTAATTACAGCTTCCGGTTCGTTGTTGTTTTCACAGAAAACGCAACGACGATTGGATGTATTGTACTGTTGCTAAAAAGAAAGAATTGTGTTAAACATCCATTTGATGTTATGAATCTAGATTACACCGACTAACCACATTTGGCTGGCAGCACCTACCTATTGGTTCTTGGTGTTGCCGTTTTAATATAGAAAGCAAATGACATGCACTAAGTTGGACAATGACATTAAAAAGCTAAAGATATTTGCACCTACAGAAATTATTTGGTTTCCACAAACATTCTTACGAAAAGCATGAAGTTAGTTTTTTTGTGGAAACCTGGAAGTCTACATTTTGTACATACAAGTAGCATGTAGTTTCTCTTAAGCGAATTTTGAAATTACCTCCTTTGGTTTATTGTTTTGGCGCTTGTAATTCTTGTTGTTGTTGTTACTGTTGCGCATTTGCTCTGTCGGCATATTGAAACCCAAACCCAGCGACATGTTATTGTTATGAGTTGCGTTGCTCACATTTGAAGGAAGTGCTATACCGGATTGAGCCGCCATACATGGTGTAAAGGCGTAGTTAATACTGCGCCAAACTTTGTTGAACTGTTCCAGATATTGATTCGAACCGTATAACTGTTCAACGGTGGGATGACTCGGCGGCGTTTGTCTTGGCATAGCCATCGGTGGCGTTGAAACTGCGTTCTGTGGCGAATTTGGTTCAAACAGCGTTGCGTCTGGATTGGAAAATTGTATCAAATCATCGCTAACACAGCCGTTAGAAGCAAACTCCTGCATGATTTCTTGCAAAGAGCCGTTGTTTTTGTCTGTAAAGGAATAAAACAATAAAAACAGGCGTAAAACAAAGAAGAAATTGGGGTATGCCAGGATTTGTTGGAAGTTCTTGCCGTATGATGGATAGACGGATTGCAGCAGACAGAGCAAATCTCGTGTCTGCGCCTCAATCATTGAAGATGAAAGGTCAAGAAAGGTACAACATTTCAATACAATTAAACACTCTTGAACTAGATCGCGACCTTTGAATTGCAATAATATGAAAAATTTATGATTTCGCAACATGTTGCTAGACAAACCAAGCCTATTACATTCAAACTTACCCGCATTACAAGCCGTGAGCAGCGCAAACATTTTCAGTGAATGCGATATTTCGTCCTTGGCCTGATGATTCGCTGCCGCTGCCGAAGCAGCCAGCGCCAACTGCTGCTGAGCCAAGGCAATCTCTTGTTGTTTCTGCTGCAGCAGCAAATGGTACTGATACTGCCGCTGTAATAAGAGCGTGCTCTGCAGCGTATTATCCCCCACGTTACCAAAAGCCGCGCCCAGGACGGGAACAGCATTCATATTCATGTTGCTGTTGTCCGTCAAGAATGGAAACTGAGTCGTTGCACCAAAAGGCGTGGGATCCGGAGTCAAAGGTGTGGTGGGCGGACTCAGCGTGGACGAGGAGACGGACGATGGTGGCGCCACAGATATGTTCGACGTGCCTAGCGGGTTATAGTACATATTCTGCAGACCCAACATATTAAAGGCGCTCATCGAACCACTTAACGGTTGAAAATTGTCCTACGATCGCGAATTCATAATTATTTTATAATAATTTGCCAAATTTTACTTACCCCTGGGGCATCAAAGTTCGTGCGAATCATAATGGAGAAAGTCGCTGGGATGTCTACAGTCAGAGCAAAGCACAAAAAAGAATGAATAAAGTGCCGTTAGCCTGGTCTTAGCTTTGCACCAATTTTTAAATACAATAAAAATTAAGCACAAATAATTAGATGAAGTATAAGCGCTACTTCTTTATTTGTGTTAATATTAAGTATTTTTTCTATTTTTTATTAAATGTAACTACAAAGTTAATTAAGCGAAATTTATAATTTAAAAAATGCACAAGCTCTTATGCTGGCCTCTAACACTTGCTGCAATTACAAAGAACTAAAGTAAAGCGAGCGCACAATTCCTGGAAGTGACGATCCAATTTACAGTTAACGGCTCGCATGCGCTTCCCCTCTACTCCTTGAGTAGAAAAGTTTCCCGATAAACATCGACAAGCCAAAGAGGAAGCGAAAAACCAACAACAAAGCTAGCAGCAGCCATATTTATTTATCAAAAAAAAAAAACAACAAAAAAACACCAAAGGTAGCATTTGATTTACTGTTATAAATGCTGTTATTGTCAACATCAATATTTGGCATTCGGTGCTCAGCAGCAACTTCAAATACAAAACATAATACATATACACATATTTAGCGCGCCATATTGTACAACACTGCACATGCAGACGACCGCTGTGCCGTTTACCAACACTGAAAGCGTCAAACAGCTGACACATGTTCAGCTGGCTGCCGCTTGCTAATACGTGCCTTGGGTACACGCAGTCGAGTGAATTACATAAATTTTAACTGATTGACGCGATATTTGTTAGCTCGTTTTACTTAACACAAAACTACGGAAAATTTCACGTAGTAACTAAATTTGTTATTATGGTAGGTTCATACATGTAAAAGCCGCGCAACAGCGCCGAACAATCCATCACCTACACATGGGCATTTCGAGGTTAAGCTTGGCCCTGGTGCACCCAACTAATTCTTTCTATTTGTATTTGCAGTACAGATTGGCAGCCTTTGCGCGTGAGCGTGCCTCTTTCGTTACGTTGCAATATGCGGCACAGAATGTGCAACAGCAGCCGGTAAGTCCTAGCTATGTCAATAAAACGCCCTTATGCTAGCTTTCCGTTTGTGCCCACAGAAAAGGCTTTATAGCAGGGAGGGACGCAAGCCTGGATTCTTTTCGCAATTTATTGAGAATCTGCGTAGTGAAATGGACAAGAATAAGGACATGAAAGAGAGCATTAAAAAGTTTCGTGAAGAAGCACACAAACTGGAACAGTCAGATGCTTTGAAATCCGCGCGGCAAAAGTTCAACATTGTTGAATCCGAGGCTCAAAAATCATCGAGCATACTCAAGGAACAATTGGGTGCCATTAAGGAGAAGGTGGGCGATGTTATAGGCGATGCCACCAAATCCGATATAGCCAAAAAAGTTTCGGAAGAGCTGCATAAAACGGCCAAGGGCGTAAGCGATACGATATACGATACTAGCGGCAAACTGGGACAGACGGGCGCATTCCAGGCCATTTCTGATACAACAAAGCTGATCAAAAAGGAAATGGATGAAACTAGCATAGACAATCGTGTATATCGATCACCTGTTAAGCTGCGTAAACGTGTCCAGCTGGACATGTCTGATCGCGTGGTAGAAGCTGACACAGAAAGCACAGGTAAATCCAGTACCACTTCCAATACTGTAGACAGTAACTGAAGCGCATATTTTTTTTAGGTGTGGAATTACATAAAGATTCCAAGTTCTATCAGTCTTGGGAAAACTTTAAGAATAACAACACCTATGTAAACAAGGTACTGGACTGGAAAGTTAAGTACGATGAATCCGAAAATCCTGTTATACGCGCTTCCCGCCTGCTCACCGACAAAGTTTCTGACGTTATGGGTGGCCTGTTCTCCAAGACTGAGCTCTCCGAAACCATGACAGAGCTTGTTAAAATCGACCCGAACTTTGATCAAAAGCAATTTTTGCGCGATTGCGAAACTGACATAATACCCAACATACTGGAAGCCATAGTACGCGGTGATCTGGAAATTCTAAAAGATTGGTGCTTCGAAAGCTCGTACAATATAATTGCCACGCCAATTACACAAGCGAAAAAGGCCGGATTGTATATGGACTCTAAAATCCTAGACATTGAAAACATTGAGCTGGCCATGGGCAAGGTGATGGATCAAGGCCCCGTGCTGATTATAACGTTCCAGGCGCAACAAATCATGTGCGTGCGCGACCAGAAGGGTACAGTTGTCGAGGGCAGTCCCGAGCAGGTTATGCGTATGCATTATGTCTGGGTGCTGTGTCGCGATCGTGAAGAACTCAACCCGAAGGCGGCATGGCGTCTTATGGAGTTGTCAGCGAGTAGCCAAGAGCAATTTGTTTAAAAGCGCTGCATGCACTTCATTATTGGGCAAAAGTCAGTTTTAGTTACTCATTCTAAAGCACACAATCCAAAAACACACACACAGACACTTATACGAATACTTTCGACTTGCATAAGTTCATTCACACTTGTAAGTAGTTTTAATATAGTCTCTTAGATCTTCACTTTTAACTTATTTTGAAGCTATTTTGAGACCTGCTAGCCGTGTGGCATATTTCTAATTGAATCTGCTGGTCAGTTTCCTAGTTCCCATGTGTTAACTGGGCAGAATAGAAATGCCATTGCCTTGATGCAATGCTCACTAACCGTCAATGTATTTAATATATATGTTGTATATTTATCCTACCTTGTAAGCTATATTTGAATGCAGTGACGGCTTGTGAGCAATGTGTGTGGTGATGATGGCTCTAGCGTTAGAACAAAATTTAAAATGTTAAAGCTAAAGTGCAAAAAGATAATGCTAAAGAATTAAATTTTTTTTAATTTTAAGTCTAAAATTGTTGAGTATAGCTACAATTTTTGTAGTTAATTGTGTTACGTACTATAAGGTGATTCCTAATTGTATATACCCTTAAGGCAAGACGCGAAATTCTCGGTATCCACGTAACTCATACAACCAGCTCTTACACGTCAGTTGTAAAAAACGCCAGACAAAAACTTTTAGAAATAAATCAATTTAAACAAATGAAGATTAAGTGCTTTTAGATTGGTTTAAATCGTGGATTTAAAACTAAATGGGTTAGGGTTGTGTTTGTGGCAGCCGTTACTTAAAATCCGATCAGAAGTTGCAAAATATGGACACAAAAGTAAATTGTTTAATGATGACAATTTCTTATAAAGTGATCAGCATCGAGAGGCCGTACGTCATGCGTCTGCCAATTCGTGTGTGAATTTCAGTGAGGGCTTGAGAATTGCGAGAAGATCTTCTCAATCCTGTCAGTTTGCTTACACACCTATTCATATGCGATCGTGTGCTTTCATTTAGATTTCGTTTTGAAAATACATTCACTTGACGAAAAAATAACTAAGTACATACACGACTATTAGCGCTTGTTGAGGAGTATATAAACTCATAAGGCAATTTTCGATCTAGAACAAAAGAAACGAATGTAGGTGTTTACAGATATTGATATTTAGTGTGAATTCTAGGAAGGCAAAAAAGGACATATGAGTAACTTACTAGAACAACTTATACAGTCTTGTTTGATGAGAGTTGTCTGTACTACATTATCTACTCTGTGAGAGTCAATGACCTTAGCATTATCAACATGTGGCTTAATTCAAGAAGACAATTACTTTGACCTACTCTAAGACCAATCCTGGCAGAATCTCTTGATAGCCTTAACCTTGCAATGCGTGCATTTAAGTTATCTGAAGCAAATCATAGAAACATGTATATTAAGTTATGCAACTTTTAGATGGTACGATTTCTTTTGCTCGCTCGCCATTTCATACCAAATAAACAACAAGCAATACTACCAACGACTGTCGGTTTCATTTCGGTTTTCAAATTCCAAACGGTTATTTGCAGTGAACCTTCTGCTCTGCTCTTGCTTGAGTTTACCAACTCGTTACGAAGCTTTGCTGCCAGAGCGCGCGCGCGCACGCGTCAGCAATCGCATTGTGCTTTGGCGAGCTTTCAGCTCAAATGAGTGGCGAACTTTTGCGCTGTGCGCCTTTGACTTCTCTGTTCACTCTCAGCACCGAGCTTGACGCAAACGCACGCGCAATTCGCATCGTGTCTTCAATTCGTTTTGGCCGCGTTCGTTAACAACACTTTATAAAAGAGGTCTATCAAAAACCCCAACGCTTATTCATAGCTATAAGCCTATAACTGACGCACGCGTGTGACAATATACAATTTGTTAAAGTGATAAGAAGCTGCCGATTAGCTGATATAGCAGAGAGTGGAAAGAATTTCAAAAGGCAAACAACATGCGTGCTGGAAGATACTCAACATGGTGCTGGATTGTGACATTAACAATAACAACGCTCGTGGCTTGCTGTAAGTAATGCAAACAACACTAGTTATGGCCAAGAGGCAGACGACAGTTCGACAGACAGACAGACAGACAGACAGACAGGCAAAGCAAATGTTTAAGTTGCGTTTCCCCCCGCAGCGTCTCAATATCTATTTTGTCTTCTTGCATCCAGTCAAGTTAAATTGAAGTCTGCGAAACTAGTTTTGATAGCAACAGCAGGCGGGCCAGTAGATAGCTGCAGCCAGTTACCCTTTGCCTTAACTGTTAACGTTAAGTGCAGTCCAAGTCGTAAGCCAAGTTTACAGCGCGCCGAGCGTCTGCAGTTGTCAGCCATGAACTGAACTGCTCAACGTCAAGGTCTCTAGTGGGGGCAACCAACAAGAACGAACCGAACCATTTTAAGTTTATAGTTTTAAGTGATTACCTCGTACTGCCATAAAAAGTCCATAGCAGCTGCTCCTTATAAAGATGGTTACGTTCTAGAACTTGTCTTTGCTAATAGTTGGCACAAAGCATTTTGCAATACGCTAGGATTAGCTATTGTCAGACATTTCCGTCAGCAATTATAATTAAAATTGATAGCGTTTTGTGCTGATAAGCAATTGAATCATAGCACAGTTAAACGTTATATTTTGGCCAAAGCTCTTAAAAAACATGGCCTTAAGCCATGCCAAAATAACACAAAATATGGTCTGTTAATTTGGGACAACTATTTGAATAATTTGAAATACTTGCAAATTTACCTTTTGAAGAGATATGATAGAGTTAGATGGAGCGTTGACCGACATTGGCATACTCTGCTCTCAAAAAGAGCATCAAGTTATTTTTATTGATATGTTGGGCAGAATCAAGATAAAGGGATAGCCAGGTTTGGGGTTTATTTTGACAAAAGGTCAACTTGGTTTGTTTATCGCGCTTAGATACTACTTGCTTAGATACTTGAGAACAAATCTACAAAAAGTTGCACTTTTTTAAAGTTTATAGGAGAAGGGCTCTGAATAAAATTATCTATTAAATTATCTTTTGAAGGGTCTGTACAATTTTAATGATGTTCATTATAACCAATGTAAACTTATACTAACTACGTCCCTCATTGAATTTCGCGAGAGAATGAAAAGTTAAGAAGCTGCGCTGCTGATGTCGTGGCGATGAAGTTACCTTTATAAGTATACATAGATTAAAACGAGGTGTCCCGAGCTGATGGTTTTAATTCTGTATCAACATGATTCAGCAAACTTATTTTGGTTTATTAAATGTCCTTAACTCTTTTGGAGACGGATATATTGCCCTTATTGCCCTTCTGCACACTTTGCCCAAATATATAATATCCTACGCCCTATCGTTATAGGGTATAAGAAACCACGCAGAGTTACAAACGCGTTTTTGGCGCGTTTTGCGAGCGTTTTATGCCCGCGGCATATTAAGCAGCTTCATTTGCAGCTTTTGAAGCGAGTTAGAAATCTTTTTAATGCTTATATATTATATATATACTGGTTTGAGCTCTATATACAATTATTTGCAAACTGTGTTTGCGACTTTTGATGCCGGTTTTATTTGGTTTGTTTGTTTGTCGTCAGTTTAGCGCCAAGGAATATACATAGTATATTATAAATTTGAATAGATACAGCCAAAATTAAGATACACGTATTACGTTCTCGTTAAATTCTTTACTGAGAAATTTCCACAGCTGCAAGCAAATATTTTGATTGAGCAATTTATACAACTAGAGCTCTATATCTAAATAGAGGTGCCACTTATATAGTATAGTAAAAACAATGTAGCACTTGAGCAAATATTTGCCGAAGAGCTTAAGGTTTTGCTTGCTGGGCGCTGTCTGCTCTAAAGTAGGAAGATTGTTTTTTTCATGGGAACTGACTCTGAAAGTTTAAAATAAATATACAATGCATATAAATTCACTGGCTTTTCAACTTAAATCTTGTAAATCACCTTTTTTTCTTAACAGCATGTGCCAAGCCCTTGGACGATATACGTAAAATTGATACGGAGTTAAGTGATTTGAACGCTGTGCCAGCCAAAAATAAAACAGCTGCCAGTGGCGAAGAGGTAAGCTAATTAAATTAAAACTTGAACCCTGTGCATAGCCCAGACAAAGACTCAAAAAAGACCCAAACCCAAGCACAGCTTCTGCTGACGCACTGACAGTGACAGCTCAAGCTTAAATCAGCTCATTTTACTGCTCTCGCAGTAAAGTAGAGTATGTTAGTTTGAATATAAAGTTTGTCAACTCTGACTGTAAAGAAGTTATACCTGAAGAAGAAGACCCACTCCCAGCTTCAAGTGACACAAAACTGACAGTGACAGCGCAAAATATAAACGAAATTCAACTTATTAAAGAGAACGCGTTAGTTTTCTTTTGAACTTTGGCAGCTGCGACTGTCAAGAAGCGATAGCTTCTTCTTCTTCTCTTAGAGCTATAGCTCTGGACTTTAAACGGCTCTGTTTTGTATATTTCTCTATGTATATATCCATTTTGTGTTCACATTTCACATTTATCGACATGCATTAAAGACCTTTCAGATTTGTGCCAATCGGTTAAAACATCTTCCACGAAAAACATACTTCCATCAAATTTCTTTTGATTGAGATTTTTGACCCGCGTTTGGCACATGGCTTAGGCGATTTTACAATAAATTGTGGTTTTCTAACTTTAACAAGCTTAAGCTTAGACGGTCTCTGCAAGCCCATTATAAACCGTCTCCCAAAGGAATGGTATTATACTTCTTTCTTTGCGGAATGTCATTACGTTACGTTATGTGCCTTAGCAGCTGGGTATCGAGTAGATATACAATGCAATGATTTGCGTTGTTTAGATTGTATAGAAAAAGTCTGTAAAGAACTTAAAGAATTCTTTACATGTTGTATCAGGACTCTTCTTCTTTATGTCTACTCAAATTTGTAGTTCAGTTAGAATGCCATTACGTTACGTTACGCGCCTTAGCAGCTGGGTATCAAGTAGGTATACAATGCAGTGGTTAGCGGTGTTTAATATATTTTAAAGTCTTCCTTTTTGAAAGGTATATGTATAGAGAAAGTTTGCAAAGAACTTATAGAATTCTTCACAAGTAATATAAGGACTTTTCCTCTTTATGCATTCTCCAATTTGTGGTACGATAGGCGGCTAGTGCACCCTCTACCTGGTTTCAACGAAGACAGACCTTTGCAGACCTTTTTCCAAGGATCTTCTTTATCAATGCGCACATCATGACAGAGCCAGCGGAGCCACTTCAAGTTATACTAGGATTACTTAGGTGGTAAACCTCCTTTGGGGACTATAAACCACTGCCAATTAGGCTCTTTCGACAAGTTAAAGAGTATTCACTGATTCCCAAGCAATGGCTCAGCACTAAGCTTATCTTTCTGGGTTTTTTTTTTAAAAACTCAGACAATGAAATATGAGCCGTTATGGGCTATGCATTTTTTTCTTTTCGGTTGCGCACAAGAACCGGAAATTTTCTTAAAACGAAATGCGTTTTGTGTATTTTCACTTTGATTAAATTGAAAAACCCAAAGCAAGACACGTGCGGCTTTTGCCTTTTAAGGCTCAAACACGCATGCAACTCGATGACAGTAAAATAAAGATTGTTGTGGTCAAAATTTGCATAAAATTCAAGAAGTCAAACCACTAGATACATATATGTACGATATACTTGGGGCGCACCGGGCCAACAGTGACGACTGTGACGCCAACAAGTTTTGCAGCTTAGTCACGAAATTCAATAAAAATTGGCTTATAATTAAGACAGACAGACTACGAAAAGCGTTTGGGTATCCAAGTAGCCAAGTGGCATTGGTTGTGGAATACCCAAAGCGTAACGTGCCCCAATGAAACGAAGTCGTCATGGAGCAGCTACGTCCATGACTCAGCGACAATCAAAACACGCTTCAAATTCTAACTAATTTTTCAAAACGCTGTGACGTTTCAATGCCTTTTGTTGTTGTTGCTGAAAAGCCGCAATAAACGCGCGCGTTTTGCGTGCGTTTTAGGAGCGTTTCTCGCGCTTTAGATAACAGATCTTGTTGCCGCTGTCACCTATGCATATTTATTGTTATTGTTGCAACTAGTTGTTAAACAAATGAAGCAATTACGGCTTTAAGCTGAGACAGAAGCCGGCGCAGTCCGGCACGTTACAGCCGCAAAGTGACAAAGTCACGTAATTGTTGTCGTTGTCATCGTCGATTTACTTTCATTTCTATAGAATGTTCTACATGACAGCCGTGATTTTTGCATTAATAGAGCTTAAATTACAAGTCTCCGGCCTGCGTTTAGTTGAGATGCTGACCTTTTGGGCCTCAAGGCCCTTATTAAATGCAAAGCTCGAGTCCAAAGTTTTCTTTCAAAGTACCTTATTTGAATTTCAATTTGAGAGACAAATGTGGGTCGCTTCCAAGGCACATATTTACGCCTTTCGTCTTGTCTTATCAGCTCAAAAAATGTGCTGTTGTTGGGCAACTTTGATAAGCTTGGCTGGCATTTCAAACATTTCTAAAGGTTTGAAGTTGTTGGTAGCTTGTGACGTCGGCAGCTTTGTGCATGCAAATTAGTGTAAATTTTTAGAGGTGCTAATCGGAAAGTTTTCTATTACTATATGCAAGAGTGACTTATCAAGCGAATACCGTAATATTTAAACAGTTAATTAGCTGTTTGTTGTTGTCTCATCATTAGTAAAATGCAACTAATTAGGAGTGTGTCACTGAGAGAGAGTGCCTTAGAAACGCTATCTTTAGGGGTTCAAAACTATATAGCCCTTTTATAAGCTAGTTTGAGGAAGTCATTGTGCTAAAATAACAACTTAAATTATCATTTAATTAAACGATTTAATTTGTTACCCAGAAATAAGTACGCGGGTTTTGAATGGGGCTCCCTTTGTTCAAATATTTGTATAAATAAATTAGCACAAAATCACGATACTGTCAAGCAATTTTCCAACGTGACGAATATTTCATCTTAGTCAGCTATTTAATCAAAAGATATCACCTTTTATTTTCGTCACCCTTATATAACCAAACATCCCTTGCTGGAATACTGCTCTGGTGTGTGGAACCCTCAATAACTGGAATCCTAGTATTCCCTTACCTTCTTGCCATAGTAGGTTGCTTCTAATTCACTTGCCTACTTTGCCTAATCGTAGAAAAACCTTTGGGGCTATTTTTTTCACAAAGTAATTTGTGTAGAGGTCGACCTCCATACTTAGTCAGCTTAGGTTTGTTTTTCCTCGCCGCACTACGATAAATTTCATCCCTCTATCCCTAAGTAGATGCAGCAGTAACTTTGCCCTTCATGACCCTCTTCGTATTCTATGCACATCCTATAATGACCTTCACCTTATCTCTTCTAATCTTTCGCTATCTACTCTAAAGCTTACTGTCCTAGAGTATCTAATCAATGTTCGGCTGAGGGCCGGGGCAAAGCTTGCCATCCGGCAAATGAAAAATACCCTTCCTGGTCAGAGGTTAGTGTACTCTTACGACAGGATGTCTGCTTCTAAACTTTCTCCGATTATAGAACGGCTGTAAGAAGGGGCATAGCTGCCCATCCGGCAAATTAAATTCCCCACGGAATCGGTGAGAGATTAGTCAGCATTTAGAGATTCTACAACTCCCACTGAAATACTGTTAATTCAACTAGTTTTACTCAGTTGCTTCTTGCATTCAAAAACCAAACGATTTTATCTTCTAAACATCTTCAATCAGTTTAAGTTCATATCAGTTCTATAGGTTTATCCGCTTTTTGTCGTTCTTATTTGGGTTCGCTGATTTCGAATACGGAAACCATTTTGAATTTGCCAGCACCGTTTTTGAACTATGGTTATTTAAAAAAATTCGAGATTATAAGAGTTGCGAAGTTATCAACTTTCATGTTATTCGGAAACCTTAAAACCCGTCAAGGTGAACTAAAATTCGAGTTAAAGGCTATAATATCGGTTCTATGTTTCTCAGACTGTTTTAGTCTACCTTGATTCGATAGCGTGAGTGGTCGTTGTTTTCGAATCCGGAAACCCTTTTGAATCAACTAGAACGATTTTGGAATTAGCGGTTTTTCAACATTTAAATTTATATGTTATTTGAAAATTCAAGAGTGTCGATGTCAGCAAATCATATTTTACTCGGTAACCATACTGCCGATTAAGATGATTTGTAACTTGAATTGTAGGTATTTAAGTGTCGCTTAAATGTTTTTCGGACAGTTTTGTTCTATTTTATCTCAATTGTGAATTACAGGGTAATGAACTTAAACAAAAAAAGCGTTTGTATCTTTTGTAAAAGATTTATGTTGAACGGAGATTAGCTATATTAATGTACATTGCCTCATAGGGGATCACCGATCCAAATACCCTGAGGATTAGCCATCGAACAGTTATCGGGGACGTTCCGCACGATTTTCCAACTATAACCAATTTATTTTTAGAATGTATGGATTTTCTGCAGAAATGTAAAGAGGCTTTAGTACTTCTTTTACTATCTTGAAAAATGGCTTAAGTTTAACATAACGAATCTGAGATCCAATGCCTTCTGCGTGCTGCACTTTTCCAAAATATTGTTACATTTGAGTTTCTCAAACTAAAAATTGATCAATCATTTATCGAGCAGCTCTTTTTTTTGGCAAATGATCTCAAGCAGTTGGTAAATTATCTACTCACAGCCAAATAAGCATTTTCATAGAAGTCCCACGCCTTAAACTTTTCAAGCCAACCTCTGACGTCACCTCAAACCAGCTGCTAAATTTAAGCTACCTGAAGCTAACTCTCGTGCAAATGCTTTGCAAGCAAATAAAAAAATCGGTATTAATTTCACATAGAAGCACGTGCCGAATATAATCAATTATGGACAAATGACAACAAAAACAACAACATATCGATGACATACTATGCCGCATTATATGCTTTATATTTGAGCGATGAATAATGAGCTAACTGACATATTAAACCGCTATGCAATTACGTGACTCAGCGGGTCACGAAGTCACTCGACAAATACTTAATTTTTTCGTAAAAAACACTTTAATTTTACAGGATGTCGACTCAAACTCGGCGGAAGTGCTGCGTCGTGAGTTTCCACATCGCGATGAGGATCAGCATCAATTGAATACGGCCACAAATGTGGTGCTTGCGCGCAACTATAAATACGATGTGGAAATACTGGAATCAGGCACAGATGATGAGCAGGATGAGCATGAGGCTAACAGCAATTCCAGAGTGGAGCTGGAGGAGCGCTTTAAGGGTCACGGCGTCTACGATACTGACACCTTTGTGGCGGAAAACATCGAAATGACGCCCATTGATGTGCAGTCAAGTGCCATAAATGAAAGTCACATGATGCTGAGCATTGTGCTGGTGGTCTTGGCTTTGGTGTCCATTGGACTTTATGCCGCTTTGGTCATATGGCGTTCGCACTTGGAGTAAGTTGTGCAACTTGCTAATTACTTTGTGTTAATTTGTAGGCGCTAATACAAAATTGTTTTAAACCTTTTTTGCAGTCAACGTTATGGCATGCGTGAGCGTCTGGTCAATCGGGATCTGGATGACGCGTTAGCCGATGATGTGGATTACCATGTGGCCTATCCACATACGCTTAGTCCGTATGCTCCCACCACCACAGCCACCACGACACGTGCGTAGTGCACTCGATTGGAAAGTGGGCAGCAATTAAGTTAGTTATAAGTTGGATTTGCACTCGACAAAGCGTATAATGGGTTTTTATGAATGGACGGCGGACGCCGGCGTGTAATGAATGCAATTAATTAGCACACAGACACATAACTATATACGCCGTAATGACCGGCAACAGGTCGTTCTCAAGTGCATATTCAATTATTCGCCTAGAAAAGTAAAACTCATACGGACGCATAGAAATAATATGTGCTAAAGGTCATTTAGTTTATGGAACTTTTTCTAGTTTGTAGACGACAAGCCAATTAATTTTAAGATACTGTGATATTGTTCTAGAAATTCTTTAAACATCATTAACAATATGCCTAATTGACATTTTTTTTACGCATTTTTATATGAAAAGGTGCTTTTAGCAGTACAATAAAGCGCAAATTGACTTAAACAGATATTCAGTAATGTGTTATAAAATGCATTTGTTTGATTTAATGAGTGACATACCCAGAAAGCAGATTCCGATGCACCCTTAGCTGGTAAATCGGTGATCTTTACCGATCTTCCATTTACAATTTCAAATAACTTGCTGTTGACCAAGAGAGGAAGTTATTGCGTCGGAAGTATGTGTGATCGCTAATTCATGCAAATGAATCCAACAAAATATCTTCCAAGACATTAGCGACAGATTCAAAAAGATAACCCTCTATAACTGTTTGAGTTTCTCATCCCGAGTGTTTATTTAGCAAAACTCACATGGATTACGTTTTACTAGAGATAAATAAAGCATCAAAAGTTGAAATTCTCTCAAAGGTTTGGGTAACTGTTTGAATTTTTATTTAAACTGCAACAGCGATTAAACAGAGAAGAATAAGTACTTGATTTTGTCTGCAAGGTTCTCCGTGCATTGGTATAAAATGTAAAATTTTCTTTATCTTCTTAATATATAAAATCTTTCGTGCAGGTTACGCGTTAGTAAAACTCGAGAACAAATGAACCAAATAACTACATAATTGGACCATATACTCGTTTGGTCTGCAGAAAGGTACAGATACGAATATATTTGCAAATCAAGAAAGAATGCTAATGACTCGCGCATTAATAATGTCTTAATTTCGCCTATGAACCCGATATTAATATGAAAATTGATATTGGTGGCATGGACAAAGAATACATTCATTGCCATACTCTAAATATTAAGAGTGTAAGGGCGGGGATCTGTTTTGCTTCAGGAAAAGTTATATTGCTTCCTTTAAACCCACCACCAGGGCCACTAAAAACGCTAATGAATCAAAATTATTTTTGATCAAAATAAGAAGATTTAATAGCTGTTTTCAAATAACCTTATTTGCCGTCAACATCTTGACTTATACGGATGGCGTGATGGTACTGTTGGGGGCGACTTCCGACAAAGACTTCCCGTGATACCGAAATTGGACGGAAGAATTCAAGTGAATTATTTTCATCAATTACATTTTATGTGAATATGCGAGTGTTCCTGCAAGAGGGTATAACCACACAAGTTTTCCTCAAAGAGCTGTTGAAGATCGGAAATGGAATTGTTAATGAATAATTTTAATGAATTTACTTCAACGATTTTAAATCAAATTCTAGGTGAATTACGTTCGTACAAATCGTTCGACTAAAAACGGCGTCTTCAATTATACTGTAAAATTCCTAAACTCTTTTGCCGCATCATCATTTGCGTCCTAACGTTGGATCTGCCATCATTATGCAACGAAATTGTGACGAAGTTAATGAACAATTTGATAGTGGCAAGGTTTTAAAAAGGGCCGACTTCAACCGATTTGCTGTTCCAGTTCAAATCGCAAACTTTTGTTTGCGATGACCATAAATAAGTCACAATGGCAGTCGCTGGAAGTGTGCGACATAAATCTGGAAATATTATACTTTCCACACGACCAGCTATATAGCTTGGCGTGTTCTGCTGCTTTAAATTATCATAAATATGTAACAAGCGTGTTTGTTATTTGCTAAAATTTAAATAAAAACATTTAACACAAATGCACTTAAAAAATCCATAAAATAACATAACATTTAATATACTTTTCTTAAAAATCAGCTATAAATTGCCTTAAACATGCAACAGGCGCCTTTCTTATTGCTACAAATTTGAATCACGCGCGCAAAGCACTATCTATACTTTAAGCATTGCTCAACACTGTTGAACACTGTTGCAATCGCAGCCAACTTAACAAGCCGCGCGCTCAGCTGTTCCATTTCGCTCGCATTGCTGTGCACCTGAACTTTGAACTCGAGGCGCTCGCATTTTGCTCTTGTTAAATAAGAAAAACAACAAACAAATATATTTTGTGTCCGTGCCGAATACGAGTGCGCGTGTCCTGTTACTCGTGCCGTACGTCCTGTTTGTTGCATATTCGCTGCTCACATTCTCGCCGTGTACTTACTGCCGTGTGCACACGACAATGCTGCGCGCGCTTGCCAGTTAAGAAGAGCAAGAAGCAGAGAGCTTTGTTCGTTTCGCGCTGTAATTTCATTGATAAGAAAGCCAGTGAAAGTGTTTGTTGTGGGACAAGCTGCGCGACGGACGGACAGTGTGGCAGCGCGTTTCGTCTCGACTGCAAGTCATTATTCAATTAAAATTGTGCAAAACTGCAGAGTGTTTAGTTAAAAGTTGCAGCTGACGCTTTAATTAGTTTATATTATTTGTGCGTGGCTTGATTAAGTTGCTGCTGCAGTCACTCAAGCTTGATTAATTGATTTTAGTCGCTGCTAAAAATTGTTTGCATAGTTTTGGGCGCAAAAAAAAACAACAAAAATTCATAGCATAGTTTGCGGCGTCAACGCTTTTTTGAGCTTCCTTGCGCGCTTCCGCTGTGCAACAAAAACTAAATTTCTAGTTTTTGTGTGTCAACAATAGTTAGCAAAAAAAAAAAGAAAAGAATCGAAACGTCAACATGACACACTGGGAGGACTTCTATAACACACATCTGCCGCCCGCAGATTTTGAGGACAATCGCTCGCTGCTTAAGGAGTTTTGCGAACGTCACAATAAGCTGCAAAACCGCATTGTGCTTGTCACGGTAAGCTCTCTGAGGGTTACCCACATAAATACTTAACACGCATTAATGAGCTTATGCTTATGCCCCGCATACAGTCCGGCGGCACCACCGTGCCCTTGGAGCACAATACGGTGCGTTTTGTGGATAATTTTAGCGCTGGCACACGCGGCTCCGCCTCGGCTGAATACTTTTTGGATCATGATTACGCCGTCATATTTATGTATCGGCACAAATCGCTGGAACCCTTTACGCGCCATTTTACGGGCCAGCAGTTCTTCGATATGCTGGACATTGCCGACAACAGCCAAAGTTCCGTAATTGCCATTAAGCCGGATTCAGTGGATGTATTTGCGCCTATACTGGCCAAATACAAGATAGCACGCGAAACACAAATGATTCTATATATCAACTTTACCAGCGTGGTGGACTATATGTGGTTATTGCGTGCCGCCTGCGAGTGTCTGGCTGCTTTCGAGGAGCGTGCCGTATTGTACTTGGCAGCGGCCGTATCGGATTTCTATATACCGGAGGACATGATGGTGCGTATAGCTAGTCTGTAGATATCCAAGTGGGTGGCACTGCCATTGACTATAGGGGGCACACGTGTGTTTCATATGGGAAATCTTGTAATTGATTGCACTCGTCAGCAGTGGCATCGTCAATAGTTGTACTGGAAATTGCTTTTTATCGATTTCTAACGCTCATTGGTTTCATTTGCTGTTTGCCTTTTGCCTTAGCCTTTGACACATTTCCTCTTCGTATAATTGCAACGCCGTGACAGCGTCATCAAAAAAAAAAAAAATTGAGAAAAAAAGCATGAAATATCTCGACTGGCGTTGCAGAATCTGACGTCAAAGTCACATCTTGTTTGCACCCGCTTAAAGCAGAACTTTAAGCGGCGTCAGCTGCCAAACACACACACCCACTTGTAGAGGGTGTCCTTTTGCAGAGTGCTGGAGCCTTCTAACTTATATAAAAGTAAACAAAATAAAGTTTGCACACAAGCAAAGTCTTTGGAGACTGAAATCGTACACGAGGAATCTTTTTCTTTTATTTACTTAAGTAACATTACTAGTAATTCAGGCTTTTGGCTGTTCTTAATTTTCTATGTTAATTATGTTTATCAACGGGATAGCTATGATTTAACAACTTTACTCTGTCGACACACAAATACTATAGCAGTTACCAATAGAAACAGAGAGAACGTTCGCGAACAGTTAAAAATACATGTAAAGACATCTCATAAATGTTTAATTTTACCTATGATTAGCAAAATATTTGAATAAAACTTATATTCTGCGCTTCTTATGAAAATTCCCTACACAATGATATAAGCTTCATCCATATTTGTTTCCATATAGTTGGTGAAAAAGGGGTCCAAAAACTTTCTTTAGCCTTTTTATATAGTAGATGTTATAGAAGACACTTAATTTTAGAACCTAGTAGTTTTTAAAAGATTTCATGATTTAATTTTTCTGATACAGCACCTCTAATCAAACGTTCTAGATCAGTTTTTCCATTGTGTCGCCCTGTTCCGGTTTACACGTTCACATTACGAAACTTGAACTCATAGAAAAACACCAATTACCAGTTGTTATCCCTTAAATTTGTATTTATCAGCCAAATTAATGGAAACTTGTTTGTCTATCCGAAATCTTGTTGTAATATCGGATTCAGTTACGGCTTGATTTGACGATTTATTAAGAAAAGGCGCATTTTAGCGAGTTACTGGTCTCCTTACGAAATTTCCATTACTTGAGTAAATGCAATCGTCTCCTTATTTAACCTCGTAAATCAGGAAATCAAACCGGAATTGTATTCTGCTGCTAAACCGGTAACTTGGTTTGTAGGCTCTATTTGTTAAGAGTGAGTCCAAAAAAACTGAAACGGAAATGAAGGTTTCCGTTAGTAATGAAAATCGCTGATCGAAAGAATGTAATGATTTCTGTTGGGAAACGCGACCTGAACTACTGTCGAATACACCATCATTTGGTGCACTTTGGTGATGTTTTCGTCGGTTACCGCTTCTTTTGGGCGTCCACTACGTGCATCGTCTTCGGTGCTCATTTCACCACGTTTAAATTTTCCATACCACTTCTCAACGGTTGATTTACCCGGAGAAGAGTCCAAATAATGTTTATCAAGCCAAGCTTTGGCCTGAACGGTGTTTTTTTTCACCAAAAAGCAATGCTTTATTAGCACACGAAATTCTTTTTTTATCCATTTTTTTCACAATAACAAAAGTAGCTTCACTCTCAAGGCTATAACTCACGAACCAGTTGTCAGATCGCTGTCAAATTTTTACACGGTTCATGTGAAGGTTGGTACTAACTAAAAATGGTATGGATTTGATATTTGTGTCGCACTCTCTATGTCAGCCTACGAACTTTTCAGCCCAACTGTTAATCACAAAACTCCTTCAGAAGTCACACACTATATTATATAACCAAACGACAATTCTTTCTAAATATGGGCCTATTATAACTTGACCGCCTCGAATGCCTGAGCAGGAGCTTTGGACGTTTCGATATGCATTTTAAAGATGTACCATTAAAGTGTTTAATGACCGTTTTAAAAGTTATTTATCTTAATAGGTCCATCGGCATATAAAAACACCCTTTGCATACTTTCAAATAGGACCTGACACTGACAAAATATGCTAAGCCCAAGTCGCAACCGTCATCAGCGCCTGTCCCTGTTCCTGTCCCGGTTTGGCCTCCGTATGTTAGTTATAGTCCTTGTCACTGTACAGTTACAGCAGCCTTAACATTGTCATCAAATAATTTGATTTGCATAATTTTGCTTGTTACAATATTTCTAGCCAGGCTACACCCCCAGCAGCTCCTCCATAAATCCCACTCTCACACTTCTCCAAAGACGTCGACATCCCCATTCTAGTTTAGTTATTTGCTTGACTGCTTGGGCTTAACATATATTCACGTTTCATTTTTATTTGAGTTTTATACACATTTTCATGTTCATGTTGCTAGCTGCATTCTCGGCGTGTGTGTGTATCTGTGTGTGTGTGTATCTGTGTGTGTGTGTATCTGTGTGTGGGTGGCCGTGTTTACTTGTCAGCCCGTCCGCTCGTCCGCCCGTCTGTCAGCTGACTTGTTGGCGCATATTCTGCACAGAGCGGGGCATAAGTAAAGCGGCTTGCAAGTACATCAAACGCCCATTGCTGGGCGGTCGGCCGGTTGGCCGGTCTGTCTGTCGGTCTGTCGGTCGGTCGGTCGGTCGGTCGGTCGGTCGGTCGGTCACAATGCCAGCTTGATTTTGTGTATATGTATGCATGTGTGCGTGTGTGTGCCTGCGAGGTTGGGGTGAAAAGTAATCGGTCTTGTTAATTACTAAACATATTAATTTATTCGTTTTTTTTAAGGCTTTTGTCAAACTTTTAAGCTCTGACGTCATTTAGTATTATTGACAGCAATTAAAAGCGAATTCATTTTGCTTTTATATCAATTGAAATAAATATAACGCTGTAATTAAATGATTTATATTTGCATGTAAAAATGAAAGCTCAGTTTATGGATATTCTGCGCCTTATTGATGCACATTAAAGAAAACGCCTTTTAAGCTTTATCAAAATTCGCAAAGCTTCAATTTTTTTTTTAAAACATATTTTGTTTACATTTTTATGTCTAGAAAAATCATAAAAACCAGCTTTCGTTTTCGCTTTTGGGTCGATTTTATGAAATTATTACTCGCCATTTCCAATACTCACTTTCGCCAAGAACTCGTAAATCAAACTCACTCTACGTTAAGCTTGTAACTCAATAATAACTAGGGGGCTCCGTCACCGGATCGCTACGCGTTCCAACCCCCGTTCAGTTTGCATTTGCATATCCATATCCTCCATCTGGCACTCTCTATTCCGCCATCGTTCACGCCCCCTTCCGCTCTCGGCCACGCCCCCTTTCAACTCTTTTTCGGCACATCTACTTCAAATTACCTATTGAACGAGCATAAATATATAAGGCTTCCGTTCCCTTAGGCAACTTAATATAAGCAATTGAAGCTGGCGCAAAATAAAGAAGGTTCCAGGAAATAATGGGTTAGTAACAACACATTATTAAAGTTAAATTCACAAATTTTTTTAGACCGATAATGCATCATCGATTTTAGTGATTACTAGTGGTAACCCTGCAGTCGTTTCCCGACTGCAAATTAAATCCATACATTTTTTATCTGATTTCTCTCTCTCTTTATGATTAATATGAGCCCCTGATTCCAATAGATAACATAAAAAAAGTTCCTGAACAGTTACCAATACATGCAAACACATCTCAATATAAATGTTTTATTTTTATTATTTTATCTGTGATTTGGAAAAATATATGAGTAAAACACATATATTCCACTTCTTATGAAAATTCCCTACTCAATGATATAAGTTTTACCCATATTTGTTTCCATATAGTTACTGAAAAAGGGGTCCAATTTGTTTTCCTTAGCCTGTTTATATAGGTAGAGATGACTTGATCATACCGCGGTCATACCGCATATGCTAGCGCCATCTAGCTAAGTAGTACCATCTTTAGCCACTTGATAAGTTAACGTCATCGTTCAATGTCTCCCCCATAAAAGTTTTACATCAAAAATGAAACACTCAACATCCCGTCACTGCTTTACCCGCGTATTCTTCAATCGATGATACCAAAGGTAGCTAGTGTGCTCAATACCTGGTCCTTACAGCGGAGCCATGGTCTGCCCCTTTGACAACCGCATTGAAGACCTTTCTCGCAGGAGCTCCTTCATCCATACGCACAACATGACTTAGCCAACGGGGCCGTTGGGTTTGAATTCGCTTGACTATGTCGTGTTGTTGTAGAGCTCAAAGAGTCCATAGTTCCATCGAATACGATAAAGGACCAAAGATATTACGGAGTACTTTCCGCTCAAACACTTCAAGGGTATTCTCATCAGACCATAATGCAAAACGGGAATTATGATCGTCTTCTACATCAAAAGTAAAGTTTTCAACATCAATCTGTGTGTCTCTCTACTCAAGGAAAATATATATGTACTTTGTTTTGTTCTCTTTTATAACCCGACCTACCTTGGCAGATTCTATTTTAATATCCGCAAAGACTCCAGTAATTGTTCGTTTAGTACGACCGACGATATCGATATCATCTGCGTATGCATATTGTTCACTTCCGTTATACTTTGGCCTTTCGCAACACATTCTCTATCACAAAGTTGAAGAGGTTGCAGGAGAAGGCATCGCCTTGTCAAAAGTTTCGCTTGGTAACAAAATATTTGGAGAAGCTCTTGCCTACCTTCACGAAGCTGCTTGTGTTGCTCAACGTCATTCTGCAGTCGCACCAACATTGCAGGGATACCAAACTTCGACAATGCGGCGTATACGCGATTCCTGGTAACGACACGAACGGAACGAACGGCCTAAACGGGCTATGAAATGCTGCATTATAATCGTCAAAGAGATGGTGGGTGTCGATTTGCGTAGTGTGATTATCTGGTCCATGTTGGACTTAGTAGGCCCAAAGCCTTTTAAATTACAAACTATCGATTGACAAACCCGATTCCTTTCAAAACCACTCTCGCAATCTTGACCCGCACACTGTACTGCATTTGCATACAATCAGAAACACTCTCCCACACACACACACACACGCACATACATACATCGAATGCTCCGCACGTAAATACGGAAACTTTTCCACTTGCTGCCGCCTGGCATAGTCAACACCGTGTTTCCGCTCTACTCGTGCATTTCCTTTTAGCCTTAAGGTCTTTTTTTCAAGCTGTCTTCCACGGATGTTTTGCCACAAATCGCCCGTTCGCTAGCTTGATTAAATCGTTTGATATATATTGTTTTTCTTACCATTTCTCCCTATTTTTTTTATAAGCACATACAAACCACACATTATTACCAAGCTAGTCAGAACCCTGTGCAAAATGGCGAAAATTGCTTGTTGATGTTTTTATGTATTACAATTTATGTGCATATTTTCCACAGTGCCACTTGTAAGAGTGTGTGAGTGTGCGTTGGACACAAAGAGGGAAAAACCTCGTTTTCTTGCAGCTATTTGTAGACAAATATACTTAGTTTGCATAGAAATGTGCTGGGAAGAAGTTGCTGAAAAGTTGCTCTGGCAAAAGTTGTGTTTTTCTGTTGTTCATTGAAAACAATTTAGTTGCAGATCTTTGCGCTTTACAAGTTTAAGAAAGCATACTATATGAAAAATTGTGTTGAGAGACTGTATTTTTTGTGTCAGAATTTAAGCAAACGTAAACTTGTGTCTACAAATTGCCCAAATTAACTGAAAGTGCGCGTGTTTGCAATTTTAAAAGCGAGAGTTTGGTTAATTTGCTGCATTTGAAGTTCTAATTATTTTTTGTTGCTTTAGTTGAATATTAAATGCGTCTTTTTCGAGGTTAGGAAGCGTTTGTCTATACGGCTTCAAATTAAAACAATAAATACTAAGAAACTAGATCTGTCAAGTTTTGCGTGAGCTTCCAGGTTAAACAAAATTAGTCTTGAAATGACCGATTCTTGTTCTGATTGCAGGAAGGAAAGGAGGTAGAGGTTGACGACTTTTTTCGCCTTATTTGAGTGTACTATAATGGAATTCGCAAAACTGACTAAAGAAGCGAGCAGTTGAACAGACCCAGTCTTTTCTATATTGACCTTACATTTAAAAACATATGCAACCTGTATTTAGAAGTCAGCTCGACCGCCGTCTTAGCAATCCACATAAGTTCGAAACCGTAAACCGAAAATTTTGCTGTCGTGTCATCGTTCAGACAGAGTTTATAGGAAAGGTAGGTGCATTTCTCAAAAGACAAATTCTTTGCTCTAGATCAGGGATCGGCAACAGAGACATTGCCGGTTCTAACCAAAGACTTGACCTAGTTGCATTTTGGATCAACGCTTCTAAAGACTGCTAAAATGTTCTTATTTTTATAGCGAAATGCTCATCAAATCCTGATATATCGACTTTCTCTAGAATTTTAAACTGACTTTAAATTTCATCTTCTTTTCAACTGGTCATTACAATCCGTTATTGACTGATGTGGAGCAATCATTCAGGCGCCTATGCTTTGGACGAGCGAGCCTTCTCCATTCGGTGATACCAAAAGTAGTCAGTGTGCTCTCTACCTGGTCCATCCAACGGAGTTTAGGTCTGCCGCATTGAAGATCTTTCTCCCAGTAGCTTCTGAATTCATACGCACAACTTTCAAATTCAAAGCATAACCTACGAGTTCCACTCACGCTGGCGATAAATCACCTAAATCACAGTAAATCAATCAAACCCTTATATCGAACCTCCCATACGCTTTGTGAATGCGTTGAACTCTTAAGCCGAGCACAATTGCAATGCTGAGCTTACACATAAATAGACAGATTAAATTGATTGTATTCCCCATGCGTTCCGATTGTAGTTACAAGTTGCAAAAACCACTAAACCGACTCAATTCTAAGCATCAATGACTGCTTTGCTTACAAATAGATTGAAAATGCTCATTGTGTCTGGCTTACATATACATAAATAGACTGCAATTCTTATTTGGCCAGCTCAGTTTCCAATGGCTATGTCTGCTTTATACACAGTATATAAATAGATTGAACTCTGATTGTACTGAACGAAACTTAAATCTTTAAATTAAGACCATGAACTTTGGTTTAACTTGGCTTAAAGCGTTCAGAAATTTCAATATGACACTAAAAATTCACTTGGCAAATCACAACGCCAAGACAACAAAGCTCGGCACGTTCCTAATAACGCTAAATGTGAATATTTAAGGCGTGTAATGCGAAAGCCAAAAGCCGGAGAGCCTTTGAAATTTTACGGGCAATGCGCCAACGCGCTCACAAAGTAAATTGTAATAAGCAAAGACAAACAAGAAATTATAAGAGTGAAAAACAAGCGCGTTGACAAGAGGGACACCCACACAGAGATTCAGATACACTCACACAGATACACAGAATCACTCACACAGATACACAGACAGACAAAGTGTGCTAAATCCGCAAATCAAATCAAAAGATTTTACAAGAGAACGCATGAATGGCCTCATAGTAGAGCAGATGTACAAATACACACACACACACACAGACACACACACACACACACACACAGACACACACACACACGCACACACACACACACACACACACACACACACACACACAATTTCAATGTCAACAGCTGTTGTTGGCCTGCGAAAAAAAAAACACTTTTTGCTCAAAAGCTTAAAGTTCGCCCTTCCTAATAAGCAAAAGGGACGCCGATGCCGACGTTGACGCCGATGCCGACGTTGACGCCGATGCCGACGTTGACGCCGACGTCGACGCCGCCGTTGCCGCCGACGCTAACGCTGGCTTTGACGTCTTCGTTGTCAGCTTAATGCCTTGAGCTAAATTTTTCATTTCTTTTTGAAACGGCAAAAGATGTTAAAAGTCCTGTGGCAAGGAGAAAGAGCGGCAGGCTAGCTACTTGGGGCATCTGTCTGCTTTGGCGCTTTTGTTGACACAACAAATGAAAATGGTCAGCTATTTAGAGGTTTAGAGGCAGTGCCAAGCTAATGAATGGGTGTTCCTTGGGCTATAAGGGGCGCTCAACAAGTCGAACGAAATTAAACGCTAACGTCACACATGGCGTATGTGTAATGTGTTGTATATGTAAGCTGAAAAGTGTGTGCACAGCTGTAACATATGCAGGCAGGCAGCCAGGCACCGAAGCTCATTACACTTGAGTTATGTTTTCAATTAGTTGTAACTCATACGCCATGTGGTACCACCTTCGTCAATTTATAAAAAAACAAAATGAAAGAAGAGAGGGTACGAGCAAATACAGCAACGCAGCAGTTGGGGCTCTTCATACACTGCACTCAGTGAATGGGCAAAAAAAAGGATGTATTGAGTTTGTGCAAATGTTTGGCAAACTCAGAACAAAGTTTGGCAGATTCCACGAATTGCAAAGAAAAGTTACAGATTTAAAAGCTGGTTCTATATTGTTCTGAACGTGCGCTTGACCTTCGCAAAAAGAACATGAAAGTTGAAAGCAATAAAAGTTGGTTGTTTTTTTTTAGTTTGTTGATTGCTGTGTTTTCTCGAGGGTTAAACAATTTTTGCTGATTTTGCTACCACTTTAAAAGATATTAGTAGTTACTTTGAAAGAACTTACTTTGGTGAACAAAAAACCGTTAAACTATAAAAAATTACAAAAATCTTAAAGCTCAAAACTGTGCACAGATGCTGGCAACTCCTACTAAAAGGAAGGGCAAAAGGAAGAGGAATATGATCAACCTAAGGACAAGGGGGTTCCGCGCGTAGCGAGAAGGGGGTGGAGTGAAGCGTAAATCGGATTGTTTCACCTTATAGCTCTTGGAGTGAGGATGAGGAAGAGAAAGGGGTGAGGGGGGGGGGGGGGGAAGAGAAAGGGGAACCGATCCGATAATCGAATATATGTAAACTATTTCAAATAGGCGATAATCAGTTGCAGGAGATATAGTATAGTAAAAATGCAGCGCAGTTTTTGCATATTAGCGATTATTTTATACAAGCGGCTATCGAATTTATTAAATTATTTAATATAAACTATATTCGATTGCTCATTGCATAAAAGTCTTTAAAATCATTTCAATAGTTAAAATATGCTGGAAATTTTGCATATAACCGGTAACATTTTTGCCAAAAATGTATATGAAATTGATGATTAATTGAATATATGCAATAATTAGCAATTCTCATATAAACAACTATTTTTGGATGAAAATTGTAGACTGAAACTTGCTTTTTTTTTTGGCATATGTCGAAAATAGAAAACATAACTTTTCGATAATTGGCTTTTTTTTCGAAATATCCGCTTGAAAAAGTAGATATCTTGAGAATCTTTTTTTAATTTGCTTTTATCGAACATTCAAAATTATGAAAAAATCATTTTGAGCTAGCAGTGTTCTGAAAATATTCATTTTCACGTTTTTATACAAGATCTTTAAGAGTCTTAAATTAAAGTTAGAAAGAAGAAGCAAAAAAAAAACTTTGTTGCGAATTTCAACATTATAAGCACATCTATTATATAAATAGGCTAAAGGAAATTTTGTGCACCCTTTTTCGCCAACTATATGAGAAGAAATATGAGTGAGTATCATTGTCTAGGGAATTTCCATACGAAGAGCAGATTTGTCGATTCATGTAGATATCGCACCCCATTTCCCCGTGAAGAAAATTCGCGGTTAAACCAACACCATAAAAGCTATCGAGTTGAAACTTGGCTCAGCTATGTGTGGTGTAAAAACTATCAAACAAGTCTTATTTTAGTGGACAGAAAAGCGTAAAACTACAAAAATTGAAACAAAATCTCAAGGCCTACTATTATTTATTTTCAAAACAGTGGTTCAACTTATAACTCTTGAAATTGAGAGGAATAGCATAAAAAAGAGGAAAAAGAAGATGAAAAAGCAAAAAAAAAAGAGAAAGGGGAACGGGAAAAGGAATATGCTGCACCTCGAGACGGGCACTGTGATTGGCGAGTGGAGCGAGCAGGGGGTGGAGCCCCCTATTATATAGGCCCCCTAGCAGTATAAAATCATCACTTAAAAGAAAATGAAACAATAGAAGAAAAGAATTGGAAGCAAGTACTTTTCGAATTGTTACAGTGTATATAAAAGTCGGTGCTTCTTAACTTATGCGTTATTTTGACGCAGTGCGGATGTATGTGTGTAAGTACAAGGACACATTTAGTGCCAGTCTGCCAAGAAATTTAACAGCTTGTTGTTGCGGCTTGACACCGATACCAGACACCCTGCCACCACCAACACCTGCCGTTGCTCATACGCAACGTATACCTATGTCATTCTATTAAAACGACACCTAGCTGAGAGTAATCGGTTTTGTATAATCCACAGCCCACACACAAAATGCAATCCGGCGATGGAGCGCCAACGATTTCGTTGCAATTGGTGCCAAAAATGTTGGCGCCACTTGCTAGCCTGTGGGTGCCACATGCCTTTGTGGTGTCCTTTAAACTGGAAACTGATGAGAATTTATTGATTGTCAAGGCGCGCGACAGCCTGAACAAATACAAGCACAAGGTGAGCTATATGCTATATGGGCATACATATATGTAGAATCTGTCTATCGCCAGAGATCTAACCTTTATAGCGCATTCACACTCTATTGCTGTCTTGCTTTCACTGCAGCTGGTCATTGCAAACGTGTTGCAAACACGCAAACATCGCGTGGTCTTTGTCATGCCCACAGATTCCTATGAGTTGCATTTGAGCCGTGAACAGGCGTTGCAGGGCCTGGAAATCGAGGAGCCCATTGTTGCCGATGTGGTAAGTAGAAGCAGTACCGCTTCCTTGTCTGTGACAAATATAGATACTAATGGCGGCGCTTTGTGTTGCTCTGCAGGTGCAAAAACACACCGATTTTATCAGCGGTGCTCTACAGCGCCAATGACCGTTATCAATGCGCCGCCGGCAACAGCTGGCGGCTGGCCACAGCAGCGACCTTGCTGGCAGTGTCGTGGGCAGCGGCAGCACAACTTCCGCTGACTATTGCGTGACCAGCACACATTTTTGCCGTGTACTGAATCCGGGTACGCCGAGCTTTGGCCGCAAATATTGAACAGGTTATTATAATTTAGCTGAATTCGTTTTCCCTGTACTTTAGTTTGTCTTTCAGTTTAGTTTCTATTCTAGTATTGTTATTCCTTTTTGGGTTTGGTTTTAGCATAATTGATGATGTTCCAAATTGCCGTGGGTTATTTTGTGGTTAATATTGGGATTTCACTGTTATTTGTCATACTTGAAAAATGATGTCACTTGTCTTTTTTGTTCTCTGTGGGCTTCTGAGGCCCTTTGCGTTTATGTCATCAAGCATACGCAGTGTGGTGCGCCACAGCGCCTCATCAATAAAACTGTTTGATTTATATGTGTTAGAATTAACTTTTTTTCTGCTTTTAGCCAAGCTATCATTTATTTTTTATGCCAAATATATGCCATGCATTTTTTTTTATATTATTATCTGAAGCTGTTCCCAATTTCGATTATGTATGAATTTTGTCGAATCGAAATTGTAGAGCATTGCCTGCGCGGAAATTGCATTTAACTGAGGAAAAAAGTGAAACTGCATTTACTATTTTAACTTTTTTTTTTTTTGGTTATCCTTTACAAGCTGTTAATTTGCGTCTGTCAATTTTCACTTGAAATGTGAACATTGATTGATTTATAAATCAAAATTGTAGCGGATGCAGCTTTTTGCGCTGCAAATTTCAATCATATCCACAGCCAATTTCTTGTAGCATGAGAATATCTGGGAAATGTTCACAATAATTTATCTTCTGCGTACTATGAGTAAGGATTCAGATGCGCGTAATCGTTCATCTAAGCAGCTTATATACATTATGGATTGATTCATACTCTCTTGGAAAGTATTCATCCTCAGCGAATTTATACTCTCGCCGTTAGTGTGACAGAAAACATTCAATTTGTGGCTACGCTCGGGAAATATCGCGAAAATACATTGACTTGCGAGCTTTTAAGATTTAGTTGAGTTATTAACTGAAGCCACATGAACACGGACGCCGAGAGCTGGCGGTGAATATTGGTTTATGTATTGGAGAGATATGTGTCGAAATTATCCAACAGTTAACTCAAAATTTTTTATCTGGAGGCCTTTGGATCAGATTCTTTCACAGAGTGTTTTGTTACGCGCATCCAGTGGTGCATTTCCATCATTCTTTACAGATTTGGTCTGTGTGGACCGCTATCCATCCAACCAATTTAGCCGACAGGAATGATTGGCTCAGTTATGGCGTGGAGTCATGTTAAGACTGGTCTTACATACACAGGATTCTCCAACGACCTTAGCGCAGCCTGGCTGTCACTACAGATCCCTACAGTTACCCCACGCAGCTTTCTTTCATGTATCCATCTAGCGGCATTTAGAATTGCTTAGATTTTCGTTTGAAAAACCGACGGCAAACTTCATGTCGCGCCTTCGTGTGTTGGATAATAACACCCTCTTTTATGGATACTTAGATCCTATTTTGTGTTTTGTTAAAAACTGCCTCTATGTCTCTTGTTGGATATGTGAAACAATTGAATACCTTAATTACGACTACTTATAGGGGAGCCTCTCAAGGCGATAGGTTCATTCGTTCATATGTAATAGCATGTGAAATAACACTATTTCAAGAAGTTGTTGGTGTTGGCTTATTGACATAGAACTTAACTTTCAGATAGCACCAAGGAGAGAATTCTTCTTCTTCTTAACTGGCCATAACAACCCGTTACCGGATTGCGTCCTAATGTACAGAACTCCTCCAGACGCTACTACTTTGCACACGCCTCCTCCAGTCGGTGATACGAACCTACCTTGTCATTCTAAAGGGACATGGCCTGTCGCTTCCGCGCCTTCTATCACAGTCGCATTGAAGATTTGAGCATCTCCATTCATACGTACAATATGACAAGCGCCAACGATTTTGTGGAGTACTTTCCGCTTAAACAAAGAAAGAAGTCTAAAGGCAGTAAACGGAACGATCTTGTTGGCTAATTGATTTCGCTATTTCGAGAAATTACGCCATCAGCGAATGGCTCATAAGATAAAGCCATGGTTTCATTGGATGTATGTCATGAGGCTCCATCTTGTTGCAACCAAATATCCTCTGTGTCAATAGCCTACAGTTGAGGTCATTAGAAACGTGCTATCATCGCACGTTAACGCTCAACATTCACAGTCAAAGCATTTCCCATTTTTAAAGAAAAACGGTGCAATGGTTCCAACATCTTTTTTTCAACAATCATTTGTGGATTTTCATCAGCTCAAATGTGGAAATTCTGTTTATTAACGAAGCCACTGAGATGGAAGTGGTCTGCATCACTAAACATGATGCTTTGTGCAAAATCCACATTGTTTTGTGTTTGCACGTGCATCCAATCGACGAATCTACCTCGTGGCATATGGTCAGGTGCTGTCTGAACTCTCGGTCACATTTTCGCATTCTGCAGCAATGTTTCAGCTGTACGTGTTTGCTTTGGTGTTCGCACAACACCTACAGACCCACTTTGTTGGTATTTTTCAACAATTTTTTAAATTATGCTCTCGTTGGATGCACGAAATCCATTTTTGTTTAAACGCCTATTTTCCTAATAGGCATCAATCGCTTTATATCCTCAATTGCAGAGGCCGCAACCAGGTTAATATTATTGAGAGTGTAACTTCGGCATGAATACAAGTTTGTTGTATGGGCTGCTTCAATGTAAACATTCAAAGAGCTTTATGGGGTGAAAATTCATTCGGCAGGGGGTTTGCCCCCTACTAGCTCCGCTCGTTGCCTCCGCTCACTATGCATTGAATGAGCATAATCATAAGAGTCTGAATGCCGCAGTAATCTCACAGTATGTACCCCAAATTAATATAAAGATTAATGTCACATAACTTAATATAAGAAACTTTTAATGTGTTGATAGAAATTCGAAATTCTGGCTATATACGAAATCTCTTGTGACAATGTGAATGAAAGAAATCAAAATGATCGCAGGTAATAAATTTTAAACTATAAAATCCAAAAGCTTTAGGAAGTGACTTTTGACTACAACGAAATGGAAAGAAGGTGAAAAGACTAACTGTCCTTCGAGGCAAATGTTAATGGTATTAAAAAACGGAAGCAACAAACTTAAGTCCCAAAGCAATTTAATCTTTAATCGTCTTACGTTGATGTTTATAGCGAAATTGGGAACATCATTGATTTTTCTGTATTCTTAGGTTAAAGCATAATGCAGTCTCTTTATGAAGTGGGCGCTCAGCTGGCATCGCGTGACCGGCTGCTAAGCCACAAAAACAGACCAACAAATTAATAGCGCCATTGCAGGACACACACACACACACATTCACACACACACACACACACACACACACACACACACACACACACATACACACACACACTCTTACATAGATATAAATTGAAAAACACACGCTCTTAAAAGTGCCTGCAAGTATAGGCCAATGCAATTTGGTAGCCATGAGAAAGTGTTTTTGGTTGCAATTTTGGCTGTTGGTTGCATTCAAAACGACAATTGATTTGCCCATTCTCCAAAGCTTTATAGCCAAAAACCACTACATATGCAGTCCAAACAGTCAAACGACAAACGGCCTTGTTTAAAATTTATGGTGGCGTATACTTAATTTTCATAAGTTGCTGTTTGCTTGTCTATAAAGCAGGTCAAGTGCCGCTTGCAAAGTGCGACCTTCACACACAGGCATACACACCACTCTACACTCTATAGTTTTTTGATGTACGCCATTTGCAAGTGCCGTAGGTTTGTGTTGAAATGGCAAATTAAATTTTAACTGACTTTCTTTCGTCTTGCCAAAATGTAACAAATGGCACAAAAACTAATTAGCGCCGCTCAAACTTTATACAAGGCACGTGCACAAAGCAAAACACAATTCTATGAAAACACCCGGAAAAAAAACATCCGACAAATGGCCAAAAATAAAACACGTAAATGTTGAGTGGCACACGCATGCAACTTGATATTGTATCTTGGGTCGACCTTTTTATGTCGTATACTTTATTTGCCTTTGTGTCTAGGCCAATGTTGGACCTTTTGGCAACAAACAAATTCAGGCCTTATGTCCGTTTGCTGTGCAGCTTCCGTCCGGTCTTGTGGCTTTTGCGGTTGCGTTTGCAATTTCAACGCCAGCCCAAAACTATGCTGTGGTTTTTAGCTTGTTGTTGGTAACATACATTTAAGGCGCTGTTTACACTATCTAAGATCTGAAATGAATGAATTTACTCAAATTAGACAACATTTACCTTTCGTTGTAAGCTAACTCGGACCTTTCATGGGGCTAATCTTGTTGCCGAATGACTGTTTAAACTCACGTATCAACCCTTTGTCTTTACATTTAAGTACATTTTCCTTACTCTGGTAGTATGCCTAAATAGTATGTAGAATAATATAATAGCTTCGCTCAGCCGGAGCACTATTAACGACGACTAATTACTATACTTAATTGCGGGCCCAACTACAAGATGTTCCAAGTTAGTTGTTGCTCTACATAAACTTGGCGGTTTTTGAACACACAAAGTTCGTGTGGAACGCCTTCCAGCTGCATGTTTCTTTCATAGAATTCCTTTTAATAAATGAATTGGAAATAAGTAAATATTCAAAGAACTTTTATCAATGAGCCTTCATTGGCAATTGAAGGCCAAAAGTGAATAGAACTGCTTTGTTAAAAAAGTGGAAATGCTGAGTGAAGTTTTATATAGTTATTATAGTTGTTTAATATAAACTTATTCGAGCCACGCTTTCATTTCGACTGCTTTTTTGTTTCTCACATCAATATCACTTTTTTTTGAATATATTGAATACAGAATGTAGACTGTACGAAACTACAGAGGCCTGTGTATGTATGACAGGGGTAATGAGAACATTTCTTACAGCGGCATTTTAGGTTCGAATGGATCTAACACCACTCCATATAGCAATAGAGCTTCAAATAAAAGCAACTTTATTGCGAATGCCAGTGGAAGTAACGGGCAGGGGCCACCAACTAGGAAGGACAATGCCTTTATTCACACAACCCAGTTATGAAATGGCTACTGAGTAACAAACGAGCCTGGACTACTCTAGAAGAGATGCATCCTAAGGCAAGGAACATTAAAGTTACAAATGGTCCTTTGATGAATGAAAGCATAGGACTAGGAGTCGTGGAACAGCTGACACGTCTGTCAGAATCTATGGGCACTAATACAAGCGTTTGCCAGGCTGTAGTTTGCGTTATAGTCCGCTTATTAACGATAGCATCGGATAGTCAGGCCGCTTTAAAAGCGGTTGCAGGAATGAACTCCAAACAACTTCGGGGAACCCGAGTCCAATTGACACTTCTAGAAAGATAAAACCGGCTCTCACTTCGATGGGTCTCTGGCCACACCAACATTGCTGAACTTGCGGAATGACCAGCAAGAAACGGCGCGGCGAACACACTGATAGGGCCATAGCCTTTTTGTGGGTATGGTTTTTTGAGCAAAAGCACTGCGTTTGTGATGTTTTGCAGAGTTTGCCGCATCTTTTGTCTTCTTCATTGGCTAACCTTTTAGAATATGGTTTAAGTCATCAAAGCGAACATCTTTAACTGGATGCTCTGCTGTTTTGTCCAAATCTGTCCAATGGAAAAGATCCTTCAGGAGCTGTAAGAAAGGCTGCTTGACCGGCCGGGCAAGCGCTTTTTTTTTTGCCTCCCGAAATTCTGCGCGCTGTTCCAATTTTTCTTTAAAATCAATAATGTGATGTACAAAACTAGTCAAGCTAACAAAAACCTTGGCCGTACTGCCAAGTTCGGAATTTTCAGGTAAAACAATGTTATCAACAGCGCCATTGTAAATCTCGTAGCGCTAAACATTAATATCGCGTTTCTGAGGTTGATTCGGCATATACGTTAATAGTACCTTAAAAAGGAGCGAGCGTTTGCTGATGGCTCATACCTCGTATTCTTATACTATGCCAAAGACTAAGCAGCTGCTCTTACACTGATGCGTGCGCATATTCATTCTGCTTCTCAATGAAGAAGGTTGTGCCGTCGCATGTTATTGCCTTGTCAAGCAAAATTGTCAATGAAAATAATTGTGTTTGTGTTGGTTGATATTTGCAACTGTATGTGAGTGTATGTAAACACTTTTTGCATGAATGTTTGATAGAGGGTTAAGACGCCAGCCCTATTGCCATGATTTGGGACCGGTGGTTCTGCATATTTCTACTCAACCCCGGACAAAAAATCATAGCATACTTTTAGGCTAGTCTTTAATAATAGGCAAAATGTGTTATGGGCTGTTCACACCGTACATTATGATTCCATTCTTGCAGTGCATGAAGGCTGAGTCACATGCACACACAGCTTGATCGCGTCATTTCCTTGCTTTTTGGTCGAATTTGAACTTATGACGAACACTTTGTCGACCTCGGTGGTAGTTCATTAATAGCTTTATTTACGTCTTTTATGTGCAATATGTTTTCATTAAAAAATGAAATCGAGGAATGTCTAAAAGGCTTAATGCAAATGCTTATGACGTCGAAGGGATACATTTTGTAAATTCGAATAGCCGTAACTTTGCGAAAAACTCCTTATTGATCTCTTGAAATCTTAAATTAAAGGGTAAGAGTGGTACTAAATTATGTAACTGGAGAGACAGACCAGAAATTTTTTTTTTTGTTCATAACCTTAAATATTTTAGAATCCTGACGTAATGGGTCAATTCTGGCCCCAGATTCGGATTCTACGTAGCAACAACTAAACCATGTTGACCTGGGTTGATTGATTAAATATTTTTCAGATAGTTTTGTGGTGTGACTGGATTCGATTGTGAGATACAAGGTAATAAATTCACAAAATGTTTTGGGAACTAAAATTTTATTTATTTTTTGTGTTCAGTGCCTTGTTATTCGCAATCGATTAAAGATTGACCAAAACTGTCTGAAGATCATTGAAGCGACACTTAAGTACCTTCAAGTTGCTGTTCATCTCGATCGGCAGTAAGGCTCCCGAGTAATATGAGATTTGCCGATTTGAATTTGAATTTTGAAATAGTGATATTACGCAAACCGCATTAGATAACTCAAAATGATTACCGGATTTGAAATCAGCGACCCAAAGTTTACCGAAAATAGTATGTTTCAGCTATAGGCCTTTGAAACTAAATCTGTTGCATGGTGTAATATTTAAGATTTTTTAGGTTCTCACTCGCTATAATCGGCTCTGAAAGTAAAATGCTTTGATGAAAGGTTATGTGGTGTTCACACACACCAATTTTTGTCCGCCAATAATTGGCATACTAACACAGCTGACTCGTTTCGGCAAGTGTCAGCAAGCAAATTATTGGGCGGTCAGACATGCTGCAGACCGATTTGTGCGATTTTTGTGTGTTTGCATGCCAATTATCGTCCTGTCTGACCTTTATTCCAAAAAAGTGTATTAAACTTTTTGTGTTTTTTGTTTTGTGTAGAATCGAAGGCGTGCAGACAAGGGTTTAACAAGCTGCATAGTGTGAACATAGCATAAACTATGCTTTTCCTAGGGCCAAACTGACGTATTGTTTGCGAACATGTTTGCCTTAAATTAGATTTTATTGTGCTCATGCATACACGTCATCAGCAAACACATGCATACTTATACACATACATATATACATACACAAATGCTCTCCAAGATTGGTTTTATATCGCTTTCATCCTACTTTTTTGCCGCAAAACACAAACGCATTGCAGTGGTACACAGCAAAAAATCAAAGAGCAACAAGCACACGCTGAGCCCCTGCGGCCCCTACGCTCCTCCGCCGCCGCCCCTGTTGAGCCCACTCGGTCCGCCGCCGCCCCTGCTGAGCCCACTCGGTCCTCCGCCGCCCCTGCTGAGCCCCCTGGCCTGAGCTTTGTGTGTGTTTGTGTGTCAATGTGGTTTTTGTATCTTTTGATATCGATTGAGCATTAAAATATAAACATAAAAAACTGCTGTTTGCAAACAAAATGCGTAAAACACATAAAATACAAAATGGCCTCCTGGCCAGCTGTATAACGGTACAAAAAGCGAACCCACAACGGTAACGTAAACAGCGCCCAAGGAGCTGAAAGCTTCCGTTGCTACGTGAAACTGTAAAATGCTGTCCGGCAGCTGTTTAATTAGCAAACAGGCAAAAGGGAGCAACCCTTTTTTTTATGTTTGCGATTTCTTTATTTTATTTTTGACTTGCTAAAAAAAAAAAAGTACAATTTAAATGCATGGCAATATTTGAGCATTAACTGTAACAAAAATAAAGAATTTAATGTAGGGGATTTGAAAAAAAAGAAAACCGTGAAAATTTACTCACAAAATTATACATGTATGTTGAACTTTTCATATCCATTGTTTAGGACTGAATTATCTTTTTATAACAAAAAAAACTAAAAAATTTATAAACATATATATGATAAACAAACGATTTTAAGAACAATTTTGCTGTAGTACTATTTCCAAAACGAAGACCACAAAATATAGCATGTTACTCGATGGGTCTACATAAAAAATTTATTAAGACACAAACTAATAAAACAAAAAAAACAAAAACGTGCAACTTTTCCTGTAAGAACTATACATATTCAATTTTTCAAAACAATAAATTGAGCTACAAAACAGAAGTTGAACCAAGCCGTTAATGTTTCAATATCCTGGGCATTTGGACCAAAAAAAAAACAATAAATTTAAAACCATATACAGTTATGTCTTAAAAGAAAAGAAGTAATCATTGAAAAGCTATTTACATAAAATATAACTATTTATACACACAACATAAAAATATTTATTCTCTAACATTTTTAAAGCATTTCTAAAATTGTTAAATAAATTTAACACTAAAAACAGTTTAAGCAAAAACTAACTTTAAATGTATTGTATGTATTGCAAAAAATTGGCCAAAACAAATTTAAAATTTAAACCTAAATACCAAATAATTATGTATTTAAAACAAAAAAATACCAACAAATACCAAGAGCTGTTTAAACGTAAACTGTTGTAAAATGTTTACTACAACATAAATATAACGGTAATGTACATGTATGTGTAGTGTCTATATATTATATGTATACATATTGAAATGATAAACAAATAGCTTTAAATGTGACACAAGCGTTTTTTTTTTTATATACTGCTCTATCTTATCGTCTATCGTTTTCATGCGTTCAAGTCAATAAACTTGAAGTTAAGCGGTATATTGGGCATGCTTATCAACGCCGAGCGAAATGCATTCTCCGTGGGATGATTGAATTCTATCCTGAAGTTTCTCAAAAGTCTTGCAATGCCCAGCTCCAGCTCCATGTCCACAATGCGTTTACCCACGCACATGCGTGGTCCAAAACCAAAGGGCAGGAATACAAATGGATTAGTTAGCTTCAAGGCATTAGCCGCAGCGCCGTGCGCACTGCGCAGCCAACGTTCCGGCAAGAACTCCTTGGCACTGGGAAAGTAGGTCTCACTTTTGAGCAAGGTCAGTGGCACCATAGAGATGAAAGTATTGGCAGGCACGCGATAACCGTTAAGCACACAGTCACGAGATGTGCTACGCGCATTTCCCACCACTAGCGGGTATAGACGTTGCGACTCCTTGATGCAGGCGCGCAGATAGGGCACATTTTTCATGGAGGCCTCTGTGAACTCGGAGTCTTTGTGCGGCAACACTTTCATCACTTCTTCGCGTAGCTTTTCTTGTTTTTCCGGATTCTTGGCAATGGCCAACAAAGCGGCCACAAATGTGCTGCTAGTCTGAAATGGAAGCATGTAGATGAGTTTAGTTGGTTTCGAGAGACCATTTTCAAGACAGTGTATATGTAAGGCTGCTTGTGTTGCAGTCTCTGTTCGACCGACTCACTCGTAGCCAAAATTGAGAAACAGAAAGTTAAAAAAATACGCACAAATGGCAGCTCTTCAGCAAGTCGACTCCATGTAACGGCCAAGGATTCATCTCTATTACTTTCATGCTCTTTGACAAAAAATCAGCGCCATAAGAGATTATTTAAATTTTGAAAATATCTACTCCTTCGAAAGTTTTGAGACGTAGATGATAATGCTTCACAGAATGGCGGAATATAAAAAACAACATGAAAAAATATGTAAGCTTGCAAAGAAAAAAACCGAAAGCGTAACGTTATAAATATATCGGTTTTAATTCGGTTATTCCGGAAAAACTATAACGGTCAACGGTTAGCGGTTTTTCTAAAACAAATTTATTTTGGTTACTAAACATTTACAGTTTTAAAATTCAACCGGTTGTTTTGGATAACGGTTACGATTACGGTTTGAATCCCTGGTTTGGCATAAACGAGGTACAAGCAGTGCATTGATTCCCCATCTCCTACGCCTTGACAATTGACAAATTGCGGTTGTAACCTTCTACTTTTCGTCACGGGAACTCTTACAGCTATCTTTTTAGGAAGCTTATAGTCTGGCAGCATGGATTCTACTATAGTGCTGATATAGGCCGGTTCACTATAAAGCAGCGATTTGTAGCTAATGAGCCAAGTTCTGTATAGCGTTCCAACTAATAACGTTCAAAGTTATCCCGATAATGACCATTTCACGGCAGGCATTGAAATGGAAGTTATCTGTATCACAACGCCTTAATACAGTTACTCATATGGCATGAAATCGTGTAAAAAGATTTAAAAACATGTTTTTATTTTTATATTTAGAAAACGGAAATTGGATTAAAATTAAAGGAAAATAAACCAGAACATCGAAAAAAGTTGGTACAGGCATGTTTTTCCATTGAAGAATGGATCCCTAATAAGTAACTCCTGTGACATACCATATTATAGAAAAAATGTGCCAAACAACTCGCGTTTGCGGATGAATACGAGCATAAGTGATCCTATCTTAGCCGGAAATATCTACATTGAGAAAATGTTGTTCTCGAAATCAGGCTGTGGTAAGTACGGATTTTCTGGTTACAGTTCATCTCGATCGGTAGAAAGGCTACCGAGAAATATAAGATTTTCTGACAACGTCACTATCGAAATCTGTAATTTGAATTTTGAAATAGCGATATTGCGAAAACTGCTCTAGATAATTTAAAACGGTTTCCGGATTTGAAATCACGACACCAAATTCACCGGTAAAGGTATGATTTACGCCTGGGTTTTTGTTTTACTTTATATTTACGGAAATCGAATAATACTGTTGCGATTCGCATCGTTTCGATATTCCCTAATAACTTCCCCAATTGGTTTTGAAATGTTCAAAAAAAAAATAAATTTATCGCACCCAAAATGAACACATTAAAAACTTTTTGTAACTTTAGATTTCATTACGTTGAAATAAAAAAAAAATAAAAAATTCCAATTTTCTAACAAAAAATTTAGTTAATAGCCTTATAACTAGCAATGGAATCAAATTAGACTAAAGCTGTTTGAAAAACATAGAACTGCTTTTTAAGTTCCTTTAATTTGACATACAGTTCACCTCGGCAGTAAGGTTACCGAGTAACATGAGATTTGCTGACTTCGAATCGCTCGGAAACTAGAATTTTTCAAAATAGCCATCGAAAATGGTGCTACAAAATCCAAAACGGTTTCCGGATTTGAGATCAGCGTCCCCAAAGCTACCGAAAAAGGTACGTTTTAGCCATAAGTCTTTCATTGAGACCAAATTTGTTGTAACATGAGATTTGCTGACTTCGAATCGCTCGAAAACTAGAATTTTTCAAAATAAACATAAGTCGAAAACGGTGCTACAAAATCCAAAACGATTTCCGGATTCGAGATCAGCGTCCCCAAAGTTACATAAAACGGTACGTCTGACTTCGAATCGCTCGAAAACTCGAATTTTTCAAAATAACCATAATTCGAAAACGGTGCTACAAAATTCAAATCGGTTTCTCTGCTAGAGTAACAAACTGAATACCTGCTGATTCTATAAAAGATTACTGTATTTTAGCTGCTTACCGTATCTACGCCCGCCATAAGCATGTCCATAGCCATAACAGTGGCCACTTTCTTGTCTATTTTCAAAAGTTTCTCCAGCACGCTCTGCTCATGCTCTGCACGCACAATACCTTGCTTGGCTTCCGCATCTAGGCGTTCCATTGCTTCGTTGACAAAGCCCAAACAAATTTCTTGTATACTATCGAAAGATTTCATCAACTTTTTCAACTTGGGTGTTGGCACATATCTCCAAATCGAAGGTTTCATTTCCAAGTCAATGCTGTGCTCGAAGAATTCATTTAAGCTCTTAAAAAGCTGCGTTGCTTCTGGATTGTCGCAAGCTCCCTTAAGTAGACCCAACTGCTTGTCCAGCGCTACCACAGATACCGACTCCAAGGTCCAGCGATTGATGGTTTCCTCAAACGTATCCGGCGCCTCCAAGGTGTTAGGGTCGCGTATGGCCTTAATGCTGTTGGAGCACAGCTTAACTTGACATCAAATAGTCTTTAAAGCTGTTCAACTTACCGTTCCACAAACTCCCGATTCACTTGTGACATTTTCTTGTAATACAAACGCACATTCTTGGGCTGCATGAGCACGGGATTGACGATGCTGCGAAAATCTCCCCAGGCCTGCTCTTGTGATGGTATAAGACCATCCACGCCTTGATAGAAATCGCGACGATGTTGCTGACGATGATAACGCAATGTATCGCTGCCGGGTCGATGTGGCCATATGCCTTCGTTACGAAAAACAACCTCAAAGTCTTTGGGATCATGGGTGGTGAGAATGGCCGGACGTCCAAACATGGGCGCCATAAGAAAGAAGTTTCCATAGTCCTCTTGCATGGCTAATAGTAGCTGTGTTATATCCAGTTTGCTGTATTTGCCGCCGGGTAACATTTTCATAAGCAAAGCCAGCGAGTTGATCTTAGGTATTTCCTCATAGGGGCGTGCCTGCTGCCACTCGTATTCATGTTTGGAGAGCTGCTCCTCATTGTTACTGGCTGTAGCTGATTGGGTTTGCCAACGCTGTAGAAAATCAGGAAACGCGTTATACTAAATATATTATTTCTATCATATTTACTTACTTTTATAGCTAAACTATAAATTGTTTGCTCGCGACTTAAGGCCAAACAACTGCGCATTTTCAACATTTTGCCAAATATGCTTCGTTCCACACTCGCTCACCTCCGAAATGGAACTAAATTTCATCACAAACTAGACAAATGCTCAAGTTTGCAAAGCTTTTTCTATGGTTAATTTATATTTGTAGCTGTTGTAGGGGGCAATTTACGCTCACTCTCTCTTAAAGCTTACACGGTCAAAATATAAACACATCAATTATTTGTTAATTCGTTTAATTGAACATGTTGTTGTTTGTGCACATTGTGTGGACATTTGTTGTATCTATCTATCTATCTATCTGTCTATCTATCTATCTATATATCTATCTATCTATCTATCTGTCTATCTATCTACTTTTTATACGTTTTTTTATTTTTAATATTTTAGCTTGTTGCTTTAATCAAATCAAATTTGCATTAGAAAAGTTCATAAATAGTTTTGTAGTTCTAAGCAATGTATACTTATAAGGGTATTATCGTCGTTGAGCGACCTTTCTTAAAATTTATGAGAGCCTAGCGAAAGAGAGGCGCACAAGTTACTCTCGTTGCTCATTGCAATTCACAAGAGAGTGTAAAGTTAAGAAACTGCGCTGCTGACGTTGTAGCGATGACATTGCCTTTATAATTATACATTAGTTCCAAGTAGACTTCAACTCACGCTCATTTGTCCAGATCAATGAACTTAAATTGTAATGGTATGTTGGGCATGCTTATCATCGCTGACCTAAATGGTTTCTCCATAGGATGATTAAATTCTATCTTAAAGTTTCGTATAAGTCGTGCAAGTCCCAATTCTAGTTCCATGTCTACAATGCGTTTGCCTACGCACATGCGTGGTCCAAAACCAAAGGGCAGGAATACAAAAGGATTGCTTAGTTTTAAGGCTTTCGACTCCGCAGCATCTTCGCCACTGCGTAGCCAGCGTTCTGGTAGGAATTCCTTAGCACGTGGAAAGTACTCATCACTTTGAAGCATGTTCAGTGGCACCATGGCAATTTGCGTATTTGCCGGCACTTGATAGCCATTGAGAACGCAATCCCGAGCGGTAGTACGTATATTTCCAACGATCAGCGGGTAAATGCGCTGCGATTCCTTAATGCATGCGCGCAAGTAAGGCACATTCTGCATCGATGACTCTGTGAACTCGGAATCTTTGTTGGGTAAAACCTGCATTACTTCCTCGCGTAGCTTTTGCTGCTTCTCGGGATTCTTGGCAAGCACCAATAATGCAGCGACAAATGTTGAGGTGGTCTAGCAAAATTAACTATTATAGTCTTAGAGTCTTTATGGTGTTCAATATACTTACGGTGTCTACACCCGCCATAAGCATGTCTATAGCCATGACAGTGCCCACTTTTTTATCTATCTTCAATAACTTTTCCAACACGCTCTTCTCGTTTTCCGCACGCACTATACCCAGTTTGGCTTCGGATTCTAGTCGGTCTATTGCTTCGTTAACATATCCCAGACATATCTCCTGTATACAATCTAACGATTTCATGAGCTTTCGAAAAGCGGGTGTTGCTATTATACGCCAAATTGAAGGTTTCATTTCCAAGTCCGCACCGTATTCAAAGAACTCATTCAAACTTTTGAACAATTTCGCAGCTTGCGGGTTAACGCTGTTTTCCCTTAGCAGACCTAAGTCTTTATCTAGAGCTACTACTGCTACCGACTCCAGTGTCCAGCGATTGATCCATTCCTCAAAGTCTTTGGGTGTTTCTAAGGTGTTGGGATCACGTATAGCCTTAATGCTGTCAAGCAATTGGTTTATAAGTGCAAATAGAAACATTATTCCAACTTACCGTTCCACAAAATTACGATTAACCTGCGACATTTTCTTGTAGTACATGCGCACATTCTTGGGCTGCATGAGTACAGGATTTACGATGCTACGAAAATCACCCCAGGTCTTGTCTTGTGTAGGTATCAGACCCTCAACGCCTTGAAAGAAATCGCTACGATGTTTCTCACGATGGTAACGCAGTGTGTCACTACCTGGTCGTATGGGCCAGACGCCTTCGTTGCGGTAGACCACCTCGAAATCTTTCGGATTCATTATGGACAACATTGGCTTGCGTCCGAACATGCCGGCCATAAGATAAAAGTCTCCATAGTCCTCATGCATGGCCAGTATGAGTTCCCTTATATCCAATTTACTGTATTTGCCACCAGGCATCATTTTTTTAATCAATTCCAGCGCTTTGGCGCGAGGTATTTCCTCAAAAGGGCGTGCCTGCTGCCACTCGGATTCATGTTTGGATAGCTGCTGTTCAGGGTTGCTTGCAGTAGCGACATTGGTTTGGCAGCGCTGCAGAAAATTGTCAGTAATCGCTATATGACATAAAAGAGAGTGTTTATCTACTCACTGTTATTCCTGCTGGAAACACGGTTTGCGCTCGACCTAAGGCTACAAAATGGCGTAGTTTCAACATTTTAGCTACCATTTAACGATCCACACTCGATGGCTCTCAAAATGCAACTGAAGCGGCTCATCACTTATGCTCTCGCTCGTCAAGCTTTTTTTTTATATATGTATGTATATAACTTGACAGCTGCGCGATTAGCTTATCGCGTAAAGCTTTTTTGGCCAAAATATAAACAACTCAACTTCATAACATAACTTCATAACAACTTGTTGTCGGCTTACAAAGCAGCTCTTGGGAGAGACGCTGCAATTATAGTAAGGTATAGAAAATTATTAGTGTTTAAGTCTTCGACACAAGTAAATGTCTTATCATTTTTTTTTTTCTAATATCATTTCTTCCAATTCTTGTAGACTTTTGTTGGTATTTAGCTTTGTTTTCATGCATTTTTTGCAGTAGTAATACATATTGAACAAGAAGTCGGTTTCACTTTATTACACTCAGATGGCGCTAAAAAGCGTTAACTTGCTTTTCGGCTTCGGCTTTATTCCACTCAGATGGAGCTACAAATTGGTATACTTGTTTTTCTGCTTCAGCTAAACGGCATATCGGTGTTTGAGCCTGAGTTTAGGTACTATATGAGTTTTCAAGTGCAACTCAGTCAAAGGTGACTGTCCGCGCTCCACGATTATCCGTTTACTTGAGCTTTCTATGACTCTTCTATAGAAATAACATATCTTGGAATATTCGAAACTTCTGGAATGCCATAGTTTGTCTACTGTCGACACCTTCGGCACCAATTTGCATGCACTCGAAATTCGAAATTTGAGTTTTACGAGCCAACGATGCAATTATATTCGAAGTTGCTTTCGGCCCATAAACACGATATTATACGATATTATTGATAGAGATATCGAACTCAGACAATGCCGCATCGCTTATTGGCCCTAAGGTAACTTAGCCCTTCAACATAATAAATTTTGCTACTTTCAATGTTACTTTAATGAAACAACGACATAGGAATCTTGGTGCATAACATTAATTGTTTAAATCGATAAATTTGAATTGTAATGGAATATTGGGCATATTAATAAGCGCAGATTTAAATGCATTTTCGGTAGGATGATTAAATTCTATCTTAAAGTTCCTTATAAGTCTGGCAAGACCCAATTCCAGTTCCATGTCCACAATACGTTTGCCTACGCACATGCGTGGCCCAAAACCAAAGGGCAGGAACACAAAGGGATTACTTAACTTTAACGCATTAGCTCCCTCATTTGCTTCGCCACTGCGCAGCCAGCGTTCCGGTAGGAATTCATTGGCACGTGGAAAATAGGTCTCGCTCTTGAGCAAGCTTATGGGCATCATTGCAACTTTGGTATGTGCCGGCACTTGATAGCCATGTATAACGCAATCCTGGCCCGTTCTACGTATATTGCCGATGGCTAGTGGGTAGATTCGCTGCGACTCCTTAATGCAGGCGCGCAGATAAGGCACATTCTTCATGGAGTCCTCTGTAAACTCGGAGTCTTTGTGGGGCAGCACTTGCAACACCTCTTCGCGTAGCTTTTCTTGCTTCTCGGGATTCTTGGCCAGAACGAGCAAAGCAGCAACAAATGTTGTGGTGGTCTAACAAAAACATATAACATAACATAACTTTTCCAATTGTAGTGCATAAAACTTACGGTGTCCACACCCGCCATAAGCATGTCTATGGCCATGACAGTGCCCACTTTTTTATCTATCTTCAATAGCTTTTCCAGCACGCTCTTCTCGTTTTCCGCACGCACTATACCCTGTTTGGCTTCGGCTTCTAGTCGGTCTATTGCTTCGTTAACATATCCCAGACATATCTCCTGTATACAATCTAACGATTTCATGAGCTTTCTAAAAGTGGGTGTTGCTATTATACGCCACATAGAAGGTTTCACTTCCAATTCAGCGCTGTACTCAAAAAACTCATTTAAGCTTTTGAATAATTTCGTAGCTTGTGGATTGTCGCTGTTTTCCTTAAGCAAACCTAATTGCTTATCTAAAGCTACTACCGATACCGACTCCAGTGTCCAGCGATTGATCCATGCCTCAAAATCTTTGGGTGTTTCCAAAGTTGTGGGATCACGCAAAGCACGAATGCTGTTGATTTACATGAATTACTATAACACAAAAGTTTCTTTGTATTCTACTTACCAGTTCACAAAACTGCGATTAACTTGTGACATTTTCTTATAATACATGCGCACATTTTTGGGCTGCATGAGCAATGGATTCACTATGCTGCGAAAATCAGCCCAGGTCTTATCTTGTGTAGGTATCAGACCCTCGACGCCTTGAAAAAAATCACGACGATGTTTCTCTCGATGATAACGCATTGTTTCATTGCCTGGCCGATTTGGCCAAATGCCTTCATGGCGAAAGATAACCTCGAAATCTTTTGGATTCGTAGTGGATATCACTGATTCGCTTCCCAACATGCCAGACATTATGAAAAATTCGCCATAATCCGCATGCATGGCCAGTATAAGTTTTGTGAAATCCAATTTATTGTATTTTCCTCCAGGCATCAATTTCATAAACAAATCCAGTGCTTTGGCGCGAGGTATTTCCTCAAAGGGGCGTGCCTTCTGCCAGTCGGATTCATGTTTGGATAGTTGCTCTTCAGGGTTGCTTGCGGTAGCTTCATTGGTTTGCCAGCGCTAGAGAGGATTTTAAATAAATATGTAGTATGCATATGTTTAAGTACCTACTTTTAGTGCTGCTGGAAAAACCGTGTGTGCTCGACTTAAGTTCAAAGAATTGCGTATTTTCAACATTTGATTTTGTAATTGACGATCTATGCTCGAGCGTTCGCCAAATGAAACTAAAGTTTCTCTTAAGTAGAAGAAGCTTTTTAAATGGACAATCATATGTTGTAGGCGAATTCTCTCTCTCTCTCTCTCTGTCTCTCTGCTGTAGCTTTATGTTAAAGAATATAAACTAGTTAATAAGTGTTGTTTCCTTACCCTACAGGGTATATCAGCTTTGTTTCGACTTATGTAGAACAGAACTTAAGTTCTTTAGTGTAAAAACATCCGTGGTAAAAAAGCGCTACCATAGCCCTTTATATAGTTTTTATGAGCAGTCATGAGAAAGGACCAAAGGATGAAGCCATACAGCTGGTATTTATCCGCTGTGCTAGTCCTGAGTATTAGCGAAATATTAAACGTCCTTGTTGATTTTCTTATAGTCTTCGAATCCCATTACGTGTATGGATTTCTCAAACTGACAATTGGATTGGAGAACAACGACAAGGAAGATCCTGCAAGGGTAGATCTCGTTCGACGCCCCAAACTTCGCGCTTCATATCTTTACAATATTTTCTATACAATGTTATTTTTAACTTTTTAGAGCACAGGCTTTATCACTCTTAATAAATATTGGCTTCGCTTCTTATCATTTTAACAATATCTTGCCGGCCTTTTGTGCGAAGTCGGTTTGTTAATGTTTATTGTTAATTTGAATTTAAGAAACAGTGGTCCCTATTTCATCAGTAACTAAGCCACTTCTTCTTTATTGTAACACTAACCTTAATAAACATATTAAAAAAGCTGATTTTCTCATGTTCTAACACTTCATGTTTCGAGGTGTTGCCTTTGATAACAAACTGTTAGTATCTCAAAGTGGTTCTCTTCTTAAGTATATATACTTAGCGACAAATTTGATATTGCTATAAATGATCTGCTTCAATATTCGCCAACTTCTTCGTTTTAATAGCTGAGCTTATATCTTTATTTGCATTATCAATTTCGATCGGAAAACCCAAAATCTTACGAATTTAGGAGTACGTTTGAGCTATGCTAATATCTAACACTGCATCACATCAATTTTTCAAATCGATAAACTTAAATTGTAATGGAATATTGGGTATATTAATGAGCACATTTTTAAAAGCCTTGTTGGTAGGATGATTAAATTCTATCTTAAAGTTTCTAATAAGCCGTGCAATGCCCAATTCCAGTTCCATGTCTACAATACGTTTGCCTACGCACATGCGTGGGCCGAAACCAAAGGGCAGGAACACAAAGGGATTGCTTAACTTTAAGCCATTGTCCTCTGTATTACGTAACCAGCGTTCCGGTAAGAACTCATCAGCACGTGGAAAATAGGTCTCACTCTTCAGCAAAGTTAATGGAACCATTGATATATGTGTGTTGGCCGGCACTTGATAGCCATTAAGGACACAATCACGAGCAGCGCTACGCATATTGGCGACAACCAGTGGATAGATACGCTGTGACTCCTTGATGCAAGCACGCAGATAGGGGACATTTTTCATAGAGACTTCTGTAAACTCCGAGTCTTTGTCAGGTAAAACATGCATTACCTCCTCGCGCAGTTTTTGCTGTTTCTCGGGATTCTTGGCAATGGTCAGCAAAGCGGCAACAAATGTGCTGGTAGTCTGTGAAGTGACGGTATACATAGGTAGGCCCATTTTTATGTCTTATAAGTACTCACGGTGTCTACGCCAGCCATAAGCATGTCCATGGCCATAACAGTGGCCACTTTCTTGTCTATTTTCAAAAGTTTCTCCAGCACGCTCTGCTCATGCTCCGCTCGCACAACACCTTGCTTGGCTTCCGCATCTAGGCGTTCCATCGCTTCGTTAACAAAGCCCAAACTTATTTCTTGTATACTATCGAAAGATTTCATCAACTTTTTCAACATGGGTGTTTCTATATAACGCCAAAGCGAAGGTTTCATTTCCAAGTCAGCGGAATACTCAAAGAACTCATTAAGGCTTTTGAATAACTGCAGAGCTTCTGGGTTATCGCTGTCTGCCGATAGCAATCCTAGTTTTTTGTCCAGAGCTACTACCGACACCGATTCAAAAGTCCAGCGATTGATCCAATCCTCAAAGTTTTTGGGCATTTCTAACGTATTGGCATCACGTAAATCTTTAATGCTGTTGGATAAGGGTTCATTAAGTACAAAGACAAACAATTTATGTTTTGGCTATTCTGAAAGATGTATATCCAACAAAATCACTCTTGGATACTGTCACTTACCGCTCTACAAAGCTCTGATTAACCTCCGACATTTTCTTGTAGTACATACGCACATTCTTGGGCTGCATAAGCACAGGATTGACTATGCTGCGAAAATCACCCCATGTCTTATTCTGTGTGGGTATCAGACCCTCAACGCCTTGAAAGAAATCGCTACGATGTTTCTCACGATGATAGCGTAATGTATCGCTGCCTGGTCGATTTGGCCATATGCCTTCGTTACGAAAAACAACCTCAAAATCTTTGGGATTATGTGTGGTCAGTATAGGTTGGCGTCCAAACATGCCAGACATTATGAAAAAGTCGCCGTAATCCTCATGCATGGCCAGTATAAGTTCTGCAATATCCATTTTATTATATTTGCCACCAGGCATCATTTTCCAAAACATATCCAGGGAACTAGCACGAGGTATTTCTTTGAAAGGACGTGCCTGAAGCCATTCGGCATCGTGCTTGGCGAGTTGCTCCTCGGAATTGCTGGCGGCGGCTGCATTGGTCTGGCAACGCTAAGGACAAGTGTAAGCAACAAACTTGCAGGTTTTTACTACATGTTTACCAAATATATATATATTTGCTAACCTGCAAAGCTAATGCTACAATATTCTGCCCATGACTCAAGGTCAAACGGTTATGGATTTTTAACATTTTGAAAACTTGTATACGCGTTCTGGTCCCGATCACCTCCAACATGAAACTGAGCGCGATCATGCAGTCACTAAGCTTATTTTCAAGTTTTCAGAAGCGTTTTTGATAGATTTCTTATAAGTTGTCTATTTTCATGATACTGTTATCTCATTTAAATAAACACACACCTAACATTTTTCACCTTCTCTTGAAAGCTTTTTGAATCTATTTGATTTATTTTCGAGTACCCCCCGTAATCTTTGCAAAACTCATAAATGTTTTTATAGACAAAAATAGGTTTTAAATAGTTTACCATCTAATTTCATGCTATTTATATACTTATATGACTCAAGGTTTCACATCGGTAAACTTGAATTTTAGCGGTATATTGGGCACATTTATGAGCAAACTTCGGAATGCATTTTCTGTAGAATAGTTGAACTCCACATAAAAGTTGCGTATAAGCCTTGCCAGGCCTAGCTCTAGTTCCACGTCGACTATGCGTTTGCCTATGCACATGCGGGGTCCAAAGCCAAAGGGCAGGAATACAAAGGGACTGTTGGGCTTAAGTGCTTGAGAACAATGTGCAGTAGTTGTTTCGGCAGTCTGTCGTAGCCAACGCTCCGGCAGAAACTCATTAGCCCTCGGATAATGCTGATTATCGTGAAGCAGTCCCTTTGACAACATCATGACCGGGGTTTCCTTGGGTACGCGATAACCGCTTAATACAATGTTGGATTTTATGACACGCGCATTTCCTGGGCTCAACGGATATAGACGCAGTCCCTCCTTAATGCAAGCTCGCAAATAGGGCATATTTTTTATGGACTTCAACGTAAACTCTGAATCCTTTTCAGGCAATAGCTGCAGCACTTCGTTACGTAACCTTTCTTGTTTTTCAGGATTTTTGGCTAGACAAAGCAGAATAGCCGTAAAAGCGCTGGTGGTCTGCAATGGCATTTGACTTGCTAAGTAGTTTATTGTTTTACATATCGCTTATATCAGTAGTTTTTATTTCGCGACCCTATAAACTGTCGGCACTATCGATAATATCGATTAGCCTCTCTCTAGCTAAGTACTTGACACACTTACCGTATCCACGCCGGCCATTATCAAGTCCATAGCCATAACTATGGCAACATGTCTATCAATCTTTAAGAGCTTCTCCAGCACACTCTGCTCGTGCTCCTGTTTATTTGTAGATTCCCGTTCTATACGACCGAGTGCCTCATTCACATAGCCTTTGGTTATGTTCTGTATGTCGTCTAGCGCTTTTATAGCTTCTTTATAAGTGGGGGTGCTCATATACCGCCATAACGACGGCTTCAGCTCAATGTCTGCTGCTAGCTGGAAATCTCTTTGAGCGTATGGAAAAGTTTTTCAGCCTGAGGATTACTTTTGCCCATTAGGCCCAGCTGCTTGCCCAGAGCTATTACAGAAACTGACTCCAAAGTCCAACGATTGATGTCTTCTTCGAAGCTAGCTGGCACCTCATAAGTGCAGCTATCCCGAATTTCGCGTATGCTACAAGAAATTTTTGTTGCGTTTTACATGTATCTTTACATGTGTCTGCTACTTACCGTTCAATGAACTCCTTGCTTACTTGAGACATATGTTTGTAGTAGAGTCGCACAGTATTGGGTTGCATCAGTACAGGATTGACGCTGGAACGAAAGCTACCCCAAGTTTCGCCTTGTCTGCATAAAAATGTAAAATTCTTAAGTTAGAATTCTTGATGAACTCCAGTTATAAACGCACGTTGCTAGGACACCCTCTACACCCTGGAAGAAATCCTTTCTCACTTCAGCTCGATAATGTCGCAGCAGCACTGAGCCGGGTCGTTCGGGCCATATTCCTTCAGCTCGAAGCACACGCTCAAAATCGCTTGGTTCATTTGTTACAACAAATTCGTAATTGTTCGTGCCATATCCCGGCAGTCGATATATTGGGCCATATTCTGTGCGCAAGTTTAACAATACGCCGGATAAGTCCACGTTATAATACTTGCCGCCCGGCCTCAAGTTATACAAAAAGTGTAGCACCCCCACCTTGGGTATATCATTGTACGGACGTGCCTGTTCGCATGTCGCAGAGTTCCTCTGACCTAAGTTTATATTCGTTTGTTGGCGCTAACGATTCGTTTGGGAATATAAATATTTGAAGCTTTCAACTTTGCAGGTCACACACAAACCTGTTGTGGTATCCACAAAACCCGCTTGAGTTGCCTCCTATGTCCAAACATGTTGTGTATTCCATATACAATGAAGGCCTGGCGCTCTTTTACGAGCTTTTTAAATAATTTGATAATTTTGAGCTTTAAGAGAGCGTTAATTGGCAGCTTTGTTTGGTGCTCGATATAATGTGTAGGTTAAAATGAATGAGCAACGTCTATTATGGGGATACAGCGACTATAGGTTACCCTTTAATGTGAGATGCAGAGACTTTCACCGAAAACTCATGTAACATACTTAAGGTATAAATTAGTTGCATATCTTGGTGAAGTTCAATGTGTAATATTCCAAATAACTCAGAAGATGTAAATTTCCAACGTTCTTCTCATTTTCCTTTGGATTGCTGAGATGGCTTATAAAATACCGTCGGAAAGTTTAAGACTTATTTTTCATAAAACATGCATGAATTTATGGCTTCCCGCCATCCTTTGTCATCTTTTCCTAATGATAGTAAGCATTAAACTACATTACATTACAATTAATATAACTCATAGAGTTCGTCGTTCAATCGGGTGCGGTAGTCGTTGCCAACGCGTAGAGGGCCAAAGATCTTAAGGAGTACACATTACCCATGCTTCAGCGCCATAAAGCAAAATGGGAAGGATGAGCATCTTATAGAGTGTTAGTTTCGGCTGGCGGGAATGGTCTCTGCTACTTATTTGCCTGCTGACACCAAATTAAGTAGGGATTTCAAACTGAGACATTGCGGCATATAAACGACCCCTCAACCTCCAGGATTTGGCGTAGTGGTAATATCTGGTCAGTGGTGGACTTACCAGGCCTAAAACCACACCGATAAGGTCCAAACAGTTCTTTCGCAAACGGCTTTAGTCTTTCACACAGTACGCTCGATAGGGCCATATATGCAATAGAAAGATGACTGATACTACGGTAGATAGCGCACACCGTGGGATCACCCTTCTTGAGGACAGGGCAGGGGACACCAAGGCGCCAATCATTGGCCATGCTCTCATCTGCACATCTCGATCTCTTCTCGCTCACGATTTTCCTGCTCGCCTGTTATTCGTCTGAAAAGGCGCCTCTCCATCTTCCTCATTTCCAGTTAGTGATCTGTGCGCTGGGTCGCACGTTCTTCGCTATGGTCAGAATTGATGTTGACCCCTCTAAACGTGCAAACATCAAGTGCACTGGATGCATGAATTCCAGTTTGATAAGGGGACAAAGCACAAATCAGGCTGATGTTGAAGAATTCAGCCTTGATGCGTATTGTTCCCAGCCCTTCGTACCTTACTTTGTATGGACTTGTGGGAAATTCTGTAAATAACAAAGCAGTACTTCAAGAAGAAGTGTGCACATCCGTGCTTGGAAAACTTGTGAGAACAGAAATCTCAATTCAAATTAAATATTCTCCTTTTAAGTTGACAAATTTTTATATCAAGGTCATTTTAGTCTCTCTTTTCGATTAGCTACAAGTTGTACGCATTCAAAGTGTTCTGAGTGCAAATTTCTTATGCCGATAGATAACCTTTGAGTATCTGGGTTAATTTGTGGTCAGTTTTGCTTTAATTTAATTGCTTTGATAGATTTAGATTATTAAGTCATTAATTATTAACCCAAAGCTTTTTTGATAAGCACCGCAATTATATTATTCTCTGGTAGAGTTTTTTTTTACCAAAAAACGTAAACAAATGAAACTTTTTTTGTTTATATTATGAGTAGACGGTTTTACTATGGCAGCTGTTTACATTGATAAGAAGCTTTTCCAAAATACGTAGTCATGGTGATTCAACTATTTGAGCAAACCTATATTTCTAGTTGGGATTACTTGCGATTTTGAGCAAACAAACAGCTTTCGTTTATAGAAAGTGGCCTGGTCATGCTTACACAGAAGGAGAATATATTATCACAGGGGTCTATCAGGCTATTGCATTTTACAGGTCTCTACGTTGTTAAGGTTAGGTCCTGGCTCATTGACACCTAGTCGCCGGACTTAGACGTAAGCTCTCCCTTATGCAGGCTCGAAAATAGGGCATATTTTCATGGACTGGTCAGTGGAATCCGAATCTTTCTCGGGCAAAATACGCAATATTTCCGTGCGCAACTTGTCCTGTTTTTCGGGATTCTTAGCTATAGCAACTTACAGTAGTGTTAATGTTATTGTTAATGTTAGTGTACAGCAATTGTTTCAATCACTGGCATAATTCAAGAGGGATTTGTTGAAATAAACAAGGGGCACTAACTAATAGAACAGATTTTGAAAAGAAATGGTGAAGTTTTAAATCATAACAGGTGCATAATCTTGGAATCAGCTCAGTTTTCAACTAAATTGTTCCACTATATCATATATCGGTCTTACCCCAGGGCGCGCCCATTAATGTTTCACACATGGGTTATCATATACTAAGGAACCAAAAGGACAGCTAAAATCGGAAAATTTGTTGGCACGCTGGTTATATAAAATCATGCGAATAGCGTATTGATGGCAGAGTTTGTGATGTTATTCCGGACAAAAACATCGTTGTTTACCATTGCAGAGTCCATCGGCAATAGACATCGATGTAGGTCGATGCATCGATGGTTTTTCGAAGTTTTGTATTGAAAATTTTACTTTTTACTTTTTAGCAAACTTCTTTGTGCAATACAAAATAAGTATAGCTCTAGTTTAAGCTATATGAATTTCAGAAGATTCCTAGACACTATAGCCACTCCAGGTCTTAAAAGGGTTGTGCGTAGGGTTTGGAACCCACCATGTAAAACCCCAATTCCAATGAAAGAATGTATTTACATCAAGCCGTAACCTGGTAACGGGTTGTAATGTCCAGTTAAGAAGAGGTAAATATACTACAGACAAAATAGATATACGCCTAAATTGGGTAAAAATAAAAGTTTTGATAAGCGTTGAGAGTTTGCCTGCTTCTGAGAATAAACTTTCTTCTTCTTAACTGGCCATAACAACCCGTTATCGGGTTACGGCAATACATTCTTTCATTGGAATTGTGGTTTTACGTGGTGGGTCCCAAACAATACGCCCAACCCTTTTAAGGCCAATAAACTTTAAGTGTGAAATATTCGATGTGTCGTCCATCGTATCGACGAGAACATAGGAAAAGTACAGGCCAACCATCGATGCATCAATGAACTTTATTTACCACTAGGCGGGGTCCGCTCTTGTACTTTAGGAGGTCCACGCGTTCATTATTTGTGTTGTTAATCTGATCAAGAATATACTACCGACTGCCAACTAAAATCCAGAAATTTTTTAGTTCAAATTCATTAAGCATTTGAGATTGCTCTCTCTCACTCTATGATTTATATAAGCATCTAAGGTGTGAGTTACAAATCCATATAAAACATGTTCCTCTATAGCCCGTAAGGGCCGAACACTTATCGGCTATTTACACAGACACAGCCGAAGTTCAAGCGCAGACTTACTACTTTTGTAAGATTAATGCCAATAGCATCTGAGAAAACGTTCGTGAACACATGCATGTGTCAAAACATTGACAACTATTCTGTGTACTATTGCAGATGCCAAAAGATAACAGACACAAAGTTCCAGAACATTTACCAATACATGCAAAGACATCTCAACATAAATATATTATTTTCATTAATTTTATCTATGATTTGGAAAATATATGAATAAAACTTATATTCTGCACTTCTTATGAAAATTCCCTATACAATGATATAAGCTTAACCCATATTTGTTTTCATACAGTTCGTGAAAAAAGGGTCCACACATTTGTCCTTAGCCTATTTTTATAATAGATATATTATAATAGGTGCTACGCCTCTTTCTGGATGTTGCATACAAATGCATTAATTGTAAGCTCGCCGTATTGTTTTCTGGACTCAACATATACGAAACTGGTTCACCCCTGAAGCCACAGTCATCCCGAAAGTAATACTGGTTAAGTTTATGGCAATCGATTTTAATGTGCTTTCGATGCGAAAGATAAAGATTCTCCCAGACTCTTGCTCATTTTCTTCTCTTTTTTTCATTTAGCTACTCAAAGCTTGTTTGATAAGTTTTTGAGTGCCATAACAACATTCGTCTCTGGAAAGCTTCCGATTTAAAAATGTAAACAAACTAATATTACTGCCGGTTTTTCAGTAGAAATACTTTTTGTTGATAAGAAGCTCATCTAAAGAGTGCTTTGTCATTCTGTGGTTGTGGTTTGAGCAAACAATTTTTGTTTTTATTTGAAGTATGTATATGTTATAGTATAAGTGTGGCCAGTACAGAACTGTCTTGTCATACTGATCAGGTAAACGGATAGGTATAAAATTTTTGCGTCTTAGACGAACTGATATTGCGATATTCACAGAAAATCTATTTATATCAGGATTTAAATAAAAACAAAATGGACGATGATAGAATTCGTCTTCTTCTTGACTGTTCATAACAACCCTTTACCGGGTTACGGCCTAATGTAGAGCACTTCTTCAGGCAGCTCCTAACATCTTCCTTTGGGAAAGTGTTTTAGGATCTCAAGCCCTTCACTGGGCAGACTTGGCTGCGCACATTAAATCATTGCTCAAACACCTAGTGGTAATTAGAGCAGTTAGCCTGAGGGCACCACGTAGAGGTTGTGTGTAACTGTATCAAATTTTGTATTATATATTTTATTTAATGTTCTACATCCGTAAATTTAAACTTAAGCGGTATTTTGGGCACATTAATAACCATAAGGCTTTTGTAAGCATTTTCGGTGGAATGATTGAATTCCACATGGAAGTTGCGTATAAGTCGTGCAATGCCCAGCTCCAATTCCATTTCCACAATTCTCTTACCAATACACATGCGAGGACCAAAACCAAAAGGCAAGTTCGCAAATGCATGAGTTGCCTTTAAGTCGCGTGGACAATCGCCACCAAATGACTCCTTGGGCTGTTTGCCTTCACGCAACCAACGTTCCGGTAGAAATTCATTGCCACGAGGAAAGAACTGGTCATCTGTTAGCACACCAGTAGCTAACATGAGTACAGACGATTCCTTTGGCACCTGGTAGCCGCTCAGTACTATATCAGACTTAACTATGCGGAAATTGATGGAGCCCACCGGATTAAGGCGCATGCCTTCCTTGATGCAGGCACGTAAATAAGGTAGATTTTTCATAGACTCTTCGGTAAACTCAGTATCTTTGTCGGGCAATACGCGCATAACTTCCTCACGTAACTTGGCCTGTTTTAGCGGATTCTTAGCTAGGGATAGTAAGATACCCGTCATAGCGGAGGTGGTCTGTAAGTGGTATAATATTTATTAGAGCTGATAATAGAATATATTATAGTATATATGCTAAATGCGATCCCAATCTCCCGTGTGGTGAGCGCATTAAAGAATACAACCTCAGCAGGTCAAAGCTTGTCGTATGAGGCGACTAACAATCACACTGGGTTCTTTCGAGACCAGTAGAGCTACCCCAGGCCTTAAAGGTGTTGTGCGTCTTTCCAATGAAAGAATGTATTTACATCAGGCCGTAACCCGTTAACGGGTTGTTATGGCCAGCTAAGAAGAAGAAGATATATGCTAAAACATACCGAATCTGATCCAGCCATTAACATGTCTATAGCCATGACTGTGGCAACACGTTCATCGATTTTTAGCAGCTTCTCCAGCACGCTCTCTTCGTGCTCGGGTTTTGGCGTTGGATTTTGCTTTAAACGTTCCATAGCCTCATTTACATAACTGCGTGCTACGTCATGTATATCGTCCAACACAGTCATACATTTTCTGTACTTGGGTGTGGATATTTTTCGCCATAGTGATGGCTTTAGCTCCAGGTCGTCTGCTAGATCGAAAAATTTATCAACGCTATGCAAAAGTTTGTTTGCACGCGTTTTATCCTGATTCTCGCGCATCAAGCCAAGTTTCTGATCTAAAGCTACGACAGAAACAGATTCCAGCGTCCAACGTTTGATGTCTTCAATAAAATCAGCGGGAACTTCGTAGGTTGTACTATCGCGTATTTCACGGATGCTGTAGAAAATCCGAGCGTACTGTTAACAGTACACATATCCAACGGAAAGTCTGTAACTTACCGCTCTATAAACTCCTTATTGACCTCTGACATTCTTTGGTAGTACAAACGCACTGCTTTCGGTTGGCCCAAGATAGGATTGACCTTCGAACGAAAGTCGCCCCATACTTTGGCTTGTCTAAACATGGGAATAAGAAACTAATGAATGGCTTTATAATTTACAACTATTCGTAAAGCCACTTACGTGGTTACAAGGCCGACGACGCCTTGAAAATATTCCTTGCGTAGTTCGTGACGATAGTGACGCAGTGTGTCTATGCCTGGGCGCTCCGGCCAGACGCCTTCAGCTCGAAAGACGCGCTCAAAATCGCTAGGTGTATTGGATATAACTAGTTCGGGTTTTCCCATCATGTCTGGCACGCGAAAAAGGGAGCCTTTGCTCTTGCGCAAATCTAACATAATATCGGGAAAATCCAATTTGCTGTATTTACCACCGGGTCTTAATAACCACAACAACTCCAGCAAGCCCACTTTGGGTATATCTTTGTGCGGTCGTGCCAGATCCCATTCTGTGGCAGTGCTGTTTTGGGTTCTCGGCCCATCGGGGCTTACTGCCGCTGCAGCATTGGTCTGCAAGCGCTGTGGTAAAAATCAAATAATTCTATAGAAAAATTTTACTTTTTTTTAAGCCGCACTAACTTTTTGAGTAATCCACAAAAACCGCTTAAGTTGAGTGTTTTGTTTTAACATTTTGTGTATTTAACGCCAACGAACTCGAATAGCAACTGAGTAAAAAGTTTGGTCTTTATGGCGTTATAAACTTCTGAAAGCTCGATCTGCTGGATGAGCTTTTTAACATGTTAATTCAAAAATAATGTTAAATATTAATGTTATTTAACAGCAGATATAGATTAGTTGGGTATTGTTTAAGGGAATTTTAAGAATGTTATGGTATACAATTTTTGCTAGATTTACCATTACTACCCTAATAAAGGATATGTGGCTACTTGACAATCTCTCAGCCAATATTCCATTTCCTTCAGAGATCTCTTTCAATTGCAGCTTAGTTTTAGATGATATACACGCTGTATTCAATATATGGTGTGCGTATGGGTGACTCTGAGCTTACAGAGACTGCGCCATTCGGAGGACAGCAAAGTCACTTAACTTTTTTAACTGAATTTTAACCAAAACCCGATTTGTCAATGAGCCAGAAAAATCCTTGAGAGCATGGGAAATCAACAAGAAATCATCTCGCTAATCGACTTTTTAAGACAATTAAAATGAAACTTTAGGCAAAACCGTCTAGAGATTTCTGGCACACCCCTCAATATTGGGAGTTAGGATCTATTGTGCCCCCTATCAAACTTCAGCCTTTCCCAATAGTCCTATTTCTGATAATTATCTTTTTATTTGGGCGAGTTCTATGCCTAGTTGGGCTACATCAGGCATCGAGAGTCTAAGCGCGCCTAGTAGGTTCATTTTTCTTCTTGCCAATGCATGGCACTCAGCGAGCACATGCCGCGACGACTCCTCCTTCTGACCGGAAAAAATCTACATGTTTTGAGCTTCTGATGCTCAGCTTGCTTAGTTGTCCCTTCAGGCTGTAGTGTTCCGTAAGTAGGATATGCAGAATTCAGATTTTGTTCTCGCTTATGTGCACAATTTTGTTCAACCTATTAGAGTTGTAGGAGTTAAGGAGCTGTTTAGCCTGTCTAAGACCCGATGTATTCATCCAGTCTGCGGTTCTTCATAGGCTTCCCTGTCTTCTTATACCACAAAATGTCATCAGGGGATTGCAGCACAATTTTTTGCTAGATCGTCCGAAAGTTTATTACCGGACCGGACTGTCAAACTGTGGTAGTCATTTTCATAGGATGCATATCTTCAGAGATCCATGCCCTTTTGTTACTTATAATGGTACTAAAGATCAGCATGAAATGTTATTCGATAGTCATTTCAGCCGTGGGTTGCTAAAGCTAAAGTTGTCAATCCAAATATGACAGTGTTCCAAGCACTGACTATATGTGGCCATTGCCAATCCCTTCCACTGCCATTCTTAGCAGCGTTGCTTTCATGTGGAGTTCTATGACTATATGGAGCATTGTCAAATCAATAATCATCTACAGTGACGCTGTAGGTCACGTTATGCCTCTGTATTTTTGTTAGGTCAATTCCAACCTTGTTCCCCAGGCGATTGCTCCGTTGGTGAGCATCGGTCTTATTACCATTAGGTAGAGCCATCGGATAATTTTTGTAGTTAGTCAGTTTCTTCACTGTTGTTTTTTTAAACGTCTACAGTGCGTTTGTTTTCTTCAAATCCATTTTTACCTGACTAAAAGGCAACGTATCCAGGTGAAACTTATACTCTGCAAACCGCAAGCATATTATCATTCGAAAGGTATATGTTTCAACTGAAAACGTGGCGTTATTGCCAAGTAATCGGTACCACACTGAAATTTCGCTTATAGTATATAGATTACTTCATTTTTTTTTGTTACTAAATAGATTAATCATATCCGAAGTGAACCATAAGGGAAAAAAATGTAAAGTTCGCCACGGAACCTGGGTTACGTCTGATTAAAATTTTTTTTTCTCTGACTTTTATTCCACTTTAAACATGTATGATAGTCACGTTCGACGCCTTCGAAATAACCATATTGTTACCTGCTTATAGCTTTCAATGTTTCACTGTGATTTAGTAGCGTCTCATACCTAAGATGTAGTACTGTATTATTTCTGGACCTTTAACAAATATTATCGAAGATCTAATAGAAATCTTCATTGGTCTTCAACCATGCTTTGATCGTACCTCTTTTGGCTACAGGGCAATTCAAAAACCAAAATTGTTATCAGTCAGAAAATTGCAAAACTGCGTCGAATGCAGGTGATAAGTATTTGATAAGCATACAAAAGAAACCAGTACTTTGTTAGATCTAAAGATTCGTAATTCCACTTTATAATGTTTCTAGTATCATGAAGAACTTAACCAGCCGTTGCCTATAAAAACAATAAAATGTGTTTATTTTAAGTACATTTTGTTACTGCTGTACATCATGGAATTTAAATCTAAGTGGTATATTGGGCACATTTATCATTTGGCTTCTAAATGCGTTTTTAGTGGAATAATTGAATTCTACATGGAAGTTGCGTATAAGTCGTGCAAGGCCCAGCTCCAGCTCCATTTCCACAATTCTCTTACCAATGCACATACGAGGACCAAAACCAAAAGGCAAGTACGCAAAAGGATGAGTTGCCTTTAGGGCATGTGGACAATTGTCACTACTTGACTCAATACTTTGATTGCTCTTACGTAGCCAACGCTCCGGCAGAAATTCCGTGCCACGCGGAAAGTACTTATTATCAGTGAATAAACCATTAGCTAGCATAACTACAGGCGACTCTTTTGGCACCTGGAAGCCATTTAGCACTACATCCGACTTTACTATACGGAAATTGCTTAAGACTACTGGATGTAGACGCATGCCTTCCTTTATGCAGGCTCGTAAATATGGCAAGTTTTTCATGGACTCTTCTGTAAAATCAGAGTCTTTTTCGGGCAATGTGTGCAATATTTCTTCACGCAACTTGGCTTGTTTTTCCGGATTCTTAGCTAGACATAAGAGGATGCCCGTAAACGCAGAAGTAGTCTATGGACACAAGAGGCTGCATTAATTTTGTGTCTTTTATATAGCATGAACAATTCTATTTTAAACTTGCCGTATCTGCTCCTCCCATTAGCATATCAATGGCCATGACTGTTGCGACGCGTTTATCGATTTTTAAGAGCTTTTCCAGCACGCTCTCTTCGTTTTCTGGTTTACTTACTGAACCCTGCTCTAGACGTTCCAGTGCCTCATTCAAGTAGCTGTGCGTAATCTCATGTATATCATCTAGTATTTTCATGCATTTCTTGTATTTGGGTGTCCTTATGTGACGCCAAAGTGATGGCTTCAAATCAAGATCTTCGGCTAGGTCAAAAAATTCACTAACGCTATACAAAAGTTTGTTTGCACGTGGATTGTTTCGATTCTTGCGCATCAAACCCAGCTGCTGGTCCAGTGCTACCACAGAAACTGACTCCAGAGTCCAACGTTTAATTTCATTCTCGAAATTAGCGGGTACTTCATAGGTTGTTGTATCTCTTATTTCGCGTATGCTGCAAGATGTACCAGGGAATTACTAACTGTGCGCTAGTCCAAATCAGTCTGTTACATACCGCTGAATAAACTCCTTATTGACCTCCGACATTCTTTGGTAGTATAGTCGAACTGCCTTAGGTTGTACCATTATAGGATTAACACTCGAACGAAGTTTACCCCAGGCTTCACCTTGCCTATTAATGTAGGCAATATAAGGTATAAGGTATTGCGACTATTTCTTAAAGCATATTTACGTGATTGCTAAGCCTTCGATGCCTTTGAAGTAATCGCTGCGTAATTCGCCGCGATAGTGACGCAGTGTCTCTATGACAGGACGCTCCGGCCAGTTGCCTTCAGCACGAAAGACACGCTCAAAATCGCTCGCTTCATTGCATATGAGCAGTTCGGATTTACCCATCATACCGGGTAACCGAAACAGTGGACCCTTCTGCTTGCGCAGATCCAACAAAATATCCGGTAAATCCATACTTTTACCACCAGGCCTAAAGTACCACAAAAAATCCAGGAAACCCACCTTGGGTATGTCCTTATAAGGACGTGCCAGTTCCCATTCTGAGTAACTGCTGGCATGGCTGTTCGGAGGCACCTCTGCAACTACGGCATTTGATTGCCAGCGCTGTAGGTATTGTAAAAAAATGATTAAATATATATGTATAAACGGAAAGTAGGGTATGTGGGATAAAGAATCCAGAGTCCTTTTGTCACGAAAGAGACAATTTTGCAAGTTTCATTTTTGCTTTTTTCACCATTATTTATAGGTTGTTTTTATACCCTGTACACAAAGTGTAAAAGGGTATTATAGATTTGTGCATTGTATGTATCAGGCAGAAGGAGGCGTGGCAGACCATTTGTTCCATGGGCAAAAATGGTCAGGAGCAATAGTCGAGTCGATATAGACATGTCCGTCTGTCTGTCTGTCCGTGTTGTCGCACCGTTCTCTGAGACTATAAGAGTTAGAGCAACAATTTTTGTACCAAAAGATGCGCATTTTACCTATTCAGTGCAAGTTTGTCGAATTATGTCGATATCTCACCCCCTTCCCCCGCGACAGATTTTCGCGGTTTTAACCCACACCATAAAAGCTATCCAATTAAAACTTGGTACAGTTATGCACACTATTACTATGCATTTGTAGTGTAAAAATGTTAAAGCAAATCCCCCCTCCCCCGTAGAACAGTTACCGTTATTACGCACATACCCCTCACCGCGTCAATACAAAAATGTACACAGAAATTTGATTTTCATAGAAAAACTTGGTACAGGGTATATTCCACTGTCGGGCACCGTCCCGACTGTTTGCATCAAATTTTTATATATTTGTCGCACTAACTGTTTGCGTCATCCACAAGATCCGTTTGATTTGTACGTTCTGCTTTAACATTTTGTTGATGTTATGCCACCGACAACTAAATTGGGAATATGGTAGGTCTTTCCATGTCTACAGACTGCTGGGACCCAGCATTTGTCTAGATCTCGTAAAAAGCTGTTTTACTTTTTGTTATACCAAATTCTATGTTGATAAGAAGCTTTGGTTCGAGCGCCATAGAACTCTTACGCTCTCGAGCAGCTTTTAATCTAAAAATGTGAACAAACTTTGCTTTTTTGTTTATTGAGTCTAAAAATGAAATTTTATGGTTCTAGCTTATCATTGAGGGCGGTAGCACTGTAGCTGTGAAAAAAGCTCGCGAATCTGACGCAGTGCTGTAGTGTTATTTTGTTGTAGCTTATAGAAGAAGGGGTCAGAAAGGGGTCAATATGCCAATTTCGGTTGGTGTGAAGCAACTTAGTTCCCATTTGTGGCTCTACCAAGTTGCCAATCCTCTCGCACTATTTTGGGCTCTACCTCTTGAGAGTGAGATTCAACAAAAATATAAAAACAAAGCAAAATATTAAAGAGAGTACATATCTATACAAAACAAAAAAAGTTCCGGGAACTAATGGGTTAAGTTGGCAGCATATGTTGATACTCTTTATTAATGTACGGACATCGCTCTATGTCAAATAGTCTCCGAGCAAGCTTGATCAAACCTGAACATATCTTATTTTTCTTAACAATCCGTTATATTTATCATTTTACTACGGTGTCCAATCGACATTCAGACAATTGGAATGCATGTGATGAACCGATTCCAAAGCGTGGCAAGATGGAACAGTCAGGTGGCAATGTTGTGGCAATCATATTTTGAGATTCGCATAGAATACTTTTCATCGACTATCTTGAAAAAAAGAAAAGCCATCAACAGCGACTAATTCTTCTTCTTAAGTGGCTATAACAATCCGTTACCGGGTTCCGGTCTGATCCCTGAGGAGTCGCTGACTTGCGCGCGCCATCTCCAATTTGTGATACCAATGGTAGCTAGTGTATGTGTCTGTATATGTCAATGTCGTCGTTTCATCGGGTGCGGTAGTCGTTGCCAACGCTTAGAGGGCCAAAGATCTTACGAAAAGACTACCTTGACGGAGCTGCGTGTGTTGCTTAACGTCATTCTGCATAGTTGTACCAACTTTAATGTGGTTCCAAACTCAGACATTGCGGAATATATGCGATCCCTCAACGGGTTATCAAATACTGCTTTAAAATCGTTAAAGCGAAAGTGGGTGTCGATTTGTATTTTATCGTAGTGTGAAAATCTGGTCAATGGTGGACTTACCAGGCCTAAAACCACACTGATGAGGTCCAAACAGTTATTTCGCAAACAGCTTCAGTCTGTCACACAATACGCACACCGTGGAGTCACCCTTCTTGAGGACAGGTCAAAGGACAGCAAGATTCCAATCATCATGATCTCATCTAGCCATATTCTGCAAAACATCTGGTGCATGCACTTAATCAACTCATTGCCGCCAGTCTTGAACAACTCTTCAGGCAGGTCATCTACACCATCAGCTTTGTTGCTCTTGAGCCGCTTGATTGCGACCCTGACTTTGCTTGGCGACGGTATATCCACACTTTTATCTATGATGGAGGGCATCGGCGAGTTAACTCCGAGAGCGGCATTATCCTCATCATCGGCAGGTAGTAAGCCAGAGAAGTGTTCGTTCCACAACCTCAGTGCACACTGTGCATCTACTACCTAATTATCCTCTGCATCTCTATAGTAAGACGCTCTGCTAATAATTTCTTTAGCCAGACGCTTGACTTTTTGGAAGAACTTCCTAACGTCATTCCGGCGTCTGCAACATCTCGATCTCCCCTCGCTCGCGCTTTTCCTGCTCGCGTTTTTACTTCTGAAAAGGCGACTCTCTATCTTTCTCATTTCCCGATAGTGAACTCGCACAGATCGCGTAGCAGCCGACTTCAGGGTCCTTCAATATGCGGAGTTCTTTACTGCAGTGGCTTCGCGACACTGCTGATCGTACCATTGGTTCATCTGCAGTGGTCGTTGAAAACCAAGGACGTTCTCCGCGCTAGCAGGCAAGGAGTGGGATATATGTTTACAAAGTCCCTAAACTGCTATAAAAAGTATTCAAATATGGAAACCCTGCAAGACCTCTCTTGTTTTTAAACACATGCAGGGAAATAACGAATAACAGAACCCTTATAGTTAGTCCATGACTCGCAATACACCAATACGTCTAGCTATCGCCATTTCAAGTGCATCAATTTGGTACCATCACGGCATCTAAGCGGCATACTAGTCGCTTTTACCCATTTCCCATCCTTTCCTTATAATAAAATACAAGAATATTGATTAAAATATAGAACTCTATTAAATTTTCGTTATTGTGAGAGAAAAGTTTGTTCACATCGCCTTCGGAGATAGTAATGTTATTGCCAATTCTGTCATCACTATGGCTCCGTTTCTACTCCGTTCTCGAAAAGCATTATTATAGCCAACTGAGGCTTCAAACAATCAGGCATATGAGCATTTTCAACAAGCATGATCAATATGCAGCCGTTGCTCAGCAGGCGTGTTACGAAGCCGCGCAATAGATAGCGGCGTTTTCGACGCGATTCCAAAGTGGCCAGTCCAAGCGGCCAGTTGTCTTCATGACTGCAATGAACCAATTGAGTGATAAGTGGCATGGGACAGTCAGCAGTGCGTAACAATTCATGCAGCTGAAACTGCCGTGAAGGATCCGGCGTGGACACAAGGCTGTTCCAATTGCGCACGTAGGAGTAGGGCAAACTTTGGCTCCATCTTATTAGCCTGTATCGATCCTGCTGCTCACCAATCTTTAACATTTCTGGGTGCTTGAAACGCCAACAGAGCAATTCGCAGCGCAAGGCATTCAGTTGCTGCTTTTGGCTTTCCAATTCACCTTGAAGGCGCTTCTTCTCTTCTTGTTCTTGCTGCAACTGTCTCTGCAGCTCCAACACGCAGTTATGTTGATCCTGCTCATAACGCAGCATCCGCATGGCGCAACCCTTGCTGCAAATTATCTCTTTGTTTGGATCATGCTCGCAGTTTTTAATGTGCTTGTCATAGCTGTCCAAGGAAAACACCTCCAGGCATCCGTGCTCTACAAATAAACACTTGATTTGCAAACGGCTTAACATATTACGCATGAGTCGAGACACGCGCACCAGATGATTCGGCTGCAGCTCTAGGCGGTCAAGTGGACATATTTGATTACCTTCCAGCCATTTCTCAATACACTTGCGGCAATAGGCATGCTCGCAGCGAGATGATTGCACCGGGTCTTCTACCACATCTGCACAGATGCAGCAAATCGTCTCCTCGTCAACATGACCTACAATGCGGGTCAAATCGTAGCCCATGGTTACAATTTATTTAATTTTTTTCAGTAATAATTTATCAATTTAAAGTAATAAAAATTTTCTAAACTGCACGAATAATGATTCAGCGCTTGCTATGAGATAGCTTTATTTTTGTGATAGAGTTGCCAACCACTTTCATGGGTGAAATATTTCATGTTTCATTAGAACTTTTGAATTTTTGTATATCATTTAATGATCTTTCTTTATTTGTTCGCAAAGTAATAGTTACATATATATTTATATTCAAACAAACACCAGAAGTTTTTGCTTTACATTTTGAATAATAGTTTAAATCGCATATATTTTGAATATTACATATGTATAAATATTCGTATAGTTTCTTAATAGCTTAAATTATACATAATTAAAGTTGAGTAAATTGTTAAAGATTAGATGATTTATACATGACAATTTCCAAGCGTGCTACAATTTGAGCACTGAAAATGCGTTAAATTCAAAAGAAATTTGGCACGCTAGGCAAAGAATGGTACAAATTTAAAGATATTCAAACATATCGTTTATAGGGCATACATGGGTTAATTTAGTATAATGCATAGAATGCTACATACATAGGCGCTTTAGAGTTATCCAGAATAGGACGTATGCGTTAATCCTTAAACAACTAAATGGACTAAAAGTCTATGACAATTTCGTATAATAAATATGCATAAAAAATGTGAAAAGTAAGCTTAAGAACATTGATTAAAATATATAACTCTATTAAATTTGCGTTATTGTGAGAGAAAAGTTTGTTCTCATCGCCTTCGGAGATAGGAATGCTATTGTCAATTCTGTCATCACTATGGCTCCGTTTCTACTCCATTCTCGAAAAGTATTATTATAGCCAACTGAGGCTTCAAACAATCAGGCATATGAGCATTTTCAACAAGCATGATCAATATGCAGCCGTTGCTCAGCAGGCGAGTTACGAAGCCGCGCAGTAGATAGTGGAGTTTTCGACGCGATTCCAAAGTGGCCAGTCCAAGCGGCCAGTTGTCTGCATGACTGCAATGAACCAATTGAGTGATAAGTGGCATGGGACAGTCAGCAGTGCGTAACAATTCATGCAGCTGAAACTGCCGTGAAGGATCCGGCGTGGACACAAGCCTATTCCAATTGCGCACGTAGGAGTAGGGCAAACTTTGGCTCCATCTTATTAGCCTGTATCGATCCTGCTGCTCACCAATCTTTAACATTTCTGGGTGCTTGAAACGCCAACAGAGCAATTCGCAGCGCAAGGCATTCAGGTACTGCTTTTGGCTTTCCAATTCGCCTTGAAGGCGCTTCTTCTCTTCTTGTTCTTGCTGCAACTGTCGCTGCAGCTCCAACACGCAGTTATGTTGATCCTGCTCATAACGCAGCATCCGCATGGCGCAACCCTTGCTGCAAATTATCTCTTTGTTTGGATCATGCTCGCAGCTTTTAATGTGCTTGTCATAGCTGTCCAAGGAAAACACCTCCTGGCATCCGTGCTCTACAAATAAACACTTGATTTGCAAACGGCTTAACATATTACGCATGAGTCGAGACACGCCCACCAGATGATTCGGCTGGAGCTCCAGGCGGTCAAGTGGACATATTTGATTACCTTCCAGCCATTTCTTAATACACTTGCGGCAATAGGCATGCTCGCAGCGAGATGATTGCACCGGGTCTTCTACCACATCTGCACAGATGCAGCAAATCGTCTCCTCGTCAACATGACCTACAATGCGGGTCAAATCGTAGCCCATGGTTACAATTTATTGAATTTTTTTCAATAATAATTTATCAATTTAAAGTAATACAAATATTCTAAACTGCACGAATAATGATTCAGCGCTTGCTATGAGATAGCTTTATTTTTGTGATAGAGTTGCCAACCACTTTCATGAGTGAAATATTTCATGTTTCATTAGAACTTTTGAATTTTTGTATATCATTTAATGATCTTTCTTTATTTGTTCGCAAAGTAATAGTTACATATATATTTATATTCAAACAAACACCAAAAGTTTTTGCTTTACATTTTGAATAATAGTTTAAATCGCACATATTTTGGATATTACATATGTATAAATATTCGTATAGTTTCTTAATAGCTTAAATTACACATAATTAAAGTTGAGTAAATTGTTAAAGATTAGATGATTTATACATGACAATTTCCAAGCGCGCTACAATTTGAGCACTGAAAATGCGTTAAATTCAAAAGAAATTTGGCACGCTAGGCAAAGAATGGTACAAATTTAAAGATATTCAAACATATCGTTTATAGGGCATACATGGGTTAATTTAGTATAATGCATAGAATGCTACATACATAGGCGCTTTAGAGTTATCCAGAATAGGACGTATGCGCTAATCCTTAAACTACTAAATGGACTAAAAGTCTATGACAATTTCGTATAATAAATATGCATAAAAAATGTCAAAAGTAAGCTTAAAGTTTAACTAGAAATATAAAGCCAGCGGGCTTACTCCTGCATTGCCGGAGCCGGCTGCTGATAAGTGCACACTATTTTCGCTGCATCATTCATCATCTTGGCAGTGGAGCGCACCAGGAACATGAGATGACACTCATCGTAAACAGTCAGTTCCACGCGCGTGCGTACCAGACCATGCAACACGGTGGCGCGTTCCAGGTCCAGCCAACGCTGCAGCGCAAGCTCGCGTTCCTTGATGGATCCAGAGAGCGCCACATCTGATGGTCCCCAGAGTACAAACTCTAGCACGGATTTCGCCTTGGACAAAGATTCGGCGCGCTCCTGCAGCAAAATGTCTGCCAAAATGGGCGTAATCTTGTTTGTGGGCAGCATCTCCGTCAATGCCAAGTGTGCGCATTTGCATAAAGTGCCCATGGGCTCCTCGTCATCATTGTGATTGCTGTAAAGCAATCTCGATTATAGCAAGTGTTAAATACCAAAGAAGTGTCTAAAAGTTACCCTTGCAGCACGCAGAGACGCGCCTGCGCATCCTTGTTATCAACATCCTTGGACAGCACCACATTGGACAGACTCAGCGGCGTCTCTTCAATGGCCTTGGCCTGCAGATTCTTCATGCCATTGATGAGCTGCAGCATGATAAAAGCCACCTCGCGCGTCATGACATCATCAAAAGCAGGCATGGCATTTGTGCTAGCATCCTCGCAGGCATTGTTTGTGCCCATGCTATTGGTTGAAGATTCCTCATTCAGCGTGCTCAGATTCTGCACGGAGACAACATTACGCAAGGCACTGCTGCCAGCAGCATCCTTAAGTCCGCTCAGATTGGGTATAGACCCACGGAAATTGAAGTTGCTCTTGTCAAGCACTTGTGATTTACCCTTCAGTATGGTGCCAATCGATTGCAGCGTCTCCAGCTGTAGGCGTGGCAGCACTGAAATGGTGGCTTGCAGCAAGGTAACCTCAGTCGAGGGCATCAATGGCAGCTGGTAGCTGGGCACCAGATCGCAGAATTCGGTAATGGGATTGAGCACATCGGACACACCGCCAGTCAACTGACTAAGTTCACCACCAACGCCTGCCAGCTGGTTGCAGTCGGCGGAGAGCGCTAGCGTTACTGGTGATGTGGTCCACAGCGCAGCATGGAAGGCTTTTTTGCCAACCACAAAGGCTTGGGCGCCTTCCAGTATGGTAAAGTCCTCATAGCGCAAGTTAATGGCATTGGCCAGTGGCCGCAGTGCAGCGGGCACCACAGGCGTTTGCTGCAGCTGCAGGAAGGGAGTATTAGTGTTTAGTGGTAATGTTTTTGCTGATTTGTGTTGTGAGGGAGGCTTACCTGATCAAGCACTTGAGCTAATGCCTCATGATTGGCCACCACAACTGCGGTATAATTGTCCTCGATGGTTTTGTGCACGACACTGCGTCCCTTGCGCATGCGCAAACGATTCGTGGCCTTGCTACGATTTTTGTTGGCCTGGCATCATGAGAGACAGGGAGAGAGAGCGTGAAAAAGGAGAACGTTTCTAAGATAAGAGTCTCTAGAGTGAACACTTACCGTTGGTATGCCCCATACACTGTCGTTTATGTCTGTGGCCACATCACCGCCTGCTTCGCTGCCATAGTAACTATATGGCGCATAGATGTCAAATTCGCCCACCTCGCTACCTGCATATGAAGCTGAGATGACGCGTGGAATGTTAGCTATAGAAGAAGGGACATAGGTTATATAAAGCTTTTAACACACAGTAAGTAAATTCTTCTTATTATTACTCCGAACTACGTTTCCTAGCTATGAATCAGGGATTAACGAGTTAAGAAGGAATTTGAAGTTCGTGGTTGTGGCCTAGCAGAGTGGTTTATCCAAGCTAAACCAGCGAAAGGTTGTCCGATCTACGGTTCCTTGCTTAAACACGCAGAGCTATGAAACAGGGTTCATAGGTACAAAGAGGTTTAGGTAGGTTGGGTTGTGATTATTGTAATGCACCATAATGTATCATATACGACTGAAGTTTTGGGAGTTTTTGCACTCAGCACGAACCACTATTAATTGGTTAAGATTCGTTATTGAATTAGTAACATAACTTTTTTCTCAAAGCACAACCATAACTGTTAAATTGGTACAAATATATGAGGATCGGTTGTTTTAAGGCAGTCTAGATGGGAAAAAAAATTAAAATACTCCAGTTGGATTTTGAGGTAACATCCAGACTTTACCATTTGGTTCGATGATGTTACCCATTCAGATTTCGTGAGATTCAATTTCATTGTGTCTCACTTCTCAAAACTTAATAGATAATTCCTTGCTTGTTACTCACCCAAACTATTATTGAGCCCGTAACTGCGCACCGGACCATATTCACTTCGTGTATAGCTGGCAATCGATGCAGTATCCGAGTAGAGATTATTGCGTCGCGCCACCTGTGTCAGACGCTGTCCAGCTACAGCGGCCAGATCTATGTTGGTGCGTGTTGGTGGTGGCGGTGGTGTCGAGGATGTCTTCACAAACTCATACATGTTCTCATAATCGCGTTTATCCTTTAGATAGCTATCAATGGTGCTGTTGATTTTGCGCACTGAATCCTTCAAGCTGCTGCGTTGTGCCGCATCTGTGGCATCATTGGGACGCTGCTCAAAGATTTCCAGTTTGCTGGTAATGGATACTTTGGGCTCAGTCTTCTTTTGCTGGCGCTCGAATGTGCTGGTGCGGCTGTTGACTGTGCCCGTCGGCGGCTTGGTTGCCGCCGCATCGTTGGCGCCCAACTTGGGGCTCAAAGTGCTGACATTGCTGCCCGGTTTGCTAGCCTTAAGTGATTGTGTGTGTTGTTGTTGGTGTTGTTGCTGTTCGGCCGTTACATTCTCACCGTTTGACGAGCAAATGGAGATAGTATCGGATAATATGCCTCGTTTGCGTACCAGTTCCAACTGTGCCTCTCTTTCGCGCATGCTGGCAGTGCGCTCGGGTTTGCGAGGCGCTATTGAGGAGCGAATTTCACCTAGTTGGATAGATGAGATGAGATAAAGATTAGTTGAAATTATTTTGTATATCATTGACGACAATTTTCCGACTAGCTCTAATTTGTTGTGGTTTCATGGCCACGTTAACAAATGTTGGCCCATTTAAACTCTGCTTGGCGTGCAGCAGCTGTGGAAAGTCGTAGCAATCTGCCATTCATTAGTCCAGTGTCTGCCTTGAAATGGATAGCTCTGGCTATAGCCCACTACTACTAATTGTGATTTTGACCCAAATTCGTGTCAAATTACAATTCGCATAATGGCGGCCACATTGGCTCGCGGTTTGCCGACAGTTTACTCATTGTCAAATGCGCAGCTGTCTTACAAGCTATCTAACAAATAGCTGCAACATCTTATAATGAGAATTTGGGCTCCCTCCCCCCTTGACAAGTTTGTATGGTGCACAATGAATACCTGGCTGCCAAAGCAGCAGGTGTAACAAGTTCTGGTTGTTTTGGCCGGGCCATAAAGTGTCAGCCCGAAATGGGTCTCGGTCTTTGGCTCTGCCAATGTCTTTCAAAGCTGCTCGTTATGAACATTGCCAGGTAGTTCCACAAGTTCTAACGCTTTTTTGACTACATGTGGTTACCTCACTGGGTTAAGCGCGCACAGATTGGATTTTGTTGTTCTTGAAGAGAGTACATTTGGCTTGCCATGAATTTTACAAGCGAAGTCGAAATATAACGCAAAAAATACTTGACGTACTTAGTCGCAAGCGAGGACGTAATTGACACTGACCCTGAGAAGATTGCCACTGTTTGAGAGCATCGTTACAAAGGAACTGGAGAAGCAATTCGTTGCTGATTTCCTAAACCTGGTGAGCCATTCGACTGAAGAGTGTTGAAGGAAAATAAAGACTATACCTGATGAGCCGGGTCATTTTCAGGATGGAGCCAGACACGTCCAGAGATGCGCTGTCTATCAAAAGTTTAAGATGAGCTACGTTCAAGCCACAGGAAAGATGCTCACGCGACTGATAGGGGAGCCTTTTTGAACTCTACGTGCAGACGTCACACTGCTGGCCCTTCTTATAGATTTATTCTTGAAGTTAGTCACTTCAAGCCACAGGGAATAAATTTTTAGAAAATCCTCTCACAATTTGTGTGTTCCGCTAGAAAGTAGCTAATACGTGAACGGGTCTTAAAGGGTATTTAAGCGTTGACATTCCACAGAATCGCTTTCTTGACTCATATTCATTTCGATTTTGTTGTTAAACTATTTTTCTCTCGCTCTGCGTTGCTCTTCCTCTTGACTATTTTTGTCGCTCTTAACCTACTTTAATCCGGCTATGCGGCTACCTTGGTCATACGGCTATAGTAGTACACAGACACACACACACACACACACACACACACACACACACACACACACACACACACACACACACACACACACACACACACACACACACATCTAGGCAGAGGTTCGATGTATGCCCGTTATATTGATTAAAATGCGTAACTTGTTCTGTAGTCTCGGTGTGCTCATCGGTTCTACTTTCAAAGCAGTTAGGTCTTTGAGATGGTCTGTTTATTGTTGTTGTACCTCTTGTGGTAGTTGTTGCCATAGTTGCTTTACCGTTTATGGTGATTTTCATGCACTTGATGATGGCAAGCTGACAAGCATTTTTGGCCAATGTACAAGAGACACTAGACGGCTCAAGACACGGCCTCAAGACCCTTAAAGCCTACACAATATACGTTATGTGGAGTATTTGACTTGAAGGTCGCATGAGCCATCCTCAAGGTATTTGGGTGTGTGCATGTATGTTTGAGTGTGTGTGTGTGTTCATGGTGGAACGTGATTTATTTACGCTTTCTTTGGAATTTCGATTTGAAAGTTGTCTGTCTGTTATATCGGTAACTGGGTCAAAAACAGGCGCACGCTCTAAATTTGTATGTTAAACTCTAACAAGAACTTACCTAAATTGGCATAGACATTGTCCGCCTTGCATTTCATGGAACCACCAGTTCCAGTCAATCCTGTGCTGGAGTCCACACTTAGTGTAGCAGTCAGCTCATTCTTTTGCTTCCGTCGCAGCTCTGCGCTCTTGGGCGGCGGTGGGCGTGCCGGCTTGTTAGCCTCGTGAGCACGCTGTCCCTCTCCCGCGCGTAGTGGCGGCGCAGGTGGCTTGGCTGTGACAACAGCCACAGTTTGTGCGGTCACCGCATCGCTGGTCTTGGTTATGTCTTTGACCACTTCAACCGCCGTGGGATTGATGTCTATGGGATGTATGATGACCAGTCGTGGCTTGCCTATGACGCCCGCATCATCTCCTGTGCAGATCTCTGTATATACCGTGTCTCTTTTGTGCAGCTGTTCTGTAGTCTTGCTTCCACCATTGCTGCCCATGCGCAGAAACTTCTTAATGGAAAACTTTGATTTTTGTTTTTGCGGCGGTGAGCTGTTGCTGGAAGACTTCTTGGCATCCAGCAAACCCGCAGCTGTTAAGCACTCTTCAGACATGGAGAGATTACGATGATTACGTGGCGTGGGCTCTGGCGTCATGGGCTGCTTGAGATTCAGCACCGAACTGGCCGATTGCAGCTGCATCTGCTTGGCCGCATTGGCACGCTGCATGACAAAGGTGTTAAGACTGCGGAACTTGGGATTAATGACGGCGCGTTCACGTTTGTCCTTCTCACGTATGACTGGAGCAGCGGATGTGGCGGCCGCGGATCCGCTGCCATTTAACGCCGCCGGCTTGCGTGTATAGAGATTATTGTTAGTGTTATTTGCTGTGGCAGTCGCAGTAGCGGAAGTAACGGCTTCTTCTTTGACCAGAGTTGGCTGCTGCGTTGCGTCACTCTCGGACTTGTTGTTGTTGTCTACTGCTTCAGCTGCCGCTGCCGGTGGCTCTTCTGGCTGCTGCTGTTGCTTCTGCTGCTGCTGCTCGCAAGCTTGCTCGAACTCAACCACCAAACTGTAGTCGCGCTCGGGCGTGGGCGGCGCGCTTAATTTAGGCTCTGGCGGCGGATTAGGTGCTTTGCCCTTCTTTAGTTTGGCCTCATCTTTGACTGAGTCATTGGCAGCGGCTGCGGCTGCTGCTAACAGATTTTCGCTGGATTTGGATATGGCCGACTGCAGCTGGCTGATAAATTGCTGTTCGGCGCTTGTTGGTTGTCGCTTGGCCATAAATGTCTTCAATGGCGTGTTATTGTTGCTTGTTGTTGGCTTAGCCGGCAGCTCGGGCTTCTTGAGCAACATGGGCGTTTTGCTAAGCCCATGTAGGAAAGAAGGTCTAGCATCGATCTTCATGGGTGGCGGTGACTTGGGCAGGGCGGGCAGTTGTGTCTGTTGTTGTGTAGCACTCGCCTCCTTATCCTGGCTCTCCAAGCTGTTGTCCGGATCGGCACTACCATCAGGCTCGCCGTGCAGCTCGCGACTTTTGTCCAGCGCAAACTTTTGCTGCTGTGCCGCTTTCAACGCTGCCTGACTCGCCTGATCTCCAATTTGTATGTCCTCGTAGTCCGAGTTGTTGGTACTAGCGCTAAGCTTCTTTTCTACCAACAAACGCTTCTGATTGGCATTGGCCACATTTTTATACTCACTGCCAATGCTTATGCCTATGCCCGAGTCGGACTCACTGCGTATCATATTATAAGCGTTCTCCTCATCTGAGCTGCCATCGAAGCTGCTGCCCGTAGAGTCTAGCGCATCGTCGGAGCTGCACTTGGTTACTATCAAGCCGTCCGAGGTAATCTTGCTGGTCATAAAGTTGCCCTCGTGCAGATTGTAGCTGGCCGCGCGCGTCTTAGAGCTAAGCAGCATGTCTGTTATATACTGTGAGCTGGAGTAGTGCGTCTTGTCCGCATTGCTTTGTGCCTCCGTCTTGGTGCTAGCCACTACATTGCTGTACTTGCCATCCGGTAGATTCTCATAGCTTAGCTGTGTCTCCACCACATCGTAATAGGCGGAGACGCCATTTTCTGTATCCGAAGCGCTGCTATCCGTGTCGGAGTACTTGTGGCATACATTCACCTTGGGCTTGGCATGATCCTTGGTTATGGGCGCATTACGCGCGATGGGCTTCTTAAGGTCGAGAAATGGCTTGGTCTCCAGCGTCTCACTTAGTGAGGTTAGCTCGAACTTGATCTTGGTGCTGTTGGGTGTAGTCTGTACTGTGTTTGCTGTTGTTGCTGTGTTGCTGCTATCCTGCGCGCGCTGCTTGGATTCATTTTGTTTCTTCTGCAACGTTTCAGAGATTTCATCCAGCAGCGATTTTTCCATGGCTCGCTCTATGGGCGGGCTATCCTTGCCATCGCGTTGTTGGCTCGTAACCTTTGTGTTGACGACGCTGCTATTGGCAGCGCTGCTGGCCAGGGTCAAAGTGGGCGTCAACGTGGTGGTTACCTTCTTTGTGCTAGCACTTACTGTGGTCTTAATAGCAGTGGCTGTTGTGGTAACGCTCTTTGCCTCCGGCTTGACCTTGACTGTTGTGGAACTGGCTGTAGTTGTGGTGGTGACCTTAGACTCGGCAGCCGCTGGCTTGCCGGCTCCCATGGGCTGACCAAATGGCATAACATTGATCTTTAGCGTTTGCTTTTTACCCTCCTTATCTACCTGTGGTGCGCCCAGCTTAAGCGCAGCAAATGACTTTTTAATATTCTCCTGCGCATCACCCAAGAGATTACCATTGTTCATATTAAAGTCAGTGTTGGCGCGTGTAATGCGCTTCAGCTCCACCGTCTCCTCGTCATCTGTTTCTGTGATGGCCATGTCATCGTGCTCATTGCCCAGATTCATAAAATCATGATCGTCATCGTCATCATCATCGGACCATTCGCCGCCATAGCCAATGACCTCATGCAGCTGTTTGGGAAAACACACCTTGCCGGATTTGCTGCTGCCACTGCTGGATGTGGACTTGGTGCTGGTTAGGCGCACCCCAAAAGCCTTTTTGATTATGCTCTTGGCGGGCGTTTTGTGTTTGTTGGGATAATCAGTCTTTGCATGTGTGTCTGACTTGTGTTTGCTGCTGCCGCCACTGAAGGCGCCCCCAGAGTTGTTTGATTTGATACTTTGTGCTGCTGCAGCAGCTGCTGCTGCTGCCTTGTGCTCATCCTTGGATTTAAAGCAGTTGGAGCATAAATCCTTTTTCCAAGCATTCTGCGTAAAATGTGCGCATATGGAGGAAGACATTTTGACTGTCGATTTATTCGTTTGTGCGTTTTTGATTAAACAGTTGTTGTTGTTGTTATCGCTCTTGCTTCAACAGATTTTGGCCATGTTCTTTAAAGAGAGATATAGAGAAAAAAAAATTAAACGATATTGTTATTAACTCATAAACTTCAAAACTAAACAAAACTTTCTTTGCTCAGATTGCGCAAGCCCTGCTCTGCAGTAACAGTAATACAACTTGTTGTTGTTGCTGCCGTCACTGCACTGGCTCACAATTAACTTTCACTCTTATTGGCCATACCACTACAACTAGACGTATTCACTATCTGGCCAACTTCATGACTCAAAACTGTTTAGTATAAAGAGTCAAATAAGCTAGTATGAGTACAATAAGATTGTGCAGTAGTCAAACATAGCAATTGCTGTATACCCACAACAACTACCTCAACATTCCCATACCCATCATCATCTACCATGTGACCACCACATCATCATCAGCAGACTCCAATAGTTCATTGTCGTCATCCGGAGCCGTTTTGGCAAACAACCATTTATTGTGACTATCAATCAATCTTAATCTTGATAATGAAATTATTGAAATTGGCTGCTGCGTCGTGCGGTCTTTGTTTGTTTATTTATGGTAAGGATTGTTGCATGAAATTTGGCAAGTAAGGCACTTTCATTGGGCATATTTATTTTGTCGTTAAATTGTTAAATAACAGCGAAAGTATTTAGAGATTCCAAAAAGCCGTACGAAAACCTTCGGGGTCTACCCTTAAACACAAATAGTCAAGAATTTACGCAAATTCTATTTTATCGATTTGTTTTGACAGAAAATGCTACTATTTAAACACTCAAGTAGACTCTCAGTGTAATTTGTAAAGCTCATGAGCAATGATTCTGCAGTGTGTCTAATCAACTTAGAAGCGATTATATAAAATTAAAGACGTTTTGCGATCCACTGAGGTTGCGATATTCAGAAACCTGACCATTAAATGAATGTTTGAAGAAGAAGCAGTACAAATGACCATCAATATTGCGACGTTTTGCAAATCTTTGAATATGGCATACATCCTAGTTCTAACGGCGGACAGCTCACTGCATCACCGTGGCTGACTAGCAGTGATACTTTCTGTCAGCTCCAGTCGGAAACATTTGAAACATCTTGAACAAAAGCGATTGGACATGGTTATAAACTGATGGCACAGAAACGGAGCATATCACGGTATTTGCTGTCGTGAATCAAGCCGTCAAGACGATATCCAATGGATGGCTCCCGGAATCTTTCTCCGTTTTGTTTTTTTGTCGAAAAGCAGTTCCTTTTTCTTACGAGCCATCGGCAACCAATTGGCAAACGCTTCTTCAGAAATCGCCAACCAGTCGCCTACAGTCAACGTTATTCCTTCTATGAACAAAGACCTCCATCCAGCTATACCCGATAAGCAGCGATCACTGCCCCAAATGGGATAAAAAATAAAAGTTCACATAAAACAAAATAGAGTTTTATGGAAGTAATCGGGAAGGGGGAAGGACACGTATGCACATTTTAGCAAGTGATTCACTCAACATGAGCTAGGTGATGTATAATCTCCCCTTACGTAGTCTTCACGACTTCCTACAGGAGTCGGGAAGATTCTGTCAATAGGGAGCCGCTATTGCAAGCCTACTCCCTTTTCGTACTCTCGCTCCTATTTCAACTGTCCTTTCTCTCTTTCAACTTCTTTTGTCGGGCATGGTACAAAGAGCAAAGCTACCTGAGTGCTAGGGATGGTTGAACTCTCTCTGATGAGCCATCGCACCCACTACAAATCTTATCTAATCTAATCTAAATCGTTCAAAAGCAAACCCTAGTCTTAAGCATGGAATAATAGTATATAATAATATAATATTATAATGTATTATTATTCCATGGTGTTCAGATACCAATAGTTTTTAGGTTAGAATTTAGGCGTAAGCTTTCTATAATGTTGGAAATACAGATATTTAATCAAAATATGTATAATATTGATTTGTGCCTTATTCCAAAAATCAATCGATATTCAAAAATCATCATATTCTCAATTTCGATGTCGATTTGTCAAAATGACTGTACTGTTTACACTAGAGTTGCCTTCAAATATTGGGCTAATAGTGACTATTACGATGAACTAAATTGTAAATCGACAAATCAAAATCGTAGTTGCAAACTGTTACGAATATTTGGTATACTATTTTGAATAGTTTTTGCATTATGGATCTATGTTATTTTCATGAATTAATATGCCGAATTTGATAAAAATCACACTCAAGGGTATATGTATATACATAGGTGTACAACTACGTCATCAGCTCTTTCTCTTTTGTTTGATTGTTTATATTTCGCTTGTTTTCCTTGGAGCCTACTTATACGTTACCATGTTTGTGTCTCTTTGACTGCAGCCCTGACTGCATCTGTTTGAATTGTTAATATGGAAGTTGTATCTTCAAATGTTGTTTGTCGTTTGGTAATAATTTTGGCAAGGCAGTCGTGTATTTGGTGTTGTTGTTGTTGTTTACTACTAGCTGCAATTGCTAATTTATGTTTGAGCTTTATATTTGCCCAAGTGCGCGTGTAAAGTGACTTTCTAAAATTGGCCAAATAGGTGACACTGTGTGTGTGTGCAACGAGTGGCATGCAATGGCAGCTATGGAAAAGCTGCTGCTGAGACAGTTTTTTTAACTCGACAAACGATACTTATAGATATGTAGTACATAATGAAACATTTATGATTTTATAGTCTCTACCTATAAAGGAGTTGGTTAAGTATGTCACTTTGGTCCATAACATGTAGTTAGTATGCCTAATTGGGAAAGTGTTGCTGAATGTGAAGACAACAACCACTGACGGCAACACCCACAAGAGACCCAGAAAATCACAGTGAAGATGACAACAATGGCAACAACCACAACAACAGCAAACACTTGCGGTGCCGCTAATGTTAATTTATCACTTTAAGCACGCCAACGAAAGTTGACCCATTGTTATACCCTATACACAAAGTGTAAAAGGGTATTATGGGTTTGCGCAATGTATGTAACAGGCAGCAGGAGGCGTGGCAGAAATGGTCAGGAGCAATAGTCGAGTCGATCTGTCTGTCCGTCCTTCCGTATGAACGTTTAGATATCAGACAACATAAGAGGTAGAGGCACAAAAATTTACCAAAAGATGAAGTCGAGATATTGAATCACGTCGATATCTTGCCCCTTGCTCCTGTGGCATATTTTTGCGGTTTACAGCCGCTCCGCTCAAACTATCATCTCAAAACTCGACAGAGGTGTGCGTCGAGTTTATGTGCATCTACGTTTCAAAAATTATCGCAATGGGATATATACATTAGAAGTTATAGTCAAAAATATGCTAATTTCACCCTCCCCCCCCTCGCCTATTAACTGGGCCAAAATTGCGCTGCATGTAGATATGAAACGTTAGAGCTACAAAATTTGGTGTGGAGACTCATGTGACCCTAAGTGTTAAAACTGTATCCACCTTTTTTCAATAGAACCCCCCCCCCCCCCCCACTTCCCACGCAATCGATTTACCTTAAAATTGCCACAGACATTTATAAATGTATTTTTGACCTACCCAAGAATACTGGAGTTATAGGCATAAAAGTCATTTTTGCCCCGACTTCCCAATAGGAAAACTTGTCAATTGGAACTTCCCAATAGGAAAATGCTAACAGTCATAATGAACTTGTAAAAAGAGACGTAAAGGAAAATACTTTTCTTCCCATTTTACCGTATGCTGGATTTAGTGCTTATGGGGGAAAAAAAAGTGTACAGGGTATTCCACTGTCGGGCACCGTCCCGACTGTCTGCATCAAATTTTTGTTGTTGTAGTTGCTCTTGTTGTTGCTGGCATTATTGCTGCTGCAGCTACTCTTGATACGCTTGATTTTTGGCGTCTTGCAGGTTTTTGGGTCAGCATTTGGCAAACGTTCAGCTAACCGTTAATATGCATAAATCTCAGCTTTTGTGCAATGCGGCCAGTAGCAGCAACAACAAAAACATCACCGGCTACAACAACATCGGCTACCAAAAACAATTGGTATTACTAGGGAAACAATGCGGCCAATTGCATAACTGTTTTGTGGCTTGTAAATATTGCCATGCCACGTTGTTTTTCTATCTTGTTATTTGTTCCTTTTTGCATATTCCTCCGTTTGTTGCCAAGTTTCACATAAATTTACTCTTTTTGTTGTTGTTTTTACTGTTAATTGTTTGCATTTTTCTTTCACTCATTTGCATTTGGTTGCTGCATCGATTGGCTATTGCTACAGCCAATACACACACTCGCAGGTTGTTGTATCGGCTAAAGTTCATGCCACAACCATGTAGATCGTTGTATGAGCTAATTCTCAGTCATACGCAGTGTTGCCAACATTTCAGGTGCCAAAAAAGTTCATGTACCAAAAAGCCAACAACAGGTTAAAAAATTAAAAAAAAGCTAAAATAGAAGAGTTTAATATATTTTTTACCCTAGCAGTGTATATGTTTTAATTTTCATATGATGTTTCTAATGACATATCTTTGGAATCTGCATTTTCGGCTTAAAGAGATTTTTGGACACTTTTCGAAATTAGCCAATTAAGGCGTGTCTCAAAGAGTATGAAAGTAATAGAGTGGAATCCTTGGCCGTTAAGTTGAGTTGAGTCGCTGGATTCCCAAGACAGTGCATACATGTGCGTTTTTTTTCTTTCTCAATTTTGCCTACGAGTGAGTCGGTCTAAGAGACAGTAACACAAGCAACCTCACACATCATGAAAACAGTCGCTTTTCAGCAAAAATTGTTCAGAATTCCAGTCTATTACTTTCATGCTCTTTGGTCATTGTAAGAGCTTTGTAAGCTATCAGTAGCATGTTTAACATTTTTGTGTTCTCTCTTTCTGAACATGCCTGCTTGTTGGAATGTGCTCAACACATTGACAACTTATCTGTGCTGACCCACAAATTATTTTGCAGCGCCTTCTGACAACGCCTCTGCTTTCGCTGCCGATCCCTGCTTTAGTCCTTTACAGTTCTATTTGCACAGTTTTTGTTTGCGATACGATCACGGTTTCAAGTTAAAATATAGCATAACCCCTTTCGCTCAAAACCCACCATGACAACCGGTTGATTCGAGCTCTACCTTTTGGCGATACTTTGTCCTCTATGTATCTAAAATTTCATAACTTAGCTCTTTCGCCAGCAAATTCACTTAACTCAATCGAACAAAGAAATACCGCTTGACGCTGTTTGAAAATGTTTTCCCGCAATCATACCGAACAAAAATCTAGATCTAGTGGGAAAAAGGTGGCATTGGCCAAAGCTAAGTAAATGCCTAACTGTAACGCATCAGAAATCAATCCAATGCAGCTTCTGCATAACTATTCTATTCTCACGCTTTGCATGTGGCATGGGGTACATATCGCACACAAATCACACACATAATGCGAGAAAATTTATTAAACCCGTTGTTCAGTTCTGGGGGTCTTTTACGTTTTGACCAAATTTGCTGCAAAAGTGAAACACAGTGCAAAACCGACAAGTCATAGACAAAATAAAAATAAAAAATGCAGAAAATTTACAACAAATTGTAGAGCTATTTGACCATAAAAATGAAGCCAAGCCAAGAAATGGCAGAAAGCGCTGCTCTGCCAGGCCAAAGCAAGGCAATCCAAGTGCAGCAATCCCCACAAAAAGAAGAGCACCAGCAGCAGCAACAACAGTTGAAGGAATTCAACATCAACAACAATAACAACATCGACGTCAACAACAAACAACAAACGACAGACAACATCTTTAAGCTATTTTTCAAGTTTGGCAGTTGACTCGTTATAAGGAATGTTGTTTCTACAGGCTAACCAACCAAGTCAGAGTGAGATTCAACATTGCGCAGAGCAAAAATGCATAAAATCAGCTAATTTCTATGCCACCAAAGATTTGATACTCTTTTAGTTGGTAGACATAACTGTATTCACACCTCTGTCTGGATTTCTTTCTATACTAATCACATAAAATGTATAAATTTTAATACGAAACGAAAGAGCTCCATTCACAGTTCGGTTTCGAATTGCATTTTCTTGCACAACAATCAAAGTCTAATGTCTATAACGACGTATTTTTACAAAGTTTCAATAAACAACTAACAAGCAGTTTAATTGAATAAACGGTATATCCTGGCACATAAGAACCCCAACAAACTTGATTACACTGTCCAACAGTCTAATTGGGAACGGGTTGATTCCAGTTCAGGAAGATTGTGCAAGGTAAGTACATTAAACCCCCAAAGGACCAAAAGAGGGGGGGGGGGGGGGGCGTCTTCAACACGCCCAGGAATGCCAATAAATTCTAATGGTCAATGGTCAAATCCTTGCAGCAACGTAAAGAGTCGCTGACGCCACCAACTAAGCAGTTTTCCAGACAAGGATTATTGGGTCTGTAAGTAGTTGTACAAAGCTTTTTTTATTAAATGGAGTTCAAACCAGATAACTCCCCACAGGGGGATCCCCTGAGGATCCACGAATCCGAATGCGCCTCTCTCCAAACACGATACTCCATCCAATCTTACGACTGTCTTGCGTCGTTGGAAAGTGACAAGGGGCTGGTTGAACTGTTGTCAGAGGAAATTGCCGGGAGTGCGCGGCTGATGTACGTGATCAAGCGCAGTTCAGGACTCGGAACTCAAAACCACGCTTTTGGCTTAATGAAAGCTTTAACGAGCAAATTTTATGCAAAAGTAAGGTAATCTTGCGACGATCTATTCTATCTATCTAAATAGTCAACAATTCTTTGAAATTTTCTTGTTATTTTCCTCCCAATTTACCATTAGCTACTTTTTTATATACAAATTGGCAAAAAATTATACATTGTTTCGATTTGTGGCTCATCTTCACGAAATTTTAAAGTGCAATACCACTTATAAGTACTACTGGATTTCGACAAATGTTCAAAATCTTTCTTATATCGGGTACTTTTCCACCTGGCACAGATTTCCCAAGGAATCTATTTTGTAATAGAAACTTTTCGAATAACACCATGAAATAACTCAAAGGAATAAATGGCAAATTCATTTTCATCCTCTGCGGACATGATTATAAGTAATTTTATCAGCGGAAGCTCCATGTTTTTGGAGAAAAGGTTCTAAAATGACACACAGACCAAGTGTCTTCTAGTGCTTTTTTATATGTGGACACACACAGACCAAGTGTCTTCTAGTGCTTTATTACATGTGATAAATTGACTCTATTGACACAATCTTTCCGACTCCCGTAACGACTGCATAAGGGGAAAGTATACACCTTTCACTTCCCAAAATGCGCAGTAACACAGAAAGTGTTCCGTGGATTCGGCTTCTTCAAGATAGGCTGCGCAAGTTAGGTCGTCAACGAAGCACATATTGACCAGGTGTTGGTCAAATGTATTGTGACCCGTGATTAATCCAAACAGGGCTTTCCTCTTCTGACGAAGAATACATCTGGAGGGCTTTGGATTGGGTTCTTTCACGAAGTGTTTAGCTACGCGGCATCCAGTGGTGAATATCCAGCAATCTTTACAGCTTGTGTCCGTGTAGGCCGCTATCCATCTAACGAATTCAGCTGCGCTGACAGGATTGATGGCTCCGGCGCTATTGGCTGTGACGACGGGCCTTTGTTTGCCAGTTGGTATACTAATACGGAAATCGTATGTTTTATACCAAATGGTACCTTATAGAGGCAACGGATCTCCTCGTTCGCAGACTTGACCAACCACTGGTCAGAATGGCGGTACCTCTTCTTTTAATGCAAAGGGTCATGGAACTGGTGTCACCAGGGACTTTGCAGAGAAACAACGCAGCAAGTTAACAAAAACTACGAATATTGCATGCCAACAAGCAGAATAGAAGCTGCCTTGAGATTGAAGTACTACTTATTAACCGACTTGTGTCTTGATGGACAGCGTATACAACATCAGTAGTTAGATAGTTCCAGCTAACAGCAACTTGAAGCTTCTTTCACAAAGTTGAAAAGAACTAAAATAATGTTGGTCTAAGCGCTTCTGTTCCACGGCCTTAAGCTCCATCTGTTTATTGATTTATGGTAGATCGATATTCCTGATCTTTCGTTTCAAAATATCTTAACCAATAAAGTTTATCATTCTTAAATTCTTCAAAAGTAGATGCTTTTGTTATTGAAAATTTGAAATGATTTGTCTATAACGTCGGAATATTTGCAGCTGTTGTAGGTCTAGTGGAACGGGCAAATTCGAAAGTTAGACACATTTAGACAACGGTTTCAGATTTCTTGACTTCTAGCTGCAAGAAGCTTTCGTGTTAACTGCAATACAAGCTGCAGCACGTAGCTATAACACTTTTCATCCATTTGAAGAGTATCAAAAAGAGATATCAAGTCATCATCTTCATCATGACGATGTTGTTGTATATGTAGCTCGTAAAAGTGTTACACAAATAAATCTACATAAATTGTATGCACTAAGTCCTCACCCCTTCCACACAGTCGCACCATAAAGGCTAATTTATGCAGCTGGAAAAGCTAAAAGACCAATCACACAGGATGTGTTTGGACACTTAGAGAGCACTAAGCAGCTCGTTAGTGCATCCAAAAGGCGAGAGAGTCAACTAATCAAGCGGTGAAAAGTCGGTCAGATCGGTGGCTATAGTGTGGTTGTTGTTGTCGTATTGGTTGCGTGGGGCGTACGAAAAAATTTAATTGATAGCTCTGGGAACATTTGGAATTCGGCACATGTTGTGGTTGTTGTTGTGTGGCACTGGCTGCACATATGCAAAACTCGTTTCGTTCGGGGTGTTGGCCAGTCAATACAATATTTTGCATTTTTTATTTGGCTTAATCTGATGGGGTCTTACAGGTAGTCCAGCAGAAATTTGTGCCGCATATAGGCTATAAAACAGTTAGTTGACCGTCGTCGTTGCTGTTGCCGGCAAGCAATTGAGGCCAACAGGTTTGGCTGCGGCATTGCATGCAGAGGCATAAGCCAAGCTGGAAAAAAGTTCTCGGTTCTCACCTGAGACTGCAGGCATACCTAGAATACTTTTTTCTTTTCTGCTTCTTTTGGTTTTTTTGGGCTATTATTTGCTTTTTTTCCTCAGTTCTCGCTGTCGATTTGAAAATTGCTGCTTGGGGGCTAATCTCTAGACTTTCAACGCATTTTTTGTGCTGTTGGCGGAATTTATGGAATTGTTGTTGTTGTTGCAGCCATTTAGTGCCTGTATTTGTTGTATTTGAACATTCATTGCAACTACTGAGCTTTGCAATATACTATATGAAGATTCCATCTGCCACAGCAAATTTTTAAGTGTTGCATGCAATTCAAGCTAGGCAATAAACATAGCAGCAAAAAATTTGATGCAGACAATCGGGACGGTGCCCGACAGTGGAATACCCTGTACCCTTTTTTTTCCTCATAAGCACTAAATCCAGCATTCGGTAAAATGGGAACGAAATTATTTTCTTTTATGTCTCTTTTTACAAGTTTAATATGACTGTAAGCATTTTCCTATGGGGAAGTTCCAGTTGACAGGTTTTCCTATTGGGAAGTCGAGGCAAAAATTACGTTTGTGCCCATAACTCCAGTATTCTTGGGTCAATGTCGTTAAATTTTGTAACATAGATCCAAAATACATTTATAAATGTCTGTGACAATTTTTAAATCAATATATTGGGGGGTGTGGCAGTAATTAAGGTTAGTCAATTGCGGGGGGGAGGTGGATACAGTTTTAAAGATTAGGGTCACACGAGTCTCCACGCCAAATTTTGTAACTCTAGCTCGCATGTATCCATATTTACATGCAGTGCAATTTTGGCACAGTTTATAGGCGAGAAGGGGTGAAATCCGAATATTTTTGACTATAACTTTTGATGTATTTATCCGATTTTTTAGACAATTTTTGAAACATTAATACTACGCACATCTCTGTCGAGTTTTGAGATGATATATTGAACGTAGCGGCTGTAAACCGCAAAAATATGTCACATTGGCAGAGGGCAAGATATCGACGAGGATGGACAGACGGACATGTCTATATCGACTCGACTATTGCTCCTGACCATTTTTGCCTATGGAACATATGGTCTGCCACGCCTTCTTCTGCTGTTACATACATTTCACAAACCTATAATACCTTTTTACACTTTGTGTACAGGGTATAAAAAGGCCAAATCTACAAATTCGAAAAACAAGATACAACTAAATAGAAACACATATATATGTATGTGTTCCGTTTGTATTCAATTTAAAGTGTGAGAAGTTTGTTCCACATTTACACTGAAATTTATGCATGCTGCCGTTGACGGCTGCTGCGCTGCTTAAACTGATGTTTATTTATATGTTTATCGTTATGTAGTGTGTGCATATGTAAATCACATCGGCATATATATATATACTTTTCAAACAAAATACACTCAAAAAAATGTCTGTTTATCGAATTACAGACACGCCACAAACAGCAAATCGCTTTACAATTTGAAGACACTTAACCCTTGGATGGGCAGCAAGTCATATTTGACTTGAAAGTAAATAGGTATTTTGTTAACTCACAGCAAAAACGCTCAATTTTTAAAATTTATAAGAATTCAAATTTGTTAACTGAGTTAAGGTACCTTCGATTTTGGGACTGGAGAGTTTTGGAGAGTGATGCCCTTAACGCCATGTTAAATTTAACCCCCCTTGAGGTGTTTCTAATAAAGCGGCTAGCAGACTTAACAATAACGGAGTCTGGACAAAATAACTTGGAACTGGTCACACACACGAATGGCCAGGAAGCTAAGGAAAGAGTGCCCACTTTTCTCAATGCATGCCGTGTTTTATTTTGAAGGAAGGCTGGACATAGCTAGAAGGCGTGGCGCCGCGGCCAAGACATCACTTAACATTTAATAAATATATATATTGAACAAGAAAATGGCGGTAAGACTGCAGTTCGCCTGTTAGTTGGCAAGCGCGCAGTGGCGGAGCCCCTCTTAATGTTTTAATATATATATTTTTTTAATTTAAAGTTTTGATTAAAAAGAAATACATTCAAGAGTGTGCCGAAGAACGTCCGACGGTTTTGACTAAAATTTCATTTGAAAGCTCTGGGAAAATTCGGCGACCAAAATCTTATTATTTTTGACAATTACCAAACATTTTTGGCTTAAAGCGGTATATGCAATAAGGGAAATTGCTATTCGTCTAAAGTCTTGAAATTCTGTAAGATGGAATTCAAAACGGTCCATTTAATTTCTTGTTAAATTATCATCTTATCATTTGATGTAATAAGTGATCCTAAGTCAGAGAATCAAGAAAACAAGTATTTCTCTATTAAGGATTATTCAATGTTTTTTAATCGATTGGTTATACGATTTTTGTCTAAAAATCGCATCCAATTGCCTTTTGCGTCATTTCTAAAGCGATTCTCTTAACACATGTGCAAAATTAACCCCCTGGTTTTTTTAAGTGTACTTTAAAGAACCAATAGCTGCTGCTAAGATTATGCAAAGCAAATGTTAAGTAAGAATCTGTGCTGCTTTTAAACATGTATTTAATGATTACGCTTCTAACTCTAACGCTTTGATAAGCCTTTTAGCCATTGTTTATGAGTTCGTTTGACAGACTGGTCAAAAGCCTTTCAAGCCAATATTTGCACAAAAAACCAACAAAAAGAAAAAAGCTCAAACTTTTAAAAAAAAATGTTAAGAACTTTGTTTTCTTAGCCTACGTAACGGTTTGTCTTGGGTTGGGCCTGAGCGCCACTTTATTAGCTCAGAGGAAGTTGTGGGCGCTGCTACATCAAATGTCACTTGTTTTGGCCATATTAGGCAGTTGGCCAATTAACTTGGTATCTTTGGAAATTGAATCACGTTAAGTTGATTAGTTTTGTTGACAACGTCAAATTAAGTTAATTTTGTGTTTATGACATTTGTTTTTGGCCTATGATGCCTTTGCTGCATATTATATATGTAAAATGAAGTTCAAAGTTCAGGGCTACTGTTTGGCCTGACATGCAACATTCACACACACACTCATGCATGTAATATGCATAAATACATATGTATGTATGTTGCCTTTCCATATTAATTAATTGCGCCTTGCTTTGTTTTAAGTTGGTACAAACAATGAGCGAAAAAAAAGCAAATAGCAAATTGCATTGGCCTCAAGGCAGACTTGATTGCATTTTCAACACTCTGCTAATTGGTAGCTGTAAAACTTTTGTATTACTGCTCCGAAGTTGTTGCACTTCAAAGCGTTTTATGGGTAGAGGGTATAGTAATTGTGGTAAAACTCACCTTTTGTGCTGTCTGGCTTTTGAAATCAGTTCAAGCTGTAATAAAAAAAATCCACTTCATTAGTTGTTACTTATCAAACTTTCCTTTGAGCTTAATAACTATCATGGCGTATACTTAATATTTGCGTTTAATGATATATAGCTATATTATATTGTACTGAGTTCTGTCAAGGAAAACAAGCAACTTGTTTGTTTTTATAAAGTGTTCTTATCATTTAGCAGTATCCTTAACTCCTTGCTACAGTATTCTGTGAGTATCATTCTGTACACAAAGTGTAAAAGGTTATTATAGAGTTGTGCAAAAATTATCAAGAGCAATAGTCGAGTCGATATAGCAATCTCCGTCTGTCGGTCCGTCTGTCTGTCTGTCCGTGTTGTAACGTGTTTCTCTCCGCTGGCTAGGTCATGTTGTGCGTATGGATGAAGAAGCTCCTGCGAGAAAGGTCTTCAAAGCAGTTGTCGAATGGATGCGATGAAGGAGCAGACCATGTCTCCGTTGGAAGGAACAGATAGAGAGTTGAAGAAGGCGCGCGCTAATCAGGAGGAGGAGGATAGCTTTATTGTATAAATACAATGGATCAGCTGTGTGATCGATACATTTTTGGCTAAAAGTTATCGGTTATATGCAAGCAAAAGCTGAAAAGCGACAATTCCCAAGACAGTGAGTCAGTCTAACAGAGACAGCAACACAAGCAGCCTCATAAGTACTCTGTCTTGAAAATGTTCGCCTTCTAAATGAATTAAAAGAAACTAATACAGCGGGCAACCAATTATCGCTTATTTGAAATATTTTGCATCTATCTGATTTTCGCTCATATGCAAAAACTACGCTGAATTTTCGTTATTCGTTGTAAGAGATCTATTTTATAACCGATTAGTGCTTATTTGAAATATTTTGTATATATCCGATTATCGCTTTTATGAAACAATCGCTTACCTGCAAAATTTAAGCTGCAATTTCGACATTGCATTAATATATTTGTTATTGATACTTTGAATCATACAAATAATGCATTGAAAACGTAAGACATATAAGAGCTTTGTTCCTTTCATAGAACTCCCAAGACTTACAAAGTGCAACATTCTCAAAATGGCTGCACCATTATAGGGGCTTCCAACTTAAGTAACTGGTTCTTTAAAGTATCCGCCATATTCTAGTAAAAAATCAATGCTTTTGCAATTAAGGAAGTAGTTGAAAAAAATAATTCGCACACAAATAGCTGTCAAACATTTTTTTTCGCACAAAATTGGATTTAAATCACAACTCCGATTATGTTATGTATTTAAAATATGACTTAGAAGTTCACATCAAACAAGTTGTTTTAAGTAAAACAACACTGAAAAATGACCGGATGTTGGCAAAACTTTGTAGTTCATTTTATCGTGAACAAACTTTTTGCAAGCCCAAGAACAATAGCCATAAGAACTTCGAAGCATTCAAAAGTTATATAACATGGTTTGATGTTTAAAGTTTGCCGCAACCAAGTGACAATTGACTAATTAAGCTAAAAAAGTAAAATTCTCAAGAGAACTTAAGCAGCTTTGTTTTGAGTAGCCAACTAACAGATGCGTAAATGTAAATATTTTATTAAGCAATTAAGAAGCTTAATGATTTAACATGAACAGAAGAGTTAGCTCAAGTTTGGGCATATGTGCCGGACAGCTAAGACGTTTCTTAGCTACTAATAAGTCCCCCTAAGATCTATCAAATGGACCACACACAAGCGATTTGAAATCGATTTCTTTAGGTAACATATTCAGTCAACTTTAATGTTCAGCTGTCAGTTACATACATTTGTTGCTCTAAGCCAGCTGTGTCTGTTGGCCATAATGCTTGTCACTGCCACTGCTCAAAGTCAAGTTAATTAAAGTTACTTTAATGACAGTTAGCAAAGCCAAAAGGAAAATCATTTGCGAGGGTTGCTCTTGCATGTTTCGGGCATACTTTCAAACTACCAAATGTCGGGGAACATAAAAGGCCACCCTCTTAGCATCTATAAGTTGTAGTTTGCAACTTACTTTTATGCCTTTTTATGCCTTATTTTTAGCAGCAAAAGTTTTCGCGCCTTTCGTTTATGCCAAGAAATATTCTTTTATGTTTATGTTCGCACGAAAATTGTAACAAAATATGAGCGCAGCAATAAAAGTGAGAGGGAACATCAGTCAAATGTCGGCGTTTCTCTGAGCGCTGCCTTTAATCAGGCGTAGCAGCAGCGTCGCACAGTGGATCCAATCGACTTCTTTTTCGCCGAAAATCATAACTAATATAACATAACATAATAAGGCATGTAACAGAGAATACCTTAAGCTTTGTATAGAGGGAGCTTCAAAAAACGTTAGTAAAGTTCGATATTATATGCATCAAACCTCTTATTCTTGCACCTATTAAATGTGCTTATTACTTAAAAAATCATTAAAATTTTGAAAATCTGTTGGGAAGGTATTTGCAGTCTATTTTGATCTTAGTGTACATACGTTCCCCAGATAGACAAACTTTCGATGAGGACGATTTGTTGAAAAATAAGCAAAATTTAGAACATGCAATTTTTTCATGACATGCAGAGATAAGACATTTGCAGTATTAATATTAGCTTATTTATCGCAGTGTTTCGCAGAATTGTAAGGAATTCTCTGTTCTTCTTCTTCTTGAGTGGCCATAACAACCCGTTATCGCGTTACGGCTTGATGTAAATCATTCATTCCAAACTCTACGCACAACCCTTTTGAGGTCTACTGGTCTCGAAAGAACCCAGTGTCATTGTTAGTCGCCTCATACGACAAGCTTTGACCTGCTGAGGTGGTATTCTCTAACCCGCTCACCTTTAAATTTTGAAAATATCCTTACTCCCTCAAAAGTTATGGTTTTCGCCGAAAAATAAGTCAGTTGGTTCCACTGTGCGTCGGTGGCGGCAAAGGCAGCGCACGCATTTCGTATGCATAATTGGTGGGGCGAGTGCTTAAGTGTGTGCGTGTGTGTGCATATTGGCATTCACTTACACACCCTCGCAAGAAGAAGAAGAAGCAGCTGAAGCAGAAGAAGAAGCAGCAGAAGCAGAAGAAGAAGCAGCAGAAGAACTTCGCAACGAAACAACAAGAACAACAACAACAAATATTTCAAGGTTAGTTTTGTCATGTCAAAATTGTTGGCGTCGTCTTCGCTGCTTTTGTTGTTGTTGTTATTGCTGTTATTGTTGCGTGACGTTAACATGGCGACATTGGGGCGCAGCAAAGAACCGCAACAGCTACAATAATAACAACAACAACAGCAGCAGCAGCAACAAGAACAACAATGGGCTGAAAACTAATAAATGAAAACGTATTCATTCATGCAATCAAGCAGCCTGTGTGGACCCAAAGACTCTTGGGCTTGGTTCGGAGTCCAGAGTCCGTTTCTGCTACGGCTTCTGCCACAATTGGTTGGCTGTAATGCAGTTGTTGTTGTTGTTTCGCCTGCTGTTGCTTTTCAATGTGCCGTCACATGCGTCTCAAGCACATGTGTGCGTGTACTTTATAAGGCGCTCACGTTTTGTAATACCCTTATAAAGGGTATGCTTATAATCTGTTCGAAAGAGACTTGACGTGACAAATCCCACAGATTGTTTGTTAATAGCAAACTAGACTTCATTTCAACACGTTCAGGCTGCTGTTTTCTGGTCTAATATTACTATATGTTAAGTGTCCCAAAAAGCTGTTTCTCTACACTTAAGGATTATATTCTGAATTCTATAAGTTCGTCGAGTTGCTTCCTTACGCAGATGTTATCGATATCGTCGGTCGTAGTAAGCGAGTAGTTACCCCAACCTTTGCGGCTATTGAAAGAGAATCTATCAGGGTGAGTTTGTTTGTAAATGAGAGTAAGCCGAAGTACATGCTTTCTTCGAGTAGAGATACACAGCGGTTGGACTCTCAGATTGATGTTGAAAACTATACTTTTGATGTTGTCGAGAATTCAGCGTGGAGATCAAGCGGAGAATCACTCTTGCTAATAAATGTTACTTTGGTCTCAGTAGACAAATGAGTAGTAGAGACCACTACCGCCAGACGAAACTAATACTATATAAGACGCTAATAATTCCCCGTTTTTGCTTTATGGCGCTGTGAAGCATGTGGGGTGACGCATTCTGAGGAAAATGCCCTTGGAGTGTTTAAGCGAAAAGTAAGATCCGTAAGATCTTTGGGCTCTTCACGTTGGTAACGACTACCGCATCCGATAACATGACGAACTCTTTGAGTTATATGTTATATATTATGACATTGACATAGCCAAGCGAATTAAGATCCGGTGGCTATGCTTATTGATGAACTTGGTGTACCTTTTATTTTATTTGTGGTTTAACACCCAATTTCGATTTATTCATATATTTCCCCCTCAGGGAAAGTACCGCCCACACACCTCCTTTATAAAGATCCCTACAGTTGTGAATCGAATTTGAATCTATGTAGTGAAATGTCTTTAAGATCGTTCGAAAATATTGCATTAAACCCATTTTTCAAGTCAGAAATCTATTGTGATTTTGCCAATTTTGCACATAACATTAATTGATATAACTTTTCGTTTTTACCGCAATCTTTACTTATTATGCAAACTTCTTTGAATACCATTTTTTTTTTTGCAAATTTAATGTTTTAAATCAGCAAATAACCGTTTTGTTGTATACAATTTTATACAGAAAATCTCTTTTCATTGTAAAAATTTATGCTTAATCAAGACAAACAAGATTTCGTTTAGTATGATAATGCTTATGTTGTGTTAACAGATTATATCAAAAAATGTAAAAATTATACGTTAAGTACCAGCTAAGTAAATAGTTATTTTATGCCACTTTTGTTCAAAGTATGATAATAAACATAAAGTTAAAAGAACTATCGTTCTCCTTGTACTTTGTTGCTTCTGCAAGAGTAATTAAACTTCGACCAAACTTTCGACTTGTTTTTGCTGCAGCGGCTGCTTATATTGTGTTGTCGCAACATGTTGCTTAATTAAAGGAGCTGGCGGCGGCATTGGTACCCCCAAAAGTGTCGCTTACTTGCCTCTGGCATCGAATTTCAATGCCAGAAATTGTTTTCCCACAGGCAAGCAGAAGCTGCATCCATGACTCACCAGCTGTTGCTCTGCCCTAACTTACAAAGCGTTAAAAAAACACCTAACTCAGTTTTATGTGCACATCAAAAGTGCATACAACTTACTTAAAGTAACACTTCTCTTTAATTTCGAGCTAGTAAGTTAGTTTCTAATTAAAGGTAAACTACCTTTATGGCGCATAAACCATAAGAAACTATAAAGAGTCCAAGTTTCCCAAAGCTGAAAACCTGTTGCGTGGAACAATGCCGTGCAATTTGTGGTTCAAAAATTGTTGCAGCTGTGTAACCATATTTCATAAAAAAAATGTCAACCTGTAAAATTGTGACTCATACGACCTGTGGACGCGGCAAACAGTTTGAGCAAATACAGAAAAAACGCCCTCATGCTGGCTGCAATATTTTACCAAAAATTTGCGACTAACTCATATTGATGCTATTGGCAGATACTTTTGTATCTACAGCTGTTGCGGTTGAATGCGAGTAATTGTTTGCTTTGTATGTTCGTTTGGTTTTGCATACATTGAAACTTGCCAAACCAGCTAAGAGTCAGCTCTTTTGGCTAGAACACACAAAATGGTCGCCCAAAGCAAACTATAAACTACAAAAAAACTAGCAGTATTTGGTTTTGAAACTTGCCAATTTGTAGTTTTTGTGTTTTTTTTTGCTCTTTTGGCAAGCGGATAAGCTGTAAAACAAAAGCTGCCAGCTTATGCTGTGAAATATGAATTCCTAGCAACCAAAAATGATTGCCTTTTCAAAGCTTAACTGCCGCCTTTTATTGCACAATTAGCTGTAGAACAGTGACCAAAAAATAGAGAACAAAGCTCACAAAATTTCATAAACTACAGACTGACTCAGAGCATGCCATGGCAACCGGCTCAAAAGAACAAGTTGCCAATTTAGGTAAACAACAACAACAACAAAATCTGACATTTGTCTGGCACGGCTCAAGTCTGGGCATCGATTGATATCTGCCAGACTGGAGGGCGTTGTATGTAGGCAAGTCATATGCCAAAGGTCAGCAGCTGAATTGCATACGAAAGTGTAGACTGCAGACAAAATTGACTCAGAGAACAAATTGTGTCATGCAATTTACAAATTGAGCTGCAAAGTAATAACTTTTTCTGAAATAACATACAATTTGATTATCTCGAAATATATAAATAGAATAATGGGTCTGGTTAGCTTAAAAGCTGAGATAGTTTGAGCCAAGATATTTTCAGTAAGTCTGAAGATGATGATGGCAAGTAAGCTTAAGGCATAAAATGCAGGCTGAAGAAAGCGAGTGCAGAATTGAAGATTATCAGTTATGTGGAGATGAAAAAATTAAGTTTTATTTAATCATCTGAAAATATATAACTAAAATAATGGGTCGGCAGAGATTAAAAGCAGAAAAACTTTCAGTAAAGATTCCGTAAAACTAAAGATGATGAGGTGAAGTAAGCTTATGGCGTGAAATGCAAGGCGAAACAAAACGAGGGCGGTGCTAAAGATCATAAGTTGAAAGAATGCAAGCATAAACGGAATAATTGGTCAGGATAAGATGGAGATATTTTAATAGAAAACAAGTTTAAGCAAAGATATTTGCAGTTTACTAATGATGAGGTGAAGTAACTTGATGGCTTGAATGCAGATGAAACAAAACGAGTGCGGGATTAGAGATCGAATGATGTGTAATGATGAGCAAAATGCAAGCTATCTAATTAGATACTAAAGAAGTTATAGAACATGATTGAATTGGAGTGCTTAAATTGCGCGATGAGCATAACTAGACTGAAATAGAAGTTAATCAGACTTGTTACGGATTAGAAATTCTCATGAGAATGATAATTATGTATTTAGATAAACCCAAATCAAATACGAAATTGGAAATTTAATCGCTTTTTGATGAGGTGTAGCTTCAATTAAGCTTCTTTCTCAATCCTCTGAAGAATGAGAACTATGAGACAGCGTAGTCAGTAAAGTTGTGCCTTCTTGTATACAAAAAGTGTGCAAAGAGGCGAAAATTTAACAGAGGAAAGTGTTTCATGCCAATACGTGCATGTGATTCATAACAGCAACGATATGGTTCCAAATCAATTTCAATTTAATGGATTAGGAAAATCTTGCAAATCAATGGAGTACAAATGGAAATGAAATAAAGTACAATGCAAAGTTAAGGAAATCATGGAATTCAGGAAATGAATGTAATACAAATCAATGGAATATGAAAATTCAAATATAAAGCTAACAAAGTCATGGAAATGTGAAATTCAAGCGAAGCGGAATACGAAAATCGATTATACTGCTGAATAACTAATGGCTATCATGAAATCAATGTTTTACAAATATAATGAGTTTTACTCCTATTTTTCACAAACATGTGCTGCTGCAAACTGAATTCAAGTTGGACGATTCAACGTGCACCACATTGAAGAGGGTTATTTTGACGTGAAAGTTTTTATAGTGTATCCTCAAACATAGTATACATATAAACCCTAGCTTAAAAACCCTAACACCAGAACCAAAACAAAAAGGCAGAAAAGAAAGCGAACAACTCAAATTGAAAAACTTTATTTTGGCTTAAATAGGCTTATAATCTCATGCAGAGTTCGCAAATAACAGTAAACACATATTTTCAATGCGCTCACCTCACTAAAAAACCAACTGTCAACTCGGTTTCGCTCCGAGCCGAACACTTTTTCTCGCTGCGCTTGTGTCTCGGTCTTGTGTTAATAGTTGAGCAAAAATTGTACCGGTCTTATAGAAACAGCTAACAGAAACCATTTGGACACGCGCACATATAGTATGTGTTTGTAAAAGACCGAAAAGAACAAACGTGAAGGCGAAAAGGTTCTTCCTGTTGTTGTTGTGTGGCGTAGAGAAATAGTTGTAAGCATGAGGTAAGGCATGAGTCATACATATGTATAGTATGTATGTATATTCAATTATGCTTAGTTTCATTAAGGGTTGTTTCAGACGCACACACAAGCTCACAAGTCATTTGTGTACACAAACGAAAATGATCCTGTTTTTCGTTGAGCATTGACCTTTTGCACAGCAAACCAGGCTCATTGGTTTTTAGCTTTCATCTATTCATTGTGTCCTGCAATAACCGATTTTTTCCAGACATGTTGCAAAGATTGACACTTATTTCCTGTTGACTTATCTCAGTTCAACTCATTTTCATCTCAACTCATGTGAAGAAGTTACAACCAAATCGTTTATACCAGAATAGCTTACCGCTATGCAAATTCCAAAATCCTGGCCATTACGCAAGCTCCAATTCATTTAATGCATCAATTTACTTGGCATTTATCCATCAAATCTTTTCACCTGAACAAAAAAAAAGTTATATTGAAAACCTGCCAAAATCCATTAGGCAGCAAAGCTATGCAGTTTATGCAATTTGGCCAGGTTTCATTGTGGACACAACACATTTAGCATACATAACATTCAAAGCATCAGCTGGCAGCTGCCAAGCTTACTGTGAGTGCGTGCTTTTGTGTGGGTGCAACTGAATATTACGTATACGCAGCGTGTAAGCTTAAGCCTTCAATGCCAACAGGCTAATGTGCAGAAAGTGCCTGCCACTCAAAAGACAAAAGCTGCACTTAAGCGTTCAGCAACATGTTGCTGCTTTTTACCTAATGTGTGTGTGTGTGTGAGTGAGTGTGAGTGAGTGAGTGTGAGTGAGTGAGTGAGAGTGTGTAGGCTGTCAGCTGCTGGCAACAAAAGAAAGTCAGTGTACTGTTGTGTGTTGCAACGCGTCAAGTTCAAAGTTCAATGAAAGAAGAGTCAAAGCAACAACAGCAGCCACAGCCACAATAAACAAAAGTGTTGACAGCAGCAAACAAACTTGGAATTAACATAGCACGAAGACAGGGGTTAAGACAAAGTTGGATAAACATGTGAATGTTGCCAATATAAAGAAGAAGAAAATCAATTTGCATTGCAGTTGCAACATTGGCAACATTGTTTGCATACATTTGGGCAATGAACCTTTTGACTAGGCAGCAATTATTTAAAATTAAATAATAACAACAAATAACATAACAGTAAAACACACACACACACATACACACACACACACACACACACACACACACACACACACACACACACACACACACACACACACACACACACACACACACACACACATGCAAACGCGCATACAATATGTGTGCTGCTGCAGCGACGCCGGCAGCGACTTGCACTTCTTTTTGCTTTCTTTTGCACACTCAATCGTAGAAAGTGCAAGCGCCCTGCGGCCCGCTTATATAAAGCGCTGTTAAGAGAGGGTTGCCGGCAAAGAGAGAGTTTAAGAGAGCGGGAGGCTGTCAGCTTTGCCTGAAGTTAATCGTAGCAAGCAACCGTCAGTCAGTCAGTCAGTCAGTCAACTAAGCAGACAGCTGAGAGAGCGCCCAGACAATGCCAACTGACGTTTTGGCTCGTGAGAAATTAAATCAATTTGTTGCCGTTACTTGCATTCCACTCTTGATGTATGTGTGTGTGGGTGTGTGTGTGTGTGTGTGTGTTTGTGTGCGAGTTGAACTCGCCTTAATTAATTTGTGTGCAACATTTGAAAGTAAATTTGGGTGGCCGGAGTCAAAGTTGGGGCATGCCACGCCAATTGAGTTGTTGACACGCCCCAAACAAACAGTTGCAGTTTACCATTTTTCTCTGGCTGCATAACGGCTTGACATTTAATTGGCATTAATTACCAGTACCTTGTGCCACGAATGCCAACTTTCACTGTAGCCAGCAAGCCAGCTGTTGTCGCCTACGAAAGAAGCCAAAGCACAGTGGGCGAGAGTGCAAATCTGGCGAAATTTTATTCAAGTTTTAAAATGTTTTTCGGCATATACAGTGGCCAGAAAAATGGTGCTTAAGATTGATAAAGAAAACAGTAAGCAACATACTTGTCAAGGGTGTTTAGCTAAAGAAAGTTTTCACAGTGTTTCATTCTTCTTCTTAACTGGCCATAACAACCCGTTATCGGGTTACGGCCTGATGAAAATACATTCTTTCATTGAAATTGTGGTTTTATTGTCATTGATAGTCGCCTCATACGACCAGCTTTGACTTGCTGAGGTGTTTCATTAAGGTTGCAAAAGCGTGTCCTGGTAAGAATATTTAGGAAAAATTAAAACTATATGGAAACAAATATGGGTGAAACTTTTATCATTGTGTAAGGAATTTCCATAAGAAGTGCAGTGTATTGATAACTGTTCACGAACGTATTTCCTGCTAGCTATTGGCATCTGCAATAGTAGTTATGTGTCGACAGAAATAGTTGTCATTGTGTTGACACATGCATGTGTTTCCGAACGTTTTCTCAATTGCTATTGGCATTTCTCTCGCAAATGCAGTGAGCGATGGCCTGATCTTGCACTTCGGCTGTGTTTGTTTTAATAGCCGACAAGTGTTCGGAGCTGTCAAGTGGCTCATATAAATCATAGGGACAGAAAGAGTTATCAGAAATACTTAATGATTTTGAATTTAAAAATTTAATATTATTGAATAATTGAATATTAATTTGCAATCGGGATCCGGGGTTAGCACTTGCATGAATAAATTTGCCCCAAAATAAGCAAACTATTTAAGACTTTACCTGTTTCTGCGAGTTTTTGTCTTACTGAAAACCCTTGAATCTATTTGAGTTTCAAATAGCAGTGTTAGTTGCAAAAAAAGCAATTTCAAGCCATTCCAATACAAAAAACTGTTGACTATCGCGGAGTGAAACATATACAATACCCTTTTACACTTTATGTACAGAGTATAAAAAACGATTATGAATTATGATAATACAGTATCCGACAATTTAGCTTTAAAATTTTTACTTAGAAAGATGCTAAGTAAGTAATTGGAAACAACATACTGCCTAGAGAGCATCAAGAAGCCTTCACTAGATCAGCACTTTCGCCCACAGTGCAGAGAGCGCATGAAAGTTGAAAAAAACACTTCCATTGACAGTTTCAATGATGTAAAGCCAGCAACTGCTTATCGCGCCATCTAGCGTTGGCATTGTGTAGCTGTCAAACTGCCACGCTTATTATCATTTTATTGTCTTGTACACCTACAACAATTATGAAACCAACCACAACAGCAACAACTAAGTACTACAATTAAACAGTTGCCTAAACCGTTATAAACTCAACGTGTTTCAGCCTGCGGCTTTTGTCGCTATTCGCCTTATGTTTCACACGCACTAGAAACGCGTCGCATAACTGCTGCGCATATTTTATGTAATTTGGTTTAATGCAATTTTAATGCACTGCAAGTCAGCTACAACAACAACAACAACAACAACTGAGCGCAACTGTCATCTGCCAGTTTAGAGCAATAAAAAATGAGTGACATTTTTCTTCATTAAATTGAACACATTGTCAGCAGCTTTTTTGTTTAAGTGTATGCACATGTATATTGTACCCTTATCTACTTGTTTTTAGTGTGTCAATCAGCATAAATTCTCAGCTGTGATTTTAGGGTGAACCAAAGTAGCGATTATATTGTGACCCCTTTTGCATGCAGCTGACACATTAATTAAAGCGATACTCTTTGACTAGCCAACATTTTAACACCTCGTAACTTTGTCAGCTACTAAAACGTTTGCTTAACTTGCAACAACAACAGCGACAAAGCTCTACATAAATTAATTAGCTGTTCCGCCATATAAACAGCGCCACAAATTTGCGCGCTCGTATAAACGTTGCTTTGTAGCACAGTGTAAACACCATGTGTATATGTGTAATGCACTTACCAAGGGGGCAAGTGGCAGCAACAACATGTTGCCGCCAACGCGGTTTTGCTGGCTGCCCGGTATGCGGCAACCGTGTTCGCACGTGTTGTACATGTCTTTGGGGGCAACACAGCAGGAAACCCAGATTTTGTATTTGGAATCTGTTTTTCTTTGCTTATGTAGCTGGGTGTTCGTGTGTGTCGCCACGTGAACTGCAATAGCTTTAATGCTTTATATAACATAAAACAAATTGGAAAATACACAATGTTGCAAGCTGTGCTACTCGCTAAAGACCCAGAATTATGCCCACTGTCGGCTAGATAAATTGCTGCTGCACAACAAAATAGCATAATTTGTGCCACTTTATTTGAAATGGAAAGTTTTCTTTGTTGTCTTGCTGCCGTTCATTAGAAAGTAAATCTTCCAAAACAAAACTAAAGCTTTGGCGAAAATCTCTTCAATTGTATAAAAAAGTATAACTTTTCAAGTTGCTTTTTGTTGTTAACTGACAACAATGTGCGTAAGACATACAATTTGAAGCGTAGAGTTGCTTGAAAAGTTCTTAAAATTGGTAAAAGCTGTGTAAGCAGGAATGTTTTGCCAATCAGAGTTCGCTTAGTTTTGTTTGCTCTCTGCCGACCACTAAGCTAAAATCATGGAATTCGCTTATAAACCCACATTATTTATGCAATTCCTAAGATTTTCAAGCAATTTAAGTTTTAACTCTAGAGAATCTAACGATGAACGTACTCATCGGTTTGCAGCTACTTTTCAGTACTCATGAACACTTTCAAGCAAATCAAGCACTTGGAAATGACGCGCTAGTCTTCTATAAATTCTGCTTTAAAACTAATGTGATATCTAAATCAAAGTAAGCTGTTTATAAATTTAAATGTGAAAAAAAGTTCACATACCATAACCCATGATTTTTATGACCAATTTAAGCCTAAAAGGCGTAGTTTAAATCTTAAAAAGCTTTATTCGATTCAGGTTCTTCTTCTTCATGAATAAAGATTTCTCAGACCCATATATGGCGAAAAGAAGCTGCTCTTATTTTCATTTTTATAAACTCATTATTTCCTTTTGAAGTATACTAATGTTCATTTTAGCGTGTTCTAGACTTCCAATATTTTGAATAGGTCTGTTCACATTTAATCCATTCTTGCAATTCAATATCAAGTTCTTAAGTGTTTAAAAGTTATATAATATGATAATAGAAAGGAAAGTCTTATCAGCTGCTCACACACTATTTGCGTGCTTATATTTCATTCTGCTGCGATCGTCAATGAGGAAGGTTGTGTTCGCGCATGTTATTGCTTTGTCAAGCAGCACATTAAACATTTGCGCGTGCATGACTAAAACGCAACGTACTCAATTAACACTTATATTCTGCAAGACGCAAGCATTTTATCTTTCGAATGGTATAGGTTTCACCTGAACAAGTTGCGTTATTGCGAAGTAATCGGTACCACACTGAATTTTTGCTTAGCGCATTTATATATAGATATATAGATTCCATTCTTACAACATAACTGTCAGACGTAAACTTAAAGCTTAACACCTCATAAGAAGCAACTATAGGGATAGGGCAGTTTGCGAGAGTAATGCCAATAGCAACTGAGAAAACGTTCGGGAACATCTCATGTGGCATAACATGAACTTCATATCCAAACTTTTATATTCTAAAAGGCGTTATGAGGCGCCTGGTAGAGTACTCTATATCAGAACGTAACCCTGTAACTGGTTGTTATGGCTACGCAAGAAGAAGAGTAGCTAAGCCTAGGATGATGTACAATGAAACAGAAGCTCCACTATACAAGGGACATATCATGTGGGATGACATGAACTTCATGTCCTGACTTTTTTAGTGTGTTTGGAACCATTTCCTGACACATCCCTATAAGGAATATTAACACTGAAGATTACGTGATCCATAGGATCACAATAGTCGGTTCTTATGTGTACGAGAGGGATAACATGCTACGGCTTATAGATCATTTGATCATCTTTTAAGAATTGCTGTTTGTTGCTGTATATGCTGCATATTAAGGTCTTCCCAAACACATTTCACCTAGTTATACACATTACAACTTACATTTTCTCATGCGATTACTAGTTCGTAGTTTGTCTAGTTTGCTCAGCTCTTTCGATCTTTTCTAGAGTTTGGTCTTTCGCTTCTGACTTAGTTCAATCGAATTGAATTGGATTAAACAGATCTGGATTAGTTCAATCGAACTAAATGAACCACTAGTTCGTTCAACAAAAATTTAGCTAACATCCCTAATATGGGAGTCATCTTCGTTGCCTTTACATTGAAAAGCCTGCATATCAGAGTTAAGGAAAAGAAGGTTGCAGCCATAAGTTAAGAAAGCCAGCGATCCAATATACTAATTATATTAAGGCGCTTGAAATATTTTCAATAAATACGAAGACGACTCCCTTAAAAGGCTATATCTTCAAATTGTTCTAGAATGATCAACTCTATAGCAGCTGTTAAGGAACTACAGCTCATATAGAATGAAGTAGCAATTGTAAAGCAAGTTCGCTGAAATTCTGCCAAAACTAAGGGAATACATGGTACGACTGGTGCAATTTTAATGATAGCTAAGATAGACGAATTTGCAATTGTAGCAGAAAGTTACAGTTGCTACTGAGGTCGCCGCTAGAGATTCATTTATAGTATTAAAACTGATTCCAGTCTAGAAGTTCAGAAAGTAGTCGCTTTATTCAAAGTTCTGCCAAAAATTAAGCTCAAGAACGCTACTAGCGACCCTCGCTAAGCAACTTCTTGGCAAATGAAAGTTTTACGCTTGAGCAAAAGTTTGATTTTTATTATTTTGTTTTTCTGCGAGGGAAAGCATTTTTGTAAAAATTCTTCAGACAAGCCGCAAGTTCATTGCCATTGTGCATTATTTCTGCGTCATTTAACACATGTTCAGCATTATTTAATAAGTATTTGGCCAATTAAGTCTAATAATTGCACATGAAGTGGCGGGCACAATAAACGGTTTGCCCATTTAGGCCGCATTAATTGCCAATCTGTGGTTTTTCAGCCATTTTCAATTTCAATTTCCATTTTCATTTTCAATTTGCATTTCTCATTTTGCAGTTTGCATTTGTTTGCATGCCATTTCCACTCAATTGCAATTGCAATTGGCATTTCTTCCTGGTCTTGCCACACCGCGCCTGGGAGTCAGAGTCGGTTGGCGGCCTCGGAAAACACGCCCCCACTCGCAACATATGCACTAATAACACATTGTTAGACGTCTCGTATTACAAATGCCTAACATGAGATTTGCAGCTCTGCACTCGAATTTACACTTTGGCATTTCGCAGCATGTTGCAAGCTAGTTAGAGTTACTAAAGTTAAGTAGCAAGCTTGGCCAAGTCGCATGCTAGTGCCAAGTATTTAGTTACGCATTTTTGCATTCTGTGTGAACCTTTAAACATGGCCAACACTATGCTTTAGAGTAAAAGTATTTTCTTACCTTTTTGTTAAGTTTTCTTGTTGATCTCGCTGTCCGTGGCACGTCTTGACGGGGTCGTTGCCAGTCTGCAAAACAAAGTTGAGCAATGTTTAAGACAAATTAATTTCGATTCTTGTCAACACTAAAAACAAAAACAACAACACCAGTGCACGGAAACGGTTCAATGGCCGTCGGCGCGCGCTTCCAATTTTGGCCACATTCAACAAGTTATAATCAAAATGGCAAAAGAAAAAAAAACTGTACGTAACTCAAAAAATCGAATTACAAAATGTTAAAGCTCTGGGCCCATGGCCGCCCGCTACAATGTAAAGCTATACAAGCAGCAACATTGAGCGGCAACTCAGCTGCCCCACACGCCCCAAACAGCCCGTCGAAATATCCAAAGCAATGACCCGAATTCAATGCACGTAGCACTCGGAGTGATCGTATTTCATGCCCAGGCAACATGCGGTATTTTTTATGACCAACTTGCAGCGTTTCAGTGTTTGTGTCTTATGCACTTTTGGGCAAACTCGACACACTCCCCCCCAAATAATCAAAGTGTTTGTGTTGGCATTTTGGCATTTCATCGACTTGATGTCGCACTGTAATCGAATCGCATAAATTGCCAACTTTATTGACACTTTACAGCGCTTTTGTCCAACTTAATAGCAGCCAAGCCAAGCAAACCCGATTCGTCCAATTATTGCACTTGAGCTCCGTCTGTGGCATGTAAATGGGGTTGGGTTATCAAGGTTAGCATGCCAAGAGGCAAGAACCAAGCGGCAGGCGGCAAGGTGCAAGCTGCAAGCGCCAAGTGCTTTTTATGACTAGCATCTAGAATGTTGAACTTGTTCTTGCATTTTTATGTCAGGAGGGGTTAGTGCAAGAGCCGTTACCAAGCGCACTGCCAATGACTAGACTTGAACTGGGCGCAAAAATCTTTGCTAAATTAGCATACTTGACTTGCTGTGAAGCATACAGCTGACGCAGCAAGTGCCTAAGCTGACACGCCTATTTTCAGTCAGTCAGTCGTAGTCGATAAATGGTTATTCTGGGAATCATAGCATGGAAATTGGAAGTTTGGAGTTCTAAGCAGCTGTTTTGAGGACTGAAAGATTTGCTGCGTCAAAAAGTACAAACCCTTTTAGGCTTTAAAGCAAAAAACCAAAACATGATTACAAACTTGTGACGAAAGCGTGTGTAATTAGCAAACACCTGAAACTGATTCAAGATTTTTGGGCCTTTACGCAAACGATGAAACGACGTACTCTATGAGCTCTACGACGACATTGACATAGTCAAACGAATTAGCGGGAGACTATTGATCCAAGAAACGTAGTATTAAAAATTATTTTCGTAACAGGTTAGCACAGTTTCACAAAAAAATTCAATAAATATGTTTGAATCAATATGATTTTCACGCATTTGAAACGGAAATCAAAGCGAAACACTTTGGTAATGGATATACATGAATGATTAAGAAGTAAACCTAAGAAACTTACAACATTTGTAAATGTAATGGATATACATGAATGATTAAGAAGCATTGTAAACCTAAGAAACTTACAACATTTGTAAAAGAAACCAATGAAATAAGTCTAAGATATTACAATAGAGCTCAGAAATAGCACTTCATCTTGGGTCCATAATAAAACTAGGGGGCTCCGCACCCTAGTCGCTCCACTCGCCAACCCCCGTGCCCTTCTCTAGGTGGAGCATATTTCTCTTCCCGTTCCCCTTCCTATTCTTCTTCCTTTTCTTTTTCCCCCTCTTCCTCCTCCTTATTTCATGAGCTATAAGATGAAAAACCCCGATTTACGTTACACTGCGTCGCCTCACTCCTTCCTCCCCTTCCTTACCCTCGTTCCCACAGCTATAAGATGAAATCCTTGCCACTCTCTGCCTATATCACATCTTCATCTTTCTGTCACGGTGGACCGGGTTAAGATAGAGCCACAAAACAGAGCCTATTTTTTATTCCAAGGTCATATCTATCTCTATACCAAAATGCAAAACAATGGCGGCTTAGGTGTGAAAAGCGAACACACAGACACACAGAGTTACTGTCGAATTTATAATATTAGTATAGATAAATGATAACCAACTTCTAGATTAGTAATAGTAGTAGTAATAGTTGCTCTTGAGAGTAACATACATAAATAATTGTTAGGGTTGGTTATAAAATGCAAATATCATATGAAGTTCCCTTGAAGTGATTTTACAACAATTGAGGATATGGCAACGATTAACTGTAATCGATCTGTTACAGTTAATTGCAACAAGTGTTTTTTCACACCGATTACAAGTTGCAATCTTGCTGCACTTGCCCACAATACACACACACACACACCTACACACATTTATGTGTTTGTATTAAATATGCAATTACAATTATCAGTTGCATTTGGGCATAGCTTTTAATTTAGCGAGTTTTACACTCATAACTTATATATAATATACAAGAAGAAAAATATGTAAATAGAACTGAAGCTTGACAGGCTGACAGCTTTTTAATTATCGTAACTGGCATTCGATTTCATGGCACTCACTTACCGGTTCTCATATAAATATAACCATAAAGAACAAGAATCCGGCCAGAGCAACGGGTGCACACACTTCAGAGCCCGTCAATTTTGTAATTAATTATGTGGTCTCAGTTATAGTTGGTGCTGTGGTTCAGGTACTGTTAAAGGCCTTGGGCCAAATTACTTTATATTAACTCGGCTCAAAGGCAGATAACTTCTTTTGTTGTAAAACTGGAGCTATCAGTGCCGCATGCTGAGCTTAACGCCCGTTAAGCTTTCACTAGAAATTGACTTGAAAAGTGTAGCAATGTGAGAGGTCAAAAAAACTCAAAACCCAAAATAAGAGAAATACCATGTTGAAGCACCAACAGCGATTGCGATTTAGATCTAACAACGTACTCTACAAGTCTGCGGTTCGTTCGTGTTCAGGAAGTGGTAAGTAAACTACACTTTTTGGTTTCTTATTTTGAATTCAATGGAATTTCAACGGCTTAAATTAAATAGTACATGAAGCATGCAGTCTAAGCTAGTTAGCTCTTGCACGTCTGTCTGTCTGTCTGTCTCTCTGTCGGTCAGTCCAGTTCAGTTCCGTCCAGCACAGCAGCCCACATTGTGGTGTGATAATCATAAAAATTAAATAAACACTGAAGGTCATTACTGGAAAAACGGGTTTCCACACAGTTCGTCGTTGTTGTTGTTGTTGTTGGCATGAAGTGAGTAAGCATTTAGCATGAAATACCGTTGGGATTATGACTGTGGCCAAGACCCAATCCTCCCATGCTTACATTAGACCAGCAACAAGTTTACGTTAACTGCAAAGCTTAGCACTGCGGCGGCTGTTGTTGTTGCAAGTCGCCGTCATCGTCGTCGTCGTCAGCAGTTGCAGTTGCAGTTGCAGTTATTGCTGCATGCATAAATTATGCCAGGCATTCAGTGTAGTCTGCCCCAAAGCCATTTGCAAATGACATTCGTCGCGCAGTGGCAGCGTCAAAAGAAGAGACAGCGTGACAGAGAAGCGACAGCGCAACTTAGAAGCGACCAGAGACTTGAGACTTAAGACTAGAAATAGACGCTGCAACTTTAAGCCCACGCCAAATGTTGCACCCAAACAGCGCTTGCGGCTGTTTGCAGTAATAATCATATTTGTTGTTGTTGTTGCTGTTGTTGTAGATGCAGTGATGCATTTAAATGCATTTGCCAAAAGGTCAACCCAGTCGCTTGATTATGTAGTTGTTATAATTACAATACATTACACACAACAACAACAACAACAATGTAATCGCAAGCAAGCATAACAAAGTCATTCAGGCGTATTGCCTTGATGCTACGTTAGCTTACGTTTTCTTACGTCAATTCAGCATCTATGCTTACGTTACGCTAAGTTGCAAGCATATGCTAACTTATGTTATACTTAACAGACGCTTAACATTAAGCGCGCAGCAGCGACTGTTATATTTGTAGAACACAAATTTTGGTAACAAATTATGTTGTATTGTTTAAGAAGAACAACTAAAAATTAATATATAGGTGCAAATTACACTGCAACAAAAAAAAAGCCTATGTCTAAAACATAACTTTTCCGGTAAATTTGTGGGTGCTAATTTCAAATCCGGAAACTGTTTTGAGGGATCTAGAATTGTTTTTGAATTTTCGCTGTTTAAAAAATTCGAATTTTCGAAAGCTTCAATGTCAGCTAATCTCACATATTTCGGGAGCCTTACTACCAATTCCGATTAACTATGATGACTGATTAAATCCGTTTTGATAGTTTTGGTGTGCCTGGATTCGATTGGAAGGTAATAAATTCAAAAAATATTTTGGAAATAAAAATTTTTATTTTGGATTTTAGTGCCTTTACCCAACAATCGAGATAAGTTAGACCAAAACTGAACGAGGACCATTGAAGCGCCACTTAAATTTCTTTATTTCAAGTTACTGTTAAACTCGATCGGCAGTAAGTCTCCAAAGTAATACGAGATTTGCTGACGTCGCCACTTTCGATATCTGCAATTTGAGTTTGAATTTTGAAATAGCGATATTTCGAAAACCGTTCTTGATAATTGAAAACAATTAATTAATTAATTCATTTTGAGTCAAAAGAAAAGAATTTTTAGTTTAAAAAAAAAAATTGCAATCGAATCAATTTAGACCAAAACCGTTTGAGAGACATTGATTTGATATTAAATTATCTACAATTACAATTATACAAGATATATGACATTTGCTGACTTTGCAACTTTCGCATAGTGCATATCAATTTTCAATGATAAGGGGTTAGGTAATCCCTCTGCCACTTCGAGCCATTTTAATCACATTTTTTCTGAGTTTGGCTTAAAGTATTTCGTAAGCCAATGACAAGTGATTCTCCTTTTTATAGAATTCGTCTATCTATTCCAAATTTATAAAGTTTCTGCGGATCTGCAGATAAAACAAAAAAATAAACGAAACGAATGAATTCAATTGTTGCTGTGTCGGAAATCTCTTTCAACCGAAAGTAAGCTCAATAGCAATCCGCCCTTATACCTGATATCTCTTTCAGCCGAATTTAAGCCAAAACGCACTTCAATGTGAGAGAAACATCTTCGAGAGCATAAGTCTAAATCTATCATAAAAGATTTCCAGTAACTTATTTTGCAAAAGATCTTATAAAGAATCCATTGTTCATATAAAAATCGTCAGCAACAAAGAACAGTTTGGCAAGCTAACGATAGCTGTCCAATTTATGGATACTTGTCGTCTTTTGCTGTCGATCGCTATCTTTAACGATAAGACGAAGCAATTTCTACAAATTCTAAAGAGTTAACAAATTTTGAATGAATTGCAAGTATTAAAAGTGCTCATACTTTCAGTGGTAGGTAGAGATACAATTCTCAATTTCAGCGATGAGCTTCCAAAATGAATCAAAACTCATTAAATAAAAACAATAATGGTCTTCTTTACATTGCAGTCCTTTCAGGATGCTATATTAGCGATACTGCACACAATATTATGGGTTCAGTCTTGCAACAGTAAAAAGCTAATGTTATTTTCAGAAGAATTTGGTCTTTTTTCCTACGTGAAAGAAGCACGCACACAATTTGTGAAAGGCGTCGCAAAGTATCGCAGAAGTGTTGTTTTTCATCTTTCACCAAGCCAGTTCTGCTTTAAGCAGCGTTGACGTCTTCTTTAAGTGTTGAAAGTTACTGAAAACCACATACATACGTTTGTAGTTATGCTTATTTAGAAGATTCTTACCAGCCGATAATAAAGTATATTCTCACCCAAACAAATTTTTTAAACACCTTCACGAAAAGTATCGTTTCATACCGAACACACGATAGGTTTAACTTGAGTATGAAATATCTTTGTTCCAAGTACTTTCACAAAAAGTATCGTGTTTTTATTTTGTACCAATTTATAAAATACTCATAATTAGCTGCTAAAAAAGAAGTATTGCCACAGTGAGAGCGACTGAAGAAGCTTGACTAAAACCTCAAATGTGACAGCATTTGGCATCAAATTAACATACTTTACAAAAACAATTTGTATAGAGCACGTTGGATTCTTTGGTAGCTTTTTTGGTATAACTGTAAGCCGGTGGACTATTGAGAACCAAAACAAATACCCAAACCGGTTCCAACATTTGGTGGCATGCGGCGTTCAACCAATTCAACCCACTTTGTCTCAAGACCGGTAACCAAATTGATACATGCTGAGTCTTTGTTATGCGTACGAGTTTTTGTCCAAGTCTTATAACCGTTCTAAACTTAGTTTAGTTGTCGCAGGCTTACCGTTATATGCTAAGTTATAGCAAATGCAGTCGAGTTTCGGAGTCTGTTGCACTTGCTGCACAGTGCTGAAAAACTTTCTAAAAACAAGTTGAGCTGCAGTGGCATCGTTTACTACTGCAATTGCAGCACTACGCCCCGTAATCAACGTCGCTGTGCCATTGACAGTCATTCAGTGACTGTGTGTGCAACGCTTGCGTCTCAATTGAATGCTTCAATGGAGCAGAAAACTCCTGGTGGCAAGTTTAAGTCATATATAGATACAAGCGGAGATTGTGACTTGATTTCTGGGCAAATGTCAATGTAAATGAACTTCAAAAGCTGCTTGAGTGATTTGCGCTTATAGGCAGTTTATTAAGCGTATATGCAAATGATTTGGCTTTTAAATTTATGCACCATTTAATAATGCATATTTAATAATTTGTTTAATCACTAAAAACAATTAATGTGTCAAAAATAACTACTAACTAATAGTATACTTGAAGATTGCCTGCTGAACCGGTGGCATATGCCAGTGGCAAGCAAAACCTGGCAACTTTCACCTTGACCGGTTGCAAAACTCAAGGCAAAAGCGCCAAATGCAATGCATTGAAATTGTGTGTCTCGCGTTTTTGTATAGTAAAAGTGTGTAGTTTAACCACAAATTATAATAATTATGCCAAAATCTGGCAAGCTTTAATTGAATGAAGCGCTCATTAGTTAGAAAAATCCGCACAAAGAACTTCCCAAACTTAGTAGATGACGAGATGATGATGGTCGTCGAAAGGTAACATAATTTGCATTTGTGAAGCCAAAAACAAATTGAACAAAGACCAACAACTAAGGGGTCTGAACGGCAAAGAGATAGACAAATTTCTTAGTTAATTAGAAGCAATGCGTAATGCGCATAAAAGAAATGCCAAAGTAAAGAAAAAGCCACAAATAACCACATCAAACATAGATAATACTGGCAAAAATATTTATTATTGATCAAAAGTTGAACGAACTTTTAGACGTGAACAAGAAAAAGATGACTACTGTGAAGCATATATAATGATTAGCTCATAAATAAGTAGAACTAAAGCCCAAGCTCCAAGAAGCAAGCTGCATAACTAATTAATTATATATAGTGTAGACGCACACATATGACGCTCACTGTGCGTGCCCATGGCATAGAGTTAGAGCGCTCTTATGCGCTCCCACTGTAGCTTAATTACGCGACTGCACATAAAAAGCAAAAGTACCGATATGTTTCGGTTTCATCGAGCAGCCAGCCATGACGCAAGATGAGAGAGTTTTGAAATCGGAAGAGATCACTCTCCCCACAGCGTCTGTCAACTTACAAGTTTCGTTGCAGCTAATTAATGCACAGTGCCGTCTAAAAGGTTAACATAGGTAACTAAATAACCATAAGATTAGCCGAAAAATCTTCAGCTTTTTTGACAATGCCACCTTGGGGATGCATAAATCATGTTTAAAGCGAAAGCATTAGAGTTGCGCACAGTTCGGCCAGAGTTGTCAAGCCTAATCAACGCTGCGCTTTTGTTGAGTGTGATGCCTGCATGGAAATGCATTTTCAAGTTTATACTATGTATATACTTATATAAATATTGTGTAAAAACTTGGGGGCATTTCCTCATTTATGCGTTTCCTAAACTCGCTTATGCACACACACACACACACAGATATATAATTAACTCTGTAGTATACACTTGTGTGTGTGTTGTGTGTGTGTGCGTTGCTATGCACCCCTTGCGGCTATTATTAGTTGGGTTCCCCCCCTTAAGTGTTTAGTTCCGCTTGTGTTTATACACACGTCAACGCAGCACATGCCAATGTTGCTGTTGTTGTTTTTGTGTCTATTGTTGCAAGTCTACTAAGTGCAACTGTCAGAATTTTATTCAGTAGAAATTGCATAAGAACATTGCACAAGTGATGTCAGCTAGCAGTTATCTTAACAGCGCCTAATTGTAATTTAAGGCAACATTTTACCCAGCCGATAAAACGATGCAAGCTAAATGTGCATCAAAGAGAGAGAGAGAGGGTAGAATAGAATAGATACGATTCTGTTACTCTTCACTCGTTGCGACATTCATATTAGCGTTGCAATTTGATAGCTGGTTTATCAAAGTTTAGTCTCTAAATTCTTTAAAATACTGTTTTTTGTGTTCAAAAGAACAGTTTTCTGCAACACCTCAAACATTTCACATCAACGATCAAAGACGATAAACGATTACAATAATGCTTTTTTGTTGTAAAACAGTTGTTGTTGAAACGTTTAATTCCCGTGGGGTATTAAATTCTTACTAATATGCCATTTCTGGAAAAAAGCCAAATTCTTCTGCCATCATCGGCTTATCGGCAATATTCTTCAGCTGTACTTAGCGACTAATCGTCGCTATAGATGTATTGCATCATCTCGTTTTTGCCCATTTCCGACCCCCTACACCGCAGATGTCATCAAGAATATCCATCCTCTATGGTCATCTAATCATAATGGGATGCAATATCCTTTTGTGTACACGATACATTAGAAGCATTCTAAAGTTCTGATACATATGTTAAGACGCGATTTAGTTTAAATCCTTAAAGTTACTACCATAGTACCACAGTAGCACAGTTTTGACATTTGAAGTTCGGTTTTGCACTCTCTCTAGAGGACATATAAAGAAGTAGTGCCATGCACTCTCTCTCGAGAAGATATAAAGAAGTAATGCCATATCTGCAAGCAGAAAAGTATTGCCCCCTCCATAGGACTCTGAAAAAAAAAAAAAGTTGTCGTATTTTAACATTGAAAATATTTATATGCTAATCCGACTTTATGATAGTCTTTTAGGCACGATGATCACGATGATCAATCTACCTGGAACACATTACAGGGAGCTGTTTTGAAAAGGAACCACGTCGAACGCACAAAAAGAGGAGTCGGCTTTCTTCGCACCTTCATGACCATATATATTGAATAATCATTTTAGAAAAGACTGGAATATTGTGTTCGCTTTGGCTTCAAATTTTTCTTGAAAATATGAACATTTTTTTTTTATTATGACATTATTACCTTTGACCCCCTCACCGCATGTAATGAAATATAATCAATTAGGTAACCCCCTCCTCCCTATCTGTGATGACGTAATTTTTGGACGCCCCTATGCCAAATTTATGGCGTAGGCAGAGTTGCCATCTTACCAGTATTGTATGGGTCACCTCCGCCGTGTATATTTAAGGAGTGTGATGAAGCCAATTTCTGTCAAGCTGGAATCGAATCCTCCCTACAGAACCTATCTAAAGTGCGGTGTGAACAGACGTTAGAGCAGCATTCATGACTTGATTGTAATCACAAAGTAACACTGTGCAATCGGCCCCTTGGTAGTCATCGATTATTGCTGTTATGGTGCCTTTAAATGGGCACTAGACATCTTAGCGCTAAAATCACAAGCGGTTTGCGCTTAACCATCTGATTTAATCCCCCCCCTGATAGAGGACTATCAGACTAGTCTTTGGACTTTGAACACATATAATCCACTGCTTGCAAACTGCTTGGTATCCAGCGCCCCTTGCCAAGATATTAAAAAAAAAAACCAGAAGAACGTTGCTTTTAGTAGATAACAGCTGAGTGGTCCATGATTGTACAGTAACGAGAGAAAGTAAATGAAGCTAAGGGTAAAGATGAGCTATGGCCTGGCCCTTGTCGGCGCCTCCCTTTAATAATCGCATTGTAGACCTTTTTCACAATAGCTTTTTAATAATTAATAAGGCACAACTTGACCTAGCCAAGTGGACGGTAAATTGCTTGACTATATCAATGTTGTCGCAGAGCTCTTAGAGTTTGTTATTCCATCGGATGCGGTAGTCGTTGGCAACGCTTAAAGGGCCAAAGATCTTACGGTGTACTTTTAGACCCATCAGATTTCTTTCTGTTATAGACAAGGACCTATCCAAAGTGTGTGCAAGACTAAAAACCTTCTCGAAAGCACTGTTTGGACCTTATCAGTGCGGCTTTAGGAATGGTAAGATAAAAGGGGAACACTTCGAACCATTTGATGCCGTCAGACATGCGACGCACTCTCCTGCAACCTCTTCAACTTTGCGATGCGAACTGAGTTGTAAAAAGCTTAAGTGAATCGGGATGGGAGCACTACCTAGAAATTTGTCCAATTGCTTGCCTATAGGTATATACGCAGATGATATTGTTATCCAAGCGAAAGTACATAAAGTGTGTACATCAGGTCGTAACCTGGTAACGGGTTGCTATTGTTAATGAAGTAGAAGAAGTTACTATTACTTGAAAAGTAATTCTAAGCATCAAAGTAGACTTGTTTTATAAATTTCAATAGAAAGTATTAATGTTTTACTTACTGAATTCGGAAAACAAATTTTGTGATTATAGAATTCAACACATGGTTGCTGCTGAATGTTTCATGCAACAATCACTACAGCAGACTAATCAATTAAATGGAGATGGAGCAACTTAACTCAACAGGAACCGAATCGGAGCGCTGCTCTATAGAAGAGTTAGCGGTTCAAATGGCAGCAACTGTGTTGACAGAAAAAAATGCTGACGATATGGAAATAAATCGGGAATTGCAAAATAATATAAATTATGAAGAGTGCGCCGCAGCGGGGCTCAATGAGAGTGCGAGTGAAGAGTTTCAAACAGAACCGGAGCTGGAGCTAGGCTCGTCCAATTTTGATGATGACGGTGCATCTATGCCTTTTCCAGACACTGACCGTTCAGGTGAGTTCTAAATCCCCATTTTCTGCTCTAATTCAAATGGCATTTTGTTAGAGCGCGCAAGCACTTCCTGGCACTCATCCGAGGATGTTACAGCGAATGAACAGATAATGGCTGAGCCAAATACATCAACAGTTAAAATCGTTATTGATGATACCACATTTTATTGTATCTACAATGTGCTCAGAGCCCACAGCAGTTACTTTCAAGCCCTGCTGCGGCAACATTACATCTTTGAAGATTCATTAGAGATGACGGTCGAGGGCTTTCGTCATGCTTACCGTTGGATGAGATATCACGAGCCGCTTGCTCACTTCCCGCCTGCAGCCATAGTACCAACGTTGCGTGTGGCGCATTATCTGGATATGCGCGTACTTGTGAATCTTTGCAAGAGCCAGTTAAACTCAAGCTATTACACGGAACTTCGTGCTTTTACCGTGTATCAACAATTGAATCATCTCATTTCTATGGACTCTCAGTGTGACATCATGCTCAGTCGCATAGGCGGGTATTTTCTGCTGCTTGCAGGCACGCAGGACTTCTTAGCACTGCCAATGCATGATTTGATAACGGTGCTGCGCCAGGATAGTTTACGTGTTAACACCGAGCTAGAAGTCTTCTATAGCATTTTGCGCTGGATAAGTATCTGGCCCAAAGAACGCCTTAAGCATATGGAGAAACTGATGCAGTGTGTACGCTTTATGCGTATGCCTTTTTCGTTTTTGGTGCAATTGCGACGTAACTTTAGGGAGCCCAATAATGAGCATCTGGAAAATGATATCATTACTAGTACCTTCTATGGCATAGAACAGCTGGAGGTGCGTGTGGAATATGCCGTCGAGGCGCTGATAGCGCGTGAAAGAATGCAGCACTGTTCTTTTCGAAGCGTCTGTGATAAAATGGGTCTAGACTATGAGGCACCACGTGACTGGTGCTATGATGCAAAGTGCACATATCATATAGCGCAACCGCATTATCCCTATACACATCAGCTGCTACTATGCGATTTCTTGGCCTATGTCTACAGGTTTAATTGTAGGGACGAGAGCGATTCTTCCAACAGTGAGGAAGATAAACCGCTATACGAGAGTGAGGCTGATTCGAATAGCGATCCAAACATTTCGCCAGTGTTCTCCTGCTCTGAGGCTGAAGCCGAAGCTGACGATATCATTCTTGAGAACGAGGCTTGTAATTCAAAAAAGGGTTTCAATCTTCAACTTGATGAACCACCACAGGCTTCCTCCTCTGAGCAAAGCTGTGTTTTGGAGCCAGCAAAAAGCGATGCCACGGATCTATCGTCACCACAGCGTGCAGAATCTAAAAAAGCCGCTCATAAGCCAAGGTGCAATTCTGTGGCTTATAGCGAGGAATACACGAACGATGAGCCTGTGATTCCCTTGAAGGCATTAGTTCAGAAATCGGCGGAACTCATAGCCGAGACTTTCGCGCGTCTAAAGGCAACGGAACATTTGGTCCAAACCCTCAAGTTGGCAGAAAACAAGTATAATAAGAATAATGCCAATGAATTTTCCAAACATGTATAATAATATGTATATGTAAAAATATATAAATAAAATAAGTAGCGCAAGATTCTTTTTTCAGCAATTGCAATGCCCCACGTTGGGCGCCCAGTGCACACACACAAAGCTACTGTGGCGTAAAACTTAGCCAAAAACTGACACACTCCGTTTCGTCGCTGTAAAGTGAGCGTTTTGCATTTGTTGCACGGCAATGCTAAGTGAAACTCCGTAAAAAGTTGAGAAATAGCTGATAATCGTTGGAAAATTGCGTAGTAAAGAGAAAAAAAGAAGATACAGATAGCTAAATTATGCTATGTAACTGTTTTATCGAACTGCGCAGGTTAATAGACTAATAGATTGGAGTGAACTTAGGGGAAGTTAGGGTTTTTATGTTGGTAATTGCTGTAACGAACTCGGGCAAAAAAAGCTTAAGCAAACGCATTAGATGCGGTTTCGTTAACTGGTGTGAAGTAGCTTAGTTGATGCAAAGGTGCGTCTTGGGAATTTCTATTAGTTGCCTGGGAGTTAAAGAGTTAGCTACAGCTAAAAGCTGAAATTTCGTCATTGCAAGCCACATTTTTCCCAAACCATTTCACTAGATTTCAGAGCTCGCAAGTAACAGTCAATACATATTTTCAATACGATCTGTTCACTGAAAAACCGAAAAAAATGATGTCAACTCGGTTTCGCTCTGAGTCGAACACTTTTTTCCCCGCTCCGCTTTTGTTATCTGTTTTGTTTTTATGGTTAAGTAAAAATTCTGACCGGTCTTGTAGAAACTGCTTTACAGAAACCATTTGGTCACGCGAATACAAATGTGTTCTTAAAAGACCGAAAAGAATAAACGGGAAGGCTATAAGGTACTTCCTTTGTTGTTATGCGTCATGCGTGTACACTAAAGATCTTTTGCCAGTTTTTTATCTTCAAAGCGGTCTTGGAAAAACAGGAGCGAATAGAAACCAAAAAATATGTGTTTAGTTGGACAAACACAAGCCGGGTTGCATGGGCGTTTATCGTCTCTCTAATCATTGTGTCCTGCAATAACAGATTTTTGCGGACACACTGAAAAGGTTGAGGGTTATTTGCGAACTCTGCTAAATTTCCAAGTCTCATGTCTTTGCCAAGTTTGAAGGTATTCGTAACAGAGAGTTTGACTGCCACAATTGAAACACGGGTCAAAATCGCGAAATTCGTTTACCTACTAGTGCAAAGACATTGCTATCTAAGGCTATATTTCTAGGAAGCATTCAAAAATCTTAATTTGCTAAAGAAGTAAGTTTTCTTGGGATTTGAGAGAAGAATACTTTAAGATAGCAATAGTATTACTAGCTTTATGAAGCAGCATCTAACATTACTGTTAGGTACATACTTTTGAAATTTTCAAACCACAATGCATTATTACGGCCGGTTTTCATTTGTAGTTTCTTAAGTTTTAGCTCAGTTTTAATTGAAAAGTTTGTGAAATTGTTGCTTATTGCAAGATTTTGCCTCAACTAACGCATAAGAAAACTGCACAATGGGTTTCCCAACGTTCCGTTTCGTATTGAATTGTGGGTCATATTTAAGCTGTGATGATTCAAGCAGCTTATTATCTGCCCTGTAAAATCTCATGACTTCGAGCTGCCCGGCGGCAAGTCAGATGCATCATTGTTGCGTACAGTCACTACCAACTACAAATGGCAACTCCACGATCTAATCTCTAAGTGAAGCAAAACACTTTGATTATTGGTTTTCATACATTATTTTTTCTCTCACAACAATTGACGGACCAAACAACCGACAGATTGAGTCACCCTACGGCTTGGCGTGGCAGCAATTAAATACAATTATTAAGAAAACTAGTTTGTTGCATTGTTTTGTTTGCCACACGGTTGCAGACGCCTTGATGAAAACTTCCGCAGTTAAGTTAATGCAAACGTTATTTTGAAATGCGCCTGGAAAAACGATGAGGAAAATACTAAATTTGAGTGCGAATTGTGTGCTTCAACTAAATGGTAAACTATATTTTTTAGCATGTCATGAACTTTGTGTATCATTGTAGACAATTTCAAAGTTTATTAATCAAATTACAGTTAACGGCAATTTAATATTGCGGCGATTTGGTGTTGGCAATTAAAATGGTGCCGCTCAATTTGTGACGCTTAATTGCAACGCCAGCAACTAATCAACATGAATTTGTTGTAATTAATGGTAGCTGAATTTGAAATTGAAACTGTAACTAAAGCCAAATGTAGGCAAATTATGCAATGACAAAATGCGGCCAAAACGAAACCAATTCAAAAAAAAAAGACAAAAAAGGTGAAAAACTGAAGAAAAACTAAAACTATGTAACATTTTAAATTTTAATTACAAAACAGACAAGTGTCAGTTTAAAGCGTTAAATATAAATGAATAAGACAGATGCGTAAGACAGATACATACACACGTAACAGTGACGCTTAATGCCTTAAGCCGATTTTGGTGCGTTTCGCGCCCGTTTTTCCAACTTCCTGCTCATTATTATGATAACGAGTAAACTCCATTAAAAGCGCCTGCGCAACCGCTACTATGGGACCCCCGCTCTGCCTCTTGCCCCGCCAAAACGCTTACAAAAAATGATGCCAAACGTAGCTCAATCACTGCGCATTGTTGCTGCAAGACAGACGAGGGCAAGAAAATAAATACAAATGTATAAAATGTTTAAAATGCTTTAAGCGAAAAAAAAAACAAAGGCACCGCTTTGTTTGAAGCTTGTGACACTTTTGTGCTAGGCGCAAATGTATGTATCTCATAGATACTATTTTCAAATGAAATTGCGTGCTGTGCGCTTTCCGCATTGCTGCAATCAACGGGCAACGTAACCGCTTCGATATATCGCTTGAAGATGAACGACCCCGCATGTCAGTCACAACCGTTGCTTGCATTCTAGATATATGTATCTAGCAGATACTTTGCATTTGCCTGCGTATCTATGCGTATCTATTACTTGCGTTCATCTATGCAGATCAGCACTTGAATGTTTTCAACTGTCTGGCTACTGTGAGGCTTGCAGATGATGATGTTGTCGCTGTGGATGCTGCGTCTTCTTCTTCTACTTCATATAGTAACTATTGACTGTGTGTTTGTGTGTGAAGGCTTTTGCCCTCTCACTCAGTTATTTATTACTATAATTTCAGTTGAGTCTTGCGCCTTCACTCTATGCGTTTATTACATTTTAATGCCTGTCCATGGCCCTAAGAGTGAAGAGAAGTGGAACATCTAATGGCGGTTATTATGAGCTGCTTCACTGGAGTTGTTGTTATACTCTTTGTGTGGTGAATAGTACTATAAAATTTGTCAGAGAAGTTGTCACGTATTGGTAAGAGTCGATACAATAAAGATTTATATTTTAACTAAACTTACACGAGAGTTCGTCTTCTCTATTTAATCACTTAGTACGAATAACAAGATGGTGCAGTTATACGAGTCCAATGGGACTTTTATCTTCATTTTTGAGTAATATGATAATCGAAAGTTAATAGTAAAGCTAAAGCGGTTCTAAAAGTTAAAAAAGCCATTGTTATTTCAATACTTTCAGTTGCACAGTTTGGTGAAAACTTCACCAAGATCGAAACAGGCTATCTTGAGTTACATCTATGTATAATGGGAGACACATAATTAGAATAAAGACGGATATTTTGTAGATGACCATGGTATGACAACGATGGACATTCTGACCCTACCGAACATTTTGGCAGTTAAGAGACAAAAATACCAAAAAATTATGAAAATTAAAATAAAGACGGATATTTTGTAGATATCTATGTATAATTCACCACAGATATATCAAAATAAGTATATCTGCAAAAGTAGCTTGAAATTTTTATCAAGATCCTAGTTATAGAACTTAAGATACGACGCAAAATACTCTCAATATCTTCAGAATACTTTCGAAGGTTGGCAAACTTAGGGTTTGATTCCTATTGGTGTTTCGTGAATTCCAGTCTAAGCATTAGATTATAAAAGTATCTTACAGTTTCAGAATTATAATATAGGCTTAACAAGTAAGCAGATAATTGATAACTCTAATGTTTTTTAAGATTCATTTTGATTATAAGATAATAGATTAGAGTTTCTGGAAAGTCAGCGCATAAAAGCTGAATTTCTTAAAATAAAACGCTCTTTCAAATTCAAAAAGGAATTACAATTTTCCTATTGTTTAGTGTTACGCAAAGAGCATCTGGACTTCTTCACAAGTCACGGAAACCTTTGCGACTGTTGCTTTTTATATTGTCGCTTATCAACCATCTATCTAATGCAATTATACACTTATAGGCCCCTTTATTTTTCCTGTTGCAGCGGGCGACGTCTGGGCGCCCAGTTGTTGGTATGCCTTCTCTTGGCATCGCTTGATTGATTTGTTTATACTCCGCTAGAGAATTTCATGCATGCGTGCAGCGTATCATGGCCATGCATATGGATATGGTTATGGAAATGGATATGGATATGGCTTTTTCACTCGCGATGCCAAACAATCAAAAACCATGAATATTTTTCATATTTTTGTTAGATAGTCAGACATGCAATATAAGGCTATTTCTCTCTCTCTGTCTTTGTGCAAAAATAAATAGTTGCACATTTTGCGTGCGGCTTCAAGGGGAAGGCTGGCTATTAGAAAAGGTCATGTGGCATGTGTGTTGTGAAATTTTACAGACACAATCATACAACAGCAACAATAACAACTAAACAACATCATTATTGTCTTGATTATCATTACTGTGCTTATAATGAGCAGCTTTGGCCATAAAGAGTTCAATTCATGAGCTTTGCATGCATCATCATCAACATTGCCGGCAGTTATTGGCCAACTCTTGACCAACGGCATATTTTATACAGCAGCGTTTTTCTTTTGTTGCGCTTAAAGCAACAGCAACTATATTATAAGGCCCATAAACATCAGTTTATGCTCCGCTCTTGACCGGTTTGTACAGCTAAGACAGCAACAAGTTGCCGGCTCAGTGCTACCAAAACAAAACGCTTTTCAAAAAAAAAAAAATACTAAAACAAACGGCACATTCTGCGATTCGACGAGGTCAAGGGGCGCCCAAAGATAAAAGATAGACACATACATAAACTAATATTTATGCTACTGTATAACAAAAAGCGGCTTACAAAAAAAAAAACCTATGAAAAACTGCCCATGCGCAACGCTCTTGGCTTAAATGCACAGACCCATTAACCTTATCCAACAAATGCAGTTACAAAAAAACACAACTTTTTTCTACAATTTCAGCTAAAACTTACGTTTTTAATATTTCTAATTTTGTATAAATTATAATTGTTGATTACAATTGTTTTTCTTCGTCTTCTTCTTCTTTGACCCATTTGCACAATTACATATACCTTTTTTGTACTTACCATTCGAATAAACGAAGGCTAAGGTCAAATTTTGCGTTTAACATTGCGTAGGCGCTGTAAACCATCAGCCAAAGTTAAGTAAATGTTAAGCTGGTTTAACAGTCTCAGCGGCTAACAGTAAATCAGCGGTTACAGCTTAAATGCAGAGACTTACAGTGGACAAAATTGGATTTTATAGAAAAATTTTAGACAGTACGTTTTCACGCCTAAGCCAATTGTATTGCATTTTGGTGTAGAGATAGGCTGAGAGCTGCAAGGAAGTTGTGAGAGAAGCGAGAAGGGGAGGAATGAAACGTAAATCGGGTTGTTTCATCTTATAGCTTTTGGAATGAGGATAAGGAAGAGAAGAAGGAAAAGGCATGTGATGGGGAAACGGATTGTAAGCGAAGCGATGAGGCGCAGTGCAACATAAATCGGGGTTCTTTCATCTTATAGCTCATGAAATAAGGCGGCGGAGAGATAGAGGTAGAGGAAGGGGGAAAAATGTAGAAGAAGAAGAGGAGGGGTTGATGGCTTTAAAAATCGATGTTTTGCCGATGCATTCTAAGTACGAGAACATCGGAAAATTACAGGTCGATGATTTTGATGCATCGATGTACTTTTTACACGGTACATTTCCATCAAGATATAACCACTTTATAACAAATATTAAAGAAATTCTTATTTTCAAGTCAAAATTTTAATTAAACGTAAATTTTGTTCTTAAATATGATGATTTCAAGCCTGATAAGAACTTCAGCTATTCTCAAATTTTCCATAAAAACTATTTCTCATAGTTAATTTCGGATGGACTTGGTTTCAACTCATTTTTCTTGAATTTGAAACCATTACCAAAAACAAGTAAAAACCTTGTCTTCGACGCCTTAATACGCTTTCTAATTAAAAGCGACGTATAGTATACATTTTTTGCTTCAAATCACTTTTTACCTGTCTAAAACGCAACGTATCAAGGTGAAACTCATATTCTGGAAGCCACAAGCATTTTATCTGTCGAATTGTATAGGATTCACCTGAAAACGTTGCGTTATAGAGAATTAATCGGTATCACACTGCATTTTCGTAGCGTATTTATGTATATATCAATTTTAGAACCTTTTAAACTTAGTAAGTTAAAAAAATTTGTTTCAAATAAAATATAAATTAGTTCGCTGCCTAGTTTAAATCCCAAAAGTCTTTTAGAAAAAACTAAGCTCATGCACATACTACTTACTTTATCGTCACATCTTGGCGACAATTTCCCTAATGTTGCTGTAGCTTAAAACTCATGTCGACTTTAAAACGTTGGCATTGTTATCTAAAACCGCTTTAAAGACAACTGAAATATGTTCTACAACATGTTTTCAAGCTAGACATATTTAGCTAAAAGCATATTTCCAAGTGAGAAATTGCTTTATATAGCAGCCATAAATAACTATTTCTAACTATGTTGCACACACACAAGCGCACCCACACACACCCACACACATGCATGCAAACACACGCTGCCGGCATTTCTTGTTGCACTTAAAAACGACTTTCGAAAAATTTTCACTTGCCACAAAGCGCAACACGCCCACCAAGCAAGCGCCTAAGCGCCCCCAACACCCACTAGCGCTTTTGAACCCAGTCTAGATATGTACTATAAAAAAAGCAACCCAAATAGTAAGTAAAAAGCCAACATGACCAAGCAAAACTTGGCAAAAACTGCATTGCAGTTTTCCAGAATGTATGCTCCAGCGCATTCAGCCTCTTAAAGCAATCGCGTAGAACTTTTCAAAGCTTCACTCGAAAAAAAAACGCACAATAAAAATTTAAGCAAATTACGGAATGAAAAATGTGGCCCTATAAATGTGTGTGATTTCAAATGAAAGCCAAACCGTCGCCATTAAATCATGACAAAAGTGAGCAGTTTTTAGAGGGGGGTTAAGAGCAACTTCGATTTGTAGCTGAAATTGCAGGCAATCTATAAGAAACTGACCAAAATGAACGTGACCAAGAAGGATTTACACATGGCTATAAATTGCAGTCAATAGCAATAGTACCAACAACAAAGACGACAAACCAAAGAGCCGCAAACGGCATTGGTTTTTCTTTTTGATTAGGCTTATTTATTTATAAGGCTATCTCGCTCGCACGCCCGTCCACAGTGTATGTGTGTCTCAAGACGCTGTTTTGCGAAATCGTGGCATGTAATTATTAGCCATCATTATTATTGGGTCTAAACGCAAGCGTACAAGTTAGCCAGCCATTCACCGTTTTTAGCCCGAGCGCAACCGGAACTGGCACAGCAAAACCGATCATTGACTAGCTATGTGCTATAGTATATTGTATAGATATATAGCTATACGCACAATGGGCCAGATACACTTTTCATTGATGAAAAATCTGTTGTAGCGGTTGGTGGCATTTGAGCCTTCTGGTGGCTTTGCTGTTGACCAGCAAATTAGTTGTTTGTCCTGAGAGTCTTTGTATACATCTTTGGGTGAGCCACAGAAAGTGAAAATCCTTGTGTAACTATCTGATTGTTGTTAGAAAATAGGCATCAGTTGCTATCCTTAAAACTTTACTACTAGCCACGTAGAATAGAAGCTTGCATCTTATCTGTTTTCAATGTTGACCAATATCTTTATACTAAGCTGCATTCTTTTTGCCTTGACGTGAGGTTTCCAGGAAGGTGTCAGTCCAGGGTCACTCAAAGGTACCCAATTCTTTCGCTATATGAAATTTCCTCATTATTTAATTTTTTTCTCTGTTTGCGGGAAAAAGTAGTGTGCGATGATTTCTTTGCATTTACTTCCATATCCCATTATTTGAGCCAAACTTCGTATGTGTAGAGATTATTACACATGAACCCCACCCACAGCGATGACATTTCCCATGCCCATATCGCATTCCTCGTGAGCCTCCTCCCCCGCATTAACTCTAGATACTCCATATAGAGTCCTTTGTGGCTCTGCGGCCAAGGCCTGACCCAATGCTAGCAGCAAGACAAGAGGCAGCTTCCAAGACCCTTGAGGTCCGCATTAGCCCAGTCACGTTCAGGGTAGTCTATAATTCTGACTAGGGTGAACGCCGACTAAGAGATGCATGCCAACTTTGTGGCCAAAGTCCCCATAAGACGGCCGGCTTTTTCGAGCCCCATCGTTATGGACCGGAGTCTTTCATATACATATATTGCTCTTCCCGCTGGCTACAACAACAACGTATTGTTATCCGCATAAAATCGATTGGCTTGCCATAGTTTTAACAGAGTGTACCTTAGAAGCACCTTTAGAAGGCCCATGTTTGCCTTTATATTAGATTAGATTTGTGGTGGGTGCGATGGCACATCAGAGCAGGTTGAACAATGCTTAGCACTCAGGCAGCCATGCCCCAAAAAGGAAGTTAAGAGAGAGAAAGGACAGTTGAGCTGAGAGAAAGAGTATGAAAACAGAGCAGGCTTGCATAGAGGCTTGCAAAGAGGTTTCACATTGACACAATCTTACCGACTCCCGTAGAAAGTCGTGAAGACTTGTTAAGGAAAAATTATACACCTCGCTCATGCTGATTATATACCCTAAATGCGCATTCGCGTCTCTGCAAAGGCAGGACAGTAACACAGAAAGTGTTCCGTGGAGTCGGCTTCTTTAGGCTTTTATGCTTGATACTTTGCAAACGAATCAGCACTGCTCTGTAAGGCCATGAAAACGCCTGACTTAAAGAAATTAGATTTTTATCTTTACAATATGCTCTTTCGAGTATTTTGGCGAATAAAGTCCAGTCGATGCAAGCTTGTTTTCTGACTTTGGTGTGGGGAAGTGAACTAGCTGGAAGCAGCTGTTGACGATTTCCACTAGCCGTGCTATGCAGTTCTCAGAAAAGCACGTATTGTAACATCCTAACTTACACAAAACACTCTACAAGACGCTCATTATTCCCGTTTTTCTTTATGGCACTGAAGCATGGATGATGACGCGGTCTGATGAAAATGCCTTTGGAGTGTTTGAGCGGAAAGTACTCCGTAAGATCTTTGGCCCTTTACGCATTGGCAACGACTACCGCACCCCATGGAACGACGAACTCTATTAGCGCTATGTGAAAGGTTTTCAATGCGGGGCAAGCCAAGCCTCCGCTGGAAGGAAGTAGCACACTCGCTACCTTTGGTATCACCGATTACAGAGACGCCTAGAGGAGAGCTTTACATCAGGACGTAACCCGGTAACGGGTTGTTATGGCCACTTAAGAAGAAGAATTTTTAAAAAAAAGTTTTTTGGGCCATGTATTTGGTATCAGGCCCAGAGTGCGACGAGTAAGTAAGTATAACAAGGAAACCAGGCAGTCTACGCTTCAATAAGCTAACAATCAATGTGTGTTTGTTGTTGTTGTGTCTATTGCTGTGGTTTTTGTTTAATTTTCAATAATTATGCGAAAAATGATTGGCTTGGCGTATGGTCGTAAAACAAGTGCAAAAATTAATTCAATTAACTAAGATGCTGGCAATTTGCACAGAACAGCCTTAAGTACAGAGCCTGTTGGTGCCAGGCAATCTCTATATTGTGTGTGTGTAGATCCTTAATAGCCATTGCGTGCAGCTGCTTTTTGCCAGCTTAACACAGCAATTAGGTAAGGCTAAGACTAAAAAGTATCTAACAGATACATGTAACTTGGCTTGGACATGCAAGCAGACAAAGTATCTACAAGTAGCTGCGTTTATAGGCTATCAACCAGCAACTTACGCATATGCTTTTCTAGAGAAAGAGACAGAGGAAGGGAGAGTAAAGGAGCTAGATAGTGTGAGCGCTCGTCACAAACCTGTTGCTTGAGTCATAGAAATTGTGCTGAAAATTATAATGCGCGCGCATATTGGCGACAATACATTGAGCATTTATGGCTTTTAGTGTCTGGGCCAACGATGAACTCATGTGTCTCAAAGCAGACCACAATTCAAGGTTAGCTTTTGGCCAAAAGCACAATATCATAAGCCTTACTGACTTGTCATTTATAAGCATTTTCAAATTGTTTTTGCAATTACCCATAAAGTGTACATAAATCAAATATAATGCCAACTAATGCGCACTTATAGACAGAAAACAACAAAAATTGAAAGTGATTTGTAGGTTTTGTTTTTTTTTTACAAAAAAGCTAATACAGCGTTATAAGCAGGTCTTAAGCTAAGCTGCAGTTCCAAAATGAAAAAAAAACCAAAATCTTGCATAAGATACAAGAAAATTTATGTATGCATTTCAAAATTTTCCAAAACTCAGATTGACAGCTCATTTTTTGTACATTTATGACAATTTGCTGTCATTTTTGTCAAATGCGGCGAGAAAAAACATTCGTTGACCCACATGGCGTATACATAATGTATGCAGCTGTTCGACTATTATAAGCCCCTAGGGTGCTGTGAGTTCCTCTAGCTGAGCTAGAGAGAGCGAATGAATTTTGCCAAATCAATCAGATTTCACTGGCTGCTGTTCTACATTGATTGACATATGAGCCACTATATGTAGCTTTAGCTGTCTATAAATCTCGCTTTAGCTGTATCTGCTACACAGCCTCAACCTCATTTACAGTTTGCATTCGCGTTGCGTTTCTTCCGCTTTTAACGGTTCATAATTGAATTATAATTCAATTTGTGTTGCCTGCTTTGTTTGCCACACTTTAATTTTCAATTATAGCTCAATGCATATTAGAAACTGTCTGGCAAAGAGTGAAAGATACAGTTACAGCAGCAACAAACAGCTGCAGATACATTTGTATCTGCGCTACTGCAGTTCGCGCTGGCGTGTTAGCTGCTGCGCATGCGCAAATAAATTCGATTAGACTTTGTGGATTTTTCACTTAAATTTTCATGCGAATGCATTTAAAAGCAATGCCAACAAAATAAATATGGTCCGTAATGTAACTCGGAAAAAGTGAAACAAAAATGAAATCATTTTTATACAATGGCGACTTGCAATTAAGAACGCTTTCCATTTTTTTTCGTAGTTATTGCTGCCTTTGGATTTTCTCATTCATGCCGAAAGTGTATATATGTATATATAACTTTTACTGAAAATAATTGAGCCAAAAATAAGTAAGAGTGTAAGCGGGATATATTACTTCGATTCACTTAATAATAGCTTAAAATTGTTAGGCTCATAAAGTTTTGTTTTAATGGCATCTTATGTGTGGTTTTTTTGACTATTTGATAATTGCTTTGTAACTCTGTAAATGCGCCAAAAGCAGTTATATTTTCTTTCATATATTGATTTTTTTTTTGAAAGTTAGTTTGGGAAAACAAAGAAATTCTTTTGTTACACAAATCTATTGAAAAAACAGCATTTGATGTATATGATACACTTGGCTTTGTCTATCGCTTTAAGAGATCTACATGAATGCACTCAAAAACCGTGTTTGACACATTTACGCTCAAAATGAATGAATGAATGAATGCGATTAATGTGTATATGTGTCTGGTTTGATTGTAACGAAGTAACAATAAAGTGAGCAGAGTGAAGAGAATTTTTGGTTTTCACACGGCAATGCATATATGGATAGAAGTTTTTGCCCGGTTTTCAGGTTTTCACTGTAAAATGTATTCCTGGGACTTGTGACCGGCAAAGCCAACACATATCTCTTATATATGATCTCACTCGCATACGAATATTCATTTAATTTTTGCTTTGCAGTTTGAATAGTGTGATACAGGTCCGTGACAAAAACCACATAGAAAGAATTTATTTTTGTAAAAAATCCTTCTTGAAGGCTGTCACTCATACCTTGTTCAACTTCATACTTGTCAAATCTATATGTAACTCTTTAGATGATTGCAATACTCAATGTACGTCGGGAGAATGTCAAGTATTTATGACCTCAATGCCCATGCAACTAAAATGGACACCATTTAACTATTCACAAACAGGACGGTTTCTCAATTTCGATGTAACATCGAATGGAATTTGTAAAAGAGTGCTTATTTCACACTGCTGGAAAATGTGAATGTTCTTTACGCCCATTCGACTGGAATGTTCAGTTAAATAAACCGAAACTTAAGAATTAAGAATTTGCTGTTTGAATTCATTTGGGCGTTTGTATTCTACACAACAGTGAGTGCGAAATGCATTGGAACATTCGTGCCAATTTCAAAGACTGTGAAGTATTGTATTCGGTAATCTGCCAGAAATCTGTCCTAAAGCGTATTCAAGGTAACTTGTATCATTCAAAAAAGTACAGACAATCTTACAATTGTAAAGAAACGTCGTAAAAAAACGTAAGATATTTGACAGCTCATTTATACTCTCGCTTAACAATACTTTTAAGTCCCATTTTGGGCCGTGGAGGTAGAACTTGTAGAACTTTATCTCCTTGATTTTTTTATGCTTAAAAGTAAAAACTCTTATTACTTCCACGTTCCCTAATGTCTCTCTTCCATTTTAGTGAGTCTTGGCAGACAAACGCTTGTCGCCAATGCTAAGGTCCCGGACGACGCTCACGCAACGCTGCCAAGACGTAAGACGTAAATTCCTGTCTCTAGTAACCATGTAGAGGTTACCGGAGGAGTCGAACCTGATTTAGTCACTGATCTTGATGGCTTGCAATATCCACCTGCACGGTGTCGCGGATCTTGATCAAGAGATGGGGATAACGAATGGTGCGGCCGTTGTGTGTAAACAGGAATGACACGCTTTTGGCCTCCAATTGTGACTTGCGCACGTTGCAGAGCTTATACTTCGCCTCCTCGGCGAAAATGCGATGGATGGAGAAACGCCGTAGACCAAGTGGAAGGACTCACCGATCTTCTCAATGGTGATGACATACATATACGATCAGTGAGCACCTTGCCGCCAATCTTGATCAAACGCTGCATAACGATTTCAGTCACCTCAGCGCCGTTCAGGGCGTATTTGAGACGCTTTCCCAAGAAGGACAAGAAGCAGCGAATGGAGCAGCTGGTTCAAAAACACCTTTCAATTTGTCCAACATCCATGTATTTGGTGCAGCTAAATGCTCCAAATGCTTTTTGGGCCCTCGCGCGATGAGAAAAAGGAAAGGAACAGGCAATTCTGCTTTACTGAAACAACAATTTCGAGTGGCCATCAAGTTCAACCTATTTGCACCCACTAAATTCAGTTTCGCTCGCTTGATATAAAGTTTGCGAAGTTATTTCCGGCATTTGTTACGATATGCGCTTAAAAAACATATCTATGCATCAGGCCTTAAGATCTTGGAATTCTTATGTGTAAGCTCGAAAATCGCTCAATGTTGCTGCGCGATCTTTGTCTCGAGTGTCTACTGTTAGAAAAATGAAAAATTGTTAAACTAATTAAGCAGACAAGCCATTTTTGTTGTTGTTATTTTTTCTACTTACAATAATAGAGTAAAAGTTTTCCCAACTCGTGCGAGTCAACGTATCTTCAAGTGTGCGTTTTTAAAAATAGATTCAAAAATGTGGCATTTTATTTTAGAGAAATACTTTTGTGCATTTATGTGAGGGTCTTATGTATTTAAAGTATCTTTATGTGGCAAGGCATATACACACATATGTACCATAATCAATGCACTTGAGTTTGATTGTTACTCCTCGATATTTTCCATTTCCCAGCTGTCAGCTGAGCTCAGCTGATAAATGCCAGTCAAAATTGCTTTTCTATAAGTCTTATCTGCAGGCGCTCCCCATAATGAGGGTCAGCTGTGCCACTGTGCAGTTTGTCTTTCCCAGTTTCTTATTGATTTGTTTTTGGGGATCTTGGGTTTTCGGCAGCCCTGTGGTAATTATTGGCGTTTATCGGCTACCAAACAATTAAGCGTGTTTACTTTACGAGCCAGGCTTTGACCTCAAGTTGGCGCATTTCGGGGTTCACTGCTGGGGCGTTTCACATGCGTTTTGCGTGCGATTTGCGTGCGTTTTGTGAGCGTTTTGAAAACGCTTATGTAAGTTTGTCGCCAAAGTGCGGGCGTGTTAGAAAGTGAGTCTCTAAATGGTGTTTAATATGGGGCAGCATGCACGGCTACACATACACATGTACTTATGTATATACAAATTTGTTTACATGTATGGCATAAATTAAGTAATTTGCTTTTATGACATTTTCTTGTTGTGTGTAGTTTTCTGTCTTATTTCTTAAATAAATATTAGTTTGTTGTTTCTTGTCGCAAATAATTGTAATTCAGCTTTGCGTAACTTTTGTTGTTTGGTAAAAGTGTTGTGTGGGTGTGTCTTTGCGTGTCTATCAACACTTGGGACACCTGTTAGACTTAAACATTATATAGTCTAAGCATAACGAGCAATTTATGTATTTAGCAATTATTTGCTATGTATTTTTAATGCCACTTGGTTTTTAAATTAAAAAAATATCAAGCCATAAAGAGCACTAAAAAAAAGTTGTAAATTATTAATCCTATGTAGCTGCGCATTGCTTAATACTTAACACTTTTGCAGCCGTTGAGTTTTACTTTAATTTTAGCTTTGCAAAAAAAAAAACCAAAAAAAATATATAAATTAAAAAAAAAAAACTTTCTCCGAGTTGTCGTGCCAACTTGACGCACAAGCGAAAAAAAAAAGAAATAAACAACAAGCAGATAATTTACAGCTATAGAAAAATACAAAAAAACAAAATTATCATTGTTCAGAGATACAGCAGAGTTTGAGTCTTGCTTTTGAGTTATGTGCGTCCAAAACTTGTAGAAAACAAATAAAGTTTTGTAAAAAAAAAGAGAAACAAATGAATGCTTGAGCTTGAACTTTGCACAGTGAAGCTAATTAAGCAGAAAACGAAAAACATAAATAATAAATAAATATGAAAAAAAAAACAAAAACAACAAAGTGTATAAAATATGTGCTTTTCTTTTTGGTATTGAAAGGTGGTGACCACCCACCTGTACTTTATATTTTCACTGATAAGATTCACCTACATTTAAATATTTTAAGAGATAAGCATGCACGTCTCTATATATACGTATCTATCTTGTTGTATTTCTGAGAACAAGCTCTAATCAATCTCAATCACGTTCTACTTATCGACAGACAGCATGATTCAAATTCAAACTGTCTGTAGTAACTTTAGCTACAGTAGACGCTCTTTGCTTAGAACCACTTGAGAGAAAAACATATCATAGTACAAACAATGGCCTTATCACGACAGTTGCGATATGCAGTATTCGCAGACTTTTCAAACGAATCCGATTCGCATACTGCATAATACTAGTTCATAGTTAAAAACTCTGAGGTGTGATCATGTCTAAGCCATTGTATAATAATAAACAGGTAAGTCTAAGCCGCTGCTCTCACACTCTTTGATTGTTTATATTTCATTCTGTTATAAAAGTCAATGAGAGAGGCTGTGTCCACGCTATTGCTATTTCTTGTTCAGGCTAAGTACGCAGATACGTGAAATAATGCGCGACGTAATCTGCAATAAAATGTTCTCGTCTGGATTGTAATGAAGTAAACAAAGCGAAATGTGATCAGACATCTTGGAAAGGGAAGCAAATTACATGATCATCCCGTTTTGTCAGTTGTGTTTCAAAGAGCTTGAAATTTAATAGAGTGGAATCCTTAGTCGGCTTGCAGTGCAAACTTGTGCGTTTTTTTATTGATCTTTCTCAATTTTACGGTCTGGTCACTTGCCCAACGCAACCTTCTAAGCATTAGTTGGGGGTGAACTAGAAATAATGTGTTCAGTCACACAAAGTGGCGTTCTAACATTGGTTCACTTAAACCAAATACCAAAAAGTTATATCCCTGCAAATGCTGTAGGTTGTGAGCTGCTTGAGCTATTCAACAAAGGAATCGCTCCTGGCCATACCGAAGTGTATGGCAATCAGAAACGTTTCCGCATACGCACCTCTGTGAATAGTTTAAGTTACCTTCACTCAATATACAATTGCGAACAGTTTTAAACTGAGTTAGGCATGTAATTTTTCTGAATAAAAGCTGAATGTCACTACAATTCTATTAGACTAGACTATTAATTGAATCGAATTATAAGATTTTTATCACAGTTCTTGCGAAGCAATTTTACCTGTAACCAAAATTGCAATGAAATTCCACCACAAAAATACAATGAAAATGTATTGTTTAAGTAACCCCTTCTTGAAATCTCTTCTTTTATATTTCTCAAACTTGTATTTTTATGATTTAAAAAGTTTTTCTTTAGCTGGGATTCAAAATGTTTGTATAACTAAACCAATGTTCGTCGGAACCAAAAATTTTGTTCGAGCTCTTCTACCTTAACCGGGTAAGCTGCTCTGCAAGCGTGCGCGCCATTACAGGACCCTTATATAACTTTTGCAAGGACGAGTAAGAGTAGTAAACGGTTTAGCACCACTTCTGCTAGATGTAGGATCAAGTACTTAGGGGTTTACTTTTTAAATAACATTTCATGCCTGTCCGAAATTACACCTAAATAGATTGCAGACTTTTTCTCTGCATATGGATGGTCACTGTAGACCCTACGATAGCACAATGGCAGGCAGATGGCCTGGCAAAACTCTGAACAGAACATTATATCCCCAGAACTATTAAGCATAAGAACTTTTTTTTACTTTTTCACAGCTTATATGATTAGAAATTCGTAGGAAATTCCAATTCGCTAGCAAAAAGTTCCAACAGCAAGTAACTTGAATATGTTTTTCAGACTCATAACAAAAATCAATCAATATTGAAACGAGAGAAGTATATTTTTGCATAATTTCTAGTTGTTCTCGCTTTGCAGCTGTGTAAAATATGCGTTCTTGCGTTCTTTTAATTATTTAATATCACGTATCGTTTACGCTATAAAAATTTACATGAGAAACTAAAAGCTTTTAAATATTCTTTAGAATATATATTATTATTACGATAGTTCATACAAATTAAGCTCAATGTGAATTAAGAGAAGATTTCATAATGTTTTTCCCGAAAATGAGTTAATGAAAATAACAATAGTATGTTTATAAGTTACGTCATAAGTAAAGATCACGTGTAAATACAAGATACTTTCTTCTTAGTCGTAATTTTTCAAGTATTTTTCAGTTCAAGAAGAATCAAGAATTTTTGTTTGTTCACGAAATCAAGAATCGAAATCAGATTCATATGTTTATGCGGAATTCTTATTTCCACATAAATTTTTGTGAGTGTTGAAAATCTATATATAAAACGCTAAGCGGAAATTCAGTGTGGTAACGATTACCTCGTAATAACGTAACGTTTTAAGGCGAAACCTATACCATCCGAAAGATAAAAAGCTAAGTTTCAACTGAATTCGTTGCGTTTTAGTCAGGTAAAAATTGGTTTTGACTGGTGGTTTCATGGTTACAAATGGTTACAACACCACCTTAACCATCACTTCCATGAACTTAAAGGTAGCTACTTTTCTTTTCCAGATCATTTATACGCAAAGCAGCAAAAAATTTCTCTCATGCTGCCTCACTCACACAATATTGTGGTGCCTAGAAGAAGAAGAGTAAGCCTACTTAAAAATATTATATTGCAAGGTCACGAATGTGCTATTTAGAATGTGATATATTTCTCATAATTGAGGATTATACTCTCCCTTTGCGAGAGTCCGACTTATCTTGTGAAAGGCGACTGCCACTTCTGTCTACTTTATTTCCTTATGCTTTTTCTCTACTCAACTTATTTTCACTCCCCACACATCCTTTATCGATGAATTCTAATCTAATCAAAAAACCAAAAATAATCATATTTCAACTTTGAAGTTTAAACTAACAAAATTCTTTTAAAAAACGGCCTGGGGGATCTGAAAAGGACACACTTTTGTCCCATGTCGGCAGGGTGTTCAGGGTGTTTGTTACATCTCTCCAAAACTTTGTGAAGGCAATTTGGTGAAGCTTTTGAAAAAGACAACTGAAACCGCTCATAACTTGCGGTAAAGTTATAAATTTTTAGCTGCTTTGTGATTTGTTATTTGTTGTGATTTGTTTCTGCAATTCAGTGTCCGTGTCCAATGCATAAAGACCTTTTACTAGGGAAATGAACTAAGAATTACATTTTTAAAATGTACCAAAATAATGTGCAATGTAAGACAGGAACTAGACGCAATCCTCACCTTTCTTGTAAATTATCCAATTCAGACAAGTGGTCCAATGTTGAACGTGTCCAGTTTAGACAGTTTTCACTGAATTTGCTAAAATGTTCTCCTTTGCCAGTATCTACTGTGTGTTTAGAGCTGTTGCTTTGGCGAATAAGCTGTGGAGCGTTTTCAGCGCTTTGCATGCACAGTTCATGACCACAGACACAGATTGCATTATTTATGGCATTTTATATGTTAAATTGTGTTATATAAAAATAAATAAATAACAAACTAACAATAGAGTGCGGAGCACACATAATGTGTTGCATATAAATAAATATAGCTTAAGCCGTAAAAAAAAGACATTAAAAGTGCGTGCCCCAAGAAAATGAAAATCTGCTCCCACTCACGGACACATAACAAACACCGATACACCCATACACGCTCATAAAAAGTGAAAAGCTGCACTATAATGTGCATAATTACAGCGGGCTTAACGCAAACTTAACTAGGTGCCCCCTTAGGGCCCCAGCAGCTAGGGGCCCAACAAGGGGCCCACGAGGGGCACCCACAAACGCTCTGCGTCTGCGTAACTGCGACATGGGTAAAGCGTCTCGCCAAGTTGGCGTTTTTTCTGCTGCTGCTTCTTCTTCTTTTGTATATCTGTTTTTTAAGTAATTTTTTACTTTTATACGTTTTTTTTTACGAGTTCGTGCCAATATGCAGTTTTTGCTTTGCAAATTTCTTCGTTAGACTTGAGTTCGTTTTTTTTTTCTAAAACAATTTTTTTATTTTTTAAACTTATTTGCTTTGTTTGAGCAAAAACTTAAATGAAGCTTGACTTGCACGTTTGCAGCGAGTTTATAAAAATCAAATTAAATATAAATTACATGTAAATTGTTGTTGGCAAACACAAAAATTTTAAAAACTCTCAAGAAATGATATTAAAATTTAAATATTTACTCGTATTTGTTTATATCTAGTTTTGTTGTGTTGTTGTTGTTGTGTTTGTTTTAAGCAGCTGCTACAACAAGTTTTGTGAAAGTCTGTAACTTTGTTGTTATTGTTGGTTTTGACCAGCGCATAGTTAATATGCAACTTGTTGTTTTTGTTGCAATCGTCAGCTACAAAAGTCGCAATGCCGGTGGCAATGTCTCTGTTGATTGTTGCAAAGAAACAAAAGGCGTAGGCCTCTGCCATTAAAAACACGTTGCAACGCGTCTTTCAGTTGTTGTTGCTGTTGTTTTTATTGACAGTTTCTGGCTTTTTCGCTAACTTGTTGCCATTTGTCGCAGGTCTTTGCTCAACGGACAGCGAACCTAGCGAACAAACAACGGCTTTCTTGGGGTTTTTCATAGTGTCATTTTGCTGTCATCATATCATCTATGAGCTGTACCATTCATAAACTATTGAAATTGATCAAGTTTTTATAAACTTGCAGTACAAGCGGCATTTTTATGAAGACTAGAAAGCAATTACTCTTTTTGGTAAGCTAAAGGAGTTGCAAGCAAAAGACAGACAGAGAGAGATAGAGTTGCTATCTGCTTCAAAATTTCTTGCTTCCTTTTGAAGCAATCATGACTGTTCCCAAATCCGATTTCGATTTGTGTTCAAATGTGGTATTGGGAACAAGCCTTAAGGCTGGCTGTGACAAAGAACAGAGACGGAAACAGAAACTGAATTTCTGTTGCTGTTTCACTTTCTGTTTTGTGGGTCTGCAACAAAGAACAGAAACAGCATGTAATTTGAACATGAACATTCGTGTCGTGTACTGCGCGTAAAGCAAGGGTCGGCAATGCCAGCAGAGGCGTTGTATGCGTGTCTCAGCAGAGAAAAGTTGTCAATGGGAACATTCGCATGCATGTGGTCACCATGGTTTTCTCAGTTAATTTTGGCAACTGTCTTTTCTCAAAGTTGTGAATTTAAATAACAACAAGGAAGATGCGTCATTAGCTAACTTCATTAAGTGCAAAAATTTCCTGTCTATGAACAGGATCTGTCCCAGAAGTAATGTGAATGACCTTGTGCTAGCCGCAGCAAGCCGCTGATATGTGTTTTAACCAACAATAACGAACCATATGCCTGCAGGCTGTTTCACAGCGCGCTGGAATTTCAAGAGCAATAAAATGTGTGGAAAGCGAATTGCATACTGAACTCTAATTGACGAATTGAAAATTATCGCTAAAACTACTTGCAAATGCGATTTCAAACTAGAAAACTGTGCTAGAAAAAACGTTTTTCATAACATTTCTGTACAGCTTCATTGTCATAAAAAGATTGATAAATTTTAAGATTTCAATGGGCCCATACACACAGCAATCGGTTGGCCAACCTGCGGTGTTAAATCAAACTATTTCAACCAAAATGTCACTGCGATTGGCCAACCGATTGCTGTGTTTATGGGGGCCATAAGACCAATGAGTACGATCTGTCGATCGGTTTGCATAACGCTCTTAATATAACTATGTGTAGCACATAAAAGTTTTTAGTTTTGCACCTTTTTTCTCTTTGTTTACTCTTTTACTCTTTCAGAGAGTAACTCTGATTCTCGATATCGCTTTTGCAGAGTAAAACCCTTTGTTAACTCTACTGAGAGTTCGTATCTGAGCTATTGTAGCATCCAGCACTTCAAATGGATTTAATTGCTAAAAACTTGACCTCTCCGATTAATATTATACTTCAAGTTTTTCTGGAATAATGAAGCTTGTCTTTCAAACTGTCTATTAAACTGACAATATGTCGAAAGTAAAACGTATAATTGGAAGGCATTGTAATTGCCTAATTGCAGCTGTCATAAAAAACTTAACAATATTCAATTTCTTTTTAGATGGTTTTTCCTATAAAGGTCTAACAGCAGAGCAGAACTTTTTATCCAAAAGTTGCACAAGGGGCTCAAGTGAATGGTGTGCCATATGATGGCTGCAAATCCACAAACTAAACCCACAATATTTTAAAACTCTTTTTATTTTTATTTTATTAACAGGTGAAATAGAGCGTTAATAAGAAAACAACACATGGAGCAACTTAAGATTTGCTAGCTAACAACTTAATATACAAATACTATTTTTAATATAAAATAAAAGAGCTAATAAAATGACGACGGGGAATAATAAAACGCTGCGTTTAAAAGCTATTTCAACATTTAAAACAAAAAAATTATTTATGTGTGTAATTAAAGCAAAGTAGCAATTCTTTAAAATGCTAAATAGGTAAATTTTCGTAATAGCAAAAAAGAAAACATCGCATCAGCTCTTGTAATAAAAGAAATTCCAGAATTTGTATGATTCAATCATAAAGTATAAGTAAAATTGCCAATAAGCTGACATTAACATTCATTTATTGACTTGATATGGGTTTCTTTTGTTCCATAATCTTGTGATAATATTAACTCGAGCCCTAAATGTGATACAAACATATCGCGAAACAAATCTCAAATATCGCATGACCAAAAAAAAAACGCTTTGCGCCAATTTTGTCAAATTAAATGCGCAGCTTTTTGATTAAAAGTATAAAAAATTAAAGCAAAATTTCGAGATTTCAAAAGTTGCGAAGTCAACAAAGCTCATATTACTCGAAAAACTTACTACCAATCGAAATGAACTGTAATTCAAATTGAAACTAACTAAATATGTATTGATTTAATGTGTTTCAGACGATTTTGGTAATGAACTCAAAAAATATTTTCGAAAATACAATTTTGGCTTTTGAGTTTCTTGCCCTGTAATCCACAATGGAGATAAAAAAAACACTTTTGAACCGAAGCTTAAATACCTTCAATTCAAGTAACAAATTCATCGATCGACATAAAGCTTCCCGAATAATATGGCATTTTATGGCTTCGCCACTCTCAAAATTTTGTATTTTAATTTAAATATTGAAGTAGCATTAATTCAAAAACTGTTCCAGATAATTCAAAACGGTTTCCGGTTGCGAAATCAGCAACATCAAGTTTAGGTATGTTTAAGTCATGGGGTTTGTTTTGTTTATTTTTTGGCGGAATTGGGGTTTGTTTTGTTTATTTTTTGACGGAAATTCAATAAAATTGACGATCATGGCATTTCATCGATTTTTACTAAAAGCTTCGCCATTTAGTTACCGATTTTGCTCAAATTAGTGTTGAAATGTTCGCAAAGAATCAATATATCGGACTCAAGTGGCGTGAAAAACTTTTGTATTTTTGAACTATTTAATTAAAAAGAAAACTTTTTTTTTTTGATTACAAACACAATTTTTGTGCTCATTGCACTGTAACAATCGAATCAACCTATATTTAATCACCTTTAATTCGCAATACAGTTAAACTCAATCGGTAGTGAGGATCCTGAGTAAAATGGAATGTGCTGACTTCGCAACTCTCGAAACATCAAAATCCAAAAAATCAGCAAAATGTAATGGAACTTTGGAAGCGATACACTGTTAAAATTTACTCCAAGAAAAGTAGATATCTGCGTGTGTAACGTTAGGGTTATGAAAATCATGAACTTAAGTGGTGGGTAAGGAGTATTACTTCGACGAAAGGTCAACATTTTTTTAAGGCTCTCACGTGTTTACGTAACACATTTGCTGGCTCAAGCGCTCTTATTTACAACAAAAAGTGCAATTTTGTAGAATTTTTTCTATATCTTTGGAACCATACATGGCAGGTTTCGGTTGTATGCTAAAATATCTTGCAGCGGTTTTATGTTGTCTCAGAATTAGCACAATTCAACAAACTAGCACTCTGTACCAATTATGCTCTTTTTTTGGTTCAAACTAATTTCAAGCTTTGAGGCCCTTCGAAATCTAGGCATGCCTACAGACGAATGGAAGCATATGGCTATATAGACTCGACTTTTGAAAATAATGCGAGACAACCTACACAACCTGACCGAAATTTTCTGCGGTTGGCCAACCTTCTATTCTTCCTGCCAACACAATGCACAAATCTGGCTACAGGATATAATATCATATGACCAAAGCAAATATTTCGCCATTTTTGTCAAATTAGCTTTTGGCAAAACATAAAACAAATTTCTTAAACCAAATAAACAATTAAGTGAAAATTGGAATACCAAACTTACCCACAAAAACTCGTGTTTGAAAATTTCACGGCGTCAGCAGAGGCAGACCACAAAAAAAAACAATTTCGCCTGCTAATTATCCAAAATGATGTATGTAACTATACAGCTATACATATATAATTATGTATATATATATATAGTATATATTATATATTATATATTATATAGTGAAATTTAAGACTGGCCAGAAAGAGTTTAAGGTGCTAAAAATGTTGCCGTTTTTTGCGCTTTTTCTTTAACGAAATTATGAAATATTCAGATGGCGCAAAGAAAAAGGTCTGAGAACCGTTTAGCTATGCCAACTTTTTGCTGTTGTTGTTGTTGTTATTGCAGTGTGTTTTTTTTCTGACGTTTTGCTTTTGGCCACGTTTTGGCAGTCTATTGAACGCGTTGAGGTTGCGTTAAGGCTGTTAACTTGTTTTAAGGTTTAACTTGGCCACTTAGCCACAGAAAGGGAAGGCAACTGTTTGCTGCTGGGTTGGTGTCACTTACACAGGCGCGTTGCAGTTGTTGTTGGAGCTGCGGTTTTGAGCTGACAACGCGTCTTGGTATCGGTTTCAGTGCGTTTCAGTACCGTAAAAGAGTCAACTCCGGCCGGTTTACGTTTTGTTATTTTTAGCTAGAATTCGTTATGCACCATACGAAAATGCATGAATCACTGCAAAACTTTTTGTTTACTTAAAACTTACTGTGTCGATAATATTTGTGGTTTCGTTGTTGTTAGTGTAAAATTGTTGTCGTTTTTTTTTTCATTTATTTTTTGTCGTTTAGAAAGTGGGTTAACTTAATCAACGCGTCTTGGCTTGGTTTTATGTAAATATTTGTGCTTAAACGCCTTACGCCTATATGTATTTATCACGATTTATATCGATTTATTGCATATTTCAACTTCATTCAACTTTGTATCTTTCACTTCTCTGACTTTGCTTTCAGTTCGCAACTACAACTTGATGATTGTATTCCGCTAAAGACGTTTGCACTTCAACTCGTTTCGCTAGCGACTAAATGAACGTTGGCTCCAGACGCTTGACGAACAGCTTAAGCCATTGAGGCGGCTTCGTGCTTTGTTGTTGAGTTGTTGATCTTCGTGCGCAGGTGAGAGAGTGGCGTTCAACAATTCAACAACGAAATAGCAGCACAAAAGCCAAGCAGCAAAAACTTACAGCTAGCTTAGCTTTTTAACGGCTTTTCGCTACCTCTCTTTCTAGCTGTTGTGCGAGCTTAAATGCAGCGCAGCTTCAGCTTGATTGCAGCGAGCCACAAGGCAACAACAACAACATGGAACACAATCAGTAAAACAAACAACAAAAAAGTCGCGATCACGTTCGGCGCTCTGTCGCTTTGCTCGTGCTGCTTGTGTGCGTTGCTCGCGCCGCCAGCGTCTAATTGAGACTGACGCGTGAGGGAGACTTTTTGTGCCGGCTGCGTTCTGCGTGCTGCGCTCGACGGCGCGCCGCTGCAGCAGCGCACAGCAATTCATTTTAAGAAAAGATTCTACAAGTGGCTGCGTGTGAGAGAGAGGCGGTTTCTATTGCCGCTGCACAGTGGACCCAACTGACTTCTTTTTCGGCGAAAATCATAACTTTTGAGCCAGTAAAGATATTTTCAAAGAGATTCCTTAAGCTTCTGCGATACACTGCGATAAATATGTTGTGAAGAAAGGGAGCTTCAAAGAACGTTAGTAAAGTTCGATATTATATCTGTAGTCATATGGAAGAGTAGCTTAAGTCGAAATTAGAAAATGTTGAGTTATTAGAGATTTATGTGGGTCATAGCAATTCACCATTCCTTTTTTAAAACTTGTATAATTCTTCTCTCATAAACTTAAAAAAGGAATGGTGACTTCTAATGACTTCTATAAAGCTCTAGAACGCAATACATCAAAATTTTTTTATGTCGACTTAGGCTACTCTTCCATATGACCACAGATATACACCAAAAGTCTTATCCTTGCAACTATAAAATGTGCTTATTGCTTAATAAATCGTTAAATTTTAGAAAATCTGTTGGCAAGATGTTTGCAGTTTATTTTGATCTTAGTGTACACACGTTCGCCAGATAGAAAAAGCACATTTTAGAACATGGAATTTTTCGATGACATGCAAGGATAAGACAATTGCAGTACATAATATCGAACTTTACTACAGTTTTTTGAAGCTACCTCTATACACACCTTTTTGATCGCAGTGTATCGCTGTAGCTTAATGACTTCTCTGTTCTATGCAATTTATATTTTGAAAATATCTTTACTTGCTCAAAAGTTATGATTTTCGCCCAAAAAGAAGTCAATTGGATCCACTGTGCGCTGCTGCTACTGGAGGTGATCATGCGCGGCCATAAGGGCAAGTGGGTGAATAATCGGAATTTACATTAGCATAGAATTTGAATAAGCAGCTGAGAGGCAACGCTCAAATAAACTTGCATAAATATGTTAATTCGTTACATTTTCAAACTTTGATGTGGATAGAGATTTGAATTTCATCACACTTATGCATTTTTTAAAGGAAATTCTGAATGACAATTTAAATTTTGTTACATTCTACTAATTCATTCACTGCATAAAGTGCAGCCGTAATATACACTCAGTAGTAAGTGTATTCATAGGTCGTAAATTTTTGCCTTTTTCGTCTTATTAAGCGCAGATTTAACTACAAGGCGTGTATGAGTGGAGTTAATGATAATAATAGAGCTAAAAATAGTCTGTAGCACCTCTGTTCACTGCATAAGAAATTATGTGCAATACGCTCAAAAAAAGAAAAAAGAAAACATAGGGTGCTTTTGACGTCACCAGTGAAGGGTGCGTCATCGAACTGTGAAGATTTGTGACTTGGGGGAAGTTCCGAATCAGTGACTAGCGCTAACAATTGAAAAGTGTCTTTCAAAATCTTAAAAATCGTATTGTTTTCATTTATTAACAGCCACTAAATCAAGCATAACTTTTTTTGCGAAAACAGTTTTACATATTTCAATAAGCAGTCGTGCTAAGAAAAACTGAACTCAAATGTGCATTTCGTAGATTTCTATGTGATTTTTATCTTTTCTTATTTTAGACTGATTCATTTTTTGTTTAAAAATTTGAAATTGTTAAATTTAAATTGGAATCTTACAAAAACTATTCCTATATACGATTTATTTAATAAAAATCGAGCTGAAAACTAGAAAAGTTAAATGCAAATTATCCGCGTTCTTTTCGCCGTCTGTTTATAAATCTGTGAAAAGGCAACAGTCACCAAAATCGATCAATTTTAACCAAAAGTCTTCTGTAAATTTTGACTGTCGTTCGTATTTTAACGTAAATAGGTGTTTACACATGAGATTTAATGATAATATCAAACGTATTTTTCAAATTGAGCCAAAATCAGATAAATAAATGCAATGGATTCTAGATGAACTCTCGGAAATTTTAAATGATTTTCGTATACGCTGCATATTTATATACGATAAAATGAAGATATTTACATTTATTCGCGAATTCCAACAAGTTGTTAAAGATTTGACGCAATCTATAAAGCTCGCCCAAGATATACGCGAAGAACTCAAAAGAACTCGAGCAGAAAAGATGTGTTTAGTAGAAGTTCACTTTTGTGTTAAAGTGTTCGTTCATATTTGTTAGAAGAGTTCTTGACATTCAACTATGATTCATTCGAATTTGAGAAAGCAGCTGATAAACTCTTCATGCAAAACAGTTGAGTTCTATAAACAATATCGTGCCATCTGCTGTTCTCGTTAAATTAAAGGTGTGCACTGCGATTTAGTTCGTAAAGGTGATATCAAGCCTAAAAAACTAAATGGAGCAGCTTGATAACTTTCCACAAGAAAATTTCCCGAGTATAGATGTACATATGGTTTGACTGCTCTGGCAACTCATCATGACTTTGGAATGGTAAGTAAGTCATACATCAATGATTAAAAGCAGACCTAAGCAAAAATTTCCTCATTTTTTGTTAAATTTTATGGTTTACGCTAATGTTATCAAAAATTAGGTCAGGAAAGATGAATTTTTCAATGAAAATTTTATAAAACTATGTTTAAATGTTTTGTTTTTATTTTTAACCTTAGTTTGGAAAATATTCGCTTAGCAATTAGTTTGCCCTTTTAATTAGTTTACCCCTTCAAGATCGCCACATCCTTTGTAGCAGCGGTTAATGTTATTGTTCCAAATTTTAATTTACAGATTTCACGGATTTCGCTGTATGTTTCCCCATTTTCCATTTCAATATCTTTGGTGTTTACTTTGGGAAATTTGATTGTCGGTTTCTCAATTTCAATTTTAGTCATTCCGATTTTGGACCAAAACATTTTGGTTACTAGCGCTTACTCCTGAAGTATATGTAAAGTTATAAGTCAGGAAGTTGAGATAAAGAGCAAGAAGGAGATGAAGAAGAAGATGTATGTACATAGTTCTTACTATGTCTTCGTTCATTTGCATTGGAAGTTCTAATAAATCGAACACCACTCCATATAGTTTTAGAGCTCCAACTAAAAAACTAACTCTATTGAGGACGTCAGTGGAAGGTACTGCCAGGGGTCACCTAACCGGGGCCCAGGATGCTGACATACTGGTTAAGACGATTCCGATATTCTCGGAACCCAGAGATGAAATGGCTACTGAGGACCTCTTCAATCGGAACTTCAACACCATAATAAGTAACAAACGACAACTGGACAACATTGGAGGATATGCATTCTATGAAAAGGCACACCATAGTTTGATATACGGATGGGTCACTGACGAAAGAAGGCTCAGGACTAGGAGTCGCGGACTCGTCTGTCAGAATCTAAGGGCGTGCATACTAGCGTCTTCCAGGCTGAAAATTCTCGCCATAGGCCGATGTGCAGATATAAATTTAGCGGTTGGACAAGAAACGGCGCTGCGAACACCATAATAGCGAAAACATACCATAAAGCAGCTGCTGAGAGAAGAGAAAAGAGCAAGACGGGCTACGAACTGGCAGGATTCTCCGGACCTCAAACAGGCCGAACTACTGCTCGGCTCCTATAACTTGGATAGGTTAAACAAAATATCACAATTAAGGAAGGATTATGTTAGAACTTGTATCACCAGCTCTAGTGCCTGTAGGTTCTATGAACTTGAGTAGGAATCCTTGCAGCTGAGTGTGATGCCCTGGCGAGGAGATGGCTGTTCCTCCTGGCGGGGTACAGAATCTTGCTTACTGAAGTAGCCCGACTGGAACCATCCCAAATAATTAAATTTATTGTAGAGGTGATGTTTGCAGGGGTGCTTTACTACTCTCCATTAACATTATTATTATTATTAAACAACAAGTAACAAAGTTAATAAATAAAGATAGTAAACTTGTATTATTGCTTAAAGTTTTGAAAAACTCGTTAATATATCACAACTTAGCTAATTTACATTATAATTGAAATTTATTTTTTGTCTTTCTTTGTTTGTTATTAGAATTAACACTCCGCGGTTCAAAATGCAATTCAAATTACAACTACAACTTACTGTTTGTAAGTGTTACCTGACGGCTGAAACACGGCGCAGTGCATCTAAAACTGCCCATCTGGCAACACTATCCCAGCACAGCAATATTTTTTTCATCGAACCTACTTTGCAACACTTGCTTTGCTCACACACTTCACAACACTAAATTGTGCTCACATAGCAAACATTCATATTGAGGTTTAATTTTAAATTAAAATAGCATCTGTGTAAACGTACAGCACTTAAAAGCACAGCAAATGCCTCAGCAAAATGAGTGATATCAAGGAAATTGTTATTGTGGTTAAATGGAGCGGCAAGGAATACCCTGTAGACATGACGGACCAGGACACTGTCGAGGTGCTGCGTCATGAAATTTATCGCAAGACACAAGTGCGACCCGAACGTCAAAAACTTATAAATCTCAAGCATAAAGGTAAGTTGCAAGTAATTAAATGGATGCAGCATTTATAGAGCTCCATCCTTGACAGGCAAACCAGCGCCGGACAACCTAAAGCTATGCTATCTGGATTTGAAGTCCAACTTCAAGCTGATGATGGTGGGCTCTACAGAGGCGGACATAGAGGATGCCTGCAGTCTGCCCGAAGATATAAGCGAGGTAGTCGATGACTTTGATGATGCCGACGAACGTGAGGAGTCTGTGGAGAATTCTGCCGTCTATCTGGCCAAGATTCAGCGCCGCGTGCGTGACTATAAAATCACAGAACTAGCGCCACCACGCGAGGGCAAGAAATTGCTAGTGCTGGACATAGATTACACGCTCTTTGATCATCGCTCGCCCGCCGAGTCGGGCGCAGAGCTAATGCGTCCCTATTTGCATGAGTTTCTGGAGTCAGCCTATCAGCACTATGACATAGTCATTTGGTCGGCCACAAGCATGCGCTGGATTGAGGAGAAAATGCGTCTGTTGGGCGTAGCCAACAATGAAAACTACAAAGTCATGTTTTACCTCGACTCAAGTGCCATGATTTCGGTACATGTGCCGGAACGTGGCGTCGTGGATGTCAAACCGTTGGGCGTCATTTGGTCACTCTACAAACAGTACAACCCGGGCAATACCATCATGTTTGATGACATACGCCGCAACTTTCTCATGAATCCCAAGTGTGGTCTTAAAATACGTCCCTTCAGACAGGCACATCTAAATCGCGGCAAGGACAGGGAATTGCTCAAATTGTCCGAGTATCTGCGTCAAATTGCTATGCATTGCAAGGACTTTAATGTACTAAACCATCGCAAATGGGAGCACTACGATCCGAAAAAGAGCTCCTAGATCTCGGCCGTGCAGCCTTAATGTCATTTACTTGTTTACATAAAGGCTTATTGCTGTTTGTATGTAAGACTCTCATAAGTTTATTAAATTAAAACGAATTTTTGTACGGCTAATTACATGCAATGCTTTAAAACTACAGCGTATAGCCACCCTGATCAGCCCAGTGCACGCGTCTAGCTTCTAGGTACTCCTCATGCAGTCGGCGACGTTCCTCCTCCAGCTTGGCCAGCCTTCGATACTTCTGCAGCAGCATGCCGCAGCCAAAGAGTATGGCCACCTGAAAGATCAGCCATAGTATGAAGATGGCTATCAACAGGCTCTGATTCATGCAAATGTTGTCCAAATGCAGCTGATCATCAATGCCAGCTATTAGCAGCACACCACGTTCGCCATACAGATAGCTATTGCTGTTGGTCTGATCTGGTCCATGCACGCGCAAATTATAGTTAAGCGGCAGCTCCACTTGACTAACGTTCGCCTGACTGCTGCTATTAGCTGCGTCAACAACCTCCGGAGCCACATCCACCACGGTGGATATGTATACAGGATTTTGTACTTTGAGCTGCGCTGGCAGACGTTCCTGCTCTGCCGTTTGGCGTCTGTATCGCTGAACGCGTTCCATGTCGCCACCACCGCCATAATGTACACAATTGTTTGGAGGGCAATTTTCCACACAGAACCTTATCTTAACATCAAAATTGACATTGGAAGTGCCGGAAAACTTAAAGGCATGAAAGCGCGCGCGCAGCATGCTCTTGGAGTGTGTACGTAGGCGTGTCAGCGCCGGAAAAACGCTGGAATCGGTGGGACAACCTCGCTCATCGATGAGCAGCACATAGTTTTGGTTATCTTGTGTCTTGGCCACCAAGGAGGTGGCACGAAAGTCAGGCAGTGGCGCCAGTTCCAGCTCCAAATTTTGGGCTAATTGATGTGGACTATATTCGGCTACGATTTGCAGCTCAAGGTTTTGACCTATTTGTACGTCGTTCGTTTCGTGCTGATGCGATAAATCGATTATTTGTAGTGTTATCTTCGGCTGAGGCTGCGGCGCATTGCTGGTGTTGTAGTGTACGATGCCCTCGTGTGGAAACATGCTGCAGGATGGACGTGATTAGAAATGGTGTAATCTTTTTAAAGTGCAGTAATCAAGCCGAAATGACAATTTTTAATTTTATGTAATACTCAGAAAACCAATGGTATTAAAATCTATGTTTGAAGTTATAATCCCAAATACTCCAAAAAGTCGCTCTTAGAAGTTGCTACCAAGGGAATATGGTAAGATAAGAAAAATGCGTCTACTGCAATCTAGAATACTTATGTGCCAGAAACTTCAAAACTATCCGGCTAACCGGCTGGGTCTTGTATACTTCACCAGACCGAACCAACTGGTTAGTGTCTGGGGTAACAATCATTCACCTATGACTTTAAACGCATTGTAAGTAAGAATAAGGAGATCTCTGCAGAAAGTTCTTAGCTTTTGGGTATATAAATAGATGGGTGAATCTTTCCGGACAAGCAAACTTTATTATTTTACCAAGGGCACTATTCTTGTCTTAACAAAAACCTAAACCCCATTAAGTGCACCATCATGAGTTGTGTAGTATATGTGGAGAAAAGGAAAATCCGGAATCAGATGCCATCTTTGTTACCTGGAGAAAGTTTTTTCTCTTAGAAAAACTACAAAGATTCAAAGATTCGACACGCTTGTTTAGCAGAAGCCACACTGATAAAACGTCCAAAAACAAAAGCGGACTTCTATTAAAGAAAAGTTGTGGACTCCAAGCTTTGTGCACAATCCTGTTTAGAGTCTTGGAGAGTGCAAACGAAAATTAGTTATTTTGATTTAAGCTGGGTCACATACGTGGAGCTTTTTCGTCAACTTGGTTAGGTCGAGACAGAGTTCACTGTGACCAATCCCAAGGGCATCGCGATCAAATATAGGCCCTACAATCTTTTCGGTTTGAGTGATATGATTCTATTACTCACTGTTCCGCGTATTCCAAAGATGACTCCAAAGCAATAGCATTGGGTATATGCTCTGACGTATCCGCACTGCTGTCGCGCACGCCCACGGTTGTGGTGGCTGTGGCATTGCTTAATATGCAACCCACCTTGATTAGCCTATCGCCCTGGGTTTGCACATTCGGATTGTTCTGTATGACCACCAGAGCCGAGATGAAGGTTCTAAAAGAAGTAGAGTACTTTAGCTTAGATCTGCAAAGTACATGAACTTACCTTTGGTATGCCTTGGTCATCTCGTAGGCACGCAGCACGCCGCAGCGATTTTCCTTGGCCTCGCTGCCTATTTGTAGACGCAGTATGACACTATCGTTGCCCACACCCTGCACCAGGCAATCCTTTGAGTGCATGCTGGCATACATTTTGCCCGCAAACCAGTCCTTGGGCCTATACTTGATGCTCATCTCATCGCGTGTGCACAGCACCTGCACTGCAAAGGCAACAAATGTAGAAAAGTATCTCACAGATGCAGTCTATTAAGGGCAACTGTTGAAGTGCTGCCGACCACTTACCGTCCAGGCACTTGACGCGTCGCATATAAACGGAATTGTCGCGCAGCTTTAAGCTGCGTGGACCCAAGGAGACAATATCCTCTGAATGCAGCAAACACTCGGAACGTGTTAGCTGATTCTCATAGTAGAAGGACACGCCCTGACAGTAGAACTTGGACTCGTGTGTGCACATGGCCTGACACTGCAAAAACCAACATCGATTGTAGGTAGTCATCAATCACATAGCCAATCAATTATACAATCATAATGGGAAACAGACAGAGCGCAACACACACACACACACACAGACGCACACAAAGACACACCTCTTTCTGGGTTAGGCCCAAATATTTGGCTTCCGCATAGATGAAACTGCTGTTGGCATAGAGTTCATAGGCGCAATTGTCATTCTCTATGGCGCGCTCATAGCACTGGTTTTCCATGTACTCCTCATCGTAGGGCGCTGCGCGAAAAGCATCGGGCTGTATAGTTTTGTCCTTGTCGCTCAGCATGCAGCGACCGAGTGTGGTAGGTGGTCCCTCTTGACGAAATCTAGGGAAATGGTTGTGTTATAGTTATATAGACAAAATTGTATCTCATATATGTAAACGACTCGCTTTGTGATTTATGACTTCATTTCGTTGGAATTAAAAACATGATATCATAATCACATAATCACAACGACAAATCGCTTACAAATAGAGAAAAGCTTTCGCATTAAAAATGCATAACAAAAGCCATTAATTTGTACAACAACAACAACAAGCACTTAAATAAGAACAACAAATATTCTGAAAACAGCAAACTGTCAATTAGCCATACAAACCTGGCACGATTATTGCGATATGAGGGCGCAAAAGAGGCGGAAAGGCATTTGAATTCGCTTTCAAAGAAACACTTTTCGGCGCACTCACGACGCGTGACCAGCGTTGAAATAGTCTTCTTGCTCTGAAACACCAAACTGCTGCCGGGAATTTTGGTCAAGGCCCATAAACGACCTTTACACGCCTCGGGCACTGCAACAATAGCGTCAAATACTATATGCATGTAAATTAGCTCCAATACTCTATACACACCTCGCAGGCAGGTCTTTTCGTAGAACACGGCCTCGGCATCGGCCACCAGCGGCAGCTCATCCGCAATGGCCAAGTATCTGGCGGTACGCTCAAAATAGGAGTAGCCATAGCATTCATTTGTATCCAACAGATGCACATAGGCTATGCAATCCGCATCTTCATTGCAGCTGTGCCAGCATGTCTGACTAGCTGGTGCCTCATTGTCTATACGTCCAGACGAACCATAGTAGTCACCGTTCCGTCGATCGCGATCGCGATCTTTGAAGTTGCTTGCAGTGGGCGGCGCATAGATCAGATTGCGTGCTTTGAGGTATTCTAGAGGCGGTCGAAATCCTACGATTTTTTGCAATTGCAGCTGATGTAGCGGACATTTGAGTAGCAACGCATCTGTGGATAGTAGAGGGGGCATATTACTCGATTACTAGATAAACAATGCTTGGCATGCAGCTCAGTTATGTCGGTTATTTGCCGCTTGATGGGGCGCCGATGGGCTTTATAAGTTTCAGTGCATTGTTTGCGCATGATTGGAAATCAAACATTTTTTCAATTGTAAACAAAATTCGATTATAATAGGCTATTATTTATATGCAATGCGGGTAAGACCGGCTTTTATAATTGCATATCAATTACGTTAAAAAGCAATTGCAATTGCAATAAAATTATATACGCAAAAATTGCTAATAAATTGCTGATATGCAATAAAATGTCAAGATTGTCTAAAAATCGATGTTTTTATCGGGAACTTTCAACAGGATGCAGCTAAAGAGATTGTGAGTTAAGTTTTATCACGGCTTTAACAGTCAAGTTCAGCTTACTAGTTACAATCATACTAAATGGCAATTTCGAGTAAAAACGTTTTATATCCTTATCTGTAAATCCGTATAAAAAGTTATGTTAAGTCAAAACAACGACTCTTAATCATGCTGCCGTAACCGAAGCTATAACATCGGCAACTTCTGATTAAAAAGGATTACTACTTGGAGATACAAATCTGGGTAGCTAGTAAGCAAAAATGTCTTCCAAAAGCCAGAGATATTCCATATAAAGTTAATTTTGAGATTTCAACTGTAAGGGAAAAAACCCCAATAAATTCAGTTATGGAATCAAGGTATGAATACAGATTGAGGCCAAAATGAAGAAAATCGTATTCTTTGTTCATTAAAATTACTGCGTTTAAAATTTTTTTGACAAATCGGAAAATGTTTGTGTTTCTGACATTTCTAAGCAATCGCAACGCCTCTCGAGGTAGATCGTATTCTTTTTCCTCTTTATCCATTCCAATTCCCGTTCGCCTTGCTGTTCCTCTTCCCGCTTCCCTTCCCGTTCCCCATCCTTTGCCCCTTTCCATTACCACGACCATTCGCGTTCCCCTTCCTTTTCCTCATCCTCATACTAAGGCCAGTTTGCGTATCCCCACCATAAATTTTCAAGATGCTTGGAGGAAATATCTATACAACAGTATTCTCTCTCTGCGAAAGACTGCCACTTTTCCTGCCTCTATACCTTCTTCTTCATCATAAACTCTTTTTCTATCTTTTCCGTTGCCATTCGTTTAGATTGATTAACAAGCTTAGACGAACTAGCGAGAAATGGAGATGCAAACCACCTGAAGGGACCAGTGCCATTCTGTGGCATTGAAAGACCTACGAATAAGAAACTATCAACAGTGGAGGAAAGAAGTGGGCGAACCGCTGACTGGACGGGGGCCTTAGACAGGCTAAACATCTCCTTATCTACTACAACTATAATAGATTTAAGAAAATTGTTCAACAAAGCAAGAACAACCTAAGATTACTGACAGGCCCACTAACTGGATACTGGAGACTAAAGGGGCACTTAAGTAAGCGGGGCATCACCAACTCTAACACCTATAGGTTTGCGATCAGGAGGAGGAGGAGTCGCGGCACGTGCTCGCCGAGTGTGATGCACTGTCAAGAAGAAGACTGAACCTTAACTGGCCATAACAACCCGTTCTTTCATTGGAATTGTGGTTTTACGCGGTGGGTCCCAAACCCTACGCACTACCCTTTTAAGGCCTACTGGTTTCGAAAGAACCTAGTGTCATTGTTAGTCGCCTCATACGACAAGCTTTGACCTGCTAAGGTGGTATTCTCTAACCCGCTCACCACACGGGGGAAAGACTGAACCTCCTAGGCGGGTATAAACTCTCTATGCCTGATATAACCTTTTTTGAACCATTCCAGATAATGAAGTATATATTAGAGATAGGACTACTATCTATTATTATTACTATCCTTAGACCATGGTAGAGTAATATAAGGTATGATATGCACCACTATTTTTGTGAGCAAGGCAGCATGAGAGAAATGTACTGCTGCGTTGTGTACACACTCTCATGCATACATACATATCGTATCTTATATTATTATACCATGGCTTATCCCTTAGTTGACTATTGGGCGAAGCTTACTGTGTTAACTTTTCCTTTCAAATTTCCGTAAAAGGTCAGGTAAGGTAGTTGAAAAAGTTTGTCACGACTTGTGAACGGGTTATGTGTACATAATTATAAAAGAATTGAGCGGTTTATGTTTATAAAAATGTTGATTCCTAAAGGTTCTGGATTAATGGGTTTAAGGTTAACTTTAATGGCTAAGTTTTTAAAGTACCGTGAAAATGAACACATTTCAAGTAGTTTAGCAATTTGATTTCGTTAGCCATGAAACTTTAAATTTTTGCTCAGCGTTACTTGTCATTTTTGTCTGCTATTTGTTTTATCATATTTTATTGATTGTACAATGTCTACGAATAATTTTAATTTTGCATCTATGGCAGCACAATTGACTGCATCTGAGGAGGGTGTTGCCTTCCAGAACATGGCCTTAACGTGGGACACTGCCGATGATGTAAAAGATGTGGTGCAGGCGTTGAAAAACCAAAAACAAGTGAACTTTCTTAAGTTGGATGGCAACACATTGGGTGTTGAAGCGGCTCAGGCCATTGGTGAGGCGCTTAAGGGGCATCCAGAGTTCCGCAAGGCATTGTGGAAAAATATGTTTACTCGCCGTTTGAAATCGGAAATTCCGCAATCCCTAAAATATCTTGGCGACGGTTTATTTTCTGCTGGCGCTAAACTCAACGTTCTGGACTTGAGCGACAACGCACTTGGTCCAAATGGTATGACTGGACTGGAGGAATTTTTGCGCTCCAGCGTATGCTACACTCTGCAGGAGCTGCACCTCAACAACTGTGGGTTGGGCCCTGAGGGTGGACGTATGTTGTCTAAAGCATTATTGGATTTGTATTCCAATGCCAAAAAGGCAGGCACACATTTGCAGTTGCGCGTATTTGTAGGAGGACGAAATTGTTTGGAGAACGCTGGAGCAAAGGCTTTAGCTAAAGTTTTTGAGACTCTAAAAACATTTGAAGAAATAACTATGCCTCAAAATTCGATTTATCATGAGGGTATTGCGGCACTTGCCAATGGCTTCAAAGAAAATCCACATCTTCAGGTGCTCAATTTGAACGATAATACATTGTCCGTTAAAGGGGCCGAGAGTATTGCCGCAATTCTTTCTCATACGGCGCTACTTCGAGAGATAAACTTTGGCGACTGTCTCATCAAAACAGACGGTGCCTATAGTTTTGGCGATGCTTTGTTGGGCAATCACGAATACTTAGAGATTGTCGATCTGGGCTTTAATGAAATTAATTCCGATGGCGGTCAAATACTGGTAACTGCTATGCAAAATAAGGAAAAACTGAAAGTCTTTAACTTGGATGGAAATTGTTTTGGAAAAGAAGGGTGTGAACTGATTATGGCAGATATGGCATTGGCCAAGCATCCAGAAGCCCTGCAAGGCTTTGAGGATGATCATTCTGAGGAAGAGAGTGAGGACAATGGCGAAGAACAGGAAGACGAAGAGGAGGTTGAGTATGATCATGAGCACGCCAATGATACTACCGAGGAGGCAGATGAAGACGACGAAGAGACTGTAGATGATACTGCTTACGTCACCACAATTGACCAAATTTTCAACGATACTGTTAGTTCCACCAAAGACAATAGCGACGACAATGCTTTGGCCAACAGCGGCAACGTTGTCAGCGTGGAACAGTTTTGCTTAACCCAAAAAACTTGCACTTTACAGCAATTTGCATCTTTGGAAGCGATTAACAAGCTACAGGCTCTGCAGGATGTAATCAATCAATTCATAGAAGACGACTACTTGCTGCTGCTCCTATTTACCGCCCTTAAGTTCGGACATTTGGCGAAGTCCTCCAAGCCGGCACTGGACTTGGCTGTGGCTCTATATGTTTCGACGTTTGACTATGCTATAAAAACCAACCAAGAATCACGTGTAATAGAGTTTTACCTTAAGCATTTGGGCTTGTTGAGCACCGAGGAATCTTTTAAGCCTGACTATGATACCCAAAACGGTCGCTATGCTCTCCGCGAAGCTCTAAGCAAGGAAGGGTTCGCCAATGCGAACGTCAAGAAAACTTTTAATGATTTTCTTGATAAAGTGGACGTGTAGATATTTATAATCCTTATCAATTAATGTACATGCTGCTCAAATTAAACATAAACACAACGTTCCAATCATTGTAATAAATGCCATTACCTTCTCCTACATAGACTTTTTATGCCGTAGCATTTCTTGATTCCACCGCGCACCGATGATGTTACATCATTGATGGGCGTCACTGGACAGATTCGAAAAAACCCATTTTTTAGCTTCTTTTATTTTAATGCATATCATTAAAATACACCCATCGCATCTATCGTATTGACTATCAATTAGTTATTTGGATGTTAATTATTGAAACCTTTATAAAAGCCAAGCAGAACTTGGACATATTCGATTAAAATCGACAAATATGGTATTACAATCAGAAGTAGTGACATCTTTTCAGAAGATCATATTGAAAGGCACCGTTTTGGAAACATTTGACCGGGATTAGTATTTTATAGTGCGATTAGCCTTTCTTAAGGCTTGGTTACTTTAAACTTCTTAAACGGAGGTAAGGTTCTCGAGTAATATGCGACTAACTGGAAGAGCGGGATAGCACTTATGTATACACTTGGCCACCACTGTTTGATATATAGATAGCTAGTGGAAGTGGAAGTGGAAGAAGTCAACTCGTTTTTGGAAAAATTGCTTTAGGTTTCCCAGAAGTTTCAAGTGTTTGTGTAAAAGGAAATATAGGAAAGCTGTGGTTGCCTGCTGACTGAGGCATGAGCATGCAGCGATTATAATGTGTTGCAACTTTTCTCAAAGCAATCGATTAAACAGCCAAGTTATCGATTTAAATTAACGACATTAAGTCTTCTTCTGCTGTTCTACTCGCTTCTCATATTTAGTAGCTAAGCGCATATAAAGTGTTACAAGTTGGTTGGTTTAGACGTATGTCTAAAATTTTTTTTTATTGGTAACACTTTTTAGCTTTTTATTTTCTTTATAGGGATTTCGAAAGTGGGTTGCTTACCATTTTCAACATTCTTATCCAAAATTGGCTTCAATTTGCAAATTTTAAACGACTTTTGAAATCGTATTACCGATTGTAAGCACATTATGTATACGGTATATAACATCTGTTCCGCTGACTCTGGCCATTGTCCCTGGCTTTGACAGTCAGTGCTCTGCCCCAGGCGAGTGGCACATTAAAGCGCCTGCAGTTGACAGCATTCGCAAGATACGCAACTTTTAATAATACATATGTCTGCATTATATGCGAGTAATCGCAGTACAAGTCTTCTATAAACAAAACTCAACTGAACATGTGCGAATAGAAACTGAAAAAATTTGATGCAGACAGTCGGGACGGTGCCCGACAGTGGAATATCTGTACCCTTTTTTTTCGGAATAGGCACTAAATCCAACATACGATAAAATGGGAACGAAAGTATTTTCTTTTATCTCTCTTCTTACAAGTTTAATATGATTGTAAGCATCTTCCTATTGGAAAGTTCCAATTGACAAGTTTTCCTATTTTCCTACTTTTATGCCCATAGCTCCAGTATTCTTGGGCCAATGTCGTTGAATTTTGTAACAAAGATCAAAAATACTATTATAAATGTCTGTGGCAATTTTCAAATCAATACATGGGGAGGTGTGGCAGTAATTAAGGGTTACAGTTACAGTTTTAACGATTACACACAAAATTTTGTAACTCTAGCTTACACGTATCCATATCTACATGCAGTGCAATTTTGGCACAGTTTATTGGCGAGGGGGGGTGAAACTAGAATATTTTTGACTCTAACTTTTGATGAATTCATCAGATTTCGATAATTTTTGAAACATAGACACCTCTGTCGAGTTTTGAGATGATAGATTAAATATAGGCCGTAAACCGCAAAATATGTAACAGGGGAAGGGGGCAAGATATCGACGTGATTTGACATTTTTTGGTAAATTTTTGTGCCTTTACCTCTTATGGTGTCTGATATCTAGACGTTCATACGGAAGGACGGACAGACGGACATGTCTATATCGACTCGACTTTTGCTCCTGATCATTTTTGCCCATGGAACATATGGTCTGCCACGCCTCCTTCTGCCTGTTACATACATTGCACAAACCTATAATACCCTTTTACACTTTGTGTACAGGGTATAAAAAGAAAAGTTATACGGGCTTTACTGACTACCCGTGGAACCAAATTAACCGCTGGTGACGCTTTCATACCAGAAGGTACTACACCAACTTTAATGTTGAAGGCTTATCAACGTAGGACACATTAACGTACTAGATACGTACGCGCGCCTACTGTTTGATAAGGTCAATTTACTCTTGGCCAGCATTATTCGAGACCAAGTGTATTAAAACACAAAAGTGAACCCACGGTATGCTAACTACCAAGGTATCTTCAGGAAGTCATGTGGTATATGCCGAGCCGCGCAGTCGAAAATTGGCACTCTAACGCTGTATCCCATTACTAAGGCCTCAAATTTCTTTAGGTTTTTTTGAGGAACAACTTTTTTCTTTAAACTATGCTTGTAGGTAATCTATAAGTGGCGTTTAGAACTATCGTTATTTATCATTTTCTGTCGATATGAGCCAAAAAAGGTTGAATATGGAATTTTGCTAGTTAAGGATGGAAAAGGAGCTCTTAGAAGCGCGGGGGTTGGTGAGCTTAACGAGCAGAAGGCCGGTTTCCAGATATTTACATCAGGTTCAAGCAGTTTCTGCTTAGTTTTTCAGATTTTTCATAAGAGAAGCTGTTCATCATGTCATTGTTTACAACGATTATCATGCAAAACTTTTCTTGTTTAGTATATATTTCAATATAGCGTTGAAAAGCACAAGCACGTTCCGTACATTGTTATGATATCACGGCCATATATTGGTATGATATCACTTTAAAAATTACAATTATTTTTTTTTTTATAAAAATAAGTAATTCCTTGGGGTTTAACTGATATCTATATATATAAAAGTCAAAAAATGGCAAAAAATCGCAAAGCCTACTACCTTTACCTGTATATTGAGTTTGTAGATTTTATATCAACATAGTAACCAATAAACAAAAGTAGAATTGTTGAAAAGTATGAAAAATGATTTTCGGGAGGACAATCCAGAAAGGACAACAGTCGCGAACAAACAGAGCGAATGAGACATCAGTAGGACTACTAATTCATCTTGAGGCAGACCTATCAAGAAGCCGTCAATCGAGAGCTTTGAATCAAATGAAAAGCGCGAATTGCGTTTGCAAATAAATCGTGTCAGAACCTTCATTTTAAGAGCTACCGAATCATTCGAACAGCGCGAGTAGCGTTTGCCGCAACTTTGTGTAAGGGATTTCATTTCGAGAGCTGCGAAATCATTCGAAGAATGTGACGCACGGCTGCTTAAGGATCTTTGGTGACAGACTCGAACAAGAGAGAGAACCATGAACAGTTGCCCATGTGAGAAGCAAGGATTCTCCAAGTTCAATACGGCGTTCCGAAGTGATTGTTCTTGAGATTTGTCTGCCAATCGAATGGCAGATCATTTGATATAATCGGAATTTGTGGAAGCAGCACATCTTCGCCTTTGTTTTTGCCGCTAACGACAATTATGGTGCTATTGAACAATTTTGGTGGATCTATCTATGGGATCATGATGTGAGCTAATCGGGCAGCTTTCATCGTGGACATGTAATTAAGTTCATTATTAAATGAACACGAAAATAAACGGTAAAGTATAGAATCTTGAATATTTGTTATCTTTAAATGAATAAATGAATGTTTAGAAAAGGATATTTTTGCATTTGTGTGGACGCAGCAGAGCGAGCAGGTTCAGCTAATTCTGAATAAAATCTAACTAGAGCCACTTAGAATTCATATCATTCATCTCTATACAATTTTTCAGGCATTTAGAGTTTGGGGAGTTTGTCTAGTTCCTGTATATAACTGGGAAAGCCCTCCAGCTATAACAAATCTGAACAAAGCTACTTATACAACTATAATTGAAACTTATTTCCAAGAAAACGCATTCCAAGAATACGTTCAACGCTCTAAGCTAACAATAACAATAGTAAACAATAGATTAAACGTCTAGTAAACATTAGAAAATGAGTTAAAATTTCCCAAACCCCGCAACGCGTTCGCACTTGCACGTAAATTGATCTCCGTCGTTTTGGTTTTGTCGAGTCAACTTGGCCGCTGGCTTTCAACTTGGCTATTGAATGCAAATTGCAAGTGCAAAAATGATTTAGTAGCAGCGTCTTCAAAGCTTAGCACTATAGAGTATATGTATCTATAGATACAGGTAAACTATCTGTTGCCTAAAGGCAGCTGAAGTACAGCTGCACTTTGTGAGATTGAAGTGCGTTTTGCGAGCTCGTTGTTAATTTGCGCTCAGCAGTCGGTACTTAAGGCTGTCAGAACAACGATAAATATGACAAATTACGCATATAGGGCTCTACAATTTGTATCTGTGTGTGTTTATGTAATAGTGGCATTTGCATTTGCACCAATTAAACACTTACCACTGACATTTTGTTGCAGCATTAGCAAAAATAATGTAAATATAAATTTGCACAAATTCGAAATGTGCAGCCAGCAGTTGCAGTAGCAGGGGGCGTGGCATTGAGGGGCTGCTGCTGATTTTGGCATTTTGTTGGTGTTACTGTTGTTGTTTTTTTTGTATCTTTTTTCATACGATTCGGTATTGCATTGCAAATTATTTGCCATATACTCTAATAAATTGTAATTGATTCGGGCCAGCTTAAATAGCTTACACAAACACTTATAGACACACACACACACTCACGCACTTGTACCCTTTTCGTGTGTGTTTACTATTATTGAAACTGTGCAACACTTTCGATTTCGAATTCACCGTTTTAGCCACTTTTGCATTTGTTTATTTGCATTTGAATTGACCGTTAATGAAAATCCGTTTTGCTATGCAAATAACATACATTAGCAGTTGCATAAATTTTGCCAAAAACAAATAAAAGCATCAAATTTATAGCGCTAATTTGTTAAAACATTTTCATTATAATTAGTCATTATTTATCAAACACTTTGCGCGCTTTATAATTAATTTAAATTTATATTTTTTTAAATCTTCAATTCAAATGCACGTCTGACCCGCGCCACTTGCGACTTACAAATAGATGCTCGAAGCTGCGCTCATTGAGCTCAAAGCGCAGCGCGAGTTGTAGATACTCACACACACAGATACTCACACACACAGATACACACACTCGCAGCTACAGAGCCTCAGTTACGCACACAGGTAGCACACACTTAATGCATTTGTATGGGTAAATTGTACAAATACTTTGCTTAGCATCGTTCGTCCGTCCAATCGACTATTGGGCCAACCGAGCGTATGAGAAATTTTGTGTCAACGTCAGCGACGCACAGTGGACCAAGTGAGAATGAATGCGGTAAATTTGAAAGTCGAAAATTTCAAAAACTCAATATTACCAAAACAAAAAAGTGTATTAGCTTCTAAATCAAGAAATTTTAGTTTATTAAAACACATTGTTTGTCAAAAGAAGAGATATTGGGTTGCTGACTTGAAGCATTTCAAAGTTATTCATATTTAATGTAGATTTTATTCCAACTAAAGAAACTGTATTCGCCGAAAGATTTCCAGTTTCGATTGCATTTTCATAAAAACTTAACTCTCTTATCTTATCTCTTCTCTAAAAGGGTCGTAAGAAATTATACAGCCATTTTGCTACGACAAATATGGTACACCCAGATACATTTAGAAAATTTGACTTAATTTTAGGACCTTCATTGCCTAAAAATATATTAAGTGTTTTAGGCTATGTTCGTCCTAAAAATTAGTCCATTGTGTACTAAACATTGAGATAATGCTGACCCTGAAAATGAGCCCATGATTGCCTAACTTTTTATGTTATTTCTGACCTTAAATAAGTCCATTGTAGTCGAAAACTGTAATATAAAACTCATTTACTAGAAGACTGTCATGACTCCATAACCCGAAATTTTTGTTATCGAACATAGGAGGCTCTGCCTTCTGCTCAAATTCTTCTTTCCGTTTCTGTTCTCATTCGCGTTCTACCATTTCTTTTCCTTCTTTTCCTCTCTCTCTTCCAAATACTAAGTCCATCTGCGGATATAGGTATTAATATCTTCCAATCCTCTTTCTCATTTGCATCGTCTACCTTGGCCCAAAAATTATGCATATTTCAACCATAAACTTTCCCTGAACTTCAAAAAATTAAAACAAATTTCACGCCAATCGTTCGCGCCATTTTCGAGTTTACTCAATTCACTCATACATACAGACATTCATTTTTATATATATAGATTTGTTTTTTATGTGTTACTCATGAAAATCTTTAAAGTTTCGAGCAAATCGAAAAGTATTTAGAAAGAGCGAAGAACTGATTTTTTTTTTGTTAATTTGAATGCAGAAGTACAGTTTTCGAGCCTAAACCACGAAATATACTCTTTGTTACAAGCCTTTGTTGTTGAATAGTTTACCAAAAGACAAAAAAAAAAAACTACCGAGGCATCCCATAGGCCGATTTGCCCAAACAAACTTTAAAATAAAAGGTTTATTGACTTCAAGCTGAAACTAACTTCGAGATTATTATTTCAAAGCTATAAGCTTAGTAAATGCCACAATAGATCTCAAAGTTGTAGTAAATGTAATCTTCAACTTGTGTGCTTGTTAGAACAAGTCGAAAATAATGTAAATCGAAACATAATATTTCAAAATTGAAATCAGCATGCCGACCACTGTGCGTCGTTGCCTTAACACGCTGATTAGATCGGTTGACTATAGTACACATAGTTATAGCCAGACGACAAATGTGGTCTCAGCTGAATTGCTCGCTGGCTTGTTCACAATGTGCAATAAACAAAACTATTTAACGCTCATAGACTCTGTGACATGAACTTCGAGAGCGATGGAGACGGAGACGGAGATGGAGACGGTGAACCGTTTGGTACGTGCCGCAGCTAAAAAGTGAGGGAGTGCATGTGACATTGTGTGTGTGTGCGTCTCTATGTGTGTACCAGGTAATGCCCATACCCAAAACATATCTATCTACATCGTATCTATCTATAAGCTACCCATCAGCGACATATGTAGATACATTTTGTAACCCCGTGTATCTGTTGCTGCTGTTTGCTCAGTTGCGCCCAGCGTCTCCACATGTTGCTGTTGCATGTTGTTGTTGCTTTTGTTATTGTTTATCATGTTGTTGTATTCAATGGTACTTTTTACAGTTCAGTGGTTTCAGCGATGACAACTTTTGTTTGCCAGCCTCAGCGACGTCGCGACATCGTCATCATCAGCGCTGTCGTTGCTGCCGCTGCTGCCTCTGCCGCCGTCGCCGCCGCTGCTGCTGTTGCTGCTTCTACCCTTGTTATACCCTGTACACAAAGTGTAAAAGGGTATTATAAATTTGTGCAATGCATGTAACAGGCAAAAGGAGGCGTGGCACACTGTAAGTTCCAAGGGCAAAAAGTCTTATCAGTGACTCGGGTAGCGATTGGACAATGTCCGTCTGTCCGTATGAGGGGATAGATCTCCGAGACCATAAAACTCTCTAGACACAAAATTTTACCAAAAGATGCGCGTAATCTAATGTAAAATGAAGTTTGTCGATTCAAGTCGATATCTAACCCCCTTCCCCCGTGACGGCTTACAACCGCTCCATTGAGTTTATCAACTCGAAAATCTTTAGAGATGTGCGTCGTGTTAATGTGCATCTATGTTATAAAAAAAAGTTATAGTCCAAAATATGCAAATTTCGAACACCCCCCCCCCCCCCCCGCACCCATTAACTGCTTCAAAATTCCGCTACATGTAGATATGGATACATATGAGCTAGAGTTACAAATTTTGGTGTGGAGACTCGTGTGACCCTAATCGTTAAAACTGCATCTACCTTTTTTCAATGGAACCCCCTTCTCCCGAAATCGATTTACCTTAATTACTGCCACACCCCCCAATATATTGATTTGAAAATTGCCCCTGACATTTATAAATGCATTTTTGATCTTTGTTACAAAATTTAACGACATTGACCCAAGAATACTGAGATACAAGAGTTATGGGCATAAAAGTAATTTTTGCCAACTTCCCAATAGGAAAATTTATCAATTGGAACTTCCCAATAGGAAAATGTTTACAGCCATATCGATCTTACGAAAGGAGATACAAACGTGGATACTTCCGTCCCCATTTTACCGTATTTAGTGTTTATAAAGAAAAAGGGTACAGGGTATTCCACTGTCGGGCACCGTCCCGACTGGCTGCATCAAATTTTTTGTTGTTGTTGTAGGTTTTTTGTATGAATGAATGAACCAACCAATGATGAATTGTTGATTTTATTTACATTTCGCAGTCATTGTTACCACTGCTACTGTCGTAGTTGATGCTGCCGTTCTTTTGGTATAATTGTTTTGTTATGTGATCTTGTATGAACTGTAACTAAAGACATTCGGTAGATGCAAACTAAAGACACAAAGTTTTAAACTTTGAAAGATTTTTATGTGAATTTATAAGGGGACAGTTTCTAAAATGAATTTTGTAGTGAAAAAGATCCTAAATAAGTCAATACATAGCATTTATGGCAGTGTGGTCTTAATGTAACTTTTTCACGTAAAAGATAGATTAGAATTTGGCCCAAGATTAAAAAAAAAATAATAATAATATTTTGCGAAAAAGTAGTACAATTTCAGTTCTTTTAAATATTTGAAGTTTCGACAATAGATCAAAAGCTTAAACACAATTACTTTCCATACCAAATCCCGGTGTCAAAATCGAAGCTAAGAAATGTAGTTTCATTTATCAAATTGATTTATTATATCTAACTTCAAAATGTAGTATTATCAAAAAAGTTAAAAATGTAACGTTTTGCGAAATATAGAAAGATTTTTAAATATCAAGACGATTTTTAAAGGCGAGCATCGCGCACATCGGAGGGTGCACCCTAAAGGGTATTGGCGAGCAAGAAAAAGTAGGATTTTGACCAAAGATGAAAAGGAATTAGGCCGAAGAGAAAAAGTTTGATGAAGATGAAGACCATGGCGAATGGGAATTCTTGAATATTATATTTCTGCTAACACTAACCTACAAAATTCAAACTTTTTTAAAATGTTAGAACTCTAATGGGTGATTATGTTTAAACTACATTCCATCAATATCGCTTCGTACTCACTTTTTTCCTATTACCCTCAGGTCTTGGGGATTTCGCGAACATCGATATTTTTGGTGGCATTTCTTATTATTCGTTCTGATAGTTATTGTTTGAGCTATTGAGTTTTTTTTTTTTAATAACGAATGAAAAGTATTCCCAAAACTTTTGAACATATAAAATCGTTCAAAATTCCCAAAACATTAAGGTTACGAAATCGTTATAAATTTAACTTTATTTTATAGAACCCCACACTACAATTTCGCAAAACAGTGCATCCACTACTAGATTTCCCTCCTCATCTCTACAGGAAGATGCACCGATACTAAAAGCCTTCTGCCAGACGCTTGGCTTTTTGGAAGAGCTTCCTTACTTCGATCCTGCTCCTGCACATCTCGAGTTTTTGCGTCGGAAAAGGCGCTTCTCCATCTTTCGTAGCAGCCGACTAGATTAGTTTAAGGAAAAAACTTTCTTTCTACTGAATTCTTCAGAGCAAACCCTTTTGACACAATGGCAAAACTGATGAGTTAAGCTTCCTTGATGAGCAATCACACCCAACACAAATCCAACACTAGAAATCGCTGTTCTGTGGCATGCAATAAAATGTTAAGCCACAAATTCCGGAAAATCTTCCATCAACGCTTTTCCATTTGTAGAATAAACTACTGGTAAAGTATCTTTTACTTTTATGCAGTTCCATGGAATTATTTTGTAATACGTTGCGTATGAGTATTCTTATTGAAGCGTTTTATTAGCTAATTAATCTAATTAGCGATTCATTAAAGAGTCAAAGCAATTAACAATTAGGGAAGGTGATATTGTTATTTGTTGTTTGTATGAGTTTGACCTTTTGACTTGCAATATTGTCATGTTGGTCAAGGTCGTCGCCAAGCGTCTTGCTTGGCTGCCTTGCCACCATATGCCACATGAAGCGTTGACAGTTGACATTACATGCGTAAAACAACTCGAAGATGTAGTTGAACATGCAATATCTTCATTTGACATCAGATTCAGATACAATATAAACCGGCCAAGATAGGTGTGGGTCATTAACTAACGGGCACAATCAACCGTCAAAAGTAAAAGTATGTTTTTATTACGTGAACTAACCTACTTTTCACTGATGTATTGTTGGTCTGCATATTAACTGTTTTACAAAGCTACGTTGATTTGCCAAAATATATTCATATACTTTCATGAAATGTTATTTAAATGACAATACGCTTTGAAAAAACTGTATTGAAACTGTCTTCAGCGCAATATTTATCGGTTAAATAGTGTTTTGGCTTAAAAGCCGTTGGTTAAGATATGAGTTCTGCGCTAGAAAACTTATTTGTTGAAAGATATGCTGTTTAAGGTTGGTGTTATTGTTATAATCAAATAGTGCATTTAATTTTAAAACACTCAATCCATGTTGCGGATGTGTCACCCGGAACCGTAGCAAATCGTTGACGGGGAGGAACCGTTTGCTTGATTGAAACGAGTAAAAGGTGTTTTGCTAGTGCTAGTTTTTCTGATAGACTTTGTGAAAAATCGTCTATATCTTTACAGTAGATAACGGACCTACGCCGGAATTTATGTAACGTGACATGTACCATGGGTTGGATCACCTAAGATTACAATTAGCACAAAGAGCCTGGAACAATGCGCCTACTAACGCCCCTCCAAGAACATCAACCGAAGCTGTTCGATTTAAGTGTATGTTGCTGGGCATGTATAGGAACGAAGTGTATCCCTTTTGAGATCCGAAATTTATACAGTTATCGAACCTTGTGCGTCAGTAAGTAAATAACGTGTATACGTCCGTACACGAAAACAGCTTATTTGCGACTAAAATGTCTGCCAATAAATTTGATGATGAATGATGCACACGATTTTTCGCGAATTGTTGTGCACTCAACTCATCTCCATAAACCACAGTTGGTATCTTCCTCTCACCGAAAACAAGTTCTACTATTAAGCGACTCATTCCTATTGCCTCTTTTCACTCAATTGAAAGTGCCATATATTCAGGTTCCGTGCTGCTGAGTGCCTCGCTGTGCTGCTTTTCCGATTTCCATGACATCGGACCTTCTATAAGAAGAAAACATAGCCAGTATATGATTTTTGGTCCACTTTGTCTCCACCCCAATCTGCGTCGACAAAGCCAACAAATGCTTGCTCGCAGTCTTGTAGTGAAGTTTGTAGTTTACGGTGGTTGCGAGATATCTCAAAATGTGCTTCACACCCGCGATGTGCTCTGAATGCGGATTCTTGTTGCGTTGAGGAAATTGAGCAACCGAATGCAAAATGTCCGGTCTTGTTGTCAGCGCCAACCATATCAGTAGCTACTGATCGACTTTCGACCATGCCTTGACGTCGCAACAATATATTGGTATATTGCGTCTGCCCCAAATTATTCTCGCCCAGCTTGCCATCCCGCTGAATCTCCATGCCGAGAAATAGTAGTAACGTACCCTTGTCAACGCACTTAAACTCATTTCCTATCAATGCCTTAATATTGACCATGTCCTGTTCCTCTTGACATGCTATAACGAGGTCATCAACGTGTAAACTCAATCTTGCGCAAAACATCATCTTATTTGCTATTCCATTATCTCCAGGATTGCTGTAATCCACAAAAGGCCTATTTTAGCAGTATTACCCTTCCCGATATGCTGTGCATACATACATCCATACAGATGGATTTCATCTCTGCCGCAATTGCCAGGATCAATCGTTCGCTCTCTAGTCTGCAAACTGGGGAAAATGTCTCCATGCAATTCATTCCATGCTTGTGTGAACATACTTTCGCAACCAAACGCGCTTTGAAGCGCTCAAAGTTGCCTTTTTCATCAGGCTTCACGTTAAAAACCTATTTAGAGCCAATTGCTTTCTGATCCTCTAAAAGTTCTGTGATCTTCCAAGTTTTATTCGCCATTAAATCCTTATACTCCTTTTGCATAGCATTGCGCCACTGAGATGCATATGCATATAGCCGGAATTGGTATGTTACTTGCTACCAAACTCCCAAGCATATTATACTGGTTCTATGGGCATCCTGGCTTGCCCAAGGGAATCAGTTTGGCCTCCCAGGTCCCACCTGTACTGGTGATACGCCAGTTAAGGCATCCTCCGCTCCCTTTTTAGCTCCGGCAGGCTGGAATTTGAAAATCGCCGCCGGTTGTGACAAAATGCCCGTGACTGGTTACTTATGCACCTCTTGTGGCGCTATCATCAGTCGACACGTCGTGAGAACACGATGATGAGACGACGATGATGATGAAAACTAGTGATGTAAGCAGCGTTGTCTTCGAGCCTCGGGTAGCCATCGCTACCGAGGCATCCTATGCTTTCTTCCGCTATAGTAGTTTTAACCTGTTCAGAAGAGCAGAAGATAGTTTTATATATTATATGTATAACTAGGGGCATACGCCACCTGCTTGCTTTGCTCGCCAACTTCCGTGCTCCTAATAGACAGGCAGGTCGTTCAGGTCTTCCCTTTTTCTTTCCAACAATATTCAGTAATTGCGTGTGCTTCTCGTTCCTTCTGAGTTCGCGCTGCATTCGCGACTTAGGAGCTCTTTGCTGTTCATTCACTTCGGCACGTTGCTGTTGGATTGTATTTGCTTAGCAAATGTTTGATCTTCTGAAATTCGAATCAACATCCACGAAGCATTATTCTCTGATCCGAAACAAAATATTCAAAATTTTGTTACTTCAAATTAGAAACTTTATGTTTATATAAAAAGTATGCTTCCCAAAGTTAGCTTTAATATCAAAGGAATACTTCAGCTTAAAGTTCACTAATGCTCAACTTTTAAATTATTGAGTTGTTACCATGGCATGGTACTTGGTAGCTTTTTACTGACTTCACTTGCGCGAACTTTCCTTTTCAATTCTACAACATTACACTTATGCATACGTAACAAGTTGTCCGTTACACTGCGTATACTTAATAATTCATAAACACTGCATGTGCCTTGGTGCCACATTAATTGCAGGTGCAACAACATAACAAAGGCCACCCGCCAGCTATCCATCTACCCAAAAACCTAGAAAAACACGCCCAAAATATGACAACATGCAAAGTGAAAAATAGCAACTTAAAAGGGTCAAACTATCAACAATACACGGCTAAGTATACAACATTTATTAGCGTGACAAAGAGCAAGTATGCGTCAGCAACATGCAACATGCAACAAAAACAACAACCAACAATTAAAACTGGCTTTAAAATGTTTTTTTTTTTTTTGCACTGCACAACAAAGAACTAAACCCAAAGACAGAGAAACAAAGTTAGCGAAAGGGGCGAGAGGGCGAGATAGGCGTCAGTGGCAGTGGCGAGTTATTTTGAGCTCGCTCAGCAAAGTTTACCATTTCACCTTGAACTATAAAACGCATGTCTGTACCACTGTGTGTGAGTGTGAATGTGTGTGAGTGAGTGTGTGTGAGTGTGTGTGTGAATGTGTGTGAATGTGTGTGAGTGTGAAAGTGTGTAAGTGTGTGTATGTGTGTCAGCACACTTTGTGTAGCTAAAAACGCAACTTATAGAAGAAGAAATAAACCACTGACGTCGGGCTGACACATGAAAAGAAAAGTTGCACATAACTGCACAAAACAAGGAAAACTACGTTTACTAGAGTTGAAATTCTTAGAAATTTAGACACAAGGTTTTACGTAACGCCTTACTCTTTAAGTAATGGCACACCATTACGCAACTGCTTTAACGTTTATCATAATGACCTCCCAAGAACCTGGGTACTGCGAATTACAGTCCAATTATAATTTAAGCTTTTAATTCATCATTCACTCACTTTAGAAATTTAGTAAAGTGCTGCGTACCACTCCAAGTACTGCCCTTGATGCCATACTTAGCAATCCTGCCTTGAATCCTGCAGGAGAGGAACAAGTCCTTTTATCGGCCATACGACTGAGGGACTCAAGCAGCTGTATTGAATCCGAATATGGTCACTCCTTTTTTGCAGCAAAACACGCTTTTGTTTCCTCTAAAACAGACGACCGTTTACTAGTAGAGTACCCAAGCACTTCTTTCAACAGGCCTATCCCCGACAGAAATGGGTAGTTCTTTCTTAGCCTGATATGGGTACCGGGACACCAGCACATAGACGGAATCAACATAGCGGATGAGCCCGCCAGACAAGTTACTACTGCTGCACTCCTCCCCGAGAGGGATAGTATAGGCATCCCTTTGGCGACCTGCAAGCTGAGAATACGTAAATTTTTCAAACAAAAGGAAAATTAAAAATGGCAGAATGTGCAAACTGTGGCACTGCTTGACAAAAATGTCCAGAACTACATACTCAGTCTTTGTTAGAGCCACTACTGGACACTGGTTACAAAGATTTATGCAGAAGCTGCGGAGACGAACAGGAACAGGAAACGGCAGATCATTTCTTTTGCTCATGTCTTGCCCCCTGCAGAAGACGGCCTAAGTACCTGAGTAAGTACTTCCTTGACGGCCTGTCAGAACTGTCCCAAATCAGCCCCAAACGGATAGCGGATTACTTATCAGCATCTGTATTGTCCTCCCTATAAGCATGCCACCAACGGTCGTAAGGAGAAAGGATTAGTAGATCCTACGGTATCACAACCTTCTACAGATTGGGACAGGGATGTGTTGGGTGAGGAAGACGCAAGATTGAAAGCCAAAGTATATTAAAGTCAACTTTACGAAGCAACAACTTTTTCAGTAATGAGGAGGCTTTAACCAGAAACTGATTTGGAGCACCCACTTTATGCTAATTTTAGGGCTCATTATAGTCTCTGAGGATACAAAATATCTACACTTCTACACTTTTATACAAAAATTTAGGCTATAACTAGAAAGATTTAAAAAATTAGAAGTTACTTTTAAAGAATCATCTGTGAAAGCACCATAAATGTTTTCCAATATGTTGTCATGAAATCTCTCTAATATCCATGAAATCTAAATCTAGAAAGATTTTGTTAGTGGAATGTTATAATAAGCATACTGATAGTAAAATATACTTTAAACGATTCTTGTATTTGCACAGAGTCTCAGAGTATGCTGTCTTCTATATTTGTAGCCACTTTTATGCTCAATAAGTCCTAATGCCATTTCCGTTTTAAAGTTTGCTATGTTCTGGCATAAACTAAGATTGAACTTTTTACTGCACGTTCACTCTGTTTATTGTTGATATTTTGGAATCGCCGCAGATACTCGCTGTGCGTGATGATGTGAGGAGAAGGATGTCCGGTGATCAGGTTAGACGCATCCCATATAAATAGGTTTGTCTTAGAGATAGGACTGGCAGGAGAGCTGTAGACTCAATGTAGACCATAGATCTTATGGTCGCGATGCAATACTCCCCAATAACATTATTATTATGGAGCAAGGATGGTGAATTCTGAAGGGTATACAATCATTTGTTTGCCAGAAGTTTTCAGACAATTGAAGAAAACCAATCTCCAATCATCAAGACAATGCTAGTTCTTACACATGGGCTCAAACAAAGAGTTTTACTGGGCACAATGACATATTTTTTGGCCAGACAATCAAAAATACTATATTCAATGATTTCTAACACCAGAATAGGTTTTTGGAAGCATTCAAAAAGCTGATTATAGAGGTATCAGCTTCGGAGTGACGAAAGTGTTTGTAAAATTGGTTTTAACACACGCAAAAGGGTATTCGTCTTCATGAAGAATGTTTTTAAAGACAATAAAACCTTTTTCAATATTGATAAAGCTAGTAAGATAAAAGGCAACCCACGTATAGTACCTAAATCATAGCTGAAAAAGCTATGTGCTTAACTTTTTTATATTAGCTCATAGTGGTTTGACCTATTCATCTCATATTATTAACAAAATGTTACCTTTTTTTATGAATCTGTTCGAGATCAACGCGTTTATATAAACCTAGTGCCGGCAAAAAAAACATGACAGCTACACACACCCAACCTGACATGCCCTTAGTATGGGGTATAAATAGGTACATATAGAAAAAGTTAGTCATTCGCTAGGAAGCATTAAAGCCAAGCGTCTGCTTCAGTTGCTCTTCCACGAACACACGCACCCAAGGCAAAAGTTGAGCCTAATTAAAAATGCCAAAAAGTCAGCTACGTGGGGGGTCTACATGGGGGTCAGACGGCAACATCAATGACACAAACACACACACACACACACACACACACACACACACACACACACACACACACACGGCAAGCTCACCTGCGCCAAGTTGATGTGACATATGTAAGCTTTTGAGTAGCCAGTCAGGCAACAGGCGGGTTGGCAACCCATAAAGCGCCCACAAAAGTTGCGCTTGAATGCTCCAACGGCGCCAACAGCGGCAACAACCACAACAGTGGCAGCAGCAACAATAACAGTAGCGAGCAAATGGCAGGCAGCTCCCATGTGTAAGGGCCATGCAGCCAAGCGTTGCATGCAACTTGTCACATTGTTTGATTCACTGAGTTATGCAAATATGCAGCCCAAAACATGCTAAACATACGCACAGACATAGATACACACACACACACACACACAGATACATGCATTGCCTTGGTTAAATATTATGCCAACAGCAATAACAACAACAACTACAATTAGACAACAGTTTTAAACCAAATTTTCAACAGTTAACACTGCAAAATTATCAGCCAACACTCGACTTGACTTCACAGTACTTTGAGTGACGCTTTGCCGGCGACTTGGCAACACTCACACACAGTTATAAGCGAATTTATGTCTTTATATGAGTGTACACTGAGCGAAATGCAGAGCGATATTTGAGGGATAAAAAGTTACAAATTAAAAAAAAAAAAAAAATTGGATTTCCTTTGGCGCCGATTCAAATATGTCGAATGTCTTTATATATATGTCGAAGTGGCGTCATATCTAAATATTGTTTCCACATTTACGATATTCCGCCACTTATGGCGATGCTAGTCTAATCAGCATATTATTGTATCATACCAAATACGTCGATTGTCGTTATTTATATGCCGCAGGTGCGTCATATCAAAGTTGAGTTCTCATAAGCGTCATATAATGTTTGACATATGTTTAAGTATTGTCAAATTGTATGCCGCCACTTATGACGATTTCTAGGAGAAACCCAACGTTGTTATATGCTGCCACATTTACCGTCATATGCTTACATATTAGACTGAACTGAGCGCTCACAGGTCGAGTTTCTTATTGCTACTACTCGTAGGCTTGTTTTTCAAAATAATGCTTGTTTCGTTGTGAAACAAATTATTAGAAAGAATTCGATAATTTTAAATGCTCACAAAACATAAAATATGACGAAAAAGAAAGTTTTTTCAATATCGCAAGTCGGTGTCATAAGAGTTGTCATAACTGACGGGGATATTTACTATAACGACGATCTTACAGATGCCCCTATATGAAAAAGCGTGCTTCTGTCATAATATCAAATTTCACATTTGCTTTGGGGCTGTTATCATAATTTGCCATCGATGTGACACATGCCACCATAACCCCGCATGTTTCATACTAAAAATATGCTAAGAGTTGCCATATGATGAATATGACAAATTTGTTTCAAGTTATATATAATACTAGGGGCTCCGTTCCCTCCGCTCCCAACCTCCGTGCCCTACTAGAGGTAGATCATATTCTTCTTCCCGTTTCTCTTCGCCGTCTCGTTCCCCTTACCTTTTCCTTTTCCCTTCCCGTTCTCCTTTCCATTCTACTTCTCTTCCACTTTCACTTCCTGTTTCTCTTCATCTTTCACTTGCTCCCTCTCTCACTCTTCCTCTTGCTCATACTAAGTACAGCTGCGGATATAGGTACCAATTCCTTTCTATACTCTTCCTCTTCCATTTCCTCTTGCTCTTCCTCTTCTCTGTGCATTTTTCGAATTTTTATGATATGCGAAATATGTCGTCAGGGTTGCTCCACCGCACAGCTAGACCACTGGCGTCAATAACATACGAATAAGAATAATTGTTTAAGCAAACTTTTTTCAAGTGACTCGTTTCGGAGCGTGTAATGACGAAAAGAGATCGAAAGGTCACGTAAAACTTATTAAAATCTGATTATACTTTTACAATAAGCAAAGAGACAAAGATGCTGTGCCTGTCATTTAGGGTTAGGGTTGGCCCACTTGAGTTATCGATTGGTTAAATAACTAAACCAATAGTTGAGAGTAGTAACATTAGTCGTTTTAGCAGTAAGACTTATGATTCTTATCCAACGTAACTTCATCTGGGTTTCAAGAGTTTTCTGGAATGTTGCTAATTTCTTTATTTGAAAGCGATTTCTTTTGCTCAGTGTACAAGTGTGTCATTTGTTTAATTGTCGCCTCGTCTAGTCGCTGGCAACTTCCGTTTGAACAGTATGCCAAAGTTTCTGCCGCTGCTGGCCACCCTTGACATCGCGCAGTCGTCATTTCTGTCGCAGTCGCTGTTGCAGTCGACGTCGACGTCGCCGTCGCGCAGCCAACTAGCGTGTGAACTTTCAAATGAAACGCGGCGTTGACTTTGTTGCTTCCCCTGCGCGAAACTGAAATTTATTTAAATCTGTGCCATAATTGTTTTTGTCTGCCTGTTGCTCAGCGGCGTCGCTGCCGGCGTTGTTCTTTTGCATGTGTGTGTGTGTGTGTGTCTGTGTGTGTGTGTGTGCGTGTGTGTGTGTGTGTGTTTGAGTGTGTGCATAAAATTAGCGCAACAAATTTATTGTTATAACTGTAGTTGTAGTCGTCGACGTTGTTCTCTTTGTAGATTGTCCACATTCTTAAGGGGGCGCCTTCTGCAGCTATGTCCTATATGGAGCTGGTGACATTGTCGGCGCCAACTTGCTCGGCATTGACGGTGTCCTTTAAATGTCACATGTTGCCACAAATTGTTTAATGTTGTCTGAGTGCACGCATTTTATGTCACTTGTTAGCCACATGCGATTACCCAGCTTTGCTTTTGGCCAAGAATACGACATGGCACAGTGTCACATAGCAAGTTGTGAGCTTGATTTATTCTATGTGGTTAAGCCGAATGAATGCCAAATCGAATTGAATTTGCAATTCAAATCACATTTAACTGCTAAACGCTTGCTAAAAACACAATTTCCATTTCAATATAATTAAATTTTTAATGTTATTTGCTTCATTTGCTTTAGATGTTGAATGTATATTGCATCGTATTAAATTGGCTTGATGTCACTTACCTGCAATTCGTGTGTTATACAGTGCTCATATTTCATATATTAGTTTGCTATATGAATTAGAGGAGCTGTTCAATTGGAAGTTCGAACAGAATCTAATTTAACTTAAAAGATAAAAACTATATTCGTGTATTTAAGGAAACTAACAGTTCGGCTAAAAAGTTCGTGTTGTTTTAAAGAAAAACACTTTTTTTTTATTATTCTGCAAAATTGCGATACACCGATTATAACGATCTTTTGATTCGTCTTTTGCTTCAAAATAGACCTCAGTCTCGGCGCTTTTCATAAGCGCTAAATTTCTTTCCAGCGAGCACTTTCTTGAGGTCTGAGCACAGAAAAATGACGGTGGGAGCTAAACCTGAGATTATGTTGGATGCGGAAGCAATTTGAAGCCCAATATATATATAAATACTCAGTGTGGTACCGATAGCTTCGCAATAACGCAACGTTTTCAGGTGCAACCTAAACCATTCGAAAGATTAAACGCTTGCGATTTGCAGAATATAATAATCACTTGGATACGTAGCGTTTATGTCAGGTAAAAATTGATTTGCAGGAAAAAAAAAACAACAACAAAATACATTGTGAACACAAACGGTTTGTTTCGTTTATTCTTTTCTCTTCTTCGTAATCAGATGTTATTAGAGGATGTATTAAGTTGTCGAGTGTCGACGACAATGCGAAGACCAGCTCATGCAATTTTGCCATCGTTTTCATTGATTTGTGACACGGTGCATTGTCTTGTCTTCAAATAATGCTCAGAAACATCAAATCGTTGTTGCTTCGTCTGGAGCAGAGTTCGGATAATACTATTCATGCCACTTTTTGAATAAGGCCATTGTGGATGGTAGCCTCAATAGCTCGAATTTGAATTATTGGAGAACTAAGCATCATCATCGAAAGATCGGCTTATGCAAAGAGAGCTCTGTGAACAAGTAATGCAGAAATTAGTAACATTTGCAGTACCAAACATGTAAAGCCCCACTCCCACATAAAGACAAACCTGCAAAAGTTGACAAGCCCATCAAACGCACAAAGGACCATGATTTAAGGGTATGCGCTTGGAATGTTCGGACCCATCCGGTGGTTGCTCTCAAATGTTTGTCAGCAGATATAACAGCCATCCAGAAGATGCGAAGGAGAAGTCAAGACTGTTGCGAGCTAGCAAGCTGCGCCATCTACTACAGCTGCCATGTAAAGATGCGCGAATTTTGGTAGATTTGTTGTTGGGAGGAGACGAGAGACTAGGAACAATCCGGTTCAAGGCTAAATTCTTCAACATAAGCCTGATTAGCGCAGTCAATTTGTGATCGATCCAAAGTTCGCATGCGACTAAGCATAGCGAAGAATGTAAGATATATCACAGCGAAAGGTGGACATCACAAACCTGCAATCACAACGGACTACCGTAGCCTTTTCCGCTAAGTAGTAGGGGAGACTGGGGCTAAATGGACACTTTGTCTTGGGCCAAAAATAGTACAGAAAACTGAATATTACAAACCTGCAAACACAACAGACTGCCGTAGCCTTCCCCGCTTAGTAGGGGAATGCTTCTTTTACTCCCGGAATGTGATATACCATTCGAAAGACTGATCTTTCAGCTACAAATCGCATCTGATTTGATGGTATCAATATACTGTGGAAACGAAAGTTTGCGCCTATATTGATATGTTATGAAGTGTTTCATGCATGATAGTTATTTTATTTGAAAATTATTTGTCAAATAGTGTACATAGCATATATATTTTACAAAGACGCAGCTTTTATACCTATTTAGTGTTTAGATAGATGCTCACAAGCAAGTGATAGAAACCCAATACTTCGGCGAAAATAAAAATCAAAATCATGTACCCGAATAGGCGTGGCTGTTGCACTGTGCCACGTACTCCGGTATCACCTACAATGCCAATTGCGAGTCCGGCTGCCAATGCGGCAAAACCCACGGAGAGCCCAGCGGCCAAGTATGTGTAGCCTCGACGTATGGTATAGCTGGGCAATAAGGAGCCGGCAATCATCACCGACACAACAAAACCATAGATGGCTATAATGCCAGCCAAAACCACGGGTATAATCGATTTCATAATAAGTTCCGGACGCATTACAGCCATGGCGGCTATGCCAGCAGTCAGTGCCGAGAAAATGGCTGAAGCAGCACCCATGCCGCCAAAGAAATAAGCATATGGCGGGTTCTCTTCCTCATTAGTTGGTCCGCTCATGTTGCAATTTTATGCTGCAAAATGGTTTGTTTTAACAGTTTCTATCGAATTTACTAGTTACAGTTACACTAGCAGTTACCTTTAGTTTTTTAGTTCTGCAAAACTGTTCAGTATTTTGGTTTAATTAGTTTCGAACTAACTCGTTGCTGCTTTCTGATTTAGTTAAGATTTATTTTTCAACGCTTACTGGATGGATTGACATATAATATTTAAAGGCACAATATAAAAGTGTTGAACAACGCTTAAGCAAATATATTACATGAAAACGATGTGACAACGACAGTAGCCTATATTGTATATAGGCAACGCCTGCCGCATTCAAAGGGATGACGAACTCTACGAGACCTACGGCGAAATTGACATAGTCGCTCATCCTGCCCATTTTGCTTTATGGCGCTGAAGTATGGGTGTAGACACTGAGCGCATTCCCCAGTTGGGTAGAGGCACCATCCTAAGTAAGGGCCCAGACATTCCAGGTGCATACCCTCAAATCATAGTCTTTTACACGTTTGCGGCGTCATCAACTTTGGTGGTGTACCTATCCGAGGCTCGCACATTTTCCATTGAAGGAGGTCTTGTACGCAGCAAAATCCTGCGCACAACCTATTTTGAGCCCAGGGAAGGCTTCACTGCGGATGTTAGCTACCTAACTTACTAAAACCGGTTCGCAATTAGAGCAGCTATCTAAGGAACAGCACGTGGAGGTTTTGCGTTAACTTGGTTACGGTAGAGACAGGTGTATGACGTTCAGAAGCTTTCACCCCCTGCTGGAACATTGTTTGAAAAAATCATTTGCGACCGGCTTTCTCTTGCCATTCAAATCGGTAGCGATCTTTCGAATATGCAGTATAGCTTGAGAAAGTCTTGCTCTACCTTAGACGCCCTCTCACACGTAGTGAATACGGTTCATGATGCCATTGCTGTCACCCGCTGGAAAGGTGGAACAAAAAAATACTTCCTAATTGTCACAATCGACGCGATGAATGCCTTTAACTTTGCGCCATGGCTCAAGATAATAGAATCGCTGCATGTTTTCAACGCGTCCAACGCGCTGCTAAAACTATGCAGCAGCGTCTTGAGACATCTTGGCTACACTACGACACTGAGGCAGGGCCGTTCATGTACATGGTGACAGGCAGGGTGCCACAAGGTTTAGTGCTGGGTCCCCTGCTTTGGAACTGCATGTATTACGGAATCCTGAGGTTGGAAATACCAACTAACACGCAACTGGTAGGATTCACAGACGACGTGGCAGAAGGCAAGGAGCTCCATGATGTGGAAACAGCATCGGCAGCGCTCTATACGTTGAAGAACTTGGCCGTGCTCATTAGCAGCTGCAAGCAAGTGAAGCACACATCAAATCGAAAAGCGCCATAAAATACCTTGGCGCTATGATCGACACTCGACTCTCCTATAAGGAACACTTAGAGTATATTTGCGTCGAACACCAGCAAGTCCATAACGAGACTGATGCTAAACCATCGAGGTCCAAAATATTCTAGTAGATTGCTAGTACACAGCGTGGTGAAGGCTGCCATTATGCCGCGTACCTGTATGAGAGAAAGAAATTGATGCTACCTATAGAACACGACTAGTATGTAGCGCCGAGGGACTTTGGAAACATATATCACGCTCCTTGCGTACTATCGCGGTTCTTGGTTCTTAAGTGTCGCGAAGCCACTGCAGTAAAGAGGCGCGCTTTCAGGCGTAAAAAACATGAGCAAGAAAAGCGTTTGCGAGAGGAGATCGAGATGTGCAGGAGCAGGAATGCCTTTAGAAAGTTCTTCCAAAAAGTCAAGCGTCTGGCTGAAGGGTTTTGTACCATAAAAGTAAAAAGATAAGGTACTCCATAAGATTTTCGGTCGAAGGGAGGCGACGAAAGAGCAGAGACGCCTGGAGGAGAGATTTACATCGGGGTGTAACTTGGTAACGGGTTGTAATGCCCAGTTAAGAAGAAGAAGATAACTGGCCACTATAGGTGGCAATGCAGCTGTTGAAGGAACCCTTGGTATCACCGGTTGGAGGTTCCTAGAGGTGTGCTCATTATAAAGCAGAATATGAGGCCCCTTTGGGGGGATTGCGTACATGACGCACTGCCTGGACGCTGTATTCCTTGAAGTTGGCTGCCATTTTGGGGAATGCCGTTGAGATATTGAGCCATTTAATCAAAAGACATTTCACATTTAAATTGCATTAAATAATATTTATTGATTTCATCTTTCATATATAAATAAATAGTACATTTGCAATGTTGTCAAATGAAAAAATTAAAAGTATGCTAATGCTGTTTCTTTTGTCATATTAATACTTAATTATTTGGTATATAAACACTGCGATATTATTTTTAAAAACTTGCTTTCGAAATTGTATTAAAATGCAATGCTAATTATGTAAATTTCAAATACCAAAAACTATTGCAACTACTTAATTGTGGGTACTTTTCAAAACAAGGCAAATGCATAGTTAAAAAAAAGGTACGTTAAGAAGTAATATTGAAACATAAATCGTAGAATACGTTAAGTTAATAGTAAGTTTAGTCAGTTTATAAGGTTGTGTACACCACGCATAAGTAAATTTTGAAATGCAGCCGAAAAAGACATTTTACAATTTTTTTATTTATTTTTTTTTAGTTTTATTACGTTTATTTAAGTACATTTATATGCTTGCACTTGACTTGAAATGATTGTTAAGGTTTTTGTTAAATTTTTGCTATATTTAAAAATTGATTTATATGCAATTGGGTTTTGTTTTTGTTTTTTCAGGCGCAGCAATTCTACAAATTTGCTATAAATATTTTGCAAGCTTGTTTTTTTTTTTTTAAATGTTTTTTGTATGTATATTTGTTGTTATGGCATAAATGTTTTAGAAATTAGTTGGGTTCCGGAATTTGCAATGAGAGGCGGTTAAAAATAATGCATAAATATGGCTGTTTGTGAGATGCTTTTGAATTTTAAATGTTGTTTTTGTTGTGTTTTTTCAGCTGCTGTTTGCCACTTAATTATGCCACTTATTTACTTACATTTTAAACATATTGTATGGGTTTATATATATGTTTATATATATATATATATATGTATATAAGCATTTGCACATTTAGCAAAGTTATGTCCTAATTTATATCGTATGTTATATGCTTTATGTGGCAAAAGTTTTGTAGAATTGTAGAATTCAATGCGGTGTTTTCAGTTGCAAGTTAAATGTAGTCATTAAGTTTTTTTTTTTTGGGATTTTTATATATGTACTTATTTTGACATTACAATGTCCAAATGCACAAAGTTTTTTTAAGTGGTGTTTGAGAAACAGCTGTATATCGAAAATGTCTACCCAAAAAAAAAGTATATCGGTTATCGAAAACCACCAAAGCTGGCTGTACGTCTAAACATACGCTAAATGAACATAAGTACATATGTATATGTGTATATGTGTGTGTGTGTATATATGTACCCTTCAGTTCTAGCAGGCAGGGCTGAATTTTCAGGCCTGAATCACGCCTTCGAATGATGCCAACGCCTCAAAAATTATGAAATCCAAACTTAATTCCCTTCTTTTTAGAGATTTTCAAATGAAGGCAGCTAATGAAAAGCAAAGGAAATGGAAATAAAGAAAAGACACCAAATCTGAGCGACACTCTCAATTTTCGCCTTTCTATAAACATTGTATTAAAATGAAAATAGAGAAAATAAAAGGTAAAAACTAGTAAGAAAAGTATAAGCATTTATATTTAGCTCTATGATGTAATTGAACTTATATGTAATATGTGTAATGCAGTGTAGGAGAAAAACCTGCATTACAAAAAACAATGTATAAAAGTAAGATAAAGTGAAACTGTAAATGAAAGGAACTGTTAAATAAAATAAATATTTTGAAACAGCATTGTTTTTGTTGACTAAAATTCAGGCCTGAATAACCTATGATTTTTGCAAACAAATCAGCCCTGAATCAACTATGATTTTTGCAAAGAAATATGCCCTGCATCACCTATGACTTTGGGCAATAAATCAGCACTGAATCACGTATGATTTTTGCAATGAAATCAGCCCTGAATCAGCCCTTCAATTGAAGCAATGAATACCTAGGCAATGCCCATGCAAAATTCATGACTTGAATGCACTTAGTTGGAAGGGAGATGGAAGGCGTGGTCATGCAGTTTCAGGCCTCTTTCAGGCCCTTTGCAGAACTGAAGGGTAACTATGACTTTTGCTCACTACTTCAAAACTACAGTTGGCCATACGTTACGCTGCTGCTTCTTGCTTTTCTGCTAATCACTCTAATCACACTGATTCATGACTTTAATATGTTATGATTATGTATCCATTTATTTAGCTTTTAAACATCTATCAATTACAATATTTTATGCTGTATTTTTTTAGCCGTTACTCCCAAAAGAAGCGCACAAAATTTTAGCTACGTGCAGTGCATTTTTTTTTTGCTTTTTTTCGCATATTTCGTTAGATATTTTTCAAAACCTATCACATAAATTGATTTTTCTGGGCGGAATTTTAGCGTGTATTACATGTGTAGGGGGGAAAACTATAAACGTAGCATCAGAGCGGCGGGCCTTGAGAGTTAAACAAACCAAGCCAATACGTAAATTTCGAACGTGTTTATATACTAATTTCTTTAAAAGCTAAAGACGGATTTGCTTGTACTAAACCATAAAGAAAAACGCTTAATTTGGCGCGAAATGCCAATACAAAATGGCTGCTGTGCATTTGCTAGGTTTTTCCAAAAAACTGAGCTATATTATACAAAAAAACGGCGCTTTATGCTGCTCATTGGACTAATTCATGTTTTGCGTGTTTTGAAGCTTTTCTTACCATTGATTAAATAGCGTTTTGGTTACACTTTTTCGGTCTTTTTCAACAATGCGCCATAAACTATGCTACACTTTTCGTTTTCGCTTTTTAACCATTTAGCCTTGAAGTTACATAAAAATCAAACGATGAGTGTTGCATTTTTATGCATATATATATATATATTTCTATAATTATGCGAGTGATTTTATTAAATTTGGTTTTTTTTTTTAGTTTGCTTGCTGCTGGTTTCTATACGTAGTAATTTTCATTTGGTTTTTCTTTTTTTTTTTCTGTTCAAAAACGCTTACATTGCTACTGCACATTTATCTTTTGTTTTGCTTCAATCTGTTTTTTTTTTTTTATGTTCGTTTTTTCTTTTTTTTTGTTATCATAATAATAATAATATTAATTTTTTAACGCTTACGCTTTAATGCTCGCAGATTTAACGCTGCCCGCTCGGGTATGAGAACTCACTCACTTTTCCACACTCATTTTATGGCAACTCAGAAATCCGCCAACATTTTATAAGCCAGTTCAGCGGGCCAATGTCGCCGCGGGCATTTAAAAGACCAGCATTTGATCGGCGCTGCCCTCCGCGCTGTCCTCATCATCGCCAGCATCATCCTCATCGTCGGATGTCAACGCGGCGGCATTGTTCACCACGGACTCTGAAGAAGAAGAAGCAGACAAAAGTTTATAAGCTTTGGCTCAAATACTCTATTAAATTTGTGCAAAATGTAATTTATGCAGATGCAAGTAAACCAAAACTTCCTTCGGAAGTCGGGAAGATTGTGACAACAGGGAGGCTTATCAGCAAGCCTACTCTGTTTTCAATCCCTTTCTCTTATTTAAACTGTCTTCTCTCTCCTAACTCCCAATGGGCAAGGCTGCCTGAGTGCTAGGGATGGTTTCAATTCTCACCCACCACAAATCAAATCTAATCTAATCTAATCTAACCCAAAGTCTGCTTCTTTATTGACCATCAACAGCTATTTGCGTTAATTTAACTTTCTTGCAATAAACATCAAATTTAAAAATTTGATGCAGATAGTCGGGACGGTGCCCGACTGTGGAATACCCAGTACCCTTCTTCTTTATAAACACTAAATACAGTAAAATGTGACCGGAACTATCAACTTTTATGTCTCTTTTCATAAGATCGCTATGCCTGACATGTTTTCTTATTGGGAAGTTGGTTATTATGGCGCAAAAATTACTTTTTTGCTCATAACTCCAGTATTCTTGGGTTAATAACGTTGAATTTTGAAACATATATCAAAAACAACTTTAATAATATATGTGGCAATTTTCAAATCAATATGTTGCGGCGCGCGGTTGTAATTTAGGTAAAATTGCGGGGGAGGGGGGCTTCTATTGGAAAAGGGTGAATACAGTGTTAATGTTAGTTTGTAACTCTAGCTCCCATGGATCCATATCTACAGGTCTTGGAATTTTGTAGCAGTTTATAGGCGAAGTGGGTCGAAATCAACCTATTTTTGACTATAACTTTTGATTTATTTATCCGATTTTAATCATCTTTATAACATAGATGCACATAAATACGACGAAACCTCTGTTGAGTTTCGAGTTTATAGATTCCACGGAGCGGCTACTAACCGCCAAACTCTGTCGCGGGGGAAGGGGGTAAGATATCGACATGAATCGATAAACTTGCACTATTCCGGGAAAATGGGCATCTTTTGGTAAAATTTTTTTGCTCTAACTCTTATGGTCTCTGAGAAACACGTTACAACACGGACAGACAAACAGACGGACAGACGGACTCTATCCGCCGACTCGATTATTGCTGCTAACCATTTTTGCACATAGAACATATGGTCTGCCAAGCCTCCTTCTGCACAACCTATAATACCCTTTTACACTTTGTGTACAGGGTATAAAAATCGCATTAGCAGTTATGTACACTGCATATTGCCCTTAAACTGAAATCAATCCCAGCTCTCAGCTACTTACTGCAGTAAAACTCAATTACTTATATGTACTTTACGAGCTACCTGAGCAGTTGTTGTTGTTTTTGTACTTACGTCTGGACTGAACATATGTGTTCTAGCTTTGATTGTAGATGGTCTGCTTATGCAGATTACGCATACGCACCGTTGTGCGACATGTGTTTTGAACTGCTGTACAGATGCTAAAGCTTGCACGTAAGCTTTGAGCTGCAATTACTCTTTGAAATGAAGTATTTATGAATCTTATCCGAGTAAATTTGTTGCGTTACTTTCGATTGCCACGCAAACATATACATATACGAGTTTCTAAAACTCGATAACCACTGTACCAAATGGGTTCATATTGGGACCATATATTCGTTTGATGCAGAGTTAGCTAATAACAGTCAACATATATAGTGAAAACAGTCTAATCTGGATACTGTCCACAATGGACAACCTGTCTGAATTAGACATTTTACGTGAAATCAAATACATTTCCTATAATATTGCATTTTATTATAAGTCCAATCCACTTGCAAAAAGTAAGAGTACATTGGACACTGCATTTCACAGCACTGCTTGTACAAAAAAAAGGTTACAAAAGTCTTACAAAGTGCAGAGGAGCTACAAAATAAAATCTTTTCAGCAAGTAATGGGTCCCTTCAGCCATTTCTTTAGCGTTACCAAATTATTTTTTTAACGCTTTGTACAGAAGGAGGCAGTACCGATTACAAAGTAACTTATGATTTGAACAAGAAACTACAAGATCAATTTGCAGGATGGCGAAAAAAATATTCGCTTTCAGCGAGTTCATTCTTTGCACGCAATCCAAAAACTTAGCAAAGTGCAACAATTTGTTCCCACACACAAGTTTGTGGATGGAAACGAAACCGTAGATTTTTCATGGAAAATGGGATCAGTTGGCAGTGAAAAATAAGAATACCGACTCTTTTGGTCATTTGTCCAAAATTTGACACACGGAAGGCCCAAAGACATATAACTACTTGTACATTTCGTAATGCATAAAATTGTTCTTAAAATACTGCGTTAAGTCGTCAATAGGGTGTGCGGAAAAGAGAGACATGAAGGAAGGCTCTATGTCAATTCGAAACCCGGTTGCTATGGCCTGTGAAGAACCATGTTTATTTTTCTGTCATTACTGAGAAGGGTGGTGAGAATTTGAATCGGAAAAAAGTGAACTGGATTTCCTAAAAATAAGGTGAAATAGTAGAAATTTCAGAGCGATTGGAGTTTATACTAAATGGTAACATTTTGTTATTGTATCAAATCCTAAACAATAAGTATGTAAGAAGAGTGAAAATTCGGCATAGAAATTATGATCTTTGCGTAATGCTTACAGCTCGAGTTTCGACGTGTTTAGGGATCACTGAAGCGTTTTCAAAATCTTTCTTAAGACTGTGTTTCGCATGAAAATTCGTAAAATGAATCAGTGACGCCAAGATAAGTGCGGCTGCAAACAGCTACACCATCCGCCTCATACCTCACGTCAATCTTTACCAAGCTATAGTAAGCATTTTGGGTATTACGAAGTAAAAACCTTCTAACACTGGCAGTTGCACGACAATTGCAAGCCAATAACAAAGAATGTGTGGCAATCGATTGTAATCATTGTTGTTTTTGTTTCAAAGCAGTTTTGGCTAGTAATTGTCGCGCAACTCCCAGAGATGAAGGGAGATTAAGCTACAGATTCGGAAGGTCAATAAGGACGGGATAATGAACGGAATGGAACGCCGCGAACAAGCGTGCATTGTTGAGAAAGATGTTTATATTGAAGGCTTGTAAGCACTTGTATCTTCTTCGTTAGCGCCAACTGAGTTTGACTTTTGCAACAACCCTCGTAAAACTGTTTAGCAAATTACTCTCTTAGAATTTAAGCTCACACTTATTGCTTCTTTAGTCAAATTCCTAGTCAATATCTTGAGAGCATTACCTGAAAGCTGCTTATATACTATTTGAGCCAAGTCTAAGCCTGCACTCAAAAGATCTAACGAACCACTTCAGACACTTTGAATGCAGTCAACCCCGAAGTATAACAAATGTTAGCTCATAATTTGCACTAATACAAGGCATATATACCACAAAGACTATTGTGCCTAAAAGCGTGCAACGCACACATACACACACACACACAGCTTCCATTGTCATGTGTGTGTGTGTGTGTGTGTGTGTGTGTGTAAGTATATAATCCCAGCGGACCAAACGCTATCATAAATGCGAGACTGAACTCGACAAAACGCTCGTTTTTAGATGCGAAAGAGATACAGCAAAAGCTATTGTCTACGTGTGTCGCAAGAAATCTTGTTAACTTTCATTTGGCGATATCTCTTCTGACTCGTCAGAAAAGTCTCGCAAAAGATATCGCAAAAGGCTCGCAAGCCCTATTTCTTGCTCGTATGCGAGCTTATGTTTTGTGTGACGGTCCGCTGGTCGCATTTTTATAGCAAAACACTCGTTTCAAAGCTCGTATGCGAGTGTTTTGCGAGGAAACACCGTAACACTCGTTTCTCACTCGTTTGCGAGCATTTTGCGAGATTTTCGCTAAAGGCACGTATGCTGGTCCGCTGGGATGTGGCAAGTATTTGTATAGGTATTTGTGCTCGACTCACCGCAGTTGGGCTTGCCACGTGTGCGTGTGTTGGCAAACTCGACGCCGTGCTTGTCCACACACCAACAAACTCCTACCGAGTTGTGGCACTGTGTTGGCTTGTAGAATCCTTGTACGTCGCAGTCGGGTGCGTAGGCGCCTAATTAGTTTACCCCGCAAGAGGAAGAGCACCGTAACGAGGAGAGCAAGAAGAACAAGAACAAATGCAATTTTAGTATGTCAGCCTAAATTGGCAACACAAGGGTTAAAAGCAGCACAAGCAAAGTTTATGTTTTGTGTTACATTTTGTTTTTCTCTTTCTTTTGTGGCTTGTGTACGAAATTGGCACACAAAAAAATTATAGTTAAAGTTTATAGAATGGCAAAACACAAAAAACACAAAGTGGAGGAGAATAAAAAGTTTCGTGTTGTTGTTGAAAGTGTTTAATTTGTTGGCTTAAAAGTTGCGTTTCGGGCTTAGAGACAAAAAAACAAGAAGAAGAGAAATAAGAGCGAAAGAGAGCGAGAGGAAAAGTAGTGAAAGAGCAAAAGCGGCAAGCGGGCAAAGTTTGTTAGAAAGCAAAAAAAGGTGACTTTTGTTTTCACTGCGTCTGTGTGTATGTGTGCGTGTGTGTGTGTGTGTGTGTGTGTGTGTGTGTGTGTGTGTGTGTTCGTAACTGTTAGTTAACTGTACAATTGTGTCAGTGAGTACAGTTATATATGTTGCTGTCAGGCGCTTAATTATTGTTTTGAAAAAAGGTTAAAGTGAGCGTTAAAAGTGTTTAACAGCATAAAAGCAAAGCTCGGAGAGTTAAAAATTTAGAAAGAATGCAACAATTTAAACAAAATAAAAGCCAAACCAGTCTGAGTTCTCTTTTCTTTTGTTTTGCCTACATTTATTTATTGCTTTGTTATGAGTACTTGACACAGAACAAGTGTAACGAAACGGTGAAACGAAAACGAACTCAAAACTCAATACAAAAGAAGAGAGTAGATTAGTGTTTTGTAGTTTTAGAAATGTCCACCTGTACCTATCTCACCTGCAAAGTCGCCGGCAATTCTTCGACGCACTGCGGCACAGGGACGATCGGTCTTCTCAAAGCAGCGGCACCATTCGCGCGTATTAATCGAGCTATCCTGATCCAAATCGCATGTATCGATAAACGGCTTAATGCAGCGCTCGTTCTGATCATGCTCCAGATCGTACATTTCCTGCAGGGACAACAAACCATCATTGTTCAGATCCAGATGACCGAACATCCATTTGGCCTCGGTCTTGCAGGCGGGTGGGAAATGTGCCTTGGATTTTTGGTTGTGTTGACGGCGTTTCTTGCTATCGGCCATGATGACGGAGAACCAATCCAGCAGGCGATTGCCAATAGCGGTCAATTGTTGTGGCTTGCACTCGGCTGACTTGGAGGGATAGCCTTAAAGCAGAAAGTTGGTAAGTTAAGTTGGAGTTGTTAAACGTGTACAAACTGAGACTCTTAGGCTCTTAACGTAATGAACCAACTTCAATTTAAAGGCTGGTGTCGTACGAGACGACACAATTTATATAATTTGTCATGGTATGCGGTCAACAGAAGCTAGTTTGTACGTCGTAAAGGTTTTATCCAACGCAAAGAGTACCTTGGTCAACCACACTCTGGCTGTACGATCCCGGCTTGCAGGTGCTACAAAATTGCCTTGCCGAGTGGAAATCAAAGCATGTACAATCCTTGGCCTATTTCAGATTCCATACAACTGCTGAATTATCTATCGTGCCTTTGGCAATTTGTGAGCCGTTGCACAGTGAAGCCAACTGACTTTTTTTTAGGCAAAAATCATAGCTTTCCAGGTAAATTTAAAGGTTCTTCTTCTTAACTGGCCATAAAAACCCGGGACCGGGTAAGAGCACTCCCACAAGCGCCTTTTGCATTGCGCGCATGTGGTAGGGTGCGTGGTCCGAAAACGTGACATTACAATCGAAATGTTAATGAAATCTGAAGAAAACTTTATATTTCCATGCAATGTTTACTTTTCTTTCGAATTCAAACATATTCATCAAGGATGTTGCAACAAATTATAAATTATTGACTTTTCAAGTTCGTATACTCTTTGCATCCGTGTGGTGAGCGGGTTAAGGAATACCACCTCAGCAGGTCAAAGCTTGACGTATGAGACGACTAACAATAACACTGGGTTCTTTCGAGACCAGTAGAGCCACCCCAGGCCTTAAAAGGGTTGTGGTAGGGTTTGGGACCCACCACGTAAAACTACAATTCCAATGAAAGAATGTATTTACATCAGGCCGTAGCCCGATAACGGGTTGTTATGGCCAGTTAAGAAGAAGAAGAAGATACTCTGTGCATCGTACTATCTGCAATGATTCAGTTTATATTCTATTCCAAGTCTCTAGGAATGCTCAAAGTTGTTTTTTGGTTCCAAGGCTTTTGACGTCACATTAGGGGGAGGGTTGGTTGCACAAATGTGGCTATTTGGGAAAAGGCGGAAGGGTGACGTCATTTATGAACAACCCCTAAGTGGTATTCAATATAGCATAATATGGCTTTCGCATTGCCCCTGCTAAAGTTTCAACCAATAAAGTGTTTACATTGGCGATTGGAGCTGCCATCAGTAGTTTTTTGTTTACTACCTTCAACTGAGCAAAAATTCGTACACAAAATAATTTCACATAAGTACTCAGCTCCAACTGCAGCGAAAACGATAAGAAACGTCAAAGTTGCCAACTACAAAAAAACATATATTTTTTATAGCAGAGCTCACTGTGATGGCGATTTCAAAGCCAGAAAGGTGAATTATTTTCTGTTGTACCGTTGCAATTGCGATTCTCCTGCAACTCCCTAAAAACAATATTGACTCTTTCTCCGACAAATATCCAATCGCACCTTTAAAATGTGGAATTTACTTACCGTTACTCAAATTAATATTCTTGTTGTACTTTTGCTGTTGCTTCTCGACCACCTCATTATAGCTGCGCATCTTGTGCTTGTCCTCCTGATATTGTGCATCCTGCAGGCAAATAGGCGTGAAATTTATGCATTGACCAAATTAACAGTTACTTGAGCAAACCCGCAGAGAGCTGTCAATCATGCAACAACACTCACAAAGCACGCACACACTTACCTTCTTGTAGGCGGTATACTTGAGATACTTGTAATGCTTGTTGTCATACTTGATTTCCTCAGGCGTGAAGGTATATTGAGCATTGATATGGTTGTAGTGACGATTGTTGTCATCCTTGTCCTGGGGGCAAAAGCATGGAAATGAAGCTATTGGCTCGATGCTTTCCTCATCTTGTATACTCACATTCATTATAGTATTGAAGTCGTTGTTGTTGTTGCCCATAATGTTGCCACTGTTCATCATAATGTTGTTGTTGCTGCTGTCCTTATAGGCTTGCTGCTGTTGCTGCTGCTGTTGCTCCAAGCTGATCTTCTTGTTGTTGTACTTACTGTAGCTGCGCTCACCCAAACGCTGCAGTCGCTTTCCTTCACCGTTCTCTGCAAAACGAAAGAAGGAAAATGCACGTAGTTCAAACTATGTACAGTCAAACCTGCTTAAGTTGGCCACTCACGGTTCATACATTTTGTGGCCAACTTATACAGTGTGTAAGTTTTATAGTGATTTTATGTTGTTTCTTAAATAACTTTTTTTTTTAGCTTTATATTATGCATTATGATTGTTTTTAACATTAATAAGCAGTTGGTAACCAATTCAGGCTTTTCCGCACGATTATCAAAACAACCGAAATTAGCTAGGAGAAATTTAAAAAAGAAGATATGCCCAACACAAAAATATCGCTAACTCGCCGGAAAAGTTGTCAGAGTGGTTAAATCGTCGAAAAACATAAAATTAGAGATTTTCGTTTTTTGGGCAATTGCAATACTTTTTTGCGGAAAAGTAACAGCTGGTAACCAACTCAGGTGTTTTTGTACGTTTATCAAAACAACCGAAATTAGATTGGACAAATTTAAACAAAAAAATATTAAAAACAAAAAATTTTGAAAATTATTTACTCTTATTATTCTTCTGGCAACTCAACTAAAGCGACTGGAGTGCTCAATTTCAATAGGAAACTCTTTGAAGACATGCCCAACACGATAGATAAACACGCACCCAAAAACATCTCCAAATCGCCGGAAAAGTTGTCAGAGTGCTTAAATCGTCGAAAAACATAAACTCCACCTATAATAATATGTACACACAAAAATTAAAGTTTAAATTTAAAGCTGCAAAACAGTCGAAGTTTGTTTCAAGAGTACTGTGCATTCTTTTAAATTCAAAATTGTATTCAAGAGAATCTTTTGACTTTTTTTCTTTTGATTTTCAACAAATGTATTCTTCCATCTAGAAGGTTTTCATTCAAATTTCTATAAGCAACGAGTTTACTGCAACCAATTTCGTTCAGTTGTAAATTTTGCCATTGATTTGGATTATTTAGTTTTTTACATAACATTGCTGGGGCTTTAAGGTGGCCAACGTTTCCAGGTGCAATTGCATTGAAAAAAGTCAAAAATCGTTCAAAATATAACCAACTTACAAGATATGCAGGTGCAGTTAAGCAAAAAAGAAAATTTGAGTTTTTGTACTAATACATTTTGGTTTAGCTGAAAAGTGTCCAACTTAAGGAGGTGGCCAACTTTGCAGGTTTGACTGTAGTTGTTGTTTATATATGTAGCATACTTTTCTGGGCAATGCACTGAGGCGTTGTGCCTACGTTGCGTATACGTATTTATATTTATGCTTAGGTATTTGTGCCTATATATATATATATATATATATAAATGTGTATTTGCTCAGGAGCACAACTTGAAAAGCGCTTTCATCTGTGCTAAATTGAAAAAAATTAACGCTGTTTTTGTTGTTGTTGGCTGTTGGTTGTTGGTTGTTGCACTGTTTGTTGGCCAACTGGCTTGCCAAGTGCCTTGAATTGCTTGGCTGCGCATTATGCGCTTAGGAACAATGCCATGCAAACTTGTTGGGCTGCCAGTTAAATATTTAATAACGCTTATGCCAGTCAAGTCCTGCCGTGTACCTAGTACACTTGCAGAAAAGTGTATGGAGTATGTAGTGCAAACAGCGCACATTTTGTTTTAAATTTGTAATTGAACTTTTTAATTGCTTAGATTAAAGCATTTAAGCTAATTGCTGCGCCCCCAACAACAGTTAAAACAACAACAGAAACAACAACAAAAGCGAGTACTCGGAGTTTTGCACGTAACACACAAAGTTTGTGTTTTTTACTCCCTTTTTCGCATTGCGCCAAATAAAAACAATTTGATGCAGACAATCGGGACGGTGTCCGCCGGTGGAATACCCTGTACCCTGTTTTTTCCCCATAAGCACTAAATCCAGAATACGGTAAAATGGGAACGAAGGTATTTTCCTTTATGTTTCTGTAAGCATTTTCCTAAAATTCAAAGTTCCAAAAATTACTTTTATGCCCATAACTCCAGTATTCTTGGGCCAATGTCATTGAATTTTGTAACATAGATCATTTATAAATGTCTGTGACAATTTTCAAATCAATATATTGGTGGGTGTGGTAGTAATTAAGGTAAATCGATTTCGGGAAAAGGGGGTTCCATTGAAAAAAGGTAGATGCAGTTTTAACGATTAGGGTCACACGAGTCTCCACACCAAATTTTGTAACTCTAGCTCAAATGTATCCATATCTACATGTAGGGGAATTTTAAAGTAGTTTGTAGGCCCCGCCTCGCCTGAAATTAGCATATTTTTTAGTATTACTTTTGATGTATTTATCCAATCTCGATCATTTTTTGGAACATATATGCACATTAACACGACACACATCTTGATAGACTCAATGGAGCGGTTGTAAACCGCAGAAAATCTGTCACGGGGAAAGGGTGGAAAGTAATCGACTTGATTCGAACAACTTCATCTTACATTGGATTACGCGCATCTTTTGGTAAAATTTTGTGCCTCTAGCTCTTATGGTCTCGGAGATCTATCCCCTTATACGGACAGACGGACATGGTTTAATCGCCACCCGAGTCAATGATAAGACTATTTGCCCATGGAACTTATGGGGTGCCACGCCTCCTTATGCCTGTTACATACATTGCACAAATCTATAATACACTTTTACACTTTGTGTACAGGGTATAACAATTCGCAGTAAAACACGCGCAGCGCAGTCTAATTAAAATATGCTGGCAAATGCGACAACAAATATAAACCGAGCGAGAACGCATGATGGTCACGATTGAGCCAAAATCAACACTGTATTATATGAAATATGCACTCTGTGTGTGTGTGTGTGTGATGTGCGTGTGAGTGTGGCTATGTGTGTTTTGGACTGCACTGAGGTCATTGTTGTTCAGCAGATTCTCTATAGCCATTGGCCTGGCCTCGTGCCAGTGACAGCAGCTCATTATGCAGGCACCCTGCTGCATACACTGAGAGAAAACAGCTGTTTTGTTAGATCTATATATAAATTAAGCAAAAATTCAGTGTGGTACCGATTACTACGCAATATCGCAACGTTTTCAGGTGAAATCTTTACCATTCGCAAAATAAAACACTTGCGGCTTGCAGAATATAAGTTTCAACTGGATACGTTGCGTTTTAGTTAGGTAAAAATTGATATGAACTACAGTAGAAAAAAAAAAACAAACAACAACCAAATAAATTGTATACCCAAACTTTGCTATTTCGTTTGGTTGTGACGCTATCACACACTACACACATAGTATTAGACGGTTATGGTTAATTTCCTTACAATTTCTTGTTAAGTCATCGAATGTCTGTGTTAGTTATAATAATTATTTAACACATGAATCTTTACTTTTTAGCTTGTTTATTCGAAAAATTAAAGCCACGCCTTGGCAATGAAGCTAACATGCCTTTATATCACATCCACATTTACCAACATCTGCGAACGCTAGATGGCGCCACTTTATACGAAGTCATGCTCTCACTGCAAATAGTCAAGATATGCCAAAAGTCCATTTCCGTTATTTCTCTGAACATTTTAAAAAATAAAAAAGCATGACGTCACGGATTTACAGTTGATACAATCGGTGATGACATCTTTCGATAATTTGTATGACAGCTATATGATATAGTAAACCGAACTAATTCTGTTCTTGGTGTTCAATTTTATCATTTGCTTAAGTTTTATGATATAAGCTACAGGAAATAAGGCAACTTCGCCTCAGGGGGCTTCCTATTGATACGAGCAAAGAAGTCAAGTATCTTGAGGCAAACTGAGATTAAGCTCCCATGTCACAAACGTGATCAATAAATGCATTATAAACGTCCACGAAGATACCATTAAAGTCATGGGGAACCACTTCCGAGATTGTAAGATGGATATACCTGAGGGTAATATGATTGATTCTCACATATGGAGCAATCGCCTGGAAACAAGAGTGAGTATAGCCTCAGTCAAAAACGACCTTACGAAGGTACAGAGACTATCCTGTATACATATGACAGGTGCAATGTGAACCTCTTATGGCAAGGCACACCTTAGTTTGGTATACGGATGGGTCTTTGACGAATGATTAGAGGATTGGTAGACATACCATTAGACAGCTATTAAGAGACGAGGAGAGAGCAGGTCGAACCTGGAATTGGTTTTGTGCTCCAGGCCTCAGACAGGCCAAACTACTCATCGGCTCCTATAATTTAACTAGGACCAAGAAAATAAGACATTTGGGAAATAATTCCATTAGAATTCTAATAGGATGAAAGGACATTTGAAGAGGCTGGGCAGTACCAGCAGGTTCTGCGAACTAGAAGAGGAGTTCTCGGCGCACATATTAGCTGAGTGTGATAGAGCTGAGAAGGATATCTGCCTCTTAAGTGAATATAAAGTATCGATGACCGAATTGACATGTTTAGAACCCTCCCAGATAATTAGGTTTATCCCAGAGATAGGACTGTCGGTCGAATTTTGGGATATGTAGTGGGCACAATAAATCTTAAGGGCACGGTGCAATACACCCCATTAATATTATTATTATTAAGTTTGATAAACTTTAGCAATATTTTTATCAAATCTAGAGGGCTTCTCGCATGTATTAAACGTTGGTCTGTACAACTAACTTTTTCATACTGCATTGATCCGCCCAATATAGCTTTTGCAGTTGAAACCAACAATATTGTCTTTATCAGGACATAATAGAGCCAGTTCAAAAGCAATCCTCTATTGCTTGCTTTCTTATCCTGATGGACTTCGCCTTATAAAATTGCCTTCTTTTATTAATAGTAGAATAATCATTTTATAAAGTTGGTCAAGTACAAAATATAAAATTTGTAGTGCTAAAATTATTTTCCAAAATTCTATTGATTTACTCATAGTGTCCAATAAGGGGGGAAAGAGAAGAAAACTGTAGAACAAATGTTTTTTGGTTGTAAATATACTTTATGTTTACCAAACTTTAGAACGCTGCTATAAAGGGAAGAAACAGACAAACAGACAAATATTTTTTGGCATTTTAGATTTCCACAAAAATTTTAAAAGACTATAGCTATTGACGAGTACATTCGATTTCCTTCATTTTAGTTTTGTTGGATTTGTATTCACGCCTAGATTTCATATTTTTTACCGGAGCTCTATGCCTGACACTACGCTAAGGAACATTTTCGCACTATATCTTCTTAATCTACGCATTAATACCTTTACAATGGTATATAGCACGACCGGATTAGACACTCTATTCAAAACTCCAAAATTACTTGTAATTTAGAGCTAATGAGCTGTACATTAATTCGTCAGAGTCACTTGCTTTCGTCACAGCATAAACTACCGTTCGTTGTGATAATGTATATTTTGGAAAAGTTTGGAAGGCTTGGTTTGGTTTTTTGATTTTCCGGAAAAAGTAAGTGTATTGGGTCCAATTTCCGAATCTATTCATAATGAAGACCGGTCTCCTGTTTCAATAAAAAGTATTATTCTTGAGTACGCTTTTCGTTAGGGTGAACTCGTTGTCAGTCTAATTAAAAATATGGCTGTATGGGCAGAATACTGATTTTTTCATGGAGTCTATAGGATTTCATTTTTTTTTTAACAATCCCTTAGATATCATAACAACCCCATATTACACTTTGAAAATATCGTTACATTAAAACAAAATACTCAACCCACAATTCCAAGCTAACAAAAAGTAATTTCCGCTACATTTACATTTCATTCTTCAAATCAGGTCAGCTGTAACATGCCATTGGGTCATAAAGCTCTAAAACCGAACTAATTACAAGCAGAAAGTGTAAAAACCTCGACCGCATTGAGTTTACATTTTAGGATTGAAGCTTTAAGATTTAACCACTCGGCTTCGCTCTGTTTAAGAACAACTACTTCTCTCAGTGTAGTTCTAGTTTATTATTCTTTTTCCAACTGTATTTGTACTTGCAAATAAAATGCAAGAGTGTGAGTCTGTGTGTGTGTGTGTGTGTGTTGTTAGTATCTCGTAAACTTACCCTTGCATGGACAGAATCCTTTGCAGGCAATCCTTATGGATATCGAATGTATGCAATTGTGATAATCCAATCTGCATAGTGATGAGTAGGTTCTGTTGTCGGCACCGCACAAGAACGTAGGCTTAGCCACGGGACATGGCTTGCAGTTGCTACAGGGAAATGTAAAGAAGAAGAAAAATCAGAAAGGAAAACTCAGTCGAGCTCGGTAACAACACAAACAACAACAAAGACTACTACATAAAATACACGAATAGATGATGACATGCAAAATTAATTTTTATGCAAATGAAGTTAGCTTTCAACTTTTGGCCAGGTAAAGAAAAGCTGCGCCATTTTCATTTAAATATTTATTTCCTATGCGTCGCACGCACACACTTACACACACACACACTCACACACACACATACAGAATCAAAGAGATTCGCGATGATATTTTTTATGCTTTATTATAATTTAAGCAAATATTTAAGTTTGCGCGCAACTCAACTTGCATAAAAAATAAATTCATTTTGTTTTGTTTGAATTTGCATACGAATTGTTTATATGTATGTGTAGTTTTTCCTTAATTGTTTGTAATTTTCACACACACACACACACACACACACACTGACTCACACATCCTTTGGGCCTTTCCGCCGCTAGCTTATTTGGTCACGTGCTGATTGGCGGCCCATAAAATTTATGGTTGACGTGTACCCTTTTTATACCCTATACACAAAGTGTAAAAGGGTATTATAGATTTGTGCAATGTATGTAACAGGCAGAAGGAGGCGTGGCAGGAATGGTCAGGAGCAATAGTCGAGTCGATATAGACATGTCCGTCTGTCCGTCCATAAGAGGTAGAGGCCCAGAAATTTGCCAAAAGATGCGCATTTACAACGAAAAGATGAAGTTTGTCGAATGAAGTTGATATCTTGCCCCCTTCCCCTGTGACATATTTTTGCGGCTTACAGCCGCTCGGTTGAATCTATCATCTTAAAACTTGACAGAGGTGAAAGAGGAAAATTATCGAAATCGAATAAATACATCAATAGTTATAGTCAAAAATTCCTGTCAGCGCTGCTGAATTGGTTGGATGGATAGCAGCCTATACAGACCACATCTGTAAGGAACGCTGGATATCCACCACTGGATGCCGCGTAACAAAGCAATTCGTGAAAGAACCCTATCCAAGGGCCTCCAAATATCTTCTTCGTCAGAAGAGGACAGATCTGCGAGTCCTGGTTGGATTGATCACGGGTCACAATACATTTGGCCAACATGGGCCTCGTTGACGATCCAACCTGAGCGGCCTCTCTTGAGGAAGCCGACTCCACCGAGCATTTTGGGAAGTGATACACTCAATATGAGTGACGTGTTTACTCTCCCCTTACATAGTCTTCTCGACTTCCTACTGGAGTCGGGAAGATTGTGACAATAAGGGAGCCTGTTCAGCAAGCCTACTCTATCTTAATCTTCTTCCTTTCTCTTATTTCAACTGTCTTTCTCTCCCCTAACTTCCTCTGTCGGGCATGGCACAATGGGCAAGGCTGCCTGAGGGATGGTTTCATCTTTCTCTGATGAGCCATCGCACCCACCACAAATCTAATCTAATCTAATCTAATAGTCAAAATATGCTAATTTCACCCCCTCGCCGCTAAACTGTGCCGAAGTTGCACTGCATGTAGATATGGATACATGTGAGCTAGAGTTACAAAATTTGGTGTGGAGACTTGTGTGAGCCTAATCGTTAAAACTGCACCTTTTTTCAATAGATTTACCTTAATTACAGCCACACCCCCTTATATATTAATTTGAAAATTGTCACAGACATTTACAAATGTATTTTTGATCTATGTTACAAAACTCAACTTTATTGACCTAAGAATACAGGAGTTATGGGCATAAAAGTAATTTTTGCCACCACTTCCCAATAGAAAAACTTGTGAATTAGAGCTTCCCAGTAGGAAAATGCTTACAGTCATATTAAACTTGTAAAAAGAGACATACAATAAAATACTTTCGTTCCTATTTTACCCTATGCCGGATTAAGTGCTTATGGGTAAAAACGGTACAGGGTATTCCACTGTCGGGCACCTTCCCGACTGTCTGTATTAAATTTTTGTTTTTGTTTTTTACTTGCACATATTTTTCATTTAAAATAAAAATAAATAATTAATTGAATTAATTGCGCCTGCTGCTGTTGCCACAACGTGTTGGCCATTTATTATAGCGGCTTTGGATGAGTTTGGGCCTACTTTTTTTTCTTTAATTTTTTGCTTATCATATAATCAGTGACAGGCGGAAAAGGTGAAATTTATTGGCCAACACTTTGCCAATTGCTATCAAATTTGTGCACATTGTTGGTTTATTGTATTGACAGTTGAACGTACAGTAAATATATTGGAAAACCAACTGTAAAGTCAAATTGGATTTTGAATGAGTTGTGGTTGAAGTGTCGATTAATTACACTACCAAAGCTGACAAGTTGGACATTGATTAAGGGTTCAGTGAAGTTACTTATATATGGTACGTCTTTGATACTACTTCAAGCGATTTCAGACCCATCAGTATGGCATACTTCTTGCTAAAAGCCTATGAACGATTGACCCTGTAGTGACAACTATCGAAGGAGCTTTCACAATTATAGCCCTGAGGCAACTACAACTTCAGGCCGAAGTATAGCATACTTTTTGCTAAATGCCTCTGAACGCCTCATGGGTCTTAAAGGCTTTTATCTGAATATCAGATTGCTTACCGGAAGAGCAAAGTTAAGGAACCAGCCCTTTACTCGATAGTGTCAATAATCGGAGAAGCTTTCAAGAATAATAGCCCTGAGGCTACATACAGGAGCACTTACATGTTGAGGTGTCTAAGTGCCGTTGGTAAGACTCGTTAACTAATTGCACGATTTTAAAGTATATGTTTATGTTATGTCAAAAACACGCCGACATTTGTGAACAGAATGGTGGTAGAAGTCCTGGACATTACCCTAGTGAGTCCGTCACTTAGGGGATCGATTAGGAACTGTTTATGTTATAAAAATACAATTGAAGATTGTAAAACTAATATTACGAATATACAGAATTTCTACTAGATAAGGATGAATCAAATGGTACCATAAGAATTTTACTATAAATAAAGTTGTCGAACTATCGACATTGTTCATTTCTCCACAAAACCGTGCCGTGTCGTGTTTCGTCTTATTTTAAGCGCTTCATTTGCTTAGGTTATTCAGACTGGCATGTTACGCTGCAACCATCCATGTCAGGCCACAAGATAATCTTCTTCTTCTTAACTGGCCATAAAAACCCGTTACCGGATTACGGCCTGATGTAAATACATTCTTTCATTAAAATTGTGGTTTTACGTGGTGGGTCCCAAACACTACGCACAACCCTTTTAAGGCCTGGGGTAGCTCTACTGGTCTCGAAAGAACAAGCTAAGAACAAAGCAACAAGCTGAGGTGGTATTCTCTAGCCCGCTCACCACACGGGGTACACAAGATAATAAGGTTCTGTATTTCGTTAAATACTGACCGTAGAAAGCCTGTGCGATATAGATCAGATCTAAAGCGCAATCTAACCAATCTAGATACCAGGATGGTAATCAATGTAGGCATAACTAATGGGTTTGAAGACAGCTGCCACTTGGTAGGGCACGCAGAGACAAGGATGCTTCATGATGGAATACTAGACTGGAGAAATTGCGCACACATCACAGTAGTCTTACGCTGTATATAAGAAATATTAAGGAAGCGACGGGACTACAAAAACTGGTGTGAATCAAACGCTACCACTAACGCAGGATTCACAAAGCCATGGCGAAAACGAGAGTTGGAGGAAACATCTCACTAAAGAAAAATGACAACAGCTTTACAACTAGTGCAGAAGACAAACTAAAGCTACTGATGGACACGCACTTCTCCGGAGGCGAATGCGTACAAGAATCTACCAATGAAATGCCCATTTATAGGATACTAGAGAGGGAGGATTGGCGATTGATTCCGCACCTCCGACGAATTATAATTAGAAGCCTGGATATAGGATAAGTACCTAAACCATGGAACAGAGCGAAGATAGTATTCATCCCAAAGGTCACGAAGAAGGACGTAACCCAACACAAATCCTTAAGACCTATCAAATGAAAAACGTTTTTGCTAAAATCGCTAGAGAAGCTGCTAGACAAACATATGAGGAATACTCTGCTGAAACAGGGCCCAGCCCATATAGATATTATTAGGGAGCAGATAAAGCGTATCCAAACCTGGGACGCTTGGAGTAATATGTATGTCGCTTGACTATGTCAATGTCATCATAGAGCCCGAAGAGTTCGCCATAGAATGCGATAGGCATTGCCAAAGCATAAAAAATCGAAGATCTTGAGGAAAAATTTCCGTTTAAACATTACAAGGGTGCAGGCATCAGACTGGGTCAGCACCCATTCTTTCACGGGAAGAAGGATGAGTATCTTGAAAGAGTGTTTTGTATCCACTAATCTGCATACCGACACCAAAGCTGCATCGATTTACAAGAGTGATACTCCATCCTGATCTCTATGCTAACATGATGCTATGATGTTAGGTATAGTTTCCTGAGAGTCTAACCGCCGCGACTTTCGACTTTCTACTGACTTTCTACATGACCCATTATGTCAACATTTGTACATTATGTGCAATACTTCAATTTGATTTGCAACTTAATTAGTGTGAAAGATTTTTGTAAAGTCTTCCTGGGATTCACTGTTAGTTTAAGCAAATTCAAATATGACAATTGAAAATTTCAGAAAATTCTAAATAAAATATTTTAAAAAAATATGTCTAAATACTCTTTTAAACTGGCGCGTCATATGTGCATGATAATGCGTCAAAATTTTGCAAAATCTTGTGAAGCTAAATTAAACGACCAAATCAACATGGAGCTTAAGGCTTGCCATCAGTATTTGGCTATGGTAAGCTACAAGATCTAGTCCAATGCTGACCATATGGATAAGATGCAATCTTTCAGGCTTATCACTTCGATCGAGCCGATGTGAGCTCCCCGGGTGTACATAACTTCTTGTTGAAAGCGAGTGCTGAGGAACGCGAACATGCCGAGAAGATTATGAAGTATATGAATAAACGGGGTGGGCTAATTATGCTAACCAGTGTGCCAGAGCCAATACCCTGCTTCGATTCAGTCATGGCAGCGCTTAAGCATGCTCTGGAAATGGAAATGGAGGTAAACCAGGTGAGTTTGTAGTAAAATGTAAGGGGATTACTCTAAGAGGAGTGCAAAATGCGTGTGGAATTTGTAGTTGACCTCAGGGCAAAGGTCACATATTGTCTTTAGCGCTTATTCACTCATTACTCATTATCAATCACAAGGACAGCTGAGTGTCCATATGTGTCCAAGTTTGGGGACGGCCTCTAGTTCCTATGGACAAGCAAAATGGCAAAATGAATTACTGGGCTTATTAAGAAAGCGGTATGGGAAATTTCTCTCTAAGATAACTTTTTTAACATATTTTTACAAAACTCAAAAAAAAGCATACATAATATCTTAAAAAAGCTTTAACATTTAACTCATTTCATTGAACACATTCAAGGAGTTTCTATGGAGAAGTTTAGCATAGGTAAGAATAGGTTAATGACAATCAAAAGATAAATGGCTAAAGATTGAAATTCTAAGGCTACTCTTGTGTTTCTCAAATTAGCTTTGTGAATAATGTTTGACATAAAAGTTATATACAATAACAATTCCTTAAGCATAGACCCCTAAAACTAGATAACCTGATGTATATTTTCTTAATGCTTAGCACTTACTGGATGTTCACGAGCTGGCAAACAAGGAAAATGATCCGAACTTGTGCGATTTCATTGAGGCCAACTTTCTGCAGGAACAAGTTGATGGACAGAAAGTGTTGGCCGATTATATACGCCAGCTGGAGCGCTCAAAGACCGAATTGGGTGACTATCTTTTCGATAAGTATATAGGAACTGGCATGCATGGCGCCGGAAATTGACAAGGTCATTGATGTTTATGTTTGTACAAAAATTTGTTTTGCAAAATTATCAGTGCAATATACGGCATGAGAAAGTTTAAGCGTAATACACTTATTTTTGTGGAATTATCAACCAATAAAATCAACTTTCAACAATAACTATTACTCTTATCAAGTGTACTAATGTTATTTGGGAATAATGCACCGTGGCCTGTAAGATCTATTGTGTCTCCTACTGAGCTTACAGCGCGGTGTGACGTTTGATGATTTCTAATACCAGATTTCAGCATACCTAAATCCACACATAATCCACACTAAATAGATGTCTCCGGAGCAATCCACGCAAAATCAGATTGATAACGTTCCGATCAATGAAAGAATGCATACACACCTTTCTCGTGGCAGCTTTTTCATGTGAAACTAGCTTGACAATGCCAATGTCGTCGTAGCGCTCATAGAGTTCATTGTTTCATCGAATGCGATAGTTGTTGCCAACGCGTCTAAGCCACAGATCTTAGAGAGAGATGCATCAGACTGCCTGCTAAACAATGATTAGCGCCATTAGGCAAAGAAGAAGGCTGAACTATCTTCTCTACTACTCATTTGCCTGCAAAGTTCAATGAAGCATCGATTGCCAAGATCTTCTGCTTAGTATTGAGACACACGAAATCCTTGACATCATCAGAAGCATAGTTTTTAATAGCAATCTGAGTCGAACCGCTGCGTCTCTTTACTAGAAGAAGACATATACCTTGGCTTAAACTCTCATAACAGTGAAGAAAGGAAGAGAAAATACGAATAAACAACATTTGTGTGTGCAATGTATTTTGTTGTTGTTTTTTTACTTTAAATCAATTTTTACCTGACTAAAACGCAACCTGTTCAGGTGAAACTTATATTCAGCAAACCGCAAGCACGTTATCTTTCGAATGGTATAGGTTTTACACGAAAACGTTGCGTTATTGAGCAGCAATCGGTACCACACTAAAATAATCGGTTAGCGTATATATAGAATGCTGCTCTGGCAGCTAAGAGGTCAGCTTTCCGTGACAGTTTTTGTTCAAATTTTTTGTTTTATTCTCTACTAAGCGTATTATTATGATAAACGGTAAAATTGTGCTCAAATGTGCCTGAAGAACTTAACGTGGCTTTTTTTCTCAGGCAGCACTTTGGCATTTTTGATATGATAGGCAACAAATATTTTAAGTGTTCTGTCCATCACTTTTCATCTCTTAAAACTTGTATTGCTTTATCTTGAAGCATGTCACTTTACTGGAAATTGATTTAAGCCATTGTTGGCTGCAATCTGGCCCAGAATTTCGTCTCATTCATTCATTCATTCGTTCAGTATTACATTTTGCATATTTGCCAAGCTGTTTACACTCTTGTGCCCTTTTTTTCTTTCTTTTTTTCTTCTTCTTCTATTGCTGCTTACTCACTTGCTATTTGCTCAGATCAAACTTGGAAAAGTGGAATAAAAACTTGAATTAAATAAAATCAAATAAATGCATGGCAACTTATTCCTGTCAATATTTACATGGCGTTTAAGCTGTCCAAATTCGAGTGCTTCACCAAGGGAAATGAATGATCTGAACATACCCACACACACACAGGAACACACACACACACACACACACACTCACACTCACAGAAGTATATGTCTGTGTGTGTTCGTGTGCGTGTCGCTGCAATCAAATATAAAGACGTTTTTAATTAAAAATTCAATCGCATATTCTTTGCGGCTCTTTTCTTGATATTCCTCTTGAAATTCACACAAAATTTAATTTTTGCTCTCTCAACACAAGGACAAATATGCTGTCTTATATATATTTCTATATATGTATGTGTGTGCATGTAAATTTAATGAAATTCTTAAGCTAAATAAACAAGACAGAAACAGCAAATTTAAACATAAAAACAATATTGCTTGAATAACAACAGGAACAGGAACAGGAACAACAGGACTTCTGACAGCATACAGTTACAAAATGGCGGCTGGCCTTTGTTTATGACAGCTTTTGACAATGTCAGCCTATATACTTGGGTCAATTCCTGCTCCTGACCAGGCGCTACTCTCTCACATTGCTGCGGTTGCTTTAACGCAAATTGCACATCAAATACAACATTGCCACACACGCACACACACACATACACACACACACACACTCATACACTCGAATACTCGCAAAACTGTTTTGGCTAGTAAAATTGTCGGAAAATTTTACTCAAATATTTGCTTTCAATTTTCAACAACAACGCCCACAAAAAGGTTCGAACGAGATAGCAGCATATAAAAACCAACTGCTTGAGTTGGCCTATATGTGTGTGTGTGTGTGTGTGTGTGTGTGTGTGCATTTGTGTGTGAATATCTTGTTTTTTTTTTTTGCAGCTGCTGCCTTTGAAGAGGCCAACTAACCAACGAACCAGCTAACCAGCCACCAAAAACAGTTTCATGTGCATAAACCGCAAAACAGCTCCGTGGTTTCGAATATCTGCCAGGGCCAGAGCGTTTAGTGGCAAGCCCTGTTACTACCTTGCTATGCACAAGGTGTTCCCAACTATGCCAAAAACAGCAGCAACAACAACAACAACAACGACATCAAGCACCCTTTGCACAGAGCAGACAATGATACAATAAACAATGGGCAACAGTACGTATGAGTTATGTAGTTATGTACACAGTGAAAATAGCTTTTCAGCTTATTTAGAGCTCGCGCTTTTATTTATGAGCTGCTTTGAAATTATAAATCTTTAAGATATTGTATCTTTTGTCAAAAAAAAAATACAAATTAATTCTGGAAAACAATTTCTACTTTGATGCATACCTTTTGGTAATTGTATTTTTTTTTTATATATATAAGGCAAATTTTGATGAAAGTTATTGCTCAACTCACCAAATTTTCATATTTATATAAATGATAAAACAAATTATGAATTTCCATTGCAAAGCGGATGTAGCACAGACTTTAAGAATTGAACCGAAGCAAAGAAGAAATTAGACACAAAATATATATTTTCTTTCATCGACTTCAAGACAAACCTAACTCCTCTGCAAAAACATGTTCTAGAACAAGTGCCAAGAAATGTGGCCTACAATTCATACCTATAAGATAGACGATCATCGATTTTTGATAGACGGTTTTTGCCCCTCAAATTGTTGAACTATCTTCAACCCTTAATTTAAACAAAAATATGTCTATTTGCAATACTAGAGGGCTCCGCCCCCTTGTCACTTTCTCTTCTCGTTCCCCTTCCACTGCTTCTTCCTTTTCTTTTACCCCTTTCTTTACCTCTTCCTCCTCCTTATTTCAAGAGCTATAAGATAAAACAACCCGATTTATGTTTTACTGCGTACCCTCGCTTCCCTCCAAATCCAATTGCACATCTCTAGGTAGCTCACATTTCTCTTCTTCCTTCTCTTCATTTTCCTTATTCTCATTCCCAAAGCTATAAGATAAAATAATACGATTTACGTTTCATTCGCCTCGCTCACAACCTTCCTGCCACTCTCTGCCTATATCACATTCCTCTTCATCTTCCCGTTCTCCTACCGGTTCCCCTTCCCGTTCTCCTTCCGATTACCTTTTCCGTGCATATGTAGGTATTGCCAGACTCTGTGCACAGTTTTGTGAAAAAATAATAGTAGGCTTTGAGATTTTATGTAATTTTTTGTAGTTTTATGCTTCTTTTTCCACCAAAATACCAATTTTTTTCTCCAAATTTTCGAGCTATCCTATCAGCCCCTACACCAAAAAGGAAAAAATTGGTTCAGCGACTTAAGGTAACGGACACACGGAGTTGCTTTCGAAGTTATAATATAAGTATAGATTTTTGAAAAAATTCTATAAAAGCATTTCATTGAAAATTGTAAAAATATGTTATGCTTAAAAAATGTTCCTTCGTCAGAACCTATGATATACACTTTTTCCCTTTTTTAATAAAAGGCACTAAATATTTTTGAAAACTTTGATATTTTATCGAAAAATAATCCGACACTTAAAGTTTTTCTGTTTTAAGGTAAATGTTTACACTGGCAGAAGAGTATATAAAGCTAACCATTTGTACGTCATTCTGATTCAACGAAAAAGAATAGTGTTTTTGAAACATTTTTCCTTAATTTCATTATTAAATTTTAATAATAATAAAATAAATGTCAATCGTCCGTTCCGTAGCGTTTTCCTGTAGAGATGCAGAAGGAAGTCTTGTAGTGTATGCACAGGGTTCACTGAGTTTGCGAAGAGATCTCTACTCCAGCTTACTTTCGGGCGGTGATAGAAATAATGCCGCTTCCGGAGTTAGCTACCCGATATCTCCAATCATAGACGACAACGTGGACATACCGCCGCCTAGCCTTGACGAAGTAAGGGTTGCAATCAAGCGGCTCAAAAACAACAAAGCAGCTGGCGCAGATGACCTGCCTGCAGAGTTGTTCTAGATTGGCGGATATGAGTTTGCATCAGCCTTCTTTCTGTCGCATATAAGGCCCTATGGAGCGTATTGTGTAAAAGACTAACGCCGTTTGCGAAAGAACTGATGATCAGTGAGGCTTTAGGCCTGGAAAGTTCACCATAGACCAGATATTCAGACTTTGCCAAATCCTGGAAGAGACGCATGAATAACAAATCTACACACACTATTTTTTTGTTGATTATAAAGCAGCATTTGATAGCCCGTTGAGGGAACGCGTATATGCCGCACTGTCTGAGTTTGGAATCCCTGCAAAGTTGGTACGATTACGCAGAAAGATTCGTCAATGTAGGAAAGAGCTTCTCCAAGCCTTTTGATACAAAGCGAGGCTTCAGACAAGTCAATTACCTCTTCTGCAACCTCTTCAACTTTTTGATGGAGAGTGTTTTGCGAAAAGTCGAAGTACATCGGAGCGGGAGAATATAGAACTAGAAGAGTATCCAGTTGCTCGCATACGCAGATGATATTGATACTAAACGAGGAGTTATCAGAGCCTTTGCGGTTGTTGAAAGAGAATCTGCCGGGGTGGGTCTGGTTGTAAGAGCAAGACGTAGTATAAGTTTTCTTCGAGTAGAGAGACACAGCGGCTGGACTCTTTGATTGATATTGAAAACTATACTTTTGATGTTGTCAAGATATTAGTCTATCTTGGCACCACTCTCTTATCGCAATTTTTGAAGAGAAAGATGCTCCTTCTCGCCAGGTCATCATACTTAGCTAGTTCGTGCTGCGAGGACTCCTCAAGTTCACAAAACCTATAACTATTGGAACTGGTGATGCCCAGCTTACTCAACCTTCCTTTCAGCCTAATATTCAGTAGAACTAGAATTCTAGGACAGTTCTTTCTGATTTGCAAAGTTATCCAGAAGCTATTTAAGTTATTGGAGCTAAAGGCTGGCTCACAGATCGAGTCGTTGATTCTTCTAAAGCTTTCCTTTTCTCTTAGTAGTTGCTTAACAGTGTGTCTTTCAATGACGTCATATTGTGTCTGGCGCTATCAACGAATTTGCAGCATTCTTTTCTGCTAGTTTGTACGCCAGCTTACTTCCGGTAATTGTGTTGCGACTAGGGACACATTTGTGCCTTCCTCCTAAAAGTTCTAGTTTGAACTTATGCTAGTGCCCGCCACCGCAATCTTAGCCGATGCTAAGTCTCCCCACCAAATAAGCTCAATTTGCAAAAACATATTTCATTTTCATATAAGAAAAGACAAGCTTTTTTTGTAAGTGTAGCTGCATATGTTTGCCAAAGTGTATAGGCCAAAGTGCGCTGCTTTTTGGTTTATTACAAGCACCCATAGATAAATCTTTCTCCTTCTCTGTAACTTGTGTGTGTATGTGTATGTGGCCTTTTGACAAGGCAAATCTTTTGTTTGATTTTGGCTGAAAAGAACTCCGAACGATGACGAAGAATATAGAAATCATTCTATTGATTTTACTTGCCTCTTGCCACACTAGCCGAAGCTCAATAGCGATAGCGTCACATGCTATCCATATTTCATGCCATTGACATAGATATGCATAAAAGAGAAATTTGCGCTACTTTTTAAGCGCCATTTTGTGTGTGAAAGCAAAATGGAAGAATATGCGTGAAATATGTCAAAAGCCATTTTTAATGTTTGCGACAAAAGAGACAGATAGAGCGAGAACGAGCGTGTGAGACGGTGAGATGGTGAGACGGTGTGACGGTGAGACGGTGAGAGGCTAAACGGCAGTGCAGATCTTTCAATTCGCGCGTGATTTGCCTATAGATTGATTTTTTTAGCCATGCACGTAATATATCTTTTCTCTGTCTGTGTGTATGTGTGTGTGTGTGTATGGAAAGCGTGCATCAAAATGGATTTCAATTCAATTACAAGCGCTTTAGGCAACAAACATTGCACAAGAAGGCAGCAGCACGAACAACGGCAATAATACTACCTGAAAATTCTAATAAAATATGGTCCGCTGAAAAGCTCACTCACTCAGCTTCCGGCTCAAGTAGCAACAACAACAAAGACAACAATCAAAGAAAAAATGACACAAATATTTTCGGCTCTAGCGTTTTACAAAATTAATTTTCCATTCGCATTCGTGCAAAAACGTTAACAAAAACACAAACGCAAAGAAATTCTAGAAACTGCCAGCTAAGGATAAACAAGATTGGAATTACTACGTAGGCGTAACAACTGTACCTAAGGAAGCTGTTGCAGACAGCCCAGGCAGTGGAAAATTCAACTTAAAATAAAAAAATTGAAACAAAAATCCAAACAGACAACACAAACAGTTAGACAGCCCAAAACAAACCCTGCACACACACACACCCACGCAGTGGAAAACCTTACACTTTGCGCGTAAACTTTTCCGCTGCGAAAGTTTAGAGAGTCAAACAAACTTCTATCTTTGAACTTTTTATGCGCACATTTGGATAATCTGCTAAACAGTTCAAGGGTTACGTATACGGTTATAAACAGTTTACGTCTCTTATATAATGAACCAAACTGTCCTTGGAAAAGCTCGGGTACAGTAGCAGCAAATATTTTTAAGCAGCTTATGCGTAAATGTGCGATTTCATCTATTGTTGTTACGTTGATTTATGAAATGGCACAGCTAAAGATTACGCCAAATATTCAATGATGCTCTCAGCTGATTGTGTTAGTTTCGCATAAGTTAGTCTAGTCTTTGAAACCGTATTGACGTACAATCAAGAGCAAAACATGGCAGAAAAAGTTCCAAAGGCATAGCATAGAGGGGTTTGACATGACGATTCCAAAAACTGAAGTTGAGCGAAAAGATGACGGTCTCTCTGAGTTCTATTTGCGATTAAGGAACCAAAGAAAATACTGTATAACTCAGCTGTCACGTTCGAGTCATACGATAATATGTAAGAATTAAAGAGACAAGATTTGCTAGTTAAACAAAATCTATACAAAGTTTCGTTAATCTAAAACAATTTAAAAATAATAATAAAATGTTAGCAGATTTGGTAACTTCTGTGCCTCTTAAGGTGGCTACGAAAAACAGTTCCATTTTTGTGAAACTGGAATCAATTTTTTTTCCTGTACCTTGGAACTTGAATAACAGTGCTACCCAAGGGCTTTTAGTTAAATTAAGTGTTCAACTTTGACTTTTATTCCACGTGTCACGTTCAACAGCATGGAAATATAATATATATACGTCACAGAGAAATAGGCACAACTTAACACCAAAAGAATGTGTTCATATGATCTTAAAGCAATTCAATCTTAAAGACTACAGAATGTCTTTGAAAAACATGAGCAAGCGCTGCTTTTATAGAATATTTTCAAGGATTCACAAATTCAATTTGTTGTACACAACTTTTCGAAGAGTTTTCAACTAAGCTTGCTTTCAACAAATTGAAATTGTTTGTCAGAACTTCAGATACAAAGCACATACCGAATATATACTCTCTTAACAAGACCGAATAACTCAACGAAGTGCAAATTTGTCAGTTTAAAAATATGCATATTAAAAAAGAAATCAAAGGATTCCTAATCTGGCTCAACTTTCTGGTTAACAATAACATGACTCATTAATGGCAAATACCGAATGTATTGGGCAATCCCATGATGATTCATATAAAATATGCAAACGATTGTGCAATCCTGTGAAATTCAGGTCAACTGAACATTTATATTCCATATTCGTAAAACGTGACCTACTTTCATTTCATTAACTATGCATAACTTTTAACCCAAATATCTCCTGCAGACATACACAACTTCCCAAATGATTAAAGCAACATCATTTTAACAAACTTCACAAAAGTGATTCAACATGAACAGCAACAATAGCAACACTTGAAAATGTTGAACCTTGGCCTGGGAACTCATCAACACGTCGACTTTGACTTCATTTTCACACATACATCAAAGCATTGCACTACTTCGGTCACACACATACACACACACACACACACACACACACACACACCCACTCACACACACACACACACACCTGTTTTTGAGTACAGCCATGTCGCTTTTATGTAGCCCAATCTTTAGCTTGCGTGCAAATTCACTATTTGGGTGAGGGTCAAAACGATAACGTTGAACAATTCGAAGTCAAAGGATATGGAGAAAGCGGCACACATCAAAGGGTAAAGGCCGTTAAGCTGTCATGCAAAAACATTGCCAAACACGCAGCACACACACACACACACACACACACACACACACACACACACACACACACACACACACACACACTAACGGAAAAAGCCGACAAAGCGGCGGAAAAACCAACACACAGTCCTGGCATAGAACGCGTGTTGAGTCAAACCAAAAGAATTATAAAAAGAAAATGCTACAAAAATGAACTGAAAATTTATGGCGGAATTTTTATACACGATAAAACATTTTGTTATTAGCCTTAGAGCCAAAACAACAACAACAACAAAGTAACCGAGACGAGGACGACTTCAACAACGTCGCCATGCAAAACAGAGATTCTCAAAATGGCGCCCAAGTTAGTGATGCAAAAGTTAAGAATGAGTTTGGAAATCCTTTTTCGTGCTTGTTTAAAAGAAACAAAGTTGATAACCTCAAAAAACAAAGAACATAATAAAAAGCACAATTGCACAGAACGAAGTACAGTTTACAGAAGAAGAACTTGTAAATTCCTATAAACCAGTTTCCCAAGTCCAAGAAAACTACACGACTCTTATATGTAGCTATAGATTTGGTACAATTTTGAGACATTGAACCTTTTATGTTATGAATTGCTTTAACAATAACATATGTGACTTTTATAAACTTAAGAAACACGTCACTAAGCAGATGATGTTTATGCATGGGTTTGGAAATCCTTTTTCGTGCTTGTTTTTGAGAGACAAAGTTGATAACCTTAACTGCTCAGAACAAAGTACAGTTCACAGAAGGAAAAACTTCTAGATTCCTATAAACCAGTTTCCTAAGTCCAAGAAACCTACACAATTTTTATATGTAGCTAAAGATTTGGTACAATTTTGAGACATTGAACCTTTTATGTTTTGAATTGCTTTAACAATAACATATGTCAATTTTATAAACTTAAGTAACACGTCTCTAAGCAAATGATGTTAATTTATCTAAAGATGATGGAACTAAGACCTGCATTTTAGTTACAAATAGAAAATGCTATTACGAAATGAAATTGAAAGATGCGTTTAATTTATCTCTGCTAATAAAATTCAGACATAATTTTCTTGTAATACAGCAAATTTGTGACTAAATAAACATAAGAAGTGTGCCACTCGCCAGATGATGCTTATTTACCTTGCGATGATACAATTAAGAACTGCCATTTCTTACAAATGTGAATTTTTAGGCTCTTAGAATTAAAGATGGTGCAAATTTAGCTGTAGTTAATAAACTTAATACATGCTCTTTCTAAAATACCTTAAGAAGTGTACTTCTTGCCAAGATAATGCTAATTAATCTACGGATGATAGAATTAAAACTTTTCGCTCAAAGCTGAGCAGTTTGTTGAAATTTGCTTTGTCTAATGTAGCTAATTTTGTCTTTTCGGTAGAGATATGCTGTGCAGAACTTTTAATGAAGTCGAAAGCTATCGATTGCTTTGGAAATTTCATATGGCTTTTCAATAAGTGAAGGCTTTAGACAATTAAGTAATACTAACTTTACTTAAAATTATTATGATATAAAATTAAAATTGTTGTGATTGTGGCATGGTTGCCGTTGGGGGATGCTATGTATTTTTTTTTTTATTGGGAACTGAAAGTGTTTGTTTTAACTGTTGCTAACCAATAATCTTAACACAAAACGTAACCGAAATACCATTTTTATTAAGCGTAAGCTTTTGATCTCATTACTTATACCGAAATATACTTATAGATATATTAGCTAGAGCTGCAACACTAATAATAGTACTATCGATATATAGAATTTGTTTCTTTCTATCTTACTATCAATGGTTTAAACACATGCTAAGCAGCTTAGGTTAGAAAGCTAGGAAGCCAAAAAAAACCGATAGTACTATCAATAGTATTCAATCTTTTTGAGCCTATGGTATAATCGTCACCAAAATAAAATACTAATACGTACAAAAAGCAAGCAACCTATCGTTATATGTTCCCTATTGCTACGTTCTCATTCAGTATTATAAATAATACCACCGGTTGATTAACAGCTATAATCGCCAGGATCGATTGTTTTTATTAAAGCACTCTTTTTCGATAGCTGAAACTATTTGAAACGCCGAAAATCAAGTATCAAAGTAGAATTATTTCGGCGCTTGTGACACGAAACACGATTTTAAAATGAGAAAGTGAAAAAATCTTACCTAATCTCGCTTGTTACAGCTTACGGACGATATTACCGTGCCCACAAATCTCGCTTCTTGTAACAGGCGCCTTACTTACTCAATTCTGATAATGTGCTCCATTTCGGTTTAATAGCTAAGTTTCAAACCGTGTTCATTTCTTTTAGCTGTTCGTTTTATGTACGACCCCGAAAAGTCCATCACGCAACCATCTCTATGACCGTAAACATACACCAAACGGCTGTTTTATGCCAAAGGTGACCTCTAGCTCCAACCCAATTGCAAGCTTATATTACAGTATTTAAAGCTTAACCCTTCTTTTTCGCACAGCCGACCACTTGTATGAAAATTTGTTTAATGAATTGTGAAAAACCCATTTAAATGCAAAAGGGTTAAAAGAAAACACAAAAGCAACGACAACAACAACTACTAAAAGAGTCGGAGACCAAGCTAAATACTCACTCTAGCTCCTCATCATCATCCTGCTGTTGCTGTTGGAGCTGATTCTGCTGTTGCTTATCACTATTGTCATAGAAAACGTCATCCTCTTTGGACTCATCATCGTCACCCATGCTCAAGCTCTTATCTTCGTCGTCGTTTTCGTTTTCATTCTCCTTGTTGTTGATGTTGGCAATGCCATTGTTATTGCTATTGTTGTTGTTGTTGGCATTAGCGTTGCCATTGCTGTTGGCATCGCTGCCGCTGCTGCTGCTGCTGCTGCTTGTGTCCTCATCGTCACGTTCGTTATCATTGTTAATGTCATCCTGGTTATCCTGCTGATTGACACGCCGCTTGGCTTCCTCCTCCAAATATTTGGCCTTTGTGATTATCTCATCGCTGTGCGGCAACGGCGGGAAGGCGCGTTTTAAAGTTGGCAAACAGATAACGTGTTGATGGTGATGGTCGACCCGGCCGAGTAAACAAGTTTCAATTTAATTAGTTTATTAAGTTTGTCAAGAGGCCGCGGGCCGTAACCTACCGATTCTTGTGCAGCTCCTTCTTGGAAACGCACACCGCGCTGTACTCATCCTCGAGCAGGCAAATTTCACGCTTCTTGCAGTTAAGCGGTCGGCAAAGGTCACCTGAAGGTGCACAGTGGGCGTAACGACAACAAACACAAGCAAAAACCAATTACATTTTACATATTGCCGCTTTTAATTTATTAACTTATAACAAAAAGCTGCAAACCAGCTGAAACCATTGACCTTGGCTTTTATGCAGCAAATTTAATGCCTGAACCAGGTCAACTGGTTCGGTTTGAGCGCTTAAGTAAATTCGAGTACAAATTTTCAAATATTTGCGTGTTTACTCACTTGAGGGATCGTGTATCCAGCGCTTGTGCTCGCCCATGTTGTTTTTGTTACTATTCGCTTGCATGTTTTTGTTTATCTGTAACGAGAAGAAGGAGAGATACGGGTGTTTAAAGAGTGTTGTGTTAGGAAATAAGAGTTACGCTTAAATGAAATATGTGCACAATTCGTTCTGTTTTAATTTTGTAATTTAAATGCATAAAAATGCAAAAATACAAATCAACACTAACGCACACACAAACACACACTCACACACACACTCACACTCACACACACACTCACACACACAAGAAAGAGTATGTGTGTGTGTGTATATGTCTGCCTGACATCTGTCAAATTTCAAACATGCCACGTACACACAAACCCACACAAAGCGAAACAATGGCGTATACGTAATGCACACTCATGCATAGCGTATACGTAATGTGCAGCTTTCAATGGCGCAACTATTTAAGGCGTGCAAAACGCTGTGACTGAGATAATACAATTAAATAACATATTATGTGACACATTTTAATGGTTAAGTTCACTTAAAAAATAATTGAATGAATCTTAATTCGAAACAAAATTATTGAATCAATATCATTGAAGAGAACAGGGTATAAAAAAAAATGCGGAAATCGTTCGATGAGGATACAAAACGCAGCCAACATGGAAGCACACCATGATATGCAATGCCATCGTGGTATTTTGGATAACAATTCCAAGTTCGACCAAGTCATGCCACACAACAAAGGCAGCTTGTATTTCATCGAAGAGCGTTTTGTATAATGTAAGCTCCAAGCTCCGTAAATGAATCAAAAGTGCGATCCACCAAAACCAACTTGCCCGCCATTCTTTGTTTCAGGCACATATTGAAGCCAGCTAACATATTAGGTGATCAGAAGCGACTTTGCTTAACATTTGGCCATTTGGACATTTCATGTCATATTTGTTGAGTTCTAGTAAAAGATTTATTCCAACAGCTTCTCGGCTTCTGGGACAGACTTAAAACGTTTTAGCTCATTTTGCATGCTTTGTCGTGACTCCGACAGCAGAGCGCCAATGTTGTCACTAGCATCAACCAAACATGCGTTCGGTTACTCCACGTACTTTTTCGCCAAGGATGACAGCCTCATCGTCGCTGATAAAATCAGGCTTCTTTCTCGGAAATTCGTCATGCAGGCGATTACGTTCGCGTACACGCTGCTGAATCTTCTTCTCGTCGGTTGGTAGTAGCTCCATGGACTTGACTGCAAGTTCTATGTTGTCCAACCACATTTCGATTGAGCTGATCTTTTTGTGGAAATGCTTGGCAACTTCAATGGCCTCTTCCAGATCGTGCTCACTTTGCTCGGCGCCAACGGTAAGAGCATCGAAGAGCTTCATTAAGTCCTTTAGTTGTTTTTGGATTGAAGCACGTTCCGGGTGGTGCAACGAGCCCATAAAGCTCTGACGATCCAGCAGCATATTCTTGAAAAGCTTCTGCTCCTACAGTTTTGCCACGATCACCTTGTAATCAGAGCCATCAAAAACGAAGAAAGATTTTGAAGGGGCGTAGTATGTTGATTCGGACCTTGACCAGAATTGTCGCACGCAATTGCTCAATGGCAGGCCGACAATCGTCGAAACTTCTTGCGGAACATTCTAAATACTGGAAAAACTTGCCCTAAGTCAAATCTGGAAAAATCTTTACAAACTACTCTTGATTAGCCATAGCAACCCATTACCGGACTTCGGCCTCATGAGCACTACTCCAGGCAGCTAGCACCATCTTCCATTGGGTGGGGGGATTTACGCGGTGGGTTCCAAATCCTGTTAAAGTCCTAGGCAGACTTCGCTGCGCACTTTAGCTCACTGCCCAGCCCCTAATGGTAATTAGTGTAGCTAACTAGTGGGCACCACGTGAAGGTTGCGCGTCAACTTGGTAAAGGTATAGATCAGGGAGCTTCACCCTATCCTGCTAAAGCCCAGGGCCACCACTCATCCATCTATTTTTCTTCTTAACTGACCATAACCACCCGTTATCGGCTTACGGCCTGATGTAAATACATTCTTTCATTAGAATTGTGGTTTTACGTGGTGGGTCCCAAACCCTACGCACAACCTTTTTAATGCCTTCTGGTCTCGAAGAACCCAGTGTCATTGTTAGTCGCCTCATACGACAAGCTTTGACCTGCTGAGGTGGTATTCTCTAACACGCTCACCACATCTATTACTCCGAAAAAATCGAAGTGACTAGCTGCTGCGAGCTAAACATCTATCATCATTTCAACGAAAGTTTAACTTGAATAGCTTTCCAAATTAGTTCGAAAACTTTAGCTATTTAACAAAAAGATTTTTTGCCACACTTAAAAAAGGTACTAGAATCTTAGACTATATCTTTAACAAAGATTTTTTTACAATTTAATTGAATATGCAGAAAGTTCTGGTAACCTGGAAAATTGTTTTTCAAGAACGTATATACTTTATAGCTTACATATCGCTTTCAACAGCACATATTATATTTCCGAACACCTAAACTTTGACTGCATAAACAACCTAAAGCATTCAAAACCAATGACGTATACGTAATGTACACAAGCAGCGAGTACTCATTGCGTTCTAAGTATTATGTTTTTTCACTTGATATTTAAGTCATGGCTTTAGGCAAAGTTATAAAAAGACGTTGTTAAGCATCGTTGACAGCTAAAGCCCACAAATTTATATACCCAAATACTTATACTTATGAGTATGTACACTACGTGGTACTCAAATGAGTTTGCAAGCTAAGCGCTTACACATGCATGTAAAATTTACTTGCTTAAAATGCAAAAGAGATTTATTTAAATTTAATTCAATTTAACCCACACACAAACACACACACATTTCACCCACTCGATTGTCGCATTGTCATGCCAGCAAAAATGTTATTAAGTGCAATGGTGCGTATACATAATATTTGACTTGACTATTAAATCTACAACAAGTAAGTAAACAACAAATACAGCAAGCACGACCACGCCCATGGCAAAAGGACCATGTCACCGAAACCAAACAAACAAACACACTACGGACTTTTGCAACAACTCCGTCACACTCCCCGCCGTAATCGCCATGCAATTTGATATTTTAAAAGCGAGCGCGCCTAAAAGACTGCTATGCAAAATTTACAACCAAACGACAAGCATAAAAAGCAGCCGGAGGTTGGCAATGCACAGTTTTGTTTTTGGAGCTATAACTGCAACAACTGCCCAAGCGACAAACTGACAGACGCAACAAACGGCTGTCCGTCCATTGCACTGTCACTTGACGCTGGCGGCTTAATGAATACGACAGCGCCAGATGAAAATGCAAGCACAACAGCAACTGTAGCTTTGAGCTGGAAACTTGGTGAATTGGCAGCAGGGATCAGTGCAGCGGGGGGAGAGAGGTCGGGATAGTGCTGTGCGTCAAGAAGAGGGGCGGTTTGTATATTTCGGGCATAGCGAAGAGCTTATACTCTTCAGAGTGGCATGACATACAAGAATGTAAAAAGAGAAACTTGATTTTCAGAAGATTTCGTGGTTACCGATTTCTAAGCCGATGTTAGGTTTCAGAAGTTGTAGAGGAGCTAGCGGCTTTTAAAGTTGCTGATTCTGAAAACAGAACATCATATCGACGCCTATCATCTGTTTTTCTATTAGAAAGCAGCATTTGATAGTCCGTTGAGGGATCGCGTATGTGTCCGAGCCTTTTGATACCAAGCGGAGCTTCAGACAAGGCGATGCCCTCTTTTGTGAACTCTTCAACCTTTTCATGAAGAATGTGTTGCGAAAGGCCGAAGTATATCGGAGCGGAACGGTATTCGATGCTTTTGATGTTGTCAAGGATTTCGTCTAACTTTGCCGCCACTGTCACCATAAAAAACGATGTCAGCATGGAGATCAAGCGCAGAATCACTCTTGCCAATTGATGTTTTTAGTACTAGACACCACTCTCGATGAAACTTACACTCTATACTTACTTTATTACGCTGAAGCATAGGTGGTGACGCAGTCTGAGGAAAATGCCCTAGGAGTAAACACTGAGCGGAAAGTTTGCCGCCAGAACTTTGCCCCTTACGCGTTGGCAACGATAACCGCACCCGGTGGAACGACGAAATCTATGAGCTCTACGATTACATTGACATAGTCAAGCGAATTAAGATGCAGTTGCATCGCTGGCTAGGTCATGTTATGCGTATGGATGAAGAAGCTCCTGCGAGAAAGTTCTTCAATGCGGCTGCTGGAAAAAGGTGACGAAGGGGCAGGCCAAGATGCCGTTGGAAGGACCAGGTAGTGAGTACCATAGAAACCTTTGGTATTACCAATTAGAGATGGCGCGCGCATAGCAGTGTCGCCTACAGAAGAGCTTTACATCAGGCCGTAAATCGGCAACGGATTGTTATAACTGGCCATAGTAATTAAGTAATTCGGAAAACGGTATGTAAAATTTTGTATTCAAGTGACTATTGGTTTTGGAAAAGCAGATCTTTTTGTATAGTAGTTGCGTGAGAAATTCTTCAAGGTTGCTGTTTTCCAACCCACAATTGATGATTTCAAAACGGCGTATTGATTTATAAAATTGATTGCACTTACATGAAACATGTTATCAAGAGGTTTTCTGAATTTCTGTAATACCAACACATAGAATCTCTAAGTACTCATGACAAGCACCATTAGGTATTCGCCTCTTAAAGGGTATTAACAGCACTGACTGCTCCCACTGCATGTTGCTTAACAGGTCAGCTGTGACTCTGTCAGTATTTTGCATTTGTATTTGTGGCGCGTAAAGTGCCAAGTGGCAATTGTGGTGGGCACACACACACACACACGCACACACACACACACGCAGTTGTAATGCAATAAACTCGGACACCGAGGCATACTCCGAGGCGGGGCAATTTGCATGCGTTAAAACGCAATTTGTGCGAGTTTCCTGACGCGGTATTCGCATATCCCTTTGAGATTTTTCCAGTAACTTTAACACCCGCTGCGCTTTTGATTGTATGCATGTTTTAATGGACGGGTGTGTGTGTGTGTGTGTGTGTGTGTGTGTGTGTGTGTGTGTGTGTGTGTGTGGCTGCTGCGGCTATTGTGGTGCTGGCGTTGATTGGCTGCAATCTGAAGCCGACGCTTTGCTAGCCGTTTGTGGTGCTCCATTTAGGTTTAATTACGCTTTTGAATGCATTCGGTTTGGCCTTCATTGACCACTTTGGCAATTGGCCTTATAGAGCAGGCTTATGCGACGCACAGACGCATTATAAACTTGCAACAGATGCCAAGTGCAGCAGCTACCAATTTTAGCTGCTCCCATAATGTCAACCAAATGAAGCAAACAGTTTTCAGTTCAAATTTGTTTTAAGCTGCCATGAAAATGTACGCACACACGCACACATAGATAGTTAGACAAAATGGCGGCCGGCCTGCCATTTTCAGTCAACAAACTGGGTCACAGGCCAAGCAGCCATTACATTTATTTTTCTTTCTTTTACTTTTTTTGTAACTATTTTTGTCGTTTTTTGCACTGCTGCTATCCAAACGCATAAAAGCCGAGCAAAATGGCTCACGGCACAAATTGCACTTTCGCGTAATGCAACAAAAGCGAGCGGCCAACTTGCTGGCACTGCCATTGCTTTCGTTCGTTGTTGTTGTTGTTGTGGTAGCCACTGTTGCAATAGTTGTTGCAGTTGTTGTTGTTGCTGGCACCTTGCGCCCCTTAGGCAACAGCTATAGGAAGCGATGCTTGACGCCAACGCCCACAAGCAGCTGACGGCATCGGAGACTTTGTGTTTGCTTTTTATTATGCACTATGGATCCCTAGGGAACGGGTATATTGGATTTGTGCAGATGTGTGTAACAGGCAGAGTAAGACTTCGCCACAAAGTATTTATGTTTTTCGGGCACTTAAGTTGCCTTGACTGTCTATTTTCAAGAAGCTACAGTTATAATCAGAGCTGCAAGCGAACCGTTTCGTGCATATGCTGCAGTTGCACAAAGAACCAAACACTGCTCGTACTTTTTTAGCCCGAATTGAATCCCAAACGGGAGTTGCATTTTTTTATAAAAGATGTTTGTCATTTTGCTTTTGCTATTATTTATGTTCAATTGTCATTTGTTGGGAATTTCTTGACTAGAGAAATGTATACTTTATGTAAAAGTACTACAAAAATATAGTCCAATTCTGCTATGGCGTAAATATTATAGAGTTGAAAGTTGGTAAAAGTGCGCAGAGGTTACAGCATTAAACTTGCCATAAGCTGAAAATCTTTATTCTGGAAATACAAAAAGGGATTGTTAAGAACATTTAAACTCTTCAAGTCTTTTCGATAATTTAACAATATTTTCAATTTGACGTTTTTTTGCTTTCGGTCAATTATTAAGCTAAATAAGATACAAATATTATCAATGTAGTTAATATTTTCCAAAGTTTTGTGGCTTTGTTAAAAGAAAAACAGTAGATATAGAAACTCAAAAACCATTTTATAGAAAAGTCTTATAGTGCCTGTATTTTACTATGATTTCTGTTTCTCGAAGATAACCTTTTTATATTAAAAAATTTAAGAACTAACCCCTGCTCGCTTCGCTCGCCAACAGCTATGCCCCTCTCTTTTTCTTCCTCTTCATCATCATCTTCTTCTTCGTCATCTTCATCTTTCACATCCTCTTCTTCATCATCTTCATATTCTACCTCATTCTCATCCTTATAATCTTTCCAAAAGTCATAAGATGAAACAACCCGATTTAGCTTTCAATACACCCCCTTCTCATTTTGCTCAACCCCCTTGCCACTCTTTAGGTAGATGATATTCCTCTTCCTATTCCTCTTCATCTTCTTCTACCTCTTCCCGTTCCTACAAATTGGCTTGAATTTTTTGATTTTTACTTTTACATATGAACAAGGCAATATTATAAACCCAGTTTAACCTACAAAAGATGACAGAAGCTGGCATAAATAGGATTGGAACTATTGAGTATAGCTTTGTGTGAAAAAATATGCTTCTGGAGAAAAAACTGTGATTTAAAGCAAAGAATCAGTATAGATATATATGTATATAAGAAACTTCACTTAAACAAGTTTAGGAGGAAAATAAAAACCGGATTTGAGTGATCTTGTTTATAAGTTTGCAGTTTTTTAAGGCGTTTGCATATAAGAAATGAATCAGAGTATCAGAATCTAACCACTATATCACATAGCTACCATTTACAGGAACTTTCATTAAAAAATAATCATAAGTCGTCAAGGGACGCCCGAAACCTAAGAGTCCTCACTAATTTGGCATAGTGCCGCGCAATCCAGCGTGTTCTCAAAAACATTAACAAACTTCCAAAAGCATTTATGCTCTTCTTTTCACTTTCTCTGCCAGAACAGTACACAAAAACGAATGTTCAATCTTCTCGCTCTACCGCGGATGCTGCAAAGCGTAACTCCATCTAAGCGTAAGACCTTCCAAGCGTAACACCATCCAAGCGTAACTCCATCCAAGCTTAATACTGTGCAAGTAATAACAGTTGTTAGTAATGGCATGCATGTCGGTCTTAACCCAGGGCCAACAGATGATTCACATAATAAGTTTCTAATGAAACAAGAGATATAGAAGTGAAACTTTTAAAATCAATAAGTTTTCCCGGTCATATCTTTGGTTCTCACTAATAGGTTTTGATAGATTGCTTATTTTTGAAGAGCTGCTTTGTAAATCTACAGACTTATATAGTATAAGCCTATATGGCGACCCTGGCTCTCTTTATGATACTATAGTATTCGAAAGTGTAGTAAAGATAGCCTCAAGCTGCTACATTTACTACTTAGTTAGATTAAATCAGCACATCTATTATCCTTACTAAGTCTGGAAATCAAAGAATACATAGGCAGAAGTCTCTTGTAAGCCAATAAAAGCTAGTTAAGCGCATAATTTTCACAAACTTTGCTCATTTGAATTCCTCTCAAGCTCTTGTATATATGTAGTTATAAGTAGTATATAGTATCTATGTAAATATATACGCTCAATTCACGCAATCTCAGCACAAAATATTCAAATAAGCTCAGCAACTGGTTAGAGTGTATCTCTTAGTGGCATATAACTCACGTTAACAATTCTTGACGCCATTTTTATTTGGCTTTCCTTTATTGCGGCGCCAGCGAAGGCATAGACAATGTGGCGTCAGTTTGTTAGTTGCTGCAAGTTTGAATTTTTTTCCGTTATGCTCTGCCAGCTGGCAGTTATAAAATGCTGCTAAAGCCCTTGGCGAGATTTTGGACCATTTGTTGTGGCGCGCTCTCTCTCTCTAGCTCTCTCACTGTGTGAGAGGGCGTGACCCGATCTTATAAAAACGCATTTAAGTTGTGGCTGTTGCAGCGCCTTAAATTGCATCTGCCGCAACTTATAAATTGCAACATGCAGCATGCAGGAGTCAATGTTCAAGCTGCCAAGCGTCTCGACCTTAATTCAGCTAATTCTTTCTTTCAACTTGCTTTTGTTCAAATGTTGGAAAATATTTCGCGCGCTTATTTCACGCCTCTTGCCTCAGAAGAAGAAGAAGACGTTGAATAGCGGGACGTGGACTGTGGCAACAATGGTTCGCGTTGGGTCTTGGCAGCATTGTTGCTGCAACTGCAGTTGGATGCACTGTGCCTTATGCTCTTCACCTAGCTGCCACAGCCGCAATGTGGCAATCTGTCAAGCTTTAAATTGAATTTACGACTTTGTTTTCGTTGGGACTTATTTCATCTTTTTTTGCTCTGCACTGCTTTTAGTATTTCTTTATTGTTTTCCTTTGTATGCATGACAGGAATAACAAACTATTCGCTGAAGTCCTTTCAAGATGGCGGCGGCAACTGACCAAGATGCTGCGGGTGCACTGCGCCATTTTTGTTGTCAATTTGGTTGCATTATGTAAATGCAATTTTTGCTCAAGTCAGGAAATTTGCACGAATAAAATTGTTAGAGCTGTAAAACTATAAAATTGTGCTGGGAGTAGCGTACTTTTGACAGTCTGATCACCAGTTGCAGTAATTACGTGCTGCCATAGAATACATTGTGGGGGAGTCACTTTTATGTAGTGTGTCGCAATAATTTGATTGTAGATAACTAAATTTAAGCTTGGTTGGGAATGTGCTTAGAGTTAATGTAAAGATAACGACTGAATGCAAATACTCTGAAAAGTAGAAGCAGAAAGCGTACACAAATGTTGAAATGTCAGTCGTGGCTAACAATTAAAAAAACTGCTCATAAATTTCCTTTCTTGGCTTAAACTACTGATTCAAAAATAAGCCTATTATCAGTCAATCCGCTATAATATCCGATATAATCCATTAAAAAGGTGGTTTTCTTACTTTTTGCACGATTGGCGTACACACTCGTATGTTTTCAATCTATCTCCTCTAGTTTTCGTGAACAGTTGATTTGTGTCGATCTGGGATTTAATGGGAATAACAAAGTCGAAGCAATCTGAACTAAGTTTTGGATCCAAGCGGCTAAAATATTTTTCGCAAAGAGTCTTAAACATCATATCCTTTGACTAGCTGCAAGTATTTGTATCATTTGTAGGGGCCCAAATGTTAAGATATACCAATATCAAAACTGTTTTGCCGACAGAGCGTCTTTTGGAAACCTAATATATTGTGGCGCCTTATAAAACAAAAAACCGTCTGTTATATGTATTTTTCAATTAAAATCATGGCCGGAATATTTCAGGATGGATGTGAGGTCTTGTTATGTAACTATAAGAAACCCGCTTGCAATTTGCAGATATATGGTTGGAAACCAGTCTAAACGTAGGGACTAAAACTTTAATTAGTATGCCGATGCATTTGTCAATCCTAGTTTTGCGAAGATAAGCTTACAGTTCCTTAATAGTTCCGAGAGGGTGGTGTGCGGGTTAGATACCCCAGGCCTTAAAAGGGTTGTGCGTGGGGTTTGGGACCCTACCGTAACCCGAGAACAGGTAGCTATGGCCAGTTAAGAAGAAGAAGAATAGTTCCGACAACACAAGGGCAAAGTATCTTGGGAAAATTCGTTCATGTACACATGTATGTTCGAAGTTGAGAAGGTGGTACAGCTTGCTTCTGACAGTAAACACAGAGATGAAGAGATGTTCCACACATGGAATAGTAAAGAAAGACTATGCTGCTGCTCTCACACTGTTCGCTTGCCTATCCTCATTCTGATGCGTCTGTCAAAGAGGAACGTTGCGCCACGCATGTTATTGCCTAGCCTTAGTTGTGTGTGTATGGATATATTTTGCATGTCTCGCTCTCTTAGGCTCTCAAAAAATTTAGGCAAGCGCGTCGGCAGTATAAGCTTTCCTTGCTATTATTATTATTCAATGTTTTCACCCAATGTATACTATATCACCATCGCTGCGACGTCAGCAGCGCAGCTTCTTAACTTTTCATTCTCTTGGGAATTTCAATGAGGGAGGTTGTGTGTCGCGCATGTTACTTCAGCTCATGCTATAAGTATATGTGTCTGCATTGCTTTATGTTTACAACAACGAGAGTAACTTGCGCCTCTCTCTTTTACTTTTTTAGACTTTGACAAAATTTTAAGAAAGTTCGCTCAACGATGATGTTACTTTCATACATTGGTTCCACAAACTGCTTCTTTTCCTGGAAGGGCACAGCATTTCTTGTAAGGAATATTCGTAAGCGCTCACCAAGTCTGTTTCTATTGTGACGAGTGGTTTATACGTTAAGATGAAGCTGATAGAGAATGTTCAGCGTGTAGAGTCTCACAGGTAAAATAATGGTTCCTTTCACGTTTGCTACAACATTAAGGATAGAATCAAGACGTTCACATTTTGAGTATAATATATACTTATGTCATATAGCGATCTTGCGCTGCAGGATTTTGATAGCCGTCTCAATAATTAATAAAAATGTTTACTATTATTTCTCCTCCCTTATACTATACTCCCTATACTTATGTTTACTTTGTTTCAAAAGTTATTGCGAAAATCTTTTCCTGAATGCACAAAAAAAGTAATGATTAATTGCATGAATAACTAGGTATAAAAACCATCAAATCTGCAGAATCAAAAAATGGATGTTCAATTCAATTTACGCATTAAATAATTAAACACTTTTCGTTTAACTGTACTATAAACTTATTTTCTCTCTACTTATAATTATAACCTTTGCTCTGCCGCAGCACCCATCTTCTTCTTCTTAACTGGCCATAACAACCCGTGTAATTGGGTTACGGCCTGATGTAAATATATTCTTTCATTGGAATTGTGGTTTTACCCATACTCTTTTCATTTATTGTAATTAGTCACTTAACTAAGTACGCTCTCGCTCATCCGCATCACACGATCTTTCTCTTTCTATTGCTCAGAGTTAAATGGCGCTTGGCACCATTATATTAACTCTCTTTGCAGCAAGATTAAAGCTGGCTGGTACATAAGCACTTGAGGCTGTGTAGCTGTTCAAAGCTAACTGCTACGTTACGCAGTGGCAACGTTTAACTAGCAATAAAACATATTTAATGGGAGCACCTATAAGTGTGCAATAGTTTTTTTATGAACCTTTCACTATATTTACGAGACGTATACACATATATGCATACTCAAAGAACTTAGAATGTGCTCGTTTTACTTTTAAATCTATAAGTGGTTAAAGTGCAGGTACTATAATTCTAAAGTACTATTGCAAATATCTCATACTCATCACTTAAGGCGTAGTTTGGAAGGTTAGGTTAGGTTAGAACGGCTGCCAGGCTAACTGCCTGGCACGCTTAGGCCGTATCTTGGCCCGTTGTGCTACCGTAGGACCTCGTTCTCACTCCTTCCCCGTTAATCATCAGACCCAGAATCAGAGGGGAGACTATCACCATGCAGCAATGAAGTCTGCGATCTTTTTAGTTCTTATTTCGGACAGATTAGCAATACTATTTAGGAAGTATCTGCCTAAATGTTTATATCTTCACCTGCAGAGAGCCGGACAAGAGCTGAAGAGATGCTTCACCGTTTCAACCTCTTCCAATGTCCCGTGATGGCACGTACAACCATAGAACACCTCTCGATTGTAATTACTTGCTTTGCTCATATAAACCAATAACAATTAAACCTTTTGCATTTATCCGATTGTCGCTGTTATAAAATGATCGCTGCATTTTCTCTATTTCGTATAAATGATATCGATTATCGCTTTTTTGAAATATTTTGCATATAACCGATTAGCGCTTATATGAAATAATCGCTTAAATGCAATAACAGTGCTGCTTTTTCGCCATTGCATAAACGATATCTACTGTATGTATATATGATACTTGTCTTTTTTTATGAACATGTGACAGACATAACCTTTCGCTTTAACTTTCGGCTTTTAATTTAAAGAAAACAAGACCAAATTTACTGAAGTTTTATGCTTTGCTCCCATTTCATAATCGAATGCAATGCAATTGAAGCTTTCCTTTCGCTTGCCTGGCTTAAATCAACAAATTGAAATATTTCGATTATGCGGCCATAGCTGCCACTTCGTGGCGCATAACTCAGTCGAGTCAGCGTCTAAAATGCAAATTTATATTTTAGCTTTGCCATTAAATCTTTCGACAAAACCCCCGTCACTCCTGGCCCCTAGCGCAATATATTTGCAAAAGTGCTGGGAAAAAAGTACCTATAAAAATGGCACGCTGTACCACCAAAATGGCTGTAAATTTTAGCATTGGACATTGCATCAAGCGAATACAGAACAGGCAGCGAGCTGCCACGTTGCGCAATCAATAAAAAATAAGCAGCCAGAACCAACAAATGGCGTCATATGAAAATATGGTAAGACCCAAAAAGCCAACAACGCATTAGTTGTGGCAATTACAACTCAGACTGCACTCAAAATGATGTTGTAAATAGTTTAAATAAAGCATATAGACCATTTCCATAGTGGGTTTATGTGTGGTCGCCTAATGCCCTGGGTCTTTTGTGGTTAAAGTGAACGTCCGCTTGCATCTAAACTGAATGACTGACAGTCTGACTGACAAACTACTGCTGTGGCGCCCTAAATTATGCACTTTCCTTCCAAAAAAAAAAAAAAAAGAAAATGTGGAAAATTCGTTCAAAAATAAATCAGCCAAGCGCTTTGGCAGTTACAAAATGTATAGCATATCTATCGGGGCGGCCCGCACTGTGCTTATCATGTATGCACAACCATACCATATATGTGGCTTTCACACACACACACACTGTCATTGTCGATTGCACATTTTCGTGCCCAGCAAAGTTAAATCAATTTCTATTATACCAATGATCTCGCTCTCTTCCTCACTCTCTGACAGACTTGGCACATTTCCTGCCCGGAATTCAGCCAGCATGTGGCCAAATCCATCAATACATATATATATATATATATATATAGGTTCAGCTGTAGTGCCAAAGTAGCCGGAGTAGCAATCGGAAGGTTCCTTCACCTTCAACTTAATGGCACAGGCCATTACAATTTGAGGCACTGTAATGCAGCGCAGGAAATTGCATTCTTCGGCAGATAAATGGCAAATGGTGGTTTTTTTAAGCAACGTAAATGGCATATCACAATGTCAAAAGTTAATGGTACAGGTAATTAAGCAGGCAAAAAGTAAAAATTATAATAATTACAAAATGTTTAATAATAATATGTCAAAATGCTTGGGGATGTTGTGATTGTTATGACAGTCATTAAGAACTGTCGGCGCATAAATTACAACGAAATCACCATTTAATGGTTAATTAAATTAGCACACACACAAAAACATACTGATACAAATGCAACTGTCACATTTCATGTCACTTAATGTGACATATTAGATAGGGTCACAGACAGCTAAAATGGAGAGAGAGAGAGAGAGAGAATGACAGAGAAATATGGTTTTAAATAGCCAACATTCACATTAATATTATAGAGTTTCGTTTAAGTTACACGACATTTCAGAATTTCACTTTATCGATTTCGAATTGATAGAGAAGTTTATATTAATAGACTTAATATATGTATACAAATCTATGCTTTACAAACAAGTACAGCTCTTTGAAATTTGTATAACACAGATCCTACATCAAGTTTGAGATAAAAAAAACTCACTCACTGTTCACTCTTCTTCTTTCAGTTACCAAAATGTATATGATTGAAAGCTCAACTGACATGATGTGTTTGTTTTCATGTGTAACACCAACAAAAATTGCGTGATTAATGCACACCCAACGGCCGGTACCCACATCTATCAGACGTAGACTAAATTGGTAACTATATTAAGAGGCACCGCTTTCGAGTGAGCACACCTTGGTTTCATTCCATCATGAGCTTTCCTTACAATTATTATTTCATGTTGCATTATAGCACTTGGCCTGATTGAGCTTGATCAAGACCGCATAGTGTGAGTCGCAAGAAAGCTACAAGTGTGAGTATAATTGAATAAAAAATGTATAAAATAAAAAAAATATTCTCTGCAACTTAGTTTGACCTATGGAACAAGTTGGTTTTTTTTACAAAAGGATTTTGGTTCGAAAGCATATAAAATGAAGCTCGTGGAGGCTCATATCCGTCTCAAGAGCTAAGAACTAACAATCTTACTACATTTGGAATGAAGAGCAACCTCAGAGAAGACTGTTTGGTGTGGTTTGGAATCATCTGAAATGAAGATTATCGCGAACATAAGCTATTATTAACAAACTATTAGTTGCCGGAAACTGAAGCCCAACGAAGACACAGCGTAGACCTTCGGAGCCTTTGTCGCTCCATTCAATCAGAAAGTGATGGCCAACGCGTAAAGGCCCAAAGATCTTATGGAGCATCTGCATCAGCCTGTTTCAGCATCCATGCTTCAGCACCATAAACCAAAACGGGAAGGATGAGCATTCGGTAGTGTCTTCTGACAACAGTGGTCGTCAATACTCAATAGTCTACTGAGACCAAAGTAGTGTAAGGGCCGAAATGGTTGATCTTTCTAAATAAAACGCGGGTGTTCATCTAGTTATATATAAATGCACAACCCGCTTTATTCAATGTACAGCGCGAACTACTTAACAATAAGGATATATACACATTGGGAGTAGGGATGAATGACAAACACATATACTTAAAACTAAGAGAGTGCTTGGCACCCATATGCTCTTAAGGTATGCCTGATATGTATATAGCCTGCTACAGTAGCATCGTTTCGCAAAAGTGATCCTCTGATTGATATTCATGCTGACATCCTTATTCGGGCCAAGGTGACGAAATCTTTAATGACATCACGAAAATAGTATTCAACAGCAAATTGAAAGTCTAACAGACCCATCATAGCAGATTCTCATTCAATAGCCGCAAAGGTTCCGGAAATATCTCTCAACAGTGCAGCATTTAATACTATGTCTGTTTAGATAGCACGATTCGGTGAAAAGCTAATCTTGCGCAACGATGCGATGACTTGACTGCCTAAATCGAGTGAGATCACACCACTTGACCGTCTGCTTTATGGCTATGTAAAGTCAGAAGTTTATGAGAGAACATTACTCATCTTACTCATTACTCATCTCATTCACCATCAAAATTGTGGAATATGCTGAACCACAACGCGGTTGATATTTAAAAGCTAAATAGCAAGAGTGCTTCTTTCGAGCGATAATAAAGATTGTCGATAAAATGCTATTTTATAGTTGCTTTTACTTTCTTTTAATGCATAACAAACTACTAAACAAACTTCAACTATCATTCAAAAAGGAAAAAAAAGAAAACTTAAAACGACCAAATTTGCGCCATATTACTCATAAACCATAAAAAAAATCATCATGCCATTAAACAAAACATGTCACGTCTGACATGCATGACAATAAACACACAAAATGCTTTTGCTGCAACCATACGAGCCACCCTGTATGTGTGTTTAGGCTGTTAGTTGTACGTCGATCGTTATGTTTATGCATCATAAATGCTTTTTGTGGCATGCTTCATCTAATAGACAGCACGACAGCTCCAAACCAACCCAATGAAATCACCCAACACAAACCGACGGACCGTCCGCATTGCAGTCATAAAACATTTGCCAGCAACAAAACAAGCACTGCAAATTGCAACAAATTGCAGCAACTGCAGCAGCCACAGCGCACAAAAGTATGCAACAAATATTTATGATGTGTATTTACCTATGTGGAGCAAAAAATGGGAGAGATACATATGTTACCATTATGCACAGACATATTTAACACATTTATTTAAAAATGCATCAAAAAGCAAGTTTGAAAAAAGCCAAATAAAAAGGTAAAATGCATTTATAAGAGTGATTGTGTGGGTATCAGTGTGTGTGTGTGTGTGTGTGTGTGTGTGTGTGCCACATTTGCTGGCGCTTACGTAACCATTGAATGCAGCTTATTGTGCATAGTAATTGGTAGTTTTGTATGTCTAAGAAATACCGAGTTTTATCTTGGTAATCATTTCTTTTTCATATGAAAGAGTGTATTATTCTATGTGTGTACGTGCACATCAATAGTTTCTAAAGAGAACTAATGAGAGCAAAAAAGAGCATCTTTGTTTTAAGTAGTGCATTTTTTCTAATTGAAACTTATTCTATATCGTGTATGTGAAGTGTAATTCTAAATTAATATTGTTTTATATAACAAAAGTAATTCCAAAAAGCAAATTCGCATGTTTTTTCTTTCCAGGAATGGAGGGTGAGAAGATCGCAAGACAATGTACAAAAAAACGTATTTATTATTGAACTAAGAGGAAAACAGGCGCTCCTTCTCCGTCTTTTTAGCTAAGTTGAATAGAATATGTAGAGTTTGCGACCTAATCTTCTTCTTTTTTAGCTGTTTTCCCGGCTCAAGGTCCAATTAATAAGTTAAAACTTCAGAGTTTTTAATGATTTTTATTTTCCGGTATTTCCTACCTAGAAGTTTTAAATTCTTAGTTGGACCTTGAGTCGGGGAAACAGGGATTTAACTGATACTACAGCTTGCCATATGTTATCATATATTTTGAGGTAGTTTTTTTCTACCCTTGTGAGATTAGGCTTTCTACGACCAATTTATTTTGTCCCCTCACTACTACAACGCTTAGGTACCACGTATGAGAATCGAGAAGGACAGTAGATTGGAGAAATAAATGATTTTTTCCTTTACTACTACAACACTTAGTTACCACATATGAGAATCGAGGAGGATAGTAGGGTAAAATGATTTATGGAGAAAGTTATGTTATATTTTACTTGTTCTTTTTTGTTCGTTTTGTTCAGGATAATTAAACCATATATCTACAAATGCACAGTTAAGGACACCAAGCTAAGCTCAGAAATTTTTGACAAAATCCACATTGTTGTCTTAAGGCACCTGTTACAAGTAGCGAGATTTAAAAGCGAGGCCGTGAGATTTGTATCTCGCATCATTTTTAGGCATTGTAATATCGTCCGTAAATTCTTTCGCCCCATGCGACTTGCTTCATTCTAATATCGAGCGAGATTTTGTGAGAGAATTTTACACTTTCTCACGCCTGACTCGGAAATTTTTGAGAAACTGTTGTGAGACTTATCACTTTGATGAGTGAGTTCAAATTTGAACAGAGTATTAGCCATAAAATAGATATCGGTTGCTGCGTTTGCTACTTTTGGATACAAATAACAATTGTGTGGTCTACTTAGAGGCTTGTGAAATCGAGCGACAAGGTATGGGCCACGGATTTTGTGAATTTTCGTATAAACAGCTGTACATTTTTCATCCATTTGTTGTGTACTTAAAACCATAAGTTAAATTAAGATATTGTCTAGAAAAGTAGAATTGGGATGTTAGTTACCTTTTTTCTGGATAGGAACTCACATCAATAGCTGTAAATGTACTTTAGCCCTTTTAAATAGAGCTACTTAAATGATTTTAGTAATTTGTTTGCCAAAAAAGCAAACTATTTTAGGTATATTGTTTTTATATGTGATTTGAATTTAATCACAATGTGAAATTAAGCATCCAGTTCTATGTTAAACTATTGCATAGCGCTAGTTAGGTGAATCCAAAGACGACCGCCGTTTGTTCATGTATGATTCCCTCAAATGTCTCCCACAATCATTTTATTTCATAGAAAGTGGCAATGCTGTGCGTTTCCTTAGCAGAACATGCCTCCAACGTGCCGTTAGACATAAAATATCGCAATCGACGAGTCATAATTCACCATGGCAACTCTAAGACATTAGTTACCAAATATTTTTAGACCTCTAAAAAAATAAAAACTTTATGATGCAGCCTGACTTTCTATGGCAGCTTTATGCACAGCTTTTAATATTGCTCTGAATCAGCGAGCGAAAAAGTATCCTTGTTTTAAATGATTACATTCTGGCTTGAAGCCCAATACTTAATGATTCAGCAGCATTTTATACAGCGGAAGTGTGCTTCCGAAACTTACAGCAATGATTTTATAAGTACTTATTTATATATAAGAGATTCTAAATAGCACAAAATTTCATTGTGCAATGAATAGCAAAAATTATTCAATTTTGACAGTTTAAACGTTTAGTAAAATTTTACTTTGAAATCATACCATTAAGAGTGACTTATACGGGAAACCCTTACTTCAATAAACCAGGGGCAAGGTTTTGTAGCAAAGCTAGGAGAAATAGTCACTTTAACAAAAAAATGTCACCTTAAAAAAACTTATTAACATTTTTTTTTCACGAATTTAGATTATGGTTATATACCGCTGCGAAACTTATATTGGCAAGCGTTGTGGTTCAGAATAACTTGTATGCCGTGACGGAAAATAACATACATAAGCTTGATATGACGTTAGAACAGTCGCCTGTGACGCTAGCATATGCCAACGCTAGAGGGCGTCATACGGGAAAGAGGTTCGATTAGATTAGATTTGTTGTAGGCGCGATGGCTCATCAGAGAAGTTTGACCCATCCCTAGCACTCAGGAAGCCTTGCCCATTGTGCCATGTCCGATAGAGGAAGTTAATAGAGAGAAAGGACAATTGAAATGAGAACAGAATACGAATGCATAGAGCTTCCCTATTAACACAACAAGAAGACTGCGTAAGGTGAGAGTATACACCTCGCTCATGTTGAGGGAGAGATAGGCGTTTCCTACAGAGCCATTAGCTTATTAATTGCTTATAACTAATATTAATAATAATGTTATTGGGGAATAACGCACTGCGACCTGTAAGATCTATTGTGCTCCCACCGAGCTTATTCACAGTTTTGGTAGTTCGATATTTCACATTTGTCGGGCTTTTTATAATGTCGCAAATTTGTGGTATTTTTCGTTAATATACAAAACATCAAAGTAAGAAAAAGATAAGAAAACGAGAGGAAATTTTCTCGTCAATTACAACTGCCCGTTAGCTTAACAAGTGTAATAAGAAAACGCCTTAAGAAATGTGTACTTTTACTTTCCGCAATAAGTACTTAAAATCTCTTTAAAAATTTCTTTCAAGTTTCAAAGTTTGATTTAAACTGCGCTTCGAAAACTGTTGCCAATTAGTCAGTGCAGCACAATAAAAAGCAAATGAAACTAGTAGCCAAAGGGCAGACAGAGCCCAATTAATGGCAGCGATTTCCCTGCCCCAAAGCCTTGCTACTATTTTGACATTAATACGTGCCCCAACTAAGCCGCACCTCAAGCAAATGACACGCCACCAAAAGAAGCAGCCGCGCTTCAAGCCGCAAGCTTGTTCCCCTCCGGTGCTCCAAAGAACCATTCATGAGCGTGCGCCCACGCCCTTGCTCTGCTGACTGAACCGCTCCGAACTGGCTGAATGGACTGAATTGTCTAAGCTGTCTGAGCTGTCTGTACTGGCCGTAAATGGTCTCTAATAACGAAGCAGTTTGCAGTTACGCCTTTTGCACTTTGGCTTTAGCTTCCGAGCATTCTCATTTTCGTCGATTCTGAATAGTTGGTTCAATCAATTAGCTAATTGCAGCGGGTAAAACTTCTTTTGCCAGGGTTGCCTGTGCAAATCGGTGCACTTAGTGGCTGCCGTTAGTTGCAGGCAGCGCACAGTGGTTGAGCTTGTATGGCCAGAGTGGTTAATGTTGGCTCACGAGTTTTTGGTGTTTCATTTCAAAATGTGTGTAGCTCAATACATGCTCTAACAGGATTGCTTAAAGATTGCTGTTTGACCAAGTCTTTGGTGTCGGCGAGAAATTTTTGCCTGAAAATCAATTAATACTTCGAAAATCCACAACTGTTTCCAGATTCGAAATCAGCGACCACAAAGTTACTAGAAAATTATGTTTTGGCCATAGGTCTGTCATTGAGGACAAATTTGTTGCATCAATTTTGTTTTGGGTGTTCAGGGTGCCATTTCTGACCATCAGTGGGGGCTCAGGCACCATCATGGTACTCTTGAATAGGTGCATCGGGTGGTGCAACATGTCCTGGAAGGGAATGAAAAAACATCTACAGCTCTGCCGTTTTCTTAGATATTCAGCAAGCGTTTGACCACGTCTGGCATAAGGGTTTGCTTTTCAAGGTCAAGTCACTCCTTCCACCTGCGCAGTTCTATTTTTAACACAGGACACAGGTAGCTTGTGTCCAATACCTAGGTATGCATTGGGATAAGCGTCTTAAGCATATAGCAATGACCACAGCTGCTTGCAGCTCTAAGTTTAAAAAGAGCAACTGGCCCTTGCGTCCTAGGAGCCTGTTGAGTCTGTACAACAAGGTGCTTAATTACAAGTCAATAGTAGGGCCTACGTGACCTTATGGTTGTCCAATTTGAGGTGTTGCGGCCGCTTCCAACATCGCTGGAATAAATAGGCATACTAGGCGGTATAACAACCAGCTGAATGCCCAATTGAACCAGTTGCCAGAACCACTAATACATGCAGATAGGAGGTTGAGGCGAATCCATCCTATTGACATTTAGCTTCAAAGGAGGCGTCGTAAATTTGTTTAGTGTCCATGCTTTTGTTAAATTAAGGAAAATAATGTCTCATGTCTTATTCTTCGCATTTATCATAAAAATGTTTTATAATCGTGAAGTTTCTTTATTAATGTTTTAAATTTATATTAAAAAAAAATACAAAAAATTGTTTTCTTCCTGTCTGGCCAGCTTCTAAAATGCCAGGTGCTTAAATTCTGCACAATATTGATTGTGATTGGCTGATGATCACTATTGCATCAATTGCCTCATACAAAAATATTTGGGAAAAATCAACTTTAGTTTAGATAAAATTAACATAAATATAAGAAGCCTAAATGGGAGTGCAGAAACATATACGTTACAGGTGTATCAGCTCTATTGCTGCCGTTCGCCGTCACGGCATACAAGTTGGTCTTAAGTTCAATAGATTTTACGCATTAAATAAAAATAACCAGTTGGTAACCAACTCAGGCTTTTCCGCACGTTTATCGAAACAACTGAAATTAGATAGAAGAAATTAAACAAAAAAAAATGAAAATAAAAATTTCGAAAGTTATTTACTTCTATTATTCCTCTGGCGACCCAGCGACTAGAGTGGTCAAATTCAATAGGAAACCCTTTGAAGACATGCCCAACACAAAAACATCTCCAAATCGCCGGAAAAGTTGTCAGAGTGCTTAAACCGTCGAAAAACATACAATTAGAGATTTTAGTTTAGTTTAGATTTTAGGAAAAGTAACACTTGACCACTGTGCTGCGGCAAGCTTTTGGACGCTGCTAAAGCGCTTGTTAGGAGAACCCCTTAAAACCCTTGACAAGCACAACAGCTGCAACAAATGCAATACGTGATAGTCGGATGAAGACTAGAAGGGTGAGAGGGACGCAACCAGAAACGGTGGCCAGAAAGCGAAACAAAAAATTGTCGCGCCAAACAAACTCAAATGAAGTAACGGAAAACGAAGTTTTTTTTACGAGTTTTCGAACAGACGCATACAAAGTTATAGACGCAAGGGAGCCAAAGAGTGAGCGACGGAGAGGAACTTTAAGCAAACAAAAAGTTTTGCAAATTGCAATAGCTCAAATAGACTAAGAGTGAAAGCCAAAGAGCGAGCAAGAGAGCGGGAGAGAGAGACCGAGAGAGAGAGAGAGTGGTAGAGCTGGGCAACATTTAGCTGCGTCTAATAGAAAATGCTATAAAAGTCAGCAACACGGATACACACACTCACAAGAGCAAGCAGAGAGAGAGAGTGTGTGTGTGTGTGTGTGTGTGTGTGTGTGTGTGTGTGTGTGTGTGTGTGTGTGTGTGTGTGTGTGTGTGTGTGTGTGTGTGTGTGTGCGTGTGTGTGTGTGAGTGTGTGCCACACATTGACAGCAGCCATGACGGCAAGTCACAGCGACAGCATACCCGGAAGTTTGTTGCTTGTCATAGGCGCTGCCTGACGCCGCACAGTGGATCCAACTGACTTCTCTTTCGGCGAAAATCACAACTTTTGAGGAAGTAAAGATATTTTCAAAATTTAAAATGCATAGATAGAGAAGTCCTTAAGATTCTGCAAAACACTGCGACAAATATGCTATGAAGATAGGGAGCATCAAAAAACGATAGCTAAATTCGTTATTATATACACATACATAAAATTTCGCAAGACGTTTGGAGTCTATATGAAACCTAGCGTACATACTTTCGCAAGATAGACAACTTTCGACGAGGACGATTTATTGAAAAATAAGCACAATTTAGACAATGGAAGTTTTCCATGACATGCAAGGATAAGACATTTACAGTATATAATATCGAACTTTACTACCGTTTTTTGAAGCTCCCTTCTTCACAGCGTATTTATCGCTAAAGTTTTAGCACTTCTCTGTTTTATGCATTTTAAATTTTCAAAATATCTTTACTTCCTCAAATGTTATGATTTTTGCCGAAAAATAAGTCAGTTGGATCCACTGTGCGCCGCCGCGCGGCCCTCTGGCTCTTGCTCTGTCGATGTTGCTGATGAGAAATGACAGGCAATAATGCCGTTAGCTATGCTCCATCTGCATTTATCATAACTTTGCTCCTTTTATTTGCTTTGATGGCAGCCATTGCCTTTGGCTCGTTGTATTCGCCGTTGTTGTTGTTGTTGTTGTTGTTGTTGGCATTGTAATCGTTGTTTGTTGCGCTACTTTTTTTGCATAACTTTGCTTTGGTTTCTCATTTCTATGTAGTGCTTATAAATTATGGCGGCGTCTGAGTCGATTTCTTCTTCTTGTTGCTGTTGGTGTAATTATGCTTCATTTGCTTGTTGTCAAGGCTGTGCATGTGCGCCTGAGAGTATGCTGTAGTTTTTATACCCTGCCATAACAACCCGTTATCGGGTTACGGCCTGATGTAAATACATTCTTTCATTGGAATTGTGGTTTTACGTGGTGGGTCGCAAGCCCTACGCACAATCCTTTTATGGCCTCGGGTTGCTCTACTGGTATCGAAAGAACCCAGTGTCATTGCTAGTCGCCTCACACAACAAGCTTTGACCTGCTGAGGTTGTATTCTCTAACCCGCTCACCACACGGGGTGTGAGCCTGACCCTGTACAAAAAGTGCGAAAGGGTATTATAGATTTTTGCAATGTATGTAACCAGCATAAGGAGGCGTGGCAGACTATATGTTCCATGGGCAAAAATGGTCAGGAGCAGTAGTCGAGTCGATATAGACATGTCCGTCTGCCCGTGTTGGGCCAGCTTTCTCCGACACTATTAGAGTTAGTGCAAAAAAGTTTTACTTATCAACTCGAGACTTCTCAGAGATGTGCGTCGTGTTTATGTGCATCTATATTCAAAAAAGTCTCCAAATCAGATTTACATCAAAAGTTATAGTCAAAACTATGCTAATTTCACCCTCCTCGCCTATAAACTGCTTCAAAATTCCACTATATGTAGATATGGATACATGTGAGCTAGAGTTAAAAATTTGGTGTAGAGACTCGTGTGACCCTAATCGTTCAAACTGCATCCACCCTTCCCCAGCATTTGATTTGCTTTAATTATGTTACAAAATTCAACGACATTAGTCCAAGAATACTGGAGTTATGGGTATAAAAGTAATTTTGCTCCCATAATAGCCAACTTTCCAATAGGAAAACTTGTCAATTGGAACTTCGCAATAGGAAAATGTTTAAAAGCATATCGATCTTATGAAAATATATATAAAAGTGGATACTTCCGTTCCCATTTTACCGTATTTTGTGTTTATAAAGGAAAAGTGTAAAGGGTATTCCACTGTCGGGCACCGTCCCGACTGTCTGCATCAAATTTTTGTTTACTGTACCCAGTCGTCGCCGCCGCCTAGCAACTCTCTCTCTCTCTTGGCTTTACCTCTTGATGCTCTTTGCCGGCGGCTGTTTGGCCTTGGCTGTTGCTTTTGTGTTGGGTTTTTGTTTAATTTGCATGTTTTCCCTTTTAATTACATGCCATATTTATTTGTGTGAGTTTGCGTCTATATTTTCCAGCACTGTGACAAAAACTTTTCTAATTAGTTTTTAGATTTGGTTTTATCTAGAACTGTTATGTATGGCATATCTACTGCTATGTACAAGTCGAGTGTATGCCCCAAAATGTCAAACTTGATGCGTTGCCACAAAAATTGTGGCCTGGTCTTTAATTTATGCATGAAATATTTCTGCTGCTGCAGCAAACTACAGATATTTGTGTGCACAGTGTCTGCCATTAGTATCTGGTCTACCTCTGACCTGTCTGCTGTGCTGCTGCTACCGATTTGATAATCGAATTTTGCGATTATGAAATTTTCTATGTGCTATAATAAATATTTGATTAGTTTTATGGCATAAAGTTATTGATACCTGGAATAATTAAGTAAATACAAATGTGCTTAATAGTTTGGCAAACATTTGGTCTGCACTAATTGAATGATAGACATTATGTAGGCAAATATTAAAGCGATGTGACCAATAAAGCATAGTTGCTGCTTTTTTTCGACTGCAGACTTGCAATTAATTCAATTATTCATAAACTAATTAACATGCTGTTAATGTAACAAATGAACTGCATTTTGCATTGAAATTAAATCCATTTAGTTTCAAGCTGTATTATAAAATATGTATTGAAAGCTCGTAACACGGCTCGTATGCGCAATATTTACTTAAGCGCATTAATATGAATGCTCTCTAATTGGTATCTGCACCTATATGTATGCATTTACAAAAAAATCGTTTAAAAACACATAAATAACTTAAATTTTACCTTTTAATTTTTTTGTTAAAAATTGCAAACTGTTATGTGTTATGCTGGTGCATAGATAAAATGTGACATGCAACTATTGCAACCATAATTAAAACAAGTAAAAAGTTGCATGCAACACTTGAGGCATACAGTTTGCTTACTTTTGCAGCTAAATTTTCATTTTTACACTCTGAATAAGTTGTGTCCGCATTTTTTTGCTGATGTTTGCAGTGCTTTGAAAAAGCTGTGTTGCCAATTTTAGATCGCGAAATTTGAGATTGGCAATGACTTAACTTCTTTAAGAATCTGACTTGACACAAAAAGTTTGCTAATTTTGTAAATGCAATGCATCTTTGGAGTAAAAACGACTCGTAAGCAGCGTGTATGCCGTGATGGCATCACAGCAAGGAGCTTGAAGCAATGCAAGTTATGCTTATGCAGTCGCGTGCAGCTCATAGCTGCAAGAACTGAAAAGAAGATAGCTTATTTCGGAAATCTGTTATTCGGAAGTAAACAACAGAGTGGCCAAGCCCGAGAGGAGATGTTTACTGACTACCCAGTCTGGGACGCTGGTTACTGAACGGATCATTGACCATTACGATTTATTGGCATACCGAGGTGAGTCGGTATTCACGCAAGACTCATAGCAGCCCACGGCTCGAATTAGGTACCACTACAAAAGTGGATGGCACCCAGTAGACACCACGAGGAGGCAACTGACAAATCAGCAGAGCATTCCTAAACGGTTTCTCATGCCGCTAGGTGTGAATTACTCAGGATTGTGGGGTCACGAAGCATTAAAAGATTGCCAGATACGCACGACTACCGCGTCGACTTGACTAGCATCGCTAATATCCCCCGTTCATAGTCGAGGAAGTGCATAGTTTCAAGATCTCAAAGTTGAGTTACAACTCTAGTTAAAACTGAACTAGAAATAGATGCTAGGCTACACAACTGTGTGTCTTGAAAATCTCATCTTACTTATCGAGTTCAAGTAAATCTTTACATGTGCCATTGGATTAGTAATCCATTGAGAAAACATTTTCATGAATATAAATCAGCTAACATTAATTACGGAAGTGTGACATCTGATGACTGATTACGATCAGTAAACCCAAAAATCTTAATTTGATCTAAGGCCAATTAATAATAAAAGTGTACACAAACTTCGTCATATCCGTTTTTGGCCTTTAGCTTAGCACATTACTCATACGCACTGTATGGCCCTGACTGCTTTTGTTGCTTGAAAAGCCGTTTTGCATATGTAAGATATATATATATATATATATGGATATGTATGTAAATGTGTGTGTGTGTGTGTTTGTGTGTGTGTTTGTGTGTGTGTCTGTGTGTGAGTGCTTTGCAGAACTTTTATATTTTGAGCACAAGAACTCTTCAAAGTAAAGTGCACGCACTAATGCGTCTACGCACAAATGAACTTACCTTGAGCACAGATTTTGTTGGCTTTTGTTTTGCTGTCAAGAACTTAAAAGCACAGAACTCTATATTATGTGAGTACAAAGACGAAATTGGGTGGAAATTTGCGTAAAATGCATAGAAAATATGGCACAAAGCTTGCCACAATGCCTTATTCATTTGCAGTATTCGAGCAGATAACTCGAAATTACAGTTATGTTAGCTGCAGCCTCTCATTGTCGGACAGCTATACTCAGTGTTCAGTATATTCAGAGCTATGGCTCAGTGAGTTCCCAACAGCCACAACTCTTATGGATGATTGGGTGCCAAAACCCTAACGGGAAAAGTCTGGCAAACACAACTCAAATCTCTGTGTAGTGGTTGCTGCAGTTGCAGTTGCAGTTGTTGCAGTTGCAGTTGCAGTTGCTGGCATGTCAAACATAGACGTTTGCACACAGATAAATGGTACTCTGACACAAACACAGACACACACAGACATACATACTTGTTCAGAAGCAGAAATTTGCTTTTGTATTTGTTTAGAGGAAACGCAAACAGGCGCCTGATGCTAGATAATTGTTACAATATACAAAATTTTCATCTAGTTTATTTGCAATGTGCTACATGTCGTCAAACAAAACAACAACAACAACAACCCACAATGAGCTCCGCTTGAATACAAACAACAGTAGAAGCACAGTGGTTCGTTTTTAGCTTTAAAGTAATGAAAATGAATTACTCTAACAACCAAATAGTGTATTTATGTACGTCTACTTTGAGTCGAACATTTAAAAAGACGAGATTTCAACAGATAAGAGTAGCTTCCGAGCTCCCAAGAGTTTGGCAGGTCGGACTTCTCTTCCTCTCTTTCCCCATTGAGTAGTACCCCAAGTTCAGAGACACTTCAAATACGCTTAAATGTAGACGAGCAAAGAGTGTAAAAAGTAGTGAGACGCAGTCTGCGAATAAAGCGTCGCCGCGCTTGGTCTCTCAGATTGATGTTAAAAACTAAACTTTTGATTTTGCCAAGGATTTCGTACATCGAGGTACCACTATCACAACAAAGAACAATGTCAGCATGCAGATCAAGCGCAGAATCACTCTTGCCAATTGATGTCACCTTGGTCTCAGTAGGCGAAGTGAGTAGTAAACTACACTCGCCAGACGAAACAAACAATATATAAGACGCCCATCCTTCCCGTTTTGCTTTATGGGTAATCTTACTCTATAAGATCTTTGGCCCTTTAGGCATTGGCAACGCCTACAGAATTCGATAGAAAGACCACGAGCAGACTCCGCTGCTGAGGCCTTGTTGAGCGTATGGGTGAAGAAGCTGAAGCGAGAAAGGTTGAAGGAAGGCAACGAAGAGGCAGGCCATGTCTCCCATAGAAGAAGTAGGTATAGTCTACCTTGGTTTTACCGATTGGAGAGGGCGTGCACATAGCAAAGGCACCTGGAGGAGTGCTCTACGCCAGGTCGCAACAGCTTGTTATGGCTAGGAGGTAGGAGCAAGGATGAGAGGAAAGTTTTTGAAAATCATTGTCATCAAGAATGATGGGATGGAGGTATCGTCAGCATAGTTGGCAATTAGGAGTCTAGCGTTACATGTGCTGCGTATATGGAGGACTAGGGAGAGACAGGGACTCTAGCTTTGATTGAGCCCTTTTAAGAAAGTCTCCGTTTATAGTGACCTAGAAGGGGCGAAATAAGCGTAGCGTATCCTCGTGTCAGACACGATCGAAGGTCTATGTAACATCTAAAAATGTTTTAATTCAATACGGTTTTCAGAAGACTGGAGAATCCGTTGTACCACTCTGTGCACTTGTTCGGACGTGCCGTAGCGAATTCGAATTGGTGAATCAGGAAGAAGGTTGCCATATTTGCATTTTCCATATTTCTTCCTAAATTTTGTAAATTTTAACTATTATTGATTAAAATATTCCCATTGACAACACCACTTAATACATAGTGTGTAGCAATTAAGTTTTTGTTGTCTACAAAGATCAACATCGCTAAGTGGTTGGAAAACTAAGCTAAGCTAATTTGCTGCGTAGAATCCAAATCCGGGGTCAGAATCATACTCAGGTTATGTACCCGAAAAACGGCGTTTTCCCTACTTTTGATGTTATGTACAGCGTGCAAATAATTTTTGTGGTCGATCTCTACAGTTACATCAGAGGTCAATAACGCATTTTTTTCCCAAAGTTATGGTTATTTGAAGTTACGGAATATATTCCATCGATGTCATTAGCATTTGAATTAAGCCTTTGAGACAATAACACAGGTCAACATGGTTTAATTGTTGGAAAGCTAAAGGTCATTTCTAAAGTAATTTGCTGCGTAGAATCCGAATCCGAATAATGAATGTTTGACCTTCGGTCCTCTACTCGTTGGCGACGACTACCGCACCCGATTAAACGACGAACTCTATTAGTTTTTTTGAATTTTTTGACTCTAACTCTTGTAGTCTCTGAGGAACAGAGAGCAACACGATCATACGGACAGGCGGACATGGCTATATCAATTCGATTATCACTCCTGATTATTTTTGACCATAAGACTGCCACGCCTCCATCTGCTTGTTACATACATTGCACAAATCTATAATACCCTATTGCACTTTGTGTACAGGGTATAAAAATTGCTTAATCGCTTAAATATCAGAAAATATTTTTTGAAAGAAATACAAAATTAATACAAAATTATCTACAACTCTTATGAGGTTGACAATTAAAGGATCGTATATCAAAAAATTTAAGTTTTCCAGAAACATTAAAAGCATAACTTTAATTTGAATACCGTGTTCAACTGGCTGTGAGTAGCTTTTAGTAACAAAGATAGCAAAAAAGTTGGTTACCTGCAAGTAAAAATAGAAAGTTGTTTAGAATAATGAAATATATTCCAAATATTATTATAACCTTAGAGGTTTTACTTAGTTTAACACTTCGATGTAAAGATTTATCATATAAGCTTAGAACAAGTTTATCAGCTGATATGAGTGAGTTTTATTTTAAAGACACTTATATTCTAAAACATGACTTCATGCGTTTTCTTTTTGCCAACTATTTAGACTGTCTGTCCCACAGTGCAAAGGTACGAATATTTGTATTTAGTGCTGTTATTTGACTTATGTACATAAGTATGAGTGTGTATGTACTAGTAATTGCGTGTGCGTGTGTGTGTGTCAGTGTGTGTGTGTGTGTTTGTGTGTGTGTGTGTGTGTGTGTGTGTGTGTGTGTGTGTCTGTGTGCGTGTTTGTTTGTCATTTGAAATGTAGACATGTGTAGCTGACATAGTTGCTGTTATTGTCGTTGCTCTGCCATTAAAATCCGGGCAACATTGTTAATGAACTTTTAATGACTTTTTTTGAATAAACACAAGTATATTACACACTAGTACACATACACTTACATAGTACATAGATAAACGACAGCGTGTAATACAAATCGCAATGCTTCATTTTCAATTTGTATAACTTTTTTGTAAGCAAATTTTTTTTTGTGTGCACAAGTTAAGCGAGCTCATAGAAACAAGCGTGAAATCTAAATCTAAAGCAAACTTTGAGACGCGAACACACACACACACACACACACATACACACACACACACAGATGCAGCTGCACACACATGCACAGGAATGCATAGAACGCTGCCAAGGGACTTCGGATTGCAAGAGTGACGTAGGCAATGCCATTAATATGGTAAATTTGAAATGCCTGCGACATCTGGTGACAGGACACTCACGCAGACAACGACAAACATGCAATCCACATATTTACATGTCATTAGGCGTTGCAGCTGTGTGTGTGTGTGCGTGTTTGTGTGACTATGTGGGCCTTGTATGCGTATTTGTGTGTCACATCTTGATTAACAAATCAACTGGAAAGCATAAATTATACACTGAACAAAACTGGCCAAAGGCGTTTTGGTCACACTAACATCTAAACAAATGTGCAGTTGCTATAACAACTACAATAGCACTAATGAAGATAACCACAACTAAAGCCAGCTTTAAATGGCAAGCGCTCATAAGTATGCTACTTTTTGTTGCACTAAATTTACGCACTATCGAGGTAGATGTAGAGGTAGAGGTAGAAGTAGAGGTAGAAGTAGAGGTAGAAGTAGAGGTAGAAGTAGAGGTAGAGGTAGAGGTAGAGGTAGAGGTAGAGGTAGAGGTAGAGGTAGAGGTAGAGGTAGAGGTAGAGGTAGAGGTAAAGGTAGAGATAGAGATAGAGCCTTATAACACTCTGTTATGCTAGGATTTAATGAAGAAATAATTCTGTTTTCACATGCACACACTATAAGTACAGACGACAATTTTGGAAGTTGTAAATAGGTTATATGTTAGGTTCCACTAGACTAGTTAGCCACTTCTTAAGTTTTTGATTCGTTTAGAGAATAGAATTCAAACTGTTTTTAAAGTTCTTAACATTTTCAATTACCAATCTCGAAGCATATAAGTGCTGGTCTTACCAGAATAACAGCTTCAGACAGTAGATAATTGTTGTTTTTCTGTCAACTTCTTCCAATTTAAATCTGTGGGATTTCTTTGACAGCTTAAGAGTTTCTGCGTTAAATTTTCATTAACAAATGCAAGCGATTTACATATTTCAAAATGTTGATAGTTAGACTAAAGCGAGTAGCTTTAAAGTTAGTTTAATAAAACTTTTATATATAAGCTAGCTGGCCCGCAAACTTCGTTTTGCCCAAAATGGATTTTTTGATTATATTAATTACGAGCATTTAGGCGGAAAGCTACAATATTCTGCTAAAATTTGAATAAAATTAAGCATTGAATTTTTGAAAAATTATTGTCTTTAAGTTAAGGCTATTGAAGAATAAGGAAGATTTCCCAAATCGGGAACATGGCACATACAGCTGGCCGTCTGGAAAGCATGACATTTCCAGATTTATGTGCACACTTCCAGCGACTGACCAAACGGTAAATCTGTTGAAGTCAAGGGAATTTCTGCAATAAAGCATTCTTCTGCTTTCAACGGCCCTTTTAAAATCCATACCACTGTCAACTTGTTCAATAGCTTTTTCGCAATCAGTCAACCCGACTGACCCATTGCACAATTTTGGGGCATGAAGATTTCGTCACATTTCCAAATTTGAGAAGAGCGATTCGGTCAACAAACAGCCAACAGTCGTACGCCCGTCGAATGCCAGATCAACCGAGAAAGTTGGTTTATGAAAGTGTGCAAAAGATGATGGCTTGAGCCAACCATAGCAGATAGCGGTCCACACAGATCAAATCTGTAAGGAACGCTGAAAATCCACCACTACATGTGACGTAACAAAACACTTTGTAAAAGAACCAAATCCAAAGGCCGACAGACACCTTCTTTGTCAGAAGAGAAGAAAAACCTTTATCTTTTAAAGTTTCTATCCGATTTTAATAATAATTTCATGCGTAAAATACGCATTTTTTTGTTAAATTTTTGGTGGCTGAGATCTCGACGTTCATACGAAAGGACGGACCGACAGACATTGCTATATCGACTCGACTATTGCTCCTGATCATTTTTGCCAATGGAACATATGGTCTGCGACGCCTCCTTCTGCCTATTACATACATTGCACAAACATATAATACTCTTTTACACTTTGTGTACAGGTTATAAAAATTGACACAAAATATTGTCGAAAAAACAAGAATCAACTTTTTTGGTAACCCTTCCTTGTCATGGTCAAATGGTTATCAGCACTTCAATATTTTTAGTAGAAAATTGGCGAAAACAAACATTAGTCTATCGATTAGTATAAAGATATCTATTACAATATCAACAAAATAAATATAATTTGTTTTTATTTTTCATCTTTTTCGGTTGTCTACTTATTAAACATTTAAACTTATTTCAAAAAGAAATAGAGAGTTATAAAATTGAGAATTTATAGGATCAAAAAAGTTAACATTGCTCTCATTTTCAAATCCTTTTGTACTTATTTCAGAATGTGCATGAAATGAGTTTCATTTGTTCTTGAAATAAGTTCTGCTTACAAGAACTTCTTCAAAAACAACTTGATTTGAGTTTTTGAAACTTATTAGATTTGAATTGCGATTTTCTGGTCTGACACTGTTTTCATGAACCAAACAGTGCTTGGGTTCCTCTTTCTTTCTAAAAAAAATAAACCACTTTAGAAATGTGAATATTGCATCTCTTTGTCAAGCTGTAATTTCTGTTGCGTGTCAAGAATGGTTCAATAGTCAACAAAACAATTGCCATGCATATTTCATTTGACTCTCTTCAGAGAGTCTCTTGACTAAACCACTTTGGATGCACTCTACAAGAAACCGAAAGAGGTTTAATATTTATAAACCAAATTTATAGCTGCAATATGAACAAATTTTAAATTCTTTACTGAAATAGCTGCATTTCATTTTTTTTTTTTAGTTTCAATTAGATACAAAACGCAACTTTAGCATTGCAGACGAAACTTGCGCTAAAATATTTATGCTCTCGGCTTAGAATAATACCAAAAGGACCAAACGCAAACATGACTCTATATACAGAGGACTCTAAACACAGTCATCCGCATATATTTAGAAACAAATGTATAACAAACCGACAAGCCAAAAAACTTATTGCACTGAAATAAACGAGTAGTGGGAAGGAAAATATTTCTCTAAAGAAAAGCATGAGGCAAATAAAAAGACGGCGAACGGAAATGAAATTGCAATTGCTGGCAATAGAGACGACGGCAAGTCGCGAAACTCTGTCGCAGCGTGTTAAGGTTTTCGGGGCTGCAGGGCGAGCATGGGTTAAGGGTAGCATATAGACGCGACTGCTTATTGCAAGCTATGGCTTTGCTTTTGATGGTTTTCCTCTTGTTGCTTTTCCTAGTTTTGTAGGTTTTTTTTTTGGGTTTTTCCATTTTGGCATGGCATTTCCATTTCCGTAACGCTTTCATATTGCGCCCGAGCGTATGCAATAAAGTTGCGCTCCCACACACACACACACACACACACACACAAATATACACACAAATTGTGAAATTGTGGCACGCTTGAGCGCAGAGGCAAGCCGCAACGACGCGCTGCCTAATCAAGCGCAACTTTAAAATAAAAAGTAGTCGAATAAAAACTAAAATTGTCTTAAAAGACGACAAGCGCCATACAGTGGTCGAAATCCCACACTTGGCATAAGAAAATCTTTGAGTTATTTTTTGCAATTTCAAGTTAATTAGTTGTTATATAGAAACATTTGGCAATTGGGTTCATGAAAGGCTGAATGCTTGCAAATAATCACCTTGCGCTGTCTAAACCAGAAAGTCCACTGCAATTGTTGTTATTCCTCAAAGTAACTTTCTAATCATTTCCTCCAAATAATTTTACTAGTTCATTTTGACGAAAATTTGTCTATGCAACAAAGAAGAGGAAAAAAGGTAGTCAACACTTGTCAATACTAGTTCATATTCAAGAACTCTGGTAGCTTATCATGTTTTGACTGCCTTTCCCTAATATAAAACTGTTCAGCTTTTTCCGTGGACATCTTTACCTTAGAGACGGTCACCATATAGACGGCTTTAACAACATTGATACTTAAGATAACTTTTTATGTTATACTAGGGGGCTCAACCTTCTGCTCGCTCCGCTCGCCAAACCCTGTGTAGCATATTTCTCTTCTCTTCTTTTTCTTTGATAATAACCGCACATGCACAGTAAGAGTGTGCATAGCCGTGCCAAGTTTTAATTCGATAATTTTAATGGTGTGGGTGTAATTCGCGAAATTTCGTCAGGGGGGAACATGGTAAGATATCGACATGAACCGACAAATCTGCACTTCTTATGAAAATTCCCTAGACAATGATATAAGTTTCACTCATATTTCCTCTTATAAAGTTGGCGAAAGAGGCTGCACCAAGTTTTCCTTAGCCTATTTATATAATAGAATTAAATAACTATTACAACTTCTATTGGTAGACTCACAAAAATTATTTAAATCTTAACTAGATGCCTAGAACCATGCTCCGGTGGGGGGAAGATAAATTGAACGGTTTTTAAGCGAGTAGCTAGGATTGAAGAATAATTTCTTCAGAAACGTGTACGAGTTGATCTTCAGGTTTGTGCGATTATTGTGCGTTAATTGGTTTGAATGTAATCTGACGAAATATTTTTGCTCTATTTGAACTATTTCAGGGAATGTCTGTTTAAAGCGAATTAAAAGATCCGCAAAACGCAAATAGTCGTGTTTTCAGAAGAAGCGATTTGTGAAACAGCGCGTTGTAAGCCATCGTCAAGCTCTCTTACAAGTTTAACATGGCGACTTTATGAGCAACTTTACATACCTTCAACCAGAGTAAAATAAATGCAAGCTAAGAGTCAACTGTCAGCTGATGGATTACATTCCTCGTGGACACCATGGTATAAAAATACACAGGTAAGACTAATCTGTGCTCTCATACAGTTTGAACACTTATATTTCATTCTGCTGCGAACGTCATTGTTATTGACTTGTCAAACTTGATGTTTGGAACTGTATGTGTGTGTATAATCACAAAATACCAAAACTTGTGCAAGAATGTTTGTCGTTTGAGCTAAGAGAGTGATTAGCTCTCTCTCTCTCTCTGTAGCTTCTTCAAAAATTTAAGTCCATACGTCGGCAGATTAGTCTTTCCTCTCGATTATTATTCCATGGTGGACACAAACTTCCACATTGACGTTTGCAACCGACTGACTAATAATTCACCAAAAGAGCGCGATATGGAAGTCGAAAAATTTCACAGGTTAATCGCAGTTTTAAAATATTTTGAAGTTTTGTCTTCTTCATACATGCTTACAAGCAATCTAGAGAGAAGACATATGCAGACTTGGAGTATCTAGAGTATCTTAAAAGTTTCAAATAGAAGCCTTGCTAAATTCAACTTTGTTAGCAAAGAACACCTAATTTCAAATATACTCTATAGAGTAATATTAATAAGAAAAAATTACTTTGCTGTAGCTGAGTTAAACATTTTCCACAGTGCGCGGCTTCTGCCGCTCTCTAGGCGCACTTAATGGCACACACATACAGACTCATTAGTTTGGCATTTCATTGGGAGAACGCTTAAGCTTCACTTGAGCCCAGGACGCGGAGCCCAAGTCTGGCCAAAAGCAAAGTAAAGCCAAGTATACTATAAGTAAGTCAGGCTAAGAAAATGTGCTAAACAAGTTAATTAGTTTGTTTTTTTTTTTTTTAACCCATATTAACGCTGCCGCTGTGGCGTTTATGTTGCGCCGCATGAGTAAAGTGTATGACTTTAAGTGTGTGTGTGTGTGTGTGTGTGTGTGTGGTGTGTGTGTGTGTGTGTGTGTGTGTGTGTGTATGTGTGTGCAAGGCTTAGAGTTTAGCTTAATGACAAAATAAATTATTTGCCATACAAACACACATGCACACACACATACATACTCACACAGACACTCATAAGCGCGAGTACGCACACACTTCAAATGACTTTATATAACAGCAAAGTGTTCCTGTATGTGTGTGTGTGTGTGTGTTCCTGTATGTGTGTGTGTGTGTGTGTGTCTGTGTGTGTGTATGCGCTCTTATGCATCAGTGTGCGTGCTCACGCTTTAATGACACTTTTCTGACAGCTGCCGTTCTTCGTAATACAAAAGCAGCAACAGCAACAACAACTTTTGGTACATTTATTATCTGCACACAATCTTCAGTTTATGGAGAACGACGACGAGGAGCAATGTGCGAGCGGTTCAGCACAATGGTTCGGAAAATTAGTTCAATTGAAAATTTATATGTGCATTAGTTTTGTACGCTGCCATTAGACAGGATAATCAATCAAATTACTGAAGTTTTTTTCTGTGTAATGATAGTAATGTCCGATGAAATATTCAATCATATGTGAACTGTAAGTCAATAATATTGATTGCTTTGTTAGTTGCTAAAAGCAAGTTGGGAGAATGCACTAATTTTTGGGTTTATTTGGGTATGATTTGAAGACATTATTAGGTCATTATTGTAAAAACACAGTAATGCACAATTATTGTGTGGAACTCTCACCAAAAGACAAGTTGCTTGTTTTTCTATATTGATGAAGCCGAAATTGGGAACTTACAAATGTCTAATTTTCTCAAATTTACATAGAAACGTATAATCATCTATTTCTCTATCGCTTTTTAAGCTTCTTTTTAAAATATATCGGCGCAATAAAGTATATATCATACAGAGAGTAATCCAAAATATTACGTATACGTATTGCATGTGTAGCATTTAGCAGCATGAAACTGCTTCACTTAAAACTATTAGAATAGGTATTTACTTTTTGCACATTTTTCTAATAACCAAAATAATTGAATTTTATTTAAAGCACAAAGTAAAAGCTATCAGAGGAAAGAGTGGAAATGGCTTTATTTTTAGCATAGGAAACACACATTTTGAGTATGTTTCCTGCAAAATCCATTGAAATACAGAAAATACAATTTTGGAATCTTTAAGCCCATTAAAATGTTGTTGTACAAATGTTATTTGTTGTTTTCTACATTGGTTAAACAGTCATCCTTAAACAGTTTATGCAAATTGCGTGCCTTAAGGCAACCTTCACTGTTAGATGGATACAACTTCAAGCTCCCAGCGTTCCACGAGTGTCAACAGAGTTTGAAAACCAATTTGTGTACAATTAAAGCGATACAATGCTTTAGGGGCTTCCATGACTCCAATAAAAGCGCGACACGTGTGCCAAATAAGTCAAATTTTCGATTGATTGAATCTGTAATTACGGCCCACATTTCCGTTTGAACATTTACGTTTTGCTTTAACTTTGTAGGAAGAGCCTGAAGAAATGGCCGCTCATTCGAGCGCACAAGTTTATTAGTATTTTTTAGAGGTATCACCTGAGCTGCTTTTAAATATTCAAATATTCAAAGTTAACTTTAACATTTAATTTGATAAATAATGGTATAAACTTAATACACCCACGCATAAACAGTATCTTTAGTATATAAGCCTAAAAACTGATAGAAAGAAGGAGACAACGACCCATTCCGTAGTAAATACATGGTGCTACAGTTATACGGAACTCTTGAAGTAACCTTTTCTAGGTTCAAAATCTAGTTCTGTTCTACTCTAAAATATGAAGTATCCGTTTCGATAATTCAAAGTATACCATTCACACAAAACCGTTTAGCTTTTTGTAGTTTTTTGATGTTTGTTCGCAAGTCAACCAGTGCCATGGACCAAGATCATATTACAATAGAGTCTTTGGTGTACACAACAGTCAATTTGTGCACAAAAGTCACGCCCATTTATATAATTAGTTGCAAAAAGTCAACATTGGCAATCAACATATGAACATTGTTGTGTTTGTAAGTGTTCTGGTTGAACAGGGTTATTCTGATCACCATTCACTGGAGAATGATCAGTGTGATACCTGTCTCTATTATAACCAAGTTGACGGACAAGCTCCAGGTGGTGCCCCCTGTATAGCTGCTCTAATCGTCACCCGGTGTTGGAGTAATTAATTAAGTAGTTAAGACTTTAAGTTCATTCAGTGCGTCACATAGCATTAAGAAACACAATCGGTTTGCATATCCAGTTGCTGCAAATCACAATATTGAATTGAAAATCGCGATACACTGCAAGAAATTGGTGCCAAGTCAAATGAGAGTTTACTTCAAAAAATTACCCAAGCTATGAACTAAATAATAAAAGCAAATATGGCGCATTATTGTTACGAATGGATGGTGTTACCTCCTGATGGTGTTACGCTCGGATTGTGTTACGCTTGAGTATGCAGTGTTAGCAGAGAGCTAGAAACTCGCATGTTTGTTATTGTGTGCTGTGTTAGTAGTTCAGATTGATGTTGGAAGGTATACTTTTGCTGTTTTCAAGGATTCCAACAACCTCGACACCTTCGTCACAAAGAAGAACGATGTCAGCCTGAAGATCAAGCGGAGAGAGACTTTGGTCTCAATAGGCAAATGAGTAGTAGAGACCACTCTCGCCAGAAGAAACTAACACTCTATAAGCGTTTTGCTTTATGGCGCTAAAGCATAGCTGATGACGCAATCAGAGCAGATGCACTTGGAGTGTTTGAGCGGAAAGTACTCCGTAAGATCTTTGGCCCTTTACGACACTGATATGGTCAAGCGAGTTAACATCCAGTATCTTTTCTTGGTACGTAATGTTGTGCGTATAGATGGAGATGCTACTGCGAGAAAGGTATTCAATGCGGCTGATGAAAGAAGGCGACGAAGGCCCAGACAATGGCAGATAATGCCTCCGCTGGAAACACCAGGTAGAGAGCGGATTAGCTTCCTTTGGTTTTAATGATTGGACAAGACGCGTTTCTAGAACTCGTGAACCACTTAACCAAATAACTTCATATTTGGACCATATATTATTATATATAAAAAATGTGTGGTTCCGATTACGTGTATACGACCGAGGCGGAACGGAACAGGGCGAACACGAGTTGCTCATAAATTTATAATACCGACGATGTGAAGTAGTCTCTTATTAGAAATAAACTTTTTTCAAACACAAAAGTCGTAATGACTAAACTACTCCGATGCTTGTATTTTTAGTGCAAAAGTTAATTCAAATACTCAAAGAATAGTGAAATAACACAAAAATGCTTTTATAGGTACTAAATTTTGTTTTCGTTTAGTTTTTTTTAAAGTGTCTTATAACTAAGCTTAAACTTTCCGTCAAATATGTTGGCCTCTAAAAGCGCAACTCTCTCTCTCTTTGTTAGTTCTCTTAACTCTTAACAATCAAGAGTTTTATGTCATATTCTCAACGGAACAAACAGAGTTTTACATAGTAAACTGCATTTTCACAGACTGTTATTAAACTCTACAGCTGTAAACTCGTAATTTTAAACGATATTTTGAAATTCACGACCATTGTGCAGCCAGCATTAAGTTAAACTGCGCTTTGGCTCATCAACAACCGTTGGGTCATATAAAAGCACTTTGTTGCCAAACACACACACACACTGAGAGAAAAACAAGCTCATGCTTACTCACATAAGCTCACTCAGCAGCTGCAGACATAAGCCAGAGCTTGCTTGATCTTAGAATTTAATTGTAGGGTCATAATTTTTTTACAACACACACACACACACATACACACACACATACACACACACACACGCATGCACAGCTTTATGAGGCAAAGTCGAGTGGATTCAATTTAATTAGAATTTTCTGTATTTTCGTTAAAGTACCAAATTTTGATACCCTGTAAACAAAGTGTATATGATAGATTTGTGCAATGTATATAACAGGCAGAAGGAGGCGTGGCATGGAACTAATGTGCCATGGGCAAAACTGGTCAGAAGCTATAGTCGAGTTGTCGCACCGTTTTCGGAGACTATAAGAGCTAGAGCAAAAACTTTTTTAATCACAGATTCAGTGCAAGTTTGGCGAATTATGTCGATATCTCACCCCCTTCCCTCGTGACAGTTTTTCGCGGTTTTAAACCACACCATAAAAGCTATCCAATTGAAACTTCGCACAGTTATGCACACTATAACTATGCATGTGTAGTGTAAAAATTATTCATATCGAATAAGACTTTAAAAGATATAGCTAATAATGTGCCAATTTTAGGCCCCCTCTCCTATGAACTACAACAGAATTTCACTTTTTACAGAAATGTTAAGGTTAACATTTATGTTAACCAAATGTGATACGTTAGGCAACATTGTTGATCGTTTTTCTAATCATCCCCCCGTAGAACAGTTACCGTTATTACGCACATACCCCTCAACGCGTCGATACAAAAATTCACAAAGAAATTTGATTTCATGGAAAAAATTAGTACAGGGTATTCCACTGTCGGTCACCGTCTGTCACCGACTGTCTGCATCAAATTTTTAATATTATTTTGCTTTCTTATAAGAATTAACTTTTATGTGCCAATTTCGGTCAACGTCAATCAATTTCAGTGCTTGACTTGCTCATTTGCTGGCTAATAAAAAAAGTTAAATAGCCATATTGAAAGCTGTAGCATACATTTGAGCGCTGCCTAATTGAAAAAAGCAAAAGTTGCTTCTAGCAGAAAGTCGCGCTAATTAGCAAGGTTGGGACACATTAAAAGTAAGAAATTGCTTTTGACGCAGGTGAAATGAAAAACGATTGCAACGTTTGTGTGGCTTAAGTTTTCTTTTTTTTTTTGTGCCAAGTGTGTAGCCAAAGAAATTAAAATTGAAATGTAAAACTTGCGAAACTTTAATTTAAAATGCAAAGTAAAGCTGCCAAATAAAATGCATTTTTAGTGGGCCAGGTGCAAACCGCAGCACACAAAAACTTCCTTGATGACTTGGCACAAGTTCGTGAAAAAAAATAAACCCCAAATGAAAATAAAACTTGCGTTGAGTGCACTTTTGGATGGTAGAACCAGCAGTCAACCAGTCGTTGACGCTGACGTCTACTGCCAACTGGCAAGTTTACCTGGCATCCAGTATCCATCCAGCTCATTAAAAGCGAAAATGGTATGCATTAAGTTAGTAACGGTAAAGGCAAGCGGCAATGCAGTCATTATGCCAAATGTGCGCCCTAATGGTCAGTGTTAATTGCGTGGAAATATCTCGCATACCAAGTGAAAAACGAAACTATTTGCAAGCCAAAGTCCATGGAATTCTATATGCAATGCAAGCCATTTTGTAATTGATGCAAAGCTGCGACAGTCAGTCAGTCGCCTCCAATAAATTGTCATAATTGCAAGCCACCGCACAATGTGTGACAGCCGTGCACAATGCATGCCTGAAATCATCAATAACTATTGTCATTGTTTGACATTAGTATTAGAAATGTCTATGCGTTATTGCCACAATAATGACTGCATACAACAACATAAATACACCTCATTTATGCGAACACAACTCGCAATTCGAATTTTTGTGGATTATCAGTTAGCACGGCTTATGTGACAGATGGACAATCTTATGCGATTAACCAGTTTGACTTTCTTCAAGTTTAATCGGTGACGATAGTCATTTACGATAACATAGCTCACAATTCGCATTTTCGTATATATGAATGTCATTCATCAGATACATAATCTTAAGCGATTAATCAGTTTGGCTTTCTTCAAGTTTAACCGATTACGATAGTCGATTATGATAATATTTGCTTACAACTATCTTTTAACAGTACTCACAATTCGCATTTTCATGATACATCTGTAAACATAGTTTATGTGACAGATAGACAAAATCAAGCGATTATCTAGTTTGGCTTTCTTAAAGTTTAATCGCTTACGAAAACATTTGCTTACAACTATCTTTTAATATAACTCACAATTCACATTTTTGTGTAGCGTCAGTGAACTTAGCTTATTTGCAAGATAGATAGACACGCTTAGCTCTTCTCCAGACAATCGATACGATAGTCAGTTACGATACATTTGCTTATAACCATATTTAACGCTCAAGCTTTACAAGTTTCAATAAACGTTGTGAACCATCTTAAAATACTGAAATGTTTAGCTTGTGTGAGCTTAAATATCGGCTTTATTGGTAGAACTTCTATATGGCTCCTAAATCCCTAAAAAGCAGTACGAACTTTTGCTTTGCGAAAATTCATTCGGCTTAAAAATACTTATGCACCACGAATACTACACATTTGTTCCGAAAAAATCTTTGCAAACTAAGTGCTAGGCACAAAAAACTTGGTATAATGTTCGAAAGAAATCGTATCGATATGCACAAATGGGATCAACGGTATACATAAAAAGAATGAAAGAGATTTCGCCTTTTCCGAAACTTACTCTCCCAAGTGCAGCAAAAGCTAATAAAACAGAATAATTTGCTTTGTAATTGTGTTTAGCGATATGTTCCGATTTCTATACTTTTCTTACTCGTATAAAGAGTGTACAATACTTAAGCTATATAGCTTTTCAATTTGCTCTACACTTATCGAATTAGTTGAGTTATGTAGATTAGAAAGCTTCATATTTGTTCCAATTGCTCCCAAGTAACGGCAAATTCGAAGAGCATAAGCGTTGTTTTTAGTCAAAAGTTTATATCAGGGATCGGCAGTCGAGATGTGGGCAAAATTTCAGTCGCTGCAGTTAAAACAGTGATCCAGCAAAAATAAAAGTTTCTATTGACAAATTGCTATGGCCGATACCTGGTTTAAAGATTCGCTTTACCTTTTGCTGTCATTCAAAATTATGTATTGGCCATGACTTTGCTCTCGAAAAACTAAACGTTACAGTGGTGCCCGAGCGGTACCCCAGCAATTGGACGTCAACACACACAGGAGAAATTGTACAGGCAGAACAACGCCCGGACGTAAACATGGCTTTCTGGATTTTCAACACTAGGAAGAAAGCAGAAATATCGCAAAGTTCATCAAACAAGGTAACCATTGCGAGGCAAACAGCGCACGCCTTAAGAAACTGGCCAGCCGCTATGCAAGCAGCACATCACCAGCCTCAACTCTTTGAAACATACACCCTGTCATTACAGAACTTGATAAAACACGCCAAGTACTCTTTCAGTGCCCAGCTGGAGAAGATCTACCAAAATGCCACCAAGAGCATTCAGCTATACATGACACGGGATATATTCTCCACGATACCTGGAATACCTACTACAAGGCGTAGCAGAGAGGAAGCCACAGAACAGCGCAAGTTACCTAACAGAAATCAGCTCGCAGTAGCCCGAATCGAAAACCACCTTGAAACTAGCGAAACACATGCAAATCACACGATAGCAAAGAGGAAGTTCCTCTTAATATCATAATGGGTCAAAAGACAGTTCAATTCAGGTACTTGTGGAGTAGACGTGCGTGCTAAGCCGTTAGCTAGTACTAAGTGTTGTTACCATCCAAGAATAAAGAAAATGTAACTCCTAAACTCTTCTTATTTTTGAGCGTCAACAGTGCACAAGCGGCTTCAAAGCACCTGGTTGCACCGACAAGATTTCCCACTGCCTAAAACTTCGTTACACCTGTGTAAATCATTATTTTTTTTAAGGAATTGCTTATCATTTTGAAGATGACTGAACTGTCCGGAAGCCTTGCGTAGAGCTGTTATAAATGTTTCAAGTATATTCGCCAAAACCCATTTGGCTAAGCATTTCGTGGGCTTGCTTAAGATCTTACCATACACTTGGTCTAGTACGTATACACAATATTGCTATTGAATTATACAACGAGTCCAGCCATGAGGTTATCACTCTCTATTCCCACCTGAATACTACTCGAACAAGGACAGTTATAGCCAATTGAGTTTGCAGTCAACTTTGCGGTAAGCTGTGGGGGGCCCAAATGTACACAACATTTTTGTTCTTCTTAACTGTACATTACAACTCGTTACCGGGCTACGGTGTCATAACATATTTTTTCAATGAAAGATGATATAGGACTAGTGGAGGATTGCCCTTCATCGGATCGTAAGTCGGCTAGTCAAGACGAAGAAGCTATCCACTAGAACACATCCGTTTACTTTTGTAATGTAACAACTTAGTGTGTAGCATATTCTTCATAAGTCATAACTACCCTAGACTGCCAAACGTTCTACGTAGATTTGTCAAATGTCTTAATCATGGATTTTTGGAAAATCCCGAGTTGAACATTGCAATTATCTCTCACACATAAACACAAACATAACTCTCTAGCAGCTTGAATGCACACTCACGCACAAATACAAGCAAAGTCGTTATTCATTTGAGATCGCAGCATAATTTATTACCCCTGACACGCACACAATCAAAAACACACACACACACACACACACACACACACACACACACACACACACACACACACACACACACATACGAAAGGCTGTCATATCAAACCGTTACCAAGTCGTCAGTTTGTTGCCATTGCGCATTTGAGCCACCCGCTAGGTAAACCACCATTGTGTGTGTGTGTGTGTGTGTGTGTGTGTGTGTGTGTGTGTGTTGTATGCATGCCATATATTACACATTTCAGCGTATGCAAGTTTATTTTGTTGACTAACTGACAAAATCTAAAAATTTTCGCTCTTTAGATATATTTTATGGCACACTTCACTCCACTTCGATGGTACTTGCACTTCACTTTTGGTTGTGCTAACAAAAATATGCTGTCAAATTGATGTCAAGCACAACATGGCGTATGCGTCATGTGTTGACTTTTATTTTAGAAAATAAAGTAATTTAATAATATCAGACAGCTTAGCCTGAAGCTTGATAGCAATGAACTAGAGTTTGTTCTCGTTTGGTTGTGGAGTTAGTAGAAAAGCGATTTTGATAGAGTTAAAAGAGAAAGATAATATATTTAGTTAAGGCGTCTTTCATCAGCGCTAATAACATTGGCTGGTTGCCACGACCAAAGTATAACCTAAGCGAAAGATTGCTAAAGTTGGGAAGCAATAGGAGTTGTGCAGATTTTTGGGTTTGCTCACCACAATTGGCTTATAAGTTTGAGAGTAGCTTTATAACTTATTATCAACTACGTAACTTGCTTATTGAACTGTTACCATTGACATTGCTAGAGTGATGCAACCTTGGTATCAAGCGACCTTTTTGCGCAGCTTCGTAACCCAACGAAATAAGTGACACCAATTAAAAGTGATTCTTGTGCCCCTAACTTAGGTCCAACTTGCCATAGTTCACGGTGGTCCGATCAAGACGACGGGGTATCACTAACGACAAACCTTTATGTTGTAAACACATATAAGGCGTTAGCGATTCAAGCGGAAAAATCAGTAAACACATGTAAGGTTTTAGGGGCGTTAGCGCTCCAAGCGACTAAATCAGTAAACAAATACGTTAGCGCTCCAACGGCAAAATCAGTAAACAAACACTAAGTTAGTCGGACTCTCAAAATAATATGAAAAATAAAAGGACAATACATGTATTTTCATATAGCTCTGTCTCTCTCTCGGATAATTTCTGTAAATAATAGCCTAGAAGGCAGCTCTAGTTTTTCACTCTAGGAAAAACGATGAAAGCCTACTGCCACTCTTATATTTGAAGTAATCAATGTTTTCAACGTCAATGTAAAATCTTTCAAAAAGATTCTTGAAATAAAAACAATCGGATGTTATCGATAATGCCATCACTAGTTTTTAAGTTATAAGGTTGAGGTTAGGTTAAGACGGCTGCCAAGCACCCATTTTTCCATGAAAATCGAATTCTGAACAAATTTTTATATCGAGGTTATGGACGTTATTAAGGTAACTGGACTGCGGGGGGTGGAGGGTTGAATGGCTTATTATTCGATGGCTAGCAATTGTCGTGCAACTTTCAGTGAGGAAAGTCTATTAAGCTGAGATCCAACTTGAGATTACAGATTCTTTACTTTTGTTTGCCAACCAACTAAGAGCAACTTTTGAATAATCTGTATTTGAAATGGCAAATCGCTAATATGCTTTGCTTTCCTAGCACACACTCATTTTTTGTGATTCTAACGATAAAGCATGCCTCTTAAAACACTAACTAATTGAATATCTATTAAATTATGTGCTATCATATAAACTTTTTTTAAGTCTGGACGATAGAAACCACAATTTATTGTTCTCAAGAACAAGATGCCCAAGATGGACATTAACATGTTCTCATACATTTACTTCTCTGCTTTTTCGCTCTACTACTTCACTTTCTGTGCAGTTTACGACTAATTGCAACTTAAAAACTTTGGTCGTTTCAAATACTTCTCAACGCCTTCATAACTCTTACTAGTTTTGACTTTATAATCAAGCCAAAAACTAACCTAGCAATATTTTATATTGCGCCCCTTGCAGCCCACTCAACGTATACGCAATATTATTTTTCCACTTGTCAGCGCTCGCCGAAAAACTTTACAAAACGCAACAAACTCTGCACAAAAAACTTTTCCAAAGCGCGCGCACACAAACAAAGTTCGTTGACAATTTGTCAGAGATTTTTCAACTATATACAAGTTTGTATATATATAGTCTATATATTTATGACTTGTGCAGTAAAATTTTACTGCTGACTTGGCCGTGCTGAAACAATTCGGAGTTCCGAGTTTGATAAAAGAAAATTGCCAAGCACAGCTTTTAGTTCTTTTAAGTTATATCCGTTTGCCGGCCGCAGTTCTACAGCTGCCGGATCTTTGCTTACACACTTTCTTATACACACACACACACACACACACACACACACACACACACACTCACACACACTCACACACACACTAATTGCATAATTTGTATGCAGCATCCTGAGCTGCACTCCATTTTGTGGTACCCGCACACGCCCACATAAAGGATATAAAGTTTATATGCCATTTTTAGTCAACGTTTCGTTTGCAGCTTTTATTTTCGTCTCGTTTCGTTTCGTTTCGTTCGTTGGCTTTGTATTTTTTTGGCTTGCATTTTATTTTTATACCCTGTACACAAAGTATAAAAGGGTATTATAGGTTTGTCCAATGTATGTAACAGGCAGAAGGAGGCGTGGCAGACTATATGTTCCATGGACTATATGTTCCATGAGGAGCAATAGTCGAGTCGATATACACATGTCCGTCTGTCCGTGTTGTCGCACCGTTCTCGGAGACTATAAGAGCTAGAGCAAAAGTTTTTTACCAAAAGCTGCGCATATGCCGGGGAAAATACGAGTTTGTCGAATTATGTCGATATCTTACCCCCTTCCCCCGTGACAGATTTGCACGGCTTACAACCGCTCCGTTCAATCTATCATTTCGAAACTCGACAAAGGTGTGCGTCATTAATGTGCATCGGATCAGATAAATACATCAAAAGTTATAGTCAAAAATATGCTAATTTCACCCACCCCCCCACCTTTTTCAATGGAACCCCTTCGCACGCAATCCATTTAACTCAATTACTGCCACACCCCCCATATGAAAATTGTCACAAACATTAATATATGTATTTTTGATCTGTGTTACAAATTTAACGACATTGACCTAAGAATAGTGGAGTTATGGGTATAAAAGTAATTTTTGCCCCCTTAATAGCCAACTTCCCAATAGGAAAACTTAACAATCGGAACTTCCCAATAGGAAAATGTTAACAGGCATAACGATCTTATGAAAATAGATATAAAAGTGTATACTTCCGTTACCATTTTAACGTATTTTGTTTTTATAAGGAAAAAGGGTACAGGGTATTCCACTGTCGGGCACCGTCCCGACAGTCTGCTTTTATGCCGTAAATTATTATCTTGCAATGAGTGTGTATGAGTGTGTGTGTGAGTGTATGTGTGAGTGTGAGCTTACTCTTTCTCTGCTCAGCGAGAGAACTTTATGGGTTTGTATGGCAGGCAGCTTTAACATTGCCGACGTGTTACTTCTTCTTCAAGTTGGTAACTGTTATTATCTGTCGCCCGCTCACTCTCACGCTCGCTCGCACATGTCCAACAATGTGCACGTGTGTGTGTGTGTGTGTGTGTGTGTGTGTGTGTGTGTGTGTGTGTGTGTGTGTGAGTTATCGCATACATGCAATAAACTCACAGTCAAAGTAGCGTGCGTTATAATTTATTTATGGTAATGTGTACGCACACAAACACTCACTCACACTCACTCACACACACACACACACACACACACACACACACACTCACTCACACACACAGCACATCTCTGTCTCTGTATCTGTATCTGTGTTAGCCAAGTTTATGGACCATACCGCAACAACATCAGCTGCCATTGGCGCACATTTTAGCCCAGATATGCACCTGGTTACACTGTCATTTCATTTAACGGCCATAGTGAATCCTTTTATCTTGCTTTTAATTTGTCGTCGCACCTTTTATACTTTTTTGCCTTTGCCTTTTCCCTTATCTCGCTTTGCGGTGCCCGCCAAAATTTCTTAAATCTACTTCTTTTAAAAACTCGTGTTTGTGTGTTGCCTTTGCCATAACTGTGGTAGGAACTCCCTCTGTTGCCGAAACATTTGCTTAATCTTTTAGCCCAACTCAAATCCCAAGTTGCCCTCAACATTTGAATGCCAATTATGAACATAAACTTTAATATTGCAAATTGTTTTGTCAAGTTTTTTCGTCTTATTTCTGGCACGGAAAAGCAAAGTAATACTTGGCGTATACGTAATATTTGAGTTGTGCAATATCGTGGACATACATCGCGCATTATTGGTATTTGAACCGTTGGTTTTCGAGTTATCGGCGTGTGTTCATTCAAAGGCGAGGTAGAGCTAGAGGTAGAGGTAGAGGTAGTGGTAGATGAAGAGGATAGAAAGATATTGGTGCCAATATCCGCAGCTGGGCTTAGTGTGAGGAAGATAGAGGGAAACGGAAATTTGAGGAACGGAAAGGGGAACGGAAAGGGGAATGGGAACGGGAAGAATTAACTTATATAAAGAATTTATTGACGGCTATATCAATGCGCAGCGGAGCTCGTGGGTTAAGCTAGTTCTTTAAAAATTAAAGAAAAAATGCCATGATATATGAATTTTTTGAATATAACTATGATAGAGTAGATAAGTCAGTAAATTTTTTAATCAAATGACCAACTGTGTGTCGCTTAAAGACTTTATATTGGATTCTGCCATTTTTAAATAGGCAGTTTTGTCATCAGCAACATTCTTTAAGATACTTTTGGGTTTGGTGATAAGCCTTCGCATTCTAGAACGGCGAACAATTTCGCCATGTGTATCCGCTCTTTGTGCCCATAGCTCTTAGTAACTAGTCGAAAAGTGCAGATACAGTGGACATAATCCCGTCTCTATGTACATCGTTCGGTTGAGTCTGGCCTGTGGTCCACCAAAGTTCGGCACCATGACACATGATGAATCTGACTGCTGCACAAAAAAGCTTTTAATTAGCGCTGATAGGTACGTCCTTTCTACTCAACAGGTACTTCCACAAACAGTTTTAGCCAATTTTTCATCTTTTTTGTTTAGTGATATTTGAATTGTGCGTTGTGTCAGATACACACACCCAGGTAGTTGTGTGAATTACAACTTCCAGATTCGCTTAATTGGCACGAAATGTTTCTCCAAGCGGAAGTGTTCTCCGGAATCTTAGACTTTTCGACATTCAAGCTAAGACCCCAAAGCGCAGCGATGCATTCTAGCATGCCCTCAGGGGAGTCCGCAAACAAAAATATTTCATCCGAATATAACAGAGCTTTTATCGCACATATATTTACCTCGTGGGATATATCAGTCATATTTTTCATGGAAAAATGTAAGGACCTGGCCTTGCTTAACTTCCGATGCCCTATTAAACCAGTTCGATAGTGTTGAGCCATCCTAGACTCTAGTTTCATTTTGCTTGTAAGTACTTTTGACATTATTTCGATCAGAAAAAGGAGCAGGAAGAGGAGGAGTAGGAGGTTGAAGAGGAAGCGTAAGAGAAAGATCATAGAGCACGGGAAGAGAATTGGTAACGAGAAAGGAAACGAAAGGAAGATGATCTATCTATGAAGTGGCACGGCGGATGATTTGTTTGATGCTGCATCAGCCTTTCGCTAATGAAAGTTCACCATTTTGTTTTTACTGCTGGCAACCAATCCTTCTAGTACGAACATTAATAATCCATTTGCATAAAACTAATGTATCTCCATCACGAATGCATATGTGCGCAGTCATAATTTTCCACTAGAGTGAATGGTTTGTTTATGCAATTAGCGAATTCTTGAAATAGCCAAAATATGGGCCGAAAAACCATTTACATACACACATATATCGAACATGAGTTGATGCAAAATGCATTTACAGGCACTGCCCACACATACTACTACAACTATAAATTGCACAATGAAAATCGGAGCTCGTAATTCGTTTAACGGCTTCGCATATGAAAACTTAATTCCGCTTGGCCAAAATTTTAACCAGCTGAACTGCTCTGTACAATTCCTTAATAACTACACATAAAAAGTTCGTATGGGAAAGTCTACGAAAGAGCCTTTTTTTTGTACACAAGTTCGTTACGACGACATATATATATATATATATAGTATGTGCCACAAAAGCCACAGAAAATGTTTGAGCCTCAATAAGTTGCTGTTGTTATTCAGTTGTTCTTGCCAAAATCACAGCCAACAAAAAGCTGTCAACAAAAACTTCAGAAACGCTCAAAAATCAGCTCAAGAACTTGGGGGCCCAAAGTGTACGGGCGCCATAAATAATGACAGCTTAACATGCCACAGACAAGACATCAGCTGCGGCACAAAGCGAAGCAGAGCAGCGCAGTTGCAGCGAAGTGACGTATGCTGGCCTTCCTTAATCTCTAATACATATATGTATGTATGCGTGAGTGTGTCTCTGCATGTGTGTGTGGGAGAGTAATTGATAGGCAAACGACAGAAAAGGCGACAGTTGCCACTGCGGGTTTTATAAATGATGCAAGCTGCGTTTCGAGTTGTGTGTGACGACTTATTAATGTTGCAGGAACCGACTGCCAATTATAAGAATAACAAGGACGACAACAACAACTAGCTCGTTAGAAACTGCCAATTTATAAGAGATCTGCCACATACACCCACACATGCACCTAGAACGTTCCATTGTGACAACCTTTTGAAAACTCATTAGTTGCAATAAGGTACAGAAGAGCAAAATAATAGCCTTGGCAAAAACGATTGTAAGCGTTTGGGCCAGGCTATTTGTGGCAGTCTTTTTGGGCCAGACATTTGGTCCAGCATCGTGTAGCTGTCATTAATTAAAATTTTGCATATCTCTTGAGCAGCTTACAAAAGCTCGGATCTTGGCAGCATCAGCACGTTTTACACATAGTTATAGTGTGGAAATTTAATATTTGCCCCAGAGCAAATACATACAGCTGTTGTTCGACAATCAAACACACACACACACACACACTTTGCTTTGTTACATAATCAGTTAAGTGGCCCACATGTGGGTGTGGCATAAAGTTTTTCGTGGCAGCCTAGTAGAAGATGTCTGTGAACTCTGTAAAAATGTATCAAGTTTCTGCTTTTCTTTTGTTGTTGCAGTTGTTGCTGCTGCCATACAACAGTATGAAAGTGAAAAATGAGTTTTCTCAAGTTTTGTGCACAACGAACACAACAATATTAGATACACACTGTAAAAATATTGGAAGAAAAATAGCTCTAAGTAGTAAATAAAGCAAGCAAAGCTGCTACTAAAAGTTGCTATAATAAATATTTTTAGTTTTGATCCCACATAGAAGTTGTGCTTGGTATTTGAGAACTAATTTGTCTTATTGAAGAGACACAGTTGGCATATTTTTGATACACTTGGTACAGTGCAGCGCATTTTCTTTCTTAGTTGCATACAAGTGAAAAGTTTCAGTGAAAAGAGAAAGATTTGCCCATTTATTGTTAGTACAATAACAAATTCGAAGCTACAACTAAATATTTGAAACGATTATTTCGTTCACAGCATTAGAGCCTCAATAGTCATTAATAACAGAATATCTGCATTAGTAACTGAAAAACTCCATATGTTACTTACTCAATTTCGGTTCCAAATCCGAAAGAAAATCGATCTAGCAAATCGCTGTGGCCATTTTGATCTCGAATCATCAATTGTAACGACGCTTGTCATGCAAAGAACAAACGGCCGTTCCAACTTAACATAAGCTTGAACACAAAGCATAAAACATATCGACCTCAAACCACTGTACAGCAATAGCATCACACAATACGTAAACAAGTCACCGTTATACGCTCGCTAACACACACTACAACAACAAAACATGAAATAGAAACACAAACAAATCGACAACAGCCCACAGTAGGATAACGGAACTTAGAAAGCAGAGCAAAAACGCGAGCTGCGATTGGCTGACAATAGCCAATACAGACAATAGGCCAGAACTATAAAAGTCGGACCACTTGTTTTCTGATCACAAAGCCTGCAGCATCAGCTGATAAGTGTTTAGAAGAAGTTAGAAGTAGCAGTAGTAACGCACCCTTAACCAGTAGTAGAACCTCCGAATCCTCTTTTCCCCCTCTACCCGATCTTGGGAGCGCCTCGTCAACCCATCTTCCACACGGTTTTGGTGGACGGGCCGTCTAGAGAAGCATCCAGCAACCATGTGCTCCTTCACCCAATATTGGAAGCGGCTCGCCTAGAGTAGCGTCAAGAATTGCGTGCTCCTCAACCCATCTTCCACATGGTTTTGGTGGACGACTCGGCTAGAGAAGCATCACGAATTGTGTGTCCATCAACTCGCCCAGAGAAGCATCCAGGTAACCATGTGCTCCTCCACCCAATCTTAGGAGCGGAAAGCCCAGTCATGTTGTACGTATGGACTTCTGCGAGAAAGATCTTTAATGCAGCTGTTGAAGGAAGGCAACAGAGGGGCAGGCCGTGCTTCCCTTGGAAGGACCAGGTAGAGAGCACGCTAACTACCTTTGATAATTACGATTGGTAAATGAACGCGCGTAGAAGAGGTGCCTGGAGGCTGTAAGCCGGTTACGGTTTTTATGTCCAGTTAAGAAGAAGAATTCTTTTAAGGTTTGTGGATTCAAAGTCAATAACTTCGCTTAGACAATTGTTTTGGCAGTCGTAGGGAAATTCGTTAGGAAATTTCAAAAAACTAAAAGAAAACTAGTTCAAAGTTCATGAATACCAAGGAATTGCTAGAGTAATTAAGTTAACGATTAACGATTCGTTCAAAGTTTATAGATTCAAATTCAATAGCTTGATATTCTTCTTTTTCTTCTTAAATTGCCATAACAACCCGTTAGTGGTTTACGGCATGCTGTAGAGCAACCGTACAGAGTCTGCTTTGCGTGCGCCTTCTTTAATCGGTAATACCAAAGTTAGCTGGTGTGCTCTCTACCTGGTCCTGGGAGCCTTCAACAACCGCATTGTCGTGCCATAGGATCCAGTAGTCGTTGCCAACGCTTAAAGGGGCAAAGATCTTAGGATGTTTAGGCATTTGGAAATGGTTCGTATGAAACATTGAAAAGCTGAGAATCGAAGACGCAGAAAAGAAGTCTTTGCTCTTGCTCTTTTGTACAAATTTCAGACTCAGACACAACTTCTTAGGGGTCGAGGGTAACCATTGTGAATCACAAAAGAAACATCATAATAGAGTAGCAAACAATATACAGCACATAGAGAGAGTAAACGCTGCAGTGCGTATAAATCAGTGTGGATATTATGCAGAGCACACAGACTCTCACACACACTAACCTGCTCAAATAGAGATACACTGTAAATCTCTGTGCGAGTGCATAAAAATGCTTTGGGCAATAAAGTTGATATGCATAATTTTATATAAGAGCCACTTACAGTCGCTCACACACACTATCTCTCCCCCTCACACACAGAGCACCGCATTTGGAATTCGAAATTGAGCGCTTAGCAAAAACTAAATCAAAATGTGTGTGCAAATTACGTTTTACTTATGCAAACTATGGGGGGTACTCAAATATGTACGGCTCTTGCCTAACCACAGGAACCGCTGGAAATGCTAGAACAGCTTTACTGCTGCTGGTCACTCTTAGTTTTATATTTGAGTTTTACGATCACACATGATGGTTTGCTGCATATTTTGTGCAACTTATATGTGATGTAGTAAATATTTATGCTGTCAAACTGTTGCATAAATTTACAGCACGATGAGCTAGAGCTACTACCTTCACGCTGGCTCTGTCTAGTTGTAAAATTTGACTTTATTATACCGTAAAAGTTAACGATGACAAAGCCGAGCACAGTCGTTGCAAATGTTAGCAGCTATTTGAGTCTGGCTGATTAGGTGATTTGCTGCGAATTGGGACTGTCGAAGTCATCTTGTTGGATTTGCAGTCATCACCGCTTTAAGCCGGGTAATTTTACAGTGTCAGCGTTGCCACCGAGCATGCAAATCTTACCGCAGGCAAATCTACATATTACCAAAAGCATTGAAGTAGCTGCCAAAAGCTAAGCTGCAGCTGCCAAGGCGCCACAACTCTATTGCTGCCACTTCACACACACACTTGCACTTGCACGCACACACAAACAGAATTTCCCCAGAGTTGTGGCAGGTTTGTTGCCGCTTGATGGAAATATGGCCAAAAGGGAGTGTGCCGAATTTCTCTCTTGCTTCTAGCCAAGCACAAAACTTCCTTTACATATACAAGCGAAATTGTTGCCGTTGCATGTTTGGCTTGCTACGTCCCGCTGCTGCTACTTTATACCCACTTCCTATGGACTCCATCTTTGGGTTTCATGTTGTGCATTTTTATGTTACGCCATGGCATTTTCGCATGCTTTATGGCCAGGCATTGTTATCTCATTGTTCACTCAAACTCTCTTTTTCCTGCTCTATCTTACACACACTGGCGCTCTCTGTTAATTTTTTGTGGCTTGCGAAAAACTTTTACCAACAAAAAAGCAACAACAAGGGTTCTGTGCACTACAGTAACGTAGATAGGGGGGATTTGGAGGCTCAATCCTAACGGAATGACAGACTTTCGTAGTCGCGGCATATAGCGTGCTAGCGAAATCTCAAGCTTATTGATATGCTGCCATCACGGCATATAAGCGACACACGTGTCGGTTTTACTCTCAAGGCGCGTCATTATAAGTTTCGCAGCAAAAAACTTCGCCAAATTGTACCTTTTTCTCTTCTCTCTCTCTTTTGCAATTCTTGTCTTTGGTAGTTTCTACCATGAAAGGAGTGCTCACTCTCAGTAAATTGTTGCCAATTTAGTTTTGGTGAGTGAACGTCGGTGCGCGCATTGTCAAAGCTGAGCTTTTGACTTTTCGCTCACACAAATTTTGGCAACTGAAAATACTGAGAGTGAGCACACCTTTGTTTATTCCATCATGGTTGCTACTAGGTCATAAGCCCCCAATCGCAAAAATCTCACTACGCCACTGCTGCACTACAACAACACTGTGACATTAGCAAATTGTCGGTGTGTGTGTGTGTGTGTCTAGGTATGTTTGTATGTGTAATGGCGTGTATGTTAGCCTGGCAAATTGTTTGCAGCAGCTTTTTGCCACTGCATTGGCCAAAAACTCTCAAAATTGTTTATGAGCAATGAGATTTTGCTTTCTTTCTTTTTGGGGCCACTTTAGTGCCGTTTTACTTTTGGCTTGGTCCTAATAACAGTTGTTAAATTTTAAATACTGTCTTTTAGGTCTGACCAAGTGCATAAATATTTTGTAGCATACTTTTAGGTTAGCATTGGTATAGTTTATTATTGCAGCAATATTGCAATTTGTTTTCAAACTATCTCTTTGAGTTTTTGGTTACAAGTCTGTGATAAATTTTCAACTGACATAAATTTCTGAACTGTTCATAAAGCTTTGAGCTGCATTGGATTACAATAGGTGCACAGAAAGGACAAGGAACATTGTAACTGCCACGAACTTCTTCTTCTTAACAAGTAGAGAATAAGACCATGCCTTCCATGCCTCTGCTGGAAGGACAAGGTAGTGAGCACACCAGCTTCCTTTGGTATCACCGATTGGACAGAGACGCCAGGAGGATTGGCATCAGGCCGTAATCCGGTAACGGGTTGTTATGGCCAGTTAAGAAGAAGAAGAAGAACGGACAGGAAGCTTCACTAGCTTTTAGCATACTTCAACGAACATATATTCCTCTAAGAATATGCCTAAAGTGGAGTATGTCTACTAATTAAATCTATGGCCTTACAAGTTGCAATAACCGCAACTTAGCCAATAATAATAATGCATCCACCTTGTCCAGTGTGTGACTGGGTTTTTGTTGGTCCCGACTTGTACACGCCTGCTTTATTGTCATCCTTATCGGCGAGGACGTAGCTGTTTCAGTATTGAGGCATTCTCAACGGTCTCTCACTTTTATCATTAGAACTCTATCTCCCTCTGACATTAACTATATTTCCTTTTCTTTCCACAACCTTATATTCGGAGGTGTCAAAGTTTGAAGTATGTTTGCGTGAAACAACTACATTCTTTAGAATAACTCTATCACCAACTCAGTTCGTTCTATAATGCGTCTTTGTGCGGCGCCCAGCGTTAAGGAGTCTTTCCAGCAGAAAACAGCAATCGCTAAACTTTGAATTTTGTGATCTCCTTTCACCACCCTAAGCGGTTGCCTTGCTGCTATGCTTAAAATTCCAACCTTGAATCGTCAGCGTTATTGTCATCCTTTCATCAGAGAGGCTTGTTCTCTTAAAAACTGACTTCTCCTATATATAAAGACTTCCATACTCTTATTCAGTGAAGGAATGAACCGAAGCTTGGCTTTTCAGTACCCAACGACTTCATACCGTGTTTCTCGGACTTCTAGAAGCTGGATAACCAAGATGAAGCTAGTTGGCTTTTAGAACAGTTTAACATAGATTGGCAGCATTTTTGCCGTAACTTAAGCTAAAACAAAATTATAGAAAAGTAAGAAAGCTAAATCTGGCAAAGGTTCAAGCAAAAAGTTTGAAGGTGTCGTATTATTTTTCTATGAGTTGTATCTATTTTGCCTTTGTTTTGCCTATCTAGTAGTCTTAGAAATTATTGACATCTATTTAATTATAAGAAAAACAACAAAAATTACAATTACCTAAAAAAGTTCAGCAAAAACTGAACTTGAAATAGTCGAAGAACATTGTGGTAAAGACAAAAAAAAACATGGTTATTATCACAGAAAAGCTAAGCAAGGACGAGAGGGATACTGACAAAGAGGACACAGCTTCTAGCAAGATTTCACGGGGGGTTTACAAAACCAACGAGTACGCTGAATTATTTAAAATCTATGACAAACGAGCTAATGAGTTGCTTCACCAAAGAAAAGTGAAACAGCAAATTATCAAGCTCTTGCAAAAATGGACGGCGAAGCCTATGCAAGGCAAGTATCCGATGCCAAAACAACGTATCATCTCGAATGGAATGGAATATGACGTTGATTAAGCAACAAGATACACACAATGAAAAGAAGAGCGTAAAGTCAGTAAAACTAACACCAAATACAACATATATGTTAAACATAAAGTTTATATTTTATGACAACACTTTAATGCAGGGAAATATTTCGAAGTGTGGTCAGGAAAGAGCTGGCATTCCAAGTCAATAAATGTATACATAATACCAACAATACCAACATATAAATACAGCTCAAGCATTACTTTTAGACTATTTGAACTCTTTTTATTGCAGTTTTTCAACTGAAACCTTTACTTTTAGCGACGGAAATACCTAAATCAAATAAATCGTTTTATTAATACCAGACAAACATAAAAATATGCAAGCCGATGGAAGATATCTGCTTCATTGCATCGCTCCAGCTGTTGCGGGATCTACTTTTCCTTTGCTGTTATGCTTTTCTTTCTAAACTCGTGAAAAGCAATATTTGTGCTCTCAACTCTCAGCGAAAACTCAGCTGCTTCCGCAGTGTGTTTGATCGCCTTGAATGCCCACATCATTTGAACGCAAGCATTAGTAAATAACATTGAGCCTCAGAAAAAAGGTGGATTTTTCAACTAAGAATAGCAAAGAGCCGGATGGCCGACGCACAGAGGAGCCGAGCCATCTGACTTCTCATCGGCAGAACTCATAACTTTTGTAGAAGTAAAGATATATATTCAAAATGTAATTTAGTGGAGTAGTAGCGACTAATCTCGCCAGGCGAAACTAATACTCGACAGGACACAAAATGTACAGCCGTTTTTCCAACCGGTTGCTGTGTGTATGGGCTCATAGCCCTCTTTTCTTAAGAAAATATATATATATAGCAATCCATTTTCTTTTGTTTTCTTGTCTGGCTACTATAATACTTATAACCAAAATCTAGTAACCGTTTGACTTAGCTGTTACTGAGTCGTTGAACTGAATTAAGTACTACATAAGTAAGCCTTTGATTTAGTTGTCACTGAAACGTTGCACAGAAATATATATATATAAATATATATTCTGTCATATAAAAAAAATTATAAAAATAAATTGTAAAAATTAAAAAAATTATTGAATATTTTGCAGACTACAATGGCCGAAATCGAATTAAATGATGAGGCCGGCAAAATACGTAGCCCGGCAATAAATCGTGGTGGTCTCAGCTATGAGGTCATACTATCCGAACCGGCAAACAATATGGCGGTGCCTCGGAAATCTCTTACGCCGAACAGAAACTCTAACGTTCTTGAAATACAGCAAAAACTGATAACAGCTCAGGTAATACGTGACAAGAACATTAAGGAAAAGGCGAACCGTCTAAACGAGCATAACACCATCAAAGTTGCAGAAGTCAAATCCTTGAAAGATCACATTACTTATCAACAAACTCAAGGCAAAGCTTGGCAAATTACAGTTAAATTAAATACAGCTGAACAAAATCGCGAGAGGGAAATACGAAAGAAAATTGAGAAAATCCATCAACTTAAACGTCGCGCGGAAATTGTACGCCAAAACAAGGCTCAATCTCCGGCGTATCGCTAAAGAGCTGGTTTTGAAGATATTGAACTAGTGAAGGGGTATGCGCACACAGAGCGTCTGTATAGCTTATACGTTATATAACTTATACTTGAAAAACTCATATTATATGAGAAGTAAAATCGTTGAAGGGCACAATAACCAAATTCTGAAACAAAAACCATAAATCACAAGGCGATTACATCAAGTATTAAAAACAACAATGTATAAACACTTTCGGAGGGCATTTTCAACCAATAAAGACTATCAAAAAGCAATTAGAACATAAATATGTAGATTCTGTATAAATACTTGTCATGGAAACGATCGTATTTCAAAGAAGAAGAAGAATCTACTCTCAGCATAAAGCGTTGACAATGGATAAATTGCCGCTTTTCGCGACACCCAATCAGCATGAAAGTAATGGAGTGGAATTCTGGACGGATAATAAATTTTAAATTTTTGCTGAAATGAGAATGTGTGATGTGGTGTTGCTCTCTCGCTCTCTCCTCTCTCTTTTTCTCTCTCTCAGTCTCTTTCCCTTAGACCCACTCCTTCGTAGGCAATGGATGCATTTAAGCAAATCGACTCAATGTTGAGAGTCAAGGATCCCACTCTATAACTTTAGAACCCCTTTGGAAGGACCTTTCATTCGATTGTCGGACTTTCTTATCGAAATTAAAAACATACAAATGGTCATTATAGGCTGCTTGTGACAAAGAATTGAAACGGAAACACAAGCAAAAAACAGAGACTGAATGAGTTTCTGTTTCACTTTTTTTTCTTTCGTGCAGAGTTATGTGTAAAGTCTGCTTTATAACCGAACAAAAAGTATATCTAAATGCAGTGAAATAACAATAAGAAATATGGCACCAATAACAGCTTACGTTAAACACAAACAGAAAGAAAGAGGGACAGTCAAAAGTACTTGTTTCTGTTTCAAATATACTTATTAATGAGTACAAAATATTTTAAATTCTGTTTGTTTTGCAAATGTACTGAATTCAGGTTTTGTTTCCCTTTCTGTTCTTTGGCACCTTCAAAGTTAGTGCAATTTTACAGAATGACGTTGATTAATACAGGGAATTCTGTCATGCTACCTCTTCGAGCCTTTTAATACCGAGCGAGGCGACGCCCTCTCCTGCGACCTCTTTAACTTTGTGACGGAGAATACGTTCGAGATGCCTGATTGCATCGGAACTGACCACTTTCTATAAAAGTATCCAGTTGCTTGCCTACGCAGAAAAAGGAAAAAATAAGGTAATAAGCATTGAGATCAAGCAGAGGGGAAACCATTTTTTTTGTTTCAGTAGGCAAAGGAGTAATAGAGACCAACCATGCTAGACGAAAGGAACACTCTAAAAGAAACTTATTCTTGGCAATGACTCACAAACGATGGACCGACGATCTCCACTACACCGCTGACATAGTCAAATGAATGAACATCCCGTAGCTCTACAGGCTAGGTCATATTTTATGCATGGATGAAGAAGCTTCTGGAAGAAAGGTCTACAATGCAGCTCTTAAAGGGCTTTGCTTAGGCATAGCCTGAGGTCGGATGGTGGGCCTCCTAGCTAAGCTGCGCATTGGTTATCACCCACCTTGGTACTTTCGTTCAGTGTGTTTTATTGTCTTCGAGCTCCAAATTTTCTAAAAGTTGTTGTTGTCGGCCATTGGTCATGGATTTGAACATATTATACGGTTATAGAGCGCCGAAAGCACGGAGCATAGCGAATAACTTTCAATTTAAAGCCGACATGCATTCAGATGAGATTAATATTGTGCTTTTAATAATGAGAACTGCACAATTTCGCATATTCTGTGGTTAGCCAAGCAAACAGGGCGCATAGCCCCCTACTGTTAAACAAATATATAAGAATGCTTTCTTCTTCTTCTTGCTTGCTTTCTTGCCCGGCTGCTATGTTATTTATGACCAAGTAAAATTGAATTACTACATTTTGAGTTAAATCAAAAAAATTAACCAATTTGTATTTTTGCTATAAGCAAATTTAAACATAATCTAGTTACCATTTGATTTTGTTGTCACTGAGACGCTGAACAAAAATAAATTATCATTCTCATTGTAAAAATATTCGTTAAAGAAAAATAGTAAAAATAATTTCAATAAATCTATAAATATTTCGCAGACTAAAATGGCTGAAATAGAATTTAATGATGAAACCGCTAAAATACGTAGCCCGGAAGTAACTCGTGGTGGTCTGAGCTATGAAGTCATACTATCCGAACCGGCAAACAATGTGGCGGTGCCTCGGAAATCCCTTACATCGAACAGAAGCTTAAGCGTGGATGAAATTCAACAAAAACTGAAGGCTGCCGAAGAGCGTCGCTTGTCCTTGGAGGCAAAGAGGGTGTACGATCTCTCCAATAAGCAGGCCAAGGTTCAGGAGATTACTCTTAAAAAAGACAAAATTATTAAAGATTTCATTGAGCATACCAAGGAACAGTACGCCAGTAAAATGGAACTGTCAGAGGAGAAACGCGAGGCCATGGTAGCCAGTATGAAGGAAAGACTAAAGTCAAGCGGTAAGCATGTTAAGTGGGCACTCGAGATGAGGGAAATGCAGAAAGAATTGGAAAAAACAATTCGTGCAGACAAATTAAAGACCGCTCAAGCGATTCGTGACAAAAACATGAAGGAAAAAGCGGAACGCCTAAGCGAGCATAACAACATAAAAGTGGCGGAAGTCAAATCCTTGAAGGATCACATTACTTATGAACAAACTCAAGCTAAAGCTTGTCAAATTGTTAACAAATTAAATACAGCCGAACAAAATCGCGAGAAAGAATTACAAAAGAAAATTGACAAAATCCATCAACTTGAACGTCGCGCAGAGATCGTGCGCCAAAAAAAGGCGGAATCTCCGTTGTTTCGCTCTTGTGATGGTTCAGAAGATGATTTTATCTAAGTGAAAGGATGCAAGCAGGCAGAGAAGGGAACATACACTTGAAACACTAACATTGAATGAGAAGAAAACTCGGTAAGGGGCGCAATAACCAACAACATGAAACAAAAACCATAAACTACAAGGGGCGCACATCAACAAGTGAACTGAACAATGTATACACACTACTGGAGAGCATTCTTAACCAATAAAGAACAGCAAAAAGCAATCAGAATATAAATAGGGTTTCTTTCTTTCATTTTAACAAAATAAAACACATATTTTGAGCTATATTTTGCTTGATATTGTGAGGAGTCAATTTGACACACACATCCGCATAGATAGGGCGTAGAAATAGTTATAGTTGTAGTTAGTTTTGCAATAGCAGTAGCAGTAGTTTTTGGCAGGAAATTGGAGCATCAGTGTCCTCATGGACTATATAACTCAGTAAGTGGACTGTGGGACTTGGTGAGACTTGATAGAGATGTCGGTCTTTGGAGGCTTGATAGCAGCAGAAGCTAGAGGTCAGTCGGCCAGTAAGAGGACAGTATTGGAGTTGGACAGCAGAAAAACTAGAGGAAAGTGCGTTGCCGACCAATAAATATGTACAATGAGATAAAGCTTGAAGTTCCAAGCGTCCTTATAAGAGCATTGTTTCGAACTTTAGCTATAAGCAATAAGGCACTTGCTGTCCCGTTCGTGTTCTTCTTCTTGAGTAGCCATAACAACCCGTGTTATCAGGTTACTGCCTGATGTAAATACATTCTTTCATTGGAATTGTGGTTCTACGTGGTGGGTCCCAAACCCTACGCACAACCCTTTTAAGGCCTACTGGTCTCGAAAGAACCCAGTGTCATTATTAGTCGCCTCATACGACAAACTTTGACCTGCTGAGTTGGTATTCTCTAATCCGCTCACCATGGACTGTTCGATACTGTAGAGAGCAACAATCCATAGGCGCAGACATAATGCCCAGATGAGGCGGTCCTTGGTGTGCACAAGAGACAAACTTCATGGTTGGTCTACTGTGCGCAAACGGATATGGGGCTGTTCATAAACGACGCCACCAAAATGTTGATGATAATAAACCCCACACCCCCTTAAATGACGTCACAAACCGTGCAACCAAAAAACAACTCTCAGCATTCCTAGAAACTTGGAATAGAATATCAACTGCATCATTGCAGATAGGATGCACAGAATATAAGCTGCTGTTATAAAAGCGAAAGGAAGATATTTGAAGTCAATAATTTAAAATTAGATGCGAGCGATACGGATATGTTTGAATTTGAAAGAAAAGTAAACATTGCATGAGAATATAAAGATATTTTCAGATTTCATTAACATTCTGATTGTGAAGTCACGTTTTCGGAGTTATAGTTTCGTTATTGACATGAATTCTAATGAATGCTACATCGGAGTTCAAAAAACTCTTTCCAATCGCCGAACAAATCGCAGATGCTGGGTTCTTCAACGACAAAAAGTCAAGAAAACTACGAATGAAGTTCACCGGAAGAATATTTCCGCAAGTGGGTATTTATACAATTTGTCGACCATTTCATATGTGAATTGAACGATAGATTTGTAAATGACAAACGCACCTTATCGAAGATCCAAAGTATAATTCGTACTTGGTACCGTGACCATTTCTGAAAGTATCAAAGGAGGAGGAACGAATAACTCTTTCTAGATGTTTAGAAGTTTTTCAAAATCGTAGCCACCTTGGCTGCTACCATTGCCAACAACAAAAAGTTTTTCAACTTTGAGACGCTTGAAAGATAAACAGAGAAATAAAATTGGAGAAGATCGATTCAACGGACTTGCTCTTTTAAGTGTTCACAGAGAAATCGAGATAACTGCCGAGGAAGTTATAAACAGATATGCAGACAAAAACCGAAGATTTGATTTATTTTCTTGTGTATACACTATGCTACTGCATGGAATAATAATGCAAGGTAAGGTAAGTTAAACTTTCTTGAGAGCCCAAGAAAGCGAAAGTTAGGCGCTCAAATGAACACCACAACATGCGCGGACACAACCTTTCTCATTGACGTTTGCAGCAGAATGAAAATTAAGATACCCTTGCAATGGAAGTTGAACGCATTACCTTACCTTGTGCTCTACTATACTATGCTTACACCCATTTGAGCTCAATAAGCAAAACGATGCCGAGCTTTTGCCGAAAAAATCGATGCAACGTATCGATAAACAACTTGGCACAGTTTTTTTGGGTGAGAAAGTGGGTAAAGGGTATCCCACTAACGGGCAGCATCCCGACAGTCTTTATCATATCTTTTTTTATATTGTTTTGATTTGGAATTTGATTTGATTTTATTTTGCTGCAATGGCATTTTTCTCTCGTGAAATGCACAATGCAAAGATTTATTTTCTGCTGACAAACAGCGCGTCATTTGCTGGTAATCGAAGGAAATGAACATTGCCATTTTTATTATTATATACATACTTATGTCAATTTATTTCCATCCTTATCTAACGCAGTCAGTATAAGCTGCTGCTGCTGTTGTCTGCTCTAGATACGCGCACACACACACACGCACACACACACGCACACACACACGCACACACACACACGCACACACACACACACACACACACGTAGACAATGCGCTCACATCTGTGCTACATATTTTTATACCCTGTACACAAAGTGTAAAAGGGTATTATAGATTTGTGCAATGTATCTAACAGGCAGAAGAAGGCGTGGCAGACTATATGTTCCATGGGCAAAAATGGTCAGTAGCAATAGTCGAGTCAATATAGACATGTCCGTCTGTCCGTCTGTCCGTCCATCCGTATGAACGTCAAGATATCGGACACCATAAAGGGTAGAGGCACAAAAATGTATCAAAAGATGCGCATTTACACCGAAAAGATGAAGTTTGTCGAAGCACGTCGATATCTTGCCCCTTCCCTTGTGACATATTTTTGCGGTTTACAACCGCTGCGTTCAATTTATCATATCAACTCCACAAAGGTGTGCGTTGTGTTTATATGCATCTATGTTACAAAAATTATCGAAATCGGATAAATACATCAAAAGTTATAGTCAAAAATATGCTAATTACAGCCCCCCTCGCCTATAAACTGCTTCAAAATTCCACTACATGGATACATGTGAGCTAGAGCTACAAAATTTGATGTGGAGACCCGTGTGACCCTAATTGTTAAAACTGCATCCATCTTTTTCCAATGAAACTCCCCTTCCTCCGCAATCGATATACCCTAATTACTGCCACAACCCCCAATAAGAAACAAGAAAATTGTCACAGACATTTGTATTTTATTTATATACAGCATTGGCCCAAGAATACTGGAGTTATGGGTATAAAAGTAGTTTCTGCCCCCATAATAGCCAACTTCCCAATAGGAAAACTTAATAATCGGAACTTTCCAATAGGAAAATGTTTACAGGTATATCGATCTTCTGAAAATAGATATAAAAGTGGATACTTCTGTTACCATTTAACCGTATTTAGTGTTTATAAAGAAAAAGGGTACAGGGTATTCCACTGTCGGGCACCGTCCCTACTGTCTGAATCAAACTTTTCTTTTCCTTTTTTTATTTGCTGCTGCTTCTTCTTCGTTTTCATTTCGCTTTGCTTGCTTCTTGCATATAACTAACAGTAAATAAGGATGCCCGATATAACTGGTTATACGTCTGGCAGCTAGAATTTCAGGATATTCCAGGATAGTGCAGAATGCTTCTTCATGTTGTTGTTGCTGCTATTCATGCCGGCAGCAAATCAAGGAAAATCTTTTGCGATTCAAGCTAATTTGTTATCATTTTTATGATAAATGCGTAAGCAAAGTGAAATCGAAATGGATACCGTAAGTTGTGTGTAAATAAAAACAAATGTGTGTTTGTGTGCGTAATTTTGTGTCGCACATTTACTGTGTGCATATACATATATCGAGCACTGTGCTTTGTATGCTATGCAGGAGCTTATAGCGCTCATACGCACACGCGCGCACTTAAAGAGTTTGGCAGTTTCAGAAAATTGATTGGATTCATATTATTTATGTATTAGCTTATTGGCCAACTGGCAAATATAGTATATAATGTTTATAGATAGCTAATAAATGCATAAATTACCAACAACGATATTGTTGCTAGGCGCCGCATAAACATTAAGCTAATGCTTAAAAGCAAACATGCAAGTTTATGGTTATGCTCTTAAGAAATGAAGCCAATTACTGGCCCAAATAAATAGTTAATATGTAACGCAAATAATCTTTTGAAAGTTGACTTATTGTCATAAACAATGAATTGTCAATTAACTTGATACTATTTATCTTAGGATTAGAATATATACATGTTGCCATCGATATAAACACTAACAAGAAGCTTTTCTAATATGCTGAGAAATGATTTTTGAATAGTGCTGGCTTTACACTATATGACACTGTGACGTGTACCTGTCATACATGGAAAGTGTATACATTGGCGACACACAAATTAGGAGTCACATGGCTGTGACAGAGCCAGAAGTTCACAAAAAAGCACTTTAGCCAGTAGATTTAAGTTCAGAAGTTCAACCAGCCCTGACACCCATCACACTCAAGAGCAAAAGCTGCGCGCATGAACAGCAGCAGCTACAACCCACACGCACCTCAATATTATCTTTGGTCCGGGGCAGAAACAAGGCCCTCAAAGCCTTAGCCGGAAGCACGTGGGGCTAGGAGAATGAAATCATAGTCTCTACCTATAAAGGCAGAGGCCGTCCTCTCCTTGACTATGCCACACCATTTTGGTCTTCATCCATAGGTGATACGCAATGGGGGAACCTCCAAACTGTGCAAAACGCGGTACTCAGAGTTGCCACTGGTCGACCACCTTGGCCACCGAATATAAATGCTCCCCATCCGTGACCACTTTACCCTTCTTACCCAACAATTTCTGATTAACTCCATTATGAGCCAACACCCTAACCACAACGTCTCCACACGCCCCTTTCCACTAGGCCTCGCCCAGTACGTTTAGATTTTTGTCGTGAAATGCCTGTTGTCGAAAAAATCTTCAGCCTCCAAATTCCCACCAAAGAAATGCTACAAGCTCAGCATACCAATTCTGTTGCAAATCACATCAAATCCGCTCGACCAAACATAGTTTTGGGTGGTCATCCAATTTTATTATGCACCGTGATTGAAACAAATTATAAATACACTTATATGGGCTAAAAATAATTTTCCAAAAAAAAAACATACTTGTGCATCAAATTCTAATAAATTCTGCATCACCAATTGCCTCACACTATTTTCCACTTCAGTTCAATTTCTATTAGCTATTTTCAGCTAAGAACCAAAATGAAAAAAAAAGTAACTACAAAAAAGCATTATTGAAAATTCCAACAGTCAAAATACTCAATTGAACTTTCCAGTTCAAAAATTTCAATTACAAGCAAAACAACTGCAAACAAAATGTATAAAAGTGCCAATTGTAATTCATGCCATTTCCGAGTCTATTGCAAGTGGACCCCGCAAACTTTAATCTAACATCATCGAAACAGTCAAATCATCAGCAGCAGATAATCTACAACTTTCGTTTGTGGACTTTTCTTAACCGCCAATTCAAAACAGTCGAAACTTTTCAATTAAAATACAATGGCGCCGCAAAATGTTGCCAGCTTAAAACAATTTATATAAAACTTTTCAAATATGGCTGCTGTTAATGGCTGTACGTGTGTGTGTGTGTGTCTGTGAGAGCTTTGTATGCCATTTGATACTTTTGCTCGGGGTGCATAATGTAAAAAGTTTTATATATAAACAATCAAATCCATTTGCAAGTTTCGATCTTAAACAAAAATATGCGATTAATTTAAATGCGCTTAGAGCTAAAACTGGCAGAGCCTAAGATCAAAGCCAAAATTTAGGCTGTTAAAGACAAAGCCCTTTAACGCTAAATTGCCGCATTGATGACACCAACACAAACACACACACATACACACATATTTTGCTTGTCTGCTTAAAATTCTGTGCGCGCTTTGGGAATATTTGCAGATTTTTATTTCTTATACTTTTTTGCTGGAAAACTTTAGCACTTTTCAATAATTTTGCTGCCATTTTGGTTAAAAAGCAGCAGCAAAGGTCTTGACAGGCTTTGGCACAAGTAGAAAAGGCAGCAAAAAGCGCACACACACACGGACACACACACACACACACACACACACACACACACACACAAACACACATGAGCGCCATTAGTAGTAGCAGAATGTATGCTATAAGAAGCAGAGCAGCAGCAATGGCCGCCATGCCACGGAAACACGCATAAAGCACGCCAAAAGAGCGTCACAAAGAAAGAGAAAGAGAGAGAGAGAGAGAGATAAAACTGAAATGCCAAACAAAAAACAAGAAAAGCAAAACACACGCTACAACAAAAAGTTAACCAAAACCAATGACAACAACAAAAAATAGAAAAGAAAAACGAGAAATAAAGAAAAACACGGAAAATGTAAAAGGAAAATGGCAGCAAAAACAATGGCAGCCAAACTGGCAAAGACAGACGACGACGACGTTGCGTCTGTGACTAACAGTTATACTAAAGACTGCTTAGGTGTGTGTGTACCGTTAAGCGCGTGTGTGTGTGTGTGTGTACCGTTAGGCGCGCGTGTGCGTGTGTGTGTGTGTACCGTTAAGCGCGTGTGTGTGTGTGTGTGTGTGCGTGTGTACATATCTAAGCTGCTTACCGTTACTTTATAGTTTATGCGTCGATGCTGCTGCTGCCGAATGCTATTGATTTTTTTTTTCATACATTCAGCCGCTGCTGCTGCGCTTTTTGCCTCTTAACTTGCTTGACTGCTTAACCTAGGCAGGTGTGTCCCTTACCTATACATACACAATTGTGTGTGTGTGTGTGTGTGTGTGTGCGTGAGTGTTAAACAAGGAGCAGACAGCAGGCTTGTCACTATGCTCTTAAGGCTGGCCAACGTCAAGAGGGCCCACATTTTGTAGGCACAAGCAGCAGCAATGCCAACTACTACAAATCGGATTTGCGTGAGTAATTGGCACGGCAGACGTTTTGGCCAAAACGTATTGGAAAAAACAACAACAACAAAAGCAACAGTGGTAACAGCAGAAGCAACAACAGCAAAAGTAGCTGACAACTTGGGCACAATGTTGTGGCTCGCTGTGGGTGTTTCCGTTTTGTATGCTCTTACAGGGAGTACAATAAATTGATAAGGAAGTTGGCCATTCAGTAGCTATACTTATTGAATCAATATAATACATATTTATTAAGTTATTCTTCTTAACTGGCCATAACAACCCGTATTATCGGGTTACGGCCTGATGTAAGCACATTCTTTCATTGGAATTGTGGTTTTACGTGGTGGGTCCCAGACCCTACGCACAAGCCTTTTCAGGCCTGGGGTGGCTCTACTGGTCTCGAAAGAGCCCAGAGTCATTGTTAGTTGCCGCATACGACAAGTTTTGACCTGCTGAGGTGGTGTTCCCGCTCACCACACGGGGTGTTATTAGGTTTAATTATTTATGAAGACTAAAAACAAAAAAAGTTGAATAGTCCAGAAAGAAATTGTTACTAATATTGTAAAGATTGGCGCTGTGAAGCCGAGTTATACTTCTGTCAAGGGGCTCTAAATGAGCACCGCCTGAATCGTCTCGAAATAGAGAAGAACGTTACGATTAAACGCTTAAAAGGAAACGGCAAGTCAAAGTCACAGTCTGAATGATATTCCTAAAGTGGTTCGACTTTCATTGAGCGTCGGCAGATCAATTAACATCAGACGGTTCTCATATGATGGAAGATTAATTAGGCTTATTAGCACAAAGAGAATGAACTGTTTTTGAATTGATTCGATTTTGTCAGCCTACACAGCATACTAAGAATTCCAAACAGCTGATCCGTATTCGAAGATGGCGCGAACAAGCGGTATGAATAGCCTTTTTGTGACATAAAGATCCTCTTTTGACCAACTATTTATGAATGCAAGAAGAGATTCCGCTTTATTGACTGATTCGACTTTGTCAGCATGAATAGCATACTGAATGTGCCAAACAAATAAGCGGTATGACATAAGGACCCAAGAACTCTTTTGACCATCTCTTTATGGGTCCAAGAGAGTCCAATAAGATTTAATTGACTATTGAGTCACTATGCTCGTTGAATGTTAGCTTAGCATCTAGCTAAATTCCCAAGTCTTTGAAGAAATTTACGCTGCTAAGAGAAAAGTTACCAAAATTATAATGGTAATGATAACCATTTGTGAAAAACTCATCAATTTGCATTAGTTCATATCAGGTTGATTAACGGCACACCATTCAAAGAAGTAATTAAGATCGCATTGAAGGTTACTGCTCCGCTGACGTCTGATATACAAAAACCTATATAAATAGGCTAAGGAAAAAACTTGTTCACCCTTTTTTCACCAACTATATGGCTGGGAATTAACATAAGTTGTGCTTTAAATGTGTCAAACAGGATTAGACCGAGTTGACTACCCTGGGGAGCTCCAGAAGTTACATTAATCACATTAGCTAAAGCACCATTAACATAAACCTGTTGTTTTAACCTCCAAGCAAGACTTGAAAGAGAATATTAGCTGTAACAAATTATGTTTTACACAATCGAATGCTTGTGTAAAGAAAGCGTCAATTTGGCGGTCAGATGAAAACCCATCAATGATATAAAAAAAAATTTTTTTAATTCTCAACCCTCGCCTACTAAATGGCCTCTTTTGAATCAGCCCAAATTATCGTGTTTGTTCATTGATCGACAGTTGCTTACACGATTTCATGGCTTCGGCACCAGCAGCAGAGATGTTGCCAATGGCAACTGAGAAAATGTTCGTATTCATGCACATTTTAGTCTTGCTCACAAATTCTACTAAAGCGACTTGAGTTCGGCTAAAGTCTTTGCTGCCGCGGCCGACCAGTTTTAATTTTTCGAATTATTTTTTTGCGAAATTACTTTATCTCTAAGCTAAGTTAAAAGAGCTTGAATATCATCATGGCGATTAAATCTATATATAAATACGCTAAGCGAAAATTTAGTGTGGTACCGATTACTTGGCAATAACGCAACGTTTTCAGGTGAAACCTAAACTATTCAAAAAATAAAATGATTACGTGTTGCAGAATATCAGTTCTACCTGGATACGTTACGTTTTAGTTAGGTTAAAGTTGATTTGAAGTAAAAAAAAAAACAACAAAAAAAAAAATTGTACACACAAACGTTGTTATTACGTGTCTTCTTTTCTCTTCTCCATTCTTATAAGAGTGTAATGTCGACGACAAGGCGAAGACGAGTATATTATAAAGGATATGGTTATAATGGAATCTGGAAGTTGGTCTCTGTCGTTTACCGTATCAGTATACCTGCAAATGATTCAAAGCTAAGAATCAAAAGCGATCCAAAACATTCATTATCTAACATAGGGCTTTTCAAAATACATTTTCTTGCTATCTATGAAAATGTCATAACTTTGCACATACTTCCATGGATTGAATGTTATATTGGACGCATACATGTTTTTTAAAAGATACATAGGGAAAGTATTTAGTACCAAAATATGAAAAGTTAAAGAAATTCAAAAGAAAGCAAAACGAGCAATGAAGCAGCAAGAAGCAACAAGACTGTCATTGTCACTATTGCATTAAAATAGCAAGATCTAAGTCCCTATATTGAAAATCAAAAACCCACTAAAAGTACGGATATTTCACGTATAGCATGAAATGAAGAGCTCATAAAAATGAGAATAATCTACTGTAAATCACGATTTACACCATTTGCATTTTGAACATGCTTTTGTAGCTTGATTTGTATAAATCTACAAAATAACTTATGAAATTAACTAATTCTATGTTAAGCCTTAAAAAGAGCATATCATAATCTTCTTTATACTAAGGGAATAAAATCCATGCAGATCTTCTGGATCATACATTTTTACTTTTATAACTAAAGAACGAAAAGATTCGATAGCTCGAAAAGATATTTATAGCTCATAATCATCTAATATTAATTGAAGCCTTAAAAAGAGCATATCATAATTTCTAGATTTGTTATTAGTAAACCAAGCGAATAAAACACATGCAGATCTTTAGGATCACAAATTTGTGACTATATAGAAATGCACTAAAGAAGGTAAAGATTCGATAGCTCGAAACGATATTTATAGCTCATAATCATCTAAGAAGTCGGTTTTAACATGCAATTTGTTACTTTAAACATAAGTATTATAAATTTTCAACAAATTACATATCTGCTCATTTAACTATTGTGGGGAGTATAATTTGTACAGAGCAACTTGATGCTTTCAAAGTTATCTTAGCTTTCAAATTGCAAATTTCAATCCAGAATTGCAGAAAATTCTTTTACAATATAACAGTCGTTTTGAAAAACATTTTCTTAATAAAAATTTCGTAAGATTCCCTAACCAAAAGTCGAATATGAAAAGTATATAACTTTTTATAGGAACAATCATTAGGAAGACAAGGGTATATAAACTTTTGCACAATAAAGTTACCTTTGCTTTCTGATTGCTATTGTCGTTGTTGTTATTGTTGTTGTTTGGATGAAACCTCAGCAACGTTGCGCAAAAGGTGCAAACGAGTGAAAGCGCCGAGAAAGAAAAAAAGAAACAACAAAACAAGAAACAAGAAACAAATACAACAACGACAACATTGACAGGCGACAGCGACATATAGCAAAAACTTGGCAAATAAAAGCGCAATTACGTTATGTGTGCCAGCACACACACACACACACACACACACACACACACACACACACACACACACACACACACACACACACACCGCTTATGTTCATACAACGGCGGGCAGGAAGGGGGTCGCATAGACCTTACCAGAGAGTGTGAGAGAGACTGTGCGACACCCTTGAGCCCTTGAGGGTTGGCAAATGTCAGCAGTCAGCTTAAAATGTATTAAGTAAAAGACAGACAAAGCCATTTGGGGACTTACCTCATCGATAAACTCAAAATCACCGCCAGTTTCGCCAACATATTTCTTCTTCTTGGCCTCGACATTGCCAATCAGGCACGATGACATCAACACGAGAACCAGACAAACGTTGCCAATCAACGCCAAATGCTTCATATTGGCGGCTTCTTTAACTGCTGCTCTACGGCCGATAAGGATGCACAGGACCAAAACGTTACGCTTTTTATGTGTCGCGTTCTTGACGATTTCCGTCTGATGCTCGATAATTTGCCAAATGTCTATGATGGAATTTAATTACGTATGGTCTGGCTGGCTGGAACCACACCAAAGGAACACCAAAACACTACTTGTCGTATACGCAATGCAATCCAAATGGTGGACCGGATGAGAGAGTGAGGTGGGCTGTGTACGCTTGGCTTTGCCTATGCAAATGTCTAGTGGAAAACTACAGCAAATCAAGCAGCGATGGCGGCGGCATACACTACGCACACGCACACACACGCACGCACATATACAGGACGCACACACACACACACACACAGACAGAGCTAGTGTGTGTTTGAGTTTGGTTTTGATTTTGGTTTATTTGCTACTATTTTGCACTTGCTGCGTTTCGATGCGTTGCAGTTACCACGACACGAACTGAAGGCGACGCGACCAAAATGTAAACTGAGCCTTTTGGCCATTGGCATGAACAAGTTCACTCTATTGGAATTTTTTGGTGACAGCGCATTGCAATGAGCTGGTGTGGTTAAAACAGAGAGAGAGAGAGAGAGAGAGCGCGCGTGAGCGAGAGATAGAGCAACAAAGAGCTGGCAAACTAAGCTAAGGATATTTAAGAGAGCGTTAACGGCGCTGCCAACTTGATTAAGGATATGCTTACTCCGAAATGGTCCCTTCGAAATTCTTATAAGTTAAAGTTTTTAAACGATATTTTTGAAGCGTAATTTTCTCGAAAATCGAAAGCTTACCCCCGTGTGGTAAGCGTGTTAGAGAATACCACCTCAGAATGTCAAAGCTTGTCGTATGAGGCGACTAACAATGTCACTGGGCTCTTTCGAGACCAGTAGAGCTACCACAAGCCTTAAAAGGGTTGTGCGTAAAACCACAATTTCATTGAAAGAATGTATATACATCAGGCCATAACCCGGTAACGGGTTGTTATGGCCAGTTAAGAAGAAGAAGAATTTTCTCGAAAAGCCAGTAAAGTTCCTATAGAAATAGAATACCTCGTGCAGAAAAGAGATCGGTTCATGAGTGAAAATCTATTAGATGAATGTTTAGTTTTGCCATAACAAGTACTTCCAGCAGCTAAAAATTGCTTTATTCATAGAACTTTCCAGTTCTTCATTGCTTTTGTTTCGAAATTAATATTCATTTTTTAGAAAAATTATTTTTCCAACTCCAAGATATGTATTTAACTTTCATTCCCATTCTCGTTTTTTCATTTCGTTTTTATAATACTTTTCTTTTTAGCTAAGTTAGATTAAATTTTGATCGATTATTGTCTTTTGTCAAAATAATCGATAATACTAATGCCTACCACAAGGAACAGAGGATAAATGCCTCCATAGTAGATTTGTTAGTCTTTTGATCAAGATATGAGTGTTGTAAAACCAAATTAAATCGATGTTTTTGTTTCGATTTCAATACGGTTATTCCACTACAATCAATTTTCAGGTAACGATTTTGGTTTCAAACATTTAAGTAAGTAAGCTTTTAGGCAAATGAGTGGTAAAGACCACACCCGCCAGACGAAACTATAACTCTAAAAGACTCTCAGGCTCATCCTTCCTGTTTTGCTTTATGGCGCTGAGTGAAAATGATGACGCGAGAAAAACTTGCGTTATTTGAAAAACCCATGGAGATCGTTAAGAGGGATGACAACAGAGCTATAAGTATAAGGACTTTTAGATACAAAGATCGTCGATGAAGAAGGGATGGATCCACTACAGTTCTATCGAGCCGCCTCAAAGACTGCACAATGTACCGACAGTCTCTCTGTGAAGCAGAAGACGACGATTGGCGCAAGTGCGTGGACTTCGCAAGTGAACGGGCATTCAAGTCACGTCACATACTAGTTTCGCCACCTCTATTCAACACTAAAAGCACTTAAATTGGGTTAACTATGGGCCAGAAAAGCTATAAACTTAGTTAAGGCACCATATCAAACCTCTTATAAATATGCAAGAATCGACAAGTCTGCACTTCTTATGAAAATTCCCTAGACAATGATACAAGTTTCACTCATATTTTTGGTTGGCGAAAAAGGGTGCACAAATTTTTCCTTAGCTTATTTATATAATAGATATGCTATTATCCAATAGCGTAAGACAAACGTTCCTCAGAATATCTTGTGTTTTCAGCAACATTTAAAAAGAATTGAAAGATTCTACAAAAACAGTCTCAGAGTTTTCACAATATCACGTTTTCCCTATCAATACGATGTACCAGTTGCCTATAACATCAAGTTTTTCCAGTTCCTACTCAAAGGGAATTCGCGTGAAATTTAGCCAACTTATAGAGCATACAAAAGTAAAGTTATTCTAAACTTATACCCAGTTTACGCCACTGCGTATGCGCAATATAAACAACGACTCTCATTGCACAAGCAACAACTGCCAAGACTTCCAGCAGAGCTACCCTTAGAAATGCAGCACAACTGAGAGAACACCGGAACATACCCTTGCGATACCCAAAAGCAAACCTAAAATCGATATAAAATGTGCTCTTAAGAGCTTAACCAGAAAAACAAGTCTCTTGAGCTCTTCTAATTGCTGGATGTTTGGTGCCAAATTGCGGGTCGTGAACCTGCTGCTGCTGTGACTGCTGCTTGTGGCGCCTAACTCGCATCCCTAGTGGACTTGGAATAGTTGTCTTTGCTGTTGTATCTGTTCTTGTTGTTGTTGTTTTTACTGTCATTGTTGCTGTTGATTTTTATGTATTGGCACACTTGGCTCGTCTTTGCCAGCAGTGACCGGGATAGCCCGTAACCATTTAACGCGTCAGCGCGCCTTGCAGGCTCCGGCGTCGTCATATAGTCGTGCCCCATAGGCACTGTCAGTTTCAAATTAATAGCTAAGCTCCAAAACACACACACACACACACACTAACATGCAGTTAGCCATAGAGTTTGCTGTGTGTGTGTTAGTGTGTGTGTTAGTGTGTGTGTGAGTCTGTGTTTGCCTTTGGTGCCTACATTTGGCGCTTTGAGTGCCCACCAGGCCCACTGCTTGTCCATTATAATGGCATCATTGACTTGTGCTTTGATGGTTGCTTTGGCAACCTCTTACTCTGCTCTGTTCCCTTTAGCGCTCTTATATAGAGCTGCGTGTTCCAAATGCCACTTGCTGTATGTGCCATATCTCTGTGGGCTTTGGCGCCTTTGGTTCTTTGGTTTCCTTTGAATATTCAGCTCACACTTGTTTGGCCCTGGTGGGAGTATGTGTTCTATACATGAAGTTGATAGGCTTGGCATGGCGTTGGCGACGGCTTTGGCTTTGGCTCGTTATTTTCTACAGTTTGCTGCTGCTCATATATGACCGCTTGGTTTTTTGCCAGCGACACTTGGACGTCTGCCTAGCCGGCACGCTGAATTTTAAAGGCTTTAATAAACACCACAATAGCTTGTTAAATATTGTGTTTAATTTGATCTCAAAATGATTTTCAATCAACAAGTCCATGTTAAATATTTACTTAGATACTTTATATAGTTGCTTTTTGTTTATATATGTGCACATTACAAGTGTGTGTGTGTGTTTGCTTGGTTTTTTTTTTCTATAAAAAATTGCAGTATACATGTAACAGCTTTAAATTTGCATAATTTTTTTTATATTTTCTTCAATGATTTGTTAAAATACGTTCAATTTACTTTGTTAAAAACTATTTTGTTTTGCCGTCAAGCCTAAGGGTCATACATAATGTATTAGCTGCTTTTAATGATTTTCGTTTACGCTATTTATAATTCATATTTGCATATTAATTTCACAATAACAAAACATGTACGTTATAGTTATGCATTAATAATTAGTTTTTGGTTAATTACAAGTCTTAATTGAATTTGTATGGAAATGATTGGAAATTGTTAGTTAGTACAAAAGGGCATAAAATAAAAGAAAAATCAAATGTATTGTGGAAGTTTGAAAATGCGGCAAGTGCAGCAGCTACTTTTTGATTTTTGATCACTGGGGCCCGAATTTTTCGAATTTTTCATTGTTTGCCTAAAAATTGCTAACATAATATTTTCTAATGCTAAATACAAACGTTTGAGTCTATGTAAAAAATACTTTTTATGTTACTTGCTGCTGCCTTTTTGGCCACATTTCAAGAATATTTGCCAAAGAATTTCGGAGATTCACAGTTACATTTATAAATGAACTTTTAGAGATTCCATGCGGGACACAATGCGGCGACGCAGCTCCGCATATCTGCATAGAAGAAAGGAATTATTAAAATGCCTTATATTTATATTGTATTCTGGACTTACCTCTCCTTGACTTTGGCCACTTCGCGTGCAACTTCCTGATCGTAGCGATCCAATATAGCACGACATTCGGGTAGTGATAGATTCAAAAATTGAGCAACTTCGTTACTAGAAACAACAAAAAATGCAAGTTATTGGTTAGTCAACATATGCAATAGCATTATGGTTGTAGCTCTCTACTCAAAATTCGTCCAATTTTTTATTATTGATGTTTTAACTGCTGTAAACCTGCATTATTTGATACTACTTTAATTTCTTCTGAAAGTTTCTTTGCAGTTATTTGTCGAATTTTACAAAAACCTTACATACACAAATAGCGTTTCCTCACCTAATTTCACAAGTTTTGCGCGAATCGACGAGAAACAAACGGGCCACATCCTCATGCGGCCCGAGGGTCACTCGTGTTATAAGCGGATATTCGTTGTCCTTCAAACGTTTCTGTTCGCCATTGTCCCGCATAATAAAAAGCGAGAAATTCTCTGGCGCACTATCCACCTTATATTTTTCAAGCACCAAATTGATGACCTCCGTAGTGGTCACCAACGATGAGACCCAAACGGACATTTGCGAGCCATAAGGTGGTGTAAAGAAAGAAGTTTCACGATTATAAAAGTGACCATTGATAGAGCAGCGACGTTTCAGCTTGGTGCGGGAGCTGTAAAAGAAAAATTTGTTTTTTCATCTTTTCATATTATGAAAAACTCAAAAGCCTACCGCCTATTGCCGCTGCGTCGCTTGATGGCTGAGGCACCAGTGCGTGGCGCTCTTCTTAGTACTACACCGTCCTCGGTAACATGTAGCGCCTGCTCAGCACCCACGCCATCACCAGCCGCACCACCTGCACTAGCTGTATATAGCTCCTCGGTTTGCGTTAGCTCATCGCCGCCCACAGCACCGCTGTTCGTTATGGACGGCGCATCGGCACGGCTGGATTCACATTCGCTGCCTGCTCCCTCTTTGGCATAACAATTCATTTGTATTTGTATGAAGCGCTGTGGCACATCGCTGCGTCGTATTGTGGCCAATCTTTCAGGCCTTAGTGTAGTCTGGTCGTCATCATCGCTGTCCGAATAGACAAAGCAGGAAGGACCAGACTTGGAGCGATTAATGCCCCGCTCGAAAAGTTTACGTCCTTGTTGATATGGCGATTGATCTTTTGTTTGATAACTGCCCTTACTAGTAGCAATGGAAGCTGAACCGCTTTTTTGCAAGGCATATTGACGCTGCGAAAAGCGTGGCGAATCCGAATTGTTGCGCAAATCCATCGTATCATTGATCAGCGTGGGATCTATAGAGCGCAAGGCGTGCTCGCAATTGAAGCTTTTGCTCATGCCAGAGTTCTCGCCATAAAACTTTAAAGAATCGTTTATACGCGATGGATCTATGGGCTGATTGCGCTTTAACGTATCATCGTTGTGTTCTTGAAAGGAATTTGTGCCATTCACATAATCCTGATGCACCTTGCGTTTAAAGTCCTCATAGTCCATGGGTTTAAGAGTGGCATCATCGGTGGTTTCATAGTTATCCACTGTAGTAGTTGTTGTTGTTGCTGTTGTTGTATTTTGTGTATTGGTATTGGCAGTTAATGACGCCGTTGCTGTCATAAAATCATCCGATGATGTTGTCGTTGGAGATGAATTGCTGCTATTGTTGTTATTGTTTTTGGAGGCCGTTGATGTGGGCATCGATGTATCATTGGCATTTGTGGTTTCCGTGCTGGTTTCCGCTGAGCCCGTCTTACTAGGTGAGCTTTCGCTAGAGCTCTGAGAAGAGGATGGCAGTTTAACTGGCATCGTTTCATAATTCTTATCCTTCATACTGCGGCGTCTTTCGACTTGTAACAAATCATCGATTTCATCCCATTCCAATTTGTCCATTTTGTCCAGCTTTGAAGGCAATGTATTGGAGGCGCAACTGATGCTAGTCGTATTAGTACTGGCATCCGTTGCAATGAGCGTTCCTGAAGAATCTGTTGTAGTAGTGTCTGGCTCATCATCAACATTTTTGGCACGACCATTGCTCACCACGCCGCCACCTGTTAAGGTATTCGCCGAGGCATCTTCCGGTGTTGTAGGCAAATCGGAGACTTCATTCAAGCTGCACGAGTCAAAAGTCATGCTCTCCGACAAGGATATGTCTGTAGAAAGGCCATCCACCTCACTGGCAGTTGTTGTGGGCGCTGCCAACGACTCGCTAGCCTCGTTTTCCTTGTCTGAAGTGCTCTCCTGTATAGGGAGTATCATTAATATTAATTGATTTGTTTTATATTTAGTTTATTTAAAGAACTAGCTGCCATGTAAAGAAAACCTCCTTTTTGATGTTAAGGTATTTAAAAGGAAAAGGAAAGCATATACATAGTATAATAGAGAAGTCATAAAAAAAACACCTTTTATGTTCATTTATACGATAAACAGAAGAAACAGATATGAGATAAGACTTCGTGGGACATACAATATTGCTAAGCTTACGACGGAGCCCACTCTAACCGCTCAATAAATCACATGTATGTAAGATAACTGAATAGCTTGATAAAACTAGCACCATGTCAGATAAAGTAATCTCATATGTATATGTAATTACTTTAGAGATTACGAGATCGTCTCGTATACAGGCAAAGATTTGCGTGCCCCCACAAAAAGAAGAACCAAGACATCAAAAACCTTTATCCAGTGCGTAAACTTCTAAACAAGCCTTCAAAATTTGAGTTCAGATATCCGATAATGTGACTGTGGGGGTTCTAGGTATTACAAAGTGGTATTTTGCTCATAACGCCACTGACAGAAAAAGCGCTTCATTTGCTGCAAACGGGCACTTACATGCACATATTGTATTTCTGTTCTTTGTCTGCGTGAAGTTTAACTTCGAAATAGCTATTCGAATCAGCGGATTGTAATTCAATGCCTTTTTTTGCAATGCTTACACTTTGGCTAAACTTGCTTACAGATACTCTGTGTCCGTTTTAATTTAATTTTCAATTCACAATACGATTCAAAACCGTGATCAGAGTTATGTGGCAAGCTTGTACTTACATCTGCTGCCTTGGAATTGCGACAGGAATTGCGTTTGCGCACTATAAACGTGCGCTGATCATCATCCTCCTTCAAGTGTATAACACCCTGTACGCCCCAGTAGACACGCAGTGCACCTTCTAATATAAGACGATTATTTACCTCACGGCTGCGTATCTCTAGACTCTTATTGTCATAGAATTGATTGTAAAACTGCAAAATATAATGGTAAAAGTTGAAACACTGGCCAGCGATAAGAAAAAAAAACCTCACTATACCTTAAGTTTAGACTCTAGATGATCTCGCGGCAGGTTAGGTCCATTGCCCTGAGCAACAGGCTTTTGCGTGCCTTTGACGCCATAACTTTTGTGTGACTCAACACGCGTGCCATGGCCAAAGAGTTGTGGTCCGAACAGCGCGCCATAACAGGGCACATGACAATAAGGTACTCCTTTATGCTAATAAAATAAAAGCGAGATAAATGGATTGTACATGTGTAAGATCAGTGCCGGCTCAAGCATATTCGGCGCCCTGTTTAGATTTGTTTGACCCCATTCTTATTGCTATATTACTTTAATGGGACCAAAGATCTTCTTATCTGTTTGTACCGATGAAGATCAAAACATTCAATGCAAACGTATCATGTCTTCTAATTTACTTCTGGATAGCTCTTATATCGTAGAATAATCTAATTCTGTCAAAATCAGCATTCCCGATCACCACCTCGCTACTCAGATTTAAATTTTGTAGAGAAAACCAAATGGAAGCGTGGGATCAACTTTTATTTCTCTTATTTTATCTCAACTTTTGTTTTTTGTTTTTATTTTTTATGAGTGTAACAGATTCGATCTTTTGCGCTTTCTGTTCAATAGAACGATGTGAACACCCCTTGAGCCGGCACTGTGTTTAAGATTATTTTCGGAGATCAAAATATTTACCTCAGCGTGTTGGCCTGGATTTAGACGTTTACCACACTCTTCGCAGCGCAAACATTCTGGATGCCAATCGTAGCCCAGCGATTGTTTACGTTCCGCTGTGTTAAACAAGAGAACAAATCGTAATAAATAATTAAAATGTTATTTAAACAATGGCAGACCATGAAGTATGCACATATGTTCAAATATATATAGATTTATCTGTATGTATGTATTTTTCAAGTTGTGTGTGTTTGACTAACCGAAGTAAACGGGTTTGCCGCACTTGTGGCACTTCCACATTCCGCTTCTGTTTTAGCCAATGGGTCAGGTCAATGTTTCCTAAGGCAGCCCCAAAAAAGGGGGCGTAATGCACGTGCACTTGTCGTTGTTTCCGGATGTACGCAACTGTTTGCGAGTTGTGACGTAAATTTACAGTATTACGTAGGGTAAATTTATGCAAATTAAGCAAGTTGAAGTAAACGCGAAACGCAAATAGAATGTAAGACAAAGGGTAAACATGGAAGAGAACAAGTTCTATGCGCGGCGGCAGCGACGACGACGACGAAGGCGGCTGCTGCAATAGCTTACAGTGCCTGCTGACACGCAAAATGCAACGTACAACTTTTGTTTTACATAGTTTTATAAATAAAACTTGTACTGTGCACACTTAAATGCCACAAATAAAGCGTATGCATTGAATATTATTAATATTTTCATAAAATATTACACAGAAATAGCACCAATAGAAGAAGCAGCAGAACAATGAAATGTGCGCAGTATTGGACAATGTTAAAATGACAACATTTAGCGTGCTGTTATGCAACACTGAAAATAGCTGGTCAAATTTAGCACCTTTATGCGAGTAGAAAGTGAGTACGAGTACATTTTTGTTGTGCGCGTCCGCGTCGCAAAAATTTTTGTTGTAATTGTATTTCGTGTAATTCGTGTAAAATTATATGATTAAGCATAAGGTTTACAATTGTACAGTGTTTGTTGTGAATGTGTTATGAAAATTTAAATGCAGTAATGCAATTTATCTGGTCATAATTAGGCTTTTAAAGTGCATTTTTGTTAGTGTATGTGTGTGTCTGCGAATCTACCGCAAATCAATTGGTGTGTTGAAGCAACAGCTGAAAAAGCCAAATTTTGTTAAAGTTTGTTATCTGTCAATATTTGTAAATAGCCAACAGTGCAAAAAGCGTTAGCCATTAAGCATCAAAATGCGCGCCACAATTGAATTTGAAGAGTGTCTCAAGGATACACCACGATTTAGGTAAGCTTATTTGCATCCTAGCATATTTTTATTCTCTATGAATGTCTGTGCAGGATTTCACGAATCTCACTCCAAAATGACAACAACAACGTCCCAATTGTTATTTGTGGCTGTGCAGGATTTCGCCTCCTCCAATAATGTCGCCCCAGTTATTTTTTTTTATGTCTGTCTAGCAACCTTAATGTGCGTTCTATTTCCGCTTTTGGTGCTTAAATTTAACATTTTTGCATTCATTCATGCCCTGCTTGGTGCAGGTCAGTGCCGGCTCAAGGGGTGTTCTAACAGGGCGCCTCTTCGTGGTGGGCGCCAAAGATCAAGCGCATAATAGAAGTCTATGTGCATGACAAAGCTTCACAGCAATAGCGTTTCAATTCGATCGCATCCATTATTTGGCGTGACGTATTAGTTTTTCCAGTCGCGCAAGTAGAAACACGACATTCCTACAATATGTTCAATGTTTAAAAAACAACTGAAAGTAGATCTTTGCATGACAATGATCAATCCAATTACTGCACATATATTACAAAATTACCAAACAATTTGTGAAAACGCAAAGTAATATGCATTATGGAAAAAAGATGATTTCCACATACTTTGACATATGATTTCGCTTTGTGATCACAACGCAAAAACTATAAACTATGTATTTAGATTTACTTGGACCAAAACAAAACAAAATTGAAACTTTGAATCAAGGAACAAATAAATCACATTCGGATCAATCATCATATATTTGCTGCATGTTATCTTATTTGACAGAATAGAATGTAACCCGAGTGACATGAGCGAAAAATAAAGCATGCCAAATCCTTATCGAATTTGAATCGAGCAAGAATGGAGATTGAGGACAGGCAAAACAATTGACAAATGACTCATAAAGTGTAATTCGAAATCTGTACAAACGTGTACAAACTTATTTAGGTACAAAAAAAACGCGAAATTGCTTGCAAAACTCCGTCTTCTGATCATTACTGCAGCTTTATCGCACGATATGTTAAGACCAACATAATTTCGACCATAGAAATGTTTCTAAAAGGGGCGCCAAATATGTCTCAGCCGGCACTGGACCAGGCGTATTGACTAAAGCGGCATACCGACATATGTCGACAGACAGACTTATAGCGTGACTGTTTAGCATTTCATGCCAACAGCAGCTTCCATGGGCCACCCGCCTGCTCCCCCGCTTATGACCTAGCTTTAGTGGTATGTAGTTGTTGTTGACGCTTAATCATCCATACATCGAACAAACTTTTGTACTTGACATCTGTCTGTTGTTTCCAACTGAAATTTCTACGTATTTATCTACTCTGCAACTCCATTGAACTTTTTTTGCTGTTCAAATGCTGTTTATTTTCAATATCAATATTGTTGTCTTGATAAGATTTCACCAAAGTGCCTTAAATTAGTAAATCTCGCCTTGGCAAAGCTTTCGCTCTACAATAACAACAGCAAACACCAACAACTCGTTTTGGAAGTTTCATTTTGCTTCGATTTGGTTGCTTTAATTGCAACGCAAGACAGACCAAAATAAAATCAATAGCGCTGACAGAAGCAACAGGTTCGTTCCAGTCCCAAAACTTGTCTATGCCTCACTCACACTCTCTGTGTCTCAGTTTTTAAAGTTCATTTTTAATTGGAAACGCAAATAACAAACAATTATTTTCAAGCTTATGCAGCATAAATTAAAAGTATCAACATAAACAGCGTCGCAGCAACCCCTGCCGAATGCTCAGCTGAAAAGATGTTTACACTGCTGTTTACACTATGACGAAACAGTGCCAACAGAAAAACTTACTGTAATAGATAGAAGAAAAATTAGTGGAAAATCGCTAGTCAGTTCCAAAATTAGTCATACTTTGGTATGTCAGAAAGGTGTTTTAATCGAATTTCAACTCAAAAGCAAACGATGGTGGATGTGCCAGAAGAGGTTTCCTATAAGCTTTTGATCAACGGATTTTGCAAGAGATTTCAAATAGCATAAGCAATAATGTCAAAGCGTTCTGACACGCAGAAGAAATTTGGAAATCTATTACAAATTTTACAAGTTTGCAAATAACTTTCATGTAAACAGGTTCCTATATAGTGTTTCATTCAAACGATGGTAGATGTACCGGAAGAGGTTTCCTATAATGTTTTGATCGACGGATTTTGCAACAGATTTCAAATGGCATAAGCAATAATGTCAAAAGGCTCTGACACGCAAAAAAAATCCAGCAATGAATCCTTTTAGGGGTTTGGAGCACTAAAGTATTCAGAAAATTCTCTAGGAACATTTTCTCGATCGATTTCCTACGATTCTTCTTCTTGGCTGCTTTGAGCGCGCCTTCCAAAGGTAGCTAGTGTACTCTCTACCTGGTCCTTCAAACGGAGACATGGTCTACCCCTTCGTCGTCTCCCTACCACATCCGCATTGAAGACCTTTCTCGCTGAAGCTTCTTTATCCATACGCACAACATGACCTAGAAAGTGGAGCCGCCGGATCTTAATTCACTTGACTATGTTAATGTCGTCGTAGAGTTCGTCGTACCAACTGATGCGGTAGTCGTTGCCAACGCATAGAAGGCCAAATATCTTACGGAGTACTTTCCCCTCCAAGGCATTTTCATCAGAGTGCGTCAACACCCATGCTTCAGCGCCATAAAACAAAACGAAAAGGATTAGCGTCTTATAAAATTTTAGTTTCGTCTGGTGGTACTACTCAATTGCTTATTGAAACCAAAGTAACATCTATTGTCAAGATGCTGACATCGTTCTTCATCGTTACGGTGGTGCCTAGGCACACGAAATCCTTGACAACATCAAAAGTATAGTTTTCAACATCAATCTGAGAGTCCAAACGCTGTGTATCTCTACTCGAAGAAAGAATATACTTCGTCTTGATTTAATTTACAATCAGAGAATTTGGTTAAACCTGATATCTCGCCTATTCATAAAGAGTCGAGAGCAATGCTCGTGTAGATGATAACGCTTTAAACACGACCTATATTTATAGGCAGGTGGAAACAGCTGTACTTAGATTCTGTATAATATTCAAGTTTTAATTCTTCAATTATATGTTTTATATGTTTTTGAGCAAGATAATGTTTTTCTTGAAAACGCCGCATTGGCATGTTTGTATTCAAGAAACTGATGGGTGATCGTCGTGATCTTTTAATATACAACTACATTGCGTTTTTTAACATCACACTTTGCTCATGAGAAATTCGCGAATATCGGTATTTTAGAGATTTCTTTCAAACGGCTACATCTCCATTGCAAATTGACATAAATTCATATAGACTTCTACGTATTTGTGCAGAAACCATTATAATTTCTTTACTTTCTAATCGATTTGCTGAACACAGCTTATTTTGTTCGCCGCAAATTACACTATTGCCTTATTAAGAAATATTTAGGTAACCGATCAACTTGCTTGAAGTCATAAATTTTACAGTTAAAGCATGAGCGCCTCATCAGACAATTAAAAAAGTTTGCATTTTGTAAAACTATATTATCTAATAACGAAACAGCAAGCTGCATTCTTCTATAATCATTAGTTAAGGCGAGATTCCCATTCTTTTCTCCCATCATTTGTAGAAGAGGTAATATTGACCGTAAGTTGTCTCGCAAGCCTGTGCGACTCTTCAAAATAGCGCACGTTCTGCGAGGTTAGCACGCGATTTTTGTATACTCAATCGCGTGGAGATATCGCATCGTGTAATTAGCCCTTAAAGAATTGATGTTTTTGAAAGATCTAAAGCTTATTGTAACACTGTACTCTTCTCTGTTATAAAGGGTGCATTATCTAGAAATCAATATTTTTCAAATTCAACAAAAAAATTTTATTTAATCTTGGAAGCATTACGTCATCACGTTTTTGCCCATTTTTGATTGGGCCCTCCCCCCTTGTAATCAAGAATAATCAAAATTCGAAAGGTTTTAGTCAGTTTTTTTAGATATTATTTTCAAATTATGGCCGCAATGGCTTCACTTCGCTTTGCAGATAAAGCGTTTCCAATGAGCAAACAGCCGCAGCTGAACAGCTATTTTTGGATAGTTTTTCCATTCAAGAACTGTGCCGTAAATAGATTAAGTGTGAAAAAAAAGGATTTTTACAACAAATTGATCAAACACTAGAAAATATTACCAAAAGCCATATAACTTTTTTGTTTGTGGAACCATTTGCGATATAAGCAGAGGTTTACCAGGAATCTCTTTCAAACAAATAACAACCTAATTTCAATTGTCGGTATTTTCAGCCAAAAACTTATGGCTTCGTCAATGTGTCAGAAGAATTTTGAAGATTGTGGGTAATCCAACATGAAAGCATCAAAACGACGGATTTTGGAAGGGAATTCAAATAAAAGTTTGGGCAAAATCGATCAGAGATTTAAACCGAAACTTATTTCCGGTACTCCTGATCCTGTAAACGGTTTTATTTTCATTTCCATTTTTCAATAATATCGATTTGGATTCGATACAACGATATTTATTTCGGTTTACCGGCTATACCGGTTACTATAGAAAAATCAAAGAGCAAGAAAGTAATAGATTGGAATGCTGGACCGTAAAAATAATCAAAATTTTTCCTGTAAAGTGACCATTTGCAAGACAGTGTATTTTCAGGTGAGTAAGTGAAAAAATCTCACAAAATCTCGCTCGGTATTATAATGCATTCTAATATGAAACAAGTCGCATAGGGTTGCAGCCGTGACAACTTACGGGCGATATTACACGGCCTCGCTTGAAAATCTAGCTTCGTGTAACAGGCGCCTTAAGGAATTCTATGTTACATGCATTTTAAATTTTGAAAAAATATCTTTACTCCTTCGAAAGTTATGAATGCTGCCGATAAGAAGACAGATGGCTCCACTGTGCGACGTAAATAAAAATGCTTCACAGAATGATAGAATGAAAAGCACAACATGAAAAAAAAATATGTAAGCTTGCAAAGTAAAAAACCGAAACCTTACCGGTATAAATATATCGGTTTCAATTCCGTTATTTCAGAAGAATTATAACGGTTATCGGTTTTACTAAAAAATGCACTTCGGTTATGGTACGGTTACGGTTTCAAAATGCAATCGGTTGTTTTGGATAACGGTTATAGTTACGATTGCGGTTTGAATGCCAGCGTGAGAAATGTTGCCTTCCAATGCCTCAAATAGTATAACTTAAACGCAGATTTTCATGTGATTTAATATTTTCAGAGTATTGAGCAAATTTTCAAAAAGCTTATCTAGCTTATGTATCTAGCTCTCTGCAACTGCAGTGTAAATGGGTCTTAAGTGATGAGCTGCCGTTGGAGGATTGGCTATGGCTCTTGGTTGCCTTGATTAAGCAAGCAGATAATGTTTGTTTTTAAGTCGGCAGAGTTAATCGACACAGACAGTCGACGACGTTGAACTGTCACTCGCCCCGTCACACTTGTTGTTGTTGTGTTTATTGTTGTTTACATTGCCGTGCTAACGTTTCGAAATTGTTTCTTTTTAAACCCCCCTCTATAGACAATTCATATCCAAAGAAGAAACCGACATTGAACACTTGGAACAAAGGTTGGAGAAAATCATTAAGCTGTGCCATGTGGCTGTGGATTCCGGCAAAGAGTATGTCAAGAATCAGAGGTACGTTAAGCAAACTGCGCAGTTATTCTACATATATATCTAAAAGTATATACATATTTATTTGCATAATTTATACTTTGTCACTCCGCAGCGCCTTCGCCATGTCCTTGTGGGACTTGCAGCAGCATTTTCTAGATAATAAAAACGCACACAATGCGCTCGGCAAGCTGATTCATTGTTTTCAGGTTGGTTTGTCCGGTTCATGTTGTTATATTCTTTAATCGTTTACTATCATTACTTAATTAGGAAATGAATAAGTTCCATACGACATTGTTGGATCAGGCTAGTCGAACGGTTTTGAAAAATCTCAACGTATTTGTGAAAGACGACATCAATCAGGTGAAAGACTATAAGGGACATTTTCTAAAGGTATCCGAGGGTTATGATAATGCACTTATAAAGAACGCTCAGGTAAGTTAAGCATTGAACGTTTTTTAACGCTAGTTTCAAAACAAAATTTGTAAAACATATCAAAAAATGACGGTTTTATGCTCTCATCATTTGAAGTCGAGGAAACGAGATATTTGCTAAAAAACCGAATTTCGTGACCTTTGACCTTATTTTAAAATGTTCACACGGGGTTCATGGGGCTTTTGACACTTGGGACTTGGGACAACTTATTGAGTGCCTAGACGAAGATGTCTGCAAAATTTCAGCTTACCATGTTTTTTCGCCTAATTCTGCATTCGAATTTGACATCAACGAAGTTGTTGACATCTCTAGTCAATTTCAATTTAAGTTGATTACGCCACATTTTCCGGGTCAATTCCTACACCTGCATTAGCAGCAGAGGTTGATGGCTGCGCGCACTCCGTCGCAATACTCGGCATAAAATCATGTTCTTCGAAAATGTTTAACGACTTTTTTAAACAGCCAAGTACCGAGCGATCCATTGGCTGCAGCTTGTGGGCGCAGTTTGGAGGCAGTGAAAGAGCAGCGATGGCATTTTCCATGTAATAGTCCAAGATGCGATTAGATGGGTGTGTTTCGTGATTGTGCAATATCAAAAACACTGGATTCTCAAGCAATGCATGCGCGTGTGTTTGGAAGGACTAGAAGAAATCATAAAACTGCTTGGTGTTCATCCAGACGCTGGGATTGCCAGATGCACCAGAGCCCATAGGGCCACCAATTAAGAAGTTGTTCTTGAAGTTATTACAGGAGAACGCGAAAAATGGTGATATGTTGTCGCTGATATTGCGACTGTCAAAGTCACTAATGTACCACGCTCCGCTGAAACAATTCGACCAACTTTTTTTATGCCCTTCCGAGAGATAACACGGTCTGGAACCTGTACAGTTGTTACACCAGTTTCGTCCATGTTGTGAATTATTTGCGGAGGAGAAGGGTATTGCCTGTAAACCTTCTTTAATTTTCCAAAAAATGCACCAGCATTGCAACTATTGAGGTTCAGGTTTCCGAACAGACAGTTGATGCATTCATGGCCCATGAAGTGGGAACTTGCACAAATAAACTTTAGCTGGTCTAACATATACACAGCAATTTTTTGACCGGAAAAATAGGTAATTCCGAACATTTTGACGACTGACTGATTGTAGCTTATATTCGGGCGCGTTCAGACAGTGTTTGGCCTTTCCATTGTGTTCCGTGGACTACAGTCTATTTCGTGGCTGATAATATTATACTAGTTACGGTTTAAATTGGTTAGCGGTTACGGTTCCATTCTCTGCTAAATACACTAAATACGCTTAAAACTATGTAAGTCAGTTACTTCGATATCAACAACAATCGTTAATCGGATTCGGAATGTTTTAAAAAAAATAATATTTATTTATTGGGCATCTACAACCTACTTACCTCAACTTATTTCATCCAAAAACTTTGTTTAGGCCAGCAAAAATCGACCACAGGAGGTGCAGGAAGCAGCCAACATATTGTCTGCCTCGAAATCTTGCTTTCAACATACCGCCTTGGATTATGTCAACTATATAACTTTAATGCAATCCCGAAAAGTTCCATCCATACTGTCAACGGTAAGTGGACCTATGTCAACTACCCAACTATCGAAAACGTGCGTGCCATCCGTAGTTTTAGCTTATAGTTTTCTTATCGCAAATTGAGTGAGAGCGATAAATGAACACCCAAGTCAATATGAGTTTGTTATTGTTATGACGTCACTTTTGAGTGGAATATCACACATGCATACATACATATCGGCATATCAAGTGCCATTGATCAGAGTGAGTCAGTTGTGATGTGCGCTGCGCACTCTATGTCAGTACCCTGCGGACAAGATATGCGTGCGGATCGGCTAGCTCGGATTTTAGCAATACAAAAAACTTAATTGTACTCATTTTTCTGAATAACTCCAGTTACTGGACTACTATCAGGCATGTGTCACTTACTACCATCAGGGGTTTGACTTGTGCAACGATTTTGACGAATTCTTCAAGAATATTACCGAAGACCTGAATGTGCTACGCGGTGACTATCAGCAATTGGAAAAGGCCATGCAGAATCGACACATGAGCGTGAATCGCTACTGCGATACGAATACCAATAGCGCCTCCCATAAGGTCGAGGGTTATTTGTTTAAAAAGAAGTCTAAGGGTTTCAAGACCTGGTGTAGACGTTGGTTCTATCTGAGCGATAGACAGCTGGTTTACAGGTAAGTTCGTTGCTTAGTTTAAATGTAACCCTTCCGCTTTGTATTGCTTACCCTTAACCGTCTTTTTTTTTGTTTGCCATTTTAATTTGCTGTTTTTTACTCGTATTTAATACAAAACAAAAAAATACTTGTATTGTGTTGTTGTTGTTGTTGCGTGCTGTACTCTGAAGAGATTTGGATTCGCATTCCAGAAAACGCAGCAACGAGGACTCCTTCTCCGTCATGGAAGAGGATTTACGCATATGTACCGTGCGGCCGGTCAACGAGGGCGATCGACGTTTTTGCTTCGAAGTCATCTCGCCTACCAAGTAAGTCATCGTATTTACTTTAAGTGTAATGAGATTTTGTTTAGACTGGAACATCTGGAACGTGAAGCTATGTATAAATCCATTTTTAATAATGAATTTATTTTTCGCAAATATTCCAGTCTATTCAGCGATAATTTTTTGCTGTGGTATACAAAATAATGCTGAGATTGGAAGTAGATCTTATAAAAAAGGGACTCAGTTTAGTCCCTAAACATCGTATCACCTCTGATCACGAATCACTAATTTATCAGTGATCCATTCTTGGGAATTCTTATTGTAAAATATGGTGATCTGAATCACTGAGCTTCATAATGTTCGTATGATCATTCATCAACGTGATCATGATCATGGTCTTAAGTGAATGCCAAGTTAGTTCAAGCATTTCAATTCCGAAAGTTACCTAGTATTTCTTCTTCTTAACTGGCCATAGCAACCCGTTATCGGGTTACAGCCTGATGCAAAAGGCATTCTTTCATGGGAATTGTAGTTTTACGTGGTGGGTTCCAAACCATACGCACCTAGTATTTATAGGGGTCATAAAATTAACGTACTTTTTGTTTCTTACCATAATCTGGGTCTAATATAAGAGCTCTGTCTGTGATTCGTTTATCGGGAAATGAACTCTATATATATATTGTGAAATTTGTTTTTCTGTTTCCGATATGTGCCGTGTCTTAACTTCCCATGTGTTATCGAAAATTGGGTAATATAACTTTTGTAGATACCTCAGATTTACCCACGATCTATCTATACATTGAAAGTTAAAAACAAAAACGTATTTTATACCAAACCACCAAACAGACACAAAACTCAATTATAATTCCTATTTCTTCCAGATCTCACATATTGCAAGCGGATTCAGCGGATATGCTCTCATTGTGGATATCGGCACTGCAGCACAGCATTGGTGCAGCCATTCAGCATGACACTCAAAACTCCAGGCCGCAATCGGCCAACGCACCAAACTCGCTGCCCGCCAAGCGCAGAATGTAAGTACGAAAAGCCAAAGGTATAGGATGTCTTCAAAATGTTCTACTTTTGCAGTCACTGGGAGGAGTTTCTCAAGATACCAGGCAATGCACATTGCTGCGATTGTCGCGGAAATGAGCCACGCTGGGCTTCAATAAATCTGGGCATTACGCTGTGCATTGAATGCTCTGGCGTGCATCGCAGTCTGGGCGTGCACTACAGCAAGGTGCGTTCGCTTACGCTTGATGCTTGGGAAACGGAGAATGTCAAGGTAATGATGGAGCTGGGCAATGAGGTAGTCAATCGCATCTATGAGGCACGAATACCGGATGACTGCGAACTTAAGCCAGCCACCGAGCAATGTGAGATTGGTGTGCGTGAGGCTTGGATCAAGGCGAAGTATGTGGAGAAGCGTTTCGTATGCGGCATGCCTAAGCCACAAGAGCTGCTTGCCAGCGAAACGGCAGAGGTGCTATCCATAGATAGCGGTGGCGATATAGGTGGCAATCTGGCTGATGATGGCATACTAGGCAAAAGAGCGACGCTTAACTTAGGTGCGCGCAAGTGGGCGGTAAAAAAGCATCGACGCCGTCGGCAACAAAGGCCTTTGCCTAAAACACACAGCGATGAGCCAAGCATATACAATACCGCCAATACGGGTGATGAGGACGACGATGACGATGATGAGTCTATAAACATTCCATCAATGTCTTTAAGCATATCGCGCGATGATTTATTGGTCATAGGGGATGAGCTATCGTTAGACAACTATGAGACACCGAGAATATTGGGATCGGATCAGGAGAGCACTGAAGGTGAATCCGAACCCGAACAAATCGACGAGGTGCCCTTTACGCAGCTCGATGCAAACTTAATGCTCTATAAGGCCTCTGCAGTACATAATCTGCCGGTCATGTGCATGGCTTATGCTTTGGGCGCTGAGAAGCATTGGAAGAACGAGCAAGATCGACAACGTTCATTTTTGCATCAGGCAGTGCTATCGGGTTCGGTTATGGCCTGCGAATATTTGCTGCTCAATGGCGCAGCCATTGATGCAGTGGACGAGCTTGGCTACAGTGCGCTACACATATCCACGGCAAGGGGACATATAGCGCAGGTTTACTTGCTGCTAAAACACAAGGCCAAGTATGATTTGGCTTCCAGCGATGGCAAGAAAGCATTGGATATAGCGGTGGATCAAGAGAATGCGGACATTGTGACGCTGTAAGTGGCAATACTAGAAGATAACTTAAAAAACGTATTATTAATGATTTACATGCTCCACAGCTTGCGACTTACGCGCCTCAATGACGAAATAGGGCTAAACGACGAATACAATGGCGAGGACGAGACGTACAAGGATGTGATGAAGGACTTTTCCAATTTTGCGGCCAGCCAGCCGCGCATGCTGCGTCAACGCAATGACTCCAATACGCTAGAATCACAACGCTCCTCGCTAACGAACTCCGATTAGCAGGAAGCTGCACACTGCACACGCAGTAGAACCAAGGCGCGTAAATGCTGAGCTTACTAGACATATGTATATTGCATGTTACGAACGCAAAATTGGATAGGACTTAAATGTATTGTTATTGGCTTTCTATGTATGATAAGCATTTTGTATTGTTAAACGCGAAATTGTTGAGAGAATTGTACGTAAGCAGCTACTCTGCGCAGTTCAAGGACGAAGGGCGCCTGTTTCATGCTAAATTACTCAATTTGATTTATTTTAGGCAATCTCAGTTTGAAAGCATTTTAAACATTATGTAACTTTTTGTAAATGTAAGTTAGGTGCAGCTAAAGCTGCGCCAGCTGCATTTATTCCACTCTTCTTGTTTGTTGCAAGTGCTATTAGCATTTAGTTGTAAGCATAAAATTTAGTTATGGCCATCAGCGTGTGGTCTGCATTGTTTTTTTTTTTGCATAAATCAATATTAAATTAAATGTTTATTTAAAATATATATATTTATATTTGTAAAACGTATTGTACAATATAGTGCTAATATGGTATTTATTAAATTCGAAACGATATTGTAATATATGTATTTAGCTATGAAATAATAGTTTTGATTACTATTTCCAATATACATTGTTATATTATTGACTTATGTGTGCTAAAAATTAACTATCCAATGCATGCTTTCTCAATGTTTATAAGGCAAATATGATATTTAATTGAATTTAGTGCCAAAAACTGCAACTGCACTTGAAAGTTCTAAAATAAAGTTTTAATAAACTAAATTTGTTAAATTATTGTGCGTTCGACCGTCTGCATAAAAGTGTAAATTTATATTATAGATTAAACAAGTTGTAATTCCGAAAAATTTTATTTAACATATCAATAACGATATAATTATAATTGCACAAAAATTTGAGTTCGAAGTAGATAGAGTAGGTTTAGTCAGTTTTGGTATAAGAGTTAACGATACGCTGCGTCTTTTACAATACCTTAGGGCAAAATTAATATCAAGCAAGCACAAATTGTGAAACCTAACAAGTGTTCTAGTGCCTCCATCAAGTTTTACACGTGAAAATAGTATAAGGTCTTTTCGCTGCAAAATTATTCTCATATTCCGATAAAACATTTTTGATATCGTTAGTTACGTGGTTAGTTCGTATTCAATTTGCTATACGCTTATATTATTTTCACAATTAACGCATGAAATGTACAAAATTTTCAAATGTGTTAGGGTTTTACAGTTATATACTCTACAAATCGCAAGTGCAAACACTGCTTCAATATATTAATTAATACAACTGTACCACGTATACTTTAAAATATAATTAATTTAATGTACTCTCGCCCTCCGACACGTAAACGTCCACCAGCTTATCCTTGATATTGTGCACATTGAGCACATGACGCTGTATAGAGCTGCGATCATTGTACTGACGTCCACACTCTTTGCAGGAAAACATGACCCCCGCATGCGAGGCCAAGTGGCGACTCAGCCCGGATACATGATTGAATAGGCGCTGGCACAGATGGCATTTATGTTGGCGTGGATTGTTTTGATGCACTTTTGCGATATGTTGCTGTAGATTTGTTTTCTGCGCAAAGCGGCTACCGCAATGCGTACACTGATGCCTTTTCTCTCCCGTGTGTATGTCCATGTGGCGCTTGAGCACTTCGCGTTGGACAAAAGATTGGCCGCATTCATCGCATTTGTGTGGTTTCATGCCCGTGTGTATGACCATGTGACGCTTGAGAGAGCTGGTGCAGGACAATTGTAGCTCACAGATGGGGCATTTGTGGCTGCCTCGGCCATTTTTTAAACTTTTAATGTGTGTATTTAGATGACGTTGCCAGGATTTCTCGGTGGCAAATTCGATGGGGCACAGTTGACAACGAAAGGTTTTTATGGTGTCAGTTACACGTCCAGCTTTGGGTTTAGTATCAGAGCTGATTTTCCCCAGCTGTTTAACCACAAATTCGTTCTTAGAACGTTTGGCTGAAGTTTGCCCTTCCGCGGCTGCTGTGCTCTTTTCGTTGGGCTGTAGTAAAATAGGTTTTATTGATTAAGGCGTAGATAAGCTTCGGCTCACCGAAGTTTGCAAACTCTTTACTGAGAAACTCAAAAACCTTGGTTACGCACAGACAGTCAAAAAAAAAAAGCTTTAAACATTCTGGTGTTTCCCTAAAACAAGTTATGTAACTTCTTTGGTTTCCCTCATAAAGAGTCATGATTGTGCACATTTTACCAACCAATATGATAACATCTTGCTCATAACCAGCAAGTTCCAGATCTTCATTAAGCTCAGCATCCAAATCAAGCAGTACAACATTTTCAACCTGGTTAGATTCCTTTCCACTGCTAAATTGAATTTCTCCATTGTCCTTAACTAAAAAAAAGCAAAGAATATTATTGTTATTATTTATCCAAACCCCTTATTTAGCTACTTACTATTATAGGATGTTATGTTTTTGCCTATGGATTCCAGCTGATATTGCTCAGTCTTCTCGTCATCATCCTCAGCGATGGTATTGTTTATAATATAAATTTCGTCATCCTGAATTTTCATATTATTCGTAATTATTTCTACCTCATTCACATTGGCGCTGTTTTTGGTCGGTGTTGTAGCCGTTTCCTGGTCGCAATCAGCTATAGACTCAAACTCCATTTCTGTTTCGTATTGTTGGTATTCTTCCATTTTGATGCGTCGCGCTAGCGGCGCTTTAGGTGAGGCAGAGTTTTGCCGCTTACGCTGTAGCTTAGCTTCTGTGGATTTTGGCTCAACAGCTACGGTCTCAACGGCTTCCCACATTCCAGCTTTTTTTTCGGTGAGAAAAATTTCCAGCTCGCCGACTAATTTGGCAATCTGTTCCTTGCGGGATTCTTCTTGTACATCGGAGTAAAGCTGCTGGCGTACATCGCTGCGCACCTCTTCCATTAGTTCTTGACGTATAGTTACGCGCAATTCCGCACGCAACTCAGTCTTTGAAGCTTCCAAGAGTGTTTCAAGCTGTTCATTCATTTCTTGTTTACATTTTTCTTTCCATTTTTGTGTATGGCTTTCACGCACTTTGTCCTGCTCATTTATAAAAGCAATAGAGTCCTCGAATTCCAGTTCGTCATCATCCTCGTCCTCCTGAGATTTGCAAAAAACGCGGCTTTTTTTGCCCTGTGCAATGAGCCGTATATGTTTGCGTAATTTCTTGTCGGAAACCTGGCTGCGTTGTCGAAACAGAAACGACTTTTCCAACTGATACCGACACTCGGCACATATTTTTTTGGGTAAACCATCTGAGTTCTTGGCCTCCAGTGAGACGCAAGCCATTATGCGCATCGGTACGGACAATTGAGCGTCGTCCTCTACAAAAACAGTAAAGGCATCATTGTGTTCTTTCAAGCACAAACGGCACAAGGCGTCTATGTCAGGATATGAAATATCGGTCATTCCGAATACAAATGCTTAAAATAGACACAGATTTACAAAAATTACAATTATTTGTTTTCGGACGCGGACGCTAAGCTAGAGATTACAAATAATTGGCTTTTATTGCTAGCGATGTATGCCGCCTATCGATTAGAGCTGGACCTGTGAATTATCAACTAGTTCAATCAACTATTGAACTACATTTCGGTTCTCGTTGTTCGTTGAATTTGTTAGTTTTTCTGCCGTCTCTCAGTATATCATTCATACACCAGTCTATATGTTCCTTTAGATCATAGGATCTTTAAGGCTGAGGGCACACCGGCCGTATCAAGAGAATTAACGGATCTTTCGTTAGTGTGCATCGAGGCGGTACTAAAATACATGGGTTTTGTGTGTGTTTTTGCGCATCTAAGCCTTACCAACTTCTGCGACTTAGATGTGATAAGTGCTGTTAAATGTCTTGCCGATTCTCTATCGATATGTTGTCAAAACAGCTGTTTTACTGATATTCCATCACTAGCCCGCGCACGCTACATGTAAAACACACATTTAAAATCGAAGCTATTGCATTTATATCTAAGCTTGGTTAGTTTATTTGTGAATTATGGCGAACCATTCAAACATTCAATTGTAAACAAAAAACAACTGTTTTGTTTTTCATCATGCTGATGCGGTTGGTCTGACACCTAGTTGCATTATTTGATGCGATTGGCAAGATGCAGGCCAGTGTGCCCTCAGCCTTACGACAAAAAACAGTAGTTAAAGCGACGTAAGTAGAGATACGTTACGCAACTAATCGCGTTTTCAGAAGAACCTCAGAATATAATTCTATAAGACTACATTTTTTTACATTCCTTTACGCCACATTTAGAAAAATTATGTTTTTTTCTTTGAATTGGTTTAAGTTATGCAAAAGAAAGAACATAAATAGAAAATTATTGCAAAAATTGTATACGATAAATTTGTTCACAAATTTGTAACTAATGAACCAATTTTCAAATTGATATGTGACGACCTCCGTCGATACAAAAATAGTAAAACTAATAGCACGTTAAATAAATCGATTAAATATATAGTAATATATTTAAAACAAATTTTTCAATTTTGTGTGTTCTGTGTGTAATAAAGAACAAACAAGAACAAGAGTACTGCTCAAGACACTTATTCAGGCACACTCTTTGTTCCCCTAAGTCGCCAACGAACACAATTCCTAATCGCATCAAGTCGCAAATGCTCTGATACACGCTTGTTAGTTACATGCTTCTGGCACATTTGACCCATGCCATGATTCCGCAACCTTCTAGGTCTATCCCGTTTTGGTTTATTTGTAATATCATTGTTCATTGCTTGCGTACGCTTTCTAGGTCTACCTCGTTTTCGTTCGTATGTAATTTCATTGTTCTTTTTTTGTGTACTGGATAAAGCTAGAAAGTTGGCATCGCTATAGTCGTCCCGTAAATGTTGCAATTGGCTATCCATATTTATTTCCACCATTGTGACTACATTGCACTGTTCGGATTCGGGCGCAGGAGCTTTGCATGACAACAAAGTAGACGAACAACTAGGTGGCGTCACATCTGGCTTTAAATTGATTGATTGATTCAGCTCATCATCTGAAATTAGGCGAAAAAAAGGAAAAATAAGTTTGACAGATTTCGACATCAAATAGTTCAAAATTACCAAATAAATCCACAACTGTTTCATTGCCAGAGTTTGCGCTTATATCTTCTGCCAGCGCATTTTGACTTGCAGCCGCATCCATTAAACTCGATGTGCTCAGTTCAACTGTTTCCGAGTCCGAACCGAAGCACTCGGAGCCTAAGCAATCATTCTCTACGTTACTGCGTTTCTGAATGAAGAAATTTTCAACCTCATAAAATAGCTCATCTAGTACATTTAAATAACATTGCTTTTTTGTTTCAGCAATAACCAATGCTTGCACTTCCTCGCGAACCTGCTGCTCAATTTCTTCTCGCACTTGTTGCTTACAAATGCTCAATAGATCCTTTTTGTAAGCATCAATTTCACAGCGAATTATTTCTGCTGCTTTCTTATACCAGGTGGCGCCTTTTTCTCCATATTCTGTGTTTTCCACTGCAGCAGTATCACTGTCATATGAGTTGGTGGCTTGACCCAGTTCCAGCTGTCGCTTGTTTTGACGCAGATGGCGGTCTACAGCTTGGCAGCGTTTCCGAAAATTGTGAAATTCCTCAAGTAGCAAGCGGCAATTGGTGCATATAAAATGAGGTAGGCCATCATCCGGCTCCACTTCCAACGATGCACAGGTCATAATGCGCAAGGATACGACGTGCGCACTGAAAATCCCAAAGTTGGCGTTGTCTGCCAAGCACAAACGACAGACGGACATAGTCAATAGATTCTCGCTCAATATTTTACGTACACTTTGAGCTGTGCTCAATATTACTGAGCAGAAACACTTTTTTTTGTTAAAACTTTAATTTTATGATAAGATTTACGCAAAAAAATCCTACATTAAAATTTAAACAAGATTTAGGTGCCGCTTCAGTACTACAAAAATATAATGCTAGTGATGTGCTGCACGGCAAAATTGGAAAGGTAGACTATCGAGTACCAAGTACATTAACGCGATAACAATATGTCATCAGTTGGGACTTATCGTTGCTTTTGTCATAACTATGTTTATTTTACAGCTACGCTTGCGCTTTTAAAGATGTTGTTTGAAAACCCATTTTAACATTTTAACAAAGTATCAAAGACAATAAAATGTGTACAAAAACATGTATAACTTGTGCAAATATATAAAAATGTGTGTGACCAGGCATTTAGGCGTCTACCAACGCTCTATATAAATTGGCTGAAAAGTGTAACAAGATACGTTTGCATAGTGGCATTTGTTGTTGTGTTGGTTGCTTCCATTGTGTTTTGAAGATAACGTGTGCGAGCGAGAAGGCAAATAGATTACCAAAAGGGGCAGGCAGGCTGGAGATTGAGCACAAACCGCATTCCAAAGAGTAACCCAACTACAACAAGACAGCATCAATGAAAAAGGTGCGTGTGTTAATTGTTTTATAAAATGAATCAATTTTTGTGTTTTACTCTTATGTTCATTTTGCAGTAAATGCTACAAAAATGCACCATCACCATCCGCCTTTGCCCATAACCAGCTCAACAACAGCGGCTACAGCCAATGGAGCTGCCACAGTGGGCAATACAGCAGCGCCTAATGCAGCCAATGGAGCGACTACAACTTCTAACATACAACAGCCGCAGCAGCGTCGCCGCAAAAAGCGTCCCAACTATGGGACACGCACCGTAGAAGTCCGTCGTGGCTATGATGGCTTTGGTTTTACCATATCGGGCCAGCAGCCATGCCGTTTGTCCTGTATAATCAGCAATTCACCTGCTGAACAGGCAGGCTTGCGCACCGGTGACTTTCTCATTTCTGTCAATGGGCTAAACGTATCAAAGCTGCCACACGAGACTGTAGTGCAATTAATAGGCAACTCTTTTGGCAGTATACGCATGCAAATTGCCGAGAACTATTACTCGGACAGTTCGGATGAGGAGAATGCAAATGCTAGTCTGTTGCTTCAACAGAATGTGCGTGGCTCAAGAGGTGGTCTCCTAACTGCCAGCTTGGGCTTGCGTAGTAAACCGCGCTTTTTGCATCACAAATCCAAGATGCATCGTCTGCGACACTCACCACAAAAGGCTGTCAATGAGTTTTTGCGCAATACAAGCGAACGTGCCAGCAGTGCCGTACGTCAAGAAACAGCAGAAAGCCTGGCATCCACAGCAGCTTCGGCCTTGGATCAATCAACGCTACGTCCGGTACTAGAAGATACACCACTACCCAGCTTAAATAAAAACGCCAATGTAGCAAATGTCAGTGCCATGGTGCGTGTTGCGGCCAGTGCTGCCTTGGAGTATCGTGTTATAGTTGGTTATTTGGGCACCATTGAGATGCCTAAACAAATTTCCAATAGCTCGAAGCTTCAAACAGTGCGCTCTTGCATACGCAAGCTGCGTCAGGAGAAGCGTCAACCAACTATAGTGCTTATGTGCATATTGCCTGATTGTCTGCGCCTGCAGAGCTCAAATGGTAATACGCTAGCTACATATGCCTCGCCTAGGCTGAACTACGTTAGCTCTTCATCGGAGAGTGAGAATCGCTTCTTTGGTTTAGTCACCAGCGCCGTGCATAATACACAAATCGAAGAGGAATATGACTTGGAGCCAAGCCAAGATAAATCTAATGCCACGGGTCACATAAGCATTTCGCACAGCTGTCATGTCTTCGTCATAGACACAAAGTTGATTGAGCATGCACAGCACTTGCAACGCGCCAATGAATTTCGGTTGCAGTGCACACGCGATCCAATATCCCAGCTGTGTCTGGAGTTTCCCAATAACTCTGAGTATGTAGTTAATCTCATACGCAGCATGTACACTATGCGCATATTGCCGCCAGCCACGCGTAATAATTTGCCTGAAAACTATGAGGCTGGCGCTGCAGGAGGTGTCGCTGCAGCACACTCGCCACAACCATCGAATCACAGTGAAATCTCTACCACTACATCCAATTCTGATTCGGGCATTGGTTTTAACAACGACTGCACGAATATATCCGATCGCATACTTGTTGTAGACTTTGCCGGTGCTCCGGCGGCAGCTGCAGGCGCCGCGCCTCCAGCACTGGCCGCAGCTAATGCACGTCCTGTGGGCATCTTTGGCATGGTCATGCCAACGCAACGCGACAATCGCTTGACTGTGCGCGCCATGCCTGATCCCAAGTCGCCTGCAACTTCTTCGTCTATACACCGACCTAATCTCTTGGCCAGCTTTAATCTCATCAAGAGTCCTGCCACCAATCTTTCGGCCACGCGTTCCTATGACGATGTTCTTAACCTCTTGGCAGGCACTCCTATGAGTCCAGAAGAGCATGCATTGCCGGTTGTTGCCTCTATGGATGATATTTCGCTGCATTCGGCAGCTCCTTCAATGGACGAGGCTCACATGTTTGTGCATCCCTCTTGCCTGCTACCGCTGGTCTCTCGCAAGGCTCGTAGATCACTGCAACCACAATCAAGTGGAACAACGCCGCACAAGCTGAGCGCACAGGTCTTTGTCAAGCCGCGTCATTCGCTGGGTTTTGAGGCCATTGATAGTGCTCAGGCAGCTGTGCCATATGAGCAATTGGATACTTGGACCAGCTTGCAGAATATACATCAGGCAACAGCGGTCACTAAAGAGGCAAATACTCGGTCTTCCTCTTCTTCATCCACACAATGTCTGCTAGACGCTACTAACAGTGAACCAGATTTGGGGGTAAGTGAGAAGTCTATATATGTACTTTGCCGATTTTTTTTATGGGCAACTTATACGGCTTAAAATTGTTCCTACCAAAAATTTTCACCGCAATGTTTGTGCGTTCGATATTTCGCTGATTTTGGGAAAGTTCTTTAGATGGGGCTTACGTCGTTTGACTCATCTTGCAGATTTTTCACCATTCGATTCCTGTTGAAACTTTTTCTTTAGTTTTTCTTCGCATCCTTTTCTGAGTGATGATTGCGTGCCTATCGCTCTATTATCATCGTAAATTCACTTTTAATATTCTTCGACTATATCCTGTTTCAATGATCTATGCACTTTAAAAAGACATGCTCCCTTTTTGCACATGTGGGACAGATGTTGTGCACGGTTTTCCCAAAATTTCTACACAAGATACCTTAGAAATTGTTTTCCCAGACTCACTGCGGGTTATCTTTGAAAATTCTGTGTAAAGAAATAGTAAAACAATCAATTGTTCACTGGAACTCACAATTTATAATAATATTTCGTGCTCTCTATCTCTTTTTTTCTTGCTACTACGAAGTCGATTTTGAACCAATTTGAATTTGAAAATGATCTATCGCTTGTGTACCATCGGTCGATAGGAACAAACACTTTCACTAAGTTCTTCTAACAATCTCTCCTTTATCATAAGAATGATTGCTGATTCTGTACGCAATATGTCATTGGCTAAAAGTTGTACCATCGAATTTCTTTATTTTGAGCCGCTCAGACCCGACTTACCATACAGGCAATGAAGGCACGTGCCTAGAGCGGCATGTCAAGTATCAAAACTGGCTGCGCAACGATTTCATGCACTTAACTTTTTGCAGAAGTCTCTGATGATGGTGATAACAATATTAAAAACTTTGTAAAACTTCCAAAATCAGAAAAAAATCCAGCCCAGGAGCCGATAGAATCAGTTTTGCCAACTTTTCACCAACAAAAAAGCTAGATTGACAAAAAAAAGAAAGCCTAAAACAGCTAAAAATTTAAATTTAGACTTTGAGAATTTTAGACAATGTTTTAGCAAAGTATGTGCATCTCTTTGATATTTTGTAGTCGAGTTGCTAGAACACAATGTAGTACAAAGCTGTTTAAAGAGAGACAATTTCTTCAAAAAGAAATCTAGCAAGATTCCTCTTGTTTTCAAATTAACGCCTATTGTGTGGGCTCCATCAGGCTTTAATCGAGCGATACAGTTTTGGGCACTCCCATATACCATTAGACCCCCGTTTGCTACTCTTGTAACAAACCTTTCAAGTCGAGCAAGTTCCAGCAGGAATATTTATCTTTGAGTTTCCTAAGCTTGTATAACTGTAAGTACAATCTTTTTTATACTCCACCGCCCGCCATATAATACAGTAAGATAAAGATATTAACCCAACAAACTTAATTCTCACTCTCTTGAGAGCTTTTAGAGGCGGCTATAAGAATACTTAAAATTCTTGCTCTCTTGCTGTTGTTTGTTTACTTTTTGACTTTTTTTATTGGCTTTTGGCATAACGATGACTACTACCGGGTAGAATTTACCTGCACTTTGTTACCTGAGCTCCGAGCTTATCGCGCCATTTGTTGCCATTGCTCTCTGCGCTCCTCGATAAGAGCGTCCGATAGGGATTTCTGGCTGCGAGACCCCAACACGCTCACACACACACACATTGCCGCTTGGGTTTCTGATTTCCTTTGTCACAGTTGAAAAGCGTGTTGGTTGGTTTGTTGGTCGCTTCAGTTGTCGCTACAATGCTTTGGCATTAGGTGCCGAGCTTCCAGCTGCATTCTAGTTATAGTGTAAACCTACTATATAAATACATAATTACAACAATTAGATAGTGTTTGTGTGCTGCAGCTGAGTTAGACGTTATCAGTACGAAGCGTCGACGTCACTTGATAAGAGCGGAAATCACGGCATGTTCTATGTATTACTTTTTGCTAAAAATAAAGCTTAGCGCAAGTGACGTCATATGCGTGATTCTCTAGCCGGTAAGAGTTAAAATCCACCGGGCTGTCGCTGTCGGCGTCGCAGTCAACGTCACAGTCGTCGCTGCCACATTTAATTCAATCTAAAGCAATTAATGGGAAAAAAAATATACAGCTTGCCATTTGGTGTCGTCGTCGTCGCTGCTGCTCAGTTGCTGACCTTTGGGTGTGCGTACTCCGCTCGGCATTACTTGAGTGTTTCCCTGTGCTTTCAATTTAGTTTAGTTTGATTTTATGCTTTTTTCACATTTCACGCGATTTGCCAGTGTCGTCGCTACGTTTTCACTTTCGCAGAGCTGTCAATTTGTCAATAAATTCTTTTTTTTCTGTTTAATTTAAATACCATTTTAACTTTTATAACTTTTAATGCAAGTAAAACAAATTTAAGCTTTTTATTAAAAAAAAAAAATCAATGTAAAATAAAGATCTCGAAAAAAAGAAGAAGCAAAAGTTGCTCCATAAAAAGTTCAAACTAAGTTCAAGAACCCACGCGTCTGTCGCGCATTCCGAGTGGCATTAATAACGAGCTTACAAATAAATTTGCATTAAGTACTTTGGAACAAAAAATAATATATGCTGCACTTGTAATCAAATACAACAAAATCACTAAATTGGATTGTAAAAATTACTTAAAAGATGTCGTTTCGAGAGCTTGTTTGCGGCCTATACTCCGAGGAGAATGCGGTAAGAGATCAAAAGCTACTGCAATATTTAATAAATGCAACACATACAACATTTTCTCAAGTCAACTGGTTCACCAATTTTCATGACTAGTTTTATACAGATTCTACTATAAGCCGAATACATATTTTATCGTTTCAAATGTAGCTTTACTCTCAAAAAGAGCACAGCTTATAGGAGCTTCGAAATGAGGAGCAGTATTTACGAAGTACCCGAAATGAAAAGTCAACCTACTGAACTAAAAGTTTAGTTTTTTTAAATACTCTCTCATTTCGACCAATTTGGTGCTTAAAAACGTCATTGGTTTAGATGAGTAGTGCACCAAGCTTATCCAATACCAATAACCGGTTTGGATTCTAGTTTTGTGTTTTGTAAGTCTACTATAAAGAGATATAACTACTCCGGCGTTTTTAGCTATATAATTATATAGCTATAAAGACTTTTAGCTGTACGTGCTAATAACACTCGATTACACTTTACACGCTTAGAGTTCTTCCTCCCTTAACCAGGTACCACCCTTTAGTAATTGTAAACAGGGATTTAAACCGTAACCGTTATCCAGAACAAACGATTAAATTTTGAAACCGTAACCGTGCCGTAGCCGTAACTGAAATACATTTTTTTTTTAGAAAAACCGATAACCGTTAACCATTATAATTAGAAAGAAATAACCGACACATATTTATATATACATGTACACTGTCTTTTTTGCCTCTACAATAAAAATAAAAAATAGAAAAACTGTCCAGGATTCCAGTAATCGGTAAACCGAAACAAGGAAAGAAGAAGATTATTGCAAAAAGAAAACCGAAATAAAACCGTTTACCGTATCAGGAGTACCGAAACTACCGTAACCGCAACCGTATTCGAAATAAGTAAATACACTAGTCCAAAAATCAAATTTTTTTAATATGTTTGAGCTCTGATCGATGATTATGTTTAAACTACCTTCATCATCGTCAGGTTTTGAGAATTTCGCGAATATCAGTATTTTTGAGGAGGTTCGACTATGTAGAAATACTGATTCAAGAAGTCTTATTAAAGCATATTTTGGTCAATGTGCTTAGGTTAAGACATAAATTTTTCACTTTTTTTGGAAAAATTTCAGGCGCAGGCGCCTATTGAGGTCTCTAGCCAAAAACTCATAGGTCAAATCGCAAAGTGGTCTATGAAAAATTTGAGGTATAGCAATTGCTCAAAAATACAAATATTCGCGAAATTCTCAAAAACTAAGAGTGACCAGACAAAAAGGAAGTAAAAAAAAATATTGACACTGCTTTTGCGAGAGTAAAGCCGAAAGCAACTGAGAAAACGTTCGTGAACACATGCATTTGTCAACACATTGACAACCATTCTCTAACAGCTGGTCTCTAGAGAAAACGTCCGTGAACAGTTACCAGCACATGTAAAGACATCTCAACATAAATATTTTTTTTATTATTAATATTACCTATGATATGGCAAAATATATGAATAAAACTTATATTCTGCGCTTATGAAAATTCCCTACACAATGATATAAGTTACACCCATATATTTTATCGTATAGTTGATGGAAAAGGGGTCCACAAATTTTGTCTTGGTCTATTTATATAATAGATGAAAATGTTTGAGGTGCTTAAAATATCACATTAGAATCGTTTTGTAGTAAACTTTGAATAGAACCTTGGTTAAAGATTCCTCTCAAACCGTTTTGTGAGGCTGCACTGTGAACTAACAATAGAGGGAGGCATCAGGTACTTTTCCTTCCGAGCGCGGATTTCTCGTGAGAAACTCACAGTCAAAACTCCAATGAAACACAATTATTACACCACACGGGAATTTTTGCCTTAATCACTCGAATGTAGAAATCAAACCTCAAAAAACTTTGCCAAGTTTTAAAATAGTTGACCTTTTATGTTGCTTTTAATAACATTTTTGTTTTAGGTTCTTACTAAAACCTATACATAATAGCTTTTTTCAATATTTTATGAGTTTTGTGCAATAAGCAAACTTCGTGTGAACTTTACAAGCTGTTTCCCAATTTATAAATACTTTTTTAATTGTCACTGTTGTGTCGCTTTATCGTTGGTTCGATGATAGATGAGTATGTTTACACATATAAAATAGAAATCTATTACAAATTCGAGGGTTTGCTTTAATTGGCTAGCCTTGATAAATGGTAAAATGGTTTTACTTTTCGAAATGATTGATTACACTATGCAACAAATTTGACCTCAATGAAAGGCCTATGACTAAAATATACCTTTTCCGTTAAATTTGGAGTCGCTGATTTCAAATCCGGAAACCGTTTTGAATTATCTAGAACGTTTTTGTAATATCGCTTTTTCAAAATTCAAACTCAAATTACAGATTTCGATGCAATGTCAGAAAATATCATATTACTCGAGCGCCTTACTGCCGATCGAGATGAACAGTGACTTAAATTAAAGGTACTTAGGGTGTTGCTTCAATGATCGTCTGACAGTTTTGGTCTATCTTAACTCGATTGTGGATTAAAAGGCATTGAACTATAAGAAAACAAAATCAATTTCTAAAATATTTTTTGAATTTATTATCTTCTAACTCGCAATCGAATCTAGGTACATCAAAACTATCTGAAAAGGATTTAATTAATAGTCAATTACATTCAATTCAACTTATAGTTCATCTCAATCAGTAGTAAGCTTCTCGAGATATGTGACATTAGCTAACTTTGCAACTTTCGAAAATTTGAATTTTTGGAATAGAAATAATTCGACAACCATTTTAGCTACCTCAAACGCTACCGATTTTGCTGAAATTGGTGTTGAAATGTTCGCAATGAATCAATTTATCAAATCCAAAAATAACCCATTAAAAAAGTTTAAGTTTTTAATTTAAATCATTCATTTCCTTTTCGAAAAAAAAAATTAGTTCATTGGCCTGTTACTTGCAATCGAATAAAGTTAGACGAAAACCGTCTGAAAGACTTTAATTTTATATTAAATTACCTTCAATTCAAGTCACAATTCACTTCGATCGGTAGTAACGTTTTGAGATTTGCTAACTTCGCAACTTTCGAAATCTTGAATTGTTTGAAATAGCGATAAATCGAAAACGATGCTAGAAAATCCAAAATGGTTTCCTAATTCGAAATCAGCGTCTCAAAATGCACCAAAACAGGTATGTTTTACGCATGGGCTTTTTTTTTTGTTGCATAGTGTTAATAATAGATTCAAATTTGCTCCAGTAGATACAATGAATTGCAATTCATGGCTTAAAATTTGCCAAGTTTTAGAATTCATACTGCAGCCAACTGCGGTTTATCAAAGAACTTGAGACATTTGTTATAAAAGTGAGGGCCGTTTGCAGCGGTATTCCGCTAGTATGGTATGCGACCTCACTTTGCCCTTGCCAAGTAGAACCCCATAACCGCGGTTCTAGTGCAGCGGCATTTGGTTACACAACCAAATGAAAAATGCTGCACGCAATCAAGTGTCTGGGGAATGGTTATAGGTCTGGTCTAACAGGTTGCTCTTATGGCGGGCGGTTTTTCACTTGACCTCTGCAAATTGGCGGCAACCTGCGCAATAAGCCAATGCAGGAGCAGGCACAAGCCGTCACAGAGCGCACAGGTGCAAGAGTTTTAAAAGATGAAAAAAAAAACAACCCTCAATGTTGCACTTGTGCCTCGCGCTACTAAAGAAAGTCATGTCAGTAAGTCAGACAGTAGGGGAACTCGAAAATGTACGTTACTTAGCACAGGTTCGTCTCCCTGTTCGCTTCCTTCCTGGCCAGCCGTCATGGGAAATGCGCAGCTAGTTTTACATCACTTACTTCACTGTGCATAGTGCGTATACAACTTTTCATGACAGGTTGTTTTTCTTTAAAAACAGTAAAGCACAATTTTTCCATAAGCAATGTTAATTTTATGCATTTGTAACGTATTTGCCAGCTGTCGTTCTGGACACAAATATGCTGATAGATATGTATATTCATAAGTTTATGGGAATTCTTGAGATACAAGTAGAAACTTTTAATTGCACTTTGGCTTGATGGTTTGCCTGAGCTTGATTCTGCTCTCAACACTTTGTAGACGCTTTTGATAAGCGCATTCCAAAGTTCAGCATTCAAATACATTAAGCAATAGCAGCATATCGCATTGCAAAAACAAAAAAGTGTCTCAAGTACGTCAGAAATGTCATTAAATGGTGCTAATAATATATTAACAACAACCTTGTGTTCCAGGCACGTAAACCCAAGCAGCTGACCAAAAGCTGATTTTGAAACCGCGAAAAGCCAAAACTCTTACTTCATAAGAAATTGAAATCCGAACAAAAATTAATGAGTAAAAACGAAGCTTAGATACACTTGTAGTTCAAACCTAAATCAAAACTCTTTTAGCAGAAGCAGTTTGAAATCTGAAATGCTACAAAAGACTTTTCCCGAACCAGAATTTGTTTGTCACTTTTACTCTTTTTGGGTGAGTTTACAAATCACAAATATCTTGTTGATTGTGCTGAATGTGTTTTTAGCCACTTATGTACCTTTTCAGGTTTATGCCAGAAATCTCTAGATTTTTTGCGAGAGTCTGAAATTGCCAAAGAGAGAGGCAGTTACTCTCATTGCTGAAAAAACTCATTGAAATACGCAAGGGAACGAAACCGATGACAGTACCTTTATGGGTATACATATAACCATCGGTTACCGGGTTAAAGTCTGATGTACCTCTGTACACTGGGATATCAAAGGTAGTTAGTGCACTGTTTACTTGGGCCTTTTAAAAGTGGCACGGTTACGCCCTTCCCCGTCAGAGTTCCAAACTCTCTCGTTGTTTGTACTCACAAAAGTTTATTCCTTGTAAAAGATATGCTTTGGTTTCGACTAAATCGATGTAGAACATTCAGCTATGAGTTATTTGCAATTTAACACAATGTGACGCCATCATCAGAACAATGTAATATAGACTTGCCCTTCTTTTTGCTCTCACTGCTTACACTGCAAAGGTGCAACCTTCTCGCTCTACTATAGACGCTGCAGACACAGCACCCGAGTCACACCACACGAGCGAGATGGCTTAGTTGCCAGTTTCACCCCCAAGGCGCATCAATAGCTGTTTCACATCAAAAATCTGAATCAAAGAAGATATTGAATCGCACTGTTTCGAGGATTAAGAGAAACGTTGTCATAATCGCATTGTACTTTACTTTTTAACAGGCAATGAAATAGATTTAATAGAAGAAATACAGGTTTTTTGATTACCTGTCATAATTGCCCAAAGCTCTCAGTTAATATTGTTCCAATAAAGAGAAGAAGTAAGCTGAGCTCAAAAAACATATAACTACATATCCTTCTTCCAAAAGCTAATGTACTCCTTTGAAGTGTAGAAACTGCTATATTGAATTTCAAAGTCATATTGCATTACAGTTTGAACCCAACATTCAACACTGAGCGGCAGGTTTCGAGCTGCGCTCTCTTACAAAGACAAAAACAACAACAACAACAGCAATATAAAACACCTGACTTAATGTCAGGCCCCATGACTAACCACCAATGACAATTAATGTGCAACAACAACAACAGCGGTGCGTTGTTGTAAGCGCGGAGTTATGCCGGGTTTACACTGTATGACACTATGACAGTGTGACGTGTGCCTGTGTGCGCCAATGTCTGTCACACGTGAAAAGTGTTTACATTGGGGGCACACGACTGCGACAGAGCAAATGAATATGTTTAGGTGTAAACACCTTTTTACATTATGACAGTATGACTGTATGACGCTGTGGCCAGAAGTTCGCTAAAAGTAAACAATGAACAAGTTCGTGACCAAGAAGTATGAAAAGAGTCATACGAGAGCAAACATTTAATGTGCATGTCACTTTTATTACCAATAAGCTCTACTTGCTGTTGTGATACATTTTGTTCTCCAAAACTGTCACACGGAGTGTATGACACCAAACGATTACTTGTGTTCACACTGAGAATATATTGGTTCGTGTGACATTTAGTAACTGTGCCAACGGGTTGGCTGTTCGCACTGGCAGCAAAGTGTGACGCTGTGTGCCCCAGTGTAAACCCGGCATAACCACCGCCAACAACCACATGCGCGCACGCGCTCTTTCTCCCGCTCACTTGACAGCTGCTATCGAGTATACAAGTGGTAGTTGCTGTTGTTGTTGTTGTTGTTGCTGACTTACCTAAGCCAAGTTAAACAAATGCAAAGCGTCGACAGAGCTCACAAACTCTGAGTCAGTCTGCGAGCGAAGCTCGAACGCAACGCGTTCAATTTTTGATCGACTAAAATATCGACGCAAAATAAATTTGTCAAAAACAAAAATACATACCAATTAAAAGTGCGAAATATTAAACGTGGCGTCGATCCGGACCTAATTTTGTTTTTTGGCTTTGTATGTTATCAACGCTTACACGAGCAATACAATAGCACAAAAATTCTATAAATTTGATAAACAACAACATAAGAGTTCAGTTAATTTGAACTTTTGTGGCCTATGAGCTAAAAATAGGCAACAATTTTGCTAAAATAACAATAACAGAAGATCATTGAAATATTTAACAAGTTTATAAACCGAAGGCAATCGAATGATTTGATGCTTAAAAAACAAAACAAAATTTCGAACGTCACTAAATGACGCGCGCAAAACGCACCAAAAACGCACCAAAAACGCGCCGAAAACGCGCGCTCGTTTGTTGAACTAAAAATAAATGATTGTGCGGCAAATATTTGCACAGTGACGCGACTTTCAGTATTTACACTGTCATAGAAAAACGCTCATAGGAGATTATTAACTGCATATGTATATGTGTGCCTATGATTTATGTGCCTGTGTGTGTGCGTTTTTATAAACTTAAAAGGAATCTTGTTATTTTTCAAAAAACCCCCAAAAATGCAATTAAAAAGCAAAGTTAAAAAAGTGTTCTGTGTAATTTTCGTAGGCTTTTCCGTATGGCCGCCTGCCAGTCGTCTGCTGCCCACGTTTTTCAAAAATATATTTGCTTAAGCTGTAAATAAAATTAACAAATTAAGCAAAAAAATGCTTATCATAATTCCGCCGAAAAACCCAAACAAAAAAAAACACTCTTAAGAGGCACAAAAGCACTTATTGCTTTAGCATTTAAAGATCGCACAAAAATAGCTGAAATTTTGAAATTCATCGGAATTACTCATTTACTGGTTCACTATGCCAAATTTATGTGCAATTTTCTTGTGTATTTCAAGTAATTTTCAGCATGAGTCTGAAATATTTTCAAACCTAATCTTATCTAAGTGTATAGATGGTTATAGTATACAATTTAGCTGTGCATAAGTAGCACAAGTCTGTATAAGTCATTATATATGTATGTATGTAAACAGTCGTGCCTTTTTCCGTTTCATTTTTAAATTGCGAATAAAATTAATTACATATAATATTATGCATATTCGCTTGCCGAGATTATCAGTTTTGTTTGTGGAATGATGTCACAGTCATTACAACAAGACGCAATAGAATACTGCTTTGATCTTTGCCTGCACAACGTTGCACGTCACATTTCAAGTTGCAGGCAATACCAAGGCGCAGCACAGTGGGCCAGGGCGACGATATAGGCAACTTAAATGTAACTCTTTAAGATACAGCGCTATTTACACACGATGGATCAAGAATATAGTTATTACATGACTACCGCACCGCATTAGGGGCATTGTGATAAAATTCGAAACCGGGGTGGAAATTATACGGATCCTTCCAGTATGTCTTTGGGTTTTTTTTTGATTGGTACTGTCACACTCAAAATCTCGACTTGAGCCCACTTGAGAATTCCGTCGCCGGGGGGAAAAGTAACCGACCGTTCTCGTCTAGTAAAGCCTGGCTGTAGTTTCAAACGGTTATCTTTAGGTCTCATAAAACTGAGCAAAGAGGCGATTTCCAATATTGGCTTTATTATTTTTGGTCTTATTTAGGGGTGTGCCAGAAGTCTCTCGACAGGTTTGCCTAAAGTTTCATTTGCATTTTCTTCAAAAATTCGTTGATCAAATGCTTACTTGCTAGATTTACTATGCTCTCAAAGATAGTTCTAACGAATTGCTTTTTCATTGAAATTCTATATAAAAAGGTATCTGGCATAACGATTACTGGGGTTGAAAGCGATTTCAGGCACACCCTTGATTCTGACCAAAATCATTGTGTACTAAGCTTATATTATTGATTTTGACAAAGATCTATCAATTATTTCATATGGTTCCCATACAACCAAACTACTTTTTAGGCTCTTGTTCGTCCCTTGCTCTAATACTGCTCTGGTGTGTGGAACCCTGTGCTATTTTTCTTCACAAGGTAATTTGTGAAGAGGTTGATTCCCCATACTTAGTCAGTCAGCTTAGGTTTTTTGTTCATCGCCGCAGTACGAGAAATTTGGTCCCTCTATCCCTAAGTAGACGCAGCAGTAACTTTGGCATTCATGACCATTCTCGTGTGCTTTGGTCATCCTATAATGACCTTCACCACCTTATCTCTTTAATCTTTCTCTAGAGCTGTGAGCAGGAGCATATCTGGCTATCCCGCAAATAAAATCTTCGAAACTTTGATTTCATTTATTAACAGCCCCAAAGTCGTTTTATGCACACTATGTTATTAGTTATCGATTAGAAGAATATGTCGAAAATGTTGGTTTAGCCTTCGCCCACTGTGCGCAGGTTAGTCACTTGCTATCCATTACGTCGTGACTTTTCTTGTGACGTTAATTATGTGCTTAAATTCTTTCTTTTTTTGTGGCTTTTTCGAATTTCAATCACTGAAGCCGCACAATGCAACGTTCCATTTTATAACTTCCTACTTGTATATACTGGATAGCATACGTACCGCTGCCCTGATGACGAAGATCCCAGGGATTTGTCATGGACCAGCAAAGTGTTGCGTGGGCAAACCATAACAAGCCCAATTTCGGGTTCTTTTGTATGCTCCAATAACCAAGTTATAGCTATTCAATTTCCCTTTGCATATATGTATTTTTCCATTTGTTGTAAAAGTTTTCATGGCTTTTTAATGTCAATAAAGCGTTGCGATAACAATTCATAAATTTGTTTTCTCTTCGATAAAGAATTGCTCTATATTTTGTATATGTAGCTTTTAAATGCATTAAAAGTTTGATTAAATTTGTATTTGTTCGTGCATGTAAAGTGGGTCATGGCCTAAAAAAATAGCCCATATTTTACCTAATAATCCCCTGACTTAATAGATATGCCATCATATCTATACACAAATGGATCAACATATTTTGTTAGTCAAATATTGTTAATAATATATTTGTAGCCAATAATGTAAGGCTAATAGCTACAGAAAAAGGAAATATTGATATGGTAAAGATCAAATACTCTTACAAAGAAATATGTAGGAGCAGCGTCTATTATGGCCATCTTTTAAAATGAGAAATGAACAAATCGGAAGAGGTCCAATTTGAGAGAGGCAATCTTTGGAAATAAAAACCCGAGTCTAAAAATTCTCAACTCAATCAATGCTACATTCATGGCCTAAGGGAAAGCATTAATGAAGGCCCAAATACTACATTCTTCAAATTAATTTCTGTATATAGAAATCATTTTGCAAGTGCAAGAAAGTAGAGAATCTAGAGTCTGCTGCTAAGAACCCTATCGGTGCTGAGCTAAGACGACAGAAGGTAAAGAGTGCAAGTTTCGCAAATAAGGCATTCGTTTTTACCAATTTTGATGCATTTTTATAAGTTCCAAGATTTCTTAGAAAATTTGCTTGATGAAATTGATTAGACTACTCTGTATGATATAAACAGTGATACTCCCAGGTTTATATGAATTTGTCCGACGATAATACATAACTAGAATTCGCCTTGTCATCGACATTCGACGACAAAATACGCGCTCTCATAACAGCTCATTACGATTCGTCCAATAGGTTTTACCTAAAAAATGTTATTTTTGAGAAGCAATCGGTACCATAATGAATTTTCGCTTAGCGTATTTATATTTAGAGATTGCAAAATGTAGATTATAGAGATAGAGATACAAGAACGTAATGTTCGTATATCATGCACAAATCCTTCATGAAATGGTGTTTTAGATACAAGAACAGAATATTCTTATATCATGTTCCCTCTAAACTAAGACCAACACGTTCTTAATACCAGAACGGCGGTTCTAATATTTCTGTGCCTAATTTGAGACTGACCATTTGTGAATCAAGAAAAAGCGGTCACAACAGGATTTGCAAACAAGTGCTCATGATTTTGTTAATTCTATACCGATTTTTTCCATCAGTGTAAGAACTTAAACCCAAACTTTGTATTTATTCTCAAGTCGACTTTCAGTCGGGCAATTTAACTGCCATGTGTTGTTAAGGCTCAAGCTAGTCCTAGTCTCTCCTAACAACAATCTCTCACTCTCTAAAGTTGGTCCTAGTCTATCCTAACAAAACTCTCTCACTTTTCGTACCTAGATCTCTAGGGAAAGTAGCTAGCCATCTTATCAATGTCGGAGCGTCGGCAGTTCAAACAGACCACTCGTCTGCAAATGGTTCGGGCCACTCAACATATCTGCCTGTCAGCCCTCTCATAACCCTTGGTACAGATTGTTTTTTGTCTTGGCAAACTATAAGCTATATCGGGATGTCTTAAGCTCTGCGTGAATCGGTCCCATGTGTTTTTCACATAAAAAAGTTACGCAATAGGCTCTTTCACTTTTTTTGATGCCAATATCTTTTACAAGCTCATTGATCTTTATACCGTATTCAGGCTGAGGTACCCTCCATTCAGGAATAATCTAATATATCCAAACGCCAATAAGGTACTTGACGCTGTATGTAGTAGCTTGAAGTCTAATAACTGCCGCAAATTACTGAACAAGAAACAGAACAGCTTCTATTGAGGGAATCCTGAGACATGTTAGCGTTACATTGTGGCTGTCTGTAGGCTACATTTTAACCATTTCATATACTTTACATACATAGGTACATTGGTAACTTCACCGTGGGTTCGCAGTTCTCTAGGAGGCCCGCGATAGAGATTTTGAGGCTGACGGTACCAATGAAACACTCAATAATAACCCAAAGGGACAATAGACTTTGTCTCTATGAACCTGACTTTGGGAATAGCTATTCCACAATAAAAAAAACGGCCGTAAGCTTTAGAATTTAGCTTGAAGCGATTTCGCTTGAAGCGATTTCGCAAAACGAAACAACTGAAACATAAAAGAGTCGAGTGGAGTTTTCCGTCTGTGGGGACTACGTACACAATCTTTTGTAATCAATATCATAAGAAAGGCATAATTTTATGCACTGCAAACATTTTGACCAAATTAATGAGCTTTTCTCAAAGTGTATGAACATGTTTTATGGTATTTGCCGGAACGCCAAATGTTTTGACTTTGTTTAGTTTAGAAAAAATATGTTGGAAATTACGTACCAAAGTAAACAAAAAATGCGGACAGGTGAGCTCAGCAAGCTATGCCCCTGAAAAATGATGCCAAAAAGTGCGTAAATGCGCAAATTGGCCAGCAAGAAGTGAACCACCCCAAACAGATCCGACAGCGATAAAGAGCAGGTGAACTCCTGACGTAAAAACCAAGTACTACTACATGCCGTGACAAAGAGCAGATGCAGCTTGTGACGCATGCAAGTGGCCCTTTTCCGGCAATAGTTTCTTTTATAAAAAGTTGGCAATTTTTTTTATTTATTATATTAAAATGCACAACACACGCTCGAGAGGCGCGTAAAAAGAAAGCAGCCATAAAAAGAAGTGCCAAGAAATGACGACAAGGCTTAGTCAACGCCCACGTTCCCGTCCACAGACAATGTCTAGATGGTCACATACAAGTATGCAGTATGCCGGGAGCAAATGTTGGCTTATGAGTAATTGTCATATGAAGTTGACTTAAGTGCGGGCGTTTCAGCGTAATTCTCATTCTAAAGGCAGCCCCACAATAATCATTCAAATACGCAAATACACGGAAAAAAAGAACACGACTTTAAAATACTTTTCACCACATTTGCGTACACACGTTTATTTGCTTGAGTTGTGAACGCGCGAAAGTTTACCTAGAGACAGCAAGTTCGTTGGGAAAATTCAGTCAGATACTAGCAGTCGAGCAGTTGAAACGTTTGTGAAAATTGCTGAAAATACTTTGCATTTTAATTGCCGGTTTAAAGAAAAAAATAAAAAAAAAACACTTACGCTAATCTTCAAAAGTTTTCCAATAGGGAAGTGAACGTCATGAACAAAAACATAAACAAGTTAGAACAATCAAAAAATCAAACAAATAACCAAGACAATAATAAAATCCAGTACGGAAACCATAAAAACAGCAACGACGTCAATACCATCTCCAACATGGTGGAGCGTTTCGTGCAAACCCTAAATCAATTTAACGATTCGGGCAGCTTTGATAGCAGCTTTGAGATCAAGCACATACTCAACAGTCCGCGTCTCTTGATTGGCGCGCAATCCGCTGCCAAGCCGCATGTGCGTCATCGCTGCATAACCGAGCTGGATCGCGAGCATTTGACACGTTTTGTACGCGATTTTGAGGCAAGACAGGCAGCAGCAGCTCAAGCGTCCACGCCAAAATGCGGCTCACCTTTTATATGCCGCAAGGCTAAGCAGATCTATCAAAATGCCACCGACAGCTCTGGCAGACGCAGTGCATCACCACAAATACACATTGAAGAACAACAAGCGTCTAGGCAACGCAAGGCCGCCGAGGCAGAAGATTTGATGCCGCCGCCGATGGCGCTGGAGCGTGCCCAGGCGGAGCGACGCAGCTGCCGCAGTGCGGCGAAGGTGCTGCAATTCTTCTCTAGCAAAAAACGCTGCAACAAGAAAATGAATGTATCAGATGAAACGGATAATCGCTGCAATTCGCCCGTACTGCTACGCATGACTAGTCACAGTCTGCAGCAGGAGCAGCTGGGCTGCTCTCCTTTGGCCGCAAACAGCAGTTCCGATGTCGAAGATGATAACGATGATGGCATATCTTCGGCCAGCTCCAATTTGACCAGTCAATCCAGCTCAGTGAGCTCCTCCAACAGTCGCAACATCTCACCAGACTCTTCATTTGAGATGCATGCGCCGCTGCTGCCCACCTTTAAGGTAACACCACCCAGAGCGGTCTGCAAGGCGGGCAAAAATGCAGCCTATGAATTTGCGCGTTTTCTGCGTGGCAGTTTCCATGCCAAGCGCGCTTCTATAACCACGCTGCGCCGCTCTATCAGCGATCCAGATGCCATGCAGCAATTGGACTTCACCAAACCGCAGAGAACCGTGGTGCTTAGTGACGCCACCAATGTTATACGCGTGAGTTTCTCAATGATTATTAGTCATAACTTTTTTGCCGCAATCTCCTGATTTTGTTTATATAATTAATTTATGATTTTCAATTGGGGTTTCCAACGGTCCATATGGTCACAGCTTTAGTTCCCATGAGGCGCCTGATTGTTTTACTTGGAATAATCGATTATTATGAATTTGAGCAAAGGTTAATGCGTTTAATTTAACATTATTTGCCGAATTTCATTGCATTAATTGTAAACACTTACAATTTACAATGCACAAAAACTGCGCAGAACTAGTTTTAAATCGAAGAAGTTGCATTTCCTCAAATTTACACAAAAGGTATTTTTAGCCTAGACTATTTTGGAACTATGTAGAATTGTGATTGATTAATCGATTTCATTTTAATTAGCCCGAGTAAGTGGGTAATTTTACTTGATTTGGCGAACAAGTTTTTATTTGCGTTAGGTCTGGGAAAGAAATGAGCGTTTGATGCAGCCGCAACTTATTTGGGGTTTGACGCAATCAGAATGTTTATCATAAATTATTATGGAAGCTTACATAAATGTAATTAATTAAACGATCATTATAATTAGCCTAGGTTGCTGGGTAATGTGTTTAGTTTTACATTGTTGGAATTTGAAGAATTTATACACTTGTGTGCATTATGAGAGCTGCTAAAATTAAGTGCATGTACTAGCTTTTGGAAATACAATAGATATTGCTTATATGCAATGGCTAAAAAGCAGCTCTGTTATTGCCTTTACAAGAACTCTGATGCGCTTTTTGGAAAGTGATACACTCAATATGAGCAAGGTGGTTACCCTACTTCCTACCGGAGTCGGGAAGATAGTGACAATAGGGAGCCTGTTTAGCAAGCCTATTCTGTTTTCACACCCTTTCTCTTATTTCAACTGTCTTTCTCTCTCCTAAATTCCTCTGTCGGCCATGGCACAATGGACAAGGCTGCCTGTGTGCTAGGAATGGTTTCAACTTTCTCTGATGAGCCATGGCACCCAACATAGATTTCTTCAACACTGGCATAGAGCTGTTGGGTTGAAATTGAAATGTCACTTCTCGTAAAACTTTTATCTGTATATTTTTTAATATTGATTACAATACTTTATTTCAAACTTGACGAACCATTTTCCAAAGTTTTTCCATAAATTTTTTAAACCATCTGATGAAAGGACACTGTGTGGTGAGCGGGTTAGAGAATACCTCCTCAGCAGGTCAAAGCTTGTCGTAGGAGGCGACTAACAATGGCACTGGGTTCTTTTGAGACCAGTAGAGCTACCCCAGGCCTTAAAGGGGTTGTGCGTAGGGTTTGGGACCCACCACGTAAAACCACAATTCCAATGAAAGAATGTATTTACATCAGGCCGTAACCCGATAACGGGTTGTTATGGCCAGTTAAGAATTAAAAGAAAAAGAATCTGATGAAAAGACACAACGTCTGGCTGACTTTAGGATCTGGCATTTGATTTCTTATAAACTTATTACATATTTAGCCTTCCAATCAACAAAAAACATTGTTGAAACATATGACATAAAACTTGGTTTTACCTGCTGTACAAAAGTCATACCAAAATGTTTATTTAATTGCCACAGCAAATTAGTATATAAGTAATTAAAATTTCACCACGATAAATTGCATATTTGTTTTTTAATTGTTTTGGTTGATTATATACACAGTTACCTATGCTCTTACCTGTTGTACACAAAATTTCATGTTTACTTAATTGCTTGTCATAATGACTTTCTAATTGTCACATTTGTATGGGCGTCACATATTGCGTACCCGTCATTTGCATTTCACTTTCGTTAGATGACGAATTTTAGTAGTTTTTATATTCGTTTTAAATGTGTGATGGTCAATCTATGCAGAGAGATTACTCTGCTACATAAAAGCTATTTATCACTATATTTTAACATATATCACAATTTCCCATAAGAATGCACCCATATATGTCTTCATAAAGAGTTGTATTTCTGCACCATAATAAAAATCCATTGTATATTTACACAAGCAGCTATATATCTATATTTGCCGTAGCATCAGCAACAGTACGTCAAGCCAAAACGCATATGACCCGCATAAAAGTAACGAAATATTGCTGTATTTACACATAAAAAAGCCGCATGCCGGATATATTTAATTTAATGCACAGCACCGGAATTGTTCTACAAAAACAAAAAGAGCATAAGTACAAAAGAATTTTTACGAGCACGGCACGCATGTCGTCCATAAAAACCAAACAATACGTAAAACAAATTCTTGCACATTGCCATTTGATTATTATAGTCGCAATAAGTTGCTAAGCAAATGATGCGTGTACCACAGTAAAAGCTAAGAAGTTTGAAGGTTTGGGAACTAGAGCTGCAAAACAATCGATAGGTGCGCCATTCGATACTTTCGATAGTTTTAAGAAGAAGATTCGATTGTAACGTTAATTCCATCAGTTCGAAAAGATACTACTAAGATACTATCGATAGTACTATCGTTTTCCCCCTTATTAGCTTTATAATCTTAACCGCTTAGCGTATGTTGAAACCATCGATAGAGCATAAAAAAACATCGTTAGTAAATCACAAAGCTAAATATTCGATATATCGATAGCACTATCGATAGTTATGCAGCTCTATTGGCAACTAGCACTTGCGGCATTACCTTTGGTTTCCTAACGCAGGTACGCAGCATTTGATGCGATCACTGAAATAGGTCTCCGTCACTCCAGCAGACTACCCAGTTGAGATGCAAGTTATTAGCTTTGTTTTCTCGCAACGTTCTCGCAAAACCAGAACCCGGCGATATTCGAATCTAGCCATCCTCCTTATAGGGCTGTCATCTAAAAGTCTAGATCCTTTGTAAATCAAATTTGAGTATGCTCTCCACTCAAGTACTGAAATTGCTGGACAAATCAGGTTATGTGTTGCGCGTTTTTTCAACTCACGTAAGACCTGGATTCTAGTGACTCACAAGTAAATGGCAGTCAAAACTTTTTAGCAGTTTCATTGCACTTACACTTTTCGGTTTCTTTCTTCGAAAAGCTAAGAATAAACTCTGGTTGCCAAATGACAATATTAAACGATTTTATTGCTCAAAAATGATATTTAGTTTGGATATTCGGGTATTCATAAGGATTATAGAATCTTCTTGACAGACTCTGCCAATTTCAGTCATTAACTTCCTAAGCCAAGAACAAGCTGGCAAAGAAACGTATATGCTCGATCAGGTCAACCCTCTCATCTTTTCTAGCGCATCTTTTCAGCAGTTTGGCATTACAGTGTCCAGAAAAATTGTCCCAGTAGCGTAATTACGGAGCCCCTAAGTTTTTTGTGAGTATAAACTTGTTCGATAACAAGCCAAAAGAAGGGATCAGCTAGCATTTCTGACAAATTGGTCGAATTAGTTGCCTTCTACACAATCAAGTTGTCTAAAACAGGGATCGGCGGTAACAGCAGCAACGCTGTCAGGACTTAAGTCGCAGCACGAGTATTTGAGTGTAAGCAGAGAAAAAAGCGAACAATTTCCTAATAGAGCCCCAGCAAAGTTGACTACTTCAAGTGAAGTAATAGCAATTCTTATTACGAGAAAAAGCAGATAGTTACTTGATGGCCGTCATCCTTATGGCTATCGGTCCAAATTCTGGAAATAAAAAATTGATACTCTCCAACGCGTAAGAGAAGAAATTAGGAATTTAGAAATTATTAAAAGTAAACAAAAATAAACAAGAGACGTCCAGTACTCTCGAAGTTGTTGATGAACGAGCAACACAAGCACATAAATTTGAGCGTTAAGAAAAGTTCCCCAGCCCGTATCTTATCGTGTTCCACGTTCCATTCATTGTATGCTTTGTGTCTTCCAAATTTGAAAACTAAGTACACAATACATCTGCAAGCACATATTTTAATTAGTGAGTTTTCACTGTATTAAATTGCTACTAAATTTATAGACAACGCAGCCAAGTTTTGCGCAATTTATAGATACAATCTGTATTAGGGCCATGTGCTGAAAAGCAAATGTGGTATTTAAAGTATGGCCACGCGTGGAAATGATGTAGCGATGTTGCGATGTGTGTGTAAGTGTATCTGTGTGTCTGTGTAGCGTGTGCGAATGGCTTAATTTATCAGCAAACTGACGGCTTCCAAGTACGCAGCAGCAACAAAAAGAACAATCGCCCCGCATTCTTGGCTCGAGTTAATGTGTCCGCCTTGTTGTTAAAGTTGTTGCTTCTGTAATTATACGGCATTTTAATTAATTTTATTGTCTAATTGTGTTTATACTTTGTTGGGCTTGCAATTTACTTACGCCTTTACTTTACGTTTGACTATTTTTAGAACGTTTTTATTTAAGTTTCAACATTTTGGCAACAAATTTAATGGCATCCGTTCACAATTTAATGCAATTAATGTTGCATACTTATATGGGCAAACGTGCCTTTTGAATCAAAAGCGCTTAAAACATGACAAAAAAAATTTGATGCAGACAGTCGGGACGACAGTAGAATACCCTGTATCCATTTTTGCCATGAAAATCAAATTTCTGTGTACATTTTTGTATCGATGCGTAAGTGTTCTACGGGTTAACATAAATGTTAACTTTAACATTTCTGTAAAAAGTGAAATTCTGTTGCTGCTCATAGCAGAGGAGGGGGCACATTATTAGCTATATCTTCTAAAGTTGTTATTCGATCTAAACTATTATTACACTACACATGCATAGTAATAGTAGCTTCAATTGGATGGCTTTTATGGTGTGGGTTAAAATCTATCACGGGGGAAGGGTGTGAGTGTTCTACGGGTTAACATAAATGTTAACTTTAACATTTCTGTAAAAAGTGAAATTCTGTTGCAGTTCATAGCAGAGGGAGCACATTATTAGCTATATCTTCTAAAGTTGTTATTCGATCTAAACTATTATTACACTACACATGCATAGTAATAGTAGCTTCAATTGGATGGCTTTTATGGTGTGGGTTAAAATCTGTCACGGGGGAAGGGTGTGAGATATCGACATAATTCGACAAACTTGCACTGAATAGGTAAAATGTGCATGTTTTGTTAAAAAAATGTTTGCTCTAGCTTTTATAGTCTACTAGAATTGTGCGACAACACGGACGGACGGACATGTCTATATCGATTCGACTATTGCTGCCACGCCTTCTTCTGCCTGCTACACACATTGCACAAATCTATAATGCCCTTTTACACTTTGTGTGCAGGGTATAAAAATGTGCCATAAATGGTTTATAGCAAAAATGCCAAGTTTTTGTAAAAGCAACTTAATTAATTGCCTGCCATTCGTTTAATTAAGCAAGCAGCTGTTGTTGTGTGCGTTGTTGTTGTTGTTGTTGCATGCCACATGCTGCTGGTCACCCTACAGATCAGCAGAGAACAACCCAACGCACAAAGAGAGCAAGAGAAAGAGAGTGACAACAGCAACGAAAGAGAGTCTGCGTGATATACCAACTCACACCCACAACCGAATTTCATTCATAATCAACAACAGACGGCGAACTATTCGATAAACAAAAGCATTGCCCAGCAACCGGAGAAACGCTGCTCCGAGGGCACAGCCGGTGTCAGCCGCAAATGGACAACAACAAGAAGAAGAGCAACAACAAATTACAAAAGAAAACTACACACAAAACTTCATTGTCATTTATGTAAAGCAAACGAATGAGTAAGCAAATTAACGCTAACGCAGCTGTTCACACACACACACACACACACACAGCCAGCAATTTCGAAAATTTGAACTAGAGAGCGGCACACAGCCAGCAATTTCGAAAATTCGAACTCGAAAGCGACAAAGAGCACGAGAGCAAGCGCGTGACTGAGCTTAGCGCGCATGCGCTTGTTAGCAGCCCGACTACTCCCACTATGGCAGCCGTTGGAGCTGCTGCAGCAACAATGAGTATTTGGAGCGCTCAGTTGCGCGCTCGTTCTCTTACTGCAACGTCGTTAGTGCTTTTGTTTGTATGTCGCTGCTGAGCGAGCGCAAAAGGCTAACGATAATGTAAAGATTTTTACTCGCACATCTTTCAGATACTTTGTATACGTTGAGGCTACGAGACTTGTTTTGAAGTGCGGTGCGGCATGTGAAGCGTTTACACAAAAAGCAAGAAAATAAAGTGCGTGCCAAAGAAAATTATAAAAATATTGTGTATATAATACAACAAAAGTGTTTAGCCAAAAATAAAAAAGTGAAAATTTAGTCAAGTTGACAAAAGCCAAAAATTCGCTGCACAACGCGTTTTCGCTTTCTTTGAGTGTAACAACGCGTCGCCGTTGTACTTTAACCGCACAAACACACACACACACACACCTACACACGAAGATACAAACAATAAGTGCAAATTTCACAAGAACAACAAGAAGCTACTTTGAATGGCACACCTTTTGAACTGACTCGCAGTTTGCATACCAAACAAACAAAACTGCCGCTGGTAAGGTTCTTCGTTCCAGCGAGTTTGTCTAGTTTTTTCCACTTTTATTTTGTTTATTAATAGCGCTTGAGCTGTGCTTCTACGCTTTTGTTTTATATTTGTGTTTTTATACCCTGCACACAAAGTGTAAAAGGGTATTATAGATTTGTGCAATGTATGTAACAGGCAGAAGGAGGCGTGGCAGCAATAGTCGAATCGATATAGACATGTCCGTCTGTACATAAGACTAAGAGCTAGAGCAAAATAGTTTACACCAAAAGATGCGCATTTTACCTATTCAGTGGAAGTTTGTCGTGGCAGATTTTCGCGGTTTTAACCCACACCATAAAAGCTATCCAATTGAAACTTGACACAGTTATGCACACTATTACGCTGCATATGTAGTGTAAAAATGATTCATATCGGATAACAACTTTAGAAGATATAGCTAATGATGTGCCAATTTTAGGCACCCTCTCCTATGAACTGCAACAGAATTTCACTTTTTACAGAAATGTTAAAGTTAACATTTATGTTAACCAAATGTGGTACGTTACGTCCATACCCTTCAAAGCATCGATACAAAAATTTGCATGAAATTGGAAAAAATGGGTACAGGGTATTTCACTGTCGGGCACCGTCCCGACTCAAACATCAAACATTTATAATTTTTTTTTTTTTGCCTGTGTCTTTAATTAACAGCGCCACTAAGTGCCATATAAAACGTTAGCAACGTTCGTGCCTTTCATTAGATAAGATTCGTTTTTCTATTATTGCCTTATTTTTCAATTGAAATCCATTTAAATAGGCGCGTGTCGCAACATGTGGCATGATTGAGCAGCAGTTCGGTGAATTTCTCGCGAGTTTCTAGGAATATAGAAATATTTGGTTTCAAAAAGTATAGGCACAGCCATATTCGTCATACTTACTTGTAATTTTCATTATCTGTTTGGCAGCTAGCAAGAAAAAGATACGCGCAATATGTGCTTTCCAGGTCATTTGAGTAGATAACTTCAAAGAAATCTATACGTGACTTCTAGCCATAATTCAATGCTATGAGCTGCCATAAACAACTACAACAACTGTTTGATAAAGATTAAATGTTTTTTGCTTAAAACTACATTTGTGAAGCAGTTTATAATGCCTATAATATAAACATTAAAGCCGCTTTACTTTTATACTTACTTAGTCGGGTAGCTGCTTTGAAGTTAGCCACTTTTTAAGCTTAGTTTCCCATGTACTTAGTTTGGAGTCATAGAAAATTCCTCATGCTAATTTTGCACAATTTTACATCAAGTTCCATAGACCAAGAACATTTTTTGCCATGCTTGCTGCACGACAACTTCAGGCTCCAATTACAAAGCTGACGCTAATTGAGTGCCACCCTGGAGCCACAAAAGCCGACAGGTTGCAATCTACATGCCAGTATCTATACACAGACATATCGAATAACCCGCAATCAATATCAAGTTAGTTTATAAGAACTGCAAATTGGATCATGTTTTAACACCAAAATGCCCCGCCTGTTTTTCCGATTAAGTTATGAAGCCAATGGATTAGTTGAAAAACCAAAATCTTTTTAGACTAAGCGATGCTCTTTCTTTGGTCAAAAAGTTCTTGTTTATAGCAAGTGCAAATAAATGGTATTTGAGCGATTGTTGTTGGTTCCGCAGGTGTTTTCCAAATTATTATTAAAACACTCGGCTGCTACTTTATATCTTATCTCTCTTATCGGTTTAAATAGCTATACGTTCATAAAAGCAAATCTACAAAAACGCTGCTACTATTTTTTATATATATATTTACGTTTCCTGTCTTTAATTATACATACTACATAAAGTAGTATCTATGAACTCATTCACAAAATTTTTGCTCATATGAAAATCGAAACAGGAGAGCAGTGTTGCTTTTGCAATCTCCAAATAAACGGGTTTCAGAAGACCATACAAAGTCTCAAACTACTGTGCCATGAAATACCCTTAGTAAAGACTAGACTAGACTTTCATTCAGCGATTGTGTTCCTTTGGATTCAAGTTCATTCTCACATTCACTGCAAAGTGAAATTTAAAGTTCAGACACGCTTCATGAAAGACCTTTTAGTTAATACGAGGTGCCCGCTAGGTTACCTGCCCTAAGCGCTCCCCTGTGTTATGGCAGTGAGCTAATATGCGCAGCGTAGCTTTCCCTAGGCTTTAACAGGGTTTCGCTTAGCGTTTGAGACCCATAGCCCCACTGCCACTGAAAGATGTAAGGCCTGTCTCGAATAGGGCAACCCTGAAAGTTAGCGACACACTCAAAGAAACAAAGCACAGTGAATTGGAGTGCCAGCACCATTAATTGGCGGATGCTCTCGAACTACGTATGCCAAATATAATCGCCGTTCAAGGGTAATAGCAGCTACAAGTTAGCAGACTGTGACATCTAGTAGTTCTGTGCTGACTTTTTGGTTGCGGCCTCTCGGCTAGTTTCGTGGTGGCTGTGGTTTATACGAGTGTGGAGTGACGTTGATTCTAAACAACCGGGTGCTGGCATCCAAAGAACGGCAGAAGATTTGGATAGTCCTAAGTGCCAAACCAAGGTAGAAGTCGAGTTGCCTAACTAAACTTCTTCAATTGGTACATATGGAAATTGGGAATTTCTATTCTTCTTCTTAACTGACCATAACAACCCGGGGTTTTTTGGGGTTTTACATGGTGGGTTCCAAACCATGCGTAGGCCTGGGGTGGCTCTACTAGTCTCGAAAGAATCCAGTGTCATTCTTAATCGCCTCATACGACAAGCTTTGACCTGCTGAGGTAGTATTCTCTAACCCGCTCACCATCGGGTAATTTTTATTAGTTTTGTATATTACACATTGCCGTTACACAAAAACTATTGAAGATACCAATTCAGTTTTTCATTCATTTTACATATGATTTGGTAAAATACACGAATAAAACATATATTCTATACACAATGATATAAGATTCAGATATATTTCTTACCATATAGTTGGCGAAAAAGCGGTCGAAACATTTTCCTTATCCTATTTATATAATAGATCTTTAAGGTATCATTGCCCTAATAGTACTAAAAAAAATTAGCAAACAAGTGGAATATTGGCCTAAAATTTGGTAGTATCACAAAACTAGCCAAAGAAAACCGAAAGTAGAAAATTTCGGAAACAAGTACTCCAATGGAAAGGAAATATGTTTGCTAAAACCCTTTAATAGAATCTCAAGTTAAATTTATATGAACTTGTTGGCAATTTGGAAACATGGTTCGAAACAGAAACTTGGTTCGAACTATTAGCTGCAACTCAACAGAAGCAGCAAAGGTGCGTAAGGCAGCGAGTATTTCAGCACCAAATTCCAGCTGTCTTTCGATTTACTGATTATAAAACTATAAATAGACTGGAGAGTAACGCTGATATCAATACTATACAACTTAGTCACTACTTTTGCCAAATCTTACATATATTTTGGCAAATCTTATATACTCCTTGCAATGCAGAGTATGAAACAGCTTGTTAAAAGTGTTTTAAAGATGGAAGTAATAAAAGAAACCCATAGTGGAAACCTGAGCCAAAGCTTTAAAGATAATTTACTCGTGGGACTTTGTTTATTAGCTTTACTGAAAATCAGCTAAAAATGCAAACTGCGGCGCAATGACTTCAACTACACTTGTGGGGCGGCCACAGAAGATCATAATTATAATAACGATCGTGATGATGATAAATAATATCGAAAGACAACAACTGCAAAAAATACCATTTGCGGTGGTCATGTAAATATGAATGCACCCACCGGAAAAAGTCCATGTCAGTGTCCAGTCAAGCATGGACAGACCATCTAAACATGTTGCGGGGCGGCCGGAGGGGGCGTGGCTCAGTCATACCTGCTACTTTTTTATATGCAGTCAATCAATGTTTTGGTTTCTTTCCATATTTTCTGTGTGATTTCTCGGCGGTTACTTTTTGAATTTGTGTTTAGTTTTGCGCATCGATTGTCTAGAAAAGTTTTTCAATTAAAGATTTCCATTTGCGGTCAACGCTTTTGTTTTCAAGCATTCGCGAAATGTAACGCATAAGGCACATGTGTTTCTCTTTCTCTTATTTTTTTCGTCATATATTTATTTTAATTATTTACTTTGGCAAATTGCTCATTTCCTACTTATACACTCACAGTTGGGGCTCGGTCGGCGTTGCCAGAGTTTGCTCCTCCCGCTCCAACGATCGCCCCCTCCGGCTATTGTTCAACAATCAACGCTGATTTATGTTCGCTTCGCAGCGTTTTGCTGTTTTCAGTCTCTGTTTTTGTCTGTCTGTAACTGTGTTTTGCTCTTTTTTTTTTTTTTTCATTTTTCAAGTTGCGTTAATTTCAAAATGTTTGCCCCCTCAACATTTGCCCCACAGCAGATGCAGGGCATAGACTACGTTGTGCCTCATTGCCTCATTGTTTTCTGACGTTTTGTTTCACCCAAAAAAAACAACCTAAAGCTTAAGTAGTTTTTGAGTGTGTGACACGCACACTTGTGCACCCAGCCTGGCATAGTATATTGACCCAATTTCTGTGGCAGCATTATGTTCTCAGTGATAAGCGCAACATGTTGCTCTGAAATTTTATCTAAACGATTTCAAATATTGCGTCATATGTAGAATCGGAGAAAGATATTTTATAAAATGGAATGCTTTGATTTCCAAGCAAACATAAATTTGAAGAATTTTAAATGCGATTAACAGTTTAAAACGTATACCTTTGATTAGAGTAGTACAAGCTAATGGTTTCTTTTGGTAAGCTCGATGGTGAGTCAATATTGCCTTCAGAATGCAGGGCATTCACATGTGACAAGCTTTTAGTTTTCAAGCTTCTCATTGTCTCTACAAAGTTGCATTTCTGTGGCGTCAGTGCTTGCGAATGTCACTTTTTTTGAGCCTCTTTTAAGAGTAGTGTTAGCTGGAAGAAGGCAAGTCTTGACCTAACTTTTGCTTAACATGTTGTTTATTTTGCTTAGATACGTTGTACCTCTTGATCTGTCTTTCGCTAGCTTTGTTTTTGCAGACTCTTAGCCGTTTTTGCACAGCCGCTGACTGTTGTTCCACAGTCTACAAATATTACGCTTAGCTCGCATTACCAGCGTGTTTCCGTCCTTTCAATCTCTTGAACATTCTTTCACTTGCAATGTCTTTTCACAGTCTAAATACGAACTTTGGCTTGCATTTTCCAAAGTGTTTCTGTAAGCATCCTAAAGCTTACGCAATTTCCATCATCAGTTGTTTATCTCAGCGGTAATAACAACTGATTTTCTGAGAAAGTGTAGCTCAAACCTTTTAAAGAGCAAATAACTCAGTTATGTGTGGTTCTGACTGATTATCTTTACAATTTTCATAAAGGCTGTCACATTTAGGCAACCACCCTCTCCCTAATGACACGTCACAAACCGTGCAACCAAAAAACAACAGTGAGCATACCTTGAAACTTGGAATAGATTATAAACTGAATCATTGAAGATAGTATGCACAGAGTATACGCTGCTGTTATAAGGAAGATATTTGAAGTGAAGAATTTAAAATTTGATTTAAGATCTTTGCTGGATATGTTTAAATTCGAAAGAAAACTAAACATAGCATGAAAAAATTAAGATTTTTTTTTCTGATTTTATTAATTTGATTGTGACGTCATGTTAACCCCGCCATTATCACAAAAAGTCACAATTTCATGAACCCCCTCGGTGGTTCCTAATGAATTTCCTAAGTTACATTATAATTCGCATTTTCGTCGGTATTCTACGACTTAATACACGCTCTCATAACAGCTAATTACGAAGCGTAGTTTTATTTGTGTAAATCATATTATTGTTGTTTTTTTTTATCTATACAGCATATTTTTTACTTAAAATCAATGTTTCCCTGACCTACCGTTTTACGCAATGTTTTGAGGTAAAACTTATATTCTGCACACAGCACGCATTTTATCATTCAAATGGTATAGTTTTTTAGTGAAAACATTGCGTTATTGTGACGTAATCGGTACCACACTGAATTTTTGCTTACCGCATTTATATATAGTTATAATTAAAATTCATTAATCCTAAAGAATTTCTGTTAGGTTGGTGAATCAAAAAGGTTATAAATGCAAAAACAATGATGCATCAGCGTTTTAAAATCATAAGGGGACATTGTTTTGCGGCGAATTGTGTTGATTGTTTGTATGTTGTTGTATTAAAAGTGAGAGCGGGATTTGATGGTTTATGCATTTCTGCGGCTTTGAAATCCTGCTTGATGAAAATCTCCCCTACTTTCTTTATAAATGCCTCGTGTTTTATCTCTAATACGAAAATGATATGGTCTAATAAATGAAAAATTATATTACACTTGGAGGCTCCGCGCGCCAGCCCCCGTGCCCCTCTCGAGGTAGATCTGCTTCTCGTTACTTTTTTCGTTCTCCTTTCTTTGCCACCTCAGTCTCTTGCTCTTCCTGCTGCTAAGTACAGTTAAAGATATTGGTACCAATGATGACTGAGTAGTCCATCCTCATTCCAAGAGCTATAAAGTGGATCGTAACATCGGTCACATACACAATTTTGAATTCATTATTATATATATAGATAGATTTTGCAAACTCAGAATTCAAAGTATATTAGAAAAAGCTGCAGTCGGCATTCGACAACAAACTTGAAAAATGTAAACGATGAATTTCGTTGAACCCTTGGATGACATCACAAAGTCTAGTTCAAATTAAGAACATGTGTACCCTTGATCTCTGAGCGCACTTATACATTTTGTACATTTTTAACTGCTGCCAATCTTCAGACCCATCTCTGCATGAAAACTACATTTGTATCTCTTAACATTTCAACAGGTTGAACCAACTGACACTTGATCCAAAGAAAATGATGTTTCTACACTATACAAAATTGTTTATTAATGACGAAAAATTGCTCTGACCGGAAATCTTTCCAATTTCTCTTTCGTGTATGTGTTCCTATACATATGTATTTACTGCGAAACTCGAGCTGTATCTATGGAAAAATGGAAAAAAAAAAACAAAGAATTTATGGTCTGAAAACAGAATTCATTAATCTTCAGGCAATAGTAGAGAAAAAGAAGAAAATATCGTTAAACGAAAGTCGGTGGGAAATGCACATAAATATGTATAGTAATAAATAGTGCCAATGAAGCTGAGCTGAGCTGAGTTAGAGTACTTGGATTATCAGCAAAGCGTCATAAATATGTAGGGGGGAAAAGGAGCAGAGAAACAGCTACGGTCACAGTAAGAAACGTGGAAAACTCAAGCAGAATAGTTTTCACACAATTAGAACAGAACCTCACCGAGTTGCAACAAGTTATAACAAGTGATTCACTTGGGGGCTCATTTAATGGTCATGGCTTGCACATAAACAAATTTATGCCCACTAAAATAAAGTGGAACTTAAAGTTCAGAAGTTTATCGTGTTGTCGCTTGGCCATGATAATGACAAGCAACAATTTGTATAAAGTATAAAGTTGCCCATGAAATTAACAAAGCGGGGTAATTGAACTCTGCGTAGTACATGCTGCAATAGTTTCTAACAACGCCCACAATTTCATTTTTCATTTTTGTGTATATTACAGAACCGAGCACTGCCCGCCAATGCCTCGCCCTTTCGACGCGCCTGGGGTCAGTCTTCGTTTCGCACGCCACGCACCGACAAGGTGTCCAAGCAACAGAATAACGGTAGTCCACTAGTGCGACGCACTGCATCCATGACAGCATCCGATAATGACATGTATATCAAGACGCTGGACGGCGAATCATTTAGGCTGGACGAGCTTAAGCAAGCGCGCAGCCAGCAGCAGCTGGTTCGTTTGCAAGTGCCGCAAATACTCACCACAGATGCACCAGCAGCTGCGGCAGCCGAATCTACAGATGAGCCCAGCAATGTAGCCGCCTGGGGCAGCTCTTTTGAGCGCATGCTGCAAGATGCAGCCGGCATGCAAACATTTGCAGAGTTTCTCAAAAAGGAATTCTCGGCAGAGAATATATACTTCTGGACTGCTTGTGAGCGCTATCGTTATCTGGAAGCTGCTACCGAGCGTGGTACACAAGCACGCGAAATCTTTGCCAAGCATTTGGCCAATAGCAGCACCGATCCGGTTAATGTGGACTCACAGGCGCGCAATCTGACCGAGGAGAAACTACAGAGCGCAGCGCCGGATATTTTTGCGCCAGCGCAAAAACAAATCTTTAATCTTATGAAATTTGACAGTTATCAGCGCTTCATACGCTCCGATCTTTACAAGAGCTGTGTAGAGGCTGAGCAAAAGCAGCTACCGCTGCCATTTAGTGGCGCCGACTTGGATGAGCTGTTGAAGACAAATTTTCACTTAGCGGCCTCCTCAAAGGTAAGCCAACGGCACATCAAACTTTATGAGAATTCTATTAATTTGTTTACATTTTGTTATTCGCAGCTAAAAAAATCAGCAAGCAATGCCGAGGATCGCCGCCGTAAAAGCTTATTACCGTGGCATCGCAAAACTCGCAGCAAGTCACGTGATCGCAACGAACTTATGGCCGACCTGCAGAATAGCCAAAAACTGGGCACACTGATGCCTGCACCGCCGCCGCCATCACAGCACTGCACAAAGCTGGGTGTGCTCTCAAGCAGCTCGCTAAAAATCGGTTCTACGCAGAACTCATTAAGCGATCTGCACAGTTCACGTTCCTCGCTGTCGTCCTTTGATGCGGGTGCAGCCAGCGCTGAGTCCGTTTGCTCTTTATGTCGCGTTATACTGACAGATGGCGCCACAACCATTGTACAAACGCGTCCGGATGAGACTGTGGGTCAGCTGGTTGAACGTTTGCTGGAGAAGCGTGGCTTGGTTTATCCGTACTATGACATTGTGTATCATGGCAGCAATAAGTCCATAGATGCGCAGCAGTCTTCACAGGTGCTCGCTGGCAAGGAGGTCCTTATTGAGCGACGCGTAGCCTTTAAACTGGATTTGCCCGATCCCAAGGTGATATCGGTGAAAAGCAAGCCCAAAAAGCAGCTACACGAAGTCATACGCCCCATACTGCAAAAGTATAACTATAGCATGTCGGGGGTGAAAGTACTTTTACGTGATACACAAGCGCCGCTGGATCTGATGCAGCCTGTGACCGTGGCAGATGGCCAGCGCCTGCAAATCGTAATGGTGCAGTCGGATTTTCAGTTAGGCGGCGGCAGTAGCTTGCCGCCGAAGCTGAATAAACCCATGAAACCGTTGCCAGGGGCAACATCGAACGCTGCCACAATCAAACGTAACGGTGTTGGATGCAATGTTGCCCCGATTTCCTCTGCACAAAGCAAGCTCGATGAGATTACCAACAAGGTGTTTAATGAGCTACTGCAAAGCAAAGTGGAGGCTGCTGCTAGCTGCATCAGTGATAAACTAAAACCTAGCGATTTGAGCTCCATGAAGTCGGGTGAGGCGCCTTCGGAGAGCTCCTCGCTGTTTGACCGCGTGCGTCAGCGCCAGCAGCGCGATACTAGCAACATTCCAGGCAGCAAACTGCCCAAATTAACAAAGAAATCCACAAGCAGTCAACATTCCGAAGAGACGCCAGCTGCAACAGTGGTCAGCACAACAACAACAAGCACAGCGCTGGTGGATCCCAAAAAGCCCATAATTGCCAAGCTGAAGGCAGGCGTCAAGCTGCAGGTGACCGAGCGAGTAGCGGAACATCAAGGTACGTGCAGACAAAACAGTTTATGTAACGCAAGCGCTAAATTTCTTAAAACTCTTGCAGATGAACTACTTGAAGGCCTGAAGCGCGCTCAGCTGGCACGTCTGGAAGATCAGCGCGGCACGGAAATAAACTTTGAGCTGCCAGACTTTCTCAAAAACAAAGAGAATCTCAGTGCGGCTGCCTCGAAATTGCGCAAAGTGCGTGCCAATTTGAGTCCCATCAACAAGACGTCCAACATGGAGCCACCACAGCCGGCACCACGTCTCTCTATAACACGTGGCCAGAAATCGGCTAGTGTGTCGCCCATGAAAGTAGACAATGAACCCGAATTGGAGACTGAATCGTTTGTGCAAGCCGAACCAGACAGTTTGGCTGTGGATGACCTTAATGGTTTTGCAAAAAGTCCGCCGCCATTGCCACCCAAGCCAAAAGTATTGCCTATTAAGCCATCCAACTGGGGCGTGGCAGCTACTACAGCGCCCACAACATGCACGGGCAACTACAGCAATAAATTTTCGCCCACAAAGCCAACATCGCCTACAAAAACAGCTGCAGGCGCATTGCCCGTTTCCTTTGGCAACAAAATAACGCTGGATCTAGGTCGTAAGGCACTGGAACAAACCAGCGCACGTTGTGCCTACCTGGATGAGCCCAGCAGCAGTTTTGTTTGATAGATAATAAGGCGCTGAGAGTTTTAAAATGTTTGCAAGCAATTGGTTTTGCTTATTTGCGATGCGAATCTCTCACTCACAGAGCTCTTTTATCAACTATGGCTTTTAAGTTCTTTGTTTTTATTATTTTGTATATATGTTTTAAAGAACCGCTCAGCTATTTATTTACATTGTATTTTATGCGTGTCTCTTAAAAAAGTAAATCTACACCATGACAAACCACTCTACGTAGCACTTAACCTAAATGTGTGTGTATAATTAGGTACACTAAGCTTTAACCTAAAAACATTTGAATTTATATGTATTTTTTTTAAATAAAATACAAAATATGCTTATATAATAATTAGTAACTGTTTTAATTGGTTCTTAACTAGAATTTTATAGCTAGATAAAATTTTGATTAACTTTAAATTTAAGATACTTCAATTTTGCTTGTAATCTAATTGAGTGTTAATCGATGGCCTCACATTATCAAACCTTTTTTGGACTACAAGCCTCAGTAACGCAACGAAAACGGTTTGCATATTGACACCGAAGTTTAGAGTTAGGATTCTGTATCGAAGTTCAATTTGTTTTATTTTGTTATAAAGCGAACTTTTTGTATGTACATGTGCAAAAGATTTGCACGAATCATTAAAGTATATAAGTATTTCAAGTATAGTCAAGTCTCTAACAATATTGAGTCCTATGTACCGATATCTTGTTTAACGTCGTTTTGTTTAAACTAATTCTCGCTTAAAAACACTTTACTTTTTCTTCATAGCTTTAAATCGTATCTGACGAACGTGTTCAAAGTTAATGTTCAAGCTAAATCTTAATCAAAAAGCAAAAAAATATGTAACAAAACGTAGGTTTTGTATCGAACATACTCTATTTAGCGGCAAAATAGTTTATTTTACAAGTAGGACATGACATTGAGTCCAGGCAATCATACATATCACTTGAGAACAGGATTCAATTTATTGCCCAATAACTCCTAATTTTTCCTTGGTTCAATCAAGAGCAATTGAATGTCTTTTTGGTAAATTTCTAAGTTTTGTTTCAATTGTAGAATCTGTTACGGGGCACCGCGTTGTTTTAGTTCTACATAAACTAATTCTTCGGATTAGATATATCTATCTACTTAATTCCTTTTCGTCGCCTTTTTATATATATTTTTCTTTTGTTACATTTTGTAATTCAACATTATTTTGTTGCATTTTTATAAATAATTAAACGAGTCGCCATTCACAATACGAAAGCATATACATTGTTACGTATGTTCTTTTTAACTTTTGAATTAAATAATTTTTTCCAATGTTGGTGGTTAATTCTCTATAGACATATAATCTAATGGAGAAAAATCAGTTGAAACCATAATTAGGAATGAAAATCCAAACCGGCTAAAAGTATGCTACACTTTTTTTTACTTTCATCGTAAGCAGAAACTGTCTGTTGATTAAATAATTGTAGCATACTTTTAGTTGCTAAATCCGGTTCTCTTCATAGCAAGCAGCTTTTGATTGAAATTAAGGTTTCATCAATAAAGGTGGTGTTCCAGAAATCGATTGGCTTAAGTTTCATTTACAAAACATTCAAATTACAAATTTAATTTTCTTAAATTTACAATTTTTGTAACGGTATTCGGCGGTTGGCTGATTTCAAGAACTGACAGATTGGTAACATCCAAAAGAAATCTTACGGATAGTAAACAATCTAAAATTTATCTAAATTAAAGCAATTGCAAGCTATAAACTATGTACTAAGTATATGTCTACAAAAATGAATGTATGGCAACTAATTCCAAGCCAAATTAGGGAACAGAGCTGTGCAGGTGTCAGGTCTTACTCAATAAACGTTAAAACCATTTATAAATAGCCCTTACCAACTTACTATGAGTTGCTTATCGTTTCTAATTATAAAACACATTTAAGGTGCATATGGAAGCTGCATATTTTGAATAAAAAGACTGCGCCGCCTCTACAGTGCACAGTTGTAAACTAAAACTGCTGCCAAGATGATGGTTTTTGGCCAATTCATGCTGCTGTTGGTGTGTATAACTCTTACAGCCTCTAAAAGAGCTGAAGAAATCATAAATGAGAGAAGAGGTAATACATATATGCTAATTCAGAATAAAACAGGTTTCACTCAAAATGACAATTACAGAGGTTTGTTTAATGTATCCCGATCCGGGTGACTGCGACAAAATACCCAGACATCCGAGATGGATTAGGCGTTGGTATTACAATTTTGAACAACAGATGTGTCATGAGTTCCTATACAGCAGCTGTCTTGGAAACGATAATCGTTTTGATAGCTTGCGCAAGTGTGCAAATTACTGCATGGATCCACGCTACAAATTCGATTGATTTAAAAGGTAGCATGCATAAAATAAAAACAAAGCAATATAAAAGTTTTTGAAATTAGGTTTTTTTCTTTTAACTAAGTGCCGTCAGCAGTAACAAAATATGTACGCATCATTATATAACATTAACGTGAAATTTTCTGAGCCGCCAGGCAGCCCATAAAAAATACAATCAAATGGCCAGTTTAGGCTTGGAACTGCGCTCAGTTTGTTGTGACTCAAGGGTGCTTGCAGCAGCCACCTGAAGCTGCTGCTGTTCGCTGCCAGCCTCAATTTGTTTTGCTTCCTCGCCAGCGCTTAGCTCTTTGGGTGTTTCATCAATAACATCCTCAATAACGCGGTATGTAATGGGTGCTGGTTGTTTAGGTGGCAGCCAATCTGGTATAATCTTGTCATGCAAACGCCACTTCCCATACTCATTGGATATGTGCTTTTCAAACACGACATACTCCAGAACATCCTTGGTCACTATCTCGCTGCCGTGCATCAAACGACCGAAACGATCGTAGATGGCCAACATTTGTTGCGTGTGAAAACGGACTGTGACCTGGGCAAACTGATTTTCCTTGGTAATGACTTCGGTAACGCGCGCGTGTACAACACGTGGTGGTTCCAGTGATTGCAAGAAACGCCAGTGTATTGTCTTGTCCTTAACATTGTGCATCATTTCAGGATAGCAGCGCTCGCTGACAAATTCGCGTATTTCGTACTTTTCCTTTGCCGCCATGTGTGTATGCGCTGCTATGTATATTTCCTGGGCTTGCGCACCAAACTCATCGGTGCTAAAGTTTTCCTCATATGAACGTATTTTGCGCACAGCCATTAGACTCTTTGATTTCTTTTCGAGAAATTCCAGCTTTTGCTTGGCACCTGTCGATGATATAATCGATTTCTTACCATCGCCTTCAGGTGGCACATATGCTTCAAATATGCCACCAGTGCAGCTTATATGGAAGGGTCTTTCCATCCATGGGCGTGGAGGCAGAACACCGCGTTCCTTCATACGACTGCGCATGTCCTCCTTGCTTATGTCTTCAGGTTTTTCGCGCAAATTCGGTAACTCAATTTTTATAAATTTTTGCTTACGTAAACGTTTGAATTCCGGCTTCCAATGTTTGGTTTGGCGATGGCGAACTTGCTGCATTTGTAGCAAATTCTGTACGCAGGGCGACAACATGCCCGCTTGCGGCACCATCTGAATTTTCAATGAATATAGTTAAGACGATGAAATTTTGTGGTATATAATTGTTTACACGTTAGCTACCTGCATGAATTTCAAGCAATTTTTCACCGAAACTACCTTTTCCATTGTTATTAAATATATTAAACCCAAATGTTTACACAATCAGCCACAAGAGTCACACTATCGAAAAAAAAACAGATGTTTGCGGTGCAGATACAAAACTATCGATATGTAACCACTCGATATTTTTAATTTATTAAAATTTTTGTCGTTTATCAATCGATAAAATCGACTTCGATTGTAGCATTTTTTCGATTTTACGAAAATCGATTGATGACTGACAAAGCATTTCAAAGTTGAAGAATTAAAAATGCAAAATTTATGCATTAGCACATCCAATTTAATGCATAATATTCACAAAATAATTTATAGGATCACATTGAACTCCGATTCCAAATAATATTTAGCAACTCTCCACCACAGCCCACAGAATCGAACACAAATTAAAGAAAACGAAAATATTTGAAAACAACATATTTGGCGTACTAACAAATGCAGTTAGTCAAAATGGTAACGCGTAGCGCGTGTCTGAAATGAAATGTAAAATTAATTTAAAACATAAACCCCATATACCGATTTCAATACCTTGATGTGTTTAGCTTGCTTCTTTAGTTCAAGGACAGGAACAGGTGAAATCAAATCATCATACTGCGTATTTATAATATGGCCAGACTTTGTAAATGAATTTTGTATATGTGTGGGAACGCGATCTCTGCAATTTTAGAATAATTCCTAATATTATTTGTACATCCACTTATACTGCCATTTTAATATACTTACATATTGGCTTTGTTATCACCACCCTGGTAACGTGGTGATGCAAAATTTGATGGTGCATTTTGAATATTTTCCAAGCACATTCTAGCATTCAGAATGTCATGCTCCAATTTTTTAACTAAATTAAAATTGACAAAATTATAGAAAAATTTAATAGTACCGTGACTATCTAATAATCAAAATCTATTTATATATTAAATTTAAATACGCAAACTGGATTAGCGCATTTAAAAAGAACATCAACTTAGATAGAATAAACTGTGTGCGAGCAAATTATACTTACCTTTCTTCATGAGGCTTTCATCAGATTCGTCACAGCAGAGTATACTCTTGCAATTGCAGCAACGTTGTTGAGAAGGTTCTGGCGGTGAATAACACATGACCGCGGGCGCATCCCTAAGAATCTTATTAAACAAACAACCAGGTAGTATATTCTCGGCGGCAATAAATATTCTTCTGTGCATATAAGTCAAATCCTTAAAGTCCAATGCGGACAAACCATGATGATAGAGCTTGTGGCAAATGCCATAGAAACGGCTTTGACATTTATTGGTTTTGCAAAAGCAGAAGCCGCACTCTTCAATAAATGTATCTAAAATTTTTCGCAATTCTTTTTCAAGAGCTACGCCATCGATATCGCCTGTTGAAAGGATATTCGCCGTCTGTTTAACAAACTGAGAAAATGCCTCAGTGTCGTCATCATGCTGGTTTTTGTCTTTTTGAGAAGAGCCCCGACCTGAGCGTCGTGTTGCAAGGCCCTTACTACCTCGTTGTCCACTTGCCCGACCGCCCAAAGCATTCTCACCATCGCCATCGCCGGGTCTTCCTCCAGTAGCGGCTCCGCCTGGTCCTACGCCTGCTCCCCCTGGTCCTACGCCTGCTCCGCCTGGTCCTACGCCTGCTCCGCCTGGTCCTACGCCTGCTCCCCCTGGTCCTACGCCTGCTCCCCCTGGGCCAGCGCCTGCTCCCCCAGGTCCTACGCCTGCTCCCCCTGGTCCTACGCCTGCTCCCCCTGGTCCGACGCCTGCTCCCCCTGGTCCTTCGCCTGCTCCCCCTTTACCGGCTCCTTCTTCTCCCTCGCCTGGACCTCCACTAGGTCCCCCTTTTCCACCAGTAGCGGCTCCACCAGCTCCTGCTTTATCACCAGGTTTTGCTCCGCCCGACCTGCCACTCGCTCCACCTTCGTCTGGTTGCGATGCTCTAGCGGCTCCGCCTGGACTTCCACTCGCCCCCAATTCATCGTCAGCTTTCGATCCTCTAGCGGATCTGCCTGCCCTTCCGCCAGTTTCCCCTTCACCCCCTTGTTTTGTTTTTGCAGCGGCTGCAGCCTTTTCCTTTTCCTCCTGTTGTTTCTTTACTTTAGCAGTCACTGCTTGGGGATCTCCACCGAGTCTTTCCACCTCTTGGATAAAAGCATTTGTCAGATCCTGACATTGGTCTAGGTTCTTCTTAGATAATTCCAATTGGGCCCTTAGATCCTCCAGCAGCCTTTGAGCATCCGAATCTTTTATTTTATCAACCTGGCTCTTTAGCAATTCATTTTGTTTGGCTACGTCACCAATATCCTTGATAAGACTAATACTTGCAGACATGTCTCCCTCCATGGCCTTTGTATCTTGATGGAGTTCTTTTACTTTTTGATCTATCTGACTTAGTCTTCTTCCGCTCTCCCGAGCAGCTTCACATAATTTGTTATTTTCACCTAGCATGTCACACAGCTGAGCATCTTTCTTTTTGAGTGCATCCCTTAAACGCTGAAGCTCTTCCACGCAGTCATCCATGGAAGTGATTTCCGAAGCACCATCGTATTTATTCTTATTCATTTTCTTGAAGCAGTCAGATTGCTTGCACATTTCGTGCATTATGTGCTCCAATGTGGCACCCGTATAAAATGCAAGATCATCGCCTACTTCAGTGCAAGTTTCAAACGGAGTGCAATCCTGTCGCTGATTACCATACTTTTGGTTAAGCTCACAAATTACGTTCTATAGATTGTATGAAATAAAACAAGGCAATAGAGAGGAAAATCATTATAAGTACAAATGGACTGGATGATGTATTAAAGAGATATCTTGGAGAAAGAGGAAGTGAAGAATGTAACATGTTCATGCTAACAATCCAGACATACTCTGATAACGAGTTTCCTCTCGTAATGCACGCTGGGAATAGTTTAGTTTTAAGACACATCGGTGTAATTTATAGCTACAAGACTATTAGAATTTGAATCTTTTGCTGGGAATTTAACTATATATAATCAAATATTGCATGTACATTCTCCACCTTCCCCATGCCCTTCGGAATCACCGGAGTAACAATCTTCACTCTCGGTGTCTGGAATTTCGTCCAGAAAACGATAGCCATTCTCCTTAAATCTTTTCACTTTGCACTTTAAAAACAAATGAAATGATAAGGTAAGCTAATATAATGCACAAAAACTTCACCCACTTACCATTAACTGTTGGTATTGACAATCGTAGGCATTTAGAGCCACTTCACGCTTTCTTAGTTCATTGCGCAATACATCGATTTCCATTTGAAGGCACTCGCAGCGATGTTCAGTAGATTTTGTGGAGGCCAGCTGCTGTTTAAGCTCTTTGCAACGACACTAGAGGAGATGTTATTAGATATAAAGTGGCTGTAGCTAACTTCGATACCCCGAAGTTCGTGTACTGTATTCAATGATATCTAAATTCTTTTTCTATGAATATTTAATATAGAAGGCGTTGTATAATCAAATACAGAAATCTGCACATAGAATTAAAATCACGAAGGGAACTAACGACATAAGAAAGACCTTAAGGATACTGGGCAAGGGGCCCAAAGCGTACACACTCAATGTGTGAGCGTTACTGCCCAAGTGCAGCAGACTTGTTCTCTGCAGAGCGAGCACAGGTATTGGTCTATACTTAAGATCTCTTTCAACAATACAAATGTATGTTATGACACTTTAAACATACCTTCAGCATTTCCTCATTAAATTTGCCCTTCTCTACTTCCGTTTCATAATAGTTTTGCATATCCTGTATTTCATTTTCCATTTGATTGACATACTGATTTTGACTGCTAACGGTGTCCTCCAGTCCTCTGGATCTTTGATCAGATCTTTTAGTTTGGGCCGTCAACGTTTTCATTTGACCCTCAAGCGTCTCCATATTTGCGCACTTTTTACGCAACGCATCGCGCTCTGCCATTATCATTCTAAGGTCGTTTATATCGTTTTCTGGTGAATATGCACCCGATTTCTTGCCCTTCATCAGCTCATCTTCATTTTGACGTAGCACTGTGACCTCTTTGGTCAGTTCGCCAATTTTTTGCTGAAGATATTCAATGTTGTTGCTTTTTTCTGGGTTAATTTTAACGCTCTCCATTTTGCAGCGACGTGACATCTTATCTAGTAGACGCTTCAAATTACCATTTTCTGCTTGTAAAATTTCAAAGCCTTTGTTCATGTCCTCTATGGAATCTAGCAGTTTCTTAAGCTCTTGCGCATCCTTCTGATCAATTTTATTAGCGTCAACCAATTCTTTAATTTTATCAGCCAAAGCCTTGCTCTTTGTCGAATCATAACGCTGGCTCATAATACGTTTTATTTCGGCATTTTCTTCCTTAGCTGTGCGTAAATGAGCTGAAGAATCGTTCAAACGTTTCTGCAGTATCTGATTTTTGACCAATAAGTCTTCCATGCGCTCAATTGTTATATCGGCAGCATTGATGAGACTGTCACCAACTATTAGATTGCCATCGCGACCGTATTTGTCGGCAGCAGCGCTTCCGCGGCCGCCAGCAGCACCGCCGCGGCCGGCAACCAAAGCTCCACCAGCTCCACCAGCTCCACCAGCTTCAACCGGCTAATGGTGAAAGTCCTAAGATATTTATCCGCAACTATTTTACAGTAACTTACCCCGCGGCGGCTGCCAATAGGTGTGTTGCATGCCACAAGGTCAGCCACAAAACGAGACTGCTTTTCACCGTCCGCAGCCCATGATCGATCATCGACCGTAGACGGATAGCTCTTAAGCTTAGCGCACGATTCTTGGCACTCGAAGTCCAACGTTTCGTTCATAAAGGGCACGTGAAAAAAATTCTTTTGTGTGGAAAACGCCATTTTAAAGCGTTGGAAAGATTAAAACATTCACAATTACTGTTCAAAACAATTTATAATTTTTCACAAAGATGTTGAACTTTTTACGATCAGAAGCTTTTGAAGAATATGTGTCCGACACCGAGCGAGTTCCCAAATGTACTAAAATTTAATAAAGAAAAGTTTTTAGACTACCTGTATATGGATGACAGTTACTTCTTAGTGGCATACTATGATTGAAAATATAATAACATTAATCTCGAAAATCAAATTTAGTTGGCCATGAGTAAATTTAACTCTGGAGTTTTTAAGTGTGGCATTAAGAAGCTGTTTATTGCAGCGTACCACGTTAAAAGAAACCCTTTATCAACCTTTTTTTAATCAATTTATGCTGTCAGCGAGCCTGAAAGTAATAGAGCTGAATCCTTGACCGTTCCAATTATCGAGGTTATCCTAGGTTCGGTTCACGGCTGTTCGCTTTTATATACTTCAATTTATATTAACAGAAATGGTTTATAAAAAACGATGTCTAGAGCAAACCGCGTTACATATGTTTCAAAAGTTGTGCAATCGCAAAAAGTTCCTTTCAATAAATAACTTAACCATTGATTATGACTACAGCGAGTTTAAATTACAATTTATACAATCATCAAAGCTTAAACTAATCATAACCTTAACATAATATAAAAAGCTGCTTATTCCAGACCCTGAGCACGCCGCACGGCTAAGGACTCATCCGATGAGTTCATATTGGAAAAGCCACAAGGCTGCATGGTCATGCTAGCTGTACCAGAGCTTATCGTGCGCAGAGCACTTGAATAGCCTGAGAGTTCCGCCAACGGCGCATTTACTAAAATTAGCTGAAAAGATACCCAATTAGCAAGTTTTTGTGTAAGCAACTGATGCAAGAAAAAAAAATATTGTAGACACTCACTTTATTTTTATCACCTTTGGGCAGCACATCATTAATGGCAGCTCGTCGCCTGGACAAGTCAGCCATTATGACTGAGATGCGTTCATTAGGCGCAACTATTTGTAGCGCCATTATTGGCTCCAGTAAGCGCGTGCCATTTGTATTGAGCAGCTGCCACAAAAAGGGTTTAAGCATTATTAAAGACGTTATAATATTTCAGCAAGTCTATTTACTTTTTGCACGCATTGCGCAGCTGTTGCCATAACAAAGGAATCCGCTGTTCCACGCCCAATAGTTGCATTGTGTAAACGTATCTGAGTTTCTACAACTTGACCGCCCACACGTGGTCCACGCTCTAAAGCACTTAGTGCGCCCTTGCGCAACACTTGTATAATGCGTGGTCGTAAGGTATTAAGGTTTGTCAAATTCTCCGGCGATTTATCTAAACTATAGTTGAAAAGATTTTAATAAAAAAAATCTTAGTTAAAACAACAATTTACCTAAATAGCTCGCTTTGGTCGTTAACCAGTTCCAAAGTTATGGCCACATTTTGCTTGGTGCCCGCTATTTCCTTCTCTACGCTCAGCGTCGTTTTGGATGGAGCTTCTATTGTCTCTTTGTAGGCAATTTGAAGTGGACCCAAGTCCACCTCAATTTTATATTCGCTAAGTATACGCGACTTGATTATATCCATGTGCAGCTCGCCCATGCCACCAAGTACTGTTTGTCCAGTAACTGCATCGTAGCTTACACGCAGACTGGGATCTTCACGCTGCAATTGCTTAAGCGCATGCTCCATGGCTGTTTGTGAGGATACACTTGGTGGTTCAATGGAACAGAAGTAGACAGCATCAGGTATTTGTGGATCAAGCGCAAATATATCATTTATAATATCAGAATCTTCGTCTTCGGTAACTGCAACCGTTGTGGCCTGACTCTTTTGAAGGCGTTTTTGTGCATTTTTTAAAGATGTTTGACTGCTTGTAAGCAGATCGCCAGTTATAGTAGACTTTTTAAGATAAATACGATACATAAATATTTTAAATATATATTTCTAGCACTTTTACTTACCTTCAAGCCTGCACAAATGGCAACATCACCTGCGTGTACAGCACTGACTTCGCGATATTCGTCTGCAAGAGGTTCATAGATCTTGGAAACTACCTCAGCCTGTCCACGAGAGCAAACTAAGCGCATGCCTTTCTTTAGTTCTCCGCGCAGAACTCGCACCAACGTCAAAGCGCCGCGTTGTTTGTCGTGCACAATTTTGAACACCTTGCCCACCAGCTCATTGCTAAGACGATATGAGTTTTTTTTAGGAATGTCTAAATGTCTTGTTTTGCTTACCCAAAACACTCAAATATTTGGTTGCGTTCATGAGGCGCTGGCAAATAATCATTGACGGCATCCATTAAACGCTGTATGCCAATGTTCTTATATGCAGAGCCCAGCAATATAGGCACAACCTTTTGCTGGCAGGTGGCACGACGCAGCGCTTGAGTAATAAGCTCATTGCTGACTTTATCAAAGCTCTCCGTGCTGATAACAACATCGGCCAATTCATCATCTAACCCAGATAGCTCATCGATGAGTTCATTGCGTTTTGCCTGTAAGGTACGCAACGCATCACTGGGCTCTATTGCGAATTTACTGTAAGTGCGTCCCAAGTTGCTATGCTGCCAACTCAACTGCTCCAAAGTAATCACATCATATATACCTAAAAGAATTTTGGTTTTAACATTTGTATAGACATATTTAAGTTTATATACGCACACAATTGTCCATCGTTGTCTTTTGCTGGATATTGGGTACAAATGGGTAGTGTTTCCAGCTTTGATTTTAGATCTGTTACACATTTATCAAAATCCGCATCTGGTCTGTCCATTTTGTTAACAAAGACTATTTTTGGTAAATTGTGTTTTGCTGCCTGAGACCAAACAGTAACTGTTTGCGCTTCGACGCCTGCAGTACCGTCTAGTACCACAATAACGCCATCCACGGCATACAAAGATTGCTCCACTTCCATCGTGAAATCAATGTGACCCGGTGTGTCCAGCAAGTTGATGCTAGCAAGTCATAGAAAAACAATGTTGTTAATAATTTATTGGCAAAATTGATTAAACACACATACGAACCGCTTGTCATTCCATAGAAAAGTCACGGCTGAGCTGCATATGGTTATTCCGCGCTCTCGTTCCTGTGTTAGGTAATCGGTCACTGTGTTGCCGCGATGAACTTCACCCAGAGCACGCGTTTTGCCGGCATAGAACAGCATCCTCTCGGTGGTGGTGGTTTTGCCTGTATAAATATTTCAAAGCATTAGTTTAAATGTTCGTACTATAAAGTGGTTGCATCTAAGCACCTGCATCAATGTGAGCCAAAATACCAATATTTCGTATATCATTGCTGTTTATTTTGCTGCTATAAAAACGCTTGACAACACCCAACGGTACTTGAAGCAGTCTCCCACGCAGCTGTGAAGTATTGGCGACGGCATATTGAAACATTTTAATTAAAAACTAACTAAAAACAATAAATAAAGCTACATTTATTAACGGCTACCACACATGTTGCATGCACAGCTGACACCTATTCATTCTATCGAGTACTTATCGATATGTGCGCCAATATCGAATCCACAAGCTGACTATCGATTTAAAAACAGAATTGACCAGCAAAAAGTTGTCATATTATATATATATATCATTGTTTGTACCTCGCAAATATATTAAAATGTCTATGCGTCCGCGGCGCAAAGCAATCTGCAATCCCATAATTGAAATCTCTGATTCGGAAACTGATATAACAGAAGTCAAAGACGACGAAGATGACTATCAGCCCAGAGAACAAAGGAATCAAAAAAGAATGCTCGATCGTGCAGCTGCTATTGCAGCTGGCATGTAAGTTTTTGCTTCTTTATTAGTTAAACTGCTAAAATTTTGTTTACAAAATTCTAGTGCCAAAAGTAATAAACGAAAAGCGGAGCGCTCTAAAGACAGTGCTAGTTCCTCAGATGCCCCAGCAGCAAAGAAAAAACAGAACCAGAAAAAGGACAATGAAAATGTGCCGCCAAATGTAAGCAACGAGGGCTCAGCAGTTGTAGATGCAAATGAATATACAACAAGCGCGCCAGCTACTACTGGTCGCAGCTCATTCTGGGAACGACGCAAAGTGTGGAGCATTGATGAGCTGCTAGCTGAAACCGAGCACATTCCGAATACAGCAGCACGTAATATTGTGCAGCTGTTTGAGAATGAAAATACTATACCCTTTATATGTCGCTACAGGCGTGATCTGGTGGACCACGTTACACCAGAACGATTGCGTGACATACGAAATACATACACAGAAATTGTAGATTTGCGCAAGAAGGCAGAAAACATAGTGAATACGCTGGGACGAGATAAAGTGCTGGAGCCGGAAATACGCGACGAGTTAATGTGTGCCAAAACAAATGAGGAGCTAGAATTTTTGGTAAATCAAGCCTTACATTATATTGTTTTGTTTTCATAAAAGCCTGTTTTAGTATGCACCTTATAAACCGGCCAGCAAGGGCTCCTTAGCCGAACGCGCCAAAGCGTTAGGTCTGGAACAGTACGCAGATTGTTTGCTCTATGGAACTTCACCAAAAGTGCAGCTTTCAAGAATAGTGGATCCAAGCAACGAAGGCTTGTCTACAGAGGCACAAGTTTTAGATGGCTTTTATAATATAATTTCACACAAAATTAGCAAAAATACCAATGTTTTGGAGGAGCTGCGACGCCTGTAAGTCTTATGTTTCTTTTTTTACGTTCTGTTTTATGAAATATTTTCTAATATATACAGACAAAACGTGCATCGTATTCTGCTCAAATGCTGTCAGTCCAAAACCACAACTAAAGCCAAGAAGTTGGACAAGAAGTGTGAAAATTCTAAGCTTGCATCTAAAGACAAAAAGCTGAACAGCAGCACGTTTGAAAATTATTTTAACTTTCAGTCGGATATTAAGACAATTAAGCCACATCAAACACTTGCTATAAATCGCGGCGAGAAGCATAAGTTTCTAACCGTTAAAATGGAGACGTCTGATTACTTAAAGAACGACTTGACTCGCTTTATATCTGCTCAATACATGACAGACGGCCTGCAGTATCCGCTACGCTCTGAAGTTTTTGGTAAAGCACTGGAAGACTGTTTTTTGAAAAAATGCAAGTATATAGGCTTTTTTTTTGTTAAATAGTGTGTTAATAATGTTTATTCAATTTGCAGTGCATCCTTTGCTGTGCCGACAGGTACGCGCCGAGCTGAAGGAAAAAGCCAAAAAAGCAGCTATTGAAGTATTTGCTAAGAATTTGAAGCAACTGTTGCTGATGTCTACGCTTAAGGGAGAACGCATCTTAGGCATAGATCCTGGATTTACAAATGGCTGCAAATATGCTTTAATATCTGAAACGGCTGATGTACTGGACACAGGTGTCATATATCCGCATGGCCGCAATACTAATCTAGTTGTAGCCCAGCAAACGTTGGTAAATGTGTTAAGTAGGAACAAGTAGGTAGTATTTTTATTTAGTTTATTTTACCAAAATAGTTTTTAATAACACATAACTCCCTTAGCTGCCGCATAATAGCTTTGGGCAATGGAACAGCTTGTCGTGAAACAGAAATGTGGCTGACTAAGCTTTTTAAAAATGGCGTGTTGGACAGTCAATCCGTGCGCTACAGCATTGTAAATGAAAATGGTGCCTCGGTTTACTCATGCAGCGATGTTGCTCGCAAGGAGTTTCCAAACATGGACATGAATGAAATTAGCGCAGGTTTGTATGCATACAAATTTGAGTTAACACCAAACAAACATAACCTTCTTTATAGTATCCATTGCGCGTCGTTTAAATGATCCGTTAAGTGAGTATGTCAAAATCGAGCCGCGACATTTGGGCGTTGGCATGTACCAGCATGATATGAATGAGAAAATCTTAACGGAGTCCTTAAATGATGTGGTATCTGAATGCGTCAGCTATGTGGGAGTAGATCTCAACACAGCCAGCTTAAGTGTGCTTAAGTAAGTATAGCTGCTAGAGGGTGACATCTATATTGTGCAACTTTTTTTATTTTAAGTCAAAGAGAATTGTAGATGTATAGTCAATGACGATATGTTTAAAGATATTTGCGATTATTTGTTGTTTTCGGAATTCAGATTCTTAGAATTTCCAAAAATTTTGCAAATCTTCTTTGCTTTTTATAAAATTGGGTACCCTTTGATGAATTTAGCTAATTAAAGACATTTTTTGCAGGCACATTGCGGGCTTATCGGAGAAAAAGGCTGAAAAGATTATAGCACATCGTACAGAAAAGGGGCCTTTTCAATGTCGCCAAGATTTACTTTCTGTACGCAGCATAGGTGAAAAGTCGTTTGTACAATGCGCCGGTTTTATACGCATTGAGCCGCTTAGCGTGGGCGGTCGCTTAAAAAACCCTCTAGATTGCACTTGGGTGCACCCTGAAAGTTATGAAGTGGCTGAGAGGTGAGTAACCCAAATATATATTTTATTTTACAGAATAGTAGAACCTAGTTCTGATTTAACAAGCAAACTACTGTTAATGGCCTCCGCTGCCTTGGTGTTTTCTACTTCCAACTCGAAACGTGAAGTTGAGCTTGTTAGAGACTTGCTTCGTTCACTGTCAGTCACTTTAACCTCTATTTTCGTCTGACAACGATCAGTTGGCTGTAGCTTCATGCGATGCTCGGCCAAGCTTCGAGGCTGGCACCAACAGGGAACATCCCGCGCAAAAGGATTTTTGTTGTCACAACGTTTGCAAGTACATTGCTGAAGGCCAGCTGTCATAAAAGTGTCAAAGTTGCTTTTGATTTGCAGAAGCGCCAAGTAATCCTCAATGGAATGTTCTTGATCTGGATCTATTAGCTCAGCCCAGCACTTGAACTTGGTGGCCACCCCAAAGAAGTAGTTATACAAGGCTTCTAACATTTCCATTATCGTAGCCAGAGACGGCAAATCATAACCGTCGCCCAGCAGAAAGGGACTACGCAAAGTCATATCCAGCTTGTCAATGCGGTTGTGTAGTTCGGTTATAGCTGGCTTCACGTCCGTTACGGATTGGCACAATTCGTAGCTATAAAACGATAGTGGCTTTAGTTAACAATATTTTGTTGTCATTTTTTGTTAATTTACTTGGACTGATTGATGGCATTGTAGGCCTTTTGGAACTCACACAAAGCACGCTGCTCGGTCAGTCGACTCAAATACTCCGGATAAACCTTAGTGCAGCAGCCGCCGCTGTAAATTTTAAAGTAGATATATATAAGGGTACCACATAAGACAATTAACTTACTTGACCAGTATACGATAGCGTATGGAATGATAGCGCAACTGTTTAGACATTTCAATTTGCAACGCTGTGGCCTGCGCAAGTTGTTGCTCCAGTGCACCAAACTGTTGCTCTACAATAAGTATTTGCTCCTGCACACATTGCTCCAATTTGAAATCGTATTGTGTGTATAAGTGCTTGCAATGCGCGAAGTTGGGCACTAACAAATCCTTAGGTATTGCAGCACCACGGCAGGGAGGTGGTAGTGGACGGCGCTTATAACGCTCTGGTGGATATTCCCAACAGGGACCGAACTTTATAGCGGGTTTCATATCCAAAGGATGCTCCCAACAAGCCTTATATTCTGGCGGCTCATTGAGACCGTATAAGGGGTTTTTACCACAAGAATCAAACATGATTTTGCGACTTTTTATGGGCGGCGGATAGTGCCAGCGCTGCTCGTACAAGCTTTTCAGCTCGGTCACCTTTAATTTCTTTCTTTGTGCCATTTTCCGAACTTTGACCTAGTAAATTTCAATTTAACTACTAACAAGCTAAAAAATAAATACTGTTTGATTTCTGTTTCTAGTATCATCGGAAAATGTGAGTTAAAACTCAAGGACTTAGGCAAACCTGGTTTTATAGCGCGCATAAAGCAGTTTGCCGCATCGGAGACCAATTTGAAGCAACTGACTCAACATCATCAATTGCCCATGGAACGCGTGAGTTTTGGTCTTATCTACGCTAAAAATATTGTTAATTATATTTTCGATTATATGTAGCTCAAATTCGTGCTGGTCGCTCTACAGCGAGAGCTTTTACAAGACTATCGTGCCGATCTGGACAAGCGTCCACTTTTCAAACAAGGGCTGACGCGTCTGAATGATCTAAGCATTGGCGATGTGGTCACTGGTGAGTTGTAATTTAAGATATAATAAAAGACCCAGATTATCGCGTCTGGGACTAGGTTCAGATAGATATTTACTAGTGATTGCCCGACATTATCCAAATTCCTTTTCAAACACTTCGTAATGGATTTTCTCAAGCCATAGTCAATCAGAAGTCACTTCTGTCGTAAATAGGGCATACGCCCTATATTATAAGAACTATATATTAGGATCACGGTTACTTTTCTTTAGTGCCAAGCAGTATTGGATATTGATTTTTATATCCTGTGCACATAGTGTTAAAGTGTATTATAGATTTGTACAATGTTTGTAAAAGGCAGAAGAAAACTTGGCACACCATAAGTTCTATGATCAAAAAGTATCAGGAGCAATAGTCGAGTTGATATAGACAAGTCCTGTACGTGTGAGCACCTAGATTTCAGAGGGAGAGACACAAATGTTAGTAAAAGATCGAGTTTTCTCTACGAAAATTAAGTTTGTCGTATCATGTTGATATCTCATCCAATTCACCCGTGAGAGAAGTTCGCGATATACATCTACACAATAAAAGCTATCCGATTGATACACACTGTTAGTGTGCGAGCGTAGGATGAAAATTGTGAAGGCCGCTCATCCTATGAACTGTAACAAAATACCACTTTTTATATAATATAATACTCGCTCCGTTCGCAACCCCCTTACCCCTCTCGAGGTAAATCATATTCCTCTTCCTATTCATCTTTCCGTTCCGTAATCGTAACCCTTATCCAAAAAAACCGAATGAATTTTGAAACCGTACCGTAACCGAAATAAAGTTTTTTTAAAAAAACCGTTAACCGTAATAATTTTTCCGAAATAACCGAGCTCAAACCGAAATATTTATACCGGTACGGTTTCAGTTTTTTTCTTTGCAAGCTTACATATTTTTTTATGTTGTGCTTAATATTCCGTCGTTCTGTGAAGCATTATCATCTACGTCGCACCATCTGACTTCTTATCGGCAACATTCATAATATTCGAAGGAGAAAAGATATTTTCCAAATTTAAAATGCAGGTAACATAGAATTCCTTAAGCTTCTGCGAGACACTGCGGACCTCATAATTACGCGGCTGGTGCCAAAAAAATTGAAACACTAGACAACACAATCTGTTTCTCGATCCCACTTAATTTTTTTTTGTAGTACTCTTTTGCGGACCTCATAATTACGCTGCTGGTGCCATAAAAAGTTTAACACTAGACAACACAATCTGTTTCTCGATCCCACTTCATTTTTTTTTTGTAGTACTCTTTTGGCACTGTTTACGTTAAAGGTCATGAAAGTAATAGAGTGGAATCCTTGGCCGTTTCATTGAATCGACTTGCTGAAAAGCGACCATTCCCAAGACAGTGCAAGCTTAGTTTTTGCTCTTTCTCCTTCGCAATTCTGGTTACGAGCGAGTAGACAACAGACACAGCAACACAAGCAGCATCACAAGTACATCTATCTTCAAATTGGTCGCTTTTCAGCAAAAATGTTGAATTTTTTTTCGGTCCAGGATTCCACTCTATTGTTTTTGTATATACTTGTATAACCAGTAAACTGAAACAAAGATCGGTGAACCGAAATTGTTAAAAAAAAGAAAACCGAAATAAGACCTTTTACCGTTCACACAATATCCGAAATAAGTTTCGCTTTGAGTCCCTTGCTTGAGTTTATCCAAAAATAACTGTGTTTTGCTGACTATGTCTAAGAACGATTTGCAGCACTGCTTTTAATAGCTTCACGCGGGTTTCCTAATAATGAAAGTTGAGACGATTTGGTATTTGGAACCAACTTGCGCCATGAGCATTCACTACATGCTGGCCAAGGGTGCACTTAGGCCAAATCGTTTGTTATCGTTGTTTATTTAAATTGTTCTCTTCCTTTTTGATTACAGGAGCTGTCAACAATGTTACCCACTTTGGAGCCTTTGTGGACATTGGTGTGGAACGCGATGGCTTGATACACAAGACGCACATGAATAATGTGGAGCTTAGCATAGGTGACCGCATAACCGCCTCGGTAATTAAGGTGGATTTGCAGCGCAATCAGCTGGGACTGCGCTTAGAGGACATGTTGCTGGAAACAGACACATCGTTTACTTTCAAAACAGATACGGAGGATTAATAAAGAGATTTAGTTAACGTTTTTTTGGAAGTTTTTAATGTGGTTGTTGTGGTTGCTCACATTTTTCAGTTTATAATTAGCATATATGTATAATATATAACTTTTTTCATATATATATATATGTGTTCATATATAACTGCTCGTATATATCGAAAGCTTATTGATTGATATTTTTGTTTCCTTTTTATATATATATATATATATATGTATATTGCATGTAAACTGCCGCTACTATAGTTTATTTCTTTTAAGAAATAAATGCGGCACTAATTTATGTTTATAAACATGTTTAACGCTTTTTATGCTCTTTTTTCCCATTTTCTTTTGTAATGTATAAGAAATTGCCTTGAAATCGAATTACATAAATTTTGTTGTCTAACTCGAAATCATATTGGGTTTTATATTTTGCTTGTATGTATGTAAATTTAGTTTATTGCCATTTTAATAGAACTGTTAAAAATTAAATATAAACAATTGTTATACAGCTTACATTTACATAATTACACAATATATAATATATATTAAAAAATATATACGTTAAACTTATGTATTCTCTTGTTTAAATGTTACTGCATCATAAATTTCATATTCTAACTACGTGGACATGTCTCGTAATAAACCAATTGTTGTTCAAATAAATATATGCATCATAATGTTGGAGAGCAAGTGTACTTAATTATAGTATGTCACTCTTATAAACTAAGTATATGCTCAAACTGACAATCGGCACATACGTTTTTATAAATTTATTCATTTGACGCCAAAAGTGTTTATTAATTAATTTTTATCATTTATAATGATAGCGTAGGTAATGTTTTAAGTATGTATATAAATTTATATATATATAAGTATATATGTTACTCTATGCATTGAGATTTTACATGTAAACAGCCGTTCAACAGTCTTTGGCAAAGAAAAACGTCTCAAATCGTATGAGTTATTGTTTTATTTTTTGAGAAAGCCAATGCTCTACATAGCAGAGAGCTATATATTATACGACCTTGAGTTTATGTAAAAATGGAAAGTTTTCAGATATGGGATTCTGTATAACACACCACAACTACAAAATCGTTTGTTTTTTTGGTTGCCCATTTCTTTTGAAATGTTTTTTTGGCGTATTGGTAACCCTACAAACAGAAATCATTTGCGGCATTATTTCCTCCCATTAAGTTTTGGAGTAATTCGACCTTTATTAAGAGTAATCACACATTGATTCTAAACTAAACGCCTTCGGGTAAATTTTATCAAGTTGACGTTGTCAAGTGTCAAACCGAATCAGTTTCAAATCGCTCAATACACATGAATTTAGACATCATTGTGCTCCTTTTTCTAACATGGAAATGATTGTAATTAATTAACTTTACAAAATATAACAATTTGTTCACACAAAGCGTGTATAATTTTCAAATTTTGTATGTGTCCGCCAAACGCGAACTCAAAATAAAAAGAGCGCTGGAGCGAAAGAGCCGCCAACGAAGTATTTGGAGCCGAGAGTGGCTTAAACGCCGTGGACAAGGACGCGACAGTTCGCACTTGATAATGCAGGAGTTGCACTACATGCGACATTCAAATCATTCAGCGGGATGCCTCCTGCTACGTTTCAGAAGCTCCTGGATATTGTTTGCCCTCTCATACAAAAATTTCTGTAAATTACAACCTTGAATATTATTTAATATATTAATTTTACAAAACTACCTATGACATTGTTCGGCGCCAAAAATCTTGTTTGTGTTCGTCCCACTTGCAGCACTAAACTGAGGTACAACACAACACTGAATTGCACTTTACAACACTTTGCATAAAATCTCGCACGATATTAGAATATGAAGTAACTCGTATAGGGTTGCAGGCGAGATAACTTACGGGCGATATTACCGTGCCATCACACGGTGCGAGATGCAACTCACACGGCCTCGCTTAAAAATCTCGTTTCGTGTAAACGGCGCCTTATGCATTTACACTTCATTGTGCTCCTTTTTCTAACATGGTTAGCATATACTCAAGAAAGTTTAGAAATCCGAGATTTAGAAGCACTCCGAATTTGATTAGGAGTAACTCAAAACTTATTCGGAGCAACACGAAATAGTTTCCGAGTGATATGAAATTTTTCGGAGTAACATAAATTTTTTCGGAGTAATACGAAATTGTTTGGGAGTGACACAAAATTGATTAGAAGTGTTCCTTGCCTCATTAGAAGTTGCGAAATTGATGAATTGTATCAGAATTGATTCAAAGCAATACGAAATTGGATCGGCGTAATTCGAAATGGATTCGAAGTAATGCGAAATTTATTGAAAGTGAACAAAAAGCGCGAAAAACTCGATGCATTTGGTTAGAAAAAAACTCATTCACTCAATTGAAAAGATATATCTATAAAATAGGCACTACCGCATATTTGACAGGGTTAGCTAATTTTGGTAACTGGTTGTCGGAAATTCATTTTTATCACTGCTTAAACTGCCGAGTTACTTGAAGCCTCACAGTGCAAATTTTGTATCATTAACTACCAACAAAATATAACAATAACAGATCAAGCCAAGTCGAAAGCACAAATCGCTTTTTTACAGTGTAAACGTGGCTAGCTAAGAGCAATTCCGACTATTGTTTAAGCTTTTATAGACGTTGGCCTACAATTTTTAAATTATGTTTAAATTTTTTACAAAAATCACCACTCCGAACAGCTGTTCAACGGCCCTTTACATACAAAACAACACATACATATGCAACACACACACAAAACTCTCAAATAGCATAGATTGCAAATGTTTTTTGTGTTTAACATTAACACATTGTTTAAATAAAAGTTAAAAGTTAGCATTAAATTTACATAAATTCAAATTAATTGGCAGACTTTTGGCGCCTCTCACTTATGTGTGTGTGTGTGTGTGTGTAAGGACCAGGGACCATTTATACAACTGTAAATGAGCGTTGTTGTTATGACTGATCACTTTCTCCCAATCTTCCTTAGTAAATGTCGGTGTGTGTGTGTGATGGTGTGTGTGGAACTGTGTGTGTGCTTAGCAGCAACGGCATTGGAGTATTTTCATGGATAATTGCGGCTGTGTTGGCAAGAAAAAAAAAAAAGAAAACAAACATATTGTAAATATTAAAAAATACATTTCTTTTCAATTTAGTTTAAACTTACCAATTGCTAAGTTATAAAAAAGTAGTCAAAATCAATAGAGAGAAACGAAAATCAAAATTATTTCTTTTTCTTCTCTTTTCTGCAATTTAAAAATGTATTAAAATGATTATAAATGATAAATTTAAGTCGAATTTGAGTGAAATTGTTTTTTATTATACAGCCAAGCTATATGTACTATGCACATTTAACATAGAATTTCAAATTTTTGCTTGCTCACATTTACACATTTAGAGAAAGACTTTCGAGATTGAGAGAGAGAGTTGTTGTTCTTGTTGTGTCGTTTACATCCAGTGCTTTATTTTGTATAGTGTTTCTGATGTGTTTTCTTGTGTTGCTAAAAAAGCAAAGGTTGCAGCTACTTAAAATTTTGATAGTTTTTCAAATCGGTTTTTCTTTAGAATTCTTTGGAAAAGTGCAAATGCCGCCAGAGTGCTCGACAACAGCAATCGCCTTCATACCATCTGTAAAATGTAAGAATTTTGCTTTTTGTTTCGTTTTCTTTTTCTTTTCTTGTTGTTCTCATCCTTTTGAGAGGTGTTTTTTGGGGTGAAACAAAACTGATAAAATGCTTGGGGAAAACTTCATTTTCTGTTCTTGATTTTGATGATTATGTCCACTTGTTAGCGCATGAATAATTTATATACACTGCTTTTGGAGTATATGAGTTTAAAAATAAAACTTAAGCTTTGCCTGCACTTGCGATAGATAGCGTGTCATATTTGCCTTTATTCAGATAAACTAGTTTTTAAGCAACGAGGCGTAGAAGTTTCTAAACAAAAAGCAAGTCCTAAGTTTTTAAAGAGCAACCAAATCTATGACTCAGTATCAATCAGATTTTTTTTTTTTTTTTTGTATATTGTTATACATACAATTGGAATTGTAAATAAATCTCAATATTTTTAAACTTCATCGGTTTTAATCTAGTCTCCTTCAAGCGATACACATATGCCATGCCAGCTCTTTTCCCAATCATTTGAACATGTTGGCCGGGATATCCTTCTGCAGCTGCAGCGAATTTTCTTTTATGGCCTCAATTGTGTCGAAACGGCTTCCACGGAGTGTTAATTTTAGTTTTGGAAACAAAAAAAAAGTTAACTTGGGGCCAAATCTGGTGAACACGTTGATTGATCGATGATGTTAAATGAGTTTATGGCCTTTTAATCATTCACAATTACAGCTCGGAAATGTCCTTGAGTTGTTGGACCACAATTGCGGCCTTTTATGACGCATATGTAATTTTAAGCAATTTCAGTGGCTTTTCTGTATTTTCATAGCTCTAATATCAATTTCGGACTATTTCATATCATTTTCGGACTGCTCTAAAACAACTACGGATTATTCTGCGTGATGCGACAAAGCAAAGGGCATTAAACGGCTAAGGAAGACCATTGCTTCTTACACGTTTTCTAGTTCAAGAAAGCAAATTTGGTAATTTATCCCTCAACGCTTCACAGTTAATGGTAAACCAAAAATCCTAACTTTTGTAGGCTTCGAGATAGCTCGTTAAACTTAAAATTCAACAAAATGCTATTATAGATACACAACACATATAGATTTGCGCGAAAATTTTACATATTTTCTTTATTGGGAAATCCCATACTAGAACCTTTTCTTGTCTGGAAAAAAATATGTTGTCTACTTCTTTCGGTTTATGAATAAGACTACATAAATATGGGTTTCCATATATTACGTCATCACTGATAGGGTGGGGTAGGGGTTACCTAATTGATTACGTTTCATCACATGGGGGGAAAAGGGTTAAAGGTGTTGAGGCTTTTTAAAAAAAAGCTGAATGTGATGACGAACACGATATTCCAGTCATTTCTAATAGTAGGATTTAGTATTTGGTGCGAAGGAAGCCTACTTCTCTCTTTGCGTGTTTGAAGTGGTGCCTTTTCTAAACAGTTATACTTTTAGTCTGCCGGATCACTGTAGAGTGTCCATATATCGTGCCTAAAAGACTCTATCATTGAGTCAGATTTGTATATAAATACATATTTACAATGTTCAAATCCGACATCTGTAGCAAAATGTTGCAATATCTTTATAAGATGACAGTTATTAGTCTAATGTTGGGCGATCCTTGCAGACACTGGCGTGTTTAAGGCGGCTGATTGGGGAATCAGTGGCGTAGTAAGCTTTTTGCCATAGAAGATACAGATAAAATTTCATGTACATATCCAAGCATTTGTTAATTTTTTCAAAATTTGATGGATCATGGACCTTGGAACGTCTCCTCTGTTCATGTCCGCTTTCCTGAAGAATGCTCAATCATCTTGGTCGAGTCTTTTGAGGACAGCATTTCGTAGCTGTCCGTAATTAGTCCCAAACGTATTGCAGATTTTATCTCTGCATGTGGATAGACCTCGCCCCGATCATGTTTTCTTTGAACGAAAAAGATATGATAATTCTTGATTGCAAGGGGAGGGGAGGGGGTCAGAAATGGGTAAAAACGTGATGACGTAATATATGGAAGGCCCCTAAGTTACATATAGTTTACAATATAAATCGTGCTCATTGATATCTTTGAAGCTATTTTGACAAAAAGGACTCGCTATTTATCGCCAAGTTAAGCAGCACTTAAGTAACACCAAAAAAAAAATAAGCCACAATTAGTATTATCTTCTGGTTAACGAGTGCAACCAACAACAAATGTGTGTATGTATAGCATGTATGTGTGTATACAATTTGTTTATAATAAAAACGTTTGTAAAATGTTATACTTTTAATGTGCGCTTTTGTAAAACTTGTTTTAGATTTAGAATGTTTATGTTAATGCTTTAAGCCTAAGTATAAACTGTAAACTTTGCTACTTTTGAACCACTTAGTTCTTGCTTTAGTTTGAATTCTATTTTGTTTTTTTTTTGTTTTATTTTCAATTTTGTTTAACGTCAAACATTGTTTATATTCAAGTGCTACAAAACAGTTCTCTAAGACTATGCTAAATTTGCCAACTTTCAATTGGAATTTCTCTTCTATTAGCTAAATGCTAATTTGTTGCTAAATTTTAAAACTTTTATCATGAGTTTTCTCACAGTTATTTGTGTGGTTTGTTTAAAATAAAACTCAATAGCAAAATGACTTTTTTGTTGTTGTATTTAAAACTAATTATTTATATATTTGAGTTTTGTAGTTTTAATGCCTACGCGCAACTCTCAAGTCTAACTGGTTTTGCATAAGAAGTGTCAATTTATACATAATGCATAAAATGCATTTTTGTTAAAATTATTAACGCATGTTTTATGTAGTTATATAAAAAAGCTGTTGCAATTTAAAGCTTTGATGTGGGGGGGATAGAGCATTGCATGTATGAAATGCCTATAAACAAAGGCAACACACTGACGACACAAAAATGTATGGCTTATATTTACAATTAAGAAAATGTTACAATTAACACGATTTGTAAGCAACACAATACAGAAAATATACATAAAGGAAAACAAGCACGCTTCGAACACATGGCACAGACGCACGTAAAGGAACTAAACGAAACGACACAGAAAACAGCAAAAACTAAAAGTTTAAATAAAAACATTACAAAAAAAAAATATAGTAAGTTTAGAGAAAATTAGACAGAAACTGCAATTTAAACCACACAAGCTGAGAAAACTCCCATTACGCGTCAGCCAATATCTTGCTGCTGCTGCTGGGAGTGCGATCCTGCAGCAGCAGCAGCGGAACTGGCTGATCGTGGCTGGTAGCCGTACCTGCTGCTGTTCGAGGTGACCTGCGGCGGAGCTACAGGCTGCTGTGCAATAATACTTTGTGGCGTTGTTGTTGCTGCTGGCTGACGCTGTGTGGGAGCGCCCGAAGGGAATGTATCCGCCTCCTCGTCATGCGCTGGCTGGCTTTGCTGCTGTTGCTGTAGCTCCAATTGCTGCTGGTCCGCCAACATTTTGGCGCTTAATATGCTAACATACGTTCGATAGCGTCGTAGCTGCGGGAAGTAAAAAGTTAGATTAGAATCTGTTTTCCAAAGATAAGTATTTAAAAAGTAGCAGTCCATACAAAGTGCAATACACTCATCTTATAAAATAAACTGCGTCTAGAGTGTATAATGTTGTGAGCGGGTTAGAGAATACCACCTCAGCAGGTCTACAATAACACTGGATTCTTTTGAGACCAGTGGAGCTACCCCAGGGTTGTGCGTAGGGTTTGGGACCCACCACGTAAAACCACAATTCCAATTAAAGAATGTATTTACATCAGGCCTTAACCCGATAACGGGTTGTAATGGCTAGTTAAGAAAAAGAAGTGTGTATAATGCTCTTCCCTAGAGTACTTCATTGCGTCTTGAAATCAAACCAAAATCTTTTGATAAAGTAACGATGTGATTGAGCATTTGAGCATAATACTAAGAGAGTGGCCTCAAAAACCTTTTCCCAATACAATTTAAAGCAAAAAAATATGTTGACCTACTTAACTGGGCTTACAATAGTTTTCGTTAGCTCTACTTTTGACCCAACAATTTCTAAATTTCTTAATCCCATTTATAAAATTAATCATATTTTTAACTGTTAATGGTCAACTACTGCTTTATGGCGCTGAAGCATGGGTGCATCTACTCCGTAAGATCTTTGACCCTCTACGACACCCGATTGAACAACGAACTCTAACAGAGACGCCTGGAGAAGAGCTTTACATCAGGCCGGTAACGGGTTGTTATGGCCAGCTAAGTAAGTAAGTGAAGGGCCACTTAAGAATCAATTTCGAACTGCTAACAAATCACTTTGCTACGCACTTGCACGTTAATCTAGTGAATCCTCATCAGTCTTTAAATAAACCTTACTTCGTATTGCAAATAGCTTTCTTTTTCCTTGTAGTTTTGCAGCGGCAATCCCTTGCTTGGTATGGGTCCTTTTTTATGCTCGTTTAATTCATGCTCCAATTGCGCCAGCTGCTGCTCATGTGAGTCCAGTTGATCCTTCTACAAGAACAACAAACATATAAAGAACATTTTCATTGCAAGCATAGCATATATAGTAAGTTTTCATACCATAAGCAGCTTGGTCTGCGTGCTGGGCAGCAGTGGTCGCTGAAAACGCTTTTGACTGCCGACGCCGCCCTCCAAGGGTGGCGCCGAAAATGCGGCACATACAAAATTTATGGTTTCCACCCAGGATTGCAGCTCTTTGGAATCACTGGTTTGAAAGAGATATTCAGCCTGATCGGCGGTTTGTAGCCGGAACACATGTTGCTTCTTGGTATAGTCATTGGCCTTGGTGGCCAGTGCGTGATGTATACGTATAGCGTTGTGCAGATTGTCGGACATCTGTAAAATGAGACAAAATATATTATGGTAATTAGTTATTAGTTATTATGAAGATAAATCCATAAGATGGCATATATATTAGACATTATAGGAACCAAGTTCACTTATATGTAAAAGATATTAAGCCAAGATACATAGTAAACGCTCTGCTGACGCAACATATTTTTAGAACTCACTTGACTTTTCCGAAAACCATGCTCATCTTTGTGCAAATACAAAACCAAATCCCGTAGTGTGCAGTAAAACATTTTCCACGATCTCTTGCCAAAAGGCGCTGCAATCAAACAGTGTAAGTAAATCCATAAGTAATTGGAGAACCCATACTCACTCTTCTTATAACTGCTGTCGTAACAGCATTTACGCATCACATAGCCCTTCTTGTACTCTATGGCCGTGGCAGATTCGGGTGTGTCCAGAAAAGGATTTTGTCCAACAGCAGTAATAGTATTCGTGCGTTGCTGTAAATCAGCCGCATCGTCATCACTGCAAAAAACATAGAACAAGTCATTAATAGACATCTAAAAAGTATAAAACAAAGATATATCACGTACAGCGCCCACTCTAGTGGCTTCGTTTTGATGGCCTGATACAAATATTTAAGCACATCCTTGGGAAAGTTTTCGCCATCATTGAGATCGGCAAGATTGTCCACAAATTCGGCACAGCTCATCTTGCGATTCATGTTCTGTCCGTGCAGATCCGTATTTAGCAACATAATGGCACATGTCAGCGTGTGCACAGCATCCTGCGAGTTAAATGTGCCTGGATTGCAATCTAGAAAGCGTTTGGAAAAGTGTACAAGCACACGTTCGCGTTCCTGCGTCTCCCCGGATAAGGAAAACTGCTGTAGAAATTCACGCAACGCCTGATCCAGAGTCTTTTTCTCAAAAGTAAAATGCTTCAGATACTCATCGGCCACGGCGCGGCTGAAGTCATTGCTGCAAAAGAATTCGAATTAATATAATTTGCATTAAAATAAAAATAAATCGTAGCTTACTTTTTGCTAAGATGTCGCGATACATCGCTCTTCTTGAAACCATCGAGTGAGTACAGTCTTTTGGCCAGGCGTATGGCCGAGGGCATATCCACAGCTTTGGGAGAGTAGTGATAGGAATGCAGCGATTCTACATCGCTACCATCATCGGAGACGGGCGGCGAGGCATCGCGTAAAGCCTGCGCTAATATGGCTGTGGGCGCTTCATCGGTTAGCGTAGCGACATCATCTTCAGAGTCCTTCAGCTCAGAGTAGGCCGAACGTGGCGAGTTGCTATTGTTGCTGTTATCCATGCCACGCACTTGTATTACCAGTTTATGCTCCGATTGTTGCTGTTGTTGCATCAGCTGCTGTTGCTGCTGAGCCTTTAGCTGCTGCTTAAGCTGCTGACGTTGATGTGTGGCTGCATCCGATACAAGTATGGTGGAGTCCGAATCGCTGGGATCGCTAAGTATCATGCCGCCTAAAATATCGCGAGAACTCAATAAATTATCGTCGTCTTGATAGTCGGGACTAGAGATATTTGATATGGCCTCTGAGACGCTTTGATCGCCGGCCCCAACACCACCGCCACCACCACCACCACACCCGCTAATAGTAGGACAAGTTAACAGACCCATGGCTGGCGACTGCTCAGCTGCATTTGCCGACTGCATGGCCGTCGTTTGTTGTAGCTGTTGCTGCTGTGGGTTAGCCATTGTTTGGCCATTACTTTGCAGCTGCTGAGCGCCCATGCCAAGCGCACCTTTCGAGCCCGACGATGACATGACGGACGAAGATACCGATGTGGGTGATGCCGGACTGCCGGCCGAGTGTTGAGGCGATGAACTAATAGAACTTGAATGTGAATTTGAATGCGAATTCTGACCGTAGTGTTGTTGTTGTTGTTGCTGTTGTTGCAGTAGATGTTGCTGATGTGCCGCGTTAAACTGCTGTAGCTGCTGTTGTTGTTGTTGCTGTTGCTGCTGAATCAATTGCAATTGATGCGGATGTAGTGGAGCATTATAGGTCCAGACAATGCGATCATGATTCGATGCCTAAATTAGAATAATATATGTCAGTATTTATTCATATAGAGTTGTTGTATGTATATATGTATGTGTAGCGTCTATATCAAGGCTGCAAACCACGGTAACTCTATAAAGAGCGTTTTCTTTGTTGGGCAACAAGTTAGAAACTTTTATTCCGGTGTAGTTTTGAAATTAAGCCTAAGATTCACAACAAAGTCTTCAAATTTCTACGCACAAAAGTTGGGGATTGAACAAAATACACACAATTTGAAATATAAGTCGAATGTTATGTTCGATCAGGGATTCAAACCGTATTCGTAAGCGTTACCGTTATCTAAAAAAACCGATTGAATTTTGAAACCGTAACCGTACCGTAACGGAAATGCAGTTGATTTTGTCAACGAGCATGAAAGTAATAGAGAGGAATCCTTGACCGTTTCATTGAGTCGACTTGCTGAAAAGCGACCATTCCCAAGACAGTGCATACATATGCCTAGTTTATGCTCTTTCCCTTTCTTAATTTTGGCTACGAGCGAGTCGGTCTAACAGACACAGCAACACAAGCAGCATCACGCTTTTCACCAAATATTTTGAAATTTTTTACGGTCCAGGATTCCACTCTTTTACTTATATGCTTCTAGGTTTTTGTATAGGAACCCGTATAAGCGGTAAACCGAAACAAATATCGGTGAATAGAATCAAAACCAATATTATTAAAAAAAAAAAGAAAACCTAAATAAAACCGTTTGCCGGATCAGGAGTAGCGAGTAGTAGTATCTTAATCTGTTGTATGTGTATCCTAGTTTCGACATAAGCCCGTAATTTAAGATATATGCAATATAATAGTAATATCGGAACCGTTTGCAGCCCTGATCTATACACGGTCTATCAACTATTTATGTAAATATTATAATACAAGGAGCTCCGCCCCTGAGAGTATATAAGTACATCAATTCATAGCATAATTTTTCATTTCAACTGCTGTCATTTTTATCTGCATATAGTTACATACATATAATTATAGAGTATACCCAATGTAAAGCCCTAAATAACTGTAATATGCAGAGTGTAACTGTTTGCCTGTGTATGTGGTGTTCATGTACATATGTATCTGTGTATGTATATGTTTATGTTGGTATGTATGTGTGTAGGCGTGGCAAGCGTTTGTTCAAAAGCCTTTTTTTTTTGTTTTAACTACTTTTACTTTACAAATTAGCACAATCCACAACTAAAATACGATAAATGATAAAAACTTTTCATTACGTCATGCCAACAGAAAGTAAACAGCAACCTTTTTATGTAAAATATATTTTAATTTGCTGCTGCAATCCGCTGTGGTTGTTGTTCGCACTGTCGTTGCTGCTGCTGTTGCGGTTGTTGTTGCCGTTGTTGTTTCGGTTGCCGCTGCATCAAAAGTTATGCGCGGCAAGTTTACAGCAACGGTTTCATTACAGTTATTGTTGTTGTTCAGGTTGTGCTCACACTCGTTGTTATTAAGCGACGAGTTGTTTGCCTTGCCTACAACTGTTGCATCACTCGCTGATGTTGCTGTTGTGTTTGTTGTTGACTAAAAGCACAGACATAAAGTTGAGCGCGAACAAGAGATGCACACAATAAACATTGTTTTTTTTTTATTTAACGAAATAACAAGAAAACAAAAATAGGAAAATAAGAACACAAGAGTAAATAGTAAGAGTAGAGTAGAAATAGAATAGATAGAATATATAGTAAGTAAATAAACGTGATTACAGAGACAGTAACGAGTAAGTAGAAGGATCATTAATAATAATGTTAAAAAATTACAAAATGAGCTACGAGTATGTACGGCGAGTAAATGAGGAGCTAACGAGTACAATAAGCGTAAGTTCAGCGAGATGAAATGGAATACCACAATGCGGAACAAATGAGTAGTGGTTGTTGTTGTAGTCTTAGTACGAGTCAGTTCAACGAGTAAACACATTGTAACGAGTAGGATGAGCTAGTGCAAATGTAAAGTACAATGATAAGAAGTCAAGAGTAAGTCGAACGAGAAGAAACATTGTATCAGAGAGATACGCCGAAAAATAAACACAAAAGGAAAGCTGCATTTATTACATATGAAAATATGTCTGCAAAACAACGAGAGCAAAAGAGCCTAGTCGCGAATTCAGTCTGCCAGAAGAATAAGCTACCATATATAAGGTACGAGTAATTCCAACGAGTTGAAATAAAGAAGATAACGAGAAAAAGCTACACGTTCGGTGAACGCGAGCAACAATATTCGAAATAACATACAATGAAGATAAAAAAGCAATTTAAAGTAACGAACAAATACAACAAGTACAAGTTTAAAACGAAATTACAAGTTTTTAACTTAAATTTCAGTAAATTAAATGACAATATATAATGCGAATAAGCGATTTTTGAATTGTGCAAATGAGAGTACAAAGAAATTCAGTCATATAAATTAACTTTAAATATCTACATAACTTCAAAGAGTCGAAATAAGTTACTTGTAGTTGTCAAAGTTGAAAATGATACGAATTAAGAGTAAGCATTGTTCGAGTAGCAATCGAAAGTAACGAGTTACATTTGATAATAACGAGTATGAAGATGCAATGCATGGGATGAGGATAGAAAATGCAGTTGATTATGGTTATGCCTTGACGAGCAACAACACTACGACACACTACACTACAATAAAATACACACATCACTAGTAATACCAACAATTTCACATATAAACTGAGTAACGCTACAGTAACATTGATCTGTGCGTGTTCTGAATTTCGTATTTCTCTAACTATCTACATATGTGTACATAAGAGCCAAGCCCAAGTCCTAGAACACATTAGCTGCCCCACCCAGGGTGCTGCACCATACCAATCGGCGCCTCCCATGTAACTCCAAGCTTACCTGCGAATCCTCAGAGTCGTGACGCGTGTCCAGCAGCGTATTCAATGAACTATTCACATCCTCATCAATATCAATGGGTATCACAGCCGCAATGCCCTCGCGCTGTATTTGTTGCAGATGATCCTCGGATTTACTAGTTCGAAAACCTGCAGCATCACATTTGCGCACCACGTGACCGTTGTGGCGCCGCACAACAACACCAGCGCCAGCCGCTGCGCTGCTAGACTCGGCCGCCAAAGAGCTCGGCTCTGGGCTGGTGGGCACTGAGTTGGCTGTCTCCTTGTCAATAAGTGGCGCTGACAGCGAAATCGGAGAAGTTGGCACTGAGAAAGAAGTTTCGTCCTGCGAGGTATTTGTGCCGCCGCCGCCGCCGCCACCACAGATACCCAGACCAGCTTCGCTTTTAACAGTCGTTGACGAGGTGGAACCAGAGCCGGAGTAGGCGTTGTGTTGCGAACGCCCGGCACAGTCCACGCTGTCGCGATTACGATGATGCTGCAGCTGATGCTGACGCGTGGCAGTTTTTTGTTTTAGGGCACGCAAACGCTGCTTGGCCGAGCCTGAACCTATTGAATTTGTAGAGTATTCCTCGTCGCCTGCATCGTTTTCCTCGTCATAGGCATCGTCGTCTACCAGACACTGGCGATCGCTGTCGTCTTCGTTAACGCCACGTCCGCCGCTTTGATAAGTTTCGATGTTTGTGATGTCGTAGTGAGTTTGATCCTCCTCGTTTTCCTCTTCTTCAGGACCCAGTTCGTCTTCGTTTTGATAGTACTCGTAGCATTGTGGTATGCGTTGCTGCTGTCGAATGCGTTGACGCTGTTGTTGTTGCTGTTGGTGATGTTGTTGGTGATGTTGTTGGTGATGTTGTTGGTGATGTTGTTGGTGATGTTGTTGCTGCTGCTGCTGCTGCCGCTGTCGTTTATTGTCCTGTTCCACGTCGTTCTCTTCTACAACATATTCGGCAACTTCATCACGCTCCAGCTCTTCGCATAGCAAAAGCGTATCATTGGTTGGAGAATCCCGACGATTGTAGCTATTGTTTATGCTGTCACGTTGCTGTTGCTGCTGCTGCTGATGTTGCTGACTAAGCAGACCACGCTGCAATTTGGCTTCACGTTTAACCGAATCGGAGCTACCCGTATTGGTGGGTGAATCCACCGAAGATGATGAAGTGGGCGATGATTCACCAGAGGCACGCGGTGCTAAGGCGCCGTTGGCACGCGTACTGGTTACACTGCGATTGGGCAAATCACGTAAGCTGTCCACCTGCAGGCAAGAAAATTTAATTATTAAAAGGAAAGAAAAACTTCTTGGTTTTTAGATTACTCATTACAAACTCAATTAACTATTCATTACGCGAAAAATTCAATTATTACCTTTTTGGCATGCGCCGGCAATAGATTGCTGGATTGCTGTGTTCTAGATAGATTCAGTATCAAATCACCGGTCATCATGTAAGCCTCAAAGCGTGGCGCCTTCGCCGGCTGTGGTGGCGCCGAATTTGGTTCCGGTTCCAATTGACGCTGCCGCGTCACCGGACTGCCACTATAACTATTTGAATGCTGCAGCTGTTGTTGTGTATTATTGGCATTGGCGGTACCGTTGGCGGTACTAGCTCCAGATCCACCACTGGCCTTTGTGGGTATTTGCGATGGACGTGGTCGCTTATGCTGCGGCGAATGCAGCACAGGCGCTGGTTTTGGTGCGGCACATTTAAGCGCCTGTGGAATGCGTGATGGTCGAAATGTGGGCGATGTTGTGCCGCTGCCGCTGCCGCCTCCTTCTCCGCCTCCAGTTGGTGATGTGGCCGATGTATAGGTAGTGGTTGTTGTTGTGGTCTCAACAATTTGTATCTTGGTCGAGGATGTAGAAGAGTTGCGGCTATGTGTGTACGTTGTTGACGATGTGGGAGCTGCGGGCGCGTTATGGCGCAGCGAAGGCAACTGTGTGGGTGATTTGTAGCGCGCTGCGCTTGAAGCGGCAGCGACGGTCTGTGTAGGCGTGGTTGCAACTCTCTGTTGCTGCGAGTTGTTGTGCGTGGGCGAATCGTAGTGTCTTTGCTGTTGTCTCTGCTGGGTGTTGGTATTCGGCGAAGCTGTTATGCTACTGCTGTAGTCGTAAATATTTTGAGATTCTATATCCACATAGTGTGGACTCTGCGTGTTGGCCAGTTGTTCTTTAATGCGTGCTTTTAGCTTGGGATCTATATAATACCAAAAGTAAGAAATTTTATTTTTCGAGAGCAACATTTTTGAGTTGTTTGTCTGTAAATACCTCGTTTCAGTTCTAGGGTTACTAGTTGTTCAGAAAGGCGCAGGCATTTGAGTACTATAGCATAAAGGACAAGAGTTAATATAGATTTGGCTAACACATGTGTGTATTTTCATGTCAATACTTGCCTTCCTTCGTTGTATAGCGATGTACATCAGTGCCATTGACTTTTAGTATAACGTCACCCGCTTCAACCTGAGAAAATGAATAGGAAAAGGATTGTTGTTATTATTGTGGCTTGTATAAATTCATTACGTATAAAAGCGCCATTGCAATTTCCGCTAAAACAAATCACTTTCTCTTGGCAACACATACAAATCTAGAAATGTTAAGTTTATACGACTGATTATTGCGATTTTCAAAACATTTTTTTAGCCAATGCTTGAAACCGATGAATTTAGCGTATGTCTCAAGAAGATGATGAGGTGGAATATGTCCTACTTCAAGAGGCGCACGAAGTTTGCGCAGTTAGCTACTACAATATATATTCGTTGCTCTGTATCAATCAGATATGCCGTCCAGTTTAAGTATAAAGATAATCATGCCTGTTCCGGATTTCTATTCAGTTTGGTCGATTTTACAATACTGTTCACACAGTGATTTCAATATAAATATTTTCTTCTTTTTTTGGGTTCCGGATCGAAGTGCAAAGAAATGGAAGGGTCGGTTCGGTTATCGAGGTTCGCACCTTGTTCAGAGAATTTCATTGGCAGGACAGGAAAATAAAAAAAAAACTAATAAAAAGAACTATTTGGAGTGTCAAAGATCTTATCTATCTATCATATAAATAGACTAAAAAAAAATTTTGTGAACCCTTTTTCGACAGCTATATGAGAAGAAATAGGAGTGAAACTTATATCATTGTTTAGGGAATTTCTATAAGAAGTGCAGATTTGTCGGTTCATGTCGATATATCAAACCGTTCCCCCGTGAAGAAATTGCGCGGTTTCCACCCACACCATAAAGTTATCGAATTGAAACTTGACTCAGCTATGCACAATGTTACTGTGTATTTGCGGTGTAAAAATCATCAAAAAAAAGTCTTATTTTGGTGGACAAAAAAGCGAAAAACTACAAAAAAAAAAAAAGAAACAAAATCTCAAAGCCTATTATTTTTTCCCAAAACTGTGCACAATGTCTGGCAACACCTACTAATTGGAAAGGGTAGGCGAAACTGGAAAAGGAATACGATCTACCTACATAGGGGCAAGGAGGATGTGAGCGAAGCTAGAAGGGGGCGGAATGAAACGTAAAACGGAATGAAATCGCTTCATCTTATAGCTCTTGAAGTGAGGATGAGGAACATTAAGAGGAAGAGGAGGAGAATGAGAAAGAGGAATAGGAAGTGGAAAAGGAAGATGAAAAAGAAAAAGAGGTAAAAAGGGGATCGGAAAGGTGAACTTGCTCCACTACGAGAGTGGCACGGGGGCTGGTGAGCGGAGCGATCAGGGGGTTTAGCCCCCTAGTATTCATAATTTCTCATATTTTTGGTGCTTAAAGTGCCTCTTCTGCAACTCTCGATTTTGTGAAAATTGTGAACATCCTTCGCATAAACTCGATAGCACACATACGCACACACACTCGCACACACAAATGCGAATTCGCGCACAGTATTCGATTATCATCAAATTGATATGAAAAGCTTATTGATTTTCCGTCAATCTTTTGTTGTATTTTGCAAACACACATAAAATGGCAGGCCAATAATAAAAGGCGTGCACACAACAGTCGAAACTTGTAAACTATTTTTAATTTTTTTTCTATTCGTTATGGGCCAACTAATGAACCCATGTCCATGTGCTGCCACCTCTCTGCCCCCCACATTGCTCCGGTGACGTCTCTGGCGCCAACGACGTCGACATTGGCGCCTTTTTTTGTTTTGTTACTTGCTGACGCAAATTTCGAGTGGCACCGGCCGTGTCCCTGGCACAAAGCACAGTTAATGACGGCATAGACTTATAGTCAACATGGAATATCTTATATTCAATAAATTTTCTTGAGCATTAACATTAAACGAAACGAACTCAAGGCCATGTTGCCATTTGGGCTTGATGGAAAATGTATAAGACACGAAACGCGGTTGTACTTTAATTGCATAATTAATGTCGCAAGTGTGCTTTTATTGCTGCACACATACTATACGTATTTATCTCCTTTACATATTTAAAATTGTCACATTACTTTTCGTTTTGTTTTTGTCCGCTTTTTATTGACCGCCCGGCGGCAATTAAAAGTTTTATTAAAATGCATGCTCTGCTTTTTGTTAAACCATTCACAATAGAGCATTGCAGCAGCAGCAGCTGAGCGCAGATGCTCTGGTATGGAGGCGCAGCTACGTTCAATCTGCATGACAACGCTGCAAAGCGTATGGCAGAGAGAGAGAGAAAGAGAGCGAGAGAGAACAGGACAAGAACAAGTGTGCGTGTGTCAGCGCCAGTGCAAGTTCAGGGGTGTTGAGCAGGGCGCCTCTTCGTAGGGGCCGCCCAAGATCAAACATCTTTACGCTGAACCATCAGCATTATGGTAATTTACTTCAGGACGCTGTTTAAGTGAGCTTGACTTAATTTCTATACCCTGTACACAAAGTGTAAAAAGGTGTTATAGATGTGTGCAATGTATGTAAAAGGCAGTGGGATGGCGCGGCAGACCATAAGTTCCATGAAATTGGGTAGCTATGGCTGTATGAGTGGCTAGATCTGCGAGACCATAACAGCTAGCGACACAAAATTTAACCAAAATATGCGAGAAAAATCAGGAAAGATGAAGGAATTTCTTAGTTTACAGCCTTGAATCTATCAAGTCGAAACTCGACAGAGGGTTGATGTTATGTTTTAAAAATGTTCGAAATAGGAAAAATACATTAAAGGTTATAGTCAAAAATATGCACCTTCGCCTATTAACTGTTACAAAATTCCGCTACATGTAAATATGGATACATGTAAGCAGAGTTACTAAAGTTGGTGTGGAGACTCGTGTGAGCCAAATCATTAAAACTGTATTCACCGTTTTTCAATAGAAGCTTCTGAAGAAGCTGGAACTTCCCAATAGGAAAATGTTTACAATCAAATCGATCTTATGAAAATATACATAAAAGTGGATACTTCCGTTCCCATTTTACAGTAAGTTGGATTAAGTGTTGATAAAGAAAAAGGATACAGTGCATTCCACTGTCGGGCAACGTCCCGACTGTCTGCATAACATACATTCTTTGTTCCCATTTGACAGAAATTCATGAGCGTGAAACAAAAACCATCAAAACTTGGATCGAATCAGAATCGACACTGTAGGCTGGCAAAAGGATAAGTTTCAGAAAGCGTCACATCTTTTGAAAGCTGTAATAACCATTATAATATAATCCTTAGTATATTTTACTACGCCATAACAATAAGGCGCTTCGTGGATCGTCTGACAAATTGTAGCTGTCTTTCGATTCCAATGAATTACTGAAATGTCTCGCTCAACGTGTTAAGGCCAAAATTATTTCGGCCATCCAAACAGCAAAGTATAATTAATGACACTTTTTATTTCAATAATATACGTTACGTATAGTTCAACAATAAAAAAGTGGGGTTTCTTCACTTCAATGTCAAGTCGTCAGCGCCTAGCAGAAGCAGTAATGAAACTATTAAAAGACAATATCTTCCTACTGAGAAATTGGCAAGGTCAAGTTTAAAAACAAACAAAAACATGTCTTTGAGGTAAAACACTTGATTCTAAAGCGTCGTTACTTGTATTCAAAAACCACATTTTTATAGGCTCTTGTAAAGTTTGAAGGACGTCAAATTAGAAAGCACAAACATTGTAGCTCGAAGAAGCATGTTCCTTTTATTAGCAGTCGAAAAAGTGTAATTTTATTGTAACAATCATAGTTTGTTACAATTCATTTTTAGAGACTTAAAATAAAAGAAGTGCAAATGTTTGCAGGAAGTACGGACGGATAAGAGAAGCAATGCGTGTCAAAAAAGTTTGAACAAGGCGCCACATGTGCTTGAGCCGGCACTGGGGAGAGAAAACAGGTTGAAGCTAGTGAGGGACATCTGCACACAGTGCAGCTCATTAAATTAAAACAAAATTTAAATTAATTGCGCACTGTGGGCCTAAAAAAGATGTTGACATGAAATATTTATGTAATAAGGGGCGTTGTGCTCTAGGCACAGCTCATTCAGTACTAGTAGTAGTTCAGGGCACACATTCGACATGAAAAGTGCATAAGAAATTTGCTAGCTGACAAAAAACACGTAAAACACATTTTGTGTTCTTTAACTTTAACAAAGGTAACCAGCCGGCCGGCAATCTAGACAGACAGACAGGCAGACAGACGGCTACAACAAAGACACTTTCAGTTGTGTGACATAAAGCAGCAGCAGCAGACAACGAGGCAAGGTTGGCCGCACCCCACTGACATTTACGTAGCTACAGAACGAAGACTACTTGTGACATGGGTGTGTGTGTGTGTTTGTGTTTGGGTTTGAACCTGAGTACAACCTGTGCACATCTTCGATTCTATCTGTTAATGCAATTAAACAACACTTGAAACTCAGCAAAACAGCAGTGCAGCACACAGAGAGAAATCAATGCACAAATGCAAATTAGCAACCAAGTTTCTTGCGTACATGCGCAAACAACCACACAAACAAGCAAATTACACTGCACTCGCGAAAACGTAGACACTCCATAATGTGCACCAGGTTGTATTTCACATTTACTACTTTAAAGAGAGATCAAAGTTCGACAGACCTGTAATGTGAACTGACTGATTTTTCTCAAAAATGCTTCAATACTTTCGAATTATCCATGCAAACAGCACAAATTTTGATGAAACGACGTTTGAAAAAGTAAAATTTGAAAAAATATTCTAAAAATTTTGAGAAGATTTTAAAGAATTTGAAACATATAAATTCTGCAAATCGATTTAAAAGAATAGATTTGTATTACCTCTTTACAAAACCTTAAAAAAATTGTGTATATTTTACCGAATTACTGATTAATCAGCTCTCTATAGAAAGCAAAGACGACTAACAAAAACATAATATTTTAAGAGTGTTATACAACTTTTATTTGGTTTTAATTTAGTTTTGACCTACAACATCCGCATCTAGTGATAGAATAGTTAAAGCACTTTTTGTAGAACTACATAATATTTGTAATAATATCCCGTGTTGTGAGCGGGTTAGAGAACCTCAGGGTTTGGGATCCACCACGTAAAACCACAATTCCAATGAAAGAATTTATTTACATCAGGCCGTAGCCCGATAACACGGGTTGTTATGGCCAGTTAAGAAGAAGACATAATATTTTTAGAGAACACTTTTGTTACTCTGTTTTTCATTAAAAATCTTGTATTTTTTAAACGACCGATTTTTCGGAAAAAAAAGTGCGAAAACTATCGAATACCCCATAAATGTTCGAACCCGGCTTTCAGTCCTGATGCTTAAATTAAAAAAAGTTAATACTAACAAATGCACACAAATAGCTCTTTTCATTTAAAACGTAAAAATAGTCCTAAATATTGATCACATCACGTCAACAACTTGCAAACATGAATACTCTTGGCCTTAATTAGTTAACGTTATCGAGAGTGCACTGTAATAAAAGACAAAAAGAAAAACAAGGTGTTTGCTTTCAGTAAGCTTTTCACTTTCACGCTGTGCATCTCATCTCCAAAGTGGCAAGAGATTATAAACAACAAGATACCTGATGTTGGCCCCTGGCAACACCGACAAAAGTTAAAACAATCAGTTACACTTCATTGAATTCAGTTAGCGGACATCTTGCGCCTTGCCAATGCTTTTTGCTCAAATTGAAATTGGTTTGAATTGATTTGTTTTCACGCCGACGCCGACGTCGCTGCCGCTGCTGACTGCAGCGTTTTCTTTATTTTCTTTTCTTTCGTTTTACTTTTCACGTCCCGTTTTCGCGTATTCGCGTGCAACGTCAACAGAGTCGTCCGTTCTATTGCGCTGACGGTTTTACTTTGAAAATTCGGCTCTTTTGTAACGTTTCCATTTGGCATTGTCGGGTCCAATGATACTATTAAAGAATCATAACAACAACAACAACAACGACGACGACAAGTGCAACGAGTGCAATCGTTTCGTGAGAGACTCTTGGCTTGAGAGCGCTCAAAATTGCAGCGAAAGTTTTGCTCTCAGTAAGGACTTGCCAACAGCTACTTGCGGCGTTGCCAGATTAACTAGATAAATTTGTGTTTGTACTTTGTATAGCGTTTAACCCTTTTTAGGTCGCTGTTCGAAAACTCGCACAGTAAAATTAACCATATTCACATGCATTTTTTCTACGTGACGTTTTACCTATTGGTGCAATATTAAAGTTAATTTTGTAAACTCTCAGAAAATTAGCATGTTGATTGTTCACCACCCCCCACCAGCTGGAATTTGTAAAGACCTTTTCAAGGAGATATTTTTTTAATGAAAAAGAAACTTAATTCTAAGTGATACCTCAAATAGACAAAACAATACACTTTTCATTTACCGGAAATGCGTTTTTATTGCAGTAAAAGTTCGAAAATAGACGGAAAGTCACATTAGGACATGCATGAATTTAACTAATCTAATATTCCAACGACGTCGTTTCGCAAGAATTTAGCTCAAAAGCTAGCTGCTTACGGTGTTCTACATTAATTTGCCATAAAAAGTCAGCTATTTCTTTATTGTTTTACAATGCGACAGAGGGGTACTGAGCTATTCGGCCTTAGTCTGACTCGAAAGGGCGCTACTTTGTTTTTCAATGCACTGGTATCACCAACCCGTGCATTTGCATTAAGAAATTAATAATTAGCTAAAAAAAACTACTGGGGGTCCTTCATGCCTCCAAGCAGAACAAACGAAATGCTAGAAACTCAACACAACTTCTTTCTAATAGATGATGTTACTGACCAAATGTTTCTCTATAGATGCTTTTAGCAAGGTCCAACCTAAAATGTTATTACACCAGTAGACAATTTATAACTGTTAAAAGAAAACTTGTTAAAACCATTTAGTATATGGAAACATATATCCCACTCCTTACGTACTATTGCGGAGAACGTCCTTGGTCTCCAACGCCCGCTGCCGAGGAATCGGCGAAGTTCTTCCAAAACGTCTGGCTGAAGGTTTTAGCAAAGGAAAGACTAAAGCCGTTTGCCAAATAAATGATTGGACCTTTTCAGTGTGGCTCTAGGCCTGGTAAGTCCACCATTGTAACACCGTAAATGCCGCAATGTCTGAGTTTGGAATCCCTGCAAGGTACGATGACGAATGCACAGAATGACTTTGAGCAACAACTCGGCCAAGGTAGGAAAGAGCTTCTCCGAGATACCAAGCGAGGCTTTAGACAAGGCGATGCCCTTCCTGCGAACTCTTCAACCTTGTGATGAAGCATGTGTTGCGAAAGGCCGAAGTACATGGGAACGGGACTGTATTTTATTAGGGTGTCCAGTTGCTTGCATACGCACATGATATCGATATTGTCGGTCGAATTATGGCACTGAAACATGGGTGGTGACGCAGTCTGATGAAGATGCCATTGGAGTGTTTGAGCGGAAAGTACTTCGTAAGATCTTTGGCCCTCTCAGGCCTCAACCCGGTAACGGGTTGTTATGGCCAGTTAAAAAGAGAAAGGTTGATACGAACTCGGAACCAAAGCTGGAATCCGCCTCTTAGTAACACGGAAGTTGGCGAAAGGCGAGTCAACAACAAGTTCAGCCTTTTTTTGGGATATCAACATAGAAAGGTACATTCTGAAGACGTATTTCGACTTATTGGATTCTAATTGCCCCAATCGCAGCCCGGCGTTAAAGTAAAGTGCAAAACAATTGTAAATAACAATAACATGCGATATATATGTGTAAATATTTACAAATTTATGCCTCTCCAATTCTACGAGCAATCATTTCACAGTTAGTGTTTCAATAATTTATATTTTCAATGGTGCTTTCTCTGATGTGTCGTTGTCGTGGTGTGAGTCAGTGTGTTTTCGACTGAACAATATCAATTAACAATGGCAACAACTGTGCAACCAAACCACCCACTTATAAACATGCGTAAACAAGCCAATTGATTGATTGTAGTATTAGTGCTGACGACCTAGTCAAGTACGAACGTGTGCTGCCTTCAACGTTGTACACTGGAAGACATGAGGCGCACATTGGAGGTTATGTTCGAAGCTTGAAGTCGTTGACAGTTGCAAAAAAATAACCGAATTAAGCAACAGAAAAACCCACTAACCTCTTTTAAGTAAGTCAGTCCCCCAGTCAAGCCGTGAGACATGAAATTTATTGAAAATCAATGTTAGGCGCAACAAACACAAAACCAAGTCATAGCTACATACATATGTACATATGTAATACAGTAGTCGTAAAAAAAATTAGAACGCTGAGAAATTCGAAGCTCCGAAATTGGAATCCTCAGCTTTTGATGATACAGCACATTTTTTCTCTTAAGCCTGAGGTACCATATATTTATTTGTTGTTGCAAAATAATTATATCAATAAACTCTGATATCTATACGAAGATCGATCAACACATATACTATAAAGCAAGATCATTTACCGAACCGGTTCGAAACTCGATATCCGATGGGACCATGAATCCAAACATCTCTTGTTTCTGCGGTTCGAATCAGAAAATAGAGTATTGTTTTTAATAATCGTAAATATTTACATTAGATTAGGTTTACATAGCCATTTTTAAAAATGGCGACATCTATGAGTGCTTGTTTACATGAACAAAACACTCGCAAACCTTGAATTCAATCGCAGAACAACAACGGAGCTATACAAATATTGACTAAAGCTAGAAAATATGGGAGATAGAGGATATAGTATATCACGCCACATAAACGCCTTTTTTGAATGGAATTCCGGAATAGGACACCTCTTAATATTATGAGTTCAAATTTTTGCAGGTTTACTACGCAACGAAAAAAATGTCTGACTGAAATAGCTGCACTTATTCAAAATGTTTTTTAGAGAACTTTCCGTCCGCTTTAGCCGCTGGGCAAGACCATTTTTAAGAACTCTTCGCTTTTTGACTGTTGTTATTTAACTTTTTGCAACATTACACAATCATTCAGTCAAGACTTTCAAAGCTAAAGGAAAGTCTATTAGCATAACACATTCGGAAAACGAACGACGACTTTTTCAAAGTCACGAAATCGAACATTTTCATTTTAACATTAATAAAAACCCAATATCTTGCTTTAACTTTACAACAGAAGGATCACCACCAAAAGTTGCTGAAAAAGTTGTTGTCCTGCGTTTAACTTCACCTAATTATATAACCATTTTAAAACTTTTTCAAATACAAACACCTTATTAATTGAAATTTCATAAAATTTTCGATAATTGCATTTTTTCTGTCACCAAAAGACGAAGTTATGGCACACTGCGTTTCGGACATTCAGCGGTGCACGAAATCGCGGTATATCGGCAACCTTGCTAGAAAGATCTAAACGGTTTCCGAATTCAGAAACAATGACCACAAATTAAACGGAGAGGGAGCAGAATTATACTTTTGAAAACAAACCGAAACCATTTCCCCTTAATTATTGTATAGGGGAGACTGGGGCTAAGCCGGACACTTTTTGTCTTGAGCCAAAAATAGTATAGAAAAATTATTTTATTGTCGCAATGTTATATACCATTCAAAAGCTTGATCTTTCAGCTACAAATCGCATTATCGGTTTGATGGTATAAGTATCCACTCGGTTTGGAATCAGTCCTGTTCTGTGAACAATGCCAACTTCGCATCTTTGATAAACAACCGAGAAAGCTTGATCGGATTCGAAATCTGGAATACCAAACAATTTTGATTTCGCATGCTTTGATCTGTATCGAAATTCGGAACCAGAGATATGACTAAAGCGGGTAGCGGTTTATGTGGACGTTTACCGCAGCGCTTGAATATTGTCAGTACTCTTGTGATAGGAATCTACCCGTTGCTTAACCCTTTTATCCTAGGCATGACATTGCAAGTGGTAGTGTAATCCTTTTTGTGTCCACAAACCTCACCCTTTGCAGTCAAAAAACCAGTCGGATTACGGGTTTATATTTCGAGCTTCCACTGTAGTACCTATGTATATTCATACTAACATATGTAGTACAAGTCACCAATGCTTTTGCCATGTGCTGCGTAGGCGTGCAACTGACTGCAAAAAGTTGGTGTTACTGGCGTGGCACCTGCCGCTGACAGGCAGTGAGTTGGACCTATGCGTTCTTCGCGGGAGGAGGTTGGGATGGTGGCATTGCTTCCTAAGTGGGTTACCACCAAGTTGGCAACAATGCACAACTCACTCACTCTGCGTAATGGTTGTTCTTGTTGTTATTTTTGCCACTGCTATTTGGATTAATGACTGAGCTGCAACACACTTCCATGAACACACATAGACTCTGGTTTTTGATTTTGTTTCATTGTGTGTGTGTGTGCCTCCCTTTGTTGGCGCTTGTTTCACGGCAAACGGCACATTCTCTTTCACTTTTACTCACTATTGTGAGTGTCCATCATCCAGCTGTCATTTATCATATACACCTCAACGGCCACGTATTCATACTCACGGACGGACAGGGAGATAGACACAATGTCAGGGTGTCTGTCTGTCAGTCTGTCAGTCTGTTGCATCTTATTTAAACATATTTAAATTTTCATTGTTCTTTTGTTTGTTTTCCATGTTTGATTTGCACAAACGTTGCTTGTGTTTTTATTTATAAACATTTGATAAAACCCCATGATATGCAGCCCAAGTCGTTAGCAGCAATAACACGCCACCAACAGTGCCAGCTCAAGCATATTTAGCGTCCTATTCAAATGTTTTTGATACAATCCCATGCCATAGAGTAAATTGAAAAAAAGTTAGAAAAAAACACCCTATAAACGGCTAAAGTTAATTTTTGCACCTAACTATGGTATTTGATCTAAGATTTTTATAAATGACTTGATGAACCCACGCGCCCCTCTTCTCATTGATAACGCCGTCAATGAATTCATTACATAAATTCATTCTGCCCGTTCCCAATCCCCTTTCTGTTACTCTTCCTTCTCTTTGCGGATATTGGTACCAATATCTTTCTATCCTCTTCACCTACGTCTATCTCTACCTGTACCTCTACCTGTAACACTGCTTGATCATCAACGAAGATGTTAAACAAAATTTCACGCCAATCGGTCGAGCCGTTTTCGAGTAAAATGTATACATAAATACATATAGACATTCACATTTTTTTATATATAGATAGATATAACGCTATAAACAGTTCGGAGTAAGCCAAACGCAATTCATCTTACAAATTGTACAACAATGAATCCAAACATATAAAAAATTTGAATTGCAACAAAAATTCAGGTGCAATAAAACTTTAGAGAAATCAATATTATGGACCATTGCTTTCTTGATGGACGAATCCCTAAGCACTCGGAAACAATTAAAGAGACAGTTTTCGTAAAAAATAGCATTCAAAAAATTCAAATGTTCGATACCATATCTTCCAAGCTGTTTTGTGGATAATGTCCAAAACACCCAATACATAAGAATCAGTTACATGTACTACTGAATATTTCGCAACTTAAGAGGCAATTACTTCCATTAATATAAGACTCGCATATACTTTCCGTTTTTTTTTAGAAAAAATTCAACATGTGTTTGATTGAGTTCGTGAAATCATTCGTGAATTGCTGTTGTCATAGTGACGTCATGTATGGGGTGATAAAAAATCACTATTTCAAATTGCTTTACGCGGTCTTCTGCAGCAATGTGGCTATCACGTCGAATTGTCGTTTGACGGTTTTAACTCTTTCGATTGCTTTGGCGCCACTCAAGCATAGGCGCCCTATTCCATTGGAACGGTTCGAACCACCCTTGAACCGGCACTGGCCACAATAAAACAACTGACCCTCATCGTTGTCATTTGCATGTTATTTGTTGCTATTGTTGTTGTTTCATTTATTTAGTTATTTTATTATTTCAACGACCTTGCCAGCTCCATTGTGTATTTCCTTTCTTTTTCAATTACGTATTCACGTTGGTATGCCCCAAAAAAAAAGAAAAAGAGAAAAAGTGACCCCCCAACGTATTAATATCAAAATGTGAGTTTTATTACTGTTATTGTTGTTTTAGGTGTTTTGGTTGTGCAATCAGCAAAAGCGCGAGAATCGGAAGTCGAAAGGGGACGCGGCATTTGCCACTCAATTATCTCAATTTGACTATGTGCGTGAGTGAGTGTGTGTGTGAGTGAGTGTGTGTGGGTGGGTGTGTGTGTGGGTGTGTGTGTGTGAGTGCGTGAGTGAGTGTGTGTGTGAGTGAGTGTGTGTGTGTGTGTGAGTGAGTGAGTGAGTGTGTGTGTGAGTGAGTGAGTGTGTGGGTGGGTGTGTGTGTGTGTGTGTTGCCACTTTACATAATGCTAATGTGCCGCTTTAAATGTTGTTTTTGTTGTTGCAAATTACTTAGTCACACAAATCATGCCAACTGTTTAATGCTTTTATTGTTATTGTTGTTGATTGAGTTATTCACAGGGAGTTGTAAATTAAATGAAACTGAGCCACTTCGTGTGCGGTCTACTTTAAGTCATAAACGGAAACTAAGTTAATTACTTAACGTAATTGGAAACAGGAAAAAAAAACAGCTGTTGACGTTAAATCACGACTTTGGATCAGTGCGTAATTAATTTACTGACCGAAGAAATCGCTGTGATTACATAAAAAAAAACGCGTGTTCAGTCATAATCAAAAATGTCTCGTAGAGATTTCTTGTGGTCCTTCATTACAAGATAAATTATCAAATGATTAAGTCATGCTGGTATTAATAAACTCCTTCCCGGCACTTGGTAGTACTAAGTCTTGACCGTTGCTACATATTCAACCTTTACGAATCTGGCCTGTGTGATTGGTGCGCTTTCGGATACATGGCAAGGACACCATCTTAATAGATCTTCTGCGGTAGTTGACATTGGCAGATAACCCCTCTTCAGTGTCATGACTACCTCACTTTGCTTATAGCTCATGGTTAGATGTGTCATATCAGTTTACAAGGCAGATAAGAGCTTTGCCAACGTCAGAGAGATTGAGTTTCTATGGCAATCAAGCGATACTCATAATAATAAGTTCGATGCATTTCTTTTTGGATAACCTAAATCGTACTAAGTGACAGTAACTGCTTTAATGTGTTCCGAACTCAACTCAACTGCAATCATTGATTATTATTGTTCTGGCTTTGTACTTCAAAAGCTTTAAACCTTTGTTACGGCTCACAAGTTATTGTTAGGTCCAACTCTTCTAATATAATCTGAGATCTTAACATTATTTTGGAGTGGCGAACCAAAACTAACGTACCTTTACATTTTTCCTTTTCAAATCTGTATAAGCTATTACCTTTCTTCTGACTCTTCACTTCGTGATTCTAGACTAAATAAGACAGAAGTCTCTACTACTAACCTACTAACACCAAAGTAACTTTGATTTTAAAAACGGATTTTTGGCTTTGGTTCCATTGAACGCTAAACTATGGAAAATTATTAACAGAATAATCATTTTACCATAATTTCCCGAAAGTTTTGGATGTATATTTATATACTTATACTGACGGAACTGAAACAAATCTCATTTGCACATTTATAGGACAAACTTGATTGTTGCTCATTTTCAAAAGAAGCACGTGGGTAGGAGCTCTATTAGTTAAATCGCAGGAGATACGATAAAAAGGTTAAGATGGTGATGTACTAGGTCCGAACGAAGGAAAAAGCTTTATACTCAAGGTACTTTTAGGGCAAAAGATAGCGTGCACTTCTAATTGCAACAGCCTTAGTAAAAGTCTATTTGCAATTGTAAGGTTTAGTAAAAAAAATTTTTAAAAACTTGTGACAAAAGCATAGGTACTTGTATGCAAATCATAAAATAAATTTTTTAATAAAAAAGTTCCGCTTTTGATCAAGCGGTGTAGTCTAATTGGACGTCCTACGATTATATATCTTACGATTATATATCTGCATTTATTGTGGCTCTATGTCTTCCCGATACCCCACTAGTGATAAGGGCCATTTTCACTTAAACCCCTATATCTTCCAAACCAATAGCCAAATCAAAAAACCGTCTATAAAAAAGTTAATCTACGCATTAATACCTTTACAGCGGTATACGGCTCGAACGGATGGGACGCTTGAGTTAAAAGTGCGAAACTTCCTGTAATTATATACATAGTTTTAAGCTGCAGTACTGCTTAGTCGCGCTCTTTGCGAGTGATAGTAAATTCCCGAAAGCTTTTGGACGGGATTTTATATTAAACCGACACGGCTGAAGAATAAATATACATATAACATATATATATATAACATTTTTTAGACATAAAGTTAGTTTAGCTGGCGAATCTGCATATAAACGCAAAGACTGCCCCATTTTGTGCCCAAGGGGCTTCAAATAAAAAACTGCTGTGTCCCGTTTGCGCTTTGTTTGCACAATTCTAACTGCACATTTTTTGGCTTTTAATTTTCACGACAATTCTTAGTTGTTGACTTTTTATTTTTGTGGAAAAAAACCAACCTCAAACTACTTGAAGTGGGGGAAAAAAAGCGGCAACGGCTGTTGGCCAACTAGGAAGGAATTAGCACGAAATTGTTTTTGGCGTAGAGAATGTTCTATATGAATGTGTGTGAGAAGTTTTGCAAAAAATAAAACGCGCTGTAAAAGTGCGACTTTTACAACAAGAACAGCCAAACGACGAATGTTTTGAAAACAAGTTCTCTTGGTTTTTCTATTATACAAATTCGTGTTGTTTGTTTTGGTTTTTATACTCTCTATGCAAAGGTTAAGGGGTATTTCAGTTAGTATAAAATCTAAAGGGAATTGAAGTAAGTCCTCACAAAATTTATACCAGGCTTAGCCGTGTCTGCCTGTTTCTCTAAGGTTTTGGTTCTTTATTGGAAGTCAGTTGTTTGATATTGACAGCGTTCTTTCACTTTAAGGAATTGCGGCTTTCGCCTACATTTAAAACTTGACATAGACAATACTTGGGTAAAATTGCATTAAAATTGAGTGTGAAGAGAGGACAAGTTCTCCCGGAAGCTCCAATAAAGTTTGCCTACTTGTAATTTTGTTTGTGAAAACGCTGCAAATCACCAAAACCGGTTTGTAGACTAATGTGTAGTTTTAGCAGAGTTAACAAATAACAATCAACACATATTTTCAATGCACTCTGCTCACTGAAAACCTAAAAAAAATTATTTCAGCCGAACACTTTTTCTCGCTGTGCAAAAATTTGAACCGATTTTATAGAAACAGCTTAACAGAAACCATTTGGTCAGGCGTGTATGTGTTCGTAAAAGACCGAAAAGAACATACGGAAAGGGGAAAAGGTCCTTCCTTTGTTGTTGCTGTGCGGCCTAGTTGTGCGCATGAGGCGAAGCATGTTTTTGGTGTAGCATTGACCTTTTGCGCAGCAAACAGTTTTCTCTATTCGTTGTGTCCTGAAATTACCGGTTTTTTGCAGACACGCTGAAAAGGTTGACGGTTATTTGCGAACTCCGCATTTTAGGGTTACCACAGCCAAGTCCCTACACACAAAGCTTTCATCGTAGAGAGTTGTAACTTGTCACATGGGATTTGAGAGTATTACAGTGTATAGTATAGGCTACATAGTTGGGCTAACCCGACGGATATTATTTCAGTTTTACTTTATTTAAACAACAACCGCGGAATTGCGCGGCACATTTTTCGCTTGGCTGAGCAATGCGTTTATTTTTATGCCATTTGCTATCGATTTGGCCTAATGGATGAAGAAGAAAATATAGAATTTAGAAACCTATTTTGCATTTTCAATGTGTGTACTGTTGCAATTTTCAAAATTGCATATATGCAACTTGCTGCTAACCAAAACTAACGGCATATGTGGCCATATAGTACTATGCATATATAAGTAAGATGGGCCACGGCCACTTTGCGCCTAATTGAGCATTCTCTCAAAAGCCTTGATGGCGCCGACAACAACAATAACAGCAACGGCAACAGAAACAACAAGACAAACAACTTTTGCCACTTCTTAGACGACGCACAGTGGATCCAACTGACTTCTTTTTCGGCGAAAATCATAGCTTTTAAGGAAGTAACGATATCTTCAAAATTAAAAATGCATAGAACAGAGAATTCTTTAAGCTTTTGCGATACACTGCGATAAATAAGCTGTGTGTAGAGGGAGCTTTAAAAAACGGTAGTAAAGTTCGATATCATATACTACAAATGTATGTAATGGAAAAATTCCATGTTCTAAATTGTGCTTATTTTTCAACAAATTGTCCTCGTCGAAAGTTTGTCTATCTGGCGAACGTGTGTACATTAAGGTCAAAATAGACTGCAAACATCTTGCCAACAGATTTGAAAAATTTTAACGATTTATTAAGTAATAAGCACATTTTATAGGTGCAAGGATAAGACTTTTGGTGTATATAATATCGAACTTTACTACCGTTTTTTGAAGCTCCCTTTCTTCACAGCATATTTATCGTAGCGTATCGCAGAAGCTTAAGTGATTCTCTGTTCTATGCATTTGAAATTTTGAAAATATCATTACTTCCTTAAAAGTTTTGAATTTCGCCGAAAAAGAAGTCAGTTGGATCCACTGTGCGACGACGACGATGACGACAACAACAACAAGTGCTTGGCCACTTAGCTTAAAACTAGACAACAGTCGGGGCACAGCTACCCAAGTGGCAACATCATCAGACTCACACAAATCCACACACACACAAATCCACACACACACACTCACACACACACTCACACACACACTCACACACACACTCACACACACACTCACACACATACACACTCACACACACAGTAGGAGGCAAAGTGCAACCAATGTGCATTTTAAATACATAGAGCCATTACAACAATTTTTATTATTGTTGCAACGGTGTGTCTGCGTTTCGTTGCATCTTCTGTGCCGCTTGGACGCACGCACGCCCCCAATCCACACAGATATACACACCAACGCACACAGCTACATTTATACAGTAAACGCTCGCTAATTGAAGCAGCTCATAATAATATGTATATAGTACTAGGGGTCTGCGCCCTCTGCTTGCTCCGCTCGCCAATCCCAGTGCCCTTCTCGAGGTAGAGCATATTCCTCTTCCCCTTTCTCTTTTTTTCTTCTTCTAACTCATTCCAAACGCTAAAAGATATAACATACCGATATACGTTTCACTCCGCCCCCTTCTCGCTTCGCTTACAACCCACTTACCCCTCTCGAGATAGATCATACTTCTATTCCTCATTCCAAAAAGCTTCTTGCTTTGCTCACAACCTTCTCTATAGGTAGTTCATATTACTTTTCATCTTCCTTTTCCAGATTCCCTACCGGTTACCGGTCCCGCTCCTTATAGAAGTCGTTCTGAATCGTTTGTCGTAACATCGGCCACATAAAGAATTTTGAATTCATTTTTATGATTTAAAAAATCGGAAATTTTTGTAATACATAAAGTACATCCTTGTGAGTATTTTTTTTTTAAAGTTCATAGAAATCTTTGCATTAAAGCAAAAGTTACTAGCATAGATCCTCCTGAGAATGTTTTTTCAAAATTTCTTAGAGATCTGAGCGCATTGCTTAACTTACCGATGGTAACAATGGGTAAACCCAGAAATCGAATCACCCTAAGCAGAAAGTTTAAAGGAGTTTATATCAAAAGGATGTTTTTTAAAAATTGTCTTTTCTTAAGAGCCGTATTACCGATCGACAGTTTACCTCAAAGGTGTTACGTTACGGGTTTGCGTCATTTGAATGTTGTAACTCATGTGTGAATGCGGTCATCGATATATGCTGATCATTGATCGAATTGTTTATTGGGATTGTGGCGGCATTAAGTGACATTATAAATTGCATTCAGTAAATTGTAATTGTTTTAGCCAACTGTCCTTTATATTCCCTTGTTTACCGCGAGGGTCGTCAAAAATATGGCGTTTTAGACATGAGCAAATTTAAACTTGGATATGTTTAATTGTAAAAAAATGTGTAAAAATAAATAATAAATAAACTAAAACCGCAAACACAACTTTAGCTGAAAACCGGAAAGCAGGTAGATCATAATTCCATTTAGCAGGGAACCACGCTGATTCATCAGTCATATTTAAACATTGCAACTGATAAGAGCTTAAACTGTTTATACTATATACTTATTATAGAAACGTACACAAAGCAACATTCACCGGAAATTTTTCTGACGCTTAAAGGTTTTCTTGGAGTTTTGAGTCCCATTAATAATACAGCAAAAATTTCCTAACAGATTAGAATTGTGGAACTGTCATCATAGAAGAAAAACCTAATAGTATATGCATAACTGCGAATGTGATTTAAAAAAGGTAACAGATTTGCTAAAAGGTCCAAATAGGTGAAACGTCGCACATCTAACTACGTGCTCCGGGATTGCAAAGATAATGAATTGAACGATTTTCTGATGGCACGTGCTAATTCACGCGCTGAACTTATGCCACTCCTATAAAGATTAAAATGATATTTTGAACCGAGAGTATGAATAATGAGAATTTAAAATTGTAAAATCAGCACTTAAGCATTTAGAAATTGAAAAGATTACAGATTTTGTAATTTACACATTAAATTTAAGCGCGTGCCGAGATTTTAATCTATTTTTTTTTTTGTAAAATCAAATAACTTGGAAATTTAAATAAATTACAACTTTGCTTTGTTTGATGCAAACATTAATAACTCTGAAGTTTCGACTTCTTAATTGGACCTTGAGCCGAATAAACACTTCTTATGAAAATTCCTTACACAATGATACAAGTCTCATCCATATTTGTTTTCACATAGTTGCTGAAAAAGGGGTCCAAGAGGGGTTATCCTTAGTATATTTAGATAGATAAATTACAAATCAATACTTATACATTTCGTAAAAGGATTCAGCGAGTTAAGCCTTCTGGGTATGATAATATCCACCTTATTTCAAGCACGGTAATTCGATACGCAAACAGAATAGTACTTGACTTCCAAACGTGGGTCACTTCAAACGCTTCTGAAATGTGAGGCACATTTTAATTGCAATATGAACCGTCCCGTATAAGATGATTTAATAGTTTACTAAAAACAAGTTCGAAACAAAAAACCGTTTGTTCCTAAATAACAAATGCTAAATATAGTGCAGTTGCACTATGCAACAAATTTGACCTCAATGAAAGACAATTTCTGGTAAATTCGGGTTCGCTGATTTTCCAAATTTACCGGAAAATGTAAGTTTTAGTCAGTTATCGCAGAAGCTTAAGGAATTCTCTGTTCTATGCATTTTAAATTTTGAAAATATCTTTACTCCCCCAAAAGTTATAATTTTTGCCGAAAAAGAAGTCAGTAGCATCCACTGTGCGTCGCTGCGATGGCAATACCTTTATAAGTATGTACTAGTCTTCATCTTGTCGTCGACATTCGACTACTTAATACACGCTCTCATAACAGCTGTTTACGAAGAAGAGAAAGGAAAACATGAAATAACGATTTGTTGTTGTTTTTTTTTACCTCACATCAATTTTTATCTGTCTAAAACGCAACGTATCGAGGTAAAACGTATATTTGGCAAACCGCAATAGCTTTATCTTTCGAATGGTATTGGTTTCAGCTAAAAAAGTTGCGTTATTGAGAAGCAATCGGTACCACACTAAATTTTTGCTTAGCGTATTTGTATATAGATACATTGGTGTAAGGGCTAAAATCCCTGAATCAGAAGTTTTCGAAACGGAGTATGTTTTTACTTTCACCCTATTAGAGCGAAAAAAAAATGGAGAAAAGAATGTTGAAACAAGTCATTCACAAAATTTCGATCTAGCAAACTCATCCCGAAATATATTGTGGTTCTCGTCAGCGAGCAGCTACTGTATTATGGCAAGTTTTGAGGCAAAGTTTACTACGTTTCCTCTACTAAGTACTAATGCTACTATTTCTACTACACTTTTTCTTCGTTTTTTATTCGTGTGCCTTATGCACTCATTGTTCTTATTTTTACTTTGGATTATTGTTGTTGTTGTAGCAGTAGCAGTAGGTAGTAGTTGCTTGCGCCGCTTGAGCTTTTGTTGGTTTGCTCTGGTGCTCGCTGTGCCGTGGCGTGCAACGAACCAGCACGCATCTCAGCGTGCACCTCAAAGCTTGGAAGAGCAACACAAACAACCATATAGCCATAGCCAGCCATAGCTAGTGATTCAGCTAAAGCTACCACCCCCATCGTGGGCCCATGCCCATTCACAGACGTCCATTGCCGTTTAAAACTAACTTAATAAACGCGCGCTGGCAATTTTTTCCTACTTTTGTAATTCAATTAAAGCGAATTTACTTTACTTTTGCACTTTTGACTTAAGAGCTAGCTAGTTCTAGTTCCCCCTTAGGGGACTCAAAGGAACTGTAAGTCTGAAACGATGTCGTTTACCGAATTGTAGATTTTGCCCACAAGTTGTTGTAGTGCATCCCATGTCACGTATATATGGTGTTTTCTTTTGAAGACTGTAGATAGTAGAATATAGATAGCTATGCGCTTAAAAGATTTAAAATAGACTGCTTCTTATCATTGAATTTGTAAAAATACTATCAGTTAAGGTCTTAAAATATACTTCAATATGAAAAAACAAATAAGATAATGTCATATCGTTCGTAAAATTTAATGCTTACTAAAAATTCAATCAACAACACCATTATTATCTATTAATGGACTAGTAAATCACTCATCTGATTATAGATATGGAAGCACTTCGAGAATATATTGTTGTAAAGTGTTCGAACTTTTGCTGATAAAACTATTTAGCACTTTGGGTGCTAGTTTTGGTCAGCATTTGAAGGCACTGGCATAAAACTTTCTTAAAAAATTACAAATTCTTTTCTAGATCTTTTGTTTAAGCAGAATAATTACATTTTTTTTTTATTGCCCTTCAGCAGTTAGCTTCTCCATTAAAAAGCATACTTTATTTATCTTGAAAACCGCAATGCCTTTTTCCCTTATAAAAAGGAAAAAACAATTGTCTTCTACTGACGCTAGAACTTAAAATTTTGTTGGTTTTAACGAGTTTAACCAATTTAACAAGAATTTAATGAAAACGTCGCCTCGAGACCTTAAAACCGCAATTTTTTAAATTGCCAACATGTTTGCAACGACAGAATTTGCAAAATTCTTTAAGTGGAACTCAATTTTTCTCATTATTACAACTTTAAGACAATTATAGAGCTCTTTCACAAAAAAAAAACAAAAAAAAAACACCCTCTTCTGCCCACACTATATATTGTATGACATCTAATCGCCGAGCATGTTGAACTCCAATCAGTTGACAGTTTTTATGTTTTCTAGAGCTTGAAGTTGCATACGAAAACTTTGCCCTGTTTTCTGACGCTTTTCCGAAACGATCAGCAACAATGTAGAAACTTGGCTGTTATGTCGTCTCATGGAATTACTTTTTAGCAAAACAGAATAGAGAAGTACAAAAAAATCAATAAATTGCTTTGCTGTTAAGTTTTTTTGTAGTTCTGTCTGGAAATTAATATGTTTTCAGCTACGAGCGACAGCAGCTGGCAAAGCAAAAACAAAGCCAACATCTACAATAAAACAAAAGTCGTTTGTCATTTCCAGTTAAAGTCTAATTAAGCATAACGTTAGAATTTTGCAAGCAGTTTCCGCGCAGAGTAGAGAAACAAAAGACAATTCACATACACAGAATAGAACATATAACTGAGAATTGAGTGAGAAATTGTACAACAAAGTTGAATGGGAAGCGCTTTTGTACAGGATTTCCATGGCATGGTATGGAAACTATTATAATGGTTAGTCGTTATATACACAATGCGCAAACTGGTTAATTAAAGTTATTTCTAAGTTTGACCAAACTAGTTTTTAGATAATAGAAACAAACACTAAATTTAAGTTAAAAATACTGATGGCAGGACCTTCTTCTTCTTCTTAACTGGTCATAACAACCCGGCCTGATGTAAATACATTCAATTGTGGTTTTACGTGGTGGGTCCCAAGCCCTACGCACTACTGGTCTCGAAAGACCCCAGTGTCATTGTTAGTCGACTCAAACGACAAGCTTTGCCCTGCTAAAGTGGTATTCACTAGACCGCCCACCACACGGAGGGTGGTAGCACCTATCCTAAGTTATCTTATATCAAATTCGGAAGCTACAAGTCTAATGTTTAAGTTTTAAAGTTCGTAGCACAATAAATAAGCACATTAAAGTTGAATAAAAACAATTTATTTTCGAATTCTTCTTCTATTCTATTTACGTAGTCATTGATTAAATAAAAGTATATGCAAAGAGAGGAAACGGCATCTGTTTCTATTCTATGAAACAGTTGTCAAAGTAAATTGACATTATTTTCAAAAGACCGGTTGCATAATTTAAAACCTATTAAAAAGAGTATAAAAATGATATTTAAGAGGCTTAAATCGCTATTAAAGCAAACTTTTTACTTCTAAAGATATAATTTTAAATGTCAATTCTGATTTCAATTCAAATGAAACCCACAGTTGCTATCGTGTAACAAAAATATCTACAAATTTTTAAGATATTCAATTCAAAAAAATGCTATATTGGATCATCTCTGATTGCTGGTAAGAGCAGCAAAAGTAAGACAGATCCTTTATTTCTTCTTGATATAAAGGGGGAGCGACACACAGTTAAAACAATGTATTCTAATCTCTGACCCCGATGAACCTTTTAACGATATGCAGCTCGTCACGTCATCTTGTGGCCACAATATCTGTGGTCATATGGAAGAGTAACTTAAGTCGACATAAGAGTCATAACAAATCACTATTCCTTTTTTTAAAACTTGAATATTTCGTCTCCCATAAACTTAAAAAAGGAATAGTGACTTGTAATAACTTCTATAACGCAATACCTCAACATTTTCTTATATCGACTAAAGCTACTCTTTTATATGATCACAGATACATTAAAAGCAAGAAAACATCGGAACCTTGATCACGTTGTGTGTCAAGTAAGTAAGTGCGTCTGCACAGAGCTGGACATGAGCATAAGAGGTGCTCAACCGTTTCTTCCTCATAGTTAAAAGGAGCAGAAAGCCCAGCTGCATGGTTACCGACCAACCAACGCTCCCGGTCAAGGGAACATAGTTCTATTGTGTGTTTATGATCGTTATCCGGCTAAGTTTGTTTGGCAATTATACTGTTAGTCACGTTTTTCCACTTTTGGTTGACCTTACTTTTATAATAATTCTTAATATGGAGCTTACAAGTAGCCGGGGGTATACTTGTACCTTCTTCATCAAGGAGAAGGGGAGCTATAGTACTCTGTCTGACAAGCTCATCAGCTATACAGTTACCATCAGGTTAATAACTAACTGCTGATTGTTACAACTATCGAGTTAGCCGATAATGAAGAGACTAAGAAAAAGTCATACACTCTCATTTTGATTAGTAGAATTGAAGACATTTGCGACAGAACTAATCGGACCTTATCAGTGTGGTTTCAGGGCTGGTAAGTCCACCATTGACCAGTTATTTATACTACGCTAAATTCTGAAAAAAACCCATGAATACCAAATCGACATGAATACCAAATCCGAATTAGTAAACTAGCGGTTTATCGATTAATTAAGGGTACTTCCCAAATGCCTTTGAGAGGAATATGTTTCAGTAAAAGACGAAAAAGAATAGAAAAAGGTTTACTGAGTTGATTTTAATGAAATATTTTCAAATGTAAAGAGTTTACGCACTTAAGCTACTCAAAGTTAAGTAAACACAACATACTTTTAAATAAAATAAAAACAATGATGATATATCGCGCATCATAGTTTTATTTTAAAATTCTTTTACTTTGCGTAAATCCATTTTAAAATTTGATGCGGACAGTCAGGACGGTGCCCGACAGTGGAATACCCTGTACCCATTTTTTCCACGAAAATCAAATTTCTGTGTACATTTTTGCATCGATGCGTTGAAGGGTATGGGCGTAATAACGGTAACTCTTCTACGGGGGGAGGGGGGATGATTGGGAAAAATATCAAAATTGTTGCCTAACGTATCACATTTGGTCAACACAACTGTGCCAAGTTTCAATTGGATAGCTTTTATGGTGTGGGTTAAAACCGCGAAAATCTGTCATGGGGGTGGGATATCGACATAATTCGACAAACTTGCACTGAATAGGTAAAATGCGCAGTTTTTTGTTACCAAATTTTTGCTCTAGCTCTTATAGTCTCCGTGAACGGTGCGACAACACGGACAGACAGACGGACATGTCTATATCGACTCGACTATTGCTCCTGACCATTTTTGCCCATGGAACATATGTACACTTTGTGTACAGGGTATAAACATTTTGCCAAATTTTTATGCCTTAAGCCATCTGATTAATGATCTATGTTGTGACTAAAGCTATCTCTTTCACACAATCACGCACGCTGCGTAATTTCTAAATATTTCCCATTCATAGCTGTTGTCAGGGCGTCATCTCGTGTATTATATGGAAAAGCAACAGCAACTACAACACATCAACAAATAAGCTGAGAAATACTCAGTGAGAATGAAGTGTCAAGCAACTGTTTGCTGAGTAAATTGTCTGTTGAGTAAGTGCTTGCAATTGAATAAGGGAATTGTCACTCAACAAATCCAACAACAAACAGCGCACAGTGGAAGAAACGACGGCTTATCCGGCGTAAAAAAGTGAATTTTCGAATTCCGCTAATATTTTTCAATGTTGTTTTCATTCGATGTTTTCGATGAATTTAGTTGTGCTCTTTTATCGACTTTTGCACAACTGAGACGTTGTACTTTGAAAGTAAGCATACAGTGGCGAGCAAAATTATGTAAATTCACCATGTACATATGCGTGTAAATTTGTTATGTATCACGAAATCGACTTAATAGAAAATTTTAAAAAGTTTACTGTTTATTAGTTATTAAGCAGTGGTAATACCTAAAAATAAAAAGGAATTATTTAGTAAATAAAGAAAATAAAATGAGACAAATTAAAGTTAAGTCGATTTCCCTCAATTTGTCGCATGGCCAGCTATGCCCCTGCGCCAGACATCCTGTCCTAAGAGTACCCTAACCACTGACCAGAAAGGGGAATTTTCAATTGTCGATTGCCAAGCTGTGCCCTCATTAATTCTAAGATACTCTAGGATAGTAAGCTTAAGAGTAGATAGAGAAAGATTAGCAGAGATAAGGTGGTGAAGGTCATTATAGGATGTGCATAGAACACGAAAAGGGTAATACTCAGGGATAGAGAGACGAAATTTCTCGTAGTGCGGCGAGGAACAACAAACCTAAGCTTACTGACAAAGTATGGGTGAGTAAGTATTTTGTTGAAAAGTTTTATTGATTTTAATATATTTTTTGAAAAATCCGTTACCTTTTACTGTGAAAAAAGAGAGCGAATCGTGTGCAGAATTGAACTAGATTTTCAGGTCTCTTTTACTATAAAAGAGTTGTATGCAGGCTAAATTTCCACATTGTTTGATTTATAAGCTTAACATGAGTCATCGTACCGAATTTGGTGTCTCTAACATAATTGCTAATTGTAGAAGCAAACGTGCCTTGGAATACCCTGTACACAAATTGTACAAGGGTATTATAGATTTGTGCAATGTATGTAGAAGGCAAAAGGAGGCGTGGAAGACCATAAGTTCCATAGGAAAAATGATCAGGAGCACAAGTCAAGTCGATGTAGCCATGTCCGTCTGTCTGTCCGTGTTGTCTCACAGATCTCGGAAACTATAAGGGGTAAAGACACAAAATGTTGACCAAACGATGCGCATTTTCCCTACGCAGATAAAGTTTGTCTATATATCAGACCCGTTCCCCATGACAGAATTTCGCGGTTCACACCCACAGTATAAAAGCTTTGGTAAGTAGACTCATATTAGGCTTTTGCCGAGTCAACCCTTGACCCCCTGCAGTAGTTATCGTGATTTCGCCCACAGCCCTCAACATATCGACACAAATTTTTTGCACAGAAATTTGATTTTCAAGAGTAAAATACGTACGGGGCATCCCACTATCGGGCACCGATTTGTCTACATCAAATTTTTTATCTTAATTTCTCGGTGTCAGATAATTGGCAATTTCTCCCACTGTGCAGCGCAAGCAAAAAGTGCAATGAACACTCATACATAGAGACGCTAAGCCGGAGCATGCACAAAAACAACCGCAAGCAGTGACAGCGCCGCAGGAGCAGCAACAACAACAAAAACAACACCAACAAGTTGTAAGTTCGTTGATAACAACAAATTGAAAAAGTGCGTGCCCGGTTATTGCGTATGCATGAGTGTGAGTGCGTGAGTGTGTGAGTGCGTGAGTGTGTGAGTGCGTATGCGATTACAACGCGTGAGGCTTTGTGGGGTTGTGTGTGCGTGATTATATTTTACGCCGCGGAGTGCAACGACTGCAATTGCAAGCAATTTTGTCGTTGTTGTTTTTGTAGTTATTGTGGTTTTGCTGCGCGACAATTACTTTAAAAGCCGCATTGTTGTTGTTTTTATTATGTTTTATGTTTATACCTGTTTGGGGTTTCTATTATTATTATTATTATTATTATTATTATACCCTGTATCTATGGGGACAAGTGCATTATATGTGCTATGCATGTAACAGAGAGAAGTAGGCGTGTCAGCAAATGAACATATCTATTTATATGAATGCCTAGAGCTCGGGAAGTTTGTCGAATCATGTTAAGGTCGGAACTTAGAATACTTGATGAACATTATTAATAATAATAATAATGTTATGGGGGAGTATTGCACCGCGCCCTAGAGATCTATTTTACCCCCTACGTAGCTTACAGCTTCCCTGCTAATCCTATCTCCGCGACGAATTTGATTATCTGAGATGGTTCTAGTTGGGCTACTTCGGTCATCGATATTCTATACCCCCCTAGAAGGAGCATCCTTCTCCTCGCCAGGGCATCATATTCAGCCAGTACAAGCGACGAGGATTTTTCTTCAAGTTCACAGAACCTGGGGTTACTGCAGCTGGTGATGCCCAGCTTGTGCAAGTGTCTCTTCAACCTACAGTATACAGTTAGCAGACCTGTCAGAATTCTAACAGAATTCTTCCCTAGTTGTAATATTTTCTTGAACCTATGTATGAAGTTATAGGAGCCGAGCAATAATTTGGCCTGTCTGAGGGTCGGAGTGTCCGCCCAATTTGTGGTCTGTCTAGCCCTTTCCTCTTCTCGTAGTAGCTGCCCAATGGTTTGCTTTCTTCTGCCACAAAAGGGTTCTGGCCTTATAAGCCTTAGCTCATCTGCAAGCTCACTTGCAACATCGGGAATGCCAGTGTGACCCGGGACCCATCTGAGTGAAACTTTGTTACGCCTAGATTTATATCTGCACATCGGCCTATGGAATATCATTAAGATTGGATGGAAACTCTGAACAGCTTCAGGCTCCTGTTCATATACTATAACCAAATTTATAACGAGACTCATGTGAGTTTGATAAACGAAACGAATGTTAACTTCATTTGAATTGAATAAGATCATGCTGTCACGTAACGAGACAAAACTTGTCACAGTTATTCAATTTATTTCGGTAAAATGGTTACAGGGTATCCTGATGTCGGGCATCGCACCGACTGTCTATAGTACATCTTTTTTTCTTCGTTTTTGTCAAATTACAGGCTTAATAATTTTTACAACTTAAAATTCCAAACGCGTTTTTTGCACTCATGCAGCGCATGCTGTACGTTTTTTTTTTTTATTTTTTATTAATAATTCAACTCTACGCTTTCACACTTTTTTGTGACTTCAGTTGCTCAGTTTGTTGTTGGAGACTCGTGCGCATAAATTTCAAGTTATTGTACCGAAAGACAACAAAAATCCAGTTGTCGCTGTTTTATCAATATACACAAAACAATCATTATGCACAATATTTTGTTTGTTGTAATCTTCTTTTTTTGTATTTATTTCTGACTGATAATTATAAAGTAAATAGTGTCTGTCTGCTGGTTTCCAAGTGTGCTGCAGCAGGGAAAGAGTGAGCAGTGAGGCATGGAAGCCGGCAAGTTATTTTTATAATTTTGCCTTTTTATAGATGCATTTTTTAATGCTCTTAGAAATGGAATAAATTAAATTTCGTATGAAGTTGGTAACGCACAGTATGGTGTACAGTTCACTCGTGATGACGTGAACCAAGAGTGTTTGCGGTTGTGTTTTTCGTGTTGCCGAAATTCAGAAAAAAAAGAAAAAAAAACTGAATGAGCTTGCGCCCTCTTTCATTTATGAGCAAAATTCTTGAGCATTTTCCTTCGGCAACAATTCACTAATTTTCACATTCGTATGAACAAAGGGTAGTGGCTTTTCCTTTTACGGCTAGTTTGCTCTTCATTCTTACTAATACTCCATATTGTGCTGCCTAACATCTCTCCATTTTCTTTTCTTCTCAAAAAGTTTGATTTTTTGAACACGTTTTTACGAAAAACCATAGAGCAACTGTTCAACGCGAGACAAAAAGCAACTGAGACAGTTTTTTTTTCTACATTCAACACCAAACATGCGAATTTATTTAAATAGCGAATGACCTAAAGAAGAAATAATCAAATCCAGGGATTCAAACCGAAACATATTTCGGATACGGTTACGATTACGTTAGTACCGGTAGTATTGATCCGGTAAACGCTTTTATTCGATTCGATTCGATTTACCGATATTTGTTACGGTTTATCGGTTCCTATACAAAAATCAAAGAGCATAAACTAATAGAATCCTTGACCGTTAAAATGAGTCGATTTGCTGAAAAGCGACCATTTCCAGGACAGTGTTCGTGTAATTAACCAAAATTGAGAAAGAGCAAAAAAACACTGTTTTGGGAATGGTCGCTTTTCAGCAAATCGACTCAATTATCTGCAGTTCATAATACAGGAATTTCTCTTTCCTTGTTAACATAATGAACAGTTCACGGTATCGTTTGTGCGCTTACTTCGCCATTTGCCAAAAGAGAGAAAGTACTTCATTAAAAGTACAGTTATTATCAATGCTTAAGCCGAAAGTTTAACCCTTATGCGATTCAATGTGTTCAAAACACAATAGAGTTGCGTATCAAACAATCGTTTGAAGTTCAAGGGTATCTGAACTTCAGCAGTTCATTGTTGACTTTCCTTTTTCATTATTATTTGTTGTGTTTGCTTTTAAGCAGACGATTCGTTTGCATTTCTCTTGAATAGAGCGTGTAAAAAACAAACGCAAACAATCAAATGGATATCAATAAATATTGTTAGTCAAGCTAGCTAGGTATTATCTAATAGAAAATTTGAAGCACGCCTGTGACAAAAGCAGACAATTTCCGATTTGGTTTTTACTGTTGTGGCTGCAACCATGGGAATAACTTAAACCCAAAGATTATGCAAAGTTATTTCCAATTTCCGTACATATTTTTATTTTTTTGTAGGAAATGCAATCAAAATTAACTTAAATTCTGTGGAAATCGTAAAAACTATAAAGTCGACAAAGAAATGGCAGCACTTCATTGGAAATAAGAAATAAAATAAGTAAAAGTAAATGGAAAACAAAATAAATTGCCGTTTGTGGTATCATGTCTTCAATTATCCAGACCCAATTTAAAAAGCGCAACCGTAACAAGTGGCGTGATGACATCATGGTTCCACCAAACGGTCAATCCGCAACAACAACAATCATCCGCCCGCCCTCAATGACTACGTTGTTGTTGTCTTTTGTAGCATTTGTCGCGACGTGAATGACGCGACATGTGTAAACTTTCTGCAAATTGAATAGACAAAGTGCCACAACATGCTTTCCACACGGAATATCATCATCAGAAAATATGCTATGCAGTAGATGCTCGCAAATTGAAACAGATTGAGTTCAGCGTTTAATTTTACTATGCAAGAGTTCGATATGCTTTTCGGTTTTATAATAATACTTTTTTTCATCAAGCTGTGATGTCATGCAGTGAATCTACAGCGATTTACATTTTCTCAATCCATTGGAATCGGAAGGAGAAAATGAACCACCAGTAGTTTTAAACTAAAATCATATGTACCTTAAACATAGACATTCTGTTCTCTTCGTTAAACAGGACAAGGCGTAATTGTAACAACATTTGTAAATTGTATTTTCCATGATCTAGGTTATGGGGGGAGTAGCGCATGGCGACCCTTGGGAACCATTATACTCCCTACAGAGTTTGAAGCTTCCAGATACTTATATTTACGAAATATAGTTTACTTTATGGGATGATTCTAAATGGGTTACTTCGCGCACCAGTATTTTATGCTCGCTTATTATTCTCGCTGGAGCATCAAACTACTTTGTGACATGCTCCAAGGATTCTTGCTCGAGTTCACGAAACATACATATTTTTGAGCTGGATATTCTTAGTGTCCTTTGAGACCACAGCAAGCCAGTTATTACTTGCAGTTATGCTGCCATGTACTTATATGAACCGAAGTTTCATTAAACGCTTCTTGGGGCCTTTGGGGTACGACTCATGTGGTGAGCGGGTTAGACAATACCACCTCAGCAGATTTACATCAGGCCGTAAGCCGATAACACGGGTTGTTATGGCCAGTTAAGAAGAGCTCTTGTGTCGGTCAACCGATGTATGGACCCACGTCAAAATCGAAGGGTTTCGCTGGCTAGGTCATGTTGTGCGTATGTACAAACGAACTCTAGGGAGAGTTCGCCTGTAGAAGGATATAGAAGGATGTGGCAATAGAGGGCGCACAAAATATCTTTGTTACCACGGAGTGCAGAATGTGTGCGCGAGCAAAGGCGCCTTTAGGAAATCTGGTAACCGATTCTTATGCTCAGTCAAAAAGAAGAACTCACGGCTTGATCAGCTCACTGACTTGATATTAGTTTTAAAAAAACTTTACTTAAATTCAATTTTCCGGCGTCTACTGTACATGCCTTGTCTACACAGTTTCTTATCAATTATGGGGAGTTGCAGCCCAACAACCAAACACAACACGAAGGTCTTTAGCCGGTTATAAAAGGGCGCGTCCCATAAACTAGAGGTAAGTTTTTCGGGAAGGTAAATGGGGGAGGTAAAAAATAATACATTGAGCCACATGCGACACATAAAATGTTGCAACGCCAAAATGAAGCTACTCTACATTCTGGGGTGGTTCTTGGTAGTCAAAAGTCGTTTGATGAAGTCATGCTAGAGCTGCTGTGTTAGTGCTAAGGGCTGACGCTGTCCCAGCCGGGAATACAGCAGCGCAAAGGTACAGCGAGCTACTAATGGCAGCCCCAACACATTGGGGCTGTGGCCTGCGCAATATTTTTACAAACACACACACATATAGAGACACATATTTATAGTATAAGCTATGTATATGAAGTGGGTTTATACTAACCGAACCGCAATCGGCAGCCGGCGAATTCTCAACAATGTCGTAGATGACATGTGGCGGTCCAGTTGTCCCAAGTAATGAGAAACCAAAACCGGAATGTTCGCTGCGGCGCAGCACCACTTTCAATTCCTCGGTCATTGCGTTGACGCCTCCGCTGCTGTTGCCGCTCCCCTGTGTATCTGTGTGTGCCGCAGTTGGTATGTGTGTGTGTGTGTGTGGTGGGCAGTTTTGTGTCCAGTAGAAGCCACCTGGATATGCGCTGCTGTGTTTGCCGCTGCTTATTTATTTATGTTTATACTTTTTATATGTGTATATATTATTTGCCAACTTTTTGTGCCAGCGCGTCGTTGCTTAAGTCTTGGTTATTGCTGTTGTAGTTATAGCTGGTGGTGGCATTGTCGTCATTTGCACTTTTGTTTTAATTTTTGACCCCTTCGTTTTCGAAATGCTTGACTGAAGTTTTGGGCTTGGCCGCTGCCGCCACTTCAGCACTTCTTTGCGCACTCATTTACACTTACTTCACTTACACGCTGAAACAAAGTCACTCACTCACGCACGCACACATTCGCTTACATACAGAGACGACACAACATTTGTAAAATTTAAAAAGAAATTGACTGCTCGTTATTTATTGCACACATTATTAACTTTTGTTTTAACTGTAACATTGCAGCTTTCTTTTTTTTAGCTAATTTTCGGCAGCAGCTTCAAAAAACTTGCTCAAATTTTTCTTTTTATTTTTGAGATTTTTCTCTCCACTTTTGACACTGCGGCCGCCGCAGTCGCTATGCTGCTCCCTTTTTTTTATATTTAGCACTTCATTTTTGTTAATACGCGTACGCGAAGATTTTAGTGAATTTTTAATTACACCGCAATTGCATTAATTAATTAAGGCTGGGTAACAATTTTTTTTTTCTTAATTAATATTCGAAAAACTGGACGCAGCGCCGCCGCTTGTGGGTTCTTGTGTGGTTGTTGATTGTTGAAACAGTGTGACCAAATTGTTGGTAACACAAAAATACGCAAAATGCAGCTGAACAGAAATACTGCATAAAATACCGGTTTTATGTGCCATAAATGCGAAGCATATACCATCAATTCAAATTTGTATTTCAAATGACTTCTTGTAATTTCTAATTGAAATCAAATGCTTAAATTTGCCATTAGTCTTACAAAACGGGCTTTATAAGCTTCTTAACGATGTACATACTAGACATCAAAACAATTACCCAAATTTGTTTAAGTTATCGTCTTATCGAAATCACTTATTTCGACAGCAGTGTTTTAAATGCTTAAAATACCCTCGTTTACAATACTTTTAGTCAAACTTAGCGGTGCCACATAGTTTTTTTAAAATAAATTCGTTATAGACTAGCAAAATTGCATCTCATTGCAACCCAGAGTTTTATTTTCTGCAAAATAAATGTCGGAAAATGTAGCAGAAATCTAAAAAAAATATCGATTTACTTAGGCCAGTTAGAAGTTAGTTACAGAAGCTAAAGCCATTTTTAGCCCAATTGCAAGTTAACTACTTCACTAAATCTGTGGTGGCCATACCATAAGAGCAAATATTTTTCAACCTAATTGCCATTTTCTGAACATTGCAAAATCAGAATGTTATAATGGTTCTCACAAAGTCAGTAAATAGTTCATTTTTTTTGTTGCCAAGTTTTATTTATACCTTAAAATAAAACTCATGGGACCAGAACGTTTTTGAGGCATTTGGAAAGATTAGTTTGGAGGCACACCTTCAGCTAAGATGAGCAAGCATCACAGGCTGCTTAACCATCGAAACAGGCAGTCGCTAAAATGCAAGTGACAAGTACAAAAACAAATGAAAAATCGAACCAAACATTGTTTGAGACTGTCCAGAATAAAGCACATCGCACTATCACAGATATAACGACGAACTTCAAATTAGAAGTCTACAACAATACGGCCCTGCCATTAACGAGCCACTTAAAAGGTCGATCTGTCGGACTAGCATCCATGGCTACTTTAGTGTTGCGCCAACTGACAAAATCGGATTCGCCACAGTTAGCATTGGAAAAACCACAACAAATAATGAATTATGCTAGATTTATGGATAGCCCAAGTGCTCCTTAACTCACTTCTGACAGCAACTTAATGATGACATCAAACTGCCGCGTCCCTTGTGGGAAACACGCGTAGTAACCAAACGAAATCTGCCGCATAAACTTAAAAGCGCATGCAATTGCGACTTTAAGATAAATACATATGAGTTGTTGGATTTTTATGTGCCATATTTAAATTTTATAGACCTCCATGCGACACACAAAGCACTTGACTCATGCGCAAGAGTCACACACATGCAGCATTACAGCATCATAGCTACTTCCGTTTCTGAAGCTGAACCTTGTTATGACAACAAGCGGGAACCTAAGAAAACAGCATAGAAAAAATAGTTTCTGGGTGTCATAACCGCTCAAAAACAAACAGACTAAGTAGAAGAAGAAGCAGCAGCAGGCAAGCACGCGACGATGATGACGTTCCGTCGGATTGTCGGTTCGTGTGTCCGTGTCCAGATGTTGGGCACAATTATCATATCAGCAGCACATCATTTACAGTTAAGTGAAATAACAGATTGAGCCAATCGGAGAGTGAGTGAGTGCTTAAGTTCGACCAATGAGCGCTTAGCAAAAGTGCCGTTTTAAAACGTTGCATTGTATACTTTGAGTTTCAGTTTAAGTTTGACTGTGCCAAGATGAAGAGCAACTCCAGCGGCAATAACACGCCTTACACTTCTTGTTGTTTTATGGATAGAACTAAATTCTGGCTAGGCGAAGGCTACGTGAACGATGTCAGTGACTATAATACAGTCTACGAGTCCCCAATCGTCTACGAAGATTGCTCCAACACAAATAAAATAGATGCCAACTGGCTAAATGACAGCTTATACGATTGGAACAGTATGCAACAGTTGCCGAGCGTGGATGCTACTACAAACAGTCCAATAACCACTTTGCCAATTCAAGAGCAGCCTGCGCGGAAATGCCGTTCCTCTACAGCTTCCTCCAATCGCAAGGAGCGCACAGCCTTTACCAAGTCACAGCTTAAGGCACTGGAAGCGGAGTTTTGTTATTCCAATTATTTGACGCGTTTAAGACGTTATGAAATAGCCGTAGCTTTGGATCTTAGCGAGCGCCAGGTCAAGGTTTGGTTTCAGAATCGACGCATGAAATGTAAACGCATCAAATTGGAAATCAGTGGATCAAAAATTGCCGCGGAGCCAATTAATTGAGCTTAAGTAATATAAACTTATCAATTAAGTAATCCTATAGAATAAAATGATTGTTTTTAAGAATTGATTTTTTTCAATATTCCGTTAATGGTATTTGAAGGGCAAAAGGGGTAAACTATTGGACATCACATTTATATATAAGTAGCACTTAAATTAAGGGTATTTTAAGAACATACGCAATAAATTAAACCAAATAAAATCAACTTTAGCTTGAACATAAACAGTGGGATACCATTTTTTCAGTAACAAAAAAAAACAAATCCTGCCTATCGATTCGGCAAGGATCTCTAACTTCTTTCCCCGATAGAGAGGCACATGGTTAATAGGAGGACCAACCATATGCTATAATAAAGTCTGCAAACTGTTTCGGTGCTAATTCGCGACAGCTTAGATCATGGTAGCTTAGGTATCTGAGCCTTCCTCTGCAAAGAACCGGACATGAACAGAAGAAGTCCGCAGTCGTTTTTTGCTTTTCTTAGTTGCAAGGCGCAGAAAGGCTGGCTGCAAGAATGCCAGTGTCTAGTAGTAGCTCGTACGACAACAAAATAAATATATTTTTTTTTTTTGCAATTTTTGATTAGGAGAATTCATGAATTTGGAACTTACAGGAAACCCATATGAGGCTAAATAAGAACTGCAGAATCATTTCATGTAGAGTTTTGCGACAGTATGTTTCATCTATGGAATTCGATGATGAGTTTCTGGAGGATGATATTGCCTCATTTATGGCAGAAACTGGCTGCAGTGAACCGGAAGAAGGGGTTTCCCCTTTATATTTTGAGCTGTTCTGAACTCGATTGTTCAGCATTTAGCTGGTAAAGAAGGGAATGACGTTGGTGGGTCCTGGATGGCCAAACAACTATTTGTTTTTACCTGAAACAAGGATATTAAAAGGAGTGCTGGCGTACTTAGCTGATGCTATGTTTTGAGGGCACCATAAGCGTGTGTAAAATAGAGGATTTAGGTTTGGCCATGACATCAATAATGGATGGGCATCATTATATTTTTATAGAGGCATGTAACTTTTTGTTTGGGGATTTTTACATAAGGTATATATTTTTTTTTAAAGATCAGGACCGTGTCTTGTTTCTTTATGCGTTTTTGGGTAAGTCTAAGTTCATGTACAGTCCTATCCCCAAGTACTTGGAACAAAAATGCTATTTTTTTAAAATATTTATGTTAAATTTTAAGTCTATACGTGAGGGATGGTTTGGTGGGGGCCTTACATCGATAAAGGGTCACCATAGCTTTGTTTATTAAGCTCACACGTACATCAAATATAATTTCTTAAACTCCTACATAACATTTATAGGCGAAGGGTGGTGACATTACAATTATAAGGGAAGGAATTGACATAGTTTGGCAAAATTTTGTATTTCTACCACTTGCGGTCTCAGAGTTCTACGTTTTCATACCGACCAGGCGTACCTGACTTAGCGAAACAACTTTGAATATCACCGAAAAAGTAGTACAATGGAGTTAAGTTGGACGATCTTGTCAGCAAGGGCATCGGACATCTATAGATAATGTTGTCATTAAATACAGAGTTCACTAATTTAATGTCTTTAAGCCCTTTCAAATACTTTTGGTAACAAAAATGTCACCTGCATTGACGATGTAATTTTAGCTTTTGTATTTTTTAACTAAGTAGATCACTTATGTGCTTAAATGTCTCATAGCTGAAGAAATTTGTCTTGGAAAGTAATCTAAAATTGGGCGTCCAAAAAACCCCATGTAAAACATATTTATATTAAAATTTCATTTTTTACAATTGTTTGCTTACTTAAATATTACGTTTAATGCATTAAAACTATTAAAGTGACCAACTATATTATATTCTTTACTTCTTCAGCATCTTGGACTTGACTTTCTGCAATGGCTTGGCAAGTTTTTTTGCTGCGGCTAATTGCAGTACTTGCGTGGCTGGTTTTTTAGACGATTTATCAGCCACTACATTCTTTTTCTTTTGCACACCACCAGTGCCGGGTTTTCTTTTAAGCAGCTCTTCCAGACGATCAACGCCCATCATTTTCTTTTGTAGCTTATTTTTGACTGGCGTAGGTGGAGCGGAATCTTCGTCCTCCTCCTCACTATCAACGCTATCATCAGTCTGCATTTCCTCCTCAGCGGACTCATCTTCATAGTCCTCGTCTTCGGAATCATCATTTAAGGTATTGCCCAGCAAATCCTCTAATTGTGGAGACTCATCATCATCATCATCGTCATCATCACTGTCTTCGAACTCTAACTCATCCTCACTTTCCGCACTTTCGGCATTAGCAGTGTAGTCCTCATCATCGGAATCTTCATTTATGGTATTTTCCAACAAATCTTGCAATTTTAATTCCTTGTTGGTCTTGCTCTGTTTAGTTTTTACAACTTTGGCCACTGTGCCGTCGCTTTTTGTTTTTTTAGTGGTCGTAGAATCCTTTGTTTTTTTGACAGGCGCCACAAGCACGCTGGAGAAATCAATGCCCAAATCTTTATATTTCTCTTGGATTTTTCTAAGTTTTTTTAGCCCTGCATCAGTTCTTTTTTGACAAGCCGATTCATTCCAATCATTTAGCATATTAGCGCTGCGCTGTATGGCCTTGGTGGTGCTGGAGACCCATATATCCTTGCCAGCCTGAAATTTTATTCATTTAAAGTCATCTTTTATACAATTTCGTACAAAACCTTACCTTATTTTTGACCTTCTGCACTGTTGACTTAAAGTAGTTGAATTTCTGCTCAGCCGGTGGTATATACGCTGCCTTGACCACCTTCTGAAACATCAAATAGTTGTCCATCGTTTCTGCAGCCACCTTGGCCACTTCCGGGTACTCAAACTCAATAAAAGCAAATCCCTTGCTGCCGCCAGTGCGTTTAGAGCGCCCAAGACGCAAACGCGTCACTCGTCCAAATTGCTGAAAATATTTGCGCAGCTGCTCCTCGAAAAAGCCACGAGGCAGATGCTTGATGAAGACTACGCCACGCTCCGGACTCAAAGTAGCTGTGTGCTTGCTTTTTTGTAGCTTTTTCTTGAGCTGCGAAAATGGAAGGGAATACAGTTATAATTTACTTAAATGTTATGAGCCGGATGAGCTAAACGCACCTGTCCTGAAATCACATTTTCAGTTTGCACGGGCTTTTTTACAGGCGTAATTTTTTTAATCTTTTGTGGTTTGGGTTTCTTAACTGGTGGCATTTTGATTTAATTTTTTAAATAAACGCAATTAAGAGCAAATTGTACTTAACAACTGCACGTGGAGGAAAGTTGTGAATTGTGTCATCGATGTAGTCGACAATCGATTTGCAAAATCAAACAACAGTGTTGAAAAAGCACACAGTGTATCGATGTTATCGAAATGTAAATAAATGTATTTAATGGCGCTGCACCTTTAAAATAAACATTAAAACAACAGCTCGTATTAAAAGTTCAAAAGTCAATTTAGCGGTGCAGAAACTGCGAAAGGTTTGAATATATATAATTACTAGTTTGTGCTATTCTCAATGGTTCAAAATAATATCTCAACTGACTAGCCTGCCAAGAGATCTTACAATTTATTACTTTTTCTGTTGTTTGTACTTCATATTTTTTGTATTTTACTTATTTTTTCAAACTTTGTATTATTATCTTTTGCATCTTTTATATACGCTTTATTTGGTAACTAAAACAAATTTAACCGCTTCCATGACAACTGTGACGCCTCACAACGTGCCGCTTTCCAATGTGTGCCGTCCTATATCTATCAGTGGGCCCACTAAATTAGTTGTGCCCCAAAAAGTTTTCGTATCACACGACTTCAGGCATGCCTTATTTACAAGGAAAATGCTGTATAGTATGGATCAGCTGAAAAAAGCCCAAGAGCGTGCTAAGGAAAGTCCTTTGAGCATTGAAGCTAGACAAATGGAAGCCATATCCGAGGAGATGAAGGAAATAAAACATCGGGAATTTGTGGAGCGCAAGCGTCGCCAATCGATGCGTACTGAATGTGAAGAGCTTCGCAATCTGGCGCGGCAACTGCATATAGCCAAGATTTCAAAGGACACTGCTGACCGTATACGGTTGAGCAACCAGCAACGACTATTAGCCGCCAAGGCCACAGTAGAAGAACACAAGCTCGCCGAGCAGGAGCGTTTAAGGATAATAGAAATGAAACGTGAAAAAGAACTCAAGCTTAAGGAAGAACACAAGGCAGTAAGAGCAGCCTTAAATGCACAAATGGCTCAAAAGCTACTGAGGCAGCAAAAGAAATGTGAAGAAACGGTTGTGGAAAAAGAAATGCGCATCGCTATGCAGCACCAACTCAATGAAGAAGATAGATTGCAGCAGGAAGAGCTACAACAACTTAAGATTCAGAAACGAAATGAAATGCAAGAATTTATGCAAGAGCAAAAGGCATACAAGGAGACTCAAAAAGAGCTGGAACAGAAAGCTACCTTGGAAGCGCTAAAAATATATCGTCTAGGTGAGGAGCGAAAGCTGATAAGAGATGAAGAAAAGCTGAAGGCCTTGCGCAAGCAACAAGAGATTAGTCTGCTCATAGGAAAACAGGTTTATGATATAGAGGTGAGTTTAAAGTTCCTTGGCATAACAGATTAATTTTCCAATCGCTGTATCCCACTATAGGACAAAAAACGCCAACGAGATGCGCTGCTGCTCGATCTGTTGCAGGAAGAGTACAAGGCAAAGAATGACGCACGCTTCCGACAGGAGCTCGAGCAGGAGCAAGAAAAGCGTAAGCGTGTAAGAGAGGAACTGGAACACTATCGTGCGGAGTTAATGGCACGCAATGAGCAAAAGGCGCGCCTAAAACGCGAAGAACTCAATGCCAGACAACAGTCTGTCCAGCACACAGACGATGTACTTAATAGGGAACAAGAAATGCTGCACCACCAGGAACGTAAGCAATATGGTGCTTTACTAAAGTCGATGATTGCCGACAATCAACGGAAGCGTGCTGAGGCAACTGCAGAGAACCTGCTATTCCTTGAAATGAAATGGAAGGCAGAAACGGAGCGGTAAGTGCCATATTGCTTTAGTACTTTTAACCTTTATCAATACCTTTAAATTTGCGCTCTTTAGCCAACAACTTATTACGGAGGAGCGCCGCAAAATGATGAGCGAAGTTCCAACATCGGTATTACGCTATTTGCCCAGCCATGTGGTAAAGGATGAAGAGCGCGAGCACTTTGCTATACCAAAGCAACAGCAGGATCTTGGTGGCGGCGATTCGTGAAATCTGTCTTTGTCTATAACTAAATTGTTGCAGTAATGCGAAAATCGTAATGTTATTTTTACCAGCTGCGTAATTTACAGAAGCCTTCAATTCAATACAAACAACATTTAAATATAACCACCCGCCCGCCCACTGTGCGTACGTGACGTGTACCATATAAGCCACAGTGTTGCCACAGCACACTTATCAACCTGGCAATGCTGCGCTATTGCAGCGCAGTGGTTCCCTAAAGGGGTTAATAAAATCAAAAATGTATGAATAACAACTTTCTTTGAACAACAAATTATGAATAATATAAAGCTTCAAAATTTGTAAACAAAAACCAAGCTTGTAATACATTGTGGTTACGTTTTTTTCCTAAATATATACGGCTAACGCTATTTCTTCAACTAGGTGGCAACTCTAACTTAGTCTAGGCAAGTATGTTTATATGGCAACGCGTCGCTTGCTTTGCTTCTTATTACTTTATTAATGGCGGAGACGGCAATGAAAAAAGTGGGAGTGATCTTTGTTTGGTGTCAATATAAATTTTTTTATTAAACAAGCAATCCTATAAAGAAAGCAAATACTTTAACGCGACCAACTTAATGCAGTGCTTTCCAATATGCTTAAAAAAGTGTTATTAGTAAAAGAACTGCGCCCAGCGCATTATTGCTAAAAAACCCCTCAAATTCCAAAGAACAGCAAAAACAATACGCGGAAGCAGCGCAGCGCCCAGCCTTGTTGTTGTGTGCGTGCGTAAAAACCTCAGAACCGAAAAAGAAAAAATAAAAACAAAACGAATACGTCTGCGAACTTTGTACACAGCGCAGCGTAGTGTTTAGTGCAGTGCATTGAAGTGTAGCAAATTCCGCCGGATTTCAATTGAACACAAAGAGAAAAAAATGTCTGCGCAACGTTTAAACGCGGTTGAAAAAGACTTGGAAAAGTTTATTAAATTCCTGGCTCTAAAGTCCACACAAGTTGTAGTGCAGTCGCGTCTAGGTGAAAAAATTCAAACCCAATGCAATCCCTTGGCTGGCAATGATTGGTTCAACATAGTCGTGCAGGACCATCCAGATGTTTATGATGAGACCAAACGTGCTTTGTCGCTGAAACCTGGTGACAGCATCCTGCAACGCCTGCCTTTGTGTGTTGAAATATCGCTGAAAACGGTCGAAGGCGACCAAATGATATTAGAGGTATGGTCTTTAGATTTAATACCACCAGTCAATGGCTATAACAAGGATGATGGCAAAAACTTGGCTGACAACGCCAGTAATACAAACAGCAATGCCTCAAACGACAGCCAGACGCTGCGCGCCGCCCACGCTATATACAATCGTATGGGCATTATGCTGAAGTCGCTTATATCCCTGACACGCACCACACCTGCATACAAATTGTCGCGTCGACAATGTCCAGAGTCATATGGCATCTATTACCGCATCTATGTGGATCGTCCACAGGTACACACACTGGGCGAAGGTCACAAGCATGTCAAGATTGGACAGCTCAACACAATAGTGGGCTCTTTAATTATGTCTGTAGCCTATCGCACCAAGCTGACAATTTCGCCAACAGCAGCGCAAGCACGCCATACAGAACACAATACAATTATGCTGAAATCGGATCACTTTAGACCGGCAGCTGATGCCAATTCACCTTTACAGCGTCAGGCAGGTTTTGGCTTGGACAAGAAGCTGGCTCAGGGTATGCATGCCGCTGGAAATGGTGTATCTGACAAGCGTTATATAGACATTGATAAACCTTTGAGGCCTGGCGCCTTCACAGACATAGCCAAGTTGCGTCAATATACCGAGGAGGACTATGTACTGCCCGAGACACCGCCTTTTGAATGGCTGCTACGACGCACGCGTCTGGAGAGCAATGGCAGCGGTTCCATAGAGTCGCTTAGTCGTAAATGTGAATCACCGATTAATGGCCAACGTGTGGTGGACAATAATGCCAACAATAATAATAATAATGCGACAAATAACTATAACCATAGTGGAGGCAGTGCTGGTAGCGGTGGCGCCACAAGCAATAACCTCAACAACAACTCAACGGCTTTCAAGAGCTTTGAGAAGCAACAGGCGAGTGCAAGTGGAGCTGCTGCTGAAAGCAAGACCACATTAACCACCGCCACTTCAATTTCACCCATCAAAAGTCTGTTAATACCCGTGCCCGCTTATCATCATAATTCAGCGCCAATGCTGCAAACTGTCAATACGCCCGACGATGATAATTTGCTTAAGGAGCTGCACTTTCCCTTTGCCTCGCCCACATCGCATGTCAATGATTTGGCCAAATTTTATCGCGATTGCTATCATGCGCCGCCCTTGCGTGGCCTAAACGAACTGCAAGCGGAAGTCTTGGGTACAAGTGCAGGCGCTACAACTGGCAGCAACAGCGGCGCGTCAGTGGCTTGTGGTGCATCCGCTGCGGCGGCAAGCAATGCGGCAGCAGCAGATACGAGCGCATTAGACGATTTATCGCGTCAACTGGAGCAGTTCGAGACGTCGTTGGAAGATTACGATAAACTAGTCTCACAACTAGGACTGACTGGCTCCTCCTCATCGACAACAGGCAGTCGTAGCAGTGGCGGTTTGCAAATGAGTAATTGAGTTACTTCTTGTTGTTGTTGTGGTTTTTGTAAGATTGTATTGTGTATAATAGAATATGTATATGTCTAAAGTTATAGTAGAAATTTAGCTATGATATTATTTAAGTGTCACACCAAAACCCTAGAAAGAACTAGCTCTATGTGGATATATGTAAATAATTTGTGTATGTATATGCTACAAAATAGAGATAAAGCTTGTAAGTTACTAGCTGTGTTTATGCGAAAGAGATACAAACTGCTATCTAAGCTGAGAATGAGTTTCTGTTTCTTTCGTGCGTAAACAGTGACATATGAAAGTCGTGTTTTTCGTGTTGGTAATTATCGTACGCATAAACTTACTGTCTGTCACAATTTCACGAACGATTTTTTACACAGATATTCCCAAGTTCTCGTGAATTTGTTTGTTCGTGAGTGGAATTGTTTGTTTATTTCTTTGTTCAAGTGCCTTTTTGTCGAGTAAAAATCGAATGCGAACAAGCCGAATAAGCACTAAAAGCAGACCATGTACATAGATATGAACAATTAACGATACAGCGATAAAAATTTTATTATAATATATCAGTGCATATATCAAAATAAAATATATACAATTATGTATCTATAGATTATAACGTATAACAGCGTGATTCATTTTGCATCAGAGTTAGTTTTAAGCTCATGCTGAAAACTAAAAAAAATGTTGCCTTTTTTCAATTTTATCATTTTAAAATAAAAGCATAAGTGAAATGTGCGTAACTATATAATTTACAATGTCGAAACGAAAGACTTTAAGCATAACGAAATTTATAAGTATTTAATATGTAAGCAGTAAACAAAAAATAATGTAAAATACAACATACAATGAAAAAGCCTTAAGCTCAAAATTTGCTCGCAAAAATCAAATTTAAAAAAAAAGCGTAGTTCTTGAAATGTAAATAACGTGTTGTACATGTATATATGGTTTTTTATTATATATGTATTTGTAATGCGGCGCTTTGTTATTTATTGGCAAGTATAAACAGAATTCGAGAGCATAAGATACTACATACATACAACTAACTTGTGAACAGTAAATTGCATAAGAATGATATTATTCAAACAAACAAGAATATTAAGTGAATTATGCAAAATAAAAGCAATTGTTAATCAAAACACAATCTAGCGAAACGCTTGTGGTAATTTATTCATTCTGTTGAAGTGGGCGTTGCCTTAGATCATGAAATGTGACAAAAATGCACGAAGAAAGTTTTTAGTGAAGGATCCATAAGTAAGTATATTTAGTCTATATATTCTATATACATATATAAAAATACTGCCAATTCTTTGTGACTCTTCTCCTCAAAAACCACTAGACAGATTTTGATGAAATTTTGAGGGGTTCCGGAGATATTGCTAAAACGATTTTCCATATAAAACATACTAAATGTGTTTCTACTTATATACTATAGTAGGAAGAATTTATAAAATTCGTTTAACATTCACAACTTTGACTAGGTAAAGAATTCATTTGAATTGAGGTAGTGATAGAGGTAGTGGTAAAGGAAGATGTATATGTAGAGGAAGAGGTAGATGAGGATATAAAGATGTAAGTACCAATATCCGCAGCTGAACTTAGTATGAGAAAGAGCGACAGAAGGAAGAGGAACGGGAAGAATTAACTTATATAACGATTTTTTTGACGGCTTTATGAATGCGCAGCGGTTTGCTCGGGTTCAGCTAATATATATATAAATATATATTTGGATATCACCGAGATAGCAAGTATTATAAATACAGTAGTGGCTGCCGTAGGAAATTGTTTAATTTTAGATAAACCCGAAAGATAGAATTTTTCCTAATATCAAATGCGAAAAACGCTTGTAAAGTTAACATATTCAGACTCTTCGAAGGCTCGAAGATATAGGAGTTCGAGATTAAGTATTTTCAGAACAGCTCAACACAAAGCAAGCTTTTAGTCTTCCGCAGGTTCTTGAGACAAGGACAGTTTAACGTGTCAACTTGATGATATACACACCAAAACACAGTGGAAGAGATGTTGTGCGGAGTCAGTTGATGTCTAAGCAGCCAGAATTCTCATACCATTAAGGAGGAAGCCGCTTTTGTTTATGTACCTCTCTGTAGCAGAAGGCTGAAACACTTTCTTAGTCACTTTCTGGACAGCGTCTTGATGCAATGCCAAAGAGATTGCAGATTGCATCTCTTCATCTGGACCGCTCACTGATCATTCGTCCTTTTTTAACGGAAAAGTAGTTTTGGATCTCAAGTTATTCCAATGTGCTTGTATACTACGGCCTAATCTATAATACATTTTAAGCTTCAGTTCAAGGTTTATCAAAATGTTATACGCTGGAAAACTATTTGACGAGCAGCTACTGTAATTTATGAAAATAGCTCTGCTACTTGTCCGACATTTGACTTTGCGCTAAAAATTTGGCAATAATCCAGCTACAAGGCAATCACAAATTTTAGTTTAGTTTTGTGGAAAGGGCTCGACTCTAAACATCGGCTGGCAAATACCAGTAATATCGGCATTTTATTTATAGCCTCTTACCAGATAAGCAACAGCTGTGTTTGCGGTTACAAAATTCTAACAATTCTCAACTTAGTCAACTAACTGCTTGCTACTTGATTCAGCTGGTTAACGCCATTTGTTTACATGTATTCATTTATTCGTATTTGGCATTCATTCTTCCTCTTGCTTGATTTGCAACAATTAAATATTGTATAATAAGTGACAAAGTGCGGCTGTTGTTGTTGCTTTGCACCCGGGCGCAGTTTGAGCTGCCGCTGAATGTTGGCAATAAAAGCAGCAACAGCAACAACAACAACACGAGTTTGTTTTGCCGTTATCAATTAGCATGTGCTGCTAGGTGCACTCACGATTCTATTCTCTCGTGATCCAGCAATGCCTCTCGCTCCCGCAGCCTACTTTTCATATGATAGATAAGCTGTGTGGCTGTGTGTGGCGCATATTATTATTATACCCTGTACACAAAGTGTAAAAGCGTATTAAAGATTTGTGCAATGTATGTAACAGGCAGAAGGAGGCGTGGCAGACCAAAGTGTTGTAAAAAACACATCGAAAACATCGATGGTTAGCCTGTCATTTTCCGATGTTCTCCGATGTTCTCGAACATACGATGCAACGGCAAAACATCGATAATTTTGAAACAATCGAACATTTCGCCAAGATCATGCCAAAGTAAGTAACTTTTTCTCCGTTTTACAAATAGTGTTTGCCGAATTGAGACTGTCATCTCAAAGTTTATTCAAAGGCCGAAATCTCAGCGAAATAGACTGCTAAGGGGACGGGTATCATAGCATTTATGTTGACAAGCAGACCATATGTTCCATGGGAAAAAGTATTCAGGAGCAATAGTCGCGTCGATAGCGCCATGTTCGTCTGTCAGTCTGTCCGTGTTGTAACGTGTTTCTCAGAGACTATAAGAGTTAGAGCAAAAAAATTTTACCAAAAGATGTGCATTTTCCCGGAAGAGTTTTTCGATTCATGTCGATATCTCAACCTCTTAACCAGTGACAGACTTTCGCGGTTTACAGCCGCGAATCTATAAACTCGAAAATCGACAGAGGTTTGCGTCGTGTTTATGTGCATCTATGTTAAAAAAATTATTGAAATCAATTAAATACATCAAAAGTTATAGTCAAAAATAGGTTGATTTCGATCCCTTTCGCCTATAAACTGCTCCAAAAATCCAATACCTGTAGATATGGATACATGTGAGCTAGAGTTACAAAATTTGGTGTGGAGACTCGTGCCAAATCATTAAAACTGTATTCACCATTTACCAATAGAAGCCCCCCTTCCCCCGCAATCGATTTACCTTAATTACTTCCGCACCCCGCAACATATTGATTTGAAAATTGACACATATATTTTGATATATGTTTCAAAATTCAACGTTATTGGTCGAAGAAATCCGGCGTTATGAGAATAAAAGTAATTTTTGCCCCATAATAACCAACTTCCCAATATAAAAACTTGTCAATTGGAACTTGCCAATAGAAAAATCTTTATCGATCTTATGAAAAAGTTGATACTTCCGTTCCCATTTGACCGTATTTAGTGTTTCCAAAGAAAAAGGGTACAGGGTATTCCACAGTCGGGCACCTCCCGACTGTCTGCATCAAATTTTTGTATTTTGCAAATCTGAATTGGCGTCACTATGGCAACGACACCACTAAGGTTAAATAGTTTTTATTTTTAACTACATATCTGGGCTTTGTTGCTTTGTAGTGTGTGTATTTAGCTGCTGTTTTTGACTGCTAATGACATTGCCAGGCTCACTTATTGACAACTAGCCAGTGCAGGTGGGTAAAAGACTGCAGTGCAGCGAACTAATGGAGGCCACACACTCTACAAATGCTCCACTCAACAACACAACAGGTCGTAGTCGTCGTAGTCGTCGTCGTCATCGTCTTTGTTAGACGTCAGCGCAAAACACTTGTCACACACATGCATAAAGATTTTTAATTTTTTTTGTTTTTATTAACCCTCAATGAAAGATAGGGTAAATTTATCCCGTACCTATAAGGTCAAGGGTATTATTGACTCATGTCAGATATGTCAGGAAGTAGCTGGCGTAGCAGACTCTACGTTCTTTTGCAAAAATGATCAGCTTCAATAGTCGAGTCGATACAGGCATATTTGTTTGTCCATGTGAAACTCTAGACTTCGGCGTCCATAAGTTAAGAGTTAGTGTTACCAAATTTTATAAAAAGAAGTGCATTATTTGTGTGCAGGTGAAGCTTGTTAAAACATGTTTATTTCTGACTCCTGACAACCAGTACAACCAGTCTTCCTATCTCAAGATAAATGTACGAATTCTTCTATGACGATCGCCTTTTCGCGCGAGCCAGATGCAAATGCGGTTTTAATCTTCTTCTTAACTGGCCATAACAACCCTTTTAAGGCCTGTGGTGGCTCTCCAGGTCTCGGAAAAACACAGTGTTATTGTTAGTCGGCTGCTGATGTGGTATACTCTAACCCGCTCACCATTTTGCTACAGATTTTATACTACAATGATTAATAATTCAAGAAAGAAAGACATCTCTATAAGTTCATGTCTGTCAAGCTGGATACAACATAGTCAGCATAATAGTAAAGATCTTCCTTAGCAGCCATATAGTAATGGTTTCTGCTGGTAGCATAATATTTTTAAGAAGAGCATAAAGTTAGCCTACAATTAGCTCTTAATTATAGTAGAGATCTTGTTTAACATTCACTTAGTAGTGATTTTTGCTGGCATAAGTTTTTAAACAAGGGAGCATAATATGTTTGTTATATGCATATATATCGCTCATTTGCTAGAAGACTGTCATCACTCAAAAAACGTGATTTTTGGGTTAATAATGCATAAATGTTGGTTATATCCTTGTGTCAATATCTCCGAATGAGATTTTACTAGGTGCAAGCAAAATCGAATTTTTTGAGTTATGACGGTTTTCTAGTAAATAAGCGATATGTACATATAATAATGCTACTCGAAATATAAAACAAGAAATAACTTGATAAAATTTGTATACATACATATATTTTTTGTTTAATGTTCAAAAAATACGGTCAACGTCTAATTTGTGACGTTTTTTGGACGTCCATTAAGGGTTAATTATTCGCATATTGTCGAAGTTGCTGCTGTCTGGCATTCATGCAAAGTTTGCACTGTTGCCAAGCCGCTAGCCAGCCAGCTAATAAAATGATTTGGTGGCATTTCGGCTCTTTCTAAAGTGAAAACTGCCCAGACACAAGACTTAGTTAACCGACTAGTTGTGCTTAGAAATTGTTTTGCAGCGCCAACGCTCCACGTCAGTTTTCCTCCGCTGGCCCCACAAAGGCTGCGCGTAGGTCGTCGGCGTCGTCGTCGTCGGCGTCGGCGTCAATGACGCCGCCAACATTGTTGTTGTTGTCTTTGGTGCCACGTCAAATTGCATCCGGTGGCCGGTTGGTTGGCAAGTTGGCGGTGACTGGCTCTGCATTGATTAGGGGGCTCTCTCTTTTGCACCCACGCTGCAAATGAATACATTTTACTAGCGGCGTTTGCGTGGCGACCGCATTTTGATTAAGTTCACGTGCTGCCGTCTTGCTGCCAAAACTTGCATGGAAAATAAATTCCCCGGAGTCGTGTATTTTGAAATTACACCAAAAGCAATAACAATAAAAAAAAGTAAATAAACAAAACGATAAGGCTGAAATAATCACTTTTGACTTTGTTTTTTTTTCGTAAGTTAAACAACCTTTTTATGCAATGTGCATTTTTGAAATTTTTTTATGCAAAGCCATGAAAATGATCGCCAAGCAGCGGCGGATTAGTTGGGTGGTTTTTTTTACAGTTTGGGGAACACTGGTTTTACAGTGAAGCCTAAACAATCTTAGCCCAGCAAAGAGTTGTGACGTCGCATAAATAGCAAAATTAGTACTTGAAGCAATAGACTTGCAATAGATTGTTTTGTTGTGTAGTTACAGTGGTGGGAAATTGGCTTTTTTTATATTCAAATTCAATGTTAAACTTTAAGAATAGTTTTAGAAGTATTTAAGGCTTAATTCAATTAGCCTGTGTAATCCTACAGTTTACGTTAGCTTATATTGTATAAACATGTGTGAAATATGCATTGGTTCACCGTGTCCTCTTTTGTTCTGGTAAGATAAACGGTTCCATATCGTTTTATTTATGACCAAAGTCGAAGCCATTTAAATAAATAAATATCCAAAATCGGCTATACATGTTTTGGTTCATTGACTCGTTACAGGTCTTAAATGCCATTGAATAAAATTGATCCCCAGAACATGATACTACCGTTGCTACGAATACATTTTTTAGAAACAGTGTCGCACCCTTTATCGTTTTTATATAGTTAAGATACATTTTTTTATGGCTAAGCTAGCATTTTTTCTGGAATGGCATATTTATTCGCATCAGTAACTCGTTGTCTCTTAGTTGTTCTTCTCCCCTGCAAGTTTTGAGCTCGTTATGTAGGGTTTGTTACAGCGCTCATTACACCTACACGATTTGCAAGATCTTAAATACTTTGTAAAGGTTGTTCTGATGTTTGATGCTTTAAATTTTCTCGAACCACTACCTAGTCGAGCGGCTCGAGTACTTTGTTATGGTTTTCTCTTCTGGACATTCTCCCAATTAAATTTCAGAGTGAAATGTTTACCTAATCAAAGTTGTGAATTGTAAACATAAATAATATGTACTTCTTAAGTCACTTAAGAAAATGGCTAATCCTGACCACCTACCGAACACTGAAGAGAAACCTTCCTGCACACCAAAGGAATATGTGGTCCAAGAATGAAGTCATTTGATTTACTTGTTCTCGAGTTTTACTCGAACGATTTTATATATTAAAATTTTCTGCTTTATAGGGGACTAGCCGTGCAAAGTATGTATTTAAGGTACCATTATTTAAACGTCTACGAATAGTCCTTTTTATTATAGTTCTATTCACATTCCACTCTAAAGATTAGGATGGTTCAAGTGGGTGAATTTGAGAATTTCGAATGATCAGACGTTTGTAGTCTTCCGTTTCCAACTCGGAGCAAAGAATAAAGCTTAAAGTTCCGTTAAGCAAAACTAATTGTAATAGAACGACGAAAAGTTCACAGAAGCATCTGTCAAAATATATTATACTTCGACCACTGTATTTGTATATGAACGAAAACGAGCTGCAAGCAGCAGCGGATTAGTTTTCGTTACAGTTTGAGAGCAACTGGTCTTACAGGCAGCGACGGATTGCTGAATTTCTTTGCAGTCTGGCTTTTTACCTGCATCTGTTTTCTTGTCTTTGTTGTTTATCGTGTTGCCGGTTTTCAACACAGCTGCAGCTGCAAAAATACATCGAAAAATTGCATTTCACACACAACTCTGCACGAATTCTTCATGTTAAATGATCTAATTTCAGAGCTTGGCACCTTATAAATGATATAAATATCTTACAAATTAAATAAACAAACAAAAACATGAAATGTAATTTAATTACAACGTTCTTGTCTGTTGCTACGTGCCATTTGTCAGGCGGTACTGCCGGACGGCGGGTGGTTTTAGTGGGTTGTTGTTTTTGTTTCCGTTGCCGCCCACTTTTGGCCTTGCCGGCATTGGGGTTCTCTTTGTGTGGCTTTTGTCATGCTGAGAGCGCCACACAGTAAAATGAAAAACAAAACAAAAAGAGCGAATCGTTTAATAAAAAATATTTTTCATTTTTGTTGTTGTAAATAAAACCCTGACATGTAAACAACGCATTGATCAGAACAACGAGTTTGTCAACCTAACTGGGTTCAGAACAAAACACAGCCTTACACTGGTGTAGTTAGGGGGCTAAGGGGGTAAAGCCATCACCGTAATAGCAAAAAGCCTATGGCTAAAACTTACCTTTTCCCGTAAATTTTGCGTCGCTGATTTCGAATCCAGATACCATTTTTGATTTTCTAGCACCGATTTCGAATTATCGCTATTTCGAAGGTTGCGAAATCAGAAAATCGCATATATATCTTGGGAACCTTACTACAGATCGAGATGAATTGTAACTCGAATTGAAGATAATTTAATATCAAATTATATTTCAGACAGTGTTGGTCTAACTTGATTCTATATTGATTGACTATAGTCAAAGACGATTCTTTCGAAAATACAAAAGAAAACACAAAAAATTACTTTTTTGCTTATAAAACGATTCATTTTTTTTTGTTAAGCAAATCGAAGCTACTTTCGTTGTCCTTGGGTTCCGGATTTTTGAAGAATGGTTTGTATAGATCTATTTAAAAATATGGATTCAAAGTTTTACTTGAAGAAATGAAGCGCATTTAAGCAAAACTATAATTTTTGTGGGTTTTGTGAAGCCTAGAAAAAATTGCTAAAGCTCTTGACAACCCAACACAAGTACGCATTCAGTAGATTCTTAGAAGATTATTTTCGTGTGACGATGCTCAGTTCCCGGACTCTTATCTCACGTTAGACAAATATTTACTTATCACAAAGCAGCATTTCAGTGCTATACATGATTCACTCAAAATTGACAAAGCCACCTACTTTATTCATCGATTTCATTTAGGGCCGAGTTAATTTAAAGGTCTAAAAATCACTTAAAGTGATGGATAAATGACTAAAAGACAACTGCCCGAAAATCAATGGAATGGCTATGGAAACTAGCTACGTTTCCATTAACAACGTTACTGCAGAACCAAGATTCCCCAGTTTAAAACGGATAAAGGAAGTTACAGAATAATGGGAATTACGTTACACCAAAACGTAATAGTGTTCATCTTATTTTTAATTGTGGAACCAATCTGGCAATTGACTGGGAATTGACATTGGAAGCACAGTTCCCAGAACTTTGTCAAGAATGAAATATTGAAACCGGTTATGCTAAATTCTTAAAGAAATCAGAACAAAAATGTGTGTAATTTAGCACTGAGGACCCAACGAAAAAAAATATCTGCGCCACTGGGTAGCCATATGAAAAATTGAAATTTGTGCGTGTTTATGTATGTATCTATGTGCGATATGTGTGTGTCATTAAAATGTTGTTTACTATAATAAGAAACACATGCATTTGCCAGCTGTTAACATTCTAAGTGCAGTAAGCATACAAGGAAGTTTGAGAACAAAAATATACATGACCCTCACACTTGTCCTGCGGAAGTGCAATGCAATCAAGCAATTTAAATGGGAGAGAAACAAAACATTAGAAATTGATCTTAATTACATGCGGCATGTATGAGTAAAATTATAATCATAAAAAACCAAAAATAAACCGCTAAGCAAAAGATTTCAATGTCAACAAGGTCTGTTTGTGAATTTCTATACAAATGTAAATTTGTTTATAAACAAATTAGAAATATTTACTAGCAACTAAGTAGGTATGCGTTTAAAGTAGCTAATAAAAGCGCTGATAAGCAGCGTTATGAAACACATGTGTATTGATAAGACAAAACAAAGGACTGCGTTGCTTTAGCTTATCTAAAAATATTGCTAAAACTGGCGCCAGTGCTTAAAATAAATTTATGAGCCAAATTAGGCGCGTGTGTGTTTTGCTTTTTTTATTATCTTTTCTTCTGTGCGCTGGCACTTATTTTGAATTTGCCGCTCAACTTGCTGCGATAGCTCATTACACCTGTGCAATCGATAATCTGCCAGCAGACAACAATGAGACAGCGTTGCCAGCTTGCGCGATTATCTAACAGCCAGCTGTCAAAGTGACATTTGCTGTAGCTACTTTTCTATTTGAGAGAGCGAGAGCAAGTCAAGTGATTTTATTAATTAAATAAATATAAATTAATTTACTAAGCAATTAAACATTTACAAAGTGTTGGCTTAAGGTAAAGAAGTAAATAAACTTTAGTGGCTTAAAGAAACCTTAAAGTTTAGTGTTTAAAAACGTGTTCAGTGACATTCTTTTGCGTCTGCCCAATTTGGCAAGATCAAGATTTGCAATATCAACTTGTGGTTGTTGTTGTTAAATGCTACCTACCTACAAGATACATTTTTATAATTTTTTGTTTGCAGTCTTTTACACGCCGTTGAACTAAATACGTTGTGCGCATACGTACACAAATACATTTAATTGACGCGACGGTGCAACAAGTGAAAGCCAAAAAGCAAAAATGCCACCAGTGCAGTAAGCAAAATCAAGCAAAAGTCTTAATTTTCCACCAAAACTTAATTACATTTTTTTAACAATTGTTCTTGTGCCTACATTACGTCATCAACTCATAATAATGTCTAGTTCTATCCCCTTTGACCTAATTAAATGCGCTGACCAAAATTCGAAGCTTGGTCAAGGGTGTTGGCGTACTAAAAATAATACAAAATATTATTAAAATACATGCAACAAACGCTCTTTAACTTACATATGCTTTATACTTAAAAATCATTAAGATTTCTTTATAATTGCGGATCATTAGTATATTTTTTTGTCGCTGCAGCGCTTTCAAGTTGCATTTTTGGTGCTGTTTATGCGCCAGATGTTTACTTCATCGATGACGTCATATGGCTACATTCAAATTTATTTATAACTCTCGCCGCACGTGTGTGTGTGTGTATGTATGTGTTGTTCACCCATTCATTTCGGTGTACTGTGGACAAAAGGTCCGATCTAGCGGAGAGAATTTCTCAAAAAGTTTCAAATTGAAAGAAAATTCCATAAGACTTGAATGCAAGTCCAGATTTGAGCAAGATCGACCAATTAAGTTTTTGTAGTACTTTTTTATAGTTTTTATTCAATACGCACCTCTAGCAGTAAACAAAATATTCAAATTTAAATTAAATTTCGCTAGATCGGCTCTTTTGCCCACTGTGCGGTTCCATGTGATTCCGTCTGTATGTATATGGCTTCTGTTGTACGGGGAGGGACGCAATCTATGCTCCAAATGAAATTGGTGTCACTTTTTAATCATTTTTACGATATCTACACCCAATTCCAAGTTCATCCGTTCTGTAAGAAGCTCGTAACTCAACTGACTATATAAAACTGCAATTTGTACGCTCTTCATTGTATAGAGTTCCAGTCAAGAATGCAAAGCTTTTCTGTTTGCCTTAGTCAGAAATATGATTCAGCATGGCCAGCAAAAAAAAACCAGATAAGCGCCAAGCCAAATATTTGCCACAAACGTCTTCCAGTTGCTTATTTCACTTAAAGCTGTACAGTAAAGCAGCTTAAAAACAAACCATAATCATGATGTACTCTAAAGCTGAAGTGTAATTGCAACTAACTTCTACTTTAACTCAAGGAAAGGTACTAAAATTCATTTTTAATGTCAATTACAGAGTACAGGCCATCAACATGTCGCTGGATGCAATGCATTGCACCCGTTGCGCCGACGGATTTGAGCCCAACGAGAAGATTGTCAACTCCAATGGAGAGCTCTGGCATACGCAGTGCTTCGTGTAAGTTAGACCCTTCGACTTGTAGAACTATTAAATACCCAGTTTAAATGTGTTTCTAAACGATTGCGAATCCGAAACTGATTGTTTATTAAAATTTTATTTCAAACGATTTGAATCCCAAATAACCATTCGATTTAAAGCCGAGTCTAAATAATTTCGAATAAATATGCCTTATTTTTCCAATCAAGATTACGATTTTTTTATGTTTAAGTCTCCAGCTCTATTCCTCCAGAGATCTATTCCATATTAACATCTAACAATATTTTCGTCAATCTCTTTTACAGCTGCGCGCAATGCTTTCGCCCATTTCAGGATGGCATCTTCTATGAATTTGAAGGTCGCAAATATTGTGAGCGCGATTTCCATGTGCTCTTTGCGCCCTGCTGCAATAAATGCGGCGAATTTGTCATAGGACGCGTTATCAAGGCCATGTCAGCCAGTTGGCATCCACAGTGTTTCCGCTGCCAGCTGTGCGCCAAGGAGTTGGCGGATTGTGGATTTATACGTAATCAAAATCGAGCGCTATGTCATGAATGCAACGCCAAGGTTAAGGCAGAGATTACAGGACGCTATGTATGCCAAAAGTGCCAGTATGTAGACGACAAATTTGTTAATTTAATAGTTTAATAATTATATATATTCTGTAGTGGTTTGATTGATGAAGAACCGCTGCGCTTCCGTGGTGAGGTTTATCATGGGTATCACTTCAATTGCACGGCTTGTGGCACTGAGTTGGACTCTACAGCGCGCGAGGTCAAGAGTCGTCCCGGTTTGGCCGCCAATGATATGGTATGTTTTGGTTGCTGTAATATAATGCTAAAGATAATCTTTGCCAAAAATTTCTAGTATTGGTAACATTTAACGTTTTAACTTCTGAGTTCCCTGTTGTTAACATATTAATATAATTTACAGAACGAACTGTATTGCTTGCGCTGCCATGATAAAATGGGCATACCCATTTGTGGCGCCTGTCGTCGACCCATCGAGGAGCGCGTGGTCACTGCGCTGGGCAAGCACTGGCATGTGGAGCATTTTGTATGCGCAAAATGCGAGAAACCGTTCCTGGGTCACAGGCATTACGAAAAGCGTGGCTTAGCTTATTGCGAGACGCATTATCATCAGCTCTTTGGCAACTTGTGCTTTGTTTGCAATCAAGTCATAGGGGGTGATGGTATGTAACTTGTATTATTGTTGAAATATAGTTATTTACTTACCTCTCAACTTTATATACAGTTTTTACCGCGCTGAACAAAGCCTGGTGTGTGCATCACTTTGCCTGCTCCGTGTGCGACATGAAAATGAATCAGAAATCAAAGTTCTATGAATACGATGAGAAACCAGTGTGCAAAAAGTGCTACGAACGTTTCCCCAATGAACTGAGGCGGCGTCTACGCACAGCTCATGAAATGACCATGAAGAAGGTGTAGGCGGGAAGTGGAAGCAGAATTTGTAACACTATACACTCACTTTAATAGAAGTCAAAGTGCCTTTATGTCGTCAGAGTCAACGACGGCATTAAATTGTAATAGTTTTCCGTGTTGGTAGCTTTCCAGTTTTTAACATTCATGCATTTTTGTGTAAACTGTAAGCTAGGAAAAGCTAAACATATATTTTTGTCTTTAAAATGGTATAATTCTTTTTGTGTGCTTTGCAGTTAAAGCTGTTGTTCATGTTTCTATTTTAATACCATTGTAACTCTGTTGTATGTATAAAATTTCTAATATTTTAAAACGAATGTATTAACAACCATTTATGTTGTTATTTATTTGAATTATATTTATGCATGTTTTAATATTAAATAACATATGTCGTAATATATAAATATACATATTTTTGATTTTATATAACGATAAAACCAAGTTAAACAATGTAACAAAGAATATGCCTTAATTTTTTATATGTGTGTATGTATTTGTGTAAAAAAAACACTAAAATTAAAATGTAGAAAGCCAAAATAAAAAAAAAACAAAGTTAAAAAAAGTGTGGGCATTTTTACTAAGTACTCGCGAAAATATTTTCTTTTAAAATTATCTCAATCAAAATTAGGAATACTAAGTTTATAATAAGAAATAAGATATTGAGAAATAAGATTTCATCAGTTACATTTTGGAACAAGTGGCGTCTGTTTCTGTGCCCTGGTAGAAGCGATATTTGTTATTTTCCGAGCCAGGGGAAGTATTAGTATCAATCAGCATATTAACGAATTCCTGGAATAGAGATTTGAAAACACTCAAGCTTTCTTTTATACATTCTACTGACTTAAATGCTTCCTATGTCCTGATTCTAACTAGGTTCTTCTGCCGCTTGTTTGCTTTTCTTAGTTTTTTATATTTTTTATTAGACACTAATACAACATACAACGTCACATACCAACATAGTTACACCTACAACAATAATAAACAAAATAACCATAAAGATAGCTCATTGCTGCGCCAACTTCTCAAGCAACGTTTCCAGCTCATTAACATCTCGAACAGCTATCAAGCCCCCCTCATTACGCTTCCAATCCACCTTAGTAGAACTATCCTGTTCATCTTGCTGCAGATAACTCAACGGCACCGCCTGCTGTTCCGCCACACTGGCATTATAATCGTATATATCACCGCCCAGGGCGCGTAAAATAGCTTGAGGTGCACATGTGTCCCACTTGAATGTGGAACTCTTGCTTAGCAAATACATATCCACTTCGTGTGTAATAACCTTTAATGCTTTGTGACCCGCACCTGCTGAGAAAGCGAATTCAAAGCCGAGATCAAGGAAGCGCTGCATAATGTCCGACTGCTCGGAGGTGGAGAAGATGCATAATTTGCGATGTTCATCGCGAGCATTAAAGTTGCAGTTGTGTGCCTGTAAGGAGGGCAAGCAAATACCCCAGTAAAGCGATGAGCTGTACACATGTTCCTCCAATTTTTTGCCAAAAGGTTGCGCCACTACGCCCAGCACAGGCACGCCAGAATCTCGTTCATAGGCGCCTATGAGCACGGTGACGCAGTCTAGGCCAGTGGAAGTAATGCCTGGAAAATTGGTGAACATAGTATCGCCCGAAATATATTCTGCGGTGGCATCTGTTGGGAATTTAGCAAATGTCAGTACTTTTGAATGCAACTTCAATTGTTGCGAGACATACCAATGGGATCTATCCAAATGCCAAGGTTACTATAGTCTATTTCCTGAGGTAGTTCGGGTATGTCGCCTAGTTCTGTGGCGGCTTCATAGTTGACAAGACGGTGCACTTCATTGGCCAATGCAGCAGCCGCATCCTCGTGCCCGTTAAGCACTGCCTGCAGACAGGCTGCCGTATCGCTTTCAGTGGCACCCACGGCAATGGTGACACTTTCACCTAATTTATTGGTAAAATTTGGTGATTCCTCGCCAAGTATGGCTTCGCGCATGTCCGGAAACTGCAAGTCACAGCCATTAATTGGGCAGATTAGATTTGCGGCAACTTACCAGCTGGCCCACATCGTACTTGATGGTTTCCTGTATGAGCACATCAGCCAGGGTTTTGAAATCATGCTCGAATCTTTCATTGGCTTCTGCACCAGTTTTTTCCTGCACTAAAAGTGCCAGTAATTCCACATTGGAGCGACAAAGGCGTGCTATGTTTGCTGCCTTCTCGGCGCAATTGATCAGCACACGAAGCAGATTGGGGTTATCCGCCATAATGCGCTGTATCTTTTGTCAACTGTTGCTATTGTTTTGTGATGCAGCGGTGCTAATTTATTAGTTAAACATTATTGAGTAATTAAAACCACTCCCACGCAAATAATTTTTCTTTGCATACTTTTAAGGTTTCTATAATATGAACTAAATCATTAGTCGGAACTGGAACTAAGGTTTTGATCAGATGAACTGAAATGGGAACTAGAACATAAATTGGTTCCCAAATGAATAGTTGTTTATAAATGAACAAACTGAGAACTTAAAAGCGCGAAAAGTATATATAAATATATATGTACTATAGTTATGTTTTGCTTATTTAATTAGCTTATTAAATGCTCTTTACTCAAATGCTAGCAGCCAATATTCCATATCTAATACAAAACTGTATTGCATACTTTTAAAGTTCTGTTATTGCCAGATGCTGTTTACAAGTTCATTGTTAATTATGCGATCTGGCAGCACTGCTAAGCAAGTTTAACACTTTGTTTCTAGATGGCGCTAATGTATAATTTAAAATTCAAACTTTATATAAAGAGTATTGAACACATACCAATTTCTTGCAAGTTTTTAATGCCTTTTGCTTTCTTTGAGCATCATGTACGCACTTTTTGCTGTGCCATTTAAGCATGCAACCATAATTAATGTAATAACAATTAAGTATAAATTTAAGCTTTAGTCTTCAACTGCAGCTGTTTATTATGTTGCCAAAACGTTAACCAAAACTCAACTGAGGCAGCTTTCACATCTTCATTGCAACAATTTTAATTGGCAATTAAAAATTACGCACTCACCGCCCCTTTAGCCAGCGAGTCCTGCCGCAAAATCCATGAATCATGACAATGAGCAGCCAGAGCCAAGGTTTCGTGCTCTTACTGCGCCGCCGCTGCTGGCTGCATAATTTGCACCCGATCTTATCAACGAGCACTGCTAATGATTCGCATTAATGATGCTGCATACATACATTGCAACTCGCTTGCTCTCCTGCACTTTGGCATCTTATGAAATGAGACCATCAATCAGCTTGCCCGCTGCCGCATTTGCATATAAATTGCTGCTAATGTCGCGCTATCAAAGTGACTGCATCAAATGTGGCTGCAGTTGTGGTAAAGGCGACGGCATACTGGCATTCCTGCCATGCCTTGGCCCTACGGCCGAGTGTTAACCCGTTTGTTGTTATTGTTGTTGCTGGCTTATGCTAATTTTCCCAGGCATCCCAGGCCAATGATGTTTGGATAACGTTGACTTGATGACTTTGCATAATTTACGCCAGGCTATTGGCCATGTTAGCAAAACATTTTGGTCGCATTGGGTTAATTTTTCACTCAAACACGCGTGTTGCTTTTAATGTGTTAATATTTATACAGCCAACAACAACAACGACAACCACTACAGTTGTAGTTGTCAGCTTTGAGTTTTTGACATTTCAATTTCATTCTTTGCTCATCTGTTGCACAGCAATTTTTCAGCCGTTAGCTTTGAAACTGTTGAACATTTTTGCAACTTCACTCAAACATTTGTTTTCTTTCACAAACTTTTTACGTATGTTCCTCTCTTTTTGCTTATTTCCTATTTGCATATAAAATGGGATTTTTGAAGCTCCGAACTGCCATGAACATATTTGACCTAGTGAAGTCATTTTGGTGAAGCAGCATTGAAGTCATTCTACTTTTGGCAATAACTTTCAAAGTCTTAAGCCGATATGTAATAGTTGGGATCAATACCCAATCGGGTACTGTCATCGCTGCTACGTCAGCAGCGCAGCTTCTTAATTTTTCATTCTCTTATGTCATATGTGTATGCCTTGCTTTATGATAACAAGCGTATGTGTAGGGTTTTTTTCAGCAACGAGAGTAACTTACGCCTTCTCTCTTTCACTATTTCTGAATCTCACAAAAATTTAAGAAGGGACGACGACGGTACCTTTATAAGTATACAATGGTAGGAAGAAGCTTAAAAAATGTAAGTGACTGAAAATTTAAAAAAAAACTAGACTATTACATTTTGGTCAGCTAGAAGAGTGTAACGTGAGAGGAGAACTGAAAAATGAAAGTGTAAAAATGTAAAAAACTTTTTTATTTACATTACTTTTTTCTGCTCTCGTAAGAAGATCCGCATTTTGTGTGCAACTATATTGTAAAATTTTATGATACTCCTCCTGAGTCTACATATATGTCCAGTCCCCCGTGTGGTGAGCGGGTTAGAGAATACCACCTCAGCAAGTCAAAGCTTGTATGAAGCTATATGCAGTTCGTATGAACCAGTGGGCCAGGATTCGGTTTTTTTCTGGGTGGGACAATTCCGTGCACTTCAAAGCAGGTTTTTTCGTGGACGATAATATCACATATCGAAAATTATGAAAACCAGTATAAATTCGTCAAGCGGATGATTATGCGATGTACATAATCACATAATCCAAAACAGAAATATGGTGGAACAGAGGCGTGCAGAAGGAGATGAGAACTTCTGATCTGCTTAGAGAAAGAGGTGGGTCCAACTAGATGTCTGAGAGGAATGAAAATCATATTTCTAGCCTTTCTCTATAATATTTGACACCACCAGTCAGCTCTGCATTGTGAGAAACGGTGTCATCTGCTGTGGAACTTGTTGTAGAGAACAAAAGTAGGGCCTTACATGAAAATGTTAAAAATCCTGTAATCCTAAAATCGCTGAACGCAAAATAATGCATAATATAATATTGTAATATTTGTAAAATTTTTGGCGCTAAATCGACTTTTAAACAACAATTTAAAATATCAACAATTCTATTCTTAACTTAACCAGTTTTAATCTTCTTACACAAAAAGATTGACAGCAGGGAATCGAAATCCAATTTTAATGACGGTTTTCGATTTGTACATTGAGGACGATGTGTTCGCAAGGCAACGCAAATGGCCGAATTGCTGTCCTAATTTCGGTAATCAATTCAAACCAGATAATTAAGACGTAACCAAAAATTCCAAGTGGAATTTGATTCGCTGACGTAAAGTCTTTAAGAACCTTTAAAGAGTTCAAGTACCGGCTCGGCTAGTTTCGAATTTCTTGTTTAAGTGTTTTTGTGGTGCTTCTTGACAGACCATAACAACCCGTTGACGGGTTACGGCTTGGTAGTCCTTACACTCGCCCTATGCCCATGAGCCTTGACAAGCTACTCAAACAGTTTATTTGCGCAATTAAAATTGTTATGTAAATAAGAGCTCGTTGTATTTTTAATTACTGTCATAACAAAAAGAAAAGCGATCGCAAAATGCAAACTGCCAATAAGCGTTAAACAAACACCTCGAAGAGCATAAATAAAGAATTGATGCAGACAGTCGGGACGGTGGCCGACAGTGGAATACCCTGTACCCTTTTTCTATATAAACACTAAATACGATAAAATGGGAACGGAAGTATCCACTTTTTTTATCTTCTTTCATAAGATCGATATGCCTGTAAACATTATCCTATTGGGAAGTTTCAATTTACAAGTTTTCCTATTGGCTAGTATGGGAGCAAAAATGACTTATACACAAAACCCCAGTATTCTTGGGCCAATGTTGTTGAATTTTGTAACATAGATCAAAAATACATTTATAAATGTCTGTGGCAATTTTCAAATCAATATATAAGGGGGTGTGGCAGTAATTATGGTAAATCGATTGCGGGAGAAGAATTTTGGAAAAAATGGGATGCAGTTTTAAGCAGGTGTAAGATATCGACTTCAATCGACAAACTTCTTCTTACATTAGATTACGCGCATATATTGGTAAAATTTTGTGTCTCTGGCTCTTATGGTCTCGGAGATCTATCCCCTCATGCGGAGATGGTCCAATCGCTACTCGAGTCAATGATAAGACTTTTTGCCTATGGAACTTATGGTGTGCCACGCCTCCTTCTGCCTGTTACATACATTGCACAAATCTATAACACCCTTGTACACTATGTGTACAGAGTATAAAAATTTAATAGATGCCAACGATGGCAATGACAGAGTTACACTTTTTTCTTCCTCTCAGTAGCTGCAGGCAACACACAGTAGTGGCAGCAACTGCACCAGAAATGCAATGGAGCATTGGCCATAGAGATTGGCCAATCGGAAATTGGCAAAGACAGCAGCTCAGCAGACATTTTGCAAAGAAAAAGACCAAAAAAAGCTGGTTACTGGCCTGAGGCCCCTTTGGTTGACTGGTTGGCACATTGCGTATACGCCCCACGGTGCAGCTTAGAAATCTTTTTGCCTATTCAATAGATTGAAAGGTTTTGTGTGCTTAAGATAAAGGTCTTCAAAGGCAACGCCCCAACTGGGCTCATTAGCTGAGACAAACCGCTAGATGTAGCTAATTAAGCACGCGCGTGTAAGCGCTTTAATTAAACAGTTATACACATTGTCGTGACATCTTGTATTAATTACGAAACAATCAAGTTATCAGCATGGGTAGGGCAAACAACATGCTAAATATCGTATATTTAAATTAATAATTTTCTAACGCTTTACAGCTTTGAAACTTGTTTCGAGAAAAAAGACCTCAGGGGTGGAGCCGCGATACACAAGTAGTAGCTAAGACAACAGAGATAGAACTACAACAAAATCGAGTCACAACAAATTTGAATATCTAAAATACATACTTATAGAGGTATATATATAGTTTATGACGATGGAGTATGATGAGGGCGCCGCGACGAGCGCACGTTTTGTGTTAGCGATTAATTAAAGACACATTAAGAATTTGTTCAGCTCAAATGATTAATTAAAAGACAGTTAGTATAAAAGGGCGAACAATAACAAAATTAAGTCAAAATAATCAAAAACAACAACAAACAGCTATTAACAACTAACTTAACATAATGTTTCGTTTTGAGTTTTGTTCAACAGTTTTGTGAGTTAAACGAAAGACTTAGGCAACAAACTTGCCGCTTTAATGTCAGCTAATCGAAGTTTGTATAATCTTTGCATAATACAAAGTACCAAAGATGACAGTCTTGTAATCCTTGTTTCTTGCCTTTGAGTACTGCAGAATCGTGGTGTATAGATTCTTGGCAGTGTCGGGAACAGGAGGAACAGAGCCGTTAGGGTATAATTTGTATCTGAAACAGGACAGGCTGATACGAAGTCACCGCACATGTACTCTTTGCATTGCACAATGTACTAAGAATTTAATTTTTTTAATCTTTGTTTTATGTCTAGTACAACGGCATTAATCTGAGTGTACGGACGTTTTTACTGAAAGCAGTTGGCAGCAATAGAAGTGCAGCGAGATTGGCACCCCCATCTCCAAGTGGGTCTGGTAATCCCGACATTACCACTCTTCGGTTTTTCGCAGTTTTCTAAGTAACATCATTTTTCTAACGCAAACTTCACCTTATTTTTTACTTATATATACTAAATATTAAAGTATTAAAAAAAACAAAATAATCATTAATTATTATAACTTTATACATATCTCTACATATTCTTTACTTAGTGGATTGAATAATGATAGGGGAGAGGGGTATGGTAGTGATGGTGTCATAATTAATTTTTTTCTTTTCATATTTTTCAGAAAAAGCTAAATATTATGACGAACGATAATCCAGTCATTTCTAATATTAGGATTTAATAATTGGCCATCAAGATCGTAGAGTCCGATATCGCCACGGCATCCCACTCAGCTAGAATGTGCTGCGAGGATTTTTCCTCAAGTTTACACAACCTGCAGGCACTGGAGCTGGTGATGCTCACGTGTCTTTCAAGTCTATAAGATCCTGTTTCGGTTTGAGGAGCCGAAGACCTGTCTGAGTCCTGAAGTGTTTATCCAATTCAGGGCTCTTTCTAGTTTAGAAATTTTAGAAGTTGTGTCTTCCAATGCTCCCAATGTGGTACATTTCAAATGTCAAATGTGAACCCAAGATACTTGACACTTGTGTCAATAGGAAATCCCTTGAGGCAGAGTACTCTTATTTTTTGTAGTTTGTAGCGTCTAGTGAATGGTACCACTATGGTCTTTGCAGGGTTCACGTTTAGTCCAACTTCCTTGAACCAATCGAAGGTAGTGTTTAATCCTTTCCGTTTTATGTCACTGAGAGTGTCTTCAAATTTGCCCCATGCCATGAGAACAATGGCATCGGTGTATACTTGACATTGGATTCCATCGCATTCACTGAATTTATATATGAATAATCGTTCACTCCAATGCTCTGGAAACACTAATCAAATTATCGTGTAAACGCGTCAATGGTCTTACTATCGGTACCAAAAGCTATTTCAATATAGTAGAGTCCATCCTTGCTATATGGCAGTTATATAACTGAATACAGTGTGCATAGGTTTCCAACAGAAATTACGCCTAGTTCCCAAGCATATAAAAGTTGTTTTTGAGTGTCGATATCGGCAACCTATGTTCTTCAGGAGAATTTCGCGTTCAATGGCGAATGTCTTGCCAATGTTAATGTCACGGAAATAACTACTATGATATATTATATTATATAATACTGCAATCTTTTCAACGGTAAACTATTTTTTGTCCCAGGAGATTTAGAATAAAATCTGAATTACCTGAAAGATAATCCGTAAGCTGCGTGACTAGAGCGCATAGTATAAGAAGGCCTGAAAAAGTAAAAAAAAATGTTGTTGGTTATATTGTTTTCATAAATTTTCTTAAATGAGCACAAAGATTGTGCCACAAACCCGACATGGGAAAGCAGCTCCTTCTGTGCTTAGCTTTTCCATAGTTATGTCATCTTTAACGATAGGTGTTGTTGCTGCAACAGCTCAGTCGCGCGAACATGCATGCAAGTTTTATGGAAAAAAAGAAACCATGAAGAGGTAAGTTTTTAAAAGGGCTAGTTAACAGCTGGAAGAGTTACCTCTGCTGCATTGGTCCAAGAGGTTATAGGTGTGGGGACAGGCCAACCAGCCATTCTAGCTGCTAGGGCGGATCTAGTTTGACTAGAGTTCAGATCGGTGGGATCTGGTCTACCACTCCATACTGAGTTGGGTCTAACGCACATTCCAGCAGACCAACATGCGAGCGTTTAGCGAAAATCACGAGTATTACAGTTTGGTTTTTCATTTTTCTTTTGCACCCGCATTTTTGTTTCAAAACACTCGCTAAAACACTCGCATACGAGCTTTGCAGCTAGTGTTTTTCGATAAAAGTGCGATCAGTGGAACGTCAAGCAAGATGTTAGCGGGAGTCGCGAAAAATCCTCGTAAAACTCTCGCACATGAGCGTTTTAGCGAGTGTTTTGAAACAAAAATGCGGGTGCAAAAGAAAAATGAAAAACCGAGTGGTAATTGTTTGTACTCGTACTCAGAGCGGCAAAGTCTCGCCTGCCATGTACATAAAAAATACGAATGGAAAGAAAGTGAGAGTAAGTGTCAAGAATTCTTGAGTGTCGTGTTTTTTTTTCTCAACTCGTAAAATATGCCTTTCATATGATATGGTTTTCCATAGCCTTGGTATGCAGATCTTGTAGCACACCTTTTCTAAGGTTGAAATATCGAAGCACCTGCTTAACGACAGCGAGTTTGTGGCCAAGGTAAAATCGCACGAGGCATGGCTAAGTGCCTTCGGAATTGTTGGGTGAGGAGCGCACATTGGTCGCCGTCGGGAAGCATTTTGTAGAGAGGAGCACCAAACTAGAGCGGTATTCGCCTTGTCACAGTTGGTTCCAGCTAAGGTTCTCACACAAACCCTTTTCACTTCACGCCATTGTTGGCCAACTCAACTTATAGACCTCATGGTGAATGTCATTCCAAGACTTCGTCTCTCTCTAAAAAAGTGGTAAAAATTAAGCCTTATAAGTGGAAATTGCTAAACTCATTAAGTAAACCCACTGAATAACAGATGCCTTTGGATTAAGCAAAGTGCACACAGTTGACAGCATACAAAACCCGCACAGAAGAGTACACGGGGATTGGACTGCCGGCTCCACTCTCTATGTATGGCATTGTTTTTGTTGTTGCGATCCTGGCAAGCGGAAGCGTGCAGTGAAATATAGAAATACAAATCTGTGCCAGCTTGGCGCATATAAATTTTATGAATTCTGCGCATAGTTTGCCATTTTGCCACTTTAACATTATTGTTATTATGATAAGCGAGCGATCGTTGGCAGCATCGGGTTGTACGTGTTGGGCTGCCTGCAGTGCAGATCAAAGGTTCAGCCTAACCTCTTGGCCAACTTGCAACGTGTTTTTGTACTTGGTCTTGGCCACATGTTGCCGTGCTGCGTCCTTAACGTATGCAGACTCTTCGCTTTGTGATCATTGTTGCTGTTGTTGTTGCTGTGCGCTGACTGTGTTCTGTTTACTGATCATTGGGCATTGATCGTTGGGCTTGTTTGGCTTTCCGCTGCATTTAAAATCATTTCATTTTCTGGGGGCCAAAGTGTGAATATAATTTAATGTGTGTCTGTGCGCAATTTCCAATATAGCTGTGTCTCTGTCTTGGCTAAAAGCAAAAAAAAAAAAAAAACGAAACAAAATATAAAAATTATTTATTATGCTTGATTGGCTTTCAAGTGATCATAAAGTAAGTGATCGTTGTTGCTGTCTTTGGCTGTGCTGGCCATTTTGTGTTTAATATGTAGATTTTTGCGCATTGTAGGCGTTTTGGCCAAGTTATTTATGGGCCATTGGCAACATTGTATGTGCATGAAATGTGTTTGCAACTTGACCTTAGCCAATTCCCAGAGTGTTCATGCCAGCCATAATACTCAGTGCTAGACAGCTCTATCGGGCATATCAGTTGATTTGAGCCTGGCCCACACATAAATCCCACACATCCTACTTAGCCCCTGTGTCGGGCCTGGTGCTGGCCTCGAACATTTTAACATTTAATTGACATTGATGATGCCCGCATTGGACAAGTCTGAGAATCGCTAGCTACCTGTGTGCAGCGTGCCTGGCATGTCAACAAGCATAAAAAATTATTAATTTTCATATCGCAGCGCACTTAAAGCGTAACTGTTGACATATGGACAGCAGCAGCAGCAGCGGCGCACAGTGGATCCAACTGACTTCTTTTAACTGACTTTCTTAAAGATATTTTCAAAATTTAAAATGCATAGAACAGAGAAGTCCTTAAGCTTCTGCGATAAATAAGCTGTGTATTATTTCAGCTTCAAAAAACGGTAGTAAAGTTCGGTATTATATACTGCAAATGTCTTATCCTTGCATGTTATGAAAAAATTCCATGTTCTAAATTGTGCTTATTTTTCAATAAATCGTTCTCGTCGAAAGTTTGTCTATTTGGCGAAAGTGTGTACACTAAGATCAAAATAGACTGCAAACATCTTGCCAACAAATTTTCAAAATTTTAGCGATTTTTGACGTTGATTGTATGGTGTTGGTTGGTGTATATAATATCGAACTTTACTACCGCTTTTTGAAGCTTCCTCTCTTCACAGCATATTTATTGCAGTGTATCGCAGAAGCTTAAGGAATTCTCTTTTATATGCATTTTAAATTTGGGAATGTTATGATTTTCGCCGAAAAAGCAGTTAGTTGGATCCACTGTGCGGCGGCAGCAGCAGCAGCAGCATGAAGAAGACATACAAATAAATTTTGTGGCACATTGCAGACATGGCGCAGACATTATGGCTGCCTGGTTGTTGTCTAGGAATGCTGTTAACCTTAGCCTGGACAGCAACCCGCATGCAGGCGTGAGGCGTTGCATTTTGAATTTACGCGCATTTGCCGTTTTTCAAGTCAATATTTCAAGATTTCAAAAAAGTTTTTCATTGCCCTCAAGCAAAAGTTGTACATCATCAAAGTCTTGTTTATTGTTTGCTTTCGATTTATATGTATGTTTATATGTTTGTTTAAGTCTTGTACATATTTTGTTCGTTTGCTTTAAATGAACGTTATTAAGAGATTTTTATCGCTGAGTGATTTATTCATTAAAAAAGCATTTATTAGCCAGAAACAAGCCAATGCGAGCGTGTGCGTGCCAACGCACACACACACACACACACACACACACACACACACACACACACACACACACACACACACAGACACACACACACACACACAAACCTGCCGGCACACATTTGGCCAATGGTTCTTGGCCCGCTTTTGGCCATTCGCTCGCTCGCTCATTTGTGCGGCATTAAAATGCAAAAGCGTGTTTTTTCCTGGAAAAACTGCGGCCAAGTTGCTTCGCTTGTTTGTACTGCGTCTAGGCCGGGAATTTTAGGCGTAAGACCCCTCTGCGTGTGTTTTATTGACTTAGCATATATTTACAAACTCTATTTTCTTTCTCTACTCGCTCGCTCTCGCTCTTTCTCTCACTGTGCATGTGCAAGCGTTTTTAATCACTTAATTAGACAGTATTTTAATTGCTTGAATGTTTTCGCAAGTTAATATGTCCATGCAAAGGTTGTGTATCGGACAGGAAATGCAACTTGAAGGCAGGTTCGTGTTTTAAGTCTTTTGTTACAAGATTATAATAAATGTAAATGTGAGCGTTTGTGGGAGTGGTAATAATGCTATGGCAGAGAAATTTAACCATTGATTTTCGTTTATTCAATGATCAGAGAAAGTTGCAGCAAATAGTCGTCATCGACTGAGCAGAAGATAGAGGGATCCCATTTCAAATGAAAGCTCTCCGAATATAGGAAAGACATAGAAATAAGTTACATTGGTCGTACTAAGCGAGCAGTTACCGGAGCTTTTGTGGATATTGAAAGAGAATCTGCCGGGTGGGTTTGGTAAATGAGTGCAAAGTATCTACAGTCAAACCTGCTTAAGTCGGCCACTCATGGTTCAAGAATTTTTGGTTCCATCTGGAAGGATTTCATTCAAATTTCTATAAGCAACGAGTTTACTGCAACCAATTTCGTTTAATTGTAAATTTTGCCATTGATTTGGATTATTTGTATAATTCGAAAATGCAGCCTTCATATTTTCATACATAACATTGCTGGGGCTTTAAGGTGGCCAACTTTTCCAGGTTCAATTGCATTGACGAAATTAAAAAATCGCTCAAAAAGTGGCCAACTTACAAGATATGCAGGTGCAAGTTAAGCTGGTGAAAATTTGAGTTTTTGTACTAATATATTTTGCTTTCGCTGAAAAGTGTCCAACTTAAGAAGGTGGCCAACTTTGCAGGTTTGACTGTATATGTTTTCATCGAGTAGAGTCGCCGTGCTTGAACTCTTAAATTGACGATGAAAACTAATACTTTTGTTGTTGTCATGTCAGCAAGGAGTAGTCTCTCAGTAGGCAAATGCGTAGTAGAGATTAAACTCGATAGTTTTTGATTGTTACCATTTTGCTTTATGGTGCTGAAGCGTGTCTGCTGACTCAGTATGATTCCCTCTTTTTGAGGGAAGTGGAGCGATGAAGGGGCCGTCTCTGTTGGAAGGACTAGGTAGAGAGCACACTAACTACAAGGGGATCACCGATTGGAGAAGGCACGTGCAAAGCAGAGGCGCCTGTCCTTTACATATCATAGATTATCATACAAATCTTTCGTAAAAAAATTGTACAATAGGCGAACAAATAATGTCGCATGTTATAACATTCGGTGAGTAGAACAAAGTCATGTCTATTAGAAGGTGTGATCCATTTGCCGGCTCAAGACATTACATTTCTTGAGTGTCTGACACAGAGACATAGCCCCACTCACTTACGTTTGTTTACGTTACAGTATGAAAAATAGTGGTGATATTTGGACATGTGTACCTGGGGATGTCTGCATGCCAAGACCGAAAAGTTTGTTCTTTGAGCTGGACGTTTTGCCGTTGCCCCCGTATTGATGCTCCGTAGTCTAGCGTAGGTATCCGGGAGGTTTCTATATGCTATGTCCAAAAAATGCTATGTTTAAATGTTGCATACGCACATTACACGTTTCCACCGCTTTTATACCGATCTTTCCGGAGTAGTAGCCAGTTATAACGAATATCCGCAGTGTAAATTGCTACGTGAAGTAACCCCGGCTTTGGGGGGACGCGTAGAGTTAGCGGAAAGCTGTGTCTATGCAAAGCACAAAAGTGCGACAGTTGCTTGTTGCATGGGAAGACTATGCCATCAGAGTTGCCGTCGCTCCTACATGAATCTTTCATAGTATGGTGTGGCGAGGTGAAGGATATTATTAGACAGATTAAGTTCCTTCATATAAAGGTTTCTTCACGGCGTAGTGTTTCTATAAGAGAAAACTGCTTTTTCTGTAGGACACAAATGAAGGTTAGTCTGGAACATGCCTTGACCTTCGGTTGCTGCGTGTCAAGGTCATACATCTTATCTTTCTTGTTTTTTTTTTTTGCTTTCCCAGCAGCTTTACAATTTCATAGTTACTCTAAAATTAAATTTGATCTTATTGGTTCTATGTGCTTTTAATGGCTTGTGGTTTAAATGTTGTCCGTTTTTTCGCCCGAAACGCCCCAACGTTTGTTGGCCCACTTTCAATGCAAATGTAATGGCAACTCTAACGGGGCCTTGCAATGTGCAACACCCACGGAGTTATACGTGCATTACAATTAGCATTCAGCTAAACACAACTTATAGATTAACGATTTTGGTCATTTCCAGTTAATAAAGCGCATAAAATGGGACAAACTGACGCGACAACAGATCGTAACATAAATACTTGTTAGTCTAAAGAAACATAGCATTAATATTTATGCGGCACACACGCACACACATGCATACACACACGCGCAGTTAATCAAGGTGGCAGCCACAGCACACAGCGAGCGAGTGCCACTCCATAGAGCCCGTTAAGCATTGAGCTATGCATCATGATGACGTTGGGACACCAGGACTGGCATTTGCATGACTCCTCTCTACGGCTTAGAAGCTTCTATTTTGGTGTCATAAGGAAGCGTCTAAATGATTCATAATTTATGCTTACCTCTTTGCCTGTCGCTGTCATGGTCATTCCACTTGGCCATTCAATGCTTTCGTTACTTCATTTTTACCCACTCCAAATGGCTTGTGCCTCTTGGCCATGCGCCACATGCCGCTTGCTACTTGCGACCGCGCGCACAGTGGTCGATATGCACAATTGAGCGCTGCTGTAAGAACACTGTAAAGCACGCAAAGAAATATTGTCTAATAATTAGATTTGAAGTTAAAGGTGTGTATTTTTGAAAAAATAATATTTCTGTGCAGAATTATATAGGAGGCCCACAAGATGCATCACATTAAACATTTGTGTTAATACACATAACTGTGTATGTAATAAATATAAAAAAATTCTAGTTTTTTAACTAGGCAGTTAGCAGTCGTTGCGAGCTCTTCAATAAAAAAAAAAGGACGGATATTAGCAATATTTCTAAAAATGTGAAAACTTTGCCTTGTTATACCCTGTGACATATTTTTACGGTTTACAGCCAGTTCAATCTACCATCTCGAAACTCGACAGAGGTGTGCGTCGTGTTTATGTGCATCTATGTTTCGAAAAATATCGAAATCGGATAAGTAAAGTAAATAATAATAATAAAGTTATAGTCAAAAATATGTTAATTTCACCCCCCCCCCCCATTGCACCAAAATTGCACTGCATATAGATATGGATTTGGTGTGGAGACTCGTGTGACCCTAATCGTTAAAACTGTATCCACTTTTTTTCAATAGCCCCCCTTCGCCCACAATCGATTTACCTTAATTACTGCCACACTCCCCCAAAATATATTGATTTGAAAATTGTCACAGACATTTATAAATGTATTTTTGATTCTTTTCATTCCCATTCAAATGGGAACGAAAGTACCTTTTTTATGTCTCATTTTACAAGTTTACTATGACTATAAGCATTTTCCTATTCCAATTAACATTTGATATATTTATACTATATCGATAATTTTCAAAACATAGATGCATATAAACACGACGCAAACCTCTATCGAGTTTTGACTTGATAGATTTTACGGAGCGGCTGTAAAACGCAGGAGGGAAGGGTGTGAGATATTGACATGAATCGAAAAACTTGCTCTTTTCCGGGAAAATGCGCATCTTATGGTACAATTTTTTTGCTCTAACTCTTATAGTCTCTGAGAAAAATGTTACAACACGGACATGTCTATATCGACTCGACTCTTGCTCCTGATAATTTTTGCCCATGGAACATATGGTCTGCCACGCCTCCTTCTGCCTGCTACATACTTGCACAAATCTATAATATCCTTTTCCAGGGTATAAAAATAAATTTAGTTGAAAAACAAAATGATTATTAATTTTTCACTTACTTTTCGTTCCGGGTATTTAAAAGCACGAACAAGTTTGCTCAAAAACGAAATCCAGAACAGCAGCAATTTCCACGCTTTGTTCGGACTGGAAACCCTGAACAGATTAAAATATGTTTTTAACACAAGCTGGTATGACCCAAAAGTAAACAAAACACATCTGATTTGCTTTGTTGCTAGTAGTTGCAACTTCCGTGGAGACACAAATTCTATGCCTAGCAATTTTTTACTCTCAGGCACTGATAGATTATAGCAGTCGTCTCGAAAAAAAAATATAAAATTATTTTAAAGATTTTGATAACGTCCTTCTTAATTCAAATCGTCAAACTTAATCAAATGGCTCACCTAATTGATGGGACCCTACGATTTCGTTACATATTGCGCCTCACACATTGTATCTAATTGTAAATACAAAAACGCAGCCTTAAATTCGCGTTAAGGCCAAAAAACATTCAAACTTCTTCATCGACGTTTGCACTGAACTGAAAACTAGGAAAACACTTTATTATCATAACTTATTATCTACTTTCTTCATGTGCATACCTTGATTTGGACCACTGTGGCGCGCTTGTAAACTGCATTTTGGGCAGCAGCTGAAGTGCGTGGCAATTGGTAGGTTGTTGTTTGTTATTGTTGCAGTTGTTTGTCGTTGGCTCTGTCTGTTGATAGCTTTAAAAATTACTTGCATATTACATGCGTCGCTCAGTTGCCCGTGCCGCCTGCGCCTGCTGCTCCTGTCTCGCTTGTTAGCTTAATGTGTGCTTTATGCCTGTGTTGCACGTAGCAGACGCACTCCCAGCGCAGGCTTAACTGCTGCTGGTGTTAACTACGTGTCCATGTGTGTGCGTGTGTGTGTGTGTGTGTGCGTCATGTGCAACACGTAAATTGCTTTTTCTAATTGAATTTTCAACAAGCCGCAAGCACAAATCACTAACAAATTTGTTATTTTAATTAAATTTGCGCTCATTTGATTAAAAGCACCTGTGTTAGTGTTGGTAAACGCTGCAACTGCAGTTGGCAATATGGCGACCAAAGGAACTAGGCAGTTGGTTCACAAAATTTTGAATAATTAATGCAGTTCGCAAATGTTTGTAGTTTATTTTGGCATTATCATTAAACTGTTGTAATATAGTTGGCATGCTTTGAATTAATTGTATGTATCTTTACATTTACATATGCATGTAAACTATCGTGGTTCGAAATCGAAATCTTTTATGCCTTTTTCTTATTGTCTTTATTGTTGCGGATTTTCGCATGATGGTTTAAAATGCAACACGAAACATGGCAATAAAGTGTAGCTGCGTTTAGCTTAAACAAGTCGACAATTTAAAAAGCCAATTTGCGCATAATACGTTGAACGTGAGCAAAAATTTAACACAAAATTGCACGCATACTTACATATGTACAAAATATATATACATACTTCTGTATGTATGTAAAGAGAGGACACATGTCTGCAGCGCACACGCCTTAGCTAACAAATTTCTACTCTTGGCCGCAAATTGACCATATATGCAAATGACCCGGTAGCAGACCGCAACCCACTCTCAAATGGCTATTTAAAAATCCATTGGCATTGGCCCCACACACAGAAACGGGGGCCGCCGAAGTGACCTAAATTGAGAAAACTATGCTCATTTCTAAATATGTTTTAGACTTTTGACTTTGTTTCGACTTTTGTTGTGATTCTAAGCTCTTCCGAACTTCCAGAACGCATTAGGCCCTTTTTCAGTTTGCCACCAATTGGCGCATATCATCAAAAGTCTTATTAACGGCAAATGCAACTGTTTTTTAAGGTAAACTATGTGCATTATAATTAACATTATAAAAGTTACTGCCATCAGTCTTATTGTGGAAGAAAATGACTTACGGTCAGCTATACGCTTACAATACACAACCCTTTCCTTACTAACTACTGTGTACCGAAGGAGTTTACCAGTACGCCTTTTAGCCCTCATCCTTTAAAAATAAAAAATAACCAATTCGGTTTTTTACACTTTAAATTTAATTTTTTTATTCCATTACGTATTTATACATTGCAGCGCATATTACCGAATCGAGCTATTTCAGTTGTATATACCAAGTAGTTGGTCCAATGAATCGACTCCAACCTTTGTTTTACTAAAGTATTCAAATTTATCAGGTTTCTTTGATGGTTTATATTTATATAAGTCCGTCGTAAAGGGTGTACTTAGAAGATTGACGCAGCAAAGGACATGGGGACGTAAGCGTAGAATGTACTCGAGTTGAGAGCATCAACACTTGAATAAAGTATTTGTCAGCTTCGAAGAAATGTACTGTTTTAGTCGATATTTTCCACGAAAAGGTACTAGCTCTCTCTGTCACACATTTATTTGAGTTTTTCATAAGTTTCATTTATCCTACGTCGCCGTGCAACAAAACAGTACTGAACACTAAAAAAAAAAATGCTTAACGTGATATTAAATAAGCCCTTGGACAAAATAAAAATTAATTTAGGTTTAAAACTTAAAACGTATCCCATACAGGTCAGAATGGTCTTGCCTAAAAAAAACGTAGCAACATCTGGTATTGTTGTTTATCAAAAACTGATTCATCCCAGTAGCTCGATTCGATAACTGGTTCGTAGCGACAAATCGACAACAAGTGCATTACACAGCACTGGAGAAGTGGCACCGGCACTTTTTGCGCGTACATACACATTGTTTTGTTCAATTTGCGCCAAATTAAAAATGGGACGTAAGAAGAAAATTTTGCCCGAGTTCGTGGTTGGTGATTTTGTTTTTGCTAAAATGCACGGCTATCGACCATGGCCGGCACGAGTTTTAATAGCTGAAAAATACCGATATAAAGTATTTTTCTACGGCACGTGCGACACAGCATATATACACCGCTCAAAAATGTATGATTTTTCTACGTACAAAGAACGCTTGGCTGGTGCTCGACAGTTGAAGAGCGTAAATTTTCGACAGGCGTTGAATCACATAGAAGCCGTTCTCAGTGATCCTAATTATGATGTGTTCTATTCTGCAGTAAAAGCGAATATGGGTGCCATTATTGAAGAGGATGATAATGATGACGACGATGTGGACGTTATGGATTCCGATTTGATTTTACATGTCCCAAGCGACGTGGAGATGCAGCAGGCTGCTGCAGAATATCCATTTCCGACATTAGCAGAATGTCCATTTTCGACATCTTCTTTGGATGAGTTCCAGATTGACGATTAGCATGCAAATGCACTAATATATCACACACACACATGCGGGGTACACATATATTCAGTAAAGCAACCAAAGTTTTTTCAAAAATAAAGAGTTATGTTATGAAGTACAGCTAAAATATCAATAAATTAGCTTTAAAAGTAAATTACGTGCATGGATTTTGTTTTATTTTAGTCTGCGAGCTTATGTAGAACTTTCTAGCTACTTTGCTTTAGTGCGTAAACATATGTACGCAAAGCGCAAGCTGTCAGCTTCAAACCATAGTGAAATAAGGTCCGCCAACTCTTCTTACGGTGCCGCTATGGTAGCCGCTCAGGTGGCCGCTGTCGTTGCCATGGTTATCGTGTGCAAAAGGACCTTACTAAAATTCCACTATGCTCCGAACCGTGCAGTACTGATTTTTAAGCAAATCCTCTTGCTGTTCTGTACCCCAAAGTTACAATCAGTATTACAAAAGGCACACTCGCCAACTTGCTCGCAACGCTACCAATTCGTCTTCTGCTTAATCTTCGTCACCGCTGGCACTATGATTGTACCCTAAGGCGCTCATACATGGTCGAAAAAAAAAAAAAATGACATAGTCAGTGAATAACAATAAAATGCATACTTGTACTCATTGACTACTACTGCCCTATTTGGTAATCAGTGTACTACATGAAACAAAGAATACAAGATAGCGTAAACGCTTTTATTAAACCCTGAAGAGAAAGTGTAAAAGGAGGCGTGGAGGCATATTTCAAATGCTAACGCGAATAGCTGCTTCAGAAGTAATTTCATCCTCTGCCACAAGTGACTGCAAGCAAGCGTCGGCAGAGAAAAATTCTGCTACATTTTGGCTCTTAGCGCGATCGGTAGCTGCTTCTAGACTTCGGGAGCGCTTCGACTATCGTGTGCGTCGGCGACGCAGCGTCGCAGTCGGGAAGCGCTCCGCAATTTCTCATCTACCTGTTTTTGACTTCGGCTTCTGCTACTGCTACCGAACTATAAGTAGCAGGAGCGAAAATTCTGCTACTGCTACCGAACTATCAGGAGCAGGAGCAAAAATTATGCGACTCCTGCTACGGAGCAGGACCAATTTTAAACAATGCTTGGCACAGTTATGCAAACGTCTATTATGTATGTGTGGGTGAAAATCTTTTGAATCGGATAGAAACCCTTTGTTGGATCCGAATAGGAACAAAACTAATGTTCAAAGTCGTTCCGTGTCGTTGTGTTCTGGTTTCCGAGTCACTTGGGAACATAACGGTTTCATTTTACTGTTGATATGATAACATTTGCAACAACAGCTGTTTTTATGTTTGCGCGTGCATAAATTCGTTTTGTCAATTATTTCATTTATATTTATGGCCTTTAACCACAAAACATTTTTCACAATTGAATTCTTGCAGTCCAACAACATCTAAATTTTCCAACATAACTTATGTATAGTTACAAACTGCACATTCGTTATTTTCCCAACGCAATTGTTTTTTTTGTCCAAGCAGGCAATTTTTATAAAAAATTGTTTTAAGTCACATTTTTGGGATTAACAAATTTACTATACTGCTCAAACCCACACACTATTTCAATCTTTTTAAAGGCCAAAAGATCTTAAGTAGTACTTTCCGCATAAACACTCCAAGGGCATTTGAGACTGTGTCACCACCACCCATGCTTGGGTGTCATTAAGCAAAACGGGAAGGATGAGCGTGTTGTAGAGTGTAGTTTCCTACTGAGTCAAAAGTGTCATCTATTGGAAAAAGTGTCATCTATTGGTGACGCTGGTCAAAAGTATAGGTTTCAACATCAATCTGAGAGTCCAACCACAACGTCTCTTTACACGACAAAACATAACATCTTGCTTTTACTTATGCCTTATAGTCGACAAAGAGACGATGTAGTGTGAATAAGTACAATCTGTTTTTTCGCCAATAATTTATTTTTACACACAAGACTGTTACTATGGTAGTTAGTGCACACCGGGGGGTCACCCTTCTTGGTCCTTAATCTTATTCTATTCCTGCTATGCACTTTATCTGTTGTGGGCGGCACTAAAAGGTAAACAAAGAGTAGTTGGCAACGCGGATCCTGCTGACAGCTGCTGATTTGATTTGCATAATTGATATCGATAGCTTACCTATCGATGGCTAAACGATGTGTGCATCGATCGCAAAATTAGCAATTCCCACCCACTTTAGCTATGCGCAGTTCTTGGCTGCCATTACTTTTCCTTTTCGACTTTCGGCTGACACGGTATCCCAAGGTTCACAAAAAAAGATCCAGGAATTTTTAAGATTGTGTAGCCATCACGGCAAAACTAAAAGTACACCAGCAAGTGGAGCCTTTAAGCGCACTGCTGGCTGTAGGCGATAAGGATTTTTGTTATTTTTTAATTGAAATTAATTTTGCAACAAAAGTGCAGGTACGATATTATTTAATTCGCAGATGTTAGTCTAATTTTAAACTCACCTTAGGGAATTGATGCGTGTTAATGCGCTTGGCAAGGATTGCGCATTAAAGCCACGCAAATTGTGAGCGCCACTTGCCAAGATTGGGGAGTTTTATTTCCCGTACTGCGCGTTGCTGAGAACGCCTCTTCAACATCAGATCGAACCGCGCTATTTGTCGGAGTGCTTTTGGAGTCACGCTGACCCTTCAAATCAAATTCTTATTAGTGCCCGTGAGGTGCTCGAGACCGGCCGGGACCGTGCTGATTATTGTTTATGGCGCATGAACCACCACAGGTACGTCTAATAATACTATAACTGCGCACAAGTTGTTGTGACAGGGCAGCAATAAGGATGCAAAAGACCCAACCAATTTTCCCTGAGAACAATAGACACTGCAGGCAGATTACGAATTCTATTGCAGCACCATATCCGTTACAAGGGCAGTGCAGTGCATCCTCTGCAGGCAGGTCATCCGCGCCAGAAGTTATCTTGTTCTTGAACCGTGTGATGGCGTCTATATGTTCGTCATAGATAGGCGGCGGTATATCCACATTTTGAAGTTTAAATGTATAGTTTCGCAATGAAGAAGAAAACGCTAGAAGCGGTGTAAAAGTGCCTTACTGGCTTACTTGTCCAGCATAGTTGTTCTCCTTGACAATGAACTAATTTGCAGCATGTGCGTGAGCGACTAATAATGATGTGGGGCGTGTGTGGTCCGTAATGGCCTGTTCGTGACGTGCTAAGAGCCTCAAAATGCTGATCTAGGCACAACGCTAATCAAAGTCAGTGTCAGTTTGTGGTGCGCACGTCTTGGCGCCGCATCAGCAAAATGTGCCACATTAATGTGGTGGGCGTTTGCCCCAGGGGGAAAATTGGGCATATGTAAGTTGCAGAGACGATCGAAATGCTTGGGGCATGACCACATAGTTTAGCTAAATGCCGTCGTAAAATGCGTAGGCTATAAAAACGGTATAAAGTTGCAAGATTTTCTCACCCTACTTTTGCGTGGCGCTGCAGCTTAATTGGAGGATTCGATTAAAAAATTATCGTCAGCGCTGCAAATTAATCGCTGCGGTAGTGAGTAGCAGCAGGAGTTGGAGCCTGCAAACTACCAAAAATTATTTGGGTTAACAAGAAGGATGCTGACCACAAATCAGATTCACTAAGCCGGCAATAAGATTTGCCAACCGCAACAATTTGTTTTTAAGCCAAAAATATTTGGTATACTTTCGGCACTCAAACAGCTTGCAACAGCTGCAGCGTGTAGCAAGCCAGTTACTGTGGCAGTTCCCCCCCAAAAAAGCTGATGCTGATGAGCTGCTTCAGCATCTTCGCCAGCTGTTGTAGTCCTGAACTGGCTTGTTGTCCTGTGTTGCGGTCAGACGTCAACGTTTTAGCCAGATTGTTAATGAATTTAGTCAAATTTATAATTCAAGTGCAGCGAACGTCGTGTTTCTTTCTTCTTTATTGTCAGGGCCATCAACAACATTTGACCGACGCTCAATGCCGTAAAATGTCAAATTAATGTTGCTAGAGCTACAACAAACACAGCAACAACAAGTTTTGATGACATTTTGACAATGTTGAGTGTAAATTCCTGCAGGTGACGCAATTTCCTTGTAATTTGCTTGGCCGCACGTACACGAGGGCATGAGCTTGGGCTGCTTTCTGGCCATGGTGTGGCATGCATAAACAACGTTTCAAAAAAAAAGGCGTGCAACAGCAGCTCGAGGCAAGGTGTCAATGTGTGGGCACATTCTGGTATGTGCCTTTATACCATATATATGCATATTACCTTCAAGCCATAAATTTACTCCGCTTATTTGTTACAGTAAACCAACAAAAGACACAAGCGAACAAGCAACGTGCGAGTCCAGTTCCTACCGCCCGGAAATTTGTTAAGGAAATCAAATTAAAATTAGCCAAAAATGCAACAAAAAGAATGTTGCAGTCGTTAGGGAGTAAAATATTTCAAGCTAATTGGCAGTATGCATTTGCAGCAGTTGTGGCAACATTCTAACTAAAATTCCCAAAACGGCGGCGAAATATTTATTTAATTGCAAAAATAACTGCATCAATCAAATTTTTACACAACAAAACAATTAATAATTTTTGTTGGTAAGGGGAAAGCTATCGGAATCACATTGCAACATCGTTAACACCCCACAAATAATGCTTGAGTTTTTCCTTGTTGGTCCATTGAGCGTATGAATGTTAATACGAAATGCTTCATTCAACCCTCAGATATGCGATTATATCGCATTTATTATTATGTATAGGTAATTTTTGATGAAGTGTTTGCCCGTTGTTCAGGGACTGTCAATAAAAGTTGTACGACAATAGATGTTGAATAAGTTACGTAACTTAACAGACACATTTGTTGGTATTTGCAGATGAAGATGATATATCAGAGCGAGTGGCTTTATTGTGATTACCCTATTGGTAAACGATATACATAATTTTTAAGGTTTCTTGATGTTAAACCAATGTATTTGCCTGTAGGAAACATGTACCTTACAATCCTTTGTTCGTCTCCGGATGAAGCGGTGGCTGCTGCGAAGCTTCAGTTAAGAGCACTCGACTGCTATGTTTCCGTAATATCTGTGGATTTCAAGCTAGTTTGGGTATTAGATAAGTTTCTTACATTGGTTGTTCCAGTCACAATCGAAATGTTCATAAAACCTGACATACTATTTATATTTTCATGCAATGTTTTCTTTTCATTTCGAATTCAATTTCAAGATTTTGCGACGCTGACTGAGATGGAGGTCTGGACCAACAACAGCCAACAACAGGTTACGCCTTCGTAGCAGTACAGGGAATAAAATGACGTTACAAAGTCAAAAACAGCAATTAAGTGAAGTTTTTATGCTCTAACAATTTGTGATGGGGTTCAAAATCTTAAAAATTTTTGGTGACATCATTTATGAACAGCCCCTAAGGTAGTGTTTGGACACTTCATTTACCTAATACCCTTCTCCCACTATAAGTTGCACGACAAGCAATGAAAATAAAAACAATAATGCTTACAATCGATAACTAAGCTATACAAAAGTCGTTGTTATCGGCTGGCAAACGTTGGTGCAACTTCTAGTGGGAGTAGGGCATTACAGCGTTAACTTGTAAATACATAATCTGTTAAACATAGTTTCTCTGCTATTTGCAAATATGTAAATAAGCGTAATGTTAAGCTGTCCTTATTGAATGTTAAGCTTGTAATCAAATGATACTCTGTGGCAATGTATACTTAACAATGAGCAAACATTCTTAAAATTTTGTGAAAAAAACACTCATGCACAATTATTGCTATTTGATGTGCGGTACATTTTTAAATGGATACATACACACTATATGTACAAACACACTATCATGTTAGTACACATTTCGAAATGTGTACTTTTTTCCACTGCCTATGTACATACTTTTGTATCAATAATATAACATAAGCGAAATAACATTCGCAAGAGAATCAAAAATTAAGAAGCTGCGCTGCTGACGTCGCAACGACGCCGTTACCTTGTTAAGTATACATTGCTCTGTGGCATAACAAAAAGCTCGATATAGTATCACACGCTGATGTTTGCATATATCTGGTACATTTAAGATGAAAATTTAATTATAATTCAGTTTAAAAACATATCTGGGACACACTGTTTGTGTGCATATAATATTTTTTGACAGTCTTTTGAATTTGACTAAGTATGTGAATAGGCCGTTTGGAACCAAAAGTGAAACTGCAAAAAGGCTTGCGAAATACCCACTTAATAGTAATTATCATTATAGCTAGACTTGTTGTTGTACCCCCAAATTGGCTATGCAAAACTGTCAAGAGCACAATTTTTATTTGCACTCGTGTGCACAGTGGGTGGCATTTTTATGTGTCCACGCGTTGTTTGTTTTTCGTATCTAATGGATACTTTTGACTCGGCTGACTTTGAACTTTTATTGATTTGTGCCAAAATTGTTGTTGTTTTTTGAAGCCATGAGCAATTTCTACAGCTAATTATGGTGCGGGTTTATTACAAACCAAAATGGCAAATTAACATAAAAACAAAACTTGCAACATTAAAAATTATACTTTATTATGCATTATACGCTGTTTTTGTCTACTCTCTTACTTTTTGTCAAAAAATTTGTTTTTATAGACATTTTGTGACTAAATTGATTAATGAAAAAATTTATTGGTTTCAATTTCTTATGGAGAATTTTTATGACACCTTAAAATTATGATATGACGAATTTTAGCTAAAGGAAATATTTGTTAATTTCGACGCTTGTTATACAATTAGTCGCGGTGAAAGTGTTTTTGTTTTTTCGACTGCGCTATAAAAATAAAGCCATAAACTTATGAAAAATTATTATAAGCTTAATTTTAAGGTCAAGACGGATAAAGTTCTGTGGGCTTAAGATTTTTATGAGTTATTAAAACATACATGATTTATCTGGATAACGACACTGCATAACAAAGCTTTGATAGGGCTAAGTTGAGCGATTTATAGTTCGAAGCACAGTCTAAAGTCAAAATGTTATGCCCGACATGGAATTGTAAATATTCCATTTCGTTGTAGATTTGAGTTATTCGCTACAGTCACGTTATACCGCAAAAGGAGAAAGAAATAATAGCTCAAAAAAAAGGCAAAAGTTCAATATTACTTTGTTTGTTAGGCTAACAGGAGACTATTTATTAAATTTGCTGGGTCTAGCTTATAGAATATGAACCATATCTACAAAGACAGTGAAATTTTGTTGCAGTTTTTAGAAGAAGTGGGTTAAAATGGGTACATTATTGACTTTGTCTTGTAAAGGTTTCATTAGACTCCTAATTTTCACACAACACATGCACAGTAGCAGAGTGCTTCTTTTTCTTAACGGGCCATGACAATCCGTTACCGGGTTACAGCCTGATCTAGAGCGCCTTCTTCAATCGGTGATACCAAATACCTAGCTAGTGTGCTCCCTAACTGGTCCTTCGAACGGAAATATGGTCTGCCCCTTCTTCGCCTCTCTTCCACAGTTGCATTGAAGACCTTTCTCTTAAGTAATTAAGGTAGTGCCAAGTTAGACGAAATCCTTGACAATTTCAAAAGTATAGTCTTCCTGAATTTCTGGTCAATGGTGGACTTCAAGTGGCCTAAGACCACACTGAAAAGGTCCAATCAGTTCTTTCGCAAATGGCTTCGGTCTTTCACAAAGTACGCCCGATAGGTCCTTATACGCAATAGAAAGCAGACTGATGCCACGGTAGTTAGCGTCATTATTCTTGAGGACAGGATAGAGGACACCAAGGTTCCAATTATCAGGCAAGCTCTCATCTAGCCATATTCTGCAAAAGAGCTGCAACATACACTTTACCAACTCATTGCCGCCAGTCTTGAACGTTTTGTCATCACTCCTCGCCCAGGATAGGCTCTGTATTCAAATCACAGGCGATGGCCACGTTTGCAAGAAACCAATTTTGATTTTGCTGTCAAATGTGACTCTTAGGTTCTTGTCCCTGAGACGAAGTGAATGGAAATACTAAGCTTTTTGACGGATTCGGCTTAAGACCAACTGTCCTGCGCCTAACTTGACAATAACAATAATGTGCATATTTGATGACTCCATTTCATGCACATTACCAAAAAAACAAACCCATTTTTTGTTGCATTAATGTTTGCTGTAATATTGTTGTAAACGCTTTTAAAGCCGCCCATAAAATGGGTCGCCATTAAACACATTAAACAGCAATAAGACTGGTCTAAATCAAAATGTCTATATAGAAAGTTGGCGCTGCCAAAGTTATGTCTTACTGTTAACGACTTTCTTAACAAATTAATTTGTAGCTCATATGCTACATAGCCGTAACGGCAGCCCGGAAAAACCAAAATAAAAGCATATCATATACACTTTAAGAAATTTGAAAATTTTAACGACTGCTTGAAGGCTCTCCAGGTAATTAATTGATAGCCTACATAAATTTGTGAAAGCCAACACCCTGGGCTCTACACAAGATGACTGCATTTTATAACTCTATTTACTCTATAGTATCTTGTCTAGTGTTATTTGATGTTGTTGTTTTTTCCTTTTGTTGTGGATCTTAAGACTAACTCAGGGCTCACTTCAGAGCGCATGTTTTGTATTTGTGCATACACGCCTATTGTTAATGGCCGTTTTTAAAATGCCATAAAATTGCTTTATAAGTTCAGGGGGAAATTAATATGCAGACCATTATTGGACATGATTATAAAATATTGGTTATATAGCGCACAAAAGCGCCACAAATGAGCGTTCCACAAGCAAACAACAAAGTAAAGATAAAATAAACAGAAACGATAGAAAACTAAAGAGCAGTTTTGACTTTGGTCAACACTTGTTGGCGGCGGACTCCCTGCGGCGCACATTAACAAAATTCTAAACAATGCCCAACAACAACAAGCGAAACAATAAACTGATGAACATATCAATTTGGGTCTAGCTGTTGTTTTTCCCAAGTTTATACCCTGTACACAAAGTGTAAAAGGGTATTATAGATTTGGGCAATGTATGTAACAGGCAGAAGAAGGCGTGGCACGCCATAAGCTCCAAGGGAAAAAAGTCTTATCATTGACTCGGGTAGCGATTGGACCCTGTCCGTCTGTCTGTTCGTCAGTCCGTAGGAGGCGATAGATCCCCGACCCAATAAGAGCTACAGACTCAAAATTTTACCAAAAGATGCGCGTAATCTAATAAGAAGTTTGTCGAATCAAGTCGATATCTTACCCCATTCCCCCGTGACAGATTCGCGGGGCTTACAACCGCTCCATTGAGTCTATCAACTCGAAAATCCTCAGAGATGTGCGCCGTATTAATGTGCATCTATGTTCCAAAAATGATCGAGATCGGAAATATACATCAAAAGTTATAGTTGAAAATATGATATTTTCACCCCCCCCACCTCCTCGCCTATAAACTGAGCTAGAGTTACAAAATTTGTGTGTGGAGACTCGTGTGACCCTAATCGGTAAAACTGTATCCACCTTTTTTCAATGGAATTCCCCCGCAATCAATTTACCTTAATTACTGCCACACCCCCCCATATATTGATTTGAAAATTGCCATAGACATTTATAAATGTATTTTTGATCTATGTTACAAAATTCAACGACATTAACCCAAGAATACTGGAGTTAAGGGCATAAAAGTAATTTTTGCCACAATAATAGCCAACTTTCCAATAGGAAAATGTTTACAGGCATATCGATCTTATGAAAGGAGACATAAAAGTAGATACTTCCGTTCCCATTTTACCGTATTTAGTGTTTATAAAAAAAAGGTTACAGGGTATTCCACTGTCTGCATCAAATTTTTTTAGTATATCAAATGGCTGGCATTTATCAACCGTAGTTCCCGCTTCTACTTAGCGTTCGGTTTCATAAATTAAAGACTCGTTAGACAGTGTGAGGTTAAGCCTGGGCAGCGCAGGACCTGCTGATAAAGCGTTGTTTGCCTCTCTCTTATCAAGCGTGAGCTCCATGGGGATTGTGAGCCAGAACTGTGTTGTAAGAAATTGTGTTCCAACATTGTTGTCACTTTTAGATGCGCATACTTTATTCAGTGCAAGACCTTGATAAGATAATAATACTATCAGCCTGCTGCAATATATCAAACATAATTAGTCAGACAATTAGTCTTTAAGATTGCTTGTGTGAGTTATGGATACGGGGTCTTTTGTGTCTTAACAGAGAGTAAATCCGGGGTAAAAATTATGCGGGCCCCTACTAGTTATTATGTCTTTGGTTTATTTCAATGTTACTGTCATTGTTCATTGAGAACTCTGGGGAGTGCTCCGCCTCTCTTGCAACAGCCATTATTCCTATTCATTTTATGTTTTTTATGTTTTATGACTATACATATATCAATACGCTAAGCGAAAATTTAGTGTGGTACCTATTACTTCGTAATAACGCAACCTTTTCAGGTGAAACCTATACCATTCGTAAGATAAAATGCTTGCAGTTTGCCGAAGAGAAGTTTCACCTGGATACGTTGCGTATTAGTCAGCTAAAAATCGATTTGAAGTAAAAAAACAACAACAAAATACATTGTACACATAAACGTTGTTATTTCGTGTTTTCTTTTCTCTTCTTCGTAATCAGCTGTCATGAGAGCGTGTATTAAGTCGTCGAAAGTTGACGACAAGGCGAAGATTAGTTCAACTAAACATGCATTGTGACCTCAGTCAACCTTATGAAAATACAGATGCTGGCCTTTGTATGTATTACTGGAGCAATGACAATGCTGTAGGACACAAAAGCATTGGACGTTCTAATGGGCTTAACACCATTCCATTTAGTTACTGCGCTTAAAGTGAAAGCAAACTTATTAAGAATGCCAGTGGAAGGTACTGGCCAATGACCGCGACGCTGATGAGCTGGGAAAGACAATTTCAATGCTCCCACAACCCAGAGATAAAATGGCCACTGAGTACCACTTCAAACGGAATTTTAGTATTTTGTATAAGCAACAAACGAGCCTGAACAATCCTAGAGGAGCTGCATCCTATGGAAAGGCACACCATACTGCAGAACTGCGGACACATCTGTCAGAATCTATCTATCTCATACCAGCGACTTTCAAGCTACAGACTGCGCCATAGGCCGACGTGCAGATATAAACCCAAACAGGAACTACTACGATAGGGTAATGGCGATACTATGGGGCAGTCAGGAAACTATAAGGGTGGTTGCAGGAACGTGAATAAACTACTAGCTGGTAGAAACCCGATTGCGATTCTGGGACAACTTACTCCCCGAGAATGAGCTTGCGAACAAGCTGGCAAGAGACTACGCTGCGAGATCACAGACCTCAGACAAACCAAACAGTTCCTCGGCTCTTGTAACCTAAACAGGGTGAAGAAACTATCACTGGTAGGAAAGAGCTCTATTATAATGTTAACAGTTCTGCTTACCGAACACTGTAGGTCGAAAGGACACCTGAGCAAGCTAGGCAACACCAGCTCAAGTAACTGCAGGTTTTGTGAACTTGAGGAGCAATCCTCGCAGCACATTCTAGCTGAGTGTGATACCCTGGCCAGAAGAAGGTTGTCGTTCTCACTGACCGACACGGCCCGGTTGGAACCATACTACATAGTTAAGTTTATAACAGAAATAGCACTGACAGGGGAGCTTAGGGGATCTTACAGATTGTATTTCATTTGGGCTCATCTGCCACGTACCACCGTATTCAGTACTCACGTGGGAGGGTCAGTAGTTCGGTTCTTACCACGTACGTATTCACTACTTGCATAAGTGCTAACTCCTTCAGTAATGCTAAATATATTTAATTGTAAACATTATGTAATCGATAAGCTAATCAACATCGATAAGAATAGATGTAAGCTAAATGACAAGTAGCTGTAAGAATAGGAAATAAGATAGAACATAAAAACCAACCGGCAAAGCAACACACGTACATTACACTTACCATGTAGACGAGATAAATAAGTACTTACCTGACAAAGACATCCCTATGTTCTTCAGTTTATTACATGTAAATTGAATGGAATGATAAGTGTATGCTGTCACCGAATACCTAGTGAGTTCGCTACCTTTAAAATAGTTCCGTACAATGCAGGACCGAAGCTGGCGATCAGGAACTACACACTTTTATACCCTTTTTAGACCGGGAATAGCACAGTAGCAAAATTATTTGGGCATTAAATGTGGGAAGGGTGGCAGCCCGATAAAATCAGAATCCGAATGGCATCGCATTTATTTTTTAAACTAAACCGGCAACCAGAACAGGCCTTATTGTATTGTTGTCAAAACCATATGCTTTGTGTTTAAAATTGGCAAAACAGAGCTGCAAAACCGATAAAAAGGAAAAGTACGCCATTTTTCGAGAAATTTCACGTGTCTGTCCTGGCTGTTTTTTCATTGCTGTACTAAAAATGACTGATAACTGCTTTGAATTTTAAGTTTTCCAATCGATTGTAAACATGTTAGTTTTTGTTTTTAACGAATTTATACTGGCGACTCTCAGTGGGAAAAAGGTATGAGCTGCACAAAGAAGTAATGAAACTTAAGAGGATGCGCCTACAAAGCGCAAACACTCAAGGCGAAGTGAAAAAAATTTTATCTTGTAACGTGCTTTGTAACACGCTTTTTCTTCTTCGCTTCCAAATGACGAACCTGAGCAATGTGCCTTCTCTGTTTTTCCCCTATCCACACTCTTCTGATAAAAATGCTCCCAAATATTCTGAAGAAAGTAGGCTGCTAATGGGCGATACGACGCAGCAAGGTTCTCCTACTTGCTTCCACACCATTTTGATTGTTTACTTTTTCTAACTAAAATGCTATACTGTGATATTTCACATAAATCCTAATTTAATAATGATTTAGAATATGTAAAAACCTTCGAATAGTATTCAGTTTCGTATTTCAATGACGTAATTTAAAAAACGTAATGAAGAAAATAGCGGAATAGGACACTTTTTCTTGATCACCATAAAATGTGTCACTCATTAGATTTACACCTTGTCCAAGGCTATAAATAAGCTCAAAGTCACAATGTCCTAGATAATTACTCAATATTTGTAGGCAATTCTTTTTTGGTAAAGTTTTGTACAAGAATAAAAGTCATGGAAAACTAGAAATTTTTGAAGACATTTGTTCAATTCCTGCGTTGAAGTTATGCTAAGGTCCGCTGTATTATTGACTCGATCAACGATTTTATAGCTCATCAGCTTATGACACATTGCAGTTAATTTGTATTAAACTCGATTAGTAATGCATGTGGCATTTTTCGATGATTTTGAAGATATTCTTTACGTTCGGGTCAACAGCGCAAGAAAGTTTCCGTCGTTATTTCGACGGTTTCATACGATGCACGTTGCCATATGATCATCTCGAATTTTGGAGGAAAAATACGCTGCCTTATTCGATGATTTCAAAGGTGCTTTGAACCCCCCATGCAATAAGTGATGATCTTACAGCTGACCATAACCCAAACCGTAACCAATAAGAGTGTATATTTGATTTGATTACCTGACTGATATTCATGCCGATATTTAGGAAATCTGCAGTGCCTTTAAGTGAAAAAAAAAACAACCTAAAAGTGAAACGCTTTTCGTGCCACCACTAAAGGGTTAAGAATGATGCGCGCTGCCTTGGACTTTCGGCTATGACTGTTGATGCTAAGCGATCGATCGATCGATCGTTCGTACCTGGCTATGAAATCAAAATTTATGGCCTTGCTGCATCAATTAGGGCAGCAACCCGACTGCCTACTGCTTCGACAACTATACAAAACAATGGTCCAGGCATTGTGATCTTTTTGCTTTTGCGATTTGCTTGGTGTTTAGCTTTTGACGTTGGGCTACAACGATTTAAAATGATGTCGCGCATAATTCAGCGATCGATGTTGATCGTACAGAACGTCTCGACGTATCGTACAATGTGCAACGTTTTCGCCAGACAGTGCGTCGTGCCCGGGATCTGGGACGCTGCTCTCTTTTACAGTTAAAGGCTTTTGTTCTGATCATAACTGATCACTGATCGCACTTAGTTTACGCTCCATACAAGGCACAGGGCCAGGCCATACCAATACCATACTAATGCGCCGACATGCCCTCATCACCGGGCACACACACATACACACACAAATCGCTCTTTAAATAATGTCAAGAGTGGTTTGTTGTATCCGGGCAAGGTTCCAGGACCTACTGTTCATGTCTCGTTTGCGGTTGCTGCTTGTTCACATGTTTAAGTGACATTTCGTCGGCTGTTCTCTGGACGTGGGTACGTGATGGATTAGCATCATTTTGCTTTGAGGATAATGTGTCGTCTGCAATGATTTTTGTTGACATGTTTTTTGATTTTTTCTGCCTCTGTCAGCTCCAGCTCCTGGTCAATGCGCTCTTTTTTTTTTGCACTTTTATATGTCTGAGGGTCTGGGGCTTGATCTTCTCGGAAATAATTATGCTACTTTTGCGCAGAAATAGCAGCATTTTTGTACAAATTGCATAAAAATTTAAATTGCACTGCGCGGATTTTCGGTTTTTTGTGGCGAAATCAGAAAATTGCTTAATAATGAAATGCCAATGGATTAAGCGCAATTTGTGCGGCATGCAGCGAACCGCTGTTTTGGGCGCTGCGGTTTATGTATATACAGTAAACCCTTGAATAACGCGGTAAATGCTTTCCGAAAAATTCGAGTTCTCGAGATTCATAGCTATTATAGGTACTCAGTTGCGAGCATCTTAAATTTTCATAATAATTATAAACAATCGATGAAAGTAAGTGACTCAAGGAATGAGGCTGGCTTGAAAAAAGTTTATTTATGGCGGCGAACATTGTCGACATTGTTAGACAGTTGTTTGAAGTAGTTTTGCAACGCTGTGCCTTTATCCATTTATAAAACTATTGACATGCCCGCCGTCTGTGAACTAAGATCTAAGCCAAAGAGCGTGAAAGTCATAGGTTGAAATCGTCGACCGTTAAAAAATTCAAAATTTTTATTGAAAAGAGACAATTTCCAGCACAGCGTTCGTGTGAGGCTGCTCGTGTTGCTGTCTCTCGGAGATAAATTTCATGCTCTTTGGTTCTAAGAAACTAAAACTAAGAAGTGAGCAAGACACGGAAAAAGTCTTTAAGATGAAAAGGAAGGCGTAGAGTTAGGAAGAGTTTTCTTCTCTGTTTTATAGCCGTACTTCTTCGTTCTGTCGAAATTTTCTCCAAGAAACTTGAAAATGTATGGTAAAACTGGTATGATGATGAGGTAGAGTAAGGGAATTGGGAATGGGAAGAGAAAGGGCAACGGGTAGGGGAATGGGAAGGGACGTGGAAAGGGGAACGTGAAGTGGAGTACGAAGATATAGATTAAGAGTAAGAGGAATATGATCTACCTCGATAAGGGCAGAGCGTGCAGGAAGAACCCTAGTAAACATAAAAACAGTAAATTTTGCACATTTTGATCGCTACAAATATCATAGTTGAACGTGTGGGTATTGACGTTAAGTGATACTTCTTCTCATTTTTGGGTATATGGATCCCTTAGTATTGATTCTACTCAAAAGCAATTCTTTTTTGCTGCATAGTACAAGATTCCACCTAACAACGACCTCCACCCATACGAAAAGTATTTTTTAGAAAATTGCTAATGTAGACACACCTCTTTATTAAATCTGAAAATGCTTCTCAAGGAATGTACAGAATTAAAACATTTGTTTGTCTGGGAGGTTCTTCTCTTCTGACACTTTTTTCTCTTCTGAAGTAATGCTTTTCTACCACACGGCTTTATCGGAAATAGTTCCAGAAGTAAATGCTTTCAGAAATTGGGTTTATTTGGAAGGTTCCACGTCGCCTTTTACGATATCCTCAACTCTTACGTAGTAAGAATAAGTATCGGATAGAGATATCCGAAAAATATACTTCCAAAGATGTGCGAAAGATATATTTGGTCTATAGAAGTGGTGCTAAATTGACCAAGTCAAAAAATTGTATATTCGTATAATAACACTATGCAAAACATATGACCTCAATGAAAGGCCTATAGCTAAAACATACCTTTTTCGGTAAATTTTGGGTTGATTTCAAATCCGGTTACCATATCGGATTTTCCAGCACCGTTTTCGAATTATCGCTGTTCCAAAGAGTTGGAGATTTCGAAAGTTGCGTAGTCAGCAAATCTCATATATCTTGTGAACCTTTTGTTGCATATTGTAATCAACATTCAAACAGTTATGAGTTCTCTCCAACTTGGCATGCTCTTCTTTTCGCTCTCACTGCCAACGCAGCACACAAAAACAAATGTCCAAACTTCTCACTTTCTTGTAGACGCTGTTACCGCCGCTCATACAAGCTTGAAACCATCCGAGCGTCACGCCACACAAGCGTAACACCACCCGAGCATAGTAACAGATTTGTGTGACGGCTTCAAGTGACGTTATTCAAGGTGTGTTTTCAAGCAGTTTGTAACTTCGAAATCGTGTATTAGCCAAACCGTCTTAACCGTGTATCTTGTTATGCGAGGCTCTTCTGTAAATACATATATATTTCTTTATTTTTAATGATTTTCTTTCTTAACAGTTGTAGCCTGCAATCACTTGGATGCAGCGCGTACTTGGCTTTCGATTTGTAAAAAATTTATTTTACACCTACCAACAGCGCTTGTCCATAACAATATGTATTACCCCCTAGTCCCGGCTCTTTTACTCCTTTTTAAGCGCAGCTCCCTTTCGCTCGCAGGCAACATTCCCAGGCTGTTGTAAAGCTACAGCCAAAGTTTAAGTTAAAGCTAAAGCCTTGGAGCGTTTTCATTAAATTCGCTTAATAGCGCAATATAATTTAAACAAGTAGTAACATAAAATAAAACTCACAGGCACGCATTGAAAGGCATAAAGGAGCAAATGATGGTGCTTGGCTTTGGTCAGGTTTGATCGGGTCGGGGCTGAAGGGGGCAGGTCTGAAGAGCGCACCACTGCGTCTGTGTGTACCGCTTGGGCTGGTCCGGTTCCAAGTTATGGCGCATGGGCGAGACGTGCAGTTGTTGCCAGGGCAATAAGTTCGCTTAACGAGGGTTTAATTTATGATTTGTTATGTTTCCGGTTCATGTTCTTCTTGCTGATGCAGAAAATTATTGGCCATAAAGCTAAGGTGTGGATTATAGTTGGCTCTTTAGTTTCTTTTTTTTTTGGCACGCAGCGGCCAGCCAGATTGGCTGCGCTCTAGAACGATCCCTACGGAAAGTGCATAGTTGTAAAAAAAAAAAGAAATTCCTGCATCTTACACATGGCTGGGTATAGATTTCTATCTAGATAGCTTTTCCTAAAGAAAAGCCTTAGGTGCTCCAAAGTAGCCATATAATCTCAGCACCCGAAGAAAGCTAATGCTTGTCGTAAAGTTGAATCTTCAAGGTCACTTCAATGGGTGCTAACGAGTTTTCCAGCTGTTAGCTCTAGCCAAGGGTTCTTTTAATATCTGTGGCTGCTTTGCACACGAATTTAATAGAAATTTTGCAAAGTTTAAGCGAAATCTATGATTGCAACACTTGATTTGAAGCGGCTTGCAAGTTGCGTGAGTAATTTTCTTAAATAATTTGCACTCGAATTCCAAGCAAATGGAAAATGACGTCCGTTCTGAAAAACTAAGAAACACTTGAATGTCGTTGTACTCATGGGTTTTCATTAAAATTCGCTTGAAACCATAAGACATTAAGTATATAAGCTTAGATTACACTATGCAACAAATTTGATCTCAATAAAAGGCCTATGGCTAATTTCGAATACCTTTGGAATTATCTAGGACGGTTTTCGAATTATAGCTATTTCAAATTTGATTTAAAAATTCCGAGAGCTGCCAAGTCAGCAAATCTCATATTGTTCGGAAACCAAACTGCTGATCGAGTTTAACTGGATTTAGACTATTTTGGCGTATCTTGAATGAACTCAAACAATATTTTTAAAATTCAAATTTAATTTTTTTAGGTTTTGCTTTGGATGTTGGGAATAATAATTTATTATTCGTTCAGATGCTATTGGCTTCTGATATGATATGAACCACTATGCCAAGGAAGGGTAACTTTTCTCATTTCTCTAATTCTTTTGTAAATTGTATGCCTTTATGATATGTGTAAAATCTTTGTAATCTTACTCTTACAAAAATGTCGCAACCCTATTCAAAATCTCCTCCATAAGGATGTCCGCAAATATGGGTGATGCAGCTGATCCCATTGGTAGTCCTTTTAATTGCACATGCTAATGGTTACCATATTTAAAGTATCTGTTCTCCGTTATGCAGATGTCAAGAATTTCAAGAAATAGTCGTTTTAGTATCTTAGTGAAGTTGATGATGATTGTCCATTTTGAGCAAACATAACATCAATTGCTAAATTAGTAGGAATATTAGGAAAAAGGGGAAATAACTTCAAATGATAACAGTTTTGTCGTCCGTGGACCTTGAGCCCACAAAAAGACGAAACTATCAGGTCGTGAAGATCGATCGTGACATTTAGAAGTTAACCATCGATGTTTTCGATATATCGATATATTTTTTACACCTCAATATACCAAAGGTTTGTTGCGACATCAAGGCTTCGTCGAAAGCCAATTTTCTCATAGACTTGATATAATTCCTACGGCCTTATGGAAGTTTTGTCCATTTGCTTGTCAATGCCGCTCAATTTACTGTTAACCGAATCGCCGAGTCTTGAGTTTTGGCTTCTGCATGAAGGTCGGTCATTATTCATAAGAAAGGACCAAAATGATGTGGTTAGCTACCGTGGCATTGCGAAACTTTGAAACTGAGTTTCCTAAACCTTTTAAGAATGTAATCGCTGATCAATTAAAATTATCAATTTGTTCATTAATCTTAATTTATCAGCATGGATTTGTTAAAAGTGTATCAATGATTACTAATCTTTAGGAGTTGGATGGGTTTTTGTTACGGATCGTAGCAATGCGGTTATCTCTGTAAACTATGATTCATTAAGCTATATATTCTTACGTATCTGATTTTCCGCATACTTATGGACCTTGAGCCGGATGAACAGCTGTGTTAGATAAATTTATTGGATTGTAAGAACCTTAAGAATTAGCCTTTTCTCTAACCTTTAAGAACCAAACAACTAATGTTGTCATGGATTAACTTAAGTTTGAGGCGTTAGTTTTTAAAGCATACATGGTTTGCCCATAAACTTGCCCTATAACTTAAAAGATTACTGCTTTACATAACACTACATAACACTGCTAGAGCCGTTCAGAGTATTGCCCCCAAAAACACATGTTAAATAGCAAACTAAATGCGAGCATTTTGTCTTTGCCACTAATAATCCTTAATCCTTTCACGCTCACTGTGCATTTTGGCTAACAAACCCAGAGAAAACAACAAATCCAGGCAAAGACCCAGACACGATTAGCAGGGAGCTACGAGAACCGGGTACAAGCTACGAGCTGCGTCGCATTGCGTTGAAAATCGATTTGTTTGGGTTGCGCGCCTGCGCAAACAACACAGCCCATGCCATGGATAAGAACGGATAAGAAAATAAGCAAAGACACAAAGACCCAGAGCGGTGGAGCACATTGGATGGGGCGAAATGTTGCCAGCAACGCCAACGAGTATCTGTTGGAACATAAATTACGCGACTAACAAGCAGCGCCCAGCCAGGTTGGCGCATCACGGCTCAAAACTTGGCCGAGAGCTAAAAGAGATACAGAACTTGGAGCAGCTAGGGACTGGCTGGCACTGGTAAAGTGAGTTGCACAAAATTATAAATGAAAGCGGGTGTTTGTGGCAGGGCAGCAAGAAGTTGCACGATTAGCTGCAGCAATTTGGTGCTGCTGCGGCTGCGGCTGCTGCTGCCAGTGATTGAGACCGAGGCAGTGCTCGAAACGAAGTTAAAAATCAAATTAGCGAATGTGTTGAAAATTAAAAACAAATTCACGGATAAATTGCATCTGCCAGATACGCAATTATTATGAGGGCAGACAGCAAACGAGAAGGCAGTGCCAGGGCGGCAAACGATGTCTGACTTATGGACTTGGTTAAGAGTGGCCAAGTTGCTGCTACACTGCTGTGTGCCCTCAAGGTGTTGCAATTTGACGTTTTTTACGCGATTTTTTGTTCTTTTCGTGCCATGAAATCCGCATGACTTTCAAGAGCTGCATTCAACAGCCGCACGCAGTGCAAATACTCGGCCTTAAATGGTTTTTTTTGGTGAAAAAAACATGTCGAATTAACACGCTCACTTGTGTACCAAGCTGGGACAAGCTTAACTTGGCTTAGTGCTGGCAAGCGGATGCCCAGATCTTCCCTAGCGTTTGCTGTATATTTAAATGCTGGCAAATTAGCTGAAATTTTGGTAAGAAGAACCGCAGTCAAACATAAGTTGCGCGCAATTTGCATTTTGTGTGAGTAAGACATATAATTATAGTGGATTTTGTGGCATTGTAAGCGTGTGTGTGTGCGCCCCCAACTGGCGCCGTCTGAAATGTTTAGGGCGCTGCTGCTGTTGAGCTTTTTATGCCTGCGTTTATGTCTTTGCCTCGAGTGACTTCAAGCAGTTGGAGTTGGATCCAACTTGGAGCTCCAACCACAAGTCAAGTCAGTGCCAACTGACAAGAGCAACGCCTCTCTGAGCATCCTTTTTGCTGCAGCCTGTGTGTGTGTGTGTGTGTGTGTGTACCTGCAACAACAACAACAACGGCAACCAGGCCAGAACCATAAAAAGGGCGCAAATTTTATGAGCGCATCGTTTAACAAATGAATTTACAACCGTGCAACGCCCAATTGTCTGGCGTTCGAATTCAAATTCTTGTGCAAAGAAACAGCTACAAATGCAACAACAAACACAATGACAACAAACACAGTAACAGCGACAGCACACAGAAAGAAACTTGGCAAAACTTAGCTGGCTGTCCATGACTTACGTGGCACGGAGGCGTATGCGTTATATCGTATATGAAATATGTTTGGCATTTGGCCAAATGATTTAAAACACAAATAGCCAAGTTCTTCTTCAGCGAATCTCATAAGCATATATGGGTAACTCTTTTTTAAACAGAATGCATTTTGGGAAAAACCAAGATACCAGAATTTACTTTACAGTTGTAGCCGTATTTCTTTTTAGATGTTAATCGCATTTTTTTAAGATGTTAATATCCACACCAAGAATTCAAAACTTCGTTAATTTTTTGTTAAAATAGTTATTTCTTCTGACGTTTTGCGAAATTCGTCTTTAGTGGATTTTTTTAACACAGCATGTAATACTGGTGGAGCTTAAACTTAAACAGTTATTTAAGAAGCAGATCAGCGTGCTACAACTATGTATTACAAAATTTTCATAAAAGGGAAATAGTTCCAAAGATAATGCGCTTAAACGCAATTTCTTCGGTTTACTACGCCAATCGATTCGATTACAGAGCAACACACAAAAAAGTTTCTTCATTCTCTTGTATTCCTCGATATTTTGACTCGCTGAATTCGAATACGCCTTCAAAGAGTCGTGCTTCAATGCTAACTTCACAAAAACCCTTTAAAATCATAGTAATGTGCGGAAAATTATGATATACACAACAAACTCTTCATTTGGGGATGAATTCATATCCGAATCCGCCATTAAACTTCAGACATTTGCTCAATTCCTTTCATATGAGTTTCTCCTTTAAGCTTATATCAAATTAGCCAGCATGACTTCATCCTTTCTATACTGTTACCGTTCTTCCATTACTTTATAATCTTGATGCCATCGTATTCCCTGTTCTTCACTGTAATATCCTACATTTTCGTGAAATCTAACCTGATGTTAAGCAAGGAATTGGGTTTTTGAAGTTCATCAAACATTACAATTTTGTGGAAGTTTTTGATCAACTTTGCCACACTTTTTTCATAATGCGAATATTTGTTTGACAGAAGCCAACCTTCACTCCATGTGACTACCACAGTAGTTCGAAACATTACACATGGTTTTCGATGTTAAACATGCCGTGACAGAAAAAGCCTCGTATTCCTATACAATAGTTTAAAACTAAAACATTGCATAAGGTTTTCAACGTTAAACGTGCCGTGACGGCAACAGCCTCGTTGCTGTATACAATAGTTCGAAAGTATGTTAAACATGCCGTGACACCAAAAGCCTCTTTTTATTAGCAATACCTGACGATTAAGATCGACTTCAATGGAATCTTCAAGTTTCAAATTTTCTATTTCAGATCCTTTTGGTCTCACATATTCAGGGAAAGAGCTCTCGAAATATTAGTGGTTAACTTTTAAGAGCTCTAAAAACCACCACAATGCTGATGCCATCATGCATCATTCATAACAGACAGCAATTTTTTTTGAAAACGCATCGAACTAGTTTTTCGGTTTGTGAAAGAATCACCCAAATCTGCCTAGCATGACTCTTATTTACCCAACATTAACGCTTTCATTAGCCCCGTTAATAATTTCACTGTGTTTTTTGCGAAATTCGCCAAATTGCCGCCTTTTATCGAATTTATTTCGCTCGGCTCATAAATTAAAGTTTAAGTTTTTTTTTTGTTTAAGTCCCATGCATTGCCGCACTCGTTAAGTGCAGTTTAATGAGCCTGACGTTGCTCCTTGGTAGTTTTTTTTCATATTTTTTTTTTTTGGGTGCACTGCGTGCCAGCCAATGGCGCAACATTTTAGGTAATTGCATTGGAGTCTGTCAATAAGTTTTTATGATTTCAATAAGGGAAAGCAGCGTTGGACACAACTTGCTGAAGTTAAGAGTACTAAATTTGCAATGCTGCAATTACTGACACGTTTGCAAATTGTCAAGAAGCAACATACGTGATATCCTTGCAGTTTTAGGGCACTTAATATAATGAACTGTACTAAAAAGTCATGATTGATGTTAATTACTTTTGAGCGAAATGGGACATTACCAAAGACGCTTATGTGTATCTTGTCAAAAACAATTTGGGCTTCTTATTTTCAAACTCAGTTAAATGTTGAGCTAATCTACAGGTAATTAAATATCCCGAGGCTAACAAAGTGCTATACAGAATGTAGTAATCTACAATTCAATCCACAATTCATTGCCCTCAGTAGGGTATATAGCGATGAAGGTGAATATAACTAAGTAATAAATTACAATTTCTTCGGAATTTCTCTTTTCTTTATATATTATCATGATAATACGATCCATGAAGTAACAGTTCAGTAATTTTCTGTACTTCGAACTAAAAGATTTATACGTTTCTATCTACCACTATTTTTTTCAAAGTTCAACAGATTGGGTGAAATTTTTGATGTAAAGCAGCTAATGAAAACCCGTATGCTATGTACTTGCCGTGATGTTAGCACAACAAGCAGCTAATTTAGATTTATACATTTCTCCAATCTACCTATTATTTTTTTTATGCTTAACAATGTCAACAGAGTTGGGTAAATGTTTTGATGTAAAACAGCTAATGAAACGTCTTGGGAGTAAATCCAACTCGTATGCTACGTACTTGCCGTGATGTTAGCACAACAATCAGCGAAACGGTTATTCCTTGTAACTATCACAATAGCCAAATTACACATGGTTTTTAATGAGAAAAATGCCGTGGCGGCAAAAGCCTCGTATTCCGTATACAATAGTACGAAAGGAAAACATTACACATCGTTTTCGACATATAACATGGCGTGACGGCAAAAGCCTCGTATTCCTTATACAATAGTCCGAAAGTAAAACATTACACATGGTTTTCGACGTCAAACGTGCACATTCCGTATACAAAAGTCTGAAAGTAAAACATTACACATGGCTTTCGATGTTAAACATGCCGTGATGGCAATATTAGAACTTGATCTCTTAGAGATTATGAAACTGTACATAGCTACATGCATATATGAATTTGAATCGAAAATGAAATTTCGGGGATTTGAGGAGCGAAATAAAATGTTAATACTTATTTCTAGCTACTATCTACTAGAACTATCTCCATTTTTATAACTTCGTAAAATAGTTCTCGATGGCTTATATAGTTTTTGTTTACAATGTTAGAATCTTACCAATTTTGAGCAGTTCACAGCATAGGAAACAAGTCTGGTAATTCTTCAAAAGTGCGCCCATGCCCCGTACTGCTCTAGTTAGGGGTTCCACTTAGTGTGTCACTTCAAGCTCATTGTTTGCTTAATAAATGACTTGGCATTGTCCGTGTCGCAGTATGCACTTTCCAGTGCATAAATGTCAAGAGGTCCCCTTTTGACACTTAAATTAAGAGCAGCGGTCAAGTCGACACACCAGACTGACATTGTCAGGCGGCGAGTACAAAATATTGAACAATAAAACTGTGTCCTAAAATTGGTTGCTCATTTTGCAGTTTTGCAAAATGTACGGACAATGAGCCAACCCCTACGGAGTACGTACTTAAACACACACCGATCATTTAAGTGTCATTAAGAGTGATAGCAAGCGAACGAGAGAGAGTGAGTAAGAGAGGGGGATGGAGAGAGAGAGCTGTCAAGCGACAGCAGCTGGCATTGGCAACAAGATCAACTCCGGACACTGGACAGTACTTTGCAGCGGCACAGCTTGAGCTCCGAGGCCTGACGGCAGTTTTATTAGCTGCACCAATTTCATAATAGACTCGGGGAACTGGCTGCCCGGTTGCCGCCCCTTGGGTAACTAGCTGATCGATAGGCAGGGTAACATGTTCCATGTGCTGTTTTGCTATGATGAAGTTGTTATGGCCAGGCCCAATTTGTTGTTGCTGTGGCTGTTGGACTAGTTTGACGCGTTTGTCAATTAAAATCAAATTCGATGCATGTTAGAGGCAATGTTGGAAAGAAGCCAACATGATTTGATGGCCGTATCATTAACCACTTAGGCTACAGTGCAATAACTTTTAATCAACCAATAAATTTTGAACAATTTATCATAAGCCAAAGTCCAGGCAGACCAAAATGTTGGCCAAATTGCCTCTAATAACCGCAATCGATCGTTATTTTTTGTGGTTATTAATACAAAGAGCTGCAGAAAATGCGTGCCTTGATCTTAGTCTCAGACTGGGGCGAGGCACAAAACAGCGCAGCGCAGCGCAGGAAACAGCTTCTCAGGTAGTTCACAAGTAACTGCAAATTGCTGCCGTCGATAAAACTCAAATTGGCTGCAACGAACACGACGATCCTAAGAGTTGGCGTCCGTGCGCAACGCTGCAATCGATCGCTGAATTTGCCTAATGGCGATGGCCACTCAACACAAACACCGAGCTGCAATAACCGGACTAGATGCGCAACGTTCTTCAATCTCTGCTGATTGACAGTGGTACCGATCGAGCTGCGATCGAGCCCGTCTTTTGTGGCGATCGCGCGCTGTTTACGCGCATATTTAGCATGTTGTAAAAGTCTGATGGCGTCCATTATAATCAATTGCCAAGGCTCGTAAAATTAAATGATCCCGCAGGAAAATTAAGCACCAATTACTTGCAGTCAACGCAGTTTCACAAGAAAAAAGCAAAAAATAAAAATATATGTTGCAGTTGCCCCATTGGCGTGGCATAGTCTCAAATTTGGGTTGCGACTGACCAGAACCAAAAAAAGAAGAAAAAAAAAAGACGACGCTGACTGACTTAATTGCAGCATTTAAGTTGTCTTATTGATCATAATAACTCCATAATGGCGGAACATGTGCGTACAATATAATAATCAGCGAACGAGTGAAAATTGCAAAACGGCTCTGGGCCTGGCTTGGAGCAACTCGGAGCAACTGCAGCCAGACGGACAGACAGACAGACAGTCAAGGGCTGCGCTGCAGCTAAAAGTGGCACAGGCATTGATCTCATTGCAACTTCAACCGACTTGAAGTTATTCTTGTTGTAATGAGAGTGTGAAAGCAAACAAGCAGTAAAATTAATGTAAGTTGCAACTTGTTGTTGTTGCTGTTGCTACTCCATAAACCGAACTGATCGGGTTATAATGGAAAAGCGATCTTGAAACTGAACTCAATCAGTTTAATGGCCTGCCAAGTTGCAAGCTTATGAACATCGTTAAATGGAGTACTGCTTACAGGGGGAGACAGATGCTAAGATACGCTGCAGCAGAGAGCGACAGAGAGGGAGAGAGAAAGCGAGCCACAATTGCAGCTTGGCTAAAAATGGCAGTTGTTTGGCACTTAAATTGTAATAAGATGTCAATGGAAGATATAGCAAACTTTTATGAAGTAGTTTACTTGGGAAAGAGCAACAAATCAACAGAAGAAGAGCAGAATAAATTGGAGAGACAGAAAGCCAAATAACTGCATATGGCATACGTTTCTGATTAAATGTGATGATCTAGAGAAATACTTTTTTGGGGGAACCCAACGAGCGGCAATTCGCCATGTGTTGGGCAAATAGCTTTCGCTTTATTTTTTTTGGCGGAGTTACAATTTGCGCGAAATCGTGGCGAAAGAGGATGGAAGAAGCTGTTAAAGAATCTTAAGCATAGTACCTATTAATGAAGCTCAGGAATCAGGCGATATGGAGCCCGATTGAGGAGTAACATATACAAATTCTCACAACAAAAATATAGCTTTTCTTGCAGACAAAATTTATAAGAAACCCTGGAAGTCCTTCACTGGATGCCGCTTTACTAAACGCTTTCAAAGATGTCCAGTTTTTTTTTCTAGTTAGAAGAGAAAAGATCTGCGAATACTAGAATACTTTCTGTGTCTCAGTGCGGTCTTTGCAAGGACACAAATGCGCATTTTGGGAACTGATACACTTCGCATTAGTGAGGTGTATCCTCTCACTTTCCGCGCTCTTTTCAACTTTTTTCTATTTTCTTTCTCTTTTTCATCTTGCAACAGTCCTTTTACTCTCGTAGATTTCTCTACCGGGTATGACAGAATGTAGACTTAAGAAAATTTCGTTTTCAATGTTGTCTGTGTGGAAAGATTCTAATTTGCATGGAAAGTAGAAATCTTAGGTAAGGAATCTTGCAGAAGTGGCGCTCAAACTGCCTTTGGTATAACGCATTGTAGAAGGCGTGAGAAAAGATGCATTGAGTAGTACCCTGCATCACGTCTTAATAATGGTAATGGGTGAGGTTATGGGTGTTTATAACCAGAAAAGTAGAAGACAAGTTTAAGGCGTACCTACATTTTTTGAATGACAATATTTCGTATTTATGCGCCAGAGATCTCTACGAAACCAATTTTTCAATAGATTTTCGTCTATTTTGGCAACATCGTCCCAATGAACAACGATGTCAGCGTGGAAATCAAGCGGATCAGTCTTGCCTATAGATGTTACTTTGGTCAGTGGGAAAATGAGTTGTAGATACTATTCTCGTCGGACGAAATGCTTTATAGCGATGAATCATGGGTGAATACGAAATCTGCTGAAGGAGTGCTTCACTGGAAAGTATTCTGTAAGATCGTTGGCCCGTTGAATGGAACAGGTAGAGAGCTCACTAGATACCCTTGGTATCAGCGATTGGAGAAGGCGTGCCCCTGAAAGAGTGCTCTAAATCAGGCCATAACCTAGTAACGGGTGTTTATCGCCAGCTTAGAAAGGAAGACAAGTATTTCTTTTGAAATTCAACATAAAAGACAAGACATATAATATATAAAAAAAAGTTGATCGGTGCATTTACAGGGGATTACTTAAAATTTAAGACCAATCCGTCTAGTGGCTTTTGATGAATGACGTCACCACTAATTTTAAGATTTTAAATGCCGTTTCCTGTTACAAACCTTCTAGGGATATGTCACTTTTTCGAGTCCACCGTCTTCCACCGACGACCCAAATTATCACAATTCAATGATCCTCTTTTCCTCAGCTGTGACGTAATTTCCTAACAACTCCCAGAGCTTTGTGGTGCACCACTAAATGTGCTTTTTTCACCCGGCTCTTGTACCTGTAGCTATGCACCACACAGATTTGAACCCGCGAACGCTAACTTACTAGAAATTTCAAAGCTTTGCAGCGCTGATTGTCCTTGCCTTGCAGCCAATTTAAATTTTGCCTATCAGTTGTGGCTACATGCCACATCAATCATCAAGCAACAAGAACTAACAAGCTATGCATACTACTTAAAATTTAAATTCCACATGCAATTCGTGTATAAAATCCACACACTGCCTGCAACTCGGTTGCTCTTTCGGTTGCTACGGTCTTTTTGGCAAGCAAACAAAGCGTTATAAATTAAGTCATTTAACATAATTTCGCTACCAAAGTGCAACCAACTGCTCAGTGGCAGTTGCAACAGCTGCTAAACGAGGGGACAAAACGCATGTGCCAAGCGTAAACCAAAGAGCGAGAGCTCACATATGTATATACATGTGTGTCTGGCAGACTGTCTGTCTGTCTGTCTGTCTGTGGCAGGATCGCATGGCCATGCCGAATGGTTGTCCGAAATGCCAATACAATGGAGCGTGTGGGTGCAATCAACAACTGAAATTGTCAGGCATTATGCTGCACTTGGGTAATTTACAGCAGTATGACTCGCCGGCCTGAGGCACTGCGCCATAAACTCTCATACAAAATGGCATTGAATAGCGCAACTAATTTTCAAAGGAAGTCAAAAAAAAAAAAAAATTTGAAGCAGATAATCGGAACGGTGCCCGACGACAGTGGGATACCCTGTACCCATTTTTTCCATGAAAATCTAATTTCTGTGTTCATTTTTGTACCGATGCTTTGAAGGGTATGGGCGTAATAACGGTAACTGTACTACGGGGGTAGGGGGAAAAAGGTCAAAATTATTTGGCTTATAAGCCTAACGTACCACATTTGGTTAACATAAATGTTAACTTCTGTTACGGTTCATAGGAAAGGGGGGCCTAAAATTGGCACATTATTAGCTATATCTTATTAGTTCTTACCCGAATAATAATATAAATCATTTTTACAGTACAGTAATAGTGTGCATAACTGTGCTATATTTGGCTAGCTTTTATGGTGTGGGTTAAAACCGTGACAATCTGTCACGGGGAAGAGGGGTGAGATATCGACAAAATTCGACAAACTTGCACTAAATAGTTATAATGCACAACTTTTGGTGAACAATTTTTTGCTCTAGCTCCTATAGTCTCCGAGAACGGTGTGACAATACGGACGTGTCTATATCGACTCGACTATTGCTCCTGATCATTTTTGCCCATGGAACTTATGCCACGCCTCCTTCTGCCTGTTACATACATTGCGCAAATCTATAATACCCTTGTACACTATATGTGTAGGGTATAAAAAGCGAGCGAAGAGAAAAGTGCAATATAAACGATGTCCACTTAGGAGCACAAAAGGCAGCAACAAAGGCAACAAAGACCGTCCTTAGTAGGCGTAACAAATGTTAAGAGCGCACTCACACACACTCACACACACTCACACACACTCACACACACTCACACACACTCACACACACACTCACACACATTCACACACACTCACTCGTGATGTATGTGTGTGTGTGCACTTCTTGGCAATAAAATTTAGTTGGCTTTAATTAATGAAAATGCAATGACTTGAGGTAATCAGCCAATCGCTAACAATGGCACCTACGAGGCGAAGGTGTTGTCCGCTCCTTCTTATCCGTGTCAGCATCTATGCCAAGTAATTCCGCAGCAGCTGCTCCCAGTGCCCAGAGTCTCTCACCTTTTGTCTCTCCCTTTCGGGTTCTTGACAAATTTATAACAAATATTCACGCGTGCTTTGGCATTGGGTCCTTTGTCAACCGGCATAACTCAATTATTGCCTTTCAATTGCCACCGACCAAGCAGCTATTCCTTGTTTTGTTCCTTGTTTTTCATGTTTTGTTGGGTTTTATCTCCTTTTTGCTTTGATTTCACACGAAAAGTGTTGGCCAAAAGACTAGGGGCTTTGTTTGTTTCGCTGGAATTGCATTGCGGTGGTTTCGCACATTTTTAGAGTCAACAAAAAGTGCCAAACAATAAAAAAAAACAACAACACTCATAATGGCATTACAATTAAATAAAAATGAAAAACAAATTTTCAAATTGAATGCGCTACCTTTGTCTGATTCTGGCTCTAAGTCCAACCCTCCCTAGAGCCATTCGAATGCATTCAGGTGTGCGAGCGGTCTGTTTCGCTCCGTATGATTCTATGGAATTAAAGCGTCAAATGCGGCCAGTCACAACAACAGTGGAAAGTCAATAGGCAGCGTTATTGTGTGGTTGATTGGCCATAGAAAGTCGTAAAATAATCATATACAGTTGGACAAAAAAGGAAAACGAAAAGAAAATAAAAGAAAATCATTTACAAAAATTGATTTGCACGCCTTGAAAAAACAATGCTAGAACAAGTACTGCTTTAGAAATTTAAAGGCATTATTATTATACTTAAATGAAATGGGTTTTTTGCTGTGCGGACATACTATATTGTCTAAGTGCCGCCATGTTTAGACGACACTGTACACAGTTGGCAGGGATTCCAAACTCAGAAAGTTCGGCATATACGCGATCCATCAACGGACTAACAATAATAATAGTAATGTTATTACGGAGTATTGCACCGCGACCTAGAGATCTTTTGTACCCTTACTTAGCTTAAAGCTATATCTGATTATCTGGGATGGTTCTAGTTGGGCTACTTCGATCATCGATATTCTATATCCCCTAGAAGAAACATCACATTTATCTAGTATGGGCGACCAGGATTTCTCTTCAAGTTCACAGAACCTGCATTTACTGTAGCTGGCGATGCCCATCTTGTGCAAGTGTCTCTGCATCTGCCTACAGCATCAACTAAGCAGACTGGAACTCTTCTCTAGTTGTACTATTTTCTTGAACCTATGTAAGTTATAGGAGCCGAGGAGTAATTTGGCCTGTCTGAGGCCCTATGCCACAAAAGGGTTCTGGCCCTATAATGTCGTTCGCCGCACCGTCTCTTGCTAGCTCATCCGCCAGCTCATGCCAGCGTGACCCGGGACCAATCTGAGTGAAACTTTGTTACGTCTCGGTTTCCCGAACCAACTTGGACCTTATTCGAGTACCTGCAACCGCTCTTATGGCGGTTTGACTATCCGATAGTATCGCTATTACCCTATTCTGATAGTTCCTGCCTTCAGATTTAGCTTAGAAGACTCTGGTATAAACTCCCCCTCCCCTAGATTCCTGTGCCTTCATTCGTCAATGACCCATCGGTATACCAAACAATGGTGTGACTTTCTATAGGATGCATCTTCTCCAGCGTTGTTCAGCTTCGTTTGTTATTTATGATGGGGTCGAAATTCCGATTGAAGTGGTACTCAGTAGCCATTTCATCTCTGGTAGTGAGAATATCGGAATTGTCTTTCCCAGTATTTCTGAGTTCCTTACACTGCCATCCTTAAAGTGTTGCTTTCATTAGCAGCAACTATATGGAGTGCCTTAAGATAAGTGGGACAAGTTCGCGTTCATTTCCGTCATGCATACACAGGCCAGATTTTGTATCTTAGTAAGGTCGTTTCTGGCAGAGATTACATTCACTCTTGTTTCCCATGTGATTTATATGTAGATGAGCATCGGTCTTATTATCATCAGGTACATCCATCTTACGATTTTGGGATTTCCTACACATAATGATCTTAAAACGATTTGAATTTTAAAGTTAAATCTATTGGTTTGGTTTCCCTTTCGCTCTCTTGCAAACATCTTTTTGATCATTTTCATTGAGTGCATAATAGAATTTGTTGAATTCTTTCCTTAATTAGCGAAAGGACTTCATATTTTTCTTCTTGATGTTAGAGACTTTTACTCTTTTGTGGTTACCAAGTTAAGATCGTGTCAGGGATGTAAGCGCCTTCACCTTGTTATAGATGCATCAAAGGCAACAGATTAAAAGGTTTTGCCGTCGTAATCTCCTTTAAAGTTGTATTCGTTTTTTTCCCCAAAATTCGATACTTTCTGTTTTTGTTGAGTTTTGTGAAGAACCCATGCAGATCTAACGGAAGCTTGAAATCAATTGGTGAACTGTGTTATATCGAAAATATATGATTTTTGCATTTCAAATGACGTCGCGCTTAAAAGTTTGTGGAAGCCAATTAAAACACATTTATTCACAAAGCTCTTCAGACGATGATATCTTACGGATACGATAATACCCAATTCCATGATGGCTATCAGCACATCTTCCCCTTGCCTTCCACTACAAAAACAATATATAAATTGATATGGCTAAATAAATGCTGCCAAAATTGCCAGTCGGGGCGTTAATTTCATTTGCATGCCAGTTTGATGATGGTGCAGCAACAATAACAACAATTTGAACCGTATGCCTCTGGTACCCTTTAGAACCCGCTCTTAAACACTTGGCTTTTTCGGTGAAATCTCGCGATAAAATGCATAACAACTTCATTCACAGCGGGCGATGCCATAAAAGTGTTTTAAATCGTGTTAATAATTTTGTGCAGTTTGCCAGCAAAAGCAACAAAAGTCGATTTAAGAAAAGTCCTGCTGCGCCGGAACGCATGGCCTGCCGTCATCTTCATCATCATCATCATCATCTTCTTAGTCATCATCATCATCATCATCATCTTGGCTTGCTTTGCATGTCTGCATATTGCACTTAGTTGAAGTTTTTAGCCGTCTTTAGTTTTACATTTTATTATACCCTGTACACAAAGTGTAAAAGGGTATTATAGATTTATGCAATGTATGTAACTGGCAAGAGGAGGCGTGGCAGACCATATGTTCCATGGGCAAAAATGATCAGGAGCAATAGTCGAGTCGATAGAGACATGTCCGTCTGTCCGTGTTGGGCCAGCTTTCTGCGACACTATAAGAGTTAGAGCAAAACAATTTTACCACAAGATGCTCATTTTCTCAAGGCTGAGGGACTTTGTCGAATTAAGTCGATATCGGTTTACAACCGCTCCGTTGCATCTATCAACTCGAAACTTTTAGAGATGTGCGTTGTGTTTATGTTTCAAAAATAATCGAAATCGGATAAATACATCAAAAGTTATAGTCAAAAATATGCTAATTTGACCCCCCCCCCCTCCCCCCCCCCCTCGGCTATAAACTGTGCCTAAATTCCACTACGTGTGGATATGGATACATCTGAGCTAGAGTTACAAAATTTGGTGTTAAGACTCGTGTGACCCTAATCGTTAAAACTGCATCCACTTTCTTGCCACATCCATAAATGTATTTTTGATCTATGTTACAAAACTCAACGTAAAAGTGATTTTTGCCCCATAATAGCCAACGTCGCAATAGGAAAACTTCTCAATTAGAACTTCCAAATAGGAAAATGTTTACAGTCATATCGATCTTATCAAAAGAGATATAAAAGTGGAAACTTCTGTTCCCACCAGGAAAAGTGTACAGGGTATTCCACTGTCGGGCACCGTCCCGACTGTCTGCATCAAATTTTACATTTTAATGCTCGTTTATTGCATTTCTGACTTTGCATTGGTATTCGATCCGGATTCGTATTCGTTTTGGAGCATTTCATATTCGTATTCGTTTTGAGATTGGCGCATTAACATTTAACCGGCGGCCATGCGATGTATTCACACCTGCAGCCATATAAATTGCTGCTGCTGAAATGTATCTGTTGTCTGCTCGATCACGTGATCAATACAATTAATTATAATTTGTCGTTAATACACGGCACAACAACAACAACAAGAGCAACAAGTTACTGCCTGGCATACATATGTGTAAAATACTATATAATTTCCATAGCAGCAAAACTGAACTTTAACAGTTTGCGTGATTGAAAATTGAGAAAAATACCTTTAATATATAGTTTATGTAGAAGAAAACGGTTAAAGAAGATGTCAGAAAAGTATATTAATCATGCAAATATAATTCATATTTAATTTTTGGGTTACATTCATAGTGTGCTGAAACTTCGTTGAAATTTTGATACTAAGATACTTTTTGCCGGCTCAATGTCCTAAAACAAGAACCGCCGCCGAGAACTACATGAAAATCAACATTCCTGGCCGAAAACAGAGCCGTAGCTGATGTATCTAGCTGATCGAGAAGGGTGAAAGTCTTCGCCCTATGACCCACCCGGGGTGAAGGTTTCATATACAAATTAAAGATAAAGTATAAAGATATAATTGTAGTCTAAATTATGATTTATTTATTGTACAGAAAAAAAGATGACGTTCCTGAGCCAATAAACAGATAAAACATAGCCACGAGCTCTCCTATCATTCAAAAAACTTTTGTATAGCGGATTATCTTCTTAAAATCAATCGAAAGAAATACACATCGGAGAAATACACTCGAGATGTAGAATCCAGTTGTCATATTATTAATTATTTTAGTGTCGCATATATCGAAGGAATTGTTCCAGTAGAATGCTGTTTTATGGTAGCGATTCGATATCACCATTAATAAGTTTTATCAAGTGGGATGGCTATAGTGTTAGGGCCCCCACATTACACCCGGCAATCAGGAAATGGCTGTATTGGTTATCGGCTTCTAAGGCGAACGATGTTCTCACTAGTGGCCGTTCTTTGACATGGCAAATAGACGGGTTTTGGCGTTATAGTTCAGATAACTCTCAGTTCTACTCCGCCAGGAACACTTTTCTTTATTCCACAACAGCGACAACCTACAGCAAATTACGAGTAGTTTTCACTACTTATACGTCTCTTCAATTAGATTCCGACTGCATATGTATGCAGTGACAGACGAGAGGTTTGCGCCACCAGAAAGGGCGCTGAAAGTATAGGTTGATTCCTAAACTCACGCAAGTACTCAGCGGTCATGGGCATGATAATGACCCCAAATGTTCTTCATCTGGCTGTATAGAAGACGTGGAACTTGTATTCTTTGTGTGACTCCTTGCTCGCGCCTGGAAATCTGGTTTTGGTGATGGTGTTCAAGATGTGGCACAGTTGGTGAAGCCCTGAAGGTAAAGGGTATCTAAAAGGCACCATCCCAACTGTCTGTATCATTGCTCTATGTGTTTTATGTCAGTGTCATTTTAGAGCTCATATAAAAATAAATTAATAAGCAACAGCGTCTATATTTTTTTAGCAAAAATATTTTATAAAAATGTCCGCGAATAATGACAAAAAGAATGATGCTTCAGTTGATATGAACAATATATTGGATGATATTAAGCATTTCCAATTTCATTCTATTCATGGTTCCAACGTACAGCTTTGCAAAGATTCGACGGTGGCCATGCGGCTCTCCAGCTACTCGAACGGCATCGTTTTTTCAAAACTCCCGCTGGCGACTGCCGAAATATTTCTTATAGAGATTGACCAAATTGAAAGCGGTTGGTCTGGCAAGTTGCGCCTGGGCTTAACACTACAGTCGCCCATTGCCATTGCTGCACGTACCGAGGGGGTGCCACATTTTTCCCTGCCGGACTTGACAAATATGGGCAACAGCTGGATTTTTAAATTAGCAAACTTTGAGAGTCGCCAACTTCAGGAGCAAAACGGGAACGCAGAACCAGGAAAGCCTAATATTTTGGGCAATGGAACTTATGTGCGCACTTCGCGTGGTGCACTATCAAAAATATTGCTGAATGGAAACTCTGAAATGCCATTAATCGAAAGAGGTTCCCGTGTAGGCATTATTTATGTGCCCACGGCAAATGATAGCACTAAAGCCGAGTTACACTTTATCATCAACGGCGTGGACGCAGGAGCAGCTACAAAGAAGATACCCTTAGATGCAGGACCTTTATATGTTGTTTTCGATATCTTTGGCACAACAAAGCAAATTCGCATCATACAATCCAATGGCATGTTATCACTACAAAACGCTTGCCGCAACATCTTACTTGAGAATTTTCAAGCAAATTCATTGCTGAAACTGCCACTACCAAAGTGTATTAAGCGTTTTTTGTTGTACGGCGATTAAGGTTTTACATGCTTACAGCTTCTTTTTTACACAGAATGAATTTCAGTTTCCCAAATATATTTTTTAGGACATAATAAATCTGACAGCTGTTTAAACCTTACCCCACTTAACTTTTATACTCTCCAAGCTCTAGGTGTTCATACGGAAGTCAAGTCCGTCTTGACTATCACAAAAAGTTGGTTCTTAATATTCCGCATTCTGAAAGTCGGTCGGGTTTTATACTTGTAGTTATTTCTCTTGAAATCCCACTAAAATTAGTTTGGAAATAACTATGGGATTCTTCAACGTAGGTTAAGGTTTTCACCAAAACTACTTTTACTTTGTCAGTTCACAAAAAATATTCGGTTCAAAAACAAAAAATTCAATTCAATAACGCTTATTGTAGAGGCGAAAATGCAGAGCAGTTATTGCATATCAGTAGATATCGCTTATATGCAATAGCGAAAATGCAACGCAGTTGTTGCATGTAAGCATGTAATTCCATATAAGTGATTATCGGATAAATGCAAAATATTTCATATTGCATATGAGTGATTATTTCATACACGCGATAATCGAATATATCAAATAAACGCTAATTGGTTACAGTAGTTATCGCATATATGCAAAAGCGAAAGCATGTAATTTGATATAAGTGATAATCGGATATTTCATATAATCGGTTACAAACTAAATTGGCGTTTTTCATTTAGAGTCCTCACTTATTTTTAAGTTGGTGCAAAGCAAAGTTTGCATATAACCGATAACAATTGCAACAAAAGCTTTTGAATGAAACACCTGATCGATTGCATACATTTTCATATGCAAATTGCAAACAAAATTCTCCGAAACTAATATCTTTTTGCCATAAAGGCAATAATTCAATGCAATCGTTTCGTCATAGAAGCGATATATACGATATTTCGAATAGATCATTATTAGTTACGCCTAGTTAGAGTCGTAGCCTGACTTGTTCGAGTCCGTGAACAAGAAGAACGGCTTTTCATCGCAAATAAACTTAAGAAAATGTAGCTCAATCCACTTAAAACTCCGAATTGGATGGTTATTGTAAGTTAAGTACATTTCTTTGAAGCTTAAGTCAATATTTAGCCCTTTGCAACCCACAACAAAATGAGCTGTTATATTGAAGCAATCTCAAATGCAAACTAGAGAGTTAAACTAAAAGTTAACCTTAAGCACTTAATCATAGGCCAAAATCCGGAACTGGCGCTTTTCGTGCACCACCTTAAACGGCAATAAAAATCTCCATTCTAGTTCAATTGAGCCCGGGAACGCGCGTCCAAGGCTCAATCATGCATTTTGAGTGTACAGTGTACACTACACTCTATGGCTGCCACATCGCAGATATTTCAATAATGAAAGCCTCCAACAATGTTGCAAAGAATATTTATGTACACATAATGTGATAATAAGCATGCGCTGATATCCTGAGGAACTTGCGCGAAAGTTCAGAGAGTGAGGGAGATTTACAGAACCAAAGCAGCGGTTCAAATGTTAAGACGCTTTTCGTGTTGCAACTCAATTGCTCAATTATTAGGTGCAGACGACGTTAGAGAGCGGCAGCAGAAGTCTCAGTGTCTCAGACTTGGAAAATTATAGGCCTGAGCTATACAAGCGAAATAAAAGTCCATTACAACTTAAGATGAAATGAAATCAACAACTCATTGCTCATCGACATAGCGAGAGAGGAGTGTGCAATTCCCAAACAACATTAACATCATCATTATCAGCGTCATCATGATGAGAAGCAGCAAATACTCAACCCAACCGAATGTGGCTGCTGGTTTGGGGCTTTGGCCACTCTATCCACTTTGGCGATAAGCAGCAATTTTCCCGAAGTGAACCCCATTAAAATATGATAAATTGCGTCTATTTTACGGAGTTGATTTTAACAAGACAATTTAACAAGCGTAATTTAATATTTGACAGAGAGTTGAGCTCAACTCCCAGACTTTCGGACTGACTTGCTTACTCATTCCCTTACGCTAAGCTATTATCGCGCTATCTTGCTCTAACCGCAAAAGCAAAATGGAAGCAACCATGAAAATGTTGTAAAATTGATGCTGTTGTTGTTGTTGTCATCGGCTGCGTTTTTTTGATATTAAACGAAAATGTATCTCACCCTGGGGAACACTTAAACGCCAACCGAAAAAATGCTACGATTCGGGGTTGCGCGACGCTCTACAATGACTTTTGCCGTTAATCTCCGAGAGAGAGCTGAGAGCTGCTTATAACTGTGAACCACAAATGTGTCTGTCTGGGGTGTGTTTTGCGCTAGGGGCAGGGGTAGTTACTTGGGTTTAGTTCACATCGTTTGTATTGATGTTAAGCATTATAAATTAAGTGGGTCGCTGCGATAAGGTAATTGGGGTGAAATGTGAGCACCCGGCCGCATGAGTTACTACCTCGTTGAAGTGTGTCTCTGTGTGTGTGTGTGCATTGCGTCAGCAAAGGTATGAGAGGGGGGCAACACGAACAGCCTCAAGCCTGTTTCTGTGATTAAAGCGCTGGCCAATTGCCAGTGGACGCACAAGGCACAGTGGGAGAAATTATTAATCTGCTTCGGATTAAGTTAAACTTTAAATTTTCGAACTTTTTGCTAAACTTTATTTCACGTACAATCTCAGCTGCTACTGTGTTGAGCATAAAGATGAACAGGAATCAGCTTATTTTGTGGGACCAACAGGAATCTCCCCTGGATGCAAAACGGAAATCTTTAACTTTATTGTCTTTGCAAATGATTCGGAGAAAGCGCTTGAAACAGAACTTTTCCGACTGCACCACACTAAAATAATGTTATAGACAAGAGACTGTGCATGAAACTCTCTTGGTTTCTACGCACTTTTTGATGTTCTCCACATTGGAAGATACTACAAAACACTATTAAACAATATATATAAAATTAGATAATAATCGGGCTACGGCCTGATGTAAATACATTGTTTCATTGGTATTGTTGTTTTACGTGATGGGTCCTAAACTCTACACACAACCCTTTTCCTTTGGTTGCTTCGGAATCTTTTTTGTATCCATTCCTTATGTATAAAGTTAGATGACGGTGTAGCACGGCTTCTTTCTTTCGGATGAAGAAACTACTTTTCATAAAATTCCGTTCTAGCTTGACCATTTCTACCACTGTGCAACGGTGCGTCCACTTAACTTCTTACCTTGATGCATTTATAGAGCGCAAAGCTAGCGCTGAAAGAAACCTTAATGATATAGTAACTATAGCGTTCAGAATGCGCACAGTTGCTCATTAGCTGCGGAGCTGTGCTGAAAATTCAATCCGATTTGAGCTTATTTCTTGGGTAACAAAATTGCCGCTAATAAAATGATTTATAAGTTTATTGCATGATTTCTCATTGTAAACTTAATTAACTAAATTAAGCAATTATAACAAATCTTTTGTGAACAAATACCAAAGTTTGAACTCATATTGCCTGAGTCCATCAATTTATAACAAACGAGGGACGTCTGAGAAGTAAACGGCCCATATCATGTAGTCTTCAATCTTTAGTACCGTTTGCATCAGGCCGCACAAGTTGGTTACCACTGCAGAAAACAGAGCCTCTCTAAATCATACCTCTTTCGGTAAATTGGGGATCGCTGATTTCGAAGTTCTTCGAGTAGAAAGATGAGCTCCCAGATCGATGTTGGAAAATATACTTTTGTTGCCCTCAAGGATTTTGACTACCTTGGCACAACGAAGCACGATGATACTATATATACCAATCTTACAAAAAGATGATACTTCGGGATCAATAGGCAAATGAGTAGAAAATACCGCTTTCTCCAAACGAAACAAACACTCTACAAGACGCTCTTCCTTACCATCGGCAATGACGCAGTCTGATGACGTGCGATCAAAGTCTATATCAAACCCAACCCGATAACACGTTGTGATGACCACTCAAGAAGAAGAATATTTCGAACAAAAATTCGATATTTCGCGAGTTGCGAATTTGTCAAGCAACATTATATTTGAAAATCTTACTTCCGTTGGCGAGGATCGATCAAATTTGTTGCCTAGTGTTATAGGCCAACTTCCTGGATCAGGCTCTAACCCGGTAACGCGTTGTTATGAAAAGGCAAGAAGAAGAAGATTTCAAACCCAGCAGACATTCGATATATCGCGAGTGGTGAAGTCGTAAGTTTGCAGTTTACTTAAAAGTTTTAAGGTTTTAAGGAGGTTTTAAGCTTTTTTGAGTTTATGTAGATTTCTATTGACTTTATCAATCAATAAAACAAAACTATATTCTTCTGAACTGGGCATAACAACCCGTTACCGGGTAGAGTAACCTTTTCAGCTTAAACAAAGGATTTAGCACCCTGTGACCATTATGTAAAGAGTGCGTATTTTGGGCATCTTGGTAATTCTTATTTTATGGACTATGTACATGTATAAGAAGATTAAGTTAAGAAAATCAATTGAATTCTAGCTGAAAGATGTGTATTCGTCTTGGCCGATAACTTTTCAGACGCCCCTCGCCTACATACATACACATTAATTTGTGGTTCGTAAAGGCCAACTATACTTTAGGCTACAAATTGAATGTTTATTTATAGTTAATTTCAGGTTTTGCGTAGCAGTTGGAGTGGTAATTAACCTGATCCACATAAACCCAAATAAATACTTATCTTATAGACTGAGCGCTGGGCACTTTATCGTATAACTGATTGCTAGCAAAAGGCTAATGAAACCCGAAACTAAATAGCCACAAATCAAAATTGACTTTAATTAATTAAGAGCTCGAACATCGCCAATTTTTCTGTGTGTAGATCTCTCAATCCGCTGCCTTGATTGAGCTGTGCGCATAAATCTTCCTCGAACTGCGCTTCTTGACTAGGTAGTATATGGTATATGGCAGATATATGGCTGTCAGAGCAGACACACTAAACGAATGTCGTGACGGTGTCATGAATGCTATAACAAAATTAATGGGTTTAATGGATGGACAGGTTTTGTTTTTATTGAGTCCTTTTGCACTGCCAAGAACTGGTGCTTAAATTGATTAATTTATATCAATTAAGAAGCGTTGCTTGTTCTGGGAATATTGAAAATCCTTTAATAGTTTTCAGTTTAACTCAATGATAATCAGGTACTTAGTAAAAGAAAACAAATTGGTGTAGCAAATCTAAGATCGGCCATCTTGAGGGCACACTTAGAGTTATCTTTTTCGATCCGCCGTTTGTATGGCAGTCACTTGACAAAAGCCCTTTAGGCACGTCGTTCGAAACGGGTCAAGGTAATATTTGGCTTTATTTCCGCTTTATTTCGACAAATTTTCTTATCTTTTGCTGTTTTTAAATGATCTCGACATTCTCTTGCGATTTGTCCACACATTTCCAAATTTTTATTTTCGAAATTTTGAAAATATCGAAATTTTTAATTCTTGATCGTAAATTCGAGTCTTTTCAAAATGCCACAACGTAAGTTGTGCTTTCATTTTTGTAAATTTTTGTGTTTTACGATTCCGTCTTTCAATTACTTGACAACTTGTTTAGCAATTACACGGTTTCGAATTGGTTATTTCAAGTTTTGCACGGTATCTCGAGTAATCTAGTGAGTTGAAGTTTTCGATATTTTTGGTTATTTTATTAAAACTGATTACACTGTGGAATCAACAGTATAGCCTTGGCTAAAATCTATCTTTTCCGGTTAATTATTTGGTGTTATATGATAATTTGGTAACCAATTTATTTTAAAATGCGATTTAAGTGTAATCGTATATGGACCACGAAGGAGGCCTGTCCATAGTAATGCGTTTCGGTTCAAAATCGGTTTTCTCTCTCGCAGACGCTGCCATTTGCTGTCAAACATGATAAGATCTGCTGTAAGAGTATAAAAAAGCCTTCATCAATTAAGATTTTCATGTACATAAATCCAATCCAATTAATTTGTAATGTAACAAGTTGGTAAACAAAAAGATGTCTCTAATTAGGAGGGGCTTACTTAAGCAGATTTTCAAAACACAAACAAGACCGCACATCGCGTGTTTCGAGTGCGCATCTTTAAAGTGTTGTGTCTTAAGCTAAGTGAAGCACTTCAAAATTACTCCCAGAGATAAGAGTTCGCTGAACCGTTGTTTCCACAAAAAAAATGAAAGAGTTCCATACATAGTTAAGATCTACAATGGCTGCCAGACTTATTTATCAGCGCAATTATTTTCAAATTGTCTTGTTAGGTTTTTGAAATACACAGCAATTACAATTACCCTCATGCTGAAGAGCTGCACAGGAAACGCGTATTTAAGTGGACTTTGAATAGTTTCTAATTAACAGAGACAACTGTTTAAGAGGGTTGATCTTCAAACTGATTGAACTACCCCATAACAAAAAGCGTATTTCAGCGGTTCACGATGGATGAAGGTTCATTGGAATAGCTCGTGTGTCATCTGTGACCATAACCAAATAAGCTGCAGTCATATGCAAATTAAATGGGTTTAGTCAAGTCAATGGACAGCGTTTTAAAGACCGTTTTCAATTTGGGTGGCTGGACCCTACACGTAGCGGCTGCTGTAAGCCGCATGGTCGGGACTTACAAACGGAAAAATTCTTTAAAAAGCCATTACGGCAGCTTAGCTATATGATAAATTCCGAAATCGAATGCATTCAATGACACACAGTAGCCTTTAGTGTTGCAACGAGTTCGTTCGTATCACTCGAATCATCTGCATTAGAATTGAAGTGGAAAAGAGCTATAGACTCAAGCAAATCGCTCATAAATTTCAGCTGCAAATCGCTTGAAAATGATTTTCTGAAACACGGTGTTTTTGGTGCGACAAGTGTTGGCCTGGGCGTCATAAGCTGAGCGCTTGATTTATAGATATATTATACCGCATTAAGATCAAAATAGTACGGCAAAGCCGGCAACAGGCGGCAACTGACTGTCGTAAAAAGTAAACAAACTAGTTTTTGACATTTTAATAAATCGGTAAAATAAATCGACACGGCGACAATGTCTTAAGCCGATAATATTATTAACTTTGTGAGTTAAGTCAGTACAACATTTTTATACTTTTTTATATGTTTTTGCACTGATTTAACACTTTGCTTGAGCTTTGCAGCTACACTGCAAGAAAAGCCGAGCATTCTGTAATTGCATCAATCTCAACGCTATAGCCATGTCCGTCTTTCCATCCGTCCGCCCGTGTTGTAACGTGTTTCTCAGAGAAACATCGAAATATCGATTCATGTCGATATCTCACCCCCTTCCCCCGTGAGAAAGTATTCGCGGCTTACACCCACACCATAAAAGCCAAACCGTTTGAAACTTGGTACAGTCATGCACACTGTTTTTGTGCAAATGTTGTGTAAAGATTGTTTAAATCGGATAGAAATTTTAAAAGATATATATTAATAATGTTTGAATTTTAGGCACCTCCTCCTATAAACTGCAAAAAAAATTTACTTTTTACAGCAATGTTAAGGTTAACAGTTATGTTGGAGCCACCAAATTTGATACGAAGACTCATGTTTAGCCTTTAAACCAAAAATTGTTGGCTTTTGTCGAATCAATCCCCCCCCCCCACCTCCCGCAGTAAATTTTACAAAAACTTACACAAAAATTTTAATTTCACGTGAAAAATGGGTACAGGATATCCCATATCGGGTACCATTTAGACTGTCTGCACCGAATTATTTTCTTTAGCTTTCAATCTATTGAAATTGGAAAGTTTTTTCGCCAAAAATGTTTTTTTTCACAGTTTCACGAGAGGATTTCCTTTCTACTGTCGCTATTTTCGAGTGCAAATGTACATCCAAAAACTGGACATGAAAAATATAGCTTTTTGGAATTTTTCAAAAATATTTTTCGCAAATATTCCGAATATACCTTCACCGTCTTCAGTAGAAGAAAATTATATTTTAAAGAAATGAACTGATTTGCTGTCATCTTTTGCAGGAGCAACTTTATCGGTTTCGTCAAATACGAAAGTATCCGTTTCCTTAATTATTCAAGTAACATGCGAGATTCTTGGCAAATTCAAATGCGGCTTAAGCGCTAATGCTTTCCAGCAGGAAATAAATGTTCCGAAAACGTGACGTCATAATCAAAATGTTAATGCAATGATTTAGTTGATTTTCTATTTCAAGTTTCTAGGAATTCTCGCAGTTTTTTTTTGGTTGCACGGTTTGTGACGTCACGTTAGTGGGAGGGGGTTGTCTAAATGAAACTATTCGTTACAAGGGGAGGGAGGTTGTCGTAATCTTAAAATTTTTGTTGACTTCATTTATGAACAGCCCTTTGTTTCTGTTACTGTTTCAAATGTACTTACTTCTGTTTCGTTTCCTAATGAGCGCAAAATATTTAAATTCTGTTTCTGTTTGTTTCGCAAATGTACTGAATTCAGTTTCTGTTTCAGTTCCTGTTCTTTGTCACAGAAAGGTAGGTAGGAAAAAAAACCTATAGCGTTATCGATAGTTTTGAATCCGATAATATCGAATGGCGCCACTATCGATAGTTTTTCAGCTCTACCGGACATGCTCAGCTGCAGAACTTGCATTTATTCGTTTTCCGGCGGTTTTTGATACCGACTACGCGTTTTGTAACTGTCAAGTTTCAGCAGCCCATAGTTCACAACATCTTTTCAGAGCATGACCTTCGAGCCATGGTTATCGTCTTTGGTGTTAATGTTGAGTTTGTAGTAGAGTACTTTGTATTGTATAGTGTGAAATGTATTGGGAACGGCCAAAAAGCTTAAATCTCAAATTTTATGTTTTTCGACGATTTAACCACTCTGACAACTTTTCCGGCGGTTTAGCGATGTTTTCATGTTGGGCATGTCTATAAAGGGTTTCCTATTGAATTTGACCACTCTAGTCGCTATAGTTGGGTCGCCAGAGGCATAATAAGAGTAAATTATTTTCGAAATTTCTTCTAGCTAATTTCGGTTGTTCTGATAAACGTGCGGAAAAGCCTGAGTTGGTTACCAACTGTTTATTTCAGTTCAATTTAGTGTGACTTCTTTTTTTTAACAGTGTACCGATAAACATGTGCGTGTTAAATAAAAAATTGAAAAAAAAAATCAAATAGAAATATAACAAGCTTAAAAAGAAACATTTATTCAACTTGTTTTATAATTGAAAATTGTGCAGCGACTTGCATGGGCGTTGTGATTTCAGTTAATTACATAAACGTTCACAGTTAATAGGCACACACAGATACTCACACATACACACACACACACACACACATATACACTCACTTGAAGTCGCTTTCATGCCTAATGATACCTTAAGGTATCGTGCAATTATTAAATGAGCACAAAAGCGAGCAAAATGCGCACTTGGCATACATAAATTAGCCGTCTATATAACGCACATTATATGGCATATACTCACACACAGATACACACACATACAGATACACACACACACAGATACACACACACAAAGATACAAACACACACACATGCATAGCAGTCGCAATATATAATTTTGGACAGCGACACAATTACAGTTAAAAGCTTGCATAAGCAGTTATTCGCCCAGTTTCTCGGTCAATCTTCTTCTTCTCTCTTCTTTCTCTTCTCTTCTCTTCACTTCGCTTCTCTTTTCTTCCATTTCAGTGGAAGTTTTGTTGAGCGAGTTAACGCCCACTTGGAAGCTGCAGAGGCAGTTATCTAAGCTGCTTTCGCTGGAAGTGCAGATAAATTGTCATACTAACAGTATAACCGTTATGTATCTGTCTGTGTGCGTTTTCATATCATATTCATCTTAGTTGCTGCTGCGCGCTCTTCGCTCGCTCATCTGCTGCTGCGCAGTTCCTTAAAAGAGATATGCGGCGGAATGTGCTCAAGTATATAGGTTTTTATATACTCTATACTATGTACTTAAGTACTTATTGTATATATAAAATTTGCTGTGCAAATTTGTTAGTTAATGCTGTACAAAATTGTTGTTATTAGCATTGATGAACAAGTTTTGTGCTAATGCATTGAGCACTTAGCTAATTACACTTGCACGGAATCGCTTTAATAATGTTTAATATAAAGCCAGCAAACCTTTGTAATTTTCAAAGATACGTGGTTCGTGGTTTGGATGTACATTTGTGTTTTACATATATGCAACAAATTTGACCTCAATCAAAGGCCTTTTCCGGTTTGGCTTCGCTTATTTCGAATCTGAAAACCATTTTGAGTTATCTGGAAGGGTTTTCAAAATATGTCTTTTTCAACATTCAAGTTCAAATTCGAAATTTCGAGAGTGGCCAAGTCAGCAAATCTCATAGTACTCGGGAACCTTACTGGCGATCGAGATTAATTATAACTTGACTTAAAGGTATTTAAGTGTCGGTTCAATGTTCCTAGGACAGTTTTGGTTTATCATATATTGTTTGTTTAGCGGAAAAGGTATGTATTAGGCATAGGCTTTGTTTTTATTGAACACTATGCTATGTCCTTGATTGATGGAAGGCATGAGGAGAGCGTTCAGAGGAGTCAACATCAACTCTGCTAAGCAAAGCGAAGAACGTGCGATCCAGCGCTCAGCAAAAGTTGCAATCACAGCAGGCTGCCGAAGCCTTCTCTGCTCAACTCTCTGAGCAGCTCTCTCAACCTCCCTCAGAACCTGATAGTGCCGAGGGACTCTGGAAACATATATCCTGCTCCTTACGTACTACCGCGGAGAACGTCCTTTCCAACGACCACTGCCGAGGAACCAATTTCATTTTGGTAGAAATTTTTAGGGGAAACGTTATTATCGGATAATTAACGAGCTGTCATACTGCGAACAGAGTGGAGTACTTAGGTGTGGGTTTAGTTTTTTAAATCACACGTACTTCGGAGATTCGTTTTAAATCCGCGCTGCAACTTTGTGTAAAATTCCGCGCATGACTTTTAAATCGTTTCACAGCACTAAAATCATAATTAGTATTATGTTAAATAACAAACCACTTAAAACCGTCGCTAATTTAATACGCTTCACTTTCAGAACCAGATTGCATGAAGTCGTTAAACGCAATTTTAAAATGCCGCCGGAAGATTCAAATTTGTATTTTTTCTAGATGAAGCATGAAATTGTTCAGGCACAAAAGTAGATGTAATTTGGCATAAAATTTAAATATCCTTGGACTTGAAAAAAAAGGACACACACAGCGTTGACGCGCGACGTACTTGAGTTTTTATTATATGCAATGGGTTCCCGGCGGCTGCATTTTGATAGCCATGAACAAAGAAGTGCCCGTAATTATGTAACTAGAGTGAGCCGTGACTTTGACGGTGGCGGAGACATGTGTTTTAGCTACTTGTTTTATTATATGCAGCATGTTTTATGAGAATTGTATGAGAATTTCTGTGTGTTTTTCTCAAACACTTGAACATGGACCACACATGTCCACAGCGAATGAAGAGTTAAGCTAATTGCTTAAGAGAGGCAGTCTGAGAGAGAGCGAGCTAGAGAGCTCGTCGTTAAAACTAAACAAAGGCAGTTTCACATGCAAAGTCATGGATGGATTCAGGCATATTAAGCATACGCCTTGTTGCCGTTAATGTGAAATCGCACGCAAATGTAAGCAACACACACAAAGTCACAGTAAAAGCATAAAAATTTTCATTGAGCAGAAACAAAAGCAAAGCCACATAAAAAGTCAGTTTATTGCAATGAAACTCGAAAAAATTGAACGAGTTTTTATTTAAGAGTTTCGGTTTGAAACGCGTTTTAAAGTTGTCAACTTGGCGGAACCAATTTTGTTAATGATGGGCGTTACACATACATACATATATACGACAAACTGAAACCGAAACATAAACACAAATTAACTAAAATTGTTATAAAAAGCTATTTTATTGTTTATTTTTTTCACTCAACTCGATTTGTTTTTTATATTTATTTTGTGCTATTTTATGGCTTGTTTAGGTGTTGCGGTTGTTGTTTGTGTTTTGGTTGTTGCTGCTGCTTGAAACATGATCTAAAGACCAAGTTGTGCCCATTTGAACATTTTATTGTTGCCACACCAAAAATTGTAAAACACAATTCACTCCTAATGACAGGAAATTAATTTTGAAGGCTTTTCTCTTTAACAGTTTTTACATATTTAAAGATTTTATTGTATACATCTTTGCAGATTTGTCATATAAATCATAAAAAAGCGCATATAAATTTTATATCATGTTTTAGCTTTATTTATTGTATTTGTGGGCGTTGTTTTTGGCTCATTATTCGAAATTTTTGTCTTAAATATAAATCATTATAATTATTTTTAAAATGTTTTCCTAAGCGCATATCAAGTTACGGCAAAGGGGAAGCCGCATTAGCGGCACGTGATAAACTATTAATATACATATTAATAAGGAAGTGATCAGCGAGTCATTAGAGTTAATTTTTGTTAATCGTGTTCCATTTTTGTATAATTATAAGTTATGTTATGAATCAGCAAACAAGCGAAAAAGCGTAGCATACTTCGAAGGGCTTGCATAGTTCTACATGATATAACTTATAGTTTCCCTTCTCAATTCAGATTTTCCAAAACCAATTTATAGAGCTATAGGTGAGGAGTTTTGCATTCCTTCGTTTCGTTCGCCAACCCAATATAAGTTGAAATTCACAAATCAGCTGTCCGTCCGTCCGAGTGAGTCACTAAAACTCAAAAGCCACAGTGAACATATATGCCTTTATCCTTAAGTATAACTCAAACAAATATCCGATTTTTCTGCAAATAACCTTATATCAAATACCTTATATATCTTATATACATGCACGACAAATTTGCGGCCCTCCCGTTGTTGCCTGTACATTACCTAAATCGGCATGTTGTCTGGCATGCAATCCCCCTTGGTTAGGACCTCTTCTGCATTAGGCGCAGCAGCACCCGGTTAGAACCTTAAACCACGCTGAAAACAAAGGCTAACCTCGATTGGAGATAAGCTCATTTGCAAAATGCACGGAACTGATAACCTACGTACCTCTTGAGTTACAATCTTACGTTAATACATCAGCAACTGCTGCAAATAGCCTCATTCCTTCGAGGTTATCTTCACGAATCCGCTGGGACAGTGCTGTTGCCTGCTTTGCTCATGGGACATTGATGTTGGTCAGTGAGTGTCATCCTCATCTCTGTCAGCGGTGCAGTCTTGGATAAGTGTGACCATATAGACACAATCGGTAATGAACCGAGATTACTCGCGAGCAAAACTTTGGAAAAACCCAACAAGAATGCTTTAAGCAGTCTTTTTCAAAAGAATAGAAAATATCAGGCAGCTTGCTGGGAAGCGGATTGCCTATAGATGCTACTTCGGTCTCAGTAGGCAAATAAGTGGTAGAGACAATTCTCGAAGTTCTTCTTAACTGACCATAACAACCCGTTAACAGGTTACGGCCTGCTATAAAGCTCTCCTCCAGGCGTCTCTGTTTTGCGCGCACCTTTCGCTAACCGGTGATACCAAAGGTAGCTAGTGTAGGTAGCTCACTACCTGGTCCTTCCAGGTGCGGAGGCACGGTCTGCTCAGAAGCTCCTGCGAGAAAGGTCTTCAATGCAGCTGTTGAAGAAAGTCGACAAGGGAAGTAGTTAATCCAGTTGCCGGGGCATTGAAGAGTCGAGCCAACTGTGGGTGCTTACCAATGTCTGCAAGGTAAGCGCCTTTTGGAAAGTAAATCCCTAAAGCTGATCTAGTAGCAAGTCTATGGTTAAGTAAGTTGCAGCAAGCCTACTCTGTTTTCGCACTCTATCTACTATTTCAACTGCCATTCTCTCTTTTTATTTTCTCTGTCGGGAATGGTACAGTGGGCCAGGCTGCCTGAGTGCTGGGGATGGTTGAACTTTCTCTGATGAGATAATCTAATCTAAGCAGCACCAGGAGGAAAAGTCTTTTAAACTTTTTTAGCATTTTACTCGTTTGCTCTATAGAGCACGCAGCCACTGAGGTGCACGGCTAGGCAGACAGTCAATCTACTCTCTAATGAGCCATTTCATCTAATCCAAATCTCTCCAACTTCCTGAACACTAACCATTACTTAGTTATTAATCCCTTACAGTCTCCCTTGTTTAAGTATATATATAACGCTTACACCTGCCTGAAAAATGTTTCATGATCTCACCTTCAGTTGCGTAAAGAAGCTGCATCTACGAAGTTCCATTTCCAAAGTTGTTTATCCATAGTGCCTGTGTGTCAGGCTGCTCGCCCTAAGTAATACTCTTCTCAATTTACGGCTTAGGATTGAGGGATTGAGGGAACGGCAAATGCAAGACGACAGCTAAACAAACATTAGTCACAAAATTGGCTGCCAACAGCGGAAGTTATATGTAGTATAGAGTGTATCTATGCTGATATAAATATCTCTGGGGTGCTTGTACCCCCAAAACCAATTCCAGCCAAAAAATCTAACGCTACAGAGGGCTGTCCTTTAACGTTGCTTTTGCTGTGTTTTGTCTGTGTTTACTTTCAAAACCGTTTGCCATGCGTAAATGACAAACGATTTTGCAAAATTATTATTGCCATTGTCAGTGTTTGGCTGACTGGCTGGGATTGTTGTTCTTCTTGTTGTTGTTGTTGTTGTTGTCGATGTCGCACTTTACGCTGCTCAATTTAGCAAACAGTCAGCCGTTGACATTATCCTTCCGCCGCTGCCACTGCCGCACCAAAACCAATAAGCCACGAGACGGAGCAGCCGGCATCACCATCATACAACATGACACTAAGTCCCACAGCAATTGCCCCAGGCAAAGCGCACTAATCCGATGGCTTGCCACCCACTTACGGCACAATCTACCCCTGGTAACATACTCCCCAAACACGCAAACTCACACACTTTGACGCTACATGAGCTTCCGTTGGGTAGTGTATCCGTGTACGGCGCTCCCTTGTAGTGTATTTATTTTATAACATTGCCAATCAAGATGGCTGCGCAAACATAATCGCATCGAAGCCGAGCAGCAGCCAGTCAGCATTTGCGAGTTACCCAGTTAGCAGCAGCAGGTTCCTAACTCGCCCCATGCCACATGTGGCAGCAGCAGGTTCCCAACTCGTCTCATGCCCCATGTGGCAGCAGCTTGTTTGCATTTCGGGCTGTGCCCCCACAAATACATATGCTGCCAAGGATCAATAACACTTTTGCCTCACTTCCGGCTACGACTATGGTTATGGCTACAGCTACAGCTACATAACTATATACATATGTAACTACAGCTAGAGAGACTTGTAGTTACAGCTTCGTTTCTGGCCTTTGTTGTTGTTTATTTGGTTTGTAAGCAATTTCAGCACTTTGCTGTACTTGCGCACTTATACTAGTAGCAGCTATCAACGTGTGTGTGTGTGTGTGTGTGTGAGTATCTGTGTGTGTGTGTGTGTGAGTATCTGTGTGTGTGTGTGTGAGTATCTGTGTGTGTGTGTGTGAGTATCTGTGTGTGTGTGTGTGAGTATCTGTGTGTGTGTGTGTATTATGCTTATGCCTTTTTCAATTTGTTCAATGATTCGAAAGCAAATTGATTCCCATTCAATTCCGCGTCGTTTCGCATGCGACAATTTCGATTTTTATTGGTTTTTCTGTCTGATTTCTTTCGCTCCGTCCCTTGTCCGATTTCGGCCATTTTGTTGTTTGTTGTAACGGATCTGTTCGAAAATATAATAAAATTGTAAATTGGTTTTCTCGTTTATCGTTTCGGATTGTTACTGACCAAACGTATTGTTTATTCTTACATTGGGTTGACCATCATAATGTTGCTTTTGTTGTACGTAGTTGTTGTTGTTGTTGCTGTTGTTGCTGTCCATGTGCGTAATCAAATTTGATTTTGGCTCAGGCGGAAGCTTTGCTGTCATGAAATAAATTAATTGGAAACTCAATTCAAGTGTTATTTATGTAAATTACAATATTAAATGGATTTGCTATTTGTAAAAATGCAGTTTCATTTTTATTTGTTTGAAAACGTAACCATATAAAATGATTCGTTTTGGAATTGTAGTTAAAAGTTGCGTATTTGAAGCTGTAGTTATGGGTCCAAATGAGTGTAAAGAGCAACTTTTTTCAAACTCTTTTACTTCAAGATTTTTATACATTCCATAAAGGGGATTTTGTTGTTGTTGCGAAACTCCGTTTACATATGAAGTTATAGATAAATTAAGAGATTTAATAGATTTAAAATAGAGAAAATTTGATTTTAAACGAAGTAAAAACGTTTTATCTTTATAAATAATTTTTATATATATATATATACATTTTTTAAATTGTAATAAAAATAAAAAGTTGAGATACTAAAAAGCAAAAAGTTTGAATCTCCTATAGCTAAGAAAGTTATGAATGTTTGTGTGATGATATCTCCAACATATAACTACCATGCAATCTACTTAAAAAATCACTAATCCGTGGAATGAAAAGACATTATGATCAAACTTGGTAAGAATGGTTGTTTTGACATTATATGATGAAAAGTATCATGACCATAATGAACCCTGAACGAACATTTTATTCAAGGTAAAAGGTCATGAAAATAATTTGATTGTAAATAGTGTTTCTGGTACTTTTAAAGTATTTTATGCCTTTAATAGTATTTTAGAGTGTAAAATTCTTTTCTTTTAGGAAGAGGAAGACCAAGAACAAGAGCATGAGCAAGAGCATGAGGAAGAAGAAAGGGAAGAGGAAGATGAAGATGTAGAGAACGGAACAAGAAATCTAATCTACCGCGAGAGGGGCTTGGGGGTTGGAAGAGGAAGGGGTAGAGGAATGGGAAGGGAAATAGGAAGGGGACCAGAAATAGGATGAAGAGTGGGAAGGGAAAACGAATATGATCTACCTCGAGAGGGGCATGAGGGTGGGCGAGCGAAGCGAGCAGGCGGCTGAGCCACCTAGTAATTTACATAATAAACCGTTTTTTATTAGAATGCCAGAATAGTAATCTACGCTGGCAGTATGTTTAGTTTTTAATTTATTTATTTGTTTTTTTAACAAAACTTTCCAAAAGTGAATACATGTTAAATCCATAAGAATACACAAAATTTAACAAACGATCAGATCAAATCTATCGTATCGGTTTTGCCTATAGGCAACAGCGGTCCTGAAAGTCTTAACATAATTAACTACATTTGGAGTCGCTGAACCGAAATCTGGTAACGCTTCTTTTATTTTCTATCGCGTGATTCGAACTATCGTTTTTTTTTTTTAAAAAAGTCAAGACCTTAATTCAGCGACTTGCATATTACTCGGGAACTGTATTTCCGATCAACATGAATTGTAATTTAAATGACAGGTAAATACCTGTTTAATGTTCCTCAGACAGTTTTGGTCTACAACGCTATTTAATAAAAAAAAAATATAAAATTATATTAATAATAATACTATATTGATCATAATTCTCTTTGTTTTAAAAAATTCGCGGAAGAAAAAAATTAAGCAAATTGAAAACTTTTTATTTTTATACCCTGTATAACGACAGAAGGAGTCGTGGTGGGCCATATGTTCCATGGCCAAAAATTATCGGGAGTAATAGCCGAGTCGATGTAGCAATGTTCGTCTGCTCGACCGTGTTGGAACGTGTTTCTCAGAGGCAATAAGAGTTAGAGAAAAGAAAACCTTTTCAGGCAGGTTCCGATTATTTTGTTGTTTCCATAGTTTCTAAGGGCTGTCATGGCCATGGCCAGGTAGCGGGCGGGATTCCTCTGATTCTGAGGGCCCGAATTTCAATCGTAATCATGAACTCCAGGAAAAGTTGAACATGCCACCTTTATAACACAGGGCGGAGGAGGTTACATTCCCTTGGGCACTTATTTTCTCCCGACGCACCCCAACTCTGTATGGATGGATTTGATGTTAGTCCAATAAAACCTTTTTCAGACTTTCAGATCATTTTCATCTTGAAATTTCATCTCACTTTCATAACAAAATGCCTTTTCTATGCATGTTTTGAGCCACAGAACAAAATAAAAATTCAAAAGGAATTTTTAATCTACTTCTTTTCTATGAAGGGCATTAACATACTTATTCTTCTTAATTGGCCATAAAAACTCATTATCGAGTAAGGGCCACATCACAATCCGTATAAAAGATTACTAAACAAATTTGTTAAAGCCAAAAGTTATACGTGATACCTAAGGTAGTAAGTGCGCCCTCTACATGGTCCTACCAACGGTGACACGGCTTTGTCGCCTTCCTTTAACAGCCTTATGAAGGGGATAAATATAAATGTTGCGAACTTTTGCTCTATAAATGACCAAATTCTTACGAATGACAGACAAGCCCCTAGACACCATGGAAGATCTCTCAAAAGGGCTATCGATTTTGAAGATCTTCGGATAAAAAAGCACTCAAAGGACTTTAGATTGTTTGGCTAGAAAACGAAATCGTTAAGGACATAACTTATACTAATGATAAAAGTAGTAAAAAAGCTGTGAGCCATAAAATATACTGTATACCAACATCCTTCGTCTATAACTTTTGTGGAATGCACCTATACGTGTGATATATATATTTGAAATCAGGTAATGCAGCTTTATATATGAAAATTTTTCATGAATTTAGGCAAGTGTAGAAAGTTATACAACAAAAGCAAACGATCTAACAAGATGTCTCATGTCAAGTTGTTTTTCAGCCTGGCCGAGCCCTTATTTGAGCAGTTTCCAAGACTGCCCATTGAGGTTGTGTTAGTTCAGGAATTGTTCCTTTATTGTCTTTAAGAAACATAAATGATATTTTCAGCGTCTTGGAAAACAGCGTTCACGGCTCAGACCTTATACACCAAAAGCTATTCAAAAACCAAAAAACAGAAAACTAAAATTTTTAGTTTTTATTTGCATTTAGTCACATTCATAGTCATGGAAACGCCCGAAGCGACAACGATATGCTATTGGAACTTTCAGCTAAGCAGCGATAGTATGCAAATTTTGTGGCCTAAGAGTTTGCTTATTTTCAAATGACTTTTTGGCATATAATGAGCGTTAATTGGCACTAATAAAGGTCTTAAAAATGCAAAACATGCACTTACCTTTAATCAAAGAGGCAACAGTGGTAAAATAAAAAGTATATAAATAATCCATAAAACTAAATATGCAAGAATTTCAAAAGATTTTATACACTACCAACTGTATAAACTCAAAGCTTAGCCATGCTCATAAAGTTTTGTTAGTTAGCCACTTAACTGGTTGGGCTCTTTGGTCAACATCTTTCACACACAATGCAGCAAATACAATAAAGTTGCGGCACGGTTTGCCACGCCTCGGCATCCCGCTCTGCCGCTGAGTGGCCTGTCCAAGATGTCCAAGAATGTTTGTCACAATACATCAAATGGCAGCGAAATGACACAAAACATGAACGCGTCACTTTCCATCACTCCAAAGTGCCAGGCCGACGAAAGCCGCAGCTCCGAGTGGTGCGAGAAATGCCAACGTAAGCAGAAGTCGAGTCAGTCAGTTTGGAGAGCCCAGAAACGGCCAGAAAGTCCCACTAACAAGCGGTTCCAGCAGACAGAGCGACGCAGGCGCTGCCTTCTAAGCCCGAGATTAACTGCGCGCATGCGCAACTATTTATGCGCATTTTAAATGGGCCGCAATGTTGCACACACAATGATCGTGGCACTGGGGTACAATGCACCTTGGCGGTGCCTGGTGACACTCACAGCGACGACGACGACGACGACGCTTGGTCTGGCTGGGTTGGGGCTTAATCCCAGGTACAAATACCGATGACGATGATGCCGATGATCGTGGCGATTATTTTACTTCGACTGCTGCGCCCAGCGCTGATACACAATTTATACACAGTAAAAAAAAGCTAACCAAAAATGAGGGTGAGTCGAAAATATCGCCAATGCATAAAAATAGTAATCGTTATCAATTCTTATGGTGTACACTGTACATTTACTGTAGTTTGTAGTAACTTACTGTATTACTCTAACGTTTACTGTAGTGTAATTACGTTACATTCACTGTAGTTTACAGAAACCAGCTTTGACAAAGGCTTAACTTCACTATCTGAGAAATCAGTCAAGTTCCTGCTGAAAGTTCCGTCCAAAAACGCAGTTTCTTCAACATAAATAACGTGACAAGTTCAAGGGGACCTTCAGAGAGGATATTGTATCATAAGTTAGCCCTTTTTGTAAGATCTTTTTTACGTCCAAGGCAAAAGTTACAAGAGACGAGTCAAAACTCAGCTGACTTCTGAGCTTTTCTTAGAATACAATACATTTACTGAAAATTGGACACAGTGGAATTGAATGAAGAAGATTCGAGAATAGTGCGTTGCGATCGTTTGGATAACCTAGGAAATGGGAATGACTTTCGAAGACAGGACAAGGAGGTATGCACACACCTAATCAATGAAACAACAAATAACTTGAAACAAAATGCTTAATGTTTGCCTTTACCTATAAGATTTTTTTTGAGTGTATGCTGCTCTTTTTTGTTGTTTTTTTGTTGTCGCTTGTTGCAGTTATCTTGTTTGACCAAAAACGACTAACGAGCTGCTGCAGACTGAGTGACTGCCAGACTTGATTTTGTTGCCTCTTGTCTTGAATTTGGGAGCATCATTAATCCTTTGGAGTTGTTGTAGCGGCAATGGCTATGGCAACAGCGACTACTCTGTTGAACGCGTAAGTTGTCATGTTTTTGTCGCTTTATGGACTTCTAATCGTTCAATTCTATCAAAAAGCTTACGCACTAACAAACACCCAAATCCAGTTTGAGTCCAAAGCCAATTTCAGGCAGCAACACACACTTACACACACGCACGCACACAAGATTAAGATATTTAGATTGAGCCCACGACGGCAGCTAAGGCCAGGCCAATCCGCAGCCCAATACCAATCCCATCCAATCCCAGACCCAGTTCCAATCCCAACGTTTGTGCAACTTATTTAGCACCTTGCCGACGGTCGTTGCCTGCCTGCCGCTTCAGGTGACAATAAGTGAATTCCAAACGTGGGTCCAGCTCTGAAATTTGGTTCAATTTTTGCCTTTTCTGTTCAGGCCTTTTGCCTTTTTGTGCAGCAGCTCGAGGGTTTAGCTCTGCCACGTCCGTGGCTACATTGATAGAGTCTTTTTGTGGCATTTGATGTGCGAATTTGTTATTTAGTCTGGCAAACACGCAATTGTCTTCGCTTTGGCTTGTAAGTGGCACTCCAGGGTTTACACTCTGCTATAGAAGTATCCGATGCGTCTTAAGTAGTTGAGCTGTGACTTGTGTTTGTTGTGCATAAATTTTCAGCAAATTTTTGCTACTTTTGTATCTTTTTTTGTGTGTCAGATTGAGTCTTGTTTTTGAATTGACACTTTAGGGGCAATTTTGCAAAATACTGTTAGCTGTTAAATTAAACAGCCGGCAGGAATTGAAAGAAAAAACATTTGGTTCAATGTCCAGGGATGCAAATGGCAGCTGTATTTCAATTGATTTCATCATGTAATAGACACAGCTTCTTTTTAATATCGTACTTCGTTGGCAAATTTCCTTTCATTAAATCTTGGATTCGATTTGCAGTGAGGTAGAAGAGTTGAGCCAAACCTAATAATCAGGCTGCTGTGTACCATATACGATAGAAAAAGTGTGGAGGTGGCGCTTTACTCATATGAAGATTCGTCTCATTCCGAAATGTCCAAGGAATGGATAATGCTATGGAAATGTTTCCGTCGAGTCGTCATTTTCTACTTCTGAACTTATGACGAATAACATATTATTTCTTCTTCTTAACTGGGCTTGGGATCCGGTAAGACAGGGTGAACCTACCTGTTCCCTGTCTCTACCTTTAACAAGTTGGCCCCCGCGTGTTGCAACCTGGTTGCAGAGAGGTCTGCTCAGGACTTCAACAGGTTCGTGGTTTGGGACCCACCGCGTAAAACTCTCCTCCCAATAGAATATGGTATAAGCCACTTGGCGAAGTGCCCTACATTAAGCGGTAACCATTAAAAAAAAACCTTACCATAACAACCCGTTCCACAGCCACATTGAAGACCTCGCTCGCTCATCAATACGCACAACATCACCTAGCCAGCGGAGCCGATGGTTTTCAATTCGCTTAACTATGTCAATGTAGTCGTAGAGCTCATATAGTAGAGTTCGTCATTCCATCGGTGCGGTTGTCGTTGCCAAAGTGTACAGGACAAATGACTTTACGAAGTACATTCCATTCAAACACGCCAAGGGCAATTTCATCAGGCAGCGTCATCACCCATGATCCAGCGTCATAAATCAAAAGGGGAAGGATGACCGTCTTATAAAGTGTAAGTTTTGAATTGCGAGAATGGTCTCTACTACTCAAATGCCTACTGAGACCAAATTAACATCTATTGCCGGCTCCGGTAACTGCTCTCTTAGTATTCCCTACGATATCAATATCATCTGCATATGCAAAGACACGCTTATAAAATACAGTCCCGTTCCGAAGTACTTCGGCCTTTCGCAACGCACTCTCCATCACAAGGTCGAAGAGGTTGCAGGAGAGGGTAACGCCTTGTCTGAAGCCTCGCTTGTTATCAAAATTCGCACCAACTTTGCAAGGATTCCAAGCTCAGAAATCCCTCAACGGGCTATAAAATGCTGCTTTATAATCGACAAAGAGATGGTGGGTGTCGATTTGATGTTCGTGGGTCTTTTCAAGGATTTGCCGTAGTGTGAATATCTGGTCACTGGTGGACTTACCAGGCCTAGCACCATACTGATAAGGTCAATCAGTTCTTTCGCAAACGGCTATAGTCAAACACAGTACGCTCGATAGGGCCTTATATGAAATAGAAAGAAAAGTGATATCACAGTAGTTAGCGCACACCGTGGGATCACCCTTCTTGAGGACAGGGCAGAGGACACCAAGGTACCAATCATCGGGCATGCTCTCATCTAGCCATATTCTGCAAAAGAGCTGGTGCATGCACATTAGCAACTCATTGCCGCCAGTCTTCAACAATATAAATGCTTATGTTTCGTTACTGGCTTGTTGGACTCATTTGCTAATTTTTATATTTGCTTGGTTTTCCCAACTATTTTCTTATTGAATTAGAATGTAAGTGAAGTAAAGATCAAATGAAGAATTAATTGTCCTTTGTCCTTTTGTCTTCGTTATATAAGTGAGTGAGACAGAATTATCGACAACGATGAAACGATTTCGTATATTTGTATATCGCGTATGGTTTCTACCTCTTAGGTATGTGCTAAGGGTAATGGGTATTCAAAAGTTTTTGCTGGGTATCCTAGAAGTTGGATTTATGTAAAATATTGAAGCTCAGACTAAAGATACCTAAAGTACTACACTCTCCTTACTAAATACGCTCTGCTGCGTCTAGGACATTTGCTGCATAGTTAGTGAGCTATAAATTATGTACTAAAGCTTTCGTGAAGTAGTTGTTTTCTGAACTAGATACAATTGTATCTACCTTTCACAGTCTTGCACAATTATCTATTCTATTAATGCTGAATACCAACTAAAGTGAAAGATTATTTTTGTTATATTATGCGAGAATTGTGAGACTATTAATATAGAGAGAGCGACAAGAATGTCTTTCTATTTTTAGAAAGAATTTTGCATTGATTTGCCATTCTTTTTTTTCAAATGCTGTGGCACCATATCATCTATTCTGCCGTTGAAAAGTTGAAGTATCACTTAACAAACACTTAATGCTATAAGTTAGCTAATTTATGAAACTCCAACTTTATGCAGACATTGAGCAAACGGGCCTTTAATGTTAACTGCATTGAATTTGATATTTATAGAGCTGTTTACAACTACCGTTGCCTGTGACAAAGCCTTCCAACTGTATAAAAAAAGCATTTAAAGTTGATTTCGATGATGTCTACGATCCGGAGCTGAGTCTATATTTAGTTACTAATAGTGTGCCAGATGAGCGCAGGGTCGTTGCTGTAATACAATACAAGAGGTGAAGGGTACTACTTCCAAATGCCACTACTTGTAGCTGCTTGTTTTATTTTTATTACTATTATTTATACTTGTAGTCTCTTTGACTAGCTGGCTGTCAAAGGCATTAACACTTCATTAGCATAATGGCATACATGACATACAGATACTTTTTGACTTTCAAAATGCGTCAATTCTACGGTGTGGTTTTTGTGTGCCACCAATGTTCGGAGTAGTGTTACGGACCGGACTTATGCAGATTAACGATATTTTTCATGCCGGCCGAACAATGAAACTATATGAATTATTGTAATTAATGCTAAATTGGCCATAAAACACAACATTTGCATGTCAAATAGCAAAAAAAAATCAAAAAAAAAGAAAACATAACAGAAAATCAAAATGTATTTCATAAGCAAAAATCTTGTTGTTGTCGAGCGTATAAATTATATTTGTGATTTTATGCAAAAACTTGCGGAAGTTTCTCGTTTTGTGCCAACATTTGAAATAATTAAATATTAAATTTGATTAGCCTTATTTATTCTTTTTTAAGTTTAGTTTCTAAGTGCGTGTGTGTGTGCGGCCCACGCGGCATCATAAATACGACTTAAACGCTATTCAAATATAAATAAATGTCAAATTGGGCATAGTTGATCATAATGAAGCCAAACCTTAAAAAAAAAAAAACGCACAGCAAAAGCTGCTAAATGCAAATTAAAGCTCATTAATCCGTCAGATACTTTTGAACAGCGGGACATAAATGAGCTGCTCGCTGAAATCCCTAAGATACCTTTTCGCTCGCTGCCATAGAAAGTGAGTGGAGCGTGTGTGTGTGTGTGTGTGTGTGTGTGAGTGTCTTAGTGTGAGATACGCCATCTATCCGGCACTCACAAGTGCTCGTAAAACATGCCATGATTACTTTATTAAACCGAATGTTTCATAAACAAGCAATCAAGCTCAAGTCGTACATAAAATTTGAATCTGATACTTGACAGGCGTTGCTCCGACTCCTCCATAAGCGGGCTCCAAGTCCAAGACAGCTGGCTTGGCAGTTGGATTCAACATAATCAAGCGCCAAGCGTTTTGCTTAGATAAGTCATTTAAGATAAATCAATGAGCGAGTGCGAGTGTGTGCAAGTGTGTCGTTTAGAAACTTATGGGTTTCAGATATGGAACCACAGATACAATATACAGATACAATATATTTCGACTGCTATACAATACTTTTGTCTTAGCTGCTCGTTTAACAATTCAAATTTTGTTTATTTATTTGTTGTTTTTTTTGTCGTAGGTTTATCAGTTAGCAGCGTCAAAGAGTTTAACTAATTTTATTAAATTGAACATTTGTTAAAATTTGCTTAAATATCAATAGATCTTTTGGCTTTGATAAAACGTTTGCAATTAAGTTGGAAAAAACTTTACATAATTAATTTGGAAACCGTTAACAGGCGCAGCTTGGGAACCGTTTAAAAAAATAAACCCAACCGTTTTTATTTTTTGGTCAAGTGTCAACCTCATAAATCAATGTGAGTCAGTGTAAGAGCAAATCAAGCATTTACAAGATAACGAACATTCTTTTATTTGAGTAATTTTTCTAAAAATTACCATATGTTGTTCGTCAAATAGTGCAAATCATGTAATTAATGAAAGTATGAACATAAGAAGATATAAAAAACATGAATATAAGAAGCTAAGAAGATATGAAGATTTGCAGATATGGATATATAAAGATGCACAGATATGAGGATATAAAGATATGAAAATAGGAAGATATAAAGATATGAAGTTATGAAGATAAGAAGTTATAAAGATATGAAAATATCAAGATATAAAGATATGAAGATATGAGGATATAAAGATATGAAGATAGGAAGATAGGAAGATAGGAAGATAAGAAGATAAGAAGATAAGAAGATAAGAAGATATGAAGATATGAAGATATGAAGATATGAAGATATGAAGATATGAAGATATGAAGATATGAAGATATGAAGATATGAAGATATGAAGATATGAAGATATGAAGATATGAAGATATGAAGATATGAAGATATGAAGATATGAAGACATGAAGATATGAAGATATGAAGATATGAAGATATGAAGATATGAAGATATGAAGATATGAAGATATGAAGATAGGAAGATAGGAAGATAAGAAGTTATAAAGATATGAGGATATGAAAATATGAAGCTCTGAAGCTATGAACATGTAAAGATGTAGATATGACGACAATAAGAAGCCGCGTACCTTGGGGTATAATTTTGATTCCTTTCGAAACTTAACTAAATAAGTGATTTTTGGTTAATTTCACACTTTATGTGGAATTTACTTGCGTATAACTCATCTAATTGTAACAACACTTTCATTTCACAAATTAAAATTGAGCGCGATCTCAATGCGAAGACGTGTGAATTGAAAACTTGTTGTAAAATTGCAAATTCACAAAGAGTAACTGCTTTTTTTGTATGCCTTTTTGTATTTTTCGATTAGTTATCGATTAATTTTAAGAAAGTTTGCTGGGCGGTTTTGTTTTCCAGCAAGTTGCTCGATTTAAAAACATGTAAACAAAGCGTTTAACGAAAAACACATAAATGTTTGTAAATTGGTGGAATATGAATAAAGGAAGAGTTTCTTTAAAATCCAAATTAGACAACAAAGTGCAACTTTTGGCGCTGTAAACTAATCTTGAACTTAAGAGCACTTACTTCTTCTTAATCAAATTAAGAACAGTTGGTAGCAGTTGAACTGCTCGAACGTTGTCCCTGAACAAGTGCATGACAGTGTATTTCATTTATATAGAGTATTTTTTTTTTGTTTCGGTATAAATACAAATGTGTATAAACTTCTTTTTCTACTGAACCTAGTTTTTAACTTGAGAGTAAGAGTCTCACATGTCATAACATAAGCAGGATGGAAATAAGTAGTAAACGATTTTTATTACCTTAAATTAAATACAGTAAGTACTATAGTCTAAGATACTGTTTTAACTCTAAGCTAAAAAATTGTATCGAAACAATTCATTTGTACTTGATTTAAGAAAATCCGTAGTTGTATAGCTTTTGGCACCGGGATTGACTCAATTACAGAATACTTGATTGTTTTTTTTTTTCTTTTTGAGCTTAAGCTAATTTGTTTTGACCGTGTCCTTTACAAGCTTTAGCTAATTGTGAATAATTTGGTTTTTGTGGTCTCTGCAAATTAGCATTCATAAATGTCAAATGGCTGATTAACGAGCCATTCACTGGCTTAGTCAATTAACACATTTTATGGGATTTGGCCGACTATGAGAGAGGCAAATACTACAGCAAAGTTCTAAACTTTATGACTTTTCACCATATATACTATGCGTTGCTAACTAACCAAGATCCATGGCTACACCTAAATGGCGGCAAGCACCGCGTGGAATCCATTCGGTTCGTCTTCGTCATCATCGTCATCGTCATCGGCGTCGTCATTGCCATTGGCAATTGTCACTTCCTTCCTCAATATTAAGCACACGAAAATGCTTTTCACTACTGTTGCTTCTTGTCGTTGTTGGATGTCTGTTGGCAATTTCGTTGCCGTTGTTGCCTCAGTGTCTGCTTAATTTTATTATCAAGTTCCGCCATCTGGCCCACGAAGACGTTCCAGCACCAGCACCAAAACCGCCACCACCAACAGCAACAACCACGTTGGGCTCATTGTCGCCATTGTGGCCAACATGGTCGTGTCTAGCGACAAATTTAATGACTTACTTAACCTCATTGAATGCTACACACACACACACACACACACACACACATAGGCATGCGCACACCTACACACATGCGAAGCGAGTCTAGCATGCCTGTCGCTTGGCCTGTTAACTTAGCATTTTTTAATGACTTAATTTACGTTCGCAATAGGTTCCACCTTCCATGTTTATTGTTTTGACCAGGGTTGCCAACTTAGCTTTTTTTCCGCTAGATCTTAAGACTGACGGCGGGAAAAAATTGAAAACAGCGTGCAGCGTGAAATCTACCTTTTTTTGAAAATATGTTTAGCTTTTTATTTTTCAGCAAAAAAGTATTGGGATTGGCCAAAAAAATAAAATCTCTAATATTATGTTTTTCGACGATTTAAGGACTCTGACAACTTTTCCAGCGATTTGGAGATGTTTTTTTTTGTCTGTGCGTTGTCGTTGTCGATGTAGTGTTTTTCAAATAACTTAAGCACTCTGACAACTTTTCCTGCGATTTGGCGATGTTTTTGTGTTGGGAATGTCTTAATTTTCTTTCCTATTGAATTTGAGCACTCTAGTCGCTATAGTTGGTTCGCCAGAATAATAATAAGAGTAAATAATTTAAAAAAGTTTGTTTTTCCAATAACTTTAGTAATTTCCACTTTAGCAAGCTAAATATTTTCTATCGTGTTGGGCATTTCTTCAAAGAGTTTCCTATTGAATTCGAGCACTCCAGTCGCTATAGTTTAGTCGCCAGAGGTATAATACCTTCAATGGCTAATTAAATTAGATTATATTTTTGGTGGATGAGATGGCTCATCGAATGAAATCATCATCATCATCATCATTTCTAGATATAGGTCACATTGGCCTGGATGGATTTATTTTTGAAAATAATAATAAGATCCAATAAATCTTCGTTGGAGGACACAGAAGCAATATTTTTTTTACATTTAAAAAAATTTCTTTTTTAAATTGTGGATAATTTGATATGGGGATGCCTTTAAATGGTTTCAGAACCTATTACTTGAATTATTCACAAAGTTATTATCGTTATAGGAAGGCAACTCAAAACATAGTTTAATCAGATGGACATGTCCAAATCGCCTTGGCTGTTGACCGTTGTTGTAAAAGGAATGTATCTCCAAAGCTTCTTATATGCGTTAGCAAAATCATATCAAAATTAATAAACCCTATTAGGGTTTGAAAGAGTCTCAATTGGTTAGCTTTTTTTCCGCTTTTTTCTGAAATTTGTATCTCTTTTTAGTCAATCTAGCTTTTTTTGTTGGTGAAAAGTTGGCAACACTGGTTATGACACACACACACACATACACGAAACTGTGGCCTGTGTCTTGACTTTATAGCATGATGGCTTTATAGTTTCTGGCAAAACGTGCGACGCCCTCGAAACTAAATTCGCGTCTTATCGTTCGCCTGCATCGTTCACTCAAAATCTTGCCAAGTTTCCTGTTTCGGAGTTCTCTGCCGACAAGCTGCAAGTTTGTAGACAGGCGTGGCCTATGCCTATAAATAGTGGCTGCACTTATTTATTTATATTTTTTGTAATTAATTACATGTATTAAACACAAAAATTCACCGAAATTAAACACTTTTGGTGTTTATTTAATTTTGCAACACTGTGTAGCATAAAAGCTATAATTTTATCTAAAAATAGTTTTCATATACGTTTTTTAATTATACTATTTTAAGAATTTAATGGTATATATATTATTTTAATGAAATATAGTATAATAAATGGCCAATTTTCAATATCTGTTAGGCAATTCTGCTTACACTTTAAGCATAAAATTTAAGTTTTGGTTAAGTATAGTTTGTTTTACACAAAGTGTTAAAGGGTATTATAGATTTGTGCCATGTATGCAACAGGCATAAGGAGGCGTGGCACACCATAAGTTTCAAGAGCAAAAAGTATTATCATTAACTCGAGTAGCGATTCAACCATGTCCGTCTGTCCGCCCGCCTGTCCGTATGAGGGTATAAATCTTCGTGACCATAATTGTGTTCGTAATCTAATGTAAGATGAAGTTTGTCGAATCAAGTCGATATCTTACCCCCTCGTTGAAACTGCATCCACTTTTTTCAAAATTCTTCTCCCCCAATCGATTTACATTAATTACTGCCACACCCCCCTATATATTGATTTGAATATTGTCACAAACATTTATAAATGTATTTTTGATCTATTTTACAAAATTCAACGACATTGGCCCAAAAATACTGGAGTTACGAGTATAAAAGTGATTTTTGGCCCCATAATAGCCAACTACCCAATAGGAAAATGTTACAGGCGTATCGACCTTATGAAAGGAGATATAAAAAATACTTATACTTCCGTCCCCATTTTACCCCGTCCCCAAAATGGGTTAATTTTTTATTGATTTTAAAAATTATGGATACTTCTGTCCCCATTTTAGCGTATTTAGTGTTTATAAAGAAAAAGGGTACAGGGTGTACTATCGGGCACCGTCCCGACTCGTATAAATTTTTTTTTTAAATTGTAAGTATAAAATGCGGCTATTGCCATTATAAAGCGTGTTTAATCAATAATTAAGTAGCTTTATTCTTTTAAATGAATTATTGCCATAGTAGAGACCTTTAATTGTGGAGTAATAGGATACGTTTCGCCAAATTGCTTGCATGACATAATCCCATAATTTGAAAAGTTATTTGGTTTTTATTCGGTTTAAACAACTTAAACTTTTTACTGAGTTTTATCTTTAAAGCCGAGAAAGATTAAGGCAAAATATGTTTTGCATACTTCAGAATACAGATTTCGTCATGTGACACAAAGTGCCACATATAGTGACATAATCTGACAAATAAATATCCTGATGTGAACTTAAAAAATGGAATAGAGTAAAGGGATTAGCAAAATAAAAACCAAAAATTATTGAAAACAATAAATTAGATGATTCTGAAATACGGCGGAATATATTTACCGTGCAATATCTATAGAGTTGAAACTTATTTGTGATACACAAAAAACTCAATAATAACTCCATTTTAGATATTATCTGTTAATTTTCAATTTGTGGTGTAGCAATTTTTAGAACATCCTTTTTGCTTTATTTTATGGAACCTAATAAAGGAAAAACTAAGAAATCAACAAACTAAATGCCAATAATTGGAACTCGAAACAAGCACATAGATCGTAAATACCTTATTATAAAAATTGGCTACCTAACCTTACCAGAAACCAAGAGAAAGCTGAAGCTCTTGAATGCCACATCATCTCACTGACACCATCTCAACACCGAACTTAAGAAATTGAAGCTTCTTTTTCTTCTTAACTAGTAACAAACCATTACCGGGTCGTGGCCTGATGGAGTGCGCTCCTCAAAATTCACGTATATACTGTATGTCCCAACGTGATAAAGTAAGCTTTCGATGAAAGAAAATCTAAACATTGCTTGCAAATTACAGTGGTCGAATCTGATAGACTGGTCAACCCTGACGACATTCCCCTACTTGTACTTTGGTGCTGTGATACCTAGCTGCTCTGTACTAAAACCATTGAAAATAGCTTAAGAAATACCGACTAGAAGGTTTCCGTAGATATATTTAGCTACAGTTGAGATACTAGTGAGGCGTGGAGTTCAATCTAAACGGGAAACGATTTGTATCTGAAGATAACTGCACTGACAGTCAGTTGCCACAGCTAATGAAAATACTCGAATTACCGGTGGATATCTCTTTTAACCGACTTTTAACCCATCAGTGGCACAAATATTGCTTGCGTTACATCTGAAAAACGATTCATCAACGTGTAAGAAATATCTTTGAGCGTGTTGGAGTAAAGCTATCGACCGATGTACTATTTAAGAGACTTGCATTGAAACTGAAGACATTCGATAGTTTTCTGGTACATTCTCGAGTTATACGTTTTAATAGAAGTTGCTTAGTTATCTTATCTTATCTTATCCAATGACTGTTAATCATATTAAAGCAATAAAAGTAAGCATTTAATCTTTAAAAGCTGTAATGTGTTTCAAAATAGTTCGTAAAATATGCTCCAGAAAGATATAATTTGAAAATTTTCAAGTTTTTTCTTTAACACGGGTTGCATACATATATGTATATAGGTGCTCACTTTGAAATCGCTTGCTTTGACAGCTGAGTTTAGTGACTTCTGCAACAGAGTGCGCAAGGAGCAAGAAGAAGTTACACATCTAAAAGGATTTTTGGCAAACTCAGAACAGTGTGCAGATATTGCGAGATATAAGATGTCGTCTCGAAGACTTTCGCTGCTACGAACTGTACCACAAACCTTGTTTATTTATTAACTTACATAAGCCAGAGACGCTTTACTTAATTTACTAATCTTACTTACTTTACTTGTTGTGACATTCACTAATTTTAATAATTTATGTCAAAGGTGAGCAATTTCTGCTCAGGGGTTTCCAATATGAAAAATATAAACTTTTAATTTCCACGTTATGATATTAAGGTTTATTTGTGTATATTTTAATAAGTTAATATATTAATTTGTACAAGTTTAAAATAAGATGTATTGTGTGATAGGAAAAAATGATGTTAACACGAAGACTGCTAAAAACCGATGACCTCTCATGTCGGAATTGACAGACCCAATTTGACAGCAGAGATGGGAATGCCAATCTCGTTGAACTGCTATTGCTGCCAACTCCTTTCAGTAAACGTCCGTACATTACTAATCATCATTGTTTAAACAATTTCATATAAATTTTGCACCACTGTGCAGCATGAACTCGTAACTTTTACGCATGGATTAAATTCACCCTGCCAGCGGGGCGTATGAGTAATGTGGCAAGACGTTAGAGACGAGTTGAATATACGCAGAAAGTGTTGGCTCACACTTAATGTACACTGGCGGCACACTTTGATATACAAATATTGTAGCTTACAAATTGACAGCTAACATGATGCTAAATTTGATGGCACTTGTTTATATAGAGCAACGTTTTGCGATTTCAAATCGGAAATAACAACTGGACAGTTTGGTTTGTTAGGTTCAATGTACATGACGTATGAGATTTGTTAAACAAGCTTATTAAATTCCTTAAACGGAACTAAGTATAGTTAGGTGTTAGCTGTGACCTTCAAATGCAGCTGCGAAAGCCTGCCAGAGTGAGAGAGAGGGAGACCGGGCGCGAAACTTGTTGCAAGTCATGTTATGCACATGTAAACTGATCTAAATACACACATCGCATGTGTTTTATTGGGTTAGTCCCGAGGCAAAGTGTTGTGACCGAGTCCAAACAAACAAAATGCATTTAAAAGCTACAAAACTACATTTCAAGAGATCTCGGGGATCTCGCTGCATTCGGGTCGCATCGTAGTTATTTCTGAGCCATATATTCGTACACAAACGCAACTTGACAACTCATCGAGCATTGAACACGTTGTAATGTGATACTTAAATGGTTGATTGGCTCGTAAATATTTTCACTTTGTTGTTGGCCCAAACGCACAGCTTCGATCTGGGCCCAAGTACGGCTGTCGTTTCTGTTGTTAACAATAATTTCTACAAAGTATCATTGTGCTTTTCAATTTTTTATTTTTTATTTTTATTTGCTGGTTTGCGCACCCTTCTGATGTGCCCTTTTTGCTCCGGCCGTGTTTGAAAAAAAGCGCCAAATCTTGCACTAAAAACACACCAAATACGACTTCAAAGCTATCGCTGCGATCGATCGAGTTGGCTTGCAGCGGCGTGTGCGCTGCGTGTTGACAGTGGAGCGGCAGCAGGATCAGCTCTTAGGACCCAGTCCCATACCTACAGCTACAGCTACAGCTCCAGCGACACACAATTGTAATTGTTCTATAGGAGAGCTGCTCTGGCGGGCCCCACACAAACTGTTGCTGCCACACTTGGGGCACCGCCGCATTGCCTTGGCCTTGGAACCGGGCCGGGTCCTCATCATAATGTTAATGTAAATGCATTTTAAATGGACTTGCGTACAACATTTTTTGTTCTGCTCTTGATCTTTTGTGCTCAAGAACAATGTTGTACTTGTTGTCGTTGTAGTGCCAAAAGCTGTGTGGACAGTTCGACAAGCTGTTGCAACACGATGCGCAGTCCAAGAAAATATCATATGAGATATAAGCAACAACAACAACAACAACAAAAATAGTCAGAAAAATCCGCTTGTCTGGATCTACAAAACGTTTTTAATGTCGTACAAATGAAATGTGACAGTTGAGAGTTAAAAATAACGAAAATTAACATAATTTAATCAACACTAATTCGCGCTCTCAGTTTATAAAGCCAAAGCAAAAAAAAAACAGATTGACAGATCTGTTGACTTGAGCTATACATAGATTGTATGCCATGTGGGCGCCCTTTAAGGGCCTACACTGGAAAAAACAATTGACAGTTTGCAAAATGGTACAATTTGGTGTTAATCTAAGAAAGTTCACACAAGCTTTGTTAAGGAAGGTACAGTAGCCTTTTTAAAGTGCTCCTCGGACGGTATCCAGATTAACGAAACAGCTTTTTGTGTTTGTATAGCTGACGAACAACCTTGTGACATGCAATTTTAGACACAAATAGCTATAGCTCATGAAATTATAGATGCAAAAAAAAGAACGTTCTTATATCATGCACAAATCTTGAATGGAATAAGCCCATGCTGTTCTAGATTCAAGAACAGAATGTTTTCATAACATGTTCAAAATGTTCTTAAATTAAGACCAACACGTTCTTAATACCAGAACGGCGGTCTTAATAAATCCGTGCTTAATTTGAGACCGACCGGTCATGGATCAAGGAAATGTGAACACAACAGACTATTGTCAACAAATGGGCATGATTTCGGTAATTTGATCGGTGCCAATGTGATGATATAAAACTCAGCAGAGTTGTCAGATTTTGGAATCAAGGTGTGCTATTCTGACTTTCCGCAAAGCATGTGTGGCAGACCCTATGTTCCATGGCAAAAATGATCCGGAGCAACAGTCGAGTCGATATAAATACCTAGATCTCGGAGACTAAGAGTTACATACACAGTTTTGACCCATAGATGCGTATTTTTCGACCAAGTGCAAGTACATGTATGCAAAGATTAAGGCTTCAGACAAGGCGATGGCCTCTCCTGGAACCTCTTCAACCTTGTGATGGGGAATGTGTTGCGAACGGCCGAAGTATATCGGAACTGTACTGTATTCTATAAGGGTGTCTTGTAAACGCACATGATATTGATTTCGTCGGTTGTATTAAGCTTTGCTTTCGAACACAATCAAAATCCATGCAATTCTTTCTTTTATCCTAAAATTTCCATAATTGCACAGATTGCTTTTTATTTGCACTGCTTTCTTTAAATGATTTCTGCTTATTCTTGGTTCGAGTAATCTAAAATTTGAAATACGAACGACACAGTGTTTTTCCTATCTCTAATCTATAAAAATCTTGATTTTTTTCCGAGTGTAGCACATCTTTTGCTTAAGGCTGCTTTGCCCCTGCATGAAACTTCCGCTCCGTTCGAAAACTCTCTAATTGACACAGCTTCAATTTGTTTGTGTTCTTAACTCATTAATATTCCAAGCACATTGAAGTTACCAATCAACAGCTCGGAAACAGGATGCTGTTTATCAACTCGAATCAAAGATGTGCTTGAACTTACACACTTTTATGAATGAATCAAATGCAGCCCTCTAGAAGTCGAGCAGGTTCATTAAAGGGTTTCAGCTATTTAAGTAGAACTGATTTTAATCAAAAATTTCTCTATAACTAAGCAGAGAAAAGTGTGAATGTAGTCAATTAAAGCCGGAGACAGTGGCGTAGGTGAGGCTAAAGCAGGTTCCTGCGATGCTTAGCGATAAGAGCCAAAAAGGTAGTAACCCTGGCTACGCCTACAAAACCCAATTTAAAGCCAAAAGGCATCTTTCTCATTTAGAGAGAATGTATGTCGAGCAACACGTACGCACGAGATTCCTCTTAAATAGAGCCACATGCATGTCATATTAAATAGATATGGGTAGCGCCGATTTGAGACGCTTCTCTAAATGTTTTCCCCATAAACAACAAATACAACAACTACAACGAACTCTTCGCAGCTGATTTAGGGCCAAATGCAGAAGGCCAACATAAATATATCAATGACATTTGCGTGGAGCGGACTTATCGGAGGGGCAGCAGCAATCGATAAGATCAATTATGTTAACTTACTTGGCGTTAAAATTATGTTGACGCATGTTTTGAAAATGTTTGAACATATAATATGAACAGAGCTGGTATATATTTTGTAGTCAAAGCAAATTATGCAAATCTCTTGACAATCATTTAAAGCTATAAAACGCATTAAATATGCAAAAAGTGCCAACAAACGAGCGCTTGATATCGAGCCATGGACACAGAGTCGCACGCACACACACAGTTACACGGTAAAGTGATCGAAACGCACCTTTAACCCAATTTATAACGACTTATCGACAGTAATAAAAATCAACAAAAACAAAATACAAATGTATGTATCTACACACAGTTTGGATATCGATAACGCCAACGCCTCATTTGCATGGTGACATAAAGCCAAGCACTGTGACTTGGCAGGGGTCAGTAATGGTCCATATTAGTGATGGGAGATACAGTTTTTAGGCCGAGTAGCGAATTCGAGGCAGCACTCTTGACATATGCGCTTGATCCGAAAAGTCGTCAAATCGATTGAACAACCCAATCGAAATCCGTAATAAAAATTCAACGTCAAGTGTCATTCTAAACTCTACAAATCTCGTTTTTTTCGAAATTCACCCTTACAAGCTAATTTATCTTGCGATCTCGTCTAGCCGGGACTCTCCTGGTCCGCTGTATCTAATTTTCTTCTTAACTGGCCATAAAAACCCGTGTTATCGGGTTACGGCCTGATGTAAATACGTTCTTTCATTGGAATTGTGGTTTTACGTGGTGGGTCCAAACCCTACGAACAACCCTTTTAAGGCCTGGGGTGGCTCTACTGGTCTCGAAAGAACCCAGTGTCATTGTTAGTCGCCTCATACGACAAGCTGTGGTGGTATTCTCTAACCCGCTCACCATAGTGTATTCAAATTCAAATCTAAGGTCAGACTTTGTAAATCTACACCTATTCTTTTCGTAATATGAAAAAAAGTGATCAATTGCACTAATGTATTTGCAGAAGATTCTTGCACAGGTACTTTGGTGATCAAAAAAGTCACTTATTCCAAATAAGATAAATAGTTTAAGAGGCTGTTCATAGAGGACGTAACCACTAAAGGGGGTGAGGAGAAGGAGTTAATCATTATAATCAAAATCTATATATAAATACGCTAGGAGAAAATTCAGTGTGGTACCGATTACATAACAATAAGGCAAGGTTTTCAGGTAAAACCTATAGCATTCGAAAGATAAAATGCTTGCAGTTTGCAGAATACAGCTTTCACCTGGATTCGTTGCGTTTTAGACAGGTAAAAATTAATTTGAAGTTAAAAATGTACTCTATACGTTAAAAAGAAAAAAAACAACAACAACAAACTACATTGTACATACAAAAGTTGTTATTTCGTGTTTTCTTTTCTCTATTAAATCGTTGAATGTCGATGACAAGGCGAAGACTAGTATTAATAAAAAGTGCAAAAAATGTTATTGTCAATTTATACTAAAATAAAACTAGGCAACAAAAAATATACCTTCTCCGATTAATTTGGCGTCGCTGATTTCGAATCCGGAAACCGTTTTTAATTAGCAAAGTTTTTGAATTATGTGTGTCGAATGAGATGAGAGAAAGGTCTTCAAGGTCTTAAGCAGAGTAACGAGGTTGCCAGGCTCTAGTTTTTGTTAAATATCAACAAATTTTGGGCGGGAAAGTGGAGCGGTGGCGGCGTTGCCTATATAATGCGTGTGCTACTGTCAGTTGAGTTTTAATGGAAGTGTAGGGGAGAAATTGGAGGAAAGTTAGGATCGGCGGTTACCAATATATATATATATATTTATGTTCAAAGAGGTAGAGCTTGAAGTTCCGATCGTTTTTTTAGGGGCATTGGTTGGAACTTAAGCTATAAGCAATTAGGCACTTGGTATCCTGGTGGTAATCTTCTTCTTCTTCTTGCTTGATCATAACAATCCGTTACCGGGTTACGGCCTAATGTAGAGCACTTCTCCATGCAGCTCATACCATCTTCTACTAGATTAGGAGAGAGGTTTTTCGCAGTGGATCTCAAACCCTACGCACAATAAAGTTCTGGGCAGACTTCGATGCGCACATCAACTCATTGCCCTAACACATAGTTGTTATAAGAGCAGCTGCCAGAACCCAGGCCCACCCAGATCCTGTTGTTAATAAAGCGGGATAAAGCGTATCAGTGCTCTCGCGGTGTTAGACACGCGCATGGATGATCCGAGGGCAAAGGCTGGATACCAAGGGCTCAGGTACATCCCAAGGCGGCAGTGGGTGGCTACTGCTATAACCCATACACAACTAAGACCAGAGCTTTCAAAACTAGCAGATTTTTTCGAACACCGAATAGTTTTTGAACAAATGTTGCATCTCTAAGTCATGTTTGCCGCTGGCGCGACTCTGGGAACTCTCACAACTAGGTTAGTGTTTTTTTTTGCGTTTTAATTAAGTAATCGATCTTGTGGCTTAAGTTTGTCACCAATTTGCAACAAGTTGTGCAAATTGAAGCTAACGAAAGTCAATAAACTTTGTTGAACCAAACACACATGTGGGAAACTTATTACAGTTTTCATATTTGCATAATTCATGATTTTGGGCGCCTTCATTAAAAGTCCAAGCGCAGCAGAAATTTTTTTGTTAAATAAATAAAGAAGAAGAAAATTTGATGCAGACAGTCGGGACGGTGCCCGACGACAGTGGGATACCCTGTACCCATTTTTTCCATGAAAATCGTATTTCTGTGTAAATTTTTATATCGACGCGTTGTGCGTAATAACGGTAACTGTTCTACGGGGGGTTGGGGGATGATTAGGAAAAAGATCAACCTTGTTGCCTAACGTATCACATTTGGTTAACATAAATGTTAACTTTAACATTTCTGTAAAAAGTGAAATTCTGTTGCAGTTTATAGGAGAGGGGGCCTAAAATTTGCACATTATTAGCTATATCTTCTAAAGTTCTTATTCGATATGAATCATTTTTACACTACACATGCATAGTAATAGTGTGCATAACTGTGACAAGTTTCAAATGGATAGCTTTTATAGTTTGGGTTAGAAGGGGGTGAGATATCGGCATAATTTGACAAACTTGCACTGAATAGGTATGCGCATCTTTTGGTAAACAAATTTTTGCTCTAGCTCTTATAGTCCCCGAGAACGGTGCGACAACACGGACAGACGCACATGTCTGTTATCGACTTGACTATTGCTTCTGACCATTTTTGCCCATGGCACATATGATCTGCCACGCCTCCTTCTGTCTGTTACATACATTGCAATCTATAATAACCTTTTACACTTTGTGTACAGGGTATAAACAGTTATAAAGCTTTTGTCGGCCTAATGAGTGGCATTTATCAGAGTTTACAAATCAGCCAATAAAAATTATACAAAAAAACAGAAATTAAAATTTATTTCAACAACATTATAAAGACTTGACGAGAGAGAGAGCGAGTGAGGGAGAGTGGGAGCGAGAGCGGCATATGAGGGGCTTGGGCTTGACTCATGCTCACTTTTTGGCATAGTCATAAATCATGCGGATTTTGCGACATTATCAAGCTAATAAAATCGCGGCAAAAGAGTTGCCAACAGCAATGCAGAAACTGACAGAGACAAAGAGAGACATTTACAGCGACACCAACACAATGACATACCTATAAGCAGGGTATAAAAAGCAAGGCAGCACGGCAATGACAGCAACAAATGAGAGCTGACGCTTTTGTAGACATTAATATTTGACATTAATTGAAATTAATATTAATTTCATAAGCATTTATTAATAGCAAGCGTTAAGCGTGGGCGCTCTCACAATAACCGTTATGGGCATGTTGATGAATTAGCATTTTTTAGCCAAGTTTAGTAACCACTTTCTTGGACTCATGCTGCGCCGAACTGGTCAGAGGAGAGCAGTAGAAGCAGCGAGTGTGTTGCAGCGGCCAAACAAACATTTGAAGAAACATTCAACATTCAACTCGTAGATATGTATATATGGCCAACAGACTCAGCATGACAATTCGCATAAATGTTAAAGTCAACAACTTAATTTGTAGTCGGATATTAGAATTTAAGTAACGCGTAATTAATGTTGCAGACGCAGCCAGCTGAGTGGGGGCACATATGTATGTATGGTAGGTACAGAACACTCCAAGTCAAGTTGCATCGAGTCACACGCCAGCTCAGCGAGTCCACTCCAGTCAGTGGTTCAGCCAAGTCATGCCATGCCACGTATGCGCGTTATTTATTGGGATCTAAGTGATTTCCGATGAGATTGTATGGCACCCAGCGATTGAGGCATCAAGCACAGCAGGTGGCTGGTCAGGCACAGTGTGTCTACTCTACGCTGGACACGGACTGCATCACTCGTAGACACTATGCAACTGTGTCTTGTGTTGTTGTTGTCTGTTGTCTGTCTGTCTGTGTTGCGTGCGTTGCTGCTACATTTTGTTGGCGCGTCAGGTGAGAAGCGACGGCGGCAGCACCCAGGGGTTTCACTTTCCAACAGCTCGGGCATTTTGGGTGTGATATCATTAGCTCCCTTCAATCCATATTCCTGTTGCTGTTGTTGTTCTTATTGTCGTTTTAGTACCTTTAAAACTCGTTTCGTTGCGCTCTACCTGCGCTTCAGCAGCTCCGCTCCGATCCGCTCAGCTCGGCTCATTCCAAGCTCTGCCAGCCTTAATACAAAATTCATATTATAAAATATTTTGTTTTTACTTTTTTGCCGCCGTTATATTTTCGCATCATTAAAATCATCAAATGAAGGCAATTAAAAGTACATAAATAATACATTTTATGTACGTAATCAAATACGCTAACAACAATATTCGAATTAAAAATAACAAAATTTTGGTTAAAACTTAATTAGTTAATGTAGCATAAAGAAAAAAAAATCAAGCTATGCTCACACAAGCTTGGCAAATTAGTTTTTATTGTTTCTATCGATTCATTAATAAATAAAAGGCATATTAAGCTATGGATTGCATTCATGGATTTTCCGATAAAAGATCTTTGAACTGGGCAGCGCTTATAAAAACTATGAAATGTGTTTGCTGGCCTAGCTAAGTGACTTTAAATGGCCTTTTAAATTGTCTAAAATCATTGTCGCTTTTTTTTGTGTAAATGTTTTTTTTTTATAGAGTTTAGCTAGTTAGCATTTTTTATAGCTCCAACTAGTTGGAAGGCTGAAACACCCGCTGGGTTATTTAAGTGCCGTATTTCACATGGCCAACTTTCAAAAGTATTTGCATGCATCGCACAATCAACGGCAACAAAAACAGCTAATGAGTAAAGGAAAGTTGCATATATATGGCGCCGAATCGTACATGCCCTTGCGGCGAAGTAATGAAACTGAAGAGTATATACGCATATACGTCACAAGATCAACGCGCCTTGTGTTAAGCATGCGCACACAAAGCAAAGTAAAGCAAAAATCATGAAATTATGACGTCACACGCCCTGCACAAAGCGCCCCATTCTTTTCATTGCTTCATGCCCTTGCGGAACAGCTCGGCTGCAAAATCTGAAATTCTTTCAAAAAGCTAAAGACGGTAAAGAGAATAAAACTTTGAGCTAGTTGTAAAACAACTAAGATAAGAGCATTCTCATCTAATATCAATAAAGGGAATACATTTAGATAAAATACGTCCTAATAGTCACATAACGAAAGCCGTCTTTTCGTGTGTGCAAAAACAAATGGAGTTTCGGCTCCATTGGGATACTCAGGGCTTTTGTCGTAAAGACATACCACTTTATCTAACCTTTCACCTACCCATTTACCCACCCCTTTACCTACCCCTTTTAAGTGGTGGGATGGCATTGCAATTTGCAGCGCGCACGCCTCAAGTATGCATATTTGCCCACCTTGGATGAAGCTGCCTCAATCTCCTTTGGCAGCAGTTTATGGTCAATGCACTTACCAAATAGTTAAGGTGAGCGACTAACGAGTTATTGCACCGGTTTGAACGATGGCTTAACGCTTCCATAACCGTAGGCATAAGGAGATCGCTATATAGTCAAGAATTTCATATATGCCACGACGACGTAGGCTACGGCTTTTCATCACTTGGAGCGTAGCGATATTAGAAGCCTTAATCCACAAAGTCGGACTTGGATGTCTTCTTGGATGCAGGAGTCAGATGAACTTGAGAAACTAAGAAAAGCATTTTGCTTACGTGGATTTGCTTACGTAGATATGGTATCGGATACAAATCACGTAAGCTATGCCGTTTCAGTGGGTTGGTGTGAAAGGCTGGTTTTCCTGGATATGGCAGACTAGAAGGATCGACTTGGCAATCAATGTGCCTTTCCAGCTCTACCGTTTCAGTGTGTATGAAAGGCTGGTTTTCCTTTATATGGCAGACTAGAAGGATTGACTTGTCACTCTCATTAAAGATTTTAAATGTTTTGATTCTAAGTCTAAACGCACCACAGATTACGGAAGGCTGACAGAGCATGCCCAGGAAATACTCCGCTTACTACTATAATCCTGCCATTCATTTGGGACTATTGGTTCAGCATCTGCACTATGCAATGATTATATGGGCAGAAATCGCTAGAATGCGAAGAGACTCTAAACGGTGGACTGTGTCAAAAGCTGGTTCCAATTCGTGAAACAATATATAAAGCTAGCTATCTAATTAATGGGGCAGAACAGTTACAAAAGTCGTGGCAAGTTCAAAAGTAAGGATCTCCACAGCATAGCTGTACATTTCAACAGCAGCCCATCAAGACTTTGTGGCTTATTCAGTCAAAGCATTTAGTGTGGAAGTAAAAAATAACACCCTTGAAGTTCTTCGGAGACATTCAATTGAATGAAACTTGGCATTTGATCATATGAATGAAAAGGAGCTAGTGTTTGTTAAGATCTTCGGGGCAATTAAGTTGAGTAAATAAAGCAAAATATTATTTAAAGCGCCTGAAAAGTAGTGCTCCCAGAAAACGACAATATGTCATATAGCGATCCAATTAAGGGTTAACACAGTGAGCCAAAAACTATTAACACAAATCACTTGAAAAAAGAAGTATTAGCAATAGTTTGGACAAAAGCAGTAAGCTACTTTAAGTACACTGTAAGAATATGGTGCAAACACGTAAATCATAATATGGTAATATTGATCATTAAACTTGCTCTTAGCAAATATAAACTTTAAAACAGAGAACTAACTAAGAGAGAACTAAACTAATTGCCATAGAAAGTCTACGATTGTTTCAAATATCGTTTGGGTACTCAAATATAGTAATAATTTTGCGATTAATCAAATCTATACATTATGTTTTATTGTTGATCGGCGAAGTTCCACTTGGAATTGTACCGAAATAGCCACAAATAGAAAGTTCTGAAGTATAAAAGTAGAGACGCTGATGATATTGGTATAAACTTTTGATCTGGCCTACTTCTTTGCATGCATGGGAAAACTTGGCAAATACCAAGAGCTTACGCCCTCATATTCAGCCTGTTTGCAGTGGGTTCTTTAGGCCAACACCAATACTAACACTCCACACACCGACAACTTATAATTAATTGATTAAAATGTTTTTGCATATTATGGCGCGTATCATATTTCACATAAATGAGCGCATTCAACACGCTAAAGTGCCAAAGATTGGCTGACTGTCTGACCGGATGGCCACTTTGGCCGATTGTATGGCTATCTGGCTGGTTGTTTGACTGCAAGGCCAAAAGATTAGTGGAGTCAAGCAGGTGAAAATGCCATGAAGGTGGACAGGCAACAGGCCGTGGCAATGGCAATCGCAATGGCAATGAGCAGGCGCATAAACAGCAAAGCGCGGAGCGGTGCGTTACACTTGCCACAACTTACCACCTAAGGTAAGCAAATGCTCCAAGGCAACAACAACAGTTACAACAACATGGTCAAGAGTCTTAACTAGGCGCGCGCCACATGTGGCAGGCAACAGGCCAGCACAGCACAGCGCAGCGCAGACAGCAACATGGACGGCGCATCCCAAGAGGCACAACTCGGAACAGGGTGTTTATGGTGATTTAGTCAGTTATGTGGATCGTAAACATTTTTGATAGCTAAATTTAAATAAACGACAGTTATTTGTTGTTGTTGTTAGTGTTAGCCGTTGCCTGCTTTATGATTTTAGTTTGTCCGCTGCATTCTTTTGGCCTTAATGCGCCAGACATCGCATCGGCTGCAGTTGGAGTCGCAGCATCTATGTGGCATGTTGTTGTGGCTACGGTACTCTGTCGCCGGGATGGATGGCTTCAGATACGGGGCGCTTAGTCATTTGTGCGCGCGCCAAGTCAAGAATTTAAATTAATTTTATTACACTGAAGTTTTTGTGTAGTTGGTGCGAGAAAATATCAAATTACTTTGGTAATATATTTCAAACTAATGGCAGCTGAGCATACTTGATGTTCTTTTTTTTAGGATTATGAGCGGCTCAGATTTTGTTACGTTTACTTTTATTTAGTTGGTAAATTGGCCATAAAAACGCTGCGCTGTGTGTGCGCAACACTGCTTAAGACCAGGCTCGAAGGGAAAAAGAGCGATCACTGTCACAAGATAACTGCAGCTAAGAGTAAACTAATTCCAAAGAAATGTAATCTAGCAGCGTTACTAACCTACAGACTGTTAAATGTTATTTGTATTAAACTAAAAAAAATAACAAATGGCAAAACCGATGGGAAAACCTTCCAGTTTTGATGAAAATTAACTCTTTTGTAACCATGATAGTTGCAGTTATTCCGGTAGCATACTCTGCCTACGGGTCTACTTTGCTCAGGGAAAGTGGGGGGCGGGGGGGTGTTCTTTTCCTACCTGAAACACTGCTCCGTCACACAACAATAAGTTATATTCAAGATTAACAAGAGAGTCGGATCGCGATCTTTTTACGCCAATGGCGCCCAATGCTTGACTGTAAAGTGTTTTCCAAAAAAAACTTGTTTATAGACTAACCATATATTTAAGATTTTCCCCGGTTCTATATATACTCTCAATGGCCCTGATTATCTTTATACTAAAAACATGGCGACCTTTTTTTCTACTCCTGACTGATTCGAATCTAAGTACCCATATTCATTCTACATTAATTTTCATGAATTTATGTTAGTTAAGCGCGCTCTTCGTACAGAGTATATATGACTTTCAACACTAAAAGTTGGATGAAATTTCATAGGTGAAAAGCGACCTTTCGAAGTGATCAGAGATTTCCACAATGAACTCACAACTTCATTCGCAATTCAACACCCATAAATGTGAACCCTTAATGCCACAATAGGGCTAAGTTCGCTGCAGTATGGAGTCTTCCCGTTTTAGTCATTTTCGTTTTACGCAATTTTCACCCACCCAACGGCAAGCTCTATTAGCTATCATTACTTTTCCCATATTGCAAATGCTAGAACAAATCATTGTTTTGCTAGAGCGATTACACCAGCTCACTTCAATCGAGTTCATTGTCTAAGTCTTTTGTTTCTTACGCCATGCACAACAAGAAATTTGCCAGAAACTATGCAAAAACCGCTTAAAACTCATTTTGAAAACATATTCGCAAAACAAAACTCGAAAAAACACAACGCTTAGTCCATTCATTTGGCTTCCGTGGAATTCGAAAGAATAGATATGCAGAGGAATGTGCCTGGCCAAAGGCTAAACGAAGCTTTGCCTACATCATAAAAATTGAAACAATAAGTAACAAAATGACATACAAACCACACCAAGCGAAGCTATAAATGCCTTTTGGCTTAAATTTTAAGAAAATCTAATCATCTTTTGGCACGCCCACCAACAAAAAGCAGCAGATGAAGCCAACTAGCTGGCCAAACTATGGCCGCCGGGCCACGTCCAGAGCCAAATACTAAGCAAACGTATTAATTAAATGTGGACAACGCCCTACGGTTTTGGCATATACTACTTACTACGTATGTGTGTGTGTGTGTGTGTGTGTGTGTGTGTGTGTGTGACCAGAGCTGAGGCTCAGCAGTGAAACGGAACCCTTTAAGGGCATCCCGCTGCTTAAAAGTGCGAGGTACATTCCGGCAAAGTTCAGTGTAAAATTATGATTATTGCCATTATAACCATATTAAATATGAATTTTGATCCTAGCTGGAACAGCCCACTAAAATGCACTGGCGGAAGCGTTGTAGGCATTTTTGACTTTGACAAAAGGCATAAGTCAATGCAGCGGCAAAGGCTGCATGCAAATCTTTGCGTGGGCGTGGCAGCAACTCTTTACCTTGCCTTGATTTATGACACGCCGAGCACAGCACACGGCATAACTCGACTACAAACAATGACAAGCTGAAAACACACGCACACACACACACACACACACACACACACACACTCGCACTGTGGATTAGGCTGCAACATTCATTGAAAGAAATTGCATAGTGCAAGCGACAGACAGAGTCAGCAAGAGAGAGAGAGAGAGAGGGGAAGCTGGAGGATTGCAAAAGTTAAGCCACAAGTGCATGTTGTTGGCTTAGCCTTTTGGCCAGGTTGCTGTAATCCCGTTAGAGCTAAGCAGAGAGAGCCCGCTGTTAAGCTTAAGCAAAATCCCGCTGACTCTCTCGGCTCCTTGGCAGGTAGCAGAGAGCGCAGCACTAACACTATAACGGCAATTTCCAAAATAAATAAACACTCATTTAGATTGAGCCAATTAAGTGCGTCTGTGTGTGTGTGTGTGTGTGTGTGTGTGTGTGTGTGTGAGTGACATTTGAAACGCTTGTCAACAGACAAATTTAAAACAAATATTGATTTAGTTTATGTTTACATAAAGAAAGGAAGAAGAAACTCTGCTCGATTACATTTCTCTGGAATTAGTTTGCTCTTAGCTACAAAAGACTTAGACAACGAACTCGATTCAAGTGAGCTGGTGTAATCGCTCTAGGAAACAATGATTTGTTCTAGCATTTGCAATGTGGGATTAGATAGAAGTTTTGAGCAAAGTTTTTGCTTAAAGGGGTCTAACAGGCAGCTTGCCGTTGGGTGGGTGAAAATTGCGTAAAACGAAAATGCCTAAAACGGGAGGACTCCATACTGCAGCGGACTTAGCCCTATTGGGACTAACATTTATGGGTCTTGAATTGCGAACGAAGTTGCGAGGCTGGAAAACATCACTCTTCTAATATACCACAGAATAGGAGAGCTTTGGTATGACCATAGTCACTTGAAAACTCCGAGCTCCAAATTTGAGTCTATCTGCAAATAATAGAATGATATCAGCAAATACCAGATCGTTTTGAAAACCTTGTCAAAATCGGTGGAACGAACGCTCTATAGAGCATTGCTCTAAAGATTGCTGCTCAATAGTAAGCCATAAAAGACAAAAAAGTAAGCAAAGAGAACACCAATACTGCCTCATTAGTTACTTGGAGTACTCTTGGATACTCAGATTCATGTTAAAAGCTATACTTTTAAAGCTGTCAAGGATTTCGTCCACTTTGCATCAGCGTCGCATCAAGGAACGATGTCAGCATAAAGATCAAGCGGAGAATCACTCTTGCCAATAGATGCTAAATAGGTGTCAGTAGGCAAATGAGTAGTAGAGATTGCTCTTGCCAGACGAAGAGTTTATAAAGTCTTCTTCAGAATTTATGATGCCGCAAACAAGAAGAATGTAGCTCTGAGTTAAAGTTAAAATCATTGGCTTTGCTGCCATCTCATTTTGGAAATCTCTGATCACTCAGTCGCTTTTCACCTATCAAATTTCAAAAAAGATCGCGATCCGACTCGCTTTTTAATCGTGAATATATATAGACGGCAAAAGAACCCCCACCGCGCTTTCCCTGAGCAAAGTAGACCCGGTAGAGTATGCTACCGGAATAACTGGAACCAACATTCCCTTATCGTTATATAAGAGTTAATTTTCATCAAAACTGGATGGTTTTCCCATCGGTGTTATTTTACCAAATTTTAGCAGTTTTGCCATTTGTAATTTGTTTAATTTAATAAAGATAGGTTAAAAAAATGATAAATTATAATATTCTTTCCTTTTCTTCGGTGTCTTTTCAATGACTTAACTCTATGACATCTTTAGGAACTGTCCGAATAATGTCATATTTTCACATTTTTACAACGTGCGAGCTTAGACTTATCTTAAGTTAAGTTTTCTTGTAAGCTCGACTTTTGACATTTTCTGATACCAACAACGTCGTACTATTTCTTTGCACAAACGCAGGTCAGTCTGGAAACATAGTCGTAAATATATCATAAAATAATAAAAAATCATATACCACAATAGCAATGTTTACAGATAGATAGCATCCAGAAAAGGCAGCTAATCATTTAGTTAAGTGCCATTTCAAATTTCCTGGTAATTAGCTCATGTTATTCTTATAGGTACAGCTTCCCACCAAACTCGGCCACAACAATAAGCCATAAAGGTAAAGACCCAACTCCCTAACGGTTTCTCTACATAAAAACAATCAAGCAAACAATTGCAACTCAAGTGTTTGAACATTGTAGAGCAAATCACGCAAAACCATAAGTCGAGTTGGGCATTTGTTTAACTTCCAATTAAAAGGAGCAAACACAGCAGCAGTTCCACACACAGGATACCTTGATGCAGTGCAGCACAGCAGGTCAAATCGAGTGGCATTATCTTTATTGACATCACGACATGACTGTTTGGTTGACAACTGTTTTTAGACAGGGGCAACACACTGGGTCAAGGACGAGAACAAGAAAAAAGTGCCAGGACCTGTGTGTTTGCGCTGCATGTGTGCGAACGCCTAGTTAGGCGCTGGTCAAGCGTAAAAAAGGTGCACAATGAGCATAATGTGGCTCTGTGTGGTTTTGGGCTTCCCGGAAAATGCCACTTGTCAATGCCTCGACCCATTGTACTTTTTATCTAAATTACGCTAAACAAAACAGCAGTTGGGCAACAATGCCGTAACGGTGCTAGGAAACCGTATCGAGCAGCTATCGAACAACTGTTACTTATAGAGGTAGTAGCTGTTTTTAAGGGTGGGCTCGCATAATGTTTTAATTTGATTTTAAAATGATGTTAATCTAATATCCGTGGAAAATGTCAAAATAATGTGCAGTTAGCTCTCTCACTCTCACTCACCCTATCACTCTCTCTCTTTATTGCTTTGTGGCTTTGATTAATTAGAAGGCTGCCTGTGTTTTTATACCCTGTACACAAAGTGTAAAAGGGTATTAGAGATTTGTGCAATGTATGTAACAGGCAGAAGGAGGCGTGGCACACCATAAGTTTCATAGGCAAAATATCTTATCATTGACTCGGGTAGCGATTGGACCATGTCCGTCTGTCCGTATAAGGGATGGATCTCCGAGATCATAAGAGCTAGAGACACAAAATTTTACCAAAAGATGCGCGTAATCTAATGTTAGATGAAGTTTGTCGAGTCAAGTCAATATCTTACCCCCTTCCCCGTGACAAGATGTGCGTCGTGTTATTGTGCATCTATGTTCCAAAAATTATCGAAATCCGATAAATACATCAAAAGTTATAGTCAAAAATATGGCCCCCTCGCCTATAAACAGTGTCAAAATTCCATTGCATGTAGATATGGATACATGTGAGCTAGAGTTACAAAATTTGGTGTGGTGACCCTAATCGTTAAAACTGCATCCACCTTTTTTCAATGGAACCCCACCTTCCCCCGCAATCGATTTACGTTAATTACTGCCACACCCCTCAATATACTAATTTGAAAATGGCCACAGACATTTATAAATGTATTTTTGATCTATGTTACAAAATTCAACGACATTGGCCCAAGAATACTGGAGTTTTGGGTATAAAAGTAATTTTTGCTTTCCTAAATAGATAACTTCCCAATAGGAAAACTTGTCAATTGGCACTTCCCAATAGGAAAATGTTAACAGGCATATCGATCTTATGAAAGGAGATATTAAAGTGGGTACTTCCGTCCCCATTTTACCGTATTTAGTGTTTATAAAGAAAAAGGGTATAGGGTATTCCACTGTCGGGCACCTTCCCGACTGTCTGCATCACATTTTTCTTTTTACTAATTGAAATGCACTTGCTGTTGTGCTCAATTTCAATGAATTTTCCATTTTATTACGAAATACGCTGTCAAAATTGTATTTCTCTTTTTTGAGACCCAACTTTGGGTGTGCTGCTGTTTTGCTAGATAATCTATGGGTTGTTCTGTTGACATTATTTCCTGTGAATTCGGGGTTCTTGCAACACCAGCTAAGGAATGCCACTCACACATGCCCCGTGTTAGGGCGTGAATACCACAAATTTATATTTAATTGTTCGATGGCCTGTCCATGGGCTGCATAATTTTTCAATATTTCCATTGGCTGTTGTTGTTGTTGTTGTTGTCATTGGAAATTATGGAAAATTTGTGTGTGACAAATGTTAGGCGCTGACTGCATTCATTAATTTGGGCATTAGCTGGCGAGTGTGAATATCAGATTGAGTATTAATGCTTCATCTCTCTCTTTCTCTTTCTCTCCCTCTCCGTCTCCCTCTCTCTTCCTCTTTTCGTGTGGGTGCGCAGCGACAGAGACTTAACTGTTTATAGATATATCATCATTGGCATAAGAGGCTATCAAACAAATGACTTAGGCAACAAACTTGCTTATGGCGTGCCATAAATTTTAACCCAAAAAAGGCCAGCTTAGTGAAGATTTGATTAATTAACTTAAGTATAAGGTGATCTAGTTCAATATTTATGGATTTTATTTGAATTAGATTAAGAGGTGCTAGGTTTTGATGCCTATAAAGCAGCTATGCTCAGTTTGGTCTCTTGTAGACTGAGCTAGCTTAAAGCGCTACCTACAAGCATTTGGTCTAAAAAGTTTGACGAAATTTTACATTTTTGATATAAAATGTGTGTTTTCAAGCGGTTTTTCAGTCAGTACTCAAACTTTGCACTATTTGTTCTCCATCTTACTCGATGTTAATGTGCCTAACGAGGTTGTTGGTCCAGTTAGTTTTGCCTTGTTTGTCAGGGTAATTTGCCATTTTCGATCCTTGACTTTGCAATTTTGAGGATCCAATCATTTTTGTGTTCTTTGTGCTTAATTACAAAGACTTGTATAGCTAACTTTCTTTCAAATTCTATCTCTGTTTCTACTTTGTCGCCCTGATCTGCTTATTATAATATCCTTCATTAATTCTTTGATTTAAGCTAATAATATTTCATCCAACTGATTGAATGTTTTGGTTTTGATTAGTTTTTAGCTATCCCTCTTTCGACGACTTTAATACACTTTATTATAATTTAAAAAAATTTAGATTAGATTAGACTTGTGGGTGCGATAGCTCCCCAGAGAGGGTTGAACCACCCCTAGCACCCCTATAATTCACTCCCAAAGAAACTTTTGAAAGTTTTTAAACAACAAGCAGCAGATGCCCATTAAACCATATTACTCCCTCTGACTCCAACGGTTCGAATCGAAGAAATTAAAATGAGAGTTCTCGATGTGAATGCCGGCTTGCAGTTCCAGCATTCCAGCTTGGAATTTGGATCGAAACGAAGAAACTAGAGTGAGTTCTCGTTGTGACATTCCAGCTTGGAGAACGCTTCGAAACGAAGTTAACGTGTAAGTTCTCGATGTGAGATTTGCCTGTCGTGGTAGAGATGCTATATGTAAATATGCCAATGTATGCGCCATTCGGTGTTTTTAAGCTTACTTTTTCTATGCGATTTAGTTTCCTGAAACCGTTTATTAACTTAACTTCATGCTAAAGCCCATTAAAATGCAATTAATTTGCCAATTATACTTAATGGAAAAATCGTTGCAAATATATGTAAAAACTGCATAAACAAATAAGCCGCACATCAAGACTTACGAACAAAAACTGATTAAACTTGCAGTGTACACTGTACAACCCATAATTTGAATCGTTTTATATGGCATGTTTTATGTATCAAACCAAATGGCAATTATCATAATTAATGTGCCAAGCGACTTTTAATTATACGAAAAACCGTTGGCGTTGCAACAACAACAAAAGCGTACACATATAAGCCAGATACAGATACGGGTAAGACCGTGTCTAGTTGTAAGTTGGAAATTGAGTAATTATAGCTTGTAATTATAATACTAAACACTTTGCTAAAGCGCTGCGAACAAGGCTCTAATAGTTGAGAGGGCGATAAATGCAGGGCCTGCGATTAAGCTGGACAACTTTTCGCCGGCTTCAGAGACATAAAAGTTACATTTGGGTAGCTTTATGTGCAATGTTGCAAGTCTTTATTGAAAAATCGTTAAATACTGTGGGCAAAGAATACCGGAAATTCCTTTTTAAATCAATATAATCTTCAAAATACACTGGTGCCAACGTTTTTCCAATTTTCGAAACTTGCTGCAAAGTCCTCTTCCGGTATAGCCGTCAATTCCTAATTCATTTTGGTTTCTATCTCATCTATCGATTTAAAACAGTGTCCACGGAGCGGTCTCTTCAGTTGAGCGAATAGCCAGAAGTTACATGGTGCTAAACGGCAATATGGCGTTTTTGGCGAAATGATCACGAATTACGAGCGCAGTATGAGATGGTGCATTAACGTGATGTAAAAACCAAGAATTGTCTCTCCACAAATCCGGTCTTTTTTGACGCACAGCATTACGCAAACGATGCATAACACCCAAATAGTATTATTCGTTGACAGTTTGGCCGGTTGGAAGGAATTCATATTGCGCCACACCACGATAATCGAAGAAAACTGTCAACATGACCTTGATTTTTGAGCTACTTTGGCGTGATTTTTTCAGTCTTGCCTCAGCTCTGGCACGATATTCACCCGATTGATCGAGATCCATGTCTCATCTCCCGTAATCATGCATTTTGTCTTGTTCTGATAGTCGGAAAGCATTGTATCACACACTTCAACGCGGCGCTGTTTTTCCATGAAATTCAGCATTTTAGGCACCAATCGAGATTTCACTTTTCTGAGGCCCAAATGGTCACTCAAAATGGTTTTCACCGATCCTTGCGAAATTCCAACAAGGTCAGTAAGGTCTCAGACTGTCCATCGATGATTTTCGAGCACCAATTCTTTGATTTTGTTAACGTGTTGATGTTGATGGTCGTCCAGGCCGAGCCTCTTCTTCAACGCTTTCTCGACCCTATTTGAACATTTTGTACCACTCATAAACTCTCTCTAAACCATTTGCAACAATTTCAACGTTTCGGCAGTGGAAATTTCATTCCGCACACAAAATTTAATGGATCAGACATTGTATAAAATCAAAAATTTACCATAAGCTGTTTACAAAAGGACGCGTATCTCGAACACTAATGAATATTTTGACGTGTAATTTGGCACAGATGACAGTGAGAGTATTGCCAACTTAAAAATACAAACATTTGTCTCTAACGAAATCTCAAAAAAATTTAAATTTAAATTTTCTGGTATTTTTTTGCTCATAGTAGTATATGCATAATTCAGCTGCAGTGTGTTAATTGATTGTTTATCAAGCTAAATGTACAAGTGGGTTTTCATATGTTAAACTTTGATTTGAATAATGCATAGAGTTTCAGCGTCTAACTGTAAGTTATTAGCCAAATGTATCACGTGGAGTGGCAAAGTAAATGTCAAGCCGTAAAAACAAATCGGAAACAACAACTAAGCGTCTTTGTTGCGCCAAAACAAATAAACAATCATACGCCATGTAGGCGTCACACTAAGCTGTGCGGCTGTGTTGTCTATGGCTGCATTTTCAATAAGCAAACACTTTTGTCATAAAAACCACAAATTTATGTAACTAATTTGAAATAAAATATAAAACTCACCAAATAATATTAAGCTGAGCGCGCAACAAACGATCGATATCAACAATTAGATGAGCGCCAGGGCCCCCCGTTGGGCGCAGCCCAAGAGAATTGAGAAATTTGACGCTTTTACGAGCCTGTTTTCTATGGCATAATATAGCTCCATTGGTGTACCAAATTAAAGCAGTGGACATTGGATTGAAGTCGATGTGTTGTGATGTGATGAGCCACAGCGGCTGACGTTTTGCATATGAAAGGCCAGCGGCTGCGCAGTTGGCGCCCAGAACTGGCTTATCCACGCTATAAGATCTCCAATTTCTAGACTCAAGAAACCAATTTGAAATACTTTGGTAAAAAGGCAACAGACGGCAGCCGCTTGAGCTACATAATTGCCTCAATTAGAAAATAACAAAATAGCTGTGAGCGAGCGAGAGAGAGCGTTATGTATTTGTGGTTCATCAAAACTTAATTAAGCACTTGGGTAAATATTTGTATAAAGTCTGGACAGCATTTTGTAGCGCAAACACAATGCCAAAATCTAATTAAATGCCGCTCTCAAGCGCTGCCCCATGACGCAGCACATTATGAGGGCCAACGCCCACTATAAACAGGCCTATACGAACCAGAGCTATACAGTCTAATCATTCAATTAAAACGCTTACGAATTATTATTATGACAAACAAATGTTGCGACTGAGTCAAAAAGTGATGCCAATCTAGCAAAGTTGCAGGAAGTTCGAAATGAGCGGCGACTCATAAAAAAACACAAAAATTAGAAATGTTACATAGATATTGATCTGCTTTGAGCGGAAGTGTCTAGTAGACTTAACAAGCGTAAAATGCAATTGGAAATTTCAAGTTCGTTGCCTAAGTCTTTCGTTTAGTCAAATGCACGAACATGGACTTTACATTAATTACTTAATTTAATGCAACATAACACTAATGCAACACCTTACAATAAGTTTACCAATAGCAAGAACGATGACTACAACAAAAATTTGATGCAGACAGTTGGGACGGTGCCCGACAGTGGAATACCCTGTACCCTTTTTTCCCCATAAGCACTAAATCCAGCATACGGTAAAATGGGAACGAAAGTATTTTCTTTTATGTCTCTTTTTACAAGTTTAATATGACTGTAAGCATTTTCCTTTTGGGAAGTTCCAATTGACAAGTTTTCTTATTGGGATATTTCTTTCATGCCCATAACTCCAGTATTCTTGAGCCAATGTTGATGAATTTTGTAACATAGATCAAAAATACATTTATAAATGTCTGCGGCAATTTCCAAATCAATATATGGGGGGGGGGGCAGTAATTAGGATAAATCGATTGGGTGGGAAGGGGGGTTCCGTTAAAAAAAAGCCGGATGCAGTTTTAACGATTAGGCTGACACGAGTCTCCACACCAAATTTTGTAACTCTAGCTCACATGTATCCATATCTACATGTAGTTGAATTTTGAAGCACTTTATTGGCGAGGGGGGGGGGGTAAAATTAGCATATTTTTGACTATAACTTTTGATGTTTTTATCCGATCTCGATCATTTTTGGAACATAGATGCATATTAACACGACGCACATCTATGGGGAGTTTCGAGTTGATAGACTTAATGGTGCGGTTGTTAACCTTGCAAATCTGTCACGGGGGAAGGGGGTAAGATATTGACTTGATTCGACTAACTTCATCTTACATTAGATTACGAGCATCTTTTGGTAAAATTTTGTGTTTCTGGTTCTTATGGTCTCGGAGATCTATCCCCTCATACGGACAGACGGACATGGTCCAATCGCTGCCCGAGTCAATGATAAGACTTTTTGCCCATGGAACTTATGGTGTACCCCGCCTCCTTCATACATTGCACAAATCTATAATACCCTTGTACACTATGTGTACAGGGTATAATTAATTACTTAATTTAATGCAACATAACTCTAAGGCAACACCTTACAATAAGTTTACCAATAACAAGAACGATGACGACAACAAAAAGCACTAACATTGACAATTTGCCGGCTTAAACCTGTTACCTGATTGCCCCGCGTTCAGCTTTAAGCAGCTTCATCACCTTAGCCACCACTATCAGCACCATCATCATTATCATCATCATCATCATCATTATCAATGGGCAGAGCTCTGCTGCACGATCCTTGCCACATACACATATCGGACGCGTACACATAACAGATTAGTTAGCATATCCCATATCAGGGTAATTATTGTTAAATGAGATAACGATCTTGTACTCCGTTGACATTTATTTATTTTCCTTAATTTTGCTGTATTAATCTTCTTGGAAACACACATTAAACACACGAAACAAACGGCATCAAATACAACAAAAACAAAGACAACGAGACTAAAACTGTTGCCGTTGTGGCACGTCGCCACATCGCCGCTGCTGCCTCTCTGCCAGCGCGTGAGCAACATCATCATCGGCATCATCATCATCGGCACTGATCAACGCCAGCTACAAAATCAACAGCATCAATTTGGCTTTATTGGCATGCGTGCGGACAGTGCGGACAGCTTGGCGGAGCCGCTGCTCCCAATGATCTTATAACTAGAGATGAGCGTAAATGTCACTTTTTGGATGCTAAAACAAAAAGCTCGTGAGTGCTTGGGCAAAACTTTAAGCTAGCCAAAAGCAAAGGGTAAACCGAAATTGAAGATTTACAATATTTGTGCATACAGAAGCTACAAGCTGGGATTCATTTATCAAGTAATGTTGAGCGATCTTCAATGAATTTGTGAGTTTTGCTTCAAGTTTGTATATGAAATGTTACAGCATCGACTGCAACCATGCAAAAATATGCTGAGAGGCTGCTGAAACATATTTTTTTGGAAAAATATATTGGGTGATACCTTTTTACTGCATACTTGCACCACCTTGGAGTCCCGCCTAGTAGTGCCTACAAATTTTTGCTTTATGTGGTTCAAAGAGCAATTACGCTTAGAAAATAGATGATTATTAAGGACAACTATAAATATGCAACATAGATCTAGCTATAAATTGAATACATGCATATTTTCATTTTATAAATAAGAATGTGTTTTTATGCCTTCAACACAGCTGTTTTCCAAAGTTCACACTATTTCATGAAAACATGTTTTCCAAAGCACAATATAACATGCGAAATAAAACCTTAGCTAGCATAGTGAAAATAAATCAAAATTTGCTACCCTCCAAAATTATTATTATTATTATCCCATTTCTATTAGTAGGTGTTGCCAAACTCTGTGCACATTTTTAGCAAAAAAATAATAGTAGTTCCTAAGGTTTTGTGTCATTGTATGTAGTTTTATGCTTTTTTGTCCACCAAAATAAGATTTTTTCCAAAATTTACACTTGTAACAACATAGATCGTTCCAGGAGCCTTAAGTGGATCAACACAATTCACATTTCACTAAAACATTTATGCAAAGATCGGTCACATACAGAATTTTGGATTCATTATTATATATATAGATGAATAAAAAAGAGACCGATAACCAAACTAATTCAGGAGTGCCCGCAATTGATCAACTAAATACTCAACAACGTGAAAGACTCAAATGAGACATATAAGGACTGAACGAAATGCATCTTCGAATCATGCAAGTTTTTAAGACGCATACTAACGCTTGAGAAAGTTTCGAAAACCGAGGTAAAGCCACAAATCAACGCAGGGGCTGAATAGAAATTTCGCAAAATATGGGTACAAGGAATTCGTAGTCTCGCAAGAGTGCCCTGCCTAGAAAGAACAATGCTGGCAGAGTGTTTAATTTTGTTCCCAAAAATAAAGAATCTATCAGACATTGTATATTTGTAAGCAAAGATCATCGTAAAATAACACCAAGTTTCAACAAAGTTCTAGCATTATGTATACTAGATATGGAATCATGTGTCTCACTCGTATTTAACTGTTTTTAAGTATATTAACACGATTATCATTAAATAAAATGAAAATTGAGTGATTGTCGCAATTTGAACCAAAAGACTGCACTTGAGGTACACTTCGAAACATGACAGAGGGGTTAAGCAAGAAACAGTTGTGTGACACAGAACTCTTTTTTGCATTGCGTGTTTCCTTCGTTTCTTGTTTAGGTTCCATCTCTACTTCAAACTCTTGAGGAGCTGAAGATTGAAGCTCAACGTCATTAAGAAATGTGTAGCCTTTGACAATTTTCATTATTGACGCCATCGATCAGCTAATTGCTTATCTTTTGACTAACTCGCTGTCTCTTTCCCTCTCTCTCTGTCTCTCTCTCTCTCTCTTCTCGCCATCATATTCTGTTAATTATTTTATTCATTTTGACTCAAAATATAACTGACTGCTGGCTGACATGCATGCAACTGAAATAGCGTACTTATCAAAAATGAATGTCAAGTAATTAATAACACAAAATGGCAACACACACACACACACACACAGCTGAAGCTATCAAAAGTTGAGTTAGACAGATGTACACACACACACACACACACACACACACACACACACACGCACAAACATGGATTTAGTAATTAAACGAACATAGAGGTTAACACTGACACCGGTTACACCCGCTGACTCTTTGGCTTTTGGATTGGAGCGCAAGTCAAGCTGAAGCTGAAGCTGAAGCACGGAGTAAAACAAAACTCAATTAAAATCAAACAAACTCTGAAATGAGGCAGACATCAGACACAAAGCAACAACAACAGCAACTTGACCATTGCGTACGAAGAAGCAAACGCTAAGAGTTAAAGAGTTAAAGAGCGAGAGAGCAGCAGCTAATTTAACCAAATTGGATTACTTAATAAGTTTATTGGATAAATAACTTGAAACGGCAATAACAGTTACAACAACAACAACAACAACAGCTACGCGTCATGCCCAAAAGCATAAAGTGAATGTTTCTATACCCTATACACATAGTGTACAAGGGTATTATAGATTTGTGCAATGTATGCAACAGGCAGAAGGAGGCGTGGCACACCATAAGTTTCATGGGCAATTGGCGATTGGACCATGTCCGTCTATCCGTATGATGGGATAGATCTCCGAGACCATAAGAGCTAGAAACACAAAACATTACCAAAAGATGCGCGTAATCTAATGTAAGATGAAGATTGTCGAATCAAGTCGATATCTTACCCATATCCGCTTCCCCCGTGACAGATTTGCGCGGTTAACAACCGCACCATTGAGTCTATCAACTCGAAACTCCTCATAGATGTGCGTTGTTAATGTGCATCTATGTTTCAAAAATGATCGAGATCGGATAAATACATCAAAAGTTATAGTCGCCTATAAACTGTGCCAAAATTCCACTACGTGTAGATATGGTTACATGTGAGCAAATACAAAATTTGGTGTGGAGACTCGTGTGACCCTAATCGTTAAAACTGCATCCACTTTTTTTCAATGAAACCCCCGCCCCATCTTCCAACGCAATCGATTTACCTTAATTACTGCCACATTACTGCCACTATATTGATTTGAAAATTGCCGCAGACATTTATAAATGTATTTTTGATCTATGTTACGAAATTCAACGACATTGGCCCAAAAATACTCGAGTTTTGAGTATAAAAGTAATTTTTGCCACCACTTCCCAATAGGAAAACTTGTCAATTGGAACTTCCCAATAGAAAAATGCTTACAGTCATATTAAACTTGTAAAAAGAGACATAAAAGAAAATGCCTTTTACCTTATGCTGGATTTAGTGTTTATGGGGGAAAAAAAATTACAGGGTATTCCACTGTCGGGCACCTTCCCGACTGTCTGCGTCAAATTTTTTTTTTTTGTTATTTAGTTTTTTGTTGTTTCATTACGTTTGCTTGGGGCGCGCCACAAACAAACCTTTAAGGCATTCAAAATAAGCCAAAAAAAAAAAAACAACAACAACTTGTCTGTGTGTGTAGAAAAATTGTGTGTTAATTTCCGAGAATTACCAGGTTTTTCTCAACGTTTGTTTATTACGGGCAATCATGTTCTCTACGCTTCTATAGAAAATATGTGGCTCCAAATAATATCCAAAAATCAAATGGAAAAGGGTAACGAATGCAACGTCTTCGCTGTGCATTATACAGCTGTGGGTGTATTGTAATTTATTATTAATTATAACAATTTTGATAGACCATAATCAAAGCAGTCAGACAGACGGACAGGCATGCATATGCGTTATCATATCTTCGCTCAAGATCAGTTTTTATGACACGTAGAGTTCATTTCACTTGTTTTTTTTTTTGGGGGGGCTACCCTAATGTGCGTGCTAAGCAAACACAGCTAAATTGCTTTAATTTGGTGTTTTTGTTTTGGTTGAAATGTGATTGAAATCTGAAAGCGTACTTATATGTTATATATACACATTACTTTCATTTAGTGACGTAACTGCAACAATTGTGGCCAGTGGCAATGTTTCGCGGGCCCAAATCCATGCTTGCCATATCATAAAGCAGACATGCTCGTCGTTAAAGACTTCTTGGAACGATAAGTTTTAGAACGATTTCTGAATCGATAATATTTTAGAACAGCAAGCTTCTAAAGAACAAGCAGATTGGAGATATGTTGTTGACAGAATTGAAACAACGAGTTAAGCGCTTACACGACCTTTGGCACTCTGACGTCATCATGAGTGGATTAATGATCCAGCAAACTTGTGAGTCTGCCGAATTCTTGTTCTTAACTGGCCTTAACAAATCGTTACAGGGTTACGGTCTTACGTAGAGCACTCCTCCAGGCGCCTCTACTTTTCGCGCACCTTCTGCAATCAATGATAACAAAAGTAGCAAGTGTGCTCTCTACCTTGTGCTCCCAACGGAGGCATGGCCTTCAACAATCGCATTGAAGACCTTTCTTGCTGTAGTTTCTTTAACCATACACACAACATGACATAATCAGCGCTAGTCATTCGATTGAATATGTCAATGTCGAGCTCGTAGATTTCGTCGTTCCGTCGATTGCCATAGCCGTTGCCAACGAGTAAAGAGCCAAATATCTTACGGAGTACTTTTTGATGTAAGACTCCAAGGGCAGCCCTTTAAAACAAAACGGGAAAGATGAGCGTTTTATAGAGTGTTAGTTTCATCTGACGAGATTGATCTCTACTACTAATATGCCTGCTAAGACCAAAGCAACATCTGTTGGTAAGAGTGATTCTCCGCTTGATCTCTATGCTCATACCGTTCTTCATTGTGACGGTGGTGCCAAGGCAGACGAAAACCTTGACAACATCAAAAGTATAGCTCTAAGTATAAGCTCTACTCAAAGTATATGCTTTTACTTCGTCTTGCTCTCTTTCAATAGCCGCAAAGGCTAACTGCTCGCTTAGTACGAGCGACATCGACTGGAAACTGGAAACCCTTATAGAATACTGTACCATTTCGATGTACTTCGGCTTTTCACTACACATTCTCCAACAAAGGTTGAAGAGGTCGCAGAAGGGTTGATCGCCTTGTCTGAAGACTCACTTGGTGTCAAAAGGTTCGGAGAGGTTCTTTCCTAAGTTGACGGATGTGTGTTGCTCAACGTAATCCTGCAAAGTCAGAGAGTGCAGCATATACGCGATCCCTCAACGGGCTATCAAATGCTGCGTTATAATCGACAAAGAGATGATGGGTGTCGATTTGGCGTTCGTGGATCTTTTCCAGAATTCGGCATAGTGTGAATATCTGCTCAATGGTAGACTTACTGGGCCTAAAACCACACTTATTAGGTCCAATCAGTTCTTTCGCAAACGGCTTTAGTCTTTCACACAACAGACTCGATAGGGCTTTATATGCGATGGAAAGATCTGGTGTTTTAATGCCCTTCTCCCACCATAATTGGTAGCCAAAAATGCTTTGAAAACAAAAACAACAATGTTCACAATCGATTACTATGCCTTACAAAAGTCGTTGTTATCGGCAATTGTCGTGCAACTTCCAGTGGGAGAAGGGCATTACGAACAATTAAAATTCGACAGCGTTATTAAAAGTTAAGCCAAACAAATCTTGATCTTTTCCGAGTATTATTTTGCTATATTCATAAACGCACCTCGTGACAAGCCCTTCGCACACCGCCAACCTATTCCATAATCCATGTAACTTTCATTATAAGTTTGGACTTGTACTGATAGTTAGCGCAATTGCCTGCAAATTAGTGTATAATTTACTACGTTTCACTTAATTTCAAACCACTCTATATGTATGGCCTGTCTCTCGCTTACCTAACCAAATGTCACTGGAGACGCCTCCGAATCGAAACCTTTGACAAACCCATAACATTTAGTGCTGTTAACAGCTACTAATTGCACTCAATGCGATGCTTAATTAGCCATATCAATGCCTTGTTTACTCGCTGCAAACCAATTCAACTGTTATTTAATTGTAATTTCCCAGACAAACTAATAGCTTTTCATGTAAGACCAGATCTAGCAAGTAAGTAGCCGATATATCGTTGTGACTGTCTGTATCTGTCGCATAAATTCCGAATCCGTGATAATAAATTTCGATTTTAAATCATTAGCACACCTTGCGCAAAAGTGCCGCAATCGCATATCATTTAACGTATTTGTATCTTAGATTGGAACTCGTTTTCTTGCCATATACAAATACATTTTAAGCTTAAGTGTAGTGCCCCCTCGCACCCCCGCTCAAGGGGCTGCTCTTTCTGCAACTGCGCTCAATTAAATTCTACAATAAAACACGATTTGCATTTTAAATTATGCAATTAAAATGCTTATGAAATCTATAAAAATCACTAAATGCATTTTATAGTCTGCTAAGCACACACACACACACACACACTCACACTCACATAGATACATCTGTGAACTCGGTAATGCCAAATGTCACACTTTAATTAATTGGCAATGCATAATTTAGTGATGATTGTGGTTTTGTGGTTAAGTTGTTTATGCTACAAGTTGCAATGACTTAAAGTCACATGTGAGGTAACTGCATATTTAACTTTCACTGAAATAACATTTTAGAGCTTCCCTTTATATTGAAAGGCTTCAGAAGTCAGACCCTGACCTTCGACACAACTTTTTCAGAATTTTCATTCGAATTTGATGTGCTTTTGAATCTGCTCGTAAATGCGAGAGTTTTTATCTAATTTTGAAAGGTTTTAGTTTGGTAAAAGGAAAGTCTGTGCCGAGCTTTATGTTTGGAGCATAAAAATTTTGTTGTTGGAAATGCGAACTAAGGCCTAAAAGAGTTGTGCGTAGGGTTTGGGACCCACCACTTAAAACCACAATGCCAATGTAAAGATGTTAAAAAGCCTTGGAAAAGGTACCCCGAAAGTCGGAGACTACGCAACCGTGTCTCCCGGTTCACACCAAACGAAAGGCTGGCAACAATTCGCATCGAAGCGAAATTCTTATCAGCCCTATTATAGCGCACGCCCGACGAAGGACAAGGATAATGTGACCAAAAATGCGTACTACGACAAACTGGAGTCGGTCTATGACCGCTGCCCAGCCCATGATATTCAAATTGTTTTAGACGATTTTGTTGGAAAAGTGGGAAGCGAGCGCCTCTTTGGTCCTACTGTCTGACAATACAGCCTTCACGAGAGCACCTCGCACAACGGTTTAATGCTAATTGACTTCGCCGCGGCGCAAAACATGGTAGTTCGATATCCATAATGCTACATGGCTGTCTCTTTATCAATCTACACTCAACCAGATTGATCATGTTGTGATTGATGGAAGGCATGCATCCTGTGTGCTTGATGTTCGTACGTTCAGAGGGGTCAACATGCGCATGTGGTTAAACAAAGCTGCAATCACAGCAGGCTGCCAAATCCTTTTACGCTCAACTCTCTAAGCAGCTCACTCAATCCCCCTCAAAACCTGATAGCGCCGAGGGACTTTGGAAACATATATAACGCTCCTTGCATACCAAAGCGGAGAAGGTCTTTGGTTTCCAAAGCCCACTGCCGTGGATCCAATGGTACGATCAGGAGTGTCGCGAACCCACTGCAGTGAAGAATGCCGCCTATAGAAGGACCCTGCAGAGTTCGTAATTGCATCGAATGCGGGAGTCGTTGCCAACACGTAAAGGGCCAAAATTCTTATGGATTACTTTCCGCTGAAACACTCCAAGTACATTTTCATCAAATTGCGTCATCATCCATGCTTCAAAGCCTCAATGAGGATGATAAGCTAGCTCTGCTAGACGCAGAGTGTTGGTTTCGTCTGGCGAGCGTGTTCTCTACTATTCATTTGCATACTAAGACCAAAGTGACATCCATTGGCATTGTGATTCTCCGCTTGATCTCCAAGCTGACATCGTTCTTCATTGTGGCGGTGGTGCCAAGATAGATGAAAAGCTCGACAACATTTAAAGTATAGTTTTCAACATCAAGCTGAGCGTCCAACTGCAGCGTCTCTCTTCTCAAAGAAAGCTTATACTATGTCTTGCGCTCATTTATAAGAGAGCCAGATCCTGGCTATGTATTCTCCAATAGCTGCCAAGGCTCCTACAACTGCTCGCTTCGTACGATCACTTATATCGATATCCTCTGCGTAGGCGAGCAATTGGACTCTCTTATAACCTAATCTTGTCCCGTTCCGATGTACTTCGGCCTTTCACAACACACTGCCCATCGCAAAGTTGAAGAGTTTGAAGGATGCGCCATCGCCTGGTCTGAAGCCATGCTCGGTATTAAAAGGCTCGGAGAGGTTCGTTCCTACCTTGACGGAGTTATGTGTGTTGCTCAAAGTAATTCTGCAAAGTCAGAAAGTGCGGCTTATACGCGATCCCACAACGGTCTATTAAATGCTGCTTCGTAGTCGATAAAGAGTTGGTGGGTGTCGACTAGGTATTCGTGAATCTTTCGCAGGATTTGGCGTAGTGTTAAAATTTGGTCAATGCTATACTAAAGCCACACTAAGAAGGTCAGTTCTTTCGCAAATCACTTCAGTTTTTCACACAATAACCTCAACAAAAAGAAGGCTGATAAAACAGTTGTTAGCGCACACCGTGAGGTCACACTTCTTGAGGACGGGGCAGAGGTTTTATCGGTCATGCTCTCATGGTGACAAGGCGCCTCTCCATCTTCCTCATCTCCCGACTGTGGTCTCGTACAGATCGCAACTTTTGCAGTGTGGCAGCTTTATAAATAATAAATAATATCAAAAAACAAGTCATCTTCCAGGCTTATATTAGATGCCAGTATTCCGAGATATATATCAGGTTCATATCGTATCTGATGATTTTATTTCGTATCCTTCGAGTGAAAAAGAATGCAAAAACTAGGCACATGTATGCACTGTCTTGGGAATGGTAGCTTTTCAGCAAGTCGACAAAAACAGTGCCAAAAGAGAAGTGGAAGCGAGTAACAGATTGTGTTGTCCAGTGTTTCACTTTTTTTGGCACCAGCAGCGTGCAGTGTATCGCAGAAGCTTAAGTAAGTCTGTTACATGAATTTTAAATTTTGAAAATATCTTTACTCCTTCGTAAGTTATGAATGTTGCCGATGAGAAGTCAGATGGCCCCACTTTGCGACGTAAATGAAAATGCTTCACAGAATGACGGAATGTAAAGCACAACATGAAAAAATATATAAAACCGAAACCCTACCGGTATAAATATATCGGTTTTAAATCGGTTATTTTAGAAAATTATGACGGTTATTCTAAAAAAAATGTATTTCGCTTAGGCGCTCGTTACACGAAGCGTGATTTTCAAGTGAGAAAGTGAAAAAATCTCTCACAAAATCTCGCTCGATTTTAAAATGCATTCTAATACCTTACGGTATGGTTACGGTTTCAAAAAGCGGTTGTTTTGGATAATGGTCACGGTTTCGATTACGGCTTGAATCCCTGGCTTCAATACCTCATAAACAATACCTATTTATCTTTGATCATAACTGAAAATATTAAAAAATTACATATTCGTTGCGAAATGAATTCATTTTTTAAGATCATTTCTTAATGTTTTAAGGATATAACTTTTAGCCGAGAAATCAGTCATCTTGCTCAGAGCTAAATGGGTTGTGCGTAGGGTTTCCATGAGATCCAGTTTCGAAAACGTAGAAATTGTAATTAGCAAAGAAGTTACAGGCGGATCTGGACCATATTTACACGAAGCGAGTACTTAATCCCTGTTCCGTTATATGCCTTTAAAATCAAGCGAAACTTGCTGTTACGCTTTTTGCAAACTTTGCTTACGGAAAAGGGAAAACCAGCTGACGATTTGGTTTCATAGCTAAAGGCAGTTTGCATCAGTTTACATCGGTTACCAAAACTCTAACCAGCCTATTTAGAGCATATTTTAGCCATTTTCCCAAGGCTAAATTCTTGGCTCATATTCAAAACTAGAAATTCGGCGTAATAAAAATTTAATAGTGCTAGCTAAAAGCATAAAAACTAAATCGCTTTGAAATGAGCTTATAATATATATATTGAAGATTTTTTTTAGTCCACAATAAAGTTGAACAATAAAAAATAATATTTTATGTACCCCACATATATTTTTATCTAGTTTTTATTAGTTAATTTTATGATTCAAATAAATTAACAGTTGCCAAAGCAGAAAGAAAGACAAACTTTTTTATGTTTTCAATACGAATATTTTATATTTTATATAATAATATTTTTGTTGCATTTTTTTTTTAAATTTAATTGTTTACTTAGGCATAAAACTAACAACTAATGCTAGAGCAACGTTTCAGTTTTAACGTTGCATAAAGTTATTAAATTTAAAAAAACTAATGATAGAATTTCGTGCTTAGAAGCTAGTTATAAATTAATGCATGAAATTTACTAATTAGGCGTAGTTTTTGTGTAGAGTTCTTCGTTTTTTATACTTTATAAATATTTACAAGCTTAACTTATTAGATTTGTACAATTGAAGTTGTTTGGAACAAGCGAAGCTTAAAGAGAAACTTGGCTCGATTTTGAGCTCAACTCAATTTTGGCTCTGGGTCTTGAGAAAAAGTTTTAAAATTGGCGTCGGCAGCAGCAAAGACAAACAAAGTCAGAACCTAATTTGTTAGATACAAAAAGTATCTTTTTTGTTTTTGGCACATTTGAAGTAAGTTTAAGTTAAGTATCTTCTAAGATTCGTTTTTGCTGCCTTGGAACAAAAGATCTTCATACGAGCACTATATACATAGACTTAGCCTAAAGCTTGCCGGTTTAAGAATATATCACAAAAAAACTATTTTATCAGCTTCCAACGATCTTCACACACTTTGCAGACTTTTCGATTTTGAAACACGCAACGCAAAGCAATTTGGCGCTTCTTCATGGAAGGAACTCACAGATAGCTGCGCCTCGGTTGCGGTTCCAAGCACACACACACACAAATGCACGCACGGCGAGGTATTATACAGAGGAGTCGGGGCTTGGAGAGAGGAGTGGCAGCAACATTAGCTTAATGACTGGCATCAAGTTCATGCTCGTCATCGCTGGGGCAGTCATCCATCTCCATGTCGATGAGCTCGTCGTCGTCCTCATCGCCGCTGGCATTATGCGAGTTGCGGTCCGATGAGCCGCCGCCCTTTTCATCCTCCTGCTGCATGCGTTTATGTTTGGTGCGTCGATTCTGGAACCAGACTTTCACCTGTGTCTCCGAAAGATTGAGTGATTGAGCCAAAGCTTTGCGTTCTGCTCCTACGACATACTGATTGCTTTCGAACGCATGTTCCAGTTTCAGCAGCTGCGAGGGTGAGAAGGCAGTGCGTATGCGTTTGGGTTTGCGGAAGGGCTGTAGCAGGAAGTCTGTAAGTAAGCAAGTAAAGAGCGGATGCGGCAATTAGTTAAACTGTGAGAAAGAAAGCTTGAGGCAGCTTTTAAGACTAAAAGTTTTATGTTTAAATGCTACTTACTTCCTGGAAAGCGATGCGGAAAGATGCGTCCATGTCGGCTCAGTAACCAGGGATACAGCGGATAGCTTTCGCGTGGCATGCCTGGATTGGGCATAAAAGGCGAACCATGTGGCGGCAAACCGGCGGCTGCTGCGGCTGCCGCTGCTGGACCCAAAACATGACCGGCCTGCAAGGCGGCAGCCATTTGAAACTGCGCTGCAGCTATGAGATGCGGATTGTGCGCAGGATTGTGTCCCATTTCAGGTGGTGCATTGATATAGGGCGGCAGGGCCTTAATATCAGGCATGCCTGGTTGATTGGGTGGCGGTGGTGGTGCGCCAGGACCGACGGGAAACGGTCTTACTAAACCAGCTGGTGGCATACCGGGCATCATAATGGGTCCACCCGCATGCATAGGCGGCTTCGGATAGCTCTGCTGTGGTGGCGTATTGTGCGGACTGTTGATCAGCAGTGAGGGCGATGAGGAAGGTTGCGACGATTGTGGTGACACTGACTTGGGCGGCGTATGTGGTGGCTGTATGCGCTGTGCGGGATTTTCGGCTTGTTCTTGCGCTGGCGGTGCGGGTGAACGCTCACGTTTGACAGCCGCTGAGGGCGGCACATCGCTGTCGGGCGATAGGCGTGTTTGCAGTGGACTATAAGCGCCAGCGTTGGCATTAAGACTGTTGGCCATGGCGGCATTGTGCTGCAAACGCTGCAGCAGATCTTGTATGTCTTGATGGGATTTGGGTGTGCCGTGATGTTGTTGTTGTTGATGCTGCTGCTGCTGCATGAGTAAATGTTGGTGTAAAGCATGCTGCTGGGCAGGCGACAAGTGTGGCGTCATGTGCGTAGGCATGTGTGACAACATGTGCGCATGGTGTCCAGGCAAGCTCATAATGTGATGCGGTGGCGTGCCTGGCAAATGTGTGGCACCGGACAGCAGTGTGATACCAGCGGGCGGTGTTTGTGGCGGTGAGCTGGGTCCATTGCGTTCCGCGGCGGGACTGCCGGGCTGACCATGCTCAGTGTTGCCATTGCTATTATGATTGTTGTTGTGGTTGTTGTTGTTGTTGTTATTGTTGCCGGCGGCTATTGGCGTTTGGGCAGCCGCATCGTTGCCAACGATCGATTCTATGCTGAAGCCGATCTTCTGCTTGGGCGTGGGCATCATGACGGCTGAGGTGGGTACCGGCGGAATCATCTTAGTCATAAATACGCGCGGTATGGGTGCTGGCAGCGTGGGCGAGGCGGCGATTAGTTCGGCTATGTTTGCGGCTTTTTTGCGAAACGTTGGCGTAAAGCGAAAATCTTGATGTCTTTTGCGTATTAATCCTTTTTGGCAGCGGTTATGTGTATATGAACTTAGCTTTTAACACTAGCTACACGGGCGCAACATTTGTGCGCTTGACACAGACACACACACACAGTCACTTGGTATCCCACAGATACACTTGCACTTGTAGTTTATACTTTGCTTGTAATTTCTCTATGTGTATTTTATAGGCTTTCACGCGTTTATATGCGGCAAGTTGTGCGTTTAATGAAAACAACTTTCTACACTTTATATACGAATTTGCGTTTATGCGATCGACGCGCTCAGAACGTGTTCACTCGACGACAGTCACAGTCTGAATAATCGAGAGTAGCGCAGCTCAAGCACCAAGTCTACGCAGTGGGAATTTGTAGTTGCTTATCGCTCGCTCTCTGCGCACACACACACACACAAACGCACACACACACACACACACACACACACACACACGCACACACACACGCACACACACACTCAAACACGTCAAACCGGTTGCAGTCGCATTTGTAGCTGCTCTGTGCGAATGCAAGCGCACTATTTGATGTGCTGCTGCTATCGCACTCCAACAGCCGCGCCTCTGCCTTGACTTGCTCAATCTTCTTGTGGATTTTATCTGACAGCTATGCCGCCTGTCCTCAAGTGTGAGTGAAATAGCATTTGCAGCTCCTCACACAAGGCGTTCCCGGTTCCGATTCAATTCGCTACGTTTTACGCTGCTTTTAGCTACTGCGTTTTGTCTATGTATTTTCTGCATATGGCTTCCGTTCCCGCTGCTGCTGCTGCTGCTGCTGTTGGTTGTTGTTGTTCGTTTGTTGTTGCTTTTGTTGGTTGTTCGTTGTTGTTGTTCGTTGGTTGTTCGTTTGTTGTTGCTCTTGTTGGTATTGTGGCTGTGCTGTCTTTGTGTAATTTGGCTTAAACTGCCATTCAAAGTTTTTGTGGTAAATTTCACGTTTTCATTTTGCCAAAAACCAAGCGCGTTCAAAATGAAAATGCAGAAAATGTAGTTAATGGGCAAGCGGCAGCAGCAGCAGCAGCAAAGAGCTGGGAAAATGCTCAACACTTAGAAAGTAGAGGGTGAAAAACTAACTAATAATGCGTCATTTCATGGCAATTTTTGTTGGTTTTGTTCTTTGTTTGATCTTGGCAACATTTTTGGGGCGTTTTGCTCTATTTATTTGGTAAATATACATTTGTGGATTTGAGATTTAATGGAAATTTAGCGTCAAAAATTTTGTGTTCTTTGTGTTGCTTCTGGTTGTAGAGCTTGTAATTTAGATTTTCAATGCCGTACGCAGAGGTACTTAAGAATACACTTGTGGGGTCATATGGAAGAGTAGCTTAAGTCGACATAAGGAAATGTTGAGTTATTGCGCTCTATAACTTTTTCGAAGTTATTACAAGTCACTGTTCCTTTTTTAAGTTTGTGAAAGAAGAAATGTACAAATTTTGAAAAAGAAATGTTGACTTGAATTAACATCTTTAAAGCTCCAGCACGTAATAACTCAACATTTCCTTAAGTCAACTTAAGCTACTCTTCCATATGACCACAGATATGCTTCAGAAGACGCTCACAAAATTTGAACTTTAACAGTTTTGAATAATTCTGATATTAGAATTTACGTTTTTGTTGCATAAAAAACTGTAATTTGTTGAGAAATGCTTTTTTATCCATTCTTCAACATGTTTTTAGAACTTCTTATGCTTTAAATTAAGATTTACTTGTACATGTAAATGGAAATGTAAGCTCCTATTTTTTACAGTTTAAGTTTTTAAAGACTTTTTAGATGCAAAAAACTAGCTTGTGATTGTTAAAGGACATTAATCACATTTACTTTACGATTTACGAAATCATAGTAGACTTCTATAGGTTTGGTGGCACATAGAAAGCGTCGGTCCTTTGTGTAACCGGCTGTTTAAACCCACAAAGTTGTCTTCTAGTAGTAGACTTGTGTTGACCTAGGCGCACGCCAGTACCCTGACATGATAGAAGTTGCTGTCCATGCCTTTCAGTGCTACCACACCTTAGATGTTCCATTGTTTTGATACATAAGTTAAGCATTTATTTTAAGTTTCTTCTGATTCCTGGCATTTCCTGAAACTGTCCTCAATTGCTTTTCTTTTTGTATGAGCGGCTGCTAGGCAGTGTCCATATGGTAAAGTTACCATTAAGCTGGTACATTTCATATAAGAGTTTCGGCAGCAGGGAATTTGTTTCCCCGCATTCTGTTTTTCAGCCTAGGTGGGGTTTCTGGCTATATAGCGGCTTTATATATTCCGCTGCATTCGGTAACCCTAACTTTTACCAAGCTGTCCGCCATTTTGCTTCCATTGACGGACTGATGGTTCGATAGCAGTAGAAATACACCAACTCTGAGGAGCTTAGTTCATCTAAAACAACCTCCCTAGCCAACTAGTTTTGTGACTAATGGAGTTCGGACAGCATTAACACGGTAGCTTTAGTTCTGGTTTCGCTCACTAAGGCGTTGTATTGGTGGTTGTTCCACTAAGGTGGTTCATTTGTCGGGTTCCATTATGGTTTTGTGTTGATTTGAAATGAGTTCGGGGAGTCATGTTAGCCAAGCTAATGAACCTCTCAGTCAAACAAAAACTGTACTCAAAGCTTTAAGACGCTTATTCTATTTCAGTTGTGGAAAGAGTTTTAGACGTGCGTGTCCATGGCGTGAGCTCCCTTGAATGATTTTTATGCCTTAGTTGCATTAGACCCCGTGATATACGATATGCCATGCTGCTAGAAGTACAATATTAAAAATAATATTGATAAAACTATGCGAAAGTAGAAGGAATATTGTCAGCCATGTTCCTATTTTCGAAAACTTTTTAAGTTTAAACGCATCAGTTTAGTTTAAAGGAAAGAGCGGCAAGCATTAAGCATTATTATTATTATACATTATTATGATGAGGATTAGGAACATGAACAAGACAAAGCGAACAGGCGGCGGAGCCCCTAGTATTTCTTAACAAAGAAAAAACTAAAAACATTATACACATGACGCTATAATAAACTGTAATGAAAGAAACTTTTTTAGATCTCTAGATACATATTCACCAATGCTATGGTTTCATCTCCTCAAAAAATATTTGGGAATATGAGAAATAAGTATGTAAACTGAAATATGTTTAAAATATAATAATTTAAAGAACCTACAAATTTAGTTAGGTTTTCCATTCCCATAAATAATATTATCCAATTGAAGATCATTCCTTGAATTATAATTAATTTAAATTCTTTTCATACGTTTTGGTTTCCAAATGCATAGCACACCAAAAATATACATATTATGATCATATTTCATAGTTTCAACCAAAATTTGCTTCGCTTTGTTAAGAAATCTGGACAACTTTTAACACAAATTCAGCTACTTATAAATTCCAGACAACAAATGCAATTCAAAATTGCTGCCAAAATAAATCATATATCGAGCACATTTTCTGCGACAGTTTTATGCTCTAAAAAAAAGCAAAAATTACTTAGTACTTACAATTTAAATGTTAATTTTTAACACTGGCGCCAAAAAACTCTTTCTGGCACACGACAAACTTGGCATAATTTATGTCACTTCAACGAATTTTGTAAGATTTATACAAAGGTTTTGATATTTTGCACATAAATGATCACACGAACTGAAATTGTAAATGAAATCAGAGCATTGCGAGCAATTGCCAAACGTGCCTAGATTTTCATCATCCCAAAAATCACCAAAAAGCCCAAAACAAGACTCTCGAAAAATCGAACACAAAAAGACTTACGCTACGTATAGCAATTAGTAATCAGCAACAAAATTTTAGTGTTTTTCACACTGCTCTACATGTGTTGGGTTTTTGTTCTTGAGGTTATCAGCTGGTCACACAATATTTATGAGTTTTCAAATTTGTATTCTAATGCATATTGTTTTCAAGTCACTGCGATGATTAAACTCAAATTTAATGTGCGGCAATTATGTCACGCAATGTGCTTAGTCGAAGAGAAATATATATAGAAACATGTTATAAGGTCTGTTCTGGTAAACATGCTATAAAATCTAATGAAATCTAGTTTTTAGCGAAAATTCGCTCGAAATTATCAGTTCTACAAGTTCCATACATGCATAAGTGAGTGATTGTAGTCTATTATACTTGTCTTACCCATGCTCTATGGTATATCTCTGTTGTGGATCTTTCTTCCTAACTGCTTTCTCACTGATTCCGTCAAGGAGTGAAAAATGGATATTTTAGGTTTGCACCGGTTGTAAATACTAATAAACAAATTGATAGCCTATGAACCTTGAGCCGGGAAAACAGCTAAATAAAAAGAAGAACATGTCGTAATCTCTATATATTTATTCGAAAATATATCTTTTGTAAGAACCTTAAACTAGAAGAGATAGAGCAAAATACAAGAGCTTTCGAGAGGTACCTAGACAAATTGGGTTGCTTCACTTAGATAGATCTTGGCTGCAGTTCGCGACGTACTGCAACACAACCTTCCTTATTTATTTAAGAATGTACATACATATTTACATAAAATTATTGGTAAGATCAACCGGATGGAACCTCCGTAATCTCCTTTTTGGTTCACGGCGCCTTGCTAGAGGGTTTGCGTGGTTATGAAGGTTCCTTTAGACCATCCCCAACTTTAGGCACGTCTAAGTCGCATGAGCCAGGGACCCCAGTTATCATGCGAAGAGTTCTTTCCTGCAGGATTTCGATTGCACTTCGCAGCAATTCCATGCAGTTGCAATCCAGGAGCTATAGCTAACTAAAGCTGAGTACATAACTCGCCAACGAGATGAAAAACAATGGTAGCTGTTCCAAAGGTTAAATGAAGCGACTCCGTTTGAAACGTCTTAAAGTTTTCTCCCGGGGAAATTGTTCGATTATTTGCCTAAAGCTTGGCCATTTTTTTAACAGGAAAGCATACAAATTGAAAAACCGAGCTTTTCGCTCAAACATTTTGTTGACTTCCATGTTCTTTTGGTTAAAGAATGCAAACAACTGAACTTCACCAACGATTCGGCAAATCCAAAACGCTAGTGAAAATGAGAACATACCTGTTCGTTTCCATTCCCAAGCTAATAAAGCTAAAAATAATTTCGAGTAGGCATAAGGTCATAATTATGCTGCCTAATGGGCCTTGATTACATGGCGAAATGATGGAAAGTTCATAGAGCGTTCTTTATGTGCAAAACGTGCAAAGATTTTTATGTTGTGAAAGTCGCAATATATATAAATCACAAGTGGAATTTTGAGCATATAAAATTTAAAAAAATTAGCCAAAATTTAAGGTTCTTAATTATCGCGCGCGCTCGTTAAAGTGTGTAAATTCACACGCCTACCAGGTTATACAGCCAGAAAGAGAGATAGTGAGAGAGCGGCGGGCGGGGTGCCGCAGCAGCTACACCGCAGGAAAAAAAACAACAACAATTGTGCTGCTAATGAGCAAATAAAGATATCTGCTGCCGCTGCCACACCAGCTGCTGCTCAGTCCGCTCCTACACTCCAGGTTGTTAATGTCCCGCTGGGCGCAAAAAAAAGTACATTAAAAAATATTTGATGCAGACAGTCGGGACGGTCGTCGACAGTGGAATACCCTGTTCCCCGTTCATGAGATCGATATGCCTGTAAAAATTTACCTATTGGGAAGTTACAATTGACAAGTTTTCCTATTCGAAAGTTGGCTATTATGTGGGCGAAAACTTTTATGCCCATAACCCCAGTATTCTTGGGCTAAGCTCGTTGAATTTTGTAACATAGATCAAAAATGCATCTATAAATGTCTGTGGCAATTTTCAAATCAACATTTTGGGGGGTGTGGCAGTAATTAAGGTAAATAGAGCGGGGGAAGGGGGGGGTTCTATTGAAAAAAGTGGATGCAGTTTTAACGATTAGGGTCACATGAGTCTCCACACCAAATTTTGCAATTTTGACACAGTTTATAGGCGAGGGGGGCCATATTTTTGACTATAACTTTTGATGTATTTATCCGATTTCGATCATTTTTGGAACATAGATGCACATACATTTTTGTATCTCTATCTCTTATGGTGTCTGATAGCTCGACGTTCATACGGACATGTCTATATCGACTCGATTATTGCTCCTGACCACTTTTGCCCATGGAACTTATGGTGTGCCACGCCTCTTTCTGCCTGTTACATACATTGCACAAATCTATAATACCCTTTTGCACTTTGTGTACAGGGTATAAAAACTAAATACAAAGTCAAAGCCAAAACCAAAACGTCACGGCAAGTTCGCAAGCAGAGTCACTACCTTGTTGCTGTTGTTGCTGTTATTGCCGTGCTGTTTTCACAAAGCAAATGAAAACCATAAAAAATGCAATACAAGCGAAAACAAAACAAAAAATGTATTTATTAGATACAAATAAAGGAAAAAATAAAAAGAATTGCTGCCGTTGTGGCAGCCCTTGACGTGCAACACAATGAGGCATGCCCCGCTGCCTGCGTGGCCATTGCTAAAGGTGTCAAAATCAACAATTTCGTAGCACAAAGATTTCATAGAAAACGCACAGCATGATGCAATTTTGATCTCGCTCTGCCACTAGGAACAGTTTCCAAGTTGTAACAATTTTTCAGCTGAAAAGTGGCGAGAAACAGCAGTTTCACTTTCCTGTATCAAAAAAACAAGAAAAAAGTGTGCGCCGTGTTTGCGTGGAAAACAATGAAAAACGTGGCAAATTTCCCTTTGTTTAATTTAGTGGCAAGAGATTGTTGAGTATAAAACGTAAAAAAAAAATTGACTTTAATGATGATGAGTTTGCGATTAGAATGCTCTTGGTAGTTGGTGTTGTTGCCACTCAAATTCATTTGAATTGAGTTTCAGTTGTTTGTGTTTTTTATGCCGAAAATGGCACAATTATGTTGAAATCCAATTTGTGTGTGTGTGAGTGTGGGAGTTGGCGTTTAAATGCAATTAATTTCTATTACTATGATTAGTTACCGTAGGTAGAATTATTGCACTAGTTAACAAGAAGCGTTTTTTTTCCTTTTGACCATCGACACGTGATTGTTCTTCAATGAGCAAGGAAAATGGTTTTTCGTGTTTTCTGTGTGCAAGGATTATTTATAGGAATTGTTTTTGAATGAGTTTTTCGTAAAATTATAAACACATGGTAGTAATTATTTTTGGCGAGGGGTTGGCTTCAAGTTAAGTTTTCCGGCTCAAGCAAATAGCTTTGTTTATAAGTAAGTATTTAACTGCATCGACAAAGTCTCAGCATATTGCTCGAGCGAACCTTCAAATCATTTTTCTAGTTTTAGGCCGATCTCTACATAAGATCTAACTTTCTAAGCTCCATACGTTTTCTCTCCTCCTCCTCTTATCTTCTTATTTTCATATTTTCTTCTCTCCTTCTTTTCCTCTCTTCTTTCTTCTTATCTCCTTCTCTTCTTTCTCCTTATCTTCCTCGCTTCTTCTCTTCTTTCTTCTTCTCCTCCTCACTTCTTCTCTTCTTTCTTCTTCTCTTTTTTTCCCCAAAATTGTACCGATTCCTCAAACATTCTTCTAATTTTACGCCGATCTGAACATAAGATCTAACTTTCTAAGCTCCATACGTTATCTCTTTTATCTTCTTTTTGCTCTTCCTCCTTCTCTTCCTTTCTTTTTCTCTTCCTCTCTTCTTTTACTTCTTCTCTGCTTCTTAGAAGAGTTTTCGGAAAAAAAAAACAAAAAAATTTTCCAATTTATTTCGGTTTAAAAGATGTTATTATAATTCGAGAGAAAGGTTGTTGGAATTTATATTTTAAAATTAGCTCTTTCAAATGTTGGCTTCAACTGTGATTAACATGTTCCATTCGGATGGTTCTATTTTTGTTCGAGTATTTCGGCCGGTAACATTGGCTTATCCCCATTGACTTTTGACTTTACGTATCCCCTCAGGAAAACGTCTAGAGGTGTGATATGACACGATTTAGGCCGTGAATTCAGCGTGAAATAAACTGTATAGCGAATCGTTCTCTCATTGTTTCAGGCGCTAGCATGTGCGCCATCTTGTTGGAACCAAATGTCGTTGAGATCTCTGGCTTCAATTTCAGGCAACAAATAGTCGGTTATCATGGCGCAATTCACGGTTATGTTCCATCCATACTCAGTTTTAAATATTCATCACGGTCATCACGTAAACATGCTGCTATATTCTCTTCACTACGACAATGTATACTGAATTTGCGGATGGTATTGGTAATAAGGGGCTCGGTAGGCCGATGATGCCTAAGGAAAATGCAAAAATTTTCGTAAACGTTGTCTCTTTTATAATGAGACCAATACGGACAGTCGGGTACACGAAAATGACTTTATCGACTTGACTATTGCTCCTGAACATTTTTGTCCATAGAAGATACATTGCGCAAATCCATAATACCTTTTTACACTTTCAGGCAATAAAAATGTATTGTCATTTTAACATGTTTAATATCGTCTGTACCTGATCCTTCCAACAGAGGCATTGTCTGCCCCTTCATCGGCATTGAGGACACTTCTTGCAGTAGCTTCTTCATCCATACGCACAACATGACCTAGTCAGCGGAGCCGCTGGATCTTAATTCGCTTTACTATGTCATTGTCGTCGTAGAGCTCCATCGTTCCATTTAAAGCGGTAGCTATTCCGAGGAAATTTTTATCAATCATGATTCAAAAGAAAAGAATCCTCACTCATAGAGTGAGGAAGGTTGAGCGTTGTTAGTTGCATGTGGCGATAGTGATCTTCTCTTTAAATATTTTTGAAGCTCAATTTCGGAAAAAAATTTTGTTTTACGAAAATTCTAAATCGTCCTAAATAGTAGAAAGTTATTTCTAATTTCAGCACATTTTTAACATTATTTTTAGAATTCTTTTTTCCGAAATATAAAAGATAAACCTAGAGTGCAAGGAGAATGTTCTAAAATATTTTTCTCTTACATCGCAAAAGTTTCTGGACAAATATAGAAAATATGTTTTCCGGAATGGTTAAAGTTCGAAGAGAATTCATTTTTGATCAGAACTAAATATGTTAGCAAATATAATATATATGAAAACATTCGTGGTACATAATTAAGGCTTTTCAATTGTCTTTTCGACGAGTTATTGTCAATCAAATTAATTCAATACAAAATTAATCAAAAATTTCACTGTTGTGTAGATTGAACCAACAAACTTTTTTTTTGTTGACCAGTGTTATCATTTAGATATTTAGATTTCCAATGAGCTCTGTCAAATGCAGCATAAAATTTCCCAAGAATTTTACTAAACTGTACCCAAAGCCTTCAACATGCATCGATTTCACAGTTTTCATAATAAGTTTTCCAAAAACACGCAGATACTCACACACACACACACACTATCAAACACTCATAATTTGAACGCTTGTAAATCTACGCGGCATCAGAAATTATGATGGATGACTTTGTGGCTGTGTTTTCACGCTTACCGGCGCAAGTGGGAAAAAAGTAGCTGGAAAAACTAAAACTGACAGCGGTCCAATGATGAGACGAGGGCGCAGCGCGGGTCAGCGCCATTTAACAAGCGCACACAGCTTGACGATGATAGAGGGGAAACTCTGGAAAAGGGTAAGACCAACTGGGGGCGCGTGTGCAGCGATGCAGCAGCCTAGGGAGTTCCAAGAAAAACCTATTAAAGGTAAATGAATACAAGCTGTAAAGCAATAGTTGTAGTACGACAGGTCTCAAAGGATAAGCGAGCCCGAAGCACGGCATATTTGATATTTCAGGCACATGCAGCACAAGGTAATCAAAAAGAAGAAGAAGAAGAAGCTGAGAAAAAAAAAACTATGAAACCATAAAATCTTATTAAAACACAATATCGGGCTGCCAACGCTGCAACCACATAAAACATTTATATCTAATCCTTGACAATCATAAAATTACACACGGCATACATGGAAAATGTTCAAGGAAAAATGGAAAATGCTACGAGTTGTCAACAGCGCATTCAACTGTGTACAACAGCAGCAACGTTGATTTAGATTTTCGTAAAAGTAGTGAAAATTACAGAATAAACGAAAAACCAGTAGTCGGAAACTACAACATAAAATGTCATAAAAATGTCTAGCTAGTCGGGAGTGTGACCCCAACTCCTAACGGCTACTCCTAACATGTAATGGTACGTGCAAAACCCTTACACGAAAAACCCACAGAGTGAAAAACAAACTCCAAAGAAAAGGCAGTTTTATGACATTTTCCTTGCTTGTGGCGTGCTCTACAACGATTGTCCTTTTGCCATCTTAAATAACTAAGAAGAAGAACTACTTGAATTGTATTTGTTGAAATAAAATCAACGTAATTTTTATGGCTTTCACCGGTACTTTTTTTTATGACTTTACTTGACTTTTTCTTACTCCTTTTTTGACACTTTGTTTTAGACTACAGATACTACATACAGACTTTTTCTTGACAGTTTTGTTTATGTCATTATCATTGTCGTTTCGCTTAACGGTTCAGGGACAGCGGCGAATTTACGAGCAGCGCGTTTCAAATGATTTTCTTAGCACGATATGACTTAGTTTAGGAGTTGTCTGATTTGCCCATTGCTTTTTATATACCGAAAAAATCGAACGGTTGTCATGGATGGCGTGAGAGAAGAATCCAATTGCGGATCTTAGTTTCAGGGTGGATACGATCTGCTCAACAAATTCCAGGAAGAATGATTTTATTCTCTTCGCGAACTGCCTTTCTCTCGCTTTTCGTCAGCCAGTTGGCGAAAGACAACTGTGTATGTATTTAAGAACACCTCAAAAGAAGCAAAATTAATGTATAGTTACTTCATGTATGCGGTGATCGGTAGATGGTTTCGAAAGATGCGGTATCGAAACCATATATCAAGATTTTAGTCAACAATCCAACGGAACTTTTTCTCGGAAAACTACTTAATATATTTATAGCAATCGGGTTTTGACGACTTAATTAGACTTAATTCTTGCATTTGGGACACGAAACTCGGATTCGAACTTCGGAAAATTGAATCATCTCAATTTATTTCGAAGTCGTTTTGCATTATGTGTCTTTTTCTGTTTGACTGACTATAACAAACGGTTACGGGGTAACATACCGTGGTAGGGCGTTCCTAGATCTTCGTGCAAGTCTTCTTCGTTTCGTGATACCAAAAGTAACGTACTTTTCTTTACGAAGAAGTCATGGGCTATCCAATTGTCACGTTCCTTTAATAGAAGCTTTCTACTATTAATCCCAAAGGTAGTTAAAAAGTACTTCCAACGAAGACATGGCCCGCCCCTTCGTCGGCGCCCTTCAACAGACACATTTAAGCCCTTTCTCGTAGGAGCTTCTTCATCCATACGCTCAACATGACCGCGATAATCGTTCTACACTTCTTATTTCGAGGATTCGACGGAGAAACTTCACTGCTATTGTTGTGAATTTCCATTGTGCGTCATTACGATGAATGCCTTTGTCTCTACCGCTAGATGAGCACCTATCTACAGCTTTCTCACGTAAAGACGTGCGTTTCTTCCGCAGCTCATTTGATTCCAGATATGCTAACTACATCCTACGTTAGAAGAAGAAAACATGTTATTTTTATAGCCATTTTTCGAGAATAGTAACCCCATGCATCGCTCTTCACTTGCTTTTATCTTTCAACATCTTAATCTAATATTCAAAATTTTCATTGCCAGATTTCCCCACATAAATACTTAATAAGATACACGCCCACACTTGTCATTTCATGTTTCAACCCCTCTAACACTCATCCACACACACACACACGCACACTCACAAAGCATATCAAAACTAATGATGACACCCAATAAAAAAATTTCGAAGCAAATGTGTAAATTTGTGAAAATGTACGAATGAAAAATTTTCATAAAAATGTAAATTTGGAAACAAAGAAAACTGTTACGCTTGAGTGCAGAGGGGCGAACAAACGTTATAAATTTGTATGTACATGTAACTAGAATATGTCGCTGCCAAATAGACAACATCGCGACAGAGAGGGGGAACAACGCTCACGGGGTGCACTGCAGATGACTCAATTTACATCAGAAACGAGCACTGTAAATGCGCCTCATTTCGTGCGCAATTTTTCCTTTGACATTTGCAAATGTCAGTGGAAAATGAAAAAGGGCAAAGGGAAATGCGCAGCATAAATTTATAATCTATGGAAAATGGTAAATAAAGTTGTCTACGTACGTGTGTGTGTGTGTGTGTGTATGTGAGTGTGTGTGTGTGTGTGTGAATGAACAATTTAACTACAAATTGGCAAACCTAATAAAAGCGAAATTAGCGTCGAGCTGCAGGGGATGCTGCAGTCGCTGTCGCTGCTCCTTTCTGCCAACTGGCATACTTACAGGCCGCCATTTTGTTGCTGATGTATGGATGTAAGTGTTCGTGGCAGTCATAAAACAAATGAATTGTTATAAGCACAGACTGATTGCCTTGCCACATATACATATATAATATATATGTAATCAGTATGTATACATATATTTTATAATAAGCTGCGGCGCCACAGCTGCCTTCAACTTTGGCCCAACGTGCAAACAAGAGCATCGCTTGCCAATTTGCCACAAGGACACACAAGCACCGCATGTTGATTTTGTGCCTCCAACCCCTTTTTGGTGGCAAAGTGACGCGCCAACTTGCCACGAGAAGCGCAGCAGCACTAACAAGAGTAAACAGTTACTTTGTTAGAGTTCGAAAATGCGAAGACTATGTGATGCACTGTAACGGCAGACTTCACAATACGTAGACGGTTCTGCTATCACTTTTCATTACTACATCATGATTTTCCAACTTTTTCAAAGATAACACATCGACGGACTGCTTTTGTGTTCGAACTCGCTTGAGAGAGACTGTTATTACAGCGTTGTTTTGCTTTGGTTTTCAAATTTGCACGAGAAAAATGTAAAAAAAGAGGACCTTGAACCGGAAAAACAGCTAAATAAGAAGATCAGGTAGCAAACTATATATATCATTATGAAATGTAAAAAGTGTATGTCAGCAAATCTTCAATGTTTTTGAACAACTATCATGCTGGTCCCAAAACCTTCATCATTTCGAGCACCTATGTTTATGACTTTCCAAAGCTATCCAATAGGATGAACTTATAACTAGACTCTAAAATTCATAAAAACCAAAGAGAAAAACGACCGAGTGTCCTTGCCAGGCGGAAATCTTTTAGAAGAAGTTTACGTTCATTTGGATAGGAGAACATAGGGGCTGTTCGTAAATTATGTCACCCAGATTTGTAATGTTTTTTGCTTCTCCCGTTCCCCTAGTCCGAAATCATCACAATTTGATGACCTTCCCAGCCTAATGTGACGTCACAAACCTCTATAGAAAAAGAGCAAAAACGTATTTTCAATTGCAAAGTTAAAAATTTCAAACCGAATCCAGTTTTAGCGACACTTTATTGTGAACAAAAAAGTCTTGACGAAAGGCTGATTTTGGTATATAAAGCTCAAAAAATATCTGAAAGTTTCGTATAATGTTTACGAACCTTGTGGGTGAATCCAAGTGCTTGGATTCGGACTCACAAATAGGTCCAAGTGGACTTATGGGGCGGTTCGTTTCAAGCCCTGTTTGCAGTTCTGCTGTAACCTATTATAAGAATTAGACGGGATTGAAAGTAAGTTTTTTAAAAAACATTCGAAAAAAAGTGTTCGAACGGGTTCGATTTAAAAATCAGTTCTTAGCACGCTTAACTAAGATTTTGGCGAGTTCAAGAGCTACCAGAAGACCTAGATATACTATGTAAAAGATTCAAGAGTTTTGTTTTCGAGTTCAAGAACAACTGGTGTAAGTTCGAGAAAAACGGTTTTCTTAAAGTAGACAATGAACATTACCAAAAACGAGCATTCTTAATAAAGAAAGTCGAAATCTTGAGAAAAATATCTTAATAAAAACTTATAGATTGGAATTCGATGCTCAGAGAGGTGTACTTAGGTATAGATCTGTACGCAGAGATCGTAGAGGAATTGTGAATAAGCAAGAGTATAGATTTAGAGTTATTTAATAAGCAATTACACAAAAATACAATATTTCATTTCCATTTTTGATTAAGTTCCTCCTAAGTTGCCTACTTTTCCATTGTTACAGAGCAACCCTTAGAACGCATTACAGCCAAATTTCATAGTGTATAACAACTACAACAATGACAACAGTTTTCACATTTTATGATGCGCATCATTATGAGCTGCCATTGTGCTCGGCGCACATCCTGCGACTGCCATTATTATACGCCATTTAAATAATTTCGCTTTCATGCTGCGCCCCGAGCTGTGTTTGGCACTCGATTGCTGTCCTGATTGCCCTGCCGCTTGTCAGGGAAGCGGCGTCCTTGCCGCTGCCCCTGCCACAGCTACCATTTGGCACGTTTTTCCACCCCGCTCGACTATTACTCACCCCAGAAGTGCAGTTTTCATGCCATTTTTCACAGGCTCATTGCGAGTGTCGCATAATCAGCGCACATCATCAGTGTTTGATTGCGACAAATAATGCTGCCACTTTGTGTGCTTCGTGCAACCCTGGTTAGGGTTTAGGGCGCTTTTCAAGTGGCGCAACAAAATGGCGGCGCAGACTGCCACACAACTTGAAAGCGCGTTCGTGTTAAATTAAAAGGATTTGTGTGTTGATGAAGTGCAGCGCGCTCCCAAGTGAATTATGTTGCTTTTTTTCAAGGGTGCTTGAGAATACAAATGCAAAAAAAAAAAAAAAAAAGCAGTTGGTCAGCAACAATACACAATGTGCTACTTTTCCGTTAGTTAGCAACATAACGAGGGCAACAATTGCAGCATAATGGCTTCCAAATTGGTTCTAACTCGGCAGGGCTTAACGGAGTTCTACCTACGCTACCGCTGAGCCAATCTTAGCCGATCTTACAATGAACTAATGCAGCATATATGAACTTCATTGCATAAACAAGAAGAGACCCAAGTTGCAGTTAAACCGATCTTGCTACTGTTGCAAAATCCATCAGCCGCTGCCACTTGAGTCAGCCGTCCGTCCGTCCGTCTTCCCAAACAATAGCTCTCACTTAGGTGCTCAAAGTTACCAGAAGTCGTTGTGCAGCAAACAGTAGCAGCAGCAGCAGCTGATGCCACAGTCGTATCTACCAGGTCAAAGAAAAACTAGACGAGATCTGAACATTTTGATCTTGTTACAAAAGTCAGCAGGCGGGCAGCGCGGGTGTTCCGGATAATAACAAAGCATGCCATGCATGGGCTCCGAAAAGCGGAAAGAGCCAAAAAGTTAAGCCACAAACATACAAGAGGATCAAAACGGATTTAAATACAAAGTGGGAAATAATGAAGTGCCGCTCTGCCATAGGAAACAAAATAATGGAAAAAAGGTGGAAGATTTTCTTAGGTTAGGGTTGCCGCGCATGTATGCCACTTCTCTGCCGGCTCTGCGTGCTGAATTTGTTATTAAATTTATAATTAAAATATGTTTGTCAGTCAACTGACTAGTTTTACTTTTGATATGCAGCCCTTGAAAAGTTTTGGTTCTATAGTTCCTCTTGTGAATCTACATGTAAATGGAATTCATATTTAATTGTTTCTTTAGGTTAACACATTTGATCTACATATTTATGTAAGTGCGTGTGGAGTGGGAACTCATATAATTTGGTGTTAAGCAAGTACACTTAAAGAAAATATTTGGCTTCATTACGAGGACGACAGAAAACACGAAATAAAAACGTTTGTGTGACAATGTAGTTTGTTGTTGTTTTTTTTTTAAGTATACAGTATATTACTTTAAACCAATTTTTAGCTCAACGTATCCAGATGAAACGTAGATTCGGCAAACCGCAAACATTTTATCTTACGAATGATATAGATTTCATCTAAAAACGTAGCGTTAGGGCGAAGAAATCTGTACCACACTGAATATTAATATACATGTATAGATTTTCACTTTCCACGGAACTTATTTTTTTTGCAAAAAGACACTCCCACATTTTCAGGTTTCAACGGCAAGAATTAGAGTAAGTTCGGTAATCCCGGATCGGTGACAAAATATATTGTAATTTAAAAAATACTTTTTCAGTTACAAATTTGCCTTTGAACTCGTAATCGAATGAAGGTAGACCAAATCTTTCTGAAACGGATTAAATCAATAGCTACTTACCTTCCATTCGAGTTACAATTTATCTCGCTCGGTAGTACGGTTCCCGCGTAATATGAGTATCGAAAACTCGAATTTTTTAAAATAGACATAATTCGAAAACGGTGTTAGGAAATGCTAATTGGTTTCCGGTTTCAAAACCAGAGACCCAAAATATACCGAAAAACGTTTGTTTTAGCCAAATGTATTTAATTGCGGCCAAATTTGTTGCATAGTGTAACCTTTATTTAATTTGCAAAATCTCAAATTTTGAAATATCAAGATATGTTTTAGCCAAGAGCTTCTCATTGAGTTATTTAAAGAAAAGTGATGTTTAGTGGTAATTCGATAGGTAGTACGAAAATTCCTTTACCATAGCTTCTAAAGCCGCGCGTTATGGTCCTTTTCGAGAAAATATTGTAGTACTCTGGACCAACATCTTAATGACACATGATTGTTGGGTTCTTTCAGAGCGATGGATTTCTTTTGTGGTTAATTGTATAAAAAAAAGGATAAAAGCTTACTTATTTCATATATGAAGTTTGAAATTAACGCGATCTCCGCAGGCTTTCTGGACTTCAGTTCGATCTATTAAGCCAATTTAAAATAAGGCTATCCAATAACTCATCTAAAAGAAACTTTGGTTTATTTACCCAGATTGTCTAGTTTGGTTCTCATCCCAGTTTGTTAGGGCTCCTGTGAGCACCATATCAGCAGCGGACTATTACAGAATATTAATTGGTTCCTGTTTTGGAAGTTCTTAAGTGAATTATTTTGTATGTAAGCCCATGATTTCTGGCAGACGAATTCTGAATCCAACAACTATGAGCTCAATGCCATTATTTGTTAAGCACTGTGACGTTGTGTCGTTGTACCTCATCTGAAATCGTCCAATTTCGTTTCTTACTTTCAAAAGTGTCAAAGCTTAGTTCGAAATGGATTTCGGTAACCAAATGATCTATCGCTTCTAGAACTTTATGAGCATTTTAAGTCTCAGTTTTAAAATATTCAGTAGTCATGCATTAACCAATTTGGACTTTATTTTAAGGTTTACTTCATTCGAGAAGTGACTTATAAGCATTTGTATCGTTTTTCAAACTCTGAAACATACTCAGCTTGAACTTCTTGCGCTTTTTTTATTTTCAGTGTAAAATTCCTAAATTTTCCCTGCTAACAACCAATTCAAACCTCTGCCAACGTCTTGTACACCCTTCTCAAGAGCAAAATGAAAAACTTGTGCATCATTTGAATTCATTAGGATTACGAAACAAAAAAGTCAACAAGCTGCCAACACTGCAGCAATCTGAACAACAACAACTGCAATAACAAAGAAATCCCATATGAGAAAGATGAAAAGAAACCCTGCAACTTGTTTTTCATGCGAAAACCCTAAGAAAAAAAGGATAATACTTCATATGCGCCCATTATCATTATCATAAAAGGTAGCACAAGAAGCAGTTCTATAAATGCGCAGAGTTCATCAAAATGCCGAACACTGCACACACACACACACGCATACTTGACTTAATTTAAGCCAATTTAGTGCCATTGACCAAGGGGATTACAATGCAATCCAGGAAACTGAGTGTGTTTGAGCCTTAATTGTTTTGGGAAAAACGTCAGCGGCACACACACTCACACACACACACACTTAGCCACACACATGTGAGGCTTAACTTTTAGAAAACTGGAACACCCGCAAGCCGCTGACTTTTGGAAGCAACTCGAACCGCACTGACTTTGACTGGCAGCGACTTTCAACACCACTTGAGCTCGGCATACCATATGTAATCCGGAGCAGCTCTCTGACCACTGCACAGTAGCCGGCTTAGTGCAACAATAAGAAAATTTTGCGCACTGCACCAGAAGTAGCATTATGTACCCCAGATCATTATGTAATTTTGTTTACGCATGTGCAGTACGGCGGTGTCTATGAAGCACCGCTCGGCGGTGCCTTTCAAGCCACTTCACCACTTGCCCCGTGTAATTAGATTTGTGCTACTTTCAGTCCCAGTTTTTGATGTTTCCGAAATTCAGGGCTAGGCCTGAAATTGATTCTCAATGCAAATTTGATGTGTTTATTCCGAGCTAAACAATTGTATGCGCACAAATAAATATAATTTATTGAAATATTTTTTATTAAAGCTAATTAGCCGACAAAGCACAACAAATAGAACTTGCCGCCTTTAAGTGGCATGCCCCGTGCCTGGGTGCGTGGCCCCCAGAGCGCCATTAAAATGCCACAGCGTCTGGCTGAACTCGATTATAGATATGTTCTGGGTTTAATACTAACTCACTGCGCACAATTCCAATGCATTCAGTTGAATGGTGTCAATAGCTTAAGAGCATTGGGGTCACTCTCTTTAGCAACAAAAAAAAAGATTCATTTTACTAAATACTTTTCTTTAAAAGCGCTATTTGAAAATTTCTTAATTTCTGACTAGCTTCTATTAACAGTTGACAACAAAATTGACCTCAGTTTTATTTCTGTAATATACCCCTTTCAGATAACTTTAAGTCGGCGAGATTTCTTTTCTTGCAAGCTTTCGAATCCGTGTAACTTGCGGTTCCGTTCGGGGTTACGAACAGCGGAGACTGTACTGGAAAAATAATGGATTGAGCACCACCTAAAGTTATGCGTCAACGCACTGTTAAACCCCTTTTGACGTGTTTGTACGACAGGAGGCTACGGACTCTGGATTCTCATTAAACTAAGGAAGTGTCTGCTTATCGCGATGCCTGCTGATGTACCAAATGTGAAGTTTGGCCGCAGATACATGGTGGTGTTTCCCCCAAAAGAGAGTCCTGCAGCGATTCAGGACTCTTATAAAGGAGAAACACCCATGTCTTCCACACAGACGGTTCCAAAATGAAAGATGAGAATATTCAAGCTGCCCATGCGTAATAGGTAGTTTGCCGTCGGGTTTTCAAACGGAAATCTACGCTATTCTAAATATGTGCTATTCGGATCCATGTAACGTCAGTTATGGTCAGTGAATGTAAGACCATACTAAACATAATTTCACGTTATGACAAAGTCAGTCTATACTTGGTTCCTGGACACTTTACTTCCAATCGAGATGCTATAATTCACCGCAATCGCAAGTAAGGTTCCTAAATAAAATGCCACGCGCATGATCTCGTATTTTTTTTAATAACAAACTTTGATAAACCTAAAAACCACTGTACTGTTTATTGTAGAAGGAAACTTGGTTTAGTAAAACTAAAGATATGTGAAGATTTCTTGATTTTATATCTTCTTCTTCTTGACTGACATTAAAACAACCCGTTATCGGGTTGCGGCCTTCCCCAGTCAGCTCATATAATCTTACAATAGGAGGGGGGTTTTACACGGTGGGGCCCAAAGCAGAGTTCGCGAAGCACATTGGATCACCTAGTGGTAATTACCCTATTCTACGAGAGACCAGGCCCACCTGCTATATACTACGGACTAAATTGATCTTCGCTAAAACATAAAAGTTTTGATAAGCGTTCCGGCAGCTGTCAGCTTGTCGCTGAGAGTTTGGCCTGCTTCTGAGAATAACCTTTGAGATGATAATTTGATTAGCGACACTTTAGATAATATTAGGGTGGCGTAAGAGATTGTGAAATATTCGATGGTTTTAAAAAATTCGATGTTTTGCCGATGCTTCGTATGTGCGAGAACATCGGGAAACATAGGAAAATTACATATCAACGATGTATTTTTAAGCATTTTTACGCTAAAAAATAGCAAACCTCGCGATGCAAATTTCAGATTTAATCTACAAATAATATCTATCGTTTAAACAAGCTCTTCGATTAAATTGCAAAATGATTGCATAGATGGAGGAAGAAGCACTGAAAAACTTGGAAAATCTTAAAAACTTCCAAACTAACAAAATCTCAGCTCATATAACATATGATAACCTACCTTTATGAGTTCGATGAGTAGAAGTTGAACCATACCCAGTTTCCTTAAAATCGTTCTTAGTTGTGAATTATGTTTCAGGCTGCCTTGCAGAAATGTATTGGAAGAGTCATATTCATTGATGGCAGAATAAGAATCAATATTGTTAAAGTTCGACGACGAGCGGTTTTCATCTAGCAAAAAGAAAGTTTCATTGTAATAGATATAGTTAAAATAAGCAATATGAAATTAACACTCAAACTATATAATCTCCATAGTATACGCCGCACAATGCACATGGATCTAATTTCTGCAAAATTCCCCTTTCTAAAAGACAGGTTTCTAAGCGTCTTTAGTTGTTCGCTGTAATTAAAATGTTTCCTAGCCGATGAGTCAACTCAAGTGGCAGATGGCTCCAATTTCACTAGTGACTCAAAACAAACAAATAAACATCTATCAAAACTCTTTTCAATGTGAATCACTGATGCGATTTACAAGCTTGTGCAATTAGACCACAAGATATAAAGTTCACACCCCCAAAATAAAAACAAGGTTGGACACTTGTTGAAGGGACCACACGCAGTAAGGCACGACGGACAGACAGACGGGCAGACAAATGGACTGACGTACTTACAATTATGAGTAAGCGTCTAAGTGTAGTACTTGTCAAATGTCAACGGCACTTAGCTACCCGCAATGGACCACACACACACTATCTCGCTTAGAGACACTTGGAGATCAACTTGATGAGACCAACTGGTCAAGGGACGGGTCCAAAACACACGTACCGATTGTATCTCTATGAATTCCGCATGCGTTGCAAGAAACTCAAAGTGGCTCAGAAAATTACTCATATTTCAGGCATTTCGAAAACTATGCCACATATAAATAAGTATATAGATTGGCAAAGACAGCGCCAAGTTTTATGAACTGCGAAACTATTAAACGAAATATATATCTACAACGCGTAGTAATTCCAGCGAAACTGTGATAAGTCATTGGTGGACATCGGACATTGAATGCTGTGGCAGTGTGGCAATGTGGACAAACCCTCATCAAGCAACGAGTTCATCATCTTTTTGACAGCCAAACTAATTGACGAGACGCGCAGCGTTGCGCATGCCCATAACCAGTCAAACATATGTATACACTATGGAATAGCTATGGCTATATGGTTGCTATGGTTTAGGTTATGGACCAGGCTCAGGCTTTGTATAATTATGAGCTTAGCGCCAGTTGGGTTAATTAACTGACATGCCGCAGTTGTACCCTTTCCAGCCTGACGCACAGTGCTGCTCTTGTATCAATTTCAACAAAAATATCAATCAAATGTGAAATTGAAACGATTGACTGAGTGAATGACTGACTGACTGAGTGAATGGCATGCTGAATATGTCGAACAATGCGGCTTTGATTTGACTCGCTTACAGTCCATACAGCAAAGTGTCAGTAAAATCAAATCAATTTTAATTAGGCCCCAGACCATGGAATATTATCTCATATAGCTCATGTGTGAGGTCTGTCCAGTGCTTGCCACAGCGCAGCAAGTGGCAGCTAATTAAAAACAAAGCGGCTTTTATTTATTTTGATAGTCACACTCACTATGGCACTTAAGGGGGTCACTCCCTGAGGGGGAAGAATATTGATATTTTTTATAAAACTTTCGTTTGACGATGATAGAAATTTGTTTTGTTTGTTTTACGATTTCGCATGTTAAGCGCAAAATTTGCGAAACTGCGCCTCCAAATACTCAAAATTAGCTAGAAGAAGCAACCAATCAAATTTTATTTTTCATTTAACTCAAAATTAAAAGTTCTGTCTTTTGAGGAGATTTGCGCTTCAAGCTAAAACCTCTAAACTTGATAACTCTTTGATTAGTTTGAAACTTGAACGTATCTGTCTGATTCCATGGGCATACACTCAAGCTTCTTACAGTCTGAGCCGATGTGCAGATGTAAACCTGGATAGGAACTACCAGAACATTACTATCGGATAGTCAGACGATTGCAGGAACTCGAATAAATAGTTAATTGGCTCGGAAGTACCGAATCAAACAAGATCTTTTGGGGCGAAGAAAGAAACTCTTCCTCCGATGAGTCCCTGGGCGCAACAATAAACGCGGGAACACATTTCCAGGCAAACTATCAAAAAAGAAAAGGTTGCTGCAAGCCAATTATAGGGCCAGAGCCATTCTCTGTCATTGGGAGCAACTACCAAGAAAAGAGTTAAGATTGGGACAAACCAAAAACTAGGGCGAACAGTTCCTTATAACTGAAATAGTTTAACTAAAATCCCACAAATGGGTATGAAATCATATAGAGTTCTGACAAGTATCTTTACCGGACACTGTAGGTTGAGTAAACCGTGCATCGCCAGCTCTAATATCTGTAGGTTCATTAAACTTGAGTAAGAATCGGCGTACTAATTGAGTATGATAATTTGACGAGAAGAAGGATGTCGCTTTTAGGCTGGCACAGAATCTCTAGATTCGATGCAACCCGGTTGGAAGAATCCCAAATATCAGGTGATTGAACGAAGTTTTTTAAGAAACCTAGATAGAGTTTTTGGCGAAGTTGTATACAAAAAAGACACTTCATCAAAGCAACAAAACAAGTTGTAATTAAAGGAAAAAATTACGGGTTCAAATCGATGAAATGCTCAAAAAGAGTTCACTCATGAGTTTCGGAAGAAGAAGCTCCTGCGGAAAGGTCTTCAATGCGGTTGTGGAAGGGAGGCGCCGGGTGCACACCTTGCCTCCGTCGGAACGACCAGGTAGAGAGCACACTAGCTACCTTTGGTATCACCGATTAGGGAAGGCGCGCGCAAAGCAGAGACGACTGGAGAAGAGCCCGGTAAAGAGTTGTTATAGCCAGTTAAGAAGAAAAAGAATGAGTTTCGAAAGGACTTGTTTGTTTCATGAAGGGGCAGGTCTAAGAGGACCACCTCTAGTGCCTATAACTTGGTGAAAGCTCAAATCCTGCGTAAATCTGACAGCAGTTTAAGCAACGAATGGCCAGAAACTACTGGTCTGCGGAATCTGCGGAATGATTCTAAGGGCGCCAAGCTGAAGGCCACCAGACGGATGGCGGGTTGCAGACAGCGAACGATCTTTTCCGGGTGGTTACCAACGAATAAGCGAGACTGCTTGGAAATAAGCACTCCCGGACAGCCAGCGAGTTCACAAATAACCGTTGCGCTGACGAGGCGCACACACTCCAACTTCCTACACAGATACCTACCACCATCCTATTGTCCCACATATCTAAAACCGGATTAAGGTGTCATCCGAGTCGTGCCGAGAGTCAGCTTGGCTGGGTGCCCAGCTTTACCAACAATAGGTCAGTCGTGAACGTGTGGGCAAGTGGCGGCTGCCGGTTCTATGTAGCCTTACCTGTGCATGTGGATCTCTGCGCAGATGTACCTTCCCTGGATCTGCCATCATTATGCTACGAATTCTTCATGCTCCAAAACTATGCAATGGAACCCGACTGATTGTGACAAAACTTATGAATAATTGGATAGTGGCAAGGATTTTAAAAGGGCCGTTCAAACCATAAACACTTTTTCAATCTGATATTGATATTATATTAATGTTAAATATGCTGGAAATCGCTAATTCCGTTTTAAAAAAAAATTCGCGTGGCATCGTGAATTAATTTAATCAAAAAATCTACTATGGGCAAATGAAGTTTGTCGGCCAGCTAGTATATGATAAAATGTTCTAATCGATAGAGTGAACAAATTCGGTATTGTGAACATCTTTGGTTTTAATCGGAAAGGGATCGGGAAGAGGATGAAGATGAAGAGAAAGAGGTAGAGGAATATGATAAAGAGAGAGACAAAGAGAAAGTGCAATAAGAAGAAGGAAGCGGAAGGAGAAGAAGAGGAAGAGAAAGTAGAAAAGGAACAAGAAGAGGAGGAAGAATATGCTCTACCTCGAGAGAAGCTCGGGGGTTAGCGAGCGGAGCGAACCCCCAAGTTTCAAATACATACGATATTCTCACAAAACACATACAGAAGTCAACATCATTATCATATGTTATGACATTCGCTCAGTGAAATCAGTTGCTAAAAGTAGTAAGAATATGACGCAACGGAACTTTGAAAACCCCTTTAAGGAATTGGTTATGCTCAGCAATAGTCAGTCTTCAAAACATATAGCTGAAATAAAAGAATCTTGTCATATTTTTCATGTTTATAAATAAATTAATTAAGGTCACTATAAAAAAAACTTTAATTGTTTTTCATAATTTGTATGTCGGCCCACATCAAAGATTTCCCTCTGTCTTTGACTGCGACAGAGGACAGAGGAGTCGTTGGAAGCTGCTGTTTCATAGAAATCATTTTGGGAGATAAGCGAAAAATATATGTGTATTGTATCTAGCACATATGTGATTATGAAGGCTTTTGCATAATTGGCGGCAACTTCTGCTCATTTGTACACTTTGTAATATGCGTTAATTTAATTTCACAAGCTCGTCAAAGAAATCTGAACAAAACATGACTCTTTGATGGCAACCAAATGAAGATGTTAATTAACCAACGGCACAGCAGGTCAAACGCACAGACCCGGAGTCAAATGCGGAGTCGGTTTTGTGGCATAAATCACCCAATGGCCAGTGGAATCACTGGCAAACGTTTCGGATACACCCCCTGCTAGATGGGTACATTGTTGGGCTGCTGATCATTCGATTGAACGAATCACATCAAAACCGGGCGCCTTGCGTGCTTGAATTTTTTGATTTGTGCTCAAAATACAATTTGATTTGTTGTTAATTATGATTTTGTGTTGTTTTGTTGGACGACTGTGGGAAAGTAGTCATCGGCGTCGTCGTCGTCGTCATTCTGTCCATGATTAATTTGAATTATTTTTGGAACGCGGTGAAATGTGCCGCGTCGTGCCAGGGAGCGTTACGCTCTGCCACATGGTTGCTGCTACATTTATTGGACGCACTTTTGCTTTATTTATTTGTATTTGTTTGTTTTTGTTAATTTTGTATGAAAGATTGCGTTTACTTGGCATAATTAATTACAATTTTTATTGCCCCACTTGAGAGACAGTCAGTTTTTCGGGTTCAGTCAATGAAACTATTTGGTTAATATGCCGAAGTGATTTATATGAGAATATATTCAAAATTTTTTGGAAAATTTTCTAGTTGTGTTGAAAATGCCATAAATTGTAGAGCTACATAAAAGGTTTACCAGCCAGGTGATACTTCAATCATATTTTATGTTTGAGAAAATGTTGTAAATACGTTGCACGTTTGGCCTCTGCAACTTTCTACAAAACCCAGTTACACTTTCAAGCTTTAATAAATTGCTTAAAAGTTCAACTCGGCTACTAAATGCTGTAATTAATTTGACAAAAAATGTATGTTTTAAAACATAACTTTAATTGCAGCAACTTTTGAACTTATTTGCATGTCAACAGCGACATCAAGCACATCATCATCATCATCATCATCAACGTTAACATCAACTCTGTTATTAAGTTTTAAGCAATTTAAGCCATTGCAAAAACTAAAGTGCAAAACACATGCAATGTTGGCTAATTAAGGCTTTGGCCAGTACCAAACAAGCAGCCAGTCGAAAAGAAGCAGCTAAGACATTTGCATTTGAAGAAAACAACAAGAAAGTTGTGATTACTTTCAGTAAGCCAAAGTTTATATACTCTTTCGGAGGCATAAACCTCTGCTCATATGCAATGTGATATATATATATATATATATATATATTCGATCATGTTTCATGATCCCTTTGCCGGTTTACGAACTGATGCACTCCTTCAGGTGCCTCTACTGTCATCATCTCTCATTGGTAGGAGGATTGACCCTTCCTTTGCAGAAGGGAACGTGCACTATTTGAATTTGTCCTGGAATTCAAGGAGACTAGTCTGATTTTAAGGCAACGTGAAAATACGAATTGCAGAACTCGACAACCTCGGCATGCCAAATCAATCAGTCAATGATCCTTGCAGTTCCGTGGCGTGTCGCTGGCGCTACCAACTAACCAGCTTCCCAGATTGGGAAGTCGGAAAATATCTCTCGGGCCTTGATCACCCCGTAGTTGTACTAGACCATTTTTCATAATGGAGTTGAAACCAGAAAACTCTGCACGGAGTACGCACACTGGTGGTAATCCCCCCGCCATTACGGCAGCCCAAAACGCATTCCCAAATATGACCGGAGTTGGTACCTGGGACTTCGGAGGAAGCAATTTACCAGTAGTGAATGTAGATGAGTGCTTTTCTGGAGCCTTATCGAACACAGGCTCGCTCTCCTTGGAGAGCCTGTTGTTGAAATGGATGTGGCTCTCTTTATGTACGATACATAAACGTAGTCTTCACGACTTCCTACGGGAAGGGCGTGTCATTAGGGAGCCTATATTGCAAGCCTACTCTGTTGGTACTCAAAAATAGGAGAACCTATGCTTACAATCAAACGACGCCGAATACAAGATCACGGTGATCAAGAGTACGTAAAGGTTAAGGGTTGCAAGTCTTTGAAATTTCTTGTGTCCGTTGCCAACATTTGATTGCTTAAGCTCAAAATCACCTCTACTATCTAGTATTGACGAGTTTCTCAAATATAGATGATTCATGTGGGTTCAGCCTACTCGCGTTTAGCCTGTTTGAAAGTACACGATAGTATAGAACGATTCCTGTCCAAAAGCAGAAGCGGTTAGAGCTTGAAGATCGCACGCATTGCCCTTCTAAGTTTTTACAGGGATACGAAGAAAATCTTACTTGCTGTAATTTTTCGCTTGAAACTCATTGCCCGTGTTATCTTTCGAATATGGTTAATGTAATGTATAGAATTAGCCCCCCTTGATCTTCTTCTTATACATATGCATTATCTGACTCTCAGCGGAGTCCGTCTTCAGGGGATTGTAACACAACATTTAGCTGTGGAGCTTTAACTTAAATTTTGAAGTTTAACTTCTTGTTTTTGGCTTGAAGCGGCGATAAACTTCTTTATAACATGGATAATGTGTCTTGAAGTGCATGATCCATTTGTTACAAGAAGTTTCGAACAGCTGTTTGTCAGCTGTTGGCTGGGTCTATAGCTGCTTGTTCAAAAAAAAAACTATTCGATTACCCAGGTTCGAACCTATTTGAAGTGTCGTTTTTGCGTGTTCACCTTTTAGCGAATGGGAACCTAAGAATTTCCTTTCAATTTCTTAAGTGTGTTTTTTGCAGGTAAAAAGTAAACGCGAATTTGAATTCGCTAACTGAAGAGCCAAAGCTGCCTGCTACTATACGTTGCAAACTTCTTCAAAATGTTATATACTCTCGCGAAGAGTACCAAGAAGAGTAACAGCAGCCGACAAGTCGCCAATGGCTGTTGGCCACTACTTGTGGCTCTTCTTCTCGGTAGCCTCTAACGGAAGCCATACTTCAGTTGCGGCACTCCAAAATCTGACATTTCGCATCTAAGAGATGCGCACAAGTAAACAAAGCCACAAGAAAATGTTTATAAACAACACTTTTTGCTGCCATTAAAGGCGCAAAAGGAAGTATCTATGTGTGTGTGTGTGTGTGTGTGTGTGTGTGTGTGTGTGTCTGTGTGTGTGTGTGTGTGTGTGTGTTTGTGTGTGTCTGTGTGTGTATCTCTTAGCTGCACGGAAGCAACAACACTCATACGCCCCGTAAGCCGCAGCCAGCACTTGACGCTGCATATTGAAAGCAATAAAAATTAATTTTCACATGTTAACAGCGCAATCAAAGCAAAGTTGACAAGCGTTTACGACTGCGCTGCTGCAGCTCAGTTGCTGCGCAGTTGCAGCGCAGTTGCTGTTTATCATACAAATATTTCATCTCGTGTGATAAACATCTGTGGCTGTTGTTTTTGTCGGCAAATATAAAACTTTTATTTGACTGAAATGCAGCCAAAACAAATGGAAAGGTGTGCGGCTGTTTGTCATCGCATTTCCGCTGAAGATCGTCTGAGGTCGGTTTGTAGTTGGTTTGGCGTTGGCTTGGAGCTGGTTCGCTCGCAGTTGGTCTCTGGAGATGATCGCGCCGTCATATCTTTTGTGGCTTTTGCGCATGCGCGGCAGCTCTAATTAGTCGCATGAATGGAATTGAAACTCAACTCGGCTCACACCTTCTCGGATTTGTATTTTTTTTTTTAAATGTGTAGTCTTCAGTCGTGCGAAATTTTAATGGTTCGCTTTTCGTTTGCAGCGTAGCAAAGATATTATCGGATTTTTTTTTATGATTTCGCTTCCTTTGGCTGCTTTTTCACTTTAAATTTAATTATGTCGCAGTTGTGGGCAGCAATGGGTTAAGCAACATTTGCACTTTTATGACGCTCATTTGAAAACTACTTAAGTGCAGCTTGAATGCAACTTCCTCTTGCCGCTCTCAACACCTTCCCAGCGCCTTATTCAATTTGTCATCAATGCAAATCGACTGCAAAGGCCACAGGGATGTGTGTAAAATTTGCTTTTAATTGCGGACATAAATCAAATGCTTCTTAAAAAGGGCCTGCTGAAATTTTAATAATAATTTAAGAATGCATTTAAATGCATTCAATTATCGTGACTACTGAGATTCATTGCCAAAGCCAATTCAATTCCGTGTTTAGCCCCCTACGGGATGCATAAATCAATGCACACTTGGCCGTCCGTCCGTGCGTTGCGCAGCTTTCAAGTGATTGAACAGCTGTTAATGCTGCCTATTTGGCGTTTTGCAGTTATATTGTTGGCAGCTCGTAAAATTGCAATGAAGTGGCAGCCATTTTGGAAAAAATCTCTTTACAGGCATCCCGCTTAATTTTCATTATTAATTGCCATTGGTCGCTTTTTAGCATTTATTTATTATGGTTTGGTTGCTTGTGGCGTGCCACATGAGCAGCGCCATACAAGTGACACGCATTCAATTACAGTTCCTCCAAAGTCTCGAGTATACTGAATGACTCATGGAGCAGCTGCATGCACGCGGCTTAAGAGAGTGTTGTGTAGTGCAGAGAGAGGGAGTGTATATGTGTGTGTGTTGGTCAGTGTTGGAATGCAATCAGCTTCAATCACTTTGGATTGTTGCTGCTATATTTATCGCCTTAAACGAGCATAAATTGTGGCTTAAGAGTTTCCTAGAAATGAAAAGGCCATAATGCACTGGAAGAAATGCGCGGCACCCAGTTTGTGGTCACATATTTCCAATAGATTTATTTAGACAATTAACTTAAAGGAAAAACATCCGCAAAACAAAAGTGTTATAATCAGGAGATTTGCTTTTTGCAATTAGAACCTCTGTTTTGCGCGGGCGTTCTCGCATCGGGGAGTCCGAGGCGATTTTACTTTTTTTTTTGATGGAACAAAAACAGAGGCACTGATAAGTAAAGTACCCATTTGAATACCAAAGAATAGAAATAAATGACCAATACGAGCACATTTTTGGATGGTCAAGGTCAAATATATATATAAGTTTATAAACAGGCATTTTATGGACCTCTTAATAAAAGCAAATTATTCTTTAAGAATCCTTTGTGGTGAGCGGGTTAGAGAATACCACCTCAGCAGGTCAAAGCGTGTCGTATGAGGCGACTTATAATGACACTGGATTCTTTCAGGACCAGTAGAGCCACCCCAGGACTTAAAAAGAATATGCGTAGGGTTTGGGACCCACACCCCAATTTCAATGAAAGAAATACATCAGCCCGTAACCCGGTAAAGGGTTCTTATGGCCAGTTAATCAGATGAAGAAGAATTCTTAAAGAAACAAAAAATGACCACGCCAAAAATAAAAATGTTGCTTTGATTTTTCATCAGTTTAGGTTTGTATGGTGTCCAAAACCATTTACCTTGATTTCATTGGTTATTCCTAAAATTTCATTTTAAAATCTCGCAGACTGGTCAAAATCGTCGGATGTTACTTTGGTCTCAGCAAATGAGTAGTAGAGACCACTCTCGCCAGACGAAACTAAGCCTCCATATGACGCTCATCCTTCCCGTTTTGCTTTATGGCATTGAAGCATTTGTGATGACGCAGGTTAATGAAAATGGCCTTGGAGTGTTTGAGCGGAAAGTACTCCGTAAGACCTTTGACCTTTTACGCGTTGGCAACGACTGCCGTGTTCGGTGAAACAACGAACTCTATGAGCTCTACGTCGACAGTGTCAAGGGAATTAAGATCCAGTGACTTCACTGGTATGGTCAAAACTCTCAAGGGAAAGGTCTTCAGTGTGATAAAGGCGACGAAGAGGCAGGACTTGTCTCCGTTGGAAGGAGCAAGTAGAGAGCGCACTATCTACCGGTAATACCGATTGGAGAAGCTGCGCGCGAATGTTGCTAGATTGGGATCCGGTGCAATGTCCAGTTACATAAGGTACCAGTTACATAAGTTACTTAAGGCGCAAGGTTACATTATGAAAGATCATTGCTACGACTTTCTTACTGCTAAGCGTTTCCCACTCTAGCTCAAGAACGATTGATTGGAGAAATCATTTTTGTAGGAAAAATTTGTAGAAAATTGTATCCTTTATAGCTCTATTGAAGACGCAAAATGATTTTAAATAGCAACACTGTATTCACAAAACAAATCTATAATACCCTGTGCACAGGGTATAAAATGGATTCTCTTGGGTTTGACCTTGAATGCTAATCTATTCTATCTCCAGAACGGTTTATTGTAGGAGATATTGCTGTGAAGCAAATTTGTAGCGAATTTTACGTTCTGTAACTCTTTTGAAGACACAAAATTATTTGAAAGCACCGGAAACATTATCTGTAAAAACTATTTTCGTGTCTTTTGAGCTGTAATTGCCATCCATCCTATTTTTTCACAACACTATATACTTATCTCATGAAACTTAGGGGCCCACTTGAGAAATTCTTACCAATTATGAAAACGTATGCGCGTCAATTCTCCTGGTCTGCATACCGTATTTCCAGTTTGGAACTATCACTTTTTAATAAACCTACATACCTCTGTGACAACCTGCGTCTGTCTTTTAGAAGCCAAAGAAGATTGCGTATCTCGACTCAGGTGTCAAGATTGATCCTATCGAGGGATTGAGTGACGAAAAGTAAAGCACACATTTACGCATTTGGCAGTTTAAATTACAATGATTTTGGTTTTGATTTTCGGAAAATAAAATCAATTCTTCGACAAAAAATCTAATGATCAATGATATTTGTAAGACAGCGTTTTAGTTACCATTTCATATTGAAAGTGCTCTCTAACAACGTTTGGATCATAAACGAGCAAAGTGATGTAACCGCAGACAAAGATGATGAAGAATGTTAAGTGGCAAGATGGCTCAAAACTATTATAATCTAGTGCTTTAAACCCAAAGATCTTTACTTTGATTTCAATCATGGCTTGGCAATTTCTTTCAGTGTATTAATCAATAGATTCATTATCAATACCAGTGGCGTTTAATTAAAATTGTACAAGTGCCGGTGTCAAATCACTCGATATGAGTCTGGACGGACTCGTGGTTCGTCAGGTAGCACTTTAACAGCCCAAACGTGACACAACTCGAGGATAGCCCCCGCTCAAGTGCCCCCTTACCCTAGAGTACCCTAAAGCCATGGCGTGTTGGCGTTGTCAATTGTCAATTCATAAGCGAGTTGAGCGTTTTTCTCCGATTTTTGATTTATGCCCATGAACATACAGCAAATGTCAGCGCGCCAATACAAATGCAAGGCAGCCGTAGCCAACCAAACGATCGAGCAACCAGTCAGAGATTCGAGCCGGTAATGGCCGCTTGGAGCTGGGTTTGCTGCACGGGGCAGCGTGTCGCCTCAAATTAAATGTTAATATATGCAGTTAATAAGTTATTTTTGGTATTATGGTAGCCAACGGGCTGTCAAAAATCACACAGAAAACTGTCAGCGCGGGTAATTGCTTTTAGCCCACGACTACGGGCGTGGTGTGGCATATTAATGACAGGGTGGTTCGTAAAGAGTGAGGGTTAAGCTTGATGCTGCTGGCCGGCTTAGGGAGACAGAATGACGCTCGATATGGCCATATTTAGTAGTGCGGGTGACAAGCTAATTTGACTGTTAAGTGTGCACATTTTGACAGCGTTGCCAGACAGTTGCACAGAGTCAAAGCGTCAAATTGCCAAAGCCGGTAACCGTATACTTTGTGCGGCCATTTACATGTGTCAGCATTGCGCAAAATCAACATTAAGGGTGTTCGCCGTTGCCCCTACGGCTCTTTAACTACTTTGACTGTGGGTCTTCAATTAAATTGGAGCGAAATTGCAGCGCAGCGAAAAGACAGATTGACATTAAACAAGTTGTAATTCGATACTTAATTGACGCCTGGCTCGTAAATTTGCAATTTTACACAAAGAGCCAAGACACACACACACACACACACACACATGCCATCACAATTGCAGGCGATTCCAATTAAATTTGCCCAAGGGGCTGCTCGCTTGTCGAATTGAGGTAATGTAAAAAGTGAGAATATTGCCCACACATCGAACAACTGCGACAGCGACAACAACGACAACAACTGGACAACGGATTGGACGCAGGAAGGCAATGCCAAGTTGTCAGAAGCGTAGTATATAACTCAAGTCACTTGGCCCGCTTGACCTTTGCGTGTGCGTTGCCAAGCGAAACCAAACCCAACCCAACCCAACCAATGCAACCCAAAAGAAGCCCAGCCAAAGCATAACCCTGCCATGCACATATATAAGTATCTGGCAGATGCCAGCCAAGGCCCAGTTTTTAGCCCATTTTATTTATTTACTTTTGAGCCATTTTTGGTTTTTTTTTTCTAAGTTGGTGTCCATGACAGTTTCATTGGGCCGCAAAAGACATATTGCATTTTTACGCTCTGCCGTAACATAAATTCTGCCAATTTGGGTGGAAAACCACCTACTAACCGTAACTGTAACTCTAAACATAACTGTAACTGTAGCGCTGGCGCCAAACTGTTCCATTTTCTTAGCTTTTCTTCTATTACTGTTCATGTGCAAATCATCTCCATTGGTTTATGGTCGCGACCATTAACAACCCAGTCGTAAGCACTCCCCGGAGACATTGTTGGCAACACTCTGCTGCTCTCCGGCTTCGATCTCTGCCGTGCTTTCTTTTGAGAAAGTGTAACTTTTACCGCCTTTTGCCTTTTGTCGATTTTAAAGTAATAAAAAATGTTTTATGTCTTTTCCACACATTTTTCGGCTCATCAACAAATACAACACCGACACCTTTGGTGGACTATCAATGGGTTCTACAATAGTTGGCAATCCCAAAACTGTAGCCATTCACGCCTGGGGGCAACACTGTGCAGTTATAGCGTCAATTTATTTTATTGCAAATTTTATAGACTTTGAAATTTGATTGGATTGTTGTTGAGGGCAGCCGGCAATAGTCGGTAGCAGTGCACAAAATATCAAATTACATATAAATTTGGCTTTGAGGTTTATGAGCATGGGCCAATATACACCTACTAACCATGGAAGTGTAGGCGAGTCTTTGGATAACTAACTACTCCTTATGAGGGTTTACAATTGGACGAGCTTTACACTTAGCACATTTTAAGCTTGTAAGTTACTTTTCGGAATACTGTTCGTTTTTTTGCATTACAGCAGTAAACTACAAAATTTATTGAGGTTGCGATTCCCAATTTAACAATGGAAAAAGGACAGATTGTACCATACACTGTACACAGGACCGGAATATGTTAAAGAAAGACAGGGGCGCGGATCCACATGACAATCACATACAAATTTAAGTTTGAAAATTTTGCTTAATGCGTGTTCATTTGTATGTGTGCATGTGTAAGATGGATTCGAAATTCCTTATTTTCGCGCTTCGTGGACTCAACTGGGATCCTAGTATTCCCTTACCATCTCATCATAGTAGGTTGTTTCTAATTCACTTGCCTTCCTGGTAAAATTATATAGGTGGTATTTTCCTTCACAAGGTAACTTGTGGAGAGGTTGATTCCCCATACTTAGCCAGTCAATTTAATATGTTGTTCCTCGCCGTAACTTTGCCCTTCATGGCCCTTTTCGTGTTCTATGCACATCTTATAATAAACTTCACCAATTTACCTCTTCTAATCTTTCTCTATCTACTCTAAAGCTATATCATACAGTATCTCAAGTATTTTACATGGCAATGACCTAGGCAAGTCTCAATTCTAGTCCATTTCCACTTAGACCTATGGCAAGAGGAAAAATGGAGAACAAAAAGACGAAAATATTGATGAAGACAAAAATAAAAAAAAACTGTTTTTATGCAACTGCACGCTAAAAGGCAGCACTCCTTTTCAGTCGTTCCAGAGCGCATGCTGCAGTCCACTTCAGCGCATAACTAGCGCTTGCCTTCCCGCACCGTCATTCTACCAACTATCTGTCGACTGTTCCCAAAAGGGCTAGTCTTGGAGTATTGGATATTAAGGAACAATTTCAACTTTGCGAACTTAAGGGATACGCAGAAAAAACTAAAAATGCAGTCTTCTCGACTAGGAAAATATGTTCGTGCTAAATTTAATTTAGAAAAAAGAATTTCAGAAAATATTAAACCCCGTTATTTGGTTAATCCAACAATAGTAACGAGTTCTTTGGAGCACAATATAACGTTTTTGGAATCAAATTTATATTTATGAAAACAAACTTTCAGTCTCTTCAATTATGGCGATTCTTTGATTTAATTCCAAGGCAAGGTATAAAGAACACCTTCATCAAAACATCCTTTAGCCCGAAACACACGTCAAAAGTTAAAATAAAACTTAAACCTCTGTGAGAAATGCTGCACAGAGAGAAGCGGAAAATGTGTCCATTCGCTGCGATTAAAACCATGAGTGCAATATAAGCCGACGAAAGCTTGGGGCATGGCATCTCACCATGATTTTAAGGAATCTTTTATTTCTCCAATTAACCTATAAGAGTGTTCAGTTGCTCGACTACGCAGACGATAGCGTTATCAGTGGTCTTACGAAGCGAGCATTTACCGGAGCCTTTGCGGATATAGAAAGAATGTTTGCAGAAACGGGTTGGTTGCAAATGGGAACAAGACAAAATATATGTTTTCTTCGAGTAGAGAGACGCTGCATTTGAACTCTCAGAATGATGGAAACTATTCTTTTGATGTTCTCAAGGATTTCTTTTACCTTGGCACCACCGTCACAATGAAGAACGATAGAACGGAGTTCAAGCCTATAACTCTCGCCAATAGATGTTACTATAAGACGCTCTTCCTTCCCGTTATGCTTAATGGCGCTAAAGCCTTGTGCTGCAATTATGAGTGATGACTCAGTCTGATGAAAATGACCTTGGATTGTTTGAGCGGAAAGTACTCTATAATACTTTTTTACACTTTGTGTACAGGGTATAAATTTGGATAGGACAGAATAGTTATAAATGGTATTGAACTATTGACTATTCTCGACTCTAACACAAACAGCACTCCAAAAATTTAAAAAAAAACCTAGTTAATTTATAACTTTTGTACTTGATTTGATCACAACTGTACTTGGATGGCTTTTGGCACCGCTTGGCATCCATTGAAGTGGCGAATGAATGCTTTTTTTTTTTTGAGTGTAGTATCACACCAGCTCATAATTAAAATATTGTCTATGTACAACGCTTGGCATGCATAATTATGTTTACATTGTGAGCAACCAAAACTACAAACAATTATTTTATGAATGCGACAAATATGGCGGACATCATAATTAGGTAACCCCCAGCCCCAGTATTGTCACCCAACTCAACTGTTTATGAGCCAACACGCTTTTTGGCCAACGAAAGTAAAGTGACAGCAGCATTTCCGCTGAGCGTTGACTTGTTGTTAGTGTTGATTGGAACCGCCGGAGACCCCGCTCTCTATCGGTATCTATATACCATGTATATTGTGAGGTGTCGCACAGACATGACAAACGAAACGACAAATCGAAAAGGAAGTTTAGTCAATTGTGCAACTGTAATTGCGGCACAAGCTCAAGTCGGCCAACAATTGTTACAATGCGTACAATACACGGCAAACAATACGGGCTTTAATAGCCGGAAAGTCGTTGACGACAATAAACGGCGACACGTGGGCGCTGATAAAATGTGATAAGCCAATGGCCAATGGCATTGGTAGTCAGCGGATATGAGTGATTTGGCAGCAGGTATATTGGTTTTCCTAGTCAGCAGAGGCGTTTCTGGCTAAGATAAGAGCGTCCCAGATCTAGCTGGATCCAACGACAATGTAGTTTAATGTCTTAATTAACTGGTAAAACGCGCTGACTTGGATTGCGCCCATTTCTGTGCGTAGCATTTCGGAGCAGGGTTGGGCCACAGAACAGCATCTGCTCTTGTATGTTAGACACAGTGCTTATCGCCAAGTTGTAATCAGTAATTAAGTCAACGGGTAACACAGAACGCGCGTGTTGCCTCTCAGACAAGTTTTCTAGCTGGAGTTTGGGATACGAAAAGCGCGTTTCTGTACTTTTTGTTTGGGTTTGTCTAGAGCGACATATGTGGCACATGGCTTACAGCATTAAGTTGTTATGTGTTGACTTACATGCCCATTGTTGTTGTAATTCGATTTGGTATAGCTCCAAATGGGTGTGTTCTGGAAGAGCATGCCTACTGACTGGCAGTGCTTACTGACGACTGATGCTGTGCCTTGATTAGCGATTGGATATGAGTCGATTTGAATAAACAGTCGTTCGTGATAAGTGCAATGATCAGGATTATGATAATTATGATGACATGGAGTTTTAAACAATAAAATGAAATGCTTTGTTGCGGTTGTCATAAATGATTTTTGGGAAATGTAACCGTTTTTTCGTAGAATTTTGAGCAAGCTACTTTAGTAGCAGTGGAAGCCATTAAACAGGTATAAACATGAAGAGACAGACATGGTAGAAGTGATTGTCTCAATAAGCAACTTAATTTTCTCAATTGATTTAGTATTAAATTACATACATCTATTTGATGTGTTGATAGTCGTGTTCAGCTTCAAGGAATACTAAGTTCACAGCTTGTAAAACCAGCTTAAAAAGAGAAAATCGTGTCCAAAACTTTGTTAAAAAGTTGCAAAATTTCTTCCCTTAAAGCGTATAGAACATTGAATAAAAGTAAAATCAACAGGTATTCGCGAGTTATTGTAATTTTATGTGTATTCATCATCAGTCTAGGTACAAGCCGCCCAACACGGGGACATATTCGGGCACAGCGTTTACTCTGTGCATCCCATCTACAATGGTTTAGTTGATATTTTATTCCAAGTTTCTAGGAATGCTCAATGTTGTTTTTGGTTGCACGGTTTGTGACGTCACATTAGAGGGAGGGAGTTGCCTTGATGTGACTATTTGTGACAAGGGGGAGTGGGGGTTCATAATCTTCAAAATTTTTGTGACGTCATATATGCAGCAGCCCCTAAGCAGCTTATATTTGTGATAGGAATCTTGAACCAGAATCCCTTCTTTCGGCCACATTTTGTAATCCAGTGTCATTTTTAGCTTTTTACTTTGAATCATTGTTACCATTGTTCTGGTATGACTTTGCGACAAGACTTCTTTACTTTGACATATTGAATAAGAGTCTACCAAGGGGCTACCCCAGATCAAATGCGCTTTTAGCCTAGTTTCTTCTTAGAGGTATTTATAAATTAGACAGTTTTAGTAAACGCATTAGGTAAGCGAACTTAATTTACTTCACAATTTCTCCGCAAAACTATAAATTTTTTTAGTTTTTTCCTGGAAACAATTACCTTGAAACTCTGTGATTTATTATTATTACAAAAACCGTAACTAAAACATTGCAAAGGAATGCTAAAAAACCTCAAAAATATAGCAAATTATGCAATAACTTAACTCCTCTAATTAACTTTATATTTTAACACAATTCACAATTTGATCTTAAACTGATTTGATCAAAAGATTAGGCATGATTTTGCTCTTGCCCCATTGCTGTCCAGTTGCTCTGAACAACAAAACCGAACCAATTGCATTGCATAACCGGCGCTTATAACAACAATATACAAAACCCGTTAACAATAGATTTGTGCAATTTGGGGGATTTTTCCATCAAATACAAATTTTAATTTTTTTCGACTTGCAAATTGCAAAATTTAACAATAAATCGCAAAACCAAAAAAAAAAAAAAAAAAATCCCAAAAAGGGACGGCTGTTAATTTTACAGTTTGGCACTTTTTTCGTTGCCCAAAATAAGTGACTACAATTACAACAACGTAACCAAGGGGTTAAGTGCCACAACTATTAAAAAAAAAAAAACAACTACAGAAGAAGCAGAAACAAGCGTAAAATTAAAGCACAAAATGCAAATAAAGCAAAGCTAATAAAAGCAATTTACAAAATTAAGTTAAACGCCGCAGCAACAACAAGTACAGGGCAGAAAACAAGCAAAAGTTGTGCTAATTTTTGGTAAATAAAACTACCGATTTAGCTTCAAACACCAACACACAAAATCAACTGTGAAAATCAGCAGTTAAATGCAACTGCAAACTGTGGAAAATTGCCACAAAAATGCGAAAATCGTGCTAGCCAAAACGCCGGCCCCAAAACAACAGTTGCAATTCAAACGGAATGCAAATCAGCCTTTGTGGTAATTACCAACCAGATATAGACAGAGCCAAGGCTCAGAGCAGCAGCAGCAGCAGCAGCAGCGGCAGCGGCAGAGCATTAGAATCATTGCAGCAAGTCGGCAACATGGTGGGGCACAGCCTCATGTTGCTAGCAGCATGTTGCATGTTGGAGGCTGACGCTGCCACTGCCGCTGCTGCTGCCAACTCTGAGTTGCTTGCTTATTAAATTTTTGTAAATTGCAATTGCACACACACACACATACTTAGCTGCAATTTGCTCACTACACACACACACACACACACACACACACACACACACACACACACACACACACACATATGCAGCTATGTGACTGCCTACCTGTAGCTGCAAGTCACGCTGCCGCTGTTGCAGCTTAAAAGCTGTTTACACCGGATGCAATTTTCACCAAAAAACCACAACATTCAAAGTAGACGGTTTTGCGCATCTCAAACTTTCAATAAAAAGAAAACTAGAGCTATCGATATTTTCACGAACTATCGATATGACTATCGATCCGAATAAATTCGATACTATCGATAGAAGTATTGTGTTTTGTCTTTGGAGATGGTTTTGCGCATCGGATACTTTCAATAAGAGACCAACTAGAGCTATCGATAGTTTAACGAACTACCTTCCTGCCCAAGGAGCGTGAAAGTAATAGAGCAAAATCCATGGGCGATACATTGAATCGTTGGTCCAGGATTCCACTCTATTACTTTCATGTTATTTGCCTTAGCCGCTATGCGTGTGTTTAAACTATTGACAGTGAAAAAAACATCGATAGTGAGATACAAACGAAAAAATTCGATACCTCAATAGTACTAACGGTAGTTTTTCACCTCTAGTCCAAATGACCCTTAGTTCGAGCTGAGTTTCCCAAAAGTACACAATTTGCAGAAGTCTGTAAAACATATAAAACGGAGGTCTGTAGTTATAAACAGACGTAATAGAGTCTCTATTGTTTTAAGCAAATCAATAGGAGAATTCATGGGGCGTTTTGATCAATGATCTGCTAAAAAGTGATCACCGATCACAGTACAGTATCAGGTGCTACTGAGCAACAGTTATAAGCTAATATGGACCTAAGGCTCGCAGCTCACAATCTTCAAAGGGCCCAACCAAAAATGATTAGAACCTGGATCGCCGTGCTACACTTGAATGTATGCACAAAGATTTCCACATTCCACCTGCTAAACCAATTTCAACCCAATTCGGTATGCCAGGTATCAATATAAGCCGATTTTGAGCCCAAAAGCCATTGGTCAATGTGCCAGAAATATAATGCTGAGCGTCGGAAATCGAACAAGAAGACATCTGATCGAAGGATTTTTACTTTTTATCTAAAAGAAAATTTAGGCAAAAGTCTAGATATTTCCAGCACAACCCTGAGTAGCTTTTGTTTTGAAAAGCCACATTTTTGTGCAGCAGTTAGAGGGTTTGGATTATCGTCGATGTTTGAATGGAGCAACCTGGCCTGTTTCGTGTTTCGATTCCGATTCGGACTAATCGAAGTGACTGTACAAAATGTACTGCGAAATCGATACTCAAAAGCGTAAACAGGCTTGAATATCTTGTAATCAGTGTTAGCTCCGTCACCTTGGTAAGGATTTTCCATTAAAGTCCAGCAAATGGACTACATATCAACATTTCTAATATCTGAGCGTTTTTCGCAAAGCGGACTGTTACGGAAGCAGAAGCCGCAAAGAGCTGTGAATTGTATCTGTGTCAGAAAACGCGGTATTTTCAAAAATAAGTAAAGGCGAAAATTTAGTTTGGAAAAGCAAAAAGAAAGTACTTTTCAAACTAAAAAGGCAGGCCAACACTGATGACAAACTGAAACGCACGAAAAATATGATATGTCCGAAAAGAAACAAAATCAGTAGAGTTGCCAGCTTGAGCACATTGGACATTGCTTTACACAACAATGAACAAGTTTCGAAATGATTCCTCAATAAATGACTGTTGCAATGTTGCAACTTGTACTGCGAAAGCAGCACAAACCAAAGTTGCGAATTTTTCAGTGTAAATGGGCCATTAGACTCACCCCACAGTTGAGTTGAGACAAGACTGCATCTATGTGAAGGATACGTATAGTATGAGCAGGAGCAGCAGCAGCAGTTACACTTAAACGCTTTGGAGCACTGATTATTTGCTTAAATTGCTGCTAATAACATGACGTGGTGGCATTCAAAGAGAGTGCAGAGCCCCCCAAGTCAAGTCAGTTAAGTAAGTGTATCTGTGTGTCTGCATGTGCTATGTCTACCTGTCTGCCTGTCTGCCGGTCTGTCTGTCTGTCTGTTGGCCCCCATTTGCATGCACGACGGCGGCGATGTGGCCGACGTCTGTCCATCATTTGTTAATTTCTTTATGCAGCCAGAGCTAGTGCATCTGCAGGTGGGGTGTATCCACTAAGTATCTGTATCTGTGTGTTGTTGTTGTTGTTGCTGCATTGGCATTTGCCACCGTTTGCTAGCAGCCTGCCCCATATCGTATGATTTCTCAAATGAAATTGCTGCACAATTAGTTGACTTGTCTATTACACATGGCCACAGCGAATGCAACTTGCAGTTTAACTCTGAAACTGAATCTGAATCTGAGTCGGAGTCGGAGTCCGAGTCCAAGTCTGGGACTATGATATTGCATGCTGGCAGTTTCAATGCCAAATGGCTCGGTTAGTTGCTCATAACTCGAGGGTATGATAAGATGTGTTGCCATTTGCCGTTTGTCGTGCCTGGTTACAGAGATCAGATACAGATACAGATACAGATCCACTTGCCGCAATTATGGCAGCAATTACAGTTGTTCAACTGATCTATAATTTTCATAGATACAGAATGTGTGCATGGACTTTGTGAGTTACTTTTCACAGCTCGCGGCGCAAAATGCTTAAATGTAGGCTCTAGCCGAACGGTAAATTTATAGCATGCTCAAAACTATTGATGAACAGTTGCAAAAATGCAGATAATCAAAGTCTGTGACAGTGACATAAGTCAAAGATGAATTATACGTTTTTTGGGGGAACACGGCGCACGCAGCATTAAAAGCTTAAAAAACACAAAAAAAAAAATGGGTAGGAATTACACTATGCAACAAAAAGAAAAGCCTATGTCTAAAACATACTTTTTCCGGTTAATTTTAAGTCGCTGATTTCGAATACGGAAACCATTTTGGATTTTCTACTACCATTTTGGAATTATAGCTAATTCAAAAAATTCAAGTTTTCGAAAGCTCCGAAAATCCCATATATCTTGGGAACCTTACTACCGATCGAGATAAATTGTGACTTGAATTGAAGGCAATTTAATATAAAATCAATGTCTTGCAGACAGTTTTAGTCTAACTTGATTCGATATGTTTTAGTCACACACACAGGCCTTTCATTGAGCTCAAATTTGTTGCATAGTGTTATTTGGAACTGAGAATTCTCATTCGTTAACAGCTTATGTCACAAATTTGAGAGATTATGGTGTGTTGCTTGCAAAGCCATCATACAGTAGGCACTTGGTTTCTCGAACGGTTTATAATTTTGTAATTTAAAGAGAAAAATACCAGAATTAAGAGAATTGCGAAAATAAAAAAGAGTATGACCTGCGAAAAACGGTTTTTGGTATAAATAACTTAGTTTATAATGTAACTTTCTCCAAATAGTAGAGAAAACTTCTTTCAATTGGTAAATTTTATCATGCAAATAGCCGCTATTCATAGCTTCACTTTTTATCATGAAAATAACGTCTTTTATTGGGCAATTTATGCAAATTACCTGGTTTTCTTCTGCGAATTTCTGCAGGCAATCGCTTTTCTTTGGAGGATATAAATCAAGCAGCGCCATAAAACGCTCGTTGATTATATTTGAAATGCAATCTTAGGCAAACGCTCTTTTTTATGCAAATAACCTAATTTCGTGCAAATAACCTTTTTTATTAGTTACTTTATTAGCTAAAATAGTTAGTCAGCGGCCAAATGTTATTCTTTTGATAGACGAAGATAAAAGTTGTTCGAATAACTCGAAACTTTAGTTACGGGGAACTTTAAATTCTAACCTGTCTACTATGTTGAGCGTTTCTGTACCGACACTCATCCAAAGTCGTCGCCACATTCACTTGTACCTCTGTCAATTTCAACTTTTACCCCGGTTAAGCACAACTAATGAGCGACAAGCCCAGAAAACTGTCAAGCAACACCCACAAGCTGCAAAAGCCCCCAAAACAAAACCAAATCAGTTGTACAAACGAACGAACAAACAAAAAACAAATTAAGCAAAACATTTTGTAAATGTCGAAAAGTCAAAGATAAACCGACGGTCCGGATCGACAGACAGACCGGGGCGGAGACCGCAACGAAATAAAGTTTAGGCCGAGTTAGACGAAACGTACTGAAAACTAATTAATTGCCCGAAAGCTATGAGCCAGAAGCACGTGTATCTGAAGCGTAGCTACGCAGCATCTTTAAGATACTTTTCTTATATATGAACTATGCGTAAAAGCTGTGTCAAAATAAATCACGAAATAGACAACATGGAAAACGATTTTTCTTAAATGCAGCATGGATTTGAGTATGGCGCCAAGCAGATACAATAACTCTGACACTTTCTGCTTGTATCTGGCTGCTGTAAACCGTTACACAGTGGTTTTCATACTCTTTAGGGAGCAGTGAGTATCATGGAGTTGGAAAATAAGTTTGTAGTCATTAAATTTATAGCATATAAGCCTCCATGTACACAATTTCAATGCAAAGAATTAACAATAATGTTTGCACTATTAAGTCCGAAAAATAAAGGGTATGAAGACTTTTACTTTCTAGAGCTAAAAACCGATACAACGATGACAACGATAATATCGATATTTCTCACTTTTATAAACATACCGATTGTTTTTCATTATCGAAGCTTATCCCCAACTTTGGGAATGTTCTCGTTTTAAGATTGTGGTCCGAACTCGCTTAGAACTCTTATTTTGTTAAGGTGCGATTTTGCTGCTCAGCCCATGACTTGAGTGGTATATGTCAATATGAGAGTTATCATAGTCTAATACAGCAATACTTTGCTATGTAGGGGAAGCAACTGAAACTTTTTCGTTTTCTGTTGACATTTTGCGAGAGTGGCTTTGATGGTTGGTTCCGTTGGTTGTATCAGTTGTCTATCGAAGTGGAATTCAAGGTAGCAGTGACTTATTTCCCGTGGAATAATCTTTCCGTTGAAGATTATATCTGGCGGGTGTTTGCTTCTTAGCCTATAGTCAAAGTTGACGGATTTGCTCTTATTGAATAAACATCAATTTTACCATATTTCACCGTTTCTGCGTTTTGGATATTTTCGACAACGGCCTTGTAGCAAATGGATGCTGAGAGGATGGCTGTAGCATTAGCATAAGTAATGACCAGAAAGTTCTTCGGATTGATGTTCATCTCGAAGTTTGGTTTAGAAAACAAACATACATTAAGAACTACGTACTTTAGCGGTGAAAACTATGAATGACGCAATAGACACTATATACTGTTTAAAATTCTCTAATTTTGAGTACAAATTGATAGTTTATAATATCGACGTAGAAAACATCAGTTTCCACGGCTACTTCGTTAATGAGTCATATTGTCAAATGAATCAATGAGGTTTTAAAAAGGCTAAGGAAAAATTGTGGACCCCTTTTTCACCAACTATATAGAAAAAAATATGGGTGAAAATTATATCATTGTGTAGGGAATTATCGCCAAATCAGGCGATATGGTGGTTGCGGAAGGTTCTGTGTTGAGTTCACTGGTGAATGCATGAATGGCGGTAGTATGTGCACTATGGGTCATATGTCTTCTAAAGACTAGTGTGCTCTCTGTATTCAATCCCTAAGCCTGAGCTTGCTCTTTGGTAGAGTATTAACGCTTCGAAGACGCAAAGACGCATTTCTTTTTCATATTTTCATCTCTGTGCTTGTTTTTGGCTAATCGTCCATCGATCAGTGTGGCGCTTGTAAAGATTATGATAAGTTTTTGGTTTCCAAATGCACGATTTCAAACCATGCTGTCATCTTGGTAATACCAAAGCTGGGAAACACGAAGAAAATGTTTTCTTTTGCTTGTGTTTTTGCCTGCAATCGTGAGCTATGGAAGTGCAACTAATTGCTGCACGTTCGCACCCAATTAGTGGCAAAGAGTTGTGTGAGCCAATGCCAAGCGTCTAAGTGCAGCTATCAACACTTGCAGCTTGCTGCATATGGGTCCAAAAGAGTGTATTGCATGATTTCTGGAAATTATTATTTACATATTTTTCGTTAAAAAGAAAAGCAAGAGTATCGGAATGAAAGCGGGAGCGCTTAATACAAAGTGACTTACACGCGTCAAAATATTTAACACAAGCCACAAAAAAAAGGCGGAAACAAGAACATACGGCAACAAGGTATTAAGTGGGGGGTGCTGACAAATGTCTTTTGTGTCACACACACACACTCGCCTACCTACCCTTGGCAGTGCCCTGCCCTTCTCTTAAGTAGCTGGCGCCCAAAACTCGACGACAACAACAACAGCAGCTGCTTGTTGTAATTTTCACGCTGCTCAAGAAAAACATTTTTCACTCGCTGCGACAGCCCGAGACGCCGCACGGTGGATCCAACTGACTCTTTTTTCGGCAAAAATCATCATTTTTGAGGAAGTAGAGATATTTAAAAATGTAAAATGCATAGAACAGAGAAGTCCTCCTTCTGCGATACTCTTCTTCTTAACTGGCCATAACAACCCGTTATCGGGATATGGCCTGATGTAAAAACATTCTTTCACCGGAACTTTGGTTTTGCGTTTTAAGGCCAGGAGTCGCTCTACTGGTCTCGAAAGAACCCAGTGTCATTGTTAGTCGCCGCATACGACAAGCTTTGACCTGCTAAGGTGGTATTCTCTAACCCTTAATATCCTTACTCTCTGAAAAATTATGATTTTTGCCGAAAATTAAGTCAGTTGGATCCACTGTGCGCCGCCGCCTAGAAACTTGCAGCTACCATTTGTATCTATCAACGCCGAGCACTGCAATTCGAATGCAATGTGTGGAACTGCCCCCGTACCGGGCTCTTGAGTTCTGTGCGTCTGGCACTCGGCGTGTAAGTTTCAACCTTAACAACTTGAAGTATTGGCAGTCACAATTATGAGCCACAAACATTTTCCCAACGATGATGAGTGAATATATTAATGAGCAGCGATTTGTCTGGGCGTTGAACAGAAATTATACTTCTATATGTAGGTAGTACCTCGTATACATATGTGGAACTTATTTTCTTGCTTTTCGGACTCCCCTCGGCCACGGACATGCGTCAGCCCATTTGTCTAATGGCAATTTTAAGTGCGTGAATAATGTGGAAAATCTGTTTTGTGGTATCTTTTAATTAATTGAAACTTTTACTTGAGGCAATTATAAAGCTGAATTTATGCGCTGCTCACTCAAAGTAGAACCCATAGTTCAGAGATACTTATTAAAATGAAAACTTTATGCACTTAATTTACGGACAAAATAAACATTGTTTATGTAGGAATTAGTAGTTATATAATTAAAAAGTTGAACGGCAACTTTGAGACGTCGTACAGTGGCGCAATCGGACTTCTCATTCGCTAAAATCCTAACTTTTGCTGGAATATAGGTAGTTTCAATACTTAAAGATAATTCCTTAAACTTTTGCGATAAACTGTTCAAAGTTTTTAAAACATGCTAGTTTCCAAAATATAGATACCCAAAGTCACTTGATAATTCTGCCCAACTAAGCTAAAGATACACCTTTTTTTGTGCGAATCATTTTACTACAATACAATATTTCGTTAGTCTTTCAAAAATAATCCCAAATTCTAACTTACTTTAGCCCGTTGTAGCAAAAAACAATGCTCTTCGATATGCCCAATTCTACATAAGTAAAGAAATGGTTGAAATGTTCTCATGCTATGTATATTGTAGAGGGCATGGGTTCTGGCAGGATAGGTTGAAGAATATGGGAATGGAACTCTTAAAAGGCTCCAAACTTTTCTGATATTTCTAACGAGTCGAAAGAGATATCGCCAAAGACTCGCTAACGATATTTCGCGACTCGCGACACACCTAAACGAGAGCTTTTATTGCCACAAACGACATATGAACCTTATTCGTATCTCTTTTATATCTAAGTGCGTGTAGTTTGTCGGGTTAAGTCTCGAATTTTGGATGTGATATCATATCCGGGCGTTTAGTCCGCTGGGAAGCTGCAAACTCATGAATTCTGTAACCGAATGGCCTATATAAGATTGCAAAATGTTATAAATTGTCGCATTGTTCAGCAAACCTGGCCAGAAATGAACTAAAAAGTGCACAGCTTAGTTCTCTTTCTTTAGCCGGGAAAGATGCTCCGGTCACTTACTAGTGGATGTCTTTATGCCCCTTTCAATCACTTCTGCAGAAGCTGCGGAGACATATAAGAGAAGCACAGGACTGGGTACATCTGTTGCTCATTTCCAATCCTCCTCTGCAAAGTAAGGTTCAAAAAGCTGTGCTTATCTGAGCTGTCCAGAATAGGAATCAAAGAGATGACAGACTAGCGAAAAATTAATGACCGTTAAAATTTTCGGCTTTCCTCAGATATTTATGAAATGTCATCATTATATATAGTAAAAAAATGCTTTGAGCCTTTTCACTAGTTTGGATCAATTATAAGGAAGATCAATAAGAAAACCAATTCCTAAATGCCTTAAGCCCGGTAATAAAAAATTTTAAAGAGCGAAACAGTGGTAACTCTGAACATTTGAATTTTGAGAAGAATAAAAAAAATATTGCTTCTTACCATTTTTAGTATATTGTTCCAGTTTACCATTTGAACGTTGATTTTATGTAAATGCATATGGATCCAATATCTCTTGGATTGTTCAAACAACTTGATCGTACTCGACACTTAAGTAAGAATTGAATTTGAATTCTGAGGTATTTGAAAGTAGAGTCAGTCGCAAAAGTGCTAGAAACAACAACCGATAATTGATGCTCGTTTTCAAATACTGTTGCCTTCCTCGAAGAAGAAGAATAAAGATAAATTTCGGTAATACCGTTTCGTAAGAAAATTCTACAAAAATGATTGTAGTTTTTCGTTTAATAAAAAGAGCGATTTCAATGTAGAAACAGCTTAAGAAATCGTTCAACTGCAGAAATTACTCAGAGTCATCGAGTTTTGCTGTGTGATTGTTGGCTTTCTATCTTTCTACTTCATCACAGTCAAAACTTGCCAAAAGTCCGCTCCAAATATAGAAAATCTCCCCTGCGAATCTATAAAAGAAGAATAATTACAAAATTAGCCTGATGAATTCGATATTTTCCCAATGTGCGTCGGTTAACTGCTGTACGCAACAATGTAGCATCCACTTCGATTCACTTCGATAGTAATTAAAAGTAAAACTAACATAACATCCAAAATATGTGTCTCATGTTAACTTAGCTACAAACAATTCAACCTAAACTCAATTTCCTAAAATAACATTTAGTCTTGGCTCAAATAAATATTTAGGATTTCAGTTTGGAGATCAGCCAGAAGTCGTGCAACAAATCTGCGTACTTTTTCTAGGTAATCAAAACAATGTTGAGCACACATGATCAGCGCGTGTTTAGGCCAGCAAATCCAAATTTAACTTGGAATTTATGCGCGTCAAGCTAGTGAAAATCCAAGATCAAGCCAAGGATCAAGACTCAAGACAAGCAAGCAACATTTAATCCAATTATCGATGCTGCTTGGCCATAGAAGGAGGACAAGCCTTTGGTCCAAACCTTTGGCCAACAATTAGACGCTGAGCGCGGTTCCCAGTTTATGATCGTGCGCATCATTGTCAGGGTTAAGGCAAATTGTAGGCGGGTGAATGGCTTAGCGCGGGGCAGGTAAAGTGCGGTAAGTGCGGTTACTCATTTTATGTCACTTCTAGGAAAAGGCAGCGACGACGTGATGGCTGCCAGTTCGGCGGCTGATCATGCGCTTGGATAAATTTATTAATTAAAATTTCACTCAGCTTTTTTGAGCGGCTCGTTAATTCGCATCATTCTGAGGCCCAGAACGATGCCATTATTTAATGAGTTTTATGGCAGCAAGGTGTGGCAAGTATGTGTGTTTGTGAGCGATCGAGGCGCGACAACTGCCACAAATTAACGCAAATCGTGCAGCGTGGGATGCAGGCAAAATATTTTATTAGCTCATTATGCAAAGCGAACGGCATAAAACAAAGATAAATTTGGTAATCGCAACTTTATATATATGAGAGATAGAGAGGGAAGCCTTAAAAAGCTGGTAAGTATATGTGTATTCAATGGACATGCTCAGCTATGAATGAGACACAAATGAAGCGAAAAGTGTTAGGTAACTCAGCGAACTTCACTGATCCTCAAAAAATAACTTCTTTTTTGGCATAACATAAATGCACTAATATAGAAAGTACACGCCTCTTAACTTACCGCAATTCGACGATCTTCTGTGATCAACATATTGACCACTTGAATCACGAAAATTGCATTGACATAACGATCGGAACTGATCGTGCACCGTACTTGCGTGTCACATTTGTTCATTTTGTAAATAATCAAGAGTTGACTGATCGTTGGGTCAAGATAGAGAAAAATTTTAAAATTTAGCTAACTAAGCTTTAATATATTCAAAAGGGAGGAGATAACTTAACGATCTTCACTGATGCACAGTTCACCACATTGATAGTACGCAACATTAGGCTCAGTGCAGTTTGCTGATCGTGGGGGAGTCGTAGATTTAAAATCTACACAGCTCAGCATGAGAATGGGGAGCTATTAATGAGACACAAATGAAGCGGACAACGTGAAGATAACTGAACGAACTTTACTGATCCTCATATTAGACACGCTGCCTTAGGTACTCATGTCCGGAAAACCGCATTGACATTACGCCCGGACCTGCCCGTGCACCATAATTGCGGTAATGCCAATAATCTGTTTTTGCGTACCTACAGCTGGTAGCTGATCGCCGCGAGCAGCACGCCTGCTGTGCCACTGCCTGGCTACGCGCTTGCCACTTTGTCGCACAATTCCCATTATGAGCGTTTAATCCTTGTGAACGCCTCTCATTTCGCTAGCCATTGATCTTCACTGATCACCCGCTCATAAACTGCTAGGCGAGTTCTGGTTCTAAACGATAATTGGATTAACAGGCTAGTCTTGAGCCTGGATTTTCAATAGCTTGACGCGCATAAATTCCAAGTTAAGTTTGGATTTGCGAGCCTAAACATGCGCGGAAAAACTGCTAGACTTTTGCTGACTACTGGCTGATCTTGGGACTTGACGCACTAAGCGGCCCAAATAGTTGCCGCATAAATCCAAAATATTTATTTGCATTTAATTAAGTCCGTACAAAATCCAAGCAATTAAAATTCCATTTGAAACTACAGTCCAAAAATAAACAAAAAATGTCACGTCAAAATAGCGACGGCACACAAAAATCCATTGCCAATTTATGTAAATGATAGACTGATAGCCCCACTATGCTGCTCCAGAGCAAACAAATTTTAAATTTTAATTAAATCAGTGCCCGACTGCCGCCAAAATGCTCAATTATTAAAACAAATAATGCCAATTAGTTGTGTCAACATGAAACCCCGGGCTGCTGACAGTTAGATGAGCTGATGGGCTGGCAGTCGGAGCAGCTGCGTCATTAGAGCGGCCGCCATGGATGCGGCGGATGACGCCATGTGCCGCTCACTTGGCACAATCAACCCTTTTTTCCCAGGCCCCGAGAGTCAGACACACGACTGCCAATTATGCCGCGCTAAAGAGCCAGCAACGCCGCAGCAGCAGCAACAATAACAACAAGCAAAAACAACATTTAATTGCCACAAGTTGCAAGCTGAGCAACATGCCACCATTGCTGTACATTATCAGTCAGACATTGGCAGCCACGTCGAGTGTCAGGCTGAGTTGTGGTGGTGGTGGTGCTGGTGGTGTTGGTGGTGCTGGTGGCCTCCATTTATGCGTCTAATAAAAACGCTAACGAGCCACTCACATACATGCACACAGAGCTATATACACATTAGCACAAAACTCATAGTGGTGTAAAAAATACATCGATGTATCGAAAACAGCGATGGTTGGCATGTTGTTCTTTTACATACGATGCATCGGCAAAACATCGATGTTTTTTAAAACCATCGAACATTTCACCATTTCTTACGCCAACCTTAACGCCCTTTTATTAACTAAAGTAAAATTATTTCAAGATCTTGCCAAAGTAAGTAACTTATTCTCAGTTTTACAAATAGTGTAGCAATTTGCAGAATTAAGAGTACCATCTCAAAGTTTATACAAAGGCGAAACTCTCAGCGACAAGCGAAATAGACAGCTGAGGGGACGGTTATCAAAATTTTTATGTTGACATGATATAGGCGTAGATCTACTGGTTTGTAGTACAGTCAAACCCGCAAAGTTGGCCACCCTCATAAGTTGGACACTTTTCAGCGAAACCAAAATATATTAGTACAAAAACTCAAATTTTCACCTGCTCAAGTTGCAACTGCATATCTTGTAACTTGGCCACAGCAATGTTATGGATAAAAATACGAAGGCTGTATTTTCAAATTATAAAAATAATCCAAATCAATGGCAAAATTTACAACTGAACGATTTTGGTTGCAGTAAACTCGTTGCTTATAGAAATTTCAATGAAATCCTACCAGATGGAACAATTCATTTGTTGAAAATCAGAAAGTCAAAAGCGTTTAAATAAGCATATTGAAAAGATGCTCTTAAGTTAGAATTAGAACATAAGATTTTAAGTGCAATTTTTAATTTAAAAGAATGTACAGTATACGAGTATACTCTTGAAACAAACTTTGACTGCTTTGCAACTATGAACTTAAACTTTATATTATGTATGTACATATTATTATGTTTATTTTGTTAATGGACATAGTACATATATACATAAATACACGATTAAATACATTTTTATGTTTAAAACAATCATAATCCATAAATAAAAACGAAAAAACAACATAAAATCAATATAAAAATTACACCCTCATAATGTTTCAAAAATTCTTGAACCATGAGTGGCCAACTTAAGCAGGTTTGACTGTATATAGAATCTGGAATCTTCTTTTGTTAGTTTCGCCTATTTCGTATTATATAACGAAGTTTCTTCTATAATAAAAAGCAAAACATCGGAAAACCATCGATGCATCGATGTTACTACCTACTACATCTGCGATGGTAAACATCGATGTTTTGGTCTGGATTTACATCACTAGGCGAGCAATCAATTGCCATTTTTTTTGTTGTTTTCTTGATGCTCCTTTTATATAAGGCTGTCGGCATGTTTGTGTTAACTGTCAGTGTCTGCGGTTGGGGGGATTAAAGATTGGCTGCGCTCACTTGCTCGCTCGCTTGCGCAGCTGCTGTAATGCCGCCCATGCAGCCAACCAAACAGCTTCAATAACGACCCACTCACTCACACACACACACAGGCATACACACACACACACACACGCACAGGCACACACACAGAGAAGCCGTGCAAAGTACTCGTGATAATGAGCTCCATCTCGTTGGCAATTATTAAATGAATTGGATTTATATGCTGCCGGCAGCAACGGCAGCGGCGGCAGCATTAAGAGCAGCGCAGGCGGCGTCAGCGGCAGCATATTTGCCACTTTTTAACTGCCTGTCTAGCTGTGCGTGTGCCCCTCTCTTTTGCTCCTGCTGCTGCTGCTGCTGCCTAACCCTGCAACTGTTATTACCAGTTATTGCTTATACGCCGCCCATTCACATTAGCTGCGCTTGCTTTGTCTCTTTCGCTTGCAGCGCTGCTTGTTAGCTATAGCGCACTCGCTTGCACAGCAGCGAGTTTAATAGGCGCACCAATCAGAGTGCCGCAAAAAGCTTGTAAATTTATCTGACTTGTGGAACTTGGAAATATGTGCGCATGTGGAACGTATTTTCACACTCAATGGCTGTTATTGCTGGGGTTGTTTTGTACATACCAAAAGTGTTAGATATATATATATATGTTTAGAAGTTCATTAAATTAATGTGTTCATAATTAGTTAAGCACAAATTTTCACAGCTTTCAAATAGTTGAGTGTAAATAGAAAATCTAGACACAATTTATAGCCATATAACCCTAATAACCTTTGCAGAGCGAGGCAGCACTCCAAACCCATCCAATCCAATGCAGCAATGGCGGCTAGTTAACCATCGATCGAAGACACAGTTGCAATTCAACGCCATTGCGAGGCAAACTCATTGTACCACTAATTAAATGATTTATCCCGAAACGTGAGGCTGCAACAAAGCGTTGACCAAGCCCAGACAACACTTCTAGCAGCAGCAAGAACAAGAACAAAAACAACAAGTCCAGCTGGCATACATACAAAAACCAATTACAATTACCGCACCCAAAGGTGCCACAAAAGCCACACACACACACACACACACACATTGACAGCGCGTCGATTGCAACAAATGCTGCAGCAGCGCCACAGACAACAGCTATAAAGATGACGACGTTGCAGACGCTGACCAGATCTCTGCAGCAGCCGGAGCAAAAACTTTATCTAGATGCATACAAATCCAACAAAGCGCACGTCAATTTATTTGCCTGCCCGGCTGCTGTTGCTCTTGCCACTGCTCCAACTTCTGCTACGCCATTCATGGCAATCCTGATGATGATGATGATGATGATGTGCCTGTGTCTGTACCTTAGCATTGGGGGCCGGCTAGCTGCGGCTGGAGCACATTTGGCTCCATATATTTACCTATGACGACGCTGCATGTTTTATGCCCATGCACCTTTAACGAGGTGTTTATTTTCACAACTCCGCCAAGGAGTTAGTTGCCTTGTTCTCTCTGTGTGTATGATGATGATTGCAGTTGCATTTTGTTGAAGGTGCAGAAAAACAGTGCCCGCCCATTTTCATGTTCAATGTTGGACCAACATGCAGTTCGTGTTGCATCTTTAGGCAGCAGCAGGCGGCGAGGTGCAGCGCAGTGCCAAACTGACGACGGGGCGTCTATGCGAAAAAACGATGACGCCGTCGTCACTGCACACGTACACATTTGTGGCACAGTGGTGCCAAATAGGTTGAAATTGATTATTATGGGCAATCAAAATAGTTTTGATAGGCTATTATTTCGATAAGATTCAATAGATTAGGTACGTAAAGTATAAATTATTAGAGATATCAGAGAGCAGAGTCTTCTGGAAAGAATCTGCAAAGATTTTTTGGCATATAATAGTAGGTGATTTATATCATTAGTGTTAAAATCGCTGCAAATGTAAAATAATAGCTTGGCAAATCGTTAACTAGTACAGAGAAAAACTTACTTCTTCTGTCAAAAGCCGTGTTCTAGTAGGACAGTTTTGCTGGTTTGGTTTTTACGTTTTGACTTTTTGGAATCCTAAAAACCACCAATAACAATTGTGCAATTATTTGGTCTGCAATTGCTCTGCATTTCCAAATACGGTTCGGAAGCTTTGCAATTCACTCTATTCATTAAACGCCGGACTTCGAGTTCTTATTAGATTTTCATTATTATGTATTGAAATGCAATTTTTCTATATATTGCTTTTCTTGCATTTTAAAGGTGAAAGCTGCATCAATTAGTGCCAACACATTATCTTTCTAAATTTCGACGTTTTTATTTTTATTATTATTTAAATTTTTCACAAAACTCCTGCTGTGGGACTTAGCATTTGAAACCATCTTTCATACATCACAGTATCTTTAAATCAACAATGTTAACACAATTGATGGCCAAACTGCAAAGCACCCAGTTTTCCTGAACTAAAGAATCATGAACTATGAATGACTTGAAAGGACGAGATTATTACAATTGGGCAGAGCACTCTTGGCAGTTCTAGTTCCTCCTCCCTATTTGCTTTTCTTGTGCTTTCACACCTTCTTCTTATGAAAATATTTAATATCGATGGAACACATTTATTGGTCACTCGATCGATGGAAAGCGTGACACTAGACAGAAGAAACTTAATTTGAAATGATCGGCAATGAACAGCGAACGGAGGTGAAGGGGACCGTAAACTTTGATGGAGGCTGGATAACACAGGTCAACATGATTTAGTTGTTGGAAAGCTAAGAGTCATTTGCAAAGTAATTTTGTGCCAAATCCGCGGTCAGAATTGGCCCATCACGTCAGGTTTATGTGATAGTAATAATAAAAATATAATGACGTCAAAGGAATATATTTTGTAACTACGAATTAAAATCGTAATTGATCTCTTGAACTCGTAAATTAAAGGGTAAGAATGGTACTAAATGATGTAACTGGAGAGACAGACCACAAAAATTTTTTGCACCCTGTACATAACCTTAAAAGTAGAGTAGAAACGACGTTTTTCGGGTACATAACCTCAAATATATCAACGTGTGATGACGTGATGGGCCAATTCTAACGCCGGATTCGGATTCTACGCAGCAAATTACTTTGGACATGACCCTCAGCTTTCCAAGAACTGACATGACCCTGGTATTTGTAGAGCTGTGTAATGTTACGTGACCGTTTCGCCTATGCTTTTTTTGCAATATATATGTATTTATAGAACACCCAGGGAACCAAAATTCGGTAGGAATAGCTTTTGCGTCATCGAATTCCAAAAAAAAGAAAGCACGGAACGAACTTTTTTCAACTTAACGACATGCACAGAATTTGTACGGACATCATAACATAAAACATTTTGATGATAAAGTTTTGTTTGTCGCAAAAATGTTCCATAAAAAGATCACATTGAGTAAGTTTATTAAATTCCCAAATCTAAATTTTTTTTTTAGGTGTTCTTAACTTAAGTTGCTTGCTAGTGTACATTTCGCAAACGTTAACAAAATTCAAGAAAAGTAACTTATATTTTCAAACATAGCCAAAACGACTTGCTACCACTGTGCCGTCTAGCTACCTTCACACTTTTGGACAGCTGCAACACCGATTTGGCCACATCTTAGGCACTAAAACCACAAACGCTTTAATGATGCTGTTTTGTTTAGCGCAAATTGTTTGTTTCGCTGTCATAAACTGGTGCGAAAAATGGCCAAGTGGACGCGGCCAAGTCGTGAGAGCAACAGAGAGCGGACCGGACTGACGAGTGGCGAGCAAGCAAAAACGCGCACACATACATACAATCTCTCTATATAGGGCTCCAAGTTGGGAGCAGGTTTCAGTAAAATCACACACACACAGACACACTGTGCCAACAATTATCTACGTCGCTTCAGCGCATGCGTCACAACTATGGGCGCAAGCGAGATGGCAAATGAGCTGTGCAACTTTTATTGTTGTCTTTTAGAGCTTTGGTTTTTCCATTGGAATGCCACCAAAAAAATGAATTTCGCTGCGCCTGAGTGCTGTTTGTTAGCGCTTATTATTGTGTGCCCGACACTCGCAGAACGCGGCACCGTTTGGAATTGAAGCCGCGACACGCGACGCATCGCGCAACGTTACGTTACGTTACGTTACGTTACGACTTTTGTTTGCCGACGCGCTTGGTGTATTAGACGCAGCAGCGGTAGCACATACTAATACAGTTACAGCAACGCCCCCACGACGTCACTGGACACTAAGAGAGAGCGCGCGCGCGCTCAGTGAGCGAGTGAGCTGGCAATTAGACGCCTTTAGCCGGCATAATGGCGTTGACAGTGCTCATCAGCAGCAGCAGCAGCGGCAGCGGGTTCTCTGCCGGGTCCGTCATCAATGCGACCGCAATCAGCAACGTCGCCAATTGTCAATTGATGCGCGACCGTTACGCTTCGCCAACGCCAACGCGCTCCAGTTTATCAATGTCAAGCGTGTGTTGTTGTCGTTGCCGCCGCCGTCGTCGTCGGTGAAACGGATGCACTTTTGGCATGCCAATTGCTGAAGCATTAAACGTTCCAAATTCAATACAATTTATGTGTCTCCGTGTTTGTGTGTGTGTGTGTGTTCGTGGGTTTAAACAACATACTTAACCATTAGCCGGCAACCGCTTTAGCGGTTTTTCAATTACAATAAACTCATCGAGGCTGCTATTGTCGCGCCAATGGTCACGTGCGGTCGTCAACCGTTCAATATGCTGCCTATGGCGCCGATGAATCCTTTTGTTGTCGGCCTAACACCAACTTCAGTGGCCGCTGCCGCAGCTGCAGCCGCTGCTGTTGCCGCGAGCACCGCCATTTCGCCAACAACAACAACAGCAGCAGCAACGACCACAAGTAGCGCCGCAACGGCAAACAGCAGCAAGCCCAAGCTGGCCTTTAGCATTGATTCCATTGTGGGCAGCAGCGACAGCAGCAAATCCAACAACGTAACGGACACCGAGTCCCGTCCGCGTCCATTACGCGTCAGTGTTATTGCTTCGCCGCTGTCCAATTCACAGCGCAGCGAGAGTCCCGCCGCCGAGGAGCCCATACAATTCCATTGCCAACAACCTTTAGAGTTGAGAAACTGTGTCAACAACTATGTCCAGAGCACGCCGCGTGGTTTCATCTATTGCAGACGTCGCGCTTCTTTGGATCGCTCGCCGGCACGCAGTCGTAGTCGCAGTCCGCAATCTCGCTCGCCTTTGAGTCAGCAGCCACGCAGTCGTTCACCTTCTCCATCGTCCATTGCTACGCCCATTGTGGTGCCAGGCCTCATACGTCCGCTGCCTTTGCAGGCGCCGCCAAATCTAGCTTTAATTGCTGCACGTTCCAGTGCAACGGCTTCAGGTATTGCCAACTCGCCGCCTATTAGCACGCAGGCGTCCATAGGCGCAGTTGGCCAAGGGGGCGCCGCACCACCACCGCCGCCGCCACCCTTTTTAGCCGCACAGTTTCAAATGGCTGCCGCTCTGGCGCATCATCATCATCAGCAACAGCAGCAGCAGCAACAGCATCATCATCTTCATCATCCGCCTGTGCCAACAGCCGGATCACATGGACCGCCACCACATCTGCCACCTGGGCATCCGTTGGGCATGTTTCCACCTGGTGCACATCCGCCGCCGCATGCTCATCCATTTGTGGCTGCTCCTCATCTAATACGTGATAGCTATCCGCTGTATCCTTGGCTACTCAGTCGACATGGACGCATTTTTCCACGTTTTCCGGGCAGTAAGTAAAGACTTTTCTAAAACCATGAAGATCTAAGCCCAGCTTAAATTTTTATAAGTATAGCCCCGCTCTCCAACCTCTTGTATTAGTCATGCTTTCACGGAATACCAATTTTAAGTTTAAAACCATATCTGAAGGTTATTCCAGTTCCAAAGTTTTATTTTTCAATTTCACGATAGACTCAGTTTTTGGGTCTGAACGATATGTATGGCACACCAACGGATTGAAGTCGAGTTGGCGGCGATATACTCCAAACTTTCTTTGTGGTGTATGTAGAATGAATAAGAAGATTGTGTAACCTAGAAAAGGGGGTTAGGGGTTAAACTTTCTAAATCTGTTTTTTAAAATTTGTCAAATACGTTTCATATCATTTCATACGTTAAGGGACTCTCTACCTCCTAGACACTTAGTCCACTTTATATATAAATATACGATTGAGAGTATACTCCATTTGTAGACAAAGTAACGCGACTGAGTTTGATCAAAACGGGGCGACTACACTCTTAATACAGTTTTCCAGACTGCCGCAAGAAGTCGCAAAGATCGTGCAAAGAAAAAATATAAACTTCACTTATTATTAGTTTCCTTTCCGAACAACAAGTGTTCCGTCGAGTCATTCTCTTAGCGAAAGGCTGCTCATATCGGTCCGTCATTGAAAACCAAATTGTCTAAATGCATTATGACTAATAATTTAACCAACTAGGGCACGCAGATCGGTTCTTTTCTGACGAAGAAGGGTTACGTGATCAATAGATGATTTCCAAAGTTCGTTACGGATTTTTTGCTAATGGTCCGTTAGGCTTTCACCGAATTGTGCCACACGATGATCGGCTCAGATCGTCTTGACGGAGAAGTCCAGCTTAAAAGCACTTTAGTTCCCAAAGGTTATGAAAGTTTCAAATATGTCAAATTTCGTTAAACGTTGTAAATAAACAAAAGTTCGCGCTGCAATCAAAATAGGTTTTCTGGTTTCTAAAAGAATTATGTATATTCTTTTCAGCCTAACATCTTTGGGTGACCTCAAAAGGTCAAGTCGTTCAAAAGTTACTCGATCACTAACAGATGCCACGACGAAGACTGTAAATAAATACTTCTTATGACTCAAACTCTTAAGAAAGGTTATTCAAACATCGATCATGTGTTTTTTTTAGCTCTTCCCTATTTTTACCGGCACAAATGAGGCCCAACTCTAATATACGGCATATACCATGTACTTAGAGTCGCTCCCTAACATGCTTTCCCTATTAGAACCCAACCCAGTTATTATTCATTTATATGTACTCAACATTGTTGTAGCTACTCTGTATCGTATAATTAAACTTAAATAAGTAAATTGCAAGCATTTATTACAAGTTAATTAGACGACTATCAGCGTCATCATCATTATCATCAGAGAACGAGAGCGAGTGAGAGTAACAGCAGCAGAGTAGGCCGTGCCCGGGCTCAGCACCTGGGGCTAGCTACGGGTACAAGCAGTGCCACAAATGATGATATAGAACACGGCTACGGGAACAGAGCTAACTCCAAACACAAAGTGAGCCAAACCCAGTTTGATAACTATTTCGAAACAAATTACATTTTAATTAAATTGTTTAAACAATATTACACACATCGTTAGGTCAAGCAGCGTACCTAAATGACAGACGGACGGACAGACAGACGGACGGCTGGTTGCGCGTGTGTGTGTGTAGGTATTTAAGTGTGCGTCGATCCAAAAATTACCATTAATGGCGCTTGAAAGCAGTCAGTCAGTCGGCGCCACTCGCTGAGCGAGAGCCCATGCGGCGTATGTGTAACACACATTCGGAGAGCAAAAACTGCATCGAGTGAAATGTTAATGCGTTTTTAATTGAGGTTTTGGATCACGGCGACCGCAGCGCATCTAAGCGTTCCAGAGCGCTCTTCCGAACATTGTCATTTATTATTGTTGAATTTTTATACCCTGTACACAAAGTGTTAAAGAGTTTTATAGATTTGTGCAATGTATGTAACAGGCAGAAAGAGGCGTGGCAGACTATATGTTCTATGGGCAAAAATGATCAGGAGCAATAGTCGAGTCGATGTAGTCTGTCTGTCCGTGTTGTCGCACCGTTCTCGAAGACTATAGGACCTAGAGCAAAAATTTGTTTACCAATAGATGCGCATTGTACCTATTCAGTGCAAGTTTGTCGAATTATGTCAATATCTTACCCCTTTCACTCGTGACAGATTTGCGCGGTTTACAACCGCTCCGTTCAATCTATCACTTCGAAACTCGACAGAGGTGTGCGTCGTGATTTGAAATTATCGAAATCGGATAAATGGATCAAAAGATATAGTCAAAAATATGCTAATTACATTTCGCCGATAAACTGCTTCAAAATTCAACTACATGTAAATATGGATACATGTGAGCTAGAGTAACAAAATTTGGTGTGGAGACTCGTGTGACCCTTATCGTTAAAACTGCATCCACTTTTTTTTCAATGGAACCCCCCTTCGCCCGCAATCGATTTACCTTAATTACTGCCACACACCTCAATATATTGATTTGAAAATTGTCACAGACATTTATAAAAGTATTTTTGACCTATGTTACGAAATTTAACGACATTGGGCCAAGAATACTTTTTTTTGCCCACATAATAGCCAACTTCCGAATAGGAAAACTTGTCAATTGGAAGTTTCCAATAGCAAAATGTTTACAGGCAAAAAAAAAATATAAAAGTGGATACTTCCTTTGCCATTTTACCGTATTTAGTGTTTATAAAGAAAATGGATACAGGGTATTCCACTGTCGGGCACCGTCCCGACTGTCTGCATCCAATTTTTTTTTACTCTCATGTCTACTTTCTTTGCTGCTTCACGTATAATTATATTACGTAGCAGAAGTTCCAAACATCGTTCAGTTATTCTCACATTTTGAGTCTGGCTTTTATTTTTCGGCAAGTGGAAAATAATTTTCGGCACACACACCTTTCACCTGTCCCGCCGTCTCGTATTTTATATAGTAATTATGTGTAGCTGTTGTTTTTATTAGTCATGTAATTTTCGCTTGATTTATGAACGTGAAATGTCAATGTTTCGCATAACAATTTCATTAAATGTATAAAACTCGTGCTTGTTTTTTGATGATGGCTCAACGGCTTAATTTGTTATGTCAGTTACGTAAGACGCTACAGTGAAAAGGCGTGGCCATTGAAAGGGTCAAAGGATAAAACGAACAAAAAGTTAATTAACTTAAATTCTTTAGTAAAATGGCCTGAGGCTGCAACATATTCGTGGAACTATACGTTTAGGCAGTTTGCATTTATCGATATATAGAATACACCAAATTTTTCTAAATTTTTACAAAAACTAATTTCGAAATGACTTCAAAGTTTTTCTCAGTAGCGACTTTACAAAAAAAAAGTCATGTTTTTTATCATCTATATTTATACCACCAGGGCTGGTTCGGGGTTGAATGCCCACGGGCCTAAACTTTGTAAGGGGGCCCGATTTCAATCGAACAAATAATCGAATACATAAAACAAACTTGGAACTTTGACAGCTGGTAGGCAGACGTAAGGTAGATTTAGCACTCATCAAAAAAAGATCAGAAAAACATTAAAAATAAAATTAGACTTGGGTGAGATTGGCATCAAAACATTTACCTATTGTGTTTGTTATTTTTACCCATTACCGGATTACTGCCTCTGCTTTGCGCGCGCCTTCTCCAATCGATAGTACCAAAGGTAGCTAGTGTACTCTCTACCTTGTCCTTCCAATGGACGCATCGCATGCCAGTTCGTCGCCTTCCTTCAACAACCGCACTGCAGAACTTTCTCGCAGTAGCTTCTTCATCTATACCCTTAACATGACCTAGCCAGCGGAGCCGCTGGATCTTAATTCGCTTAACTATGTCAATGTCGTCGTAAAGCTCATAGAGTTCGTCGTTCCATTGGATGCGGTAGTCGTTGCCAACGCGTAAAGATCCAAAGATCTTACGAAGTACTTTCCGCTGAAACACACCAAGGACATTTCCATCGAACGGGCATTTACTACTGCGTATTGTTGAACCGTGTCTCCCGGTTCACCCCAGTGAACGAAAGCCTGGCAACAATCCGCATCAAGTCTAAGTTTTGTAACATCAGCCTGATTTTCGCGCACGTCGCGTCGGAGAACAAGGATGATGTGACCAAAGATGCGTTCTACGATAGACTGAAGTCTGTCTATAACTGCTGCCCAGCCTATGACATTAAAGTCGCCTAAAACGATGGCGATTTTAGTGGAAAGGTTGGAAGAGAGCGCATCTTTGGTCCTACTGTCGGACAATTGAGTCTTCACGAGACCACCTCTAACAACGGTCTAAGGCTAATTGACTTCGCCGCGGCGCGCAACATGTTAGTCGGTAGTACCAGATTTCAGCATCCTGATATCCACAAGGCTACATGGCTGTGCTTGATAGCGACCCTAACTTTGTCAGACGGTGCTATATACAACACGGCTGCACAACTTTACGTCTGAAAAGGCGCCTCTCCATCTATTGTGAACTTTCTTAATCGATGTCACTGAGCTAGTTACATTCGTAAATAAGCAACTATAGACAGCAGTAGAGTATGTGACACATAAGCCCACACTTGATTTAATAGAAATATCAAAGCGAAATTAATACCATTCAATAATCAATTTTACTGTCACTCAACACCGATTATAACACATAGATAGGTAATTGCATTTTAACAATCTGCAATTGCATTCTCAGAACCCAAAAACCCGTCAAGCATTTGATTTCAATCAGCAAAGTCAATGTGCCCACAAAATATGCCTCGTCCCGAAGTTAACACCAATCTGAGTGCAATAAATTAATGAAAAAATCATGAAAGCATTAAAATTAAGCCCGCCGATAAAAAAAACAATAAGCTGCAAAAAATAACAAATACAATTGTATAAAAGTGATAAATAATAAAACAACAAAAACACACAAAAAAGGTAGCAGCAGCACTTCAATCATGCGCAAAAAATGACAGCTGACAAGGGTGTGAGTTGCAACAACTGCAACACAAGCAACAACTGCAACACAAACACCAATTGCACCAACTACAACAAATGGCAAGAACATGAGCAAAGCGGACACATCAATTAATTGTCAATTGCGCGTATTTTCGCACGGCCGCTCTTTGAGAGCGCCGCAAAGCAACAAAAAAATTTGATGCAGACAGTGGGGACGGTGCCCGACAGTGGAATACCCTTTTTCTTTATAAACACCAAATGCGGTAAAATGGAAACGGAAGTATCCACTTTTATATCTACTTTCATAAGATCGATATGCCTGTAAACATTTTGCTATTGGAAACTTCCAATTGACAAGTTTTCCTATTGGGAAGTTGGCTATTATGGGGGCAAAAATTACTTTTATACCCAAAACTGCAGTATTCTTGGGTCAATGTCGTTGAATTTTTTAACATAGTTCAAAAACACATTTATAAATGTCTGTGGTAATTTCCAAATCAATATATTGGGGTGTGTGGCAGTAATTAAGGTAAATCGTTCTGTTGAAAAAAGGTGGATGTAGTTTTAACGATTAGGCTCACACGAATCTCCCCACCAAGTACCGCTAGCTCAAATGAATCCATATCTACATGCAGTGCAAATTTGGAGCAGTTTTTAGGCGAGGGGGTGAAATTATCATATTTTTGACTATAACTTTTGATGTATTTATCTGATTTCGATAATGATAATTTGAAATATAGATACACATAAACACGACGCACACTCCTGTCGAGTTTCGAGATAATATATTGAACCAAGCGGCTGTAAACCGCAAAAATATTTCACAGGGGAATGGGCCAAGATATCGACGTGATTCGACAAACATCATCTTTTCGATGTAAATGCGCATCTTTTGGTAAACTTTTGTGCCTCGACTCGACTATTGCTCCTGATCATTTTTGCCCATGGAACATATAGTCTGCCACGCCTCCTTCTGCCTGTTACATACATTGCACAAATCTATAATACCCTTTAACACTTTGTGTACAGGGTATTAAAAGGCACAGAAAAACGAGAAATGCCAACTTCATTGAGAGAATCGAGTCTGGAACAAGTTGCAATAAGCAGAGCCATAAGTGTAAGCGAGTTGGCAACAAATTGACAGACAGTAAATGAAAAAATAATTAAGTAGGCATTGTGCCACAACGTTGCAAACTATCAATTATATACAGTAGCAATTGCGATACCAAATGCTGATAGCGAATGTAGCGCGTATCTTGTAGATACATTGTTAGCTGTCAAATGTAACAAATGTCAAGAAATCCATAAAAAACAAAAAAAGCAACAACAACAACTACTGGAGGGCGCATAGGGTTTGCACAGTTCATAAAAAAAAATAAAAAAAACTAGAGCGCTGTTGTCAAGTTCATAGCAGAAACTAAGCACGCACGCAGTGGCTGCATCTGTCAGATACAAAGATACAAAGCAGCAGCCATCAATGGCTGACTGACTGACGCATTTATGAAGTGTCAAATTGACAAGTTCGCTGCCGCAGTGTCGCATTGTTGGCCCAGAGACAATAAGTCAGTTGTTGTTCTAGGCCGCTTTGCGCTAACAAGACACAGATACATTTGCTGCCATGTTGCACACATGTTGATCCGTGTATTTATTCTGCAACACCTTCGGCTTAGTTTTTCATTTATATTTTTTTTTATACAATAAATTGGATTTGTTTATGTTTGGGTTTTGTTTGCGCCTAAGTCGAGCCCTCACAAATATTTATTTAGTAATAGAGCTTGTTGCCTTTGTTGCACTATGAATGAATCTCAGCAGCTGAAATACCCGGGAAATGTTCAGCGCAAATCTTAGAGCAAACATCTTTGCCAGCACAGTAGCTTGCATTTAGCTTAAACTCGGGCATATCAATATTCAAATTGTGGCTCAATTGAAATTTGTTAACTGGCTGCAGAGACTGCATGCTGGCCATCACGTTGCCACATGAGGCGCAACCAGCCAGCACAGCCTGCCACAATGCGCGGAAATCGTGATAAACGTCAAAATAAGCAGCACGTTGCAGAACACAAACAATAAAAGGCAATTGGCAAGCTAAAGTAGGGTAAAGCCGACTGTGAGATGCGCTGTAAAGATGCAACGAATTGGTGGAAATGGCTATTTCGAAAAACAGTCTTATAAAGACCGATTGGGTTAATTTAACCCATATCTGCATTAGTTGGATTGCTTGCGAAAGCTATTTGCATAACAAATAGCTATGCCGGCTTTGGAATACTCTTTATCGCTTCTTTGAACTGATTGCAGCTCTCCAGGAGTAACAATATTTCGAAAAACACTTGCTTAACCTTCAAAATCAGTGATAGGCAGCAGAAACGTTGGCAGAATTTAAGTCGCTGCAAAAATATGTGTTTGTCAGCAGGAAAAAGTTGTCATTGTGTTGAAACATTTCACATGCATGTATAAGTAGTTGCCATTTATAACATCTGAGCTGCCATTGCCGATGCCCATCGATCCCCATGAAAATGCGGTTGGCAACGAGTTTAGCACTTCGAAGTCGAAAAACATTTTAAATCAAAGCAAGACTTTGTTTAACATTCCAGATTAGCGCTGCTTTATAAATGCCGCAATACTGCAGAAATCACTGTATTGCGGGTGGACATTTATAGTCCTCCTAGAGCTTTAAAACTATCGATAATTCTATCTCAGTTTAAACACACGCTAAGCGGCTAAAGTTAGGAAGGTAGGAAGCAAAGAGCCTCAAAATAAGAGAGTGGAGCCCTGTTCCGTTAAAATATTAAAAAATTTTGTTAAAAAGCGACCTCTTTTAGCACAGCGTACGTCGGTGACAACTTGTATTTCTGTCTCTGTCAGACCGACTCACTCGTAGGCAAAATTGAGAAATGTCAGAAAAGAACGCACATGTGTGCTTTTCTGCAAGCTCGGAGGCGAGGATTCAGTAATAGTTTGCATTCCCAATTCCTGATACAAGGTTTGTCTAAGCTTTCGGCTCTGCAACTTACAGCCAATATTTTTATAAAAACTTAGAATCGTTTTTTTGAAAAGGAAAAAGAAAGAAATCAAAATGAAAGGTATATCGCTTTTGGTAGTCCTTTTATTCTGATGGGCCCAATACTCCCACAAGAGAGTTGCTGTAAAGCGCGCAATACCGTTAGCATCATAGAAAAGTCCATGTTGCGGAAAACCAGAGTAGTCTATTAAATTCGAGATCAAATTAGTTAAAAAGTATATATTATTCCTAAGTTTTCCTTGTTATTAGCGAGAAATGTAACATTTTGAACTTACTTTTGCAATATGTAGAAACTTGTACGTAGCTAAGTTACTTTTAGCTAAATTAACTACTAAATACATAAAACTCTTTGAAGAAGAATAGCCCCCTTAAAAGAAGATCGCAAAGTTAAATTGCAAACTGAATTTCATTTTCCTTTTCTAGTTTATGTTTCCTTTCTATAGCTTCAGTTTCTTTAGACTCCCAAATCTCGGCCTTCTCATAGGCGGCACGGTTTTCCACAGCTATTTAAGCTAACTGCAAACTTTTGCACTAAACGCTACATACTTTGCAGCGATTTTATGGACGCAAAGAGTATAAAAACTTTTAACAGCCAAAAGCACTTCCAGAACAATGGCCAACAAAGGCGGCAACAGCCGCGACGGCGACGTCTGCGACGACGTTTAAAAGCGCTAAAGTGTTCGACTTTTTGTCGGCACGGCGAAGAGCCATGAGGCTCCAGCTTCTGCGCAATTGTTTTTCACGGCGCGCTCTTATCAGCGATTTTGACAGGAGCAAACACAGAGCACAGACATAAGCTGGGCGCTGGGACGGCACGATCCACACAACAACAAAGGAACAACAACTGAGAACAACTGAGACAAGAAGGCAACAAGACCGTGCGCCTTTGTCTTGGACCACATTGGTGTCTGGAAATTTGTTTATTGTTTTGTAATGAGTTTGAGCTTCGTATGCGGCACCTTTATGGCCCACACAGAACCGGCTGAGCCACAAGATTCGCGGAAATCATAAGCACAAATTGACGGCCATGTCGCGTAATTGGCACAAGCCACAAAATGACAGCCGCAACAGAAGCAACAACAAATTTAACATTGTGGATATTATGTGGATGCCAACTTACTTAATTAACAAATTATAGCGCAAAATATGTGTCAGTCACGCTTTGGCAGGTCGGCCATTATGGCCAACTTGGCAGCGTAGCGACGCCATATTTGAATAATTTCTCATTAATGACAACAACGTTTTTTATGCAGCCCCGAAAAAGCCCACAAAGCAATCCGAAAACATATTGGTCATGCTTGGAAAAACACCTGATTAGGGTTTCCATTACATGGCATGATGGAAAGATGCCATCACATTACAATTGGATTGTGAATAGGTTAAGTTTTTAGGCTAGTAGTTGGGTCAACTTACTGTGCCGTGAAGTTTGTTTGTTCTGTTAAGGAAAGTAGGCAGCATATTCGAACTTTCTTGGTAAGCGCAGAAAAAGCAAATGGAAGTTTAGAGGTTAGGTAGAGATGGGTAAGAAGTGACAGTTTCCGACTTATTTTCATCTAACATTTGCGCCTAATTGAAAAAGTTTTTGGGTTTATTTGGTAAAAGGCAATACATACCTTCGAAATTTTTGGAACTCATGCGAGAAAGTAAGACCAGACGCAATCTCAAATTCATGTTCCTTCGACTACCCAAATTTACACGACGAACTAAATCGACCTAAAGTCTTCGACAGTGTGATCTTTTTTAAACCCTATTCAGAATAAAGTAAAAGTTTATTGTTTTTAAATTTGATTTGTTTGCGAATCAGCATTACTTCAATTTTAAATCTTTGTAGAAGCATTTATTTGGGAAAGCTTATGAGATTTGAAGGTAAAAAGTAATAATTGCGCATTTTTGATTTGAAAGGAATGTTTTCGACTCTTTTCGATTCTTTTTCTTAAATTAGACGGTACTCCCGTGTGGTGAGCGGGTTAGAGAATACCACCTAAACAGCTCAAAGCTTGTCGTATGAGGCGACTAACAATGATACTGGATTTGGGACACACCACGTAAAAACACTATTCCAATGGAAGAATGTATTTACATCAGACCGTAACCCGATAACGGGTTGTTATGGCCAGTTAAGAAAAAGAAGACGATACCGGCCGATCTCCAGCATGGAGATCAAGCGGAGAATCACACTTTCTATTTGATGTCACTTTGGTCTCAGTAGGCAAACAAGTAGTAGTGGTCACTCCCGCCATCTTTGGCAAACGCATACGATGGAACGACGAACTCTATGAGCTCTACGACGACATTGACATAGTCAAGCGAATTAAGATCCAGCGGCTAAAGTTTGCCTGTAAATCTCGTAAAATCTTAATCGAACTATAGAGTCTCTTTCGTTATTGCAATGTTGAGTCCTACCAGGTCGACCAAACTCTTTGTGTCGCACAGTAACTATCTGTAATGGTCAAAAACTGTTTTTTTTTTTTTGGCAAAATCCATGAAAGAGGATCAATGAACTGAGTAAAAAAGTTCTTAGTATCGCTCTCGTTTTGGGTTACAAGTCTCCGACGTATGGTCAAGGGCTTGTACGTAGTGCGCATCTGCTTTCAAATACACTAGTATGTCTTTTCGATTGCAGGATTTGAAAAAGCGATTTTTTAGAATATTTGAATACATATATATCATACCACACATACAACATAGTAAAAACGAGCCACAAATGCAAAAGTTAAGCTTTATCACAAAAATTCGTAAAAAATCATTTTTTAAACCAATTTCTGAAAGGTTTCATTTTGAATCCACATTTAATGCCGCGACCTCAATTGAGATAAGTCTCCAATTTGATCAAAACGGACCAAGACTTCTTGAGATATGAGATGTGACCTTCCTAACGAAACCTTTTTGACAAAAATAATTCTACGGTTTAGGATTCTCTTCGATAGAAGATGCTGACATTGAACTGGTTCAGTACTCCCAATGTAAAAAAGACAGCTTTTTGTAGCTGCTTCTTTGAAGAACCTTGAAACCCAAGAGGCTAAAATGTGCTACTAAACTTAAATGCATGTTAAATTTTAAACTTTTCATATATCCATAATTCTGTTACCTATATTTTAATGGTATAGAAGTGTTAATGTTTAGTTAGCTGGGATAACTACTATACCATAAGAAGAGCGTAGTGAATTCGTTGTGCCCCAACTTAGCTCTCCATTGCCGTTTAATTTATATGTTTTCCGTTCAACGCTGATGACGTTAACCATTAACATAACAAGCTGGTAGATCTAATTAGCATAACTCCATATCATCCACAGATTTTCTGCTACAACCGTTCCGCAAGCCGAAACGCGTAAGGACTGCCTTTTCACCCACACAGTTGCTTAAGCTGGAGCACGCATTCGAGGGCAATCATTATGTGGTGGGTGCGGAACGTAAACAACTGGCGCAGGGACTGAGTCTAACCGAAACACAGGTAAAGTGGGGAGGGAAGACAAGTTAGAGCACACGACGTGCCTGACAACCCTGGCAACCCTTTTGGCCTTGGGCTAATGTGGCGTCTAATCGCTGCACTTTATTGACGCGCATAATGCGCATCAAATTCAATAAATACCGTGCCCAATTGAACTATACAACCCCCAAATCCAAAACGTGGCATGCAACCACCTAATGGCTGGCGTCTAAGTGTTGCCAAGCGTTAAGTGATTGCATGTCAGCTGGTCGTTAGCCGAGCGCAAGTGGCAGAGTTATTAGCACACTGGGTAGGAGGGTTGTTCACCGCCCCGGGGTAGGGCTGGGAATTGGCTTGACTTTCCAACACCCTTTTGCATAGCTAAGAAGCAGGCATAAAACAGCAAATAGAATTAAAAGACTCGTTAAATTTATTTATGGCTTGTTTTGGTATTCGAAAGGGTTGCCAAACAGCCCCCTGAGCTAGCCACACACACACACACTTAACTGTTTATGCGTTTGTTCGCACTCGTCCTACACAGGTCAAAGTCTGGTTCCAAAATCGACGCACCAAGCACAAACGCATGCAACAAGAGGGCGGCGATAGCGACACCAAGAGCAACAAGGGCAGCTGCTCGGGCGGCGCTGGAGGCGCTGGCGATGACGACGAGGCAGGCAAACATGATGGCTCGCAGCATAGCTTTGAGGATGCAGAGGATGTGGAGGAGGATGACGAAATCGACGAAGATGACGAGGATGAGGTCATTGATATGGATGACTATGGCAGCGAGCTGGATGCTGAGGAGCATCAGCGTCTGCGTGAGCAGTTTCAGCAGCAACTACAACAACATCAGCAGCAATTAATGCAGCAGCAGAGTGAGGCGAATGGCGGCGGCGCCTTAACAGCACAGCAGCAGCAGCAACTGTTGCAGCAGCATCAGCAGCAGCTACAACAGCAGCATCAACAGCAACAACAACAGCAGCAGCAGCACTTTATGCAACAGCAACAGATCTACTTGCAACAGCAGCGTGAAAGGGAGCGCGAGCGCGAGAGAGAGCCACAAAAGCAGCAATAGCTTCATTTGTTGTTGTTGTAGTACTAAAGCTACTTTGTGTTCCTTTTGTAAATTATTTAAATTGTATAAATTAATTTAAATTAATTGTTTACATTTTAATGAATTCATAATTATACAATACAATATTTAAAGTGAATTTTTACATGGGAAAATGTCAGGGTTGTTCTTTGTAGCTTGGTTAAGTGCGATTTTCACGACTACTGGCGCCATCTATTTTCGGGCTGGGAAAACATTCCTTTTTGGGGGAAGCAAAGTTTCTGGCAAGCAGTGTGTTCACTTGGTGTTAACAAGAGTCAATAAATCTCAAGTCACAATTTTGCAATTTTCGTGTTTTGCAATATTTTCTTGGATTTACAACCACCTTATTGTAAAAACTTTATAAACTAGGAAGAAATCCTTGGACTAGAGTATATTTTTGTTCAATTTATATAATTGCTTAAATATGTCAGTTCAGCTTGTCATTAGTCTACAATATCAGCTCCCTACATCATATAGATGACATACAAATTATCGCAAATGTAAATACAGCCTTTTAATATGTGAATCACTGTCGTCACGCTCACTTTTATCTTAAGACGTTCACAGCAATAACGAATGACGGACCTGCACATTATGTGACCTCTCTATAGTTGAACCATGATTTGGCATATTGTTGAGCCATCTAGCTTGCTAGAGCGCCAACTGATATACGTCTATGCTAGTGCCATGTCAAGCTCATTGATTTGCAACAATCACGGCATGCACGTGGCTTATGAGTCTCCCCAAAGGCGCTCTATTGAGTGTTTCACATCTAAATTGGTATACAAACCTACGAAGAAAGAAGAGTTCTGAACTAGTTTGATGGAACTAAATTATTCATTTAACTATTAAACTGTATCATCGATTCTCGTTTGTTTAATTCGAGTACAGTTCAAATTTTTCTATCGAAATGGGTTAAAGCTGTTTAGCCCAACACTAGTTCATCAATAATGTAAAGCATGGATCGGAGTCTGCTCAATACATAGACAAATGTTCTCTGCTGATACGCAAATATCCTGGCGATCCCTGATATAAGCTCAAGATGACGTGACACCAAAGACAATACAAACACTAAGATAAGTAACGCTCATACAAATATGCGCTGCACACAATTGATGGTGTGGCTTTTCAGGTGGCTTTTCGCTCTTCATACGCCACGCAACCCGAGTGCCTTTTGCTCTAGAGAGCCACGAAAAACAACACGAACGACTCTGCTGATACAAGCAGCGAAGGCAGTCGCTGGCCTATTTGGGTTGTTGTTAAATAAGAATACTTAACTTGAGATTTCACTTAAGATTTTCTGTTCTTAAACTCTTTTCCTGTACTGTGGTGCAGTGGTGAATTTGAATACAAGATTCGTAAAGCTATATCTCCGCGCAAGATCGAAACTGGCGAAGGAAAATCCTTTCGCAGGAACTTATCGAATATTAATAAGGAAGTGGGGTGATTTTTGTCTATTGGACAACCTTGACAGCATTTCCTTTAACTTAAATACATATTTTTTTAATTTTTCAATAAATTTTGTCTGTTTTGAAAAAGGATTGCGTATAATGATGCACTTGCTCAATTCTTTCGAATGTTATGTGCCAAAGCCAAAAGAGCGGCTAACTCTGGCGATATTTACTAGTCCTTTACTTAAGAAGCTCTATCCTATGCAAATTGATGCGATTTAAAGTTTTATAAAAGAAGGGGATCCGGCCCCTCCTCGCTCTCCTCGCCAACGCCCTCTCGGCGTAGTTCATATTCCATTTACCGTTTCCCATCCGCTCCCTCTTCAAATTCCGCTTCCTGTTCGTTTTCCTCTTTTTCTTCCTTCTCCTCTTCTTCCTCTTTCAAAATCTATAAAATAAAACAATCCGATTAACGTTTCGCTCTACCCCCTCCTCGCTTCACTTACTAACCCCCGTGGCCCTGACGCGGAAGATCATATTCCTCTTTCTCATCCTCATTTCAAGAGTTATAAGTAAAATAACCCAATTTTTACCCCAGTCTAGATATATCATATTCCTCTTCCTTTCCCTCTTCTTCTTCCTGTTCCCCTTCATCTTCCTCCTCCTCTTCTTTTCTTACGTCCTTATCCTTATTCCAAGACCTATAAGGTGAAATAATCCGATTGACGTTTCACACCGCCACCTTCTCGCTTTGCTCACAGCTCGCTTGCCCCTCTCGAGGTAGATCATATTCTTAGAGCAAGGACGTTTCACTCCGCCCCTCTATCGCTTCACTCACCAGCCCCCGTGACCCTGCCGAGGAAGATCATATTCCTGTTCCTCTTTCTCATCCTCATTTCAAGAGTAATAAATGTAATAATCCGATTTTCACCCCGCCTCCTTCAAGCTTCGCTCACCAACTTCCTTGCCCCCATCGAAGTAGATCATATTTTTTTTCCTCTTCGTAAAGGGGAGCACCCTTTACCACCCCTCCACTCACAGTTTCCTTGCCCCTTTTCGAGGTAGATTATATTCCGCCTTTCATTCCGCTTCATCTTCCTAGCCCCGTAACCCTTCCGGTTCCCCTTCCCGTTTCCATTAGTTAGCGTTGCCTGACTGGTATTTTGTAATTTAACGATTTTTTGTCCACCACAATAAACTTCTTCTTTTCAAGAACTTTAGAGTTTACCGTAACGCCGACCACTTTTTGCATTTATTTTTATATATGTATATAGATTTGAGAAACGTACGCAGTTAAAAAGTTGCCCAACCTTGACGACATGCGCTTACATTACGTTCTCATGATTCTACAAAATTTAGTTCGGATTTATATAATTGAAACATAACAAGCGCACAATAAATATGGAGGAACTGTCAAAAATGACTAGCAAATTGGCAAATTGGCTAAAAAGAATTGCTAACAAGCTAAACTTATTGAGTTGTTGATGGAGCTGCGCTCTTTGCTAGTACCTTAGCATTCAGCCATAACCTATTAGGGTCTCATAAGGCAGCCAAAAAATAAACGTCAATCAGTCAATCAGTGACTACTAAAAGCTTGAATTGATGGCAGCTGCTCCCAAAAAGCAGAACGATTTCCAATGCAATTTCTACGAAATTGATATTAAAATGCAAACGATTGGTCATAAAAAATATTTACTACTATGTAACATATAAATAAGCATTGGAAGGCTCGGGGGCACTTTGTTGGCGCAATATGCATATGGAGCAACAACAACAACGATAACGACAACCAGCTAATGGGCCCAACAATTTGGCGTCATTTAAACTCAAACGTGAAATAAACCAAAAATTAAACTGACAAAATGGAGCCCGGCCAAAAGGCGGCATTCCTTAGTCAGGCCCCAGCCCCAAGTTGCCCGGCAGCTCTGTCATAGAGTCGGCATACAATATAAATAAATTTACTTTTTGATATGGCAAATTGTGGCAAGAAGGGGCCAACGGTATCGTATTCCGTAACCGTATATTGCTGAACCCAGGCAGCAAAAGTTCAAGGTAATTGCTGTTGTCAAAGCAGCGGCGCAACGAAAAGTGGGCGTGACTTCGTGCAACTTGGGCAACAATTTATGGGCCACTTGAGTACAAGCAAAGGGTGTTGAGGTTGCACGCGAGCGCACACCGCACTTGCGAGCCACAGGGTGTAGGAGTGGGTTGCCCGGTGTTTTCCCGCATAGTTCGACTTGCTCTGAGTCTTACGAAGTACCATGAGCTCGGCAATTCTTTTTTTGCTCTGTGTTTTGCATAAACGATGTGAGAATTACTTAATTGTAACTTGCGCGACTCTGAGTGTGTGTGTGTGTGTGTGTATCTGTGTGGGTGGGTTAAATTTATGAGCGTTTAGGCTAAAGGCCCATCAGCCAGACAATGAAGTTGTTCAAGTGGCACTTTGGTGCCGGTTACTTGACTGCTAATTCTGTCAGGGAATTGTTTCAAATCGTTTTGTTTTGCAGTATTACTATGACAGCTGTATATAGAACATTTATGCACATATGTATGTATATATGTCTATTATGTATGTATATTTGGCAAACAACTCACAATCCTTTTGCTTTCACTTGCACTACTGACAACTTGATGGGCAAATAAACATTAGATACCAGGCAACAAGCCGTTGGCCAACATGTTATTGGGTAACAACCTCACTCGATAATAACAAAAACAAGCAGCACAAAATTCGATCTGTGGAGAACCACAATTTGCATACCCTTGCCAATTGCATGTTTCAAGTGCCTCTAAATGATATAGTCAAACGATATTGATCACGTTTTGACAACTTACTTACCTTGCTTACCGTTTATACCCGTTCCTATACAAAAACCAAAGAGCATGAAAGTAATAGAGTGGAATCCTGGACCTAAAAATTTTTGCTGAAAAGCAAAACCATTTCCAAAACAGTGTACCTGTGATGCTGCGTGTGTTGCTGTGTCTGTTAGACCGACTCGGTTGTAACCAAAAGTGAGAAAGAGCAAAAACAAGGCACATGTATGCACTGCCTTGGGAATGATCGCTTTTCAGCAAGTCGATTTAATGAAACGGCTAAGGATTCCACTCTATTACTTAGCTTGTGGTAAGACTATCGATAGCGCTCCTATATATATTCTTAGTACCATAAGAAGAAAATGCATGTTAGAAATACAGCTTTCATTTCTTATGTACATCTTAGGCTTTTGTTTATTAATAACACCAGTGGCGAAAAGCTTTAGACCCATCAGGGTGGCATCGTTGTTTTTAAAGGGTCTAGAGCGTTTAATTGAAAAAGACATTCTGGCAAAAGCATAAGTCCCAAGCCCGCTCAATAGTCAGCAACATGCCTATCAGAGTGGAAAGTCCTGTGAATAAGCTCTTAACGATACTGCCTGCAAAATAAGAAGGGGCTAGAGAAGGGAAAATAAAATCTAGGCGTATTTGTAGATATTGAGGGAGCTTTACTTTTAATTCGATGTGCTCCGCAGCTGAGAGAATTGGCATAAATGAAACTTCATGCAGGTGTGTGCGTGAAAAAAGGTGTGATTTCTCACTGGCGTGCGATGTGAAGTATCTCGGGGTGACCCCTGATAGGAAGCTGACCTGGAAAGTGCACATTGAACGGAAGACCGAACGTGCTCTCAGAGCCTTCTGGCAGTGCAGACGGAGTTATAGTAAAACTCTGTTCACTGGTTGTACATGGCTCTAATCAGGAACGTAGTATCTTTCGCCTCAGTGGTTTGGTGGAAGAGAACAATAGTTCCGTGCAGCGTCTCTATTCTCACCTGACTGCAAAGACATGCTGTTAAATCTAACCCCTTTTGCCTTGTTTGTACGACAAGAGGCTTTTAAAAAATAACCAGTAAGCTAAGGGAAGAGTACCCGCTTTTCTCGTCCTTCTGATAGTATTGTACCAAATGTGAAGTTTGGCCGCCGATACAAATTGGTGTTTCCGCCAAGAGAGTCCTTGAGCAGTCCAGGACTCTTACTAAGCGGAACACGCATGTCTTCTACACAGACGGGACGAAAAATGGGAGTGGTGCTGATTGGTATCTGGCTCAAGCTACTCATGCACGGCAGATACTTTACCGTCTGTTTTCCAAACGGATATGAAAACGGATCTATGAATAAAAGCTGAGTGGGGTAACTGCAGGGATCTGTACTGGCAGTCAGACTGCTCTAAGGTCCCTAGAGAATCCTCGCGCAACATCGATCATGGTTAGCGAATGTAAGACCAGACTAAACATGACTTCACGTCATAACAAAATCAGTCTATAATGGGTTTCTGGACACCGAGATGTCCAGGGCAATAAAATGGCGGATGTCCTGGCCCACAAAACCCACCATTGGATGACGCGTAACAAAACAAAAAAAAAAACCAATCTAAAGGTCTCCAGATATTTTCTTCGTCAGAAGAGGATGGGTCTCGTTGACGACCCAACTTGCGCAGCCTGTCTAGACGAAGCCGACTCCACGGAGCATTTTCTGTGTTATTTTACGGCCTTTGCAAGGACACGGATGCGCGTTTTGGGAAGTGATACACTCAACACGAGTGAGGTGTATACTCTCCCTTTTCGTAGTCTTCACGATTTTCTACGAGAGTAGGGAAGATTAAGTCAATAGCAAGCCTACTCTGTTTTCTTACTCTTTCTCCTATTTCAACTGCCCTTTCTATCTTTTAACTTCCTCTGTCTTCCACTGGGCTAGGGTTGGTTTAACCCACTCTGATGACTTATCGCTCCCACCACAAATCTAATCTAACTAACAGTAAGAGAAATTCTTGTGCAGATTTTGTTCCGATTAACTGTGAGATACTTAGCTGTATACTTAGCAATATAAAAAATCAAATTGCCACATCGGGTAATACCCATTAAAAGTAACAATTTAATCGGGAATCGCTTGCCAATTTCGTTTCTTGCACTCTCTAGTTACGTGTAAAAGTACATGTCATAGTTAAGATACTCTCCTCTAAGGTATACAAAACTCAAACTGCACTTAAGGTAACAGCAGTTTATAGATTGTTATTGTTGGCAATGTGTAAACCATTCGACTGCGGAAAAAATATATTTATATCGTTTGATTTTGGCGTGTCTAATACGCCAACGCTGACGCTGACGACGATGACGTCGGCTTTGAAAACAAATTTGCACAAATGAGAGGGAAATGGCTTTCAGCCAAGTCAACAGCCAACAGTTGCCATAGATGGACGACGGCATGGAGTTTGGCATGGGATGGCAAGGCCATCAAGAGCGGGGTCTGGGGGCACTTGAAGCATATTAAGGGCGTCATTAGTGCAGTAGGCAGCACAAATTTGACGGCATACGAGGGTGGGCTCTTTTGGCCAAACTGACACTTGCTGCAGTGCACGTGATGTGCCGGTTGCCGCTTTTTGTTGCCATTGTTGATGTTGTTGACTTTTGCTACTTAGCGGCAATTTGTATGGCAAAATGCGCCAAAGTTGCCAAAACCAAACGGAATTGCAGTTTAAACTTTATTTGGCACATTTTATGAGTTGCCGCAACTTGGGCGGTCCTCAGTCAATAGCTTAAACTACGGTATATAAAGGTATAAATACCAATTAATAAACATAACAATAAACTAATAATGGGCCAAACGCTTTTGGAATGCATTGTCTAAGGCTTAGAAGCCCGCTCAACAAGCTGCTTAATGTTGCACTCATTTCCCAAACACAACTTGGTCATAAATCAAGCGTGGAGCGGTGAAGTCTGCCAGAAGAGGCACTCTGGCGCCTTGTCATTGCGTTAGTCAATATGTGGTTTCGTTGCGTTTTCCCGGCGCATTTTCACATAAATTTAATTGAAACGAGCGTCGGACACAGTACGGCAGTAACACCAAGTCTGAACTTTTACTGCCCCAGCATCCAACACTTTGGCCAAAATGCCTGGCAGACGTTTGGCGCGCCAAGAGTCGGCCTTTAAGTGTCAATTGGCAAATTGGAATTCTCGCTGTTGGGCGGCTACAGGTAAGAAAAGTTAATTTGCCAACGCCATAAATAACCCATTGATCGACTGTAACTACAAAATGAAGTGCTCAGCTCTTTTGACAGCCCCATTGCAAATGCCAATGCCAGTCCTAGTCTCGAGTCAGTCAGTGTGCACTTCCTGAGTTTATAGTAATATAACTGCTTCCAATTTCGATTTATATGCTCTTCAGGTAGTATAACAAAATGTTTTACAGATAAATCAACAAGTGTGTAAGACTAAATTATATATGTATAGCAATTTTATGGACCATAAGCAGGGGGACTAAGTGATTCGTGGTCAATTATGGCTACGACAGTCTGCGAATGAGCCATAACATTTTGCAAAAAGCGTTATTTCTTCTTGGAAAAGGTAGATTTTACGCTAATCATCATGAGTTAGTCAAGTTTTTCTGTGTAGTTTAAGAAGCTGTTTGTTCCCAGAGATGTTCATTTATGGGGCTCCATTCGACACCTGGAAGATTATTTTTCGAGCCAAACGGATTGATTGATAGAAATTGGTGGAAATGCCAAATCTTCTTCTTCTTAATTGGCCACAACAACCCGTTACGGTCTAATGTAGAACACTCGACCAGTTAGTGTGCTCTCTACCTGGTTCTTCCAACGGAGGCATGGCCTGCACCTTCACCTTCGAATCGAGCAGGGGGCGGAGCTCCCTAGTCTTCAGTAAATTCAATGAAGTCAACTCTTAATTTCAAGCAAAGAGTAAGTCGTCAACTCTAAATGTGTACCAGTATATCGAGAACTTATCACGATCGACGCACAAATTCTACTTTGAAGTAAGCAAGCAGATGATAAAGTATTTGTTGATCGGCAATGCTAGCAAAGATCAAAATCCGGCCTGTAGCGGGAAGTCTAATGGATGAATGATAAGCCTGCCCAAATATTGATTTGGGATGTTCAAGCTCGAGCACCATAGATGAAACAAAGATGTTGCGACGAATCATTTTTTATGGACAAAAACTAGCTAAGAGAAAGGGAACGACCATAAAGAAGCCGAGCCGTTAAGAGTTAACGGAAGTGTTTTCTTTTCTGTCTTATAGCCGTACTACCATTGCAGTCTTTCCCTGAGAGATATGGTAGAAGAGCATGACATATACTTTTGTGTCGATATATCTGTGGTCATATGCAAGAGCGGGTTAAGTCGATATAAGAAAAGGTAGAGTTATTGCATTCTGAAGCTTTATATGGGTCATAACAATTCACCATTCCTTTTATAAAACTTGAATATTGCTTCTCTCATATATTACCTTAAAAGGAATGGTGACTTGTCTTATTTTCTTATATTGATTTAAGCTTAATTTCCATATGACCACATATATACCCTATATACATAATGTAAAAGGGTATTATAGATTTGTGCAGTGTATTTAACAGGCAGAAGAAGGCCATAAATTCTTTGGGAAAAAATTCTTAGCATTGACTCGAGTAGCGATTGAACCATGTCCGTCTGTCTGCATGAGTCGGAAGGTCTGCGAAAATGTTACCAAAAGATGCTCGTAATCGCGTGAAAGATGAAGTTAGTCAAATTGGGTTGTTCTATGCCCCCACCGCACATTAAATGCTCCAAAATTCCACTACATGTACATAGATATGGATATATGTATTTGAGCTGAAGTTAAAATATTTGGGTAAAGACTCGTATCACCTAATCAATCTTATCATTAAAACTGTATTCAACTTTTTTCAATAGAAGCTCCTTCTCCCGCAAATGATTTATCTTAATTATTGCAACACCCCACAATATATTGATTTTAAAATAGCCACAGATATTTTGTTTTGTTTTTCGAAATTGAACAATATTGGCCAAAAAATACTGAACTTATGGGCATTAAAGTAATTTTTGCCTCCATAATAACCAACTTCCCAAAAGGAAAACTTCTCAATTGGAACTTCCCAATAGAAAAATGCTTACAGCCATTTTGAACTTGTAAAATAGACATAAAAGTAGATACTTTCGTTTGCATAGCATACGTGTAAGGATCTAGTGTTTATGGGTGGAAAAAGTCTGCATCACATTTGTTTTTCCTCGGGCCTTGAATGTTTATGGCGGGGTTACGCAAATTTCTCAACAGACCGTACCAATATCCGCAACTGGTCTTTTGATGTGAGCATGAGAAAGAGTAAAAGCTATGAAAAGAGGAAGCGAAAGCGGAATAGGCTCTACCTATAGAGGTTCACGAGCGGTGAAGCGGTAGAAGGCGAAGCCCCCTCGTTGGAATTAAAAAAAAAGATATATTTCTATGTTATTACCAAAGGCAATAAAAACACTGTTTCTATTGTCTTTGGTAGTAAACTAGTCTCCTCAAAGCATTGTTATAGAGTGTTAAAGCTTCGATACAATCGAAATTAGCATTTTCACTTGCTTACATTTATTTAATTTTTATGTGTTTTACAATTTTTGCTTTTGCCAACAACATTTGCGTGTTATGCAATTTTAATGGCTTTTTAATTGAATCGCATACAACGCCTCGCAATACTAAAAGTCAGCCATTTGCAATTAATTGCAATTTAATAATAGTTTCGAGCTGCCAACAGATGCAAAGTTGGCCCAGGGAACATGGCTGAGAACCAGCTGGTTCTTAGGAAACATGACTGAGAACTAGTTGGTTCTTAGTAAATTAACGTTTAATTAATTGTCAATTAAGTAAAAAGTGGCAAGTGCTTTTATTAATCGATAGCGCACATTAAGGAAACAAACTTCGAACCAAATGAAAGCGCACTTAATTAGCTTGTTGTACTTGCTAACTAATTGCAAGCCTTCGACTGTTATTTAGTTTAATTATTGGCGCATTAACAACATTGCAGTCAATTAAATTGGTATTTCTGACTGAAGCATTAAATAACTCCTTCCTCTTCGGTTGTGTAAGACGCTTAATTTAATGAAAATTAACATTAATTAAGTAAATCAGAAAAAACGTAAAAAACCACATTGTGAACACGCCAACCGTCCAAGCAGCGTAACAAATTCAATTTAATTCTTTTCAAGTTTCATTTGAAAACTAATTTTCTTAAAATTAATGAGCGCTCATTTGGCGCACATCCAAACACGCCCACAATCCGCTCGCAAGTTAAACCAAGTCGGAGCACGACACGCAAGCTATATGGGATGGCATCTAGAGCGCCGAGCACCCCAGAGTCAAAGACAGCCCAAACAGACAAAGCATATACTTATATTTATAAATTAATGGCATAAGATAAATGGCCAGCGATTTATATTAAAGTTCATTTATTGTGTGGATCAACAGAAATTGGGCGCCTAACTTGTGGCAAGCCGTTAAATTAGTTTTGGTCAAGGTGGTCTCAGCAGACCTGAACTCAAGTGGGTAGTGGTAGCTATATGTACATATAGATACTGCTACTTAAAGATATTGCGGAGTTTGACTAAAGTGCTAACTTAGCTATGACACAATTGATACAAGTGGTCACGGGACGCCCGACAGATGTGAAATAACCAGATTTTAACTCCGACTTGGCAAATTGTGGCGCCATCTAGCGTGAGGTAACGACAACCTAACATAAACATGCATGCTCTTCTTTCCGCTTTCAATGCCATAGTAGAATAAAAGAAGGTATGATCACTCTTCTTCTTCTAGGCACCACAAATTTTGTGAGCGAGGAAGCGTGAGGGAACTACTCTGAGTGATGGTAACGACTAACGTATCCCATGGAACAAATGCCATGGGCCTTATGACGGCATTGACATAGTCCTGCGAATTAACATACAGCACCTCCACTGGCCAGATCAAATTGTGCTTATGCATGAAGAAGCTATTACGGGAAGGGTCTTCAATGCGGTTGTTGAAGGGAGGCGACACACTTACCGATTGGAGAAGGCGCGCAAAGCAGAGGCGCTTAGAAAGTGCTCTACATCAGGTGGTAACCCGTTAGCGCATTACGACGAAAAATAATTCAATACGAATCCGAGTTATTCAGAAACGCTTACTTACTTTAATTATCAATTATTGACCCTCATAGTAAAATCACTAGAAATTTGAAGAAAAAATTCAATTAACACAAACAATTCCCAGTAAGCTTTCTAAGCAACTTACAGTTTCAACAAATACTTTCATTTTTTATTGTTAGGGGTTTATTTTAAATAACGTAACAAGCGAGGGGGGGGGGGGGGTTATTAAATTGTGACTTTTTGTGACGATAAGGGATGGGGGGATGTTCCGAAAATGTGACGTCACCATCAAAATGTTAATGAAATCTGGAAAATCTTTTTATTTCAATGCAATGTTTCGAATTCAAATATATCCCTTAAAGATATTGCATAAAACTTTAAATTATTGACTTCAAATATACCAACGATACCAATATTCGACAAACGCAAAGAGTTTAAAAAAAGAGTACTAGATAAAGGCTGCTAGAAGGTCTTCCTCGTAGTTATGTTCGCAGGTTGACTAGTTGTTTAATTCGGAGTATGTATGCGACTAAAAGTGAGCAACACTCGACAATGGGATACTCCGAGCACACAAATTTAAGAAAAGTGGGCCGGGCTATCTGTTTTTCATAAACGTTTCAGAATAGCTAGAAGGTCGGCAACGGTACCACCTGAGAGCTTCGATAGACTAAGAATAAAACTTCATCAAAACAGCTAAATCTTTTTCGAGTGTCACATCTCTAACGATGCTTTTATGCCTAAGACACATACGATACGATATCATCGAACAATCGACTATTTGATCATTTGAAACATAAGAATATGAAAAAACTTCATCCCCATGTGGCACTCAACGACATATTTGCTGTCGAAATCAAAAATTAGGTGGAAAACGGTTTTCTCATCATGAAGATTGTAATTAATAGAATGTTAAGACTATGCACATTAGTGGAATACCATGCTTCCGTTTCTTCCCTAAAAGCATAAATCCAGCTTATGGTAAAATAGGAACGAAAACATTTGCTCTTATGTCACTATCCGATCCATTTGCCTTTTCTAATTGAGAAGTTTTCTTATTGACAAGCCGATTATTATGGGTGTAACAATTACTCATAACTTCAGTATTCTTGGGCCGGTGTTGTTAAATTTCGAAACATTCGTCAAGAAAAACTTGCTTTGAGCTAGAAATTTGAAAATTTTGAATTTAAAAAGTTTGTCTTTTCCTTTCTTCTCTCCCTATAGACAGGAGTTGCTGCAGACTCCTTTAGAGATATTCAAAGTTCTAGAGACTAGAGTCATTTTAGACTTCAGTAAACTAAAACTCTACGCCCTTAATTAAGCCCGTAAACTAATTAATTAAACGTAAAAAACTAAAAACACATTCTCAACTATGTTAGCGAATTGAACTCTAATAGCCTTTTCCCTAATAAATGGTGCCCGCCCTCAAACAATTACTTTTGAACCTGCCAGCCTTTTGCATTTAAAGCTCATATGGCCAGTTCCTGTGCCTAGTCAATTACTAATTAACCTTTGCCCTGCCTACTAAGCAGTTAACCACTAAAATCAAAATCAATAAACACAACACAACTGTTGTTGTTTCCACAACGCACAGTGCACAACACGCCCCCAAAAGTTCAAAAAAAAAAACTGGTAGGTAGCCCGCACGCCTGCTACACATAACCCAAGCTGGGGCTCAATTTAATAGCCATTTTACTTTGTAGCCAAGCAAATGCCGCCGTTGACTGCAGCCGTCAGCTATTAAAACCTTTTGAACTTGGGCCCATATCGAGTGAGGGGCGGAGGCGGAGGCGACTGATGCCGTATGCTAAAGTTTGTTGCAAAGTCAATAAATTCTAGGCAAGACTGAAAAAGCGACAGCGCGTTTGGCAACTACTTTAAAATAATTAGTGGGTGCGCCACAACTCTCAAGTTGTTGAGGTTTCTGGCATTTGGCAATTGCCGCCACCGCTTGACAATCCGCTAAATTATGGGTTCAACTGCACAACAATGCCATAGTAAATACCTGGGAGTGTGTGTTGCATAGAGGCAAAGGCAATTGCAACCTGTATTGAGCTGTCTGCACCCGCTGTGCGCCAAACTGACAGCGTGCCAGTTGGCTTGAATCACAGCAACATTTAGACTACAACAACAACAAGTACTACAATGCGCCGCTCATTAACACTTTTTGTGGCTATTATAAAAATTGAACAATACAACTTGTTAATTCTAGGTATTATACGGGCGCCTCACCTGCTCTAATGCCACAAATGGTGGCATACAATGACTCAGAGCTGTAGGTGTGAAGTGTATCATAAAGCATGTAGTTTTATGATCGCTGCGCTGCTGCTGTTGCTAGGGCTCTATGGCAACTGTGCAAATAAACTTTAGTTAATTAACTGTTGGCTTACATTAATTTATGCAGCATGATTAATTACCCCAAAAACAACAACAAGCTGCCTGCCATGTAGTTGCCTGCTGCCACTTGATGATGGTCAGTGCCGTGCGGCGTCAGTTGGCCGCTGTCAGCATTGTGTGCTACCGCGAGGCAAGACGCACTGCCGCCGCTGCTGCTGCTGCTGCTGCTGCTGCAGTTGCACCGTTGTCGCTGCCAGACATGACCACAACTCAAATCCAAGTGAAGCCTAACTGCTGCTCCTTGCGTTTGGTCTGCGGTAATTTGCACGCATTTTGAGTGGGCACACACACAGCTGCTCCAACCAGTTTAAACGCCATTGGTCATTATTTGGTCAGGTTTGGTCTCAGTTACAACGGCAGCGCAATGGCAGCGCCTGCCATTAAAATGACATAGAACAACAGCGCATACGGCGTGCATTGAATGGCAGTTGCAGCAGTATAAAAAATACTTGCATTAGTTGGCATTGGCTGCTCCAGAGTCGTGCCCCGCTGCCGGTGCACAATTTATAACCCAAACACATCCTCAGCTGGAAGCTGGTGCAGCTCTATGTAGGTGCTGCACGCTGTTTCACGTGCTAATGCGTTGTCTTTTCCACAGGCTGCATAATTAAATTCAAATTAGCACAAGCTTGAAGCTCATGTGTCTGTTCATTTGGCAGTAAATTAATTTTATTTATTTATTTAAGAAAACTATTTATGTTTTGCATGAATGCATAACAGCCCTGTCTTATCGGCGATCCAAGCATCACAACCCTGTCTTAACAGCTGCAACGATATGTTTTAAATATCGATATTTCAATTGTTCTCCCACCTATCGTTTTGCTTGTTCAGCTCTGCTTCTTCTTCTGGTATCGTATTTTGTTTGCGCGAAGACGCTATTTTTAAGCATTTAATTGCAACATAAATATAAGTTTGACGCAAAAGATTTTACCAAGAGCAAAAATTCCCAAGCTTAAACTTGCAGCAACTTTAAACTGCTTGCAAATTTATGTCTGAACTTAAAAAAACACTAAATGAGTGCCATGCATTTTTTTTATCGCGCAACAAGAACAACAAGCGACTTCAACAACTAATTAGACGTGTTAAAGAACTTGTTGATGTTGTTGCTTGTAGTTGTTGTATTTAAATGGTAACAAAAGCAGCCAAAGAGGCAGCAGCCCAGCACAACATTTAAAAATACGCAACTTAATTAATTGCGCAGCTTATGCACTGGCCACGGGGACAACTTGGTCAAAGCCAATGACTTGATTTTGGCAGCACGATTGCAAGCAGGGCAGACCTTGGGTCAGGCTTAAGTAACTTATCGGGTTCGAAAATGAACTGGAATTGCATATGGGAGTTGTGCGTGATTCGTGAGATGCGTGATTGTATATACATACATATGTAGATGACCGATTGTAGGCGCTGTCTTTAAAAACAATCAAAAAAGTGAGCCCGCATTCTTCTTCTTCGTCTGCTCCACCGCCTTTGGAACATATGACATTATCCACTTTCATTTCCAACGAACTCAGTTTTTGACTGGTGAGTTCTGCAGAAGTTATGCCTGGGTCTAGCTGGAACCTTTTGCAACGTATGTGCGTCAACTATATCTCAAGTTCATTCTCTAATTGTTATCTCATTTATATACATTTTTGGGTCTCATTTAAATTGTTCGGGTTTTCCAATCCGTGTGATTTTCCAAGCTAAAGGAGGTTCGGCAATACGTTAGTAGTTAAAAGCACAATTTTGAGCTAGATTTTAGCGCTATTGACAGTTAACCATGCCCTACTGTAGACATAGCCAGGAGGAACCGAGGAAGGCTAAATGGAATAGAATATGCTCGAACATATATGTGCAATAATCAACCCATCCTGCTTGAATTCTTACGTTCTGGATTCGAGCAGCAATCTGTTGGATATGTCATTTCGCAAATCGACACGTAATATTTGGACGGTGCTCTAATTGGATAATGGCTGAGACAGTTATAAGTTGTCAATTACTTGAGTAAGTAAGTGAACATACGAGCCCTCTTCTTTGTATCGAAAACTGTAGAAGTCTAGGAACAGCTAAATCCGAATGCATCGTAAATTTTACTTGATCATTGCATATTATATTTCACATGATGTAGATAAGTATGTCTTGAAGGTATATTGTATTTAGATTTCCGGTGGCTGAGATTGAAGAAAGTTGACAAACCAGGCATATCCAATAGAAAAAGTAAGGAGAGAGACAACATTTGAAATAAGAAAAACCATAAGAAGATAGAATATGCAGAATACTCTCTTTAATCGTAGGTAGCAACATTATTCAGCGCCAGTTATCACACTCCCGTATATCTTTTTATTCAATAACTCGTAGAGTTTATTTAGTTGCCATGCCCGCTGTATCACTGGTTAGAGTTACTACGCTTAATTGGTATCCATGCCTGACAAGTTGGTATCAGCTATGGAGGCATTAAAGAAAGAGAGGTTTTGAACCTTTGGGTTTTCTGTTATTCGACTATGGACAGTTGTGCATATATCACTGTTCAGATCTGTTGCGAATTTATAAAGGATATTTAATGCTCTGAGACTTTGGTGATGCAGTAGCTTTTTGGTAGCCTACTTCGTATTAAAATTCATTAGAATTCTATCATGTATTGAGAAGAAGAAAGATTCCTTTGCGAATGCCGTCAAGTTTCTGGAAACTTAAAAATCAGACCTTGTGCTGGCTTTCAGAGTATTTCGCGTTGCTTTATCATAAAGTTTGCATGTATTTATACTATCACGATTCCACCTCTACTCGTTTCATTAAGCAAATATCCAAACACTTTTGCCGCTGATGCGAAGGCCCAGATTATGGCCAACAAGCCAAGGGTTCCAGACGTTTTCAATTTCATTGGCAACACTTGGCCGGCTTTCGGAATTGGGTATTTTTAGGCGACAAAAGGTCTGCGACAAACTGAGCACAAGTTGTTAATAAAGGTTTTGCTTTCGCCTTTACGCGAGTCTGATTAAAGCGCACAAGATACAAAAAGTGGGTACAATGCAACTAGCCCGAGGGAATGCTCAAGAAGCTCGCATATAGTAACTCAAGAACTGCCCCACACTAAAAGAGAAATTTCGCCAGCTCAAATTAAAAAAAACGCTGCTTGCTACTCGTTAGGACTCACATCAGTCACTCTGCTAAGAGAAGAACTACAGTTCTTCATTAAGATTGGCACGCCCACAACAACAATCAGTAAGGCATGATTAATTGTGTAGCCAATATATATCAAACAAACAGACGGCACTATCAAATTAAGGCGGCATCTGTAAATTTCAAGCCAATTATTAAACCTTAATCTTTATGTAGACACCACTCGAAAGAAAACAATTTCACAGGCTAATGAGCAAAACAGGCATTTAAACGCCAAAACCTATGTCTGAGCGTTACCACTAATCAAGTTGTTTGAACTGCATGGAATGTTACCAATTACTGTGCTGCATTTCTACCAAATTGATGACCCAGATTGATGAGCATGCATCTTTCTGACATATGCAAAACGAAATCTTTCTGTGCAGACGAAAGAAATGTTATGGAATTGAAGTTGACGTAGCTGCTTTGCACATATAAGGATTAAGCTGGATGAGCTTCAATAGGGATAACTAGAAAACTGTGAGCGGAGCTCCCGCAGTCAGACTTACGACATTCGAGCCTTGGGAAAAACACTTGGCACAGTGGGCGAAAGTGCCGATTTAGTGAAATAAAATACATAAAAAGTGTCAATTAAATTAAAGTAGACAAAGTTTGTTTTCAAGCATTCAAAGTCACGTCATGAGTGAGAACTAGGTATGTCATATAGGTAGCTCCCATACAACCGTTTTTGTACCAAAAGCGATGTTTATACGTTTCTCAGTTCTATGTTTAACCAACTATATCGTATAAGATCCGATGCAACCGAGCAACCAAACACTAAGTTTTGGATTTTCTCACTGTTTTTTTAAGGGGTTACGGCCTGGTGTAGGAGACTTCTCCAGGCGTAATATAGCATCTTTCATTGAAAGAGAAGCTTTAAGCGATGGATCCCAAGCCCTACGCGAAACCCTGCTAAAGTCATGGGGAGACTGGGTGGGTTTTAAGCCATGTATATTATATAGATCCCATTGCTAAATGCGAAGAAACATATTTTCGAATTGCTACCGAGCTCGATGTGCTGTAGTTTAAGGCGATTTCTCTATTCATTTCAGATACTTTGCAGTATTTTTCTGTATTTAAAAAAATACATTCAAAAATGTAATTAGTCTGTGCCTGTCGGTGGTTCAGCTTCTTAATTTGTATGTACTAGGAAACAAGTCATATTATTATCAAGGAAAAAAGAGTATTCCATTTTATGTTATATCAAAATTTATTTTTCGGAAATGCAGCAGAAAACTTGTTATAACATCTATATAGTATTATCAGCCATTCGAACGTAACACCATCCGAGCTTCGCACCTCACAAGCGAAATAATACAGATATTTCACTTCAAAATATACTTCTTCCCACTCGAACTTTTTATTATTAATAACTTTTTGTTTGCTATGCGCGAACTTGTCTTGAACTTAATTGCTTTGTGGCCATTTTAAAATTTAACTTAAATTCCGTCACTTTTGCCCACTGTGCGTGTACCGTAAAATTTAGTTATACAAACATACAGATATCAATATTTCATTTCAACTGCGCTAAATTAACCGCAGGCAAATGTAGTTTTCATCTGTGTCGAAATGTATCTGTTTGTGTTTTCTCAGTTTTCTATGTAGCTGCGACCAAGCGGCATTTTGATGAGTATTGATGAGTTTTAATAAATTGCTGATGAGTTTTCGAGCGGTTTCGTTTCTCAGCCAAACATGACAGCGAACAGATACATCTTCACATGTATGGAGCTGCTAGCTGGCACGTATGTTTTCGTTTCACTGCGTATATACGTAGATACATATGTATCTTTATATACACTTTTTTATGGCCTCTAACCGTTTGCCCATAACAAGCCTCAACGCCTTCAAAGTGACCATAGCTATGGCCGAAGCGTTTGAGTGATGCGTTTTTGAAAGTGGCGTCGAATTTCTCAACCATGAAGCGCCATGCAGAGCAGCGGTAATTGAGATGCTGCTGACGCTGCTTAGACTGCTGCAAGATGTTGCTGTTGTTGTTGTTCCTGTTACCGATGTTGCCCCAAAGAGAACCCATTGCAAGCGCTGTGTAGCCATTTAATTGCCGCCATTATTAAACTCATTTATCGTGTTTTAATTTTACGTTGAGCTTGTTGTGGCGCACAACACATCAGGTGTCTGTTCTGCTCCGTTCTGGCCAAGCCATGATCCCAGAGAGCCACTCAGCTTGGGCTATGTTGCAAAGAGCTAAAGTTGTTGCTGTAATTAGCGTGCCAGATGCAGACATCTATGTATGTGTGCGTGTGTGTGTGTTGCACGCTGTTGCAGCTGCCATGATTTGGCGCTGATGCAGCAGTTTACATGAAAATTAAGTTGTTTGCTTAATTAATAAAAGTAGTTTTTAATAGAAAGCCATTAGGCTGTTCACTGCACACAAAACGAAAGACTTAGGCAACGAACTTGCCAACGCCTAAGCATGTGATTGATGCAGCACTCGCAGTGCAAATGTGTTGAATCACATTTATGGGGCTATCTTTGCAAGAAATCCAACAGAATTATGACCAAGTTCGGCATAAGTGTCAACTCGTTATATGTGCATCATTATAACATATCGCACACCGCACAGTGGTTCCGCTTATAGACCAAAAGCGAAAACAAATACTGCTAGCAGAGATATAAGCTTAAAACTGGAGATTCGTCTACCTTGTATAAGAAAATCTTATTAAAACTTGTGTAATGCTATGGCAGTAATCTAAGACATTTTCCATTTTAAATAAAAATCACTTTTATGCTTAAATAAGGCTCTCTTAATTAAGGATATGAGCAAAAAACTGTTCTAGAATAAAAAGTTTTTAATGCAACACTCTAACTCTAACACACTAGCTAAGGCGATAAACATTTTAAAGCTGCCGTTGCTAACACATTTCTGCCAATTTATCTATTATATAAAAAGGCTAAGGAAAAATTTGTGCACCCTTTTTCACCAACTATATGGCAACAAATATGTGTGAAACTTATATCATTGTGTAGGGAATTTTTCTAAGTCGTGCAGAATATAAGTTTCATTCATATATTTTGCCAAATGATAGGTGAAATCGATAAAAACGAAAATTCCTGTATTTTATATGGAGATGTTCTTACATGTATTTGTTACTGTTCACGAACGTTTTCTCTGTTGCTATAGGCATTACTGTCGCACAAACAGAAAGCGAAAGTTCCAACTTACACCCCGGCTGTGTCTGTTTAAATAGCCGACAAGTGTTCGGACCGTGCGGGTTATGGAAGAACAGAACTATTTTTGTTGTTGTGTGTCGCTCATGTTATTTCAGCTTATGTTGTATGTTTATGTGTATGCATTGATTTATGTTTACAACCGAATATGTGTATATACATATTTTTCAGCAACGAGAGTAAATTGCGACTCTCTCTTTTGGTATTTTCGCTCAACGACGACATTACCTTTCTAAGTATACATTGCTTAATATGTAGTCCAAGACTAGTCCTTTTACAAACAGTCCACCGATAGTTGATAGAATTACTGTGAGGGGAAGAAATGCGAGTACTGATTACGCAACAGTCTGTGTTGTGTGAGAAGAAAGTATGTGAGTACTGTTTTGTTTGACATACCAGAGTTGAGGAATGAAGAGTTCTGAGCGACCGTCCAAAAAAGTAACTGTGTAACAACGCCTTTGAAGTTAATATTGGCAGGCGATAGATGCCTATTATAACGTGGACGGCTCCCATGAAGAAAAACACCTAAAAACCTAAAATATTTGTGGGGAGCACTAACAGAAATAAAACGTCCGTAGTTTTAGAGCGCAAGCAGCAGTCTGTTTCAGTCGTTTCAGAGCGTAAGCATCATTTTCATATCCACTACTCTTCTCTTTGCAATCGTTCCAAGTGGAAACGCCCTATGAATTGATACTTTGCTAGGCCACTGAGAATACGTTAGGAATAGTTCGTGGCATTGGAGTGTAATTGCTCATGCGCCTGTAGTGTGCTCCAATTGTTTTTCTATCGTGGTCGAAAGTTTTGCTGAGGTTTCCTTTTTGAGACAAGTTCACATTTTTCAACTCATCGCTATGGAAGCTTATTTGTTGAAAAAGACAATCACATTTAAGATTAAGTGAATGAATCATTTTGACTTTAGCTTTTTGTAATTCGCAGAAACCACTGTGCACTGATTCTGTTAGTTCGTTAGTTGTCTGTTATGTTTGTTTGGTGTTGCCGCAGTTGACTAATTTTAATTGCTGCCGTTGCGCTTTGCCTGCCAGTTTGTCTGCCGGCTGTCTTCATGCATGCCCATAGTGTTCCCAGTAGCTGCCTGAACCACTTCGTTATGCTTTTTATGAGCGCTGCACTTGCACGTTGCCCACTGTCTTATTTATGTGTGTGTAGTTTTTAAGGGATTTTTAACGCTTTCACGCTTTTAATTTATTATATAGTTGCGGTTGCTGCAGCTGCTGCTGTTGCAGTTGCACTTCGAAATGGCCGCAGTTCTCAGGCCTGACAACAAGTGTGCACACACCTTGGCATGTCACACCCACACACCATTTGGCAGCATGCAACTGTGCCCCCAGGCAGCTGTATGCCAGGCCATTCGCTAAGAAAAAGTGCAGCAATAAAAATTAAAATTTTTTTGAAATAAAAGTAACACTAACAAGCCATTAAAAACACTTCCTCGCTGATCATTAGGCAACCCCTTTAATATAATTACTATGGCAACAGCGACAACAACCGTAAAAGCAACACCAACAACAACAGCAAATAAAACCTGTACTTAATAATAACATGTCACACTTTCGAGTTCATCAAAGTCAACTGCTGCTTGCCCATTGCATGATGGACAACCTGAATTAATTTCTTGTTTTAACTACTCGTTGTTGTAGTTTCGCTGGTTGTTGCCCCTCGGTTTTCAGTCTAAGAGCAACTGCCAAAATGTCGCATATAAAATAATATAATTAACATAATCATAATCAACAAAGTATAAACATTAAATTGAGGCTAATTACTTTATAACCGACACTCAACAACGAAATACTAAGCGACAATAACAACTTCAACAACTAACACGATGACAACAATTACAGCAAAAACATGTCCACTTGTGTCAAACTCGTTTCAATTAAACAGAATCGAGCGAGCGCACTCCATAGGAAGTGCTACTATAACCCATCAACCGGATGAGGCAGAAGCGCGCGTTGTAGACAGTCTTACAACAACTCTTCTAGGAGTTCTTGCCACATCATGCTTAGTCATATTTTGATTTAATTTTGTCTAAATAGAGTTAGGTAGAGTAACTTTTAAGTGCTTTTCGTATGGGTTTAATGTGTATTAATTGCATAAATGCAGAAATACACAGTAAAAAATAAGTGGTAACTTGCATGTACGCATAAAGCCAAGCGAGCAACGAACCGCAAGTATATTACGACGTAAGCGTCAAATCAACAAAGATTCCAAAACCATTTTAAAGAACCTTGCAGATTTCATTACCAGATGTGAAAAGTAGTTTTTACTTAAACAATGAGATAAAATGTTCATGCCAAATTCATGTTTACGCTATTTAATTTAAATAAATTAAAGTTATTTTTGCCTCCTTCGAATTTATAATAATTTTTTAATCAGATAAAAAATGGATGGTTGACATATAAATTTGTTAGTTTGAAAAACTATAAAACTTAGACTATCAAATTGCCGTGCCAGATTAAAGATATTGAATACTTAGTTGTCGATATGGGGATTTTGAATAATAATTTGATGAATTAGTTGGTGTAGCCGAAAAAATATAGTTAAATACCTTAGGATAATCGATTTCAGTTATGTTTTTTACTAACTGTGAATGTAGCTAAAAATTTCCATTTTAGATGCTAAACCGTTTTTAGCTCCACAAAGAGACCGATAAGAGGTTGAAGTTCCAAAAACATTCGATTTAATTCAACACCGATTGACAGCTCTCACTTTATAGTATCGCATCAATAATAATCATGTCTAAACTATACTTTATGGGTATACCCATAGATCATTTTTTATTATTTTTATTTTTCCTCTTCCTCATCACTTAACTGGCCATAACAAACCGATTCCGGGGTACGGCCTGATGTGGAGCACTTATCCAGGCGCTTCTGGTTTGCGCGTGTCTTATCCAACCGGTGATACCAAAGTTAGCTAGTGTAGTCCCTACATAAACCTTCCAACGAAGGCGTGGCCTGCCCCTTTGTCGCCTTCCTTTAACAGCCGCATGGAACACCTTTCTCGTCAGTAGCTTCTTCATCCATACGCACAATATAATCCCATCGTCCACCCATGTAGACGAAATCGTTGAAATAGGAGCTTGTGCGTCAACTTGGTTATGGCAGAAGCAGGTACCACCCTGGCCAGTTTAAAAGCGATCAGAAGCTTTCGCTCCACCAGAACCCAAAACCCCTATTAATAAATCTCAGTCATGTCAGTTGTTCGAAAGCTAAAGATCATTACCGAAGTAATTTGATGTGTAGAATACAAATCCGGAGTCAGAATTGGCCTATCATATCATGAATTTGAGATATTTGAGGTTATGTACCCGAAAAGCGGCCTCTGGTCTGTCGACAATTACAAAACCATTTTTCTTAAGTCAAGCCAAATGTCAACCATTTTTTCTCGCAGTGCATCAAATGGTATCAACAAAAGTGGCAAGCGGCTACTGCAATCAACAAATGCCAACTACACACAATGCAACACACACACACGACACACTCAGTCGACTTAACACGCTGACTAGTTATGGCTTCCACTTGAATAAAATTTAAACAAGTTAAATATATAAAAAAAAAGAAAAAAATTAAAATAAAAAAAAAGCAAACTAAGTTAACTGTTTAAATTTTTATGACAAGCGCATGAATCCGTGTGCAATTGTAAATGCGGCGTATAATTTACGGATAATTATTATAATTACATGTTATTTTCAGTTAACATTTTTTGCCGCATTTGTTGTTGTAGTTGCTGAAGCTGTTGTTATTTATGTTGTAGTTTTTATACCCTGTACACAAAAGGGTATTATAGGTTTGTGCAATGTATGTAACAGGCAGAAGGAGGCATGGCAGACCATATGTTCCATGGGCAAAAAGTCTTATCAATGACTCGGGTAGCGATTGGACCATGTCCGTCTGTCCGTATGAGGCGATAGATCTCCGAGACCATAAGAGCTAGAGACACAAAATTTTACCAAGTCGATATCTTACCCCCTTCCCCCGAGACAGATTTGCGCGGTTTACAACCGTTCCATTGAGTCCATCAACTCCGAAACTTAGAGATGTGCTTCGTGTTAATGTGCATCTATGTTCCAAAAATGATCGTGATCGGATAAATACATACAAAAGTTATAGTCAAAAATATGCTAATTTCACCCCCCTCGCCTATTAACTGTGCCAAAATTGCACTGCATGTAGATATGGATACATGTGAGGTAGAGTTACAAAATTTGGTGTGGAGACTCGTGTGACCCCAATCGTTAAAACTGCATCAATGGAACCCCCCACCTTCCCCCCAAACGATTTACTTTGATTACTGCCACACCCCTCCTCCCGCATATATTGATTTGAAAATTGTTACAGACATCTATGAATGTATTTTTGATCTAATTTACAAAATTCAACGACATTGGCAAAAGAATACTGAAATTACGAGTATAAAAGTTAATTTTGCCACCAGAATAGTCAACTTTCCAATAGGAAAACCTGTCAATTGGACCTTCCCAATAGGAAAATGTTTACAGGCATATCGATCTTATGAAAAGATATATAAAAGTGGATACTTCAGTTCCCATTTTACTGTATTTAGTGTTTATAAAGAAAAAGGGTACAGGGTATTCCAATGTCGGGCACCGTCCCGAATGTCTGCATCAAATTTTTGCTGTTGTTGCAGTTCCAATTGCCAGGCCACTCAACTAGTTGGCTGCCCATAGCCGCAGGCTAGTGTCAAGTTGCACTGTTGTTGCTGTTGCTATTGCAAAATTGCCAGCAATTAGCTCAAATAGTATCAGCTTTAAGGTATAAAAAACAAAATTGTTAACCATTTCCATTGCATATATTTGTTAATTAACAACAATATACGCTTTATGGCCAAATAAATATGGATGCAGTGGAATTGCATCAAAACACTTAGGCAATAAACTCGTCTTAAACACACACAGATACACACACACACACATACATATATGTAGTATATAACTTTCATGAGTTCCAGTTTGATTTGGTAGCATTAAATAGGCGTAGATGTTAGTGAAGATAGTCGATTACCTTATCAGATATTAAGTCATCTAACTTATTGTTTAAATGGTTTATGGACCATTATTTAAGCAGAGTAGATTTTATGACTTGAATAGGGAACGTTCGGTTCAGAGAGTTGTGTTATTATTGCACGTACCGTGATTTATAGGTTATTATTTTTGGGTTACGTTCAGGTAAATGACTAATCTAGGGCAAGATAGTATGATATGTAAGTCATCGTAAGCCAACGGCGTGTAACTGACCTGTGTGCTCTACCAAAACAGTCGGAGCATTTATTTCCACACGCCGGAGTATTTATGTGTATTGACAGTGACAAAGTTACAGAGACTACTAGTTAAGCTATGGACAGACGGGGAGGAATTCTTATTATCCACAAACGCAGGAACACGAGGTGCTGGAATCGGATGCACAGAGACCGCATCGCTTTTTCCTGGTTTTTGGGGCTTGCCAATCGTATTAATCGAGTAAACACGACGAACTGGTTTCACAGACAGTTTGATCAAAATAACAGTTGCCACTTCCGATTTGTCCTTTGTTATCGTCGTTGGCGAAAAAAACCTCGAAATGACCAAAGAACAAAGCTTACGAAGGAGCTGATCTGTTAAAAACAACTAATCTGATTAACGCTTACCGCTTGGCGAAAACAGATTGGAATCCGCTATATTCTAAATAGCATGAATGAAGGAAAAAGACACGGCAAGGAAAAGGACAGCTTTTACTCTTGAAGCTTAGGTGAGGCTAGGTAATCCAGAATTACTTGATCGGACCGGTCTGAAAGACTTTCATCTTAAAACACCCATGGTCTGAGGAAAGTCTATATACAAGGATAAAATCTTCGCTTTCTCAAAAGGGATATTGCCCTCTTATGCAGAGTGCCGGACATAAACGGCAGAGTTACTTAACTGGCCATAACAACCCGTTACCGGGTCACGGCCTGATGTAAAGCTCTCCTCCAGGCGTCTCTGTGCTGCGCGAGCCTTTTCCAATTGGTAATACCAAAAGTAGCTAGCATACTCTCTTCCCTTCGACAACCGCATTGAAGACTCTTTTCACAAGAGCTTCTTCATGCATACACTCAACATGACGCAGCCAGAGGAGCCGCTGGATCTATCAGTATATAAATTTATATTTCCTGACTCATGATAAAGTATTTTAGGAAAAGCGTCTTTCATTGGGCCTTATTTTGAGCTTCATTTAAACAAATATCTTCGCCAAGTTGAAGAGTATTAAGTACAGGTTAATCGTCAGTTTTTTTAGCGAACAAAGTACTGGTGTAATCTATTGGTAGTAACAAAATTATTTTTTGCTTAAAAATGTAACCTTCGTTAAGTAATTAGAGTGACTCTACGACATGGTATAACAATACAAGGTACGATCACCCAGAGTAGTTGCTTCTTTTGAAAAGCGTACATATGTATGCATGCATGCATGCAAGTGTGCACACAAAGCAACAGTCGAATTTCTCTCAGGCTAAGATAACCTTGTATAGTTTTACCATCATCTAGAGTTGTAATGACAAGAATTCTTCTCTTACAGCACAGCTGCTATCTCGTTGATTTGTTGCATAATTTTTAATGTTCTGAAGTACAAAAAGTAATTATTTTTATAGAATTGCAGAAACGGAACGATATTTCTCTACATATGTAGATCAATGAATCTATAATAGTTTGTTTACAGCCCCAAACAAATTAGTTATCGAAATATAATAGTCCTCACTGAAGCCTTAACCGGTATATGTTTCGTAGCAATTCACTAGTTTTTTCAGTCCCAAATCATCTACAATGTCATCACATGAGTAACATTTTAATTGACGTTAAACTACCACAACATTAGAAAAATTTCAATTATGTTGTGACTTCATTAAAATGATGCTGATTACAAAAAACACAAACTGAAAACCCACACTTAAATACCATCACTACGTGACTCATTTAAGTTGGCCCATAACTCCAATGGCAATTATGTGTTATGGTCAAAAATCGCATAACTGAGCAAACTCTGAAAAACTGAAATATGTTTGCTCTGGTCATAAATATAGTTGACAGAGTGGCGCGGTAAAAAAACAAAAACTAACAAAAAAAAAAAAAAACACACTCAAAAAATAAATACAGACTATGGACAGGCCAATGAGCGAAGCGCGTCTCTGTGGCCGATAAAAATCGCTGGCAATTTGTTAAATTTAACGATTTCCAACTTAACGACAAACTCAAAACTCAGACAAATGAAACTGTGCCGAAAGTTGGCAACCGCCTGGCCGCCCTCCTGTGGGCCGCAGACACTTTGACTGTTTTATGGCCAAATAAATAATTAAAGTGATGCGTGGTGTTAAGTGCCGCCACGTCTCAAAAAGCCAAACTCAATACTGGGGAAGAAACAGAGTGTGCCACACGCAGCGCCAGGCTCAACATAACCCCAAAACGCATTTCTTTTGAAAATTTGTCATAAATTTATTGCTTTCGCGGGAGTTCACTGTACGGAACGTACACAGTGCACAAATATACAGCACGTACGCACTGGACGCAACAATTTGCCATTTAACTGTTGCTCGCTTAATTGGTTGTCATGTGGCACATACATATATCTAACGCAAATTGGTCGAGAGATATGTGGGACGTGATACTAGACAAACGGACCACACAAAAACGCACATTCTAATGAGCAAAAACTAAAGAACACAAAGCTTCTTCCAGAAAAGTCAGTTACTTTAGTTCGCCAGCTTGTTAGTTAAGCGCTACAACTAAGTTACACTCTTCAATCTTTTCATAGAAGTCTTTAATTATACGTTTTTTTGGGCATAATTAAAGCGGTTTTTACAAAGCGCACAAAATGGTCACCATTTTTCGCCGTAATTTTTAACATTAAAGTAATATGCTTTATGGCTGCTGTAAATAACACTTGCTGCAGCATCTTGTCTTTGGGATTTTCGAAATCTTTAATTCGTACAAAATATTTTATGGGTGTGCTCATAAAACCAAAAACTCTTGTCGGCTTTATCACTTTGTATCGCTGTGCAACATAAAGATACTTATCGTAACTGATTTTGGCTACTTCGTTTACTAGCTGGCAATCTTTAAAGAATCAAGCCGTTATCAAGTGGCACGTTTTGGGCTCGTTAAGATTAAGAAAGTTGTAAACAGCATTTCTTTGTAAATGCTGTCAAAAAATGTAAAACTTTTCATTTTACAAAATGGGTTGTTTTAGCAGCAAAAAGGAGTGTTATCCGGCAGTGCCTGACGACTACATGGAACAGCTCAAAAAACAGACTTCTTGTAAGTATTGCCATTATTTGCATTAAAATCGTTTAATACCTAAACTAAACCGTTCTCCAAAGTGCATCGCAGTCAGATACAACATCTCTATAATCGTTTTTGTCAATTCGCTGAAGGAGCTGAGGAACAGCCACCGCGTCATTTGCACAAGCAAAATTTCTATTCGGGACATTTGCAAATGAACCCTTTTCTACCCACAATACTCAAAGGCATGTTTAATGACAAATCGGTCATTGATTTTGTGGACTTTGCTGTGTTTCTAAGCACATTTCAAGCGCACAGCCTAAAGACCAAAGAAGATTATAAGCAAGAGATCAGCAAACGCAAATTGAGTTGTAAGTCGACTGTACATAGATGTTAAATCTTGTCTGTTCCGGTTTTCACATTCACTTGACGAATCATTCATTCATTCGACTTTCGTAATGTTTATGTGCAAAACGCAACAGACGTTATATACATTTGAATCTATTAAGTTCACCTTTTTCACTAGTGCTTTTCGATATGTACGATAATGACCGGGATGGACGCATTACCCTAAGTGATTTGGTCATTGTAGTACACAAACTTTTCTCGAATTTTATGGATATGCATCAAATTGTTCATATTGTGGAAACTATGATGAGAGAAATGGATATAACCGATACTAATCAAATATTATACAAAGATTTCGTTAAAGCTCTTGAAAATTTTGATATGGCCGAGAAAATGGTAACCAGGATACCAGAATATAAGGGACGTGTCTGTGATGAAGAGTTACCTTAAGCTATTATTAGCTTTATTAGCTATTATTAGTTTTGAAAGAAAACTGTTTATTATTAAAGTCTGTTTGCCAATTTATTCTTCTTCTTAACAGGCCCGCTACGGGTTACGGCCTGATGAGCGTTCCTTCATGTGCCTCTGCTTTGCGCGCGTCTTCTCCAATCGGTGATACCAAAGGTATCCCCTTCGCCCCTTCCTTCAACAGCCGCTTTGAAGACCTTTCTTGCAGAAGCTTTTTCATGCATACGCACAATATGAATCAGCCTACGAAGCCGCTGGATGTTGCTTCTCTTGGCTAAGTCAATGTCGTTGTAGAGCTCCTAGAGTTTGTTGTCCCATTGAATGCGGAGCCTCTGGATGTTAATTTGCTTGACTATGTCATTGTCGTCGTAGAGCTTATGAAATTCGTTGTTCCAATGAATGCGGCCAAAGGTCTTAGGGATTACTTTGCGCTCAAACACTCTAAGGGCATTTTCATCAGACTGCATCATCACCCATGCTTCATCGCCATAAATTCTTTTAGAGTGTTCGTTTGTCTGTCGAGAGTGGTCTCTCCTACGCATTTATTGGCCATACTCCAAAGTAGCATCTATTGGCCAGAGTAATTTTCAAGTGTAAAATCACCATTTGAGAAAATGTAGAGCTTTTGCGTTCGCAGATATCAATATTTGATTAGATTTGTGGTGGGTTACCCATTGATTGACCCATCCCTAGCACTCAGGCAGCTTTGCCCGATAAAGGAAGTTTGGAGAGCGTACGCAAGAGGGCAGGCTGACATAGGAGTCGCGGGACAGATGTCAATCGCGAGTACTTTTGACTTGTAATTCATTTGACCAAAGTTATGAGTTTATTTTGGGTTGTGTACCAGGTTGGGGATGCGAGAGCTTTCCAGGTGTCGCTGTTGTATGCCGAATGAAGTTTCTTTGCGACTCTATGCTTAGTATGCCAGAAATCTGTAAACCATTTAGCCTTTCATTTATTTTTTATTTTACAAGATATTTCCTTAAAAAGATATTTCAGGCACAACAATGGATTGCTTTTAAGTTGAATAACAATTGAAGCGATATATGCAACACTACCGGATTGTTTTAGGGTTTTGATTCGCTTGACAAAGAATAGTTGAGTTCCCTGCAGGGTGACCGCAGTTGGATGAAGCTTTTGCCTGATTGGTAAAATGCCTGTTAGGGGCTGTCTTATTAATGACGTCACCAAAATTTTTAATATTATGAACCCCCACCTCCTCCCTTGTCATAAGTAGTCATATTTAGCCAAACCACATCCCCCTAATGTGACGTCACAAATCGAGCAACCAAAAAACAACTGTGAGCATTCCTAGAAACTTGAAATAGAATATCAAGTGAATAATTGCAGATTGGATGCACAGAGTATACGCTGCTATTATAAAAGCGAAAGGAAGATATTTGAAGTCGATAATTTAGAATTTGATGCAAGATCTTTGATAGATTTGAATTCGAAAGAAAAGTACACATTCCATATAGATTTTTTCAGATTTCATTAACATATTGACTGTGACTTCACGTTTTTGGAGCACAAACACAGCTGCTCCAATCAACACCAAATGTAAAGGCATTGGGACGTTAAGAGGAGTGTGCGCAGGGCTTGACCTGGACCTGGACCAGGACCTGCCGCGTAAAACTCATCTCCCAATGAAAGATGTAAAGAGGCGTCTGGAGAAGTGCGCTGCACTCAACGTAATATTGTAACGGGATATTATGATCAGTTAAGACCAAGAAGATGCGTAAGTGCTTTCATAAGACTTTTAAGAAAAGTTTTTTCTTTGAAGTGACTGTACTGAATGAATTATAGCTCTTATATCATTAGCTAATCCTGCAACATCTCATCGCGCAATTTTTATGACTCTATTAGGAAGAGTTTTTATATAAACCGTCAAAAGTCATAAAGGTTACCATGTTGGCCATATGATGATGCAGATCAATTGAGCTGTGTTGCAGTAAGATTTTTATACGTCAGAACTTACGAGAGGCCGAGTAAATTCATGGAAAAGTTGACCAAGCAACATAAATAACTTTTTATTGGCAATTTAGTGGCGGAAATTAATGTGCATACAGTTGGCAACTTTGGTAATTTATGCAAATAAAACGATCATAAATTTGGCATTAAAACGCTTATTAAATGATCGTTTATTAGCCAATGAGCAACAGATGGAGGCGACACACTCATACCAACAGCAGAGCAACAACAACATTGCAACTTGGCTTAAATGTTGCAACAAGCTTGCGATTCGTACTACCCGCATAAATTAAGTGATTAACAGAATGGTTCCTAAATGTTGGCAGCTACTTACAAGATTGATATAATTTACGAGTCTGCATGGTAAGACAGAGAGACAAAGATCGAGAGAGTGGGATGGAGAGAGGGCGCAGGCCAGAGCGTGAGGTTATGGCTTAAGCATAAATTCCAAGAAATGTGCAGGGTTGCCGCATATATTGTAGAATGTATTAGTTATCGCATTGTGTGTTAATTTGACAACAACAAAAACAACTAAAGCAAAAAGAGCCAAGCTTTGACATGGCTTGGGAACGGCGACAAACGAGTCTTGTTCCTGTCAAAAGTAAGAATTATAACCATATAAAATCAGTCGGCTTGACCATTGAGCAACGTGGTTGTAGCCGCCTGTTGTCGTCATCATCATCGAAACAGGATTAACAAAATTAATGCAGGCGCTGGCTAGTCCATCTCCTGCTCAAAGCTGTCAGCGCGAAAAGTCTGCAACATTTTATCAGCTTGCAACAATCTGAGAAAACTAAAAACTTTTGCTTCTTTCATAATTTGTTGTTTTTGGCCATTCGCCGTGACAGTCTCTTCTGTCTTTAATACATCAATGCAACACTTGAGCCATCATCGCTCAACCCTGTTAACCGAATGGAGCTCCAGCAGCCTCAATCTCCGCTAGCTCTCGGCTGGACCTGGAGCTGTCGCATTTCAATTGTCAAGCGCTTGGTTGATTTTGATTTATTGTCACAGCGGCAAGTAAAATATTTTAAAGCTCACACATTAACAAAGTAGCTTACACCTTTAGCTGTGTCTTGTTGTTTATTTTTTTATATATTTTTTATACCGTAAGCTGCCGAAACTTGTTCATTCACAAGTTGAGCGTGCCACATTAGGTGTATTCATTCATAAAACATGCATCAAGCAGTCTGTATTTAGTCTTAGACATAAGTTTGATGGCTTCATAATTGAAATTTATGAAAATAAATTGAGAAAATCGTCTTTATAACTGAGTTGCCCACATTAATTACAGCGACTTGGAGGTATTAAGCTGTTTAGCTAATAAAAGGTCAACTGATGGCTGACAAATGAGCCAAACTATACACAACGATGACCCACAGTGCACTATGGTTGACACAGCGATCGTTTTGGCGTAAATTTCAATATTGAATGACTGTGAGTTAAAGTAGATACAAATTTAAAGCTTATGGGTAAGTAGTAGTGCATAAAAGATGAGCGTAAAGTAGTGAACAGAGTAATAAAGTGCATGGTCACAATTCTCACTACACTATGCAACAAATTTGGCCTCGACTGAAGGCCTATGCTTAAAACATACCTTTTCCGGTCAATTTTGGGTCGCTGATTTCGAACTCGGAAACCATTTTGAATTTTCTAACAACGTTTTCGAATTATCGCTATTTCAAAAAATTCAACATTTCGAGAGTTACGTAGATCAAGCAAATCTCATACTATTCGGGAACTTTACCACCGATCAAGATGAATTGTAACTAAAATTGAAGGTAATTAAATATCAAATCAATGTCTTTCAGGTGGTTTTCTTTCTTTTCTTAATTTGTATTCCAAATGAATAAAATAAAAAAATATAAATAAAATGTAATGGGTTATGTTTGGATTTGATAAATTGATTCTTTGCGAACATTCCAACACAAATTAGACCAAAATCGGTAACGAAATAGCGAAGTTATTAGGGAGTATCGAAAAATGCCACGAACGACAGACATACGCACAAACGGACGGACGGACATGGTCCAATCGCTACCGGAGTCAATGATAAAACTTTTTGCCCATGGACATTTGGTCTGACACGCCCCCTTCTGCCTGTTACATACATTGCACAAATCTATAATACCCTTTTACACTATGTGTACAGGGAATATATAATAGAATATTGACACCATATAATATATAGACGAAATGGGAGCGCGTGGTCGGCTCAGTCTTAAATTCTTCTTTAATGCTTGTATATATCTTGACCATCACACATGCCAAAATACTGTCTTGTATCGAAATTTTTTAAATTTATATCAAAAAATCATTGTTTGGACCACAGTGCCAGTGAGCAAGCACAGGTCAAGTAGACCGTCTACACAAAGCCTGCCCACAACACAAATTTATCAAAATAGACAAAGGCTAAGACTAAGACTAAGAGCGTGTTTGGCCTGCATTGTAGCCACATTTCTGTAGAAACTTTGGCTGATAACTTAACTCGAGTCTAAAATAACCTTTTCAATGTCACAACTGAACTCGCCAGCTGAGCTGAGCTGGGGCAGCCGGGCTACATAATAAATTTCAACAATTTATAACTGGCAATTCATAAATTTATTAATGAATTAAGTTATAAGATAATTTACAGTTGAAAGCCCCACAACGTGGTTTGAGTGCGATCGAAATGCAATCTGTGCAGGGAAGGAGTCCCAGCAACTATGCCAGATACAAGCTCAAGCCAAAATGATGATCACTGATGATCGGCGCAATATATCAAGTCAGCACAAGGTACAAGGGACGCAACCGGCTTTGGTTGTGCCTCTACAACGTTGTGGTAGAGTTACCACTGCCACCGCCGCCGACTGGGCCTAATCGAAATGTAGCAAAAAGGCAGGCACATAAAATTCCAGGAATTCACAAAAGGAGCAGCAGGCAAAAGGCTACAAAAATTTAAATGAAGCTGTGCCTGGCCAGCTTAACTTGGCTAACTGCCTGACTGGGTGCACTTTGTCTGCAGCTTATTGGCGCGCATTTCTATGCAAGCGCTAATAAAAAAAAAAAGGAGCAAGAGCAGCAGCCAAGCGGCAGATGATTAGCAAAACAGTCAACACGGCTCGCGGATCTGGCCGGGACACATGCAAGCTGGCCATAATCGTTATCAACGGCACCATCAGTCCAACACCAAGACCAACAACAATGCAACGCGCCTTGACTTTTGTGCATTTCTTGCTTATAAATTGGAATTTAAAATTAATTAAGTTGTCGTTTTGCGCTTTTATCCAATTTATAACTAATATGACACCGATTATACGAAATATGTTCACTAATTAACGAACAAACACCGCGTCGCACTGCCGCTCCACCAACCAAACAGCAACGGACCAGACATTGAGGCAGACAATTTCCAAGTCTGCGTCCGCATCCGCGTCCGTTTGCAGGTCCGTGTCCGTGTTCGTGTGCTCGTAATCTGCTCGTTGAAGACGCGTTGTAAATTGTCTGACAAAGCTTATTTTATTAATTTAAGCCATAAACGTTGGCCTCTTCTGCTTGTCGTTGTTACTGCTGTTTGTGCTCTTGTTGCAGTTGTTGCAGTTGTTGCTGTTGGCTTTGGCTTTGGCTTGTTTGCTGTTTGCAGCTCCGCTTTGCATACGCAGCCCTGGCACAGTGTCCGCCAATTTATTGCAGTCGTAAAAAGCTGTTTGCGTTTTAATAAGCCATGCCAAACACGCTGTTAGCATGCTCAGACCAAAGTTACTCAAACCCAACATCTCAGCCATCTTTCCCACCTCATCCTCTGCCTTACCCCTTTTCGTTGCACTTTACTCGATCATCGCTTTTGCTCACTTTACTCCTCGCTTGGCCAATTCCAATTCAAATTGCTGATTTGGCGATTTGGCATTTTGGGACATAACGAATTGCTGCTTGATGTTGTTGTTCTTGTATTTGGCAATTGAGTGACATTGGTTTATGGTAGAGCGGCATCAACAGCTTAACGGTTATATTCGGAACAATGCAACAAATGAGTGATATAAGCTATAAGGAGGCCAGAACGAAAAGGTTAAATTGAAAACGATTATTTATGCTACACATTTTAATTAAGGTGGTTCTTTCGAAGATGTAGTTCAAGATGTCCAATTACCCTTAAAGAGCATTTGACTAATGCGTATTTTTGTGTGATCTGCACACAACTTCATAAACTACTCATTTATGATATATTACGCCCGTTATTATTCGTGAAATATATTCGTTTCGAAATATTCGTTTTGTAGATTAATAGATTGGTCTCTTCTACCCAAGTGCCCATACAGAGTAAAATAGCATCGGTTGATAAGAGTGATCCTCAACTTAATCTTCAGTTCATATCATTCTTCTTTGTGATGTTGCTGACAAGATAGGCGAAATCCTTGAAAAAATAAAAAATTTAGTTTTAACAGCAATAGAATCTAACCGTCGCGTCTCTCTACCTGAAAAAACATGGTTGTAGAAATTTCTAAAATCCCCGATTTTATTGCCGTAAATGTCTTCACGAGCTGAATCTTCCTTCTTAACTTTCTAACCAAACTTCTTTTCATACATTTATGATCTATCCAAAAGATGGCTGATCGATGATGGCGCTTATCTTACGCTCTGTTCAGTCCGCAAATCTCATATTACTCGAGAACCTTACTACCGATTGAGCTGAACAGTAACTTGAATTAAAGGTACTTAAGTGTCACTTCAATGATCTTCTGACAGTTTTGGTCTAGATAGAAGGAGGCGTGGCAGACCATAAGTTCCATATCTAGTCTGGTCGTCTGTATGAGTCGCTGGTTCTGGTAGACTCTAAGAGCTAGCGACACAAAATTTTAAAATTTGAAAAAAATTCAAAAATCAAAAAATTGATTTGAAAATTGTCACAAAAATGTATAAATGTGTTTTTGATTCGAAATTTAAGAACATTGGCCCAAGTATACTGAAATTATGGGTATAAAAGTATATAATCAACTTCTCAGTAGGAAAAATTCTGAATTGGAACTTTTCAATAGGAAAATGCTTACAGTCAAATCGAACTTGTGAAAATGGACATAAAAGAAGATACTTCCATTCCCATTTCACCGTATGATTTATGGGGAAAAAATGGTACAGGGTAGAAATAGAATTATCGATTCATGGCGATATCTTACCGCCTCGGATTACTAGTACAAGGCACTGAACTCAAAAAAAGAATTGAATAGGCATGAATAGTGATAGAGAATCTATGGAAAGCTTTTACAAACTTCACGACGAGGCTAATACACTCCACCAAGTCTTACAAATTCAAAAACAAAAATCAAAGTACAAAAAAAGCAAGGCGTTAATGTCAGTAAAAACTTGGCAGGGTTCTGCTGCTGCCGCTCTTACTGTTGCTGGGCCAAAAACAACCAACAGCTGTAGGCTTTTTGGCCAAGATGAAGGAAAGAAGCATCAAGATATGGCCAGTGCAATACAAATAAGAGGCGCGTAGAGCTCCTAAAGGGCAAAGGCAAAAACAAAGTTAGTTGGCGCTGCCCGCTGATCTCCGCTCGATGGTTGTTTTTGGTTGTTGGGTTGTTGGTTGTTGGTCACTGGGCGCACACTGCGAAAATCGTTTACAAATAAATCAGAAAGCGATAAATAAGGATTTTGTCTCGTAATAACTCAGCGGGAGCCATTTAACATGCAATCATAACGAATCGATGCTGAATGCTTCAGAGCCGGGCGCAGGATTGGAAGCAAGGGGCAGGGCAACAGGCTTTCACACCAGGACAGAAGTGGCAAGTGTGTGTATCGAATTGTTGTTGACTTGTTGCAGCTTGTTGTTGTTGTTGTTGTTATTGTTTCGCGCCTCGAGCTTAAAAATAAAGTTGCAACCAATGACAGAGGCGTTGTTAGCATTATAACTGACATTTTTTATGCGCTGCACAGAGCAACAGGAACGAGCAACACGCAGAAGGGCAAGGTAAGGAGTCGTGTTAGTGGCGAGGCAAGTGTACGGATTACGAGCACCCACTTGCCTGCCCTAGTTGTGTATATTATGCATAGCTATCAAAGATGCAACATGCACTTGGCTGCACTTCATAACTTGCCACATCAGTATGTAGCATGTACTAGACATGTATGAGTGTGTGTCTTAGCCGGTTACGTGTGTGCATGTCGAGCGTGCATAAGCAATAACAACGACGCTTAATTATGTTGTAAAACAATCTAGTGGCACTTCAGCTAAGTAACTTGCAATGTCTTGACTTGCCACGTCTTAGAAGTAGTATGTCCTGGGCACTCCCTTAATAACTCTTCAGCAAGGGAAGTAATTAAAATTAGAAAAGCCAGCGTTGACGTTGGCGTAACCGACCCAAGAACAACAACTAGCCGTACAGCACTGCTGCACTTGGCAGTGCATCAAAATGGCTGCCAGACACGCAGGCGTATACATAATGTTTGCACGTGATTTCTATGACTAATTGCAAGAATTGTGTCACAGGAAGCGGCCGGCCAAACTGATGGACCTGCGCTGCTATAACCCGTCTAAGCCTTATGAGGTCAGGCACGCACAGGTTGCCAGAATGTTGGTGCAGCTTATCTTGATGCAGTTGCAGTTAGTTTAGCTAACAAGAAATTAAATTCCATTAAGCTCGAGCCAGGTTGCTTTCTTTGTATACACTTGGTGGGGGTACATCGGCTTTGATAGACACCAAACCAACCGAAGTTATAGAGTATCTTCTTTTTAACTGGCCATAACAACCCGTGTTATCGGGTCCCAAACCCTACGCACAACCCTTTTAAGGCCTGGCGTGCCTCTACTGGTCTCAAAAGAACCCAGTGTCATTGTTAGTCGCTCATACGACAAGCTTTGGCCTGCTGAAGTGGTATTCTCTAACCCGCTCACCACACGGGTTTATAGAGTATAGATAAATATTTATGATCGGCGCTACGAGTTGATGTAATATTACAAAATGTGCATCAATATTCTGGATTTTCTAAAAACTAAATGATATTTGTATTTGTTCATAAAAAAAATCGTTTGAAGCACACTTTTTTTCCAGAAAATCCATCTTGCTCTTCCTCTTTTTCATTCGGATGACTATATTATATCCTAGAGTAGCAGCTGGTGAGCTGAGTGAGAAAAAAAATTCATACAATATTTAGGTGAGTTTGTTGGTTCCTGCAGTAGAATTCCGAGCTAAACACGCTGATTTAATAGAATAGAAATCTTATTCAAAAATGAAATCTCTGCAAATACCTGGCAACTTAAAAGCCATCAAGAGATTCCTGCCAGGTAAGAGGAAAGAGTAGTGAGGGCGCTCTTTACACTTGGGAATGTATGAGCAGAGGTGTTGCCTATATTGAGTGCCGCTTTCATGGCGCTGTCACCCTCAAGAGCATGCTTTAAGGGAGCCTTCGAATGATATATCCAGCCAATGCCTAATATTAGAAGTCAAAGGAATATCGCCTTCGGCTTTGTCTTGATAAAGATAAATTTGATGAAGACAGGCGAAAATTTCTGTGCATTTATATCTATATGTCGAGTGGTATGGGCGTATTCCAGGTAACTGTGCTGCGGGAGGTGTAGGGTTGATGAGCGTGCGAAGCGAGTAGGGTGTTGATCCTTCTATCGTTTAGAGAGATAGCACTGAGCTAAACATAAGTCGGGAAGTTGCTCGTTTAATTTTTGGGGATAACTTGGGCATGAGACGCATCGCTACTCGGCTCTTGTCGTAAGAGCCTCCAAAAACATCATCGTGAGCAGGTGTATTTAGACATGGATCGTGCTAATTCCAATCCCACATTTATGGAACGCATTATATACAAAGCCGCTCAAAAATCAAGGTGATGCTCATCGTTTTTTTTTTTTTTCGCGGTTTGGTGCTCCATGAGCTCATACCTAAACGACCAGACGTGAAAGTTTTTAGGTATTCCGTCGTAAAAGGCGCCAATTGTGGGTCAACAATTCATGGATTTTGCTGACGACACGCGCCATCGTACCGAGCCGTAATTTTGAATGATTATAAGTCGAAACACTCATTGAATATCATGGATCAACCAACGTATTCGCCGGATTTGAACCAGTGATTTTTTTTTGTTTTTTTCGTTCCAAAACTAAAGTTGCCACTCCGTGGCTCCCGTTTCGACACAATTGAGGCCATAAAAGAAAATTTTCTGAGGGTTCTGAAGGACATCCCGTCCGACGCCTACAAGTCATGTTTAAATAACTCGAAAAAAAGAGGTGACATACATATGTGTATCGCTTCAAAAGGGCATATTTTGATGGAGACAAAATGAATATCGATGAAGAATAAAATTTTTGCGTTTTTTACGATTTCCGCAAACTTTCTGTTCACAATCATAGAAACTTTGTAGCTTTAAGGATAGTTTTTGTGCTTGCAAGTGTATAAAAACTTCGAGTCCTTCTAAGCTGTTCGTACAAAGTCAATAGCCAGCCAGTCTGCCAGGCGCGCCTCTAATGAAGAGGTGGTAATTTATGTGCCTATCTTCACCTGTTTTCATTCCAAGGCCCTGGGCTGGATGACTCCAACTACAACTGCGTACTATGCCTTGCTATACTATACAGTATATTTCTGCCTATGTTTGACTCGTTTTAATATGCAAACTCTTAACCCAGCTCTGCGTCTAGCTGCATACGCACACGCTCCAATGAGTGAAGACGTTGACCAAGACCAAGGGGACGGGCGACTTGCAACGTCATGAATGAAGCTAAGACTTGGCCAGTTGCAGTTGAATGAAGACGTTGCAGACATATTTTTTGTGTCTAGTTAGCAACAACACACACACAGAGTTAGAAGGTAGTCGTGGCTGTCCGCCAAGTGCAGGATTAATTAATTGCTGTCGCTGACGTCAACGTTGACGTCGACGTCGACGCTGCCGTTGCTTTTGTTATTGTAGTGCATGTTGTTGTGCCCATTGCACACTTGACGTATACGTGACATTTGAGAAATGTTGTGCCGCCTTAAGTGCGACATTCTGTTTGTTTTTGGCCAAGTGCAAGCAACTTTTGTGAAAATTCGCCCATCAAACATAACCGGTAGAGTCTGTGGCACAGCCTCAGTAAAACCGCTGCCCAGCTGCAGCAGTCTGCAACGAAGCGTCGTTTTAATGTCAACTGGCAACAACTTGCCACTTAGAATGAACCACGGAAACTGTTTTGCATATATTGCAGCCAAGTTGCAAGTATAATGATGAGCAGCCAGCGGCAGCAACGTTGTCAAATGACTTGCGTAAATTTATCGTAAATGCCATCAACGGAGACAGAGGCAGCGCAGCAGAAACAGCGGCAGCGACAACATTCGACATGCGTTTAAAGCAACTGTCAGAGCGGGGAGTTACCTCAGGGATATGCAAACAAAGAGTCACTCATTCAGTCAGCCAGTCAGTTAGAGGGAGCAAAGCAAGCCAAGTTGGCCAATTGGTTGCAGTTGCATGCCACGTTAATCCTCGTTAATCCTTTGGTTGCACGGCTGCCTAGCTGCCACATAAATTTCACTCTCTTTGTTGTTGTTGTTGTTGTTGCTGTTGCACTCCCCCAACACGAAATGATATGCTAATGTAATGCAGCGCACTGTGCCAAGCTTAACAGGGCTGGGCATGCGCCACTTTGCATAGCAATTTGCGGCTAAGCAAAAAAAAATTGCAATCTTGAGCTGCCAACTTAGTTGTGGATTTCATGCGTAACGGTTCGAGCATTCTCACACACTTAATTGGCGATCAAATCTGGTGAGATAAGAGCATGCAGTACATATATGCTTATCAGGGAGATGCGTGTTTAAGTAATACTAAGGTTTGCCCGTGTGGTGAGCGGGTTAGAGAATACCATCACCAACAGGTCAAAGCTTGTCGTATAAGGCGACTTATAAAGACACTGGGTTCTTTCAAGACCAGTAGAGCTAGTCCAGGCCTTAAAAGGGTTTTGTGCAGGGTTTGGGACTCACCACGTAAAACCACAATTCCAATCGAAAAAATACATCAGGCCGTATCCTGGTAACGGATTGTTATGGCCAGTTAAGAAGAAGAAGGCTGGCAACTTATGGCTATTCATATATAAAGTGTACGCTCGATCCAGCGAACTAGTTAAAACAAAGATAACTTATTAAAACTTTGCGGTGCAACCCTACTCGAACGGCAGCCAAAAGAAGAGATCGACTGTGTCTGCATCGAGAGGACTATGTTCAGCAGGATCTTCACCACATGATAAAATGAGTAAATAAGTTGCAGCCAAATCTCGTTGTAAGGATGTTTTCTTTAAGTCCGGGCTCTCCATAAAACCAGCTTCAGAAGGTAATAAGTCTGAAAACCGAAATCAAAATCAATTGACATAATTTGGCGCCATCTAGTGTGCGCTGAAACAACATCTACAGTCTAATATTATCATGCATGCTCTTCTTTTCGCTCTCTCTGCTATCGCAGCATACAAAAACAAACGTGCAACCTAGTCGCTCTCTTGAGATCCCCAGAGATTTTCGTGACGGCATACGAATCGGCATAGATAATCCACATCAAAAACCATTTTAAAATTTTGTTTATTTCGAGGTCAAACCATTCCAGAGAAGAGTGTGAATTACGAGTTCAATTAGGAGTAGAACAGCTCGGCTTAGTGGCTGCTACAAGAGCAGCAACAAATTCCCCAATCGTAGCAAGAAGCAGAGCCTGTTAAAGACAAGCGGCGCTCCACATGAACACACATTTGCGACATTCAATGGGCTTGTAGTTTGTGTCTCATTGTCATGCCGTCTTATTGATTGGAATACAATGGATCCTTAAAGTGTGCTTACAAGCGCCGTAACTCAAACAAATTGCAGCGCCCAAACGCCCGACTCAAATGGACAACAGCAAGCAAGGTAACGACGACCGCGACGACGACTGCGACAGCGGCAGCAGCAACGACACTGATCAACAGGCGCGGCGACATGGATGAGTTCGCGCATGCAGCCAGAGAGTGAGTCCGAAAGAGAGAAGAGGTAGTCACTGAGCCAAACCAATGCATTTTTACATGATGGCAACAAGACAGGACAGGAGCGGCTTGGCTTGGCCCGGACGGAACGCGCGACTTGGCTTAACAAGATAAGCCCGCCAGAACCAAGTTTGTTGTCTGTGTTGTTGTTGTTATTGTTGACTTTGGTTTTTAAATTATTCCAAGCTTGCCACAAAGACACGAACCCGAAGAGGCGCTACTGACGCTTATGTTAAATTTACCAAACAAGCGATTTGTATGCAATTTCTGTGATGGGTGCGGGGTAGTGCGCGGTGCCAGTTCTTGACTGAAATCCAAATCCCAGCGAGACATCATGACGTCGTGGTTTTGTGTGTGTGTCTCTCTCTCTCTCTCTTTCACGCATATGCGCCGCTCTGTCTGTCGCGTTTTGTGAGCTGCCGTCGAGAAGTCTAGTTTATTGGCGCGATTTTTTATTTGCATTCAAAATGTTTTTGTTTTTTGCCTCTGCCTCTGCCGCTGCCGGTGCTTCTACCGCTGCACGTGATGTATGCGACTTGGCTGATCATGTTTGTTGACTTTGCCTTCTTGGTCGTGGGTCCAACTGTCCCACTGTCCGACTGGGCAGTGGCCACTGGCCACACAATTGCGCGAGGCCATAAGTTTGCCAGCTTGAACGTTTGGGCTGCAATTATTTGCGGAATTCCTTTTGGAATATATTGACTCTGCCGGTGACTCCGAGTCACAGTCGGAACGAAAGCTACGTGCCATGTGTGCATGTCCATAAGCTTCGGACTAGCTTTGACAGCCATACAAGGAAGCTCAACCCAGCAGCGGGCTTAGCTGAGACATTGGTGCCTTTTCGGGCTTGGTATTGGGTTTACTCACTCGTTTGGTTGATGTTCGGGTTAATTCTTTTTTAATTTGTCATGAAATGTTGGGGTTTAGCGCATTTCTTAAATGCATACAATTTTTGGGGCATTGCATGGTTTCTGTTTCACACAATTTTTGGGGGTTTTAGTATTTGTGTGAGTCAAATAAATGGTTAATTTGTGTTTTCGGATATTCGAATTTACAAATTCTTCTTCTTCTTAACTGGCCATAACAACCCTTTATCGGGTTACGGCCTGTTGTAAAGCACCCCACCAGGCGCCTCTTTTTTGCGCGTGCCTCCTCCTATCGGTGATTCCAAAGGTAGCTAGTGTGCTCCCTACCTGATCCTTCCATCGGAGAAATGGTACGGTAGTCATTGGCAACTCGTAATGATCCAAAGGTCTTACGAAATACTTTCCGCTCAAAGACTTCTAGGGCATTTTCATCAGACTGAGTCATCCATCACCCAGGCTTCAGCGTCATAAACCAAAACGGGAAGAGAGTGCTAGTTTTGCCTGGCGAGAGTGGTCTCTACTACTCATATACCAACTGAGACCAGAATCACATCTACTAGCAAGAGTGATTTTCCAATTGATCTTTATACTGAGATCGTTTTTCATCGTGACTGTGGTGCCATAGTAGACGAAAAGATTAGTTTTCAACATCAATCTGAGAGTCCGACCGCTGTGACTCTCTACTCGAAGAAAACTCATAATTTGTCTTGCTCTCATTTACAACCAGACCCACCCTGGCAGATTCGCTTTCAATAGCCGCAAAGGCTCCGGTAACTGCTCGCTTAGTACGACGCCTTGTCTGAAGCCACGCTTAGTATCAAAAGGATCGGAGAAGCTTTTTCCTTCCTTGACGGAGGTGCGTTTGTTGCTCAACGTCTTTCTGCATAGTTGTACCAACTTTGCAGGGATTGCAAACTCAGACAGTGCGGCATATACGCGGGGCTCTCACATGCTGCTTTATAATCATGTCGATTTGGCGTAGTTGAGCCACTTGATTGCGACTATGACCTCGTTATAGCTAGGCGGCGGTATACCGCCATCTATGATTGGGTATGTCGGGAAGTTAACTCCGGGAGCGGAATTATCCCGATACAAGTGTTCCCTCCGCAACCTCAGTGCAACCTGCCCATTCACTACCTGATTTACCTTAGCATCTCTACAGGAAGACGTTCCGGTACTAAATCCTTCAGCCAGACGCTTGACATTTTGGAACAACTTCCTAACGTCATTCCTGCTCCTGCATAACTCGATCTCCTCTCGCTCGCGCTTTTCCAGCTCACGTTTTGTGCTTCTTGCGTCTACACATCTTTCTCATCTCCCGATAGTGGTCTCGCACAGTTTATCGCAGAAATTTCGGGGCGGTTCAACCCATAAGCAAAAACAACCTCAAAATTCTGACTGGGCTACTTACTGAACACTGCAGACTGAAAGAACTCTTAAGCAAGCTGGGCATCACCAGCTATAACACCTAGAGGTATTGTGATCAAGAGGAATCTCCTAGGCGGGGATAGACTCTCGATGCCTGATGTAACCCAATTTGAACCATCCCAAATAGTGAGGTTCTTATCATAGATAGCAATATTATGCTAGATAAGGGCACAATAGATCCAGTGCACTACTCCCCAGTAGCGTAATATAAAACATTTTGGAACCCGAAATGATTAAAATGAACTGCCAAAGTATATGTTTCTTGATTTAAATATATATTATATGTTTTGTAATTACTATACACATAGTGGAAGTGGAAGTGCCAGTACTTAACGCGCTTTGTGCCATTATCAACGATTTATGATCGACATCAGTGGAGCCACTAACAAGATTGGTTCGTTTGATTATCGCACAGGGAAGAGCGAAAGAGAGTCTGATGGTTAGCTGCCTGGCAACGTCAAGTTAAGAAAAATGAGCTTGTTAACGCTCAATGATGAGCCTAGTTAGTGTCCGTAGCCATGATCTAAACCATATAACCTCGAGCGCTGATACGAAACAACGATCGAACAAACCAATGAACGAACAATGTCTGACCAATCGATGGATGGATGGATGGCTGAACGAATGGATGATGCACTGCAGCGCAGAGAGTCATCATTAGAGTTTTGTGTAAAATTACAACACGATAACACGTAATCATTTGTGTGGATGCGGCAGGCAGAGAGAGTAGGAGGGAGCAGGCTTGTTGGGGTGTTGCGCCAACAATTTTGGACCGCACTAGCCAAAACAGCAACAACAATAACAACGGCAACAACTTCAATTTGCAGTTTCATTATCAAACGGGCAAAGAACATAATTTGACTAAGGCCAAACATTTTGCCAGACGAGGGCCAATTTGCAGTTGTTGTTGTGGTTGTTGTAGTTGTTGGTAGTCTATCGATCACGTTTCAAATGCCCCGGCGCTGCATATGCCACACAGCTACACTCAACGCCACAAAGTGCTCACGACCAAGACCAACTTTTGTGGCAACAGACGGGGGCAAAGGGACAACTGCAGCCGACTGGCGACGATGATGCAGCTCTGATAATGGCCGGAGCATTGCAGTTGCAAAGTTTGCACAAGACGCCATTTCTTGGCTCCAAACCCTGCTTCCCCCTAGAACGGTTTCACTTCCAACACTGACAATTTAGAACTATTTTTTATGCAATTAATTGCAAACCGTTTTGTGTGTGCCTGGAATTCAGTTCGTAAACCCCTGCCGCGGATGTCCACATGTCCGCGTTGGCCGCGTGTCCGCCTGCTGCTGCCGTTCTATTCACTTTTGGGGCCGTTAATTTAAAAATTGTGCTCACGTTCTGGCAATTTACTGACCACCCACATGCAAATGGGTAAAAAACAACAAAAAAAAACGCAGCGCCAGTTAAGAGTTAACTAAGAGCCCGGTGCATACGATTCGCAGAAAATTGAACGCCTGGCAGCGGCAGTGAGTGGGCAATTTACATGTACATTGGATCATTTGATTTTGGAATTGCATTGAGTTTGCTTTTTCTCTAATTTGACACTTGAGGCACTTGCTCAATTTGCCAGCCACTTTGTAGCTTTAGCTTGAGTTTGGAGCCAAGTTTGGCCAGTGCAATATATTTTCGAAACGTTCTCTTATGCCAGGGTTTGGCAAATTTGAATGGGTGTTAATGATAGAGTGCATCTTCAATCATATGCACTGTGCACAGCTAATTGAATATTTTCAGTTTGTTGAGTAAATCTAGCCTAGAGCTGGGCTAAGCAACTTGGTTTTATGAAACTCATGGAACTCGAACCCACACACACACCCAGGTTATTTCAACATTGTCTAAATCAACATCAAGATTACCAACATCAACATTAAGCCAATGATAACGACAGATACTAAACTAAATTTTCATTATAGCTGACAAAACGTTTTACTCGCTAAAACTGGATAATCGACATCTGATTTTGGGTAACAGCGAATCGCCTATACTCTTGAAATATTTTGATCCTGATGGTATCTTGATCAGAATTCAAACTATTTATGCGTGGCAGGCAGTTTGCAGACGTTAGTTCCAGATGGAATACTTTGATTGACACGAGCTTGAACCATCAGAGAAAGCTGTGTGGGATAACTGTAGGAATCTTTGGAGACTGGTGAATCCCCATACAACGTCGATCAGGGTTAATGAGTGTAAGACCAGACTATAAAAGAGTCAGTCCAAATTGTGTTCCTGGATACCGACATCCCTGTCAGCCCGGCTGAATTGTTTAGATGGATAGCGAGAAAATGTCTAAGGAATGCGGGAAATCATCAACTGGATGTTGCGTAACTAAACACTTTATGAAAGTACCAAAAGGCCACCACATGCATATCTTTTTCGACAGTAGAGGAAGTTTCGGATTGGATTTATTACTCATATTACATTTGGCTCTCATCTGACCATCTTGGGCCGCATTTACGACCCCATTGCGCGACCTGTTTTAAAGAGGTCGACTTGACACTTAGTGTCACTGTAAGGTCTCTGCAAGGAAACGAATGGACTTTTTGGGATGTTATATACATACTTCACTTGGGTAAAGTGTATACGCTGCCTTAACGCGGTCTACACGACTTTTTACGGATTCGGGAAGCAGGGATAATGATATTTCAATATATTATTTTCTTGCTCTTTTTCTCCCTTCAGCTGTCTTTTCGATCTCCTAACTTCCTCTATCAGGTAAGACACAATGAGCAAGGCTGTCTGAGTGTTAAGAATGTGTTAACTTCCTTCTATGAGCCACCAATACTTTTGTGACTAATAAACCCTAGTTTTATATTAAAAGATTTACATATGAATTTGTAGTTACCACAGAGTTGTAAATAGAGCGTTTACAAAATACAGGCAGTATTTTTGGCTCTTGTGGCAGAGGAGTGTGTCGTTCGGCGAAATTATCATTAGATGAGCCCCATTTTGATCATTCTGATAGTTACAAAACGCCAGTTCGCACATCTGATTCATTTAGTTCGTTTGTTTTAAATTTCAAATGAATAAGCTACCACTTTGCTAAAAAAATCAGATGTTTCAGTGTCTCCATAATTCTTTTTGGTATTTTTCAATTTAGGTTACGCTAAATCAGTTGTTTTCTAAAATTTGTAAACAAGCCCCGGCGAAAACGCATACTTAGCCAGGTTTTGTCCCGTACTGTCTTTAAAACAGAAACAACAACACAAGCAGTCTCACACGTACTTTTTCTTGAAAATTGCCGCTTTTCAGCAAAAATTTTCAATTTTGTAACTGTCGAGGATTCCACTCAACTGCTTTCATGATATTTGATACGATTATTCTGGTCATGTTATCGATTGCAACCTGGTTTGCTAGGCGCTGCCAAGCAGCTGCAACAAATTATTATGTGAATATAAAGTGGGAGATCCCCTAATTGTGTGTTTAGTCTTTGTTCATTTTCTTTTGAGTGTCATTACCACAACAAAAAAAAAGTGGTAAGTTGCATAATAAAATATAAATATCTTGAAAAAGTGTCACAGTTTCATGTGAAGTTTATTCAAATTGTTCATATCAATTATTGTTGGTATAAAAACGAACTTTTCTAGCCCGCTTAAAAAATTCACATATTTATAGCTGTAACTTTAATGCTAGAGTGCACAGTGGCATAAAAAAAGACGAAATTCGAGTACGTTTCGACTGTTTTTGACAGTCGGCTGCTCGTATAATTCCTTAAGAAATCATTTACCAACAATTTAGTCCAAACTTGCTCAAAAAAGTGCTCATAGCCCTGCGGCAAGTGTATAGAAAATAATTTACTGTAATATGCCAGAGCAGATCAAGAACCACCAGGGTCGAGCATATTAAATTGAATTTTTATGTTCACAAGCGTTGGAAAATTATCAAGGCTCTCTCCCCACTTGGCAGCTTGTAAGCAGGAATCAGTGCAAACAACTCGCGCTGGAGCCTTCCTTGCCTTTTGGACTCTGTGTTAGCCATAAAACCAAATGCAGTTAACCAAAGTATTATGTGAATTTGTGTGTGTGTATTTGTGAATTTTGTACGGGTAAATAAATAGCGCCTTTGTCTGTATGGGTAAATTATGGTTATTTAAATAAACAGCACACGATTTGATTTTGTGGCCTAAAAGTGTTGCACGGCCACGTAATGCGAGCGCCTCTGAAATTGCTCTGCCGATCTTTGGGTTTGCCTGAATTGGAAATTATGTTGTAGTTGCTGATCGTGCAATACAAGATAGGGGCGCTATACAACTAAGTGTAAGACTGTATATGTGTGTGTGTGTGTGTGTGTAAAAGATGTTGCAGTCGGAGGGTTTGGGCCATCAAGTCATGATTGAGTAACGCCCCATTGACTGACTACCTGGATAGTACCTAATTATGTAGAGACCAGGCGGCCGTGATTGCCACACCAACAGCATTAAGGAGGCATCATTAGCAGTTGGGGCAGCCATGCTGATAAGAAAGATAAGCAAACACATGCTAAAGTCAAAACAAAATGTGCCTTATGATGACTCTTGTGAACCAAAACCACGAATTCTACAAAAACCAAATTCTAGGGAGACGATCGTGCAAACTGTTGCTATGACTTCTTAGTCTGCGTTACACTCTACTTTAATAGCGTTTCGGCGTTTTGTTTATTTTGAAGGCTATAATTTAAGCGCGTAATTGCACGCTGGCGGCCAGAATTTGTAACTAAACTGCAAATTAGCAGCCAATTCTCGAGCCGATTAATAACCATAATTATTGGCTCAAACGCTGACGAGCGAACGTCGCGTCGTTGCTGCAACTCTAGCACTAGCACTGCAGGAGTCCAGAGTCCACAACTCAGCTCGGACGCGTCGTCTGCGTTAGGGTCTGCGTCAATTGCCAATTCGTGATACAGCGCAAAGGCGCGCATGGGGCTGGGCAGTTTTAGACTCTTCACTGGCTGCTGGTACAATTTAAATAGTGAGCGCCTGGCTTAATTACATAAAGGAGTCAAAAGATTGAGTCAGGCCAGCGGCGCATACGTCAGTTTGCCTTCTCTTGGTCTGCAACACTCTTGATGGACATATGTCTAATGAAGCAACCTAATTAATGTGCATGTTTCTGCCTGTTATTGTATGGGGCGCGGCAAAGCCCAAAATTTTGGCTAATGTGTTGAAAAGTCGTCAAGCACTAATGTTCTTGCTGGGAAAGGGTATAATCCTGTGCCCTGTGCATATAATGAGCAGTCTGCTTGGCATCATGGACTGAGCACAAATTAATAAATGTCGATACCCAATTAAACTGTCTGAATGTAATGCACGCTATAAATTTGCACGGTTTTTAGAACCAAAGGAGTAGATGTTGTAGTTGCGGACCAAGTCGAATAGAGACATCCACAATTGCAAGGCTAAGGCTAAGGAACCAATTATCGATGAAATGATTAACTGCCTGACGAGGTCAGCTGCAGAATCGGCAGCAGAGCATCACAAGCTGCAGCAGCGTAGACAGAACAAAAAGCTACGAGTACATAATTGCATAGTCATACACATTGGTAGAAGAATAGCTAAAAGACTTAAGCATAGAGATTTATGAAAAAAAAGAAGTTTTTTTTGCTGTGAAGTGTTTGGAGTTGTTTTTGTAGCAATGATGGCTTGAGAAATCGATTTTGTAAGCTATTCAAAAATAAAAATATTGATAAATAATGATAGCAGTAAATTATCATTTGTGTGTTTGGTCTTTGATAAGAAACAGTTAAGTTTAATTTATTTTCGGTCTAAACTTATTTACGCGTAGCATAAATGCAATATTGAATATTAAATTTAATTTTAGTAAATAATTGTATTTAAATATGCTTAGTGTCAATAGCTAAAGCGTACAAAAGCCACAAAAACATATTGACAATGTGGCAACACTTGACATTTCTCTTGTGAATTAGCTTTTACACGCAAGAGGGCGCCACTAGACAATACAATTGTTTTTTGTGAAATTTTACGCTTAAAATCGTGAATTGCCAAACAAAAATATATAATTATACCAGTTGAACAACACTGAATTTAATTCTTTATTCTTGAATATTTTATTTACTTAAAATTGTCGTTAAAACAAGCTGAAAAAAAATTAAAAACCCTACAAATTTGTCCATTCGTTCATAGCCAGTCTCTAATATACCCATGGGTTTTTATCAGTCTGTTTTAACTTGTTCTAGGAAATAATATGCTTTGAAACTATTGTATATAAATTTAAAAGTAATTTCAAACTTTTAAAAATGATTGGAGTTTGCATGGTAACAAAGCGCTTATGTGTAATTTACAAACCTTGGAATAATGTTTATAATGGGTAAGGATTGTAAAAATTTTTGAGTGAATTTGATTCTATTGATATAAAGACAGCACATATATAATTTTAATTTATTTTTCTTAGCTATTAAATATATATATATATATTATTAGCTATTGTCTACAAATTCAAACTGCGATAATTTAAACTTCTATCGAAACCAGAAGCGTAACACATTGCTACTTGTCACAACATTTTGATCTATCATAACAAAATGCTGCTTGCTACAAATTACAATTTGTTAGAGGGAAATAAATGTTGGAGAAAAAATCCTCACAGTGGAAATTATCGATAAGCATTATATTACTATGGTCATCGTTCTGTCATTTAGCTTGCACCTGAAGTTGGTTTTTTGTTATTTGAACTTGAGTTAATTAAAACAATTCAGTTTTAAATTAATTGTAAGCAATTCAACTAATCCTTTCGTTGCTCTCGAATGTTTTAAATACAGTTGCGTGAATTAATAGCGTTTATTGCAATTTAACGCAGATTCAAAAGTATTTCACAATGTCGCCGTTATTGCCAATGGGAAATGCATCCAAAACTTCAGAGGTGAATATTGTATATTCTAAATAACAATATTTAAAAACTTACTGTTTACATTTTATGGGTTCTTAGCATTTTTCATCTGGATTTTGCGTGCTTTGTTCAAAATCAACTACTCTTGTGTGCCAACGTTGCGGAGATTTTTACTGCTCACATTCATGCCAAATGCAGGATTGGCAGCGTCATCGCTATATATGCATTCCCATGCCGTAAGTACGTCATGACGTATACAATATACAATAAGTAAAACGCTGTTTTCTTTAGTGCCCTAGTGCACTCGTCTACTTTTTCTGTACTAGCTTTGCAGGCAACTAAGGGTGAGGCTAATGGAAGAGCTCCAATTACAAATGATTTGGATACAGCCTCAATTATTGACTCTAGAAACAACAATCCAAACAAAGAGAACGGCGCTGCTTCGATATCGGCGTCAGAGCCGCAGCAGCAGCCACAGCTTGTTAATATCAACAGCCATATAAGCAGCGTCAGCATAAACAATCCGAATATCGGCGACAGCGAAGACAAAACAATGAAATTTAACGCTAGGCAGAAAGAGCCAGAAATTGTAGTACTTACTGGATTCCGTTCGCCAAATCGCTGCTTTATTTCTGACGCAAGTGAGAATATTCAGAAAGCATACTTAAGCGTCTGTGAAAAGGTCAGTATGTATATTTTTCATATCGCCACAGCTTGAGACTTGTTTTGTTTTTCAGGTCAATGCGCTGGGCAGCATGCAGCTCAAAGTGGAGAATGGATCAACCTTTAACTATGTTTTAGCTAAACATAATAATAAATACACTCGCGCTGAAGTACTCTCTGTGCGTAACAATCGCAGTGTACGTTTATTATTGCTCGACTACGGTTTTACCACGACTCGGCTGGTCAATGAATTATACAAAATGTCAGCTGAGATTTTCGAATTGCCGTATTACACTTTCCTGGTACAACTTAAAAATGTGCCTAATTTTGCCCTTTCGGAGAAGGTGAATAATTATTTGTCACGTTACGAGGGAAAAAAATTCAAGGCATGTTTTGACAAAGATGGCGCTGTAGAACTAACGTCTTTGGAAACGCTAAAATCTTTAAACGCAGAAATATGCGAGACTTTTGCCGAAATTCGCCATTATAAAACGCAAGAGATTTCTAAAAATGTGGAAACAGCAAGTGCTTCCGAAGTTGTAGCTACTCCTGTGCAACTGTCTAAAAGTGAAGCCCTTCAGTTCAAGACTCAAAATTTAGCTCAAAAGGAGCCACAGTCTGAGAGTAAAGCTGACCAGCATCAATCCACTTCGTCAATATCTCAAAGTAAAGCAATTATACATCCGCCATCGCCTCAAATGCTACTACATGCCATCAGTCCAACTAAACTCGCAACAAGTGCTCAAATTTCACTTGAAAAGCCAATTGTTTCCAATGAACGCACGCTGTTTCCGGTAAGTCTGACTTTATTAAACATCATTATATTACTTAACCTGCCATCTATTTGCAGCCATTTGAAACGCGCCGCTTGAATATAACGGCCGAAGATGGACTGCAGATTTTCGTTGTGGAGAATTCCAACTACAAACGTGGAATAATTGGCGCTTTTAATACGGACCATGCTGCTGAATATGAAAAGCTTCATAGCTATTTTTTGAACTTTAAGGACAATCAGCCATATCAACCAGTGTAAGTCTATTTAAACTAAAATATATATTTTTTTTTAAACTGATTTGGTTTTTCTATAAGCCAGGCCCAAGGAGTACGTTGTGGCTAAACATGAAGGTAGCTGGTTTCGAGCTAAAGTTCTGTCATTGGAAAAGAATCTAGAAAAATCTTCTGTCTTATATCGCGTGCTCTTTATGGATTTTAACAACCAAGACACTGTAGAGGAGCAAAACATTCGACGTTACCCGTCAGATTTCAAATTGCCATGTTTTGTGAACGTTTGCCTTATTGAAGGTAAGTCGGTTTAAGCCATTAGCTCCATTTTTAGTAATTGTTTTATATCTACAGGCTTTCCACATAACCTTAATACCGCGCAAACTGAGTTTCTTAAGGAAAAACTTAAAATCCACAATAGATTGCATGTAGACTATGTTTCCTATGTGCATGACATGGCACTGCTAAAATGCAAGGACTTAATCAACAATATAAACAAAATCTAGAGCAGCAAAGAAATCGCCTACAATTGAATAATACAAGTCAACAATTTATATGATGATTTCTAAAACTGGGTTCTCCACATCGCTACCGAAACTATTGGTTTGGCGAGTTGACATGTGTAAACGTTTTTAGCATATTACAAAATCTATCTTAAACTGCTCTAGCGACCTAATCTAGTATTCATTTGAAACATATTTATTAATAACTGCGGAAATTATTAGTAGAAGCATTTAAAATGGCAATCCAGTTTTTGTAAGGGTTTTTGATCAAACCTTAGAAAGAGACTTGGTAGCACATTTAAGCTCTTCTATGTGACCACATATTTTAAAAGCACTTTTTTTTATATTTTAGACATATTTTGAGGTGCGCCTTCAATAATTAAAAATCCATATTTAGGAAACCTTCTTGCATGTATCGTATGTATGTACGTATGTACATATTTGGTAAATTGTTTTAATATTTGCTTCAATATAAAACAGTAAATTATAGTTTTAGTTAGTTATAGTTCGTTTTTTAAATCATAACACATTGATAAATATATGTATCCAATTGTTTCTCACAGCTTTTTATAATTGCGGGATCGATGATCTACGTTAAGCTGTTTTTAGCATATATTTGTATACATATAACAATCAATTTTTCGTTTCTTTTAAAGCATTTCCTTTGATAAGATCTTGTCCAGGTAAGGAACAGTGATGACACGCGTATTAGGTTCCGGACCTTCCTCTACAATAACGTCTACTTCGCCTTGTGTTACCAAATAGTCTTCCAAAAGTTTAAAATTCTTGTTTTTATCAAAATCTGAAATATAAAGTGGTAGTTAGAAAAATACAACATGAAAAATATCAATGCAATACCCTTTATATAGCACTTTGTAGCATAAATGGGGATCAATAAGTCATTATAAATAGTCTTTATATTCTGGTAAAGAACATCTTTAATGTCGCCAAAGTCACAAAATGAAACAGTTGCGAATTTCTCATCAACACTAAGGCATTCGGAGCGATACCAGTCATTATCGAAAAGGGCCACGCACATTTCACCAACGCTGTGAAGGATAACGAGAACTTTGTATATTAACCTAGTGACATACATATATGGTTCAATTCACTTACCTTGGAAAATAGCCTGGCACTTGAGTGCACCGGCCATAATAGCCAACCAAATAAAGCATTGCTTGAAAATTCTCTGCTTCCGTGTTGTTTTCAAAGAAGCAAGCCGTAATGTAGCCCAATTTATGCATTTCAAGTGCATGCAGTACTATAATATGCTTATTCTTGCCACACGGTATGGTATTCTTTTGAACTTTGGAAATAAAGTGACGTGTATAGACTACTTTGCTTCTCATTGGTACTGCAAGCATTGAGAAAGACGTTCCCAATATTTTAGACGAATTTGGAGATTCAAGTGATTGCTCAGGCGCAGAGTTCAGTTTAACCAACTGACTCGGTTCATATGGCTTTGTAGACAGGGGAATGACCTGCTGCTGAGTCATTTTACGTGGCACTGCGGCAACCGGGGGCGAAAAATGTGACTCCGCATTGAAAGTTTTGCCAACCTCATCTTTTAAAGGCGCAAGAGAGTCCTGTATACCCATCTTGGTATCCGGCAAGTAAAGAAGCTCCCGAATTCGTGCCCCCAGAGAAGACGGCTCGCCGAATGTAGATGTTAAATCAATACACTCATTATTAAGCTTATCAATTTCAAAAGAAACAAAGAATTTCTTTTGTTTGCGACTTAACATTTGAAGCATTTGCAAAGCCTGACTGGTATTTGGAACTGCTGAAGCTGACAATTCACTTACGCCCTTCAGTTTGAAGGACTTAGATATTATTGGCAGGTTTTCAATAAAACGGCAGGGCATGCGCAACGCAGAGAAAGATTCTTCGTGCGTTGATTCATTATCAACGTTCAAAACAAGGAAACGTTCGTTCACTTGTTTTACAATCTATAAAAGAGAATTAGGAAACGAATTTCTTTAAAAAAAAAATGGTTAAGCAAAGTTAATAACAGTTTACATAGCTTAAACTTAATGCCAACATAAAATTTTTTATATTAAATCTCAATTTTATGGCGGTTACTTTTAGCTTTCGACATACGCCAAATTCAAATATTTGTAGCGTTTTTAATATATTATGATTAATAGATGTAATATGTTCCAACCATTTTAAAAAGCGTACTACATATTCACTACGTGAAAAGTATAAAACTAATGTTTTGGTTTCACAATGACTTACCTCGCCGCGATAATTGCCAATTTCGGGGTTGACCACTAGCACCACACAACCAGGTGGAAATTCGATATCCTTATCAAACGGCTGACATGTTTTTTCCAAATGCTTGAAATACGCTTGATAGTGCTTAGTTTCCGTGGAGCTAACGCAAATTTCATTAAAGCTAAACACATGACTTATGTAAACCGCAGAGTGGTTTCCTATTGGCACACACCAAAACTTAAAGCCTAAATCTGCCACAGTTCCCAAAAAAGTGCTGACTTGCACGTTAACGATTGAATCGTAGGCCATAATTGTAGCAGTATAGTTTCGCTTTTTGCAATCTGTACGAACTCGATTTGTAAATTTAATAGTCCAGTTAACACCAAATTTCATTATCTTTTGATCTAGCATATTTGGTGAATTGCCATTTTTCAAAGTGACAGCAAATACGCTTAATGGATAATTGATTTGTTCATTTGGTATACGAAACAGCTCGTGGCTTATGATTGTCCGTCCCTCGTCAATAAGGTAAACCAAAAAATGAAGCTTTGGCGTCTCAATGAAATCAAGAAGAGTGGCGCGACGAAATCCATCAGAAACGCGCACAGCTGCTAAGAACGTACGAAAATTTTTGGGTAACTTTTTACCGATTGAAATTGACTCTTTATTCATGCTTCGGTTAAGTTCTTGATTAAAACATTCCATAGCATTTATTTTTACCAATGCAACTTGCGAATGGTTTTCTTTGTTCTGAAAGACTGTGAGCACAGTTACTTCTGGATTATTGATCAACATATTAACTGGAATACCAAGTGGTACTAACATTTTATGCTCCAGGTTTGCCTGATAAGCACCATTGGTGCACGTTGCACTAGCCACGCTTAATGTTATTAATTGGTCCACCTTCAAAACAACATGGCTGGATAGTTTCACGCGTATAGCAAAAGCCTTGCACTCACTCATTTGAGGAATCGCCGGATAAATGTCCGTTGCAGACATCAAGACTTTTTTCCCAACATCAATAAGGCGCGCTATCACCATTTTCTTATACGACACAGACAGAACTTCAGCACGTTCAATTTTAGCGTTTATGCAGGCGGCGATCAGATCACCTTTCTGGAAGTTTTTCGTGGAACTGCTATCTCGGCTTACGAAGCGTGCCATGTCGTCCTTAAGGCGATTCAAGCGCTCGATATTTAGTTCATCGACTACCCAGAAGTAATCCTGTTCGGTAAAAGTAATGCGGCAATCAAAAACTTGATTGATAACAGGTACAATATGGTCCCGCCAAACTGAGGATAATGTGTCACTTGACGCGGCAGCACAAAACGTTGAGTCTTGAGAATCATTCTGGGACGGATATGTATGTGCTGGACGCAATTTGTCTCTAACGCCTTGAGAAGAGGTAATGGAATCGTTCAAGTAGGTGTTACTCTGTTCACAAGTCTCTGGTTTGGCTTGCAAAGATTTTTGTGTAGTTTTGGCGACGTATTGATTAGTAGACTTCTCCATAAGCTTAAACGCAGTGTCTTCAACGTCTTTCTTAACGATACTAAAAAATATGTTAATGTATAAAAAAGAATATGTATGTGCAAGAAAATAATGCAGCTGCTGTACTTACCGTATAACCCGGCACACATATTTGTGACTTCGCCAGTCAGCCAACTGGCAGTTCTCATTGCAGTAGCCTACACCGCAATAATCACAACAAAACTTGGTCTCCTTACCACATAAATTGCAGTTTCTCATATTAAACTCTATTTAGCTACAACTAATCAAAATTCAATTAATAAACTATCAAAGCAAGCAAATCACATCCACTAGCTGCAACTATACATTAGAGAAGAAATATTGAGGAGATTGGCGGTTTGCGATTTTCGATTTAACGCATGTTTATAATATCGATTTGTTGTTATCGTTATCAACAATACCTTAAATATATATACAGTTTGGAGGTGCAACACTTTTTAATAATTTTTTTTTTGCCAAACATATTTTCCTATCTTTAGTATGGTATAAAACTAAAATGTAATTCTCAAGGGAAATGTAAGTTTAATTGGAGAAGCTAAATTGGCCACTTTTCATTTGGCCTAAAAATGTTAATGTAAATATTATTAATCCCTTGACAATTTTGTGGATACCCATCTTAAAATGTTATGTTAAATAACAGACCAAGCAGTGCGCCAAGGCCTTGCCAAACACCAAAAAATATTTGATTTTGTTTCAAATGAAAAGAAAACGCTTATTTAACCCTAGAACGTCATCCTTCGTCAGGATGACTACGCGGTCCGTATGATGTAAGTGTACAGAAAGAAAGGATGCCGTTCCAGGGCTAACAAATGTGATCTTGTTTTAATTTTGCAAAAGTTATCCAGTCTAGAATGAATTGTGCATTTTTATTTTTGATGCTTGTTTTTGTATATGTACTAAAGTAATATGGTGCAATTTTTATTTATTTTGAAATCATTCGATATACAGTCAAAGCTGCACCCTCATAAGTTGGACACTTTTCAATGGAACCAAAATATTTTAGTACAAAAACTCAATTGGCCACTTAATTTTGTCAATGCAATTGAACCTTTACAAAAGCAAAAAGGCTTTTCCAATTTCGAATATCAAAGGTACCTGGTCCTTGCAACGCAGACATGGGCTGCCCGGAGCCGCTGGATTTTAATGCGCTTATCCATCGTATAGCTCATAAAGTACGTCCTTGCATCGTGTGCGGTAGTCGCTGCCAACGCGTAGAGGGCCAAAGATCTTACAGAGTACTTTCTGTTCAAACACTCCTAGGCCATAAAGCAAAACGGGGAGAATAAGCGTCTTATAGAATGTTAGTTTCGTCTGGCGAGATTGGTCCCTGCCTACCGAGACCAATGTAACATCTATTGGCAAGAGTGATTCTCCGTGGTTGATCTCCATGGTGACATCGTTCTTTATTGTGAGGGTGGTGCTAAGGTAGACGAAATCCTTAACAACATCAAAAGTATAGTTCTTAACATCAATCTTAGAGCCCAACTCGAAAAAACATATACTTTGTCTTGTTCTCATTAACAACCAAACCCACCCTGGCGGATTCTCTTTCAATAGCCGCAAAGGCTCCGGTAACTGCTCGCTTGGTACGCCCGACGATATCGATATAATCTACGTATGCAAGCCACTAGACACCCTTAAAGAATACATTCCCGTTGCGATGTACTTCGGCCTTTTGCAACAAATTCTCCATCAAAAGGTTGAAGAGGTCGCAGGAGAGGGCATAGCCTCGATTGGTATCAAATGGCTCGGAGAAGCTCTTTCCTACCTTGACGGAGCTGCGTGTGTTGCTCAATGTCATTCTGCATAGTCGTACCAACTTTGCAGGGATACCAAACTCAGACAGTACGGCATATACGCGATCCCTCAACGGGCTATCAAATGCTGCTTTATAATCGACAAAGAGATGGTGTGTGTCGATTTGGCGCTCGTGGGTATTTTCCAGGATTTGGCGTAGTGTGAATTATCTGCTTAATGGTGCTTAGCAGGCCTAGTTATATACTTCCAAATGCAAAAATTTATTTGTTGAAAATCAAAAAAAATAAAGTCAAGGGCTTATAAATAAGCAAATTCAAGATATTCTCTTAAGTTACATCAGTGTTTAAGTGCAACTTTAAATTTAAAAGAATGTACAGTTTTCTTGAAACAAATTTTTACTGCTATGCAACGATGCATTTAAAATTTAAATTATGCACATGTGTACATATTATTATATATTTATTTTGTTATTATGTGGTGTTTATGGATATAGTAGATAAACATACACGAATTAATGAATGGTTATGTAATATAATCATAATCTATATATAAAATAAAAAAATCAATATAAAACTGCTACACCCTCATAAGTTGGCCGAAAATTCTTGAACCCTGAGTTGCCAACGTATCATGAATATTTATTTAAAAATTAATTGACTTATTATTTATGTAAACATAACAGGTAATTAACATATTTGATAAATAAAAATTCATCATATTTACGACTTTTGCAAGAAAAAAAGAACACGTATTTAATGTTCTAATAGCTAATTTTGTTCAATGCTCATATTATATAATTGTAATTAGAGAATTTAAGAAAAAAAACTTAAAGAAAAGCCGCGTATCTTAATGATAAAATTGTAATTCTTTCATTTTGTCATAAAAAAAACTTTTGTTTTAAGATACTCTCCTTAATATCTTATCCAGATCGGGAACTGTGATCACGCGCGTATTAGGCTCGGGACCGTCTTCCACTTTAACGATAGCTTTACTGTATTCCTCAAAAAAGCCTTCCAAAACCTTGAAATTATATATATTTCAGACTTTGATGGAAGTAACAAAGTCTGAAATATAAATTCAGTTAAAAATTGTACAAAAGCAAAAGATTATATACCTTTTATATAGCACTTTGTAGCATATATGGGCTGCATCAAATTTTCTGGGATAGGCTTCAGATCCTCCAGGGACACAACTTCAATGTTTCCAAAGTCACAGTAGGAAACAGTTATGCTTTTTTCAGAAATACTTAAGCATACGGCACGATACCATTCCAAATCGTCCTTGAAAATGGCCAAACATAATTCGCCAACGCTGTGAGAGAGAACAGAACTTAGCGTATTAACCTAATTTGAATGGAAATTAACTTACCCTGGTACAAAACCTGGGACAATGCTATTAGCGCACCTGCCAGTATGGCCCACCAGACTAAGCCACTTTTGAAAATTATGTGCTTCAATTGCGGTTTTAAAGAAGCAAGCCGTAATGTATCCGTATTTATGCATGTTAAGTGCATGCAGCACTAAAATGGAAACAATCTCGCCGCAAGGTACGGGTTTCTTTTCAACATCTCGAATAAAGTAGCGCTCAAAGTCGGCTTTGCTCTGCCGTAAACAAGTTGGTAATAATGGATGTGGCGGATGTTTTTTGATATTAGAAGCAGGCTCTTCCAACATTAGAGACGACTTCCGATATTCGTGGCTTAATATAACTGACTCTATTGAATGCAGCTTGACTTTCTGTGTCAATTTAATTGTGTTTTCAAACACCGTGGTTGATTTATGTGGCTCCATGTTGCAAGTTTTGCCAAACTCAGCTGTTGGTGAAACAAACGATTCCGGTCAATCTTGCTCAGACACTGGAAGGAAAAGTAGGGGCAGAATCCGTTCCACCAAAGATTCCCCGGATTTTGATAGTAAATCAATGCAATCATTATCAAAGTCAGTAAAGAACTCTTCCTGTTTGCAACTTAGCATTCGGAGCATTTGCAATGCTTGATTGTTTTGAGGCACAGTCGTAGGTTGCAATTCACTTATAATCTTTAGTTTGAAGGTCTGAGCACTTATTGGCAAGTTTTCGAGAAATCGGCATGGAGTGCGCAATGCAGAGAAAGGCTCTTCGTGGATTGTATAATTGTCAACATTCAGAACAAGGAACCGTCCGTTCGCATGTTCTATAATCTGTAAACGATAATAATTTTCTTTAAAAAATTGTTGGGCCAAAGTTAATAACTCGAAATTGGTATCTTAAAAATAAAAAAAATATTGTTAGTTATGCATTTTTACGGGGGTTTCAGAGCCTTCCCACTTTTTTAGTCCCTGGCCCTGTGTGTTGAATTAACAGATGTACAGGATTAAAATTTTCATCCCTATATTTATTATTTATAATTAATTCAACCTAACTTGCAATTTCTCCAATCGTTTCGGTCCCTACATAATCTATGGGTTCTACGGAATCCTTCTTTAATACTTTCCTAAGGTTCCGACTAGCTCTTAACACTACCTCCTTACTATGTGAAAGGTATAAAATTGAATTTTGGCTTTACAACAAGGGCCGGCAAAAAGTTGCCATTGGCAACTACGAAAATTTTCGTATGCATGCACATGATTTGAAGAGCGCTGCCAGAATAAAGCTTACAACAATTACTCACTTCGCCGCGATAATTGCCAATTTCGGGGTTGACCACTAGCACCACACAACCAGATGGAAATTCGATATCCTTTTCAAACGGCTGACATGTTTTTTCCATATGCTTGAAATACTCTTGATAGGTCTTAGTTTTCGTGGAGCTAACGCAAATTTCATTATAGCCTAACACATGACTTATGTAAACCGCAGTTGTTTTCTATTGGCTGACTCCAAAATTTGCAGTCCAAATCTCCGACAATGCCCAAAAAAGTGGTAGCACGCACGGTAACTATTGGCGTTTTGAAAGCCATGATTGTCCGTCCTTCGTCTATTAGGTAAACCAAAAAAATTTGCTCCTGCGCCTCAATGTAGTCTAAAATAAAGGCGCGACGAAAACCTTTATTTGTGCGCACAGCCACGAAGTCAAGCCCATCCGTAGGAATCGTCTTATTGATTGGAATTGATTCTTCGTTCAGTTCTTGATGTGGCCATTCAGTATCATTGATTTTTACACATTGCACATTGCGCTAACTACGCTCAATGTTAGCGACTTGTTTATCTGTAAATCCGCTTGGTTGGATAGTTTCAAGCGTAAAGCTGAAGTTTTGCATTCACTCATTAGAGGCACCGCCGGATAAGTGTGCTCTGTACGCAGCTTAACTATTCTACCAAAGTCAATAAGGCGAACTTCCACTATTTTGCTATACGACACCAATGACAAAACTTTAGCGCGATATACTTTATTGTTTATACCAATGGCGATCAGATCACCAATCTGGATGTTTTCAAAATTTAAAGTGTTATCTCGACTTATACATCGTGCCATGTCGTCCGTGAGGCATTCTATGCGCTTGATGTTCAGTTCATCGACTACCCAGATGTAATCCGTTTCGATGAAAGTTATGCGGCAACTAAAAACTTTATTGATGTTTGGTACAATATGCTCCCGCCAAATTGATGAAAATAAGGCACCTGAAGTTACTCGATCCTCTGTTAAGTCTTCAGAATCATTCGGGGGCGCGTAGTTAATTGCTGGACACAATTTGTTTGTAATGCCTTGAGAAGAACCAATGGAACAGTTCAAGCAGCCGTTTGTCTGATCACAAATATTAGCAGTGGGTTGCAATGGTTTTTGTGTCATTTTTAAGACGTATTGGTTAGCTGACTGCTTCTTTAACTTCGGTTTTTGGACAATGTGTGCAGAATCTTCCTTGATCGTCACTAATTTCCTAGTAAAATACATTAACATGCAAAATATGTATGTATTTATGTATATATGTATGTAAATTGTACAAGAGAAGCTGTTGTTGTACTTACGGTCTAAGAAGGTGCTACCAAAGGTAGCTAGTGTGCTCACTACCTGGTCCTTCCAGCGGAGGCGTGGTCTGCAATCACGCAGCAGCTTATTCATCCATACGCACAACATGACCTAACCAGCGTAGCCACTGGATCTTAATTCGCTTGACTATGTCAATGTCGTCGTAGAGCTCATAGAGTTCATCGTTCCATCGTATGCGGTAGTCGTTGCCAACGCGTACAGGGCCAAAAATCTTACGGAGTACTTTCAGCTCAAACACTCCAAGGGCATTTTCATCACACCGCGCCATCACCCATGCTTCAGCACCATACAGCAAAACGGGAAGGATGAGCGTCTTGTAGTGTTAGTTTCGTCTGGCAGGAGAGGTCTTTACTACTCATTTGCCTACTGGGACCAAAGTAACATCTATTGGCAAGTGTGATTCTCCGCTTGATCTCCATGCTGACTTCGGAAGCATATTGCATAGTCGTACCAACTTTGCTGGGATACCAAACTCAGACAGTACGGCATATACGCGATCCCTCAACGGGCTATCAAATGCTGCTTTATAATCAACAAAGAGCTGTTGGGTGTCGACTTGTTTTTCGTGGGTCCTTTCCAGGCTTTGGCGTAGTGTGAATATCTGGTCTATGGTGGACTTACCAGGCCTAAAGCCACACAGAAAAGGTCCGATCAGTTCTTTCGCAATCGGCTTTAGCCTTTCACACAGTACGGTCGATAGGGCCTTATATGCAATAGAAAGAAGGCTGATACCACGGTAGCACACCGTGGGTTCACCCTTCTTGAGAACAGGGCAGAGGACACCAAGGTCCCAATCATCGGGCAAGCTCTCTTCTAGCCATATTCTGTAAAAGAGCTGGTGCATGCACCTTACCAGCTCATTGCATCCAGCCTTGAACAGCTCAGCAGGCAGGTCATGTGTGCCAGCGGCTTTGTTGTTCTTGAGCCGCTTGATTGCGACCCTGACTTCGTGATAGCTAGGCAACGGTCTATCCAATCCGTCATATTTGTGCTAGTTAGTTGCTATTTTTGATGCTTGTGGAAAAAAATAATTATTATTCTAAAGTAAAAGCAGACAGAAAGCCAATTTGTTTTTCGTTGTGTTGATAAATAAATTCTTTATTTCAATCAGTTGTCCTTATTAGATTAGAAAATATGGACTTGTAAACTCAAAAGAAAAAGTGTGCTATTCAAGTGAAATGGGGTGTATATGTAAAACTCTTTTAAACTTTGAATATAGTGTATAAAAAGAATCAGCTATACTGTTCAATTTTGTTTTAATTTATTTTACGTTTTTGAGATGGGTATCCGTTTCTTAAAATACTTATTCAAATATTAAATAAATTTAATACGAAACACTGTATCCAACTAATGTACACTAAATGTGTATATGTTTCATTTAACATTGTTTGGCAAATTGTTGTATTACAAATTTAATTTTTAATTAAACTAATACAAAAAAACTGAATAGTTGAAGCTCATTTTGTCCTTTTTTTAAATGGTAAATACAAATAAATTGTAATTGTTTAATTTAGTCATTTTGAAATAAAAATATTATGTAGTTCTTTAATTTTGTCAATAAGAAATTAAAAAAAATGTAATTCAATTTTAGATTCGATTCGTCGTTTTTTTTTATAACATTTACTGCGATAATATCTTGTCCAAGTCGGGAACTGTGATAACGCGCGAATCATGCTCCGGACCTTCCTCTACTTTAACAACAGCTTTAACGTGTTTTATAAAAAGGTCTTCCAAAAGCTTGAAATTCTTACTTTCATCAAAGCCTGAAATAGAAACTTAGTTAAAAATTGTAAGACAATAAAAGATTTAAATAAGTACCCTTTATATAACACTTTGTAGCATATATGGGCTGCATCAAATTTTCTGGGAAAGGCTTCACATCCTCCAAGGACACAACATCAATGTTTCCAAAGTCACAATAGGAAACAGTTATGCTTTTTTCAGAAATACTTAAGCATACGGCACGATACCATTCCAAATCGTCCTTGAAAATGGCCAAACATAATTCGCCAACGCTGTGAGAGAGAACAGAACTTAGCGTATTAACCTAATTTGAATGGAAATTAACTTACCCTGGTACAAAACCTGGGACAATGCTATTAGCGCACCTGCCAGTATGGCCCACCAGACTAAGCCACTTTTGAAAATTATGTGCTTCAATTGCGGTTTTAAAGAAGCAAGCCGTAATGTATCCGTATTTATGCATGTTAAGTGCATGCAGCACTAAAATGCACTTATTCTCGCCGCAAGGTACGTGTTTCTTTTCAACATCTCGCATAAAGTAGCGTTCAAAATCTGCTTTGCTTTCCCGTAAACAAGATGGTGATAATGGAAGCGGAGGATATTGATTGATATTTGATGTAGGCTTCTCCAACATTTCAGACGATTTTCGATATTCCGGTAAAGGCTCAACAGTCTTTTCAGTCGTATGGTTAGATATAATCGGCTCTGGTGAATGCGGCTTGACCTCCTGTGTCGAGTTAATTGTGTTTTCAAAATCCGTTCTTGATTCATGTGGCTCCTCCGTAGTGTAAGTTTTTCCAAACTCAGCTGTTGATGGTGCAACGGTTTCCGATTTAGCCTGCTCAGTAGCTGGTAGAAAAAGAAGCGGCAAAATCCGTTCCACCAAAGATTCCCCTGATTTTAATAGTAAATCAATGCAATCATCACCAAACTTAGTAAAGAACTCTTCCTGTTCGCCACTTAACATTTGGAGCATTTGCAAAGCTTGATTGTTTTGTGGCACCACGGTAGGTTGCAATTTATTTATAATCTTTAGTTTATAAATCTGAGCACTTATTGGCAAGTTTTCGAGAAAACGGCATGGCTTGCGCAAAGCGGAGAAAGTCTCTTCGTGGATTGAATAATTGTCAACGTTCAGAACACAGCACCCCCCGCTCAATAGTTTTATAATCTGTAAGCAAAAACAAGTTTCTTTAAAAACATTTTAGGCCAAAGTTAATAACTTAACAGTTAATAGATTCCTCCTTCAATACCTTTTACTTATTTATTACGTGAAATGTATAAAATTAAATTGTTTGGTTTTACAAGAATTACTGACCTCGCCGCGATAATTGCCAACTTCGAGATTCACCACTAGCACAACACAACCAGGTGAAAAATCGAAATCCTTTTCAAACGGCTGACATGTTTTTTCCATATGTCTGAAATACTCTTGATAGTTCTTGCTTTTCATGGAGCTAATACAAATTTCATTATAGCTCAAAACATTACTTATGTGGACTGCAGAGTTGTTTGCAATTGGCTCACGCCAGAACTTAAAGCCCAATTTATTTGATATGCCCAAAAAAGTGGTAGCGCGAACGCTAACATTTTGCTTGTTACAAACCAAAAGTGTAGCGTTCTCACTTTCGTCTTCAAATTTAATACTGAGTTTATCCCCAGCTTTGATTAACTTTTGCAAAATCATATTTTTTTCACAATCAATCAATGTGATAGCAAATACGTTTACTTGATGGCTAAGAAGCGCACTGGGAATATGAAACAGCTCCTGGCGTACGACAATTCTTCCCTCGTCAATTAGGTAAACCAAAAATTTAAGCTTCGGCACCATAATGTAATCTAGAAGAAAGGCGCGACGAAAGCCCTTAGTTGTGCGCACCGCCACGAATTCAAGCTTATCAGTTGGCAACTTGTTGTTTTCGATTGGAATTGACTTATCGTCCAAGTATGTATTTAGTTCTTGATCTAACCATTCCATATCATTGATTTTTACTAGTGCAGCTTGAGGATCGTTTACGTTGCTCTGAAATACAGTGACCACAGTTATCTCCGGTTTATTGGCCAGCATTCGAACCGGAATGTCAAGCGGTACAGTCATGTTAGGGTTCAGTTGTGCCTGATAGGCTTCATCAGTGCAGCCTAATTTGTTCATGGATGTTGAAATTTCTGTCTCATGGCTCATGTTTAGACTATCGTCTTGAGAAACATTATAGGTATTTTCCAAGTAACTGTTACTTTGGTAACAATTTTCATCCGCCATGGCGTAAACATCTTCAATAATCGGAACCAATTTCCTTCAAAGAAGAAAAAGTTTAATATAAATATGGTCAACATTGTTTGGCTTATAATCTTAACTTAAGTCTCTACGAACCAAATTTTGTAGGTGTAGCTTAAATATTCATATTTCTATATTATCTATATTTTTTAAAGTTATATTTTAAACAACACATGCACAGTAATAGCGTTCATAATTGTGCCAAGGAGTAATCGTTTAGCTTTTATGATGTAGGTGTAAAAAACGAAATTCTCTTACGAGGGAAGGGGTTGAGATAACTCATGGTGGACGAGATCTCCACGTTCATACGAAGGAACGGACATTGCTATATCGACTCGACTATTACTATTGTTCATTTTTGCTCTCATGGAACCTATGTTCTACCACGTATCATTTTGTCTGCTACAAAATTTAGCCTTTAGCCTACTAAACTCATTGTTTGTACAGGGTAAAAATATGTTATAGGAAGGAAATAATGAAACTGCTGTACTTACGGCATGGCACTGCACTCATATTTATGACTCTGCCAGTCAGATTTCTGGCAGGTCTTGTTGCAATAGCCTTCCCCACAGCGATCGCATTTGAAGTTGGATTCCTTTTTACATAAACCGCACTTTACCATAATGTGATTATATAGTTTAACTATATAGCTGAGAAATCAATTTGTACCTATTTGTTAAGTTAAAATGATATTAATAAACAATTGAAATAAGCAATCACATGTACGTTTGTATGTATGTATAGGAAGAACACAAAGGAGTCCGACATAACGGTAAAACTGCGCGTGTTTTTACATACAATCAAAAAAGTGATATTAAAAGTGTTTAGTGTTTTTCAAAATGAATTTTTTTTTCAGTCTGGAGGTGCACAATATAATCTCACTATTTGCCACTTTACCAATAATTCTGCAATTGCAAAATTGTATTAAAACACACACACTCAGTTGTGAATTATTCGAGAAGAATGAATACTGCTTGGTATACAGCAGGCGTGATTTTTCTCAGTATCGATTAATTATTATCGATATTTTTGACTAAGAGAAATATAATTTTGTATGTAGAGCAACACTTTTGCTTATTTAAAATTTTGTATTAACCGTCTTCAACCAATTAGTATATTCCTACTTTGTCTGTACGTATAGCTTCAAGGTGGTGACATTTTAAGCATTTTTGCAGTCAGCGGAGACAACGAAACATTCAAAGAGGTGTGATTAAACTGACTGAATTAACAATTTCAGTGTTTGCTTTCAAATATGAGCTTATAAAATAAATAATTTCTAATAACATAATACTTTTGTGTAACAAAAGTTAAGGAGAAATTTATGTAGGATATTGGGCAAATGACTATCTATTTGATTTTCATTTTTATTCGACGAGTTATGCTTCAATTATTCTCTCAATTTTGGAGAACGATCATGTAATCGCAGGTTTAGCTGAAATTAGCATGTTTGTGACAACGAAATGTTTGGGATAACGAAGAAAAGTTGGCAAAAGTAAAGCAATTTTTCGACTGCTGTATAAAAAATTTATGGAAATCCCCACTTTAAGAAATGCATTCAATTGGTGAAGAAATGGTACCCAATTACGACCGCCATGGATGTACCTAAGCCATAGTCGCACTTAGTTTACCTCTATAATGGAAACATTGGAGGAGTCAATCGATCAGATCTATAGAATCTCAATAATAGGCTAAAAATGATACATTCCGTGCATATAAAATGTTTTATTTCATATCATACTAAAACCTAATTCAGTTGTGATCATAGCATAAGTTCGCAATGACTTATATGTAGTACGGCTTCAAAACACTACTTGATAAACATTTTTCAGTTTAAGTAGTGTCTTATTTTATCTATATTTAGAAAGAATTTGCAAAAAAGTGTTTTTTTTAGGCACAGCAACGTTTGGGCATATTTGGGTTAAATTTGATTTGAACCTTCGGCTTAGAAGATACATAAGAAACTCCTTGAAGTCCAAAAGGAAATGGTGTTAAAAAAATGACTTTAAAAAACATAAGTTAACTAAAAATATATGATTATACAATGTAGTTCAGTTTTATCTAATTAAAAAATTGTTTAATAATTTGCAACTCTGAATGTTTTTAAAGTGTAAGTTTAACTACTCTACTAAAGTGACAAATTATATTTGAAAAGTTCATTAGTATGCATATGTTTTTGCCGGGTCAGGTGCCACCTTGCAAACATCTTTATAAGATACGTTTCATACGTTGATTAGCATGTTAAAAAAGGCCATTGATTAATAAAAAACATTCAATAAAATCTAATTAAATTTAAAATAAACATAAGAAATTGGCAAGATTAAAGCCTTTCTTTTGTGAAATTACAGTGTCAAATGATCTGAAAAAGCTTGCTGGTTACATTACTTTCATTTTGAAACCGTTAATAAGTCCAATATCTGTTAAGTGTGAATTTCGTTTGAATAATTATATTAATTGCCTTTTTTTTCTTATCTAAAATATTTCTTTTGATAAGATCTTATTCAGGTAAGGAACTGTGATCATGCGTGTACAAGTCTCTGGACCTTCGTCAACAGTAACATAAATTCTGGTATGTTTCGCAAAATATTCCTCCACAAGTTTGAAATTCTTACTTTCATCAAAGTCTGAAATGTAAAGGTATAGTTAAAGGTTATTGAACAACAAAAATTAAAGTATTACCCCTGATATAACATTTTGTAGCATAAATAGGATGCATCAATTCACTTGGGAAAGGTTTCACCTGCTCCGGGTACAAAACTTCAATGTTTCCAAAGTCACAATAGGAAACAGTTATGCTTCTTTCATCAATACTTATGCATACAGCACGATACCATTCCAAATCATCCTTGAACATAGCCAAACACAGTTCACCAACGCTGTGAGAGAGAAGAGAACTTAGAATATTGAACTAATTTGGATCCAAGGTAACTTACCCTGGTACAAATCCTGACACAAAGTCTGTGCACGAGCTATATTGCCCAACGAGTTTAAGCATAGCCAGAATATTTTTTGCCTCGCTGTCGTTTTTTATGTGGCAAGCTGTAATATAGCCCGATTTGAGCATCTGAGATGCATCCAGTAATATAAGGGAAGTGTTTTCACCACACGGTACAAGATCCATTACCATCTCTTGCAAAAAAAAACGTTCAAAAACTCCTTTTTTTGAACGCGGTAAAGGTGCTGTAGATTGTTCAACTTCAGAGGCCAATTTATTTGTCTTGTCAACTTCCTGCGTCGAATTACAGAGTAGCTTTTCAGCAACCGGAAGCGGCTTGTTTGTCTCCGCGGTTGCAGTTTTGCTAACCTCTGCTATTGGAGTATCATTAAAGTTCATTTCCCCCTCAACGGTTACCGGTAGGTAAATAAGAGACCTAATTTGTGCTACCAACGAAGAATCGTCGGATATAGATATCAAATCGATGTTACCATTATAAAGCGTATTAACATCAGATGAAACATAGAACTCTTTCTGATCGCGACTTAACATTTGAAGCATTTGGACAGCCTGATTGTTCTTGGGCACTGCGCTAGCTAGCTCTTCGCATATAATCTTCAGTTCAATGGTCTGAGCACTTATCGGCAAGTAACGAACAAATTTGCATGACGTGCGCAATGCAGAGAACGATTCTTCGTGAATTGAATTATTATCGACGTTTAGAACCACAAAACGGTTCTTATGTTTTCTTAAAATCTGTAAGCAAAAACAATTTTTTTTAAAATATCTGTAACAGACATTTCGGATAGTGGGTTAGTGTGGTCCTGTCTTATATATTAACATGTGTTTAGAAAGTTGTTGAAGCTTTCATCCTGTCTTGATATTTTTCACTCCACAAGGGCATAACTCTGATAGTTTTCATATTGTGGATGTAATCCGAATAACAAGTATTACTTACCTGCCCGCGATAAATGCCGATTACGGGATTGACCACTAGCACCACACAACCTTTATAAAAATTGAAATCATTTTCGAACGGGCTGCTTACTTTTTCCAAAATTTTGAAATACTCTTGATATTTAAGTGTTGGTATAGAGCTAACGCAAACTTTACTATAGCTAACCACATGACTAATGTAAACTGCGGAGTTTTTTTGAATTGGTTCTCGCCAGAAATTTAAACCAATTCTTTTAGTTCTACCCAAAAATGTGGTAGCGCGGACGTTAACAATTGGTTTGTTATAAGCCAAAAGTGTAGCGTTCTCGGTTTCATCTTCAAATTTAATAGTCAGTTCATCATCAGATTCCATTAACTTATGCAGTATCATCTTATCACGTCTATCCAATTTTTTCTGCACAACAACAGCAAATACGCTTATTGGTTGGTTGAGTAGCTCAGTGGGAATATGAAACAGCTGCCGGCAAAAAATAATTCTGCCCTCATCTATAAGGTAAACCAAAAATTTATACGCCGGCTCCTTTATGTAAGCCAGCAAAAAGGCGCGGCGAAAGCCGTGAAATGTTGGCACAGCCACGAAGTCAAGTTCTTCAGTTTGTAACCTGATCTCGATTGCAATTGACTTTTTGTTCAATCTCTGATTCAGTTCTTGATTTACCGATTCCATACACTTGAGTTTTACTAGTGCAACATTCGGATCGCTGTCTCTGCTCTGAAAAACTGTAACTATAGCTATCTCCGGATTATTGGCCAGTACTTCAAATGGAATATTAATCGGTGTGTTTAATTTTGCCGGATAGGTCCCATCAATGCAAGTTGTGCTAACAACGCGAATTGGAATCACTTCGTTCAACTTTAAGTCATTATGGCTGGGCAGTTTTACGCGTATAGCAAAAGCTTTTTGCTTAGTCATTAGAGGAACCGCCGGGTAAATATTCTCTGCAGGCAACTTGTATATATTGCCAAAGTCAATAAGGCGCACTTCCACAATTTTGCTAGACGACACCAATGACAAAACTTCTGCGCGATAAACTTTATTATTTATGCCAGCGGCGATAAGATCACCAATCTGAAGGTTTTCAAAAATTAAAGTGTTATATCGGCTTACATAGCTTGCCATGTCGTTCGCGAGAGATTCTAAGCGATTGATGTTCAGTTCATCAATTACCCAAATGCTATCCGATTCGATGAACGTGATGCGGTAATCTATCACATTTTTGATGTCTGGTACGTCATGCTCTCGCCACTCGGTGCATAAATTGTTCGTTTCTGCAGACAATTTAAGAGTCGAATCTGGAGTAATATTCCCAGTCGTGGTTGTAACAGAAGCACACAATTTATATGTAGCGCCTAAAGAAGCAGTAATGGAATTATTCACGTAGCTCGAATCAAAATTATCATTCCCTTTGGCTGGCACAGATTTTTGTGTATCCAAAACAACATCTTGTTGATGTGATTGCTCCAGTGGGCCAGATTTTGTAGCAATATCGGCAACATCTTCCTTGCACATCACCAATTTTCTTAATAAAATAGCAATATAAGAGTATGACCAAGATTCAAAATATACGTTTAAAAAGGAAATAGCATAATTGCTGGACTTACGGCATCAAAAAGCACACATTTTTGTGACGCTGATAGTCAGATTTCTGGCAGGTCTCGTTGCAATAGGCTTCATGGCAAGTACCGCAATAAATGGTGGCCCTCTTTCCACAAAAGTCACAGTTTACCATGACTTATACTTAACTTTGAGTATATAACTAAAAGGTGGATTTTTACCTAATTAGTAAACTAAATTGAAAATTAAAAAAATGTTGTTAAACAGCAGATCAACCGACAATGCAAACAAATTTTTCGATCTGATATGCAACGAAAAGTTATGGCGGTATAAGTGCAATTGCAAACGCGCAACGATTTACTATAGCAGAAAAATGCAAATTTTTCATATCGATGTGTTAACATCGATAGCTACTACACAGAATTTTCTGGACCCACACTTTTTATTACACATTTTTACGTAGCTATGATTTTCAATAATTATAAGTATTAAGTTTTTTTTTGGCTAAGCTCAACCGAAAGGATCGCATGCATTTATTGATATCGGAATCAGATATTTTATTTTACAATTGGCAACATCTGATATTTTTTGAGTGGATACCCGTCTAAATATGCTATGTTCATTATCAGACCAAACAGTGTGTGCACATACAAATTTCTTATTATTCCAAAGCCTTGCCAGACATCGAAAAATGATCGCGTTCAATGTTGACTGGCATAAATATAAAAGAAGAAAAAGCGCGAATTACTGAGCGTGGATTTGTTGACTATAAAATAACTTGTTTTATCATTCATTCATTTAATTTTGCATTATGAGCGCTACACCATCCAAGGCTCAAAATACAGTCAATGATAACGAGTATAAAACGCCTAGGAAACAAAATTCAACAAATACGAATAAAAGGTCAAACTTAAAAGCTATTGAAAATCAAACATGTTCCGAGCAGTCCAGTGCATCCGATCGCGATGTTGCGCAGGCAAAAGAATCAGATGCGCCACGGCGCACACGACGTTCAGCACGAAAACCAAGTCCCACTAAGAGGTATAATGATTACCGTGAGAATAATAGAAGGGAAAGCGCACGTAAGCGCCAAACCATCAGCTATGCACAACTAACAGATGAGGAGGTGGATCAGGAACTAACAGAGAGTGATGATGGGGAAGGCAATGCGCCAATGGCAGCAGCCAAGCCCACTTCCAAAGATTTGCAGCTCATACAGGCAGAGTATAATGTAGACGGTACTAGCATTTTTGGCTTTAATACGCCTAAGAAACGTGATGCCATGGCCATGGCGGCACTCAATGCTGCACCACGCACACCCATAACGCCCAAGACACCAAAAACACCCCGCCTAGGCGTCAAGACGCCGGACACTAAACGCAAAAAGACCGTCGAGCAGCCAAAAACTCCTTCCCATGTGCGTTCCCGCGTCAAGCAGCGTGAGTTTCATACAGATTTAATAGTTTTGAATTATTGTGTTGACTATAACTATTGCAGGCATAGCCAAAATGGTGGCTGACTCGGATGAAGATTTCTCTGCAGAGGAAAGTGATTATCAGCCCAGTGGCAATGATTCAAGCTCCAGCAGCAAAAGCAGCTGTAATGACATTAGTAGTAGCTCAGATAATGATGCAGCCGACGATGAGCCCAGGACACCTTGCAAAGCACGTCGCCCTATTATTATACCTGTGCTTCCCAAGACTCCATCCGCAGCGAGACAACGTCAATCCAATCGCGTTAAGAAGTCTAATGAGTACGTGCCAGAAAGCGATGGCTACTTTCACTCGCATGCTAGCAGCAAAATACTAACCTCAGACCACACTTTGGATCGTCTCAAAAATCCACGTTTGGCTGCTGATCGATTATTTAGCCTTTTAGCTGACATGAAGCTGTCCACTGAGCACGAAAGTGCCATTAATGCCATGATGGAAGAATACCGTTCGTATTTTACCAAGTGGATGTGCGTCTTAAACGAAGGCTTTAACATATTACTATATGGACTTGGTTCCAAGCGGCAGCTACTACAATCCTTTCAGCGCGAAGTGCTGGCAAACCAGACAGTGCTTGTGGTCAATGGTTTCTTTCCTAGTCTTACGCTTAAGGATGTGCTGGACAGCATTTCTGTAGAGATTTTGGATGCTGGAGCCAGTCCTGGCAATCCACATGAAGCTGTCGACATGATCGAGGAAGAGTTTGCTCTAATACCTGAAACACATTTGTATTTGATTGTGCATAATCTTGATGGCGCCATGTTGCGCAATGTTAAGGCTCAAGCCATTTTGTCGCGTTTGGCGCGTGTGCCCAACATACATCTGCTTGCTTCTATCGATCACATTAATACGCCGCTATGTAAGTAACAAAACAGTTTTACACTCCCATTTGCTAAATATATTTATTTTGCAGTATGGGACCAAAACAAACTGAGCAACTATAACTTTTCCTGGTGGGATTGCACCACCATGCTCCCGTACAGCGATGAGACGGCCTTTGAAAATTCGCTGCTGGTGCAAAACTCTGGCGAACTGGCCTTAAGTTCCATGCGCAGCGTGTTCTGCTCGCTGACGAACAACTCGCGTGGCATCTACATGCTTATCGTAAAGTTTCAGCTTAAGAACAAAGGAAATGCCAACTATCAGGGCATGCCCTTTAAGGATTTATATTGGAGTTGTCGCGAGGCATTTCTGGTCAGCTCCGATTTGGCTTTGCGCGCACAGCTTACAGAGTTTTTGGATCACAAGTTGGTCAAATCGAAACGCAGCGTGGATGGCTCCGAGCAGCTCAGCATACCTATTGAATCCGGCTTGCTGCAGCAATTCTTAGATGAACAGGAGAAAAAGTAAGGCAAGAAGCGTTGCTTTAGTTGTATTTTTTAGAACATATTAATTTATTACCTCAAATATGATGTTTTGTGTTTTTTGCTCTTTTTTTTTTAATTTATATTTAAACACAATTACAATTTGCATTGGTTTAAAAATGTTTCTGCTCATATTGTTTTTTTTTTTTTTAGCTCTAAACACTAGTTTTCAATTACAATACATTTTGTTAAGTATATTTACGGCAGCGTTTTCCGCTATTAATTTGTTGTTTTCTACACACTTAGATTGGCATGCATAAAAATGTTTTAGTTGCTTTATTGTTGTTCTTAATATTGGTTTTTTTTGTGTTTTTTCATCATCGCTAATGCTATTTATTTTTTAGTTGATCCTAACTCCTTATGATGTATTTGTTAACGTATGTTTGTTGTTGTTATATCGCTTTTGTTTCTATACGATTGCCAGATACTCACATACGCATACAGATACAGTCGCGTACACATAAAAATAAACGCTTTATGAAAATTTGTTGCTTACTAATGCGAGTTAATTATTTATTGAATTCAAATTTGTTCTTTTTAAGTGCTTAAAAAAATACATGTGAACAAACTTCTTTAAAGTTTAACTATTTCTGTGTACTGCCAAAACTTTTCACCTCAAATATCATAAGCGATGGAGTTTTTTTTAAAGCAGCTATATTTATTGTAACTCAGCTACTTAAACAAAGCCATAAAGCAACATATCGGCAAATATTTTGAAAATAACTAGTTTATGCAAATGAATGTTGCAATTTTATCAAATTCGCGAGTTTTTGAAGACGCTTTTTATGGTACACGTAGATATTTGAGAATTAAACAACATAACAAATTATATCATATTTATCGAACCGTGAGCCTATCTCACGCAAAAGGATTTGCTAAAATAGTTGATCTCAAATTTGTGGTATGATCATTTTTCGACTCCATCAAAGAATTCTACTAAATCTACCAAAAATGTATGTACTTTACTTTTACATCTTTTAAACATGAAGTCATAAGGAAAAATTGTTAACCTTAATTTAAATTTCGAGCCAGTAACGAATACCTTCGTAATTGTTAAATCTATTTATATGGAAAACGAAAGTTTTTTATAATTCGAGTCTTAAATGTCACGATATTTTGAGATAGGTCTATAAAAAATTATGCATTTTTTCTGATGCTAGGCGAGTTTGTTGATGACGAATCGTCATTGACGATTTTTTTTTGTAAGGGCCAAACACTAAACATTTGTATTTTGTCTCGAAAAATTGTTTTCAATTTGAAGAAATGCTTTTGGACATATGAGAATCTGCTATTGATGGAAGCAGACGCAAAGCAAACGACATATTCATCTCTAGTGGATATTTTGCAATTCATCTGTAACATTACATGGATTAGAAGATCTGATCTGCAGCGCCTTTCTAATATCGATCGATATTTTGTGAGTATTTCTCACTTGAAATCCTTTTCCGTGTAATAGGCATAGAGAATGATGTTTTACAATTGTAATTTTAAAAATGTTCTAGAGACTTGCAAGTCAGAAAGCAAGGAAATCAAGCCTATGAGGGGGGTAGTCGACGTCGTTGCCATCCATCATCTATATGAGCAAGAAGATCATAGCTTCGAAGGCGAGATTATGAAAGACGTCGAATCAATTTAATATCAATGAAAACTACGAGCTGTACCACGACATTAATATAGTTATGTTGTGCGTATTGACAAACAAGCTCCTGGGAGATAGGTTTTCAATGTAGCTGTTGAAGGAAGGCGACAAAGAGGTAAGCCGTGTGTCCGTTGGAAGCACCAGATAAAGCGCGCACGTTTGAAAGCACGAAGAGAAGGCAGAGCAGAGAGGAGAACCCTACATCAGGCTGTAAACCGGGACCGGGTTTTTGATATGCTTTAAAAAGTGTGGCTTATGATCATTACGCGTTACTCTCTAGCCCATAGTGGAATAATTATTGGAATTATGCAAATAAACATAAACAATAACAAATATTAATGGAAGATAGCCAGACAGTTTTAGTTGACTAATAAACATATGTTTATGAAGAGGTTGCCACCTGTCTACGAGAAAGAAAATATGATGGCAGCACGGCACGAGTACTATGGCTTTTTTATGGATAAAAGTGAGCAATATTGTTTTAATAACAAATTAAATTAATTTACGCGAATTTGAAAGTGCAATTATATATCGTTTGCATAAACTTAGTAAACGTTAATGAAAACCTTTGAATAATTAGCTAAATTGTAAAGCGCACAACGCAAGTTTTAACATATTTCCACTACATATTTCACTTAAATTGTCAAGTTGTAACTAATTAATTGTGCATACAAATAGATTTAGAATTGAAAGACTTTTCGTTGCTAGATTATATTTACAAATGTCACCAACCAAAACTTCTGTTTGCTGAATACCTGAATTGTACACATCAAGTTGTTATTTTGCCTTTTTTTGTTTGTTATGTTTTGCTAACTGTTTTCTCATTTCTTTTTATAAAAAAAGTTGATTTAATATTTATGTACTTATTACTGTTTTTTTTTTTTTTTTTGTTGACTTAAGAAATGTTATATCACGTTTACTTTATTTGTGTTTTAATGCTATTTGTTTGAAGTTTTTGTCAGAAATTGTAACCTTAAAAGTGACAAACTAGCAGTTATTGTGTATTTTCAAAAAGCCAGGCACAAACCTAGCCAAAGTCTGGCAACCTCTGACAAAACTCTGGCAACTATTTATCATAATAATAGCTATTTAATGCTTATTGTTTGCAGCTCAGAAAAGCATTTACTAAACACAACTATTCCGATTTAGTTTTTTGATTGACAGCAAAGTTCATATTGTTGTTGCCAAAACAACTTAGCTTTGAATACATATGATTGCCGAAAAATGGCAAAGGAAACAAATGAAAATGTTTACGTTTTTCTTTTTCTCTATTTGATTTCATTAATATAGCAAATTTAAGTTTTAGTTTTTAATTTGTACATCAAAAAGCTTAAACAATAAAGTTAGTTAATTTCATGTGTGTGTGTGTGTGTTTCAGAGTGTTTTTCAAAAATAAAAAGGCTTAATTTTCTTGCTTCTCTTTTTGTTTGCTTATTATACACAAAGTGCTACTTTTTGCTTTTATTTCGACAATTTATGTTTAAATTTTTGTACAACAAATTAATTACATTTGCGCTTACAACAAAGAAGAAATTTTGCATTAAATAAAAAAGTTACGAAAGAAAGTTACGATATTGCGACAGCTTGCTTTTGGCTGATGTGTGTGTGTGTGTGTGTGTGCAGGTGTATAACGGTGGTAGCAGTGGGGGGGTTCTAGGTATACCTTCTAGGGTTGCCTGATTCGGGTCTTCAAATTGCAGCCAAAAGCAGAGCAGAGTGCTTTTATGTTTCCAAGTTTTAGAATATACAAAAAAAGTCAAATTTATAATGCTCTATTGGTAGAGAGAGTTTAACATATACATGAAATTATATATATGTACAAATCAACTTCATTATCATATCCGTATCATTATCGTCATTATCATTCAAATATACATCACAATCAAAGTGTACGCTTTGTAATTATACGCAGTAATAATAATAATAATAGTTTATGTTGTTGCTGTTCTTATTTTTGTTTTGTTTTTTTTGAATTTGTTTTGTTTGTTTTTTTTTTTCAAGTTTTTATAAACTGTTTATTTAATATTATTTAGATATATCTTTTGTTTAATTGTGTTTCATTCATTTAATATGACTTACAATTAGCTTTATTATTATTATTACATATATCAATATTATTATTATTATTTTTATTAAACATTAATTAGCATAATCATAAATCAACAAAAATAAAAATTAAAATTTAAAAATACATTTATCATCAATTTTATCAAAATTAAATTAATTGAAACAATAAACTTTGCTGATTTTTGTTTTTCTTGTTGTTGTTGTTGTTGTTTTTGTGGTTTTAAACATTTGTTGTTGCAATTATTGTTTATGATTTTGCTTATTGTTGGTTCGTTATATATGTTAGGTCTGTTTTTGTGTGCCATTGTTGGAATTTCCTTATGGTATTTTGTAAAAGTTGCATTAGATTTATGTTTATTGCTGTTGTTGTTGTTGCTGTTGTAGGTATTACTGTTGATGTTGTTTTTGTAGCATGTTGCTACCTTTGCCTTGCTTATATTGTTGTTTCAGCTCATTTTCACGCGTTTCCTTGGTGGTCCAATTGGTGGGATTTGTTGTGTTGCGAGCGCACGAAATGCCTCCGCTATCAAATGTGAATGTGTTGTGATCATATTTTGCCAACCAGAGGTTTCCATCACATCGGTGGCATGACTGTAATATATGGAAAATAGGTACATTAATTAGACGTTTTACAGTTGGTTTGGTTTGATTTTCGAAACTTACGTATTAATGAAATCTATCGTTTGTGCTTTCAATTGATCCGCACTATGGAGATCAGCTAATATTAACGTTTCGGCTGCTGTTTCTACAGAGAGATTGACGCACAGCGCCTCCTCGCACATCACTTTCAGCTTTTCGAGTGCGTACTGGAAGAAAATATATAAAATTTCAATTAGTGTGGAGTAGAAATAGAGTTGAGAGTAATCTCAAGCAATTATACAATCTATATAAAAATGACTGTCAATTTTTGTGACTCTTCTCCTCAAAAACTACTGGACCGATTTTGATGAAATTTTGAGAATAGCTTCCCATTATGTTGGATACTGTTCTTATCTAAGTTTGAACACAATCTACTAAGGGGTTCCCGAGATATTGCTAAAAACGATTTTCCATATAAAACATACTAAACGTGTTTCTTCTTATATAGTAGGCAATGGGCAGCGGAGCACGCGGGTTTAGCTAGTTTGGTATAAAGTAGATCTAAGCTTAGGAGCTCCATAAACTCAAAAAGCTCAACTTGCGTATAAAAAGGGCAATCAGTTAATTTCTGACGTCATTGATCAATTTCATATATGAGTCAGACTAAACACCAAAGGGATCCGTCTGTTACGCAAAGGACTAGTTTTTTTTACATTTTCTGACGTAAACGACCATTTAAGTATAGAGTTAAGATAAGTTTAGTAGCCCATGGAAACCCAAAGGAGCAGTTCAAAAGCTGGCATTGAAGAATGTTATTTTCTGATGGCCGTAATAGAACGCAATGTAGATTGATCCCAAGATACTTAATTTTCGAATATAATTGCTAATCCGAAAACTTCTGACTGCGCCAAACAAGTTCCAACGATATAGCGACTATGCTTTTATTTCAACATAGATGGACCTTACGCTGGTTCGCAGCTTCAGTTAGTTCTGAGCTACTATGACTTGATAACACCCACCTTATCAGCAGCCGCTAGGAGATCATCAGCCATTTTTTCTAAATTTGGCGCTTTGCCCGTGTATATAAATCGCAGCATTTCTTTAAGAACCTCATGATCTACATCGGTTATGGCTACACGATTCAATTTACGCTCCTCCATTTCATGCTCAAACATGGCGGCAAAGACATCACTGCGCGCTATAATCGAAATAAAGACTATTATTGAGGTATTCCTTACAGATTTTAGTTATAGCAATACATACCTGCCAGTATGGCCTTGTGCGCTTGAAATTCACGACCGCCCACAGAGAGCGTTACATCGCTAAATTTCTCATTGTCAAATAGATTGCCAAGATCTTCAGATAATTTACATTCGGGCACTTTAAATTGCACGATGTTCGATTGTCCAGAGATGTTTACACTGTCCGCCACAACGCTTACTTCACAGAATATAGTTAGCTTATCCTCGGGCAATAGACCATTCGCCTCGTCTAATAGAAAATCACGGCGTATAAACTTTTTGAAGCCCCAATCTTTACCCTGCACGAAACGATAAGCTCTGTGGAAACATATAAAGATAATGCATTAGTTTCAGTGTTTCGGGCATAAGACGAGCCGATCTTGAGACTTACCGCTGGGATTCCATTGCTTTGGTTTCCTCACGTTTTGCATTCAGTATGGAAAATTTGAACTTGGCTCTGACTTCTGATTTGTTACACGAAACTAACAGTAAATATAATGATAAGTAATCCTTGCTCTCCTCGTCTAGTCCCTTTGGATTAACCCGTAAACACCTTTAAGCAAGAATGGACGATATACGTTAGCTTCTTGTTTAATCAGAGCCAAGTTAGTTGTAGATCTTACCATTTTAGTTTGTCATTAGCACCGGCAGAGAATGTGGACGATTTGAGTACTTCACCCATTTCCTCTCGACAAAAACTAAAGTTATTTATGGTCCACATATAACTAAATTTCACCACTTTGACCTGCAAGTAAGCAAAGAGAGAGAAAAATTTGTGTTTTTGTGAGTTTAGCTTTGTTTCGCAGAGAAGGTATAAATAAAGATTGTGTACTAGTCTGTTAAATAGAGTGTTATTAGGATTTGGGTGTTCTTTTGGGTATGGAGCCTCTCAATTCCTTTTTGGCTAGCTTATTACGAGAAGTCAATCCACTAAAGCCCTTGGGAATTAAGTGCATATCTCACTGGAACCCGATTTTTATTCTCTAGAATGGCACAGTAAGATAATACTACCAACAGAAATTCCATAAAAGATATATGATCTTACAAACACCTCCAATTATAATCCTATCAAAAATTGTATGGACATTTTCGCTAAATACTCAATCAAGATAAGCTCAAATCTTTAAGTCTTTTCAAAGCATCTACTTGCAGCTGATCTAATCTTAATCATCTCATCTTTAGAGTATCAACAGCACTTTTCTATAAGATTAAAGTTTAATGCTGAGTTTCAGCTTATTTAAGTGCCCGATTTTAAGTCAAACTTAACTTAACAGTTAAGAAAAGGTTTAAATCTCTAAGATAACACCTGAAACCTTTGTCAACATAAAAAGAAAGGTCCTTCCCTTGCCGAGTTAAGTCTAGCAGCACCTAAGCCACTATATCTCTTAATATTGAAATTGCTACAAGTTCTTTAAACTTTCCTAGCTAAACCTGAGACCTTTGCTCGGTTTTCCTTTCTTACTTTAATGGATTCTGTTCACCTGCCTTGACAGGCTAGTATTAACCTGTCGCTGACAACGGAAATGCATTTTCCTGTGCTGGCAAATACCACAAAAATGGATTCAGCTTACAAAATTTGTAATTTGATCGGGCACCAAGGCAGAGAGAGAGAGAGAGAGAGATCCCTGAACACAATGGGCGCAACTATGGCAAATCCATAGGAATGCAAAAAAGGTGCACAAAGTGTTTATACATATGTATGTGCCGAACCACGTCGTTGCGGTCATTGTCTTGAAATTTAATCCTTTGTGGGATTTTGTTTGGGAGTATGTATTTTTGTGTTTGGTACAATATTTACCTGTGTGTAACACCAATTCTCAGCAACTGGCGTATTAACTTCCGGCAAGGGCGGCGATGGTACACGGCTAACCGCCATCGTGCTACTGGATGCGTGCAGGTTCGAGGTGACTCTAGCTGTTTGGCTTGCCTGACATTCGTTCACCGGCAATCTGCAAAAATAAAGAAAAAAGCGAAACATATATTTAGAACCACTGTGCACGCCATTAGGAACAAAAGGTAAAGCAAAAGGTTCTTTCAACTCGCCATACCTCGGCTCGTGTATTAAGTCCATAATGCTGCGCTCGAATTCGACTTTAATGAAATTTGTATCAGAATTCGAATATCTGGCCAACAAATTCAGTAGTTTCAAAAGCAAAGAGTTCTCCAGTTTGCCGCTCGTTTGCCCAAAGTCAAGTTTTGATAAATTATAAAATGTTCTTTGTTAATTTGTCAAAATATAAAACGTTTTACACTGCGACACGAGACGTAACAAGACACAAACGCACGGACAACACAAAATGAAATGCGCCAAAAAATGCATCAGCGCGCATATTGCAAAAAAAAAAAAATAAAAATGTGATCAAGTTAATGAACCGTTAGTGAGCGAAATTTGAGCGAGTTGCCGTGCGGAAGCTTTTAGCCGGTAACGGTAAATGCACTAAAAGTCGTTAGAGAGGAGCGAATTTGAGAGTTTCAAGAGTAACAGAGCCAAAGACAACCGTCGCGCAAGAGCAGCAAATGAAAACTGTAAACTGTGGCTAGGAAAAATCTATAAAATTTGGCCTAGAGGCTGAGCTGAGAGCTGCGCTGCAGGATGCACAGAGAGACAGCAAGGACAACAGGCAGCGGCGAGCATGGCAAACAATGGACTTCAACTTAGAGTGGAAAATTGACAAACAATGAAAACCCAAGGTATGCCAAGAAGGATCAACAACAACAATAACATGCATGGTTTTTGTGTGTCGGAGTTTTGAGCAGGCGCAGATGCAACCTAGCCATTGGCAGGAAGCAGCAAAAGCAGCAACAATTTTATACAATTAGGCAAAGAAAAACTCGGAAAATGTAAAAACTACATACAAGGCTGTTACAACAGTGGCAACAATTACAATAATAGACACACACAGCACAAGGCGCAGATTTTTCAAGGTGTTGCGAGTTTTCCAATACAAGGGCTACGGCTGCTGCGTATGTACCGAAAGGACCTTCAATCTGCTGCTGCTGCATGTGAGTGAGTGAGCGAGTGAGTGAGTGAGTGAGTGAGTGAGTGAGTGAGTGAGTGAGTGAGTGAGCGAGTGAGTGAGCGAGTGAGCGAGCGAACGCGCGTGCGTGTACAAAAAGGTTGACGTGCATTTCGTCAAGGTGAACAAACTGTAAACCTCACACACAATGACGACGACGCTGCGTCGACGTCGACGTCAATCACAGCGAGCGGGCAACGTTGGCTGCCGGAGTAGAACCTCAACCGCGACTGCGTACCTTGCCCATCAAACGGCTTTATTTCATTTTAGTGAGTACGTTTTAATGTTAATGACTTTGATTTGGCATTGAGACGCACGCACACTCAAACACCTGCGCAATGCCTGCTAAGCTGACTTCTCGACTTCGCTCTCGCTTGCTCTTATGCATTTATGCATGTATTTATGATTTTAATGACAATTCCAAGCTCCGAAGGGCTAACTGTTTGTTATGACATTGAAAATGCTTGTTTGAAGCAACAACAACAACAATGACACTGGCGCCGTCAATGCCCAAAAGGCTAAGTAGCAGAGCAACGGCGGCGGCGGCAGCGGCGTCGGCAGCAGCAGCAGCAGCAGAGAAGGTTAAACAGAAGTCAATAAAAAGAAGTAAAGCTGAAAAAAGAAATACATATCTTGCTAGGGGGGCAAAAAAAAAAGAGCAGCACAGCTGAACTGACAAGAGGCTAAGCGATTTGGGCGCAGCCAAAGTTAAACTCATGAAGATTAATGAGCAAGGGGAGCTGATGAGTCAGCAGTGTTGCTTATTAGGGTGGACCTTGACAGCATCTTAGAGCCTTGCATGAATGCATTCAGAACGGCAAAAGAGTCGTTCCCTTGTCAATGAGCACACGAATAACATTTTCGAAAGTCTTGGAAGCTTTAAGCAACTCGAAAGTGTGATTTTACCATTCTGTTAGCATGCTGCATTCAGAACGGCAAAAGAGTCGTCCCCTTGTCAATGAGCACACGAATAACATTTTCGAAAGTCTTGGAAGCTTTAAGCAACTCGAAAGTGCGACTCTACCATTCTGTTAGCATGCTGCATTCAAAACGGCAAAAGAGTCGTTCCCTTGTCAATGAGCACACGAAATACATTTTCGAAAGACTTGGAAGCTTTAAGCAACTCGAAAGTGTGATTCTACCATTCTGTTAGCATGCTGCATTCAGAACGGCAAAAGAGTCGTTCCCTTGTCAATGAGCACACGAAATACATTTTCGAAAGTCTTGGAAGCTTTAAGCAACTCGAAAGTGTGATTCTACCATTCTGTTAGCATGCTGCACTCAGAACGGCAAAAGAGTCGTTCCCTTGTCAATGAGCACACGAATAACATTTTCGAAAGTCTTGGAAGCTTTAAGCAACTCGAAAGTGTGACTCTACCATTCAGTTAGCATGCTGCGTCAACTCGGCACACATTTAGCTCGATGTTTGTTAAGATTATATTACGAGAGAATTACTCATATGCAGTGCACATAAGGTGAACACTCATGTTGCATGTGCATAATTGAAGAAATAGATTGGAAACTTTTAGATTTGAGGTTAATTCCAAGGCATATCTATTACAATATGTAGGATTATGCCTTGGTTCTACTAACACTACCGGCTGTTTCAATTTCAATTAAACTAGTAAAAGTAAAGCCTTTAAGCACAAAGAATTAAAAACAATTGGCAACTTACAAGTCAGAAAACGAGATTTTTACTTAGGCGCTTGTTACACGAAGCGAGATTTCCAAGCGAGCGTTTGTAGGCACAGCAATATCGCCCGTAAGATGTGTCGCCTACAATCTTATGCGACTTGCTTCATATTAGAATGTATTCTAATATCGAACGACATATTGTGTTATTTTTTACTTTCTTACATAAAAATCTCGATTCGTGTAACAAGCGACTCAATGATGCGCTTGATTGATGATGATTTTTTGCTCTATAATGTGTAAATTTTATGGTAATAGCGTGTCTATCCATAATTTTTCAAATTGCAAATTTTAAACGCATTTTTCGCCAAAAATTTGTTCCAAGTATAAAAATCTTCGATTGAATGATTGCTTTCAGCTATATAGATTTTATTGCCATCTTCACAAAGCTTATATTGTATTTATTTCTTTTAGTGTTTAAAACTTGCTGAACAAATCGTTGTCCGAAGAAATGAAACAGAAACAAATGCATGCAGCGTTTTACGATGCAATACCGATGTCCGCAATCGGCATCATAACACGGAATTGCATCGTTCTTATTCTTGAAATAGAGTCCGATATTGGAATAGGCCTGCTTAACTAGTTTACTACTTATATGAAAGGAAATCAATTCAGCATATCTACTATACATGTCTTTTAAGGACCACCTTAGCTTATACTGCAATTCGCTGCGCCTGCGCACACCGCACACATACATATCAACTGGCAGCTGAGACGAATGCATTTCGCTATGGACATGCTCGCTGCCGTCGTTGCTCTTTTCGCCTTGGGCGATCTTTGGCGCTGTGCAAACAAAGAGACTAGAACAGCAGCCGAGAACCTTCCTTTCAGCTCTGGACATTGTGTGGGCCCGGCGTAGGGAAGGGAAAACGCAATGAGCCGGACAGCGGCACAATAACTGACAAGAATGATGAGAGAAGGACACGTTAAGACAACTAAATATATCCGATTAGTGGAAAAGTTTGAAGTGTGTGCAGCGAGGGTTGGAGCCTGGCAGCTGGAAAATTGTAAAATGCGCGCCAAATCGAAAGAAAAACTTACACATTATGTAATTCAATTTGTGGCACTTTCCACACTTCCGACAACATTTCATTAGTAGTTGAATAAAACTTGATAAAAATCGGTTTACAACAACAACAACAACTGCCATAATAAATACGCCAAATGAACAACGACAACAAAAGGCAATAATAAAGAGAAAAATGGTGAAAATTTTCATTTTACAACAAATTATCGCATGAGTTTTCACTTGCATGTGGTTGTTGTTATTGCTGCTGGCATCAAAAGTTGTTGGCGTTTTCACCCATACAGCAACAACAACAAGAAAAAATGCTCCTTTCACTCGCGCCAGCAACAACAAATGAAAATTGCGCAGAAAAAAAAAAACAAAACTAAAAGCAATTTTTTTTTCGCTAACAAAAAGGAAACGCTTTTCTTTTACATAAATGTGGCGCTTGTTTGTCGTTCGCTGCCGATGCAAAGATAAATTTTATATACAACAACAACAACAACAAAGGCAGCAACAAAACGCGAAGAAGAAGCAGCAGCAGCAGCCACTAAAGGCAATTTAATTTAAATAATGTGAACTTTCAAGCCAATGAAAATGATTTCAACGCTCAAAAGAGAAACTCATCGCTTGGCGCTAAACTTCCGGTACAAATGCAACAACCACAACAACAACAACAACAGCAGCAACACCCACCCAAAGGAAAAGCTTAGCTTGAGACGACGACGACGTCGACGTCGACGCCGGCGTCGACGCTGCGCTCGCAATTTCTTTTCGCCTGCAATTTCACTCGCCGCTCTCTTTTAAACACAAATACTAAACTACTACAGTCACTGCCATATGTTTGTGGCCCATGTCAACACTTTGACGCATATTAATTTAAAAACTCCCACGCTCAAGTTTTTTTTTTTGTTGTTTTTTAATGTTGTCGCAACGCGTTTCGTTTTGGTTTGCTTATTTTCGTTTGTTTGTTCGTTTGTTAGTTTGGTTTTTGTCTTTCACTGTAAACGGCAAAGTAAATTCGTTTGAAGCTCGGTTCGTTACATTCGTGCGTCCATTTGCCTTGGACCCGCTGTAGAGTGGAGGAGAAAGCTCCTCTGCAGTTGCTTGCAGTTTTCGTGAAAGTCGGCGACGTTGATGTTATATAAAATGTATAAAATCATTTAAGTAGAGTGAAATTCGCGTCTCTTTTTTGTTGTTGTTATATTTTAGTTGTGTGAAATTTCATTTGCAATCGTTCATTTTCGCCAATTGGTTGGATTTGTGGAATTTTGCTTATTAGGAAAAACAATTGGGAAGTAAAAAAAACAATGAGCGCCGGCTTTGGGCTAAGATGTGAGATAAGCTTATGAAGTGTGAAGAAAAGTAAGCCACTTTCAACGGCAGTTTTGGCTGCGAAATGTTATACTAATAATAAAAGATTTTAGCGTAACTTGTAGATCTATATGCATAAAAAGCGAAGCTTATTTTTAGATAACTCTTATAGAATTTTACGCATTTTACGAAATTTGAACCTAAGTTATGTTTATTTTAACCTAATTTGTGAAACCACAAAGTTAATAAAAATCGCTTTTGGTTAAGGTTAAGCTAAAACTAAAAATAGTAATTTTCGAGTTTATGATAAAAAAAAAACAGCAAAGAAATCAAATTTGCATGTACATAAATACAAATACTAGTTGAAAACTAGATTTTTTACACAAATAAAATAAATTATACTAATTTGTACCTTCATTTTTTGAAAAAGTTAAGTAAAGGCTTTTAGTATCCCCATGCATATGTCTAACAACCGCAACCAACTTTTAATTTCCCATAAGCTAAAATATTTTTCCTCCAAGTCACCTAACTTTATAAATTTTTTTTCGGCTCTTACAAAACTTGTCTACAATTTGGCAATAAAAAGCCACATTGAAATCAATTTGACACACACACGCAATGCGACAAACAGCACGGAAAAAAAAACCGAAAACCAAAGCCAACCAAAAACCATGTCACAACAAACCATGTCCTATTTTCCACGCATAATGTTGTTAATTTTTTTTTTTGTTCGTTATTTATTATTTTACATAACTGCTGCGGGCGCGTTTTGTTTGTAATGCTAATAAAAAAAAAAAAGTAAAAACAGAGTTACAACTAGCTTTAGTTTTTGTCACACTTTACTATCAGGCAAGACAAAAACTGTAGCAAGAAAACAATGCAATGTTTGACAGCTACAACAAAGTAAGCCCAAATCGACCGTTGCAACATAAATAAAAGTTCATGTTTTTCGTGTCTTTTTGGGCTAATCATAAAGGGAAAACATATTTTGATTACGTAAATTACAAGCAGAGCGAGCCACAACTGCAGCTGTACCTATACATATGAAGCGCATTGTAAGCGAGAGTGTGTAGGCGGCGGCAAGCCACGAATTTCACCCGAAGCACGAAAAAGAAAACAAACTAAAGCGAAATGAGAGCACGTTGCTGCAGCTGTTGTTGTTGTTGTTGTTGTAGTAGCTGTTTAGCAACAAACGGCGCTTTTTATGTAATCGAAGTCGCAGCTTCAAATATACAACAACAACAACAACAAAAGCATGCGCTCAAAGCTTGCGGCGAAGTCGAAACTTGTTTATGACGTCGTAGCATGCGCTCTCTTTCACACTCTCGCACTTAAAAGCTCTCTGAGGCGCGTGGCTAGGCGCGATCGACGTCATTGTTGCTGTTGTTGTTGTTGTATAACACATTTTCACAAGCTTTGAGCAAACACACAGATACACACATTGACACTAAACGCCTCAATTCTTATCTTCATTATGATGATCGTAAATGAAATCAATAAATTAATAAACATGTTGTGCCCAATTTTCACACTATGCGCGCATTTTGATACCCTTTTATACATAGTGTACAAGAGTATTATAGATTTGTGCAGTGTATGTAACAGGCAAAAAGTCTTATCATTGACTCGGGTATGCGGGGATAGATCTCTGGGACCATAAGACCTAGAGACACAAAATGTAACCAAAAGATGCGTGTAATCCCATCTAAGATGAAGTTTATCGAGTTGAGTTGATATATGCCCCCGTTTCACCCCAGCAGACTTTTGCTCCGTTGAATCTATCAACTCGAAACTCCTCAGAGTGCGTCATTCAAAAATGATCGAAATCGGATAAATATATCAAAAGTTATAGTCAAAAATATGCTAATTTGAGCCCCCCTCGCCTATAAACTGCTCCAAAGTTCCACTACATGTAACATAGATATGGATACATGTGAGCTAGTTACAAAACCACCTTTTTTCAATGAAACCCCCCCTTCCCACGCAATCGATTTACCTTTTGATTTGAAAATTGCCACAGACATTTATAAATGTATTTTTGATGTATGTTACAAAATTCAACGACATTGGCCCAAGAATGCTGGAGTTTTGGTTATAAAAGTAATTTTTATCACCATAATAGCCAACTTTCCAATAGGAAAATTTGTCAATTGGAGCTTCCCAATAGGAAAATGTTTACAGGCATATCGATCTTATGAAAGGAGATATAAAAGTGGTTCTCATTTTAGCGTATTAGTGTTTATGTTTATAAAGAAAAAGTGTACAGGGTATTCCACTGTCGGGCAGTGGCAGTTCTTTTTGGAACAACTTAGCATTTGTTGTTGGAGGCTTGTTTGCATTTTGCCGCTTTTACCATTTCTCTGCACTTTCTAAACAAATTGTGCGACGAAGGAGCGTACAATACAAAAGGCAAGCAAGAAATTGGCTTTCATGCGTTTTCACATTTTTTGTTTTTGTCTTGCTTTCTTTTTCTTTGTGGATTTCTACTACTTTTTCTTTGGGCGAAGTTGTCTGCTTTTGGCTTAGATAGCTTGTTGTTGCTCTTAACTTCTATTTGGTTTTTTTTTATTGGTTTAGAAATTTTCGTGTATTTGCTTAGCTTGATTTCTAAGAGATTTGTTCTAAATAAAATGTGGGTTGAGTGAAAGAGGCGTTCATTATTGGTATTTCTTTTTTTTCGTGCACACAATTTATGTTTATTGGCTGAAATGCGTTAAGCAAAGTGAAAACTGAAGCTGCACTCTTAACTAGTGATGTAAAAAATACATCGATGCATCGAAAACATCGATCTGATGATCTTGAACATACGATGCATCGGCAAAACATGCATGTGTTTGATACCATGAAACATTTCATGCAACAGTTTTACAAATAGTGTTTGCAGAATTGAGAGTGCCATCTCAAAGTTTATTCAAAGCCCAAGCTCTCAGCGAAATAGACTACTAAGGGGGACGGTTATCAAAACTTTTATGTTTACTTTTAGTCGTAGATCTATTGGTCTGTATTTTATTATATCTAGAAGTCTTCTTATGTTCAGATAGCTTTAGTTTCACATATTTCGTATTATGCAACGAAGTTTCTTCTATAATAAAAAGCAAATCAGCATCGATGTTTTTAGTCCGATGCATCGACCTACATCGATGTCCATTGCCGATGGACTCTGCGATGGTAATGCACATACGCACATTATCAACAAATTGCTAGCGACAGGTTGTTGACAACAAAGCGCTTGGCAACATGTTGACAGCCAATGTTGATGACGTCTATGTTAATTATTTTAATTTGCCGCCTCAGTGAGTGTGTTTTTGAAAGTTTGAAAAGTGCACAAATAAATTTTAAATAATTTATACATGTTTATTAAAAAAGCCAAGAAAAAGAGTGTATTAAAAAATGGAAAGTTGCTGCCAGCAGCAGCAAAACTTCATTGAACGCAACACATCAGCCACTAATCAATGAGCTGAGCGAGCATTTTAACAACAAAAACAAAAAAAGCTTGATTAAGAAACTAAAAATAATAATATAATAAACGGCAAACACCTTGCGCCAAATTGTTGCATTTCACTTAATTTAGCTGGGAATTTGGTGAAAATTGAAAATTTATTTGGCATTGTTAAGACTGCGTTTAAAAGCTACTGCTGCTGCTGCCGTTGTTGCTATTTGGAAAGTTGAAAGGTGTCACAGCTGCAGCTACAATAATGCAAAGTAAAAGTCTGACAATCTCTATGTGAGAGGTTATTAATACAGTAAATCTTTGTATGCGAAGCTACGTTCTTTTCGTAAAAACTGTGTTTTCGTTGCGCTTGCGTTTACGATTCATTTAAAGTTCTGTTTCCGATTACAAAAAATGGTGCTCTATACTCTAATGGAACCGACGAAAGCACAGACAAAAGTTTTCTAAGCCAAAGGTACTTACATACATTAGGGGAAATGCTTTTCAAACACCAAAAAGTGTTTTTCACGCTATTAATTGCCGAAATGTTACGAGTTGACAAATGTTTTGAGAAAATGTTTTCCAAAAATATAACTTGAAATATGGTATGCTTTGTTTTTTTCTTTTCTTTTTTGTTTGTAAGACAGAGGTCTTGGCAATAAAACTTGAAAAATTAACTTAAGATAGTGCGAACTGCTAAGAATTCAATAAACTTTCTTTATTTTTTAACCATGCTTTACATTGGTACTTTTTTTTTTTTAAATAACATAAAAACGTTAAGAATAACGCCACACAAAAGTATTTCTTTTTCTTTTAATATTGACCCTAAAACGAGCAACTTTCGCTGAATTTAGAGCATAACGAGCTGATAATACAGAAATTGTATGACTTTTTCATAGCATTTGACTTACTTAAGAAAAACATTTTGTTGAAAAGTTTGACATAACATATGAAAATCAGAACACATTTAAAATAGTTTCAAAGTTACAACAATTACACGCAAGCTATACTGTAATATATAATAATTGAATGATTGAAGCCTTTATTTCAGTCGACTTTTAACTTAACAGCAAGTTATCTTTAAATCGAATTTAAGTTCAAAAACTCTGTTATTGTGATACCAGTAACTTTTGTGATCTTGGGAGAATCTATTAGGAAAGCTTTCCCAAACATTTCTCCAAAAACCAAGCAATTGTTATTTAGCAACATTTCTACTGTATTTCACATTAGTGTCATATTGCATAAGCATCAATTACTGGCATCCAAATGTTGCAGCAACATGTTGCCATTGTTGCTTGGTTGCTGGCCCTTTATGAGCTACGCTGCTGCTCCAAAGCACTGAAGCAAACTTCCGCTTTGCAGACACAACAAAAGACATGCACAAAAAGGTAGACGAAAGAAAACAAAACAAATCAAAGGCAAAAGCAGAGAACAAACTAAAGCAAAGCACAAAGTTGTGGCGCATAAATAATGATAAATGTTGCTGAACTGCATTGTTTGGCTGTCGAGTGTTGATTTGATATTAATGTGAGTGCGAGTGTGTGAGTGAGTGAGTGTGAGTGAGTGAGTGTGTGTGTGTGTGAGTACTCCCCCCTATAATAACGTTAATCACATGCTGATGACTGTTGATGCCGTCAGCGAAGCGACTCGACGTTGTCATCGTGCTCGCGTTAATGTTAATAAGCCGCAGCAGCTAGTGGTGTGAAAAATACATCGATGCATCGAAAACATCGTTGGTTGGCCTGTCATTTTCCGATGTTCTCAACAACACGATGCATCGGCAAAACATCGATATTTTCCCATCTCTTACGCCAACCTACAATAATTCAAGATTATGCCAAAGTAAGTAACTTATTCTCAGTTTTACAAATAGTGTTTGAAGAATTGAGTGTGTCATCTCAAAGTTTATTCAACTGCCAAACTCTCAGCGAAATAGGCAGCTAAGGGGACGGTTATCAAAACTTATAAGTTGACTATGTCGTAGATCTATTGGTCTTACATAGTATCTAGAAATCTTCTTATGTTCAGATACCTTTAGTTTCGCATACCTCATATTATATAACGAAGTTTCTCCTATAATAAAAAGCAAAATTTGTAAATATAAAAAAGTCCGATGCATCGACCTACATCGATGGACTCTGCGATGGTAAACATCGATGTTTTGGTCTGGATTTACATCACCAGCAGCAGCATGAGTCAGGGGTTACGCCGTCCTATCAGCAGTCAGTCAAGTGGTCAGCCAGCAGAAACGGCCAAATCCAACAGCTCCAGACATGCAACCAGATTGTTGCATGAAGGCCGGCCGACAAAGCCAGCAACATTGTGAAAATGAGCAACAAGTGCAAAAAAAGTATAAGTTGTAAAAGAAATGTAAGGAAAGAAAAGAAAATTTCTAGCACATGGTCAAAATGGCAAAAAAAAAAAAGAAAAGAATATTCATTTTCCATTCTCCAAGACACGTTCACAAATACATGAATAGTAGCTGTCTGTGCCTATGTATAAGTGCAACCATGCGCTCAATTTGGCTGTTAATGTGGCCCAATGACAAGCAGCTGTTGTCTCTTGTTGTTGGCGGGTTTGTTTGGTCTGTTGGTTTGTTGTTGGTTTGTTTGTTTGTTTGTGCCCCTGTGGGCGGGTCATACCAGGGCTGTGTCATTGCTCACAATGCTATCAAATGTTTTTGTTATTAAATTCATGGGCTCTTTGTTATTGTCATTGTTGTTTGCTGACCCACTTCAAATGCAGAGAGGCGCAAAGTTTAAGCTCTTTATGCAATTAATTAAACAATTATTGACAGACGAAGAGTAGTTTCTACAACTTCAAAGAGAACTTTATGCACCACCAGAACACATGTTTACATAGCATGTTATTTATATACTCTAACAGCGAGTTTTGATATTTTTAACATTTGAAAGTAACATTAACAGAATCGATATTGAAATATTCACAGACTGTTCCGTATTTCGATGCCAAGCTCACTTTTGACTTCCTTGGTTGTTGTCCCGTGTGGTGAGCGGGTTAGAGCATACCACCTCAGCAGGTCAAAGCTTGTCGTATGAGGCGACTTACAATGACACTGGGTTCTTTCGAGACCAGTCGTGCCACCCCAGGCCTTAAAAGGGTTGCGCGTAGGGTTTGGGACGCACCAAAACAGGCTGTAACCCGATAACACGGATTGTTATGGCCAGTTAAGAAGTAGAAGGTTGTATGTAAATATTTTAAATTTTTATTAGATTTAAAGTTATACAAATAAGCACTATTATTTAAGATACAAGAACATATCTAACTATATCAATTAGAGGTCAAACATTGTCATAATTGCATGATTTTCATAAATGCATGTTATTTACATAAAAATAATTGGTTATTTGCATAATAGTTGACTATTTAACCAAAAAACTGATTTGTCTCTAGTAATGCATGCTGTAAAAATGGATATTATTTCGGAGACGTATGCTTGTAAAGCGACTATTGGCATATTAAGCAGCTCGTCTGCAGTTTTGTTGAGTTTCAATGAGCGTTAGAGCCTAGTAGCATTTCAAATTTATTAAGGCTTGCTACTAGGTTTTGATCCAGTTTGGATCAACTATATAACTAAGAGTATTTGCACTTTGCCACTATATCCATTCGGCTTTCTTTTATAGTTTTGTTCTTTTGAGGTTAACTTCAGTTGGGTCGCTTTTTTTTTGGGGTCACAAGGCAACTCGAAACCCAACCCTGGCAGCACATGCTGCGTAAATTATGCTTGCCGCTTGCTGTTGCCTTTAGGGCGGACATCATGCCACTTGTGTGAAACGTTGCTAACAAAACACAAACACACACTCACATACAAAAAGACACGTTAAGAGGCGCACGCAAAGAGCTGACGACCAACTTAATTACTTAAGTTTTGTTTATTTGCCTGCCATGCGGACCACCATAATTACGGCATCGTTTATTTTGAATTCTACTGTATAGTATTGGATAGAGCATGAAATTTATGTTACGGTTCAGTAGGTCACAAGTGTTGCCCCATAAGTGAGTGAATGAGTGGGTGGTGGTTGGTTTGGCGCAAGCTGTGACTATATAATGTCTATATAATTGTATTTTATACACATTGTAAATATATACAGATTTTTGAGGGCACATATACATATAGAAGAATAATCAGTTTCAAAAATCATCAGCAAGTAGTAGAGTCATACTGAAAACCAATTACTTACGCAAGTAAGGTCATCTATAAAAACCATCTAGGTTACGTCGAGGTTAAAAACTCAAACTAGCGCACAATTGTCGGGGCATAAAACTACAAGTCATCAAAATTAATACAACAACAACGAAAATTTATATGAAAACAAGCCAAACTTTGAGCGCGACAAGAAAAAATAATATTTTGTTGTTATTACAGTAAACATAAATCAAGGATGTGCTATTAAATGTGGCTTCAATAAGCTATGCGTAAAAGAACACATGTATTATAGCCAAATTTGGCTAAAGCGATTCTGAGTTTTCAGCTATAAAAAGTTAGTTCAATAAACTGTCTTGGACCGAAATTTAGCTAACGCAGCTTTATAACATTTTTGTTAGTTATTAAAAAAAAACCAGTTCAATAAACTCTATTTCATTTGATATAATATGCTAATCAAAAAATTAGTTTCAAGTTCAGCCAAGCAATTCACAAGAGCAGTATAACAGTTCAGTTAAATCAAGGATATGCGGTTATCGAATGCTAGTATTATGTAAGGCCGCACAATACTTACATACATTCAAATCGATTTCAAGAGCATCAAAACATGAAGCTATAGCTATATAGCAGTAAAGTTCAATCTATGTAAATTTACAAAATTTGCCTTCATTTATTGTAGCTTCAAGACCATAAACGTATATTTCATAACAGTTCCGTATAACAGTTACATCCAAAGTTTATCTTCTTCTTCTCAACTGGCCATAACAATCCGTTATCGATGTAAATACATTCTTTCATTGGAATTGTGGTTTTACGTGGTGGGCACAACCCTTTTAAGGCCTACTGGTCTCGAAAGAACCCAGTGTCATTGTTACAGGCTAAAGTAATCCTAAGCTTATTTAGTATATTTAAGTTAAGTATGCAAGCTGAACTAACTTTCAGTAAGCCAAAAATTTTTTTGGTAGCATAATTATGTTGTATAACAGCAATGCTAATGTTAAGCGAATGTTAGCTCTGTATAAAAGCTAAAAACACTAAAGAGCTTATAAATAAGCTTATTGAGCATAAGTTTACGTTGCATAACAGCACAGTTATGTTTACAACTGAAAATGCGTTAACACTATGTTAAACGTGGTTAGACACTTATGCTAAGTTTACACTGCCGCTGTAAACACAATGTTCAGTGTAAAAGATCTTGGAAGAATGCACAGTTATGTTTACTACTAAAGATGCGTTTACACTATGTTAAACGTGGTCAGACACTTATGCTACGTTTACACTGCCCCTGTAAACACAGTGTTCATAGAACAGATCTTGAAAGAGGATTCATATCTGTGACGATCCGCATCTGTGCATTTACACTAAACTGTGTCGCCGTGAAACTACGTTGTAAACGATTTTTGCAAAGAAACCAGCTCAAAACTCTTTATCTCTAATACATATTGAAAAATCATATTTAATAAACACAGCTGTAGGCTTCCCTAACAAAGCATAAACATATGCTGCTTAACAACAACGGTAAATCAAATGTTGCACTATTATCGTTAATAGTATGTTCGTTATCTATGCAAATTGGGTCATAGAAAAGGCGCATACACAAGCTTAAATTAATACCAATGGGCTATCATTTTAGGCCATATTTACACGTTGATTATGTTGCAGTAATCACAAGTTTGCGCAACGTGTAAACGGTTTACACGACGAGCATGAAGTTAACACAAAATTCTTATATATTTACCTTTTATCACAGAAATTTGCGGCGGCGTTACAAAATTCCTTAGAATTGGGGCATTTAACTAATAATACTAGGCACAGAGGAGATTGTTGCTGATTGCTGTTGTTGCTGTTGTTGTTGTTGTGGTGGTGGTGGTGTTGGTGGTTGTTGCTACTGTGATGTTGGTGGTTGTTACTGCTGTTGTTGTGGTGGTGTTGCTGTTGCTGTTGTTGTTGGTGTGAGCTGTGGTTGTTACTATGATGCTGCTGCTGCTGCTGTTGCTGTGCAGGATGCGCGCAATTAAAATGCTGCGGTGATTGTTGCTGTTGATAATGCGACGAAATGCGCGATGGCGATGGGGAGGCAGAACTGGCTGCAGAGGAGGAAGATGACGACGACAAAGAGGAGTAGGACGATGATGATGCGGTGGATGTCGAAGCGCTGCTTGTATGCTGCTGCTGATTCAAATGCCGCCTTATAGACTGATTTATGCGATTTGTAATGGAGTTGGTCAAAGCGGAATGATGGCTGTGCAGATGAGGCGGCAGGTGGGACGACGAGGACGACGACGACGACGACGACGACGTAGACGATGAAGCGTTGCTAGAGCTGGACAAAGCTGATGAGGAGCTGCTGGCGGCACCAAATAAACGGCTAGCTATAATGCTGTTGCTGTGGTTGCTGTTGTTAATGTTGTGGCTGTTGCTGTTGCCGTTGTAGTGTGTGTTGCCTGCACAGGCGCTGCTGCAGTTGTTGCTGTTGGACGTTGACGACGATGATGACGACGACGAGGTGGAGGCGGCGTTTGAGGAACTTTGTGTGCGTGTTAAAATGTTTTGCAAATTGTTTGCACTGGCACTAAAAGCCGTTTGCAATATGTTGCTTGGCGTTGCCAAATGTTGGGCCAGTGTTGCTGTGCTACTTCTGCTAGTTGTTGCTGCTGCTGCTGCGGCGGCGGCGGCGGCTATAGTTGCTCCACTTTCGTAATTCAGGTGACCCAAATGCTGTTGCAAAACTGAAGGTGCTGCTGCTGTAGTTGCTACAGCGACGACCGCTTGTTGCTGTTGCTGCTGATGCGGCGGTGTTGGCGGCGGCGTGCTAACAGCGTGTGGGTGTTGCGGCGACGTTGACGCAGACGCTGACGCGGACGCGGACGCGGACAGCGATGATCTGCGCAGTAATACTGGAGGCGTTGATATCAATTGTTGCAGGCGACTGCAGTTGTTGCCGCTGCTGCTGCTGCTCGCTGCGGCCGTCTCGTTGTTGTTGTTGTTGCTGTTGCTGCTGCTGCTCGTTCGTTGGCTTAAAGCGGCTGCAACGACATTTTCGTCGTCGTTTTGGCAGCAACAATTATCACTTGGTTGTTGTGCTTGTTGTTGTTGCTGCTGTTGCTGCTGCTGCTGCTGTTGTAGCTGTAATTGTTGTAATAACGCTGGCGTTGGCTGCAGCGTTGACGGCGGCGGCGTTGGCTGCTGCTGCTCCAAATTCAAATTGACATTTTCATTTTGATAGATTTCATGAAAATTTCGCTTTTTCTTAATTTTTACATAAGGCTCAAACATTTTCCAATCGTATGATGACAAATATTTTTTTGCTATTTTATTTGTTTTGTTTTTTGCTTAATAATTTTTATTTTTTTTTGCTCACTTTGTTTTAAGCTTTTAAACTTTTTGCTTTTGCACACATCTACACACACACACAGAAGCACTAACACATATGTAAAAACTGCACACTTTTGATGCGCGTATAAACAATTTTTGGCTCAGACAAATTTTATCACCAATAATTTCTTTAATTTTATTTCTCGTATATACTCATATACACTTTGTGTTTTGTGCTTTTTAGCTGTTTTTTTTTTGCGTTTTCTTTGACTTTGTATTTTTTTTGTGCTTGAAAATTTGTATAAATAAATTTTTGATTGTTTGATTAACCGTTCAACGCGTAGACACGCTTTGCAAATATTGCTTAAATTTTTGTTATAAATTTGATTTTTTCATTTTATACAAAAAATCTTTATATTTTTGCTGCTGTTTCTTGTTGCCACACTTTTATTATACTAGAAAAAAGCTGCTGCCATACTCCACATGCCGTTTTTTTGTTGCTGTTTTGCACTGCTTTTGGTGGCGTTTCAGCGGAGACTCGAATCGAACGAACCGTTTCGCTTGAAAGTTTTGAACGTTGTGAACGAATACAACTGAGCAAAGAGTCAAGCAACCGACCGCACGAACAACTGAGCGCAATGACGACGCTGACGAAGCTAACGACGACGACGACTGCGGCCCGATTTCAGTGCTTGGTTTTTGGTGTCGACGCTGACAGCACAGCCAGCAGCGTTTCAGTTTTCGTTTCGTTTCATTTCTATTGAATAACATTCATTCGTGGGTTTCACCATGTAACGTAAGCAGCGCTGCCAGCGTTACGCTGCCAACGTCAGCTGCAGCAATGTAATGTGGCGAAACGTAAAACTCTCACACACGCTAAGGTTACTGGGATACACACACGCACACCTACACTTTCGTTTCGAGTAAGTGGCGGTCGCCGCCGCGTGCGCTGCTTTGTGTGAGGTCGACTGACTCGCATGGGAAAGGAAGCGCTACGGTTACGTTGACGTTGACAGCGACAGCGACTGCGACGCCAAACGGTAACGGCGACGACACTGAAATTAAGCGCAAGTGCAAAGAGCAGCAGCAGGCAGTACGTCGTAAGCTAGCACATGGCAGCGTTTTGGAGAGCGGCAGCGGCGACACAAGCGGCTGCTATCAGTAGTGAGCGTTTTTCGTTAGCAGCTGATAATTTATCTATATGCAGTGTTGGTGGTACTTTTTGAAAAAGGTAGTATAAATATGGCCAGAAGTTTGTTGCAGTGTTAGAGATGGCATGTTTAGAGATCCTGATATTGAGTTAGAAGGATATGTCATACCACGATGGTGTTTTGATATCCTGGTGTCAGTGTCAGTATATTTCGGAATCACACAAAAAGTGTGAAAAGAGAACTTTTAGAATTTGCAGTACTAGCAAGAACACTTGTAACTGTTCCAATATTCTTTAGATTCCAGTAGTGGAGCTTTAAACATGGGATTCTAGTGATTCGGGGCACAGAAGTACTAAATTCATTGTACATTGGCGCACAGAGTATAAAAACTTCGACCTTTTGACGGCTGTACCATATCGTTTCTACTGCTGTGCGTAAGTGCGTGTTGACAGGACCTCAGTGCGTTATGTGAAGTGGTGTAGTCACGTTGTAGACTACAACTACAACTTGTAGTCCCGAGGCCGAACGAGTCAGTCGCCAGCCATGTAGGAAGACCAGTGCTCACATTGGCTACATTACAATCATTTAGTTAAAGATACACGCAAAATCACATATATGTACATACACAGCCGCCCGTGTGGTGAGCGGGTTACAGAATACCACCTCAGCAGGTCAAAGCTTGTAGTATGAGGCGACTAACAATGACACTGGGTTCTTTCGAGACCAGTAGTGCCAATTCAGGCGTTATAAGGGTTGTTCGTAGGGTTTGGGGACCCACCACGTAAAACCACAATTCCAATTAAACAATGTATTTACATCAGGCCGTAACCCGATAACACGGTTTGTTATGGACAGTTAAGAAGAAGACATACACAGTAGCAGCAGGCTGTTTCTTCAAACTATGCCGCTGTTCCGTATACATATCAAATAGTAGTATCTTGTAGTATAGGCTTCTGCTTCCTGCAGCCCTCCTTGTGCCCTTCGCTTTGGCTTATCTGGGAGCAAGCGTTGTCGTTGTTGCGCTTCCTATTATTCTGTTGCTTCTCTGGTACTCATTATATCAAAGTTGCGCTGCTGCTGCCTGCGCCGCGTCGCTGCTGTGGCTTGTATCTGTTGCGGTTTTGTTGTGTTTGGGGGTGCCATACGATTGTGTGTGTATCCGGCGCGGGGCGTTGTCGGCAACATATGTCGTCGTCGTCATCGTCATCGTAGTCATCGTCGTCGGCAAACATTTGAGCTCTGCGCATCGAGAGGCCACAGGCCACCCAACTGGCAGCAGCAGCAGCAACTGCTACTTTATTTCATGGACTGTCGATTCTCCACACTTCACTCTACTTCAGTTCTGGTTACTCCTCTGTACACTCTACTCCACTCTATTCTACAGTCACCACCACTCAACATATACGTTTCATTTATGGCTTGCAAATTAGCATTGGCTCGCTTCGTGTGTGTCCTTTTCTCACACACACATACAGCTACTGTGTGTGGCCCATTAGTGCAACGATGTGTCAGAGTCAGAACCCCTGTTACAGGCTCTCACCTTAATGTGTGAAAAATTTGAATATAATGCCTCCTTGCATTTGCTTTGATGTTCTGCATTTGCAGAAGGTGTTGAAACACCCGAAAGATTGACTTACGAGGTAGTCAGTTGGCATCACTATTGGCTAGAGGTTACGCACCCATTGATTGGATCTCTTATATGGCTGTTAGAGGCCATTTGACGTTCACTGACCTTTAGGCGGCACATTAATTGCAGACCAAAAATTCCTCCCTAACTGGTTTACTGGTTTACCTTACATTAATACATCAATAAAAAGAGAGACGATTTCAATGAGCATTCATTGCGTGCTACTTTCACAAAAACAACGCTGCTTTTGAAATCTATTGCAAATGAGTTATTCATTAGTTTAATACAAATCGATAAATCGATTTTTAATACATTGCCCAGAGAAATTCGATTGTACTTTTCAACATGATTTAAGATGAATTTGATACAAAAATCAATATAACGCTTGAATAGATACAGTAAAACCTCGCTATGTGAGTGAATCCTAAATTGCGATTCCCTGATTTGTTATATAAATGCAACGTATGAAAATGTACAGTAAAACCTCGACAGGCGCAAAAATAACGAATTTGAGATTACTCATTTTTCTCTAAGATGAGGTATCCAAATTATCTAATATCCAACATTTTTGAGATGTGAAATTTTCAGAACTGATTTTCACTATCGATAAATTAAAAACACGCTGAGGGGTCAAGGTTAGGAAGGTTGGATGGAAAAAAACCGATAGTACTATCGATAGTAGCGAATCTTTTGGATCCGACGGTACTATCGATGCTATCGAAAATGTTGACTGAAACTTTCAAAAATGACAAAAAACACAACCGTTTGCACAAAAACGAAAGTTAGGGAACCCTTTATTCAACGTCGGCAGAGTTATCATACCTTTATAAGTGTACCAACAAAAATGTTATCAGAAGATGCACATTTTTCAGTAGCAGATAAAGTTCGTCGAGTCACATTGATATCTCAGCACGTTCCACCGTGACAGAATGTCGTAGATCGTTGTATGTAGTGTGTGTGGCCACTTTAGAAGCTATAGGTAATAATGTGCCAATTTTAGACAGCTTCTCCAACAAGCTGCAATGAAATTTCTGTTTTACATGCCCTTTGGCAAATGAACCCGGAAACGAAAATCAAGTGAAACACTTTGTTATGGATTGCGGTGAGAGCTTCCAGAGAAAAGAACGGTAAGCAAAAGGTCCGGTTTCAGGATGCAAGGCGCACTTTTTCGCTAAAATCTTGCTTTCTTTACACTCCGAGTCAAATTTTGAGTGTTTAAACTTTAAATTTCTAGCCAAAACGAGGTCCTACTGTGTTAGTGTCTAATTTTAGCTCGCACACATGATTTACTTGACATAAATTTCCATATAAAAACGTCGAGTTTACTAAACAAAAAGGCGGGGAATTAGAGGCGCGTCAATTAGGCAGCTAACAATAACCCAATTTTCACAACAACAACAAAAGCTTAAAACTCAAAATGATGACAAAATTGAAGCATTACTGGCAGCGCAGCAGCTGCGACGCAAACAGCGCAAAAATTTGAATAAACTTCGGTCAGCTGCTCAACAAAATCAAAGCTACCTGCAAGCTAGCACACACAGATACACACACACACACACACACACACACACACACAGATACATACAAAGGCATGTGTGTAGGCAGCGGGGGCAGCGTCCGCTACATTGACGAAAGTGTTAATTGATTGGATTGCCTTCAACGGCGGCAATCAGCGAGCTAGCGACCAAAATACTTTGTATGAAACGGGTTGGATGGCCAAGCTAAATATATAACAAGATGCCCGTGAGGCGGCTGTGAGTTGGCAACGCATCCGTTAGATACAAATGGAGTTGTAAAAAGCAGCGCAGCAGCAGAGCAGCGGGTTGCTTAAAAGCTGTGGGATAACTTCCGCACTCGAGTATCTATGTGTCTGGTGTGTGTGTGTGTGTGTGTGCATGAGTTAGGTGTGTTTGTGGCGAGTGAAACTTTGAGATTTTTCGTAATCACTTTGGAGCAATTCATGTACAACATTTGGCGTTTTTTGGTTTTTGCCGAGATATTTACATTTCACATTTTCACAATTTTGTTTCGTGTGTCTTTCCTTTGTTTTTATGCAATTGCTGAGCGTATACTTAATTTGACAAGTTTGAAGTGTTTAAGAAGGGAAACTGCGATTTGATCAAAAAATAAAGAATTTTCATTATTATGCAGTGCAAAAGCTAGACATACATGTCTGTTCCCAATTTTGGTCGATTTCGTTAGTACAGTTATTTCGACCAGAATTGAATTGACGCTTCTTGAATGACATTTGTATATTTAAGGTTTCTTTTCAAAGTGGGAACAAACTTTTGGCCGTTAGTGTAATTGGCCTCTACTGTGACAGTTAAACTGGGTTTTGTTTGTTTGTCTTCGAGAGCTTCGATTAGGTTAAAATATATATCTAGCCCAATTTTAAGAAAACACAATACAATATTAGGCCCAGAAACACTTTTTGAAGTGAAACTTTGCAAGTCGCAAACACTGAAACGGAAATCAACGTGAAACACTTAATAATGGCAATTAATTCCCAACATCTGCGACAGAAGTTTCATCTTTCTTCACTATTAATTCATACCATCTCCGAAAGAAGGTTCATTGTGCTTTACTACTTATAAAAAACTGATATGGTAATCAAAATGAAACACTTGATAATGGCAATTAATTCATACCATCTCCGACAGAAGTTTCATCGTTCGTCACTACTCATAAAAACTGAAACGGAATTCAAAATGAAACACTTAAACTTGGTTTCATAAGTTTCACAACATACTCAAGAGCTGGTTTTATGCCATCTTCATCAGAAGTTGCACTTCCATAGTGCTAAGTAACTAAGTTAGTTTTCAAACCACATTTTTGCATTGGTTATTCAAAATTTAGGCAACTGTATTAGAGATACATTTCCAACTGTCCTCAAATCTAATTGAGATTCCCACAAACACAATTTTGATTAAGAGCTGAGATAATTTTGCCCAAAAACGTATCTTTACCAGATCTTAAACTAGTGTATATAAACTTTGGATTGATAGCTTTCCCATTTTGTTTTTGTAGCTCCTTAGTTTGTTGCTCATATAACAAATGAAAGATGGAACTAGCGCTGCTTTCCGCATTTCACACAACGGCAACAACAAATAAAGAAATCGACAGCGCTGCTTTTGTTTTTGTCGTCATCAATGCTATCGAACTGCCAATCGATTAATTGCGGCTTAACTTAAGCTTAAACTATGGCTTCATTTTGTCTTTCTTTCTTTCCGCTTCAGCCTTTTTTTTTTTGCGCTTGCTTTCTTTTTGCTGCTGCTGCTACTCTGTATTTAAAATGTATTTATTGTTATTTTTTTTTTTACCTTTTAAGAGTTTTGTTATTACAAAACTGGCAAACACATTTCAATAAAATAGTCGTTTTTTTTGCGGCCGCTCACGCGCCTATCCGAAACTAGTTCATCGATAACTCATAAAACGATTTACAATTTAAATTTTAATTCACCTTTCGTAATCTTTGGGCAGGGCTAATGTGAAAAAGTGTTGAAAATCATCAAATACCGCATATAAGGCAAGGCGAGTTTCACTGCCCGTGGTTGGAATTTATTGAAAGATTCAACAATATACAACAAGCAAGCTGGTAATTAGTTCGCAACGGCTTGATAAGTACAGGAAATTGTGTTTCCTTAATGAAATTAAAAAAAAAAACTTGACGGGACGGTGCCCGACAGTGGAATACCCTGTAGCCTTTTTTTTTTAAATAAGCACTAAATCCAGCATACGGTAAACTGGGAACGAAAGTATTTTCTATTATGTCTCTTTTTAAAAGTTCAATATGAATATAAGTATTTTCCCGTTAGGAAGTTCCAATTGACAAGTTTTCCTATTATTAAGTGGGGGCTAAAATTACTTTTATGCCCATAACTCCTGTATTCTTTCGTTGAATTTTGTAACATAGATCGATCAAAAATCAGGTAGCGATTAGGGTCACACGAGTCTCCACACCAAATTTTGTAACTCTAGCTCACATGTATCCATGTCTACATGCAGTGGAATTTTGAAGCAGTTTATAGGCGAAGGGGGAGGGTAAAATTTGCATATTTTTGCCTATAACTTTTGATGTATTTATCCAATTTCGATAATTTTTGAAACATAGACGCACATAAACACGACGCACACGTCTCGTGTCGAGATAGATTGAACGGAGCGGCTGTAAACCGCAAACATATGTTACAGGGGAAGCGGACAAGATATCGACGTGATTAGACAAATTTCATCTTTTCGGTGTAAATGGGCATCTTTTGGTAAATTTTTGTGCCGCTACCTTTTATAGTGTCTGATATCTCGACGTTCATTCGGAAGGACGGACAGACGGACATGTCTATATCGACGCGTCTATTGCTCCTGGCCATTTTTGCACATGGAACATATGGTCTTTCTGCCTGTTGCATACATTGCACAAACCTTTAACACTTTGTGTACAGGGTATAAAAAAGTAAATGAATTGTTTTGCAAATGCGTTTGTCATAGGCAAAAAGTAAAGTTAGGGTTTTGTTTGAAGTGATATTTCAAAGCTACTAAAGCATCTCTACATAATTGGTTTTTTTTCTTGAAACTCAAAGTCTAATCTTATCTGTCACAAAATGAAAGCCAGTTATTGTGTTCATTCAGCGTTTTGGTGACAAAATTACAAATAGTCTAAGAATACGTGCAGCATTTCACAACCCCGCATTGTAGCTCGAGCTCAAGGTAATTTGTCAATGCAACGGAAGCTAGTGCTAAAGATAAATCTTTAGATTTAAGCCAAACCCACCGAGCCTGCAACCTTGCTTGAGTCCTAAAAACAACAGTTCGAAACAAAGCATCACAGACACGTTGTAAGAGAACACCCAGGCGGAATTTCGAAAGATTGTAATCAGGCGTATTTAGAAAAAGAAAAAAAAAAACCCAAAACGTCAAAACAACAGCCTCGAGCTGAGTGGCTAGGTGGCCCGCGCATACAAAGGCACAAAGCCTAGCCGTCCGTCTATACAACTGTGAAAAGGTAAATTATGAAATTTGATTTTAGGAAAAACTCAAAAATACCATTACCAATGCGATTTAAATGGCCAGTAACAAAAAGGAGCAAGTGTCCGTGTACAGAGGCAAAACCGCAAGAAAAGACAGTGCCTCAGGTCTAAGAGTATCCCACAGCGTTTGTTTACGCTCATTAAACGTAGAAAAAAAGGCAAATAGGCAGCTGCCGGACAAAGTGCATCTAAAAAGAGCGAAAGAGAGCTCGAGTCTAGTTGCACACCTATGTAAGTGCACCAAGTGCAGCCAGAGCGAGTGCGCGCGCACCTGTAGCCTGTTGAGAGCTCGCGTCATGTGTGGCCCGATCCCAGCATTTCTAACAATTATGCCTCAATGGCATATAATTCAATCTTTACTTGTTGTTCTTCGCTTGACGGAAACGACCGGGACAGGGGAACAAAAGAGAGACGTAGAGGAATGACGGAATGACGTTGATGGCAACCGCAACGCTTCTTGCCTTTTGTGTTTGAGCTGAACGCTTGATGGATAGCTGAAAGACTGATGCGACATGCAAAGAAAGCCACACACATACATGCATGCACACATAAATAGAGCCCAAAGAACTTGCCTCTGAAAATGTAGCTTGAGACGCGCTAGGCTAATTTGAAGTGCGTGTAGCTTGCTGTGTGGCCCTGTCTTTAGAGTCTTGATCTTTGGCAAAGATTCTTTGGTTATGTGCACTTTACTTGTACACTGGTCGGCATATATATTTTGACATGCCAAAAAATGATCAAATTTGTATAATCGACAAGTTTGGGATATCGCTTGCAGTAATAATTCTTTAGACCATTTTAGGTAAGCCGTGATTTTCTAGTAACAACTTATACCTTGAATTAAAGGCATGTTCATACTGAACTAGTGTATTTTGTTAGAGGAGTCCAGCATATGATACTGTCGCCTTTATGGCTTTTTCGCAAACAGTATTTTTTGTGAATATTTGGATTTAGTCTCAAAGAACATCTTTTCTTGAACGAATGGTACTCGACACTTTTATGCCAATACCATTTTATTAGTATGTTTTTATAGTATTTTTGCGAATTTCAAGCTTTAAACAGTATTTCTTGGTGCTATAGGAAAGATTGGCCCATTTGTTAATGGCAGCTTTGGTGAATTATCCTTTAGGTATTTTTTTTTCTTTGGTCAGCTTGAAGTTCTTGCACGATCTGTTGATCTGTAGTCTTCCGACTACGCTGGCAAAATTTTGTTGCGTGGGGTGGGATGTACCGTCACAATCAAAATGTTAATGAAATCTTAAAAAAATCTATATTTTCATGCAATGTTTATGTGACATGAGGGGGAGGGGGGTTTAAATGTGACTGTTTATGACAAGGGGGGAGGGGATTCATAATCTTCAAAATTTTGGTGACGTTATTTATGAACAGCCCCTAAAAAGCTTCAACTGGTATAACAAAAAGACACAAAATTGCTTGATTTATGATGAATATTGTATCTGTTTGGCATCTGTCAAAATATATATGCCGACCACTGTAGCTGCGGCACAAGCAGCGATTCCATAACATATCGACATAAACACACACACGCACACATACCGCTTCTGTTGTTTGCCGGCTTAGGCCGCATTTGCGCATATCCCTTTAGCCAACATTGAAAAGGCCAAAAGCATTTAATACAATTTTTCTGTTTTTTTTTTTTTAATAATTTAAATATAAGAAATAAAAATGCCACCAAGGTAGTTGCGGTCGGCATTTCTTGCGCAGACGCGAAGCCTAAACAATCACACACACACACACACACAGACACACACACACACACACACACACAGATACTAAAGTGAGCAAACATGTGAGGCACCTTTTGCCGATATATTCTCGGCAACCGCACACGAATTTCAACAGCGTTGGTGGCATTTCTCAGATGTGAAGTCGTCGACGCCAACGACGCCGCCGCCGCCGACGACGACGACGACGACGACAGCGTCTACGAAGAAGCCAACCAAGCAGCAAGAAGCAAGCAGAGTACCCAAGCAACCAAAGAGCAACAACTACAACAACAAGTGGAACACTTTGCTTTGCATTCCCGCAGCTCCAGCAACTCCCGTTCCATTTTGATGACTGTTGGGTGTATATTTATAGTACACTGGCAGCGGGCATATTAAGTTTGTATTGATTGAAATGGGCGTGGCAGCGCCCATTTATCAATTATAACAATCTGTCTATTTCGAACTAGTTCTATTTGAAACGAAATTTGATACACTGACTATTTTTCTTCTAAAAGCGTCCTTAACATGTACTCAAAAGGTAAGATAAAAATAAGAATTCTTAACTCAAATTTTTTCAGCCAGTTTTTATCCGTTTCCCAACAAGAAGTGGTTAAGTTGAAGTGCATTTTTATGTATTTTCGAAATATTTCATTTATATTAAGATTAATGATCTAATGAACGTATGTTATAACAACCGATGAAGTTCGCTCCATGTTTTTATGAACGATTATGTGACTATATGTTGCACTGAAGATCTGCATTTATATTAATGACCTATATGGTCCATCTGTAAAGTATATACATATACATATAATGAAGTCACCAAAATTTTGAAGATTTTTACCTCCCTTTTCAGTTATATGGTCAACCTTTCGTTTTATTTCTTTCAATAACAACCAGTGTTGTGTGGCAGATTTCGTCGCGAAAAATTCGCTTATGTGCGTATTAGGCTTAAGAATTTTGCGAAAATGGAAAAAATACTTTCGTCAGCCGAAACGAAAATGGCACAAATATGCACATCAAGTGCAAATGGCGATTCGAAACATTGAAGCACATCAAGCACTTTTAAATATTAAAAATGTGTATAGTTCCACATTTATTACTTCCAGCTTAAAGTCAAGACTGTGTTTTAAAGTTACACTCGAAACTGGAGCACAGGAACCGAAAATCCATTGTAATAAACTAATGGAAGAGGAAAATTGAGTTTTGTTAGCATACAAAATTTTTTGGGAGCTATTCTTTACCTAACAAATTTAGTATAAAAAAGTCAATTCTGATCTAATTTTTTAAGCAAGTAAAATCCATTGTAATCAACCAATGGAAGAAGCAAATGGAGTTTTGTTACCATACAAAATTCTTTTGGGATCTGTTCTTTCCCCAACAAATTTAGCATAAAAAGGTCAAATATGATCTAATTTTTTAAGCAAGTATAAGTATCATCGCTCAATCGATAGTGTATTTTGACTAGTCCATCCGGATCGTCATTTCGTTGAACAATTTGGCTTAACGAACTAACAACCACGACAAGTTGTCTAAACAGATAATCATAAGAATTAACATTCCGCTATGTAATGATATCGATATACATTAGGGTGGGTCGAACAAAATGTGTAAAAACCCGTCCCTTATTTGAAAGCTCACGACGAGAGTATCTCAAAAGTACAAAGTACGAAGAACCTTATGCTAGATTTTTATAAATGACTAGGGAGTTCCGCCCCCTGAACGCTCCGCTCAACAGATCTTATTCCTCTTCTTCTTCCCGTTGCCCTTCCTGAACCGATTCCCCTTCCAGTTCCTCTTCTTATTTTTCATTTTCTCCTTCCTTATCATCCTACTAAGACCAACTGCCAGTTGAACAATTTGTTCATTGGTCTTTTCTATTTGCTTCATTAGCAGTACGTTCCCATTACCCTTCCCAATCCCGTTGCTCTGCTTCTTCTTCTCCTTCCTTATCATTCCATTACCCTTCCCATTCCCGTTGCTCTTCTTCTTCTCCTTTCTCTTCCTCATCATCATACTAAGACCAACTGCCTGTTGTACAGTTTGTTCATTGGTCTTTTCTATTTGCTTCATTAGCAGTACGTCGCGAACAGCGTCCAAGTTTTGATATACTTTGAAAAAACAAAAAACCAATTATCCTCATTCCAAGGTCTATAAAGTTGGGCAATCCGATAACATCGGCCAAAGACACAATTTTGGATTCATTTTCATACACAAGGTAAGATATCCGTAAGTTTATATCAAAGATTATCGTATTACTTTCAGTCAATGAGTCATCAATATCTAAGTAACTTATGATTGAAGGTTATGAAATTTATTTTTGTGTTGAAAGATTATATACAGCCGGGGCTGTAGAAAGAATATCCGGCCCGGGTTTTTACCCATTTTTATACCAGCATTACTATTATCCTTTTGGCTTACTTCATTGCTACTTTCACTGACAATGTCTCTCATGATCATTTGGTTACCTTCAAGGGTATTTAAATTTCGTCTCTTTAAAATGATTCCCGGCACCTATTTTTTGTGTGTTGATTTTGGGTTTGTTCTCTTGTAGCATTTAGTATTTTATTGCCTTGGTTGGTCGTTCGTTTTGTTCTTGTTGCTTGTGTTGTTGTTTGTTGTTGACTGTTTTAATTGTTTTTGACTGTCGTCGTCGCCGTCGTCGTTTGTCTCCGCCGTTCAGTCTGTTGTCTTTGTCATTAGAGCGCAATCAAAACATTGGCCCGTAGCCCACCAACATCTAAAATGTTGACCACCAGGGTTCTCCTCCGAGCTCTCTCTTAGTATATTTGCGGTTTCTTGTTGCCTGGCTAAGCAAGTAACAACTCTCTAACCAACGAACCATTTGGGCCACACAAATGGATTTCTTTGCAACTCTCTTTTCTCCCTTGTAGGTATGTTTTTGTACCTTTTGCTATAATATAACCTTTGACACTTGGTTGTCTGTCTGTGTGTGTGTGAGTGTGGGGCGTGGATTAGCGGCAGATATTAAGAGGCCACTTATTATGGGCTTAGACTTGTAATTAGCTATAAAATTAGCCGCAGGTTTCTTGTTTTATAACCTTAAAGGCACTTGAGAGATATGAATAGACGCCACACTACAGTGGCAGCTGTAGTTTTATAGCTTCATTTTTATCTTTGTTTAAAGATTTTAAGTGATTTTTTTGTTAAAATGAAAATTTGTGTTTAAGTCACACGCAAAGCCTTGGGTTTATGAGCAGAAATTCGTTGAGAATCAGTCGTGGTCTTAAATTGGGAGTTTATGTTGAACCTTTTTTTTTTGTAAAAATAAAGAGTTGAAATTCATGCAATTCAAATTCCTTTTAAAGCAGATAACAGCTGTACTTATTATTAAAGTAGAAATTTCCTAAGTTGTTTACAATTTAGAGTTTTCGTTTCATCGAGTTTTTTATGCTATGTGTCTTACAAGTGACACTATGACAGTGGTCGTCATGCTGCTGCAAATTGGTAGAAGAGGCAATAGGTCGTATGCAGTAGTACACTTGCCTACCACTGTACTATGAGCTTCAATCAACATGTAATTGGGCGATGAAAAATGTGTTACTATTTAAATGACTTTTACGGCCATTTTAATATCTCAAAATATGTAACATGCTTATTGGCCTATAAACTTGGGCTAAATCGCTTTCACCTCGAGTTCGCTCCGGTTGCTATTTATAGAAAATATTTATTGATTACTAGTATTTTATTCTCAGGCTTACTATCTGGCAATGATGAGGACAATACCGCTTCTGCAGCCTAGCTTTGACGAAGTCAGGGTTGCCATCAAGCTGCTCAAGAACAGCAAAGCTGCTGGCGCAGATGACCTGCCCACATCTTGCTCAAGATGGGCGGTAATGAGCTAGTAGGATGAGTGCACCAGCTCTTTTGCAGAATACGGTTAGATGAGAGCCTATCCGATGATTGGAACCTAGCCCTGTCCTCAAGAAGGGAGACACCACGGTGTGCGCTAACTACCATGATTATAGCTTTCTTTCTATCGCATATATCCTATCGAGCGAACTGTATGAGAGACTAAAGCCGTTTGCAAAAGGATTGATTGGAGCTTATCATTGTGGTATAGGACCACGTAGAGAGCTACCTTTGGTATCACCATTTGGAGAAGGCGAAGAGACGCCTGGCGAAGAGCTTTACATCAGGCCGTAATCCGGCCTTCTTCAGTCAAGAAGAAGTATTGCCTTCAAAATACTTGCTACTTACTAATTTTTTTCAGAATTTTCTTGAGTTACACACACATTTTTGAAGATTTTTTTGGAGAAAAAAGTTCTTGCTCCAAACTTCATTTGCAGAAATGCTTTTAGTTTTGGGCTTATTTAGAAACTAAGCACATTTATACTGAGTTCTTATCTAGAAACGTGTATTCTATTATTATTTTTTCATGTCAGCCATTTGTCATCGTAAACATTGAAATATTATTTATGGATGATGTGCGATAATCACAAATCAATATTTTTGCCTTGATAAGCATAAACATAAGTATTATATTCGCGTTGATTGAACGTTTTCGTACTTTTTATTAAAAACGTAGTCCACTTTTTGTTGTTTTATATTTCATGCTCGCAAATCTTCTGAATCACTTGGCCCATTTATTTATAAATAGCAGTTTTACTTGTAAAGCTTCCGTAACACTTGGCCTACTTATACAAGTATTTAAATATAATTTTGTTTGGAATCGTTTATAGTAGGTCGAGTTGATAACAAAAATAATCGCATTATTATGAATAAAATTAAGAGAACTTAAAAAACATATCGAACAATGGAAGTATAACAGAAAGTTTTATAACGCTGTCATATGAAAAACTATCCACTAACAGAAAGAGACAAAATCTAAAAGTCTCAGTTACAGATTAGGCAAAATTATTCACATACCTCGACAGGGGCACGGGTGTTGGTAAGCGAATGGGCGGAGTGAAACGTAAATAGTATTTCACCTTATAGCTTTTGAAATGAAGATAAGGAGGAAGAGGCAGAAGAAGAGGAAAAGGAACAGGAAGGGCAACGGGAAGACGAATATTATCTATCACGAGAGGTGCGCGAGGGTTGGTGAGTAGGGCGAGCAGGGTGCGGAGCCCCCTTGTTTAATATAAATATTCGTTAATAGATTTTCATTTTACTTCCGAAATGAAACTGATAAAACTGATTATTTAGAAGTACGCCTTTTTTTGATTTGGCTGATGAAAATTATCTCTTTGAAATTTAATTTTTTGGCCAATCTTGCATCCAGGCACACAGTGGTGAGACTTGACACTCTAGGTTAAGCAGGATCGATGGAAGTTTTTTATTCTTGCCAAAACAGTGGCAACAGATACTTCAACGGTGCAAAATATACGCAGAGCTAATGATTACTTAACGGATTACTTACTTACGGGAACAAAACTATTCTATTATCAATTCGTGTGCTTTCTCCTAAACTTCATAACTTTAACAATTAACCAAAGACTTTGCACCAAAACACCCACAATTTCATAAATAAACTTTCAACTAAGTTGCTAATCAAATCTCTCAAGACGCTTTTGTCAAGGGTCATTTAAGCGACGCATGAAAAAGCAGCTCGGAAAGAGTTGGCACCAAAAACGGCGCCCTAAATGAAGACAAATTGTAAATAAACGTAAATTTTCGAAATGAAAGAGTGAAAACTGCAGACAAACATTACAAAAAAAAAAAAAGCCACAAACAATAAAAAAAAAAACACAACGACAAACTTAAAGTCGAATTACATAAAAAAGTAAAAAGCGCAGCAGCGGCGACCAGAGATGAACATTAAAATAAAATAAAAGCAAGCTAAAACTTTTGAGCGGCAACATAGGGTAAGTAGCAGGGGGGACTGACTAGAGGTCCGCCGGATTTATGGTCAGACTATATCTGACGGCGCCGACGTACCCGTAGTTACGCACAATATGCGAAGCTGCTGCCAAACTTTTGTGTAATTAAGCGAAATTAGGGCGGCCCGTAAGGCGCATGCGGTATATGGAAGTGGAGCACAAAAAACCAAAAAATTAAAATAAAAAGATACACATGAAAGTGTAAAACACATGCAAAAGTATCTTCAAGTTGAGCTGGACTTTAACGAGGTTTGAAAAGAAAGCCAAAAACTGAGCAGAAGCGGCAGCAGCAGCAGCTGAAGCGCTTGTCAAACTTTTTAGCTACCAATAATATTTATACCCTGTACACAAAAAGGTTATTATAGATTTGTGCAATGTGTGTAACAGATAGAAGGAGGCGTGGCAGCCTATATCAGGAGCAATAGTCGAGTCGATATAGTCATGTCCGTTTGTCCGTGTTGTCGCATTGTTCTCGGAGACTATAAGAGCTAGATCAAAATTTGTTTACCAAAAGGTGCGCATTATACCTATTCTGTGCAAGTTTGTCGAATTATGTCCATATCTCACGCGCTTCACGGTTTTAGCCCACACCATAAAAGCTATCCAATTGGAACTTGGCACTGTTTTGCACACTATTACTGTGCATGTGTAGTGTAAATATGATTTATATCGGATAAGAACTTTGGAAGATATAGCTAATAATGTGCCAATTTTAGGCCACCACTCCTATGAACTGCAATCGAATGTCACTTTTTACAGAAATGTCAAAGTTAACATTTATGTTAACCAAATGTTGTACGTTAGGCTTATAAGCCAAACAATGTTGACCTTTTTGCACACCTTTCCCCCTACCACCGTAGTACGTAGTTACCTTTATTACGCCCATACCCTTCAAAGCATCGATACCAAAATTTGCATGAAATTTGATTTGACGGGTACAGGGTATCCCACTGTCGGGAACCGTTTTTTTTAGGTTTCGGCATGACGTAGGCAACAACGAAACGGCGACTAAGCAAACTGAGCTGTTAATATTGTTGTTGTAGTTGCTGTTGTTGTTGTTGGCCGTTTCGTTGATTACATCGTCTACGTGTTTTGTCGCCGTTTCTTTTGCTGCTGCTGCTGCTGCTCAGTCGTGCCCCCTTTTTGTTATTTTGGCCATATGACGTTGCTGTCGACGTCAGCGTAGACGTCAACGTTGGCAGCATTTGCCAAACATTACATAATAGCCGAACGAGGCGAGGCGACACGAGTCGAGTCTCGAGTCGCACCAAGCAAAGCCGAGCGACCGACCAAACCAACGAACAAAAGCTAGGTTTTGTCATTTGCTTAACCGTTTTCTTTTTATGCTCTTTAAAAGCAGCAACTGGCATGATGAGCTTTGTCAAGCGGTTTGTCACTATAGACAATTGATAGAGGGAAATCGATATTCAATTCAAACGAAACATTACGCCAAACCGTCTAGAGATTTCTTGCACATACCTGAATACTTCAAGATCATGGCAAAATAAGTCTAATTCTCTGTTTTACACAATCTTTGCTTGTTTCAGACACTGAAAGCTATAACGAAAGCGATAATCGTGCGAAATGAGGTCGAAACCTCTACATATAGCATTGATACTCCTAACCGTTTAACACAACTATTTAAGCCAGTGTAGGATAAGAGAACAATGCTATGAGGGCTTCATTCTCATATCCCTTAGCCCAAAGGTGTTTATCCATTCTCGGCACACCAGTGTGAACTGAACCCTTAGCGATAAGCGAAATAGACCAGCGCTTAAAAACTCCTGCTGTTTTCAATTGTTACTGCTCCTGATAGTTCGGTAGTTAAAAATAAAATTTATTTAAATACAGTCTATAAGTCAAATATTTCTGGAAAAACTTGGTTATAAAGTGTTAGAAGCCGCCAGCCGTCGTTATGAGCAGCTGGATATGCTGCAGAGCTTGTTTATGTTTGACAAACTTTGTGCAATTCTCATCGGGAAGAGATATAAAATGGTTCATATGAGCTGCTCTCTAAATGAGCAGCCGTCACAAAATTAGCAGACGTCAACGGCTCTTTGAATCAGATGCTCAGCCGCATACGAAACGAGTCTAAGCTACGCACGGCTCATGTTCATTTTGAACAGAGCTCAGGCTTATGAACCCGAGGCATGCACGGTGTTCATAGTCGAACGCTTGACTATCTCGTTAAGTGATATTCAGCCAGTGTCTTAGAGTTTTTGACGTTTTAGTCAAGAGTTTGAAGTACAAAATTTTTGGCCGCATAAGTAAATCAAATTCCCGAGAGCTTGGGTATTGTGTGTACTCTTTCACTGCAGCTAGTAGTAGTCCTGAAATAGGAATGATATTTTCTCTCAGTTTCGAAGAAATAAATCTTTCTACGAAAATCAATGCTTTTTCACAAGCTTAAGATAAGAGTAACCCAAGTAACATTATCAATTAAGTTACGAAAAACTGTTATTATAATATTGTATTGAAAATTAATTAAAGCGATTTTCACATGTTGGAAGTGATTGCTGTTCTAAGTGGAACAAAAACAAGAGCTACTTTGTATTAAGAGACTGTGCAAAGTGAGTGTATTAACGCTTTGCTCTCATCGAAGTTAGCTTGTTGAGTTGTTCGTTTGCGTTTGCTTTTTGATTTTTTGGCATATTTTTTGGGTATTGCCGAAAACAGTTACCAAAATGTATCTGTGAGATACATATGCTCACACACACATAGATACAGCAAGCGTCGATGTATGTGAACGCAACTGCAATTGCATGCAAGTTACTTTTTGAGCTGCTGTGGGCGCTGCATTTCGTAGATACATTTTGATTTTTGCTGACGATGATGAGAGGGAGCGCGTCGGCAGGGGGGCGTGGTAGAAGGGGCCACTTTTTACAGTTGGTTTTGCTTATTTCTAATTTTTTACGCTTTTTAAATTGTCTCGTCACTGTGGTTGTTATTGTTGTTGCTGTTGTAGCTGCTGTCTGCCATTTGGCTGGAAAAAAGAGGTGAAACTAATTTTTTGGTATTTGTTTGAAGTGTGTATGTGGTTGTTGTGGCAACTACCGCGCTGCAGAGATGTGGAAATCCATGAGAGTTTATGTAATATTTGTCATGGATTTTATTTCGGTAGGTTTATTTATTTTTTCTTGTTATAAATGCCACTTTGGGGCTGTTGCAGCGGCAAACTAGGTGAGTCTTAGACACATTTTCTTAAATGGTGTTTTGTAGCAGGAGTTAAACAATTAAAATGTTGCACAATTTTCGGGGTTCGAGCAATTTCTGAAATTAGAAAGGCTGCAAATCCCAAGTAGCCCAAAAGAAAAACAAGGCTAACAGACACACACACACAGCTAAGCATCTGTGTGGCATCTCATTGGCATCGTCAAAGCGGTTGTTTTTGTTGGCGTGAAAGGTGAAAGGTGTAGATAATCGCCCGGCTACGCGCAGTCGAAAAAGAGAGCTGCCCGTGTGTGATAGCGGGTGAGTGAGATTGTTTTTTTTTGGGAGATTTCTCGGGGTACATACAACAAATAGCGCGGGTGGTTTCATTTTGGATTTCTTTGTTTTAATACAAATTTAAACTTGGATTTGTGATTTTATTCAACTCTTTATTTCTTGGTGTTGTTGCTGTTGTGATTTTTGTCTTGATGTGTTACGAATTCAAGTGAAATCGCCAAGTTATAAAAAGTGCATGAATTTCTGCTATGTTAGTTCCGGCATTGATTTAAACAGCATTCACATTATGGGGGCCTCTTAGCGTTTGGCATTGTTTAAGCGATTAAACTAATTGGCAAAACTTAATGCAAGTCAATTTCAATTTCAAATCGAGTTTGAAGTATTTGGATGTTAATAGATGGCAAATAACTGCGATAAAGTCTGTTAGTTAAGTTTTTTGTAATAAAAGTTTGCTTACAACTATGAAAGTAATGCCTTCCTGTTTGGGTTTAGGCAGGTGGTCAACATTACGTGTATGTAGTATGACCAAGCGGAGGGGGAGAGTGACGATTCCTCAATAGAAATCATGGAATCCGGCAAAAGTTAAAAACACATCGCCTTTATAAAAGTTGGGGGGCATGTCTGTTACAGCCCCCGGGCCAATATTTTCACTGGATAGATATTAGCTTTCATATAATCTTCTGTTAGAATCATCTTAAATAATGTGTTACGCTCTTGGTGCACAGTAGTCCTCCACCGGTACACAGTAGTCTGTTTTGAGTGGGACGAAATCTTGCTTCGTTAAGGTTGGAAGTGACCAAAAGGTAGATGTTGTTCAGCAGTTTGAAACTCTCAAGATAAATCGATATGCACAATATTTTTAATTTTTAATACGACAATATCAAAGCGATATCAAATATGTATTTTTTCAACAAATAACAAAAGCGCACGTTAAAAATTGAAAGGTGTACTTTATTTTTGGATACATGGACCAATTACAAATAGATTAAAATTCTGTGTCACATGTGCGGAAAAATTATGAAAACCAGAGTAAATTCGTCAAGCGGAAGATTGTGGGATGTTTATAATCACAAGGTCCAAAGCGGCATACAGATGGAGATGAAAACTCAGCTGAAGTGCAACTGCCAGTCAGCTCTGCATCGTCGACAGAAAGGGTGGCATCTGCTGTGGAACTTATTGTAGAGAACAAAAGTAGAGCCTTACATGAAAATGTTAAAAATCCCGTGTTCTTAAAATCGCAGAACTCAAAATATGGGACTTACTTAAGTAATATATTTGAAATTTTGGGCGATAAATCGATATCGAAATATGATATATTTTAAAATGTCAACTGCCCTACTATCAAGCGTATTGCGTCAGTAAAACAGTTTCCTCTCCTGCACAATTCAGACGTGAAATATTTAAAGCAGCATCAACGGCAGAATTTGGTAGTACCTTTCGATAGTTGGTCTTTGTAATTCTGGCCATCACACCCGAATTCCACATGCCGGAACGTCTAACGTCTATTCTTGAGTTCTTGCTTTCACTTATTTTAACTGTAACTGTACATTTAGAGAGAATCAGCGTGCCAGCTAAGGGTCAATAAATCGCCAAGCATATAAAGTGAAAACTTTAATAACCATAAATCTCAAGTACCATAAAACTTGATCAAACACGAATGTTCGTGTCACAGTGCAGAGTCATGAACCTGGTTTCATATCGGGCAATGGACTCAAAAACGCCCTCAAATCTTAACCAAACATTGCCTTAAGCTAAACTTTTGCTGTAATTTCTCGTTTTTCAATTTCAAATTTCCAACTTTCAAATGCTGTAAAAAAAAGGCTTGACTTGTAATGAATTTGTTAAATGCGCCCTGCAATTTGCATTCAACTTTGACTTCAAAGCTTATGCAGCAAACAACAGCAAACAACAACAACAAAAGCAACATTAACAATAAACAAGAGTAAACTACATAGAAAGAAAAACAATTCTCATTGTTTTGCATAATGGGTGAAAAACTCACAGCATGGAGCGGCGGAGAGCGTCGAGTGAGACAAATAAATGAAAAGCTCAAGCAGATCACCTTTCATTTTCCAGCTGAGCGCTGTTGTTGCTGTTGTTATTGTAATTTCTTTTTTCTCTCCTTTGACTGAGAAAACATTTGAGAAAGTCATTAAAAGTTGAAGGTAGCCGTAGGCAAAAAAAAAAGAGCTATTATAACAAATTAGCGTTGAAATTAAGTGATTATTATGCCGGCCTATGAGTTACACACTCTATAAGTATCTATTGAGTGATATACAGTTATATGCATGTGTCAATTTGAATGTCCCATTTTGTGGCGGTCTCTATTCAAATGAAAGTTTTATTTAAGCTGCAAACACACTCGCCTACTTTGATCTCATATTGTTATTTATCGAAAACTCGAACTTGAATGTACTTTCTAAATTGGTCGTAACATCGCTAGGGTTCAGACCTACAACTAATTGGGTCTTGACTTGCTGTGACTTCAGCTGCACAAGGCTCTTTTTTAGCTGGCGATTTACTTATGTTTATGCACCTTCGATTGGTGTTCAAAAAAAAAGGAGCTACAAAAAGACTTTCGAAGTGAAATGAAAACAGTTGCAAAATTTTGAACGAAATCGAAATAGAAAAGCACGCCAACAACAACAACAACTTTTTTTAACTTTCCACAGCAGCAGCGCTGTTATGTCATAGCCGCAAAGTCGACTCTGGGCTGCGGGGAGGTATGGCGGGCGCGTCACCGTGGCATGGTGCGATTTCCCTCGTTGAAAACGAGTGAAACTGCTGCGGTTTTTGTTTTTTTTTTTTTTTTTGGTTTTTGGAAAGCCGCAAAATGCCGGCGCTCAATGAAGTTGCAGGCAAGAGTCAAAATGGCAGCTGGACGGAGACAAGAGACGTAAGAGATACTACGCCGGCCGTAGGCCTCTTGCGTGGGGACACACCACAAAGCAGCGAGCCATGAGCAACAACAACAACAACAACAAAAGTACAAACAAAAACAATGAAATGAAACAAAAACGAAAGTGTGCGCATCCGCAATTAAACCAAAAAGCAACAACAAAAACAACCACAACAAAAAGGTATCCAAAGCGCGACTTAAAACGCCAGCAAAACGCTTTTTGTCAAATTAGACGCGAATTTAGTGAAAAGTGTCAGCCAAGTCGACCTCATTGTCAAAATGGCCCAAAATGTAACGAAGCATAAAGCAAAGCAACAAGCGACAAATTTGGATAAAAGCGACGAGCTGCCCCGGCGGATTCCTCATTGCGACTGGGTTTCTATGGGACAAATAGCTTATAAGCTGAGATCTTAGCTAAAGTCTGCCTTATGGTTAAACCCAAAGTAGTTTCTTCTGAAATCCTTTGAAATTTCTTGTGAAAAGTACGTTTTTCTAAACACATACTATTCCATACAAATGGTTAAGTAATTTTGAAATCTTTTTCAAAAGTTGAATTTTTGTTTTTCGTTCTATAAAGCTTAAGAGTAACAATCAGTTTGTTGTACGTTTCAAATACACAGATATCTTGATTCGCTATTTCAATTTCAGACCAACTTCCTTAAAAGGACTTCGAAATTATATTGTAAATTCGATTGGTTCAAAACTAATTCCTTTAAGATAGAGAGCATTTTACTTACATTTAAACAGAGAAATTCGATTGGTTCAAAACTAATTCCTTTAAGATAGCGAGCATGTTACTTACATTTAAACTGAGAATAACTTAGCACATAAAATTATTAGGGCTGCGATAGAAAACTCCAAACGGTTTCTCTCCCAATTTTTGAACATTTTCTTTGCTTAAAAGATTTCATGAAATGTTTCCAATGCTCGCAAAGAGATTTGTTGATTTGACCAACGGAAAGAAAACTAATAAAAGATTGTAATCCTCAAAATCAACAAGTTTTTTTTTTCTTCAAAAACAAAAGTGTATTTTTTCTTGAATGAGAAAAAAACGTCGATTTGTAGTTTTGAATTTGAAGCTCGTTGTTTTTTAAATTAATGAGTTTTACCCCACGGTGATTAATCTGCCGTATTTTAAAAGCAATCAATCAAGAGTTTGTAGCGCAAACACGACGATCTCATAAAATGATTGACAAGTGGGCAACAAAAGGGTTGGTAATGGTTCGGATGTCAAAGTTATGCTTGGGCATTCGACCTTATACAGAATTTCGCCTGATTTTGTGACTAATAGCTCACTATAGACTATGTCAATCCTTCAACCTTGGTTCAGGACCCTATAACGACTTTTGGTGCCTGTCTATTGGGAATGAGGAATTGGAATGAATTTTTGGTTTTAGCCAATAGATTGGAGCACACTGAGTTGACAAATTAATAGCACAGAATGTCGATTCCAGAGTGAAGCTTTTGTAGGTTGTTCAGTTTAAGGGTGGATTTGAGTAGTCGAACCACAAAGGTATTCACACTTGGCGTTTATCGCTGGTTGTTACTGTTATGATCGCGGTTTCACCTGGCAACGGTGATATCTACCATGCACATTGCTTATCCAGAACTTCGCCTGATTTTTTGACTAAAATTTCACTATCCACTATGTCTATCCTTGAATATGAGATACCTTGGTTAAACCTGGAGCCTATGACGACTTTAGCTGCCTTGCCATAAGAATGAGAAATGAACTTTTGGTTTTACCCAATGAAGGGAGTACACTGGGAAGACAAATGCAAAGTACCAAATGTCGATTCTACTTACTGTTATGTTTGTGGCCCTACCTGGCAACAAGTTCTGTCTGCTGTAGAGGATGAGATCACCTATTTCAACTGGCCAATATGGGCCTTGTTGACGACTCAACTTGCGCAGCCTGTCTTGAAAAAGTCGATTCCATGGTGAATATTCTGTGTTATTGTCCGGCCTTTGCAAGGACACTGTTGCGCATTTTGGGTACACTCAAAATAAGCAAGGAGTATATTATCGCCTTACGTAGTCTTCACGACTTCATACGGGAGTTATTTGACACTACAATTTTAGAAAATTTCAAAACTTTCGCAAATACATTATAAAACTCTCCACAAAACCGAAAGTCTAGGATTTTGGAAATACATATGTAAGAATTCGAAATGGCAGATCAAGAGTATATATATGTAGCTCCAAGCCTGGTATGTCCACCATTCAGCTACTCACACTACGCCAAATCCTGAAAAAGGCCCACGATTGTTGATTATAAAGCAGAATTTGATAGCCCGTGGGGGGATCGCTTAGATGAGGCACTGTCTTAGTTCGGTATCCCTGCAAAGTAGGAGCGACTATGCAGAATGACGTTGAGCAACCCACGCAGCTCCGTCAAGGTCGCGCCTTCTGATACCGAGCGAGGCTTTAGACAATGCGATCCCCTCTCCTGCAACCTCTTCAACTTTGTGATTGCGAATGTGTGGCGAAAGGCCGTCACAATGAAGAACGATATTTGCATGGAGATCAAGCATAGAATCAATCTTGCCAATAGATGGTACTTTGGTCTCAATAAGCAAATGAGCAATGGGCAATGCGTCGAGGAGTTCTATCAGGCCGTAACCCGGTAACGGGCTGTTATGGCCTGTTAAGAAGAAAAAGATGTCAAGAGAATTTGAAAACAACAAAATTTTTCGATGTTGGCTCAACATTTTAAAGTACGTACCAAAAGGTGTGATGAAAGATCTTGAAGCGGCTTGTTAACGTTTGCAGCCTTACTTTAAACTAAGAGAAAGCTTAAACGATTCGGCTATCGATGATGTAGCCATATTGAGCAAGAACCTATATATATCCCTTGATCACAAACATAATACCAAATCATATCTTTCACAGTTCCCAACAGCTGCGAAAACATCGGACTTCATAGAGTTGCGATCTCGCTCTATCGTAAACCCCTCATTACTGACCATACACAAGAGACAAGAGATAACCCTCTCTCAAAACAACGTAATATTTGGGCCATGCAATCAACAGCGAGACAAACCACATGATATTTATATTTTAGTTTCATTTTAAGTTTCTTTTTTTTTTTGTAGTTTCGCTTCTTTAAGTTTTAATTTACCATAAGTTTATTGCAGGTTGTGGACTGGTTTGGCTTTAGTTATCGGTTTTGGGCTTTTTAGTGTCGTTATAAATGAATAATTGCAAGCGGTTTAAAAATAGGTCGACCGCAAGTTTCTTTACCCAAAACAGCTTCTGACTTCAGCGTCGTAATCAATTTAAATAAATTATAATTACTCACGCGCTGGTGTCGCGTAATTTTATTACGGACTGCCCAAAATTATCGTCTGCCGAGGGCAACTCTTAAGTGTAGGTAGAGTAGTATATGCTTTATAAGGTGAGCAAAGTTACAAACCTGCAAAGAAAAGAAAAGAAGAGCAAGATGAGAAATCGTTTTACAAATTGATCAAAAGATGTGTAATTTTTATGTTGCTACTTTGGTGTCTTATTACAATGCTCTGATTTACGCCCACCAAAAAGATCTAACAATGAGAAGTTGCGGTTATTGAATTTGGAACTTACGTAAACCCATCACATTAGAAACGTAGTATAACAAGTACCAAAAAAATAAACTGTAAAATCTCCAACTGCGCCCAAATCAAAAAATGTTTTGAAAATGCCATATAAACATCAAGAGCAAATCCATCATTCATGTTTATGGTTCATATAACAAAATGATACATAAAGAAGTACAACAATGATATCGGTAGTCAAGTATTTTACGTATCCGAAGTTGATATACTCTTCACTTCTAAAACGAATTCCAACTATTTTGAACTAGACATCAGTATTTTGGTAAGAGAAATATATATATTTAAGGCAAATATATATATATTTTTAGACGATCTATAACTTAACTTGTATGGGTTCCAGAAACATGGAATACGATTAAATCCTTACGTATTTGTGGACAATACTAAAATGAACTCACAATACAATTTAAAATCAATAATTCATTTATTGATTCGAACCGAAAGCGGTTACGCTTATTCATACTTTGTTAACGGCAAGATACATATCGATTACAGGGCTTCAGTCTTGTAAAATTGAATCGGTTTATATCCGGAATAGTTCGATTTCCAGCTTAATCTATAACTCGGTAAAATTATCATTGAGACACAGCTGAGATTAACTTTTCGCTCATAAAGCACAATCATGTTATTGGTGACTATTGCAAACGCTCAGTGGGATTCAGTGATTCAGTAAATTGATTTTTTATATGAATGTCGTTTATTAGTAATTGTTGCATCGATCATCTAGTTTTGCATATATCCGATTATCGCTGGTTTGTTGGGGGTCGTAAAACAAACCCCTTGCTTGCTGGACCACATCCGTAAAGCACTCCTATGTTAGTATTCGCTAACGGTTATGTTTTGATTCATAAGCATTTTCCAATTCAGAAATGTTAAATCGATAACCCTGACTAATCTTTAAATTCTGACACATGTGACTCAACAACTCATGATGTGATTCAAGAAACGAAATCTCTTCGTTTCAGTTTCACCCCTTTAATGTACATATACGTAACAAACTGCGAAACAAAATCATAGTACTTAACAACGCACAGTGTATAGAAACTAAACAAATGATAAAAAGAAAACTGAAACTGAAACATTTCAAATTCAACAACAATGCGTATGAAATCACTGTAGTGAAATTAGCCCAAAGTTGAAAACCATTTAGAAATCTACATGAAAGGTAAAAAAGGTAAAAAAAACGAAAGAAAAAAAAAACTATTTAGGTATGTATTAATCCCCGCCATAAATCAATGGCAGTTCGAGATGCCAACAACGACATGTCAAAAGTTGACACGCTCGACTGTCTGTCATTGAGCCTAGGCGTTGGCCCATGAAGCGTTTCAGTAGGGCGGGAGTCTTGAGCCTAGGTTTTGTCATTGTCATGGATGTCGCGCGAGTTTTAGGGCGTCACACCAGCCGACCAGCTTTGACCAGTTATGGCTACCATAAGATACACACGCAGCTAAAAGCTTTAAAAGTGAGCAAGTCAAATGAAATCATTGAGCGATTTATGAAAGTAACTTAACTATGACTAAACCAACAAGCTAACTAACTATAGTGTATGCTTAACTGGAGGACTGTCATTGTGTGTGTTGTTGTGGCTTGCAACATAGCAATCAATGTTACACTTGCCACTCCCCAACAACGCCTCTTTTATGCTTCAAGCCATGGCTGCAACATCGACGATGCGATGCTGGTAATGAGCTGGAATTGTTGGCTTGTTTGTCTTTTCGGTTTGTTACCAAAGTTATACAACAAACACACAGTTCGAGTTGAAACAATAAATACACACACACAGATACACACACACACACACACACACACACACACACACACACACACACACACACACACACACACACACACACTCACACATACATAATGTCCAAATAGAGGACGGCAACAATAACAACAAACACATCGAAGGCGATGCTGCTGCCGAGTTTCACGGCCAGCTTAGCCATAGGCATAGTTCATAGTAATTTTGCTCGTTTTCACAGTGAAAAGCTGAATTCGCTTTGCTTTTAAAGTGCTGCTTTTATGGCTATCTATAGTTGTTGCTGTTGTTGCCGTCGCTATGAGTTATTCACACAAATTTCACGCCAATGGCCGTAAAGCAGCAGCAGAGGCAGAGGCAGAGGCAGAGGCAGCGGCAGCGACCGCAGCAGCGACAGCGGCAGAATCGTCATTACCAACTACTTTACGCTGACGTCGAACGGCCTTTGAAATTTTGCGCTGCTTGGCAACAGTTTTTTATACCCTGTACCCGAAGTTTGAAAGGGTATTATAGGTTTGTGCAATGTATGTAATAGGCGGAAGGAGGCGTGGCAGACCATAAGTTTCATGGGCAAAAAGTCTAATCATTGATTCGTGTAGCGATTGGACCATGTCCGTCTGTCCGTATGAGGGGATAGATCTGCGAGGAAAGATGCGCGTAATCTAATGTAAGATTAAATTTGTCGTATCAACTTGATATCTTACCCCTCCCCCCGTGACAGATTAGCGCGGTTTACAACCTGTCCATTGAGTCTATCAACTCCTCAGAGATGTGCGTCGTGTTAATGTGCATCTATGTTCCACTAATGATCGGGTAAATATATAAAAAGTTATAGTCAAAAATATGAAAATTTCACCCCCCCCCCCCCCCCCCCCTCGCCTATAAACTGCTTACTAATTCCACTACATGTAGATATGGATACATGTGACCTAGATTTACAAAATTTAGTTTGTTCACTCGTGTGACCCCAATCGTTAAAACTTTATCCACCTTTTTTCCCCCGCAATCGATTTACCTTAATTACTCCCACACCCACCAATATATTGATTTGAAAATTGCCACAGACATTTATAAATGTATTTTTGAGCTGTGTTACAAATTTCAACGACATTGGCCCAAGAACACTGGAGTTTTGGGTATAAAAGTAATTTTTGCTCCCATAACTTGTCAATTGGAACTTCCCAATAGGAAAATGTTAAGAGGCATATCGATCTTATGAAAAGAGATATAAAAGTGGTTAAAAAGTGTTAAAAAGTAGGTTTTTAGACTCTTTAGAGTAGTCAATGTAAAAAATAATTTGTTCACTCTTACGAGTGTTCATTCTATCGCGACTCTACTGTATATCCATAAAAGGCAGAATTTATATGGAGCGCAATAAAAGGAGTTTAGTTTTGGATTTATCGAAATATGTTACGTTCTCAATTCCTTTGCACATTCGACTCATCGAAATCGTTGCATTTTTCAATTATTCTAAATTGGAAACGGAATCGAATATTTAACTTTTTCTAAATGCCAAAGTAGCTGCAGTTTCTCACACAGCAACAGGCCATTGAACCAAGGATGAGAGGGAGACAGAAAAAACTACTGACCGGATGCGGTGGACGCCGATGTGAGATAAATGCATTTCGCATACTATTATAAAACAAAGTAACTCGAACTGTGAAGTAGGGAGAGGCTTCAAAAAGATAGCTCTGACCATCCACCGAGTGTAAAAGATACAAAGATATTTATCAAAACGTCAGTGCTTCCAACTTAATACTACTCTTTAGTATAAACGTCTTGTCTTTATTTACAAAACAAATATTGAGTATAACAATAAACAGATATACAGATACTTTGAACTTTGGATCAGTTCCACAAGCTCAAGGTTTAAGAGCACCACTTATAACTTTTGCTAAGGTCTAATACAAATGGACCTTGAGCCGGGAAAACAGCTAAATAAGAAGCAGATCAGGTCGCAAACTCTGCATATTAATACAAAACATTTATAAAGAAAAGATCCATCTGGTCTGTTTTTACCAAATCAATCAAATGCCTCAATTCTTGAATTTGACACTGTTTCAATGTCAGAAATTCGTCACTCAAGTAAAATATTGAATACCCTAAGTTTTGAAAAGATAAATTCGGAAAACGTATCTACGACTTGTTACTCATAATGCTGCCAAACCCAAAATAACAGTTCAGACCTTTCCAGCGGCCACCCATAACTTCATATAAGCATGGATTGAACTTTTCAGAAAAGTTTCACTCTGACTATACTAGCAAAAATTTCTACAGAAAGTATCTTCCAGACATCCTCCATTGAATTACGGCTCGGAATCATACTCGGCCACGACCGGAAGGGACTAAGAGTACGACTTTGTTAGCTGTCTTTCATGGTTTGGAGCGTTGTTTTGCTGAATTATCCATTGGCCAGGGAAAAAGTCTCGGTACCAGCTCACTTTTAAATATATCAATAAAGAAAATCGATCCTGAAAAATCATATTGGGTACATAGTACTGAACGCAGCCCATACCTTAGGGGAATTTCCGCCATTTTTTAAAATGATATCACAACTCTCGTAATTTTGTGTAGTAGCCATCTGAATCATCCAAGTTCAACTTTTTTCTATTTTAATTAAACATTTTTAATCGCTAAATATAAAAATTCATATTAAAATGATATCTTACGTACTTTTCCAAAATCTCTTAGCCTTTTTTTGTAAGGGTGTTGACTTGCGAATCTTTCAGAGTTTACAGCACACTCAAGATTTATAGATAAGTATGGCTCAATATAATCTGATTTATCAAAGATAGTCAGAAAAGTTCTACAAAACAACAAATTGTAGTGGAAATCAACCAAATCAAAACTAAATCATGGCTGTTTTTTAACATAAAAGTATTCTAAATATACATATGTATACTGTTAGATATGGAATTAGTATGCCATCTGATACCAAGAGATGCCACCAGTCAGCCTCTATTATCATTTCACTACGAACTTTCACGCGATTATAAACGCGCTCAAAACGCATCGTTGCACAAATTTGCATATAGAAAAACGGCGTTATAAAAAGAAAAAACCGTCACATTTTCAACATGCAAAATGGAAAGCAGTAAAAACAGCAGCGAAACTTACAACTTACAACAACAATAACTACAACAAACTGACAACTGTCATAAACATAACTTGAGCTCAATTGAGCTTTGTTGTTGTCGAGGTAGTTGCCGTTGTTGTTGTTGTTGTTTTGGTGATATCGCCACATAATTCACATAGTCCGCACAACTTGAGCGCCATTCACTCACTCAGTCGAATTTTTATACCCTGTACACAAAGTGTAGAAGGGTATTATAGATTTGTGCAATGTATGTAACAGGCAAAAGGAGGCGTGGCAGACCAGATGTTCCATGGGCAAAAATGGTCAGGAGCAATAGTCGAGTCGATATAGACATGTCCGTCTGTCTGTCCTTCCGTGCTAGATATCAGACACCATAAGAGGTAGAGGCACAAAAATTTACCAAAAGATGCGCATTTACACCGAAAAGTTGAAGTTTGTCGAATCACGTCGATATCTCACCCCCTTTCCCTGTGACATATATTTTTGCGATTTACTGCCGCTTCGCAAAATCTATCATCTCGACACTCGACAGAGCTGTGCGTCGTGTTTGTGTGCATCTATGTTGCAAAAATGATCGAATTCGGATAATTACATCAAAAGTTATAGTCAAAAATATGCTAATTTCACCCACTCCCTCGCCTATAAACTGTGCCAAAATTCCACGACGTGTAGATATGGATACATGTGAGCTAGAGTTACAAAATTTGGTGTGAAGACTCGTGTGACACTAATCGTTAAAACTGTGTCCTCCTTTTTTCAATAGAACCCCCATCCCCGCAAACGATTTACCTTTATTACTGCCACACACCGCAATATATTGATTTGCAAATTGTCACAGACATTTATAAATGTATTTTTGATCTATGTTACAAAATTCAACGACGTTGACTTAAGAATACTGGAGTTATGGGCATAAAAGTAATTTTTGCCACCACTTCCCAATAGGAAAACTTGACAATTGGAACTTCCCAATGGTAAAATTCATATCGAACTTGTATAAAGCGACGTAAAAGATTATACTTTCGTTCCCATTTTACCGTATGCTGGAGTTAGTGCTTATGGGGGGGAAAAAAACAGGGTATTCCACTGTCGGGCACCGTCCCGACTGTCTGTATCAATTTTTATTTATTTTTTTCAATTTTATTTGTGCTGTTTTTCCGCTGCACAAAATGCGTTTAATGATTTCTCCTTTAGACAAATTTTTTTTTGTTTCAACATTTTATCTATGTGTGTGTGTGTGTGTGTATCTGTGTGAGTGTGTATCTGTGTGAGTGTGTATCTGTGTGAGTGTGTGTGTGTATCTGTGTGCAGCGGCACCGTGTGCTGCTTTCAATTTTTATGTAATACTTTATGAGCTGAAACAATGTGCCGCTGGCTGGCTGGCTGAGTGGCGCTTTCTTTATACATAAGCTTGCGTATCTCATAGATACACATACAAAGAGTCGGTCGCAGAGACACAGTTACAGATACATTGTTGCGTTTTCGAATTGGTGTTGCAATTTGTGTGGTTAGCTGTATACCTTGGCCCAATGCAACTTAGGCGTTTCCCTAATGTACCAACCAAAAAACTAAAGCTTTCCATTGCTTAAATGTATGGCTCTAATGCATTTTTTCAGGCCATTTCACAATGTGTAACTTTAAGTTTCGTTAGCTGCTTTTCGAGTATCTGTGGGATACTTGTCATGACACACACACACACACACACACACAAACGTTGGTTTTATTACTTTTCGTTTTTCTTACATTTTAGCCAAGATTTTGGCACAACTTGAGCTGCTTTGGCAGCCAACTTTGGACTATGGTCAACAGCTTATCGCTTGCTCATGTTTTGAGAAAATTTGCAGACAGTCTATATTGATTTTGTCACTATGAATGTGAGTGTGTATCTTTGTGGGCCCTAGTTACATGTGCACAGACAGACAGCCAATGGCCCCATATAAACAGCCAATATCTCCATGCAGCTGTCTTTCTATGCCCCATTCTCTTGCTCCATTTCTTCAGTTATTTGTTGTCCACATTGAAGTTGTTTTTTAGTTTTTTTTTTTTTTTTTTTTGGTAAATTTTCATTTGCATGGTCGTCTTTTTAGCTAGGTGAAACTTTTGTGTCTTTTGTAGAGTTTTTTAAGCCAAAAGTGTTACCTTTTGCTTTCTGAACTTCGATAAAGCCAGCAGAAAATGTCATTTTCTTTTACACTTAAAATTGTTTTGGATAGTTAACTTTCTTTAGTAATAATTGATTTTTCAGTTAAGTTCAAATTGGTAGCTCCCCTATTCTGGACTCATAGAGCTGATGCTGGGCACGAAACTAGACAGTAATCAGCAGCTCTCAGTACTTAGGTAGACTTTTGGGCTTAAACGAGGCGTGTTTCCCAAACAACTGTAGTAGGACCTATAACTAGTTTGATGGCCTGTTCTAATGATAAGAACCGCACTGGGAGCGGTTCTCGGGATGCCTTTAGCATAAACTCCCGACGAAGCTGACAAGCAAAAACAAACGGTCTGACTATGGTATAATAATACAAGGTATGCTCTTTCAGAGTAGTAGGCAAGATTTCAGTTTAGGTTTTAAAACATGTATGAATTTCTCCCACGCTTACCCGCTCCCAAATATCATGGCATCTATAAGAAGGAGAAGTGTAGTAAGCATACCATGCATTATTAAAGAATAATACAGTCTACGGGACTGTATTCTATAAGGGTGTCTAGTTGCTTTCATACGCAGATGATATCAATATCGTCGGCCGTACTAAGTGAGCAGTTACCGGAGCTTTTGCGGCTATTGATAGAGAATCTGCCAGGTTGCGTCTGGTTTTAAATGAGAGCAAGACGAAGTATATACTTTCTTCGAGTAGAAATACACTTCGGTTGGACTTTTAGATTGATGTTGAAAACTATACTTTTGATGTTGTCAAGGATTTCGTCTACCTTGGCACCACCTTAACAATGAAGCGGAGAATCACTCTTGCCAATAGATGTTACTTTGGTCTCAGTAGGCAAATGAGTATTAAAGACCATTCCCGCCTGGTGGCTTTGAGAACAAAATGACAGAAGACTTTCACATAAATCCAATGGCACAGCAGCATTGACGGCGATCACGTGCTTGGCAAGCTCCACCATGCCAACAGAAGGTTGCAGGTCTTGAAAGATCACACAGCTAATCTACTGTTGCCAGAAAAGAGACTATATGCGAATCTGTGCTTTTTGCGCATTCAGAAAAGAGATGTGTTCGTCTCTAGTAAGAACCTTATGGACGGTTTCGCATGAAAATGTAACTCCCTTGAATTCGAACTAAAGGCATCACGCAAGATCTTTTAAATTGTTCTACTAACATAGAATTCGGTATTGTACAAAAAATTATGCTTTTGGCTTCATTTAGTAACCTAGAAAACAAGCTTTAATGTATCTAAGATATTTTATCTCAAAGTAGAAGCATGGCCTTTCGCAACTAATACAAAGCCTCTTGAACACTTAAAGCAATTAATCAATCAATCAAATTTGTGCCAGATAATTTCAAGTCATTTGCACCAAAGTTCTTCAATAGATGACTAACTCAACAGTTTAAATTTTACTAAAACCAATTAACTTGTGCAGACCTATTAAAAACAAAAAGTTACCAAAGCTACACCTAGGGACAGTTAAATTGCCCAAGTTTTGTTTGTTTGCCTGCGACACCCAAGGCGAACCTTAGCACCTGAACCGCCCACGACAAAACCTAAAAAAAAAATGAGTGTGGTTCATGTGGTTTACTGGCCATGACGGCTTTTCGTTCCACATCAAAAGGCGACAGAAAACTTTTTCTACAACTTTTTCATACAACGTCAAACCGAAATTGCACACCTTTCATTTAATATTGCAGTATTTGCTTAGGCATTAAGGGGCGCAAGGGGCGTAACTATGGGCGGTGGCCCATTTTGAATATAGGCGCCAAGCCATCGTAAACTTGGACATGACATTAAACATATTTCAAGTTTGCGATTTTGTTGCCTTTTTTTTTGACATTTAGCAATAAGACAAAAGTTTTGCATATTGGTAGCTACCGAAATGCCGTTACAATTGCATGTTTATAGCTGTCTGGAGGTCTGTCCGTCTGTCTGTATGTCTGTCTGACGCTGCACGTACTGAAAAATGTGTGGATTTTAATGGTCCAAATTATGGTTAGTTTATTGCGTTATTAATAACGTTTTGATTGCATCACGTACGCATTGCTAAGTTGTCTCTCTGTGTGTGTGTTTACTGTACTTCTAGTACACTTTTTCGTGTTTTTTTGGTAGTTTTTGGTAGACCATGAAGTGCACGCACGTTCCGGTTCCAACGACACGTAAATGGAAATGGATGCAAGGTGTTGCCTGCCAGTGATTTGGGGTCTTCCACATTTATAGTGTAGGTACAAGTTTTGGAAAGGTTTTGTTGAAGGGCATTTCAAGTTTCGTTACAGCAGCATTGTTTTTTTTTTGGTTGTTGGTGGTGTCGCTGCAAAGTAAACCGTGGCTTGCTGTTAGCCTTCTGTTTCATATTATGATACTCTGTTGTTGTTGTTTTTTGGGGTCTTATCAATTTTTTGGCGCTGTCTGTGTCTGCATTCAGTTAATTTTCGTTTGCGTTATTGAATTTTTACAACTGCCAGAAGTGGGTCAAAGATACAACAGCAGATACAAGCGGCCGAAATACCGACACACAATTACAGCAACAAATTGGCGTTCATTATGTGCTCTTAATTTTTTGTTGTATACCCTTAAGGAGAGCATATTCAATTTGGCCAAATAATTGTAATTCATGCAAAGAAAGACAATAGAACGGCTTCGGCTGTAACTTCGGCCACCAAAATCGAGCACTCATACGATGAATAGAAAACAAATTTCGGTAAAAACGTTTATGCGTTAGTTTTTTGTGCTTAAGTTCTTGTAATCTTTTAAAGGAACAATTTTTGGGATTCGAAATTAGGGGGCTTTGCCTCCTGCTCGCTCCGCTCGCGAAACCACAGTGCTCTTCTCAAGGTGGAGCATATACCTTTTTATGTTTTACCGAAGATAACGAATAAAAAAGTATTTTGGGACTTTAGTTGATTTCTTTAGTTTATAGAATGTATCCAGTTCAGAAATACCGTAATCAAATATATTTCGAGTGTAACGTGTAAACGTGTTTTGCAACATGGTTTTGTCTGCGAGACAGAGTTATAAGATCTATTGTGCCCCTTGCTGAGCTTACAGCTCCCCTGTCAGTCCTATCTCTGTTATAAACTTAATTATATGGGATGCTTGCAATCGGGCCATATCAGTCAACGAGATCCTGTGTCCACCCAGGAGCGTCAACCTTCGTCTCGCCAGGGCAGCATTCTCAGCTAGAATGTGCTGGGAGGATTCCTCCTCAAGTTCACAGAATCTGCAGGTACCAGAGCTGGTGATGCCCAGCTTGCTCAGGTGACCTCCAAGTTTGCAGTGTCCAGAAAGAAGACCTGCTAGGATTGTAAAATAATTCCTTCCTAACTGTAATAGTTTCTTGCACCTGCTTAGGTTTTAAGAGCTGAGGAACTGTTTGGCAATGCGCCCTGGTGTGCTTATCCAGTTCGTGCCTCGTCCTAGTCTTTCCTCTTTCCAATGCCACAGAAAAGCTCTGGCTCTATCAGCGGATTCGCAGCACCACTCCTCGCCATCTTGTCCGCAGTTCATTTCCGCGAATACTAGTGTGCCTACGGATCCATCTAAGCGAGAGTGAGTTTCGTTGGCCCAGAAGGTCTAGCTTCAATCGGGTTCCCCGCACCAGCTTGATGTTTATTCTGGTTCCTGCAACAGCGCTTATGTCGGCCTGACTGTCAGATAGTTTCTGTCAGATCGCACAACTTGACCTTGCCAGTGGAGTCGCTGGATTTTAATTCGCTTGACTATGTCAGTTCTATCGCAGAGCTCATAGAGTTCATCGTTCCATCGAATGCGGTAGTTGTTGCCGAAGCGTAAAGGATCATCATTCAATCAAGCTAAATTGGATGCAACGAGTCACGGCGACATTGTGATATGCATCGGACGTGCCAAGATCACTTTCGATTTTACACAATGGCTAAGAAACCGTTTGTGATTTTTTACCATATAAAAGTATTTGTGTCCTAATAGTAGCTAAAAGGGAATTGACACTGTGCCAGCGGGCACAGTAGGCTGCAAATATAACACAATGAATTCCGTAGACAATCTAGAAACCAGAAAATTATGATATCAGTCATAACTGTGCAACAACTAGGAAGGAATAACTGAAGGCAGCACAAGAAACCTTTTGTTATTTCTGGAAGATACGACTCTATCCCTTAAAAGAGTATACAAACTTCGACACTTCTGCAGGCCATAACTTTTTCTTTGGTATCTTTTCTTAGACTTCACTGATTATAATGAGGCGGCAAGTGAAGGTCTTTCGCTTACAATCTCTACCAACTGGTAATTGAAATTTGAGCAATCTTAAAAACAGAAGCAGCAAATTTTCTTGCATTACTAATGGAAATTGAGTAGCTGAAATTTGTTCAAAGCACTTGTAGAGGTTTTGCCGGCTTAAACCTTAAGCCGGTCAAGTTGCCGGCAAAGTTTTACCCAAAGGTAGCAAAAACACTCAACTAGACACAACTTGGTTGCTGTTGTTGTTAAACAAGTCGCTGTCTCTTGCGGAGTCTCGAGCAAGTTGAACGAGAATAAAACCCACACCAGCTACAACAAGTTTGTAGCCCCAATACGGGGAGGTGCTATTGGAAGCGTTGTGGCACGGGCGTATTGCTAAAATAGTAAAAACAAAAAAAAAAACTACCTAAATAAGTAATAAAAAAATAATGTACATGGAACGTGCACAGCTCAAAGATAGACAGCCAACAAGAGAAATGTGAGGCGGAGGGTATGGTTTACGGAGCTCAGAACAACAAAAGCGATTCATTTCCATAGCCAAAGACAACCTTGGTAGTAATTTTCAAGGTGCGCACACAGCACGTCAAACGGAAGACACGGCGACGAAAAAACAACATTAAGAAGAAGAAGCGTACCACAATAACAAGTAAAACTGACACTGAAAGAATCTACCCAACATAATTTATGAGCAAACATGCGTCGCGTTGACGTTGTTGTCGCCAGCCAAAAGCCGCTAGAGCAACATCTCCCGGACACATATGCTTTAGATGCCCTAGCCCAGCGGGTATATACAACTTGTCAAGATGTTTGCGATGATTAACTCCTTGAGGATTCAAGACTTTTTCAGGATTTACAAGATTTATTTCTCGCTAAACTGTTCCAGTGTAGCAGACCCTTGGAGCCGGTATGGTCCAAAAGCCGGAAGACACTTTTTTACATTTTTCGATTACCTTTGATACACGTAGTACGTTTGTACTTGAAGAACTTCCATAGTTCCAGCATACAGTTAAAATTTCTTTGATTCCTATCACAACAACAAAAAACTTTTTTTCCGTGAATTTGGGGTCGCTGAATCGAAGTCATCAAATTACTCTCTACACGTTGTAACCGACTTCAGCATTCGATGGAACGAGGAAATCTATGAGCTTTACGACGACATTGACAAAGTCAAGTGAATTAACATCCAGTGTCTCCGCTGTCTTGGTCATATTGTGCGTCTGGACGAAAAAGCTGCTTGGAGAAAGGTTTTAAATGCGGCGAAGTGGTAGATCTTTCTTCCGTTGGAAACACCATGTGGCATTCGGAAAGAAGTGGCGCCTTGGTATGGACTTAATCAGATCGTAACCTGGTATCGTGTTGAAATGACCAGCCAGGAAGAAGAAGAATCCGAGTTAAGCCACCACGTAGATCGTCAGGATCGGGTGGTGTGACTTGGGTGTTGTTTCTTGGGTGCTGTGTCTCTCAATTTTAATGTTCCACATCTGCCAGGCGTCCCCTGCCGAAAGAGTTTTTATACTAGCACAGTTTTCAAAATACGGCCAAAAAATTAGGAAGAAGAATTGGAGGAAAACCAGCACATAGGTCGTCACGCTCGGATGGTGTGACATGTATGCAAAATACGGCCAAATAAAAAAAAAATTGATTTTGATAAACGCGTGTAACTTGCGGTAGGGTTTGAAACTTGTGCTATTGAATGAAAGCGAATTCGGATTCAGCGTACCCGGATTTATTAAGTCATATTTTAGCGTAGGGCATGAAATATAGGTTATATTTGTTACCTACTGTAATTTACACATGCAATCATTAATATCTTCAAAAAGTTGTTAGGCGATGCATCACCAGGCACCGAAGGGTTTACATATCACATTTAAGAAACTGAAAACTGTAGAGAAATACGTTCTTCAAAATACTCATGAAAATATGAGCGTAATCTTCAATATATCAGTTTATTTCATTGGTACCGCGCAAACGTACTATGAGATTAATGGGAAAAGCCTATTTTTTTGGCCTGCTAGATTCAGAAACCGACCCTATCAGAGGTGTGCTGGAAATCTCTAGACGGTTTTGCACAAATTTTAATTTAGGCTCCCTGTAAAAATGCTTTGGCTGGATGCCTTCTTGCTCTATTTACCACGCTCTGCAAGTTATTTCTGACACATTGACGAATGCCTTTTCGGCTGAAAATCGGTTTAAATTGATATTTGGCATAACGACAAATTGTAATTGGGTTGAAAGAAATTTCTAGCACACCCCTGTATAAGACATATCTTCAAAATACGCCCAATTTCGTTGCATTTTAAAGCTACATTTGATCAATATGGAAACACTTTATCATGTTTGTATGGGGAGGAGAAAGGGAAAGCAGCTGTACTAAGCTCCGTGGGTAGCTTCACTTTTGCAAAAAGTTTTTTGTCACGGGCCAGGTAAAGGTTTTTTTGCCGCCACTGTTGTTGCGGTTTATTGGGTAATTTGTTTAAAAGCCATTGGCCAGGGCTTGGCACAGGATGCGAAGAGAGCTGCGTAGCGAGCAGGGATGGGACAAGAGTGCCGACTGTCATTTGGCTGACATGCCTGACGGACCCAACACATCGTGTTAGAATTCCAGTGTGTATTCCATCTTTCGGTGTCGTTATCTTCTCTGAGATATATGCAGATGTCTCTTATGTACATAAATATATACTTTTTGGCCATAAATGTTGTCGGTTCTTTTGCGCACCCCAAAAACCACTCTGAATTGTACAATGTATTGTGTTTTTTTTTCTTTTTTTTTGTTAACACTCATATGAAATACACAAATATTTATGCGAATTGTATTTTTCATTGCTTTTCGTTTTGACGTTCTTGCTGCTTTTTTTTGACTAATTTTTGTTTTTGGTTTTATTGTTTTAACGAACTCGGTGTTTTGACCATGAACCCATCATAAGTTTCAAATGCTGCACGCTTTAGGCTTTTAGTTTTTTTTTTTTTTTTTTTTTTTTTTGACTAAACATAGAAATATGTCTGGATGTGTGTTTGTAGTAGTGTAGCGTCTTAATGCTATTGTTGTTGTTACTATACCCTGTACACAAAGTGTAGAAGGGTATTATAGATTTGTGCAATGTATGTAACAGGCAGAAGGAGGCGTGGCAGACCATATGTTCCATGGACAAAAATGGTCAGGAGCAATAGTCGAGTCGATATAGACATGTCCGTCTGTCTGTCCTTCCATATGAACGGGTAAATATCAGACACCATAAGAGGTAGAGGCACAAAAATGTACCAAAAGATGCGCATTTACACCGAAAAGATAAAGTTTGTCGAATCACGTCGATATCTTGCCCCTTCCCCTGTGACATATTTTCGCGGTTCACAATCTATCATCTCAAAACACAACAGAGGTGTGCGTGTTTATGTGCATCTATGTTTCAAAAATTATCGAAATCGGATAAATACATCAAAAGTTATAGTTAAAAATATGCTAATTTCACCCCCTCCCTCGGCAATAAACTGTGCCAAAATTGCACTGCATGTACAGCTGTGTTCACGAAAATAGTAGTGCAGCTGAACCTTTGTTATTACCCGGTTAAATCAAATGATAAATACAAAATTCCCATAAATAGATAATCAAATAAGAAAGTGTATATATTTTAGAGAATATCAAAAGTTTTTTTTAGTCAAAAACTCTTCTTCTTTCTCCTACTTGGGCTAATTAAAACAAAATGGCCAAAATTGGGCTGTTCATGAAAATAGTAGTGTTTAATACAAAGATTTAAAAAAAACATCGAAACTTAAAATAACCTTAATATTACATGTTCTACATGTTTGGTAATGCTTAATATTTGGTTGTAAGCCCCTTATTGCTAATTACAGCCTTGCCCTGCAACGATTCAAAGGTATTTGAGCATATCCTTCTTGCACCACTGGCCACAGCTAATATCTGCTCGAAGGATTTGCTTTTCCCACAATTCTCTTCACGTCTCCCCACAAATTTTCAATCGGATTAAGGTCCGGCGACTGAGCTGGCCATCGCATTTCATCGATCTCTTCGTTGGAAGACCAGTCTTTAGCGAGTTTGCTAGTGTGCTTCGGATCATTGTCCTGTTGAAACGTCTATTTTTCATTTCCCAACTGGCATATGGCAACATTGTATTTTTCAATATTTCGACGTATACCGTTTTGCCCATGACACCATTAATCATATGGATAGGACCAACGCCTCCATAAGAAAAGCAAGCCCATACCATAATACTCAGCCCACCATGCTTAACCGTCTTATTTGTGTATTTTGGCTAGTATTCTGTGTTTGGTGGACGACAAACATACTTCCGGGACCCTGTTTCACCAAATAAAACTATCTTGGTCTCGTCAGTCCAAAGTAACATATTGTTTATGTTACTGTTATGGCCCACTTTTCAGCGGGCCAATTTAAACGGATTTTGGCAAACTCAATCCTTGCGGCCACGTGCTTTAGGGTTAAAAGGGGAGCCTTTCTTGGACTTCTTGGATTTAAATTATTTTGAATAAGTCGACGACGAACTGTCACATCACTGACTGACAGATTTAAATCATTTTTTATCATATTTGAGGCCGCTGTAGGCTTCATCTTGCAGTATCGCACAATTCGTCCATCCTCTAAAACTGTAGTCCTTCGCTTACCACCGCGATTTTTAGGCTTCTTCTTATAGTTAATGGTGTTAAATACCATGGTAGCAGTATATCCAAATTAATTTTCAGTTTCTTTATAAGTCTTGCCTTTATTTCTTAGACTAACTATGAGGTCTCTTTTCTCGACTGAGCAATGCTTTCCCCTACCCACTAAAAATAAAAGTATTGGAATTACCATAAATTTCCTTCATCAAAATATTCACTTAGTAAATAACACTAACTAATTGCATCGTTTTTTTTTGTTAATATCCTTAACTTTTAATTTTTTGATGTACAAACTCCCAGCACTACTATTTTAATGAACAGCGGATTTTATGCCTATTTGCCTAAAGTCATCGAAAATAAGAAGAAGAAATGCAAACGTAACGGGACTTTTTCGTTTTTCTGTCGTTTACATCCTATTCTAAAGCAAATATCTACAAATGTTCATTTTGATAGATTAACAAGTCAAAAAAATTGATTTGACTGTTGTCCGGTGCAGCACTACTATTTTCATGAACACAACTGTAGATAAGGATACATGTGAGCTAGAGTTAAAAAATTTGCTGTGGAGACTCGTGTGACCCTAATCGTTAAAACTGCATCCACCTTTTTCAAATTTAAAATCCCCCGCAATCGATTTACCTTAATTACTGCCACACCCCGCAATATATTGATTTGAAAATTGTCACAGACATTTAAAAATGTATTTTTGATCTATGTTACAAAATTCAACGACATTGACCCAAGAATACTGGAGTTATGGGCATAAAAGTATTTTTTGGCATTACTTCCCAATAGGAAAACTTGTCAATTGGATTGCTGGATTTAGTGCTTACGGGGAAAAAAGGGTAAAGGGTATTCACCGTCCAGACCGTCTGCGTCAAATTTTTTTCTTTTGTTTATTTAAATGGGCGGAATATTTGAACTTATTTGACTATTTTTTTTTTTGTGTGTCGTTTGCTCTTTAAGTCGTTTTTTCGGCGTTATTGAAATTTGTCATAATCTCGTGGGTTAGTCGGCATAATTAACGAGCTGGCTATTGACCGTGCGTTTCTATGTATGTGTGTGCTTCTTTGTGTGTGTTTGTATTTAATAATTATACAAAAGTTAGAAGTCTTTTATAGCCAGGTAGGTGTTATTGGCTGGCATTAAACAAACGTCGTCGTCGACGTCGTCGGCGTCGTGTCTTGACGTCGACGACCGTTCAAGGTTTAGGGCGTTTTGTGGCTCAGCATTTCAATGGCCCCGGGGCACGAGGCCTTTTCTGCAGCCCCAATGAGCAACGCAGCTGCCATTAGCGCTGCCGCAGAGCCGAGCATGCTGCAACAAATTGATGGCCATTAATTTTCATAAGCCGTTTGCAAACTTTTTGCCTTTTTAAGCCCAAATGTTTTAAATCACATATTGTACCAAAAAAGGGAAAATTGGAGCAGTTTATTGCGTGCAAATTCTCAAATTCGCAAGATTTTCAAAGTTTTTAGTTGGCTTAATTTGCATACTTTTAAAAGATAATGGTTTGGTGGAACCCTGAAATACACATCAAAAGACAGTTATAGCCAGTGCTGCCAATTAAGCTTTTTTAACGATAGATCTACCTTTTTTCAATACCCGATTGCGGGAATTTCTCGGTAAGAATATAATATATCGGATGACGAGTTTGATAATATCTAATGGGCCTACTAAAGCCCGAAAATAATGTGCGATGCACTCTCCAAAGCTCTCAACATTCAATTACACTGTGCAACATCACAAATGGATTCGGTATGGTTCCATTTCAGGATGATAGTGCTAGACAAGCATTGCGTTCTCAGGCCAAATTTTTGTTTTCCTTTTTTATATTTTTCTTATGTAGCCTATATCTTCGGTAATACTCTTCCGATATTGATAACCAAGTTATCGCTGGAGAGGTAATTGTCTAACCAAAACTAAACTTTTGCTAAAAATATCAAATCCATTTATTTTTTCTCTCTTCTTTCTTTTTTTTAAAGCATACCCAAAAAGTAGATTGTATTCATTTTTAAGCTCTCAAAAGTCAACCGAGAGAAATTCTGCTTTTAAGAGAAAGGGTTTAGAGATTATAATTGAAAACTGTGAATATAAACCACGAAGGAGATTTCAATCACCTGAATGTCAGCAAAAGACAAGAATATAAAACGCATAGGTTTCAACGAGAAGGAGAGGTATTGCTAATTAAATTGAGTCAGACTTGTGTTGGATGAGAAGCTAACTACAAATAGATTTAATGCCCATTTTGCCAAAATTAGTTTTATTTGGAAAAATCAAGAGAACCGAAATTCTTCGTGGTGGTCACAAAAGCATACTTTTTCGGGTAAAATTATTTACTTTAACCTATGTGGATAATCTGATATGAAGAACCTGTTTTATTCACAAAGTTATTGTGAAAATAACTGCAACGCTTCTAACATGTGTAAGTAGTATCATATCAACAGAAATAAACCCATTACGGCAGTTTCCTCTCCTGCGAAAAATTCAGTGTCAAATGTCAACGAGTTCATAGGTTGGGATTATTAATACGATTTTCTGGAAATCCATTTTTTTCTGATTTTATACGCACCTTGACCAAAGCTTTTATACTTATTGGAGCTAAAGCAAAGTACACAAAGGCGAGTATGTTTTGAAAAACTGTTAAGGGGCTGTTATATATAAATTATGTCACCAAAATTTTAAAAATTATGAACCCCCCGCCTCCCCTCTTGTCATAAATAATCACATTTAAGCATCCCCCTCCCCCTAATGTGACGTCACAAGCCATGCAACGAAAAAAAAACTGTGAGCATTCCTTGAAACTTGAACTGAATCATTGCAGACGATACTCTCCTGTTATAAAAGCAAAAGAAAGATATTTGAAGTTAAGATCTTTGATCGATATGTTCGAGTTCGACTAAAAGTAAACATTGTGTGAAAATATAAAGATTTTTTCAGATTTCATTAACATTTTGTTTATGACCATCGTCACGAAAAGTCACGATTTGATTGTGATCTGAACAGCACCTAAGTCACTTCCGGTTTCAGTTACAAATCTTTCATTATATTATGCAGTTAAACTTTCAAACATTGCTAAGCCAGGTCAAGCTTAAACTCAGTCCTGGAATTGGTCCCCTCCTTGGAATTGTCGCTCGAAAACATAAACTCATAAATCATTAAAGAGCTTAGCTTAATACACAACAACGATCTTAAGTCTATTTTCGCTGAAAAACTTTTACTTACACGCTTTTAACAAGAAATAACCAAGATACAACTTTGAAGCATATAAAAAACATACCTGAAATGAAAAAGGGCAAAGGTTTAAAGTTGATTAATAAAAGTTAATCAGGTACAAAAACAATGCACATATTTTAAACTAGTTATATAAACTTACAACAAAAACAACACACATTTTGTGCAATAGTTCATAATAATTTTGCAGTCAGCTGCGATTATGATCGCATTGTGCATTGTTTTACAAGGGATCTGAAGTGGAAGAAGAAGCACCAGTTTATGCTGAAGGTAACTCTGAAACTGTTGTCATGTCTGACAAACAACAACAGCAACTACAACAACAAAGACAACGATGACGATGACAAGAGGCACCACATCAAGTCAAATAAAGTCAATTGAAATCGCGCACAATGCAGCTATAAAGGAGATTTAAAACGAGAGAAATGTAAAGAAAAGACAGCGAAAAGAGGGGGAAAACGCAGATCAACATAAAATGAAAATAAATCAAAAACGTGAAAATAATTTTGCATACAGCAAAGCAAAAAAAAAAAAAAGAGACAACCAGAAAAAAGTCGGTCGGTGACGATGTCGAATGAAACTTTTCACCATTTTGCATAACAATTTGTATCTTTCAGTGGAACGCGTTAAAAAAATACAACTGAAGCAGCAACAACAAAGGGCAACTTTTACTCGTTGCTCAACTTTAAATGTGTTGGATAAAGGGTTACACAGACAGAAGAAAAGAAGGATACACAGCAGTTGAATGTAGCGCTTTGTTTTGGTGCATGCCCCAATGTGGTATCTGCATCTGTGGCAGATGCAAAGATACATACTAAATGTGTGGAAAAGGCGGACGCACCGAAATTAACTCAAACTGTCGACAGCCAGACGATGACGATGATGATGACTACAACGACGACAACGACGACTCCAACGATAAACGTAGTCGTTCATATATCTGAAGACCCCAACAAAGCTGCCAACAGCAGACATAAAAACCAAGAGCAGTTTGTCGGTACCGTTGACGGGTTGCAGCATGCAACACTCAAGTTTCAACTTAAATGCTACTGACATTAAATTTACTACTTTGCCACTAGCTAGCCACTACTGTAAGAGAGCGGCGGCCCAAAAGAACACCTCCATGCCTCCACTCTCAAAAATTTGATGCAGACAGTCGGGACGGTGCCCGACAGTGGAATACCCTGTACCCTATTTTCCCCATAAGCACAAAATCCAGCATACGGTAAAATGGGAACGAAAGTATTTTCTTTTATTTCTCTTTTTACAAGTTTAATATGTCTGCAAGCATTTTCCTATTGGGAAGTTCCAATTGACAAGTCTTACTATTGGGAAGTGTGGGCACAAATTACTTTTATGCCCATAACTCCAGTATTCTTGGACCAATGTCGTTGAATTTTGTAACATAGAACAAAAATTCCTTTATAAATGTCTGTGGCAATTTTCAAATCAATATAAGGGTGTGTGGCAGTAATTAAGATAAATCGATTTCGGGGGAAGGGTGGGTTTTATTGAAAAAAAGTGGATACGGTTTTAACGATTAGGGTCACACGAGTCTCCACACCAAATTATGTAACTCTAGCTCACACGTATCCATATCTACATGCAGTGCAATTTTGGCACAGTTTATTGGCGAGGGGGGTGAAATTATTTTTGACTATAACTTTTGATGTATTTATCCGATTTCGAGAATTTTTGAAACATAGATGCACATAAACTCCACGCACACCTCTGTCGAGTTTTGAGATGATAGATTAAACGGAGCCGCTGTAAACAAAAAAAAAAGTCACAGGGGAAGGGGGAAGATATCGACGTGATTCGACCAACTTCATCTTATCGGTGTAAATGCACATCTTTTGGTAAATTTTTGTGCCTCTACCTCTTATGGTGTCTGATATCTAGACGTTCATACAGAAGGACGGACAGACGGACATATCGACTCGACTACTGCTCCTTACCATTTTTGCCCATGGAACATATGGTCTGCCACGCCTTCTTCTGCCTGTTACATACATTGCACAAATATATAATACCCTTTTACACTTTGTGTACAGGGTATAAAAATCACAAGAGCGCAAAAACCACTGCGCGCTCTCAGTCAAGCTTGATTACAAACAGGAGCCATGGCGACACTGTCTGTGGCTTTTAACAGTTCTCTTTTTTCTTGGTTGTATTTTTTTTCCAGATACTTGAGACCGTTCCGGCGAGCGCAGACGACAAAACGGACCGCCTGCTGGACAGCCCCCGTCAGTTTTGGTTGGGGTTTCTGGTCTGTCTGTCTGGCTGTCTGTCTGACTGGTTACTTTGGTTGCGGCTTTGGAATCATTGCCTGCTTGCGCAGACATTGTTGTCGCTGTCTGTAAAATAAATTTAATGAACTAGCGCAGCAATAAAGTTTAACTTATCGAAAACTCTAAAAAGGGGGACAAGCGTTACGTTAAAGCCATATACCCGTAATGTATGCGCACAGTGGCACCAAGCATATTGATTTCAATATCTATCATAAGCGCTAACTTTTAGTGTTATCTATCAAAGCAGCAATTTAAGACAATAGAATTAAAGATATCTGTTTTTTTTATGGTTTTTAAATGGAACATATATTGTAAGCTATCTGAGTTGAGTTATTGCTTCTGAAGAACTATCAAGCTATTCGCCAACAGTTTAAAATGCTCAGAGTGGAGTGTTTTGGACCTTAATTCGTCTTTTATGTCCATTTTGAGAGATTCTTATTCAATTCAATGACTGACATCGTTTGCTGAACTAATAATTTCGTTCAGTTCTAATAAAATAATTAGTTTGGTGTGCTCAGAGCACATTGGGCCCAATCTGTAAATAATTGATAAATATTTTCGCTTTTACTCCAAACGTGAAATTTTTATCGTACTTTTTTTTCAAAACCGAACTTTTTTGAGGAAAATACTAATACCGACTTCGCATCCGTTTCGATATATAAAGAAAATAAGAATTCATTAAGTTCGTTCTGCGGTTCCTTAAATATTCAGATTTCCGATTTTGTACTGGTTTTGACGGTATTGTTAAAAAACGATAAGTCTATTAGAGAGAAAAACTCGATAAGGTGCTGTTCATAAATAACGTCACCAACGAGGGGCGGGAAGGGGCTCATCAAATTGTGACTTTAGGTGAAGATGGGGAAGAAGGTGTACGTGACGAAAAAATCTTTATACTTTCAAGCAAAGTTTACTGTTCATTTCCAGTTCAAACATCAATCAAAGATCTTGTAGCAAATCTTAGAATTTTGTTGACGTCATTCATGAATGAATGAACTATGTTAAAAAGTAATCAACAGGAACATAACTATCTAAATCACAGGTTCTTTAAATAGGAGATGAGGGTTCCAAGGTCAAAAAAAGTTTGGGAATCATTAACGATAAATTAAAACTATAAAAATTGGTCTGTGTCAAGAACTTTCTATGGTTCAACTTTAATTTATGTATCTGCTAAATTAAGCACATCTAAGAATTTGATTTTAAGATCTAACAACTTTCCATGGGCCAATGACCGTTTTATTAATTTAATCAAGCCGATTTATCTTCTTTTTTCAAAATATAGAAATGACCCCAAACTTAACCAACTGAGTTACTCCCCTTAGTAAGCCAATCAATTTCAAGTTATAAATGGTTCGGTTCCACTGTTCTTTATGCATTTCGCACTTCTTTTGTTTTTAATGGACAAACTCATTCGACTTGTGTTCCAATTGGGCAATAAACTAACCAACGACAAATAATGTACAAAATGCAAATTTCAGTTACAACAACTTATAAAAAGAAACTCAATAAAGACAAGTCGAAGCACATTGAGAGTAAATAAACCAATATAATATAATAAGTTAAGCAAGACAAGGCAAACGAGCTCCAAAAAGATACAAAATAACAACAACTGCAATTCGTCAAGATTTTCATTAGTTATGCAAAGATACAGATACAAATACTATAGCTATAGATACATAAGCTTGACTATGCGTCATTCACTTAAATTAGGTATGCAAAGGTGTGGGTGTTAATACATATTAGACTAAAATGGCATAACAAAAGAAAAGCGGCACAATTGGTCAAGAGAATGTCAAGCGTTTGTCAGGTCAATGTGATTGAGATACAAAGGCTAATAAAAGATACGCTATTATATTTGGTCAGCAGACAAATTTTGTAGCTTTTACAATCTAATAAGCAGCTGCACCCATGAAACCATTAAATGCCATAAGATTAACCAAAAAGGCAGACAGGAAGAGAAAGTAATGCATGAAGTAATGCATGTGCTGAGTTTGGCTCTCGCTCTATATAGCTGTCTCGTTTGCACTTGCGTAGTCAAGTGGTAAAATCATTTCGAGCCTATGAGCGCAGCTCATTTCAATGCCAAAAAGCTGAGTAGGACACGCTCGTTGTATCTGTTGGCCGCCAACTTATGCCAACAATTTCCAGCTAAAGTGAATGACAATTGCCACCTTGAACGAAGGTTGTTTGTTGTTATTGTTGTTGTTCTGGAAGCTGTTATCGAGGTTATATGCCAGTTGAGGCCTGCATCCGCGTCAGCTGTCGTCACTGCTGCGCTGTTAGCCAAGAGCTTTCATTTAGCCAGAGAGCTATTGCTGCCTTTTTTGCTGTTTGAAAGCAAATTTCATTTCTTCATTTGATTTCATTTCGTTCATTTCACTCAACTCTTCCCCCCATATCTTTGTGTGTACTTTCTTTACTTTCATTTGAGTGAAAGATACTCCAACGAACTGACTCTGCTTCACTGCCGCCTGCTTTTATTATTTCGTATTTCATGTCTTTTGCTTTTGCTGGCGTTTTAATTTTCTTCTTTTTTTGTGGTGAAAAGGACCAATTTCCATTTCTCGCCAAATCGCTGCGCTTTCAACTTTTTCAAATATTAGTAATTGTGCATATGCAAGTGTGTGTGTGAGTTACCAAATTAAACTTTTACTTGCACTAATTTATGTTGCATCGAAATTATGATTTTTATGAAAACGTAACTATTTTGTGTAGGCGTTTAAGCCGCTCACTTTCTAATAACTTTTAAGGTTGCAACGAAATTTCAAATTGCTTGAAAAGCGTTAAATTCTATATAAACAGCTTTGATGTAAATGAAGCGATAGACTTGGCCGAAAATTTGGTGAAAGCTGTGAATGCTGTCGTCTATTTTTCACACTTTTCCTAAGAAAAACGCGACAACAACTATAGCAGCTACAATAATAACATCAAAGATGACAGCTTAAGGCAAACAAGAACTGATTTATTATACAAATTAAAACTACAACACTGTTGAAAGTGTATTGAGAGAAAAAAGGGTTTACTTGTTAAAACCTTTATAAAATGATTAAGTGTAATTAGCAAGAGGTTTACGCCGCGTCACTGCCAAAGGGCCGGAGGGATTTTAACAAGCAAGTCTATGTGAAAAACTCCGAGATCAAACTATGCAGATATGACAATAGCAATAGAAGAAGAAGCAGCAGTGGCAGTTGGCAAGCAAATGCGATATAATAAAAGCATTTAACAACAATAAAAACAGATTATGATGATGACGAAGACAAAGAGACGCTGACGATGGTCAACCATCAACGAGAAGTGGAAATGCCGGCACAGCAACAACAACAACAACAAAATTTGATGCAGACTGTCGGGACGGTGGACCCGACAGTGGAATACCCTGTAAACTTTTCCTTTATAAACACTAATGACGGTTAACAGGGAACGGAAGTATCCACTTTTAAATCTCCTTTCATAAGATCGATTGGGAAGTTCCAATTGACAAGTTTTCCTATTCGAAAAGGGGGGCAAAAATTACTTTTATGCCCATAACTTTAGTATTCTTGGGCCAATGTCGTTGAATTTTGTAACATAGATCAAAAATACATTTATAAATGTCTGTGGCAATTTACAAATCAATATATGGGGGGTGTGGCAGTAATTAAGGTAAATCGATTGCGGGGGAAGGGGTGGGGGGGTTCCATTGAAAAAAAGTGAATGCAGTTTTAACGATTAGGGTCACACGAGTCTCCACAACAAATTTTGTAACTCTAGCTGACATGTATCCATACATGCAGTGCAATTTTGGCACAGTTTATAGGCGAGGGGTGGGTGAAATTACCATATTTTTGACGATAATTTTTGATGTATTTATTCAATTTCGATAATTTTTGAAACATAGATGCACAAAAACACGACGCAAGCCGCTAAAGCATGTCACAGAGGAAGGGGGCAAGATATGGACGTGATTCGGCAAACTTCATCTTTTTGGTGTAAATGCGAATCTTTTGGTAAATTTTTGTGCCTCTACCTCTTACGGAGTCTGATATCTCGACGTACATACGGAAGGACGGACACATCTATATCGACTCGACTATTGCTTCTGACCATATTTGTCCATGGAACTTATGGTGTGCCACGCCTCCTTCTGCCTGTTACATACATTGCACAAACCTATAATACCGTTTTACACTATGTGTACAGGGTATAAACAATAAAAGCTCCAACAACAACAGCAGATTAAATATATTTTAAAGTCAAACAGCCCAGAGCGCGTGAGATACAAAGAGAGAGAGCGGGAGCGAGCGAGCGACAAGACAAGGAAGTAGCGCGGCCATACAAGTCTCGGCATTAAGTAGCTACAAGATACAAGTTACTAACCACAGCCAGCGACAGCGAAGCCACAGCGCTGCTCGATGCTTTATGTAGTAGTTATTGCTCTTGAGATACATTTTTTTTATGATATTTTAAAGCGGAAACGTAGCCAAAGGCAAAACCGCAAAAGAACTACTATACGGACATGCGACGAATGAATGGGGCGCGCACTTTTGAGCGAGTTAACTCTTTGGCTACATAATAAATTTTGAATGTGAAGATGTGTAGAAAGACGTGTGGAGCCACAGTCAAAGTCTCAGTCCAACAACAGTGACAGCTACCACGTATCTTAAAGATACAAATTACAAGCAGCAGACATTGAGATTGAGGCCTAAGCGCACACGCAAAGGGCGTAAGAGCAATAAATACAAAAGTAATAATAGCGGAAGGTTAACTGCTTTAAGACGAAGTTTAAATGCTCTGTACTTAGCATATTTGCGACTATATTCGAAAGCTGCGTTCACACTGCGAAGTTTCTTTCCATTGTCTTACAGCTCTTTTCATTTACATTTCATATGGTCACAAAATTTTATCATAAATCCAGAAGGAATTAAAAAAAATTGTTGGATGTTTTCATCGCCCATTACATTACATTCTCGTGTAAACAGTTCTTAAGTCTTGAAGTCGTTGGAATTTCGTATTTTAAAATCTAGAGTACTTTCATACTGACAAATCGCATAAATGTTACCATTATGTAGTGTAACTTCATACAGAAATTTAAAACTTATCTGGATATCTCGTAAAATAAAAATTTAAAAAGTTTCTATTTAGTTTCTGGCACTATTTCATGATGTTTAAAGTATCGAAAATAAAATTATGTTGTTTTAACAAAAAGAGACACTGTGACTTTCTAGTACATACACACCTATTAACGAAGTCTTTATGGAGATAGATGCAGTCCAAAAGTTAAGAAAAAGACAATAAGGAAGAACATACCTTGATGTTAATATACAGCTTTGTTTGTTATACGGATGGGTCATTGGCAGATGAAAGCACAGAACTAGAAGTCTAGACCGATGTGCAAATTGAAACTTCTAGGAAGACGTAACAAACTTTCACTCAGATGGGTCCCGGGCCAAACTGGCACACATGATACGACCAGAACCTTTTTTTGTGGCATAGGAAGGCATACCATTAAGCAGCTACTAAGAAAAGAGAAAGTAGCCTCAGTCAGGTCAAAAGTTCAAGAAATTATAACAACTAGGAACTGAAGGATGAAGAGACAACTGCGCAGCTCCAGTAACTGCATGTTCTGTGAACTTGAAGAGGAATCCTCGTCGCACTTACTAGCTGAATGTGATGCCCTGGCGAGATGAAGGATGTTCCTTCTGGGGGGATATAAAATTTCACCGACCCAAGTAGCCAAACTAGAACTATCTCAGATAATTAAATATAATAAGGATGCACAATCGATCTCTAGGTTGCGATACTCTCCAAAAACATTATTATTATTATTATACAGCTCCTAGCTTTCTAGGCATGATAAAGTACGAATGAGAGAAGCTGGGCAACACACATTTTATTCTTATTCTAATTTATATTCGTTATCTTATACCTAAACTCAAAAGTCTATGTAAAATGGACACAGAGGCAGATCGACAATGTTTAAAAGATCTAAGGAGCATGTCTTGGTCTACCCTGATCGATCCGTTTGGTCATTGGTCATGCCAACGTATCCGAGTAACAGCCAGCAGCGTTTCATGGTCAACAGGCAAATGACTTTGCATGACGTATACGCGGTTTAAAACACTGTGGAACGCTTGGGCATAAAATGAAACACGTACTGTAGCCACGCTTGGGCTACCCTTGAGCGCATGAGAAACAGGCCAGAGCCAGAGCAACACCAGTGAGTAGTGTTTATGCAAATGTGAAACGTGTGGGCAGCGAGACAGAGAGAGAGAGAGAGCGAGAAGAAAGGGCCGGCGGTTTAGAGCAGTTGTCATCATTTTTGTCACGCACATTGCGAAGGCTTCTCTTAAGTTTCTTACTTTTGTTCGGTTGCCACTTGAATTCAATTTGTAAAGCGCTTAAGCGTAGCAAAAACGAACTGGAACTGAAACGCCAAAACGAAGCGTGGCCAATGCGTTGCGCCGGCGCAGCTTGGATCGCACGTTGTATCATGACTGTAACTTTTCTGTGTTTCTGTGTGTGTGTTTGGGGTCCCTTAAAGTTGTTGTTCCGCTGCCGTCTGCACGCGCTTTTCTCTGCGCTTGTCATAAATCTTTATTATTACAGTTTACTTGCACAGGGCAGACGACGACGACGACGTCGACATCGACTGGATACCAGAGCTTATTTATGTAGTATATGTATCTGTTTGTGTGCATGTTGTATCTTTAAGATACAAGCATTGTTTATGCTGAAATTTAAGTCAACGCTTGTCTGTCTTGTCTGGGCCTCGAGTGTCGCTTTGTTCGATTGTCGGTTTCGTTTGCCGGTCTCTGCATTGATTTCAATTATAACCCAGTTTCATTTTATGTAGTTTACTTTTCTCAACTTTTTGCTTTTCAGCTTCTCTCTCTTTTATTTTTATGGGTGTCGGCTGCTGTAGCTTAAAGATTTGCTTATGAACAAGCAACGAAAAGCGCTAAAATAATTATCAATGTGTGTGAGTACTTTAAAACCCTGACCTGAAACTCGAAGATTTCGAGTGCAAACAGCAGCTGCTTCATTGAGTTGCTTTCCGTTGGCTACCACTTGGTACCAAAGTATGGTAAGTAGTTTGAAGCGTTATGACATATATGTATTTAGTACTTAATGTTATAAAATCAATATTCCATATTGGCCACAACCAATTAGTGTTAATGGGCGACATTCTATCTAGTATAATTATCATTAATGCCATTAGTCTGCGCGGCAAAGACACACACACATCAAATAAAATATATGTCTGAAATATGCCTGTAATCCACAGCAATGCCTCCTCAGTTAATTCCTGGTGCAGCCAGTCAGCCCAGTTAAGGGCCCTGAAAAACCAGCAGAGCCAGAGTTGCTACATCAGCAGTAGAATAAAAATGAAATAAATGCTAAACAAGCGACAAGCAACAACTACAACAACGAAATTGTAGTTGATGACCCTCAGATAGACACTTTCAAGGATACGCCGCCGCGCGCGCATTAACAAGCAAAGGTTAAAGGTACCAACAACAACGGCAAGAGAGAGAGAGGGAGTGAGCCAGCCAGCTATGAGAATCGTATGAGAAACACAAGGTTAGAACGAAACGCGCAAGTGGTCGCTAACTGCCTCTGCCTCTGACTACGACTACTACTACTAACTGGTCGCTTGGCTGCTTGATGACTGGTCAACAACAGTCTGCGGAACGCAATGAAATGAAATACACTCTCACACACACACACACGCAGAGCATCGAAACGCGTAAATTAGTATGGACTAAACAATGGCCACGGTCGAAGCTCTAGCCGCAATAATGAAAATAATCATAGTAATCATAAAATAGTAGCAGAAGCGCAATTTATTGGTGACCAAGTGGAAACATGGCAGGGTCTGGATAGCAACAATGTATGGGAATGAAGAGCAGTGAAGTGTCTATCATTCGTGGTGTATATGCAGTACAGTAGACGATCCTTTATATCGACTGAAAAGGGAATTTCACTACCTATTACAACATTTTTTTGTAGTTTTTGAGTACTGAGTATCGGTTTCATTCTTCTTCTCTTCTTAACTGGTATTAAAAACCCGTTATCGGTTTACGGCCTCGAAATCGCGATTTTAGGTGGTGGGTCCCAAACCCTACGCACAACCCTTTTAAGGCCTGGGGTGGCTCTACTAATCTCGAAAGAACCCAGTATGATTGTGGTATTCTCTAACCCGCTCACCACACGTTTCCATTCTATACGATGAACTATCGTAATTAAAAAGTAAAAATTCGTCAAAATCTACTACATATCTTCAAATTGACGGCTTTTGGAAAGCTAAGAACATCGTGAATCATATATCTGAAATTTTAAGTCTATCCTTAAGTTCAGAGAAGAAAATTATTATAAAAGAACATTTGTTTAAAAGTCGAACGCAAAAATACGTGTTGAAAAAGATACATGCATTCGAAATCGAAAGACGCCCTTAACTCACCTCTTGTAGTGACATTGGACCTATTCTAAAAGCAGTTATTTCTTTATCATGGATGATCCAGATGTACTATATTCTGATGTTGTTAAACTTCATTAATGCACATTAGACCAGAAGGATAGGAGTAAACATCATTGTGGTTACTTTTTCGTCAAGAACTTTCTTATTAACAGTATCAGATTTCGTATTTCTACGCTCAGCAGGGTTGATTTCTTAAAATATCTATCTTGTGACAGGTGTCCAGACTCTGTGCACAGTTGTGTCAAAAAGAATAATAATAGGAGAGACAAGAGATTCTTTCTGCATTATTAAAATATATTTGAAAGAATTCATAGATCCTATTTAACAAAGAGCCATATTTCTTGTCCGCCAAACATTGGAATACAGGTCTCATGTTTCGAACCGTCAATATGCTCAATGCTTAATGCTCTAATAAGATTGAATGGGTTTACAACAACTTTACTCTTTGCTTTATGGAGGTTTAAACGGACTGTAATGAATACTCTTATTTTCCTAAATTCTGTTGTTAAACGAAACATTGGTATCACCAATTGGAGAAGGCGCGCTCAAAGCAGAGACACCTGGAGGAGGGCTTTACATCAGGCCGTTTATGGCCAGTCAAGAAAAAAAAGGAGAATAAACGAAAATACAGAATTGAACTCAACCGCCATTTTCACTTGTTTGAATGCTAAAATCCTAACTCCTCAAGCATTTCGTACTTACTTACGAGCACTCACTGTATATGTGACCGGCAAAATAGAGCAATACAAAAAAAAACCAAACAAGGGAGACAGATAACGAGAAGCGCTGCAACTGGGAGCATTAGACTTTAGCTTGATTAGCAGAGCACTCAGCACTCTTAGTCAGAGACGGATTGTCTGCCGGACGGAACGGTCAAAGCAGCTGATAGATGGAGGAGCCCGCCTAGCGACAATGTATAGCAACGACTGGAAGCGTCGTAGACAACGATGACAACAACATAAAGTGTAGAATAATTACAAACTGTAAATGAAATTATATAGATTATGCATAAACTGAACGATGTGCTTAATTATAAGACAACGTTGGGGCGTGTCGTGGATATACGTATACTTAAATGATATATTAGAGAACATTTGTATTAAAAGCTCTTGTGGCAAAAAATAATGAGTTTTTGCCGAGACTTTGATGTTAACAAAAAGTTACTGAACTCAATAATTGGTTCAATGAAATTCCGAAGAGTATTAAAAACTACGTGCTTTAATATCTATCACCATATATAATTTTGATGATACCTATATAAAGATAATAGAAGAATACAGTGTTCAGACTTTTTATACTCTGTATACACAGTGTTAAAGGGTATTATAGATTTGTGCAATGTATGTAACAGGCAGAAGGAAGCCTGGCAGACCATAAGTTCTAGCGATTGGATAATTTCCGTTTGTCCGTCTGTATGAGTCACTAGATCTGCGAGACCATAAGAGGTAGCGACCCACACATTTTTCCCACCCACATCCACACATCCCATCTAAGATGAAGTTTGTCGAAATGCAAAGGTGAAAATGCAGTTCTGTTTTTACATTTAAGCGATAATTTCATATAAACGATAATCCGGATATATGCAAAATACTTAAAATAAGTAAAAGTCGATATCGATAAATTTGCAAATAAACGACTATTTTTGTATAAAAATTGCAAGCAAAACGCACTAAAACGAACTTTTTTAGTATATAAGCATAATTTCATATAAATTATAATTCATATAAGCGGAATGTACTGTGTGGGGAAAAAAGGGTATAGGGTATCCCACTGTCGCGCACCGTCCCATCAATGTTTATTCAATATAAAGGTTAAAGTAAGGAAAGAGCTTCTAGCTTTTCTATTTAGATATAAACGCCTTCTAAAAACACTGAAAGAGTACAACTTCTTCTAAAATATATCTTAGACCGACAGCGATATTTTTGAGAGTTTGCCCGAGATGTCGTTATCGGCGCTAGCAATTAGAGTGGTAAAAATGATAAAAAAAAACGAGGTCGTTAAGAATTAAATTAGCAAGTTCGTAGCCAAAAATTCTATCGAAAATGAGAAAATTAGTTAAGATGGAAAAAAGTTGAACTTAGATGGGTCCAACAACAAATTACGTCGATCATGGTCAACGAATGTAAGACCAGACTTAAAATGATTTCACGTCATAACAAATTCTATCTATACTGTGTTCCTGGACACCGAGGTATCCAGCGCAATAGAATGGCAGAAAAGCTGGCAAATAAAGGCCCGGCGTCACAGCCAATAGGGCCTGAGAAAATCATTCCTGTTGCTGAATGGGTTGGATAGATAGCAGCCTATACAGACACAATCTGTAAGGAACGCTGGATATACACCACCAAGAACCAAATCCAAAGATATCGCCTCCGTAAGAAGAGGATCTTCGAGCTCTAGTTGGTCACAACCCATTTGGCCAACACTTGGCTAATATGGGCCTCGTTGACGAACCAACTTGCACAGCCTGTCTTGAAGAAGCCGACTCTACGGAGCATTTCTGTGTTACTATCCGGCCTTTACAGAAAGGGAAGTGATACACTCAACAGGAGGTGTATACTCTCCCCTTACGTAGTCTTTACGACTACGGGAGTCGGGAAGATTGTGTTTATCGCAAAAGCTCTTAACGTATCAGATTTTGTAATACATACCTCCAAAAAACAAAAGGTCCTTTATTCTCATATATAAGTGTTTCTTGTGTAATAAAGAGCGTATTTATCGCTATCACTAAAAATGTCACTTATACTAATTAACTAATTAAAGGACTTATTTATATGTGCATTGTTACATGGGAATTCCATAAATTCTTCATAAAATAGTATTCTCCAAGAATTTAATTAATTAACTAAAATTCCTGACATATTACTAATGGTGAAACAACCTTTATAATGCAATCACTTGTCATATTAATAAAAAACTTTCAGTAAATTTTAAGTTTCCCATCTCAGAATCTTTCGACGCAAAGCTGTCAGTAACTATTCTCTTAGCATTCGACCCAAATAACCAATTGTTTTTGTTAAGAATGCCATAATTCGAGGCATTTTCAGTTGCCCTATAAACAAAAAAAAAAACAAAAAACAAATAATTGCCCAAAAATGCGCACAATGAATTCAAATTCATCTGCAAATCGACTGAGATTCACAACGCCAGTGGAGGCAGAAACATGCGGCAACAGCGGCAGTGGCAGCGTCAGAGTTTTCATGCCCGTTGAGTGCCACTAGCAGAATTGGGTCAAGTTTCATTTTTATTGCCAGTGTGGCCTGACTGCTAGTCTGTATGTATGTATGTGTGTGTGTGTGTTGCCCTCGTCAGCCACAGTGCAACCCACAATGTTGCTTGGCACTCCCTCGCTTGCGACTCCCTCACATACAGTTTGGTTGTTGCCCCTCAGTGACCCCCGTACTTTGACGCTGCCCATGTGTGTGCGTATAATTTCTTTGATTAAATCATAAAATATGCAAAAATATGTTTCGAGGAACACACAACAACAACTACAAGCGGGTCTAGAAGCTGGCAGATACTTATAAAAGACACGGAACAAAACGCACAGAGTTTCTTCAGTCGTTTTTCGTTGGATGCTTAAAAAGCGGAAACTAGGTCAGAGTTTTGTTTGCCGAAAAAGCAGCAACATCAACAACTACAACTGGGCCTGGAAGCCATACGCCAACAACAACAGCAACAACGACGACAACGACAAGACTTTTTGTCATTGTCAAGCAGACTGAGATTCAAGAGTTTTATACATTTAGGCGCAATAAATATTTATGCTTTTCTCGTGTCACACATGGCGTATGCGTAATCTGCACAAAATTTTCTTTATGACCCTGCCGCATAAAGGTTGCTCTCACACACACACACAAAGGTCAAGAAACAACAATAAATCAAAAGACAAAAAAAAAAAACAATTGCACGCATTTAATGCGCTGCTGCTGAGGCGGTTGACGATGTCGGCGTCAATCAGTTGCTGCAACTTTGAGCAGCAGCAGCAGCGGCAACATTGAGAGACCGCGACGCCAGTGCGCGGGGCAATTAGCGCGCAATTGACCTACATTGGGGCAACATTAATGGTGTCAATAGCAAACGCAACTGACGACGCGACGCCAACGGCAGCAGCGACGTAGACGTTGACGCTAAAGCGAAAAATGTTGAATGTTTATACACGCACGCATATTCTATAGGCACAGTAAAGCCTACTTATTAAAACATTTACTCAAAGTTCATTAGCTCATGGTAAGTAGTATTGAGTACTTATTAAAAGTATTCAAAACGCACAAAACTAAGCTTCAAAGTATGTACTGAAGTTTCAAAACTGGGATAAGTCAAGGTGGTGCACGTCAAATTGAGTATGTGTCTGTTAGCACCATTAGCTCATGGTGTGTAGTATTGAGTACTTATTAAAAGTATTCAAAACGCACAAAACTAAGCTTCAAAGTATGTACGTACTGAAGTTTCAAAACTGGGATAAGTCAAGGAAGAGCACCTCAAATTGAGTATGTGTCTGTGCCAAGTTAGCCGTAACAAGATATGGAAATGGTTACCATTCCTACTCCCGTAGGAAGTCGAGAAGACTATGTAAGGGGAGAGTAAACACCTCCTAATCTTAAAAATGCTCATATTGAGTGTATCATTTCCCAAAATACGCTTCCGAGTTCTTGCAAAGGCCGGACAGTGACACAGAAAGTGCTCCGTGGAGTTGGCTTCCTCAAGACAGGCTGCGCAGGTTCCGATAATATCACGCATATGTGGTGACTCTAAGTCTAATGAGCGAAATCTTGGCGTTCATATAAAGAGTCAAACTGAACATCATTTCAAAAAACTTGATCTTAAAAATGCTTAGCAGTGTAGTGAACTTGCACATAACAAGTGCTGCTGCACTTTTAGTTGCAACTTCTGAGGTTTCACTGTATTTCCAATTGCAATCAATGTAAAATGTTTAAACAAAAATATGAAAATGAATGCGGCTGCTTTGTTGCCGCCGCTTCGCAGCTGTTGGATGTTTGCTTACTTTTGTTGTTGTAGTAGTTATAGCTTGAGCTGTTTTTTTTTTTTATAATAATTATAATGTGTAATTGAAAAAATTATATTCATGAAATACAAAACTCGAAACGTTGCCGTCCGTTTGCGCACTTGAAACATAATTACCCCGGCCAATGTTCGGGGACGCATGCCAAAATCAACAGGCGCAAGCGAAAAGCGGTCGAAGTCGCAGTCATCGTTGACGCCGGCGCCAATAGAACATAGACATTGTGACGTCAGACATTGGCAGCCATGTGTACCAGGAAGTCAAGTGATTGAGAGAATGCCTTGACAAATCGAGCAATCAGCAAACGACATTGAAGTAAGTTTTGCAGAGTGAATTGGTCTGTGTGAACACACATTGGGCATTACAGCTAGCAAGTTACACTATACTACAAGCTAAAAAGGCATTATGCGTGCGACTCACTTGGCTGACAGACAGCTGGAACGGTCAAATATGCCCGCATTGTACACTCACTCGACAGACAGACTCAGCGACCAAACGACCGACACTCGCAGCACTATAGTGTATACATGTATGTAAGTTGTACACGATAAATGAGAAATGAGGTTACCTACTTTTTAAGAAGGTCAATACGACCCAAAACAAATGAGCGAGGCAACAGCCATGGCAGCGCTGTCGTCAAGCCAGCAGCGCAGCCAGCGAACGAGAGCGTGCTGCAAGCGCACACAAGCCAAAGCTTGTATAACAGCTGCTGCTGCTGCTCATAGCACAGTTGACAGAGTGTAAATGAGCGATGCGTCGCTGCCGCGCCGCCATTCAGCTCAAAAAAGCTCAGTGACCATGTGAGCAGCAGCGACCGAGACTGAGCGGCAGCATACCACAAACATTACAGCAAACATTTTCAATGAAAATAAAAGTAGTACATGGTGATGTTGACGCTGCTGACGTTGCGGCGCTGCTGCGCAGCAGCTGGTGACAAATTCGGTAAGATTTGGAGCAGCAGCAGCTAATATGGAGGGCGCTGCTTTACGTTGACTGCGCTGCTGCGTTGGCGTTACCGAGGGCGCGGCTGCTATTTAGTTGTAACGAGGCTAAGCGAATGTACTAAACGTCGCAGCACGCCAACGCCTCCAGACGCAGACGTCGACGTCGCTGCTGCATTTCTGGCGTTGTCAGCTGAGTAGCCGCCGCTGACTGACTGTCAGCGTTCGCGCGCTTTTAGCCTCCACCTCCTTTTCAGCTGTGTGCATTGTTTTATTATTATTGTAAATTTTTGTTTGTTTGTTTTTAACCTTTTTTCTACTTGTGGCATTCTTTTTGTTGATATTTTGCGTTTCGAATCTTTGAATACACTCGAGTTTCTTGGGTTAAGAATATGAGTGCAAGCTGCAATAGATTTAGATAAACACTTTCAGTATTTGACTTGGAAATAGTGCAAGTTTAAGTACTGAGTTTCTCATAAGAAGGCTCTTAGTCCTTCAGCAAGTTAAGTTGTTTTTCAAGAAAAGATACGCTGGTTTGAACATACGTTGACGCTTTGGATATTAGCGCACTTTGAAACTGGGCAGCTTCCGAGAAGATTTGTTGCAGTAAAATAATTTAGCACAAAAATTTCTGTGCTTACTTCAAATCGAGTGAACGATCAATTTCAAATTCTTCATACATAATATCAAGGAAATAAAAAACAAAATACATTTCAATTTATTCTAAATAGTCTGTCTAAATTATTCATTTATTTATTCCGAACTTTTTGAGTGTTTTTTTTTTAATTTAGTCAATTAAATTTCATAACTTAAATTAGAAACATTAATTTTTTGTAAATTCAAAAAAATAAACTACAAAATATTCATTTGTGCTACTTTTTCCAACTTTTTTTTTTAAATTTATTTAATTAAATTTTAAGGTTTTATTTAAAAAATAAATATTTTTTTATAAGAACTTAAATTACGCCCATAAATCTTTTAGATTTTTTTTAATAATATATGTACATTTTAAATTATAAAAAAAAAATATTTTTATAAAGATGTTTAAAAGGTCGATTAGCCGCCAAAAAAAAAAAAATTTAAGTTGGCTAATTAATTTTTTATAAAAATAATTTTTTGGATTGCTTAACAAAATGTCATGCACATAAATCTTTTTTTAATTTTTATTTATACTTTTTTTAAGTAAAATTGTATTTGTATGTTTTAGTAAAAATCAAAATATTTCAATTCTCCCCAATTTGTTATGTATAACTACGCTGGCTAGGTCATGTTGTGCGTATGGATGAAAAAGCTCTACAATGTGACGGTCGAAGGGAGGCGACGAAAGGGCAGACCATGCCTCTGCTGGAAGGACCAGGTAGTGAGCACACTAGCTACCTTTGGTACCACCAATTAGACCAGGCACGCGCAAAGCAGAGACGCCTGGAGGAGATATTTGCATCAGGCCGTAACCCGGTAACGGGTTGTTATGGCCAGTTAAGAAGAACTCGAGTCAAAACTGACGACATTTTGAGATCCGACCATAAAAGTTTCCTTTTTCTTTTCATTTAGTCTAACCTTTTCGACTTGATCTACGAATTAAAACGTTTCAATAGGCACGCTTCATTATCCTCTTTTATTTATATTTGGATATTCAAACGCGAAGCAGGCTTAAACCCATTTTTTAGTCCTGCTTAAGCATTAAATAGGTATGTATATTTTTAGAAATATTCTACAATTCTACAACAATTAACAAAACATTCTTTTACGATTAAAAATAATTCCGTCTTCTTTTAAATTCCAATTTCGTGTAATCGAATTGGCCATTAAATCAAAGTGGCTAATTGAGAAAACAAGTTGTATTTGGGACAGGGAATAGAGTTCATTATACAGAGTATTTTGTTCCATTTCTTTTTTTTTTCCAAAATAGTTGCACTTGCAGCTGTCTTATTTAACGATTTCCAAGAAAGGGCCAATTTCAGGTGCGTGTGTGCGTGGTTCGATTTTTTTGACCACCCGCACACCTCAACCACAGCCCACATACCACACACACAGTTAAAGATAAAGTGACAAAACAGCCCTCACATATAATTGAGATTAGGTTAACACGATTATTGTCAACGCCATTACAACAAACAAGATGATGATGATGATGACGATGATGATCGGAAAGATGATTACAACGGCGTTGGTGATGGCATATAATAAATTTGAATCGATAGTTGCTTGACAGTTGTCTGTGCGTGTGCGAGTGTATTTATGAGTGTAGGTGTAGTTTAACGTTTTATTGGCCAGACAGCAGCATGAGGGTCAGCTCAGCATTGCGGGTGGGTGGCAACCCCTACATCAACACACTCTCTTACACACACACACACAGCAATTGTGTCATTGTTATCTAGGTAAAATCGTGTGCCTGTAGCATGAAAATTTGAAATGAAATCATGTCATCGATATAAATATAGCTAGTAAGCGCGTATGTGTATGTGTGTGTGTGGAAAACTCTACGTCTATGTGGCACGACAAAGTTAGACGCTCTTGACGCTGTCACCGCAACGTACCACAACACTCACAAACTACATTCATCCGAAACGATTCAAGCCTGACAACTTGTTCGAGCTGTGTATGTGCCATAACCCCATTTGCTTCATTTGCACTGACCTCTTTGGTTCTATGTAGTTGGTAGCTTTTGATGGTTTCGTTGGTTCGATGTTTCGTTTCGACTATCTAACTAACTGCCTGATATGATAAGCGTACAATCATTTCTATTTTTATATCTATTAGACCTTAAAAGCTTTTAACAGGTTCGACAAAACAGTTCAGTGTCATTTGCGACACAGTTTAAACCTTGGGCGCACACATCAGAACTGTCAAAATGACATTTCATAACAGATAATCAATGGGTAACTTAATAGGTATGTGATGTTTTACAGCAGATGACCTCAAGTGTACTTTAGTTTTGAAAATTTGTATGGGAACTACATGGTTTTTTGTGTAGGAAAAGTAGCTGTACTATATTTCCTTTATGTTTGATTGGTGTTAGTAATACATAATTTAAATTTTCGTTTGCTATGTTCTCTTGACCTCGCATTTGATTAATAGGGTTTCTTAATTTGATCCAAGGTACATACGACTTTTGTTGCTTTGTTAGTACAATAGTATTCAATACGTTCTATGTCAATGTTAAATCCAAAAGCTTTTTAAAAGGGTCTCAATGGAAAGAAAAGTTTTGAGTAGTGTTGCTAGAATTAACTTAGGTAAGAAGTTCCGATATTTATAGTAACTAGGATCTTCTCCATCATCCTTTTCCTCTTAATCTTCCTCAATTCAAGAGGAATTTACGTTTCACTCCGCCCTTGCCCAACTGTAGGTAACACCTCCTCCTCCTTCCTCTTCATCTGCCTCTTTCCTATCCTCTTCCGGTTCTCCTTTCCTATTGTCAGGTGTTGCCAGACTCTGTGCACAGTTTTGGGAAAAAATAATAAGTAGGCTTTAAGAATTTGAATCATTTTTTTGTAATTTTACGCTATTCTGTTCAGTAACAGTTTGCATAGTTGTGTCATTTGTTTCAATTCTATAGCTTTTATGGTGTGGGTGTAAAGCGCGAAATTTCGTCACGTGGGCACGGAGTAAGATATCAACATGAATCGATAAATCTGCACTTCTTATTGAAATTCCCTAGACAATGATATAAGTTTCGATCACATTGTTGGCGAAAAAGGGTGCGCAAATTTTTCCTTAGCCTATTTATATAATAGAAAGTTACATCTTCATTTTCCTGCTTATAATAACCTTAAGAACAAAATGTGCCGTGAATACTTGTTGGGTCTCTTCTTTCAGTAGCAAAGTTACATGTCAACCGCTTTTACAAAAACCTTTATTATATCGGTCTCATTGTCAATCCAAATGGGCTAAAATCGATATGCTTATAGAGAAAACTAATGCAATGCAAGAACGCTTTGTCTATAAGGTCTAAGAATGCAATCTTTTGTCATCTCAAACTGACAAAGCGTACAGAATAAAAACACGTGCTAAAATAGAAAACAAAATGAAAATCACATTGAAAAATTATCAAATGCAATTACGCAAACCTATAGAGCAAAACGACCTTATCGTATAAATTAACTTCATGTTCATACGAATACAATACAAAAAAAATTTGATGCAGACAGTCGGGACGGTGCCCGACAGTGGGATACCCTGTACCCATTTTTTTCCCCAATAGCACTAAATTCAGCATACGGTGAAATGGGAACGAATGAATGTCTCTTTTTACAAGTTTAATATGTCTGCAAATATTTTCCTATTAGGAAGTTCCAATTGACAAGTTTTCCCATTGGGAAGTGGGGGCAAAAATTACTTTTATGCCCATAACTCCAGTATTCTTGGGTCAATGTCGTTGAATTTTGTAACGTAGATCAAAAAACACATTAATAAGTGTCTGTGACAATTTGGCAGTAATTAAGGTAAATCGATTGCGTGGAAAGGGGGGGGTTTTATTGAAAAAAGTGGATACGGTTTTAACGATTAGGGTTACACGGATCTCCACACCATATTTTTGACTATAACTTTTAATGTATTTATCCGATTTCGATAATTTTTGAAACATAGATGCACATAAACACGACGCACACCTCTGTCGAGTTTTGAGATGATAGATAGAACCGCAAAAATATGTCACAGGGGAAGAAGGCAAGATATCGACGTGATTCGACAAACTTCATCTCGTGTCTGATATCTTGACGTTCATACGGAATGGCTGACAGACGGACGTCTATATCGACTCGACTATTGCTCCTGACCATGGAACATATGGTCTGCCACGCCTCCTTCTCTTTGTTACATACATTGCACAAACCTATAATACCCTTTTACACTTTGTGTGCAGGGTATAAAAATGTTGTGCATGTAACCTATAGTTACACACACACACACACACACGCATAACTACATACATAGATACATACACTTACAGAGAGTCATGCATGTAATTACACATAGAAAACACCTTCACAAAATTACAAAAACTTACACACTTCCTTATAAATTTCAAATAATAACAAAGCTCAGCAAATAAACCGTTACAACAACATGCATCATGTCAGCAATAAGAGGAAGAGCGCAGCGCAAAAGCAAAACATAAACAATGCCAAAGCAACAACAACAATTATAGATTGTCGCCGCGCGGCGCACATGTAAGGCTCTGCCACAGTCAACGTCAATGCTGGCGCTGGCGCTGACGCTAGCAGCGGCGTTAGGCTGCTAATGACGGAAAAGCTCCAACATGAACTATGAGAGCCGTACGTCACCTTCGTCAATTCAAGCGAATTAAAATGAACTAGCGCGAGGCTCGTGTTAGTCTCTCCTAATCCATGCGCATGTGTGAGTGCATCAGTGTGTGTGTGTGCGTGTGTGTGTGCGCGTGTGTGTGTGTGTGTGTGCAAGAGAGAGAGCGAGATCGTCTTGCGCTCTGCTGCTGCAACTTTCTCTCTATAAATAGTTGAAATCGAGTAACGGCAACAACAAATTTGATTCAAAGACATTTCGAAATCCGTGAAAGTGTCTGGTTGAGTTTCGCATACGACGACGTCAACTTGGTCACCTCTCAAATCAAAGTCAAGTGAGAGTCGCTGCTGCAGCTGCTGTTGTTGTTGTCCCTAGGAAAATTTAATAACTTTGTTTTTTAACGACTTTTACATTCACTGCTGCCTCCGCCCCGCCCTCCCCTTTTGTTATAAAGGTTGCAATTACGCCGAGTTGCAATGAGTTTCATTTCATTTCATTCCATTCCATTTCACTTGATGAAAATGATCGCACAATGTGTAGTTATTATTATGGTTGTTGTTGTTGTTTTTGCTTAAGCCGCTTTTATTGATACACAGGCCCGGTTTTAGATAAAATTAAGCCCTGGGCGCCCTTTTATAGTACTATCCGAAAAGTTTTTAAATTTTGTTCAGAAAACAATTGCAATAAATGCAACCAAAAAGTATCAGTTTTTTTGGGCCACCTCTGCCCATGATCTTTTATTTTGGCTAACCCAAGGAATTGTCTGCAAAATGTTACTTTTTTAGTGTAACAAAGTAAATGTGCCACAAAATCTCTAGACGGCCAAAAGTTTCATTTAAATGCATCTTTAAGATGCTTTCTTGTTAAATTAGCCCAAGAATACTGAGGTTATGGATAAGTAATTTAATGGAACTTCCCAATAGCAAAATGCTTACAATCATATCAAAATTGTAAAAGGAAACATTATACAAATACTCACGTTCGCAGTTTAGATTATATTGGATTTAGTGTTTGTGGGGACAAAAGGGTACCGTATATCCCACTGTTGGTGGAATTTTGAGAGGATTAAATTACTTGTGTCATATAATCGTTACGTTTATATCAAGTTGAATAGATAAATAGTGATGAAATCTTTAAACCGTAAATTCCAGCTGTAATGTAACTATCAAATCTTGGAGATATTTCGATTTTTAAACAAACTCTGAAAAAATAATGATTACAAAAAATTTGGCGACTGCTGCCTCCTAAAACCGCCCCTGTTTATACACATGCGTTGCATTTTGTGTAACGGTAATTACATCTAGGCACGACATTGCCCCTGAATTTTACATACAATATGATTTTCCACAGAGATTTTCCCTTGATGTGTGTGCATCTGTTTTTTTTTTCATTTAGTTTATTTTGTTGTTGTTTTTTGCAGCGTCTAAAAGGCGTATTTAATGCCAACGGCATTGACTCTTCTTAATTTGACTTCAAGTTAATTGTACGATTAGATCAGCTAACATGCTATATCATGGCTGTTTGTCCGTCTGTCTATCCGTCCGTATCTCAGTACTCAACCACATATGGCCATCGTTGTATTCTATGAGAACTTTGTATATAGAATTAATGTTGAATACAGCTAATGGATTTCCTCATTGCTGCTCGTTGAATTTCTTTATCTGGCGATACGTTCAAGGGTTAAGTGTAATAATAGATAAATACTTTTGGTTCGATATTTTACTTAGTGTGCTGAAGAAGTACCTAATATTTTCTCTTTGCGCGAGTTTTTTTTTTTTTTTGTAAATGTTATAACAAGTTTTAGATAGATTGATCTTATCATAGTTGTTACCTGTTGAGACTGCAACCTTGATGTTTACTTGGTTCTTTTTTTTCGAAACATAAATACATTTTTGGTAAAAATTTTGTAACTTTGGTTTGAAATGAATAAACGGAAACTGGAATAGACGGATGCAGGGTGTGCCTGTACAAAGGCCCAACAAGAGAAGCAAAAATAGGCCACTTTCCTTTTGGGCACAGAGTTTCCGAAGCGGCAAGAGACACATTTTAAAAGACCGCCTTGAGATCCTTTTTTCTTTCTGTTATAGTTTTAAAGTGTTTCAGAGTTTGCGAATTGTTTACGTACACGATCTTTGAAAGGAAAAAGTCGGTAAATAGTTAAATCACATGATCTCAGAGGTTGATTGACTTATTGTACTATTCTCGAAATCACTTCTCACAGGCACATCTCTTGCAACAGATTCGTGATTGCTCATGTTGTGCGACAGCTTATGCCGTCTTGTTGCATATCACCTGGTCAAAATTTGTTATACATATTTTGAAGAAATACAATGCAGACAGTCTTTACTGATCTTATTGTCGGGTTTCAATCACACAGAACTACGACGAGTTTTTGGCAGACAAGCCCTAAACTTTCCTTAGATCGCAATTTGTAATCTTGTTTAAAAAACTATAAAGATAAATCATTATCTTTAAGCTGGAATGCTTAGTGCTTTAAATAAATTGTCACGATATTCATATCTGACACAAAATAAACTTTTAAATGCATTTATGATGTCACGTTTTGCACATCCGCCAATAATTTGGTAAATTAAAATCTTTTTTGTGTTTCACGTTTTTTTTTATGCAAATTACGAAAATTTTCGAACTACACTGCGAAACATGTGTATCTGTAAATCATCAATCAAATATTTGTGTGCTCCTTGTTATTGTCTCCCAAATTATATGTGATTTTTGGAGTTAAAATCTTACCTGGCTAAAGCCATTCTAACATGAGATAGCCCACCAAGAGGCAAAGCGATGGTATCCACTTTGGTAGCTTTTTCTTAACGCACTTCCAAGCACAAAAGTTAACCAAAACTTTAATTTGGTTTATATGTTATTTCACTTGAGTTGCGTAGAACCTCAACTTTGCACTTATGATTCACACAAAATGTTGGCACTTTTGTTATTGTTTTTGACTTGTATTTGTACTTTTTCAAATAAACGTCATTCTTTTAGTTTTTTTTCAGCTCAAAATATGGTTTTAGCTGTTGTAAATAAACGAAATAACTTTTTATGTTACTAAATGAAACGTATAACTATCCCAAAAGCGTGCTATAGCCGCATAAAGTATGCAACACTTTTTTTAAGCGCTATACGAAACCGGAAGAAATGATATAGCCCAACACAAAAAGCACATCAATTTTATCGCACAAAAAGCCACAACTATGTGACTATATAATGGCCAAGTTTATACAGATGTATCTATGTATGTTCATAACATATGCGTATACGTGATATTTGTGCGCAAAATTATCAAAGCAAAAAAGCACATGAAAGGGTGAAAAAACTAGCGTACAATGTTCAATGCCATTGCAGACAAGCAAGAATAAAAAAAGCAAATCACAAAAAAAATTTGATGCAGACAGTCGGGACTGTGGAATACCCTGCACCCTCTTTCTTTAGGAACACTAAATACGGCAAAATGGGAACGGAAGTATTCACTTTTATATCTCCTGCCTGTTAACATTTTCCTATTGGGAAGTTCTAATTGACATGTTTTCTTATTGGGAAGTTGGTTATTATGGGGCAAAAATTACTTTTATGCTCATTACTCCAGTATTCTTCAGCCAATTACGTTGAATTTTGAAACATACCATATATCAAAATTTGCGTGGTGCGGCAGTAATTAAGGTAAATCGATCGAGGGGGAAGGGGGGCTTCTATTGTAAAAAGGTGAATACATTTTTAATGATTTGGGCCACACGAGCTCTCATGTATACATATCTACACGAAATCAACCTATTTTTGACTATAACTTTTGATGTATTTATTCGATTTCAATCATTTTAACATAGATGCACATAAACACACGCAGACCTTTGTCGAGTTTCAAGTTGATAGATTCAACGAAGCGGCTGTAAGCCGCGAAAGTCTGTCACGGGGGAAGGGGGTGAGATATCGACATGAATCGATAAACTTCCACTTTAACCGGAAAATAAGCATATTTTAAAAAAAAATTCTAACTCTTATAGTCTCTGAGAAACACGTTACAATACGGACAGACTATATCGACTTGACTATTGCTCCTGACCATTTTTGTCCATGGAACATATGGTCTGCCACGCCTCCTTCTGCCTGTTACATACATTTCAAAAAATCTATACACTTTGTGTACAGGGTATACAAAAAATTGAAACAAGCTGAACTTATCAGCAATTTTTGTGATAAGCGCAAAAGTGAAACAAAGGCAAAAGCCAACAGAAGCAAAAACAAAAAAAAATCGTTCACATTTTGCACATGGCCCGGCATGTTGATAAAAAACGTCGACGTCGGCGTCGCAGTTGCCGTCGACGTCTGTGGCGACTGCGTGCCATGGCAGAAAATCAATAAATACAATGAAAGAAAACAACTTTAAAGCGCAAACAGCTAAAAATCTCATGACGCTTCCGCTGCTGCGGCCGGCAAACAAAACAACAACAAAAAATTATATAGTAAAAGAAAAACAGAAAAATAAAACTTAAAGTGAAAATAAATCAGCGCAGAAACTTTAGAGGTCAACTTTGACGAAAAGCCAAAGCTAACTGGCTGACTGACTGAATGACTGTCGCCCGCTTCCTCTCTCTCTATCGCTGCTCAGGGGCACAAGAATGGAAAAGCAAAAAGAAAAGCGAGGTTGACACGTTCCAGAAAGGCAAGCAGCAACCAACAACAACAACAACAACCACACAGCAGAGTCATTTAGGGCCAAAATGTTGAGGGTGGCTAGCATGTAACTATCATGTGTAACACCATGTGTTTCACATACAGTAAAACCTGCTTAAGTTGGCCACTCACGGTTCATAGATTTTTGGCCAACTTATGAGGATGTACGTTTTATAGTGATTTTATGTTGTTTCTTTAATTTTTACTTTTCCGCAAAAAAGTATTGCGATTGGCCAAAAAACTAAAATCTCTAATTTTATGTTTTTCGACGATTTAAGCACTCTGACAACTTTTCCGGCGATTTGGAGATGTTTTTTTGTCCGTGCGTTGTTGAAGTTCAAATAACTTTAGTCATTTCGGCTTTAGCAAGCTAAATGCTTTTCTATCGTCATGATATGAACATGTCTTCAAAGCGTTTCCTATTCAAATTGAGCACTCTAGTCGCTATAGTTGAGTCGCCAGAGGCATAAAAAGAGTAAATAATTTTCGAAATTTATTGTTGTTTAAATTTCTCCTAGCTAATTTCGGTTGTTTTGATAAGCGTGCGGAAAAGCCTGAATAGTTTACCAACAGTTTATTTTAAATTTATATTGTGGAATATGATTGTTTTTAATATAAAAATTTGTTTAATCGTGTATGTTTATGTACTTTGACCATAAACTCCATATATAATTATATGAACACACATAAATTAAATTTTAAGTTCATAGTTGCAAAGCCGTCAAAGTTTGTTTCAACAATACTTTGCATTCTTTTAAATTCAAAATTGCACTTTAATTCTAATGTAACTGAAGTGAATCTTTTAAATTTGCTTATTTATAAGCTTTTGACTTTCTTTCTTTTGATTTTCAACAAATGCATGCTTCCATCTGGAAGGATGTCATTCAAATTTCTCTAAGCAACGAATTTACTGCAATTAATTTCATTCAGTTGTAAATACATATTGCCATTGATTTGGATTATTTTTATGCACCATTCGTATGCCCATACATAACATTGCTGGGGTTTTAAGGTGCTCAAATTTTGAAGGTTCAATTGCATTGACAAAATTCAAAAATCGCTCAAAAAGTGGCCAACTTACAAGATATGCAGGTGCAAGTTAGGCAGCTAAAAATTTGATTTTTTGTACTAATATATTTTGGTTTCGCTGAAAAGTGTCCAACTTTAGGAGGTGGCCAACTTATGAGGGTGGCCAACTTTGCAGGTTTGACTGTACATATATACTCTTGCATTTGTATGTGTGTATCTGTGTGCCATGTACCCATGTGCCCCTGACAAAAGCAAACATAATAGTAATAATAGCAACAACAACAAGCTTGAACGCCAGCAGCAGCAGCAGCAGCATTGAGTGGCAACGGCAAACGAGCAAAAAGCAAAAAAGAAAAAAAAACCTACTAAATTCCATTCCATAGTCATGAGCACACAAGGTTCTTCCTATATCAGACGTTTTGACTTTTATATATAAAACCAACAACAACCAAAAGCTAGCGGCAAAGCCAAAAAGCAAAAGCAGTGTCGCCTTTTCATTGCTTTTGCTTTTGACTTTGCTTTTGACTTTGCGAAGCTCGCTCTCAGCAAAAGCTGCGCGCTCTGAAGCACAGAAATAGTGCGCAGCCGGTGTTTCTTTTTTTTTTTTCTTTTTCTATATTTGTGTTTTTTGAAGGTCTGCGCACAGTGGGCAAAAGCGCCTATCTAGCGGAACTATATTCATAAAAAGTCGAAATAAAAACAATGGCATATAATTTAACCTTCAAGCTAAAATCGACAAACTAAATCATGCAAACGAATCTACCTAAAGTTTTTGGCAGAAAATGATGTTTACAAGTTTTATTGTCACCAAAACCTAAATGCCGTAGTTCGATTATAAATCTTCTAGTTTCTGACAAGTAAAACGACAGCATTATTTTTCAGCCATCAAAATATGCAGCAGTTTGAGACAATTTTAATTTTTGACAAAGATCGACGAACTGTGACACATAGCATACAACCAAACAACCAAGAAAGTTTTTATAATTTAAATTTACTCATTACTATACTTATAATATACTCAATATTTGATAAGAGTGTAAGAAAATAAGTTTTGTCTGCTACTTTTTAACTTTCATTGATACTCTATGTTTTGCATAGCCGAAAAGGCCTTATTGTATTGAAGTTCACACCCTCGTGTGGTGTGCGGTTTAGAGAATACCACCTCAACAGGTCAAAACTTGCCGTATAAGGCGACTAACAATGGCACTGGGTTTTTTCGAGACCAGTAAAGCCACCCCAGGCCTTAAAAAAGTTGTGCGTAGGGTTTGTAAACATAAAACCATAATTCCAATGAAATTCCGTTACCCGATAGCGGGTTGTTATGGCCAGTTAAGAAGAAGAAAAATGATTGCAGTTCTCGTTATGCAACGAATGTTTCAATGAAAGTGGCGGTAGAAACTGTATTTTAGTCGCGAAACCTAGTAGGGGCAGCCTGAATATAATCTGTACCATCAACAATTCATTACACCTGTTTCATTTTTCTACGATGAAACTTTTGGTTCTGGTCAGTGGGAATCTGCTGCAGGGAACTGGCTGATAGTGTCCTCAAAAAGTATAACGAATATTTATTTTTAAGCTCAGTAGACTTACTACCTATCGATTATGGTATTTATAGCTTTTTCGCAAACTTATTTTAGTGGAGCTTCTAGCCGTTCCAATGTGCATATAACTTTTGCTTGCACTGTCCAAAATGGAGACAGAAATTAGTGATGTCCTGCTGTTCACATACGTCATCAGATAGTTCGGCCCTTTGGCCCACTGTGCAGCGGTAGTGAGGGGTTCAGGCAGCTCCAAATGGGTGGCTGCTTAGCTGGGTGAGTGAGTGGCATGACCTCAGCCTCAGTTTTTGCTACAGCTTCAGCAGCTGCTTGGTAACTGTTAAATACTGATATACTAAGCACTGCGTGGGCGCACGTTACTTTTATTAAACAAATGAAAGAGATGCGCAGTTATGTAGTTATGTGTAAGTGTAAGCGAGAGCGCACTGTGGCCAAGTGGCGCTCATTTATAAACAAATAAACAAAAATAATGACAGAGAGTTTGAGCGCCAAGGGAGACGGCAGGCAGAAAAACGAAGGCTGTTTTTGACAGCGCTTGCACATGGTTTTAATTGACTTTTAAATTACAAAAAGCTTTTTCTGAGCATGCGAGAGGCAACTGAGCAAAACATCTGTTTGGGAGCGTTATTATGCTTATTAAATGCCGCCTTGAACATAATCAGATAGATATTTTGGCTATTCAAATTGATTTGATTAAGCAGCAGCATCGTTTTTGGCACATCTGGCAACGCCTAAAGCGTACTTAGCTACACACAACAACAAAAATGTTTGTTTAACAAATAAGACTTAATTTTTGTGCTTAAATGAATATCAAATAGACACAAAAAACATGTGATTTGCGTCAGAGAGCCAAGAGAGAGAGAGAGAGAGTGTGAGTTAGAATGTTATGACAAAAATGCCGCTGGTTGTACGCTAATAAACAAAGCAATTTAATTAGTTAGAAGTATTAAGCATTTTAATGCGACTAGTCGAGCGGGTTAAGCAAGGAATTGCCCGCAACCCGCACTACTTAAGCCTGCCAAGCTTATGACTGTAAGCCTGAAATGAACTGAAATTGACGGATACAAAATAACTAAAAGTACAATAACATTTGAGCTAAGAGAAGGTTGACTGACTGTCAATGAGGAAGTTTGTTGTGCTCGTTTCAAATGGTAAGCCAAAAAAGCTTTTGGTTGGTCACTTTTTTATTATTTTGTTTTTTTTATTTTTCTCTAAAAAACAATATTTTTTTTTAAATTAAGGTCAAACACACACGCACTCGCGCTCAGATCACGCTAGTCATACAATTATTACAACAAATTGTATGCAATTAAAGAACTTTAAACGCCGCCGACCTTTATACACATTTGACTGTCGATAATTGTGACCTTTTACCGTTAAATGCTACAACGTCGCGCAAGTAAATGTTCTGTAACTGCGACTGCGACTGTGACGGCGAGTATGACGACGTACACACAAAACACACACAGTCAGGTAATGTATAAGCACACACAACTCGCAACGCGCAGCAGCTGACGACTGTGAAGAGCTTTTTGCTTGATTTGATTTTTTCCTAGCTGCATGTTTGCCTGTGTACGTTTTGTGTTTGTGTTTGGCTTTGCATTGCTTTTGCCAAAAGCTCTTTTGACTTTGCACCTCTCAGCTGTGCGCTCTCAGTGCTCTCTTTGTGTATGTGTTTGCAGTAGCAGCGTTGCCAGACTTCTGTAGAAATAGTAAAGAAGAGAGGGAGGGCACCTACTGCTATTACATACTCTTGATTCATTGGGGAAATGGATGGGATGGCCCAATCAAAGCTGCAATATGGCCGTAACTTAAAAGTAAATCCTATTTAAGAACAAGTGTTAAGGTCAGCATAAAAAGGCAATGGCTGTTCTCAAATCACTTATTTATTGTCGAAACACACACATTTGAAGGTCCCCTTTTAACAAATTCGAAAGGGAGCAATAAATAAATTCATATTTGAGAATATGTGTGTACGGAAGGAATACTTAAAAATTATGACTCTAGGAAGTCTATAGTATTAGAAGTACGTCAAAAATTAGTACCGCATGAAAGCATTAATACTGAGAGCAATTCTATCTATTCGGACTTTCCACATTTAATAGAGTGGACCTTATTCGGCCACTAGCAAAAGGGTAACAAAAAAGAATGTATTGTGTGACGAAATTCGTTGATTGGTTAGTTTGATGATGGGTTAGTTTGATTAATTTGCAATCAATAAATTCATCTCTAGGATGTATAGTATTAGAAGTTCGTCAAAAACTAGTACCGCATGAAAGCATTAATTCTGAGAGCAATTCTACGCATTCAAAAAGAAAACCTTCAATAGTTTTTGATACAGAATCTAGTCAGAATTTCCACATTTAATGGAGTGGACCTTATTCGACCACTAGCAAAAGGGTAACATAAAAGAATGTATTGTGTGACGAAACTCATTACATCCACATGAGCAAGGGTGGCTTTAAAGCTCGATGAAGATGATGTGTTAGTTCGATTAATTTGGATACTATATAAGTCTAACTGAGCCCGCGCGATCCGCTGAAAATTTGGTTGAATTCGGTCCACGCGTTTTCGAGTTTAGCGAGCACATTACTTTTTGAAGCTTAATTTTTATATATTTAGATTGCTTTTAGTTGCAAATTCCTTATACATAACACTTAAGAATATACTGAAGATGGAAAGATATTACTCCTTAGATACGAATTTGTTTGGTATTTGGTACGATTATCGGAAAGAGAAAGTTAAAGTCCTCCACCAAGCCTGTGAATAAGTAGAATCTTTCAAGTTTTGAAATTCTTTCTGTTTTACTTATTTTATAACGAATAGAAATAATAATGTGTTCAGTCTCATAAAAATACTTGAGTAAATACTAAATTTCGAAAAATTTCTTATGTCAAGATATCCCATAGTTATGGTATATTCCCTAAATTGTAATTGGACTGAAGTTTGAAAGAAAGAGATTTGTGTATCTTGAATCTTAGAAATTTAAAATTTCAAAATGCTTGAACTTACCTGTTTTAGTTGTAGCAGCTACTGTTGTTTCTCCCTATAATATCGTTATAACAGCAACAACAACAGCAGCAGTCAAGGCTGCAAATATAAGAGATATAATGATTAAAATCGATTAAACGCTGATGTATTGCTATAAGCCGGCAATTAAGTTCTTTATAAATTAAATTAACTTCGTACTTAAACAAGTGCAAAAAGTCTTTTGTTTTTAATTTATTTCTTAACCTACACATGCCGCATACTTAATATGTATTTATTTATAATATTATTTGCATAAAAAATAAACGTATATTCAACGTTTGCTGCTGCTGTTTTTGTAAATGTTACTTATACGTTGAAAAGTCGCTGCCATTCGCCTGAACAACATTTATACTAAAAGCAGCGACATGAGGCCAACAGCAACAAAAGCAACTTTGACAGCACAAAGTTCTCAAGTGAACAACCTTAAAGAAACTTCAGCTGCAACAACAACGACAACGACAACAATAACCGCAACAACGATTCAAACCAAACTTCGAAAGGCAAAACAAAATGAATGCGTATGTATCTTCTCTATAAAGAATTGATGGGCATAACTAGATTTATAGCATTTTTTGTATATAATATATTTGAGACATTGAATCAAATGTTTAAGCTCAAACACGACTTTGTTTGGATTGTTTCTTAACTTTTAGTTAAGTAAAACATTGTGAAACATTTGGGATGTTTGTGAAAACTTAAACGAAACTTGTTGCTGAACGAATTCAAACTCTTTTGTATACGTCATTTGTATTTACCCCCTGCTCGCCAACCACCGTGTCCTACTCGAGATCATCTTCTTCTTTCCTTATTCTATAAATCAATGATTTGATGGGTATGGGCATAATCAAGGTAACAAGGTATTGCGGAAGGCGAGGGGTTTATTCGACAAAAGGTCAACATCAATAAACCTTCCCTGAACTTCCCCCGTGTGGTGAGCGGGTTGGAGAATACCACTCAGCAGGTCAAAGCTTGTCATATGAGGCGACTAACAAACACTGGGTTCTTTCGAGACCAGTAGGCCTTAAAAGGGTTGTGGGTAAAACCAGGTAAAACCAGGTAAAACCATAATCACAATGAAAGAATATTTACATCAGGCCGTAACCCGATAACGGGTTGTTATAGCCAGTTAAGAAGAAGAACTACTTTTCGAGTTCACTGGATTCAGAGTCTGAATTTCAGACATACATAAAAACTTCAATCCGATGTCCATTTTCTAACGATATGCGATACGCCTACTCGCATAATGGTAATGGCAGAATGACAAAAGTTACAAAAAAAAAATCAAAGATCTTACTGAGCACTTTTCGCTCAAGGCGAAACGGGAAGGATGAGCGTCTTATAGAGTTGGTTTCCTATGACGAAAGTGGTTCCTTCTACACTTTTGTTTACCAAAGTAACATCTATTGGCAAGAGTGAATCTCCGCTTGATCTCCATGCTGACAACATCCAAAATACTTTTTTAGGTACAGTTTTCAACATCAATTTAAGTGTCCGACCGCGGCGACTCTCTACTTAAGGAAAACATATACATACTTCGTATTGCCCACCTTTACAGGTAGATCCCGATGGCAGAATCTCTTTCAAAACAGAAATTTTACAGGAGAGCGAAAAAATCATACGCAATTTCAAAAAAGTTGCAGAAAGATGCCAATAAGACGAAACAACCCTTTTAAAAGTTATATTTTTAGTAAAAATCATGGAAAATCGTCGAATCGAAAAGTCCACAGAATAAGTTCTTTCAAGAAATGGAAGTGATCAATTTCCTATCGATTTTTTGAATTTCATATTTTTTCTATTTTTGGCCTCTAAAGGAACCACTGTGCACTGAGGTTGTAGAGAGCATCGGGCGATGGGTATAGTGCCGCTTCCGGATTTAATTTCCCGACGTACCCATTCATAGATGACGGCATGGAAATACCGCCGCTTAGCTATGACGAAGTCTGGGTCGAAATCAGGAAGCTCAAGAACAACAAAACTGTTGGCGAAGATGACCTGCCTGTAGAGGTTTTCAAGACTGGCTTCAATGAGTTGGTAAGGTTCATGCACCATGCCCGATGATTGGAAACTTGGTGTCCTCTATCCTGTTCTCAAGAAGGGTAACCCCACGGTGAGCGCTACTGTGGTATCAGTCTTCTTTGGTAGGTACACCATCGACCAGATATTCACCCTACACGCCAAATCCTGGAAAAGACCAACGAATACCAAATCGACACACACCATCTCTTGGTCGATTAAAAGGCAGCATTTGATAGCCCGTAGAGGGGTCGCGTATATGCCGCACTATCTCAGTTTAGTATCCCTACAAAGTTGGTGCGACTCTGCAGAATGAACACGCAGCCCCGTCAAAGGAAAGAAGCTCTCCGCACCTTTTGTTACCGAGCGGGGCTTCAAACAAGGCGATGCCCTCTCCTTGTCAACTTTGTGATGTGTTGCGAAAGGCCGAAGTACATCGGAAGGGAACTATATTGAACTATAAGAGTATCCAGATGCTCGCATACGTACATCATTGGTCGTACCACTAACCATGGAACATATAGATACGTCATTCAGAACAACTCAATTATATACGTAAGTTTTGCAGCGCAAAGTCCCAGACGATTCGGGATATATCAATATCTATATATATAAAAAAATCTTGCAAAATCTGTTCGTGATCGATGTTTGAGCGAACGTGAAGACCAAATCGCATTTTTTTTTTGTTGGAAAGGCGATGTCTGTTTGAGTGTTTTAAGCTATAGAAGGTGTCTGGGTAGAAGTAGAGGTATAGGATATAAAGATATTGGTACCAATAGTATGAAGAAGAGTGAGAGAAATATGAAGTATGAAGGAAGATGAATGGAAAGGGGAATGGGAACGGGAAGAATTAATTTATATAATGAATTAAGTGACGACTATCAATGCGCAGCAGAGCGCGCGGGTTGAGCTAGTATACATATATAAAAATGAAATTCTGTCTACACAAAAATGTGGCTATATTTTGAATTATGAAGGCCCCAAAAATTCGGTGAACCCGACTTTCAGAAATCCCATACCAATTCATGAATGTCAATAACGCATATCGTTGATCGTTAAGTGTTGTGCAACGTACGTAACGGAGAAGCAGGCTTAGCAGACCATAATGTGTACAGGGTGTCCTATTGTGAGGCACCGTAGAGACTGTCCGTTATAATATTCAAATATATACCACTTTACTTCTTATAATACTACCACTTGTATACCTTGTAGACATACAAAGAAATTGCCGAGCCATTTTTAATATGATTTGCAAGAAAAAACGAGTTCGGGTCTGATAATATTTTGCAACGTCATATAACCGGCAACACATGCTGTATGAATTTCTGTCTGTCACGACTACGAGCCGCATATTGGTACCCGTATTCTTATCATTATTTATTTCTGCAGGATAGTCAAGTCATTATGACACGTTGGTAATTCAATACATCAATATAGCTCAGACGATGATTACTAGTGGGCACGACGAGATGATATAAGTGGTTCAAACATTTCAGAACTTTTAATTAGTTTGAAATAAACACGCAATAAGTAAATACGCTTTAAAAAATGATTGCTATAGCTCTCTTGGCCAGCGCTCTGGCGCTACTCTATTTCTATCTGAAGTATAGCTTTAGTTATTGGCAACGCAAGGGATTTCCCGTGGCCAAAGCCAGTATGCCGTTTGGGGCGCTTGCGCCGGTGATTCGTGGAAAGCGCAGCTTTGGATTAGCCATATACGATGTGTATTTGGCTAGCAAGGAGCCAATTGTGGGCATATATTTGGCTGTACGACCGGCTTTGTTGGTGCGCGATGCAGAATTGGCTTATAATATGGTTACCGGAGACTTTGCCAGCTTTCATGATCGTGGCATTTATGTGGATGAGGAGAATGATCCCATGTCGGCAAATTTGTTTGCGCTCAAGGGTCTTAACTGGAAAACACTGCGCAACAAGTTAAGCCCTTCGTTTACATCTGGTAAATTGAAAGCCATGTTTGGTACTGCTGAGAGTATTGCTAACAAAATGATGAACCATTTGGATGCGCAAATACCAGAGGAGGGTAGCGCAGAGGTTGACATGAAGTCCCTTATGGCAACGTAAGGGTTTGGATTTTCAAAAATAGCTGTATTTTGCTCATATTTTTGATTTTGTAGCTATATTATTGACATTATTGGCTCGGTAATGTTTGGTCTGGATGTGGACAGCTTCGCCGATCCTAATAATGAATTCCATACAATAAGTCGCTACTTAAACAGACCCAATTATAAAGATTTTATACGTGGTACAACTACATTCTTATATCCAGAGTGAGTGACACAAATGAATGAGTGGGTTTATCGAAATTAACCTATTTACCGGCATAACTTCTAGATTGGAAAAACTTTTCATTAAGCTTGGCTGGACTGAGGAAAGCGCAGGTATGATGCGCGATCTTGTAAAGCGTACAATCGAACATCGTGAAAAACACAATATTGTGCGTCGCGATGTTCTGCAATTGCTGCTTCAGTTGCGTAATACGGGCAAAATTAGCAGTGATGATACCGTTTGGAGCGCGGAGACTGCAGCTGAATCTCTTAAATCCATGTCCATAGACTTAATAGCAGCACAGCTATTTGTGTTCTTTGCGGCTGGTTATGAGACTTCTGCTTCCACAGCTGCTTTTACACTTTACGAGTTAACGCAAAATCCGGAGATACTAGCCAAGGTGACTGAGGATGTACGCAATAGCTTAAAGCAGCATAATGGTGAATTCACTTATGATTCTATACAGGATATGAAGTATCTGGAGTTGTGCATTAATGGTTAGTTTCTTGGACTGCACCTTATTTAGGTTCTAATACTATAAATTCATTTAAAATTTCATAGAGACCACTCGCAAGTATCCCCCCTTGCCCATACTCAATCGAGAGTGCACACAGGACTATGTTGTACCAGGCACTAAGCATACAATTAAAAAGGGCACATCTATTGTTATTTCACTCTTTGGCATGCATCGTGATGAGAAGTACTTCCCGGATCCAATGTGCTATCAGCCAGAACGGTTTGCCGAAGGAACTAAGAACTATAATCCTCATGCATATATGCCATTTGGCGAGGGACCACGCCATTGCATTGGTAAGCCTTTAAAATTGCAGTCATATATGGGTCCAAACTGACGCTTATGTTTTCGTACAGCCGCCAGAATGGGCAAGTTGAATGTGAAGATTGCTCTGGCCAAAATCATAAACAATTATAATATTGAAACTAGAAAAGAGCGTCGTGAGTTAACGTTCAGCATACATGGCATAGGCATCATTTCAGATTGCGGCGTACCCGTAGGGCTATCAAAGAAGTCTCTGAACGATTAATAAACTTTGTATTTTGGAATACCAAATAAAAGAGCAACGATTTATTTAATTGTTTTCTATAATATGATGGAGTGGCGCCATCGACGGTTGGGATCGATTGTGCCCTGTATCTATTCTGATAGTTCTATCCCCGCATTGAACCTAAGGGTATCGTTCCTTCCTACAATCCCAATTCCAAAGTTATGTTTTCTTTTTCTGACGCAAAGCAGACTTGCTCGCAATAAGTTGGGACAGGATCGCAGAGCACACATATTACACCGTAAAAAACCGACTAGGAGGCAAACGAATGGATTGGATACAAATTCAAGTTTATAAAATTAGGCATTTAAAAGAAAGGTTATCGAGAAATCCCACAGTGAACGGCACTGTTGGACGTGAAGGTAATGACCAACATGAAAATAATAAAGGTTCAACTCGCCAGTGTATAATATTTCGCTTATGTTCATTTTTGAATATATATTCAGGATTAACCTCGACGACCTGTGTCTGTGTGTCTCGCAATAGCAGTTTTAAGCTTAATGAACTCTTGGTCTTAGAGTGCTAAGGACAGTCCGTAGACACTTAATGAATGAAAATTTGTTTTTGTCTCGTTCGTACGTCAAACGAGAGTGTCCCGATTTAGAGGAACCTAAAGACTTTTGTAAAAAGGTATTCGTTGGCCTCTAATTCATGTCTCACGGTAGCTTCATTCTAATTTGTCGACGTTTACGCACAGATTAGTTATCCTTTGCCTGTTCTTGTTCATTTGGTGTCCTATAACAATGTGATGTGAAGTGAAATCCACAAGAGTTGTTGTTTTGGAACAAGTCATCATTGCTCTTTTCCCTAGTATTGTCTGGGATTGCATGAATTGATGACGTCAACTTTTATTTTATTTAATAATTAAATATTTATTATTATTAATAATTAAAAAAATAATAAATCTTAACCAAGTTTGAAATATATAATTTCCAATAAAACAACATTTTGGGCTTTCGAAGGACGAAACCCTAAGCAGCATAAGAATTCAGTAGTCGAGAAACTGGGAGAACAAAAATGATTCAAAGATGCTTGAAGAGAAAAGCCTCTAGAGCGCAAGTCTCAGCCGAAGTGCAATAATACGACACATTTAGCGAATATTGGACTCTAATCAAAGATTTATTCTAATCACATAATGAATTTGAAATGCCCATAAGAGTTTACAAAGTCTGCCAATCCCAATTTTGTAGTATGAATGTGAAAACGACTATAAAGGCTGGTGATATTTATACGGCATTCAAAATGTACTTCGGTTTAGACTGTTTCAGAGCAGAGTTCTATTATCGACTGCCAAGCAACTTTGAAAATGATTTGCAATATGGTATCCAAGGCTCGGGTTTTTCCTGATAATGGCTTCGGGCTTTGTTCGACTATTGCTGTATATGTGGCAGCCGCTTTCAAAACTTTGTCTGTCACGCTTCCGAACGCGTTCGATAGGTATTCAAATTCTTATCAGTGTTTACATTTGCGGATAAGTCAAGTCATGCTACGTTTTAAGAATTCTAACGGCTACCCCGCCTCAAGTCATTGTGTTCTCAAGTATTAAGCGTATAATAGCCAGCCGTAAATGATTACACTTGACCAGACCCCCCCGTTGTTACGGCTACAAATAGCCGATAAGGTTATGAGCTCTAGCACCTAGATACTTATATGTTCTAACATTTCAAAATTGGCAATCAGTTTGAAATAAGCACGCAGTAAGTGAATACGTTATGATTGGACTAGCTCTTTTGGTCAGCGCGGTGACGCTGCTCTACTTCTATCTGAAGTATACCTTTAGTTATTGGCAACGCCAAGGATTTCCTACGGCAAAGGACAGCATACCTTTTGGCGCGCTCTCACCGGTAATTCGTGGCAAACGCAGTTTTGGATTAGCCATATACGATGTTTACACAGCCAGCAAGGCACCGATTGTCGGCATGTATTTGTCGATACGACCGGCGTTACTAGTGCGCGATGCTCAATTGGCGCATGATATATTAACCCAGGACTTTGTTAGCTTTCACGATCGTGGCATCTATGTGGATGAGGAAAATGATCCCATGTCTGCTGGTTTGTTCTTTCTAAAAGGCAGCAGTTGGAAAACCCTGCGTACTAAGATGACGCCTTCGTTTACATCTGGTAAATTAAAAGCCATGTTTGGCACTGCCGAAGCCATTGGCAACAAAATGTTGAATCATTTGAACACTCTTATACCAGAGGAGGGCAGCGTAGAAATTGAGATGAAGTCGGTCATGTCAACGTAAGAACTTGCAAGCTGTTAAATACAAGCTAATTGCTAATGCTTGTTATATTACAGCTATGCCATCGATATCATAGCGTCCACTATGTTTGGTTTGGATGTGGACAGCTTTGCTGATCCCAATAATGAATTCCGTACGATAAGTCGCAACTTAAACAGACCCAATTTTAAGGACATCGTGCGCGGCACAACTTCATTCCTCTATCCAGAGTGAGTAGCCATTTGATTTCATAAATTAAAAAAAAAACCAGCCTATTTTTACCTACTTTTTCTACAGACTAGAAAAGCTCTTCGTTAAAATTGGCTGGACTCAGGATGGACCCGAGATGATGCGTAATCTTGTGAAGCGCACCATTGAAGTTCGAGAGCAGAACAATGTTGTGCGTCGTGATTTCCTGCAATTGCTGCTTCAGCTGCGTAATACGGGCAAGATCAGCAGCGATGATAACACTTGGACCGCAGAGACTGCAGCTGATTCTCTAAAAACCATGTCGATAGACCTTATATCCGCACAGCTTTTCCTATTCTTCGTGGCTGGCTTTGAAACTTCAGCATCAACAGCTGCTTTTACTTTATACGAGTTGATGCAAAATCCGGAGATTCTAGCCAAGGCAACTGCAGATGTACGCAATAGCTTGAAGGAGCATAATGGTGAATTGAGCTATGATGCCATACAGGATATGAAGTATCTGGAGCTATGCATTATGGGTAAGTTTGTAAAGTTTTAACTAATTTAAACTCTTAAATATTTCTCATAACAACTATTCTTTTAGAAACCGCACGCAAGTATCCCGGTCTGCCTATACTTAATCGTGAGTGCACTCGGGACTATATTGTACCAGGCACTAAGCAAACCATCAAAAAAGGCACATCCGTTGTTATTTCACTGCTTGGCATGCATCGTGATGAGGAATACTTCCCAGATCCATTGCGTTATCAACCAGAGCGTTATACGGAAGAGAACAGAAACTATAATCCGAATGCTTATATGCCATTTGGCGAAGGACCACGTCACTGCATTGGTAAGATTTAACTACAACACACCTTTAGCCCCAAACTTAATTCTATAATCACTTCTAGCTGCCAGATTGGGCAAGTTAAATGTAAAGATTGCGCTGGCCAAGGTACTATGCAATTATAACATTGAAACCAGAACGGAGCGTCGTGAAATTGAGTTCAGTATACATGGCATACCCCTAATGCCCGAAGGCGGAATACCCGTGCGCCTATCCAAGAAGAATTAAAGCGATTAGTGGAATATAGATTAAACGATAGAACATATAACAAATATACAATGAAATCTCCTATACAATATTGGAAAAGTCAAATTAGATGCGTTTCAATTCTTACACTCTAGCAGGTGCTAAAAGCATAGTGCCATTGATAGCGATCCGAAATTTTCTGGTCGTGAAAATCACACCAATTGAAGATAAAGACTTTGATGCTGTGCTAATTTTAGTCAAATATTGTCAGTGACACGGAAACACACGAGTTTCATGAATGGGTTTCCTTAAGTACTCAATGTGTCTAGTGTCCTTTTGTACATAGCGTTTTGTACGTAATGGGGTCAATTCCCACCGCTGCACTGCAATTCGCCCGCCATTCGTCAGTCTCTTCGTAGATAATGATTTGCGTATACTGGGTTTTATTCTTACGCTTTCAAAAGCTGTTCGTCTACTTATATGCTGTTCGTCTACTTATATGCTGTTCGTCTACTTATATGCGTACTTTACTGCTCGGGGTTTATCCACACGAAACAGTTTCAGACTTTGTCTGGAACCCAGATCATGATCTGGCCAACTGGCTAGCTTAAGTCTTTAAAATTATTATTTGCGGATGATTTGATGTTGCTGTAGAACTGTTACCGGTCTTATGACAGGAAGCATCTAACCAAGATGGAGGACTGTAGCTAATATATTGACTATATGTTATTGCCGAATCAATTTAAGACGTCATAGGACGCTGGACAGATGTATAAAGTTCAGCTGTGAGTTCGCTCTAACTTGGCATAATGTGGCGACATCTAGCTTATACACATACCAGCATTCGTCACATAAGCATTCGTGCTATTTTTTCCGTTCTCACTGGCTACCTTAGCACTCAAAAACAAACTGCAACCTTTTCGTTCTTTTGTAAACGCTGCTAACACAGCACACGCAAGCGTAGCACCACCCGAGCGTAAAACCACCAGAGCGACACACCACCACCAAGACATTCCCGGCTTACTGGTCGGTTTTACCAGCAAGACGCACCCATAGATGTTACTGAGGTGCAGCGATTGTAATAAATCTTTGTGCATGCATGGTGGGAAGTGACCCTGCCAAGGACATTGCAATATTTAATATGTGCGTTCAAAGCGTTGGCTGTGGATAATTTGAGAACTGGTGCTGTCAAAAGGGACCGGCGATTCGGAACTCACGGACTAGTTGTTGGGTACTGAATGGGAAGGGTTCTTTTTACGTACGCATGCACTCGAATTCACTCACACACGCACACACGCGCGCAATTGAATGCGCACATTGTATTTATATACACATATATAGATATGTGCAGCTTTGTACATGGTTTTAACGCTGCACTATTAAATTTTACATAAGTTGCTATATAAGTGCATATAACTAATGCATTAACTATTTGCTTACTTGTAGGCTATTCGTTGTTTGAGTAAATTTGTTATATTTTTAATGCACTTTTCGGCAATGACAACACAATATGGCGAAACTTATTGCTTCTTTCACTTTTTTTTCAGGCCAACTGTGTGTAATGCCACACGCACGGCTAGAAACACCGAAAACCTTTGTATATTGCACTTCACTAGACTAAATTTGTAGGTATACGCGATTGACCGTAACGCGCATTTATTTACACGCTATATTTTATTATTATTTAGACACAGAATAACAAATAAATACGACGAAATAGCGCTCCCACTTCCCATGCTGCGGCACAAACACACACTTGCCAGATGGCGCTGCTGTTCGTGTGGCAACGCTCAAGCAGCTGTCATTGCCAGAGTTGCCATTTAAACAAATGCCAACTAGCTGGCAGCGCAAACGTCAAATAACCTAATTTGCTGATGAAAATTTTTTATTTGTATGTGTAAAATCAATTAAATTAAAAGTAGATTTTTGCCCAATTCAAGTTCATTATTCGGGTTACACGTGTGTAAAGTTGCAACTAACGATTGCGCAAGTGTTGCATTAACAAAAAGCAGCGCAACAACGCAATTTAAAGCAGAGGATTTGTGTGTGCATGTGTGTGTGTGTATGTGTAGTAGCTGCAGACCCAAGTTTTTTACTATTTACTACCAAAGTGGACTTTTGGCGCATACGTGTTCATTATAATTATTAGCTATTTACATAATTAGCTAACAGTATGATGGATGGTAACAAGGACGAGGCGCAACGCTGCATTGATATTGCGGTGCAGGCGTTGGCCACGGGCAAGATCGAAAAGGCTGAAAAGTTTTTGCTGAAGGCGGAGAAACTTTATCCCACGGATAATGCTAAAAGTAAATAAAAGTCAATATCACTGAGAGTGTTTATTAATTTAAAAATGCTTGCAGAACTATTGGAACGCGTAAGAAAAACGCCCAGCAGTGACCAGAGCAGCAAAACACGGCCCACAGCCGCTTCGGAGCAAACTGATAGTGGTCCACGCAAACGTGTTAACTCAGATTCTCGCAGCGCTGCAGCGGAATATACTAGCGATCAGCTCGAGGCAGTGCGCAAAATCAAAAAGTAAATACATATAGCTTAAAAATCTTAAATACTTGTCTGAACAACCTTTATTTACACAGATGCAAAGACTATTATGAAGTTTTGGGCGTTACTAAATCTGCAACCGACTCTGAAATCAAAAAAGCCTACAAAAAGCTTGCCTTGCAACTGCATCCGGACAAAAACAAGGCGCCCGGTGCGGTGGAGGCTTTCAAGGCGCTCGGTAATGCTGCTGGCGTTTTGACCGATGTAGAAAAGCGCAAAAACTATGATCTTTATGGCATAAATGAGTCGCATAACAATCACAGCAATACAGCTGCCCATCATGGCCACGGACAGTACTACAATGAGTACGGCTATTCGCGTGGCTTCCAGGCAGACCTCAGCGCTGAAGAGCTCTTCAATATGTTCTTTAATGGCGGTATGCCACAACAAAATGTTTTCATGCGACAACAACGACGTAGACATCAGGCGCGCGAGGAACGCGAGGTACGTAGCAGCGGTCAGGCGCTTTGAATGCTTACTAAAGCGTATATTCTCTTTTTTGACTTGCAGAGCAACAACTCGTCAGCTTTGATCAACTTGTTGCCCATATTGTTGCTTATTGGTTTATCCATGATGTCGTCGTTCTTCATATCGGACCCCATGTATAGTCTGCAGCCATCGCAGTGGGTCTCAAACCGATTAATGTTTTGGTTCAGATTTTTAAAAGTGTGCTTTTCTCTTATGCAGTAAATATTCGGTAAAGCGTGAAACAAATACGCTTAAAATCGCCTACTATGTAAAAGATAACTTCTATTCGGAGTATCAAGGTTCCGTGGCCAGGCTAGAGGAATCTGTAGAGGAGGACTATATAAACTATCTAAAGCACTCCTGCAGCCGGGAGCGCAACTACCGTAAGTTTGAATATCTTGGCACTACATAAAAAACATACGATATTTGTTAATACAATTTCTTTCTGTTGCAGGTGATTCGATGCTGGCAAAGGCTCGCACTTTTGGTGATCGGGAACTATATCGCAAGGCGCAAAACATAAATACGCCATCGTGCGAAAATCTGCAAAAGTATTTAGTGACATGATTTTAAAACTAGTAATTGGTGTATGCAAAATTAATGCATTATTGGTTATAGTTCTTCACTAAGTTGTTACGGCATAACGTCATCCTTGTTTTAACATTTAATAAACATTTATCATATATTTTATAAACTATGTGCAATGTTCATCCAAGAACTCGCTAATGCCTAGATTATATATAATATATAAAATAAGGCTCATGTACGCTGCCCATAAGTATGCCAAGTGGGCACAAACGGCGCATAGCCGACAGTTAGTCAAAATAAACATTATGATCTTAATACGTTGTGTTTATGCTAGTAGCACTTCTTATCAGTAATAAATTCTAAAATTAAAAGTAAACCAAAATCGTTTGTTTTATAATTTTCGGTTTTTTTCTTTACTAGTTTATAAATGTACAAATAAAGCAGTGTTATGCTACGTAAATGAAACAGACGGCGGCGCTCCTTATCAGTGTTGCTACAAAATTCCAGAGCCGAAATTTTAGAAGTCCTACTAATTGCTTATGATGGCCTCAAGCGCTGCCACCACATTGCCGCTCTGTTCGCGCAGTACCTTCTCGGCCTGGGCTTTGCTTACCAGCAGCTCGTTCATCTGTAATAGGACATAGGATGTGTCTATGAGCATGAAATTTTATAGTTTTAGCCAAAGTCACTCACAATTAGCTCAATGTCCTCCTTTTTGACTTGCACCTTTTGCAGTTCCTTTTCTTTGGCCACCTTCAGTTCGTTCTCTTTGCTGCGCTGATTGCCAAACTGCTCCACGGCCTGCAATTATACACCCAAACTATTATTACTCATATTTATTTCACTTTTTATGCATTTTCTTACGCTCGATATATTTGCCGCGGAAATTTCCTTTTCTTCCGCATAATCCGTCACACGTTCCAAATCTGCAGCGCCACCATCATGACGCGTTTGCTTCTTTTGCTTTTTATCTTGCACATCTTCCTCGGTGCCATTTACTTCAACTTCGTTTTCTGTTTCCGTCATGTTGCGCTGCTGGTTTTATTTAATTTTTGCTAAATATTTATAAAATTTCGCTTGTTCGTTCCTCGTGCAATAATGTTGTGTGGGGCTGTTTGTCAGAGTTGCCACCTGCCGCTTTTACGTGTATGTGGCAGCACACAGTGCTAGTTTTTTTTTCTTAAAGAACCAGTTGCAGTAAGCCTTCAATAGAATCCGTGGTTCCGTTCGTGCACTAGCGCTGCCAACTGTCTTGAGTTTAAGCGCGCAATTTGAATTATAGTTTTGCCTTATGTTACAGCCAGAGAAAGAGCAGAAACATAAGTGTTAGTAAATACCAAGTCATTTGAATTTTTACATTTTGTTTTGTTCGACGTAAAGAGAAAATTTATTTTAAGCAAAGAAACATTGACAAATTATAAATTAGTATATCAAAACCAACAATGAAAAGCTTGAAAAACACATCAATGCGAGTTATAAGTCAGAGGGGCACGACTCAGCTTTTGATGCCTTTGTCCTGTGAAAGCCAGAAAGTATTGATGTACCCGATCATAGACAATTTTTAATCATAACTGCTAGGTTAAGGATCCAGCCACGGTTGGAATTTATACGTACTTTCCTCTTATTCCCTTGGGATTTTTTTTGATTAAGGGGGCCCCTTGAGAACTTCACCCCTCTCTTTCATAGAGCCTAGCTTGATTTATAGTTTAAGTTATGTGTATACCAGGTATTTTGTTTTTCTTTTAACAAAACATTTAAATTGTTTTTCACCTTTAGTTTGACTTTAATTTATCATATTCCGTTAAATTTTTTATGTCAACCGCAAAACTAATTAAACATGTCTCCAGCACAAATTGCGTAACGATGTCTGGCTGTGGGCGTGTTCATTTTTTTACAGCTTCTTTAGCAGCCTTCGGATGCTGTTAGCACTTGCATTTAGTTGCGGTCAAAATGTTAATTATAAGTTTTATGCCATACATAATGAGATTTCATACGAAACTGCCGACTCACATGGTTCCACTACACACACACCCACACACACACTCCCTCGAGCTCTCTTTTCGTGTTCATGTGTCTCTCTTTCCTGTGACATGTTTATGTTCCGCTGCCAACCATTTCCCAGCGTTCCTATTCCTCTCGCTCTCCTTAAGTCACCGGGTCTGTTGACATAATCGTTTGCCATCGTGATTAATTTAATTGTCACTTTGACACAACGCCAAGCAGTCGAGTTCCTGTCACCCTTGCATGCTGCTGCTACTGCTGCTGCTTCTTCTTGTCGATGAAAATCAAGATTAATTAGACCCCATGACAATGGGTGGTCAACATCATTTGTTAGTGGGTGGCATTTGAGTAAGTATATCGAACCCAAAGTTACTGTATCCTTATCTATAGATAGTAGCCATCGATATAGTAACATATTTTAATTCAATTTTAGTGCAGCGCACATGATTAAGTTTTTGAAATTTAAGCGCTTTTAAACTGAAAACCTCATTAATTCTGTGTAAAAGGGTTTTGTAGACTTTAACAAAGAAAAAAACGTACCATAAAATCACAGGTACCTTTTGCAAAAATGAGCAGCATCGAGTCGAGTCTATGACTTGAAAGAAAATCGTTTTTAGAAAATTTCAAACATCTCTCTGAATTAACTGAATATGAAAAAGTTTTTTTGTTTTTTTGGAAATATAGCAAAATTAGGCATATTTTGAAATCACTTTTCTTAGATTTGATTTGATTGATGTCGTCATCATTTAATCACTTCTAGTGTTCGCCTTGTCGTCGACATTCGACGACTTAATACATGCTCTCATAACAGCTTATTACGAAGAGTAGAAAAGAAAACACGAAATAACCACTTTTGTGTGTACATTGAATTTTGTTGTTGTTTTTAACGTCTATATCACTTTATGTATACATAAAATAAATTTTCACCTGACTAAAACACAATGTATCCAGGCGAAACTTATATTCTGCAAAGGGCAAACATTTTATCTTTCGAATGGTATAGGTTTTACATGAAAACGTTACGTAATTGCGAGGCAATCGGTACCACATTGAATTTTTGCTTTCGTCTTTTTTTAAAGAACAATATGTAGACAAAGCCGAAGATGATATTCCAGTGATTGGTAATATTAAGGATTTAATATTTGGCCATCGAGCTACGAAGGAAAGCGAATCGTCTCTTTGCTTTATACTAGGAAACCGCTTTCGAGTTCAAAACTGCTCAACTTTTAGTGTTCTGGATCACTGTAGCTTGATCAAGGTGCATTTTCTTTATTTGATCATGGTGACCCATTGTGCCTAAAGGACTCTATCGTAGAACCAGATGATGTAAATATAAAATCCGAAGTCGGTAGCAAAATGTTGCTATTTCTTTATGAAATGGCTTAGTAGGCTATTAGGGGGGAATATTGAAAACAACTATATAGCTGACGATTCCTACAGATATGGTATTACTGTTTCATAACTTCTTGGGAGAGAGTGCAAAAGCACAAAGCCAAATTTAACTAGCTAAAACTGTGGAAACGGGAGAACATTTCCTATGTTCTTGTCCGTCTTACTGTAGGAGAAGGCTCAAGCCTCTTGGTAGTTACTTTGGGGACAGCATTTCGTTGCTACACGTAATTAGTCGCAGACCGATTGCAGATTTCATCTCGGCATATGGATACACCTCGCACCAACAATGTTTCTTTAAAGGGAAAGGCTTTTTAGAGAATAATGTATCAAAAGGGTTCGATTGATAGCCATAGCGTGCCTTCCAAACTGGCTGCTGACCAAATCTAACATCGGAAATAGATAAAAGGAGAGAAAATCTAACTGTACTTCGTGATGTGTTTGGACTCCATTGAACGATTTCACTGGAGGTGAAGACGATATGCCAGTGATTTTTTATATTAAGAATTGGATTGAAATACCATATACTAGTGGGAACCATAAACTGCTCGCTCCCCTTCGCCAGGCCCTGTGCCCTTTGCTTTTGCTTTTTCTCTTTCTCTTCCTCATCCTGTACCCTTTCTCTCCCTCTTACTCATCCTTATTCCAAGAGCTATAAGATGAAACAACCCGGTTTACGTTGCATATCGCCGTTGCTCTTTTCGCTTCGCTCACAATCCTCTTGCTCCTTCTTCTCCTTCTCTTCCTCTTCTACTTCCTCTTCCTTATCCTCATGCCAAAAGGTATAAGATAAAACAACCCGATTTACGTTTCACTCCGCCCCCTTCTTCGTCTCCCATCGGGGTAGATCATATTCCTTTTCCTCTTTCTCGTCCTTATTCCCAAAGCTATAAGACTAAACAACCTGATTTACGTTTCACTCCACCCCCCTCGAGGTAGGTCATACTCCACTTCTTCTCTAGGTAGATCATATTTCTATTTCTGTTCTCTTCATCTTCTCGATCCCCTTCCGGTTACCCTCCCTAACTCTGGGAACATTTTTAGGAGAAGGAAAAAGTAGGCTTGAGTATTTTATTTATGTGGTTTTACGCTTTTTTGTCCACTAAAATAAAACATTTTTACGAGAAAAAAGAGCCTATGTTTATCTCCAAGGTTGTATCTATCTCTAAACCAAAATTCAAAACAATTGCCTCAGCGGCTTCGGCGTGGAAGGGAAGCAGATACACAGACGCACAGAAACACAGACAGAGTTACTTTCGAACTTATAATATAATATAAGATATAGGGATTTGAGTATTGTTAGATGAAATTATACAATTAAATCGACTTAGGTTATAAGTATAGGTCACTTGCAAAGTTCAAAATCTCTTTAGTACAGTGTTCCGTCACCTTCTTCTATAAACACCAAGAAAATTCCACTCATTGTGGAACTTTTGCGGAAACGAAATCCCACAATTACAGCAATACCGTAATTTGCCTTGATTACACTCATACACTGATACATATTTTCAGCCTTTTTAATTGACAAAAATTTTTCTTTGCATGAACCCATATGAATAGCTTTTCAGGGTATCCAGCGGTCGTACACCGACTCGTCTGTCTACGTCATCTTTGTTGGCTATTGCGTCGCCGCTTCCAAGCTCATTTTGCATGCAGTGCGCGTTTCTGGGGAGCCAGCCAAAAATTCTGTTAACCCATTCATAAGAGCGTGTGTGAGTGAGTCTGTGTGTGTGTGAGTGCGTATGTGTGTGTGTGAGTGTGTGTGTATGAGTGTGAGTGTGCAACAGGCCGCTGCAAACGCGCATTGCATTGTGCTCACTGTAAATTTCTGAATATTCGTATGTCGTTGCAACCGGCCACAATTTTTGTTTGCTTTTGTGGCACTGCCAATTTTGCATCGACAAATTAAATTATGCTGCTAATTAGGAACACACACACACACACCCTTGTAGAGACCCCTCCCCCCCATCCACACAGCCTTACTCATAAATTAAGTTGGCAATTCTGGGATCATTGTGGCTGGCTGGCAGCCCGCGCTTTCCATTGCATAGCTATAGGCGCACCCCAGTGCAATGTGTTCCCAAGCGCCCAAATTCACACAGTAAATTCTCCTTTTTTTTTGGCGTTTGCGTCCTGGTGTAATTGACTTGCATTGTTTGTGGGTGTTTTACGTTGTGGTGGTTTGTTTTAAGTTTGACATTTGTTTCATTTGTGGTTCGAAATTCGCAGAATGGTTGGGAGTTGGTAGCAGGAAAAGTGTTTTATATATGACACGAAGAAAGCACGAAAAGCATTTTTTAAGGAGTGCATAATTAGTGAAATTAAGCAGTTTTTAATTGAATGAGTGAACTTTCACTGGGCCTGGGTTCTGGTGGAACAGGGAAAGCTTCTGATCGCCATTCACCGGGGAATGGCCAGGGTGATGCCTGTCTCTACCTTAACCAAGTTGACGCACAACCTCCTCGTGGTGCCCCCTGACTATCGCATACGATGGAATGACGAACTCTATGAGCTCTACGACGACGTTGACATAGTCAAGCAAATTAAGATCCAGCGGCTCCGCTGGCTAGGTCATGATGAGCGTATGCATGAAGAAGCTCCTGCGAGAAGAGTCTTCAATACGGTTGTCTCCGTAGGAAGGACCAGGTAGAGAGTACGCTAGCTACCTTTGGTATTACCAATTGGAAAAGGATCGCGCAAAGCAGAGACGCCTGGAGGAGAGCTTTACATCAGGCCGTAACCCGGTAACGGGTTGTTATGGCCAGTTAAGAAGAAGTAGAAAAACCTATCTGCATCATAAGTTTTTTAAAATCGTCGGGAGCACTTCTTGGTACCCTTTCGTTCTAAAAAAAAAGCTGTATATGCAAAACCTGGTTACTGGGTTACAGCCTGATCTAAATTATGCTCCACGCGCCTCTGGTTTTTGCAGCTACCATTGCTGGCTAGTTCACTCTCTACCTGGTCCTTCTTCATCCATGACTATGTCAATGTCGTCGAAGAGTTCATAGAGCCGTCGTTCCAACGCCTTAAGGGTCACATATCTTACGGAGTCCATCTGCTCAAATACTCCAAGTGGATTTTCATTGGATAGCGTCATCACCCTACCTTCAGTACCATAAAGCAAAACGGGAAGGATGAGCGTCTTTAAAGTATTAGTTTCGCCTGGCGAGATTGGTCTCTACCACTCTTTTGCCTACTAAGACAAGAGTGATTCTCCCCCTGATCTCCATTATGACATCGTTCTTCATTATGAAGGTGGTGGCAAGGTAGATGAGATCCTTGTCAACATCAAGAGTATACTTTTCTACATCAATCTGAAAGTCCAAACGCGGCGACTCTCTACTCGAAGAAAACATATACTCTGTCTTGCTGTCATTTACAGTCAGACACACCCTGGCAGATTCTCTTGCAATAAACTCCGGTAAGTGCTCGCTTAGTACGACTTGGGGCCTTTTGTTTTGGTAAAGCACTGATCGCTATTAACCTGGCAATAACAAGGTTAAAACTGCGTCGCCTTAGCCAAGTCGACGTACAACCTCCTCGCGGTGTCCCCTGGTTAGCTGCCCTAATTTCCATGAGGTGTTAGGGCAATGAGCTAATATGCGCAGGGTAGCCACCCAAAGCTTTAAAAGAGTTGTGCGTAGGGTTGGGTCCCACCAGAAGTCAGTTAGCTGTTTCTTCCGAGAAGATACAGTTTGGCTCGGATTTCCCTAACCAAATTGGAGTTTATTCGAGTTCCTGCGACCGCTTTTATCGCGGCCTGACTGTCTGATAGTATAGCTGTTTCACCATATTGGTAATTCCTTTCCAGGTTTGTATCAACACATCGGCCTATGGCGCAGATCCATGGATTCGGAGATGTTTATCCGGGTTCAACAAGTGCATTACACTCACTCATCAGTGACACGCCCGCGAACCAAGCTATGGTATGCCTTTTCATAGGATACATCTCCTCTAAGGTTGTCCATAAACTTTTGTTATTTGCCATTGTACTAATGTTCCTCATGAAAAGGAATTCGGGTTGTTGAAGCAACATAATTGTCTTTTGCTTTTGCCATTCATTTAATGTGGTGCGGCATCAGACCCATAATAACATCTAGTGCCACTGTAGAAAACGTTCTCATTGCACCTGTCATGCGGCGGCCAGCCATCCCACGATCTTGTCATCCGATACACTTGAACTAGGATAAGAGCTGGCCAAGATTATCAAAAGTACTTTATCAAGCACGTGGCTAGTGCGTTCAGCGCCCTTCAATGACAAACCTTTGACATATAGGTGTAGCTACATCTAACCAACCGGGAGCTGGGATGCCAAACTCATCTTCTTCATTTGGTACTTATGGAACTGGATAACGATACAAAAATTAATTATGCCATATGGAGCAGTACATTTATTTATAGAGTACCACAATGACATCCGAGTTGACAAAACCCATCCAAATATCCATAGGATCGTTGATTGACGATCAATCCATGTGCTATGTGCTTGCACAATCTTAATGCACCTGTCATGCATTTAACCTTCTGGCGTCAATGGGACAACCCTAAAACGAAGTTGCCTCATTTGTGGAAGCTAGTAGCAGCAGGATTTCGCGGGGTTTAGTTTAATACCAACCTATGAACCAGGCGTAGGTAAGCTTTGATCCTCTCTGTATTATTTCAATGAGAGTATTTAAAAATTGTTCATCTTTCCCGGGACTACGCGCATCTTTTGGTAACATTTTGTGTTTCTTATGGTCTCGCAGATCTAGCGACTCATACAGACAGGATAGACGGACATGGTCCAATCGCAACCCGAGCCAATGCTAAGAATATTAGCCCATGGAACTTATGGTGTGCCACGCTTCCTTCTGCCTGTTACGTACAGGGTGCAGGTGTATATCTTTAAAGCGCACCTTTGAAGTCCTCCGCTTCGCATATTATCCTTTCAGCTTTAAAAATAATACATCACCTTCAAATATTTAAAGCGCGTAGTTCGAATATATGGAAAAGGCATTGCAGCTGTGCACAAAACAAAGTCACATCCTTGCAAAATCGTCAATCGAGCAATGCAATGTAAACATCATGGTCACCCACGTGTCTGTCGATAGCATGTCCTCATATACGAGGGTGTGTGTGTGTGTTAGGGTATGGGAGTGTGCGCTAATCGATATGCATGACACTTCATGGCCGGATCAGGACTCCCTGGCACCGGCAACTGCATCAGACATACAGACATTGCAGCCCATAAATAAATTTGCATAGCAAATAAATTAAGAAAATGCAATTTTCAAGAACTGTTGCGCATTTCGTCATAGTCATATTCAAAGGACATATCCTGAGCCTAGCCCAAACATTGTTAATAAATTTTTGCACAATTTCATATTCAAGGCCAGACAAATTGGCGAACCTTGCTTTAAATTTGAAAGCAACGAAAGGAGCTGGGGCTGGAGTTGCATGCATAATTGGCTACCAACTCAATTACGCTAATAACACTTGCCATAATTTCCAAACGGCTCAGATCCTCACCACTCTGCCCTTGCTCTGAAGCACTTTTTATACTATGCTCGAGTGATTTGATAGAGAGAGGGTTGCCAATTGCTGTTTCTCAAAGGGGTTTGGCGGCATGTCCTTGTTGCCAAAGTTTGTTTTATTCGCAAATTGTCCAAAAATAATTGAGCCATTGAGAACGGCGCACGGGTGGTCAAATGTACCGACCGAAATCTGTAACTGATACTAAGCTAAAAACTTGCTCCTTGGAGCCAAAAGAAAGGAAACTATAAGAGAATATCTCTTTTTATCGAATAGTATATTGCGTTTGTCAAGAAGTTTGTGCACATACTTTGAAAAGGTTTCTGTTTTGAAGGTTAAAGATCTAAACTAATTAGATTGCGGTTACGCAACCCGCAGTGTGCAATTAAAATAAGTTGATTTTTCTTGATAACATAACATAGTGGTCTAATCCGAGTGTTCTCCCACAACTTTGGAGAAGAAATAATTTTTGTTTTAGTTAGCTTTAAAATATGCTTGGTACAATCGTCATAGCTAAGTCACATCTCATACCGAAGAAGTTTAAAGGTTTTGGCAAGTTTTACCTAAGCATTTGAAGAAGAAGACCATGAAGGTAATAGTGCGGTATCCTCGACTATTAAAAAAAATTCCGAATTTTTCTTGAAATGTGACCGCTTGAGATGTGTGTGAGGCTACTTGTGTTGTGAGGCTGGTTGTGTTGCGCCCTCTCTTAGACCGACACGTTCGTAGGCAAAATGATGAAGAGCTTCACAAACGCATAAGTATAGTATGCACTGTCTTAGGAATGGCTGCAATTCAGCAAGTCGACTCAATGTAACGGCCAAGAATTCCACTTAATTACTTTCTCCATGGCACTGCAACTAATAAAATAAACTTTAGATTTAAATAAGTTGGCAGCGCTGCAGTAGCATTCTATTTAAATTATAATTCATCTCAATCGGTAGTAAGGTTCCCGCGATATGTGATATTAGCGTACTTTGCAACTTTCGAAATCTCGAATTTTTTGAAATAGCGATCCAAAATGGTTTCCGGATTCGAAAAACAGACAGAAACTTTTTATTTGTTGAAGAACTCCTATTACTATGGAAAAACGAAGCCGCGCTTTTCCAAAGAACAAAGTGTTTTTCTTTTCCTTCTCTCTCTAAAGAATTTGCGTTTGGATGGCATGATATACATAGTATATATAACTAAAGAGTATGCACTTTGCAGTTACATGATTTGGAAACTTCTCTTCTTCATGTACGTTTCATTGTGTGTGTGGCGACCTATTGACGACCTTTATCGCATTGTACATAAACCATAATCGCAATTGGCAAGTGGCTACTCGAATTGTTGGCCAAAGGCTCTTCGGCATTGTCATGCATGGCAGGACACTGCCAGGACGCAGCAAACGCTGCACAGTAACGCATTGAACGGAAGCTTTGGTCATTCATTTGAAACTTGTCTGCAACTTGCCAAGTTTTCCCACACACACACACACACACACACACGCACACACACTCTCACACAGATACTCCAATGCGTTGAAGTGTTTGCACCTTGTGTTGGTGTTGTTGCATGTGTGTGTGCGTGTGTGTGTGACTGTCGTAAATTCGTTGTTTCCGTTGGCAGCCCCAATGCAGCCCTCGCCCACACATCGCAAGAGTGCTCCAATTCTTTTTTTTCATTTTGCAAGTTTTGCGTTTAACAATTTTGCTTCCTTCCTTTGGATAAACGGCGCCAGGTTGTCGTGGAAATTCGTTTTAATCGTCATCTTTGCCATCTATGTAAGCGTTTCTTCTATTTCTTTCACTACTTGCAACTTTCTATCGAAAGGTTCGTTGACGTTTCGGTTACTCGATGGGCGCCATTTGGATTGCGTTGAGTTTTTGGGGAACTCGTTCGCAACGCTCTTATCGATGGCCTGTTCAATATTTTATTAGTGTCGTTAGCTCCGACTGCCACATGGCCAAATACACACAGGACACTGCACACCTAGGCAGTTTGTCTGAGATTGGTGTAGGACAAAGGAAAAACTTCCTTTTTTGCTTGGTTTGTTTTTGCTTGACTTTGATTTCTTACTTGGGCGCGCAATAAATTTTTATTTGCCTTTCGGTTTAGTAAAGAAAACTATAGGAAATGCGGCCATTTAGCGAACTTATTTAAATGCCAGCGGGGTTGGGGCTCGCCTAAATGGCAAGAGCACGCACTAAAATTATATTAAGCATACGCAGTGTGAGCAGGTTAACAAAGTTGACAATGGTTATACATTATCTCTGCTTAGATGCTTCTATGCAAAGTAGTTATTGGAGAGGCATAAAAATAGCAACATGCCGGGTGAGGGTTGACCTAAATCAGCATTAACTCGGCTTGCTTTGAGAGCTAATGGCTTTAATTTGCTTAAGAGGATTTATTGAAACTATAAAGCAGAGAGAGGTTATGGGACACTGAAATTTGTATAACTTAAGCGAGCGCTCAAGTGTTTTAAGAAATTCGCTTAGTTATAAATAAAAACTTGCAAATTTGTGTGTACAGAAAGTTTTTGCTCGACCTTATTTATTCACTTAAAAAAGGTATCCAATAAGCTGGCTGAATTGTCTGCTATCAATAGAGATAGAGAAATGGTAAACAGATTCAAGTGTTCTGTTAAAAGTACGTGTATGTATCAGAAGCCAACATAAAGAGCGCCAAAAAACCTAAAAATCTCTAAGACTGACATTGATGATGTACGCTAAAATGACCAATTTCGCTTATTTTTAAAGAGAAAAAAGAGTTAAGCTACTGAAAATTACAGAGTATACTACTTTTTTTCGCCCAAAACTGATGACGGAGTCAGGTAATAGGAACGAGAACGGGAACGGGAAGATGAAGATGAATGGGCAGAGAAATATGATCTACCTAGAGAGGGATAAGGGGTTGATAACGAACCTTGACAATTGTTTGTTCGTTTTCTCCAATCTGTGATGCTAATGGTAGCTAGGGTCCTTCCAACGGAGACATGGTCTGCCCCTTCGGTGCATTTCTGCAACAGCCGCTTTGAAGACCTCTCTCGTAGTAGTTTCTTCATGCATATGCACAGCATGACCTATGTCAATGTCGTCGTAGAGTTGATAGAGTCCGTCGTTCCATCGAATGAAGTAGTCGATGCCAAAGAGGGCCAAAGAACTTACGGAGTACTTTCCGCTCAAACACTCCAAAGGCATGATCTCCATGCTCATCATCGTTCTTCATTGTGACGGTGGTGCCAAGGTAGACGCAATCCTTGACCTTAATAGTTTTTAACATCAATCTGAGAGACCGCTGTGCCTCTCTACTTGAAGATAGCATATGTTCTCCGTATAACTTGGAACTCTCAATTCTTAAGCAAAGAGCGCTTTATAAAAGATATTGTACCTCCTAAGCATAAGTAAGCATATTTTGAAATAATTTGTAAGACCTTTTTTATGTGTAAGGCAAAGGTTGCCAGATTAGAGTTAAAACTTAGCTTAGTTCTCAGAAAGTGAAATCAATGCATTAGCAATCAGTAAATGAAAAGTTTCGCATTAATTGATTCTTAGCGATTTCGATGGGTGTTTTGAGTGTTTCAAGTTAAGCTGCCTGTCCAATTTGACGGATTGAAACTGGCAAATCCGAGTCCTAGAGTAGAGAACAACATTGGTAGCAGAGACGTTAGCCGAATTCCAGCCGCTGTAAAATCCTTTACTTCTCAGCTGCCGCTGCCGATGCCTGACCTAGAGTGTCCTGGTGTTTCATCAGAATGTTTTTAGATATATCAAGTTTCATCTGTAGTACAAAACTTTAGATAAGTTTCAAGTTTTACAATGACTTTAAGCATAAACATTTCCAAGTCGTTATCAATAAGCTGCGTCATAAACCAGCTAAACAGTTAACAGTTGAACCACACTTTCTCCTGCTCTCTCACCCTTTATGTTTATAGTGTAGTGCACACATATATTTTTTCATACTTTTTACAGCTATACAGTAAAAATGTCCGCCCTTTGGTAACCCGTAACCGTGCCCTAAGACGTACCATTCATGCATTTAAGTTTAAACGTTATTATTGTCGCCTGACAGTCTCCACAATTTGGCGTAATGTGTAATATTTCTTTTTTATAACCTAACTACGCATCCGCCGAATTCGCTGTGCACTTAAGGTGTGTGGTGAATTGAGCGAGATGGCAATAGAGTTACATCCCTCGAAAGACAGAAACTATCTCTGGGAAGATAATAAAAATCTTAAAAAACGCATAGCATACTTTTGTGTGTGTATGTTGGGTCCTTTTGTTAGCTGCTTGGAAAGTAAGTAAATCAATGAACACATGCGGATATCCGTTAATATATCATTTTATTTATGGAATTGTGTTGCGCTATAATTTAAAAATATTATATACAAGCATTTTAGTGCCGCCATTGTTGTTGGCTTGTAGTGCCTGTTATATAAGAAACAAACTTGTTTTTGGCGCATTCAATCAATTTGATGTGCCAAAGAAAAAAATTTGTGCAAAAACTTGCCAAAATCTGCGAAATTAATCGACTAACTGAGTGTTACTAATTAGACTTGACTTGCTCGCTATGGCTAGAATGTGGTATGCGGCATAAAGACAGGTGCAGCCAGCGAATAAAAGCCAAGTTAAGAGCATAACGTAGGAAGCTGTGCAAAAACGAAAAAAAAAAAAATGCAAAGCTACTACATCTAATGACTATACATCATTTTAACAATCAATCAATTTAAGCACATTTAATCCACATGAATCGTGTTACATGCGGCAAAGCCAACGGCAACAAGGCAGCAACAACAAAAAATCAAGCAAAAAAAAAAGAGCAGCGTTCGCTCAAGTTGAACCGACTTGAAATCTTGTATATTAATCAGTCTATTAGACACGATTTGTTCCAGTGCCGACAATCTGCACGATTATTCAATCAGCGCTGAAGCTGTGGCATGCATTGTGGAGCTGTGTAGCTGCTGCTGGACGCACAGTTGGATGCCCCAACAGATGGACAGCACATTGTATATAGCTCACTCCATGTGTGTTAGTCATGTCTGGCATGTGGCATGCGCCGCAGGGCATACAGTTCAGGTTGCTTAACAGATTATTTTCAGGGTTACGCATTTTGGTAGCGACCCACAATACACTAGCAATACGTTCGCGTGGGCGTAGTCGGGGCTAAAAACGATTTCTTTCTCTTTTTGCGTTTAACCTACTTAAAGTGGAGGCTGGAAAAGTCAGAAATGTAGCAATTTAAAGTCAGTTGAAACGGGAATAGATAAGAAAGATTGGTAAATGGTTTGTTTTTAGTGACTATTTTGAACTTTTAAGTTAGCAAAATTTGCTTTGCGGGTTCTATACACTTATTTTCAAAAGGCATTTTGCCATTTTTGTTGTTCACGAGCTATTTGTTCATGCTTGAACTTATTTTACACGTTTTTTCAGACAAAAAATGCTGATAACTGCGTTCAGTACTGTCGCTGTGCCCACCCTTGCTGTGAGCCTCTCAAATATGGGATAGTTTATCTATATGCCGCACTGTCCCTGCAAAGTTGATACGACTATTCAGAATGACGTTGAACAACACACGCAGCTCCGTCAAGGTAGGAAAGAGCTTTTCCGAGCCTTTTGATACCATGCGAGGCTTCAGACAAGGCGATTCCCTTTCCTGCGACCTCTTCAACCATTTGTTTGAAAATGTGTTACGCAAGCCGATTGTCAAGAATTTCGTCTACCTTGGCACCACCTTCACAATGAAGAACGATGTCAGCATGGAGATCAAGTGGATAATCACTCTTGGCAATAGATGTTACTTTCGTCTCAGTGGGCAAATGAGTAGTAGAGACCACTCCAGCCAGACTAAACTAACACTCTTTAAGATGCTAATCCTTCCCGACTTGCTTTATGGCGCAGAAGCATGAGTGGTGACGCAGTCTGAAGAAAATGTCATTCAAGTGTTTGAGCGGAAAGTATTCCGTAAGATCTTAAGAAGAACGACTATGTGGTAAGGAGCCGACGAAGGGGCAGACCATGTCTCCGTTGTAAGGACCAGGTAGAAAATACACTAGCTACCTTTGGTATCACCAATTGGAGAAGGTGCTCTGAAAGCAGAGACTCCTAGAAGAGAGCTTTACATTAGGCCATTACCCGGTAAAAGGTTTTTATGGTCGGTCAAGAAGAAGAAGTCAAGATTGCTGTGTGTATAAGGGGTATTTTCAAGATATTATTGTAAAACCAGTTGTGGTGTACATTTAATAGATATTAATTTCCATATAAAGATGCAGTTAGAAAAGTGGTAGTGGATGCAAGGGGTATACTGATGTTGTGGTGGGTAGAGAATAATGCCAAATTCGTTGCTAACTTCCCGACGCCCCCGATTGCAGGTGACGGCGTGTATAAATGGCCCCCTAACCATGATTATGTTACGATAGCTTTCAAATGGCGCAAGAACAACATAGTTGCATAGTTGTTCGAGATTGATGGCAATGAGTAGGTAAGATGCATGTACCAGCTCCTTTGCTGAATACGGCTAGATAAGAGCATGCCCGATGATTGCGACATGAAGATGGTTCAGTACTAAGTCCTTCAGCCAGATAGACTTTTTGTATAAACTTCTTAACGTCATTCCTACTTCTCCACATCTCGACCGTCACTCGCTGGCGATTTTTGCGTCTGTAAAGGCGCCTCTACATCTTCCGATAGAGGCCTCGCGCAGATCGCGAAGCTGCCGACAGCTGGTCCTTCTAAAGGCGGCGGTCTTTACTGCAGTGGCTTCATGACACTTCTGATCGTACCATTGGTTTCTAGGCAGTGGGTGTGGCTTATATGTGGTTATATATTCAATAGACAATAGGACCAAATATAGTGTTTCCTACGCAACCGATATCATTGACCGGACCACTCGAGATGTTGACGGAGTCTTTGCGACTATTGAAAGAGAATATGATGGTGACGAGCCTGTGCATTGAAGCCCTTGGAATGTTTGGGCTGAAAGTAGTCTGTAAAATCTTTTACCCCTTCGATGGAACTACAAATTCTACAGTCAAGGGAATTAACATCTAGCAGCTTTGCTGATCAATCATGAAAGCGTGCGCGAGGTAGAAGCAGCTGGAGGAGCGCCCTACATTAGGTCGTATTCCGGTAAAGGGTTGTTATGGTCAGTCAAGAAAAAAAAGGTAGTTTGAATAGTGCAGTCATTGCGACCAATCGGAATAGGCAACATCGTCAATATAAACTATGATGAATACCTTCCTCGAAAAGTATAGTAGTATCTCTGACTCTTTATAATAAACTTGTGTAAGTAGTCAAGTTGTTATAAGTTCTTCAAGACAAATATTCTTAGTTAAGGCGGATTAACTTATATTGCCATAAACATCAACGGCAGCTTACTTAAAGGATTATAGAAATGCAGCAGTTAAAACCACTTCATAGCCGAACAAACAACGGAATGTACATTATTAAGCGATATGTGAGCAAATAACCAGACTCACCCAAAGGACTTAAATACCCACCAAAAGTTATTCACAAATTTATGAACTTTACTCGATATATCGTTGATATCGTAAAGTTGTCTTCCTTTTTATGTGTCAACACACAAAAAAAACGAAGTTGGACGAATGGCCAGCAATAGAAAGCGCATAAATGTTGAGCACAAGCCTGGACAAGTTTTTCGTAGAGTGATGATACGTTATCGAAAAAAAATTTAGTATATACAGTCAAACCTGCATAAGTTGGCCACTCACGGTTCAAGAATTTTTGGCCAACTTATAAAGGTAGTCAACTTATGACGGTGTAAGTTTTATAGTGATTTTATGGTGTATCTTTCATTTTTTTTAACATTATATTATGGATTATGATTGATTTTAACATAAAAATGGATTTAATCGTGTATGTTTAAATTAAAGTTTAATTGATAGTTGCAAAGCAGTCGAAGTTTGTTTCAATAGTACTGAAACACTCTTTTAAATTCAAAATTGCACTTAAATTCTAATGTAACTTAAGAGAATCTTTGAAATTTGCTTATTTATAAGCTTTTGGCTTTCTTTCTTTTGATTTTCAACAAAATAATTCTTTCATCTGGAAGGATTTCATTCAAATTTTTATAAGCAACGAGTTTACTGCAACCAATTGTATATTTTGCCATTGATTTGGATTATTTGTATGATTCAAAAATGCAGCCTTCGTATTTTCATACATAAAACTGCTGTGTTTTTAAGGTGGCCAACTTTTCCAGTTTAAATTGCATTGACAAAATTCAAAAATCGCTCAAAAAGTGACCACCTTACAAGATATGCAGGTGCAAGTTAGGCAGATAAAAATTTGAGTTTTGTACTAATATATTTTGGTTTCGTTGAAAAGTGTTCAAGTTATGAGGGTGGCCAACTTTGCAGGTTTGACTGTATTTCAAAGCTGAACGGACAGTTTGGAAAACTTTAAGGGCAGTGAAAAAGCAAAGCAACTTAAGAGACGCGCATAAAAATGAGAGACAAGCTCAATTGAGCAGCATTTGCATATTGAAGTGACACACACACACACACACAGACACACACACACACACACACACACACACACACACACACACACACATACGCATGAGCGACAGCAGCCAAGGATAACGCACATTGTATGACTTATGGCGCGATTCCCCTTGGAAACATGTCCAAGACATTGCAATGCTGTCAAGCCATGCAGCATTTCAATTTCATCAACGTTCAAGGCGCAGCTTCCCGCTTCATCCCTTTGGCGCGCACACAGATACACACTCACACACAGATACACACACACAGATACACACACACACAGATACAAACGCACACACACACACACACACACACTCAGAACGTCAGCTGTTAGCGGCGCCTTGCCTTGCGCTGCGCATTTGCAAGATTTATTTTTATCGCCTACAATTTCAATTCAATCCAATTCATTTCAATTTTTTCCCGTTATTCTTTATTTTTCATTTTTTTTTATATTTTTGAGCAGCGAAATTTGGAAAAATGGCGCACAGTGACTTTGATTTTGGCCACAAGTGGAGACGGTTTGCGGGTGGGGGGCAAAAAACTATCCGACTTTCATCAAGGCAAAGTGAGCTCTTGGCTTTATTGCCAATTGGGGTAAGTTAGTGGCTGCAGGGAGTGGGGGAGCGACGCACAGTGGATCCAACTGACTTCTTTTTTGGCGAAAATCATAACTTTTGAGAAAGTAAAGATATTTTCAAAATTTTAAATGCATAAAACAGAGAATTTCTTAAGCTTCTGCGATAAATATGCTGCGAAGAGAGGGAGCTTCAAGAAACTATAGCAAAGTTCGACATAATATACACCAAAAGTCTTATCCTTGCAACTACAAAATGTGCTTATTGCTTAATAAATCGTTAAAATTTTGAAAATCTGTTGGCAAGATGTTTGCAGTCTATTTTGATCTAAGTGTACACACGTTCGCGAGATAGACAAACTTTCGACAAGAACGATTTGTTGAAAAATAAGCACAATTTTGGAATTTTTCCATGACATGCATTTTCAGTACAGTGGAGTCGCGAAAGAATGAACACTCGGTTATGTGAACACTCGTAAGAGTGAATAAATTATTTTTTACATTGACAACTCTAATGAGTCTAAAAACCTAGTTTTTAAGCGAAAACAAACCAAAATTGCAGCATTCTTTAAAAAACTTTAAACGTAATGCATTTTCTTTTTCATTTATTGAATTTTATGTTATGGTTTTCGATCAAAATGAATTTTATGTACTAAGTCAGTTAACTTATGAAATATACTTACTTATAACTTATGAAATATGACCCAAGAAGGATGTTTTAAGTTAAAATTAGAAATAAATTGTTTTTATTTGTTTTTTAAATAAATAAAAGGATATCCCGACTAGATTTGTGCATAATGTTATTTAAACACATCATAAATTGTTCGAATCGATAGAGTGAACAAACTTGGTATTGTGATCACCCTTGGTTTTAATTAGTTCACTGTATCGCGACTGCACTGTATATAAAAACGAACTTTACTACCGTTTTTTGAAGCTCCTTCTATACACAGCTTATTTATCGCAGTGCATCGCAGAAGCTTAAGAACTTCTCTTTACTTCCTTAAAAGTTATGATTTTTGCCGAAAAAGAAGTCAGTTGGATCCACTGTGCGACGGCAGCAAGTATGACTGCCAGCTTATATCGGCATTGTGCCATAAAGCATAGAACAGCGCACCGAAATTGAAATATGACTGTGCACATGGGCCAAAAAGTCAATTGTGGCCAAAGCTGTTACCAATTGGCATAACCAGAGCTGCAGCATAGCTTAAAAAATTTTTAAAAAATATTAAATAAAATTTAAAAATGAAAAAAATTTACACCGACGAGGATGGGATTCGAACCCACGCGTGCAGAGCACATTGGATTAGCAGTCCAACGCCTTAACCTCTCGGCCACCTCGTCTTCATGTTCGGCGCTGCCAAATGTAGCAACTAAAGCTACATACAATGCGCTACATATAAGTTCTTTCGATGCTCGAACAGCTCGAACTGTTGTTGTACCGCTTCGATTTTGAGTTCTAGTTTTGTGCGTCAAATTGAAGTGCTGACAGAGTTGAGTATGTTGGAAGTTTTCTAGAGCGTATGCTTATCTTATTTTAAAATAGAGCGCACCTCTTTATAAAGATAACCGCTTAAATGTTTCTAGTTTTAAACTAACTTTAATGGAAACATACTAGCGCTGTTATCTGGCTTAAGATTGTGTCTAAATATATGTATTTTCACTTAAAACTTTTATAGTCAACATTTTAAAGCTTGAGGCACAATAAAGGCATAAAGTGTATGAAATTGCATGCAAACTATGATAAAAGCAGATAGCTGTTTTATTATAAAAGAATTAACAGCTAAACACCAATTGCCACACATTATGAAAAATATCAAAAAACTAGCTAGAGATAATACGAGATAAGTTGCATGGAAATGTTTCATAGATTTTCGAGAATTAAATGAGATCGCTCAAAGGCTAATAAAATAAATCTAGTTCTGCGAGTTTGAAATCGAGAGAAAAATTTTACGTCTGAGCAAAGTACAATAATTTATTTTCATATCCAATGCAAGAAGTAACATGATGTAGATGCTTTAACACGTTAACGGGTTTGTTATGGCCAATCCAGAAGAAGATCCATGCAGGAAAAGTAAGCGAAAGGACTGCCTGCAATATTAGTAAGAAACATATTCCAAAGGGAATATGCAACTATACTATGCAACAAAAATTTGGGTCGGATTTTGGATTTTTAATCCAAAAAGTTAGACTATGCAACAAATGTAGCCAATGGCTAAAATATACCATTTCTGGTCAATTTTGAGTCGCTGATTTCGAAAACAGCAACCATTTTGGATTTTTAAGCAACGTTTTCGTATTATGGCTATTTGGAAAGATGCGAGATTTCGAGAGTTGCGCAAAACCTTACTACCGATCGTGATTAATTGTAATTCGAATTAAATTCGGTAAATTTGGTTTCGCTGATTTCGAATCCGGAAATCGTTTTGGATTTTCTAGCAAATTATCGCTACTTGCGCAAATCTCATGTTGCTCAAAAATCTTACTACCCAACGAAATTAACTGTAATTTGTATAGTTGCCAGAGGCATAATAAGTGTAAATAATTTTCCAAATTTTATTTTCATTTTTTTTTGTTTAAATTTGTCCGAGCTAATTTGGGTTGTTTGTATAAAAGGTAAATTCTAATGTAATTATACCAAAAATTACAAAAAGCTTCTCATATGATTCTTTTGGACTCGATAAATTGATGGTTTGCGAACATTTCAACAATAATTTGAGCAAAATCGGAAGCGAAATTGTGAAGTTATTAGGGAATATCGAAAAAATACCACAATTATATTGAATTGAAACATAATTCCCCATAAATTTGCTCACCAGCGCGTATTCGCTAACGAGGCGGACAGGACACCAAGTGGCTTATTGCTTACAGATTAAGTTCCAAATACCGTCGTTAAAAGGACGCTTGGAACTCCCAGCTCTAACTTTTTGGAAATATTTATTGTCTGCCCACCGCACTTTCCTCCAGTTTCTCTTACCTACTTCGCACTCCACAGAACTCCTCCACTGGGCACGCCTTATATAGGCAATGCCGCCACTGACGCTCCCGCCCAAAACTACCGTTAATATCTAACGGTTGAGCACCTCTTCTGCTCATTTCCAGCCCTTTTCTTTCTTTAGACGTAGTGTCAAACATGTAGGCTGCTACCTTCTGAGTAGCATCTGTCAGTAATTAGGCCTAAAAGGATTGCAGATTATATCTATGCATCCGGAGGGACCCCTTTCTGCTTTTGCCTGCATATGAACATGAAAGGAGTGCTCTTTAGATCCTACTGTATCACAAAAGACCGTATTATGGCCTTAGTGTGTCAGGCAAGCGGGCCTGGCAGCAGTCCTAAGCTAACCTAACCTTCTTAAGACAACGTCAAGTGTTACTTGACATTTTTCTCAAAGTAAAGTGTAAAAGCTAGTTACGTAGATAAGTATTGAAATAAAACAATCCTACTAAATAACTTTAAGCCAAAGCATAAAAAATTACAACTTTATGTAAGGCAATTTAATTTGGCCGTAATAGCTTTGTGCGCCGCACTGTCTGGGGGCATAAACCTAACCCACATTGGCCATATCGAGCAAATATCATTTCATGATCTTTACAAACCTGATACCACAGTAAGCACCATTAAAAGCGCAGTTTCAAGCAACAACATCATAAAAAGAGACTTAGCCACATTCCGAATGCGCTTAAAACTGCCCCAAGTATGACCAGTAAGGCGCCTCCCACAATCGCATATATAGCATAATCCCCGCCAAGTTGCAAATCAAACTGCAAACGTCCAACGCGAACCACAAAATATCAATTTAAATTAATTTTTACGAGCGTAACGCTTAAGTTCTTAAAACTTTTAAACAGTATTAAGTCATAAAACCCAAGAAAAAAAGTTGGCAGGAGCTACATGTAGTCTGTCATATGAAGACCTGAAATATGGTATCGTTCGTTGAGGAACTTAAGGAGTCGCCTTTGACGCTTTTATGAAGGGCGTATGCATAGTTTTATGATCGGTTTTGTCAGGCTGAGTCTGTGCTGTCACTATCGGGTTAACTGAGCATAAAATCGACGGGGCGGTAGCGACTCCGGTTTTACGATATTCCTACGCTGTCTCTCTCACACACTCTCTCTCTCTCTCACTCACTCGCTCTCTGCTTCTAGCTCATAAGTGTGGCGTGAGCTGCTGGTACTAAATGTCGCACATAAAATGCAAAAAGAGATAAAAACAAACGACCGCAAAGGCGGCAAAGTGCCGAAAGAGTTTGATGAATGTGCTGTGAAAAAGACAGCAGGATTATGAATGTATCTGCGAATACCCGCAGATAGATGGCGCTGCCTCTGACAGCACTGATGACTATGACGAGTGCGCTTTTGATGGTATTTCGAAAGGCCTTTTGCGCCTTCACACTAATTGAGCATAAATCAGCTAAGCAGAATTTGCGAAAAATTTATTGCTTCAGCGTTGAAAAGTTTCGATACTTTGTGCTGTAAGTAACTTGCATAAAGTTTAATATGAAATTGCAACGACACTGAAGCGGAAGTTGCGCACAATGTCAGCTACTCTTTAGGTAGTGAAGTGCATTATACATTTTGTAGCAAGTTTGCGACGCAGCAATCGATTTATGATAAGTGCTCTAAAGCAAAGCAGCGCCAGCAGAGACGTCAGCTTCGTTCACCTAACTTATGCAACTCCAAGTGTTTAAGACTCCAGCGCTAAGTTTTACAATTATAGGGATGGCTTAAAGGAAAGTCGCCCCCGACCACCGGTAGTTCACAACTGTAACATGGAATGTTGAATGGAAGTCGGAGCGCATACGGTTCTATACCCTTTTGGTATATTCGCGGTTGGACCTAGCTTCGGATCCCAATCTAGCAACCCTGAACGATCGGATATTATTCTTTTCTTCTAAGTAAAATGATAAGCTCCTAGGCCACTGTAACGGCGTACTTTTGTTAAGAATGTGACTTTAAGATTTTTGACCAGTCTTCTTCTTCTAAACTGGCCATAACAACCCGTTACCGGGATACGGCCTGATGTGAAGCACTTTCACAGGCGCCTCTGCTTCGCTCGCTCCTCTCCAATCGGTGATAGTGAAATTAGTTAGTGCGCTCTCCACCTGGTCCAAAGGCGCACTGAAGTCCTTTCTCGCTGGAGCTTCTTCATCCATACGCACCACATGACGGAGCGGAGCCGCTGAATGTCAATTCGCTTGATGATGTCAATGTCGTCGTAGAGCTCAAAGAGTTCGTCGTTCCATCAAATGCGATCGTCGTTACCAACGCACAGAGGGCCAAAGATCTTACGGAGTTTTTTCCACTCAAAGACATCGCCCTTGCTTCAGCACCATAAATCAAAATGGTAAGGATACGCTTTTTATAGAATGTTACTTTCGTCTGGCGAGAGTGAACTCTCCACTCAAAGACATCGCCCTTGCTTCAGCACCATAAATCAAAATGGTAAGGATACGCTTTTTATAGAATGTTACTTTCGTCTGGCGAGAGTGAACTCTACTACTCATTTGCCTTCTAGCCAAAGTAAGATTGATGGGAAGAGTGCTTCTCTGCTTGAACTCATATGATATAATGTACCAATATCAGACCTCTTCGCCTATAAACTGCACTAAATTCCAACAAATTTTTTTTAAAACCTGGTTAACCTTTTGTCGTTACAACTGGATTATGCAATAACCTTTGGTCACAGTGGTGCACATATGCCAAGTTGCTCCTTACGCCAATGCAAAGCAGTTTGGGAATTTGAATATTTGTTATATTAGAAGTGATTTAAAGAGTATTAAATGTTGCTTATAATCAAAGTACGCATTTCGGCTTGTATCCTTTTGCTTTGTGAGAAAAAAGTATGCGACGCATAGCCGCCAGCAATCGAGGCGACAAAGTGGTCAACATGCCGCAAACTTTGTTAGTTTCCGGCCAATGCATCGAGAATCTCGCTGCCAGTTGTTGTCAGTCCAAAAAAAAAAGAGAAGCCAAGTTGTGAGAGCGGGGGTCACGGTGCGTGGGGTCAGGATAAGCTGGCAAAGTTACGCGCGAGTTTGCAGAATTCTTCTAAAACATTTTTAAACAATTTAGCGCAAGAATTAAAAATCGCAAACGCAGACAAGCCCACAACAACAACAACAACAACGATGAAGAGCAGCAACAACAACAAAAAAGTTAGAATCCTGGCCAGAAGCAGCAGCAGCAAAAAAGTTGTACGCAAAGTTTGCAGGTTATAAATTATCGCTGTTGTACTTGGTGTGTGTGTGTGTGTGTGTGTGTGTGTGTGTGTGTGTGTGCGTTACCTTTGGCACTCTTTGGCGCTTGGGCAGGTTTTTCCTTTTTTAAGCGCATTTTCATCTTTTCTTTTGCCATTGGCAGCGCCGTAGACTTTTGGCGCCAACGGGTTTGACTTGTACAAATTGCTGTGTCGCGTGAGTCGACACATACACACACACACACACACACAGACACAGACACACACACACACACACACACAGACACCAACGCACCCGCACGCATGGCTGACAGGAGCCAAAGCAGCGGCAGCGACGGCGACGCCGACAGAGACAGAGGCAGCCAACAGTTGCCGTGGAAATGTGACGCTTAGTTTTTCCTTTTGTTTTTTTCTCGTTTTTGTTATACCTTTTGGCCTGGCCTTTTGCACTAATGGATTGTCTAAGCCTTTTAGTGGCTATAGGTTGCCCTGGCGATTGTCTGGATGGGATCAGTTCTTTGGCTCTTTCGCGCAAAGCTGCTGGAAAAAAATGCATCGACAGATGTGTTGCCAATCTTTTTGGCAAGTGGGAATGTGTGGCTCAAACTTTTATAGGCCACTATTTGATATGCAAATCAATGTTATTATTAGAGAGACTTGGGTGTGGAGTATAGTTCAGAGTTTGGCAAAAGTTAATGTTCAAATAGTTATAGATGAAAATTATATTGTTTTGTAATTATAAAACTAAGCATGTTGTTGCGATTAGGTTACAAAATCCTTATAAAGATACATGTATCTATAAATTATTATAGTCTGATAGAACAGGCATATTATCGGGTGATGATGGGAATAGTGCCGCTCAAGGAGTTAATTATAGATGTAGTGTAGACATACCAAAGCCTAGCCACGACGAAGTACGTTGATGAAAACATTGATACCCTCTACCCTTTCGTCAAGAACGGTGACCCAACGGTATGGTATAACTACCGTGGTATTTATCTATGGCATATAAGATCCTTTCGAGCATATTGTGTGAAAGACAGCAGCTATTCGCGAAAGAACTGATTGACCTTATCAGTGTGAGCTTTAGGTCGTTTTCCAGATATTCACACTACGCCAAGGACCGACGAACCCTAATCCTACCATTTTCTTGTCTGTTATAAAGCAGCATTTGATAGCCCGCTGAGGGATCGCGTATTTGCCGCATTGTCTGAGGTCAATTGAATTGACGTTGAACCATGAAGCAATCAAAAGAAGGAGGCGCAGGTCCGTTATTCGAAAACGAAGAAAAAAAAGCATTTGACGTCACAAGATCTTGTTGTACACGGGAAGGCGTCTCCATTTTAGTTTCATTACTTCATGGGAAAGAACCACTACGTATCTTTTGATACCGAGAGTGAAGGAGAGTGTGTTGCGAAATGCCAAAGTACATCTAAACGGGACAATATTCAACTGCAAAAGTTACCAGATCATTTGCGGCTATTGAAAGGAAATTTGCTTGTAAATGAGAGGTAAAAAAACTATATGTTTTCCTCGAGAACAGGACTCTCAGATTGATGTTGGGACTATACTTTATGTTGTCAAGGATTCCGTCTAGCTTGGCACCACCGTCACAATGAAGAACGATATCAATTGATGTTTTTTTGGTCTCAGTAGGCAAATGGCGAGCTCTACGACAACATTGAAATGGTATAGAATAACATTAAGCGAATCCGGTGTCTTAGTCATGTTTTAAGTATGGATGAAGAAGCTACTGCGAAAAAGGACTTCAATGTGGCTATTGATGAAAAGTCGTGTCTCCGCTGGAAGAACCAAGTAGAACACACTAACTACTTTTGGTATCGCCGATTGGAGAAGGCGCACACAAAGCAGAGGCTCCTGGAGTAGTGCTCTACATGGGGATGTGAAGAAGAAGAACAGGCCGAAGCTTCCGACTGTTATTCACTTGGAAATGTTAAGAGCGATCCCTTGTCTACCTTGTACCATCGATTTTGCATAAATTTTCATTTAAATTTACTTAAAAAATTCGTCGTTCAGATGCTTTCTTCTTTCCCACGCTCTCCATGGTATTTCTGACACATTGTAGAAAGGCTTTTTGATGAAAATCGGCTTGAATTAATGCCTTAAAATACCGAAAAATTGGAATTGGACTGAATTTTGAATAAAAGCGATTTCTTCCATTTCCCTTTTTCACTAATTATATGGAAACAAATATGGGTGGGCCTTATATCATTGCGAAGGCAATTGTCATAAGAACTGCAGAAAATAAGTCTTTTTTTTCATATATTATGCCAAATCATAGGTAAAATTAATAAAAAAAAAGCATTTAAAAAGCCAAAACCAGCAAATAATCTTTTCAATTTGTTTTTGTTGCTAAAAATTTTTACCTTAATTTCCTGCTTGGCAAAAACATACCTTTATTGTGAATTTGTGGTTGCGGATTTCGATTTCGGCAACTGTGTTGGTTTTTCGAAATATCGCTATTTCTAATTCTAAATCTATTCTATCTATGAAAAATTTAAATTCAGCTCAAATGGAAGTAACTCACAATAGCTTGAATTTGTTTGCATAATTTGAAAACAGTGCTAAAAAACCTAAAACGATTATCGAATTCGAAATCAGCGATAACAAATGTACTGTAAAATTATCTTGCTTTGTTGCCTAGTGTTATGAGCTAATGATATCATTTCCAATATTGCCTATAACACAGTTTTATTTTATTTTGTGCATTTTATATCAAAGCGATATAATTTTTGAATAAATTCCCTTATTGTTTAATTAAACGCATAATAAATAAACCAAGTTTCTGTCAACGCTTTTATATGAGCGAATTAGTCATCTTATAAATAATACAAAATAAAAATTCATTTTTGCATGATAATTAAAACAAATGTGATAACAATAATCTATGCAAATTATAAAGCATATATATTAGTTCTTATAAATAAGTTGAATTTGGGTAAAAGTTGCTCCTGGTCAGGTACGAACTATGGTTAAACCAGAGTTAAAGTCAGTTAGAATTTGGAAGAAGCCGGTTCACAGCTTGTGTCAGTTTAAAGCTTTGTTAAACTTAAGTATTTATGGCTTAATAGTATCTCACAGTGAGCTGTCATTAGCTGATGAAGTCGTTTCCCAGTTTTAGGCGTTACATCAGCTTTGGCAAGATTTCCCATGCTGTAATTTGGCTGCTGAAATCAACCATGACCAATTAGTGACTCTCTATGAAACTTCTCACTTCAAGCTAAGTATTTTAGAAACTGCTGGTATTAGGTGAAGCACTTGTTGTAAACGCCATGACTTTGTAAGCATTTTTGTAACCCGCTCAAGAGTGCCAGCTATAAAGACAAAGTAAACCATAATCAGCTGGTATTTCCATGAGCAGCCATAGACCTTCTTATGGACTTAACGTACCACCAGACAGAGTTCGAATTCTTGCGCTATCAACATGGCGACAGACAGAAACCGGCACAAATACATCTATATTTATATAAGCACAGTGCATTCAAGTAATTCACCGATACGCTTTTAAAACATATACATATATATATTATAAGCCAGTGTATATATAGAAAGACAAGCCAGTCGTATCTATAATTATAACAAAGAGGCTGGCAAAGGCAAGTTTCCGCATATTTACAAGTTACTTACAAATGTAATTGCACACAGCGACAAGCACAAAATTGAAGTGCTTACAAATATGTATGTTTGTGTGGGATCTTGTAATCAGCAAGGCCGAGAAATGTACACACAAAGCTATGCGGGCCTCCAAAAGCATCAAACTGATGCGCTCTCTCCCTCTCTCTTTTCTATTTTATTACAACACACACAGCATTGGCGAAAAACATATTACATGCGCGATAATGATAAGGAAAACAAAAATTTTCCTATAGCATTCAAAGGCAGCGACAGGTTCAATGTAACCATCAAAAGTGCAGCCACGTGTGTGTAATTGCATATGTGTGTGTGTGTGTGTGTGTGTGTGTGTGTGTGTTTGGTTACCACGCGATAGAGCATATAAAAAAGGTCAATGAGTGGCAGCAACAGCGGCATGCGACGTAGCTCCAATCTAGCTGATAAGGTTACTGATAACACTGATAAGCAAACTTACTCTACTCTACATGTTTGATTGGCGCCAAATTGGAGCATATTTAGTGACTGCCAATCCTCAATAAAAGCTGCTCATTTGGCAAGATTCATGCTTGATGACGACAACAAGCTGCTGCACTTGACTTGGCAAACTTGCAAATTATGCTCAATGCATTAACCTAATTGACTGCGATAAAGTGAAGGGAAATGGAGCACACTTTTCTGACCCTTATAATTGTGTACTACATACATGGAAAATCAATTATAATTATAGTTGAATATGAAAACGAAGAGTTTTTCTCTTTCGTTTTAATGGAATTCATTTCATAAAGCTCGTTAAAGAGTTTGGCAAGCATCTTTATGTGTAAATACGCTAAGCAAAAATTCAGTGTGGTACCGATTACTTCGCAATAACGCAACTTTTTTAGGTGAAGTCTATACCATTCAAAAGATAAAGTGATTGGGGTTTGCCGAATATACGTTTCACCTGGATATGTTACGTTTTAGTCAAGTAAAAATTGATTCGAAGTAAAAAAAACAACAACAAAATACATGGTACATACAAACGTTATTTCGTGTTTCCTTTTTTCATTATGCTGTTATGAGAGCGTGTATTGCGTCGTCGAATGTTTTTGTATTTAAATACGCTAAGCGAAAATTCAGTGTGGTACTGATTACTTTGCAATATTTTTAGGTGAAATCTATGCCATTTGAAAAATAAAATGCTTGCGGTTTGCAGAATATGTTTCACCTGGATATGTTGCGTTTTAGTCAGGTAAAAATTGATTTGATTACCAATAACTGATAGTATTACAGTGGATTGGTAAATTTCTTTAAATTATTTGATTAAGTCGATGAATGGCGACGACAAGGCGAACACTAGTATTCACAGTTGCAAATTATGGTATCTTGAGGAATCGGATCTAAACTATAAAACCTTATCCAACCTTCGCCACTTAATAAAAAAACAAATCTTTAATTTCTCTCGCAGTGCATTTCGATCGGAAGAAAATCAAAATATGTTGATTTTACACCGCAGGTTAGCCAACCGATTGCTTTTCTATGGAGGCATATAAAGGAATATTTTGTAGTTTTGGTAAATAACTAGAGATGGCGAAATCTATCGATAAGATTTGTGGATAAGCTGCATTCAGCAGAACGGAAACGCTTTATTACTCCAACTCTTGATTTACACAGAACAGCTGATTAGAGAAAAATTATAAGCATTGTTTTTGGTGTACCAATATGTTTCAACAATTGTGAGACACAACTGAGTACTTTATGTAAACATAGTAAGCAGATCTTTAAAGCATTTCAGCATCGATATTTTACAATTATCTGCTTCATGAAATGTTTCTAGTGGCTTTCATTCAATGGGTTTCAAAGACCGCAACAAAAGTTCGAAAGCAAGTCTTTAAGACGAATCTAGGTGAAATACAAGAAGAAAACAACCGAGAGCTTTTCTTTGTTGAATAAGCAAAAAAGCAACCAATTCTTCACACAAAAAATCTTGCTTTTAAGCTAACCAACGTCAATAGTAACTTTATAGTAGTATTTTTTTTTGTTTGTGCCCACCAACCATAGAAATAGTGGCCAATCACGAAATAATAACTGCTATCACAGTAAATTTAACTACAATTATTTCTACATTTATTTTGTGACTGTGAAAAAACAACTGTTACCACAGTAAATATACTTCACGGTTTAGTTTTAACTCGAAATTTGTTGTTGTATTGATCAACTGTTTTCACCGTAAATGTTTACATTTAAATGTTTTGTTGGTTTATTAATTCACTGTGCCCACAGTTAATCCAACTCCAAAACTTTTAACTACTCGCTTTATCTACGCTGGCTTTAAACACAACAGACATAAGTGCGATGCCCGGATCAGGCATGAATGATTCCTTTCCTTTCTCATTCTTTGTGTGATTGTCTCTTCTATTTTCTAGAGGATTCAAAAGTTCGTAGTGCACTATTTCCCTATTTTCAAATCAATTAAACTGCATCAACAATGTTTAGCTAGTTACTGTAAAATGCAGCAAATGTAAACGATGAAATCTAGTAACTGTGTAATACGCAGTTTCAGTATGTAAAAACTCACATTATGAATGATAAGTTACCGTAAACTGCAGTGAATTTATTGCGAACTATTGCAGAAATGCTCTTAACGTCAAGTTTTATGTAAAAGTTATGGTAAATTTAGTTGGTTTTCAGTGATTTTCTGTATCTACGTCTGCTCGCTACGGACATGATGGATTAATATTGACAGAAATGCCTTTTCATTCCGCTTCTTTCTCTTCATTTGTCAGAATGTCTTTTCCATACGCTAACGGATCCGCAAGATAGCAGTGCAGTACTTCCAAATTATCTCAATTCAATTAAACTGTGTCCACGGTAAATGAAATTGCAAAATTTATAACAAAACTGTATTTTTTTGAAGAATACCTTGTTAACGTAGTCTACTGTAAAAGCTCGGTCCTTACAGTGAGAATAGTATCTACTTACTGTAAACTTCCATAAATAGTTACTGTGCACACAGTTTTAATTGCAAGTTAATGTAAAGCATACTGCGTACTATTCAAAAAATGCTTGTTACAAGATATTTTAGATGAAAGTTACTGTAAACTTCCATTGGATTTAACAATTTGGTTTCTAATCCACAATATATTTTAGATTTACTACTACTTTTTGTACCAATACCAAGGCATATCTTCCACAATGCAAAATATATCTTTGCCTGCTGTATACTCGTATTTAGGTTGGAAATTAAGCAAGACTTCTTATTATAATAGATTGCAGATCTTAAGAGTATACTTATCTACAAAGCTGCGCCAAGTGTAGCTAATGAAATGATCTATGCGCTCAACTTAAGGAGCGTTCCAATGCAAAAAACTCACAATAAGCATTGCCCAAAACCAATTGTGCTTAGTGTACTTACATAGTAGTCTGCGGTTTTCCATTGAGGTCGTGCCTGTCAATATGAGCCAGCTAGAGTTGCCCCATTCATACAAACACACACACACATGCATACACACGAACAGTCACACACACACACACCCACACCCACACACACACACACACACACCCACACACACACCCACACACACTCACACACACTCGAAGTCACAAACACATGACCACTTTTTGCGCTGAAGAGGGGAAAAGCCAAACAAAAGCGTAACATAATGGAAAAGGAAATATGATTTGATCTGAGAAGAGAAAGAGAATTGCGGTTGCGGTTAGAGGGTAAGACAATGGGCATACATGTCTACATACATACATATATGGTATATATATATATATATTAATTAACAGGTTTTATAATGACTTAAATAGGTCAACTAAATGGACAGCAAGCAAATGAGCGGACACACACACACAGCTCTTAATATTATAATGGACAGCGGGTGGTGCACACTAAGGGGCGCCACTTGTTGATATGACAGCTTTGTAGTCATACATAGTGGCAGTACTCGAAGTGAATAATGAAGATGTTGTTGATAACACTGTGCAACAAAAATAAACAGTTGGTCAAAACAACCGAAATTAGGTAATTAGGAAATTGAAACAACAAAAAAATGAAAAAAACCACCTGGCGACCCAACAAAACGACTAGAGTGCTCAAATTCAATAGGAAACTCTTTGAAGGCATGCCCAAAACGATAGAAAATATTTAGCTTGGTAAAGTGGGAGTTACTACAGTTATTGGAAAAACAAACTTTTTCAAATTATTTACTCTTATTATTCCTATGACTCAACTATAGCGACTAGAGTGGTCAAATTCAATAGGAAAGAAGTTGAAGACATTCCCAACACAAAAACATCGCAAAATCGCCGGAAAAGTTGTCAGAGTGCTTGAATCGTCGGAAAACATAAAATTAGAGATTTTAGTTTTTTGGCCAATCCCAATACGTTTTTGCGGAAAAATAAAAGGCCTATGTCCAAAACTTACCTATTCCGTTAAACTCGAAAAAAAAATAGAGTCCATTGCCCTGTAACTTACAATTTAATAAAGATAGACCAAAACTGTCTGAGAGACAATGATTTAATATTAAAATACATTCGGTTCAAGTTACAATTCATCTCTATCGCTAGGAAGGTTCCCAAGATATATGAAATTTACTGACTTCGCTACTCTCGAAATCTGGAATTTTTTGAAATAGCGATAATTCGAAAACGTTGCTACAAAATCCAAAATGGTTTCCGGACTCGAAATCAGCGACAATAGTCATAGGCCTTTCATTGAGGTCAAATTTGTTGCATAGTGTAATGAAGACATGTATGACGACAATGATGTGTTAATGTACATAATAATTATGTGTCTCTTGGATATGCTGGCCATTATGTCATGTTGCTTGGCAATAGCAAAAACAGTTGGCATGCTGTAAACGAAACCCAATAAGAAGACCAAACCCCTAACCCGCTGGCCTATTGACATGCCAAACAATTGAAGTAATTAAACGAAAATGTGAGAACCGAAATAGTTTCGGCAGTGGGTCTAGGGGGATTCCTGCTAGCCGAAGAGGCCTGACATTTCAAGCGGCAAATGTTAATAGGCTATTACCATATTGTGTGCATACATTACACGTGTACATAATAGAAGTAACTGTCTGTGTGTGTGTGTGCTGCCCAACAACGCCCAAGTAACTAGGATCCGGCTAGCAACCACCAACAAAGCCGTCGGCTTTTAGCCAAGTCAAGTCTGTGGCAAACAAAAGCCGTCGGCTGCTGTCGGATCCTTGGCAGCAACACCCAACGATGTGTCCGTGCAGGAGCAGCTCGAGTTACGCTCACTCTCAATGTTAGCCGGGCAGCAATTAAACACACACGGCTCGAACAGCGGCAACCTATTGGAGCAGAGCATGCGTTGCGCAGACTCCTGCCAGCATATAACGGACACACCCACCTAGAGCCCGGAGGCGACATTAACCAACGGTTAACGGCCGCAGCCGACCGCATAACAACAGCCCGAAAGTGTGTCAAGAAAGCGAAGGCTATGCGTGTGTGTAAGTGTGTCCGTGCTGCATCTTACCTGCCGTATTCAAGTCCGGGATCCAGCATGCCGACTCCTTCTGTGCGAGCGAGTCAGCGTATGCTTCCATGGGGGTTGAGTGCGCCAAGTCAAGCTGCGAAAGTGTTTGCATAACTGTTAAATGCCGAACGCACGCACTGAGCGCAAAAGTTGAATCGAGAGAGCGCCAGCATTGGACTTGGAGTGTGAGCGCCAAGTTTGTATGTGTGTGTGTGTGTGTGTGTATCTGTGTGAATGAGTTTTGTGGAGCGTAAGTCAAATGCTATGGAATCATACAAGTGGCTTAAATTATTATTGAACGGATGTTTCGCTATGTTCGTGTGCCGCCAGGGATTGGAACTTATGCTCTGCACCGGGAAACTTATTCCTTATTATATTTAGTTTGCAAGTATGGAAATCAAAGCTCAAGAAGCTCAGGCTGTATAATTTGCAGCGTTTTCCAAGAAGTTTAGTTGTAACAAAAACAATCCAAGTGATTATAATGAACTTCTTAACAATATAGGCATTACATACGCCAACGTAGTGCATAAGTAGCAATCATTACTAAACTCTTCACTTAAGAAAACAAAGGAGACTTCAAGAAGCGTAATTGTGTATGTAGTCTTAAAAGCATAAACAAAAGGCTTAATCCTAAGGAGCTCTTTACTTTTTGGACGTAATAAGTGAAAGTTGTGTTAAATCTATAGGTTATTTCCAGAAATGTTTAGTTTCGGTTCAATTTTATCTTAAACGTAATATCTTCTTTGTTGTCGATTCTTAAGTTATAAGAATGTACCATAAAGTACTGGACAGATCTTCTACAATATATTTCATCCTATAAGAAGATTATAAAAAGATACATATATACATATATATATATGTTCCTTTTAAAGGCCATTCGTTAGGTCGAACTTAAGTCAGATCAGATTGGTCAAATATTTTTGTGCGAAAACAATTATTCTTTGAGCCTTTGGCAAAAGTTGTTCAAGATTAGACAGTCGGAACGGTGCCCGTCAGTGGCATACCCTAGCCCATTTTTTTTCTGTCTAAAAATGGCATAATATTACCTATTTTTTTAAGGTTTCTATCCGATCTTAATAATAGAACCGCGAAAATCTGTCACGGGGGAAGGGGTAAGATATCGACTTCGCATCTTTTGGTAAAATTTTCTTGCTCTAACTCATATAGCCTCCTCTCTTCAGTAAAGTACTGGACAGATCTTCTACAATATATTTCATCCTATAAGAAGATTATAAAAAGATATTATATACATATATATACAGATTTATGTTCCTTTTACAGGCCATTCGTAAAATCGAACTCAAGTCAGATCAGATTGGTCAAATATTTTTGTGAGAAAACAATTATTCTTTGAGCTTTTGGCAAAAGTTGTTCAAGATCGGACCAAACCAGACATAAAAAAATTTCAAGCAGACAGTCGGAACGGTGCCCGTCAGTGGCATACCCTATGCCCATTTTTTTCTCTGTCTAAAAATGGCATAATACTACCGATATTTTTTAAGGTTTCTATCCAATCTTAATAATAGAACCGCGAAAATCTGTCACGGGGGAAGGGGTAAGATATCGACTTGATACTCCCCAGCCTTGGGAAAATGCGCATCTTTTGGTAAAATTTTCTTGCTCTAACTCATATAGCCTCTGAGAAACTTGAACCAACACGGACAGACAAACATGTCTATATCGACTCGACTATTGCTCCTAATCATTTTTAACCATGGACTCTATGTTACATACATTGCCCAAATCTATAATACGCCTTTACACTTTGTGTACAGGGTATAAAAAAGACCTCTCCAGCAATCTCACTCAGTACACAATAATTCTGTATTTGTCATTCTACAATTTAATTTTTTATATTTTCATGCCATGTTTGCTTTTTATTTCGAATTCAAACTTGACTCTTCAAATAACCTTCTTTCGCTTTTATAACAGCAGCATTTACTCTGTGCATCCTATCTGCAAAGATTCAGTTGATTTTCCAATTTTCTAGTAGTGCCCAAAGCTGATTTGGTTTTTCTTGGTTGCACGATCTATGAAAAATGCGCTTAGAGTAGGGATCGGCAAGTTCGGATATACGCATGTGCCCTCGTTAAGATCCTCCTAAGGCGGTCCAAAATTATAATAAAACTTTCAGTATTTCTAATTTGTTATTCATGAACATCTTCAAAAGTTTCGGGTTAGTATTCGGCTTATAGAAGGGACACTGCTGAGCAATAGCTAAAGGCACAATATTCGGCTCAGTTTTGGATTCCCCATTTAAAGACATTCAGAAAAATCTAAGAGTCTTGGAAACCGAGGCAACTAGGCATAATAGTACAAATTAAATGATATATTATTAGTAATTCAATTGTAAATTAAAGATACAAGAAACATTATAAATTAATATTAATCAGCGCAATAAAAATCAAAGCAATTATTGATAAGCTGGTTAGTTTTGTTATTAAAGACTTTAAAGCGCCTGCTGCTTGGGGCCTTTACCAAATCAAAACTCGTGACTAATCTAGAACTAGCATAAATCAGAGCATTACATCTTAAAGATAAGAAAGAACAAGTTAATTCTTATATAACAAGTGATAGCGTCAAATCATTCACATAAACTACGTTAGGTCAGTTATGGAAAGTAAACTCCTAAGAGAGAGACTTCTTTTCATTTTGTAGCGCACTTCAAAAGTTTCACACCATCATCCATGAGTGTTTTTTTGTATTTCACTTTGTTCATCTTTCACTTTTGCAGGTAAGCGCTCATAGATACGAAACGTTCTATTCATGTGTGCGTGTGTGTGTGTGTGTGTGTGTGTGTGTGTGTGTGTGTGTGTGTGTGTGTGTGTGTGTGTGTGTGTAGTAGGCCGCGGCCCAGTGAGCATAACTTGCGTAGAATTTTTGTGGCTTTCATGCTTTTGACGCTTAGCTTTTTTTATTTTGTATTTTTAACGACGCAATAGACGCGGCAGCGCAGCTGGCGTCGCAGTTGTCGCATGCAGCGACAGAAACGACGAGCCACGTTTTTGCGCTACTTTTCCATGCTTGTGTGTGTGTGTGTGTGTGTGTGTGTGTGTGTGTGTGTGTGTGTGTGTGTGTGTGTGTGTGTGTGTGTGTCAGGCATTTCATACTACATTAGGTAAGGTTAGGTTTTCAATTCAATTTCGTTTCTAGCGCTGCTCAAACCAACACACACACACACACACACACTCGCGCTCACTCACATAGATACTAATGTCTGCCGCTTTTTAGTTCTTTCTCTATTTTTAAGCTTTGCGCGCATTTTGATGTTTATTGCTGCGCTGCTCTTTTGGTATGCCAGCCGCAACTTCAATTTGCGGTCGTCGCTGACGCCTTCATTGATCGCTTGCTGCGACTGCGTGTTGGCTGGCCGAGCGCAGCCGGTTTGCTTGCGCTCATTTGGCTCTGCCAGCGCTGCCGCTCTCACGCTGCGGCTGCAGCTTAGCTGCGGTTTGTTTACACAAACGCCGCACGGCTTTTGTGTTTTTGCCATTTTCAGCCTGCGCAGATTTTTGTTTATTTCCGCTTTCTTTCAAACGCTTTGTTTTGTTTTCATTGCTGCAGCATCTGTCGCTGCACGCCGCTGCCGCTGCCAACGCCGACGCTGCTCTGCCGCTTAACTGGTTTGCAGCAGTTGCTGCCGCTGCCGCTGCCGGCGCAAGTCTGAAATATTTGCGCTTGTCGCATGTGGTTTTTCTCAGTGCTGCTTTGCTATGCTTATTTATACGCTTTTTTTTTTTTTTGCCTATTTCGCTGCTGCGTCCACGTTCTGCTCTTTGTCTTGTCTATTTTTGCCAGTCTTCTGCTTTTTGTGGTGAACTTGAAAAACCACGTGGTTTTTTGTTAAGCGCGCGTTCCACACTGCTCGCCAAACGTGTGGATTGTATCGGCACATAGCTGTGGATGCCATTTAGTGTTGGGATGAGTCTTAATCGTTTACTCGCTGTCTCGTTGTCTTTGGCAGCGTCCACGATTTGGCTTCAGGAAGTGCTTCATCAAATTTACATATGGAACTCGAACTCTCTTCTTCGTATTCGATTTGAATGTGCAGTGGCGTAGGGCAGCTTTTTGCGTTGGGGGCACCCCCGTGTGGTGAGCGGTTTAGAGAATATCACCTCAGCAGGTCAAAGCTTGTCGTATGAGGCGACTAACAATAACACTGGGTTCTTTTGAGACCAGTAGGGTTTGGGACCCACCACGTAAAACCACAATTCCACTGAAAGAATGTAATTACATCAGGCCGTATTCCGATAATGGGTTGTTATGGCCAGTTAAGAAGAAGTAGAAGTAGAAGAATTGGTTACAGTTTCTACGTTGTTGACAAATTTGTGCAGAAATAAGAGCAGATTTTTCGTCTTTATGCTTTGCATATTAGTAAATGTTCGCCTCGATGACTACCTCTTCCAGTTTTCTTTTGTCTTTGATCACAGCGTTAACAGTTTCAGCGCTTTTTTTTACCACTTTTAGTACATTTGCTAGTCTTTTGATGCAGGCCTCTTGAGCTCTTCACGCAAATCCTTAACGTGATCCATATCTGGAACTAGAACTAAATCAAATCTTTGGCTTTCGTTAGTATGTATCTTTTGGCAGCAGAAGTTTCTGTCGGCTGTTACCCTCAGTATTCTTTTGTTTTTCGGTTATAGCGACTTTAATGAGTTTTTAAGCTTGTTCGCCTCTATGATTACCTCTTCCAGTTTTTTTTTGTCTTTGATCACAGCGTTATTTTTTGACCACTTTTAGCACATTTACTAGTCTTTTGCTGAATGTAAATCCTTAACGAGATCCATATCTGGAACAAAAACTAAATCAAATCTTTGGCTTTCGTTAATATGATATCTAATTATAAGTGGTAGAATATCACTGTTTCACAAGCATTTTGCTCATTTAACTTAACATTTGAAGCTTTATTTTAAACTTTTATTAAGCAGGGTATTGATCCCTTTATATCCCCCTTATCTACATCACAAAAAAATTTCAGACAAAGCTTCCGCTTCAGTTTTAATCTAAGTCGCATTTTTTTTTTGTGGACGCATGCGCTTTTGAGGCTTTCTTAAAGATCGTTGCCGTTGCGTCAATTCACCATTTGTTTTTGTAGCTGCATCAATTACGTTGTTAAATTAATCAGCGCGCTTTAATCTCAATAAATTAGAGATAACGCTTAAGCGATTTCGTGTTTTTTTTGCATTTTAGTACCACACGCTACTAGGCGTATGAGCTATAATGTATCTATGAGAGCATCGTGTGTTCTGTGCGTATTTTTGTATGTGTGTGTGTGTATGTGCGAATAGTTAAGTGGTCTGTTCGCATTGGGGGCTCGTTTATTCAGCGTAGTATGGCAAATTTACATACCTTGAATGTTTTTTGTTTTTTTTTCGCTACACTCTGAAATCTTGTTTTTCAACCAGATTGCAAAATACCGTTTCAGCTACAGTTTAACGGCTATTATTCTAGAGATGTTATGAGATACATCATTGAAATACTTTCAACGTGGGAGATTTGCTTATACCATACGATACTTCAGAACAACTGTAATAATGCAAATTATTATTATTAATTTTGAAGAAATTTCTATAAACAAATAACGTTATCATTGTATTCAGATCTGATATGTACAAAAGGTTTATTTATACTGTATTTACTGGTCATTTATAGATTTATATAAGTATGCTTAGGAAAAGCGATATGTATCGTAATCGTTCCGCTCTATCCTATTTAAGAAATCAAACCTCTAATGTAGTTTAGTACAAAGTTCAAAAATAGCAGTAGAATAGATTTCGGTTATGGTTCGATTACATGATAAGTTAAGAGTAGGCGATATTTTCAGTCAATTTTGTATTTCTTGACGGAATGCGGTTTTATTTTCCCTGATATTAGTCAGGGAATCTGTAACCAAAGTTGTCCTTCTAATCGAATTTTGATTTCCATTGCATAGTTGTTTTATAAATGGCGTATGTTTCATCTTTCTATGCACACTAACGAAGTACAACTTTTAAGGAAATTGGCAGGAATAGAGTTTAAGAGTGGTAATATTAGATTTTCTTTATTTTCTTGAACATATATCTCAATTGACTTGAGAAAACATAAATGCGATACAAGTAGTCGTCTTCTATCGTGCACAGTTACCAGTGTCAATTACCTTCCCCGTTTCCTTTACTCACGATTTCAGACTGGCCAATGCATTTCTCACTATCACTGAAGTGTTTCACTTTGATTTCCGTTACATTTTTTGGGGTCTCACTATCAGGCTTTGGGTGAATTACTCTTCCCAATTTGGATTTGCCTATTTAACAATGTTATTTTCGTAATCTTTACTATCATACAATTGTTGAATTCCTACTGTTGCTTTCTTGCACTTGCGATATATTAAGTAGTCAGTGATTTCAGCAAATTGTATTTATATGGAAACCTGTAATATGAAAGAAATATGAATAATCTATATATTTATATTACTGATCCTTTACGCATCGAACGCAGAGTTCGTATTCTCGCAACGTGCTTCATGCATCCCTTATACACCTCACCACTTTTACTCCCACCACAAATCTGTTTCACTTGATTTTCGTTACAGTTTTCTCACTTCTTAGGAAGTTTCACTGCAAAAATTTGTAAATTCGTATGATCTTATCTCAAATTCTCTTGAAGTTTATGCTGTTCATAGTTTTGTTGTGTTTACTGACTTACTTACTGTCCGAAGTTTTTTACTGGAGTCACATTAAATCAGTTGGCTGTCGTGAATTTTTGATTCCACTTAACACGAAAGCCATATGACAAATTGTGACACTAATACGACAATTATTTTCAGCGTTTGTTACATATATGCCACCATATGACAACTTGTGTTTTCACTATGAAATTAATATGACAATTATTTGCAGCTCTTTTTTCATATATACCACCATATGACAATTTGTGTTTCCCTATGATACTAATATGACAATTATTTGCAGCTCTTTTTACATATATGGCACCATATGACAACTTGTGTTTTCAGTATGACACTAATATGAAAATTATTTACAGCTCTTATTACATATATGCCATCATATGACAACTTGTGTTTCCAGTTTGACACTAAAATGAAAATTATTTACAGCTCTTTTTACTAAAAATAGAAGGTTTTGTGGCTAAAATATGCCAATACGACGACATTGCAAATATAGCATTAGTATATACAAGAAAGATCTTTGATCTTCTGTTCGATGCATTATGGTGAACATATGAGAACATAACCATAACTTAAATTTCCATCGCTTTTAAACGTATTTCTGGAACGATGTCAGATTGTCTCACTGAATGCATTTTTTTGTAAGTTGATAAAACAAATGTTTATCATGGGAGCAACCAATTAATTTGCACTCTATATACGATTCAGACTCTGAATTTCAGAGTCATTTATTAAAGAAATGTCATATACTATATAGCATAAAAAAGTTTCACTGCAATCGCAATCTACCAGTTTTAGACTAAACAAGTTCGTACGCTCTATAAATCAAGAGACCAATACGGCCAATATTCAAATTCATTATACGAGAAACACACACAACGTCACACCGCACACACGTATAAACAATCATAAGTGTGAGTAAACATTCCACGCTTTATACTTCATAGAGAGAGAGAGAGAGGGAGAGAGAGGGACCGAGACGGGCAAACAAACATTAAGCTAAACGACTTGGAGCTGGGAGCTTGTAGTCCCCCGTACATACCAACGCACACAGCGGGCCAATAAAACAGAAATTATAATTTTTTGAAGGCCAGCGACATAGACTGATATCATTACTTCATCTAATTCCAATTACGCCGACGCACAGTGGATCCAACTGACATATTTTTTGGCAAAAATCATAACATTTTGAGGAGTGAAGATATTCCTTAGATTCCTTAAGCTCCTGCGACACACTGCGGTAAATATGCTGTGAAGAGAGGAAGCTTCAAAAAACGATAGTAAAGTTCGATATTATATACACCAAAAGTCTTATCCTTGCACCTACAAAATGTGCTTATTGCTTATTAAATCGTTAACATTTTGAAAATCTGTTGGCAAGATGTTTCAAATCTATTTTGATCTTAGTGTACACAGGTTTGCCAGATAGACAAAATTTCGACGAGGACGATTTGTTGGAAAATAAGCACAGTGCGAGCGAAGATATTTTCAAAATTTGAAATTGATGTAACAGAGAATTCCTTAAGCTTCTGCGACACACTGCGATAAATATGCTGTGAAGAGAGGAAGCTTCAAAAAACGATAGTAAAGTTCGATATTATATACACCAAAAGTCTTATCCTTGCACCTACAAAATGTGCTTATTGCTTAATAAATCGTTAACACTTTGAAAATCTGTTGGCAAGATGTTTCAAGTCGATTTTGATCTTAGTGTACACAGGTTTGCCAGATAGACAAACTTTCGAACATGGAATTTTCCCATGACATGCAAGGACAAGACAGTTGCAGTATATAATATTGAACTTAACTACCGTTTTTTTAAGCTTCCTCTATACATAAAAGTTATGATTTTGCCGAAAAAGCAGTCAGTTGGATCCACTGTGCGACGTCGCGCTAATTTCTAACTACGTCGCAGAGCTGGCCACAGAGAGCGCTGCAATGCGCATGCGCGACGGCCCAATGGCCATACGCGACGCCTCAGTCAGCGTACAACGGTTGTTGTTGTTATTGTTGCTGCTACAGTCGACGTCATAAGAGCAGCGCTTTCGTCACTCTTACTCATTTGGCACTTGGTAGCTGGTGCGCAAAAACTGAACCGTTTGGCGCGCAATTGAAATCTGAGTTTGTGTTTTGCGTCTAATTTGGCTTTAACGGCAGCGGCGCGGGCAGCGACGTCGGCGTCGGCGACAACTTGAAATTCGCCACGCGCCAACGCAAACGAATCGCGCGACATTTTTAGGCGTTTGGACGCTAGTTTTTATGGTCAGTTGGGCACGGCACAGAGCGGGGTAGCTCGACGGAGCGAGGGGCCTTCGGATACCAGCTATTGGCTTGTATAGTACAGTTCGATTTATTGCTAAATAGCAGCAACGCTTCGATTTTAGAGTGGTTCTGGAATGTCTATGTATAACTAGAAGGTGAACCAGAGCAGTTTTACAAAGTTGCTCAAGTTTTATAAACTTTTGTCGCAAAATATGTAGAACATTAAAAGCGCATATTTAAAAGTAAACATAGTAATAAATTTTAATGGATATTTAGCTATGAAAATGGTGGATTTATAAAGAGGTGTGAATATTAAGTAAGCTTGGTTGTGTTTAAAGATGCTTTAAAATCAGGTTGCTCTACTTAAGCATATGCGGCCTTTAAATTCTAATCGCGACCCTGAAAACACTTGCGAATTTCGAATCAAATTGGAAAGAATAGGTATGACAGAAATCCCTGAACTTTCTCACTATAAGTCAGAACAAACAGCAGTTTATGACAAATCTTAAAACTTTATGCCATTTTATTTCCATAAGCTTGTGTTTTGGCGGGTTCAAAAATCGTAAAAATCCTTTGTTTATTCTCGGAGCATATTTCTCGAAAATATTACCGATACAACAAAATTTCGAATGCCTTGTTAAAACCTATAACGCGCTTTTCTTGAATTCGTTTTTGAGAACCCGTGATTCCTTGAAAACCATTCTATTGACAGTCCTAAAATTTGTAGGTGTTATTCTCATCTCATTTAGTATATATTTTACTTGGTATTCTATATTTGATGAATTTTTACCCTTTTAAAGCTATAAAGTTTTTTAACTACGAATTAAAAATACCACAAAACTTTCCTTTTCCGAAAGCAACAACTTTTACATATAGAGACGATATTCGGACTAGCCGACTTCTCCTATTATAATTTTGGTTAATCTTGTACATTCCCATATTATATTATTTAAAAGCTCCTGCCCGAATCTTAACATATACTAAATTTAAGATTATAAAATTCAGACTCCAATTCCTTACTTGCCAATCTAAAGACCTATAGACCTGATTCCAAACTCAGACATTTACGCGATCCCTCAAGGGGATATCAAATGCCGCTTTATAAACCACAAAGAGATCGTGGGTGCCGATTTGGGGTTTGGGGGTGTTTTCCAGGAGTTGGGGTAGTGTGCATATCTGGTCAATGGTGGACTTACCAGGCCTAAAACCACACTGATCGGAACTTGTATGCCATACGAAGAAGACTAATACCACGGTAGTTAGTGCACACCGTGGGGTCACCCATCTTGAGAACAGTGCAGAGAACACCTTATTATTGAACATCTCAGCAGGCAGATCATCTGCACCAGCTGCTTTGTTGCAGTTAAAAGTTAACTCCGGGGGCAGCATTATCCTCGCCATCGCCCGATAGTAAGCCAGAGAAGTGTTCCCTCCACAACCTCAGTGCACCCTGTACATACACTATAAGATTTTTTACGTCGGAAAAAGGGCCTCTCCATCTTCATCTCATATTTCCTGATAGTGATCTCGCACAGATCGCTTAGCAGGCGACTGCAGGCCCTTCTATGTGTGGCATTCTTTACTGCAGTGGCTTCGCGACACTGCTACTCGTACCATTGGTTGATCGGCAGTGGGCATTGGAAACCAAGGACGTTCTCTGTGGTATAAGGAAAGTAGTGGGATAATGTAGGTAATGGTCAGAGTTGATGTTGGCCCCTCTGAACGTACGACCATCAACAATACTGGATGCATGCCTTCCATCAATCACAACATGATCAATGGGGGCGTCAACTTTCGGGGTATTCTTTGGTGGGTCCCAAACCCTACGCACAACACTTTTAGGCCTGGGGTAGCTCTACTGACTACGAAACAAACCAGTGTAATTGTTAATCGCCTAATACGACAAGCTTTGACCTGATGATTTGGTATTCTCTAACCCGCTCCCGGTGAATCCGACTGTGTGGATTACGGCTCGGTTTTCTGGCTCAAAACGATTGCCAGAGAGTTGCCTTGTTTAGCGAATTGTTGAAATGAACTTTCAACTTTTCTTATCATCTCAAGAAATTGAACAGACATTCCAAATGCATTACGATTCATGCTTAGATCTTGCATCTTGCTACAAAATCTGTATACTATATACATACATTCTTATTCCTTTATTGTTTTTACTTTAAGTCTTAATTTTGGTAAGCTCCCACATAGACCATATACAGTCTCAAAGTCTATGGTCTAGACTTCATTAGCGTAATTTGAGGAATTTGTATGGGGCAGCAAGCGTGAACAGGTCTACTATATGAAACAAAACTGGTCAACTTGGACCTGACAGGCAGCTTGTAATCAAATACATATGTATGTACATACATGTACACGTAATATGTACATACATTAGCATTAAAAATTTGATGCAGGCAGTCGGGACGGTGCCCGACAGTGGAATACCCTGTACCCTTTTTCACTATACACACTAAATACGATAAAATGGGAACGGAAGTATCCACTTTCATAACTCCTTTCATAAGATCGATATGCCTGTAAACATTTTCCTATTGGGAAGTTGGGAAGTTCCAATTGACAAGTTTTCCCATTGGGAAGTTCGCTATTATGGGGGCAAAAATCCCTTTTATAATCGTAACTTCAGTATTCTTGGGCCAATGTCGTTGAATTTTGTAACATAGATCACTATACACACTAAATACGATAAAATGGGAACGGAAGTATCCACTTTCATAACTCCTTTCATAAGATCGATATGCCTGTAAACATTTTCCTATTGGGAAGTTGGGAAGTTCCAATTGACAAGTTTTCCCATTGGGAAGTTCGCTATTATGGGGGCAAAAATCACTTTTATACTCGTAACTCCAGTATTCTTGGGCCAATGTCGTTGAATTTTGTAACATAGATCAAAAATATGTTTATACATGTCTGTGACAATATTCAAAATAAAATATAGGGTGGTGTGGCAGTAATTAAGGTAAATCGATTGTGGCGGAAGGGTGGGTTCCATTGAAAAAAGGTGGATTCAGTTTATTGACTTGGGTCACTCGAGTCTCCACACCAATTTTTGTAACTCTAGCTCAGATGTATCCATATCTACACGTAGTGGAATTTTGGCACAGTTTATGGGCGTGGGGGGTGAAATGAACCTATTTTTGACTATAACTTTTGATGTATTTATCCGATATCGATCATTTTTGAAACATAAATGCACATAATCGACGCACACCTCTGTCGAGTTTCGATATCGTAGATTGGACGGAGCGGTTGTAAACCGCGAAAGTCTGCTGGGGGAAAACGGGGGCATATATCAACTCAATTCGACAAACTTCATCTTACATTAGATTACGCGCATCTTTTGGTAAAATTTTGTGTCTAGCTCTTACGGTCTCTGAGATCTATCCCCTCATACGGACATGGTTCAATCGCTATCCGAGTCAATGATAAGATTTTTTGCCCATGGAACTTATGGTGTGCCACGCCTCCTCCTGCCTGTTACATACATTGCACAAATCTATAATACCCTCTTACACTTTGTGTACAGGGTATAAAAAACCGCTGATAAACCCATAAAAATAGCAATGTTGCACCATCAATATGCAATTTAGGGAAAATTTTCCATCACCGCCCAGAGACTGTGTCAGTGATCGGTCAGATGGAAAGAGAGCGCGAGCGCGAGAGCGAGCGCAACGCGGAGATAACAAAAATCAGCTCAGCTGCTTATCATTATCAGCAATGCCAGAGGCAGGCGATTTGTGCCGTTTTAAAGTGCACTCTTATAAATTTAGAATGTATATAAATAAAATAATAATAATAAAATAAAGAGAAATAAAAGCCGCCAACGCCACGCAAAAATGTGAAGCAGCAATTGGAAAAAAAAGAGAAAAAAAGAAATAGGCAAATAGCTAAAGAAACAAAAAATTAAAATTCCAATTGTATAAAATAGGTAAACTTTGGCTTTTTATTTATTGCTTTGAGTGTGTGTGTGTGTGTGTGTGTGTGTGTGTGTGTGTGTGTGTGTGTGTGTGTCTGTGAATATTTGATGCTCACGCGCGCGCTACAAAAATACATGAAGCGCCAAAAAGCAGCAACAACAAACATGTACAGTGCGCTCTCGGTAACGCGAACTAATCAAAACCAAATATTTTCGCATTCGTGAGTTGTTCACTAAGAAAACTAATAATAATAATTATTATTTAATACAAAAAAAAATTATTAATTTTTACAAGCTGCGAAAGTCTGGAAAGTAAGTTTTACTTTTCCGCAAAAAAGTATTGCGATTGGCCAAATAACAAAAAATATATATTTTTTTTTTTCATATTTTATGTTTTTCTACGATTTAAGCACTCTGACAACTTTTCCGGCGATTTACCGATGTTTTTGAGTGCTTGCGTTGTCGTAGTCTTTACCGATGTAGTGTGTTATTCAAAAACCTTTAGTAATTTCGGCTTTAGTAAGCTAAATGTTTTTATGTCGTGTTGGGCATGTCTTCAAAGGGTTTCCCATTGAATTTGAGCACTCGTCATACAACTAATAAGAGAAATTAATTTTCGAATTTTTTTTTCTCTTCATTTTTTGTTGTTTAAATTTGTCCTATCTAATTTCGGTTTTTTTTTGATAAACGTGCGGAAAATCCCGAATTAGTTACCAACTGCTTATTTTCTTTAAGGAATGCACTTTCATAAAGGGGTTTTTTAGCCGAAGAATTGAAACTTCAAGTTTTTTGTTTTCAAATTTGTATTTCCCGATATTTCTGACTCTCTGCTGAGTCCATCTTCAGGAGCTATCACAACAACATATAAAAAGTATAATTAAATAAATACAACATTAACATATAAATTATTACTATTATCTAATCTAACAATTGATAATTACACATAAATTGTAACAACAACATAAATGTTAAACTTTGAAGTTTAACTTCTTGTTGTTGACCTTGAACCGGCTAAAAAAACTTTTTCCTTTTCCCTGTTTTTCCCTTTATAGTTTTAACATTTTTGGTGAAACCGTAGATCAAATGTTCAAAGCGTTGGTAAAAAAGCGCTTATGTTCGACAAATGTACTATGTTGGTAAACGTATTTATGTTGACAATAAGCAACATTAACACATTGAAGTCGGAGAGACAATAAAGAGTAGACAATAAAGAAAATCAACTTAGAAAAGAAATTTAACACAATTAATTTAAAAGCCAAAGCATCATAAAGTTTTTCGTCTTTTTCTTACATTGAATATTAAAAACTATATGCAATTATTTAAGGTTGAGATTATACAAAACCATCTATGTATTAGTCAATGTAAATTACATGGTTTTTAAAATAAAATGATATGGTTTTTATTGCAGTTTGCCAAAATGTGGCACAAATTATGTACTTGTTAAACTTGTTCAATTCTTGATAGTTCTGTCTATTTCAGCATGTCTTAAATATAGTTTGGAAACTAACTTGTTTTTGTGTATATACACTTTAAATTCAATACTTGAATCACAAATAAATTTTCTATTTGATACTGATCGAGTAAACCACGATTCTTGAAGTCAAAGCCACAAAATCGACACCCAAATGTTGTTGCAGTAATTTAGCAAAACGAGAAATAAGTTAAGCGACTGAGAAGTTTAATGCATAGGTTAGTTGCTGCGTGCAAACACAAGCATTTACAATTTAAATTTAATATAATTAAAATTAAATCTTAGTTTCTTTTGAATTTAAATTTAATATAACGTTTTTTGTACACTTTACCTTAAATTTATCAATATTAAAAATCATACAAAATCACAAGCTTATAAAGCTTAATCTCTGTAATTAAAAAAATAAGATAATTAAAAATAAATCTGAAAGCTTCACTGTACCCAAGGCAAAAATAATCATTAAAATCGGCTCATAAAGAAAGCAGCTATGCCCAAACTGCCCAAATTAAAAACAAACCCGTTCACCTAATGGCAGTATTCACTTTAACGTGAGCGCTCAAAATGAACGCGCGTTTTTGTGGATCGCAAATGTGGATGGCAAAATGAAATCAAAAGCGCAAACACAGAGAGCGCCAAAACAAAAAAAAAAAAAACAACTGAGCGTAAGCTTTGAGGCGCTCTCACTGGCGCGCTGCTGCCACACCATTTGTAGCTACACACGCACGCAAGTTTGTCGCTTGCTTCGTGCAAAATTGGGGCTGTCGTTGACGTCGTCGTCGTCGGTTGTTGCTTTGCCTGCTGCTTCGTATCGTCGTGCTTCGTAAACGAAATACGTAATACACACACACACACACACACACACAAGCACACATGGGCAGATTACGACAAACGACGACGACGTCGACGACGTCGACTACAACGACGACGGCGGCCGCTTTTGCGCCACTCAGCGCACAGTGCCGACAAAAACGACGAATCAGTTGTCAGTTCGCAATCCAACTAGAAAGCAGTTAACGAGTAGTCCGTGTTTGTGTGTTTGCGGTTAAAAGCCACGAGGTCGTTCAGCGCGCAGCGCTTTAACACTACAAAAAAAAAAAACAAAAAAACGCTCTCGCGCTCGCATTCTTATAGCTAATAAAAACCAACTGAAGATCGTTGTAAAGAGTGGCGAAAACAAAATAAGAAAAACGCTCGCGTTTTCAGTGAAAACCATGTGAAAAATTGTGAAAAGCCCAAAACAAAATATACAAACGGTTAAACTTACATACAAACAACACTAAAGTAAAGCGCAAAAAGAACGCGTTCAGTTTACGTAGTACGCATAAAATATATAAAAGAAAAAATAAAAGAAATAACAAAATAAATAAGTTAGCTAGCAGCAGCAGCGCAGACGTCAGCGTCGCTGCTTTACTGATCTTGCAGCGCGTCTTTTGTTGTTGTTGTAGTATTTTTGGAAATTCGCTGCCAGCAGCGGCGCAGCTGAGCAGTCACACACACACACACACACACATGCCGCCACAGTCGTTATTCAAATTGGATTGAAGCATCAAAAAAAAAAAAAAACGTGTTTATATTAATTTTTCCATTTGAACTTTAAACAAATGTGTGCATGTGTGCATTTGTGTGTGTGTGTGTGTGAGCTTTCATTGAATTCTCATATGAATTCCATTTAATTTGTTTGACGCTGCCGCCGCTGACGTCGCCGTCGCTGTTGCCGTCCAATTGGCATGAATTGATGACGTGACGCGTGCGCCGATCGTTCGATTCGCTTGCTCGATTTCCGTTGCCCTTTTTTTTTTATAATTATAACTATTTTTCTATAACTATTTGCCGCGCTTACCCTTCTAATTTCAAATTTATACAATTTATAGCTTAAGCAGCAAAACCAGCCCAGCAACAAAACCCACAACAAACGCAAATATATATAAAAAATTAAAATTTGTTTTTCTAAATTGTGTGAGCAAAAAGTTAAGTCAAAACAAACTTGTATAAGTTTTGCTCAAAATAATAACAAATTGATACAAAATAAAAAACCGCTAAAAGTGCAAAAAAGTGCGTACAAAAACAACAAGAAAGCCGGCAGAATCAACAGCAGCAGCAGCAGCTTTACCTACAATTTCCTATTGGAGTTACGCGGGTAAATAACAAAAATTTTAGATAAACAAAGTCAAGTATCTGTGTAGCTCAGTGTGTGTGTGTGTGTGTGTGTGTGTGTGTGTGTGTGTGTGTATCTGTGTACTTGTACAATTAACGCCTACAAAAAATGGCTAAATTTAGTTGCTTGTCGCCAAGCAAGAATCATAAACTAAATCTAAATTCTAAATTTGTTTAAAGTAATGTAGCTAAATACTAATGAACAGAACAGAAAAATAGCAATACCATCAGATTTCGGAAAGAATTTTGTGTACAGGTTTCAAGAATTTCATCCAAATGGGCAAAAAATTGCTTAGCATTCCAGCCGTTCGAGTTGATGACCTAGGATGTTGCGCTTAGAGGGGATAGAATCTCTCGTTTCGAAACATACCAGACTCGAAATTGTTTTTCTTTTCGACTAAATACTAATTAACAGAACAGAAAAATAGCAATACCATCAGATTTTGCGTACCGGGTTCAAGAAATTCTACCAAATGGGCAAAAACTTGCTTAGCATTTCAGCACTTCTATCGCATACTTTGTGAGTTTAAATAAGCAGAATACTCGAGTTGATGCTCTAGGATGTTGCGCTTGGAGGGGATAGAATCTCTTGTTTCGAAGATTGTTTGCTTTTTCGAGAATTCAACTTCTAGTCATCCGCAACAGAACTTTACTGATTTCAAAACAATGCGTCAAAATCAAAAAAATGTAAGCAATTATGCCGTTTAACCTATTTAGTTGTCAAGTGTACAGGGTATTATATAGTCGGGATGTCCTGACTGATAGCAGCTTCACTCGTTTCTTTTTTGGCTGCGTGGCAGTCTAGCTCGGAAAAGCTTATCAATATTATTGCTATATACTTTAAAGTTTGATTATTTGAGAGTTGAGTGCTGAGAGATCTTAATTAGAACAGTGCTGATAATGTGCCTAAAAATAAACCCAGCATTGATAGCGCCTCTAGAACTCGTGTCGTCTTCGACGACATTTTGAGTGCTGCGTTATGCGATTTGTTTTTGTTTTTAAAAATTAGACCCGCTTTTTGAAGGCCTGCCTTTCAGTGTTTTGGCATTTTGACTTTTCATATTTTAAGACATCTTCGTTTTATTTTATTTTTCTTTCATTGTTTTTGTTTTGACATCTGTATTGACATTGAAATGTGATTAGACACATTTTCGAGTAAATGGGTCGACTCAGACTACTGATAAGCATTTATTTAGTAGGTTTATCTCTTTCCAAGTAATGTTGATGTGTTTGAAAGCTTTGTCAAACATAGATATTTTAACCGTTGATTTGTGTATAGTTTGTTCGAGACTGACATCAGGCCATATTTGATTATCGTGCTGCTGATAAGGTAGTCTCTATCTATATAAGAAAGTTGCCATATTGCAGTTTGTTTGAGCAACATATGGAAAGAGAGTGGGGTATAGTTTGAATCCTGTTTGATAAGATTGTCTATATAAGAATGTTGGCTTTTATTACTTTTCTTTGACTAAACTTTTTGGGGCACTTTGGAAATATTAATCAGATTCTTAGCAGCTTATTAAAGCGATTTAGAGAATTCGTAGGCAACAAGGAAAGTTGCAAGAGAGAAAAAAAAAAATTAAAATTTATATTTTTTCTAATGTAAAAGATACAAGCAAAAAATAAAGTTACAGTTTTTAATTAACTCTAAAAATCAATGAATTCTAGTTTCTTTTAAGGTAAAAATAAAGGCGAAAAACACGGTTTTTTTTTAAATTGCCTTAAATCAAAAACATGCATTATAAGTTTTATTATATTTAAACTTTTTAGCTTTAAGAGTTGTCCCATATAGTTATAATTTTTAAGAGTGTAATAAATAATTGTGTAAAGTGAAAGTTAAAAGCATAAAGAAGAAAAGTTTTGTGTCTTAAATATTATTCTGTGTTGCTCAATAATTCAAAACCAATATATTAATTTGATGAGATAAAATATTTTGAAGAATAAAAATCGAGAAATTTGAAATATCAGCATATTTTATTTCTTTTACATGAACAATCAATTGTATGTTCTAGTGTTTGGAGGTTCAAGTTTACTATTCTAGAAATAAAGAATTGGTTCTTATTTATCGGATACCAATATATGTATATGTAATAAGAAGGCTGAAAAACTAAAAAAATTCTTTACGCTTTATTTAAAGAGCTCGAAAATAACGATTTGGCGTCAAATTTGGCTTAAGAAGAGTTACAATTTGACTTTAAGATTCGATTTTCGTTTTTAAATTTTTTGGAAATTTTAAGAAAAATTATAATAAAACCTTTTTTTATTCCGTATGGATGGAATAAGCGACCTAATCTTCTTCTTATAAAGATATTTTTTGACGGCTCAAGGTCCAAAAACAATAAGTTAAACTTCAGTTTATTTTATTAAAAAAAATTTTTTTTTTCCGAAATTTCTGACGTTTGACGGATTTTAACAAAACATATAGCTGCAAATCTTTTAACTGACTTATTTTTTTATTTTTTTTTTTAAATTACTTTTGAGTACAAATACAAATGTAGGCCAATATCAAGAAAACTTGTTGTTTTTATATCTTTTAAAAAGTATTATCTATTAGTTCGATAATAAATGACGAATATTAATCAAATCAAATCGGTTTTCATATTCATTTGATTGCATGGGGATTGTAGAAAAGTTTACATCAATCGGTCTGATATTTATAATTACAAGCAACTAGCAAACCCGGCAAACTTAGTTTTGCACAAAATAGATTGAAGAATTCACGATTTCACACGAAATTTTCATTATACATTCGGAAGTAACTTTGCGGACATAAGAGCGTAATACTACATAAAATGATACAAATTCTGAAAGCGTACTATTATTTTTACCCAAAACTGTGCACAGAGTCTGGTAACACCTACTAATAGAAAGAGCGGAAAAACTATCAATAGCTGTGTGGTCACTATCGAAGTTTCTTTCACTATCGATAGTTTAAGGACAAAAACCGAGAGTACCATCGATAGTATGGAATCTTTGATGGTACTATCGTCACTATCGAATATATCGCATTTCGCTACTAACGATAGTTTTGCAGCTCTAATAAGCACTAAATATTGTTTAAAATGTAGCTAGTAAGCTGAATTTTCAAATGGAGGCACAAAATCAACAAAGATTTCAGCTTATGCATGTGCCTAGTTTTTGCTCTTTCTCAATTATGGCTACGAGCGAGTCGGTCTAATAGACACAGGAACACAAGAAGCATCACAAGAATTTTGAATTTTTTTACGGTCAAGGATTCCACTCTTTTACATCCATGATCTTTGGTTTTTGTATAGGAACCGGTATAACCGGTAAACCGAAACAAAAATCGGTTAATCGAATCGAATCGAATTTTTTTTACAGGATGGCCAAATGTTTAACTGGAATCATAAATTTGACAACGTTATCATGAAATATTGTTGAAATTTCCGCAAAAAGATTCGCTTATTAAGAGTTTGCTACTTTCAATAAATTGTGCTTTTATTTAAACGTAAATATATGATTATTTCTAATCATTGTTTGAACAAAAACTCAAAATAATCGTAGATATTAGCTGATAATTGTAGATCTTGTTTTGACAAATTTATGATACGTAGAGCTTACTACAACTTAATTGTGCATAACTCACGTTTTTGCAACAGTTTCTATGACTTGCCATATTTCGATATACAATTCCATCAAAATCAAAGACTTTGACTTATAAAGCGAACTGTTGCTATAGCTTTTGTTTTGTTATAATAAATTCCATAGATATTGCGCTTTTGTTGGCGCTGCCTTTGCACTTATTTGCGTATAAACAATTTATATTTTTTTCATTTTTTATACCCTGTACACAAATTGTAAAAGGGTATTTTACATTTTGTAATGAATGTAACAGGAAGAAGGAGGCGTGGCGGACCATATGTTCCATGGGCAAAAATATAATAGTCGAGACGATATAGACAATTTTTTCACCAAAAGATGCGCCTATTCATTGCAAGTTTGTCGAATTATGTCGATATCTCACCGCCTTCCCCCGTGACAGATTTTCGCGGTCTTAACCCACACCATAAAAGGTAGCCAATGGAAACTTGGCCCATTTATGCACAATATTACTATGCATGCGTAGTGTTAAAATGCTTCATATCGGATAAGAATTTTAGAAGATATAGCTAATAATGTGACAATTTTAGGTCCCCTCTCCTATGAACTGTAACAGAATTTCACTTTTTACAGAAATGTTAAAGTTAACATTTATGTTAATCAAACGGGGTACGTTAGGCTTATAAACCAATCAATGTTGACCGCACCTTCCCCTCTACCCCCCTAGTACAGTTACTGATATTACGCCCATTTTCTTCAAAGCATCGATACAAAAATTTGCATGAAATTTGATTTTCATGAAAAAAAATTGGTACAGGGTATCCCACTGTCGGGCACCGCACCGTCCGACTGTCTGCATCAAAATTTTTTTTACCGCTGCTGTACTATTATACTCAGTGGGCACAAGGCGCGTGTTTCTCTCAGTGACCTTCTAAGCACGTGTAGAACTTAAATGCAACTGCGGCGTTATGGCGAGTGTGTGTGTGTGTGTGTGTGTGTGCGACAGAATTCTCAATAAGCTTTCATTTGAATACATTTCCGTGTTAATTGACTTAATAAATTAATATAAAAATTAGCAACGTAGAAAAACCAGAATGCACTTTAGTAGTAGCCAGAGAAAATGTAAGATAGTTCTTGCTCAAGAACGAGCAAGATAGAATTGAAATACTACTTATTACTGTAATGACAAAATTATGCATAAAAAGTATCTACAGGGTGGGAATTGCTTAAGTAAGATGACAAATGGAGATACATAGCCCACAAACACATAAATACATATATATGCATGAGCATATGAGTATCTTGTAGATTTGCGGCAGTTGCAGTTGCATTCAAGAGCTGCCTTGGCAACAATTGCAATAAATTGCAAGAACTACAATGGGCAACAGGCAACTGTAGCAAACAGAAGCTGAAAAACAACAACAACAACAATAATCAAATTGCAGATTGAAAGTGGCGCGTAAGAATATGTTGTGCAAGGTTTCAGTTTCAGTTTCAGACGGAACTTGTAGATACATTTATGTATATATACTATATGCATGTGGTTTGCCGGTCGCGAGATAAGCTGCAGACTTGTTTCGATATCACGGCCCTGTGACCAATGTTGATGTCGCTGTATCTGTATCTGTATCTGTATTTCTATCTGCTTGCTTATATCTGTGTCTTTGTGTTTGTGGGTGTTGGGAGTCCGGCCTGGCAACAACTGACTTTGCTATGAAAACGTGTTACTACCATTTATCGTATAATATTTGTGCTATGTGTGATAAGCGTTTTGACTAACAAACTATTTGCGAAGATACTAAGCAGACTAGTTGGTACAATAGAACTCAAGTGCAGCAGTTTCAAGCGGTTCAAAGTGGACTTACTAGTAGAACTATATAAGTGAAATTCCGAAATAACACTGTGACCAAAAGCTGAACTAATTTTAAGACGAGATTTTTATAATAGCGTGAAATGTGTATGTCTGTACATTTGTGGGTATATGTCTATGACAAGTGAAATCGTTCTGCTTGTAAATTAGAAAAGCTGTGGAAAACCCAGACATTTCTGGCCCATCCACCGCCCACCTTCCGCTTAGTCTAGTCTGGTGCTTTGAAGGAAATACGATAGCGTTACGTTGTTAGAAAGATACTTCATGGAGTCGAATTTCTGTTTAGTCTCCTTTTCAACACGTTATAAGGAGACTACTTTCTTTGAGCTCAAAGAGTTTTGAGTTCGAGTTGGAATTGACTTTTTTTTAAAAAGAAATGGAAATTCAGCAAAAACCAGTTACTCAGGGGTGTGCCAGGGATCTCTAGACGGTTTTGCCAAAAGTTGCAATTCAATTTTCTTAAAAATTCCGACGTTCAGATACTTCTTCTTCTTAACTGGCCATAACAACCCGTTATCGGGTTAAGGACTTATGTATTTCTTTCATTGGAATTGTGGTTTTAAGTGGTGAGTCCCAAAACCTACGCACAACCCTTTTGTGTTCTACTGGTCTCGAAAGAACCCAGTGTCATTATAAGAGGTGACAAGCTTTGACTGCCTGAGGTGCTATTATATTGCTATATATTGCTGTTTTATTGAAATTCGTAATAGAAAGATATCTCGCATACCGAAAAATTTCTTTGAGTTGAAATTCGGTTGAAAGACATTTCAGGCAAACCCACGACTATTGCCAGATTGAAAAGTGCACTTCAATAAATTTTGAAAAGTTCGAAACGTGTTTAGGTAGTCAACTCTATTTGTCTAAATCGGTTTAAATCAACAAATCGAGCCGCAACTCAAATAGACACCTGACTATCACAGAAATATTTTAAAGATGCTTGACGAATTGATTCTACTTTGTTAAGATTTTGATGAAAAGTTAATCTTTATGGCTGCAAATAAGGCTTAAAAAGGTCGAATTACGTTCTGGGATGGAAGTGTTGGTTCCATTGCAAGATGTCATTGGCTTAATTTCTTCCAATTTCCGAAATAACCAATTGCAGCTTGTTTTGTTTCTTTTTTGATAGCTAAGTTTTCAGATACTTCTCTTCATAGAATTTCTCAATGCCCTTTAGGAGCTTGGGAAAAATTTTCACATTTTGTTAGGTTACTGATTACGAGGACATTGAAGGCAACAAAAAGAAAATTTAGAAGCTCGGAAGCTTCGGCATTTGAAAAATCTTTCTAGGCTCTTCCAAAATTGATGGCAAGACCGTCTAAACTGTACAACATGGTCAAGGCCTAAGCTTATCAGGGTTGGAAACACATCAAAACCGCTTCTGGCATATTTTGAACGCATTCTGGTAAACCCAAATTCTTTTCAAGAATATTTTAAGCTATTTTAAGCGAACAGCGTTTGAAAACACTTTAAACTATTATTGGAATTCGCATGAAAGCTATTTTTTGGAATTCTGCTAGAATTCGAATAAAAGTTATTTTTGCTATTACCTCAAATATTTTTGGATTCTCGCGAACAGCGTTTGAAAACCCTTAAAAGATAAGGCTTTTGTTGGAATTCGCATGAAAGCTATCTTTGGAATTGATACTTCTTGGTATAGCTGTGCATTTCTGCACTTCTCGCACAAAAAGAGTTTGCTGGAAATCCCGCCTTATATTTAAGACATTTAAAGCTGCCATTGAAAGATATTACTGGAAGTGACACTTCTGAGAGCGACTCATTGCCAAATAGTGTTGTTTTCATTGAAAGTGAAACACGTTTGAAGGATTGATAAACATATGTGGCTGACGAAACGAGAATCAAAGCAAATCAACATTATTTCCAGGACATTGTAAATTTGTATGAAAGTAACTTTAGGAATTAAAACTACTAGCAAGGTTTTATCTTTAACAAACATCATAAGGCTCTGCTTAAACTCAGATACTTCTTCAGATAATCTTTAAAATGCAACTCAATACAGTTTGTTTTATGCAGATGAACTGAAAATTAGGGAATATAATGAGTAGAACTTACTGCAAGTTATCGAGCGTGATACATAAGAGTGCTTTCCGTAGTGTGTGTGTGTGTGTGAGTTTGTGTGTTGCAAACTACATACGCCTGCCAGTTATATACATGAATATAGTATAAGTTGACGAACACGCTAACGCTGATGACGCCGACGCCGACGACCACGACAAGTGGGTACACTTGGGGTCGCGAGGTGTTGCACAGTCGAGTGTATTGAGTAGTTGGAGGAGCGTTCAGACCAGTTGCTGAGTTGTGCGTGTGTTAGTGTGTGTGTTCGACCAGCTGTCAGTTTTGCGCGACGTCAGCGTCAACGTTTCAGTTTGTCAGTCGCTGGCGACGTGACGCGACACGACGCGACGCGACGCGACGCAACGCTAACGACGTTGACGCTGGCGCAGCCGTTGACTTACTTTGCTTAATAATCCTGTTTGACGGGTTTGTTGGTATGGTATGCTTTTCCATGTGTACATGGATGGTCTTTTACTTCCACGTAGCTGCTTGCGAGGTACTACTTATGTACAAAAATCTGTGCGGTCAGCATCTTAGGGTGAGTTGGCACTCTCACTCTCTCTCTCTACTGCGCGCTAAACACTCTCTTTTTGTGATATACGTTCTAAAGTTTATACCAATAATTCTGCTAATAAGTGGCACTAAGACGACCTTTAAGGTGCCACACACTTGTTGCGCTTTGCTTGTCATTTGACGGTCATCACTCATCGATCCGAAAGTTCCCTGAAAAGAGAGGCGCCAGCCCTGCCCCAGGGCAGCGTCACCTGAAAGAATGGCAAACTATTAAAAAAAAATTACGTAACAAGTGGCTGTTTATTTTTGTTTGCCAGCTCTGTGCTTTTTTTTTTTGTACCCATTTTGTTTTTATTTGTAATCTCTTTTTCTTTTTATTTATTATATGTATTTTGTTTATTGCTTTCGTTTTTCGTTTCGTTTCGTTTCGTTTCGTTCTTTCATTCTGTATTCTTTAGAAATTTATGCTGGCAATATCTTGGCTTTTTATGCTCTTTTTTTCTTCTTTTTTTTACAAATTTCGCTCTCTTTTTTTTTGTGGCTATTTGCCTCTGCGCACTTTATCGCTTTTTGTATCGTACTTTTCATTGTTTGATTTTTGTACTTTTTGATTTTTCAGTTAGTTTGTTTCAATTGTTGGCAGTGTTTCTGGTTGGTCGATTATCGGAGGTGTGCAAGTTGTACGTACAGCTGCCACTGCGTCACACCCTCTTTTGGTACTACGGTATATATAGAACTATCTATACTCTGTGCATATCTTGACACTCATTTAGCTAATGAGTTCTTGTCAACGCACTGTTCCTGACATTGAATATCGTACATTTTCTGACACTCTGGCACTTTTACTTTAGACACATTATCTTTAGGGCCACGAAACACTTTGGCATTGAGCAGAGTTTGTACGTTCTAAAACATGTGCGAATCGGCCGCTATTTCTATATAAATATTGTATTTCTATGCTAATTTCTACGCATTGCTAGCAAATATTTGAAATTTATTATTATACAGTATGCTGCCAGCCACCGCGGAAGACAAACTTATTCTGAGTCATTTGCTATGTGATCTATAGATATAACTAAAATTATATTTTATTTCTAATTCCTATATATGTTATTTGTGCTAGATGAATTTCTAATGTCGTCGATGTGTTTATAATTTATCGATGCTGTTCTAAATATATTTGTTTAAAAATGATTTGCAGAAGGCATAGTAACCTTGTTGGGTTCTAAATCATATATTAATTCATTTTTTAAATCAAAAAATAATTCTTTTAAATGAATTTTTTCACCATTTGGCAAATTTCGTTAAAAAAACAGTTCAAATATTGTAACCAGAATTTCAAACCGTAATCGTAACCGTAAGCGTTATCCAAGACATCCGATTGAATTTTGAAACCATAAGTGTATCGTAATCGGAATAAATTTTTATAGAAAAACCGATAACTGTTATAATTTTCGAAATAACATCATCAGCATTCGGTGCGTAGAGCTTGGGACCCACTGCGTAAAACCCCCTTCCCAATGGAAGAGGGTAAGAGCTGCCTGAAGAAGTGTTCTAGATTAGGCCGTAATCCAATGACGTGTTCTTATAGACAGTAAAGAATATCATCATACATCAGGATTTTGGATGATTGTAGAATTAGTGGCAGGTCATTAAAAATAGATGAAACAGGATTGATATAAGGTGACTACTCTGTGGAACTCCAGAGGTGATTTTTAGCGATTTTGATAACGCTTCATTAAATAAAACCTGTTGCGTTCTTCATTCAAGTTGATCAGCGATCATGTTTGGAATTTTGGAGAAAACATTTTACACAAAAAACTGCACTATTGGAAATTTTCATAAAAAACTAAAAAAAATTTAAATTCTAAAAAAGAAAAAAGCACAACATAAATTATTGGCAAACTTAATAGATGGATTAGTGCATGGATTTAAAATATTTCTGCAGCTGTCACTTATGTATATTCACAATGATAAAATAAGAATCTAATATTAATTGCGGGATCTCTTTTTTGGCAAAGTATTTTTTTAAATTTCTTCTTCAATGTGTGTATTTTTGTTTGTTCAGCCGATCATATAATTTTCGCTCTTAGTTTTTAAAAACAATGTGAACGTTCACCAAGCAAATTTTGATCTACTATCAGCACAGAAACTTATAGCTGATCTCAGTTTTTCCTTGATGAACGCTCTGATCTTTTGATTGCAAATATCTATAGCCGCGCTTTGGGTCTGAAACCGCGTCACGGTCGCGTGGTGTGTTTCAAGTGCTATGTCAGCAGCGCCTACAGGAAGAAGTTTGCCTTGCACTTTTGTTTTTGTGTGCTAATGTAGTTTTCCAATACGAAAACGCATACAGTCATATAGAACTTATGAAAAGACACATACAAGTAGATATTTTTCTTTCCATTTTACCGTAAGCTGGATTTAGTGTTTAACCAATAGGGAACCAAAGGTTACAGGAAAGGGTAAGCTCAGTAAGGCAGGATAGCTCTGCTTAAAATGAATGAATTTTTCACTTTGATGTGAACGTCGACGAGGAAGGTTGTGGCTAATATTGGGTTTTTGTATCTGCAAATAGGTGCAATTATAAGAAATGCAAACTTGAGTGTGTAAATGTTTGCGTGTTAGAGTGCCGCACTATATATAAACGTGATGGTTTAACATCGACATTAAGGGAACCGACGTCGACAGAGTGATCATACCTTACTAAGTGTACACTGGTACAGGGCAAGGAATATCTACTACAAGGTATGAGCCAGCTGCTCACTTATTTTTAAGAGCACTATTTTTCATTCTGGTGCAGACGATAATGAGGGAGGCTGTGTACACGCAAAAATAGTGACTTTAGCCGGCAGATGGCTCATACCTTTTAATACATATGCCATGGTACAGGGTATCCCACTGTTATGCATAGGAGAATACTCGCCAAGCACAAAACCTTCAAGAGAACGGAAAAACTTGGCTAAATCTGTCCCGAACCTAAAGTTTAGAGATGAGACAACTTTAACTTCGTAATACAACTTCTTATGTATATCTTTTGGAGTGTTAAAAACATGGTTATCAACATCAGAATTGTTATCCCATCGCTTGGGAATCCTTTTATATCGCGTTGATCGCGCTTCTTCGATATTAAATTTTTAAAACATTTAATTTGTTGAAAAAAAGTGAAGTTATAAGTAAGAGGGTACGCCAAATATCATCCAAACGAGTAAAACCTCCACTCTGTTTTACTCACTCTCCGGCCGTGAGTGCGAGTAGCCGCTTTCTCTGAATATCTCCCGTGTTGAATTCCTCCTTATTCTTTGAATTCCACATGCTCTAAAACACACAACAGCTCTTTCGGCGCCCCTGGTGAACAATTATCACTAATCAGTGATCAAAGTGTTCTTATTAATATCGTGTAAATGATCGATATTTGCATTTGATAGCTTCTTAAAGGGTTAATCTGGCTTTTGAGTAAAAAAGGCTAAAAGCGGTAAAATCTCGCTGATTTGAGAATAACAACATTTAGCGTCTGAATGAAATCCTTCACTTTTTATGCCTCAAGTATCAAGTATTATAGCACTGTACTACAAATGTTGTATCTTTGGTACTTTGCGCTTGTTAAAAAGTACTATAACTAATGTTGTTTACCAAATTAAACTCTTAATAAGTTATTTGTTTAGCATTAAAAACTAAATATAAAAAAGTATGTTAAATATATACATTTATGGCATTACATGGGCGAATAAAATTTATGTTTAAGTAATATAGCTATTAAACTGTTCTTCATTAAAAAACTAGCTAATTAAAGAAAACCATTCTAGTCAATTAGTTGCAACAACTACACGTAAATGTGCGTCACGTGGTGTTTTTGTTGTTGTTGTGATGTGAGTGTGTGTCTGTTATGAGGCACAACAACTTATGATCTGATGTAATAAAAACAAACCTGTCTTTTTAAATGGCGCTACTGATACTTTTCTCATATCTGACGCAGTTCATCAGAGAGATCTGTCTATATAGTATACATAATATATATACATATGTAGTATCTCATTCACAGAACAAATGCGGCTTGTTTACATTTCGTATTTAGATTTTTTGCATGTTTTTTTGTTTTTGAATAGTATGTTTTTTGTTTTTTGGTATTTTTTGTAGTATTTGCTTGCTATTTTCATATAGTGACGTGTTGCTCTGGTTTCTTGGCTCACACTTTGGCTAAAGGCTAACTTATTTAATAGATATTATTTAGCATTTTATTGTAGTCTTGTTGTTTAAATAGAATATATGCACATGTTTATGTGTAAGTATTCCAATTGAGCGTTTCGGCAACAAGTAGCTGTATATTTCTCAATGTGCGACGCAATTTGGACGCATTCCTTGCCAGAAATTCTATTTAATAGTATTTTTATATCTATTTGTATATGTTTGTATTTAAGCACACAAAGTGCAAATGCATGGCAAATCTTAATTTACATACAATCTAAAAATAGTTGGCAGCGGCAGCAATTAGAATTCTTTATATCTTTTGCTTAGTATAGAGCACAGAGTACTGCCTATAGATACAATAGTATCTTAGGCGAAAAAAACACAAAGTATTTTCCATGACAGCTTTTAAGTTTTTCTCTTTTGACAGTTTAGAAAAAGTGCTTATAACAATTTGTTGTAGTTTTTCTTAGTGCCTTAGGTCAGTTTGGCGATCTTTCGTTTCAGTGCAGTCTGTTTTTTTTTTACGCCAAGAGTGTCTTTAAAATGCCGCTCATTATTCACGCTCGTAAACTTCTTTAAGGCTATTATACAATTATAAGTGACCTTATCTAGGTTGTTACTTAATTTTGTTTTAAAATGCTTTCCGCGTTCACGGAGTTGTTTTTGCGCTGAGCTTAAAAAACGGGTACAAAGTTTGAAAAGCAAAGAAAGTTTTTAAAATGTGCACACGTGCTATGTGCTTTGCTTAAGCCAAAAGTGCTCTAAACTTGGAGCGAAGAAAAAAGAAAGCACGTTGAAGATCTCCAGCTGCGTTTAGACACATCCCTAGATTTATGCAGTTAGTTATTAAGAAACCTGTAGCAAGCTGAGCCTAAAGTTGAAAGAAAAGAAAGCTTTGACCGTGTTTTAGCCGGTTCGTTGGGTCTCAAAACAGCTAGCGATACATATGTATCTCAGCATATATGCATATATTATGTGTTATGAAACTTGAATTCTTGGTATCATAATAACAACTGCGAGCCGCAAAGAGTTAGCCCAAACTGCCAGCTACCTGTGCTTGGTCTTTTTTTGGCCAAAAGATACATTCCCACACTCAGGCCGCAAATTTTGATTTTACACTTCCGTGTTCTAGACTCAGGGTATTTTTGCCTGCTTTCAACACATACACATACACACACACGCCCATACATACCCAGCGGACCAAACGCTCGTATATGATATCGCATACGAGTGAATTGCGAGACTTAACCCGATGCGAAAAAGATACGAATAAGATTCATATGTCGTTCAGTTTGTGGCAGCTAAAGCTATTGTCTACGTGGGTCGCAAGAAATATTGTTAACTTGCATTTGGCGATATCTCTTTTGACTCGTTCGAAATATCAGAAAAGTCTCGCATACCCTATTTCTGGCAAGCCTTTACGATATCTTTTGCGATACGTTTTTGAAAAAAAATAGTTTTTTTTTTTAAAAAAAAGACGCTAAAAATAGGGTTTGCGGGAACCTTTGTTTTATTCCCATTTTGTTCCCAACAAAAAACTGTATTTTGTATTAATATTGCTTTTTTACACAATGTATGCTCGTATGCGAGCATTTTGCGCGACTCTGGCTAATATTTTGTGTGACGGTCGCATTTTTATCGCAAAACACTCGTTTCAAAGCTCGTATGCGAGTGTTTTGTGAGGCAACACTGTAACACTCGTTTTTCACTCATTTGCGAGCGTTTTGCGAGATTTTCGCTAAAGGCACGTATGTTGGTCCGCTGGGTATCTATACCTAAAAGTTCTGCCTATAAATGCTGCCCGCGCTGGCTTTGGCCGACCTACTGCGCCACTCTTTCAATTTCTGGCTACAAAAATGTGTAAAATGTTTGCTGCTGCTGCGATGTCAGCTACAAAAGCAGCAGCGCTGCCGCCGCGCAGCCAGAGCAGGCAGCAAATGTTGGAAAAAAAAAGTTTCAATAAAAAAGTCTTTTGCGAGCGATCTTCGCCCGCTTTTTTTGTGCGCCTCTTTCGTTGAAAGAGTGTGAGTGAGTGTGTGTGTTAGTGAGTGTGTGTGAATGAGTGTGAGTGAATGTGTGTGAGTGTGTTTGTGTGCGTATTCAAATTGAGTTACTTGACTTTTCATTTTGTTTACAATGCTCAGCCGACGCTCTCTCTTTCTTGCGTTTGTTCACTCTCGCTCTGAGCTTTTTGCGCTGTTATCAAAACAATTTGCGTTTTTTTTAAATTTTTCAAGTGCTAAAATTTTAATTATAAAAGCCGCAAAGTAAAGATTACTGCAAGTGTGACTGACTGACTGACATGATAAGATATATTCATTTGCACAAAACAAAAAGCTGCACAAATTTGGTGAGCATTTATCAAAGTTCAGAGGCAGTAAAGTCAGCAGCGGCAGCAGTGTCTGTCGCTGTTATCGACATCAAGTGCAGACAGCGCGGCAAGTGTCAATAGACCTTTGAGGCACACACACACACATGCCAAAACGTTGCATACATGCCTTTAAAGGGTGTTATGAAAAGAGAATTAAAGGGTCGGGTTTAACCTTTGGAATTTGCCGGCTATTGCGGCGAATCAGTTGTTAGCCACTATTTCTCGAGCTAGCTAAAATATGCACTTGTTATTAGTTTAGTAATAGAATCATGTTGGTCTTAGGTTAGGTTACTTCTTTTACCACCCTATATATCGATTATACGTTCCAGTAACTCCGTTCTGTTAAAGCTTTGCATTAGGATTCAAGGATTTCATAGAACTTAAAAATCGTATGTTTCACTATTGGTTACCATTGCAACCTCGAAAGTTAATACTTTTTTTTGTTGTTAAATTTCACAGTTTTTATAGATAAGTATATGTAAAGCAAGAGCAAGGCTGCCTGAGTGCTGGGGATGGTTTCATCTTTCTCTGATGAGCCATCGCACCCACCACAAATCTAATCTAATATGTCAAGCAATATTTACGAACTACACTCTTAAATTCGAAGTTTCTTTACTTAAGCACTTAATGTAAATTTCGGAGTTTTGGCTGCAAGAAGATATTTTCGATAGTTTTAGGAAAAGTTTCTATAGTAACGATCGTAACATCGGTTCGAAAAGATTCGATACTAGCTCAGCCAATTAAGGCTTGTTGTGGCAAAGAACAGGAACTGAAACAGACACTGAAACTCTGTTTGTGTTTCACTTTCTGTCTGCTTCTATTTTTTGAGGATGTTCAACAAAGAACAGAAACAGAATGTAATTTAGACAGCTTCACTTAAACTTTTTCATAATTTTTCACTTAATTTTTTAATTTCCCATGCTTTTATTTATAAATTCTGTTTCAGTTTGTGTTTGTATCGCAAATGTGCTGAATTCAGTTTCTGTCTCAGTTTCTGTTCTGTGTTTTAACTATCTATAGTGAGACACAAAGGAACAAATTCGATACATCGATTGTACTATCGATACTTTTGCAGCTCTAATGCGCAACGCTTATAAGCACCCTGAATTTGGTGCGTTTATTTTTGATAGCTTAACCGAGACTGTTTGTGAGTGTGTCTGTGCGTCTGTGTATGAGTATATTTTGATTACCTAGTTGATATGCATTATCATCATCATAATTAAGTATTATACTTTTGGCATTTATATAGTAGTACGCTACGTTATATGTATCATGTGTGAGGAGGAGTGCTCTATAGCTTTTATTGACCTCATTGAGGTTTATTATTAACATTGCACATACGCCCAGCTGTCGTCTCGGTCTGTCTGTTCTTCTGTCTTTCTGTCTGCGTGCTAAATTTAGTCATAAAACTTGCATTGCATTTACTTACTGTCGTTGTAGTTGTCTATTTGTTGCTTTATTAATATTAATTGATTTTTATTCCAATAAAATAAAAGAGAACTAGAAAAACAAAAAATTTGAAAGAAAATTGACAATGAGTACTTTACATATAACAAGATCATAACCTACATTATCACCAAGAACATTGCCATCGCGCTGATAAAAGAAACTCTGGTATGAGTGGAAACTCTGGTAGGTGTATGTGTAGAGTGACTTTCTCACATACAGACTGACGGGGTGTCCCTTGCTTTTGGCTCTCATCGATTACGTTTGTCACTGTCAATGCAGTCGCAGACATGCTGCTAGATTGCAAAACAAAATTGTATATACATATATTTAAATGTGTGTTAGAGTACCATTGCAGACAGTTTAATTATAGCTGAAAGAGGCGTGGCAGATCGCAATTCTTAGAATATTTACATAATCTTTGTGTCTCAGTATTTGAACTGTCTAAATATAAGTACTTGACAAGATATGCTGTTACGATCCTCACGATCGTGGTATACGAAACTTATCAATATAATAAACCTCATTCCTGGAAGTCATAAGCGTGTTTAAATCGTTTATAATCCTTAGCGAATATTGTAAAAAACAATTCGAAATTTTTTAAAAAATGTTGCCAAAAACATTTGAAATTAATGAATCATTCATGAATATCACGATTTTTCACGATAACGATAACAAATAAGATGAGCCACAAACTGGATAAACACTCCAGGTCTGAGACAGGCCAAACAGTTACTTGGGCCTTACAACCAGATTAGGTTCAAGAAACTATCGCAGCTAGATAAGAACTTTAACAGAATTCTTACATGTCTGCTTTCTGGACATGTAGACTTAAAGGTCACCTGAGCAAGCTGGGCATCACCGGCTCTGTCATCTGCATGTTCTGTGAACTTGAGGAGGAATGGCAAGATGAAGGCTGACGCTCATGGGCAGATACAGGATCTCGCTGGCCTATATTACCTGGTTGGAACCATCCCATATAATTCAGTTTATATCAGTGATAGGACTGACAGGGGATATGTAGGCTTAGCAGGGGGCACAGTAGATCTCAAACATCACGGTGCGGTAATACCCAATAACATTATTATTATAATACTTCAAATTTCAATTGATAACTCACAGATGATTTATGAAGTCTTTACAGTATAATTGTTGTTTGGAAGCAAGCGTGAGATGATGCCTGCGCTGTGTTTTACAAAACCTGCTAGAAATTCTTATTACTTCCAAGGTCTTGTTCTTCTTAAGCTTTATATGTTATGAAGTATCGATATTTTTATATTTGATAATTCTCACTGTGTGATAATGTCAGATGATTCGTTAATATCTTTATCTAAGTTGCTGTTTTTAAAGAAATAGCTAAATTGCTTCTTTGGAGGTTACTTCTGCATAGAGCTTGTTCGGTCTCATGCGCTTCAAACTAGAGCTGCAAAACTATCAAAAGTGGTGCCATTCGATAGTTTCAACAGAAAGATTCGATAGTAAGAGTAGTACCTTCGGTTCGAAAAGATTCGATACGTGTTTTTAAACTATCGATAATGAACAAAGTGAGACACAGGAAAATTTCGATATATCGATAGTATTAGCTCTACTTCAAACTATATTTTACACAATGTCAAACTTTAACTGATCTGTTGGAAGTACCACGCCTCTAGGAGAGCAGCCAAGAGGTGTGATCTGCTAAGAGAAAGGATTACATGAAAGGCTACTTTTGAGCCAACCTTCTAAGCATGCTTAAAAATCGTTAGACTAAAAAGCACATCCAAACTTAAAGATCTATCTTTTAAATACCTCTTAATTGATCTCCTGCTTACTTTAAGTATTTTAGTTTTCAAGTTTTACTCATTATAAAGCTCGTAAACAGTTTGGCTAAACATATGTACATACATAAAAAGTAGAAAAAAGTATGCTTCAAGTAATCAAAATTTGATTGTCTTCTTCTCGTAAAACGCCAATCAAGTCGAGTTTAAAACACGCCAAATGCGTCAAAGCTGCGATGCGCGCGTGATATCCCATTGTGAGGCTACCTTCTTCTTCTTCGTACTGTTGTTGTTGCTGGTCATAAAAATATTTGCTTTCCTATATTATATGATGATACTGAAAATTTAATGATGTTTCGTGAAATGCTCGATCATGTTTGTCTCGCAAATGACATGGCAAAATTACAGAACGAAAGAGTATTACACCGAAAAGTAATTACGTGAATTGGCTATGCTATAAAGTGTTTGCTTTAAGATTCGACAAGGTCATTAACAATGCACAACATGATTACCTATAGATAAAGTTGTTAAAGTTGTATTTTTCTTGTTACTTTCATTATAGCCAAATTTGAATATACCGAGCTATTGAGGGACGCACGCCTAGGCGTAACCGCAAAGCTGCAACTCCACAACGATTTATATACCATCATGGATGGCTTTGCACATGATTGGCCGACGCCGCCACGCACAGATAACACATTGCACATGGAGCATCTGGTTGGGGGGGATCTACCAACGGATGCGGGCTTTGAGCCACAAACTCGTGCCCGATCAAATACATGGCCCTGCCCAAGACCCGAAAACTTTGTGGAACCCGTTGATGAATTGGACAGCACTAAGGCAAGCAATCAGCAACTGAATGCAGGAGGTAAGCTGGCGTTATAATAGATACATTTTTGTAGATACTTTTTACAACTTTTTTGCTTGCAGACTCACAACAGGCTATACAAAATGCGAATGCGGCTAAAAAGAATTCATCGCGTCGCAATGCATGGGGCAATCTTTCCTATGCGGATCTCATAACCCATGCCATCGGCTCGGCAACGGATAAGCGGCTGACCTTGAGCCAAATCTACGAGTGGATGGTACAAAATGTGCCATACTTTAAAGACAAAGGTGATTCGAATAGCAGCGCCGGCTGGAAGGTGAGTTTTTGCCAAATGTTTTTGTCTTTAATAATGATCTGAGTTATGTAACTGAAAGTTACAAATGGATGTAGCTAAATGGTAAATCGAGCGACAACGTTGCGTATGCGTGATGCAAAAATGCGTTGCAATGCAGGCGATGTTATCATATCAATCAATGAATTGCGAGTAGAGTGAGCAGCCGGTCAACGTAGCGTATGCGCAATGTGATAATAAAAATGTAAAACTATTATGTGAATAGAACGAGAAAGATCGAAAAGCAACTAATCTACGATTTGTTGTAATGAATTACAATTAAAGTGAGTCACCGATTAATTGATACTGAAAATGAATAGTGCGATGCTTTGGAAAGAAATGGAAGAATTGGAAGAAAAAGGAGAGAGTTGTTGACAACGTACAAATCGAGTACTTTGAATACTCAATTAATGTAATCAACTCTTTGTAAGTGTAATGTGGTTTGAGTAGTTGATTTCGAATAGAAACATAAAGTAATTAATCTTATATTATTAGTAAATATTATTGTATAATTTATTATAAAAAAGAATATGCGAGAGTTATGGTGGGTTTTGAGTTAAATGAGAAAAGGCTTTGAAAAACAATTAATGTGATGAATATGAGTACTAATTTTATATAATATGTACATTTTTTGAGTAGTTAATCAAAAGAGTAATGTAAGTGAATTGATACTAGGTGGCAAATCTACGTATACGTAATAGGTATCTTAACTTTGAGTTAAATGAAAGAAGATTTACAGAAACAAGTTAAGCGAGGGCTTTGCAACTACGCCTTATCGCTGAATCGCGTAATTAATCACGAATTTCCAAATGTATATGCATTATAGAGAGAAATGCTTGAGTTAAGTGGAAAAAGCTTTTGACAAACGAGTAAAGTAAATAAAGTGAGCACAGTACTTAAGCGAATGCATAAAACGATACGCTTAAGGATTAAACAGCATTTGAGTAAAGAAAAGCTGGAATAAATGGAATATATGTAGGTAACAAATTTCTACTACTACTCAATTTAGAGCTTTGACGTTATTCTGTTATGGAGTTTGTGTTTTTTCGTCATGAACTGCATGCCAGTTAGAGGCCTCATCAAATTTTACACAAAGGGTAGCCAAATTTTTGGATATTTCTGAGCTTGTACATATGCGTAAACCTAAAACAAACAGGCACATCTATAAATGCCAGAAATGGTATACCACGGTAGTTAGCGCATACAGTGGGCTCACACTTTTGGAGGACAGGGCAGAGAAACCCGAAGTTTCAATCATCGGGCATGCACTAAGTATGCTTAATATGCATAATTAAGCCATGCATTTGACTTAACCGTAAGCGGTTCTTTCGCAAATGGCTTCAGCCTCTCACGCTATACGCTCCATAGAAGAAGTCAGATACCACGGTAGTTACAGTGAGTTCGCCCTTTTTGAGGACCCCGAAGTTCCAATCATCAGGCATGCTCTAAGCAAAAGTTTGCGTATGCTTAATATGTATAGTTTATACAGTGGGCTCACCCTTTTGGAGGACAGGGCAGAGGACCCCGAAGTTCCAATCATCGGGCATGCTCTAAGCAAAAGTTTGCGAGCCTACGCTGCGTATGCTTAATATGTATAATTTTTTAGTCATACATTTGACTTTTCTTCATCACTTTATTGTGTTTTTTTTTTGTCTTTTTATGCGCTCTTTTTATTTCAAACATTTCTTTATTGCCATTTTCTTTGTTTTGTGTGTGAGCTTTTTTTTATGGCTCAGCCAAATGGTCAAGTTCATGGCCAAAGAAGTCGCGTGATTGTTTTTGAATGAATAAGAGTAACAAGAAGAAGTAGAGAAAGAGAGAGCAAGCAAGTCAGAGCGCGAAAGAGCGAGACAGAGCGAGTTAGAGCGAGAGAGAATGATTGGTTTGCTCTGCGTTTTTCTGCAATTCTTTCATTTCGTTGGTTTTCAACGCTTTTTGTTTTGTTTTTGTTTAGGTTTCGCCGTTGTTGTTGTTGTCGGCTGTCAGTGCCGTTATTTAATAAATACGCGAATTATTACACACATGATGTGTGTGTGTGTGTGTGTGTATCTGTGTGTGTGTGTGTATCTATGTGTGTGTGTGTGTATCTATGTGTGTGTTTGTATCTGTGTGTGTTTTTGCTTGTTCGTTTTGCCGGCTTTTGCCGCTTAACTACAGAAAGTTGCAATTAATGCGTTTTATCTTTGGCGCGCCAAGTTGCAAATAGTTTTTGCTTTTTGTTTGTTTACGTTTTGTTTACACTCATTCATACGTAAATAGACGCAAACCCACACACTCACACTCACTCACACTCACTCACACACACTCAAACACACTTTATGCTTATGTTTTGCTGTTTTTTTCATTCATATCCGACGAATGATTTGCCATTTGTTTAATCTGTCTTTATACCCTGTACACAAAGTGTAAAAGGGTTTTATAGATTTGTGCAATGTATGTAACAGGCAGAAGGAGGCGTGGCACACTATATGTTACATGGGCAAAAATGGTCAGGAGCAATAGTCGAGTCGATATAAAAAGATGCGCATATGCCGGGAAAAACTCCCCTCAAACCCCCTTCTTCCGTTCAATCTATCATTTCAAAATTCGACAGAGGTGTGCGTCGTGTTCATGTGCATCTATATTGCAAAAATGGTCGAAATCGGATAAATACAGCAAAAGTTATGCTAATTTCACACCCCCTCGTCAATAAACTGCTTAAAAATTCTACTACATGTAGAAATGGATACATGTGTGCTAGAGTTACAAAATTTGATGTGGAGACTCGTGTGTGTAATCGTTAAAACTGCATCCACATTTTTTCAATGGAACCGCCCCTTTCCCCTGCAATCCATTTGCCTTAATTACTGTCACACCCCCTAATATATTGATTTGACAATTGTCACAGACATTATTTAACGACATTGGCCCAAGAATACTAGAGTTATGGGTATAAAAGTAATTTTTGCCCATGGGGGCAGCTATTATGGAATAGCCAACTTCCCAATAGGAAAACTTGTCAATTGGAACTTCCCGATAGGAAAATGTTTACAGGCATATTAGGCATCTTATGAAAATAGATATAAAAGTGGATACTTCCGTTAGCATTTTACCTTATATAGTGTTTATAAAGAAAAAGGGTACAGGGTATTCCACTGTCGGGCACCGTCCTGATTGCAACAAATTTTTTGTTATTGTTTTTTGTGTCCGCTCAATTTAGCATTGTTTTCATTTGATTGAACTTTGGCTAAACGTCAAATCGACAGACTAATTAATAACAATCCTTGTCCTTTAATTAAAAAACAATTACTTAAAATAAAGTCCAGCTCAGCTGCTCACTTATAAATATATTTTGAGCTCATCCAAAATATTTAATTGCAATTTTTTTGCGCTGTTCATTTGGGTTTTTATGCTGATAACATTTGTATGAATTTATTAATTTTTTTTTATGCATACAAGTGTTTGTGCTTGTGTGGGAGAGTGCAATTTCGGTTTTTTTTTCTTTCTGCAAGTTATCAAAGTGCTTAAAGTTCATTGACATATGAATAAATTTACATTTGAACTTTTTTGTGCCTGTCAAAAAATTAAAAAATGTCATTAGAAAAAAATATACATTAAAGTCAATGACTGAAGAGCATTTTTTTAAAGAATTTTTCAAGCAAATTGTAAGTTAATTTTTTAGTTCTTTTGGTTTTGGTCTGCTCAAGGTTCTATCTAAAAAGTCTTTAATCCACAATTTTAATTTATTAATTATTTCGCAATATTTTGGACTCCCTTGTGTTACAACATCTGCTTGTGGCGGAGCTTAGCTTATGGGATAGAAAGAAGTCATATAGTGGAAGCCGAGGTTCCAATCATTGGGCATGCTCTCATCTGCAAAAGAGCTGGTGCCTGCACCTTACCAACTCATTGCCGCATGTCTTCAACAACTCTGTCTGTCTGGTCATCTACGCCAACAGCTTTGTTGTTCTTCAGCCGCTTGATTACGATCCTAACTTCGTCATGGCTAAGGACGTCGGAAAGTTAACTCCGGCAGTGGCATTATTCCCATTCTCACAATGCAACAAATTTGAGCTCAATAAAAGGCGTATAGCTAAGATATATCTTTTCCGGTAAAGTCAGCAAATCTCATGTTACTCGTTAACCTTACTACCGATCGAGGTGAACTTTATGACAAATTAAAGACAATTAATTATCGGTTCAATGTTTCTCAGACAGTTTTGGTCTACCTTAATTCGATTGCTATTTAAAGGTCCCCGAACAGCGCCCCAAATTTACCGGAAATTGTATGTTTCAGACATAGGTTTTTTTTTTGTTTGCATAGTGTAATAAGCCAGAGTAGTGCTCCCTCCACAACCACAGTCCTCTCTGCAGGAAGACACACCGTTAGGTTAAAACGACTGCCAGATTTCTAACCGGCACACTTAGGCTGAAGCTCGGCCCATTGTAAAAACGCAGGATCTACTTATCCTTATTCCACCCACTAGGGATACATGCTTAGATTGAAGTACCCCCAAGCTAACTGTTTGTTTTACAAAGGGCAGGTCGAGAGTAAAAGTAGTGCTCTGCCCTCTTCCTCTTCTTCGTTCAAGCGAACGAGCTTGTTACCGATATCGATTTTGATGACATTGAGGTTAAGGATTTGTTGGCTACTACTACTATCACTATAAACGTTAATATTGCCTGAGACGCAATTGGAGGCCCTGAGGCATGAGAATGCCTTCTTTAAGAAGAAGGAGGCGTTGGTGCATACTGGCTGACCATTCATTCCTTGTGCGGAAGAAGGGTATTGAAAGGATTGCAGAGGTACTCTACTTGTACAGAGTGGTTGTTTTCTGGGAAAACAAAATCGTGCTACAATTTACTCTTGACCAAATATGAATTTTATCCAGTTATTTGAGTCACACAATCGTATGGACGATAGACAGGAGAGAAAACGTATAACATCCAGCGTTGAAATCGAGGGCTTTACTTGTACCACTCTCAACTTTTTTTAAGTTAATTTAGCAGGAATTGACTCAGGGAGGGTGACGACGATTTTTGCCGATCTCAACGATACTGCTTGAATAACAAATATATTTTTAGTTTTGAAACCTAACTCGATAGTCACTTTACATGTTATGGCATTTGTCACGTGATTCTCTTCAGTCTTCCGAGTGTCATTCAAAATTTTGCTGATAATTTTGTTGTTGTTTGCTCTTTGAGTCCAATATTATTGTTGCTGTTCTTTAGCACCTCGCTGTCTGCACATCGCCTTCCGAGTCATTGATAAAAAATATACAAAAAAAAATTCGACAAAAAATTCGCAGCGTTGGCAGAGTAACCCGAAACTTTAACTAAATTCACATTGAACTAATGTTTTCGTTACTTTTATTATTAGTAATGTTTCGTTTGTTGTTGGGTTCCCTCGATGTTTGTTGTTATTATTTTGTGGTTTTCGCGGAAGCAGTCAATCGGCTTTTTGGTGATTACGCGCTCTTTTGATACGATATTAGCAAACGCAAAGGCAAAACAACAACAAAAGGCGAAAGGAGAATTGCACCGAAACAAATAATCAGGCGCGATAAAGCGATAAAGAACGACGAACGCGTCGTTGAGTTTTCATATTCTTATTTTGAAAATATTTATTTTTTTGGATGTTCCCAGGAAAAAAAGCGCAACACTGCATATTTGTGTGCTGATTGTATTTGTGCTAGAGATGGGCGCGTGACTAACGTCTAAGTGGCTATATGCTGTCGCCATTATGAATGATTATAGGTAATTTAAGACACATTTTCTTTTATAGTAGAAAGACACAATGAAAATGTTATATTTGCTGGCACACCGCATAAAAAAAACTACAACAACAAACTTACAGAAACAACGAACGCACAAACATAAAAAAGTCCTGTTTCTCCTTCTTTTTTACATCCATCTATAGAAAATTTTGTATTTTTATCGATTAATTTTACGTTACATTGTAGTTTTGCATTTATCTAAAATCAAGAATTGTTATTTTTAAGATATTTAATGTCGGTTCCGTTAATTTTTTTAAAGAATGCATCTCTTTAACAGTTTCCGTAAGTTAATATGTATTTGTCTTTGCTCACATGAAGATATGAATTTTCGGAATAGACGGAAAATATCCCGATAATTTTATTCAACGAGTAGATTCTCTCTAAAAGTTGTATCTACAGCAGACTATAATATCAATAGGATTACATGTTCTAACCCCGTATAAGTTTGAGTCTTAAATTCCAACACATTATTCGATATCGATAACTATATATTGTTATAGTGCCTTTTAACGTTATAGAGCGAATTTTCGAGTCAATCCCCAAATTAAGTGACTTACGATTGTGCTGCAAATTTATCGATAACACTGATGAAAATACAATTGCTAGGCGATAACAATGAATATCGAATGACGTATCAATCGATTGTTAGCTATGTTGATTTGGTTTTCAAGGCATTTTTATCGATGAAACAGACGATCCTTTTTATATATGCAATAGTTGCTGATAAGCTCTTTTCATATAAACGACTATTTTTATACAAAAAACAAACTTTTTTTTTGCATATAAGCAATTATTTCATATAAACAATACCGTCAAATAAGCGATATGTGCTATACTTTTGTTTTGAAACTGTTTTTCCTCTCTCGGTAATTTTCATAATCTATTATTTGCTTTCAATCAAACATGATTGTACTATAGATGGCACTTTCAAAAATATAGTTGCCACTCTCGATAATATCGATGGCTTATAAGTTGTCGACTATTTTTCCACCATCGATAGTTGCATCGTAAATTCGATCGATAGCACTAGTTCTGGTTTTTTCATGAGTGGGTGAACAAAAAGGAGTTGTTCAATAAAGTGAAAACTTTAAAGTTTTTTAAAATCAACGAAGGCACCATTATATAGATCGCTTATTTTTATTTTGACACTCAATTAAATGTTTTAGCACTATCGAGCGCATGGCATTCAATCGATAACACTAACTAATCGTACACTAAGTTCAAACTATCGCAGCAATTGGAAACCTATTCACGATCACGCTCAGGAACTCTGTTGTTTTGTAATGCTCACGCCATTATTCACGTCCCCAACTCTAGTGGCGACCTGTCTGGTTTGGGGTCTAGCATAGAAAGTACGCAGTTAAGTTTAGTATGAAACACGCGCTGTTAACTTTCGCAGAAACCGCTCAATCGACAAGCAAACAGAAACAAAAACAAACCAAGAACTGACGTCGTCATAGTAAAGTGCAGAATTTGTGGCCAGTTGTTTTAGTATCTGTAAGATACTTATTTTTAGTGCTGCACTTTTCCGGTTTGCTGAAAGGGACAGTGCTGTCTCTTGCGCATTCCTTCATCGTAGAACACAACAAGCTAATCAGTATGTAAGGCCGCAGCTAATTTATGCAACACTTTAAAAGAGTGTCTCAGCCAAAGGCCGTGCTCACTCCGGTCGATCCTTTTGATATTTGCTTCCTTTAGACCAACAAGCTTAGCCATAAAAAACAGCTACAACAACAACACCTTGGCGTTTCCTCTTCAATAAAAACTCAAATGACATTTGTGGAATTTCAAAGGCTTTGCGCGTCTTCATCAGTCGAACAAACCAGCGATTTTGGCCATTGAACTTGTGCCAAGTTTGTGCTTCTTTTTTCCATATTCTCTTCTTCTTCTTTTTTTTGTAGTCTGTATCTTTTTCTATATGTTTTTGAGTATATATAAGTCTGATTTTTTTTTTTTTAAATTGGCAGCAGGCGCTGTGCCTTGCCGCTACGTGTTAAAATTGTGTATTTTTGGCCGAACATTTTGCGGTTTTTATAACTCGCAAAAGTAATTATAAATTTGCTTAGAGGGCGTTATTTATGACCTGCCTTCTTGGCGGCGTGTGGAAATATTTTTGATAGCATCTTTTTTTTCGAACCAGTGTTTTCTTTCAATACGTTGAAATTAAAATGTCAAGCTGTGTGCTATAGAGATTGACTATATAACTGAGCAGATTTCGAGGGCAGTCGCACTTAAGATAGTTTGATATAATGCCAGATATCCGAAAATATCTTTTTTGTGACAAATGTCTCAGCACGAATACTTCTTGAGTTGAGGAATGAATCAGTTAGGTTAGGTTAGGCTAGAACGGCTGCCAGGCTAACTGCCTGGCACACTTAGGCCGTATCTCGGCCCGTTGTGCTATCGTAGGATCTCGTTTTCACACCTTCCCCGTTAATCATCAGATCCAGAACCAGAAGGGAGACCATCCCGATGCAGCAATGAAGTCGGCGATCTTTTTAGATCTTATTTCGGACAGATTAGCAATAGTGTCTGCCTAAATGTTCATATCTTCGCCTGCAGAGAGCCGGACAATAGCAGAAGAGATGCTCCACCCTTCCAACCTCTGCCTCGTCCCAACAGCTCCTGCAAAAGTCATTAGCCAATGTCCCGTGATGGCACGTACAACCATAGAACACCTCTCCCTATTCAGAGAGCAGAGCTACACTGTACAATTAGACATATTATTTTAATCGAAGCAATTCCTAATATGAAGCTTACAAGTGGCCATAGGCATACTCGTGCCGTACCCTGTCTGGCAAGCTCGTCAGCTTCGATACCTCGATGTCCTGGTGCCCATATCAGGCTTATAACGAACTGTTGGGCCATCTCGTGCAGAGACATGCGACAGTTTGTTACAGATATCGAATTTGACGACATTGAACTAATTGATTTGATTTAAATGAATGAAATGAATGAGTTAGATTTCCAGAAAATCAATAAGAGTTTTGTTTTTGTTCATTTCAGAAGGTTTTAAGTATTGCAGCTATATGAAAGATGTGAAACTTACTTTTTGTCATAGACGAATTAATTGGAAAAAGTTACACTTATCGTCGAATTTTCATTTAACAAGCTTAAAGCGAGTCTTCAGACAAGGTGATGCCCTCGCCTGCAACCTCTTCAACTTTGTGATGGAGAATGTGTTGCGAAAGGCCGTCAATAAGTATAAAATTTTAAGTGAAATTCCTGCGAATGTTATCTATGACTTTCTTTAGAGCTTTTCCCTAGAATACGGTCATCATTAGGCGTGACATGACTGCAGCAAGATTACTTAATGCACTGAATGTTCCGAGTAATTGATAATGAAGTTTTTTGCCACTTGACTAACTTGAACCAAGCACTTATTTAATATGAATAGTTTAATCCACTATGAATATGCAGTATGTGAATGTCGCTGCGTAAATAATTCCATTCATTAACAACAACGTAAGTTTGACAAGAATAATATGTACACTTGCGTAATCTATTTGACACTTGGAAGTGCACTTGCCACGCCCCCACTCGTTACCATAGACAACAATTGGGTATCATAACCGTTTAAGTAATCCGTCAATTGCGTTTTACCGGAGTGCTTTCAAAAATGATAGTAACTTTATTAAAGCAAAATGAACTGCAGCAACAAAAGAAGTGTGTGTGTGTGAGTGAGTGTGAGTGTGTGTGTGAGTGTGAGTGAGTGAGTGTGAGTGTGTGTGTGCCTGGAATGCTTGCATGTCAGTTAAAGGCGCGTTAAGTATACGCCGCGTTGCGCACCAGAATCAGCGTCGCATTTTATTGTGCATATGTATTGTGTGTGCTTGCGCTTAAAGTGCAACAACAACAATAAAAAACATATGCATAATAAAAACAAGTAAAAAAAACTTAATATAAATATATAAATATATTTTTTGTTTTGCTTGTCATTTCGCAATTTTGATTAAATTAAACGTGCAAATACTGGAATAATTAAAGTGAGTATAAATGCGATAGATAGCGAGAGAGGGAGATAGATAGAGAGAGAGAGAGAGATAGATAGATAGAGAGAGAGAGATAGATAGAGAGAGAGAGAGAGAGAGAGAGAGAGCGAGCGATTGAACTAATAAATGCTAAAACGCAGTAGACCAGTCGATCGCTCAATAAAGACCATACACTCTCTCTCTTTTTCTCTTCAGCACGGATCGTGTGCCAGATTTTAAACTGCAATGCCGGGTTCACACTCTATGACACTGTGACAGTGTGACGTGTGCCAAATGAATGAGTCACACGGCTGTGACAGAGAAAATGAATATGTTTAGGTGTAAACACCTTTTTACATTATGACAGTATGACTGTATGACGCTGCGGCCAGAAGTTCAATGAACAAATTCGTGAACAAAAACTACGAAAAGAGTCATACGAGAGCGAACATTTAATGTGCAAGTTTTATTATTATTGGCGTTAGCGGGATGAACCAAAAAAGCAACTTGCAACTGGCCGCGTGTGCCGTTTTTGGGCATGGTTGCTTGACGACGACGACGAAGATAATGATAAGCCTAGAGCAAAGAGATCTTGCTGGGTGAGTCAGGAACGAATATGTCGCTTCCAAAGGAAAACACTGGCCGTCGTAGCGACTCGGCACTTACCAAACAGTTCTCTAATAGCACATGTAAATTAATAAATGAATAAAATATTTTACCAAAGATGCAGTGCGGGACTTGCTTTCCATCATCATAATGGGCTAAAGAAACGACATTGCCTCGAAGTACGGGAAGCTAGGCTTTTTGTTGTGATTTTAAAGCGTTCTGAAATAAATAAATAAGATGGGCCTCTAAAATGGTACCAGTGGCGGCAAAGCTGCGAACAGCTTTAGTTTGGTATTAAATACTCACACGATATGTGTTTCTCAAGCTGTTCCACTTATCGATAGCATCTTTTTTACTGACGTTCAATTGTTTTTTGTAGCCCGCCGCGACTACATTCCAGAGGCATTCGTACTGCTCCACGGCTTGAATTAGCGTTTTGATACATTCAGCACTCCAATCAAATCCAATTTCCATTTTGTTTCAAAATTGGTATTTAAATAAGCTATATTTGCATTTGAACTATTCTATGAACTATACACTGCGGTGGCAAATTTTGTTCTCCAAAAGCGCCAGCTGCTGTGACACGAGTCGTGTGACACCAAACGATTACTTGTGTTCACACTGAGAATGTATTCGTTCATGTGACATTTAGTAACTGTGCCTACGGGTTTGCTGTTCACACTGAGTTATGCCCGTATGACAGCAACGTGTGACGCTGTGTGCCCCAGTGTAAACCCGGCATAACTCTTAATATTTGAGTATCTTTACAGCGTTGCACACGCCAACAAGGAAAGACTATGCTGCTGCACTCAAACAGTTTGCTTGCCAATTGTCATTCTGCTGCGAATGTCAAAGAGGGCCTTGCTTGATTAGCGCCGCTCTCTCGATCACTCGCTCTCTCGATCTCCCGTTCTCTCGATCACTCGATCACTCGCTCTCTTAGGCTCTCAAAATGTGTTGGCAGGTGCGTCGGCAGCTTAAGCTTTGCTTGTTATGCTATGGCACACGCCCCTTGGCAACGCTGGCGTCAGCTTTGACGTTTACTGCGACGTCAGCATCAAAGCCACGCGGAAGCAAAGACCACGTGATGCATCGGTTCTAAGGGCTCTGTAAGACTGCACTTAAATGTGTTATTGTTTTGCCAACTGCATTTTGTAAACAATATTTATTATTACTATTGTCATTAAAACTCACGACGTCTTTTACAACTTTTTATTGGCAATTACTTTTAAGACATAGGACGTAGTAGTAAAAGTAATAGTAATCTATTGGAATTTGCCTTGGCGTACTTGAAAAACACAAAAAAAAAAGAATGTTAAATATGCATAGCGCTAAACTGTTAGGAATTTCGAATATATTTACATAAGCATTTTTACATTGCCCGAGGTTAGTTGTTTTACGAGTAGAATTTTGTTGCTGTACTCTAAAGTGCACAAATTTAAATTTTTACGGCTTAGTTTTATTTTATTTGGTTTTTTTTTTTTGATTTTAAAGCGGCGCCCCCATTTGTTGCACTAATTATGGCCGACGTCTAGCTAGTTTTTTTTTTTTTAATTAATATTGTACTTAATTTAGTATTTTTTTTTTGTGTACTGACAGCTGCCGTATAAATTTATGTGGCACCCCAACATTTAACGAGTTGTGCACGAAATATCTCAAATTGCAATTACAACCAGACATGTAAAATGCAAAGTATTCGAGCGTGTAATAATTCGGCACTTGTAGCTGTAATTTGGCTAAAATGTTGGCATATTTATGTTGTTTACATGTAGAAACACACACATTTAATAGACTAAACATGAGTGACGCTAGATTTTTGTAGTTTTTGAGTGAGGTCAGTTTTGTATATATATAGCGGGCTGCTGTTATCACAAAGTTGCAGTCAACTTTAGACTTCATTTCGAGTATGAGTCAAAAACTATTTAACTACGGTTTGTTAACCGCTATCGTAGTCGTTTGTGGCGACTGAAGATGGTAAATTAATGTAATCTGAGCCTTCAATGCCTCAAGAGTAGCTGGCTTACCATACACCCTTTATGGCATATTTACGAGGCTACTTTCAGTGCCCGGGGTGTAAATTATATGGACTCTACTTTTAAGCCTTTCGGTTATTATATTGTGCGCTATTGCGGTTCACTTGAGAGCTCTGGACGCGGTTGCCAAAAAGTACCCTATCTTGGCTCAAATTAAAAAGTCTATAGCTGCCAAACGGAAAATCAACTGCTTTTCATAGGTAAAATAAAATAAATCCATTATTTCAAGCGCTGTTGAGATCTTTTTAACTGCCTATAACAACCCGTTACCGGGTGACGACCTGATGTACAGCACTCCATGAGGCGTCTCTGTAAAGCCAAAGTTAGTTAGTATGCTCTCTACCTGGTCTTTCCAACGGAGACATGGCCTGCCTCTTCGTCGCCTTCCTACGACAGCGGCATTGAACATCCTTTTTCGCGGGAGCTACTTTATCCACACGATCGCTTAGTTTTACCAATGATGCCAATATCATCTGCGTGGCGAGCAACTGGATATCTTTACAATTGTATATTGTCCCTTTCCTATGTACTTCGGTATTTCAGAAGCCACTCTCCATTGCAAATTTGAAAAGTTGTATGTCCTTGCTCGCTTCGCTCACAATCCACTTGCCCCTCTCGAGATAGATCATATTTCTCTTCCTCCTTCTCCACCTTATCCTCATTCCAAAAGCTATCTGACAAAAACAACCCGATTTAAGTTTTGGATTCATTTTTATATTATTATAGATTATTTAGAAATATTGTAAGTGCTCTGCGCTGGCAATGTACAGTTTGCTAAACAAATTAACAGTTTCGCTTGTTGTCATACACGTGTCAGAACTAGATAAACGCTCCTAGATTTAGAATCTAAAAATATATATATTGTGGTCATAAAATGATTCACTATTAGCTGCGGTTTTGACGTAAAAAATTTAAACAAAGAAAGTTTAACTCTCTCTCTCACAGTGTTGGGTCTACAAATAATATTATGCAAATATTTAAGGCTTCTACAGTACTAAATCGCATCGTATTACATGTATGGAAATTTGGTTGACATTGAAGTGTGATTCATTGGCATTCATTACCATCTGATTTCATTTTGCTGAAAAGAAACAAATTTGAAAAGTGGAACTATTCTGGTTTTTCCCCATTTAGAAAAATGCATCAGGAAAGTTCCATTTGTTATGTGAGGATTGTAATATCCGTTCAATTTGCAGAAAGTGAGAGTAATCGGCTAAAAATGCTGAAACAGCGATAATAAAACAATATGTGCATAGCTATAAGATTCTCAGTTTTGATCATTGATGTTTTTCACTTATAGATAGATAGTTTTTGCACAACGACGTATTACACGTTGGCTCAAAAACGTACTTAAAACACTTTTGGATTGCTGAACTTTGGTTCAACACGATTTCCGGCACATGTAACAGTAGCTGCAAAGCCCTTCTTCGAAGTATTCGAATCGCAGATTTTACCATCGAAAAAGTTTTCAGTGTGTACAAAAATGCCAAAAATCAAAAATTGCGGATAGGAAAACGATTGTAAATGATGATTCGAATAGCAAGATCCACTGTTTCAGATAAAACTCACCATTCCATAACTCAAAAGATTCTTTAACTAAATTATGGATCGTATTAAGATAATTAGACCGTGGGAAACCCCATATTACCTATTTACGTCAAGAACTGTAAAAGTTCCTGTTATGAAATAGCAGCGTTAAACAGTTAGTAAACATAAATAGTAAACACAGAAATTAATAATTATTTACTCCTTAAATACAGTATTGCGACTTATCTGCGACAACAAACCTGTTCAGGTGTAACGTACTTATTTATTTAAGATAAGCCATGCATACAAAGGCAGCTAAAAATTTAAGCTACCTAAAGATTATATAATAATATATCTATATTCTAAGGGAGTTAGATTTTACTGCAAATATATAGATACAATATAAAGAGGTTTACTTAATAGGATTAGACGCCAAGAGAAATGTTTAATCTTTTCTGATTTGGTTAACGGCTTCGACTTTGCATTCCCAAATTAAGGCACATTAAAAGGTTTATGGTTATCGAACGAAAGATTAATATGTTTCATTTGAAAATGCTTCCAGCACAAGAATCGCTCTTACATTTTTCTAATTCCGGCAACTTTTTTTCCGTCACGTCATATATGTGTTATAGAAATTGAAGATTACATAAGCCACAAAAAAATACTTGTTTAAAAGATGACTTGCTCGTTAAATTTGTTTCGCTGATTTCGACAACTTCTTTTTCCGTGACTCCATTTATGAGACATAGAAATGGATGATTTCACTAGGCAATGTTCACTTAACTTTTTTAAAATACGCCTTGTCGTTAAATTTGTGTTAGGATTGTCAGTCTTCCGAGCTTTTCTCTTGCAAAAAGTAATTCGGCACAGGGTAGAGCATTCAGGGTTCGATTAGGCACACCGCAAGCGTTGATAGGAAATATCGCTGCATATAACTTAGGAAGACAAAGCGATGCCCTCTCCTGCGACCTCTTCAACATCGGAATGGGACTGTATTCTATAAGTGTGTCCAATTGCTTGCATTCATTACGCGGATGATATCGGAGCCTTTACGGCTATTGAAAGAGAATCTGTCAGGTTGTAAATGAGAGCAAGACGAAGTATATGCTTTGGACTCTCAGATTGATGTTGAAAACTATACTTTTGATGTTGTCAAGGATTTCGTCTGGTTGACGAACCACCAAAAATGATGTCAGCATGGAGATCAAGCGGAGAATCACTCTTGCCAATATATGTTACTTTGATCTCAGCAGGCCAATGAGTCGTAGAGCCCACTCTCGCCAGACGAAACTAACGTTGCTTTACGGCGCTGAATCATGGGCGATGTGCGTAATCTGATGATAACGCCCTTGGAGTGTTTGAGCGGAAAATACTCCGTAAGATCTTTGGCCTTTTACGCGTTGGCAACGACTATCGCATTCGATGGAACGACCAACTCTATGAGCTCTAAGACGACATTGCCATAGTCAAGCGAATTGGCAGTCAGCGGCTTCGCTGGCTTGGACATGTGCGTATGGATGAAGAAGCTCCTGCGAGGAAGGTCTTCAATGCGAGTGTCGAAGGGAGGTGACGTAGGGGCAGACCATGCCTGGAAGGACCACGTAGGTGATAACTTAGGAAGTTCCAAATTTATATGCATGTTATAGGATATCTTCTAAACTTTTATGACAGGGAATCTAAAATCATTTATAGCCGCAAAGCTTAAATATTTACTTGATATTCAATGCTAAGCTGATAGAAAAAAAATGAATTCGTTTTACTTTTATTGATATTCATAGACGATGTGTGGTCATTATTTTAATGGCCGTTATCAAACATAAATATCAAAGTTTGGCATTTAATGAACTTTTTTTTTGTATCATAGATATAAAAGTACTATAGAATGAAACTGGTTTGTGTCAGCCCAAAACTTACTGACTTTTAATAGCTCAAAGTGGCGTGCAAAAAAAAAGAAGCGAATTATTAAAAATTTATTGAGAAATTATCTCATATGGTCATAAAATGTCGGCACATAAACCATAAAAAAAACTAATATAGACACAAACTGACCAAAGAAACTAAGTTGTAGTAATAAAAGTAAAAACTAAAGTTTTGTCGATTTCCAGAAAGAAGTCAAGGAAGATAAACAGTTTTTATGTGGCCGCTGCAGCAACTTAAAAAACACTTTGAACACTTTGCTCATGTGTTTGCACTTTTATTTTTATATTTTTATTTTTATATGATTTTATTTTTGGCCCAGACCAAACACAGCGCGCTGCGTCTGCGGCTGATGCGTTGTGACGTGAAGCCTCAACTGAGGATAATAAAATTATATTGAGAACTTTACGCTAAACGCGTTGAAAATTTATGGCATGCCACAATTTGCTTGCGGCACAAATTGGCACATACAAAACGCCCACAAAGCTGTTCCAGAGGCGTGGCAACTTGTCTTGCCTTGGCTTCCCTTTGGCTTCATAAAATCTACACACACACACACATACAGATACAATACAATGTATGCTTGTGTTTGGAAATGTATTACAACTCTAACTAGTAGTTTTTGGTGTTTCTCTGCATCTAGTACGTTTATCATTTCAATGGGCCCATTTATGTCCGGCTTAATGGCCCGGGTGTACGACTCTTAGCGGAAGAGCATGACAAGTGTAATGAAAGAGCAGAAACATTTGCTCGTAAATTTCTGATGAATGCGCTGCCCTTTTTTTTTGGGTTCTTTGTTTAGTGTAAATTGTTTACGATTGCAATTTGTTAAAGCAGCAAAATTGTTATTTAATTTTTGTTCGATATAGTCCAAAGGGGTCAATCTTTAAGCCCTTTAAGCCGGCTGCTTCCAACTGTTTGCCACATAATCAATCAGAGTGGGTCAAATGCAGTAATTACAGAGAGAGAGAGAGAGAGCGAGTGAATGTTTAGATACTTCAGAAAGCAGCACTTAATGCAGCGGGATTTGCTAAGTGTACTTAATGAATGTCATAAACTCTTATAAGCAGCGAATGAGGCTGGAGAAACACACACTCGCATCACAGAATCGCAGCGATGAGACGTTGTCTTTGAAGGAACGACTGGCATGGACTGAAAGGAGTTTGGATTATGAAAAAACGAGTGCTTAAAGCTATACTCTTTTGGCATTTCTTTATCTTAGAAGTTCATGAAAATATATATAATCAAAGTATTTAAAAAGACGCTGACAGCTAAACAAGCAGAAGATCAGGTAGCAAAGTCTATAAAGGCAGATTTGAGTTCCCTCCAACTTGGCATAATGTAGCGCTATCTAGCGTGCGCATATGCTATCAATATTACTATACTCTCTCTACTAATCTTTTCGCACTATCTAGCGTTCATGTAAAGCCATGAGCAACACCATCCGTAACGGCATTTGAATGTAATAACAGATTTGCACAGTAAATTTCAATGATTAAAAAGTGATTTATTGAATTTCGTTGTAATCGTGCCGGCACAAGTGACACCGAACGTTCAGGTCTGCCAAAAGAGTTCGTCATGGCAGAAAACGTCAATCCAAAGTCATGCGTAACACCATCCAAGCGTAACGCCAATCGAGCGTAATAACAGATTTGCACAATCAACTTCAATGTTTAAAAAGTGATTTACTGAATTCCGTTGTAATCGTGCCAGCACAAGTGACGCCAACCGTTCAGGTAGTCCAAAAGAGCACGTCACGCCACAAAACGTCGATGCAATGATATTCGGCATGAATGAAAGTGCTTGACATGACTGCGGCTGTACGCATCTCAACTAAACGGGTACAATACATTTTACATGAACTACCGCGATTGGTCACACTCTACAATAAGACCTGTGTGTTTTGAGAGTATACATATCAAATGAGACATCATCGGTCGGTGTACGCCAATCGTGCGAAAATTAGTGGAAATGATATCGAGTTGATATTCTTCACTAATCGGGCGAAAATGAATTTGAATAATCGGATGATATCCATCAAATGAGACAATATCGGTTGCTATATGCCAATCGGTTGAAAATTGCTGCTCATCGAGATAATATCTATTAAATGAGACATCAACGGGGGGTATAAGCCAAGCGGGCTACAATGAATTTGGATAATCGTGCTGTTCATTGAGACGATTTCCATCAAATGAGATATCATCGGTTGCTATATGCCAATCGGCTGAAAATTGCAGCGCAAATGATATCTATCAAATGAGACATCATCGGTCGGTACAAGCCAATCGGTCGACAATGAATATGAATAATCGTGTTGCTTATGGAGCATCATTTAGTTACAACGTAAAAATTGATATATATATATACATAGTAAACCAGTCCTTTCTATCTATCTATAATGATAAGCGCTTTGTGCCCCCACTGGAAGGCATTGTAATAGAGAAATTAAACCCCATGGTGGATCTGTAGACAGTTCGTTGTGATGCACGTAGTTTCAACCTTATTGCTTACTTTTAAAACGGTAAAATAATCACCCACCAACGTATTTTAATCGATGATTCAATTTGGATTGGGTGCCGAAACGATCGCATTTGTGCGAAGAAAAAAAGTGATTTTATGGTAATAGTCAAAATGGCAAAAATCCATCAATTGAGCTACGGGCTGCTACTCCATCCCATCATTCATATATTCTTCAGATTTAGCAACCTGCCAACATTTTCTGTTTCCAAACCTGATAATTTGTGACGGCGGCAAGGCATTTGGTTAGAATGAAGAAGTCATGAGAGAAACGTAAGCCTATTTTGAGGAGCTTGAGAAAACACTGGAATGAATGTATCGAGTTAATAGAAGACTATCCAAAAGGCCACAACTAACCTAAGGGGCGACACACACATACGAAAAGAAACCTAAAAACAAGCACACAAACAAACTTTACTTAAGTATCTTAGACATTTATGAACTTGGCTCGAATTCTATTGCATACATTTTGGGGCAATGGCCTCGTGCCAGTCGATAATGATGGCAGCAAAGACGCCAGCGCGCAAATTGTACATAATTTGGCCCGATTTTGCATTGTTGTTGCTGCAACTGCAGCTTGTTGCAATTGCTGAAGTTTTGCGGCAAAGCTGTCGGCGGCGCCTTTGGCTGATTGCTAGCATTGAATGGCAGCAAAAGCTTTTCCTTTTCCATTTTCCATTTTCCATTTTCATTTTCTTTGCTTTGCTTTTGAGCCAAGCAACAGTTTTCCACTCCATTTCCATTTCCCTGCTGGCCGCTGCTTGTCAACGCAGCTGTCCTTATTCTCCGCCTGCTCGTCCTCGTTTGAGACAAATGCGACACTTATGGCATGCTTATACTGCATTTGTAAGAGTGTGCGAGTGTCTGTGTGTTTGTGTGTACCTTTGTGGCAGACACACATGACACTTGTCAGAAGTTTTTAGTGCTACGGTCTGTTTATTTTGTCTTGTTTCCCTTTTTATTATTGTGGCCACATTGCATTATGATAACTGAAACTAACTTTACTTGTTACCGTTTTTTTATGGCCACGCTTAAAGTTCGCTGCAGGTGAAATTCAATCAAGCGAATTTCACAAAATATACATAAAATAAAAGGAAAAACATTTCTTGAGTTCACTCTTTTATTTTTTTTTTGCCAGTTTCCGCTCGTGCAGCTTCCGTTTCCGGTGCCGCTTTTGCAAGCGCAGGCGCCAAGGCGTCTTGCGATTAATCGACGGCAAACTTTTCTTCTTTCTTTTTTTTTGTACCCCAGCAGCTAATTCCACAGCCTCCTTTTTGGTTTTGTCACAAACTTCTCTTTGACTACATAAAACTTTAGCAAGCCTTCAGCGGGGTAGTGGAAAAAAGTTTCGCAATTTTATATCATATCATCACATCATCATTGGAACGATAATGCTGCTAGTTTTATGTGCTACATACATATCTATGCAACATTTGCCTAACTTTATGTTGCTTAGTTTATCAACATATCAGCCGCATCAGGAAGTTGTTTGAAGGGAGGCTAATTCTACTCAGGCGCTTTTGAAGACGTTTTTTTTCTTTCTGCTATCAATCGCTTTTTGATATACAGTTTGTTGAAGTATTGATTTTGTTTATTTTAGCAAGGACGATGGGTTTCAGTGCATATTAAAGCAGTTACATTAGGAATTTGTGATATTTCTAAATAGCTATAAAATGTTGTTATAATGTTACGGGTCAACAAACTTTTGAAGCTTTGAAACAAACCTAGTTCTCTATTTTGTAACTCAGTGTGTGAGAAACATTGATTAAGCGCGGTCAAGGCCGCATTTTGTGAGGCGCAATGATTAATCTCTTATATTTTCTTCTGCTGTAACTTATTTTTATCGAATTTTTGTTTAATTATAACTTTAAATATTGGAAGATGGCCATATAAACAAACAGAATATCCACTAGCTTGAAAAATGCGGTAATAGTGTGTATCCCCAAGGGATTTCGAGTTTTAGATTCCCAATTTTATTGATCCTTGCTTGACTGCGTGTCTTGTCATGATCTATAACTTCCCTATAAGTCGTTGCTTTTGATGAAAGAATACTTGAAATTTTTTTAGAAAAAAAAAAATTAATATTTCTCCATGTTGTGATTTACATTCCGTCATTCTGTGAAGCATTTTCATCTACGTCGCATAGTGGCGCCATCTGACTTCTTATTGGCAACATTTATAACTTTCGAAGGAGTAAAGATATTTTCAAAATTTAAAATACATGTGACAGAGAATTCCTTAAGCTTCTGCGATACACTGCGATTGCTGTTTGTATGAGCCTCATAATAAAAACGTTGTTGGTGCTTCTGCTGGTGCCATAAAAAAGTGAAACACAAGACAACACAATCTGTTTTCGTCAAAGAGCATGAAAGTATTAGAGTAGAATTTTAAGCCGTTTCATTGAGTCGACTTGCTGAAAAGCGACCATTGCTAAGACAGTGCATACATGAACCTAGTTTTTGTTAAATTTTATCTACGGGCGAGTCGATCTAATAGACACAGCAACACAAACAGCATCACACGTACCCTAACTTGAAAATGATCGCTTTTCAGCAAAAATTTTAAACTTTTTTACGATCCAGGATTCCTATTACTGTCATGCTCTTCTGTTTTTGTATAGGAATTGAATCCAAACCGATATTAATGAAAAAAGAAAACGGAAATAAAACCGTTTACCGTATCAGGAGTACCGGTACTACCGTAATCGTAACCGTATCAGAAAAAAGTTTCGATTTGAATGTCTGCTTCTAATATTTCTAAAATGTATAAAATGGATGCGTTCTGGGGCATAGGTGGCCAGCTGGCAAATAAAGCTCCCCCACCGAATCTTTTGCTAAGTTGTTTCTAAAGTATACCTATTTGTTGTTATCTTTTAACTTACTATTACGCCTATTTTTACTATAAAATAACTACCAACTTCCACGCAGCAAAATGGCTGTCACATTTTATACAGAGACAGCTTTCGTGTTTTCCGATAAAATGTATGGCTGCTATATGATATAGTAGACCGATTTTGATTAAACTTGGCACAAATATGTAGAATAGTCGAAAAACTAAATTTACAATTTTGCAAATAACCGTCAATTTCGATGTTTGGCATCTGCCAGGCGTAACAAGAAGTCAAATTTGCCCAATTTTCGTATGTCAATTGAAAAGTTGCGAACCAAATAGCATAAAACGTAAGCACTCCCGATTGTTTATTTCACATTGATAACATAACTTATCGCTAAATTTCAAGTTTTCGTCAGTCAAAGTTACAGACTTTAAAAACTATACAAATCAAACTATGAGAAAGTATCTCACAAGCGTAATATGTTTGCCAGAGTTATCAACCTCAACATTATGTGCTATATCATTAGGCAGCTAAGCATTGTAGTTGTGACTTATCTATATATAATTGATCTAGGTCATTATTTATCTAATCTCTTAATAATAGTTACCTGCTATGCACCCAACACGCGCCACAGTTACCAGGTGCAAACCTGCTCCAAACTTGTGAACTAATCAATAAAAGTTTGCAAAAAAAAAAAAAAAAAAACCGACAAGAAAATCAAATAAAATTGATAAGCTGTAAATGAGCTGAGCCCCAAACATATCATTGGCACGTGCAATGCCAGGCGGCGCTATAAATGAGGCCCACATGGAGCGCTTAAATAAATTTTTGGATGTTTTGCCCCTGAAAGTGGCGAAAAGGCCGCTAAGTGGCCACAAATTGATGATGGGAATGTGTCAAAAGCAATTGAGGCGTAAGAAAGATCGCACGGCGAATCGTGTTCAAATCATAAACTCAAATTTTATTTATTCTGCCAAATGGTTTACTAATTGATGGGCTCTATATGCCTTATATCTATAAAGGGGGGAACGCTAAACATCAACAAAAATCAAACAAAATTTCAAATGCCAGAAAGCCAAAAATTAAAAATAAAAAGCGCGCGCAAAAACTTAAAGCCTAAGCATTAATTGTTTAAACAATTAATTTGGTTAAAGTAAACAAAAAGAAAGCGACTGACCATAAATTCGTTTGTATCTTGAGATACTATGTATATTGTATCTTAGGGATTGTTTAGTCTTCAGTTCGTAGCGCAAGTGTTTACAAATTGGCAGCATCTAAAATTTTGTTGTTGAAACACTTAAATCGAAACTGTTGGAAGCGTCAAAAAACCGGCTGAACCGGCGCAAGAACGTACATGCTATAAAATTTCAAATGCACTGCAATATATTTATACCCTGTAAACAAAGTGTACAAGGGTATTATAGATTTGTGCAACGTATGTAACAGACAGAAGGAGGCGTGGCAGACTATATGTTCCATGGGCAAAAATGGTCAGGAGCAACAGTCGAGTCGATATAGACATGTCCGTTTGTCCGTGTTGTCGCGTCGTTCTCGGAGACTATAAGAGCTAGAGCAAAAATTTGTTCACCAAAAGAGATGCGCATATGCCGGAAAAAAAAAGAATGCCGATTTACGGCGATACCTTACCCCCTTTCTCCCGTGACAGTTTTGCGCGGTTTACAACCGCTCCGTTCAATCTAGCATTTCGAAACTCGAGAGAGGTTTGCGTCGTGTTTATGTTCATCTATGTTGCAAAAATTATCGAAATCGGATAAATAGATCAAAAGTTATAATCAAAAATATGCTAATTTCACCCGCCTCGCCTATAAACTGCTTCAAAATTCCACTACGTGTAGATATGGATACATGTGAGCTAGACACACCAATTTGGTGTGGAGACTCGTGTGACCCAAGTCAATAAAGCTGCATCCACCTTTTTTCAATGGAACCCCCCCTTTCCACCGCAATCGATTTACCTTAATTACTGTAAAACCCCCAATATTTTGACTTGAAAATGGTCACAGACATTAATATATGTAGTTTTGATCTGTGTTACAAAATACTGGAGTTATGGGTATAAAAGTAATTTTTGCCCGCATAATAGCCAACTTCCCAATAGGAAAACTTGTCAATTGGGATATCGATCTTATGAAAGGAGATAGAAAAGTGGATACTTACGTTCCCATTTCACCGTATTTAGTGTTTATAAAGAAAAGGGGTACAGGGTATTCCACTGTCGGACTGTCTGCATGAAATTGGTTTTTCGAGGGCTAGCAATTAGTTTGGGGCGGAGCAGAGCGGAACAACCTGTACACATTGTCGTTTCAAAATTTATATCTCAATTTCACATCTAAATGCGAATAATCTTTTCTCCATTTTTATTTCATGCGTTTTGCATGTAAGCGTGTGTGTGTGTGTGTGTGTGTGTGTGTGTGTGTGTGTGTGTGTGTGTGTGTGTGTGTGTGTGTGTGTGTGTGTGTGTGTGTGTGTCTGTGTGTGTGTGAAGTTCACTGGTTTCATTTGATTTGTGTGTGAGAATTTCTGCAGCTGTTTAGCAGCGTGCGATATTTTATTTCATTTAGTTTTTTTTGTGCCCAGTCTAACCTTTCATGTATATCTATAAGATACAGATCTGTTGGGGCTGGCTAACTGGCATTTAAAAAACCAGTCAAAGCGCACAATTTTATACCACTTTTATTTGGGGGCTGCGACTAAAGCGACCACAAACATTTGCCACGGCGCATAATGTCTATTTTTAGCAAAGAAATAAAATAAAATAGAATAGAATAGAACAGTTACGGATACAGATACATTTACAGATACAGATACATTTAGGGATACTAGATAGCGTTTGCGGGCCTAACTACCTTTCAAGTTGGTCTAGAGTTGGAGCCATCTATTGAACACAGTTATTTATGGCGCCTAAATATAGATAGCTGCAATCGACTGGACGGACGAACAGGCAATTAAGCTTGCTTATCTAGATATTAAATTTTACCAAATGAGCGCTTAATTTATCTAGATGTGGAATTGGAGTTAGTGTCGTTAAATTGGTATGTATTCTAATTGATTGAGACTTCTGAAACATGGGTTAAACTGAGCTCTATCAAATATTTAAGTGCATTAATGAGCAATAACTTAACGATAGTCGTGCGATGTACGATTTGTGGACAAGTACGATGTATTTTAGAAAAGTAAGCTAAGCTGGCTTACCACCACAAATCTAAGCTATCGATAACAAGCCACAGATCGAAATACGAATTCAATTGAATGTTTAAAATGAAAGTGAATGACAAACCTTAAACGTTCCACTCCATCGATTTACGTTACATGTTAGAGCTAAATGAAAATCAACCAAAGAACTCAGTTAGATATGTGAAAATCGTGGAAGCTGTCGATCTTACAACTGACAGATAAACATTATCCCTAACCAACTATAGGATCAGATTATAGGACATCCATGTTGCTGAGAATGCAGACAATATTTTAACTACTACTTCTTAAGTAGCCATAACAACTCATTGTCGGGTTCAACATGAATGGCGTTTCTCTACTCGAGGAAACCCACCAAGCTCAACTTGGCAGATTATCTTTTGATGCCCGCAAAAGCTCCAGTAGCTGCTCACTTAGTATGACCAATGGTATTGATATGATCGTATGCGAGTAACTGGAACCTCTTAGAGTTCAATATAGTCCCGTTCCGATGTACTTCGTTCTTTTGCAATACCAAAAAGTTAATGCGGTCGCATTATCTGAAGCCTCGCTCTTTTGCAGCTCTCCTAGCAAATGGTGCTTTATATTTGATAAAGATATGCTTCCTGTCTATTTGGCGTTCGTAGGTCTTTTCCAGGGTATGGCGTAGTGTGAACATCTGGTCAATTAGGGATTTACCTTGTCTAAAGCCACACTGATAAGATGGGTACAGTAAAAGTGTCTGGAAAATTGAAAATGGTCATTAATCTCAATTCGTTATGGGGTCAATAACAATTATATCTCCATGCCAGACATATCAATCATTTATTCACTTTAACCGTGAATGTGTGCATTATCTATCAACTCGTTTCAAGCTTCAACAAGCGTAGGCAGCCACGACCCATAGAAAGCTCCTTGAGGCCTCTATGTTTTAAAAGGAAACCATAAATGGGTCATAACCAAGTTAAGAAAAACTCCCAACATTCTCTGTCCAGGAGTTTAGTTTTGCCCCTCAGAGGGTTAATATATTATTGAATATATTTTTTTTACTCTTTTGGTCCCATTCAATTGGGATACTTTTCTATGAAATATACGTGGAATCTAAGAACTAATCTTACAATCCATTTAAATACTATTACTATTTATAGCCGTTTTCAAGAAATTCCATATGGACATTTCCATGGCCACGCATGTGACAAACACACGCCTTTTACATAAAGAAAAACTAAGAAAAACTCAAAATATTTTCCTCTTGTTATAGCGCTTTAGCAGTATTATATTTAGTGTAAAGGCTATGAGCCGTTGAAAGTATGGTCTTAAGATATGAGCAAGCAAAGAGCGCTACGTGACGTGGCAGAAAATATAAGTTTTTGCATCAGTCTTAAAAACTGAATCTTAAATATTTAATATAAAATCTATGAGTTGTTTGACAGTATGGTCTTGAGATATGAGCAAGCAAAGAGCGTTACGTGACGTGACAGAAAATATAAGTTTTTGCGTGCATCAGTCTAAAAATTAAAACTAACTTATTTAGTGTAAAAGCTATAAGAATTAGTTCTAAAACGCATTTTTGACAAAGATTTCCTTAAATTTAGGCACAAAATTCGTGCTTCTCTCAATGTGTAGACTTAGCAGCCAATATAAGTATCTAAAACTGCTCAAGCGGTCAATGAGTTAGCATTAAGAGGGAAAAAACTTCATGGAGACTAATGAATATACTGTCTTATCATGTATTCCAATACAATACACTATATTAAAGAAAATACCTATATTTGCTATACCTTAAAATTTGCTAGGGCTTGTTGAAATTTTCAAGCTACCGTTTTAACTATATTAAAGTTGGCGCTCGCTCAAGGCCATAAAAGCGACGCGAAATGCAAACAAATGGCATCAATAATTTATGGCATACACTTCATTGAATATTCATAACTTAAATCTGGCAGAAACGCAAAAAAGTTCAATTCATCTAGCTAATTGGCGCTATTAAATCGAGGCATACTATATAAGACCACATACGGGTCGAAATAAGAGACAACGCCGGAATGGGGAACAAACGGCAATTGCTATAGAAAAAGTTGCCAAGGCGCTGCATTAAGGCATTTCAAATGCTTATGTAGGTCATACAAACAGATACAGTTACACACCCCTCAGCATAAAGATATGAAAAGCCAAATGAATCAAGTGAAGAAAAAAAAGCAGACATAAATGAAGATACTTTAAGAATAAACTAGGCTTCAATGAAATTTTGGGCCAGAAATGAGCCTAAATCTACAAATAGAAACTTAATACACACTACGGCTTACACATACGTGTCACTAAGGATATTGCATATAGTATACATATATATCTACATATATGAGCATCCTGTTTTGGCACAATTAATGTGCACTGGGCGTAAATGTGTAGCCCCAATTTGTTGCCTGGCAAAAGAGTCTCTGACAAGACAGCTTCCAAATTGACCCAGTTATGCAGAAATAGTTGAAGCTTGGATTCAGTTTGCCAATTACAATTATTACGGCAAATACTAAGGGAGGAAGGGAGAGGGAGAGTGATTCATTCTTTCATAATTTATATGAGTAATTGTTGCCGGGGGTTCAGACAAACCCAAGCACTAAAATATATTAAATCTGTGGCTCGTTTCACTTTCAGCTACAGCTACAGCTACAGCTACAGCTCCATATTCATAACTTTTCTTTTTCAAACTCAAAGTCTTTTCCCCCCTAAAGAGCGAGCGAGCGACGCAGTGCCGCCTTTCTTGTCATCATATCAAATATGCATATTTCATTGGGCCATTTGAGCGGCTTATGGAGCGCATGTAGTAGCGAATTTCTCTAGGTTTCTCCGCCGGAGACAATTGTAACATGTGGCGCTAAGTGCGCTCAGTATAAAAGTCGCGGCAGTCTTTTGCTCCACTCAAGCGCCAAAGCTGTATGTATGCATTTTGGGGGCATATTCAACTAAAGACGCCTGTGAGTATGCTATGATAAAATGAGTAAAGGCAATCAGTCGAGTTGGAGTTGTCGTTCTTTTCTAGATGAGATTTCTTCTCTAGCAACTCTTATAGCTCTACTAGTTAGAACTTTGTTCAATGAAATAACTCTAAGGGTCTGTGCATATATGACATCAGCAAGATTTTTAAGATTTTGAACCACTTCCAACCTCATTTAGACAGCACGCTGTCGCTAATGTGAGCAATCTGCGGTGTAAAAACAAAAAATTTTGGTTTTCTGGCGACCGTAATGTACTGCGGTTGGCCAACCCATTGTTGTGTGTATGACGTTCATTATAGCTAAACCTGTATTTAATTGCAGTTTTTGACTTTGCAATAGCGACGTCACTTTTTTGAAACACCCTCCCCAACTACAACTACAAAAATCATTACAATTTGATAACTTCCCACTCATTTATGAATAGCTCCTAACCGTATTCTTGTTAGTTGACTAGTTAAGCTTTTCAACGATGCGGAACTTCATATACCAAGTATTATTTATGAGCAAACGGGAAATTTCTATGCATACAAGAACTCTAGTTATACATGCTCTATGAATAATAACTTAGTTACTTGCTTATTTGGAAGTTACTTTATAGATTTCGATCATACTTCAACTTTTATTGTTTTTACTGCGTTTTAAATGCATTACCTATGATAATTCAAGAAAACGTTTTCGGACCTAGACAAACCTCATTTTCCTCCTTACCAAAAATTGAAAGCAATTTCTTTACGCTAGAATTGAAAGTAGAACAAATCGAACATGTCAGCAGGGAAACCAGGCGAAGAACCACTCGGCCATTAGATGATATTTTGGTCACAGTTGCAAATGAGGGATAGAGCCAATTTGGCCGAACGAAACTAACACTCTAGCTCAGCTCTCCCTTTATGTCACTGAAGCATTGGTGACCTTGCAGTCTGATTCAAATACCCTTAGAGTGTTTGAGTGAAGAGTCCTTCGCAAGAACTTTGGCCTTTTACGCGTTGGCAACGACAATCGCATTCGATAGAACTACGAATTCAATGGATGAAGAAGATCCCGCGAGTAAGGTATTCAATGCGTATGTTGAAGGAAGGCGATGAAGGGGCAGACTTTGTCTACGTTGGAAGGTCCATGTAGAGGGCGCACTAACTTACTTACCAAATCTATTTCGCCCCCTTCAAAGATATCCGCTTTCGCTGCGATACACTTATAACAAAGAATTGTTCCAGTCTTTGCAATCGAGTCGAACCGGTGTTCCCGGAGTGGTCTCTTGAGTTTTCTGAGTAACCAGAAGTCACACGGTGCAAAATCTGGCGAATACTGTGGTTGCGAAACGATACTTGTCCAATTTTTGGTGAAATAGTCGTTTAAAACCAGTGCCTTGTGAGATGATGGGAAAACCAAGCATAAAACTCAATTGCAGTGTTTGAAGAATCACTGAAAGAAACACATCGGAGAAAACTGTCAACATGATCTTGCTTGACCGGCTTTGACGTGATTTTTTTGGGTTTGGCGCGCGTTTGGCGCGACATTCGCTTGATTAATCGTTTGTTTCTGGGTCGTATGCATAAATCCAAGTCTCATCTCCAGTTATGATGTGTTTTATTTCGTCCAGATAGTCAAAAATTATTTCTTCACAGATGCTAACACGACGCTCTTTTTCGAAAATGTTGAGTGTTTTTTTGTTATCACTCGAGGTTTGACTTCTCTAGACCAATTGTACCTATCCAAATGAAATGCCCAAACTATCAGCGACATACCTTATAATAAATTTTAAGCACTTTTTTTTACTTGCTGGACATGACGTTCATTAGTTGATGTTTTTGACGGATTTGACACCACATTCTTCTCAACACTCCCGCGGCCCGACTTGAACTCGCTGTAACACTTTGTAAACATTCTTTCAAGACAGAGTGCCCCCCCAAAGGCTTTTTGCAGCATCCGCAACGCTTCCATTAAGGAAATTTACCGATTCGTAAATCCCGGAAAGTTTATAACAAGAATTCACCTTTTAATTTGTTCACAGTAATATATAGTCTTCTCTCATTGGAATAATGTATGATTTATCAACTTAATTGAATTGACTTTAGTGCTTCACTCTTTTCATAGAGCATTATATGTTATGTATAGCCAATAAATTAATACCGCTCCACTGCTAATAAATACAGTCCATTCGCTTTATTGGACACTATGCTACAGTTGTGGAGCAAGAAATCACTTCCTGCGCCCATTTGCATAATATACAAATTTGGCTTTTCTTGGCTTAATGCAGAGTCAAAATGTTTGAACGTTTATAGAGCTAAAACTGGGCAGGAATCGCAATCGGTATGACGTTGATTCTATAAGTATGCACATTAGGATAACCAAACATAGTCGCACACACACTCACACACACTCACAAGTGGGCGGAGCACTCTTAAGCATTTAACTTAAAATGATAATTTTATATATTCATATGTGTGAGTGTGTGTGAGTGTGTGTGCGAGTGTGTGCGAGTGTGTGCGAGTGTGTGTGTGTGATCCCTGAAGGGGTGAAGTGTGTAAAACCGAAATGTCATTACAGAACGACAGCGATAAAGAAGCAGAGAGGAAACGAGGGGTAAGAGAAAAGTGACGCCAACTAAGGCAATGAGCAACAGTACATAACTGTGACGCCAAGTAGAAAGTTTTCGACTGACAAACCCAAAAAAGAAAAGTAAAAAAACCCCAAAAAAAAAGTATTAAAGGAAGTCTGGCACAGGTTCAGGCTGTTTGCTATGCGGGTGCTTTAGTTACACGTAGCTTAGATATGAAAGCTGTGTGTCTGTCCGACTGTCTGTCCGTCCGTCTGTTTGTCTGTCCGTCCGTCTGTCTATGTTATGGATACGCATTTGCACAGATACATTTATGAATGTGTGCGTGTGTTTTTATCCTGACGGTGGTAACGGTGATAAATGGCGCCACTGTGCCGTCTCGAGTCGCGACGCTTTGCAGCCGCCGCCAGTTGCGTCAACGTCGGCGTCGTCGTCAGCGTCGCAGCTTGATAGTTTTGTTGTAGCTTTTGTATGCCTTTGGCTTTTACAGTTAGTTTAGTTTGCAACGGTTCATTTAGCTTTGCTTTAAAGCGCGTTGACAGAGTCACCCGTTACTTTTTTTTAAGTCCCACCAGGTGATGACATACACTGCTAAAAGTGTTTGTTTGTTTGACTGCATTGTAATTGTTGTTTGTTGGATTTTTTTTTTTTAGTTGGAACCAAAGCTAAACCTCTAACCGACAGTTAGTGGGTTCTGTCGATTTGCTGTCATTACGTTGCGCAGGATATTTATGACTATTGTTATAAAATATGAATTGACAGCTTAAGCGACAGCAGACACAGAGGACAAACGGCAGACGGTAGCGACATAGACAAGGACTCGACACCGAAGCGACGCACAGTGGTCAAAATAGTTCTAATATTTGATAGTCAATGTTCGATGTGGAACATCTAGTGGGTCACCTTTGGGCTAAAACTGAAACTTTTGCCGCGTATATGCCGTGATGGTCTATGACGATGATGACGCTACATTATGCCAATCCATGATCCAACTATAGGAGAGCGCAACGTCACTGATTCACTTTTTGTACAGCTGGGGTTCATTGTATAGGGGACCGATTTTAATCAAACTTGGCACAAATTTGTAAACTACTAACGAAAAGAAACAAGAAATGTTGAAAACTGAGATACTCTAAGCAAGACTTTTCGAATATTCTGAATGTTTAAGAAAAATAAATATTTCGCAATTTTGTCCATTCGTCCTGGGCCATATATTCTAAGAACACAGTGGGACCTAATACCGTGCTCCTCTCGTGGTGGAGCATATTCTTTTTCCCGTTCCATATTCCCTATCTCAGTTTGTTCTTCTGCTTCTTCCTCGTCTTTTGCTTACCCTTCATCTATCTCTTTCTTTTCCTCTAACGAAAGGTTAGGTAAAAAAAGGAAAAAAATATTAAATAAACACTTAGATAAATTTTTTATTGCTTTTATACTAATTTATTTCTAATTAAAAAAGAACTTAATTGCATTATATTACTTGCATTTTTTCGATTTATATATATGTATATTCTTACGCTCAATGGTAAATTTCGACCACTGTGCGACGCAGCGAAGACAACTTCCAATTAGTGTATGCTCTGTATGCATGTGTGTGTGTTGTATTTATTGCTGTTGTTGTTGTTGCCTGCTTCGCGGGGCGCTCTAAAAACCATAAAAATGTCGGCAGACAATTGAATGGCAAAGCTGGCAAGGAAATTGTAGCAATTGCTTACAAATTGTTACATCAGCTGCGTTGTCTTTGGCTGCCAGTCTTTTAACCCATGTTCGCCACACAAGAAGCACAAAATGTGCAAACTTGGCAAAAAATGCAAAACAACTTATAGGGGGAGTTGGCAAATAAAAAACGCAACAATTGCTTGATTTTTGCCGCCATATCATATAGTATGATTTCATATTTGTCTCAAGCTAATTGCCACGTTTTTCGTTCTTATTTTATTTTTCAGAACTCTATACGTCACAATCTGTCGCTGCACAATCGCTTTATGCGCGTACAAAACGAAGGCACTGGCAAATCATCCTGGTGGATGCTTAATCCTGAGGCCAAGCCTGGCAAATCGGTGCGTCGTCGTGCCGCCTCAATGGAAACGTCACGCTATGAGAAGCGCAGAGGACGGGCCAAAAAGCGCGTGGAGGCCTTACGCCAGGCGGGTGTTGTGGGCCTAAATGATGCCACGCCTTCGCCCAGCAGCAGCGTCAGTGAGGGTCTTGATCATTTTCCCGAGAGTCCGCTGCACAGGTAACTATTAACTGTGGTTCTTTGCTACATTTTAGAACTTTGATAGTAATTTTATCTTATAGTTTTTGCAGTAGTCAAGCAACTAGTTTATTTATGTTAAAAAAATTACTTAAATTCTAAAGATAAGCTAATTTTGGTGTGTTAAGATTTAGGGTATGCTCTTGCAAACAAGCTAACACGGCACAATTTTAGATAAATTTGGGAAGATATTGTAGTTAGAAACGTCGATTCCAACGCCGATTTCAATTCTGATTGATCGATTTCACAATACATTTCATTTAGTCTTCCGACCAGTCGGAATCGAAATTGAAATCCAGAAGAGGAAGAAGAGGGATCTTCCTTTCCGCTTCGTCTGTTTAAAATACAACAAGAACTTAGACAGTGCGGCATATACGCGATCCCTCAATGGGCTATCAAATGCTGCCTTATAATCGATAAAGAGATGGAGAGTGACGATTTGGTATTCTTGGGTCATTTCCAGGATGTGGCGATGTGTGTGTGAATATCTGGTCTATGGTGGACTTGCCAAGTCTAAAAGCACACTGATAAGGTCCAATCAGTTCTTTCGCAAACGGTTTTAGTCTTTCACACAGAACGCTCGATAGGTCTTATATGCAATAGAAAGAATACTTATTCCACGGTAGTTAGCGCACACCGTGCACTCACCATTCATGAGGACAGGCCAGAGGACACCAAGTTTCCAATAATCGGTGTATCGTCCATCTCTAAAAATCGCCAAAATATATGTTGAAATGAATGAAAATCATTGCTGTTTTCCAACACAGGTCCTTATATAATGGAAAAACTCTGACCATTCTACAATTATTACGAATTGTCTTGTATATTTTTACTGACTAATATTACGGCATTCGGCCATTTAATGAGAATACTTACCGAATATTGCAAATTTTGTACAAATAAGTCGAATATCGAATGATTGCGCTGCATCGCAAGATAATAATCGTTTGTTATAAGTAGGCGTTAGGAAGAATATGGTTATAATTGAGATTGAAGATTTTTTTAAGATTAGATATTTCGTTTTCAAGCGCATATTCTGTCTATCATTACCGAATATATACCGAATAGTTGCCGAATATTCTTCTTATCTCTCATTAATACTCATTAATATACAAATTTTATGTAAATTTTTGAGAGGAATTGAAAAAGCTCTTTTTTTTTTTTGTGTAATTTGTGTAAATTGTAATAAGAAAGACTTTGCAAGGGTTTAAGAGTTTTTTTTTGCTTTTTTTTCATCTAACTTGCGATTAAAAGAAAATTTTGAAAATTTTCCAAATCTATATTATTGAACAGAATTTTAAAAAAAAATTTGTATGCCACTTAAGTAGATTCTATTTAATCAAAAATAATACTTTTAGCGCATGTTCAGGCCCTTTAGCGGCGGGCCAATGCTTAAGCTTGGCTTCACTTATGTAGTTTTCATATACAAATTTTAGCGTAATTTATTAAACTTTACATTAATTATAATTTTAATATTATTATGTACTTGTTATGCTTATTTTTTCTATGATTTTTTCCTAATTTGTTAACTTTTGTTTTGCACCTTTTTTTATGTTTTACGCTCAGCGGCGGTTTTCAATTGTCGCCGGACTTTCGTCAGCGTGCCTCATCCAATGCGAGTTCCTGCGGACGTCTTAGTCCGATACGTGCTTTGGACTTAGAGCTCGATTGGGGCTTTCCCGTTGACTATCAAAATACGACAATGACGCAGGCGCAGGCCACGGCACTGGATCAGCTGACTGGTTCCATAGCAGATGAGCTCAAATTGCACAGCGACATGATGCAGCAGCAAGGGTCAGTGGTCTTGAGTGTTTTATGTTTTTTAACTTCAACTTATGCCACAGAAAACTTCTTTCACCTTTGTTCTACAATGTTTGTTTTGGCTTATGCCTCAGTTTATGGCATGTTGCATGTTGCATGCTGCATGTGTGTGTACATAGCTTGACCGACACATGTTCAATATTGTATGCGGCTTTGAAACATTTCTATAAAGTCAACTTTTCTTTTCATTCTTGCAACCAAACGATCGTACGGCTGGAGCAGATTTAGCGCCGCCTCCGGCATACCCACACAGCCGCCACCACCTTACCAGGCGCCACAGCAGCAGGGCTACACGCTCAATGGTCCCGTGTCGACGCAGGGCTATGCTGCACTGCAGCCGCAGCAACAACAGCAGCAGCAGTGCCTGCTTCATCGCTCCCTCAACTGCAGCTGTCTGCATAATGCGCGAGATGTAAGTGACACAGCGGCCAAAGGATTCATAAACAGTTGTCATTTGAAATCTTTGCTTGCAGGGTCTTTCGCCCAACTCAGTTACCACCACAATGTCGCCTGCGTATCCCAACAGTGAACCCTCATCGGACTCGCTGAATACCTATAGCAATGTGGTACTCGATGGCACGCATAGTCTAGCGACTGACAGTGGAGCTTTGCTGGTGCAACAGACGCAACAACAACAACAACAGCAGCAGCAACAGATTAGCTCAAATTTAGACGGTGAGTCGCTTAATCCCAAAATATCCAAACGCTTTTCACACGCTATCTCTGTCTATCTCGGTGCATCTCTTTCACAACTTGTGTTTCCTTTGCAACTGAAAACTGTAACTGCAACTGCAGATAATAACTGCGCATCTACTTTGATAGGCCAATGCCTGGAAGCGCTCAACAATGAGGCGCAACAAATCGATGAATTTAACTTGGAGAACTTTCAGGGCGGTCTCGAGTGCAACGTGGAGGAGGTAAGTACGTGTTGAAAAAAAAGGGAAAGGGTTTACACTTATTTTAAGTAACTGAGACGGACTTTTGTGCTTTTGAAAACAAAATGTGCAGCAATTGTTGCGAACGTAATCGTATAAAAATGACGGTTTTATTCTTTTTGGTTTTTCAAAATCACGAATCGATTCTTTGTGTTTGCCTTTAAATGGAAAATAAAGCTGGAATCGGATCTTAGTTTCGTATCGAGTACGCTCTATTAGAGTAATCAGGATTATTTTATCTTAAGCAACCCCCAAAGCGAGTTGGTACTAAATTTTAAACGAATATGAATGATGACGATTCGGAAAATACATGCATATGTATGTTACACAGGGAATTCAATCATTGACAGCATTATCCGATTAAAATTTGTAGACCAAAGCGAAACCGTAACGCAAAAATGCGTTATTATAAAACCGAGTCCGTAATGCATTTTTCATTACCATAGCCGAAACTATAACTGAAGTTTTACATCTAGCAATAAGCGTAACTGAAACCTATTTACCTTTCGATTCGTTGCATAGTTACAAATACTCTTTAAATCTAATTAGAGCTTGTTTTTTGATGCTTTTAAGAAGTTGAATCCAGAGCTGTTTTTCTTGGCCATATGACGTAACAAGACCTACATGACTTCCACAACTGCTTGCCAAACATATCCGATAATTCAACTTGTTGTATTATTCTTACAGTTGCTGCAGCAGGAGATGAACCTTGGTGGTTTGATGGATATCAATATACCGCTGGCCACGGTTAGCACAAATGCGCCCAATGTGATCTTAACCAACAATAGTACAACAAACACGACGGCCAATCAGTCTGTGGTCACGGTCAACAGCAGCGCAGCGCAGTTGAATCAGCTGCAGGCACAGCTACAACAACAACAACAACAACAGCAGCAGCAGCACCACCACCACCAGCAACAACAACAACAACAACAAGTGCTGCTTAACAACAACAACAGCTTAGAGCTAACCACACAAACGCAGAGCACAAATCTAAACGCAAGAGTGCAATATTCACAGCCCAGTGTGGTCACCTCGCCGCCATCTTGGGTCCACTAAGGAGAGCAGCGGGAGAGTGCGTGTGTGTGTGTGTGAGTGTTGCCGTACAAGGCGGCAATGAGTGATTGTGTGTACGTGTGTGTGTGATTGCGCATGTGTGTTCAGCTAATACGCTTAGTTGTAGTTGTTGTCGTCGTCGTCGTCGTCGTCGTCGCCAATGGAACGCTTTCAACATTTAAGCCGCGCCGGTGCAAGGCCTAATCTAAGGACAATAGTGTTAAATTTAAGCAAAAGCTGTGCAGCCGGAGCAGCAGCAGCAGCAGAGAAGGGTTAACGTAAAAGCTGCTCAGCAGCTGGGCGCCACTACAGTTTACAAAGTAAGTAATGAAGCAGTATACCTTTCCAAAACTTATCCCTTTAAGTCTGTAGTTTATGTAATCAGAATTGCCCATTTTGGCCTACTGTACTCCGATTTTGACGTGGTGAGTTGGTAAATAAGTTGGTCAACAAATTAGACGTAACAGAACTAAATAGCAAAAGAACTGCTCTGCTCCCTCAGTAGGGAGAGATGCACAGTCATTGCAAGAGCCACTACTGTACACTGGCTAGTTGGTGTCCATGCAGCTAGGCTTTTTGTCCCGCACAAGTTGCGGAGACGAAGAGTAGGAGGAAACGGTAGAACACATCTTCTACTCATATCCTGCCATCTCTAAACGACGTCATAAGTACCTGTGTAGGCACTTTCTCGATAGCCTGTCGAATCAAAGCCAGCCCCCAACGGATAGCGGAATATATATTAGCATCAAACGAAAAGAGTATCGGTATCACAACGGGCCGACTCTCCTCCTAAGTGTGCTAGGTGGAAATCTGGCAGCCGTTTTAACCTAACCCAACCTTATCAGACGTAACTGTTAAAATTGCAACTGAGAATTTATATTTATCGGAACTATAGGGCGAGTAGAGTACCACTAAGGTGACGTTACAAAACATGCAAGCAAAAAAATCAAAAGTAGTTTTGGTTATTACTGGACACTTGGAATACAATATCAACTGAATTATTGCAGATAGGATGCATAGAGTACACGCTGCTGTTATAAAATCAAAAGGCGGAGTCATTGCAGATAGGATGCACAGAGTCTACGCTGCTGTTATAAAATCGAAAGGCGGATATTTTGAATGGTCAAAAGTGTAAAATTTAATGCAAAATCTTTGAAGGATTCGAAAATATTGTATGAAAATATAAAGATTTTTCCGATTTTTTCGGAACAGCCCCTCTCACATTGTCACATAAAGTCACAATTTTATAAACCGTTCCTTTCCCTTCGTTGGTGACTTTATTTATGAACAGTCCCTAAGATGTTACTAAATTTTTAAAAGCTTTTCTTAATACTCAATGGAACAGATGGATCCTCAATGGATTACAGTGTCACGATGCTAGTTGTTGATTGGGCTACTCGATCAAATAATTGGGATGCCGGTTATGCTTCCTGTAATAGTTCTAGGTACTTTAAGTAATCCAGTTAAACTATACTGATTTAACTTTTTTAGAAAGAAAATATGTTACACGTTTTAAAAAGTGGAAAACTTGTGAGATGTGGGGTGTGCAAATATACCCAGGATGAGCTCTGTTTTAATGCTTATGGCTGAACTCAGCCCTGCTTGCTGAACGGAAATGTCATTACCGTAAATGTTGTGATGTCCGAGTATCGAGTAGTTTTGCAACGGATCGTGACAATCAGCGATCTTTACTTTGACTAACTTTAAGCATCCGTTGCTTTCTTAAAACTGTCTGGTTGTCTAAAAAGGCAACGACTTCATGGCAACAAAGTATCTCTCGTTTGTAGTAGTTGAGTTGACGTTATTGGATCTCATACTGCAAAACTCTAGTCTTGCTTAGCACATAATAGGATTTCTGTACAACCGTTCACATAGAAGAATTTGGTACATTCGAATCGCTTCTGAGCATCTCACTGAAACTCTAGATGTAGATATTTCGTGATACTGATTATTTCGTACCAAGAATTTACTACTTCTGATACTTTTTAACAAATTTAGTGCACATAAAACTAATAACTCCTTCCACTGTGTCGCCACATTGCGCAGCTTCTGGAAAACTGTCTTGAAAGTCCTTTTCAATTTTCATCATTTTAAAAAGCATTCAATGTGACATTTATGCATAAATTATGTTAATAATGTAATTTCACAGTAAATGCGGCACAATTTATGAATATGTAAGAGAGCCCCGCCCACTTTTTGGCTGACTGCCTTGCGCCCCCATAGTGCTTGAAATTTCTTTTTTGCCTTTGATTTCGTCTTGTAATGTTTTAATGTGCGGGATTGCTGACGCCAAACATGCCACTTTGAGCCCCCGTACACCCCCCTCAGCGCCCAAGCTCCGTCCGCGCACCCCCCTCAGCGCCCTAGCTCCCCCTCGCTCTCTATGCTATTATGTTCAGTACAAAATCGTTTGTGTTCTATGAATCTTTTATGGCATTTTGTCATTTCTTGTGTTTTTTTTTTATTTTATTTCAGTTTTTTTTTTTTCCTGTATTTTATTTCATTCGCCAGCTACTTGAGGGCAATTACACGCTTTCAATTATCATAATACATTGTCAAGTATTTTGCCAGTCGAAAAGTTGAGAGTCGAGAAAAAACAACGGTGCGCTCTTTAAGTCATTTTCAATTTACTGCAATTTATCTGCTTGCTGCTCACTTACCTAAAATGCTCGCCAAATTATACAAAATTAAGTCAATTTTCGTAAGCCATAAAATATGTAAAAGCTCTAAGCAGCGACAGGTAGCAACAGTCAAGTGTCCTTTCGTATAGCCGCCAAAAACCCCGCCTATTTCCCTTATGGTCGCGCTAATTTGGCTGCAAAAGCGCCCCTTAGGCAGTCGAAGGTTTGTGGCGCTTTTGGGGCGAAAATTCGTCAAGGCAACCCAGAAGTAAGGTCCTCCTGACCGTTGAGGCAAAGCAAATGCTGAAAAATTAATTACGTCCTTAGGGTGACTTATGTGCGCGACCAACCGTGTTGTTGTTGTTACCATAAGCGCTGCCATTTACCTGCCCCTCCTAACTTCCAGTGCACAAATCAAGCGTATTAAACGTCGCTAATATTGAAAAATTACGGAAAAATTTGGCGTTGTTTTTCTTGTGCACGGATTCCTTTATTGCTGCTGGCAAAAGACGGCGTTGCATCCTTTTGATATACATAGATGAAGTCCAGTTGCAAAGTTTGTTGCTGGCAAGCAATGTGTACTAGTAACAGAAGTTGCTCACTTTGTGGCTGACAAGCGGAGAGTTTCTTTTTTCAATCAGGTGCGATTGCTAAATTAGGCGCACATTGAAAAGGGGCAACAAATTTGACCTCACTTAAAAGCCTATGACTAAAACATGCCTTTTCCGGTAAATTTTGGGTCGCTGATTTGGAATCCGAAACCATTTTGCATTTTCTAGCACGGTTTTCGAATTAATGCTATTTAAAAAAAAGTTGAAAATTCGAAAGTTGTTAATTTTTCGATATTCCTTAATAACTTTAATAATTTGTGTTGAAATGTTCGCAAAGAATCCAAAAACCCATTAAAAATGTTTAAAAAGAATAAATTTTCAATATTCGAAAAAAAAGTGAGTTCATTGCCCTGTAACTTGCAATCGAATCCAGTTAGACCAAAACCGTCTGGAAGACATTGATTTGCTATTAAATTATCTTAAATTTGAGCTACAATTGATCTTGATTGGTAGTAAGATTCATTCTTAGAGAATGACAGAGTCTCTTGCTTTTGTCACAGCACGAACTACCGTTCGACGTGATTTCGAAATTGTTTTATTTACATTATCGCCATATCGATAATATCAATTTTAAAATATTTCCGGAAATTGTAGTTTAAACTGGCCGCTCTGAATACTTTTCAGCAATTTTGTTTTTTTTTTTTAAGTTGGCAAGACTGGTATAATTGCTATGTCAAAAATTAGCACGATCTGTCAACTATGGAGAAAAATATCGAACAAAGAATTTGTAACAAATTTTGTTACCCTCATTGGTTAATAAGGTTATGGCACCAGGAATCAGGAATATCAGGAATGCTAGGCATACTTTACTTAAGTAAATATCGATCAAATCTTATATAAAAGTTGAAATCATGTGAATACTACAGAAAGTGGATTTTTTGTTTAATTTATAGTATTATGCATTAAACACATCCGACAAATCGTTTCACTTGATTTCCGTTACAGCTTTCGCACAAATGCATAGCTTAAGACGCTGTACATTAACCAGTGCGTAACACCCTCATTTACCTTAATGCGCTCCTGTAGTTTCCTACTTCAGGCTGTTCACAACTCGCTGACCAGCAAACATTAGTCCTTGTTTTTTCGCTAGCCAATTTCAATGTCAGTAAAACTGTCAGTGTGCATTTTTGCTTTGTGAAAAACTTTCTTTGCTGTCGAGTATTAACAGGACGCATCAAGAAAAACCCAAAGAAATGCGATAGAAACAAACTTTTCTCTACACGCACACACACACACACACAAATTGAATTCCACATTAAGAGTTTGTAAGCCAACAATTAGAAAACAGCAAAACGACCAGAAAAAAATCGGCTTAAGTAGTATAAGAAGATGTGGAAAATGTCGCCAACGCTTTCCTCTCCATTCATTCCATCTCCGCAAAGACCAAGTCCAAGACCAAGTCCAAGACAAAGTTGCAACTTTTGTAAGTTTGGCGCCAATCGTGTGACGTGCTAATAAAATAAAATTGTTGGGAAATTGGGAAAAGCGGTTGTGCTTGTTGGGGGGAAAATTTATGCCAAGTGCAAACTTTTTTGTTTGCTGCCGCTTCATTTGAGTGAATAATTTGAATTGCAACAGCAGCAAGCGGATTTCCATTTCCATTCCATTCATTATTATTTTACATTTTATTTTTTATATAATTTTCCAAAGTGACAGCCAAGAGTTTAGAGCTAGCTTTTATTATGCTAATGTGCGGAGAAGCTTAAAGCTGGCGTTTTAGAAAAAACTTGCAACTTTTTTACAATTTATGTAGCGCCCCTAATAAGCTGAGCGACACATGTCAATAAACGCCAAAAGTTAATGCAACAGCTGGCTGACTTTTTATATAGTCACTTACTAGAGATATACCTACATACTTATATTTATAATATGTGCGTACTTGTAGTCCATAAAAGCAGCCGGAAATCACAATTTGTAACTTTATCAGCAAGTCGCGCTCGCAGATTGACACATAATAAAGTCACGAGTCAAATTATGGCTGCAGCTGTTGGGCTGGCCCGGGGGCTGGGGTTTGGATTGGAGCTGCGCTTGGGGTTGGGGCCATGCTGTAGCATCGTCGGTTGTCCCGGTGAAACCACAAAAATGGGAGCGTGTGGCCCAAAAAGAAGGGAAAACGCTTGCGTGTGAAACACAAAAGCATTTTAAGGCAATTTATTTTTTTTCTCTAAAGTAACGAGAAAAAATGAAAAGCCGCGCGGCGTTTTTCTTTTTTTTGTTGCCTTGGTCTGCGTCTTGGCAACAAGGTCGCAATGTCGCCTTTATGTTTGACTCTCTTTATAAAGCAGACATTTTGTACCCTTGCTGTGTGTAGATTCAGCTGGGAACATATGTTTCTAGCTTACAAAAGTTGTTCACATAGCAAATTTATAAAACCCGATAAGAAATTACAACAGATTTCTAAAGTATTTCGTTTTTAGTGCTTTTACAATGAATTTTTGAACTTTGGAGTTTGAATGGATGAGACGGCTCTCTTTCATCTCTATCATCTACAATAACATTACCATTCTTGTTTCTAACGATTTTAAGCATCTATAACGCCAAAATATGTCTTGAAAAGTCATAAAGAATCAGTCTATCGAATTCAGGCAAAGCATTTGATTTCGTGTTCAACAGATTTTAAGGAGTAGAAATCAATAGAAAATTCAGTTGCTTTGCACGAGTTATAAGAAAAACAGTATCGAAATCGGTTATATTGATAACAAGCTGTTATCATTTATGGGATTTTAACAATGGTTGAAGGATTTGGTTGAAGATTGGAAAAGTTTAAAACATTTCTAAAAAAAAATCCATTTGAGAAAAGATCGGAGAACTGCTTAAAGTCTTCTTTTAACAGAAAAACGACAGGTAAGAAGCAGAAAATTTTCTTAACTTTTACCGTTACCGGGTTACGGCCTGATGAAGAACACTCCTCCAGGTGCATCTTCTTTGCGCGCGCGCCTTGTGCAATCGTTGTCCCCAAAGGTAGCTAGTGAGCTCTCCACCTGGTTCTTTCAACAAAAACATGGCTCACCCCTTCTCGCCGTCCTTCAACAGGCACTTTGACAACCTTTCTCGCAGTAGCTTCTTCATCCATACGCACAGCACGACCTAAAGAGCAAAGCCGCTGGACATTAATTTGCTTGACTATGTCCATGTCGTCGTAGAGCTCATAGAGTTCGTCGTTCCATTGAATACAGTAAAGGGACTAAAGGGCCAAAGACCCTATCTACTTATCATACTTTCCGCTCACACACTCCAATGACATTTTCATCAGACCATTAAGCAAAACTGGAAGGATAAGCGTCTTATAAAGAGTTTGTTTCGTTTGGGAAGAGAGGTCTCTACTATTCATTTACGTACTTAGACCAAAGTAACAAGTGATCCTCCGCTTGATCTCCACGCTGGCATCGTTCTTCATTGTGACGGTGGTGCCAAGGCAGATAGATGAAATCCTTGACAACATTAAAAGGATAGTTTTCAACATCAATCTGAGAGTCCAACCGTGGTGTCTCTTTAATCGAAGAAAACAGACCTAACCAGACCTAACATTCTCTTTCAATTACCGCAAAGGCTCCGGCAGCTTATTGCTTAGATAGACGGTGATGTCGATATCATCTGCTTAGGCGAGCAACTTGACACTCCTATACACTCTACATTATAAAGTTAAAGAGATTTCTGAAGAGGCACCAACTTTCCAGGGATTTCGAACTCAGATTGAGCGGCAAATACGCGATCCCTCATCGTGCTATCAAAGTTGTAACTCGTTGTAAGCGCGTCAAAGGAGAGTTGAATATTAAAGCTCAGCCATGATTAAGTTTTCAAAAGGTATAATCAAATTTCGAATTTTAGAAACTAGCACAGATACAAAGTAGTACTTCAATGATAACCTATAGGAAGTCAACTATTCCCAAAAAGTTTTCTCAAAAGATTTCATTTCATTTGCTAGAGTTTCACTACCCAGTTGTTCTGTTAACAGATTTCGTTTCAGCTATTGTTGATTTCCTCGAATCTAGGGATTCCAGTAGTTTTGCTTTCAAGTGTATACAAACTTTGTATGCTCAAAAAGCGAACTTTTTTCTTCTAGTTACCAACAGTATTTTTTCGATCTATTAAAATTGTTTAGGTGTTGAAACTTGTCCACAACTCGCTGAATAATTCAGTAAAAGTTGCGTTCAGTGCCAACTTTTTGGTAACATTTTCCTGTCCTTTTTTTCCGTAGTTCCTTTTTGTTTCTGCTCTGGCACTTTTGATTAAATTTTAATGCAGCTACGCGCATCATTAATAAATTCCTGCGGGGTTTGAGCTGATGAATAAATTGAGTTAGTTTGCAGCAGAGATATCTTAGAGTAAAAGTGGGAAAATATGTGCCCCCCGGTGGCAGAGAATTGGCCAAACTTTGCCCAGGTTTGGCGACAGTTGGCATAGCACCTGTCAAAGTGTCAGCAATGAGGCCTAATTGTGCGCCATATTAACTGAAACTTTCAACGGAATTTGATTATGCCCTCGGCATGCAATTCAAATCAAATCAAATCAATTTGTCAGCTCGTGAAGCCACAAAATTCAAGCCCGATTGAGAAAAGAAATTCATAATACAAATTGTCAGCAATTTAATAGCATTTAAGCTGCCAGCAAGGACAATGATAAAGGACACAAGTGGCGGCAGCTGGCAAGTCCTCCAAGCCGAGTAAAGCAGTTCAAGTGTTTCGTGGGGCGGCAGCTAGGGTTGGGCGTGTTTCGCGACAGTAGCAAAGACCGCATTTACACTCACTTAACTCGAACTGACTTGGAGGTCGCGTCCGGGTCCGGGTTAGAAACAATGTGCAGAGAGAGCACGGCAAAAGTGTCGGAAAACAACAGGAAACGTGCGGGGGCAGGACGTTAAGAACCTTTAAGGATTTGTGTGAGCGATTGTGTGTGCTTTGGAGAGGGTGTCATATAGAGTACACACAGCTCAAGACAACAAAGTGTTGCGATTTAAACACTTGTTGCACGAGTTTTATGCCACAAAGGATAAGCAAACACACATGTACGATATGGTAGACACTTGAAAGGACACACATCGGATGTAAGTAATAAAGCAAACAGTTGGGCAGCATATTAAGTCTATAAGTGTGTGTATGAGGAGCAAACATGTCTTTTCAAGAGAAAATAGCATTGTAATTTGCCATCAAAGCCGAAATACTCTTTGAAAAACACTTTTTAAGAGAACTAATTGAAACAGGCGTTTTTTAGTTGCACCTTTTATACCTTCCTCCCACTGGAAGTTGCACGACAATTGCTAGCCAAATTGAGCAGAGAAGTTGACAGTTGGCAACTGAAAAAATGTTCGTATACATGCATGCAACACATTGACAACTTTTCTCTGTCGAGCACAAATACTCTTGAAGCAACTTAAATTCTGCCGGCTTTTCTTCTGACGTCGCCGACACCTGCTAAACTTAGTAAAAATTAAGGTTCGTGAATGTTTAAGCTCAAATACTTTTCATTCAAAATTTTTGGACCCCTTTTTCACCAACTATATGGAAACAAATATGGGCGAAACTTATATTATTGTGTAGGGAATTTTCATAAGAAGTGCAGAATATAAGTTTTATTCATATATTTTTACAAATAATAGGGAGAATTATGACATGACTGTTTTATATGTATTTTTGACTCACACACACAAATCATAGTTAGAGAGAGAGAGAGAGAATTCAGAAATGCTAAGTGATTTTGAATTAAAAAATGTATGGGCTTTAATTTGCAGTCGGGATCCGACTGCGGGGTTACTTTCCACTAGTTTTAAAATAATGGCTGCTTGCAGCTAGACATTTTATGCGCTTCTTTTTTGTGGCGTGTAGACGTAGATACAGGTCCGGAAATTCATGGAATCGTAAAGATATAACGGAAATTGGAATAACTTATGTTATTTCTGCTAAAATTGGAAAAATATGCATTTATATCGTCTTCATATGCATTGCGCCAACGAAATATTCCAATATTCCAATTTTCATGAGAAGTGCAGAATATAAGTTTCATTCTTTAATTTGCCTTTTTTTTTTTTTTTTTTTACAAAATCTTGCAATAATCGATTAGGTGACTTGCTCATGTATTTTGTTTGGATAATCTAAAAGTTTATAAATAATAATATCTTTATATAAATAAGCAAAAATTTAGTGTGGTACCGATTACTTTTCAAAAACGCAACTTTTTTAGATCAAGCCTATACCATTCGAAAGATAAAATGATTGCGGTTTGCCGAATACATGTTTTAGGTAGATAAAAATTAATTTGAAGTAATATGTGTACTGCATTCGTAAGCTAGAAAACAACAACAAACTGCATTGTACACACAAACGTTGTTATTTTAGCTTTTTTCTCTCCTCTTCGTAATGAGCTGTAATGTCGACGACTAGGCGAATAACAGTATACAAAACAGTATACCATATTCTTGGCGTTCATTTAATTTGAGTATCTTTCATTTTTCCAAACTATCATTAAAGGAACAAGCGCTGTCATAACTTGACCCTAGAGCCTTTTATCCGACCATTTCCTTGTAGCTCTTTCCGGCTACTGTATTTGGTAGTAACCAAGTATTAGCATAAGGAAGAATACCTTATCATAACTGAGGTCATCTCAGCTTTAAAGCTCGAAACTAACAACAGAACATGATAGTATTGACATGTTTGAACTAGTAAAGTATGCTTTTCAAAGCCAATCAATTACGATTTGTATAAAATGACATTTTGTTCGATGCGATTTAATACTGCGAATCCACTTTTAGAAAAGCCATCAAAACTGACTACCAAACTGAATAGCTCAAAAATTTCGACGTAAAAGCGTTACCCTGCCTACAAGAGCACCCTAAAGGACGCAAGGCGCAACTTAACCGAGCCGTAAACCTTGTGCAAATATGCCAGGGGGCGTGGCAACTAATCACGATTCGCCCAACAAGCACATGCCACACGATGCATGCATAAATCGCCTAACGCCTAAGGACAGTAATAATAAAATTGGCATCTCTCTCACTCTCGCGCTCCCACTCTCTTTTCGCGCTCATAAGTATGCAATGCTTTTTGCTTGGCAATAAAATTCAATTGCTGCTGCGCCGCACAGTGGATCCAACTGACTTCTTTTTCGGCGAAAATCATAACTCTTGAAGAAGTAAAGATATTTTCAAAAATTTAAATTCATTTAAGTATTTCTTAAGCTTCTGCGATACACTGCGGTAAATATGCTGTTAAGAGAGGGAGCTCCAAAAAACTGTAGTAAAGTTCGATATTATATACACCTAACCTATAAAATGATCCTAGCGTACACACTTTCGCCAGATAGACGAACTTACGACGAGGACGATTTATTGAAAAATAAGCACAACGTTTGGAACATGTAATTTTTCCATGACCTGCAAGAATAAGACATTTGCAGTCTTAATATCAAACTTTACTACCGTTTTTTAAGACTCCCTCTATACACAGCTCATTTATCGAACAGAAATCTCTGTTCTATGCATTTTAAATTTCAAAAATTCTCAACTCCCCCAAAAGTTATGATTTCTGCCGAAAAAGAAGTCAGTTGGTTCCACTGTGCGCCGCCAGCAACATAAAAACTGAGCATCAACTATATTTTAAGCTGTAACTAATAAAAAAAAGAGAGAAAGAGAGGAAAAAGAGCAGATAAGCGTCGCGCTTTGATTTTTATGTTTGTCGCTCTCAACAATTTGGGCTTGAATTTATTGTTATGGTCACACTCCGCCGCACACAACTGTAAACACTTAAATATATACATGCATATAAAAAGAAAAATCAAATCCGAAATATCATTTTAAATGTTAAGCGCGAAACATACCAAAAATACTTGCTTTCATTTTTATGGCCTAATTCTTGCTGCCTTTTGTTACATTTGCATAAAAATTGCCATGCCAATATCCCGGCCGGGGTCATGGCGACCAGGGAGGACCCCACTCCCAGCTCCTCCACTCAGATTTGCTTATCGCTTATGAATATTTTGACGCCTTGGCAGTTGAGCTGCGATGAGCGTTTTGCAGGGCGCTGACTAGCGTCAATTGGTTAAATGAATAAATTAGACAGTTTCAGTTCAGCCGCAAAAGCCACAGCAGCCGTGGAGAGAGAGCAGAGCGATTTTAGCCATGGCCAGCACAAAGCCTTTTTCTTGTATAACTCTGATTGTCCTTTTATGAAGTGCTGATGTGGGCTTCAACTGAAGTACTTTTGAGTCTATGATATGCTGGTTAATATGCATATTTATAAAGGGATAAGTTAAAGATATGGTCAAAGTTCATAGAGCTTTAGTGTGAGCTTAAACTAGATTCTTTGGTGCTAAATTTAAAGTTAATAAATCTGAAGTTAGTGTTATATTCGCTAAAATCTACACCCTTCTTATTCTTTTAAATGCACATTATGATGAACATTTGCAGTGTTGTAATCAAGTTTAGGTCAAAGTGACGTCATATGCTCAGAGCTGTAAAGTTGCTGCTGCAAGTCGGTTGCAGTGTCTACCAAATCGTTGGTAGCTTGTATCTATTGACAAGAACCTTAACTGTCTTTGTTATAAATTATGGGAAGGATTGCTTTTCCATTTATTTAGTATACGATGAAGAGATTTCCAACACTTGTGCTTAAAAATCTATAAAATCTATATATCAAAACGAAAATTCAGTGTGGTACCGATTACTTCACAATAACGCAACGTATTCAGGTGAAACCTATACCATTCGAAAGATAAAATGCTTGCGGTTTGCACAATTTAAGTTTCATCTGGATATGTTGCGTTTTAGTCAAACGAAAATTGATTTTAAGAAAAAAAAAACAACAACAAAATACATTAAAGATTATGAGAGTATTCTACTAGATTAGACTAGTATTCGTCTTGTCGGAATACTAGTATCTATAAACAATTTGATTTTGGAAAACTCATGAGAGATTATTTACCCTACAATACAGAATATACAATATTTGAGCTTACAAACAACAATTTAATGAAAAGTCTTTTTTCCCTTCTCTTTGCAGGATAAATCTGGTCGCTTCTAATTATATATAACTATATATATATAAACTATACCTATACATATACGTATAACATATACAGCAAAGTAAAAGCATAGTACCATACCAATTAATAACCATAACCAATAATTAGCGCTTTACCAATTAGTCAAATTGCAACAAAAAAAAAGTAAGAAAAAAAACCACATAAAAAGAAGTCAAACGACAAAAATGTTTTCAAGCATAATTTCAAATGGCATAAAGAAAATATATAAAAAAATATACATTGAATTTTCTTTGAAAGAAATTTAACTATAAATATAATAAAAACAAAAGAAAAAGAGTTAAAATAAACTAATTTCTAAATATACTAGCCATTAAGTCACACTTTGTAAATATTAATTTTAAAATACTTGACGTAATAAAATAAATAATAAAGAAACAAAAAAGCAAACGTAAAACGTAATAATATAAATAAAATATGCTAACTAATTACCAAGATAAATAACAAGAATAATAATAATATTGTAAAACTTAAAGCAAATTAGCACAATTATATAATAATTCATGCTTAATATATATTTAACTGCAAATTTATTTGTAAATTTTTTATTCAAAAAGCAGCGTTAATAATAATCCAAAATAAGAATTAAAATTTTCTTTTGTTACATTTTGCGAAAATACATAAACAAAAACCACAACAAACTATTGAATATAATTCATAAAAGTTAAAAATTAGTAAATGTAAATGTTGCTAGGCAAAAGTTTAAATATTAAAACAAAACAAAAAAATACATACAAAATTTGCATACGAAACTTTAATACATATATAATACAAATATACATAAATATAATATACGTACATATATAATACATGCGCATATTTGTGTACAATTACGGGCTAAATGTTAATTATTAACTAGATTGTACAATTCAAATGTAGTTCATACTATTTAAAAACAAATACAAAGAGAGTGAAGAAGATACAAATACAAAACAAACAAAAACAACAACAACAGAGAGTTTCCTTTGTGTGACTTTCTCACTATATGAGAAGTGCCTTTAGCAGCTGCAGTATTACAAGAAACTTCTTCTTCATCTTAACTGGGCATAACAACCCGTTATCGGGTTACGGCCTGATGTAATTACATTCTTTCATTGAAAGTGTGGTTTTACGTGGTGGGCACCAAACTCCACGCACAACCCTCTTAAGCCCTGGGGTGACTCTACTGGTCTCGAAAAGAACCCAGTGTCATACGACAAGCTTCGACCTGCTGAGGTGGTATTCTCTAACCCGCTCACCACACATAACAAGAATCAAGTTTCTAAGTGTAACTCAGGCGGAGACTGCTGCTAAACCGGAGACACATTTTGTTTTGAGCCAACAATAGTACAGAAAATGTATTTTATTCACGGAATGTAATAAACCATTCGAAAGCTTGATCCTTCAACTACAAATCGTATATGGTTTAATGGTATTAATATCCACTCAGCTTGCCGCTATCTGGTTTAGACTGCATTTAACAACTAGACCCACCCTGGCAGTACGACCATTGATATCGATATTATCTGATTATGTGAGCAACTGAACGCTCTTATAGTTCAATATTGTCCTCTTCCAATGTACTTCGGCCTTTCGCAAAACACTCTCCATACAAAAGTTGAAGAGGTCACAGGGCCTCGCCTTGTCTGAAGACTCGCTCGGTATCAGAAGGTTCAGAGAAGTTCTTTCCTGCCCTGTCATTCTGTAAAATCGCATCAACTTTAGAGAGATAATGAACTCAGCGGCATATACACGATCGCTTAACGACAAAGAGATGGTTGGTGTCGATTAGGTCAACCCCGTTTAGGCTTACTCTATTATGGCGTTAAATCATATTAAGTCTGATCTGACACTTGCGAACCATGATCGACATTGTGCAAGGCTCTGACTGTCACTTCAGATCCCTAAAGTTATCACCCACAGTTTTCTTTTACAAATCCAGTACGCGGCATTCAATATTTAGATGCTTACCGCCTAGAAAACCGTCGGTAAATGTCGCACATTAATAGCCCAAATTTTCACATCTACATACCAACCAGCAACAGTCCCGTTCTTCTTCCTGTATAGAAAGTTGTTCCCCCTCACTATGAGTCCCGGATCGCTCTACCACCATTTGATGTGACACTGAACCCTGAGGTCGTACAACACTGTCAGCTGGCATTGAGAAAGCGAACACTCTTACCTACTCTACCCTAGCCCGCTGTTATACCCAAATCCCAGTTCGTTTGTGCAGTCTGCATTTTCCGCTTTCATAGCCTCTTGTCGTACAAAGACGTCAAGGGACGCTTAGATTAAAAAGTGCATTAATTGCTTCACTAAAGGTAGTGCTCATAGCACCTGTGATTCCTCTGTAGTCTAGTCTTAGAAATTATTTAGATGTGCTCGCATTTGTACAGTGTTTGGCCGGTCCGATGCTTGGTTTTCGAGATATCGCTACTTTCCGGCTTAGGCCCAGTCTTCCCAAGTCTTTTTTATAATGGAGTTTCCACGTCAATCCTTATAAGAGCATGCACTACATTAGGGGCAAAGTACTTTGAATGAAAGGCCCGTTATGACTGAAGATCACGTTGAAAAATCAAGAGTTTTTATGATATTACGATTTATTTATAAGTTTAAATAAAAGGATGAGACGCGCTTAAAATGATTAATATATACAATTTAATTTAAAAACTGATATTCGACAACTAATTTAGCCTAACTTCATACATGTCTTCTAAGCCTGGCTTACATTAGTGCGGCGAAACGGGGCGAACCCGCCAAGAGCGCCGAAAGCTTTATTATGCTAACATTTAACCCTATTCTAACATGCACTATATAGTACTTCAAGATTTGTCTAACGAAACAAAAGTTAGATATTATAAAATAAATATGCGATTTACGCCAACACACGTTAATGATAAGTCATATGATGTTTGTAACTTTTCGCATAAATAATTCAGTGTTTAGAAACTTTACACGTGGATGCAAAAGTCTACCAAAGTAGTTATAGCCTTTTTCTATTTATTTAAGCAGCAATTTGAACTGTTTCTTATAAGTTTGGAACAAGTTACTGTTCAGTTTGTCACTGCTGTTCTAAATTTGTAAAAGCGCCATCTAGTGGGCAGCGGCTGAAAGTGAAAGCCTGCAGCGACACATTTAGTCGTGCTGAATAAGTCTTGCTTGTATAGCAGTTAGCTTTTGCCATATGTGCTGCAAGATATAGCCGCTAGATGGCGACGCTGTGGGCATAAAAGAATAACTTGCATTAGAAACTGCTGATTTAATGTTGAACTACACTGTGCAAAAGTGCTTAAGCTTATTGTAAAGGAAGAAGAAAAAATACAAAATAATTCGAACTTAATTTATCACCTAATAGTTTTATGTTATAACAGTAATTTGTACTAATTCATAAAATGCATTAAAGGCACTTAACGCTCTACAGGAGCAACAGGTGTGCATGCATCATAATCGCATTCCATTCAACACTGCAACAAAAGCAGCAGCAGCGACAGCGATGGGCTAAGACAGTGGCGTAGCCACAGCGAAAATCAACATTCATGCTGCATTATAAAAGAGTGCCTTGGGGCATGCTACAGCTTTGTGTGCTTGTAGCAAGTCGCAAATGCCAAGAAATACTAAAGAAAGGAATAAAACTCAAATGATTCAATGGGAGGCGTGGCAGTATTGCGTAATGAATGTCCTTAGCAGCCAAGTCACGTTTCATGTTTTCGTTGCATGTGCTGCGACCCCTGCGCAGCCAACAAACAGCGTCTGACACGGTGTTCGCCTTGGTAGTACTCTTGGTAAGAGTGTGTGTAGGAGACTGTGTGTGTGTGTGTGTGTGTGTGTGTTCGCCAATTTAGCTGTGTCTCAGTAATGGTTTGAAATATCTCGGCTGTTACTGCGTATTAAAGTCGTGCGAGTTTCTTAAATTTCTCAAACACTTTGACATTTTCTTGCTCCGGCTTCGGTTCTTGTCTTAATTTGCGCATTTTCCATTTTATTTATTTTTGCCGCTGCTCATAATAAATGCAAAAAAAAAAGCGCACAAATAAATTCTCAAGCACGCCCCCAAACCGCCCATTGGCGCCCCAACAACAATGCCGGCAGTTAAAATGCCAAAAATATTTGGATGCAAATTCTTGACCTCAGCCACGTAGGAGCAGAGAACTACAACTGCCTTAAAGGCGAGAAAGAGCTGGCAAATGAGAGACGCTCTGAGCGAGTGAGACGGCGATAGCTATGGTAGGTAAAGACGTAGACGGCAGCGAAGAACATCAACCACAATTTCAGTAAATTTAATTGAAACCCTTTGCTGCTCATGCATATTTATTAACTTTAGACTGTCAGGACGGCAAGGACAGCCAGGAGGCTGTCTCTGGGTCGGCGCCCAGCTGCCTGTCGTCTTTATGATGTGCCTTAATATACAAGACTAAGTCCTACAACGCATACAAGCAGAACTACTGTCAGGTTTTCCTGTCAGCAGGACATTTGCAAGACTTTGGCCAGGAATTAACAAACGCACGTACTGGGCAAAGCATGTCAGTTCTGGCCAGACACAGAGCCATGTTTTACGTGATTGCACAAATTAGTTCAACTAGCAATGGCCCCCAATCTGGCGCCAACTTTGGCCCCATTTAAGGCGCGAAAATTGAGCGAGCAACAGTTGCCTGTAACTTTTGCGTCAAATGAGTTTTCAGCGTTGGCAGCAACAAAAACACAGAGGTTCAGTGACTTGGCAAGAACAACAAAAACAATACAATAAAAAAGAAAAACGTAGAAGAAGCAGCTACAAAAAGGGCAGCGGGCTTAGAAGAAGCAGCAAACTCAATTTTCCGACTCTGCTATCCTTCATGATTATGTTAATGCGCCTTTTGTCTTTTATGCCGAGTTGGCTGCAAATCCGGAGCCACGGTGTGAAAGAGCTAGCAATAGCCAGAAAAACCAAATTAGTTGTCTTAAAGCTGTTGCGTCTCCTGTTGCGCTGCTGCCGCCGCTGCTGCAATGTCGACGTCGACGTTGGCAGCGGTCGCTACAAGGTGCTTCGCTTGCGCTTTTCCGTGCTGCCTGTTTTCCTTTTTGCACCGTTTGAATTGGCAATAAAAATTGCCAGGAATTCGTTAGCTGTTTTTTTTTTGTTGCCCCTAATGTTGCTGTTGTTGTTGTTTTTGGCCTCTATTCCAAGCAGCAGCTGTGCGCCTCGCTGCTTATCGGTCTGACTTTTTGCTTCCGGTCTTATTTCTAGCGCCTTTGGACAACGCAGTCATGGCCCTTCTTCTTGTTGTTGTTGTTGTTCTTCCTCTAGTCCTGTGCGGCTCGCGTATAACACAAAGCAATTTAACTTGAGGCTCTCCAACAAATTGTTGCGCTGTTACTTGGCCAAGTTGCGTGAAGATTCGTGAAAACGAGCGAACGTTGCGCTCTCTTCGCACAGTGGCGTAGTCGCGTATACTCAATATTGCGCATACGCCTGTTGTGCCATGGCCATAGCACAGATTTCGACACACTGTGCGCTGGTATAACACTTAACATTTGGCATGCGTTATTCCAGTTTCTACAGCAACAGCTGCAGGACTTGCGGCCGCTGCCAAACGCACAGTTCGTTCAAAGCCTTCGTCTCGTTTGGTACGTTGCACGGCAAACGCACAACACAATAAAAACAACAACAACAACAGCAGCAGCAGCAGCAGCAGCATTCCGCAGCGAGAAAAGCAACAACTGCGGCAGCTAAATTTTCCAAATTCCAAGCAGTTAACGGTCTTTGCTTCGAGTCGCCTTAAAACCGCGCGCGTTGCTCCGTTACTTTTTACTCCGTGCTACTCTTTAAAGTTGCGTCTTGCGACTTTATAGCTGAAAGCAACGGTAAACGCGCGTTAAATGCACTCACACACACACACACACACACACACACACACACACACAGAAATTGCTTTTTGCTGTGGCAGCTTGTCACAGGGCAAAACAATAAAAGCGCCAAAATAAATAATAATATGAAAAAAAGAACAGATCTTAAAGGAAAATATATTAATATATATAAAATAAAGTTAAGATAAAATGCTTTTTCCAAGGCAATCGCCTGCAGCTGCAGCATAAAGGACGAAATGTGCGGCATCTGTTTTTGCCACTAAGTGTTGATTATGTGCAGAGTCAAGCTTCTCAATGACGAATTTCAAAGAAGTCAAGAATGTTCTTTAAGAAGAGTTTTTTAGATTAATTTGCTTTAGCAGTTAGCAATAAGGCCGCCAAAGTTATCGATTAACGATTTATCATAATGCAACGAGCATGTCTAAAGTTATTGAATAATGCGTTTCAACGCTTATAAGTCCATTCAGCAACAACTTTCAATAAAAAGTTGTCGAAATAACCGCGAAAGTGATTACCAGTGTCAACTTTGTCGAAAGCAGTTAGGCGTAGATATGTGTTACCGTGGTCCAAACAGTAAACAAGTTTTTGACTGAGTTTTCCTTCTCTAGAAGTCTATTACAAGTTTCATTCATTTAATCAAACTTATCTTTTTAAAACACATTCACATTATGCAATTGTGTTTATATTTTGTTATTGCAGCATAACTTTTGTAGTAGCGCGTTTGTCTGCAGTAATGAAACGGAAATCAAATGAAACGCTCTAATGGTGAAAATGGAACGCTATCGCTAAACACGTTCCCAAAGATACGTCTATCTATTTCAGAAGTTTTACGATTACGGCTTCCATAACATTTACGCGCTAGTAGCGAAATACAAACATACCAGTTAAAAAAGGACTTCTTTATGTACAAAACTTCCGCAAAAGTTAAAATGAGGTTGAAGAAAGTATTCACACCATAACTATACAAGCACCATAAGGCATTATATTGAAATAGTATAAAACGCCTAGTTTTTTAAGACCTGCTAAATATCCCTGCTCGGGTTGCAAAACAGAAATAGATCTCGCAGCATTTTGAGCATTTCGTTTTAAATTGGAAAACTCCATATTTTCACGAATGTCTCTCATAAAAATTTAGTTTTCTTAAAGTGGAATAGTTTTCTGCTAGGCAAACTGTTCAACAAAGGTTCTTGATAATTCGGCAGACATGGGATTCCCTTAAATAGACAGGTCTTACTCCGCATTTCCGATATCTATGCGCAAAAATCCATATTTTTACAAATATCCCCAATTAAAATGAGGTTTTCTAAAGTAGCTTCGTGTCTTTCTAGCAAAAAGAGTTAAAAAAAGTTTATTTGACAAGCGATTATACATTGAAATAGCTTTATTTTGCACTTACAGTCAATGATTGGTTAGACTTTCGATAAATATTGTTTATGAAAAAAAAGAAAAACTAGATACGAAAACCTGTCGATAAAATCGATAGTTCTATCGAAAAAAAGCAGACTTCTATAAACAAAGAAAAAGGTAAAATATGAAAATCGGTAATACAAATCGCAGTCGAAAAGGTTTCATTATATAATCAATTGATATGAGCGATCGATCTCGATTTACAACTGAATACCTCAATAAGCTAATTTTAAGCCTAGTGAAAACAAATTTTATGTCCCAAGTAGTTTAAAAAGCATAAATAACAACAGCAAATTAGGGGAAAAAACTGAATCGACAAACTATCGGCATAAGCAATCAAACGATCGATAGTCTTAAGCCCGAGCTCAAAATTAATGCCTCCTAAACGAGTTTGGAGATAAAATAATTGTAAGCAAAAAGTAGATAAATAGAGTTAAAATCGCCAAAAAGCATATAGGAGTAGAGGGTCGATAGGGTCTCTATACATAAACAATCGTTATAATCGATTCTGGCTCAGAATTAATACTTCGTAAAGCTTACGTGGACAGAAGTCTAGAGAAAAATTAGATTCGGAAGCCAAAAATGAAAACCAAAATGCATTTGATAAAAGCAAAGGATAAGGTCTCTATATAATCGATAATACGAACGATAGTTTATCAATAAAGCTCCAAATATAACGAAGATGTTTATTGAAGTAGTTTTATGAAAAAGTAGTTTGAAAGGAATAAATAAAAACGCTTCTCATTTCAAATCACTAAAAGCTATTTGGTATAAAAGATCTGGCCTGTCCTACTTTTTAGTCAATATACGATTAGCTTTGTTCATATCTTTCTTAGCCTCCAACAACTATATATAACTCCAACATACATCGATTGCACTTATATTCTATCGATTAGTATCGAGACCTCTTAACTGCTTATATTTTAACATCGATAAGTACAAGTGGTGACTAAAGGCTCAAGAAAAGGAACAGAAACTGCAACAGACACTGAAACTCTGTTTCTGTTTCACTTTCTGTCTCTCTCAATTTTTTGACGTTGTGCAACAAAGAACAGAAAAAGAATATATTTTAAACAACTTAACTTTAACTTTTTCGACATTTTTCACTTTATTTTTTAATTTTCCATACATTTTTTTACCTTTTTCCTTTTTTTGTCACCATAAACTACGTGAGTGCAGTGAAAAAACCACAAGCAAGATGGTGCCAATAAGAGTTTTCGTTGAACAGAACAATTCAGAAGTGTAAATTCTGTTTCAGTTTGTGTTTTTATCGCAAATCTACTAAATTCAGTTTCTGTTTCAGTTCCTGTTCTTTGTCACAACAAGCTTTTACATATACGCTTACTACTACAGAGATCACAAAGAAATCGATTACATCGCAACATATAAACAATCGATAAAGCGATACAAAAATTTTTCAACTCTGCTTTGAACTAAGTATTTCGTGAAACTTGTTACCTAATTAGAAAGTTTAGACAAAAACTAGTTGTATGGAAAAAGTAGAGAACACATCCAACTAGATTAGTGGAAATTTATCTTGTTTGAATTGCCACATCGAAGCAAGTTGAGTCTCAAAACTCGCTATATTTGGCGTATCGTCAAGACAAAGTTCGTTATAGTGAAGCTTGACTTTACTCAATCAACATATGTTCGTGTGTGTGTGTGTGTGTTTGTGTTCCTTTTACAGCTCTAAACAGACAAACGGCTTAGAAAAAAAGACATCTTGGCGAGCAACAGTTTTTCCACGATTTGGTGCATTTTTATATTGTGCACAATTAGCGAATACCCGAGAGAAATCCTTAAGCAAAGGATTTACGTACAGCCAAGCGGCATAAAATGATAAGTAAGTGAAAAATTGTACAAAACATGAAAAATCTATGCATAAATTTTCCAACTTTCAGCCACTGTCTCTCTGTCTCTTTCGCTCTGACTGCCACTCTTGTGGCGGCGCTTATTATGATAATAAATAAATGTTGCGGTTGTCAGAGAACTCATTTTATTCAGCAGCAGCAGCAAGTGATAACAGCGCTTCCAATGTTATGAATGCTCTTGTTGCGAGTGAGTGTGTGAATGAGTGTGTGAGTGACTGTGTGAATGACTGTGTGTGTGAGTGTGCTTTGTTGCAGTCGCGCTGTTTAACGCCACTTAATGTGCTTTATATTCACTTTTCACTAAGTTTTTGTTTTTTTTGTTACATTTGTTGTTGCGGTTGGTTGGCTGTTGTAGGCTGCCTACAACTAAGCCAACTGACAACTGCACAAAGCACTGCCACACACACACACACACACACACACACAAGTACAGTTGAAAATCCCGGCGTACTATGTGTACTTGGCACTCAAAGCCGCCGTAAAGTGCGAAAAAGAGAAATTGCTGCTATGGCCCATGTTCTACACAACAATACAAAACAACACACACACACATACAATCACACACACACACACACACACATACAATCACACACACACACACACACACACACACACACACACACACATACAATCACACACACAAACACACTGAGAGAAAAATGTACATAGGGGGCGCTAGAAAAAACTTTTCTTAGCTACCACAATACCGCCTGGCGCGCACTCTAAACAAAGTTGCAACAACATAGAACACATTAAAACAACAACAACAACAAGAAGAAGAAGAAGAAGAAGAAAAAAGAAGAGCAAGAAGAAGAAATAATAATAAAAGTGAAACAACATTAATTTATGTACTAAAAGCTTGCCACTGACAACGTTGCAAATAAACCTTGAAAACTTTGGGGCAGTCCCAGAAAGAGCTCCTCTAACTTTATATAGCTGCATATATCATACATCTAAGCTGGTTTTGGGGCTGCAGCTAAAAACCGGATCCCATATTCGGCAATAAAACAAAATGCTCAAATGTCAAAGTATTGTTTAAAATGTTATGAAGCATTAACTTTTTAAAATAATAACTTAAAATATCATTTGACTTGGATTTTGCTGTTGAACTGTGGCAAACTTTCGCTTCAATTTAAAGCTTTCAAATTGTCGAAACTTTTAATGAAATATTCGAAATCATTTAGTGTGTAGTTAGCGAGTTTGTGAAATAACTATTTTAAGACTTTTTTAGACAAGCAAACGTCGCATGTTGTCTATGTGGACAACAATTTAACAGAATAGTTTTCACACATTTCAATCCTTTTTTGTATGCACTTAACGTCAACAACTTGTAGAGTTTGTTTCTAGTGAATTTTAACCAAAAGCGTTGATTGGAAGCGACAGCTATTTGCATACATTTTTGTAATACAGCCTGCCTTGTTAAGCTAAATTTGCGTATTTACCAAAACTCACCTTTCTGCTTGTTTTTTTCGGATGGATTTAAATCCATAATTGCTCACTTCGCTCTGCTTCCATTTTATTCTAATAATAATAATCATCATCTCATCTCTCAACTCAACTTATCTCCTCTCGTCGAATCTCATCTCATCTCAACCTAACTCAACTTAACTAATCTCATCTCGCATACGACAAGCTTTGGTAATCTCTGACCCGCTCACCACACGGATTTTAGAACTTCTACTTTAAAATTCCTATCGAATGAGCATAAACTTCAACTCAATCGTTACACCAACGCTTGAGGAAAGCAGTACTATTTAGCTTCCCATTCTTCCATCCCTTCACGATGTTAATAGGAAAATCAAGAAGAAGGGAAAATACACTGTGTTTTCACACGCAGACATTGAGAGAACCTGTGATTATGCTACTTTTGATTCGATGAGCTCCGCTACTGAGAGTCTTGGCATCGATGAAACCCCATGCAGACGCATGGTCTCTGAGAGACTGGGAATGGTGACATAAGCAAAGGTCACAATGGGGGTATATCATGGATGACTTGTGGTCCAGCTCCTGCAGGAGTTTCAAATACGGAGGAAATGTCTCAGAGCTTTATGAAAGTACAGATAGAGTTTCAGTAAAACCTGGGTTTTAAAGGTAAGCGCTGCAGAAACGAGCATCACCTTAAGTGAACCCCCTGTTAAATCTAGACCATCTTGACGCCTTAGCCAGCAATCTAATCTCAGTGAAAGCAAGACCAGTCTCAACATGGTTTCACATCATACAAAAGTTGTATAATGGGTTTCTGGAAACCAAGGTTTCAGTGGAGCAGTATTGGTTGGATAGATAGCGATCCACACAGTTAAAACTTGTAAAGAATACAGGAAATTTACCACTGGATGCTGCATAACAAAACACTTTGTGAGAGAACCCTATCTTAGGCCTTCTTCTCTGTCAGAAGAGAAAAGATCTTGGAGTCTTGGTTGGATTAATCACGGGTCACATTTGCTTAATAAAGACAGAACCTGCCTTTGAAAAGCCACGGTGCACATTCTGTGTCACTGTTCGGCCTTTGCAAGGATACGAATACGCATTGTTGTGTTATGCTCAACGTGAGCTCAACGAATTCCTGCAGTACTCGGGATCATATCTCTCTCTTAACTTCTTTTATCGGGAATGGCATAATTGGTAAAGCTGCCTCATTGCTAGGAATCAGTCCGCCACAGATCCAATCTACTAATAAATCAGCAATATTTTTAAGTCTGGATCAAGTGGTAAGTTTTTACGTTGCATCGACAATGAGTTAACATAGTTTTGACAATTTGACTCAGACGAGTCTTCATATCAAATTTGATGACTTTATCTATACTTACATAGTCAAATTTTTGAGCTGGCATATGGTGAGCCATATTGACTTTTATCTGTTACATATATCTACAGATCTGCATATAATACCCTTAACCCTTTAAAATATGTATGTACATGCAGTAATGATTCGAAAAACAATATTAAATATATTAAATTATGCAGTGCGTATACTTAATATTAGTATTCTTGTACTATTATAGAGCAAAGCTAAACACATTCTTAGCTAATTTTAGTGTTACGTTAAAGATGAATAAGAACAGTGCATAAAATCTCAAAAATTTCACTCTCCAACTTTAATTTTCTTTACCTAATTGTTGTTTCTTGAATAGTTGCTTGAACTTTGGCACTTTTCGTTCGCTCCAGCAGAAACAGTGTCTGTAATCTAGCAAATTTGATAAGCCGTACAAGTTAATCCATAAAACACTTAATCAGAGCTATTGCAGAGCACAAAAAAGGTTGTAGCTTCATCGCTGGCATCATCTTTAGCCATATCTTCGGGCCATAAACTGAGGCGCGCTGCAATTATAACTTATTTCCTTGGCAAGTTTACCCGAATCACGAGGCTTAACTGCGCGACTAGGTCACAAGAGTGTGTGTGTGAGTGAGTGTGTGTGTGTGTGTGTGTGTGTGGGTGTGAGTGTGTGTGTGTGTGTAACAGTGGGTGAGTGTGTGTGAGTTTTGCTGTGATTGTGTGCGTGGATAGGCGTTCATTGATCTGGCTCGTCATCGATGTTGTCATCTTGTGTGTATGAGCGTGTGTGCGCTTTTTTAACGATTCGAAAACTTTGCAAGCAAGTGTTAAAGCCAAGTTAATGAAACAATGCAGCTGTGTGTGTGTGTGAGTGAGTGTGTGTGGGTGTGTGTGAGTGAGTGTGTGTGTGTGTCTGTGAGTCTATGTAAGTGCGTTAATTTAACGAGTGCTGCTTTTGCAGTTGTTGTTGTTTTTGCTGCCACCTTTTTTTGGCTCACTTTTATTTGCCAGGCTCTTCTTCTTGCGGTGGCAGGAAGAGCGCGCTCTTTCTTTGCTCATTTGACGCTTGTTGTTGTTGTATGTTAACGGCTTGGAGACCGCTTGTGGTCCCGTTTCCGGGATGTAGCAATCCTTGAGCAGGTTCAAGGAGCCTGCGTCGACTCCGGGACGTAGACTCGATTGCTGTAAGAGTCGGCTTTTTGTTGTTGACAAGCCCGAGATTTACGCATATATTGTGTATGGGCGCGTACTTTTAGTCGGCGCTTTTCGCATTTGTATTGTTTTTGTTGTTGTTGTTTTGGGGGGGTTAAGAAAACTCAATTGCGGCTTTTTATGCGTAATTTCGCTCTTTGTCGTCGTCGTCGTCGTCATCGTTATGCTCAATGTTCTGTCCGTCCATTGTTTTCTTCATATTATTTTTTAATTTAACTTTTATATTTGGGATTACGTGCTGTTTTTTTACGTATTGCTGGCTTATTTTTATGCAAGACTCTGTCACTTTTCGATTTTTTATGTAATGGCAATTGTATAAAAAATAAAACGCAAAAAAATTGCTCATTTTTTATGGAAATTAATTTAAATCCTGAAGCGAGTAGGACACAGTCGAGCTGCGGCATTAGCTGTGGCTTTGTTGTGCAACTGCCATGACTACAACAACAACAACAACAACAACAGCCACTACAACTACTTCAAAGACAACGAGAAGCCAACAACAGAGGCTTATGCTAATGAGCACTTACAAGCTGTAATGGAAAAACAAAGTTCCGTTCTAGGTTGCATTCCCTGAACGAAAAAAGTAAAAATTTTGCAGTCCTGCTAGAAAAAGTGATAGAGCTATTGGTTTCAGAAAGCTCGTTTTGTCTTGAATTAACACTTTAAATCCTTAATTATTATCAATAATTAATTCGGTCACGCCCAAAAAACATGTGCGTGGTTCAAGCATGGGCGGAAAAGGCGATTTTAAATTCGCGATCTGATGGAGCCAGTTAATATGGGTTACAAGGATGTCGGAATGATTGAGGTGGATTGTCGAATATGAGATGATGATCTTTTGGTAATTTGAAAAGATGTTCTGTTCCGTTGGGTAAATAAAACCAATTTTTATAAAAAAATCCGCTAGCCCACCCACATGCCTCTCGCGAGGTAGATCATATTCCTCTTCATCTTCCTCATCACTATTCTAATTCTCAACTTCAAAAGCAGGGGTTGAAATTGATCTGTTCATGTCACTGAGCTGTCAGTGCAACTTTAATTATAACTTTCATTCAACGTAGAGTCAAATTCGACGTTCTGATTGCAAATGATTGCTGGCATTCAGCGCCTTCCTTCAACAGCCTCATTGAAGACCTTTCTCGCAGTAGCTTCTTCTTCTATTCGCACAAAAGGATTATAAATCCCTTGGCTATGTCAATGTCGTCTTACGGAGTTCTTTCCGCTCGAACACTATAAGGGCATTTCTATCAGATTGCGCCGTCGAGGATGAGCGTCCATCCTTATGCAAGGCATCTCTTCTACCTTTCTTTGGAATCGGTGTTTTCCGTGGTGGTTCCCCAATACGCTGGTTGCTGCGCATATTAGCTCACTACCCTAACACCGATAGATATGTCTCAAGTCAAAAGTGTTGAGTGACCTTTTAACTTTAAGAAACTCGCGAGTTTTAGTAAATTACCAAATTGAACCGCATGAACTAGATTCTTCTTCTTCTTAACTGGCCATAACAACCCGTTACCGGGTAAAGCTCTCCTCCAGGCGTCTCTGCTTTGCGCGAGCCTTTTCCAATTGGTAATACCAATGGTAGCTAGCGTACTCTCTACCTGGTCCTTCCAACGGAGACATGGTCTGCCCTTTCGTCACTTCCCTTCGACAACCGTATTGAAGACTCTTCTCGCAGGAGCTTCTTCATGCACTAGATTACAAGTACATTCATCGTGCGCACAAGTAAATAAAGTTACGTCCAGTTAACGTTACAATGTAAATACAAATGGCCCTGACAGGGCTAGCGATTGGTTGCCAAGCAGCAGCAACAACAACAACATCGACGACGACTAACTAACAACGGCAACGGCAAGTGGCATCGATTGTCGATTGTTGAGCAGCAACATCCGTGTGAGTGACTGTGCAACTCTGTGTGTGAGTGCTGTCTGTGGTCGTGTGGCAAGGCGGATGCTGCACAAAGTTTCCAAGCGCCAAGTAGTTCACGTTCTCACAATCTCACATTGTATTCCCTGTCAGCTGCGTCTTCGACGTTGTCGTTGTCGTTGTCATCGTCGAATTTGTCGATAAAAAGGATTTTAAGCCAAGCTGGCAAAGCGCAGCGCGGTTCATAACATGACAGCTAGCATTGCTATTATGCCAATACACAGCAATACACACACACACACACACACACACACACATATATATACAGTTACACAGATAGACACATAGACACTTATATATATTAGACACTGCATACCCTTACGTAGAAGGTTCTATACGCTTTTTTTTTCGTATTTTTTTCTTATTGCCGCGACAGGCGCTTTAGCCATATTTCAACAGGCAAATGCTTTGGCCTTTCTCTTGCCGCTTCCGGTCTCTGGATACTAGCAAAGCTTGACATGGTTGCTCCCTTGACGCGAAGCTGCTTGTTGATGCCAATACACTAACTCACACAAACACACACAGACGCGCGCAGCATTTTGTCATGTATGCGACAAAGAAAATTGAAAATAAAAATGGATTCCCGCATTCGCTTTTTTGTCATTCGAATAAAATTGCAAAGTTTGTGAGAAGAGCTCGCAAATTGCCATTGGAAATGGCAACACAATGTGTGGAATGTATGCGTGGTTTCTCTGTGTGTATGCGTGTGTGTGTGTGTGTGTGTGTGTGTTGTAAGCCAATACTAACAGACACGCTTCATAAATGAGCGAGAGATAATGGCATTTTCAAATCAAACATTTTGGGAGCTTTTAAGCCACTCAAGTGCTGCCCCATAAAATTGGGCCCAAAATGTATTGTAATTTTCATTTGTCAATCAATACATGTCCTGGGCATCGTTACCTAATCTAATGAACAATGCTTGCTGCATATTACTGTAACTGTAACTGTAACTTGCTCGCAAACATTCATATTTGCATCAAGTGAGGGAGAGAGAGAGAAAGGGAGAGCGGTACAGTTGGCAACAAATGTGTGTGTTTCTGACATTTTGAAACGGAAGTTGAACTTCACTTATTCCAAAACTATTGTGCACACACACACACATATACAAAGCTCGTTCAGCGGAAGTTACCAGTTGATATTTTTTTTTTGATGGCACGCCTTCCTGCTTCTTCTTTCAACATTTCAGCTATAACTGTTTTCTCTATACCGTTATGTGTGTTGCCTTTAATGCGGCTTTCGCTTGCTGCTCTTTGCTTTTACCCTTTTATATTCGTTTAGTTCTTGTGGTTTGCGGTTATCTCAGGCAACTCACTCACGCATGAGCTTAACGGTACATTGAAGCAGCTGTACTTCAATCTCTTGGCTAACAATATGATTATCATTATTATTGTAATGATTACTAATTAGCTTGTTCAGGCGCTGCGAACAATGTTAAGCTTCATTTCTACAGCTTCGAAGTCTGATTTCCTTTAATGGTATTAGAATTTGTAATGCATTTCAGTTAGTTAATTAATCAAATGTGCCTTACAGTTTGATTTTAGATGCCGATATTTCAGCGGACGCCATTGAAGTGCCTTGATATGGTTGGCATTATCGGAGAGTACAGCTAACGCTGTCTGATTTCAGCAAAGTAGAAAATAAAGAATAAAACTTTAAAAATAAGAACCTAATTGAAAGCATGTCAGCTGCAAAACAAATTTGAACCAATCTGTTCGAAACCTGAATATACTGATTGCTTTTGGAAATCATGAAAGTGCATAAGCTTTGCGAACAAAGTTTAGCTTCAAGGCTTGATAACCTTTAATGGTATTAGAATTTGTAATGCATTTAAGCAGTTTTAGTGCCAAAATCTGGCTTTCAGTTGGGTTTTAGGTGTGCATATTTTAGTAGCGTTAATTGCGGGCGCCTTTAAAGCGCCTTAGTTTGTTATTAAATACTATATATTTATATATTATATATATATATATGTATATTTATTAGAAAGGTCGAATGTAAGCTCCGTAATCTTCTTCTTAATATATGTCCACCTTTTTTGCGTTGCTTGAGAAGGCGCCTTGCTACGGTCATACGGGCTGACAACCAGCATGCCAACAACTAAAAATTGCGCATATTTGTCTGAGATGAAATTAGTTGCGTCGGTTTGACGATTGTCGGCAGCCCACAATCAGAATGTGTGACCACCGCATGTCGATATTTATCTTGTTCTAGTAGGTTCATGCTAGCAGTTTAGTTGTGTTGAAAGGTCCAAAAATATATATTTATAAATAAGTCAATACAGAGCATTGTCGGCCTATCCGACCGTATCCAAAGGGCTTGCGTGATTTCGTAGCCGCAGCATGTTTGCCGCCTGTTCCCTTAGAACATCCTCAACTTTAGGCACATCTACGTTATTCTCAATATATGACGATCTCTTGAACCAGGAGTAATCAATTAGCAGAATTCAGATCCGAACTTACTTTCTCACCTGCTCAACTTATTTATTAGGGATAGTTTATTGCTTTTTAGTAGCCATCTGGGCCTGCTAATTCTGTTTCTGAGCCTGTGAGCTGGAGATATGTTTGCCCGTTCAAGTGCACAGCCAAGTTCTTGTGACTGCTGCAATGCTCCAGTAGTTGGTCCTGCAAGAAGACGCAAGGGCAGCTATTCTTAAGCAGTGTGTAAGTAACATTGGCGCATTTGCTTGCCTTAATACCTATGTTCCAGCGATTTGCCTACATTTCAAAGCTATGCAGGTACTAGTGTAGAGTATCCGTTACATTGCCGTTTCGTCCGCATAAGTGGGGATGAGCAGAGGACTTCTGAGCTGATTTCGAAGCCAGTGGGCATAACGTGTGTGGAAACCGTGTTATATCAAAACACACTTTCCTGTGAAACACCAACGTCAGCATCACCGGGAAGGAACGGTCTGTCAAAAAGTTACGCTTTATAAGGGGAAGTTGAGTTGGAAGCAAAGCCATGACGCCAAACACTGTCAAAGGTTTGTTTTATGTCCAAGTCCTCTAAGCCATAGATAAAATTAGCTTCTATTTTTTTAACTTATCTAATTTATGGACGCTCGGATGACACACACAATGAGTGACCCAAAGGTATACTAAGAGGGCACGTATAATGCCGCAACGGCAAAGGAAACTCTATTTTTAAGTTTCGGGTGTAAAAAATTGAGGGATTTGCCGTCGAACCTTTAAACTTTAAACGAATCACAACTCCAGCTAATCCTTTGTCATTTACTGTTTATCTATCAGTTACTCTTTAAAACGCATCAGCCGCGTTAAGGGTTCTGACACCCAATATCCATTAATTATCCATGCATAGTAAATAAAGTGCAGTGGACTATGTGTCAATGCACTGCGCTTGCACTTAAAAAATGGCAAAAATTTGCGCATCATTTTATACTGTACGATGTATGTACTAAAAAAAACCAGAATCAGCGAAATATTTCCATAGCATACTTTTGTGCGCTCAGTCGAGCAGGGTGACCATGCATTTTATGTGCGCGCCATTTCACTTTGTGTTTTGGCATTCCTTTTATTTTATTGCTGCGTTTTCCGCTGCATCATTTTTCGCTCCTCCATTTTGCGTTAGCTGACCATGGTTTAGGGGAAGGGTCTAGAGTGAGGAACCGAGAGCAACCCACAATTCACGTGCACTTAATTTTTTTTTGTCATTTTTTAGCTGTGATTTATGCTCGGGAAATGGCAATTTTAATTGGTTTGAGCATGTAATGCGGCGCTGCTAACCACGCCATGTTCTCTCTATCACTTAATCATGTGCTCTTTGGCACAACGTTTTCACGCGGATGCAGTTATAGCCCAATTAGCGCACATATTGGCCGGTCTAATTACAAGCTTTGAAAAACTGTGTGTGCCCAGAAGTGGATTTATTGTTAAGCCAAAGTGAGAGCGACAGGCAGTGCAACATTTTTTTTGCTTTACAATGTATTTTTTTTTTTTGGAAATGCGCTCAAACCGAAAATTACTGTGTTTTCTGTGTCAGCTGGTTGGCAGCCAGCCATAACACAATCAAAAGTTGCCTAGATGCCAGCAAGAGGCCCCCAAATGCAGTTTAGACAGTTTGCGCAAAAGCAATTAAAAATGCTTGGTCATGGTCAGAGGGCTTAGAGGTTGGGTAACTGCAACGTGCTGCAGGCGTTACAAATTGATAGCCACTCTTTGTGGCAACGTGCAGTTGCGGTTGCAGCACATCAAAGATGGCCAAAGGTCTCCGCATATACGCACTCTTTCACACACATCGACGCAATTAATAAGAGTGCTCTTGAGTGAATGAGTGAATGAGTGAGTGAGTGAGTGTGTTTGTGTGTGTCTATGGACAACTGTTGACTGGTAATTGTAACAGCTGCTGCTGCGTTTCTGTTCAAATCCGACTCAACTGGGCATTTCAGTGAAAAGTCACGTGCCGACTATTTAGAACACATCGTAAAAGTCGCCTAAAATTCACATAAAACTCTAGACAGGCTAACCAACCGTTAAGGGGTGTAGCCAAATCCAAAGGGTTGATGATTTTAAGAGATAGAGTTGAAATGTTTGCATAATGCTTGTAAAACTGTGTGCGTATGACGTGCAAATTTTCAAAGCAGTTTTCCAGTTTGCGGGGCAACAAAACCATAAAAAGGACCCACAACAAAGCATGATGACAACCAGTACAGTCAGACCTTGAGCTATGCGGACGCCAGGGACGGAGAGTGAGTAGTTGTTGGCGAACAGCGAATGCGTAAAGTGCTGTGCAGTGATAATGAAGTTAATACGCACAGACAAAGCGACAGCAAGTCAGATTCAGTGACAGAGTAGTCATAGAAAGGGCAGCAGTGACTAAGAGAGAGAGAGAGAGATTCATAGATAACAAGAGCGACAAAGTCGAAGTTACGTCTGCCAACGCAGTGCACGCAGTAACAAACACTGAGCGAAAAAATGCATTTCACTGCCTTTGGGTGTCAAGGGAAATCGAAGCTATTCGATACTAATTTATCAGATAAGGTATGAAAGTAGCTTAATCTGACCCCCAATTTTTTCTCTAAAGCATAGAAGTTCGTGAGCTGCATACCTCAATGGCACCATAATAAGGTTTCACTAAGCCGCATTCACTATTATATCGATACCTTTGTGTGGGTGTGCGAAATAACTGTACTATGCTACAAAATCTAAGGAGATCGCTTCTACTACTGTTCTTTACCATGGCTAGCAGCAAATCTTTACCAAATTTAATTCTGTGCTATCTACAGGTGATGAGTTTGTGGCTTTACAACAATTTTGCATCAAAAAGTCAACGTCGTTAGAAATGTAACATATGATAATAAAAGTGAATGCGACTTTTACCGCAGCCACACTGAAGCCGCTAGAGCTTGCCGCTAATCGTTGCGGCAAAATCAGTCACACTGAAAAAAGCCGCAGCCGAACAGCTGTTGTTTGTTTGGTATGACAACAAACACAGAAGTGCAAAATTGAATAATATAAATAAAAACAAACTTATGATTATGCAGCTCCAACAATTTTCGGAAGCCATTGATAGTATAGCCAATGATTATGATAAATTTGCAGAAGTGCGATTCGACATTTGCAATATAGATGAAAAGAGGTGTATTAATTACAGAATTAAGAATATTTTTACAAGGTTACATATTTTTTAAGGACCGCTACGGCAACTATCGGGAAAAGGGTGTGCCCATAGCAAGTCACTTCATATTCAAAGAAAGTTTCAGAATGAAGAGGAATAGGATTTTTCCACCTTGTGTCAAATGACCAAGAAAGACAACGACTTTCGAAAATGTATTCCCCTGGAGAAGCGCGTCGCAATTGCCTTGAAGACTCGTCTGCAGATTTTCACACAATTGCTAAGCTATTTGAACAGCATGAGGAATGAGAAGTTGAAGAGGTATATGACTTACCTCGAGAAAGGTACGGGGCTGCGATATTGACATATTTATTGAAAACTCCAATTTCTCAAATATATTTCTAATTTTCATCGCACTTTCCCTGGTCACATAAGAGGATCGGTGTTTGCCCGCCGAGCTAGACAAAGTACATGTGTTCTTCAAGTAGAGAGACGTGGCGGTCACACTGAAGAACTACACTTCTCATGTTGTCATGGATTTCCACAGCCTTAGCATGGTCAACATGCAGATCAAGCATAGAATCACGCTTGCGTAGGCAAATAACTAATAAAGACCACTCTCAACAGATGAAACTAACATTTGCTCTTTTAATCGCGTTTCAAAGCGTTGGTTAATCGTCCTCAAAATACTACAAACCTCGCTCTTTTTAAATTTATTAGTCTTTATGCAAATATGCAAATAGTATTACTCTTAATGCTTTTACCGAAAAATGGCTAAAATCTACTGAGCATGACCCGAAACTTTTGAAGCAAATCGGCAACGATTGTCGCATACGATGGAACGTGAAACTCTGTGAGCTCTATAACGACGTTAACATAGTATCTGGCATTCTAGAGATCATCCAAATTTCTCATTATACAGTCTCAGTAATGCAAGCATCTCCATATCGAGCCTTTTCGTTTCAGGACGGCATTCTGTATGTGTTTTTAGTTGCAAACGACTTTGTTATTGTTTGTTTGCTGGCTCGTAGGTTACATCGCCATTGGGGATATTTTCAAGACGCCCTGGTCGAATTCCTTAGGAGTGATGTTTCCTATAGTTCTGTCTTACCAAACAACAACTGTGAGGTCTGTCTAGTTGCTGTAATCATTCTCTTCTCTTTTCACTGTTAATGGGAACGAATTTTCGTTTCTCTCTACGTTTATGGCACGTAATAAAGTAGTTAAAAGCAAAAACGGGCCAAAAACGACTTTGGGCCAATAACTAACTGTTTCTTGTGACTGTTGAAAATCTATGATGAAAGCTTTTAGTTGACAGATTTTAAAAGATATTTCAAATGTAACCTGAGGCAAAACTGAAAGGACATTTGCTGCTTGCAAAAGTGAAAAGCTTCAAACATTTAATATGCAAACGCACAAAAGTATGCTATACATTTTTGCCCAAGCGCCTTTTCTTCACCCAAAGTTCTTGCTGCAACAGCGTTAATGCCTTTAATGTGATTAAGCTTCAACTCTTGCTGCTGCTTTGCTAACCCAATTATTTTCAGTGTAGTTATGTCTACATATAACAAGACTCATAGCGAGCTGCACATTTATGTAGCAACTGCAAAATCCATTTGAACAGTAATTAACTTTAAAAAGGACGCAACACGAACATGCAACACACTGTGCTCTTCAGCCCTTCACTTTGCAACCCTTCAGCACATACCGTTAGTTGCACGCTAGTTGCAACTGTAACCATGTTGAATAATTTGCGCTCTTTGGAATGCATAAAGGCGGCTTGAAATCTGCTTATACTCAGCGAGTCAGTCAGTTTCTCAGTCGAAAGACTTTCTTTATGCCGAATCACTTAACTGCTTTAAGCTGGAATATTCATAGTTATCTCTTTGGCAAACCTGTAAATTTTCATTACCAGATTTTGACAAAAGCTTGCGTGTTTTTTTGGAAATTCAATTAGCATTCATGTTTGTGCATAGAGTATTCCTTGAGGCAAAGCCAAGTCAACTGCAGTTCTTCTCATATCATTTTGTACATTTTAATTTACTTTAGTATTTCGTGCTTTGTTCTCTGTGGGAGTTCGAATGTGTTTGAATTGGATAAAGATTAAAATTGCGAAATGAAATGAATATGAGGTGCTCTGCCAAACAGCTCTTATTCTGATTGAAAATGTGTATTATAATTTGTATTTATTTAATTAAAACTTTGCTCTGCACTCTTCTAAGGAAACCAATATTACGTAAGTAATATGATCTAGAATGTAATCTTAGAAGTTAATTTAACAAAAATACGCTGCTTACATTTCAATCGTAATTCTTGGAGTAGACCGGCATATATACAGGCCATAATAGCTTGCTAATTGTTATTTATTTCGTTTCATTTGATTTTGTTTTAGTTTTTCAGATATATAGCTAGCAATTAAAGTTGTACTTTCATTTCGAATACCTAAACTAATATAGATTCGGTCACACACTAATTGCATGCTAAGGGAAGAGTGTCCGTTTATATTTATGTCCGCTGATAGAGTTCTGCCAAATGTGACGTTTGCCCGCAGATACAATACGTTGTTTCCCCCACGACAACGCTGGAGCTCGTCCCTCAATCCTACTGAGGGTGGAACACTCAAGGCTCTTACGCAGACGGTTTCAAAATTCAAGCTACTTACTAGCTACAGATAGTTTGCCATCAGTTTTCAGTTGAATGTCTGAAAGCTGGATCCATGAAAGAAAGGTGCGTGGGGTAACTATAGGTATCAGTAATGACAGTCAGGTAAGACTCGACATTATTTTACGTCATAATAAAGTCAGTTATACTGGTTTCCTAGACGCCGAGGTAGCTAGAGCAATGCAATGCAGATGAGCTGGCAGTCGGAGCTAATAGGAATTGAGCAATGAGCCATGACCACTGGAAAAATAATCTTTAGAGCTCTCCATTTGCCATTCAGAATTCTGGACAGTATTGAAAAAGAATCCATATTAAGCGCATTCATTCGAAAGAACTATTTAAATAGAGTATAAGTAAGTAAGCTTCGAATTTCAATATAGTTCAACTTTTTCGATGACTTGTTCCGCTAACTTCACAGTAAGCTGAAATTGTGCTGTGTGAAGCTAGCAAAACATTCTTTTTCTTTCCAATAACGCCATTTAAATTAAGTATCTGTAGAACTCTTAGTTTCCTTTTTCAAGCATTGCTTTGCTAACTTCACAATTCTGTGATTTGATAATTTTCTGAATAGTTTTTATATTACAATCAAATCTGATCGAAAAATTGATTTAAGCTCAAGTTTAATTCCTTTGAATTTACTATTCCTAAAGTACTTATACTTTTTTGCCTATTAAAAACTATTTGAGGTATCAATAACACTCATTTCACTTCGCAAATGCCATTCTTTCACAGGCAGAAACACAACCAATTTAAAGAGAGTCTAACTATAGAATAATGCAAGCTTATCACACAAGTTCCTTATTTGCCCTTAACTCACACTCAACGCAGAAAGTGTGATTTTCATGAAATATTTTTGGGCTTTCTACATAAGTGTTCATGAAACCTAAAGGACAGTCTTAAAAATGCAAAGTCCACTAAAGATATTTGCATATTTTAGTATTCCGTTGGCTTTGAATGCACAAAATCCACAACAACATTAACCATGTATAAAACTGAGTCGGGTTAAAGTAAAAGTACTAAATATAGATATATAAACACATAAAAGACCTATTACATAACATGATATGTGTGTAAACTTGTGTGTGTGTGTGTGTGTGTGTGTGTGGTTGTTTGCTGAGGCATAAGGTTTTATCCTTGTAAATGGCAGCACATGCTTACCGCACATACATTTTTTTTTTATGTTTCCCTTTGGCTAATAAAAATATTTTCTTTAATTTCATTAAATTTTAATTAAAAACGCAAATTTAATGCAGTTGTTTATTTTGTATGTGCTTTTTTCACTCAGTTTTTTGTTTTTGCTCAGCGCAGCAACATTTTATTTGCTCACACAAACATTTTGCGGGTTAATCACACACACACACACACACAATTACACAAGGACCCAAACACACACACACACACCCATAAAAGGGTACGGATAAGTGCATTTAGTAAGCGCATTTAAGTATATGAGGCGTGCAAATTTCAGCTCATTTAAATTGCTAGCAGTTCATACAGTTCCGCGGGGGCTTATAGAGGACTCACATAAAAAAAAACGGTTGGCAGGCAAGTGTTAATGCCCAGGTATATGTAGGTTTTTTGTATATGTTACAGCGCTTATCAACACATACAAAGCACACACACAGACACACACACACACACACACAGGCACACACACAGCCACAGTCAGGGACATACAGCGCCTGCCACCAAACGTAAGCGATTAAAAATGCTCAGGACAATAAACGAGTGCCTGAGGCCAAAATGTGCGCGCTTACCAAAAAAAGAATCCCTTATAGCCAGAGTTACCAACAACGTCAACAAAAACAACAACAACAACACCAACGCCGTCATCATCAACAAAATCTCTATCTAACTCTTTTGGCACTGCTATAAAGTGAACGAAGGACTAAGTGAGTGTTTGTGAGCTGCTACAGTGGACGCTCGCATAACTGAATCTTTGCAAATTGAGTTAAACAGAAATTGGAACCATGCCATTTGCGGCCCTTATAAAAGAGTCGATGTCTATAACTTCGCGAGCTTGGATAAAAATAGCTTTTTCTACACAAACTCAGCCCACTTTTTACATCATTTCCTATAGAAAACAGAAACAGCTTAACAGAAGCCATTTTGGCACATAAAGTATATGTTCCTAAAAGATCGAAAAAAACAAACGGGAAGACGAAAAGGTCCTTCTTTTGTTGTTGTTGTGTGGCGTAAAAAAATAGTTGTGCGCACCAGACATACATATAGAATGTATGTATATTCACTATGAATATATATTCATATACTCACAAGTCATGTGTGTACCCAAAAAATATTTTGCCCGTTTTTTATCTTTAAAGTGATCCTGGAAAAACATGAGCGAATAGAAACCGGAAAAAATTATATTTTTATTTTTTATTTGGTTTTACCGTCCCTCTATTCATTGTGTCCTGCAATAACCGGTTTTTTGCAGACATGCTGAAAAGGTTGAACAAGGCACGAACAAAATCTGATCTCGCTGAAATGTCCTTGGCATACGCATAGCTTTTTCGGTACAATGGACTTTAAAAACGCGAGCTTTGCTATCAAAACGGTAAAAAAAAGTCTTTTGACAAAAACATGCATTTTTCAGTACATTTCGGGTAACTGATTTCAAATCTGGCATACGTTTTGGATTTTTTAGCACGATTTTCGAGTTATCGCAATTTATAAATCTAAAAATATTCAACATTTCACAAGTTGCGAAACTCGAAACGCGATAACTTGTAGCTTGTACAATCGATACAATTGATCTCGATCCGATTTAAGATTCTCAAGTGATGACATCGTTTTTGCTGAAAAAACTAGAGAAGCTGGTAGATCATATAAGTAATACGCTGTCCACTGTATTAATAGAACATGTGCATGCGTATAGAACAAGAAAATCTACTGATACGGCTTTATACTAACTAAGCAATATCCTCAGTCGAGCCGTCGACAAGAAAGAGGTCGCAGTTTTCGAATTCCTAGACATTGAAGGTGCATTTGATAATACATACAGAATACACTCTCTGCGTACATCAGTAGCTTTAGTTTGTCTTTTACATTAGTTGTTAGGCTGTTGTCACTTTTCTTTAGTGAGAATTGAAATTTCCTCCAACTGTCCGTTTCGCCTTGGCCATGGCCTTCTGAATCCTAGCAGCGGCATTCGCTTTAGCGTTTGATTCACAGAAGCTTCTGTAGTCCCGTCACTTGGCTTCCCTAATACTTATATTATAGAGCATAAGACTGCTGTGATATGCTTCCCTATACCAATTCCATTTTGCACGGTTGGAGAGGATGCGTGTCACCTTGCGCCATTGCTCCAGGCTAGTATTCCACTATGGAGTACCCTTGTCTCGGTGCTTCCTACCATGGGTGCAGCTGTCTTCAAACGGATTAGTTAAACCTACACTGAATGCCTGTGATGAAAGATTAAGTTACAGTCATTCTGGTAGAACAACCTGTTCCCTTGCGCCACCATTGACTGCATTGTCGCACTGTCAACGCCGATGGTCTTTGGTACCATGCCCTCCATTACGCATTGACGCGACCTTCAACAGGTCAGCATTGAAGTCATTCTGACTCTGTATTAACTTTAGGAGGAATTCCTCATGAGGAACACGCTTATGTGATACGCAGAGGGGATGTCATTGCCCATTCTGCCCTGTAGCTTGTCGCTCTATCCTGCCAACCTTGCCGCCACATTGTAAAGCGAACCCATACATATTATGTAGTTAGAGCTACCCCAGGCCTTAAAGTGGTTGTGCGTAGGGTTTTGGGACCCACCACGTAAAAGCACAAGTTCAATGAAATAATGTATTTACACCAGGCCGTAACCCGATAACGGGTTGTTATGGCCAGTTATAATGAATGAAGGACCTATAGCAGTAACAAAGTAAATTTCACTAATGTTATACCATTTTACCAAACACCAACTTTCTTGATTAAAATGGATCCTACAATTTTTTTTCGTAATAACCGCAGTTTTAAAACCATTGAAAGTATACAAGGCGTGTATCTGCTTCGATCTTCTTGAATATTTTAAACTTCGACGCACCGAAGTTTATCAATCATATTTTAAAAGCTCGAACCGAACACTGAACATTAGTGCAAAGATAAAGATTCAATATGTATTTCATGTTCTCTTTGTTATGTATCATTCCAAAAAATGTTACAAACTAAAATGTTTTTAAGTATGGAAGAGAGTAAAACACTCCCATTGTGTTTTGGATATACAGCAATCGAAAGAGAATATCGATAGCGTTCGAAAACTTTCTAACCAATATTACTACTCAACACTGTTTTATATATAATTCAAGAACTTTGATGAATATATTCAAGAATTTTGATGGGTGATCATGTTTAAACAACCTTCCCTCAATATCGAACTGTACTCAGTAAGGGTGACCCCTTAGGTTTTGAAAATATCGCAAATGTCGGTATTTTTGAGCAGCTTCCACATAACCGCTATAACTCTAATGCCACTACAATTCTTTTAAAGCATATTTTTGCGATTTGAACTTTAAGTTTTGGGTCGTGAATCTTGTCAGAAGCTCCTTCTTGAAATTTAGCTAAATTCTATAAAAAGTGCTTAGTCCAATTTTGTGTTAAGTTACTTACATCTTAAATTGGCTGCGAAGGTTCTAACAGATTCTTTCAAGATATTGCGGGATCACATGTACCTTTCAAGGGTTCTAATGTGTGAGACCACTGTACTTGCGAGTGTGTTTGGGAACCACATGTTGCCCTCACATTTTTTTTTTTGTTGGCGCTCTCTTCCGTGTCCCGTTTTAATGTCTGCGCTCGTTGGCTTGAATGTCTCGTGCGATAATCGATTTTCGACATTGACAGCTAGCTAGTCTGCTTTGAAAGGCTCCCAGCTAGAGACACCGCTCTGCTCCTCCCCAACGTTCAGCCATTTTTGGCAGTTTAAAGCGAAAAGCTTTGCCTGACTTGACAGCGAATTCTTCTAGAATATTATATTTAAATTATTTTATTAAATCGATAAGAGCATTGCCGAGCACCTTGGCAACTTTGGTGTTATTTAAGTGTTGCCTTTCTCAGTCTAGTTACACATGTTAATAAATTGTTGCAAGTGTTTTATGCGCTGGCGCCTAAAACCTCGCCACATAACTGTATATGCCGCCATAATTCAAAAAGGCGCTTAAACTATGCCCAGCTGTGTGCTTTGTGGCTGCGGGCTACACTTGAGCTCGTATGTGGCATGCGACATGTGGCATGTGGCGTGCTGGTCTGTCTGTGTCTGTCTGTCTGTGTGTGTGTGTGTGTGTGTGTGTGTGTGTGTGTGTGTGTGTGTGTGTGTGTGTGTGTGTGTGTGTGTGTGTGTGTGTGAGTGCGCGCGACGCCATAAAACGCAAAACAGCAAACAAAACCGCAAAAATTCCAACGCGCTGGCTGACATTGCTGCCATGACATAAAACTTGTTGAATAACTTTTATTTTTTCAAGGCAGTTGTTCTTTTTATTGTTGCAATTTTTTTTTTTAAAATTGTTATTGCAAATTAAAAAAGTTTACATTGGCTTAACTATGCGGGCTAAGCTGCAAATCAAGCCACTAACTAAAAGAAGAAGCAGAGCGGCTGCAAATGTATGTATAAAATAAAATAAAACAATGTGATGCAATTAAGGCGGTGACCGACAGTTGAATACCCTATACGCTATATCTATATGTATAAAATCGTTCGTGCGGGGTACGAGTTTCTAAAACTCGTGAATCACTGAACCAAACGACTTCATATTTAGAATATATATGCGTTTGGTGTGCAGTAAGGTTTCTCTTCAGTTTGTGTCCGTTAGGCGGACATGATCAGCAATATTCTCAAATGACGTAATAAATACATATTATTTATATTTATATAGTAGGCTAGCATTTTAATGTATTTACAATTCACAACTCTGATTAGGAGGAGGAAACATTGACAGAAATACTCGAACCACGAGATAGTGGTCCGATAAAATGTAACTCCAGAACAACGTTTACAAAGTATTTAAGATCTTGCGAATCGTGCTGCACAAAATCTTGCAGAACAAGCACAAAACTTGCAGTGTATTTATTCTAAATGAGACAACGCATTACTGATGCGAATAGATTTGCCAATCAATTGGGTATTTTATAAAGAAAATGTTTCCCTAGTGTCATTGTCATTTTAAAAATGTTAGTAATATTTTAGGATTCTTTGCTGTTAATATCAGCTGCCATTTTTTGCCACTCTTTGTGTAATATTTTTTTTGCGCGCAATTGGAACTTTTTCGTCCCTCATGCTGTTTGACGAAATGCGAAACTGAAGTAAAGTAACGGTAAATGATAGCAAGGACAGCGAGTGCAGTGGAACAATAGTATAAAAATTATAAGGTAAGAGTCGTTTGGCGACTCTCGCTAGCTTTCGTTGTACGATTTTTCAGTATGTTGCAAATGTCAATGAGGAAGGTTGTATTCACGCATATAATTCCAAGTATCCCTTTTGACAATTCTTCTTTGACTTTTTCGACTTTCGACTTAACAATAGTAATTGTTTATCGCACAATAGTATGAGGAATTAAAAGAAGAAGAGGAAGAGAAAGCGGAAAAGGAAGTGGAAGAAAAAGAAGAAGAAGAAGAGGAAAAGTAAGAGGAAGGGGAAGAAGAAGAAGAAAAAGGCAACCGGGAAGAGAAGGTAGAAAAGGATGGGGAAAAAGAAGAGGAAGAGAATGCGGAAAAGGAAGAGGAAAAAGTAGAAGAGGAAAAGGAAAAGGAGAGGAAGAAGTAGAAAACTAAGCAAAAAAGAAAGGGGAACTGCAACGGGAACGGGAAGAAGAATATGCGCTAGCTCAAGAGGAGCACGGAGGTTGGCGAGCGGAGCATTCTTCTTCTTCTTAACTGGCCATAACAGCCCGTTACCTTTACAGCCTGATGCATTTTTTTCACTCGAATTGGGGATTTACATGGTGGCTTTAAGGCCTGGGGTGGCTCTACTGGTCTCAAAAGAAGGCGGTTTCACCATAAGTTGCCTCATACGACAAGCTTTGACCTGCTGTGGTGGCATTCCTTAACCGCTCACCACACGGTTATGAGGATTCGCCGACGTCAGCAGAGACATTAGCAGAGAAAAATTTACGAAAATTTTCGCAGTTGCCAATGGCGACTTCTCTGCTGACTTTTCCGATCAACGTTTTTGATCAACAGAGTACACGGCGTGCCTGTAAACTGCGAATTTAATCTGAGACTAAACGGGGTCAGATATTAAGGATGGGGATTATGAGTTACTTTTGGTAAAATTTCGTGTTAGCTGTTTTGATCAGCGAGATCTATTCGTGCGTACGGACGTACGAATTCTGATACCAACAACTAATAGTCTGCCACGCCTCCTTCTGCTTGTTATATAGATTAAACACATCTTGCGCGTATATGTATTAGAAACTGCTTGAACAGCGCATAAAAACCAAAAAAAAAGTGTGCCCAAAGTATTTTCAACAAATTGCCGCAAGCCACATGCTTACACACATACATAAGCCACACTAACACACGCACAAGTTCTTGGCTTCCAAAGCGCTGAACCTTGTCGCATATACCACACACTCACACACACACATTCTCCTTGCTCTCTTCCCTTTGCTAGTGACAGCATCTTTGCAAATTAAATTCCGCAATTTTACAGGTGGCAGCTGCCGAATATTTGCGTTAATATGCAGTCTGGGCACACTTTATCCTATGTGCCACTGCGAGGGCAGAGTTCGGCGTGTTTACCATAAAATTTAATGCAGCTAAGCTAAAAAGTTGGGAAATCTCTTGCTGGCCCTTTGCCCGCTCCCCTCTGCCCCACTCTAATGGTCACTTGCCTTTTTTTGTAGTATATTTTACCTTCTAAATGCGACTTAAAAATAATAATCACAAGGAAATTGTGCAGAACTGGCACTTTTGGCCCACGTCCAAACATATTTAGTTGTCGAATTTATTGTTGCCGTAGTTGTTGTCGTTGTTGTGCTGCTTTGATGGCTCGTTGGAAGTATTGACATGTTCTTTTGATGCGTTGCCAGTCAATGTTTGCCTCACTTAACCCGGCAAAAAATAATAAAAGAGAAATTTGCCAAATAGCAAAATAAAAACCAAAAGCACGCTCCAAACAAAAAATAGAAAGGAAAATGCGCATTTTCCACTTGCTCAGCAACAATACAAAAGAAAAACACCGACATGTCTAAAAGCAACAAAAAAGACTGTTACTTTGATTCCGTCGAAGCTTTAATACACTGCCGGTAGAATATAAAGCAAGAATGCAAATTAGAGGTCTTTTTGTGTTTCGGTTCACTTCTTTGAACCCATATTTTTATCAGTTTATGTTCACACACCGGAAGATTCTATAAGCCAAACAATGATTTGATTTTCAAAATTTTCTTAACGTGTATTTCATATAATAGTCTTCTTCTTGACTGGCAACAAACAGTTACAAGGGTACGGCCTGACGTACGGCACAAGCGCCTCTGCCTCGTTGACGCCTTTTCCATTCCGTAATGCCAAAGGCTGTTAGTGTGCCCTCGAAATGGCATTTCCAAAGAAGAGACGGCCCACCCCTCCCTTATCATCACTCAACAGCTGTTTTGAAGACCTTTCTCCCAGGAGATCTCATCCAAATGAATACAACGAATAACGCCGCGTTTCTCTACGGTACCTTATTCGCATCGGCCACTAGGCCCACTCTTGCAGATTCCATTTTAAGAGCATCCGGTAAAAATTAGTGCCTTTGATTGGCTTTAGACTTCCACACAATACGCTCAATATGGCCTTCTATGAGATAGAAAGCAGACTGATACCACGTTAGTTAGTTAGTTATCGCATACCATGGGGTTACCATTCTTGAGAAGAGGACAATATAATGATATAATGAAAACGTTCGCCCGCCAACACCTATGTGTTGTTTCATAAAACTGATAAATGTTTAACTTTTCCCGGATTTTAGTATTTCGATTGAAGTTGGAGCCTATCGACGGCACTGGTTACACCCATTTGCCATAAAAATGTCTGCTAGACCTCGGAGACCATAAGAACGAGGGCTACAAAGGTTTACCAAAAGGGACGCGTTATCACGGCTAAGGTGAAGCTTGGCGAATTGCATTGAAATATGTCACACTGTATTTCGCGTATTATCTTTTGACCTAAATCTTGATCTATGAGTCGTCATTATAAAAAGTATTTAAATCGGATAACTAATCATCAAATTCGATAAGGAAAACAAACTGCTGCAAATCTTTGCACGAGATGGCTCAGCAGTTCGTTCTTAGCTTGATATCGAGAAGTGTCTTTACACAGAGTGGCATTTCTCCTAACCAACCGGGTGCTGGGAACTAAAGAACGGCTTCAACCAAGGTTGAAGTGAGATTGCCTAACTCATCTTCTTCATTTGGTACTTATGGAAATTGGATAAGTAAATACACATATCATAGGAATCCCTATATTTCATATAGAGTACCATATGTCATCGAGTTGACGAAACCCATCCAATTCCCCACATGAGATTGAATGACGATATGTATTAATCCTTGTGTTATATCCTTGCATATTCGAACACCGTAAGATTAAGCCATATATGGCAAGGGCTCACGTTAAACTAACTCCGGTGTAGGTCCGGTATATATTGCTCCCTTCCTTCCTGAGAGAGAGGGCAAAATCTCTATGTTGACGTGCGAGCTAAATATACATGCATTTTCACAGTCAATCAGAAATGGCAAAATGTGCTAAACTGTCGTACTGCTCGACACACTTGGCCAGAGTTAATCATCAAACGAACAGCTGAACTCAACTCTTTTGGCTGGCTGTCCATGCAGATCGGCTTATTGGTCTCTACAACGAGCTGTGCAGTAGCTGTGGGGACAAAGAGTAAGAAGAAACGGCTGAGCTCTTACCCTGCCCTCTGTTAAAGATAATAAAGGTAGCTAGGGGGGGTATTGACTAAGCCGTTGTCAGCGCCGTCAAAAAGTAGCCCCAAACAACATCTTAATGGTACCTACTTGAAGCGTTTATCAAAGAGAATGAGAAATGGACCTTACGGTTTCACAATGGCCCGAATTTCTCGAAATCCGTTTCAACCCAACCTTCTTCTTCTTAACTGGCCATAACAACCCGTTATCGGGTTACGGCCTGATGTAAATACATTCTTTCATTGGAATTGTGGTTTTACGTGGTGGGTCCCAAACTCTACGCACAACCCTTTTAAGGCCTACTGGTTTCGAAAGAACCCATTGTCATTGTTAGTCGCCTCATACGACAAGCTTTGACCTGCTGAGGTGGTATTCTCTAACCCGCTCACCACACGGGGGTTCAACCCAACCTAACCTAATGAAAAGTTGTAGTCAAAGAAATGAGCTAATTCTACTACAGGTATATATGAGAAGAAGCCACAAAGTAAAGACTCGTGTGAGCCAAAGCATCAAAACTATGTTGAGCTTTTGTCATTCTTTGACCACCAACAATCGATTTGTCTTCATTTTAACATCACCCCTCATACAGATGTGTCTAAAAGCCCTTTCTTTCTGGGTTTCTAACAACAACCAAAACCAGTTCAATATTAAGAAAGACCCATAATAATACAATTGCTAGTTGGAAACCTCCCACGTGTGGTGAGCGGGTTAGAGAAAACCACCTCAGCAGGTCAAAGCTTGTCGTGTGAGGCGACTGACAATGACACTGGGTTCTTTCGAGACCAGTAGGCCATAAAAGGGTTGTACGTAGGGTAACCACGTAAAACCACATTACCAATGAAAGAATGTATTTACATCAGGCCGAAACCCGATAACGGGTTGGTTTGCCGAGTTAAGAAGTTGGAAACCTAGTCTACTTACAATCAGAAGTGAAATGTTAAAAGACAGTATTGCAGGGTATCCCACTGTCGGCTAACGTCGCGCCCTTATCCCAGTTGTTATTTTTCGCTGCTGTGTAAATAGTTTAATTGAAACTTTCTTTCTTTGTATTTCTGTTTTTAATTGGCTTATTGCATTCATTGAAATAACTTATTTTGCTTTTGAATACAATTTCTACGCTATTGCGAAGAGTTAGATACTTTTTGATAATATAGAAATAGTGCACCCTTTATAGAGTATAAAATCGGCATTATCCATTTACTATGTTGCACGTTGACATTTTGCCTGTCGCTGGGCTGCCATTAAGTGATAGAGTGACTCGAAGAATTGATTAGAAAAAATTGTCGGCACAGACTTAAGACTGACGACATACAATGGACCCAGTGAGGCTGCGACATACAAGCGTCTATATACCTATATAGGTGAGTGATTAACTGTATGCGTCTTTGTGTCTATGTGTGCACCTGTCTATGCTTTGATCTATTCGCTGGAAATGTCTAGAACGATGAGCAAGAGACTTGACTAACAATTTGACGCTCTAATCCGGCAACAGTCGTGCCTTCAGCAAAACTGCCTCCTACTGCAGACACACACACACACACACAGCCACAGATAGCTCATTTATCCATAGATATTGTATATCCTTTATAGCATATGGACAGCAATAGCGACAGCACAAAAGCGACTCTGCTGCATTTGGAGGAAGTTGGAGAGCTGTTGCTTCCGTTGCTTTCTACGCTTTCTTTCATTTCTTTTGTGGCACGACTTTGCCGTAGTATCTGGTGTCATATTATGGTAATTCGAATCGAAACCGATTAGAGGCAAAATGTGGAAGAACGAGTTTCAATATCTCTGCATCTCGCTTGCTCTCCTGTGTGTCGTTGGGTATTAGAGCGCGTCCAAGCGGTAAGCATGCAAGGTGGTTGCTTTTATTTTCTTGTTGCCCGTTTATACCCTGTAAACAAAGTGCAAAAGGGTATTATAGATTTGTACAATGTATGTAACAGGCAGAAAGAGGCGTGGCACACCAAAAGTTCCATGCGCAAAAAGTCTCATCATTGACTCGTGTAGCGATTGGACCATGTCCGTCTGTCCGTACGAGGGGATAGATCTCCGACACCATAAGAGCTGGAGACACAAAATTTTACCAAAAGATGCGCGTAATCTAATGTAAGCTGAAGTTTGTCGAATTAAGTCGATATCTCACCACCTTCCCCCGTGACAAATTTGAGTGGTTTACAACCGCTCCATTGAGTTTATCAACTCGAAACACCTAAGAGATGTGCGTCGTGTTAATGGGTATCGATGTTCTCAAAATGATCAAGATCGGATAAATACAACAAAAGTTATAGTCAAAAATATGATAATTTCACCCCCTCCCCCCTCGCCATCGCCAATAAATTTTGCCTAAATTCCACTACATGTACATATGGACACATGGTATGGTGTCGAGTCTCGTGTGACCCTAATCGTTAAAACTGCATCCACCTTTTTCCAATGGAACCCTTCCACCGCAATCGAATTACCTTAATTACTGTCACACCCCCTAATATATTTATTTGAAAATTGTCACAGACATTAATATATATATTTTTGATCTGTGTTATACAATTCAACGACATTTGCCCAAGAACACTGGAGTTACGAGTGTAAAAGTAATTTTTGGCCCCACTTCGCAATAGGAAAGCTTGTCAATTGGATCTTCCCAATCGGAAAATGCTTACAGTCATATTAATCTTGTAAAAAGAGACATAAAACAAAATACTTCCGTTCTCATTTTACCGTATGCTGGATTTGGTGCTTATTGGGAAAAAAAAGGGTACAGGGTATTCCACTGTCGGGCACCGTCCCGACTGTCTGCATCAAATTTTGTTCTCTCTTTTATTGCTATTTTGCTTTGGCAAGCCTTTTCAATTCTGTGCAGCTTTTCCTGTGGTCCATAGTGTTGTTTCTTATTTGATACCCTACTTAAACCTATGCTGTGTTGGTTAGTTCTGTGTGTCTGTTTGTGTGTGTGTGTTTCTGTGTGTTTGTTACATGCTACACTAAACAACATTTGCCAGGAAAGCAGCTTGTTGCTTCATCGGTATAATGAAAATGGCAGCTTCTTTGCGTGTGTGAGTGTGAAGCTTGAAAAGCATTTTCCAATAGATGTTATTTTCATGTCTCTACTAAACTGAATTGCGTTGCATTCAAATTGAATTGTCTACACCAAACATATTGACTAAGACATTTCATTTAACCTCTCGCTGCGTCCTTCAATCACTAAGAGCATTTGGATACCGCTCTTGCATCAACTCTAAATTTCATTTGATGCTGCTGATTTGCAGCTGTCCATAATTCAATAAAAGCATAAAAAATGGTTTATTGAATTGACAGATGCACTTCCACTTCAGTTGCTAGGATTTTTATGCTCTATATTGCATATTGGATATTGCATTTAGTCATTGGCTTTGGCCTTGATTGATTCGATTTCATCTGCTTACCTGTTACCACTGCGCTGCAAGTTAATCAGCGCAGTTCCAATGTGTATTCATCTTCCATTAAGAGCACGTCATCTGCTGCTTGGACAACTTCATCTGCTGCTAGAACGTTTCCATTTGCTTCTTCTTAGCATTTTATTGGCCACACGGAGTAAAATATTCATGGCATCAACTGCAACCTGTTGAAGTTCATTGAATCATGTGCGGATATGCTTTTGCCCTCTAATAAATGACTATTGATTTCTATGGCTCAACATTGTTGCTTTTCTTCCTCCTGTTATCAGCAGAATTTCGCAGCTTTTCAGCTTTTAACATCATCATTTTTTTGCGTTTATATATTTATTGATGTTTTTATTGAATTGTAAGCCTTTGATTTGTACTGTTTGATTCTTCCGCCGCTAAAAGCATTTCCCTTTGCCATAAAGCAAAACGCGTTTTCACCAATTACATGAAAAATATCAAATTTTGCTATCAGCTTTCAGTTTTTGGAATTGTTTTAAGCGCTTTCTTTATGCACTGTTTAAGTTTTTGTTTATAGGAGACAAGTTTTCACTTAAAAAAATTATAAGTTTTCACTTTAGTTAAAAGTTACGTTTAACTTTTTTTCGTGTTTACTTGGTTGGGTTCCCAAAGGAACTATAGTAGAGCTTCTTAATTGCATGTTAAGTGCTGCTCTTGAACTATTAAGTTATGAAATTATATGCACAATTAGTGCAGAGTTGAAAGAGATGTTTCATAAGGCAGGTTTTCAATAAATGTAATTTTTCTTTTGTTTTGTTCTTTGATACTTCTTTGTAGTCTTAAATGTTTCTTGCAAGTCGACGGATTGTTTTTGTGTTGAAATTCTGTTAAAGAGATTTCGGGTAAATCACAGTTTTTTTTTGTAAGCATACATCTTGATATTTAATAAAGTGTAGCGAGCAGCTGAACAGTGCATCATGGGAGCCCTGCGTACTACTCCAAGCACTGGCCTTGATTCCATACTCTCAACATTAGCCCCCACCCCCTTTAATCTGACAGCAGAGGAACAGGTCCTTTTATCGGCCATACGACTGAGGGACTTAAACAGCTGGATAGAATCCGAATTTGGTCACTCCTCTATTACAGCAAAACAAGCTTTTGTTTCCCCCAAAATAGACTACTGTGTACCAGTAGAGCACACTTCTTAGCTTACAGCTCACTTTTCACTCAGTTCTCTTATATAAGCCTAATTATCTGGGTTGGGTGCAACCGGTTCGTGTCGGTCAATGAAACCCTATATCAACCTGGGTATACATTTCTCAAGTGCTATGCTATGCTACAAAATCACAGCTTATGTCTTAAATATACCATTTCGGTAAATTTGGGGTCGCTGATTTCGAATTTGGCAATTGTTTTAGATTTTCTATCTCAGTTTTTGAATTATAGCTATTTTGGAAAAATCGATATTTTAAGAGTTGCGAATTTAGCAAATCTCATACATTACATGTTATATGGGACTTGCTGACCTAGAAAAATCGGTAATTTGTGTTTATAGTGCTAGTTCGAAAGCCATCACCAAGAAAAACGGATTACGAATTCGGAATCTGCGTCATCAAATATACCGGAAACAATATGTTTCAGCCAAATACTTGAAATAGGAGCTTCTTAAATGTATGAGAGTTAAATTGTAGCTAGTGAGATTTCTCAGCATCTCCTTGTCCTGGACATGAAAGTTGCCATTCGTTTTATAAACGGCATTCTCTTTTATCAAAAAGTCAATATGGAAGCTCTTTTTAAGGGTTTTCGATATGGTCATCCCATCATCAATCTGAGAGAGACACTTTTTTTTTGACTTTTTCGATGTATGATGTTCCGCATAAGATATCGCCTGTTTTGACTCCAAGATAAAACCAGAGCAACGAATCGTTCAAAAAAATACTTCCTTTTACTCTTAAACATGGCGAAACACTCAGCAGATACGGTCACACGATGGCATTTGTTGTCGGCTCAAAGCAAACCTTTCTGGCGGTTAGATTATTCCTATCGATATTATTGCTATCCACTAAGATGCCCACAATCTTAGAACTCGTTTTTTATCTCACCATTTTTTCTCTCTTTTAATAGCAGAAGCAAATTATATCTCTATAACTTGCATCAAACTAAAAGTGACCTGACTATTTTGCCAACTTTTTCAACCTACCTCGCAAATTGTTTTATTTTTCAGCATTCGCTTTTGTATTCATTGCAAAAGTTAACATAATCTGTTGACATTTCATTAACTTGACATGAACTCTGCATGAAATTTATTTCACACAATTAATCTTAATTTGTTCGCACATTTACTCCATTGTTATAAATATCAATCTATTTATTGTAATCCCATTACTATATGCCATATTTGATGACATTGTCAATATTTAAGCTTTGGTCAACTTATTAAACTTTTGTTGTACTTGACACAATATTTGCCAATACTTTACTTAAACATTTATGAACAATTTCCAAAGACTTGGTCATGTTTATAAGCGACATCTTTATTCAAGCACATTAAGCTGAAACATTAAATACAATTTGGGTATCTGGTCACTCTGGTCGTTTGGTTTCATTCTGTGGTTGCGTTTTAGAGCAAATCAATGAAGCTGCCCCAAAGTGTTCCAAGCCCTCCCCAAATGGGCGTGAAATTTTATTAGCGCCAAAAATGATTTTATGTGCCAAATATTTGCCAAAATTGATGCCAAACACATGGCAGCAGAGTGGGCCAACTTTGCCCAAGTAGCAGGCTTAAGCCCAGAAAGCCGTCAATGCACAGTGGTCGAAATGATCAATCTAGCTTCAAAAAGCAAACCTTTCTAGTTGTTCATTGCGCTTTCCATTTTGTTGTTATTACTATAAGACTTACCTAAGACCTACTCCTGAAACATATAGTAGCGCAACCCGAATGCTGCCTGCATGCCGTGACATCAATGAATTTCTTTATTCGTATAAACGCAAACAGTTAAACCTAACACAAGTTTTTGGACTCGAATAATTTGTAAGGTAATGGCGCAACACGCTAGATGACTACACATTATGCCAAATCACGATGTAACTATAAATCACGCAATGCGCGTTTTGGTTATTTCTCTAGACGTGTTAAAATTGATGGAGCGTTACGACAGGGATGTATATTTTAAACAGGCAAGGCTAACAACCTTCCGTTAATTTGTATGCGATATCACTAAGACTAAAAAGCTAATTTGACATTAATTTCGGCAGCGATTGTTTTTTTAAGTCGACATTCTGGTTCATAAATTTCGATGCTTCTCAGCTGCCAAGTGTACAGTTACGACCAAAGTCTCACATTAATGTGCTTCAGAGCAGACCCAAAAGAAAAAGCTTAAAGATGTGTCAATGATTTGCGACATTTCGACCACTGTGCAATGGCAGCCAATGGCGCTGCTAATGGCGACAACGCTGCTTTTTATGAGAGCTTTGCTTTCATTAATGGGACCAGCACTCACACTTGCTTGCTCAGAATGTGGGAGTGTGTGAGTGAGTGTGTGTGTTTAATAATGTTGACCACGTTGTCGCCTACATTATAGCCGTTCAGTTTAAGTGCACTCAGTTCAGCATTATTTGGTTTTAATCTTGGCAACAAAACGCGTGCAGTTTATGTTGTTGTCCTATCGATAATTGCAATTTATGTGTGCACACATATTGATGATGATGTCTTTCCGCTCTCTCACTCGTTGCAGGCATTTGGTACAACAGTGAGCATCGCGATTGGGTACGTGTTGCCGGCCGATAGTACCCATTGTACCCTGTCAAAGGGTTGAGACCATCATCGCTGCGCAAATCATCATTCTCCAGCAGCAGCATTAACAACGCTTGTCCACCACCACCGCCCACACCGCACCTACCGCTAAACAGCAGCAGCAGCAACAGTAACCACCAACTGCACCACCGACGCACCAGCAATAGCCACAATCACGCCGAATCACACAAATCAGCAGCCGTCGCTGCTGCAGCTGGTATCAACAATTTGGCCTTTAAGCCGGCCATCAATTTGCAGAGCAATCAATTGCCAGTCAACTACTTTGAGTTCCCAGCAACCTGCAGCAAACCCAAACGCGGCTCATTGTTGCTAGCCAACGCTGCATCCACGCCGGCGCTCAATTGCAACGGTTCGGCCGTAGCCACCGCAGCCGCATCCACGGCCAGCGCCTTACTAGCCACCTGTCAGGCGGGCAGCAGCTCGGCCAACAACTCACCCAAAAGCGTTCTAGTGCAACATCACGCCTATCTGCAGCAACAGCAGCAACTACTGCACAACGCTACAAACAACAACGGCAATATGGGCAGACGCGAAATAAAACGCTCCAACACCAGTGGCTCGACCAGCAGACCCTATGACAGCGGCAGCGGTGAGTACCCCTAACTTAAGCAGTTGTTAAGCAGGCAAAATTCCAAACGGGCAACAAAACAAAATTCCATTAACGCAAAGCAACACAATTGTAGCTGACAGGGAGCAGTGGGCCCCACGTTGGGCGCCATTGCTAAACGTAATCGCCTTAGCAGCTGCTTCAGGGCGTTCGCATTAGGCGAGCAAATTAACTCAGCTGAGATTTGTTGTCAAGCTGTCTTTCAGGGAGCACATTGAAAACGACTTAGACAGCTCAGTGTCACTGCGCCCCCGTGACTGATAGCGCCCACTTGCCCAGCTAAACAGGTTACATTTGCAGCCATCAATTTAATATACAAAAAATAAAAATGTAACTTAAATTGCATTAATTAAAGAACTAGAAAGAAATGGCACTTTTGTGTGCACGCTAAAGTGGACTGCATTAGTTACTTAACTTATTTACGCTTAATTGTACATAAATGCACGGAACATGGGCCATTTAAGTAGAGCTAACACATACGCACACACATGCAATTACGGCTACTTGACAGTTAAAAGCCACAAGACAGCACAAGCAAGAGCGAGATGGCGTGTATGCAACCAGCTGTCCGCAACTACCGCAAAACGCACTAGTGGTGATGTTCCTGTGTGTGTGTCGATGTGTCCGTATGTGTTTATGTGTATTGCCTACTTTTAGGTGCAAACGGACAGTATCTCTGCAACACCATGTTCACAGCCTTGACGATAAAAGCAGTCATAGAGTGCGCTTAGATTCTCGAGGCTGCAACAGATTTTTGTGGCACGATGACAATTGCTGCCACTCTCATAGCGGGGATCCTCGGGATAGCGCCAAACTGGCAAAAGAGGGAATGAGAAGAAACGAGAAAAGTTAAATGTGTATTCTGGTTTACAAATAATATGCCACATTTGTGCAACAATTGATTAAGTGATGAAGTGGTGAAGAATGACGCTGTTGTTAGCCCTCAAAGCCCCAGTGTTTGTATGTGTTTGTTTATTAAATTTTATAAATACGCAACTTAATTTACACTGTAATGAAGTGCTGCAGTCCATGCGTCATCTTCATTATCAACAGCACAATGCAACACAGAACCAACACCTGCACTGACCTTTGACCGCACATAACAAGCAAATATAAAAACAACAACAATGCTCTTTATTTACTTTAATTAATGCTCTTATCTATATATATATATATAAATATACATACATTGGCATGTCAATTACAAAGGGACGCCCACTACGGGTGCTGTGGTTAAGGCTTGAACTATTTTGCATAATTACATAACACCACAAAATTTTACAGGCCAATGGGGGCCAGGCCCCCGGGGGCTTGACATTAGACATGTTAGTTGAAGTGAAAGTGAATTAAACAATGCCAAGTTGTTTGTGCGAGCAACAAAACTTTAATAAACAATTGCATATTTAACACTATTACGAGACATACTTACCATTTTCTACTGGGCGTATACGTAATATTGTGTTGAGTCATTAAGTAATATTCTATATGCATAACTAGCCATCTGGGTTGGTGCTTTTATACTCCTAATGAAGCTTATCTAATGAGCTATTTGCTGTTTTAATGGCTTTATGCAATTTCAGAGACAAGGCGAGTTTGGCCAATGCTATTGCTTTAAGATGAATTTGCAGCACTTTTGGTGTTGACTGCATATGAATGTTTGTGTGTTTCGAAATGCCAAAAATGATGTATCTACACAGCAAGTAAACAATTTTTGTATGCGCGAAATATCGAAATATATTACGTTATCAGGGTTTTGCCAATTTTCCACGCTCTCTCCTTCTTGTCATCAAAAGTAATCATAAGGTTTATGCCCTCCCCCTACTCTATGAAACGATATAAGAATATCGTTTTCTGAAAACGCTTTTCAATATATAGCATTTAATATAAATTTTCCGATAGACAATTCTTTGTCTTCTTCAAATGGTGTTTTCAGCCAATCCAAAATATGAAAGAAAAAAAAAAGTGATAAACTGATGATGTGATCACTAGCTTTATGTAATCAAACATAATTTACTCCTTATCAGCGCTGACATACAATAGGGATTGTATATTTTTTTATTAAATATTTTCTTGGTTACAATTTGCATAACACAAAAACGAAAGATTTCTCTTTAAATTTCTTTAATAACTTTTTTCAATCAATTATAACAGAAAAATATAAAAACTGGAAAAAGTTATTTGCAGAAAAAAACACAATTTCTTTAATAACTTATTTTAGCAATCAATCATGAATTATCATAAAAATTTTAAAAACTTGAAAAGGTTATTTGCAGAAAAAAGGCTATTTGCATAATTTTGGCTAACGAAAACGTTAATTTGCATAAAATATGTAAGCAAATAGTATAAAAAGGATTACGAGCAGAAGCCATTAAAAGTATGTATAAATATGTGGTACGGGCACCGAGTATTTTATTACTGTATTGGAGGGTTGAGAGGCGACAAGAACATGTGGAATAGCAACCTAGTCTTAAAATCGCAACCAGTTGTAGGAAAATCTGTGGCACACTTAAAATAAATGAGTGCACTCATTTGTGCAACTATGAGTAGAGTGAATGTGTTGCTGGTATAAGTGTTGCTATAACAATAAAATAGATCCCTAGACCGATAAAAACACTGATAAGCATACAGGCGCAAATTGAATGAATGTATATATGACATAGTACTCATTTGAATCAAAGTTAGTAAAGTGAATGTGTGCCTTGTATGAGTACACATTATATAAAATTGTATATAAAGTTAAAAGTGTACGCTAATATGGTTCATATTGTACACTAAACATCCGACACTCACTCACTCAAATTCAGTTTGTACTCGTTTTGAGTGTTGAGACACTAATTCTAATTACTCTTTAACAAATGAATTCTCTTCTGTTTGTGGCATTAAATATTCGAATTTTCACGCTTTATTCGTTATGTTAAAAACTTAAAACTAATAATAAATTAATTAGCTAATTAAGGTCCCGTTGAAATGTAATTCCAAAGGAGACTGCACCAGCTCAAATGCAAAACCAAAAATTCGCCATATACTGTTAGCTGTCTAATTGCGTAAAGAACAGTGCCTAGGAAAAGGACTTTGCCAATTGCGCAATTGCACCTTCGCGTACATTGTCGGCACAAGGATTGACGCCCCAAAAGGCGCCATGACAGCCAAACTCTTCGAAGCAATTGTAGCGTATCTTCGTGCTGTACTGCGAACAACAGTTGACGATGGCCCAGACGCAGGTGGAAATCTTTGGTGCACTGGTTGTGGGTTGTCTGGTTGTTGTGCGTCTGGTTGTTGCTGTTGGGTACAAGTCATGGGTAACATGAGAGAGAGAGAGAGAGACAGGGAGACAGAGCGAGAGAGAGAGCAATAGCAAAGGCAGAGTGTAGGCAAACAATTGGTTAGCGACACAAAATATGACAAAGCGCATATGACTAGAATTAGTTGTTTTTGGAGAGGGTGAAGTACTTACGGATTGGACGTCTGCCAGCGCCGCCGCTTCCCCAAATTGGACGATCTGTGGCTGTGTTGGACAGAAAAAAAAGGCTATGAAGTAACCAGTACTCGCAGTTTTTTGTAGTTGCACCTACCTGGTGGCGCGGTTTGTTGCCATGTGGGGATATCGCTGCTGAAGCCGCCGCCTGCTGCGCCACCTCCGCCTATGATTGTCTCAGGTTTATCCTTATCGTATATTGAGAAATCGGCCAATGATGGATCTGAGTTGTGCCAGAGATCCAAATCATCTTCCTCATCTCCTAAACGATTGTCCACGCTGGCGGGTTGATTGTGAGGACCACGCAAGTTGGGTCGCTTGCCCCGCACCGAATGCCTGCAAAGGTTAAACGGAAATGTAAGTCTAACTCATATCTATGCGGCAACTATGTATCCCGCCTACTTTTGGCCATTTGGTGGCTGCTGCACGGGCAGATAAAAGTAGCTGGGACCCGCTTTGAAGTCATTGTATTGGGCCAGCTGTGCCTGGCTGTGTGTGCGATAATAGGCATTACGACGCTGACGGCTATGGTATTTCTTGGGATGCTTCATCAGCCATTCCTCCTTGGAAGGCTTCATCAGCTGTGCGGCTTCAAAGTTTACCTCCTCCGTGTCATCGCTGCCGTTGGCAATGGGCGCCTCTGGCAGCATATCAAAGTAGATCTTTTCTGTCTCAATGGACTTGGGCTGCTTCTCGCTTTCTGGACGTCTATGACGCTGGCGCTGTATATGTTTGTATCTACGATGTTTGTTCTCGCTGGTCTCGTTCTTTGCAGGATCTGTGGGGTAAATGCAAGAAATAAAATACTATTGTAGAAAGTAGGGAAATTTAAGTATTTAAAAATAAGAATGCTCTGAATTTAAAAAAAAAGAAGTTAAGTTTCAATACTGAACTTTTTTAAGTTCCCTAAACTAAGGAATCTAGATTTTTCAATTTCCGAAAGTTTATGCTTTATATTCAAGAAAATGCATTGTATTATATATATATATTATATAAGACATTTTTGTTTTTTCCTTTCCTGTTTGTTCCTTAAATGCACTGAAAAATAAGCAGAGGAGTTAACTTCGCTAAAACAATTTAAAAGACTAGTAAAAAAAAATGTGCCTTAAATTTCTTTAAATTTTAGCAAGATTATCCAAATTTTAATGTTTAGGATGGTATTTTTAAGATTGAAGTTAAAATTTTCTAAAAATAAATGAAGTTTTCCAAATTTTAGCAAGATGTTCTAAATTTGAAAAAACGCAGCATATTTTCTTCTAAAATAAAAATAAAAAAAAATTTTTAGAAATAAAAATAAAACTTATTAACTTTTTCTTAGACTAAGAAAAAAATATATACTTTGAGTGAGCTGATCTTTCTTCCATACTTTTTTTCTAATCAGAGTAACAAAGTGCCAAAATATTTTTAAAAAAATATATATCTAATATATGGAGTTAGCGGCCAAGGTCTAAAATAAAAAGTTAAACTTCAAAGTTTTTTTGTTGTTAAATTTTTATATCTCGATATTTCTGACTCTCTGCGGTGTACGTCCAAGTTTAAAAACAAAAACACTTTGAAGTCTAACCTCTTGTTGTGGACCTAGACCCGGCAAAAACATCTTTATAAAAAAAAATCTTAATTTGAGAAACAGATTTTGTTCCAAAACTAAACTTTTTTTTAAAAGCAGCAAAAAAGTAATTTGAGCAAAAAATTAAAATACTTTCTAGGCAAGAACAAAGAAAGTTTCGGTAGCCTTTACATACCATAATCCTTGCTGACGAAATCCTCCTTGTACATGACTACCGGATGATCCTCATGCATAACGCCATCAATAATTTTAACATGATGCAACTGCAAAATAGAAAGTTCACGTCTAGAGACCACATGTGTGGCAGCAAGTGCACTTGCCACTTACCTCAACATTGTCCACATGACCATAGTCCACATCCGGTGGCAACACAGCCTCATCATCCGCCTCATCCGCTAGGGGCAAGCAGCTGGCATGCGCAACGAGCAGCAGCAGGACGAGCAGCAGATTTCCGGCTCTGCTGCCAAAGCCAACAATTGACAAGACGCTATTCATCTTGAGCTTTTCCGCAGTTGCAGTTGATATACTCTATAAATGAAGAAATATGGTTGGAAAGTTTGTATAGCAGTTGTTGTTGTTGTTGTTGTTTGAGTTGTTGCAACAAACTTTAATTGTCACTCTGCAGCTCAATCTCAATTACTTGCAGCATAAACAACACTCGATCTAACTTGCTTGTTTGCCTTTGTTCTATATGTATTTGTTGGCCAAGTTTTCAAGTTGCAAATTTTGTTGCGGTTTTATAGCCAGTTCTTATTTCTCCTTTTTTATACAATATTTATTTTTTGTTGTTTATGTTTAGTTGCAAGTTTTTTTTTAAATTAGAAATCAAGTTGTACACAATTTTGGTTGAATGTTTGCTTTGCGGTCGACTTTTGAATTACTTTTCGCACTTTTGTAGCTAAACTTTAAGACCCTAATCAATTGTGGCCAGGATTGTTGCCAACTTGGGTTCTGACAGCCGCACACTTGGCCCAAAGCAACAAGCCAAATATAATGTTTTATTTAAAGTGAAAGCAAAACTGTTATTTACACTCTTGGCGCCTTATGTTCTTCCTAGAATTATTATTAATGGAATTTTTTAACCGTTTCTTTTTTTATTTTTATTATTAAAAATTGTTCCGCTCCGTTTAGCAGCGCGTTGCCAATCGTATTGAATTGGTTTGCGAACGTTGCAGGCATTTTAAATGGCAAACGGTTCGTTTACCCTCGGCTTTTCAGCTGATTGATTGAAGTCTACGTCAAGAAAGAGCGCGAGATATATGTATGTAGTACGTAGTACGTTTTTAGAGGGCTGCGGATGTTGGGGGTAGCCCATGTTCAAGTGGCCGAAGCTTTTTCATTTTGTGAATCAGTGAATGAATAATTTGGCTTTATCTTAACTGCCAGCCAATAATATCCAATATGTTTTGTATTTTTCATATTTTAAGACTTGCTACTAGAAATCTTGATAAAGGTTTTCAGCCGAAACCATTTTTCATAATAGGCGGTAAAGTAGATACTAAAATATGAGTGCTGACGTTTGTATACACTTTAATGTTTGGCCATATGGGTTGGTTTCAAGTGAAGTCTTTAAACTTATTCATTACTTTGGCCGCTCCAAACGACATCATAAGAAAAACAAACATTTGGTAGAACAAATAAGTTCAATCTCTGCAAAGTAACACACTTAGATAGAATGCAATACTGCCACATCGCTGGCAAGAACTTTTTTCGATCTCTTCGCCTGTTTATAGGCACGGTAATGTCACTCATAAGTAGTTTCGGCTGCAACCCTATGCGAAGTGCTTCATTATAGAGGGTATTCTAATACCGACCGAGATTTTGTGAGATTTTTTATTTTTCTCGCTTGAAAATCTCGCTTCGTGTAACAACCGCCTTGAAAACTATGAAAAGACACGGTCTGCTGAACCAAGTCGTTATACCAAAATTGTATACTATATGTTTGATATATCGAAAATAGAGCCAAGAAGCAAAGTTAGACATACGGGCTTGATTTGAATTTTGATTCCCAATTCGAATGGTCGAATTCAGATTAGTACCAACGATTGATTGCCGTTAAAGCCACATTATGAAAAAAAAGTCCAATTTGGGCATTTCGAACCAGAGAATATGGGGTTTCTTTATAGTCATAACGACCTGAGCAAACACTGCGCATAAAACTGACATAAACGAAATGTTCTTACAACATGCACAAAATGTTCTCAAACGAAGAACAAATTAAGACCAATAAGTTCTAACCACAAGAACGCCGTTTCTTAATTCTTCCCTGCCTAAAAAGGGACCGATCGTTCATAGATCTAGAAAAAGCTGGCCCAACAGCCTATAGTAAAACGAACAGTTATTCATTAGGTAATTTTTGACCATTTTTTTCAACGCCAGTGCATAACACACTAAAGCAGTAACTTTTTCGCCACAAGAAGAAACTATTTATTAAGGATTTGGATTGGGCTATATTTTATCAGATTTCATTTATAAAAAGAGACGTCAATTTGGAGAAAATATGTATAAGGTTTTAAGATGACTCGCGCGTGGTATATTTTTGTTTCAAATATAAAAAAAATTCAAATTTAGTGCCCCAAACTTATACCACTTTTTCGTTTTTCACTATGAAAACAACATTTGAAAACATTTGGTGAATGAATGAAGACTCAAAAGCGCATTCATGTTCGTGCAATTCTTGCGGCCGGAAGCCGTAACAGTGTCGTCTTTCTCATAGCAGCGCGTAGTTCAGAGCAGCAAAGAAAAACCCGATAGTTCCGTCTTATATGCAATTTACATATATATGTATACTCTATATAAATTTATTAAAATATGTTTCATTTATTGGCATATATATTCAGCTGAGTAAATATTTATTGCGCTTATCAATACTACAATGAATATCACCCCAAATATATTTTCCCCATTGATAATTCTCTTATGTCTCATTAGGAATACTATACAAAATTTTTTTATTTTTCGAAAAAATAATTTATAAAAAATCGGCATGTCACTGCTGATAAACAAATGTGACTCTATGACTGGAACCGTGATGACTCATGTTTATGCTTGCCGGCTGAGATAATACTTGTACCTGCTGAATGTAAATAATGGTTGGTAACTACTTAACTTTCTACGTTGTTCCCGAACTCTATAATATGCATTGTATGGCTTGCACTCAAGGTGTACTGAGTCACAATGTCAATATTGTTGAAAAAAGGCTTTTCGCCTGACGTAAATCGGAAAATCAACTTGGTTCTTTTTCTTGTGGCAGCTCTTGTGTGTCTGCCAAGAATATCTCTTAGTTTTCCAAGAATTATGCTGACAACAGATGTCTTGAATGAACTGTTGCTTAAAGCAAACAGAAAATGTTAAAAAAATATAATTGAAAAATAGAACAGATTATACTTGACACGCTTAAAAAGACTATAAAACTTTGAACATTAAACATGCTCTACAATAAAGAAAACATCGCGAAATATATGGTTTTTCTATTCACAGTATATGACTGTGATAGCTGTAAATTATGTTTTAAACCGAAACTTATTTCGGATACGATAACGATTACGAAAGTACCGGTAGTATTGACCTGGTGAACGTTTTTATTTCGATTTTCTTTTTTCAATAATATCGGTTTCGATTCGAAAACACTGTCTGGGGAATGGTCGCTTTTCAGCAAGTAGACTCAATGTAACGGCCAATGATTCCACTCTATTAGATAATGCTCTTTGACAAAATCAGTTCAAAAAGAGAACTACAAAAGAAGGACCAATCGGTTGTTTTGGATAACGATTACTGTTACAATTAGGGTTTGAGTCCCTTTTTGAAACTAAAGAGGAGGCGACTTCCCGTGCGCAACGTTTTGCTCTCTCTGCTGATGTACATCACAAAACCAACGTGCCTTCTTTTCCTGCGATCTTGTGACATGTGATATTCAAAGTATAGCTTTCAACATCAATCTGAGAGGCCACTCAGTGTGTACCTCTACTAGAGGAAGACATATACTTCGTCGTTTACAACCATACCCCCCGCATAGCCGCAAAGGCTTCGATACTAGGACCAATGGTATCGATATCAACAGCCTACTCAAGCAACTGGAAAATTTTATAATATTGTACGGATCGGATACTCTTCGGCCTTTCGAAGCACATTCTCCGTCACAAAGATTAAGAGATTGCGGGAGAGGGCATAGTCTTGTCTGAAACTTCGCTCGGTATCAAAAGGTAATTTTGTTTGTAAATTTTCTTTCGTACCTTCCCCGCAAATGCTACTGGAAAACAATAGCCATATGAAAAGATTAGACCTAGGTGATCTTATGGCCTGCTATTATATTCATATTGTTGACTTCTCACGAAATTTTGGCAATACAAACTCATTTAAATATGGGAGACATACAGATAATGTCTATTGGAACCAGACCAACACCTTTTTTCAACATTCTTGACGAATTTCCCGCCATTATTCATAAGTTTTCTTTGCCTGAGTTTCTGATTATGTAAGTAGTTTTTCCAAGACCTTTAACATTAAAAACTATTCAACAATTTAAACAAAAGTAACTGATTCCCGGAAATATTCACTGAATAATTTGGGTGCTTCGCGGTATGCCTGTCCCTCTTCCACGTGAGATTGTAGCTGCGCATAAATCAGTCACTAAACAAGATTCGACACGAACTAATCATTAAAAAATATAGCTCAAAGTGTCATAAAATGAAATAGCTTAAGATTACGTTTTTTTAGGAACATTTTCACTCGAGAATTTGTTTTATTGCAAGAATAGGTAATATTTGGATATACTCATTATATATGTTTATTTTTTTAAGAAGAGTCAAGTATATTCGTAAATTCTTGCCAATAGTGACTTATTCGATACATAAAATTTGCTTGTTGAAATAACGTAGATAAAGGCATAGGTTAGGGATAGGTTCAAGAAAATACTACCAGGGGTGTGCCAATCTCTTTCTATATATTTCGCATAATAACCAATATGGTCTTAGACACAATTTCAACCTAAAGAATGAAGTCAATGTCAGACGAAATCAGAAATTGAAAGGGAATTTAAGTCACCCAAAACCGTTTAGAGATTTCTGGCATATAATTGCTTTATTTGAAAATGTTCTACTTCAATGTTCCTAAATAGTTTTTACAGTTAAAACAATATGCAAACGAACATCAACATATTGATGGATGCTATTCCTATCGCGCATTTTTTTACATTTAAACGTTTTAACGTAGCTTAAACTTATTTAAAGTTGAGCTAGATATCTCTTTCAACCGAATTTCGATCCAACTCCAATCTTTCGATGAGCTATATACATATATTAACAACACGAATTTCTGCTCAAAATCAAGCCGGTGCTTGATTAGAAAGCATTCACAACATATAATGATATTTTTTGACTGACTTATTTTTCAAGAGATTTCAAATGAAATCTAAACCAAAACCGACTAGAGATTCTTGGCGCACCCCTGATTAACCGCGCCTTCTACTTACTTACTACTTAGCCTTCTTTTCTTTTTTTCATCCACTTAAAATTGATCTAAATGTAGCCCATTGCCTATTCTCGGGAAATAACGAGAACTTGTGCTTATTCCAAATTGAAGTGCAAATCTGGAACAGCTTTCTAGAGTCTATATAAACTAGCTGCCAAAGAAACGAACGTTTAAAACGAAAGCGTATTAAGAGTTTGGTGAACTAAAGTAAGCTAGTCCCAGCGGATTTTTCTTGTCAGTTTTCGCGACAGACGCAGGGAAAAATAACAAGCTAAAACAAAAGTAAAACTGATAAATTCTCAGCGTTTCTTCTTGTCCGCTGGCCAATGGTTGCTGTTTTTTTTACTTCGTTGCTTGCGCTATTCCAGAGAAAACGCCGCAAGGCAACAAATGGCCGCCAAAGCAGCAGGACAACCAATTAGCCGTTAATAAAGCATTAGATTTCATGTGAAATTCTATCCCGGCAATATGAGCAATGGCCACACGGCGTGCGTAAGATTAATTGAGCGTAATCGGAGCGGGGGTAGCAGCTGTCCTGCAGCCAAGTAACTTGACGGCGCATTAGGGAACGTCACGTAATGAGAAAACGTAAACTTTGGGGACACATACAGTGGGGCCCCAAGCAATATTTGGTCAATGCAGCTTTAAAAAAATATAAAATAATGCTTTTTCTTTCAATTGCCTATATTAATTAAAGTAAAATATTTCAATAATTCAATAATTTCAATTTAAAACTGCTATCCACATTTTGCGGTAAAATGTAATCAAATTTTAAATTGTTTTTCAAAAATCATTGCAAATAAACACCACGCATATTTCACATACTCGTGCATGTCCTGCTGCAAGTGCTGCCCATTAAAGTATGCTAATATTTTCGTTGGCATGTGCAAAACTTGTCCTGCTGAGCATATTTAGTACAGTTGCACAGGAATACACACAAATGCATATAAACCACAAGTTATTCTATCCAATGAAGCCGAAAATTTGAGCTACAAAAACAACACCAACAGCAACAACTTAGAGCAAATACAACCTTGTTGTTGTGTACAGGCAGCGGAAATTGTAAGTTTGTTGGGGCACTAACCTCAATTGGTTGCTGAAATTGCAACACACCCACAGACACACAAACAATGTGCCACAAGTGGCCAGATTCTAGTATTACCGAGCACCAAGTGCTGCCACTACTTGAAAAGCAAACATAAAAATAAAAACAAAATTTTAAAAATGCATAAGTAAAGCATGTTTTTATACCCTGTACACATACAGGGGTACAAGGTTATTATAGATTTGTGCAATGTATGTAACAGGCAGAAAGAGGCGTGGCAAAAAGTCTCATCATTGACTCGGGTAGCGATTGGATCATGTCCGTCTGTCCGTATGAGGCGATAGATTTCCGAGACCATAAGAGCTGGAGACACAAAATTTTACCACAAGATGCGCGTAATCTAATGTAAGTTGAAGTTTGTCGAATCAAGTTGATATCTTACCAACTTCCCCCGCGACAGATTTTGCGCGATTTACAACCGCTCCATTGAGTCTATCAACTCGAAACTCCTCAGAGCTGTGCGTCATGTTAATGTGCATCTATATTCCAAAAATGCTCGAGATCCGATAAAAACATCAAAAGTTATTTTCAAAAATATGCTAATTTCACCCCCCTCTCCAAGAAGCTGCTTCAAAATTTCACTACGTGTAGATATGGATTCATCTGAGCTAGAGTTACAAAATTTGGTGTAGAGACTCGTGCGACCCCAATCATTAAAACCGCATCCACTTTTTTTTCAATAAAACCCCCCCTTCCGCCGCAATCGATTAACCTTAATTATATTGATTCCCCCCAATATATTGATTTGACAGTTTCCACAGACATTTATAAATATATTTTTGATCTATGTTACAAAATTGAACGACATTGACCCAAGAATACTGGAGTTATAGGCATAAAAGTAATTTTTGCCACCATAATAACCATTTCCCAATAGGAAAACGTGTCAATTGGAACTTTCCAATAGGATAATGTTTATCGTTTTTAGTGTTTATAAAGAAAAAGGGTATTCCATTGTCGGGCACCGTCCCGACTGTCTGCATCAAATTTTTTCATCTTTGTAATGCTATATAGAGAGCTTTTCTTTTTTTGGCTCTTTACTTTCTGCTTAGTTTTTGCGCCCTGCCTGTCAAGCGCTTTCCCGCTCTCTTCGATCCGCGCTCTTAACACCACTCTCTTTGTGACAGAGCGTGTGTGTGTGTGTGTGTGTGTGTGTCTGTGTGTGTGTGTGTGTGTGTGCGTGTGTGTGTCTGTGTGTGTGTGTCTGTGTGTGTGTGTCGTGTGTGTGTGTGTGTGTGTGTGTGTGTGTGTGTGTGTGTGTCTGTGTGTGTGTGTGTGTGTGTGTGCCTCTTGACAACTGTTGATAGAAAGGCCATTAAATATTAAATTTTAATATGCACATATAGCAGCAGACAGACAACAACAAAGAGAGCGGAAGGAATGGGATAGTGAGCATTTAAATTTCCTTAATTGAATCGTGAATATTTTCCTTTGTGTGCTTTCTACTGTATTAATAGTACTATGAAATTGTCAGTCGGAATGTTACGTATTAAGGAAGTTAATGGACCCAAGTTAAAAAAAAGAAAGAAAATAAACTCTTTTTAGTGTTAGTACAAATCAGTTTTTCTCTTGAACTATGTTTTAATTGACATACTACTTATTCCAATGCCAATCAATTGCTGTTTGTATGGGAGGCATGAGAGACAACCTTATGTTGTAGGGATACATTCTGCGTCACAAAGAAGAAAAGAGCAGAAGTCATCACCTTGTCTGAAGCCTCGCTAGTTATCAAAAGATTCGCAGAAATTCTTTTGAGCCTTGCCCGCAAATACTGGATAACAACAACCTTATATAGAGAGAAAACCTAATAGATTATCGTATGGGTCACTATTATAATCACACAAAGACTTGGCAAAATAACGAATTGACAAATTTTCACCTAAAATACATTTTTCCCATCACCCTCCATAAGTTTAGTAGTTTTTCCACAACCATTAACATTAAAAATTATACAACAAAAGTAATGACAAATGATGATTGAATGACAAATGTGGGTGCTTCGCGAAATGCCTGTTAATCTTCCACGTGAGGTCGAAGCCGCGCTTATATCAGTTACTAAACAAGTCAGACTAGACAACCTACTGTTGTGGTGGCTGCTATAGTGATTAAATTGATCCCCAATTTTAGTGTTGTAGAGATTTCTTTCTAAGATTGTGTCCCTAAAGAACTATGAAGCACTTATGATAGTCCTTAGGGTCTTTGCTTGGAGCGCTCTTATTTTATAAAGCTACGATTTCGCTGCACGTCCCCAGACTTAAATGGCGTATGTTCATTGAGATTTATCCTTGTACAGCTATACTTAGTTGATTTTAAAAGCCAATGCAATTTTTTCAGTTTCTGTTGCCATTTGGCGACAGTTGCTTTGATGTATGGTCCCAAAGACAGTTATCTATCAAAGTTTCTGTCAAAAAGTTAACTTTGATACCTCTAACGCGATTTCGAATGTTCAAATTTAAGTTTCATTTAATCCGTCTTAATAATAAATAAGAACAGAAAGAAGAAAGTTTGGAAAAAGTTCAAGTCACATTTCATAAAAAGTCTTCGAGCCAGAAAAATATACAAAATTGCACAAAAAGCATCCTAAGTAAGAGGTGGAGCAATCGTCTTTGAATTCCTCTAGTCATAGGTGGAGATCAATGTAAGGTGGTCGAGAAGTTGGATTGTGTGCACTGATGTGGGGCACACACTCATTATCATGCCAAATCAACACAATCAACAATGCAATGTTTCTGAACGTAGTTTATGGATTTCACGGGCAATCTGATTTTGTGGTACGCTTCAGCTTATATTTCACCCGACGGTCCGTTCCCGTTTTCTGCTCAAATTATTGGCATTTTCTGTTTAAACTAATCCAACGTTTTCTTCCGACTGATGTTTCGACCAACTGTCACTGTTGCACATAACGCCCGCCAGAGCGCGCTTCGCATTAAGTTTTAGAATTGTCGTTAAAACCAACTACATAGTTATATATGGCTAAACAAAGAGTAACAAAGTTTTGTGAGATCTGTATTTTAAAGTGTATTTTGCTATTTTTAAAGCTGTTGTTGTTTTTGTAGTTTTGACTCATTTCAATTTCATGTGTATTTGCATTTTTACATTTTAATTTTCGTCTTTATCTTTGTTTATTTCTAAGTTATTTTTGAAAAAATAAACTTTTAGGCAGCAAAAGACAAATTGTTTGATATACCAAGTAATTTCCGCAGGGCAAAAACAGTCGCTCATTTTTAATTGGATTTATTGCCCCAACAAAAAACAAAAAAAAAGTTTTGCATAATTTTAGGCTGATTTTGTAACTCAAAACTTTTATGACAGTGTATGTGTGCGTGTGGCCTAAGCTGCTTGGTAGCAAATACATAATTCCAGCTAATGTCATATGCATCATTTAAATAACTAATTATTTAGTTGGCAACTAAAACTCAATTTAAAAGATAAAATGTATTCGACCAAAGTGTCATGTGAGGTGAAACAAAAGCAAATTGAATTTCAGCAACAACGAGGACAAACTTGCCGCAAGCTGAGGCACCCACACAGATGCCACTACTAAAACACACAGATACATGTATACCTGTCGGAAGGACACGTGCTGCTGTGTATGTTGCACATGCAACTAAACGTCGATTACAACTCATTACAAAGTTATCGGCGGCGGGCAAATGCAATTTTGCCTGTGGAGCCACAGACAAAAGGGGCCAAATGGACAGCTGGGAGCTGAAAGCTGAGAACTGAGAACTGACCGGTTGCCGCTTGCAGCTAATGTGGACGTTTAGCTGCAGCGTTCTTTGGCGCAGCCAGCCGGAGAGGCATTCAGGCATGTCCATTTGTAAGAGCCAAGCTCCCAAGTGCCCCACCACCCGCCACTCTCTGGCAGCTTTAATAATAATGCTCGGCTCATGCACTAAACGGTAAACGGTTATAGCCAGCCGTTTGGATTTCATTCCGGCCGATGATAGCCATGGCTGCTCCTCAGTAGCTGTACGGGCGCCATTAAGTGACACAGCAATAAAACTCATCGGGCTTAAAAGCAAGGCGCATCTTGGTTTCAATTTTTGCAAGCGATGTAAACGATTTGTTTGCTGTACTTAAAACTGATTGAAAAAACGCTAGTTTGTTGTTACCTACGGCTACGTGTCGTATAATTGATATGGAAATTTTGTTGCTTGTGGCACCAACTTTGACAAGAGCCAGTGGCCAGTTACAACAAGAGCAACAACGCTGGTGATTAAAGACAAGCAACAAACAGATAGGAAGAGATTGCAAGATTATGCAGCGAGGTAAGACTGTACTAAGGGAAGAGGCAAGCACCTTATTGATTGTCTACACTGACCTAAAAATACATAATAAACTTCGGGGCAACGAACAGCAACCGTTCCATTGAAAATACATGAAAGTGAAAAGCGGCTGCCACAAAAATTTATTTAAAAATCATATTTACCGTGCATAAGTAAGCGTATTCTCCAATAAGCACTTTCGTAGGTGTGTGTGAAAATGTAGGTGTATGTGGGTTTGTTTGCTTGTTTTATTCGTCGATTCACGGAAATTTTTGCGGGAAAACTGTGTGCGTTGGCTTTTACTCTGCTGTTACTTGGAAAATGCAGCAAAGTAAGCGCCAAGTTTGACGCTTTTCAGCAGTAAATAAAATGTGAAATGCAAAGTATGTAGCATAAAATACGGCGTACAATGCACAGGAAATTCCCATGTTAAGCCCGGCGTGAACATGTAAGCCATTTCAGGTTTTAATTGGCTTGTAATGCAGTCCCAGCTGCTGTGTGTGTGTGTGTGCGTGACAAACTGTTGCTATGAACGTGCATACTAGAGATGAGTCATCAAAGTGAGAAACGTGAGTGCTAATTGAAGCGAAATCGGTAAGAGGTGTTCCATCTACGGCCATGAAAGTTATTTTTTGTAACATCAAAGGTTTTATTAAATAACTTTAACGGTTGATAAACCCCAACGACATTGAACAACTTTTATACTTGCAGTCTATCGGAAATTTGCCGAATTCGATAACATATTATAATTTTCCCACATATGAAATGTTCAAGAATCAATTTCGCCGCATCAGCATTTCTTTATGAAAAGACGATCAATGAACGCGCATCTTTTGAAATTTCTAGCAATTATTTATTCAAAAAGACATATAACTTTGAGCAGTCACCTGGGACCAATCATGTATGATATTGAAAACTTCAATCAAGACTTGCCGTTAGTTCTTCTTTCTTTGAAAATCCTGATGTACACCGACGATGTTTAACGTTTTCGTTATGTGCCATGGATTAACCTTCAGGGCGTTCCCAATAATTACTTCAATCAAGTACGTAAATCAACGTCTTGGTTAAAATTATTGTTGCATCTTTATTGGCGATTTTCAATCATAAGACAACATGCTCTAGTCTCTTCCAAAACGGATTACTGTGTTCCAGTAGAGCTGTAAAACTATAGATAGTGCAATCGGTATATCGATTTTTTCCTATTTATTCAGAACAACTCAGCATTAACCATGTCCTTAGACTTCCACATAAATATAGTGTGTTCTAGGCGCAGGTTCTAGCTATTATGATGGCACAAACCTACCTAAAGACAAATCTATCAGCTCAACATAATCAAACTCGACATCAGTAACAAATTGCCGCAAATCTCTACATGAGATGGACAGCTCTTTATTAGGCTGATATGGGTGCCGAGCCTAACCTAACCTAACATTACCTAACCTAACCTAACCTAACCTAACAAAGGTTAGGCCAAAGGTCGCCCGACCTTTCAAAACAAAAGCCAACAAAGTTGAATTTGCTCAAACACAATTTCCACTTTTTGCATTAAAGCAACATCATGTGAGAAACGTTTGATTTCAAGCTGACGACACTTAAAGAAAGACGAATTCTTATAGAGATTTCATTGCTGCTAAAATTTGTTGCGGTCCCGAACATCCCGAACCGTCAAGCCAGAATTCGAAAACATTTTTAAATAAAGCATTGCCGTTGGTCACGGACCGAACAATGAATATGGATATGTGTAAAGTTTCTTTTTTTGTATCAATGATTTTGATAGAAACATCGATTATCGGTATGTTCTCTAGAACATATACATGTATATGTCAGCTGTGCGAATATGCAATGCAACTGTAAATGTTATGAAAATGTCCTTTTGACGGTTCAGCTGTATCCTGCCTGATGGCTTTGTGCAACGTGTCCGTCAAGTTGCTTGCTTACACAATTGCCATTCAGTCATTTTTGTAACTGTTGTTATTGTTGCTCTTGTCGCTTAATGTGCACACAAAATGGCGGACATGCGTGCCTTGTTGTAATCACTCTTGGCGTAGTTTTTGTTGTTTTAGCGCCGAGTGTAATTAGGTCGCTGTTGCTGTTGTTTTTCCCAATGCATTTTCCAAATATATATCTCATCACGCTTAAGTGGTTCATGGTGCATGCAGCAGCCTGCAATAATGCGTAATGCGATTTGCCAGACGTTCAATGGGGCGTATGAGTAACATGCGCCAGGGTCATTTCCACAGTCATAGAGTCAGGGTTGCCTCCGGCTAGTTGCTGTCGCTTTTCTTTGCACAGCTTCTATGCAATTTTTTTTTGATATAGCTTTTTTTCTGACGATTTTCATAGTTTTTGTTTCATTGCTCTGCTCATGCACACGCATTTTTTTGTGCTCTTGTGAAACAATTTTTATATTTTTTCATTTCACGTTTTTGTTGTTTATTGTTGTTGGACGCCGCCATTTGTACGATTTTGATCAGACGCACATTGCATGTCGGGCTGTGGCCTGCGGCCCAAATGCTGCCAACTTTTCTTATTACTGTTCAAAATGAAATTTATGTGGCAAACAAAAAAGCAAGTGGAACGCAACCCAGACAACAACTACAACACGCTTGTTGCGCAATGCTTTAAATTGAAAGCAACATCAACAAGAATACATTCAAATGAATTTGGGCCTTTTGGCAGTGCTATATTTTGTAGCTTTAAAGTGGTAAAAAGAGAGTAAAAGCATTTTCCAAATGGAGAGAAGATACAAACGGAATGGTTTTAAAGCTTTATTTTTTTGTTTTTAATAAATAATGCTCACGTTTGGAAAAGGAAAGACCAAAAGCTGGGCATTTTTGTAGCTTATTAGCCTTCAAATCGCATGTTAGTTAACCCAAACATAAAGTTAGATAGATAAAAAACGAATATCCACTTCAGTTCATCTATTTTGAGTTACATTGTACATACTACTAGGGGGCTACGCCCCCTGCTCTCTTCTTTGACCAACCCCCATGCTTCTCTCGAGAACGATCAAATTCCTCTTTCTCCTTTTCCTCATAATCGTCCTTATCATCTTCCTCTCTCCTTTCTCATTCAAAACAACTCTACTTACGTTTCACTTCGCCCACTTCTCGCTACTCTTCAAACCCCCGTGCCCCTCTCAAGGTAGATCATATTGCTCCTCCTCTAGTTTTAACTTTACGTTAGTTTGCCTACTAAGCTTAGTACTCAGTTGACAGGCGACTCATATTTTGGCAGGCTTGCCAGTAGCAGACGTTGCAATAGGCAGCAAAAAGAAGTAACACCTTACTTGCCACAGGACTTTACTGCTCTAATATCAATGTGAGCGAAAAGAAAAGCTGTTGTAATAAAGAGTTCGCAGCTGAATGTTTCACATCACGTCAGCGCTCCGTCACGTTTCAAGTTTGCTGTTTACAGATACTCTTGCCATTAGCTTTGAAATACGAATTTGTCTTTATCTTAGAACTGACTCATGCCTGCTTATTCAAGCAATCTAAGTTTCATTAAATAATATGGCATATTTTTGATTAATCATTAGAAATTATTGTCATTAACAGGCTGTGTAAGTGTAATTAGCTATTTACCAAAAGATCTTCAAACCGAAAAGTTTGCCAAAATAATGAGTTTTGTGGTTTTAAACAGCAGTAACATACACTGAACACTGATTCCAAAGCAAGTCATCAAATAATAAACTTTTATAGCTCTGAGGATTAGTTGGAAATAAAAACATGTTTTGTGGTAATAACTTTTGGTAGTGAACATCATATAATTTAACCACAAAAAAGTAATTATATGACATGATGCCAAATACGCGCCTAATAGTATCTAGCAGGCACTTTGCTTTTGTGTTTTGCTTCTCAGCTCGAAATCCAAAACCGATTTAGTAAAAGCCAATAGTAGCGGAAAATCTACATTGAACTGTTTTGCACAATAAGTTGGCAACTCTGTGCTGTTGCATTAACTTATAATATGACAATAAAGCAAAAGGGTTAAAAAGACCACTCAATAAGGCACCAATTTGCACAAGAAATGCTACATTTGAGGCTCTCGTGCCAGCAGCATATATGAGTCGGGTTTCCTGGTTCAAATGCTTCAAACATTCGAATTTATAGTTCAATTCAAGACACGGTCACTTTCTAACTATAAAGCAGGTCATGAGCACTCTGTGGTAACCAATTTCCCATAAGGCACAGCTGTAGCCTGATGCTTGTCATATGACGGCATATATTCCATGGCCATTGCACATTGCATTGTTCAATTTGTGAAAAGAACACAAAAATGACACATGAGTTTTATTTGAAATGGACATCAAATGACAAGTTTGTCAAATGACAGTGTCACAAAACCAAACACAAAATTACTGTGCAGTATGTACAGTGCGCATACAATACAAATCAACAGCCAGAGAGGCAACAATGGCAACAACGACAATAGAAGCAACACATTAACAGTGTATAGTCACTGGGCAGAGGTTGTCGGTGGCTTTTCAGCTACCAACAAAGTCATTCTTGCAACAACTTGGAAAGCCTCAAGTTGCAAGCAGTGCAGCAAAAGGCTATGAGAGAGTGACTGCAGCTGCCACAAGTTCTAATTACAAAAGTTGCATAAAGGCGGGCAAAATTATAAGAGAGAGCGTGAGCAAAAGTCGTCAGTGCAACGAACAACGTTGGCGGCACGGCACTTTGGGGCCGTAGATATCTGGCGGATACAAATTTCAAATTGTCTTGCAAAAGTAAAAACAAAAATATTTTTGTAGCGCAGTTTAGCTTGAGCGAGAGGGAGAGAGAGCGCACGGGCGGGTAGGGAACGTAAGCCAAGTGCCTGCAGTGGTTTGAAGTGCGCTCTACGGCAGCAAGTTGCCGGCAGTTGAAGCAGAAGCACTGAAGTACTAACACGAGTAGCGTAAGAGACGGAGACTGTTGGCGAGTTGAACTGAGCTTCTAAGCTGCGTCTTTGTCAAGCGACGCATGAATTATTAGAGTATATAAGTAGCTGAAATATATTTTATGCTAACTTGGCACAAGTTGGCATGTCTGGATTTAATTGGCTGGCAGCAACTTTGGCAAGGCCAATTGGTTTAATTGTCATGTCAACGCAGCGGGCACACAATGCGTATGAAAAGTGTGTGAACAAACGTTTTTCCATTTGCTGTTTCGTTTCGTTCAGTTTTTTTGTATACTCTGTACACACAGTTTCAAGGGTATTAGAGACTTGTGCAATGTTTCTAAGCAAAAGCTTCATTAGAAAAAATTAGAAAAATAGCGAGAGTCGATTAGTGATCTAGTTCGTTCAACTAGCCTTTTCATTAACATTTGATGGCTTAACACGCGCTCCCATAACAGCTGATTACGCAGAGGAGGCAAGAAAACACGAAATAACAACGTTTGTGTGTACAAAGTATTTCGTTGTTGTTTTTTTCACTTCAAATCCATTTACATCTGTCTAAAACGCAACGTATCCAGATAAACCTTATATTCTGCAAACCGCAAGCGTTTTATCTTTCGTATGGTAAAGGTTTCACCTAAAAATGTTAAGTTATTACGAAGTAATTGGTACCACAATGAATTTATGCTTAGCATATTTGTATATAGACTAGTGTTCGCCTTGTCGTCGACATTTAACGACTTGATACACGCTCTCATAACAGCTGATTACGAAGAGCTGAAAAGAGGACATGAAATAACAACGTTTGTGTGTACAAAGTATTTCGTTGTTGATTTGTTTCACTTCAAATCCATTTACATCTGTCTAAAACGCAACGTATCCAGATAAAACTTATATTCTGCAAACCGCAAGCGTTTTATCTTTTGTATGGTAAAGGTTTCACCTAAAAATGTTAAGTTATTACGAAGTAATTGGTACCACAATGAATTTATGCTTAGCGTATTTATAAATAGACTAGTGTTCGCCTTGTCGTCAACATTTAACGACTTGATACACGCTCTCATAACAGCTGATTACGAAGAGCAGAAAAGAGAACATGAAATAACAACGTTTGTGTGTACAAAGTATTTCGTTGTTGTTTTTTTCACTTCAAATCCATTTACATCTGTCTAAAACGAAACGTATCCAGATAAAACTTGTATTCTGCAAACCGCAAGCGTTTTATCTTTCGTATGGTAAAGGTTTCACCTAAAAACGTTAAGTTATTGCGAAGTAATTGGTACCACAATGAATTTATGCTTAGCGTATTTGTATATAGACTTGTGTTCGCCTTGTCGTCGACATTTAACGACTTGATACACGCTCTCATAACAGCTGATTACGAAGAGCAGAAAAGAGAACATGAAATAACAACGTTTGTGTGTACAAAGTATTTCGTTGTTGTTTTTTTCACTTCAAATTCATTTACATCTATCTAAAACGCAACGTATCCAGATAAACCTTATATTCTGCAAACCGCAAGCGTTTCATCTTTCGTATGGTAAAGGTTTCACATAAAAACGTTGCGTTATTGCGAAGTAATCGGTACCACACTGAATTTTTGCTTGGCGTGTTTATATATAGATATTTGCGTAAGCTTAGTTTGATCAAACTTGAGTGAAACTTTCAAACTAAAGTAAACAAACGTTTGATTCATGCTTCAAATTGAGCTGTAATACTCAAGTTCATATATACTCTTAAAAGGCTGATCTGGTCCACAAATATTTAAAGAGTAGTGCGCTTTTTTTTGAGAAACATAGTTACAGAGTATTCCACTGTCTGAATAACAACTTTTTTTTCTTGATCTTTGCTTTGTTCGCGTTAATAGCTCTTCTTTGTCAGCACTGCCCCTAAGCAGGCATAAACCTCAAGCGCACCAAACGCCCAAAGCCAACACCTCCGCCAAACCCCAAACCACTAGCCACAAAGTCAAGCAAAACGAAGCAGTCCAAGTCCGGCAATTTAGCTGATGTTGATGCTTTCAATTCACTTTATTTGCAGTTGCTTGTTGTTGTTGTTTGTTTTGTTGCTTAAATGCCGTAAAATTGTAGAGCAACGCCGCCATTTTCATTGTTGTCTTTTGCATTTTGCCATTAGTAGTTGCCGCTGAGCTTGTCGTTGTCGTTGTCGTTGTTGCTGTTGTTGTTCAAGTTGTCGCTCTGCGGCTGTTGCTGTTCTTGGTCACATTATTTTCATGTAAGTGTAAGCCACACACACACACATTCTCATACGCCATGGATGCCGCCTATGAGAAACAAGCAAATAAATGTCAGGCCGCTGGCAGCTGTTCGAGTCGGTTAGCGGCTGCTGGCTACTATGAGGCTTCAGGCCCCAAAACTAGTAGCACGCCCCAAATGGGCAGCCCCCCTGACAAAAGAGACTCACAAAGCAACCTACAACAACAACGCACAATTGACAGCTAAATTGTCTGTCAATTTGTCTCGCTGACTGAATACGTTTCGATTCGTGCGTATGTGTGTGTGTGTGTGTGAGTGAGTGTGAATGAGTGTGAGTGAGAGTGTGTGTGCGTGTGTGTGTGTGTGTGAGTGAGTGAGAGTGTGTGTGTCTGAGTGTGTGTGTATGTGTGTCTCTCTGTGTGTGTATGTGTGTGTCTCTGTGTGTCTCTGTGTGTGTGTGTGTGTGTGTGTGTGTGTGTGCTGGTTAGTTTGCACAAGTTGACGGCATGTTGGTGTTAGAGTATGCCAATATTAGCGCAGCATTGCTACAAAAACATCAGGCGGTATCAGCAAATTTTAGTTATAATTGTAGTTGTTAGTGATGTGTGTTATCGTAGCTGTCATTGCAGTATCACCGCTGCCTGTCAAACTGTGGCTACAGATTGGGCGGCTGCTTTGCAATTCTTTCTTCACTTTACACCCTTATCAAATCGGCAAGTTTAGTTTGTTGCTGCAATTGGCAACAATTTGTCTACAATGTAGTTGTTGCGTAAATCTGTGGTATTGCCAGAATTCCTACACTCTTTCAGAACGACTCTATTCCATTTGGTTCACAGGTTTGCGCAACGATTTACGCGAAACGCTCTTTCGCTGACAGTTTTTGTAGCAAACAGCTTTTCGTTTGTGGTACAATATGACACAAACAGTTGTTTGCTTTACCACACAGCGACAAAAGTTTTTGCCACATATGGCAACATTTTCCGCAACTTTGTCACAACTTAAATATTTACGATACACATGCATGCAACAAACTGCGTACTCATTTGTAGAAAGCACTCACAGCTCTAGTTACGGCGAACTACGCTCTCCAATTTACCGAATAGTTCAAAACGTTTTATCTACTGAAAGTAAGGTCCCACTTTATTGCTTATTTCACTATTTTGAATGCATAGATTGTGGAAAATACACATGTCAATGCCATTCGGCGCGAACCTTATATTACGATATCAGACTTCAAGCAATCGGCCTAAAGCTACGGTCAGACGGGCCGAAGAGTACTCGCTACTACACATTTCTGCAACTATCAACAACAATAATATAATTTGATCCAAAGAACCGACTAAAATATCTCAAATGTACACTATATACACATATATACATATATACACTATATATACATATATATGTATATCGAAAAAAAATTCTTCCTTTTTCTTGCACTGTAACCTTAACAATTATTGTACCCCTTACCATATTTTATTACCTGGTATGGTTTGAATTTGGTTACATCAGGCTTCTAGACTTTTTACCTATATATGCCAAGGAAGTTTCTTCTTCTTCTTGCCAATGCAGCGCCCTCGGCGAGCACATGCTGCTACGATTCCTGCACTTGACCACAAAACCTACAGGTGTTAGAGCTACTGATGCACAGCTTACTTAAGTGGTCTAAGCAGGCAGCTGAGACATATTCTTGAACCTATTAAAGTTGTAAGAAGCTGTTTTGCCTGTCTGACGCCCGATGGTCCACTCCAGTCTACGATTTGCCTCAGTCTCCTCTCTTGCTAGTTGCTTAATCGTGTGCCTTCCAGTGCCACAGAACGGCTCTGGTCCAACCAGTGGATTTGCGGCACCAATTCTTTAATTTTCAGCAATGTTAGGACGGCCCACCAAATTGTTACTTTGTTGCTTCTTCTCAGAATATGCAGTTTGTCTCGGGTTTTACCTTGGACTTTATTCCAGTTCTTGCAACCGCTTTGATTATGTCCTGACTGTCTAATAGTATAGATATATCTCTTTATTTGTAATTCCTTTCCGGGTTTGTATATGCACATCGGCCTATGGCGCAAACCTCAGCTTGGAAGAGGTGTGTTTGGGGTCTCACGACACCAAGTCAGGTACCCTCATTTGTTGTCTAATTTTGCACAGGCCCCTTTGCTACTTTCAATAGTATTAAAGTTCCATGTGGAATGGTATACGGTGACTATATCATCTTTGGGTTGTTAAAATGACCAGTCTGTCAGCGTTCTTTTACTTCCATTCTTAGCAGTCATTTTCATGTAAAGTTCTATGTTCATTGACCATTACAATGATGCATCTTTCATACTTGATACTTGATGAAACTATAAAGAAGGCAACTTCCTGTGTGCAACTTTTTGCTCCCTCTCTGCGAATATACATACGTCACAAGATCCACCTTTTCAACAGAATAATCACAGCGTGTGATCGTGTGACGTCACATGCTTTCTTGTTCTTCGCTTCCGAATAACGGAAATGCTCAATACGCCTTTTCCTGCTCATTACTTCATGGCTTGGCAGTAATTCAGTTTGTTGGTATTTAGAGTGGACCAAAAACTAATTTTTGCCTATTCTTCATGTTATATGCATTTCAAATAGAGTTTTATCATAAATTCATTACTATTAAACAATTTTTAGTATTTAAACAGTTGAAGTATCAATACCATATCAAATGACATCATTCAATTGTCATAAAAACTATAGTGTATTTAAATTTTGACAGATTACTAGATTGTGTAAGCTGCTCTTCCATTTGTTTTGCTTTTCCTTGGCTTCGGTCTTGCTCTGTTGCGTTTTATTTGCACGTGTGTGTGTGTGTGTGTGTGTGTGTGTGTGTGTGTGTGTGTGTCTGTGTGTGTGTCTGTGTGTGTGTCTGTGTGTATGTGTCTGTCTGTGTGTGTGTGAGCCACAGCTTGTTGCCTTTGCTTTTGTTGTTGCTTTTGCGTTTTGCTTACGGTTCAGAATGTCAAAAGTTCAAATGTGGCCTCAAACGCACATATATTTGTATACAGTCAAACCTCATAAGTTGGCCATCTCCTTAAGTTGGACACTTTTCAGCGAAACCAAAATATATTAATACAAAAACTCAAATTTTTACTTGCCTAACTTTCACCTGCATATCTTTAAGTTGCCTACATTTTGAGCGATTTTTGAATTTTGTCCATGCAATTGAACCTGGAAAAGTTGGCCACCTTAAAACCACAGCAATGTCATGTATAAAAATATAAATAAAACTAATACACTACAACTGAAATTAATTGCAGTAAGCTCGTTGCTTATGGAAATTTGAAGGAAATCCTTCCAGATGGAACAACTCATTTGTTGAAAATCAAAAGAAAGAAAGTCAAAAGCTTATAAATAAGCAATTTAAAAGATTCTCTTAAGTTACAATAGAATTTAAGTACAATTTTGTATTTAAAAGAATGTACAGTACTCTTGAAACAAACTTCTAGTGCTTTGCAACTATGAATTTAAACTTAAAATTATGTATGTACATATTATTTTAATTTTATTTTGTCATTATGTGGAGTTTATGGTGAAAGTACCTAAACATACACGATTAAATATACTTCCATAATATAAAGTTAAAAAAAATTAAGAAGCAATATAAAATCCCTATAAAACATACACCGTCATAAATTGGCCACCTGCATAAGTTGGCCAGCAATTCTTGAACCGTGAGCGGCCAACTTAAGCAGGTTTGACTGTATATGAATATATATATATATATATATATATATGTATATAGGTATATATCAGCCCTCAGATAAAGGCAAGGCTGTCATGTGTGTAAGTTTTTCGGCAACATTCGTTGAAGCTGTGTGTTGGTTTGATTGGGAGAGTGTGTATCTGTGTGCGTTTGTATCTGTGTGAGTTACTTGACAGACGCCTATATGTGTATTTGCATTGCGTATGGCCTGCAGCCTGTTGGGCCTACTTCTGCTCAAGTGTGTGCTCTCAACTGCGTAAGTATGTGTGCGTATCTGTGTATTTTTGTGGCAGTTGTTTAAATAATGCAAAATAGCAGCAACCAATAAAGGCAACTAAAGTGACTTAAAGTTTTAATGAAAGCGGCACAGAACACACACAAAAGATACACAGAAGCAGAATTTATTAAATATTTAAGTTGTGCTACTTTGAAATTACAAATAGTCCATAACATAAAAATTAATATGCCAAAGAAAAATTTCTGAGCAAATACAAATGTTAATTTCATTTTGGCCATGTCGAGTGGCCAATGCGCGTGCCGAAAATATGAGCGGCATTTAAAGTAGCCCAAACGAAACAATGCCAGCAGGACATAAAATGGGGCAAAAGATATTACGTATACGCAGCACTGGCTGTACGTAACAGATACAAGTTTTAGCTGGAATTTTTCAGCATAGCCATAGCCATGCTTGCAACTTCAAACGTTTCGCAATGCCAAAGCATTGGCATTTATTGATTTACAGTTACATTGATGTGGTTACCCCACATTAATGAAATACATTAGAAAATAAACAAAGTTGGCAACATTTTGTGGAAAAATGCCGAAGAAGATCTTCTGGCATGAAATTCCATAGAAATTGGCTACAATATGCATGGCTTTGCCGACAAGTGTAGTGCTGAACATGTCCGAAACAAATGTTATGGTCATTCACATAATAAATGATTGAAATTTGAAGCGTAAATCTGTTATAGTTATAAGTAGAACTGAAGTCAAGCAGTTAATTAAACAATGGAAAACTTTTTGGAATGGCACATAGGTCTGTCGACTCACAAGTAACGCATATATTTGCATAAACTTGGTTAAATATGGCTGACTAATCGCCTTCATTTGACATCATGCTGGGGATAAGCCAATTTTGAGCTGGGGGTACCATTGAGAAGTGTGACTAGTTTGAATCATCACAGCTGTGCATATTTTGCACACTTATGAATGATGCTGTGCACCCATAAATCAAGATAAATCAAGGCAATGTGACAAACACAGCGTATCAAAAATATCTGCTGCAATTCAAGCTTTACGCAATTGTTGCCTTGCACAGTAGTCGTAAGCGCCATTTTTTCCTATAAACTCCAAAATAAAACTCGAATACAATATTTTCGTGATCGGATAAATCTTTGACCTGCTTCTCTTACAAACCCTTGATTCTTTCCTTGTTTCGATGTTTGTTTGAAAATTTATTGGCTATTCGTCATTCAGAGTTTACTTCAAAATTGTTGTTCATTGGAGTTTCTAATTCCAAAAGCGCAACTAAATCTTGATCAAGTGAGCTCCTTTTTATAATAATTTGCATTCTTAATAGAGCACCTTGGGGGCAAAAACCAACTAGTATACCACGCACATGCCGTGATGGTAGTACAACAATGAGCTTGTAATAAAGCTAGCATAAGCGCACGCTAGTTGGCGCCATATTATGATAACTCATGATCCAACTATAAGATGTCATTAACTTTCCTACGCTAAATAGCGCATTTCGACCACTGTTGCTGAAGCTGTAAAATGCATGAGCACGTTTCAGTTGTAAAGGAACAAATCAAACACGTGCCAAATTGTGGATGCCCGATGATTGACGTGCCATTTGCCATGGGTCACGACGTTGCCTGGTGCCCAACTACGGCTACAAAATGCGGCCAATTAGTCAAACACAAGACGCTTCAAGCTGGGCGTGATGCCTGAACTAATTAAAAGGCGCTGAGCAAACAAGCGCGTAAAGTAACTCACACTCGCAGCGATCCAAGCGTGAGCAAAACAACATGGCGAATTACACTAAGCACGCGCCGCTAGGATTCGCAAGGCGTGATGGCGTCACAGGGCCTTCATTACAGCAAGTACTTTGCTCATTGATTATATTCCTGGAAAGAAGTACACTGACAAAAAAAATTTAAAGCATAAATTGAAAACTAATTAATTCTAATTAACTAATATTCAAAATTATTGTTTTAAGCCCATTACGAATCGGAATGGACTCAACTAGGAGTGCATTGAGTAGAAAATATACTCTCTTTCTCTCTACGTCTAAAGTTGTATATCAAAAATGTATGACAAGAAAGAGACAGCGCACGAAAGAATGGAAAGAGCATAATTTTAGTAAGCCGTCAAAACTAACCAATAATTGGTAATGATCAATTCAAAAGTAAGTTCCTAAAATTCACAACTGGTTAAAGCCATTCCTGTAGGCCGACTGAAGGCAGGGTATCCATTTTTAACAGCAAATGGGCTTACATATCGTTATATGTACAAACATCTACGAGTAAGTTGGCGTTCTGCCCTTTGCAATGTCAATGCCCTATATTAAAAGGGACAGGGAAAGATAGCACCCTACAACAAAGATCCTGTCAATTCTAAAGACCAGTGAGGCTCAATTTCGGTAGAACAAGGCGAAGCTTTCTGATCCCTATCTCTACCTTTGACAAGTTTACTCCCAGCCTCCAAGTGGTGCCCTCAGGTAAACTGCTCTAATCATCATCTGGTATTAGGGCAGTGAGCCACTCTGCGAAGTCTCCCTAGGACTTTAACAGTGTTGTGCGTGGGTTTGGGACCCACCGCATAAAATTCCTCTCCCAATGAAAGTCATTATGAGACTCCGGGGGGAGTTTGCTACATCAAGCAGTAACCAGGTAACGGGTTGTTATAGCCAGTTAAGATAATGAAGTAGGGAACCTTCAGTACGACTTAGAGCTACAGAGCTGTTAGCAATGAGGGTCAACCTTTCACATAGATTTATCTTTATTTGAGATATTTTTATGTTTACTTAAAGCAAGGATATATTGAATTCAAATCAAGCATGCATATTCTTCACATCAAGCTTATTGCTATTGAATTGAGAAGAAAAGTGACAAAAGTGATTTGAATTAGTTCAGTTTTGTATTCCGATTTGAATCTAAATCAAAATCACTCAATTTAAAATTGGGACAAAACCAATAATTTCTGGATAGAATCAATCATTTTGTACATAATCCTTATTTCGATGGCTTCTGACACTACTTTGAATTGATTCAAGTACTGAATGCTTAACTTTTTCTTCAGTGTAGCTGCAGAGTGTAGGCATGCTGCACATCATACGCCCTTGGCATACAAAAGCGTAAGCAATAATTATTAAGCATACGCCTAGTGGGTCATCAAAACCTTCATGAAATTGCTGCTTCTACTTCAAGATATATTTATATTAATAAAAAGGCAGACAGTTTGCTGATTCATTACAATTTAAATGAAATTTCGTATGAATATTTTGAGCAACAATAAATGTCAACAAATGAATAATGATGGTATCATACATTTTGATACACTGTCAAGTGGCAAAAGTTTGACAAGCACGACGACTACCACAACTACTACTACTACTACGTATTACTCCCGAGTATTTCAAACAATGTGTATCTACTATATATTGTCATTAGTTCGACAGCTTTCTGACAGTCTTCTTAAGCTGGTATTAGTTTGTGTGTTAGTTTATGATCTCATGCTTTTTGTGCAGCGCTTATAAGGCCAGCACTCATTGTTGTTGTTGCTACTGCTGAGCATTGACCGTGCCGAAATTAATGGCCTTAATTAAGCCAAGTTGGCAGCGTCTGCAGTTGAAGTCCACACAAATTAGTTTCAATTTTGGCAATTGGTTGCTTTAAATTCGTCTGCCAAAGTATCGCTTTTCGCCCAGTTACGCTATTTCGCTGTTTTGTTGTTTTTGTTTTTGTCGTTGCTCATTAGAAGCCAGCTCGAAGTTGTCTATAATTGAAATTGCGATTTGTTGTTGGCCAACTTAATTGCACACACTTATTACGGTGTCAATTTATTTAAATTGAACGCAACGCAGCGCAATTAATTTCTCATTTTATTTTTAGGTGAACATTTTCTGAAAACAAAAACACAAAAATACGGCTAAACATCTACTACTATTAGCAGTACTCTACTACCTTTTAACAAGCTTCGGAATGCAATCAATTAATTTGGCATTTTAATTATGGGATTTCATTGAAAACACTTTTGATTAGAAGTAGAAATCATTAGTTTGCGGAAAGTGTGTGTGAAACTTGTTGAGTTTTAAATGATTTGCATTTTAAGTGATCAAAACAGCATAATTTAAGCTACGATAATGATGATGATTATCATGATTTAATCTAAATTCTTGCCAAACAATTTTATCATGAAGAATTACTGGATGCTTACGAAACTTTAGAGCAGTTTTTATTTATTTATGGTTTTTATATAGATAACTATCTGCTTCAAAAACTAAATATTTGGAAGTTTTAGATGTTAAAGAAAAGGTTTCATTTAATGCCTCATTATCGAAACTAATACATAGCACCTCTAGAGTTCCACAACGACGAAAGCGTTTGGAGCAATCGACAATTTTTTCAATGATATGCAGCTAATTTTCTCAATCTGAATTGCGATGAATGCAAGGTATTGAGTTCTCCGCGAAGATTAATTTCTCAGTATCCGATAGCAGCGAGGGGCTTTGAAAAAAAGTCCAAGAAGAACGTCCTTGGTTCCCACCAAGGAGGAGCCAATGTCTCGCGAAGCCACTGCCGTGAAGAACGCCACCTATAGAAGGTCCCTGCACTCGGCTGTTACGTGATCTTATCACTATTGTATGAGGAGGATGGAGAAGCGCCTTTTCAGATGCAAAAAATGCGAGCAGGAAAAGCGTGAGCAAGAGGAGATCAATATGTGCAGGAGCAAGAAAGATGTTAGAAAGTTCTTCTATTTAATGCCAGTGCATCTTCCCGTAGAGCTGCAAAAGGTTATCTGGTAATGGCTGCTCAGCGCGCACTGAGGTTGTGGAAGGAACACTTTTCCGGCTTACAATCGGGCGATGATGGGACTAATGACGCTCCCGGAGTTAACTTTCTGACTTCCTCAATCATACATGATGACATGGACATACCGCCGCCATAGTTACTGGCGCAGATGACCTGCCTGCATAGTCGCTCAAAACTTTCGGCAATGAGATGGAACATGCAACAGCTCTTTTGCAGAATATGGTTAGATGAAAGCATGGCCGATGATTGGAACCTCCTCTGTTCAAGAAGGGTGACCCCACGGTGTGCGCTCACTACCATGGTATCAGTTTGCTTTCTATCATATATAAGGCCCTATCGAGCGTATTGTGCGAAAGACTAAAGCCATTTGGGAAAGAATTGGTTGTATATTATCAGTGTTGTTTTAACCTCGTAAGTCCACCATGGACAAGATATTCACACTACGCCAAATCCTGGAAAAGACCAACGAATACCAAATCGACACACACAATTTCTTTGTCGATTATAAAGCAGTATTTGATAGCCCATTGAGGTATCGCGTATATGCCGTATTGTCTGAGCTTGGATCCTCTGCAAAGTGGATGCGACTATGAAGAATGGCATTGGGTAACAGTCCGCTCCATCAAAATAGGAAAGAGCTCCTTGATAACGAGCGAGGTATTCTCTTCAACTTTGTGATGGAGAATGTGTTGCGAAAGGCTGAAGTACATCGAAATGGCACAATATTAAACTATAAGAGTGTCCAGTTGTTTGCATACGCAGATGCTATCGATATCATTGATCGAACTTGGCGAGCAGTTACTGGAGTCTTTGCTGCCATTGAAAGAGAATCTGTCAGGGTGGTTTGGTTGTAAATGAGAGCAAGACGAAGTACATATTTTATTTGAATAGAGAGAGCAGTTTGACTCTCAAATTGATGTTGATTCTCTAGGATTATTTGAGCGGAAAGTACTCCAGATCTTTGGCCCTTTGCGCGTTGGCAACAACTACCACATCCGATGGAACGACGGATTTGATGGCTCCGCAGGTTAATTCACGTTGCGTTTATGGAAGAAGAAGTTACTACGAGAAAGGTCTTCAATCCGGTTGGTGAAGGGTGGTGACCCTTGTTTCCGTTGGTAAAACTACATGATCTACGGACAGTCGAGTTTCTTTGTTTCTTTTTTTTTTAGCTATATCTCTACTGCAACCACAGTGGTTCCATTCTGCGTTTGAGACATACAAATAAGTGTAGATTCTTTGAAAAGCTTGCAGCAATGTTTGTAATGCAAATCAAACAATGTTACGCCAAGTTTTGTAGCTAGTAAAAAGCTTATGTTTTTTAGACGCTTAAAGCTATAAAGTAGCAGCTAAAGTATCTAAAGATCCATTGACTGGTTTTTAAAATGTCAAGTTTTCTGTGTGCAATAAAGACACTTTAACAATCATCTGTTGCTTTGTTTAACTCTGGCAATCAAGTTGAACTCGTTCTATTAAAAAAATAAACTTAGCTAGCGGAAATGATAGTGATGATCATGCTGAAGTGAATTTTACTACAACAAGATTACTTGTTATCATCTTCATACAATGCGACTTTTGGCAAGTTTGTTGATTCAGCATAAGAAATAATATTTAACTTTAACTTTGACGTCAATGCATTCTATGGAATTTCCATATGATCTAAACAAATACAATATCTAAATGTATAAAAATAAGCCTTACAGTTTGAATAGCTGTATTGAAAGTGAGACATTCACTGAAACGTTAACTAGTGAATGAGCTGTTTATAGGAGAGAAAGGGATAGCGACAGTGTCGCAAAATTTATGCGTATGACAAGCGTGCCCGAAGCCAATCGATAACTCTGACCGCAACAATCGTGGGAAATATTCCTGCAATAGCTGCGGTTGATTAGACATCACACTTGCAATTACTAATAATATGTGAGGCCTAACACGTGTCTGCGGTTTCTATCTTATATATTTATGGTATTTTCTGAATGATAGTCACATATACATGACACTGGTTTATAATTAAAAGCCAGTTCAATTACTATTTTACGCTGTTATTCATATTTTGTAATAAGTTTACTATTCAATTGACAACAAAAGACTATACAAAAAAATAACTTTGTTGCGGACAGTCAGTGGGATAGCCTTTACCCCTTGAAAATCAAATTTCTATGCAAATTTGGCAACGGTGGGATGATTCGGAAAAAGGTCGACATTGTTTGGTTTATAAGCCTAACATGAGTCTACGTTCCACACAAAGAGCCTGAAAGTAATAGAGTGTAATCCTGGACCGTTAAAAAATTCAAAATATTTGTTGAAAAGTGAGCATTTTCTGCACAGCGTACTGAAATGCTGCTTGTGTTGCTTTCTCTGTCAAAACGACTTCTTCGTAGGCAAAATTAAGCAAGAGTAAAAAAACGCACATGTATGCACTGTGCTAAAAGTGGTCGCTTTTCAGCAAGTCGAGGGAGGTTGGGGGTAAGATATTACCATAATTCGACAAGCTGCCTCTACCTAGGGAAAATGCGCATCATTTGGTAACATGTATGTGGCTCCGTCTGTGTTTTCCTCTGTGTACGGACGGACATGTCTATAGCGACTCGACTATTGCACCTGATCATTTTGCAAATGGAACATATGGTCTGCCACGCCTCCTTCTGCCTGTTTTACACCCATTTACACTTTGCGTACTGCGTATAAACAATAATTTAAAGTGTAACCGCATCCTAACTCGTAACAATAAAACGGATGAGGCATGGGGAAATGTGTCGGTAAGTACTTACTACTTGGAATGCAAAGTTTATGATTTTTGCGATGATTAAGCCAATGGAATTTTGCAGATTCGAAAATAAACAAATTCCGTACATTAAGGGGCTTTTTGATTGATAACAAAAGCCAACGGAAAACCACGTCACAAAAATGCGATCCGCATGCTAAATTTATTTACCAAAAATTCAACCGAAAATAAATAAAATAACAAACAAAAATTAACGTGTCCGATTCGTAGAGTAGAATAAAAAGTAACAAATTTTGTGTAAACAAAGAATTGAAAATTAAAAGGAAAGGAAACAGCAGCATAAAAAACGCTAATAAGAAAATGTAAACAAAAAAGGTCAAGAAAACATATTTTCGGTTTGCCGAATTTCAAATTCCCTTGGCGCATGTTTTAATAGCTTTGTGATGTTGTGAATTAATATGAACAAGTAACAATCGAGATTCGAATTGTAAATGATGTAAAACAACTGAATTGAACTTGTGTTTTCAGAATAGTTTTTTCTTGAGCAACTACACTCGAAGAAGCACCCAAAGACCTAGAAACATAATTGCTTGGGAGGAAAAACGTTTTTGCGTAAGCGAAACTGTACCTTTAGCCAAAACCAGCTGACCGTTATTGCATATTCCTATTACACTCCGCGAAATTCAATTAGGGGCAGTGGCATTTAGGCTGCTTAAATGTGTTCCAAACACAATGGTCTTTTGTATCTCCAATACGAGGAGTCAAAAAGTGTTAGTTTTTTCTGCACATTTTGAAGAGTTTTCGTTTTAGAAACAGTCATTTCTAGCCCTTTCCCACGTGGAAATCGCTAAAATGCATGGTTACACGGATACTAGTTTGACTTTGACTGAATAAATAATATCCCTGTTACTGGATGCAGTCTACTTTAGCTTTTGACAATGTGGTCTTTGGAGGCCCAAAATCTATCATTATTCGAGCTTGCCTAAAAAAAGAGGCAGCAACAAGTTTTGGCCAGTAGATTATTACTGGTTGGACGAAAATGAAGTCAAAGCCACGCTTGAGAGATTCACACAAAATGGCACTTTGCAAAACAACAGGTCTTGGACCGAAAAGTGCTGAGGGTTACATTCATCGTCCTGAGGGTTTAAAGATCTACTGGCGTGATTTAAAGCAACCCCAATAACTTTACAATAATTTAAACCATGGTGGCGGAATTTAGATGGTTCTAATCATAGGTGTGGTAATCTGTTTTGTCGAGTTTAAGCGCAGCTTCTGAAGGCTGCAGTGGAAGTATAGTTTCAAATTCCACTTTCGGAGTTCCAAGAAGTGGTTCGCTAAAAGCGAAACTACACTAAATAAAACGCCAAATGGTAATCTCAACATTCAAATTTTAACTCAAGAACTTCTAAAATGTGGCAAGTATAATGTCCCGATATAAAAGGGCGCCATAAAACTTTTATAGCTGCAATCATTCTTTGTCGATCGATTTTTGTAGTGAAACATCTATTTGCGTGCTGTAGTTGTAAGAACGACACGTATGCCGTCACGAAAATCTGTTATAACGCTTATATGGTTCTTTTTTCAAAGCTTATCATTTCGTTAACAATCTCAAAAGGGAGATACACACAAATTTCATATTAGAATGCGTCGTTTTCGAAAAAAAAATTAGGGTGGACCACAAATTGTGATTTCAGTTTTGATATAATCTTGTCATATGTCAATTTCTGCCCGTATACCCTTTGCAAGAGTATAAAAAGAAGCGGAATTTCTAGCATTTAAATGTAGCCCGAGCAATAAAGAGCGAGGCAGCAACTTTGAACTTGAACAATTTTTTCGTTCCGTAATTTGCAAAACTCACGCACTTTCACAAACATACTTACAGATACATAACATAGATTCACACACACACACACAAGTGCAGTCTCTTTAATTAAGTGTAAAACAAAAAGTTAGCAGCTTTTGACTCACACGAACAACTTCAGTTGTAACTACACGAGAGTCAGTCTGTTCAACTGGCCTAAAACTGCTGCCGCCAAGAGACACGTTTCATTTGGTTTAGCTTCCTTAAGACTATTTCGGTTGTTGTTTTTGTAGCCCAAATTATGGGCATCTTTTGTCTGCTCCCACCACAAAAGTTTACAGACAGCGACTGCCGAAAATGCTGCTCATTTGCGTATTTTGCCAAATTAGCTAGAACCGGCTTTAAGGTTGAGGGATTGAGTTTAAAGAGCGGCGGGTTGACATACGGCATTTAGCCGACTAATGAGCAAGGCGGCTTTGTTTGCCGTGACGCCGACTGTTGTTAGGAGCAGCACGACAAACTGAGCAAAAGTCGCGTTGTTAATATTTAATACAACGCTTTGAACTGGGAGAGGCGCTGTTGTCGGTTTGGGAGTGACATTGCCGTTTAGCCAGTCATGCGGGTGTTGACAAGGCCGTTAGTGCGTTGTAACTCGTTGACAACGAGACCCTAATACATGCTGTCTGTCTGTCTGTCTGGCGCTACGCACGCCTGCTGACTGCTTAAGTGCTGCCGGTAACTGCTGTCTAAGATACAAAACTTGGCTAACGCTTTTTGACACTTAACGTATGTCATAAAACATACAACAACAACAACAAAAAAGCAGAAGTAACACAACTAGTTGGGGTACAACTAACTCTAAGTGTATACGACTGTCTGTCCTTTTTGAATTCCAAATTTTGAATGACAAGCTGGCTGCCAAAGTGAAACCGCAGGCCGTTTAGGTATTTGTTTTTTAGTTTTAAACTGGCAAAAAAAAGAGTTATGAAGCTCTGACAATGAGATATTTGCACGCACATTCGATTTATCAGGGCTCTCGCCCTGAACAAGTTCTCTTGGTCCAGTTTGAAGCTGTTAACTTGGGCACAAAAACGGGTTTAGCAAGTGCCACCAGTTTCAATAGCTTGGAATGGGCGCTCATACTCTGTAGTATATAATACTTTGTAGACAGAAAATTAACATTGCATATAGTATATATGTTCAGTGGTTAAATAATGTTAAGTTTAATTTGAATCAGACGTACTTCAGCTTCAACTTTGTTATTTATATTTTTATATTGTTGCAGCACGTTCTCAGGCGCAAAATTACAATGCCAGATATAAGAAATATATATACGCAGCTATAGCAAGTGTAATTAACAGATCTTTAACTTAATTCCACTAAGAGTTATAAGATCTTTTTGCATACACACATAGTGTAATTAACATTGGCGGTTGCGTCAAGTTTGCTGACGTAAATGGGTTAATTATAACATAAACTCCTTGTGCTTTTTGTGTGTTCACCTTAAAGCACCTTTATATTCAGGGTCTGGCTTTTGTTTAGACCTTTATGTAACGGCTTTGATTAAGCGACTTATTGCGTCAAGCAGCGGCTCATTTCACTCGTAAAAACGCAAAGTTTCCAAAAAAAGAAAAAAACTTGCTAATTGGCATTTAGAATCACGTCCAAAATATTTCTCTTCAAAATTCTGCAAAATGTTTAAAGCAATTTAATTGAAAAGCATTCCTTAAAATTCATCATTTGCAGCTTAGAGCTGTTTATAATAAGCTTGAAAATTTGTCGAACTTTTTTTGCTTAAAACGATATAGAATTTTAATGAGTCAAGTCATAGCCCAACTATAAGAGTTCCCGCTTCTTGCACGCTACCGCGGGGAATGTTCTGGGTTTACAATGCCCGATATCGAGCAACTAATGGTACGAACCAGAGTTCACAAATAACAGTCAACACATATTGTCAATTCAAAATTATGTCAACTCGGTTTCACTCTGAGCCGAATACTTTTTCTCGCTGCTCTTGTGTCCTTGTGTGCTTATGGTTAAGCGAAAATCTTGACCGATCTTGTAGCTTAACAGAAACCATTTGGTCACGAGCACACAAAGTATGTGTTCCTCAAAGATCGAAAAGAACAAGCTGGTTACTTTTCGCCTGAAAAGGTTCTTCTTTTGTTATTGTTGTGTGGCTAAGAGGAATAGTAGACATACATATAGTATGTATGTTATGTATGAATATTCAAATATATGTTTATTTTCATTAAAGGTTGTTTCAGACCCTTACACAGGCGAACAAGCTCGCAAGTCATGAGTGTACACAAAAGACCTTTTGCCAGTTTTTTATATCCATAGCGATCCTGGAAAAACATAAGCAAATTGAAATCGAAAAAAAATGTTTTCGGTTGAGCATTAACTATTATTATTAACTATTCATTGGGTCCTGCAATAACCGGTTTTTGCAGACACGCTGAAAACGGTTATCTGCGACCTCTGATACGAACAGAAGTGTCACGAAACCACTACCGTACCCTTCATGGTGCAATCATCCAGAAAATTTAGTTACTTATATCAGTGAGCGTCGACCTACAAGTTTCCTTTCGAACTAAGTTGAAGTTTCAGTAAAATTTGAAATAACTTATTTAGAACTTTCAATTCGAGCCTATTATATGTATTTTTTTCAAAAAAATGACTGAAAATTGTATCTATCGATTTTTTTTTCTTGCAAAAATATGTAATATCATATTATAATCGCCACATATTAGATGTTAAGGGGTATGCCATAAATCTCTAGACGGTTGGAGACTAAATCTCATTTTATATCTCTTGAAAAATTTGTCATCCAAAAAATTTCAATATAGATGGTCAACGCTCTCTATTATTATTAGGTATTTATGGCACTACACCGGATTGGTTTTGAGCAGAAATTCATTTATAAAGACCTCTGATTACACTAAAACTTAAATTTTCCGGTAAATAAAGGGTCGCTGATTGCGGCTGTCGTATTTTGAAAAAGTTAGAGATTTCGAGTGTGGCAAAGTCAGCAAATCTTACGTTACTTAACCTTACTACCGATTAAAGTAACGATGGTTAATAAATGTTAAACGAAAGACAAACAAATATCGATTTTGCCTGGCAGTGGGATACCATTTACACATGAAAATTAAATTTCTGTTCAAATTATTGTATTGATGCATTGAGAGGTTTGGGCGAAATATCTGTACCTGTGCTACGGGGGAAGGTAGGATGATTCTGAAAAATATGAACATTTTTTGGTTTATAAGCCTGAAAACGGGATTTAAGAGCGATATAATTCGACAAACTCGTACTCTTCTGGGAAAATGCTTAAATGTACAGGTTATAACTACAAAAAGTTTCTAATGGTTTCCTTTGGAATTCGATAAATTGATTGTTTGCGAAGTGGTGGAGTTATTAGGGAATATTGAAGCCATGATCGACAATTTTATTGAATCTAAAAAAAAAGTTAAAACAAAGGTTGAACCTTAACCGGTAAGCTTGGCGTCGCTGATTACAAATCCGGAAACTGTTTTGAATTATGTAGAACGGTTTTCAAAATGTCGATAATCAACTAGTCATCACTCTCGAGAACCTTACTAACGATCGTGATGAACTATAATTATAAATAAAGGTAGTCAACTATTGGACTAATCATTTTCAGACGGTTTTGGTTTAGCTTGATTCGATTGCGATTTACAAGGCATTGAAAACGAAAAGTATTTTGGAAATAAAAATTTTTTGTCTACCCTTCAAAAACCACACGGAGTTCTCTTTGGGAAACACTGATATTAACTTTTCATAAGAAAGGACACTTTTTTGCACAAATATGTAAATACTTTGAATTTGTAGCTTACTGTTGCGGAAAAATGTTGCGTTGTATTCGAAAAAAAAGCCGTAAATTTTACAGAGTTTGCTGCTGCTTCATTATGCATATTATTATATATTAAAAAAATGTTGAAAACTATTCAAATGCAAAGCATTCGCCAAAAATCGTCATTTGCAGCTATAAAATGTTAATAGTGTGCTTTAAAAAAACGCCATAAATAATTCATAAAAAATGCTATATTTTTTACAATTTTTTTCACTCTTTTTGAAACAACAAATAGAACAAAAGTTTGCGTTTTATATGCGAACTTTGATAAAAAAAAAAATAGCTTTGAAGTTTTTTTTGTTTTATAATATACAAAATTCGCACTTTTTTAATTGATTTAACATTGATGTTCGTTTAAACAAAACACCCAGCGATTATTATGATTTTATTATGATGATCACATCAAACAGCGACATTTGCCATATGTTTCTATATATTCTTTCTTATAATTTATTTATATGTTTTTTCTTTATTTCCACTCGAGGCTTTTGTTGCCTGTGCCATATGCTCAACAGATTTCGATATGCACAACATATATAGTATATACATATGTATCTGCATAGCTGGGCGCGCAAAAATGATTAGTATTCAGAATTTATATAAATTGAGCTTTTATGCAAATCAGCAAAAATCGTGTACTACAAAAAGTTATGTGCACTTTATATATGGAAATCCGATGCATTAGCCAAGCTGAAGGCAACTTTGCATTGGAATTATGCTAAAAAACGAAAAAAAAGACGCCCAAGCAATGCTTATAGATAAATCAACTTTTTAGCACTAAAAGATACAGCCACAAACTGACAGATACAATTGTATTTATGTGTTTGCACAGAAAAGCTTTAAATTTGGCTTAATCTTGACCGCCATAAACAAAAACGCCAACTACATAAATTTAAAATAAAAACTGAGGCAGCTTTTTTGACTGCTAAATGTAGCTTATTGCTGCAAAAGTATCTCACAGATAGCATTAGCTATTTACCTGGCTGCGGCACGTGTATTAGTCGCTCTTTCGCTCTATTTCGGGTTCTTCGCACAAGTTATGAGTCCGTTGGCGACTCTTAATTTCACTTTCGTTTGCTTTAACTTTAACTTTTAATTGTATTAATTATAATTTAACTTCTGCTTTTTGTGTTGGCAATTAAATTCAATAAAACCCGTTGTTTCTCTTAATTAGTTTTACACTATTTATCTGGCGCGGTTTTATGTATCTTTTACATGTAGCCGAAACAGTTGCCTTTCTTATGTTTTTGCACGTTTCACAAAGTTTGCTTTGTTTGCCGTATTGTTGTCTTTATTGCCAATTTTCGCTTCTCCGTTATTTCGTTCGTTTGTTTTGTTTTCTTTCTTGTTGCTATTCGCTTAACGCACCCGCTCCGACGTGCTTACTGCCCGCCTCCTCAGCTCGTTATGATCTTTCGTTATTGGCGTATAACTTTTTTGAAAGCATCTTTGCCAGCGAGCGCTGCGTGAGAGAGCAGCAAGCAATGCTTACGCTCTTTGCGTGTTTGGGCTTGGCGAGAGCGCACAGTGGATCCAACGGACTTGTTTTTGGGCGAAAATCATAACTTTTGTGGAAGTGAAGCTATTTGCAAAATTTAAAATGCATATACAGAGAATTCCTTAAGCTTCTGCGATACACTGCGATAAATAAGCTGAGTTCCAACCGCGCAAAAACAAATAACTTTAAGATACAAAGAGACTTCTGATATCCTTATAAGGATGCTTGCAGAGTCTGAGGTAATAACAAAATAAGGCATTGGGTGCCAGTGTTAAACTTTGTAAACGATATCAGTTAACGTCAGGAGAGGCCAAGAGAGTTGGTTTAATGTCTACAGCGTTTTCTACGTGTCACCAGACCGTGACTGCCGGGTGAGCTAGTGTATAAGTATTGGTTGTATGGAATTAAGTACAACAGTGTACTAAAAAAGCCCAAAAAGAGGCTTAAATAAAATAGAAATATATTTAAATATAGCTACTAGTGTTTTTATATAACGGATGAAAAATATAAATTTGTTGTGAACGAACACTGGACAACCGTCTGAGTTACTCCAGCAACCCCCGCTACACGGGAGGTTCGTTACAACTGGGAGCTTCAAAAAACTGTAGTAAAGTTCGATATTATATACACCAAAAGTCGTATCCTTGCACCTATAAAATGTGCTTATATTGCTTAATAAATCGTCAAAATTTTGAAAATCTGTTGGCAAGATGTTTGCAGTCTATTTTGATCTTAGTGTACACATGTTCGACAGATAGACAAACTTTCGACGAGTACGATTTGTTGAAAAATAAGTACATTTTAAGTAAGATAAGACATTTGCAGTATTAATATCGAACTTTACTATCGTTTTTTGAAGCTCCCTCTATACACAGCTTATTCACGCAGTGTATCGCAGAAGCTTAAGGAATTCTCTGTTCCTTAAAACTTATGATTTTCGCCGAAGAAGAAGTCAGTTGGATCCACTGTGGATCGTTAATATTCATGTGCTCGCTCATTGTGCGCTCTCGCATTTAAAACAAAGACGCATTGGACAGTTCAAATGCAATTATTAAGCTGCTCTGCTTAACACTCTAATTGATAAGGTTTCAAAGGTGCAAAGTGCGCGCATTCCTCGTCATTCTAAACGCTAGTCATAGCAATTAGCAGGTTCAAAGTACCTTCCAATGTGCACTTCAAACACTTGTAGCCGCTGCGTTGTTTCCCATTACTTCACTTACCACGAATGCTCAGTGCTTATTTTCCGGCTGAATCTGTTGGCAACCGCCCGCCCACAAAGAAGTGGCACTGTGTGCTCCTATGAGTCATGCCCACCATATGCATTACACTCATGACAACATCGTTGCTATATTTGGAGCACAATTATTGCATTTTGTGCACTCGAACTTGGTTATGCTCGATTTTACAGTGACCGAGCCCCTTTTGTGGGCATGCTTAATCAAGATCATAATGTGGCTTGTCACGTTTTGCATGTATCTGACGGATGTTAATTGCAACTCAGTACCTAACGAAATGCCCATTAAGCAAAATTCAAATGTTCTGGAGTTTCCATTGCATTACGAAAGTATTTCAACGTTCATTAATAGCAAATGCGAGTTAGGAAGCTGGTTAATTGGCAAAACGCTATAATGTGAAATGCAAATCAAACGAATTTATTGTTTTGTTATAAATCAAGTTTTAGCATCAAATTTATGAGGCCATAAATTGACTTACGACTTCAAAAACCTTATTTTAGTTGAAATGCAAAATGGAGTCGTTAAGGTCTTATACTTACTTTGTTGAGAAAGAGCCTTGTGGTGTCTAACCAAATTGTATTGCTGTGAACTTTTATTTTATAGCCCGCATTCCACTTTTTACAATAGGTATTATTTTTTTGTTTTAGCTTTTTTCTTAACTACAGCGATGTTGTCACAGGAGTCCGCAATAGAGACGAACAAGCGTGCAATCAAAAATCATAAGGGTATAATAAGTATCTGCATCCCATAAATCTATTTATGACCTTTTGAAAGGATATATTTTCTCAACTTTTGTTAAAATTACAAAAGTTCTATGACTTGTTGCCTTAAACTGTTTGCAACTTCATTGGCTCAGATTTGTACGAAAATACCAGATATTGCAAAAGCTGAAAATTCGAATGGCATCGAAAAGGGGCCGTCCACATATTACGTTATCGCTTTTTTGCCCATTTTAGACCACCTACCCCTCTTGTAATCAAGAATTATCAGAAGGTCGAAGTTAGTTGCTGACTAACAGCAAGCAGTTTAAAAATTGAACTAATGGTGTTCAGAGGATCAGTCCATGATCCATCATATTTTGTAAAAATTAAAAAAAAACTTGGTTATATAGTACACATGAAATTGTAGCTGTATCTTCCATGGCAGAAAGCCGTCTACGCCACTGATGGAGAGAGATTGTAGAGGTATATAATTTTTAATAACATTTTTTTCCTACACAATGATGTGTTCTTTTACCTCGATTTATAATCCAAAGCTAAACATTTCGTTTTCTTGTAAATTTGGGATATCAGATTCGAAAACCGCAATCTTTTTTTTAAAACAGTAAAGTCACAATACATAAAAAAATTCTAGTTCCAATATGTATGAAATTAGCTACCTAATCTTCTTTATAGATTTATAGAAAAAAATGCAAATATGATGTATCCAATTTTTTCCCTTCATATAGCGAGATAAACAATAATTCGCCCGCATTGGCTATAATTTCCGTATCGGTATTTGGCTTTTGGAAAACTTCTATTGTTTTTACTAGTTCTTAATTGTTCCCTAAAACCGTCATGAATTTTGGCCATCCTTTACCGTAAGGCGCTGACGTGATCTCGCAACCAGAGATAGCATGAAGGAATACCCTGTTTTTCCGTACCAAATCATTATGCAGCAAACAGTTCCTTGAATACGTTTTCTCAACTGTGTGTCTTTTTGCTGGCTTGTGAAGTAAAATGTTCTGATTTGCTTTCACCAATACGGTTAACAGTAGCAAAATGTCGATTTTCTCGGACACAATGATTACGGAGTCATTTTGCCCATATTCTTCAGTTGCTGTTGTGACAATAAATGTATCCGCTTGTTTACTTTTGAGTCAGAACTGGTAAAGCGGCAAAGCGCCAAAATTTTAATAAATTTTTAAAATTAGATTTTTGGAAATATTTCTATAAGAACAATTGGTGAATAACAGCTAATTCTTAAAAATCGGCTTTCATGCGATTGTTTAGTCATCTGCAAAATGTTAAAAGTGCATCGTTTTATACATATTTTTAAGATCACATATTTTAATTTTAAAAATCTTACCTCATTGTTTATAAACTTGTTCCTAATACAATTAATGCACATCAAAGAGCAACACTTAACTATGCATTTCAAATCCAATTTAACGATAAGTGCTTGTCAACATTTTTTGAGCTGGCAATGCTGCAGAGTGTTCTAAAAATAGATTGCTTACTCAGCAGCGCAATGAAACTACAAACTGTTCGCGCTTACTCTGTTGGGCGGAATGGTGTAGTTCGTAAAGCGGACTGACTTAGGAGCGTGTTTTGGTGGTTGTTTCTTTCGCAGAGACGTGAGTTCGATTCCCCGTCGCAGCAACTAAAGAACTGTCCGAATGGTATATTTACGGAAGAAGAGATACTTTTTAGAGTGCGATTTATCAAGGCATAATAGTTCGACTTCATCGATAGACGAACAATTTCCGACTGAATCGCAGAATAGAAGGTTATTGCGCGTATCTACTGACATTTGTTTGATAAATGACAGTGTTTCGCGTGATTGCCGCACATTTTTATTTTAATTAGTGCTAAAAATTAGACAACTATTTGAATGCTGCAGCTCTTTATGTTTTTGATTAATGTTGCATTATGCTAATTAACTTATTTAATAAAAGTCTTTTGGTCTCTGCTCATTGCAGCAACAACAAATTTCGTTGGCAAGTTCACACAAAGCGTGCGGCGCATTGTGCAGGATGTTAAGGACGAGGGTGCACCCAGCGGCATGACCCGTGATGAGGTCATTGAAACAAACGAACGTTTGCGTTCACTGCGGCTGCGATTGGAGGAGTCCTACGATACGGCCAAACAGGCGCTCATCGATCTCATGAACAAATACGGCGATTCCAAGAGCCAACGGAATATATTTCAGCGTTATCCCATGCTCAAGCTGATGATTAAGGTGAGTGCTTTCTGAGCTTTCTTACCAGTGTTGCCAACTTTTCACAAGCAAAAAAAACATAGATTAACAAAATTAAAGCTAAAAAATTAAAAAACTATAGTTTTAGCTATAGCTAAAATAAAAGCTAAAAATTTAAAACTCTTTTATACCCTCTTGGGCGTTTTGTGTTTTAGTCTTTTCCTAACATTCAGTTTTTTTAATACGATTCGCGGTTTATGCTCACAGTTTTCAATTATAATCTTTAACCCCTTTCGCCGAAAACACACTTATATTTTAAGTTGTTGGTGTTAAAGCCAAATGATTGAGAGCTTGAAAATAACTACTCTCTACTGGTTGGGGATACCTTCCCCGCCTATGTTTCAAAATCAGCTAAGAGCTATGGACATTATATCCGAAAATGTGTACCAATTCCAAGAATAACTCCGGAAACAAGAGGCTCCCTACAAATCGCTAGGACAAAGTTCTGACAGTCTCTATATGGAAGGAATAAAGGAATAAAAATCGAGAATAAATTAAAAAGAAGTTAATTGGAGCTGGGTTTAAAGAGCAAAGCGAACAGAAATAGAAGCCCCCTAGAAATTAAAAAAAAAAAATTTATATCGTGGTTATTTTTTTGGTTTAATTAAGAAAATCTATTCAAAATATTTGTTTGTTATTTTTGTCTTTTTCTGAGTTAAGAGCTTTGGTACATAAGTATCAAAACAATGCGTACAAGCTTTTAGTCGGTATTAACTGCAAATGTTTCAGGATGTCATACGGCTGGAGACGCAGTACTGGACCTTGGTTGATATACCGCGACAGGAGAAGCAAGAAACAGTGCCCTCGTATGTGATGCGCGCCTGTTCCATTATGGAGAAAACACAAAAGTCCGGAGAGGGCGTTAAAACTTCCGCCAAGCTGGCAGAGGAGGCGGCCGAGCGCCGGGAACGCATGGAGCGTTTGGAACGTAAGTGTATTTTATTATTCTATAGTAGTTCATTAACTAGTTTATGGAGCACTTGACTTGTTTGCAGATATGACAACGGCGCAAATAGAACATGAGAACACGCAGCTAATTAATGATTTGTATCGTTTGCTTAAAAAGTACCTAGGACTGAGGCATCTGATACGCGTACTAAAGGTGAGTGACTAACAAAGACAAAAACAAACAAACAAACATTGAATGTGTAAACTTTTTTGTCATATTGTCATATCGTAACAGGAAGAATACGGCAGCTCAAAGATGTATCCGATATTTCCACGTTATACAATGCTTAAGGACATGATAAAGGGCATCATGCATGACCCCGACTACATGGAGGTGTGTCACGAAACGCTGGCCAACTCCAACTGAGCCGAGGGCACCGGAAATGGCAGGCGTCGCATGAGTGTCATTTGAGAGGCCCAAAGCAATACAAGCACATAAACCAATACAAATACACGCACGCACACACGCACGTAAATGTATGTGTGTATGTGTGTGTGTGTGCTAATTTCGCATGCGACTTTCTGTCATTCCGCAAATGTTTAACAATTTCTAAAAGGTTTTCTCAAGAGGTTTTGCAAGTCGAAACTTTTATAGTTAGATACAAATCTTTAGGTTATTTTTAGCCAAAAATTAATGGCAAGCGAACTAAGAAACTATACACAGACCCCACCATAGCAGTACACCTAAAAACTCTGCTAACCGTAAGAACAACAGCAACAACAACAATAAATACAAAGCAAGAAAAAACAACAACAACAACTTGGTACTAACAATAAGACACTTACAAACAAAATAAACGCATTTATTTTAAAAGAACTTTTGAAATGAATTTGAAAACACAAAAATAAGAACAAAACCAAAAACTATACAGAAAGCTCAAAGTAACAGAAACCAGCAAACTACCGTTAAGCTGCTGTAACATAAACAAATATCAAATAACTTTGTGTACTTTTTATGAACTAAAAACAAATGCAAATACTTAGTATTAAAATAATCAAAACTTAAATACTAACTGTATGAAAGGCACTGACTAAACGAATACGTGCTTCAGTTGAGTATTTTGCTTAAAAAATAAGCAGCAATCTATTTATACATAAATACCAAATATATTATATGCCTAGATGTACTATTACTTAGCTAGTTAGACAATATCAGGGAAATATTCCCAACCAAAATCAAGCTTTTTTTAAATGACAAGAAAAATGTTCAAAATAACACCAATTTGTGAGTGAAAATTTTCACAAAACGAGTAGACAATTTACAAAATTAGTTCACAAAACTTTTTCTTTAGGTTTTTCTTAAAAAAAAAAAAGAAATAAGTTTAAGGCGGATTTCACAATCTTTAGTTAAAACTGCAATACGACAGTTAAACCAAGGACTTCATCAGATCAGATGTGATCCGACAGAGCCTAACAAAGGATCTAGACGTATCAGATGCGGATCTAGTTTGAAGCAGTGGTCGGCAACAACTGCAGAAGTACTGTCAATGGCAGCTGAGAAAATGTTAGTATACATGAAAATGTCAGCACTGCTCGGTCACTGCCGACGTTAGAAGATCTTTGGGGTAGTGGAGTTCGAGTGGGTTTGGCTACTTTTCCCTTGGAACCAATTTTCTAAAGGCGGGTAGTAATAGACAGATAGATCAAAGATATTATAAAGAGAGAGCATATAACTTTCTTTTGACCTCCCTGGTCTTGTTCATGATGGTCTGTATCTATTATCACTTGAAATTAAAAAAGTATATAAAAAATATTTTTCCCATTTGGTATGGCTCGAGTTCATTAAAATTTTGCGATATGGACCCCCTTTCTTCATATTCGAACTTCTCAAAATAGAGAATTGGCTGTTTTTCGAAGTTGCTTCCTTAGTCTTTGCGCTCTTAGGGGGAAGAAAATGCATATCACCACATCCTATTCTGATAAAAAGAGAAGTTTTCATGGGCGCACTGTTTCTCCAATTTGACACCAAACTGAAGGACTGTGTGAAAACCTTGAGTATCTTTTTTTTGCGTTGCCCATACAAAAAAAATTCTCTTATGATTGCTACAGTAGATTCACTTCAAGGCGATACAGATAAAACGCGTGCTTACCGGATATCAAAACTGATACTTATACAAGACCAACTGGTTTCACGATACACGAAATACTTTTTATCGAAATAATCGAATTGAAACAGATATATGTACACATACCGTACAGTTTTGGTTTTTTTCGTTGCAAGCATACATAATTTTTCATATTGTGTTTTACTTTCCGTCATTCTGTGCAACATTTTCATCTACGTCGCACAGTGCGGCTATCTGACTTCTTATCGGCAACATTCATAACTTTCGGTGGGGTAAAGATATTTTCAAAACCTAAAATGCCCAGGATTTTAACAAGGTTGTGTAAAACCCGCTTCCCAGCAAGCTGAGATCAAAGTCAGGCCACATTCTGAAAAGAATGGTGTACTAGGAATTAGAGCTGCCAATTTATCGATACTACTATCGACATATCGATTTTTTTTTCCTTTGTGTCTCACTATCGATTGTTTAAATACACGCTGAGCGATTGAGGTTAGAAAAGTGGGAAGGAATAAAACCGATAGTATCGAATCTTTTCGAACAAATGGTACTATAGTTACCATCGAATCTTTTTCGTGAAGCTATCCAAAAAATCGAATGGCGCCACTATCGATAACTTTGCAGCTCTACTAGGAAGATCTGCAGCTGGGTGGTTTTTTCTCAGAATTATATACTGCATAGTGTATACTTGTAGTACTCACACGATTTAAGAATCTACTTGAAATGTGTTTCTAATGTTTTTGGAAGAGACTTTATAAAAAATATACCTATAGATCAATGTAGCCAATTGGTCTTTCTCAAATCTGCCTAGCTTTACTTTATCTTCTGATTTATGTTATTTTTGTAAAATCGACTCTCAAAGTTTAATTTCAGCTACTTATTTACGCCTTCCTTTCGACTTGTTACTCTTATTATACCTTAATTTACCTAAAATTAGTAGTTGTTAATTAAATTATAACTAAAATATGCGCTTTAAGTGTGTTACATAGCTCGAAAGCTTTAAATCCTATGCAATTTATTATAAAGAATGTCTTGAAACTAAATCAAAGTAACTAGATGTCGTTGCTTTTAAGTAAAGTTATAGCGAATTATGTATGTGTTGTACTTGTTATATGAAACAAACAAAGAAACGTTAAAAAACTCCTTGTAATTTATATGCAAACACTTATGCAAGACCAAAACAAACTATACGAGCTTAGAAATTTTTACGAAAACACAAAAAAAAAACATTTTAAATCGCTTAACAACATTCATATTGCATGATAGAGCTGGGCAAGAATACATGCAAAACGACAAAGGAGCACAGATATGTATAGAAAGAGAACACCTAAAAGTGTAATGTATTGGTGTATTGAGCGAAATCAACCTGCTTTAACGCTGCATTTTGTAGAGCTTCGGATAGCGCTTCGGCCGTGTCTGTGCGGGCTATGCGTATCAAATAAGCGTTATAGTACAGTTATATAGTACATAGTATAAGCATATAAGGTAAGACAACTCTGCCGTCGTCCCTCGCTGTGGTATCTTAATTTCATTCAAGGAGCAAGGTTATTTCCACGCATGTAAACCAACGTATATTCATGCTTGATGTTTGCAACAATATGTGTCAGCTCTACAAACTAGTGTATAAACATAATACATATAAATTGCGCCTTGCTCTCTCGTTCTCTTAGGCTATAAATAAAATTTAAGATACGACGTAGCACAGTACTATCGGCAAAAATCATAATTTTTAAATCAGTAATGATATTTTCAATATTTAAAATGCATGTAACAGAAAATTCTTTATGCGCTTCTTAAACGAAAAAAGATTTTCAAGTCAGAAAGTGAAATAATGTCACAAAATCACGCTCGATATTAGAATGCATAGGGTCGCAAATCGCATAGGGTTGCAGGCGAGACAGCTTACCGTACCTACAAACGGTGCGAGATACAAATCACACGGTCTCCCTTGAAAATCCCGCTTCATGTAACAGGCGCCTTAAGCTTCTGCGATAAATGAGGGTGCTACAAATATCTTATTCCTCAGCTCGAAATTGTGCTTACTGCTTAATAAATCGTTCAAATTTTAAAAATCTATTGAAAAGATTTTTGGGTTTACTAGTCTTTGCCTTGCCGTGGACATTCGACATATCCAGATGAAACTTATATTTTACGAGCCGCAAGTATTTTATCTTTCCAATAGCATAGGTTTAATCTGAAAACGTTACGTTATTGCGTAGTAATCGGTCCCGCACTGAATTTTACCTTAACGTATTTATATATAGATTTTGAAGCTAGCTAATAAACATCTGCGACTTTCGACGAAAGAGATTTCTTGAAAAATAAGCGCAATTTAGAATTTCTTCATAACATGCTAGAATAAGACGTTTTGAGTATATAATATCCAGCTTTACGAACATTGTTCGTAGCTTTGTCTATTCAGAGCACATTTATCGCAGCATATCCAAGAAGCTTAAGGAATTCTATCTTTACTGCTTCAAAAGTTTTTATTTGTGCTGCTAAGAAGTCAGATGACTTCGCTGTGCGTCGGCAGAGTTAACTTACCTTGTAAGTCTTATACAACTAGGGAAGAAATCTGTAAGGATTCTGACATTCTGCTTACTGGACACTGTTGAATGAAGATACACATGCACAAGCTAGGCATCAGCAGCTCCAGTAATTGCAGGTGCTGTGAACTTGAAGAGTAATATAAAATCCTCGTCGCTCGTACTAGCTGAAAGTGATGCCCTAGCGAGGTGAAAGATGTAGATGAAATATCGATAACAGAAGTAGCCCGACTAGCACCATCCCAGATAATTAAATTTATCGTGGTGATCAAGTGAAACCAAATACTATCAAGCTGCATGCACTTATGCCATTCGATACACTATTATCTCGATGTACTAGCGAATGCTCTTATGCCAATTTGTATGCATTCATGACAGTCTCTTATATCTATGAACATGGTTAAAATCTATGTTTTACCTGTGGTCAGCAAATAACACTAATCAAAGTTTATTTTAAGCTGAAACTATACAAAAAACACGCCTAAAAGCAGACTAATGGCAAACACACACAAATATTATACCATTTAATATTTCATGTGTGAACACATTTAAATCCATTTGTAAATATGACTGGACCAGCCATTTGTAAGAGTTCCCAATATAAATAAATTGATGACAAAATTCACACATAAATAACAAAATATTGCGATAAAGCCTCAAAGCCATGCACAACAACAACTACAACAAGAACTACTCTAACACCCCCACCGAGCAAATACTGAAATACTAACTAAACTAATCGATACCACAAAATACAACAAACAACAACACGACATATCGAAATTGCATATTTGTGTCGATTTAGCCAAAATAAAATATGCTTACAACTGCAACTAGTTTACAGCAAATACAGCAAAAAATTACAAAAAAAAAAAACAATGCATACATCAATTAAAAGATTTAACAAATTTGAAAAGTATCTAATTGTTGACACAAATTAAGGATACAACTAAAACCATTTATGGTATTTGTTAAAGCCTTTTAATTGACCATAACAAAAGCTTATATGAGTCTAAATAAGTGAAGCGGGGCACATTTCTATGCGATCTCTTGGATTTTTCATGATTTTTACTTATACGTCACAGCAAATATTCAACCAGCATGCTTTTTATCTCAAAATTATGAATATTTCTTGAGTTATCGATAAATGAATTATTAGCTAGTCTTTTTTATAGTAATTCATAACGAATAGATGCACAGAAATTAAATATAAATGATTTTTTTTGTCGGGAAAAGATTTACCTTTAAAACTTAAAACGTATACATTATCTTATAAAGATGTTTTGCCGGCTCAAGTTTCATGGATCTGTTCTTTCAAATACATTATCTTTTGAAAGTAAATTTGAGTTATTAGAAAACTAAAGCTAGGGTCAAACGGGCCGACAATCGGCATGCCGACTCATACCGAGTCGAGACAACCTCTGTAGTATAATGTTAAAAAAGCTACCATCAGTCGCGAAGATTGTGTCAATAGGGAGCCTCTATGCAAGACTACTCTTTTCTTTGTACTCCTTTTACTATTTCAACTGTCCTTTCTCTCTTTTAAGTTCCTCTGTCGGGCATGGTACAAGGCTGTCTGAGTGCTAGGGATGGTTCAATCCTCTTTAATGAACCATCGCACCCCGCACAAATCTAATCTAAACTTATCCAGAACCACTATTGAATAAGTCAAAATCTTGGAAATCGAAGTGATTGAAAACAAAACCGACCGGTTTCACTTATTGTGACCCATATATAGACAGGGTTCAAAGGCGTTCATGTAATAAAGTATTATGTAGCTAAATGCATATTATACATACATATTTATATATGTATATATATGTATGAACTCAACTGTTTTTGCTGCCGTGTTTAGCACTCCATGACAGACTATATGAAGCCACCTAAGCGTAACCTAGACCTAACACCATATACATATATACCTAAATACTAATCCATACATATATACAAAACGGAAACATTTATTTTGGAAGCTTTAATATGCAAGTTTCTTTATGGTAATTGTGATGCTGGTTATTGAAAATAAACGCAAAATAAATTCATAAAAACCAAAAAAAAATAAAATACCACAAATATTTATATAATATAAAATATGCCATAGCAATAAAATAAAGCAAAAATATGTTTTAACTTTGAGTTTAGCATAAATTCTATTACATTGTTTGATAAAGTAGTTAAATGTTGACGATAAAATAAATTGAATTTAACATAATATTTATGGTAAATATTAAGCATTAAAGCAATTACAGCTAACAAACTAATTAAATCAAAGATCAAGAATAAACCCAAAGACATATTGTAATCAAAAAGCAGTAAAATTCAGGTAAAAAGCTAATCAACATATATATATATATACATAAAAAACTAATACATATGTATAAGTAATAACGGAATTATTTATATGCGTATGTCAGATTTGCCTATGTGTGTAATAAAACATAAACTAAATGTTATACATAAACAAATATATGGAAAAGTATACACATTTAACGGAAGCATTATACATAATATACAAAAAAAAAGAAACAACGTTATTATACAAGTGTAAACTTACGGCGTACTGCATACATATACATAAATATATATCTAGATACAAATACATAAGTACTATACAACATTTCGTACAATTTTACCTTTTCAACGTCTCTAAGTGTCTACCAGAAATGGAAAAAATTAAATGAAAAACTAAGTATTTATAAAAGAAAATGTTGTATATTAAGCGATTATATCAAAATTAACATAAAACAAATCAGTAAATATATTGCTATTAAACGAACCTAACAAATGATTTTTATATTAAAGAGCTTTGGCCATAACAACCCGTTACTTGTTTACAGTTGTCCTTCCCAATCCAGCGAAATTGCTCGATGTTAACTTGATTGACACGTCAATGTCAAAGTTGTAGAGCTCATAGAGTTCGTCCTTCAAACTAAGACAGTGCGGCATATAAGCGATTCCTCAACGGACTATCAAATCTCTTCTCCTCAACTGGCCGTAACAACACGTTACCGGATGTCAAGCTCTCCTCCAGTCGTCTCTGTTTTGCGCGCGCCTTCTCCAATCGGTGATACTAACGGTAGCTAGTGTGCTCACTACCTGGTCCTTCCAGCGGAGGTATGGTATGTCCTTTCGTTGATTCCCTTCGACACTCGCATTGAAGACCTTTCTCGCAGGAGCTTCTTCATCCATACGCACAACATGACCTAGCCTTAATTGGCTTGACTATATCAATGTCGTCGTAGAGCTCATAGAGTTCGTCGTTCCATCGTATGCAGTCGTCGTCGCCAACGCGTAAAGGGCCAAAAACTTTCCGCTTAAACACTCCATGGGCATTTTCATCAGACCGCGTCATTACCTATGCTTCAGCGCCATAAAGCAAAACGGGAAGGATGAGCTTCTTGTAGAGTGATAGTTTCGTCTGGCAAGGTAGACGAAATCCTTGATAATATCAAAATTAAAGTTTTCAACTGCAATATGAGAGTCCAACCGCTGTGTCTCTCTACTCGAAGGAAGCATATACTTCGTTCATTTACAGCCAGACTCACCCTGTCAGATTCTTTTTCAATGGCCGCAAAAGCTCCGGTAACTGTATGCTTAGTACGTCCGACGATATCAATATCATCTGCATATGCAAGCAACTGTACACCGTTATAGAATACAGTCCCGTTCCGATATACTTCGGCCTTTCGCAACACATTTTCATCGGCTTGTCTGAAGCCCCGCTTGGTATCAAAAGGCTCGCAGAAGCTCTTTCCTCCCTTGACGGAACTGCGTGTGTTGCTCTACATCAACCGAGTCACAAATCTTAACAATTTTAGGAACTCCCCCCTCGCCCCTGCTGTGACATCATACACAAAAACCTAAATAAAATTTCAGTTTTTGACTATCTTATTGTGACGTCACTTATCCGGAACACACCGCTTTCCACATATTACAATTTAATATGCCTCGCCACCCTCCACCCTATGAACAGCCCCTTAGCTTAAAATATCTGATCATCTATGTTCCAACGTATATGTTGCCGATAGGCAATGTCGATTTAACTTTTCTTTATAACTTTTCGAACATGATATAACTTCATATATATGTATATGTTTTGTTTGTACATGGCACGTCGGATTTCTTGTCAGTTGATGCGCACTAATGTTATCGCCGAAGATCCGAATTCCTGACTCTTCTGACATTTATTCCAAGTCGATTAGTAACTTGTGAGCTTATATTCAGCCTCCTTACTACTGACCGCTACCGTAGCTCGTTCCGACTCTCACAGGAAATCGAGCTGTTTCCAAATCTGATGAAACGGCTTGATAAGATATTTGAGTCGAACAAAGTGGTGAAGCACATATTTTGCGGACCCAAATCAGCTTACCAAATTTCCATAGACGAATGTCGTCTTTGTTTGGCTAATCTTCGATACATGCAAAATTATAGATACTTGTCGTTTTCGTTTCGTTTACTCTTAGGGTTTATCAAAATCTGGAGTCTATCGACTTCTCCATAATGACTGTAAAAAAGTTTTCGAGCTTGTAGAATATTTTTACTTTAATGAAAGGGCGATTGAGGAAAAACAAGGTCGAAAATACTACAAAAAAAGAGAAAACTTGTCACAACTTAAAAAGTTAATTCAAATTTGCTCCTGCTTATATTCCATGCTTCCATATGCAAAACAATGAAAGCAATAGAAGAATAATCGATTGGCAAAGTATGAACAGATTGTTCCATTCAACCACAAATTGCTTAGGCGTTTCCGATACCTCTTTCAAAAACTGAGGAACTGGTTCAACAACTTTTTCTTGATTTTTCTTTTGCTCTCGATTTGTGATGGCACTTTTGGAGCGTTTACGACTAGTCGGTATAAGATGAGGTGGCATGAATGCTACCATTTGCAGCTGCGACTGCTGCTTCTTTAGAAATTTCTCATACTTTTTTTTTAATATTTCGTCGAAATTCTCGTGCTTAATTGTAGGTTCACTACGAGTGGTTTGGGTTAACTCGCTTTTTGCTATTTTTTGCTGGTCCTGTTGCTCGTTGAATCCTTCCTTTCGTTGTGGATTGCTTGGATCATCACCTACGGGACGTTCGAAGAAAACACTCTCGGTCTCTGATGCCGATATTTCAAGCTCTTGTTGCCTTAAATAGGCCTTTATGTCAAACTTATTATCGTCAATGTCTTCTACATACATACAACGGCCATTGATAAGATATGCGCCGATATCAAAGCCCCTGCTAGAACCTAAGTTGAAGCACAGCAAATTATCCAGTTTGATTTTTATAGTATGACTTGAATGTAACTTACGTTCCACATAATTCATTACGATGTTTTGGTGTAATATTTAGAGAGTTTCTAGGTATTAACAGTAAGTATGAGCTTGTGAAGTGGAATGACTTTAGTATAAATATAATTTGTATGCCTAACATTTGACTGTTTCAAAAACTTGCCTTCTTTGATGAATATTTTTTGTAAAATATTTAAACGTAGTTTTGAGTAAAGACTTTGTCAAGCTCAAAGATCCAAAAACAGAGTCGCTTGAAGCACGACTCAGCAAATGAGACTTCTGACATAGAAAAATATTCAAATTAATAGCTCAATTTAATAGCTACAGATACAGTGATAAGATTGACAACAATATTTCTCATTTTCCTTCTTAGCTTACTTTTTAACTATTATTATCGTTCCATCAACATTTTTTTTAAACATTACTAAAAAGAGTTATAATGCTTAAGATTAAAAAGTAACGTACATCATGAAACTCACCTATTATTGTATCACGAAAGCTTTATATCACGCAAACTTTTATGAAACTGCGCGAAGAGTACTAAAAAGCTTCGAGCTTTTCTAAAAGACATATAAAGTTGCGTGAGTTCTAAAACAAAATGTCTGATAGCTTTTAAGTTGAGCTTTTCTTACTCTTACTCTTGATTTCATGAATTCAAAACTAAGCGAGTTTTTTAGTTTCCGAGAAGAGTTTAAATTACGATGATTTTCGCTGTATATCTTCCAGTTTACGAGTTATAGCTGTTTGACAATTCCAAACAAAATTCTCCAAATTCGTACATCTAAGTCCTTTTGAAATCGTTTCGGACATAGCTATTTTAAGTTGAATAAGAAGTGAGTATAACTCAGAAACTAGAAGAAAGCTTGTTATTGCTCTCAAGGGGAAGCCAATCGGAAATTTTTTCAATTTCAAATCGCTACAAATCGGATACTAAAAGGGTTAAATCAATAAGTCGAATTCAACACACAAGCAAAAATATTCCTTATTTAGTGCAAAGATCACAACGAGTGACAACTATCAATCAAATGCTTAATATAAGTGATGCCTTCGGATACTTTAGGTCACTAACAACTATAAGGAATAATAGTATATTTAGCAGCACTACGTGGAGGATACCGTCTATAAAACAACTCGTATGGAACAGGAAAGATGACATACAACGCAGAGCTGTGCTCCCTATGTTAAGATATGCTTTATTCAGAAGAAAGAGTTAGGCTTAGAATTGTTGACTTAAAACCAAACTTTTATTTTACAATAATCAAGTCAACACAATTCTTGGAACTGGGTTCTCCACAGCTAATTCTGGTTAATGCCAATACGCATATTACAGTAAGCATAATAAGGCGTGGCTATTCATTTTATCATCAATAGTTGACAGCGATATTTAGATAAGATTATGCTCGAAAAACACGATTTTGAGATCGTTGGGAGAAACTTTGTCGACGCTCACCGCCACATGGAGGACCTGACGTTTCGGCTGCAGGAGCAATAAAAGACTTTGTACAAGAAAAGAATGCGAGCTTGTGTTCATACCACCCATGACACCTCACTAAGGCGGTCTATAGAAGGCTTTTCGACTTCTATGGACGGTAGGAAATGCGATCTTGACCGACAAAGAGTTGCAAACGGTGTAGATTAGCCTTGAAGCGTTGCTAAACTAGAGACGATTCGGGTTACTAAGCGACGACCCAAGTGACGGGGAAGCGTTGAACTCAATGCCGGACCAGGCGGATCTCAGCTACATTTGGTGTTGACGACGTATCTCAGCGCCCAGGCTCGTCTTTTGGTGCCGATGGTCTTGGGACTATATGCTAGGTGTGCCGAGGACCTCGCTGTCGGAGCTGTCTGATGGCTGATGAGTCCCATCATCTTTACGCACGTAGGGGAGGTCGGTTCGGTCAGAGTCATTGACGTGATGATCGGTAGAGGCACGTATCGCCTTGCTTTTCATCGGATGTTGTCGTTAAAAATGTATTGAAGCCTCGCAGCCGTTCAGGGAGTATGCACAGAAGAGTAGAATAAGTACTACGCGGAAATCTCAGGAGCTAAGTGTTTGGATAAGATGGGATAAGTAAGTTGGAGTCTGTCGAATCTGTCCCTGTGGTGCTCCATAAAATCGCTGGATGAAGTCTGTGCAAAGAACAAGAGGCAGTTTTAGTTCAAGCTTATTAACGATCGCACATACTAAATCGGCTGCGCAATTGCCGTACACCCTACAGAACATCCAAACACATAATTTCCACACAACTCACTTGAAATATGTAACTCAACGGCAATTATAACAACTAGTACGGCTTAGTATACGCTCTGATAACAGCTGATTACGAAATGTAAAAACGAAATAGCAACGTTTGTGTGTACAATGTAATTTGTTGTTGTTTTTTTCTTCAAATAAATTTTTACCAGACTAAAACGCAACGTGTCCAGATGAAACTTGTATTCTGCCAGCCGCAAGCATTTTACCTTTCGAATGGTATATGTTTCACCTGAAAACGTTGCGTTATTGCGAAGTAATCGGTACCACACTGAATTTTCCCTTAGCGTATTTATATATAGATGTCTACACTCTGCAATAAAAACGCTTCCAAAATTTGTTTCATTTTGTTACAAAAATCCAGCTTGGAGCTGTTCACAGTAGGCGTCACACTATATTTATAAATCAATGTACAATCAAAATAGCCTTATCCAGAAAAATCGAAAAATGAACGCGCTTTTAGGTTTAAAGAAAAAAATTTTCAGTTTAGTATTATTTATGGCACTGTTAGGCATGAACTATGCGCAAAAGCATGCTTGGAATGGTCAGTCAAACGTAAATAAATTAACATTTTTTTAAATAAATGGAAATTTTTGAAGTTTAGAGTCTTCAAAGTGTGCAGATGTATGTCCCATGTACTACAATGTGGTCTGTGGCCTGTACAATGGCTGTTTTCGCTCTTTTGTCAACAGCTGCGTCATGCGCATCTATAACTGCAAGTACCGCACAGGTAAATTTTTAAATTTTGAATCTAATTCAAATAAATTTAAAAAAAAAAATGATTAAAATTGCAGCTTACAGCGTTGTAGCGCAGCACGCTTGCGAGTCTCTAACACGCGCTGAGCTAGGCAAAATACAACATGAATTTCAGCAAAGTTTCAAACCGCCTGCTTGTCGTTGCCAAAAAGGCCGCTAGATGGCGCTAATTGGAGGCGCGCTTAACGCATGCGTTCAAACTTAGTATGCGGTTTTTATTTTCATCAGGATACTATGCTGCATATATATGTACATATGTATGTACATAGCTGTTAGTGTATTTATGTGTAGCATCACGTCACGACAAAAACGAAAATTTTACTTTTGCAAATTGCCCAGTTTTTAAATCAGCCTTATATTCTGCGAAAAAATTCTTAAATGTGTTCAAAATACAAGTTCAGCTAAAGTTAACAAATAAAACGGAGCAATATTATAAATAATCAAATAAAAAGTCGCAAAATTTTTACAATCGTCGCAGACAACGAGAAATTTGTTGGGCAAGCCAACAAAAAAAAAAAAGTGTGAATAATAAAATTTTGCAATAGTTCTCAAGTTAAAACAAAAAAGCATTTTTGCTGCAAAGTCAGGCAAGGTGTGTTTTTTTTTTATACTAAATGAAGTATATATATTTATATTTAACATTTGCAAATATTTAGTTGAAAGACATGTGCTTTGTAGTCGCTGTGAATTGCGTATCATAAATTATGTATAACAATTTAATGTACATATGGCGTATGAGCATGTGTGTGTGTGTGTATACATATGAATGTTGTAAGCGTTGCTATGGTTTTGGCCAGATCTTTAAGTACATCTTATGGCTAAGGAGCAGCAGACTTCAAGTTAATGAAAATGTTTTGGGAATCATTTCCAGAGTCAAGGCTCTGTTTTCCTCTGTGTGTGCTGTGAGTTTGTGAGTAAACTCGCTATAGCAAACAGTGTAGTCAACATTTTGAGGAGCTGCGAATTGTGCTTACAAAAAATTATAAGTTTCAACTTTTTAAGTTTTTACTGCTTTATAGAATTGCGTACAAGCGCTTGTTACACGAAGCGAGATTTTCAAGCGATAAAGTGAAAAAATCTCGCAGAAAATCTCGCTCGATATTAGAATGCATTCTATAATGAAGCAAGTCGCATAGCGTTGCAGGCAAGACAAGTTACGGGCGATATTACCGTGCCTACAAACAGTGCGAGATACAAATCACACGGCTTCGCTTGAAAATCTCTCTTCGTGTAAGCCTTAGCTTAGAGATTCCTTGAACCGAAGCATCCCGGCTTGGGTTAATCACGGGTCACAATACATATGTCCGGCCTTTGCAAGAACACGGATGCGCATTTTGAGAAGCGATACATTCAACACGACCGAGGTGTATACGTTCCCCTCACATAGTCTTCACGACTTCCTACGGAAGTCAGGAAGATTGTGTTAATTCTATTTATTGCAAGCCCACTCTGTTTTCACACTCTTTCTCTGTCGGGCATGGTACAATTGGCAAGGCTGCCTGAGTGCTAGGGATGGCTTCAACCCTCTCTGATGAACGTTCGCACCCACCAGAAATCTATCTATCTATCTAAAGCAGACGCAGGGATGCTGACCGCACTACCAATGTTCAGACAATGACTGCCAACCGTTGCAGCATCCCTAAACCTTTTATCTCATCTACGAGTTGCCCTTGGGTTATCTGTTTAAACTGAGGAAACGCAATGGCAAACCAGAGGCAAAGGGAATCCACTTCGAATTCCAATCCAATTAAAATTTTTGGGAAAGGGTTAAAAAATTATGTCAAAAGTCAAAATGTAAATAGACCAGAACATGGAGAGTCCTGTAGTTGTAACAAAACGTAATTAGAAAAGTAATCATTACTGTGTTCGAAATCTTTCTAAGCCGAATTTTATGGTCCTATAAGGCGTTTGTTTAACAATGAGCGATTACCAAGCGAGTAAGGGAAATAAACTGGCATGATTATAGAACGTAATCTAAGATGAAACCAGTAGCACAGGGTTGTAGAAGAGACAACTTACGCTCAATATTAATGCCTACACAAGAGGTGAGAAGCAAATCGCACGGACTCGCTTGGAAATCTCCCATCGTTTAACAAGCTCCTAAGGCAGAAAATCTTTGTTAAGATATGAGTTAAGATATATGACTTGGCATTATATTGCTCATGGGGGCTGTTCCTAAGTGATGTCACCACCGATGGGGTGGGGAGGAGTTCATCAAATTGTGACTTTTTGCTACGATGGGGGAGGGGGTATACCAAAATCGTGACGTCTCAATCAAAAGGTTAATTATATCTGCAAAAGTCTTTATCTATCTATCTTTTTCATACAATGGTTTGTTTTCATCTCAAATTTTCAACTTTTCAAAATATCCTCCTTTCGCTTTTATATAAGCAGCGCATATTCTGTGCATCCTATCTGCAATGATTCAGTTGTTATTCTATTCCAAGTTACTAGTAATGCCGAAAGCTGATTTTATTTTTTTGGTCGCCTAAGTGTGCCTATTTGAGAAAAGTGGAGAGGGGAGGGTGTGTTAAAAATTTTCAAAATTTCTGTGACGAAAGCCGCATGGTTACTTAGCCAGTAACGCGACGCATTTGTGAAATATTTATTTGTGATTTCCTATCAAGTTAGCATAATGTGGTGCCATTTTGCGTGCTCTTTTTAACGCGCTTGCAGAAACCCTACAAACTTCTCGCTCTACCGTGGACGCTGCTAACACAAGCGTAACACCATCCAAGCGAAACAAAACCTAAGTGTAACACCATCAGAGCGTAGTAACAAACTTTCGTGACGGCACCAGAGTCGGTTTTACACTCAAAGCGATTATGATTTTAACGCTGAACTAAAAATCAGCTGTATTCGTTACATTTTCTACATCACTTAGTAAATACATACGTACATATCGCTCATTTACTAGAAGACAGTCATAACTCAAAAATTTCGACTTTGCAGAAACCGCGTTTGAAATTTTGAATTTACTCCCATCTCGTAGAAAAAAGGATAACACATTTCTTTCTCGCGCGGAGAGCATACAAGATATTTGTATGAAATATATACACATATGTATGAAGCAAACAAACAATTTTGCATAATTTACTCAATATTCATGTTTTTTAAGCTATGATGTTATGATATGTAAATTTTTTCGCGTTGAACTTATTGTTTTCCCGTCAAGTGAAAGCAGCCAAGCCGCAAATTAAACATGATTTAATTTAATAAATGCTAATCAAATTAAATGACCTTTCAATTTGGCATTTGAACACCTTTAGCCTATACACAAACCAGTCGTAATTTCCCAACACACAACATCTGTTTGCAAGCGTTGCCAGACTGTCAGTGCTTGGTTTGCAGAAAAAAAGTAAACAAACTGCAGGAGCTGCCAGATGCCAATGCAGAACAAATGCTTTCATAGTCAGACGCAGAAATAGCTTGTCGTCGCTTGCTGGCTGTTGGAACTGTTAAACATACTAATTAAAGTGCCATTAAAATGCAAAACATTTATGAATGACTAATAATATTAATTAATTGTGGCATAAAAACAATAAGCGCTAAAGTGGCAACGACAATAAACGCGATAGCGGCGTGCTGCCGCGGTTCGAAAAAAATACAAACAACAGCAGCAACAACAAGAAGGAACTCAGCAAAGATAAACGCATAAAACCCAAAACAGTTGTAAAAACAATACGCAACGCAAACCAAACAAACAAATAAATAAACGATAAAATGTATTTGTTATAAAATACTTTTTAGTTAAAGTTTGTAAGTATACAAATATTTCGGTGTGTCAGTGTGTGCAGTTGCTTCATTTCCTTTTTTGTACGCATACAACAACAGCAACAGTGAGCTACAGAATTTATGCGACAACAACTACAAAAAACACAATAGCAGTCCGTAATTATCAAACAAAATGTGTAGCCGGAATGCGCAATGGAAATTTGCCATGAATCAGACCATTAGCCTTTTGTTGAGCACTTGCTTGTGACAGGCGTCGCCCGCACTTTCCGGCCGCGCAACCCGCCGCTCAGCCGTACCCACGCAACGTTTTATCACATAAGTTGCGTAAAATTCCATTGCAATCCGTGTGACTGGCGGGCCGAGCGACTACCCGCCCGCCCGTCCGTCCGCCTGCCTGCCATTTTGATTTGCCCCACAAGGCTGCAACAACAACATCCACAAAACGGTCTTCCACTTGAGTAGCCTTTTAATTGGTTCTGAACTGCTTGAAATTTGATCTATGACAATATTTCTTGCTCTAAATTTGATTTAAAATCAGTGTGTGGTCGCTCGTTGTGCGGTTTAGCTGCAATCAAGTGTAATGCCGTTTAACGGTATGCAAAATAAAAAAGTGAATCGGGCTCCAACAACACGACTATAATATACTCTATACTTATTCTTCTTAGCTGGCCATAACAACCCGTGTTATCGGGTTACGGCCTGATGTAAATACATCCATTTCATTGGAATTGTGGTTTTACGTGGTGGGTCTCAAACCCTAAGCACAACCCTTTTAAGGCCTGGGGTGGCTCTACTGGTGTCGAAAGAACCCAGTGTCATTGTTAGTCGCCTCATACGACAAGCTTTGACCTGCTGAGGTGGTATTCTCTAACTTTATTCGATTTTGATGCAGTTTTGGAAATAGATTGGAAATGATCCTTAAACCGCATGTGCCAAGTTGACATAGTTTGGAAATTATCCTTAAACCCCATGGGTATTAGATGATGATATTCTATTCCAAGTTTCTAGTTCACAGTTGTTTTTTGATTGCAAAGTTTGTGACGTCACATTAGGGGGAGGGGGTTGCCTACATGTGACTGTGACAAGGAGGGAGGGTGACGTCATTTATGAACAGCCCCTTAGTTAACTCTAGTATTTCTAAGATCGAATCGCTACGGCTGGAAAGTAAACAACTCGTTAGATAATTTAATTTTGACTTCTATTTAGTGAAATATTATGAAATTACAACAAACCGACTAATGGTCGTAGAGACAAAATTCGTACCCGGACTAAAAACTATAAGGGCCAACCTAATATGTTTTTGGGTTAACTCATGAGTAGTGCCATTGTCGATGTATCTAATGCATGCCTTTTGGAACTCCGTGTACGAGGTTCGTCGCGTCAACCTTTGGTAGGACTTCTGACTAAACAAATACAATTCTAGTGAGGCCTTATAAGCTATATATACCCTGCAACTAATATAACAATAATAAGCCTAATAATCAGAAAGTGATGTCATTTGTGAAGAGCAACAAATGATTCATGCAGGTTTATATCTAGACTGAGAATGCCAAGTTTCTTCAAATGCCCCTTCTGTGCTCAGTGTCAGTGAAAAATTAGGCTGTATTCTAAAAGAAATTCTTGACCATATAGGATATTTTCATCTTTTTAGGTTTGTAGAAACTGAGAAATCTGATCCCCTGGCTCACTTTTTCTCTTGTGATTTTTTAGTAGTATAGTTTAGTATGTTTTCTAATATTACAAAATGACTTTTAACGTACTATAGGCAGCAACACATCATTTCTTGCAAGTTCATTTCCGAGAATGTTGTTGGAATCCTCCTGAGGTTTCCCTCCCTTTTCATGAACATAGATGATCTAATTTAGTTAGAGTTTCTCGAACCAACATAGACTTTAAAGCTTTTGGTGAACACTGAAAATCTTTTGCGGGGGATTAGGACAGAGACGCATCTTCTGATGACATGTGTGTCGTCCTAGCACAATCCGAAGCACACCTTTATCTTGCTGATTACGTTGGTATATTTGCTTTCTTACAAATCTTCAAACATTTCTGTTACACTAACCTAATAGCCACCTTATCCTTTAGATACAGGGTATAAAAAAAGCGGCCAGTATTTTAACCTTTAGCTGTTATTAAGTACACTTATTACTGGGAATTAGCTGCCCTTTAAAAGAACTGACCTTGGCATTTAGCTCGTGGCCAGGTTTAACGTACTTTGTGGGCGACTGTGGCGGCGGCGGCGACTTCATTGACAGCGGTCAAAGTTGATAAACACATTAAACATTAATAAGTAAGCAATTTTATTTGCCTTTTACTCTGTGTGTGTGTGTGTGAGTGTGTGTGTGTATGTGTGTGTGTGCCTTTATTGATTTGTGTATAGAGTTAAATATATAAATAAAGCCATTTAGTTTATGACCAACTTGTTGAGGCGCATTTTAAAAAGACGAAGCCCAGCAACAGCAAAACGACACTTAAATCGAAGAACCCTGACTTTAGGATACTCTTTTTAACGGAAACACTTATTACTAATGTTGTTGCAGTTGTATTGCAATTTGATGCATTTTTTTTACTAGCAGTCGTACTTTTGAACTAAACTGTCATATTATTGTGGCTAACCAATAGGGTTTTTTTGCTTGTAACTCTTTTGCGACTTTGTTGGAACGAAAAGTTCCAAACCTTACCCAAAACCTGCTGTTCGTTCAGCTGCGACTATTTTCCTAGTGAAAACGCTTTGTTGCCATGCTTAGTGGCGTCTTCTTGCGGCGCCAATGTAAATTCCATTTAAGCTTCTAAAGCTATTTTTTAGCTTAATTCTTAAATTGCCACAAACCCAATATACCCTTTACGACTATAGTGTATAAAAATTACTGGCTTGATGGAAGCAATGACGTTGTTATTATTATTGTAGCGGTCGCTGTCATGACGCACGCAACACTTCTTTGTGTGACGCACGCAACATTGGGTTAAACAAACTTTAACTTTTTTTTAACTCTTTGTTTGCAGACTCGAGAATTACGTTTTCTTCTTTTAGTTGTTGTTGTTGTATTGGCACACCTCTGGGCAACATATTGTCGCCGCCGACCGCAACACTGGGCAAAATTATGAACTTGTGTTCCTCGGCGGGTGCAACTGCATCGAGTACATCATTATCGTCCACCGGGCAGCCAGAGACTAACGGTAGCGGCGGCGGCGGAGCAGGTATAACAGAAACGCTAACCACAAATTGCTTTGGTGGCGGCGGCGGCGGAGGTGGTGGCAGTGGCAGCTCTGAGGTCGCGGCCAACGGCAGCAGCGGCATCAACGGCTGCAGCCAACCGCCGGCGCAGCATTCAGCGAGCGGCAGCAACGGTCACAGCCAGCAACACAACGATAACACAGCAAATATGCCACCCGAAACACGTCCGAAAATGGTGACGGTTAAGCATCCAGAGTCCACTAAGCCGAAGCCCACCACCAAGAAGAGCAAGCCCATCCAAGCAGATCAGGATGTGATCAAGGCATTGCAGCGATGCCGCGATGAAGGTGCGTATAACTTTAAGTGCTGTTGGGGTAGTGGTTATAGGCATGTGCTAAGTTTTTGATGCAGACTTACAAGTCCTTTGACAAACCTTCCTCTTATTTATCCATAAATAATAAAAATAGCCCATACTTGTCTACGATTTCATCCTTCTTCACCAAACCCTCATAAGCTCATTAAAGACTGCGGTAACCAAGAGTTTTCTGCAACTTGATTAAGATCGGGCAGGAATCGCTGTGGGTATTTTCAGCTTTCTGGATTATTTCTCGTTTCCCTCTCCAGTTCAGCAACAGCACAATTTTTTCGCCACATGGTCTCCACTATCCATCTGCATCATTACTCCATGCTCAATCTGCTTAAGCGCTCATTAAAATATAATTTCCTTTCAGGTATCAAGCGCCTGGATCTGAGCAAATCCTCTATAACGGTCATACCTACAACAGTCAAGGAGTGCGTGCATCTCACTGAGCTTTATTTGTACAGCAACAAAATTGGCCAGCTGCCCACAGAGATTGGCTGTTTGGTTAACCTACGCAATTTGGCGCTCAATGAGAACTCGCTCACCTCGCTGCCGGAGTCACTGCAGCATTGCACACAGCTTAAGGTGTTGGATCTGCGGCATAATAAGCTAGCCGATATACCGCCAGTCATCTATAAACTGCGTGCCTTGACCACGCTCTATCTGCGGTTCAATCGTATTACAGCCGTGGCTGATGAGCTGCGTCAGCTGGTCAATCTGACCATGCTGAGTCTGCGTGAGAACAAAATCAAAGAGCTGGGCAGCGCCATTGGTGCTTTGATCAATTTAACCACGCTGGATGTCTCGCACAATCATTTAGAGCATCTGCCGGATGACATAGGCAACTGTGTGAATTTGAGCGCCTTGGATCTGCAGCATAATGAGCTCTTGGACATACCCGAAAGCATTGGCAATCTTAAGTCGCTGGTGCGTCTGGGCATGCGCTATAATCGTTTGACCAGCGTGCCCGCCTCACTTAAGAATTGCAAATGCATGGACGAGTTTAATGTGGAAGGCAATGGCATAACCCAGTTGCCAGATGGCATGTTGGCCAGCCTCAGCGCCTTGACTAACATAACGTTGTCCCGCAATCAGTTTACCAGCTATCCAACAGGCGGACCAGCGCAATTTACCAATGTCTATAGTATTAATCTGGAGCACAATCGTATTGATAAGATACCCTATGGCATATTTTCGCGTGCCAAGGGTTTGACTAAGCTCAATATGAAGGAGAACATGTTGACTGCGCTGCCTTTGGATGTGGGCACTTGGGTGAACATGGTGGAGCTGAATCTGGCTACCAATGCGCTGCAGAAGCTGCCCGATGACATTATGAATCTGCAAAACCTCGAAATACTCATACTGTCCAATAATATGCTCAAGAAAATACCAAACACAATTGGCAATCTGCGTAAGCTGCGCATACTTGATCTGGAGGAGAACCGCATTGAGGTGCTGCCCAATGAGATTGGTTTGTTGCACGAGCTGCAGCGTTTGATATTGCAAACAAATCAGATTACCATACTGCCGCGCAGCATTGGGCATCTAAGCAATCTAACACATCTGTCCGTCAGCGAGAACAATCTTCAATTTTTGCCCGAAGAGATTGGCTCACTGGAGAGTCTAGAGAACTTGTATATCAATCAAAATCCTAGCCTAGAAAAGCTGCCCTACGAGCTGGCACTATGTCAGAATCTTAAATATTTGAACATAGACAAATGTCCTCTGGGCACTATACCGCCGGAGATACAGGCTGGCGGTCCTTCGCTGGTGCTGCAATGGCTCAAGATGCACTCGCCTTATCGGCAAATGTGAGATGTGGATGGCGTCTGGCGCACCGTCTATGTGGGCAACGACTGTTACTATCAGTACGAGCTACAGACGGCGCAACAGGCGCAGGGTAAACAGGGAGCTGCAGGAAGCAGCAGCAGCAGCGAGCGACGCCAATAAGTACAGCATGGTGCAACAATTGGAGCGCCAAATGATGCAATTTGACAAATGATAGCTTTAAAAATTTGTAAGCCCAGTTGTTGGCTGGTTGGTGTCCCAAACTTTTGAACTGTCCTAATTTGCTTTTTGTGCAATGTCTAAAATTGTGTTACACTATTTATCTGGGCATATTATATGACGACTTTTATAAAAAATTTAGAGTAAACATATATTTTGACGTGTACTTTTCTGTAACTTATGTAAGTCTAAATCTTATGTCCCAAATGGGCATTCTTCAATTTTCGCGACTGGACGTCTGTTTCCAATATAGCTCGTCAAAATATTACGAAAATACTTAATGCAAACTTTCGATTAGTCGCTTAGTTTTTGAAGTTCACATTATGAAGATAGCTAAATGTAGAACTAAAAAATTTTAAACAGCAAAAGTTTCTGTGAAAAAAATATAGATCTTAGCGAGGCAAAAAGTTGTAATAAGGTTTTTCGAAACGACATTTTTACAAAATTCTAACTTAATCTCTGTGATGAACAGTTTTGAAAAATTCGAACCATTAACGGTAACCAGGCGAAAAATCGAAACAAATATTGTATAAATGTCGCTGGAACAATGTAAAAAGTAATACAATGTTTAAAATATGCAACTTATCAATTGAATAACTCAAAAACTAAGCGAAAAACTAAAATTTTGTATTCATTATTTTGTAGGATTTAGTTTTTCGTATGCTTCCAAGCTAGTCATAAACTTTGCAAGACGAAAGAATTAAAGTACAGCTTTAAATTTTTGGGTTCATTTATTTAAAGATTTGATATAAGGCATAGACGTAACAATCCAAAAGTCAAATAAAGTAGTAAAAGAGAGTTATACAAAGTAAATGCTAAAACTAGTGTTCAAAAAACAAAAAAAAAAATATTAAAATACTTATGCGCCAAGGAATTGTTTGAAAATTAAAAATAAATGTATGCATAAATATATTATTAAAAAATTAGTTGTATTTTATGTAAGCAACAAATACGCAAGTGGTAAAACAAAAGTATTAAAAATATTTGTTTTGTAACTAAAAAAAAAAAGTAAAAATATAAAACTGTTTGTTGCACATCAAGCCAAGGCTTATATAATATGCTTTATAGCCTAAATGCAATTTGTTAAATTAAAAACAAAAATTGCAAAAAAAAAAACAAAACATTTTATATGTGTTAGTAAATTAAAAAATAAATGCTTACAAATATACGAGTATATATATAAAACGTTTGAAATTGTGCAAAATTAGCATAAATGTTAAAAACAGCGATTAAACAACAACAAATTTGTGTATGTATTATATTATGGCGTATATTTGAAATGCATTTAGTTACCATAATCAACGATATTTGTATGGCAAGAAAAATATTTTTTGTATAAAATGAACAACAAATCAAAGTTTGAAACACAAAAAAAAACCAAAAACTTGGCAAGGCAGTAAAATTGTTAATATCAGCAAGTCTGTCCCTATGAAATTTAAATTTAAAACATAAAAAAAACTACTTATCAGTGTCGTAGAACTAAATTTAAAAATAATATTTGAGATACACTGTGAACAGCTCAAAACATACTCTATTAAAATTAAAATTTATATTTTATTTTTATAACTAATGCAAGGCAGTTTTAACTTTTAAAACAAGCTGCTCTATATTGTAATTTAAAAGGGGCTTTAAAACTCAACAAAGCAAATCAATAAATCAACGAAATTAACTATAAATAAAAGCATAAATCATATAAGCTACATAAATTTATTATATAAACATATATATATTTTTTAAACAACTGAGAAAGCTATTTTTTATTTCCACATGTAACTTTACAAAAAATCAAAACTAATAACCATAAATATATCAGACCTGAGCTAAATCTTACCAAGTCGTAAAAAAACGCTGTCAAACGTAATTCAATTACAAAAAACAAAAAAAAAACCACAAAATACGAAAAAAACACGTAAATTACAAACGGTACAAAAAACGTAACAAAATACAAATAAATGTAGCAAGCATACAAATACACACACACACACAGACACACACTCTTGAAAACAAACAAACTTCTAACTTAAAAATATTTAATTACTTAAAGAAAACAATTTTGATCAAAATGCATACAAAAGAAACAAAAAATAAATATAAACCAAAAAAGTGTTGCAAAAAGTCATGTTATATTAAATGTACAAGTTATGTGTATGATAAATAGCAGTAACAAAACAAAGGTCAAGTTAAATGTAAAGATATTCCTAAAGTAAAAACATATTTAAACATACATATTCGAAGAATAAACAATAAAATGTTAAAACATAAAATTAATTAGCCATGCATTTAGTGTTTCGTATCAGCCAGCTTTGGCACACCTCGCTGCAAGCAAGTTGGCAGCGCCGACACTTGTTGACTCACATATGGCAAAAAACAGCTGTGCAAGTTATTCTTTGTTTACGCTTGCTGATAACAACAAAGAACAAAAGCAAGTTGAGAAGCAGACAGTGAACAGGCAAAAACGCAACACAAAGATATATCACAAAGGCAATATATACACCACACAGGTAAGATACAAAACACTACGTGCAGTTTGTTGTGTAATATAACTGAAATCTCCGACAACTGAATCATACTTTAATGCGCTTTGTGTGTAGATAATGTACTTTGTGGGTCTTATGCCCGTCTCGCACTGGAAGTTGTACGACAATTGCTAGCCGGAAATGCCTTGAAAACAAAAACAACTTTCAATGGGGAAAGACTATTACACGTTTCCTTCTTACTGCTAAACACACCATTTTTATACCCTGTACACAAAGTGTAAAAGGGTATTATAGATTTGTGCAATGTACAGGCAGAAGGAGGCGTGGCAAACCATATGTTCCATGGGCAAAAATGATCAGGAGCAATAGTCGAGTCGATATAGCCATGTCCGTCTGTCAGTCCGTCGATCTGTCTGTCTGTCCGTGATGTAGCGTGTTTCTCAGAGACTAAGAGTTAGAGCAAAAAAATGTACCAAAAGATGCGCGTTTTCCAGGAAAAGTGCAAGTTTATGGATTCATGTTGATATCTCTCCACCTTCGCCCGTGACGGACTTTCGCGGTTTAGAGCCGCTCCGTTGAATCTATCAACAAAAGTCCTCAGTGATGTGCGGCAAGTTTATGTGCATCTATGATTCAAAAATTATCGACATCGGATAAATACATCAAAAGTTAGTCAAAAATATGCTAATTTCACCCCCCTCGCCTAAAAACTGTGCCAAAATTGCACTGCATGTAGATATGGATACATGTGAGCTAGAGTTACAAAATTTGGTGTGGAGACTCGTGTGGTCCTAATCGTTAAAACTGTATCCACCTTTTTTCAATAGAACCCCCCCCCCCCTCACCCTTCCCCCGCAATCGATTTACCTCAATTACTGCCACACACCCCAATATATTGATTTGAAAATTGTCACAGATAAATATATTTTTAATCAATCTTACAAAATTCTACTACATTGGCCCAAGAATACTGGAGTTTTGGGTATAAAAGTAATTTTTGCCCCCACTTCCCAGTAGGAAAACTTGTCAATTGGAACTTCCCAATAGGAAAATGCTTACAGTCTTATTAAACTTCTATAAAGACACATAAAAGAAAATACTTTCGTTCCCATTTTACCGTATGCTGGATTTAGTGCTCATGAGGGAAAAAAAGGGTACAGGGTATTCCACTGTCGTCCCGACTGTCTGCATCAAATTTTTTGCTCTAACTTTGCTTTACTTGGACAGCATCAAGTCTGAGATTTTAATGTGTGATTAATTTTTACAGTTTATAAAGATGTTTAGCCAACATAGTCTGCTATTATTCATAGCAGTTGCCTGCATTACTTTTACCCATAGTTATGGTTATTCGGCTCAGCGGGACGCAAGAATTATAGCTGAACATAGACGAGGTCTGGAACTCAACGATGCCAAAATAGCACGGCGACTGGTGCATAATGCCGACTGGGCGTCCGTGGGCACAATATCTGTTGATGCCAAAATCAAGGATTATCCCATGGTTAATGTAATATCTGTTGATGATAGTGATGAAAATGGCGACGCCACTGGTAAAATACATTTTTTGCTGACTGATCTGGACTTTACGGGCCAGGACTGGCAAAAAAATAATAAGGTGACGTTTTTATTTAGCAATGCGCAAACGTTGGATTGTCAGCATAATGGCAAGGATCCCATGGAGCCCACCTGCGCCAGAGTCATGATCAGTGGAAAAGTCAAAAAAGTATGTATCTGCAGTCAAATGTGTTATAAATTGACTAATAATATTTATTATAGTTGGCCAAAGGTACTAAACATTATGACGCAGCTTATAATGGTTTCATAAAACGTCATCCAGCGGCCAGCAATTGGATATCTGGTAAACAAAGTGCATCATACTACTGTTTTGTTCATTATATTAGTATTACTTTTCTTGCAGTGCATAAGTTTTACCTAAACGAGCTGGAGATTCAAAATATATACATGCTGGACTATTATGGTGGTCCACACTATGTGTCTCCAGCGGATTACTATGCGGCGACGCCTTAAAAGCTTGATGGATAAACAAACAAAAAGATAACTGCAACATTGTTTGAAAAGTGTCTACCACCAATGATGGGAGCTGTGACTTTGAATAATTATCTGATTGAACAAATGAGACAACTGCAATCTAGATTTGTTAGTAAACAACTTGTTTAAATAACAAATAAATTAATGACAATTTTTTATTTTTAAAGCATATAGTTTCTAAGAATTGTTGGTTTTTGCACAAACTCGATAAACAGAAAATGAGAGGACAGCTGTTACTTATGAAAATTTGATGGCGCCTTAAAATGCTTCTTTTTACAACATACATTTGTTGTCATTCACATTGTGTGATTTATATAATAATTATATAATTTTTCGATAGCTTGTGCACAATCTATATCCCACAAACTTTACGTTACATAGAAGTTTATACTAAAAATTTAAGTTTTAATGAAAAATATTTTGGCAACAGGTCAACGTGCTTAGATAAAGACATAAATTTTGCCTAAATTTTAGGCTCGAGTGACTTTTGAAAGGATTGTAGTGGCATTCATTAGCGTTAAATAAAATAAAGAATTAATTTGATAATTAGTGTAAAAGTGTATTATAGTTTCATTGGCAAAAATGATCAGGAGCAATAGTCGAGTCGATATAGCCATGACCGTCTGTCTGTGTGGGTCTATGTCTCTCAGAGACTATTAAAGTTAGAGATAACAAAATTTTATCGAAAGATGCACATTTTTCCGGAAAAGAACAAGTTTATCAAATCATGTCGATATATCACCCCGTTCTCCCATGACAGAATTTCGCGGCTTGCACCCACTTCATAAAAGCTATCAATTCAAACTTGGTACAGTTGTGCACACTCTTACTATTATTAATATTAACTTTATAGGTAGTAAAGTGCCAATGAGGTGTTTAACCCTATACTCATGTTAGGATGTTGATCTTTTGCCGTATACTCTCCCTACTCCCGTAGTACAGTTACCTTAATAACGCCCATACCCTTCAAAGCTTCGGTAAACAAGTTTTCAGAAAATCTTAATTTTAAGAATAATAGCTACTGACAGTTACATTATGTTCAAAATGCATGGTGTACGAAATAATAGTGGTTAGGGCTTCTACAAGGTTTTTCCAATTTGGGTTGAGACCCTAATACCTAGAGTTAGTTTCAATAGTTGTTTAAGCTAAAAGCTCTTCATATTGAGAAGTTTCTTACATTCGTCGGCCTATGTACTTTACGATTCGGAGTAGGTGTATATTCAAAGACCCTGAAAGTAGTGCTAAATGTTTACAGTTCGTCTGAAATTTGCAAAAATTATAGCATACATTCAGGAGCCGATTTATATATGTCTGCAAATTGGTGGACCATAGAACATATGGTTTGCCACGCCTCTTTCTGCCTGTTACATGCGCCTTTTACACTTTGTGTTCAGGGTAGAAAAACCGCCTACTAAAACATTAACTTTAATATCTTTATAACGGGATATGGCTTGATCGGATATATAAAGCTTAAGAGCTGCAGCACTGCGTCAGAGTTGCACTAAGCGCTATTCCTGACAATCCAATTCAGCTCCTTGAGCTGTGACCTCCTGATAAGCCTGGTAAGTCAAAAAATAATAATCAATCTAAGTTTACTTAACGGACCAATTTATGTCTTGTTTTGTTCGACGATTCGCAACTAACAGTAAGAACAATTCCTCGAATATTTATAACGCTGTACTTTTTTTGTTTTAATCATAAACTACTTAAACGCTAGAATCCGCGCTCTATAAAAACGCCTAATTAGGACAGAGTTGAGTACAGTCTGACTGCAGCAATCAAAGTTGTTAATACGCGATTTGTTTCTCCGTCAATGAATATGCATAGTTTGCTATTACTCCTAGCAGTTACCGGCATTGGTCTTACCCATGCCCTTGGACACGGGGGAGCTGGTCATCCGCTAATCAATTATGCCCAAATAGCACGTTGTTTGGTGCATAATGCCAACTGGGCGTCCGTGGGAACAATATCTGTTGATGAAAAAATCAAGGATTACCCTATGGTCAGTGTACTATCCGTTGATGACAGTGATGAAAATAGCGCTTCCACTGGTAAAATTCATTTTTTGACAACACATCTGGATTTTCCGGCTATAACAATAAGGTAACATTTTTGTTTAGCGACGAGCAAACATTGAATTGGCAAAAGTTATCCATCGATCCCATGGAGCCAACCTGCGGCAGAGTTATGATCAGTGGACAAGTCAATGAGGTCCACATTTAAAGTAAACCTTAAAGGAGCCTGCAACTATTTGTAGATGTCAGTAGATAATCCAGAATACAACAAAGCTTGGGTTGGTTTCAAAACACGTCATCCAGCATCATTCAATTGGAAAGACATTAAGAAGAGTGCTTCAATTGCTGCCAGCCTTGCTCCTAACTTTTGAATTATTTCCTTGCAGAACACAATTTCCTTTTGTTCGAGTTGGAAATTCAACATATCTATATCCTGGCCATGTATGGTGGTCCCAACGAGGTGTCTCCAGCTAACTTTTATGCTGAAACACTTTAAATGGCATGTGGATTGACGGATAATGACAACCCTGATTGAAAAATGCCTGCGATAGATATTGCCGAAACACTCTTGTTTTTTGTTTACTTTAATTGGCTAATTAGCAAAATAATTTTACATTGATTGTGCACTTTTTAAATAAACTTAACTTTGCATAAAAAAAAACAGAGATCCCACTTAAGTATTGTGTGTCTTGGCCCATGACCGGAGACTCCAGCAAGCAAATGTTTTGTTCCTCAAAGTCGGACCTAGAGCCTCGTACAACGTGGATCCGAGCGTTTTCTTGCTGAAATGTCCAGTTGTCGCTATGTGCATCCTCTAGAAAGAGGATTAGCCCGCTGCCCTCTACATAAGCTTGTGCATTTATGAGATCCTGCAAAATGTCTATAGGGGACTTGACAATAGCTTAAACACAGCACACACTATAAAGCATTTTTCGTCTGGTTTCCATTTTAGCAAGTCTCACAATGATGAAACAATAGAAGCAACGGACCAGATCTTGTAATACTCTTCGAATGGAAATCTTTGCACTGCTGCTAAAGCAATTTGATCCAATCTAGTGAGATGTCACGATAACTTCTTCATGTTGACAAAACGAACAACAGTTTAAGGCTAAATATGATCTTTAAAGCACCCAAGCCAAAGCGTTTGTTAGAGGAATCCGATGGAAGAACACATCATGCACTCAAAGAATTTTGAATTTCTCTAACAAGCATAAAATGTAAGCTTTGGAAAGAAAAGATGAAACAAAGCTTAGAACCAAAATTATTTTTTGTGACAATCATAACGCTGGCCCTAAAAAACTAATCAACTTTGCCTCGATACATTCTCGAAATCTGCTATTACGCTGTTCTGTGCTTTCCAGGGTCCACAGGAAAGAGACAGAAGGTGGCACGTATGAGCATGCCTGAATATGTTAGATTGTTGTTGTTTTCCCGCTTGTATATGTGACGGCTTAAACTTTTCTTTTATTTAAGGATGTCGACTTGGATTGCTTGTTTTTCTTAATGTTCTTTGATAAGAGTTTTTCCAAAAATCTTTTTGTCGAAAAGTTTTCCCTTTTCCTTACATTTAAGCATGTTTAAAATTAACAATCATGAAAAAGTGTAAATGTACATTTGATAGTTTGTTTTTTGTTTTGGCGAGATATAAAACCGAATCTAAGGTATTTATCTACTCTTTTCCCCCCTTTAGTAAAATTCTATACAAACAGTACAAAAACTTAAAACAATTTAATAAAAATTCAAATTGAGTTAAATCTAAGCTTCACAGGGTGCCTCTCTTCTTAACTGGGAAATTTCTTTCGTTGAAGGGAGCATAATATTTAAACAAGGGAAATTTTTGCTTAGTGTTGGTAAACGCAGTGGCAAACAGCTGTTTAACGTGCTGCGGCAAACGAATTAAGGCAATGCAACGCTTATTTTATAAATAAAATAAAAACTAAGCATTATTTAAATAAAAACAAGATAAAATGGCACTTCGATAGCAGCTGCCACACAAAACGTTAAGTTGTAGCTGACCATATAATTGGAGCATTCCGTGACTTGCTGCGCGCAGCACTTGTGGCCGTGTTTTACATTTACATATGTGAATTTAACAAAACCTTTTTAAAAAAAAGTGCAGCTTCGCCATGTCTACAGGTTTTAAATGCCGCAATTGCGGCTCCAACGAAATCGAAGAGGATAATGCTCGTGGCGATCGTGGTAAGTTGCGCATTTGTGTAACAACTGGATGCATTTGCTAATCTTACTTCCTACGGCCTCACACAGTGTGCATGAACTGCGGCTCCGTGCTTGAGGACTCGCTGATTGTCTCCGAGGTGCAATTCGAGGAGGTGGGACATGGTGCCTCTGCCATAGGTCAATTTGTGTCCGCTGAGTCTTCCGGCGGCGCCACTAACTATGGTTATGGCAAGTTTCAAGTTGGCTCTGGCACAGAATCACGTGAAGTGACCATTAAAAAGGCTAAGAAAGACATTACCTTGCTCTGTCAGCAGCTGCAGTTGTCCTCACAGCACTATGCCGACACTGCGCTCAACTTCTTTAAGATGGCATTGAATCGGCATTTGACTCGGGGCCGTAAGAGCACCCATATTTATGCGGCTTGTGTTTACATGACCTGCCGCACCGAGGGCACATCACGTAAGCGACAATTGGAGTTCACAATTGAACTAAGCGTCTTATATTTTACTTTCTCTTGCTTATAGATCTACTCATTGATATCAGCGATGTGCAACAGATTTGTTCGTATGAACTGGGACGCACCTACTTAAAACTATCCCATGCATTGTGCATCAATATACCATCCGTGGGTGAGTCAGCCTTTGTACATATGTATATAATGTCCAACTTTGCATAAATCCTTATGAAATAGATTCGTTTTGTCTAAGGTTTCTGCAGCATTTTGTTTAACTTTGATAGTTCCAAATGTATTAAGAGTAATGGACTCTGATCGCATTTTGCTCGTTCTTCGATTTGCCTTTGTCATTCTAGTATTGCACTGCAAGTCTTGCGATCCATTGTGGGCCCTAGCTTTTAGCTACCCTGTCAGACATTTTTCTGAAATATGCCTAATTATCTTGTTCTAACCGTTCTACGTGAGCACCGAGATTGTATGCTCGCCCAAGAGGAACACGCTTCTTCTCAATCAAAGAAGTTCTTATCCGCTTGGTAGGTTTTCTTGTAACTATTTAAGTGATATGCGCCCAAAAGCAGTTCTAAGGCCTGGCGCTTAGATCCTGAGTCGATTTGTATGTATCACTCTCCTTCTCTTTGTAGTTGCTTTAAAGTGAATCTGCTAATACGAAAGGTTTAATCTTAGCCCCCCTTTTTTTTCGTAAGAAATTACTCTTACTGCGCTTACATGTATTTATTAGTGGTAATTTCTGTGCGATAAGTGATTTGCTTATATCATGCTTAAACTTGGGAGTTTCCAAGCTTTGTTCGTTTCGCTGTGTTACAAATTTTTTAGTTCATTTTTCAACCGCCCAAAACCAAAACGTCGATGCGCCAAAAATATCTCTGAGACCGTGGAAAATCTATCTTAAAAACTTTTGAACCGTCTTCTGGAATAGCCCCGATTTAATTTCCACTTTTCTTTTATTATTTGTAAATGTGGGATATGTCACACCTTCTATGTTTTCTTCATGTTTGGTTTTCAACTTTGTTTCAGTTTACGCACTTAATTCGTACTTTTACCGCTTTGGCACAAATCTTTTAGTAAAACTTCCCCAAAACTTGGCAAAAAATCTAATAATTTTGTTTATTGAGTAATAGTCATAGTACATAAGTAATTAATAGATTCATATTTAATATAGGATAAAACTTCTCTCGAGGCATATATATTTAATATATTAAAAAAAAGAACAGCTTCTATACCAAAAGTAAAATCAGTACAATTTTCCCATTAATCAAAACTTAAGCATAAAAGTTCATAAAAGCACAGTGCAAAAGTGTTTGATTGATTGAGGGCGTTAAATATCAGTAACTAGTATGCGATTACAGTAACAAGAGACAAAGACATACTAAAGTCTAAAGTCTAAAGGGGATTGGCTACCAAAAACTACGTATATGAAGTAAATATGTGGTATACATGAGTTATAAACATGCTAATTCATATGCTGCTTATAAGTAATATTTCGAAAAAATCTCTGGGCATTTATATTAGTGACTTGCTACTACTGACTCGACTTTGTTTTATAATTACAACTGAAATGCTTTAAAATGTTTAACTTTGCTTTCAAATTCGTATGCAACTTGTAACTTGGCTAAATGTCTTTTTCCTTGTATTTTTGTTTGTTTGTATATATATATTTAGTATATATGCTGGCAAAAATATGTTTTTATGTTTATTATATATATGTATGTATATAATGTATATAGGTTATTATAGTTTGTCGTTTGCTTGGGTTCTATCTTTCAAATTCCTTTAAAATGTTAATATTATAATGCTTAGCTTGACTGATTGCCCGATTTCACTTTCTTATTGAGTTAATGCCGCTTCAAGTTATGGAACGTCTAAGTTTTGAGTCTATGTTATATTATACGTATAGTTAGTTTTCTATGCCAAAACTTTTATAAAGTAACATTTGCCATATGCTTAGGCCACTTGCAAACTTTTTGAATTCGAATTTCGAACATTTTGTCTATGCATATAACAGACTTCATCTTTTAGTGTGTGTGTTTGTGTATATATATAGGTCTACAATAGGACACTACAAAAACTAGAGCACTCTACTGTATCATATATAACGTGTTTTTTTTCTAACTTCTACATAACGCTAATATCGCTTCACTTAAAATTCCCATTTACTTTGTTGTGTTGTATTGAAAACCCATGAGTTCCTTTGTGTTAATTGCTTTTGTTGTTGTTGTTGTTGCGTGGTTGGTTTCTTCTGCTGCTGCGGCTGTTGGCGATAGTAGCAGGCGCCCTGCCACTCGGCGCAGTATAGCTGTGCGCATCAGGTGCTGCCACCATCAGTGCCCGCTGCAGTCAGCAATAAATCCTCACTGGCATTTGTCTTATTTGCGGCTGCAGCGCTGTTGCCTGCTGTACCACCTATGGACGTGGCACACATAGAATTAGTAGGCGAATTCAGGGCAGTGACTGTTGTGGGTCCATAGAATATCAATTCGGGTATTTGGCCACCCTGCACGCCTGTGCCATTAGTGCTCTCCGAAGAGCATTGAAATTGGAATGTAACATTGCCCATTAGCACCTCAGACATGCCCTCTTGACCAAAAAAGCTAAGCTCATTGCCATCGAGTATGACTGAAGCGGTATAATAGCACTCTGGCTCGATTTGTATGGGATTCTCGAAGAACACATGAAAGGTATTGCTAGAACCATCCGAAAAGAACTTGGTATCGTTCTCGGCCAGTGTGCGTCCCAAACGTTTTAGTTCTATCTTAACATTATAGTTAGCAGCGCCCGTTGAGGAGCCATACAGGCCAAAGCCCACAATGAAGATTCTGAAGGCATATAAATAAAAGTTTCAGATTGAGGCTGATTAAGTTTTTTTTTTCACATCCAACTTACCTGCGATCCACTGAAAACTGTATGGAATCACAGCGCCCTCGATAGCGCCATTGATTCGAGCGATAGGCGCATGACTGAAAGCGATGGCATACTTGTGTTTTAAGACCTGCTCTTGAGCGTGTAGGAAAACTCAGACTTGGCTTTAGCTTGGCCGTAAAATGCAAAAACATATCGATAGTCTCCTGTGATGTTAGTATCCCCGTCTGAGCCACGCCATTGGCAAACTCTTCCAGCGTCATTGTGGGTATGCGTATTAAATGCAAAGCCTGTCCTAACAAACGCCGCTTGTTTTGGGGCGTATCATCAATGCACTTTTTTTCGCAGGCATTTAGCGCCCAATTTAATGCCGCCTCGAATAGGTGAATCTCCTTGCAGTTAAGCGTTTCGCGTGACAATATGGATTCAAATGTCTTGAGGTCTATGTCCACAAAATCTTCTGATTTAACTGCCATCTCGGCCTGAGCGTCGATTACTTCCCAGCAACGTTGCATCAGTTCGGGCTCCTCGAAAAGACGCGATTGACTGAGAAGTAGGCAGGCGTTTTTTGCCGTCAACTTCACCTCTAGATAGTTAACACAGGCACGAGCTAAATGTGGCACTATATACTTCTTAGCCGCATACAATGTAGCCAAAATGTGTTCAGGTTCCAGTTTGATTTCATCACAATAAAGATACCTAGTAAGAAGGTAGGGTTTAGTATTAAAACGCCTAAAACTTTAAACAAGTTGGGTTCTTACCTTAACAAAGTTAGAAAAGCAGTGGGTTCGACATCAGGCACTTTGATTTCCTGCTTGTTCTCCGCCAAGCCGCCATAGAACATGGCATAGAAGACTGAACTACCAGTAGCTAGTACGTACTTATGCGCGGGTATGGTTTGTATGGGATCGATATCTGTCGAGTAATGCAGTTATGAAGAAATTAGCTTATCAACGCCCCTTTAAAACAACTTACCGAACTCGCCGCCAACAACAAACTTTATATCGGACATGAGCTCATTATTGAACATGGCTGCATTGCGTTCCAGCACAGTGGCCTTGCTGGCCTGCCAATTCGGATCAGCCGTATCCAGCGCATTGGAGGCGGCTACAGCGGCATAGGCGCTATTGGTGCCGCCGGTGCATACATAAGAACCGCTGCCGCTGCTGGGCGTGGGTGTTGCATTTGCAGCTGCCAAAGAAGCTGCCGCTATAGCCGCTGCAGCAGAGCTGGAGGGCAGGCAGAAGGTAGTTGTAGAGCCGCTGCCGCTGCTGCTGTTAAGCGCACCAGGTGAGGCTAATGGTGAGGAAGGCGCGCTAATGGGCTGTGTTATTTGTATGTTATGATCGGGCGCTGCGCTAGCGCCAGCAGCTGGTGAGAGCGCGGCACTCCGCTGCTGTTGTTGATTGTGTGGTGGCGAGTGTAGCAGGCCATTGCCATTGTTGAGCGTCTCCACTGCAAAAGAGAAAAGGTGTTAAAAATATGTAATTTTTAGCTGTTGTTTAATTGTTTAAACAATTGTTAACCGAATTTCAGTGTATCCAAAAAACGCCGCCACATTTGTCTGCCATATATTATAAATAGCAGCACGAGCGCATCTGTCGGCGGCCTGACATCCGCTGCTGCCGTCGCATAATGAATGGGGACTGTTGTCCCCAAGCGCAGCGGCCCCCCATTTTTATGTTATTTGCTTTATTTCTTTTTTTATAAGTTTTAATAAAAACGCATGCAAACACGTCAAAGTGGAGCGTCCAAAAATAGAGGAGCGCGGCTGCGGGCGCTCTGCCAGCGTCACTGCCGCTGCTTGCAAATGCGTCGCGCTTCGTGTGAAAAATCAATAATTCACAGACAAAGCTCACGTCCCTGTGTGTGTTTGTGGGTGTGCGTCTGTGTTTTTCCGCTTACCATTTATCCAGCCACCGTTATGCTGTGTATGGGATATAGACTCCTGATTGCGTTTTCCCGCAAATTTGAAAGATAAACGATTGGCATTGTTATTATTATTGCTATGATTATTGCCGCTGCTGCTGGCCATGACGACTGCGCTGCTTCTTGTTGTTGTCGCACCTTGCGCTCAAATGGAAAACTTAAACACGGCGTCGGCGCCGCAAAGCCAAAGTTTTATTTTAACTAATTTATAACGCTAAATGCTGCTCTTTAGTTAGCTTACTTTATAATTAAGCTTTGTGAACTTTATGCCATTTTAAAATGCATTTATTTTGCTGTTTGTTTTTCTTTTATTTATCCGCTGCACTAAGCTCCCAAGTCTATTTGTTCTTTTTACTGCGCTTTGTTTTATTAAACTGCACATTCTAAACAGTTGGCAGTGCATGGCGCTGCCGCTAACCAACACTGTAACACAATTATTTTCGTAGCAAACAGCTTTCGAGTGTGTTTGAGTTTGACGCCGCTTTCGCGCCTGTTTTGAATTTAAATTGGTTTGATGCCCATTTCACAAGCACTTTTAATGCGTAAATCGTTATTTGTTATTTGCTATTCATTGATTATATCATGAGCTACGTTTATATTTCCGTCATGCCCATTTTGATATTCACAGTATACGCGCCCATTTGCACTAGCCTGCGCACAGTGGGCGAAAGCGTTGAGTTAACGGAATTTAATTCTAATTTTAAAATTTCGAATTGCATCGTTTTCTTTTTATGCGTGAAAACACACACGACATTTACATACCCACACTGTATATAAGTGCACAAATTGTGATAAAAAACTAAACTATTTTTTAAATATATTAATTTTTGTTAAAAATATGAACAAAAAAAAAGTTCATGTGTGATCAATGGGTTGGTTGCATAGCAGCTCCTATATTGTATAGTTGATAAATTTTGCTCAAATTCGAACGTGACTTCAACTTAAGCTCTTTTGGTAGACTATTTTTTCAATTTTAGTATCGCTAGATCGTTGCTTTCGCCCACTGTGCTGCGCCTTGCCGGAGTCCGTTCCAAGAGTGTCTCAGCCTTGCCCAGCTGCTTATCATTAGCGTTATTTTGCATTTGTTTAACTTTAAACTTGACTTGTGTTGATTATTTTCTCTTACCACTTAGCTGAATATCTATTATTATTATTATTATTATTTACTGTTTGTCTTTGGCTACTTGAATTTGAACGTAGCACTCACTATATGTATATGCATATGTAATATGGTCACAAAATTTGAACTTGAAATTGATTTGGCTATTTAAGTTGTTGTTGCCATGGCTGAAGGTTTGTTTACTTCTTAGCACACTCTCACGCATACACTCACACACTCAAAAATTTGTCGTTTTTTATTTAAAACCTGTTTTTTTTTTTATATTGGCTGCTGCAGCCGGCAACGCTGTTCATCTTATACTTTTCGCTTGTTTTTTTTTTTCCAAAGTATAAAAAAATGTTGTTGACCTTTGTGTTCACTTATTTTCAATTTGGTGCAAATGCAGTTTCCTATCAGTATTTTACAGTGGGCGCTCAGTAATTGCAACGCTCTGAAATAAAATTCGTTGCTCATTTTGCTCATTTTGCCCATTCCTCAGTTGACGATTCCCCTTTTCAACAGGCTGGGGCCAGAAATCTCTAAAGATGTTTTGCAATAACCCATTTCAATAACACACACACACAAGATTTTTGGCATATTCTCTAGGAATTCATCAACAAAACTTCTACAAATTGCACGGTCAGCTATTCCAAAGCTTCAAATGAAGCCCAAACGTTTGCTATGGGTTTGCCATCGGTCCATGATAACCCCATTTTAGCATTTTAACTGTTTTGGACATGTTTCTCATTCAACAATACGTCGAAATGTTGCCCAATTCGCAGGCAAATGTGTTTCCAGCAACTTTTAGTGCACCTTCACACAGAGTCAACAAAGGACTTTTTTGGAAAATAACACTTGCTAACGAACTATTTTAACTTTTGCATGCATTTTGGAGCAGCCGCTTGGGTCATTTAGCTGTGAGTTCTCTTCAACTTGGCATAATGTGGCGCCATCTAGCATGCGCATACAACCAGCAAAGCGTTGCACTATCTTAGCGTTATAACGGACTTTCGTGAAGACATTCGAGTCATTTTTGGCTAAAACGCTTTTATATTTTATATATTTTATATTTAGGGTCTCAAGTAGTTATTGTTAACTGACCTACCTATTTCCATTACACCGGTACCCCAAAATAAGAACTATGGTGGGCATACTCCATGATGAAGAAACACTGTGTTTGCTGCTTCTGCATATAATAGAAAACGTATCATTTCCACGTATGTATACCAATAATTAAAAATTAAAGGAAAATTTGTTGAAAAAATCGCATGCTAGACATTAAAATTGACTTGTATGCCGTGACGTTAGAATTTCAATGAGCTTCAGATGGTAATTTAAGTGTGCTAGATGGCGCCACTCAAGACTATATGTGTATGTATGTATATATGCTTGCTTATGCGCGTCGCAAATCTAACTCTCTCTCTCGCTTCGCTGGTTTTCTATCTCACTCTCTCTTTCTCTATCTCTTTCTCTCTCTCTCTTTTTCCCTCTCTCTCTCTCTCTTTTGCACTCAATGTTAAACCTTATGAAAAATCCGTCTGTCAGTTGTTTGAATTGTAGATTTCTACACTCTTAGAAATAGTTGTTTTACATAGAAGTTGTGATTCGCTGCGACTTAAAACTTAATTCCGATAAATACCGAATTTAAAAACTCAAAAAATTGGGATCTAGCTCATTAAACACTTAACAACGAAGTACTTACTATTGTGATTATTGTTGTAGTTATTATTGCTGTTGTTGTAGCTTCGTGTTGGCTGCTGTTGCTGCTCTGGCGGTGGTAGCTCCTCGTTTTCCGGCACTCTTGCCGCATACTCCGGCTCATAGTTATGCGCATAGGCGCTGCCCCAATGACCCGCAAAGTCCTCCTCCTCGAGTGTCAGCAAATGATCCAGCACCTGCACGCCCCGCTCGAGGGGGCCGTGAAATTTATTTATCAGCTCGGAGAGACGCAGATTGAGGCCGTAGTTGCCAGTGCTGCTGGTGCTGTTGCTACCACGGCGCGCCGTCGTATCAATGGCCCAGTAAAATAGATGACGTCCCAGATGACTGCTTAGATGATTCGCAAAGGCCTCGATCATCTTGGTAGCATCATTGCTATTTCTGGCATGTTTACTTTGGCCTGCTGTACTTTCAGTGTTACTGCATCTAATCAAAAAGAGAAGTGGAATAACGATCAGATTATGTAAGTGTGTCCAAAAGCTGTCACTGAACTTGCTCTAGCTATCTCTCGCCCTGTCTCTGTTTGGCTTGTTTTGTTGGTAACCTCAAATTTGCTATTTGCGGTGTTGGCGACAACCGCAGCAGCCGTTTTTCATGCACTTTCACTTACAACTTCCACACGCATTTCTCGCTTTTTATTAGTTGCAGGAAGTACATTAAACTGTACTGCGCCCCCATTTGTCTATAAGTGTGTGTGAGTGCGTGATTTCAGTTTTCGGTTACCTAGTTAATGTATCTTTTCGTAACCCGAGGAGACTCGCTTCAATGTAATTTGCTTTCATTTTGTCAAGCTGCAGAATTCCGCAGAAAAATAAAGCGCAGCCGGAAAAGCTAAATTTAACGTCACTCATTTTGAATGCCCTTTCAAAACAAGTTGTTAGAACTGATACAAGCTCTAATTCAAATTTCAATTTTATCTCGATAATAACGCCAATACTACTCGACTGTAGAACATCTCTCCCGGTTAAGGAGACGTAACTCTACTGCGGCAATTTTCCACGTTCCGCGTTTTTTGATATGAAGCTTACAATTACCAAGGGGAAATTTTGTGGTAATACCTTGTCTAGTGAGCTCATTATTACCCTCAATACCCCGGTGTCCTGGTCCCAAATCTGGATAATAACGAACTATTAAGCCAATTAAGGCAATTTTCCACGTTCCGCGTTTTTTGATATGAAGCTTACAATAAGCAAAGGGAAAGTTTGTGTTAATACCTTGTCTAGTGAGTGTTTCATTATTACCCTCAATACCCCGGTGTCCTGGTCCTCATATCTGGATAATAACGAACTGTTAAGCCATCTCCTGTAGTGATCTGCGGCAGTTTATTAAAGACATCGCATCAGATGATAATAAACTGATCGAGTTGATAGCCGCTTGGCTGTCACTATAGATATTCATATTGCTGCACATATTTCTCAAATTCTTTAGGCACGTTAGTGCCATATTTACTGCAAGGACCTCCGCCTGAAACACACTCCAGTGATACGAAAGTCTAAAATTCTGTTTTATTTTGGGCTCTTTTGAGTAGACGCCACCTTCAACCTGATCATCTAACTTTGGTCCGTCAGTAAAGTAGGATGTAGCACCGGTTGGTGCTGATGGACCAAAAGACCAATCTTCCCTAAGTGAAATAAGGGTGTTAAAGGGTGTGCTGGAATACTTCACAGTAGTCTGTTCTGAGTGGAAATCGTACTTCGTTAGGATTGAGGAGTGACCAAAACTAGATTTTGTCAAGCAGTTTGAGTGTCTCGGACGTATCCCTGCCAGTAAGTAAGGCAGTTTTCTGGTAATGTGGAAAAGAGAGTTGTGCTTGTGTTCTTTTTGCGATATGGTTGGTAAGAGGAGAGTTAAGGGAAAAATTTTTGAGGTAAATATTTTCACTCAATAGATCAAAGACTAAGAGTTAAAAAAGAGCAAAATGTTCTATTTCAAACTGTTCGCTGAGAAGGTGCTTTTAAAATCTCCTATATGTCGCAAACTTCATGGGAAAGTCATAGTACTCTTGCTCAATAAGCGCCTAACAATACAGTCGGTTAAAGCCGCGTCTCAGTTGCCTCATCTCACGCACTTGCCGCCTTTTGCATACTACCATTCACCGTTTTATGCGGCAAAAATTATGCAAGCGCTCTTTTTTAATTGGCCAAAAATGCGAAGCCCCAAACCAAAACAAAACTCAAAAAAACAAAATAGTCACACTAAAAGCAAAATTCGAACTCAAAACCGAAGCGAGCTTCTCGAAATGACTACAATAAGTATATACTCGTACTGTGTTTATAGTGTTATTTTTGTGCTGTCATGAAGCTGACGATAAGTTGAGACCCTCAGGGGCAGAGCTGTAAAATCGACAAGTCTATAACATATGACTCTACGGTTGACTATAAGTTCGACCCGTTACGCCCCTTTGTTGTATGGCAAGTGGCAAAAGAAACAATTAATGTTTGATTGTTGAATTAAAAACGTATAAAAATAAGGCGAAATCAAAACATTTGCGATTTACTTGTTGTTTTAGTTGTTGGCTCCTAATGAAATTAACATGCTTTTTGATTGCTTCCGGCAGTAATGGAACTCGCCTTATATGTATGTCATTGTTGTTGCCTAATTGGGCTTTACTTGAGCTAGACTTCAGACGTTAGTGGGTTAAGTTTTAGTCATAACTAATTTAATGAGCTGCTTAAATTATGGGCTAAACAATTCTAATAGAATTATGTGACAAAAATGATAATGTCTAAATTACAAAGACAGCAGTAATTTTAAGTTCTAAGTTGCAACTGTATCTATAGAAAGACCTAACACCAAGTTTTATAATCAAAATTAACATATTTGACTTTGGATTTTCATTAAAACTATTTTAATTTTACTAGTAACAAATGCGACACATGATCTATGAAATACTTTGAAAAGTCCACCAAGGGCGACTTTTGAATAAGCGACTAATGAAGACCGGAAATTTCACAATTACAACTTCCTTTTCGGCCACATAAAAAAAATTCATTACATTCGCTGATCAGTGTTATCGACTGAAATCTTAAGTTATAGTAGCTAAATTAAGAAATCCCTTTCAAGCCAATTTCTGAGTATGCCAAATATCTTTTTCAATTTTTTTTTGGCTAAAGAAAACCCTCTCATTGTGACAGCAAGAAATTTTTTGAAAGATCAAACTAGGAAAAACCATTTAGAGATATCGGAATATTGTGATTTCAATATCGATAGGTCAATAAAGTTATCAATGCTCATCGCATTGGTTAAACTTATATCAAAAATTTTTAACGATATTTTGAATAGTTAAAGTTGTGTTAAGTTGAAACGTCTACCGGATTTCTACCTTGCACTCTTATGCCGACATTTGCCCCATTGTCAAACCGTAGGATCTATTTATCCTTCCCCCTTCATTCACTAAGGACCATTCAGGTGCAGATATGATATCTGATATCCGTTTGGGGCTAATTTTTGGAAGCTCTTAGAGGCTGTTTAAAAAGCAGTTTGCCAATGGGATGCTTATTCCATCTCTTTCACGAAAGAGGGAATCAGTAGTAGCAATACAAAATATTTTAGTGATCTTTCACCTTGACTATAGGGAGATACGTAAACAAGATTCATTACTACATGTAAAACATCTCTTATAAAATGAAAAAGTCGAGCTTAAACTGTACATAGTAGTGCCTTGAAGGCGTATTAAGAATAACATTGAAAGCTTCCTTGCGAGGTTATAAGTATTTTTTGTGAATTGAGTGCACTGAGGCAACTCTTTTACAATCGTCAGATTTGGCAATATCACGCAGTACATTGCGAAACTCACAATTATAATACATGATTTAGTTGATTTTTAGTTGTTTGGTTTTTGTTAAAAGCCTAAAAAGTTTTTTTCCCAGTACGAAATGTGGCAACTCGCAGGTTTGTATTTACATTTTTAAAATTTATGTACAAATTATGCTAATGCCCAATCGATGTGCAATATAGAATGTAACGAGTTCAAGTTGCTTTTGATTATATGCATATAAGTATTGACAGTACATAAGTAGTGCAAGTTCGTTTAATACTGCCATAAAACTGTTGCCAATGATGTTTGTAGACTTGGTTGTAACTAGATATAAAGTCAGCTGTGGGAAATTGTTAAAGTGTGGTCACACTGGTGCACACTTTGTACCTAAAATCTCGAGGTTATTTGTAGATATAGGTGATGTACTTTTGAAACATTATTTACATCGCTATTGAAGAGTAAGGGGGTTTTGTGCATCGGTATTCAAGTAAAACTGCCGATAACTCATTAGTCGTGACAACGATGTCACTATGGCGATGAAGCGGAGGATCATAGTTACTAGTCGATCCTACTTTGATTTGAGTAGTAGTAGAGACAAAACACGCTAGACGAAGGTAACACTCTCTAAGAAGCTCATTCCTTCCGATTAGCATGAGTTATAGCCCATTCTGATGGAGCGGCTCTTTGAGTTTTATAGAACTAAAGAACTTTGGACTGGTTGTATATTAGAGCAGTATATGTTTTCTTCGAGTAGCGAGAGACAAGGGTTAGACACTCAGATTGATGTTAAAAACTATACTTTTGATGTTGTCCAGGATTTCGTCTACCTCTGCGCTACCGTCATAATGAAGAACGATGTCAGCATGAGTCACTCATTCAAATAGATGTTTCTTTGGGCTTAGTACGCAAATGAGTAGAAGAGACAAATCCCGCCAGGCGAGACGCACTCGCTATAAGACGCACATTCTTCGAGTGTTTGTGCGGAAAGTACACCGCAAGATCTTTGACCTTACCGACTTGCGCATCCTATGGAACGACCAACTCTATGAGCTCTTAGACGACATGGACATTGTCAAGCGAATCAACATCCAGCAGCTCCGCTTGCTAGGTCATGTTGTGCGTTTGGATGAAGAAGCTACTGCGAGAAAGGGCTTCAATGCGTTTGTTGAAGTGAGGCGACGACGGGGCAAACCATGTCTCCGTTGGAAGGACCAGATAGAGAGCACAATATCTACCTTTGGTATCACCGATTGGAGAAGGCGTGCGCGAAGCAGATGCGCCTGGAGAAGTGCCATCAGTTGTCATGGCCAGTAAGAAGAAGAAAGATCTTTGCATATTTACGCGTTGTCGACCGTCTTCGCATGCAATGGAACTATTTCTTTTTTGGGCTGAAAGTCGGTTGAAAGAGATTTCTGGCACAATTCTGAATGTCGGATATTTTATCATTAGCTCAATGGATCCAGCTCCTTATATCCATCAGTTCTTCTGACTCGCACTTGTAATTATGGACAGAGAAGTTTCAAGGAAAGTGTTTCCAATGCAGCTGTTGAATGAATACATATACGTTTTATGAACCTGATAGAAGGCGTACTTTCTGCCCTACGTATCATGAATCGGAGAAGATGTGAGAGAAGCAGAGGTGTCAGAAGTAACAAGCTCCAATACATTACAAAGCTAGAACAACAGTCCATTCCGCAACAAGGGCCATAGTGCAACAATTCAAGTGGCAACATCAATAATTGAAAAACGCGTCACGTTAATAGAATGCCAAGCAATTTTTGGAATTTTGAGGTTTTCGTAATCATGTGCCCGGTAACTTTTTTCATCGGGATATATATTATGGGCTTATCTGCTCATTATGCATGCGTAGTTCCTATAAATATACGTGAAGTTCAATTCAAGTTATTTCCTAAGACATATGGAGCACCTTAACTATCATGTCATTACTAATCATCCCAAGTTTCGGCATGCCTTAAAAAAAAGATATCGTATATTTGCCGTGCTCAAACTGATGATAACTTGATAAATTGCCAAACATTTCCGCCTATTTGGCGTCATCAATTGCACGCCTACAGTTTATAGTCACACACACTTTTACATAGTGAATATGTATATATGCAATTTATGTTAAATTAAAGCGACGCCTTAACAAATCCAGTCACGTTTATTATTCAGTTTTAGGCATTGTTTTATATGCACGTTTCATTTGATTTAAATATATCTATATGTATATACGTAAACCATGTATTTGTGTATACATATGTATATAGTATACTATATTTTTGACCATTTTTATACCCTGTACACAAAGTTTAAAAGGGTATTATAGATTTGTGCAATGTATGTAACAGGCAGAAGGAGGCGTGGCAGATCCAGACATGTCCGTTTGTCTGTCCTTGACATCCTGTCCTGAAAGTCAAGACATCAGACACTATAAAAGGTAGAGGCACAAAAATTTACTAAAAGATGCGCATTTATATCGAAAAGATGAAGTTTGTCGAATCACGTCGATATCTTGTACCCTTCCCCTGTGACATATTTTTGCGGCTTACAGCCGCTCCGTTCAATCTATCATCTCGAATGACAGAGGTGTGTATTTATCGAAATCGGATAAATACATCAAAAGTTGTAGTTAAAAATATGCTTATTTCACCCCCCTCGCCTATAAACAGTGCCAAAATTCGACTACTTGTAGATATGGATACATGTGAGCTAGAATTACAAAATTTGGTGTGGAGACTCGTGTGAGCCTAATCGTTAAAACTGCATCCACCTTTTTTCAATGGAATAACAATCGATTTACCTTAATTACTGTCACACCCCCCAATATATTGATTTGAAAATTGTCACAGACATTTATAAATGTATTTTTGAGCCATGTTACAAAATTCAACGACATTGACCCAAGAATACTGAAGTTATGGGCATAAAAGTAATTTTTGCCACCACTTCCCAATAAGAAAACTTGTCAATGGGAACTTCCCAGAAGGAAAATGCTTACAGTCATATCGAAAAGAAAATACTTTAGTTCCCATTTTACCGTATGCTGGATTTAGTGTTTATCGGGAAGAAAGGGTACAGGGAACTCCACTGTCGGGCACCGTCCCGATTGTCTGCATCAAATTTAGTGTTATTTGCATTTGCTGTTCATTTTGCACTTCAAATTTGCTGCTTGCATTAACATTGCGCGCCCTTTTCTTAATTTATTTGTAATTTTTGTGTTTTTGGATTTGGTTTTGTTTTTGAGTTTTCATTTTGGCTTTTGCTTTGGTTGCTTTGTGTTCATTTCATTAAAATTACTACCTCTTTAATTACAAATGGCGACCCACTTTGGCTGCGGTGTCGGCAGGTCAGAGCGGAGCCCAAAGCGACGCCCGCGTAACACTTTCGATTTTTATTTCCTCATTACTCGGAGAGTACACACACAAAGGAAAACAACTATAACGGTTTTTTTCTTTTTTAAAAAAAAGTGAAGAGCTGCTTTTTTGTTGGCTTACAGACAGCGAAGCAGTCTTTTATTTGCTCATTTGGCTGTTTTTTTTTGGGGCTCTTTGAGTCGTCTTTTGGCCAAAATTTTGCAATGACTGTACGTTCAAAACGTGTAAAATGTGTCATAAAGCAGCGTCAAGTGTCACGCCCCGAAGACAATGAGTTCAAAATCTAAGCCATCAATTCATAAACCAGACCGAAACACCGAAAACTCTACAAAGTTAACTCATAGACACACGTTCGGCGCTTGATTTGTTGATTTGGCGCTTTAATTATGCGCAGCTTGTCTGATTTTTTGTTTAGTCTTTGGTTTTTTTTATTTTTTATTTTTTTATATTTTTGTATCTGTAAGGTGTTTTTGGTTTTTTTGTCTTCAAGTTTCGAGTGCCCTTAGGTTGTTTCGCAATTAAGCAGCCAGTCAGCAAGTCAGTTGCTGCTTTAGACGCTTTAATTTGCAGATAATTTTATAGGCATTAACATGCACTTTTTTTTTTCTTTTCAAACAGTCACTTTTCGTTTACATGCACACAGTGGTCGGCAGGTGTGTTTTCTTCGTTTATTCAGAATTTAAATTCTTTAAATGCCACTCAAGTTACGTTCAATGATTTGGGCCAAAACCAAGATATAAATTTACAACATATTTTCGTATTTTGAAGAGAGAAATGCACTCTGGTAGAGACATTTTATAATCTCATTATTATATTTTGACATATAGTAAATTTGAAGCCTTTTGCTATTCTCGTTTCAAAATATTTAGTAATAAAAAACTAGTAATTTAAGTTATTTCATAAAAATGACAAAAGAGAATATCTAAACTTTGAAAGATAACACTGCTCAACACGATTTCATATTCAAGAACTCTGACGGTTCATCATGTTTAAATAACCTTCCTTCAATATCGCTCCGTACTCAGTTTTTTCCGGTCACCCTCAGGTTTCCAGGGTATCGGTATTTTTGAGGAGGTTCCACTTAAGCCGCTATATCTCTATTGTCAATTTAAGTATCAAATTTATTCTCTATTGTATTTGAATCTAATAAATGACACTACAATCCTTTCATAGACCACTTTTCGATTTAATACTCGAAAAAAAAAGAAATCTTGCTTCGAACAGCTGCGAAAACGGAAGACCTCAGACCTGGAATATCAACTGATCGTAAATTTCAAACTGAACCACCCAAATTATGGATACAAATCAACGAAATATCAACTCGCCTATGATTAAAGGCTGCTAACATCGTTTAAATAACAAATCATTTTCATTGTGGCATAAATGTGAAGAGAGATTTTCGAGTGCCGCTCGTTCAAAAATACTTTTGCCGTGACGGTAAGCCTAGTAAACATTTTTGTGCCAAGTTCAGACAAAATTGGTTCACTTTATTATATAGCTGGCATCCAAAAGTTCGGAAAAGTACCCTATCGTCACGTTTTTTCAAGTTTTGACGCGTTCTGAGAAATAACGGAGCTCATATAGAAATCTTGATTTCGCATTTTGTACCGCCTTATTGTGTGCTGTTATGCCAGCGTCATCGCAAGCTCATTGTTTGGCCATCATCACGGCATGTATGATAATATTATAGATAAGATCAAAAACCTGAAAAAGTTATCCGTGTAGGCGGCAGTATCATATTTGGGGATCAACTTAGTTTCATTTTTTTTTTGGGAAACATGGCGCCCTTTGAATTAACTAATCCAACATTTGGAGATTTCGAATAGTCATTCATTATTTTTTTGGGACGCTTGTAGAGGTGTTCGTGCTTCAAGAAGAAAACTTGGCACAGGACTAAAATGAGCAAATCGTCATTAACGACGTCCCCAAAATTTTGAAGATTTCAGTCACTTTATGCCACTTCCCTTCCCCTAATTAAATTCGCTTTGTGGGATACTAGTCACAGAGTATACGCTGCTGTTATAATAGCGATAGGGGGATACTTTAAAGAGTGAAAAATATAAAACTTAATGCAAGATCCTTGATCTCGATCATGGCAATGGAAGGTTAAAAGTACGAGGCAAGCAAGCAAAGACGTACGTCGCAAACTGAAAGACGGAAAAACAGTTTAAGATAAAGGGCAAGGGAGAGGGGTGGGAAGAGTTTTCTTTTCAGTTTTATAGCCGTACTATCATAGTATTGTGTTGAAATTTTCTCCAAGGACCTTGAATAGAAAGGAAGGAAAGAAGTTGAATAGAAAGGTGAATGGGAAGGGAAAAAAGCAGACTAACTGAAGGGCGAACGCGAAGGGAAAAGGTAGGTACCCTGGAAGCGGAACAGTAAGGTGAACGGGAAGTGGAATTTCAAGATGGAGATAAAGATGAATGTGAGGTACCTCAAGAGGGGCACGGAGTGGGCAAGCGTAGCGAACAGGGGGCATGTTGCAAGTGCCAAAATACCAATAGGTGGCGTTGAAAAATGATATAAGAGTGTTTATTACAACTAGTATTCGCATTTTCGTCGACATTACTCATTTCGAAGAGTAGAGAACAAAACACGAAATAACAACGTTTGTGTGCACCATGTAGTCTGTTGTTTTTTTTTTGTCTAACGTATACAGTATTATATCATTTATTACTTCAACTCAAATTTTACCTATCTAGCGCAACGTATCCAGGTGAAACGTATACTCGGAAAACCGCAATCATTTCTGCTTACGAATGGTATAGGTTTTACATAAAAAAGTTGCATTATTGAGAAGTAAACGGTATCACACTGAATTTTAGCTTAGCGTATTGATATATAGATAAACTGCACTGTTATTTTTGCCATGTCACAATATGTATGCCGACCACTGTGCATATCTCTCATAAGTACTTCTTGATAAGTCTGTACTTTTTGTTTTATTTTTGATAAGTCATGCTGCAGTTAGTCTAATGACTTGTCGAGTTATGAAAAACTACTTGACACTTTTTCTGGGCTTTACGCCAAGTTGTTTTCGAAATATTTGTTGCACAATGTTAGAGCCTATACACAGATACACACTAATACACTCAGTAATGATTATGGGTTCTCGGCATGAATTGCAATTTTTGTTTAATGTTGACATATTTTTGGCTTTAAATGGTTAAATATTTGGCTTTGGCATTTATTTATTATAACATTTATTTATAGCGCCAAAACAGGTTTAAAATTTTTTACATATGCTGTATTTTTTTTTTTTTTTTTGTATTTTAGCAGATTTGCCAAAGTTTTTGATTGTTTTTCAGACAAAGTGTCGTCGGGGTTTTTTTTGGAAGTCTTCTTTTTATTTTAATAGTTAAATATTCTGTTCCCTATTTTGTAGCCGCGGCTGCTTTTGCATACAAATTATTTCTCATAGAATCGAAATTCATTTTTGTTGTAGACACTTTTGCGAGTTGTTTGTGTTGAAGATCTCTTCGTCTATGTAAAGATCGCTGAGTCAAAGTCGTGTGGCAGTTACAAAGAATAGCTGGAAATAATTGCTGTTTGTCTATAATACACACATAACTAAGTACTTAAGTAAACTGTGCGTTAAATTTATTTTTACAAGATTTTCGTTGACGTTTTTCAACCTATATGCAAGTCTTTTAAAAAATAAAATAATTTTTTTATGCTATTTAATAGCTAATATTTCACGCTTGCGGCGTGTTTAGCTGTTATATTGCCTTAAAATATGCCACTAACTATGCTAATTCGTGTAATTTGTGGGTTCGTATTAAAAAATCACCTTTGCAAATTATAGTGCATTGTTGCAGATATGGAAAAATGTACGGAAAATTATAGAAAATTCAAGCGCTATGATTAGATCAAATAGCTCTATTCACTTGTAACGCCTCTTTGATTGAGCTTTAATGCAAACACAATATAATTTTATTTATTTTCGTATGGACGAAGTGAACCTTGAGTTTTGTGAACTTGCCAAATACCAAGAGCTTTGATTTGTTGTGTTTTTAGGTATAATTAAGCATACTAATGGGATTATGTCAATGCCTAAAGTTTGATGTTTTTTAGAGGAAATATCTTTGAAATGAACCTTGAGTTTTCGGAACTTGTTTGAATAGCTTGAGTTTTGGTGTAGTTCAGTTTGCCTATTTCAAAGTATCAGTTACTAGACTTTGACTCAAAGTTGCAGTAGATCAATGTTTTGTAGAATTATAAATACTTTCAGAAAAAACCAACTTTATATACTTTTAGCAAGTTCCAAAGTTTTTCAGCTAATAATTTTCTGAATAAAAACTTTAAAGATTTTACTTTTGATTTCTTAAAAAAGCAATATTATTGGGATACGCTGCTGTTATAAAGGCGAAAGAAGGATATTTGAAGAGTTCAAAATTTTGAATTTCATGCGATCTTTGAATTCGAAGAAAAAATTGCATGAAAACATTACTAATTTTTGAGAGAAAACGGCCTTCATAAACCTGCAACACAAGATCGTTATACAACAAAAATAAAGATTTTTATAAAATTTTGACTGTGACGTCACGTTTTCGGGCTCCCTTCTACCGCAGCGTCACTGTGCGTTTCTGAGTTAAGGCTAATTTGATCATCAATTTTTCAATATTTTCAAAAGAAAAATGAAGACGACGTTTCTATCAATTTCATATGAATAATATTTGAAAAAAAGAAAACAAAGCACTTTTGCTTAAAGCCAATCGCCGGAAAAATGGTAAGAAAAATCGAATATATTCTATTGCGGAACGTAGCAAAATTTTGAGTAGATATCTAAATTGGCTTTCACATAAAATTCTTTTGAGAAAATACATATACAGAATCGATTTGCGATTTAAGAGTAAGAGTACATATCGCTTATTAGCAAAGACGGAAATGCAGCGCTGTAATTGCATTTAAGCGATAATTGTATAAATGCAAAATATTCCAAATAAGCGATAATCTATATCGTTGATACGGAATAGCGAAAATGCGAATATTTTGTATAAAAACTACAAACCGTAAGACGGTATTATGCATTATTACATTTTTTAAAATAATTTTTGAAAAATAGTGCACGATGACCTCTTAGATTAGATTAGATTTGCCCATTGTACCATGCTCGACAGAGGAAGTTAAAAGAGAGAAAGAGTGCGAAAACTAAGTAGGCTTGCAGTAGAGGCTCCCTATTAACACAATTTTCCCGACTCCTGTAGGAAGTCGTGAAGTCGTCATTCCACCCGTCACGTTGAACTATTACTGGGGCTTAATATAATTTCGCGTAAAAATCAATCAATATTTCACTTTAGCTTTAGTTTTGTTTGTTAACATTATGAGTTATTCTTTGGATTCTTACGTTTACCCTTAAAAAAGATTTACGCTGATAAAGAATATTCGTTGGTTCGTTAAATAAGACAATTTCAGAGATGATTTATAATATATATGATCTTGAATCGAGTTATTGATTGCGGCCACATATTTCAAGTCTAATCCAATTAAAACATTTGGAAATTTTATATAAAAACGTGCACAAACTGGATTATTTTATAAATTCGTATACAACAAAAATAACAATTTTGTGTATTTCTAGAAATTTATGCGTTTAAATTTGAGTTGAAAACCCTTTTGTATTTGTATATTTAAATAATTATGAAACTTGTTTTATAGCTGTTGGTTTTTTTGTGTTAAATCAATTTAAGAAATATTTTGTTTATTTAACGTATTATCTTACTTCAGCTTTGAATTGTTGATATTGTTGTTGACGGTAATGCACTGAAGCAAATCTTCTAGTGTTTACATGCTTAATACATATCGAATATGCAAATAATTATCGATTGATGAAATTATTAATTATTGGGTAATGAGCACAGTTAAAAAATTACAACTAGTTGCTAGTAACGAGAGACAGAGCGAGGGCACAAAAAGCGTGCAATGATTAACACAAATTTTGTATAAATAAAATTTGTAAATTTATTTCTTGCTGGGGACTTTTTTTTTTTAGCTATATATTATTTTACATGATCAATTATGCACTTCACTTTAAATGCTCATTAATTTCACGCATTCTACCGGCATTTCTCGATACGTCAGCACAATTCCACCATAATTAAAACGTCAACAAAGCGAAACTAAAGCCAAACGTCATGTAAGTTTTGCCAATACAAATTTACAATAAATACAAAACACCTATTTAATTCGATTGAGCGATTTACATGTGTGTGCGTGTCTGTGCGTGATTGCTGCCTTTTGCGCATGCGCGTTGACCGGCCGCTTTGTTGTTGTTGTTGCTGTTATCGCGCTGCTCCGCGTACTGTTACTCGATGTGCGCGAGTCAACGAACAAATTCGTAATCAACGATGGACACACTGCGCGGCGCTAGCCATAGGCCAGAGAGAGCGGCGGCCAGTGCTAAACTTTGCTGATGCTGTTTTATTTGGACGCTCTCTCGCGCTCTCTTTGGCCGTCGCCACGCAACGATCGACTATGAATGAACTGTTGTTGTTGTTATACCCTGTACGCAAAGTTTAAAAGAGTCCCTCCAGTTTGGTGAACTGTTTGACGACTACCTACATTTTGAACAGAACTGTAGTGCGACTACCTCATTGTCATTGTCGTTCGTTCCGCTTGGTACGATGGAAATGGGACGTGTGCTGGAGAGAGGGAAAAATGCGTACGCTCTGAAACGACTGAAAGGGCATAGTTGTTTGGTAGGGAATAGTTGCGGGCAGCAGCACAAATTAATACACAAAAAATGTTTTTTATGTTTGCTTTTACATATTTTTTGTTCATAGAGTCCATTTTTTGGCGAAGTCTTTACTCTCTGTCAATTTGATTGATTCTGCAACAATAAACATAAATATAAGTTAATGTATATTAGATTGTTAATTTGTTAACTACAATTTAATATATCATAGCTAGAGGGGCTTCTTAGTATTTAGGGTTTTTTTTGCCATGGGAATCGTAAATTTAAAAAATTACTTTACATAAATTTTATTTATTTGAAATAAATTAAACCGAGAAGTGAGGTTAACACTTACGCGTTTTATGAATTGCTCAGTGCGTTAGCAACGCAAGCACCTCGCTTGCTTTTCCTTAACTCTCTCACGACATCGCTCAAAGCAACAACAAACAGTACAAACTTCGTTTCAGTCATTTTAGAGCGGAAGCAGCACGCGCCTTCCCTCAAATCTTCTCTCACCTACATTTTACCAACTGCTTGATAAGTGACAATTGGTACATTGAGAACTGAAGAGGTATTATAGATTTGTGCAATGTATGTAACAGGCAGAAGGAGGCGTGGCAGACCATATGTTCCATGAGCAAAAATGGTCAGGAGCAATAGTCGAGTCGATATAGCCATGTCCGTCTGTCCGTGTTTTCGACTTTTCTCTAGGCCAAAAAATTAGCATTTTACCTATTTAGTGCAAGTCTGTAGAATTCCCCCCCTTCCCCCGTGACAGATTTTCGCGGTTTTAAACCACACCATAAAAGCTATCCAATTGAAACTTGGCACATTTATGCACACTATTACTGTGCAGTGTGAAATGACTCATATCGGATAAGAACTTTAGAAGATATAGCTAATAATGTGCCAATTTTAGGCCCCACTCCTATGAACCGCAACAGAATTTCACTTTTAACAGAAAAATTAAAGTTAACATTTATGTTAACAAAATGTGGTACGTTAGGCTTTAAAATCAAACAATGTTGACCTTTTTCCGCACCATCCCCCCTGCACCCGTAGTACCGTTACCCTTATAACGCCCATACCCTTTAACGCATCGATACAAAAATTTGTATGAAATTTGATTTTCATGGAAAAAATGGGTACAGGGTATTCCACAGTCGGGCACCGTTCCGACTGTCTGCATCAAATTTTTGTTGTTGCTGCTGTGGTTGCGGTTGCTCAGGTGTTGGCTGAAGTTGACGTATGGTTCCGTTTGTTGTTGTTGCTGTTGCTGCTGCCGCTGTTGCCTTGAGCCAGAGCACGATTCATGCATGTTTTTTTATCGCATGCGATTTTGACTTGCGCATCTTATGATTTGATAACTTTGTTTGACGTTTTTTCTTTGCTGTGTGAGAGATTTCGTTTGTCAAATCAATTAAAATTGCTGTTCTTTGTATCTCTTGCCTAGCATAGTACATTGTAAGCATTTTCATACCCTTGCGAAAAGTGCATCTATTTCTTAAAGATAGTTGTAATGCTAAAACCTTTTGAAGGCACATTTTATAGACACAACCTAACTATAAAAAGAACCAATATATAGTTGTTAAAAGCTAATGTCTTTCTGTGTTTCGCTTTGTTTTCTTCAGTTTTGAAGCTGTTAATGTCGTGTTACTACTGGCGCAAAAAAAAAAAACTAAAACAACCGTAGCCAATACAATAAAATGACAGTTTGGTTCAACAAAGCGAGTGCCCGCGGCCATTGCGACCGAAAAAACTCATGGTCACACTGTACATGACGTAAAATGGCTGCAAACGAATGTATAACTATGCGGTTTTTAGTGTTTTCTTTGTTGACAATCTGGCAAAAATGTCGGCACGTAAAACACTAAACGACAAATTAAAGTAAACAAGAAATGTTTAGCGCAATGTTAAATTCATTGAATTATTTTCCATTTCTTTCACAATAAGTTGATTAATTTTTTAAAAGTAATATCGCTCATTTACTAGAAAACTGTCATAATTGAAAAAATTCGATTTTGCAGATAATACGTTTAAAGTTTTGAATTTGCACCCACCTGGTAAAAAAAGTAGGAGCACTTCTCACTCGGAGAGTATACAAGATATATTTATACAGAATAGCCCATGGAACAACTACTTTGCACCAAATCCCAGTTCGTTCGTCCAGACTCCGTTTAAGCTGATTCTGCTAGCTGAGTCTCGTATCGTACAAAGAGAGCATCATTTTGGGTAGTGCACATAGCACCTGAGAACCCTGTCAGAAGAGTAACGCTGTACTGAACTATTGTTCTCTTTTAGCAAACTGAAGCAAATGTTACTACGAGTAGAGCATAAGTGTATATTAACTATGCTTATATTTTTAGTATATTTAGAGTTCGGCTTTACCCACAAATTTTCCTCGCTCGTTCGTTTTCTTTTGAAATTGTTAATTTTTCGCTGCGTTTATTTGTTTTTCTTTTTTGTTAATTTTCTAGCATGTTTGTTGGGAATTTTCAAAGTTGAGCTTTATTTGTCTTTTGAGCGACTGTTGCTAATTTGTCGCTAATTTATTGCGACAAGCTTAAAGTCACAAAACTTGGCTCAGTTTTATTTGGTCACACTGATTTTTGTTTAGCATCTCAATTTGCCATGCGCCACGGAGACGCAGGTTGTTACTTACGACTTGAAAACCCAAATATTTAAGAAAATTATTCAAGCTTATGCCAGTTAGTTGTTAATAGCTATGAAATTATATAATTAAACCAAAAAACAATTAAAATCAGGCATGGTAACAAATAATTTTGGTTTTAATTACACTTAAAAGCAAACAAAAATCAACAAAATTGCTATCAATTTTTGTGCGGAATTCTACAAGAAACAAATAAACGCAAAGTAAATTAATTACGTGAGAGGCGTGAGAGACCAAAATGATAATAATGATAATTGCAGTCATGACAAACGACAAAAAAAATATTTAAAAAAAAACATAAAATTCACTTTTTTTTTGTGTGCAAGTAAATAATAATCATTTCACTTGCCGCTGCCGCTGCACAGTGGATCCAACTGACTTCTTTTTCGGCGAAGTAAAGAAGTCCGGGAGTAAATTTATTTTCAAAATTTAAAACGCATAGAACAGAGACGTCCTTAAGCTGCGATAAATAAGCTTTGTTTAGAGCGAGCTTCAAAAAACGGTAGTAAAGGTCGATATTTTATACTGCAAATCTCTTATCCTTGCATGTCATGGAAAAATTCATGTTCTACATTGTGCTTATTTTTCAACAAATCGTCCTCGTCGAAAGCTTTTCTATCTGGCGAGCATGTGAACACTAAGATCAAAATAGACTGCAAACATCTGGCCAACTGATTTTCAAAATTTTCACGATTTATTACAATAAGCACATTTAGTAGATGCAAGGATAATACTTTTAGTGTATATAATATCAAACTTTACTACAGTTGTATAAGCTCCCTCTCTTTACAGCATATTTATCGCAGTGTATCGCAGAAGCTTAAGGAATTCTCTGTTATATGCATTTTAAATTTTGATAATATCTTTATTTTCTCAAAAGTTATGATTTTCACCGAAAAAGAAGTCAGTTGGATCCACTGTGCGATGATGCCATTCGCTCAAACATTAAGAAACCATTAGCAGCAGCCGCAGCTTCAGTGGCAACCCCCAAGCCTTAACCCCTGGCAGCCCCCGCGTCAGAGTTAAGTAAAAAAAGTGCGCTGCACTTTGGCAACTGTCAAGCAAGGCGAAGGCAGCATTTAACAGTTACAGTAACAGCTGCTCCGTATGAGTGGGCGCTGAAGGGTCACTGCAACAAGGGGGCAAGCATCCGGCAGGCGAGGCAAGAGGCAACGACAAGGGCATCATTTTTCAAGTGGAACACTCAACGGCAGCCGCAGCCGCAGTGCCTGTAACGGGTTCAGCTCAAATGTGCGCATTCATTTAAGTTTAATAAATATTTTTCTTTACTTCTTTTTTTTTTTTTTTGCAAGCAAGTACAGTTAGGGACTTTGACAAGCTTTGGAAGAGAGGTGTGGGGGAGACGGGTATGGGGTGTTCTCTGCAATATTTAGGAGTTGCTTTAGTATGTCAAGTTATGGGATAGGACGAGCAAGTAAGCAAACACAGCCTATATGGCGGGCAATGGCATAAGCGCACAGTGGGCTAAGGGCGGTTAAAAGGAGTTAAATTGTGATTACTTATTCTTATTTTAGCTAAATTCTTAACTTGGAGTATAGACAACTCTCCAAGAATATAGTAAAAGCACATAGTTTTGTTTTATCTCTTAGATAAAAAAAAATTGTTGATTTGTCGGTATATTATTCTCGGCTATCGTTGCGATAATGCCAGTGCCGACCACTGCTATAAATATTTTGAAGATTTTGATGAGCAAGCCAAATTTTTTTTTTTAATAAAAAACAAAAAATCTTGATAATTAACTTTAAAGGTAATTATACATAAAAAAAGTGGTGAAATTGTAAATATGAGAAAAACGAAACAAATATGTTATATATTTAAACAAAACTTTTTTTTTTAGAATATGCTTTAGTTTCATCTACAGCTCATATCTTCGCCTATTTCGCACTCAAACTCTCAAAACTCTACAAGTTGAACAAATTTCGATTCAAATTTTCATAACTTGAGCTTTATGTGTTAAGTTATTACTCTATAAACATGTATTCAATTACTGCTATCGGTCGGCGGTCGGTTAACAGTTTTGGTTTCCATTGATTCAATGATCAAATCGCAATAGAAGCTGGCATGTCTTTCCAGTTTTCAGCTACTGATCCCCTTCGTTTACATTTAGTTCGTTCGCCTTTCAATTTAAATTACATTTGAATTTTCCTACAAATGTATACAAATTTCAATTAGCATTCGCACGACTCTGTGACACTGTGCACACGCATGAACTCGCAGCAAATCGAGAGTTATGGCCAGGCCATTGGTCATCGCATTGTCTTGTTTTGCGCTCAATAACAACTCCATGGCCTACCTCAATGCATTTTCAATTACAATTCAATTCAATTTAGCGCAATATTTTTCAATTTTTTTATTTGTATTTAATATTTTTTATGTTTTTTTTTTCGTTTTTATTAATTTTATGCGAATTTTAAACTTGCTCTTTTACGCAGTTGACGGTCAGCTGCAACTACGGGCTGCATGTTAGTTTACTGTGTCTACTGTCTACAGTGCGCCCTCTTGTCTTGCAACTGCCACATGTAGTTGAAATAAATGTTTACATGGCTAACTAAGCATAGAGACAAGGTCGTATTGGCTTTTGGGTTTTGTTTTAGTCGGGTTTTTTTTTTTGCGAACTTGATTTTCCAGCGGGGGGGGTTTCCATAATATTATATGTTATATATGTGCTAAGTGTATTTGCGATGCGTGTGCGTCTGTCTTTATTTCGAACCTTTTGTATTTGCCAAGTTTTTAAGTGTTAAATAGTGTTAAATGTTGCTGTTGTTGTTGCTTGGATTTCCATCGTTGACTAAGCTCTGATCTACTTTAAATACAAACAAATAACTAATTGCATATTTTATGGTTAAAACTATTAAAATCCAAATGAATTTAAGTACAATTGTGCTACGTGACGTATGTGTAATAAAAAGTTAATACTAAGCCAGGCTTGTCTTTAATTACGGCTGAGCAGTGGCGTAGATTAGGCTACAAGCGTTGGGGTATTTATGGTATATGAGTTACTTCTAAATTCCATATGTTTTGCTTTTTGAAAATTATCTTTTATGTGGTACAAAAATTACCCCGTGTGGTGAGCGGGTTATAGAATACCACCTCAGCAGGTCAAAGCTTGTCGTATGAGGCGACTAACAATGACACTGGGTTCTTTCGAGACCAGTAGAGGGCCTTAAGGCCTTAAAAGGGTTGTGCGTAGGGTTTGGGACCCACCACGTAATATCACAATTCCAATGAAAGAATGTATTTACATTAGGCCGTAAACCGATAATGGGTTGTTATAAATAGAAGAAGAAGAAGACTCACAAAATTAATTGCGGATTCGTACGAATCTTCGCTGCGTCTCTCTCTACGCCACTGCCTTAAAAATGCACAACATTTCTCGCATGCTTCACAGCTCAACCATACTTCATATAAAGCACGCTATCTGCTTATATCGCATGCTATAAAAAACCAGCTTGTCTGCTGCGCTCTTCGTATGCCCACTCATTTCCCTCGGCCTGCTGTTTGGCTTAGGCAAATCATCGTGCAGGTGACCGTCAACATCTCTTATTGTAAAAGTTGAATGAATCCGAATATCGAGTTCGGGTTCAAGATTGTATTTGTTTTTTTCGGCTTTAGGCCGGTTATTGGCTGATTTTCGATTTCGTTGGCCTACGCGCTGGCGCAGCATTACTAGACCCGCTTTCAAGGTCGTCAGACAAGTTCTTCTGCTTTTAGTGTTTTTATCAGTTTAATGCAATTAAAATTTTAAGCTTATTTGGACTTGTCTTATGCTCGAATATTTCGTAATTACCGAGTTCCTTATTGCAACTTGAACTAAAACTTGTAATAACTTTACAGATCCATGTCTCTATATTATGCGATTTGCGAATCGTCTGCAGTTGGGTGCGAAGACACATGAGGTATCCATGACGGCCTTGCGCATTGTGCAACGCATGAAGAAGGATTGCATGCACTCCGGTAGACGACCCACGGGTTTGTGTGGGGCGGGTAAGTTCTTGATTTGTAAGTTATGCTTCCAAGAATACTCTCTAGTTTTTGTCTTTAACAGCTTTACTGATAGCTGCTCGCATGCACGACTTTAGTCGCACTATTGTAGACATCATAGGCGTGGTCAAGATACATGAGTCCACGCTGCGCAAGCGTCTATCGGAATTTGCGGAAACTCCTTCTAGTGGGCTGACGCTAGAGGAGTTTATGACTGTGGACTTGGAGCGTGAACAGGATCCGCCTTCGTTTAAGGCAGCGCGCAAAAAGGATCGCGAGCGTATTAAAGATGTGAGTAGTGACATAATTAAGTAATTGCTATCAATAAGCCAATATTTGGGCCTAAAGGCTACTTTAAATGAACATTTTTCACCATATAACCACAAGCAATTGTCTTAAGTGTACGTTCGTAATGTAAACATCGTCATCGTAGTTCCAGACCTATTTTAAGAAAAACTTCTTTTCCCCCAGATCGGAGAGCACGAGTTGACCGAGCTGCAAAAGCAAATCGACCTACATCTCGAAAAGGATTTGGGAAAGAGCACAAATTCTGTACTACGCAAGCTAACCAACGGCAGCAAACTTATTGAAGTTAAATCCAAAAATGTTGCCGAAAATGATCTGGAAAACGAAGAATCCAGACAATTTATAGAGCAATCCAATGCCGAGATAATCAAGCAGTTCATTGAGCATAACGAAGATGCGGAAAAGCTAAAACCAGCGCCCACTATGGGCGCAGCAAACATAGAAGGTCTACGACCGGACATCGAGGCTATTTGTCGTGTGACACAAAGCGATTTGGAGGATGTAGAGCGCGCCAAGCAGCCCGAGGAAACAGAGCTGTTTATAGACGATCTAAACGATGCGGAACTTGATCAGTATGTGCTGACGGAAGAGGAGGCGCTGACCAAAATGGATATGTGGAAGAATTTAAATGCAGAGTATTTGCAAGAGCAAAAGGAACGCGAAGAGCGTTTGGCCAAAGAGCGTGAAGAAGGCAAGCCGGAAAAGAAGAAGCATAGACCACGCAAAAAGGTCATAGGACCGTCATCCACAGCAGGCGAAGCTATAGAGAAAATGCTGCAGGAGAAGAAAATCTCAAGCAAAATTAACTATGATATATTGAAAACGCTGACCGAGGGCATGGGTGAGATGGCCAGTGGTAGTGCCGTGGCGTCGGATGTAAAGCCCAAGACGCTAGAAGAGTTGCAGCAAACGCCGGTTATTATAGAGGAGGGTCCAGTTAGGACTAAAGGCAGTCGTGCCAAGCCCGCCTATGATGTGCCGGGACCTAGTAAAAAACGTGCACGTGTGGAAATGGGCTTGCCAGTGAGCGAGCCTGAGTTAGCCAAGACAACAGCAAGTACGGTGACTGAGGAGCTAGTGGTGGAGCAATGTAAGTTTATAGACGTACTTTAAATAAGATTTGCGCTAAAACTTTGTTTACACTAAAGCAGATGACTTGGAAGATGAAGCAGATGAGGTAGACGCAGAACCAGAAGTTGAGCCAGAGGCGACGCTGCAGGATATGTTAAACAAGGGCGACGATGACGATGAATACTATGGCTTTGATGAAGAGCTGGAATACTAAGTGAAGCCACCAACAACTACTCAATACTTTATACATGCATTTGTTTAAGCCTTTTTTTACAACTATTTTTATAATGTATTTAAACGCAAATAGCCAACTATTCTATAATTAAAGTAAGCCATATAACTATAATTTAAAGCTGGCGCCTTCATAAATTACCTTGGCCGAGGAATTCCTTGCACTTGTTGCTGTTGCCTCCAAGTGCCGCAGGCTTCCATTTACCACATTTTTTTTTTGCTGCTTTCCTTGCGCATTAGCAGCCATTAAATCATTGCTAGCCAGTCGCTGCCTTACGGCCTTAGCGTAGCCATTTACATGTTTAAGCCATGTCTGTGCGCCCCACATTGGGCGCCAAGTTGTTGCAGCAATGCCTTCGCTTCTAATTGTTGGCGCTGCTGCCCTGGCCTCAAAGTGCTGCAAATAAATATTTCACTCTTAATCATGTTTTGCACTTTGTGTGCTTGTGCTTTTGCTGCCTTGTTGCGCCCCACAAGTTACGCTACCTACAGCCTGGACTGGGCTAGGGGCAACTTGTCCGTTTGCTGCCTGTTGGGAGCGCCTTGTTGAAAGCTGCGGCAAGTGGGCTGAAGTGGCTGGCAATGAGCTGTTCAAGTCTTTTGAGCACTTGTCTTTGGGATTTTATAGTTATTATGTTGTAATTAGTGTTAATTTAGTTGCGCCACTTGCAGCGCTTGCAACTGCCCAAGTTTATTGTGCGGTGCTCTCCCTCCCTTTGTCTCTTAAGAGCCCAAAATATTTCATACTTTTAGGCAGTCAAAGCAAATGCAATCCGAGCAGTTGTAAGTCATCGTAGAGAATTGTAGAGGCAGTTTTGAAGTGGCTTAAAATTAGAACTATTTCTTTTTCGTACTTATCTTTTAATTTCCAAAAATTTCTTGAACTCTACTTGTGCTATAAGTTTATATCAGAGCTGTCAAAAGAATACCAGCGATCTGAGGGCATAAGACTAAGTATTTGCTAAAAACTATCTTTTATGTGGCACAAGAACAAGTTACAGTTATTAACGTGACTGCATTCTTGCAAAAGTAAAGGAAGTCCATTGTAATGTAGTCGACTTTTCGGGAGCTTTTAAGATATATTTTTGCATCCTCCTTATGCGCTTCTGACTAGTTTTATTCTGGACATTTGTTCAGCGTCTGCAGTGACTTTTTTGGCTTAATAAGAATAGCAGGACATGCGGGCCTTTCTCTATGAGAAGAAATGTTCTTTTATGTTTGATCTCAATGTTTATAAAGATTTTGTAAATCCCCAAAAAACGCATCATCTTTTGCTGTAAACCTCATAAGCTTCGCCTAAATATTTGGCGAGATTCATAAACAAGGACTAAACCTATACCAACCTCTTGAAATTCGCACGTTTAATTAGAAAATTTAAAATATCACTCGTTTAAAAGGTTTTTTTTAGGCAAAACATATTTTCTTCAATAACCAAGTCGACTTGAGCAGCTTGAAGCATTAGATTCAACTAAAAAAGCAGCGACTTTGTTAGAAAGCGGACGAAGGTTCTACAGAGATGCAATTGACCATTGGAGACTCAACTGTAGCTGACGACCTAAACGCGTGTTTGAAATCCTAAAATTTGTGGTGGCATGGGAAGAGTCTCCGACTGACGACTAACATGCCAGAGTTTTTGCAACCAGATCGAACTGCAGATGTGCTTTTGACGCAATTGTTAAACATTGGTATTGGGAAAAAAGCAGTGGATATCCCCACTACATTGGTTGAATCGATGGAATCGATGCATTCGTCGAGTTTTTCCAAATGTTGTCCAGAACTTTAAAACGATTTGGTGAATTCCGCTTGCGTCTGGTCTTTGCGATGACCGTCAACAGTCGTTATAAAATTGCGGTACTAACTTAGGGTTTTCACCTTTCGCGTATGCATGTCGTTTGTGAGGCTCTCGGAAAGTGTATAAAGTTTTATTGCGTTGATATACAGACTTTGGATGTGTGAACTTTGTGATGTTTTCCGAAAGGCCGAAGTACATCGGAACGAGACAATATTAAGCTTTAAGAGTATTCTGTTGCTCGCATACACAGATGACATCGATATCATTGGACGTACTAAGCAAGCAGTAACCGGAGCATTTGCGGCTATTAAAAGAGAATCTACCAGGGTACAAATGTATATGATTTCTTCGAGTTTCTTGATTGATCAAGGACTTCGTCTAACTTGTCACCACCATCACAATGAAGAACGATGTCAGCATGGCGTTTAAGCGGGGAATCACTCCTGCCAATAGATGATTCTTTGGTCTAAGTAGGCAAATGAGTAGTAGAAACCACTCTCGCCAGTCGAAACTAATACTCTCTAAAGCGTTGGTGATGACGCAGTCTGATGAGACTGTCAGTAAGAATGAGAAGAAACTTTGAAATTTCTTCGATTTCGTATTAGTCGGAAGAAGCTCGTCAACTGGATCTATAACTTGAGTTATTTGATATAGCTGTCATACTAGCAAAAAGTTCGTTTACTTTATTTAAGATACAGTTTTTGCAAAATTAATCGCTTCTAGTCTTTTAGTGTTTTAATTTGGTATTTTGTTCTTACATTTAGCATATACAATTTAAATAAAAATGTCTGCATTGGAAGAGTTACGCAATAATGAGTTAAACTCACAGTCGGTCATGGAATTGGTGGCTATTTTAAAGGAGGATAATATACCAATTCACAGCAAATATGCTGGCAGTGAAGAAAGCCTTAGTGAATGGTCCGACGATGGTGAAGAATCCATTGAAATTAAGAGAACACAGAGCACAAAAAAAGGCTTTCAAATAACCCAGCCAATGGAGCTGCTGCCAGGGCCCACGCCTTTGTATAAGCTACCCAAGCTACCTGAACTTAAACCTCCAGTTCCAATACAGCGCTTTATTAAAACTGTGGTAAATCCGGAGAAACTGTCGCTGCTCGTGCATTCCCATTGGTGGCGTCCAGACCTTCACATAATTACCCAGACACTGAATCCAAGTCCAATTGAAAACTTTGCCGTTGCTTACTCACAGTTTCTTAGGCTAAATTCGCCGATTCGCATAGATTATCCCATGCCGAAGACGACAACAGAAAATTGTTTGCTAAGAGAGATAATTTTTATGTTCTCGAAGCCAGTCAGCTGCTGTTACTTTGTCGTCGAGCAACAGCTCATTACTGTACGAGAGAACGTCACCATTTCCAGTGTAACAGCGACCACACTTAAAGGATTTTTGGAGGATCACATCCAGCCAGCCATGCAAGCCATGCTCCAGCTGCGTCTTGCTATTGACGAGCACACATCTAGCATGAATACAACGAGCACCCTGGAATGCTTTGCCGTGGCTTTGCGAGATCTCATCAAGCCCATTAGCAAACAGTTAATAGGCTTTGAACGACGTCTGCTAGATAATGCACCAGGCCATCATACGCTGATTTCCTTTACCAACCATATGCGCAGCTCCTTCAAGCAGCTCCAAGTGTTGAGCTCCTTAGCTAAAAATTTACTTGCTGCCACAGAAAGCGCTGCTCCCCATATGCGTAGCTTGTATTTACTGGCACAACTGTACCAACAAACGGCTGCAGAATCACCACATCAAAGGCTGGCCACCAGCTTGCTGCTTTTCTGTCTGAGGCCTTACTGTGGCATCATTGATATCTGGTTTCGACAAGCTGCGCTAGAGGATCGGCATAACGAGTTCATTGTTGAAAGGTGCGTATCCGAGGTTTCTCTCTCTGATAATATATTTTAGACTCTTTAGTATTCTTACAGAGTTCGCATATTCTTTATTTAATAATTGCATTATTGAAGTGTAGTGTGATTCAACCCTTAGGATCGTGTAGCTCTTCCGTTGGTTCTGTTTCCGTATGTAACAATGGTTTTAAAGGCGTTATATCTAGATTGGAGAGGTTCATATTTCTTTTTCCTAAGGCATCACACTCATTGAGTCCACAAAATCAACATATGTTAAAACAGTTTATGTCCAGCTTTCTTAAGTGCCCTCTACAGTGTTCATTATGTATATATACCATTCAGTAATTTAAGCAAATCCCTGGATGTTCGACAGATTTTATTGGACTTAAGTGGCATGTCGAAGGAGATTTCATTTAGTAGGTTCTTGAGAGTGCATCTTACGGATCTTCCTTTTACGGATTTAGCAACATTGCTTTCACGACGCTTCGACCCTGTGATCAGGTACCAATATGAAGGAACTTTTGCTCTGTCGATCTACACTATCGTTTTGGCTCATTTTTTCTGAACCAGGTTATTTCTTATACCTGCGACCGTATGTATAGCGTTGTGACTATTGCATAGTATTGATATTACCTTATTCTGGTAATTCCTGTCCGGGCTTACTTCAGCTTGCTAAACTCGGCAGGACGTGTGTTCTCGACCCTGCAACTTCAAGACCGGTGCTTTCACGAGCACTTTTTTATACGATGAATCTTCTCGGAGCTTTTCCATTCCAGTTACCTACTAGTAGGCAGGGTGCCATGGCCTCTGTAAAACGCACAAAACCTCGCTACTACCTTGATGTCGTTTTAAGCAAAGGTCAATTCCACTTCTGGACCATAAGTCATTTTCTTATTACCTTTAAGATGACAATTTTATGGGTTGTTCCCCTTGATTTGTCGGCCATACCCTGATGCCTTTTGTGGTCATGTTTGCGACATAGAAGTCAAATTAGGGTTTACTCTCAAAAAAGCCCCTGCGGTGGAGTTCGAGTTAATGGCCTTACGTTTATCCTGGCTTTAAGTTGTCCGATTTTGTGCAGCAATCAAAGAATGTCTTCAAAAATTGAGTACTTTAGCTCGGAGATTTAATGGTAATGCTAATAAAACTCCTTGGAACTAAATCCCGTTTTGTTTCCCTTGTGTTGCAAAGTAGAGTCACAATCGCACACCGCCTTGTTTCGCCATGCTAGATTGACGTCTACCTATATTTCTAATAGCGCGCACTAGACTATGCATCTTCTTAACCAACACATTTGTTATCTTGTAGCACTGTATCCAAGGACGCTAGTAAAAACATCAAGCTGCGATCGCTGACAGGAAAACCAGAAATCGTGGAAAATCTGAAGAAATGTGCGCTATACAACGTGCTCCGAGAGCATGTTCTAGAGTCGGCTGAGACGCAGGAACTGCTCTTTTCGGAAAACTGCGTGGGAGACATGGTTATCGCATGCAATCAGCAGGTGGAGTGCACGCTGCACAGCCAACTTATAGCTGAAATAGTTGATCGCCTTAAACCCTTTCAAACGGATGCAAATGTGCAGCTCGACAGTTCACCGGAAGTCCAACCGAACCAGCGGGAGCTAGAGCAGAATGAGAAACTTATGGAGGAGCTGTCCATAGTGCGCAACAGAGAACTGCTGGCCATCTTTACGAGACACCTCTGTGTAGCGGAGGCACCTAGATCAGCAAAGAAATGCACGCCTTCTATGAACGAGCTGCTTAACTATTTCGAGAACTGCCTTCCGTTCAACATAAAATTGCAGGATACGATTTTGAATTCGCTCCGCCGCCTGCTGCTTCGGCGCCATAGTTTGGCGAACGAATATGTGATGCGCTTGTATTTCCTGGACTTCCAGTTGGTCAGCAGTATACGTTGTTTTCGCCGCGTGATGCTGCTGGAGGCAGATTATTTGCTGTATCCTTTCTACACGCAACTCTTTCGCAATATCGAATCTGGCGAGCCCTGGAACAACACATCGTGGCTCAACATGGAGCTAAATGCTGTATTGGTGGGTTGTTTGGGGCCAATGAAAATTGCCACTCAACTGCATGTGGCACTCAACTCTAAGGTTATACGGCTTAGTGGCAATCAGGTGCACAAGGCTCTGGAAGCTGTGCAGCTGATCTACGACATGGCACCACCACTGCAGCACATTTTTAGCGTTGAGAATATGCTGCTTTATAATAAAATTTTCCGTCACTTGCTCAAGGTCAAATGGGCAGTCTGGAAGCTGTCTTATATGAAATTCACGCAACGCTGCAATCCTTTTGCACCACAGGGTCTACTGGGTCTAGCGCTACGACGTCTAGAGATTATTCGTGTATGGGTCAATTTTGTGTTCAACCAACTGCACACACAGCTCTGCACTTATGTGCTCCAGCATCTAGCTGAGCAGCTCGAGCGGCAGTTGCCAAACTGCCGTAATATGGCAGAGCTACGTGTCCTGCACAATGAGTATCTTGGCTTGGTCGAAAAGCATTGCCTGCTAGCTCCCGATTTTGGGAACTTACAACTAGTTTTGGAACAGCTGTATCACTTGGTCCTTGTGCTGGACATTGAATGGAACGCGTGTTCCAAATATTTCAAGAAAGCGCAGGACAGCGGCGATATGGTCCTGGCTAAGTGCAATTGCCTTAATGCAAAGAGATTTGCAATCGATGAATTGGACGAAACAGAAAAGAGTTATGCACTTTGCCATAAAACTTTAGTACAAACATTGTACATTCTGGTTCATAAACATGATCATAGCTTTTTAGCAGGCTTGGAAGTGTCTTTGAGAAATAACTTGCCATGTTAAGGGCTCATGTTCTTGTCAATTCAGATTTCATATAGAAGTATTCATTGAACCCATTTTTCCAGCAATAAATACCTTTGTACTTTGTATCGTGTCAAATCTATATTGTGGGGATAGCTGGCTCACCTAAGCTAAGCTGAAGTGGACCAACGTTTTTTCGGCTTTGTTAATTTGAAGGACATATACATCGCCCAAAGAGGTATTTTACAGAAAATTTTCTTTAATCAACGCGTTTTTAAATTTGCTCCATTTCTTCCTTCCCCAGCACTTTCTTTCTCTTGCCTATATCTCTAATAAGACACTATTTAACTAGATTCCCCAAAGTTCCCACACAATGGCTGTGTGCAATTGCTTGCTATAACGCCTGCTCTCAACCCAAATGATTCCTCTCTGTATTTGTGGTTAACATGCCACAATGCATAAATTAACTGCAATGTACTTCAAAACTTTCGAGCGTCCTGCCAAGTACAGTTCTATACAAGCCACAGGACAAAACTCAGGAGTCGAGAATGCCTCTCTCGTTCTCTGACCGAACAGAGAAACCTTTTAGGTCCCAGTCAAGTTGTCTACTAATTGCCATTTTACTGTCACATTTAAGGGATTTACATGTGGATATATGCAACGTTATTACATATTTGGAATCGTAGTTAAACTAAGCACAGTTAAGCTGCCACGCCCATTTACTGCTGCTGCTGCTGCGCTGCTACGCCTATTTGAGTAACTTTGAGTGTCCGTGTGGATTTTATTAATCATTAGCTGGCTTTAAGCGCCATGCGCCAGTTGCCGTTAGACCCCTTGGTCCGATTGCCGGTGGATTTTATGCAAATTAACCATTGGCATTAAATGCAGGCAAATGTGGCTAGTCAGTTAGTTGGTCCTTCAAAGGATACAGTATTTATGAGCTAAGTGCGTGGCGGCTTCTGGCTGAATAGATTAAAGGTTTCAGGCAAAAATTAACTCGCACGATAACATTAAATGCAGTGAATTAATTCATTAACTTGAAGTGAGTGTGAAAAAGAGAAATGTGCATCTGTGTAGCTAAAGGGAATAAAAATTGAATCAAATTCACAACAATCGATGTAACTGAGTACAAGTATACGAGTAATTTGTATCACCTTTAAAAGCGTAAGAAAAGAAAGAGCAACTTTAATGTCAACCAAGGTATATTTAACAAGGTATGCTTACTAAGTTACTCTCTTGCTTGCTCGAAATTGATAAGAATTGGAAAAAACAAGTGAGAGAGAAAGAGGAACAAATTACGCTCGAAGCTGCACAAGTGTAAATATCAAAAAAAATGTAACAATGCAGTTCTACTATTGTTTTTTTCGCGACTTTTCGCGTCTGTCATTTACACAAATCGGAATTGAATCGGAATCGGGCAGATGCATAAATACACTAGGTTACTACTTTTCCAAGCCAGAGTTGTCACTATACTTTTCTGGTATAGCAAGTCATCCAAAGCAATTTGGGCCAAATCGTCAATTTTTTGGCATAAAGTCCAATAATGATATTACAGTGGCAAAATTTGGTATATATGATAATTAGACACCACATAATATTTGCACAAAATTTTGGTTGACTTTAAGCCAAAAATTTGGCGATTGGGCCCATTGTGCAAAGTAAGAAAAACAAAATGACAATTGGTCAATTATAAAGTAGCATTTGATGTCCCGTTGAGAAATCGCGAATATGCCGCACTATCTGTGTTTGGTATTCCTGCAAAGTTTCTGCGACTGTGCAGAATGACGTTGAGCTACACACGTTGAGGTAGAAAATAACCTATCCGAACCTTTTAATGACCAGCGGGGCGATGCCCTCTGCTGTAACCTCTTCAACTTTTCGATGGAGAGAGACGCTGCGGTTGGACTCTCACATTGATGGTGAAAACTATACTTTTGATGTTGTCAAGGATTTCGTCTACCTTGGCACCACCGTCACGATGAAAAACGGTGGCAGCATGGAGATCAATCGGCGAATCATTCTTGCCAATAGATGTTACTTTGACCTCAGTAGGCAAATGGGTAGTAAACACCACTCTCGCCAGATGAAACTAACATTCTAAAAGACGCTAATCCTTCCAGTTTTCCTTTTGGCGCTGAAGCATGGGTAGGCAAATTACTCCGTAAGATCTTTGACCCTTTATGCCAACGGAACGACAAACCCTGTGTGCTTTACAAAGATTTTTATTTTGATAGTCAAGCGAAGTAACATCCGTTCTTGTGCGTATGGATGAAGAAGCTACTGGGAGAAAGGTCTTCAATGCGGCTGTTGTTGTCCATGCTTCAGTGCCATAAAGCAAGACGCGAGGGATAAGCCAGTTAGTAGGGTATGCAGTCAGAGTGAGCAGGGGGCGCAGCCCCCTAATTTATGCATAGTATTCAGTCAACCATTAAACATGCTCCCTTGCAAATATATTGACATAACTTTTCTTGTATTTTGCTATATTTAATGGCTTTTGCCAAATGTTAAAAACAAAGCTGGCTTAATTAAAATCGTTTGTCAATGATATTTGCAACCTTTAGGTATTTTTTTTGTTTTAAATATTTTTAATAAATTATTGCAAGCCATTGAAATGCGTTATTTTAAATAAAATTTATTTAATATTTTTGCCGCATCAATTTCCATTCAATTTAATTAAAAAATAGATGCCGAACTGTCGCCTTTGCCGTGTCGCCATGTTGCGGTTGTAGCTTTATATATTTCTACATATTTAAAAAAAAATGTAATTTAATTTTTTTTTATGTGCGCCGCTGGTGACGCAATAAAACTTTAGCATTTACCGTTTTACAGTTTTACAGTTTTACAGTTTATTTGCGGATTTGGCTGCTTTATTACTATTATTAAATGCAGCTGCAGAAGGAGGACTCCTGTCTGTGGCAGGCGTATTTCGGCAATGATACAACCAAAGAGTTTAATTAAAATATTTTTATGGGGTGACCACCCTACTGAGTTGCACAAAGAGACAGCGAGAGAGAGATAGAGAGAGAGAGAGAGAGAGAGAGAGAGAGAGAGAGAGCGCAGAAAAGTGCAAAAAGCATTTAATGCGCTTAAATGCAGTGCATTAAGTAATCTCTGCAGTGCTTCAAATCCGCCACTAAAAACGTCATTTTTCATTTTGCAGCTGGTTCAAAACTCTCAAAGCCCCAAACCTCCATCTCCAAGCTGAAAGCCCTTTTCGTGGTCATTATGGACGCAGGCTGGTGCCGCAAATTAAATGCACATTAGTCGCTAAAATGTGATTAATTAGAGGCACAACCAGAAGCAAATTTGTCACGTTATGTGCAGTTTTTGTTCTTTTTTTTTTAATATAATTTACTCTAATCACAAGGGGTACATTAAGTTAGTGCAAACAAATGCTTACCTACTTACACTCAAAAAGAAGAAAACTCGATTTTTCTGTACCTAAATCAATGTGATCAATGAATCAACTACAAATTTTTTGTTGATTCTATACCGTTTTTAGTTCCAATTTGCTCAATTTGACTTTAAAAGTAGATTGAGGTTTATGTTAGCCTAATTATAGATTTAAACTTAACCCATTACCGATCATTGTAGCTTCGCATAAGCGCTCTTCTTTGAATAGCAAAAGTGGCTTTAACAAAAGTTGTCACATTTCAAACAAAGTTACCTTAATAGATTTGGTCACACTGGCTTTAACACAAGGCAAAGCAGGCCTTGACTTTATTTTAAGTCATTCCAAATTGTTGCTACAAAAAGGGTTTGTCGGACGTATAAGTAAGTTCTTATTTACAGAATTTTGTTTAAAAATTCGATATTTAAATTTGTAAAATTTTTCGCAAATTAGTGAACTTTGTGGTTGAGACGTTTGATGGAGAAGAATGCAATGGAATGAACGTATGCTGATTCTTTGTCATTTTTTTAATGTTCAATCCAAAGAAAGATCTTCAATAGCATGGATCGGCTGGCAGTGCTGCCTGGTGTCCTCGATATCGTCTGAATCACATCTGAACTTTGAAGCAGCTCGACATCGACTTTCAGTGGCATCGATACCGTTTTGACGTCATTTATACGATGTTTGCTTATGCTGGAACATTCATTATGATGGCCGATCCAAGCTATTGGAGGTCTGCCATTGGGCTGAGCATTACAAAAGGGACAAGGAACCAGCAGGGGTTCGTGAAGTTCGTGAAGCAGTAAACGTACTGCTGGTGCTCCTTGAACCAATCTGTTCGTTTCTGGTGCATCGTCGGACGCATAGATGAAATGCTGCAGAGCGAATGTTAGTTTTCCAGAGAAATGTTTATTCTTAGACAAGATTTGTACACTTTTTAAGTATTTTGACTAAAATAAATTGTTTTAAAAAAAGTAAAAATTGTTCTGCTATCTTATTTCTTCTTCTCGTTAACTGGCTATAAAAACCCGTTACCGGGTTACGGCCTGATGTGAAGCTCTCTTCCAGGCGTCTCTGCTTTGCCGGCGCCTTCTCCAATTGATAATTCCCTTCGACAACCGCATTGAACCTTTCTAGCAGAAGCTTCTTCATGTATACGCACAACATGACCTAGCCAGCGGAACCGCTGAGTTTTAGTTCGCTTGTCTATGTCAATGTCTCATATCTCATAGAGTTCGTCGTTTAATAGGGTGCAGTAGTCGTTGCCAACGCGTAGGGGGCCTAAGATCTTACGGAGCACTTTCCGTTCAAGGTGTGCCAACCTGTAAAGAAAAAGAACCAGATCTGAACAAGTTCGATTGAAGTAAAGTTTTCATTGATCTCAATAGTTGACCATTAACCATCTATGGTCTTGATTTGATTGACATCGCTTGGGAAAAAGTATATGCAAAAATTTAAATTCGAAATTCAATCCAGTCGTCAAAGATTTCGCAACAAGCTCAATGTAAATTTGGTTCTTTTGCAATAGATGCGTAACTACGGGTTGTACTTATCATGAACGGGAAGTTTTTAGCATTTGAATTTCATTGATATCGTCACGGCATACGAGCGCCATTCCATTTGCCACCACAACATACAATGTTTGATACCAAAAGTTCGTTCTACTTTTTGTGTATACTGCACCTTTTGGAACCGATTGCACTGCACATGTTTTTATTTTGAAAGATAACTATAGAGACAATTAAATTCAATTAGGAGCATTAAGCTGCCAAATTTACAGGGTATCTTAGAGTCAGGCTGTCCCGACTTTTCAGCATGTGTAGCAGTACTTAAATGCAGGGAACATAGACACAGCTTCATATACATACATGCACACATATGTACAACTTTGCTGATAGTTGTTGCGCCGCAAAGCATGCAACTTGCATTTCGCTTCCCTAACTCTCGCTCCGCTTGATTTAAATGGACTAATAGCTAAATTATATTCTAATTATTATGTTTGGTTGAGTTTTAGTTTATGAATAAATTAAATGATTTTGGTCTATGTATTAATTGCATTGTCAAATAAGTTTAGTTTAGTTCAACAATTGCTATTTGTTTCTCAATTAGCAGAGTGTTGAGCATATACAAGTGCCTATTAGTACATATTGTGGCATAAAATGCCGAATTGAGATTTTTAATGTAAGGAAAACTTGTGCCTAAACTGTATGCCCCGAAAAATGCAAAACATTCAGTTGTGAAAACAACAACAAACGAACATAAGCATGCATGCTATTCTTTTCGCTCTTATTGCGAATATAGCATACAAAAATAATCGCTAATAATTGTTGCTAACACAGAAAATTCAAGCGTTACGTTTATTAACTGAAGTTTTTAGCAAGGTGCTAACCCTTTTGGAACTACTGGGACTTGGAATCTTACATTAAATTGTATTATGTTTAAATTTATGCATATGTGCAACTTTTCAAGATTTTAAACCGTTTCATAAAAATTCGCTCCAATCGAATCACTGATTCGTTGAGAAAAATAGGCATTTTAGATAATCACTTCCCGTATTTACATAATGAAGCTCCACGAGATTATTTCCTATTCGGTAGACTGATTTAGGAAGAAGAAAGAAAAACGCTATGCTGACGGAGAGGCCATCCAAGAGGCGTCGACTGTCATCCTAAAGGACAACCCGACCAGCGAGCAAAAACACTCGAAATTGGCTCTCCAATTGAATAGCTTTTGCTTTAGTTGTCAGCTCAGTTTTCATCGACCAGATCAGCGTCGTTTTACATGGTCCGTTTCAATGCCAAAGAGAGTTCGTCACAGTACAAATAAGCAGTGATCTATATAAAGTGCGAATCGTACTTACGACCAGGGATAATATAGAGATTCTTGTCATGTCCGAATTACGGTAGAGAGCGACTGAAAATGAACGACAAGCGAATATATTCCGAATGCAACGATCGGACGACCGATTACGCCAAAGCTCTGCTGCTATGAATCTAGCATAAACGGAATTTCATTACATTTTCGAAATTGATTACGGTGCTGACAGATCAGCAACGATTGAAGAAATTTTAATCCTTTGTTCAAATTCCAAGGCGTAGAAACTCTTGCACACAATTGGTTGCCACAAACATGAATAGATCATCAAAAACTAAGTACTTAATCTAGTTGGTTTATTTTAGTCTGTTCCTTAGCCGATTCACACTTCACCTTAAGAGAAACAAGTTCCTTAGCCGATTCCCACTGCACTTTAAGAGAAAGAAGTTGAACTTTGGGAAAACTTTTGCTTTCAATTATGACAACTTTTAAGCAAAACCATGTCTTCTTTATTAAAGTTTTGTAAAGTCTCCACTCTTTAGCTTGCAGCACATTAAGACTTCTTTAAGAATCGCCACTTGGCAACCAATTATAACAGTTATTGTTAAGGAAACAACAGCTACTGTGAAGCTCTTTTGGAAAAGGCAAATTGCTGGCTCATTGTTTCATATGGACTCATTTATGTGCCGTTGCTGCTGCTTCTTTCGCTTCATATGGTACCCGGCTTCAATAATGTGGCATCAAACGTTGCAGACGAAACGTTAAAATGCTTTTCATGCCCAAATTGGGAAAGGCCTCAGGCGAGTTCTGGTCTCATTCTTGATAATGGCGCAACATTAACAGCAGCATGCAGCACACATTTAGGCGTTTGTCGAGCAGATACACACGGTGCTACAGAGACACAAACAGAGATGTATAGATGACCACACGGTTGACGGTGACACACACATACAGACGCATTGGCACGCTCTTATTTCAGCTTGATCGTAGTGCGTTTGCTTACGGCTAAACAACATTGGCAGTTAACAGACTATTTCAAGCTATCACACAGATACACACACACACACACGCACACACACACACACACACTCGAGCACATAAATAAAACACGCACATTTCGGCCTGCTTGCAAATATGCAATAATAAAGTAAATAAACGCTTGCGAGCTGCCATTATGCCCCAAGCAATCACACACATACGCACACATGCACTTTTATAGACATTCACACACACACGCAGACACACTCACACACACACGCAGACACATACAAATTGCTGGCAGCGTATTGAACATGAAGTGGCTGGCAAACTATGCACAGCGCAATGATTGCAAAACAGAAGTGCAATTACCTGGACGGCTGGTTGACGGTGGCTCAAGCACGCACACACACACACACACACACACACACACACACACACACATACACACACACACACACACACGCACACACAAACATGCATGCATATTACGAAGCGCACTAATACACGCACACATAATCTGAGGCCAATGCCGTAGGTGACTCGGTGGCGCCGCAAAGTAGGCAACGATAATGGCATAAATTCAATGAATAAACATAACGTTAACGCGCAGCTACACACAAACATAAGCAAACAAGCAAATACACACACACACAGACACACACAGACACACACACACATACGCACACACACACACACACAAAGACGCATGTGAGGCCAGAAAGAAGCGTAACAGCCACAACACTAACAACAAACAACACAGCAACAACCACAACAACTGCAACCAAACACATAACAAAAAACAAACTTTGGGCTAGATGAAACTTGGATACCCTTAACGGCTACCTAGAGAAAACTGGATAAAAATATATCTCCATCTTCTTATTTCATCTCTTACTCTTTCACTTAAATTTCGTAGAAACTATGATGATGATGAAAAATTCTAGATTTTTGTCCCTTGAACAACTAGATTCTAGAGATCATGAGTTAGGGACACAAAATTGTACTAACAGAAGTGCATTGGTAAGTAATCATGTGAAAGTTACATCTTAAATCATGTCTACACTATGGAAGACATCCTGTTACTATACGTGTGTGCATGCTTGAATCACAGAGAGGGCCCGAAGGGGACAAGTTCCAAAACTCTATAGATATGCACCAGAGAGTAAAAAGAAATGATTTCTTTATTTAATATGAGACAAGTTTTATTGGAAGTATCATCACATTCATGAAACTCATCAGTCTACACATAATCGCTGTGAAATCGTGGTCTATAACTTGATATCGACACTTATTGCTGCGGTGCACAAAAGTGATTTTATAGTGAGACTTCCCGTTAACTGCTCAGGATGTCCATCATATTGACGGTCTTTCTTCAATAAAGATTCTTTTCGCCGAAATCCATCGCTCTTTTTCAGTTCAATTCTTCAATCCGCATCTCAGTTTGTTTAATTCCTTTTCGACATTGAACTCCGGGCTCCAAGAGTTATATTCCGACAAAAAAATCGTTTGAATACAATCAAGTGAAGCGCATTTTAGAGTCACAATATTTATCTCTTGAGGCTACAGAATTTGAAAGAACGATTTCCTGATAATGAAGATGTTCTGTCAAACTTGTAACTGCTTCTTCAACAAGGTGGAGTTGGACAAGTTAGCTGTATACTCCAAAAAATTTTGCTTGTGGTGTGCAAAAATATTGTCGATTGACTCTTCAACCGAAGGGTTGAAACTCTCTTCTACTCTTCCAGTATCAACAGCTTGTGTAGGTAGATCTTTTTCTGAAAGACAAGTAGAATAAAGCTCTTCTACGAGGTGTAATGAGTTGTGACGGACAAGGTGCACTTGCTATGGTTTCCATTCACCTGGACAGTGCTGTCGACTCGGAACGGGTTAGCGGAGCGTTGGTTGTGTTTACCATAAAGATGGAGTGTTTGACAAAATGAGAGGAGGAGAGAAGCCCCTTAATAATTTAATGTTACAGCTATAAAGCAAAGCTGCAAAACTATCGATAATACTATCCGTAGTTCTATCGACGTGTCGTTTTTTAACTTTTTGCCTTACTATCGTTCCTATCGATAGTTTTGCTGCTCTACTGTTGAGCAGGGCTCAAAGCTAAATCCGATACTTTCGAAACACTGCAAACAGGCGCTAACTCAGTCATTGGTACTGCGGATTCAAACCCGAAAGGAAAAAAACCGATGGTACAATCGTTACTATCGATAGTTTTGCAGCTCTACTGTAGAGCAGGGTTCAAAGGTAAATCCAATAATTTCAAAGCACTGCAATCCCGAAATTGTGTTCATCACATTTATCTGGTTTCGGAAATTGGATCATTTATAAGGATGTGTCATGTGCCCTATGCTTTGACCTACCAACCCTTTTACTTAGCCTTCATGCCAAACCCTATATACTCTCTGTGCAGTGCAAGAAAACAACAACTGCAAAATATTAGCCAAAGTTTACTAACAAAATTAATTATGCGAATTAAGCATAGTAAAAGCGCTTTAAGCAACCCTCGCAAAACCACTACACCCCTCGACCGACGTATACCCCTTTCCGTTCTCCTGGTTGCGCCCCTGTCGTAGCCCTAGGCGGCATATAGTGTGTGCTCGTGTGTGTGCGTTTATTGGACCAGCCATTGTTCAATTTATGTATGTGCGTGTGTGTGTGTGTGTGTGTGTGTGTGTGCGTACTTGTTGGTAGTGTGCCTGGTTTTTACCAGTTAGCAGTTTGCAGGCCCCAAAAGTAGGCCAAGCATCCGAGCAACTGCAAGCACCGCCTGGAAGTTGTTTATTTAAGTGTGAAATTTAAGTGCAACGCTCTGCGTAATATGTGTAATACCTCGAGAATATTTAGCATTATGGCCATGCCAAGTAGATAAGGCAACAAGCCAAGAGCGACAGCTACAACGACATGGACTTAGACCACGACCACGACCAAGAGCAAGAGACCGAGACCGAGACCGAGACTGAGACTTTAATAACTGTTTGGGTTAAGCATTTAGCGGGATTTGAGGTTATGCCGAGGAAGCTGCTTATACGGAACATTCATATAAATTAACTTGAGATGACTTTTAATAGTTAATATTTATGAAGGTGAAAACAACATACTACAGAGAGATACTTAATTTTGACAGTTTAAGTGGTAGAAGTACATTTACTTGTCGTTGTAGATAAAGCGAATGAATTTCATAAAAGGCTTAATACATTTTGGATATGTTATTGTTAAGGGTTGGGGAGTCAAACCCCTCCCACTTACGCAAACTATGGATAGTAAGAAAAAGCTTCTTTATATAAGTTAAATTTGTAAAGCGAAAGATTTTAGCTATGATTCAAATATAGCTTTTCCGGTAAATTTGGGGTCACTGGTTTTGAATTCGGAAACCGTTTTAAATTTTTTTGCGCTTTTTAAAAATATTCGATATTTTGGAAACCTAGGTAAGCACGTTCTTCGTTTTGCTTAGACGCATGCGAACCTTGGCTGAAACAAGGTAATGGTCGAAGATCGAGCACATTAGATACATGCCTTCTATCGATCCCAACATGAACAATCGGGTTGCGTGTTGATTGATCAGGAGACAGTCAGGTAGCCTTGTGGACATCGTGATGCTAAATTCTAGACTTACTGGCTACCTCGCAGCGGAATTACTAAGCTTCAGATCATCTCTAAAAGCTAACATTTTGTTTCTAAAATGATTACAAGTCATTTTGGGGATAATTAACTGAACGATGAAACTTTCGGCATTTCTTTAACTGAATATAGTAAAATTGTACTGAATTTCAAAAAAATGTATTATTTTGGTTTACTCTTTGAAGAAGGCGTTCCTGTTTATATGGCACGGTCTTTGTTTTTAGGGATGTACAGACATGGTCAACCCTGGTAGCACATATCATTGTCGCATCGCGCACTTCCTAAGATATTGCTCAATGAATTTGGCTCCTATACATGTTTTTAAGGCTAAAACCAAGTGAAGAACATATTTTTTGGATGTATCGTGTTGAAACTTCCTTTTTTTTGCTGATGCTGCTTCATTATTAGCAAGTATTCACTCAGAAATTAGTAATGTCCTGAAAAGTAAGCTTTTCCAACAATATTATCGTCTAAGCCATGACATAGGTGGCGCCAGTTTTTTTGGCTGACGAATTGCAGTTGGCCGATCAACCCTGAAGACACTTTACTATTGAGCGCAGTTTTTGGTGTGTTACACAATCTTTTTTATTGATTTATGTCGGTCTTTCATTGAACGATTAATAACACAGTCAGATTTTGAAAACTCTTTTAAATCAATCAGAATTCAAGTAAATTAAACTTTATCCATACAAAACTGTAGTTTTTATACTATACAAAACAAGCTACACTTTTCATATTATTGCCTACTCATATTAAAAAAAGAAGTTATTTTAAAAATATTTTCCATAAACTAAAAACATAAAATATAAATTTAGTTTTCAATTGAATTTTGCATTTCATTTCAAACTCAATTAAGCATGTATGCAGTTATATATATACATGTATATAATCTATAGCGCATACGCCACGTTGACCCATAAAAGAGCATCAATAAAGAACAAAATGTATTTATTTCATCCAATTTTTTTTTAGAGTATTCGTTTCTATATTGTTATTTTTTGCTCGTTTGCTACTTATTATTTATGTTTTCAATTTAAAACGCTGCTAGTTGTCGAGCACTTTATATCAAAAGGTTTGATTTAGTGTTTTGGAGACTGAACCGCTCCGAAACTGGAGCTGGTTTTTGTGCAGCAATTAACTAAATGACTGCTCCAACTTTTAGCTAATTTGGCAAGGCGTCAACTGGCGACAGCATTGCCGGCGCGCCATTTTGTTTTATTTTGGCGTGTTTTATTTTCGCCTTGCCTTGTTTTTTTTTCCACTCTTGGCGCCAATGAGCCATTTATTCAGCAATGCAACACATTAATTTTTTTTGGGTGTTATGGTATTTATTTTATAGTTTGGCACCTTTAAATTTTAAATGCAAGTTAATTGATTTTCATTAAACTTTTTGACTAGCCAGACATATTTCGGGAGTAGCTCTAAAACCCTAGTTTCCAGATATACAACCTTAAGGATACAAGGTACAGCTGCGGTTAGAACAACTATCGTAGTCAGATATCACATGGATGTCTTTTTGGTCTATGACAGGCCAGGGCGCTGGCCAGTGGGTTGCGGTTTGATTTTAAGTGGTCTCCATAACAGCCTCACCTAGATTATTATGTCACCTACGTATGGAATGTCGAGATCCTGAGGATGATGTGGAGGTTGAAGTTTAGCACATAAAACGGGGCATCTGCAATATTTCTCAATGTTTTGTTTCGCATTTTCTGAATTTTGTTCAAATTGGTTTTGGCTGCGGTTTGGATGCCATTATGCCAGGGTGAGACAGCTTCCTGCTTCTTCCCAGTAGCCATTTGGCCCTAGATCAGTTTTGAGTCAAGGTGGATGCAAAGTTAGGGTCGCTATGCCCGTTTTATTAGAGTTATCCCCCCGTCTAAAATCAGCCAATCAATCCTTAAGGAAAATAGTACGGTGGACAATTTGTTTCCATTAAGCTGGATAATCCAACTTTTGCCCAATTTCCGCTGTCAGCGATAGAGTCCTTAAAAACTAGTTTAATACACATTCCTCCTTGCTTACCCACACGTCAAATATAAGATACATGGATATCGTGTAGGGATGACTCGTACGTAAACTTTACGAGTACAAAACCATCGTAAACAGTGCAGTCATTTCGACAAATCTTTAGCGGATAGAAATCGAGAACAAGAAAGAATATTTCGATAAAGCATCAATTGCATTTGATCAGTCATTTATCTAGATTATATTAAAAACGATACTATAAAGTCAATTTCAATATTCATCCTTATGCCGCGACTTTATTCAATAAATTATGAAAAATATGGTAACCGGTAACGTGTTCTTAGGGCCAGTTAAAGTAGAGAAAAGACATCACAAACACACCAACTTTCCTACACAGGAACCTTTCATTATCCTATCCTTCACACACCTGAAATTCACTAGAAAATTTGGTATGGTATGGATTGGATGGGTATGAGGAGTCATGGGACCTTAAACTTTCAGGTTGAAGATTGCGCCTTAATCCGACGTGCAAATATAAACCTAAAACAAAAACTACTGTTATATAGCCAGGCTGCCATTAGAGCGGTTACAGGAAGTAAAATGAACACCACGCTGGTTCGAGAAACCCGCGTTAATTTGCAACTTCTAGGAAAACGAAACATGCTCTCACTCCGATGGGCCCCTGCTTACATATTTCCTTGAATGAATTTGCTGCGAACACCCTGATAGGACACAGCAACCTGGCATTGGAAGACACAGCATTGAGCAACTACTAAGCGAAGAGGCAAGAGTAAGATGAACCCCGAACTGGTTTGGTACTCAAAGCCTCAGGCGAACCACTCCTCGGCTTCTATAACTTAAATAGGTTGAAGAAAATGTATAAACTAAGAAAGAATTCCCTTAGAATTCTCAAATGCTTGGCTGCTCCCCAAATGAGCTGCTCTTCTAATGAACTGCCCTCAACGGGTGTTTGAGTGAGACGCTTATCACATTCATTGTGAACACAGCTCAAGCTCTCGAGCGCGATCAGCATGCGACTCATGCTCATTATAAACAGATCTCATGGTCCTGCGGAACGAGATCGAGACATATATGACATGAAGCGCACTTCCCGAACAGCTCACACCGCGACCCCCTGCCAGCAGAGCACTATTCTCCCTAGTTTGGGGAGAATCTGAGGATGAACCAGAAAAATGTTGAAAATAACGCTCAAGAGCCATTTTTTACGTATCCTCATAATATTTTATAGTCGTTGCTTAGTAAGCAACAAATTGCAAGAAATTGGTTCCCAATGAGCAGGCTATGAAAATTTTATTTTATAAATGAAAACTAATAAGCTTAAAAATATTCGAAAAATATACCTGAAGTTAAAATATATATTTTATAAAATTTGTACATTTCCCCAAAAAAAATAAATATTTTATTGCTAAAATGAGTGCCATAGGAGGTCGCGGCTCTTTGGGTAAAGAAGATCCACCAAAGAGTAGCTCATCCGAAGAAGCACCAAAACGGGTGCGCGATATGGTTAATTTGTTTAACTTTGCAATCGAAAGGAAACAGGAACTGGCGCAGGCAAAGTCCATTCTCTTTAGTGCCAACGAAGCCCAAACTCAGCTTGAGAACGTTGCGGATATTGTCGAGACATCTGAACAAGTTTTATATACCGACTACACCAAGTAAGTACATTTCTCGTTATAACCAGACGTTCATATGTACATTTATTTGCCAATTTTAGCCGCGACATTAATCATTCAACCTGCAACTTTCGCTTGAGTACCACCGAGGATCGCACTATGATCCGTCAGACCAACGCTGCCGGCCCCGGTAGCAATGAGTCCAGCATTGCGGAAAAGTACTATCCAAGCAAGACCACCATACGCAAGAACGACGAAGGAGTTCGCGTTACTATTGATATTTTCTTTGATAAGCATAATGATATCGATATTTCGGGCAGCCGGTTGGTCACAGACATATCGGAGAGCCACATTCTTGCTGATTTTCAGCAGCACTCCATGACACAAGATTAAATTTACCAAATTTATGTTAAGTACACGCCACGTATGCCAGTTATAAGAAAAACAGAATAAAGTTCACCAAAACCAAAAACTACGTTAACTTTGTTTTTACGGAGTTTTATAGTAACTAGTATTTGTAGCATAAAAGTAAACTTTTGTTGTAGTTTATAGTTGGAGGGGCCTAAAATTTTAAAGTTTCATTGTGGGATAATGCCTGACAGTGCGATATCCTGTACCCTTTTTTTCCCTCTTTTCACAAGTTCAATATGACTGTTAGCATTTTTCTATTGGAAAGTACCAATTGAGAAGTTTTGCTATTAGGAAGTTGATTGATATGGTGGCACAAATTACTTTTATGCCTACAACTACAGTAATCTTGTTCCAATGTTGATAAAATTTGAACCATAGATCGAAAGGGAAAGGTGTGCTTCTTTCTATTGAAAAAGGTTGAACACAAATATATTGCTTAGGATCACACGAGTCTCCACACCAACCTCTAGCTGACATGTGTATATGCATATCTGCATGTAGTGGTATTTTGAAGCAGTTAATAGGCGAAGGAGTTTGAAATCAGAAGGGTAAGCGGAAGGGCATCCGGAAAAAGAAAATGAAGAGGAATAGAAAGAGAAATATGAGCTACCTAGAGAGGGTTGTGAGCCAAGCGAGAAGGGGGAATGTAAATCGGGTTATTTCATCGTATAGCTTTTGGAATGAGGATGAGAAAGATCGAGAGAAACAGTACAAAGAACATAAAGTAGAAGAAGAGGAGGAAAAAGAGGAAGGGGAAGGGAAGAGGAATACTATACCTCGAGAGGGGAACAAGGGGTTGGTGAGTTGAGCGAGCAGGGGGCTGAACCCACTAGTTAAATCATAAATTAAAAATGGTTCCTTTTGGAGTCGATTCTTTCAATTGATTCTTGGCGAATATTGCAACACCAATCACGGATTTAGTCAAATTTTCAAAATTAGCTATGTAATACATCTGGTTGCGCATTCATCGTCACAGCCAGCGCCACCGCACGGAGTGTTGAACTCATTTGTGCAGCAAAACTATTTTACAACCCCAACAAAACTTTTATGAACTTATCTTATGTTCTAACGCTATTTATTCCAATGCTTTTTATACTCTCTTAAAGTTTCCCTTAGATATTAACTCGCTTAAAACTCGCTTTACCTTTGCAACACACAATAAACTTGCTGCCATTGCAGCGTTAATTAATTTCATGACAGCCAGCTTTTGTCCATCAACATTGTATGCACTGTTCGGCTGCTAATTAGCAATGCTTAAAAACCAAAATCAGCGAAAATTTTTTCAACAATGAATGAATGCAACGTGGCATATGGCAGGACTGAGACAGCAATAGTGAGAGCAAAAGAGAGCAAGTGAGACGGTGCGACTGAACAAACGATAGATCTAACTAATTAATTAATACTTGACTGATTGTTCAAAATGGCGTTTGGCGGCTGCTTGGCCAGCAATTAGCCATGGCTAAGACTTTCCCGAGGCGAGGACTATGGCTACCATAGAGGCAAAGGGAAAGCGTAGGTGAAGCTAGTGCCGGAGTTTGGGAAAACAAACAATGGCCATCATTTTCCTTGATTTTCATTTATTCTCTAGCATAGGCAGAAGGGGGCGTGGCATGCATTTTGTGCAAAACGTTTCACTTAGCTGTCATGCCTTTTGCTCAGCTTTGCACTAACTACATGTTTTCTATTCCTTTTTGTACGCTGTATACCCTGCATACAGAGTATTATAGACTTGTGCAATGTATGTAACCGGCAGAAGTAGGCGTGGCAGATCATAAGTTCCATGGCAAAAATGACCAGCAGTAAAAGTCGATTCTCTTTGTGGTCTTCTGTCTGTTTTCTTTATGTTCGATGTATTTTTGTAGTTTAACTGGCTTTGAGAATTGTATCGCTATTTTCTAAGAACTTTCACAGATCAGTACTAGTCTCTAATCCCTGAGTCATTGTGGGTCATTCCATATTTCCTCCAGCTGATTCCTATAAATTTGAGCCAAACTCATCCGCTTTCGTCTTTAGATATAAAGCAAACGGTGCGATTCAACATCGCACTCTATGTTTATCGCTCTATCAATCGGTGATACCTTAGGTAGCTAATTTGCTGGACAGCGGAGGCATGGTCCCTTTCGTCGCCTCCCTTCGAACCCGGTTTTGAAGACCTTTCTAGCAGGAGCTTCTTTATCCATACGCATAACATGACTTGGGCAGCGTAACAGTTAAATGTCGAAGGGAGGCAGCTAAGGGGCAGACCATTTCTCCGTTGAAAGGACCTGGTAGAGGGTACACTAGCTACCTTTGGTATCACCAATTGGAGAATACGCGTAGCAGAGATGCCTGCAGGAGAGCTTTATATAAGCCTTTAACCCGGTAACGGGTTGTTGGCTAGTTAAGTTAAGTTAGGTAATTAACTCAAAAATTACAAAAAGTTTGTCACATTTTCCTTGGATTCGAAATATTGATTCTTTGCGAGCATTTGAGAAAAAAATAGCCGATTTTTTTTTTACTTTGCACATCCTGTGCGCATCCGCCAGCTAGGCTGTGACACCATTCCAATTAAGGAACTGAACAATCCGGATGCATATCATGGTCTTTTAAGCTTTAGGTGTGTTCCTATCTGAGAGGGAAAGTTTCTACGCAGCGGGTCACAAACCCTACCCACAACCTATTTTGTTACTAACCTCGTTAGGTCACTTCACTAACATGAGCAGTTATCCTGGGGACAACACGGGGAGGTTAGGCATCAGCTTGCGAACAACCTAGACAAATCAAGTGGTAAAAATAGGACGAAACACGACGTGGAGCAAATAACAATGTCAATAGATCGAAAACTTTATTTTTAGTAAAACCCATATATCTAACATACTGCTTTCTTAGTCTACGGTACCTCTAGATCCATCCTTATCTGCCTGAGATAAGGGAGCATCTTCATCGGTTGCCTGCCGGCTGATGATAAGCAGACGGTCATTAGTGCCGGCGACTTGACCCTCATAAAAGTATAATTATCAGTATGGCATGTAAATAGAAATTCTGTAATTTCTTTCTATAATAGTTTTACAATCTTCAAATATATATCTATAACATTAAACAACTTGGTTAAGATAGAGATCAAAAGTTTTCGCTCTGTTCCAATAGAACCTAGGCCATAGGCCTTTCATTGAGCTAAAATTTGTTGTATAGTGTTATCATTAATCACTTGTTTCTTCCAGCACAAATTGACACTATGATTCTCTCCTTGGACTCCTTGTATACTTGTGTAGAATATTCATTGATACTAGCCGAAGAGAACTGAGGTAATCACCTCCAAAACAGGCTGGTTTTGTCTGCATTGTAATCTGTTCGGTTGTAAGTCGCTCGTCAAGCCAAATCAGCTTTCTCGATAGTTGACTGATTTCTCTCTCCTTGCATTAAATTTCACTTTACAACTCCAAAAACTGTACTTCTTAGGGTCTATCATCTTCGGTTAACTGAAGTTATTTTTTCTATCTTGTTAGAATCTTTTAAATTGTTTTGCCTTTGCTTGGTAGAGAAAGCGAGAGGGAGAGAGTTGTGTCTTGTTTCTTGAAAAATAATGACTGCACATTAAGTATATGTCTAACATGCTAGCAACAACAACAGAACACACACGCACACACACACACACACATACAGCGACACACAGATACGGACAGTGTCGCCGCCATGACACAAAGCAAGTAAAATGTCAACAAATGACAACAGAAATATGATGCAAATGGCTCATGTAAGTGGTTCTATATACATACATATATAAAAAGGGACAACTTAGGATGCAACAACAACAACAACAACAACAACAAAACCAACAATAACAACAACTCAAACAGGCGCATTATCAAGCAGTGGGTGGCATTCAAGCCAAGTCAAGACAAGTCATGTCTCTTAGCCAACTCTTATAGCCAAGTCACAGTCATGTCTGTATGTTGTTGTTGTTGTTGTTGCAGCTGTTGTTTTTGTTGCTTGTTGTAAACAAGAAATAAAGCTTAAAGTCTGTATATTTTACTTTGCAATTTTTCATGAACGCTCTTGTTGCTCTTGCTATTTATTTGCAAAGTGAAAGAGATGCGCCTTAAATGTTTTATGGCAGTTCAAAAATCACGCATACGCAACGTTGCCAATTAAAATGTTGCATACAATAAGTGTGTACATATGTACATATAAATGTTGTGTGTGTGTGTGTGTGTGTGTGTGTGTGTAGGTCTTTGTGTGTTTACGTGCTGCCAAGGCCATTGAAAATGGCGCCTTTGTCTGACTGCCACGCCCCCCGTCCCCACTTGTCTCTTGTCTTATCATACGCTTTGTTGGTCTTTGTTCTTGTCGTTGATTTTTGTCGTTGTGGCTCGTTTAGCTTCAATTAAAAGCGCATTTAATATAAATTGTTTGAAAGCAACTGAACTGCATGCCGAGTCCCCATTTTGCTTTTAACTTTTTTTTGGAAACTTTTCACCGCCGATCTGTCTCAACCACTCACTCTCGATTTCTGTCTGTACCTTTGACAACACATGGAAAAATGCCGCTGATTGTCATTGGCATGGCCCACAAATGTTGTTGTTAATACCTTTTGGGACTGCGCCTGGTTTGGACGCCACTCGCCAGGCATCTGCAGGATTGAATGCTATGAATGTCAGACAAATGGCCGAACAGCAGACACGGACCAAAGCGAAAGGCTCGATGTTGACATGCTTTTGCTCGAGATTTATAAATATCTGCAGCAGCTGCGCAATCAAAAAAGTTTGCCAGAGTTGACAACTTAAGGAATATTGAGCAAGTTTGTGGCAGTACTCTTTAGTTCGGGACGAGATTTGTTGCAATGGTATGAAGTTAGCGTGATTCCGCTTTGGAATTTTATTAATACAACATTTTTGCTATGAGTTTGATTTTCTCAGAGTACGAAAGCAACAACAAAACCACTACGTTGGCAATGCCAAAGAGCACAAACAAAACGATTACTTTTTCGTCCTTTGATGAGCTTTGATTTACCGTAACGTCACCAAAACGAAAACGCCACATTTGAATTTCCTCGATGAGGATGTCGATCGAGCTCGATGAAGAATTCTTGTTGATCGCTTGCGCTGGAATCGAAGACGTTAGTACACACATGATCAGCGTAGTAACATCAAGAGAGTTGGATGATTCCCGAATTCATCGCAGCAAGGCATAAGAAGAGGAAGAATATAAGAATTACTTCCATATGTTCTCGAAATACCTAAGTGTTGTTCGTTGTTTCTCTTGCCAATGGGATATTTGACCTTAAATCAAGGAAAATGCGACAACTTAATGTGTTTCCCCATACATCCACTATGCTTGCTAATATGGGTGGGAACAGTGTCTGCTTATAGAATCGATCGGCTCATCGATAAATTTTTTGTAAAATTATGAACGGTTATATGCAAACTTTCCAAGGCAGTTAAAACTATTGAAAATCTGCAACGGTGCTTTTTATTTAATCGTGTGATAATTGTGTAATCGTTTTCTTTAACCCAAAACATAAACCAGTAATATCTAAAGTATTTTGCATATATCCGATTATCGCTTGCATGCAAAACAGTTTGCATTTTCGCTATGCCGTGTAAGCGATATCGATAATCGGTCTTTTGAAATATTTCGCACATATCAGATAATCGATTATATGAAATTATCGCATAAATGCGATAACAGTGCAGCATTTTCGCTATTGTATATAAGCGATATCAACTGTAGTATAAAGAATAGTAGCTTTTTAAAGTTTTAATAAGGTAAAAGATTAAATAAAAGTAAGCCACAAATCCAGAGATTTCTGCAGAGTTTTGGGTTTGGCTGCAAAACTAACCACGCTGCTCTAGAGCTACCAAAGCGCCACTAATACTGTCATAGTCCCAATATTAGCTCATATTTTTTTGGTCTAACTTGAGCTACAGCTATTTCAACTAATTGCTAATACCCTTACCACATAACTAAAACACTTTCGCTTTAGCTTGTACAAACGGCATCAACATGTTGTGCGTCAAATCAGCAAGGAAGCGCATTGAGATTATCCTCATTATTTGTACAAAATAAACCCGGCTAAAGCCTGCCAAAACTAGTCAAGGCTTCTCACAACAATTCGGCAATTTGTGGTAAATAGCAGCAAAGTTGAAGGCTGCCTGTCAGTCGGTCAGCTAGTCAGTTGGTGTTTCAGTCAACTAGCCAGTCATTCAGCCGGTTGTCCACTTGGCCAGTCATCCACTTTGCTGGCCAAAAAGCGCATTGATATTCCATGCCCGACACGCGCTGCTGTTGCCATTGGTCATTGATGCTGCTCACTAACGATATATGTCCTTAAGCCAACACAACACAGTGCCATAAAAAAGTATGCACACACACAGAGATACACATACAAAGCCAGCCAGATACTTTCACATATATTTAGCTATAGATGGCAAAATATGGCAGTTGCAGCCGCTGTTGCCGAAAAATGAAGCAGCCTGATGGCATGACTTGGCCAAGTTCAGAAGAGATAGTGTGTTCCATAGCAGATTGGATGCGGAGCAGCGACAGGGGATGCTACCCAATGTGGTCGCAGTTTTGTTAACTTTTTACGTATAATGAAATCAATTCACAAGTCACGTTGTTGCTGGACAATAAATACATCAGAGTCTATTTAATAAAATCATGATGTGCACTTTGGGATGTTTGATGTTGCACACAGATACAATCATGCACACACAGATACCCACTTCATATGTTTCGCCATATCGATTTGATATTGTAAATAATTTTTGGCTCATTGGAATGCCGCATATTGCCATATAAGCATTACTTAGCCATCTCTTTCTCTCAATAAATCTATCACTTAAATCAAATTCTTTTATGTGGATTTGGCCGTAGTAGTTACATTGTACAGCTATGTTGCTCCTTGAGCAACTTTATATTGATCTCTGCTGGTTTGTTTATGGGTCCCGCTTTTAGCCTTGGGGCAGCTGTTGCTGTTCCTGCTCCTTGGGTTTATTCTTGCCACATTCTTTTCTACTTTGATTGGCCGCAAAATGCCCCAACAGCATTGGTTATGGGCTGCAAGGTGAGCTCCTTAAATTAGGCAACTACAAATGCAGCATAATGAACAAATTAGGCCTATGTACATATTCACATATGCCAAAGAATTTATATATGTAACAAGCAAACTTCACAAAAACCTTCTCCCTAATACTGTCTACAATGTGTGAACATTTGGTTCAAATCGGTCCAAGCGTTTTCGACTTTTGCGAGCACATCACTTTTTTAGGCTTAATTTTTATGCATATATGTATATAGATTCGGAGTACAATATGTGTAATTTAGTGAGCAGGGATATTGTTGGGTTGGCTTAAATTTTAGGACAAAATGGTCTCTCTGCACCACAATGCAGGCTGTATTGAATAGAATTGTGTTGAATAGAATGTTGACTCGTTGTGCAATAAACAGTATCTACTCTGCTTCTCTTTACTTGAAAGCTTAAGATGGATGTACTGATTCTTCCAATACTTTAAGTACTTTAAGTTGTGACTGAGGCACTGGCCATTGATATAAAGTATCTCGGGTTGGCATTTAACGCTAAGCTAACCTGGAAAGTGCACATGGAACGGAAGACCGAACTTGTTCTCTGAGCTTTCTGAAAGTGCAGATGGTCCTTTAAGAAAGCCGAACTCTGTATACCGGTTGTACATAGCTTTAATCAGGCCCAAAGAGAACAATAGTTCAGTCTAGCGTCACTCTTCTGACCAAATTGCAGAGGCATGCGTGCTCAGGGATCACAAGCGCACCTCTATTGATGTGTTTGTACGACAAGAATCTATGAAAGCTGCTGGCAGACTCAACAATAACGGAGCATGGACAAACGAACTCGGATTTGGTCACATACTAATAGCCACACGCTTTTCCCGATGCTTGCTGATAGTGTTGTATCAAATGTGGAGTTTGGCCGCAGATACAATGTGGTGTTTCCGCCAAGAGAGCTCGGAGCGATTCAGGACTCATACTGAGGGGTACACCCATGCGGTCTACAAAGAAAGATGGGATTGGTGCTGGTTGGTATCTTGATGAAAATTCAAACTACTCATGACATATAGTTTGCCGTCAGTTTTTCAAACGGAAATCGTCACAATTCTGAATGTCACGAGGTGCACCCATGAAAGACAGCTAGCTTTTTGTGTTGGGCATGTCTTCAAAGGGTTTCCTATTGGATTTGAGCACTTTAGTCGCTATAGTTGGGTAATAGTAAGAGTAAATAATAATTATCGAAATTTTTTTTTTTCATTTTTTTGGTGTTTAAATTTCTCCTAGCTAATTTCGGTTGTTTTGATAGACGTGCGGAAAAGCCTGAGTTGTTTACCAACTGTTTATTTTAACTTAGAACAAAGTCATAGCAGCATTTGTTTTATATGGCGAGTTTTTAAAGACAAATTTAAAAAGTGTCCCATAGTTTTGTTGAGCACTGTATTAATATTATTGTATTACTATAAAAAACCTGTAACTCAGAAATCGGTCTTCGAAGTAAGAAAGAAATTGCATTTGCTACAAGTATATACAAGTATTGTGCAAAACTGTGCCCAGTATTTAGCGTGTGTACCCAGTATTTATGCGCTTTCAGCTACTGCGTCGGCGCTTTAAGCGGCAAAGGGCGCCAACAGCTGTTAGATTCAAAATTCAACACAAGATTGATAATAAAGCGTTAACTTAATGCAATGCAATACAAAAAAAGAGCGCAACATTTTAAAGTTTTCTGCTTAAAAGAGTTTAATTGTTTTTAAGAGAGAGTCTAAGAGTTGATGTGCAATAAGTTTTGTTCTCTTTGTGTAGGAACACTGCAGCTACGCCTTATCAGCGCGTTAACTAGCACAAACGCACAAAACTGTGCTACGCTCAGCTGTTTGCTCTTAAGCGCGTGTTTACTTACTCTCTTTGACGCTCGGCGCTCTTAACCATGACCACGGCTAACTTCGTTACGCTTAAGCTGCGCAGCAATTTTCGAACTTTCGTCGCTAGACTTCGTGTCGCTTTCGTGCTCGTGGCACAACTTGTTATACATTTTCGCACGAGCGGCGAATGCGGCGAAAACGAGCGTCTTCGTGTGTGTATATGTGTGTGTGCGCTGCAGCCTCCTCGCATATCTGGAAAGACTTGACCGAAACAGTCAGTAGATGCGTGGCGAACGTTGAATTTAACGGTCGGTTTGGCAGTGAAAGTGCCGTCGATATTGTATTTGTGGTGCTTTCAGAGTTGTTTTGTATGCAAAGAAAAACAAGCAAATAAAAGTGTGCGAAAAGCAAAAATTACAGAGCCAAAAAAATTCAATTATATAAAAAGTGCGCTAAAATAAACAAAAATTGCTGGTAAATAATTTATAAAATTTATTAGCCAAGTATATTTGCTGAGTGTGTGTGTGTTCTATACATATATATAAAATCCGCATATTATTGCCAACAATTTAAACTTTTTGCCTTAGACATAAGTTGCTTATATTTGTTGCGGCATTTTCTTGCTCTGATTACATGGCGTATACGCGTTGCTTGCACGTTGCGTATACGCGCTGTGTGCGCCATATACATATATGTATATGTGTATGTGAATTGTATGTCTAACCCAAATTTGTGTGTGTGTTGTTGTTGATGTTGTGTACCGTCAGCTGGTGAGTTTCTATGGCAAGTTAATTTTATGGATTTTTCTTTAGCCAGTTTTGTTTACTTTGCTTAAATGCTAAAGCGCTACAAGTTTTGGGCCAAAAGCGTTAGGCAGCTAGCTGGCATTTTTATTATATGACCAAATAGTTTTTGCTTGCCACGAACTTGGCCAACTGTTTGGGATTTGGGCACGGTTAGCATCATCAAGTTGCCAACTTTTTTCATACAATGATTTGTTGATTTTTGTTTGATTTTCTTAGCCAGCGTTCTCTTGTTTATTGCTATTGCTATTGCTATTGTTGTTGTTGTCATTTGATTTTTAGTACTTTTGGCAAAGTCAACATTCGTTAGCAAAAATTTCGCTCACGTTTCGCTTCGTTGTGTCCAAAACCGAGAATCTAGGACCCAGTTTCTAATTCCAAGCTTCCAGCTCCCAGCTCCCAGTTACCAAAAAAAAAAAAAGCTTCTCAATTTCATGAGCAGCTGAACGCGCTTTTATTTGTTCCTGCTCTGTCACTGGCTTTCATTGTGTTTGTTTTTCTCGCCTCTTGCACTTAATAGTGTTGCTGTACAGCAGAGACCTGTGTATGTGTGTCTATCCGTCCGTTTATCCTTAAGATAATTTATGTGGTGATTAGCTGCTCTGAATTATTGCGCAAATTATCAAGTGTGCTATAAAATTTCACTGTGCTATCGTATTTATTTACACAACTTGAACCCCTCATAAACAGCGCCCCCCGCCGATAAGCAAACCCTGCCCCTATAAAGGACATGCTTAAGGGTCTCATGTGCATCGTTTCACTGTTTGTGCGTGTGTAACAAATTGCATGAGTTTGATTTTCAAGTGTGAAAAATTGCATGAAAACAGATTCTTTACACTTGGTGGCTTTTTGCATTTTATTGGCATTGGGGGGTTCTCGAGTTGATTAAAGTTGAAATTGGAATTGTTCCAAAGTTAACGTCATTCTGGTGTTGGGGTATTTTAATTGTTCCGAGCTCAAAACTGAGACATGTCTGGGTTGAGTTGAAATCTAATATTTCTTAGGTTCAAGAGAATGAGATTTCTATTGTTTTGTACCATTATGTATAAACGAAATGTTTATTTAAATACATATGCCACATAAATAAAAGCAAATTTAAAAGAATTTAAATTGAAAACATCTGAAAATCATTTGGGTTTTATATGAGCAATAGTACAATATGACAATTTACTTTGATGAAATCTTATTTTATTCATTTTATATATCAAAGCAATGCATTTATGTTTCAAGAGTTTGCCAATAGAGATATTTTCATATTGTGTGTTTGATTCCAAACAAGAAATTCTACACTTTATCAAAATTCAATTAAAATTCTTTGTGATGGCATTTCCAAAAAAAAAGAATAACTGGATAAGATTGAAAAAGTTTTGAGAACTGCTTTAACAATTAATAGTTATTGCTCTCAGCTAAGTCTATATAGTATAGTTCGCCATACACAAGATAGTGGCAGATGATGGAGTAAATAAAAGCTTGGGAAGATGATGCTTTGAATGAAAAAGATTAGAACAAGGAATGCCCTCCACTTAAACTTTTTTAACGTTTTGAATAAACTTTAAAGTTTGTTTAGAGACAAAGAAGGGCTTAAAAGAGTAGCTTTTCATCATATGCTGGAAAACTAGAATGAGCTTAGTTTAGACAAATATGTATACTTGAAAAGCGCGATATGAGGGTGCTCTAGAAATGTTTAGTTTAAGAGAGAGGCTTAAGTCAACCGTGCTTGAAGTTGAGTTTCCTTTCTTTTTTGGTCTCAGATGTCTTAACTGTGGATGGACGAATGTAGCTAGAGGGAGAAGCTGTAGAGTTCAATTGGTTAATAGTTTTTATGGGGAACTTGAAGCCGAATAGCTCGAAATCAGCTGAAGAAAACTAATTTTCTTTACTCTTGCTTAAGTGTATAATTTCGCTCGTTCTCTCGGTGCCGTGGCTGATACAGAGTGCTTGAGATATGCTTCAACCAACAGTTGATAGCCATTGACTGCCTTTTGAGTCGTTGTTCGAATAAGGTTTTGCGCAACTATTACTCGTGTCACACGACGAACACCATACAACGCCCAACATGTTCGATGACCACTAGATATGCACGATCAGCGTATGTGGTCGGGCAGAGTGGTGTGTACGAGTTGCGACGCTGAAGTTACCGGGCACGTTTTGCTAACGCCAACGATTTAATTACAACGCATTTGCTACAAACGTTAAACATTCCTATATTATAATTATAACCACAATACAACATATATTATCATTAAAATAGACATTAATACTAAATTCGCGATGTTTTATTGCAAACCATAAGACGCTCTTCCACAGCCTCAGTCCTGACAAACCAAACTCGGCCATGCCTCTGACAATATCAGAAGTGGCATACAGAGCGCAATAAGTAAAAGTACTAAAAAAAAAACAAAGTGAATTTAGTGTCAATATCGCAAGTATTTAAAAACACATTTGTTAATACGACGCTGTGACGTGAAGCAGAAAAACATTAGCAAAAACGAAAATCCTTCTGTGCATGTATTACAGTGACCTTGAAATTGCGAAATGACGGGAAAAAAATATCAAAGCAAAAACGACTTACAGAAAAAATGCCGACAGGCGGGTTTATCAACATCAGGCAATCGTGAACAATTGTTTAAAAGATTAAACGAGCATAGTAGTGGCGACGAATACGAAAGTTTGGAATCGGAAACCCAAGCTCTGAAAACAAAAATAAATGAACTCGAGAAAAGCATGCGGCAAATGCAAGAACGATCATTTCATCCCTCGTTAATTTCATCACCATTTCCAGAACATTCGAGCAATCGCGACGCAATGTATTCGCGACACGGCAACGCGACGCCACAAGTAACGGTAAATTCTTTGTTGCCTACGACAACGGCTCGAACACCATCTTTTCAACACAACGTTTCTCACCACGAACACAACATGAATCGCGTCATACAAGTTGTAACGACTCCGCAACAAGCTGTCAATACAGAAACGATCGTGCCTTACGAAAATGTAGCAACGTCTCAGCTGCATGGGCAACGTAACCTTGCGAATGTTGCAACGTCTCCGCAACATTCTCATATTTCGAATATTTTTGTGCCTAACGAAAATGTAGCTACGGTTCAGCTGCATGAGCAACAATATCGCAATGTTGCTACGTCTCAGCAACACGTTGATGAAATAAATACGTCTTTACCTATCGAAAATGCAGTTACGGCTCAGCTGCAAGGCAGATACGGAAATGCTGCAACGTCTCAACAGTATTCAAATTATTTCACGACGATCTTGCCTAACGTAAATTTGGCTACGGCTCAGGGGCAGCAAAACACTTTTGAAAACGGTCAATACACGCAACAACAACAACAAAATGTGCCAACTTCAAATGTATACGCAACAAATGTCGAACATAAACGTAACATGTCGCAATGTGAATACGCTCCTAATTCCTTTGGACACGTTAAAGAAATTGTGGCACTACTACCAGAATTTAATCCTTCGTCTGACAAATCGTTAGATTCGCGGCAATACATAAAACGTGTCGAAACTCTACGCAATGCATATCACTGGGACGATCGAACGCTTATTTTTGGAGTGCAACAAAAAATGCAAGGTGCAGCACGATACTGGGTCGATTCACTAGAGGTAGTTCTCCAGAATTGGCAAGAATTTGCAACGAAATTTATGAACGATTTTCCATGCATTGAGAACGCGGCCTGATTTTCACATAAGAATGTCAAAGACACGAAGATCATTTAACGAGTCCCCGCAGGACTATTTTTATAAAATGCTCGCAATTGGTAAAAAGGGTGAGTTGTTAGATTCAGCTATTTGTACACATATTATAAACGGTATAAATGACTACGACCTAAAAAGAAAAATATCAAATAATTACGTAAGGTGCAACGATTTGCTACGAGATATTTTAACTTATACGGCTCATAACGAAATCAAACACGCTCCCCTTATTACGATAAAGAAAAACATTACCTCGTCTGTGCAGCGTTCAGACCAAGCAACAGTAACCGAGCGCCATATCGGCAATAAGGGTGAAAACTCTATTAAATGCTACAATTGTCAGAAAATAGGACACTTCTCGTCTAAATGTCCAGAGCCTCAACGCAAACCACGATGTGCGATTTGTAAGCGCACTACACACGATACCGAAAATTGCCCAAACAAAATAAAAACAAACACGGCAGTTAATAAGATCGACGCAAATACAGTTTCAGCCATGTGCACTACACACGATTCCCAAAAATCAGCAAAATAAAATAGAAACAGACACGACAGTAAATAAAATTGATGAACACCAAATTTCTGATATATGCACAAATATTTTGGTTAACGGGAACGAAACCAAGGCGTTTGTTGATCCAGGCAGTACGCGAACGTTAATACGATCTACGTTTGCCGAACAGATAGGAGTAGCGCAAAGATGCGCTGTTACTTTAAACGGTTTTGGCGGCGGAAAATTTTATTGCACAAGAAAACTGGTCTCGAAAATTGTTATTGACGGAAATATGTTTGAAGCCGACGCTTTAATAGTAGATGACGATTTACTCACAGAAAACGTTCTTCTAGGCAAGGACGTGTTGTGCCGTGATGGTAACAGATTGATCATTCATGGTAACGAATGCTCAATTGAAAATATACGCAAGATATCCACGAACGATGCTCTGCATGTCGTAGAGACGGTCACCGATTGTTCAGCCATTGCTAAAGTTAAAGCCAACAAAGAGCTGATCATACATCGTGAAGGGACTAAGATGGCTCATGTCGATGCTATGAGGCCGCGCACCAGACTTGTCCGCAGAAAGGACACATGACGAAATTATACGCGCTATAACAAACGAAGTCGACGATTGGCTTATGACGATGCAGCTGCAAGATCCGTCACTGGTGGAAATATTTAAGGTGCTAAAGGGTCATATTAATACTGGTCAAACAAAGCAGCTACAAAAAGATTACGTGATCAAAAATCATCGGTTATATCGTAAAGTAAATGGAGATATACGTTTTGTTGTGCCGAGAGCAGTACGTTGGCGAATAGTAAAATTATGTCACGATGACGCAGGTCATTTTGGCTTGGAGAAAACAATTCAACGAATTGAACAACGGTTTTGGTTTCCAAAAACACGCAAGTACGTAAAAGACTACATTTCATCATGCATCCAGTGTTGCTTCAATAAATCACACGGTGGGAAACCTGAAGGACGTTTACATTACAATGACCATGAGCCGATACCTTTTCGACAGATTCACGTAGACCACTTGGGTCCTTTTATACGCAGCAAACACGGAAACACACATATACTGGCCGTTTCCGACTCATTCAGCAAATTTTTAATTGTAAAGCCGGTAAAAAGTACAAAAACGCTACCAGTCATCAACGTTTTAAATGAAATATCGAGCTATTTTGGTTTGCCCAAGCGTATCGTATCCGATCGCGGAACCGCGTTCACCTCAAAACAATTCGAAGAATACTGCCAACATAATCAGATAAAACATATCAAGAATGCAGTAAGAACACCTCGCGCTAATGGCCAAGTGGAACGCGCTAATCAGATGATTTTGAATTTTATACGTACTGAAGGCAACGCACCAAATAATTGGGACCAAAATCTTCATAATGTGCAGTGGACAATCAACTCGCAGCGAAACGAAACCTCAGGGTCTAGTCCAAACGATCTTGTATTTGATTTCAAACTTATCGACGTTACTCAAAACCAGCTAACAGCTGCCATACACGATGACGTGGATACCGATGCCAAATCCGAACATATCAACGAGAGACGAAATCACGCAGTGCTTAACATTGCAGCCGAACGAGCCAAATGGAAGAAGCGGTTTGATAACAAACACACTAACCCCGTTTTATATTCCTCAGGTGATCTTGTAGTGGTGCAAAATGAACCAACGTCAACGGGCGAGTCTCGAAAGTTGGAGCCACGCTACCGCGGACCATACCAAGTTACGAAGATCCTTGGTAATGACCGCTATGTAATCGAAGACATTCCAGGTGTTCAGATCACCTCACGTAAATATTGTTCTGTTTACTCGTCTGACAAAATGAAGCCATGGTGTTACGCTACTCCCGAGCTGGATGTGGAATCCGATGACGACGACAGCAGAATCGGGGACGATTCTACGTCAGGATTGGCCGAGCTGTCACACGACGAACACCATACAACGCCCAACATGTTCGATGACCACTAGATATGCACGATCAGCGTATGTGGTCGGGCAGAGTGGTGTGTACGAGTTGCGACGCTGAAGTTACCGGGCACGTTTTGCTAACGCCAACGATTTAATTACAACGCATTTGCTACAAACGTTAAACATTCCTATATTATAATTATAACCACAATACAACATATATTATCATTAAAATAGACATTAATACTAAATTCGCGATGTTTTATTGCAAACCATAAGACGCTCTTCCACAGCCTCAGTCCTGACAAACCAAACTCGGCCATGCCTCTGACACTCGCAAACATGTTGCAAATAGTATGATTTCTAGAAAATCGTGCGTTTTATAGTATGCAGCCGAAGTCCTGCTCTATCAGGCCTGCTTTTATCAGCCACAACATTTGTTGGGAAGAAATAAGCAGCCAGCTAGTAACAACTGCTGGAAATCTTTCACTCCCATTAATCACGCCTTAAAAGGCGCCATAAGAGCAGCACCGCGGAGTTACTGAGACAGAATGTAATATAATGTAATCGAAAAGATTCAGCTAAGATTTACTTGGAGCTTGTTTTGATATGATAGAGTTTAAGCCAAATATAACAAATAATTTTAGTCTGAACGTAACCTTCATTAGCCTTTTACATTTTAATGTTCAATAAGCTTATTAGCTAACTAAGACGTAGTTCAGATTGATTAAGGAAAGTACTTCAGTTTCGTGGTTTATTTCTAAGACGACTGTAAAGTAAATTACTTAATTCGTTGTTTGCACAAATCACCTAAATTTAGACGAGCTAAAAAAGAAAATGAGCTTCAATAAGAGCAGCTTTTTAGTCGTTCTGCGAAAAGTCGTTAGAGTGAAATCATTCAGGGGTAGACAAAAGATCCCAGCTACTCCAACTTTAAACAATGGATAAAATGACTTTTGCAAGAATAAGTTTTCGTAAGCATACCAGGGATCGGGATATCTACGAAGAAAAGTTGTGAATGTGTCTCGCACCTTCGGCCAAAGGGCAAGAAATTAACTTCTAAAAATATCCCCTTAATTTAGTCGCGCTAAAAAAGAAAATGTGCTCTTATACGAGCAGCTTTTTAGTCGTTCTCCGACAAGTCGAAGGGTGGAATTTTTCAGGGGCAGAAAAAAGATTACAACAACAGCAACTTTAAATTAGGGATTCGATAAAAGGGCAAGGTGAGCTACCATAAGGCTACCAGGAATAGGCAGCGGCAGCAGAGATGTCAACAGAATTGAAGTCCCTGCAATAGTATTTGTATATCAACAGAGTAAAGTTGTGAATGTGACTTGCGCCTTCAGCCAAAGGGCAACAAATCAACTAGTCAGCTGCCCGTGCCGATCCCTGCTATGCACTAAGCAGAAGTACTTCTATTTGATCGACTTAAGCATTTGATAACATAGCTACTGAATCCGTGCCAGAAATTGCTACAATTAAAAGTATAAAGCTTAACATATTTTCAGGCCTAAGTAACTGATTTATTTTCACGTGCCAATTTAAGACCTTTGACTTTCTTACTTTCTGGCCAAAATAACACTCTATTAAGACCCATTTCCTGCTCTGATGTTTTAATGTTGTGATGTAATTCAATAATTAAATGCCACAATTCTTAACTAAGCTCAACTGGCAACTAATCACTTGATCCATTCGCAAATTAATTACATTTAAAGCAGCTGCTATGAGTACAACAAAAACAACAGCAACACCAAAAATGTTGAAACAACTCAATTGAAATTCATTTACAAGGCGGCTACTTTAAGTAGCTTATCCCAACACAAACCCACACAAATACAAACCACACACACACGCACACACATACACACACACACACACACACACACACACACACACACACACACACACTACATGAGAGTTGTACAATAAAATTGTTGCAAAAATAAAACCATTAACTTGACTAAACAACAACAACTGAATGTGGAATGAGCTGCAGTGGAGTTGCGCGACAGTTAAATACTCTATAATCATATTTTCCACAAAAAAAGTTACTACGTTTCAAGGCAACTGTCATATTTGATAGTTTGCAGCATAACAAGCGGTTCGTAGTTCACAAGTTTATACAAAGTCCTTCAAACGTTGAGAGTTCAAGGCAAAACGATACTAACGGGTGGAGAGATTTCATCGAAAAAATATAATCATAGTTTTGCTTATAAGGCTCAAACGCGCCAACACAACAAATTTGGTGGCTTTAGTTTATCTAGAACAACTTATGTTTACTTGTAATGAAACTTTGCTACTGTTTATAGGCGAAGCTGGAGATTCAACGCCTTTAGGTGCCCTTCTTATATGTTTTGTATTATTTCATTGGTACTAGAACTTTCGAGATATGCAATATGCTTCTGTTCTGACAGAACAAATGACAGTAGTGCTCCTTATTGTCAGTTATAAGTTTTCAACAACATGACTTTTGTTATTTTTTGATAAATCAGCAAAAGTTTTCATCGTTGTTGTCTCCATTTAGGGATGTGTTTTCCTTTTGCATCGCTGTTTTATCGACAAAGACGACTGTCATCATACAGAATTGTCTGTGTCGACAGTTTTGAAAACGAAGAACAGTTATATGGAAATTTTCTGTATATAACTTCTGATTCGATGTCTTTAATCGGTGTTGTTCAATTTTATAGTAGGACACTTTTTGTCTTGAGCCAAAGTACGGAAAACTTCTTTTATTCCCGGAATGTGATATACCATTTGAAAGCTTGATCTTTCAGCTACATTTCGCATATGGTTTGATATTATAAGTTTTTACTCAGTTTGGCGCAATCTGGCTTAGATTGCATCAAACTTAAAATCGAAAATCTTAAAAAAGGTGGGGCTAAACCGGACAAGCAATCTATGGTCCAGTTATAATAATAATGAAAGAAATGCACCTTTTTTTTTTTTTGATCGGAAAAATTGGTAATTCCGAAAGTTTTGACGACTGACTCTAAATAAAACTAGATTGTAGCTTATACCTGGGAGCATTTAGGCAGTGTTTGGCCGTTCCGATACGATGCTTGATGCGAGATATCGCAACGGTTTAGACCCATGTCCTGTTTAGCCACAGTCTCACCTACTGCATCCTACTGACGTTAAGATGGCAAAAATCAACACAATTCGATCAATTTCTTCATTATGTTTCGTTTCTTTTGGTAAAATTTAAGGTCAACAGTCACAGATGGATATGGCTTAACAAATATAAAAGACTATCTGCCATCTGCCTATTACATGCGATGCACAAGTCTTCAATACTCTACACTTTGCAGGGTATCCCAAACGCAGACCTTGATGTACGAATTTAGCTCTCTATTATAAGGCTTGACAAACATTTACGTCGCTGTGTGTGTGGCTTACGCATTACGCATTGCGAGAGTGAGAGAGCAGGCTGTACACACACACGCACACACACACACACACACACACACACACACACACACACACACACACACACACACACACACACACACACACACACACACACACACACACACACACACACACACACACACACACACACACACATATATACACACATTGAACGTCCTTTGCACAAATTAGTATGATTTCCAAATAAATGAAAGTTTAAGCCAAATTTAATGCACGGATTAGCGATAACAGATACTACTACAAGGACGAGCGCAACTGGGGATAGCGGGGGGGCATCTCGGGGGAGTTTCAGAGCAGCCTATCTTCCTTTGCATATGCCAAATGCCTAATGATTTATGACTGAGCTAGTCAGCAAGTCGGCATCAGAGCATCAGTGTCGGCTTTTTGGGGTACACGGCATCAGCGTCGCCAAAGTTTTGGTCAGTCTGGCAGTTCGTTTGAGCTCTTGAGAGTTGCCGATAAGCAGCTGAAAATGTGAAAAAGCGTGAAAAACTTGAAGCCACATGTTGAGGTAGGGATGTTGAAATGAAATGAATTCAATTTCAAGTTTCACAACTCAGCATGATTTCTATCAGCTGACCTCAGAGTAAAGCTGAGAGTATCTTCAAGAGACTATGCTAAAAAATGGCGTCGCCCCCTAAAAGTATGCTTCAAGATAAAAAGCAAAAGTTAAGCGCACTTTTCAGCGAAGCAAAAGCAAAGCAGTTTAAAGTTGTGTACTTGATGCTGTTGTTGTTGTTGTTTATTACTTTGGCCGTTGTTGTACGCATTTAAAAGTTTACTACTTTTCAAGTGAGCTGCTTCTGTATTTTACTCCTTTTCATACCCTGTACACGAAGCGTAAAATGGTATTATAGGTTTGTGCAATTTGCGTAACCGGCAGAAGGAGGCGTGACAGACCATAAGTTCCATGGGCAAAAATGGTTAGGAGCAATAGTCGAATCGATATAGACATGTCCGTCTGTCCGTCCTTCCATATGAACGTCTAGATATCAGACACCATAAGAGGCACAAAAATTTACCAAAAGATGCGCATATACACCGAAAAGATGAAGTTTGACATATTTTTGCGGTATCCAGCCGCTCCGTTCAGTCTATCATCTCAAAACTCAACAGAGGTGTGCGTCGAGTTGATGGGCATCTACGTTTCAAAAATTATCGGAATCGCATATATATACATCAGCAGTTATAGACAAACATATGCAAATAAAATGTGCCAAAATTGCACTGCATGTAGATATGGATACGTGTGAGCTAGAGTTATAAAATTTGGTGTGGAGACTCGTGTGACACTAATCGTTAAAACTGTATCCAACTTTGTTCAATAGAATCGATTTACCTTAATTACTGCCACACCCCCTATATATTGATTTGAAAATTGCCACAGACATTTATACATGTATTTTTGATCTATATTACAAAACTCAATGATATTGGCTCAAGAATACTGGAGTTATAGACATTAGCGTAATTTTTGCCCTACTTTTCAATAGGAAAACTTGTCAATTGGAACTTCCAAATAGGAAAATGCTTACAGTCATATTAAACTTGTAAAAAGAGACATAAAAGAAAATACTTTCGTTTCCATTTTAGCGTATGCTGGATTTAGTGGTTATGGGGAAAAAAGGGTACAGGGTATTCTACTGTCGGGCACAAATTTTTTTTTTTTTGTTGAGTCGCTGTAGACGTATTGTGAAATTTTAAATGGATTTTGAATTGGGCTCGTTGGGAAAATAATTATGCAATTTTAATGAGCTCTTATTTTTGTTATTATTAAAACAACAAATAAACAAGTTAAGCGTCCGTTAGCTGATTAAGTGAGGAAAGCGGAAAAGTTGTAAGTTATTGCATTAAGTATACGCATTATTGGTTTCAGCTTAGTGCCATAATTATCTGTCGGCTTTATGAATATGTATACTCAGAAAGCACTTTAAGCTTAACAGGAAGTATTTTAGTAAAGTTAAAAATTCAAAAAAAAGTTAATTACATCCCTGCATTCTTCTGTTTAAAGAAAGCATTCAGTTAATTAGGCTTAATTAATAAAAGGATAGACAGTCGTTTTAATATAAAAAGGACCCTCAAGTAGGGTTGAAGCATTTGGTTCTTCGGTGTAGCAAATATTCTTGGGTTTGTGAGTCACATGCTATTCCTGTACATTTTCGTATATATATATAAATATCTAAGAGTACTGAGACCTCTGAAATTTCTTTAAAATTCACGCTTTAAAATACGTGAATATGCAACATAAAGTTTCCCATGTGAAAACACAGGATACTCTAAATTCACACCGCACATTCCCAATGTCTGGCCTTGTGCTTTATTAATAGTAACTGCAAATGCGATGCGCTCTGGATATTGCAATCGCTTGAGTTCAAAGGGCATAACAGATGGAATCATAGGTATTTTTGTTATGAATACATCTTCACCTTTGAATTTACCAGTTAAAACGTGGTTGGTTTTTGGTAACGCCAATTTTCAATTGTAGGTTATATGGTGGTAATCCTGGCAATTCCAAAGAAATCAAAAAATTCATCTTTGATTGTACAGCCATGTTTAATTTACTGACGTCTTTGTTTTTCGCCGCTAAAATTGCTCTTTCACTCAACAAAGCATGGCATTTGTACTGTTATGCTATATTTGGAAAAACACTTTTAATCAATTCTTCCTTGGATTGTAAAATATAATATTCCCCTTTCAAACTATCACGGAAAAATTACATTGCATATAACATATTTCGATTCGAAAAAATACTATATCTTATTTTCAATTCGAGCATCGTTAGCTTATTTAAACTTACTTTCCTTTGCTAGAACTAAAAGTGAAAAGTCGGCTTTTGGGTAAAGATCCAGGAATTATAAGATATAACACTCTAAAACAACGACGACGGCCAACATTTTTCGCAAGCTTCGGATTCTTCTTTTTTGTATTGCTTTACAAATTTCTAGCGTTTTCACAGATGTTTCTGACAAATCGACCGATTGATTTTAGGCTGAAATTTAATAGATACAGATTCTTTAGATATTGATGAATTGCCCTTAAGTTAAAATTCGGTTGAAAGAAATATCTGGCACACACCTGATTATATTAAAAATATTATTTTTCTTTTATAAAATAAATAACGCGATAAATCCAGTAAATCCAGTATCGTGGTACTTATATTTCACAAACCGATATATCGATTTTTGCGATATCATAAAATTTCTAAGTCTTAGCTCTTTATTTCATTCCTTAAACAGCACAATCTGATATGATTGTTAAAATTTTAGCTAACTTAATAGAAATTATTGTTTTTACGGAGCTGGGGTTCAGTTAAGGTCGACATTTCATGCATCACTCAGTATATTCTCAGCCACATATAATTCAATGAGATGAAACACTTCTTCTTCTAGAATGTAAAACATTAACTTGATATAAAAAAATCACTGAAAAACAGAATCAAATAAGCCACACTTGACAGATTGTATTTCTCAGAATTTCTTTGAATAATTATAACGTGTTTTTGTCTTAAAACTCAATTAAAATTAGTGAATGCCACATGAACGAACATATCTTCCACCACAAAGACAGAACAATTTGCAAATGACAGCAAGTTCCAGGCGTTGTCAACCCTTGAAAACGTGGATTTAAACATGTTTGTTACAACTCGGGCCCTGCGTAGGGCGCCATATTGTTGGTAAAACTATAAAACTTAGCTGTAGGCAATAATTTTATACAAGGCTTTGGATGTCGATGGCTTTACTGAGAAAATTGAGCGAAATTTTCAAGTGAATTCATTCATGTGATTTGATCGTTTGATGTCACGGTAATATCGCCAGTAAGTTGTCTGGATGACAACCCTATTCGACTTTCTACATATTAGATTGTATTGTAATAGCGAGCGAGATTCGTGTGTAAGGTGCTGTTAAGTGCATTATGGTGTTGCGTTTGACAGATTAGTGCTGGGAGTGGGATTTTAAAACGCGATTATCGGTGAGCTATCAAATAACTTGATTGCATCGTTTGATGACCATTGTAAGATTACCACCAAGATATTGACAGTACTTCGCGTAACAAGCGCCCAACTATGTTTGGGTTAGGTTTGTGCTATTGCAGAGGACAAAGTCCTATTTAGGCCTGAAAGACACGAAAAAAGCCAGGGGCTTTGTTCTCTTAGCTGTTCCATTACAGGACGCTAGTTAGACGCTTTCAACGACTTGTGTAAGCTGCGGGGACGAAGAAGAGACAGAACAGTTTGTCAACTCCGCTGCTCATGTCCAGCTCCCTGCAGACGGCGACTTAAGTATCCAAATAGCATACCTGAGAGGCCTGTGATTATACCCATACGGATAGCAGATGTTGACAGCGAACTAAAAGTCAGGGGCTCTGCTGGCTAGGTCATGTTATACTTATGGATGAAGATGCTCATGAGAGAAAGGTCTTCAATGCGGTTGTAGAAGGGTGGCGACGAAGGGGCAGGTCAGAGGTAAGTAAAAAGCAACCTAGCTACCTTTGGAATCACCGGCGCGCGGAAAGCAGATACGCCTGAAGGAGAGCTTTACGGTAAGCCGTAACCCGGTAAAGTGTTGTTATGGCACATGTTTCCATACGGTGCCCCACGTTGGGCGCCTAGACAAAAATGGAACTTAAAGTGTATTGCAGCCAAGCTCTGGCTTATATCCTGTTATATTTGATATTTTTACACTTTGATTTGCTGCAGTGGAAACTCTAAAACGTCGCACTGCAGTCAAGTGTAAAAATATTGACAAAAAGTAAAGTAGAAGGAGCAGCAGCAGCAGGAGAAGAGTGAAAAAGCGTCGACGTTCAGAGAGAAATTCAAACACCACAAGCATTTGACATAAATCCTTATTATCCTTTGTGCACAAATTGACATTGCACTTGTAAGGCGATTGCCAAAGACATTACTACTTGTGTGCAGCAATATTTTCGTCTCGTCTGTCTCAATCGCACTCTCTAAAGTTCGCCTCTTTTGGCTGGCTTTGTTTGCAGCGCAACAATTGTTTTCCCTGGGTTTTTGGCTTTTGGTGTTGCAGCTGCAACATTGGGTTTAAACCCAATGACAAATTCATAGCATTGCCACAAAACTCTGGCAGCTTCTAGTACATAGCTGCGGCAGGGGGCACGCACACACACTCCGAGACATGTCTTCATTTAGTTCCAGCTGTGTTTCCAACACGTTTTTCACTTGACAGCTTAATTGACACCAGGCTTATGTCAACTCTCACATAAATTGCACAAAATTAAAATTCATAATGGAGTTTGCGTTGAAATATCTAATCTGGTTTAAGCCCAAGCGCCTCGTCACAGCTCATAGATTAGCTATGGGGAGTTGAAAACATCGTGCTCCGACTATCTGGAATTTTATTATGCGTACGGCAGCCGGCTTTCGGGGTCTTGCTAAGTATGTAAGGTTATGTAAGGAAGATGCCTGGCAACTTTGACGTTATTAAATTATGCGGAGATTTGCGCACTTTTTGGCTTCTTGACGTTTTAATGATGAGCCCTGGCCTACTCCTACAACATGCCATGTCAGTGGCTGCCACTTGCTGAGTTTGGGCTGGGCTTAAATTAAATTATTTTATTGCCGGAAAGCTTTGGGAAATTCATTAAATCATGCTTTCATGCAATTTTCAGCACATTTTTAGCATACACAAGCGGCAGCATTCGGAACCTTGAGAACTCTGTTCTTAATGTGTTCTTAAATTTATATGATTTTTCGTTTCAGTTTTATTTTCTTCGGTTTGTTTTGATTTGATTTTCTATTTGAGTTGGCTATTGTCTGTTTACTGTTGACAGGCCGCAATATTTGAAGATTTCAACATCTCAATGCTTCAGCATTTCATTGTTTGATTGGAACGTGCCGTTGCTAACGTTTTCATTTCATGAGAAACCTATAAGCTGGCTAGACCGAAATCCTATTTGAAGTCGCTGAGGGTTCCATTTGCTTAAAGTCTTCTAAATTTGTCTGCGCCATAAATCGCCCAAGAATAATGGCACTAACGACTAAGCAATGCTCTATGAACAAGTTGATGTCACGGAATGCCCGACAGATGTGAATTATTTAGCTGTGAGCTCTGTCCAATTTGGCATAATGTGGCGCCATCTAGTATGCGCAAAAACAAGAACAAACTTATACAAGCCTGCATGCTCTTCCTTTTGCTCTCAACGTTAGAACAACACACAAGCGTGCAACCTTTTTGTTCTCCTGTGGTCGCTGCTTACTCAGCACACACAAGCGTAACACCACCCGAGCATAATAACATTTTTTCGTGACGGCATACGAGTCGGTCTCAACGTCAAGGTGCGTCAATTGATGTTTCACATAAAAAACACGCTTTTTATTGTTTAGTGTTGGAGTCGACAACAAGACTTTGCTTAAAAAGTTCAAATTTGTGTCGCAAATTTCAAAATGACCTATCGCTTTTAGCAATTTCTTTATAAGATATATCTCATCAGATTTTAAATTTTTGAGCTCATCGGAAAAGGTTAACCCATCCCTAGCACTCAGGCAGCCTTGCCCATTGTGGTATGCCCTATAGAGGAAGCTAAAGGAGAGAAAGGGCAGTTGAAATGGAAGAAAGAGTACGAAAACAGAGTAGGATTGCATAGAGGTTCCCAATTGACACAATTTTCCAGACTACCGTAGGAAGTCGTAAAAACTACGTAAGTAGTGAGTATAAACCTCGCTCATGCTGAGTATATCACTTCCCAAAATGCGTATCTGTGTTCTTGCAAAGGCCGAACGCTAACAAGTAACGGAAAGTTCATTTAAAACAGATACAATTTTTTCACTGATTTTGTTGCATAGTGTTATTAGAACTTTTTACATAATCAAAGGCGTGCCTGAAATTGTCAACGCAGTAGCAATCCGGTAATGTGCTAGCAATATCTTTGAGTTTTAAAACGACGGATTTTTAAAAGGGGAGATGGTGTGATGTCACAATTAGATAGTCCAAAACTGCAATTGAATATAGGTTTTTGTGTTTTGGCTTTCACGATTTCTGACGTCACAGTTGAGGAGGGGGACTTGTGTCGACTTGTTACCGTTGGGATTCTAACACAGCTGCAGATACAGGACACTGCAGGATGAAGGGACACGTGAACAAGCTGAAGCTGAGGAATTCTCGTCGCACATACTAGCTGAAAGTGATGCTCTAGCCAGGAGAAGGCCCGACTGGAAGCATCCTCGATAATTAGGGTTATCTCAGAGTTAAGATTGGTTGGGGCTGTAAGTTATGTTAGGGGTCACAATAGATCTCTAAGGTCGCGCTGCAATACTCCCCAATATCAATCTCATTAGTATTTCATATTGTGTTCCAGAAAGGCGACATGACAGAAATCGTTCAAATCTTAAGTGGTTTTGGTTTTGAGTAGAGTTCAATTTGAACACATAGTGTTCCGAATCATTCCCATGATGCTTGTTAACTTAAAATGAACTTAAAGCTGTGTTAGATTGTGCAAATAAAAGAAACTGTCTAATGATTTTAATAGACTTATGTCATTTTGTGCTCGGCAAATCCAATAAACCCCTTTTAAACACTTTATTGCTAGAGGGTATAAAAACCTTTGCATTGAACACATAAAAGACAAGTAACACGCTTCACAAACAAACCACAAAAAAAGAAAAGCAGGGAAAACTCTGTCATTGTCAGGCTTAATGCACAAAACAGAAGCGGAAATTTTCTTTATTTATGATTTGGCGTTGGTTTTAAGCGTCTGCCAGTGTTGCCCAATGTGCTTATTTTCGTTGTGGCTGTTTTTGCTGTTGTTGCTGTCGGTGTAAATCCAAAAAAAAAAACCAAAACAATCATCAAATAGAATCATAAAAACAGTTAGCAACGATCATAAATTGTGCACAAAACAACATCGTAGAAAAGCGCATAAAAATAAATTCCATAACGTGGAAATGTGGAAATGCCAATGCGACATAAAATTCCGAATCTATTGTGCACCTTGTGTCCTGATTTTGTCTCTCTTTTTGTTTTGCTCTCTTTTAAGGCCTTTAGTTAGAACATGTATATAAGCTGACTGAAATATGTTGGCAACCCTGCAAATCAGCAGTTTTTGCTTTTGCACATTTCGTACAATAAATCTTTGGACAATAAAAAATTTACATTTTTATAGGTTCAAAGCCAGCAAACAAAACCAGAGCATAATTTTGGTACACTTTGGTTCGGAAATGCAATCAATATGGCCAACAATTTCATATGGAAAGGACGTGGCTTAAGCGAGTGTGTGAGTGTGTGTAAATGTGAGTCTTATAATTGCATTGCATACATTAGGGCGTTATTGACTTGTATGCGGGAAATTAAGTTGCTCGGAATCCATAAAAACATAAATAAATCATTAGCATCGTAATAGATTTTATTTGCTCGTTGTTTGGTTACATAAATGGGGGAATTACCACTAGCATTTTGAGAAGGTAAGCTTTCAAGGTAGTATTGAGAGCGTAACAGCAAAAGGTATTACTTAAGTATTTTGCTTTTTATGGCTTAAATTGCCTTATTATTAATAACACAAATTTTATGGGGCTTACGTCACTAATATATATTCGAGTTTTTTTATGAGTCAAAAATAAAGTTGTAATTAGTGTTCGTTTTATGTCTTGTGCTAACGTTGACATCGTAAAATGGCAAGTTATTTCGTCTTAAAATTAATATCAGACTTTTTATGACTTGCAGCTAATCCTTTGGCTTTGACTTTCTACATAGCTTCAAAAGTTTTTTGTCGCACTTTCTTATGCGATTAATAAAGTTGAGAAAAACAATAAAACTTTGAAGTTCTAAAGCTACAGTAAAAGACTAGAATTGTGCAGGGAGTTGGACCTTACAAGTGTGAGGAAGACAGACACAATATGAATATGTAGAGTTTAATGGGTGATCGTCGGAGGAATACAGGAAATGACATTACCTTTATAGCTTATTCAGTGAAGAAAACCTGAAACAGATAACGGCCGCAAATAGCAATCCAATTCAACACACTGCATCCGAGATTACGTGCATCTTTTGGTAATATTTTGTGTCGCTAACTCTTATGGTCTCACAGACGGTTAGACGGATGGACATGGTCCAATCGCTACCCGAGTCAATGCTAAGAATTTTTGCTCTGCCACGCCTTTGTCTGCCTACGTTACACAAATCTTTTACACTATACTAGTGTTCGCCATGACGTCGACATTCGGATAATCGCAAACACGAAATAACAATGTTTGTGTGTACAATGTATGTTGTTGTTGTGTTTTTTTTTTCTAGTATTTATCATTAATCAATTTTTACTTTACTATAACGCAACGTATCCAGATGAAACTTATATTCGGCATACAGCAAGCATTTTATTTTTCGAATGGTATAGGTTTTACCAGTAAACGTTACGTTATTGCGAAGTAATCGGTACCACACTGAATTTTCGCTAAGCGTATTTATATATAAATGTACAGGGTAAAATAAAAGTTTTAATATTTGAATATTGTTCGATAGTTCAACAGTTGAACTCAAAAATGTGTCGACACACTGTCCATGTTTGGTACTTAGTTTTGATACCTATAGAAACCCATAGACATTCACACAAAATGAAGGGAAAGGCAATGAGTTGAAAAATATCTTCACCAAGACTAAACAGCTATGCAAGAAGTGAAAATTGAAGAAACGATTTAAAAGCGTCTTTTAACTGTTTCATTGTACATATTACTTATGCGTCCGAGGTCGATTTCCTAATTCGCAAAAACATTGTAAATTTGTTTACATTTGGAAGATGAGTGTTTGCTCATCAAATGCTTGTTGTTATGAAAACACAAAGCGGTGTCTAGATTTCGTGAAACTTAACAGCTACATACATTAAATTTGATAAACGATAAGTTACACACTTCCTACGTAATCGAATTTTGTGGCTGAAAGCGTTTCTGAATTTTAAACTTTTCAAGGAAGAATTGTATGATAGAATGGTCAAAAAACTCACCTATTGTTTTATTTACGACAAAAATAATAATAGTTGTCAAATGAAATGACGGCTAACAGCGCCACCTTTTGAACTCAACTAAAAAACGAAAAGTGCGACTAAAGCGCCACCTGTTGAGATTTTTTCTATATTTCTTTTTTCCTAAACTTTCGCTTAGCAATTACGAACAAAAATAAGACGCTTAAAAACACAAAACACTCTTTCGATATAACGAACCGGCGGTATACAAATGTCTTCTTAACTGACCATTCTGTGATTCTCTGCTTGATCTCCATACTGTCATTGGTCTTCGTTGTGACACTGCTGCTACGATAGACGAAATTCTTCACATCAAAAGTATAGTTGTAATCATCATTCCTCTTATAGTTCAAAATTGTCCCGTTCTGATGTTTGTACTTTGGATTTGCAACGAAATCTCCATCACAAAGGTGAAAAGGTCGCAGGAGAAGGCATCGCGTTGTCTGATGCTTTGCTCGCTTGGATAAATGAATCCTATTGGATTATAACCTTAGTTTTAGCAGGCTGATTGCCAATAATAAAAAAATTAGGTATTAGAAGCTCTAAAACTCTTCGTTTACTACGATGGGCTCTCTTATTTTGATTCGAAAAATCGAGAATTTCTTTGCTAACTTCTCAGGTGTACCTATGGCACAATTGACATAACATGCTTGGAAAAATATAGCATATTACTGCAGACTCACTTATAGACTTGCCGAGCTAAGCATCTTGTATCAAATACTGAAACATATTGTAAAAACTATCGAAAGTGGCGCCATTCACTATTTTCTATTGTTTCAGGAAAAAGATTCCATAGTAATGATAGTACCATCGGTTCGAAAAGATGCGATACTATCGGTGGTCCTATTGGTTTTTTTTATTGCCACCTTCCTAAACTTACGCCCTAGTCACACAGGGAAAAAATATCGGCGTCATTAATTAGTGGCCGATAGTTGTCACACCGACACGCAACAAAGGGAAAATCCCAATTACAGCAGTTTTGCCACCAACATCGATAGCATATCGGCAGTATTCATGACAAATGGTCACACTTTAACACCACAACAAAATTAGCGGTTGTGCATTTATGATTATTAGTTGCGAAACTAGTTTAGCCCTATGTCGTTAGAACTTAAGCGTGTGTTTAAACTATCGATAGTGAAAAAAAACTTGTGTGTAACAAAGGAAAGATATTCGGTATACCGATGGTAATATCGATAGTTTTGCAGCTTTGGATAACAATTGCAAAGGCTAATGGACACAGAACTCATCATATCTTACCAGTTAGTAAGCGAACAGGAGGCGTAGCCCCTTAATTCATACAGTTTCTCGAGCACTAACTTTTAAGTGTGCTTATGTTGTGGCAAAGCAATAAAACGATACATAGTTTTAAAGAGATATTCAATATGGAAGGGTAAGCGAATGCGAAGAGAGAGAAATGTAAGAAGCGTTTGTAAGGCATAATAAGTCTTATATTCAAATAAAAACAGAATGGAGCGAACAAAATAACGTTTCACTTAAATAAATTAGAGAGAGAGAATGCCTGAGTGTGAGATAGTTGTATACCAAAAGACGGGAAGAGAAATATTTCTGTCTTATTCATCATGATTATTAATTCATAAGTGCATATAATGGAAAAAGTAATCAGAAAAGAGAGAGAGAGGGAGAGAGAGTGCAAGAGTAGGGATATTCGCGGAGTGAAAACGTTTTCTTCTCAAACTGCTTTATTTGTACACAAAAACCCAAAGTAATCAAAAATATTTATAAAAAGCCAAGAGAGTTGTGTCATTTGTGTGTATGAGGGAGCGTGAGAACGACCGTGAGTTACATAATAGGATTACTTGTACTTGCACTTTGTAATATAACGCATTAACTATTACCTAACTGCAATTTAACTCTCATGTTTTGTTCATCAAACAAAGCTTAATACAAAAAGTAAAATGCCATCGCGCATACGCCCTGTTATACAAGTAATTTATATTATTTTGTTGCCTGGTCACTCCCATAGCACAGAGCTTAGTTTTTTATGCATTTTTATTTTTTATTTTTTTGTTATAAAACATAAAAATTGCGTTAATTTTTTAGCATGTTGCATGGATATATTTTTTCAACAGCTTCTCGGTTCCCTTAGGATTGCCACAACAACTAAAGTAGGTACAACAACCAAAAACGAAATCATTTTAAGTGCTTGACATGAAATTTTCAACAAACAGCGACATGAAATGCTACACCAAAACAACAACAACAACAACAACGACACCCACTAAAAAAAATTAAACTTATGGGGCAAGGCACGCGAAAAAATTGTAATTCAGCTCCAAAGAGCAACAAAGCGGCAGCACTCATTGTTGTTGTTGTTGTTGCACTTACTGTTCCGCTTCTGCTGCCGCTCCTGCTGATGTTCATCATAAGTAGCTAGAGCAGGCACCCCTCACACCCCCCCCCACCAAATATAATATGCTCCGACTAATGACCAACTCATGTAAGTGGTCAGAGTTGGGGGGCAGCTCCAATCTGTTGGCTAGCAATGAAAAATCAGGACATCAAGCCATCAACTACAACAACAATCACAAGTTTTGTTGCAAGCAAAATGATGGGCAGGAATTCATCATGCAAAGCACTGCCGGGCGTTGCGCTCGTCCAATTCCCCCCCATGCCGCCTTTGTAAGGCAAATTTTAAATAAAGTAACGGCACAAAGTCTCTGCCGCACTGGTTCCATTCGGTTTCGCAACGACCTCCTCCTTTTCCTCTTATGTTGCTGCGCTAATTTTATGCTCTTTTGTGATTTTAATGCTGCCGGCTCTTAGCAGGAGCAATTCCCCCACCAAAAAAAAAAACCGTGCGGCCCACGTCCGAAAAGAGAAAACCAGCAAACCGCTGCCAATGTTCCCCGGCTGGACACACCCTATGGGCATGTTTAGCATCTGCTAGCCACCCTGTAGCAACAACAGTTATATACCAGTTGCAACAACAGCAACAATCACAAAAGCCTCGGAGAGCTCTGTGAAAATGTAAACTTTGCGCGCTTTTGTCATTAGCGTTGATAGTCAGTCGTCGACGTGGGTTTCTCTTACTGTTTTTCTAGTAAAACTTGTTGTTCTTGCTGTGGGTATTGTATACACTTACAAGTATCATTTTAGCATTTCATTCACACTGGAGTCGCAAAAGCAGCCACAAGCAAAGAACATTGTGGCTAGTCGCTAAAACAGCCGCAGCTCAGGCTATGAAATGACAGTTTTAGACTACGAAAAGTCATTTAAGCTAACTTTATGTTGGCCGCACCCTGCTAGCTCCAGTGTGAATGCGACACTAAGATCTGAAATTTCGCAAACATTTTTAACTTCTATTCTCTGCTATGGAAATTTATTTTAGATCAAAATCTCACAACACATCGCAAACAATCCGCTCACAAAGAAAAATTTTTGTTTCGCTCAAACAAATTTAGGCGTTTTTTAATCGTATGTAAGGCCCTATCAAGCCTATTGTTTGGAAGACTGACGAATGAACTGATTGGACCTTATCAATGTGGCTTTAGGCCTGGTAACTACACCATTGACCAGATATTCACACTACGCCAAATACTGTAAAAGACCCACGGACACCAAATCGACACCCACCATCTCTTTGTCTGTATTCTAAAAAGATGTCCCGTTGCTTGCATACGCAGATGATATCGATTTAAACGTTCGTACTAAGCGAGTAGTTATCCGCATGGAGATCAATCGTAGATTAACTCTTGAGACCATGTCTCCACTGGAAGGATCAGGTACAGAGTACACGTCAAATGTTGCATTATTGAAAGGTTATATAAATTCTGTTAGGGATAGCATACCACCCCAATATCGGATTACGATTAATCTAGAATATAGATAATATATAGAATAGAATAATCTAAAATAGTGTCTCTGTGATCCGCCTGAAATGTAATCATTTTCCCTTTCAAGTATCTTTAAAACTAACAAAAGATTAAGAAATACATGGCAAGCTTCACTTAACTCTAGATCAATTTAAATTTAATTATCTCTTACATAACATAATCACATGTACACTATACAGACAGGACATTTTGATAGTCGTTGGTGTCGTTTTTATGGGTACAAAACTCATAGTTGAACATTCAGGGGTGTGCTGAAAATCTCTAGACGGTTTTGCATAAAGTTTCATTTTTTTCTTAACAAATCCGTCGATCATAAGCTTTCATGATAGATTTCTCAATCATTTGTTTGCTTCAAGGTTTAATGTTACAAAGCGGAATGTAATTGCATGTAAGATTTACAGTGACTTTAGGTGTGTCGATATTAGATATTCGATGAATTAAGAGATTTCCTCAGAATTTTCCGGAACTAGTAATATGCCACACTGATGCTTGTTTTTTTTCACTCTCAAATATTGAATGTATAGAAATTGTGTAAATGTATAATCTGGTGGCTTTTATAGTTTTTTGAATTAAAGCCGCAGTTTGGAAGTTGCAACTTTCTATGAATTGGTACTCAACCAAAAGTAGGATATAATCTTCAGTAAAACACTCATATAAAACCTTTTTGGTGGATTCTAGGAGTTGACGAACCGAATATCGTTTAAGAAACTTTCAAAAATATTTGCTTCCCTTAGTCTTTTAGAAGACATCCGATTTTTTTTAACAAATCTCAAAGAGAAAATGTTAATAATCGAATACTTAAGTGAGCTGGTCGAAAATATCGTTTTACGGTGTGATGTGATCAGAGAGCTGGAAGCGGTCCCGCCTTCCCTAAACAGGTTAGAGAGGTGCCATGAAAGCTTCCGAATCATATTATTCTATTATCTTACTAATTAGCGGAGATTAGGAGAGAACGTAGGTATGGATTTTGGATTAAAGCGGTCTATACCCAACTTTTTACAAAACTCGATGAAAGGCTCCATTATTATTTGACTTCCTGAGACGCTTTGGAGATTACAAAACCGAAAAAAGCGAATTGATCGCAAGTGCATCCAAAGTTCGGCTATGCTTAAGTTTAAAGCGTCTCTTTCATATGCAGCTTACAATGTTTGTTGTTGCTTTTGTCTTTTTGGTTTTTAGTGCCCTGGCTTTGGCCCTGGCCTGCCCGCCATTTTTGTTACTTTTAATGAGCGGGGCGTGTGCCAAGGGCGCAAACGGAGGCGGTGGCAATGGCAAAGAGCGTGGGCGTGGCACTGCGCTTTTGTAGCAACTCATTAAGTTGTGCGGTTTTTATATATTTTTTTTTGCTTCATAATGAAAGTGAATTATTTAAGGGCAACTATTTTACTTTCGCTTACTCTCTCTCTCGTTTTTTTTTGCCTTTTACACAATAAAACCCCAAAAGTGACGCACTATATGAACAATTGCCAGGCAAAAGTTCGCAACGAATGGCTTTTTGATAGTGCAACTTGAAGTTTTTCTCTTGAAGTAAGCATTTTTAAGGTCTTCTTATGGCAAACTTCAAACAAAAGTTTTGGGGTAGTATTTAGCACCAACAAATTTGCAAGTTGTGACCTCCATTTGCCCTTAGCTGCGCCTGCTAGCCCACAAACAGACGCTTTCGTTTCTACCACAAACAAAATATTTCGAATAAAATATATAAAAAAAAAGCAAATAAATAAAAACATAAATGTTCCGTGGTGTTGCTTATTATAGCGAAGCGTCAGCCAAAGGCTGCCAACCACAGAACTGACACACACACACCACACACACACACACACACACACACACACACACACCCATGAGTATATGTGCAGAAATATTGTATAAAGTTGGAAGATGCAACTTTTATAAGAAATAAAAACAGCAAACGAAAAACTTTGCTTAATTACACGCACAGCTTAAAAAAAGGGAGAAAAATGGGAGAAAAAAAGGAGAAAATGTGAGAGAAAAAATTAAAACTGTGGGTGCTTCTTGCCAGTCATATAAAGCATAAAGAAACTTGCACACATTTTCACACAAATTTTACACTGCAATAAAAACCATTTCATAAAGTCTAATAGTAATTTATGGTTTTAACTATATCTTTATAAAAGTAAGTGTTAAATATATGATAAGAAATGTACAACATACGAACATGATTGCTTTCCATTTTGATCGATTTGACACATTCATTTCGACAAGTCGGAATTTGAATCGAAATCCGAAATAGGTCTGTAATATGGTGTTGAGGACACCGTTGATTGGGGAGTTGCGAGACATATGTGTCTGCGAGACAGCTTCTCATGCAGCTCTGTTTGCTGCGCGAAACAAAGGCAAACAATGCTCTACCAAAAACATTTATTTTTGGTTTCTATTCGATCTTGTTTTTTCAGGACCATTTTGAATATAAAAAACTGGCAAAAGGTCTTTGGCGTACACGCATGACTTGTTTTTTTTTTTGTACGGAAATTTAAAAAAATTTTCGATTTTCGATATTTCCGAATATTTTTTGCTGAAATTGGTATTGAAATGCTCGCAAAGAATCAGTGTATCGAATTCAAAAATAATCCATTAAACTTGTTTTTATTTTTGATACAATTTATTTGGAACAAAAAAATACAAAATTTTGCAATTAAATCAAAACCGCAAACACAAATTAAATTCATCTAGAAAAGTTCCCGAGTAATAGGAGATTTGCTGACTTTGCAACTCTCGAAACTAGAATATTTTGAAGTAGCGATTCGAAAACAGTGACCAAAAATTTACCGGAAAAGGTATGGTTTAGCCATAGGGCTCTAATTTAAATCAAATTTGTTCCATACTGTTATTTTAGTGAGGAAGATACAGTCAAAAAGCAGTTATACTTGACGTCACGTATTACTCTATGCTTGAAGAAGCATAGCTTTTAAAAACTAAAACAAGGCATACAAATTTTAAATTTTTTATGGTTTTTCTTCATATTGAACACATATGGCCGTCACGTGCGTAGCCATGAAAGTGCCTAGTTAGAAGATGAAAAAGTTCATTGTTTTGAAATTATGTTTTATTTTATTTCAATGATTAAACTTAAAAAAATGTTTGTTTTGTGCTAGTTTTAGTCGTGTATCAGAATCTCTAAGATTTTGGAAAATTGATTGGCCCATATGTTGTGGTTGACTAAATACGAATATAACACTCCAGTACGATCTCTTCCGTTTTGGCGTTCTCTTTTGGGAACTAGCGAAATTTCTATAAACAAGCAATAGCGCAAACTAACGTATTTTACGTGCCAATGGTCCGTTTCCTACTCCTCTCTCCGTCATTCAGCCAACTTTTGCTCTACTCTCCCCAATAGGACTCGGTTCGAACTATATATTAAGGTGCAATTCATGCTTTGCGAACAAAAGGGAAAAGCGGATTTTCTCTAATTGAGAGCGTGATGGCCTCTGAATTCTCTCAGTGCATGCATAAAGCGAGTGTGTGGTTGAGTTTGCTCTCTTTTTCATGGCCCGTCTGCGGTTTGTGTCTCGTTTGAGTTTTATATTGCAGCATTAAAACCGTGTGTGTATGAGTGCGTATGAGTGATGTGCATACATTCATTAAAAATTTGAGTCGTTTTTAATTTATGCTCAAGATAAAAGCAACAGCTCAACAAGACACAGGCCGTAAGGCATGAAAATTAAATATTTAATAAATAAATAATAGAAATTGCTTAAATAAGTAAATATAAGAAAAGTTTTTATAAAAATATATATGATATGTACATACATGAAACTAAAGAGCATTGTCTGATAATGCTAGTCGAGATGTGTGTGTGTGTGTGTGTGTGTGTGCTGCCAACAGCTGCACAAATATTTGCCATTGCATGCCCCCAAGGCGCAGTGGCACATTTTGCCACAAGTTTTGTGGCAACAATTTTCTTTTGTTTCGGCATTTAAGGCATTTATAAATTTATGCTTAAATACTTTTCATAGCTGCATTTTTATGCAAATATCTTGTAAATGTAAATAAACAAAACACAGATTGCAGTCTAGTTAGCTGTACTTGGCCGCATTGCAGTTAAAGCCATGCAGCAAGCTGCGGGCAAGCTGCCACACAAGCCATGTGGCAAGTGCTTGTGGCATGCAGCTGGCTTTGTGTTTGTCGTGCAAATTTTCTTTAATTAGTGCGCCGAAATGCATGCAACAAACAAGCACCTGTGTGCACATTACATGCCTTGCCAGGCGCAACTTTGTGTTGCAAGACTCTAATGTAGGCATGCTGAGCGTGCCGCACACTGCGGTTGTCTCTGTGTGTGAGTGTGTTCGCATTTTGAGCATAATTGCAATGGCAGACGCCTCATTTGAAAGTTTGGCAGAGAAACAGACTCACTTCATGCAAGAAAATTAACGTTATAAAATTACATTTACACTGCCATGCAAAAGTCTGTGCACACTTATGTGTTTGTGTGTCTTATGGCAAGGTCTCATTTAAACTATCAACAAGATGTGCGAAAAACACATCTTTACTATAGACTATTTGTGTGTAGGGTTTGGGACGCACTATGTAAAACCACAATTCCAATGAAAGAATGTATTTACATCAGGCCGTAACCCGATAACGGCTTGTTATGGCCAGTTAAGAAGAACTATAGGCTATATCAAATCGAAAAAATTTGTAATCAAGGAAAGATTCAAGCAGAGAAACAATTTGAAACCTCTATGGGCGCGAGTTATGTACTCCAAAGTGATGTATCTGCATAATACATAATTCGCGCCACACCCAACAAACAACTCATATGCCGTCACGAAAATCTTATATTAACCTTTGATGGTGTTATGTCAGCGTGGTTACGCTTGCTTGTTTTACAGCGAGAAGTTTGCACGTTTGTTTTTCAGCATTGAGAGCAAAGAGATGATCATTTATTGTTTTCTTGGAAAGTTTTTGTTGCTGTCTCCGCACTAGCTAAAGCTTACGCTAGATGGCGCTAACTGAATACCAAGTTTGAGTGAGTTGCCAGCTGAATGAATCTGCTGAGCTTCCCGTGACGGCACAAGTTCTTTTAGAAAAAGTGCTATGGTTCATACACAGTGAAATAATAGAAGAAACCATTGTTCGCCTGAAATTGTGTGTAAGTGGATTGAGCCAACAAAAATCTCGAAATAGGTAAAGGTGTATGTAGAAAAGCAGAAAACACTTTAGTTCAAAGAACACTATGCGTTAGTTCTGTCAACTTGAGTGTAACTAAATTTTTAGTTAAAAAATTGCGTGAAAATTGAAAAACGTTGAATGTTGTACATAAGACATCATAGAATAATTCATGCCTGTTTCTTATTCCGATTGCGAAATTTATCTATTTTAGAATAACGTTAAATATAGTCTTAGTTAATGGTGTGCTAGAAATCGTCAGACAGCAAAACCGCAAAGAAGCTTTACTCAATGGCTTTCCCACGCTCTCGAAAGTATTTCTAGCACATTAAGGAATTGCTTTTTAGCTGAAATTCGGTTTCAGAATATCTCTGGCTAAGCAAATTGATATTGTGTTCAAGGAGATTTCTGACACACCCGTGAGCATATTATGTTTGAACGCCTACTTCGGAGAAATTTCGAAAAGTCGAAATCGGAATTGGGAACAGGCAGGATTATAAGGTTCTCATTCAGTTGTTCCGCCGAAATTAAGTGTGCAAAGACTTATGACTGCCAGTGTACAAAAACACACACATACACACACACTCATCCGTTTAACATTTTTGCGGTTTTGCTGTGAAATTGAGCAAATATTTTAGTTGCAGCGCCTTAAGTTATGCAGCAGTAATTTATACACTGCGCAGCCTTGTAAAACGATGCTAATTAGCGTCTAATGCAAGCAACTAATACGCACACACACACAAACACACATGCAACTGAAACAACAGAATTTTAAGCTTCTACCAAAAAGTATGCTATACTTTTCTTCTTCTTGGCAACATCACTTTAAGGCCAATAAAAATCACATCAAAATAAAAGTCAAACAAATGCTTATAAAAAGGGCAGCTCATAAAACTTGACAATTTCGGTCGGTCAAAAGTGGTCTCTCTCTCGCTCTCTGCCTTGCTTTTATAACTGTCTATGTGTCTTGGCCACCCTCTTTGGGCCTTATCGTAGCCATTTTGTAGTTGTGCAAGTATTTTGCAAAACAATACGCCATTTTAACTGCTTCAATTTGAGTTTGGTAAGAAAAGTTTTGATTTTTTCATTGTAGATATTTTCTTTCTTTTTTTTGTAGTTGTAACATTTGCGGCGACCTTCGACGAAAAAAATAGCAGCAAGTTACAAGAAAACGGGAACTTGGCGAGTTTATTAAAACTTAAGGCAACTTGTTTGTAGACAGCTTGAGGAGGCTTGAGGTTGGACGGGGTAAAGGGTATCCAGGAAGTGCGCGTTGACAGGCAACAACTGACAAATGCCAACGCCACTAACTCACTCAACGCAACTCGCTCAAAACTCGCTCCGAGCAACGAAATAAAATACAACAAAGAGAAGAATACAAGAATTTATATCTTGCTCATTTTTATACACTTTAGCAAAATATTGTCTATAAGTTTTGTGGACAACTTCGTTAACTTAGAGAGCGTATAAGAAAGCCAAGCAGTGGGAATTCGTGAAGATTGTGCAAGACGAATGTAGCTTCTTCTTCTTAACTGGCCATAACAACCCAAACCGCACAACCCTTTAAATTCCTGTTGTAGCTCTACTGGTCTCGCAAGAACCCAGTGTCATTGTTAGTGGCCTCATACGACAATCGTGGACCTGCTGAGGTGGTATTCTCTAACCCGCTCACCACACGTGGGAATGTATGCATCTCATTATATGAGATATGATATAGAAATCCTTACGTGGAGTCGACTACTAGAAAAGATTAGATTAGAAGTTTAAGTTTTAGAATGTACTGTTTTTGGTTTAAGAGTATCACTAAACAATCTACTTTATTAACTCTATAGAGTATCAGAAATTCGTTTAGCGCTTCTTGCAGCTTGCTTTGTTTTTTTTTCTCTGCTGGCAACAACTTTACTTTTAGTTTTGTTACTTTTAGTTTTACTTTGTTTTTTTTTTGCTGCTTTTTTAGTTGTTTGAGCAATTTTTTATTGTTATTATCTTTGACCCGGCAACCTGCTTGTTTTTTTTCTCTTTGCATATATATATATATATATTTTATTCTTTTATTTTTATTATTTATGCTCAAAAGTTTGTCGCTTTTGTTATGCAATTTCGGGTTTTGCTTTTTGTCAGTTGATGGGATTCTTTTTGCATTAAGGTCAGCATGATATATGCCGCGGGATGCATATATATGTATGTATCTATGCTGATGTATATGCAAAATGGCGACTTTATCAAAGCGAAGCGTAACGGTAATACATTAGAAGGATTGTGCGGATATGCATTTTGCTATTGTCAAGGCAAAATGGAATCAAGTCCTCGAAGCACATTGGGCGGGAAAATAAGTGAAAAATTTTGTGTAATTTTCAATGTTTTTCACGTTTCAATGCATAAAAATCTGATTTTCGAGCTTGCTTTTGAAATTTTGAGAACGCTAAACGAAAATAAACATTTTTTACATGATATGGTTTTTATTACGGAAACGAAGATTTTAAGGCTGCCAGCAATAGAGAGTGCTCCTAAGGTACTCCGAAACAAGCGTTTCTAAGACATTCGTTATGAATGCATCAACAGCTTCTTCTTTTTTGGAATTGCTTCAATAAAAAGAAGTCTTTGAGTGATAAATGAGGAGTATGCATTGGATAACTTATTAATGCGTCTTTTGAGGTGCTGAAAAATACTTTTTTGTAAGAGTTTGCATTCTTGTATAGAAGAATGATTCGTTTACGGCTGTGCGTTTCCCTCAATTCATAGGAAGCTTCTGGCAAACAAATGGTTGAACACAGTAGCGGATTAAGCATGTGGGCGCCCAATGACCGGGTGCAATGCGGGAGCATAAACGTCAATTTAAATTTACATTTTCATCACCAAATCATTAACATCAATCACATATAAATTTCTTCACAAGTCCACAGGGAAGTACATATTAGGGATTTATGCGTAAAGTTGCGTAACACTAGAGCAATTTTTCAAGATAAAAAAAAATGAGATAAATAAAGAGTTGTGACCGTTACTGGAACGATTCTTTTCGTGATGCTGTCGAAATTCAGTTTGAGAAGCGAATCTCTTTCTAAGCTATAAAGAATGAATTGAAGAAGTATCTTCTCCAATGCTAGTACAGAGTTGATTTTTCAAACTGATCTTTCGCTCGTGCAAATCGTCACAAGCAAAACACATTTAGGCTAAATTTCAAATTTTTCATTAAGATTCGTAAATGTAAAGTTGAAGAAGTTCGTTTGATAAAGTGGGTTCTATATCTTGAGAGTGTTCGTTCAAAAGTTTTTGTGCGTTGATTTCGATTTCGGTATATGTTTGAATGCTAAATCGAGCTTTAAGTCTTTCGCTTATGACCGGAATGATTTATTCTGTACGAAAGTTGTACCGTCCATTTTTTTACTAAGTGAACAGATAGTCCAAAAAAGATAATTTAAGATACAGTCGAGAATTTAAGGCAATGTTTTTGCTGTTTTGTCGTATGTGTTATATGTGTTTTTAGAGATTTAAAAAAATCAACAGCAATCCTCATGGCTATCATTGGACTGTATTTGCTATTCGTTTTCAAACGAAATTCTCTTTTGAGAATATCCGACCAAAGCACGATGTAAAAAGCTGTTTGAAGACATTCACCGTACAACCCCTAAGTGGGCTTCCTGAATCTCCGAACCGGGGCTTTGTCGGCCATTGTATACCATTCCTCATTGCCCATCCACTGTCGCCCTTTTGTTACATTTGCCACATACGAGGTTTTTGCGAAGATTCAGTAAACCATTTACTTCATAGAGCTTCGTCTGAGAATCTCATTTTGCTTTGTTTCTTCTTCAAATACTCACAAAGTTATTCCGTCCCCAGCAGACATCTATTGCATTGCCGCAACTGCATTTTGTCAACTTCAGTTTGTATCAATCAACACGAACTTTAATGCCACTATCCCAAGTTCGAGCATCGATCAATGTATCTATATATAATATAAATCCGCCAAACAAAAATTCAGTATTACAAGGCAATTACTAGTACTTATGAAGGTACTGTATTCGCTGCGAACCCGTCAGCGAACGACGGTGATATTTGAAGTTTCGAAACTAACCGTTGACTTTGGTTTCCGATAGTGCTTTAGAAAATTGCTACATTTAAGGCTACGAGACCCCCCGAAATTAAGCATTACAATCAACGAACGGAGCTACAGGTACAGGGGAAACACTTGTTTGCGGTCGGAGATGATTGCAATTTGCGGAACAATAGAGTTTTTGAACACAAAGCTCGTTGTTCGTATTATTTGCATTTTATGGCATCTATTGGCTAACAGGCCTTTAGGGTTTTGTAAAGTTTTATCTTCACTCTCAAAGTGAACATTCGAGCTGACGACAAAATTGAGCTCCAATTATGCGAAACATTAGATTCTTTCCTCTTTTTGAAACATTCCATACAAAAAGCAACAAAATTGTAACAAATTTGAAACAATTTTGAAATAGTTAAAGATGCTGAGCTAAAAATAATTTTCTTGCGTAAATTCGAAATTCCATAAACGCTTATTAAGTCTAGAAATCAGCTAAAACGCAGAACAGTCTCTTAGTCATTGCTCAGCAGCAAATGCTATCTTCATGGTTTTCCATAACCAGTCAATCGACAGAAACGTCTGTGCTTAAAATATACACTACAAACATTCCTACGAGCAACGCTTACGCCTGAGGTGCCATATATACTCCCTAGTCCTCCCACTTGGACATATTGTATATTGCTTGTCCATACCCCCGCCGTTCAACTAAGTGCCATCAGCTGCTTGACTGCTACTAAATGCTAACGGTAATGACAGCCATAACTTGACCGTTGGCCAGCAACTGCAATGCTCAAAATGGCCGCCCAGCCAGTCATTTGTTGTTTGTTTGTGTGTGTGTGTGTGTGTGTGTGTGTGTGTGTGTGTGTGTGTGTGTGTGTGTTGCTCTGACCAAGTTGTTTAACATAAATAGACAGCAAACGAGAATTGCTACTTCCTCTTAGCAGCTTCACATGCGCTTTGTCAGTACACACACACACACACACACACACACACACACACACCACACACACACACACACATACACTGAGCCAGGGCCACACTTAGTTCAAACACTTCACATTCAATGACAAGTTGACGATGTTGATGACGATGATTTGATGCTATCGAGTTAGACGACTCTGCCAAAGACTTGGTCTGATTCTGGGCTTCGTTCTATTGCTGGGCGTTTGCAAAATGCTGTGATTGAACACAACAATTTTGAAATTGCTACACACACACATAAACAAACCCAAACTACTTAGAATAGTTGCAGATACATATAGAGCGACACGTACAGCTTACGTGCTGTGACATTTGCTTGACAACAAAAAGTAAAAAATTTAAAACGTTTTGCAATACGAAGTCAATCAATTTGCAGCAATACTTCAAGAGAATGTGTGAAAATGTGTCTGCTTTTTGTGCACTGAAAGAAAATTTGTACATCAATTATTTTTCAATAAAATGTATACCGTCACAATTTGATGACGCCCCATCAGTGGTGACGTCATTTCTGAGCAGCCCCCTATTACATTGTTTGTGTTCGTCACATTTGCAACACTAAACTGAGGTACAACACAACACTGTATCGCACCTTTCAGCACTTTACAACACAACACTGAATTGCACTTTCCAACACTTTGCACAAAATCTCGCTCGATATTAGAATTCATTCTTATATAAAGTAAGTCGCAAAGGGCGAGATAACTTACGGGCGATATTACCGTCGAAAAACATAAAATTAGAATTTTTCAATTTATTGGCCAATCGCAAAACTATTTCATCTTCATTGCATTTATGTGACATTAGATATCAAAATGCAAGCCACAACAAACAGTTTTCAACTTGTTTGGGACGCAGTAGGCCATTTTCCGGATTTACCTGTACGTCATAGTAGCATTTCTTTTTATATCATAAATGATTTCGTTCATTTTAGTATCAGTCAGTACACGGTCACAATCGGTTGGAAGTAAATTAAAATTTACAAAAAAAAAAATTGTTTAATATTAACAAAAACGAAATGTCACTGAACAGAGAGCAAGTAATAAATGGTGCCTGCCTTAAAGGAAGCAATTTGAACGGAATATCGTGCAGTGCAGTTCGCCAATCCATCATCAACCAACCTGAATGCTTGCGCGCGGCATTGTTGCGTAACACTGAACCACTGCGATTCGCCCTTAAGGTCTATTATCATTGTTTTGGAAAAAGCGGACCTTCCATACTTGGTGCTGGATGCAGTGTGCTTATTTAACTTCTTGCCCAGGCAGCAGAGGCTAAGATCGGCTAGTGCATTGCCATGGCTTCTTATATTTCCGTGCGGCAACTCAACGCCTGGAATTTGCCGTTTTAAGTACTGCCAAAGATAATAGAAGTCCAAATATTTGTCTTCGCTATTGAATACAGTTGCGCCTAGCGTACTCCAATCATCTGCAAGCAACCTGCCACCGGAAAGGCAGTCAATGAGGTACACCTTGTCCCTTGTGGCCAACTGCAGCAAACACAGATTCGCAGATTCGAGATATCGAAATTTTTTCCGTCAACAACAGTATGGTGGCATTCAACTTCTTCAAAAGGAGCGAGTAAAAAAATCAAGGCATAATTATGGCTTACAAACTGAATGAGATCGGGGAACAGCTGCGGCAAATGTTGAAGGAGGGCGACTACTTTATCGTATCACAGTGGGCCACAGCCTTGGAACTGACGAAAAATTGATGTTGTGGACATTGTATTTCCATTGATTGTGCAGTGGTTTCCTTTGGTGGAGTACCTGGGCTTCTTGCTGCATAACAATATATCCGTCATGGAAATGTGTGCAGACCAATTGAAGTAAGTACTTTATATACTTGTATGCAGCATAAATTTCATCACTCATGAATTTTTTGTATGCAGTTGCTAAAGGAACCTTACGCCTTCGGATAGTGTGCTTAACTATAAGAATATTTTGGAACTTATTGGAAGAATGGTCAAGAAGTTTAGTTTCGATAATATAACCACATCCAATCTAAAATTCAGGATAACGTGCACTTATTTGAAGTACTTATATCGCGAGTTCAAAAACAAAAAGCGTTTCGTGAGTATGTACTAGATAAAGCCATGGTCCACCGCTAAAGTTATATTTCTTTAGATTCCTGGCATATGGAGGCGTACAAAATGAAGCTGCTGATTGGCACCATGCGTTTAGGCTGAAACCTCTTGATAGCCGAAGAGGCTGAGGTTGCCAGCGGCGCTGATTTGTACCTCACCGTGGATATTTGGATATTTGTACCTCACCTGACCAATCTACGATTTGTATCGATACGGCGGAATTGTTTAAGACAATGTTAGTGCGCTTGCAGCTCAAGCCGATGATTTGCCTGGACAGGGAATGGAGAACGCGAATCTACGAGCTGTGTTTTCTGCAGTTGGCCACAAGGGACAAAGTGTACCTTATTGCCTGCCTTTCCCGTGGCAGGTTGCTCGCAGATGATTGGAGTACGCTAGGCACAACAGTATTCAAAAACGAAGGCAAATATTTGGACTGCTATTATCTGCGGCAGTACTTAAAACGGCAAATTACAGGCATTGAGTTGCCGCACGGAAATATAAGAAGCCATGGCAATGCACTAGCCGATCTTAGCCTCTGCTGCCTGGGCAAGAAGTTAAATAAGCACCATGCATCCAGAACCAAGGAAGGTCAGCTTTGTCCAAAACAATGATAATATACCTTCAGTGCGAATTGCAGTGGTTCAGTGTGACGCAACAATGCTACGCGTATGGATTCACGTTGGTTTATTGGATTGGTGATCTGCTCTGAAGCGACGGAAAAAAATTTCGATATTCCGGTTCGATCGTGGGATCAACATTCCTTCCTTTAATGGTGCCTGCCCATTTATTATTTGCTCTCTGTTCAATGACATTTTGTTTTTGTCAATATTAAAGAATTTTTTTGTAAATTTTAAATTACTTCAAAACTATTGAATGATTGGGTTTCGTATTGAATTTAAGCACTCTAGTCGCTATAGTTGGGTCGCCAGAGGAATAAGAGTATTAATAATAATAATTCAAAATTTTGTTGTTTTCATTTTTTTTGTTAAAATTTGTTTACGCCAATTTCGGCTGTTTTGATAAATGTGCGAAAAAGACTGAGCTGGTTACCAAGTGTTTATTTAAAATACCGTATTCTTAATAATATATTTACAGTTGAAGAATTCGAGTTGTTTTTGACTCTTACCCAAAAATAATTGGACTGGATGGGATATATCTTGCTTCTAGGTGAGTATGGTTAATTCGCAAAAGCTCTGACTTTCACGCTGAACTGAAATTCATGTGCCCCCTTAACCCCAATAATGAACGGCTTTGTGAAACGTAAATCAGGTTGCTTTATAGCTCTTGGAAAGAGATAGCTTAGAGAAATTTGTCTGTTGCTTGGCACTTTGTCCACCAGCTTCATTGGGCATTCCGAATATACATTTTTTTTTCCATTAAAGAGTAAAATGAAGAGAAAGAGTATAGGAAGATAGAGTAAAAGAGGAAGACAAAAAGAAATTGGGATAGGAAAAGGAAGAGAAAGAAAAAGAGGATGACAAAAAGCAAGAACGAGGAAAAGAAAGAAGAAAAAGAAAAAGAAGATGAATATGAAGGAGAAGAAGAGGAAGATGCAGATGCAGATGCAGATGCTATGAATATGAATAGAAATATGAAGATGAAGAAGAAGATCAAGACAAAGAGCAAGACGAGGAGAAAGACGAAGAGGAAGATGATGACAAAGAGGAAAAGACAGACGAAGAGGAAGTTAATGATGAAGACAAAGATTAAGATAAAGATGACCATAAAGATGAAGCTAAAGATAAAGATAAATATGAAGATGAAGATGCAGAGGAAGAGGAAGAAAAGGACGAAAACGAAAAGGAAGAAAAAGACGAGGAGGTCTAGGAAGCAAAAGAGAAAAATGAAGAGGAAGGCGAAGAGGAGTATTTAGATTGTTTCTAAAATTAAGTTGATTTTGCTAGTACATATTTTCATATAAAGTAACGAAAAAATAGTACTAAGCTATTAGTTTAATCGGTGAAATTGGATAGTTTTGTTGTTATATGAATATTTTAAGAATAGTTCAATATAAGCCGCTCCTTAATTAATATACGCTTTCCACAAAGATTCTGTTCCTCGTTATTATTGAGCATCCGAATCTGTTAAGTCACATATCTTCTGAGCTCTTCCAGGATTAGATAATGCAGCCCCCCCCAAGTTCCTTCAGCTATATTTATGAATATGAAATTACAATTCGCTTTCCGCAAAAGGCAAACTATTTTGTTAGTAAACATTTATATTTTAATTAAATCACAAAAAGTTGACCAAAAATAATCTTAATCTAGAGTTCCTTTTGAATACAATATACAACATTGTATATCTTTTGTTATTGATTTCTCACAGTGTATGTCTCGCATTTCAGGCACATGGCCGTTAAATGATTTTTAGTAAAAATCATGCGGACATGACACACTCAAGTGGCACATTTTGCCTTGTCCCACACTTGCCAACACTGGCACGTGATTGCTCAGTTGTTAGCTGGAGTCACTCCCTCTTATACATTCTCTCTCCCGCTCCCGCTCTATTTCTCTCTCTCTTTTTGTCCCTTAGGGCCTACTGGTGCTTAGTACTAAGAACATTTTGCATTTGTAAGCGTCCTTAAGCATGCTACAGATATCTAGAAGCAACATAGCTGCAGCTCAAGTGCAACTCGAAGTAATTTCTATTAAGTGTTTTGACACTTTATGCAACTTCAAATGCAACTGCCACTGATTGCATTAGTCAAGTTGTCCAGACAAGTGTTGAAATGTGTGTGTGTGTGTGTGTGTTAGTATGTGTGTTTAAAGCAGCTTAATGGTACTGCGGCAATTTCCGCTGCTTGCTACAGCCACTTAAAGTCTTTGCTGCCACCTGAGCTGAAAATTATGCAACTTCCCACACACACAATAAGGCTTAGTGTTGGGCGGCCAGTCAGAACCACATCCACATGAACATCATCATTATCATCTTCACAAACATTAACATCAACATCATAATATCAATGTATGCTTGGTCAGGGGCTTGGGTAGCGCCACAAAAATCTTCTTTTCAAAATGCCATTTCCGACAATTTGCCGGAAACGTAACATCCGCCCGAATGCGTTGCTTTGCTGCCTAAAGTTGGCGACGTAGACGACATTAATGGCGCCATTGTTGTTGTACAGTTTTGCCGTTTTTAGTGAGTGTTTGTGTGTATATGTGTTAAAAAGTAGGGCTATAAAGTCATAAGATTGGCGGCACTGCTCATTAAGCGGGCCGTGTGTTAGGGCAAAGCACTACACTGGCATATTTAAGGTTATGTTTACCACTATGTAAACCAAGGCCAGACACTACTAAATATAAACATTGGCAGCGTATTGCCAGAATTGTGGGTGGGGTTTAAAGTGCTTTACGTAACTTTGGGGCACTCTTTGTCGAGTACGCAGTTGACTAGACTTAACATTTTGCACAATTTTCTTGGAATTTTGTGACCAATGTTGTTAAGAGCAGGTACTAGGATTGCTCCTTAATAAATTTCTTTGAAATGCCCTAGGGGCATGGCTTATGAAGGTAAGCAGATATTCGGCTAAGTGGGATGCTTATGCTGATAACATACTATTACTAGTGCAAAATTGCGTAAACTTTTTTCTTCAAAGTTTTGTAATACAAGTAAAGTGCGTTTCTTTGTTAGTATTTCTCAAAATCGTTTAAGGCAAGAATGATGACATAAAGGAACAAGAGGTTCGTTGAGTTTAGGACATTTTCTGGCATACTAAGAGTTTCATAATGAGATAGTATTGCTGATTTTTCTACAGAATCTATATTTCCAGATGTTGAGCAAGCGAATTCTTTGTATTTGAATAGCTTGGAAGGGATTTTCTAAAAATCTCGATTTAAATGAATGTGTTTTGTTTAAAAGCAAACAATCACAAAAAAAAACATCAAAGATGTAAAAAATTAGACGTCGTCTTTTTGGGAGCAAATTCTTGATACTTGGTCTGATTATCTAAATTTTCTTTACGGTTTTGACAATCCCTTTCGACCTTAAGCTTCAGATTAAATTTTGTGACACTACATAAAACACCATGATCCGATTATCGATTTTTCGTTGCCTCCAGAAAAGTTTATGACTTGTCATAGGGTTATTGGTTTTTTCTATATTACCTATATCTTGAAGACCATAAGACTTAGGTTTAAGGAGAAGGAGAGAATGATCCCCTAAAGGGGGATAGCAGGATAGGTAAGTGTATAGAGTAAAACGAAGAAAATAACAGAGTGGTGCTGTAGATCTTGTGGAAAAGGAATAGGAATGTTAGCTAGATGAACAAGACAAGACAAACAAGGGAAGATGCAGAGAAAGAAGAAGACTTTTAAAACGACTTCAAAGAGTGTGGAATATAACTAACCTCCTGAAGGGCACGGTTATCACTACAAGGAGTAGACTTGTGTTGATAGAGTAAAACGAAGAATATAACAAAGGGGAGTTGTAGATCTTGTAAAATAGGAATAGGAATGTGAGCTATCTCAGGGAAGCTTCTAGGGCGAAGCACCCTGAGGGAAGCTATCGAGTGTTATAAGGTAAAAGGTTGCCAAATGCAAAAATAAAGTCGAAGATGAACAGGGGAAGAGTCAAAAAAAGACGAAGACGTTTATAACGACGTCAAAGAGGTGTAGATAGTGGAATATGACTAAACTTTTAAAGAGCACGGCGGCTGGCGAAGGTAGCGAGCAGGTATATCACTACAATGAGAAGATTTGTGGGCTTCTTATTATTAAAACTTTGTTGATGTTTTGTCGATGCAAGCTCTTACACTCCGCAATTGATTTTCCTTTGTGACATCAACCATGTTTAGACTTTTTTTTTCGAACCAAACAGTTTAACAATACGAAAGTGATGCGCATAAATTCTTTTTCCACAAAATAAATTAACTTCCTAATTATGAATTGCTTGTGCAATAAGCCTATTGCCATATAATAGGCGTAGATACTTAAGTTCCTTTTTGCAGAATCTAACTTTTGTGTGTACTTAAGTTTGGGCTCACTAAATTCGAGTCTGAAGTTCATTTTAAGGCATTTATGTGACCATAAACCAAATGCTTTAATATTTTCTTACAAAGTTTCGCTAATGTGAATCAGTAAAGCTTCGGTTTTCTCTGGCTGCGTTCCGCACAATTTCATTACATTTTCTTAGCTTATGCCATAGACTTTGTAGCTACAGTTTTGTAAACGTTTTCTTTTCAACCTAACCTCAATAGCCAAACAGTGCTCTGCAGTGCAGTGCAATGCAAATTCTATTTAACCTCACATTTCTTGCTGGCCATTTTTGCTACTGTTTCTGCTAGTACTACGCACATTTTCCGACTCAATCTTTGTGTTGTATTTCTCTTCGGCATTGCCATAGTTATTTCTCTCTTTCTTGATTGCTTGTTTTGTTGTTTTTGGTGTTGTGTTGTGCATGAAGTGGCTTGTTTTGCTCGACCAACCAACCGTGCGTTGGCTGTACTTCATTGCTTATTGGGTCAAGCGGCTCGACAAAGTGTAACAAACGACAACAATTGTTTTATGCGGTTGCGAAACGAGAGTTTTCCCCCTCCCGGAAAAACCAGGCTAAAATTTTACAATGTAGCGTTAGATTGTGCTTGCTGAACAACATCTCTCGCACTTTGTTGCGAACTCATTTGCAAACATTTCGAATGCAAAGGCCAAAACACAGCCCGGAAACACACACAACATACAATGAGAGAGTGTAAGAGTAAGAGCGGGAGGGAGAAAGAGAGAGTGGCGGGTGTTCTGCTCTGCTCTATGCCGAAAATCAAGTTCATTTTTGTGCAGTCTGCCGTAAGGCGCTCAACCTGAATGCCGTTCCAACTCAACCCCAAGTGTACTGCTCAGCTACCAAACCTGGTCAAACCTGGCCTACAACCTGGCCCAATGTTTGCTTTTGTTTTGTTTAAATTGTCTTGACTACGATGAGAAGGCTGAGAGCAGCACAGTGGGTCAATGGCTTTTTGGCTGTGAAACCAGCAGAACCACAATAACAGGCCGGAAGAGCAAAACTTCCGGGCAACGATGTTTCTAGACACTTGTTGTTCCCGGTTTCCGATCGCGAGCTTTTCTCTTTAATGACATTGGGAAAACTATATTATACTTCCTCATTTTTAACTTTTTAACTTCTATAATCCAATTGGGTCCATGATTAAGAGTAGATTTGACACATGTCACCTGGCAAGCCTCTCTTGTATATTTAGACGATTATCTTCCAAGAGCGCTCTTCACTCCTAGAATGTTTAAATTTCTGCATGATCTTTACCTCTTTTCAGAATATGAAGTGATGATTATAAAACATACATGAAACTCACAAACTAAATACCTACAAGAGTCAAAGGAAAGTGATTTCTTCAGAGGGAGAGATTTTAAACTTGATAAAATTTTCTGAGTACATGAAGATCCAACGAAAAAGTTGCTAGGGGATCATAGCTGACGCTGTGTTAGATCAGTTTGAGATGATGGCTTTTGTAACCTATATTTCTGTGGCAATAGAACTGCCAGCTTTAGAGGACCAATATAAATCTCTAAGGGTTTACTATGTTACGAAAATCTGTTACCTCGCCCATATATCTTTAGTTCTACGCATTTGTGTGCTGTGTGAGCAACGTTCACGGCAAAGCGAGAAGCTTGTTTGTTTTTATGTGTTGTGGTAGCAGTGGGAGCGAAAAGAAGAGCATGTATGCTTATGGCAAGTTGTTGCAATTGTTTTCGCTCTAGCATTAACCAAAGGCTAGATGGCGCTACGTAATGACCCACATCTGATGGTCCTTCTGTGACGACTCAAGTTTTAGATTTATTGAACTTATTTAAGTTTCTTTTAAAATACTCTTCGAAATTAAGTTCCTACTAGAAATATTAACTATATCAGGTAAAATTACATATATGACGACTTTCGTCGAAAGGGGGGGTTTGAAAGTCATGGTGACTTCATTTACGTAAAGTAGTATCGGTCAAATTTTGTTATAATTATAGACTGTCTGTTTGTTTGACTCTCTTATTCTTTGCGGGATACCAAAACGTTATATCTTCTTCTTCTTGATTGGCCATAACAATTCGTTACCGTGTCTCGGCCTAATGTAATACACTTCTCCAGGCGACTCATACCATCTTCCATTGGAAGGGTGTTTTACGTGGTGGGTCCCACACCCTACGCACAACCCTGTTAAAGACCTGGGTCCTTCGCTGCGCACATTAGCTCACTGCCACTAGTGGTGATTAGAGCAGCTAACCAGGGGGCACCATATGGAGGTTGTGCGTCAATTTGTTAAAGGTAGAGACAGGGATCATGGAGCTTTGCCCAGACCTATCAGAACCCAAGGACACCTATATAGTATATTTCTATAATATCACTATGGAGTCTTCTGATAGACAAACTTTTTAGAAGACTCGAATGCGAGGGGATCCAATGCCAAAGATACGCCGATGACATTGTTCTTATTGCATTAGGCAAACTTCTAGACACTCTCTGTGATGTAATATAGAAAGGGTTAAACTAAACGCTACCTACGACTGGTGCAAGGTAGTTGGATGAAACTTAAGCCCTGCAAAGACCGTAGTGGTACCATTACCTAGAGGCTATAAACAAACAGCTCTGCCTCAAGGGAACTCCAATTAAAATAAGTAGAGAAGTCAAGTAACTTGGGGTCGCATTTGACAGCAAACAAGTTGGCTCCCATGTCACAAACGTTTTCGACTAATACTAATCCTTGTGGGATAACTTAATTCACTCTCACTTAGATGGTACGAACCCACAGGGCCAGAGCTTTTCTGTGACATTGGCAAACACACCATCCACCAAGAAACTTCTAAGGGAAAAGGAAAGACTAGGGGGAGCCGAGAACTGGATAAGCACTCCAGGCCTTAGACAGGCCAAACAGTTTCTCGGCTCTTACAACTTAAGCAGGTTCAAGAAACTATCACAATAAGGAAGCATAGATTAAAATAGTAATCGTAAAATTTTGCAAAATCAAAATATTCCTTTTACTATAGGCCAAAATGAGTTGTGTAAAGATAAACTATTTCTCTGTTTTGGATGCTTTTGAAAATAACTACTTAGATTAGATTAGATTAAATATAGAAAAACAATGATTTTCCCTTAGTTTTGATACCATGAACTGAAAGAAAACTAATTGCGCGACTCGGATTTATACTTATATGTTTTAATGGTACAAATCCTTATAAGCGTGCCCCGGCCTAAGATTCCTTATAAATCTTAGCTACTTCGAGAGTTTCGTGGCTCATATTTAGTAGGATGGTTGCTAAGAACACCAAGCAGTTATTTGTAACTACGTCATTGACATATATTATGTTGCCCTGCAGTGGGAGCACTCTGCTTCTTGTCTAAGGTAACCTACTCTCTGTAGTGGCATAAACAACAACAGCAACTTGCCGCACTCATTTGTAGTGAAATTTTCGTCAACAAAGAAGGATTGACCTTGCTCCGCTTTCACATGGGCGGTTCATATTCTTGTCAGCTTTTTGCTGGCCCACACTGCGTATGAGTGTTGTTTTGTATGAGGAAAATTGCTTTTATATTACTCGTGATTGTGTGTGTGAGAGTGTGTGTGTGTGTGTGTGTGTGTTGTTGTGTGTCATTACTTTGCACACATTGTTGCAGCAACGCCTGCTGTGTCTTACACTTCCGCTTTCACAACTGCCACGCCCACCACAAAGCGTACGTCCGTTGGTACACACAATTTTTGGGGTCAGCGTTGTTGTAGTTACTGACAATGTTGTTGTTGTCGCTGCTACTATTTCTTACGCATTTTGGCTCAATTCTTGTCTTGTCATTGTTTGTTAAATTTTGTATGCCGGATATCCCTCAGCATGTTTTCTTGCCATTGTCCTGCTGTCAACAAAATGGCAGCAACAACAAATACAACAATGGCAACAACAACAGGCACGGCAATCACAGCTGTGCGCTACTCAGCCAAATGGCAAGGGCGTTTTATACGTACGCCGCACTGGTCAGGGTGCGGGGCGTGGCATTTTGAGGCGCTTCCTCACTTGTTCATCATGTTTATGCCGCTGACAACAAAAGAAATTAAATTGCCAGGCATTGAAATTCAATTGTATCTTAACAAAAAAAAAAAAAAAAAAAAAAATAGGAGCAAAACGAGGAAGAAGCAGAAGCTGAAGCCCCATGACATTCTAAGTGAATACTGCGGTAGCTATGAAGGCTCTTTCAGACTTATTGGAACATTGATTTGGTCCTTCGAATGATGATGTTGATGTTGATGCTTGGTTGCTGCTGCTTCTTGCTCCTTTACCGCTACTTCCGCCACTACACCTTGCAACAGCAACATTTGAATAACGCATAATTTTTGGGCTTTATTGTTGCTGTTGCCGAGTTGCTTTCAATTTATTAAAAAGCGCGTAGAGAGCCCATAAAAAGGTCAATGATTATTATGCTTGAAATTCAAAATTGTTGCCCAACCAACCGTTATTGAGGCGGAGGCGCCACCGAAGGACAACAAAAGTAGTACGTTTCTCTATACTAGTAAAACGCCGTGTTGGCTTCAATTTGTCTGAATTTACTTGGCATGTTTTGAATTGGTTCTTTGGCATTGGGCATTTTCGGTTAACTGAAGTTTGAGGCATGCTTATGGAGTACTTTAAAAGAGGCAAAACATTAAATAAGCAGAATTTTTGCCATACTAAAGTTATATTTCAAATTGTGTTTTTCTTTGGTCCACAAAGTACTTACGCGGTTTTGCTTTTAATGTCTTTCTTCTTGAAGAGTTTCAAAGTTGAAGACTATATAAGAAATTTTTTCTATATCTGGTATATGCAAATAGCCTTATTTTGTACAAATAACCTTTTTGTAGTATGATAAAATTAGTATAAATTTCTTGTAAAAACCATCTGGCTAGATGCATTCTTTTTTTAATTGGCTTTTTGGCTGAAAATCGGTTTAAATCTATATCTGGCCTACTGACAAATTACAATTGGGTTGAAATTTGGTTAAAAGAGATTTCTGGCACACTTCTGAATAATAAAGATTTTTAATTTTAAATAAAGAGACTGTGTAGTGCAAAGTAAATTGCGCAAACTTTTCCCAACTTGTCCAAATGCAACTTTATTAGATGAAAACAGCTTTTCTAATTTTTCGGCTTCCACTGAAAAATTCTTGGCTTCGGTAACTATTCGCAGGTGGCTATTATTAATGGTGGCTTGTTTTCATTGTTCGTGTGGTTGCTAGTATTCAGGATTTACTTTTCAGATACCGAGTTCTTCATGATATGATATGAATTCTTAATCATGAATTTTGAAAATTAGCTGATTTTTCATACTTATTCCAATCATTTCAATTATATTACTCCCTAACAAAATTGGCCTAATAGAACTTCGAGACTTGTGCCGTCACGCCAAGCCCGGCAGATGTATGATCATTCTTCTCGCTATAGATCTCCTGTGTACGGTGATAGCACAGCACGTAACACTCCCCTAACACAACACCATGCTAGCCTAATAAGGGACTTTCGTGACGGCATACGAGTCTGTTTGATTAATAAAAGACTAGAACTAGAACTTTCTTTTGTGTGATAAAATTGATTAAAATTTGCTAAAATATTTCTATTGTCAATTATCTACCGATATGTACCAATGCTATAGCGCACTTGGGGATAACGATTCTGAATATGTTAGTAAAATGTGAGATTTACATGGTTTGGAGACGATTTTCGTGGAAAAAATCGTCATTTTAATTTAGTTTATATAAATATAAAAAGTGAAAAGTAAATTAATTTGCTCCATTTTGTAGCTCCTGATCGCCATTTGCGGCGAATGAAGCTAATAGAAGATTGAGACCAATGAACAAAAAAATAGAAACGAGAGCAACGAATAACATTTCTTATGAAAGTCTCCTTTTTCATTATAAAATTTGGGATCAGCGACAATCAGTTTCATACACATAACCTATGTCACAACACTTTTTTATATAATAGAGATAAATGATTGCATAAAAAAATATTATCTCAATACATATCTTAAGATAATTGAAAAATTAAAAGCAATTTAACCCTTTTAAAATCTTACTTCTTTAAAGCTCCCGTTTAAGCTATATCAATAAGCATTTTCTCCTACCACAAACATTTGAAAATCGATTTAAAGATACATTTGCATTCATTCAAATCTGTCACCTTTGACAGGTTATGGCTGCTGCTTCCGTTTCCCATAAATCCGCGCTTAACATATCCTGAGACCCATCTACCTTTATGGACGGTTTTTTTTTCTCGTTTTAAAGCCTACTTTTTTACGCCTTAACTGCAATTAAGAGCATTAAATGCTTGCATAATTAATATTTGCGCTCGTTATGACACATTAACACATTTGCATACATTTATTTAACTATTTGTATGGGAGTGAGTGTGTGCGTGCGAGTAAGTTTAATAAACACGCTACAATCTCACTCACACACACATAAGCAGCTGGCGGTCATAGTGTTTTTTTACCGCCATTTTGTTTTGTTTTGCTCAGACGCATGCCTTTGAATACATTGAAAGTGTTTAACTGTAACGGCAACAAAATGGCGCGCTTTAGAGTTGAGGGTTGCGTCAATAAAATATAACGGTAAGAGCGTTTTAAATGAGCACAGTTCATATGCATAGAAAAGCACGGGTGTGTGTGTGTCTGTGTGTGTGTGTGTGTGTGTTGTGTGTGTGTGTGTATAAGTGCGGGTGCTTTAAAAGGCAATTGGCAATGACAAAGTTGCAAGCACATCATTTGAAAGCAGCAGGTTGCAAGTGTGTCAATATAAATGCAATATCTATTACACGGACAGTAACATAGAAAGTGATCCGTGGAGTCGGCTTCGTCAAGACAGGCTGTGCAATTTGGGTCATATTGGCCAGACAGGCCAATTTCATTGTCTTGGATACTTCGGAGTCCAGGAACCCACTTTGTTGTGACGAGCAAACATATTAAGTTTGGTCTTACATTCACTGATCATGATTGTGCGAGGATTCTCCTGCGACCTAAACGCAGCCTGACTATCACTACAGATCTCACAGTTACGCCACTCAGCTTTCTTCCATAGATTCAGCTCGCGGCATTTCGGTTTAAAAAACCGATGGAAAAGTACCTGTCGCGCATGACTTGCTTGAGTTTTCATCAAGATAACAACCAGCACCAGTCCCATCTTTCGTTTTGAAACCGTCTGTGTTGAAGACATGAGTGTTCCCCCTTGGTAAGAGTTCTGGATTGCTCCACGACTCTCTTGGCAAAAACACCAAAACTTTATATTTGTTACAACACGGGCGCTCTTCCCTTAGCTTACTGTCTATTAGTATGTCACAAAATCCCAGTTCGTTCGTCCAGAATCCGTTGTTGTTGCCGTATGAAAGCGACTCATAGCCGCTTATCAAACACGTCAAGAGGGGTTACATTTAACAGTGCGTTAAGGGCGTCACTTAAGGTGGTGCTTATAGCGGTGAGCAGAGTGATGTTGGACTGAACCATTGTTCTCTTCCACCACTAAGGCGTATAATACTACGGGCCGGATTAAAGCTATATACAACCAATGAACAGAGTTCGACTTCAACCCAAAGTTTTACTAAAATTCCAACAGCACTGCCAGAAAGCTCTGAGAACACGTTCCCTCTTCCGTTCAATGCGCACTGTGCAGGTCAACTTAATATCAAGGGTCACCCCTAGATACTTCACATCGCTGGCCAGTGCTAGAGTCTCACATTTTAACATTGGAAGGATCAGTGCATCCTTAATCTTTGGAGTTAATGAGACTCAAGTAGATCGCAGAAACTTCTTCAACAGATCCTCGATTTCTTTAAGTTTTGACTGGAAACAATGAAAAGACGGATCGATGAATTGACACGCTCTTTATGTATCTAGGAAGAGCTTTTGCTTTACTCACCATGATGTAGATATGTTCGTTAAATATAAGCACGAAATCTAGCAAAAGAAGAAGAAGAAATTCGAAAAAGTATCGAGTAGATTACTCCCAACGTTCTCCTCTGATATGCATGAATAAAGTTTAACACAATTAGCATACATTAGGATCTTTGATGAAAAAAAAAAATGGGGGATGGTCGTTTACAAATAAATCAAGCAGGATTGATCCGTAGTGTTTACTCTGTGGAATACCAGCGGTAACTCCATTAATCTCCCTTTTACGAATCCATGCTTAAAAGGTGAGATCAATGCATAGCACTTACCTTACTTAACACGTTTGTTGCTGTTTCTATTACATTGTCCATAGGTGTAAATATCCGTACTTGTCTTTATGTTACAATGACAAGCAATCAGCAGCAGGAAGTCAGCGGCAAGCGGCATGTGGCAAACAGCCAGCTTACATCGTGCAACATGCTATAAGTTGCCTGCAGCTTATTAATATTTTGATGCATTTAACTGTGGCAAGTCGTTTCTCATAATGGAAACCATCAATCTGCTGCCGTTGGTGCTCCCGCTGATCAGAAGATGAGAAGTGCCTGGCTTTGCACTCGGTTCAATAGTAATTAACGCATTAACTGTAAACTGCTGATGGGCTTGTCCAATCAAAGCGACCGCAAAGCGCTATTTAGCTTTGATGTGCTGATAAACAGTTATGTGTTTGTTATGTTGCCGTTATGTTCTCATCTCATCTTGGGAGTGCAAGTAACTCGATTAATAAGCAAGTTTCATTGTTTGATAATGAAAGATGCTTAGATACAGTTACAATACTGAATGCTTGGTATTTCATTTCATTATCATTGCCACATGAATAAATATGAAAAGTATAAATACACACACATAGATACACACACAGAAGCAGTAGAAATTCAATGAGAATTCATTTGAATGCTAAAGACTTCGGCATACAATTTTGCAAATGAAGTAACATTTGCAAAAACTTCACAGATACAGATACAAAATCAAATCAAATGCGTGCGACACATTTCATTTGAATTGCAATAACAACAACAACACTAAAGCTGAGCACCACAACAGCAACAACAACGACTCGAATGAGCATGAATAAACACGACAAAAACAGCCACATTATAAATATGCGCATTTTGTTAGGACGACAGGTACAGCAACAACAAAAACAACTAAAAACAGACAAAACCATTCAAAATTTCTATAAAAAGTGCCGAAAGTATGTATGCTTTGACAATGTTTAAAAACCCTGCACCAAGGGAATTGCGGAAAAAAGTTAAAGATAGGGGGCTCTGCCACCTACTCGTAATTAAAAGAATTTCAATTTACCGAATTTTATTAACTCTGGTTTCATAGATTGCTTTTTTTTCAAAAGGACTTTCACGTCTGGCTTTGTTGCTCAATGTGCGTTTTGTCAAGAAGCCAATAGACACAGGTCGGTTCCGAAAAACTCAAGGATGTGATCTATTATAAATAAGCGTAAATTCCGATCTCCTTTAACATCATATATGGCTGTCGAACTTGCCCGGTGAAATACCCATATCATCTTTCTTACAGTAAAATATTTTTCCGATCGGCATGCCGATTGTCTGATATTCTGAAATACAAATGTTAAGTAATTCATTACCACAAAGATGAATCTTTTCTTGTTTGTTAAAATCTCTGACAAAGCTAATATACTCTCTTGAAGAGTATAGAAATAACACTGAACAATACATGAAATATAGCGTGAATATCACAAACGAAAATAGAGTAGAGCACACATAACACACACAGATACTTCTCATATTCACTCCCTTCTTGACGTCACCAAAGAACTTCAAACATTGACAGTCAAAAATAAGTTGGACAACATTTTCATGACATATTCATCTATTGTATGTGTGTGTGTGTAAAATTTAATTGCATTTGAAATGTTTTTAATTGAAACCAAGGTAACAACGCCTGACGACAAGAATTCTCACCGTGTACTCAGTCTATATGTAAGTGTTGGAATAGCTGAGTAATACAGAAACAAAAGTTACACAGATACACACTTCCATACATATATATAGACATTTGCAGACAGTTGTAACCGGAAATTGTCAAGCAAGTGTCTGAGTATATGTGTGCTCGACTAGGTGTTCTGTGTGTGTGTGTAAGAGAGAGTTATTATCTTGTACTTGCCCATGTCAAAGACAATTTGCATCTTTGGTCCTGACAAAGGCAAGCCACCGAGTGGCACCACTGCCCTTGGTACCGCCACGCCCCTGATTGTGGCTGCCGCTACAACCTCCATCGTCTGTCTGTGTAGTATTTGTGCGTTGTCATGGCATGTTGCTACCAATTGTGTCGCATAATAGAGCGTAAAGTCTAACGGTCTATATAAGTGTATGGGTGTGTTTGTTTCTTCTGTATTTGTGCGTTTTAATGGCGAAACAATGTATAAGACTACCGTTATGGTGGGGTTTCGCAAAACGTTTGCGTAATTGGGGTAGTTTGGCAAAAAGCTGAAGTGTTTCCTTAAGTTTCTATTAAAGCACCCTGTTCTAGGAACCCTTTAACTTGATTGGTAGCAAAAAAAGGTTACAAATTTAAATAGTCGAAATGGTTTGAACGGCACTTAAACGGTTAACTAAATTGGGACTCTGGTTCTTAATGCAGTTAGAATACTTTCTCAATAAATTGATTGCTGAAATCTAGTGCAAAAGCTAATTCTATAAAGCATAATTTTTTGTGCATTTTGGAGAAGCCTTTGGCTTATGACGGCTTATTCTCTCTCAAAATTATATGTAGAAAGCAGCCCTCGTCTGAAACTCAAACTTTTGAGTATTTCCATCAAAGGTCAAGAATCAAGAAAGTTCAATAGACTTCTTCTTCATAACTGACCATAACAATCCGTTACCGGGTTACAGCCTGATGTTGAGCACTCCTCCAGGGCCCTCTGCTTTTCACGCGCTACCAACAATCGGTGATACCAGAGGTAGCTAGTATGCTGCCTACCCGGTCCTTTCGACGGAGACATGGCCTACCCCTCTGTCGCGTTCCTTCGGCAGACGCATTGAAGGCCAGCAGAGCCGCTGGATGTTAATTCGCTCATCATCGTTCCTTCGAATACGCTTTCCGCTTAAACATTCCAAGGGCATTTTCATCAGACTGCGTCATGACTCTTGCTACATCGCCATAAACAAAAACGGCAAGGATGAGCGTCCTACTCATATGCCTATCGAGTCCAAATTATATCTATGGGCTAGACTGATTGTCCGCTTGATCTCCATGCTGACGTCGATTTTCATTAATAGCCATTTAATGACGCTGGCGCCAAGGTAGACGAAATCCTTGACAACGCCCAAAGTATAGTTTTCAACATCAATCTGGAAGTCCAACCGTTGCTTCTCATTTATATTGAGACCCGCCCAGGCAGATTCTCTTTCAACAGCCGCAAAGTCTCCGGTAACTGCTCGCTTAGTGCGACCAATGATATCAAACCAAAAGAGAGCATCGCGTTTTCTGAAGGGTCGCTTGGTATCATAATGTTCAAGAAGGTTCTTTCGTACCTTGAAGGAACTCCATCTTCGAAGCTGTACCGAACTCAGACAATGCAGAATAGAAGCGATCCTACAATGGCCCATCAAATGCTGCCTTATAATCGGCAAAGGGATGGTGGAGTCTTTTCCAGGATTCGGTGTAGTGTAAATTTCTGGTCAATTGCGAACTTACCAGGCCTGAGGCCACACTGATAATGTCAGATAATTTCTTTCCCAAATGTCTTCAGTTCGTTACACAATACGCTCGATGGGGCCTTATATGCAATAAGAAATAGAAAGAGGACTGATACCGTCATACTTAGCACATACCGTGGGATCACCCTGCTTGAGTACAGGGCAGCGGATACAAAGGTTCCATTTATCGGGCATTTATGTTTAGAGTTCCATTCTGACTACCGATGAAATAATTATTTTTTAAAATTTTGATATTTAACGTGCAAATCGCATAAACTATCTTTATCTAGCTTATAAAATTAAGGCTCATTGAAGTATTTTTGTGTAATCTTACAAGCAAATAGTACTTGGTTTCGATAAAAAGCTACAATTTATATGTTCTCAGCGCAAATGCAATTAATATTATCGACAGCTTCGATATTCTCTCAACAAGTTTTACGATAAAGAATTTCGTTAGTATACTTAATACTCGCTTTCGGCAGAAAATTTTTGAATCAAAGTCAGTTAACACTTTCGGGCCTGTTTCTGTTGTCAATTCGGTTTTAAAAGTAAATTCGATGCTATTCCGAGTGGTGCTTTTCTGGTGCTACTTCGAATCGAAATTGAATCGTTTTCATTTTGATGATAAAAGTTGTTTAATTGTAATCCATAACTTTTGAAAACGAGCAAGTTAGTAAGCCATTGAAATCCTACACACCAAACCATTTCGATCGGAATCGAAAACCAGAACAGGCCTAAATATAATAATAATGTTATTGGGGAATAAAACACCGCGAGCTATGAGATCTATTGTGCCCCCTAGTAACTTAACAGCTCCCCGGTCATTCCTCTGTTACAAACTTTATTATAAGGGATGCCTACAAACGGGTCATATCGGTCATCGATATCCTTTGTTCATCCAGGAGCGTCAACCTTTGTCTCGCCAGGGCAGCTAGAATGTGCTGGATGGATTCCTCCTCAAGTTCATAGAGCCTGTACCGGTGATGCCCAGCTTGCTCAGGTGACCTATAAGCCTACAATGTCCAGTAAACAGACCTGTCAGAAATCTAATGGAATTCTTTCCTAACTGTGACAATTTCTTGAACCTGCTGTTGGTTGTAAGAGCCGAGGAACTGTTTGGCCTGTCTAAGGCATGGAGTATATATCCAGTTCGCGGCTCGTCCTAGCTTGAAGCTTTTTATCCACTTTTTGTTTTAATGACCTTTTGTTCGCAGTTTTAGTTAAATGTTTTCATTTGCGGCAATGAACTGTCACATCCTGTGGCTGTTTTTACAGCTTTTATGTCATATATTATTTTTCAATTTTCTTGTAAAATTCATTAACTCCCTAATGTCATATGTTTATTTAAACCCAACGACAGCGGCTGTCAAGCATTTTCCACTGAAGGCAGAGCAATTAAACGTTAAGCTCTAAGCACAACACAACAACTCAATTGGGAGCTCTAGTTTGCTTATCACACACACACACAGACATAATAAACTTCATTGGCAACCCTGTAACTGTGCCAATTCCGCTGTTCCTGCCACATGCCTCGCATTTAATTGTGCGGTTTTTCATGCATTTTTATGAGTTTCAATTTTCATTGAAGCAGTAAAACTTCTCGTCGTTGTCGTCATCAGCTTCTGCTTCTTCATTGACGCCAACGGCGTCAGCGTCTTCCTTTGCCGCTGCTCAACATCGTCATCAATGTCAACACGTCTCGAAGGTGTAGCCTAGGCTGTCGCTGCGGCTGCTGAGAGAGACGTAGGGTGCGAGGGGGGGGAGGCAGTCACCAGGGCTAATAAACACTTTTATAAAATTCTCGAATCGCACGTGTTGCGCTTGTCAAAAGGGGTTGCCACTGTTTTGATACTTGGAGCACAATAAAACAGTTAAGTGCATGGGCATGTTGTACATAGAAGCACACTCCCACACGCACACATATGTGTATTTAGTCATAAAAATAAAGTGGAACTGCCGCAGTTGCATCGATAAGTTGCCTTGAAGTGTGTGCCACATAAAACTTGCATCTTAACATGGCCACCAACAAGCCAAATGGGGTAAATTAGTAGACAGAGAAGTGCATAACAGCGAGTGAGAGAGAATCGGAGAAGGAGTTAGGGAGAGCGCGCAGGCTAATTGAGAACATTATTAATGTTTGCCATAAGGCAATGGTAATATAGCTGCCAAGGCAATGACTTGCACAATATTGCAGCTCATTCAAAAACACATTTGGCCGTAGAAAGAGACACAAAGCGACCTTCAAGGCGGCCAAATCGCAACTCAGCCATAAGCCATTGCATCTTAATAGGGATGACAATGTTTTTACGAAAAAGTTTTCATGGTTCGGTTCAGTGGCTGATGTGCTGCGTGAGTAAAGTTACGTTCAGACGGGCTAACAGAAATTTGGTTGGTCCATAAACTAATTTTAATTTTGTTGCTGGCAGATTGTCTGACGTCGTGGTCAGATAGCCGGCAGCCGATTTTTCTTCTCAACAGTTGCCAACGACTGCGAAATGCATAAATCATCGGCATGCCGATTGTCGGCACACCTGACCATAGCTCCGACATCGCAGTCAGTTAGACGACAGCCGACTTTTCTTCGTAAAGATTGGTCACAACTGCGAAATGCATGAATCATCGGCATGCGAACAAAGTACGTCACAGAAAACACAAAAATACAAAATTTTCTTGCACAATCTTGTAAGTTAGGGTAAATTGTGAACTGCATTGTTCTGAATTAATCGCAATGAAAACGAGAAAAGTTTCTACATAGCATATTTCGATTCATTCTTTAGCGAATATAATAAGGAATGAACTTTTTCCTAATATTTTTAAGGTTAATTTTAAGGATTTTAGAGGAAGGAGGTAGCTTATATTAACATTTCACTCAAAACGCCTTTAGTTTTTTATTTAAGCCCTTATATTATGTGTTACGTGACCAATTGTACCTTAAGTTTTAATTAATTAATAACCATATGAAAATAGAAAGCCGTCCGGATAGTAAAAGACCGGTATTAGAATTACTACAAAAACAAAGTTATAAATGCAGAATAGTTGCTAAATATTCGTTACGTCCGAAGTGCTCTAACATATTTAATCATTTTTCGTTTCTAAAAATAGAGGTCAACCATTTAAATCATGACAGACATATACGCTTTTGAATATTTTAAATAAGTTTAATAAAATGTTGGTGTATAAATAGACTGCAAAGGAACGAACATTAGTTTTCAACGGACATTTTGGATTTTCTTATAAAGGCGTTGGTAGACCATCAGTTGAAGTAAATCATCTTGAACGCATCCTTAGAACTGCAGCCAAAATTGGTCTATTGTATTCTTTGGTCTAAATTTGAGTTCAGAGCTTCGAAACTAATCCTTTCAAGCATTTAAAACTGCAATGAGCTTAAGATATTTACAATACTGAATAGTGTTTAAAGCTGCCACTGTTTTGGGGTTGCCTGGATTATAAAGCCAGTTTGGCCTGAAATGACTCTTCAGCCCTGCACCCAAGCCACTTGTACGCAAGTGTGTGTTGCTTGTGTCATGTTGTGTGTGTGTTTGTGTTTTGTTTATGAATTTTTATGACTTACGATGACGGCAACAAAAGCCGCACAGAGCTGCAACATCCAGAGTTGCATACAAAAGCAGAGACATAAATGGACGTATGCATAAAGTAAATGGCAACATGTGTGCAACATGTTACACAAAAACAAAGCACACAACAAAAATTTGTTGGCCGGATGCTTGGCCGGAATATGGAATGGCTGGGATGCCAATCAGTCTAGAGGACAGTTTAGGGTTGCCAGCCAGCAAAGTAATTGAAACTTAAATAAACAACACAGAAATTTCACAAAAAAAAGGAGCAGGAGTTGCAATAAAGCGTGCAGCACAATGTGCAACAGTAAACAGTTATAGAGTTGTGTGTGGGTGTGAGTGTGCGTGTGCGTGTGTGTGTGTGTGTGTGTGTGTGTGTGTGTGTGTGTGTAGGGGTTGGGCGGTGGCAGAGCTTGTAATGTGACAGAGTTTGAAGTTGCTGTTTGGAGTGCGCTTGGCATAAATTTGTATGTATGTTGATGAGCAGGCATGTTGTGAATGAGGTTAAAAAGCGTCACACACACACACACACACACACACACACACACACACACACACACACACACACACACACACACACACACACACGCATCTATATATATAGGCATGTGCGTGTGTGTTTAGAGGCAGTTGCACTCAAGTAGCTGCCACTTGTGCACAGCCTCATTAGCTAAAACAAAAACAAATTGTTTCTTACTCTGCTTTTTATACCCTGTACACAAAGTGTAAAAGGGTATTATAGATTTGTGCAATGAATGTAACAGGCAGAAGGAGGCGTGGCAGAACATAAGTTCCATGGGCAAAAATTATCATTAGCAAAAGTCGAGTCGATATAGACATGTCTGTCTGTCCGTCTGTCCGTGTTGGGCCAGCTTTCTCCGACACTATAAGAGGTAGAGCAAACAAATTTAACCAAAAGTTGCGCATTTTCTCAAGGCTAAGGCAGTTTATCGAATGAAGTCGATATCTTATCCCGTTCCCCCGTGACAGATTTGCGCGGTTTACAACCGCTCTGTTAAATCTATCAACTCGAAACTTCTCAGAGATGTGCGTCGTGTTAATGTGCATCTATGTTTCAAAACTTATCAGAATTGGATAAATACATCAAAAGTTATAGTCAAAAATATGCTAATTTCACCCCCCCACGCCAATAAACTGCTTCGAAATACCACTACGTGTAGATATGGATACATGTGAGCTAGAGTTACAAAACTGGTGTGGAGACTCGAGTGATCCTTGTCATTAAAACTGCGTCCACCTTTTTTCAAAAGAACCCCCCCCTTCCCCCGTAATCGATTTACCTTGATTACTGCCACACCCCCCAATATATTAATTTGAAAATTGTCACAGATATTAATAAAACAAACTCAACAACATTGGCCCAAGAATACTGGAGTTATGGGTAATTGCCCCAATAATAGCCAACTTTCCAAAAGGAAAACTTGTCAATTGGAACTTCCCAATAGGAAAATGATTACAGACATATCGATCTTATGAAAAGAGATATAAAAGTGGTGTTTGGTGTTTATAAAGAAAAAGGGTACAGGGTATTCCACTGTCGGGCACCCTCCGACATATTTTGTCCGTTATATTTTGTTTTATTTGTATGTAAGTACATATATATATCTTTCTTGTTGTTGTCTTGTTCCTCCATTTTTTGATGTTGCTTATTATTATTTACCTATTTTTATTATGTTGCATGTACTGGGTTTTGTTGCCATACAAGTGTCATGCTTCCTGTGTGCTTAACATTGAAAAAGGGTTCAACACAAAATATGGGTTTCCAGTCCCTTAGGTGTCAAAACCGAAACTTTTTCCATCAATGTCATCAATCTAAGTGCTTTTACCGAAATAAGCTTGGTTTCCGAACTTTTTTCTTCTACTTCAATGAATAGAAGCAATTTTCGAATTTCGAAAAAGTTTCTTCAGTTCATCGAGCCAAAAAACGGTCTATAGGACGTAAAACCAATATTGAAGCACCTTCAAGTTGTAATTTCCGTTGCCTTTGTAAATAAGGTGCTTTCGAGGAGACTCTGCTTACCGTATTTGGCCGATTTTGTCATGTGTCTTTATTCTCAAGCCAGTTAGATATCGTGATAACCCTTCGGCATACAGGTCCATCACTCTTCTAGATTTGAGATGAAAATCATTTGAACGAATCATTAGTGATTCGCAATTTAACTCGTTGACGATCTTTCGAATAGACAATATGGCTTTAGAAAGTCTCACTATACCTAAGACGCCCTCTCAATGGTGAGCATGTCTGCTGATACCATTGCTGGCATTACTGCCTATTGATCACAATCGACGCTATGAATGACTTCAAATCTGCGCCATGGCCCAAGGTAGTGGTATGACATCTCATCTTTTTAACGTGCCCAAAAAGCTGCTCTAACTATGCAGTAGCACTTGAAGCCATCGGTGGCTGCAGTACGACACGGACGCAAGTCCCTTTACGTGCAAGGTTACAGGTGGCATGCCAAAATGTTCTGTGCTGGGTCTTCTGCTAGGGAGCTGTATGGTGGAATCCAGAGTTTGGAAATGCTAACTAACGCCCAACATATGATTCGCAGACGACGTGACCATCCTGGTAGTAGGCAGGGAGCTTCATAATGTGTAATCGACAGCGCTCCATCGGACTTGAATTGGCAGAGCACAAATGACAAGTGACGCACAACCTCTAATCACCAACCAGTGTTAAGGCAGTCAGGTTATGAGCGCAACGAAGTTTCCACAGGACTCTTTGAGGGTTGTGTGAAGGGAGAGCAGCTCATATTATTACGAACCCTGCTTCAAACCAATTCAGTTAAATGAAATTTGACTGGTAGTATTTGAACAGAATAGTTAATGAGTTACCAAAAGCAAGATTCAAAAACTCAAATAGGATTCTAAAATTTTGACTTCAACAGCAAGTGCCGTGGGGAAGTAGAAGCCATAAATGGCTTAATTTGTTAGAGAATTGAATGGGATTGTAAGTTTTGGGTTATCTGTGCCAATCCTTATATGTATGTAAAGTTGGATAGTGACACTATGTAGCGGTTGGCAGCACCATTATCGGCAGTAAGAGAAAGGAGACAACAACAGAAGCAGTGGAGAGTTCTGGAAACTTTGTTTGCAATACCTCGATAGCAGCGTGCGCTAAGTTTGCATGAAACACCGTCGTATTGAAACATCATATAACTCACAAACATATCATCTGATGAAAAGAAGCCTCATGCGAGAAGATGAGATATCGATGAAATAGACTCGACCGTTTTCGTAATAGGTTTTGACCAAAATGGAATTCATTATCGAAATGGCCAATATATCTTTAAATAATGTAACGACACAATCGGAATTCCTGCCTCAGCTACTACTACTGCCCGTCAGCAAATGTTAAAATGAAGCTATTGAAAAAAGGTCTTCGTTGAAAGGCACTGTATATGTATGCATATACACTGCTAGAAACCATACCTTGAAGTCCATATAGGTATAGTGCTATTTGTTGTAGAGGTCATGGGATAATGCGCACCATTATAGTTCCCAAACTAAGTGTTTTATTCATTTGCCTGCATTTTATGCATTTTCATGGATAAGCTACTAGCAGTAATGGGATTTTGTCCGGAATTATTTGGCCGAACGCAGTTCGAGCTCTCAGTAGCTCGTGCAACTTCAACATTCCATGCTGTTCCCCCAGCATACCGAACTTTGTTGCTAACATTTTCCGCAATACTTTGCCTATGCTAACAGCAACATTATTGAGAGCAGAAATGTTGCCAGCAACATTTCCAGCATGTTGCTAGCAACATTTCCAGCGGGCTAATTTTGGAAATGCTGCTTTGAGTGTTCGTTTTTGTTTTCGTTTCTTTTTCGGGGTGTGTTTTGTTTATGACATCTTCAAGCAGCGTCGCGGCAAAGGAACTTTAGTCGCTTGTCAACTTGTCGTAGGCGCGTACATATAGCGGCTTGGCGGGGTGCTCATATTTCCACTTAACGTAGTTCGCAGCCGGCTTGGAAATGTGCGAGTGTTTTTTGGGTCTCAGTAGAGACATGCTGTCTGCATACTTAAGGCATACACTGTTAAAAACATATAAAAAATGTGTTTAAAAAGGGCAATAACAAATAAACATTGTTGATTATTCTATTTGCAGTCATATAACTTCCGGCAACAGCTGTGCGCATACATGCAACGCTTTGTGGCAAGCAGCTCGCACCATTTGCTGCAAACGCCAGCCCAGCTATTAAAACTAACTGTATAAAGTGCAGCAACAATTAAAGGCAGGAAATCCACAAGTGTATACAAAAGCCAAGTCAAAAATCAAACAACTAATCAAAAGCAGAAAATCTAAAACAAAAGTGCAAAAAAAACCAACAAGTTTTTCTTATATCAAAAGTGGAATCAAAAGTAAACTTCAGACAGCTGTGAAAATTATTAATTACATGTTGCATGCTTATTAGTGGCACGAAAATACCAAACCAGACATTTATTTATGAGCCAATTTGCAATCCAGACATTTACCCCGCTGCCATCGAAACTGTTGGCAACCCTGCATTAATTTGCCGCTAACTTTCGCTCGCTCCCTCTGAACTATAAACAACTTGAAGCTGAACTGCAAATTGAAGTGTTTATTAAATAGATTGCAAATGCTGCGCATATTGTGGCATTAAAGTAGTAGCAGCAGCAGCAGCAGAAGAAGAAGCAGACAATGTTGCAACATTGCCGGCAGTTGCCTAGCGGGACGTCTAACGAATTGTCAGCTGACAACGCTGAAATGCACGAAGTGACAGAGTCAGTGCTCGAATCAGGAGCAGAAGCTGGTGTAGCAGCAGGACCAGAGGGTAACCGTATGGAAATGGCACATCAACAGCACAGAAAGCGCCGACAGGCAACAGTTTTTGAATGGACAGCCCATGGGAGAAACAGTTGTTGGTTGCTGTTTGGGAGCATATTGTTGCTACTACTTCCGAGCTTGGGTAAGTGAAAAGTTTAACTAGAATTTTGCAAACTAAGTAATGTAATGTAAACTTTCCATACATAGAAAGTAATGCATTTATTCTGTAAGTTCTTAAGAATTTAATACGCTGGCATTGAATATAGAAATTATGCCCATTATTATATAAATCCAACCCTACTTAAATTATCGTATCTCTGAAAATTTAACGCAAGCGTTCATAAACTATGGTCTATAAACTTTAAAAAAGTCATTGTCCGTGTTCCGGATATTAGGGCTTACTTTGATTTATCGAAATATGTTCTGCTCTCCAATAAAAAATAAGAAAAACAGGTTATAATGTATTCTTACAGAACATACATTTATCAAGATCGAAAAACTAAAACTTAGGTTACTAAAATTTTAAGCGCTTAATGTTTGAAACACACTCGAAAGAAAATGTAGAAGCTCTGCGTTTGATACATGATATTTGGCAATGCAGTTATATATTGAGTTTGTGAAAAATGTGACATTTAAGTTTTGGAGAAAACTATTTGAGGAAATTGTTTTTTAAGAAGTGCGCGTTAGGAGACCAAAATGTATTTACGGATGTACTTAGGGATTCAAACCGAAACTTATTTTGGACACATTTACGATTACTTTAGTATCGGTGCTCCTGAACCGTTAAACGGGTTTATTTCAGTTTGCCTTTTTTCAATAATATCGGTTCGATTCACCGATGTTTGCTTCGGTTTACCGGTTGTACCGGTTCCTATACAAAAACCAAAGCACATGAAAGTAAAAGAGTGGAATTCTGGACTGCAAAAATATTCAAAATTTTTGCTGAAAGGCGATCATTTGCAGGACAGTGTACGTGTGATTTCACTCTATTACTTTCATGCTCTTTGAAAAAAACAGTGTCCAAAGAGAACCACAAAAAAAGTGGTGGAGAAGTGGGAGCGAGGAAGATACTATCTGGTATTTCACTTTCTATGAAAGCAGCAGAAGCAGCAGCAGCGTAATTATTATACGGCCCATAAATAGCGATGCTCCGTTATACGTACCAGTATAAATTTATCGGTTTTAGTTCGGTTATTTCGGAAAAATTATAAGGGTTAACGGTTTTTCTAAGAATAATTATTAAGGTTTAGATTTCAAAATTTAATCGGGTGTTTTGGATAACGGTTACGGTTACGGTTACGGTTTGAATCCCTGAATGGAAGTTTTGATGTGTTGGTTACATTATATTTTTCTTTCCATCGTAACTACGTCAATGGATGGTTTGTCGAATTCGTGATAAGAGCTGATCCGAGTCAATAAAGCCATATCCGTCTGTCCGTCCGTTAGTCTGTCCGTTCGTGTTTGTCTCAGTTGCTCAAAGATCATAAAAGTTAGAGCCACAAAAGTTTTACTAAAAGATGCGCATTTTCCCTAGAAAGAGAAAGCTTGTCTGTTTACAAAAGAACGCGGGACTCGAACGCTAACGAATATTTTGACGTGTAATTCGGCATTTGGATGGGAATGACAGTATTGCCAACTTAAAATAAAAACATTAGTACCTAGCGAATTCTCAAAAAAAAATTAAATTCAAATTTCCCGGTATTTTTTGCCCACAGTATTTATTAGTGATCTGGTTTAGAGTGTTTTGCGGGTAAGCACAAGCAGCAGCAGCTTTTACATAAATTTAGATAACTGAGTGACCGCATCTTATGAGCAGCATATAGCGTTTTACATGTTAATTGAGTTTTATGTGCTACGAAAATTCAAACAAAAAAAATAACTATTTAAAAAAAACATGTCCAAGTGTGCAATTGCGTTTTTTAAGGTATCTCACTCATGTGGTCTTCCGTTGCCTTGGACTCAAAAAAATCAAGTTCCAGTTGCAACTTCATGATTCGAATATCTTTGTCAGCAAGTTCTTTGAGTAAAGCCACATTTTCAAACGTCATGTTCATATTCTTTTCCAACATCTTTTCGCATTTGCTGCATGGACTTGAAATCTTCCACTCTGATTTAGGGCTGTTCGTGCCCGTAGCTTTCGCGTCTTGCGATGTGTCCTTATTGCCCCGTGTGTCACATTGTGGCAAATCTGTTGTTTTTGTTAATTCAGGTAGTTGCAGTGCTGCACTTGCACCGTTATCCACTTTTAGACCCAAGTCATGCATGGCTTGGGTAAGCGCCTGTAGGTCCTGATTGGATTGAAGAAACACTCTCCACAATTGATTTTTCTCGTCTTTAATTTCCAAAAGGTTTTTACGTATCACAAAGAGTGCCTTTTGTGGACTTAGCAGGAGGCAAGTAAAACATTTTTCATCATCGTATAGAACCAGATCAACTTTATTGAAGTTGGAGCGAGACAATGCCACTATTATGCTGCCAAGACTGTCGCTGCCAAGGTAGCCGTACCCTCTGATCACAAGTACTCTGCTCCACTTTTCCTCTGGCTTCTCATCGTCATTACTTGTGTTGTTATTGGTGCCAATCTCTACTTTCTTCAGTTCAAAAGGAATGTTTTCGTCGACTATTGACATCCCACCGTCTGTTCCTAAAGTTGAAAATGGAAGTTTTGGGAAATTAGTTTTACCTTGGCATGCTGCCACACTGCCGCTTGCATCAGTTAGCTCCGAATCTGTTGCCTGGTCACAATTTCCACGAGGTACTGCCTCTGGAGACATAGGTGGCGTATATGTTTCTGAACTTGTATCAATTTGTGGCGATTCTGCTACGACATTTGCAGCGAGATCCAAGAGTATGCCTACATCGCTTAAAGCCTTGAAAAATTTTTGTTGGTCCTCATCGGATTCAAAGTACACGGCAAAAACGCGCCCGTTATGGTCACATATTATAAAATATGATTGGCGTAACACCACATTATTGTCTTCTGGGCGTAACAGTAGATGACTTAGCTGGTTGCCTTTGGTTCCATATAGTATGAGATCAGCTTTACCAAAGCTGGAGCGGGACAAGACCACTGTTACGCGCCCTAGACAGTCGCTGGCAAGGTAGCAGGTGCCTACAATGTCTATCACTTTGGTCCACTCTTCAGCTGGTTCATCATTGCTGCTAGCCGCTATGTATTCCAGGTCAGAGAGTTTAAATAAGTTGCCATTGCACGAAGTTTCTAACAATCTTACCTTTTTCTGTTCGCTTGTAACAATTTTCACATGGGATTGCCGTTTCGGTTACGGTTTCACGAGCTTTCAATGCCATATTTGCAGCGAGATCCACGTCCATACCTACAACGCTTAAAGCATTGACAAATTTTTGTCGGTCGTCATGGGATTCGAAGTAGATGCAAAAAACGCGCTGCTTATGGTCAAGGATTATAAAATATGATTCGAATAGCACTACATTTTGATCTTGTGGGCGTAACGGCAGACCAACTAGTTGTTTTCCGTTGGATCCACGTACAATAAGATCGGCTTCACCGAGGATGGAACGGGACAAGACCACTGTTACGCGGCCTATACAGTCGTTACCAATGTAGCAGCTTGCCGCAAAGTCCAGCAATATGCTAAACTCTTCAGCTGGCCTTGCCGCGTCATTGCTATCAGCGCTTCTGTCGTCAGGGGTCACAACCTCTATGGAATGCAAGGAAATTAATATTCCGATAAATTGGTATGGCAAGGAGTTACATTAATCTTACCTTGGCATGCTTCCCCTTCGCAGGTATCGTCGGAGTGTGCTTCAGCTGGTGCCTGTGACGCCACCTCAGTTTCAGTTTGTGCGCGAGCTTGAGGCTGTTGTTCTGAATTTGCATCACTTTCTTTGGGGCTAACTGCTTGTGGTATAAGTTGTTGAACCCCATCCAGTCCTAACTTGTCCAAGATATCAGCAAAGGTCTCTTTGTCGTGATCGGAATTAAAATATATTTTCCATAATTGCTCCTCGTTGAAAATTTCTAAAACGTTGCCACGTAACATAAATTTTTGTTGAGTTTCGGGGTCTAGCTCAACTTTTGTCAGGACGGTTTTTGTGTTTTTGTATATTATCAGCTCAATTACTCCTGAGCTGTTGCCGGACAATATCACGGCTACGTGGCCTGCATTTTGGTCACCGACGTAGCAATGTGCCATAGATGCAAATAATGTAGTTTGCCCTGCACTAGATTTCTTCTCCACATCCTTGTCGACGCTGTAAGTCGCATTATTCTGTGATGTTTGACTCTTCGCCGCCTCTTGAATGCTTGAGGTTGATGACGTTTCAGATTCCTGGCGTAAAGGACTTTCGACGCGTTCTAATACCTGATCTATGCCGCGAGAAACATGTTTTCTGTTTGTTTAAAATTGATAGGTGTTTAGTTGAGTTAGTTGCTACAACAATTGCTGTTTGGACTTACTTGTTGGATTTTTCCACAAATTTTTTATGTTCGTTTGCTTCATCCATCTTTGAATGATTTTTTATATATTACTAAATTTATTTTTATATTTATTGCTCTCGTGTCGAACTAACACAAATAAGTTATGTTTAAAACAAAGCCTACTAGACTGATATAAACTTTGGAAATCGTGCTACTTTGATCGAACATCAGTATTCAGCCTAGCAACATAGGAAAACCCAAGAGCGGAATGCCACTTAACACTTTTCATGGCCGCATGCTCCTGAGCACGATGTTCTGTGCAGTGTGGCGGACGCTCCTTAAACGGCTAGGCACAGTTCCACTTCATTATACCCTGTACACAAAGTGCAAATGGCAGAAGGAGGCGTGGCAGAGCATATTTTGCATGAGTTAAAATGATCAGGAGCAATAGCCGAGTCGATATAGCCATGTCGATCTGTCTGCCGTGTTGGTATCTGTTTGTCAGAGACTATAAGAGTTAAAGCAAAAGAATTTTATTGCTTAAAATTTATTGAAATTTTTTTATTTATTTTTATAAATTTTATTTATATAAAAATGCGCATTTTCCCGGAAATGAGCAAGTAAATCGATGCATGTTAATATCTCGTCCCTTCCCCCGGTTTACATGGGAAAAATGGAAAAATTGGTACAGGGAATCCCACTGTTGGACACCGTCCCAACTGTCTGTACCCAATTTTTTCCAGTATTTTGTTCCGTTACTTATCATGGCTTAGAATAGTGCAGTCAAGGTGTATTTAGCCGCTCGCCACATATATAGACGCGTATGTGTATGTGACGCAAAGACGACAAAAATAAGTTGAATTGTGCCTGAGTGAGTTTACCTGGTTAAATATACATTGGGTGCAGTTTTGTTTTCAACCGGTTCAAAAAAAAAAAAACCATCAGAAGGGAAATAGTTTATTGTTGTTGTCACTGCTGATATCAAAAAAAAAAGAAGTGGCTATTCGCAAAAAAAGAGAGACGAAAGTAAAAAGGTTGAAGTTGAGAAAGGTTGCAACATCAAGGGGGTAGGACCAGAGCATTGTTGAGTAAGTTTGATGGGGTAAGAAATAAGCTGAGTAGATATAGTACATAAGTTAAGAATGCCAGAACTAACCCTCAAGAGGTAGCTTACAGCGTTGTCCCTGTGTAACTGTAATTTGTTAATGTTAAAGATCGTTGGTCACCCTCTAAGAACGACTAAGGCTTCAGCGACGCGATAGAGTTGTCCACTGTGTTCGTGCGAACGAAGTTAAGATCAGCAGACAGATTCTATTTGGGGAAAGCTATTGAAGACCTGGAAGTGCGCAAATATAGGGAAACTTTGCAATCGAATTCAGTGACATTTCGGCTATGACAGTGGAGTGATTTGCTTGGTTCTGTTTTGAAATTATGTAACTTGGGTTACTCGTTGACACGAGTGGGTCCTTCTTGGGTCTGCGTGCTGCATAGTACAAGAAACATATCAGCAATCAACCAATCTTTAATGATGGCCAAAATCGTATAGTCCTCTTCCGAACAGATGCCTGAAAGAGCATTAAGAAACCGATTAAAAGGTTATTCTCCTTCTTCTTAACTGGCCATAACAACCCGTTATCGGGTTACGGCTTGATGTAAATACATTCTTTCATTGGAATTGTGATTTTACGTGGTGGGTCCCAATCCCTACGCACAACCATTTTAAGGCCTACTGGTCTAGAAAGAATTCAGTGTCATTGTTAGTCGTCTCATACGACAAGCTTTGACCTACTGAAGTAGTATTCTCTAATCCGCCACCACACGGGATTAAAAGGTTATATTGCAAGATAATTTCAAAATGTTGAAAAAAACTCGAGCTATTTATATGTGACATGTAGTTTGCCGCCGGTTTTTCGCAACGGAAATCTATACAATTCTTAATGCCGCGATATGGATGCATCAAAGAGAACTGCGTCGGGTAACTGTTGGGATCTTTAGTGACAGCTAGCACAACGTCGAATACGGCCGGTGAATATTAGACCAGACTATACCAGTTTTTAAATCATCATTCCTACATACCAAGGTATCCAGGGTAATGAAATGGTAGATGAGCTGGAAAACAAAGGTTAGGCGTCACAGACAATAGCGCCTGAGCCAATCGTTTCTGTCACATGTTCGATATAGAACACATATGTATATCTTAATTATAAGTCGATTTTGCCGCTTTCACGTTAACCCCTATGTAGTACACAACACTTTTCATGTTTGATTTATATGACTGTCTATGTAGCACTCAAACCCTTGACTAAATTACTTACTCGCATTTCCCTAAGACAATTTTCGGCAGCCAATGGGGTGCCTAGCTGCACTTTTATAGCTGCCAATTAAAACGCCTTAAATGCCCCAAAAGTATGCCACCAAAAAGGCAAATGAAATCGGAGTAATAAAATCGAAAGGCAGCCAAACAAGTCGTAAATTGAGAAAGTGTTGGCAAACCCAAAACAAACCATAGACAGCGAGTTTTTGAAATTAAATGAATGCCGTATACAACACTCAAAAAACAACAAAAACAGCAACAACAATTGCCACTTGAAATGGAAGCGCACCAAATGACATTTAAAACAACACTTTGCCATAATAAAATACAAAAAAAACCAACAACAATCGAAGCCACTTCGGGGTGTAAAAAAAAGAAGAAGAAAAATCCACTTGAACTGAAGCGAGTGACACTAAAAAGGATTGCAGGGCAGTCAGTCAGTCAGTCAGCCAGTTTTACAGTTAGACAGATATATGTACACTGAGCGAACAAGTCGAGCATATTGGAGCACAAAGTAAACCAGCACCAAGTGTTCACTGCTTTAGAGATCGAGTGTGCGTCTTTACATTCGCGTCGTATGGTTTGGAACAAATGGAATTGAAACAAAGCGGCCCCAAAATAAGTCTTTGTGTGTATGTTTTAAAATATATAATTTGTGTATTTGAGCATATTTGCTTCAAATTAATTGTAGTTTTTGATTTAGTGTAGAAATGAGACATGATGGTTTTCCGAAAAACCTAGAAAATATAGACTTTAAGTTCTTCGTAGTAGATAGGTTGAAACGGTTCCTTTAAAATTTCGAATTCAAATTCTCGCCTAAAAATGAAGTTAGAACCGCATTAGATTTTATAGGTTTGAAAATTTTCAAATATAAATTCTATAAAAGAAAATTGAGCGCCAAGGTAAAATGGTCATAAAAACATTCTCAAAGAATAGCTACGAAAACAGCAATAATACTTTTTATAATCATCCTTGAACTCCGCACAATGCTCCCTTTCGCTTTTAAATCCTGTTTACTCAATATGCTCGTTCGAACATTTTCCATCCTTGCTTTTCATTGTTTGTTTATTTCTAAAGCTTTTCATGATATATCGTTACAAATTCATCTCGAAAAGCTTAGAAATCCGAAATTTTAATTAAACTTTAGAAAAACATATACAATTGCGGCAGGGCCAAAGTTTATTATAATGTACTTTGGCATTCACATTTGAAATACAACTCTTGCCATATTCATCTGACTTAGGTGTTCCTAGTTTCTAAATCAGATACAGCCATAATAATGCCATAAAATTCTTATCTGGCAGAAGTTAAAGTTCTGTATACTTTAGAAGCTATATATTATTATTCATCAGAATACACATATGTTTCCTCACCTGGAACCAAAAGAAACAGTAGCCCAAAGTACTTAAGGTCTGAATTTACCAAATGCTTAACTTTACGCTTCTTTTGGGAAACATGGGCACAGCTCATCTCACTGTCACGAAAGAACTCCACTGCTGTAAGTTGCAAGGTCAATCTATTTTCTCTCAGTGCACTGGCATACATAGCAACTAAACAATTCGTTTACGATGCCATCGATTGGTGCTAGGTGCCAATAGCCATGCGACAATCGAGCGATATTCAATGACAAACGCTGACAGACAATCTCTGTCACAGTTCTACCGACCCCTTACACACTTTGCGCATCAACTAACGTACAATCCGCCAAGGGTTGTCAATGCCTGACATTGCCAAGGGTTGCCCCCATTGTTCATTCACTCAACGCACTTAGCGCAATACGTTTTGGCATTGGCTTGGACTTGATAATGCTTTCCGAACCCGCAATTGACACTGTTAATGTTGATGCTGAATGCTTGTAAAAACTTTTTAATGGGCTTCAACTCTTACCGTGTGCTCGCTATCCGGGTTTACTGCTAGACAAGATGAGCTACAATGCGCTCTTGTTTGGATGCCATAAAGCTGAAATGAAAGCACTGCAACGTGCATTTCCCATAATCATCTGTTACTATACCGGGTCCGGGTGTCCCGATGTGTATGTGCTCGTGGGACTGCTAATGAACAGCTTAAGTAGCGAGCCGTAAGTGTGCGGCATTTTTCAATGGGTGTGCTTTTTTGGAGGGCCTTCAAATCGAAGTGCATTTTTCGGACTGCGTTGTTAACGACCCTGTGTCTGTGGGCGAGTATGAGTGAGTGAGTGCGAGCGTTTTGTGTGCTCTGACTTTTGAGTTGTTTTTGTCAGAAAAATGTGCTTTAGCTATAACCGTAAATTAGCCGAAACTGTTAAAAGCCAAGATCAATTAGTAAAGTATATTAATATTAGGAAATCATTTTTAGGGCCCCACAGAAATATAATTTAAAGCATATTAGTTTTACTATATGTTTATTATTATGAAGTCTTGTAGAACATGAAAAACAAATTAGGATTGCATAATTTCTAATGCATTTTTCCACAAAAAACAAATTTTATAGTAAACTCTATTTCAGTTTTTATATTCATATTTTGGTTTTGAGAATCGACAAATACTTTCTAAGTATTACAAGAAACAACAAACAAAAATGTTATGACAAACGGTATGAAATACGTAAGTCCGGTTACGCTATTTTATAGCTCTTGGAAGCCGTACTGCTAATAAAGCAAATAGAAGAATGGTAGAGACAAATGAACTACCAATATCCGCAGCTGGTCTTAGTGCGATAATGAGGAAGAGGAAGGGGGGAACGGGAAGAGTAAGAGGAAGATGAGTAGCAAACAGAAAATGATTTACCACGAAAGGGACAAAGGGACATGGCGTCTGGCGAGTGAAGCAAGCAGGGAGCGGAGCCCCTTAGTTACATTTTAAAACTGATTTTATCACGATTATAACAAAAACCCATTCTTCAATGTATGATACAACTTGATAATGTTTCTACCGTGTCCGGCAAATTTCTAAAATGATGTTTTGTAGGATGTCCGGCTTGCAAAAATATGAATAATTTTCTTGAAATTCATTTTGCGAAGGTTACCGCTTTTTAACAAAGAAGAACCTGATGAAGAAGTTTATCTTTATCGTGGTGATACGAAGTCGTTTTTCAAACAATTTGAGTTTTGAAAAATTTGTCGCTTCTGTGAGCAGGTTGCAAGCGTAAAATTGCATCTTAGACTAACTTTTAGCTGTTTCTTTGTATGTCCCGAAGACAAAGATTTTGCACTTTAGGAAGCTTCCAAGGATTTCAAACAATTAAAGGCAATCTTTATGGTCATTGTTGGACTTTGCGGATATTTGCTTCTAAAATTGAATCTTTCGAGGATATCATGCAAGATTTGTTCGAAAGACCTCCAATGTTCCTAAACTAAAAGTTTTGTAATGGGTTCTTATAACGAAGCTACATCCACATCGGCTCATCCGCCCAAGAAGTCGGAAAGACTGCTCAATAAAAGAGAGAGAAATGTGATTTGATAATTTGAAAAAGAACTAGAAAATAGTCTGAAAAGGCGCTACTTCTAGTTTAAAACATTTTTGGTCCTCCATATACATACATAAGTATGTCGAGAATCTATTAACTTGCATCAGCTGCGGAAATAGGGGACAAGATTAGGAAAGTACGTTAAATGTGCGAAGAAATGCCTTGGAAACTCAAATACCAAAAGACCGTAGCCAAGACTTATACAACAGAGCCCAGAACTTTTTTGTATTCGGGCATCGTTTCCCGTATCTTTCAGTAGCAAAAAATGTATAACAGCTAAAGCCAATTACATATTCACCTCGTGTGATGACTACCAATTTTCCTTAAACATCATCTACAACTATGAGCCATGTTTGGAGCGGTGTAACAATGCCTTATTTGGGCCGACGAGAAACCATATGAGTATCAAGAGCAGCTGATGCATACTTAAAGTGACTGCTTCGTTAGTTTTATGGTTAAAAGGCATATGGAAATGCATTTGTTATGAGTTATATTTCAAACTTTAGAGAAACAACTTAAATTATGCTTATTTTCAGCAAGACAGTGTAACACTTGCCGTTACAATATCGACGGATAGCAAGGGTTCTTCGAAAATCGCGTACTTTTGCGTTGCGGATATGTCACTGCTATTTATCTCCATTAGATTTTGCTTCTCTATGATAGGCCAGCCACTATTTAAGAGCTAAAAACGGCAACACTATCAACTAGTTAATATTTTTGGTAGTAAAAGCGCTTTCTATTTCTATTTCGATAAGTAATTATTATAAAATTGCACATTACAATAAATACAACAATGAAAAAAGCATCAAACAAAATCTACCCTCTTAAATTTATAACTGAATACATAAATTCCATTGAATATTTATCTATTCACAAACATAATATGAAAATCTGTACTTCCAACAGAATAGCTTTACCCGCTTTCATATACTGCAAATATACTCTGTATTTATAGTCAAATGGATTTACAATCCATTTCCCAATATTTGGCAACAAAATAATTTGATACAACGTCAGAAAATACTGCTCTCTTTAACTCACTGACAATGCCATCAATAAAATCTAATATATAAATGCACGGAAGAGGGCTAAAAAAATTACATTTTGGTCAACCAAATACATTTTTGGCAAATAATAATATTGAAATATTAATTGCAAAATAACAATGACAATCGCAAATAAATTAAAAATAAAATATGCAAATTTTCGTTTGCAAACATATCGAACAGTAGTTAGTGCGTGGGGCATTGTGGGGTTAAACTGAATGAGATATGTGCGGTGCGTGCTGCAAAATGCCACAAAATAAATTTCAGCAAAATAAAATAGCCACAGCAAAGCACGCACAGTGGGCAAAAGAGTTGATATAACGCACTTTTCAAATATAAGGTTTTAAATTTTTTAAATTTTACACTACCACTTTCTTCTTCGTTGCCTGCAAAAGTTATGGAAAGCGTCATAACTTTTAAACTATTTTATAATCTTACCAATATTTTTAGAGCGCATCTTTTAGAGTGAAAATGTACCTCAAGAGAGTGAAAATACTGATGCTCACAAAACGAGTTAATCAAGTCTGTTCAAGATTTGGGTTACGACTGATTGAAATAACTTTATGAAACGTTTTGGGAAATCGACCCGTCGAAATGGGAACAGTCATTGTTCCAATGCTAAAAAGTGAAATGCTCACTCTTTAGCGCATGTTTATGATTTTAAAGTGAAATAAAAACTGAGTGGTGTTTTTAAAATTTTGGGTTCCATATTTATGTCAGACATCTTGGGAAGAGCAGAGTAGATTGTACATTTGTACAAAAATACAATTAAGGTTGTATTTAACTTTTTATTATACATACAGTGAATTCCGCTTACCTGTTCGCCCACATAGCTGCATTTTCGGCATAAGTGCCCGAAATCTACTTTTCGCTGCTTAGAATTGTAAAAATGGTCTAAATGTTGTCTCGTAGCTGTATTTTGGATAACATTTATGGATCGTTCCTACAACTGCTAAAGTGCAGCCTTAAGACCAAGGCATGATTTGATCTTTTAAGAGACAAAACCGATAAATTCTAGTGCGTAAGTAACTGGTCGCATTAGAAGCAGGCGATACTTTCAAGAAATTCATGCAATCTATGTACTTCTGCATGCTGTTTTGTCTCTCAATTCGCTTCAAATTTCTTTAAATGTTATGGTCCTTGTCTTTAGTTAATATTTACTTAAAAGAAACTAAATATTTGTGAGCTGTGCTTACGTCTTAGGTAATGAAATGAAGAAGGTAGGAACAAATGTGACTTACTTTTTTAAGACCGAGTATATTATTGTGTCTAAAATCAACTACTGAGCTTTAATTTTGGTAACATGATTGATCATGTTGAATACTTGGTCGAGCGGTTTCATAAATAACTTCAATTCTTAAACACCAACTTTTATGTTATATATAAATGACAAAGACAATACAACAATAGCACACAAACCGTTTTACACCATAGTATATCAGAAATCTATATTAACACGAAAAGCAGGATTGACAAGTTAGATAACAACAACTTAATTTACAGCATATCATGTGCTGGGGACGGATCCAACTTATGTAACAAAATATATGTTAAAACACCAAAATCTAAATTTAAGACCAGACTGGACACAAGTCAGACATAAAGAACAGAGGCGCAGGGAAAGTCCAAAAACTGCACTCGCAGCTCACTGTGGGGACAACAACCACTCTCCGGATTTTGACGCAACAAGCATTTTACAAAGAGAAAACCACTATGCGAAGAGATTAACTCTAGAAATGTTACACATTATAAACACACCAACAAACATAATACCTTACGTTTTCTATGTTGTTGTATAGCCCTGGAGAAGGACTCTGCAGTGGGTCAGAAATATTGGAAAGTAATAAAATAACATCAAACATTGAACGCTGAAGTTTTAGCATCTTTTTTGGACCTTGAGCCTCAAAGAAAAAAGCTAAATCTTTAATTTAAAATTTTTATAAATTTAAGTCCGTTAAAGTGGCTTTTTTGCCCACTGTGCAACGTGTTTGTGTGCAGAAAGCAGCAGCAGCAGGAGCCAAAAAATTTGCGAAGTACGCAGAAATTGAAATGAAGTGGAGCTACCTTTACCTGCTTTTGCCTGGGAGAGAGAACGCCCCCTCTCTCAGCATCTTTGCTTTGCCTCTGCTGCTGCTGCTGCCTGTGTTTGGTTGTTTATGTATTTGTGCTTGTGCTTGCTGTTTATTAATGCAATTTGTAATTATTTGTTGTTGTTTTGCATCAAGGGGCTTGTCGGCTCGCTCTCTCACTTTGCCATAAAACGTAATTATCGCATGCAAACAACAAAACTCAGCGCCATGATATTAACACCAATGCACACTCTATCTCCCTCCCTCTCTCTCTCTCTCTCTCTATCTTTCTCTCACACCCACCCACGCACAACTGTCAACTTGAATTTGAAAAGTTTCAGCGTAATGCCGGGCTTACACTGGGGCACACAGCGTCACACTTTGCTGTCATACGGGCATACCTCAGTGTGAACAGCAAACCCGTAGGCACAGTTACTAAATGTCACGAACGAATACATTCTCAGTGTGAACACAAGTAATCGTTTGGTGTCATACGACTCGTGTGACAGTAGCTGGCGCATTTTGGTGAACCGCAGTGTAAACAGCAGTGTCATAAAAATGGTTCAAATAAATAATTTATCGGTGTGCCTTAGTGATGTAAATGCAGACCAAAACATCGATGTTTACCATTGCAGAGTCCATCGACATTGGACATCGATGTAGTTCGATGCATCGGACTTAAAACATCGATGCATCCCGATGCTTTATATTTACAAATTTTGCTTTTTATTATAGAAGAAACTTCGTTAAATTATATGAATTATTTGAAAATTAAGCTATCTGAACATAAGAAGACTGAATTATGTCAACATAAAAGTTATCATAACCGTACCCTTAGCTGTCTATTTTGCTGAGAGTTTGGCCTTTGAATAAACTTTGAGATGACACTCTCAATTCTGCAAACACTATTTACAAAACTGGGAATATGTTACTTACTTTGGCATGATCTTGAATAATAGTAGGTTGGCGTACAAGATGGTGAAATGTTCACTGGTTTTAAAAACCACGATGTTTTTCCGATGCATCGTATGTTCGAGAACATCGGAAAATGACAGGCCAACCATCGATGTTTTCGATGAATCGATGCATATTTTACATTTACACCACTAGTGTGTCTGCATATCGAGCATGCTGGTTCTTTTTTACACTGTGCCAGTAACAACAACGTTGTGTGTTTAATTTAAAAACAAATACAGCTTATTTAAATACAAATTTAAAAAAAAAAAATGAATTCAAAGAATAATAATGTTCGTCTGCGCCGTGTGGTAATAATAATACATTCACATTAAATGTTCGCTCTCGTTTGACTCTTTTCGTAGTTCTTGTTCATTGTTTAGCTGGCCACAGCGTCATACAGTCATACTGTCATAATGTTAAAAGGTGTTTACACCTAAACATATTCATTTGCTCTGTCACAACCGTGTGACTCATAATTTGTATGCCCCACACTTTCCACGTGTGACAGCCATTGGCCCCCACAGGCACACGTCACACTGTCATAGTGTCATACAGTGTAAACCCGGCATAAAGAGGCTGCGCCGCATTTATGTACTTGTGACCGTTTCCATTGCCTTTGGCTGCGTTGGCTGCGCTGACTGCGCTGCTGCGTCTGCTTCACAGAATTTGCGCATTTTCGTTCTCGCATTTGCGTTTGCCATAATTAACTTATTTTGTACATTAGCAACAGATTTTGTTTATTAACGCGTGTGAGTTTGCTTTTTCCGCAATGTGCCACGCCCAATAACAAACGCCCACGCCTACACATCCACTCAAACACTCTGACATTTCGCAGTTTTGGCTGCTTTTGCTTGCTGCTTTAATGTGCGCGCGTTTGCATATTTTTTGGTTGCCGCACAGTGGGCGAAAAAGTAAATATATGAATACAAAAATGGTAAAAAGTGTATATTCTAAGTTTTTGCTTCTGCAAATTTGAGCAATATTAATCAATTGTCTAACTAGACAAGCAAAGAGAGTGAGACAAGAGAGGTGGAAGAGCCAAAATTGCCAGAAAAAATTAACATATGCTACATAAAACGGGTTCTTTAAGTGAATTTTCACTGATTCCATATTTAGTTCCGCGCAAGTTGCATTCCTTCCACATTGCAGTACTTTTCAATGTGAATAAGTAATCGAATCAGAGATTTGTTTTAATACAATCGAGCAATCAAGACAGAAGTCGAACACTTGTCGGCTATTTACGCAGACACAACCGAAGTGCAAGCTCATTGAACAGTAACCAATGCATGTAAAGACATCTCCATATAAAATACAGGAACTTTGTTTTTTATTCAATTTACCTATGAATTGGCAAAATATATGAATAAAACTTATATATCGCATAACTTATGGAAATTCCCTACTCAATCATATAAATTTCACCCCCAATTGTTGCTATACAGTTGCTGAAAAAGGGTGAACAAATTTTTCCCTAGTAGTATTACCAAAAAAATGGTTAGTAGAAAGACCACCTTTTATAGTCTGTGATATCTGGGACTGCTATAACATCTTATTTATTGCTACTGATAAATTTTGTCCATGGACCTTATGGTCTTCTCCTGCTTCTTGCAAACATTGCACAAATCTATAGTACCGTTTTACACTATGTGCACAGAATATAAAAATTGGCGTTATTTGATACTTTGAGTTTTATTCCGTTAGATCGGCTGTTTTGCCCACTGTGCATTGGGTCTGCTTTCGGATAATATGGTAAGCAGATAAGTACTGCTGGCATATCGAAAGAGAGTTTATTTGTTTTTCTGTCTGTGGCTCTCTCAGAGTTTGGGGCTTGGGGTGGTTTGGGTGGTGGGGCGTTTACTGTGTCTGCTGCCGCATAATTTATTTGTCATTAGCACAATTGTGGGCTTTTGTATAGTGTGTGTGTGTGTGTGAGTTTGTGTGTGTGTGTGTTGGAGCTGTTGCTAAAAATAACTGCAGCACTTTGCTAAATAGTTGAAATAATTGGACTCATTAGTAATAGCGTACCTATCTTTAAGTAGACAGCAGGACTTGAAGTTTCTTAGTGAAAAGTTAAGAGGTCTGGCAACACCTGAAAGATTATTTATTTAATAGACAGCTCTTTAAACGGCACTTAAATAAAGTGTGCCTCTTAACTAAACTTAATTAAATTTAAAATCATTTAAGTGCGCTTTGACCTAATTGAAACTTAACGTAATTTAAGTGAATCAATGTAAATGGATTAGGCAAGTTGAGTGAGTTTAAAGTCATTAAGATTAATTTGGTATAAAAGCCTTTTTATGGTGAACAATGTGGGTTATTTTTGCACAAAGATTTCCAGAAGCTTGATTGCCAAACCTTAAGTCCCAAACCAAGTTTTCGCAATATACTGATGAGCTTTCAAATATAACTAAACGTAGGCTTTGTCGAGGTCGACAGTACATTAGTGAGGGTTACAGATAACATTAATTCATTTGAAAGCTTAAGTCGAGAGTTTCGCAAATCAATTAAAAACATTTTGGTTCACTCAAAGTACCGCTGAAATGAATGTTTTTCTATAACTTGAATAATAAATGATTTTTTGTTGTAAAGGTCTCAGCGATGGCTACATTTTCGTCTCAGATGTTATTTACAAACAGGCACATTTTACCAGAGAAGTCTTATACCTAGAGTTTTCATAAAATTATTTTACTTAAGAGATTAGTATATCATTTAAAAGAAGTTTTACCTTAATTTTCAGCTAGTATTTACTGTCTATCCTCAATGCTAAATAAAAAATAATGCTTTATTACGAATATGTCCTTCTACGGGTTCAGCATGATTCTGGGCTACAACAATACGAAAAAGCTGTCTATACATATTGTCAAAAGAGTTTCACCTTATTGCAGCTGCCATATTGAATTCCCAAAATCATATTTAAGGCTCCGAATCAACCACTTCGAACTTGTAGAACTTTAGAATACTTTCTCTTTCTGCGCAACTTATGTCATGTCATATGCTTTGCATTAAAACAAGACTATTTTTGCTCATGGGCATGGGTGATAACTTCGGAGTGTATTTTTGAATAAATAGAGCTCTTATTTCCTGCTGTCATCTTGAAAAACACAGCACATCTGTGTCTTCTTGTTAATTAATCCCTGTTTTGCATGGAACCCTAATAGTTTTTTAAAATTCCCTTATTTATCTCTATAAACTTATGCTCAGAGTTTCTATTGGACACTGAACCCCAACTTGACTATTCGTTTTCCTCCCAACGAAATTCAATACAAATTGTTCAAGTGTCAATCCGATTTCGATAAAGTTAAATTGTGAAACGAAAAACCGATTAAAGTTCATAGTGTTATTTTAGTTTTTAAAAGGTAAACTATGTAGGATTGACTAGTTGAATCAGCTTTCCGAAATGTTTTAAACTAGCAAAAACAATATGTTCTTCTGCCAACATAGAGTAAAAGCAAAAAAATAACAAAAAAAATTGTTGCCCAACACTGCAAAAGTTCTATAAATCAAGCTAAAATTAAGCCATAGCTGCACTACAAATCTCGACGACAAAACCAACTGCAGCAGAAAAATATTTACAGTTTTTGTTACAACTAAATGAATATGCAACAAAGTAAAGTAAAATAAAATAAAATAAATAAAATAAAAGGAGCAACATGAAACAAAAAACATTTCACTCGCGACAAAATGGAAACTGTACGCAAAAATGCAACAGCCGCAACAAAAATGCACATAAACTTTTAACAATTGCAAAAACACAAAAAACAGCAAAGCCAACAACAACAACAAAGAAAAAAACAATAGCAATAGCTGGAAAAACTGCTGTGGGCTATAAATCTGCTCGAAGAGACGGGGCGTGGCAGTAAGCTCGGCAAAAACAACAAAAACAGCTAGGTACAGTAACTGCGGCAGTTAACAGTGTTGGAAAATGCCATTTTTTTGTGGCCGAGCGCTGGCATTTGCACACACACACTCACACTTAGTTGACACAGCAACAAACACTTTCTCGCGCCAACTCACTCTTACTCCCTTTCGCTCTCTCACTCTCTTTGGCTTACCAGCGCCTGCTGTGCTCCTGCTGTGTAAATAACTAATAAGGCTCTCGTATAAATTTCAAGTGTAATTTTGTAAACAAAAACAACTGCAACAACAACAACAAAGAAACCACAAACTAAGCGTGCAAAACAAAGTTTAACAGCCAAATGCAATCATGGATCATGCCGCCACAAAAACGCCGTCACAAAACACACACACACGCACAAATGTATCTCTCTCTCTCTGCGTGTGTGTGTGTGTGTGTGTTTGTGCCGCATGCTGCACGTTTCTATGACTTAATTAAAATTATGAATGTTTTTGCTGCAACATGGCCAACAACCACAACAACAACAACAACAACTGCAACATCGATGTCGCTCTTTGATGCTGGCCAAAATCCGAAAATGGAAACTCCTTTTTTTCTTGCGGAAACTATCTAAAATGGAAAACGGGAACGTGTCTGTATTCGGTAAACAAAACGAAACCAACAGCAACATCAATTTATGCATAAATCGCATGACACAAAAACGGCAAATTGTGTATACAAATTTTTAGCATAAAAAGATATCGAATGCTTAACATTGTGAGAATGAAGTTTAAATACTCTGCACAATCGTTATGCAGACAAACTCTTAAGTAGAGAAGGAATACGAATTTCAGATATCAGACATTCAGAAAAAAAGACATATTGAACATCGACCCAACAACGTAAGAGCAAATCATACACTCTTTGAGATATTTAGTTTGAAATCTATACTTTTTTCTCAACCGAATCTATCAATCAATCAACCTCCGATTTTTCTTTCACTTAGAAAAGTCGATTTTTAGGTTCGATTCGCAATGATACTTCCTTTCTGCTGCTATTTGTGGCATTAATAATCTTTAGGTATTTACAATGACTTGTCTCCTTGTCGTCGACATTCGATGTTTTAATACACGCTCTCTCTAGAGCTGATTACGAAAATGAGAAAGAAGAAAACACGAAATAACAACGTTTGTGTGTACAATGTATTTTGTTGTTGTTTTTTTTACTTCAAATCAATTTTTATGTAACTAAAACGCAACGTGTCGAGGCGAAACTTATATTCTGGAACCCGCAAGCATTTTATCTTTCGAATGGTCTAGGTCTTGCCTTGAATCGTTGCGTAATTGCAAAGTAATCGGTACCACACTGAATTTTCGCTAGCTTATCTATATACATATATGTATATATATATGACTGTCAATTCTTTGTGATCGCTAAACTCGAAAACTACTGGACAGATTTTGATGAAATTTTGAGGATATTATGTTGGAGAGTGTTCTTATCTAAGTTTGAACAAAATCAACTTAGGGGTTCCGGAGATATTGCAAAAACAATTTTCCATATAAAACATACTAAATGTGTTTGTCTTTATACAGTAAGTAAGATTTAACATTCACAACTTTGACTAGGTAAAGAGTTCATTTGAATTGAGGTAGACGTAGATGTAGTAGATGACGTCATCAAAATTTGAAGATTTTGAAAACTCACAAATTTAAAATGTTATGCATGTTTTTATTAACATTTTGATGATGACGTCATAATTTGATGGATCACCCTTAGTGGTGACGTCATTTCATGGAGAACTTTCCTTTTACTGACTACATTAACCTAAATATACATTCGGAATACTGTTTCTGAGAAGTACCTAAGATTGCCATATATCGCTGCTTTCTTTTATATATATATATATAAACATACAGAAATATAAAAAAATCGGAAAAATACCAAATAAATACTTTACAGGGCTTATTGGGTCAATCCAGTTATTCTTTTCTTAAACATCCCGTTACTAGGGCCTGATACTGAGAACTCCTCCAGGCTTCTCTGCTTCGCGCGCGTTTTGTGCGTAGCGTCTGGGACCCGCCGCAATCCACTCCCTCAATAAAAAATGTTAAGAAAGGAAATGACATGAAAGATATCATTCATGTTGATATCATTCTTAGTGGTGACGATGGTGCAAGGACGAAATTCTTAACAACATCGAAGCTATGGTCGCCGCTTAAAGTTGACAACTTAGATTAGTTGTTCCACTTCGCTTTCCCCATCGTGTTCTTTGGAATTCAGTTCCTAATTGCTCGAAACCCTTCTTCTTCTTTGATAATGCTTGCTATCCTAGCGTTTTTTAGAATAACCAATGTCTCTGATACTGATTGCCTATGTTCCAATCCACAGATAGCAATCTATGTCCCCATATATTAAAGGAATATAATTACGCAAGAAAAGTTTACTGAAAATAACTAATAAATACTACACAACCTCTTGAATTACTGTCATTATTAGGTTGATAGATCATGCACATACTTCTAAAATGCTACGAATAAAGACATCCTTTGAAGAAAAGAAAAAGCTTTTCTTTGCTACAATCAATATTATGCTCATTTCGATTATGTATTGATTACTTTAAGTTTATTGTATTGTATTTATCATCTGCATTAACTAACTGCCTTCGTATAGAAATTCTTATAAACTAGGCTTAAACTCGGTAACGCTTTTAGTGTTTATTTTTATACGATTTAACCCTGCTAACAACAATATCATAATAAGTTATTCGATAGCTTGTACAACCGATATTACGATTGTCAAAAAATATTCAAGGTGGATCAGCAACGATACTCAAACTTCTTACCCTAAATAAAAGCATTTTGTTTATCCGATTTTGTAATAACAATTTGTAAGCTTTTCTTTTGTCCCCAATTCTAAGCTTTTAACATCATTTCACTTTTTGAACGCATTACCAACTTTTCTCTACAAGCTTATAACACTATTTACTATGTAAAGAGTATATTGAATTATGTGTGTGTTTGTGTTGCATTTACAACCGCCTCCCCCAATCACCGTCCTCCCGCCGAACAAACATCCATCTGGTCGAGCTCATTTTCATTTGCAATGTACAAAAATGTCCAACCAAAAACGAAATTTCCGAAACCCATTGCCGTACTCTTATCGCTAGCTCTATTCATAAACCTGCTCTATCCCGTTCTGGCACTGTCCCTACAACTCATTGCGTCTCACTCGCACTCGTTTTTAAACATTGTCACTCCATGTTGTGTGGCACTTGTACTGTCTGCCTTTTGGCAATATTTTCATTCAAATTACAATCCAGATTAATTTTCTAAACAAGCAACATTTCTCTGTGCACTCTCTCACACACACACTCTATCTCTCTCTCTCTGTCACATTGTCTGTTACCGTGCCAGCTGCCATTGTCACAAAACCCAAAAATTCATTACAACTTTTGATGTGGCATATTTAAAATGTAATAAACCCAAGTCTGAAATTTATGTATTTTATATAGTCGATTGGCTGAATGCCAAAATGTTGCAGCCCTGTTTTATGTAACAGGAAAATGGCAAATGGTTTTTTGATTGCAATGCTTTGATTTCGGGTAACAGCTAATTAGTAAGCTTTCAAATTAATCATACGCAGTGTATGACAAAGAAAATAGTTTTGAGAAGTGTCATTAGTTTGTCTAGCAGCTTTATAGTTGCTGCATCTGAGACCTGGAATTGAGGTCAATTTAGTTAAATGCACGCACAGTTACATATACAACTATGGCTCCCAAAACAAACAAGAAAACTGGTTAAAAATAACTAACTAATGGCGAAGCTATACAAAACTAACGGTATTAAGCAAATGGAAGTGTGTGCAATAGTGTGCAATAGTGACCTTAAAATGCCCTACAATCTACGAGTTTAACCAATTTACTACAAACAAGATGAACTCTCCTTGGGTGTTCACAAAGAACGCACGAAGTGATAGCCGAAGGTTTGACTCGCTTGGAACACAGAAGCATTAATGCAGCTTCAACTCGCTCAGTGCACTTACACATTAACATTTTTATGTGCTCTGTTTCTGAAAGTGAGAGCGGTAGCCCTTGACGTGCATTTTACGAAGAGGTTCGGATTTTTTAGAATAGATACCAGCCGAAGTGGTGCTCTTACGGAAAAGGTGTAATTCGAACGCTGAGAGAAAAGCGCAGCATACTTTAACAACTTAAAATGAGAGACGGCGAGAGCTCACTATGCATGATTTTATTCCTGAAATTTGTAGTATAGCTAACTTTCTAGAAGATCGCCAGACTCAAGGTCCAACCTAAAAATTTGTTATTCCAGAGGTTTAATTTTATTTATGAAACGAAGATCAGCTCGTTAATTTATATAAGTTTATAAGTGAGATACTAAAGAGATCGTCAATTTCGGTATCTCTGTCAAGAATGTATTAAGAATACATCGGAACGGGAGAATATGGAACTATATATGCAGATGATATACATGAAACAATGAAAAGTAGGAGGCGCAGGTCTGCTGTATGAAAACGAAGAAGGAAATGCATTTGACGTCACAAAATCAAATTTTTTGGTGTACTTGGTGTGCCCACATGTTCTTCATACTAAACACAAGGCGCGTTTACCTTGTGACGTACATTCGCAGAGAGAGAGAGCAAAAAGTTTTTTGGTTTCATTACTTCATAGATGGTATCGATATCAATCGTCGTACTAAGCGAGCAGTTACCGAAGTATTTTCTGCTATTAAAGGAGATGGTTCTGGCTGTAAATGAGAGCAAGATATGAGATACGGCGGTTGGCCTCTAAGATTTATATAGAGAACTATAGTCTTTATGTTGTCAAGGAATTCGTCTAACTTGACACTACAGTCACAATGAAGAACGCTGTCAGCATGGAGATCAAGCAGAGCTTGCAAATAGATGTGACTTTGGTCACAGTACGTAAATGAGTAGTAGAGACCACTCCCGCCAGTCCAAACTAAGACTCTAAAAGACGTTAATCCTTCGCGTTTTGCTTTATGGCGCTGAAGCATGGGTGATGATGCAGTCTGATGAAACAGCCTTGAAGCTTATGAGTGCAAAGTACTCAAATCTTTGGCCCTTTGTATAATGGCAACGGGTACTGCATTCGATGGAACGACGAACTCTATGAGCTCTACAACGACACGGATATGAGTCAAGCGAACATCCAAGGCTACGCTGACTTGGTCATGTTGTTCCTAACGCTAAAGATGTTACAGCAAGAAATGTCTTCAATGCGGCTGTTGAAGAGGGCGACGAAGGGGTAGGTCATTTCTCCGTTGAAAGGACCATGAGCACACTGACTACCTTTGGTATCAACGCTTGTAGCAAGAGCCCGCGAAGCACAGACCGTAACCCAGTTAAGAAGAAGAAGTTAGATCCGAAATCTTGGGAAAAATAAGTTTTGAGTCAGGAACTGATGTGTATAATATCTTTCTATTATATTTTTTGTTGATTTCGTTGCTATGAATTAGCAGCTGGCGCTTCCTTAATGATTCCTTAACATGTTTGTTCTGCGACTTATCTCCCATATTTATACAAGACAAGTTTTTTAACACGCTGCAAAAAAAAAAAGGAAAAAGTTCGGTCAAAAATGAGCTCAATAACGGTACTTCAGCTCCTGATAGAGATAGATGTTTTACTAGCTGAAAAAAAAGTTACAGATAGGCTGATACGTCCTATATACCTTTTCCGTCTATTTCATATGTGACGATGAGCTACTCTCGCATAAACGTATTTGTATAGAGACACGTTTAAACCCTAACCCAAACCCAATTTGATGCATTTTTTATACGGTGCAAACCCCTTTTTTTTGTATAACCAGAGCCACCGTACGTTTGTGTGTACTTGCATAAAGTGCACGCCATTTGAAGGGTATCAAAAGTGTATGACCAAAATGCTATTAAAACTGGCCCAAATCGACCAAACAAAATAAAGTTGTCTAGCAAAAGTTCGCCGCACTTCGAACTTCAAATCAACAGTGGAAAAAACTAAAAAACAAAAGCAACAAAAACACAAAAAAAAGCTTCCGACTTGAACCAAATATAAAACACAAACAAGTCAACAAATGCACTGGGTATATAGTACTATACCAAAGCATTTCTAATAAAACCCGCTGAATGCGTCCGGTGTGGTTCCGTGTGGTTCGTTGCGGTTCGATGCGTCTGGATGCCAGGCGCCAACTCGGCAACATAAAACGCGTCGAGTTACATGGCCGGCAGCACAAAACTGCAGCGAAAACCGGTCAAAAGTTCCATTAGTGTCAGGACCATGAATGGTATTTACAAGCCGTTTTCGATGCAACATGCGCGATAAGAGCACGGAGACCCACAAAAGATAGAAAAGCGACCAGAAAAAAAGAGCGAAGAGAGCAGAACCCAATGAAAAGCCGAGTGAAAATGGAAAATGGAAAAATGCCACAGAGAAATAGAACGAAATAGCAAAACAAACAGATAACAAGCTGAAAGTAAAAATCGCTATCGATGCGGCTCTTGAGATAACGCAAAAATGTTTGCCAGAGAACTGAATCAACTAACTGACTGTCTAGATGACTGACTGACTGACTGAATGACTGAATGATGAACTGTTGGTCTGACAGACTGGCAAATGAATCCCCGAGCAAAGGCGTGCTCGTCCTTTGAATAAAGTCATTGCGTATGCGCCCCGTATGCGCCAATGTGTACGTGTGTGTCCGTGTGTGTTTGTGTCGTGCTCAAGTGAGCAAATACGTACAACACAGTTAGTAAACAAGCCAAATAAATAAATACATAAATGAGAAAACGCATGAAAATAAAAGAGAAAACATGAGTGACATATTAAGTGACGTCACAAAGTTTAAATACTCTATTCTATGAATTTTTAATTGTTAAGCATTTATACAAGAATTACTTGGAAAAGGATTACTACCAAATTTCAGCAATGTTACATGAAAGGCTTTAGCAGCTCTTTGCCCTGTCATTCTAAATAGGAGCAAGACTTAAGAAAATATGGCATATAAATAAGCTATTTTTCATAAAGAGCTTTCGATAAGCTTCTAAACCACTTTTGAATGTTTGGCTTGCAACATTATTATAAACTGTTTGGGTTCAAAATATTCTTACATTTGTTGTATAACGGACTATTCGGCTTAGAGCGCTAAAGAAAAATAGTCTATTGTCACTTTTATGACACGAACTGGGCTATGTTATCCTGAATAGAACCACAATCGGTTGTACCAGGAGCCACAATTTCACTATCAGAGAGTTCAGCTGAGCTTTACCTCATCGAATCTGGCAACCTTTGCATTTTTTTTTATGAAAATTCGAGCCACTGGTTTCTAAGGCTACATTACAAACAGGTAACTGTCCAAAAAGGCTTTTTCTTCAATATCTTAGATATCTTAGATATCGTGGCAAGTCCAAGGAGCCTTTAATTTAAAAATTACACCTTTTTGAAATAATTTGGAAGAACTTTTTACATGTTTGGCAAAGGTTGTTAGTTAGACGAGTAAAATCACAGCTTACTTTTCAGACAATAAAATTGGCGCATACATAATTGTTTATAACTTGTGAGAGTCACAAATATTGTTGGAGAGAGAGGAATAGAGGAGCAAAACAATCCCTTCTCTTAAGATAGCAGGTTACACACTTTTGTGTGCTCCTTCCGAACATGCTTAAAACATGCGTGAAACCTTCCTTTTCGACGTTCGCAACGAAACTGAATTTAAACCAAGTAAAAAGGTGGAAAGAAAGATCGTTGTTCAGAATAACTTATTCTGCTTTATTAAGTCTACCTTGAGACTACGGAAAAAGTCACAAAGTGCCACAAAGAGTACAATGGATCAAGGGTTCCGTTCCTTGATTATAATGGTTTTTAAGGCAAGGCTTCACAATGTAGCGCTACATTTGCAAGTTCCGAAATTGGGCCAAAAGATTCAAATTGTACGCATTCATCTCACCGACTAACTAGAGTTGATCAGGAAACATCAGGCGGTGAGCAAGGGTGTGATCTAGTTTAGCGATGAATAACTAAAGACAGAGGAATCCTTTGTCTTATGCGTACTTTTATGGAAACTCATAAACTACGAAGGGTGATTCAGTTTTCCTTATACATTTTTCTTTGAGACTTCATAACATTTTCAAAAACTTGGAGCACTACAACATATGGCTGCCCTAAGAACGAAATACCAGAATTAATTATGAAGAACTTTTTCTTGTTTAAGTTTCTATAATAGGAACAATCGTGTATAAAAGGTTTGAGTTGCCGGCTAGTTCCATGCTAATTCACAGTTGAAGCAATATTCCGTGCTCTCTGGATGCAAACTTTGAACTTTGCTGAGTTAGGTCACCCAAAGACCCAAAATAATTCTTACTTTGAAATTACTGATATTCTAATGTGCAGAAATTCCTTGCTTATTTAAAAAGCAAAAAATGTTTCAAGAATACAAAAAACAAAATAATCCATGAATTTCTATAGCAAAGAACTGAAATTCATTAAATTGCCTTTTGAAATTCGAAAGATTTACTGTAGTGCTCAGTGAAAAACCGAAAAAAGTTATGTGAACTCGGATTCGCTCTTTGGTTAATGGTTGAACCAATTCTGTCCTGTCGTGAAGAAACAGCTTGACAAAAGCCATGTGGTCATGCGCACAAAAAGAATGTGTTCCTAAAAGACCAAAAAGAACAAACGGGAAGGCGAAAAGGTTTTTCTTTTCTTGTTGTGTGGCTTAGAGAAATAGTTATGCGAAAGTGGCGAGGTACGAGTCATATATGTGTGAATATACAAATATGTTTAGCTTTATTAAGGATTGTTTTAGAAGCAGACAAGCTTAGAAGTCTTACAAGTTTTGTGTGTACAAAAAAGACGTTTAGCCAGTTTTTTATCTTCAAAGTGTTCCTGAAAAAATACAAGCGGATAGAAAGTAAAAAACATGTATTTAAGTTGACGGCTTTTTGCAGACTGAAATGGTTGACAGTTATTTGCGAACTCTGGTAACTTTTTTCAATTCTGCCTAAGTGCAAGGTTTATAGGAATGTATAAAAGTAGAAGACGATATAACTACAAAGGATGTGGTCAACTCTCATCGCTGATTCATCTCACCCACCACAAATCTATTTATAGATAATCTTCGCATTAAAGTCTGCTAGTTTTTATACTGTTGCAAGTTATCTAAGAAACAGAAAAAAAGAGAGTGTGGGAGTGTTGAAGCATCTGTTATGCTTTCCAACGACTCTAGAAAGTCGAGATACCCGATTCAAAGAAATGAAAAAAAGTATAAATGAATACAAAAAAAGCCTGTGAAAACTTGGAAATAGGAAAAAAAAAAAGAAAACAAGGATACGAATTGTATGCAGTGCAATGTCAACCATTTGCCGTTGTATGTGCGTATTTGTGTTGCTATGTTTGTTTGACTGTCTGTATGTTGTGTGTGTTGGTGTGTGTTGGTGTGTGTTGGTGTGTGTGTTGGTGTGTGTTGGTGTGTGTCCCATGGCAGTCGCTGCTGCTACATAATATTTGCGCTGTTATCCTTTTTGTTTTATTTGCTTAGCGCTTCTGTGCAAAGAAAGACTATCATGAGACTAACGACAAACGAGCAGCACAACAACAAACACAACAGCAACATCAGTGCCAAAAACAACAAGAAGAAGAACAACATGAGTGCAAGGCTAACCAAGAGCTGTGCTTTCTCTGGCGGAAGTGTGTGAGTGTCTCTCCACTCCTCTCCTCTAGTGACAGGCTGGTTGTGGCAGGGAGGTGGTTGCCGGGTGCTGGGTTCTGGTCATGAGTGCGCGTTATGGGCACATCATCCACTCAGAAGACACTCACACAAACACTCTAGATTAATGTTTGTTATTATTTTTTCATTTATCGCACACAGCAGCTATACATAAATACTGATATATAAACACACACACACACACACACACATATATATATATATATATATATATATATATAAATACATACATATATTTATATGTTTATACCCTATATACAATGTATAAAAGGTTATTATAGGTTTGTGCAATGTGTGTAACAGGCAGAAGAAGGCGTGGCAGACTATATGTTCCATGGGCAAAAATGGTCAGGAATAATAGTCCAGTCGATATAGATATGTCCGTCTGTCCGTCCTTCCGTATGAATGTCTAGATATCAGACAATAGAAACGGTAGAGGCACAAAAATTTACCAAAAGATGCGCATATACATCGAAAAGATGAAGTTAGTCGAATTAAGTCAATATCTCAATTCAGTCTATCATTTCGAAGCTCGACAGAGGTGTGCGTCTATGTTGCAAAAATTATCAAATTGGATAAATACATCAGAAGTTATAGTCAAAAATATGCTAATTTCACCACCCCACGGCGATAAACTGTGCCAAAATTTCACTACGTGTAGATATGGATACATGTGAGCTAGAGTTTCAAAATATGGTGTGGAGACTCGTGTGATCCAAGTCATTAAAACTGCTTCCCCCATTTCCCCCGCAATCGATCTACCTTAATTACTGCCACACCCGCCGATATATTGATTTGAAAATTGTCACAGACATTAATATATGTATTTTATATCTGTGTTACAAAATTTGACGAAATTTTTGCCCCCATAATAGCCAACCTTCCAATAGGAAAACTGGTCTATTGGATCTTCCCAATAGGAAAATGTTTACAGGCATATCGATCCTATGAAAATAGATATAAAAGTGGATACTTCCGTAACCATTTTACCGTATTTGGTGTTCATAAAAAAGAGGGGTACAGGGTATTCCACTGTCGGGCAACGTCTCGACTGTCTGCATCAAATATTATTTTTTCTTTGTTTACACTGTCGTTTGCTGTTGTTGTTGCCCAGAGTTGTAGCAGTTCTTTTTGGTTGTGTTTTTGGACAGCTTTGGGAATTTTCTGGTTGCTTCAAGTGCGTCAGGATTTCATTTTCATAAACCAGCTGAGCACTTAGACCAGCTTGCCTATCTCTGCATTTGTATTTGTTAAGCATTTTGTTTTGGTTTGCTTGATTTGGTCGTATAAACCATGAAACACATTTCGAAAATGGGCTTAAACCGAACTAGCAGAATTATTGATGAACAATATCCGGCTTTAAGTCCAATGCTGCTTAAAGGTTTCAACAAATTGAATATACTGTTGCATAAATAAATGCATAAACTCTTAGCTCCGAATATTGAAAGCTTTTTGGGGAACATATTCATGAGTATTAATCATATTGTATTTTGGTAGTTTGAGTTTGATGGTATAAGAAAGTGTTTCTCCTTGGATAATGGGGACAGCAGCGCTTGTCTATGAGCACAACAAGTGGAATACTTAACTAATCCAAAACGGTTTATCCTTGGACTGTACCAAATCTTCGTGGCAGCTACTTTGCTCCTAAAATATGACGCATAACCCAAGGGCACACTTTACCAGCTTAATTCGAATTCTAAATGAAATAACATTTTAATAACAACTTAGACTTCAGAGAAGCTTTATGAGCCGTGGCATTAAGTTCTTTTTCCGAAAAGAGGATTTGTGGCACGAAATGTAATTCAATGGACATGAGGTTTCAATTTGGATACATAGTGAACTATTTGCGAAAGATAAAATTTGACAATTGTGTAACGTGTAGTAAACGATTGTTAACATTGATTTTTTTATTTTAAATCAATTTTTGTTGTCGTGCAACTTCTAGTGGCAGAAGGATATTAAGCAACTGCTAAGAGGTGAGAAAAATTTGAGATGAGGCTCAACAACTCCTTGGTACCTACAACTTAAATGGGTACAAAAAACCCCGTGCACTTGGTCGGGTTCCAAAGTTTTTGAGAGCCTGAATTTCAATGAAAATCATGAAAAGGAAGGGTGAAGTTAAACATGCATCGCCTTTATAAAACAGGCGTAGGGCACATCCACTCCTAACCCCTATTATCTCGAGACAACTCTGGTTCAAGAAACTATTACCATTTTAAAAGAATTAAGTAAGGATTCTGAGATGTGCGGTCACTGGACTTTCCATACTTTGAAGGGACCAAAGCATCAATAGATCCAGTAACTGCGATTCTGTGAACTAGAAAAGAATCTTCGCTGCACACATTAGCTGAGTGTGATGCCCTGGCGAGAATAACGTCCATTCCGGAGATAGGACTAACAAGAAAGCGGTAAGCTCAGTAGGAGGCACAATAGATCCTAAATGTCACGGGGAAATACTTCCCAATAATACTATTATTATTAATATGGACTTTGCGAAATAGACATCGCAGAAGAAGAAAACTATTCACCGTTATAGGTATATTTCTCAGTATGTCCTTTTACTTTTCAAACAATCGGAAAGGTTAAACAAAACTGATTGTAGTTCGAAAGTCTCCATAATATATGTATGTTTAGTGGCAAATGATGAAATGATTGTTACTTTATCGAAATATGTGTATGTCAAACTGTTAATTAGCAGACACAAAAAAAAAAATTAAATAAAATTAATGCAATCAATCACACATTGTGATAACTAACGGTTTGCATAATTTATATAAATGTTCATAACGCTTATCTTTACTGTCATATCATTAACTTGTTTATCAGAGATTTATGCATTATATTAAATATTTACAATTCAATAATTAACCGTTTTAATATAATATAATGCTGTTAATATTATCATGCATACGTTGCGTTTTTTTTTTTTTTTTTTGGTTTTGTTTACATTCAATTAGCAGATGAAAATATTAAACAAAAAAACGGCAAAAATTATAAGTAAAATTAATGATGCAAACCAACTCATTTAGCAGCAACATAAAAATTAATAACAAAAGGGCAAGGAGCGGAGAGAGAAAGAGCGGGCACAATTCGCGTTTAAACATTTTTCAAAAGTCAAGAGTTAAGGTGTGTTTAGCAAGTTGGCAGCGCCGCACCCACAATGGCGAAACGGGAAAAAGTCAGAAAATTATGTTTTGCGTGTGACGTTGCGGTTGTTTATGTAGCTTTTGTAACTGTTCTTGTCGTTCTTCTTGTTGTTGTTGTTGTTGTTGTTGGTTTCATGTTGATGCGCGCTAAACATGACAAGACTGGTCATGCAGGGGGCGTTAGAGGGTTAAGCAAGCGTTGTGCCCGTGCAGATAAATTGTAGTTTGGCTAACAAAAAAGCGACACAAAGGCCAAGAGTAATAACCGGTTTTGGTTTCATTGTAAACGTTTTTCTGCGAGACACACACACACACACACACACACACACACACACACACACACACACTCACACACACACACTTATAGACACTCACACGCACATACTAGTTGTGCTTCTTCTTTTTTTATGGGCACTCTGCCAAAGTATTAGCTGGTTTAGTGTTGGGCGTGTGCGACGCTTTTGATTTATGATTTGGAATTGTTCAACTTGCGTTTTTTATGTTAATTAAATTGCTTTTTTTCGGCTCTAATGCTGAAGCTGACTCTGTCCCGCTTTCTCACACTCTCTCTCTTTCCCTTGGGTGGTAGTCTTTTTTAAGTTAAGTGCCCTGTAAGCTAGTGCTTAGTGAAGTGCACTCCAATGCCCACTTGTAGGCCATAGAAAATTGCAACTCGTTTTGCGCTAATAAACTGCAACACATGTAAAATGGTGTGTAACTTTAAATGCTTTCGGCCAAAACACACACACACACACACACACACACACACACACACACACACACACACACACATGCACACATTCGCAGCTTCCAATGTGAAGCTTCGGCAACAGCAGCTATTAGAAATTCCATTATATGTAGCATACTTTTGTGCGCCAATGTCAACACATGCAGCCAGCTGTCCCTATTTGTTGTTGTATGGCTGTGTGTGTGTGTGTGTGTGTGTGTGTGGGATAGTCCTAACAACATACACTGATAAAAATGAACGGCTTTAACATTGTTAGCGATCAATTGTCTCTAAATACAGGTGAATCGACTGTAGCAATAATCAGCTTTTAAAGGCATCCAGCTTATTAAGTTTATTTGACGTTACTTAAATATACATAAGTTGATTAAAGAAAGAATGGCAAAAGATTTACGGCTAGTTTAAGCTCCTTAGCGCAAAAAGTAAGAAATTGTATGTAGTGGTGTGTATAGCAATTAAGGGGCTAACAAAACTACATATGCAACTTTTAATATTTTAACTGGAACTTCCATGATAAATGAGACTAATTCAGCAGAAAGAACAGAGTGTACTTCCACTAAACTACACTACTTAACAAAATATTCAACTTCGTAACAATGCAGATTCTCAGTTAATTTAGTTTTTATCAATATGTTGTTAACAAATGCTTTAATGTTCTCTCCGCGCCCAACGTTTATGAATGTGTTAGTACACTAAAAAAAACTACTAGAATCAATACTAAGCTGTGTCAAAAGCCATCTATGTAGATATTTTCTTAAATCAAGTTTCAATCCTTTTTAGTTCAATGCCATAATTCTTGATTTTATCTTATTTCAAGTAAATGTGAGTTTGCTTTGCTTGAAAAAGTTGAATCGATTTAAGTATAAAAATGGCTTGTTTCTAGAACGCCTGAAATGATTTAAGCTGCGTTTTTCTAACACGAAACAGCTTTTTGTGGCATTGGGATACACCGTTAAGTCTCTAGCTAGCCTTTTAGCTCAATTCAATACATGAATTGGTTCGGTTGATGAGCTTGTTATGAGCACGATTGTTATATAACAAGAAGTTGTGAAAAAAAGAGAAAATTAGAAAAAGATTTACAATAGGTTCTTAAAAATCCAATTTGATCTTATAAATAATGCTCACCTATTCATACATTATCATATAGTGAGTAAATTTAATGTCTACTCATTTACATCCTTATTTAAAGTAGTTTTAGCAAAATTTTTACTTAAAATTGGATGTTCAAAATTGGAGTCAAAACAGAATTTTAATCTTCCATATTAACTAGGGGGTTACACCTCCTGCTCGCATCGCTAGCCAACTCCCGTTGCCCTTTCCCGTTCTCCATCATCTTCTTCCTCCTCCACCGCTTTACAACCGCTCCATTGAGTCTATTAACTCGAAACTTCCCAGAGATGTGCGTCGTGTTAATGTTTATCTATGTTTCAAAAAATCGAAATCGGATAAATACATCAAAAGTTATAGTCAAAAATAATTTCCAATTTCACCCACCCCCCCCCCCCCCCTCGCCTATAAACAGCTCTAAATTTCCATTGAAAATTATCACAGACATTAATATATGTATTTTTGATCTGTGTTACAAAATTCAACGACATTGGCCCAAATATACTAGAGTTATGGGTATAAAAGTAATTTTTGCCCATAATAGCCAACTGCCCAATAGGAAAACTTGTCAATTGGAACTTCTCAATAGCAAAATTTTTACAGGCATATCGATCTTATGAAAGGAGATATAAAAGTGGATACTTCCATTCTCATTTTACAGTATTTAGTAAAATAGGAAAGAAAAAGGGTAAAGGGTACAGGGTATTCCACTGTCGGGCACTGCCCCGACTGTCTGCATCAAATTTTATCTATTACATATGAGTGAAAAATATTTATTTGTTAGGCATAAGTTGAGCGCTTACATAAAATATTTTGCATATAACAGATTATCAGGACCGTTGTTGCCTATAGGCAACATTGCCTTCCAATTGGTTACGATTACGGTTTGCTTATCGATGATCATCTGAATCCCGCATGCCTTATGGACTCCATGATACTTCATACTGCCCTCCCTTTGCCTGACACTTCAAAGGGAGTCACGGCCTACTCCTTGGACGCCTTGCTACCAGGAGCTTCTTCGTCCATACCATACACTTCTAACTAATCTGACAGCTTAATCGCCACGTCTTTCTTTTTAAAGAAAACATCTTCTTTGTCCAGCTCTCAAAGCTACCGTAGCTATTTCTCTTTCAATAATTGCTCGCATTCGATTCGATGAAGATGAAATTGAGACTTCTTCCTTTATTTTTTAGCACCGCAATTCGCGTTTCTATGCCGAAATTGGCTTCTTTATTTCACTCAGTGTAGAAGCTGCTTCTATTTCCATATAAAGCCAGGCCTCATTTTGAGCCTGCGCGTGTTTCCCTTTGGTTCATTTAACTGTATGTTTAGATTTGTTGTTGTTGCTGCTGCTGATGCCATGAAGACTGCATGATAAATCTTTCAATATGTTGGCAAACAACACACACACACACACACACACACACACACACACACTCACACACACACACACACACACACACATACGCACACACACAGAGACGCACAGCTGCTCGAGCAAACATGAAGAGTAACAATTTTCATTTGAATTTGCAACAAAAGCCTATTAAATACCAAAACAATACACATATATTACATGCTTTTGGTGCTTACCAAACCGCCAGGACCTGCCACACGCCCCCTTTCGCCCCCTCTTGCCCCCTCTCGCTGCCCCTCTGTCCAGGCACTCAGCTCGCTCTCTGCTATGAGGCATGGCCTAGCCAGGAGTTTCTGCCGTTTATTTGGTTTTGTCTCTTGTCTCACATGCGAGTGAGTCTACAAATTATTATGCAGTGATAAATATGCTCACATTTCGCATTGTAGCGCCTCTCCTTGCACCACTTTCCGCTCACCTTGCACCACTTTCAGCTCTCCGTTTGCTTTGTTTGTTGTTTGTTTCCGTGTTGTAGCTGTATCTTTATATGCATGTATTTGTGTGATAAATGTGAGGTCGCACCAGCTGCCTGTTGCTTAGGCCGCTTGCATTGTCCTTGCCATAAATACTTACCCAGACATATACATATGGCATAGATACATAGATACAGATACATATGTATATAGTATCTATAGTATGTAGTATAAAGCTGTCATGACATGGCAATCACATTGAAGCAAAGTTGTCATATTGAAAATGTTATTGAGTTTGCTTTTGTGATGTTGATGTTTCTGTCGTTTTCGTTGTTGTTGAGTTGCACGATATTGCCATATTGTGGTTCTGAGTAATAGAGACGACTGATAGTCTTAGCATGTGCTTAGAGGTTATGTGTGCAGGTTTATACTTACAAGCCTCTTACCTATAGCACAAGTTTATAGAGATGAGCATGCATTTGAGAATGCAATCGGATGCGCATTGGCTCTCTGAACTTTAAAACTATTGAAGCTTGTGATTTACGGTTAATTGTTTTGGTAAAGAAGCTCAATTTCTGTTGTTTCAAAAAGGAAAAATTGATTTCGCTCACTGCAGCATAAAACTTGATATAAATTGGAAACATCAAATTGAATAAACTTATACGATAGATTGGCTGAGACAAATTGACCCTTTGTTGAATTGGAAAACACTGTAGAATCAGTATTGAAGTTAAGTATTTGTATATTTTGTTCAATATTCACAAGCTTCTGCATGTAGGTTACATCCTCCGGGTCGCGCTTTTTCTCTCGACGGCGCTTACATTTAATTTTTAGAGGTACACACCGTCAATCACGAGATAATGTTTACTCCGTCATTTGATGCTATGTCATGCAATTCGAGTCAAGCCATTTCGCTAAATGCGTTGCAAGAACAGTTTGTCATTAACCTCATTAAGGAACCAGCAAACGTTAAGAAGAATCATGCGGCTGACTCGCTTATAAGCCTTGGATTGGAAAGGATTTTAAAGATATGCTCCCATACTTGTGGGTTCCCTAAATAGAGCTCGAAGAGCACGGAAAGCACTTTACGCACCCAGTATGCTGATTTCGGTAGTGATAAGATCGAGGAAAACTAGCTCTTAAGTCGTTACAGCGCCAAAGTATTGGCAAATACGAAGAGAGGTTGGTCATCAATCTTTATCGCTCTTAATTAAATATATGATACCATATGACAAGCTCCAGTAAGTATCAAACTTTATGGCAAAATTGGGTCTGAACTCATAACATGCCTTGTCAGGCTTTTAAGGAATCTTACGGCTGTTTGAAGACTGCTTAGGGGCCGTCCATATATTACGTCATAACTGATAGGGGGAGGGTGTTACCTAATTGATTATGTTTGATTACAGGGTGGGAGGGGGGTTAAAGATAGTGAGGACGTAAAGATTAAGGCGAACACGATATTCCAGTCATTTCTAATTTTTGCCATCAAAGTCCGGAGGATGCCGACTCCTCTCATTCGAAGTGAGAACATTGCATGCATTCGTTCACGAACGTTTTCTCAGTTTCTATTGGCAACTGTCATTGATCAGAATTCAATTTTACTTGTTAATTAAACATATGCGCATACCTGATATACCCATATATGGCTTGGAGGCTTTACAACCTTTATGGAAGGCGCTTCCATCTACTTTAAATAAATCAAGAGTACTTGAAGGGTAGCGGCACCGTCCCGATGAAAAGATCTTACATTTCAGGGGCAACACTTCAATTCTAAACCCTTTCCGGGAGTCGGAAACCTTCGAGATTACCTTATCTTAAGAATTTAGTACATTTTTCAGTGGTTGGAGGTGTTTTAAGTGTTGCCCTACGCACAACCCTGTTGAATTCCAGGGGAGACTTCAACACACATCAGCTTACTACCCTAACACCGGGCGGTGCTAAGAGCAGCTAACCGGTTGCACTCCGGGTTAAGGTAGAGGCAGTGTTCTGCCTGGCCACTCCCAAGTGAATGGGAATCAAAAGCTTTACCTAGCTCTATCAGAACCCAGACTCAACTGGTAGTATGTTGCGTTTCCTTAATTGAAGATTGCCTACAAAATTTAGCTTTTTCAGTGCAAATCTTCAACGAATCATACAAATCCGTACTTCATGCATCCATACCCATGAATCTCAATAGTTTCCCTACCGACTTTGGGTTACAGCTGCTTATGTATTGCATCTTTAAGACACTTGAGCAAATGAAAAACGCATTTTCTATTGCCTGCCAATTGAAAATTAGCCAAGTGCCATTGAAGCTTGGAGTGGTGAAAAACTGTAAACAGCAGCAAAAGTTCAAAAACCTAACCTCAAATTCTTGCCCTTGTAGTTGTGTTCTTGTTTGGAACGTAAGCAGTACGATACGTATTAACGGGGTACACAAAAAGTTACGTAACGCATCGTGATAAACTTTGCTTGTTAGTGTTTATGTGAAGTGGAAAATATCATAGGGTGGGCTGCACTCGGGCCGCTAGAGAGTTGGAGGTAGAGAGCAAACTTTTTCAGTCACATATTTGTTCGATTTTGCTAAGTGCAAGCGTTGGCTTATTCTCTACATGGCTAACAAGTGCCTTACCTCAGTTTGTTGCAACGCTGCTGGAGTTGCAGGCGATTTGTTTACATGGCACAAAACAGGGTTTGGTGACTACGACGACGGGCGTCCACCCCCCGCCAGGCCGCATTTGTTGCACACCATCTCTAAATATCAATACAGTTTGTTGCATGACTCCGTATACGGGCTACGTTCACAGCTCCGGCGGCTGCTGCTGTTCCATTTTTTTCTGCTCAATTTCTATTTTTTGCTTTGCTTTTTTACTGCCGCTCTGTCCCTGAGCGCAGTCATCACTTTGGCTCCGGGTAAACAGTTTTCACGCTGTTTGCACGGCAGTTTCTTTACTCGCGTCATCTCACTCTTTCGCTTGCGTTCTCGCTCTCTTGCCGCTTGTTTATTGTTTTCCAATCTCGCCGTAGCGCGTCATTCTGGGAATTGTTTGTTCGCCAAAACCGCAAGTGATACTAAATTGAAAAGTTAGACTCCATTTTTTTTGTTGCTCTCTTGTTGTTCATACTGCGTTACGTATAATACCTCCGGGCACATTGGCAGCGACTTTTTAGGCATGGGATACGGAAACTTGTAGTTGCAAAAGTTTGCTCAAATTTTTTTCTTGGCTTTTGTTTGTATTTGCGCTCCTGATGTTATTTTTTCACATTATTTAGTTTGTGTTTTCGGGCAAAAAAAAAGAGGGTATAAAAAGAAAAGGAGCAAGTCAAATTGATCGATTGTAAGGGGCAGCTGACCATGTTGCAAAAGTTGCTGTGACTTGTTTTGTGCCCTTGTTGGCTCACTTATCTTTTGCTCAATTACTTTAAAAGCTTCACCGACAACTGGCGACTTTTGCCGCTACTCGCAGTAAGCCACTTCAGAAATGGCAAATGAAATTGGCACAAAAAAATTAAGTTGGCAGGACATTGTCTGGACACCATTCACTTGTAAGAGAGTTCCAAAAAAAAGGAAAGGAAATAGTGCACAAAAAATTGCATCTAAAGCAGGTAAATAGTTGGAGCAAAATCTGTTTTTTTTTGTTTTTGGTAGATCCTTATGGTAATCTGTTGCTTGCAGATAGATGTGAGATGTGATATACCCGATTACCGGTTAGTGTTCTTAAAACTTTGAAAGTTGTGTTTTTGGAACTATAACGCAGCTAAGTGTTTGCTGAACATTTGAGATTAAAGTAATAACGTTTTTAATGCATATAAAACAGTATTTTACTCGCTTACATGATGAAGAGCTAAAGTATTAGATTAGATTTGTGGTTGGTGTAATGACTCATCAGAGAACCATCCCTGGCACTGAGGTAGCCTTTCCCATTGGACAATGCCCGACGGAGGAAGTTAAAAGAGAGAAAGGACAGTTGAAATAGGAGAATGAGTGCGAGAAGAGAGTAGGATTGCAATAGTGGCTCCCTATTGACACAATCTTCCCGACTTCCTACGGAAGTTGCTCTGATTAGCAATTTAAGAAGTATCTACACAGGTGTTTGACTCGACAGAGGGCAGGACAAGAGCAAAATAAGTGCCTCGTTTATGGCTGCGGTTTCCGCCTCAAAAACGCTGCAGTGGCTCGGGGGACCAAAAGCCTTTTTATATTGAGCTGTTCTGCAACTCCAAGTCGGTTATTTAGCATTGAGCCAACCGTAAAGAAGGATATAACATCGATGGGTCTTAGTTTACCCAAGGACCACTTATTCCTGTCAGGAACAAGGATATTACTTAAGAACAAAAGTATGCTTGGCAATAAATGATGAGTGACATAATTTGGAGTCTATTCATTTATTTGAGTCCCTCAGTCATATGGCCGATTCGAAGGAAGAATGCTAAGGCCAATTCGAAGGACCCACTTAATGCATAGTTCAGCCGCGCGCTGTACCTTAATAAGAGTATTTATAGAGAGGTGTCACCATTTTATCAGTCAGTAAACTGGCGTTGGATGTGAAACATTCTTCTTCTTCTTAGCTTGCCCATATGCTAGCACTAAAACAAGAACCTTACATAAGCATGCATACATGCTCTTCTTTTCGCACGCATTGTTAACGGAACGCACAAAACGTGCAAACCTTTGTCATTCTTCTGTCGACGCGGGGAACAAGGCAGCCACAGGAACCCTTAACAGTGTAATAACAGCTTAGTTTAGATGGTATTTCAACTTTGCAGTAGAAGGTGTATAAAATGGCGAGAATATGCTATAATAACTGAGTGGAAGCAAAATGATATTGGATTCTCGAAATAGCTTAAAAGAAGCGGAAAGCTAAAGATAGTGTAAGTGGCATTGGTGGAGGGCGAGAGGTAGGCAAAGGCAATTATGGCAAGCAGCATTGCGCCCCAAAAGTCATTAAGGTCAATGTGTAAAAATTAATTTTACAAGCTGCAAATGAAGATATAAAAAGGCAAATAAAGGCGGACACGTTGGGCTACGAGAGCGTGTCCAGACTGGGCCACAGGTTGTAGCTATGGTGCATAAAAATAATGAAAAATCATATATCCTGCAAGCAGGAGAAGATGCTGGAGCAGAGGGAGGAAGAGGCAGCGTTAGTGGAGCAGACGCCGGAAGAGCATGCGCCGCCTGATATGCAAACAACTCCCCAAAGTAATGAATTACGCGCAGCTGGCGTGCAACAACAAAAACAACGAAAAAAAAAACCAGAGAAACTCAAAAAAATGAAAACAATTTTATTTTATTTGCCTCATGAGAGATTTTCATAAGAGCGAGCACCACACGGAGCTGTGGAAACCAACCCAAGACCAGAACCAGGCAGCTGCTGACAAGAGAACTTCGTCAGTTACTCGGGCCGAGCTCCAAAAGCCGCAAATTATGTGTCATTATTTTTAAGGCCACTGCCGCTTGAATTGTGACCCAAATAAGATATAAACATTTTTGAGTGCCTTGTTAGGCGTTGCTCAGAAAATACTTTGTACACTTGAGCGTGGGCGTGGCAGATGAAGTGCGTCCGCTTTTTGGGGGCAACAGGCAAAAGTTGTTGTATTACATGTTACTAGCAGCGCCTGGCATTATGCTACGCATTTCCGGTTGACAAACGACTTTAAAATGGCGGTAATAAAGTTTGCGGAAATTGACGTTGATTGTTTGGTAATTAATAAGTGTGGCAAGTACACTGAGTCAAAGCAATTTATTGCCAAAGGGCATTATATAATTTGTGAGTATCGAGCTTGTGGCTTGGCCGCAGCTGGCGGTCTTTGAAACTTCATTGCTGTTAGAACTGGAAGTGACAGTGATTTGAAGTTAATTTGAAGTACAGACTGCAGACAGCTTGGTTTTTTGGGTTTCAGCGTTTTGCTTGAATGCTGCGTGCCGAAGTTTATATACTCTAAGGTTATTGTAGAGTTTTGCATGCGTTTCAGTAACCAGCAAAGTCATTAAGAGACGATATCTCAATAAAGTAGCAACTTTTGTTCCTAAAGATTGTGGTCGCTTCTAAAAGTCAAGCTATATAAAAGATGACAATAGACTGCAGTTTGAGTTGTGCAGCTTTGAAGGGGAACAAAAGCAAAAGGCGGGTTTTCCAAAATAGTGACGTCACTAACTGCGATTAAATACGTAGACAAGGTGGGAAAGTGGCTCAACATCTTTAAAATCTTCGTGACGTCGTTTATAAAAAGCCAACAATATGTGAGAAGTTTTATTTATTACGGACAGATAGTAAAGCAGTAGGAAAGGGCGTGGTAGCTCTGTATTCCGAATTGAAGCCAAGAATCTTAATGCTTTTAGCACATGATTCTCGGCAGCGCTTAACACCTATTGTCCTACCTACTTAGTTTATAGCTGCTCCTTTAATTATAACCATAAAACTGATAATCTAAAAGCTTTTTAGGCGAGCTATATAAAAAATGGAGAACTAACATCCTCATCATGCTTCTTATTCTAACCAAAAAACTGCAAACTTGTATTACGTATAATTAAACGTATAACTGTCATTTACTTACCAAAAAAAAAACAGAGAGATCCCTTGGTTATCGAATCCTTATCGCTATTAATATCGACTACAAACAGCTCAATAAAAATCTGCCATCCAAATAGCAACTGTTGCCAAATGTGTAACTCTGGCCCAAACCAACTAAAAAAAACATGGCAGTTAAGCAATCCGTGGCTTTAAAATGGCTAAAAGATTATGGCACAAAAGGCGTAGTTAAGCATCGGCTTATGCGTTATCAATACCATCAATAAGCGCGGTCAGCGAAATATTTCAATATTTTATTCGAATAAATCAACAAAAGTGGTCAGTTTTTTGTGTGTAGGACCTCACTTTGTAGCTGTATACAGAAAGTTCTCATATTCATTCATCTCTCTGTCTCGCTCTCTTTTTCGTTCCAGAACTCGTGGAGGGCGCATTGAGCAACGTCAATTTAATCATTGAACCACCGGCAGTACGACGAGGACAGCATGCGGTATTACGTTGCATGTACGATCTGAAAGGTGCGCCGCTTTACTCTGCCAAATTTTATCGTGGTCAATTGGAATTTTACCGTTATACGCCCGGCGAATTTCCCAATACCAAAGTGTTTCCATTTCCGAGCATACACGTTGATGTAAGTATGAGTAGTAGCAGTAAAAAACACAAACACAAAAAACCGGAAATCCAACTGAAAAAGTATTTTCATATGTGCGTCTGTGTGTGTGTGTGTGAGTATGTGTGTATATGTGTGTGTGCGTGTTTTTGAGAGACTGACAAAAGCTGTGCGCATATTTGCGCTTGTCATACAAGCAAAAAATTGTTGCATCGACACATGACAACAACAAGAATTACTATAAATGAATGTAGGTACCAAATGCAAAACTGTTAACTATCGGATGATGTAACAGTATTTGTGAACTGGTAAATCCTGGAAGATACGCTACACAGTGTACTCTAACTACGAAAGTGTATAACATAAGTTAAACGCGAAGAAATTTGCGAATTTTTAGTTGGCCTTCAAATAATTTCAACCGAAAAACAACAGTTGAAGGAGTTATATAAAGAGTTATTACACTTCAAAATTTGAAATTTTGTGTTTCCGAAGTCGGTTCTCATTTTTCACTTCTTTTTTAAACATTAATCAATTGACTTAACGATTATACAACTTATTAATGACATATGATAAAAATATGACATCTGTTACATTATGTTACAAAATTTTTACGAAAAAATATCTTAAAACAACTAAAGAAACCAGCAGCGCTTCTTCGCATATATAAGTAACCCTTGATGCCATACTTTGTCAAAAGACTGCTATATATAAAGAAAGACAGCAGAGCAGTATTTCTTGTTTTGAAAACAAGGAGTATGAATTGGACATCTCTGTGGCATTGCTCGGAAGTGCCATGTGATCTAAATCCGAATGGATGGTCCGGGATTAGAACTTTCGGTAGCAGCGGCAGAAGTTTCCTCCAAAATATTCTACCGAATATATTTACGATAATAGCCAGCATACCAAGAGGGGAGTATTGCAGATACATTGCTATCCGGCTTCCACTCATTTAATAGCAGTTTTGACTTTGTCATAGTGACGCCAAAAGAGACGTATTTATTGAAGACTCGACGATTACAATTTTGGGGTCCGTCGAGATTCAAGATTCTCGCAAACCGGGTTGCTTTGTAATAAGTATCCAATAAATCACTAAAAATAATGTATTTTCCAAAGTCAAAAACAAAATCCGTGTATTTAATTTGCTCAAAAACTTTTTCAATAAGGAAAATGTAACACTTTCTTTACTTTTTGTACTACTATACATAGAAGATCCTATGAGAAATGTGGAGATTTTAATACCAAGAAGTTTTCCCAAGGCCTCTGCAAAGTCAGAGTCGCAATCAAGCGGCTGAAGAACAATAAAGCTGCTGGTGCAGATGACCTGCCAGCAGAGTTGTTCAAGACTGCGGACAATAAGTTGGTAAGGTGCATGCACCAGCTCTTTTACATAATATGACTAGATGAGAGCATGCCCGATGATTGGAAACTTGGTGTCCTCTACCCTGTCGTCAAGAAGGGTGACCCTTATAGCCTTTTACGAAAAAACTGATTGGACATTGTTAGTGTGGTTTTGGGTCGGACAAGTCCACCATGGACCTGATATCCACACTACGTTAAATCCTGGAGAAGAGCGACGAATACTAAATCGAAGCCCACGAATGCTTTGTCCATTATACAGCATCATTTGATAGCCCGGTGAGGGAGCCACGCAGTCTGAGTTTGGAATGCCTGCAAAGTTCGTACGTTGAGCAACACACGCGGCTCCTTCAAGGTGGGAGAGCGCGTCGCCAAGCTTGATACCAACCGAGGCTTCCGATAAGGCGATGCCCTATCCGGCGACCTCTTCAACCTTTTGTTGGAGAAAGTGTTGCGAAAGGCCGAAGTACATCGGAACGGAACTGTATTCTATAAGTGTGACCAGTTGCTTGCATACGCAGATAACAACGATACCATTAGCCGTACTTAGCGATCAGTTACCGGCGCCTCTGCGGCTTTTGAAAGAGAATCTTCAAGGGTGCGTCTGGTTATAAATGAGAGCAAGAAGAAGTATATGCTTTTTTTGAGTAGAAAGATCCCCGCGGCTGGACTCTTAGATTGATTTTGAAAACTATACTTTTGATTGTGTCAAGGATTTCGTATACGCTGTTAACATGGAGATCAAGCTGAGAATCACTCTTGCCAATAGATGTTACATATCTTAGTAAAATATATCTTAGTTTTCCGAAACTCGTAATCCAGATATATTCGAAGTTACCCGAAGGTTAGCTAAAAATTAAAGTTTTAAAGACTTTTTGCACTAAGTATATAAACTTGAAAAACCCTTTCACTTATATGCCTGTCCGCACTGTGCACTTGTGCTCACAACCCTTTGAAGAGTAAACAAAATGCAACTGTAAAGTAATTTCGGGCAGTTTTGAAAGCAGTACGGTTATGTCACTATTTGTTTTCGCCAACTTTTTCGCTGGCATTAAAAAGCATTTTTTAAAGCTTGCACAACTTTCGGAACTAGTTAACGTTTGCCCAAGTTGTCTCCAGCACACCTGCACACTCACACAGACACACCTTTGCCGGCTCCGGGTCCAGCGTATTGTCCGCCATTTTGACGTTCTTAATTGCGCGCACACTGCATTTATTTATATTGTATATTTTAAACTTTAAGCTCATGCATATTCAGTTTGGCAGTTTTATTGTTATTGGCGGTTACACCAAAAAAAAAAGCTATAATAAAGGAGTAAGCGAAATAAAAGCACCCACAAGACACCTGCTGACTAAATGCCAAAAAAAAGAAGATAAAATTCGTTTAAATTTGATATAAAACAGCTGCACTGAGCTGACCTTCCGACTATCCAACTATCTCCAGGACATGGCGCTACCTGGATTCAGGCAGCTCCTGCTGCAGCTGTCTATGGCTCAGGCAGGGTTGCTTTGGAGTCTGGTTCTGTTTGGTAATTTTACTTTGTCTAGATTATTGAAAAAGTTTCGTATGGTAAGTGGGTTGTGGTTCGGGGGTTGGCAATTTGACAGCTTCGATAAAGTTGCGCTGAATCTGTCTAAATATTTCATCAGGCTATTGGGGTGTTTTTTTTTTATCGGGTCAGTAAATTTATTTTTCGTTTTATTTTCGATGTCCTGCAAAAAGTTTTAGCTTAGTTTAGTGCCATGTATTTACTTTAGTTACTGTCACTTTTGTTGTTGTTCTTGTTTGTGTGCTGTGGTTTTTTTGAGCTGATTTAATAAATTTAAGTGCATTTTATTGTTGAAATCAGATTTATTGTGGCACAACTTCTATTAGCTTTTCCGTGCAGACCTTGTAAAAGTGTAAAAGCTTTATTAAGCGGGCATACACAGATGTACAGTGAAACCACGAATGTGGCAATTAAATAAAGCTGGTATAAAAGTTTTTCACAGTCTTACCTTTTGTACAAAGTGTAATAGACTAATTTAGATTGGTGCAATATATAACAGGCCATGGGAAAGAGTACTTACCATTGACTAAGGTATCGATTGGACCAAGTTCGTCCGTCCGTCTATATGAGTTACTGGGAGCCCATAAGAGTTTAATACCGGGTAAGATAAAGTTTGTTGAATTTGGTTGATATCTCAAATTTACAGCCGCGTTGTTGACATTTATTAATTCGAAGCTTGACAGAGGTTTGCCTATGGGTATCCGTGCTACAATAGTTATCGAAATCGGATAAATCTCTTCTTAGTTATAGTCAGAAATTTATTGTCTACATTCTATTACATATAGTTATGAACATATATTTGTGAGCCTAAACAATAAAACTGCGCCCCTAGAGATACGAATAGGCTGAATTGCGCAGCTGGAAGAAGGGATTTTACCTTTCAAAAGCTTTCAGGATTTTAAGAAAGATTGCAGAGTTGTTTCCAAAGCACATGTTTCACACCATCATTGACCTGTTCAGGGGCACAAAGAGTACTACCTAATCCGGCTAGGGCAGAACGGCAACTCTCATTATTAGCTGGAAGTAGCTTTGTGACTGCTTGATATTCTCAACTTGACACCATCACAACGAAAAAAGATGTCAGCATGGAGATCACTCTTGCCCATAAAGGTTAGGCAAATGAGTAGTAGAGATCAATACCAGTTTCGCCAGACGAAACTAACAGTCTTTAAGACGTAAATCCTTCCCGTTTTGCGCTCAAGCATGGTTGATGACGCAGTCTGAAGAACCCTTGGAGTGTTGGAGCAAAAAGTACTCCGTACAATCATTGGCCTTTACGCGTTGGAAACAAATACCGCATTCGATAAAACAACAAACTCTATGAGCTATACGACGACATAGTCAACCGAATTAACATCCAGGGGCTCCGCTGGCTAGGCCATGTCATGTGCGTATGGATGAATAAGCTACTGCGAGTTGATGTGAGGCGACGAAGGGGCACACCATGTCTTCGTTGGGGGAACAGACAGTGGGCACAATAACTTTTACTGTCAGCGATTAGAGAAGACGCACGCAAAGCAGAGGCGCCTTGAGGAGTGCTCAACATCAGGCCGCAACCCAGTAATGGGTTGTTATGGCCAGTAAAGAAAAAAAAGGTCGAAGCTTGGTGACAAATCGTCGTACCCCTTCTTATGTAATGTTACTAATCACGAACGCCTTTTTTTTAGTTTATTTTCGATTTGGTAAGAATCACCTTTCGGTTAGCTTTCGAACTAGCTTTTATCGTTAAGGAAAAGAAAATATTAAAAAAAAAAACATTCTTGATTTGCTCGTATACTATTTTATTATTCTAGACCGGAATATTTTTCAGTATGGCTTTCATCTAATAAATTTTTGAGTGATTTAGTTTAAGCTTGTCATATGTCAAGGTAACACTCTTGACCGACAAAATCACTAATCTCCAACTCTCTCCCTTTCTCTTTTTCTTTGTCTATTTTTATATGTTTACTTTGCTTTCTATAGGTAACCAATTCGAATGCCACCCAAGTGCTCATACGCAACGTTGGCTTCGGTCTATCTGGCAACTTTTCATGCGAAGTTACCGCCGATGCGCCCCTCTTCTCCACAGCCACCGCAATGGGCACCATGCAAGTTGTCGGTAAGTTAACTTTTTCAGCTTTCATCGTTTGGTTTCCAAATTGGCATAATACGCGCTTAAAAGCGCTTGTTAACCAACCAGTCAGCCAGTCACCCAGTCATCCCACCAACCAACCAACCAACCGACCAACCTTCGAGGCAACTTCAACGAGCCACGGCACGTTGACTTTGACATTTGCGAAAAATCTCTGAGAGCGCATTGCGTTAACTTTGAGTTACAGTTACTGTGACGGTTACCGTTACCGGTTAGAAGTAGCTCTGCTGCTGTCAGTACAGTTACCTGTAGCTTAGGCTATATAGAAAAACTTTTTCGCAATGGCAATTTGTACTGAGGGTTGTGTGTGTGTATGGGAGGTTCGTATTGTGGAGCGTGTGGTTCGACCTTGGCACAGCTGCTGAAACTTTTGAAATACACAGAGAGAAAGAGGGAGAAAAAGAGATAGCCGGAGTAGCAGCAGTGGCATAGACAGAGAAAAAGTAAAACTTTTGAAGAAAAGATTGCCCGACGCTGCGTTGAAAATTGCATCATTAACAGGCCATTGCGCGATAGATAAGCATCGTGAGCAGGGACCTAGTGCGGGGACTTCAAAGCCGGGGCCACTTTGCCAGTCTTACCTTGTGCGAAGCATTTCACGGTTTTATGCGTTTTAAATGAGCGAGTCGCTCTGCGTCCGTCATGCTCGCCCTTTGAATTAAGAATTTAATCAGCGTGACTTGCAAAATGGCTGGGAACTAGAACGATGATGGTCTGTCTCTCTATCTCTCTCTCTATTTTTTTGTCTCCTTAAGTAGCTACAAGTATGGAGCTCTAAATGCTGTTATAAAAAGTAATGCTTTTTAAGCAACTTGGCAATTATATTCCTTTGGCTTTTGGTTGACGCATAGAGCATTTTGAAAGCTGTCAAGGGTAATCATGTTTAGGATCTGGCAGCTAGCATAATATTACGTGCTTTAGCACCCGTAATGGTAAAACAGTTAGAAGCGGGGAAGTTCTTACTTTGCGATGGTCCGTAAGAGAGTTGCCAACTTTGATGAGGTTCAATTTTTGTGGGCATATGAAGATACTTACCCAGGACAAGGAGTAAATGCTGGTCAACATTGAAGATATTATAGCGTAGTAAGCAAAAGGGCTGAACATGAGATTTGGGTGTGGGCTCTGTTTCCAAAGTGCACTTTGCCCTACGCCAAGTGATGCCCTTGATACTATTCTATATATCCCTTTCCTGAAGCGTGACTTTGTATGTTTGACTAATGCTAGCAGTGGTCACTCTACGATGACTAGTGTGTACCGAAGGAATTTATCATTATTTCATGTGACGCTACCTCCTTCTTCACGAACGTTTCTTATAAACGATTGGGTGGCGTATACTCAGAAAAGTTCAATATCAGTTAGGGCTATAAATAAAATCACTCAGCGCAATATTGTCTAATTCGACATTGGTAAGAAACTGCCGCAGATCGCAGCACGAGATGGCTCAGCAGTTCGTTACTTGCCTAACATGGGTACCTGGACAACGAGGCATTGAAGGTAACTGTATAGCTAATGAGTGTGCCCAGTCTAGCAAGCTACTCCCCTTCTCCTTGACGAAGAAGGCACAAGTATGCCTATTACACCTTGTATGCTCCACTTTAAGAAACAATTTGAGCTCGTAGTTAGCTAAAAATGGTTTATTGTAGCAAACAGTCGTATCGCGCAACAAGCTTGGCCTGAAAACAATCATAAACGCACAGCGAACTTCTGCTGCCTTAATCGGGAGAGGTTCTGCGTGATCATTACTTTATACTGATTAGTTGGTATCCATACGGCTAGGCATTCTGCCCCTTTCAACGATTATGGCAGGAGCTGTTGGGCTACTCTTCTGTACATGCACAGCACCTGACGTAGGCTCAATCATTAGGGCCGTTACTTTCTAAATAGAATATCAGATCTGTCCGTAATTAGACCGAAGCGGATTGCAGTTTTAATCTCTGCATCCTTATGGTCCCCCTTCTGATTTTATCCGCATTTGAACATTAAGGGAGTGCTCTCTTAGATCCAACGGTATCACAATGGACCGAAAAAAGGTCTAAGTGTGTCAGGCAGTCTTAACCTAACCTAACCTAGTTCGCAATGCTACGTAGAGACCACATAAAGTGATTGGAATGCAGGTCTGCCTATGTCTTAAATTGGATTAATCTTCCAACATTCGAGGACATGAACACTACCATGAAACTACTTCGGCTCCTAAACACATTCTGCATCGCAAATTCACAAAAAGTTTTGCTTTCGTTTTCAAACCGTCCCCATCGTTCTAAAATAGAGGATGCAATTACATGTTCAAATAGAATTATAGCATCATAGTCATGGATGTTAATTTGTACGCAACCCTGCTTAACCTTATTGATAGATGGCAACTCTCAGATTAATGCACGAAAGTCTTACTACAGTAGTCTCTTCTCTGCTTTTTACAATCAGTAAATTCTTTCAGCCGAAATCTAACATAATAGCGATTCGTATGTCAGATATATCTTTCGACCTCGTTCTAACAAAAAAGCTATGTTTCGGTGTACCCGAAATCGAGATCGCTGGAAATCTATACAGAAAGCTTTGCTAGTCAATGAAAGAAGCTAAAGCCGCATTTTTCACGCACCTATGACTGTCAATCCAATTTTTTAACAGATTTTTGCAAACGCCAGCTAAAGATGCCCCAAAATAGCGAACTTATAGTGCCTATTTATAGCACTCGCTGGGCCAAAAACGTAGTAACCTATATCTGCCTTAAATTGGATATTATTCATGCAGCGTTACCCAAACCTAGCAGTTCCTTTTACTGTTATAAAGAGGTATAAAAACCGAAATAGATACTGCTAGCAAAGAGCATTGACAATAACTGGCAACAACAATTGCCAGTGAGCCACTTCAAATGGAGTTCATTGGGTCGTTGCTGTGTACACACAGCTTGGTTACGTATACGTAATGTGGGCGCGCATAAAGCCAACAGCAGCGGCAGCAGCAGCACAATAAAAATACAACAACTATGGCTGCATGGCAGTTCAGATACAGTTACAACAACAGTTACAACAACAGTTACAACAACAGTTACAACAACAGTTACAACAACAGTTACAACAACAGCTACAACAACAGCACGGCAGTTAATCTTTATATCCGTTTGGCATTAAATATTCGAGAAATTCGCTCTGACAGCTAAATTCTGCTTTAGTGGTTGATTTTTATGCCACTTTCTCTGCTCTCTCGCTCTACCTTTATCTCTCTGTCTCTTGCTCTCTGTCTGTGTCTATGTGTGCGTTTTGTAACTGTAACTGTAACTGTTCGCTGGCATGATTGACTCACTGACTGACTCACTGCCTGGGTCACAGCATTAAACATTTAGATGCGGCTGTCTGGCGTTATTAGATTGCCGGTATCGGTCTTGCTCTCTCTCTCTCTCTCTTTATCTCTCTCTTTAGCCATCTCTTTGACATTCTATCGCTCTCTTTGTTTTTGCCTTCTGCTGTTCGCATTTAACGCTGCATTTAGCTTATTTAATTGGCTGCTTCTGCTTAACTAGCATCAAGGGATTACGGTTTTTGATCATGTATTCGCTTTAAAATTTATGAGCGGGTTCAAGGACGCTGCCAACAGCAAATACCGGCAGCTAAAAGCGGCCAAAAGGCGGCAAAGTTGGCCAAAATCAGCTATCAACTTAATCTCTTGTCTGTCGTTTGGCTTTGTCTCTTGTTTAGTTATTAAAGTTTTCTTTTTAATTAAATGCACAGCAGACTGAAGCGTTTAATTGGTTCTGGTCTATGTATGTGTTGGAGTGTGTATATACGTGAGTTTTTCGGGCACATTCATCAACGTGAGATAAGGCAGCTTTACTGACACAATGACAGAGCGCGTACAAAGTCAACCATGCCAAGCTTACAAGCATGTGCGAATACACTTCAAAAAAATAGCATATCTTACAAATTCTGGTTATCCTGAAACCTGCGGCAAACAGGAACGAAATCGAAATCATTTACGCTTGAATCGACTAAAACTTTGTTTACAAGAAGACCTGCAGCAAGTAATAACACTAGTTAACAACATTTGTGAGTCAGAGATGCTACTTTCGATGTGAAACACCTATGTATTAAGAGGCAAAAACGACTCATATGCCGTCATGTTCGTGTAGTGTGACGCTCACATGGTTTTATTTTAATGAGATTGAGTTGATGCTTGCCGAAGAACTAAAGTTGGGCCAAACCACTGTCACCTATTTCGATCGATTTAAACGAACCAATCGAACTTAACTAACTCCTCTTAATCATAAAGTTCAATGAACGCCTTGGGGGTAAAACCAACTCGTATGCCACGTACATGCAATTGTAGAAAATCGAAGAGTCTGACATGCGGCTGGCATATCTGCACGCAAGATTGTGCCAGGTAGCACCAAATCATGGATAGAGGTTACGACGTGGACAGGAATTATATGAAAATTTTGATTGTTACGTCACGATTTCGGGACACCACGCCTCCCTCATCATCACACAAAAGCTACAATTTGATGAACCCCTCCCAACGTCCGCCCAGCTCGGTGGTGACTTTATTTATGAACAGACCCTTACTTTAAGTAAGACAGTCCACTGAGCTATCGTTACTTTCTTTCAGTGTAGCATTGTCTATATTTGAACTGACTGCTGTATTAGTATGTGTATTTGTTTGTCTCTTTGTGTAGTTAAGCTTGAGCGGCTTAGGCCTAACGTCGACAACACTAAAACCGTCCAATAACTTGGCAGCAAAACAATAAATTAATGGCCTCAAAGCCAAAACACAAAGCATATTGCGCATACGCAGTGTAGGCCACCGTGACAGTTTGCCAAGACACATGGCTAAGCTAAAGTGCGGCCGTCACAGGCAACCTGCTTTAATTTCATTGATTTGTTTTTTCTTGAATAAAATGAAATGAAGTTTTCCGTACATAATACGCTCTTTGCTACGGCTAAAGTTTTATTCCGCCTTTTGCTTTATGCATTTACCGCTTACCATTTACCGTTTTCTCTTTAGGGCCAGCAAAAGCTGCTTTCAGTTGCCAGGACGCGTAAATAACTCTGAGGTTTAATCGTGTGTTAATGAGCTCAAGTGGCAATCAGATGGCGGGCCTTGGCCCAAGACAAAAGCAAACGTAAATGGCGACGTCGACGGCGACGTCGACGTAGGCGTCGCAGTCACAGGACGCAGTCCTGGCGCACACATAAAATAAACACGCTGTCCTTGCGCTTTATGAATGCTGGCAAAATGGCTGCTTCAATGCCAGCGCATGAAGATGGCGACGACGACAAAGACGATGCCGAGGAGCAGCACGACAACAACAAAATGGCGTCAATGGCAAAGACATTATGAATGCCAGTCTTAACTTATGCTAATTCAGTGCACAATAGGTCTTAAGTCTGCCAAAATCAAGACACAAGTTGGATAGTTGGCAAATATTTGCACAGCTTTTAGCTTTAATAACTTAATGACACGAGGCAAGGCTCAAAGTCAACTGGCTAGCAACAGACTGGCCTAAATTAAACTAGAAATGCTTGTTCAAAAACTGACCCTCATTAAAAGAAACTTGCACAAAAAAAGTTGAAAAAAATGAAACTAAAGTAAAAGTAAAAGCGCCGAAAAGGTCAAAATCTGCACAAAGTGCGACCAAAGCTAAAAAGAGCAGGGTCTGAAGTGGCATATATGTATGTACGTGAGTGTGTGTGTTTTAGAGTGTGACTTGTGAGCTACACAGAAAAAAAATGCGCTTTATCTGAAAAATATTGTTAAAAATGCGCCAACTTCATAAAGCCTACCTCTCCTACTACCTCCTACCTCCTACAAATTTTACCCTTTAACATTCCTTGATCTTCAACAAAGAAGTTAAAAAGAATATCACACAAATCAGTTGAGCCGTTTTTGAGTAAAATGGATTTAGACATACATAAATTCAGTTTTATTTATATAGATACTGCAACACTTACTGTCACAGCAACTAGCATTTCTTACTGTGTGTACACTATATTTACTGTAATTTACAGTAACTAGCTATTCTTAATGTGAAAATAGCAAACTTTCTCAAATTTACAACAACTAGCTATTCTTACTGTACACACAGTTAATTTACTGTAATTTATAGTGCGCACTGTTACATTTACATTTATTTAGAGTAATTTGCTATTATTACTGTGCGCACAACATTTACTGTTCTTTCAAGTATCAAAAAATTTGATTACTGTGTGCAGGGTAACAGTTACTGTATTATGCACTTACTAGCTGTCCTTACTTTTACACACTAAATTGACTGTAGTCAACTGTTTTTTTTTTTGTGAAAATAGTTTTCTGTGACTTGCTATTCGTACTGTGAACACATTAGATTTATTGTAGTTTACAGTAACTAGCTTACAGTGAACACAGTAGATTTGCAAATGTAGTATCAAGCCATCCTTACTGTGAACACAGTACTTTACTGTTGTTTACAGTAACTAGTTTTTCATATTGTGCATGCATTACATAGACACAATTGAATTGGAGATGATTGCACGACGATCCTTTGGATCTCCTAAAAATTACGACAGTTACACAAAAGATTAAACTGTGGGCACAGTCGATTAAAAAGAACTATAAAGTACAGAATAAAAGTTGAAATTTTTAGCAGTTTTAGTTACTGTGGAGGTATGAAATCAAGGCAACAACAGCAATTTCTATGGTAACCGCTCATTTTTACAATGCATGTTTAACTAATTGCAGTAAAATTAACTGTGATAACTGTTGTTAATTGCATATACAGAATACATGTAGTAATTATAACGTGATTGTTAAAATTTCTATGGTTAATTTCACTGTAAACAAACAAATTTAAAGTGACATGACACACAACTGTACTGTAGACTATTAATTACTGTTTATTTTTTTTGAGATAAGAGAGAAGATTTTTTTTTTGTGTAGCTAGTTGACCAAAAGACCCGCTTTAGGAGTCCTTAACCTAAAATTTTCCTTTGTCATGGAAATTACTTTCATCATTAGTTACTTCGCTGTTGTTGTTGTTGTTGAAGGTTTTCCAGCTTTGCTTGACTTAATTAAAAAGTTGAGCGTGGTCGCTGTCGTCGAGCTGCTTTGTAAGGCTTTGCAGCCATTTTCCTTTTAACCTTTCCTGGACTTTGGCTTAGACGAATTTGTGCGCCACTTATGCGCCTATTAACGTGCCAGGCATTTACCTTAGCCTACATACACATAAGCACCTATACATATACATACATATTATACTAAGTTTAGCTAAGCTCTAAAATTAATTGAACCCCACTCAAGTTGCAGCGTGTCTTTCTATTTTTTGCAGAACTGCCGGACAAGCGTCCACTGCTTTATACGGAACACTTGCGCTATGAGCCCGGCGATGTGCTGCGCGCCAATTGCAGCACTCCGCCATCACGTCCACGGGCCGAACTTAAGTTCACCATCAACAATATGGTGGTAAGTACTTTTGCTCTGCTTTTCATCCCACTGGCCCACTGTGGCAGCAACAAATTTTAATGAAATATTTCGCAAAAGGATTTGCCGAGCAAACTCGCTCTGCGGCGCCCTAGGGCTACGAATGGGACACAAATGTGCAGATTACAAACACAAAAAAATAAATAAGGATACAAAAAAAAAAAACAACCAGTAGAAGCGGAAAACTCAACTTCAATTTACTTTGCTTCATATTTTTTTGCCGCAGCACAAGAGAAATAAAAAAAATTATAAAAAGAAAGTGTAAAGATAATTTAGTCGAATTTTGGAGCCTGAAGTTTAGATGCCCTTTTTGGACAGTGCATTTCTTGCTTAACTTCTTTAATCAAAAATAAACTGAGAGATCGGTTTCTAAGCTAAAGCAAGACTTCATTTTTCTGTCTTTTGTGGCAGACAAATTTGCATAGAATTGCAAAAATTAAAAATTTTTTATTTCCTCATCTATTGATATGCATTGGGTGTAAGGCCGACTCGACGATAGGATGGTGTTACGCTCGGATGATATTACGGTTGGCAAAAGAGGAAGCTAATCAGCCATCTTAAAAAGCCCAGTGTTTCTTTGGATCGTCATTTAGCCGACTCCCATTTAAGCCTAATAAGTGATGAGCCATCCCATAAAGAGATTGCGACATTTTGCTACATATCTTGCATTTGAACATTGCTAATGCTTAAATAAGCTGACAGAGTGTTTTAGGCCCGATATATAGGTCACGAAACGACGAAAACTCTACTTGGAAAACGCTACAGTGATCTGACATTGATGTTGTAATATATGAACAGCCCCTTAATACGTCTTTTGTGCTGCGGCCTGTGAAAAAGGAAGCTCTGGCGATGTAGGATGTGCATAGGTCAGCCTCCTTCAAGTTCAATTTTTGAGGTACCTTTTTGAATCTCCTTAGCTATAGATGCGTCGTACGTATTAACAATAAGCTGGTCGTCTTTGGGCTTCGGGTATAGTGTCTAAATATTCTCATTAGTTCCCAAGTACTGCTTGTTTCCATTCTCTTTCGTTCGTTTATGAATCTACAGAGTCAGATCAGAGACAAAAATAGATAATCATTTCTTGAAATTCGATAGGTAATCTATCTATAACCCGGTGGGACTTGGCTTCTGCAGATAGAGTGAAGCTTCCTGATCACTGTCCCTACCTTGACCACGTGATGACTTCGTGCTAGCTGCTCACCAGCTAATCACCACCCAGTGTTAGGGCGGTGTTCTAATGTGCGCAGCGACCGTAACCCGGTAACTAGTTGTTATGTTAGGTCTAGAAGAATTATCCATATATGGCTATCAAATTTTCCAGCCGATCTACAAAAACAGACCAAATATATCGGGTTTGAGGCCCTTTAGACTGCTCAAAAGCATTGACAAGATTTGTGCTCTTTTGTGATATTTTGCGTGTAGTGCCGCACTCTTACCTTCTTATTTAGACGCAATTTTTTTTTTTAGGCAGACAGAGTGCTTATGCCAATCCACTTTCTTATATCAAGGATCGAGTTTTGAACAATTTCAAAGAAATTTTTGAGCTTTATCCAAATTTTATCATATGTTAAAATCTTTTAACTCTCATATGGGCGTTGCAAAAAAAAAGGAAAACTATAGGAGCGTATTTGTAAAAGGATCTATCTACTTGACTGATACCATGATATTAAAGTAGTAATATAATTATCCAAATGCGCAAATTTTCAAAGAATTTTTAAAATATCTCATATAATGTTGAAGTAAACGTATAAGTGCTATCCATGTATAGTGCTAGCCACACACTTGCACAGGCAATCTTCCCGACGTCAAGAATAGACTCCTTGCTAAAGAGCATAAAAATTGAAGAAAAAAAAAAGATATATGGCTAAAAGAGCGTAATAAAACTGACAGTAGGTCAAGCCCCAGCGCCTTTTGTCTTCTTTGTGGCTTTGAAGTTTTTCTTCTTGTTTTTGTTGTGTTTAGCACATTTTCTTGTGCGCTGCTTATTCTAATGAGAAATGAAAATGAAAATTTACTTCGACAAGTTGGCTTTAAGGCAATGCAAAAAGAAAAAAAAAGAGAAAAAAGCCAACAACACGCACAGCTGCAAAAGTTTTCACAGCAGCACTGTCAACATGGCGTATGAGCAATTTTCGAGACCAGGCGCAGTCATTGTTATGACCGCAGCTGTGGCTGAGCCTCTTCGCTCGGTATTTAGTTTACCAAACGAATGGACTTCAATGCTGCCGCAAACATAACAAGCACTAAACACACTGTCAGACACTCTTACCCAAAGCCTTTGTCAGGCGGCATACAAAGGCGATGGCGTCGGCAGTGACGTCATCATACACTGCACTGCAGTTGTTGTAGTTACTGTTGTTGGCTATGGCAGCGTCACAGCTGTGTAGCCTGGCCCTCTGCTGTCAGTTTGCATGAATTTTCACTTTTGGCTTGTACCATACCCTTCTCATCATCCAGCTCTCATGCTCATCCTCTCAGCCTGAGTCCATTCGCATCCGCATCCACATCCACACATTCAGTGTCCCAATCTTGTCGCTGCCATTGTTGCCTGCCAAGCTGTCAGTGTGAGCTGAATTTTCTTCTCTTTTCCGTTTTTCACTGTTTGCCTTGCAATTTTATGAATATGCATGCCACATGCTTACCTCTGCTTTTCACCCAATCTGATTGTTGCTATCTCCCTTTGACACAGTCAGCTTGTCTCTGTCTATATATGTAATTTTATGCTACATGGCATGTAACTTTCGCTTTTATTACACCGAGAGAATTACTGCTGTAGCTAATAGACAACAATTTCAAAGTAAATCCTTGCAGATCAAGTTCACTAGTGACAACACTAATCATAATCCTCGAAGCACTTCTCATATGGCAATGCAGTCTGTGTCTCCACAATCTTGGCGTAACGCTATACTGTCGTAGGTTCTCTCAGTTTTTTGAATAGCAAAAAAGTCTGGACCGTACGTCCTTGCGGTAAGACCCCACGATGCGTCAAGCTATTGTAATCAAAGGAAGCAGTGAGCGAAATTGGGTCCAATCAAAACTTTGATTAAGGTATCAGTTCGAAACGGCCAAAAAACACAGTTCTGTTAGTGCTTTTCCCTACAAATGCTTGTAATTCACAACTAATCAACAATGACTGACAACACGGCTTAAAACAGCACTCAAAGATAGCCTACTCATTTTCTCTCTGTGTAACCCCAGTTATATGGTGTGTGCTGCCATTTTGTATAATGCGCCTGTTCAAGTGCGCCACGTGCGACTGGCTTTCTCGCTGGCCTGCCAGCTCACCCGCTATCCATCCCTGCCACTTACCCCCTATCCTGCCTGTCCAGCAGTCAACCCGGCTAAGATGTCAAGAGCAGTTTAAATGGTCAAGGCGAAACGCTTGCTGAGTTTGCTTAATGCTGCTTTACACTACTTTACTCTATTCCACTTTGGTCAGAGCCCTGCACGGCTTTGTTTGCCATCATGTGGCATGCTACCGGGTTCTTTATTTTGGTAACAGGTTGCGTATATGCAACCTGACTTGGCTTCTTGTGCTTTCTCATCTGCCGTGCTGCTGGCCATTTGGGAGAGCAACTGCTGCATTGACTTGCATGCTGATAGCCAGCGAGAAAATCGATGCTGTCCATGTTTAAGTTAATGCTAAGAGGTTACTTACTCCAAATGTGAAAGGGGTGCATAATTTTACATGAAATCAAGCACTCAAAAGGGACGAGTGCAGTTTGCTTAGAGTTAAAGCTTAATGCGGATTGACTAGAGAAGGTCACAGATGAGCACTGAGCGCTCAAGTGTAATCACAGCTGAGCAGAGAGCGTTGGCTAAGCTTGGCTAAGCAAGTGAATGCAAGAGTTTGAGAGAGGAAATGGCTACTTTGGTATTAGTATGGAAAGCGTGAGTATGGGAAAAAAGAGAAAAAATGAAAAAAGAAAGAAAGTGGTCATAACTTTCAAGTCACAATGTAAAAGATGTTCTGCATTAAGTGTTAGATAAATAAAGTTTGCAAAGCATATAATAGAGCGATTAATTCATAATTAGTTTATAATTAGTTTGTTTATTTACAAAAAATTGTATGCAGGCAGTCGGGAAGCGGCTCGACAGCCCGTCGTTCTAGAGCTGAAAAACTATTGATAGTATTATCGATGGGTCACGTTCGATGTTTTTGTCACTATCGATGTTTATCGATTACACACGCTAAACGGCCAAGGTTAGGAAGAAAAAAAACCGATTGTATCGAATCTTTTCAAACAGATGGTAATATCGTTACCATAGAATCTTTTAATATCAGAAAAGGACTCGACAGTGGGATACCCCGTTCTAGAGCTGAAAAAATATTGATAGTATCATCGATGGGTCACTATCGATGTTTTTTGTCCCTATCGATGGTTAACGATAACACACGATAAGCGGCCAACGTTAGGAAGGAAAAAAAACGATGGTATCCAACTTTTTTCAACCTTTGGTACTATCGTTACTATCGAATCTTTTATTATCGAATGGCGCCACTATCGCTAGCTTTGCTGCTCTACTCCGTAAATGTTTTTCCCAAGAAAATTCCCAATTTCCGGGCAAGTTTTTGTATCGCTGCACTTTAAGGGCCGAGTCCGCCCTCACACGAAAAGTCTTTAAGTAAAGTCTCACCAAGCCCACATTTCTCGCCTATTTTATGATAGATCTCATGAGCACAGGCCAAGGCAATGATTTCCTGTGGACCGAACACTTTGTCTTGCACCGCCTGCAAAGTGCCAATATGTTTTAATTTTCTTTTGTGTTTTTTTGTGCATTTGGTGTTGTTGTTCGCAATCGAACAGCTTTTGTGGTGTGGGTTTAGACGCACGGGAATAGGGTATTGGAGATACCGACGCAATTCGACAAACTTGACTTGCGTAAGGAAAATGCGCCTCTTTTATAAAGTTGTGTCATTTCTCCAACTTTAATAGTCAATGAGAAACAGAGACCAACACGGAAGACCACGCCTATATTGAATCGACCATTGCTCCTAATAATTTTTGCCCAAGGAACATATGGTCTGCCACGACTCCTCCTGCCTGTCACATATATTGCACAAATCTATAATATTCTTGTAGACTGTGTGTAAAGGGTATAAAAATGTCTGCATCAAATTTTTCGGGGTGGTGCCCCACAGTGGAATAATCTGTACTCTTTTCCTTCATAAACACTAAATCCAATATACGGTAAAATGGGAACGGAACAATTTATGTTTCTTTTCATAAGATCAACGTGACTGCAAACACTTTCCTATTGGGAAGTTCCAGTTGACAAGTTTTCCTTTTGGGAAATAACTCCAGTACTCTTGGCCAATGTTATTGAATTTTGTAACATAGATCAAAAATACATTTATAAATGTCTGTGAAAATTGACAAATCAATACATTAATAATAATTCATTAATAATATTAATAATATGGTAAATCGATTGCGTGGGAAGGGGGAGGAGGGGGGGTTCCATTAAAAAAAAGGTGGATGCAGTTTTAACGATTAGGGTCACCACACCAAATTTTGTAACTCTAGCTCAAATGTATCCATATCTACATGTAGTTGAATTTCGAAACAGTTTATAGGCGAGGGAGATTGAAATTCGCATATTTTTGACTATGCCTTTTGATGTATTTTGATAATTTTTATGATATAGATGCTCATAAATACGACGCGAACCTCTGTAAATTTTAGAATTGATAGATTTAAAGGAGCTGCTGTAAACAACGAAATTCTATATGGGGGGAAACGTGGACAGACAACAACTTAATTCAAAAGATATCAAGACATCAGATACACATAAACCCAATTCTTTATCTTTCCCGGGATTACGCGCATCTTTTGGTAAAATGTTGTGTCGCTGGCTCTTATGGTCTCGCAAATCTAGCCCTCATACAGACGGACACGTTCCAATCGCTACCCGAGTCAGTGGTAAGACTTTTTGCCTATGGAACTTATGCTTTGCCACGCCTCCTTCTGCCTGCTGCATACATTGCACAAATCTATAATACTCTTTGTGTACAGAGTTAAAAATATTAAACAGAGCATTTGAAATTGATGCCTTTTATAGTAATTGTTGAAATATGATGAAAGAGGAAAAGAAAACTTGGAACATTTGCTGCGTATAAGTGTTTAACCATTAAATTAGAGGTACTAGCTTATATTATATAAATAATTTAGTTCCTAGAAGCTGTAACTAACTTATTTTGGAACAATGTAGATTTATATGTCACTTATATATATTTACTATTTTCAGCAATGAAAAAAGCATACTGAAAACTTGTAGGCAAAAAATTATCTTATTAATAGGATCTAAAATTGTTCGACAAAACTGAATGGCTTCAAAAATTCTTAAAAAAAGCTTCTACTGTGCGCAAATAAAAATAAAAATTAAAAAAAAAGAAAAAAATTTGTGCCCCGGGTGAGGCTCGAACTCACGACCTTAAGATTATGAGACTTACGCGCTGCCTACTGCGCCACCGAGGCCTTATATCTGCCCGTTTCCAAAATATATCTATGACTTAGAGCTTGAATGTATTTGGCGAATATGTCAAGGCATGTTTTGTAGTACATATTCCGTTTCATACACTGAGAAAAAATGGCTGATCTAAAATTAGAAACAATCGTTCTTTAAAATATACGTAAATTATTTTGTTTTTATATCTAAAACAGAGGTAAATGCAAAGTTCTTAGCGCTCTTGAAGCAAGCATTTTTATACACCATTCAAAGAATTGTGTATTTATAGCACTTTCGACGAACAAAGTTCTTGAAATTTGTTCACAGTGTATGTACTTAATGCTATTTATATGTATACTAAAGATTTTGACACCTCAAACCTCGCAGATAGAGCGCTGATTATGGAGATGGCATGAAGGCCACAACTAGATTATCGGCTATGAATTACACTATGGCGCGGCGTTTCGCCCGACGCAAATATTTTATTATCTCTGCTGCCATGTTGCTCTTAGCAATCCAGTTGTTTTGCGAACTAAGTAGAATATCCATCAAGTCTGTGACTAAGAGTGCCCTCCCAATGTCCAGGTTTAGCTATTTGCTTATAGCAGAGAATCTTGAACAGACAAGAAGACATGTTCCGCGTGTTCTGTGATTTGTGCCACAATGTACCTATATAAATAGGACCTAAAACACGCATATCCAGTCTGTATTGGAACCCAGTAGCAGTCCGTCTGTTCGTACTTCCAAACTTCTAGTCCTGTGGGCATTGGAGCCAGTTTGCAGCTCTTCTTCCATCTTGCCTTGATATCCTTTCGCTGATACGGCTACGGCTCCTTGCACCGGGAATCGGTTGCCAGCAGGTACAAGGGACCACAGCTGCATCCTCAGAGACCAAGCGATAGGCACGAAGCACGCGAAGGGCGCTTCTATAGACAAAATTGCACACCACCGTCATTCCAGTTGATCAGACTGCCGATGCTTAGAGCAAGAGGGAACGCACCACGTTCGCTATCAGCCATCTGCTGCCTTGCCCAGGACATCCAGTGTTCGACTATATGCCAATCAATAAAAGGCCCGCTTGCTGGAGGTGGCACTGTGCGTATGAGTATAATACCCACCATACATGCAGCAATCGGTTGGCCAACCGCAGTACATTTCGCTCGCAAGAAAATCTAAATATTTTGTTGGCCAACCGATTGCTGTGTGTATGGCGGGCATAAGCAACGCACATGTCACACTCGAAAGAGTTTTAAGAGCCTGAGCACGTGCCTCTCGCAATTTCAATATTCAGTCAATTTTAAAGCATTAAGCTCCTCCTAGTTCGTAGTACATTGAAAAATGATTGCCAACTTGCTTTAGGCCAACTCACTTACATTAAACATGATAAATGAATTCAAATCATTTGCACCGCAATAACTCGAGAGCTGCACACAGCACAACCAGCTTCAGATGGCAGCCAATGCCAGATAGAGTGTTCCAGACGCCCGTAACACCCTTTTATAAGGAACCCCACAAGACAACCCCATTGTTGCAATGGAAATGAAATGATAGCTTATCGGCAATGCGCTGCCGACGTTGACGTCAACGTCGGCAGCAATATAGCGTATTTTGGCAAACAGCAAGACAACAAAATGTAAGCAGGCGGGAGCAACGGGGTGCGCGGGGTTGGTAGTGAGAGATTGACTAAAATTGAGTAGAAAACGATACCGCAAGAGGAAGATATATTACAATTGCCGATCACAGGAAACAAATGAATATTTCATGCTGTGCGAATCAACATGGCGGTAAGAGAGGAATGAGCGAGACACCAGGCGAGAGGGAGAGCAGTCAGACAGAGGCACGCACACTTGTGCACATCCGCTTTCGTAGCAGCAGCAGCAGCCACAGCAGGCGATTGTGGCAAAGTTTATGCTAAAAGGTGCTATAAGAAAAGCAGCTAGCCAGCTACACTGAGAAAAATTTACAAGCATTTTGTAAGTAAAACGCGAAAATCCGATGTCAAAAGAAGGAAATTGTTTGAACCAGGTGGAAAACGCTTATTTGAGGATTAAAATCCTGACTTTAATTGGTGTTTTGTGTTTTACATAGTCTAGGTTCTTTTAGGCCTTCTAAATCACTTCCCCGTGTGGTGAGCGGGTTAGAGAATACCACCTCAGCAGGTCAAAGCTTGTAGCATGAGGCGACTAACAATGACACTGGGTTCTTTCGAGACCAGTAGAGCCACCATAGCCATTAAAAGGATTGTGCGTCGGGTTTGGGATCCACCACGTAAAACCACAATTCCAATGAAAGAATGTGTTTACATCAGTTCGTAGCCCGATAAAACGGTTTGTTATGGCGAGTTAAGAAGTTAAGAAGAAATCAGAACAATGAACGTAAAACTAATGTCTAAGCAGATATTTGGGTGCAGCTGGTCAACAATATTTAAGCGAAATTTGAAACATTGTTCGTTGGTTCCAGGTTATACCTAAGAAATTTCATAGTACATTTATTATGTGGGATTCTGTTAACTTTATATTCAAGTTTTCTTTATTCGTTTCAATGCAAATTGATAAATTTATGGTTATAGTTATATACAAAATTTTGTTCCGTTTGTTTTAAGGATGTATACGGTCAGAACAGAATCGGCTCACATCCCCAAACGCTCACGCACAAATGTAGCTGACAACTTTGATTTGAAAGTTAGCTAGTTTTCGTTTTATCAGTTATTCCACCATTAGAATAATTTTATACATAGTTTTCCACACCGAACATTCTGCTGAGCCTAAAATAATGAATCAATCTCTATATTGTAGGTCGCATCATATTACTTATCTTCTGATCAGCAGTAAGTTCAGTTTCCAGCTCCATGCGGTCACACAAAAGAAGTTTGAGAGATATTTAACGGTTTCTTAAAAACTTAAGCTTGGAATAGGTTTTTTATTTGCATGCAAATGCGCTTAGTAAAAATTCAGTGTGTTACCGATTACTTCGTAATAACGCAACATTTTCAGTTGAAAACTATACCAATCGAAAGATCAAATGCTTGCAATTTGCAGAATATAAGTTTCATCTGGATACGTTGAGTGTTAGTCGGGTAAAAATGGATTTGAAGCAAAAAAAGACTAGTTCTGTATAAACGCTACTTGTCATTAGAACATAGTTATTTTTTTCAGTGTACTTTCCTAGGTAGCTCTTGCAGTCGTTACCAAACTTTATGTTGACAAAGTTTTTGCGGTAAAATGCAAGAGCAGTAATTTGCAAGCTACACACAGAGACACTCACACACACGCACACGCACACACACACACAAGTGACATATGTGCTTTGGGTTACGTCAGCTGCGGCTTCATTTTGGCCACCTCCGACTGTTACGTAGGGTTCTGTACGGGTTCCTGAATTCTGAAAACTTGCCTTCCGCAATGGCAGACATTAATCATTTGCCATGTAAATTGCCAATTAATAACTGCTGCATGTCATTTTGGCTTTTGCATAAAAATGTAACGCACAGCAAAGAAACAGAAGAAGAAGAAGCAAAACTTTCCCAGCATTTGCCAACTTTTAGGCGCACTTTTCTATCACATTACGGAAAACTCACATGCAATGTCGTCTTTCTGCTTGACTTTGGCTTGGCTTAATGAAGACAAATAGCACTTGAGCATTGCCAAATTTAGCGGAAAATTGAAAAAAGCTTTAGGGGTTTTTCATTTATGCACAGCATGTGAAGTGTGGCAGCTTTTCTTAGTTTGCTCTTTGTACGCTTTTTCTTCTTCTTTTTTTTCGCTTCTTGGCAACTGTTCCGAGACATTGCAGTGCCATAGAAAATTTATATCTTATCGATACTTTTGCACAATGCAACACAAAACAAACGGCAAATTGTACACAATATGAGCAGGACATACAAATACATTTGATATGTGTATATACTTTTATATGCCACTATATAGTACATATGGCATATCTGTATAAAATATATTTATTGTGTTTTATAAGTATCTGAAAGATTTCTTTCTAGTGCTAGAAACTAAGTGCATAGACGATTTATGCATGCAGTTAAAATGACAGTTGGAAGCACATTCGAGACTTGTACATTAATCATAGTTGACTTTTTGGCAGTGTATATCGACGAAAATAGTTCTACGGAAAGTATCTTTGCAGACAGTTGGGTCAACGTGACTTGAGTGAGAGAGATAGAGACTGGGAGAGTGAGCAAGCAGATACAAACGCATTAAGTAAATGGAATGAAGCGAAATGAGAGGCAGAATATGCAAAAAAATGCATGTTTTTGGTGAAAACATTTTGACAGAAAAACATTTTGGCTGTTCCCAATTTCGATGTGGGAAGAGTTCAGCATGCAAGATTATAAAGTATGTTATAATATTGGAAACTTTTACAAAGAAAGATAATTGCCAAATCTTTGATATGCCAAACAATCCGACAATTGTTGACAAATCTCGTTTTGAGGGTCCTTCTCAGGTTGAAAAACCTGGGTAATTTTGTAAAATTAATCACTAAAATTACCCTCGTGGCTGTAGTAGTACTTCGTGGCAGCGGCACTAGGGCGCTGTATATAAACGCAATATACTGCCCATAGTCCTTTTCCGCGAGCACGTCCGGTGCATTTTATGGTCGGTAAAAGACTGTCCTCAATCTGTTGAGACTGCTGATCAGCAACCTTTGATCCGCTCAGCTTTTGAGTGTAAGCTGGCACCGCTTAGCGCACAGTCCCTCTTCAAGCCTGTTGCTGGACGACTTGTGTGCGTGTGTGTGAGCCAGGCCAAACTCCTGTTGCCCCTGCTGAGCGTCGCCTCTGAGCTTTTGAAAGCTCCCACTGAAAGGCAGTGGTCGCATGGTGGAATGAAACCAAGGTGTACTCAATCAAAGTCACTGCCTCTAAAAATAGTTGCTAATTTAGTCAACGTCCTATACATGTGGCTATTTTTCGTACATATAAGTGCTGTTTACACTGAGCTGAGCCTCTGAGCTTTCGATCACACAAGTTTTGGGGACTGGCTAAAAAAACAGTGAGCACACCCTGGTTTTATTCGATCATGTGTGGGTGTGTGTGCTTGCGCTCTTCAGTGCAATCAGTGCCAGAACTGGTTGAACTACTAACCTATAAATAAACTTAAATCTACTGGCACCAATTCCTATGCTTTATCCGGTAGAGCTTTAAGCGTGCGTTTACAAATCCTTTCTGCATAAAGGGCCTTCTTGTAGTTCAAATTCTTATTTGTACCTTGCAATAGGTACATACGCAGTGAACGGAGCAATAGGAATTCCATACCATAATACACAGTGCACCGCTGAAGAGATACCTCTGATTCATTATAAACATCAGTATTACCGCTAATAGATGATTAAAATAATTATTTCTTATTTTGCTCGATCAATTGTCCACGTTGACACGCATAGGACCATAAGAATTCCACTAAATCTTTAAGTACTTTGTTTTGGGAACATCGAAGAACTGCATGATCTTTGACAACCTTAAGATCTCGAATTCGATTATACAGAAAATAGTGAGGCTGCACAGAAAAAGTGTTTTCTGATTACAAGTCTTTAGCTATATAGTGCCGGAGTTTGCCAGAAAAGTTCATCTTCTTTTCAAAATTGAGCAATAAAAAAGCTACAAGGTTTTGCGAATATAATATATATATTTTAATATAATATAAGGAAGCAAAAGGTGATACGTGACGGTACAAAATATGGAAGTGGGTTTTGACAGAAACTCTAAAAGCGCCAAAAATCCCGAGTTTTCCAATGCAACTTGTGTATAATGTGATCTGGTTAAGTTTGCTTTATATTCATAATTTTGTGGTTGAAATGCACACTTAAAATAGTATTATTATGTACAATTTTAGACTTTCTATTCAATGCGAAACAAAGCATTGTAGTATAAATCGAAAATTTTAAGTTTTTTTTTGGTTAACTGGTTGAAACACTATAAAAGATAACGTACTTTTCCAGTTTTTCTTAAATATGTTCTTAATGAAAAGAAACGTAAGTAAATTGAAGTCAGCTGTTTCTACAAACTGTTGTAGTTTTCCAATTTTTTTTTCAAATTATCGGTAATATTTGTTGTTTTGAGCTAATTTCTGCCGGAATGTACAATTTTGAATCAATTATGCAGAGACTGTTGCTAAAAAATCAGACTGTTGCTTTAAAACATGAGAGACACACAAAAATGTTTCATATATATATATTTAAGTAAAATCTTTTTATAGAACGACAAAAATATATGTGTTAAATTTCAATAAACATACATAAATTGTAATCTACAAATTGAAATTTTTAAATAAATATCTAAAAATAGAACGCTGTGCTTGAAAAGAAGAGCACAAAAATACCTCAAACTAGCAGAAAACACGATCTGCATATTGGTCATACCATGTCGTGTGCATATTTTTGCAAATCCTTTTTTGTTTATGAAATTTTTCAGTACAATTTCTCTTTTGGCGTTTTCAAAATGACACATTTGGTCGTAAGCAAGGAGAGAAATGAATAGAACGAAATGTGCAAACATTTTGCACATTTTCACACAACAAATTTCCAGGCGAGCAAACTGGGAATCCTTAAAAGCGCCTTAACTTTTGCAATAAAATGCAAGGAAAACTATTAAAAAGAAATATATATATATATGCATGCACATTAGTATTTCTTTATTTTCATTTTTCCTAAACTAAAATAAAATGTTTGCTAAAACATGTGCTTTTTAAGCAAAGTCTATAAAAAAATATTATTTATCTAAGCGAAAATCCTTTCAAGTGTACATCTCTATCTCTCTGTGTGTGTGTGTGTGTGTGTGTGTGTGTGTGTGTGTGTGTGTGTGTGTGTGTGTGTGTGTGTGTGTGTGTGTGTGTGTGTGTGTGTGTGTGTGTGTGTGTGTGTGTGTGTGGCAGTACTTGTAGACATAGCTAGCGGTAAATTCTCTTATGGCAACAATTTTACAGTGAATTGCACTAAATAACTGCCATTAAGCATAAAAGCTGTTTTCGCATGAAAGAGCTGCTGGCAGCTAAAGCAGCGCCAAAGCAGCAGCTGCAGCAGCGGCAGAGCTAAAGCAGCGGCAGAGCCAAAGCAGCGGCAGCGCCAAAGCAGCGGCAGCGCCAAAGCAGTCGCAGAGCATTTAAGCCAAATGCAAGTTTAAGCATCTTAGAGCGAAAGAAATAAAGTGGACTTTACGCAGGCACGCGGCATACAAACACACACACACGCACACACTCACACACACACACACACACACACACACACGCATATTCCACTCACAAAGAGAGAAGGAAGGAGAGCGAGAAAGAGAGATCGAGAGCCAGAGCAAAGACATGCGGCAGCATACAAATTCGAGTCAAATGAAAACAGAAACAGAAACAAGTGCAAAAGCGCAACAAAGCGTAAATGCATAAAAAGAAAAGGCAACATCTACAACAACAACAACAACGACAGGACATCAATGCATTTGTATATCTGCCATCTCTTTTCATTTCGCACGCTGTCCGCACATGTCTGAGGGTGTGCGTGCGCGTTGGTTAGAGAGTGACGGCCACTAATGTGTGTGCAATTGTGAAAATCTTGCTTTCGTCTATGGATTCTGTTTTTGTTATGAAGCGGAATGCAACTCTCTTGTGCTTATTGTTGGTTGCGCGACGCTGTCATTGCTGTTTCCTTTTAATACTCTTGCTGAGAGCATATTGACTTGATTGAGAGATTTGCAGCGCAAGCTAAGCAGCTTCTAAAATAAAGCAAACTTGTGTTTTGCAGTTGGTTATTTCTTATTTATTTAGAGGAATTTATGCGTTTAGAAGCCGCTTGTACACAAATAACTAACACTAACACTGAATAGCCAACTGCAGCTTTTAATATTTTTGCTCAATTGTAGTTATAAATTCAGTTTCTATCGAGTAGAATGAAACATACTTATTCCACTGTTCGAACACAAACGTAAAACGGGGAATCGCACCACCAACAGATTTTAACCGATTCCACTAAAAGCAAAAACTAAAAACATTGAGAATAGTTTGCAGGGATCATTTCTGAGAGCAAACTTTTTTCACCTCTGTCGAAATAGAATTCCAATCAGTTTCTTAAGAACTGACTAGCCAAATAAGTACATTGTAGACGTTCCATCGAGGTGCTTTCTTCTTTTACTTGTACTTCTTTTTCAAGCAATCGCACTACGAACAGATTTTAACCGATTTCAACTAGAAGCCAAAACTGAAAATAAGAAGCAGAAAGGAATACTTCTTAGGGCGCATACTTTTTTCACCTCTGTCAAAAAATAATATCGATCAGATTCTCACAAAACTTACTAGCCGAATAGGCCGACATCAACCAACAATCATTAAACTATATTAAACGATTGTAATTTGTAATGTCGTAACCGATATTTTTAATATCGAAATATGACGACTGTCTATGACCGTAAACGAGTTATCTCTTGGCTTGGTTTCTTGATATTCTCAGAATATAAGTTCTCAAGTCGTACTTTAACAAGTTTTTGAAATGCATGAAAAGAAATGCATATTATATTTTGATAAAATTTTAAACACATTTTATTATACGAAAGCAAGCCTTTTACTAGATACATATTTTCGAGATCCTAAAACGATTTATACACGATTATATAGTAGAAAAAAAACTTCCATCCAAGAAATTAAAATGTTGAATTTCACTCTACAAATTTCACTGAAAACTTGTTTTTTAACAAATTAGTCTCTAAAACCATGGCTTCAATGTATTGCAATTTATAACAAATATTCTTAATAAGTAATGCATTTTCTACAGATTTGCTTGTTGTGCAGAAATATAATATTGTAATAAACAATTGGTCTTTGAGTTAAATGTATTTATTCCATATTGAAATTAAAAGGCCAAAAAAACACAGAAAAATTGTTATAAGCAAAAACAAGAATAACGTTTTATAAACTTTGAAAAAATCTTGGTAAGGGAAGTTTCGAGTAATTATCTTTACAAAGTGAGCGATAAGAATGCCTAACGGCAAAAAAAATAAATAAAAAATAAACGAATTAAGAAAAAAATGCTGCCCCTTTCTCAATATCCGTAAAATTTCCTTTTAAGTGTGAGTTTGAAGTTTGATTCTAGCCAAATTTGCTACTGTTAACGGATAACTAGAGTTCTACAGAAAATTGGTTTTCAAAATGAAAGCTAACTTAAGATTTCGTAGCAAAAAAAAAAAAAAAAACAGAACTTACTATTGTAGTTGTTGTATTGCACAAGGATCAGCAAGGGTATTCAAAAATCGGCATGCCGAAGTAAAAATACTTCCTTGTTAAGCTTTTTCATCTCATATCTTTTTGCTGCATTACATTAACACAGATAAAGTTTCTTGATACATAATTTCCATGCATATACAAGTGGCTGCTGCACATGTGCTTCTTCTTCTTCTTACATGCTTTCACTGCCGCTTTCTTTTGCTCGCTCCATTTTCTTATGTCTTGGCCCATTGTTCCGCTTTGCCAACTTGCAAATGGCGACAACATGCTGTCTGTCTCTTTGGGCGGGGAGGCGCGCAAAAGAAAGTTTTTCCAGCTTTCCTTCAGTTTTTTTTGGCGCTCTTTGCTTGTCCGAGTGCAAACAGAAGTATTACAAGCGGCAAGTGCCGCTAAATGTTGCCAAAATCTTGTCTAGCGCAAACACACACACAAATACACTCGTAGAAATAAGTTCTAGACAGTTGCATATGGCGCTTGTTTTTGGGGCTTTAGTTTTGTTCAAATTATGCAAATGGTTTTGAGAGCGCAAAATAAACAGGCTCAAAATTGTTATAAACTTGAGCGCATTTATCTAAGCCATTTAATGCGTACACTCATATCTCTTAACCAACTTGTTTTGCAGATCACCAATGCCGAGAACATATACATACGCACCATTGATGGCCTGGTTGCATCCCGCATCTCGCTGAAATTGCAACTGCAGGGCGTGCACTTTTCCAGCGCCAATACGGTTGCTTATAATGGCTACGATTTGAACTCGGTCTATGGCACCAGTGGTGGTGCCGCGTACTCGCCCAATCTGGGTGGTCTGGTCTTGCGTTGTACAGCACAAATTGGCGAGTTATATCAGGAGTACAAGGAAATTGAATTGGGCACACCGCAAAAGGATCCGGTGCCGGCACGTGGTAAGCCATATTATAACTTTGAAACTAACTAGGCGTAGTTGGATGTAGCGTTATTTGTCTCTAAACTAATTACGCAATAACGTATCTGTTTCCTGTTTCCGTTCTATTCCCACTCTCTTGCTTGCTTACACTTCCTGCGCCGACTGCAGTTACGCTCTCATCCGGCTCGAGCATGAAAAACTTCTTCAGCACGTATTTCTTTACATCGGCAGCGTCGCGACGCGGCGGCGGCATCGTCTATTTGGCGCCAATAGCCATGTCCATTGCCGCACTGCTTGTTAGCAGCAGCGCACTGCTTGGTCACATGGCTCAGCTAATTACGCTGTTCGCTGATTCGCTCACAATGGTCATGCATTCCAATGAACAGCAGCCACATCAGCATCAGCATCAACATCAACATCAACGACGTCTGCCGCCACAGTGGGGCAAATGCAATTTGGCAGGCGCAGTGGCAGAGGCAGCAGCACTGTTGACACATAATGGCGGCGACTCTAAGGCGCCTGCCACGCGGCGGCTCTCTCAAAGATAACTAAATTAAACGCGCCCTGGATTAGGTTACAATTAGACAGATCAAAGTGTAGCAGGCCAAGCTAATATTGTATCTATGTTTTACTAATTAGTTTAGTTATTAAGTACTAATTCAACATATTGTATTTTATATGCTTACCAGAACGTATGCACTGTGCCGTCTTTACATATATGTACATTAAAAGAAAGATTTATATTTACAATACTTTAGTTTGGTGTCACTTAACGAATATTATTAAATGTAGCTTTATGGTTTGTTTATTAAGTGTTGGTCATTCTTTATGTGTATGTCAAGCTAACGAGCTAAAAACAAACTAAACGTAAGCAAACCCTTTGAAAACTAGCATAGTCCATAAACAAAAGTAACACCATAGCAAAAATATATATATAAAAAAAAAAATAATAAAAATAGTAAGTTCAGTCAATATAAAAAATATTAAGTAAAACTAAATTAAAGTCCACAATGGCATAATATTACATGTGCAAGCTAAAAAAATAAATAAAAAAAAAATTTACGAAAAAAAACGAAAATAAAACAAAAACCAAAGGTATGTGTTGAAAACCAAATACAAAGCAAAGATAAACTAAAATGCAAAAATACTGTGTAAAATATATTTAATATTTATAATAATTTAAAATATTAACTTTAAACAAAGCATAAAAAAACTAATTTAAAGCCTGTTATGGGCCTATTGTAAATGGTGGTGAAATTAAATAAAAAATGTGTTAATTTTAAAAACGAGCATTTTTCGACTAACAATACAGTTCTCAAGGGGGCACAATACAGACTTTCACAACGGCATTGCCAATCAATCACATAATTTACCCGTATAAATTTCACCCAAATTTCAATCAATGAAACTTTTTCTGACATCATCGTGAGAAGAGAGATGATCAAAGAGGAATTGGTGCAAAAAAAAAGGAAAATAAAAATGACTAGATTCGATCCCCTTTTTGCCCTAAGAAACGCCGACCCTCTTGGAATATACCAAACATTTTGGAAAAATAAGCAGAAATTATGAATTAATATTGGAAGCATACATTATTTTATTATAGAGTAAACATTGCAAAAATCGTGCTAGATAAACGATATGTTCATTGTTTTTGACAATCAAACGTAAGTATAAATATAATTGCATTCGTTATATTCTCAAATTGAAGTATTTTCTGCTCTACAGAATCATTGACTTTACCTGTGCTGCCAACCTTGACCGATTTGTTAAAAACTTTCGCTAGGCTAACAACAGATCTTGAGTTCGTGTTATTGTGATTCTTGCATTTTCCAGTTCAATAAATTTTGTCTGTTGATTTTTGGCGTTACGAAATCGTTACACAGCTCCTTCTTGTAAGAATAAGACAAATTCTGCCGAATTTCTTTTGTTGTCTGCTTGCAGTTTGCCTGCAAAAGTGTGAAAAAGCTTGAAGTTCCCGTTACGCAGCGGAAACACAAAACCAAAAGAAAGATATATATAAATATATATATATATATATATATATATATATATAATGAAAAAAAAAACTATGTTGCATTGTATGCAGTGTGCTTTTTAGTTGCCGTTTCCCGTTGTGCATGCGTATTTGCCTCTGCTTCTTCTTCGCCGCCTAGGTTTTTCTTGCATAACAGTTTATTTATTTTATATTTTTTGTTGGTAAGTTTTTTGAAGCGCGTTTTGTTATTTCGTTTCAATTGCAGCGAAGAGTTTTTTACAATTCAGGCAAGGATGTAAAATGCTGAAGCTAACGCTGCCAGTCTGGATTCTTTCATGATGGTTTATTTCTCCTTTTTTTTTTGGTACAAATAATAATAGATATAGATACATTGCTTTTCTTTTGCTTTGCCTTTTTCTTTTTGCTACACTGTCCACTCTCTTACCCTGTTTCATAATAATATTTTTATAACAAATAAGTCGGCATCATCTTCGTCGCCGGCGTCTTCTTTGCTCTTGACTAAATTTGAATTGTGCGTTATTTGACATAAAAAATATTTTCGTTTTATTTTATAACAGACACATAATATAAATGCAATATTTTTCCTTTGAAGATTAACTAGCCACACCGCTCGGAAAATATTTTTGAAGCAGCAACAAAATTCGAACAAACAAGACATATTTTAAATAAAATTTAATAGCAGAAGAGAACAGCATATAATAACAATATTTAAAGAATACAGTTTTAAGAATATAGAGAAGTAAATAAAGTTTATTTAGGTAGATTTTGACAGATGAAAAAAAAATGGTATTAAAAGAAGTACAAAGCGTGAATTGAAATTGAATAGCCAAAAACAGCCTTCACTAAATTGACTTTAATGCATAGAAATTCATATTTTTTTTTCTCCAACTAGTATGTAAGCAGTTAGATATTAAATCAGCCAATCTGTTTTTAGAAAACTGAAATGTGGTTTATCCTGTCGTTTTGTTCTTATGTTCAGTCGATTGCAGAAAATCAGTTTTAAAGCCCGAAAAAATTTTAGTGTGTTCCGATTTATTCATTTTATTTATTTTAAATCTGCAAGTTCTTTGTAAACAAAAAATAGGTATTTTCACTATTTCACTATTTTTTAATGTGAGTATGAACAAATTTTTTGGATTTTAACAAATAATGGTTAAAAACCAGAAAAAATTGGTCGAAGTAATTGTATTAGTTGAAATAGGCCAAACCTATGGTGATTATTGCTATGATGATATAAGTCTGAAGACACGATTATACGCCGGATGAAATCTCACCCTTTTTGGGATCGATGAAAATACGCATGTCAACAAAATAGGTTTCTGGACCACTATGTCTTACCACCGTATAAAAACAAACACTTCTAGATATGATCAAAAATTTTTGTAATAGCTTATTCCACTGTAGAAAAACAAATGGAGCAACTTTTTCAAAAGGTTTTTAAAGCTAATACTTTGGTTATTAGTATTTTGGTAATTAGTATGTATATAATTTATAAGTTCGATTATCGGGTTATACTAATTAGGCTGCTAATGAATCAAATGTGCTTTTACTCTAATTCAAAAAGCGATGTCTGTAAAACAAATGGCGATAAAAAGAGATTTGGCGATAAATTGTTTGGAGACGAGAAAAAGAAGAGAAGATGCGAAATTATTATTTGTTAATATTTTGTATAGGTCATAATTCGTCCAGAAGTTTTGTTTTGCCTGTTAGCGAGATATAAACTGTTGTCTATTTAGTTAAGGATTCACAATATAAACATAGTCTTTTTTTAGGTTTTAAAATTTGAATTCAGCTCCGCTAGTTCGCACCTTCACCCACTGTGCAGCGGCGCTAAGCAAGAATCGTCGCTTTATTTTCGTTTTGCTTTTCCATTCATCTTCCCGCATTGATGCGTTTGTTAGAAGAGCCAGCAGCAGCGGCGCACTATAGTTTTTCGGCTCTTTATCAACGCCTTTCGCTTTGTTTTCGTCTTATCTGCGCCCTCATCTTCGCGCATTAAAGCGTACAAGCCAATGAAGCAGCTGCACTGCTTTGCCGCTCTCACCTCTCTCTCTCTCTTTCTCTCGCTATTTGTCAGCAATCAATCATGTCACTTAAGCTGAGGTCAAGGTCTTGCTCTCACTCTGTCTTGCAGCTCAGGCGTACAGAAGAGCTTTGCGATTAAATTGCATTTGTGTGTGTGCGAAGAGCAAGGCTATATAAAGCAGCTTTCTAGATCTAGGCAATAGGGTTTGACATTGGCAAGTTTGTAATTCATATTATATACACTAAGCAATAGTAAATATAATGGTTTTATTATATTCCAAGCCAGCTCTGTGGAACTGCTGTTTGTCTTTGCTTGGCTAAGCTATAGTCACTCAAGTTCCCATAAGGCCTCTTATCAGTTGCTCATTTTCTTTAGGTTACGACATCTACATTCTTGGCGAGCGCAATTCCCATCACTTCCCAGTTGATCTCGCACTCCATCATTACCATTAAATTTTCCGACGCGAGCAAGAAGCCAATGGCAGCCTCAGCTAGCCGACGCACAGTGGATCCAACTGACTTCTTTTTCGGCAAAAAGCATAACTTTTGAGGAAGTAAAGATTTTTTTCAAAATTTAAAATGCATATAATAGAGAATAAAGAATGCATGTTATTTGTCTCCAGATATACACAGGAAGGACAATTTGGGCCGCCATAGTGCTCAAACCTGTGAAGATATTTCCGTATTTTGTGACCGTGGCACTGCATTCTCGAAGTGACATGTTTAAACCTCGCTTCTACTCCTTGCAAATTGCTCGTAGTATTTATTGCCTTCTCTCATATTGGAGCCGCGTATATAATGGCTGCCTTCACTACGCTGTCTCGAGGTTTTTCGGCATTATGGTTCAGTATCTGCATACAAGGATGCACTATTGAAGACAATCATGTGTTCGATATTACTTCAACTTACTTAATGCACCTCTTATATATGATCTGCTTTCCATAGTTATTTTATCCGGTTCCATTTGCTTGCCACACCTAATACGAATGGCATTCGTTTTTTGCTCTGCAGTTGAAATCAGACGTTATCCAGCCAGTTTTTTAGCTTCACGTAGTAAAGGACCATGCCTTGCAGCAGAATGGTCACGTCATCTGCGTATCCTACAGATTCCCTCGTACTTACTACCTTGTAAGTAAGAGGTCTTGCTTCTCTGTCTTCCCGTAGCCACCGATGCCTGATATATCTACAGCATGTATTAAGCAGCAATCTTGAGCCAGAGCGCCGATTTGAAGGCCTTCGAATGTTTATATGTGAAACTCTATTAATGCAATGTGTAAAAGAGAACAGCTTTAACCGAAAATTTGAGAGAATCCAGTTTCCATATTCACAAGCTGACACCGAAGTTCTTAAATATAACTAAAGTTAGATTTCAAAAAATTACTATAAAGCTGCCAAGTTACTTTGTAGTAGCTATAGAAAACTCAAAGGATTTTAGTTCATTTTCATAGAGTAACCTGAAGTCAGTTGTCCTCAAGAAGTGTGGATATTTCTTTTGTTTTCCTTATTTTCGAGTACAAGATTCTATTGAGCATGTTATTTGAGTGTCTTAAGCGATGACACAAATCTTATCTTATCAGATTCCTGTTAGATCTGAAAATTCCATATTACCATTGCCGCTTTTAATCTGCAAAATCCATATTAACAAAGCCACTTAAATCTGGAAAGTCTTTATTACAAAAGCCGCTTTAGATATGGAAAGTCCATAGTACACCAGATATTCACCTATGCCAAATTCTTAAAAAATACCTAAAATTCAATTACTTTGTCAATTATAAAAACGCTTTTTATAGATTTTTGAGGTATTGCGTCTGTGCTGCATCGCCTGAGCTCGGTATCCATGTAACATTGGTGCGACTTTGGAGAATGATGGTAGGTCTTTTGAGCTTTGGGATATAGAGTGTGTTGTGAAGGATCGGAGTGAATGGGAATAGTAGGATTTGTTCAAAAGTTCCCGTTTTCTTAAATATGCAGATAATATTGGCAATGGTTAACAACTATACTTTTTGTGTTGTCGAGTACTAAGTATAACTTGACTAGAAAAAGCTCCAAATTGGTTCGAGACACCCGAGCCAAATTGGTACTTTTGGGACGACGTAACAATCTTTCACTCAGATGGGTCCCGGTTCACACTGGCATTCCCGGAATTGAACTTGCGGACGAGCTAGCAAGAGACGGCGTTGCAAACGCCATGATAAGGCCAGAACCTTTTTTTTGGCATAGGAAAGCATACCATTAAGCATCTACCAAGAGAAGAAGAAAGAGCTATACGAACGCTCCGGGCCTCAGACAGACCAAACGACTCTTCGGCACCTATATCTTAAATAAGTTCAAGAAATTAGTACAGCTAGGGAAGAATTCTGTTAGGATTCTGACAGGTCTGATTACTGGACACTGTGAGATGAAGAGACACTTACACAATGGCATCACCAGCCCCAGTAACTGCAGTTTCTGTGAACTTGAAGGGAAATCTTAGTCGCACGTACTAGCTGAATGTGATGCTCTGGCGACGAGAAGGATATCCCTTCTAGGGGGCTATAAATCTCGATGACCGAAGCAGCCCGACTAGAACCATCCCAGAAATCACCATCAAATTTATCGCAGAGATTAGCAGGTGAGCTATGAGCTAAGCATTATCATTCAGTCTAATTTGGTATGACAGTCACAAAGATTAACACTGGAGATAAAGAAGTTCAAGCAGAGGATCACTCTTGAAAATCTATGCTATGGGAGATGGCTCAGTCTAAGATAGATGCTCTTGTGGCGTTCGAGTGGAAAGAACTCCATTAGTCTTCTCTCCCTGCGCGTTCTATGAAACGACGAACTACTACGAACACCTGGATGGGTCACGTTTTTGTGAATTACCGAGCACTAGCTACCTTTGGCAGTACGAAGTACACGCTACATCAGGCCGTTACGTAATAGCGGGCCTGCCAATAGAAAGACTTCTGCAGATATAATGGATTTACTTTGCTGTTTTCCCTGCGTAAATCCTAAAAAAATAGACTAAACTTTCAACTAAGTTTCTTATATAAAAGCAAATTTTAAAGATACAAAATTAGTAAAAAGTAGTTTTTCAAAAACTTTTATAGTTTTGCAGGTGCAGATGTTCTATATCATCATTACCTATACAATGCGGCTTGCATAATTCTACCAACAATGGTATAATTAATGAATGAATATGCAACGTATACGCAATATGAGCTTAGCCTAAGTCGGTTTAATTATCTTTCTTGCTCATATATTTTCAGTACATCTATCAAAACTTTCGCTAGCTGCTGTTGTTGCGCCATTTTGTTTCGCGCGCCACACACATACATACACACACACTCACACACACTTTTTGGTAACTATAGTTTGGCCCTGAAGCTGTACATTCTCATAGACCATGTGTGTGTGTGTGTGAGTGTGCATAATCAAATATTTTAGTAATTCATTCATGTTACAGTCTTCATGTTCGAATGATCAAAAGCACCTGCACACGAGCAACTCATTATGAGCTTGACGCTGCATTCATAGAAATTTCATTAGGTTTAATTAGTTGGGCGTGATGCGAATAGACGTCAGACGACGCGACAGCATGACGACGGGCTCTTATCAGCCCATACGGTATATGCAGGTTTTGTTTTGTCCAAAAATAGATGCCACAAAATCGCGGGACAGCCATGGGATCTAGTCTGCTGTAATACTAGTACCATTGTCCAAATGAATGAATGATGCAGTGTCAGCTAATTAAAGTCAACTAATTTGCGATACGGATGCTGCATACATGCAAAAGGCTTGACTGTGCAACATGCGGCACATGTTGCACATGGAAAATTGTATTGTGTTTTTGGTGAAAAGTCTTATTTATGTACAATTTACATGTCGCTGGAACGTGTCACTGGCCCAATTCGTTGAAGTTGCAACTTATGTTAATTTTGTGGCATGTTGTGATGGTTGGCTGAACGCGACACGGTTCACTGTTGAGCGCAATTAAAATCAATTAGCTATATGTATCGAATTACAGATTGATTTATTTATGATGTTGACGCCAACGTACGCAACAAACAAAAACAATTGCACTGAGAGAAATTTTGGGATAGCTTCACAGATAGAACAATTTTTTATGATACTTGCATATAAGCAAATCTCTACACAAATTTAAAGCTTATTTAGAAAAGAAGTGACGTAATAACCTGGTTTGAATAGTGCAAAGAAGCAAAACTTCAAATCACTTTTTTCGACAATGGCTTTGCTTAAAAAATGAAAAGATTTTTAGAAAAAGTCAAAACTTCATATAAAAATCACGAAAATAGTTTTATGTTTTGAGTATATACAATTTCGAATAAAGCCAAAACTTTGCCAAGAAAGTCCTGTATTCAATGAGACGAAAGCGAAGGAACGTTCTGAATATAGAACATACCTCAACAAATAGTTGAGAATCGGAATTCGACAATCTTTTTCAAAATAACGCATCCTAACGAAGACAAAATTCGATTTCACTGACTAATATTTAAGGTAACTAAATACTCCTGAGCTTTTTTCAAAATGTTTTCAAAAATGACAAATACTTTTTTTAAAACAACAAAATTTTTACATTTTGAAAATTTTCAAAAATTTCAACACTAAAATGAAATTTGTTAGATTGATTCTTTACCAAAAAAGTCAAGCTTTATTTCAGGTTTTTTAAACGTGAACCGTAGGAATTCACGACTTTTTCTTAGCGTGTAGCCTTGCTAACGGCATTGTTAAGTATTTTTTACACACGATTCACGGCTTTGTTATTGTGTCTGCTGGTCTGCGTCTGCTGCCTTGTTTGTTCGCTGTGTTTGGTTTTCTCACACAAAAATGCAACTACTGGAGCGAAATGGCATGAGTTGAGGAGAAGAGGAGCGTGCGCGTCAGAACCCGAGAGCTCTGGGTACATTGGCAATATCCCGGGTGTCGCAACCTGCGTGTCGCAGCATGTCAAGTGTGCATTTCAATGCTCGACGCGTTGAGCTGGGAAACAGACCACAGAAACAGAAGCGGCAGCAGCAGCAGCAGCAGCATAGACAAAGTCACAGGACACTGGACACCGGACGCAAGCGCTGGCACACAGCTTGCAGCCAAGTCGTGGCAGCCATTGTCCTTGTCAGCGCAGTAAATTGATTTCATTGATTCATATCAAATTTATGGGTGGCAACCCTTAGGGCGTCCCTCCGGCATTCGGTAGTCGTGTAAGGTTCAGAGTCTCACAGCAAACGCTTGACTTTGACTTTGGCGGGTCGCCATGAGCATTGTCCAGGTCATGTTTCCACTGGCGCTCCTCTCCGGCAAAATTATCATTGTCTGCAGCAATGTTGTTTGTGCAGCGATTTATGCTCTACGGATGGGAATGTTGTGTGTGGGAGGGACGCGTTCTGGCTACTGGCCGCAAATTACTTTGTTGATTCTTACTTGTTCTTGCCCATCTCCCTCTCTCTTGCTCCTTCTATTGTGTTTACTTTCCAGATCTGCGCGCAATGCATTAAAAATGCATAATTATGTACAGTCATAACAAAGTACTACAGCGATATTACATATCTATATGAAATGCTTTCATTTCTTATAAATTGATTGGTATATAATGCCATTCTCGAACATCTATATATGCATATGTAGTATTTATATGTATACGACTCTTGAGATAAAAACTCATTTGCATTAAAATTAAATCCAATGTAAGAAGAGGTAAATAAAAGCCGACGTTTCTACTCGTTGCAATTTGTCAGAAAAGTTGCACATTTTTCAGACCAGAGCAGTTTTAAGCAATTAATGATGCGATATTATAATAATTTCTGTAGTTAAGAGTCGTCGATATGTTGGGTATTCCCCAGGCTTGAAATGGGGAAATGAAGTCCATATAATGAAAAATAATGATAACTATAAATTATGTTTGCAACTTAAAAACCGCTTTGCTGCAGCATCCTGGGATCCCCATAATCTGGTATCAGATTTTCGAGATGTTGTAAGAGCTCTGACGATTGCCAGCATTGAGCACATGAAGCAATACCAATATCTAATATATGGACTTCGGGAAAATTTAACTACTGTTCGTTTTCGAACAAGTCTGTAGATTTCCGTAAGTTTTATAGATAAGCTGCAAACGTTACAAACTTCTCAGGGTTTTTGGGTTCAAGTTCAATTACTGGTTCGAGTGCAAATCTGAAACAGGTTTCGCTTGACTATATGGAGTGCACGCTTGTTGGGGAGCTTTGCTTTGGTTAAAGGTTCGGTTCAAAGTGAAATTATAGTAGGAGGTGCGGTACTGTATCCGGTTATCGAGTGAAAACTTGAAAGTTATCGAATTTAAACTTGGCACAGCTATGCGTACTATTACTGTGCTTCTGCGGCGTAAGAATTATCACAATGATAAACTAAATGATAAACCAAAATTGTGCACAAAGTGTGGCAACATTAGGCTTTTCTTCGCTCGATCTTGTCTACTTTTCGGTAATAACTCTTTAAAGTTGGGGGAAAAAATTGTTTAAGACTCCCTTCAACTGCGACTCCTTTTGAAGGTAATGAATTCAACACTTCAAAAATATGTTTTTTTTCCTAATTTGGAGAAAAAGAAAAACTTTGCAGCAGGAACTAAATACTTCAATAGAGCAAGTGATATGAAATCACCAACAAATTTCTAACAAACTTATTTCACTGAATATTGAAATGAGTATTAGCTTCAAAACGAGAACTGATGAAATACTACTATCGAATACTTTACTTGTTTCATTTTGGTTTCCCAACTTTTTGCAACCGTTTTGTTCAGTTTTATCGCCTTGTTGTTTGAGAATTTTGGTAATTGAATTTTCTGCTTATCAACGTTTAATAAAATTGCATTGTTTGCGTTTTAAACTCTGCTCAGCGTATCTTGCAGTTTTCAATGCGTTGCACAAAGCGCGAAGCAACCACACAATGCGGCGGATACGCAATATTATCAATGCGTGAGAAATGCAGCTGATTGAAAGCGGGCGTAATATCTGTGACACTCATGTGATGCGCTGATGAGGCATTATTAACGAAAACGCGCATTAATTGTGCATGAATGCACTGATTAATGCAAAATGGACACTCGATCAGGCAGTCAACTTATCGAGTTACCAATGGCCGGTACACCAAACCAACCGAACCCACCGAACCAACAATCGAACCAGGAAAACCCGCAGCTTTAAAAAAATGCTCATGGAAATATTGTCTCCAGTCAGCCAAACTATTTGCAATTACTTATTGCAACAAAATGAAGCAAGCAAAGAACGAACAAGTGCATTATAAATAAAGGCAAACCAAGTGCATTGTATATACTCTATAGTACGACTATATATATGGTATATACATATGTAGGTACAACGAAGAGAGATCGGATTGGGAGGTATGTATATGCAACAAGGGAATTGACAGCAGGGAGTTGCTGCAGACCAAAGAAAGAAAACGATACAAATACTTTTTAAATGCCACACAGAAACATTTGGAAAATAATTTAAATGCTATAATATTGAATGCCAGAGAGATGTTGTCCTTGTTTGGCATGACGAGTCAAACTGTTGTGCAACAAAATAGTGACCAACATATGTCCTTGTAGCTGTGCAACATACAGACAGATAAACGGACAGACGGACCCACATGCAATTTATACAGACAAGTAAAAGGCCAGTTGACCAGCTATTAAACAAAGTGTTGCCAGGAATGAAATGTGCAATGAATTGCTTAAAACACTGAGAGAAAATAAAACGATTGCAATGAAAACTGTTTTGCGTTTGAACTTAACTACTGAATTTTCAAGGACTGTTTGATAAATCAGTGACTTCTTGGACTTTTCGTGCAGTTACATTAAATGCAACAACAATGCGCTTTGCAACTACCAGCTTTTATAAGGTTTGTGTTTGACATCCATTTAAAGCTGCCAACCTTGGAAATTACAACGAAAAAGGAAAAGAGTGAATTCCTGAAGTTTATGAAGCGATATTCTTTGCCTAAAAAACTATCACTGAACCCAAGAAAAGGCACTGCTAAGAATGGCAGTGGAAGGAATTGGCAATGGCCAGTCGGTCAGTGCTCAGGACGCTTAAAGACTGGGAAAGACAATTTAGCAGCTTCAATAACCCAAAGACGAAATAGCCCACGGAATACCAGTTCATACTTATCTTTAGTAAATATAAAGTAAATAAACAAGCTTGGACAATCTTAGAGTAGATGCATCGTATGGATCTCTAACAATTAAAACATTCGGACTTGGTGTAGCAGATCCCCAGATGCACCTCTCTGCATCTATGGGCATACCCAGAAGCGTCTTCCAAGCTGGAAAAGAAAGGCCAGTACGCGGAAATAGCTATTTGATCAGACAGTCAATCCGCAATGAAGTGGTTGTGCACTGATTAATGCAAAATAGATAATCGATCAGGCAGCGAACTTATCGAGTTACCAATGGCCGGCACACTAAACGAACCATGGTTTCAGCATGGACAGTCTTAGAAGAGATGCGTCTTACGAAAAGTCAAGCTGGAAAAGAATTACCAATAAAGGGAAATAGCTATATGATCAGGCATTCACTCCGCAATAACAGTAGTAGGAACTAGAGTAAACATCAAGCTGTTTAGGGAAACCCGAGCACTGACACTTCGGTGGGTACCCGGCCACCCCAACATTCCTAGTAATGACCTTGCAGAAGAACTAGCGAAACATGGTGCTGCAAATCTACTGATGGGATTAGAAGCATTTTGTTGCATTCTCAGACCATATGGTGAAACAGCTACTAAGAGAGGAGGACTGGAAATAGCTCCTTAGTTCCTTATACTCTAATAGATTCAAGAAAATTGTGCAACTAAGCAAGAATGACACTGGAATTGTGACCAGTCTACTTACTGGGCACAGTCAACTGAAGGGACGCTTATGCAAGCTGGGCATCACCACCTTTAACACCTGGTGGTTTTGTGATCAGGAGGAGGAGGAGACGCACACTGAGTGGAAGCACTGGAGATGAAGAATGAACCTCACAGGCGGGCATAGACTCTCCATGCCTGACGAAGTCCAATTAAAACCAACCTAGATAATGAGATACATATCACAGATAAAAATATTGGGAAAGACTTAAGCTAGTTAGGAGCACAAAAGTTCCAAAGGGTTGCAGCAAAAGAGACCGAATTTGTGCGAAAAATTAAGTGTGTTTCTACCAAGACAATCCACTGGTGTAAAAGTGTATAGCCGTCATGACAAGATTCCATAAATTGGGCTACGAACTGCTACCATAAACAATATATTCAACAGGCGCCCTGCCAGCGTGTTCTGTTTCCCTAACTGCAGAAATAGACGGCGGTAAGAGATTTGGATTGAAAGAAGGGGTCATCAACGAAACAAACGGATGACCTTGAGTAAACCTGTTATGTGGAAGGGATATAAAAATGAGCAAAACGCTGGACTAAATGTATCAAGAATAAAGTAGACAAAGCCGAGCAATAAAAACTTTAAAAAAAATTTCCAAAAATAAAATATTTTGTAAAAAATTTCTAGGTAATCGATACAAAAATAGATCATAAGCCTAATATAATGCAGATGAGAACACTAGGCACTAATCGATTTGGTCAGAAATGTCGGCAATATGCAAATCCAAAGCAACGCTTTATTGCTAACCTTCGAGGGGACTCCCATTAAGTGCAGATTCTTATTTCGCAAAACTTGTAAACGCTTTCAATTACGCTTCTGACACCACGTAAGAAAAAAGTTTGATGCAAATAGTCGGGACGGTCCTGACTAAGAATTACCTTGCGCCCATTGTTCCCAAAAGAAAAGTTAAATTTGTGCTCAATCTTGATATCAACGAGTATATAGTAAGTGTATTATGTACTACGAATGTAGCTTGTCTTCCTATCGATAGTTTAAGCACACACTAAGCGGCTAAGGTTAGGAGAGTAGAAAGGAAAAAAAAAAAACAGATCGATAGTAACATATCATTTCGAACCGAGTACTATTGTTACTATTGAATCTATTTTCTGAAACTATCGAAAAATATCGAATGGCGCCACTATCGATAGTTTTGTGTAGTTTAAAGAGGAGATATTGTTGCTTTGGTGTTGTTAAATCGAGTGCTTTTGTCATAAATAAGCAAACGATATTTGTGATTGAAATATTTACTCGTTTGATAAAAATTTGTCTAACAAATCATAGAAGGCGCGGCTACAAACTTTATGTATTTTTTTTGAAACTGTTTATAGTTAATAACATCAAAATGAGCTACCTACAAAATGTGTTGGAGACATTGTGTAGTTTGAATCCAGGCACTTTTGTGCAAGCGGAAACCTTCAACGGAAACGTATATTTCGGCAGTTTACTGCTCTTCGACTGCCCTGACCGTACGGCTGTCTTGAAACTAAAGAACCGTAAAGACGACGAAGAAGAGCTCTACTTCTTGGATCTGCTTCTGACTAAACATGTGATGGTTGTTTGTGAGGAATTTCCGCAGCACCTCTATAATTGGTTATGTAAAGTTTGTGGAAATATTGTAAACTTTAAGAATAAGCGCATTTTGATTGGGAATAACATATGCATGGCATATCCCTATAAGTTGGAAAATGTTCAGAAAATTTGTTTTTTTAACGCCGGACCAACTTTTCCCTTGCACGAAGTTCAGAAGCTGGTGAAGATTTTTTATGATACATGCGGCCCAATCACAATGGGGACTCAATCTGAATTTATTGTTTTGGCAGCGGAAGCGCCCAAACGCAAATTACGTCGAAATTCTATTTAGATGTTATATGAAAAATATGGTAATACAGCTGCATTATCTCTGCTACATAACTGCAGACATGAATGTGGATAAAATAAATATATTGATTATAATTCATTTCTTACATAATGCTTCTAGGAATGATGATGATGGTATGACGGAGCAAATGAATGAAATGTATTTGGAAAACTTAGTTTTCCATTAAATTGTCTTACATTAAGACTTATATAAAAAGGTTTCCCAACGAACAATCCTTTAGATAAAAAGCTTATGCTTGGTTCTCTGGCTTCATTAAATTAACATTTTAAATAAGACATAAAAGTTTACTTCATTCTTGTGTCTGTCTGTCAGTCTATGTGTTTGTGTCATTTATGCAAAATGTTGCTTCATTTGATTTACTCTAAAGAAATTTTCAACAATTTCAACATGTTGCCAAACAGCAGAACTTAACGACAGCATAATTTCCAACTGCAGCAAAAGTTTTCCAACTCGTAATGGTCGATGGGTTAAGGCAGTGCGGGCTGCCATCTTTTTGGTTTTTGGTCAATGATCTATACGCCCCAAAGAGCACACATGCTAACTCTATGAAACAGACGAATGCATCGATAGACACCCATACGGTGACTCACACTTTCGTCGTTTTGTAATAAACTTGAAAATACCAAGCGAAAAAGGAATCATTTTTACCAACGTCTACGACAACTAGAACTTGACACTTTGCAAAGAAAACTTTCTGTGGCTTGAGTGTTGTACTTTTGAGTTGTCCTGCCCAGTAACTTCCTTCTTGGACTCGGTATTGTCGGTCGTCCGTCTGAGTGGGCGAGGTCGTGCGGTACTGCACTGGCAGCTTAATTTAATTTTCTGCACAAATTTTCAACTTTTAAGTTATCGAAGATTTCTGATGTGCTTGTTGCTTTTGCTTTTTGTTTTCCAAGTCATAATGAATTATGCAGCAGTGTTGGAAAACATTAATGAATATTAGAATTGGGCAGGTTTGGCTGCTAAGGAGTTGCTAAGTTTTTAAAGTAATTAGAGTTACGTTACACATCGACAATCGATATAAAAGGAATTGCTGAAACTCTTATAATGAGTCATGCGTGAACGAAAAAAAAACCCAACTACATGTTAATGGCAAACGAGCATCTGGATCAAAAGTAATACTTAAAGGTACTAAGGCCACCTGATAACAATCTACATATATATAACCAACGAGCTATTATTTCCTATACTCATATGTGATATCTTCATATTTTCATATCTCTACATATTTTTATATCTCCGCATCTTCATACTTTATATCTTCATATCGTCATATCTTCATAACTTCATAACTTCATATCTTCATATCTTCATATCTTCATATCTTCATATCTTCATATCTTCATATCTTCATATCTTCATATCTTCATATCTTCATATCTTCATATCTTCATATCTTCATATCTTCATATCTTTATATCTTCATATCTTCATATCTTCATATCTTCATATCTTCATATCTTCATATCTTCATATCTTCATATCTTCATATCTTCATATCTTCATATCTTCATATCTTCATATCTTCATATCTTCATATCTTCATATCTTCATATCTTCATATCTTCATATCTTCATATCTTCATATCTTCATATCTTCATATCTTCATATCTTCATATCTTCATATCTTCATATCTTCATATCTTCATATCTTCATATCTTCATATCTTCATATCTTCATATCATCATATCTTCATATCATCATATCTTCATATCTCCATATCTTCATATCATCATATCTTCATATCTTCATATCTTCATATCTTCATATCTTCATATCTTCATATTTCCATATCTTCATATCTCCATACCTTCATATCTTCATATCTTCACATCTTCAATTCTTCAATTCTTCATATCTTCACATCTTCAATTCTTCAATCATGACCTTATTTAAACATCTATACATATTTCAGCTTGAGTAACTTTGCTTACTGTGTTATTTTTATTGCATAAATTATACTATACTCAAATCTTCATCTGCTACGTCTTGGAAAAGTAAATATATTTCCCATTTAGTACACATTTTGCATATAAACTCTCACTCACACTTCAAGTTTTCGAAGTTCCTGTGTATAATTGAATTTCTCATGAAATGAATATGTGCTGCAGAGTTTCCACATACTTTTAGGAAACAGCTGTCTGTTAGCCAACACAAGAGTTTTTGGTTACTGACCTACACATAAATTGTAATTAAGGGGAATGCAAGTACTTTGTATCTCATAGATACATCATTTTGTTTCGTTACTTGAGAAACTCAATCAATGTCATGTCTAGATCGTTTGTTACTTTCAGCATTGCCAATCATCATAAAAATAATATTGGGAAAATGGAAATGGCAACCTCCTACCACGTGCCAGAGAGACACAGCAACAAGAACCATAACAACAATGAAAACTTTTAATCCATATTAAATGAACTTTTCTACACAATTTTCATCAAATTTATTTTGTATTTATTTACACTTTTGTTTGGTTTCTTTCCTTTTTCTTGTCGCTCTCCAACTGGTATTATTTCTTCTTCTTGTACAAGAAACAACAAAAAGTTTTGTCGTAAAATTTGTTTTTATGTTCTTTTGTTGAGTCTATGTGGAAATTTAAAAGCAACTCAATTCTCACTTTTCTCTTTTTTCCAGCCAACAAAGACAAAACGTATGCGATTGCTAGGAAAACGTGTCACGTTCCTTATGAATTTTCATCGAATGGCTACAAAATTCTTGAGCTGCTACTTTTTTTTATGACTTGAAGAGTTGCTTATGGTTCTAGTTGTTGTTTTTGCAATCAAGTGTATTAAGTTTCAAGTTGATGTGGATTGCTTTTTGAGCCTGCTTTGTAATCAAATATCATAATAGTATAGATTTGATGATATCGTTGAATGGTTATTTAGGAGTTATTTGGATTGGTCACACCAAAGGGCGGCAATCAAAGTTTGAGTATGGATATCCACAAAATATTCCAAGTTGGGAACAAACAGCTTAACTATTCATTTGATTTTAAAAAGCTGGAATGAGTTTGTAAAATGCAATTTAACTTTATAGGAATAGAAGTTTCAACATTTCACTCTTGCCAATGGATGCTTATTTCGTCTCAATAGGCAAATGAATAGTAGTGACCATTCCCGCCTGACGAAACCAACTCTCTGTAAGACGTTAATCCTTCCCGTTTTATGGCGTTGAAGCATGAGTGGTGACGCAGTCTGATGAAAATGCCCTAGGAGTGTTTGAGCGGAAAGTACTACGTGAGCGATGACTTCCGCATACGATGGAACGACGAACTCTAAGAGCTCTACGACGTCATTGACATAGTCAAGGGAGTTAAAATCCAGCTACTCATTATCACATTTTATTGTAAGTGCAATTATGTACATCATATAATACGGAAGAAGGAAGACAGCTTTGTTCAAAAGAATGCCTTTCAAATAATTTAGTTAATTAACACTCGGAGACCACACGGTGGAACTTAAGATTTCGTTCTAAGGTTCTTTTTTGTCTAGCGCACACCTTGGGTCACCCTTCTTGCGGACAGGGCAGAGGACACCAAGGTTCCAATCATCAGTTATGCTTTCATCTAGCCATATTCTGCAAATTCTGTATATCCACGCCGTCATCTATTATGGGTGGGAGTCGTAAAGTTAAATTCTTAAGCCAGACGTTTGACTTTTTGGAAGAACTTCCTAACGTGAGTCCTGCACTTGCACATCTCGACCTCTTCTTTCTGCAAATCTCGCTCTTGTCCTGCTCGCGTTTTTTTTACTTCAGACTGTTCGTGCCATTGATTTCTCGGCAGTAGGCATTGTAAACCAAGAACCTTATTAGCGTTAGTATGTAGGGAGCGGGATGTATGTTTCCATAGTCTCTCGGCTCTATCAGGTTCTGGTGAAGGGTGAGCCCAGAGAGTTGAGCGGAAAAGGCTTTGGCAGTCTGCTGTGATTGCAACTTTGTGATGTTCCTATCCGAGGTTCTTTTATCATTCACTACTCTAAAACCGGGTGGCGATTAGAGCATTTATTCAGGGGGCACTAGTAGTAGTAGGTTGTGCCTTAACTTGGTTAAGGTAGAGAGAGGTATCACCCTGGCCATTCCGCAGTGAATAGCGATCAACAGATATAACACCATATATATTTTTTATAAGTTTTAATTGTTCAATTAACTTTGCTCAGACTTAAGGCCAAGTGGAAACCTCAACAACACAATCCAAAAAAGTTTATCTTACGGCGGACTGTGTGCATCTTTGGTCACTACCTAAGCTCTCATGGGCTCTGAAATCTAGCTGTTGTTAAAAACGGACAGATGATAATTGTAAAGACGCTTGGCCCGCAAAGCCTGAAAGTCCATTCCAACTAAACTTAAGCTAAAACATAAAATATAGAAACCTCAGAAAAAACAAGTCATCGATCAACACTGAGTAACATTGACCACTGTAACAGAAGCAAACGGCAGCCCACAGTACAGTTACGCATATGCACGTTAGAGCGAGGCAGAGATTGGGTGCAGGCAGTGATTGGCTGAGGAAACATCATCACATCATCATCATAACAACTGATTAATTTGGTATAAACAACTTATATCTCTTAACAAGATTCTGCAAATAGTTTTTCGGAATAACTTTCATTTAACACATATTTCGCCTAGACTTTTTAGACACTATTAAGCAGTTGCTAAAGTAGCGCTTTGCGATCATAGTTCTCAAAGGCAGCGAAAATGCACTCCGACTTAATGGATGATACTTTAGGCAATCATCAAAAGCTGCTTTACTTTTATAAATTGTTAATAACTTTATAAACACTCCACTTAATACAAGTGCATACTACACAATATAATTTTTAATAATTTTTGCTTTTACTCAACTAAAAAAAAAACATTACTCAACATTACTCAAAGTTGCCGACAAAGTTTGTTGTTATTTATGCAGATTTTTTTTTACTAATGCAAAAAGCAAAAATTGTGCAAAGTCATTGAACTTGCAACAAAATGTCCGGCAAGTTGACTTTGCTCTTGTTGTTGTTGCAGTTGCAATTTTGCTATTGCCAAAGTCTAAGTTAAAGTTAATTGTATAAAACTTAAGAGGACGCTTAACGCTATTTTCGCCAAAATAAATGTAAAAAATATAATAAAAACAAAATCAGCTAACAAAATAAAGAGAAGAGCAAACTTTTTAACTTTAATTTGTTGCAAACTTCTTTGCTTTTGGTGCAGCCTTGAAGTATGCAGCAAATGACTTGATTTTGGGTTATTCATTTGATTGTGCGAGTGTGCCGCTTTGAATGTGTGTGTGTGTGTGTGTGTGTGTGTGTGTGTGTGTGTGTGTGTGTGTGTGTAAGTGTGTGTGTGTACTACGTATGACATAAATTCAAAGACTCACAAAACATTTTGCACTTGAAGCGTTAAATAAAATAAATAGCTAAATATTTTAGTCCAAAAATTGTATGCCAACATCTTGAAAGTTTTGTTTAACCCAATTACTGAAATACAGTGGGACCTCGTAGAGATTAATATTATATCCGAGTTTATATTAAAACATGCTGAAAGATGAGTAAGCAGCAATAAGATCTATTATGGATAGAAAAGGGCCACCAAATGCCATCTCTCCGATTACGCTAATAATAACAGCTTACATATATAAGAACGAACCTGAAGAGGAGTTTGCGTTAAATTGCAAGGACCCTTTTGAGCGCACCTCTAAACGAAGATTTTAGTCGATTCAGAATTAAAACGTGGCCACTGTTCGCTCAAGAAGAATAGTTCGCATTGAATATCGCATTATGTAAGAATCGTCCAGAAGATAGCACGTACCGATCGGTAAAATGAATCAAAAATGTTAAAACAACTACAACCGTGGGATTTCAAAATAGTTGTTCGCGCACGAACAGCTCAAAGCGAATTGCTGGTTGTTTCTTCTTTTAAAAAATCGGACATTTAGGTGCCATAACATTAGAGGCTAGAATTAGCTAAGTTTTCGAAGAATTACGGAAAACTAAACTTCGAAAAAAGATAATATTTCAAATATTCATTGAAGTGCTACGCACTTTTCCTATTGCATTTAAGCGAAATACTTTACATATAACCGATTGTCCCATTTTGGAGAATGATAACCATTTGCCAGATCTTAAATTTATGAGTATAGCGTTAGTATAAAATTTTTGCATTTTACCGATTATCACATTTTTCAAACATTTTGCATAAATCCGCTTATCGCTTATATGCAAAAATTACGCTGCATTAAATATCTAAATAATTTACAACTTCGATATGCGCTCGTTTGCGATTATTACGGTTACGGTATTTTTTCATTTCTTAGTATCTCTCAAATCAATAAAAAAAAACGTTTATATGACGTTCGCAACAACCGAGAATCGCATCGGTCTCAGCAATTTACGAATTAAATATATAATTTTCATAAAAAGAGAAGTAAGACCTTACGGAGTACTTTCCGCTCAAACACTCCAAGGGCATTTTCATCAGACTGGGAAGGATGAGCGACTTATAGAGTGTTAGTTTCGTCAGGCGGGATGACTCTACCTCTCTCATTTGCTTACTGAGACCAAAGTAACATTTATTTATTATCTAACATTTCACTCTTAGCCCATTATGAATGTTTTGTTGGAACTGCTAAGTACAGCTGCAGCAGTACAATAAAACGCCTTATAAGAGGTCCCACTGTGCGTATGGAAAGAAACAACATATGTGACAATACAGCTGCATATGGAGCTGTTTATGGATTTGTATGCGTGTGTGTGTGTGTGTGTGAGTGTGTGTGTGTGTGAGTGTGTGATTTGGCCAGCTTTTAGCAATGGCTGCAACTAACAACATTTGCCACTGTTTTGTTTAGTTTGGCCGGACTTTGTATTATGGCCAAAAGTACACACGCACACACACACACACACACAAGCGTGTGTGTCTGTGTGTGTGTTTAGTGCCTGCTAGGCAATAAATTTATGCAATATTTAATATGCATATTTGTAGATAAATGATTTATGCCCTCTAGGTGTGTTCGTCTGCATTTATAAGTCTGGGTACCTACATATATTCGATATATATTCATATGTTTATTTGCTTAATAAAAGCTATTCCACTTATTAGAAGTTATTCTCTGTGTGTGTGTGCGTGCAACATGTTGCAAATTGTATCTTTTCAAGCTTGGCTCAGCAAAAACTTTAGGCAAGTAAGTATAAAAAGCCATATTAAATAATTCTAGACTGAGAAAAGGGTCTCGAACGGCATCGGGTCAGAGCATTTAGTTCGCGGCTTGCGAAAGCAACTTGTGCAAAAGTTTACACAAAGTAATTTGTATGCAGAGCAATTGAAATTCTTTTGTAGTTGTACTAAATGAATTCTTTTGTTTGCACTTTGGCTCAGCGTCACGGAAAAAGAAAAATTTTACAAAAAAAAACTACTGAAACTCTAGTAAGAAAGAAATTTGCTTTTGAGCAAAACTTCAAACTAATGAAGTGGAAGTCCGTGTAGTTCTGCTGGCAACTAAAACTAAAAAGTAAAATAAATGCAATAAAAATAAATAGGAAATAATGTTAAGGAAAAAAATAAAATAAATTGTATATGGGAAATTTGCATGCGCTTTTAGGTTTTAACGATATAATGCAGAGATAGAGTCAGTTTAGGGAAAAGTTTTTATGTTTTTAATATTAAAAGTCTAAATCAGCTTAAAAATCGATACAATAAGTCACAGCCTTTTTAAAGAGTATGCATTCAGAATCCATATATAATAATATATAACATATAACCGGATTCTCTTAGCATATTTTTTACAAGGTATGAGGCATCTGCTGGCTCAAGGCACTAAATTTTTTGAGTGTTTCACACATAGCATTCGTCTACACAACATCGCTCATTGACGTTTGCAACGGATGAAAATAGTGCCTTCCAAGTGAGCGAGCGTTGGCAGATGGCTCATACCTTGTAATAGATATGACTTGATCAAAACTTTAAAAAACCACTCAAACTTTCAAGTCAAAAAAGTACTATGGAATTAAACTCTACTAAATCTATCTCCCAAGCGATTTTCCTACAATTTCTGGGAGTAGCTTGTTAAAGAACTTAAGCTCATATTTAAAGCAAATCAGTAAGAGGGTAGATCTTACTTTTATGCAATGCGTTTATTTCACTATGCGTTTTATTGGTGCTATCACTCTGAAAGTCCATATTGCAGGTATCCTTGAGTACACTATAATGTATCAACCACACTTGTTGCATGCGATTTTGACTATACAGAGCTTAAGCCCTGCAACGGATCTAAAAGAAAATAGATGACCCATTTTCAACAAATCAAACCTTTTCTCCTCTCTCCTTTCCAAATACTTAGTCCAGCTGCGTATATTGGTATCAATATCTTCCTATCCTCTTTCTCATCTTCAGCCTTTTCTTCTACTCCTAACTAAAAATTATATATATTTCCAAAATGAACTTCCCCTGAACTCCAACGAAGATGTTAAAATAATTTCAAACAAACATACAGACATTCATTTTTATATATAGGTAGAATCTGCATCTAGATTTACGTTACTCCACCCACTTCTCGCTTCGCTCACAACCTCCTTGACCCTTTGTAGTAAGATCATATTCCTTTAACTATTGTTCTTCCTATTATCGTTCCACTTCCCAATCCTATAAGTAGGTGCTGCCAGACTCTGTGCACAGATTAAGGGAAAATAATAGTAGGCTTTGAGATTTTGTGTCATTTTATGTAGTTTTTCATCTGCGTATGCGAGCAACTGGACATTCTTATAGTTTAGTATTCCTAGTAGTTCCTAAGTATTTCGGCCTTTCGCAACACATTCTTCATCCAAAGTTAACTTTCATTAACGAATGATAATCCCAACACACAAAATCGCGCATTTCTTAAAAGACGAAATACAAAAATATCGAAATACAGCTGGGGAAATGTAATCAAGGTGAATTTCATTCATTCATGGGTACAGTGGGTTATCTTTCACATAATGTAAAGTTTTGCATGGCTTACTGTATAGGAACATTTTAATACTCGGTTCGCATTGTCATCTTCCCTGCTGCTGCCGAACCCTGCTCTAGCGGCTCTAAAGTTTCAACTCGATGCACACATGCAAACAGTCATACAAATATACCAATGTGCCCGTAAGGGACATCAACCCGACCAAACCCATGTTGGTCCAAGCAACATAGTCGCTAGCTAAGGGTATGTCCCTAACTGGCAGTTTTAGTTTACTTGTTTGTAGTACATACAAAAAAAAAACATAACTTCAAAAAAGCGTAAAACTCAGTTTGTTTTAATTTAGATTCAAATTTGTTTGCATAAAAGTTGCAGATGAAAGTGGAGTCTTAAAGTTGTCGTTGCCATAACTAAAGTCATAATTACTACATATTTAATTATTGTGTAGTAAATCAGCTTTTGGTATTGTTGTCTCTGGAATTTTCTTTGCTAAATTGCAATTTCAATTTGTATAATTAAAATGGAAATGTTATGCAGTTATTTTGTAGTTGTTGCTTGTAAAATTTAGATGGAGGGGAAGAAAATTAAATTTATTAAAATCATTTAGCGAGCAGCGAGCAATGTTGCAGTTCATTAAAGAAGAAGAGGCACACGCACACACACACACACACACATACAAATAAACTGACTCACACACACATTACTAGAACGCGCAATATGGCCAAGATAGTTGACAGTTGGCGGTTGGCAGGGCCATAACGTTGGCTATCGCTGCTTTTGACATTTGGCGTTGTCTTCTGCTGGTCACTTGTCTCATCCTTGCCGCACCCTTCTTTCGTCCTCTTTCTCTCTCTCTCTCTCATTCTCATTCTTGCACCCTTCTGTCAACGCTGTGCGCTTTGAACATTGCCATGTTGTCAACATTGCGTTGTGTTGAGTCTTCGTTTTCGTTTTCATTATTTTCGTTTATTTCGTTTCGCCTGTTTTTATTTAATTTAGCATATTATGCTTTGCTTCATGTTTTTTTTATTCGTAACGGTAGTTTTTCGCGTTCCCTCTCTTCCCCTTTCTCTGTCAGCCTTTGCTGCACAGTTCACTAATTTTTGGCGTGGCTCAACGAAAGCTTTTAACATAATTAGTTTCAACTTTCTGACCACGTTTCGTTTTTGTTCGTTGGCCTGGTTAGTGTTGCGTTGCAATACAATTGTTACAATATGTTTTCAGCTGTCAGTCAAGCTGCCAGGCAACCACATCCTCATCATCATCATCATCATCAGCCAAACACCAGCCGGAGGCGTGTTGCAACCTTCTAACCCCTACTAGCCCTTGGCTTGATCTGCCGCTCCCATTTAGTTTAATGTTGCTCATTTTAATTACAAATTGTTATTTCGGCAATGGTTACATGAGCGTTTTTTCAAATTTTAATAATCTCGGTAATTGTATATTAGACCAGAGCGTTAGACTTACGTAATGCATAGCTTAGTAGAGCAAGAAAAGTAGCAAAATTAAATAAATGGGTAAAGGGATTCCGTGTGAAACAAAAACATGTGCTAGAATTACAAAAAGTTTGCTGGCGTCACACTTCCCAAAATGTAAAACATCGAAAGTTGAAAATGAACAAAATTCAACATAACATTTCTAATACTGATAGCCAGTTCAAGGATCGCTTTTATGCCACACTGTCTAAGTTTGGAATCCTTCCAAATTGGTTTGACTTTGCAGAATGACGTTGAGCAGTACACACTGCACCGTCAAGTTAGGAAAGCGGAGCCGTTTGATACTAGGCGAGGTTTCAGAAAAGGCCACCCAATCCCTTGCAACTTCTTTGTCATTATGGTGATGATAAATAGGACGGGACTATGCTCTATACGAAAGTTCAGTGGCTTGCATACGCAGATGATATCAAAATCATTGGGCGTACTAAACGAGCTGTTGCCGAAGGCTTTTCGGCTATTGAAAGATATTATACCAGTGTGAGTCAGGTGTTAAATGAGCACAGGACAAAGTATATGCTTTCTTCGGGTACAGAGACACAGCAGTTGGGCTCTCAGATTGATGTTGAAAACTATATTTTTGATATTGTCAAGGATTTCGACTACCTTGGCACCATCATGGAGCATGAAGATCAAGTAGAGAAACGCTTTTGCCAATATATGCTATTTTGGTCTCAGTAGGTAAATGGTTAGAAGAGACCACCCTCGCCGAAAAAAAAAACTTTATAAGACGCTCATTATTCCAGTTTTGCCTTGGCGCTGAAACATGGGTGATGACGCAGTCTGATGAAAATGCCCTTGGAGTGTTGGAATGGAAAGTACTCCGTATTTTGCTCTTTACGCGCTGGCAACGACTACCGCATCCGACGAAACGACTAAATCATGTCGAACGTATGCGTATGGATGTAGGCGTTGTCTCCGGTGGATGGACCAGTATGACCGATTGGCGAAGGCACAGCAAGGCAGACATGCCTGAAGAATTGCTTAGCATGCGACAATAACCCGATAACGGGTTATTATGGCCAGTTAAAAAGAACGATTATTATGTGATGTTAGGTTGAACTGAATGTAGCCTAAGCAAGAGGCCAATTGGTCGATTGTGAAGCCTTAAGTTGTATCTTCCTTACCTATTGTAAGGTGTATAGTTTGGAGATAGAACCTTGACTGATTCTGCATGGAAAATTCTACTTACGTCCACTTCCTCAAGCAATATTCCCAGCTATCAGCCAATCTGGGGCAGAGGCAGAAGAGATCGGTTTCTGAAATGGATTATTGTTGTCTTTGTAACTCCTAGGCATGATTGAAGCCCAAAGCTTTGTTTCAAAAATCTGCGACAACCGGTTTTGAAACTGAAATTGAAGCACATTTTGAAATGGGCATCGAATCTTAAATAAAATTTCTGATGCACGCCATTTTAAGAAACATGAAGTACACAAGACCAATTTATATAACTATATTATATTTCCATAAATAGTAGTTTTTAATAATTTGTACTATTGAGAAAGTCTAACGCAAAGCAAGGAAGCAGTGGCTCATACTAGCACATGGCGTATGCGTAATATGAAGCATAGCTTTTCTAATGATAAACTAATAAAATTTCTAAAACTCAAAACCAAATCATAATATATGTATAAGCTTACGAGTGTATGTGTGTGTGTGTGTGTGTGTGTGTGTGTGTGTGTGTGTGTGTGTGTGTGTTGGTCTATGCGCAGCTTATACCGGAATCGGAAGAACGGATGTTGAAATTGTGCTCATTAATCGGAATTTATGTTAGACACACACAAGTAAGTGTGTAGATGTATTTGTGAAGCGCCAGTGGAATGCACAAACAGCCAAACAATCAGCATCATTATCAACAAATATCACATTAGTTTGATTTGCGGCACACGCTTAACCCAAAAAAAAAAGAAAGGAAGGAAAATTTATAAAGAAAAGCGTGCGGCAAAAGGAGAAAGTTTGAGGGCAAAGTTTATTACGTATACGCATGTTGTGCGCCGATCGCATTACAATTTTTGAGACAGCGCATAAATGTTTTTAAATTGCATCAAATGAAGGAAATTCCCGAGCACATAAAAACCGAGAACAACAAGAACACACTAAAACACTTTCGATTCTTTCTATTTTGGTTGTAATATTATGCCAATCAAAGGGAACTTCGGCACATCAACCCCGAACACAACTAAAAAGTGTGCCCAAGTTGATGTTTATAGGGAAGCAAATCGTCGTCGAGAGTCGTCAGCGTGTTGATTTTAATTTAGTAAAATAAATTTGCTCAAATGCCAAGACACATAAATTAAATTGCAAACAAATATCAAAGGGTTAATATCATGTATCAGATGACTGCTTGTTGTCGCTGCCGCCGCTGTTGTTGTTGTTGTGGTTGTAGTATTGGGTCCATCTAAAAAGTTGAGCCTTTTGTGTGTGCCCCTGTATGCCCCTGGTTACCCCTGTGTGTGCGTGCATAGAGGCGTTTTATCGTTTTTCAATCCTTTTTCGAGCAAATAAAGATTTTATTAGTTTACATCAACGCTGCCACGTGTTAACATGGCGGCTGACTGACTGACTGGCTAACTGTGGCCAGATCCCAACTCAAAACATGACGCACATGGGTTAAGTGACTGCTGTCCACATACATAACTATCCCGTGGTTGGGGTGAATTGACATTTTGATTTGAATGAAGCCAAAGGAAACTTTCTTTTGAATGGCATCATATTAATAAACTCATGAACTTTCATCGGCTTTTGATTGCTGTCAGTTGCGTTTATTCTGCTGCTTTTCTTGTTACTTTTGATACTTATGCTTCCTCTTGTTATCTGTTTGTATGTGTGAATTTGCTGTTGACACTGGCTGCCATCATTTGTCAGCTGAATTGCGACGTATACGTAATATGACTTAGCTATATGTCAGCATTTTGGTAGACAGGTCGTAAGTAATAACAGTTTTAGGTCATTCTAATAAGCAGGTTAATGAAAATTGCACTACAGCAACAACAAGAACATACACTCGCTTGCAGTAAACAGTTTTCCGCTTTGGCTTAACTTAGCTTAACTTGTGTGAGAAATTAATTTGGCATTGAATTAGTTTATGAAGGCAAACTTGCGAAAAGCCAAAAAACTAAATTATGGCAGGTGCAATACTTGCTTTACTGATTGGGGTTTAGTTCTGTAAAGAGCACTTTCAAACAAATATATCGATACTGCGATATTTCGCGAGATCGCTTTATACCCCCAGAACCAGTCAAAAAAGTTGAAGGAACTTTGGTTCATTTAACCAAATTCGGCTGGAAAATTTCGGGCAAAGTGCCAGCATCAGCTCAGATTAACTTAAGATAGTAAGCAACAGAATGGTGAAGAGCCAACACTTATTTCAAAACCAGGACTTTTCATCGCCTCCCACAGTTAGTTTCGTCTGGCGAGAGTGGTCTCTACCAAAGTGATTCACTAGTCCTGCGTAAATTTGTCTTTAATGCTACTGCAAAAGCCACTAGCGTTCGATTTCATTATGGGAGAAAATGATCTTTCGTGTCCTTTCCACATCGAATATGACTGCTTCGTTATTGCTAACAGAGCTTGACGCTTTCTTGAGTTTGCGACTTCAAACGGCGCTATATAGATGTAAAATTGTATCAGATCTTTTAAAAATTGTTTCTGCGCTATAGGTCGCCTTGTCTTACGCATCGCTCTGTATCATAAGCTTCGGAATGCTTTTCTTTTGGAGTTTTCGGATACCGAACTCTAGACAGTGCAGCATATACGCGATTCTTCAACTGGCTTTCCACTGCTGCTTTATAATCGAGTATTACCATACAATATATTCATCTTAAAGATAATTATATAATATGCGAAGAAATAATAACAATTTTGCTGACCACAATCTACCAATCACTTTGTGGTATTCGAGATGGTATCCAACCAAAAATGATAAATAAATCGGTAGTCGCAATAAAACCATGGATTGTGACGAAAAATTTAAAAATTCATCGATTATTGGGGATTGCTATCACCGTAAAAGCTTATGATACGCTTCTCCCACTGGAAGTTGCACAACAGTTACTAGCCGATAACAACGACTTTTGTATGGCATAGATATCGATTGTTAGAATTGTCGTTTTTGTTTCAAGGCATTTTGCCTAGCAATTGTCGTGCAACTTCTAGTGGGAGGAGGGTATTATTAGGAATTCTTCGGCTCACACTTTTTCAACATCAGGCACAATTAAGCTGATTCATTGGAAATTTTCAAAAACCATTGAACATGAATTTAACAATATGCGTATTTTATCAAATTGGCAGTGTTGGTAAAAACATAATATGCCAGTGTCTAAAAATACCCAGCATCTATGACCGCAAGGTCAAAGCCAAGAAAACTCAATCTGCAAAATCGTGGCGAAATTGAGTATTGTAATCTGTGATGAAAAGTTACATTAGAAAGTTTCTCGGTTATCTTGAACTCTTTATCGTAAGCTGTCATATTGCAATCAATTCGCTTGCATAAACACAGCTTTTAACAGCTTCAGATGCTTTTGCTGGATATGCTAATAAGTCTGGGCTGCGGTTTCAATTCATTTCCAAGCCAAGGTAACTGTCAAATGAGCAAAAGGCAATGCAAATCTCTCTTTGCCACATTGGCAAGGCAATAAAATGTAGCTCATTTGCATAAACAAATTAAGCGTAAAAAAAGAAAAAAAGTTTAAAAAATAATTAAAATGAAAATTTTCAAAATATATTTAAGCTAAAGCTGGCGTAGTGCAACAAATGCCAGAGGCACTTACCCTTAGCCATCAGCAGGCGGACAGTTGGCCATGGCCAACACTCTGGCACACACTCACGCACACACTTACCAATCTTCTGCAGGCGCTGCTGCACTGTGCCCTGGCTGCGCTCCACTCAAGTTGACAAGTGCTGGCGCCCAGCAAGTAAAGCTCGGCTCTTGCCGCATGCCACACGCCTCTTGCCTCTTGCCACTTGGCCAACTGCTGGCTGTTGCTTGTCGGGTGCTGCGGACTGATAGCTGCTCGTTGACTAAGTGACCTTTGTGAGGTTTTAAAATGCGCACTACCTGACCTAACTTTGGTCGCAACGTTTGGCCAACTTTGTTCTCATGCGAGTGACACACTCAGCCAGACGGAGCTCTCGCTTCCACAGACGCTGACAGGGACGGAACGGAAGACAGCGACGTAGACATTGGGGGGTTGGGCACAAGAGGAGCGAACCGAATCAAGCTGCGCACACACACGTATAAACATTGCATGACCGTGGAAGACAGCTTGGTGTTGGTTTTTGTGGTCTTTCTTGTTGTTGCTGGTGTTGTAGTTCTCGTGGAGATCTCGTGTCGCCTGTCACCTTTAAATAATGTCCCTTGACGCCTTTCAACACAAATCGCATGTGAAAAGTGCTTCACACATGAAGTGTTTTTTGGAATTTTTAGTACGTTTTTGGATTATGATCGCAAACACAAACCACTCGTATGATATACTTACACACACATGCACACACGCATACACACCTACGTATACACAAGAGCCAAACGTTGGCTTCAGATTTAGCAGCATAGCTTCGTAAAGCTGCTTCTTTTATTCTTTTTCATTGAGTTCATAAAGGCGTATTAACTTTGTCAGTAAGTTTGACATTACGTGAAGAGTATGCAGGCAGCATTGATTTGGTAATGTTTTCACTATACGAAAAGGGAGATGTGATTTGATGTGCCAATTCTAGCTACTGAATATTGAAGGTACGGGCCTTTTAATTTTGGAAAAGCAGGGAAAGCCTGTAAAATAGAGCTGCAGGACTATTAATAGTGGCAATATTAACATAGGTGCGAAAAGATTCGAAACTATCGATAACACTATCGGTGTTTTCCCTATTAACCAATTAGCCCCTTTGCGTGTGTTAAAACTATCGATAGTAAAGAAACATCGATGGTATAAAAACATCGATAGTGGGACACAAAGGAAAAAACGCGATATTTCGATGGTACTAACAATAGTTTTGCAGCTCTACTGTTAAACATTTAAAATTATTTCTTTTACGTGAGTTGTAACGCTTTTAACATTTTGGATCAATTGAAGGTGTTATTTCAGAAGACTTTAAAAAAGTGCATTATAGTAAAGTTCTTTTCTTCAAAGTTACTACACATGCCAAATGAAATTGAAGTGTTTGAAGATCTAGTCAATTGTAAAAGGAAATCATATTGGAATAGTTGAATACTCAAGGTGTATGACAATTAGTACCTATATACTTTTGTTTTAATGTGGCGCGATGCCGTTTGCCGTGAAGGCACACAAGTCAGTCTTCCCACCAAACAAATATTTCACATCCAAATAATTGTTGGCATTGCGTATATAACAACATCTCACTCACGCTGATTTTCAAAGTTTGGAAAGGATTGATAAGTAAATTACACCATGCAAAGAGGCGGCACCACGAATTTTAGACTTACCAATCGCTTACACCTTGCCTCAAATCGCCACATTTATAAAACTAAATGAAATGAGTTTTGTAATTTGAAAATCTTATATTATTACAACAAATATAGACTTTACAGTTTTTCACTTTTCTCTAACTTAGCATAATGTGATGCCATTTGGCATGCGTCCAGAGCCACCTGAACTTCATTGCTACTGTTTGCCGTCACGGCTTACAAGTCGGTCTAAAGTAATAGATGTTTTATGTCAAAACCTGGTGAACATGTTCATAACTACAATTTTTCCAAAGTCAAAAGGCGTATGAAATTTATGTTAGCCGTTTCGAGTGTTAGGGTATATATTGAAGTCCTGTCGCTGCTGCTGGATTGCCTCTTCTATCCGTACTTTTTTTTTCGTTTTGTTGCACTCATTTTGCTTGCAGGTGCGCCATTTTGAGATACAAGCCAGCAACAACACCGCGGCCATTGCTGTTGCATGCCCATTCTTGTTGTTGTTGTACATACTTACGAGCATGAGAGTATGTGTGTGTGTGTGCGTGTGTGTGTGTGTGTGTGTGTGTGCGTGTGTGTGTGTGTGTGAGTGAGCTTTGAGTGTGTTGGTGTGTGCGCGTGTTTGCACAAGCCTTAACTGTTGTGTTGTTAAGTTATGAACTTTATTGTCATGACAGTGGATTTTCGTGCCTCTTCATGCAGTTGCCAGAGAGATAGATATAGAGAGAGAGCTTCAGAAAGTTGAGCCAGTAGTGTGAGTGTGTGTGTGTGTGTGAGTGTGTGTGTGTGTGTGTGTGTGAGTGTGTGTGTGAGTGTGTGTGCATTTGTAGCCAACTTGGTTGCTTTTGTAGCGTAAATTTATGTCAAACTCAAAACGGTTTGGCTAAGTAAACATAAACTTTATTAGACTTCTACTAAGCTCATATTAGCACTTAAATCCAAATTAAGCGTTTTAAGCAAGTTCAATTATATGTTTTACGGTTGATTCCAAAGAACTTGGACTCAGAAATGCTCTTATGCAAATGAAGTTAATTTTTTAATATAAAATCCAATAAGCAATGCGACTTTGATAACATTTCGTCAACAAGGAAATAAGTAATCCTTGCTCCTTGCCATAATTCATTTTCACATCATGCGCTTTTGTATTGGCATTTTCTATTTGCATGTCTCCTTTGAGACTTTGTTGCTAGTTTTGTCATTTTCGTTTTCCCATTCATAAATATTCGTTGACCAGACACAGATTGGGAACGAGAGGGAGAGCGACAGAGAGAGTGTCAGACAGAGGTAGAGATATAGCATATGGAGCCACCACAGGGAGCTCCGCTCAACATCAACCAACTCGTGGCTAGATTGACATGTGTCTGGGGAGCTTCGGGAGCTGTGAGCATAGAGTACGCCGAGCGCTGAGTTCCGTGCTGCCAGTTGAGCTGCACAAAATCAAATATAGCGATGACATTTTGTAATAAATATTTGATGATTTGAGTATGTGCAAAAGAAAGAGGCAAAAGGAAAAAAAGAAACAACTTTTATTTGAGAAAATGTGTGGAAAATTGCTGCTCTACTCTGATTTCCAGCATTGGTTTAGACATGAATATTTTCGCTTGGCCGTGTTAACTTTGTTGGCAATTTATTTGGCTAAAGTCTATTGGAATTGGTTGCTTTACAAGCAATCTTCAGTTATTTTTTTATAAATATTTATCGGTTTTATTAGTTTTATAGTAAGTTAAGCTTTCAAATGAAGCCATAAGGCTTAAAGGTCGGTTATTCAATGTATAGCTAGGTACTTCATTTGAACATAAAAATTTCGGTACTGAATCGTTGAGCCAGGCGCTTGACACATCTTGATCGCCTCTCGCTAATGCTTTTCCTCCTCGCTTTTCTTACTTTCCTACTTCTTTACTTCTGAAAAGGCTTCTCTCCATTTTGCTTATCCCCAGCAGCCGACAGAAGGGTCCTTCTATTGGCTGCATTCTTTCACTCGACACTCCTGATCGTACCATATATTTCTTGGCTGTGGGCGTTGGAAACCAAGGACGTTCTCCGCGGTAATAGTGGAATATATGCCTCCAAAGTCGCATGCGAACTTTGGCTGCAACAAGGTAATAGTCAGTGATGATGTTGACTTCTCTAAACCTAAGAATATCAAGCGCACTGGATGCATGCATTCCATCAATCACAACATTATCGATCTGGTTGTGTGTAAACTGATCAGGGGACAGTAATGTAGCCTTGTGAAAATCGGGATGCTGAAATGGTTCTGGGCTGGTACTTTAGACTTCCATGTTTCACAGTGCGGCGAAATTAATTAGCCTTAGACCGTTGTTCGGGATGGTCTCGTGAAGGCTGCATTGCCCGACATAAGCACCAGAGATGCATTCTCTTCCAACATTTCCATTAAAATTGACTAAAACGATGGGCTGGGCAACGGCCATAGATAGCCTGAAGTCTATCGTAGAACGCATCTCTGTCGTATAGTACTGGTCCTTCGCCGGGCCGTGCATCCAAATGAGGCTTTCGCTTTCATGCGGATTTCATACCATTCGTTTGCTAGTTGAACTGGTTGCAACAACAAAAACACAATTCGCTCATCTCCACATGGCAGCCGTGATAAATAGAGCTGCCTGCAGCCTTCCCCTCTCTATCGCATCGCCTGTATGGCGGCTATATCTGCTATGCACATCCTACGAGCATTCGCCAACTGGACAGAGTCCCAATAAAGGGACCGGACATTACAGGTGCATATTCTGAAATCATAGTCCTTTACACGTTTGCGAAAGTTGGGGGTTATCAACAAGTGGGTGGAGTGTTTGACGTAGTCCCAAATCCTACCCACAACCCTTTTAAAGCCTGAGGATGGCTTCGCTGCGCTTACACTGTGTAGTAGCTCGGGCAGCTAACCAGGATACACCCCGTTGAGGTTCTGCATCAACTAGGTTATGGCAGAGACAGGTATCTCCCTCGCTATGACCTAGGATCCAGATCCTAGGACTAGGTTTTTAATGTAAGACATAATTTTTTTCACTGTTGCTTAGACTTCAAGATTTGAAAACTTCAATCTAAGTATTATATCTATATTTTTACAAAGATTGCTAAAATTTGACTAACTTCAAGAGTTTTAATTCAGCTTTTAAGCTTATTATCAGAAACACAGATTACATGTAAAAACGCTTCATTCTGTGTAGTTTGCTTCATGCTCCAAAGCCCGCTTAAAAACTTCACCAAATGTATTATTTGATCACTCTCTGCACCTGATTATTTTTGGTCCAATTTTGTTCTTCTACAATCTCAATTTGTTGTTTAGTGGAAATTCCACTCCAAAGAAAACCGTAACAAAGATAGCCAAAGCCATGTAATGCTAAAATTTCAAAAAAGAGCGAGTGCAAGAAAAAATGAAGCACGGCTTGTTGCCAATTTATAAAGCATATGCAAAGTTAATCAAAGTGAGTTCCAACACAGCTGGAATATTGGGATCACCTGGCGTATGCGCGTTGCTGAGTGTTAATTACTTAATCGCTTTAACTTGGTCAAAGCGGAATTTGCCTTTGCTTTTGCTGTGCAGAGCATCAAAGCGTATTCGCCGCTTGGCCAACTCCTTCCTTTGCAACAGGAAAAGGCTCCAACTGCTCATGGTCTGTCTCTCTGTCTGCTTATCTGTCTATCTGTCCATCATTTTTGCCTTTTGGTAGCTCAACTGAACCGTGCAACTGGCGCTATGCTACGGTTTGCTTCAGAAGCCTTTTGCTTTGCTGCTTTTTTGTATACTCTTTAAATGAAGAATGGCCCAAAGAGCACATTGGTTTTTTGAGTTTCTAGGCGTTTTTAATGGCCAAGCTTGATGCTCTAAGGCCATGGTCGGCAAAGTGAGCAGAGAAATGGCCAGTGTATACATACATGCAACAGATTGACAACTTTGCGCAGTTGACTCACAAATAAAGAAATTTGAATTCCAAGCAATGACAGTTACTCTAGCTGAAGACAAGACCCTAAAAAATATGACTTCTCAACCGGGCTATGAAACTATGAGGCGTTCGCCATAAGCACCTCGGAACACTACAATAAATACAAAACTGCATAGCTTCTCAAAATCCACAACACCAACTTCAGTTTTCTGGAAACTGTTCAAAGGAAACAGGAAAATACCCAAATTGGAGAAACTTATACACCGATGGTAGAAAGTCAGATGCGGCAACAACCTTCGCAGCAGTCAATCAGCGTGAATTGGTTGTATATTGAGGATGGCTCACCCAATATTACTAAGTGTTCGCAGCCATCCTAAAAGCTATTATATGTAGCGACAATCTATCCACTCTAGAAGGTGTATCATTTTAGTACATTAATACTAAGGTTTCATTTTTGTTATTTTCGTTCTTTTTTTGTAGGAACCAGTTACCAAAGAGCTAGTTAGCGATCTACTTACCGAGTTCCATATATCGACAAAAGCTGTTAGACAGCCACCTTTCATACTTGCATTGTACAAACAGTTGAAATCTTTTCCAAATACTAGCTACAGAGTATTCCACTATCGCTACTACTATATACTATATTTCGTGTATTTTCTTTTCTCTTTTTTTTTTCAAAGTCTTAAGCAAGAAAATTTGCAAATGCAATTCATAAACATTGTGGCGCAAGTAATTCCTCTTCCACGCCGCCCTAAGGCGCCCACTGTGTGCTGTGTATCCTGTAGTTGGGTGTATAGTTATGTAGTGTAGTGTAGTGTAGTGCAGTCGTTTGAATATTTAAGCGCGTTAGGCCCACTTTGGCTGCTGCCACGAGTGCTTAAGGCTCCACTAGACAGCGAAGCAGACAAGACCGCTAGCACCCTCTCCGACGATCCTCTGTCTCACTCTTACTTTCCCTGCCTCACTCCCTGCTGTTGCTTTATTGTGTCAGAGAATTTGTGTCCTTTTGCGTTATGCGGCGCTTTGTTGCGTTTCTGCTCGTTTTTTACGCTCTTGGTCTGCGTGCCAGCAGCGGCATTTGAAAGGTGTTGCATGAAATGAGTGTTGACTCTGCCACACACTCACACACACTGGCTGGGTGCAACATGTTTATGTGTGTGTGTGTGTGAGTTGAATTATAAATGTAAATTTGTATGCTCGAGCTGAAAATAGCTGCAGGTTCTATTTAAAGTCTTTGAGTGCAACAGCAACAGTGGCAACAAGCTTTGAGGTTTGTCCGTGTGACATAAATTATGCAACAGCATTTGTAGTTTTGCAACTGCACATATGACGCAGCACACACACACACTGGCATCTAAGCAGACACATAGACAGCTTTTCAACTATTCTGTCTGCCGACAAGTGATTAAACTTTATTAACTGTTGCGACCAGCTAACTGGACTTTGTCTAAAACTTCGACATAGTCTGTATCCTGCAATTGACATTCATTTGATGTGGCACCTGCAGAAAGTGACACAGTTGTAGTTGTTGTTGTTATGGACAAACTCTGTTTTTTAGTTGGTCTGAGATAAAATAACGATGGTTTATTCCTTTTTTTTTTTACACTTTTTGCAGTTTAACAGGTGTTTCTGTAAGTTCATTATAATTAGACAACACACAATTATGTGTCTACGTTTGAACTTAATTTACAGAGTTTTTTGGACACATTTCTGATAACTTTAGGATATTCTTCAAAAAAACTTACCAGCTCATTGCCGCCAGCCTTCAACAACTTTGCAGGCAGGTCATTTGCACCAGCAGCTTTGTTGCAACCCTGTATGTGGTAGCATTATTGTAGATGCTTGTTCCCTTTGCTATCCTTGTGATCTTCTTCGTGGACCGCCAGCACGTCAGACGTATTTCGAAGTATGAAGAGAACATTGACTTACTGTCCAGTAATCCTTGGTATGCCCCTGGGGCATATTCATTGTCTTGATAGACAGCGGAATATGTGCAAAGTTTTCTAGTGTGGGCTTTGAATAGCTCTTGCATAACTTGCTTTTCAGCATTATGCGATAACCAAATATTACCAAATCGATAGCGAATCTTCTGGGTAAGACAAAAATATATAAAAGCGTTCCATAATATATCCAATGAAAGGCACGATGTCATACAAATTCAGTGAGAAGTCAATATTTCCAGGAAAAGTGCGAGAGAGAGAAAGTTAGGAAGTTCTTCCAAAAAGCATCTATTGGAAGCATTTAGTGGCGGTGGGTCTTCTTGTAGAGATGCTTAGGAAAACCTGTAAATGCACAGAGTGCAGAGAGGTAGTAAAATACGAATATCAAATTAATAGCAACATCTCTTTGTCGATTATTCAAAGGCATTTCGAGGGATCGCGTGCCGACTTGTCTGAGTTTGATTTCCCTGCAAGCAGCACTTGCAGCTTCGTTAAATAAGGAAACAACCTCTCCAAAGTGAGGACGAGCAAGGCTTTAAACAAGGCGATGCTCTCTCCAATAATATCTCCAACTTTGTGATAGAATACTGCAAAAAACTGAAGTAGATCGGAACTGGACAATATTGAACTATAACAGTGTACAGTTGCTCGAATACGATATCGATATCATCGGTCGTATTAAGCTAGCATTTAGGTGTAAGAAACGTATGTATAAAGTGAGAGGAATCTATTCACCAGCCTGGAAGTAAGACGTCTAGCTCACTGCCAAGATACTTTTTGAAAACCTTAATTTCGAAAATATCGCGATTCAAGTGTCTTACTGTATGCCTTGCACTGAGAGTTAGTGCGCTTTTAGCAGCTATAACTCAAAAAATACTCTACTTTGTGTATAGGAGATTTTTTCCACTAACTCAAGTGTATATAACCCCTTAAGGTAAGCAACGTGCATTGCCGAACGTATCTTTAAGTTATGTACAGTTTCGTTTCGAACTGCGTTCAAGTTGCATTTGTTCCTACTATTGTCGTCCTGCCAACCGTTACAAGTCTAAACTCCACTAAGTTCTTAAAGTTTTGCAGCTGCCGCTTATGCGCTTAAGCAGACTTTGCTGAGCATTGCTTCTCTTTGACACAAAGTTCAATAATCGTTGTAAGCAGAGATGCACTGCAGCTTGTTATCGATAAGGCACGAGTCCGACGACTTGCGCTTGCTTCCTGTTTGGCATAACTGTAAACCGTGAAAAAAATTTCCGCTTGTAGCTTAAAGTATACAATATATATATGGAATATTTTACCTTTGCAAATTTTTGTATTTACCACAACAAAATATTAACATAAATTTACTGGGCTGTCACGGGTTCCGCTCTCCCTGTCGGTCTCTTACTGCTTTAACCACACCCTAATCCCTATTTACCGTTGCTCTGGCTGACTGTCCCGCTTACTTAAGTAACTCTAACTAAGTGCAGCTAAAGTGAAATGCTTATTGAATAAGTGTGCAAACTGTGCTTTTCTCTTTCTCCTTTTTAAGCTTTTTGGTTGTTTTGCTTCCGTTGCTTTGCTTTCGCCTCTTCTTTTCATTTTTTATCTGGCTGCTTTCGTGCAAATAAATGAACGAATGCATAAATGAAATTTTTACCATTCCGTGTTTTGCATTTAAAATTTTGTTGCAGCAAAACCTTTAGGATTTTTCTGCCCTGGCTCATTTGCTGCTTATAATTTGTTATAGAAATTTGCATAAAAAGCAGAGCTCGTTATACGCACATTTCGCGCCATTCGAGTGTCCGAGTTCGTTCCAAGTTTGCTGCTTTATGTTGTTAGTATTTCTTTTTTAGTTGTGTCATTTTTTTTTCACATTTCACTTTATTTGTGTAAGCAGCAAAGTAATTTATTGAATATTTGCATAATGCGATAAGGAAGCGGAAGCGGAAACGGAGCAGGAAGTGGAAGTGGATGTTGAGCTTGAAGTGGGCAAGTTCTAGTTCGTAGCTTTGCCACCTTGTTCAATAAAAAGCTTTTTCAAGTTGCATTAAAATTCTTGCACATGCATAACTCAAATTGCAAACATATTGATCCATTTTCTTGTACAGTGTACACTCGCTGAAAAACTGTATTCCGGTTCATTCGTTAATATATGAATCGTGCAAATATGAGATACAATATAAGTCATACAAATGCTTTGGAATTTTGACTAGAGCGGTTTGATCCGTTTCGAAAAAGACGGCGAGTTAACATCACTTGCTTTAGTTTGCCCAAAGAATTTCCGTCCATTTATAGCTTAACTCTAAAACGTCATCCTTTTTTTCTGTACAGTAACGTCTTTGTCGCGCGGTAGGGTTAATGGAATAATGCAAACAGTAGTAACTGTTTCTGAACCAATTCAATACCATATTATGGGTTCCCAAATGGTGACTCGTATATCAAGGTTGGGCGTACAAAACATGTGAATCGCCTTCGGTGAAAAAGGGATTCATAAAATTTCGACCACTTGCAAATCAATCCAAGAATAAATTTTGCTTTATAGACCACATTGGCCAAATGGGCAAAATTACCTGAGTGCTAGGGATGGCTCAACTTCCTTTGATGAGCCATCACACCCACCACAATTCTAATCATATCTAACTACTATGTCAATGTGTTCATTAAATGAGAATTTTACATTAACCGAGATTACTATATCCATAGAGAAATTAGTCGAAATAACAGGAGAATGACTAACTGACTGGCTATGAAGTTAATCTGCCTCCGGCCATAGCGGTCCATAACCGGGTTACGGCCGCTACTTCCCTAACTTCTTTTTAACACCAGGATAGTAGTTAGGACGCCCTATATCGGGTCCTTCCGTGCTCTACCCTTTCTTTGCCTTCTTTTAACAGCCGTATTGAAGACATTTCGCCTAAGATATTTTTCGCAATACGCACAACTATGTCATTTCGCTTTTCTATAGGGCTCGTCGTACCGCTCATTAGGTAGTCGTTGCCAACGCGTAAGGAGCTTAAAATCTTACGGAGTACTTTACGCTCGCTACAAGGGCTTTCGTATTATACTGCAACAAGCCTTTTCTTCTCAAAAGTCCGTTAAAGCAACAAATTGCAAGAATCATTCGAAGTGAATATGGATATCCTCAATCTCCCAAAAAATCTTGAACATAATACCCATTATTACCCATAAACAGATCATAAATACAAATCTTACATGGTCACAATGCTATGTGGTGGTCACACTGTCCGATTTTAGGTTGCCGACAATCGGTTAACCAACCCAGCTGATTCGTTTCGGCAAACGTCGGCGTGCAAATTATCGGGTGATCAGACATGTAGCAGAGTAATTTTCCGATTTTTGTGTGTCGGCAAGCCGATTGTCCTCTACTTGTCATTTGCCTACGTCAAATGCTACCGTGGCGACCAATGATGTCAATAAACATCTACTTTTTTTTCTCAACATTCTCTTCATCATAAAGTTGAATTGTTCATAGAAGAGATTGTAGTCTTTTTGGAAAGATTCAAAGATATCCTTTAACGGAGCTGTGTTTATGGCTCAAGGTCATTCTGCATAGTCAAGCAGGCTTGGTAGGGCCACCGAGTTAAAAAAATTTGACAATCCCATAAACTGTCCTCAAATGCTTTTATGTAGTCGGCAATGATGCAACACCAAATCGACACCCATCATCTTGTCAACTATAAAGCAACATATGATAGCTCGTTGAGGGATCGCACATATGCCGAATTGTCTGAGTATGGAATCCTTGCAAAGTTGGTACGACCATGCAAAATGACGTAGCTTCGTCAAAGTAGGAAAGTGCTTCTCCGAGCCTTTTGATACCATGCGAGGCTTCGGAGAAGACGATGCCCTATCCTGCGGAATATCGGAATGGTACTGTATTCTATAAGGTTGTCCAGTTGTTTGCATACGCAGATGATATCGATAGCTATTAGAAAATAATCTGCCTGGGTAGGTTTGGTGGTAAATGAGAGCAAGACGAATGCTATGCATTCTTCGAGTAGAGATACAGGTTGAAATAAATGATAAAATCGAACATTTCAGTTCATCAACAACTATATTCTAAAAAGTTTGTGTCATAATGCCACGGTAGTAAGTAACTTCATCTCTCGGTTCTTTCCTAAGAAGCGGAATAGTAAAAGTAAAGTCTCATTAGCGATTCAGTTGTATTGACAAATCCAAAGTACAAAACTTCAATAGGAAAAGTAGGGGTTGGGTTAATGAAAAAGTTTATGATTTATAACTCAATCAGTGAAATTATAGCCACAATTAAACCGACATGGCCAGAAGGCAGCTGAGTTGGATTAAAAGAGCACTTCTGAGTATTCTGTATTTTCAGCATCTACTGTTTTAAAAGCACATATAACAAATGAAGCTCAATTATTTAAATTTCAAATGCCAAAAAAGGATTCCAGGAAAAAGTTGCATATAAAATATTTGTTTACATATTAAAAATTGTAAGAGACAAAGCTCATGCAATGAATTCAAGCAACATGTGAATGAATTTGTGTGTGCTTGTTAGTATGAATGTGTCTGTATCTGTGTTTGTCTATGTGCTGACAATTATAAGGCTGCAACAAATTAAGACTGAAAGATAGACATATTTCAGGATATCAGCAATAAGTCTGTGTCTCGTTTAAAGATGCCCTAACGAAACTAAGACTAAAATAACATAAAAAGAATTCCAATCAAAGTTGTAATAAACAAAAAGCCAATACACGGTTGTTTTGTTGTTATTGTTGTTTTCGACAACAAATACTTGAAAAATAACAACTGCAAGACAGTGAAAGGAGCTCTTTCGATAACATCAATACGATTTTGACTACTTTAAGTTGAAGCCCAGACAAAGTACATATTGAGTTGGACAGCATTGTAGCAAAGCATTCACTTATTTTCATCTAATAAAAGCGACGGAGAGAGAGGTTTGTTTTTCATGCTGTCTACATGGCGTATGCGTAATATTTCTGTGCACAGTTTATGAAATGCACATTAACAGTTTGAGTTGTATTTTGTGTGTTTCATTTGAGCGAAATTAATGTGCAAGTCACGTTTTTTTTGGCCTACAGTTAACTGAGCACACACACTCATAAATAAACCAACAATAATATTGAGAACTCTGTATTTGTATCTATATGCAACAATTTCATTTATTAAATATTTGTCATGTTGCACAAAATTGGTCAAATTATTTGCACGCTGCATTTGGTGTGCACAAAAATACGTATACGTTACGTACGCACAACAAATAAAATATCAATTGCCCGTCGTTTACGTAATTTATTGCTTTATTACTTATTGCAAAAAGTTCATATATCAAAGTGTAACATTAAATGCTTAATAGAAGTCATCGAATTATTGATTACCAACACCTACTCATTTTATAGATATCATAGCACTAAAATGGCCGGCTCTTCGCACTGTAATCAATGTTTATATACATATATATATATATATATATAGATATGTACATTTCATGGATTGTTTACTATGTGCTATCCCAGCCAGCAGTAAACAATTAACGCGCCAAGTTGTCAAGTAGTAAAAAGGCTCCAATTTCATATTTCTGAGGACCTTCACATGTCTATGTGTCTGTGTCTTGGCGTTTGTTGTAAGTTGTTGTAAGCTAATAATAGACAAGAGGCTGTCAAAATAACAGCAGTTAAATTTTAGTAGTGGTCATTTTTGTTTATGATTGTTCTGTTTTTCGTATACCCTACAGTCTTGCCTCAATGCAGAATGGGCATATTAGCTGAATGTTAAGTAAAGCAAATGTTACAAATGTATAAAAAGAGCAACAAACAACAACAAACCCAATTACTTCCTACGCTCTTCGATTCAAAGGGCTTTTACTAGAGATGTCAATCTCCATTCCAATTCTAATCTGTTTGCTGGTCTGCCCTCAAGATCTGCCAAGAGGGTTTCTGAGCAGGAATATTCCGAAACAAATCAAAAATGTAAGCAACAATTTGTATGATATATAGAAGAATTGTCTTTAAGAATAAGAATTGAAAAGACGCCATTTTGGCAAAACGAAATCTGAAAAATGTTACTTAAATCGTCTCCTTGCCATTCTGAGTCACTATGTAAGTTGTCAAGACCTTAAAAGGTAGGCACTCACCTTTTGCTTACCTTTTTTCACATGTATATGACATTTCAAGTGGTAGGTGTATGTTAGCTGAGGAGTGCTCTACATCAGGCTGTAATCCGGTAACGGTTTGTAATGGCCGGTTAAGAAGAACAAGAAGTCACTGATATGTTAATGTTCAAGAAATACTTTTCTTGTAAAGAGTGCAGAAATTTCGCCAAATTATGCCGAGCTGAAAAGGTTGACGGTTATCTGCGACCTCTGCCTCTTTGTAACCATTACTTATTACTATTGTATTATGTATTATGCCGTCGAAACTAAACCTAAACGCTGCAAAGACAGTGGTGGTTCCATTTACTAGACGCTGAAAATTGCAAAATATGAGACAACTCTGCCTTTAGGGAACCCCTATTGGCACAAGTAGAGAAGTCAAGTACCTTGGGGTCACATTTGACAGCTAGCCCGAATTTGGCTCCCATGTCACAAACGTGACTAACAAATGCATCAGAGCATGGTACACGTGTAGAAGATTACCTGATGGTAATAAGACCAATGTTAACTAACAGATCGATAGCCTGGGGAGAAAGAGTAAAGGTAACCTCAGTCAAGAACGAACTTATGAAAATACAGAGGCTGGTATTTGTATGTATGACAGGAGCAATGAGAACCTGTCCTACAGCAGCACTGGAAGTCTCCCACAGCCCAGAGACGAACTGGATATCGAATACCATTTAAAACGAAATTTTAATATCGTCATAAGTAACAAACCGGAGTGGATAACCCTAGAGGAGATGCATCTTATGGAAAGACACACCATAGTTTGGTATACGGAAGGGTCTTTGACAAACGAAGGCACAGGACTAGGAGTCGCAGGACCAAGGACTCACATGTCGAAGAATCCTTGGGTGTCCATACCAGCGTATTTCAGGCTGAAGTTTGTGCTATACCTAACCAGAATAAACTCCGAGCTGGTTCGGGAAACTCGACTGAAGCTGGACCTTCTGGGACAATGCAACTTACTCTCATTCTGATTGGTCCCTGGGCACACCAATATCCCTGCAAATGATCTTGCGGACAAGCTAGCGAGGCATGGTGCTGCAAACACACTGATAGGACTAGAACCATTCTGTGGCATTGTGGCTAGGCATCACCGGCTCTGCCACCTGCAGGTTCTGTGAACTTGAGGAGGAATCCTCACATCACATTCTAGCCGAGTGTGATGCCCTGGCGAGACGAAGGCTGACGCTCCCAGGTGGAACCATCCTGGACTGACAGGCGAGCTGAAGGATCAGTAGGGGGCACAATAGATCTCACAGGTCATGGTGCCGTAATCCCCAATAACATTATTATTAGATGCCGTCGAATCTCGACGACAATAATAATATTTTTAAAGTCTCGGCGATTTATCGATATTTTAAGATTAATATTATCCATACGACGATATTGTAAAATTAACTATTTTTTAAAGTATCAACAATCTTAGATGCAACAATACAATATACTCAAAATTAATTTTTAAAAAGCAAAAGAGAAAAGAGATTAAGGGGGCTCTCTCACTTTCTATATTGCTTACGCTCTTTTGCTCAAAAATGTTTCATTTAAGTATAAATGCAACTCATTCATCATCCCATTTCAATTTGAGTACGCGTTTTACTCAATTCAAGTATTGAGTATACTAAACTCATTTTGAGAATGTGGTCTCGGTGTCGAATTGTGAATGTTGTAATATTATATAATTTTGTTAAAAACTATAGTTTCCAATCTAACTTTAAGCTAAATCAAACTAAAACTAAAGTTTGGTTGCAGAAATGTTTTATGTGCCAAGAATCTCTTACAAGCGATTATCTACACAACAGCCATTCCAATCGAATAATAATCGAAAATTAAGTCGAAAATGTGTTAGTAACATTGCGAGCTTTTCAAATCTATGATGAACACAAGGCAAGCATCCCTGATTCCAGGGTCCAGGCTTTACAAACGATCAATTTAAAGGTTTTTATATATCTAGAGTAACCAATTATCTTGATTTATCTTAAGCCTAGTGCTTTTAGGGTATTCAAAAGTCTAGAACACTTTAGCAAAGCCTGCCATAATGTTGTGGTTGTTGGTTATTGTTAAGATAATATTTGTTTATTTTGTCATGTGATATGTTTATTTATGCGTCAACTTTACTGTTTGCTCTTTTCAGGCAAACCAAAGCGTCAAATTGAAATCAATATCATATCATACAAGATACACACACATATTTATGCATAAAAATATAAAAATATATTTACTATTTGTAGTATTTTAATTAATTCACGCCAAGTTGCGTACATGAAAAGCAATTTAATTTCATTTTGACTTTTGTTGCTCTTTTTTATGAGGTCAGCAACTTTTGCTTATGGCTTAAATTATCATCATGAACACTTTAATTTATGGCACTAAATGGGGCACTTGGACCTGCTCTAATTGCGCCCCCTCGAGCCATTTTATAGAGGGGCGTTACGAGCCGCCACACACAACTAGACGCGGGAGCGCGAAAGATTTATATTACATTACGCATACGCAGTGGTGGGCAAAGCAATAATTTAAAATAATGTTTATGATTGACCAAGGGAAATGTGCTTGCTAATATAATGAATTTAATTTTATTTTTGTGCTAGCAAAAGGAAGCACTTAAGTCATGCAAACTATAAATCACATTTTTATTGATTGTTTAATTGACAGATTGACAAGCACAGCAAAAGAATGTGGCAGAAACAGCATAGAGGCAGAGCGGCAGCCTCAATCAGCTAAAAGAAAACTTAATTGAATGCAGTTGCTGTCAATTTTCTTGGTAGGCGTGTTGCAAGTACTCTTAAATCCCAGAGGCAACACCCCCGTGTGCCATGCATATTGCAACTGCACTGCAGCTCAGTCCAATTGAACACTCTCAATGTAATTGATTGTCACACGGCGCAGCAATTAAAATGTCAGATCAGCCGAAAAGCATGCCACATTTTTGTATACAGCCATTTTGTTTTTTTTTTGTGTCAATTGTGCGACATTTTTGGGTTAAATTGAAAATTAACTGTGCATTTTTCATGGCAAAACAATCGACATTTATTTTTAATGCGCCCCTAGTCCCCTCTCTCTCTCACACTGACTACATAAAAAAAGCTTAAATGTCAACTTAACGTTTGTGGCCACATCGGAGTAGTGAGTATTGTTGTAGGGTTAAGGGTTAGGGTAGCTCGCTAGGTCACTTGTAACGGCTGTGTGGAGCACTTGAACCGGTCAATCCAGCCAACCAGCCAGCTAACAACGGCTACAAAAGGGTAACGACAACGGCAACTGAAATGGCAAAGTAAATGCTATTACAATTTAAATTTTTCCAGCTAACCAGGCGAAAAAAAGAACACTCGAATGAACGTTTGTAAGCCACGTTTGGTTCACCTTTGGAACAGATCATTTACAGTATGAACGAGCTGGAAGTTTAGGAGCTAGATACAGTTGCGGCAGTTGGAGTATCTTGTTACCAGGTTATATTTTCTAAAAACGCAACTGCAGGCAAATTGTATTGCTGAGAAAAACTTGTTAAACAAAGTAAAGCCGATTTCATGAAGGTTGAAGGTCCAGAAACGAAGTTATGAGATTTTTTTTTTGGTTGTTGCTTTAATGCTTTTCCTGGTTAGAGATTGAGTTTAGATAAATTTAAAGAAGAAAGACCATGTGCATAGTTTTGAAACTAGTTTAGTCTACTTTATATATTGCTTTTTGTTTCTATTCAAGGTATTTTTACAAGCACATTTCTGTTCGTTTCATTTTAAGTAGTGAAATGTACAAAAGTAAAGTCAAATCCATTGCCCCAAGAACATTTTCTGCAAAAATTTCGGTGAAACATGAGATGATGAACCCCTTTATTTTTTGTGCTTACAATTTTACTGTACAAAGAAAAGCATAGTTTAAGGCGATAAAGTGGTTCACCACGTTTAAAAAGTAAAATGTTATCGTCACATGTAATCGTTGAATGTTATCATCATATGTTATCGATGTAAGAGATTTAATTTTTCCCTATTATATGTACTTTAAAGAATTTTGTTAACATTTTATTAGTCCACGAAGACGATGCATTCATATTGTGCTACACACTTGTTCAGCAACAAATAGTCGAGTTGTCTTTGTCACTGAAACGATTGTTGAGTTCATCAGTTCATATCCTGGGTGACCTACTCTGCGTGACAGGGCAGGCATGCTTCGCTCGATTTATTGGTCTTTCAAAGAAATTTTTTGCGGATCTTATCTCATATCATCTCATATACTGAGGAGTAACTCGCTCCTTAAGGAGTTAATAGCCGGTTCCATCTTTATAAAGACATAGAAAAAAAGTATCATTTTTTTTATAAGAAAAATACTAAAAAGTAAAAAAGTAAATTCAAGGTTTTGCATGATGGCCGAGTTGGATGGCGCTAAGATCAACAAATATTCCAAACCAATACTATAACAAGTATTCAATATGCATAATAATACCATATAGTTTGATTTGATTAGAAAAATACTGAATTTGTTGTAAGAAAAATGCAAAACACGATTTAAATACTTAAAGTTTCGAAAATCAGTTTTATACCAACCACTTTTATTGTTCTTTTAAAAATATACCATGAATAAAATAAAAAAAAATACTAGAATAGAAAAAAATTTAAATTAATTACATTATCTTTTTGCAAAGTGTGCATCTTAGATAGTCAAAACACAGTTTTCCAACCAGAAGGATCTAACAGCTGTCTCCCTATCACATTTTGGCCAGATATCCTTTATACGCGTTTGTTCCATTTATGAATGATTTCCTTCCTCTGCTCCGCCAGGACACACCTATTTTGTGGCAACATTGTCATTGCATCGCCATGCCGCCTGCTGTGCAGCCGTTTCGGTTGGTATATTTTTTGTTTTTATTGCAAAATGTTGAAAAGTTAGTTTTAAGTAGCAGTCGAGCTGGACTTTGGACAGCTGGTTAGCTGCACTGCTCCGCTCCGTGTAGCTTGGGAATTGGTGGCGCCTCCTTGCAGCGCACATTGTTATTCTTGCAACTGAAGCTGCTCATTTGCTTTGTGCTGCACTGTTTGTGGCGCTTGGCATGTAAATTGAATTGAAAGTGGATATTATAACGTTTGTTTTGTTTTTCCACTCATTTTTTTTTTCACTTTTTTTGGTATTTTTCTTCTGGTACTTGCTTTGTTTTGTTTGTAGCGTGACAAAGTGAAATGTAAATGCTACATAAATGCGGTATTCGCTGTTCATTTAGTGTCGCACGAAGCTGCTTAAAGTGTTTTTTGAACATTATTTTGAATTCACTTGTTATATAGTCTAAGACCGTAAGAAAGTAAACAAGTTTAAAGTTGTTTGGACCACAAGGATTTCTGGCTATGCAGCCAATGTAATATTTTCAAACATATTGCAGATAACCTTTAAAAGTGTATTGTCTGCAGAAGAAAATCTTAAATTTCCTACACATTTTCTGGGAAATTAATTAACTAATTCGAAGAATTAACTTACAAAAAACAAAGGTTTGAGTTATGTTTCGCAAACTACATAAAATTCTGAGAAAGACACAATATTTATTACAGATACATTCATGTATGTTGGTTACAGTCCATCGTTTTGATTATCTGAGTCCTTGGAAGCTGGTTTCCATTTAGACAGAATCGATTAACGTTTCTGTAAGTGAACCGTTGCAAGCAAACACATTTACGATTTGGCTTCCTAAAAACGCACTTATGTACACACTGCTACACTTCCATGAGGCCTGAAACGACCGTGCTTATTCTGTTATTCAATCTCATATTTTCACTTGTTGTCGATATTTCGAGTGATTGCTTCTTCTGGCTGGATGGCCATGCACTGATTTTCGATATGTTGTCTTTGCGTTTTCATTCAACCTCCGCCCGAATCTGATAGCGGCGAGGGACTTTGGTTTCCAACGCCCTCTGCCGCGGAATCAATGGAATGATCAAAAGTGTCGCGAAGCAAATGTAGTAAACGCCTCCTATAGAAGAACCCTGTATTAGAAATTGTATCGACCCCAATGGTGTTTTACGTGAGCCGTGCTCGCTCTATCTCACGGTGTTCAAATTTGCAAGCACATAACACACGGATTGATATTCTGGTCAATCAACGATCCTATGGATGGATGGTTTTTGTCAACTCAGAATGTCATATGGTGCACTACAATAAATTCTAGTGGGCTATAATAAACTATAGTACACCACATGGCGTGTATATTTTTACCAATATGAATATCCTCCATAAGTACCAAATGATGAAGTTGAATTGGGAATTACTTATATTAATTCAACCTTGGTGAGGCCCGAGGTCTACCTAAAACCTCTGTCAGTCTCTGGGTTCGAGCACCCGGTTGGGTAGATGCAACTCCACACTATATAAAGACACTTGTCGCTTTTGAGTCTAAGCCACAGCCACTACGAAACTCCCCGAAGGGCCGTAAACATCAAAGTCAGCACATAGCCGCCCCTAAAGAGAAACCACTATGCGGTCTTTACTGACTACCCTTAGCTTAAACTCTTTGTATGAGCTTCATACCCGAAGGTACTAAGATTCTGCAACTCTAAACAGTTAACGGGCTCGCTGCAACTACATATATGTCACAGTACGTCTTTGAAGGGCGCTGAACGCACTAGCCACGTACGCGGACTTCTGCTTGACAAGGTCCTTTTGATAATATTGGGCAGCTCTTATCATAAATCAAGTGCAGTTGGGACACAAGATCGTGGATTGGATGACCGCTAGTCAATTAGTCGCCTCTTACGACAAGCTTTAATCTGCTGTGATGGTATTCTAACCCGCCACCTTACGGGAAAGAAGGACAGTCGGCTGCTACGCGATGTGTGCAAGACCACTATCGGGAGATAAGGAAGTTAGACAGAGTCGTAAAAAACGTTATGGAGATGTGCAGAGGCAGAAACGACGTAAGAAAGTTCTTTCAAAAAGTCAGGCGTATGACTGATACACAGGGTGTACTGAGGTTGTGCAGGAAACACTTCTCTGGATTATAACCGAGCGATGATGGGTATAAAGTCGCTTTCGATGTTAAATTTTCGAAGTTCCCTATCACAGACGTCGGCGTTTATAAACCACCGCCTGGCCATAATACATGCCATGTGCTCAAAAAGGTTGACACCCTATGGCCCTCTCAGGCGTATTGTGTGAAGACTTGTGAGACTTTAAGCCTGACAAGTCGACCATCTACCAGATATTTACACTACGCCAAATCCTGGAAAAGAATAAAGAATACCAAATCGACATCCGTCATTTCGTTGTCGATTATAAAGCAGCATTTAATTTGAGGGTATCATTGGTCGGGTCTTTTGCGGATATGGTTAAGGTATCTCTCTTCCAAAAGACACTGACTTTAGATATTTTTTACCAAGAAGTACAAACCAGCATACAAGCTGCAATGGGCATAGCAAGCGAAACTGTTGGAAATAAAATACATACCTAAAGCAGAGTTCAAATCCGCACCGATAACCGTTTCCAAATTCAAGACCATTTGTATAATTTCAAGGCACCACTTTTTGTATAGGATTGCCATCAATTTGAAATATGAAATATGGAACATTGAAATGGCAAAAAGTCGTCGCATCATGCCAAACGCACTTAATGCGCTGTAATTCTCTACAAGTTGTTGATGTTGTCGTCGTTTCGTGTTGTTGTCGCCGGGATCCGGTTTCACATGCTGCCTGCAACCAAGGGTCGCATCATTCATCAAACCAACATGCTCAACACGCGCGCTGCCTGCCCTTCCAAAACCCCAACCGCTACACTACCCCCAACACAGCAAATGCCATCAAACATAATAATCAAACATCAGCAACATAACAAACGACCCTAGCGAGGTTGCACGACCCGGCCATCCAAACTCTGTAGGGTGTACCTCTTATAGTTGTTGTTGGTTGTGCAACGGTTCTATAAAGCGCTTGGCGTTGGTGGCGGGCCCATCATTTTCTTTACCTTCTAGACATTACTTTTTCTTGGTCTGCTTTTTTTCTGACGCCTTATATAGTATACATCTCTTTTTTTCACACCCAACGAGTTATTGCAAAGCAGTGACGCGGGGCAGAACAGGGCGTGGCAGCGGCAAGCAATGACCTGCCCATACGAAGCGCGCAGCAGAAAATGTTTTCACTCAAAAGCAAATGCAATAAAAAAGGCAATTTATCAGCATAAAATATTATATGGCATGCCATTGAGTTGGCTGTTTTTTTTTTATTTTACACACCGAGCCGCCATTTTCTTTTTTTTAGCACTCCATTTTAGCCAAGTTGCCTTAACTGTGCCTCTAAATGTGGACCATTTGCGCCGGGATTGCGTTTAAAATTTAAACCGCAAATGTTATTGCAGACTTTTTGTTGTAACACTCAAAGTTGTTGTTGTTGTTGTTGTCGCTGAGTGTCTGGCAATTGTTGCTGTCACTCAAATTAGCGGCATTTACAAAAGCATTTGCATGCTTTTAGGCGTCTCGAGCTGTGATTTATATTTTCAATACCTTGAGGCACTTCAAGCATGAGAAAGAGAGAGCGATATAGACAGAGAGAGAGCGAGAGAGAGAGAGCGAGGATTGACAGATAAGTTGACAGATTCAATGGGTCAACACAGGAGCAGCGTCTGCGGAGCGTTTTCTCAAGATGTGCGCTCTCTTATGACTCATGACAGAAGTGAAAGTCAAGAGTTATGCCATTATGCGGCTTAAGTAGCGCCGAGCAAAAGAGCGAGCACTGAGGTACCTATAACTGCTATCACTCCGCAGCAGCTGACTGAAGTACAGTCTGCATAAGGAGCCAAGGCCGTGCAGACAAACACAATATGGGGCAGCTATTGTGGCATGAATATGCGCTTATTTCGTTAAGTTGCTCTTGGCTGCAGGCCAAAAATTAGGCAACAAAAAGTTGCACAACGCGTGGGTGAAATAACGCCTTAGAGACGTAGCAAATACTTGGGCATGTTTTTGATTGAAAGCCAGACTCATACCATGAGCACATAATCAATTATATATTCAATTTACGCAAACTTTGCAAACATAATTTCCAATGCAACGCCCTGATAATGCTGCCTCTCACTCACTTGCTCGAGCAGCCTGCTACACCGTGCTCTTTCTCTCACGCTCCCTCTAAGATGCTGGCCGGAAACTTTTGCGTGTGTCCAATTCGTGTAATAAACTTTTCAAAATTCTGGCAGCGTACGCAACTAGCCCGCAACTGCAACGTACATAGTATCAGGGTCCGTAACTCCCTGGGCAATATCTAGGGCCCGCCCTACCTCTACCTCTCTCTCTGTATAGAGCCCTCACATATGACTTGCCTTATGATGGCTGGCTCGTTTAGCCCCAGCAAAAAGAAACTTACAAAGCCCAAAAATTCTACAACATTCTCCTGGCCCCTTCTGCTACTTTCCCTTTTTCCTTTTTGCTCGTTTTTGTGGCGCTCTTTCTCGCATTTCTTTTCTGGCCCAAAAAGTAGCTAATTTAATAAGAAATTTTCGCAAAACTACACGAAAAAGGCTTAAGTTCTACATGAGTAAAGTTATAGAAAAGTTTAAGTTGCCAAATCTAATTTGCCGAGAAGTGCTGCACGAAGTGGCAGCACCAGCAACAACAACAAAGCCAACAATAACAAGAGCCACTACTACAACTACAACAACAGGAACTAGGAGCAACCGCCTCGAGCTTATGTAGCTATTTGCTCGGATTTTCTGCTGGACTTTTGCTTGGCTTTCAGTGGAAATGTGTGTGAAGCAGCTTTTGTGAGTGAGAGAGTGTCTTAGAGCCTTAGTGTGTGTGTGTGTGTGTGTGTGTGTGTGTGTGTGTGTGTGAGTAGCTTGAAGTTTTATATATGCGAAATTTTATTAAAACAAATAATGCAAGTAAAGTTAGCACACATTTATGGGTTTGTTTGTTTAATGCCATGACCTTAAATAATCAAGTTTTGTATTTCTTTTTCTATTCTTTAAAGAACTTTGCGTCAAATAGCTAAACTAACTTTCTTATTATAAAGGGTATTCGTAGTCTAAATTAGATGAACTAATTATTCAAGACAGCAAAATTTGACCTGAATTTAACACCCTTGTTTTCGGTATTTTTGGGATCACTTTTTGGCTGCAAATTCTTATTGAAAAGGTTGCGCTAACTCGGGACGCCCAGTGGATGTTAAACAGTTAGCTGTGAGTACTCTCTAAAGTGGCTGGTACGCCATCTAGCGTACGAATATGCTAGCGCGAAAGCAATAACAATCTAACGTATGTATGCATGCTATCCTTTTTGCTCTCACTACTAACACAGCAGACAAAAACAAACGCAGCAAACGCGGCACACTCAAGCGTAACACCGTCTGAACGTATAGTCTGTCGTGGCGCCATCTAGCGTACGAATATGCTAGCGCGAAGGCAACAACAATCTAACATATGTATGCATGCTATCCTTTTTGCTCTCACTACTAACACAGCAGACAAAAACAAACGCAGCGAACGCAGCACACTCAAGCGTAACACCGTCTGAACGTATAGTCTGTCTTGCAACCTAATCGGCCTATAACGTTGGATGAAGTGCGCCAGCAGAGCAGTACGAGCTTGACGAACAAGTAGTTAAGGACATTTCTAGCAAATAGGTTCTTTTTTTGGCTATGGCTTTTAAAGCAGTGCTGAGAGTCCACCACTCGCACTGGAAGTTACACTATCACTGTTATACAAATAATGCTGAAGTCTTCGTTTCGAATATTTCTTGGTAGAGTACGGCTAGAGTGTCTTGCAGTATCCAGGATGTTGTTACTGTGCCGTTCAGTTTAGGTTGAAACACTACCTTGGTTCTCCTAAACAGGCTCATCGGGTAGTGCAACTTATTCCTAAGGCGCTTGTTACATGAAGCGAGATTTTTAACTGAGAAAGTGAAAAAATCGACCACAAAATCTCGCTCGATATTAGAATGCATTCTAATATGAAGCGAGTCACATAGTCTCGAGTTTTAGGCGAGATAACTTACAGGCAATATTACCGTGCCTACAAACGTTGCGGGATACAAATCACACGGCCTCGCTTGAAAGTCTCGCTTCGTGGTTTAGGCGCTTATGGGCTGTACAGCGCTGCCCTTTTCTAGGATATCCAAGTCAAATCTCTACTTCAAGCTGCGCAGTTCACCCGATTTAGCTCGTATGCTGACAACACTGTCTTTCTCAAACACGAACTTTAAAATAGCTTTGGCAGATGCTCCTGCTGATATTGTGTTTAATGGCTCCCAGGCTCAGAACTGTATGGTTACGGTTAGGCAAGATGATTTAATAAAAATTATTCGGGATTCATACCGAAACTTATTTCGGATACGGCTATGAAAATTTCGGTTTTCTTTTTTCAATACTATTTTTATTCGATTCACTGATATTTGTTTCGGTTTATCGGTTATACCGGTTTCTATATGAAAACGAAAGAGAATGAAAGTAATAGAGTGAAAAAAGTAAAATTCAAAAATGTTTGCTGAAAAGCAACTATTTTCAAGACAGTGTACGTGTGATGCTGCTTGTGTTGTTGTGTCTGTTAGACCGACTCGCTCGTAGCCAAAATTGAGAATGATAAAGAGTAAAAACTGCACACATGTATACACTGACTTTTGAATGGTCGCTTTTCAGCAAGTGGATTCAATGAAACGGCCAAGGATTCCACTCTATTACTTTCATGCTCTTTGATAAAAACAGTGCCAAAAGAGAACTACAAAAAAAGAAGTGGGAGAGAGAAGCCGATTATATTGTCTAGTGTTTCACTTTTTGGCTACCAGCAGAAGCGGTCCATAGGCATAGCAATTGCAGTTTATCGCAGAAGAAATTCTCTGTTACATGCATTTAAATTTTTTTTTATTTCAATCTTTTCTGCTTCGAGAGTTGCGAATGTTACCGATAAGAAGTGAGATGGCGACACTGTACGATGTATAAATGCTTCGCAGAACGACGGAATGTAAAGCAGAACAAGAAAAAATGTGTAAGCTTGCAAAGAAAGAAACCGAAACCGTATCGATATAAATATATGGGCTTATTTCGGAAAAATTATAACGGTTTCCGGTTATTCTTAATAAAAATATTATTACCGGTTATGGTAAGGTTGCGGTTTCCAAATGCAATCGGTTGTTTTGGATAACGGTAACGGTTAATATTGTGGTTTGAATCCATGCTAAAAACTTTTCATTTATTTATCAGATATTTGAAGGTATCCTCTGACTTTGAAAGCCACTTTAGGACTTCAAGTCTTGTTACATACATATTTACTCTACAATGTTAAATCTTTATTTAAGGATCCTGCTTTAAATTGTGTCAAATTTGTTAACTCTTTAATGGTAAAATTTGTTTTTAGGGTTTTTTTTTATTGTATGCCTTTCTCATTCTCTATCTGAGAAACTGCCTTTCTCTTTATGTGTCACAAAGACTCGTGATTTATTTCTACCAGACTGTCGATAAATTTAATGCGCCAGCATAAAACATTTTACAGGCAATCAATCACCAAGACTTAAGCGCTAAAAATACCCAATATCAAAAGCAACAACAACAAAAGCAACTAACGCTTACACACACATATATATAAAGTAGAGACTACTAACACACATGCTCTACAGGGCCATTTAATTTTTTCATTTTAAGAGTTGCTGTAAAGTTTTGTGGCAACTCTGGCGCGGCTTGCAAATTATTTGCACGTAAATATCAGCGAAATAAACAAAACATTTTTGGCATAATATGACAATAACTTTGCATGTGCGTCACAACTACCAGTTACTCGCACAAACACACACACAGTTAGCTGCTCACAGATACTCACTGACACAAGTACAGACAGTCTCTCATATAACTTATACCAGTAGATTGCAATTACTCAGTCTCTTCGTACTTATATAACTGTAGCAAGTTTCTTTGGCTTTCTCATCTTCATCTTCATCGTCTGCTTGCATTTCTTCATCCTCATCATCTTCTTGCGCTTCTTCTTGCTCTTCAGTTATTCGAGTGTTCATGAATTATATTTGCGGTTTGTTGCCGTTACCAAGAGAGTTACCGGTTGCTAACCGTAAAGCTGTTTGCAACAATTAAATGAAATTGCTATTCGTGTAGAAATTAGACTCTACGCACACTAACACACACACAGACACACACACACACACCCACACACACAGACACACACACACACACACATATACAGACACAGCTAATAAGCCACCGGCTATGATTGCCGCTCACAATTTGGTTGCAGGTGCAAAGGCGATTACTTTAAAAAATGGAAATTGCTTGGCACAAAACGCAGCTGACTAAAAAATATACACACACACACACACCCATACACACACGTACACACTCATAACTATCTATGTGTATGGCTTAATATGCGTGCCCAGCGCACAAAAGTAGGCAATGAAAATTTGTTCATTTCCATTTGACTTCTAGTGCGTATCGCTGAAGGCAGGGATGGACACTTATGAACATTAGCAGTATTTTAAATTTGTTCCAAAACTTAACACATCAAAAATGAAACCAATTAATTCAAAATTGGTTAAATACCACAAGCCAATATTTCGAAGGCTCACAAGTTTTAAAACCAAATCATACGAAGTATGACTGCAACCCTGGCTCTAGCTGAACAAATATCATAACTTCAATAATGAAATATACTATAGACGTACTCATTGAATATGCCTTGACCAATTTGAGGCATAAGCTTGTTAATTTTTGACCAACCTTTTAGAAAATGTTTGTGCTATTTGCCAAACTGGCAAAAAGCAGTTTGATTAAGCCTGTGCACACTATTGCACAGTACTAGTGAGCTACAACAACAACAGCGTCGCAAGCAACTTTGAATTGCCAAAAATTCGTACAGCTTGGCAGGGCTGTGCATTGGGTACAGCAATCTATAGCATGCTTTTTGGCATATTGATTTCGAGTATTTGAAATGTTCCAATTCAGTCAAAAATTCAAATTTTTGCTACTTGAACAGTGTTTCGCATATACGTGTATGTGTGTTTTATGGCTTACCAACACTAGAACACATGCATGTACAACAAAAGCCAACACACATTCTGAATGTCTTATGGGGCAATGCACAACATGATTTTAAACTAATTGCCAGGTGAAAAGCAGCGAAATAAATCGAACTGAAATTATTTTCTATTTTTCGATTTAAGCACCAAAACAAACACTCATACATATTTACGTATATAGCGTATAGAGCAAGCAAATAAACAGCAATAAAAATAGTGGAAGGCGAACTGCGGAGAGCCGAAGTTGCAATACACTGCATTTGGAGGCATAGTATAAGTATATATGTACATGTTGCAATGTAAGGCTTCGAAGCCCGAATATTAGGTCATCTAAATAAAAAATATACAATTTTCGAACGTTCAAACCGGGTAAAAGATTTTAAAGGCTTCATGTTAAAAAGCTGGAAATCTTAGAAATTTGTATTTAAGAACTGTCTACGTATCTCTTATTCACTTTTTAAGAACCCTATAGATAACTCAGACGGATAGAAAACACTCACTCAACTTCCTTCAGAACCTGATGGCGCCGAGGGACATTCAAAACAGATATATTTCGCTCTTTGCGTACTACCGAAGAGAAAGTTTTCGGCTTCCAACGCCCACTGACTCGGACCCAATCGTACAATCGTGTTGCGATGACAGTGAAAAGCGCCGCATATAGAAGGTCCCTGCAGTCGACTCCTTGTGAACTACCGCGTAGAATGTTCAAGGTTTCCGAGGAACCAATGCTACGATCAGAAATGTATAAGCGCCCTGCATCTGTGCGAGATCACCATCGGAAAATGAGGAAGTTGGAGAGGCTCGTTTTCAGCCACAAACAACGAGAGCAGAAAAATCGCGAGCGAGAGATGATAGAGATGTGCAGCAGCAGGAATAACGTTAAGAAGTTCTTTCAAAAAGTCAATCGTCTGGTCGAAGGATTCAGTACCGGAACGTCTTCCTGTAGAGATGTAGAGGGAAATCTGGATGCACAGGGTGCATTGAGGTTGTGTAGGGAACAGTTGTCTGACTTAAAAAGTGGCGATGATGAGGACAATGACGCTTTCGGAGTTAACTTTGCGACACCCTCCATCATAGATGACGGCGTGGATATACCGCCGCCTAGCTATGACAAAGTCAGGATCGCAATCAAGCGGCTCAAGAACAACAAAGCAGCTTATGCAGATGACCTGCCTGCTGAGGTGTTCAACACTGGCGGAAATGAGTTGGTTAGGTTCTTGCACCAGCTCTTTTGCAGAACATTGCTAGAAGAGAGCATGGCCGATTATTGTAACCGTGGTGTCCTCTGTCCTGTCGTCAAGAAGTATGACCCCACGGCGTGCTCTAAGTAGCGGGGTATCAGCCTTCTTTTTATCGCTATAAAAGGCCCTATAAAACGGATTGTGAAAAAGACTAAAGCCATTTGGGCCTTATCAGGTTGTAGGCCTGGTGCATAGATGCACAGAGGACCATTAAGACTAATTCTGTCGCTTGTTTTACTCCTTGGCCTCTTAGGCCTCAAGGAGCAATTATGCTACTTTTTGTAATTGTTCTGGTGTGGAACTTTCATGGGACTTTCGGCGACCAAAATGAAAATGAAAGATTTTTTTGTAGAGAACAAGTGGGTCAGCGGTCAGCGTTCAAAGAACTTGGCAAACGTGGACAACAATCTCTTTGGTCTCAATGAGTCCATGAAAGTATGATATTTTCAATGTGGCTGGGACATGCTTTATGTGTTCTGTTGTCGAATCCGTCTTCACCTGGAGCCTTTCTGAGTTTTAGTTCTTTAAAATGTCCCAAGAGTTTCTAAGCTGCGATGGAACATTTCTCCAAATTCTAGCAATCGCCTTAGCTCCTTCCTTCAGGATCCTTTAGACTTTTTGATTCGGCTATAGCTAGAATCCACAGCAAGTGTCTTGAGCTAGGATCAACGGAAGCATTTGATAGTACGGCATTTGTCTACTTTTGAAGCATTAGTAGTTTCTTTTCTCTACTTAAAACTCTGCGATAAACCACGTTCACTAATGCATTACGTATACGACATAGCTGCTTTCTGAGCATCCTTTTAATAAAATACACACATACAAAACATATTGCGGCTACTTTTACCAAAAAAATCAGCTAATAGCTGTTATGGTTCTACATCCTGGTTATCAATTATGCGCTTTATTTTCTATTTTGAAACTCCCATTGTGTCTTTTGATTCGAAATTCGAAAGTGAACCTCTTATTGAACTGTGTGGAGCTCAGGAAACTACTACTATCATATGACACATTTATATATGTGAAACGCCTTATAAAGAAACACATATATTAACGATTGTAATCTCTAAAATTAGATAAGCACATGTTCACATTATGAATATTGTAGAAATCAAACAATAAAGCGTTACAAACCGGGTCATAAAATCACAATATCCTACACTAACTTGAGTATATAAAAGCTGTCTGGCAAACTCACGTTCCGAATGAAATGAATGAAAAAATGTTTGCAAAGTAAAACAAAAAGTCCAATACAATGCAATTTTTTAACGCTTCCCTTTGCATACACTCCATTTCTCGAGAACCATTCGCCACCCCGCACTGTTTTAGGGAGGGTAAAAAAAATTCCACTATCCGCTGGCATGCGCTTCAAAAAGTAAATTCCGCTTTAATCCTAGACAGACGTCAGGGTCTGCATAGCGCAGCAGACACTCCCATAATGAAGTCCAATCGTAGAGTCCAAATGTTTTCGTATATTCGCGAGTTCGTTGGAAGCAACTTCCTTAAACAAGAAGTGAAAAAATGCATGAAATCAAGTCAAAGCGGAGTCACAGAAAGAAACACAGAGATAGCGTGAAAAAAATAAAATAAATGTTTGAAATTGAGTTTGAAAATAAATTAAATTATCACGGTCGCCATGTAAGTAGTCGCAGATTGAGTTAGGATTGAACTGGTCGTGGGCTCTGGGGGGCACTTCCGGGTGTGTTGGCGATTGATGTGCCCAAATGAATTGATTTCGACTTAAATGCCAATTTAAAAAGGCAGCAACTTTCGACACGGCGGCCAAGATAAAGCCATCGAAGGGTAGTTTAAGCAGTAGTTTGGGATTGCCAAACCTTGGCAATTTTGCATATTGCTCGGGCCATTCCCTGTCTGGCAAACTGGCAGCTAAAAAACAAAGTATTCGGAAGTAAAAAGAAGAAAGGTAAAGTAATTCCTGCAAATTCTATTATACTTTGAAATTAGTTTGTCAAGTTGCGTGCAATGTCTGGTAAAAGTTTTCGCAAAGCCGAAAATGCAATTAATGATTAAACCGCAAATTCGAACTTGCATTCATTTGCTAATGGCGACAAACAGACAGGGAAAAATACATATATACAGTTTACATAAGAAGCAAAAATATAGTTGTGGTTCAACTGTGTGTGTTTGTATTGAAAGTATTAGAACGAATCTAATTGTTAACAATATATGATATGATATATGGACTATGAATTATGGCGTTTGTGCAATAGAGTCGCTAAAGAGTCACAACGAAAACAGCATTGTAACCGTGGCTCATACAATAAAGCGACTGCCAAAAGTCATCCAAACAATTTAGTAGCTCTGCTGTTATTGAACTTTTTCCACTGTGTAGTTTTTTGGGGTTAAGGTTTAAGACTAGAATGCTGATGTGTAACTAAGCTATGCTTTCTTTGAAGAAGTAAAAGTGGTTCGGTTTCCGAACGGACGCATCTTTTCTCAAATGACTAGCGAATCGTACGAATGAGATGCAGCAATATTACTCCAACGCACTCACACAGCAGCAATTTTTGGGAATTTTTAGAGTGAAAGCTACTACTACTCTAATATTCTCCGTTTCTATCTCTAGCAACGACCGAGGCAGAAGTCATGAGGATTGCAGGTTCATTCTCACCTCGTCGGTCTTGCCCTTAAACCTATACCAATAAGCCAGGAAGCATCCATGTCCTGTCAGTAGTTGGGCCAGTGAAGTCCATATGTTCGTGGATGGATTTCCGAAATCAAACTTCTTGTACAGGTGAAAAATGTTTTTTAACTCACATGTCATCTCGCCTTAAACGGCTGCCAGGAGGTTGAAGAGTGACATTCCTGCAAGGACCATAGCTAAATTCTCGAAAACCGTACACTAGAAGTGCACTTCACCGCTATGCTACCTTGCACCCGTAGCAGTAACCCGCCGCCGCCATTGCAGCTGCCAGAACTGCTCCTTCCGTCAATTGCGGTATTCAGCCGCTGGCAACACGCCAAGGATCAAAGGTACACGAAATCGTTGTCGATTTAAAGCGGTCTCAATTTACTTTCTGTTACTAACGAGAACAGCCCGTTATGTCCTAGCCCGTCAGTGTCTAGGCTGATTACTTTATGGGTGTTGATCCCGAAACCATGTAACGCCTTGTCGACAGCCACAGTTTTGTCAGCAAAGCTCGCAATGGTCGTACCTTCTGATACACAACACAGCTTCATTACATTCCACAGAATGGGACTCAGCACTGATCCCACTGGCACTTCGCTGGAAACGGTTTGCTGATTTCAACCGGAACCACTGACGTATAGCAAGAAACAAATGTGGTCTAGCATCTACAGTATGCTAAGTGCAAGCACGATGCTGTGCCATCTGACCCTTTTGAAAGCGTTTCATACATCTAGTGTATTAATTACGTAGTACTCTTTGTACCCCTGCTTTGAAAACAACTCTGCCTTTTTCCTCGATACCCAGCATGTAGTAAAAAGTCAAATAACTTTTTACAGCTACAGTTTTGCTTGGTTGTGTCGCTAGAGGCGCAGTTTTATTGTTGCGGTGTGCATATGATGCATAAAAGCGGATTTGCTGCAGGGCAATGTCCACAGACATCTTCGGTGGACTTGCTATTGCCAATTGAGGCAAATTCCTTGATTGCCTCATATGCTGATGATACTCTCTGCTCGTCAGCTTGGCCAGTAAAGCTGCTGCAGCCACACACGAATTTTGAGGTAGCTTTGGCAGACGGTCCTGCAGATTTTCCGGTTAATGGCTCCAAGCGCCAGCACTGTGTGTTCACGCTCAGGCAATTCTATTGTCTTTCCGTCAGCCTTCAAAATGCGATTATGCCTGTTGTGTCCGATGGCTGGATATAAACTTTAACTAACGCCTTTCCTAGAGTAAGCCTATTAAAATGCCCATTATTGCTTGCTATTCGAAGCTTAGATGGCTCCTAAGATAAAGGAGCCAGGTGAACTTAAACGAGTTGAACTTGAAGGTGTTTGTTGAGAAGTCTGTAATTGTGTCTACATGGAAGCATGGTTACAGCCTATATATATTATAGATTTGCGCAATGTATGTAACAGTCAGAAGAAGGCATTCCATGGGCAAATATTATCAGGAGCAATAGTCGATTCGATATAGCCATGTCCGTCTGTCTATCTCTCCGTTGGTCCGTGTTGGTCTCTGTTTCTCAGAGACAAGAAGAGTTAGTGCCACAGAGTTTTAGATGCGCATTTTCCGCAAAAGAAGAGTAAATTTCTCACACTCTTCCCCCGTGACAGAAATTCGTAGTTTACACCCACACTATGAAAGCTTTCTAATTGAAACTTGGCTAAGTTATGCACTTTATTATTGTGCAGTAATATAAAAATGATCAGAATTGGATAGAAACTTTCAAATATATAGGTAAAAATATATCACTTTTAGAACTATAAACTGCAACATAAATTCTCTTTTATAGCAATGTTGAGATTAACAGTTATATTAAGGCCACCAAATTTGATGGGTAAATTTGGTGTTAGGCTCATAAACCAAACAATGCTGACCATTTTCCAAATTATCCTTTCTACACCAGTAGTTTTATTTACACCTCAACTCATCGTTTATTCGAAATCTGCTTTTCATGGGAAAAAGTAATGCAAAAAACTTAGGTATATCACTGGGCCATTGTGAGATGTGGAGCTTGACTACACGTTTCCTTTTGATTTAATCATGCACACGAAGATGGTTTGAATTACTGCTAGTAACTAGAATGATGGGCGGAATGCCCACCCCAATGGAGGTTCGTTGGCCAAAAAATGCTTCTGTAACAATATCATCAAGAAAAGTATTTGGCGCTTTATATATCTGTTTTCCTAATTACAATTAATTGCATATTATGCAAATAATGCCCTTTGTTTGTGCAAATAACTCATTTTCGCGTACAAATAGGTAAATTTTTTTGCAAATAACCTTTTTTTTTTTGCAAATAACCATTAAAGTTTGTGCATAAATTTCTACTTTTTCTTTTATACAGAAGAAAAATTTCCTTTTACAAAGACATATTTTTATTCAGTATCTGTAATAAGTTGTTTGATATGCCAAAAACATACATTTTTAATTCAAATATCTTCTCTTGTTTCTGCAAATAACCGATTCTCTGGTTTAAAAGCATTCATTTTTGTTTGCATATAATTAATTTTCTAAGCCTAGGATATTTAAACTCTGCACTTAGATACATATGCCACACATACGTACATATTAACTTATCTACTAAGTTATCCAATTTATGAACTTCTATTAGCTGAAATTACGGAAATTGTGTGCATTCAAATGCATCCGCTTAACTTACAACGACCTAATTAATTTCCCGAAAATCAATAAATTATATAATTACAGTAGTTTATTTAAATGCAGTTTACACAATTTGCATTGGCACTTTAGGGTACATATATTTATGGCACTCAGTGTACTTATGTATATGGAACATTATTAGCAGGCGTTTTAAGTGCCTCCGTGTTGCCATTTGCACCTTTTACAATTGCAACTTGCTTTTTTTTTATTTATTGTGCCGTACAGTAGGCAACGTGACTTGCAACATGAATACGGGTTTTGAAGCATGCTGGAAAAATGATAACGTAAATATGACCATGATACAGTGAAACGACAGCGACAGCGTTGCCAAGTCTGCAAGAGTGCCGTAAATTGTGCTTTTGTGGCGCAGCCGCAACGAAGTCCAAATGTGCTACACTAAAAGTATATAAAAGAGATGGAATTAAGGTCATCAAAGCTTACCCAGGATTTTAAAATGATTGCGCGTGGGGTTTGGAACTCACTGCTTAAAACCCAACACCTGCGCCTGATGGAGTGCTCACGGCAGGTCGTGACCCGGTAACTGGTAGTTATAGCTAGTTAAGAGAAAGAAGAAGATGAAAAGCCTTGTAAGCTGTTTACCGAAGGAATTACGCAAAGCCATCCAAATGCCAGAGACATCATAGACTGATTAAAGGCCTATAATTCATTCTGATTTGATTTCGATTTATCTTTTGTGAAGTGTTTGAATGGAACAATGGATAGCTTATGTGCTGCTTAGGTTGTTCTTTCTCTTAGACCGACTCATTCATTGGCAAAATGGAGAAAGAGCGAAACAAGCGCACATGCTTACAATGTTTTACGAATTGACGCATTTGAACAAGTCAAGGATTTCACTCTACAAAGATTTCATTTCAGATTTTTTCTACCCTTCACAAGTATTTTGTCTTTTTTTACATTTTCTCTCCATCATCAATGATTTTATATTGTCAGTTGTTTTATTCTCATGATTTTTCAGCTGTTCATTCAAGCCACAAACAGTTTTCGTATGACAACTCTTAGTATAATGAGTGTACCGCGAAAATAAATGTTGTGAATAACAAACTGGCCACGGGTTTTTTATATGGAGTTTGACAGCGAATTAAAAATTTCGCCTATCTGCATACAAGGCTTGAGGCAAAAGTGACCAGCTGTGACAAAACTCAGCTGACTTCGCAAGTAGTGGAACTAAACTAACAGCTATTCTGAATTCTTTGTTACGATTTGAAACATCAACAAAAGAGCCAGTGTTTCGTGCTCCTTTTTAAAATGTTAGCAAGCAAGATGTTATAAGTTTCAGACAAAGGTTGATAAACAGTTTCAAACGTATTCAAGTGTTTCAAAATAACTTAAGCCAGCCAATTATTTGGCACTTACCACCTAGTTTTCCCAGCGCAAGCTAAGATCAGTTCCTATAAATGCACCCTGAGGTATGCAACACATTTTTTACAACCTTTCCCTGTGTACGAACAGTTTTAATGTTCCTCGATTTTGTTTTCATTTGCCTTTTTGGTGTAGCGCAATGTTAAGATGTCTTCACACAATTCGTGCGAAATAAATTTCTGGAAATTGCAACTCATGTTTCTTGTGCTTGGCTTCTTCTTTGTAGTATGTGCCGTTGCTACTGTATCTTCTGCTTCTTATTCCGATTCTTGTGTTTCCTCTTTGCGCTATTCAACTACTAGCACTTTTGCTCTCCCTTTTGCTCTCCCTTTTGCTCTTCCTTTTGCTTTTGGCCTGGTCTTGTGCTTGTCTAACCTTGAACGCTTCGTTAACTGCATTTACGGCTGCCTAGTGCGCAGTTAGAGCTGCTTTAGGCTAGTGTGTGTGAGTGTATCTCTGTGTGTGTGTGTGTGAGTATCTGTGTGTATAGGTATATGTGTCAGCCATGTCATACGCATTTCAAACGAATTTCCGCACTGGCGCCATTTTTTTTTCTTTCAACAAACGCTGCAAATGGCAATAAAACTTTTGTGCTCTCAAATATGTGCAGCTGCGTAAGTATGTGTGTGTGTGCTGCATCTGTGTGTGTGTGAGAGATGACTTCATACGTGCCATCGCAGCGAGTGAAAATTCATTAAAACTTTCGCAATTACAAGCGGCATTTACAGTCGTAAAATCGTTAATTATTTTCCATTTGACGATTGCTGCAACTTCAAAGCGGCAAAAATCACGCACAATGTGCAGCCGCACGCCCTCTGACGTCATAAAGCCCTACATTTTGCCAATTGGTTATCCACAGCTATGTGACTTTATGAGATTTGTACACAAAGTCGAGTCGAGTCATCAAGTCAAGTTATGTCAGTCAATCGAAGTCTTTAATATGCACAATTAGTGCTGTGATTAGCTTTGTCAAGATGATAATTATATTCTTGTTGCAGACATAATTGTTGCCAACTTGTAAACTCATTATGACATTTGACATACAGTCTATCAATAGCTTTTTCTTCCTCACTCACCTGCTCGCAAATATGTTGCTCTATTTATGCGCTGTGGCCAACAACTCGCAATTTGTTGTCATTAAATTAATGAAGTTGGTTCGACAAACCTTTAAATATTTATCAACATTTGTCGTCAGCCTTAGCTTAGCTGTAACCTCACTGTTGTTGTCTCTATAGCCATTCCGCTCAGACACAGGCTTTCACTTGGAACTGATTGAATTTCATGCAACAATCAAATAGCAAAACTGTGCAACTCAGGAACTCAGGAACCCTGTTGGACAACAGCCGCCGCAAAATCGTAAATTAGTCTCTGCAATTATGTTTACCTACATCTAATTAGCTTAATTGAAATTGGACAAAAGCCACCACGTACAAATAACGTTACCCATGCAAACACAAAAACATATAGTACATGCACTGAGAGAAACTTACTAACTTAAGTTTCCGTTAGCGGGTTACGGCCTGACGTATGCCACTGAGAGAAACACTGTGCTGCTTAAAAGGCAAGCTTATTTTTTTCAGATTCAGGATTAATTATCGATATTTCGCTTATCGAAGTTTCATTCGATTCAGCAAATCCCATATAGCTTTAAAAGCGTACTTCCAGTCACGTTAAATCATATGCAAATTAAAGTTTTATTAATGTCGGTTCAATGTCACATTGGGTCTATATTGGCTCGATTGTGATTTACAGGGTATAAAAATTTATCTCATTTTCCTTTTCCAACTAAGTAAAATGGTGAAGTGAAGATGGTTTTTCCAATATACTAAGAAACAACCAAAAGTCGTTAGTGGCTCTTTATAAATGATATCATCAAACATCTGTTACGTCATGTATCAACAGCGTTGGACGAAACATAAATTTTTCGTTCAATGTGCTACTTAGCAACTCACGAAATATCGAATTTTTTGAAATAGCGATGATTCGAAAACGGTTGCTGCATTCGAAATCGGCGTTCCCAAATATGCCGGAAAGGTACGTTTAAGTCATGGGCCTCTTATTGATGTAAAATTCATTACCTAGTGCATTAGCATCCTTCTTTTCTTCTTATAAAGATATGCATTATAAATTATAAAAGGAGTACAAATCAGGATTGTAGTCAGGCTTGGTCAGCTTATTTATTATTACCATCTATAAGTTTTTTTACCTGCAATTTAACCTCGGGTATTCGACTTAAGGACGTGCAGATTTTTTCCCAGTGCATGTTTTTGTGTATATGTATGTATGTAAACGTTGAATAGAGGTGAGTATGGCAATCTTCCTGTTGCCACATTGACAATTGTGCATTGGCCAGCTTGTTGGCATGCGCTGCTCATTGCCAGCGATTATGTGCCATGATTAGCCCAGCGAAGCAACCAAGTAGCCAAAGTCATCCGGTTGAGTCCTTGGAAATGTTAAACATCATTTTGTATGCTGCTCAGCGGAGATTTGAAGCTTGTTGCATATCTTCATGCTGATCACAGCCAGCGTGACCATAGTTCAAAAGCCCAAACCCAATTACATGCTCGCCACTCTCGTTGCACAAGCCGCAGCCTCAGCAGTGCATGCCTCAACACTCACACCAACACACTCACACACACACTTGCACATAATCGCACGCTTAGAAACCGCATTGAGTTAAGCAGGTGCATCGCTTTAAGACTTACGAGGCTTGCGGCTAACCCAAGGCAGGCAAATCCGAAGGCGAAAGGCGTGGCGGGGGATGCTGGAAGCGTATCCATGGCATAAACACTCACACAGACGCGCTCTCACACGCAATAAGGGCAACGGAAAAAACTAACGTAGAGTCGAGTTACGCCATTTTGCAACCGCGACACTTAGCGCTGACGCGCCACATTAAACACCAACGAATGCGTTTTGGCTGCACACAAACACACACTAGCAGAGAGACTCACACACACACACACACACACACGCACACACACACACACACACACACACACACATACACACGCACACACACTGGTGTAGATATAAAGCCCGTTAGTTGCTGCTGCTAATTTCAGTCAACTCTGCTGTCGTCGCGTTGGGGCTGCCAACTTGGTTTTGTGCGCATCATCAACGCAGAAACTAATGCGAAAAGTTTTGCGGAATTTTTACTTTTAATTGTTTGAGTGTTTGCGCGTCGAGCGCTTTGCACAAAGCAAAGCCAAGAGCTTGGCCAGAAAGAGACAGAAAGAGAGTAAGGCAGCTATGAAGCCAGTGCAAGGAGGGGAGCAAATGAGTAAGCGGAGCGCAGAGCGTGCAAGAGGAAAAGTCTTGCCACAAACACCGCAATTTAGTTAAAGCATAACAACGGCGAGAATGTTGCGGCAAGAAAACCGCTTAAATCCTTTACTCTCTCTCTGTCCCTCTCACACTCTCTAACTATCTCACTCGCACTCACTCACAAACACTGCTCAGCTGGCATGCGTGCTGCAGCAAAGTGCAGAAGATTAAATGTTCATTTCGAACGCAAAAAAAAAGAAACCCTCAAATAAATAAATAAAAGAGAATATTACTTCGTTTTGTTTCCAAGCAAAAAGCTCTATTTTCTTTGGTTTGATATTTGTTTGTTTTGTTGGAATACTATTCGGAAAATACAGATAGTGAAATTTTAAAATTTCAATATATCTTTGGTCGGTTTCTTAACCAAAACCAATGAAAATAGCTTAACCTGCGCCGCATTTTGCTCAATTTAAAAATTTTAGATTCATAAAAAAAAAAAACTTCCTTTACATAGTTTGCTTGGTGAATAAATGGAAAATTTGTATTTTGTAGTTTTGATTCTAACTAGGGTTTTGATGCATAAGATTCACGTAAAGCCCTAATACAACATGTGATTTTAAAAAGCAAAAACCTTTTATTAGAAAAAAGTAAAAGTTCGGTTTAAAGTGCATAAATTAATCAGAAGTTCAAGGCGTTGTCGGATGAAATCGTAAAAGTAACCTGGCGATAAACTCAAACATAAAGAGGTGCATTAGGAATTGTGTTGCATTTCAAACCAATTTAAATGAAATCACACATGCCACTCCTTTTTGCGTTTTTTAGGATTTTTCGCAAAAGACGGGAAATTCATCTTCTTTTCATTTTTTCTCCTTATAATATAATTTTATACTTTTACTTAGAGAGTATAAGAAGTAATGAATTTAATGACACTCTGTGAAGTTCCCGAATTAATATCGATATCATCTGCGTATGCAAGCAAGCGGGCACCCTTATCGAATACAATTCCGCTCCGATGTACTTCGGCCTTTTGCAGAACATTCTCTTCAAAAGGTTGAAGAGGACGCAGGAGAGGGCAGCATCAAAAGGCTCGGAGAAGCTCTTTCCTACATTGATGGAGCTGAGTGTATTTCTCAACGTCATTCTGAACCGTCTTACCAATTTTGCAGGGATTCCAAACCCAGACAGTTTGGCATATAGGCGATCCCTCATAGGCCTTTCACATGCTGCCTTATAATCGACAAAGAGATGATGGGTGTCGATTAGGTGTTCGTGGGTATTTTGCATGATTTTGTGTGTGAATATCTGATCAATGGTGGACTAACCAGGCCTAAAACTACACTAATTAGGCCCAATCAGTTTTTTCGAGATTGTCTTTAGTATTTCACATGACAAGCTCGATAGGAAGACTGCTACTACGGCCACCCTTCTAGAGGGCATTCCTGAATAACTCTGCATTTCATCTTGAGCCACTTGATTGCGACCCTAACTTCCTCATTGCTATGCGCTTGTATGTGCACTGTGGTTGGGAACGTCTTGAAGTTAACTCCGAAATCGACAGTTTTCCCGTCATCACATGACAATAAGCCGTAGAAGTTTCCCCTCCGCATTTTGAGTGCACCTTGGGCATCTACTACCAGATTTCCATCTGCATCTGTACAGGAAGAGGCCCCGGTACTAAATCCTTAAGGTATAACCTCCCAACGTTATTCATGCTGCTACCCATCTCGGTCTCCTTTCGCTCGCTATATTCCTTCTCACATTCCAAATTTTCCTCAAGCTTTTTCTGTTCCCTTTAACCCTTATTTTATATTATATTAACCAGATTGATCATGTTATGCTTGATGGAAGGCATGCATCCAGCGTGCTTGATGTTCGTACGTTCAGAGGTGTCAACATCAACTCTGACCACTACCTTGTTGAAGCCAAGGTTCGCATGCGTCTAATCATAGCGAATAATGTGCGATCTAGTGCGCAGCGAAAGCTGGACATCACAAAGCTGCAATCAAAGCAGACTGCTGAGGCCTTTTCCGCTCAACTCTCTGAGCAGCTCACTCAACCTCTCTCAGAACCTGATAACGCCAAGCGACTCTGGAAGCATATATCCCACTCCTTGCGTTTCGCCGCGGAGAACGTCCTTGGATTCCAACGCCTACTGCCGAGGAACCAATGGTACGATCAGGAGTGTATAGAAGGACCCTGCAGTCGGCAGCCACGCGATCTGTGCGAGATCACTATCGGGAAATGAGGAGGATGGAGAGACGCCTTTTCAGACGCAAAAAACGCGAGCAGGAATGACGTTAGGAAGTTCTTTCAAAAAGTCAAGCGTCTGGCTGAAGGATTTAGTACCGGATCGTCTTCCTGCAAAGATGCAGAGGGAAATTTGGTAGTGGATGCACAGGGTGCACTGAGGTTGTGGAGGGAACACTTCCCTGGCTTGCTATCGGGCGATGATGATGACCCGGAGCTAACTTCCCGATGTCCCCAATTATAGACGACGGCGTGGATATACCGCCACCTACCTATGACGAAGTCAGGGTCGCAATCAAGCGGCTTAAGAACAACAAAGCATCTGGTGCAGATGACCTGCCTGCTGAGCTGTTCAACACTGGAGGCAATGAGATGGTAATATGCATGCACCAACTCTTTTGCAGAATATGGCTAGATGAGAGCATGCACGATGATTGGAACCTTGGTGTCCTCTGCCCTGTCCTCAAGAAGGGTGATCCCACGGTTTGTGCTAACTACCGTGGTATCAGTCTACTTTCTATTGCATATAAGGTCCCATCAAGCGTATTGAACTGATTGGACCTTATCAGTGTGGTTTTAGACCTGGCAAGTCCACCATAGACCAGCTATTCACACTACGCCAAATCCTGAAAAAGACCCACGAAAAACAAATCGTCACCCACCATCTCTTTGTTGATTATAAAGCAGCGTTTAATAGCCCGTTGAGGGATCGCGTATATGCCGTACTGTCTGAGTTTGGTATCCCTGCAAAGTTGGTACGACTATGCAGAATGACGTTGAGCAACACGCGCAGCTCCGTCAAGGTAGGAAAGAGCTTCTCCGAGCCATTTGATACCAAGCGAGGTTTCAGACAAGGCGATGCCCTCTCCAGCGACCTCTTCAACTTTTTGATGGAGAATGTGTTGCGAAAGGCCGAAGTGAATCGGAACGGGACTGTATTCTATAAGGTTGTCCAGCTGCTTGCATACGCAGATGATATCGATATCGTCGGGCGTACAAAGCGAGCGGTTACCGGAGCCTTTGCGGCTATTGAAAGAGAATCTTCATGCATGAAGAAACTCCTGCGAGAAGAGTCTTCAATATGGTTGTCGAAGGGAAGCGACGAAAGGGAAGACCATGTCTCCGTTGGAAGGACCAGGTAGAGAGTACGTATTGGTTTGGTATTACCAATTGGAAAAGGCTCGCGCAAAGCAGAGACGCCAGGAGGAGAGCTTCACATCAGGCCGTAACCCGGTAACGGGTTGTTATGGCCAGTTAAGTAAGTAAGTTAACCCTTATTTGGTGCTTTGTGTTAACAGTCCTAGTTTGTCGCGTCCTTAATCTGCTTTTGTTTTGCGCACTTTGCATTTCACAATTTATCTATAATGTATCTATGGCTCTTCTTTTTGTGTCTTTTTCTGGTTAAAACTGAAAAGATAGAGAAGAAAGATAGTCTCCTTGAGGTCAGCCGCTCCACTGCATATCTATTAAGAATATCATGCGCATTACTGTAATAACTCCTTTATGAAGAACCTCGGCCAGGGTCTAGACCCCGAGGCCACTTATGGCCGAGCGGAGACTGCAGCTTTTCTTTTGCGTAGTTCCTATAACTGTAAAAAAACGGATGTGCGCACAGATATGTCTGTTTGTGGGCGTGTGTGTGTAAGTGTGTGTGTGTGTGTGTGTGTGTGTGTGTGTGTGTGTGTGTGTGTGTTTCATTAACACATTTGCTTTACGCTGCAAAAAGCGAAAGAAGAATAATAATAAATAAATAAATTGCGTAACGTGTTGCCCATTGCGGCAGTTAATTTATATACATTTAATTAGTTTTGCAATATGGCGGTACGAGATTTTTCGCAAAAACGCCAACTGAATGAGTGTTGTGAGAGAGTGAGTGAGTGAGAGAGTGAGTGAGTGAGTGAGAGAGAGAGACTAGTACTCACAAGCGAGTGTGTGAAAGAAGGGTTAAGGACGTCAGAGATTGGCATTTGTGCTCGGGGCTGCTCAAAGCAAGTTAAAACGCGTTTTATGTGGAGTGTTCCGCACATTTTTGCAACTGTAAATGCATAACTTCGTTTATGTGTGTGTGTGTGTGTGTGAGATGGTTTTTATATTATTTGCTTTATGCGTGACAGTTGTTTAATTAAAAGTTCAAAGGCAAACCGAAAATAAAGTATGCAGGATATATCGTAATCTATAAATAAAGTATCATATCCAACATTTGCCAAAAATTTTAAATCATTTTTGTATGGAAATAAAAATTTAAAAAAAAAAAAACTTATATAACAAATATGTTTTATTGCTTTCAATGTTTGTCGTTATTGAACTTGCATAATAATTAAAAGCATTAAAAACTTTAAACATTAACTGCTGAAAATGGACTAAAAGCATAACAAATTAAATATAAATTGGTAACAGAAATATTTATTTTCTTTTCCTAAAAGTTTAAACTTCTGAGCAAGGGACTTCAATGTCAAGGATACTTCGATGAAATTGTCTTTATCGCGCTAAGACGCAGGGAAGACACTCTCTCCGATAAGGATAAGACACCACCTACGATTGGTACAAGGAAGTTGGACTAAACTTAAGCCCTGCAAAGACCATACAGCACCATTGAATAGACGCTACAAAATGCAGAAAATGAAACATCTTTGCCTCAAGGGAGTTCCCATTTACACAAACAGAGAAATCAAGGATCTTGGGATAACATTTGACAGTAAACTTAAATTTGGCTCCCAATGTATCTTACAAACGTGACTAGTAAATGCATTAGACCATTATACACGTGTGTGGCTATACCTGATGGTAATAAGACCGATGCTCACCTACGGAGCTTTTTGTGATCTGGGGATCAAGAATTAAGGTGGCCTCAGTAAAGAATGATCTTATGAAAATACATAGGCTGGCCTGTGTATGTACGAAAGGAGAAATGAGAACCTGTCCAACAGCGGCATTGGAATTTCTCATGGATTTAACACCACTTCACATAATTATTGAACTCCAAATGAAAGCAAGTTTACTAAGAATGTCTGTGGAAGTCACTGGCAAAGTCAAGCAGAGCAGTTGTTGGTATAGAATATATGGTCTGCCACGCCTCCTTCTGCCTGTTGCATACATTGCACAAATCTTTAATACCCTTTTACACTTTGTGTACAGGGTATAAACAGAGATTGTTCTATTTTTGAGGATTCGAATTCTCTACGACCTCATGATTTAACAGTATGCCATGACATAGATATCTTCTTAGGAACGCAAGGAGGTCTGTGCCAATGAACTGAACATGGAGGTAAAACATAGGAAAGCGTAAATTAGAAAATTTTCAAATTTTTCTTTAATATGTAAGTCAGCCTTTACTTTACCCATCATCTCTTCCACATACGCTTCAATTGATAGACCGAAGTATTGAGAATTTAATTGCATATATCAAACTCGAGATTAAAAGTAGAAAAGGTTTCACTAACTTTATATTTGCGGTGCTCGAAACTATTTAACATGCATTTAGAGTTTATGCATCCTTTGAGTGTTGCAGTTTTAAATGCTCCACCATATCGGTGGAGTTCTTAGAGCACCTTCAAATGTTGCATCTGAAAGCATGTTTTAAGAGACGCAACCTAAAACGTGCAACCGGCAGTTTACATAAATCATAGGCACTGTGTTACGTCATGTCTCTTGTGACTTTAATTCATCACAACAGCACAAACTAATCGAAATTAATCCACAGCCAAGGTAGAATATGAAGAATAGATTTTCTAATAACTGTAAGCTTGTTACAGTTGTAGCCAAATTGAAATTGATTGTTTGCAGTGTAGCTGCCCATAAATACCGGATAGTAGGGGATTGGTAGAGAATGCCCAAACAAAAGATATTGAAAGCAAATCAGTTCAAAATTCATACATTTTTGTACGAATAGAAGATAAAGTTTGAATGCAACTGAAAATCTACATATAATCTAACTTTACACAGTTGCTAAAACTTAAAAATGGCAGACATCATAAGCAAAACAACAACAACAATAGTAATAAGACAATAAAAACAGCTACAACAACAAATCGTTTTGTACTTTTGGATTTAATTAAGCAAAAAGCATGCGTAAATCGTGTACTTTAACTACCGTTTCGAATTGTAAACCAAAAACACAATACAGTTATCCACACACACACACACACACACACACACACACACACACACATACGCACAAAAGCTGCTGAATATTTTCACATTACACACATATACATAGACGCACACATACAGTACTGCTCAGGAACTTACTAGAATTACACCTGAGTTTACAGATTAGTAACTACTTTCAGTTATTTGGAATTTTGTTATCTTCAACTACTTTTAAGTCCTGTCATGTTATGTTTTTTACTAATAATTTCTGACACATGAATGCATAAAGCACTCCGGGGTACTACCGTAGGGAGTACTTCCGAATGGAATTCGGAAAGCCTTGCAGCTCTACTCATTAGAATTAGTTTGGGAAGTAGCTCGAGAAATACTTCTGGATGTAGTTTGGGAATTTTGAAGTCATTACCAGAAGTTATACCTTACCACTTACTGGTAAGTAGTTTGGAATGTAGTTCTCGACGTTATGGACAGAAAAATTCGAAGAACTTCCGGAACTACTTACTGATAAGTACCTCAAGAATATTTCTGGTTAGTACTGCAGAAAGTACTTTTGGTATGTACTTCAGTTAGTATTTCGGGAGGGGCTCTTCGTTAAATTATTCGAGAAATACTCCACAAGTACTTCAGAAGTATTTTTTGTTACTCAATAACACAGGTCAATAACGTTTAGTTGTTGGAAAGCTAAGGGTTATTTCCATAATTTGATGCATAGAAGCCGAATCCGGAGTCAGAATTGGCCTATTTCGTCACGATTTTGAGATAGTTGAGGCTATGTACCCACCTAACGGCGATTTTTTTTCCTACTAGTACCACTCTTACCCTTTAATTTAAGAGTTCAAGATATCAATTAAGATTTTTTTTCACAAAGTTATGGCTATTCGAATTATATCAAGTCATGACCGAAGTAATTTGCTGTATAGCAAAGGGGGTTAGAATTGGCCCAACACGTCAGGATTTTGAGATATATGATGATGTAACTGGATAGACACAGGACGCTTTTTGGGTACATAACCTCAAATGTCTCAAAATACTTCGGAAATGGCCCTTAGCTTTCCACCACCTGACCTGACCCTGGTAATTGTAGAATAATTGTGTAATTTGATATTGAGGAAAAATCATAAATTTGAAAATTGTTTGTAATACAAAATGCATTGAAATCAAAAACGTACGAAAATTCTCTCTCATAACTAAAAAACAATTTTGTTGGTATAGAAGAAAGTTTACACAATAGAAATTATTTTTAATTCAATTGTAAGCTATGTTGAACTTTTTCATTATGTCAACAGCATTTAGCTGTTGTAGCACGACATTCTACAGGCAAAATCCTACTATATAGACTTAGCTCTCTTTAGGATCTCTATAACGATAAAAAATGTGTCAAAACAGTTTATTTCTAAGCGTACGTGACGTCACTAAACAAGCCTTCTATCACTCATTGGTGTCATGTATCTCATTTTGGACTGCAAAGTTCAGAGCAATGCATTAATGCTACATAATAATGTTCAAAGAGCAAGCTAGAGGAAGAGAAGAGGTTAAATGAAAAAGTTTGTTGCCAAACGAAAAGTCCATCAGTAAAACTCTTTCACTAAGTCAACTAAAATATCAAAGCAAACCAAATTATAGCGAAAGCAATGCAACAAAAATTGTGAGCAAAACTTTTTATGTGCAAACAGTGGGGTGTAAAGAGAGAGACAAACACAAGGAGCGAGTGAGAAAACACTAGCTCGTCAAAATCATTGTCGTCGTTTTACTGCTGCTGAACAATTGCGGCTTTCTAGGGTTAAACGCGCTAGTTGCTTAAAGCGCAATCAAAAATTAATTGCACTTGGCATAATATCAAGTTCGTTGGCTTAGTTGGCGCTGTGCGGGGAAGTCTTCCAAAATGGAGGTTTGAAGAGCGCCTGCAGACTGAAAGGGCACGCAAATCGCTTGGGTCAATTTATGTGCGTCAGGCACATTGCCAGCAGCAAGAATAACAACAACTTTGAAAACAACTGCACTTTCAACAACAACAATGACAACTACATTGTAAATTCATGTAAACTGAAAGCAAACTAGTTTAATTTGTTTGCTAGCAAACGATGACGTAAACAGAAAATGTTTGCCATCAAATCAAAATGAAATTGCGAGTAACAAAAAGAAAACAATTCATACATAGCATATCGTAATAGAGATTCCCAGAGAACTATTAGAAAAATGCTTGGCAATCACTTCAATTGATTGCTCGCAGAAATATAATCAAGAGTTAAAAATAAAACATCATAATAATGATAATTATCAGTTAAGTTTGCTCATTACAAGCAGAAGAATGAAAGCAAGAAATTTATTTGACATATATAAATAAAATGCTGAAAAAAGAGCTAGATTTCCAGGCAATCGAATAGCATATACTCTAAAAGCATAACTATCTTTTTATAATATGCATAATATTTGTTTGTCATTGAGATGATCGTTATAATTTATCTTCTCAATATTCGATTCAAAGCCTTTTCATAAAAAACTGTTTTTTATCAATTTCATATTTTACATGAGTATCTGTAGTCTGTGTACATCTTTGCCTTCTTTAACGATGTCTCATTTTGCATCGTCATCTTCTGCTTCACTGCCTTCTTTTTCTTGCCTACATCATTGTCCACTTCATCATTGTCATTTTTACACCTTTACGAATGCTTCAACACCCGCCAGTAATTATTCGCATCATCAACTATAATATTCAACGTCATAATTTTCAGTATATTCATCATCATCGGCAAAGTGGTCATCATAATCAATGCCATCATCATCACATTATCACCAGCATTGTCATCGTCACATTCCTCATTATTAGCAATATATTTTTCAACGTCAAAATGATCAGTATAATCATTATCATTAGCATCATCGTAATCATCATCATTATCAACATCATCATCAGTAATGCCATTATCATTATCATAGACATCATCGTCATTTTTATTAATAGCACTATAATCTTCAACGTCATCATTTTTAGTACAACCATCACCTCATCTTGATCTCCATCTCATCTTCGTCTCATCTTCATCTCATCTTCATCTCATCTTCATCTCATCTTCATCTCATCTTCATCTCATCTCATCTTCATCTCATCTTCATCTCATCTTCATCTCATCTTCATCTCATCTTCATCTCATCTTCATCTCATCTTCATCTCATCTTCATCTCATCTTCATCTCATCTTCATCTCATCTTCATGTCATCTTCATCTCATCTTCATCTCATCTTCAAGTCATCTTCATCTCATCTTCATCTCATCTTCATCTCATCTTCATCTCATCTTCATCTCATCTTCATCTCATCTTCATCTCATCTTCATCTCATCTTCATCTTCATCTCATCTTCATCTCATCTTCTTCTCATCTTCATCTCATCTTCATCTCATCTTCATCTCATCTTCATCTCATCTTCATCTCATCTTCATCTCATCTTCATCTCATCTTCATGTCATCTTCATCTCATCTTCATCTCATCTTTATCTCATCTTCATCTCATCTTCATCTCATCTTCATCTCATCTTCATCTCATCTTCATCTCATCTTCATCTCATCTTCATCTCATCTTCATCTCATCTTCATCTCATCTTCATCTCATTTTCATCTCATCGTCATCGTCATCTCATCGTCATCGTCATCTCATCGTCATCTCATCTTCATCTCATCGTCATCTCGTCTTATCTCATCTTCATCTTTTCTCATCTCATATTACCTTACCTCATCTTCATCACCATTAACCCTATTGAAACTTTTGCAAAACAGAGTTTCACAGCTGGCAAAAGAGTTACAATAGACCTAAACGATCTGAGTTTTCTGTTATATGAACTTCAACATTCTTCTAAAAAGAGCAGCTGACCTTTGGGTAATCGGATTAGGCTAGTCAAATATTTTACTTCCCAATATTAATTTTCATTAACTTGAGGACATACAGATTCAAGTAAAGTTTATATCCGTCAATGATTGCTTTTGTCTGTCTCTCTCTCTCTGTCTGTTTTACCATAAAAATCTCAGCATTGAGAAATTCAATTATGTGCATTATCTGATTCAATCAGCGTCATCGTCACCGTCGCCGTCACATCGACCAATCACGGTGACCAACATCAGAGCCATCAACATCACCAACAACATTATGAGCATGAGCATGAACATAAACATCAACGTCATTCTCGTGGTCATCAACAGTTGTCATTAACGCCAAAACGGCTGCAATTTTCAGTCATAGACCAAGTCCAGCTTAACCATGATAACCATTATATGGTTTTCATACAACAACACGGCAACCATAAAGGACTCCCACATCGTCTCTCTCTCGCGAGCACTCCTTCACTGAGAGTCTGTGTGTGGGTCGGTTTGTGTGTAAAGTGCTGATTGTTTGTGAGTTCATTCGGTCATGGCAATCATATAATTTCATTTGATTTTTATTTAATTGAAATTTATAAAAAAGAGAAGCAAGAAGCAGAAGAAATGCCATGTGCATGAGCGTGAGCTGGAAGAGTACTAAGAGTAAACTCAATTCTGTTTGTGAGCAGTAATCAGTTGTGAAAGAAAAACTGAAATTAAATGAAGAGTAATGAGATTTACTTTTCCTGGTTTGTTTTCCAGCTTTTCAGCATGTGTCATCTGCCATTACTCAATTGTATTGTATTTATATAATAACTCGAAGCAGTTTTTCCTTGACGGTTTTCAATTTTTAAACTTTTTTGTTGAATTGTATTTATGTCCATTAAATACAGAATTTAGTTTTGTCACAAATCTATTTCTGAAAAGTATATCAATGTCATTCTCATTGACTTAGTTAATCAGTTATGAGTTGGTTGTAGGCTTTTAACAATAACTTCAGATTGTGAGGCTATTTGACAATTTTCATACCTTACTTTGTGTTATACCATACATCTTCTACTCGACAAGTTTACATTGATTGCAGCACAGTGAGTTGAAGAAGCTTTTACACTGTTCAACACTGGTTCACATTCGAGAACTCCGATGGGTGATCATGTGCAAAAACCTTCCAAAATCGTATAAGTTGATCAAAAAAATGGTTTGAAAGAAAATTTTAAAAGAATTTATCACAAAAAGAATCGCGTTAGTAACATTATGGTCAAATGAGATACTGCGACTTGTATGAAATCTTCACTGGTATTTCAGTATATATATTCCCGATACTCTCATATACTCAAATTCTGATAGTAAAAATCCTAAGTGCAGTTGTACATTGAGGGAAGGTAGTTTGATCATGATCACGCACCAGAAATCTTGAACATTGAAAAACGTTATCGATATCGGAAAATATGAACCACACCCGTGAGCTGCGTAGTGGGTAACAACCTCTTATTTCTGAACACAGTTGGATGAAGAAAGAGTTATACATAAGGTTAACATTGTCGAAATGTATGCTTGCGTCAATTACGCTGTCTATTTATTACTCTCTCTCGCTCTTTCAGACTCGGGAAAAAAAGAGCGGAAAAAACTAAAGGAAATCGTACCTGGAAAGACCAACAACTATGAGTAATCGTACTTTGCCTATTTTATATCTTGTTTACAACACGTAACACGGGATATTAAAGCACTACAACAGCCTAAAGCTCAAAGCTACAGAAACCCCTTTCAATGTGACGCCATTGACCGTGCACAATCTGCCGTGGCGTGCTTCCGTCACGGCATACGAATCGACCGAATTTCTATGAGCAATCGCATATCAAAGAAACAAAAAAACCGCAACTGTCCAAAAATAGAAGCAGGTATTATCTAAACTTATTCCATTATAGTGAAATAATTTGTTTTTTGTGGTTTTGAAGGACATTTTGAAGATGAAACGTCAAAAAGCACACAGAAATACTGAAACAAGAAAAGAGAGAACGACGTTGTCTACTTAACAGCCATGTAAGACACATTGAGATACATGCCAAAGGTTTTAAACAGATTTGAAATACACACACACTCAAACATAGCCCCATTTTGTTCAAGAGCCAACAAATTGACAATCAAATATACCAAAAATAAATTTCATGTATTTGAGTGTCAGTGAGTGTATTTAACTCTATATGAGTGTACGTGTGTGTGGGTGTGTGAGTGCTTGCAAGACATTGCGTTCTGCATTATGTGCTGCGGTTGATGTGGTCAACACACATTTTAAGATTAGAGAGTTTTCAAAATTGGATTAGCAAGAATGTGTGCTCAAAATTTTCGAACCATGACGAACCATTCAACATCGGATGGGCTATTAAACCCCTTGGCCAACATCTTTTGTGGATCCTACCTAATTAAACAAAACTGTGTATGTGACTGTGCGTGTGTGTGTGTGCGGGTGTGTGATTGGGTTGAAGGTTATTATCTCTGGGTTTGGTTTATGCATAAACCACAAATTCTGACTTAGTTTAGGTTTAGGTTTTGCAATTCGGACTACACTTTGGGGATTTGAGTTATTGTTGGGGCTGCCTTTGGTTTATATGGAAATATGCGGTTTAGATAGAAGCCCGAAATGAGCGTTTAATGGATCAATTGCAAAGGAAACAACACCGAAAAGCGAAAGTTAATACATATTTTGTACCAAAAAGGTGTAATAACTAAAAAATATGAGATTTGATTTTGTTAAAGAAATATATTAATTCAGAACGTAAAATTTAAGTGGAAATTGGCTGACCGTAGAAAGAAAATTAGATGTCTTGAGTAAAAAGATGTTAAGAAAAACAAAAGAAAGCAAGAATCATCAAAGTATTAAGTTGTTTGGACTACTAGGCGAATTTCAATATAAAGCTACGGTTGAGATATGAAACTATTAGAGACATAAATTCGAATTCAAAAGCAACCAAAGGAGATTGCTCCTAAAAGCTGCAAAAAGCATAATTTTAGGAAAGCATCACTAAACCAATTTTCGTTCTTTCAACCTTATTTTCGAGTCTAATTTTTTTGTGGTCATTCAGATTTGTAAACTTACTATATGTATCCTTAGGTTAGCTGAACACGGCTGTCAGAAAAAACGGTGCGCACATCGGTTAGTTTTAACTTGACATTCTTTCTGGTAGGAATTAAGAAGATGACGTATATAACGTGACTGCAAAGATGTTTAAAGCATCAAGGAACCTTGATGTCCTCTGCTCTGTCCTCAAGCAGGGCGACCCCACGGTGTGCGCTAACTACCGTAGTATCAGCCTTCTTTCTATCGCATATAATGCCCTATCAAGCGTATTGTGTGAAAGGCTAAAGCCATTTGTGAAAGAACTGATTCGACTTTGTCAGTGTGGTTTAAGGCCTGGTAAGTGCACCATTGACCAGATATTCACACTACGCCAATACCTGGAAAAAACCCAAGAACACCAAATCGACTCCCATCATCTCTTTGTCGATTAAAAGGCAGCATTTGAAAGTCCGTTAAGGGATCGCGTATATGTCGCACTGTCTGAGCTTGAAGTTGGTATGACTTTGCAGAATGACGTCGAGCAACACACACAGTTTCGTCAAGGCTTGAAATAGCTTTTCCGAGACTTTTTTATATCAAGCAAGGCTATGCCCTCTACTGCGACCTCTTCAATGTCTTGATTTGGAATGTGTGGCGAAACGCCGAAGTACATCGGAACGGGACTGTATTCTATAAGTTGCTTGCATAGGCAGCTAAAATCGATATTGTCGGTCGTACTAAGCGAGCAGTTACCGTTTTTGAAAGAGAATCTGTAAATGACAGCAAGACGAAGTGTATGCTGTCTTCGAGTAGAGATACTTAGTGGTTGAACACTCAGATTGATATTGAAAACTATATTTTTGATGTTGTCACGGATTTCGTCTACGTTGACACCACCGTCACAATGAAAAACGATGTCCGCATGGAGATCTAGCGAAGAATCATTGTTTTCAATAGATGGTACATTGGTCTCAGAAGGCAAATGAGTAGTAAAGACCACTCCCGCCAGACGAAACTAACACTCTATGACACGTTTATCCTTTCCGTTTTGCTTTATGGCACTGAAGAATGTGTGGTGAAGTGTTTGTTGGCAACGACTACCGCACCCGATGGAACGGCGAACTCTATGAGCTCTTAAACAAAAAAGTTGCAGTTGCTTCAATTTATATTAGCTTTTGTAAATGAGTGCGATTTTCTCTGCTATATTATACTTTTTAGCGAACATTGTTTAACTTGGTTAGAGTAACAATTTCAACTTATAGCTTAAATAATCTAAATACCAGTTATTCGGTGAGACATTGGGAGCTTAAATTCTAGAAATTCCTTGAATTCCTTCAGAACAATCCTAGAATTAGCTATTTGAATGTCCTTGCATTCAGAGTCGAATTCCCATACAATTGCAAGAGACAACACAATAGCGTTACAGTTGCCAAAATATTTCACGTCCTTTAAAATAGGCCAAAGATTCAGCTTACACGCACACACTCACACGAACACACATTCTCATCTATTTTCAATGAGCGTAGACATTGCGCCATTTGGCTAATTGCAAAGACGTGCAGACATTGAAATCCCCGCTAGAACCATCTAAAATGGACCAATAAGTGGAGCCAAGATCTGCCTGAGAGACTTTGCTGAGAATTGGCCGGGAATGAGTGAGCGACGCAGTCACGTTGAGTTAACAAAACTGAGATAAATTATGAGTTCGCGTATATATTTTATAGGACTGTCAGCACAGTTGTGCCACTAAAACATATTCAACGTAGAATTTTTTTCGCTTCTATCGTTGTTGGTGTTTTTGTTGCGTTTCTTTTCGGCTGAAAGCGACAAAGTTGCGAAACTCAATTCCCGTTGCAGCCAAACAGTCGCGAATGTCGATGCCACTGTCGACGTTAACTGCGATGCCGCTGTCGACGTCGACGTCGACGCTTCGACAACTTTTCGACATGTTGCAAGCGGCAGTAAAATGGGATACTATAGAAATAATCTCGAGTAGACGAAGTTTGCATGCACTTAATTTGTTACATACTGGCATGATTTATGCATCTGCAACAAGTTTCTGGATTCTGATCACTGACAAAGTAAATCCAAAACTTATGTATATCCTATCAAAGAATTCAATAATTCTTTTTTAAATAATGTTGTTTTGAGATGATCACAGGAACCATTTGATTTTGATTAAATTTATTGCGGTGACTCTATTAATAGGTAACAAGTTAACGCAGAACCTAATATACATACTTGCAATTCAAATTAGTATCTCAAGCCACACAAAAAATTGTATTTAGTATGAAATATATGCAAAATTTGCTGGATATTCGAAAAAGCAATCGAATTCCACGACGTTAAAACATCACATCTTATACCGTTGTCCATGAGAATATCCATCATATTGTATCCACAGAAGAACTTACTAGGCGAATACCAGAGTTCGCGTTGGAACTTCCCTTTAAAAGTTTATTTTCGCCTTCAAAACGTTACAAACGTCTCGAAACATCTGTAAGAGTATTGCATGTGTGAAGGGTATCCAAAAAAAAGGGTAGCAGGAAATGCCAAAGCGCTGCAAAAGATATGCTTCCCTAGGCAATAAATTTACCAAGTCATGCTGTCTCCCTCTAGCCCACACGCACAAGTAAGTTTATACGTATAGACACCTTCAAGACAGGAACGCAGGAGCTTGGCACATACTTTGTGTCTACTGCTGATGCTCCTGCTTCTGCTGCTGCTTCTTCTTCTGCTTAGTCTTCATCTCCTTCTTGAACGTCTAGTGCTGCTGCTTCTTCTTGAATGCTCACAAAACTTTTGTTGCCAAAAATTTGCCGCCGTTGGTGTGAAGTTGGCCGCTCTGCGCCCTGAGCACCCTTCAATGCTCACGCACACTCACTCACGCACACTCACTCACACACACTCACACACACTCACTCACACACACTCGCACACACACACACACACTTATACATACGAACATATAGAGAAACCGCTCTGACTGTCTAACATACTCGCATATTTTGTTGGCGTGAAATACCTTAAGGCTTTTGCCGAACATTTTGTTGCCATAAACATCGCGAACACACATACACACACACACACACACACATACACACACACACACACACACACATACACACACACACTGTTACATAGTCAAACACCTTCCAGTGCAAGAGGCAGTCAACTTTGCGGAAAATCGTTTGAAGCGCTTTGCACTTCGTCGACAACTTTTTGCTGCTGCTTTTTCTTTTGCCGCTCTTCAAGTGCTTGTAAGTGTGTCTGCTTGTGAGTGTGTGTGTATGTGTGTGTGTGTGTGTGTGTGTGTGTGTGTGTGTGTGTGTGTGTGTGTGTGTGTGTGAGTGTGTGTGAGTGTGTGTGAGTGTGTGTGAGTGTGTGTATCTGCATTGTTTTGGCGTTGCATGTTGTTGTTGTCGTTGTTCCTGTTGTGCCTGCCAAAAGCCGAATTGTCATTTTGAAGTTGACTATTTATGGATTTTTATTTTACTTGCATTTTGTTGCTTGCATTTGACATGAAGATTTAACACACAAATGCAATCCTGTGTGTGTGTGTATGTGAGTTACTCTATTTATAAAGTAGTTAAGCTTTAACTTGCATCAAAAATTGATTAATTTAAAACAACAATTTAAAGCAACACCCTAATAATAAAGGAGTTTTGTTTAAATTTTGCATTTTACACCGCAAAAAATCTTTCATATGAAATGCTTGTCTTTGTCTTAAGCTCCGGATTCTTGTTATAGAAACAGCATTATTTGCACTGAAAAAAATTTAATGAATTTGTGCTCGAATCATTAAAGTTCTTTTTAGAACTCCAGTTAGTACGGACATCCTAATATAATGGACAAAAATTATTGATATCGCAACATTTCATTTCCGTTGGCTTCAAACAGAAGTTTGTCATTTTGCCGCTCTTGAAAACGTGCAAAAACTACTCTGAAGCGAAATTAAGCTAAAATCTTGAAATCGAGAAGAAATACATACTAGTGACTGAAATCTTCTTAACTAATTTTAACTTCTCCTGTTTTTGATGCAGTAACAGAGATGAGTCTTACTTCGATCGGAAATGATATAGCTCTTCCTAGCTTATGAACTTGGTTTTGCATCCAGAGTGCTTCTCTCGCCTAGTCCCTTGCCCCTCAGATGTACATAGGTCTCTCTGCTCATCCTACTTCTTTTCTTCAACTTCTTATTCGTATTCTTATATCCATCACCTTCTCACGATTTTCTTCTTCTTCCTTCGCTTCAACATCTCTCTTCATTTAGGTTTCTCTACTCAAAATACTCTTCTTCTTCAATTTCTTATTCGTACCCACATCTCCTTCTCACGCTTTTTGTCTTCTTCTTACACTTCAACTTCCCTGTCCACTTGTCTTTCCAGTTTCTCGTTCACTTCTTCTGCCATCTCACTTTGCTCTTAGCATTACGATTCGCTCTAATCTTCGTTTGCCTTTACCTTTCTCTTCCTGTACATCTTCGTCATCCACTTTACTTTCTCCTTTCCGTTCGTCTTCGTCTTCTCCCTCGAATTCCTCCAGATCTACCTTTTCGCCATTTCGCACGATACAATAAAAACCAAAAGCAAATCGGATGCAACCTCATTAAGTCCTTACAAACTCGTTTTACGACTTTGTTTTTAATATAAATTTTGTATTTTTTTTCTCAGTGCACAACTAACAACTAACTGGAGGGGGCAACGCTGAGCCTGCCCATAACTCATTTACGCTGCTGCACGTGTCAACAAACCGAGTGTGACATCGAAGTTGGACTACCTTCCGCTTGCAACACAAAGCACTTCCGTTCACACACACACAAGCAAACAAATGTATTTGTGTGTGTGTTTAGTCGCCACCGCAGCGCCTTGGCAATCAATCCAAATGATATACGCATTTCAGAATTTGGAGCCACTTCTGTTTGCTTAGCTCCCAGCACCCACACTCGGAGACTAAGTAACTGACTGACTGGAGCTTTGACTGACGAAGTGACTGGCTGAGTGACTGAATAACTGTGTAGGCTACTACTGCTGTCTGTGTCCTGCCTGGCATAGCTCAAGATTTGATGAATTTGACATATAGTCTAAGCTGGCAGCCTTTGACTGTGTTGGCCATTTTTTACTATGCTCGAACCCCAACGACAATATGTCCAAGTCATCAACAGATCTCTCTCTCCCTCTCACTCTCTCTCTTTGTGCTCTCCGCAAGCTGTGCCTGTGCATTACTGAGAAATGATTGCCTGGTCAGCATAGTTGACTTTTGTTTTTGACTGAGCATTATTGATATTTAACAGGGTAGTGTCCATCTTGGGGGCCAAACAAACCACTACGAGAGCGCGAGACTGAGGGCAAGAAAATCAGAGTAAACAACGAGCAATTTGTTAAAAAATTCACATGCACAAACATGACGATACTGCTTATGGTTATGAAAATTTTCGTTGTTGTTAGCAAAAGTAAATACCCTTACTCAAAATTTGTTCCATGTTATGTATGCACTATGAGGCTGCACCCCCTGCTTGTTCCGCTCGCCAGCCATCGTGCCACTTTCGAGCTAGAGCATGTTACTCTTCCAGCTTCCCTTCCTATTTTTCTTCATCTTGATCCTCCTTCCCTCTTTGTCATCGATTTCCTCTTTATCTTCATCATTATCATTTCAAGAGCTTTAAGAAAGAACCCGTTTTACATCTCACTTCGCCTTCTCGGTTCGCTCACAGCCCTCTTGCCCCTCTCCAGATAGATCATATTCCTCTTCATCTTCTCGTTTGCCTTCCCGAAAAAAATAACAGTAGGCTTTGAGATTTTATGTCGACCAAAATAATCAATTTTTTTTGGCTAAAACCATTCTCATTTCAAGAGCTATAAGGTGGAGCAACCCGATCTTAGTAAACCGATTGTCGAAACATCGGCCAGATACAAAACGTTGAATTCCGCCTACTGCTCGCTCCATTCGACAACACCCGTGTCCCTCCCAAGGTTGAGCATATTTCTCTTACCGTTTCCCTTCCTCTTTTTTCCCCTTTTTCTTTATACTTTTCCCCTTTCTCTTCATCCTCATTTCAAGATCTATAAGAAGAAATGCTTCGTGGATGATAACATCACCACTGTATTTAAAAACTGTGCTGGAAAACTATCGTTGGTAAAATCGATTGTTTTTTTGTATTTTGTCAGCACTTTTCTCTAAGAACTTAAAGAAATAACTTTTTTCAAAAGGAGGCTTTGGCTAGAACGAACAATTTTTGTCTTGAACCAGAAATATTACAGAATATTTTGAAAGCTTGATCTTTCAGCCACAGATCGCATATGGTTTTGGTATCGTTCGGCTTAGCCCCGTATCCGGTTAAGTCCAAGTCTGCCCTACACAAAAGACGTTCAACCATTTTGTAGTGTTATTCCACATCATTAACATGAATTCTACATTCAACTTCATGACGAAGTCAACATACTCGCTTTTCAAGAGATTTTCTCAAATATTTCGCACACGCTACTGTCATCACCAACAAGTTATTTAGTTAGGTTCATATGCAAATTACACATTTGCCTCTATTAAAAATGCATTAAATTTTTTGTGTACAGACACATGGCAGTTATTTAATTCAATTAAATGCTGCCACCTTGCCACCACTCCAGACACCACAACCAACATAGCACTAAGGCAAACAAAGTACTTGAAGCGGCAAGTTGCAAGGGAGTCAGTGAGTGCGAGAGGAAGACAAAAGAGCAGCCCAGCTTCAGTGCCTACTTTGAGGCACTAAGCGACTCGCGTCTAATTAAAATAATGCGCTCATGTTGCCATAGTCGTTCCGTCGTTTTTGACGGAAATATTTGCTGGGCGTGCCAAACAGCAGGAAACGACCAGACCGACCAGGCCAAAAGGCCAAACCCAGCCAGCTACGGTTCTGGGCAGGCAAAGGCAAACAGTGACTCCGAGTGGGTCAGCAAGCGTAACGAAATGCGCATAAAACAGCGAAATTTACAACCAGAAAGAATCCTTCTTAATGTGCCATGGCGACCGCAGCAGCAGCAGCAGCAACAGAAACTACAACAACTACTCCAACAACAATGACAGCAGTCAAGTAACTTGCTCTGGTCACTCTTTTTGCTCCGTGCTTGTGTGTGTGTGTGTGTGTGTGTGTGTGTGTGTGTGTGTGTGTGTGTGTGTGTCCGTACGTCTGCCTGTCCGTCTATGCACATTGTCCATACTTAGTTGCTTGTTTTGGGCTTTTGGCCTCATTTCAAGCGTTTATTCATTGTGCTTTTTAAGAGCTTCCGTTTCGTCACGCATAACGCTTTCAACACGACGCCAACAACCAAAACTACAACAAGAGCAACAACAACAACAATGACAACCACAGACAAACAACAACCGACAAGCAACATCAAAATCATCAACATTATCTGCACAATGACATGTAACTGTAATGATGCCAACGCAGACGCTCACACACACACACAAATGACACATTTACAAAACAAAATGGCTTCCATTCGGCATACCTTGTTTATGCGTGTATGAATTGATGATATGAAAGCGATTTGTGGCTTACAGGAAATTTCGATTTAGAAATCGAAGGAATATTCATAAGAATATTTCTGCAAAGAGTAAAGAAACGATTTTTTATTGGACGCGGTTTCATTTCTATTCAAAAGGTTTTCCATGATCATCAATACAAACTCTATTGCATCATCCACTAGCTCGAACGTCGAACAACGTGAACCCTTCTATTTGTCATTAAGTGTCAAATAAGACATATATGGCGAATGTTTTCTTCTTCTTCTTAACTGGCCATAATAACCCGTTATAGGGATACGGCCTGATGTTAATATATTCTCTCATTGGAATTGTGGTTTTACGTGGTGGGTCCCAAACCCTACTCTCCACCCATTTAAGGCCTGGGGTGGGTCTACTGGTCTCGAAATAGCCCAGTCTCATTGTTAGTCGCCTCATGCGACAAGCTTTGACTTGCTGAGGTGGTATTCTCTAACCCGCATCTGCATCAATCTGCACAATTTACCTTTTGAGTGAACAACACTCAATAAACAAATCTTCTTCATTTCCCGTGTTGCCTCACATACCCTGGTTTTCGATGGTATTGTAATGCATTTTCTTCGCAGAGAAAGCGTTTCTTGAATGAATCAAGGCTTACAATATGTGGAGTGCAAAGAGATCGACTCGATGGACTATCTGTATCGCTGTCGCATGAACACGAACTCGGTTTTTCAGAAAGCTGCGAAGTTCAAGCCCTACTCAGGACTTTTAACGGGAATCGGTAAGACTATGTCTGAAGGTGCGGCAATCCCTTTTTCAAGATACTCGTTCCTTCTTATTTTATACTGTCCTGAGTCCATTCTAATAGCGTGCAGAGTTAGAGGCCCGCCGGGGCAACGCCGGGACTTTAAGGTGCCTGAGTCAAGGATGCGATGTTGTGTTGTGCCATGAACCCCGTCACGAGAAAGGCTTGGTGGGTTATCGTGGCGGGTGCAGTTGATATGTTTTCTCAACCGTTCAACGACTTGCATATAAAAAACTGCATTATCGCTTTGACGTTTGCATACCGTGACACTTCTTTGGGCAGCTATTAGCAAATTCATTTGCGAACTCCAAATCGATCTTGTGCTATGACGAGGGCACTTGTAAAGTGCTTACGCTGTCTCTAGACATTTCCCTAGCCCCTCTCAGCCAAAACCAGACAAAAAACCAATCTGTCCGCTCGGGAAAAAAACCATTTCGACGTCTTTCAGAGCATTCCTTGTACATAATCACTAGTTGGCAGTGAGAAAGTTGTTCAAAGTTGACATGAATAAGACTAGGATTTTCACAACCATTGATATCTTCGATATCTATCGATCTTATGCCGTTACAGATTGAGTCGTAGCTAGAAACGTGCCATCGTTCCGCAATCTATCGCAATACCGAACTTTCAGACATCAATAAAGCATTTAGATCAGTATTCAGCAGAAATAGTGAAACGGAAAGCATGTGAAAATCTTTGAATCCGCCGCATCTTGTAAAAGCATTGAGCAATAAAACCACAATGGATAGAACGCTTGTGGAATTTGGTTAATTATTCCTTTATTTTTTTTAGATTTAAATAACAAGATCTTACTTTTTGTGTGCCTATGGGCGGTTTCAGAAGTAAGTTATCGATGACGATAGATGTTAGTGTTGGCAAATGTTTGCAAGAAGCTTAAGCTTTAAGCGGGAGAGATATTGTTATTTTTGTGTTCTATAATCGATTGCTGAACCCTTTTGGCTGCGCCTTTGTACTTCACTGTGATACTTACTCAATTAAATTAGAAAATTTGTATAGTAAGTCGTAGAAGGCACGTCATTTATCTTAAAATTGCTTTTATTTAAAAATATTAAAATGAGTTATCTACAAAACGTGTTGGAGACATTGTGTAGTCTGAATCCGGGTACTTATGTGCGAGCAGAAACCTCCAATGGAAACGTGTATTTCGGCAGTTTACTGCTCTTCGACAGCGCAGACCATACGGCTGTCTTGAAATTAAAGAACCGTAAAGACGACGAAGAAGAGCTGTACTTCTTGGATCTGCGCCAGACCCATCATGTAATGGTTGTGTGTGAGAAATTTCCGCTAGAGCTCTTTAATTGGTTACGTGAGATTTTTGAAGAAGCTGTAAATTTTAAGAATGAGCGCATTTTGATTGGGAATAACATTTGCATGACATATCCCTATAAGTTCGAAAATATCCAAAAAGTTTGTACTTTTAGCGCCGGAGCGACTTTTCCCTTGCATGAAATTCAGAACCTGGTTAAGCTATTTTATGATTATTTATGTGATTGTACACTGGAGACTCAATCTGAGGGTGCTATAATGGCCGCCGAAACGTCCAATTTGTGTAGCAAAGCGTCTCGAAATACTATTTAGTAACCGAATGAAGATTATTATTAACTAATAAAAAACTGAAGCCAACAAACAAGAAGTGAACCTATACTAACTGCTCACTACACATTATCGAACTGCATTACACGCTTCTTTTTATTGCAGTGCAGTAAGTGGACACAAAAACTGTCAATAATAAGGCAACTTCCCTTCAGGGGGAAACACAAGTAGGTGAGTCAAATACTTCTGCTACTCTTCGAGAATTCTTGCAAATCAAGAGATACATCTTTTAAAATAGTGAGCTCTTTAAACCTGTTGGTAATTCGAATGTTCCGAGACTTTCTCGCAGCCTTTCAATGGCATTGGGGTTTTCCGTTGTGTTTCCAAAACCTTATGAACAGCCCTTCTAAAGCCCCAAGCTCACTACTCCAGCTGCGGTTGGAAGATAGGGCAGCTAGCCAGAGGACACCACGTGGAGGTTGTGCGTCAACTTTGTTAAGGTAGAGGCAGGTAGATCAGAAGCTTTCGCCCTGCTCCAGCAAAACCCACGCCCCTTATTGCTTATAAGGCAATAGCGTATTCTATGAAAGACTGAAGCCAATAGAACTCATCGCACATTATCAATGTGGCATCAGGCCTCCTAGGTCCATCATGGAAAAGACCCACGAATACCAAATCGACACCCACCATCTCTTTGTCGATTATAAAACAATCGCGTATACGCCACACTGTTATAGTTCGGTATCCCCGCACCAAATGAGACAAACACTCTATAAGACGCTTGTCCTTCCTTTTTGCTCCATGGCAGTGAAACATGGGTGATGACGCAGTCTGATGAATATGCGCCTTAGAATGTTTAAGCGTTTCATTCTTAAGATCTTTGGCCATTACGACTAAAGAATTCCATAGGGTGACGAACTTTATGAGCTCTACGACGGCAATGGTATAGTAAAACGAATTAGCATCCATCGTTGTGCGTATGAATGAAGAAGCTAGTGCGAGCAAGTTCTTCTGTGTCCTCCTGTGTTTGTATGCAATGAAAATGAGCCATGATAGCACCGCTAAATGTGCTCAGACAGCTTCAAATTACTTATAACGGCTGTTAAAGATGTGAGTAGAAGTACCAGCGACGGTCACATAAACAATGCACGACAATGAGACGACGAAACACATACTCTATTTGTTGGATCATAGGTCAAACCATACCACTCCATAAATGAACTTGCGGACGAACTAGCCAGAAATTGTGCAAACCTCTTGAGAGTGCAATAGCTTTTTATGGCGTTGTATGGCTCACTGTTAAGCAACTACTAAGAGAAAAGGAAAGATGGTTACGAACCACCAAATCGATCCGTGTTGCAAGCCTAACAATTCCTGGACTAAACTTATCAATTGGTCTCTTTAATGTCCCCATTGTGTTCAGTTAAGTGCAGCGATACGCACATATTACTCGCACGGCGCGTTCATTCGTGACTTCACACCAATCGTTGCCCACGGCAGCAGAGAAGTGCATGTGCATTTGCTCAACACTTTGACAACTTTTCTCGGCTGCCACACAGATACCATTAAAGCGACTTAAACCAATGTATACTTAAGAAGGTAACGTCGTTGTTAAACGACACTTCTTAACATTTTGTGAGAGTCTGAAATAGCGAAAAAGAGAGGCGCAATTTACTCTCGTTGCGGAAAAACTATATACATAAGCTGAAATAACATGCGCGACACACAACCTCCCTCATTGGAATTCGCAAAAGAATGAAAAGTTAAGAAGCTGTGATGCTAACGTTGCAACGACGACGTTACCTTCTTAAGTATACATTGACTTAAACTGTGTCGACGTGTTTACTGTCGATGCCGATCCCTGATGTTTTGACTGCTGTGTGTCACTATACACTACTATACACGTTAAAATGTAAGGGAGTTTTTGGTTTTCTTACCCTCGCTCTTTCAGTCTCTCACAAACTTTAAGGGCCTATCGCGAGCAGAGTGCGCAAATCTTATTTAGTATACTTTGTAACACGGTATATTACTATTAGTATTAATACCAAAAATCATATATATGTAAAGTTGGTTGGTGGCATTATGCAGCGGTTGGCAGCACCATTATCGGCAGTAAGAAAGGAGACAACAGCAGCAGTGGAGAGTTCGTCCCGCGCGTAGTTGCAGCGGAGAGATCGTTCTTGGCAGTCGAGTTGCACAAGTTGAAGTAGTTAGTCGTTTATAAGCAGCAAACTTAAGATTCTATACTAAAGTTGCAAAGTCAATTCTAAAGTTGTAAAGTTAATTCTAAAGATGTAAAGTTGAGACTAAAGTTGTAGTGTAACGTCGAAATGAACGTAGAAATTGTGAGATTGTTCTGCCATTTTACCTTAAACCATTGTATCCAAACTAATTAATCTAAACTATTATATATTCTAAATAAACTATGAATTACTCAATAATTCTACATATATTTTAAATCTAGAGAGATTTTATTAGATCGGTGGATAAGTAATATTTAGGAGATAATTTAAGCTAGGAAGAGCCATTTAAGACCTTCGTTCGCTATCCAAAGACTGATTAATTTCGTTAAAACAAAACAAAGACTAATTGAACTCATAATAAAGTTGAAATCGCGATATGCTGTCGCATTAACTAGTAAATAAACTTTATGCAAATTGATGCCACTCAGTATGTGCGTATTTAACTGCCAAACAAACAAATAAACACAGTCACATATAAAACAAACATGTTACGTCATGCAGCTTGTGCAACATATTTGTTTGTCATGTCTCACACGGCGTATGCGTAATTTTTATAAGTTTGTTTTGTTTTTATTTAAACAACAACTGACATTCCATGAAGCAGTCAATATGTCAATGTCAGAGCAAAGCAACAACAAACATTTTTGTTCATATTCTCGTTTCTGTTGCTAAGTGTAACTACAAGCATATAAAATTTCATTACGTTGCAACAACACACACAGACACACACATACACTACCATATGAACACACATAAACAAACAATTTATTGTAATTATCCGTGCAGCCGCTGCGCTTAATTGATTGCTATATTATTTTTTGCCAAGTGTTTGTCATTGTTGTTATTGTTGCTGTTGCTGTTGTTGTTGTTATTGTTGCTGTTGCTTTTATAGCCCGCAAAAGGCAACAAATAAAGCAACATTAAGCTGAAACGGCGAATCTCAGTTAAAATAATAATGACAAGCGACTACAACAACAACAACAACTACAGTAGCTACAACAACCAAAAGCAACAACAACAACAATTCGCGCTTGAATATATGCAAATATTATCATAAATAAATTTGCAAACATCATCAACACATTTAATGTGCTGGTAACTTAATTACGGACATAAACAAACGATTTACGTGCCACTTAACAAAAAAAAAAAATGTCGACAAACAAAATTCATAAAAAAGGTCTAAGGGACAAGGGAATCCTTCCGAGCAGTCTTTTAGCCAATGTTCCATATCATAAACACAAATTCAAAAGGCATGCAACGCTTTTATAGCTACAGTGAAACCTCAAAGAAGCAAACGTGAAGCTATAAGATTCAGATTTATCGATACACGATTTCATTGCTTTCAGTATATATATATTTCAGAATATTCAGCATCGAGAAAAACTCACAAATTGCAAAGCTTTTCGCTGTGTGTAAATACAAACTTGTCCTTCAACAGTGCGAATAATATCCAATCTAGTACTCAAAATTTAAATTCTCGATTACTAATGCAATGAAATATCACTAACATGAGATGAGGAAGATGAAAAGCCACCAAGTGCGAGCGAGAGGAGATCGAGGGATCAAGGATTTAGTACCAGGACTTTTTCTCTAGAGATGAAGAGGGAAATCGTATAGCGCATGAGGTTCTGAAGTGAGCAGTTCTTCGGTTTACTGTTGAGCGATGATGGGTTTGCCGAATATGTTACGATGAGAGCAAGTCACTAACAGGGTTGTGCTTCGTGCTTGAAACCCACCAGGCAAAACCACCTATCCAATGTAAAATGCTATGAGGCGCCTGGAGAGTGCCCTACATCGTCCGTAAGCCGGTAAAGGATTGTTCTGGCCACTCAAGAAGAAGAGATCATGCATCATGATTGGAACACAGGTGTCAATTTATTGTGAGCGCGTCAATTATAGTGACAGCTGTCAGTACTTTAAATTTGTCATTGAATCAATACTTTCTTCGTCGATCGTGCCATTCATAGTTTCTTTTCACAGTTTGAAAACAGTTAATCGATATTATCGATAATTCCATCGATTTTTTTTCGCAACTGCATCTAATTTTCAGCAATCCGTCTGCTGACATGCTGACGAAAGCTGACAGAACGGAATTTTATAAGCGATTTTCGAAAAAGCAAATCAGAACATGGAATGATCCTTTCATATTGCATTTGGTCTTTGGGAACAAATGTTTCTAGTTTATAAGCAAATACTGTACGTGCAGTATGTGAAGTAGTATGAGTGTGCACGTGTGTGTGTGTGTATAAGCCAAGTCAATACCCAATGCACAAATCAAAGTTTAATGCAATTCGCCTGGCCATTATTGATTTAAGCCAACAACGAAGCATTTTCACAAGCAATTATGCAACACGATTATGACCAGCATGAACATCATTAACAACATCATAATCAACATTATCATGATCGACAACATACGAAAAATCCTTTTCAATGCACATCAACAAACACGAATAGCATTTCCAGACCAAAGAGCTATGTTATTTGTATATAAGTCTGCGCTGAATTGGCTGGCAAACAAACACATCAACAGACCAGCAAACTCACACTAACACATACTGAAACTGGCTAACACACACATGTAAGCACTTAGTTAAAGTTGCCTTTGGGCCCAAAGCTTTCAATTGATGCTGAATATCAACAAAAGTTCCGAAATTTCAGAGCTGCAAATTGACTTGGCCATTTTAATTTGGTAATATAAAGGCCGTAGATTTCGAATGAAGGCAACACACTCATACACAGCGACGTTAGATACACAACCATATATAATTATAAGCCATGGCAACAATTTTAATGCCACTTGAACCGCACATTTGACATTGATGCAGGATGCCAATCAACAAGCGACATTCAACAATCAACAAAACTTGAACTCAATTCAAATTCGCTGACAAATGCGCAATTTGTGGCTGTAGCTAACAGTTTTTCACAGCCATTTTGGCCACTCATACTCATTCAATCTCCCACTCACTCTAACACAGCCTGACTCACTCTTTCGCTCAAATTTTTTTTTCATTTTTTTATCATGCATTGTTTGTAATTGCCACTTGATATGTCAAGTGAGTGTAAATCAAATGAGTGTGAGTGAATGAGTGGCAGTGAATGTATGACTATGCCTATACATATGCGTGTGTGTGTGTGCGTCAGGTAATGCCAACAGAATCCATATGGTTCCATTCGATTCCATTTTTAACCCATGACAAGCACTTCATGTGCTGTACATGCAAATTTGAGCATTTTTTCGGCATGTCCATTCAGGCATAAATCGCAGCTCACTTGTAACTGTAAAAATTGCAGTCAAAAGTGACAAATTAAAATCAAATTTTTTTTGCTGAAATACTAGTAACTACAACTATGTCATTGTCATCTGATGTAATTCAAATTTTTCGTTATACATTTGACATAATGTGAGATTATTAAACACAGCGGATCTTATCAATGTCGCTTTAAGTTTCATCATTGACCAGATATTTACAACACGCCAAACGCCTGGTATCAATATATAAATACAATGTGAATTGCGAATTTCCATAAGTACCAAGCAAAGAAGTTGAGTTGGACAACTAAACTTCTACCGTAAACACGGTCAACCGAAACTCCCCGAAGGGCCGCAACCAAAGGAAAAGGGGCTGAGATATCCACATAATTCAACAAACATGATATGCGTAGGAAAAATATACACCTTTTGGTAGAAATTTGGTATCTCTAACTCTTATAGGCTTCGTTAACGGTGCGACAACACGGACGGACGGACAGACAGACGGACATGACTATATCGACACGACTATTGCTACTCATAATTTTTCCCCATGGAACTTTTGGTCTGCCACGCCTCCTTCTGCTTGTTACATAAATCTGTAATACCCTTTTACACTTTGTGTGCAGGGTATATAAATAAAAGTTTTACGGGCTTTACTGACTACCCGTGGCCTTCGAATGATAATCCAGGTAACATTTTCATACCCAGTATCCGCACTGACAGTCAAACTTCCAACAGTTCAAGGCCTCTAACCTGTGGTATCGATTGCTTTTTGTAAGTACTAGCAGAGGTACGCACTTACCGAATAAGACAAATCGCTTTGATCTTGGCCAGTATTATCCTAGACCAACTTTATTGGGGACACAAATTGGCTGGTTTCCAATCTAACCGAACATTTTGATACCAAGCGGAGCTACAGACAAGATGATGCCCGCTTTTGCGACATTCTTCCACATTGTGACGTGTATGAACGTATCGAAACAATGTCCAGTTGTTCGCCTATGTAGATGATACCGATATCATTGGTAAGCGAATTGTTACCGGAGTTTTTGCCTCTGGTAAATGAGAGTATAAGAGCAAGACCATATGGTTTCTTCGAGAGGAGAAACGCAGTTGGACAGATTGATGTACTTTCGATGTTGTCAAGGATTTCTTCTACCTTGGCGACACCGTCGAAACGAAGAGGGTGTCAGCGGCATATTACTCTTGTATCAATCTTGTCAATACATGTTACTATATTAGTAGATACATAAGTAGTAGATACCATCTCGCCAGACTAAACTAAAACTCAGTCTTCCTGTTTGGCTTTATGGCGCCGAAGCATGGGTGTTGGTAATGAAATTTCCCTTGGGAAGAACGGAAAGTACTCCGTAAGATCTTTGGCCCTTAAGCGTTGGCACCAAATATCGCAATCGATGGAATGACAAGCTCTAACACGACATTGACATAGTCAAGCAAATTAACATTCAGCGGCTCCCCTATGTTGGTCATGTTGTGCGCCGGGACATAGAAGTTCCCGCGGCTGTTGAGACAAGCCATGTCTCCGTTGGAAGGACCAAATAGAGAGCGCACCAAGTACCTTTGATATCACCGATTGGAAAAAGCGCGTAAGTAGCAGTGACGACTAGAAGAGTCATGGGTTTTTACACTCTGCCCATTAACAATAAACTTTATTGTGTGTGTCTTGAAAATATGTTAGGGATGCATTTCAGCCACAAAATCAACACTCATTACTTTACAGAATCCTATCAGAAGTCAGAATAAAGACATATAAGAAAAGATTTACTAATGAACAAGTCCGAGAGTCAAAATTTGTGAATGCCGCATATCTTATATAAATGTCTTCAATCAAAGGTAACCTGCTATTCTACACATTCACTAATCGCAACCTTAATTTATGGATAACTCCCTCTCATTGGCTGCTAATTTTAAATCGAAAATGTTATAAATATATTTCTAAATTCACATTCATTCAAGTGTATTGAAATGAGTTTTAGTCACAGACCAACTGCCAGACAGACGATGAGACATAGAATATCGCACTTTGCGCCCTCGTGATTCGTGACACTTCGTTTGTTTTTGCCGATTAGAAAGCAATTTCCACGCTGCTCAAGCAAGAACATAAATCACCCGAAGATAGCCCCCAAAATGCATTGCTCTGCAGCTCTCGGCGGGCGTCAGTCAATGATTGGATTTTTTTTTTGTTTTTGGTTTTTGTTCCTTCTTGGTTTATGGAGAGGCAAAGATAATTTGACACTTTTGTTTTTCAGTCGAGTCTTGGCAAATTTTTGTTAGTCCAACAGCTGTTGACAGGCGCAAAGACAGTCGGATCGTTAGACAAGTTTTGACATTCGAATTTAATATTTTATGGATTTCAGCTTGGGCGCTTTTTCTTTTATACTCTCAAAGAGTGTATATGCAATTGCGAAACATAGAAAAACCCACAGGGCATTAGTTTTTCGAACACTGTGCTATCAGAATTAGGAAAATAGAAGTTTGAGCACATTTTTTGTTTTGTAATGATCTTTATCTAACTTTTGGGGTTTACCTATACTATATGCCAAAATACGACTGCCGGAGTTACAACAAACTGTTTAATGAAACGTAACCCGGGTTACTCAACTTTATAGCTGTAAGACGCCGTTAGTGACGTTCTGCTAATGAAACAAGTAGAAGAATACGGACCAATGAACAACGTGTTTAACAGGCCGTTTCAATATCCACAGCTGAATATCAGGCAGAGGAAGATAAATAAAAAAGGGAAACGGGAAGCGGAATAGAAACATGATTTTCCACGAAAAGGGCACATAGGTTGGCGATCGGAGTAAGCAGGGGGCGGAACACCCTAGTAAATACATTAATATATACATGTAAAGTTATTAGCTGGCAGTACAATTTTTGGCTGTAAGAGAAAGAAGACAACAGCAGCAATTAAGCGTTCGTCCTGCGGAGAGATCGTTTTTGGCAGTCAAAATGAAGTTCAAGTAGTCGGTTGAGTTAAGAGTGAGTGGCGTGACTTATTTTTGTTGAAATATGCTTAAGGCATGGGTCGAGGTACAGGTAGAGGTAAATGTAGAGGTACAGGTAAAGCTACAGGTAGAGGTACAGGTAGGGGTACAGGTGGCGGTACATGTAGAGGTACAGGTAGAGGTAAAGGTACGGGTAGGTGTAAAGGTAGAGGTACATATAGAGTTACATATATATGGACAAGTACAGGTACAGGTGCATGTAGACACAACATGAAAAAATATTTATGCTTGTAAAAATATATCGGTTTCAATTCGATTATTTCGGGAAAATAAGAGTGAGTAACGGTTATCGGTTATTCTAAAAAAAAAATTATTTCGGTTATGGTTACAAAACTCAACTGGTTGTTTTGGATTACGGTTATGGATACGATTACGGTTTGAATGCCTTAAAGGAATTATTGAGAAAAAAATGTACGGGTATTCTTAAAATGTATAAAGAATTCTTCCCGCATGAATCATCCCGAACAAAATGTTCTACTTTGTAACTTGAGATGGGTTTGATCTATATAAGAATTGTAGAAAAGAGAGTATCTTTCCTGCGGCGTTTTAAAGCAACTTTTCACGAATGACCTTTGTGCACTCCTTGTTATTGACTCATAACTGCAACTAAACTCTGCTGACAATTTGTGTACTTCAAATGGAAATTGGCTTAAATTATTGTCAGATTGCAGTAACACACACACACACACACGCATACGTGTGTGTGTTAACGCATGTCAAAAAAGCTGTTGTTTAGCTTTTAAATTATTTAACTGTAAATAGCTTGACAAATGATGTGAAATCGGCTTTTCCAACTCAACAATTATCGAATAAGGAATCAATGTATATGGCAGATTACTGTTACTATTACTGTAGCCTTTGTTGTTGCTGTTGCAATTTGAATTTCAAAAAGCATTAAATAATGCCATCAATCTTAGGCATTAATTTTGAATTATGACATAAACATAAATTTTCAAAAATGTGTGCATTTTAAATGTGTTTAGCAGCTTAAGCAACGTTTGACATGAAAATATAAGAAAATGTTGGAAAATTTATGTCGATTTATGTTTGCGACATAAATCAATTAAAATTGTAAAGTTAAATTACTATACGGCTATTGCATGAATGCGAGAGGTACTATAGGTACAGTTATTAGATACAATTGTATATATATACATATGGAATATGTATCAATGAAGGGACCAGCGCTAAAACATACCTTTTCCGGTAAGTTTCGGGTTGCTGAAATCGCATCTGCGTTCTGCATTTTCTAGCAACGTTTTCGAATTATGTTATCACTATTTTAAATTTCGAGAGTTGAATAGAAATTCCATAAAATTGTTGCTCGTGTCATTTTTTCTATACTCCTTAATAACTTTGTTATTTCGCTGGTGTTTAAATGTTCAGAAAAAATCATTTCATCCAATCCAAAATGAACAAGTGACAAACTTTTTATAATTTTTGAGTTTATAACTTCGGAAAAAAACCGATGTTGAATGAACTTTTTTTATGTAGAGCTACTATCGAAATTTTTCTTGTCTGTTTCACTATCTATGCCTTTTTCACTATCGCGTTAAACTATCGTTTTCGTTAGAAAGTTATGCCGGGTTTACACTGGTTCACACTGGGTCACGCAACGTCACACTTTGCTGTCACATACAAATAATCGTTTGGTGTCACACTCTCCATGTGGCATCCTTAAGGGAAATTTGTGTCAGCCGCTTATCTAAGAAGCTTTAAAATATAAGAAGTGTCTTAAGAGTTAAAATTAGTATAGAAACAATGGCAAAGTCGCGTTTGTTACATTTAGAACACCCATTGGGGGAAGACGGGTGTTACCCCAAGCTCCATCTAAACACTTTAATCAGTTAAATGTAACTTTTCCTGTTGACTTTAAATGGGGTCAACCACTTTGCATTTGCATTTAACTTTAAGCGATACGCCTTTCTATTAGACGAACATAATTTATGATTTGAAATTTTGAGATGGCGGCGGCTGCAGCGGCGACATAGCCAACGTTTTGGCGTCGTTGTAGTCAGGCGATAAATTTACAGTTTCGAAAACGTTATTAATTGCTAATTAACGGTGAATATGATTAATGTTGCCAAGGTGTGGCATGCAGTAGTTGGTCGTTGGGTCGGTCACACGACAACAGCCCTGAGTTATTTACACACACATACACACACACACACACACACACTTATAGACATGCAGCCAATCAAGCAAGCGGCAGCCACGTGTGACTTTTCTGGCAGCTAAGCGAAGAGCATGAAACTGTAACTGAAACTGTTACTAAAACTGCCTTGTAATGTAATTATGTATTGCAAAACTATTCATCATGTTCGGTAACGTCAGACAGCTGCTTGCTGTATGTATAATGCCCAGCAGCAGAGCAATGTATGCACTGAGTTACGCGGCGTATGAGCAATGTGCTGTGCTCTGGTCTGCTGCGCGTAACCTAAACTTGTTTATAATACGCCGGAGTGAGTTTAACTAATTGCCATGTCAAAGCCATTCATAATGCTCTGTGCCCAGCAGCCCGTTACTAGTCCCATACTAGCCACAAACGACACACACTTAACCCATGCTCACCCACACTCTCGCACGCTCACTCTAAATGTTGTTCCTAAGATGTTGCCCACAAGTTGAGCGCCTTAAGGCGCAAATCCAGCTTAATTATGCTTTTAAGCTTTGCACATGTTATAAAATAACTGAGCTCATTTACACACACACACACACACAAACACACACACACACACTTACACACACACACTCACACTTGAAGTGACACATGTGTATTGTCTTATAGCCTGGCGGCGGCCTTTAGCCATTTTGATTAATCCTTTGTCAATGACTTGAAGAGAAAAACTAATTTGTACTCACTGCTTTTTATGTGTGGGTGTGTGTGTGTGTGTGTGTGTGTGTATGTGTGTGTGTGTGTGTGTGTGTGTGTAAGTGCAGCTGTAAAACAAAATGGCCAAACGTGCGTATTAGCTAACTTTAAACTTGGTCTTAATTAAATAAGCCCAAAACATGCCTTGTCTGAGCTTATTTAATTATGTCATAAACAAAGTTCAACTAATGAATTTTCACAGCAAAATTGCTGCCTAAACTTCAAGAAAATTGTCAATCATATGTTTTATGAATACTTAAACAGCTCGGGGGCTTATCTGAAAAGTTTTTGCATATATCAAAGTTTGTTTTCTTAAAATTGAATGGCTTTGTCATGGTCAAATCAATTGGTCTCAGCTCAATTAGCCCCACAATTTGTGTATTGCTTCGCAAAGAAAACTGTCGACATTTTTCAAACAATATCTGTTTTAAAGCATTTTTCTCTAACACTTAAAGTGATATTTCAAGCGCGGTGCAGACTTGCATTTGGGCTGAAGATCGGTTTAAAAAGGTGTCCTAAAAAAGTATTATGCTAAAATTCGGTTGGAAACGTTTGTTATTGTAACCACTTGTAGAAGGTTAATGTATGAGTAGACAAACAAAAGCATATGACAAGTGAGGAAATATTTAGTAAGAATAGGAAGAGTATTTGGGGTTGTCCCACACATAGGAAGCACACTGGTCCAGATCGAAGGAGAGAGCTACCTCGGCTGGGTTCATGCAGAGCAATGCGTGTGGCGTGTAGTGCCACGGCTTCGTGTGAATAACTGAGATTTTATCCCTCATTGGTAGAGGGAGTGGGGACACATGTGCAATTTCGGGTAGTGACGAATGGACCAAGATCTGACAGACATGTAAATATCCAGCGTAGCATGATTTGGATGAGAGTCTTCGGTGGACTTGAAAAGGAGCTGGCTTGTGAGTGGGAGGAAATACTGGAGATGATGTTTAGGTTGAGAAAGACCTTTTTAGTCCATGTGGTAAAAAGGGTCGTTCAATTATAGCTTTGTCACGATGGGAGGCTACTATGGAGCTTTGCAGACGAGTTTAACCTTCAAGGATGGGAGGGATCTTGGGCAGAGAATCCTTCTTTGCGGGATACCTTGCTTGCTTCAACTGAAGAAGTGATCCAATTGAAGGAGACGTGTTTGAAGTAGCGAGCTTTTTCCTTTTTCCCTTTCTACGGAGTCTGCTAAAGCCGCTGAATAAGACAGAAAGTTCGCATGAATACTCCTATATCTTTTTGACGAAAAAACGACAGTCTGTTGACAATTTCCGCTGCTGCGTCTTTAATACTAACTAAGACCATGTACTAGAAAAGTTATTTAACTCAAGCTTAATCATAGCAAAATTGGTACGGTCACTTCGCCTCCATCATGTGCAGCATCATGACGATGACGTAGTTGCGATCCATAAACATGATTCCTATGCTTGTACAAACCAGTCTTGCCTTTCTTGCGTTTACAAAGATTATTCCGACCCATAATCTCATAAGGTCTGCAAAGTCGGAATGGAAGCAATCGACGTCCAGGCAAGTGTCCATATTTTCGCGGTCTATTATGGCCTATAAGTGGTCTATTTTCATCGTTTTTCGGATGACTCGGTGCATGTTGAGGAATTAATGTTTCATCAACAACGTCATCTTCATCAGGTATGTCATCGTGTTTATTATCGAAATTTAGTATCTTGCCGTTTTTCATATGATTTGGCTTAACCATGGCACGCGGCATATTCTTACGAATTGCCGGCTTTGGTTTGATCGCACAACCAACAGCCGTGAGTATCTCACCCGGTTTACATTCTTGTTGAACCGTAAGACCGGCTTTTTGCTTGATATCGTCCAGATTTTCATCATCCCAGACTTGCGCAACAATATTGTTTACGTGTTCATCACGATCCACACAACCTTTATTAGCGGTCAATATTTCGGTTGGCTTACATTCCGCTGGCTGATTTTTTTCATTTGTATCTTCATTTGCTTCTTGTTCGGCTTCTCGAAACAATCTATCTTCATATTCTCTACTTTCAACTGGGTTTCCCTGTGTCCGTAAAACTGCAGCGAGCAGTAGAAGAAGAAGCAGCACTTTGTTGTTGCTTCGTATTTGCATTTTTTGAGTTTCATGTGTTAGATTCTCAGAAAGACTATCTTCAGGTTTTAAAGCTGTTTCCCTATATAATTTTTGCTATAGATTTGCCATAATAGAGCGTATTAGTCGCAGTTGCAAGCGTACAATGGAATAAATTGATGAACCATGAAAATTGTACACTATTCGAAATTGTATGGGAAACATTTTATTTGCCAATAAATACGAGTAACGATCTTCACCAGACATTTTGCTTCTCTCGAATAAATGCTTTATATATGGCACCTTTGCTATTGCAGACCAAAGAAATAGAACATTTCTTTGTTCAAAAGTCTAACTAAAACAAATTCTTGGACCAATTTCACGTAACTTCGAAATGTTGTTTAGAAAGTGGCTGTTAAGGTATCTTAGCTTTCTTCTTTACAGAAGTGCCAGGACTTGAAGATCAAGTACAGCTGTACAGCTTCTTGTTCACTTTCCTTCCTACACAATCTGCAGAGGTAACTGAAAGAGACAGGAAGTTCGCATTAATACCGAGCAACGGGTCATTTTTGACTCTTGGCTTTAATGTCGTTTTTCGTCACTTGCAACTATTTTCTTATATCAGGCAAAAGCAGACAAATTCCATAAATTATAGAAGTTTATTATTATTTGGAAGCTTCGTCAGGACCCTTGTACTTATACTGGCCATGTTTACCGCGCTTGCGTATACAACGGTTATTTCGACCCATAACCTCATAGAATCGGCAATGATGACTTGTCGCTTGACGTCCTGGCAAAAATACAAATTTAACAGGTCTATTATGGCCGGTAACATGCACTTTTTCATCTTGATTTGGTCGACTTGGTGCAAGTGGCTGACTAGGAGCTGAATCATCTTCATGAGCATCTGGTATGTCATCCAGATTAGCATCGGGCTTTAGCACTTTACCGTTTTTCAGATGACTTGCCCTAACCACGGCACGCACCATATTCTTAGAAATCGGCGGCTTTGGTTTGAGCGCACAACCAAAAGCCGTGAGTATCTCACCCGGTTTACATGCTTTTTGATCCGTAAGACCGGCTCTTTGCTTGATAACGTCAAGATTTTCATCATCCCAGACTTGCGCCATAAGATTGTTTACGTGGGCTTCACGATCAACACAACCTTTATTGGCGGTCATTATTTCGGTTGACTTACATATCTCTGGCTCGTCTGCGGCTTCTTCTGCTTCTTCTTTTGCTTCTTCTTCTGCTTCTTCAAACATTTCTACTTCACGTTCTAAATTTTTAACTGGGTTTCCCTGCGCTCGTAAAACTGCAGCGAGAAGTGAAAGAAGAAGAAGCACTGAGCGTCGTATTTGCATCGTGTGTTAGATTCTCAAAAAGACTATATTCAGTTTTTAATAGCTGGTTCTCAATATTATTTATGCTATAATTTTGGCATGACAGCGAATTTGTCGCAGTTTAAAGCGTAACGTAGAATAAAATTGATTAACCGTGAATTGTGCAATGGTCCAAATTTAGTTTATCTGGGACAAAAATAAACTGTGTAACTTCTTAACAAAATGAGTTCGCAAGAAAAAGGTAAATTTCGGCCAGGAATATTTTGGCTCTATGCGTAGTAAGGCTAAAAGGTTTCATCAAAAAAAAAATTTTCATTTTTCTTTGTGATACAATTATTTTTTACTCAATAGTTAAAGAGATGCGACTTGATTAGAATTGTAGGATAACTTGCATGTTAATCGAAATTTTTAACAATTCAATTCTGAAACAGCAGTTAAAAATTTGATTTGGTCGAACCAAATAAATCGAATTAAAGAATGCTTTTAGTTTGAAATTCGACTGAAAGTTATATGTGACACACGTCTAAATACTTTTGAAGCTAACTGTTGCGGCGAAAAGCTTCAGCGATACCCGATGCTTTGTAGCCAGGTTTTCTTACACAAGGGACTTATAATAACCCATTAAACAAACCCTTGAGCCTTAATTGTATCGCTTACCAAAATTCACTCAAAATCGAGAGCATTAATGTCAGCTCTTGAAGCAAACCAAAGGAACTTCTTACTTGGGTAATACGCCAAATGAACTGTTTCAGTGTTCTGCCCAGCTGTTCTTCTGGTTGTTGTTGTTGATGAACTTGTTGTTTTTATTATTGTGGCTGGTTTATTTTGCAATCTCAATTTCCCACAATAAAATTAATGTTTTACGTAGCCAATTCCGAATCGTTTATTTCACATAAAAATGCGATAAATAAACGGAGCATCCTGTGCGCCGAAAAACTTGGAAACTTGCGGACTGCGATGAGCAGCAAGAAGCGCAGCAAGAAGAAGAAGAAATAAGCAGCAGCAACAGAATTCGCAGCAAAATTGTTGTGGTTCTCGATGTTATTGTTGTAGCAGTATTTATAGCACAAACAATGCAAAGGATGTTGCGCAAGGACATACGCGTAGGATTAAGGCAGCACGTTGTAACTGCTTAAAAGTGGGTGAAGCTGCAGCTGGGGGGCGGCAGTATGACCCAAAACTGCGAGGACTGAAAGCAAGAAACCATGGCACCAAAGCTTAAACAAAGCGCCAATGTAGAATACAATAAAACCGGAGAAAGAGAGAGAGCTAGAGGGAGGGAGACATAAGAGTAGCGGCAGACCGTAAGCGAGAAAAAACAGCAAACCGTAGAATAACCAAAGACAAAAGCTGCTTTTGCTGCTGCCGTGGCGGCGCTGCTTACGGCAAAGGATTCTACAACAACGGCGAACACGTGCCCTTTGGAAATATCCTTACGAATCCTGACTCGTTTTGTGGCTGCTGTTAAAAATTTCATGCTAATGGCCAAGCAGAGAGCAGACACACTCTTAACCCTTGCCCGGTAACTGTGCATGTGTGTGTGTGTGTGGGTGAGCATAAGAGGTCATTGTGCTGCCATTTTGGTCGCACCTTTATATGCAGCTTATATCCTTTTGCTGTCCACTGCAAATTTAATTTCAACTTTTCACACAAACAAACACACTCACACGAAGGGTGCCGTACAAAAGGCAGCTAAAGGAAATGACTTTAATTAAGGATATCTTGTGAAATGTTTGCTCATATTTATAGCCCCCAACAGTCCCGACAGTGCTATAGAGACAAATAAAGAAAACAAGGCAAAAAAAAACCCGGAAAACTACAAGGGACACAAAAAGGTGCGCAATCAAAGTCGGAAAATCGTAAGAATATAAACTCAAAATACCAAAGCGTATGCCTTGGTGAGAGCAGGACGGCGATACAAACCAATGCCAAACGAAGAGCTGCCAGCAGTTCCGACAGATCCTGCGACTGAATGTTTGCCAAAAAAGCATTGACAATGTTTGTGCAGTGGATTCATTTCTGATATAACTCGCTTTACATTTGCCATACCATCCAAACAACTCTTTCGGCAAATCCAGTCCAATAAAGGGATATATCCGATATTTTTACTTCGTTTAACTTCTAACTTTAGAAAAATTAGTGTGTTGCGAAACAGTTTCAAAATACTGACGCAACGAAATGTAGATTATACCATCTTCCATCATTACTGTTAAATATTGATTTTAGCCAAAAGTTTGAAAATAAACGCTTCTGCTATTCAGCGAACTATAAGAATTTCTACTCACATTTGTGTTGAATGTAATTTTCTCAACAGAGTATCGAAATCAAATATTAATCAAGTTTAGTTAGTTTTTTCGCAGAAAGTTTTGACAAAATTTCTGTCCGTTTTAATAAAATGTTCCAAATATTTTCCACTTAGTATCATGAAATGATGAAGAATGTGCTGCTACAGAACGAAGTACATCGGATCGGCACAATATTAAGCTATAAGAGTGTCCAGCAGATTATACCGATATCATTGGGCCTTTGTTGAGAGAGAATCTGCTAGGGTGGGTCTGCTTAGACAATAGAGCAAAACAAAGTATGAGCTTTCTTCGAGTAGAGAGACACAGCAGTTGGATTCTCAGATTGACGTTGAAAACAAAATATATTAAATATATAATATAAACCGTCACAATGAAGAAGGAAGTCAGCGTGGAGATCAAGCGGAGAATCACTCTTGCCAATAGATGTTACTTTGGTCTCAGTAGGCAAACGAGTAGTAGAGATCACTAAACGAAACTATCAATATACAAGACGCTCAAGAGCAGAGCCGATTGGAGAAGAGCTCCATATCCATACCTCGTAACGGGTTGTTTTACTCAGTTAAGAAGAAAAACACTCATAACAATTTGTCAATTGGAAGCTGAAAAAGTAGTGATTAAAAATTTCATTGTTCTAAAACAGGGATCGTCAGTGGCAGCTAATACGTTGGCAGTATCTATTATATAAATAGACTACTGAAAAATTTATGGACACCTTTTTCACCAACTGTTTGGAAACAGTTATGGGTAAAACTTATATCATTGTGTAGTCAATTTTAATAAGAAGTGCAGAATATAAGTATATAGCATATAATATTTAATCATATGTTTTAGTAGTCAATGTGTTGAGCTAACTCAACCCAAAGGTTGAACATTTTATCCGCCACTACTGTCAACTGCGCTGCTGCTGCTGCCAACCGCTGCTTAAAATGCTTGTCAATTGTATGAATGAACTTTACGTCACAGTTTTACCGAAAAAGTTTCGATTTCTACACAATTCTGTAAGAAATTACTACTATTCTATTACTAAGTTTTCATAGAATCATGATGATGCTTTATCGCAACAAGGCCTTTATTATGATAAGCACCTTATAGACGTATCTTTTAATTGACACACTCATTCAAAGGTTGTAGCTCTGTTTCTGCAACAGATCCCTTTGGCTTTTTTCTTTCTCTCTCTCATTGATTATGTGGCGTCTTGTGCGCTTCATTGCCTTGCCTTGGTATTGGTATCGTTCGTGTGTATGAGTAAGTGTTGACGTTTATGTGAGTGTTTTTGCAACGGTTTCTGTTTGTTTTTGGCCAGTTTGGCAACGTTAATAAGATAAAAGCTTTAGTGGCCTTTGGGTTAAGTAACTTAATTGTGTGAATGACAACTTGTCTTGCTCTTTATTTAATTTCATTTCGTTGTCATTGGATTTTTTTAGCATATTGAAAGTGGCCCAAAGCATTAGTCTCGCATTAAGCTAGTTAGTTGTATCCCCAGTGCTCTTGTACTTAGATAGTAGTACCATAACCTGCCACAGCACTGACAAACTCATGTTTTATTCAACAAAAACAACAACTACAACAAATGACAAGTAAATTTTGCCAAGTGGCAAGACGGCTGCTGCACATGAAATTCATGCAAAAACACTTTGATATTCATATATTGTAACATGTTGTGGTGTTTTGTTGTTCTTTAAGTTGTTGTAGTTGTTGGCTTATTGTGTCCTTTGCTCCGAGTGTTAAGTAAAAACAACAAACAAACAAATAAGTAAATATAAGAGCAAGAATAATGTCAATTGTTTCTAACAATCTATACGCTGGACCTTACAAGTGCTTGGAAAATCCATGTTTATGTTCTTGGGATATCGAATGTTTATGAATTTCAAAATACATTTACCTGATTTGCATAATCTTTGTGTTTGCCCAATAGACATAAAAAAAATAAGTAAAACAAAGTCTGACATAGTACAAAGCTCAGATATTATGTATTTACTTGATTGGTAACAAGTAGCTAAAAAGTTTGGGCAATTTTGGCGTATACTTAATGCATATTTTAAATTACTTTAAATAAGGCATTTCAAGGCAGGAAAATGTATAATTAAAGTGGTCCATCCACTGTGATCATGATTGAATACATCACTATACGTTTGTTGATGGACGGTATGATAAAAGGGCGTACATCATCGTCAATCAGTCATTCCATTTGAGTCGTCGATATATGCACCCCACCCGAGAACTCGGTCCAAACGCTCGCAAAAGATATCGTATACGAGTAACATACGAGACTTAACCCCACAAAACCGTCGCATTTAGAAGAGGAAAATACATATAATAATATGATTCACATGTCGCTCATAAGCTAACGTTAACGTATGTCGCAAGAAATATCGTTAGCAAGCCTTTGGCGATATCCGCTTCGACTCTGATTGATAATTCTCGAGAGAGACTTTTTTGATATTTAAAACGAGACTAATATTTTTTTTCTTAAATAGGTAACAATGTCAAAAACCTCGCAAAAGATATCGTAAAAGACTCGCAATTAATAGTGCTTGAGATACTTTTGTTTCATTTCCATTTTGTTCCTAACTAAAATTTATGTTTGCCACTTTGCTTCTGAGCGTTATCAGCTTCGAACCTTGTCACTCTCGAGCGATCATTTTGTGAGACTCTCGCTAATATCTTGCGTGTCGGTCCTCTGGCCGCATTTTTATCCTTAAAACACTTGCTTTGCAAAACAGTCGCTTTGCAACTATGGAAGTGGTTTGGGAGCAGCAACTATAAAGCTCGTTTTTTGTAATAGAGATAACTTCAAAACAAGCAGAGAAAACTTGTCAATGTGTTCAAAACATTCGCATGCATGTGTTCACGAACATGTTCTCAGTTGCTGCTTGAAAGACAAATATGGAGCTTTGATCAAAATTTTTGTTTTAAAAAACTTAAACTTCGTCTCCAAAATCCTTAAGTTGTGTTTTAAACAAAATCACAACTATATAGATTCCGCATATTTATGCACTGCTTTATCTATTGTACTCATTTCAGTTGCACGGAGTACCTTATGTACTCCGAAAATGTATTGCTTCGTGCCGCTTTTTGTACAATTTCTTGGACACTCCCACGAAAATACAATTACTATACAAAACTTGAACAATTCAGCAACTGATTTACTGTTGTTTACATTCTTTTGCAGCCCTTCTTCATGCCATTTGGCGCTTATCAAAGGCAGCGCCAAACGCAATGGTGAGTACTCAATTTTAGTCTATTTACTTCTTACTTCCCACTGCTTACAGCATTGCACAAAAAGAGAGTGCATTGAGTCTCCAGTGAGCATTACGAGTGCTGCTCTGCCGCTACTCCCACTCCACTCTTCTCTTATTGTCGTGCTTTAGTGCAAAAATTTTGACCCTTGACCCCTCCTTGCGTCCAGCAATGTTGCACTTTTACAGTTTGTGCATATTTTATTGCATCCGTTTCCTGTTGCCATTTGGCTTGCATACTTTCAGGCTAATTCGTGTTAACATTTTTTTGCGTTATACTGTTATGGCCGTGCACAGTCACTGTTAGCAGTGTACGCCTTACTTTTTTTTATGCAACTCGATTTCCATTCATTTACATAAAGGGCAAGAAAAAATGTCAACTTGCCTGTTTGGTTTTATCGCTGCAGCTGTTTGAGAAAATTCGCTATAAATTAGACCGAGTTTTCGCCTTTCTTATAGCGTTTTTTTTTTTTGCTCTTAATGTATGCAACTTGCTTATGGGCTGATTTATATGCAGTTCCTGACTGCACTCAACTTAAATGTTTAGTTTTTCTAAAGCTTTGTTTTCTGTAAATAATTACAATTATAATTATCACCTTACTCTATGGGACACACACACACACACACATGCTGGGCAGTCAAGTGTTGAAAATTTATTATACTCTGCCGCTTGCCAAACAAGAAATTAAAAGTTTGCATCGACCTCGTACATAAACTTTTGCACACGCATGTGGCGCAGCGCACAATTTATTAAACTAACTGGAAATTAGTGCAAAATCACACAAATACAGTGACAGTCACACACACACGCACACACACACACTCACACACGCACACACGCACACATGTGCACATGCTTATATGTGACAAATGTGCGAGCAAAAGTTTGTGCTGCGTATAAAGAAGAAGAACAAACTGCAGCATAAATCAAGGCGCCTGCATTGCACATGGCAACCCTGGCCAGCGCCATTTTGCCACTTTTCACCCTAAAATTGTTAAGTTATGTTGCCAATTGGCTAAATATTTTCAACAGCCGCACTCTAATTTGCAGTAGAGCTTATTTTGCTGCAGTGTAGTGCACGCACTTCTCATTTCGGCATCTGTAGATCTCCATTAGGGTTATCTTAATTAAAAATATGATTAGTCATAAAATGCAAAAGTTTTTGGTTTTCTATGCTCTCGCGGACTTAACATTTTTATGGCCTCAAAGCATTTGCCATATACCATTGAAAACAGGGCTGCAATTCTGGCAAAAGTAAGAATTTCAATGTGTCTTCTGGCCAAAAAGTAAACTCGCGCATTCGGCAACCGTTTTGCCTTTCTAAAGTCAGCAAGTCGCATTTTATAGAAAACCTTACCTTCAATCGAGATAGTACAATTTGAAGGTACTTAAACAAGTGCTCCACCTTGCTCAGACATTTTTGATCTACTTGGACTAGATTGTGGTTCCCATGGCGAAAAACTTGAAAAAAGTCTTACTCCACACGCTCGCAAGTAGCAAGAAACGGTGCTGCAAGCCCCTGATTAGGGAAGAGCTATTTTGTGGCATTGGAAGACACTGCTTATAAAGAAGAGAAGACGAAACACAGACTATACCTGTGATCCAGGCCTTAGACAGGCCACACATGGTTCGCGGTGCATATATTTTAAATATCTTCAGGACAATAGCGCAAATAGGCAAGAGCTCCGTTAGGATTCTAACTGGTTTGCTTACTGGACGTTGATGGCTTAAAAGACATATGAGCATCACCAGCTTCCATACCATAATGTACTATGAACTTGAGGAAGAATCAACGCAGCACATACTAGAGGAATGGAATGCACTAGAGGAAGAAAGATGTTCACGGATATGAAAATTTGATGCCCTATGAAAAGGGGCTGTTACCGACACAGAAAATTAGTTTTAGCGCAGACAAAGGACAGTCCTTTGGCTTAAGCAAAGTTTCGATAAATCATGTCATTCAGACATTTTGGCAACAAAATCGACTCCCAACAGTAACGCATTGGCAGTGGACTGTGATTATAGGACAGTATGTTTACCTGAACTTCGTTTTAAGTGAATCTCACAAAGAAATCTTAGGTTTACAGCCGCACAAATTCTAGCTGTTATTCTAAACAAACTTAGTAACAAAGTGCGAACAACCTTTTTGTGGGCAGTGTATACAAACTACTTGCCGCACGTTATAAATTCTAAAGTAACTCAATGTCTAGCAAGAAGTCTTAGTAAGATTGAAAAAAGATACAGTCCACGAGTAAAATAACTATCGAAATGGTAGCTTTTTGGTTGTTTTTGTTGTTAAATTGCAAAACAATTGTTATAAATTTAATGTCTGACGTGCTTTACTTTTGCTTTGGCGCTTTGCTTTACACTTGACAAATGCAGACAATTAGCAAAATGGTTCGCTGGCGCCAACAGAAAGCGGCCAAAAGCAGCTAAGAGCCGCCAATAGCCAACAGCCGTTAGCCACCAGCTGTCTGTCAGCCAGCCAAAGCAGCCAAAAGCAGCCGAAATGGCCAAAACAGTATAACAACAAATCCGGCATTTGAGCCAACAAAGTTACTTTGTCGTTTTGCGCAGTTTTTGACACTCTTCCAAATTAGTTGCAGTGACTTTGTGCACCAAAAAGAGATGGACTGGGAATGATGTAACAGTTAAAGTTGTCAGTTATTTTCCGGAACTTTGGGCCAGCTTATTAATGGCACTCCACACTTGGCTTTCAAGGTAAAAACTGTTCAAGTAAAAAGCAAGTAAATGAAATTTATTAATTTTGCAAAAGCAAAGCGAAACTTTTTGTTAGCAAAAAACGCTAATTGCGGTCATATATCTAAAGTTTAGACCAAGTTAAGACTTGGCCTTGGCCAATTTGTTGTTTTTATTGCTTTTGGGGCAAAAGTAAAAGTTAAAACAAAACAAAGCCCAAAGAAGTATGCAACATATTTTGCAACTACTGCAATACCAAAGGAAAGCATATTGTATCAGAACGCTTTCGACAATTTTCGACGAATAAATTCGAACAGCAGTGCACTGTGTAGGTGTGTGTGACTGTGTGTGTGTGTGTGTGTGTGTCTGTGTGTGTGTGTGTATTGTAAATCCCTTGCTGCATTGTTATTTCCGTTTTATACAAAGCAGCATTGAGCAACAAGCGGAAATAGCTTAAAGGATATTGCATCGGCATTTTTGAAAGTAAACGAGTGCGCAGAAAGGAAATGAAACTATGGAAATATGTATGCCAGAAGTAGTGCCAGCAGAGGTACGTAACTGTAAAAGCAGCACCACAGTGCCATATACAGGAAGACGTTGACTATGACTTTTGTCGCTTTGCTGGCAACGGGGCGTATTGAATATTGCAACCATTTCAAATCTACTTTTGGCTTGTTGTTGGTACTTGAACTATGTAAACAGCATTTGCATACTTTTTCTTTTCTGAGCTTTTTCTACTTTTTGCCCAGCTTTTTCCTTGAAATTAAAGTGGTAAACATTTGGTTCAAAGTTTGCAAAATTGCATATACGCATTTCGCCTAGTTTTGTTTAGTTATGCCGTTATAGAGTAAAAGTGTGCCAAAGCGTAAGATATCTATTATTTGCATAGCCAATTAGCTGAGTTTTCAATGGGAAATTGTCTTTTTATCAAAGCGCGGCAAAAAGTTTTACAGCTAATAGTTTACATTCACTTCTTCAATACTTTGTTGAGCTGCCCTTGAGCAAAGCAGGTACATTTACTTTGCCTAGAAGCTTGGAACGCATAAATCGATCACATTTGTTATGCTTTATATCAAGAAAATCTCTTTTCTCGCGTGTATTTTACATGGAAACGGTACGGCTGCAACGCATTGCTTCGCAGGATCAATAGCCCTGCTTACTCAATGCTCCTGCTCATTATTTCCCGCTCATAAGCAGATACGCGAAACTGTCCATTACTCCCGAAAGGTTTTCCACATTAATGGCGAGCGGCAGCAGCTTTCTCAACATCACGGCACACCACGTTCAATCAGCGCAGGACCCGTGATGGAAGCGCCGGAGATAGCTTCGAAAACAGCTATGGCAACTGCGTCAAACAAAAGTTTACCTTCCACCCTATCCAAACACATAATTCTGGGATAAGACGGTGGGTCCACCGACCTTTTGTGGATGCGTCCCACTTAGATTGCCAGCGCGAAAGGCTTTCTTGACTCGTTAAAGTAGTTTTTCTCAATTTAACTCGGAAATTGTGAAAATATAAACCTCGACCATCGACACGCTTTACACTATTATAAATACTACTATATAATAATATGCTCAAATTTGAATTAGGAGAACCATTCTTACAGAGGCCGAATTTTTCCAAGCTTGGTAGTCTAATTGAACATCCTACAAACTATAATTTCAGTTTTCGCCAAAATTTTTAAATGGCTATAACTTCTGATAAATATATCCGATTTTCTTCATTTTACTCTAGTTGGACTTGTAATCACGCCTAGATTATATATCTGCATTTAAGGGGGGTCTATGGATCCCGCAACATCTGAGGAATATTTTTTTCAAACCAGTATATCTTTCAAACCAATAGCCAAATCAAAAAATCGTCTATAAAAAGGTTAATCTACGCATTAATACCTTTGAAATGGTATATGGCTCGAACAGGTCGGACGCTCCAGCTAAAAGTGCAAAAGTTAGCGTAATTATATAGTTGTGAGCTGCAGCACTTCTTAGTCGCATGCTTTACGTCACACCTAGGAGCTATCGCTCCCAGTGATATACAATAGTATGTGGAGACCCTCAGCTGTACTTGAAGTGTATAGAAACATTGACTTGCCAAAATTAACCTCCATTTCCCGGGTTTGTTACTTTTGTCGTTGTTGTTGTCGTTGTCAGGCTCTTTCGATATTTACATTCGATTAAGACACGCAAATGTTGCCAACTGTTTGGAAAACTTGTAAAGTTTTTGTCAAACGTCTGAGTGGCTGCCACGCACGCACACACACACACTTACACAAACACGCGCCTGCTAATATGCGTAAACAAATTAGAGTTGAAAACTTTAACCCTTTGACACAGACAGAGTCAGAGAGAGCAAGAGAGTGAGACAGAGAGAGAGAGCGAGCGGGATAGGCAGACAGACACTTGCAAATATCTAACGAAGATAAATAGTCAAAAGTTTTGGTTGCTGCCTAATTGACTTGAAAATCGAAAATTTATCTAATGAAATGCCAAAATTATGTAACTAATTACAAATCTTTAAGTTTCAGCTGAACAACTTCAATGACAACAAATAAATTACATAACACAGGAAGTTCTTTTGAAACGGTAAACATTACTTACTCTAATTAAGCCAAAATTATTATTATAAAACATTTCATGCATTTCTTGGACATAATCCGAATGACGAAGGATTAAGAAAAGCAAGTCTGGTCTAATAGAAAGAAGTAGCATGAAATACTGTCAATGTCCAGTTATAAATTACTGTCGGTGTAAATGCATCATAACATGTGACTATTTAAGAAAAGCACTTCCATTATGCGAGAAGTCTTCGTTGCGGACAGATTGCAAAGTCTGCACTATGGGAGGCGTCGGCGACGACAACGACTTGATATCGATATATCTACGCAGTTCCCTTGAAATACAGTACAAATCGCTTTCGGTCACTCCAATATAACTTGTGGTTTACGATTGCCATATATGCCAGATTCTTACTGCCATGCGTCTGTTTGAGACATCATTGTCCTGGGAATGAGATGTCTTGAGGTCAGATGGGTACCTACGTGGTTGCTTGCGTATATGCCATACAGGTACTGTTTGAAGCTACCCCGTTTGAGCTGGTTACGCAAGCTTTGTCTACAGCCGACAAGACATTGGTTTAAGCCTCCGTTCTCATTATTCAATGAACGTTGCTCTGCATTTAATATTCTTGAGTGACTTGCCTGCATGCGCTCGAAGATAAGCTGGACTTACTCTGGATGTGCCTCCTGTATGCGGATATGTGATAACTCGATGAAATTGGAGTGCCATTTTGAAAGTGTGAATATGCCTTTTTCTAAAACCTTGCCAGTTTGCCGATGTCGTTTTCAAGCTAGTGGTTAACCACTGTTGCAGCCAAAGGCGAGGGCAAAGTAAGACCTTTATTAAGGTAGAAGAGTTGAGCAGTTTCCGACAGGGTACATGGGTAAATTATGATAAATCCACCGAAAGTGAAGGGTTCTCAATATTTCACTTTATAATGAATGTCGATGAAGGTTGTGTGCATGCATGTTCTTTTAAGGGTGGGTTTTTGTATCTACAGAAAGATACAAATGTAAGAAATGTATAAAGGAGTGTGTGTTGCTGCCACATTCGACATGTAGGGATCTGACGTTGGAGGAGTTGTCATACCTTGCTAATTGTTCCCGTGTTTCCGAGGCTGCTCATTAAGGTCGGCCCTTTTGTAAGAGTATCACGTGGCTGACACCGAAACCTCAGTGCGGCAACTTGTTGCGATCGAACCAGGTCCTGCTGTTAGCAGAATAAATAGAGAAATCTTGTCGCTACCTAGTAGAGCTGCGAAATAATCGATAGTACTATCGATACATTGAATTTTTAGATTTGGGTCTGACTATCTATGTATTTTGTTTCACTATCGATAGTTTAAGGCCACATGCCGGTAGCGGCATTAAATACTAAAAGATAAATAACTAAATTAAACTCACTTGATGTTAAGCTTATGATTTCACTTGACGTAAAACATTAATTACTAGAGCGACTCAGAGGAGGAAAACCAATTCATTATAAGAACTGGATTGTGAAGTCGAAGTGCCAACACGTCCAAACAGCATGAAAGTAATAAAGTGAAATCTTCAAAAAACCAATTCACTCGTGGGCAAAATTGAGAAAGCGAAAGAGCGAAAAAAAAGCACTTGTATGCACTGTTTGGGATTGGTTGCTTTTCAGTAAGTTTACTCAATGTAACGGCTAACTTTATTACTGTCCTGATGGGTTAAACAGAAACGATAGTACTATCGATAGTATCAAATCTTTTTGCTCAAACTATCGAAGATATGAAATGGCGCGACTATCGATAGTTTTGCAGCTCTAGTACGCAGGGGGGAATGCTAGCGACAATATGCATTAAAATCGAGACAAAAGACGAAACAGCTTCAGCTGATGTTCTCGGAGAGTCGTAAGTTGGTGCATTGTAGGAGATTTGTGGTGCTATGTGTTACTTTAGGTGGAACACATGAAACCACGAAAAGGGAATTTCGAAAGGATCCTGTTATCTGACATACTCAATGTCCACAAGTTCGTCAACCGATTTATAACGATTATTATACATTTGTTCGACCAGATGGAATCGTAAGCAAAATTCGGAACAGGCATGATTATATTAGAGCCCAGAAATAGAGTATAGATTTGCAATCAAACCTTAGAAAAGCCAGATCCAGTTGGCAACACTGGCTATATCTGATTTATTAGAATAGAAAGGATTTCGAAACATCTTTAAACGTTTAAAGTTTCTCAAGACGAGCACCCTTTGCGCGCTTTCTTGTGTGCATCTTATAGGAAGCACTAATAAGAAAATAAATGGAGCACACACACTCACGCTCACACACACACGCATACAAATGGAATTGCAAATTAAAAATATCTGGAGCATGGGCGTTGTGGCAGAAAGAGTAAAAGGGGGCGAGAGAGGGTTAAGAACATCAGCAATGACACCTACACATGAGCACTCACTCAAGTCAGTCGCTAAGAAGAGAAGCAAAATGAGAAAAAGCAAAGGCAAAGCTAAGAAAAACAAGCAAAACTAAAGGGAAAATTGTAATTTAATGCTCTTTTGCACCTTCAAATCCTTTCAATTTCATAAGACACGTAATCACATTCGAAGTGCTGCACTATTCGTTTTACCCTGCGTCTTATCCACTCAACCTGTGGCACCTGCCATCCTTGCCGCTGCCCCAAATTTGCCCCCTTTCAGCAATGTCTGCGTAATCACCAGTACTTGATGAAATGTTGCAATTTATATAGACAAACCCACAAGCTGCCAGGAGAAGAAGAAGAAGAAGCAGCAGCAGCAAAGCAACAAGCTGAACATGAAGCACTGCAACACAAACTGAGCTGAGCTTTCATCCTATGTTTAGGTGTAACTGTGTGTGTGTGTCGGTGTATCTATGTGTGTGTGTGTCGGTGTATCTATGAGTGTGTGTGTGTGTATCTATGTGTGTATGTGTGTATCTATGTGTGTGTGTGTGTGTATCTATGTGTGTTTGTGTATTATCCCTGCGCTTGACAGAGCTGCTTGCGTTTTGTACATTATTTTGCTATGCACTGAGCTTTTACAGCAATTTTGACACACTTGATGAATTTCATACACTTAAGCGACCAACCTGCAGCTCTGCTACACCTAAAGCCACGCCCCCAAACTACTACACTTACGCCCTTGCAACAATGACGTGTATGTGCATGTGTGTGCGTGTGTGTGTGTTGCAACTTGACTGACGACTAAACTTTGGGTTGACTTAAGCAAATAGATTTTGTATGTTGAATTCATTCATTTGCGAATTTTTTTCATTCTATTCCTTCCACTCACAATCAAATCACTTAACAATGGCTGAAAACTACTCTCTAATGCATTTTTAAAATTATACTTTCAAAATGTCAGTGAAAAGCTGATTGAAATTGAAGTGCAGCGTATCAGCTGGGTCTACTTATGGCATTGATAGTAATATATTTCAGTCCTATACTGAAAACTTAAAACTTCTGGCAAGGTTTGATTTTTGGTTTCAAATCAATGGATTTCACTCAGTAAAGTGCAGCCAAACAATTTCCAGCTCATTTTAAACTTCTGGTAAAGTACTGTTCCAATTCTAATGCAAATTTCACTAGAAACAAAAAATTCCTATAGCCAGCTCAGTACATATGAGAGAGAATTTTTCTTCTTTTGTCTAACTTGCATAGTTTACTAATGACTAGTTGCAACTAACTGCTTAAACTCTCCAACGACATATCTATGGAAAACAGTGTATCTATTTTGTAAGCATCTAACATAATTACTACATGCTTCCCAACTTACTCTCTGCAATTAACTTACCATTCGCTTACTTACTTTTCAATTCCTGTTAATATCTGACAGATATTTATGCAGTATCTCATGTCGAAATTGCTTTTGCAGCAGCCATTGAATGACGGACAGCTTTCACATCATCATTCTCAGGAACATTGTTATCATCAGCAGCTGCTCCAACAAACAAACCACAGAGACGTTGATGATTGTGTTGATATTGGTTACTGACGCTCATTGTAATTAGAATGTAATATAGCTAGACGGGTTGCTCCACAGTTTCTAACCCACATAATACCCAAACCCAAAACCAACAATCTTAGTCAATTTCCTGCACCACCCAAGCACCCAATGTTATACGAATACATTGTCAAACCACAGCCAATTAGCAGTTTGGCATTTTTCAGGCAAAACACGCCATGCAGCAGCGCCCTCTAGAGGCCGAAATCAAAAGCCAGCTAGGCCTTCTGGGCACTACGAAATCGCTCTTGTTAAGCAAAACTAATTTGTGTGCAAAGTTTTTCTTTTAGCTGGCATATGTGGCCCATTATTTGCCATAAAATTTAATGTCTGGCTATATAGAACACCTACGCCCCACACACACAACCACACCATATAAGCTCATTCTCAGCAATCCTTTCTAGATGTTGGCACATGTGTTGTACCTTCATGTTGTTGTCCTTTTCCGTTGTTCTTGTTTACGTGCGCCGCGTGCGGTTGGTTAACTAAACGGACCAAAAACGACAACTGTCGCCACTTGGCGCAGCTCAAGAGGGAGCGAGATGCAGCGAAAGTGAGGGAAAGAGCGCGGCAGAGGCAAACGCTTAAGTTGTTTTGGCAAAAGTTTTTGTCATGGTTGGGACTAATTATAAAATAGCTCAAAGGCCTGCTCAAAATGTTGGACTAACATACAAAAAAAAGAAAAAAATAGAAGTGAGCGATGAAAGTGGAACACAACCGAAGTCTAAATACTCTTTACAATCTATTATATTTTAGCTATTTTTGAAAGTTCGTAAAAATAGCACAAAGCTTTAAACATTTTCGTAGAGGCCAAAAAAACTTTAAAAGCTTACCTAAGCATACAGTGCAAACTGTTCTTATCAGCAAGCAACACAATTAGTGTAAAAAAGTCGGGATACAAAATAATATGGAAGTGATGACGTTAAATTAGGAACTCCTAGAAGAAGATGATTAAAATTTATAAACAGATCAAAAAGTGTATAGAAGCTATGGAAAATTAAATAAAGATGACGATGAAGATAGTTGAAGAATATGCAATTGGCCAGTTTGCAAAAACTGACCAAAACATTAAAGATTTTTGAAAATACAAAATATTTTAAAAAATAAGAAGCTGACCTCAGCATATAATACAAACTTATAAGAAAAGCAAAAAAATTGGTGTAAAAAATTTGTTGCGTTAGAATACAAAGCTGCCTTAAATACTTATATATAAAGAATACAATCCGGACAAATGGCGAATCTAGTGAATTATGCATTGAAAGCAAGCCAAAGACAACACAAAATTGGTGAAGCAAATAAAGTTTCAAAATAAGATGAAAAAGATGACGAGCACTTACTAAAAAAGATTAAAAGTAACAGCAACTGAATTCAGTACATTTGGGATGCAAACACAAACATAAACAGAATTTAAATATTTTGTACTCATTAGGAATCGAAACTGAAATAAGTACTTTTTGTTTCTGTTTGTAAACTGTTATTGGCGCCATCTTTCTTGTTATTATTTCACTGCGATCAAATTTTGTTGAAATAAAATGAATGAATGAAAGTATGGAAAAATATAAAGCAAAAAATGTGGAAAAGTTGTCTAAATTACACTTTGTTACTGTTCTGTGTTGCACGCTCTCAACAAATAGAAACAGACAGAAAGTTAAACAGCAATTCAGTCTATGTTTCAGTTCCTGTTCCTTGTCACAACCAGCCCTTAGCATGTGTTTAAACTATCGATAGTGAAAAAATAACGATGGTTAGGTATCTGGTGGGATGATCTTCTAACACGAAATTTAGTTGCTATTAGTTGGGGTACCAAATGCACGCCAAGTTTGCTTCAGCCGCTATAAGGGTATCAAAACAATGCCAAACTCGATCCTTTTCTCTCTCTATCTATTGCTCTCACCGCCGTTATGCGCGCGAGGGTCTACTTGTCGCTAGGTTGTGAGCAGAAAATACAGAAAATCACGGCATAGGGTTTGACAGCTGCAGAGGGGGTGATGCAAGGGGGGCGCTAGGCTGCTCCAAGTGGCAGTAGGGGGAGTGGCAGCATGTTGCCGCAAACTAAACATTTGCTTGCCAATTTGTTGTTATTTATTTTTATGTTTGGCAGAGCGCAGCGCCCAAAACCCTATAGGTCCCCAACCCAGGACCCAAACCCCAAACCCAAGCCAGCTTGTAATGTTTGGCCATTAAAAATAATAGTGTGGTGTTTGTATTATTGTTGTTGCTGTCGTTCTTGTTGTTTGACAAGTCAAGCGAATTTGCCTTGTTACGTAAATTTTACCTTGATGTTTGTTGCCGTGCTCACTCTGCTCGGTTTTTTCTTGTTCTTGCTGCTGTATTTTATTTTAGATATTTTATTTTATTTTATTTTTATTTTTGAATAGACAGCACACGTGCTCATTTTGTTGCTAAAGTATGGCAACTCTAGTAATTGGCAACATGTGTGAGTGTGTACTTGTGTATGTGTGTGTGTCCTTATCAGTTAGCTGCGCGTTGTAGCATTAAATTACTTGTAACCCTTTGGCAAGGGAATACTCTTTCTAGTGAAAGCGCAATCAAAAAATTAGCACTTAAATTTTTGGTAGCATTTTTTGTTTTGCCATAACTTTTTGGTAAATTTGATGCCATTTGCAGCTACAGTTTGTTGTTCCAATTCCTGGCAATTAATTTACAGCTAGCAGCACTGTTCCAAAGAGCGTGTAAGAGTAGTCTGAGAGCGGGAGAGAGCGCCAGCCAGCCAGCCAATAACTCAGCAGACGCTTTATCAAAAAACCACTTACACACACAATCAACTTAATGAAGCCGTAATTATTTGGGTTAACAGCTTGCGGCGCAATGCTTGGCCCGGTTTTGTTACAGTGTTGCCAATTCTTTTTTATATACGGACTCTCTCACTCTTGCCTTTAAGTGGCAAGGCTGGGTTTGGGGCAGGGGCTGGTGCAGGGGGGGCAGCAACAACAAATCAAAGCGTATACTTGATAAGTAGTCGCTGCAAACACAAATAAGCGCACATTTGCAAGCCTATTTAATAAATGGCCAAATATTTCTTTTCTCTTCATTCTGGTTTTTGTCTCTCTCACTCTCTCTTGCTTTACGAGCGCTTTGTTTTTGCTTAATGAGCCCTGGAGTTGGAACCTTGGTAGCTGTAAAACAAACATCGAAATGCGTATTTGTTCAGGGCTAAAAGAGGGATTCGTCCTTGCATGAGAAGGTGCGCCCTCTCTCTCTCTTTTTGTCTCTCTGGCTGATAAATGAGTAGTGTGAAAAATGATAAAAGTATCGAGCTGCTTGAAGAGTGCGCTCTTGGAAATTGGCTTTATTAGTTGCCAATTTAGTTAATAAGATGTCTGGCTTCAGGTAAGTTCAACATAGCAAGTTAATTTCAGGTCGCCAAAGTAAGCATATTCCTGGCAATAGGAATTTTAAATCCACTTCGAAAGGCGCTTTCAGCTCCATTTTCTTATGATGGAGGACTTATGTCTTGGGTGCATTTCTGTAAACTATTAAAGGTTTGTGAGTCTTCATACAAGCAAAGAAACTGCAATCTTATGTTTAGCCAACGGCTTAATTTGAGCCATTCCAATTGCATTATCAAGACCAATGTTCAAACTTAATCGCGATTCAATTCGTATGTAGTAGAAAAGAAACGTTACTACTTATCTCTAAACATACTTTTTAGGATCAACGGTGACTCATTTAGTAACAGAATTCATAAAAAAATATATGTACAACACGAAAGAGTAAGGCTTCAACAGCGACTATTGATTAAGTCTCAGCCTGTTTCTGAAATCATCAATTAATTAGTCTAGACCAAGAACGTGATCATCTGCCCCAAGTGCAAACGGGTTTTATATATTCTTGTAAAGATGGATTGCTTTCATATTAATGGATGTAATAGGTGCACTGGGGTGCTAAAGTGTTAACAAGGACAAAGGAGGCATATAAAAGTACCCAATCATAGACGACGGTATGTAAGTAATTCCATTAAGGCATTACGAAGTTAATATGGCTATTAAGTAGCTTTAGAATAATAAGAACCTCGTCAAGAAATGTGAGCGTGCGCGATGATTGAAACATCAATGTAATGTCCTTCCTGGCACCGCTGTGTTTTTAAACTATCCTATATAAAGCCCCACCGTACGGGTTCTCTGAAATACTAAAGATATTATTAACGAAAACATTGATTGCGGCTTTGAGACCGGAATTTTAAGGATTAGCGGTATAAATACTTAATACTTATCTGCCTGAGAAATTACCAACTTACTTACTTAACTGGCCATAACACCTAAGGCCTGATGTCGAGCACACTTCCAAGCGCCTCTGCTTCGCGCATTATCCATTAGGTGATACCAAAGGAAGTTGGCATGCTTTCTACCTTTTCCTTCCATCGGGGAAGAGGCCTGCCCTTTCATCGCCTTCCACTAACAGTCGCATTAAAGACACACACACAAACACATTACTCTCTGCCTATCGATGATATCGACAAGCGCTCTCTACTCTAGCTCTCATAGATGCAAAGGCTTCGGTATGCGAGCAACTGGACACACTTATAGTTCAATATGTTTCAGTTCCAATGTACTTTACAAGACATCGCAGTAGATGCCATCGCTTTGCCTCAAGCTTTGCTTGCTCTCAAAAATTTGGAAAGATTCTGTCCAACTTTAATAGAGTAGCATGTGTTCAGTTGATGGAAGTGGGTGGCTCATTTCCTTGAAAGAATCCATGATTTTTCTCGCTCGACTTTTGATTTGCTGTTTTAAACCAAAACTATTAGAAGTTTGTTGGCTTCACTTAAAGTTTCTTTAAAAACTCTTGTGTTTCTAGACTTAATTGGTCTAACTGAGTTATTTTCATTATAGCTCCTTGAAATATTTAATTTTGATTTTTGTTTTTTTGCAGCTGCCTTTGTCAGAACGTATAGTTAAGCTGCTTAGAGCATCTCTAAGGCAAATCAAGACCGTAACCCAAAACAACGTTTTGCATTCAAATATCTGAAAAGTAACGACACACACACAAACTTGCTCACACAGAGGGAAACTGAGACACACACTCACAGATAGAGCATAAAAGAGTGAACGCCCCGTACCAAGAAAAATCGTTTAATGCTGACAAAGCGCATCGCAAAATCCAATCTAGGGATAATATTACCAAAAAGCACAACGAGAAAAGGACTCAAAATGCAGCCGAGTGACGCAACTGCTGGATACTGAGATGCACTTAAAGACAGAGTTGTCGATATATAAAATCAGCTTAAATATAAATTTAAAAAAGAAATATATTTAAAATAACTTAAAGTCTAAAGCGAAGACTGGATAATTTGTTATTCAAACACATAAGTGCTTAAAAAGTAGCAGCAAATCCATTTGCTGAAATTTCAGATTTAATATGTCGAGCGTCTAGACGGGTTTTTGGCCTTTCTCACACAGACCGCAGGTTTCAAGTACAGTTATTGGGTCGAATTGCCTTCACGTCCCTTCAGTCCGCCTTCACGCCTTGTGGCATTGTGACATGTCTAAGCCTGTTTGTGTTGGGCTTATTTCTAGCACCTTCTTCATATTTCATATTTATAAATTTAATAATTTCTATATTCTGCGAATTTTATGACACTTGTGATGCAGTCAAAAAAAAAAATAATGGTTACGGGATTCTCAGGGGTCCTTGAACTCGGGATAATTGTGCTTTTAGCTTAATTAATATAGCGGTATAATTACAATTTGATAGAGCCATAGTTTCAATTATATGTCAAATTTGCATTAATGATGTCATACACTGCAAAAAATTGCTTTGAGTCAACAAAAAACAACAGTAGCTTTGGAGTAGGCTATTTTGTTTTCTCTTAACTGTGCCAACAGTTAAAGTAAGCATTGAATTTACAATCATCGGAAATATGTAAGTTTTTTTTGCTGTGTTGCAATGAACAACTGTTATCACAGTAAAATTAATAATAATTATTGGCACATATTTATACGCAGTTTTTTGACTAATTTGAAGTGTCTTTTGTTGTTTCATTAATTAACTGTATGAACTAGTTACTTTAACTGCATAAATGCATTTTGACACATAATCTGCTATTTTATTAATCAACTGTACCTACAGTTAATTCGACTGCTAAAATGGTGAGTACTTGTCATGTATTTTGTTGTTTTGTGGATTAACTGAACTACTACTTACTAGTTTTAACTTATATACTGTGGTCACAGTTAAAGTAACTAGTTATTTTTAAAAAAATGTTTAGCTTGCAACATAAACATAAAAAAAGGTAATGTTACAATGGAAATAATAAGTAATAGTAATAACCATAACATTTAGTAAAATTACTGTGTACACAGTAAGTAAGGATTTTGTAGTATCTTTTCAGTTTCTTCCATTCCTTTCTCTTACTGTGGTTGGTTAACTTTTCCATTTTGTGACCAATGTTCCCAATTTTCTCGATTCAAACTATTTGAGGTAAATCCATCTGCACAAATTGTTACAGTTTAAGGACAATGTTCACAGTAAAAATATTAAGTTACTTTAAATGCCAGTAAATGTAATAGGTACGCAGCAGGCAAAGTCAACTACTGTAAACTGATATAAAGTGATATACTGTGTTCACAGTAGAAGTAACTAGCTACTGTAAAGTAAATGTATTGCTTGCATAACAGTAAGCATAACAATCTACTATTAACTACAGCAAATGTACTTTGTTCATAGTGTGAAAATATAGTTACTTTACACTATATACACAGTAAGTACATCTAGCTACTTTCGACGGACTTTCATACTTATCTTCCCGATTTTCCCAAATCCATTTGCATCCATCTGCAATATTGTAAAAGTTAGTTTAAACTACAATAAATTGAACTTATGAATAGATAGATCCTGTAAAGTACAGTAAACGCTAAAGTGCACAACGTATGAGCAAGTTACCGTAAGTGAAAGTAACTCTACCATGTACACAGTAAGCATAGCTAGTTACTGCAAGCTATAGAGCTGTTTACAACATCAAACATTGCTACTGTTAACTGCAGTAAATATTGACTCATGCAGCTCAAGTTTCTGTTAACTGCAGTAAACATTAAGTGTTAAACTTATTCAGTGAAAGCTACTGTAAGCTGCAGTAAATATTAAATTTTTAACTTATGCAGTCCAAGTTACTGTAAACTGCAGTGAATACAAAATGTTAAACTTATACATTGCAGTTTATTCCGAAAATTGCAGTAAATGTACTTGGTTCATAGTTTGAATAGATAATAGTTGTAAGCTACAGAAAAAGTTAGACAGAAATAATAACAAGAATTGCAGTAAATACACTGTGTATACAGTTAGAACAGCTAGCTACTGTCGAATTCACTCAATTTTACACTTTTCATCTGCTTTCTTATTATATATTATTATACCCAACAATATGATTGAGATTAAGTGTAAATTTTGTTGTGTGTACTTACAGTAATAAAGCGGCAACGTTTTGCACAAATAACGGAAAAGTAAACTAAGTTTAAGCATTATTCGATAATAGATTAGTATTTCGAACCACAACTAGCTGGGAGCGGTCTCCATTGTCTGACTGCCATGTCAAAAAATTGCCATTAAAAGCTATTAGCAGAGCGTATTAAATTACATAACTGATAATAGATTTATGATGATGTTTACATGCAAAATGCACAGCAACAACAACAAATAACCTGAATGACGTGCCATAATGCAAGCCAGAGTATAAATAATACATATAGTTGAGTTGTAGGCGCAACCCCTCAGGTAGAATAGTTGGGATGCACCCTCTGCAACCCCTGCAGTGCGCCCTTGTTTATTCGCTTAGCCCTGGAACACATTCGTTGCGGTTCGTTTGCATTTGGTTTTTGGCTTGGTTTCTGGTTTTCGATTTGTTTGCAGTTCTCATGCGTTCGTGTCGCCATTGGCAATAGCTGTTTACTTAGGATAGTCGAATTCCAACTCCATACTCGATGACTTTGTCAATATGCAGTTTGCCAAGATCGAAGGATAGCTGCCAAGGCACCGCAAGAGCTACTTTATTACAGCACGCTTAGGTGTCAAATGTGGTTCACATGATTCCATCTTAGTCCCTCGCCTCCCTCCCTCTCTCTCTCACTCGAATAAACCATATCTGTGTCAAAATGATGTAGCATTGGAATTTTAATGCGAAATGCAAGCCAAAAACTTGCACAGGACGACCCACAATTTTGCATAAAATATGCTTCAGGTTAGTTGAAAAGTTACAGTAGCTGAAATTTATGAGGAATTGCAAAAACTATGAGTTTTAGGAATGCTAAGGAATTTTTGTTAGGTTAGGGTGCCAAATGCGACTAGTGACTATCTGCAGCCAAAGGTTTCCAGGAGTTTAATGACTGACTTACTTTTCGTAGATATCAAAAGTGTGTCGTATCCGATATACATTTGAATCAGATACCAAGAGCATCCTCTAGCAAGTCAGACTTCGAGTCCAGAGAATTCTTCTAAGTGGCATGCCGCTGATGATGCCAAAAATGTTGTCCCAAGAGAGACAGACCGGGTTTTGAAAACGTTGTATCTGTCAAAATCCCAATTCTATAAAAGATGCTTTTATGTGAAACGAGTTCATCGCGACGTAATCGCAGCCATCCGTCATTGCTTTATATCAGGCCGTATAGAGAATCTAAAAGGATGTGTCTGGTGATAAATGAGATCATAAAAAGGATATGTTTTCTCTGGGTTGAAAGATGCGGCAGTTAAAATCTCAGTTTGCTGTTGAAAAATATACGTTTAATGTTGTCGTGCATTTCGGCAACACCGTCACATCGTTGAACGTTGCCTTCTGTGTCTAAGGCAAATGAGTAGTAGAGACCACTCTGGCCAGACGAAACTCTTACTGTATAAGACGTTCATTCTTTCCGGTTTGAGGCTTGGATGCTGAGCAGAAATTACTTCTTCAGCTCTTGGATACTTTAAGCGTTGCCAACGACTACCGCACTATATAGTTATATTTTTAACATTTTGCGAAAATTCCACAACACAATCAAGCGCGCAACGATAGCTGGACAATACAAAGCTGCAATGACATCTGTCTGCCGAAGCCTTATCCTCTCGACTCTTTGGGCAATTCACTCAACCTCCATCAGAACCTGATAGTGCCGAGGGACTCTGGAAGCATATATCCCACTCCTTGCGTTTCGCCGCGGAGAACATCCTTGATTTCCAACGCCCATTGCCGAAGAACCAATAATACCATCAGGAGTGTCGCGAGGCCAATGCAGTGAAGGACGCCACCTATAGAATGACCCTGCAGTCTGCTGCTACGCGATCTGCGCGAGACCGCTTTCGGGAGAGGAGGAAGATGGAGAGGACCTTGTCAGATGCAAAAAACGATAGCAGCAAAAGCGCGAACAAGAGTACACCGAGTGCAGGAGAAAGAATGACGTTAGGAAGGACTTCCAGAAAGTCAAGCATCAGGCTGAAATTTGGTAGCGGATGCACAGGGGCACTGAGGTTTTAGAGCGATGATGGGGATAATGCCGATAATAAACGTGATGATTGGAACCTTGGTGTCCTCTGCCCTGTCCACAAGAAGGGTGACCCGACGGTGTGCGCTAACTACAGTGGGATTAGTCCTCTTTCTATAGCATATAAGACTCTATCGAGCGTACTTTTTGAAAGACTAAATCCGTTTGTGAAAGATCTGATAGGATCTTAACAGTATGGTTTTGGGCCTGGTTAGTCCACCATTAACCAGATATTCACAGAACGCCAAATCCTGAAAAATATTCATGAATACCAAATCGACCTCCACCACTCCTTTGTCGATTATTGAGATGAATCGCGTATATGCCGCACAGTCTGAGTTTGGAATCCCTGCAAAGTTCGTGCAACTGTGGAGTACGACGTTGAACAACCCACGTAGCTCCATCAAGCGGAGGATCACTGTTGCCAGTAGATGTTACTTTGGTCTCAGTAGGCAAATGAGTAGGAGAGCATAAGGTTTTAGGCACTTTACGTTGTCAACGACTACTGCATCCGATGGAACGATTAACTCTATGAGCTCTACGACAACATTGACATAGTCAAGCGAATTAAGATACAGCGATTTCGCTGGCTAGGTTATGTTATGCGTATGGATGAAGAAGCTCCAGCGATGGAGGCGATGAAAGGGCAGACCTTGCTTCCACCAGGTTGTGAGTACCCTAGCCACTTTTGGTATTATCAATTGGAGGAGGCGTGCGCAAAGCAGAGACCTGGAGGAATGCTTTACATCAAACCGTAACCTGGTAGCGGGTTGTTATAAAACATGTTTCCCAGATTTTAACATTTCTGAAATATTTGTAAATTTTATGCGCTTTACTCATCATTTGAAAAAAAGACATTTGTCTGCAGTTACCAACGTATTTTACTGTAATTGAAGACATTTTGATATTCAATTCCAAAATTTGCATAGAAAACAAATGTATGTAAAGCATTTACGAGTTATGCGCATTGCAATGGTTTTCTTTTCTCTTGTTTTTTAAACTTGAAATACAATTTGAAAAATAAACAAAAAATAAATGCATATATTGTTGAACTACTTAATGAGCTGAAGCAAATATTAATAAAATATATAAAAAATTAATTCGTGGGAAATTTTCAGGGCAATAATGGCGGCTGCTTTGATTAACAATAATTGCACAACTTTAATGTGAGGCTTAAAAAAATAAGTAATTACACAATGTGCGTACTTATTAAATACAATATATTGTAAGCCATTATTATTAATATTTAAGCCGCGTTACTTTTAAGCCTCGAATTTTCTTTATAAACAAAATATTTTTATTTTTGTCTCATTTTTGCTGTTGATTAAAAATTATGAACACGTTTGCGTTGTTAATAATTAATTTTCACGTACTTGTTGGCGAAATCAAGTGCACACACCCACGCGGAGACACATATTGCGTATACGCAGCGTATACATGAAGAAGGCTATATAAACGTGGCTAAAATAACTTACACTGCATAATAAAACGCTTCGACTTGATGCGCGTCAGAGACGAAGATGGCCAGGTTTTTATAAGCTGTCAATTTGTTTACACGTCAGCGTTGTCCTGAATGTCCTGAATGTCCTGGCTGTCGTTGCTGTTGTTGTGGTTCGTGTTGCCTTTGACTTTGTCACAGCTAAAATATTAACAGCTCTTATGCTGCGAGTGACTAAGTGGGTGTAGCAGCACTTGGGTTTGGGTTTTATGAGGTCCTGGTCTTCGTCTGGTCGTTCTCTGCGTCTGGAGCGCACTTGTACAAAACATTTTACTTGGCATATTTAATATTTTTGCTGCCGCAACTTGTTGTTGTTTTGATCCTTTTGCCGCACGCATCATAGATAATACTCCTGGGAACACACAGGAACTGCGCACAATAACAGCACCAGGCCACAAAAACAAGCTACAGTTACCTGCCCCAACCGCTGGCGCTCTGCCCCTCTCGTGCGCTGCTCTAACTTACGCTCTCATGCGTGCGTTTATCTTGATGTTGTCGCATGTGGCATAACTGTACTGTGTGTGCGTGTGTGTGCATGCCTGTGCGTGTCTGAGCATGTTTGTGCGCTGCTGAAAAACGCATAAAACAGCATAATTTGTCAGCATGAGCATAGCAAGCACGCCGCTAGCATAACAATGAACTAGCACACACCCTTGCCCCCTCTTTATCACTCGCTCTCTCACTCTCTCTCTCTCTCTCTCTTTCTCTCAATCTACCCCTCTCTTTCTCTCTTCGCTTCCTGTACCAACAAACTTTACCATTTTGTGATATATTGTAGCCGAAACAAATGCGACAAAAACACTTGCCTAACCTTTGGCGCACAGCAATTGGCAGGCAGCAGTGACGTAGATAGGCTTTAGCTTTGAGGGGGCCTAAAAGTTACTCTTGAATTCCATAAATTTCACATCAAAACTTGTATTTAATATAACAGTAATGAAATGGAATCTGAAAATTAGTTTAAGATTTCGGGAAAAACCAGTAAAGCGATTAAACTTCTTTTAATGTCTTTCCTTGAAACAAGAAATTTTGTTTATTTCAAATGAATCATGCTTGAAAAGTGCCGACAATCCTGATATGCATTAATCTGCTGTTCCTGTTCTTCAGGCTTAGCACAATTCATCATATCTGCTTAAAATGTTGTGCCAGAAATCTCTTTCAAACTCATTTCGAACTAACAGCAATTCATCGTCATCATAAAATGTGCTTCAAACGAATTTAATGCCAAATGTATTCCGTCCGTAAGCCGGAAACGTCTTTGAAAGCGTTGTAAATCTACCACAAACTTTATTTTTCAAAAGATTACGGGCACACCTTAATTGCGAACCGTTTCAGAAGACTTTAATCTCCATTAATTTCAGAAATCTCATTCAGCCTTAAAGTGTGCGGAAAGTGCGAAGAAAGATCATAGACTTCAGTTACGTTAAGCAAATATCGGTAAGGGGATTAAGAATGACATTGCTTCAATTTATGAATTCACTGCAACCATTGATAGTAAAAAGCTTTATATTTATACAAGGTACGATCTCTTTCCATCTTATAGAGAGCAAAAGTTTAAAAAGAGCATTCGAGAAAGGTGACTGCAAGATATACTAAACCAGGTACTCTCAGTTTACTGCCTCAAGTTGAGATATTTGGTTAACAGTCTGAAAGTGCAAAAGAGAGGAAAGCAAATCAGGACCTTTATCATTGAAGTTCGCAACGGAACTAAAAAAAAGTCAACTCAACAGCGGCGATTGTGTAAGAAAAGAATACCTGGTTAAGTATACCTTTTACCATGAACACTGTGCATACCTATGTATGTGTCTTTATGTTGCACAAAATAATGTTTTTGTTTTTGTATAATTTTCTTCGCCACAGTTCTGCGCTCTCGAGATCAGTCGTCATAACTGTATAAGTTGGAGGAAGACATATGTACTACAAGGTATAAGCAGTCTTCCAATGCTCGCTCAATAAAACCTCAATAATTTTATTTTCATTATGTTGCAAACGTCAATGAAGTAGGTTGTGTCCACGCAAATTTAGTACCTTAGCCGGCAGACGGCTCATACCATGTAAACCATATGTCTTAATCTTTTTTCACTACGTCAATTACTCAGATGGGTTGATTGTAACGCTGGAAAACTTATGATATCAATAACAAATTCTTAGCTATGTTTTGTACATAGGTTTAAAAATTTCGCTAAATTCACTCAGTATTTATGAATACAGTATCTTCGTACTTCTTATTCGCCAAACATGCTTATTCAGCTTCATAGGTTATTTTCTTAGATAGGGCGATCCTGCTGGTTTGTTTGCCAAACATACCGCGGAGAACTTCCTTGGTTTCTAACGCCACCTGCCGTGGAACCAATGGTACGATCAGGAGTGCCGCGAAAGCACTGCAGTGCTGTACGCCGAGTATAGATTGACATGCCTTCGGCTGCTTCCTTTGGTATTACCGATTGGAGAATGTTACAGGCTTTACATCAGGCCGAAGAATAAGATGTGCAAACGGGACTTAAAGCAAACCAAAAAGTTTGCACTGCAACTGTAGTAATAATTTAATGAATGAATATGGATTGATACCCCCAAATCTCCGACAGCTACGCCACTGGCAGGTACACACACACGCACACACTCAAACACTCCCACACACACACAACTTTGGCATATGCCCGCTTCAAGTTTTTAATGTCAACATTTAAAATTTGACACGCAAATGTAATATCAAAATTTAGAAGAAAGCAAAAAAAAGTCCAATCAGTGGCAAGTTGTGGTTCGGAGCTTTTCGTGCCCCCAAATTGAAATGAAAATCACGCAAACACTTTTAATTATCAATGTGCGGCATAAGTAGGCAGGTCGCGCCCAACAGAGTGCCCTTGGTGCCTGCCCTCTGCCCCGCCCTCTTTGGTATCCCGCCCCCCGCAGCACCAAATACCAGCTTCTGGGCCCTTGGCAACATATGGTCGAGCTCAGCGCTCTGAAAGCGCCGAAATGATGCATGTGCCATGGCATGTTGGCAGAAGCCAAGGCAAAAATATCCAAATAATTGTTAGCCTACGCCATTTTGTTTGAGCGTATGTGCGTGAGGGTGTGTGTGTGTGCGTGTGTGTGTGTGTGTGTGTGTGTGTGTTGGTGTGCGTGTCGCGGTGTCTTGTCTGCGGCAAGCTAATTTATGTTCATTTAATTATGCCTTCTGTGTTCGTTTGCTATCTTGTTCCATGGTATTTCTGTAGCTCCTCCTCGCACTTTGAGTTTATTAGTGTGTGTGAGTGTGTGTGAGTATGTGTGAGTGTGTGTGAGTGTGTGTGAGTGTGAGTGAGTGTGTGTGTGTGTCTGCGCATTCATAAAACTAAATACAATTAAATGTATGTAATAAACTTTTTGCTTTCAGTCACAGTCAAGGCACTTATGCTGCTTTTTTATTTAATTTACTAACTTGGCTTTTACATCATAGAGCCAATTGTTGTTGTTGTACTGCTTTTTGTGGTTTGAAGTTGATTTTTACTTAAATTAAGGATTGCCAATAAAAGTGCCTCAAAAGTAAGAAACATTGTACTTTTTTTAGAAATCTAATCTTCTTTGCGTTTTAATATTGATTTCTATCGATTGGTTTTAATACTCATAAAGTTCTATATTAAGCACATAAATTGTTCATCAAATATTTACTTACTTAAATAAACTTGACTTCAATCAAATGCTTTCAAAGCATGAAATGATTTAGAGAAACAAATTTTCGTAGAAAAGTAAAGAATTGCTTAGTTACTTTGGTTTCAACTATAAACAAAAAATATAACTCAAGTCCTAAACATAATGAGTAGTAAAATTTTTTTGGTAGAGCATATCGAAACCATAAAAATAACACTCGGCAACGAAAAATTGACTGTATTCAAAGCCTTCGGCTACAACTCACCTTATTTGGTATAGGCTGAAAATGTTCAAAAAGTATATACCAGTGAAAACGGACTAGACCCTTTGTCCAATCAATTCTTAATCATTCTGGAATCAGCGTGAAGGGTACCAATCGAACTGAACTTTTGCACAAATTTGAACTCCTCACGAAAGCTTCTAACGTAAGGCAGTGAAATTATGCCTTATTTTAACGCGCAAACTAGAGGAGATCGAGATGTGAAGCATCAGGAATAACGTTAAGAAGTTCTTTCAAAAAGTAAAGCGTCTGGCCGAAGGATTTAGTACCAGAGCTTCTTGCAGAGGGAAATCTGGTAGGGGATGCACAGGGTAACTAAGGTTGTGAAGGGGACACTTATCTGTCTAACAAACGAACAATGATGGGGATACTTCCGCGCCTACAGAGTTCTTCAAAACTGGCGGCAATGAGTTGGTAGGTTGCATGCTGCATGCAGAATAAGGCTAGAAGAGAGCATGCCGATAATTGGAACTTTGGTGCCCACTGCCTGGTGCACAAGTACCAGCTTTCTTTTTATTGCATATTAGGTCCTATCGAGCGTACTGTATTAAAGACAAAAGCCATTTGCAAAAGAGCTGATTGGTTTTAGGCCTAGTAAGTCCACCATTGACCAGATATTCACTCTACGCCAAATCCTTGAAAAGACCCACGAACACCAAATCGACACTCACCATCTTTTTGTCGATTATAAAGTAGCATTTGATTGGAGCTCAGTTTTTGGATTTCTTCGAAGAGTATTTCCAGCCAATTCTTAAAATTGGCAGTTCTTCATCTTCTCTCTCATTCGCCCAACTCATCATTGCTGACATAATATATATGCAGCCGATTTATTAAATTGCTTCCAGATTATCTGCGCAATTATTTTACAGAATAGGCTTCAAAACATTTTTGCCAATAAAATAAGTTATTTTTGAAAAACCAATATCATTTATGTTTTTTTTTTTGCATATTTTTATGTTATTCACACTCACATTATTTTATTTGCAGTGGAAAATTACATTTTATTTCTGAATCAAAAAGCAACAGAAACTCATCCATCCATTTATAATAAAAACAGGCAACTGAGCTTTTTTCGTTGAATCGAAATATCTTATCAATCAATTAAAATCTAAAAACAGCTTATTTTACTCTGATATGAAAATGACGTAAAGAGCACTGAAACTTTTTGCGCATGTAATTTTTTTTCCACAGAAATCTCTGCTATTTATATCAAATACTTCTACTTTATATTTTCTGCAATATTTTGCTGAATTTTGGTGTCAACATTTCCATTTGCCTTTAATTAGGACATATGGCAAAATCTTTCTTATGAGAATCATGTTGTAATTACCTGCAGATGAAAAAGAACCCGACAGTGGGATACCCTCTATGTTGCTGAAAAGCGACAGTGCTTACATGTTCGTTTTTTTTTTCTCTTTCACTTTCTCAATTTTGGCTACAAGTGAGTCGGTCTAATGGAGAAAGTAACACAAATAGCATCATACGTAGACTGTTGGAAATGATCGCTTTTCTTAATTACTTTCATGCTCCTTGGTTTTTGTATAGGAACCGGTAAACAATCATCGCATCGAAAACTGATATTCTTGAAAAAAGAAAACCGAAATAATACCGTTTACCAGATTGGGAGTACCGATACTATCGTAATCGTAAGCGTCTCCGAAACAAGTTTCGGTTTGAATTCCTGGTTTTTATACAAAACTACAAAGTGTTTTGCTAAGGTAAAGAGTTTAGCTATCACTGGGAGCGGTAGCTCCTCTGTGTGAAGTAAAGCGCGCGACTAAGTAGATTAACCTTTTCATAGCTATTGGTTTGAAAGATATACGAGCTTAACAAAATTTTCCTTAGCCCAAGTTGGGTCCCGGGATGATATAGTGAATACAAGTCCAACAAGACTAAAATTAAATAAATCGGATATGTTGATCAGAAGTTATAGCCTTTTAAAAATTTTGGCGTAATCAGAAATGCCAAAAGTTGCATGTCTAATTTCGTAATTTTTTTTTATCGTAGTGTTCTGAAATTTTTGGTTCATTAATTTTTGAGATATATTACATTAAAAACAAAAATTTCGATTTTTAAGCGTTAAAATTTAAGACCCAATCGTTGTTATTTTCTCTTCAATAGTGTGCGTAAGCCTTTAAAACTGAGAGGCATCCATTTAATCCCATATTTTGTTTTACCAACTTTAAAACATTGCTTTAAATTACACAATATTCGAATCTTAATTGATCGGCTTTTCTAAAAAGTTACAATCTAAAGTAGTTTGTATGCAAATTGGAATGTGTACTTTAAAAATCATAACTTTATTGGTGCCCATTTCAGCTCCAGTAACTTCAATGCAATGCACGTTTTCTGATTTTTAAAATATACAAACTTTAATTGGTGTTTTTGCCTGTTTTTTCTCATTTTTACAGCGCAATTAAAAGGTTTTTGTTTGACGATTGATTCCAGTGTTGTAGAGTTTACACACAGTATAAAGTACTTATGTGTTTGCAATCGATTAGTACGCAGCACTGAGTACAATATTGTTTTCGACAGCATAAATAAAAAAAAATATGCAAAAATAATGTACAAAGAGTTAAAACTATGCATATGTGAAAGAGCTACACATACGGAATTTGTATGATTTTTCGTTTTAAATTTTCCAAGTATTTTTGCTTGTATGTTGTAATATGACTTCCGTTACTTATTTTTGCCTCGCAATTCTCCTTAATTACAACTCAAGTTATCATTTAGAGTCACATGCTTATGAGCTGGCGTCTCTTTCACTCATTTGCTGCCACTGCTTCCTTCCTCAAAGCGCTCTCTAGCGTAATCACTTCAAAGCGAGGGCAACACTGGCAGCCAGCGTTGCTAGTTCATATTTGTTGCTACATTATTAGCATGGTTTTTTTATGTTTAGAGGTATATGTAATCAAAACTGGAAGGAACAGCGCAGGCACTTAATACCAATGTGTGTGTGTTTGTGGGAGTAAGTCCATGAACGAGTGGGTAAAAGTCGAGCGCTAGGCATCCGCAATTTTGATTCAAATGTTGCCTTGGTGAAATTCTTTTAATTTATGCCAATTTATTTAATCAGGCAGTGAATTAGTTGCCTTTTATGACATTAAAAGCAGATTGAAATGAAAAATAAGCTAAAAAAAAGGGGAAAAAATCAAAGATGGCAACTCTGGCAAGCTGCTACTCAGCGTTGTTATGGTTATTATGCTGCATAACGCACTGGTATTTGTAATTACAAAGTGCTTCAGTAGTTGCCGCTGGATACAGCTCTGATGCACTTCGTAGGCTGCTACGTATCCGGCTCTTTGTATGCTGAGCCGGAGGCACGTTTAAGCCATGTCATAAAAAACCAAAAGCTGCGGCGATAAAAATACATTTATCAATCAAAACTTATGTGAAACTTGAAGCTGCAGCAAAAAAAAATATTCGCTCTATATGTTGATAAGGGGCAGGGGCGTAAGTTCAGCTTCTGGTTTTGGTGGCGGGAGGCGGGTGGCGTGTGGCAGCTGTTTGGTCTTATCACATTTAATGGTTTTCATTTTGCCAAAGCAATCCACAGTTATTCAGCACAGAACTGCCGAACGTGCACAAAATGTAAAAGTTCATGCACGTCACTCGATATTCTTTGTTGGTGGCGCAACGAAATGGGGCACGCTGTGTGCATAACGTGGAACAAGGGGCACAGATGACCAACGGCCTTGTCAACTTCATTATAAACAACGAATCGCAGCAGCATGAAAAGAAATTTTGTAACTTCACTTTTGCTCACACATTTTGAGATAATGTAATTTATACGCTGCAAATTGGTAACTTTGTTTCTCAACTTTGTAGTTATGTATGCAACAAGCAAAATATGTCACAGAGTTGCCACGGTGTGAAAATTCGGTTGCTGATTAGAGACAGATGAGTTGATTTTGGTTCATTTAGTTTGGTTGGTAGTGTCAGTGAACTAACGCATGGGGTTAAGATCTTTGAAATGTTTCATTTGAGAAATATTGGTTAAGCGCATATTGAAGATGAGTTGCAGCTCGAGTTTGCAGAGTGTTACGCTTTGCGAAAAGTTAAGTGCTAAAACCATTGGCTGAAGATCCAATAGAGTTCCAATGTACTAGAAACTCCACTCAATGAGTATTAGGCACAATACAACTTATTTTTGTAGCCTTGACTTTACTATTCTTAGTAAAATACTGGAAAAAATATTGGTTACAAACAGTTGGGAAGGTGTCCGACAGTGGGATTCCCTGTACCAATATATATATGGCTATATCGACTCGGCTATTGCTCCTGATCATTTTAACTTATACAAAATATGCTCTGCCACGCATCCTTTTGCCTTTTGCACTTTGTGTACAGGGTATAATGAAGTGGAACTGTGCGTCGCCGTACAAGGAGCGTCCGCCACACTGAACAGAACATCGTGCTCAGGAGCATGGGTTTTCCTATGTTGCTAAGCTGAATACTGATGTTCGATCAAAGTAGCACGATTTCCAAAGTTTATATCAGTCTAGTAGGCTTTGTTTTAAACATAAATTATTTGTGTTAGTTCGACACGAGAGCAATAAATATAAAAATAAATTTAGTAATATATAAAAAATCATTCAGAGATGGATGGAGCAAACGAACATAAAAAATTTGTGGAAGAATCCAACAAGTAAGTCCAAACAGCAATTGTTGTAGCAACGAACTCAACTAAACACCTATCAATTTTATACAAACAGAAAAGATGCTTCTCGTGGCATAAAGCAGGTATTAGAACGCGTCGAAAGTCCTTTACGCCAGGAATCTGAAACGTCATCAACCTCAAGCATTCAAGAGGCGGTGAAGAGTCAAACATCACAGAATTATGCGACTCACAGCGTCGACAAGGATGTGGAGAAGAAATCTAGTGCAGGGCAAACTACATTATTTGCATCTATGGCACATTGCTACATCGGTGACCAAAATGCAGGCCACGTAGCCGTGATCTTGTCCGGCAACAGCTCAGGAGTAATTGAGCTGATAATATACAAAAACACAAAAACCGTCCTGACAAAAGTTGAGTTAGACCCCGAAACTCAACAAAAATTTATGTTACGTGGCAACGTTTTAGAAATTTTCAACGAGGAGCAATTATGGAAAATATATTTTAATTCCGATCACGACAAAGAGACCTTTGCTGATATCTTGGACAAGTTAGGACTGGATGGGGCTCAACAACCTATACCACAAGCAGTTAGCCCCAAAGAAAGTGATGCAAATTCAGAACAACAGCCTCAAGCTCGCGCACAAACTGAAACTGAGGTGGCGTCACAGGCACCAGCTGAAGCACACTCCGCCGATACCTTCGAAGGGGAAGCATGCCAAGGTAAGATTAATGTAACTCCTTGCCATACCAATTTATCGGAATATTAATTTCCTTGCATTCCATAGAGGTTGTGACCCCTGACGACAGAAGCGCTGATAGCAATGACGCGGCAAGGCCAGCTGAAAAGTTTAGCTTATTGCTGGACTTTGCGGCAAGCTGCTACATTGGTAACGACTGTATAGGCCGCGTAACAGTGGTCTTGTCCCGTTCCATCCTCGGTGAAGCCGATCTTATTGTACGTGGATCCAACGGAAAACAACTAGCTGGTCTGCCGTTACGCCCACAAGATCAAAATGTAGTGCTATTCGAATCATATTTTATTATCCTTGATCATAAGCAGCGCGTTTTTTGCATCTACTTCGAATCCCATGACGACCGACAAAAATTTGTCAATGCTTTAAGCGTTGTAGGTATGGACGTGGATCTCGCTGCAAATATGGCATTGAAAGCTCGTGAAACCGTAACCGAAACGGCAATCCCATGTGAAAATTGTTACAAGCGAACAGAAAAAGGTAAGATTGTTAGAAACTTCGTGCAATGGCAACTTATTTGAACTCTCTGACCTGGAATACATAGCGGCTAGCAGCAATGATGAACCAGCTGAAGAGTGGACCAAAGTGATAGACATTGTAGGCACCTGCTACCTTGCCAGCGACTGTCTAGGGCGCGTAACAGTGGTCTTGTCCCGCTCCAGCTTTGGTAAAGCTGATCTCATACTATATGGAACCAAAGGCAACCAGCTAAGTCATCTACTGTTACGCCCAGAAGACAATAATGTGGTGTTACGCCAATCATATTTTATAATATGTGACAATAACGGGCGCGTTTTTGCCGTGTACTTTGAATCCGATGAGGACCAACAAAAATTTTTCAAGGCTTTAAGCGATGTAGGCATACTCTTGGATCTCGCTGCAAATGTCGTAGCAGAATCGCCACAAATTGATACAAGTTCACAAACACATACGCCACCTATGTCTCCAGAGGCAGTACCTCGTGGAAATTGTGACCAGGCAACAGATTCGGAGCTAACTGATGCAAGCGGCAGTGTGGCAGCAATCCAAGGTAAATCTAATTTCCCGAAACTTCCTCTTTCGACTTTAGAAACAGGCGGTGGGATGTCAAAAGTCAATGAAAGCATGCCTGAAGAAGCAGAACTGAAGAAAGTAGAGATTGGCATCAATAACAACACAAGTAATGGCGAAAAGGTCGATGAGAAGCCAGAGGAAAAGTGGAGTAGAGTAATTGTGATCAGAGGAAACGGCTTCCTTGGCAGCGACAGTCTAGGCAGCATAATAGTGGCATTGTCTCGCTCCAACTTCAATAAAGTTGATCTGGTTCTATACGATGACGAAAAATGTTTTACTTGCCTGCTGCTAAGTCCAAAAAAGGCAATCTTTGTGATACGTAAAAACCTTTTGGAAATTAAAGACGAGAAAAATCAATTGTGGAGAGTGTTTCTTCAATCCAATCAGGACCTACTGGCGCTTACCCAAGCCATGCATGACTTGGGTCTAAATGTGGATAACGGTGCAAGTGCAGCACTGCAACTACCTGAATTAACAGAAACAACAGATTTGCCACAAGGTGACACACGGGGCAGTAAGGAAGCATCGCAAGACGCGAAAGCTACGGCCACGAACAGCCCTGAATCAGAGTGGAAGATTTCAAGTCCATGCAGCAAATGCGAAAAGCTGTTGGAGAAGAATATGAAAATGACGTTTGAAAATGTGGCTTTACTCAAAGAACTTGCTGACAAAGATATACGAATCATGAAGTTGCAACTGGAACTTGATTTTATAGAGTCCAAGGCAACAGAAGAGCACATGAGTGAGATACCTTAAAAAGCGCAATTGCACACTTGGACATGTTTTTTTTAAATAGTTATTTTTTTGTTTGAATTTTCGTAGTACATAAAACTCTCTTAACATGTAAAACGCTATATGCTGCTTATAAGATGCGCTCACTCAGTTATCTAAATTTATGTAAAAGCTGCTGCTGCTTGTGCTTACCCGCAAAACACTCTTAACCAGATCACTAATAAATACTGTGGGCAAAAAATACCGGGAAATTAGAATTTCATTTTTTTTGAGATTTCGCTAGGGACAAATGTTTTTATTGTTAAGTTGGCAATACTGTCACTCCCATCGGTGCTAAATAACACGTTCTTTTGTAAACAGATAAAAGTAAATTTTTCGTTTCTTACAGTGTCTGAAATTATTCAACAAAGCAGTTCCATTAAATTTGGTGTGCGGAATGAAATTTCCACTGCCGAAATGTTGAATATGTTGCAAAAGTCATTTGGTGAGCAAGTTCTATCGAAAACAAGAGTTTATGAGTGGGTCAAACTGTTTAAAGAGAGTCGAGAAAGCGTTGAAGACGAGGAACGCCAGGACGACCATCAACATCAGCTGATAAGCTGGAATTTCGGAAGGATCAGTGAAAACCATTTTGAGTGACCATTTGAGCCTCAGAAAAGTGAAATCTCGATTGGTGCCAAAAATGCTGAATTCCATGGAAAAACAGCGCCGCGTTGAGGTGTGTGAATCAATGCTTTCCGACTATCAAAACAAGATGAAATGCATGATTACGGGAGATGAGATATGGATATATGCCTACGACCCGGAAACAGCCGATCAACCTGGTGAATATAGTGCCAGAGGTGAGGCAAGACCGCAAAAACCACGTCAAAGTCGCTCAAAAATCAATGTAATGTTGATAGTATTCTTCGATTATCGTGGTGTGGTGCATTATGAATTCCTTCCAACCGGCCAAACTGTCAACAAAGAATACTATTTGGATGTTATGCGTCGTTTTCGTAATGCTGTCCGTCAAAAAGGACCGGATTTGTGGATGTGGTTTGTGGACTGTGGTCAATGCACCATCTCATACTGCGGTCGTAGTTCGTGATAATTTCGCCAAAAACGACCCATATTGTCGCGCAACCAACGTATTCGCCTGACTTAGCACCATGTGACTTCTGGCTATTCGCTAAACTTAAGAGAACGCTCCGTGGACACCGTTTAGAATCGATAGATGAGATAGAAACCAAAACGAAGAAGGAATTGAAGGCTATACCGGAAGAGGACTTGGCAGCATGTTTCGAAAATTGGAATAACTTTAGCACCAGTGTTTTGCATCCGGGGGGACTAATTTGAGGGGGATGAAATTTGATTGAGATTTTTTGATTTATAAACGAATTCCCGGGTTTTTTTTGCCCACAGTGGAAGTCGCTAAAAGTTGAGTCCTGCAATCATGCTCGAACTTGTAGTATCTGCGTATTCATGTCAATAAGTCGGCAAAATCAAAAACTTTTTCAATATATATTAAAGCGCAGTTTATGTTGCCACTTTGACATTTTATATGCTATATTCACATAATTTTACATATATATTTATATACATTTTTTATGTGTGTATATTTTTATGCGCTTTACAAATCGTCTGAGCTGTTTGTCAACTTTCCACTCCCACACACGCACACACATTTGGACCCACAACAAATCCTTGGGCGCTTTCATTGTTGTTGTTTTATTTGCGGCTTTTGTGTGACCAGAGATAAAAAAAATACCAAGGAAAAACCCAAAAAAAAAAGGGAGGAAGAATAATACGAAAAGTTGCCTTGCGTGATTTGTCCTGGCGAATCGCATGCGAATCAAATGACTTTTAATCTTTTAAGTGCCTCTGAGCTATTAAGTGAATCGCAGACGAATGGACTCAGCATTTTTGGACTTAAACATAATATCAAGTTTTTTTTGCAAGTGTATTTATGCAGCGTTTGTGCTTTTACTTTGTATATAGTACTATATTTGAGCCTACTGTCTGACCAAATATTTGCACAGTAATTGAGCAGCCATTGGCAGGAAGTTGGATGCAGGACACCGGCCATTGATAGTACAGCTGATAGACTCTCCGACTTTGTTTAATTTTATGCTTTGGCTGGCCTTTTTTTTAACTTCCGTTTATTTTTTTCGCTTTAAAGTTTGCTTAATACCCAACGAGGGCCGTCGGAGTTTGTGTAACTTTGTAATTAAATGCAAATTAAGTGAACCGTAATTTGCGCTTTGATTTGTCTTTATTTTTTATCTACGTATTTCCGTTCAGTTTTTTTCGTTCAGTTTTTTTAATTTTTCCGTTATTTGCCACGCAGACAATTTTAAACTCGTTCGCAAAGTTGCAAAAGTCTCAATAAAGTCGAAGACTTCATTAACGCCAATGTTGCGTTAATAGTCAGTGATGTGCTGAAGGGGTTGTGTGAGAGGGGGTAAGGGAGGGGAGCAGGTTAGGGGTTCCCGTTTTGATTGGGGTGCCGGGTTGTGCACGCAAGTGAAAGCGATTGAGGCGCAAACGCCAACTTTTCTAATTAGCGTCAGTTCAAACAGTACGCTAGAGTGACGAGGAGCGGAATAGAGAAAGTCGCTTGAAAGCAGCTGAAGCCGCTGTCTGCCGCATATTTAATGCATAAGCCTGTTGCTGTCCGTAAATTTATAGAGCAGCAACTCGAAAGTCTTGAATCAAAATCCTAATCAAAATCAAACCGTAAAACTATCAAACAAACATGAAGAGCCATGCAATATGCATTCTTTGGCAACTGAGGTACAATTAAACTTGGTGCACACATCGAAATGTAACTAAGCATTTACAGAAGAAACCGCATATACACTGAGAAAAACTATTATCGTTTTAGAGTAAGATGTGTTAAAAGAAAAACCAAAGTCAGCAGAAATTATTATTATTAATAGTTACATAGGGGTTCAAATTTAATGCAACATCTTTGTTCAATATGTTTCAATTACAAAAGAAAAGAGTAGTTCAAAGTATATTTGCTTCGAGTAGAGAGTCGCCGCGGTTGGACTTTCAGATTGTTCATGAAAACAATCATTTTCATGTTGTCAATGATCTCATCTATCTTGGCCAGATGTCAGCATCGAGATCAAGCGGAGAATCAAACTTGCCAAAAGATGTTACTTTGGTGTCAGTAGGCAAATGAGGGGTAGAGACGACTCTCGCCAGATTAAACTAATACTTTATAAGACGCTCTTCCTGTCCGTTTTGCGTAATGGCGCTGAGGCATGATTGATAATGTAGATTGATGCAGAAGCCTTTGTGTTTGAGCGGAATGTACTCCATAAGGTCTTTGACTCTTCACGCGTTCATTCGATGGAACGACGAATTCATAGTCAAGCGAACCATGCTGGGTTTAGAGACCATACTAACTACCTTTGGTAACACCGATTGTGGCTAAGGTATCTTTTATAGTTCCAAAAGGTTATAGTATCACTACTGAATACGCATACAAGATTGCATCGAAAAAGGAATAGTATGACTACCTCAAGAGAACGTAGAGAGTATATATAGCAACCGTTGTGAAAGTTTAGCTCGCCAGATTCAGGCAAGACACTCAAATCATGAGGAGGAATTGTAGTAGTTACACTAAGTAACAAAAAAAGACAAGATAAAACTAAAAATCGGTTGCAACACTTGGATTCAGGAACGCAAATTTTAACGGAAAGGGTATATTTTTTTGCAGCGGACATTAAATTCAAGTCAATTGTGTGACCCTTACTGCTGCACATGTTAGGAATTTGATTTCATAAAATGAAAGCTTACAGGAGTTCCAGAATTTCTGGAATCCCTCAGAAGACTGAAATTCAAAATCCTACAGCACTGAGGTGGTGAAGTCTTCAAGCATCACAATCACCGGTTCAATCTAAACGACGCTTTGGGCAATGCTGTTTGAGCGCTTGGGAAGGGTCAACCTTCTGTAATGAGCACCTTAAATTTAAATCTAATCCCAAGATAGTTAATTATTATTAAGTATTCTTCACTCTTTGTTCTTTTTTTAAGTTGTATGTGATTGTTGCCATTTCAAGGAAAGTCAACTTTAGCAACACATTGAGCTAAAACCAGAGCCCCAACAATCTTAGTCTGAATTTCCATTTTGATCCATTGTGGAAACTTGAAGTATGATTTTCATATTTTGCTTAAGAAAAAAGCGCTTTCGCACTTTCGTTAAACGCTTACCTTGTTTTTTGCCACAGTGTAACGTATATTAGCGGTGTTTTAAAACTAACACAAAACTTTTTGCTCACAAAACCACAAACACAAACCAGCAATTTTCAATTTCCAACCCGGGCACGATGATTACACTTATCCGAAAGTGTGGGAGTAATAGGAGTAGTAGCAGCAATCGGTTTGTCTCAGAACCCAACCAAGTTGTGCACCAGTTGTTGAAAGTTAAACCGTAAGCATCAAAAGCTTGATAGTTGTCGTAATTACAGATTGCAAAACCCCGACGAGTACCTAAGGTAAACGATGACGCCAGCAAGGCGGCACGCAACTGAAACTTGGCCAAAAAAGAGTTGCCAAAAACACAAGCAAACTTGAAGCTCAACTGATGACTGACGAGGCTCAGCTCAAAAGAGTGAACTAATGGGGTCTAAAAGTGGGGTAGTGGTAATCCAGGAAACAAGAAAAAAGGGTAAACTTTGTGCTGCCTTGTAGCATCTTAAGCGATTTTCCGCTACGTTGCACGCCCAGCTGCATAACAATATGGCGGCGCCGGCCCACGCGTCGTATGAGCAATGTGTGTGAATGTATTATCTATGTGTGTGCGTGAGCTGAGCTGAGCAAATTTACGGCAAGCGAAAATTAAGAAAGTTGCAGCTACGTCTGCACGTGGTAGACGCAGCAGTAAGCCGGAGATGGAGGGGTGGTACAGCAGGTGAGCCACAGATCGCATCGGGTTGCTGCCGCTGATTGCTTTTGCGGCAACCGTTGCCGCTGTTTCCGTAACTGCCTAGGAAGGAGGCAGAGTTTATTTATGGCGCAGAGGTAACTAAAATTCGCGGCGTCAGTGGCAGGCAGGTGTATATGACTAAGTGTATGTGTGTGTGTGTGTGTGTGTGTGTGTGCAAGGGTGTTTGAGAGCGTACTTGTGTGTGTGTGTGTGTCAGCATCGTCATCTTGATAAATGTGCCCTAGTGTAAAGGAAATACATGTGACATGCTTGGAAACAAGCCTTGAGACTAAGCCAAACCAAACCCAAGCAGCGCCATTTTGATTTACCTTGCGGTTGAGTTATGCGGCAAGCTAATCGATGCGCAAACAAACGACAGCAACACCCACGGCGGCTTTGTGCCCCTCACTCGCTCGCTCCCTCAGTCTCCCAATCTCTCTTAAGCTCGAACTCTCATCCTTTTGCTAAGGATTAAAGCCGCAAAACAGACTTCATGATTTTACGTAAAGTGCAAACAAACTTTGTTTAACATTATAAAAGCTTTACAAATTATTAAGCTGTAGTTACACTTGTTTGTTTTTACATATTAAACAGGGCCTATTCCCGGAAGGCTGGTTGAACAACTAAACAATCCAGTTGAGGCTTAAAGTAGCCTAAGTATTTATGGTACGCAGCTAAGTTTAACATTAGCATTAGTGTAAACACACTATAAATGTGAGTGTTGCTCTGTTTACACTCTTAACTTTTACTGTTAACAGTTAAATTAAAAACCTGCGGCACATACGCTCCGGTATGGAGCACCTCTAATTTACTCCATTTCTGTAGTAGTTCTCAAATGCTGCTTTCTACAAAGGCAACAAATTTTTAAATAAGAATTCAATTTGGTGTCTGGGCTTCCAATCCGACTACGCGGATGAAGAAATTTACCATTTGTTACAATTGTTCATTCTATTCCGTTTTCAAAACCCAACTATCTCTTTGTGTGTCATTAAAGTCAGTTTGCAACTCTTGAGTAAATTTCCCATTGAATTAATTGAATAATGTGCACCTTAGATATGCGTTGAAATGAAATGAAATGGAACGATAGCTAAATTTACCATAATTTAATGCAATTAGCTTACATCTATACACTCCGCTTATTTTGGTACGCTGTATTGCAGTCCAATGACAGATAACTTTTTGGCAGACTTTTCGAAAATATCTACAATATTCAAATAAAATAAAAACTCTCATGCATGAAACACTTCAAAACATTTCAAAGAAGGTTCAAACCTTCGTTTGCACAAAGCTTAACATCAATATTCTTTGGTGGTTTTCGATTTTGAGGTTGGTGTAATCTAGGCAGAATGTGAATCGATTCCGAATGTCGTAGAAATGAAATAAGAATTTTCTTTAAATCTCCAAATTTTTTACTCCTTTTACCATCGTCTCAACTGAACTGTGATGGGTCCAACAATTCACATTGTAATTCGAAATTGACGAAGTCAATAAGAGTGTAAGCCAAATCCCAGGCTTGTTGTATGATTAATCACTTTTCTAAGCTTTGATTGTTAAACGAAATCCTATAAGCTAAGTTCATGTATTATAAGGAAAATGGTTGCAAAATAAAAATTAAGAGAAACGTATTTCTTTTCATAGCACTGTATTCACAATATTTCTTAAAATTTTGTGTTTAATTTCATTTCAAGCATCCAATTGTTAATAAGACTATCACATATTGTCCCTTGTCGCGTTTTCACATTCGGAATCAGCATAATACGTGTCTATTTTTGACAAAACAATTTACTTCGAAGTAATTTTTTTAAATATATAACCTCTGTGTTTCTCAAACTTAAATGCCAAAAGTTATTGAATACCTCAAATAAACATATATCACATTCTTATAAGTACAATTAACAAATGTTCGCAAAATATGTTCGAATGTTTCATTCCATTATGTTTCCGAAATGACGCTACTAAAACAAATACTGTAACGGCTTCAAGCCTACAATATTTTGGCAATGTTCTTTCTATTCCATTGCAAATATGCAACTTCTAATACTTCTATTCCAAGCTGCCACATCTTTCATATTCTTAAAAATAAAATTAACAAATATCAATTCACATGTACACAATTTATTCGAATGTTTCATTCCAAAATGTTTCTTAACTGACTCTACTAAAAAAATATAGATTCTGTTACGGCTTCTACCCTTCAATATTTTGGCACTGTTTCATTACATTCCATTGCAAATATGCAACTTCTAATATTTCTACTTGTTAGAAAACTGTCATACCTTTAACATTCTTAAAAATATAATTAACAATTATCCAACAAAAATTTCACATCCCAAAAATTTGTTCGAATGTTTCTTTTTATTAAAGAAATCATCCCCATATCTATAATTGCAACACGAAAATGCTCTTTATTTTAACGGTTTGATCCCAAATTCCCCATTCCTTGCCTTCAAAGTTTAAACTCATGTGAAAACCGAAAAGCTGTTGTTTGTTGTTGTTTTGCCGTTCGCTAGATGCAATACAAAGAAGAGAGCCACAGCTTTTGTTTCTTGTTATTTTTTCCAGTGTAACAGTCTTTTCAAAGCAGTAAAGCCTTAAAACAGTTAGCATGCATATGTATGTTAGATAGATATAACAGTGAAGTGCAAGGTTTGTTAGTTTAGCAACTGTGCAACACTTGAAAAACGCAAGGGTCAAAGGGTAAGTGGCCAGTGGCAAACTCAATGTGGCAAAGTGCCAGCCATGTCTCAAGTATTCAAGCTTCACTGTAAAGTTAAAATCTGCAAACTGAACGAGTCAGCTTTTCGCTGATTGAATTGTTGTATTGTGAAGTTGGCGCCTGGCTTGTTAAGCCTTGAAGTTCATGCTGCATGCCACATAAAATTTGCTTCAAATGCAGAGACACACACACATATACACGACTTTTCAATTAAAACTATTGTCAACGGCAATAAGTTGTGAAAGGAAACGTAAGCTTTGGCCCCACCTTGGCTTAGTCCTGGGACCTGTTACTGGACTTTAGCCAGCTTGACGTTACTGACAGCCACACGTACGCTTAATTAGAAAAAGTTGCCGTTAGCTGTAGTTACAGCTATGTAACGGGTTCGCCGTGTCCACCTCTGCGCTTAACAGTACCACGCCCACCGCCCCCTGTCAGCGGCTACATGCTCCAAGCGCCATGCTGCATGCTTCACTTTACAGCGGAAGTAAATTTACACTTCAGTTTTTATTATTTTCCGACGCGCGCAAAAGCGCGACTAATTTTCTTGAGCGTGCCCTGCAACTGGCCCCCAACGGCTACAGTTCCGTCCCTTTCTCTCTCTAGCTCTGCTTTCGCCTGACCCACTACAGCGAGGGTCACATACACACACACAGCAAAATTATATAAAAAATGCAAAAAGTCGCTGGAAACTCATAATTTTCACAAAAAAAAGCGAATTTTACGGAAAAAAAAAGAGTAGAACGATGAAGATGAGTTGAGCGTAAAGCTGAAATGAGTAAATGAGAGGCAGCTATGTGGGCGCGGGACAGGAGCGTGTTGTTGGCTTTTTGTTTGCCTTGGCGCGTGTGTCTGCCCCATTTTTATACGGTTTTTGTTTTTGCTGTTGCTGCTGATTTTTTGCACTTTGTCCTTTTGGTTTGATGATGTTGTTGTTGTTCATGTTGATGTGTTGCATGCTACCGAAACCCCAGCCGGATGTCACGTGCGCATCATTTTCCAGCAGTTTTGGTTGCTGTAATTATAACGGGCGCCGAGCTTAAATTAGTTGCCGCTACCCAACTTTTACTTCTCCGTCTATAGCGCTAGGTGTTTACGGGGGGACTACGGATGAGGCAGTGGCTGAGGCTGTCATTCTGTGGCGGCTGCAGGCGTCATACTAATGCATGGCGGCTATGGCAGCAAGACGCATCAACCTGTGCTAGTTCCGTTATAGCTGCTGGCTAACGGCTTTTGTAGTTGTTGCTGTTAATGTCGAGCATGTTCGTGTTAGTTGTAATTGCTGTAACTGGGTATTCATTTAACAAGCTCGCATGTGACTTTTACTATGAAGCCTATTTTAGAGTTTTTGCCAACTTAGACGAGGGTGTTTATGGCGCTCTTAGGAAACTGAAAAACTGATATTGCACAGTTGTCTATTTAACCTGTTTGTGGGACGAATCAGCGAATTGTTGTTTCAGCGAAGCCGTACCGGACACCGTAACGGGTTTTTACTGAAATACGTTGAAAGTAATGAGTAAGCTTCTATGACACCCTATATAGAACACAAGGTGTCTTCATGTCTTTGATAAACAGTTGGGCGGCGAACGACGATACAGACTTTCGATCGAGGACCAGTTTCCAGGCTAACTACTTTCTGCTACTTTTTGCCACTTTCAAGCCAAGCTTTCGGTGAACAGCCAATTAGAGTTTGGCCCTTTAGGGTATCGGGTGCACAATAGAGCTGCAAAGCTATTGATAGTAACAATATTAGCATCGGTTCGAAAATATTCAGCACTATCGATAGTGCTATCGGTTTTTCTTTCTACCTTTCTAACCTTAGCCGCCTAGCGTGTAGTTTATACTAAAGACAGTGAAAAAAAATTCGAAAGTTAGACTTAAGGAAAAAAATACGAAATATCGATAGTACGATCGATAATTTTGCAGCTCTAGTGGACAGGCTCTTCTAATGAGAAAATGCGACAAGATTTCGGACTTCAGCGATAAAGCAAAGAAATAATAATCGCCACAGTTGATGTTTCCCGAGGGCTACAATTATTGCTACAGCATACTACAAAATTTCACTCAGAATATCGTGCGTCCAAAACAAGTAGAGACTGCGAAAAATTCGTGGAACATGCATTTCTTTTTCGACAATCCTCGCAACAGGATTCCCAAAAAGTGAACTTTATAAATTTTTTTTTGGGGATTTTTGATATTTGGGCTTTCGTTTAATACTAATGTAGAATAAAGTTTTTTAAACGTTAAAGTTTTTCACCTAAGCTGTACAATGAATGAAAAGTTTTACAGTCTACAGTAAATTCTCAAATTGAGTTGAACCATCCTCAGCTACATCTCAGGTGCTTTTTCAATTGAATTGATTGTCATTTGCAATTGAAAAAGTAAGCTTGGAGGACAGTTGGAAGGAGAAAATGAGTAAGACTTCAGGATCTCTTCAAATTACTTGACAAAACCGCGTCGAATCGGTATTCTCCAGACTTAAACACAAGCTGGTCATAACAACCCGTTATCTGGTTACGGCTTGATTATTCTTTCATTGGAATTGTGGTTTTACGTGGTAGGTCCCAAAACCTACGCACAACCCTTTTAAAGCCTACTGGTCTCGAAAGAACCCAGTGTCATTCTTAGTCGCCTCATACGACAAGCTTTGACCCGTTCAGAAACCTACTCGGAAACCTAACTACCGCTAAAGATAAACTTTAACTCGAATTGAAGGTTATCCTATATAAAATCCATGTATTTCAAATAATTTGTGTCTAACTAGATCCCCAAATTGTTCAATGAAATCAACTCAAATTAAAAAAAAATGTATAATAGGTTATTTTTGGATTCGATATATTAATGCTTAGCGAACATTTTAACACCAATTTGAGCAAAATCGGTAGAAAAATGGCTGAGTTATAAAGGAATATAATTTATTTTCATTTCCGTACAAAAAAAATAACAACCATGGAGTAAAACGTAGCTTTTCCGACTAATTTGGGCTCGCTTATTTCTAATGTATAATCCAATGTCTAGTACGGTTTTCGAAATATCGCTATTTCAAAATTTCGACATTTCGACAATTCCAAAGTCAGCTAAGATTTAGTGTTTATGGCGACACCATCGGGTACCGTCCCGATTACCTTTTGTATGAGCGGTTGGTCATAAAGTTCAGCGATAAACAAGTGCGTTAGAAAAGATTATGAAACACAATCGTTTTGCATTTTCAGAAGATGCACTGCAAGAAATGTGCGCTGCATATTGTAAATAAAGAACTATCTTGCGGCATTCATTAATTTAACTTTTTTTATAGTGGATATATCTTAAATTGGAATAATCACACTGTGCTATTGTGATTGTGAGCTTTTAAATTGAACTTTTCTACACCTCTGAAATGTATAACATAAAGCAAGATACTCTGGGAGTACAAACTAATGTTTCCAATAGAGTAAACCTTTCGAGCTGCTCTATTTTGGATGGCTAACCATTGCGGTTGTTGTTTGCAGCGCTGCCTTTGTGTTCGAATCTCTCTCTCCAACGTGTTTGGCTTTTAGTTGGGGCTTGTTGTTAGCCATTGTTGTTGTTGGTTTTGTTGTTAGTTGCTGCTGTTGTCAGTTGCTTTTGTTGTAAGTTACTCGATGTTTGTACATTTTGTCAGCGTCAGCGTGATTAGTTGTGCCACTTTTTTGTTTTTCCTCTTAGCCATGTTGACGTTGCTTTTGTTTATGTTTTTGGCCATTGTTGTTTTGTGTGAAGCCAAAACGGGTTTTGGGCACATGCAATTTGGTTAAATATTTGTATATACGTATCAACAAAATGGAAAAGCGAGAGTTACACATTTGCACATCAAAGGGATTTGGAGCAGCGCGTATCCCTCGGGTTGATGGTTTCATGAGAAGATGAGCAGCAGTCGTTGCAGGTCGCCAATTAACGAATTCATACAAATTGCTAGGTCTCGACCTCAAAAAATTAAGCACTTGACTTGCATGCAACACCTAGGCAGCGTTGCTATCTACCATACATCATTAACGGCGTCATTCAGCAGCGACAGACAGAGTGACACACAGAGGCAGAGCGACAGACATCACATGTGCAATATTAGAACACTTTAAGTTTCAACTAATGAGACTCAAAACATAATTGTTGGCATTTAGTTAGATGGGAGAAATACTGGCAGAGCACTCATACACACACACACACACACAGACAGAGAGACTGACACACACACACACACACACACACACACACACACACAGATGCAGAGGCTTTGGCAAAAAGTGACACGAAAAACACATGAAACAAAAACACGTTGTGTCTGTGTGTGTGTGTGTGTGTGTGTGTGTATGTGTGTAAGCAACACGAAAACAAATGCACCTAATGACACAATTTCACACACACACACACACACACACACACACACGCACTTCAACACATTCACAAAAATGGAACAAACAAAATGGATGCTTAGCAAACTGTTATACGAAGCGACTAAGAGCATTGAACACATGGCGTATGCTTGTTCTCTTTATTACACGAAGCACTCCCTCGATTTTCGAACTTGCAACGAGCATGAGAATAGCCGAATACTTTGCAAAAACTTCACGAAGCTGACATTTTTGCGGCGAATTGGCCGAGGTGCAAAGGCATGTTGCCATGGCTAAGAAGCTTAGCTGCTGCAAGTCAGTTGCCAATAACCAACAAATGGAAACAGTTCTGGCCAGCTGCTCCTTTTGGCCATTTGCTTACAGACCGGCTGCACTCGGTACTCTGCCAGCGTGTGTGCGTGTGTGTGTGTCCGTGCGCGAGTGTAGCGCGTTTTTCATGTGTTGCCGGCAAAAACGCTGACCATTTAAGAAAAGTGCAGTGAAATATCACATTTAATAGAAACGAAATAAGATAAATACACTGCAAAAGTGCACTTGAACTGGCACATGTTCTTCTCATAAGAAGAAGCTGAACAGGAAGAGCGACAGCCGGCAGTCCATTTCGGAGAAGCTACTCTTAGTTCGGGTATGTAGTGATTTTCATTTTATGGCTAGTGAAATGTGCAGCACCCACTACAAACATAATATATGCTTTGTTCTGGTTTTGAGTATCTGATGTGCTTAAAACGCATTCAAGTCGGAGTGTCGGGCTAATTTCAACTCAGTTTATAAAAAGTTTGGCTTGTTAAGTGCACCAAAACTATTAAAGGCACGATTTTGACATTAAAAAGTGGTAATGGCAAAAGTAGATATCATTTAAGTAGTTAATTAGGATGAGTTCCTGCTTCTACGCATTTCCAGCACTTTTCTTTTAAATGTTAAATACGAAAGCAATAAATGGAGATATTAAAGGCTCACTAATGTTTAATGTATTTTAAGAAGCTTTAAATTAGGCAAGCCATTTGGTAAGACAAGTTTTGGCCTTGTTCTGTGTGACATTGAAAAGCTAATATCTTACGATTTTTGGCCGAAACACTTAAATGGCTTAAGCAGTTAAGACTGTTGGCAAGAAACAGCTCTGGGTAGAAGACTTTTGTGGATAACAAAGGATGCAAAGCATGAGTTAGCGTATAAAAGGGAACAAGCCAGCTTCAAATTCCGGAGATTCCATTGCAGTTAATAGCAAAACTCATACAATTTTTAGCGTTTATTATTGATACAGCTTGTTGTAGAAAATTGTTTGAAATGAATGGAAAACTTATATCATTAACCAACAATTATTTCGTTTTCCAATACATTCAATTCTTCCACAAATTGTATGCTCTTTTAAGTGACTTGAAAACGTTGGTTCACTCCAAAATGAATTTGTTTCGAAAAAATCCAATTTAATAACCAAAATCGCAACTAGTGGCTAATAACTGTTCTTAATTACATTTTTACCTCATTTTTTTAAAAATGTATATGATGCTTTCATATTTTTTCAGTATTCTTTTAGTAATAAACTTCAAGAAAACTCAGCAGAATACTAAAACTTTTGGGAAAACTCAACATCGCTTTTATATAAGTGTTGATTTTATACGATGTGATATACATATATGTAACAGGGCGAAGTAGGCGTGGCAGAACATAACTTACTTTACTAAAACTAGGCAGCAAAAAAAAGGACTTGGCTAAAACATGAATTTTTCGCAAAATTTGGTGTCGCTGATTTCGAAGTTAAATTTTTCTAGTATGGTTATCGAACTCGAAGCGATCACAACGAATTTGATCCCAAATTCAATAATTTTAAATATCCCTTCAATGTCGTCTAGACAATTTTGGTCTACCTTGACTTAATAGTGGCAACAAACTCAATAATATTTATCAAAATTCGAAAGCTCTCTATTTTTTATGTTATTCTACATTAGTTATATTCAAAATTGAAAAATTTTAATAAAATTTGCTCCCTTGAATTCATGCGAATATTGCAACACCTTTCATTGAGTTCGAATTTGATGCCTAGTGTAATAGATCGCTTTAATAATGTTTTGAGCGAAGAGCTACCAATTGGAATTGGCGAAAATATAGATATGAAATTAGCGACCTGTGCTTCTTCTTATAAATATGTTTTTTGCCGGCTCAAGGTCCAAAAACAAGAAGTTAAACTTAAAAGTTTTTTTTGTTTTTCAATTTTTATTTCCCGATATTTCTGTCTTTCTACGGAGACCGTCGTCATGGAGCTGTGGAGCTTTAGCTTAAGCACCAATACGTACCTCGTGCCTTCCCCTTTCTTTCGGCCTGACGTAGTAGCGTACAATAAGTATCGTATCGCCCGAATTGCGCTGCCTTGCAAAAAACGGTCCAGCACGTGAAAAGTTGACGACCTCCCGCAACGCACTGTTATAGCAAAGAATCACATCTCCAAATACTTTTGGACAAAACTGAAAAATATTCTTGATGTTGGCGAGAAGCATCGGGTGCCAAACCCTGTCAATATCTTGCTCGATGACCAAAAAGGACTACTAGCAGATGTTCCTTTTATCCAAGTCCATTTGGTTCATATGACCGAAGGAGCATCTAGACCCCGAAGTCAATAAGAGTGATCAATACAATAACCTTCATTTCGCCTATACATCTCAACGCATCGATACACACATTTGCACGAAGGTCTTACGCTGTCCCGATTGTCTGTATCAGATGTATTCTGTATATTCGTAATGCATGCAAACACATCAACCTCAACATCGTTGTGAAGCCCGAAATAGTTTAAAAAGTCAAATATTCCGCAACTCCTACTTGTGTCCTACTTCATTCGAAAGAACCATCTTTCATCCTAGTTACTGACCAAAGGCCGCTAAACCAACATTTGTGCCCAACCGGGGAATATTTCCGAAGATTTATATGCGTTAAGATTGAAATATTATGGCGTGTTCATAAAAAACCACAATGTAAGTAATTACTAAAACTCACAAAAAAACTTGGGGCTTCTCAGCTTATAAAGATTTTGTTTCAAAAATGCTTGAACTTTGCCAAAATTGATCAATGTTATCGTAAATTGAACAGTTACTTATGAAAAAATATTAGTGCTTCTTCAAAGGATTCTAAATACACACATCAAAAATTTAGGAAAACTGCTTTCTCAAACAATATGCATTCCAAAAGAAGCTTTTTCAAAAAAAGTACTCGTTGATTTCAGTTGAGTCGGTCACTTGAGATTAGAATTGATTTTGGGGAACATGGGAGTTGAACAAAGTGCTATCTGGAAGTCCATTTTTGTAATGTATGATTCATTTTCGATGAACCTTGACCTTATCTTTTAAGAACTACCGATCAATGCAGTCATCAGCCTGAAGAGCTCTTCAAATAAGTAGTTCTTCCATAACAACTCCCTTTTCTAGGCGTCTCATAACATCTTTCGTTGTGAGGTGAGACTTACGCCGCGGGTTTCAAACTCTTGGCGCACCACTGTTCAAGTGCTGGGAGAACTTCGCTGCGCTCATTAGCGTGTTTACCCAACACCGAATGGTGATCAGAGTAGCTATCCAGGAAGCACCACGTGGAGTTTGTGCGCCATCTTGGTTAAGGTAGAGACTAGGAAAATGGGAACTTCACGCTGCCATACCAGAACCCAGATCGACCCTCTAATGTAGTTACTTTTTGCTCTTCATCCCAAGCCTATAAGGCACATTTATTAGCTATGTTGTTATGGATTCTCTTCCTCCCAACTGCTTAAGTGTGGCCTAAAAAGTAATGTACTTGTAGCAAGTTACTATAAGTATATTAAGTTGGTTTGTTAATAAAATCCAAAAGTTATCGAAAATGAGAAGTACTTTATGTTCAAGCAATTCACGACTCAAAATTACAATTCGAATCATTTCAACAATAAACTCAACCTTCACCATGTCCAAAATTGTTGTGCGTCAAATTTTAATTCTTGTCATTTAAAGCCATTTACATAGGTCAGTAAACATGGTTCTATAACTTGTCCTTTGCAATTAATAAATAATTTAAGAAGATGATGGATATTTCCGCTATTTCTAAGAATTGTGCCTGCAAAAGTTCAAAGTTGAAATCTCTGCACAAATCTCTTCCGGTTATAAGGGCATAAATGTTGCCAAAATTCGTAGTAAAATCTACGCAAAATACTGCAAACATTTTGCAACAAATAAAAATTTTAAACGTGTTTTTTTATTTTTTGGTTGTTATTGTTATCCGACGCATAAATTTTTAACGCATTTTATTAACGTTTAACTTTATTGGCTTTTTTTTATTACTGTTATGCTGTCGTGGTTGCCATTTTAATGCATACTTTTTGGGCGCCGTGAAGCACTAAAAGTAACACCATCAAGTTGCAAGTTGCAAGTTGCAACTTGTAACCTAGTTTGAACCTGCCACCACACACACACACACACACACACTCACAACTACTGCCACGTCTGGCTTCTATATAGCGTACTTTCTGCGTGCTTTTGCCATTTTTTTTTTGCTCAGTTTGTATGTCTGCAATACTTTTTCTTGGAACATTTTGCCATATATTATGCATGCCGCGCCCCCGCCTTTCCATTATAAAATCCCTAGTTTTCCACTTTGCTATCAAAAAGCGCAAAAAAATAAGAAAAGAAAAGAAAATACTTTACTGAAAAGTGCAAGCAACTGAGATTTCTATGAATGCTGCCATTACGCTGACGAGTCTGAACCAGAAACCGGTAAGAAAAGGCCGGAACGCGCACTACTGTGACGTCGGCTTACAATTTCTTTCATTATAAAGGCGCGCGAGCTCTGTGTTGTAAAGCACGGCAGTTACCATGGACTCAGTTGCAGCTGAGTACACTTAGCGAATTTTTCGTCTTTAACTAAAATCAACTATAAAAAGAAAAAACTAACAAATAAATGAAAAAGCTGAAAGATATTATTCTCGGAAAAAGATTTTTTCGTTGGTATAGTATACCCAGTGACGTAGAGACAATACGATCCCGAGACCTCCCTTCAGAACAATGGGATAGGGCAAACTGACATTTCCCGCTTATAATCGTCTGAGATATATATGTTTAAAAAAAATTAATAGAATCTAATCATAAGATATATTCCTAAAAGTGTAAATTCTAAACATAATCCGTTGCTTAAGTTTCATTTCAAAAATATCTAAAAAAGAACAAATTAATATAATTGAAGAAAATTAAAAATTTTTATATCAGTAAATTTTATTATGTTCTGTAAGTAGACTTATCAGTAAAATGCATTAATGATAAACACACAGCCTCCGATTCCTGATGTATTATCACTGATGACGGAACCAATGGTGCCAATTGGACTTTTGAAGCTTCTTTGAATCCATGGCGCTTCATCTCTGTATTTCAACGCTTTGCAAGAAGTTCATTGTCACTCGATTGGTTCATACTGACCGATGATGTTTCAATTCTTCAATATTATCTCGATGAACAGCACGATTTTACAAATGGTTTATACTGAATGATGGACCATTATTGAAATTCATTGTCGCCCTATTGATTTATACTGAGCGATGGTGTCTCATTCGTTGCATATCATCTCGTTGAGCAGCACGATTATTTAACTTCTTTGTCGCTCGATTGGTTTATACTGACCGATGATGTCTCATTTGTTGCACATCATCTCTATAACCATTATAATGACCGATGGTTTTTCATTTGTTGCATAACATCCAGATCATTTAAATTATACTGGCCGATGATAACTCATTTGATGCATATAAGCATGGATAGCAGCATGATTTACAAATTCATTGTCGCTTGATTGTTGCACATCATCTCGATAAGTATTATACTGACCGCATAACATCACGATCCATTTAATTACACTGGCCGATGATATCTCATTTGTTGCATATAAGCTTGGATAGCATCATGATTAACAAATTCATTGTCGCTCGATTTTTTTATACTTACTGATAATGTTTCATTTGTTGCATATTGTGTCGATTGAAAGCACTTTTATGCAAATGGTTTATACTGAGCGATGATGTCTCATTTGTTGCATATCATCTCGATGAGCAGCACGATCATTCAAATTCATTGTCGGCTGATTGCTTTAAACTGACCGATGATCAATTATTTGATACACATCATCACGATGATGAAATTCACTGTTGCCAAATATACAGTTACCTGATCTCTCATTTGATGCATATTATCTTTCATATCGATACTGTTGAAATTCTTTGCAGTGTTGACGTCGCTTTACTTACATAATTTTTTTTCAGTGTAGCAAGGGCTGCCTTCAATTTCGAGTCTGAGTTAAGAGATTGTATTAAGAAAGCAATAACACAAGTTGAGCAGGTTTAATGGCACACATGCATAATAAGTGTGTGTGTGCGAGTGTGTGTGTGTGCGTGTGAGTAGAATTTTTGACATTATGCATATTTGGTTAAGGCCCGGAGTAGAAATCTTGGCGATAAAACTTTTCAACTTTGATGTAATGAATTCAATTGCCTTAAGTTTTGTTTAAAGACAAATGGCAAAGCATTTCCTGATGTTGTTCTTGTTGTTCTTGTTGTTTTCGCTGTTGCACGCAGCTAAATGACAAGAATTAAGATAACAAATTCGCATAACAAGCGACAATGAATAAAATAAAAAATATATACAAATATCTAAGAAGTTAAAAAAAAGCAGCGAAAAATTGTTGCAAAACTTTTCCAACAAGAAGAAGCAGCAGCAGTGAAAAACATGCATAGACGGCACATAAAACAAAAGCTAGTCAAAGTCAAGACACACACACACACACACACACACACACAAACACACACACACACACACACACACACACACACACATAGCTACACACGGCAGCAGGAAATTGTTACAGAAAATACAAGAGCGCTGTATCCTTGAAGAGGCGGAAAAATAAGCACGGCAAAAACAAAATGCTTAAGCCCAATGTCGTGCCTTGAGTCTACGCCATTGTCGTTGTCCTAGTCATTGCCCCAATCTCTCTGCCTCTAACACGCTCTGTGGCACTCCGGCACTCCGGCACTCCGGCACTCTGTCGCTCTGCTCACGCTCGTCAGCGCAGTCAATGGCAGTCAGGAAGCCGCATTGCTCCGTCGGAAATAAGCGTGCGCGCCTAAGTTTATGCTACGGGTGGTCCTTGATGATAGGGCGGAGTATACAACAACTACAACAACAGCAGCAAAAACCGTCTAATAAATTAAGCAATTTACATGAATTGTCGTTGTTGTAGCCGCTGTTGTTGTTGTTGTTGTTGTTGTTTCTTCTGTTGCACAGACAACTCATTTGTAATGAGGCAAAGTCTTGGCGCAGGATTTGTCACTTGAGATCCTTTGACTAGGTTTCGGTTTTGAAGTGCTTTTTTAAAGCGAAAAACGCGAGAAAAAAAATGTTAACGAAAACTTTTGCGCTTGACAATTTTTCAAAGCCAAGTTGCGATTTCAATTCGTTCGGATTTATACTTTTTTCGTTTTATAGCTAAACTTTGGCACACTTAAATTTATGCGCATATTTGTCTAGTCTTTATTTTCATATTTAGGTATTTTAGAGATATGTGTTTTTGCTATTCTTTTAAAGTTGATTTTTTTGACGTTTTGCACACTGAAAGCTGTCTAATCAGACGCAAGTTCTAGATACATTTTCGGAAATCTGTTTGCTAAAAATTTTAAGGTAGAAGAGAAAGAGTAACGTGGAACTAAAAAAAAAAGGTATATCTAGTCCACCCTAATTACCGCAGAACTGATTTTTGTCATAACTTTGTTATTTTTATATAAAGTACATCATTGTGAAGGGCTGAAGAATGGCTATACTAAACACTCTTCTGCATACAAGAAGACGCCTTAGCAACTCGCTTGCATGCCTTTGCGGCGTTTGGCTGTACGTGCTCTCTGAGTGCTCTCAGTATGCAGATTGGCGTATGGAACGTTTCTGGAGCGATGGCGATGGCCGAAGTCGTCCTCTCCCGACAACTGATGATAGAGCCACCAGAAGTGCATGATTAACCAGTCCCTGGCTTTTTTGCTAAAACTGGCGAGCCCCCTGAACTCGAGAATTTCAGGGCCCTTGCAGAAGTATCGTGGTGGCTGTGGTTGATACCTAAATCGCAAGTAGAAAGTTGCGTAAAATTGCGTTTCAATCGGATGCTGCTGCCCATATAGCAGAAGAGCTGATTGATGAGGGGTGTGCATAACCGACAGCATGCACTTAAATAGAAAAGAAATTTAATACTTCGGCTGATATTTTTGGATGGGCGTTAATGAGCGCATTGTACCAGACTATTTATGCTATCTATACTCTTAGGAGCACATTAGAGAATCTTCATTTTGATCCAAGCATTAGGATAGTTAGCATTTATAGTGAAATTTAATCCATCTCTAGAAATGGGAGTGAGCGACTTGCTCATGCATTAATAACACTCATATTGACTAGATTTAGTTTTACTTACATAACTTACTTAACTGGCCATAACAACCCGTTACCGGGTTACGGCCACATTCTCCAATTTGTGATACCAAAAGTAGCTACTCTGCTCTTTACCTGGTCCTTCCAACGGAGACATGGTCTGCCCCTTCAACGCCATAAAGCAGAAATTCTACGACTCATTAGCTTACTAAGACCAAAGTTACATAAATTGGCAAAGGTGACTATCCGCTTGATCTCCTGCTGCCTCACATTGTTCTTCATTGTGTCAGTGTGTATCTTTACTCAAAGAAACCATATACTTCGTCATGCTCTCATTTGCAACCTGGCAGACTCTCTTTTTTTTGGATGTATTATTACCCGTAATTAACCCAACCAAAGATTGTTCCTTTTCTGACGAAGAAGGTATCTTTGATAAAGTGTTAAGTTACGTGGCATCCATTGGATGCTTTTAACATTCTCTACAGATCTGGGCTTCAGCCATACATTTTTCTTGCCAAGAAAGTTTCAACGCTCAGCAATATCTTGGATAAGGCAGCAAAGGAAAAACGGGAAGGGGAACGGGGAGAAGATATGATCTACCTTGAGAGAGGCACGCGGGTTGTCGAGCGTGAGGGATCGGAGCCCCCTAGCATATATTATATTCACAGTGTTTGTTGCGGCCTTGACCGTCCTCAATCTCTAAGAGCATTGAGCTCGAGTGTGAGCGAGATAAATACACACTTAGTGTGTTTTCAAAAGTTACTGAAATGTGACATTAAAAATAATGAAATTTGGACTTTCAGAACTTTTAAGTTCGTTCGCCCCGCAACAACAACAACTCAACAATTTTCATTTGGACTCAGGATTACGTTTTTGGGATCGCTTTGAATTGTAAGTCGATTTTCTGTTAGGCAAGTTTGCATTTTTTTTAGTATTTGTGTATAAGACAGAATCTAAAGGTAAGCTATGTTACTTTCAAGTGCATTCGCCATACGCTACCACACCATAGAGCATTTTGGCCAGCAGACCAACTTCCAAAAAAGCAACTGTTCTAGCTTCTAGTGTCCAACACTTCTAGTCTGTAGAACTCAATAGCAGTAACAATTTGTATCAGTTCAAACGCTTGACAACCTCTCGGAAAACATGAACACCTACACTTTAAAAACTTTCTCTGTGGAATCTTTAAAAATTCTCTGTTGTCGAAGGTCTGCATCTTATTTCTGTAACTTCTTTCATTCCACTTTGTCAATGTCTGCTGAATTTTGTTTTATTTATCTTACTTTCTCTTTCTGGACCAAATCTTTGGCAACTATTTGAAAGTTTCTGACTTAGAGCTAATTTTAGTCAAAAGTCAACATGTGACAGCATGCGAAAGCTAATCAAACTATTGATTGTTTGACTGATTGTGGCAGGTGAAAGTTGAGAAAAACTTGAAAGTTTCTCCTGCAGCACACACAGATACAAAGACATTCTACGCAAAAGTTTTCGCTTTTCATTTGCTGTTTAACGAAATTGATTTTTGATGTGAAACTTTCAAATCGTTGGTTAACCCTTTGCTGGCTTTAAGTTGCGAGAACGCCCACATTGCAGTATTCGTGAGTGTGCTGTATTTTCATGTGTTTGCCTGGTATATTTTTTTTTTTTTTGGTTCCTCGTAGGTGTTAACCTCTTTGGCATGTCACAATATTGTGTACTTGGTGTCTGCGCCTTTTGACACATTTCGTTTTCGCCTCCTTCAGTTTTTGTAAGTCAGTTTTTCTCTTACCGTTTTGCATAAACAAAGTTGGAGTCGAGCGTACAAAGTATGAGAAATTGAATTTTACATAAAATGTTGCATGTACTTTGCATATGAAATGACATGCCACTTTAGAAGTGTTAAGCTGAGTGCACAGGCGATCTCAAAAGTAAAGCAACCTTTGACAAACTACCAAAGAGCTGAGCGCAAAAGAGAAATATATATATTGAGAGTGAGAACAGAGGCTTTTGACTCCTTGGGAGATTTGGTATATGACTTCCAAGTCAGACACTGAGTTAAATTTTTGGGAAGCTCTTTGAGGCAAGAGTGCACTATAATATAACTCTGAGCAACAAGAGTGTTAGTTTCGAGACCCGCTTTGGACAAGCATGCTTGGTCCAGCGTGTCGTTGAGGTTTTACTTCTCCTTTGTGTATATCCATTCAGTTATAGGTTCAGCTAGGCATCGCATACAAACTAGTCAACCGAGTCGCAAAATGATGCAAGATGTGGTTTTTATAAAAAAAAATTAGGTCTCATGCGAAACAGACCAACATGCGGTTTTCACTCATCTCCAGTCGGTTTTTGTAGCTACTCTTCTTCTTAATAACATATCCGGGTTACGGCCTGAGCTAGAGCATTCCTCGAGTCACCTTTGCTTTGCGCGCGTCTTTCCCAATCGGTGATATCGGTAGTTAGTGTGCTCTCAACCTGTTCCTCCAACGAAGCAGCTTCTTCGTGCATAGCATAACATGACATAGGCAGCGAAGCTACTGGACGTTAATTCGCTTGATTAAGTTAATCTCGTCACAGAGCTCATAGAGTTCGTCGTACGATCTAATGCGGTAGTCGTTGCCAACGCGTAGAGGACCAAGCATCCTACGGTGTATTATCCGCTCAAACGGTCCAAGCATCTGTATCAGACTGCGTCATCACCCATGCTTCAGCGCTATAAAGCAAAACGGAAAGGACGAGCGTCAAATTGAGTGTAAGTTTTGACTGGCGGGAGTGGTCTCTACTACTCATTTGGCTACTAAAACCATTGTAACATATATCATTCTCCGCTTGATCTCCTTGCTGACATCGTTACTCATCGTAACGATGGTGCCAAGGTAGACAAAATCGTTGACAACATCTAAGGTATAGTTTCCAACATCAATCGAAGAGTCCAACCGCTGCGTATCCCTACTTGAAGAAAACATATTCTTCGTCTTGCTCTCATTTGCAGAACCAACCTGGCAGATCTTTATTCAGAATCCGCAAAAGATTGCGGTAATTCCCTTCCTACGACCAATGATATCGATATCATCAGTTCGGCCTTTTGCTACACATTCTTTATCAAAAAGTTGGGGAGGTTTCAGGAGAAGACATTACCTTGTCGGAAGCCTCGCTCGGTAACAAAAGGTTCGGAGAGGTTCTTTCCTTCCTTGAAGGAACTGCTCGTGTTGCCTAGCAGATATGCTGAACTCAGACAGTTTAATTAGCTATCGACCGCTACTTTATAATCGACAAAGAGATGCTGGGTTTTGTAGCTACTAGAGACAATAATAAAGGAATTGGGTTCCGTACAAAACCTGTTTTAAAGTTTCGTTGCAGTGTTAAACCACGAATGTACCAGACGCAATCAGTAGTTTGTCCCAAGGCTTTGAGTATTTAAGGGCCTAGACTCATTTGCAGCTCACAAAATTTCCTTAGTAAAACGCATACGTAAATGCATATATGTGAAAAGCAGCAAGGTTGCAGCATATCAGCTGCTTCACTCGCTGCTGTAGACGCTGCTAACACAGCAATCGAATCACTAGACTGAATCACACCATCTGAAAGTGACGAACTACGTGCTGGTTTTACCCCCAAAACGCGTTTCACATAAACACTTTTAGTCGCTCGCTACAGCTTTTTAGCTTTTAAGTTGAAAATGTTTAATGAACATAAAATAGCAATTCCAATATCGTTTTTCGAATAAGTTAGCCGAAAGGCTGGCGCATTTTCTAGAGCAAATGCAAATGGCTTGTGTTAATTGAAAAGTGTTGCTAACTTTGAGACCTAAGAATACTTTTAACACAAACTGATATTTCTTATAGATTTTCGTAGTTCTAACTCGTTCTTGAAGCTCACCAATATGCTTAAGATTGTAAATAGCATTATGCTAGAGACCCATAATCCAGCATTTTCCAAAAGCTTTAAAAACATGCGTCTGACATTCGTTCCTAAGTTTGTTACTACGTTTGTGCCCATCACTCTGTTAACCTAACGTAGGAAGGCGGTAGCATTCACTCTTTGCGACTGCTGTTATATTTCATATTGATAGCTTCAGTTTGTGTTAAAATAAAACCAAGCTAAGAACCACAAAAGCTCGTAAATAAACAAACTAGAACAAGTTTTTGTTTACTTTGCAACTAAAATGTTGCTTAATAACTAACAAACTAGATACATGACATCAACACTCCACACTTTAGAAACCCATGTAGCACGCTCTATATTGTATATACTCTAAACTAAAGCTACATTTCAAAGTGTAACCACAACTAGTGCAACAATCTGCAATCTACTTCAAATAAATGTCAAAGTTGTGTAGTCAGTCAGTTTCAATAAATCAAACATGTTTATAGCTACATTTAACCAATACTGGCACGCAATTTTCACTTGCAATTGAAATGCTTTCACCTGATTTCCAAGAGTTTTCCCACAGCCGCAGAGAGAAAACATTTTGTGGTTACAAACAGAGAGAGAAAAAAAAGGAAATGTTATACTTGACACAAAATACTCGAATATTGCTAAAAAGCTTACATAAGCAACCGCAACTTATACGCACGGACACACACACACACACACACACAGACAGACAGACAGACGCACTTGGTAAAAAATAAAAAGTGTTGCATAATTATTTGCTAAATGCAAAAATTTTACTCGCTTAGTATAAAAATGGCATTTTTGCGGTTATTTAAGCCATTGCATAAATTTTACCCAAAATGGATGCCAGCTCACACACACACACACATATGCAAATTTCACTTGGGGCCAAGGCATGCAAGTGCAAAACGTATACTAACACATTATGTACCGTTGCCCTTTGGCAACAATGTGAGGAACGCTTTCTAAGCACTTCACACACACACACACACACACACACACACACACACATAGACACACACACACACACATAGACACACACACACACACACACACACACAGACACACTCGTGCGTGTGCCTCAATGTCAAAGTGTTGCGCAAAGAATGTGCGAAAAAATATTTTTGCGCGAATAAAAAATTTATAAAATATTCAAATAAGCATTTTACATTTTAACGCCAGTAGACCAAATCCTGCCCCCCCACACACCCCCCTTGCCGCCACGCCCCCTGGCAAACAACCTGCCACTCAGCCCACAAGCAGTTATGAAACATGTTTCATATATGTAAATAATTTTGTGGCACATAAAATAAAAAGAGTGTGAGAGCGCCGCAAACAACTTTGCTGCAAAGTAACAAACAAAAAAAAAAAACGAGTCTAAATTTGTTTTTCCAAAAAAATTTATTTCAAATTTATGCACAACAAGCAAAATTCATAATTTTAAGCTTAAAAACGAAAAGCTTTTTCAGTTTTAAACTCAATTTAGCTGCAATCTTTTGGCGCCACAACTTAAGTGATAAAAGCTGGAAAAACTTAATTCGGTTCGATTTAAGTTTTAAGCGTTCTTTCCTTTCTCTGCTTTCTAGCCACACAAAATGGCTGTCAACTAAAAAGTTTTCCCAACTGCAACAAACAACAAAGAAAACAACACACAACACTTCATTGTCATGTGAACCTTAGTGGTAAAGTCAAGCATAAACATTTCCAAGTGTCGAAGTTTTCATTCAATTTTTTTCATAAACAAAATAGACTTAAAGGAAAACAATGCTTTTGGAAAATCAAAAGCAAAAGCTTAGCAATAAATATGTGCATACTTAGAAAACTTATTCAATTAAGCATCTTAAATTTGCATGAATAGCAAGAATACATAAAACTAATTGTACGAAATTCTTTGTGACTATAACAAAAACTTTTGCTGTCACGTCACGCCTTGCAGATGTGAAACATCGAAATTTAGTGTTATGTCAAGAACTTGAACTAAGCATTTTTCTTTCATGTTTCATATCACAGCTCAAATTTAATTGAGTTCTTTAACTACTCTACACATTTGTGCCAAATTTGATCAAAATCGATGCACTATATCTGTGGTCATATGGAAGAGCAACGTAAGAAAGTGTTAATTTATTACGTTCTGGAGCTTTATACGGGTCATAAGAAGTCACCATTCCTTTCATAAAACTTGTATATTTCTTCTCTTATAAACTTAAAAAAGGAATGGTGACTTGTAATGACTTCTATGTAGCTCTAGAATGCATCAAAAATTTCTCATGTTGACTTCCACTACAGGTACTCTTCCATATGCTGCGGTCATCAATCATAAAGCTGCACTGAAAATGATCGGAAAATGGTAGCGCCCTTAATGACTTCACATAACGTGGCGCCATCTAGCGTGCGCATAAGCATATGCCAATTCCAGCTCACCGATGAGCTACCGTCACGGCATGTATGCGGCTTAAAAATCGGTTTTGTTTCCGAGAATCGTTAGTACGTATTTGACATCAAAACAACACCAATTTTTTTTAGTTACAAGTGGCAAATATACTTATTAGAAAACGGCTTTGATTCCGAGGCACGATAATAGATATTTGGCATAAAAAATACAATTTTTTTAACCTGTACACAAAGTGTATTATGGATTTGTGCAATGTATGGTATGTACAAGGCAGAAAGATAAAAAGCAATAGTCGAGTCGATATAGCCATGTTTGTCTGTCCTTCTTGGGCCAGCTTTCTCCGACACTATAAGAGTTAGAGCAAAAATATTTTACCAAAAATGTGAATTTTCTCAAGGCTGAAGAGTTTGTTGAATCAAGTCTATATCTAACAAAAACAATTGATGTCGGAACGGTGCCCGGCAGTGGAATAACCTCTACCCTTTCCCTTTTTCCCCATAAGCACTAAATCCAGCATACGATAAAATAGGGACGAAAGTATTTTCTTAAATTCTTAATTCTTAACCTAATTTTCATTACTGTCACACCCTCCTCACCAATATAATGATTTGAAAATTGTCACAGCTATTTATAAATGTATTTTTGTTCTATGTTACAAAATTCAACGACATTTGCCTAAGAATACTGGAGTTATGAGTATAAAAGTAATTTTTGCCACCATAACAACCAACTTTTCAATGTCAAACTGCATCAAATTTTGCTTAGTTACAAGTGATAAATACAGCTATTAGACTCCATATTTGCCAAGTTTATAATAAGTGTCGCCACAACTTATATTATACACTAGATGAAAACGTGGGCTCCGCGCGTGAAACTTATAGTGGAAAAAATGATTTAAAAGTTTTAAGAAGGAATTATCCGAAACGAGTTTCATTGCGTGAATATGCGTACTTCATCTGGATTTGTTGATTATATGCCTATTAGAATCTGTATCAACTTAACTTCGCCAAGAGAGTAAAACAACAAAGGCGATGATTTTGTGCAACCCACTGCGTATACGCAACCTACATCGATTACTAAGATACTGCGGTGCATTTTTTGGGAGGCTGCGATTTGAAAACCAGGCTAAAAAAGAAATTGAGTTCTTGTTTAGTGGCAAAAGAGTTGCAAGAATTACGAGGCCTTTGAGTAACACACTTTCTGTGGTTGCGACACACCAAGCCAGAGACAACAATACGAGCAAAGCGTTATCTGCATAACTCATACGCACTGTGGTGCAGTGGCACTTTTGCACAGCTCGCCCGATATTTTATTTTGTGTGCAGGCGGCAGCCGAGAAACATTGGAAAATGGTTTTGGAGCAGCAGAGACATGAGCTAGGAGCTGCAAAAATTTGCAACACATGGCAGACACTTCCTGCTAAACTCACATAGATACGCACACACACACACACACACACACACACACACACACACACAAATATAGTTGAAAAACTTGCACGTGCTGTGCGCTTTAAGCTTACGTAAATATGGCAAGAGATTTTTTGCGCCAGCTCTAAGAGTTTTCCCTCGCTTTTCTTTGGCTGCGCTACCTGCAGAGCAGCTTATCGACTTTGACTAGTGCAGCTAAACTCTTTGGGCAGAGACAGTGAGTGAGCGAGAGGGAAAGTGAGAAAGAGTATTCATAGCTTTAAGAGCTGCCGAGGAAGCTGTAGTGTGTTTGTGCGTGATTCAGGTATTATCTATGCATGAATGTTTTTAATTTTTTTCCGGCTTCTTTCAACTGCTTCAACTTTGCAGCTTCTTCGATTAAGCTGCAACATTATGTGTGCGTGTGCGCTTATACAAAGATGCACGTATTTCGGATTGTAGCTTATAAATACCAAAAATATACTCTTCTTTTCATGTAGGTAATGCCAAGGCTTTGTTTAGTATTTAAAATTTGAGTGCCTGCTGAAAGTTTGAGATAACAGACTTAATGCTCTTGACGTTACCAATACGCCAAGGCTCCGGAAACATATTGCTTGGTACGTTGAATGATGTCAATATCACATTAGTGGGCAAGTAGAAGACACGTTTATAGAAAATGGTCCCAGAATATGCATAGTTTGCGGCCTGATCTTCTTCTCAGGGAACTTAAGCCGGGAAAACAGCTAAAATTGGAAATGATCCCGCTCCTAAGCGCTTCGGCTTATCATAACATACTCTCCAACACAAAGTTGAACAGGTTGCAAGAGATGTCGTCGCTTAGTATGAAGTCTCGCACGGCAAGGTATCTTACTACCTTGTCGTAGCTGCATGAATTCCGCAACGTTATTCGCTAAGCAGCAGCTCTTTTGCAGGTATTCCGGACACATACAATGCGACATATATGCGATTCCCCAACGTGCTATCAAGAGTAATCGTGGGTCTTTAATAGGATTTGGGTTAATTGCTGTATAGCCAATCCAAAGCCCCACAGATCAAGTCCGATCGGTGGTTAACCGAATGGCTTTTGTTACTTACAAATTAAACGATTAATATAACAGTAATTGTTTCATAACGTAGAGTCCCCTTTTTGGAACATAGCAGAGGACTTTAGTCTCGTATTATGTGTATTTATATATTTAAGGTTAATCTTAAGTTTAAGTATGCATGCTCTGCGAGTTAAATTATATATAGATAGGGTATATAACCCTATGTCTTACATTCAATTAATTCGTTTACCGATATGGTAGCTTTGAATCTATTTCTAAGAAGTTCTTGTTATATAAAGGCAGTTCCAGAACCGAGCCACAGCATTGACGCAAATCAAATAAGTGTGTAGAATAACAGCTGCATAACCTTCACCTTAATCTGTTGTGTACTGAAGAAGCATGACCTTAATAAAAAAATACCAACAAATTTCTTGTGCGAACAGCTTTTCAATCAATCCTTTCAACACATCAACTCTTGCCAAAACCCAACCCAAGAGTACCTGACAACTCTGGTGCGATGTGCGAAGTGTGCTCAATGAGCGTGCTTTATGGCTGGCAACAATGAATGGCTGACTGACTGACTGTGCGAATGAATGCTTGAATGCTTGACACAATGAATGAGTAACACATGATGCCGCGCACGAAGTGAATATGCTTCGCTGCCTTTCAAAGACCGTGTGTGTAAGTGTACGTCCGTGTGTATGTGTGACTAATGCAGACGCATTGAATTGACGCGCATCACGCTCGTCAACACGGCAAATATTGTCAGCAAGAACCGCAACAACAACTACAACAACGGGAATAATAACAATGACGGCAAACAAAACGGTAGCAAAAGCAGCAGACTGAAGCATGACAATAAAACGATGAAACAGCAACAACAGGAGCTTAGAAGAAGAAGAAACAAGAAATACCATAAGGACAACACCAATTGTCAGGAGCGGTTTAAGGGATTTCGAGGACTGATTAGCAAAACGACAGAGCCAAGAAAGCACGTTTTTCTATAAACTATATATTTCTGTATCAACCTGTGTAATTATGTACTGAGTTGATAAAGATCAACTTTCGTATGATTGAAAAAAGACAGAATATTTCATTTTCAATGACAACAACTGTTTCTTGATATCAAACATTAAATATTTGAAAGCTGAATTCAATCGCGGATAAACGACCATTTTTAATTAAGACAAGTTCAGAGTAAAAAGTGCCGGTTTCAGAATGACCCCAGCTAGGCCGCTGATTTTTTGAGGCTGACCTCCTAGGTCACAATTTTGGGGCGCCAAAGTCCGAAATCACAATAACTTCAAAATGTGATGGTTTAGATAACTTTCACAAGAACGCAAAAGAGTCGCATACCTAAGAAGTTCCAAAATTCATAATGTTTCCAAATATTTGGGTTATTCTTTGATTTGTGAAGTTTCTAACTAAGAATGAAATGTTCCTAATATTGAAGCTTATCAGATATGTTTCAGATCTACTTTGTTTAAAGCCAGACTTATTCATTATATATATAATTGCTTTCAAGTGAAACCAATCCAAGTCAATTTAATGTAAAACTGTATGAATGTATGCAAAAATACATTCATTTCAAATATATATAAATATAAGATATAGAAATATAGTTATTGTTTTCGGCAACTTTTATCAAATAGCAAAAGTTTTCTAAGCCAAATTTTTCAAACATTAGAAAAGGGTGCATTACATAATGTACGGCCCGGGCGCCATTTTGTCTAAAACCGGCCCTGACGACAACTACTGCAAGCAAGGTGTGCATATATTACGTAACAACAACAACAAGAAACTACGTAACAACGCTACAACAACAAGAAACTACGCCAAACGTAGCAGCACGTAAAGAAAAGTGCTGCAAGGCAACAAGACTGAAAGCAAGAGAGAGAGAGAGAGAGTAAGAGTGAGAGAGGGTGACATACATATGCATGCGAGCGAGCAGTTATGTGCACGGCAATGCGGGCAGCTAACAGACATAGGTAAACATATGTTTGCCTACTTTTGGGCGTCATATGAGCTCACGCAAAATACCCAGGGGAACAGCCGTAAAGTATCGAATAGTCGTAGAACACGAGTAAAAGTGTGCAAGTTGTTGGGACCACAAATCTTGAGCAACTATCTCAAGTGGCTGACACTGCGTATGCGTAATATTTTGGAGCAAGCATTGTATGCATATTTTAAGTGGAGCACATAAATTGAGCTGAAATAACAATAAAAACTATCAATTGATTGTTTAGTTGAAATAGAGTAGATGACTTCTTCGCATTTTTGTAATCGGTGATAACCCCGTGTGGTGAGCGGGTCGTATAGGGCGACAATGTCAATGACACTGGGTTCTCTCAAGACCTGTAGGCCTTAAAACAGTTGTGCGTAGGGTTTGGGACCCACCACGTAAAACCATAATTCCAATGAAAGAATGTATTTACATCAGGCCGTAAGCCGATAACGGGTTGTTATGGCCAGTTAAGAAGAAGAAGATACCAAAGGTAGTTGGTGTGCGCACTACCTGGGCCTTCGCCTACCATCAATAGCCGCATGGAAGACATTTCCTGCGGTAGCTTTTTCGTAGAGTTGATAGAGTTTGTCGTTCCATTGAATGCGGTAGCTGTTACCAACGAGTAAAGGCCCAAAGATCTTACGGAGTAGTTTTAGCTCAAAGATTCAGCATGGCAAAGCACATGAACGATGAGCGTCATATAGAGTGCAAGTATCGTCTGGCGAGATTGGTTTCTACTACTAACACTGAGACCAAAGTAGCATCTATTGGCACGAGTGATTCTATGCTATCATCGTTCATCATTATTACGTTGGTGCCAAGGTAGACGAAATCCAACAACATCAAGAGTATAGCTCTCCTGCGTATGCAAGCATTTGGACACTATCATAGTTCAATATAATACCGTTCCGAAGTACTCGCAACAAAGTTCAGAGAGGTTCAGAAACTTTATTTGCTATCTCGTCGGAGCTGTTACGCAGATACAAGCTTAAAATAAGAAAAACCCTTAGAAAACATTTGAACGAAACAGTAAGAAAGTGCATTTTGAAGATATCTACGCAGTTAAGTGTTAGGGAGTTGCACAAAAAGAAACAAAGTATCCGAGTATTTCAATTAGTATTCGAAGTAATGATACAAGTAATGAATGTCTCTGACTCACTGATCTATTGAGTAATTTTTCCATTAACAAACCGACTGAAACCAGCTTAAGCATAAAATTGAATTATAATAAAAGCGCAAAAACCACACATGCCACAACAAAAACAACAATGACAGCAACATAAAGGTTGTGAATACAACATAAGAACCGAATATTCGACATTTCGACATTCGCAAATGAAAGTTTCAATGCTGATTGAGTCAATGATGATGCCATTAAAAGTCGCAAATTGATGTTTTTGTTTCAAATGTGCAGAGGCGTGTGTGTGTGTTCGAGTGTGTGTGTGTGTGTGTGTGTGTGTGTGTGTGTGTGTGAGTTAATGCATGTGCGTGAGTCAAGCAAATTACAAGCGTTTGTATTCGAACAACGGAAACCGACAAGAGATTTATACTTGATGTATCCGGCGCAGCAAGAAGAACAAGAGCATCAACTAAAAGAGCGCTCTAACTTTTTCGATAAAAATGTAAATTTATTGGTTGTCTCTAACAAAACAAGAGCTACTCCTTATGTCTGAGCGTTTGTAAGTGTGTGTGTGTGTTGCTAACTGTGCATTGACAATAATGCTCGTGTCATTACCGCCAGATGATGATGTCGCTGTAGATGATATTGATGTGAAATCCAAGTTACCATTTACTCTATTACAATTCTTAAGCAAGGACTTTTTATTGGCACATTTTGATGTTTGACAGTTTCTCGATTAACTGTATTTTATTCATTGCTTCTGCTTCTGCTTCTGCTTCTTCTACTGTGTCTCGTTATCCTGCACAGGAAAACTTAAGCTCATTACATTTGAGCGTCGTAGAAATGGAAAAGAAAACTCGATGAATCCATAACGCATAATTTGCTTATTACAAAACGTGGCAAGAAATATAAAACGAAATTCGTATAAATAAAAAGTGTTACCACAGCTTGAGTCCTATGCCAAGGTATGTTGGCCATGGTTAGGGTCCTTGCTCAACCAATAGACATAAAATTTTAGTTTTATTGCCTATTTATGCCCAATGCAAATGAATTCCAATCAAAATAGCTCATTTGACTTCTAATGGGATTTCGCGTAAAAACATAAATCATAATAAAGAACAATAAAACTTAATCAAGAGAGACAGAGAGAGACAGATCAATTTGCAGAAATTAATGCATTACAAGGACTATAAATAATAATATAAAACTTTATTGTAGAAGTATCCTGAACTATATAGAACAAAGTATATGTGTTCTAAGAGTAGAGAGATACAGCGATTGGTTTCTTAGTTTGATGTTGTCAAGGATTTCGTCCAAATTGACACCACCGCCAATGATGAACAATGACAGCATGGAGATCAAGCGAAGAATGACTCTTGCCAATGAATGTTACTTTGGTCTCAGCAGGAAAAGAAAACCAACACTCTACAAAACGCTCATCCTTCCCGTTTTGCTTTATGGCGCTGCAGCTGGGTGGTGACGCACTCTGATGAAAATGCCCTTGGAGTGTTTGAGCCCGTTACGCGTTGGCAAAGACTACTGCATCAGATGGAGCGACGAACTCTATGAGCTCTACGGGAGTATGGGTCATGTTGAAGAAGCTCCTGCGAGAAAGGTCCTCAATGCGGTTATCGAAGGGAGGCGACGAAGGGGCAGACCATGCCTCGTTTGGAAGGAAGAGTATGAAAACCGAAAACATTTTATGTTCAAGTTTTCAAGTTTCAAGTTCACCATATTGAATTTGGATATGCAGAGTTAACATCTAATCGTACGATTTTTGGCCGGTATTGGAAATATATGTGCCAATTACTTAAATTTTATTATATGGAAATTTATTGTTTCTTAATTGCTAAGAATGTTCAGAGTAAAAGAAATAAAAGATTTAAAGCTAAGATGGCAACCCTACCATGAGAAACATACAAAATATATAACATAGAAACCAGCAGCACATTCTTTAGACAGTAGCTGATGTTCATTCCTCTTTTTTCACACATAAATGTTCAAAAAGGTGAAATTTCAGCTTGAGTGCTCCAAGGACTTGAGTCACAATAAATACTGTTTCCGGATCAAATTTTTCAAATGAAGCAAAGATTTTTAAGCTGGCAGAAGAGTTAAACAGCTTTAGAAACTTAAAGTGAACAAATTTTAAATGTAAGCAGTAAAATATGCTTACTAATTATTTACTCGCAAAAATTTGCATTCAACTTAATGAGCTTTAATAACTCTAATTTGTGTCTCAAGCAGGCAATTTCAGTTTATAATTAAAACATATTATGGTGATTTTTATCATGCTGAAAGTGTTATAAACAAATAAACAATCAAATACCGCTAATTTTATGCACCTTTAATTTAATAAATTAATCAACACTATAAACAAAGAGACACACACACACACGCGCAAATGAGCTGTCAAACACATACACAAAGAGTTACGCCATTTTGTTGGCCGCAACGGTAAATAAAATAAATAAATTATTTATGTAGGTAAAAGAGCAGCACAAAGGGATAGTTTGCAGGACTTGGAGGAGCACGATTACTACATAAATTATTCAATTTGTGCAATTCATTCGATTTGAACGCAATAAATTTAACGCAACTAATAAAAATAATAAAAAGGACAACCGCAACACATATATGCACTATATATACACTACAAACTGATAACAACAACAAGATTAATGTGCAAAATCAACGGCAATCACTATTAATAGCTGGCAGAGGCATCAAAAGGAGGAAAATCGCAGCAGGAAAAAGGAAAAATGCTATATATAGAAAAAACATGTAAGGTATAAAAAATTAAACAAAAATTTGATGAAAAGTTGTAAAGCGTTTTATGAGCGCCGAGCTCACAACTCAATTCGCACAGATAAAGGATATGCCGTTAACAAAGGAGCCAAGTACGAAAAGGACGACAACGACGATGGCATTATTATGTTGAAATTATGCGTTACAAAGTCAACCAGCAAACAGTGTAAGTTGCTGAAAAGGACCAAGCAACAACAACAACAAAAGGACGCCCACATGTACAGTATATTGCCTTTCATTGCAAATATATATCAGGATATATATATATATATATCTCGATATATAAGATATCAAGATATATATAAAAACGCATGACGAACGGCCTGCCAGGATAAAACATATTTTTAAATCAAAGCGGCAAAAAAAGCAAGTAAACCCAACGAAGAGCTAAGAAAAAAAAACCGCTATTAGGCAATACATATAAAGTAAACAAAGAAAGAGAGTAGGCAGAAAAAAAACAACAACAAGATGGCGGCATCGGAAGGACGACAACAAAAAGGTTACAAATAGCCATAATAAAAACTTTATTTGAGCAAAGGATTGAAAACGCAACAAAAAACAGAGGCAAAGAAAAAAAGAAGCACAGAAGACACAAAAAAAACAACAACAACAACCTCAAGTCAGCATGCGTTACGCTGGCACGCACAGTGGCGCCGCTGAACGAAAAGCGCGCCAAAAATCCAAGCATACATCATGCAAGCAACAAAAAAGAGAGATGTCCAGATATTCAGCAAATATTTATCTCTATTATGGTATCTATCGATACTTGCAATTTGCTACTATGGAAGAGGTGGAGAGTTTTTGAGTGTGGGTAGTTGTGTTTCTGTAAAAGAGGTACACAATTCACAACTACCAACAAATAAAGTCTTCTCTAGAGATGGCACGAAGAGTGGAAAGTCCTTTCTGCTTAGAAGTGTTTTCCACTCTACGCGTTCTCTCTCGAAAACGCTTATTTGTTATAAAACCCTTTTAAGCACACAAAAAAAAAAAGATTTTTGCCTCTGTTGACCTTAAATACATTTCTTCAAAAAACATGAAAGTAATAGAGTAAATCCTGGACCGTTAAAAACTTAAACATTTTTGTCGAAAAGCGAACACTTTCGGCACAGCGTACGTGGCATGCTGATTGTGTTGCTGTCTCTGTCAGACCGACTCACTCGGAGGCATAATTGAGAAAGAGCGAAAAAAAACGCACATGTATGCGCTGCGCTGAAAGTGGTCGCTTTTCAGCAAGTCGGCTCAATGTAACGGCAAGGATTACTCTATTAAATTTCATGCTCTTTCACTTTGCTTATGATGAATTTTTGATTTATACCTCGATAAACTATCGATTATCGATATCAATAAAGTGCAGCAAAACAGTTCAACCGATTGTCGCTCGAAAAGCTATAATTTATTCCATAGTTCACTAGAATTGTCATGCTAATATAGATAGATATATTCGATATCAATTGTGTTCTTCTCAGATGTTGTTGATATAATGAGAAATTTTACTAAAGTTGTCGTCTGTATTTTCTCTTCTTGGGCTTAATTCTTCCACTATGTGTGCCACCTGTACAGTTTCATTGACATCTTGCTTCAATTTGAACGGAGTGAATAAAGGCTGAGTTAAAATAGAAAACAATCGATATCTTGTCGCATTTGTTGCTAATGTTGCAAAGAGAATATAGAAATGACAACGAAAACGACAAACGAAGGTGAGTCACATAATTGTTCTGACTGTTTATGCAATAAACAGAAAGGAAAAATCTTGAGTCCAAATTTTGAAGCAAATTCAGATAAAACTCCCACGGCACATAACAGTGCGCAATCAGTGAACTGTTGGCGGCATCTGCAGATCTTATTGCATCTTAGAGGCAAGTCAAAATGAGAAAGAAAGTAAATGTAAAAGTACATTACCTTACGTCACTGATCTGCTAGAATCACGGCATGTATGCGGCTTTTTAGATGTTTTACATCAAAATTGGTCTACCAACCAGAAAAACATCATAGATATTAAAAATGTTAGATCTTAAACAGTTTTAAACTGGTTCCGTAAAACAAAACTTATCATTGAACTGTTGAACTGTAGCTTCGATTCTCGTTCGTTTAGTATGATTAGTGTGATCGAAAAATGTGAGATCTCTATGCTCTATAATCTAATAAGATCCGAATCTCATTAATGTTAAGCCTTGTGAGCAGCTCACCAACCGAACGTTACACCATCTGTCATATCATTTAAATGCATACGAGTCGGTCTTACACATAAGCCACGCCAATATGTGCTTTGAATGCTTGTACCGTTTGGAACTTTAGTAGCTTTTTTAAAACTTTTTAATATTCGGAAACTCATGCCAATAAGATAAGGCTTAAAAAAATAGAAAGTGTATTTACGACGAGTGAGCTTCCTGTATAAATTCCAAGAAACATACAAAAATTTTGACTGAAACATAAAAAAAAATATTTACTACTTCAAATGTTATGCTTTTCGGCGCTAAACAAGTCTGACGACCCCACCGTGCGTAGTACAATCAACTAAATTTGGCACCCGGACTCGATTTTCCAAACTAAGTCCTTTTGACATTGCTTCTGTATCCTTTCCTAATAATATGGTTGGTCAATAGCGACAGGCGTGTTTATTGTTCTTTATGTGTGTTGTCCTTGCGCTGCTTGTTGCTGTTCTTGTTGTTGTTGTTATTGGCTGTCTTTATGTGTGACTAAAACTACACACACACACACACACATACACACCAACACACACACACACACACACACATACACACACACACACAGACGCACACAATTTGCAGTCAAAAGTCGCACGGCTTTTGATTTTCGGGCATTCTCGATTGCCTTTCTTTGACTTGACCGTATCTCCTTCTCTCTCTGTCTCTCGCTCTCTCTCCTTTTTATACACTCTTTCACTCTAACTTCGTTTTGCCATTGTTAAAAATACATTTATGTGCCATAATCAAAAGCAATGCTATGTTCACACTCCCACTCACTTTCAGGCACACACACACACGAATACACTCACTCACACACTCTGCCTCCATTGATATTTCACGTTGTTGAACCCCCCCAAAGCTTATAACATTTGATTATTGGCCAGGATTAAGCTATAATTGCGTATCGCATTTCGTTATTTGTTTTCAGTCCGCGTCTGTCGAGCGTTTTGACCCCGCATTTCGTGCTGCTTCTTCTCATACCCTTATATATATTTATTTTTTTCGTGTATATTATTGGGCATTGAACCCATTGGCATTAGTTGTGCTTCTAATGTGTCAATGTATGTGTAAAGCGCATAAAGCTGATGAAGATAAAGGAGACGAGCAGCCAGCAGTTAAGGCTCGATAATGATATGGCATTGGATGACACGGAAGAAACTGCGCACTAAAGGGTGTTTTTTTTCTTACTTTCAATGATTATATGGAATTAATTTTTCGAAAATTGTCGCAAAACCACTTTCCAACAATATCACAAAAAAGCGCGAGTCCATTTTTATGAAATGATGCTTGAAGTATGAAAATAGTAAGAAAATATAAAAACACAACGAATATTAAGGGATTTTTTCTAACAAGTACCAATAAATTCGTCTTTATTACAGGCCAGCAACAAATTTAACAGCTGAATCAAACTTTCAAAACTCTGATCGTACTACTATCTAAGATATATTTTACCAGGTAAGCTAATTCATTACATTTGTGACTCTTAAATGGAGGAGAGTAAGAATAACAAAAGTCCTAGACACACATACGCACGATTTAATTTGCATATATGTTAGTATAACGAAAAAACTTTATCGGCGATAAACTTGTTTATCGACGTTCGCTCTAATGTGACAAATAGCAAGCTGAAACGAATGCAGATGGCTGAGTGTGCGTACCTATTTATATACACCTTGCTCTTACCAATGAAATTGTGTCAGCTGAAGCTATTTGCCACACTTTTACAGAGAACAAAATCTACAACTACTTATCGATACCGAATCATCGGAAGTATCTTTCAAGTTTTTGAAGAGTGACGATTTAAACTGTAATCTCTACAGGGCTACGATAAAACCCCAATTAAAAACGCTTTGCCAAAACACATTATAAGTTCATAATCGCTGATTATGATTCCAGCAACTGTTTTGGGTTTTCTGGTATGGTTATCGAATAATCGCTACTTAAAAAATGCGAAGTTTCAAAAGTTGCGAGCCAGGAATTTGCATATTACTTAAGAACATGATTTCCGATCGAGATGAATTGGAATCAATGTTGGCCAGACAGGGGCGTCGGGGCCTAGATAACGTAAATCGAATGAAACTAATTATTTAGAAGTACGTTTTCTTGATTTGGTTGTTGCACATGATCTCTTTAAAATTTGATTCCGATTTAAATTCGGGATACCTCAGAAAGGGGTTCGGGGAAATCACACCCTTCTTTCGACGGGCCGGCCATCTGACTGTTTTGATCAACCTTGACTTAATTGTGGGTAACGGAAGCCAAATCGGTTAGAAGTTATTAATGATGATCGAAAAAATGGCTTTTCAAAAATTCCAAATGTACCGGAAAATGTATATGTTAGCCAAGGGCTTCTTTTTGTGCCGAGTGCTATCTGCATTGGTTTTTTTATTATATGTTACTAGCTCTGTTTCCAAGCTTTAAGGTGAAGGTGTAAGGAAGATTCTGTTGTAAAAGTGATGCTTCTAACAATTTGGAGGAAGTTTGTTGCGAAATGATATCCAAGATCTTCAAGATTGGATTAAGGGAACACAATAGATATAGTTAGACCTGGAAGAGATATTGATCTATGTATCTTTAAAAATGTCTCAAATTAGAGCCGTAAAGACTTCTTTTTTCAGGCGTAAAATTTATCACTTCTTTGATAGTTCTAAATCTTGGCAGGAACTATAAGAATAGGGCAATACTATCGGATAGTCAAGCCGCCATAGGTGCAGTTTCAGGAACTAGAATGAGCTCCAAATTGGTTCGGGAAATCCGAGTCAAATCTGATGGGTCCCGGGTCACCCTGGCATTCCCGGAAATGAGCTTGCCGATGAGCTACCAAGAGAAGGCACTGCGAACGCCACGATAAGACCAGAACCCTTTTGTGGCATAGGAAAGCACACCATCAAGAAGATACTAAGAAAAGAGCTAGATGGACCAGGCACTGAACGGGAAAACCTGGCCTCAGGCAGGCAAAATTACGCCTCGGCTCCTTAGGATTCTAACAAGTCTTCTTACTAAACACCGTAGGATAAAAAGACACTTGCACAGCAGGGCATTACCAGCTCTAGCAACTGCAGGTTCTGTGAACCTTAAATTTAAATTTTTCTTATATTTTTGTGGTATAACTATTCGATAAGTTAAAAAAAGTCCATTATCTAGGACTAACTTAAAATAAGCGGAATTCCTGCCTTTAATGTTAATAAAACTAAAGCAATAAACCTTTTGCTATAGTTATAGTCTTTATAAGGATAATGGGTAAAGCTAACCTCGAGTTCGTTTGTCTATTTATTCGAGCTACCTCAAAAAAAAACAACATCCTGTACTATGTGCTGCAGTAATTTGCTGGCCGATAAAACTTCTAAGCCAATAAGCTACGTCCACACTTTAAAACTTGTCATAAACGTAACGTAACAAATACAAATAGAAGCACAGCATGAAACCGCACTCACAAATACAGAAAGCTCACACACACGCACACACACACACACACACACACACACACGCACACACATCCACTCAGCCATGCATCACAGGCCACAAAAGTTGAAGGCTTTGGCAATTTAGTCAACTGGTTGGAATTGGTTCGAAAATTTCAGGCATATTTGGCAACGGGTCATTAAATACGGAAATTGAGTCAACAAAAGCCAAAAACGCCAAACCGGAAGGAAATCTACAAACAACAACAACTACACACACACACACACACACACATATACACACACACACACACAGGATCATACGCATACATGCCGTTACATTAGCACAATACACAAAACAAGCTGAACTTTTTGTTGTTATTGTTGCTGGCCAAAGTCAAACTGTACATAAAAAGATGCCCAGATTTGGTTGTTATTCTTGTTGTTGCATTGATTATGTAAGCTTTGCCTAACCCATACAGGCACACATACAATCGCAAAGCATATAATTGCTTTAACAAAAAAATAACGGCGGAAATGAAGTTCGGACACCGCAGCTTAGATACTCTTTACCTTTGTTTATAGGCGAACATTCGATTAGGAACAATGAGTACACTGTATTTTGTTACTTAGATAAATCATTCTATAAAACAGACCATATCGATTGCTTAGTAAGAAGCATGACATATGTTTAAGTTTAGGGATTCCTGTAAAACTTAGAAATAGAATTCAGATTGCCTAAAGTAACTGCACAAAGATTTTGGTACACTAAGAGAAATAGTTGTCTAACATAGATTTTAATTTTGACACTTTTTCGTCCAAGGCTAAAAGCAATCGACAAAGAAAGAATGTTCTTCGACGACTCCGCTTGCACAGTGGTCACGGAATGGATCCCACCCATGTCCGGTTAGCATTTGGGCTCTGTAGTAATCCATGATCCCATGACTACGGTTAAGCCCGGTATGAATATTGGCTGCAGTGTCACTTTGATTTTCCACAGTAAGCAAATCAATTGGGATCATACTTCCCACGACCAAGGCGGCGTCTTCGAACACTGTTCTAAAACAGCTTGCGACTCTTAGGTCACATCTTCTGTAAGCCTTACACCCTCGGCTGTATGAGGGAACTTCCATAGATTGGGCCCATATTGCCGATCCGTATAAAATGATCGATGTCACCACACTGGCAGTGAGGCATCTGCTCTGTTCTTTCGGGACGCCACCGTTGGCCATTAGCCTGCTAATATTACTCGTTGCAGCTATTTGGCTGGCATATTGCAGGTGGTATTTGTAATTTATCCTGTGGTCGATCATTAGGTGTTTTGTACTCAGTTGGGACTCAATATATGTTGAGCCGACAAATAGAGTCACCTTCTCCATACGATTGCGGCTGCTTACCAAGACTAACTCCTTGAAAATAGTTCAAAAATTGACCAATTTTTAATTGAAAACTTCAATTTTGGCTACACAATTCTGTGATCTTTGTGTCGAACAGAAACGTAGCTTATTTGCAAACGAATTACGCCTAATTACGCAACTTTCGACGAAAGTCTCTGCTGATCAGATTTAACGAAATTACTCACTGAGCTTTGAGGACAATATCTATAAAATGTCAGATTAGCAGCAGATAAGTTTTAAGATAAATCAACCTATAAAAGTGCATGAAGCCACACAAGTAAATCAATCAAATTTTCTTTATAGACTTATGGCAAACTTCGGTCACTCGCTTAACAAACTGCTTTACGAATTCATTATACCCTTAACCACATTGTAGAGTATCAATAAAGGACAATAACAAAGAGTAGAAGTAGCATTAAGAGTGTTGCTCTTTTCTATTGGCTGCCAATAGCAAAAATGCTGTCAACCGTGACCTCTAACTGTTCATCTCGCCGAATGTGTGTGTGTGTGTGTGTGTTGGTGTGTAATAGTGTGCGTGTGACAGCAAAGGTTACATAAATAGAGCCAAAGGACATGTGTTGATTGTCGCTCAAGCGTAAAGCTGAAAGCGTATTCCAAGCAGTACAATAATACATAATTTCAAATGCTCTTGATTTCGACTAGCAGCTTGGGACTAGGATAATCGGCTCCTTGAGCGTTTTGGGCATAATGAGCTTTAAGCGAGCCTCAGCTAAAACTTGACTGCAAATGATGCCTATGAGAAAAGTTTAGAAACTAAGCCAAACCTTCTAGTAGCCAAGCCACAGAAAATGTTGTAATGAGTTTTGGGCTGCCACGCCCACTTACCGAGCTGTACGCCTACGTTGTGGGTGCTTAATATTTGAAATAATTTTGGTTATTTTGCAAAATTTACACAGCAGGTGAGCCAAAACTTTTGCCTTGCGCCGTGCAAGTAGTTTCTCCCTGACTCCCTCTATCTGTGTGTGTTAGCAATTTATGTTAAATATTTATTATTAGCATGATTATGCCAGAGTTGTATCTGGAAATTTATGCAAAACTTTTGCGCTGATGCCAAGCAAAAATTCCATTGCAAATTTTATATATCAGTGCAAAATTTGTTGTTTGTTGGTTTGTTGCTTTGTCTATTTGTCTGTCTGCGTGTCTTCCTCCTTATCTATGTTGTATATGTCTCTCTGTCCGTCTGTCTGTCTGTTTGTTTGCGGTTTTGTTTGTGGTTTAGGGCAGCAGCACACAGCTGTTGCAGCAAATTTTGCGGTTCAAGTAGTTTTAAATATTTTAGATAATTTCACAAGGTATTGTAGCTCGTACCTTTGTGGCAACTACGAGAGTTCTTCAAGCATTAAGTTGAGACACAGCTTAATTTTGCAATCATGCTTCAAAGCTATATTTGTTTTACAAAGTTTTTGCTTATGCAACTCCGTAAAGCAGTTTATTCAGCCAGCTATTAAAAATCGATTTTTCTTTTGGGAGATTTTTACATGTGTACTTTATTTTCACGAAATTTCGAAACTAATTTAAGTCTTCCTTTTATCTCATCTGATTTCTTAATTTTTGACCATTTTTTGATAATCTCTATTAGCAATTTTACTCAAATGTGTCTTAAAATGGTTGTAAGCAGTCAGTTTATCGAAATTGGCCGCAGTGATTAACTTAGTAGAACTGCAAAACTAACGATTGTATCGGTTTTTTTCTGTCATTATCGATGTTTTTTTTTTTACTATTGATTGTTTTAACACACGACTCTAGGAAGGAAAAGAAAACCGTTAATAATATGGATGATATCGAATCTTTTCGAACCGATGGTACTATTGTTACCGAAATACAGACTAAAGATTTTATAAGTCGTTGCTCGATTGAACCTTCATTTATTCGTTAGAGGCTTAGTTCTTTTTTTACCTAAAATTTGCGTTTTGAAGTTATAAGCTTTACACTTTGCTCTTAAAAACCACCTACATGTAAAGTAATTTTTTTTTAATGCAAATCGATCAGCACATGAGAACTTATAGATAAAACTCTTGACTCTTTGGGGATTCCACCCACACACTAAGCCGTGACCCCCGCCTATGTGTCAAAAACCGGCTAAAACTATGGAAATTATGTGGAAAAATTTGGCAGCCTTTCCTTGCGAACGATTTCACTTAAATAGTTTAATGTTAAGAGCTGTAACGAGTGTACCCGACGTCTACAATCGAGTTTCTGCTTAATTACCGTTAATGCCGCTATGAAATAAGGCTCATTAGTGATATGAGACTTTTTGTACTCGCAACTTGTCAAAAGGCTTAAATTCTTGTTGTCTGTGCTATAAGAAGTAGCTTTGAAATTACATATATAGTGATTCTATAGCAGATATTCATTTCTACGGAAGTATTGCTTCCGATTTTATTTCACGGTATAACAGACAAAGAACTTATAATGACTCTATGAAATATATGAGTTTGGAAATGAGTTTCTTTTTAAATCATTGCCTCCTTTCAGCCTCTAATTCAGGTAAAAGTAAACACGTGTTTGTTTAGTTGGTTCAAGCCGTTCCGCAGCTCAGTTTTGCACTTGTTTTGCCAATTTGAGCTCAAATTCCGTTGCAAATTTGCCAGAAGCAGTTTGTAAATAGTACACACAGAGAAAATATCGTGCTATTCATTCATTCAACAATCTCTTGTTATATTTGGCTTATCATTAGCTATTCTTTGGCAAACTCTGGTTTGACAAGCGTATATTAAACGTTTGTCAACAAATTCCCGCAAACAATAGATGTTTGACATCTACCGGGTTACGTTTAATTAACCTCATTCCGGCCAACGCACTTTACTATACGGTTTCCATTGCGTTTCTGACTGGTCGTTTGGGGTTTGCCTTTGGTTAATAAACATCGGTCAAATTGCGCAATGCCTACGCGTTTGACACAAAAAGGCCTAAGCGAACCCAAACCAACTAAACCGAACCGAATTGCATCCAATCGAGCGGGTGGTCAGGCCATATCGAATGTTATCGAACCGCGCGAATCATTGCATTGAATTGTGGCTGATATTTGTTGACGCCTTGTTTGGGGTTTTGTTTGCTTTTGGCTAAATGTGTGGAGCATGGGTTTCATGTATGTGTGTGTGTGGGAGTGGGTGTGTAAGTGTGTGTATGTACATTGGCAATTAAACAGTACCACGCATTGATTCCTTGTGGAAGTGAAATTTCTCTATGAGTTCGCATCTAAATGCGAAGTCTAAGCGGACTCAACGAGATTTAATGAGATAATTTAATTTTAAAATGAATCAGAAGATTTAGCTAATGGCTTCCTCTGTACAAAGATTACCTAGAGACATTAACATAATAGAGTTCATGTCTTGAATAGCAGAGACGTGCAACTGGTTTAGGGAACAAAGTGAAATGGATTAGTCTTGATCGATGCAGTAATTTATGATTTTTTTATTACTTACTTACGGCATAATATGGAGCACTCTATCTGTTATGCCAAAGTTAGTAAGTGTGCTCATTACCTGGTCCTTTCAAAGCAGAAATGGTCTACCCTTCACCAGCTGCATTGAAGACCTCTCTCTCAAGAGTTTGCTCATGCATATGCAGAGTTGTCATAGAGTGCATAGAGTTCCCATTGAATGCGGTAGTCGTGACCAACGCGTAAGAGGCCAAAGATCTTAAGGAATATTTTTCGCTCAAACATCTGCATCAGGCCGCCTTATCACACATTCTTGAGGGCCTTACACATAACGGGAAGAATGAACGTTTATATAGTGTTAGCTTGACTGATTCTCTACTTAATTCTCTGCATGATGTTCATGCTCATATCATTATTCACTCTGACGGTGATCCTTAGATATCAATATAGTCACGATTCGATACAGCTTTTTGCAACACAATCTCCATTACAAAACTGAAGATACCGCACGAGAGGGCATCACCTTATTTTAAGCTTCACTCGGTATCAAAAGTTTCTGAGTCCATATTTCCAATTTTCTCAGAACGTACTAATAAAAATCGCAAGTGTTTTCTTTGAAGTTTGGAAAGAAGGATTTGCTTTTTTACTATGCCTATCATATCCTGCAAAAGACGATATTGGGGAATCCTTAATCATATCGGTGTTATGACAAATGTTGTAGTGCTGGGTGCGTGGGAGTAGGGAATTGTAAGCCGAGCTGTTTCATCTTAGAGCTTTTGGAATGAGGATATAAAAGAGGCAGAAGTAAAGGAAAAGGATGAGAAAGCTGATGAAAATTAAAATAAAGATAAATGTGAAGATGAAGAAGAAGAAGTAGAAAAATGAAGAATAGGAAAATGAAGAAAAAGATGATGATGAAGAAGAAGAAGAAAAAGAGGAAGGGGAACAGGAAGAGAAATAACTTCTACGTCGAGTGGAGCACGGGGGTTCGTGAGCAGAGCGAGCAGCGGTCGTATCCACGCCCAAGAAGACAAGATAATCTAAAGGAGTTCACTGATAAGTAAGACAAAAGAAGACTACCTATATAGCCATCCTGATGTACACCGGATGTTACATGGTTTCATTTAGAATTGCAGCCCTTAGCAATACCCATTTTCAAACCTTTTGCGATCTAGAAAGATATCCATTTTATAGGCATGACAGAAGGTTAGGTTAGGTTACAACGGCTGATAGAAACCAAAACGAGAATATTTAGTTAAAGAAAGATTACAACATCAAGTGCAAATGACATCAGTTAGCATTTTCTTTTTCTATTGAGCCATCTTTGCAATCCACAGGTATCTTCCTAACTTTTTGTTGACATATGTATGTACAAACATATTTATACGAGAAACGTATTACAAAGACATCAACGTTTTGGACTACAAATCACTTTCGCCAAACAAACACATGAAATCCATCAAAAAGTGTTCGAATGCATGAACAAAATCGTAAGAAATAGAAACGCATTGAAATGAATGTGGGTCTGGCCAGAAACAAGTGTGTCCAGCGTAAAAATTTAACCCTGTGTGTCACAGAGAGCTTACTTGGAACGACGCTTATAAAAGTTATGATGGGAGACAGATATTAAGGAACTGACTCGATTTATCTTTCTATAGAAATCTAATCTAACCCAACCTGAGCTAACCTAACCTAACTTTTTCTCTCAAAACAGTAACAGCACCTAAACGAATCACTTGATATATAAATAGATGGTACTATCTGTTAATATTGGATTAACAATCAAGTGTAGCCCTTAAAGCACAAAGATTAACAAAAGTTGTGAAAAATGAAAAATTCTGTGTAAAAAAACAGGCAGAGAAAATTAACTTTTCAACTTTGTTGGCGACAATTTCATGCAACATCAATGACAGCAACAACAACAACAACAATAGCAGCAACAAGCACAATTAACATATTTTATCAATCTTGTGCCACATCGTCGCCATGGTCTTTGGCAGCAACAACATGGCCTATACATACTAGCAATGTCAGGCTCAGACGCAGGCACAGGACCAAAACCAACCAGTCACCACTTGCGCAATTTAAATAACTCAAGTGCCAAACGGGCCAAATGCGCAGCGCAAGGACACTCGACACGGTGCACAGACACCAACATACGCACAAACACACAAGTACGTGAAGAGGGGGCAACACCCCCTGCACGCTTGTGCACATTATATAAGTACATCAACATTCAGCCATATAAACACATTAACACTTTGCGTAGGGGTCAGGTGGTTGCACTAAGTGGACAGGGTTTGGGTGACAGGGGCAAGGGGTGTTCGTAGGGCGCTAAGGCCAGCGCAGAGTTCAAAAGTTATGCACTGTGGCCAAGCAACATTAAACTGAGTTTTATTTTGCATATGGCGTCAGGCTGTGCGTGAACGACTGCCACAAGGTCGTCGTCGGCGGCATACCCTATACGCGCGTATGCCCTTCATTGAAATGTTAAATACATTACGCACTTTTGTCGCCGCGCCATAATCGCAGCTTTGGAAGTCGCCTCCAAAGTCTGATACACTTGGATAAGCAGTAACACACACACATTGCACATAAATTACACTTTAATTTTCCAAAAATTTTGGCCACGGATTATAAATCAGCAGCATTTGGAAGGCAAAAAAAGCGCAAGTGCCGCCATGTTCGTGTCCACATTCAAGTCCCCATCGATGTGGCAAGGTCCAACAGCTGCTGACTGCTGGTTGCAAAGCCGGGAGGCTTTTTACTTGTTTGTTTGGTTTGCTTGCCACACGCGCAATATTGAAATTTCAATTTAATTACATGGCCACACAAGGGCGTCCAAGGCGACTGTACTGCCCTCAAGAGCCAGTAGCAAACGTACTACGTTCCACAAAGAACCGCAAAATGAGCACTTGCTCAGGGGCTGTGGCAGGGGCAGGGGCAGGGGCAGCAATGTGTTGCTACGCGCTGCGGTTTAGCTTAATTTGTTGAGATAATTGTGCTGAAATTATATTATTATTAAATTCGCATCCGTTTTGGCTTTGCTTTTGCCTTTGCTTTACTCTCGTTTTTTTGTTGTTAATTTTCTTTCTTTTTACAGTTATGAAAATTGAATTTCGAGTGTGGTCTCAACTTTGACCTTATGCCACAGCCTAAATGGGGCACTAACTTGCTTTGGCTCTTTACGTAATTGGATTTGGGCAAAGATTTGGCCCCTAAAAAATATATATGTATAAAGTACAAAAAAGGGCAGCAAAGCGGAGCAAATTGCCTTTGGCTTGGGTCACATAAAACTTTTCCCGATAGAAATTTTTGCACGTTCTTTAAATACAATTTTTAATGTAGAAAATGTTGTGCTTCATTGGCTTAAAATGTGGATAATTCCGTCTGGAACTCAATTAGAAAAGCTGTGTAAATATAAACAATGATAACTAATGAAGGAAATTGAGAGACAAAAAGAGCTTAAAGACATGCGAAAATTCTAGAGCAGATTTCCAGTTTTATTGCATTTACCTATATATATATGTAAGAGATTGTCTATGTTGGCAATAAGAGTAGCCTCTGATGCAGATTTCCACGTGCCACATGCACACTTGATGCACAGACTTATAGGAAGTCCACCTCATTGTAGCACCCCTTTAAGTCATTTTTGTTTGTAAATATTCGTGGCCCGTGGCGAATTTTTGAATCTTATGCCCTAAATACACACAGCAATCAAAATTTCTCGATTTTCTTGGGACCGAAATGTACTGCGGTTGGCCAACCGATTGCGCTGTGTATGAGGGACATTAGCTTTATTTCTCACGTAACGGCTAACAGCACACTATGCAACATGAGGGAGCAATGTTGAAAAATGTGCACTGCAAAAACACGAGACTATATGTATTTTCAATGGAAAGCATTGGGTGGTTTAGCACAGTTATAACAACAGTGACCCCACCTATAGAAGAACAATCTTAGAAAATCTACTCTAAATATATGTTAGTATAACAGTGTTAATAACTATCATGCATTCCCATGGTGTACTAACAGACGATCTGGTATCCGGGGAAGACCCGTAGAGCCAGGTGTTAGTTTTTTGGAAAAGTGATCAATTGTGCGGCAATATATTTCATGCACGAGTAGTCTGCTGGAATCTGAACTTATAGTATATAATCCCTTTTCGATTCTTCTATATTGTTAGGTATATTAGCTGTATGACTATATGTACTTAAAGCGAAGGTTCTTGGCATAGTTTTGACGGGCTTGTATCCAGAGTTGATACGCAAGTGGCATCAGCATATTCTTGCCAACGAACGATAGCCAGTCCTAACTAGAAGCTAGCTTCGGTTTGCTTATAAATATAAATTCAAATACATAGGGACAGCTTAGAAGGGGATATCTGAGCCTTAGGCAGAATGACTTGCAGCTCCACGACATTGCCAGACTTGGTATCTTGTCAAAGTATGAATGCCTGGACTAAAATCCTTCACTAGTCCAAGACTTTAACCGTAAGTCTAAATAATAAGGTGAAGGTGACCATTTTTTAAGATACTTTTCGAATATAACTAAATCATGGATAGAACTCAATTAAAGTAACTCGTTTTACATACTTGTACGTTCTTACATCCGAAAGCAGCTGTAAAACAACTGAACCTGAAACTCAGTTGCCCGAGTATCCTTTCAAGCAGTAAAGTCTCCTATTGGGTGTTTGTCTTTTGATAAATAGTCACATGCGTCATATAATCTTGTTACTTTTTCAAGAAACAGCTTGAACTGATTTTAGTTATTGTTCATCACAACTCCAAATATAAGCACCCGTTCGTACGGACGAATCTTGCCATTGTTGGTATCTGTAAAAGCCAACAGATTAGGGTTCCTTATATTTTCACGCTCAAAACTGTAAATGCTTTTGTATTCTTTTTGATTATACCGTTCTACATATAAGATCCTAAAGTAGCCATGAAGCCATCTACAATTTGATGCATTGTACTTCATCTGACATTGAAAATTTCTTAGAACAAATATCCATTTACTGACCAAAAGTATCGTTTTTTATGCGCTACTAAAAGAATATTTGGCCCGTTTCATCTTTATTCGCTTCAATTCTCAAGCCTTACGACTGACAGATGAAACGCCAAGGGGGGTGTGACAGCCGCAACAACAAGGGCAACCACCACCAGTACAATGGACGCCATTCTTTCAATTTCTGCGTATGGCTTTTAATTAATTAAAAGAACTAGAAAGATAGAGAGAGGGAGAGAGAGATAGATAGAGAGAAAGAGAGAGAGAGAGGTGTGAGGGCAGAGAGTCGGTCATCAAAGTCAAGTAGCAGCTCTCAGCAGGGAAGCGAAGTGAAATATGAAAAATATTGTATATAAATATTATGAATGAGAATCATTCATTTGAGAGTCAACCAGGCAATGCTCCAATGATGTGTGGCTATGTGGCTAACCACAGGCTTGGTGGGTGCGGTGTTCAGGGGCGGGTCCGGCCGGGCTTGTGGGGTGTGGTTGTGTTTGAGGGCGTTGGAAATCAATTTTTAAGTGAATTAAATAAAAAAAATGCATTTATGCGCTTTTGGCTGGCCATTAAGTGCAACAAATTGCAGACAACGCTTTTTAAGGGCATCCAACAAGGGATATAGCATGACACAAAGAGTGGCAGCCAAATGAGAGGTGGCGGAGCACGGCACTGCTACTGAATAGCCAGATATGCTGATGTGCGACTTGGACCACCGCCAGGGCCGTGCGGTTGTAACACATGTTGTCGCTGACTTTGAGGGGATTTAATATATTAAACGTAAAGCCAGCCAGGCAAATGGTAACTACACTGAGAGAAACGAGCGATAATGTGATTAGTATAAAAGTGTAGATAAGACGCAGAGTCGAAAAAAGCGTTTTGTCGCACAAATTATGCCTGAAACGCTTGTGAATTATAAGCAACTTATGCAAAAAAAGGTTTCAGTGGCATCGATGTATAGAACAGTTGACTAGAAACTATAAATGTTTTGAATTAGTCTCAAGACACAGGTCACAAGAAAATTAACCATCGATTTATGATAAAATTGGCGATTTTAAAATAATATAAAAAGCATTGCGAAACCGCTTGCGAATTATGAACAATAAGCATAAAAAGGCGTTTTGAAGACATCGCTTATGTTTCAAAAGTGTCAATATTTCAGTATAAGAAAGTCGTCAAAAGATATAGCTTAAAGAAAATTTTAGAACTAAAAAAATAAATATAAAATTAACTAGCTGGGCTCCGCCTCCTGCTTGCTTCGCTTGTCAAACCTCATGCGTTGCTCCTGTTAGATCATATATATCTTCCTATATTCTTTTTCTAAAGGTTATAAAGAATAATATGCAGAGTTTGTGACCTGAGCTTCTTCGTATTTAGCTATTTAAAAGAAAGTATTATGTCGCAAAACATTTTTATATACACGCCGTAAACACTTTTTATTCGTGCACCATGCATTTTCAACATAATGTAACGATAAATGCTAAAAATTTTTAAACTTTTCTGAAATGTTGTTTGATTACCTTTTATTTCATACATTATATGTAACTTAAATAATACCAAAACATTAAAAAAATAAGCGCAGTTTTTAGGTTAGTTGGTTTAGGAACAGCACTTTTTTCGCACAGTGTATGCATATATCTATATGCCGTGTAATTAAGCTGATGTGAAAATCTTTGACGTGGTGCGAACATTGCGAGGTGGCAGTCATCAGCCAACAGCCAACACCTCCAATACGAGTAGCAACAACAAACACAACGACGACAACCACGACAACAACGGCAACGGAGCGGCGACATGAGAGCTGCCTCATCAGGCAGCAGCGGCAACATGATCAGGTAATTAAATTGCTGCCCATCCAATGAGTGAGTGAGTGAAGAGGCAAGCTTAACCCACTTGCGCCCAGCCAGTCGATTTCGATAACATGCTAAAATGTGTCAACCAAGTTACATAGTGAATGCCTCAACAGATTTATGGCACAGTCCAGGGAACTTAAGAGGGCTGTATTAATGGAAGTGTTGAGTGCATTCACCTGACAGCCGAAGTCTAGTCCGCAAAGCTCATAAAAATCCAATCGGAAAACCTAAAAACTAAAACTTAGGGAAATAAATATTTCAATTTGTTGCCGGCTGCCAGGGAAATTTGGTGTGAAAAAATAATTTGTCACGAGTTAGGGGCGTTCTGGGCCAAAGGGCGCAGGGAGTGCGTTGTGAGAGAGGCAGGGAAAATGCTGCTATTTATAAATATATACGGCAGGAAAGACTCTTATGAGGATGATGATGATGATGACTCGGTGACTCCCCCTGAATCTGTGACTCCTTCATGAGTGCAACTTTTTATTGCCACAGCGTGAAGTTGTTGTAGTTGTTGCGGTTGTTGTTGCCGCTTCGTGCCAATTGCACGCAAGCGAAATGTGTCAAGTGAGAAGTGACTGATGTGGCAAGTAACAAGGCAACTCATGATGCTTGCAGGCATTATGAAATGCCTTATGCCACCAAGATGAATAAAAGTCAGACGCTGTAAATGAAAGCGTGTTGAATATGAGGGATGCGACATGAACAGAAATCACGGCACGGTATGGCAGTATATAGTATAATAGAGCTGAAAAAATGTAACTGATTGTAAGGATAGTACCAGCGGATCGTGAAGAGTCGAGTGCATCGATGGTACTATGGTTTTTTCTCCTTCCAACCGTCTTATTGATAGTGAGACACAAAGGAATACTTCGATAGTACTATCGATAGTTTTGCAGCTCTATAATATATAGTCTAAAGACACTAGGAGATGAATCTATCTATATAACTCCTTTTACAACAAAAATAAATTAGCTAAAAGATTTTTTTTTCATAATAAAAGGTTAATTGCATTGTAAAAGCAAGTGAAATATAGGGAAAACAAATCTAACAAAGTTTTCATAAAAATTGTTTTTAATAAAAAATTGTTTTTATAATAAAAAAATATATGCAGAAGCGCTTAATTGCATTGACAAAGTGTTTAAAAAAAAAGTAAGTTTAATAACAAAAGTTTTTTGATAGAAAAGATAATATTATGATAATATACAAAAGGTTATTGCTCGAAAACCGTTATTTGCAGCCATTTGAAAGAAGGTTATGAATGTTTTTTGCATAAAGTAAGGTACTTTAAAAACGAAAGTTTACTTGAATACAAAACTCTTACTCACGAAACTTGCCTAAAAAGTTCATATTTGCAAAATGTATAAATAAAATAAAAGTATTTGAAACGTTATTTTAAAGTTGTTTCAAAAATCGTTTCAAATATGTATTCATAAACAGAAGTGAAGTCAAAAGAGTCAGTTTAATATCACTACTATTGTAAACTTAAAGCAATCCTTATTCGTGTCACACGTTTCAAAACACGAATCGCGCACATCTCTAAAACACATACACTCGCGCACACTTGCATAGCACCACATATTAATGTCTCGTTTTAGGCGCACAAATTAAAAATAGACAAGAACAAGCGACAGAGAGACAGCTAACTTCTTCTATCCAAAGTTAACTTACTAGACACTCGAAATGGCATTGTCTTCATTGTGGCAATTGTCACTGACAAACCGAGCAACCCATTCCACCCACTTGCACACATTCATTCGCACTCGCACTCACACAATCATAGAATGGCATGTGCCATTCACAAAGTATTTTGCTATTTATTGCGAAACGTGCTCGAGCTTGTGCAGACTTGTCTCAGCATGTCTTGCTGTCAGTGTCAATGTCTGTCTAATGAACTCGCTCAAAATGAGCCTAAAAGACCATAACATGCATGCCCCTCTAATATCTAATTGTAAAAGAGCGAGTGCGAGTGAGTGTGAGTGAGTGCGAATGAGTGTATGTGAGTCCTGCTTTGTCACAATAATTTGCTTATTTTGCAATATATTTTCCATGTTATTATTATTGTTGCATTGCAACAATGCTAATCCGCTTTTAATTAAAACCAAAGAGCACGCGAATTCGCGCAAAACTCTAAGCAGCTTTCTTTTCGCCTTATATTGCTACTAATTGTCTTTCGTTGTCATGTTGCTTTATCACTTGCTCTTCCTTCTCTCCTTCATTTAACTGACATTTGTTTTGCCAAATCTTTTACATGCTTATTTACATGTCTAGCGGTGTGCCACAATAAGGACGATGGATCGAGGGGGAGCACAGAGGGGTTCGTAGGTAATCTGTTGTGTAGCTGTTGCCAGCAATTACGATAATAGAGAATCACTTGGCATGAAGCGTATAACTGAATGAGTGACTGAGATATTGAATGTATGAGTTGAGCTTATTCCTAAGTAGTTCGCTGGAATAACCATATCAAAGCAGCCAGAACATCGAGCTAATTACAACCGGAATCCGGAAATACATGCTCAAGTGGCAAGGGGAAAACGCAAAACAAAGAGCTTACAACAAGGAATGTGTCCCATGGGTTAAGGGAAATGCAAAGTGTACGTTGGTGAGTAAATAGGAATGACAATTGAAAGTACTTACTTGAGGCTATAAACCTGCAACGAATCACTTCTAAATACAATTCATATTACGAATCGTAATTTTTGTAGGTTTTGCTTTTACTTTCCTAAGTATACAAGGAAGTTTTAAATAACTGCACTTTCGTAAGATGTTCGCATGAACCTTTGTTCGAACCAACATCTGACATCAAACCTCAATTTAAAACTAATATTTTCTCCATGTAAGCAATCCAAAATTATTTCTTTGGCCATTGTGACGACAAACGGATTAGTGAAACGTAAATCGGGTTGCTCAACTTTATAGCTCTTGGCAGGAATTCGCGACGTACTGCAAATACAAGAATTCTAGAGACCAATGAACAATGTTTTCAAAAGGTCATACCAATATCCGCTGTTGTTAATATTATGATAAGCTGGAAGAAAAGGAATGGGAACGCGAACTGGAAGAGGGACAGGAATATGATCTAGGAATGTGCGTTGGCGAGCCGAGTGAGCAGGGTGTGGAGCTCCTTAGTTTCATATTAACGACACATCGTATAAACGATATTCATATACTGTATTTAATGTATTATGATAAAAAGACTGCAGGGAGAACGGCAGCTTCATAAGAATATTTTAAAGTTGAAAGCTCTGAAATAACGCCTCGAACACATTTGTATCTAGAAATTCAAGCAAATAAGCGTAAATTATCGGAATGAAATGATAATAGGCAATGTTATTCGGTCAATTTTTATGATGTGTCAAAAGTTTCCTCTCGGAGTTCTCGAGCAAAAGTTGAATAGCAACTGAGGAAATGTTTCTGTATATGAATTTTTCTTAGCTCTGCAATCGATTTTGTTGAATGTGCTTTTAACTTATATTCTGCCCTCGTCGCTGCAGCTGCAGACCACTGTTCTAGAGACAGTGTTCAGTGTGGTTGCAACCTAGCATTCCTAAGAAATCTCTTTGGCATCTTAATCGCTGCGCTCTATCTTTAGAACAGTTGAAGGTGAAGAGCTCTTAACTTAGAATGAACTGCCTCCAGTTAACCACTGGTAGTATAGCTTGTGGATGGGTCGCGTTAAACCTCCAGCAGTGGTATGAATTTCAACAACTCGAACTTTACCATCAGTTCCTGTCGCCACGTGCACAATTCGCCCAGTTTTCCATTTTTGGATGGCTTGTAACAGTACGAGGCGACCGACGACCGCGTAAGGCACTTCCGGGTCCCACGGTGCCCGCTGCTGTAAGTTGGGCAGAAAGTCGTTCGACCAGCTCTGCCAGAAGTTAAGCGCTAACAGCATTCCCCACTGCTTCAGCAACACGAATCTGATTTTGATCCGAAGTAAGGGCCTCCATCATCGAGCGGCATTAATAGACGTGAGTTGCGAAGCTCTCGAATCACTATATGTGTGTTCAGCTCGTCTTGAGTTATTTTGCATTACCAACTCCTCCCAGCAAACGATGCTTTGCGATCTTCACGGCAGTTACTTTGGAGAGTACTCCGAAATACAGGACCCTGGGTGGGATGAATACCCACTTGACGCCTCTCTCCATAGCGCAGGCTATTCTCAATCCCTAATTAGATGCTCTAGCAAACACATTTTTCACAATCCATTCCGTGATCTTTGTAAATCTTAGAATTACCTTTACCATTTAATCTCCCGCATGAAACTAGTGCCACCAACCTAGGACTAGCGACTTAACTGTATCCGAAAATAAAGTGACTTGGCAACTGGAAAATATCCTTGAATGCGCTTTTTATTTTAATTTTCTCCTTATTATAAACAAGTTATCTTTAGGAACTTCTAATGTTTCCTTTTAAGTGTGTGTTGACTTTAATTTCCATAGATACTTCAACTTTTTTCTTTAAATCCTTGCTGCTAAAAGTTGTACTTATGAATTAGTCTTTCGTTGCTCCCTTAGCTTAAAAAATCTTCTTTATTTCATCATAAATTTTATTTACTAAATTTTATGCTTTAAATAGTGTTAAAACTTTAATATGCCTTTCAAGGAAAGTTTTTTATTATCTGACTAATGCAGTTCTTAGTTCGAGATTGTTAAACTACCTTATTTTATTATACTTTCCCTCTTTTGAAGGCTCTGTATATTTAATATTTTACTATTTTAATTAGTGATTAAATGGTCTTATTAGTACACCAAAATCATAAAAATTTTATCATAGTTAAAGATTAAAAAAAAACCACCTAAAAACTAGTTATGCTCCGTTTCCAAACTCACTTATCACTTTACGAAATTCACAATTAATTACCCCAACTTAACCCCAAATCAATCAATCTTAAAAAAACATCGAAAGCTATTAATAAATCCCGCAAGAGACACGTAAAATACGTCAAAAACAATTAATTAAAAATTTATAAAACAAACCAAAGGCCAAACAACAAAAACATGCAACAGAAACAACAACAACAACAATTTAAAAAAACAATAAAAACTGCCACAACAAAATCCTCGAAATTAAAAATATGAAAAAATGCGTCACAAAATAAACAAAAAATTATCATTCATAATAATTTATACAAACAAAATGAATGTTGTTGTTGATGATGATATGAGAAGTTGTAGGAGGAGCGGTACAAAGGAGGGTTAACATAGGTAACATTGTATCTATAAGAAAAAAATCCAAAAATGTTTCACTCATAAAACAACAACATTGAAAATATATGTTATTTTGTGTGAAATACGTGAGAGATACAACAAAAACAGACAGTGTGGCATGCAACAGTGGCTTGGGGCATGTAAAAATAACGCAAAGCAAGTCTGATAATGTTGTTGCCAACAACACATGTTTACAACAACCAATTCAACAACAACAACAACAGCGCCAGCTGGCAACAGGCGCTGCGGCACGCACAGTGACGGATTACTTATGCGGCGGTGAGGGACCTGCCTAGGCCGGAGTGCAGTCTGGGGCCGCAACATGAAATTCAATAAAGTACGATTTGTGCAATTAACCCTTTTGACAAGTAGTATCTTTCCATCACTATGTCCTTTGCTTGACACCGCTCCACAAGACTTGTTGTCTATTGTGCGCCCTTTTTCACCAACTACTTGGCAATAAATATGGGTGAAACTTATATCATTGTGTTTGGAATTTTCTTAAGATATGCAGAATATAAGTTTCATTCATATATTTTGCCAAAACTTAGCTGAAATCAATAACAAACAAAATTCTTGTATTTTATGTGGAAATGCTTTACCATTTTTTTTACTGTTAACGAAAGTTTCTCAGTTGAACTTTTTGCAACTTCATTCCAAAATCATGACATTTTTCGTACTGAATTTTCATGCTAAAAAGCATCTATTGCATTTTTCAGTAGGTTAACAGCAAAAAATCACCAAGTGGTGCAAACCTGCATTCATTTATTAGCAGTTTGGTATGCACTCTGATAGTACCGATTTCGTCTTTGCTCTGCGGAAAGGCCGAGCTCTCCGTTTTGTAAGCGATGATAGCAGCGCTTACTATCGAGAGTTTTGTAAGCAGTCGCTAACAATTTCTCTGATCTACCGTCAGTTTTGTATTCGACATAGACAAAATACTAGCTTTTGGCTGTTGTTGCCAAAGCAAGATCAAAAAGAATATCTGTTCAACGCAAAAAAAATTTACCGATTAAGGATTTGTAGGAATACCGGAAATACAAAACTGCTTTGCAGGCTCACCTTGTTCCTTACTTTTGTAGGTGGCTAAATTTCCCACAGTATCATAGTACAATTTTTTGTATGGCACTACTTATCTTAGTGTTTCTATTGTCTGTGCTTTAACCGACTCGTATGTCACGTATATGCCGTGATGGTGGCACCTCAATCAACATGAGATGGAAGCGCATGCCATGTTATGCTTATTCATTATCCAACTATAATAAGTCACGCTGGCCAGTTTTATCACTGAATGTATTGAAAAATGAAAGTGCGTGACACCACTGACCCACATTTAAAACAAGGGTTGGTCACAAATCCCAATAATTCTAATGCCGGTCACGCACTGATTTTGATAAAATTTGGCACAACTTATCACTTATACTTAGATATGGTCAGAAAGAATATTCATTATGCAATATATGATCAACACAATGAGATATTTTGAGATATTCCGATACTGTCAAGCCATATGCCGTTGTGAAGGTATTAAGGCGTGCATTTGCATTTTCATAGACTGTTTTTTTATTTGGCTATTGTTTTAAATGATATTGGGAAGACAAAGATAGTATGCAAGATGAATACAAGTCCAACAAGACTCAAATGATCTAAATCGGTTTTACTATAAGAAACGCCAAAGAATGCTTGTCTGTTTATCATGACTTTTTTATCGTAGGGCTCTTAAATTTTGTACACATATTGTACATTGATAATTGAAAGACATTTGTTCATGAGTTCCCCCACTTTTCCACCTTTTGGAATAAATTACAAGAACCTTTAAAAATGTGCTTTCTAATTCCATTATGAATGAAAAATAGTGCGATACACACTGCTCTGTTCTCGTCACACAAATAAAATGTATTTTATGGTTTGCATACAAGTATCTAAGCTTTCGTCACAAGTTTTTTACCTCGAAGGTGATTTTTTCTTTACTTACTATACAAGTCCGAGAGCCGCGCTTTTCATAATGTTTTTCAAAGAAAGTTGGAGGCCGCATTGGCCCATGCTCTAATCCGGCCCTGTTGTGAGAACTACAGATCTTCCCTATCTACACCTCTCGTTCGCCGATGCCCTCCTCTCGCTCTCTTGCGCTCCCACTCGAACAGAGTTGCCCCTTCCATTCGTCTGGGCGCACATTTCGATCGATAAACAAACGTGAAAATATGACAAACAAATTAATAATAATAAAAATGCAACTAAAAATGAATAACAGACAATGACAAAATATTATAAATGATGCATGATGTTGCAGGTTCCCCATTCCCATTCCGAGCACTGACAATGACAATGAAAAGGGGCAGCCACTGTGGCAACGATAGACATCTAAATTTAGGCGCCCCTCTTGGACCCACACTCAAGCAACATAATTGTCACAATTTGGTCTCACACAAATAGGGCCTAGGGAATGATGTGTGAGCTGCAGCAAATTGAATGTGCCTCACGCCGAAATCCGTTGCGCCGCGAAAGAGAGGAAATGATTATTGAAATTTTTGGAAGGGCGCAACTCTATAATCAAACTACGCAAATGTCACGCAACTTGTCAATCCAGGCAGAGTTGTCAAACAGCGTCAGAAGAGAGTGCAAGCGGCAGGCTGTTTGGGGTAGGCACAAAAATACCGCGACGGCTTTTGTTTATGACATGGCAAGCGTGCCCCGGCGCAAAGTTGGGGCTATGGGGGTTAGCTTGCCTCGTTTATTATGGTTTGCAATTGTTAGAGTTGCAGCATTTGGAGTTCTATTGGAAACGCTGAAACCAATGCTGCAACAATGGGGCGCAGGCCAAACCGGAAACGGTGCAGCAGTGACGGCAACCCTAGTGAAAGCAATGTGGCAACTTTTATTATTGTTGTTTTTGAAGCTAGTACTATGAATGAATTGCAAGCTGTCATTGTTGTTGACGTTTTTGTTGCAGTTGTTGTAATTGTTATTGTTGTCCGTGTTGCAACTGCGGGCGATAGCCACAAATTTTAAACAATAGCAACGAGTGTGTGCAGCTTAAAGGATTATAAAATGCGCATTTCCGTAGCTGCAACGCATAATTAACAAAAGTCAAGTCAATGTCCATAAATAATGTAAATGTAAATGAATTGATGAAATGACTGTCAGTTACATTGTCCATTTACATGTGTGCGATATGTCTGCGTTTTGATTAATCGCCGTTCAGGAATTTTAGGAAACATTGTTTTACAGTTCGAATTAAGGTCGAAGTGCAGCAATTTCGAAATGCATTTAGAATGCACTTTAAAACGACAAGTCCAAAAATGGTGTATTGCATATGCTTCAAGCACATTCTCTACGGAGTGTCTATGCAAAATTTGCAAAATAAAACACTGAGCACTTGAGTAGAAATTACAGCTGGTAACAGCTGGAGAGAGTGCTGCGAAACATTAAGAACAAAACTTCAAGAAAACTTTCACCGAACAATCAGAATGAACTGTTTCTTATATAACAAGTTCGTCGCGTAATGATGTTTTTGGACAACTGCAGTACGTAGTTATTTGTGGTGAACAAACTGTGTTTACACAAACAACTAATTTCAGCATAAGCAGTGGTGTGTCAGAAATCTCTCGCAACACAAAATCAACCCAATCGGGTGTGTGCCTGAAATCTCTTTCAACCAAATTTCAACCCAAAACTATTCTTCGCTATGCCAGATATCTTTTTATTCGTTAAACTTTGAGACCATGGGATATCTAACAATTAGGCATCTGACGGATTTTTTAGTAAGATTCAGGGCACAGCCCTGAATAAATCATTAGTTTCTAATTGTAAGCGTTTTAGACTAAAATCGATTGGTTTAGACAGACGACAGCACAGGCGCGGCAGAATTTAAGTCGCTGCAATAGTATATGTGTATCAGAAGAAAAAGTTTTCATTGTAGTGGGCACATTCAGGGGGAGACATAGATGTTCTGTTGTTATACGTGCCACCACAGTTGGCGCTCATGCGGCCCGGCTTCGGGTCCCTTTCAATGACTTTTGCAGGAGCTGTTGGGACGAGGAAGAGGATGAAACGGTAGAGCATCTCTTTTGCTCATGTCCGGCTCTCTGTAAGCGAAGATATAAACATCTAGGCAGATACTATACGTGGATATCTGACTGCTTTTCATCAAATTTGACGCCCGGTGCGTCCTAAAACCGCACCTGATCATTGCCCATGGTAAAGTGTGACCAAACCAAATTTCACGCTGCTTTTATTGCAGTCGCTGTTATTAATCATAAAACAGCTCTCATACAAACGTACCTGATATTAAATCGTTTGGATTGTGGATGCTAATAATTGGATGGGTGCCCACCTTATCCAATATGTAAAAATTATTAACGGTTTAAGAAGATAACGAGATTTATAGTACATAAGCCCAGTCTTTTAATTCGTTTTCTCTTTCCAAATGAACTGGAATTTGATTTGCTTAACCTTAATCTACTCTTTGTGTGAATAATAACGCAAATCAATTTTCAACTTCAATCTTTCAACTCATTTTTTAAGCTATCTTTATGAAACTTCTCGTCAATTCCTAAAACATAAATTTAACTAAAAAAAAAGTTCAATTTGATATAATTTTATTTTTCGATATCGAGATATTCAAAAACTTACGTTGTCTTCCCTCATATGTAACTTTCCACACATATGAGATTTCTATACATTTTGCACTAAAAACATTATTTTTTATATGAACATGTGCTTATTTTGTCCCCAAAAGTGTGTGTATAGTATGCATGAGAAAGACTCGTACTTTGCTATTTTAAATACGCTTACTTACAGAAAAAATTAGTTTGCATCTTATGCGTTAGTTGCTGTACAGACCGAAATATCATACCTGCGAAGAGCTGGGAGAAATTGTGAATAAGAATGAAGATCTCTCCGACGATGATACTGAAAATTATTTTCGCGAAGAAACAAATGAATTGATTGGAACTAAAAGTGATTCTAAATTTGATGAAACGGAACTTATTGAAGAAGATCCATCAGCAACAATTAAATCAGTAGATGGAATAGTCGACCCATTGTTCTTTTCAAAAGAAGTGTGGAACTAACAACCAGTGCAATATGGAACTGGTACATTGAGGAATGAAAATGTTATATAGGTATGCAAGATGATTTTCTCTTGTTCCTTCCACAACCAATTGAGAATGTTATTTTGTAGCGCTCCAACACTTATGAAAATGCAAAATATATAGAAATTGACTCAAATTTGTTGATAAGCATTCATTATCTGTTCTTAGTGTGGCTAGAGTATACAGGTTTCTTGTTTACTTTTACGGTCATGTTTGTAATAATTCGAACATCCAATTTTATGAAGAAAATTAAAACAATTTTAGATTTGTTTGATGGTGATTATAGACGTCTTATTATCAAAGCGATAAAGTCAAAAAAAAAACAAGTCGTTGGATTTCGTGATATTATGAGCCGACATTAGCAGAGCTCTACCGACAAATTTTCCCCTACCCGTGGAATATTTGAAAAATGGCATGCCAAAACTAATTAATTAAATTAATTGCTTAACACAAACTGAGCAATATAACGCATACAGAAACAAATTATGTTTATAGTCTGAGTTTTTCTCATAGAAGAATGGCGTCATTCGAAGTGTCTAAGCCGATTATATTTTGTCTAAAACAAAATCCAGCAAAAGTAAAATCTGCATTTGAATGATTAAAAACCAAACAAGCATTCATTATGAAAATCAGTTGTCATATCGTACCCATTATGTCAAAATTATATGTTATAATACGCGTGCCTGTCTTCATTAAAGTCGACAAGATTTCTGACATTTCAAAACCAATCATTAAGCTAAATTATGACTCCAAAAGCATTGACAAAAGGTCACACAAATACAGTAAGAGATACTGAGAGTTGACAGCTACAAGTTTCAGAAGGTAAGCTCAGTGACCCCATTAATCAAGTGTCGTGACTACTGTTGACATGACCATTGCCGATAAGGAATTCCTTGAGCGCACAGTTGCTCCTAAATATCTATCGAAACTTGGGGAAACTATTCACTTTAATGACAGCTATAAAAATTATTATGATGCTTTTTGTCAACAACTAATTGATATGTTTCGGTCTCTCTTTCCCTTCTTGCAGCTAATTTGAAACTCAAAGAAAAACTTCTTTGTTATTACATTGGCGATATCTTTTTTTGTGCTGAGCAAATGAAGCAATTAGAAACAACACTAAAAATGCCTATAAATGTCAAGTAAAAGAAAATTTCGCGGAAAACGTTACGAGCAAATAAGCGACTACAACAACAACAAGAAGGAGACTGCAACAAAGCGGCACGCGCTGTTACTTTGACTTTCCAGGCAACATGCGGCACAGTGGGCAACATGTTGCTAAACATGAGCAACTGAAGCAACAACAACAGAGCATAAAATCAACAAGCTGCAGCAACAACAAAGCGCTGCCAACAACAACTTCGTGGCATGCTGACAGTTCGTATCGCGTTTAGTCGTGTCTCTGACGGTTGTGTGAAGCGTTCGTTGTGCGGCGTGTGGCAAGTAGCGTGTGAACTGTGACGTCATTAAGTGCGTAAGCAAATACGTAAAACAAAGACGATTGATACTTGAAGATAATCAGAGTGTCACCGAAATACGAACGCATAAAAGTGAATCAAAAATGTTTTAAATAAAAAAAAAAATAAAATATACAAATTATTTTAAAAAAAATTCTTGCTGTGTAAAATAAATATAGGTCAGTTGAATAAATAAAATAAATCCAGAAAAAATAATTAAAACAAATATTGCAAATTGATGTATGTATGTATGCACTACAAATGTAAGGCAAAGGTAAAAAATAAAAATAAAAGTGTTAAAAATCAAAGCTTCCATGAAATAGAACATAAAAAATATTTGTAAAAAAAACTAATTTTAATCTATATTTTTGAAACAGTAAATACAACGATCAAAAATGTTTAAAAATTAAACAAAAAATGAATGCAAAAACTGCATACAAAAGAAAATCAAATTAATTGCTAAAATCAAAACTATGATAAATAGTCTTTAATTAAATAAAACACAAAATTTTAATGCACAAGTGCAACATTAAAACACAAACCAAAATGCGAGGCAATTAAAATAATACACATAAAATCAAAACAAAATACCAAAAATTTGAGATTTCTATTCATAAATAAGAGAAAATAAAAGAACACAGAAAAACCAAAATAGTGTTTAACAATGGAAAAAAACAAACATAATAACGAAAACCTTAGTAAATAGCAGTGTGAAAGTTGTGCTACAAAAAAATAAAAAAAATAGTGCAACACATTCTATTTTTATTATAAAAAAAAAACTATTTAAAAAGCATACTTAAGATACTAACAATTTCAAATACAACAAATTAGCGCAATAGACATAGCTGATTGGCTGTTACAAGGAGCCAGCTCCTGGCTTAAAAGAATACCACACTTTCAGCGCTCGCGTCCCACTGTACAATGCTCCTAACTATGCCAAAAACCAAATGCAACGAAGCGCGCCAAAATAATTTACTTGCAGTTGTCTCTCAGCATTCAACATTTCTCAATTAATTTCACACTCAATTAACGTCAGCTCAGCGCAGAGCAGCAGTAAAAGACAAAGCAGCGGCAGCGGCGGCGGCAGCGACGCCAGCGTCAGCGTCGGCAGAAGCAAACCAAAGAGCGCAAGGAGAGAGCAAGCAGCAAGGCGTTGACAATGTGGCAGACACTATCAAAGCTATCAACATCACTCACACACACGTCGCGCCTGCTGTCAGCCGGCAAGTGCGGCAGAAGGTGTCAGACAATAAGTGGGAGCAGCTGCGCGTGCATCACACCAAAAAGGAGCAGCACAGTGGGTCATAACCACACGGAAATGACGGCAACAACTACAACAACAGCGCGTAGGTGTAGCTGTCACACCAGCAAAAAAAACAACCACAACAAACAGCACTCAATGCAAACTTTGCTGCTCGGCTTTTTGCTGCTCTTGGCCATCTTTGCGGGTAAGTCAACTCAAGCACTAACAAATGAGCCAGAAGTGACTTTTAACCAAATGCGCTTAAATCTCTCTGATTTGGCAACAAACACACAGCCACATATAAAAAAAATGTTGCATGTGCCGCGAGAAAAAAATCAAGCATCTACATAGTTTAAGTGCAGCAAAAAGAAATAGCAGCCAAGTTAAAAAAAAGAAGAGTTAACAAGCGGCAAAAGCAGTCAAAAGCGACAGACAGTTGGCGCCCCTAGTTAGCCAGTATGAAAAAACAAGAGAACAGATGAGCTAGTTGAGGGTGTACGAAGTTTAAATACACTTTAGAACTCTTTGCAAACATACAACGAAAGCTCGAAAGCAAAAGTTTTGGCTATAACTTTAGCGGCTTCTTCTTAATTATTTAGAATTTATCTTGTGCTTTCTTAATAACCTCTTTTCCATTTGTTTTGGGAGCATCTTTTGGTAGGAACCAGTAAAAGGGTAAGAGCTAGTTATGGTTATTCATGTTTTTGACCTTTGTAATGATAACCTTGGTTACCTTAAAGGGCAAGCAAGAAATGACCGTAGTCACCAATCATTACTAACTTCTATATGTATTAAGCTACTTACTTTAAAAGCCACGTCTTACTTGTTTTTTAAGCCTAGTACGCAGATACGCTAAATCTTTATTTCGCTGTCAAGCTCCATTTATGTAACAAAATGTAAATTTTTGATCTACAACATTCATGCCAGCAACAAACAAAAAATACAGCCTTCCACATGCTTAAAGTTGTCAACTTTTGTATTTAGTGTTGCCACCTGTTATACTTAGAGTTGCCATACGAACAGTGTTTATGGATTAAAGGAACAGCTGAAATTCGTCACCACAGAGTGGGGATGGGGAGGTATTCATGAAATTGGGAGTGGTTTTCCAAAAACGTGACGTCACAATCAAAATGCTAGTCAAATCTGAACAAATCTTTATATTCTTATTCAATATTTTTTTTTATTTCGAACTTTGAATTGCCGACTCCTTTTATAACAAAAGCATATATTCTATGCATCCCATCTGCAATGATTCAGTTGATATTTCATTCCAGTCAAAAGCTGAGGTGTGATGGCAGTCGCCTCAGTATGACTTTTTTTTCAAAGGAGAGGGGAAATTAAAAATCTTCAAAATTTTGGTGACCATAAACACTTTTAAATGGGAGAAAAAAACAGCACTTAAGAAAGCTGTGGAGGCTAGAGGCTAGTATATGGAGCATAACAAATAAACAGCATATGGATGAACAAAATGGGGTGATCATGTAACGTTCCTCATTTTTCCGGCTATTCGGTCACCCTTCTCTTTAATTATCTCATTACCAAGACCCACATACACACAAGAAAAATATATTGCCAATTTCGTTATCTCCGTACTACGCGTTAGCCAACAATTGTTAGCAAGTTTCTATGGGTTGAAATTGTTCCTGCTGAAATTAAGTTATTTTCGTTTCTATTCCTGTCAGATTCAAAACAGATTTTGTAGCCCTTTTTGATGAATACAAAATATGCAAAATATTTTGATTAAGTTGAAAGTCTTATAACCAAGAAAATAATTCAAATTTCCTTTGAAAACTCCACCTAATCAAACTGCAGCTATCGGTCTGTATTTCGATATAGATCTGTTTACTATTTGATGGCTTTGTAGCAATGATTTTGGCATAGGGAATTGTGACCGATCGTCATATTTCGGTGCGGTTCATGCCTTGCAGCAGCCTTAATCTTTCCTTTGTATCTCCTGTACGGCGTTTCTATCTACTTTTTATAGCTAGAGCACATCCGCCAGCTGGTAATCGGTTATGAGTCTCAGCATTCCAGGTGAATACCCTTTTTTGATGTTACTTTTTTGATATAATAGGCCGATCGATTATAGACGTACATCTGGTAAATACGTTTTAACTTCTTAATACAGTTCCGGTTGCTAACAAATATGGTGAATCGTTTTCGGTTGGATATAACTTGTATTTCGGCTACGGATATCGATTTTATAGGAATACAATAGTAAGTATCATTTCCACACGTGTTCCAATTTGAATAGGAATTTCTCTGAGTGTATTCTCGAATAGTTCCTGAAAGCATTTTCTCAAATGGAGATTATACCATGCAAATACGTCTAAAATTAGGAACAATGTATGTCAAATCAGTTTGTACTACTCCTCAAATGAATAACCAAAAAAGAAAGTATATGGCAAAAGGTTATTTGTGTAAGATATTAGAAAAGTTGCTGCTCCCAATATAGCTTTAATGTTTAGTTGAGCTTACATGCTGTTATACATAGAACTTGTTACTTCTAACGTTTCTAAGTTGTTCTTATTGATACTCATAAGCATTTTAAACTAAACCAGAATTTGAAACTAACTCAGAAAACTTTACCATAACAGCATTCTAGCTCACTATCTTTTGTACAATTTCGGTGTTTCTTAATAAAAGTTATATCAACGCAAAGCCTTGGAGACTTTTTCCGATTCCGTTTCGATGTAGTTTCAGGAACTCTAAGCTAAAAAGTTCATTGGCATCTCAAAAGACTTTAAATTCAAAGCTGCACCACTTGAGTATGCGGCAAACATAAGCAGAAAATGTGTATATACTCTCTAAGAGTATAAAGAGCTACACAAATCAAGATGAATTTCCGTGCATTTTTGTGCAGATTTTTGTGTTGCAATGGAAAATCAAAAGAAACAACATTAAAGCACATTCAAACACACATGAGTGTGTGTGTGGGTGTGTGTGAGTGTATGTGTGTGTGTGAGTGTATGTGAGTGTATGTGTGTGTGTGCTTGAGGCAGCGTTGACTGACAGCGTTTATCTGGCGTGTGTGTATGTGTGAGGGACAGTGTGTTAGTGTGTCGGGTCTAAAAAGCTGCAACAGCTAAAAGAAAACACTAAAAAAAGGCTCAAATGGCGCGCAAAACGAAACAGAAAAAACTTAAATGGACAGGCACATAGCGTACGAGTAAGAGCGAGCGGGAGAGAGATACACACACACAGACAGACAGCGTAATATAAATTGACTCGTGTTTTTCATTTAAACGTTTGCTCAGTTTTCTTTTGCTGCCTCTAGTAATTTCGCTTGATTTTGCTGCAGCTCAGCTTAAGCTGCCTTTTCCTATCAGCCCTGCCACACGGTATCTCTCTCTTTAACTCGTTTTTTTGTTGCAATGGCTGCTGCTGCCACTTAAAACTGAAATTAACTTTGGCGCACGTAAGTATGCAATACAAGGCGCAAAAACATGGCAAATGTTGCACACACACACACACGCTCTTCCTCTCTAACACACAGTCGCTGCCGCTTTACGTGTGTGCGATTGTTTTGTTGTGAAAATTGATGTTGCCATCAATTACAGTACGCCACATTGGACAATAAATAAATATAAAAAGACACAAAATAAAACAAATTCGTAGTTGCAGCTACAAACTCAATGGCTAGCTGGACTCGAGCTGGCCAAGAGTAATGGCCAAAATGCCAATTGAGTTTAAAGCCACATCTTCTGGCTGCCTTGACAATCGATTGCCACACGCTGCACGCTACAAAAATAATTGCTTGGCAATGCTCAAAAATAAACTAAAATCAATTTCGCCAAGCAGCGAAGCGAGGCGCCACCGCACTCACACGGCTGCCCCACTCAATCTATCCGGACACCCTGGCAGCTTCAAAGCAGCGCACGCCCACGGCAACCCACACAACTAATCAGGATAAATAAATATTTATAATTAATTTAAAATATAAACATGAAACGCAACCAAGCCGCAATTAATTTCCGCACAGGCGCTCCGAATAGGTGAGAGAGATAAATGCTAACAAGTTTATGCGTAGAAAACTCGTGACGTCATGCGGCTTTCAATGGTTTGGCGTACTCTACAGCAGAGTGTTGTTGTCGGTTAAACGCTTTGAAGAGTTTTAGTTTTAGGTTTGACGCTTAAAGATGATGAATGGTCTTTCGGGAGAGTTTGTAGTTTTGGCGAATACCACGATACACAAAAGAAAGAAGATTTTTGACTTTAGTGTATCGTTATATCTGCTGAGATGATTGAGCTGATGTAGTTTTCTACTTAACTGAGACTTCAACTCTGCTGAGATGATTGAGCTGATGTAGTTTTTTACTTAACGGAGTCTTCAATTCTGCTGAGATGATTGAGCTGATATAGTTTTTTACTTAACGGAGACTTCAACTCTGCTGAGATGATTGAGATAACGTAGTTTTTTACTCAACGGAGACGTTGTTTTTTATTTTAAAGTCTTCATCTCTGCTGAGATGATGGAGATGATGAAGTTTTTTACTTAACGTAGTCTTCATCTCTGCTGAGATGTTTGATATGATGAAGTTTTTTACTTAACGTAGTCTTCATCTCTCCTGAGATGTTTGATATGATGAAGTTTTTTACTTTACGGATTTTTCATCTCTACTAAAATGATTGAATTTACGATAATGTGTATCATTCAGATTCAGAAATTGGTCACGTACCACAAAGAACAGATGTGAGAAGACACAACTTATTGTCATTGAAATGGTTTTATGCAAAAAGTCATTTATCATAAAAATAAGATATCAAAGCGGTGATAGGTATGCGGTATGACTGAACTAATTCGTCATTTCTCTTCAGATGATTGAGTTTAGAGCTATTAAATTAGCTATTAAAAAACTTCACTGAAGAAAAACCAATTGATGAAACCTTAAGATTCAAAAAAAGCTTGCTCACTGTTAAATGAATCAGAATGAATCACAATATGTTTAGCATTCATGTCATAGGATTCAAAGCCTCGCCACAGAAGGGGAAATGCTTTTGGATAGTTATTAGAATTGCACATTTGTCAGATTCAATTGAATGGAAATGGTATATGGAAATATGCAAAATAAAGCTAAACCAAGAATTATCTAGTAAATCGGTTTATATTACAAATTAATGTATTGTTGTGTTCTTTTTGCGCCAGATGATATTAAAGGAATAGAAAGCATTTTTCATCAAGTCCATTGATACGAAAAGCTAAGAATTTAGTTGTCGAAATCAAAAGTGCGTCATGTACGGGTTTCCATACATAGAAAATGAACGTTTTTTATTTAAGAAACTTACATTTGTACCGAATTCGGGATTATTTCAAGAGCATTGGATTCCTTTTTTAAGCCGTTATTCTTTGCTCTTAATGTTGTAAAACTAAATTGCTTGAAATTATTTGAATTTATTTCCAAGTGAATGCTAGAAGAAACAGTTGGAAGCTGAATGTGAGTGTAGTTTTTAGTATGCTAGAAACTTAGTACAGAATAGTCTATAAGAAGCAATTTTCATTTGCTATCAATTACCAACTAGAACATCAAAAATTGAGGCGGAGACTAGAAGCAGAAGGCGAAGAAAAACAGAAGTAAGTTTAAAGTAAACTGAAGACTCTTTCGAGATTTCTACTTGATATTGCGAGTTACTCAGTGTGTATTCCAATTAGTTCTCGCATAAACTCCATAATAGAGTGCACACCCCCATAAAAGAGTGGGCACCGAGTGAGTGTGGATTGCACACCACACTTGCCACACTACATTCGGCCTCACATGCGTCGGGAGCACTTTAATTTTGATAACAAATAGTTCTCAAACCGGTTTTCATTAAGAAGCGAAAGAACAGCCAAAGGATGTGTATGAATAAATGAAGGCATGAATAAGCAATCAACAATAATGGCCAACACGCTGCGATTGGGATGAAAGCAAGTGAAATTATCAAAATAAATGCATGAATGTTCGAAAGGGAAAACATAACGGCGCGTAAAATACAAAAGCAAAAAAGAAAAGTAGATAGGGAAGAGGAAAAGGTTAAAACACAGCGCAAAGAGGAAGCAGCCTTCAGAGAGAATTGGTCAAGTGGCAAGTTAAGCCAAGGACCCATCCAGTTGCCATTTGAACGGCGGCGCAGGCAAAGCTAATGAGGCGGGCCAGTTGGCAGCAGGTGTCAGCATGGAAAAAACAGGAAGTAAAAGGCATTCACGAGTGTGTGTGCGTGTGTGTGTGTGTGAGTGTCTGTGTGTGTGTGTATCTGTGTGTGTGCGTGCTTAATGAACTGCAATCAATGGCATCAGCAGCCAGCCAAGTCGATAAAACCGCACATCGAGTGGAGACTGATTGTGCGCGCACAGTTGCGTGCAACATGAGGCTGCCCGCAAATGCACACTGACACGATACAAGCACACACACACACACACACACACACACACACACACACACACACACACACACACACACACACACACACACACACACACACACACATACATTTGGGCTACGCAAATTGCTGTGTGTTTGTTTTATAGACACACACACACACACACACACGCTCCATACGCACACTCATAGATACAAAAGAAATGAAGCATTAATTACGCACATTTTGGTGGAAATTTATTTAATGTGCTGCCGAAAATTGAGAAGGATTTGCTAGTGTCCAAGTTCCGTTTTTCGCTTGACAACGAGATTCGGTGAAAGAAACTCCAAAGCGTTCTTGATTGGCGACTGATTTTAACTCAAAAGAGTGTTTCATAAATGGAAAAAGTTGGAAAGAGCTTAATCAGAAGACACTATATGAAAACGATAAGAGAGTCCATTTTGGAAACAGCGACAACCTAACTTGAGCATGCATGCTTTTCTTTTCGCTCTCACTGTGAACATAGCACAGAGATACAGGCGTGCAACCTTATGGCTCTGCTATGGACGCTGCTAACACAGCACGCACAAGCGTAAAACCAAGCAAGCATAACACCAAACGAATGTTACAGCAGATTATCGTGACGGCATGTAAGTAGATTTTGCAAGAAAAATGTCCCTATCTCGAAACACTAGGACGTTTTCCTTTTCTTGACTTATATTATCAGTCTATATGCAGATTTGTGCGTTTCACTTTCATGTTTTCAATGGGTCGGTAAAATGTTATATTCAAATAATTCTAAACCGGAAAACATAACTTAAGTTCAGGACTTTGATCCGCTTGAAATTTGTTGCTTAGAGTTCTATAAAATAATAAATAGTTAATACGTTTATTAGGATTTTCGTTAAACGAATATTTTTTTAAGAGTTATTCTATTACTTAACTGGTCATCACAACTTGTCACCGTGTTACGACCTGATGCAGAGCACTCCTCCAGACGCCTCTGCTACGCGCTTCTTTGTCACTACCCTTCAACATCCGCATAATAGACTTTTCTCACCGAAGCTTCTTCATCCATACGCACAGCAAGAGCCAGTAGGTTTCATAAAAGCGTCATGAACCACGCTTCGGCGCCATAGAGCAAAACGGGGAGGATGAGCTTCTTAAAGTGTTGTACAGAGATTAGTCTACTGATACTAAAGAAACATCTTCTGACGAGACTGGTTCTCAACCTTAATCTCTATGGTTATATCGTTCTTCGTTGTGATGGTGGTGCCAAGAAACACGATATCCTTGGCAACATCAAAAGCATACCTTATCATCGATGTGAGTACTTCGGCCTTTTGCAACACACTCTTCATTACAAAGTTGAAGGGATACCAGAAGATGGTGTCGCCTTGTCTACCGCCTCCCTCTATAAAGTTGCACCAGCTTTAGAGAAATACCGAGCTCTGACAATGCGGCATAAACGCGATCCTTCAAATTTCCCCTTAAAATGACTTTATGGAAATCATGTATGAAAAAGTATTCCTTTTTGTATTCTTCATGTTTTTATATCGTCACCACCCCCGTGTGGTGAGCGGGTTAGAAAATACCACCTCAGCAAGTCAAAGCTTGTCGTATGAGGCGACTAACAATAACACTAGGTTCTTTCGAGACCAGTTGGCCTTAAAAGGGTTGTGCGTAGGGTTTGGAACCCACCACGTAAAACCACAATTCCAATGAAAGAATGCACTTACATCAGGCCGTAACCCGATAACGGGTTGTTATGGCCAGTTAAGAAGAAGACATTTCAGTTTTTCTAAAGATTCGGAATTCGATTATAACATTTGTCATTTAAAGGCTTTAGACCAGGTAAAATTGCAAAGATTTGAGATAACTTTATTACTAAGACATATAATCTAAAATGGTTTCCGGATTTGAAATCAGCGACCCAAAATTTACAGCAAAAGGTTTGTATAAGCTTTTCTTTGTTGCATAGTGTAATTGAATACTCAGAGAGAGAATTACGAATAGGAAGCGTCGCATTTACACTGATTTACTTTGCTAATCCCATCGAAATTGGGAACTGGCCTGCAACACACACACAAACACACACACACACACTCACAACCCACTCTGCTCAGCCAAACACACTTCATTACACCGCACGCCATTTTGTTATTGGCGTGAAAATGCTTTCAGCAGGAGAGACAATAAACGCTGCCAGCACGGCCGTTGTTGACGTCAAAGCCCGCAAACATTTAATTTCGAAAAGGTTTTTGAGGTTTATTTTTGGTGCTGTAACGGTAAAACAACAGCAACAACAACAACAAGAGGAACAACCGCTTGACTAAATGCTGCGATTTGTTATGGTCGACGCACAAAACTATGCTACACTTTTTTGTAGAATTAGGCACAAGCATGACCCTGTGTGTGTGCGTAATGCACTCCGTTAATCGTTGAAAATCATTTAATTTATTTTAAATAAAATATTCTTTAAATTCGATACTTTCACACACAAATGCTTTGCGGTTCCCTCGGGTGAAATGTGTGAAAAATAATATAAAACCGCTTCAATAAGCTCAACATGCGCGTTATTCCTTGTAATCCTTTGCTCTGCTTTGTGGCCAACTGTGTGCTATTAAATATAATTGAATTGATATGAAATATTCAGACTAGAACACGCACCCAGCGCCCACATAGCACACATTCATTTTTATGTTTATTGGCTGCCGCACACAGATACACACACACACACACTCACAGATACACTCACACACACTCACACACACACACACACAGATACACACACACATCCAAACATAACAAGGATGCAAATATCCTTGGAACGCATGTCCTTCGACAAGCTTATTGATGACTCTTTGCCAAATGCAAAAATTTTGCTTCTTTTTTTTATCATCTTTATATCTTTGCTTTTTGCTTAACTTTGGCTGAAATAAGAAGAAGCACCTAAAAATGCTCAGAAAATATGATAATACTGATATGAAATGTTTGAAAAACCAAAGCCACAAAGACTGAGTGCCGGAAAGAGCTTCATTGTGTGAGCGAGATAGATATAACATCGTTGTGTCCATGTGTCCATGTGTGTGGCTCTATGTTTGTGTAAATAAAACTTTATCTTGTCCAGTGTGCAAATAACGAGATACATGAGTAGAGTGAAAACCATAGATGAAAAGTGAGAGACCAAAAAACCAAAAATAAAAATGATGTGAATAGCTTTGTACGTAATATTTCAAAAATTTATCGATTTTTTTTGAACAGCTCGTTTTAAATTATCAAATAATGCCAATGTACGGTTTTTCTTTTAGGCCGTCGTTGAGCACTCCTCTTTTTTTAGGATTAAATTATGAGTGAGAGTGTATTTTTTGTAATAAAAGTTGTAACTTTTTATTGGTGCAATCTCTGTGTTAAAAAGGTTTGCACTTGTTTGCAAATAAACCGACCACGATTTATTTGACAATAAAATCCAACTATGAGCAAGTACATTCTCAAATATTATATAATATAAGTTTTCCTTAAAGTTCAATTCATAGTTTTGCATTATAGATATAGATTTATCTATACATAGAACTAGGGGGCTCTGCCGCCTGCTCGCTCTGCTCGCCAACCCCCAGGCTTCTCTTGAGGTAGAGCATATGTTAGAGCTTCCCGTTCCTCTTTTTCTTTTTCTTCTTCCTCATCATCTTCTTCTTCTTGCTATTCCTCTTCCTGTTCATGTTGCACTTTCTGTTCCTTTTCCATTTTCTCTTTTGTCTTTGTCTTTCTCTTCATCATATTTCTCTCCCTCTTCTTTTTCATCCTGTTCCCGATCCCCTTCCGGTTAGCCTTCCCGTTCCTATTAATAGGCGTTTCCTGACTCTGTGAACATTTTACAAAAGTAGGCTGATATTTTATGTAATTTTTTTCGGTTTTTACACTTTTTGTCGATTAAAACTAATCGTTTATCCAAAAATGGGCCACATTGACGCATTCACTATTTCATCCGAAAATTTTATTTTGAAAACAGTTTGCTCTGCCTTCTACTTGGTCCGCCCGCCAACTCCCGTGATGTACTTCAAATTTTTCTTCCCGTTTCTTTTCCTTATCTTTCTCTCTACCTCTCTCTTCCAGATTCGTATCAATATCTTCGTATCATCTTTCTCATCTTTATCCTTTTCCTCTGCCTCTACCTAAAAATTAAATATATTTCCACCATAAAATGCAACGATAATGTTAAAACAAATTTCACTCTAATCATTAAGACATACAAACTGACATACATTTTTATATATAGATAGAATCTGCGTTATATTTACGTTTCAGTCCGCCCACTTTACGCTTCGCTCACAACTGCCTTGCCCCATTGTAGGTAGATCATCCATTTCCTATTAGTAGGTGTTGCCATACCCTGTGCACAGTTTTGGGAAAAAAATTAGTGGGGTTGGAGATTTTCTGTCTTTTTATATAGTTCTACGCTTTTTTGTCCACCAAAATAAGGCTTTGGTTTTTTTAATGCTTAGGGCTGGGGTACGAACGTAATGACCCTGAAATTTCCGTCACGAACGAACCGTTAGTTTTCCGTCACGAACGTACCTTCTGAGACCGTGGCTCACTGCTTACACTCTTCTTCTATGCATGTACGTTTACAATTGTCTTCTTCAACTTATCCGATCATAACAACCCATTACCGAGTTACGGCCTGATATAGAGCACTCCGCCAGGTGCCTCTGCTTGGATTAGGTTATACCAGTTAGTTAGTTAGTATGCTCTCTACCTGGCTCTTCCACTTCGTCGACATTCTTCAACAACATCTTTCTTGCAGTAGCTTCATTGCCTATACGCAGAACATGACCTAACTCTTGATCTTCTAGATTTCGTCGTTTCATCCTTGCCAACGGAGTACAATTCGCTCAAACATACCAACGGATTTTTCATCAGACTGCGTCATCACCCAGAGTGTTTTGTTTGGTCAAAACAGCTTGTAGCATTGATTACATCAAGGAATTTTCTCTCTATTTTTATCCATTGTAGATTAATTTCTTTCTAGTCAAGTTTGATCAAACTTGACGTCACATCATATCAATCTAAATCGAGTATAGGAAAAAATAAAAAATGAAAATTTATAAATTTCCTCATTTCAAGAAATACTCCAGAAATTGTGAATCTCGAAATCCCAAACGGTCTGTAACTGTTGTTATCTCTATCATCTATCTATCTATAGCTAGAGGCCTTTTCTCAATTTCATACTTGGTAAGAATATGCGGGAGTGAATTTCTTGGACATGGTTAATCAAATGTTCATTCAGCCTACAATATCCAGTGAACAGACCAGCCAGATGTCTACCGGGTCCTTGCCCGTTTGCGAGTTTTTTTTGAATAGTTATGTTTAGCTTATTAATACCATCAGCACAGTCTGCAGTTTGTCCCAGTCCCATCTCTTCGCTTAATAGTTGCTTAAGAGTGCCCCTCTCAAGGATCAAAATTTCTTTTGGCCGCAAGTTAATGTCAGCGCATATTGGTGTAGCCCAGCATAGTGATAGCTTGTTTCGTTGTCCCAGAAGTTCTAATACGAATCGAGTTTCCTGAACTAGCTTGGGGTTTATTCCAGTTCTTACCGAATTCTGGAAAGAGTAATTTATAAAAACAGTCGTAAAATAACTTCTTCAAAGAAATTCTATCTGTCAATGAATCGATCTATGCTTTATGCGATCTATTTATTATCTCTTCCTACCAGTTCCAAAGAGCTTCAGTCCTCCATTTGAAGCAGCTTGTATACCTTAACTTAGGCATTCAGAAAAGCTCCAGCACAATTTTGCCAGGATTTCCAGAGGTTTGCAGTTTAGGTCCCATTGCTGAAGACGTTTTAAAGATAGAATGTTGAATAGCTGTAGCAGAACTATTTACTTCTTCTACTTAACTGGCCATAACAACCCGTTATCGGGTTACGGCCTAATGTAAATACATTCTTTAATCGGAATTGTGGTTTTACGTGGTAAGTGCCAAACCCTGCGCACACCCCTTTTTAGGCCTGGGCCTGTGGGCCTACTGGTTTCGAAAAGAACCCTGTGTCATTCAATGCTGCCTCATACGACAAGCTTTGACCTGCTTAGATGGTATTCTCTAACCCGTTAACCAGACTTTTTACTAGCGAATCCAATTAAAACGTGATCCAAAGCATTTTACTTTCAATGATTGCCTTCAACCAAAACTTGCCCAAATATATTATGTGTTAACATCATATAAAATCATATGCCGCCCATTTAAAGAAACAATGAACTGAACTCAACAAGAATTTAACTTTCGAAAACAATTTGACTTCATTAAAACAATGCTTATGCCAACTCTCACACTCACACACACACCCACTAAAAGTTAGAATTAGCCATGAATGTTGACCCAAAATGTTATTTGAATGGCGAGTTTCCATTGAATGAACTTTAGACCGCAAAACAGAAAAGTTACAAAAAAAAAAAACTATAAAAACTTTTCAACATTTCATTTCATAATTTCTCAATTGCACACAGTGATGCCCATAATAATCTCTATGTGTGTGTATATCTGTGTGTTAGACAAGAAAAATATGTGCGAAATGTGTCAACAACTTTTCAAAAACTATAACAGCGCCAATTTGTCTAGGAAAAATGTTGTTTTTTGACCAACTATTTTTGAAGCAATTTAAATATTTATCTCTACGTCAACTGTCAGCATGTAATTTAAATAAAATTTAACTCAAATTTAACACGAAATTGCGCAAAATTTTGCTAACTCGGCTCATATTTCGCGCAATGAATATAAAATACATTGTATAATTTACAGTTGCTGCGCTTTTACATTATGCTAAACAGTGTTTTTTTTTTTCTTTTTAATAAATTTAAAATGAAAAGTTTTGCAAATTTTGTAGTCAAATTGTATTTTTACGGTCGGAAATTGTTCTGCGAAATATTGCGTTAATTATCACGGAATGCCATGAAATTTATAGCATACAAACGAGCTGATCTCTTGGCATGTGTGTGTGTGTGTGTGTGTGTGTGTGTGTGTGTGTGTGTGTGTGGGTGCGTTGGCTTGTTTGTATTGTGAATTTGAGTGTTTGTGGGGTCACGAGCAATTTGATTCAGTAATTTGTGTTTATTTTTAGCCCATGCGTAATTACATGAAGAATTCATGTGTGAAAATTCGTTTGGTTTAGCTTGTTATCTAATGAAAAAAATATTCAAAAAATGTTACAATTGCTTACAACGAACATTTAATGCTCTTTTTGATTGGCTTATAAATAAAGATAACTTAATCGTTTAACTTTACTATTTTTGGGGAAATGTTTATATTATAAGAATATATAATAATTTGAACTACATTAAGAGAAGAATAACGATTGCTAAATATGCTTAACAAAAACTTTCAATTTAAAAAAAAAAAAACCTCAAATCTCGGGTTTTGGAAAATTTGAATCTAAACTAGTTTGATCTAAATTGAATGGGGAAGAGGATGAGAAAAAGAAACGGAAACATAAAAAGAAAGAGGAAGAAGCAGAGGAAGATGAGGATGGTGATGATGATGACTATGATGATGATGATGATGATGATGATGATGTTGATGATGATGATGATGATGATGATGATGATGATGATGATGATGATGATGAAGATGAAGATGAAGATGAAGATGAAGATGAAGATGAAGATGAAGATGAAGAAGAAGAAGAAGAAGATGAAGATGAAGATGAAGATGAAGATGAAGATAAAGATGATGATGATATATATTAAGATTAATATAATGTTGGAGATGAAGATGAAAGAGAATATGAAAAAAAAGCTTAAGATAAAAATAAAAATGAAGATGAAAATGAAAATGAAGAGGAATATGACCTATCATGGTAGGATCTCTGGTTTTCAACAAAAACTTATGGAAAACATGTATCACGTTACGTTTTTAAAAGGAGAGCAATTCAATGAAGACGGCAATTTGTCTTTTGGGCAAAGCCGAACGTTAAAACATCAATTTGAGTGATTCAAAATGAATGCCTTTAATTGAATTTTGCACTAAAAATGACTATAAAACGAAAAGAGGTTTGAAATATGCAGAAAATAGCAACGATATTTGGCTTCTTTGGTTATGAAATAAAATAGTACATAACAACACAAAAAAATATAGGCGACAAAAGGAACTTTTGGGCTTGGAACAAATCTTAGCAGCTCAAGTACCAGAGAGCTGCACAAGCGTATACAAAATATTTTTGCGGGCCATCAGCTGACTTTTCAACTACGTCATAAGCTTCTCTCTCGCATTGAAACACAAATACTTCTGTGACGACAAAGCTTGCAAATACTGCACAAGCAAGTAACAAGTGAATCTACATATACGTTAAGCGAAAATTCAGTGTGGTACCGATTTCTGCTCAATAATGCAATTTTTTTAGATAAAATCTGTACCATTTGGATGATAAAATGATTGCGGTTTGCCGAATTCATGTTTCACCTTTAAGCCTTTCGTCTTAGTCAGGTGAAAATTGGTTTGAAGTAAAGAATGTACTGTATACGTAAGGAAAATAAAACAACAACAAACTACATTGTGCACACAAAAGTTGTTATTTCATGTTTTCATTTCTCCCCTTCGTAATCTGCTGCTATGAGTGCGTTTATTAAGTCAAACACTAGTAAAGTGTGAAAGCAAAAGTAAAGCAGATGAAAACTGACGCAGAAGCAAGCTGAAATAACAGCTAAATGAATTTAAAAAACAAAAAAAAGCTGTCTGTTGCATGGTAAAATAACTACAAGGTATGTAAGTTATCTACAGAATGAAATATATGCATAAAAACAGTGTAAGAGTAAACGGCTCTTACCTTGTAACTATTATACCATTGTTCCGCACTCGCTGTTCTTGCTTTGATTTACTGTTACTTTACTCAACAGAACAAGTTGAGTTGTTGAAGTTGTTTCGATGAGTATCCAAATATATCACAATATTGCTGCTAACTTGACACTGAAGTACAGTGCAGCAGTGAAGTGCGACCGACAGAGCATTTTTTATAGCCTCCTGCAGCTCTCTACTAAATGCCGCTGCGTTTAAAGTTCAAGGTGATACAAACTGCCTGACGAACTTAATGTACCTAGCACTACACTTAGCTTATAGAATCGCATTAAAGCCAACCAATTTTCCCTAAAGTTAAAGTATAAGAGATATTTATTGGATTTTTGTGTAACAGCAGCAAAATCAATTTAGACGCAAACCGTTTACAATGTGCATGGGTAATAAATGCAAACAAATTGACAGCAAAGAGAAAAAAGCTGAACATGAAAATGAGGAAAAGCGAGTGAAAAGTGCAAAAAGTTGTTGGCACAATAAAACAACTAAACTCATATAAATTATTTAAGCGGCTTCTGACGGAGCATCTCAGTATCTACAACATGCGCAGAAAAGTATGCTAGCAAATTTTTATAAGAATTATTGCACATCATGCAACCAAAAGCCGCAACAGGATAAGCAGCCAATGCAGCAAGACGCAAGACGCAAGAGAAATGATGCAGTGAGTCTGTGCTGGCGGCAGTGTTGGAAAATGACGTAAATTAGTTTGCAGGCAGCGAGAGAGAGACGGACAACGACGACGTGGAGTCTGGAGCTTGTCGCGGCTTGTTCCTGTGTGACAATAAAAATATTACTCATAAATTATCACAAGTGAGTTCATCACACACACAGGGACTACTTGGAGTCACTGCATTGAGTGCATATATGCATATGCATGTGTGTGGGTGAGTGTGCGATAGTTTATCGGAAAGTGCGCTGATTCAGCTGCTCTTCCACCTCCATTTGCCGCGCAGCGCATATTTTCAAGTAAATCTGTTCAGCTGCAGCTGCTGCCACACTCTAAGGACACATGTGTGTGCGTGTGTGTGAATGTGACTGTATATTGTCATAATATTGAATGCACGATATATGGAATTTTGCAGTCAATAAACGTTTTATGATCACAGCTGCACATATTTCCACTTTATTTTTTGTCCTTTTGCATTTTCCATCTTGCTCTTCATATATGCTTCAAAAGTTGCACAAAAGTTGCCGTAAAAGGGAATCACACAGAGCAAAAAGTCGAGCTTAATACAAACAAAAACACGTTTTAAGGCAATAAGTCTGTGTTACGTCATATGCTTGATTTGGCTTTGGCAAAAACAACTAAAGGATGCAACACTTTGTGGCACCAACTGCAAGTGCTTTAAAAATAGCTTTAGCTAGTTAAACAGCTGTTGGCTAAGCGACAGGCTCTTGCTACGGCAGTCATAAAAGGTTTCATTTGATTTCCGTTACAGTTTTTCTGGCCGTAGACAAACACTCTAAACGTTGGTATTTAAACTTAACTGAAGCACTTTTAGAAAAAATTTTTGGATTAATAGCACCAGCAACAACAAGTTTTTTCGACGGAAAACGTTTTGAGATAAAGCTGGTTAGCTTAGAGCGTTTGTTGTCCTGAAACACTAAGTCCGTAAATCGTTCGATTGTGATATTAGTTTTTACTAAGCTGCATTATCATAGAGAAATCCAGTTAAATGCAGAGATGAAACCAACATTGCATCTTGGACTAATTTCGGAAATGTTCAAGAGCTGAATGATAAGATGTTGGACACATCTACTTCAAAGAGAGAGAGAGACATGAAAAGTAGGATTATTCGACCGGTTCTTTATATTCCACGTCACGGCAGTTACTTAATATCTTTCTGTGTCCCGTAAAAAAGCGCAAAGCTGCAAAGCATCACTCTTGACTTAGCATGCAAAGCATTTTAGGAGCTCTTCATAAATATTGTCACCAAAGTTTTGAAGATTATAAGCCCCCCTTCCCCCTTGTCACAAATAGTCATATTTATTCAACCCAACTCCCCCTTATGTGACGTCACAAACTGTGTAACCAAAAAACAACTGTGAGCATTCCTTGAAACTTGGATAAGAATATCATCTGAATCATTGCAGATAGGATGCACAGAGTATACACTGCTGTTATAAAAGCGAAGGGAAGGTATTTGAAGAGTCAATAATTTAAACTTTATTGGATGTGTTTGAATTTGAATGAAATGTAAACATGCAAATATAACAATTTTTTCAGATTTCATTAAAATTTTGATTATGACGTCACGTTTTTGGAACACGCCCCCTGTTCAATCGTCAGAAAAAGTCACAGTTTGACAATCCCCTAACACCCTCCCACCCTCGGTGGTGACGTCATTTATGAACAGCCCCTTAATACTAACATATGTTACATAACATAAACTCTCGTGTAGCATATAGAAGAAATAGCCTGATCTTGTGACTATGTTTCAGTACTTTTTAGGTTTTCTTACATACATAAAGTGTCATTGCTGAATTCTTGTATTGTAGGCTTTCTTTGTTCAAAAAACAGTTTCATCTCTCATCTATTTTGAGATGAACTGAATACTTTCCGAATGGGTTACTGATATTGGCAACAAGACATGGAAATATGTCTTTTGATGTCTTGGAAATTAGTACAATCTTCACCTAGGCGAAATCGTGTAGCGTAGTGGAAACTTCATTCTTAACAAACGACTTTTTGCTAAAACTTTTTGAACACAACCAGCAAATGGTTTATCCCGAAAACTAACTGAGAGAATCAGATTTCCAATTAGCTTTCACAGTTCAGAAAAAACGGCTTATAGGTAAGTTACCGATGCACCATGTTCAATGTATGCTCCATATCTACAATAGGGAAGCAAACCTTGAATCAAATATACGCAAAATACACTACAAAAAACGAGATAAAAAAGTAGGGCAAGCAACAAATGAATAACAAAAAAACTAAAAGTTTAGAAAAGAAAAGCGTGTTAGGCCTGCCAACGCCACAAAAAGCAAAACATTGTAAACGGCAAGGAAAACGACAGGGACGAAAAGCAAAGGAAATTGTCAATGTTGTCATTGCCATCGATGAAGATGAAGCGGCGCAACAAGCAGAGACGTCGATAACACCAGGGCGTTAGGCAATTGCAGAGCCAAACGGATATTACACTTCTGCCAAAGACGAGACATAAGCAGTGGATAAGAGATGCGTTATTTGTGAGAGATGATGCGAAATGGGGCGTTGTTGGTGACATTGACAAACGCCCCGATATGGCTGCTAGGGCTGATGGAATAGGCAGTCACTTAGGCTGACTGATGCAGAGCAACAGCGACGCCAGAGGAGTGGCATGGAGGCGTGGCAGGTCAGGCCAAGTCAGGCAGTGCCAGAGAGCATTGTACGGCATTGATGTTTTTGCGTTGTACCATCAAATTTGCTATTTGAAACAAAAGCAAAGTAGCAGAGAAGAAAAAATGATACAAAAAAAATAAGATGGAACAGGAAGTGGCAGTGCTTGGAAAAACACTGAGAGAGGTTTACAAGTTCTCGTAAGGCGGCTTAAACGATTTGAGAGTTTATGAAAAGCCAAGCCAAACAAATACACACACATGAACAGTGCATACATATAACAAAGAGAAAAATTGAAAAACGAATGGAAAATTGCTTTTTGATGTAGTCAGTGAACTTTTCTTCACATGTGTTGCCCTTAACTTGCCTCCTGTTGCAGCTGTTGCTCTTGTTGTCACTGTTATTGTTGCTGTTCAACTTCTGTTGCAAAGTTTTCCTATGGCTGCTAAGTGACTTTAAGCTGCCATTAAATGCGCTCGTGCATTCCACATACACACACACACACACACACACACTTATATACAATGAGTAATGACTACATACATGCAAAAGATTTTAAAATTTAAAATGAATGCCTAAAAGCATGCATCAGTTTTAAGCTGCTTTCAAAATTTTGCTGCCCTCCACTTTGCCGGGTTTGTCCTCTCTTTCGCTCGAGAGCGAACTCCCGTTAGGTAGATGCAGCCCTTGTCCAGTTTTGGCAAACGTTGCACATTGACGCGCCGCGCTCAAAGGTTCCACAAACAAACTTAACCATGACGCTGACGCTTGTTGACATACGTCACAGCCATAGCTGTATCCTTTGAACCACAGCTTAAACCGAAAATAATCAGGCTCACTTTTTGAAGACAAACTTTAAATACTCTTATTTGTTTCATCTCGAAATACTTAGTGAGATTAAGCAAATTAGAAAGCAAGATGACAAAAGACTACCATCTAATAGTTATCTGGAAGTACTTTTTGTAGATATGCGATCAAAACTTGCATATTAAAAAAATTCTCTGTTTCAACTTTAAAGATACAGTCTGATATCATCATCATCTTGAAAATTTGAGTGCGCAGCTGAATGGCTTTGACTATGTTGGACAATAAGTCATACTTACGGTTTCATCTCTTAATAGTAGCATAAAATATCCAATGTACAAACCTTAAATGATAAGAAAGTTGTGTCTTTTACATTTGAGCTAACACTTTAATAACTTTTCATATTAGAAGATAATATGCCAGCCTGGAATCAAATGTGTTCAACTTTGTAAGTTTATTGAAAAGATGATAATGTCATCATCTTACACATTTTGTAAATATTCATAGCATTCGACTTCCTCCCAACTTTCTCTGTTTTTAATCTACAAGTTTTCTTGTTCCTTTGGTAGTTTTCTTCTTCTCTAAGGGCGATAATATTGTGCTAAATCAGTATCCTGTGTTTCGTTTTTGAAAAGTCAGAAAGAAGACAGCACAAGTTTTGAACATTAACAGATTGGTCTCATAAATGAAGTCAGCTCCCAATCTCAAAAATTTTTGAAAATGTTTTTTGAAGTTTTCAAATGGTATTCTCGATTAAAATGGCGAATCCAGATTTCGTTTAACTTGTTTCTTAGCAATGGTTATCTTCAAAAGAGAAACGTTTTTCAAAATGTTAATCATATATCTCTGTGACTAAACATTACCTAAGCCTAAACCCAGGAGACACAAACTTGCATAAATGAGGCAAGTAGAGAAGTTAAATACTTTGGGATTATATTTGGTAGTAAACACCGATGTTAAAAACGTAACTAACAAGAGCATTTTTTACGTGCAGAAGAACAGGTGGGAAATCGTGGGGTACATCTTCAAAAATTACCCAATGGCTTTACCTAATGGTAATAAGACCGAAGATCACCTACAAATCAATCGGCTGGGGAACAAGAGTGAAATTCACCTCTGTCAAAAGAAACCTCACAAAAATACAGAGGATAGCCAGCATACGCATGACAGGTGCAATGGGAACCTGTCCTACAGACGCAATGGAGGTGATTATGGAATTGACAATGATCCATATAGTTCACATGCAAACAACACAGCTAAGATTGGCAGTGGAAGGGATTGTCAATGTCCAAATAGTCAGTGCTCGGGACTGATTGGAAAAGACTATTCTGCCGCTTCAAGCTATGTATGAATTGGCCAACTTCAGTTCCATTATAAGTAACAAACGGGTAAAACAGCCAAGGGCAACTGAATGGGTGGTCTAGGACTCCGAATCTATGGGTATACACACAAGCGTCTTCCAAGCTATAAAGGCGATCTCACTAACTAGAAGAAACTCCAAGCCAAGCTAGATCTTCTGGGAAGAAGTAACGAACAGACACTTTGGTGGGTACCTAGCCCAAATTAAGCAGCTGACCAAAAAAAAACCTTATAACAAGGGCTGGACACTGCAGACTGAAGGGACACTTTATTAAGCTGGGCATCAGGTGCTCTAAAAACTGTAGATTTTGTAATCAAGATAGAGAAGAAAGAACTTCCTAGGCGGGTCTAGACTCTCGATGACGGATGTAGCCCGATAAGAACCATCCCAGCTAATAAGATGCATATAGTGGGCCAATACATGCTAAGGGTTGCAGGGCAATACTCCCCATTATTTCTTATTGGGTACAAAGTTGACACAAATCATAACAACATGACATTTAGCAGTTTTAATGCTGAATCCGATGATAAGCTAACTTCACATATGTGTATTTTTTCAAATGAAAAGCTGTACATTTTGGTTTTAGAAAAAGGTAAACTCTATTTGCAAATTGCTGCACATGATTGATATACCCGCTCGAGTTACCCTATGAAAGTGGAAACGGTAACTTTTTGTGAACCATTGACGATGATGTTAAGCACGCACTGCAGAAGCCGGGCCCGGCGGCATGTTGCATATAGACTGTAGCTGCAACGCCCACAATTGCTACGGGCGCCAACGACCATGCTCAAGCAAGGTATGCCGCACAGTAGCCATGCTGCAACTTTTAATCCATCGGATTTATGTTGCAGAGTGTGCGTGTGTGTGTGTTTGTGTGTATGGGAGCCCGCAAAAAAGGGCCCAAAGAGTAGGATGTTGGCACTGGCACAGTATCGTATCAATATTGTTTTTACCGCATCGCTTGCTGCATTGCATGCAAATGTGGTGCTGCCGCCGTAGTCAAGTTGCAACTGACGTAATTGCGACCAAAAGCTTTTAAAATAAGAGCGTCGGTGGTTTACCGAAATTGTAGGATAGGCAGGCTGCTTCTTTATGACATATATACGTGAGTTTGGTCACAATGCTGTCATCAATTTTAATAAATCTTTTGCACAATACATGCCAACTCCTTTGCTCAGTGTCAATCTGTCTCACTGTCTGTCTCGTTCTCTATTTCTCTTTCAGATGCCACACAGGCCAGCTTGCGAAATGTAAATCTGCTAGTGGAACCACCGGCAGTGCGTCGTGGCCAATCTGTGGCACTACGCTGCGACTATCAACTAGATGGAGCGCCGCTCTATTCAATTAAATTCTATCGCGGCCAGTTGGAATTCTATCGCTATACACCCGGAGAGTATCCACACACCAAGGTCTTTCAGTATCCGGGCATTAAAGTGGACGTAAGTGCGCCAAAGAGCCTATAAACGGGAATTGTATCAACAAAAATTGCACATTTCACTTGCAGGAAAGCAGTTCGAATGCCACATTGGTGCTCATACGGAATGTGAGCTTTGGTCTGTCCGGTAATTTCAGTTGCGAGGTTACGGCAGATGCGCCGCTCTATTCCACAGCCACGGCCTATGCCCAGATGCAAGTTGTGGGTAAGTTTGCTTGTTTAAGCAGCTTGTCAGCATGTCTCATTAGCGCAGCTTAAGTGTAGAGCGACACAGCTAGATCGAGAGGGAGCGAGATAGAGGCCGTGTTAGAGACAGACAACAACAGACAAACTCATCAAGTACTTGGCGTTGCATAGCCGTAATGGCACCTGCCACAAGTGCCTTGGCATCCCAATGCGGTTTGCCCCTACCTTCCGGTTGCTCCTTGCCTCTCGACTACGCTGCAATTAAAAGAACTAAAATAAACGCCTCAAGCTGTTTGCTTTGCCTGCGATTTTTTCCGTTTTGCACACCTTGGTTGCAGAAGGACCTTTAGGCCTCAGCAAAATCAGGCTGCAGTCTTTGACTGTCGAAGCAAAAAACCACAAACAAAACAAAAGCAGAGGCGTCAACTAAAGCATAAAACAAAACAAAAGGTACAAAATAAACAACAGTAAAAGCCTCAAAGGCGGAACTAGATGAAGAACTCCGTAGTAAAGATGAAATAAACGGGGTGAAGAATTTACTTAGAAGATGTTGACACGCTTGTTGTCATCATCTTTGTTGTGCTTGTTGTTGCAGTAGTTGTCATATTATTTTATCTTGGGTCATTATAGCTCATCTTAAGTTAAAGAGTTTAGGTCTCTAATGTGGTTTAACTCAATTTGTCAGTCAAAACTATTATGAAGGTCATCTTAGTTTTTTAAAGTTCTTTCGACAGCTGTCGATAGTTACACAGGTCTACAAATACCGTGGTCATGCCAGTTGTTGGAAAGCTGAAGTCATGTCCGAAGTAATTTACTGCGTAGAACCCGAATTCGTGATTAGAATAGGCCCATCACGTTAGGATTTAGAGATATTTGAGGTTATGTACCCAAAAAATGGCGCTATTTTCCTACTTTTAAGGTTATGTACAGGAAACAAACAAATTTTGTGATCTAATACATTCGACGTCATTATATTATTATTATTATCTCAAAATCCTGATGGGCCAAATCTGACCCCGGATTCGGGGTCTTCAGCTTTCCAACAACTAAACCATGTTGACCTGTGTTAGCAATCGTGCTTGTTTTGTTCTCTTCGATTACTATATCGATTTTTGAGTAGAACACAACAAACAATTAAGACTTCTTGAGTCTGAAGAAATCCAGTATTTAGTTAGTATTTTAGTTTTTATGTAAATTTTCTTTGAAAATTCTTCCTTGTCGCAGGAGATTTATAGTATAAAGATGAAGACGACACTGAAAAGATGAGTGCAAAGATGAAGGTAGAAAGCAAACAGTATGCATACAGCAGATATTTTAAAAGACTCGAAGAAAGTTCTAAGAAAAACTCTCATGTCGAAACTAAATTGTCAGCTTAACCTAAATTTTTGTTAGCTCACAAGATCCAAATTAACAAGGCTTATGCAAACTTTTGCCATAATCAATAGATAATCAAAATCAATGTATGCCTAATGAGATTTCCTTCCCTTACACACACACACACAAACACTTGCCATTTGCTTGTACTTACAGAGTTTCCGGAAAAGCGCCCACAACTTTTTACCGAGCACACACGCTACGAGCCCGGCGATGTCTTACGCGCCAATTGCAGTACTCCACCCTCAAGGCCCCGCGCGGATTTGCGTTTTACCATTAACAATGTGCCGGTAAGTGGATAAGGAATATGGGACAACTTGTAGGTGTTCATGTGTGGCAACTTGGAACCAAATTAGCATAAATCATGCAATTGTTGGGGCCCCAAAGCAGTATGCTTTACATAATTGTGGCACATTGTGGCCCGAATCTAACAAGCGTCTTGGTTAGCTGGGCGTGGCAATGTGCCATAGTCATTAATGCATTTACAATTCAATAATTGGCAACTCAAGTTTGTGGCTTGATACATGTAGCATATTAAGCATACGCCTCATAGGCGCTAGAAAAGAAAACGAGGGCTTTGGCTTTTGTTAATTGCTAGACTGAGACTGTAACTAATTAAACCGCTTTGACTTGTTTATCAGGCTTATAAATCCTTTATAATTAGAAAACACACATGCATAGAGGACGAGTGTGTAAGTGTGAGTGTGTTTAAGTTGTAAAGTATACTTGTAATGTCATGTAATTTCATGGTGTGTGCACTTAAGTCGTCTCGAACCCTTGACAAAATTTGTCGTCTATTTATGAATATGATATAATTTAATCAAATGAAGACCGCCTTTACTTTGAGCACGCTCTCTCTCTCATTTTGTCTTTGTTAATTAAAATTTTACACAAATACACAATCAAGAGAAGGGTGAGATTCAGGTGTTGGCAGAGGGGTAGCACCAAGATAAGTGAGCGCCGAATTTACTGACTAGATTAAGCGGCTTAGAAGGAAAATACCAGCTTGTTGTCTTCCAAAATTAACTCAATAAACCAGAAAGGGTTTTGCTTTTCTGATTTGATTATGCGATTTGTGGTTGACAAAACCCAGAACCGGAAACAACAACCAAAAAATATGGTAAAAAGCCTATCAGCAGGGCTAAAATTGTCTTGAGCCTCTGTGTTTTAATGTCATTTATCAAAAGTAACGAGCTCGGAAAAAATACCAGCAAACAAACAAGTCACATGATGGCTCTGTCAAAATGCCTTAAACACGGCCATATGCATATATGTACGTTCAGTATATGATAAATAAGCTTATGTATATGGAACCTATGGCCATCATTAGTCATTTCGCCATTTTCATTTTTGCATCAATTTCACTCGGACTGCTCTCCCGCAGATCCAGCTAATCAGTTGCATAAATCTTAAATGAAATGAAAATGCTGCCCAAATGCGGAAACAAAGTCACAAAAAATAAACATGGTACAAAACATACCTATACATGCAATGCATATATACACTGGCAAAAAAAAGGGTTGTGCAATTTGAATGCAGTGCGTTTAAGTACTTTGCCGAAATTTCGCTAAAAACGAGCAATCCGATTAACGATTATTCGGCTGCGCTTTCGGCCGAATGCTTGGATAGTATTCTGCCGAGTACCAACCACAGAATTGTATTCGGTAATGTAATAATTTAAATTAAACATTATACATACTTCTAGCCTTATTAGGTTCAAATTACCATTTCCCTCTTCGCATTCTCCTTTCCCTTCCCGAGGTAGCTAATTTTCCTTCATCTTCATCTAAGTATATCATATTCTTCATTTTATTCATTTCATCTTCCTCTTCCCACCACCCTCCGATTCCCCTTCCCGTTCCTATTAGTAGGCGTTGCTTACAAACATTTTTTTTTGTGGGTTTTGGAATCATTATAATATATATAGATATGAAATTGAAACTAAAGCGGGTTGCTCAACATTATAGCTGTTGGGGTTAGTAAGATAATTAGGAAGAGGGAGATGCAGAGGAACAGAAAGGGGAAAATGGATCGTTTTTGTGGACATTGTTAGAAGGAGTCTGGTAACGACTACTACTGACAAGCCTGCCTGCCTGATAAGAAGAAAAAGAAGAAGAGACAGACGAAAAGGAAAAAAGTAAAGAAAGTAAAGAATAGGAATGAGAACGGGAAGGTAAAAGGGAACGGAAAGGGAAAAAGAATATGATCTACCTCAGAAGAGCCCCGATAAATACCGCTTGTGAGTAAACATTTTACTTACCTTGCTAGTAGATAAGCAATTTGGATCCGAAAACCTATAAAGTTATCGTCATCGCCAGAGCTACAGTGCTCCTTTGGAAAACCGACAACTCTTCTAAGAAACATTATAATCTAACCTTACATTTATAATTTAACTTTAAACTTAACTTCTAGATCAATGTTTCGTAAATTTCATTTAATAGATAATTTCTTCTGATTTCTCTTATTATAGAAAAAAATTATTTTTAACCAAATTGTAGAATTGCCATATAAGCAAGGCTGTGGAGAGAAAGTCCGGGGTTATTATTGTGTGTGTCACTATTAAAGTCTCCTGTTTGGACTTACTAAATAAACCCAATAAATTTACGAAAATGTTCTATTTCCAATGAAACTATCTTGATTTTCTAGTCTCATTATAGTAACTCTCATATTGTACTTCCAAAAGTTTGTATTTTACTGTTTCCCGAGGCTTAAGTAGTCTAAACTTTCTCGCAGTGTACGCACACTCAAGTAAGATTTTAAAATATTTGCTTTGACCGCAACCCTTGGGTAGTGGGCAAACCTTTTCTAGCCTGCAGGCGGGGTTCGAGCCCCGACCATTAATCATAGCCAAGTGTAACCTTTGCCTGTCGTTAAACAAGCACAAACACACACACACACACACACACACATAAAGACACAACAAACATAAAATAAATTATATTAAAGTTGTAGCTAAAACGAAGAAGAAATTCCCAACGTTTTGAAATGAATTTACGAGACAACACTTTTCATTTGTCAAGCAAGCGCAGGCTATTAAAGAGAGATATCCAGATGGATAGAGGGAGACGAATAGAGTGTGGATGGGCAACAGTTTTTGGGTGCAAGAAAAGAAAACTTATTAAACGCTTCATAAATTTTTATATTATGTCTACCCACATCATCATCAGCCCTGGCCAGTGCCATCCCTAGTCTGTAGACGACAGACCCATCGACATTGGACGTCTTATCCTCGATAGAGACTACTTTTTGGGGCACACACAGACACATGCCACACACACCAACACATATATGCAGGCCGTTTAACATTTTATCTAGACGCCGTTTGGTAGCTTTTTCTTTGCTGTCAGACGAAGAAAACTAATGACAGAAAAACTGAGATAGACAGAGAGTGAGGGAGACAGAGACAAAAGTGTGCTATATGCGTGTGGGTGGAAGGGAGAGCCTTGTGGCACACTCTATGTCACATAAAATTTAATGTCCACAGTGTTTATGCTGGCAAAGACAGCAAAAACAACAACAACAACTGTGGAAACTATGGGCACACTGAGAATATCAGGAATAACAGCAGCCATTCCAATGGCAATGGCCGTGCAATTTAGTTTCATGTGCCCCACACACCAAATGGATTTCAGATATTGGATTATAGACGCATGAAACACTGCTTCTTTAAATTAGAAAAAACTGAGACAATGCCTAAAACCTAAAACCTTGACCCCTGAACAGACATGTTCCACATGTTGCACGCAGCCGAAGCCAAAGTTTCATGACAATGGCTAAAGTAGATGATAAAGAAACATCATAAAACACAATGTGAAGTAAAACGAACAAAACGTAAGTAAAACCCTAACGACCAACATAATTTGTTCAAAAGTTTTTGTCATATTAATGGAAAAGTAGCACAAAATGAATTTAGTTTCTTCTTGCTCGTTTTTTCATGGGAATTAGTTGGGATTACTGGACTGTGGAAAGTTCTAGAGTTCCGTTGTTGTCGAATGCTCACTACTCACTGCAGCACGGATTTCCATGTCTTTGTCGATTTTTGATAAATTATTTATTGAGCATCTGCGGGCGGCAAAAACCTACGCAAAGCCGTGCAGGAATTCTCGGAATTTTTGCCTGCTTATTAAGCACATAATTAAAGCTAACTACAACTTGAAATGTCTATGATTAATGAATGGATTTTTGAATTATTAAATGGAAACTGAATTGAGAGTAAGGCTTAAATTCTATGCCTGCAGCCAAATTGCTTTAATATGTAAACAAAATAATGCCAAAACAGTGTTGCATAATTTAAGCGCATTTAATGAAGCAAACAGCTCAAAAACAATATGAAAAATATATACACTGCGCGAAAGAAATGAAGCGGCTGCTTAGAAAACAATTCAATTTTAATTAAGACTAAATGTTTAATTGAGTCTTTGAAGAGCTTTTTAACAAGTTCATAACTTATTTGATTAAAAGGCTTTACAATCGGCTAAAGCGAAAGTTTCAGTGCATTAGCTAACTTTTCTCTGTAGTTCTTTCGAAGTTAGATTTCCGTATCTTATATGAGCGGAAATTGTGAATAAATGGATGAGTTTTCAAACAAATTCATGGAATCTTGTGCAACTTTGACAAAGTCAAGAGCTGCTAAGCAGTTATCATACGCAAGATGTTCGAACTCAATAAAGTACAACTTAATGAGATATGAGATTTTGGGAGAAATCAGTTAAAAAATGCGGAATAGAAGAAACTACTCTTATAAGAAACATGTGCTTGCCATATATGAGAGACCAGACTTTTGAACCTTAATTCGTAGCATTAACGAAGTAGCAACAAGCATCGTTGTGTGAAAATATTCCGGCCCTTCATACTTAGTATGAAACTCTATAGCAGAAATCCTTCATAGCGGAAACTTCGGTATGGATACTTAAACAATTTTCATTGTGCGACCTCATTTTAGGTTTGATGAGTTGTTTTTCATCCGATCCCATTTATTCTTTAACCGAAAGTCAAGCCTGATGTAATCTAACTTTCAGTTTCAGCGAACATGGGAATGACGGAAATATAATATGTATTTCCTATAAATAACGAGTCGCTTAAATTAAAATTTCACAGAGAGTAGACGAAATCATAAGAATAGAATTTAAATGGAGCCAAGAAGTGTACCAAATTTTGGAACAAATCATAAGAGGTGCGAGATGCCTTAGTCCCCGAAATGTTGTGAGTTTGAGACAAGCAACAACCTGCTCTATAGAAGACTTACAAATGATCAACTTTACTTGTCACCATAGGCATCAATGAGTATTAGGACCAAGGTATACTTAATAAGGTATGCTTGTGCAGTCCAATATCAGGGAAAAAGTTGCTCCCTTCTGAGCTGTAGTAGGACGATTTGGTGTCACGAAACTCTACTCCAAACGCTTGAAGCAAATTGATGTGCACAGCTTATGTTAGCACTCTGAGCAAAACTCCAGCGAGCCTTTATTTTATGACTAGTCGAACAGTAAACTTTACGAATGTCGTAATGCACGTAAAAGCTCTTTATCTATAAGTGCTAAAGGCACTCTCTGAAGTACAATAACGTACTTCATATGGTGGAAGTTAAATTTTATTTAACTCAGTGAAAAAATTTCAGCTCGAAAGGATTCTTACACTCAACCAGAAGTTTGGAAAGGCATGGTTTTTTGATGTCCGTAAGATTTACTTCATTGTAGCCATATGTAAAACTGACTTATCTTTTTCACAGAAGCATGCATGTGATGACGCAAATAATGCTCTTAAACTAGTCAAAAAATAACTTCAAATGATTAAATAACTACTAGCATTATCCTTGTCGTCGAAATTTGACGATTTAATAAACGCTCTCATAACAGCTGATTACGAAGAGGAGCAAAGATAACACAAAATAACAACGTTTGTGTGCACAAGGTACTTTTTTGTTGTTTTTTTCTAGCGTATACAGTACATTTTGTACTTCAAACCAATTTTAAGCTGTCTAAAACGCAAGGTTTACAGATGAAACGTATATTCGGCAAACCGCAATCATTTTATCTTTCGAATGGTATAAGTTTCACCAAGAAAATTGGCGTTGTTGAGAAGCAATTGGTACCACACTGAATTTTTGCTTAGCGTATTTATATATAGAGATTTTGCTCAGTGCATTAATACAGCAAATATTAATTGTACATATTTTATGTATGCAAAATAATTCGAAAGCAAATGCTCTCAATAAAATTGGTATGCGTATTCAAAATGTCTGTCAAAATGGCGCATCCAAAACATGCAAAGCAGTCTTGGCTAAATGTTGACTTTTGGTAAACATTTTTTGGTTATAATTTGATGTTTTCTTTGTAAAGGATGCGGCTCTCCAACACGCTACTTCTCTATCGCTCCCTTACTCTACTGCTCAAAACTAAATCTAATTTCCTTGTGCAGTCAATTTACATAATCCTTTTTGGGCCAAATTAACATGTTTTGATATCACACATACTTACACACAAAGATATTTGCAGAATTAAGTTTCATATTAATTGCTTAAGTCAGAAATGAATTTGGCCAAAAAACAAAATGGAACAAAAGTTTTCCTAGTTGTAAATAAGTTTAACTTTCTTTCTGTGTATAGAGAAAGAGAGACAGAGAAAGAGTAAGAGAAAGAGAAAGAGAAAGGGCGAGAGTGGGAAGGTTATCTGCAAAACAATTTGTGCAGTTAAATGAAAACGTAAGCAAAATGTTGAAAATTCAAAGCAAACTGAAATGCTTATTTAATTGGCCAAAATGGCCGAGCAGCATTTGTCTCTCTCACCAACTCTCTCTCTCTCTCTCTCTCTCTCTCTCTCTAGCTGTCTCTCTATCTTGTTATGGGTTCTAGAAGCCATAAAGGTAAATCGGAAGAAATATGAGGGTATGAGAACATTCATTTGGGGCTCTCTACATGCTTAATTAAAGCGTTGCTCGACTCAAGACTTGCCCATAAATAACGCGGCATTAAATTGGCGCTCTCACACAAACCATGAAACACACACACACACACACACACACACACACACACACACAACACGTAACTGTAAATGGCTTTTTATGTTGCATAAAAATGAAATTCAAATAAAAAGTAGAAAGCAGAAAGAAGTAAAAGCTTAGCTTAAAAAGCACTGCAAAAAAAAAGTAGCAAATACGTAAAAAGGGTTAAAATGCCATAAGAACAACAACAGAAGTAACAATACGATTTCACTTTTAAATGTTATTGGTATGCGTTGTGTGTGTGTGTGTGTGTGTGTGTGTGTGTGTGTGTGTGTGTGTGTGTGTGTGTGTGTGTGTGTGTGTGTGTGTGTGTGTGTGTGTAATGCTTCCGGATATGCTTGTGCCTGTTGTTGGTCTTGTTGTTTCCGCTGTTGACCCAAATTTTGGTATCGCACGTCTTTTGTGCCCAATATCTTACACCTTTTTATGGCTAAGCCGAAGCAAGTCTAACCTGGGGGCTAAAGAAAGAGACTCAACAATGGAAAAAAGGCCAAATATCTATATAAGTAAATTGCGCTTAAATGAGTTTGTAAGTGGAAATGAAATGCATATTTATTGTATTTAAATTGCTAGAAAACCTTTCGTTTTTAAGCCAAATCCTTCGTTTACTTTAGAAGGTAGCGCAACAACTACAACAACAAAAGTAACATGCCAACTGGAGACTTGGACTTAGTTGAAATATTTTGATACCAGTTTGTTAATTCCAAAGTATTACTTAGTTTTAAAGCGCTAAATTCACTAGCTCTTTAAGAGTTCCATATACTGTTACGAAGCTATTTGGTAGATGTAGTAGTAGAGTAGATGGTGCCTTTATAAAGGCTTTTTCTAAGATTTACTCTATTTAAAGGCATGAGTCGAAAATTTAGACTATATATAACTATCAATGAAGTATGCAAGATAGAAAAGAACCTCTCCAAAACTTTTGATACTTTTGGGGGTTCTCCTGTTACCAACTTCACCTTCTGAGAATGTGTTGCGAAAGGCCAAAATTATAAAAAAAAAGGAACTATAGGAATGTCGAGTAGCTTGCATACGCAAATAATTTCGATATCATTGGTCATAGCAAGCGAGTACAATGAAGGAAGATGTCAGCATGAAGATTAAGCAGAGGCCCAATCTTGTCAATAGATGTTAAACTAGTCTCAGTAGACAAATGAGTAGTAGATACCGGTGTCAAGGTACCAGACGAAAGTAACACTCTATAAGATGCACAACCTTTCCGTTTTTCTTCATTCTGACGCTGATGAATGAGTGATGACGCAGTCTGATGCCGATGTCATTGGAGCATTTGAGTGCTCGGTAAGATCGCTTTACGCGTTGAAAACGACTACCGCATTCGATAGAACGACGAAGCTTATGAGCTCTACGACGACATTTATATAGTCAAGCGAAATAACAACATTCCTTGAAGGAAGGTCACGAATGGGCAGGCCTTGTCTCCCTTGGACGCAACAAATTGTGAGCGAAGCAAAAGCTGAGCGCACTACATCAAGTTGTAACCCGGTAACGGGATATTATGACCAGTCAAAAAGAAGACTTTCAAACGGGTGCAACGATCTAAGAATTTGATTTTGATTTTTGAGATTATCAACACATTTAAGGTTAAATTCAAGTATTGTACAGAATTATTTAACAAGAAGGATTTTCATTATTTTGAAAGTGTTTTTGATATGTGAAACATCTATTGGTTACAAAAATTTGTTAATACGATCGATTAGTGCTACTCATCAATGATGTTACGCTCGGATGGTGTTACGCTCGGAAGGTCGGATTGTGATATACTTGGATAGTGTTACGCTCGGATGGTGTCACACTCGATTGGTGTTACATGCGAATGGGAATATGAATGGGATTTAAGTAACTTTTAAGCTATTATGATTTTCTCCTTGCCTTGTGTTCTTTAATTTTTCTATTCTAAGCACGATGGTTCCAGCAGTGTCGATACTCTCTTCGCTCTCAGGCAGCATACTCCTTTTACTTTACTTTTTTCTTCGTTTTGTTAATTGGTCTGAGAAATGCTGTTCCTTTCTTTTGGCTTATATCATTATAGGGCATTTGGTAATCATTCAAACAGTGAGAGGGAGACGTGACAAGATGCTAGGTTAGGCTAGACGGCTGTCAGACATACTGCCTGACACACTTAGGCCATAAGACGACCTATTGTGATACCGTAGGATCTTAGAGAGCACTCCTTTCCTGTTCAAAGGCAGGCAAAATCAGTATGGGGACCATCCGGATACAGATATAAAATCCTTCACCTGCCCACACGTTACTTGTTAAAGATTTTGAAGTTTTTCCATGCAAAAGTCACATTTTGGAAGAAACTGCTTATGTGCCGATTAAGTTTAAGTCACTTTAAAGAAAATGCTAAAGAGCGCTGTATTTTTAGACGCTCATTATGCTAAACTTTTGCACATTTCGGTTCCTAAACAAGTCGCACAGTTAACAGTTAAAGGAAGTGGCAAACAAAACCATTTCAAAAATGGCGTCTGCAGTTCCTTGGCAATACAATAGCACTAACTGTATTGAAATTCAGCATCTGCATGGGAGAGAAGTGAGAGTAGTGTGAGAAATGCCGCCTAAAAGTATGCTATGCTTTTCCTTTTGGCCTGCAAGTGTTTGGTATCAAGCGGAAATTGTGCATTGCAGTGAAAAGCAGAAATAACTTTAACTAACGCATAGGTATTGTAATGTCTGAATTTATGATATGATGTGTTACATATATACATATATTTTTATGACTAACAATCGGCTTTCAATTCAAAGTTGGACAAGCTTCAACGTAAGCAAAACTTGAGCGTAATATTTACTTTTGCATTTATGCTTAGTTTGTGAAAGTGTTGGCTGCTGTTGCTGTCAGCACGGAAATGAAATTTCTAACACACACGGACTCACACAGACAGACAGACAGTCAGAGAGACAGACAGACAGACAGACAGGCTGGCATTTAGACAGCGCGCAATGGCGCCAAAATGCTGCAAAAAAACAGCCATACAAATGGGTAAAAGTAAGCTGAAGCGTCAAATAAACAGTTTGCGCAATACACACACACACACACTCACACACACACACACACACACACACACACACACACACTCACAAAAATATAACCTTGAGCTGTATGATAGCACACACACTCAAACTTACGGACACACACTAGCGTAACACTCAAACAAAATGCCGGACACTCGGACAAGCTCAAAAAACCAACGAGGCGTATGAGTGAATAAGTGTGTGTGTGTGTGTGAGTGTGAGTGTGTGCGTGTGTGTGTGTGTGTGTGTGTGTGTGTGTGTGTGTGTGTGTGTGTGTGTGTGTGAGTGTGCCTTGCAACAACATTGAAAACTCGTTTTTAAATGGCAACAACCAGCAGCAACTACAACAAAAATATGACATGCCATGTCCGTTCGTTTTCAGCGTCCGTTTCCTTGTGTTCAACTCGGTTTGCTGTTGTTGCAATTGTTGTTATTACCCTTGTCGTTGTTGCAGTTGTTGCTGTTGTTGCATAAGTGGCCCCCAGTTGGCAGTGGTCGTACTGGACAGCGCAATCGTGCCAACAGGCAACATGCTTGTAATAACCCACAGACAAATTGCCATTCATATGCAGTTGGACAAAATGCGGAGCAACTTTTTTCCCATTTTTTTTTTTGGCTCCTCACTCTGCTCGACTTCTTCCGGCGGTCTTCCGTGCACCCTTTCCCTGCGGGCAACTTTATTTTTTGGCTTGGCAAACGGAAACGGAAAGCACAAAATCAGTTGCACAGCATTTTGAAAATATTTAAAGCATACTTTTTGGCAGGCTCATTTAATATGCATATTTGGTGCCACTGTGCGACGCCACTGCAACTTGAACAACAAATATATTTACCATAATTAACTGCATAAACTATTTTATAACAACCCACTCAATGCTGCAATATGCCGCACTTGCTTCACTCCGCAGGTAACAACGGATGCGACGCAATTCATCAGAACCCCTGACAACTTAATAGCTTCGAGACTGAGCCTCAAGGTCCAATTGCAGGCGGTGCATTTTGGCCCTGCTCTTAATGGCAATGGGAATAATGTTCAAATGACAAATGCTTTGGGTCCCGCTGGCGGCCTGGTGCTTCGTTGCACAGCACAAATTGGCGATTTATATCAGGAATACAAGGAAATCGAGTTGGGTACGCCGCAAAAGGATCCAGTTCCAGCAAGAGGTAAGCAAATAACTAGAATTAACACGCAATGTTTTTTTGATGTAAAACATCATTAAATCCATACGTGTCGGTACATGCCGTGATGGCAGCATATCCATAAGCTCGAGAAAGCAATAGCAGAGACGCACTCTACTCGACACCACATGATTGCTAATCATGATCCAACTTTGAACTCTAAGATTGCATAATGTGTAGCAGAAACTAACGTAATCTTTCTATTAAATAAAGAAGTTTTTAAACATAATGAGCGTAGCGTGTGTCTTTAAAAGTAACAAGTTTCTAATGCAAATCTGAGTTATTAGAGTATACATCTAATCCTCACTTCTCGTTTTTCGTACCTAATAATTTTGTTGTTACTTCCAAAAAATATTCAGTAATTTTGACCACAAATGCTCGTCTGTTTCGCATTTTCACACTTGTGCAATGCTTTTTTTTAGTCCTCGAAGCACTTGGACCAAGTCTGGTGAACATCATACGTTGTTTGAGGCATAATTACGACGTTGTTTGTGGCAAATAATCACAAAAAAGAAGCGATTTGTTAGCAATTCCATTCTCGCGAGACAAGAGCCATAAGTTGTTTTGCCTCACGCAAATGGCGCATAACTTCAAGGTAATATGGCTTATTGACTCTACGTCCTTGTGGTAAGAACTCGCTGACGGTGAGCAAAAACATTCACATTTGAGTGAACTGTGAGGAAAGTTGGAAATCCATTACTGGATGCCGGGAAACGAAACACTTTGTAAAAAAATCCAATCCAAAGGCCTCCAGGCATCTTCTTTGTTAGAAGAGGGTGGGATCTTCGAGCACTGGTTAGTTTTATGAAGGGTCACAATACATTTGCCCCACACCTGACTGTCTTAAAGTAGCCGAGTCCGCGGAAGACTCTCTTTGCTACTGTCCGGACTTTGCAAGAACACAAATGCTCATTTTGGGAAGTAGCACCCTCAACAGTCAGTCAACAAGTATACTCTTTTTTCGTACTCCTTTTCTCACTTCAACTGTACTTTCACACTCTTGACTTACTCTAACGCTAATGCCACAATGGGCAAGGCTGCCTCAGTGCTTGGGATGGGTCAACGTTTTCTGATAAACCATCTCACCCAATACAAACCTAAGCTAATCTCATCCAAATTTTATGAAACTATTTGTATAATTGAATTTTTACTTACAGTGACACTTTCATCTGGCTCCGGTTTTCAAAACTTCCTGGAAACATATTTCACAAGATCAGCGGCCAAACGTGGCCCAACGTCTCTCATCTGGATGTTGTTTCTCAGCATTTCGCTGCTATCTTTGTATAGCAGCTAGTTGAATCGCTTAGCCCAAAAAATGCAACCAAAAGTCAACTTCAAGTAAACGTAAATCAAACTTATTTTAGGTTTAGAGTAAACACGATAAACAGGAAGAAGAACCCTAAAAACTTAGCAGCTTGTTGTTTAGGCATTCGACTTGAAATGTGTAGCATAAGTTACGGCGTAGTTATATAGCATTAAGTTTAGCTATAAAAACGAGTAAATACACGGCATTAATTATATGCCATAAATAAATGTAATGATGTTTGTTATACTACAAAATGAAATTTGTAAATATTTGCTTTATGATGTAAAACGATACGCGAACACACACACACACACACATAGACTTTTATGCAATAATAAATTAGCTTACACACACACACACACACACACACCGCTAATTGTTAATAAATGGTTTATTAAATGATGCATACAAATGTAATATGCATAAAATATTATTGCAAATAGCTAAAAGTAAAAACTTAATTTCGATTGCAAGAACAGCAAAAGTGAAATGCAATTTAAAATATCAAAATCAACACAATTTATAAGTTAAGCAACTTATTTGAATGTTTTACAACTGTAAGACAACAAATGCACAGTACTGTACACAGTGAGTACTGTACAAACCAAAATGGAACGCATTTACAAAAGAAAAGTATAATAATAAACAAGCATAACTATTCCACTCTAATGCATTTTATTTGATCTACCGTTGATTTCTCGAATCTGTACTTAGACGTACCATCATTTGCACAAAAGTAACAGGATTTTGCTTAAAGTAAGGATTCCATCTAATGCAACTATCACAAACGCCATCTTCTTTGGTGTAGCGTCCATTTAAGTTCGATTGGTAGCAAGCTCTGTACCACCAGCCGCCCTGACCGGTTATCGCACAGTTCTCGTCATTGTGGCCATCGTTTTTTCTATCGTAGGTCGAGAAGGGCATGCCGCGATGATAGTCCAGCGCATCGCCAGCATTGCCTTGGCAGTTGCCCACTTCCGATAGCTCATATTTATTGGACTCACTTCCAATTCGAAACAATCTGTATATTGCCCACACACGTTTTACTTGATTCGATGTGAATATAACGCCCAGTTCCATGGTATTGCTTTGTGTCATACGATACAGTTTTTCCAGTCCATAGAAGAACTCATGTTCCAAATCGCCAAAGCCGCGCTTGTAATCATCCCAATCTCGGAAGAAATCAACCTTACCATCTAAGCGCCGTTGTATAACAATCCAGTTGCCAGACTCTCCATCAAACTCAACCTCACAACGCACTTGTACTCTTTTTTTAAAGCCGGGTACTTTTATCTGATAGATCCCAGTTACTGGCGCATCATCACATTTGTCAATTTTTTTATTAAACGCTATCGCATAATCGTCTTCCTTAGCTTCATACATTTTTCGCTGTGAACCACGTCTTTTAGGTACAGAAACCCTTTTTGGAGGGCTTTGTTTTTGGCTGTATTGACGTAACAAACTTTTTAAGTCGCCTTTTTCGCTAATCAGAGCTGGACCCGAATTTTTGACTTGGAACTCACATTGGCCTAGAATGGCGATCAGCACAATAATTATGTATATAGGACCAGCAAGTGCCAGCTTCATATTAACGAGCTACAAAATAAAGCAATGGAACCTCGCCATCCAATAAAATACTTAAATAGGTATAACCCTTGCGTGCATAATTACCGCAAACTGACTAATTACAGTAATTTGCTGTGAAACTGACTTTGATATGGTTAAATGACGATACTGTAAGTTTTCTATGATTTGAGGGTATGCACCTGGAATGTACAGACCCTTAATTGGAATGATGCTCTTAGAATGTGCGAAGCAAATATAACCGCCATCCAGAAGATGCGTTAGAGAGGCAGGGTTGCCGAAAGTTGGCAAACACTGCCATATGCTACAGCTACTATGTGAATCGGCGCGAATTTGGATACGAAGACAACCTTGAAAAACGGTCTAAGGCTAATTGACTTCGCCACGGCATGAAACATGGTAGTCTGTAGTACCAGATTTCAGTATCCCGATATAGATAATGCTACAAACAGTCTCCTTATTAATCAAGACGCAATCAGCTTGCTCATGTTGAGGTTGATTGAAGACATGCATCCAGTGTGATTGATTTTCGTACGTTCTGATCATTACCTTGTTTCAGCCAAAGTACGCATTCGGTTATCCAAAGCGAAGAACGTGCGATCCGGCACACAGCGAAAGCTGGGTATCGCAAAAAAAAAAACAGGCTGCCGACTGTGCTGCCTTTTCCGCTCAACCCGCCTTAGAATCGGATAGCGCCGAGGGATTGTGGAAACATATATCCGACTTCTTGCGACCAACACAGAAAGGTCTTCAATGCGGTTGTGGAAGGGAAGCGACGAAGGGGCAGTTTCCAACATACTAACTAAGGCTTATAGGAATCCATAAACGATCATGTTTCACATATCGCGTAGGTTTATATACTATATCCGGATGCCTGCAAAAATTATATGTCTTCAATATAAAATGTAGATCTTGGATACTATAAGAGACAAGGCATTGCAATTTAAAAAAAAAGATGAGCATTCCAGTTAGGTTACAAACTTTACAATAAGTGAGTGATGATGTACAACTTTTAGAACACTGCACGTGGCAGAAAATCCAACTCACCGTGATAAAAACTATACCCCTAAACGCATCGATACAAAAAAAAATGCAGTAAAATATGATTTTCTTGGGAAAGAATATATAATATATTAATATAGCGCCATTCGATATTTTCGGTATTTTCAGGATTAAGAATCGATATGAAAGATACTATCGATAGTACTATCGGTTCATTCCCTTCCTGCCTTCTTACAAGACACAAGGCAAAATATTCGATACCTAGATAGTATTAATGATAGATTTCCAGCTCTACTGTCTGGCAACGCAGAGGGAGGCAACCAAACCCATTCCACTATCACCTGAAAGAGGTGAGGCGGAAATTGAACAAAAATTCGACAATATTGAGAATGCAGGTAGAGGCTTATACGATTAAAGGTAAGAACAGTATTCAATGGCAGATAGTGCCCTTTGCTGCTGGCAAAATACCTTCCCATAAAAAAAAAGGACGCGACAATTAGGAAACAGTGCCGCCAGGGAAACAAGTTGAAACTGGTTCTTTTTACACTCACCTTTTCTAAGAGTGACCTAATTTTTGCATTGACTCTGTATGAAATGATAATTTTGATCAAAATCAAATGTTCATTTAATTGTTTTCCATGATCCGCCTAGAAGCAAAAGGACTTGATGCAGTATATTCGCAGGCAGTATGGAAACTGTTGACAAATATTGTTTTGGAGTAAAAAAGTAACTTGTTTGTTATCGATATAAGTAATTGTGTTAGTTACGTAGTATATTGGTACATATAAGTAGGCCAGCATATCACTAAAACATGCTTACAAGTCACAACTGGTTAAGGCAGCAATTAGAATAGGTATTGTATCCGCTGACAGAAAAACCTTATCATCTTAAGGGTTACAAACGGCTGACCTGCATTCCAGGAATAGGCCGACAAGGGATAAATAGGGGGAAATAGGTCTCCATCGACCATCTTGTAATGTAAGTAAGACATTTTCCTTTATTTGACAGTAATATAATAATATTGACATCTACATGCTCCTTAAATGATAGTTTTAGATCAAACATAATCCTCAGATTATTAAAGAAATCAAACCTACTGACAGAGAGAGAAGGACACAAAACAGACACACACTTTCATATAGCTGTGAACACATTCATTTGTGCATAAGTGTTGGTTGACCAAGAAATAACACGCGTGAACACAACCTTCCACATTGACGTTTGCAGAAATATAAAAAATATTGTCACGAGAAAGTCGAGATCTGCAGAGGACTCGTACCTTGCAATTGTTTTACAATGAAAGAGACCACTCTCGAAGCAAAACTAACGCTTCCCTTTTGCTTTATGGATCTGAAACATGGGTGATGACACAAGAGCAGATGCCCTTGAAGTGTTGGGCATTTGGATGAAGAAGCTAGAGAGAAAGGTACCAATGCATTAAGCAAAAAGAAAAAGTACGACTATTTCAATACTATGACTAATGACTTTTATTTGGTCGATCTTTCATCTGGATTGGGACGCACCATCATTTGCACAAAAGTAATAGGATCATTTTTATAGTAAGGATTCCATCTAACGCAAGTGTCGCAAGCACCTCCATCTCTAGTGTAGCGTCCATTTAGGTTCGATTGGTAGCAACGTCTGTACCACCAGCCGCCATGACACGTTATCGCACAGTTTTCATCGGGGTGTCCATCGTTTTTTCTATCATAGGTCGAGAAGGGCATGCTGCGATGATAGCTCAGCGCATCCCCAGCATTGCCTTCGCTGTCACCAATTTCAGCTAACTCATATTTTTCGGACTCACTTCCAACTCGAAACAATCTGTAGACAATCCAAACACGTTTTACTTCTTTCGATGTGAATATAACGCCCAGTTCCATTGTAGCGCTGCTTGTCATGCGATAGATCTTTTCCAGTCCATAGAAGAACTCATGTTCCAAGTCGCCAAAGCCGCGCTTATAATCCTCCCAATCTCTAAAAAAATTCACTTCACCATCCTTCCGGCGTTGTATGACAATCCAGTTACCATATACCGTATCGAACTTAACCTCACAACGCACTTGTACTCTCTTTTGAAAACCGGGTACATTAATTTGATAGATGCCAGTTTCTGGCGCGTCATCACAGCTATCAAGTCTTTTATTAAAAGCTATCGCGGTATCTTCTTCAGTCCCTTCATATGTGATTCTTTGAGATCGCGCTCTTTTTCGAGTACGTTGAGCAGGACTACGGTGTTCGCTGTATCGACGTAATAGACTGCCCAAATTGCTTCCTTGACTAACATGAGCTGTACTCGACGTTGTGTGCCGGCACGCACATTCGCTCAGCACTTCGATCAGCACAATAATTGTGTAAATAGGATCAGCACGTGCCAGCTTCATAGTCACAAGCTAGGGAATGGAGCAATGGAATCTCACAATCCAATAAAATGCTTGCATAGGTAAAGCCTTTGCATGCATAATTACCTCAAACCGACTAATTGCAGTAATTTGCTGTGAAACTGGCATTGAAATTTTTAAATGGTAAAAGTAATTAATTTAATTTACTTTAGTTGTTAAAATTTGAATTTATTGCACTAGATCGCAATTGGAATCAGGTCTGGAAAGCAGGTCTTCTACTTAACTGATCATAACAACCCGTTATTGGGTTACGGCCTGATGCAGACGCTTCTGCTTTAAGCGCGCCTTCTCCGATCGGTTATACCAAAGTTAGTTACTTCGTCCTTCCAATGGAGGCATGGCCAATCCTTTTGTCGCCTTCCTTCAACAGCCGCATTCAGGAACTTTCTCGCAGTAGCTTCTCCATACATTCGCTTGACTATGAAAATGTCATCGTAGAGCATATAATATATATATAAAGTACCATCTATTACCATGAGTGATTCTTCGCTTGATCTTCATGCTGGCATCTTTCTTCATTATGTTGGTGATAACATCAAAAGTATAGTATAATATATATCAACCGCTGTGTCTCTCTACTGGAAAAAAAAAAACATATGCATATCTTGTCTTGCTCTGATCTACAACCAGACCCACTCTAGCCGATTCTCTTTCAATAGCCGCAAACGCTTCCATAACTGCTCGTTTAGAACGACCAATTTTATCGATATCGTCTGCTGCTTTTTCGCACGATCTTCGATCATTCAAATAAAGTGACGCGACGCCAAACTGTACTTTACTTTATGAAATACTTTATGAATATACTAGAAAAAACGCTTTGGTTCAAACGGGCAAATCAGTCCAACTTTAAAACTGATTGTTTTAAATAATATAATATAATAATAAAAGCTCATATTTTAAGGAAGATTTTGATGAAAATTTGAAAAGAAAACGTTGACTACGGATCGAAGATAAAATAACAGTTCAAAGCAATCCTACTGAATTACTTATAGCCAACAATTCGCTGACAACTCTCCCGTTTGAAACCACAAACTGAATTCTTGGCGTATACAACTACAAAGATGAAGTCTTACACAGGAGTTCTTTAGTAAAGGTCTCAAGAACTTTCTTTAGTTTTTAGCTTACAATAAAATTAATAACTAGAACCTTAATGCTCTTACATATTGAATCCATTTCATGCACTTAATGCCTTCAATTTTAATACGCTTTTTAGTAGTTGTCACAAGTAAAAGATCACTCGACCCTAATATAGCAAAATGAAAGCATATTTGCTGCTAGGGAAAAATATATAGGAAGGGAAAAGAGATCGTTCTTAGAAGAGTTTATAAGCCCATTAGTAAATGAGATGAAGATAAATGAAATTAGTCTTTTGTCAAACTGGTAGCAATATATTAACCTCGAGCCACTTTTAAGATATGATTAGAGACTAAAATATGGAATTACAATTCAAAAGAGAGAAGCTTACTACACCGACTTTCGTATTGGCGAATGCAAATTATACTGGATATTAAATCTGATTTGTGAGTTCTCCGGGTCAACAAACCATGATGTTAGTATTAAGATCAAGTGAAGGGCACTCATTCCTAATTTCATAATATGATGACAAATGTCAACGAAGCTCGTTGAGAGCCGATTTCTAGCCACTTTTTATCGATATATTCTTCATTCTTCATTCAATCGTGTCTCAAGACTTGCTGACCGAACTTTCCACAAACTAGATCGTTTACGCTTTTGCAATTAGCATCAATTCGTTGCACTAAATGTGTCCCATTTTACATGATACTACGCTTTATAATAGCCGTTAACAGATCAGTCGTAAATAATATCGCAAAATGAAAATATATCCGTTGCTCTTATTTCTGTTATGTATAACTCTGACGCCAGCTACAATCACCAAAAGCGCAATTGATACTCTGTTCAAGAAAGGAAAAGGCAAATTTAATAATGGCACCGATATTGAGAAATTCGACAAGATCATAAAAAGCTGTAGGGATGCCACAAAATCGGGTGTTTACAAGTTGAAATTAGAGAAGTCATCGGATATAATTTGGGCGCGTTGTGAAACTGACTTTTTAAAAGGCGGCTGGATAGTCATACAGCGAAGAGCTGAGAACAAGGTGGACTTTTATAAGCCTTGGAAAAACTACGTCGAAGGCTTTGGTGAACTGAACAAGGAGTACTGGCTGGGCTTGGAGAATATATATAATATAGTTAGTTTCGCACAATGTCAGCTAGTAATACTAGTGCAAAACTTTGAAGGCTTGGATTCGTATGCGTTTTATGATCAGTTTGAATTGGGTGACGAATCGAAGAATTACCAATTGAAACGTCTCGGCAGATATGTGGGCGAGGCGGGTGATGCGCTTGCGTATCATCTAGGAAAGCCCTTTTCCACCTATGATAGACAGAATGCGGGCACTGAAAACTGTGCCAAGATGTTTCATGGCGCATGGTGGTACAATCAGTGCTATACCAGGTAAGCTCTACGATTAACGAAATGAAAATAGAGCTCATATGTCTTAAGTTGCAGCAACCTAAATGGCAGGTATCCAAGGCCCAAGGAGCAAGACCGCAAGTGTTTTAAGTGTATGCTCTGGAATACCTTTATCTGGGATCGACCACTCAGGTTCACACAAATGATGATACGCCAAACAACTGGTGAAGATTGAAAAACCATTAGAATTAGATGCAGACTTGAAGAAACGCTCTATATTTTCCATATTCCCAATTTTGGTAGAACGTCAACTACATTTGAATTCATTTAAATATCTGAGTTGTTAAAAACAAGTTTTGAATAAACAGTTGGTATCCAACTCAGGCTTTTCCGCACGTTTATCAAAACAAACGAAATTAGCTAGGAGAAAATTTAAACAACAAAAAAATGAAAAAAAAAAAATTTTGAAAATTATTTATCTTATTATTCCTCTAGCGACCCAACTATAGCGAATAGTGCACTCAAATTCAATTCACCCTTTCAAGACATGCCCAACACGATAGAAAAACATTTAGCTTGCTAAAGCCGATATTACTAAATTTATTTGACTTACACACTACATCGACAACAACAACGCACGGACACAAAAAAAATCGCCGGAAAAGTTGTCAGAGTGCTTAAATCGTCGAAAAACATAAAATATGAGATTTTAGTTTTTTGGCCAATCCCAATACTTTTTTGCGGAAAAGTAAAAATTGCGTCAGAGTTATGCTATTTCCTCACCTTAAATATAAAAGATACAAAAAGGCGAGTGTAATCATTACAAACCCAATTGTGGCAATTTATACGGCGACAAAACAGCGGAGCTTGAAAGCGAACACGTAACCTGACCGAGCAAGCTGCCTTTACCCTATCCAGATTATTAGCTACAAAAAGTTCGAATTCACACTTTCAATAAAACTTTCCCTTCCATAATTTGCAGCATAATATAAACTGAAACTATATCATCCTTCTTCTTCTAAGCTCAACATAATCAAGCCAACGTCGTCATAGAGTTTATATAGTTCGTTGAACCAGCGGGTAAAGGAACGAAGATTATACAGAGCCCTTTCCGTCCAAAAACACTTCTTTACGGGGATTTCAAGCTCGAGCAAAGCGGCTTATGCGATCCCTCATCAGAAGCTGCTTTATAATCTACAAAGAGATGCTGGGTGTCGAGGTGGCATTCGTGGGTCTCTTCCACGGTTTAGTGTAGATCTAAAGCCAAACTGATAAAGTCCGGCTTTAGCCTTTCGCAAAACACGCTCAATAGGGCCTTATATGAGATAGAAAGAAGCAGAAGGGTTACCTTTCTTGGAAACAAGGCAGAGGTCACCAATGTTCCAATCATTAAGCCATATTCTGCAAAAAAAAAGAACTGGTGCATGCACCCTATCAACGCACTGCTGGCAGTGTTGAACAGCTCTGCAGGGAGGTCATCTGCGCCAGTAGTTTTAGAGACGCTTGATTGTGATCCCAAGTATAAGTAGCAGTATATCTTTCAATCAAATGCCTCAATATGGCTTTTTGTGACCAGGGGGAAGAGAGGGGGTGTGAAGGGGGTCACTTCAGCACCTAATTGCAATTCCAGAATACAATGTTAGGCAATTAAGATTTAACACTTATCAGAAGGTTCATGCTGGTTATAGCGGGTTTTTAGATCTCTTGACAAAGTTAATTTTTCTTCAAGCTGTGGATCGTGAGATGCCATTAGAAAAAAACCCAAGTTGGGCTACGAACAGCTTCTCCATCGACAGTTTCAGTAATGAAATGGTGCGGCAATAAGAGATTTTGGTCGAATATAGAGGTCATCACAGAAACAAACGCGTATTTTACGGAACTTGAGAAAACCTAGAAAAAGGAAAACCGCTAAACAAAATATATCGACCTAAAGAAAAATTAGGCGGGAAGAAAAAGTGCAATACTGTTATAACTCATAAAAAACGATATGCCAGTAAACGCTTTCAAAGTTTTCAATTTACTTCAAGCTTCTTCTCACGCGGGAAGTATGTAAGATATTAATATGAAATTTTTAATCTTGATATTAGGAATAGTTTATGAAACATATAATGACGCACCTTGAGCATAAAGCTGACTCATATGCCGTGGCGGTTGCACAACAGTGAGCTTGAGATGGCGCTTGCATGAACGCGCACTAAATGGCGGGACATTATGCCAAGATCTGATGCAGCCATAAGAGTTCATAACGTGGCAAATATGTCACATTTTCATTAAAATTTTGTCTATTTATAAGCTATATCAGAGTTCAGTTCAGTAAGAAAAAAAGTGAAGATACGCTTCTTATACATTATGCTCTTGAGCTTTTCTAAGATATCTTGAGGAACAATAAAGCTGATCACCCTTAAATCTTCGTTATGGCTGGTTGTATTCTTTCATACAGTGGCATTTCAAAATGTCTAATATTTATGCAAAATATTGTTTTATTTTGGCAAAAATCTTCACAAAAACAGTTTAAGAATTAATGAAAATTACAAGATAGCCCCATTAAAATAGCTATTAGTAAGCATCCCTCCAATCAGTAGTTTTTTTAATCTCACCAAACGGATTATTCTCGAGAGGATTTCTGTCCGTCAGTGGACTTAACATCATCTCGCTAACAACCAATGGCGACTGTGTCATATATGAGGTCCATATAATGTAAGAAGGTCGTATAGCATCCGGAACATTCTGCCTTGTATATCGTGCGTTCAAATTGCTGTAAAATGCGTAAAACAGTTTTTTGAATCTCAAGATAAAGACACAGCTCCAACACACCTGTGTAAGCATTTGTTGTACCACCAAGCGCCTTGGAAGCTAATCGCACAGTTCTCCGTTTCATTATCCATATTATTATACCGATCGTAGGTGGAGAAGGGCTGTCCCAAGTGATATAGTAGTGCATCGCCTATACCACCCGAGTATTCGGCCAATGTTGAGAGCATATAGTTTTGATCTGCTCCATCGATATGAAACTCATTAAAGGTGCCTACGGCACTATTGCCGTTAGCAGATTCTAGACGCACACGTAACTTGAAACGCGTAGCTGACGTCAGTTGATGTATATTCTCAAGTCCCAGCCAGAATTCGGTTTCCAAATTGCCAAAACCATTGACGTAGTGTTTCCAGCCACGAAAGAAATTCACGCTACCATCAATGCGTCGCTGCATGACCAGCCAGTTGTTGTTATTAGCACCTACGTCACAGCGCACTTTTAATTTTTTCGAGCCCAACTCTTGGGTATAGATTCCCGTGCTCGTAGCCGTATCACATACACTAACGAACTCTGAAGAGGTTCTAGGTTGGCGCCGTGTTTGAGCTGTGGCAAGCAACAAAAAAAGTGGCAAGATTGTGTTTAATATATGCATTCCACGACCTATTCGAATCAAAACTGTGCGTTAAAATGCATATAGTTTGAGCTATTAGAGCCAAGCGTTTAGCACCGCAACGAATGCATTATGGAGTTAGAGATGAGCGCGGCACATTTGGTTATATCTGACTCGACGATTCGAAAGAGCCGAAAGTCTGCCAAGATCCACTTCATAACTCTACTATTCACCTGCTGCCTTTTACTGTTCGCAAAAATTGACTAAAGAGGGCCAGTTAGTATGATCCGATGTTTGTTTCAACTTCTGGTCTAGTACTACGGAAACAGATATCATAACTCGTAACAATAATTTAAGGTCATGAAGGAGAAGCCATCGCCTTGTCTGCGAGGAAGTTAAAGCTAAACGTGTCTTTTTTAAAAGCTAGTGCAACACAGACTGTCTCATCCAGCATCATTAAGCTTAGAAAGATACGTAACTGAGAAGACTGATTGCAACGCGCACATACAACAACTTACCTCGAACAAATCGAGAAAAGTAAAATTTCTAAAGGTGTGGCTCTTTGTCACATACGTCGTTAGCTATAGATGAGCCATTGATTACAACCTTGTGTTTTTCAAAACAATCAACAAACTTCAGTACTTCATAAGCAGATGAAGGACTCAAAATTCGCTGAACGTCGCGACACGTCGTTTAGTTTTTTTGAGGGTACTTCTGTATTTCACTTCAGAAATAAGTCAAACTTATGCAAATGAGTTGCACACTGACTAAAAACCACTAAATGCATTCATTGCTGCCGAATTACGTATATTTTTATAAGCCATAGACCATATCAAATGGTCATATATCATGTCCAGCAAGTCCTTTAAGTGTACAAATTTGTACTTTAATGCTGTTGCATAAATCATTTTTTGCAACTCGTTTCAATTGCTGGAAAGTATTTCAAGCGAAACATAACTGTATATAAAAGTGTGTGTAAATTCTGGCTAAGGGGCGTGGCTAGTGCCTTAAAAGCTGCGCACAACAACAAAAATTACATATATCCGTGTGTCTTCTGTGTGTTGCACTTGGCAGCCAGAGGAGTTAACGCACTGGGAAATGCATTTGGCTTTTCTTTACCCTTTTTCTCGTTTTTCCTGCTTTTGGCCCTGAGCCAGTCCAAAAGTAATGAAAAAATGCGTTGCCAAAATAAAAAAGATAATGCAAACAAACAAACATTTCAATATGGGCAGCAACAACAACAACAACAACTGATTTGCCACTTATGCAGCAGCAACAACAAGAAGAAGAAACGCGTCTTGCAAATAAAAACCAAACAACGAAAGCATCGGCAACGGCAACTTCAAAGCGTGCACCACAAAGCGGAAACGGAAACGGAAATCGGAAACTGCAGCTGTGTGCGTTATGTGTGCAATCGTCCACACAGAGACCCCAAAAATTTGTAGCCAGTCGTAGAAATAAAAGCAAAGCCTTTTTTACTAAGTATACGCTCATGCATATATATATATATAGTCCATATAGAAAGAGTGGCAACCAGAAATAGGCGGCAACGTTGACTCTGCCGCGCAAGGACAACAGCAGGCAGCCTGCGATAAAAGTGTTGCGATTTATGGCCAGGCTATGGCCAAAACCGTCGTCCTGGCGGGCTCTGTGCACGCCCAGCAGCACGGTCCAAACAAAACCCTCAACGACAAATATACCAAACAACAGCAACAACAACGACAACTAAAATGGCAACCAAGTTGCTAAAGTTTCTGGCTAATTGATTTTGTGATTTTATCTTTTAATGACTTTTTCGCTTTTGGAAAATTACCACGAAAGTGCGCTAAAATTACAACAATGCGCAGTGTATCGCAGTTAACTATTGTATATTTTATATTTGATTTTAATTACATTTTATATTGTTGAAATTTTTATGCACTGCAACACAATTTTATTGAAAACTACAAAAAAGTTCAGCCTAAAAGTATGCTAAGCTTTTATGTGAAACGCGCGCAAAACGCGCGAAAGTCGCGCGTCAAACGCGTTGTATGCAGTATAGCGTTTTGCAAAGCAGAAAAAGAAAGTATTGGGATTTTTGTTTAATCACACTAAGAAAACTTATTTTTCTCGAAGTGCAGATTTGGTTAAGTAGCTAAGGCTTGGTAAAAGAAATTAACAAAAATTTTGGACTGATGTGAGTACCAACTGATGGAGCATCAAAGCAGTTACAAGTACTTGGGTGTACACTTGAACAGGCGGTTTTAAAAACAGAATTTGCGTGGCCCGATGGATCCTAACCAGCAAAAAGCTTTACCTAAAAAGGCTTTGGCAGCCTGGTCAGAGAAAGCTACGTGGGATGACTGGAGGGATCTGTAGTGGCAATGGAATGCTAGAAATCCTGCATTGGATTCTACTTTAAAACATTTTGTGAAAGAAGCCATGGGTCAAAATGCATTTGCCCAAAACCTGGCCATACTTATGGGTCTCATTGACGATATTGCGCGTCTTGTACAGCTCCACTCGCGGGAACACTTTCTGTATCACTGGACTCGAATGCGCTTTTGGAGAGTGATACAACTTACATGAGTGAAGTGTATATTCTCCCCTTGCTCGATTCTTACGATTTCTTACGAAATTTACTCTAACGGATATAACACAATGAGCAAGGCGCCTGAGTGCTAGGGACTAGTCACCTTTCCTCAGTGAGCTAGAGATTGCAGTCGGTTTTCCAAACGGAAGTCTATGCAATTCTAAATGCCGCGAGCAAGACCCATGACAGAAAGTTGAGTGGGGTAACTGTAGGGATAATCACGGGTCATAATACATTTGGCCAACATATTGCTAATTTGGGCCTCGATGACGACCCAACTTGCGCAGCCTTTCTTGAAGAAGCCGACTCCACTTTCTGTGTTACGCTTCGGCTGTGATCACTCATTCAAGACAACACCGAGAGTCATAAGCAGCTTTTCGAAGTCTTCTCTAAGTTCGGCAAAACCATAAGTATAGAGTTCGAATAATTAATGTCTCCATTCGATGGTGTTACTGCTGTGCAATTCAATGTTTGTCGATATTGAAACTATATTTTTCATGTTGTTTTGTGGATTATGTTATATTACTGATATGGCGCCACAACAACAGCAAACCGCCATTATCTTTTAAACTAACATTCAAAGTTTGGGAAGAAACCTAATTAATTGTTATATTATGTAGCATAACAGTAATAACATAAAAGAAAGAGTAACAAGAATAAAAAGTTTGCGAACTAAGCAGAATCGATATTAAAAACTACATGCTTCTACACTCACAACAGCGCACACACACACACTCTCACACACACTGTCACACACACACACAAAGATTTCGGCAAGCCTAGCTAGCTTTGGCGCTTTTTTTGAATGTACATGTTTTGTGTGCATGAGCGTCACGCGTTTGAATGTGTGTGTTGTGTAGCTGAGCGTCTCACAAATCTAGAGTCTTGCTGCTATTTCACATCAAAATAAGTAACTATTCTTAAATGGAGTGTCGTGTTGACTCTGGAAAGCACAGTTTGAATCGACTACAAAGAGCGTTTTACAACTGATCAGTTTATTAAAAACCGTTTACTTTACAAACTCCAAGTGTTGTTGTTTCAAAGTGTACAAAAAATGAGAAAATATACTCAGAAGTCAGAAAAAAAGTATCAAACGCAAAGCAAATTGTCAAAATGTGCTGCCAGAAATAGGAAGGCACTGCGAACTCTCTTTCTATTACGATTTTGCTTATGACTCTCACTCAACACACATAGGCCATTCGAAGTTCCAGACAAACGTCAAAAGTCGACGCAGCTGGCCACAATGGCAATAGATTTGGATGACATATTGAAAACGTATTTGGTAAGAAAAGTTCATGGCAAAGAACATTTGGTCAGTTGGACATGTCAGTTTGGTTTTGATGCTAAATGCCATATGATTGTGCGTGGGTGTGTGTGGGTGTGTGTGTGTGGGTGTGTGTGTGTGGGTGAATGTGTGTGTGGGTGTGTGGGTGTGTGTGTGTGTGTGGGTGAATGTGTGAGACTATGCTAGCTGTGCGTTTTGCATACAATTGCTTCGTTAGCGCTTAAAACACATTCATTTCATTTGTAATGCACACACACACACACACACACACACACAATGGAAAAAAAGCGCAAAATTGATATTGCATGCCATGAATATTTTATGTTATCTGTGCACACTTACAACTTTCATATACTATGTGCATATATATTTTTTTCTCTTTGCTGCTCATGCAAAAATTGTTATATAATTTTATCAATTCTTTTTATTTTTATACCCTGTACCCGAAGTGTAAAAAGGGTATTTTAGATTTGTGCAATGTATGTAACAGGCAGAAGGAGGCGTGGCATCGAGTCGATATAGACATGTCCGTTTGTCCGTCCTTCCATATGAACGTCTAGATATCAGACACCATAAGTGGTAGAGGCACAAAAATTTATCAAAAGATGCGCATTTGCACCGAAAAGATGAAGTTTGTCGAATCACGTGGATATCTTTCTTTTACAGCCGCTCCGTTCAATCTATCATCTCAAAATTTGATAGAGGTTTGCGTCGAGTTTATGTGCGTTTCAAAAATTATCGAAATCGGATAAATACATCAGAAGTTATAGTCAAAAATATGCTAATTTCACCCCCTCCCCACCCCCCTCGCCAATAAACTGTGCCAAAATTGCACTGCATGTTGATATCGACACGTGTGAGCTAGAGTTACAAAATTTAGTGTGGAGACTCGTGTGACCCTAATCGTTGAAGATTTACCACGATTACTGCCACAGCCCTCACATATTGATTTGAAAATTTCCACAGACATATATGAATGTATTTTTGATCTATGTTACAAAAATCAACGTCATAGGCCCAAGAATACTGGAGTTACTAGTATAAAATTGATTTTTGCCCCCATAATAGCCGACTTCTCAATAGGAGAACTTGTCAATTGGAACTTCCCAATAGAAAAATGTTTACAGGCGTAGCGATTTTATGAAAATAGATATAAAAGTGGAAACTTCCGTTATAATTTTACCGTATTTAGTGTTTATAAAGAAGAGGGTACAGGGTATTCCACTATCGGGCACCGTCCCAATCAATTTTTTTCTCTTTGCGATGTGGCATAATTTTATGCCTGAATTTGGCAAATGAAATTTCGCACAAAAATTTATATTGCATATTGTTAGGCGCAACGTGCACTGAGAAATCAGCGGCAAAATGTGTGTGTGTGTGTGTGTGTGTGTGTGTGTGTGTGTGTGTGTGTGTGTGTGTGTGTGTGTGTGTGTGTGTGTGTGTGTGTGTGTGTGTGTGTGTGTGTGTGTGTGTGTGTGTGTGTGTGTGTGTAGGTGGATGAGTGGCAACAATGGCACTTCGTTAGTGCAACAACAATAACAGCAACACTTGCGGCCAAATCAAAATCAAATTAATTAATGTCACAAAATTTAATAGAATTTTGTTTATGTTATTTTTATTGCAACTTTTTTTTTGATTTAAGCACAGTTTTTACAGCTTGTAATTTAATTGCATATTGTGAAAGGCAAACCAAAATATGTAATTACATAAATAGAAAGTTCGTAGAAAAAAAAGCGGCACACAAATGCATTAATAATTATGCTAAAAATTCTAATTATGGCTAGTGAATTTTATGTTTATAAAAGCATGTTTTTTTTTGTACAAATAAATAAGATACAAGCATTTAAACATGCATTAAGAGTAGGCAGCTAATTAGCTGTGAAGCCAAAATTATTTTATTCATTTCTAATCAATGGCCATAATAAAAACATGGGTAAGATTTGAGTGACCGACAGTGGGATACGCTTTACACAAAAAGCTCACATGAGTTTACATTGTAACGAGCCACAGATTTGAACAGAACAACTCAGCGTCAGGGTTTCTCTATGAAAAGGTCAATCTACGCTTTAATAGCTTTACAACGGTATACGACTCGAGTGGATCCGACGCGCCAGTCAAAAGTGCAAAAGTATCTGTAATTCATAGCTAGTGAGCAACAGCACTTCGTTAGAGTTTCTTTCTTTCGTCACAGCACGAACTACCGTTCGTTGTAAGATTTGTGCCTCTTGGCAGCACACTTATAACGATAGACAAATGCACTCCAGCCAGTTTCTAAACCTGTTACATAAGATGCTGAGCATCCAATCCGCTGACGCACTACAGATCGCCCAAACGAGTATGCTAACACAAATGAACACGAAGAGGACTTAGGTCTAGCCGGTCGTTTAGGTCGTTTTTTTAAATCAGGATTTCCCTAATTCTTGCTTCTTAACTGGTCATAATAACCCATTATCGGGTTACGGCCTGATGTAAATACATTCTTTCATTGAAATTGTGGTTATACGTGGTGGGTCCCAAACCCTACGCACAACCCTTTTAAGGCTTACTGGTCTCGAAAGAACCCAGTACAATTATTGGTCGCCTCATACGACAAGCTTTGAGGTGGTGTTATCTAACCTGCTCACCACACGGGGGAAAGGATTTCCCTAGTGTTCGCTTGGTGCAAGTCAGAATAATTACCACATGCAATGAGCTGACTCAGTGGTTCACGACCTGACCGATGGAGTACAATGCAGTAGCCGTCAACGAAGAAACTCTGCTGGCCTCCAACGTAGCACCAATTTCCTTTTTTCTTTGTACCTCTGGTTTCTACCGGCACCGTGAGCAGATAATAAAAATATCAAGCTATATCTTATTATATTTATTAGTGACATTCTGCATTACTAGTGCAATAATTGGACAAGCGGAAGCCTCAACGGCAACACTGCTCAACCGCACTATACTGTACCCAACTCTACGGCGACCCTGATCCCGTTCGTCCTTATCTTAACTATGCTCCTAGCAACAGCGATTATAGAACTACTGCTTAATGTCTAAAAGTCAGAGTTCACCTTACTTAAACTATCTTAAACTCCCCACTACCACACACGAACCACTATCAAAAACCTAACAGCATCCACAGAGGAACTATTCCCATCGCTTAAGAGTGGAGTGTACTTTTAATTTCTGAATAGTTCTCATTTCTGGATGGTTTTTTAATGCTTGATTAAGTTAAGTAAAGGGTTTTCTTCAACACTTACCAACTCTTTGTCGATAATATAGCAGCATCTGGATAGCCCCTTAAGGGATCGTGTATACGCCGCAGTTTTTGTGTTCGGTATATTAGCAAAGTGGGTGCTACAATGCAAAATGACGTTGAGTAATACCCAAACAATCGGTCAAGGTAGTAAAGAGCTTCTTCTTTTGATGCCGAGACAAGAAAACCTCGTCTGGAAAATGTGTTGCGAAAGGCCGTAGTACATCAGGATGAGACAATATTGAGAGTGTCCCGTTGCTCGCATACGCAGATGGTCATTGGTCGTACTCAGCGAGAAGTAATCGGAGCCTTTGCGGCTATTGTAAGAGAATTTGCTAGGACAAGTCTGCTTGTAAATTAACAAAGTTTATGTTTTCTTCGGGTAAAGAGATCGGTGGTTGTGCTCTCAGTTTGATGAGGAAAACTATTTTTGGGATGTTCTCAAAGATAACGTCTACCATGGTCACATCAACATAATGAATAACGATGTCAGCAGAGATCACTTTGGTCTCGACGAAGGCAACGAAAGGACAGGCCATGCCTTAGTTGGAAGGACCAGGTAGAGAGCACACTAACTAGTTTTGGTATCACCGATTGGATAAGGCGCACGCAAAGCAGATGCGCCTGGAGGGCCGCTTCACATCAGGCCGTAGTCCGGTTACATGTTCTTATGGCCAGTTAAGAAAAAGAAAGGGTTTTTCAATAGGGATTGTGTAATGCTTTTATAAATATTTTGGTCAAAAGTTTTGGTGATAGATTTTGAACGTTTTTAAAGAAATCAAATAATTTGAAATCCGCTTCAAAGAGACATAAAGAGGCTGTAGCGTTGAAAATCGGTTAAGCGAGAGTTCCGGCAAATCGTTAAACAATTTTGTTTGAGTCCTCTTAGACGGACATGACTTGACAGCTTTGTTAGCCGACTGGACCAACTCATAATCAGCAACGCTTCACCCTGTGACATACAATACCCAAATGTATGGTACACTTGAGAGGGTATAATAAGAGCAAAATTTAGACTAGACTTGTGTGATTAATTTAGGCTAAAATTCTATGCAATTTACCAAATAGAATTTGTTGCACATTATAAAAATGTTGCTGTATTTTATTATGTAAATTGCGCAACAACCGCTACAAATTGGCCAATATTTAATTAAAATACGTATAAATGCAGCTCAAATGAACAATCCGGCAACATTTTGCATAAAAACAATCGACACAAATTGCTTGCCAACTCTCAACTTGGTCAGAACTCCGAACATGTTGTTAGCCTTTAAGCGCACGCTCTTTAAACATTGAGCCCATCAACGAACTGTCAACGCATAAAGCGTGTCAAACAATTCAGAACACACACACACACACACACACACACACACACACACACACACACACACACACACACAACCTTACACTCTCTCACAAACACACACATATGCATATATAGAGAGTGCAGTCATGACGCGTTATGACCTCAGCGCTGCCAACTGAAAGACCACAAAAATAAAAACAAATGGCAACACAGACAGCAGGCAATACAGAGAGTATAGGGCACAAGTCGGAGCTATAGAGTTGAGAGAGTACCAACTTTGTGATACACTTACAATGCAGTCAACGGCAAGGCATATCCATTTCAACATATGAGCCATCTGTCGTCTCAAGGCACTAAATTTTTTGTGAGACATATAGAGAAAGAGAGGTGCAAATAACATGAGTCGACATAATCTCCCTCACAGACGTTTGCACAAGAATGAGAAATAGTGCCTTAAAAAAGAGCGAGCGTCGGCAGATGGCTCATACCTTGTAATAGATATGCATTGGTCATCAGTTCGCTGTTGTTTTAACGGCTTTATGGGGGGTGTTTTGTGATATTAGTTGCTATGCATGCTTGAATTCACTTGACTCCGTGATTGTCGTTCGTCTGTTCGTTGCTCCGCACGCTTTGGACAGTAGTGTGACGTCGCAAATCGCTAAAGCAAACAAATAAAAGCCTTTACACCTATTGCCCTTCCCCCAGAGTCACGATTCCTCTAAATTTGAGCTAAAGTTTTCAAAAGCATATTATTTTCCAAATCTTAGGTAAAATTAATATATAAAAAAAATTATTTTGAGATGTCTTTACTGTTTTATGTAACTTTCTGCATATTAATTTGCATAAAAATATTTACAGCAGAGGAAAATTGATTTTTCTCACCTATCTTTTTATCCTTAGTATTCAATAGTAACGAATAGTAGGAGGAAAGAAGTCATAAAAGCAATTATTTTTTTTAGGCAAGTTCAAATTCATCAGATTTACAAGTGAAACATCTGAATTTATCTTAACTTATGAAGATCAGAACTTTTAATTTATGCTACAATAGTTCTTCCACATCTTAAACAAACTTTACTTCTTAAAAGTAGACTCTTTTAGTTTTTGGTCACTCTTCTCAACCAATCGTTCATGTCGCATCTTTTAAAATACTAGTATCGCTTATTATTCGAAATAGCAGTCAGCGAACATACAATTTTGTGAACACGAAACACAACAGCGCCCACACAAACATAAACATGCTTAACTGTTTTTGGTCTTCTCTCTACCCGCCATTCACATGGCAGCAGGACAGCAGCACAGAAAAACACAAAATTGTTGTTGTTTTTTCAATGTTCAATGTTTTTAGCATTTAACATTTACTTTTTTTTCAACGTAAAACCAAATATATTTGGAAAACTTGCTTGAACCTTTACCTATCATGATATGAAATAAATCATTAGCCAAAAATATGTACAAGCACAGATAGAACACTGATAAACCCGATTTTGTGCAAAACTCAAACCCCATCCTATAGTGTATACAAATGGGTGCATAGTGCACCACAGTACACAATAGTGGCTCGGAACAGCAGCTGAGCTTTCATGGAACTTTGTCATAACTTCAAAAAGCCCGCCACTTGGCCAAAAGTGCTGACAGTTATTATGCAACTGACAAAGTTCCAAACGCAACCAATGAACCCAAAAACAAAAGATGCTGGAAAACGCATCAAAAGCAATTTGTTTGCAACTCGTTGGAAATCGGAAACTGCAAAGCTGTTGCGCAGGAACTTGCAACGATTTTATCTGATTTGGTTTAAATTTTCAATTTACGCATTGCGAGCGCGTCAATTATATAAGGCAACACAGGTGCCTATGCCTGTAGCTGCAACTGGGTTTGGGCTTTGGCCAATCGGTGGTGCAGCTGCAGGTGGAGTGGCAGTGACAGTTGCAGTGGCAAGGGCAACAGCGCAATGCCAGCAGCACGTACTAGTTGCCATAGCTCTGTGCAAATTTTCACGAACGTTTCGACAGCGCTCACCTGGCCTTTCACCGTTGTATATTTCACAACCTGAATGCCTAATTGTGGCACACACACACACACACACACAAACGCCGAGAGACATAAGCTCATTACGCATACGCCATGTGGTGGCAGCCAAGGCAAACAATGGAGACGACACAAGCGTTGACGACACGGCGAGTGACTGAGACGCTTCTAGATACAGAGTAGGAGAAGGCAAGAGCGAGTGCGACGATGCTGACACATTTAACCGCATCATAAACGTTTGAACCGCATTTGCACGCATGAATTAAGCGCTGCACGAAAGTAACTGTAACTGCCACTGCAACTGTTACTGTTACTGTAACTGTACTAGCGGCATGTGATGCTTCATACCAATTACCAAGAAACAGGCCAAAACACGTACAACCCACATACAAACAATGATCTCTGGACATGTTTACCGGAATGCAATGACGTCGACGTTACCGTTAGTTGCCAAGTGGCCAAGTTGCCGGCTGCTGCAGCTTTAATGTACTCTTTGTTATTGTCGCAAAAGCAACCAAACATTTTAAACTATACTTTTGATATTGACGATTGATCAAAATCAATTAGGAAGTTATCAACATTATTGCATTTGTGCGCTCTTCCGGTCATAAATCTAATAAAAAAGGCTCACACACACACACATATGACATAAACATAGCTTAAACGAAGTCTGAATACTCTTAAAGTTACGAATTTTTAGTATAGAGTAGAGATTCAGTCTTGGACAAACACAACCTAGTCGTTTCTGTCAATCCTCCAAAACGTTTGCGCTTAAGTCTTCCAATGGGCACACTCCCAATCAAACCATTGACCAGTCTGTTGGCATGTTTGATCTATCTGGTTTGGTGACGGGGTGCACCAAACAGATGCGCCTTGTGAAGCGACTGGTAAGGCGTTCATGCGGCCTGTCAAAAAAAAGCCTAGTCAACGATGATCAGTCATTTTCTCATTTTATCATAAAAGATTAACTTTTTAAAGTTTTGATTGAAGATCATTCGTACAACATATGTGTGATAACCGAACAATGTTTAACAATAAATGACAGATACTACAACATACGCTCAGTGGAACTAGGTTTTAAAACACTGAACCGTGTTTATCTATTGAGCTTTGATATTTTATAGATTAGGTTAAAATGGCTCATTGGGATATAGTCGTATATAAAACTGACTTCGATCTCCTTGTCTCCACTTGAGAAGCACGCTTGAAGGGAGGACCAAACCAATGCAGTTATGAAGTGCGCTCGATTTTCTTGTAACTTGAATCATATTTTCCAGAAGGCCGGATAAGAGCTGCATGAAACCAAGCAGCCCGACACAAAGCTTCAAAAGAGCTAAATTGGTAGAAACACATGAAAGCAGTTTGGATACGTCGTATGCCAAAAAAGAAAGTAGATCACTTTCTATATCTAGAATATATGGAAATTAGCTAACAACAATTACAATGAAGCCTTAAAAAACTCAACTAGACATACTTTCACTTTTATAGTTCGAAAGTGTTGGAGCTGGATCGCAAAGAAACATGACTTTCTGTTCAACTGTATGTGGAAAACTCGATCAAAATGTGTACTAAAAGTCTGACCATACCCAAAATCAGAAATTGCTTCGATTTAAACTAAGCGTTTATAATAACCATAGCAAAACTAAACACTAAAACGAGACGAACGAGAATTCAGTCATTCCTCTTGGTGGATGTCAACGAAATGAAGCGCATAAGCCTGCAATATCTCATATCAATGTCACTATATATCGCAGTTGCGTGCCAAGTGTCCAAACTTAAAAAAAAACCAGATCTAAGGACATTCAATGTAAATAAAGGAAAGGAGCCAAAGGCCTATGACAAATTTTTAGAGGACTGCACGAAGGCTACAACGTCTGGCGTTTACTGGACCTATGTGAACAGCATGGAACATAATGTCACTATGCGTTGTGAGACAGATTTCTTTGGTGGCGGCTGGATGGTCATACAACGTCGTAATACTGGCGCATTCGATTTTCACGAAACTTGGAATAGCTACAAATACGGTTTTGGTGATCTGACTGATGAGTTTTGGTTTGGCCTAGAGAAGATATTTATCATTGTTAAGCAGAAAAGGCACGAAATAATGTTTATCCTGGAAAATGCAAATGACACGAGGCGCTATGCGCTCTACGATAGTTTCACGCTTCGCAACGAGGAGCGCAACTATGAGCTGCGCAGCGTGGGCGCTTATGTGGGCGATGCTGGTAACTCTATGGAATACCATGTTAACCAAATGTTCTCTACGATCGATAAAAAGAACAATGGTAAGGACAAGACAGATTGTGCCAAGACTTTTTCGGGCGGTTGGTGGTTCAACGATTGCTTTATGAGGTGCGATATGTCCGTTTTTATGGCTATAAGTTACGTTAAATGTTTGATTTATTTAAAGCAACCTGAATGGCGATTATCCTACTGCTGAACAGCAATTTAAACGTTGTCAAAATTGCATGATCTGGAAAACAATGCCTGAGGATATACCGCTGACATTCACGCAAATAATGATACGTCCGAGAATCAAGGAAAATTGGGTATAAAAACGTATAAGTTCACGTAGCAAAGTATCTACAATAAAATCTGAAGCAAAATGTTCGGGTTATTTTTACCACTCAAACGCTATACAACTTTTCAATCACAAAAGGTTCAGAGGGAAGCTAAGAACAATGACTAATTGACCAAAAATACGTTAAACAACAATGGTATAAAGTAGTGCAATGAGCACTTAATATCCTTGGCTGTGCGCATACTTTTTGTATAGAGTATTGAGTTCCCTCAACTATTCAGTTAGTTGTTCTTGTAGAATTGTATTCTATTTCATCGTAATTGTGTTTTACTTAGTTACCTTTAGAAATGTGAAATATTTTTGAGGTTTGACTTGCTTCTGTTTTCTTGTTTTACGCTCTGCTTTTTTTATGGTCTATTTTTTTTAGTAGCTTGTTTTCCTTTTAAGGTTTTTTTTTTTGTAGTGCTTCCGTTTTCTGCTATAACGCTTTTCCCATTTATTTACGCATTATATTTGGCCCAAATGCAATTTTTGGCCACAAATTGAGTAATAGCGCAAAATGAAACGTAATTTCTACAAATCGTAGCTATATTTTTTTGATTTAATAGCGCCAAAATATTTGAAGAAGGTTTTAAGCTGCTTGTCAATTTCAATTACACTTCAAAACACGCCAAATTGTGGTAAAAATATGCCAAGAACTTCAGCGAAGCCTTACAAATTGTACGCTCATCCTACTTGTATGTATGTATGTGTGCGTATGCATTCAATTAAGAGAATCTTTAGAAATTCAAGCGAAATACTTGAGTTTATGCAAATAAGAAATGCTACACACACACATATGTACGGTTTCTGGTAAGCCAAACTCTTCAGCATATTAACAAAATTTCAATCACACTTCATTAGCAGAGAAATTTGAATAGCTTGCAAGGAAGATAAATACTCTGGCAGTTGGCTGTGCGCAGATAAAGAGTATCTGTTAAGGAGAGGGAGTGCTGTGAGTTGAGGTGAAATGCAGTTAAACAGACTTGTGTGTGTGAGTAATTAACACCGCAGGAAACCGTACTGGTTCGAAAACCACTCCGAGCCTCTTGCATTGTATTGCCCAACTAGCATGTGCTACAGACAGTTGTCATAGGAACAAGTATGTAAGTAGTTGCAAACTAGTTTGGTTGGTTTTATAAGGCACCAGTTCGGCGCAAGCTAAAGCAGCCGAAAATGGGAAACACTTTATTACATTCTGAGTATCATTTTGTGTTGTGATTTCATACGTTTATTTAGTTTCAAGTATTATTAATATTTAACAATAAGCAAATTAATTAAGTAATTGTAATAACCGGCAACCTACACACTGTCAGTCTCTCTCGCAAATCAGCTGGCCTTGGTTATCGGGCATCTACCGAACATCGTATGATCTATAGATATCGATATGCCATGGGCTCGATAGATAGTTCTCTGTCTGTGTAACATTTTGTATTTAAACATTATAGCAAAAGTACCATTGAGATAAGACCACGGTAAATAACAGAATAATGCAAGCAAAAGCGAGGCGCATTGGAAAGAGAAAACTATAGAAAGCAAGCGGGCAAAAGTAAGCAAAAAAGTTAACTTTATCAAAGTTAATCGAACACTCAGCAATACAGGTAAGTAGCTAGTAATAGTAGTAAAAAAAAAAAGTAGTATCACCTCCTAGTCCAGTGGTCAATCAAATCCCGCACCTCTTCCACATGGTAATGTAATCGTGGTTCCATCGATGGCATCAAACTTACCAATTCTTTCCAACCCCATGAGCATAGCAAGCTGCGGACACGATCTTAAAGGCTGACCTAGCGCTATGTGCATGGCAATGCATCTCTTATACATGGTCTTGATCTTGATTGGATCAAAGGCATCAGAACTATGTGCTACCCCTCAACCTCTTCAGAGCCAACGCCATGTGCATGTCACAGCACATCTTTAACATGATTTTGATCTTGATTAGATCAATCGCCTTAAAGCTTAGTTTTCTTTAATTCTCTCCATCATCATTTACTGCGGGCATGGCCCAAAATGCCAAGTACATTCCCAAACTCTTACACTTGGTTTTGGCTTGAGCAACGTAACAAAACCATGTGCTTTCTCTAATCCTTTGCAGACCCAACGCTATATAAATGTCACCACACCACTTCCACAAAAAAAAGGCATGTGGACCCTATGCTATATAAATGTCACTGTACCACTTCCACATGATCACGATATAAATCTTCTCCAGCATCATTTACTTCGGACGTGGCCCAAAATGCTGACCGAATGCTACTTTTATTCCACCCCAAACACTTGGTCTTGATCCTAGTGGGATCAAACGTATAAACACCATGTGCTCCTCCTAATACTCTCCAGTATTGCATGCTGCTGGTGGATATTATCATAATTGTGTAGACGTACTTTTTATACTCTGCCCACAAGGTGTAAAAGGGTATTATAGATTTGTACAATGTATGTAACAGGCAGAAGGAGGAGTGGCAGACCTTATGTTCCATGGGCAAAAATGGTCAGGAGCAATAGTCAAGTCGATATAGACATGTCCGTCTGTCCGTGCTGTAGCACCGTTCTCGGAGACTTTAAGAGCTAGATCAAAATTTGTTTACCAAAAGATGCGCATTGTACTTATTCAGTGCAAGTTTGTCGAATTTTGTCGATATCTCACCCCCTTCCCCCGTGACTGATTTTTGCGGTTCTATCCCACACCATAAAAGCTATCCAATTGAAACTTGGCACATTTATGTACACTTTTATTGTGCACTTGTAGTGTAAAATTGATATCGGATAAGAACTTTAGAAGATGTAGCTAATAATGTGCCAATTTTAGGCGCCAGAAATGTTAAAGTTAACATTTATGTTAACCAAATATGGTACGTTAGGCTTAAAAATCAAACAATTTTTCCGCACCATCCCCCCTACCCCCGTAGTACCGTGACCGTTATAACGCCCATACCCTTCAACGCATCGATACAAAAATTTGCATGAAATCTGATTTTCATGGCAAAAATGAGTACAAGGTATCGGGCACCGTCTCGACTGTCTGCTTCAAATTTTTTTCTACCATGGCAGTCGCACATAAATTCAATTCTAGTTGTCTTATTAGTTACCATCTCAATAAATAAGAAATAATCGCTAACAGCGTCAACGTCGCAGAGTCGTCGTGACTCAACTAACTGGACAAGCAACTGGACACTTATAGAACATAACCTCGTTCCCATTTACCCCGGGCTTTCGCATTCTCCATCACAAAGATGAAGAGGTTACGGAAGAGGGAATCGTCATAGCTAAAGCTTGGTATTAAAAGGCGAAGTCGAAGTCTACCTTGATGAAGCCGCGCACCAACTTTGCAGGGATACCAAAGTCAGACAGTTCGGCATATACGCTATCCTTTTACGGTGTTAACAGTGGTAGGTGTAGCTTTGGTAATCGTGAGACATGGCGTTGTATGAGTATCTGGTCAATGATGGACTTACCAGGCCTAAGAGCACACTGATAAGGTCTAATCAGTTCTTTCGCAACTGGCCTTAGTCTTTCAGACAATACGCTCGATAGGGCTTTATATGCAAAAGAAAGAATGCTGATACCAGGGTAGTTAGCGCACACCGTGGGATCACCCATATTACGTTTCTTTTTTTTTATATAATTTACAATTTTTGATAAGATACGATTTGTTCGGCACTCTCTATTAGTTGAGAGTGGAGCTCGCCAAGCGCTCTTTGTCACAGTTTGTCAATACTATTAATATGCGAACCAGTTCACAACCAGTTGCGTTGGTACTAGTTACTGGCAGCAGTAAGCAAATTTCGTGCAGAGTGACACAAGAACTACTTACTATACAAAATTCAGCGCTGGTCTGTAGGGTGACGCACACACACAGACACATTCTCTGCCACACACGCACACACACTTATCGGTGTACCACACATACACTTAGCAAATGAAATGTTTGCAGCACAATGTTGGTTTGTTGGCTGACTGCTGATGACAACATTTGAAATTGGAAGTCAACCTGCTGAATATTTTAGCAAATATTTCAACTAAATTGCTAGCCATCTATGGCTAGCCATGGCGCTGCCAACTTGGTTCAAATGCAACAACAAAATAACTATTATTAAAGCACTTGCAGTTTTTAAGCTTTTGAGTGCACTCGTGAGAACTCTGACTTTTAATTAACTTAGCTGCAAAATGCTTTTATCGTATCTCTTTTTTTTAACGGTTCAAAAATATAGCGCAGGTATTAAACAAATAACTAAAAAAAAAACATATTAAAAATAATAGCAAAAAAAAGATAAGTTTGAAAAAATTTGTGGCATGTATTGAGGTATGAGTGTTGGAGCTGCCATAATGCTAAAAGCATCTATGAAAATATGTTGCCACAACAGTGCATAAAAACCAGCTAGCGCGAGGCAGTGTGTGGCATGACTTCACATATCGCCCAGGGCGCTACTAAAATATTATTTCATGAAATTTGCTTAAGGTTGCAGCAACGGCAGCAAGCGCAAAAGTTTGCTTATCCTTGAAAGTTTATTTTACGCCGGAAATAAACAAAATTGCGCTAGTTGAACGCTGAGCATGCGGCATATGTTGCACGGCAAGTTTTGCCGAGTGAGTATGAATGTGTGTGTGTGTGGGAGAGATAGTGCTCGCCCGGATATATGAATGAGTGCGCACAAAAAGCAGAGCTTAGCGAAACCCTCGCAAATTCGCAAAGGCAATGCAATGGCTAACAAACAGGTGACTAGGTGTTATGTGTTAGTGAGTGTGCTGCGTATGTGGGAGTAGGTGTGTGAATGTGTGTGAGTGAACTATAATACACCATTTGTATTATTAGGGTGCCTTTGGGTGCTCAAAATGGCTTTAAATAATAACTCCAAAACTAAAGTTTGCATACTTTTAAAGCTTAACCAGCCGCTAGAGTTCGCCGCTACGCGCCGAACACCTGTTTTAAGTTTAGTTTGACTACAATTTTGGGAAGTGCAAAATATCAAGTTCAAAAATGGAAAATAAACATAATCGTAACAAGCTTGCTATAATGCAACTTCGACAAATTTCGGATTCCATTGATTGTATACCCAATGATAATATTGACCCTGCAGTAGTACAAAACCAGCATAGTGCACAATTAGTCGATGCTGCTTCGAGATTAGCTTTAGAGCCAAATCGTCAAGAAATATGGATGAAAGTGATTGGATTATTTACAGTGCTATGAATATATTTAAACAGTTACATATTTTTGAAAAACCGTTACCAACTATTGGGAAAAGGATGTGCCCATAGCAAGCGTCTTTATATTTGAAGAAAGTTTCAGAATGAAGAGGAATGTGTTTGCCTGCCTGGTGTCGATGTTACCGCAATTGGTCAAGAAAGACAGCAACTTTCTAAAGTTCATTCGAATGGAAAAGCCCGTTGCATATGCCGTGCACAATCTGCATACAATTGTTATTCGCTCGCAAGATTTTTGGTCGCTACAGCACCAGCGGCGGTCGCTGTGTTGAATCAAACTGTTACTTCATTGTATGGGATGCGACTGTTTTAGCGGCAGGCCACAGGGATGGTGGTCCCGAAAGAATCCAGTGTCATGGCAAGCTTTGGCCTGCTGAGGTGGTATTCGCTAACCCGCTCACCAAACAGGACATGTGATCACTTCAGGATTAGAATCATACAAGGGATGCTTAGATCTGGAACCGGAAAACTACTATGTGCATATTGATTGGGAAGCGTCCTCAATGATCGCTTTGCTCTTTTCAGTCAATCAACCTATACAACAGACTTTCGTATTGTTTTTGACCTAACCTAAAATACCACCTGAAATTATATTATATTCTATTTTTTGTATTCTCTAAAAGATTTGGTAGAAAAAACAGGGTATCAACCTCAATACATACTATTTGTCCTTTAATTTCCTAATTTGATTGTAAAAGTCTGAAGTAAATCAATTTTGTTTCAACAATCATGCAAATCTGATGAGAACTGTGAATATTAATGCAAAAATGTCCATTTTAAGCACCTTTTCCAATTAGCCTCATAAAAATTCATGTGCCATATCCGGCAGCTGAAGTTAGGGGCAAAATGTGACTCTAGTAAGAAATCGTTAGGACCCTGCAAAGTCAGAGTATTCACCTCACTCGTGTGAAGAGTGTCACTTTCCAACATTTCCCTCGAGCCGAGCTTTAGATGACTTGCAATGACTTCAATGAGGCGCAGAGATGTTAATGAGAGCTCGCAGATCTTTCCGCTTCTGACGAAGAAGATATTTAAGGGCTATTCGCTTGGGTACGTTCGCATAGTGTTTTATAAGCATTCCATTGCCACTACAGATACATACAGTTATCCTACTCCGCTATTGCTGCGTCTGCTAGCTGCTTTCAAAGCCTTTTTGAATACAAAGACTTCAAAAATGATTAGATTTAACAGTGCACCACTTGAGGTAGTTTCTCTGTGGACTGAGCCATTGGTTTCTTCCGCCAAGCCACTCATTAAATTTTTTCTATGTGCCTGATTTGAACTATGTATAGCCAGTGTTCATCGCCAATCTAAGATCAATCAATTCGACTGAAAAGAGCCCAGCGACCGTTGATGTCGTTTCCCAATGAAGGCGCATTTAAAAGTTTTCCAGTTCCAGATCTAAGCATTCTAAAACTAGTTCAAGTCCTGAAGTGGCTCAAGCAGAGAATCTGATTATGGCTTAGGTGAGAGCAGGCAGGCCAATAGTATTTTTGATCTCCAACATTCCATTACTCAGCTTGCGCCTTCACCAGCGGTCAATTATGCAACATCCTCATCTTAATGGTGAAGCGGAATGTGTAATAGACAACTAACTTTTCATCTCCAACATTACATTACTTTACTTGCCAGCGATCGAATATGTATCATGCTTATCTTCATGGTGAAGCGGAATGTGTCCTAGACAACTAACATATGATTTCCAACATTTCATTACTTAACTTTCGCGCTCACCAACGATCGAATAAGCATCATCCTCAACTTTATGGTAAACCAGCTCTTCTGAACTTGAGGCAGACAGATTTATAGATACAGACAGATTGAATGTACATTCACTGTATAGTAGGAGATTGGTTCATGGGCCAAGTATTGTCACAGTCGTTCAATAGTTAGTTTACCTGATGCAAATCTATTTTGCTTCCTTTCACGCTTTAGATGATCAGCCCAGTTCAAGATCTTCATTAGCACGAATGGAATGCCGCCCGCTAAAAGAAGCCTAGTGCCATCAATATTGAGTGTGACAGTAGATGCAAATATCGTCTAAATTACGCTTGAGAAGCTCAATATTGAACGTCGATGACGAGCTGGTTGAAAGTTCAGCTCATCATTAATTACATCGATAAGCTTCATCTACATAAATGTTGATTGCTTATGTGGATTCATGGTTAAGATTCGATATTTCAAAAGTTCCTAGCGTCTTATTTTCTTTTCTAACTTTTACTGTGCCGTATTTACTTAGTTTTAAAGATACAAAAAAAAAAACATGCTAATAACCTTTCGCTTCTTTTTGCAAATAGCCTTTTTTTCGAAATAAGTTCGATTGAATTAAAGCATATTGCCTTCTTTTTCTCTATATCTCGGCATTTCTAATCAGATTTTATGCATGAAATATTTAACAATTCCACTAATTGCTTCTCTATTCACAGTTAAGCTTTCGATAAGAAAACTTTAAAACTGCTATCTAATAAAAACATTATTTCGTTCCCTCAAATTAAATTATATTTTGAACATAACCTCACTTTAATTACCCCTACAATTACTGCCACCTTCGGGCTTGACCTCTGCAGAAAACCAAGAAAAAAAGCCAGAAAAAGTCAAGAAAATAAAGAGACCAAAGTAATGCAAGCCAACTGAAAATAAGTAAATATAAAATGTTGTAATTTAGCAGAATATTTGCAGAGCAATTATTTTCATAGCCATGGCAACGACAGAAACAACAACAAGGCCAAAAACAAAAGTGAATTGTTGGCAGCGGCCATTAAGAAAACATTTAATTGTTATTTTTACCAAATGAATAGCAAACGGCCTGAAGCAGTAGCAGTAGCAGTTGCAGTTGCAGCAGCAGCAACAGTGGAACAGAGGTATTCACCATACGACACAAATTGCGGTGTGCTCATTAGGACTACAATGCGTATAAGGATTTGGGGAGGCACTGTGGTAAGGCCACGCCCCCTCTCTTGGCAGTGCATTCTTTTATATACATCTTTGTTACTGCACTCGCTGGCATCACCTATTTGGCTAGCCACGTTGACAAAGCACTGGGTTGTCAGTGCCTGGGCCCAGGTCACGAGCAGCACTACTGGTAACAACTGTACTGGGCCAGGTCCGGGCTAGCTTGCGGCTGTATGCCAAGCCAAGTGCTGCTCCGGTTGGGACATAGCATGCAAGCCGCTGTTGCGCTATTAACTACGGTTTTTTAGTCAGATTTTTCCGTTTTTGGGGCAAAAAAAGCAAAAGGTGGCAACGTTTCACACATAAAAAATGTTAATTTCGAAAGCGGCTTTATGGAAAAGAGATCTGTGATGTTAGCGACAGAAGCATTGAAAATTAAATTTGTGGATCTGGCAACCCTATTTGTAGAAGAACATCAAATTGGTTCAACTGTTTTATAGAAAAGAGTAACCACATTGGCCTCAATGGAAAGCGAGATTTTTTAACAAAATTTCAACATCTGGCAACACTTGAACAGAAATGACAACTCTTTTGAAAAAAATGACCAAATTAGCAGTCCAATCAAACTTAGTTTTAAACAAATATTTTGAAGAAAGATGATGCCTCATCTTTGAAGCTAAAACATGAAAAACTGCAAACAGCTTAAGTATAAGATGACATGGCAACCCTAAAGGAACAATATTATATTCAATAAACTTACGCAAATCCAACTATTTGAACAAAAATGACAACTCTTTTGAAAAAATGTGACCAAATTAGCACTGAAATCAAACTAAGTGTAATTGATAAAACATTTGATATTTGAAGCTAAGACCAGAAACAGAAAAACTACAAAGAGTTTAAGCAGTAAGATGACTTAGCAACCCTATAGGTACAATACTATAATCAAATCGTCAACAATTTCTCTCAAATACCAAAAATGAACCACTGTTGAACAGCTATTTAAAAATAATGCAAATATTATGAGTTTCATCAGTATCAAGTTTCCAGGTTGTAACATAAAATATGGGAGCGAAGGCTGCGGGATAGAAAAATACATCGAAAAGCTTGAAAACGAGCTACTAAAAGATAACACATCTATTATTTCAGCGTAATAGCAACTTTAAGAACCGAACAGACTGAAAAGATTAAGAAATTACTTTTGTATTGGTACACATACATATACACTATGGGGTCCTACACATTCACGCTTGCTCTCAATGTCGATTTCGATTACGACTTGTCTTAATGACTGAGAACTACCAACTCTGATAATATGGCCAAAATGATAAAACATCAACTTGGCAAGCCTGTGTATGTTCAAATCAATCCTTAAATCTAAATTGGATTTCCAATTGAGTACAGATATGATTTAAGAACAAGCTTATCGACATTTACAGTGAAAGTTGGCGTGGATTATAAAGCCCGTAAAATAGTACTAAACAACCTTGTCGCACATTTTTTTCTACACTAATTAAAATAAACAAAATAGCAACAAGAACTTTGGTCACAGTGGTCTACGTCCAACAGAGCGTATACGCATCATTAGTTCGACGCATGCCGACAAACCAGGACAGGAAAAAGTCAGTGTGCCCGTTGGGCGAGCTCGTTTGCAGGTGAACAGTAGTTCAGCTCATTTCAGTGCAGTTAATGAAAATGGCACAAGGTTACAACCGCTGACACGGCGCATGTGAATTAAGGGCTCGAGGGGGACAGGGAAAGAGCAAGAGATAGTCGTTGTGAGAGGGCGAGCTAAAGTACATTAGTTGACTTGCGGCATTTTAGGTTTTAGTTTCATTAGCTTGCTGTCAGCCTGCGTGTGTCTGTGTGTGTGTGAGTGAGTGTGTGTGAGTGTGTGTTCATCGCAAATGCAACAACTCTGTTGACATGGCATTGACATGCGCTTTTGTCGCATGCAACATAATGAACGGAAACCAAAGCTTGTTTAGAAAGTTAAATACTGTTCAAATATGGCTTTAAAAGTTGTGTTAATAAAATTTGCTCACCAAGACCTAAAGGCTTGCAAGTGGTTATTGTTGACTTGTACTCTTTATAAGGAAGTAATTCGGAACTAAATACTTTTGCATAATCTTGAACCAATTTTCGAAAGACTTTTGCCACTTTGAATGAGATACCGCCAAAACATGTGCTTTTAACGCATCCACAGCTTCTTCAGGGGTCGAAAAACGTAGACCTTTAAATTTTTGATTAATGTGCGGTAACAAAAACGGCTAGGGGATGATCCCTTTTCGGCGGTTGGTTTTCCCAAACTCTCCGACAACTTTTGACAAACAAATGGTGGTTTACCCTTCATAATTGAACTCGTTGCGTTTCCTGTTTTTTAAAGAAGCTCGTCTTCAAAGATCAATACCGTCAATCTCTGTCCATTTTTGGCTTATATGCATACAAAATTTTTCACATGACTCGCACAAACTTCTGCACTCCGTTTTCCATGGAACAACAGCGGACAATAATAATAACATTAAAGTTTAATGTTTAAACTCAGGATCTGATAGTGAACTACACTTCTTTTGAATTGTTCTCTTTAATAGTTTGTCAATAGACAAATCAAGAGTATATCGTTCTCGAAACCACGAAGCGATTTTGCAATAAGTCTCGGAATCAGAGAATGAGACACCAAAATTCTTATTATTTGATGATTATTAAATGTGAACTTTATGCTCAGTGGGTAAAGAAAGTAACTTATTTAAATCCAGTTCTGACTCTGCAGTTTGAAGGTTGACTGAAAGGAACTTATTTATAAGTTGCGGATAATGTTTTTGTGATTCCATGTGCTTTTTTTCATTGATTAACAGCCTATTTGTCTTCGATTGCATAATTCCTTATGGGGCACAACGCTTTAATTGCACTTTCTTAAGAAGATTCTCGTTTTCCAATGATTTTTTTTTTTTGAAGTCTTTCGTTTGCATGGAACATACGCCGTAAACCGGCGTATTGGAACTTAGACCGAGTCAGAACTATCGTATCGTATATCATAAAATAGTCAACTATAAAATCTCTAAAAATTGACCTTCTTGGTTTGAAGTTGATGAAGTTGATGAAGAAGATGAACTCGCAAGCATTATAGATTAACTTGGTTTAAGTAAAAATTATGATTCTTGTCAAGAGATGAAAGCGAAAATTTTAATAAGTATCCAGATAAATACAATTCGATTTTGCTGTAACTGAATCCCGAAGCTCAATGTATAGAAAATCAACTTCATAGGACGATGTTCAATCCATTGGATAGACCTTGAATAGAAACAGTAAAAACAAAAATATATTATAAGAATATTAGGCGACTACTCATGAAAATATTATGGCCTCTGGGCCACCTTACCATACTCACTGTGATAGAGATTCCAACCGCCCAAACATCAATTAGATTATCTTTCTGATATCAACGAATATTCTCTAGTTTGAAAGGTTTGCAATTTTCAAACAAACAAATTTCCTTAAAATGATGAGGTAGCGGTTCAAGACCTAAGCTTTTGGAAGACGATCAGGTCGCTTATTTCATATAGTATTATGAACAAATTTTCGAAAACTCAATAAATTCGTGCATGAAATTGCCAAGAATTTTTTTGGACCACATAAAAACATATTTTTGGGATGGATAGTGGAACTTATGGAGAAAATTGTATGAAATTTTGTAATAAGTGCTTACACCCAGCTATCGCAAAACGCTATTTTAACTCTGAACCTACATCAACTTCTAACTCTATCTCTACTTATACATCTACCTCATTTCAAGAGCTATTAGATGAAACAAACCTTCTCGTTTCGCTTACAACCTCGTTGCCCCTCTCTAGGTAGATCATATTGCTATTCCCCTTCAACTTTCTATTTCCGTTTCCTCTCTCTCTACCACTATCTTTATCTCTATCTCTACCTATGCCTCTACGTCTACCATTACCCGAACATGACGAAAATTATATGAAATTTTGTACTAAGTCTTAACCATCTGCCATCGCAAAACGCTGCATACACCACTGCTTAACCCTGGGAGTCTAATCTACGTCTAGTTCTAACTCTATCTCTACTTCTACCTAGTTTTAAGAACTATAAAATGAAACAACCCGATTTACGTTTCATTCCGCCCCTTCTCGTTTCAATCACAACCTCCTTGCCCCTCTCTACGTAAATCATAATCTTATTGCCATTTAACTTCATCTTTCCTTTTCCCTTCCGTTTCTCTTTTCCTTCCTATTAGTAGGTGTATCAAAACTCTGTGCACAGTTTCGGGTAAAAATAAAAGTGGGCTTTGAGATATTGTGGAATTTTTTAAAATTTGGATTAATTTGTATATATATAGATAGAAAGTCGAAATCATACAACCTTTTGCTTTCTAGGGCTAAGCAGGGTTGAAACTGTCTTACAATTTAGTTACCTTTACCTTTATCTACGAATATTAAGATTGAGATTAAAATGTCTTATAAATTCCAATTCTTCACTTTATTGTGCTCTCTTAGTATTGCAATCAAAGTATTTTTCAGATTTTTTCAGATAAACTCCGCATCTTTCATATTTTTAGCACTTTACAGGCATTGCCATTTATGCGTCTCTAGAGAAACCTTCAATTCCTCTCACTGACTCTCTTGCATTCGCAACAAACTGTTTCAAAGTTGCAATAGCCCAAAGGTTCATTCAATTGCATTCAAAGTTTGAGATTCACATTCAACTATTATCCATTACCGTTCGTTCCCTACGCATGTAAACAATAAACGGCAATTACAGTTAAAAGTCCCGTTGGTCAATAATGGCGCCCCATTGGCATTTAAGCGCTTACAGTTACAGCTACTGCTGGAAATAATATAAATTATATTTGATTGAAATGCAAAACTAGCAAATTAATTATGTTTTTCGTGCAAATATTTATTACGCTACACAACACTGCACTTTAGTGCGCTGCACTCTAAACCGTTGATGTTAAGTTTCATTTCAATTATGTGAGAGCCGAAAACGTTTTGCATAATAATTTTAATAACAACTTTATAATTGCTTATTCATGTACAACGGGACTGGCCTGAATAAGCAACTTTTGTGCCAAAGCTCGTGGGCTAAAGCGAGAGGACACTACCACGACGACACCCCCGCAACCCCGACACCACCGGAGCCCCTTGCTGTCTGCTATGCTGAGAAACTTTTACTTTTTAAATGTTTCTTTATTAGTTGCCGTAATTGTTTTTCATACTTTGCTTTTAAATTTTTTCTTCTTGGATTTGTTTTTCTTTTGTGATTTTCTTATTTTGCCGTTGCATTGAGCGCTTTTTACAGTTTTGTGCGGCAAACACTTGAAGGCGTCACAGCAGCAACAACCACAGGCGCTATAAAAAAAAGGCGCTCCTGCATAGAAGTTGCTCTCAAAAGTGGGCGTGGTCGGCCACTTGGCGCACCGCACAGGAAATGTCTTGCAAGTGGACAAAACTTAGCAAGTTCTTCCCATTTTGTTGTTGTTTTGTTTTTTTTTTTGCGGTTGTGGTTTTTACTGTCGTTACTGTTGTTTTTACTGTTGCTGCTGAAAGAAATTGAGCTGCAGTTTTGCGTTTAAACTTTTCGTGTAAATTTCGCTAGCGCAAAACAGTTTGAAATGCACTGGCGAACAACAGCAACAGCCACAACAACAGCAACAATACAAATTTGCGCAAGAAATACCATAGAAATTTTTGTCATTTTTTTCTCTTTTATTTTAGTGTTTTGTTTTGTCAACACACCGGAAATGCTCCAATTCTCGTTGCTAGCTGCGGAAACGCTCAGTAGTCAAAAAAAAAAAAGAGAAAATAAAATAAAATAAGAGAAACTTGCGCACAAGGACGCAGCTCAACATGACGGCGGCTAAAAACAACAACTTTATATGCGATACACTGCGAGAAATGGCTACACACATAGTCACAGCTGTAAGATCTAATTGTATAAGCAAAACTTGCACAAAAAATTACGTTAAAAGCAAAATACTGAAGCTTTTCGTTCTCAAAGTCGGTTTGCCGATTATCGGCAGTCATAAATCAAAATGTTTGACCACTGCTGCAGACATTTATCGTGTCTCTTTATCGGTTCTTTTAGCAGCTTGTAACAATCGGATCGGCCAGATTCATTGTGTTTGTTATTGAAAAATGCATTAGTGCACAAGGAATACTTTTATCAAAGTTATTAATATGTTATTACAAATAAGTTTTTAAAGTAACTATGATAAATAATTATATGGCGCCTTTTTAACAACCATTTCGATAGTACATCTTGGACTGCTATCGTAATCAGCAAAAGATCAGATGATAATCATAATGATTTTTACTACAGCAATGCGATTTTTAGTTGACCATTTCGTTTTTTGGATTATGGACTGATGAAGAGAACTCATCATGCGGCCTCTGCTTTGCGCGTGACTTCTACATTCGGTAATACCAATGGTAGCTTTCGGCTGTAACAGATATCGGAGACTGAAATTTTTTCAAATGATACTACGGTCTACACGTAGATGAAGTTTATCGAATCGTGTCCATAACTACGCCCCTTTCTCTCTGTAGACTTAGTGCGACCTGCTCGTGGACTGCATTTCCTCAGATCGCACAGGCAAAAGGAAACTATCACACATATTCAAACTTTTTTGTGAAATGGGTATCGGTTATCGCCCCGACTGTATCACATTATTTCCCCTCTTTATGATCGGAAAACATTTTCCAATAGTGGCAGGCAAGATCTTTGATGATAAATGGATTAATAGTTCCAACTTCAGATGCTTCTTAATTCTATTCCTTTCAGTTTTTCATATTATTAATGCATACGTTTTGCTTATTCCAAAATTCGTTATTTGCGCTCATAGAAGTTCACTTTGAGTTAAAAACCATTGCAATACAATCTATAGCTCACTTCCGTTTTATGCTCTATTTTGTGGAAAACACATTATCACATCTTGACCACATCACAACTTTTTTTTGCCAGTGTATTTCATCTGGGCTGCTGCGTTATTTCATATATATATACAGTATTTGAAGCTCCAAAATATCGCACCGAAAATGGTGACTGTAATTTGCAGCTGCAACTGCATCGAAGATGAAGGCAACAACGTTGAAAGAGGCACAACTTTTCTACGCAAAACTTTCAACAAACACACAAAAACACACTGTAAACAACAAGAACAATAACAACAACAACAAACGCTTCAAAGCTCCTCCGTACACGAACAAACAAACAAAACAATTGTAAATAACAAAATTTTGAATCAAAACTAAATTAAAGAAATGCTTTTGGCGACAAAAATATTTCACAAAAACTTTTTGCTGCAGTTTTTGTTTGCTGCCAAAAATTGAAGGACCTGCGGGACGCGTGTTTCGGGTAACGGGATAAGATTTAGCAGTGTTTGCGCTACGAATTTGTTGGGTGTGTGTTGTGTGTGTGCTAAGAATTTGCTCAATCAACATTAGCATGTTTGCTGAAGCAAGAAATGAAAAACCACATTTCCAGCAAGTTAGTAGTAAGAAAAGACGATAAAGTGAAGGTATTTGGTTATCTGGATAAGCGTCATAAGCTACTGAAGCATGATTTATGAAAAGTTTCGTGAAAAGCTGAAGATATGCAACATTTAGCTTTGAACAAACTCTTGTTTATTTCTAAATTCAATAATCATCCTAGAATAGAGAAATCTTACCAAAATGTAGAAAAAATCAATTTAAGAAGAATTTAAAAAAAAGTCACCCAAAAAAGCAATTTCAAAGAAGTTGTTTCTTTAATTGGAAAAGTCACAAAAAGAAGCGAAATAATGCTTAGTTTTGTGGCAACTTTGAACTTAATTAAAATTGATCAATATTCTTACACTTTCTTTAAAAAACTAAACTTTATAAAATTAAATTAGCTTCTTGAGTTAAAAGAGTTTAACTGATTCTTAGGTTACGAAAAATAATACAAAAGAATCTGTGCACATGTGGGAATTCGACATATTTCATAAAACTCTCCACAATAAGACGAAGAAACAAGTCAAGTTTTCGAGACATGTGCTTTAAAAGCTCAAATTGAACCATTCCACTTAAAGATATTGTTCAATTGGTAAAAACATCTCAGCCGCCGGAAAACTATTAGCTTCGAGACATACTGAACGCCTCCATCTGATGCCTTTTGATTAGACCTACAGAAAGCTTAACTACTGGGGGAAAACTACGGCGGCTGACAGGGTACTTTACCAAAGTGCTGCTGATAGTCTTAAACGAACTTACCATCTCAGCTAAAGAAGGATAAAGTTCTTTCTGTCGAATGCTAGCCCTAACGGGGAAGGAAACCGCAGCCTTCGGCGTGTAACGCAGTTTAAAAAAAAAAAAATCAGCCATTCCCAGCGCTCCGATCGGTACCGCACAATGGACTAAATTCACCTAATACCTGGAGGAACGCTTCTCGCCATTCAGCTTAAACACCACTGTGAAGGTCAAGAAAATTCGGGAGCCTCTCTGCTCAGCACTGAAAGTAGAACTGCCAATTCAGTCCGATCAGGCTTAGGAAGTTGTGGAGCAGATAAATGCGCTTCAAAAAAGCCCGAAATGCGCCAAGGCTCTACCCTAGGTGGGCATACTCGCGCTCAATAAGATTAACAATGCATTACTGCGTCTGGCAAATATTCCAAAAGTGTGGAAGTGTGATCAGATAGCAATGATCTTAAAGACTCAAAAGTTCACTCGCAGCATCTCAATACGGAATATATAAATCATTCCCAGAAAATCAGTGCTCAGAGTTTCGTTAAAGGGTGAGCTGTTCGACAGGCGACTAATCCAAGCTGGGGTTCTACAAGGAAGTGGAGATGTGCAGAAACAGGAAAAACGTTAGGAAGTTTTTCCAAAAAGTCAAGAGTCTGGTTGAAGTATGTAGCTCCGAAGTGGATGCACAGGGCGCACTGAATGGAATAGTGTGTAGAATGACGTTGAGCAACACACACAGCTTCGTCAAGGTAGATAAGAGCTTCTCCGATCCCTTTCATATCAAGCGAAGCTTCAGACAAGGCGATGTCCTCTTCTCCGACATCTTCATCTTTGTGATGAAGAATGTGTTGCGAAAGGACGAAGTAAATCGGAAAAGGACTATGTTCTATAAGAGCATCCAGATTCTTGCATAAGCACATGACATCGATGTAATTGGTCTTACTAAGCGAGCAGTTACTGGAGCCTGCTTAGGTGGGCCTTGTTGTAAATGATAGCAAGACAAAGTATATGTTTTTTTCGAGTAGAGATACACAGCGGTTGGACTTCCTGAACTTTGGCACCACCTTCAAGACGAAATGGTGTTAGCATGGAGATCAACTCTGGGCAACAGATGGTACTTTGGCATCAACTTAGGAACTTAGGAGGTTTATAAAAGAATGACTCATGTGTGCATTTAAATACTAATCAGCAAGAAACTACTAAGTAGGCACTTAAAATGAAGTTTAATGCACGTAACTCTACTCGCAACATATTGTGTCCATTTACCACTACATACAACTGCCTAAGGTAAGAGCTACAACTACTTGGGTAAGCATGTCGTATACGCAATAATAACAGAATGCCGAGCAACCTGATCACTGTTTAGCGCTAGTTAATTGCAGCAAATGCGTAACAATGTGAACAAACAAGAGACACACACGCACACGAACACACACCAAGGGATAGAGAGGGGGATGGAGGCGGTGGGAGTGAGAGAGCGAGAGAGCGAAGGAGTGAAGCAACAGCAACAGCTTTGTAGTCGCATCAGGTGATAGACATACGAACAACGTTGTTGCTGACATGTTGTATAAGTTAACTTGTGCACAAACTGTTTGGCAGGGCGCGAGCATAACAACAACAACAATAACAACGTCGAGAGCAGCAACAAAAACAAGAGCTCATTAGATTAATGACGCTGGTAATGGATTACCGCAGCGATACACAGTGGATCCAACTGACTTCTCTTTCGGCGAAAATTACAACTTTACATAGAACAGAGAAGTCCTTAAGCTTCTGCGATACACTGCGATAAATAAGCTATGTATAGAGGGAGCTTCAAAAAACGTTAGTAAAGTTTGATATTATATACTGGAAATGTCGTATCCTTGCATGTCATGGAAAAATTCCATGTTCTAAATTGTGCAACAAATCGTCCTCGTCGAAAGTTTGTCTATCTAGCGAGCGTTTGTACACTAAGATCAAAATAGACTGCAAACATCTTGCCTACAGATTTTCAATATTTTAACGTTTTATAGCGATTTAGCAATAAGCACATTTTATAGGTGCAAGGATAAGACTTTTGGTGTACATAATATCGAACTTTCTTCTGCTTCTTTTTAACTGGCCATAACAAGCATAAACAACCCGTTATCGGGTTACGGCCTGATGTAATTACATTCTTTCACAACCCTTTTAAGGCCTGGGGTGGCTCTACTGGTCTCGAAAGTACCCAGTGTCATTGTTAGTCGCCTCATACGATAAGCTTTGACCTGCTGAGGTGGCTTTCTCTAATCCGCTCACCACACGGGGGAACTTTGCTACCGTTTATAGCAGCTCCCTCTCTTCACAGCATATTTATCGCAGTTTATACCTTTACTTCCTAAAAAGCTATGATTTTTGACGAAAAAGAAGTCAGTTGGATCCACTGTGCGATGGCAAGTGGACAAGTAGCAATTGAGGCAATGTCTGGCAGTCTACAATCTACGGCGCGTAATTAGTGACATGGGTCGCACAACAACAACAACAACAGCAACGCCAAAGAGCAGGAACTAATACATGTCCTGGAGACAGTGCAGCTGATAGAGACAACAACAGCAACAACAAACAGCTGGAATGAGAACAATGGCTGTGACGTCATCCAATTGTATTAATGTTAAATGGCGGCCAAATTAAAAGGAGACAAACAGCGAATTAAATGCACATTTAATTAAGCAATTTCCACTTTTAACTGAGAGTGTTTTAATGTAGCAAACAACAACAACAACAACAAACGTACTTGCAACAACATCTTTCACTGGAGCAAGTTGCAACATGTTTCTCCCTTTGGCTCTCTCAATATCAATAATATCTTATGTAAATGGATTTGCTTTGTTATGCCGTCTGCATGTTAATTGGCCGAGATACTTTGACAAAGCCAACACCACAATTAAGCCAAAAAGAATATATATATATATGTATATGTGTGTGTGTGTGTGTGTGTATGCGTCAAGCGCGCCAACGACGAGCTAATTTGAATAAATGCCAAAAAACGTATTTTGTGACTTAGTTTTTGCTCCATTTCTCGTTTTTTTGGTTCACTGAATCTCTTCCAACAGAGAATGTCAATTTACAATGCCCAAAAAGAGCGCTGACTCATTTTTTGGCAACAATTTATGAGGCGAAGTCAGAACTTAAGTGATTTTGTGTTTGGTGTTCATTGGTCACTTACATATAATAGTCAATGAGTAAGTTTTCACAAGTATCGATATTGTGCATGTATCGTAGTAACGAATGAGTAGCTTTTATAGCCTTCTCGCACTAGAAGTTGCATGACAATAGCTAGCCAAAAATGCGTTGAACAGAAAAACAACAGTGACAACAACCGATTACTATGCCATACAAAAGTCTGTTGTTATCGGCCAGCAATTGTCATGCAACTTCCAGTGGTAGAAGGTTATTAGATGAAATATTGGAGTTCCAACACTTTTAATTTTCTCTGGGGTGAACCAACGAATCTGTAAACGAGTATGCGTCAAGTTTAATATGAATCCCTTTAAAAATTGTGATGGCCCAAAAGCTTTCTTTTTGCAACTACCAAGCTCTCACAGATGTTTCTGGCACATTGAAGAAATGATTTTTGGATTAAATTTGATTTGAAAAGATATCTGGCATACTCATTGGGTCAAAGTGCGGTTGTATGAGATTTCTGGACTAACACCAATCTCAACATCTCTACTAACAAAACGGTACTCACAATCAGGCCTGTTTTCAGTACTGATTTCGATTTCATTACAACACACTAAGCCAATGTTTCATGTTCTGTTGCCAACTCATAAAAGTAAGAAGTAAATTAAAAGAAATCTTTGAAATTTACTTGGTCTGTTTTATCTCTTCTATACTTTAACTAATTTTCGGGATTCTTAAGTCAAATTTGGTAGATATTTGAAATCTCTAAGGTTTATGGTTCGGTTTCAAGGTCGTGTGTAGATCTGGAAAGGAAGAATTTAATAAAATTGTCGATTGCGGCTTTCCTAATAACTTCGTCATTTCGCTACCGATTTTGCTTAGACTGATGTTGAAATGGTCGCATAGATCTACGGTCTACATTCAATCTGGTTTCTCGAGCCATCTTGGAGTTCAGCCAAAAAAAGTATGTCCACAACTTTCCTAGTGTCTTTGGAATTTGACCATCTATGATATGCTTTCTATTCTCGTCATTTGACTTTTCGGTCTGTATCTTTACATCCCCTACTGTTTTAATTTCGCATAAACATAATGATTCCCCAAAGCCTAACTGATGTATAATCATAATGGTTCCATAAAACTCTCTTAACTTTTAAATTTGACTCTAAACACTTGCTATACTATTGAAACTATGGATAAGCATGCTGTACTATCTAATTAGCCAAATCATCAATATGTCTTTATAAGCTTGATTTATCCATCTAGCAAAGCGTGAATTCAATACATACGTTTGAAATGAGAGAAATACGTTTATTTGTGCAGGAAACTGGACTAACACTTGCCAAATGATTTGAAAAAGAAAGAGACTCCGAGCTTTGAATCATACAACTAAAGGTTTACAGATTTCAAGGCTAAAAACTGAAACGGCTTTTAAGAACTAGTTAGGGATGTTCTGTTTTGTTTGTCTATTTAAAATTTGTATGCAGCCTAGTTTTTTTCCGATTCTTCTTTTTATTTAACCTATTAGGAGCGATATTTACAAAAGAGATATAATCTGTGAACTGTGCGAAATCGAAATAGACATTATGAGTTTGCAAGAACTTTAAATGAAACTGCTTTATTATTCCACTTAAAAAAGCCGTAGTATGACCTTTTAAAGCGTATTTATTCATCATTTTTATCTAAGAACATTGCTTAGTTCAATGTTCCAGCTCAAAAGTCCAACTCAGAAACTGATTCGTTGCACCATTCGAAATCCAATCAGCTTAAGTTCACTCCCACACATGTCAGGTTTGTCACTTTGGATATACATTTGATTTCAATCCACAACTTGAAAATTGACAACTTGATTTTATTTACACCTTCATCAAGTTAATAACTCTAACGTGATTTGAAAGCAACACCGATGCCAACAGCTACCGTTTGCGGCAAGTTGAAACGTTTGGCACTTGCATTCGACTGCAACTGTCAGAGAGGGAGATGAAGAGGGAGCGGGAGGGAACCGTCTGGGTGTGTCTCTGCTGTCCCTTGGTCTAGTTAGAAACTCTGACATATACCCAAATGCCTGCTAACCGCATTTGGTTGCCTGCACATGAAACGCGTGCCACTTTTGCCCTGCCACCGAGACCCCGAGAACCCTACCTATATGCCTGCCTCTAGGAATATTCTAACTTCTCGTCATTATGCAGTTACAATGCGAAGCACGTATACATTTTAAATCGCCGCGCTTACGGTTGCTACTTGGCATCATCTTGTACATTTTTTATTACATTTGTGAGGTATCTTCGCTTTTGTAGCGTATTGGAGACATAATATGAGATGATTGGTCATAAGGTATAGTAAAGCCAACTTGATAGAGATACCTTTAACGAAAGTTTGCATAACATTACCAAAGGTCTATATTCCACTTCTTAGTCATATAGCTAATGAGACTTTTATGAGAAAAAAATCATTGCAAGAGCGCAAGGGTATATCAAATTCGTCACTCGGAACGCAGCGGTTCATATTTCTTACCTTATTCATGTCATATTTTTTTTTGTTGTAGACTGTGAACTACAATAGAGTATCTGCTGTTGTTGGGTTGTCACATTTTAAATGTCATGTTGTCAATCGCCTGAACGACTGACTGACTGAGGCATTGCCTGCCAGCTTAAGTGCGGCTTATATGCCTCTGTTGCAACAAAGATAAGCATAAATTGCAAATGAACTGGAGTTACATGCATATTATTAAGTATATAACAGGAACAGGATCTAGGTCGCGGGCAACCTTGAAATTGAACTCAAAAATGGCGCTGAGCTGCTGCAGGCGGCGTCTCATTAAGTCGATAGCTGCAGGCGTTACTCGATACTTGATAGCCAACTTTAATTGCTTATTAGATTGATTGATTGATGAGCTCGATGAACTCTCAAGTGTATTTCTCTATGCGCCGTGTCTTACTCCATTGTAAATCAAATTGACTACGCAAAAGCGGCACATCAATGGAAGCCGCCACAAGCATAGTTCCAAACATAATCGAAGTTTGGTTGTTGATTTAGAGCTATTCCTTGGGGACATTCAATTATTTATTGTCAATTAATGGAAAGAAAACATTGAATATGTTTATTCTTAGTGTAAAATTGAAGACAGTTTACTTAACGGTTGTATATGGTGGAGGTAAGCAACTTTATGGAAAATTCCAAGAATACCCAAATCAATTAGAAATACAAAGAATACAAAAACCTTGATCTATATGGAGAAAACATAACAAAAACATGAATAATAAATAATTGTATAAATTTGTAATAAAATGTTAATCAACAAAAACAACTGCATTTCAATCAAGGCCCTGGGCAAAGAAAGCCGTTCTTGGCTATACTCTTAAATGGGTTAATGGTAACAGTAACAAAACGTTAAACTGTGTAGTGTAGTTTAGAGCCGCAAGGCTATATGCAGTGCACAATAAAGTGCGAAATAATACAATAATATTTATAAAAGACTTCTTTTAGGACCCCTCACTAACATTTCCATTTTATTTTAGTCACTAGAGCTACTAATGCAAGTCAAACAAATCGCCTTCATGTGGTGTTTTGCGTAAAAACCATATTGACACATTGAGAAAAACCACCGATATTCGAAAAATCATGCATTTCTTCGCAAGACGCAAACTCATAATAGTTTAGTACCCGAGAGCTGAACTGCAAAACAACACTTTCCTCTTAATACTCTACTACTGATAATGGTAAACGAATTTTCAGCACTGACATCAAAATGCAGTTCAATTCAGTTGCGATCTCTGAGAGCTAGGTTCCTTAGCGCCTTTAAACTGAGGTCGAATAAAAGGCTACATCTGACTTAAGATAAACACACCTAACTGCATGCTCTGATCCGATTTACCATTTCATCATACGACATCCGACGTCCCCAATTATAGACAACAGCGTGGGTATACCATCTCCTAGCTATGACGAAGTGAGGGTCAGGTCACAAAGCATCAGGTGCAGATGACCTCTGAGCTGTTCAAGACTGCAAGCAATGAGTTGGTAATATTACCAACATGCACCAGCTAATTTGCAGAATATGGCTAGATGATGATTGGTAGAGAGTACACTAGCTACCTTTGGTATAACCAATTGGAGAAGATGCGCGCAAAGGGCACAGAGCTGTAGATCAGGACGTAACCCGGTAACGGGTTGTTATGGCCAGTTAATTAAGCAAGTAAGTGTCAGGCAAGTGTTTTATCCCCGTGTGGTGTACGGGTTAGAGAATATCACAATTACAGATAGGCATCTTAGCTTTTACTTGCCAAAATTTCTTTCAGCAAATATTTGTGCAACATAACTGTAAAAACACTATTTATGCAAACTTCTTTAACCAAAAACGCGAAAAAAACCCGTATATCAAAGCCCACACCCAAAAGTTAATATTGGAACTTTCACAGAACTCTCCCAAACGCAAGCTGCGAATTGTAACATACGTCTGAGAAATATCCATAACATAAACATGCTGAGAATTACGCATAAAACTTTGATTGCTTGTAAAATTGTTGCCGAAACAGTGTGTACCTGCCATAAACATATGTCGCGCCTGTAACTGGGAAACAATTATAATGATATTACTATATGGATACTCTATAAGTGGATGTTAAAGTACCCAAAGTTAAGTGTATGTATGTCTGCAGCGTGCTAAACTTTCTCTTTTCAAGAGCTTGTAAATAACATTTTTATTATATTTAAAACATTTATATATAAAAAATTCAAATGTATTCGGGGAATACTAATACGCTGACAGAGACAGAAACAGGTGGGAGAGTGTGACACTTTTTTTCGGTTTCAGTTTGTGTCAACGCTTTTGATTTTGTTTTTTTTTTCAGCATGTTTTACTGACCCACTTAGCGTGATGTGATATGAAGTGCCAAGGTTCCTGACGAAAACAACTCTCACCCACGAACGCAAGCACGTAGAATTATATAAAAAAAAGTATAAAAAATACCAAAAACAAGAACAACTGTGCAAATGTTTTTATTCGCTCATAAAACAATGTCAGGCCAAAGCATTCCAACAACAACAACAACAGGTATTAACAAGCTCAACGAGAAGAACAAAAGCCGCTGAAAGAACCAGCAACCAGTTAAGAGTTACCAAGGCACTCGCTCAAGTCGTCAAGGCCCACATTTCAGGCCATGAAATTGTCAGTGAATGTGAAATTTTAAATAAAATGATGAATTTATATGGGGGGAACACTTTGGGTTACCTGCGCCTCGCATTCGGGGGAGTTCTATATATCTGCCATCAAACGTGCGAGAATTTCAAAATCAAGTCAACAAGCGTTTGGCAGTTACGCTTGTCAGAGGCATTTCGCATTTCGGATTTCAGTTCATTCGATTTGTGGCTCGCAATTTGTCAACATTGTCTTTTTCCAGCCGTATCTTATAGATACTTGCATGCTATTTACAGAACCCAGTTTCGTTTGCAGCTCTGCTGAAGTGTAAAGTGCAAAATTATGCAAATAATGCGTACTTATAATCATAAAAACGAGATATAAGAACCGACAACTGAAAATCTTCTGACATTTCTGGCCATTTCATGCCATTGAGGAACAAACAAAATCAGATGGGTAAGAATTAAGATATTTGCTTACACGAAGATTACATACTCTCATGGAGCACAAAATAGTTCAAAACTTATCGATTCGAAAGACTTTTTAATATAATAGGGTTTAGAAAAGTACTCTGTGCGTAACTTTTCTTGGGGTTTGATTAAGAAGTTGCAAACATTTTCTTGAACTGAAACGAAACTTAAATTAGGACTTAACGAGCGTTTGCAACAATTAGCCATTTTCAGAATATTGTGTGTCACTGTGTCGAAAGTTTTGCTCTTAAAGCGATTGCTAGCCGATAACAAAGATTTTTGAATGTCATAGTAATCTATTGTTAGCAATGTTATTCTTCTTTTCAAGTTGTTTTTGGCTAGCAATTGTCAAGAAGTCATCGCATCCTGACTCTGCAGTCAGGTTTTAGCTAGAGCTGCAAAACTAACGACAGAACTATCGAGGAATCGAAATTTTTTGTGTCTCAATGTCGTTATCTTTTTTCAGTATTGCTAAGTGACTAAGATTGGGACGGCAGGATAGAAAAACCGACAGTTCTTTCGAAGGTATTGAATCTTTTTCGATGATACTATCGTCAGAATCGAATCTGTTTCTTTAAACTATTTAAAATATCGAAAGGCGCCGCTATCGATCTTATTCAAAACTCCTTCAGTTCCTTATGAAGCAAATTAAAGGAAATAACCGTTCCTCGTGCACAGACACAATTTTTTGTTTATGAAACTATTATTATTTAAACAAAAGTTTTAGCAGTGCTTGAAATGTACATATTAAACTAGGTGAAACTTTATTTTGACTTGAATCTCCTGTAAAACTATCTAAGAAACATGTAAGCCATTGTTATCGATTGGGCCGTCACGAACTCCTGTTATTGTGTGACGCTGAGATGGCGTTACACATGTGTGTGTTGTGCTTGTAGCTTCCATAGAAGAGTGCGTCAACTATGAGAGCGAAAAGAAGAGCATACGTGCTTATATAAGATTGTTTTGATTGCTTTCGTGTATTTGCGCACGCTGTATGGCGCCACATTATCTCAAGTTGGAGAAAACTCACAGCAATTTAAAATATTTTCTTTTATATAAACAAAATTGATAAACTACACAAGATGGCATGTTGAAATCAATGTATTGTCGCTAAAATTTCAAAAACTTATTCGTCTCTGCATTATTTTAAAACAAATTGAATGTTAAAATTGGTATTTAAACATAAATTGAACCCTTTAGTTCATCGAAAGCCTGAATCAGGCCTGAAACAGACCTGGAAATTCAATACGAATTGTTCCAACGCCCTTTTTTTACTTAACAAGGACATTGATTCTAGAGGATCATGGCTTCAATTGAATAGCTGTTTCAGGACTGAATATCGAATCTGATTCTTGGCTGCTTTGCTTGTGAAATGTATTGTGGTTTTGTAAAGAGACGCAAAATGAATAAATTAGTATTGTCAAACGGGATTATCAGTGAGCTGTAAACAATTTTACTCACTTTGTTTGGTGCCAATCAAAATTAATATTTTGACAGTCGCTCGTAAGACTTTTTTCATTTTCTCGCTAAGTAAACGTGATTACAAAAATGCTAGCTGGCAAAAATGTTCTCACAACTCGGCAACCCTGGTCGGTGTTGCTATGCTGTCCTTTCATATGCACACTAATAATATTTATAAATGGTATCATATAAATCCTTCACAGCGTTGCAAAGTTTATTTGTAATTCATAAAACTCTTCATCACCTAAAGAGTATAAAAAAGTTTTCTTGCAAGCGGAAACAATTCGAAATTCTTCGCGTTTTGTTTTTGTCTTTGTGACAGACAGAATCTCTGAAGAAAACAAACAAATTGCCAAAATATGTGTGTATTGTGTTGACTTAACCCCAATGCCGATCCAAGTGACTGCACTCTTTTGGCACATATAGTGTTTCACTGGGAAACCAAATGAAGTGGCAGCGGTTCATGTCAAGTGCGTCTTGTCCATCAATCAGGCGGCGAACACCTCAAAGCTCTGCTTTGCTCAGCTTCCAGACGCAAGTTACAGTTACGCCGAAAATGATATAAGTCGGCTATATGCAAATATTGGCAAAATAAATCGACAATCGGGTTGAAGTTCAGCTTAAAGCTTAAGCAGGCAACCAGCAGGCGGCACAGTCAACTCCTGCCATGCAAATCAGATTAGCGCCTTCTCTGGGTCTGGGTCTGGGTTCTGGGTGGCAGTTTTGCGATTGGGGTTTGGGTGTTATTTTGGGCTGCTCGTGGCTCCAGTCAGCTGACAGCTGATACGAGGGGATTACACAACTTTCCGTTGTCAATATGACTTAAGCTGCTGTCGGCAGCAGTTGCCAATGCTCCGTTGTTGTCTTTGCTAACGAGCTGCCGGCGATGCCCTGCCAGCCAGTCCCTCTCTCTCTCCGTCACTGTGTATCCCAGCGAGCCAACAATAACAGAAGGTTCTGTGCTCTTCTAAACTTGCACATTGAGGAGCACGGCAGCGCAATATTACAATTTTATAATGCCAATGCGGCGACGGCTGCAACGTCTGTGGCACTCGCAGTGACTTCTACTGCAACATGCAAATTGATTCCGCGTTTGCTTTTCTTTTGTGCTTTTACAGCTTCGGCTCAGCTTCTCCTCATCCTCTGACATGAGCGTGACGTGATGACATTTGTTGCAATTAGTTGCTGCCACTGCTGCAACTGCCACCAGTGTGCTGCAGTGTGTCCGGCGAGTTAATTATGCGTGCACATTACAGTTCTGTTCAGTTCACTTTGGCCAATTAAATTTTTATTAGAATTCTTGCCATAAATTAACTGGCGATGTTAAAAGCCAGGGAGTAAAAGCAACAGTGTCTTTAAAAGAGTTGCATTAAAACAAAGTTTTTCTGTGATTTAACTAAATATGCGAAAACTGAATCTTTCAAGTTTGAAAATGCCACTCTGTAACAATGTTACAATGGTCTCCGGTCTATCCGCTTAATTTTGGGTCACTTTGTGACACGTAAGTTTTGCAAACAATGTCAGATCTAAAAAATCGGTTGCCGGATTGCAATTCATTATCATAAAATTTACCAGAAATGTTGCATAGTGTAATTGAAAACAGATTCGATTGATGATTAACTGAAGCAGCTATTTCGATCCCCTAACCTAATTAACCTAATGGGGGACCGCAATGATTCGTAGCAAGAAGGTAATCAAAAATTGGTTTCAATTATGCGAAGAATATACAACTGCTACTACTCTATGCTATTTATACTCGAACTCAAGACTCTATTGGATATTAAGCACAGTACTAGCTCAAGCTATACCCGTAATACACACCAAATCTAATATTTTTGTTCGCAACGCGAGGACTCGAGCGATCCAACACTCATACTGATAGGGAACACATGTATCTTCCATACAGGCGGTTCCAAAACGAACAATGAAACGGATGCTGGTTGACATCCTGATGAAAAATCAAGGTAATCATGTGCGATAGGCAGTTTGCCGACGGCATTCTAAATAAAAATTTGTGCAAATCTAGCTGAGAGATTCTCTCTGTGAGAGAAAGCTGTGTGGTATAACTGTGGGGATCTGTAGTGACAGTCTGGCTGCACTAAGGGCCCTGGAGAATCCTCGCACATTGTGAGTGTATGGACACTTGACAGAATTTCACCCTATAACAGTTGTACTCTGCGCTGGATTCCTGAACACCGAGTTATACAAAAAAGGCTCGGCTTTTAAAGGCAACTGGTCAGCGCGGCGAAATTCATAAGGTTAAAAATCCTAAACTGAATGTCACGTAACAAAACACCTTGTGAAAGAACGCAATCAAAAGGCATGCAGATATTGTCTTTGTCAGGAGAAGACGAATCGAAAGAACACTTTCTTTGTCACTGTATGGCCTTTGCAAGGACATGGTTGCGCAATTTGTGAGATAAATACCTGCCATATGTCACTTAATCAGCAGGTAATACACGGGTTTTGTATACTCGATGTCAAATGGTTCTCTATATAACGTTTTTCCTATGACATATATTTTTAATAATATGAATTATCCAATTTCCATAAGTGAAATGAAGAAGATGAGTTAAGCAACCTCACTTAAACCTTGGTTTGGACCGAGGACTGCCCAATTCCTCTGCCGTTCTTTGGGTCACCGGTTGTTTAAAAGCAAAGCCACTCCGTGTAGAGAAACTTCTCGATTTTGTGTCTAAACCCAATGCACTACGAAACTTACCGAAGGGCCGCAACAATTAAAGTCAACACATAGCCGATCATAAATCCATGACACCAGCTTTGACTCCTGGTCGAGTTTTATACCCTAAGCTACTACAAATTCGAAACTCCCAACAGTTTTTAGTCATTGAAAGTCTACAGACTCACAATCGGAAATTCTGCACTGAGTGCGAGGGATGGATCAATTCTTTTATAGATATTTAGAGCCGAGGCGACGCAATTCCATTGAGCAGTAGCCCACGATGGTAAGCCAGATTCTCTACGACAGAAGCTTGTTGTAGAAGCTGGGCCAGCTGAACACTAGACTAAGGGAAAAAATAACTACCTACCAGGTACATCTCCTTGTTGTCATTTGACTAAAGTACATATTCTTGAGATCGAGTAGATACTCATACATTTAATCTGACATTGTTGAATTAATCTTCGTTTTTTAGGCGTTGAGAATAGTAACTAACGGACCTACACCGGCATTTATTTAACTTGTCATTTTCCATGGGTTGAACTAAAATCACGGTGCTGTAATGTCCCACCGTAGTGTACATACAGCACAAAGTTCTATTACAATGCACCAACTGACGCACCTCGAAGAACATCAGCTGTTCCCTCTTCTGTCTCTTCGGGTATGCACTCCCCCTTGCGTAGGGGCGACGTGTATCTATCACCTCTTCTGCTTTATGAGCAGTAGCAACCGGCTGAAATGCAAGTCCACGCCGAACACTAGGTTCTACCTGAGATTTAGATGTCAACCAGGGCCACAACGATACTTCCACATAAGGGAGCGTTGAAAACAGGAAGGTCGAAAGTAATAGGAGAGCTATATAGGTGAGCTAATGAAGTTCTAGGCAGCATGACGACAAATCGTAACCCTTTCAGATATGGCCGCAGCATCAATAAGTCAATAATATTCAAGAGATTTCTCTAACATTATGGATATATCAAGAGTAATTTTAAAATAACGTATAAATCGTATCTCTTATAAACGTATCTTTCCTTACCAAAAAATATGGTAAAGAAACAGAGTTACTTGCCTAGGAAACAAAAACAGTTTAGAAGTGCTTACAAGTCATACACGGTTCTCATCCCGTGTAGCTTTGCAAATGACGATATTTTGATATTGGCTTTCAAATTAAGTTACCCAAATATATGTTTCTAACGAAACTACCTACCTTACTAGAATAATATAAGGTACGACTACTCTTAACACGAGAGTACAATTGCTTCGTTTGCATATTTGCATGCTACAATCATGTTGACTATGCATATCTGGCAACTGAAAAGAGGCAACTACTTTGAGTACAGTGTTCATTACTAGCGCTCAGAAGTAACAACCTACAAAGCTGCTAACATTGACAGAGCGAGACAGAACACTTTGCGCTCAGTAGCAACATCAGAGTTAACTTTATTAACTTTGAGTTGGTTTTTGTTTTCATTAAAATTCGTTCGAATTCAATTTCGAGACAACTCTCTAAACATGCTAGCTAAGTTTTCTAAGTCAAACTCAAATTAATATTAAAATTGGCACAAGTACGTTCCAGTATATATTTTTTGGAAATTTTTCGGTTAAAATAACCGCCGTTAAGTGTAAGTAATAAAATATTGCAAATATGGGTTTTTAGCTGCTTAACTTCTAGGGTCTCTCGGTTGCAGTTCACTGTCAAATATGGACATAAGAACAGCGGTCAACGTGTATTCGACACGGAATAGCGCAAAACAATGGTCTCGCAACGATATGATTTCATGGATCAACAAAACCTTAAAATGCAACTTAATGAAGGTCGAGAACTTTTGCACCGGTGCAGCATATTGCGCTGCTATGGATAAGCTTTTCCCCGGCACCGTTAATATGCAAAAGGTGAAATTTATTGCAAACCAGGAGTATGAATATATAGAAAACTTTAAACTCTTGCAATGTGGTTTCAATGCAACAAGGGTTAATACACCGATACCCATAAACCAGCTGGTGAAGGGCAAATTTCAAGACAACTATGATTTCGCCAGTTGGTTCCGGTTGTTTTACGAGACCAATGTCACGAGTGCACCAAGTGACTATGATCCCGTTGAGGCGCGTGGAGGATTAGATATTGGAGTGGGACCGGCCAAAATGATGAAGCCCAAGAAAGCACCTATTCCCTGTAAGTTGCCGCAGTTGCTGTCAACAGAACCAATGGCTATGAAACCAGAAATCGTGAAATCACAACCCAATAAAAAACTAGCACAACGCTTGCCCAAGGCAGCCCAAAGTGTGCAATTTAACAAGGAAGGACGTATAAATAACCAGCCCACAAAAACACCATAATCATGAGTGGCTATTATAGATAGCTTTAGTCGGAGGATTTTCGTTTGTGCCAATTTGATTTAAATTAATATGTTATAAAGATATCAAAGCCTTTAAGATTTCTTTAAAATTTGTTATAATTTGGAACTCAATAAATAAAATTTGTTAAATTTCACAGGAAAATGTTCATAAAAAGATACAGCCGAAGTATTCAAAAATATGACTGTTCTTCATGATGTCCAAGATATTTATTCATTTTAAAGCGACTTGAACTTAGGGAGTTTCTCTTACCTTAAAAATTGTAGATTAAGAAGAAATTGGAATTTTTTAAATCGAACATGTGCCACTAAAATATGTTATAAAGCCTGGATGGTATTACGCTCATGTGGTGTTACACTCGGCTGGCGTTTCGCTTATGTTTGATGTGTTAGCAGAAGCAAGTTGTACGTTTACTTGTATGCCATCACGGAAATCTGCTATAAAGCGTGGATGGTGTTACGCTCGAGCGGTGTTTCGCTTATGTGTGATGTGTTGGCAGCCTCCATATGAGAGCGAGAAAGTTGCATATTTACTTGTATACCATCACGAAAATCTGTTATAACTTATAACACTTGCGTGGTGTTAAGATTGTGGGTTCTGATGCTGTTTCGCTTGCATGTGATGTATTAGCAGCGTCTGCAGGAGAAGGGAAGAAGGTTGCACATTTGCTGTGTTAGCAGTGAGAGCAAAAAAAAAAGCATGTAAGGTTATACATATGCTTGTTCTCGCGCTACCATATGCGAACACTAGATGGCGCCAAGTTGAAGAGCTCACGCAGCTGAATGTTTCATGCCTTACGTAGATTTTAATGTTTGAACTGGACTGTATGGGATTAACCTTTCTTTTAAGTTGTAAAAACTATAAAGATTTCTCTGAAGGGACATTCGTAAACAAAACGAGCGTACAAAAGCCAAAGCTAGCAACTTAAAAATTTAGGGCGTGTGCAAGAAATCAGTATTACGTCACTTAATGCTGAATGAAGAACTAAAGCCATGAGCTTACTAACAAGCATATATTCTGACTTTTAGAGTCTCCCGTGGAAGCAAGTCCGTAGTGAAATTTCTCAAGCATTACAGTACAGCAGTTGACCAGTAAAAAAGTGTGTCTATTTAACATACTTCTTTTTTCCGACACATAAGTAATCTCGCAAGCATCAAAACATGAAAATCTAAGAAGAAAATACTTATGGAATCATTGATATTAGAAAATAGTGAGACTGCTTCATTCTTAGGTTTGCTGCAAATGATTTTTGAATACAATCATAGTAGAATCATATTAAAATCGGCAATCGAAATATATGTTTTTTAACTTTACTAGATCTGATTGGCTCATGTGAAAGGTGTCAAGGGGTCAAGAACGCTTGTCAAACTTGGCAAAATTTAAACCTTATAGCTTCTCCTCTTTTGCATACAAAGAAGCGTATGTATTCTTCTTCTTGACTTAGCACAACAACGCGTTGCCAGGATACGGCTTATGTAGGGCCCTCTACCAGGCACATCTTCGTGCATGCTTTCTCCAATCCGTGATACAAAACGAAGCTAATACACATCTTAGTGGTCCTTCGTACGGAAACAGTTACCTTCTGTTGAACTTTTGGGGGCATTGGGAGCACCATATGGAAAACACCCCTAGTCATCCTTCCACTTAACTTGTACATTTTTTCTTTCATAAACCTAAATGCCTTGTAATGACTTCAAAAGCTAAAGCTCCAGAATGCAATAACCAAAAATTTTCTTATGTCGACTTAAGCTACTCTACGAGTAAAACACAGATATAATGAATATATAGTGAAATGTTTATGCGTGTTAAATAATTATTTTTGAATTAATCCGATTTGCCTGGAGAAATCTCAGTCAAGTCCATATTTATTTTGAAAGTTGCATCCTTTGACCAGTCATTTATTCAAACAAATCTAACAAAATCCGATAAACTTGCAACCGTGAAAGGAACGCCAAATTGCAGGCTTGCTTCTAGCTCCAAACTAAGTGGAAATTGCTGTGATTTTTAAAGACTAAAAAACTTTACCCCCGTGTGGTGAGCGGGTTAGGGAATCAGCAGATCAAAGCTTGTCGTATGAGGCAACTAACAATGACACTGGTTCTTTCGAGCACCAGTAAGCCACCACAGGCTTTTGGGACCCAACACGTAAAACCACAATTCCAATGAAAGAATGTATTAACATCAGGCCGTAACCCGATAACGGGTTAGAAGTTAAGAAGAAGAAAATGAAAAAACTTTAAAATATTTCAATTGCATTTACTCGTACCAAACAATCAAGCTTTATATACTAATATTAGCCAAAAAAGGTGTGAACAATAAACGGAACCACTGGTTAATTGCAGCTAAGAACCATGAACTGCAACCGACCATGAAATAACAGCAACTTTGCCAACCCTGCAGCAAACAAACAACGATGACCTTTAATATCAAGTATACGCCACGTCATTAGCGCGCGCAGTGGAAATGTAAATTAAAATGGGAAATGTGTTAAGAAAAGCGATTTCAAACTGCTTAGAGACACCAAGTCATAAGCAGCAACTGCGATGTTTTTGCCAGCAAGCGCAGCAGCGCCATCTATGGCTAAAAAAAAAACCGAAAACGAACACACAAACTATTGGCATGACAAGTGCAGGGAATACACTTTGGCTGCCATTTGCATGCCCTACAGGCAGCGGGGCTTTCAGCTTTCAAGATTTATTAACGCATTTGACTTGATTTAGCTTGTTTATGTTTTGTGCACGGGGCCAAAAGAACAAAAAACAGCCAGAACAACGCCAACAAAAACAAAAACTTATGGCTGCGCATTATGGCCATAGCGTGGACACAACGGACACATGTGTCTCCCGCTCTCCATACAAGTGTGTGTGTGTGTGTGTATCTGTGTGCAGGTAAGGACTACAACTCTGGCAGCGACCCTCGGCTGATGTGCATCATAAATTATTTTGATGTGCGTTTTAGTTGCTGCGTGTTGAAAAATCTGATTGGCCCCGGTGTCCGGAGCACCATAACGATCCTTGGCGCCAATGCTGATGGACCCAGACAACTTTGGTCAATATTTTTTGCAGCTCTGCGAATGGCAGCGTAAGAGTGGGCGTGGGCGCAGGGGCGTGTAATAGAGAGGGACGGCACATAAGCAAGACAGGTGTTAAATGTCTTGTGTAAAGTGTTTTGCATAAATTCTTAAAACAATTCTTAAACTTTACGTTCGCTCACTTTGTTTTTATACTCTTTACAAGCTTACACGTCGCATGCATTTGTTTTTAACTTTGTAACGCTTTAAATAGGTCAAAGACAAGTGCAGATTCGCAAAAAGATTGTAGTATTTATTCGTTTTACATCTCATTTGTGAACAAATTAAACTCAGTTTATTCACGATTGAAAAATCTTTGAAAGTTTGTCATCGTCCGTGCTTGTCTTTTGTTAAAAGCTATGCGTAATGTAGGGACATAGCTTGGGCTCCTTTTTCCAAAAGATATTTAAGCAACAACTAAATCTAAAATTTAGCAAAGAAGCACACTTTTTAGTAACTTTTTCAGCATATTAAACGAACTAGCCTTACAAAAAACTAAAAATTACACGTTTCATCGATGGCGTTTTTAGAAGAAACACGTCTTACACAACTTAAAGGCGTTTTGAAAAGTTGCTCTTCATAAAGTTTTAATAGAGCAACTCATAGACCCGGAAATTTTATTAGTTAGTTTACTTTAAACTAACTGACATCTGAACGAATCTCCGAAAAAGTATTGCTGAAACGAACTCTGTGTGCCCCGAGCGCATGTAAAAAGACCTTAGTTTCGTATGCCAAGTGGTTTCTATTTGCCCTGTGAGACCAAAGATGCATCTTTTGGCAAGAGTGATTCCTAGACAATATTCTTGAGAACATCAAAAGCGCAATTTTCAACATCAATCTGAGATCCTAACAGCGTCGTCTCTCTTCTCTTTTCTAACTAGACCCAGGCAGGTAGATTCCCTTTCAGTGGTCTTCTTTTTGAACCCATTCAGTTTTGTACGGGAACACAGTATATTGAGGGTTCCAAATAGGTGAACCAAGAGATGTGAACAGCCTTGCGGTCACTTAAGGATCTAAGATTTCTTCTTTTAAAAAGTCAAGGACAGATTTTGCTTTACTGGCATCGAAAAAATTAATCAAGCAGAATCTCTGAGATAGTGAATCCCCATAAATATGCAGTTATTAGGGTTAAAATGGTAGTGAGTAATATTTTTTTGTGAAGAGTTTATCGACACTTATCGGAGTTCAGTTTGATATTATAAGATATCCACATCTTTCAAAGAAATTATTTTTATCATATAATCCATTTTTCCCCCAGATTACTGCACTGACGTCTGATTACAAGAATAAAGTTCAACTTTCAGCACAAATCAGAAGAAAGTTCGGAAATCCAACAAATTTTAGTAACTAAATTTTTAAATTAAGAAACAACTAAATAAAAAAACTATCAATAGTAATATCAAATTTTGTTCTATTTGGGTCTCACTTTCGATGTTTTTTCAATATGAATAGCTTAAACACAAGCTAAACGGTAAAGGTTAGTAAGTTGGGGTTGTACCATCGATAGTATCGAATCTTTTCGAAGCGATGGTACGATAGATACTTTCGAAACTTTATACTGAAACTATAGAAAATACCGAATGGCGCCACTATCGATAGCTTTGCAGCTCTACACGTAAGTAGTTCAAAGGCTGTTTGTGACAAAGAACAGAAACCGAATCAGAAACAGACACTGAATTTCTGTACCTTTGACTTGTTTCTATTACAAATGTACTTGTTTCTGTTTCGATGCCTAATGAGTATAAAATATTTTTTAATTCTGTTTGTGTTTATGTTTGTATAGCAAAAGTACTGAATTTAGTTTCTGTTCCAGTTCCTGTTCTTTGTCACAGGCAGCCTTAAGACCTAAAGTTGCAGCCAACTATATTTTTTCAATAAAAAACATTCTAACTTCTTTCAGAATATAGTTTTATTTTCATGCACAGTGCAATTTCGAGAATGAACTTGTAAAATATCTTGAAAACTGTGTATTTTCCGATATTCTTGTTAAAAATGCATTTTCAAAACACTTGTTGAAGCGATTCAACAAGAACTCAAATTATTTGGAGTCAAAAACCGAAGATCAATGGTATGTTGTGACTCTGTGACGAAAAAGCTGTTTTAGAACAAATGTCACATAGATGGCGCTACTTGCTACTTAGATTTGTGTCTCGTCTCTTTACTTATTCGCCGCTCTGTGTAGAGTATGTAAACTTCGTAGTGCTAAAGTTAAACAGTATTTTTAAATGGTAATGGTACAGCTCATTTAATTTGTGTTTGCAAGTTTGTGTGAGTGTATCTATTATTTATTAACCTGTGACATTATCTAAGACGCTTTTGAGTTATGCACAATAAATGTGTGTGCGTTCTTTTTTGTGCCTGAACCCAAACCGCCAACTAACCAAGCTGACCGACCAAGGACCATTTCGTGCCCCACACCATGCCTGATTTATGCAAATTAATGAGTTTAATGTCAAAGGTTGCTAACCCAACTTCTAAGCCAAACCCGTGCCAACAAAGGCTACAGCATGCAATACTTCTAATTAGGCACAAGCCAAGAGTTCGCCGAGGGCGCCGCGGGCTAAAACCCAGACATTGGACAAAACCCTATGCAAGAAACCATTAAGGTCACATCATATTACGCTTTTTGTTGCCTTAGCTGTAGCCGGCGTAAGAAGCGCTAATGTTTTTGTACAGTCCGTTGTAAAGTTGTCTGTGAGACAAGCAACAACAAAAACAACAAAGAAACTCAAACCAAAAGCAGCCTCATTCATCACAAAGGAAAGCACAACTTGAAACAATACAAACGGCGCAGAGAAACAGAGTCTCACAGAGAGATCCTAAAGAGCGAGACAATGGCACAGAGGGTTGGGCACAGAGGGTTAGGCACAGAGGGTTGGGCACAGAGGGTTGGGTACATAGGACGCTCATTTCTGCACTTTTAGCGCCTGCAGAAGAACGAGCAACGAACTCGGACAAAAAAGCCCAAATGCATATAACACATGCACATAATACTTGTACATACTTATGTCCCACACACACACTGAGGCACACACACAAACACTTGCCACACATTTTAGCCCTTTTGTTTTTGCCACATTCATGCTGCAGCTCAAGCTGCCGGCCAAAATGCGAGAAATGTATTTCATATTCTTATTTTTTGTCTTTTATTTTTACCGGTAAAAACTGTTAAAAAATTAAAATGTTGCTCAACAACTTTGTTGCATGATAAATGACACACATACATACGAACACCCACACACACATACATATTTAAGGTGTTTTGCATGTGGACTAAAAGCTGGTCAAATAAATACCGTTTGTTTATGAGCTTTGGGTCCTTTTATTGGTGTCCAAACTCGGTTGCATTTATCAGACTTAAGTGTCATCGTAATTAACCGCAAGTGTGTGTGTGTGTGTGTGTATGCAAATTGATTTTAATAAGCCGCAGCTTGCATAAATTAAATGATAATTCCAAGAAATGTGGTTGATTCTTGAACTGTTTCAATAAAGAGGACATTTTTAGTGTTCCTATCTAAACGTTTTAAACAAAATACGATTACTATTTCCTTTATCGATTGTAGTATTTGTCGGGAGACTTAACTGCTCTTGGTAATTAGTTATAGGATTACGGCTTGACGACTTGCTATGCGCGCTTCTCGATGAGATTAGATTCTCGATAACACCCAGTCAACTGTGCCGAAGTTAAGATATATAAAAGTCTTGGTACAGTTGAGCTGAAAAACAATCGATGACACTAGCGATAATTTAATCTTAATAAATACGTTTGTGTGTGGGACGCGTTTGTAAAATTCGAGAACAACTGAACCAAATAACTTCATATTTGGAGCATAAATTTGTGTGGTGTACAGGAAAGTTTCTCTTCAGTTTGTTTCCGGTAGATGGACAGGATCAGCAATATTCTTAGGTGACTTCATAACTACATATTTTTTATACTTATATAGTAGGTAAGCATTTTAATGTATATACAATTCAGAACTTTGATTAGGAAAACAATTCACTCTGAAATTTAATCAGGAGATAATTCAGAAGAGGAAACATTGACAGGCATTAACATTGTACCCGATGATTCCAAATTATTTTTTAACAAATTAAGAAGATGTAATAGTTGTTTTCAATAATATAATTTGTATTTTCGCAACTGTCAACGTTTCGGTATTTTTGGAAATGTTTACCGAGATTCGAGATACTATTTAGTGACGCACCAAAACAAATCTCTGCAGACAATGCTGTAAGCGTACCTCTAGTACGTGTCATTTGCCGAGTCGGATATTGTAAATTGCAAACAATTAAAGTCCCCTCATGTGATCTTGACCTGCTCCAGCGATGTGGATTTTATATCCACAATCGTGGCATAACTGCATACTTTTAAAGATCTTGGAGCATGAAAAAGACAACAAACTTAATTATGATATGGTTTCGGTCAAAAAATCACGAACATGTTACGATATAGAAGCAGGTGCATTATCTTGATGGTAAAATTATGAATTTTGTGCGCTGCTTTCGTACTGCTGCACGCAATCGGCGCATAACTTCAAGTTTATATTTCATATTGAAGAAAATAGTGAGCAAAACCATCACATTTGGCCGCTTTTGACCGCTTCCATTGGAAAGGTACGGCTTTTTTTGCGACGTCATAACCATATACCCATGTTGCGTCACGAAAACTACTTTAAATATCCCCAAAGCAGTTATAATTGCAACAAGTTATAATAATACATGTTTTAATAACTTCAACAAAACTTCTATAGGATTTATTGCGAAACTGCAGTGTATGCAGATTACGGCATATATTTGCCCTTTTGTTTGAACATTAATGACGTTCTCCATTATTTATATTAAGGTACTAAATCTTAAAAATGACTTTACTGAAGTAATCTTTAAAATCAGTTTACAGCCTAAGTTTCACTCCATTTTTCTACATCACAAAAACTCACATCAAACCGTTTGTGTGCAGTTCTTTATAACCAAAAAGTAATTGTTAAAGCGCATTACCATAACTACCAAACTATGCCATCTTATGGCAAGGCGGAAGGAGCACAGGGTTGTTTCCCCAACTGACCTAGTCAAGAATCTGGGCGCAGGAACAAATGCCAACATCAAATGCTGTGGTGAAATACGCGGAATTCGCGTGAATTGCACGATTTTGCATAACGCAAATTACTACTTAATTAGCTTTTCACTTTAAAACGTAGACCCGCCCCCAGGTCCAGACCCAGATCCACTAAGAGTCCTTGTCCAGCTGTCTCACTCTAAGCTTGTTTATGCTTATTTCGTGCCCGTTAACGCCTTCAAACGCATACTGAGCCAGTTATGCTTGCGTGTTCGAGTGTCCTGAGTGGACCTGCCTCAGCAATTTTTTAAATGCCCTCCATGGAGCTGTAATTTATTAAATTAAATCATAGTAAAACGATGTGTAGGCTACCAACATTGCCTAGAAAGCAGCACTGTCAACATTCGACCAACAAACCATAAATGGAAATTATGACACATTTCGGACACGAAACGCTTAGGATATGGGATAGGGGTATGGAATGCGGGTGTTCACATTAATTAAAGCAAATGCGTGCTTTGAGAGATTGTGGTCACACTAATGGTCCCACTCATAAACAAGGGCACACTAATGCGCACAAGTTTGCATTGTTGGAACTATTTTGGTAATTATTTGCATGTTGCTGTTGACTCGTGCTTGTCACGCATACGCAGTGTTGTCTCTATGTCTAATATTACTCATTGTCCTGCGCGGTTATCACACTGCTCAGCGCACAACTTCATAATTCATTTTAGTAGCTGAAAAATATGTAAAAGTTGGTTTGTTTTTAGCGGAATTTTGTATACCCTGCAGTTGGCTTGCGACTTGTCGTCATAGTTATTAGTTTAAGCTTCAAAACGCTGAACAATTTGCTCTAAACTTTAATCAAGACTGTTTGCATGCGGCGCTTTGCGAGATTAAAACACGATCAACTATTCTGGGATACCAGGCCAACATGAACGTTATTACCAATCAATTACGGGCCGTACTTAAGCACGACGTTAACAATTCATTGAAAGCAGCAGTTTTCATCAGAATCTCAACAGGCATAGCGACAAAGCAGATCTTTAAACCAAATTTTACAACGGCCTTTCCAGATAAAATGCACGCTTTTAATAGCATTTTCCACGATGAAATTGATGCAGATGAGTTTTCCTTGGACACTTGCACCAATTGGTGAGATTAATCGATCGGCAGGATCATAACGCCGTCACTGGCTACATCGACTTTATATAAGTGTGATAGTAGGCTTGCAAGAAACTAGATTGAAATCGAAATACACTACTTTAAGTAAAGAAATAAACAAGGCAGAGATTTCCATTTAATTATGCGGAAGAGCTTAAGTCTAAGCTGGGTGTAAGTCCCCTAATAAAGTTTAATGGGTTTACTCGACAATTATACGGTTCTTCCGTATATGGGTTTATAGTATCACAAAGAGACTGTCATGTCATCAAAAATTTGATTTTTAAGTTAATGATGCAGAATTGCTAGTTATATCCTACTTCATGCTAAGTAAACATTTCACGTTAATATATTGCATATGTCCTTCTCTTTTCTGTTAGTTGGCAGCAATGTATAGTTATAAAGGTACCATAGTCGTTGAGCGAACCTTCGAAAATTTTGTAAGTTTTTGGAAATAGCGAAAGAGAGAGGCACAATTTACTCTTGTAGCCAAAAAAGAAATTCACAAGTGAATGACAATTTAAGAAGCTGCGCCGCTGACTTCGCAGCTAAGACAGTACCTTTATAAGTATACATTGGTTGGAAGCAAAAAACGCATTCTAAAACAAACTTGGCAAAACACAGCGAGCAGTCCCATCACTGGAGTTCCTCGCATCACCCAAAACGCCATTGATGCAATTCTTCAATTCAATGGTCGCAGTGCCATTTTATCGAATCTCAAAAGCCCAAAAAGAGTGGCTTATAGCACACAGTACTTTTATTCCGTGAGAAGTGGGATTGAACATCTTGGCTTTTCAGAGAACACTCACATCAACACTCTTTCTCCTGCTCTACGGACCTATTCAGTTCGTAATAATTCCCATAAGGATTTTATATATGCACCTGGACGTACCTTTCACTGACCATAATGGACTTTTTAGGAGTGTAAGAGTTTAATAACACTACTTCTTAACAGTCCATAACGACCTTTGCGTAATGGGAAGGATGAGCATCTCATAGATTCGTCTGTCTAGTGTGCTCTAAACTACTCATTTGCCTTCTGTGGATAAAGTAACTAATAACACTAGGCACTACTGAGCCGATATTCAGTACCCTTCAATTTAAGTTACAATTCCTCGCCAACGGAAGTAAGGTTTTCAAGCAATATGCGCTTTGATGACGTCACATCTCGAAAAATATCGCATTTTTTTAAATAGCGATTATTCGAACATCATGCTCTTCTTTTTCTTAACCAACTAACTTTACTACTAAAAACCCGCTACCAAGTTACGTGCTTATATAAAGCTCTCCTCTAGGCGTCTCTGTTTTGAGCGCGTCTTCTCCAATTGGTGATAGCAAAGTTAGCTAGTGTGCTCACTATCTGCTCCTGCCAGGGGAGACGTGGCCTACCTTTTAGTCGCCTTTCTTCAACAACCGCATGTCGATGTCGTCGTGAACTCGTAGAGTTTGTCGTTCCATCGGATGCGATAGTCCTTGCCAAAGCGTAAAGGGACAAAAATCTTAGGAATTTCTTTCCGCTCATTAGAAACCAATTTACCAGAACAGCCATGTTTAAGCGCAGACTCTTTCATTGAGCTCAAACTTGTCGTCTAGTGTAACCTTACAGACGTTCCTAACTAATATTAACCTCGTTTCTGTTCAATTTTTGTTGGAAACGAAACAAACGATTAAAACAACCACACAGCTCCGGCTGCTTTCAGTGACTTCCAGCAACAAAGCGTTTCACTTGATTTCCGTTTCACTATTTTCATTCCCAAACTCTTAAAGTTTCGCTGCAAAAGTTCGCTGTTTAAGCTGCTTTCAAAGTACAGTTCACTTTTAATGCAAGTGTATCAAAAATGTGTCACATTTTGTTGTAGTTTCTGTTGTTATTTTTTCATTACGCTGATTACTTGACAGTCATATACTTTTTTTTTAACCATTTCATACAAATATGAATACACGACATATATGATTTTTATAAATATGAATTACTTAATATTCATTAGTCCACCTCGAATCGTCTCTCCCGACTCCCTCCTTGCACACCCTCTCACCTTTCTACATATGTGTGTATGCAAATTTCTTGTTTGTGTCAGTGTAATTTCAGTTTTATTTTAATTTAATGACATCATTGTCGACGGACATTCGCCGACAGTTGTATGTCCGCTTCGCTTATAATGTTGTCATTTTTATTACAACATTTTTTATTATTATTCATTATCCTTTTTGCGCCTTTTTTGTTGAATTTTCCCACTGTTTGTTGTCTGGCGTGAAGGGCCAACGATATTTGTTGCCTTTTTTTGAACTGACAAAAAAGTTTGCTCGATTATTTGCCAAAAACTTTAATGGTAAAAATGTTTGCATATAAGATAAATTAAAATGACCCGCATATTAAGTGGAGACATTATCATTAGTTATGACTGTGTGTGCCTGTGTGTGACAGTGGGAGGGAGACGGAGAGAGGTCAAGGGAAGTTAATGTTAATGATACCACAAATGGTCTTGGGATTTGTGTTATCACAGAGTTTGCTTAGGTTTCATTTCATATAAGTTTCCAATAATTGAAAAGTTTTTCTTTTTCGCTGACAGCTGGGATTTGCAAAAGTTAGTTGAATTGTTTCTAATGGCGGAGAAAAAAAAAATTCTTTTGATTAATGCGTAGATAAGAAAGAAGGTCTGGGAAAGCATACGAAATATACTCTTCAGATATTAGGTACAAACTTAGGTTGCATATTGCCTAATCTTGACCAACGCTGCACTTCACTTTATTGAATGGTACTGCCAACTTCTGAATTCTTTGAAATTTGCGAATAAGAAAGAACCACGATCTAGATTTACTTCAGCGTATAAGGATCTCTTATAACGATTAAAACTTGGTAGCAAATTTTACCTTAATTCAACGCCTTTAGGGAAATATGACATTTCTCGAGTTATTCAAGATTATACGATACGACTACGATTCACGCTATTTCGGATAGTGTGAATGAGGATTCAGTGACACCCCAATAACCGAATAGTTTATGTTTCAAACAATTTAATTTTTTTGCTTGGAATTTCGACGGCTTGTTCGCGGAATTTTCGAAACAGAATGAATAGCAGAATACATTTAATCAACAAAATAATTAAAGAACAATTCATCATCATTACGAACTCATTCTCATACCATTTCTTTTAAGAAAAATATTCAATTATTTGTATAGTATAAATCAAAAGATTTAAGGTTCCTTAGTCCTTAGTTTAAGACTCTTTCATTTTTGTGTGCAGGGATTAGAAATAGGGGTCAAACGATCCGAACTACTTTAAGCCAAAGGAGTTAAAAAAAAAAAAGTACCTTATCGTTAGGTTTTTTAATATGCCAAATGAACTATTGGGAATTCATCGCTAGTTCATAAAAGCAATTACATTAACTTTGAGGTTGAAGTGGAGCGTTCCCTAAAGAGGTATGTGCGAGATCAGTATGTAGAGATGAGAAAGGTGGTGAGCCGCCTTGTCAGATGTAAAAAACATGTGCAGGAAAAGTGCGTGGGAGAGGAGATCGAGATGTGCAGGAGCCGGAATGACGTTAGGAGGTTCTTCTCAAAAGCCAAGCGTCTGCCCGAACGATTTAGTACGGGAGCGTCTTCCTGTAGAGATGTAGAGTCAATCTGGTATTGGATGCACAGGCTCAAATTGTGGAGAGAACACTTGTCCGGCTTTTTGTTTAGTGATGGCGGAAATAAGACCGCTTCCGGAGTTAACTTCCTGACATTATCAATATGACGGCGTGGATCACCACATACCTATGAGGAATGAAGAACAACAAAGCTGCCGATCGATCTTGATCGATCAAGACTGGCGGCAATGAGTTGATAAGGTGCATGCTACTTTGATCTCAATAAGCATATGAGAAGTAGATACCACTCTCGCCAGACGTAACTAACACTCTAAACGCTCATCCTTCTAGTTTTGCATTATGGCGCTGAAGCATGAATGATGACACAGCCTGATGGACCGTTTACCCGCGGGCAACGACTACCGCATCCAACGATGAAGAAGCTCCTACGAAAAAATCTTCAATGCAGCTGTTGAAGGAAGGCGACGAAGGGGCAAACCATGTTACCATTGATATTGCCAGTAAAGAAGAAGAGAATACTGAGAACACTGTAAATATTCACAACAACAAAATAAAAAAAGATACCTTGTCTAGAATTAGTTTTCTTTATATGCAAATTGTCAAGTTTGCATCATATTCATCTCAGTATTAAGGATTCTGTGTAATGTGCTTCATTATCACAAAAGTAGTTATAATTTCGCGAAAGTTTCTGTTGACAAGTCTAACTTGTATTATTAATCTTCATATATTCAACAAAAACATCCTGTCTACTTCGGTTTTTACCAGACCTAAATGTGTGAACAATGCTGTTAGTCGAAATTGGGACAGTAAGAGCAAATATATGGCTTTCTTACTTTCAAGACTTTAAATAACTTTAAGCCTTATTTGCTCCAGAAAGTCAACAATAAAAAAAAGTGAAACTCCAAAAGCCTTTCAAATAAAAATTTCCCAAAACTCATTAACCAACTTTTTGTCAACACTGTTAATTTCTTAATTGGCAATACACAGATAAGAAATTTCATGCTCACATATTACAAATTGTAGGCCATTAAAAAGTGCAGTAAATGTAATGCCGAAGAAGTACCTTTAAGAACCAAAACCAGAAACCCACTGACCAACGATTATATCAATCGATAATCACCGGAGGAGTCCAAAGACCGAGACAAACACACCAATTCATGTATAAGCTATTCATTTAATGTGCAGCAGTTACATTTTTATGAGAGGGCGAGGGATAGAGAGCAGGAGTGAGAGTCCGAGACCCTAAGACGACATTGACACCTAGCCATAATATAAACCCGTTTTGATGGCAGCTCAGTTACCCATATACCAAATAATAATATTGTTGCCAATTCCGACACAAAAAGAGTTAAGTCAACGATGTCATAAATCCCGTGCAGGTATTCGAAATATCTAGATAAAGGCCATAAAAAGCAACCTTAAGCCGTTTCATGGCTTGGTCATAAAGTGCTGAATGCACAACGCATAAAATACAAAATACAAAATAATGAAATCAAAAAAATACCAGCTAATGAAAACGCAATGATTTCATCTAATTATAGCGCAGCATCTTGGCTAATGCTACTATGCAAGTGGCAACTGGCAACATGCAACAGCGGGCTGCTAACTTGGCTAATTTAGTTAGGCTGCTGCAGTGCGGAAATGCCGCAAACATTGCAGTCTCGACACTCCTTGGCAGTTTTGTTGGCCGTAAAATTGGTAGTTCTCCTAACTATGACACTCTATGACGACTACTGCGACTGATGGCTCTTTATGTCTGTTGCAGCAACAGCAGCAGCAGCAACAACAACAACTGCTCAACAGCTAAATTTAGCTGCAACTGTTGCTTGCAACAGCGCCTTTTATGGGCAACAACTTGGAACTTGCCTGCTGCAACATCCTCGCCTAAGCGCGTCCAGCAGCTAATTGTCCTTTGGCATTCCTACTCATCATTGTCTGCGTCTTGAGCCTAGTCATTGTGCACTGAGCGAAATAGTTAAGCTTTTTGTGCTTCGGTCAAGATAATGTGATGTCAGAATTAAGCTAAGAACAGGTTGAGAGAGAGAAGAACGAAATTCTTATTACACTTAGAAAAATTTATGTTTTAAATCAAAACAGTTTTAAGTTTATCGAAAAACTTGATGATTTTTCAATAAAACAATATTCAAGATAAGCTCAAATTTATTTTAAGACAGTATTATTTCAAATAAGTTTCTTTGTGATTTTAATTAGTTTTTAGTATTTTTCTAACTTTAGTGTTGTTTAACTTTTTATTTATTTGTTTAGTATTTTTGTTCACTAACTATCAAGCTCTCTTCGTTGGTGCTTCTTTGCTTTAAAAATATTTAGTAGTTTTAGCTCTTAAGCATCTTGTTCGATGACGCTAACTTTGTAGAGGGCATTTCCACAAGTTTATAAATAAGACAATTTTTTACCAGTTAATAGACAAAAGCCAATAAAAACTTGGATATTCCTTAATTTTAAAAACATTTTGCAGGAAACAACAATTTTTGTTAAGCGTGGGAGTTTTTATAAGTTTTAGTGTTTCCTAGTGCTTTTAGTTTTTCAAAATTTTTTTTTTAGTTTTAAGCGAAATATTATGAAGGTTATTTCTATTATAGTATTTTTGGCATGCTACTAAGTTTTAGTATTTTTAGGGAAATTAGTATTCTTCGTGTTTTTAATGTTTTAAGTATTTTTAAAACAGTGTTCACCAATTCAAATTTCCTTTTATTTAAAAATGAAAAAGCATTGTAAAAAATACCAAAAAAAAACATTAAAATGTAGATCCAAAGTTATATTATTTTATATTTTAATCGAATTTTAGTATAAAATGCATGCCCAGAAATACGTTTGAAAAAGTTGTTAAGGTATCAGTATTTGACAGTGATATTTAAAGACATCTGAAAGGGAGCTTAACACTTTTTAGTACTTCTCCTTGGACGATATATCAAACCAAATTTCAAACTTATCTTTCGTGCATCTATATGATTTTTAAGATTTACATATGTCAATAATACATTATGTGCCACTTAATTGAGACTATGTGTTCCATGAAATAATAAGAACAAATCCATCATACAGACTATGAAGAGCATATATTTTTCCTTTAAGCTTTCAGAAAATGCCAGAAGTTTGTTTTTTCTTATGATAAAGTTTTATTACGAATAGTTAACGAAATATTCGAAGCTAATTTTTGACAAGTTTTGCTTTTACCATTTAAACGAGACCGAGTAAGTAAAAGCAGAACGAATCGATATTGCTGTACTAAATGGGTATGATTCTTCAAGCTTGCATTTATATAGATAACAAGATTCCATTCCCTGTATGCTTCGCCAGCCCTCTCTTTTACAACTGTTTAGACGTATTCATATATCTCGCTTTTTAAACTTCTTCATTTCGGACAACTTTAACGCTAATTGTTATTGATTTGTCAGCACTGTAATTGATTTCAGGATCGTAACGGAATGCTGCTCGTTCCAGGTTGATAAGTGCTCGTGAGCTTAGCGAGCTTGCATTCTGACCGATTTGTATGCCGTCACGAAAATCTTTCTGAATGTGTTACGCTTGTGTTTGCTGTGTTAGGGTTCAGCATGAAAGGCTGAAATGAGAGAGATAGCAAAGCAGTTACGTTTCGTTATGCCATAAACGCATATTTTTCTTTAAGTGTAGTCATTTTATTAACAATCAATTATCATAATATCGTGCTTGCTTCTACAACCACGTTTTCGCTCAGTGTATTCTAGCCACAACGCAGCAACAACAACAACAACGACTGCAGCTAATGTGCCTGCATTTTGCACAACAAAAACAACAATTTATAATTGGTATTTAAGCGTTGTTTTTTGTGTCTATATTTAGATTACACGTAGTACCAATACCGGCATAACATCCAACCCAACAAACCCCGAACTCAAAACCCATTGATTATGTTGCTCAAATTACTGTAATTTAGCTTTAAGTAGACAGCAACAACACGACAACAACTGCAACAACAACAACTTAACATCTACATGATTTTATGAGATATATATTTATAAATGTGCGTTGGAATACTAAATTTTTCATAGGAATAGAAGAGTTCATAATTCATAATTCAATAAGCAAAAAAGTAAATATGCTAACAAAAACCCTTAAATTATGCTGCTAATAATTGTTAACTAAAAAGCAAAAGTAAACTAGGCTAAAAACAACAAGCCAGCGATTAAAATGCTAATTTCATAGCGCATAAATTAATATGCCAGAATGATGCCATCCAATCCCGATCCCCTCGGAGCAACCAAGGCAAATAAAGAAATCACCCGGCCAATTACCATAAACGTGTCATAACTCTTTATGTTAACTAATTATGCCAACTTGTTGAATGGTTTGTGCCGCGGGCCACAATGTACATATCATCAATATTGGGAGCATCAATAAAGTTACATTTTAATAGGCGTTAAGTTTGAAGCAACGAAAGTTGGATGCTCTTTAGATGAATGTTATGCAGAATGCTTTTAACTCTTACTGCAATTGTGTTGAAATTACACACAATTTGGTTTGACAAACAGTTTTATATTTTTGGTTTCTTGATTTTGAACGGTTAGACTCGTTTTCTTATCCAGAAGTGATTACTTCCTAAATATAAGTGGTTGGAGTATTCCCATAACTTAGTTCATTTCATGAAAATATAAAGATTTTTTAAGATTTAATTAACATTTTGATTGTGACGTCACGTTTTCGGAACAGCTCCCCCAAACTAACTGACTTGGACAAAATTGACTCCAGAGTGGCCAATGCGCTACCAATGGCCAGTATTGTTGTTTTTACCAAAACTTTTAATGCGACTTTGCGCCAGGCTTCCACATGAGTGGAAAAGCCAGCAACGTCAAATCGGCCGAGAAGCCCGATGCAATTAATCTTCAAAGTGTTTGAAAGCATACTTTCTAGCAGCAGCTAAGTCAAGCACTCTCCTTCCAGACCGGAAACCGAACTGGTGTTCCGCTCTAGCGGAAAACATATTGCAGATTCATTTGAGAAAAAGTGCTTCTGAGAAGCAGCATTGCTAGTAGCTTTCGATCGTGTTGGGCATGAGGGGTTTCTTCAGAAGATCAAAATGGCTCTAACTGCCCCATACTGCTTGGTTCTCCAATCCTATCGTACAGAGTTTCCGTTAAAAATGAACTTTCCGAAGAATTACTTCTGGCATTCTTTTACACTATTTACACTGTACATACGCCATCGCCTGGGATTGACAGAAACGGAACACGACACATTCCAGCCACTTACGTTGACGACTCAGCAGTTTGAGATACAGCTTCTAACTTAATCAAAATCGCGACGTGGGACAGGCGATGGAACACACAGGAATTGATTCCAATAAAAAACATCCCAGCCTTATCTCGGAATTGACCTGGTTTTATAGCTTCCATAATCGTGCTATAAGCTCGATGTGCACAGCAAAAATAGCCAAACTGAAGTGACTAATAGGCTGCAGAAGATCTCAACAAAAGTAAGTTGTATCAGAGTCTTGTGATGCCCACTTGGAAGTATGGCATCCAGGTCATTGACAATTTTCAATGCCCACTGTAACATAAAAAACCAGAAAATACACCGCGACGCCGGCATCCCGTTTTTGCGCGTCATGCTAAATAGCCTTAAATAGCCGCTATTAAGAGCGTCTTAGGTCTCACCCAAAATGCTTTAGCATGACCTAGAAGTCGGCTGAAACGTCTACACCCAGTTGATCTGACTAGATAAGATAAATGTAAACTTAACCAGATTTTTACAAAAACCTGCCAACAAACTTTACTTTTCTGAAGAAAAATTAGGATATCCAAGCACCTGTCGTGGCCAGTAAAGAAGAAGAAGCACCTTTTCCACTTGTTCAAAAAAATTTAGTTTCTGCTTGAAATTACCTTTTACTATATAAGTACAGTAAAGTTGAATATAGTAAAAAGTTGTTTTGGAGCATTCTTGACTTTATATTTCCGCTTAATTTACGTCTAAGATTTCAAGTAAGCTGCAAAAGCAAATGGTTAAAAAAATGGTTCATAACAGTCAGTTTCGATTTTGTTTTAAATTATCGACATGTCATATAACCGTAACTATTTCGATAAACATTGTCGTTAATTAGATAAATCGGAACCGGAATCGGCAATATATGTTTGCTTAAGTACTACTTACTTTCGCCACTACGACAAATGTATGCACTCATTGAGCAGGCGTTGCCAAATCGTTTTATTTTACCCATATAGTTGCCGGTAACAGGTTTATACATCAGGTTACATAAGTAGGGACACTTCTTTTGGCACACCTCCTTGCTCACAATTTTCAAAGCTGTAAATAAGACCATCGTAAATGGAAATACACCCAATTTGTCAGAGAGATATTCGGTATTACATGGAATGCTCTCCTTATTAGCCCGATCGAAATGACATTTGTTGCGAAACCCTCGACAAAAGCTACCCAAAGCCCAAACCACATTCTCAGTTTCGGGACACTCCTCAGTGGCTGCAGAGATTGAAATTACGCTAAGACCCAAGAAAAGTAGTGTAATTAGCGTTGCTTTCATTTTGCTGCTATTTTTCCAGAAACTTCTAGTTAACTGAAGTCAATTGTGAACTTAATGAGCTTTTATAGAACTTACCTAATAGGAGTTGCTTATCTATTGATTAAACACAGATGTCTTGAAATTTGTAGTGCACACAAACAAATATGTTAAAAAGTATTTAAATATGTAAAGTTGAAGAATTTGCATATAGAAGCGTGTAACTGAAACTGCAGCAGTTGCCAATCGAGGCTAGAAACAATATTTCGCGGGTTATCATTTTGGACCTTACGAAATCTCATCATTGAATATTAGGCCCATTACTTAAAACTAACTTAAGTCAAATGAGTTTCCTCTTTTCATTCAATGAAACTCCTTTGAATTAGTAGCTCTACTTTAAGTGGGCCTTATATTCAATGATGACCTTGAGCTGGCGCATTATAAATTTCCATTACTTATATTTAAGCGTCAAGAACAGCATCTATAAACACAGATATTTAATTATACTCATTTTATTGAATCATTTGAGTGTATTTAAAAAACATATTTAAAATGCATTGTGTGTAAATATTTGAAAGGTTCTTCTCCTGTTGCTAATTCATTTGTAGACCACAAACATCAACAACATAAATAACTACTAATGTTTTCTATTCTATAAGCAAATAAGTAATATATGAGTGAAATATGTAAATTATATGATAAACAAATGCTGACCGAGTTAAATTTAAGCTTTTTCTGGTAATATTCCATTTACATTGTCTAACAAGATTGATATGTTTGTGCCTAAAAATATATTATTAGGGGGCACCGCACCCTGCTTGCTCCGCTCTCTCGTGATAGTTAATTTTCTTTTCTACTTGAGCTTTCTCTTCCAGTTCCTCACTCCTGTTGCATTCCCTTTCCCGTTCCACTATCCGTTCCTCTTCTTCATTCTGTTCCCCTTCCTCTTCTTCTTCACCTCTTCCTTAACATCATACTATGACCAGCAGAGAATAATAGTACGGCCTGTTGAACACGTTGTTCATTGGACTCTACCATTTTTCTATTTGCTTCATTAGCAGAACGCCTCTAACGGTATCCAAGATTCGATCGCCTTTGGGACAGATCGTTCCGCTAGACATATTCTAGAGAAGAGCTTGTGCATGAGTCCTGCCAACGATTTGCACCCAGTCTTGAACAATTTTGTTGGCAGAACATTGGCGCCGGCAGCTTCTTTTGTCCAGTATATCTATTCCGTCATCGACGGTTGGAGACCTCGTTAAGTTCGCTCCAATGACGACATTGTAGAGTATATGCCGCAGAAGTAATCACAATGTAACCTGTGAGTGTACTATCAAATTTTCCGCTGCATCTCTACAGGAAGATGACTCAGTGCTAAATCTTTAGTTCTTTGTCTATATTTTGTCAATTCGCCAAGTTGAATCTTTCGAAATACCAAAACGATTCCCTTAAAAGGTTTGAAAGCATATCCGAAAGAGTATTTAAAAGCTATAACATTTATAGTACACATCATCACAAAGTGTATAAGTATTCCCCTTTGAATAGCATGTCAACGAAAATTATGCAAATTTAGACGACACAATGTAGAACAACCCACACCAACCGAATTCACACTCGCAAACACACACACAGTTAGTCATAGCCCTAGAAACAGCTAGCCAGTCAACTTTATCATCCGAAACATCTTGAACGAACTGCTGGCTGTGTGGCATAGCTAAGCAGTTAGAGCCAAGTTCAGCCACGATCTCGGTTAGAGCGGTGTTGCTTCTTGGAAGCTGTCAACGCCAGCAACGATAGACGATAAGCATCAACGGCGCTTTGAGTGACTATCACAAAAAAAAATGCTCAAATTAGCACAGCAACTATGCCAAAAGTTGTGGGTTTGATAAACAAATCCAAAAGCCATGATAGAAGCCATTTAAGCTAACCCGTTTTTACCGTTGTTAGCTCAAGTTCAAGCATTCAAACAACAACAAAAGCCACAAAAAGCCATGCCCAAGTATTACTAAGCAAATCAATCAACAAATTTGTGGCTAATACGGCAGCTGTTTGCGCATGTCTTTCAATTGTATCTCATAGATACATTTTTGTTTATTTAGCAGTACGCGGCGACGCGTCGTCTTGCCAGACATGTTCATATATAACAAAAGGCCGGTCACTGGCACAGAATTCGAGCTGGGTGTGTGTACTACGTATCGCTACTACGCTCCGAAAACAACAATTGCAAAAACCTGAAAACTGAACAAAAATTTTTGGCGGCACGTCGGACAAGTTTATAAAAATTCTGTAGGTAACTCTCGAAGCTCGGAAGCTTTTTGCACTCGATTTACTTTTAATGAACCCGCTCCGTTACGGTGCAGACGATATGTCCATATAGAGATATATACGTTTATTGTATTGTTTGCTTTTTGGGTAATTTCTCATTAATATTGAATATTGAGCAGAACTTTCTATTGGCTGCCGGTTTGTTCTCATCTAAATGCGTTTAAAGCGTTCCAGTCAGGTGAAAGTTTTCGCCGACTATTTTTGGGATATTACTTTTATTTGCCTGTTCTTGGCCATGTTCTGTGTGCGGCCCTTATCTCAAGTGTTGCTGCTTTTCGACAATTATTGGTAGTTTGTTTTTTAAGGTTTTTTCCCACTGACTTTTGACAGGCCTATAAAGCAGGCTTCGTCAAGTGATTTCAGCGAAATATAAACATTAAAATTTACTTAACTGTATCTAGCATGTTTTGCGGTATTTATTCTTTTGCAAGATTATTTAATTTCTGCGCTGGCTTCAAGAAAGCCGAAGATAAACATGAGTCAGCTGTCGGATTTGTGGGTTATGTACCGCATTACTCTTTTTTTCTTAGAAATTTTATGCACATTTATAATTTCGTTTATTATCTTAACTGTTTTGGATAGGCACTTAAAAACGAAATGTTTATGGGACTCACCAAATTGGGTTAGGTTCAACGTAGCATGGAGCGGGATGTTGCAGCAGTTCGAGATTTGACTATACAGATAAAGATGAGCACAGAATGATTCAATGCCGAAAAAACAAAAAAATTTTAAAGTTTCTGTGGTATTGTAATATGTAATATTTGGCAGTCGGTCTGGGTTCTGGTGGTACAGGATGAAAGCTTCCGATTGCCATTCATCGGGTAATGGCCATGGCGATACCTGTCTCTACCCTAAACAAGTTGTTGTGCGTCAACTTCTACTATAAGTGTGCCCCCTGGATAGCTGCTCTAGTCGCAACCCGATGTTAATGTTAATGGGTGCAGCTAAGGATAGGGCCAACCCCAAAGTTAATGACCGAAAGGCTGACAACAAGCCGCATTAGGGCAAACTTTTTTAACATCAGCCTGATAAGCGCGCACTCCCCGACAGAGAACAAGGACGATGCGATCAAGGATGCCTTCTACGATAGACTGGAGTCTATCTATGCCTGCTGCCCAGTCCATGACATTAAAATCTTTTTAGGCGATTTTAATGGAAAGGTTGGAAGAGAGCGCAACTTTGGTCCTACTGTCGGACATTTCAACCTTCACGAGACCACCTCGAAAAACGGGCTAAGTCTAATTGACTGTCGATCATATTCTGTGAAAGACTAAAGCTATTCGACCGTCTCAATAAAGAACGATATCAACATGAACATCAAGCGAAGAATCACTCTTACCAGTAAATAATACTTTGGGATCAGTAGGTAAGGGCTACGGAAAGTACTTCGTAAGATCTTTGGCTAACCGCACCCGATGGAACGACGAACTCTATATGCATATATTGGCGTAGTCAAGCCAAGCGGCTCCGCTGGCTAGGTCATATTATGTGTATGGATGAAGAAGCTACTGCAAATAAGGTCTTTAATGGAGCTGTTGACGAAAAGCAACGTGGGTGCAGACCATGTCTTCGTTGGAAAGACCAGGTAGAGAGTGTACTCTAACCTTGGTATCACCAGGCGCCTGGACGTGTGCTGTGTAACAACCAGTCACCTGGTAACCTTTTATGTCCAGTTAGAAAGAGAAATGACTAAAACTGGATTTGTCCAGCATTTGGAGTCTCTCAAGCGTATAACTGATAATAAAGCAGTTTCCACCTGAAAGGTCCAGGGGTCAAATGTTGAGAATAGCATTAAGTGCGGCACTGGGCATTGTACGAAGAGCAGCTTAAATACAAAGTTCAGCTGATTTAAGTTATTTTACTTAACTTCCTGAATCTATTCTATGAACACTTGATGCTGAAAATAATTTTATGTTTAATACGATACTAACTTTTGTATGAGAAAAAAGGTTAGCACTTACTGATTTAGCAGTTGCTAATAATCGTTTGCTAATTTGCTTTAGTTAATTGGCAAATATTACTTCCAAAACTTTGTTTTACTACCCTTTGATATCTTATAAGACTATTTAATGGGAGATGACCGCAGCGCATTGAAACAAACAGATATCCCTTTTCCTTTGTTAAGTGCCATCATCACACTCTGACCTTTAAAATAAACCAATCTAACCAGCTTCGGACTTGCTCAACCTTAATTGATTTGAATTTCAATTTGTTCTTCAGAAATTGTAAGCCCGAAAAACAAACTGTTACTTACTTCTCACTTCGTATTTCCAAGAATTTCAACAAAACTCCTGCCCAACCTCAGGCTGTTTTCCAATGTTGTCAATATTTCACATTTTATGCAAAGTATCAAATGAAATGGAATCTCCGAAAAACGCAAAACCGAACCAACGACCATAACAACAAATTAGTTGAGAGGCTCACTCACACCCGTATACCCTCGGGACAAAATTGCGTTCATTTCAATTTCAAAAAACAAATCCATGCAACATGACAACATGAGCACGGCCAGACTTGGTTCGTATCAAACATTGCCCGGAATCCAGGAACCACATTGCAAAATAGCTAAATGGCTGAATGGCAATGAATGCGAGGATATATTGAAAATGCGCGCATTATGATAATTTAATGTGGGTGATTATTGAAAATCATAATAATATTTTTATGGCGCACACATTTTGGAAGCCTGTCTGTAAGTCAGTCCGTCTGTCCGTCCGTCCGTTCGTCCGTCCTTCCGGGTGCCGACAATATCAGACTTAGCGGTGGGCTTAGCTTGCAGTGAAATTGGTTGGTGTAGGAAAACAGAGGGGGTCGCCGTAATGGTCGTTCAACGAAATGTAACGTTGTTTTTGTAGTCGTTGTCGCATTATTATTGTTGTCATTGCAAACACACACACACACACACACACACACACATTCACATAGGCATTTTTGTATGTATCAGTGCCAAAGTGCCAATAATTCGAAGCAATTTATTATTTTAGCATTTGTATATCAAAGACAAGCCAGCAAACACACACAGATACACACACACACAGATACACACACACACAGATACATACACACACACACACACACAGATACATTGGTGTCTTTTGAGCTACTTGAAAATGCAAATCACGTGCGAGTCAAGCAACAGCCGACGCAGCTTGGCGCCGCCCAGCAACAACAACAAGTGGAACATTGACAACAACAACAACGACAACGTCACCTGTGTCATGCGTTTAGGCCATCCTCAGATACAGATACAGATACTCAGCTACAAATACACAGTTACAGCTACAGTTACAGTTACAGCTACGGCGTATTTGTTTATTGAAATTTGGCTGTTTTTTTTTTTGGGGTGTGTTTTTTTGGTAGGAGACATTTATAACTCGGAAGAAAAAATGAAATCACACAAAATGTTTTTGCAGCTCAGATAAAAGAGAATTTAAATTTTTATGCGCCAAAAGGAAGTTGCTTCTACAGCAGCAATAACAACAAAAACGGCAAACAACATTGTGGTCTAAATGCAGAGAGAGAGAGACGAGAGTGAGTTCAAATGGAAGTGGGTGACATTCCTGAAATTAATTTTACAGTTTCAAGATTCCTTTTAGTTATACACTGTCAAGATAACATTGAAGAAAAGGACATGTTTGCAACAGGAATAACAACTACAACCAGCTTACTTCGCAATTCGTTAACAATACTTATAAACACTATGTCTCTATAACTGTCTAAAAAAGTCTCATGAGAAGTGTCCGAATCCATCAACAATTCCAATTTGTAGCTTGTTTTTCATTTTCAAAACCGAAATTTGAGAATCTGTCATAACCAAACTTTTTTGTAAATTCGAATCTTTAAATCACATCAACGCTTTTGAAGCAGTGACAATTTTACAACAATTATCTTCGGATTTGGATCAATAACCGATAGCGCTTGAATTCAAACATGCAACTTTCAAATCAAGAGTTTCGCGAAGAACAAAACACAGGATTCGAAATCAGCAAACCCAATACCACTGAATATGTAAGACTTCATCAAGTGCAATAAAATCAAAGTCTTCGTACACAAAAATTGCTTAATTCGACAACGATATTCTTGATTTGACATATAACAACTTCCAAAGATGATATATTCTTAATTTTTGTACTGCTCAGTTTCTTACTACAAAAGCGTTTGAATATACTCGAGTGCCCAAAAACTTTTTTTAGTTTTCAAGATAAATGCAAAAAATTCTACATTCATGAAAGAAATTTATCTAATTCTTTGAACGTTTTCTAAAAACACTTGCAGAAAACTTTAGCTTAGCACATTCTCTTAGACCATTTTATCATATTTTTCTTTATCTTAACTGGCCATAACATTCTTTCATTGGAATTATGGTTTCACGTGGTGGTTCCCAAACACTACGCACAACTCTTTTAAGGCCTACTGGTCTCGAAATTTTACATTATAGTAAATGCATTTGATTCAATAAAGAGCATTTTTTAATTTGTTTATTTCTGACGATGTACAAAAGAACTGTTTAAAAACTATTTTGCTACAAAAAATGTATCTTCTTAAACAAGATTTTTCTACTCTAGCATAGCATTAGTTTATAAAACAAATAAGGAACATACCACATTTGCTACTTCTCAAAATAAAACATCAAATCTTAAGCTTCAACCATTTTGAAATAACTGCAGAGTAACTCAAAGTCAACCATTTCTGTCAAGGGCATTTCTATTAGCGCTTCTTTATCTTTATGTTTATGACGAAAATCGTTAAGAACATTTTTTCAATTTCAGACCAAAATGCAAATGGCAAATCGCAGCACGTTCATCGGCGATATCAGAAATTGGGCTTTTAGCAGGCTCATAAAGCCAATGGGCAAATTGAAACATTGTTCACGAGATGCGCCCTTAGTGGTAACAGCTGCTGGCTGGGTGGGCGTAGAACTGGGCGGGGTCAATGCACCAAAGTTAAGCTTAAAACAAAGCTGCGACACTTTGCAGTTTTGACTAATTTAAGGCAATGAATCACTTGTTGCATTCACATCGCCGCAGCTTCTCATATAAACACACAAAAAAAGCACCCATAACAACAACAACAACAGATGAGAATATTTCACGCAATAAATCAAACAAAAGCGCAGCGAGCAAAACGTAATGAGTAACAACAACAAATAAGCTGAAAAAAATTTGATTCAGACAGTCGGTACGGTGCCCGACAGTGGGATACCCTGTAACTATATTTTCCATGAAAATCAAATTTCATGCAAATTTTTGTGTCGATGCGTTGTAAAAACTTAATTGTACTTTTACCAGTTCCAACACTTAACATGACATTAACATTCATTTAACATTAGATTCATACATTACACAAACTGTTAGACGTAATGTGTTATTTAGTTAGTAAAAAAATCATACATACGCAGCATACAGATGTGAAGATCCGGAGTCTTTTTAGTTTCAGTATATAACATTTTTTACATGCGTTGAAGGGTATGGGCTTAATAACGGTAACTGTACTACGGTGGTAGGAGGGATGGTGCGAAAAAATATCAAAATTGTTTGGTTTATAAGCCTAACGCACCACATTTGGTTAACATAAATGTTAACTTTAACATTTCTGTCAAAGGAGTGGGGAGCTAATGTTGGCACATTATTAGCTATATCTTCTGAAGTTCTTACCCAGTAATAGTGTGCATAACTGTGGCAAGTTTCAATTGGCTAGCTTTTATGGTGTGGGCTAAAACCGCGAAAATCTGTCACGGGGGAAGGGGGTGAGATATCGACATAATTCGACAAAATTGAACTGAATAAGTATCTAGCTGTTATAGTCTCCGAGAACGGTGCGACAACACGGACAGACAGACATGTCTATATCGACTCGACTATTGCTCCTGACCATTTTTGCCCATGGAACATATGGTCTGCACAAATCTATAATACCCTTTTACACTTTGTGTACAGGGTATAGAAAGCAGACAAATGAAAACAAACAAAAACAATCAAAAACAAAACAACAAACAGCTGAGGGCAACCCCCAGCCAAAGCCAATAAGTAAAAGCAAAAAAGAAGAAGCAGCAGCGCGCTTAAGTAGAGCTTCAAGCACAACGACCAATCGCAATGAAAGCGGCAACAGACCAAAGACAACAAAGACAACAAAAACAACAAAAACAGCAAAAACAACAACAAACAACTAGCAGCTTACAAGAACTCTTTGGCTGTTTTTGGAAATGAGAATCGGCAAACAAACACGAAGAGAACGCAAGAGAGAGTTTAGCAAAAGCAGCAAACACAATTCGCAAACACACACAAAAAAGCACAAATGCGCTGCAGCAGCGACGCCGGCAGCGCCGCCAACGTCTTGAGAATATGCGCTTAAAGAAGCTTGCTAGCACAATTTATGCTTGACGCTGACGCCGCGCTGCGCTGCGCTGCTTGGGCTTGAGCCGCGACTGCGACTGCGGCTTTCATTACAGACAGCAGCGTCGGCGCAGGGCTTTTGCACAAATTGAATTAAAAGCCGCACAAATTGGCCGCTGTCCAGAATCAGTTGCTCGTTGAGCAGAGCCAGACGCGCAGTCGCAGTCGCTGCCAGAACCCTAAGATCGTCATTATCATTAACGAACGCAGCAGCAGCGGCAGCGGCAGCGCCAAAGAAATTCAATTCTGCTGCAGATTTTGGCGCTCTTCAAGCGGGACAGCCGAAGGTATATAAGAACCTGGCCGTGCAGAACATTCAGCAATATAACTCCGTTCCGGTTACGCGTGCGCCGTTGCAGCGCGATTGGTGACTCTCCTAAAACTGGTTCCAAGTGGGCTTGATCCTGCGGCAGGACACAAGAGCAAATTGACAAATAAATGTGACGCGTTTGAAGAAAGTGCTAAAAATTACATTAAAAAAAACACAAATATTTTTGGAAAAGAATTTGGAGTTTTTAGAATTTTGTGAAAAAGTGAAACAAATTTTAAGAAAAGCAGCAAAATAATTTTTTACGAAACAGTAATATTTGGAAACAAACTTTTTGTTGTGCTAACGGTAAGTGTGCTATGAAAAAATTTTGAATTTATGTTTTTTAAGCAACATTTTTTAAGAAATTATAACAAAAAAGAAAGCACTTTAATTTTACAATTTAGTGCATAGTTAAATATAATAAAATAATTGAAAAAGGAAATCAACTTTATGAAAAATGTGCTTGCTTGTTAAACAAATAAAATAATACAAAAACGTTAAAAAATTTTAACAAATAGAAGACTAGCAAAATTTATACTAATTGATAAATTAAATATCACAAATACTTTATAAATTAAAAAAAAAGTGTTTTTAAATGAAATAGCTGGCGTTACAAAATACTCTTAATTAAATAATAACTCTTAATAAAAAATAACATTGATAAAGGTTTCGGTTATATAATGGCAAACATTTAACAATAAATACAAGAAAAATAAAAACAATAAAATGTCAATTAAATTAAATTTTGTGTACTAAAAAATGAGTGTTTAAAAAAAAACTTCATTTAATTGTCATTTAAACAATAATTAAAAAACAACGAAGTGTTTTTTGTTCAAGTAAAACAGCTTTATGAATTTTACACATTTAAAACAGCTTTATGAATTTTACACATTTAAAACAAATATTGAAGTTTACAAGAAACACTATGACATTAAACATACAAAATAAAACTGCTAAATTTTAATAACCAAAACTTTAAAAATGTGCAATTTCTGGACTTTGTAAAGACTTGCAACTCTTTAGAGCAGTCAGAACTCGGCACTCCAAGTTTCATAGTTTCGAGAAAAACGATTTGATTTTGAAGATGTACTACTATATTAAAAAAGTTGTCTCCGCGCATGTTATTTCTCTGTAATCGACAAAATAAGCAAATATGTATTTATGCATTGCTTTATAGCTTATGCATACGAATTTGAGCTTACCTTGTTAAATTTACCTTGCTTAAGCCTCAGTTTCATTGCTTGCTTTAATGAGGAAGGTTATCTCCGAACATGTTATTTCCCTTTAACCTACCAAACAAGCAAATACGTATCTATGCATTGCTTTATAGCTTATGCATTTAATTATATCAGAGAGAGAGAGAGAGAGAGAGCGCATGAGCTAACCTTCTTAATTATGCCTTGCTTATGCATCAGTTTTGTTGCTTGCTTTAATGAGAAAGGTTGTCTACGCGCATGTTATTTCTTAGAGAGCGCGCATGAGCTTACCTTGCTAAGTGTGTCTTGCTTAAGCTTCAGTTTAACTCTCTTAGATGTCAGCTGAATCAGATCTCATCATTTATATTGATTTTGTTGGGCACAGTTAACTGTCCAAAAAGCTGTTCATTAAATCTAGATATCGTGACAAGTTCAAGGAGTTTTTTATAAAGACTAGTCTTCGCCTTGTCACCGACATTCGACGACTTAATACATGAGAGCGTGTAGAGCAGCTGATTACGAAGAAGGAAGGAAAATACGAAACAACAAAGTTTGCTGTTGTTGTTTTCTTACTTTAAATCAATTTTTACCAGACTAAAACGCAACGTATATAGGTAAAACTTATAATCTGCAAGCCGCAAGCATTTTATCTCTCGAATGGCATAAGATTCACCTGAAAACGTTGCGTTATTGCTAAGTATTCGGTACCACACTGAATTTTCGGTTAGCGTTTTTTTAAAATAAATTTGGTATTAAAAAGTTACCCTATTTGTTAAAATTTTCTTGAAACTCTTTACGTTTAATGCTAGATTAGTCTAGACCAAACTCAGTTGACTGCTCAGATAGAAGCGTTTTTGCTAAAGGAACATTCGATGCAGGTCAGGCTACAAAATTTGTTTCTCAATAGAATGCTCTATTGCTGCTTAAGCGCTATCGGAACGTTAAGCAGCAACCTATCAACCTTCAGTTCTTTCTACTCCAAAATCTCCCCAAAAGTACAATAAAACTCACTTAGCAGCTGTTTATAAATGACATTGCCTCGATTTTTAAGATTTTGAACTCCACACTTGTCACATTTGGACAGCCCCCAGCCAATGTGACCTCACAAATCGTTAGTGTTATAAAACCAATAGTTATTTTTTTTTTGCTTATAAAGTTGATTTAATGTACCTAGAAACAAATTCAAGCTCTTCACATTCAGTTGTGCCACTCTTCCACTACGACCCAATTTAAGTTTTAGGCGTGCCCAAAATTTTTGCACTTTTATCAAATGAAACACATTTCACAGCAAGCTTTAAAATTAAAATAATTCTTAGAAACTGAAACTTTATTAATAAGCAAACTAATTGCAAGCAAAATGCTCAAAAGTTTTCTAAGAATTCTATCTGCCGAAAGAAAGTACTGTTAATAAATAGAAATAAATTGATAAACTTAGCCAAAGGCAGCAAGTATTTAGCCAAGCAATTTGAATTTTGGCCCTTTGTCAGTTATTTTTGTAGTTGTGCCTTAGTTGCTTTTAAAAATAACCCGTCTAAAATTCTATTTTAAGGACACTCTCACCACACCAATCAGGACGAACAACTTTTTCTTCTTACGGTTCTTAACCCTGCTTGAATCACTCACTAAAAGCATCAAAGAGCCCACGCAGCGGCTTTTATCTCTTTTTATGCCCGTTTTAAGCCTTAACACAAGAAAAAATCAACGAAATTTGCAAAAACCCGGCAAATAAAAGAAAGGACTCAGCGGCTCAATCAAAACCTCAAACCAAAACAAAGCCATTAAGCTACAACACTTTAATAGACTTTTATACTGTTAACATGGCCAACACACACACACATTTACACACAACTAGTCGACGATTTGAGCCTTGTGGCACACGCATAAAAAATTGAAAGTCCTTTTGGCATTGCCGCCACTAGACACGCCCCCTCCGGCGTCCGGCCCCCGCTTAAACCAAGCATATAACAATGTAAAGTTTAATTGACAGCATTGTTCGGCGCTATACAACACTTTTTGCTCCATTTAACAGCACATTCAGCCGCCCAGTGTTGACAGCCAAGGTCTAAAAAATACAGTTTAAATAAAAGGGAATATAGATAACGACAACACTTGACGACGACACAGAGGCGTGGGGCATGTGGCAGAGGGGCAACGGGCATGTCAGTGGCAAGTCCATCAGTCAGTTGGCCATTTTGTGCGCGTCGCGAGGCAACAACAATTCCGAGCACGTCGAACGAATTATTATTATGCGAAAATCGCAAAAGGATCTGTAAAGCGAGGCCGAGAGATAAAGATACTACTCACAGTTACTGAGGCAATGAGAATTCAATTTCTCAATCGTTACAACTTTGGGCACTAGCTGTCGCTGTTGGAGGGTCTGTCCGAGAGACAATTCAGAAATTTAAATTTGATTCGTTGCGCAAACTGACCGGCAAGTGCAACAACAACAACAACAACACCGATAAAAGTAACGAAAACAACAATTTCAACGACACTCAAGTGTCAAATGTAAGCAGCAGGCAAAAAAATAAAACTTCTTTCGAAGGATTCAAGGAAATGTAGCAAAAGTATAAGACGCGTAGAAGAATTCACTTAGGCAAGCAGACTTTTGAATACACTTTCCAATATTTTGCTGCCAGTACAACAAAAATTTGTTTCAATCTATACAGAGATGTACCAAAACACTCTAGATGATTTTGCCCAAATTTATATCGATTTCGCCTGAAGAGATTTTGAGATGCATCTCTTTTGGCTGAGATATATATCTGGCACATTTCGGTATTGAAGCTAAGTTGAAATTCGCTTGAAAGAGATTTCTGGCACACTACCGATTATAGCAAATTTTAATAATTTTCTTAATTTGTTAAATAATACCTAGTTTCTTTTTGAAGTTTTAAATAATAATAAGGCTTAGGTGCAAAAAAAGGCTATTTGCACAAATTGAAATATTAGAAAAAGGTTATTTGCATAATTAAAAAAAGGTTATTTGCTTATGAATATGGTTATATACATAAATGTGCATGATATGACAAAGTTGTCAGCAGTTCTTTTTAAATGCATAAACTAAGCGTTCTTGAAAGAAAACTCACTACATGCATTTTTTAAAAATATATTCAATTACGTGCTAGAAATCTCTAGACGATTTTGCTGGGTATATCAAACTTCTTAGAAACCCTTGATATTAAAAGGCTTTTTGCAGTACATTTTAGATATTATGATATATAAAGTATTTTAGTAAATACATATTAAGAACACTTTTTAGAGATATAACTCAGTTATAAAAGAAGACATAAGCATATAACAGAATTCCCATCAACAAAAAATGTAAAAACTTCAGAAGATGTTACTATTCACTACCATGAATGACCATTTATTATGAATTGAATCAAATATTTTCTTGTTTATGAAAGTTTGTGCCTTCTTCGCAGAAATTCAGAATTAGAGTACAAAAACGAGAGCGTCAACTGTTACGAAAGATAATAATAATTTGGCATAAAGAATTAAGTTTTTACTAGAGGCCAAAAAGCAACTTCTTGGCACGTCAAACTTCATAACATAGCAAATATACTCACTTGAAGAGCATTCCAACTGTTTTTTGCGCATTGTAATGCCTTATTCGTTGTTTTTGCTTTTTTTTCTTTTATTTCTTTTTTTTGTTCTTTTTGTGCTTCTTCTTCACTTTGTCAATTTGTTTGGCATTCTGCTTTAGTTACCAGCGATTTTCATAAATTAAATTGTTTGTCGCAGGACAACATTGACACTGCCCTGCAACTGCCCTACCTCAATGTGTCTCAACTGCAACCACTTTGTCGCCCCCTCGCTGCCACGCCCACCTGTCACATTCTGTGACGTGGCTGTGCGCTTTGTCAGCTGCTGTTTGACATTTGCGTCGATTTATGTGGCGGCCTGATGAGTTTATATAAATCAGTTGGAACGGCCTTCACCAATGTCCAACGAACCTTGTCTCAGTTAATATCCTTTTTTTTTCGTCAATTTGTGTTTGTTTTTCAGTTTTTTTTTTTAAGATTGTTTTTCCGGGCAGCAATTTAATTTAGACGCACAAAGCGATTAGCGCGCCAAGGTGACGTTGTCGCCAGTTACATGCCGTCTCTGCCGCTCCCTTGGCGCTCAGAGGAGCTTGTCTCCTGTCTCCGGTTTGTCTTTTACTTGCTGATTTATGCGCTTCATCTGCTTAATTTGTGTTTTGGGGCGGCAAATTTGCCCAGATGACTTGGCAACTGCTGCTGTTGGCCGCCCTTTTTTGAGCCATAATTAATTTGATAAGCGACAGTGGTCCCATTAAGGGAATTCGGGGAATTGAGGTTTATTAATATGACTTCATGTTGCTCGACTTTGATTACAAATGCTTAACTTTGGCCCGTATTAAGGCTAACAAAGGCAAACAACGTAAATGAGAAGTGTAAACGCGTAAAGAGCTGTTGAGAAGTATCGATTCAAAGTTACTCTATAGCTAATTTCGAGCTTGTATTTTAAACCCTTGCACGGTTTTTCGCCCTAAAATGATTTTAGTTTAGATCAAACAATATAGTCCAATGTATTCCTTATAATAAAATGCATCTTTTAAAGAAATTTCTCTATTCATAAGCTGAAGAAGATATTCAGTATCGATCGAGTACCGAATGTATCAAATGACATTGCAAATTGTGCGTAGCAATTACGGTTCCAGCATCAAAAACATCGTTGCTAGGCCTCCAATTTTACGATGTTTTGTCGATGCATCGTATCTTCGAGAATGCTATTATTATCTAAAGTGTCGCCAGTGAAATTATTTCAAGAACTTGCCAAAATAATTCTTAATCTCACTTTTACAAAAAGTATAGCAATTTGCATAATTGACAGTGTCAACTCAAAGGTTATTCTCAGAAGCAGGCCAAACTCTCAGCTTTAAGCGAAATGCTTATCAACAATAGTATAGAGTATCCAGAAATCTTCTTCTGTTCACATAGCTTTAGCCAAGCAGCTCTCAAATCATTTAACTAAAGATCATCAAACTCCATATTGGTAACAAGCTGAAGCAGATCTCTACACGAGATTGCTGAGTAGTTCGTTCTTAGCCTGATATGGGACCCTGGACACCGGGCAACAATACAAGAACAAGAAATGAAATATATTTCATAGAATATTGAATTTTTCTCACTGTGTAGACAGTTATAAATATATATATAAGACTTATAAATTGAACACTTTTTTGATATTTTTTGAAGTCCATTCCCTTTGTGAAATTTTCGTGTACATTTGACGCTGAAATTTGGAGCGTTTCCTATGAAGCAGTTTTCCCATTGTTTCTTAGCTATAAAGCAAGCTATGAGAAAGCATTGAAATCGTGGTGAATCTCCTCCATGACAAAAAATAAAACTTCCAAGCGAGTTTTTTGCTTTTGGTGCATAGCTACTCACAAACCGCATATGCACTTGCCGCTAATTATATGTATATAGTGTATAAGCATTTCACACGCACAATTTATGGCACTTTCTTTAACAAAAGTTAAATGTAAATCTATAGAGATACAATCGGAAGCAGAACACAAAGAATATACCGAATACGACAACAAAAGGCTAAATCAATTCGACCTAAATACAAAGCAAATTCATAATTTGTGTGCAAAAACAAAGCGAAAATGGTTAATTTAAATTCCGGCGGCAGCAACAATTCAAGGCAAACAGCTGCAAAATTTGGAACACAAACAGCGCAAATATTTAATATTAATCCTTACTGAGCACACACCCAAAAAAAAGAAGAAGAAGACTAGACATTCACACACTCACGCGCACACATACAAAAAGTGAAATTGCCTGTTTTGCCCATTACGCATATTGAAGGGTATCATTTTTGTTACTTGTCTCAAAGAAAAACCAATAAGAACAAAATTGCGCTCAAGAACAAGAGCAAGCGAGAGATACAATAAGGAAAAGAGATAAACAATAAATATTATGCTAATTTTATGTGTCAATTATCTGCCAATAAGCAGGCGCCTTCATTCATTGACAGTTAAACAAACACGGCTTAAGTGAGGGCGTAGAGCTACGGCAGGGTTCTGGGGGGCAGTACGGGTTTGGTTACGGTTTCGGTTTCGGTTATTTTTTTGTTTTTGGGTTACTAGAGCCGCAGCTGCTCATGTGTAAACATGATTTGTGCTAGCCAAGTCAAGTCTTGTTGTTGGCCAACTTATTTGCATTTGGGTCTTATGTAAATTAATCTAAATTTTTTCCATAGTATATCTTTGGTATCTAGAAACCTCTATCTACTACCTTTTGGATGCACTGCAGCTGTCCATTTAGGTATATAAACCTCAATGACAAGCATATTTATGCCTAACTACACCATATTACAATGACCCAGAATTCAGCAAATACTCAGAATTCCGCTTATTAATCCCTCATATTCAAAAAATCGTATCTTTCACGCATTCCAAACTGTCAGGCATACGAAAATTTGCAACTGAGACATAATACTCAAGCAATGTGAAAGTCTTTCTATGAGTCAAGCACAGATCTGTCACAAAGGGTTTTATCCGACTTTGATCTTAACCTTATAGCTAACTGTATATGATTATTTCAGCAACTAATTGAAATTAGGCAGACAGCGACGAAACTCACAAAATTGACTTGCAAAATGCAAATGTACAAGGAAAAATCTAACGAAGCGTAAAGTAAACAAATTGCCGCACAATTTCAGAGAGCTCCCAAGCAAAAAACCGAATAGAAATAACAGCATAAACATTAACAGGTTAAGAGATTGACTTCTAGCAGCTAAGGAATACTCTGTACACGAGAGTTTTTGAGTGATTAGGTTTTGAATGTATTCTTCTTCTTCTTAACTGGCCAAAGCAACCCGTTGTCGGGTGACGGCCTGATGTAGAACACTTCACCAGACGTCTCTGCTTTACGCAAATCGGTAAGTAGTAAGTGTGCTCTCTACCTGGTCCTTCCAACGGAGATATGGCCTGCCCCAACAAGAGCAAGTCAGTGGAGCCGCTCGATGTTCATTAGCTTGACCGCTGCGACTCACTATTCGAAAAAAACAAATACTTTGTTTTGCTCTCATTTACAAACAGACCCATTATCTTTTAATACGCAAAAGGCTCCGAAGGCTTTTTTTTTTTTTTTTTTATTGTCACGTTCCGATATACTTCGATTGCAGGAGAGACTATAGCCCTGTCTAAAGCCTCGCTCTTTATCAAAAGGTTCGGAGGTGGCTTTAGTCTTCAACACAATACGCTTGAAAGAGCCTTATATGCAATAGAATGAAGACTGATTCCACGGTAGTTGGTATAGTTCTTGGGTACAGGGCAGAGGACACCAAGGCTCCAATCGTCGGGCATGCTCTCATCTGACCAACTCTGCAAAAAAGCTGGTGGATGCACCTTACAAAATCATTGCCGCCAGGCTTAAACAACTATGCAGATCATCTGCGACAGCAGATTGATTGTTCTTTAGATGCTAGATCGCGACCCCAACTTGACCATAGCTAGGCGATGGTATATCCTGTGGGACGTCGGGAAGTTAACTCCGGAAGCAGCAATGTCAGATAGTAAGCCAGAGAAGTGTTTCCTTTACAACCTCAGTACACTCTATGCATCCACTAGCGGATTTCCCTCTGCAACCATCCAATACCAAACCTTGCCATACGCTAGACTTTTCGGAAGAATTTCCTGCACATCTTTTTTACATTTGTAAAGGCACATCTCCATCTTCCTGTTCTTCAGAAAGTGGTCTTCCACAGACCACGTAGCAACGTACTGCAGGATCCTTCACTGCAGTGGCTTCGCGACGCTCGTGATCCTACCATTGGTTCCTCGGGGTTGGGCGTTGGAAATCAATGACTTTCACCGCAGTAGTAAGCAAGGAATTGGATATATGCTTCCAAAACCCTTGGCGCTAATAAATGGAGGGTAACGGAGTTGAGCAAAGAAGGCTTGCAGCTTTTGAATGAATTAAACACATGATTATTACAAAAACAACAACAAATTTGATGGTGTAAAAAGATTTTCTAGTCCTAGCAGAGCAACAGACGACATCTGGTTGTAGGTTGCGCGTCAACTTGGTGAAAGTACAGACAGGTATAATCCTGGCTATTCCACGGTGAATGGCGATCAGAACCTTTCATCTTCCATCTAATATCCTAAACCAAATTTTGTAAATGTAAATGTAAATGTGAAGCAAGATTTTTGTCAAATCCATTCAATTTGAAAAAATATTTTGTGGAAAGTGACAATCGAAGTTATAGAACAGGCAAGAGAATACCGGTTTATCCGAATTGTATTGACATAATTAGTTATGATTATCATCTATATTGAGTCCATACGGGACTCCCGTCAAATGTAAAGCATTAAACTGTGAGTTCCTTACAATTCGAAATACAGTGGCGCCACCTAGCATTCGCATATGCTAGGAGCACAACGCGAAAACCACAAATATCTTTTATGATCATGCATGCTGTACTTTTCGCTCTACCACGAAAACAAACGTCAATCCTGTCGCTCTTCTTTTGGAAGCTGCTAATATGTCACACCCCCCAGGTGGTAAGCGAGTTAGTGAATACCACCTCAGCAGGTCGAAGCTTGTTGTATGAGCGGACTAACAATGAGACCAGTAGAGCTGCCCCAGGCATTAAAGGAGTTGTGCGTAGGGTTTGTGTTTACCACCAAGTAAAACTACAATTCCAATGAAAGAATGTATTTACATCAGGCCGTAAGCCGATAACGGGTTGTTATGGCCAGTTAAGAAAAAGAACACATCGCACACAAGCGTGACGGCATACGAGACAGTCTAAACTTCAAACCGCGCCAATAGTTATTTCACAAATAAAAAATGATAGTATAAGATGTTTTAAAGCTGCTTTTGCACATAGATTATAAAACTTTTACATATAAACGCTAAATCGTGACAACATCAATAAAAACTGTTTTTATAAAGTTCCACCATAAGCGTTACATACCAACAAACAAATCAAATAGTCTCAAACAATACTAGTTTCGATGCATGCCCCTAAAAGCATTGCATCACAAATTCACAAGATTGTTTGTTGCATTGTTATTGGCTGAAAGATAAATCAAATTAGAAAAGTTCACAAATTACACAATTAAACCTCAACTTGAACTTTAATGGCACGCAATAACCGCAATAACTCGCTCGCGAAGCGAAATTGCGCTCACATCAAATGATGTAATCGATTAGATGAGCAAGAGCCGAGCATTTAACGCCATCAAGGCGAGCACGCACAAATGTATCTGCAAGTACGTGTATCTGTATCTGTAAGTGTGCGCGTAACTCAAAGCGATTGCTAATGCGTTTTTAAAGCGATTGAAATCGCTTAATTGAAAGTCATGTTCTGGCATACGCCGCTGACCGGCAAGACAGCGAAACTTGGCTTAATTTGCTCAAGACTTTTTATGAAGTGGTAGCTACTTTTTTAATGCGTGTAACGCTTAAGCGTTTTGTGGTTCAAAGATGATTCAGCAGTTACACTGACATTCTTCTGTTTAAAGTTTAAGGTTAGCGCCGTAAAAAAGTGTTACACTTTAATGTGCTCAAGTTGGCAAAACGATTGTTATAAGAGCCATAACAATAAACTAACGCCCTAGCTGGTTCTAACAGCAACTACTTACTTATGTAACTGCAGAACGTTTTGTGAACGCAACATTTTGAATGCTGTGCACAGACTGATATTACCATAAAATTTACATAAAAGCTTCCGTGTAAAATTTATTTAAAACAAATAAAAAGACAAATACAACTAGGAATACAAAATCCTGGCCACACTACATCTTGCTCAGCGGCGACACGAACCGACAGCTAGCTGGCGGAAGCCAAGAGGTTGTCAGGCAAGGCCATAAACATAAACTACCGGCACATCCAACAGCAGCCATGACAACAGCAACAACTTGGCAACAGGTGTAGGCCAGGCTGTGTGCGTACTTGTTGGCTAAAAGGTTTGCCATTGGCCCTTATCTAATAACAGCCAGGTCTCTCTCCTACTGCCTCACTCTGTCTCTCTCTATCTCACTCTTTGTATCGCCGTCTATTTCTATGCCAAGTTGACAGCACAAAGGCGCATAGTGGCTGAGCTTCTGGCCAAGTCTGGTCCATCGTGGCCAAAAGCCAGCTGCAAGTGTGAAGCGGCTACTTAGGGTTGCCTCAGGCTCAACTCTGTTGGCCCTTTTTGGCTTGCGGCTTAACTTGTTTTGCTCAACGAAACACAATAAATGTTAAAAAATGCAGAAAAATCCAACTTAGGAGAGTCCAAAATGAAATACTCTTGCAAACGAATTAGTTTAAAGATGCATCAAGCTATGAATAGGTTGAAATACGATTTGACCTGATGTGCCAGTGTTCCCTGGGTAGATCCCAATCTTAGCGATTTTCTTTCAAATAAAAAGTATGGTTTTGGGCAAATAAGCTTTTTATCAATGAAATTTAAGCTTTCTGCCTGAACTTACACTTTGAATTAATTTCGCACATTGTAAGCACTGTCGACACTTAGTCGTTACTTTCGACGTCATTATGCACAAAGGGTATTATAGATTAGTTTTTCTTGGTTTATTACCAAAATCGCAATCTTACCAATTTACCTTCAATACAAGCATTCCTGAAGCAACCAGCAAAATGTAAAAGCTTTAAGCATGATGGAATAAAACCAAGATGTGCTCACTCTCCTTCTTTTAGTTACCAAAACTTGTGTGAAAGCGACAAGGCATTTGTAACCAGAACAAAAATTACGTTCTCAATGCGCGCACCGACGTCAATTCACCACTATATCAAGGGGCACCGACTTCCAGTGAGCACACTTTGGTTTCATTCCATCATGATCAAGAGACTCTCTTGACTCTCGTCTGCCGACGCTCACTAATTTTAAAGATACTAGTTTTCACTCTATTGCAAACGTCAATGAGGGAGGTTGTGTCCACGTGAATTTAGTACGTTAGCCGCCAGACGGCTCATACCTTGTAATACGTTTGCCTTGACTCTCAATCCACATAAGTTTAACGCTGCTTGAAAAAGTATATTGAAGATATAAAACTGCTATTCAGCTCAGCGGTTTTATTATTTGAAAGACTGGACTAGGAGCCTTATAAAGATTTTATCATTTAAGAATTTTGTCTCAGACTTCACTACAAAGTCAAAGATACCCTTTATCAAGCGCTCAACAGACAAACTTGTACATATTTGACAATTTTTGCGTCCCAAAAGTCGGAAACATTTGCCACATTCGACCTCAAGCCTTGGCGGCTTTTGGTCTGTCAATTTTTGTCATTGTTTTGTATGTCCGAATCCTTGTCAGGGAACCTACGGCGCTACGTGCGGCCTGTCATTGTGCAAATTTACAGTTTTGTCACACAGTTTCGGCAACGTTTTGGGAAATCTACGAGATTGTAGCGCCAAATTGACACTAAAAAGACAAAGCCTTTACAAGTCATGTCTCAGCCGGGCGCAGAGCACAAAAACAAAAAACAATTTTCAAATTAGTTAAATGAAATACCGCATAGACAAAGCAGTTTAAGATTGGCCTAAAAATGCTTAATGGTCACACTGGCAATTGCAAAACTGCGACTCTGCCCAACAAAACGAGCAAAATTAAGTAATTATGCACTTGACTTGCCATTTCTGCATTTGGCCCAGAGACTAGATAGGATGGACGGATTGGACCAGAAGCACGCGTTCGCCTGCTCTTCTCTGCTGCAATGTAGCAAAAGTTTTTAGGCCAAACAAGCAATAGAACCATGGCTTGCATGCTGCTCATGTCCATTGGCAGCCATTTAAGCCGCTTTGCCAAAAACACAATGCACATGGCAGACACGCACACTTATAGAAGTTGGAGCAACACACACACACACATAGATATTAAACATGGCTACATGCAGTTACCAATACAGTAGACACTCCATGGAGAGGCTCATTTGTGTATAAAGATTACAATTTATATAATTCAGGGTTTAAAAAACAAATTCCAGAATTCGTAAGAAGAAACCCGACTTGATATCGATAAGACATATTCGATATTTCGAATATCTAACTGAGGCACTAAATCCAAGCTAAAAAACAAAATTTGTATGTCAATAAGCCAATATAAATCAAAATCAAAAATTTGATGCAGGCAGTGGGGACGGTGCCCGACAGTGGGATACCCTGTACCCATTTTTTCCATGAAAATCAAATTTCAAATTTTTGTATCGATGCGTTGATAGATGTGGGCGTTATAACGGTAGCTGTACTACGGTAGGTGGGTTGGTGCGGAAAAAGGTACAAAGGTAAAAAGTGAAATTCTGTTGCAGTTCATAGGAGAGGGTTCCTAAAATTGGCACATTATTAGCTATATCATCTAAAGTTCTTGGCCGATATGATTCATTTTTACACTACACATGCACAGTAATAGTGTGCTTAACTGTGCCAAGTTTCAATTGGATTGCTTTTATGGTGTGGGTTAAAACTGCGAAAATCTGTCACGGGGGAAGGGGATGAGACATAATATCATGTATCGTTTCGCCGCTGATAATAGGCTTACGTGCCTAAATATGGCACAGTTTATAAATCCCATTAGCATTTTTAATCAACTTGATTCATCTTAAACCATCTTGAATCATCTTTAGTCATATTTAATCATCTTTAATCTTCTTTAATCACTTTCAATCATCCTCAATCATTTTAAATTATTTCAAATTTTAACACTAAGTCACGCTCAGTGTTCTATAATAGTGTTTTTTTAAATGCTATCAAATCACTAATTGACCTTTTTTTTGTTCTTTTGTATTTTTACAGTATTTACGCCTGGAACCAAAAAAAAAACTAAAATTCATTTTAAGGTAATAAAACAACATTTTTGTTTTTTAAATAAATACATAAATTTCGTTACCTTAAGTGGCTGGGAAATATACTCAGATTGTATTTCTATATTTGAAATTACTTAATTTCAATCGATTGAATAAGAGTGCTAGAAAAAACATACGCGCTTAGTTACGTTTTATATTCAAAATGTATTTTTATATGTATAAAGTATACTTTTGTAATGAAATAGTGTTAAAGCACAAATCAAAATCGTACTGTATGCACCTTTATTTTGAAACATTTTTAGTTTTCATGTCTACTCATTTAAAGACAAGTGCGAGAAAAGGAATGATACCGAACTTAGTTCAATTTAACATATTTGAGTGAATTTCAGTAATCATAAGTTTTATACAAATAAATTAGAAGCAGATTGACTTATCTCAGTTTCTGAATTGCAGCCCGATTAAAAAAAGTATTTGTAAGGATTAGTTGTTTCCAGAAATGAGATCAAGTACTCTTTAAAAACATCGATTAAGTACTTCCATAATGATTAGTTTTGTATAAGCAAGCAAAGATACACAAGTAAAAGCCTTAATGACAACACTCGAAACAAATTAATTTTTAGATGGTTCTCGTTTTGTAATCATGCGACTACGATACAAACTGAGAGTAATATGACATACAGTTAAGTAACTCAAATCTTTAGATGCTGCTCGTTGTGGAATCATGCGACTACGATAAAAAACTGAGAGTACTATGACATACAGTTTCGCAACTCAAATCCATTGAGATGTTGATAGGCTTATATAGCTTTTCTTCGATCTTAAGTGCGAAATTTACCGAAAAAGGTACGCTTTAGCAAAAGGCTTTGGGCCTTTGATTGAGGTCAAGTTTGTTGCATAGTGTAATCTACGGTTTGTCACAATTACAGTACCGTGTCAAAGAGACTTTAACAAACCCTTTTTGGAAATCCATTCCTTAATAAATCGTTTTGAGATACTCGTATGTAAAGTTCCACTATCGTATAAAAGTCTTTCAAGAAAGATGAGACTATTTCGCCTGTTCGTCGTTCTTAAGTTCTGCAGCTTCAAAATTCATCTGAAACGAGTTCCCACTGCACTCATGCATGTGCATAGCCATAAGTACCCTCATTGCCATACTCTTAGCAACAAAAGTAGCTGCCCCAAAAAAGGAGTTACACCATAGACAGAGCACAGCCCAACACTCTGTTCCAGCTTTTGCTGCTGGAGGAGAGGCTCATAAAAAGCAATGGCCAGACCCGACTAGCCCAGACGCAATGCATATCCGACCGGGCATGGCATTGACTGAGTGAATATTGGCAATTGGCATCATGTACTATACTCCTATCTTGCAGACATGCCATCCAACGTTTGTCTTTAACAAAATTATATCTACATAAAAGGTTTGGGGGCACCCTGGATCTGGCCTGGCTTGCCTGTGATATGTGCCAAAAAAAAAAAAAGAAGAGATATGCACTCTTCCTGTGCAGGATGCAACTGACGTGATAGCTATACAGTTATACAGCTGCCTAGGCTGCTGGCTAACAGTCAATAGTCAAGTAACTGCATCAAATGCCTGCCAAGCACGGCCGTTGACTCTTGCCAGCTTTGTCTATCCGTCTCACTCACTCGTCTTCTATCTCTCTCTGTCTCTGTCGATATATGGCATTACCTGCTAAACTGTTTGGCAGCAGGAATACAGGTAGCTTGTCAAACGTTTTTGCAATTGTTTCGAAATTGTCTCTCGTGCAAATGCAATTTTCTTCAATTTCATTTGGGCGGACATTGTATGCAGCCGACTACAACAACAGCAGCAACAATGGTATAGAAAACGACGACCAGTCAAAGCTGCATCTAGAGAAAAGTTGTCAGTTGCCAGTTAACTCAGTTTAGCTACTGGACAGCGGGCGTGGCACATCATCTCACCTGGCTCTCTGAAAAGCAGTTTGATGGTACAGCAGATTTGTGTACTCCGTTTTCGGAAAATATAAGCATCACATTTAAGTTATTTGCTTTTCAGCAAACTAGCAATTTTCTTACTCATAGTAAATTGAAACTTTATAGGCGAGGTTGGGAGTACGTCAAACCGAAACGGAAATCAAGGCAAAACTTTTTCACGCTCAAATTGTCAGTCAAGTCTTGAAAAAACTTTTTTACAATAATACGGATTTTCAAAACTAAAGCGAAATACTTTTTTGGCAGCCAACGAGCGAGTTTTTTATCGGAACTTTGCTTCTAAGCAACAATTTTCACACAGTTTTCTATGCAGATGTTTTCAACTAATACAGATTTATTTGTGGGTCGTTTTAAAGACCTGTCAAATCTGGTCACAGGGTTTTGTTGTTGCTTGCGACTCTTTTGCGACAAGAGTGTGCGTTTAACGGAGCTGAAACAGAAATCAAAGTGAAACACTTTTTTTGAGAGTTGCGAAGAGCAATGAGCGAAATAATGCAAAGCACAGTAAAAACTGTCAGTCCTCAGAAGATTCAATTCAATATGCTTCTAAACTAACATAACAACCCGTTACCGGTTTACGCCCTGATGTAAAGCTCACCTCCAGGCCTCGCTGTTTGGCGCGCGCCTTCTCCATTCGATGATACCAAGTTTAGCTAGTGAACTCTATACCTGGTCCTTCCAACGGAGACATGGTCTGCCCATTCGTCGCCTCCCTACCACATCTACTAGTTTCGTCTGGCAAAAGTGGTCTCTATTACTCATTTGCCTACTAATACCAAAGTAACATATATTGGCACAAGTGATTCTCAACTTGATCCCTCTGATGACAACGTTCATCATTGTGTCGGTGGAGCCAAGGTAGACGAAATCCTTGACAACATCAAAAGTACAGTTTTCAACATCAATCTGAGGTTCGAACCGCTGTGTCTCTCTACTCGAAGAAAGCATATACTTCGTCTTGCTCTCATTTACAAGCATACCCAGACCTGGCAGTTTCTCTTTTAATAGCCCCAAAGTCTCTGATAACCGCTCGCTTAGTACGGCCGACGATATCCATATCATCCGCGTATGCAAGTAACTGCACACTTTTATAGAATACAGATTTGGTTTGACTTTTTCACGGCTCTCTTTAAAATTCCTATTAAAAATCAGTTTACACAAGAAAGAATTCTCATGATTCACCTAAACTAATATCTTTTAATTAAACTCTAAAAATGTAAAACATTTATGTTGATTTCACTTTGTTCTATTTAAAACTGACCACAAGTATTTTCCAAAACAAAATTCCATTTAAAATTGACTTTAAAGCTTGTATAAAATCATGTAGTTGTTGTTGTTTTTCTTTAAGAATTTCAAAATTACTCTCCTTAAACGCCCTCAAACCCATGCGCTTAACCACAATTATCGAGCAATGGCTTGCCATAAATTCATAAGACAAAAGCTAACAAATATATCAAAAGCAAAAAACTGCAAGAGATTGCTTGGAAAATGGCAAACAGCAGCAGCAAACAAAGAAAATTCCTGAAAAACCCGCATGACATGAACAATGACTCCCCCCAATGATAGCATAATAAAACGCACTTAACTATCATTGAAATACAGCATGCCGCAGATGCCACAAATACCAACACAAACATGCAGACATACACACAGACTCAGATACATACATATGCAGACACAAAGCTTGCACCATAAGAAAAAAATTGTTATTAAAATATATGTCAGTGTGGGGCGAAAAACAAAAAGATATTATTAAAAAGAAATCAATGGAAAATAAAACTAGAAAACTCGGAAGCTTAAAATTCCTTTGAAATGTATAGAGCGTAACTCTATATAGTATATGTGAGAGAGCTATGAGTTATGCGTTAGAGTTTCCTAGAAATAGATAGAGCGAGAAAGAGAGCGAGAGAGAGTTAGCATAAGGCTAAAGAGAATCATCCTTAGAGTTAGGCTAAAGGCAAGTGTTTTCTCTAGCCTTTTGTGGTTTTAACGTTGAACGTTGAATATATGCTTAGAATATGTATGAGCTTCTGAGTAAGCATTGAGAGTTAGTGCTTATTTAAGAATGTGTGCTTTAAAAGTTATCCCTCTTTATAGAACTTATTAACGGTTAGACTGAAATACAATTTGAGTTACAGTTTTATGCTACAAGTGACTTTTCTTGACTGAAGTTTGGAATTTGGCTTTACATTTTAGATTTTTTGGAGTTCAAGTTTACTCAAATATCGGTTAAAATAGCCAAGTACCAAGGTTCCGATTATAGAGCAACCATTTCTATCGATTTTTTTTATATTTTGTATCGGTTAAAACGACGAAATATGTGAAAATGCAGAGAACTATAGAAATTTGAGCAAAGAAATTGGTTTAAGTCACTAATCAATCACTAATAGTGAAGCGCCTGCATCTTTAAGAGCTGAAAGATGTAGTGGGGAATTCGTCACACTACCTTTAAGGCTCATTTTACTACAAGATTCATAAGTTGCCAAAACTCTGAGAGTTGACATTGATGTTACATGACGAAAATTGGGTCCCAATTTGTATGTCCATCATTCGCTCTTGCCTGCGATTCTGTAAAATTTTTGAATAAAATTTCAGTCGGAAATATCTGATTCTTTTGCAAAATTGATGTTGATACATGTGTATTTCACATACGCAAGCTACATCTTAGCAGAAAAACCAAAAGCAAAAATTCAGTGTGGTACCGACTACTTTGCAATAACGCAACGTTTAGAGGTAAAACTTATACCAATCGAAAAATAAAATGCTTGCGGTTTGCAGAATATAAGTTTCACCTGGATATGTTGCCTTTTAGTCAGGTTAAATTGGATTTGAAAAAAAAAACAACAACAAAATACATTATACGCAAAAACGTTGCTATTTCGCATTTTCTTTTCTCCCTTTCGTAATCAGCTGTGCATTAATGTCGCCGAATGTAGACGAGGTGAACCCTAGTTAGTAGAAAAATCTCATTGTTTACCTGCATTTTATGTACTTTAGTATTGCATACTAAAACAATCGGTTGGAAAAACAGGATTCCGTCGTGCCCTTGAATGTTGTAGCAAGCGATTTCGACTGATAAACGATAATCGGATGTATGCAAATTATTTTATATGAACAGTAATCGATTACCAGCTGCACTAAAGTCTTTTAATTCATTGACTAAAACACCGATAACATTTTTACCAAAAATACGACTATTTTTGTATGAAAATAAACAGCAAAATGAACACAAACTAACTTTTCATCCTTATAGAAAACTCTCATACTTATAATAAGTTTTGATTACTGCTATTTGGTATTCAAAGTTAAAGCTCAGAAATTAAAGCAAGCAAGTATAAGCCAAAAAGTATTTCAAATCAACTCTTGTCTGAGCTAGGATTATAATGGATGAGCATAAAAGTATTTTTCCACTTGCTTTTGTGAGCAATATGAAAAGTTTAATCTGCTAGACACTCAATATATTTTATGGTCTTCTTGGCGATTCAAAGTTAACGATATGTAAATATTTAAGAGCTTTAAAACCACAAACGGCGGCGTCTAGAAACCGCAATTATGTTAGCCACTATAGCAACAACAATGTGAGGCACACAGTGGGTGCAATATGCAACATGGCCAGCAAAAATTTCAATCCAATTATTGTGAGCATCTTTAAAAAGGGCTAAGGCTGGTGAACTGGGTTGCGAAAAAGTCTGTCTGTCCTGCAGCTATGATTTGTCCTGGTGCCCTTCAAACGGCTCAAATTGTACGCTCGCTTGTTGCACAAATGAGCCACATTGTAACCAAAGTGGTGTGCCACAAACTGCAGTAACAACCACAGCAACAAGAACAACTAACTTGGCTGACCCGGCTGTGGATGTCCAAGAGACTCAGGCTCATGCACACACAATTACCGCAACGACAATTACCCGGCAGCAATTTTATGGAATTAACACCCAACTCAGTCCCACTCTTACTTGAAATTTTTATAACTTCCTCTGATGGGTCACTGGATAAGGGTGTTGCTGCCGCTGCTGCTGCAGTGCATCAACAAACTGGTCAGTTGGCCGGGCAATAACAAAAAATGCATAAATTTATTATTGCTGACAATGCCGAGGAGGGACGTTTGGACGCACGGATGGAACGTTGACGATGACGACGATGAGGACCACGATAAAGTTGCCGAAGACGACCTTGAGCCGCGCTGCTGCATGCCCCAAAGCCCTGTTGCAATTCTTTTTTTAATATTGTTTTCCTTTTGTGCTGCAAGAAGCACAACAACAACAATTGATGCAGTCTTGGAGCAGTCTTAAAGCCAATAAATTACCCGGAGTCTGCACACAAGGCAATTTGAGCGCTCTCTTTATTGTCTCAAGCTCATCCAGGCGGCATTAACATGTTGTTTCGCCTTTGGAGACGAGCTGGCAGCGAAACCAATAAAATTAAGAAACAAGCGACTTTTAGTCATAATATGCCAATATGACTTGCCATCCAATTAAGACTTTTTATTCTATGATAAAAAATGGGCGTCCCCTTAAAATAGTTTTCGCAAAGCGCTTAAGGATTGTGGTAGATATAGTCGGGACTACGAAACTTGTTGCGATTATAAGATAGCAACAAAAATTTGTTTTTTTTTCGATTCGATTTTGATTCAATTGAAGGCTTGGTCACACTAGCCAATTTTCAAGTAAAAGTTGGGCCAAGCCAAAGAGCCTGAATGCAATCGAGTGGAATCCCACAGCGTTAAAAAATTCAACATTTTTACCAAAAAGCGAACATGTATAGTAAAGCATATGTGTGATTGTGTTGCTCTCTTTATTAGACCGACTCAGTCATTGGCACCTGTATGCACTGTGCTGAAAGTGGTTGCTTTTCGGCAAGTCGACTCAATGTAACGGCCAAGGATTGCACACTAATTTGGACCAAGTAATCAAAACCACACCGAAAATAGTTACCTTAAGGAATTGTGTTCATCAACATAGATAAATGCTGGTCACACTAGGCAAAAAGTTTACACGAAACGAAGTGTGACCAGAGCCTAACTGTCACAAATCTTAAATTTCCATACCTCAACCTCAATAGCACCTAATGGGGAATTAAATTACAGTTTACTTCTTGATTCTGCTTACGATAAGAAGTAACACTGCTGATAAACTAAGCTTATTGGCCAAGTTCAGAGCAAACAAAGCATCACCAATACGCTAAAAGAATATAGCGCGAAATTCCAAAGAATCTAGCTATTAAAGATGCAAAACAAGTGAACCTCTGCGCAGAGCCTAGTAGGGGAATGGTAGTTTATTTGAGCTGGTGATTTAATGAGTTTTTGCTTTGGTAGGCGCTCCACCGCGATCCGACACTGATTTATGCTTAATGACTGACTGGGCTTAATTTGTTTCAAGCTTTATGCGCTATGCCAACCAAAGAGGATTCCACTGACATTTTTATACAGTGAAGCATCGTATTGAATCACTTGCTTTATGTGATAAGTTTGAATAGCAGATTTGAATAGCAGATTTTGTGTTTTGTTTGGTTAATTAAAACACTTATAAGTAACAAGTAGACTATAATAATTATGGTTTATGATATTTCGATCAAATTACCCTCAGCTTATTTAAGAAAATTCGTTTACTCAATTCGCAAGTCATATGACTACTAAAAATTTCGCTCAGCTTTGTAGGCAATTTGTTTTCAATGTATCGATAAATTCCTAAAAATTTCGTTACGATTTTCACTCAGCTTTTTTAAGTAATTTTTCTGACAAGTCTTATGTGTATTAAATAGACTTGACAAATATAGTTTATGGAATTTCCTTCAAATGTGTCGATCAATTTTTTAAAATTTCCTTACGAATTTCGTATAGCAAATCGAAATATCGATAAATGTTCTGAAAATTCCCTATGAATTTCTCTAAAATTTTCCCTCTGCTTTATAATGCAATGCTAACAAATTTACTCTACTCTCTGATGACAATTTTCCTCAGCCTTTTTAGGCAATTCGCTTACCAAATTCGCAAGACATATGACTACTAAATATTAAATATCGATCAATTCTTTTAAATTTCTCTGAAAATTTCCCTCAGCTTTATTTAGTTCTTTTTTTTTGACAACGGTTGTGAATTTGAATTTACTCCATTTAGTGGTGAAAATTTACCTTAGCTTTTTTAGGCCAAATTCGCATGTCGTATGACAACTCAAAATGTATCGATAAATTCCTTGCAAAATTCCCTACGAATTTCCCTCAGTTTGATTTAGCAATTTTTTTTTTGCGAATTTGAAACGAATTTACTTAACAACCTGGTAGAAGTGCGACAGTCATGTGTGGGTTATAAAAGTTGTTAAGAAAAACAATCAATAGACAGTATATTTTGTGATAGCCAATAGAAATGTCTATAAGACACAAGCAAATACAAGCTTATGCCTATTGTTTTCAGGAAAAGCTGAGCGAAAAAAATGCTGTTACAACTTTAGCTGCGGCAGTGTAAATAGGTACTCAGGCTTAAAATTTACAAATAATCGATTTCGGTTTTTATTTTTATTTATTCACCACCAAGTGTTATCGTCACGGCTTTTCGTCACACAGTGAAGTCATACGTTTTTGTCTAGCTATCGGCAACATCTGTTTCAAACAACTTTATCGTTACACTTTCGATGCCTCATACTCAGAGCTTAGCTTCAGAAGTTACCGCATAAGTTATCGTATCACGTTATCGCTGCAAGCTATCGTCACACATTATAGATGTTTTATGTATTTACGACAAAACTAGACAACATTTTATGTACTAATACAAAAAAGGATAGATTACTATATTTTGCGTATAAAAAAATACATATGGTTTTATGTTAACTTTAATATGCGTTTTTTGGTACCCTATAAAACTCAAAAATTGAGGTCGCACCGTAAATATAAATGCAAATAGAAATTTCAAATAAATGCCGCTTGTAAACAAAACTAAATTGCTTGAAATAAAACTTTTCAAACCAAAATGTAGCCCAAATGCTGCAAACATATGACGGAGAGAGACATAGAAAGGGAGATAGACCAAGAGTGGGTTTCAGTCTAGAGAGTGTATGTAGGTGGGGCGGGCGAGCAATCACATCGAGTGAGCAAAACAGATTTGTCACAAAACCACAACAGCCAGTAAATCAGCATAAAAGGCAAGAGCAAGTCAAAACATTTCAGAAATTATGACCCTTTTGGCAGGCCAGAATGGAGCATATCCAGAACAGAGACCAAAACCAGAAACTGACTAGACCACAAGAAAGCCAAAGAGGAGCAAAGGAGGGAGTACATTTGACTGCCAAGCGATAATTGCCCAAGATAAATGCCTGAGTGCTGCAGCGAAAGAGAGCGAGCGAGAAAGAGAGAGAGAGCGAGCGAGAGCGAGTGTATGCTTTGCAACCAGCCAAGCATGCCATAAAACGAAATTTGCCAAAAAATACGAAAAATAGGCGTGGAAATTTTGGGTGTATTTGGGATGGTAACGCTCAGGCATGTGGAATTTCATAAATGCAATAATTGCCGCATTCATATGTGCATACACTGCCGCTGCACATGATGCATTCATACACAAAAGATGCAAATCAGTCAGAGCTAACAAACGGATGCGTCCGAAATGTGGGTGCATGCAAGCTGAACCGGGTGCAACGTGAGTTGGGGCACCCTGTGAGCGGGATAGTACATTGTTGGCATAAATAAGTTGTCTTTGGCTTGCACAATCATTTTGGAGCAGCTCGATGCGCCGTTGCTACCATGACTCTTAACGAGACCGTATTCATTACAACAGTTGCAAGTTGCAAGTTAACATTGGGCAGTTGCAAGCAACCAACTCTACTATTGCAGTTGCTTTTTGTGAGCAACATTGAGGAAGCATTCGTTTGGTAGCATTGTGCCGCCAATGTTGTACGTCATCAAAAGTGTAGTACAGACACAAGGACGGACGCACGGACGCACGGACAGATAGACAGACATTCGATGGGGGAGGCCTTGCACTGTTGAGGCACAAGAGCATAACCAACAGCTTTTTGTTGTTGTTGCGTTTGTTGCATGCAACTGACTGAGCAGACAGTGGGCTAGCCACTGACACTTCCGTTTGGTTTTTGTTTTACCATAGCTGCTGGTGCTGCTGCTTCTTCTTCTTTTTTAAACACCACACTCCATTTTTGTTTTTGTTGTTTGTGTTTATTTTTTTGTTGTTTTTGGTAATATAACTCATGTTGACTTGTGGCTGGCTGTTTGGCTTTGATGTTGCAAAAACAAAGCAATTAAAAGCTTTAAATTAAAGCATTTCATTTATAAGCTGTTGTTTTTTGTATACTCTTTCAAGAGTTAAGAGTAGTTTCATAAGTTACTAAAGAGGTTTGTAACATCTAAAGCAAAAGTTGACGAAAATGCTTTTGTGAAAAGGAACAGCCGTTCGTTAAATGCCGTATCTATATGCAAGTGTGACCATGCGTGTTTCAGACTGCTCTTCCTAAACGATTACTATTCAACATGGTTGCAAATAACACTCGTTTTGCATGCCTAAGACTGCTAATTATCAATCTTAAACTGGAAATACGACATTATGGTATTTTGATTACGCTGCTATTCAGAAGTTACTTTCTCCCAGAGGTTTCTACCTAACATCGTTCGTGGGGGTACGGGTTTCTAAAACTCGAGAACCACTTAACCAAATGATTTCATAGTTGTACCATATATTCCTTTGGTGTGGAGAAAGGTTTCTCTTCAGTTTGTGTCACGTATATGGATCAGGATCAGCAATATTCTTCAGTGACAAATTTTTACCCTATCAAAAAAATTCGGCAAGTGTATCCGAAATTCCGCACTCGAACGCAAGATTTTCTGGCAACTTTAAGCCCAAAATCTTTAAAGCTAATTCAGCGCATAAATTTTATGATTTTATTTAGGCAGCTGTCGCATTTATTTAATGATTTTGAACTAAAAGTTGCAAACGAAAATAAATAAAACTTGCTTAAAGAATTTCTAAACTGAAAAATTTCTAAATCTTCTTATTTACACAGAAAATGTGCGTAAAATGTGTAAGATACATTGCTGGAAAACTTATTTTTAAGCTTTTTTGCATGCCCTATCATTTTATTTAACGCTGTTCCAAATAATTCCGTAAATTATTCAGCAATTTGTTTAGAAAATATTTAGATTGCATTAAAAGTTGTGAGAAAAGTATGTTGGCTTAAGTGGAAGCTCTTAAAAGCTGCTCTTTGACTTATGCTCATCGTTAAGTGACAAAATTTGGGAAACTACTTTGTGGCTGAAGTGGTTGGGGTTGTATGTGATGGCAGAGGAAAGATCGTTTTACATACTCCTTAAATAAGGTCTTTCGGAAAGAAAAACACATATAGAAAATGTGCATACTATAGGTTTTTCAGTACCACCGATGAAACTAGCTGCCTAAGCAAAATATATCTTTATGCCCATATTACAGCTCTGCCTTTCAGACCAAAACCTTTTGGAGCAAGGAATTCAAAATATTCATGCTATAAGCTTAACTTGAACTTATATGCGTTAAAATATTACGAAAAACTTTTCCACATTCCGGTAGTTAAACAAATTCCCGAATATTCGCAAACACTTTAACTAACCGCAGCCTTGGCGCAATGGTGTGAGTGAGACGCGTGTCTATGAGTGTGAGTGTGCAAGTGACAGGACGTGTTACTTGCTACCAAACAAAAGCCAAACGAGTGCGTATACGCACTGTGTACACATGAGTTTTATGTGTATTAGTGCACTTGGTACTTAAACTTTAGCAGAAATGTTCTGTCATTTTGACAACTAGTTTTGGTTTTGTCAAGTGAAAAGAAGAAGAAGAAAAAGTCAGTAAGAAGAAGCGCTCACACACAACGTAAGCAAGTAAGTAATGTGAAGAAAGCGTTGAGAAATGTGAAAGCGAAGCATACTTTCAGGCATAACTGCCATGAAATGTGCTTGAGGCACACACACACACACACACACAAACACACACACACACACAACACACACACACACACACACACACACACACACACACACACACACTTAGACAATGGGAGAGCAGCAGAGTGAGCAAGAGAGAGAGAGAGAGTAACGCTGCTTTAGCAAAACGCATATCAAATGCAGTTAACTAGCTTGTTGACATATTCACACACAATTTACGGACAAACTCTTGGTACCAAGTGGCACAGAGAACTTTGTATTTTTGTTTAAGAATTTGATTTGGCAACACTGGCAGCATTTATTTACATAACAACATCAACAAAGTACATGAGGCGTATGATGGGAATAACATATGCAAAGAGAACAAAAATAAAAAATCAAGTTTGCATAACTGTGTGGTGTAGAATGTGCCAGTTCGGTTCACGAACCAGTTGTAAGTGCAGAGCGGAACCTGTAACTCTGCACTTTGGAGTTTGCTAAAATGAAACTATGGGAATGCAAATTCTCGGAATTTATGTTAAAACTATTCTAGTAATTTACAAATTCTAGAAAAGACAGAAGTTCATTGCTTTTAAATCAAGCAGCAAACTAAGTTATGTTATCCAAACTTTCATTTATGTTTGGTCTAAGTGTGTGTGTTTGTCAAGGGGTTAGTTTCTCTGCTTTCGTTCAAAACAAAATTTCATTCTCTATTATCATACAGATCCTTTAGTACTTAAATATTTTTTGAGAATAAAGCGTTAGTAACCTGCTTGTTCCTTAAATAGCAGCTTTAACCAACGTATTTTTGGAAAATTGAAACTCCAATTTATCATATATTTTTTTTATAAATATGTTTCTTGCCGGCTCAGTGTCCAAAAAGAAGAACTTCAACTTAAAGATTAAACAAATTTTTGTTTTATGTTCCATATTTCTGAATACGGTGTCCACCTTCACAGGATTTTGCGAAAAGCAAAAAAAAATTTTAAAAGCAAAAAAAAATACTTTGGTTGAACATTTTGTTTTTTGGCCTTGATATAAATTTAATATTTAACATAAAAATTTTAAATATTTCATAAAAAACAATTGCATGAAAATCCAAATATTCGAAATAAAAATAATTTATTGTTATTCAGAAACAATAAAAACTTGAAAGGAAAATATGTTAACTATCATTTTATCACGGAATAAAATATTATATATTAAAAAAAATAAATTTTCAGAACAATGAGTAGAAAACTATAGAAAATTATTTATTTTTGTTTTTAATTTAAAATTTGAGAAACAATAAAAAAATTGAATTATATTAATTTTTTTATTGTTTTTAAAATAAAATATTTTTTTTTAAATATTTTCCATTTTGGAAAAAAATATTTTTTGCACTCTTCAGAAAAATAAATTTTTTAAGTATTGTAAACAAATAATCAATATTTTAAATTTTAAGAATATTCAAAGGATTATGTAACCTATATTGACTCAGCTTAAAAAATTTTATTTTTTTTGTTTTGTATTGTTTTTAAAGTATGTAAAATACATTTTCACAAAAGAAATTATTTAATTTTTTTTAAATTTAAAACTTTTTGCATATTTGATGTTTAAAGTAAGGCCAACATATAAATAGAAGTCTACTTTAAGTTGCATAGTTGTAAGAACATGTTTTTTCAATTCCAGCTCATTAATATGTTGCCTTAATTTAGAATACATGATCAACGATCAGTGTTCTTGAATATTGATAAAAATGGCCATTTTGGCTACATTAAAAATGTGAAGGCGTTGAATAAGTGGTTCCGCTGTGCGCCATTTTTTAAGCCCGATTTAAGCAATATTTCTGTTTAAAAAAAAAATGAAAAATGATTTTCATGACTTTGTTAAAAAAAAAAAAAATAAAGCAAAAAATAAGAAATAAAAATGCCCACGTTGAAGTTGGCCGCTGCTGACCTCAATAAAACAATGTTGTAGCAGAGCAGTAACTGGCGCTGCAATAACAATAATAACAATGACAACCCTGCCAGCCATAACTGTACACAGCTGGCACACCTAGAAAAGGTAGCAGTAAAATGAGTAGTATAAAAAAAAGAGAAGAAATATAAACAATGTAGATTTGTTGACCAAAAGGATTGCATTGGTACGTGCGTTTGCAACAAATTGCAGCATAAACACACTCTATGAGTATGTGTGTGTGTGTGTGTGTGTGTGTTGGGGTGTGTGACCCGACTGCCTCATGCAATAGTAAACGATATTTAAATGCAATTTCACAAATGGCCAACAACATTTTCACAAGTCTCAAACAAACAGCAGCCCGACACGATCCAACGACTTGATTTGCTTTAAACTTAGTCTTGGAAACTTGCGTTTTGTGAGTGAAAACTTGTCAAATATTACGGCCAAATAAAATTTTAATGCTTACTATGCCTGAGTGTGCCCAAAATGCTATAAAGGAAAAAATGAAAACCATTGCCATATTTTTAAAGGCATTTTGATATGCCTCGAGGGGCGTCTGCCGGACCGTGCCTTATGAAATTGCGTATAAAATATTTATATAAAAAAGAAGCATCGAGCTGACCCCAACACAAACGCACACACAATCGTCGCAGCTACCTCAATGAAATCTCAGCTGCACACACACCCACACACACACACACACACACACACACACACACACACACACACACACTCAAACACACACACATAGACATGGCTAGTCTCCTTCCCACTGACATTGCACATAACAGACAAAATATTTTGCCGAACTTGCATACTTTTGCGGCCTGCATGCCAAAAAGGTGTGTATGCGTCATAGTGTATGTCTGTGTGTGTGTGTGTGAGTCACTTTCATTGTGCACACGCACACACCCACACACACAAACATAGTTGACTACTTGCTTTTCATGCCCTGTACTCATAGTGTACAAGGGTATTATAGATTTTTGCAATGTATGTAACAGGCAGAATGAGGCGTGGCACACCATAAATCCCATGGGCAAAAAGTCCTATCATTGACTCGGGTAGCGATTGAACCATGTCCGTCTGTCCGTATAAGGGGATAGATCTCCGAAACCATAACAACTAGAGACACAAAATTTTACCAAAAGATGTGCGTAATCCAATGTAAGATGAAGTTGATCGAATCAAATCGATATCCTACCCCCTTACCACGTGACAGATTTGCTCGGCTTACAACCGCTTCATTAAGTCTATCTACTAGAAACTCCTCATGTGCGTCGTGTTAATGTGCATCTATGTTCCAAAAATGATCGAGATCGGATAAATACATCAAAAATTATAGTCAAGAATATGGTAATTTCACCCCCACTCGCCCGTAAACTGCTTCAAAATTCCACTACATGTAGATATGGATACATGTGAGCTAGAGTTACAAAATTTGGTGTGGAGACACGTGTGACCCCAATCGTTAAAACTGCATCAAACTTTTTTAAATGGAACCCCCCTTCCCCGAAATCAATTTACCTTAATTACTGGGACACTACCCAATATAGTGATATGAAAATTGTCACAGACATTTATAAATGTATTTTTGATCTATGTTACAAAATTCAACAACATTGGCCCAAGAATACTGGAGTTATGGGCATAAAAGTAATTTTTGCCCCCATAAACCCAAAAAGAAAACTTGTCAATTGGAACTTCCCAATAGGAAAATGTTTACAGGCATATCGATCTTATGAAAGGAGATATAAAAGTGGATACTTCCGTTTCCATTTTACCGTATTTAGTGTTTATAAAGAAAAAGGGTACAGGGTATTCCACTGTCGGGCACCGTCCCGACTGTCTGCATCAAATTTTTTCATTACTTTTTACTATGTACAACTTCACTGCTACAGAATCTCAACATTTGCGTAGCTGTGATTATATGTTAGAGGAATGTTGCATACTTTTGCGCGCTGGCATGCACACAATGTCAAAAGGAATATGCTGCACACATACACAATCTGTGTGTGTGTGTGTGTGTGTGTGTGTGTGTGTGTGTGTGTGTGTGTGTGTGTGTGTGCGTTTGGGTTTGTCAATGTTCTATAAATATTGCTTCCATTGACGTTGATTTTTTGCTATTTCATTTTGTGCCTTGTTTAGGGGAATTCAAGCCAACTTCTAGAGTAACCCAAAAATTTTCCTTTTGGGCAAACAATGCAATAAACGTAATTACAATTCCATTTTGTATTTGTGATGTTCTCTTCACAAAACTCAAACGAGTTATGCAATGCCCATAAGCAATGATGCGAGTTGTTCTGAAAATCATTGGCGAAAATGACAAGTATTCCTATTCTATTCTACAAAACTTCAGTAACTGCCGAGTAGCGTTTTAGATACAATTTATTATAAAGCTTAGTTGGGCATTAACGAAATGTTCATGTCAGAAACTGAGCTAATTTTTCAGTTATGTGCAACGAAAATGAAAGTGTGACTAGACTACCAAATAGTCACGACAATCTGTTATTACGCTCGTATGGTGTTACGCTTGTGAGTGCTGTGTTAGCAGCAACGACATTAAAGCTGAAAGGTTGCACGTTCGTTTTAGAAAGAGCGGAAAGAATATTATCCATTCTTATATTAGGTTGTTACTATTGTTTTCGTGTGGGCCACTTTATGCGAAATTGTAGGAATCTCACTGCTATTTTTTCTATACGGGCCACGCCTTTGCGTGGGGTAGACTGGGGCTAGTCACCTCTTCTTTGTTTTAAGGATTGGACACACGAAATAAATGTCAACTAATTAGTGGGAGTGCGACCTATTCCTACTTCTTCCGCAAAAGCAGCATTTATCATTGGAAAAATCCAAACCGAAAAAGCGGCCAACTATGTATGTCCCCACAATCCAAAAAGGATTAAAGCGCAAGAGCAGAGAGCGAGACCGTCACGGTACCAGGTACCCGTGGTTCCTAAAAATTCTCTAGAATACCACCATTTAAGCTCCATGATGCTTCGGGACTGGTGACCCAGAAATTTCAGTAAAATTACCGAGTAACATGAGATTTGCTGACTTTGCTTGTCTTTGATTATCGAAAACTCAAATTTTTTCAAAAAGCCATAATTCGCAAATGTTGATAGAAAATCCAAAACACTTTCCGGATGTGAAATCGGCGACCCCAACCGGAAAAGGCATATTTAAACCATTGCAGGCAAATGCATTAGCCCATATCTGCAAGCCACAGGTCCATATTGGCTTTAGGATGCTGTTGCAGTACCTTATGTTCAAGCTTAAATGCAAGTGGAGTGGAACTTCGTTCTTGAAGTTGTGGTTTTTCGAGAACATTTTTTTGGGTTTTTCATTAGATTGCATTGTTTCTCTTTTTATGAAAAGTATTATATAACGTTGTTCATATGCTAAAATGCATTTTAAAAATATTCCTGAAAGTAACATAGCAAAAATTAATCTCAAAATGAGGCTTCAGAAGCTTGTGTCCAGGACATGTATCTGTAGTTCTGAGTCGTTTAGGAGGTTCACCAATGGGCTTCAGTTCAAACGACCTGCCACTTGCAATGTCATCACCATATTAAAAGGGGTAGGCAAAAGGTCGGTTCCTTCCCCAAAGGTTCTGTCAACTCTCAAGCCTCGTACTGAATTTTCTAAACGACTCAGTAGCTTAAGTTTGATATAATCAATCTTGTAGAGACTTCTGGAACACACCGGTATATCTATGTCTAGCTGTCTAGGGTAACAAATTTTTGATAGCTGTGTACATGTGTGCATGAGTGAGTGTGTATCGAGTAGTATCATGACTTTTTGCTACTACTCATTCGCTTTACTTTGAATCAGCTCTGTCTTGTAAGCGAACTCGCTCTCTTTCCATCGCTCTCTCTCTCTCTCTCTCTCTCTCTCTCTCTCTCTCTCTCTCTCTCTCTCTCTCCCTCTCTCTCTGTTACTCTTCTGTTATATGCTACTGCAAATAGCTGACTTTTGTTTGGTTGCAGACACTTGGGAGGTACAGTCAGACATGTTGTTAAGGTGTACCCCTTATACCGCCCCGCTTCCAAGTCGTGCCACACTACAGAACTATCTCTCCCTCTCTCTCTCTCTCTCTCTCTCTCTCTGTTCCTCTCTTTCTAGCATTGTCTGCCGCTGCTTTATTGCCATTTGTCTGCACTTTGCTTTCTTCTTTTAATTGCTTGCCCGTAAAATTGACTGGAAATTACTTGTGGTTTGGTCAGAGTTGCCAGATCTATCAATTGCAAGTTGAGCTTATTTGTTTATTTGCTTTTCATGCAATGCGCAGGGCACTCTGTTATGTATTTATGGAACATTTTAATTAAACTTTTTCGCCCCAAAACTACAATTTTACATTTGCCAAACCTTCGGTCAATATGAGGTATATATGTATGTACTTACTATGTAAATATGCCCTTATATGTTGTTATTTAATTTTTAAATGCCGCATATTAAATTATTCAAGCGGCTGTTAAATATTAAATAAATTTCACTTTTGCTAGCCAAACGAAAAAAAAGTGTTTTTAAAGGGCGTAACATCAATAACAGCAACAAAAACAACAACAATTGCCGGAAGGGGCAAGTGGAAGCGCGTTGTGAATGTGAATGTGGATACTTCACGCGTTAATTAAATTTAAAGCCCGTGAGCATAAAGGCCAATTTACAACAAAAAGCAAAACAATACAATTTATCTTTGCTTACTTTTTTTTTAAGTTTACTTCTACTTTTTGGCCTGGAAATTCAATTAAAATTGACGCTTGTGCATTGTTTTTATTGTTGTTTTTGAGTTAGCTGCAAAATCAATATCTAGGCAGAGCGAGAGCATTAGGCGAGCAAAATGTTCCATACATATAGATATATATATATATATATATAAAGTATCTAGAGCCACCATTGAAATCACAGCTAAAATCCTTCCACAACAACAATGACAACTCAATAACTTAATTGAAAAACCCATCAAAAAAGCTGCGCCGCAAGCAAGTGCGCTCTCTGGACAGGCCAAAGCCAAGTTAATGGCTGCCGGCCTGCAGGGTATTCTGCGAGCATTCTTGGCCAATCCCTTGGCATCCTTGCTAAGCTACAACTGTCAATGCACATCTCACACGACCATGTTGACAATGCAGGCCAAAGTGGCAAAATGAAAGCTATTTTAACACCACTTTGGCGTGCCATTTTCCTTCATACGCTTTAGACGTATCAAATGGGTTCAGAGTATGTGTTAGCTTTTTCAAGAGTTTACATAACGGGCGGAATAGGTTGAGTAGCATAAATAACTCACATAAGTTTTAGTTATTGAACATCTGAACAGCAGAGTTAACTAAAACAGCTCCGATCTAGTTCCATTGAACCGCTGAACTATGTCTTCGATTCTCGTTTGTTCAATTCGATTAGCTCGTTTCGTTTTTTTGGTCTTTTCTTGTTTTTCTACTAGTTTATTATTCCTTTAGATCGTTCGGCTCTTTCAGTTCTTTGTAGAGTTTGGTCTAGTGATGAGCTTCGAGGTCCATGGCAGAGTCCATCCACATTGGATGGATGGATTTAGGTCGATGCATCAAACGAAAAACATCGATGCAGCGATGCATTTCCGATATTTTTTATTTACAAATTTTTCTTTTTATTATAGAATATATAATATGTGAAACAAAAGCTATCGTAACAAAAGAACAACCCTCTCAATTCAGCAAATTGCTACACTTTTGCATGATCTTGAATAATAATAGGTTGGCGTAAGAGATGGTGAAATTTTCGATGGTTTTAAAAACATCGATGTTTTGCGGATTCATCGTAGTATTTTTTACACCGCTAATTTGGTCATAGCGCCCTGAGCCTGTTCGATCGATCACCTTGATCGAACTAAACAAATGCTTAGTTTGTGCACCAAATATGTAACTAATGGACTATCTTTAAATTGAACTCGAGTGCCCTTTTTTAAGGCCACCTTGAAGCTAAAGTCGTCACGCTTAGGTGGTGTGATTTGGGTGGCGTGATTTGTATGGCGTGTTTCGGGTGGCGTCATTTGAGTGGTGTGACTCGGGCGCTATGTTAGCAGCATCTACTGACGAGAGGCGATCGGACAGCTTGTTGGAACGCAAGTTTGATTGAGAGCGAATAGAAAACAGCATGGATCCGCTGATTCGCCTGCGGATTGAACCAGCATACTGCAGTAGTGGGCTACGAGCTTGCTGATCTAGCCATCAGGCAACTGTGATCCATCGCTTCTTGGTGCCATGGGTCTGCTACCAGAAACTAGTATGGCAAGCAAAAAATCACAGTTTCTATTTCCGGCTATGCACTTCTTAAAATGTTTTATATTTCCCGCACTATATTGGGAGTGGAGATTCCCTTAAAATCAAGCTGAAAGGTAAAAAGAACATACATAGTGCAAAGATGATTAGTTCATAAAATTTTTCTTTTTTCAATGTGGCAAAGAAATGCTTTCTCATTACTGCAAACTTAATTTTCCAACTACATATTTTTGAAATATTGAACAAGACACAAACCTTACGAAATCCTTTGCAATATGTGTTACGGTATCGATCGCAATATAGATAATATAATATTAGTAATCAAAAGCAAAGAGCATGAAATTTAGTAAAGTTGAATACTTTACTACTACTACTACTTTAAAACTACTTTCAGCACAGTACATACATTTTGCCTAGTCGGTCTGACAGAGAAACCCCTTTCCCGACAGTATAATAAAGCAACAGCGCGATTTTCAAAAGTTCGGTCTAAAAAAGGTTGAGTACAAAATATAGCAGAAACTGAAGAATCATTTTTTTCGATCTGCATGGATGGATTTTGAAAAAGAATTTGAAAACTGCAGTTTGCAATAATATTAGGGGACTCCGCAGCCTGTAAGCTTGGCTTATTCGTTTCTTCGGCAAACTAATGCATTGTCATTCAAACAATGTATACAGAATATTATTAAAATCCGATGCATAAGAATTTTCGTCATATAAACATATGTTGTTAAAGCTACGAATCTGCTACCAAACACAACAAAAACCAATATTTAACAGCTTACAGAGTATTCGTCAGTCACTTGCTAGCATTTCCACGTATTTCGTGCGACTTTTTTCACCCGCACTTTCACTCCCGCTGCTGAAGACACTTGAAAATTGTGGCCAGCTCCAAAGTGGCAAGCCAGTGAGTTGAGGTTTTCTCCGCAATTTTCGCGAAAATCTAATTCAAAACTACAACAGTGACAAAAGCGGCACGGCTGACTGTTTGTGTGTGTGTGTGTGTGTGTGTGTGTGTGTGGGTGTTAGGCCAAAACGACATTAGCATGTTATAGTGTCGGCCTATATTCCACACAGCAGCAGGGGCAATGGGAGCCGCAGCAGCAGCAACGGCTACTAACTCAAAACAAGCGTAAACAGATTGCCAAGAACCACCTCCGCTTTTGGCCAATGCCACTCTTTTGGGCCACAAAAAAGGCGGAAGTCGCGTTTGTTGCCACAGAGCGCATCCTGTGCAGCCTTTTGGTTAGCGTTAGAGCAAAACTGCAACTGCCACTCGAATTTTGAGTTACGAGCGAGCGACCAGCGAAACCCCTTCCTCTGCTTCGAGTGCTCGTGTTAGTGTGTGTGTGTGTGTGTTTGAGTGTGTTTTGGCCACTTCCTGGCTGCTTTTGAAAGTTTTATGCCACACTCACACAGACTCATTGACTCACTTTGGCAACAACTTTGCCACAATGCCAGCAACTGTACATAAATTTAATTTAATTTTATGAGCTGGTCACACTCAAAAGCAAGAGTCCAAAGATAGCAGCAGCAACATCTTTCCCGGCCATAGTACTCAGTGCAGTTGCTTGCAAAGTTCCGACGTTGGCGTTGTAAAACTAAACTATATAAAAATAAAAGACTCTGTGACTACCAAACTAATGCAATTTTATTTTCTTTGCCATTTTTCATTGCAGCCACGCCCACCTTTTGTTTCTCCTGTTTCGGTGAGTTAAGCATGAATTATGTCGTTTTGGAGTCGCATCCAAGAGTGTGCTGAGCTTGAAAACTTATTGAAATATGCTGAATAGCGCACGCCTCACACTCAAAAACTTATGTCCTTTTAGGCTTAATTGAAAGTGAAGGCAAGTCTGGAGTGAGTACACACTAGAAATACTAAAGGGCTGCAAAGTTTTGTGCAACTTACAAAGTTTGCTTGCCGCTTTATGACTGCTAGTCGTGCAGTAAATTAGCGCCATCTGTTGGCGAATGGCCGTGGTAGAAATGCAACGTCAGTGCAACTATTGCTCTTAGATGTTGCAACATTGTTTGGTCTTTACTGCTTAGTAAAGAAATATACTAAATTGTCGCGTATAAAGTTGATAGATCTTTTGAAGAAATGCAAAATCTTGTTCCTATACGTTTTCCACACAGAGACAGCATTCATAAGATTTGCTGCATTCCACTTATATAATTAACCACATGGAATCATTTTAAGCACAAGCCAAAAGAACGATAAGCTCAGTTGTATCAATTTCATAATATGGCAAATCGTTATCCATTAAATTTTCTACAGTACAGCCTATTAGTAAACCGATCCTAGAGATATATGAAAATCAAGTCAATAAGTTCATCACGAAGCTGTTTTACAAGTACCATCTGCCATCATCTCATATCATCTCATTGCTAAAGAGTCTAGTCTGCATTACTTGCAAAATGGAATCTTTTGAAGCACATGCGTATATATATGAAAATTTTCAAGCCGAAAGAACGTTGTATCAATTTTATAATATGACAGATCATTATCTATCAAATTTTCTACTTCCTATTCGTAAATCGTTGCTAGAGATATATGCAAAAACAAGTTAATCAGCTCAACTCAAATTTACAAGTATTATCTTTTATCATCTGCCATCATCTCTTATCATCTCATTGCTGAAGAGTCTTGGTGCGTATAATCTCTGCATTGTCTGCAAAATGGAATCATTTTAAGCACATGCGTATTCATTTGGAAGTTTTCAAGCCAAAAGAGCACAAAGCTCGGTTTTATCAATTTTATAATACGACAGATGATTACTTACGAGCAGAAACAATAGTTAAAACAAGGAACATTGTCGACTTGAAAAGTTCTTAAAAAGCAAACCTTTAAGTCATACGCAAACATAGGCAAAGACATCAATCGAAACGAAAGGACAATTTCATAAGACATACTATAAGAGCATTGGAGCTACTATTTGGATGTGGTCCTAGAGAGCTGAGAAGATAATGTCTGCGATTTTTAGCGGAAACACCACCGCTGGATTAGCTGCATTGTCTGGAAAAGTGTTAATCGCCAGAAAATGAGTTAAGATTCTCACAAAAGGCAAATCAAACCATCATACGTGTTCTCTGCGCTTAATTACTTTTGATGTAATTCTCACATACATACTCACATACTTATTGTGTCAAATCCTTCAGGCTGGAAGATCGTCTTAAGAACCAATCATCTCTATTATGTTATGACTCACAATTTTAAAGCAGACGCTCATAAAGTTTTGCAATTTAAATGAATATTTCAGACCTTACAAAATTTTTCCTATTAAATAGAATCTCTCTTACTCTGAAACATGTAATATTTTAAATCAAATTAATCCGAATTTTAACGATAATAAATCAATATTATATTTAATGCAGAATAATTTTTGAGAAACCAGTCATAAAGTTATGCAATTGGTAACAGCTGAAGTTTATGCCGTCGTATTAATGTATTCCACTTAAATATAAGTAAAAGAGAAATTCTGTTTTTCCGATTACATACAGCTTGTTGCATTTCTACGAAAAACAAATATCTACTTAATTTGGTCATTTCTCCGACATTTTCGTCTTTTTTTTTCTGGGAATTTGTATTATTTTTGTGTTTTGTGTCAGTTTAGTTCCAAAAGAGAAAACAGCTGGAAAGCAAATAAAAATTGGCAGTTTCAATTTCCACCTGAAAATGTGATACGCGCTGTACTTTATTTTTAAATTTTTTTTGTATATTTATTTTCATGCCAAATAACATTTTGAGCTTCTGTGTTGCACACACACACACACATACGTATACACACTGAGATGAGTGACTCACTGTGCATGTGTGTGTGCGTGTGCTCGCTTCCGCTTCCGTTTCTAAACACAGTTATTTGTGCAACGTTGGCAGCCATTGCAACAGTTTCATGCACTTGAGCAGCAGTCAATGGCAGCTCTTACCGCTCGAAGAACCCTTCTCACTCGCCTCTCTCTCTCTCTCTCTAGCAACCCTCTCGCTCGCTCTCTCACCTGTCTACGTGTTTGGTTGCCCGGCAGCTGCAACTATTTGTTCACACGCGAGTTGTCTGCATGTATTTTTATATGCAAATAAGCAAAATATTTTTCCAGAGCTTTCAGCGAATTCAGCTCTATCTCTCTCGCTCTTATTCGCTATCTCTATCTCTCTCTCTCTCTCTCTGTGAGTTGCCTTAGCTATGCCTCGGGGCAAATGTTTGCCAATGACTTGTTGATTTTACAACTTTTCCAATTGAACGCGCTGTATTTACTTCAGTACCCAACATTGTTGTCTGTTGCATGCCACATGTGCTAAGTGATTTTTTCAATTATACCTTTACATATGCGTATATGGTGCATATAATGTGTGCATCTCTATGACACATACATAGTTGAGATTGCATATGGCCCTAAGCATTCTACTTAATAATCACAATATTTGTAGCACGACTTAAGTTGCAAGCAAACAATAGGCAACGAACATCGGCAACAACAATAACAACAGCTACAACAAACAAAACAACAATTGCAAAGAAGACATATTGCACTTTGACAAACATGCGTCAAAATATCATACTCATTCAAAATGCCAGGCGCCATGGCAGCAACATTTACAAAAAAGAAAAATGGCGCACGGCAAAGCAAAACTAGAGCCAAAATGTAGTTTCCACGATTAAATACTCTAACGTATTAACGTCCCAGTTAGTGTAAGTAAGTGTACTTTTCTAAATGTTTTGTATTTGTAAAAAGTACTCTAACTATCATAACTTTATACATGACAGACATGAGGTTTACACTTCTAAAGTCATATTGAAAACTTTGAGAAAATTATAGCGAAAACTCTTTTAAGACACCTCTGCCAACTTTCAAGAAGCAATATTTCCAAAGCTGTTGTTCAAAAGCTCACTAATAGCATTACTATTTCTGAAGATAAAGAGCATCTTTGCTGCTGGCAGTAATACTTCTGAAGATAAAGTGTCCTTTCTACTGATAGCTTTAAAAGTTATGAAGATGATAAGTTTGCCTGACTGAGCTAATCCCGAAGAGTCAACCGTAAAGATAGCAGGACTATAAGAACTATAAAATGAGTCTCATTTACTGATACTACTTCTTAAGATGAGAGTCCTTAAATACTGATAGCAATACGAAATATGAAGGTGACCAATTTTTTCACCTACTTCGAAAGATGATTCCCATATTGACAGCAGAACTACATTTAAGAATAAGGAGTCTTTTTGTAGTTGAAGGTTCTACTTATGAAGTTAATGAGCCTTATTTACCTTAAACAGTACGACTTATGATGTTAACGAGTCTTTTGAACGTCCATAATGATAGCAGAACTACCTCTTAAGATGACGATTGCTGTAGTACTTGGAAGTTGAAGAGCTTTCATTACTAATAGCAGTACGACCAACAAAGATTCCGTCCGATTCCGAAACCGTGGCGAGTCATTTTTGGCGATAGAAGTACTACTGATAAAGATAACGTGCCCTTTCACCTACTTCAAAAGATGAGCTCTAGTTACTGAAAGCAAAACAAGCTCTTAAGATAACGATAGCAGTAGTATTTGGGAGTTGACGGACGTCTTATGAAGATGACGAGTCCTTTCCACAACATTTGAAGATGACATTCAATATGATGGCTGATCCACCTCTTAAGTTGACGAAGCTTTTTTGTTGATAGAAGTACTACTTCTGAAGTTGACGCGCCTAACTTACTGCTACAAGTGATCTTTATGCGACGTACTGCTATGAATAAGTAAGGCGCGTCAACTCCATAAGTAGTACGTCTATCAACAAAAAAGATTCGTCTAGTTAAGAGGTGGGTCAGCAATAATATTGAATTACGTTTACATTCATAGCAGAAGTACCTATAAAGATAACTTGTCCTTAAACGTACTTCTAGAAATGAGCTCTAGTCACTGAAACCAGAACTATCTCTTAAGATAACAAGTCTTTTTTGTTGGCAGTACAACTTCTGAACTAGACGCATCTTACTTAGGGGTAGCAGTGCAACCTATAGATGACTAGTCCTTGAAATTACTTCTTAAAATTACATCTATAATTATAGCATAATGGCACGTCATTTTTGTTGATAGAAGCACTACTTGTGAAGTAGACGATCCTTGCTTACTTTTGCTTACTCAGTGTAGTACAACTTCTGGAGATGACGACTACTGTTTACTGGCGAAATCAAAAGGTTAATAGTCCGGTTATAAGCTACAACTCACACTAGTCCAGGTTCTGATGCCGCTCTGGAATAGCACGAAAGACTCGTCTACGAAATTGTTATCCTAAGTTGGGGTCTCTCAAATGGGCTACCTGCTAATAATTATTCAAGTCGACGAATCATCTACCATGTTGATTGCTGTAAAAAAAATGAGCTTTGAGCTTACCTTCTAGATAAAAGGTTTAAATCGACGACGCTTATCGTGCAGTTCAGAGATAAGTTCGTGTTTCGGCTAGACAGCATCCTGTTTTTAGTCTACCTCATCCCATAGCTGTTGTCCCCACTGTGTTGTCTGTGAGAAGCATCAAAACTTATGTGCCACAAGCTAGCAAACATCGTTACAAGCTTTATATAGCACCCGTAAGAGTAACAAAATTGGCGTACGGCAAGTAAAAGTAGAATAAAGAGTTAGAAAGAAGCAGAGCAAGCAAAGCGTGGCACGTACTTGAGCCGGAATTGAAAACTCTACGGGATATCAGCGCCAACAGACAGCCAGCCTGGAAGATTGTGTAACAAATCAGTGGCAAGTAGAGTTTGGCAGAAGTTGGCTGACTCTACGGCTGACTCCATGGCTTGACTATGTTGCTGGCATCTAAATAGAAATGGAAACGCAAATAAATATTGAATATGGCAACGTTGTAGTTGCAGCAGTTGCAGTCTCTGTCACGTTGCTGTTGTTGTTTCAGGGTGTGTTTTGTGGGCGTATACACTTTTGGCTCACTGTTATTGTGTTTGCCTCAACTCTCCTCGATTTCCGGAATTTTCCCTAACGCTGGCAATAACCGCAAATGGTTGGCGCGCTGTGCGTGAGATTTGTTTACACAGCCAAGGCGCAGGAGAGGGTTAAGGGTTTTTCTTTAACTTTTCTTTTTTCTTTCGTGGGATCGGAGCAAAGTGTAAAGCACGTTTGGAAAAAGCGAGAAATAGTTTTGGCGCAACTTCATTGAAATTGAAGTTTTAGTTAAACAAAATAAATAAATCAAAAAACTGACACAAAATATTTATGTGGCACATGCATGGAAATGCATTTTCCAAGTATGTTGAGTAGCACGGAACTACAACGAAATGCTGTCATCTCCGTTTTTTTTTTTTTTTTTTTGCTATTCGCTGTTATACTTGTCGGCGGCGTCAGTCAGTCTTCTAACTTAGAAAAATATGCAAAGAAAAAATGGAGTAAAAACCCTCAACTGAACTGTTGTCAACAACTTTGCCGCCTGACACTTGACATTTAATGTGGTGCATCAATGCGCAGCTGACAATCTCAAGCCATTTCCGTTCTGTCATGACGTCAGTCAGTCAGTCAGTGAGACAGCCAGTCAGTCAGCTAACCAAATAAACAGCCAAGTCCTTCAACTTTTGGTATGCTATTTTCTAAAGTTCTGATGTTTTAATTAAGAGTATAAATATAGTTCTCTTATGTAGTTTTCTATCGGATTTTTCTATTAACTTGGCTATAAATACGTCACGACATAATCTTTATAGAATTCTGCATATGAAGCTCAGTTTTCATTACTTATCAAGGTAGTTCAATCTAAAATCCATTCTTTTTTTATAATTAGCGAAGACTGGTTTTCATTCAAAAAGCTCAAAGACATAAGAAAAATCAATCATCTTATCTCTGTATACAATTAAAAGATTCCTATGACCTTAAAGAAGATACTTGTTTTCACTGAGATAAGAAAAAGTGTTTATCTTTGAAGAACTCATCTATATTTGTATTAACTTATAGATTTGGAAGTCCAGGCTTTCCTTCTAATAAGTAATGAGATAAGGCAGTCATCTTAAATCATCTTATCTCTGTAGACAATTAAAAGATATCTAAGACCTTAAACAAGATACGAGTACTCCACTGAGATTAGAAAAACTCTTATTTTTGGTCATCTCATCTCTGTATGTATTGAATGTGATGTCTAGTTAGCCAATATATTTGAAAGTGCTCAGAACACTCTTCCCTGCTAATCTTAAGTAATGAGATAAAGCTTTCATCTTAAATCACCTTATCTCTATATACAATAAAATGATATATAAGAGCTTAAACAAGATACGATTTCTCTACTGAGATCCTTCTTCTTCTTAACTGGCTATAACAACCTGTAACCGGGATATTTAGTAAGTTAATATATTTCGATGCTATACTTTAGTTTTTAGTCTTTAAACTGAGGTAATTGCAATATGAATCCGAATAATGTTATGGTGATGTTTCCTTATGCTCGAAAAGTTTAAATTTTGTAAGCTTCTATTGCTTCATTTGTAAATTATATGCACCTTGGCACTACGAGGGCAGGTTCATAAGTTAGTACCTTTTTGAATAAACATTTTTTGTTTATGATATTTGACAACAAATGCTAATAAAATAAGGTTATCTCAAAGTTATAACTCAAATCTTGCACTGCCGAGCCATTTTTCTAGGTTTGGAAACAGGAAATAGTAGCTAGGGGGCTAACTCTTTAGAATATGCCGGATGGGGTAGCAGTTTGGAGCGCAACTTACAATACAATAAGGATTGTATTTCTTTGCCAAATGCTGTTGTTTTTGCTTCAAATCCATGCAATAGCTCTGAATTAAATTCGGAGGTGGTTGTTTTACCATTTCCAAAGCTATGGATATGAAGGATACGGCGTGCATTCCCCATCTCTCGCGACGACGTTGTTAGTCTTTGTTCATTCCGAGAAATTCACTGCTTTTTTAGTTGTATTGTGATACATCCATATTTAGTCTGCGGAACATTTGGACTTTCGTTGAACATCGCGAAGCAAACTTCTAAGGGGTCACACGGTTGCGTCCATCGCGCTGATAGCTTCGTCTTTCATTCTTTCCTAACGGAACGTCTCCTTTTACGCTACCTTCGATGTCACTAGTACGGCAACAAAGTCACGTACTTATCAAAGTATAATATGTGCCTATCAAATAGCTGTCATTTGAATCATCGGACAAAAAGTAGCTAACAAAGTTACAATTAAAATTTGAAAATTTTTTCAATATTCTCAAAAGCCATCCTTAATTTGCACACACTTAATTGAAAGCAACACTAAAAGGTATTAAAACTGTGTCATTTAAAGACCTCTAAAACAGTAAAATTCCGAATTTCCATACAACAACACTCAAATTGAGCAGCTGCTACAACAAAAACAACAGCAAATTGCCATTCAAAATGTCATTGATTTATATAACACAAATTCAATTTCCTGTTGCTCATCACATGCAGCAATCAAGAACAAACAACATTTGAATAGTGCAATTTTTAAATAAATTTTAACTAAACATAAATCCTCATATCATATGCAATGCACATACAGCTTCTTTTTTTTGGGAATTATAAAAACAAAGCAAAGAATATATATAAAATTTTAAAGCTCAAAATATCCGACAATTTAAAGCCCAACTACATATAATGTCAGTTAACTTTTTGCTTACATGGATGTTTGTAAGTGGCGGTTCGGTTCGGTTCGGTTCGGCTCGGTTTTCCGTGCATTTTTGCAATTTTTGTGCAAATGATGCCCACCGGAACAACGGGACACATGCCTCAGAGCACAACAACAACACCGCTGGCAATGGCGGCGGCGCTTCGAGCAATGGCGGCGGCGCTTCGAGCAATGGCGTCGGCGGTAACTGCCAACATTGCGTATCCGCAAAATCAATGTTAAGCCCGCACAACGTACAAAAGTTAATGCCACAACAAAACAACAACAAGTGCAACATGAGCGCAAAAACTGACCACACACGTTGCCATTTGTTGAGCCCACCAAAAGCAACAACAACAACAACGACAAACTAAACTAAACTAAAAAAAAAAAACTATAAAGCGGAAAATCGCCAGAAAATAATCAACGAAACGTTAAAACGCAGCAAAACAAACATATTTTTATAGTATATTTAAACATATATGTATGTTATATGTGTGTTCATTTGAGGAAAAGGAAAAACAAAGGCATTCCACAAAATTATAAATTCAAAACAAAAACGAGTTGCGAAAAGCGTGAAAAACTTGCCGAAAATGAAAAGCGACAAACAGCAAAACTATGAATATATATTTATGTATGCTGCATATTGTAGTTATATAAGTGTATATTGTCGCGCCAACAAAACAATTGAGCAAAAGTATGGCATTAAGCTGCTTTCATCGAGCCGCAAATTGAATACTCTATAAATGTGCGCATTCCAGAAGAAAACGAGCATAAAATAGTCCATTTGGCGATTTACTTGCCACATTTGGCATACTGAATAATACTGAAACTCCACCTTAACTTTTCTCTTCAATGTTGATTCAAGTAGCATGAACTTGCTGGGGAACTTTGGGAGCTATGTTCTAAAGTGTTCACAATTGAGTCGATTTCGGCATAAGCAACCTTTTTGTAAGTCTGTTTATGAAAACGCTTCTTCTTAACTGGCCATTGCCACACGTTACCATGTTACGGAATAATGTAAGGCACTTCTTCAGGCGCCTTATACCATCATCCAATTGTAGGGGGGTTTTACCTCGATAGGTCCCAAAGCATACGCACAACACTGTTAAAGTCCTGGGCAGACTTCGCTGCGCATATTAGCTCACTGCACAAACACCTAGTGGTGATTAGACCAGCTAACCACGTGAAGTGCGTCAACTTAATAAAGGTAGAGACAGGGATCGCGGAGCTTCCTGTCCTGTCCAACCAGAACCCAGGCCCATCCTATATAGCAAGCTACCCTTACTCACTATATTCACACTCAACTTAGAAGGTGAACAATAACGTTATTCGGGAGTTGTGCACAGCGAACCTTGCCATTTGCTATGACCATTACTGTGCCTTAGAGCTGATACGCCAGTTCTATCTTTGAGATAAACCTAAATGTCTAAATTAAATAGTAACAGGAATAGGAAAAGGAATAGGAGTGGGAATAGGAATAGGAACAAGAATAGCAATAGGAAAAATATCAACGGGAAGGTGGAACGGCGGCGAGCGGAGTGAGCAGGAAGGCGGAGCCCCTTAATTTTCAATGAACACTAAATTTTATAACGCTTTTTAACGATAATGATATTATAGTAACAGTTGATTTTTAACATTAAAAGGCAATAGATTCGGATAATTCGGGGTTCTTTGTTACTTCACGAATATATATAATGATAGAAAAATAATATGTAATGTAACATATAATGCTATAAACAAACATAACTCTTACAGCCTACAAATAGACTGGTTAATGCACTGGTTGCGAGAATGCTCATTGAAGAGCTGAAACCTACGTACTATGAATATTTTCCAACAAGGTCCATGGAACCGTCTCAGCGGAAGAGAATGTGAAGATCTCCTTTAGTATATTTGAAAATTACACTGTTATAGTGTAAATGTTACAGTAATTCAAGCTCGTTTAATTAGACAATTAACTAATGATAACTTTAAAAGGAGTAAAGATTTTTTCAAAATTTAAAATGCATGTAATAGAGAATTCCTGAAGATTGTGCGATAAATATACTGTGAGTGGAGGAAGCTTCAAAAAAAGGTGAATCATTTTAGATTATATACTCCCAACGTCTTGTCCGTGCATCTATAAAGTGTGCTTATAACTTATTGAATCGTTAAAGTTTTGAAAATCTGTTGATTAGATGTTTGGAACCTATTTTGAAGCATGCGTAAACACTTTCAAGAGATGGAGAAACTTGTGTCGAAAAAGGTATATAGAATAGGGAATTTCGAATGCCGAACTTTATTAAAGTTTTTTGAAGCTCCCTATATTCGAAATGGATTCCAACTTCCTGAGATGCCAAAACAACACGACTCCAAACGACAATGAGTTTGCTTTTACCTGATTATGTCATATTCCTATTATGAGTTATGAATATGAGGCAAACCTGGAATTCCACTCACGACGAAAAGTGTATAAAAAGACATGATATGCATACAATTTTCCGAAATATTTTGCGGTACTTGAGCTGCACTTGATGGTTCCATTGCTATGGGAAGCTACGTTTCATATGTTGTTCTTGTCGTTGTTGTTTTTTTTGTTTTTGTTATAACAATTTCTGCAATGCTGTTGTCATTTTTAAGCCAATTTCCGTTCATTTTGACGCTTCCGTTGTGTCTGTATATATATATGTGTGGGTGTATTTGTTCTTTCTATGGAAAATATGTGTTTTTGTATGTTAAACTGTATGCTATATGTAAATATTTGAAAGAATTCACAGTTTGTACTCTGCACTCCAAATATGCTAAATGATGCGATGGAATTTATGAAGCGAATCAATTTATGAGAACGAAAGAGTAAGCGAGGTATTGAGTATCGCAGTGTCGCAAATAAGTGAAGAAACAGCTGTGCTTTAAAATGGTATTCAAACCAGTTCACCAGAGATATCGAGCAGCCGATCTGGCAAGTAAACCCTTTTGTATGCAATTTCAAAATATAAATTATAGCAGCGGAAAAACTTTTGTTAACAACTTAAATATAATGGTCAAAACAAGCGTTGATGTGGTTGACGTATCGAATGCGAAGTCTGGAAATACAAAAAACTTAAAGCACCGCTCAGAATAAGTGGTTTAAAGTGTACGTTCCAGATTTATTAGTATTATGACTGAGGAAACGCAAAACTTTTTTTGACACAGAATTGGAGCAATGAATGTATGTCGTCAAAAGTAGCAAACTTTTGAATTTATACGGCTGTGTTTTTTAAGAAATTAGCCTTAGAAACAAAATATTAAGCTTTAAAGCTAAAGATCCACGACAAGAAAGCTCAATCAAGATTTATCACCACGATATGAGGTTGTGATGCATAACGTCTTAAAGAAAGCTCTCTTGTATCCTTCAACTATCGCAATCACCAACATTTAGGAACTGCCGCTAAAGTTATAAAACACAAAACACGCGTAACTCTATCTATTCTGGCACAATGTTGCCATATGGACATATGCAGCTGGCGGTGTCACCTCATTCATGCTTTTGCGACCCCCTTTAACGATTTGGCAAATGTTTGTCAACATTCGCTGATAGTTTTCTATGAATTGCTGGAAAAACAGTGTCCTGTGTGTTTGGTATTGGTGGCAAAAAATGTTGCACAAACATATGAATCTGGTTGCGGGGTTTCTAGCAGACTTTGAAAGCCGGCACGTAGAACAATGGTTACTGGTGAGTGTTCTAGGGTTGAGGAGGTGTTTATCGTTCAAACATTTTAGTTTCGATATGTTCACTCATGCAAACGGTATTTCAATAAATAACAACATGGCGCCTCACGCGTGCACCTCACTCGGTTTATGCAAACTCTCTGCCACACTCTCTCCCTCTCTCTCTCTCTCTACTCTCTCTCTCTCTCTCTCTCTCTCTCTCTCTCTCTCTGTCTCTGTCTCTCTCTCTCTGTCTCTCTCTCTGTTACTCTGTAGCTCTTACACTCTGACTGCGCTGCTTTCTAAATAGAGCTCTCGCATATTTCATGTGCTTTGCAAATTTCATGAAGTGCGTTCGTGTAAAATAAATTTCATTTATTTACACACAAAGTGGCGTACATAAGGGGGCTTCTTTACGGGGTCAATTTCCCTTAAAAACTACGTAACTCTTGACTAGATTATATAAGATTTGTGATGAGTATGATGGCTCATCAAAAAAGGTTGCTGCCTCCCTAGCACTCACTCCGTCTTGCCCAATATATCATGTCCAAAAGAGAAAGTTAAGAGAAGGAAAGAATAGTTGAAATGAGAAAAAGAGTACGAAAGCAAAGTAGACATGACAAAGTTGTTCGCTATTGACGCAATCTTAACGACTCACGAATGCATTCGGAAAGACTGGAGAGTATGCACCTCGCTCATGTTGAGTGTATCAATTCCCGAAATGCGCATTCGTGTCGTGGAGTCGGCTTCTTCAAGACATGCTCTTCAATGAGGACCATTTTAGACAAGTTTTTTCTAAATTTATTGTGACCTGTGAGTAGTCCAGCCAAGACTCGCACATCTTAACTTTTCTAATAAAGAAGATATCCTAAGGACTTTGGATTGGCTCTTTCTTAGTGTTTTGTTACGCGGCATCCAATGGTGGATGCCCAGCGTTTCTCACAGGCTGTGTCTATGTTGACCGCTATACATCCAAAAAATTTCGCGGCGCTGATAGGAGAGATTGGCTCAGGCCCCATTGACTGTGACACCAAGCCTTTGCCAGCTCATCTGGCATTTCATTACACCAACGTGTCAAGAAGTCTTGTATATTTCTGTTTCATCCACTGACAATGGTTGACGTTGTGCAAGGTATTCATGCCTTTTCCAATAGCGATTTCAATACCGTTGGCTGAATCATATCTCTTTCGGTAAAGGACTCGCTGTATTGGCTTTTTTAGCATTGTTTTCAAATTATCGCTTTTATCGAGTAAGTTTGACAAATTAAAATCCATCAATACGGACTGCAATGGGCAGACCATGTCTCCGCTGGAAGGAACAGGTAGTGAGCACACTAGCTATTTTTGGCATCACCGATTGGAAAAGAAGCTCAAAGCAGAGACGTCTGGAGCATTTCTTTAACTCGGTAACAGGTTGTTATGGCGAGTTAAGAAGTGGCGTAGGGGGAATATCTATGGTGGACTTACAAGGCCCCTGAGAAGGTCCAATCAGTTCTTTCGCAAATGGCTTTTGTCTTACAAATAGTAAACTCGATAGGGCCTTATATGCAATAGAAAGAAGACTGGTACCACTGTAGTTAGCTTTCACAGTGTGTTCACGCTTCTTGGCGACAAGGCGGAGGAGGGTCCAAGGTTCCAATCATCGCTAGTTTTTGTAAAATACGATAAGTTGGCGCAAAAGAACTCAATATGATATTTAGCAAAAACTCAAGGCATAGTGCTATCTACGCCACTGGAGTTGCATTTTGCAGATACACCCGTGTACCTATGAGTAATACAATTTTATTTACATATTTAAATTTTTGCCAGTTGATGCAATCAATTTTATTAGTTTCCTTTTGTGAAATTGCAGTTGTACCCAATCAAATCATGTTTACTTTCAGAACACCTATTGGCTGGGGAGTTTCTAAAATTCTCTCAAAAAGACTTCCCATTGCTTAAATGAATTTTCAAGTGTGCATATCAAAGCAGACAATAAATTTTTTAACACAAACAATGTTCCCATACAATTTTCTACGTGAAAAATCATTCGAATTGCATTTTTGCGATTTGCTAGTAGTCCCTGGGTGTGTGTGTGAATAGGTATGCCTTGATCTCTGATAATTTTATTGTATGCAATTTGCCAAATGCATCTAAAACAATGCCATAAATTTTGATTATTTTTTCAAATGGAATTGTTCGATTTAGTCATTGTCAACTTTTAGACTCATATGAGGTGTCATTTAATGACAATTGCTGCATTTGCCAAACTAATCGACACAGCATACAAGCAACAATATAAACACAATGTAGCTTTATTTAAGTTTTCAATTTAAAATGGCGGAGTTTATGATTTTGCATGCTTTATTTTAGAAGAGATTTACCATCGGTTTTTAAAATCTATGATTGCTGCATAATCGAATATGAATTTTTGATTATGATATGACTCAACGATAAATAAGTCCATTTATTTCAGTTGGTTTTAAAAAGCTTTGTGGCTTATAACTTAATAATGTATACCGAGACGGATTTATAGGCAGAAAATCTTGATAAGCTTAAAGCTAAATCGTTCAATCTTTGAAAACGAAAATCAATCTAATTCGCAACTGTTACTCGTTAGACATGTGAAGTTAGCAAGGCAATGTTTGAAACTGCAAAAGCAAAATTGCAATTCTGATTTCTTGATAAATGAATTAAAAATAAAAAAGGTCAAAAAGCCGGTTTATGATCTTCTTCTTCTTAACTGGCCATAACAACCCGTGTTATCGGGTTACGGCCTGATGTAAATACATTCTTTCATTGGAATTGTGGTTTTACGTGGTGGGTCCCAAACCCTACGCACAACCCTTTTAAGGCCTACTGGTCTCGAAAGAACCCAGTGTCATTGTTACGACAAGCTTTGACCTGCTGTGGTGGTATTCTCTAACCCGCTCACCACACGGGGTATGATGGGTTTATGATCTTACAATGATTGAAATACGATTAGGTGACTTTTGCATAGAGCTTTGGATAACAATATATATGACTTCTATATATAATTCCAACAACACTTTTGTTATTCCTCGTTCGATATAAATCTAATTCAGAAAAGCCACTTTTTTTTGTTTAGAAACAGAAATAGACGAGTCCTCATGTATCCCAAAAAAAACCGTGGCAATCATCTTACTGTAGGTGGCTGTCCCACAAGAAACCAACTTCCTTGATCTCTGCAGCTTAGTATAGCATGGATCCAATGATTTTGAATTGATACTAATCTCAATTGGGCGTCCTGAGCAGTCATCCTCTTTTATAGTCTTAAACGGAGATGCAGAAAAGCCTTAAACTTTCTTCAATTCAGCTTTAATTTCTTTTAAGTATTTTATCTTTTCTAGCAAAAATTCAGGTAAAAATTGATATAAAGTAAAAAAACAACAAGAAAATTGTATTTGGTGTTTTCTTTTCTCCTGTTAGTAATAAGCCGCGTGTATTTAGTTATCGAATGTCGAGTACAAGGCGAATTCTTCTTCTTCTATTCCGTTAACTGCTGTTGGCAGCAACACTTTAACTCCTCCTGATCATTTTCTTGATGTCGACATTCACTTTTGCTTGTCTAGTCCTAAACCCCACCTCATTGTTGGAAATGAGGATCCTGTGACCACCAGACCTTTAGGATGCAACGCAGACAACGATAAACAAAAACTTGTTACCGGCTCGAAATCTTGGCGGAGCATTTCCACGTTTCACATGCTTTAAGCAGTACAGATTTAACGTTGGATTCAAACAGTTTTAGTGTTATGCAAAGTTCTACACTGAAAAAAGGATTAAGAATGCACCACGAGCCTTATTCAGTCTGTTTCTGACGTCCAGTTCCGTTCCACCAACGAGTGACACATAACTGGACTACAGTGCTTAGGGGAAATAAACTCTATTCAGTACTCAAATATCAGTCTCTCTCAGTATGCACTTAATTAAAGGTCCCCCAGAGATCTGTGAGCTTCTCCGTGTTCCATCAGAACCCAAGCCCAAACTTCGGCATTACTTTATTATTTCAAAACCTTCCACGTGCAGTTTTGAAAATGCAACAAAATGTTATAAAAAGAAAAGTTTTTCAATAAGCTGATCCCCAAAAACCGTGCCAAGGTAAATATTTACCAAGGTAAGGTTTTAATTTTGACTTTTGCCGAGCTCAACGTAATGTCCGTCGCACAGTGATACTTAAACGCTCTTTCTTCAGCTCATTATGTATTATTAATTTCGCTGCTCTTCTAGTTATAATATTCTCACTGCAGATGTTGCCGCTTTTATGACTGTGGGTGTGTGTATGTGTGTGTGTGTGTGTGTGTGTGTGTGTAGTGTATCAGTGTGTGTGTGCTGTGGGGTTTTTATATGTGCTCAACTTGCAACGTTTCGAGCGTAAAACTTTGAGCCCAAAATGCTTCAATAAATCTCTTATGGTTGTGCATATAGTGTTTATGTGTATGGTTGGGGTGTGAGTGTGTGTGTGCGTGCACATATTGGCCCTTATGGCCAGCAACTTTCGCCATAACCTTTACTATGCATGCACTGAAAGAAATTAGCTGGTTGAACTTTATATAAAAGCACACTTTGAGACACGGCACAACTTCTGCAACTTGTTCGCTCAGTGTACGCTTGCCGCACACAACAGCACCTAGGGCAGTAACTGTTCACTTGTGTTCATCGCATAATGATATTCTTTGCGGTTGTTTGCCTTTTTGGGGGCGTGCCCCAAAACTTTTGCTATCATACGATACACAATATATTGAACTCTACACTAACAGCAATGGGGCAGCAAACGAACCAGCAAAATGTACACTGTGCAGTTTTTAATTAAAACTTAAAAATCGCGCTCATTAAAACTGTTTTGCTTGTTTTTCACCTGTCCTCGGACATTTTGACAGTTCAAACATTGGTTGCAAGCAAAGGGAAACTGACAATTAAAATGCAACCAAAATGCAGCTGTCAGCAGTGTCGGGCGTAGTCCAAATGTCAAATGTAACAAATACCAACAGTGCAACAACAACAACGACAACAAGCTTACATATTTGTTGCAATGCTATGTGGCACGTTATTATTGTATAAGGGTTTTACGACAGGGAGGCAACTCTATACACATGCATGTGTGCGTGTTTATCTATATCGATAACTGCAAATGCATCTGTGTTTGTACAGTGGTCACTGCATTGGCATTTTCAACAACTATGCAATTTTGAGCCCTCTGTGTTGACAATACTCAAACGTCGTTGGTCGTTTTGAACCGCCCAAACTATTGGTCCATTTGAACCCAGCAGCTTTTCCAGCATCGTTTCACTGCCCCCGTCACCCCCGGCTCAGTAAACGCTTTGCTGAAAACGAGCCGCGAAATATTAACAAAAATGCATTGCTCGTCGTTTGCAGCAATAACTGTGTAGTATAACCCAAGTGTGCCCCAGGGCAAACCCTTCAATATCTGGATGTGTGTGTGTGTATGTCTGTTCATGCGTGTGTTTTGCTTAAACCATAGGGTATTTGCTAGTTGTTGAGTTGTGCTTTTGACAGCTTTTAGTCGCTTCAAATGCTTTAAAAAAAAGTGCAACTCACTTAGGCATTGGTTCCGTGGCGGATTTACAAAAACTATTGGCTCTATTTTCCGCCATTTTTCAGTCGTGTAAAACTGTTAGACAAATTGTAACGTATTTTCACAAAACTTTTTGTGCTCTATTGGCTTGAAAATTGCTTTTACCAAATGAAATTGGAAATAATAGGAAATACTCATGGCTGGGAACAGCCACATGGAAGACCTATCTCATAGTAGTTTCTTCATCCAAACGCACAGCCTAGTCAGCGGAGTCGTAGAGCTCATAGAGCTCGTCGTTCCATCGTATGTGGTAGTCGTTGCCAACGTCTAGAGGGCCTAAGATCTTACGGAGCACTTACACTCAAACACTCCCAGGGGATTTTCATCCCACTGCGTCATCACCCATGCTTCAGCGCCATAGAGGAAAACGGTAAGGATGAGCGCCTTATAGTGTTAGTTTCGCCTGGCGAGAGTGGTCTCTACTACTCATTTGCCTGCAGAGACCAAAGTTGCATCTATTGGCAATTGTGATTATCTACTTGTTCTCCATGCTGGTATCATTCTTTATTGTGAAGTTGGTGTCAAGGTAGACGAAATCTTTGAAAACATCAAAAGTATTGTTTTCAACATCAATCTCAGTGTTCAACAGCGGCGTTTCACTATTCGAGAAACATACTTGTACTCTCCTTTACCGACGGAGAACGCATATTCTCTTCCAATAGTAGAAGTACTTGCACCAACTTTGGGGCGATACCGAACTCAGACAGTGCGTCGTATACAATGATAGAAAAATTAAGTTCGGAAATTATGAACATATGGGCATGATTTTTCTTATTTGTGGTCTTAATTGTGCGGGCATAAATGGAGACCGATAATTTTACCGGAATAGGTACGTCGTTCTTGAAATATGAACGATTGTGCACAACTTTGGCAGTATATACAACAAAAACTTATTTGAAGAAACCACAACCGCTGATTTTGTGATGTACTTTGTTTTAGCCGATTGACTTGTGTCGCGACACGTTCTTTTGGCTTGGATTTTGACTAAAATCGTTCATGAAATGAGCACAGGGTGTTGTACATACAAGAACCGAATGTTCTTATATCATGTACAAAATGTTCTCAAATTATGACCAAAACGTATTTAATACCAGAACGGCTGTCTTAATTTGAGACCGACCAGTACCATCTCTAATATGTACATAGTGTTTCGTCTATTAAATCTATAATTATCGATTGTGGTGCGTCCAGGTCGGGCATAGTCACGAACATCTTCCCTGTGAAGTGCTTGTACCACTATTACAGCAAATAATCGCATAAACACGCTTAAGCTTCATATCTGTCAAAAACAAACGAAAATTGCAGAATGGCGGATCATGTCATGGTACATATGTACCAACATAGCAAATAAATTCCAAGTAGTCTGCGAAGTTTGAAAATTCAACTAATTCAAAAAAACCTCAATTATATTGCACAATAACCTCGAAATATATAAGAAAATCACTCAAATGCCTGGATTTTCTCAGAAGTTATTCAATAAAACCAAAAGAGCTAGGAGCACGAAATTTAGACAGGTTGCGAGTTTTCCGATCAAGGCTCAAAGTTTCAGAAAAACGGTTAAAACTGACAGGAGTTGTATGTAAAACATTCAAAATTTCGTCTAGAAGCTCCACTATCTATTTGTAACTCTGTTTGAGGAAATGTAAGCTAAAATTTAAACCAAATTTTACTTTTGAAATCCGTGAAAAAGTTTATTACTTGTGACAACCAAAAATTTGCAAGTACAACATTCAAAGTTGTCATATGCGATTTTAAAATTATTCCCAAAATGAGAGAATTCAAGGCAATTAGGTGAAATAAGTCGCTGTTGGTTTTCAAATTCCGATTTCTGGCACATTTATGAATTGCTTTAAGGTTGATATTCTGTTGGAGGTGATATTTGGCAAAGAGGTTTTACTGGCACAACATTGCTTGTATCCTTAAATATAACAAGAAATAATTTTAAATACCAACTTTTAAATACCAACTTACGTTTACAAATTGGATTACGGTTGAACTCAATACACTTCTATTACTACTATTATAGAGCATTGCCTGTTGTAAGGAAAAGTGTGGCAGAGCTATGGTTCGTTTTACAGCTGTTCTTCGATGTCTTGTTGCCACTTAAACCCGTTACTTGCTGCCTTCCATAAATATTTCAAGCTGAACAAACTGCTCTATAATAATTCTGTCCCACGCAGTATTTTCCAAAAGTTTCGGGAGTTTTTTGTGTTTTTGGTTTGTTTATGAAGTGCCAAAACGTAAAATGCAAACGCTATGTTCCTTCTACGGTTCCTGTTCCTGTCCTTGTCGTCATCGTCGTCGTTTGTTTGTCTTTCATGTTAATGGACTTCATGGTGCAAAATGGATAGCCACGCGGCGAGACAGAGAGCAGCGTATAGAATAACGCCCATTGAGAATATGAAGCATATGCAACGAAGTTGCAGCCACGAAAATGGAAATGCAACCCATGGAAAGCCTATGAAAGGCATTTCAAATTTCCTTTTTTTTTCGTTAACTTCACATATTTTTTGGGCTTTGTTTGTTGTGCCCCGCGTTGTGGTAGCATACAATTTAACAGGCATGGAATTCAACAGCTGCTGTGCATGGAACGCATAGATAGAAGCCATATAGGATCATATATATAGTTACCTACATATATATATTTACACGTATCTCTAGATATATGCATATCGTAGCTATCGGCTATGCGCTGACGTTATAGAAGTAGTGGCATGCCTCTTGTTGCGGCAGCTGACGCTATTTGAATTTGTTGCCGGTTCGTTGACAGTTTCGATTTTTTGGTCTAAACTTCTACTTTTCCATTTATTGATATCTAAGTTTAAAGCGTGGAGTTTTGTGCTTTATATTAACAAAATGTTAGCCTATTTTTATGTATCTCGCAGCTGTGGTTTTTTTCGCTACTTCTTGCTATTAATATTGCATATTTTGGCATATTTATGTTGCTGAAATTTACATAAAACTGAAGACAAAGGCCATGTTTAACATATATTCAGTGTTTATGTGTGTGTGTGTATCTGTGTGAATGGCAATAAAGACAAACGCACATAATCGTAAATAAAACACACTTATACGCACACATGCAACATGCTGCACGACAATTATTTGTGTTGCAACACGCAAAATAAACATTTCGCATTGTGAAGGCGGCGTCGGAGAGGGAAGGAGCGAGTTGAGGGGTATGGCCACTCCAAGAAGCCATCATAAAAATTAAGTGCTTTATGTCCGGCAATATGGCTTGTGGAACATATGTGTATGCGTGTGTGTGACAGGAGAACAGCAGACAGTTGGAAAGAGTCATTTTCAATGAGCACCCAAAAGTAGGGAACAACATTTTGTTTGAAACTTCTGAAGGCGATTGTAGAAATCCACAAATCATTTGCGTCACTTGTCGTCTTCTTCTCAACCGGCCATAACAACCCGCTGTCGGATTACGGCCTGATGTAAATACATTTTTTCATCTCCCTTCTTTTCTTCCCTACGCACAACGCTTTTAAGGCCTGGGGGGGCTCTAGTGGAATCGAAAACACCCCGAGTCATTGTTAGTCGCTTCATACGACAAGCTTTGACCTGCTGAGGTGATATTCTCTAACCCGCTCACCACACGGGGGAGCGTTACTTGTTCGTATCAATTGTGAGTACTGTATTTAGGAATGGGATGAGAATACCTCCTGGAGGGACTCCAGCTTTGATCGAGCCTCTTCCGAAGAACTTTCCCCTAAAAGAGCGGTTTTCAAGGAATGCCTTACGGCAGGAACTTATTTTTATAAACCTATTGGCGAGGTCGACCGGATGTAACCTCCATAATCTCCTTCTTACTGTATGGACTCCAATTTTGCGTCGCTTTAGAAGGCGCCTTGCTAAAGGGTTTGCGTAGTTTTGCAGACGCAGCATGTACTGCGCGGCCTGCTTTTTAGGACATTCCCAACTTAAGGCACATCTAGGTCACTTTCTATGCCTGAGCTCGAATGAACCAGGGGGCGCCAGTAGGATTCGGATTTTTGTAAATGGGTCTTCGCAGCAATTCCGAAAACTTGCAATCCATATCGCCAGCCAGGAGCTATGCACGAATTGTAAATGGTCACCTTTGTTTTTAGGGATAGCCAGGGCAGACATCCTTACTCAGTGCGTAAGTCACATTGGCAGGTAAGATGAGTCCTGTAAGCCGATTTGGGCAGTGGGCATGCCGTGTGTGAAGAGTGTGTAAAACGTAGGCCCCAGCTCGGATGACGCTGACTGTAACCTCAACACCATCCAGTACTACCGAGAAGGAACTATCTGTCTAGTAAACACGCAGTATCCAAAGAAGTTGACTCGGCACCAGAGGCTTAACTTTACAGAAGGGACCATTGTGCCAAACTCTGTCGAAGGCTTGTTTAGTTAAGTACGTTAACACCACGTACACCTTCGCCCTCAAGTATGAAATTTGGTACCCTATGCAATTGCTCTGGTGTTCCATACGATTACCCAATTTTGTACAAATTGCTTGAAAACTACATAACTTTAAGCGATTTACATATGCAAGGTATCTCGAAGTTAGTTTTGGTAAGAATCGCAGGCTTCTGCAGTTAAATGCAGCTCTGTTGTATTATCCAGGAATTCATGATTTTTCAGAGCCCGAAATTAGTTTTGAATAATCAATATAGCAAACTGGATTTGCAAGAAATTCAATTTTCAGAGTTATTGATTCCGAAATTAAAATTGGTTTTTAGCAATTCAATATGGCAAATAATTTAAAAAAAACGGTTGCATTTTTGAAAAACTTTATATTCAGGGCTATATAAGGGGACTCCCTTTTGGAAACTTAATGTCGCTAACTTGATTTTGATAAAAAATTGCATTTCCCACAATCTTGCTATCTAGAGTTTTCGTTTTGCTAATTCCGATTTCTTATTTTGAAATCTCAATTTGAAACAAAAATTTTTCATGCAGCGTTAAAACTTTTCACGTGAATTTGTATACAAAAATGGCTTTATGAATAAAGGCGCTTTTCAAGCCAAAAGCTTTCAAAACAAAAAGGAATTAAATAACTTTATGAACAAATTATTTAACTGTTCATTAATTCGACATGGCCTTAAGCTGTACACCAAAAATGTCGAAAATTGGTAAACAATTATTATAATGCACTCCTAATAGAGCATATTAAGTAACATTTCAAGAATTCATGTTTCATTTCGACTAGCAATTTGTCAATTTTAGTTAATTTGCAGATTAATACAATGAGACAAGACAGTAGACGCTCCAAATCAACCTCAAAATCAAAATTGAAATATTTACAACTAGACTAGAGATACTTTACATATACACATCTATCTGTCCAGCTGGCTTCCGACATTTGTCTTTACATGTAAGCCCATGTAATGTGCTCTCTAATGCAATCAAATGTTCAGCAATCAAAACTAAGACCAAAATTCATCAGGATTGACGCTTCATAGGTCACTTTTGCAGAACTTGGTTGTAATTAAAATAAGGTTGATTCCTTCGGGTGTTTTAGTAGTTTAGTTTAATGCAGTTATAATGCTCACTGACACTTTTCCTTCATCAACTATTTTGCAGTTAGACGTGTAGACACTTCAAACAGGATACAGGATACAGCCCAACGGAGAGACAGGATATTGGACACAGGACATTGTGGTAAGTTGCTTTGCCTAATTGAATACTCAACGGAAAAGCTTTGAGTAAATACTAAGCGAAACCCCATAGATAATTATTGTTAGCAGCAATGGTCATGTATCGGCCCAAAACCGGTTTTACCACGTAAGCCAATCAACAAAATCAACAATACGCATACGCCATGTAGTGCAAACACACATACGCCTAGTACAAGAGTGTGTGTCTGTGCATGTATTGACCTACAGCATTTGGCGCACGCATTTTCGTATATTTAAGGCTTATGGAATTTTGTGCACCAAAAACAAGAGTCTGTTTATTATTATTATGGGTCAACTATGCAAAATGCTAAACCTCTTTATTGAATACAATGGGAAACTACAACAATGACAGTAACAACAGTGTAACAACTAGAGATAATGAAAGTGCCATGAGTATATGCGACTCACAGATGTTCTGTAATTCACTACCGATATATTGAGTTTAAAGTGTAACTGAAATCAAGGGAAACTCATGAGTATCAGATTTGGTATAAATCACTTTATAGTGAAGCTAGCTTAGCGTTATAGTGATTCAGAAACACTGTAACGGAAATCAAGTGAAACTCATGATATAAGATAAGGGCAGCGAGAATCAAATATACTGTGATTCACTTTAAAGTGAAACTTGATTACCGTAATAGTTATTTAGAATAACTGTAACAGAAATCAAGTGAAACTCAGAACAGCTAGTATCAGATGTACTGTAATTCACTTTATAGTGAAGCTTGATTTGTGTTGTAGTTATTTAGAAAACCTGCAACTGAAAAAAGTGAACCTCAGAACAGCTAGTATCAGATGTACTATAATTCACTTTAAAGTGAAACTTGATTAGCGTTATAGTTATTTAGAAAAGCTGTAGAGGAAATCAAGTGAAACTCTTGCGAGGAGCAGAATGAACAGCGGAGCGGAGCCCATTACTGGGAATTGGTAAGCGCATTGAGCGGGGGGTGAAGCTCTAATAATACTTCCATAAAAAATGTGCGCTACGAATGACTCTTATGCGTCACGATCGAATGTTGTGACTTTCGCAGAGCTTGACATAAATGAGATTGAGATGGCGCTAGCATTGACGAATGATAGATGGCGCTGACAAAGAGTTGGTTCAAACAGCTCGCCACCATTTCAATCCACCTGAACGAACTTTTTGTATTATAGTCGAACTAAAAGAACGAGGATCGAAGGTATTGTTCAATGAAAAGTTAAGTGCGTTTGATGCTGCCCAAAAAGTATAAAAAGCTATAAGAGATTTGTGCAATACACTATAAGTGACAGGCAGATAGAGGCATGGCAAACCATTGTGGTAAAAATGATCCGAAGCAATAGACATGTCGATGTAGTCATATTCGTTTGTCGGTTGGAACAACAAATTTGGCATAAAAAAAGTAATCAGTGTACATGCCGTGACTGAGATAAAGCTCGCAAAGATGCATGCTAGATGGCGCCACATTCTCGAATTATCCAACGATAAGTGTTTACTTAATGAGCTGGGCTGTTCTTTGTTGCTTCTCTGAACGTGTCTAGTAAAGAGTGAGCGTGACGACAGTGATTCATTTTCATATTATCATAATATCATATTCTGCACACTCATAGTTCTGCTGCATCTCTTACATAATAGTCTTTATGCCCATTTTGTAGTGTAAAACAACAATGACAAGCAACATGTAAACCTCACACAGACAATACTCAAATATTTGGTATAGAGAAATAATTTCTAATAAGCTTTTCCAATTGAAAACGGATACTATAGACAACCGTTAGCCATTTGTAGGTAAATGTTTGTGTGAGTGCTTACATGTGTGCGTGCCATGAGCGTGTATTTGTGTGAATTATTTTTGGGAAATTAAATAAATGCTCATGGCAAATATTTATTTACATATACAATAATTTTTAATTAAATTAAAGTTTGTTTATATCAAATTTCTGAAGCTGTTTGCATAAATCAAGTACCTTAAATGTTTGAAACAATTTAAGAACCAACTTCAGGATAATTTGCCGTGCTCATTAGCCATGCAAAACACATACAAACCCATAGACACGGAAACGGAAACGAAGTTGGGGGCACATCCTAACCAACCCTGAAATCCATGTACACAAAACTAAACGCTCAAAATGCCTCAAGATGTTGCAAGTACTGGACTGGCTAATTTGGCAGAGCCCAGAAGTTAACGGCAACAGCTAAAATAATGATAATACAAAGCCAAAAGAAGGAAAAAAAACACTTAGACTTAGACAACTATTCAATTAAAGTTCGCTACAAAGAGCCCAGGGGTGTTCATGAAGTTCTAGCGAAATTCGAGATGTTTTGTTGTGCCTAGATAAATATGCAAGTATTATGGAGTTAAAGAGCTGATTTCCCGAAACAAAACTTAATTTTAGAAGAATATTTTACAATTTTAGAAGGAAAATTTCATTTCAAGGTGTTTTTGGTTTGCTCTTCTGCTGGATCCGACCTTTTTTTTAAATATTGAAATTCGTAAATGATTTACTCTCAAATTGTTTTGGTTTCAACAACACTGAGAAAAAAAATGCAGCTCTATAAGTAAAAATTGGTGTACGATTGCGAGTTACGCGGTAATAAATTCATACAATATTTTGGACATTAAACTGTTTGTTGTTTTTGAGTTCAGTGAGCTTTAATCGACAATTGTGTTAAGAGGATCATTCAAGCTACACTTAAGTACCTTTAAATCAAGGGACTGATCATCTCTATCGGCAGCAAGGCTCCCTTAAAAAAGTGTTTTTCGGTTTTTAAATTCATCATTTTGGACAAGAACTAAGATTTGGTTCTAAAACTAGGAACAAACGGAAATGGAACGCGGCTCTGATCTACATTTTTCTGTCTCTCAAACAATTCTTCATTTCCATATTGGAAAAGTTACTCGTCTTTTAAAGCGATCAAAGTTCGAAGCAGATTTCGGAACCAGCAACAAACAGAAAAAGCACAACCCATTTGAGCGATTTTTAGAGTTTTTAAGCCTAAACAGAGCGCTGTCTTGCTGAAGAATATCTTTGTCAGATCTATACACTCGCGTTGTTGTTTAAACTCTATGAAACCACCAAAATTGGAAGTAACTATGAATCATTTAAAAACATTTTGAAAACAGACCAAACCAGTTTGTATTTCATATGTTGTTAATGCTTTTGTAGATTTTCGAATACACTTGATATTTAATTGAATTCTTTCATTTAGAACAAGGTATTCGGCCGAATAGCAAACAACGTATCGTATATTTGAATAGCAACGAAAGTGTTGAGTATGCCAACTACCAGTTGAATGCTTGAGTATTTTCTATCATATAGAACAAGGTATTCGGCCGAATAGTTAATATCGTGTATTTCATTAGCAATGCAAGTGTTTAGTATGCTTGAGTACTTTCTTTCATAAAGAACAAGGTATGCGGCCGAATAGTTAACATCATGTATTTCAATAGCAATGAAAATGTTGAGTATGCCAACTACCAGCTTAATACTTGAGTACTTTCTTTCATACAAAATAAGGTATTCTGCCGAATACTTAAAATAGTATTATATATTTAAATAGCAACGTGTTTTATGGAAATAATCGAATAAGCGAGAATATTCGTCGTTATTTCTTAATGATACCAAAATAGCGAATGTACATTAAAATCCTAACGTTCCAACAACGTTAGTAAATAACTTTTAAAATTGATAAACTCCTTAAACAAAAAAAAAAAGGTTTTAACACTTTAGAATTTTTCAAATATTTTGTATTTTGCACAGTGTAATGGAAATAATAAACCAAATAAAGAACGCATCTGTGTCAAAATGCCAATGAATGAGTGTGGACACACTAGGTAAAACACCCTTTCCAATGAGAAGGACCCGTCAAAAACAAGTGCGTGGACTCTGCCATAAAACCTCAGCTTAACCACCTTTTTTCTCAGTGCAATAATGAAGAGATGCCTAGAGAGAATCTAACGAGCAAAGTGAAAATTTAAAAAAGCGAACACGCATATTTTCCATTATTTTCACTTTTCTTAAAAATAAAACAACAAAAAATACAATCTGGAATTTGCACCCACACAACTGCAGCTGCAGGCGTATTTGAGCGTTATTTTACACCTCAAGTGTGCTGAAATATGGCAACAAAAAGCAACACATGTGCAAATTTTTTGGCATAAAAAACAAACGCAGCAAAACAAGGGTTAAAAAACAGTGGAAAAAAACAGAAAACTGCTGGAAGCATTCGTGCTTAAAAAGTTTTCTAAACATTGCTCCGAGGTCTGAGCTGCAGTTTTTTGCTTGTTTCCTTCTTATATTCACTTTTCTCTTTTTTGGTTTTTTGCTGCACCCTTTTGGCACATTGCATATTCTCGCCCTTCTGCTATCATTCGGAGTTCTCAACATACGTTTTCGCCTCAGTTGTCAGCAAAAGTTGCTTCTCTGTCATTATTTTTCTTATGCTCTCGGGTTTTAATTGGAAGCGCACGGAGATATATCGAATGGGAGAAATCAGCTAAAAGCGAGCGTTTTAATGAGAATTGCTTTGGATTGCAAGGAGACTACATTTTGCAGTCTTGTAAGTAAAACATGTTGCTTTGCTTCATAAATATTGAATTCTAATAGTCAAAAAAGAACGACGAAAAGTGTCGGAAATCGAAAAGCAACTAGTTAACTATTTCTTCAAAGAGCAACGATCAAATTCTTGATAAAAGTCCATTCCAGCGAACGGAGAGCAAAGCTCCTTAGTTTAGTTTAGTGAAAATGAGATTTTCAATCATACCTAAAATCATCGGATGGATCTTTAACAAACGAAGGCACAGAAACTGCTACGTCATCTGTCTGGATCTATGGGCATTCACACCAGCGTCTTCCATGCTGAAGTTTGAGCCATAGGCAGGTTTACAGAAATAAACCTAAATAGGAATTCCCGGAATGCGGTATAAGCGATACTATCAGACATTCAGGCCGCCATTAAGACAGTTGCAAGAGGTAGATTAAACTTCAAGCTGGTTCGGGAAGCACGAATCAAGGACGACAAAGCACACTCTTACTCCGAAGAGTTCCCGGGAATGAACTTGCAGACAAACTAACATGAAATGGTGATACGAATTCCTTGGTAGGGCCAGAGCCTTTTTATGGTATTGGAAGATAATAGGGTACTGGCTATGTACTCCAGATCCCAAACAACTACGTGGCACCTGCAACTTAAATAGGTTCAAGAAAATGTCCTAACTAGGATTTTTAGGATACTGGCAGGTCTGCCTACTGAACACTGTAAAGCAAATGATGTTTCAGCAGTCTGGCAGCACCTTTTTTACGCAGCTACAATCGATAAAATGGCTTTTCACAATCAAACTTGTAACCAACTCTCATGGAATAAACACCAAAAATGATATACGTATTTTTTTTCTCAAAAGCAGTTGTATTTAGTGCCGTTAAAGTATAAAAGCATTATTAATCCGAAACCAATATTCTTAGCAACGAATATAGCTGTTGTAAGCTCAAAATTGAGTCAATTTAACTCAAAACTATCAGAATATATATATATATTTTTCTTATAACTTTTACTTTTCTGGGCAACGTTATTACCTAATCGTTTTCTTTGCCTATTATTTTCATCATAAGTCTTCCAAGCCTCTTAACTTATTTCGTTTGCCAATCTTAATTAAAATGTTTTGCATACGGAAGAGCTAGCTCTATTCAATCACACTTAAAAAACTTTCTGTGGAAATATAGTACTTCTTTTCGTTATACCCATATAAATACCAAATTAAAGTTCAGCTCTCAATCAACTTCAGACCCAGCCCCCTTCATAATCCTCCCCAAAACCAAATACCCATTCCACAACTAATCGTATGAGTCGCATTTCTGTTAACTTCAGCCACTAATCATCTGAGCCATATGTCGCTTATCTGGCACTTGCTTCTTAGCTCCCAAAATGAACACACTTAGCTGTATTACCAACACTTAATTTATGTTTTTTTTTTGTTATATCACCTTGGCAAAAGTTCTGCGCTTAATCGACGACATTGCGGAACAGCAAAAATCTGTCACGTCACTAAAGTTTGCTCAACCTCAGTGAACTCTCGACCGATTCATAACCATTCACTGGGATTCGCTTCATCATGCAACTCATATACCAACTATGGGAAAAACAAATCACTGTAATGCCTGTTTATTGTGTAAATAGACAAAAGCAAATATTTTGATGACCTTGACAAATCACTTTTTCTCCTTTATGATAAGCAACATAAGGGCACGATATGGAATGAAAAATAAAAATACGTTAGAAATATATCGAGAGAAACCAAAAACACGGGCAATCATAGTGACTGGATGAGTGAACTGAAATTCAATAGGGTACAAAACAGTTCGTGGGAGTCAAAGAAAAAAAATAGAAGCCGTACAAATTCATGGCAATTGATTTGCTGCGAGTCATGCAACGAAATGTGCCAAAAAAAAATGATGAAAGTTACATTTGTAGCAACGAAGCTTGTATGCTCTTCTAATAAGACATAATATGGTATGTACCAAGTCATATCTATTATAAGGTATGAGTCATCTGACACGGAGAGAAAGAGAAGCGCAAATAACATGGATGGACATAACCTCGCTCATTGGATTTTTTCTGCAGAATGTAAAATAGTGCCTTAAAAGTGAGCGAGCGTTGGTAGATGGCTCATACCTTGTAATAGATATGATTTGGTATATACACAAACACGAAGTGTACAATGTAGTTTGTTGTTGTTTTTTATCTAACGAATACACTACATTTGTTACTTCAAATCAATTTATACCTGTCTAAAATGCAACGTATCGAGTTAAAACCTATATTCGGTAAACCGCAATCATTTGATCTTTTCAATGGTATAGGTTTTATCTAAAAAATTTTCGTTATTGCAAAGTAATCGGTACCACACTGAATTTTTGCTTAGCGTATTTATATATAGATATAAGATTTATATTAGATTTCCTATTCTTTGTAGAGCATGATCCCATTTGATTGCTATATTTAAACTATAATGAACTTTATCATAATCTCTCTCTAAGTAGTTCGCTTTCTGCTATTACTTTCGCCAACTTGTCTTTTCTTAAATCGTCTCAACGTGCATTTGTGCCTATATCCTTAATGTAAGTCGGTACACTGACTTAAAATACACACCCAACAGTGCTGATTTGTATCTTCCTTCCGTTTTTCTTAACTTTGCTTTTCTTTTTATATAGCAAATATTGAGTCTCTCACGACTCCTTGATGTGAGTTGCTGCATATCACTTAAAAGTTCACCGAACATCTTGGAGACTCAGATTGGTTATAACGATAGTTCTTTAAGCAAAGAACAGGCAAAAACTTTTAAAAAGGGGACGGACTTTATACATTCCGTAAGTCATTGTTGAAAGCAGGTTCGGTATTCAAACTGATATTTCTTTCGGTTTTTTAGTCGTACCTAACTGCCAAGTTAGAATGGCGATATCAACTCAATTGTTGATTAAGATGCTCAGCCGCTCTCACTGCCGCCTGTAACAAACTACATTAAAAGTTTATAATACTCTTACCCAAGTCAAGTGTATAGAAAGCAGGAAAATGAAAAAAGATTTCCAACAAAAATCAAACAAGCAAAGAATATTGTACCAAATGGAGGGAGTTCGATGCTACTACTACTACTCTATGGCATCCTTTACACGGCTGCAAAAAGCGCAAATGTCACTTGTGAGTTTCCTGTTTCGACAAGGACAACGACGAAACATTTATAAAAATCATACGCACTGTTGTGCAGCAGCAGTTATTACAAGACACACACATATGTACACCTATATACGGCCGTATTTTCTTATCGATTGGCACGAGCCACGCATACCAAATGTGAAATTTTGGACAATAACTAAGCCAGAGAAAAAGTAAATGTCAGCGGATTGTGGCCTAGTTTATTTGTGTCCACAAGTTTTTGGTCACTCGCCTGTCATTAGCAGGCTTAATCCACTTGGTCAATACATTCGCCATTTGTTGGCCATTTGTTGTGACCTGTTCAGTGATATGTGAAAGATTGCCAAATCAAACAAATCAGTCCGGCATTGTCATTCCAATTTGTATAGGTATTGGTGTAGGTGTTTGTATATGTGTGTGCCCGTGGGCCAGGTAGGACATTTGTCTGTGATTGGACATAATTGCAGGTGACACAAGGTGTTCATTGAAAATGACAGATGTGTGGGTGTGCGTGTTGGTATGTGTGTGTGTGAACAAGCTTGTTAGCACGTTAAATCTACTGGTATTCACTGTTTTTTTTTCCCCTACAATAAATAAAGCACATATTATGTGCCTGCGATATGGCAACGCTGTCAGGTACAAAAATATTTCAATTACTGCAAAAACAAAACCTTAAATCTAATTTTAAAATGCTATTTATATGCGATTTAAAAAAAAATGAAAGCAAAAATCTTGAGCACACTGCACTCGAGACTTAACAGAAGAACTGAAATTGTGCAGAGCTTAAAGAGTTTCCCCCACAAGCAGCGCTTATACGCTGACTTTAGCAAGATACTAAGGACCAAAACTATAACACAGAATTGTGGCGGATGTATTATGCGCCCAAGTATTAGAGAACTTCAGGAAAGTGAAAAGCTTGCGCTGATGTATCCTTAAGACAAAATAGATACGATTTTTTGGATATGTATGTACTTACCAAGTTTTCAATTCTTGGGTTACAACTTGAGTACGCAAAGGAGCAAAAATGTTTCTAATTGTCAAGTTCCGGCTAGGCTCCAGGTGGTAGCGCAATGGTAAATCATAGGTTCGATTTCCGCCGACTCACACTCGAATCGCTACGAGTGCATTCGATTTGCCTGTGATCCTATCGAGAGGATTTAAAAGCTGTGCGGATGCAACACTGCTCTACTTCTTATCAGCGAAGCAATAAGGCAAAATTGCTGTCAATTTTCGTGCTTCGTTGTATTAGCAGTGAGACCAAGAAGAAGATCATGCATGTTTATGAATGGTTTTTGTTGTTTTCGCTGTAGAAGAACTACATTCTGAGGAAGAAGAAACTAGAACTACGGCGAATCACTTGATAAAAGCTCAATCACGTCTGAGTCGCATAGAGTTGCATTTTCTATATTTTAAAACTCAGATGATCAAATCTCTCTTAAGGTTTAGATAAAACAACTTTTTCATATTAAGCGCTGAGTTCAATCCTTTTTTGGGGCCCATTTGAGCTGATACTGGTTTAATAGCTATACTTATAGGGCCATTCATCCGTTAATTTGAACATCAACTCTTTTAAGAAGTACCGTATCTTTTAGTACAAAGACTATCCGCTTGCTGGCCAGAACTTGAAAGCTATCAGCAATAGAGATAAGCAGATAAGAAGCTTTTCAATTATGGAGTTATTTCGAAAGATAATCTTTCAATTTTTGAAATATATGGAAATACTTTCTGTTTTCCATGTACAAAACATTTTGTATCACGAAAATTTCAAATAATTCCTTTTATGCAATTATCTTTTTTGTTTACTATGCATGCATATAACCAAATAATACGCCAAAGTCCTTTCGTTTTATATAAGCCAAACTATTGTTATTATTAAAAATGCAAATAGCCGTTTTTTTTCAATTAACCGTTTTTAAGAAAATAACCCTTTTTATGCAAATAGCCGTTTTTTGCTATTAACCGTTCTTATGCAAATAACCATTTTTATGAAAAACACTATTCATACAATTAACTATTTTTATGCAAATAACCGTTTTTATAATAAGAACTGTATTCATACAGATAAATCTTTTTATGCAAATAAACTTTTTGCTTTCATTTATTCAAAAGTTTATGTAAAAGATAACTTTCTGGTTATCCGAAACGCGCCTAAAAACTTAGAAAACCCATTCAATTTCATGGCGAGATTGCATTCGCAAAGTTCTTCTAATTATATTCTGCTACGGCTGGATAAGCTGCCCTTTCGTAGTCGTAGTTCTATACATAGATTCATAAATAACACGATAAAATCATGATTATGCCAACGCATAAACGCCGCAACTTAATTCACTTGCTACATATGCTTACCGCAAAAGGAACAAATGGAAAAAAAGAAAAAAAACTTACAAATGAGTAAAGAACTCTCTTGAAATGCCAAGTAGCGCTCAAGTTAATCCTGGCAACATCTACAAAAGACAAAAGACATAGCAACTAGTTGCCGTTGTCATAGTAAAATACAATTTAACCTACATAAATATATACAAATTGAATAAATATAAAGAAGAAGAAAGTAAAAAACAAATAAATTATGCATACACAAGTTTGTCATGCAAATTTACAATAACAAGAAAAATAACAATGATATAAATGAATTATAGTGCGGCAGCTCATAAAGTTCTTGCCATACGGACGGAGGGACGGAGAGATAGACGGACGGACAGACAGTCGGACGGAGAGACGTACAAACTACAAGCCATATGGAAGAGTACAACTCGGTGGGTGGCGAATGGGCAGAGGTACAGTTTGCCAAATAAACGTGTGCATGTAAAATGAGAAATGAAAATGAAATACAACAAAATGCCAAGGCGTATAAAAATGGCGTCAAATGTGCACACACACACACACACACACACACACACACACACACACACACACACACACTCACACTCACAACACGTGCGCATAAATTCTTGAGCATAAAAAAAAAGTTTCGACAGCAAAACTTCAAATGACAATTGCCTGGGCGTTCGACTCGATAGCATTGGCAGGTGGCAGCTTCATGTGGGCGTTAAGCAGAGTGGGCGTGTAAGCTCATGTCTTTGACAATTGCTGCACGGAACTTTTCCTCCTGGATGGCCAATTTAAAAACAGGCAAAACAGGTATTAGTCTCGCCCAGACACAATGTCAGATCGTCAGAGAGCGCCTGTCACATGAAGCGACTCGGTTTGGACCCAGTTTATGCCGTGCTGCTGTTAAGGTGCTGGCCCTCATCACTTGGCAACGAGGCACAAAAACATTTGAAACTGTCAATCAGACAGACAGACAAACAAACAAAGAGCCAACTAATTGGTTGAATTCTAAGCAGCGCTGCGCAAAAGTCTGCCCAAAAAACACAGAAAAAAAAGCAAGTCAAAAAGAAAAATTGACGCTGCCAAAAGTTTTACGCTTATTACACCAAAAGCACTGTCGATACACAGAAGAAGAAAACCGTCGCTTGAGCCACAACAACAATCAAATGGGCGAAAGGCTAATACTAAAACGCCGAAATGTGCATGCTCTTGATATAAGCAAAAAACTCACAAAAATGTAAATTTCATCAGCAACGAAAGGATATGATAAGAGTCCAAGAAGACTGACGTCAAGTTTTGATGACCCATAAATCCATGTTTGCTGGACCAAACGTGAATGCTCAACGAAAAACACTTTTATTCGGTTTCTATTCGCTCGTTTTTCCAGGACCACTTTAAAAATAAAAAACTGTCAAAAGGTCTTTTGTGTACACGTATGACTTGTGAGCTAGTTCGCCTGTGTGTGTGTCAGAAACAATCCTTAATAAAACTAAACTTATATGAATATGTATACATAATATAACTGGAAGAAGAAGAGTAAGCTTACCGTATTCATAGGCCTGTTTTAAAACTGCGTCGTTTTTTTAAGGGTTTTGCTCTGTGCGATCTTTGACTCAGTTGCCTTTGACCCCAGGGTTAAAGAAAAGAAAACCCTTACATTTATCAGATATTCAATCGCAAGACAACAAATTTTTGGAAATGTAGCCTCAAAATTTAAGTTGAATCAAATTTCGAAAATGAATCAAAATTTTCTAAACTTAAACCAGACCATGGTTTCTAGAACGCTAATCAAGCATCGATGCTTCTTGCTGCTTTGGTAGCATACATTACGACAAATCCTAAATGCCCTGCGCTAAACAAAGTGTATAGAAAATGGCAAAGAAAATTCATGATTCATTATACATTCATTAGAAAAGAGCGTACAAGTTGTTGTGGTTGTTGTCGTTGTTGCTTTGCCTTTTTTGGCCCAATTTAAATTCCTTTAGTGCGAAATATCTTACACCAAAAACGGCGACATCTGATTAGACGTAGTCGGGCATAAAGGCATCCTTAAGCGCTCCAGTGATTGACTTCAAATATTTTTACGCATCAAATATGAAATATATTTACATAAATATATTATGTACTAGCCAGCAATTGTATGTATAATTAACGTAGTAGCTCATTAAATTAAAATAAGCAAAAGACAGAGGTTATCTCTGTCCATATTTCAATTTGATTTAAAGCATTTTTCGAATTCAAATATCGAAAATCACGATAACCAAAAAAGGTAAAGAAAAAAGTTAAGGATTAACTAAGCAGTACGTGTTAAAAAAGAAGACAGACAAACAGAACTCACTGCGTCAAAGGAACAGACAACACTTCCAACTGTTTTAAGCGAATCTACGTCAAAGGAACAGATATCCCGTCGTTGTCCTCGTCTAAGACACTTCTCAGGCAAATGACAAGCATCTTACGCAACTCGCTAAAACTTACTCCAACGCTTTCACTCCCTCCGTTGCCTCTTCGCTGCACATTGACCCGGTGAGCTGCTGTCTGCCCAACAAATCTCACTAAATGCCAAGACAAAAGTAAATGAAATTGCACTAAATCTCTAGAGAATTTTGCTTCAAAAATTTGAGCTCAAGTTTTTTGGGGTAATCAAAGGTACGTAGTAGAGGCCTAGGCCAAAGTGATAAACCGTTTTCACTGATGTCGCATATAAATCTGCGACAAAGTTGCCTTCAGCCCGACGGACAGATGGACCGCTACGACATCCAAAATCGTGCGGGATTTGTCAGGCAAAATCGTTTGACTGGCAGCGTGTGTTCCTACTGTTTGTTCCAGACAAAATGTTTATACTCAGCTCGCGCTTCATGTTCATTTTGTTGCATAAGAAGAAGAGTCAGACGACGGCGAGGAAGAGGAAGCACGACAGCAACGACAATGCGCTCAGCGTCGTAAATCTCTGAGTAGCTTATCTACACAAACTGAGCGCTTTTCTTTCCTTTTAATTCGCTGGGAAATATGCGAAAAACAATAGCGGAAAAGAGGCTAAAGTACAAAAAAAAACAAACACATTTAGTGAATGAGTGAGGAGAAAAATGTTAAATGTTTATTTAAATTGAAGAACATGTTTAAGCTTTGATTGTCTCTTGGGCGTATGTCAAGTTAATGTTTGTCATTTATAGAAGAATCTAAAAGTTTTGGTTGTAACTTGAAGTGTGACACACTTGGGCAAAGTTTTTGCCAATTTGTCAGACATTTGTTAAAATTCAACGAATTATAGGCACATTTTTGGCGAACTTTTGAATGGAAAATGATTGAAATAGCTTTTACAGAAAGTATATTGAAAAAAATACACATTTTTTTATCTTTTATAAGACAACTTCTTATTGACTGGCCATAACAGCCCGTTGGGGATTATGGCCCGGGAATTTTCGTGCGCAACTTCTCCAAAGGCGCTTCTAACTTGAAGCGACATTTTCAAAAAATTTCCCGCGCTACTCTCAAAATCCAGTCAGATGGCCCACTGTAAGAGTAACAGTACTCTTACAGTGGGCCATCTGACTGGCAAAATTCATAGCTTTTGAAGGAGTATTGTCAAACCTTAAAATGCATGTAAAACGGTTTTAGAATTCGATTTCGTAATCCTGTCTGATGTTGGCTTCATTTGCAATGTTTAACTGTATCTCACACCAACTGAGAATTGTTTAATTCCACTGAAAAGAAACAACTCAAACACTGCGAACACTGTCAGCGAGGATCTAATGGCTGCTTCATTCGTGTACTTAGGGCAAAAAATAAAACATGCTCAGTGTCTTCTGGGCACCCGCAGCTGAGGCAGTTTGGGTCGTCATCATTGCCAAATTTGTATTTGAGAAAACATCCATGTCCACTGAGCATCTACTTGAGGTTAAAGTTGATATCGACGGGGCGTCTTTTGATACCCAGGTTTTTCTCCTGGGCGGTGATATGAGTGTCGCTAGCTATGAAGTTCGCTTGATTCAGTGGACGTCGATGGGAACATATCTACGACTTATATTGCATGGTTGGAGGCCGTGCGAATGCACAAAATATTCGTATCACGATTGTTCTGTATGTAGACTCAACACCTTTCATGTAACTCCAGGTGCGGGTTGCCTTCTACCATATAGGTGCCCACGTTCAAATGCTTTGAGAACTTAAAATTGATATAACCACAACTCCCCTACCTATGGTTGAAGATGAGAAACTGACCATGTTCTACTCGCTCAAGTTGTAACGAGTATGTTTCTTAAATGAAATTCTTCGCTCTTACGGATTTGAGCTTGAGCGCCTTGCCAAGGTACACAGCAACGCAATAACAAACTCTGTCGAGACCACCGGACAGACTCTTATAATCGTGTTTGCCTTAAATTACAGTTGTGTATACTAAGAAAAGTTCCATATTAGCTAGCGTTTCAGACTTCCGAATTACTGCAGTGTATTCCAGTCTTAGGTTCTGTCAATAAACTAACATGCCTAAAGAACTCGACAATTACAGTAATAACCAAGCTGCATAAGCTCGCCAGACAGGGTACTAGCGCTATCCTATACATATAATCCCTTGTAAGCTCCACATAAAGTAATATTATCAACACAAAGTCGACCAAAAATGGAATAAGTTGACAAACTGTTGAATAGCTATACTAACTTGACCTGAAAACAACCATAAACGCGCAGCGGAGGTCTGTTCCCTTGATCGAAGGAGGAGCTCTTGTCGTGAGCTATGCACTGGTTGGTTGGTGTCAATGCAGCTTGCTCCTTTGACCTTTCTAAACGGTTAAGCCCCTCTAAGCTTAATTAGTACCTTCTACGTAGTATTATAAATCTGTCTGAAATCTAGATTGGAGCATTTAATCTTAATGCTTCTGGACAGGGAAGGAGCTCTCTTTAGAACCTACGGTATCACCTTGGGTCGTACTAAGGCCCAAGTGGAAAAGAGCCTGGCAGCCATCTTAACTTAACCTTACTTATATTTCAGAGCAACGTCTCTTTTGAAATATTTTTAGTTTTGAAGTTCAAAATAATGCCTTTTTGGTGCACATAGTATTTCAATTGGCGATAAATTGAAAATTCCTCTAATTGCCGAAAAACTATCAAGTTTTATTCCAAATTTCTTCTCCGCGCCTTGCCACTTGATGTAGGGCACTCCTTTAGATGCCTTATAACGTCTTTTATTGGTATGGGAGGTTTAAAGCCATGCGCACAACCCTGTCAAATTCCTGGGGAGACTGTTCCTCCATATTGCTCAAATTAAATCTCAATTTTTCACAATCTTCAACTCACGCGCTGCTTGCAGCTCAATTTCTAAGCCTTGTAAACACTCTACTTTCGTCTCTTAATAAAAGACATAAGGCATTTTGTAAAACAATAATATTTTTGCAAGAAATTTGTTTAACAACCAATATAAGCCGCTTATCAGACAGGCTGACAAGACAAAAGCCAGCATATCATTTCGCCCCTTCGAAACCTTTTTATTTCTTTGTTTCTCAAGCAAAAAGATTCTACTTTGGCGCTCTGAGTGCCCCATTTATCATAAAATGTTGTTGCTGATAGCTTGATTATGTCTCGAGTTGATAAACGAGATGTCGCTCGAAGTATATTCTGGCTTATTACAAGCGTACGCTTATGGGCCACATTAACACATCAGCTGCTGAGTGCGGGTTTTGGTAATAAATTCGTTTTAACCACATCAAAAAGTTGCCTCTAATTTGCAATTGTTGCAATTACTAATTAGCGCTCGATTTTTGGTTTAGATTTGATTAATTTTATACTTTGATTTGAAAATAATTGCATGCAAATTTATTTTATATGTACACAAAGTCCTATGTATACTGTACGGGTTTACTATACAGCCGTATTCATGTTGCCACCCGCGTAATTACTGCGAATTTACGTTTCATTTAGTTGTTCGAAGACCCCAAGCGGCTAACGGCGAAAGTCGTGGGCATAACGCCCACCAGAAACCAGCACGCGAAAAAAAAATGGTTAAGGGACGGACTAGGGATAAGCCCACAGCGATGTTGTTGTTTTTTTTTTGTTGGGTGGTTGGTTTGCGGCTGTGTCGGCGGCGGCAAAATGGCGACCATGAAAAAGCACAAAACAGATTATAATTCCCAGCTGACATTGGGACTTTATTATTTGGCCATTGAAAAATGTTGCGCTGCTGCGCAACCCAAGTGGATTTTAATTTTTCAAACTTAAACAACGTCAGCGGCCCTTTTTATACACTGCACTTTATGGGCAAAGAGTAGCTTAGGTTTGGGATTGAGACTTAAGTAACAAGCGTCAGAATTGGTTGAATGAATAGCACTCCTTACACAGAATTCCTAAAAACTTTGTAAAAGAATCCAATCCAAAGGCCTTCAGATATCGTCGTCGTCTACACGGCTCATACTGCATTTGACCAACATCTGACCAATATGGCTCTCTCTGACGATGTACCACAACTTTTTAAAAGAATCCAATCCAAAGGCCTTCAAATGTCTTCTTCGTCAGAAGAGAAGAGAAAAGAACTGCGAGGCCATGTGGGGTCTATACGGATCATACTACGTTTTGCTCTCTCTGAGCTTTCTCCTAGTAATATCTAAATATGATTTATATGATATAATATGAATTAGCCATTTCCATAAGTACCAAGCGCAGAAGTTGAGTTGAATGGGGTATGGCAAAATAATAATCAAGGCTTTCTTAGCGCTATGTATAGGACAACTTTCTTCGATAACCCTGACAAATCTAAACAAATCAAATCTACGGCTTAAACTTCGAGTTCGAAAGATTGGCTCAAAGACTACTAAATATGTATACTTCGTTACTTGGTGTCGAAGCGGCTAGACTTTCTGCCCACTGTAATGATTTCTACAGGAGCTGCTTCGCTAGGCTCACATATCTAGGCTACTACCTTCTGAGTAGTATTTCGTAACTATCTGAAATTAGATCTAAACGAATTGATTTCTCCTTCTATCTGAATGAGCATGGAAGCAGTGCTATTTAGATCCTACGGTATCATAATGGGCCGTAATACGGCCTTAGGTTATCCTAAGAGCATCTCAAAGTCGACTTTAGTCGCCTTTAGTCAGTTGCTTATAATTTTTTTTTTGGTTACAAAATGAGTTTGATGTTTGCTTTAAATATCGCATGATTTGCACATTTCTCTGGCGCTTTTGGTCAGTCTGGTTTTTATTGTTTACCTTTCGACTGTTTGCTGATTGCTGATCCCTTGGGTAAGTCCTACTGTAGACGACAGCGACGACAGCGCGGTGGCGCCGCAATCTGCCCTGTAATTAATTTTGCTTCGAAATGTGCATAGTAAAAAAGCAAAAATTAAGGGACAAAAATTGAATATGGTCACAACATCAAATTGTCACGTAATTATGTTTGTGAAAATGATTTTTCGCTTTTCTCTTGTTTTCCGTCACGAAAGGGTCAATTAATTTGTTTACCATTTGATTTTGATTTTCTTTCCGTAGCACGCATCATCCATAATTAATATGGTTTTGGGTTAGCAGTTTTAATGCATGCTGTGATTTTTAATTCTCATTACAAGCTATTGTCAAGGTCATTCAACTCCGACTCCGAGACAGTCGTGCTCTGGCACGCGACTCCAAAAGAGCAGCAACTGAGATTTGCTGATAAGTGCCAAGTGTTAAAGCCCATTAAATAAGCTTAAACGCATGGCTTTTAAGCCACAAACACAAATCATTTAAACTGGTTTTTAAGTGTGCGGCTAAATGTGACAGAAAACCGTTTAAGCTGCGAAATGCAATTTTTGCGTCGATTTTTAAGGCAATGATGTCATTGTGGTATAATGAATTTGGTTATACAGAATCTTAAAAAGATAATATACTTGGGGATTATTACATTATTATATTGAAACAGAAGCACATATTTTATATTTGAGATTTAGTCTCATATATTTATGGTCATTCGTATAATAATGATTTCGCAATTGTTCTTTATTAAGCGCGTAAAACCTGCAAGAAAAGTAGAAGGGAGCTGGAGAAATAGGGGGCGTGGCAAGGGGTAGGAGTAAGAGTGTGAGGGATAGTTAGGAGTAAAGCAGAGTTAGTAGTGAAGGTGAGTGAGGAGTAAGAGATGCGATGAGATGAGATGCGATGAGACGAGATGATATAATATAAGATAAGATAAGATGATATAAGATGAGATGAGATAAGATGAGATGAGATGATATAAGATAAGATGAGATGATAAAGGATGAGATAAGCTAAGATGAGATGATATAAGATGAGATGAGAAGATATATGATGAGATTAGATCACAGGAGAAATGAGAGCCCCCTAGTAAAGATTAATCATATGCAACTAAATCAATGTAATCATGAATGAACTTGCTAAAAAGAAATTGGAAAGTCGCTGTAAGACCAGAATCATAGAGTGACATTGGGCAGAAAATTATCAGGAAGCTAATGTATTTAAGTACAGCTCAGATCTTATAATCTAAAACGATTAAAGATTCAAGAAAATTTGGTTAACTCACCAGTTACTGTAAATTTAAGGATTCGGTGGTCCGTGTTAGCAGCATGATCTTCGTTGCATAATTGCAGAATGTGAAGGACTCGAGATAAGGCATCTGTCGCTCCCATGGCATAGAACTTCATAAAAATCGAGGGAGTGCTGCACAATATGTGAAAAGGTGATGGCAAGTGTACAACCCTCCATGTGCGTATGAAATTAATCTTAAATTACGTCGTGACCATTGTATAATAAGAAGAAGGTAAGAGTCATCTGTAAAAACTGAAAAAATGATATACCAAGAGAGAGCGACAGTCAGCAGATGACGCTTACCTTGTAATTATTATCGAATGGTCGTAACGTTCTTTATGAGTTGCTACACTTGCTGCAATTGCAATATAATGCGTTTACTCTTGATCTGACTCTATTTAGAAAACAAGTATCCAAATTGGTTATTCCATATACTATCGGCACACCTAAGCCGAACTAGTAAAACTTAGGCTTTGGCCTAGAGTTCCTTTCTTCCTACTAAATCAGTGCTGCTGTCAGACAGTCTACAGAAATCTACAACCAAACAAAAATAAGGGTTCTAACTCGTCAATCAAAATTGAAAAGAAATTTGTCATGTTTGTAGCTCTAGTAGTTAGTGTAGTGAAACTCAAGGTTATTAATGAGCAAAGTCAGTATATATGATTGTTTTTTTAACGCTAAGACCTTTCAAAAGTTAAACGTTTAGCGCTCTCCATAATAATAATTAACTCAGAGCCAATTTATAATGAATTTATAATCCAATAAATTTGAAAGTTTCGCACTTTTTAACTTTATATTGAATACTAGCTAAGCCAGCCATACTTATATACTAGCTATATAAGTAGAAACACATTTAGTATGTTTTATATGGAAAATTGCTTTTGTCGATATCTTTGGCGTCATCTATTGGAACACATCCTAATTAACTTTACAAAAACCTTCTGTCTAATACTGTCTACAATGTGTGAAAATTTGTTTGAAATCGAACCACGCGTTTTTGAGTTTAGCGAGCACATCACTTTTCAAGGTTTAATTTGTATATATATAGATGATGATAATTGATTTTTATAAACTAAATTTTAATTATGAGCAAACTTTGTTAATCAAATCGCATACTTTTTTATAACATTATGTGCAACATTTCTGATTTGCCTCACTTTTAAGTTCTTACCACATGCTGCAACCCATCAACTTTTTAATTGCAAAATTTGCGGCTTAACGGAGAAAAAAGAAACGCTGCATTGAATTTTAATATTACTCATACGCCGCATAGAACCAGAACGTGTGTAACTATGCACAGAACAGATCGAACGCGATGCAAATGTTAATGCCTCGCATTATGGCTAGTACCTATGCCTAGGCTGGAACTGCACAATGAGTGGCGCTACGTGACAGTCCAACTAGTGGCAGGTAGCGAATCAACCTGGCAAGCTGCTCACGTGCTGCATATTCATGTCATGACTTGATTCGACATGCACTATTACATACAGTACATTGCATATTCGCTCGTATGTATGTATGTACATCAGGTAGATACATACATCAGTATGAATTACTATAAATGGCGTATAATGTAAATTGAATTTCATTACCTGGCGACGTCAATTAAAAGCATGTAAAACTCAATCAGCAATGACGTTTTAAAATGCAGTCAGGGTATCAGCGACATGCAACCGTTCCAAAAGAGGGAGACAGAAAGAGATCGGGCTGAAGCGAGATGGAGCGTCAGTTAAGTGCAGTGGAGAGGTGGTTAATGAGTCGGCAAGTTGACTGATAAAAATGCACAGGCAATATTAAAATCGCTTTGCTGCTGGCCCTTGTTGGTTTTAATGTCCTGGGAGAGGGTACATCCACTGTGTCTTGGACTTTGTAATCCACGCAGCAGGGTGCTAAACATGCATCATTTGAATGGAACTCAAAGTGTAACTATTGCGTAAAATCTATTCTGACTGCCGCGAATCAAATGAATTGAATTTGAATTCCTAAAGCAGTCATGTGCAACCATTTTAAGGCCTGGGGTGGCTCTAATGGTCTCGAAAGAACCCAGTGTCATTATTAGTCGCTTCATACGACAATCTTTGACCTGCTTACCACACGGGGTAAACTTTGTGTTTCACTTATGTTTATTGTGTTTTTAGTTGATTTCTCACAGTGTAGTGCTGTCCAATACAATCACACGTGTTTTGTGCGCTCTTTCTGCACATCACTGTCCTAATGCCTAGTTTCCGCGAAGTTATATGAGTTGCTGCGCTTTTTCGTTAACTTTATTGTTAATTATTTAGGTAATGAGCTAAAAATTAATCTGTTCTTCGTGTAAATGACAAATTTATTTATATACCTGAAATTTTGACAATTTTCTCTGGTTTTTGACCAACTCATTCAGCCACAACCGACCGACGCACCACATAAAAATGAAACTTCATCTTGCGTGATAGTCTTTTTACTTTTGATGGATTCGTTTCTTCCTTTCAGTTTTGGACACTCTTTAGACCTTTAGAATGAATGTTTCAGGAGTTGTAAGTTTATTCCTGGAAAAGCCAAGTTCTGTAAATATCTGACTGCAACACCAGGAAACTATAGAACCTTTAGGAAGCAAACAACTTTATTACTGTGCATAATCTCAAGTTTAATTTTATCATTTTTAGTACTTTGAGTAACTTCATTTTCTAGAAATGTTCTAGTACAAGAGCTTCGTTAAAGTATCTGATATTTATATGCTTGTATAACCTCAATTTTGACTTAAGACATACTAGGAAAAAAAGACGGTCAAAAATAAGAACAATTTTTCCCGTGGTTCTTCATTTTGGAACAAAAGAAAATGGAACGTTCTTAAATCAAGATACTTCTTAGCGTGAGTATTCAGTGCGCAAAGTTATATGCCATATGTAGTAATGATTGAACTGTAAGCGTCAATGTTGTCAGGGTTGGCCACCATTTTGATATCATCTGAACGACAATGAATCGATCATAACATATGTCTAAAACATGCCATTTTCACTAAATTTGGAGTCGCAAATCTATGTCTAATGCTCTTACACTATGCAACAACAAAAATCATCTGTCTAAAACATAATATTCTCGGTAAATTTGTTGTCACCGTTCTCAATTACACAGATCAGCATGGTTTAGGTGCTTGAAAGCTAAGGGCCATTTCCGAAGTAATTTGCTGTGTAGAATGCGGATTTGGGGCCAGAATCGGCGCGTAACGTCAAGATCGTAGCTTTGAATAGCAATAACTTTGCAAAAAAAAATCGTAATTGATCTCTTTGGCTATTAAATTAAAGGGTAAGATTGATACTAAATGAAGTAACAGGAGAGGCAGACCACAAAATTTTATTACATCCTGTACATAACCTCAAAAGTAGCAGAAAACGCAATTTTTCGGGTACATAACCTCAAATATTTCAAAATCCTGACGTGGTTCGCCAATTCTTGCCCCGGATTCGTATTCTACGCAGCGAATTACTTCGGACAATTCCCTCAGCCTTGCAACAACAGACATGACCCCGGTATTAGTCGACCTAGTGTTATTTAAAAAATAAAAATACACATTTCAAAATCAGTAAATCCCATGTTACTCAAGAACCTTACTACCGATCGAAATAAACTATAATTTGAAATACAAATTTTATTCAATTTAATATCGGTTCAATGTGTCTCCGATGGTTTTGGTATACCTTGATTCGATTGCGAGTTACAAGATATCGAACACAAAATTTGTTTTCGAAGTTACAAAATTCCCTTCAACACCAATTTGACCAAAATCTTTAGCTATATGTCGAAGGTTTTAAAGAATATCGAAACCATCGACAATTTGATTGAATTACCTTAGAATCGAATTACGGTTCATTTTCGAATTTATCGAAATATCTATAATTCGCAAACGTTGCTAGAAAATCCAAAACAGCTGCCAGATTCTAAGTCAGCGACCCCATTTTAACAAGAAAAGTTATGTTTTAGCCACAGGGATTTCATTGAGCTCAAATTTGTTGCATAGTGTTATTTGTAGTCTAAGCAGCTTTTGAGTATTAACAGTGAAACGATTCTACAGCAGGAGCCAAGAAGAAGAGTTTCGAACTAAACTAAAATAGCTCTACTCTCTCAAGTTGCTCGAAATGTCTCCACAAATCTCATTAGTGACTCTACGCTGCAAGAGTATATAACCTTTGGCGCCGCAAGAGTTCACTTTTCTTACTTGTTCATCTTCCTGGTTGCGCTCCCTGCTCCATGCGCTCTGTTCCACGGTCTCGTTCTGGCTTTTGTCAGTCGTGACATGGCGTAAAGTTTTTCGTGCCTTTTTTCTGTTGCTTTTGCGAAAGTGACAGGAAACATTGATAAAAGCGGCAAGTGGCGTTGGGCATAATGATACAGACGAAGCTCTTGAAAGCAATCACATTGCTTTCGATACTTAAAGTCATATTAACATTAAAAAAGCGAAAAAAAAAGTTCTTTCACATATTTAAGATTATTCAATAGGCATACGACTTAACTTTTGTAATTAAACTTTTAACGTATGCACATTATATATTCCATACACAATAAAGAAAAATTAAAAATCTAATTACAACTTTCGCAATGCAATTTAAAGTCTGCAACAGTTTCAAGTTTGAAGTCTTCTTCTATACATACATAAATAATGTTTGTAAAATATTTCGTTGTAAAAATTCATTTTGGCCAAAAGCTCATTACCAATTATGACTTTGCCTTTGGCAGCGACACTTTTGGCCCGCGCTTAACCCCTTTCTAAACCCTCTACAACTAGCGCCAACTAACGTCAATGGCATTGACATGGCTTTCTTAAGCAGTTTGCAACAATGGGGAAAAGCCGGTCTAGGGTTTATTGTAACGGTTTTTTTGCATTGTCTGCATGACGTCAGCAACAGCGACGTTTGCTTTTGCTTTGCCTTGCTATTGCCTCATTTTCAGTTAAACTTTTTAAAGTTTTTAATTCTTTGAATCTTAATGACTTCTTGTAATAAGTTTTCATTTCTCATAATTTCTTAGGTTAATAGAATTTTTGCTGCTTGTTGCAGTTGCCATACAGCGCGTACAGTGGTCGAGAGTTGAGAGTAAGGCATAAATCGCTGATAGCTGAACTTATTTTTTTCGAGTTTTAAGGCATAAATTATTTTGGGCATTGCACTAATGAAGCAGTAAAAGCATTTTTGTTGAAGTTTTTTTAATTTTATTGGAATGTATTATATAAAAAGAATAAGAAAAATTTTTGCACCCTTTTTTAAAAACAATATGAAAAGAAATATAAAAGAATTGCATACCAATGAGTTGGGAATTTTCATAAAAAGTGCAGATTTGTCGAACCATGTCGCTATATCACCCCGTACCCCCACACCATAAAATCTATCCTCACTTATTAACACTATAACTTTGCATGTGTGATGTGAAAATGATCAAGATCGTATAGAAACTGTAAAAGATATTCTTAATAAAGTGACAATTTTTGTACCCTTCTCCTACAAACTTCTAAAAAATTTCAGTTTTTATAGATTTATTTATAACTAAGCCACAAACTTGTTTCGGTGAGTTAGGCCAAATCATTAGTACAGTTACCTTTATTATGCTTTATTAACATGATAGTAACTCAACACAACGATACAAAAATTTGCACTTACAGCACCGACTGCGGGATAACCTCTAGTTTAGTACAATTTTTTAAAATCGATTTTCAGACACCAAAATATGTTTTGTTTATTAAGCATCATTAACTCAGCTTTTTTAGGCCAATGGTCGGCCCGCTTTGCTACCGTCGTAACTATGTCTCCTTTTACCCACTCGAGATACGCGCTCATAAGGAGTGCCAATCAGATGCTGATATGAAGTCTGCTATCCGCTTTACGCCAATTTTCCTGGCTCTGATAAGCTTTTCAAAAAGAAACTGCTTAGATGCATAAATCATCTTTTGCTAGGAACTGCATAGGAGCAGAAGAAGTGCTCAGCCGTTTCTTTCTCCTCCTCCTCTGCGCAGCTGCTACAAAGATCATTGTAGGAGGCAAGAAGCTTAGCTGCATAATCACCAACAAGACTGTGATCTATTGTGGCTCGAACAACAGCTGAGCATCTCTTCTTGCTAAGACAGCAGTGCTCAACGGTAATCTGGCACATTTTTCCATTTAAGATTGACTTTGTAGCCATAGGGATGCAAACGCCGTTTTTATATTAAAGACCCCGCCTCCAACTCGATTGCTCAGCTCTGAACAGTAGATTCAGCTCTGAAATAGAAGATTCGACAGGTCCTGGTTGACCCAGCGAGTAGTTGGGTGCTACCCTGGTATACAGTAGACTGTGTGGGAAGCATGCTTTAGCTACCAATGGATGAGCGATCAAATTTGAATTCTATTCAGCTATTTGAGTCTTTGAACCTCTCCTTAAATCTTACATTTTTCGTTAATGACTTTTCGAAGTCCATTTTGTATTTTTTTTCGGCGTATTTTCTTATCGCTAAAAGTTTTTTTTGAAATTAGAATTCAAACGTCATTACGGAAATTAAAAATATATGTCTTTAAAAGGAAAACTCCTTCATTTCTTAAGCACTGAAAAAATGAATTGTTTAATCAAGAATTCCCGAAACCATGAAAATTGATGTCAAAGGAATGGGAAATACGCATCTTCTAACATAAACAATGTATATTTCTCTCATGAAATTGTTCTATTTGGGTTTTTTCGAAATTTAACGATATTCAAGTATACTAGGGGGTCCCACCCCTTGCTTGCTTCGCTCGCAAACCAAACTAAGACCTTCTTTTTACATTTTTATAACATACATAACCTTATTAATTGCTTAAAGCTTGTACTCATAGCTTCTGTTCTGAGATCAAGAGTTTGTCTCTATCATTTGTCATAAAAACAAAGACTTCACGTACAGTTTTTGGCTCTTTGTTAATAGCACTTCCATTATGTGGCATATTTTAGCTTCCACAAAGTATTTCCATTCATAGCCATAATCTTTTAAGCTGTTGCACATAACTAAATTATATGGCATGCGTTCCACTGTGCGCAACTCATTGAAAGTTTTGCAGCAAAGAAATTGAAAGAAAAAAATTAACAACTATAATTATGAAGTTGAAACAAAGTCAGTCAGCAACAGAGCTGCTGGCAGTCAACGCAGACGACAATAATGACAAGGACTATGCCGATGAGTACGACGATGTGTCGTCGTGTCGTGAGTGACTGAGTGAGTGAGTGTTGTACAAAGGAAGCGCTAGAAATGCATAAAAGTCGGCTACTATATAAAGCGCAGCAGGACCAGAGTTGACATTTATGCGAGCTGCAGCAGAGTTGTTGCAGCTAACTGTGTGCGTGTGCGTGTGTGTGTGTGTGTGTGTGTGTGTGTGTGTGTGTGTGTGTGCAAGCTTCTTCAAAATGGCTAAAGAGTAACAGTTAGTAATGAGAAAAAGAAATCAAAGTAGAAGCATCAGCGTTAAGCCGCCGACGAGAACGACGACGACAACTAATCATAAATTCAAAAGCGGCAAAAGTGCAACGCGCAGTAACAATTAACTTATTAAATGGGATTTGCTGCGTTGCGGCACGGAGGCCAAACAAAAGCACAGCCAAATCATGGGGCTGCCGGGGGGGGCGGGGCGGGGCGGGGGCAGTCGGTGGCAAATACAAATGCCACAGGGAAAGGAAACGCGCTGACAATGCCGACGACACCAAAGGATGTGCTTGTGGAAATTGTGGAAATGAAAGTGAACGAGGCGTGAAGACTGGCAAAAGGAACAAGTACAGCACCAACAAAAACAACAAGTACAGCACCAACAAAAACGGGGAGCAGGCAAAAAGCAGAGCAAAGAAAAGAAATTTGAAACGGAAAGCAAGAAAAACGCTGCGTGTTTTCACATGCGATGTGGCACACTGGTATTGTTGTAGTTGTTGTTGTTGTTGTTGTTGTTGTTGTTGTTGTTGTTGTTGTTGTTGTTGTTGCAGCTTGGCGCTGCTCACTTGTGTAATTCATTTAACTGCGACAGCCAACAACAACAATAACAATAAGGAAAATTTGCTTGTCTTACATAATGGCTGCTGCTGCTACTTACTTCTGCACTCCACTAGCTCAAGTTTTCCGACAGCGAAAACTCGCTTGATTACTTTAGATACTTTTACTAATTAGCAAAATTGATTTGAAATTTATGACGCGCAAAATTCTCTGCAATCTGCATGTGCTTGAGTTATTACGCTCATTTGTAGAGGAACACGCTCTTTGTAATAGATACTAAACAGAAAGGCAGCAGAACTTAAATTTCCTTGAGTTTTTCCTCTCTTTTTAAAGTTAAAGTTTTTCTATGTAAGTCATGGTAAGAAAAAGTTTTTAAGTTTTAGAAAACTGTCGTGAATAGTTAAACTTCATTTTTATCGAATCTAGCATACGCATATTCTTGTACTCATTATGCGAATGCTTCAATACTTCGCACTCCTTCAAGCGCCGAAGGTCCTTCCAACAGAGGCATGACCTGCCCTATAAAACGGGAATGATGAATGTCTTATAGAATGTTAGTGTCTAGATTGGTTCCAACTGCTTATTAGCCTACATCTTTATTCGTTGTGACTGTGATGCCAAGGTAGAGAAAATCCTTGACAACATCAAAAGTATATCTTTCAGCAACAGTCTCAGAGTCCAATCTGGACAGCCTTATAGTTCAATATTGTCCCTTCACGATGCACTTCGGCCTTTCGCAACACATTCTCCATCACAAAGTTGGAAAGTTTACAAGAGTGGGTATCGCCTTTTCTGAAGCGCCGCTCGGTATTAAAAGGTTCGGAGATGTTCTTTCCTTCCTTGACAGAGTTGCATGTGTTGCTCAATACGGTTGATAGGGCTTTATATGCAATAGAAAGAAGACTGATACCACGGTAGTTAGCGCACGCCTCTACCACGGTCACCCTTCTTGAGAACAGTGCAGAGACCCTTATAGCAATTTTTATATTTGGTTAGTTGGCAGTGGGAGTTGGGAACCAAATACTTGCACCGCGATAGTACGTAAGAAGTGGGACATATACTTGGCTGCAATCTAAGGTCAGAGTTGATGTTGACCCATCTGAACGTACGAACCCCAAGGTGCATACCCGCATTGTCAAATAATAACCCTTCATAACTTTGCAAGGGTCGTCAACTTGCGGGGCGTTTCTTGCATCTTTCATTAGAATTAAAGTTTCCCGTGATGGGTCCAAAAGCATATACACAAACCATTTAATACCTGGTGTGACTTCGCTGTGCACATAAGCTCACTGTTCTCACATCGGGTGGCCATTAGGGTTGCTAACTAGAACTTGGCAGAGGCAGGTATCACCTTGGCTATAACCAGGTTAATAGCAATGAGAAGCTTTTGCCCTGCTCTATCAGAACCCAGGCCCACCCTTCTATTTACTTGCCTCTGCATATACGTAAGCTAGAAATCGATAAATTTACCATTAAACATTTTATCGATATGTTTCTTGCGATTGATACAATTATGTGGAAGTTGTTATGCAACTGGATAGCGTGAACACATTCTTCGCGCTCAAATAACTTTAAATACCGTTTTTGGGCTAATTTCAAAGAGTTTTCGTTAAAATTGAATCCATTTTGGCTACAAGTTGCGAACACTACTTTAAAAAATTGATAAATATATTATGTATTTTTATGTTTTTTTACATTTTACCACATTTTATGTTTTACATTTCTTTCTTTGGTCTTTTTCTACTTTCAGTGCTTGTTGTGACATTTTGGCACACGCAACATAAAACACAATGGCGCCAAAGATGACGCCATTTTCGTTGCTCAACAAAATGGCGACGGCGACAACGGAAAAGCTTTGGTTCTACTGCTTTATGTTATGCGTTTGCATTGGCGCCGCTGCAGCAAGAGGTAAATAAACATTTACATGCGTTTTTTTTTTGTTTTCATATAAATTAATTTATCATATATCACACATTTCCAAAGTGTTACCTGCGGCATATGACACGAAACTAATTACCTGTCACAATCATAATGCCAAACAAGAGCATAGCAAGTTATTTCTTTTTTTATGCATATGTATATATATGTTTATACGAGTATATATATGTGTGTGTGCGTCTCTGTGTGACAAAGCTATTATTAATTAAAATATTAGTATTAGTAATATTAAAGTGCAATTTAATGTCATAGATAACATTTTTATTTTTATTAAAACATTTAAATTTTTGAAATTTATTAGCATAATTAGTGTATTATAGTGCTATTTAATAGTTTTTTATTTTTAGTTCAAAGGCATTTGAATATTTAAGCACAGAATTCGTAAAGTGCTCTTTAAATAAGTTTTTATTTCAACAAAGTGAAAAAAAAATAAATTGCTTATTTGGAATTTATGGAAATTCCGAACTAATTGCTTATTCTGATTTGAAGTACTTTTAGAAATAGTTGCACTTGTGTTTTTATAATTTAAGCGATTTTAATGGTTGTTTTATTATTTAATAGTATTTTCAAATAGTTTGCTGCAAACTGGTTCCAATACATTTTTCTATTCTTTTTCTGTAAAGGTAGAGGTAGAGTTAGATGAAGAGGATAGGAAGATATTGGCATCAATTATCAGATAATAAATTTATTGACGGCTTTATCAATACGCAGCGGAACGCGCGGGTTCAGACGTTTTTTTTTCCAATTTAAAATCTTTTGCCATCACGCAACGACTGGCTGGTGTAAGACATTAAATTGATGGTTAATGACTAAATTTATACCTAGAAAAACTTTTTCATTTTTCTGTCAATTCAGATTTTTACAAGTCTGCATATTTGTGCCAAGTTTGGTCAAAATCGTTCCACTATACATACTACATATGAACTTCACCTGTTTCATATGTGCATCAATGTCGACACGCTCAGCACTTTGTGAAGATCATGACTTGGCATAATGTGGTGCCATCTAGCGTCCGCATATAACATCTAGCAAAGCCATTGCAAGTTCATTGATGTGCTACCATCACGGCATGTACGCGGCAGACGAGTGTTATTAAAAATTATCTGTATTTCGTTTTAAAAACTAAACATCCTGATGTTAAATTAGCCAGAAACTTTAATCAATCAACCTTGCAACATTTTTACATTCCATTTACAAACATGCAGATAATAAATAGCTCTTCCAATGCACTCAACCCTTTTCACAAAGCTCACTTTTTGCAAATATGTACAATTTTTCAGTCGGTTCGAAATGTTTAATCGAGCGAGTCTACTAAAGCGCGCCAATTTAGTACAGTATTTATGCATTTAAATTTAATTAAAATATGTTTAAAACTCACATAGAGCAAAAAAACAAAATTCCATTTAGTTGCAGCTTAAACAAATTGCTTATCATTTTTGAAAAAAATACTCAATCTGTAAATAAACTATCTGGACTTTATGACATACAGCTGACTAAGCAATAGCATCATCCGTTCCAAAATGAATCGAAAACAAAATGGAGTACAAGCGACGGCCAATGTCACAGTTAACTTTTCAATGATAGCTGTAATAAACCAAAATCCGTTGGTTGGCTGACATACAAACGCGAAAACTCTAAAATAACAACAAGAGCTTAAACTATACATAATACTTGTATGGCTTATGATATAAAAGATATGTGTGTGTGAGTGTGATATATGTATCTATGTATACTTTATTTTTCATATGAAAAATGCACGGTAGACGAAATAGCTCAATGCATATTCATGTCGTTGCCATGGCAATTTTATTCCAATATTGCGACAATTTTTATTAAAAAAGGAAAAAAGAATGCAAACACTTTTAGGAGTTTCAATTTATTTGGCACTACTATTGCTAGGCTGCTCTAACAAACTGCAACACTGCAAGAAAACATGCAAATTTTCTGAGTCCAAACTTTACTAGTTTGGTATTAAATTTAAAAATTATCGTAAAAAAACGTTCATAAGGTTGTGTTCAGCATTGAGGGGCACAGTTAAAAACAAAAATATTAACAAAAGAAACTCATATTTTGGGACAAGATGTTCGTAAACTCAACAATTGCTTTAACGCTGCTAGTAGTTTGGTCGATTTCCGTAGTGTCACACGGTGCCATTATGCCAAATAGCACTTTAGTGAAATCAATTAAAAAGGGGTACGATAATCTTATATATAAGTCTAATTCTCCTAAAACTTTACTTCAAAACGGAAAAGTGTCTCATCAAGAAAAAAGTGATACTATTGAAACTATAGATTTCACAGCTCCAGTTACCAGCGGCGATCATAGTGCTTTTAAGCTCTTCTATGACGAAAGTGTGAGCTTCAAGTAGAATATGATATGTTTTTCGGACAAACTTCCAAATGTTCCGGTTTAGCAAACCGGAAGTAGCTTAAGTGCGCCTGTACATAACCGCATATATGCGGGGAACACGTTAGCTGTTGCTTCGGTTTCTTGTGAGTTTCTTCCATCTTTGAACATCGTACCTAAGCAAATTTACTGATTTCTGTTTCAAAAACTTCACCGAAGAAATCCTCTATATAAAACATATCTGATAGCTGTTTGACTATCTCAGAAGATACAGATTGCCAGCACTCATGGTTTTTTGTCCAAAAGGTGTCAGGCGCTCACATGTATAAGCTATTCATATGTTAGCTTAAAAGATAGTGAAGTGACGTTTTATTGTAATGGAGTTACTCTTGTAGGGTAAATGAATCCCTATAAACCTGTTGTCAAGCCGTTATTGAACTAATTGCTTTGTGTGTACATTTGGCAATCTACGGCTTGATATGTTACAATTTTCCTGCCAACTTCCAAGTAGTTTTGGGTCTTACGACACACTATTTTAGCTATTACAGTGTAAAGCTGCATAATTATGGATAATACTATCGAAGTATCGAATTGCTTTTTGTGTCGCACTATCGATAGATTAAGCCAAATGCCGGCAGCGTCAGTTCTGCTTTTCTTAAACACACGTTATGCTGCTAAGGATAGAAAGGTGGAAAAGATTGGATACTATTGGATTTTTCCTGAATCTATAGAAAATATCGCCGCTCTCGACAGTTTTGAAGCTCTAGGGCGCTAAGCCACGACTTCGGAATTAAAAGCTATCTTAGTGAACAAATTATAATAGATTGAGCTGCAGCGTTTCGTACAACTGTTACAACCGTTTGTGAATTATGAGCACAATCAATGAAAAATGTATTTAACTGCCTCATCGTAACGCTCAGCAACACAAAAAGGCTTATTAAGTGTTGCTCCTTTTGAAGAACGTTATTTTATGTTTGTTAAAAAATAACTTTTTGTTATATTACTTTAAAATTTGACCTGATGCAGAGGTCTCCTCCAGCCGCTTCTATTTTGCGGCTGCCTTCTTGAATGCTTACTGGTTGCGCTAACTTGCACGTTTCTATAGATGGCCATAAAAACCGATTCCATTGTCACGTGCGAATAATTTTTATTTTCTTGCCCTTGATACCTGGCTTTTAGGTTACGTTTGCTCTTAACTTTAACACCATTATCATTAGTAAATGCAACTACGAAGTTTAGGGGTTTAACACTCCATGAAATTTTTTGCAAAACATGCAGTACTTATTTCTAAAGTGTACATTTCTTTCGTCCAAAACCCTTCCAGAAAAAATGTTCTATGTTGGCTGCTCTATGCTATCAAAGTGCTATTAGTTAAAGTAGCAAAAGGAAACAATAAGTGTACATGTCACGTTCGACGCCATGGAAATGCCCCTATTCACATACATCAGTATAACTTCGCGTAAAATACTTTCACTGTTAACAAAGCTTACTTAAAATTTCAAGCCTGAAAGCGAAACCAATTATGACTGCAATAAAATCCTTACAACTGAAGAGTGACACATTTTTTCTGTCAGTGCGGAACATCATCGAACATTTGGCCGGTCATTGCCTGCTTTGAAAGTTTTTGGTGTTCCAGTGCAAGGCATTTCTTGCTTTTTGATTTGTTGCAGTTGCGTGAAATTGGTCAGCAGAAATTGCAATGGACACCGTACGTGATTTGATTTTTCTATTCAAATACATGCATGTATGTATGTGTGTGTGTGAGCCAAATACACTGCCATTGATATGTATACGGTCAGCAATATGGCTGCTGAAAAGCAAAGCAATGAAATGCACATTTGAGCTTTTTAAAGCCGTTTAAAGCGTAAAGCCCATTTGAACTGGCCAACTTTAAATGCCGGGAAAATTGAATTAGCAATTTCGTTAATAATACTTGGAAGCACTTTTTTTTATTGCCACGATTGCTGCTCACTTTTTTTCCAAGCAACTGCACACGGCATTTACCTCACCTTTTGCGGTCTGTCAGCGAGTTTATCAGGCAGTCAGCCCAAGGAATCTGCCGGCCAGTTTGCTGCCTAACAATGGCTAATGGCAATGGCATTGCTACAAAAACAACAACAACAATAACAACAACAATGAGTGCAACAAAAAGTGGCAACAAAAGCAACAAGAGGCAAGTAAGCACGGCGCTTGGAATCAATGAAATGAAATCTGCAGTGGCACATGAAACAAGCCGAGCAGCGAAACCAAATTAGAAATTGCAGAAATTGCTGAGGCATTTGTCCTTACACTGTTGTTGCCTTTGCTGCTTGGCTGGCTGCAGGTCCAGGCATGTCCACCTGTCCGCTGTCTCGTACTCTCTCTTTCTCTATCTCCCTCTCTCTCGTCCTTCTGCCACATGAACCAGATGACTGTCAACACTCCGATAAGTGGGCATTGCCGTGTGGATCCTTGTTGCTTCTTCTTGTTTTTGTTTCTGGGGCTGCCAATCTGCTTCTGTCTGTTTTGCATTCCATTTTTATACTCTGCTGCCCTTCAGGGGCACACGAGCCAGACGATAATTTTATTATGCCAAATATGCGCACAGTTGAGCACATGTATACTCTTTTTCTATCAAAGGGTATCAAAGGTATTTTGTAATGCTTATTGAAATCTGAGTTCCCGAGTCAAATGTTCGAGAATAATCGACTTGAATAGTCATGTCCGTCTGCCCGCATGAGCACCTAGATCTCGAGGACCCTTTGTTAGAGACACAATAATTTTACCAAAACATGTGTTTTTTCCCTAAGAAGCTGAAGCTTGTCGACATGATTCCACCGTGACAGAATTTCGGCATGATTTTAAGAGAATTAATTTCTCCCGCTTGTTTCGATACTTTATTTTTTCAAAATTCTATCCTTATACCGTAATTCTTTCACACGCAATTCTTTTCCATTCCAAAGTTTAGAGCTTTTTTGGGTCAAGTGTAGGAGACGACACCACAAAAAAAGTCATTGAGACCTTAAGGCGCTTGTTTCAAGAAGCGAGATTTTCAGAGAAAGTAAAAAATGTGAAGAAAGTCGCAAAGGATTGCACGCGGGACAACTTACGGGCGATATTAACTCGACAACCGGTGCGAGATACAAATTACACGGCCTCGCTTGAAAATATCGCTTCGTGTAAAAGGCGGCGAAGATCTAGTTTGCTATTTGTTTTTGGGGCCGCTGAATCTGAATCCGAGTCAAAAAACCCCTAGCAAATCAGGGCTTTGACCTAATCTTCGGGGCCGCAGGGAGTTAGACCATGCTAACTCCATGTTTTTGGTGTCGCTGAATCCAAATCCAGCGTCAAAAAATACCTAGGGTTTAGACCTAAACTCAAAAAAACATAAAAAGACATGTTCGTGTTTGGAGTGATCAAGCTGGTTCTTTGTTCATCAGAAGATCTATGTTCTATCCTTCAATTGATGCAACATCCTTCGGCACGAGCACAAATGGCATGCAGAACCCAGCTATTATGTTGATCTATCTTAGAACTGGAAATTTCTTATTATCATTTTTTTGCCATGATTTCACTTCGAATTAGAAACAAGTGTAACAAAAATTGTCATGATTCGCATAACAATCATTTGATTTCGAAACCTTCGTCGCTTTCCTGAAGCATTACAATTCACATTAGTGAATGTTACCAACCATTGTGAAACTGCGGGCGGTTGATGACGCCTGCGGGGCCTTGCTCATCGTACATCGTAAAGCGATTGACCTGCCATGACGAAATGAAAGCCGCAATCCAGAGACGTCACCGTAAGGAGTTGCCCTCGATGCAGACACAAGTTAGTCGGATGAATAAATGTCATGAGTTGCTTTGAAAATGAAAACCCTAACGTGCTGTGCTGGGGTTGTATGGAGCTCGGATTCGTATTCAGCCACCCCAAAAACTTATAACAAGGTGGTGTGGTATAAGAGGGGGTTTTGGGTGTCTTTAAATCCTGCATAGAAACTTCAAATGTATATCCGTTTTCGATTCCCACATCCACACAAATAACTATTCAAATATTTACAAAACTTTTGCGAATGTGGATTGTATATCAAGAGGAATTTATACCTATTTTAAGCATTTTCAAGGCAATCTGATTTTGGGTTCAGGCATTTTGACCATAAACACTTTATCGTGTTAATAGAAATATTAATATTAGAGAGCTCCAGGCATCCATAAACGGTTTTTTGTGTTAATAGAAATATTATTACTAGAGGGCTCTGCACCCTGCTCACTCGGCTTGCTCGCCCACGTGTCCACCTCAAGATAGATCATATTCCTCATCATCAGCAGCTGCGTCACTATAGTATATGTCATGATCTTTCCATCTAACATATGTCTATGCGAAAGACTTCTATGGTAGTATGGCTATAAAACAGAACAAAGAACTCGATGTCTGTCGATGCTTCTTTATGATCGTTTCTCTACCCCTAGATAGTTTTTGTCCACAAACACGATTTCTTCTCCGCCAAAATGAAACATTTTCCAACAATTTTTTCTTTAAACCATTCTCTTTGAAATTCTCATCGTAAGTCTTTATAAAATTTCTTGTAAGTATAGCGACTACTCTTTCTTTATTTGCACAGCAAAGGGTATTCAGTCATGGACTTAAGTTTTTTATGTCCAATGAAGTTACTTTCATCTGCCACAAAGTTGCGGTATGTTAATTTTTTGCGCAGTGTATTGCCCCAAAGACTTGTAATCACAAGTCTAGACAACTTTCGAATGCCTAAGAATTGAATCACAGCTTTAATTAATGCTTTGTTTAGCAGCAAACATCAAAACAATTTTATAGTTTCATTTATTACAGACAATCTCAGGAATCAAGAGAATTTAACGATTTCTGTGTAAGCGATTAACAACGCTGGGTTACTGTCATGAATCATGGTTAAATGCACTACCGTCTTACACACATACAAGCTTCCATCCAACCTTCCATCCATCCATCCATCTATGTTTTTCTACCAACAAAACTTTGGCTTATAATTAGAATAATGCCATAGTCACTGGCAGAGCATGAGATGATAGCTCATCCATGAGCTCAAGTTGGCTCTAATTGAAAACGATCGGACAGCAGCTGTGGACAACAGACGACACAGAAGGACTTGCAACTATGGCAATTACATGTGGTTGCCACAAACAAGTTGCCACTTTACAAAGCGCAGATAGCCACATGGCGATTAAGTTAAGGCCACAAAGGCAAACAAAGTAGCAGCGCTTAACTTAAGTAGACATTTAGTTGGCATTAAAAAACGCCCACAGTGAGCATATACAAGGAGTTAACAAGCTGCCAGGTAGCTACGTAGAGCCACTTGAGGCAACAACTTGTTGCCAACAACTTGTTGCCAACAACTTCAACACCAGGCTAACAAATTGCCACAAGCCAGAGCTAAGAGTGAAGGATGTGGTAAATAGAGTTGGTAACCAGCCGGAATGGTTACCTAAGCCGGGCTTACTAGTAATACATGATACTGCGCATGCGCGCACACCTCCAGCTGTCAGTTCTAATCTAAATAAGCGATTTGTCTGCGCATAACTTTAGCCTTAACCAGACCATGGGCATGGGGCATGTGGCATGCTAGCAACCGGCTTCAAAGTCGTGGCATTGCTTTTGCTAAATAATAATTTGTATAATTTATACGAGGTATGTTATATACACTTACCTAGGCTACTCCTACATTGTTATGAAGTTTGTTATCGACTAACGAAAGCGATTCAGCTATCGATCGAAAGCGAAGCAATCAACCTAAGAGATGAAAGCAAAGCAAAGCAAAGAGGAATATGATGAAGGTAAAGAGGAAGAGCACGAAGAAGAAGAAGGGAAGAAGGAAGGGAATCGGGAACGGAAAAAGAATATGCTCTACCTCGAGAGAAGCACGGGGGTTGGCGAGCGGAGCAGGGAGTAGAGCCCCCTAGTTGCTAATAAAATTTGTTAATTCCCAAGTCAATTCCTGTTTCGCGTTTTGCCACCTTAAAGTTATATTGTGCCCCCTACTAAGCTTACAGCTCCACTGCCAGTCCTATCCTTGAGATAAACCTAAATTTCTGAGATGGTTCTAACCGGGCCACTTCGAGTACAGCTTGTATGTTTGCGAAGATTTCCCCTCAAGTTCATAGAACCTGCAGTTACGGAAGCTGGTGATGCCCAGCAAGTTCAAGTTTGTGGGGGTTCTACATTTGATAAGCTCGACGAATATAACAACAAGACTATATATTTGTTATTTAAGACGTCGAGTTAATTCAAATGTGTCTATCGTGTCTCTCTTAGGTTCAAGCATCTTCTCTGTAGAGAACACAATCTTCCGCACTCCAACATGCTTCTCTTTCTCTTCTTCTTGCAAACATTCAGCAAGTTAAAGAATTTATTACACGATTGCTACATATGGAGTTGTGACTCTCTGTTTACAGGCAGATGTATCTGTATCTTTGTATCTGGCATGCTGCAGCCGTAGTGTCATGAATGCCTTTGGGCTATCTGAGACTGTCCTGGGGTATAAATAATTAACACGTGCATAGTTTGCGCTTCAACAGCTTGAACTTGATTGCTGCCCAGCTGCCTCCTGGACAGATGCCCCCAAGGTTCCCGCCAAGCCATCCTTGCACCAGTCCAGCAACTGCCTGGTTATGTTTGCTTTTTATGGCAAATTGTTGACTTTTTGATTGTAGGCAAATTATTGTATTAGACAAAGGCCTTTGAAGTCTTGTAGTGAGCTTTTGTTTTTCTACATTTGTCAAGGTTGAATGACCAGAGGACTTCCTGTTTGTAGTAACTAGAGCTAGAAACGGGAAGGCATTGAACTCAGACTTGAGGCAAGTCTCTTTGTCTGCAAGTCTTTGACAGTGCAAGATTGAAAAAGAGTTTTCGTCTGACATTAGAATAAATGCTGTAAATACTTATTTATGGCTTCAGCTGACGTTAATTAACTTTAAGCTGCAAACCTTAAAAGAAGCCCAGAGATATAGTGTATTTGTCTATGTAAGCGAAATATAGAAAGGGACGAAACCAATTTGGCCTGAAAATTCAAAATATTTCGAGGGTTTTAGTAAACTCACATAGCACTATCATTCCGCGCAATAGAGTTATTCGCAAATTGTTGCATATAATGATAGATGCGTTCAGCTTCTGTTATAAAGACAGTTTTTTAGCAAAAGTGAAATGAGTACTAGTGTTTATACAACACTATCCAAAGAAGCTTAATACAGCTTCAGCAGTTGCACAAAAACACTTAAAGATACATTTGTATCTACAATAGAATCAATATGGATACATTTGTGTTCAAGCACATATAACACGTATAAATAGATAATCTGAATATAGCTATACATTTAGCTAGACACTTTACAATTTAATTGAAGTTATTTCAATTTGACACCTTCAGTAAGCTCAAAGAGAAGAAGCAGACAAAACCATTATCAAATGTATCTGCAGCTTAAGCCACAGTCTGGAAAATGTAATTATTATGTCCTGGCTAAAACTAAGTTAAAACAAAAGTTTGTCCAATGGACAACATTAGAGCAACAATGATGACAACAATGAGGCACATTGGCAGCAAATCAGCTGCATGCTGCCCCAGTGTCTCTCCAGCTCACCCGCTCTCTCTCCCCCTCAACTCCTTTCCAACAAGCTCTTTCTCTGGCTGTTCAAACAAATTTAACTCATTGTCAGCAATTCATTTCACATGTATGTAAGTTGCACTAGACCAAGGAACCGAGCACGTGCGCCGCCTCAGACCCCTGAATCAGGAATATGTTCTACTCCTGCCACACAGTTGCCTTGCAGCGTTCGTTGTTGCAATTGGCGTTTCATGTGGCGCAGTGAAGGAGCTCGAGTACAATAAGTTTGCTAGGCAGCCAAATAGCTGAATACTTGCTACTCACTTGCCTTAGACCTCAGTCGACCCTCTATCCTTTCACTGACGTCTCAACGTCCCAGAAGACGCCATGACTTTGTCCTTAGTTATTGGAAACATTAAAACCGCGGGTGTTCGCCTCAATTCATTTGTATGTGACTACATTCTGTGTTGTATTACATGCACACACCACAAACACACACACACACACTCACACACACATTATACACACACACACACACACTATACACACACTATACACACACTGTACACACACATGTCCACATTGTGCTACAATTGTTCTTGTTGTGCTTTTACTGTTGTTCTTGTAATTGTTATTATTCTTGCGGTATTGTTGCAACTTAATTGAAAATATTGTAAGTATTACAAGAGTGTGTGTGTGACCCGCGGCTCTTCAATTAATTTCATTTAGAATCGATGCTATAAGCAACACACACACACTCACATACACACACACACACTCACACACAACACACACACTCACACTCACACTCACTCACTCACATACACACACTCACTCACTTTAAGTGTTGAATAAAGTTGTTTATATACATATGTAACTTTTTATGCCTAATAACTGCCGGCTATTGGCATACAGTGTTGGTCAAATTGTACTGCAGTGTAAAATTGATTACTTTTTAAGATGAAACTAGGACACTTTTGAGTAGAGGAATTTATAATTTGTATAAGAATAGTTGAAAGCGGTTCACAGGTGAATTTTATTATGAAATCGAAATAATACGAGTTTTAATTGAAAAATTTCCAAGAACAACAAATTTCATAATTTGACACTATTACAAAGTCAAAAATTGCAAATAAAAGGAAGTTGTTTGTATGTTTTGGGGGGGGGGGCATTAACTATATGTGACAATTTTCAATGAAAATCTTTACAATCACATTATTTATGAACACACTTTTAGCTATTTTCTTTAGCTCAAATTATATGCAAATAGCTGCTAGCAATAGCTTTAAAAGCGTTGTGAGTTTTGTCAATGAAACTTTAGGCAAAACCGTGTACAAATTTCTGGCGCACCCACCAAAAACCTTTCACACTGACCCATAACTCAGTAATACACTGCCAAGACGCAGCTATACCTATTCAAAGCTATAGCTTGCTTCATGCCAAGCCGCTGTTTAAATTTCAATGGTCAGCATGCTATTCATCATTATCATTAGTGACATTATCTACGCACCTACATTATTATCATCTAGCCGAAAACTAAACAAAGCTCTTCCACAAAAGATACACATCTCATTATGTGTCCAAATAGCAACGAGCAGCAGAGTGGTTCGTATCCTTAGACTAGCAACTTTCTTTTGGCCACTTTAATAATATCCACCCACACAAACACACACTCACTCAAACAAAAGATGAATATAATAAAAAATAGTCCAAAAAAAAGTGGAACAACACGAACTACCTTCTAACACGACATAATCTCATGGCATGAACATGAAATACCGGGCTATAAGCAGCTAGACAACTCCAATGATAAAGAGGTCAACAAAAAATGAAGTAACTAAACAACTGGCCAGCACACACAGATACACACACCTACACACCAACACACAGATACACACACACACACACACACACACACATATGCAATCAGCCATAACTAAAGGCTTAGCTGGCAGGCTACTAAATGGCACGTTCTCTGTAGTGGAAATAGTATGTTCTATGAGAGTTACTCAAAGACTGTAGCAGCTACTATAGCTGACCTTCAACCTTATTGGTACACACACTTATAGGAAGGCACACACACACACGTATATATACCTAAAGACATGTTGAAGACAATGCTTAGATGAAAGGCTTTCTTGTGCTTTTATAATAATTTTAGTTACAAAATGGCGCACATTGTCTAAACGCGTGTTCATTGTATAAAAGCAGCAGAAGTTGCTGCTACAGTAGAACTACGATATAAAGAACATCTTAAATTGCCTAAGACTTTAGTCTTTTTAAAGGTTTACAGAAAGCTGAAATCAATTTGTGTATAGGATAACTTAGATTTTATACAAATGTCTAGCTATAGTTTATTGATCAGAATAAGGAAAGCGAAACGTCACAAACACTTAAAAAAACAGATGTAAACCAACTTAAACTGATAACCTGAACTTAAATAATTAAACGTTATTGCTCATAACTGACAAACTGATAAACCGAAACTAGAACATCGTTTAACTACGAATTTTGATGTGAAATATCTGACTGGGTACCAAAATCAAAAATATGCCGTGATGATAGCACATCAATGAGCTCGGCTCTAGCATATGTAATATATATGCATAGCAAGAAACATTTTTTTTTTTCGTTTAAATTCAGTTATGGTTTATGGATGCTTACCTTTTTTCGAATCAACCCCCCACCACTCGCAGTACAGTTACCTTTATTATGCTTATATCTAATTTAAGGAGAGAGAATATGATCCACTTCGAGTGGGGCACGAATGTGGGCAAGCCGACTGAGCAGCGGGTGCATAATATTGAGTCAAGGTGACCCAAAACTATCTCAAAGATATGTAATTGCCTTTAGCTTGAGCTACAATTCATCTCGTTTGAGATTCACAGCTGACTCCTGAATCCTCACTCTTGACTCGTGACTCCTAACTCTACCTCAATCTCCCTTACTCCTCACTCTCCCTCGCTCTTGACTTCTCACTGTCCCTCACTACTCACTCTCTTTCCTGTTTCCTTCTACTTTTCGTAGAAGACTTTACGTCAAAATACCCATCGAATGAGCATAAATTTATGGGTCTCTCAACAATATGAACAGGGGAACGAACGCTTCTTTGCGGGTCTCGAACTTTGATGGAACTTTTTTCGGAAACCACTTTGTCTGTAGACACTCTGAACGATTGCTTTTCAAGCAACTCCTTGAGAACCCTGCATTGAGGAACAGGAAGCAGAGTTTTAACTTACTGTGCAGCAAATGCTCGTACTAGACACGGTCAAAAGCGCTGCTTTACATCTAAGAATGTTGCAATGCCATGCTGCTGGAGTTCAAATGAGTCGAGAAACCGCTCTACACCGAATTGGTGTAGATGGTCGTCATCATTCTTCCCAAAAATATGTTGAATATTGCAAACTGATTGGGCGATGAAAGGAGATATATGTCAGACTGGCTAGGTTTAAGAATACTTGCGATTTGTGCGCATTTTCACTCCTTTGGGAAATAACTTACAAATTCTTTGTAAGCAGGTTTCACTGTACCAGTTGGAACTAATTGTACACACATACTATACACTAGTTGTAGTTGTCATTGTCGTTTTGGTAAGTCTGTGTGCAATTAAATTAAATATTTAACTTAATTACATGAGGGAACCAACGCGTTGTCATGCAACACACACAAACACACCCACACACACACACACACACACACACACACACACACACACACACACACACACACACTTATGCCTGTCAAATATGAAGACGCTCAATAATGCAACATGAATGAAAGAAATAATGAAAGTCAATTGTCAGGCAAGTAAAAGGCCAAAGGCATCCAGGCGCTAACTATAGCCAGGCCTTATAGTTAGGAGAAAGCAAGTAGGCTAAATAGAGAGAAGCTGGTAACGTCTTGAGGAGCCCCCTATCTCCGTCCATAAGATTTTTGTCTTGGGCCAACTAAATGGCATTGGCGTTGTTGCCTTTGCCGGCATTGCCGTGCGCTCGTCTCTAACCTTAATGACAATGTTGCTTTCATTTTGTTGCATGTTGTAGTTGTTTGTTGTACATGTTGTTGTTGTAGTTGTAGACGTTGTCGTTGGCTGCTTGCTAATTGAATTTAATGTAGTTTAATTGAGACGAACGTGATTGTAACTAAAAGCAAGCGCTTTATGTTTAATTTAGCAGCAGCAGCAGTTAAAAGGTAGCTTTTAACCCTTTGAGACCCCCTTTTAGGCCAAGCCCATGTACGTATGTCTCAAGGCAAGGAGTTGACATTATGAATGTTGAAGCATTTTAAGTAGTTGCTATTTAAGCAGAAACTCATATTAATTGCGCAAAGTCAAAGACACTTTTACTCAAACAAAATAGCAAATGTTTTGCCAAGAAATGCTAGTAGATGGAGCACTTCTTTAAAATATTCAATAGAAAACTTTAACAAATTACCAAAATATTTGCCAGCTGTCAGCTAAAATTTGCTTAAATAAATTATGCATGCCTGACAACAAAAGCTTCAAGTTTACGTTATGAAATTTTGTGAGTCATACGCTGCGTATGAGTAATGTGCAGCCTTTGCAGCATTTCTTGACCAAACTTTAAGACTGCTCGAGCGCGAAATTCAAAAACTATCTACAGCTTATGCGCTGCATATTGAGCAGAAAGCGCAGCTGGAAAAAAAAAATTGAAAAAATTAGCAAAATTCGTTTTTGCCATTACACAAAACTGTCAAGGCTCAAGCACAACTGTCATATTACTCAGCCCAAAGTCTGAGCAACTCTGCATGAAAAATGTAGAAGCGCAAAAAAGATTGTAAAGCTGCATAATAAATTGAATTTTTCTTGCTGGTCATTTGGCTTACTTATGTAATTCAAGTAATGGCAAGAGCTCGCAGAGCCATAACTGAAATCCTGATGCACAGGATTCTGCACTATTCTATATCAATTTGTTCGCTGGTCGCCAGTCTGGCCAACACGTACGCCGGAGCCAGAGCCAGAACATCTAACATGAAAGCCAGCCTCTAAAATGCCAACAGACGCAAATGAAATTACCACTGTGCCATGGCGACAACAAAGTTGGACAACTGCTGCGCCTTGTACTAGACGCACTAACGGGAATGCGACTACACTTCACAACAAAAGAGAAACAGGCTAAAGAAATCAAATATCATATTTACTAGTCCGAGTTCCACCACAACTTCCAATGCCAAAGCGTAAACCGTACGAACATCCTGTCGCTGGCAGTTGCATTTCGCCTAATGAAAACTGACATTAAAGATATTTTTGAACTGCTTTTTGTCTAATGTGCTTTTGTCTACGAATGTGGGTCAAGTTTTAAGTTACACTAGATTTTCAGGTAATACATGCGTTGTGTCTTTTCAGTACTAAAAATTAATTAAAACCATGAAAAACTTTTAAAAGTTTAATTGAAAAGGTTTTAAAGTGAAACCCCTAAACAGCAACTGTAACTGTTTGTAAATGCGAATTAGAGTTGCTAAACTATCGATAGTGCCATTCGATTTTTGCTATAGTCTTACGAAAAAAAATCGATAGATTCGATGCTATCGATAGTACTATCGGCTTTTTTCTCCTTCCCACACTATCTTTAGTGAAAAAAACCACGATAGTGAGACACAAAGGAAAAAATACGATATATCGTTTGTACTATTGATAGTTTTTCAGCTTTAATACGATTGCGCAATAACGATTTGTTCTCATTTTACATCCGATCCAGCGTCGAGGATTTTAAAATACTGGATACTTTACACAAAAGTTAATTAAAAGCTTCAAATAGTTAAATTGGAAGCGTATTCAAGTGAAAGCACTAAATCACCTATATCCTAATACAAATGTGCGATGCCGATTTAGTATCAAGACTTTGAAAGTACAACCTAGGCAGCAAATTTGAACTCAATGGCTAAAACATTTTACCGTTAAATTTGAGTCGCTGATTTCGAGCAACCGTTGTGGAATATCGCGCTTTTCGTATAATCACTACCTTGAAAAATTCGAGATGCAGCAATTTTCATGTTACTTTCCAACGAGACGAATTGCAAGTCAAATTAAGAATAATTATATATCGGCTCAATGTTTTAGGTTAGCTTATCTCATTTTTGAGTTGCTGGTCGATGAACCGAAAAATTATTTTTTGAAATGCGAAAATTCCGAATTTTTACTTAATTTTAAGTAATTTATCGCTATTGGTAGTAAGGTTTGCCGAGTATATATAATATTATATAAAAATTTTGGAAATAGCTGTCATTCCAAAACGTACTAGAAAAAACAAAACGGTTGCGAAATCAGCGGTAGAAATGTTGTTTTGTTGTCTAGTGTTATTAGTATAGCTAAAATCCCCACAAACGATTCCATATTATGGCACAATTTTGAATATTAATTGTGTGATTTACAAGAAATCAAGCAAGGAAGATTAAAAAGTAGTGTAATGCACAAAAGACTAAGAAATGTTCAAAATATTGCAATCCAACTAAATTTTATGAGCTCGTAATAGCTCCAAGTATGTAGAATTCCCATGTAATGAACACAAATTTACCCCCCGAAAAATACATTTTTTTAAAACATACATTAAATTCAGTTCCGTTTTGTTCCCTCGTTAAATCAATCTATTATTTACATGATTTTTTCAAAAACATTTTCTCACCACATTCGCAAAATTGCGTCCATTGCAAAATGTAATCCTCTTAATTTATTTTTCCTTAGCTTCGCAAAATTTCTGTAAATATTTTCCTAAACTATTTGTCTCTGTCACTTCTTATATCCTTGTCAACGTTCACTTTTTCTTGCTGTTTCACATGCCGTCACGCTCTCTTTCTCGCTTTGTATCTGTCTTTCTTTTGCTCTATTTTTGCGTTACTTCACATCCATTTCAATGTCAACCTTCAGCCATATTTTGTACTTACTTAAATTGGTTTTTTTTTTGTTTTCTTGCATCTAAATTCACTTTAGCTTCAAAATCCCAAATGCCCTTGACCACTAAACCCCACCCACAGCAAAATATAATGCACAAACTTTTAATAACTAATTAAGTAAGTTCTACCCTAAAAGGAAGTAACAAGAAATTTGCTAAAAAACCACACCAAAAATGTCTCCAAAGCGCCAATAACAAACTAAAATGTCCCAAACTTGCATTTTGCATGTGGCGGAGTGTATAATTCCAACAAAAACAACAACAACACCAACATTGCCAGAACCAGGAACGTAAGCAAAACTATAAAAGCAATGAAGAAGTTATGAAGGCAACACTCGGGACGTTGCCCGACAGTGGGATACTCTGTACTCATAGTTCCAAAAAGGATGCTAGGGATGGTTTAACCCTCTCTGATGAGCCATGGCACCCACCACAAATCTAATCTAATCTAATATTCTGTGTCACCAGTCCCGAAGCTTCATGGAGCTTAACTGGTGCTATTCTTCGGAATATCTAGCCTGAGCACCGGATTTTCTGCAACCACGAGTGCCTCGGATCACAGAGACGGTCTCGCTCTCTCCCGTTGCGCTTAAATCCTTTATGGATTGTGAGGACATAGCTTTCCACCTTTGCGCTTTGAATTTTTCCAATAATTAATGCTGCTTATGAGGACGAAGCAAGAATAGACCTCGCTATTAAAAAATTGGTCAGGATCCCAAAGAACTGTTTCTGTCCTGACCTTGCGGCTTGCCCCTTCGGGGAGTGTCATGGTGGCTGTGGCTTGACACCCAAATGCGAGTGGAGCTTTTGCTCAGCGTGGGGTTGCGTTCTACAACCATGTGCTGCGGCCCAAAGTCCAGCAGAAGTTTAGATACGCCTCGATCCATACCATGGAAGAAGTCAAGACTAAACAGAAATGATTTCAATATGCCACCTGCGAAAACATTTTTCCTTGAATCCAGTGCTTGGCACCGTGAGATGAGGCAGGTGCTTACGGTAAACACCAGTGACTTAATGCATACTATATTACATATCTACATGGATGGAATTTCTGTGCCGCTTCTTGGAGGTCGTATTAGTATCCTAAGAAGTTCGCACAACACAATGCATAGTAACAGTCGATATTCGACGACTTAATTCACGCTCTCATAACAGCTGATAACGAAAAGTAGAAAAGCATGCACGACATAATGTTTGTGAGTACAATTTATTTTGTTGTTGTTGTTTTTTTATAACTATGCAGTACTTTTTTTACTTAAAATCAATTTTTACCTTACTAAAACGAAACGTATCCAGATGAAACTTATATTCTGCAATCCGCAAGCGTTTTATCTGTCGAATGTTATAGGTCTTACCTGAAAACGATGCGTTATTGAGAAGTAATCGGTACCACACTGAATTTTCGCTTACCGTATTTTTATACAGACAGGACACTGCGCATGTTTTGGTCGATTTTGAAGTACGTAACTCGTGCGGTTACCAGGATCTAGCTATACCTAAGAACGCACGGACCTGGCCACATCGATTCCACACCTTCTCCTGGCTGCACATTTCACAAAACAATAATAGCCTTGATCCTATGTGAAAGCAGCGTATAAAAAACACCCGAAATACCGCTGTAATTTTCGTGCTAGAGTTGTTCTCTTTTGGGTTGGTTTGTTTCTTTATGTGTGTGTCCAATGCCAAAAAACAAAACGTTGTTTTCAATTTATCAAATTAAAATTTAAATTGCCAGCAGCACGCCAACATGCTGCTCCTCAGAGAGTTAGGAGAGAGCATAGTTAAAAGAGGGGCAACGAGATAGCGACGGCTCCCTTTAGGCCCCTTAAACAACCCACAAAACAGAGCCGCAAAGCATTTGCCAACTTTTTGTGCAATTTGTGCGAGATTTTTGGTCAACGAAGCAAACTTAATAGCCAACCAACTGTCAGATTCTGGCAGTTGAGCATTTTATTATGGAATTGTAACTATATATGTGTGCATGCTTGTATCTATATAGCATAATTCCCAGTTAAAAGGATGAAATCGCCGCAGCTCAATAAATATTTAATTACAGGCGCAAATAGAAAATTTAAGAAAAAAATTAAATTACTATTTGTCATTTGCTTAATAAGTTGGCCGCGCACATTTACGCTCATTTGTACACTGAAAAAAAAAGTTGTGCCGTATACAGATATAGATATTGCTTATATGCAATGGCGCAAATGCAGGACAGAGACATGGTCTGCCCTTTCGTCGCTTCGCAGGAGCTGGATCTAAATTTCCTTTGCTATGTCAATGTCGCCATAGAGCTCATAGAATTCGTCGTTCCATCGGTTACGGTAGGCGTTGCCAACGCGTAGAGGGCCAAAGATCTTACAGAGTACTTTCCGGTCAAACTTTCCAAGGGCATTTTCATCAGACTTTGTCACCACCCATACTTCAGCGCCATAAAGCAAAACGGGAAGGATATATATATAGTATAGTAAATAACAAAAGATGAGCGATATTTTCGAGATCGAGTAAGACACGAAGCAAGATTTTCAAGTGAAAAAATCTCTTACAAAATCTCGCTCGATATAAGAATACATTCTAATATGAAGCAAATCGCATATTGTTGCATTCGAGACAACTTACGGGCGATATTACCGTGCCCACAAGCGGTGCGAGATACAAATTAAACGTCATCGCTTGAAAATTTATCTTCGTGTAACACGCGCCCTAACACGTATTCGCAATACAGCTCACCCTGTGGTCGCCGGCCTGCTCTTAATGGTGCATGGCTCATAGCAGTAGTCTCTTTGGGATGTATCCTGAATCATTGGTCTCTACCCATGCACTTACTCGCCAACGCACGTTTTAATGCCGCAAGCGCACCGATGCGCTGTGTCCCGCACTGTTACCACCAGGACACCAAGTGCCTTATTGCTTAAGTTCCAACTAACGCTCTAATTTTTGGGAATATTTTTTGATGGGTACTTCATTTAACTCCAGCTAACTCCTTCACAGGCAAATGCGCACACCTTATATGGGCAACGCTGCCACCGAGGCTTTAGGGTTCCTGCCTATAACACGGTCCTAAGTATGCTACCTTGGAGAACGATTTTTTAAATTGCTATCAGTATATTACAATGCGAATGGATTTAAGTATGAATATGATAATGAACTATCAAAAGTGAGAAAAAAATTCGATACTATTAATTGTGCGGTTCAAAGAGCTCCGTTACTCTCGGTACAATCGGTCTTGTTTCCTTCTTACCTTCCTAACCTTCGCCGCTTAGCGTGTGTTTAACTATCGATAGTGAAAAAAAAACAAATATAGTGAGACACAAGGTAAAAATTTGATACCTCCATAGTATTATCGAAGGTTTTGCAGATCTAGCTTATAGAAAGGACGTTGCAAAAATGATTCAGAGCTTGTGAAGTACGGATATGCGTATAAAATGTTGTAATGTGATCTTATTGTACGATTAATACTGACCGACATTGGTTACTCACTCCCTTGTAAACGCTAACTCAGAGTGTACACAGGCAATTTTGTGGCCCATAAAATAATTGTTTACATTGCTTAATTATTTCTTCCAGTGTAGCTACACTCGCATTGTCCGTCCAAATTATGCCCACCAAAATGGCAGCTAGTAAAAACTAACAGCGCTCATTTTATGCTTTTATAACTAAATTTTGCCAACGTAAAATGCTTAAAATGTTCAAAATTGAAATTTTAATGCACCTACAAAATTTTATATGACGTGCGCCCAAAATGCCACGCCCACCCTTGGCAGTCACCTAACCAAACAGACCCACCAAAATATATACATGAAACATTTTGGCAAACAGACAAGCTTAAAGTTGTAAAGGGTTTGCCGTAGGGTGTGTGGGGGTTTGGGGGGTTGTGTTGAATGGTTTGGTGGCATATGTAATAGGGCAACAGGCTATCCAAAACTATTTGCGGTACTACTATGCGGTCAGATTGTGGGTGCCAATGTAACGCCCGATGGGCGCCGCATAAGTTTGTGGTCGCATCGCTCTCCTTTCATTTCATTTTGCATAAGTTCTAAAGTACACATCATATATAATTAAAATCGTAAAACGGTCAATTTTGGTTCATAGTTGTCGTAGTACTAATGATGCTGCTGCTGCCGACGACAACGACGACGACATCCTAGAACGACTAGGATGCTGGCGCCGGGAATACGATTGCTCTGGCTGCCTGGCAGCCGGGCTCTGAGTAATGGGTTTAACATTACGGTTTGGATACATTGAAGTTTCAATATATTTGCCAAGTGTTGCGGCCACCGAAGCGGAGTTTCAAATTAGTATAGTTAAATGTTGGCAAACGGCAAATAGGACAGGAAACATAAAAAAGGGTAGGCTAAAAAGCAATGAAAGAAGGAGAGGAGCCAAAATGGATGCGCCAAAAGCAATATTTTTCAAGTTAAGAGTTAAAAAGAACACGCTAGTAGCTTAAAGCTTTACCTGATTCTTGACTCTCTACTAAGAGTAGTTTCCCACATCTTAAGCGTAAACAGATAAAGCCAAGTCAACTTATGCTGAAGAAAGTGATGTACGTATCTTTAGATATTTGAATTGTGATTAACTTTAACTGCCAGAAATCTCTTTCAGCCGAATCTCAAACAGCAATTCTTCAGTATACCATACATTTCTTTTAACCGAATTTTAGCCAAAAAGTAATACAAGAATATGCCAGGAATTTTGAGACTTCCAACACACCCATGAATACATTTGATTTGTCGAGGCGAGATTTCTTAGCTGGGATTTCATAGCAATTCCATATTTAAGCACTTAGTTATCAAAAGAAAATAAGGTGTCTAGTTAATTTAGCTACGAAGCTTGCTAGCGAAGCGACTAAGACAAATTCCGATGGTCTCAAATGATCTGCTATTCGATTTCAAGCGACTTCAATTCCCGTCGCCACTGGCTTTTGCAATAACAAGCAACAAATCTCAATTTCAATCAATCAAAAAATCGCTTCGGATCGCCGGATTGAACTTGGAGAATTCATGCTGCTCACATTCAAGCAACACATTTCTGGTGTCTCTTCTTTGCAAGCAGACATTATGCATTTGGCCAATCACTACATCGGGATGCGCGCTGTAATCGAAGTCTTTGTCATAATTGAAAGCTTTCATTTTCAAATTGGCTCTTTCTCTTGTTCGAGTCTGCAGCCGTGCGTCACGTTCCGCCAGCGAATCGCGATGTTCGGATGAACAGCTCATAAAATGGATGTACTGACATGATTTTGTTGCAAACGCAAATCGTTTGATTCCTTAGCTATCGATTGACGGCATCTTGATCGGTTTAACTCAAGAAGAATTTGTAGTTCTTCTGATGTCTCATTAGCCTTGATGTTCAACGGAGATTTTAAAAAAATTTCACGCCAATCGGTCGTGCATTTTTCGAGTAAAATGGGTTCGGACATACAATCATTTTTATATATATAGATATAAGAGAGCTTTAAGTAGATGCTCAGTTGCTATACGTTCATAAGTTTAATCATTTAAAAAACTCTTTAAGGCGCCTGCACATGCATACAAAATTAGAACTTTGTTATTTTAGCCCTGATTTTCTTACTACATATTTGTATTTCATAACACTTTCTTGAGCCAGTGTTTTAAATGGGAATTAGCAGGATTGTAAAACGCGACTATTAGTGAGCTGTCAAAAATCGTACTCGTTTTGTTTGGTGCCAATTTGCCTTTAATATTTATTTTGACACTCGCTTGAAAATCTCGCTCCGTGTAACAAGCGCCTAAAGAGAAACGAATGAAAGCATTCAAAAACTTAACAAGACATTTAAGGATTATGTCTGCCATTAAAGTTATATCGCTTCGTTTTAGTTATAGGGATTTAGGTAAAGCCACACTTAGTATGCACTTTGCGCAAAAACCAATAACTCCCATACCTGCCGCCGAACTCCATGGATTGCATTGGCAAATCGCTTCTTCACAAAAGTTAAGCAAATACGTATTTATGTGAACATTTGCTGGCCTAAGCCATAATTAAGCTTTATGGCCATTAAAAATTTGAAATTTCGCATAATAAATGGCCACACATGGCGCAAACCACGTCGCCAAGCCATAAAGCAGATTCCGGGCTTATATGTGTGCTCTAATAAAAATCACATCCTCTGATGCAAATTGATGCTCCGTCCGTCTATAGATGCCTAATTTTTAGTCTCGCATTTACAATGTTTGTAATGGCAGTTATTTTTTCTCTCTCTACTCTTCGACACGCCCCTAACAGCAGGGCGAAACGGAGCATAATACTTGCCCAAATATAAACAACAAAAAAAAAGGACATACAATTCATTTCCAAAATGAATTTGTTCCGCTATAAAGGCCATAAATGCATTTAAATTTATTGGAATGAAAGCAAAAAAAATCGGTATCGAAACACACACTGACACACACAAGGACACACACACATATATATAGACTGCACATTGAATGACAATAAATTATCAATTTTATTTTGACAGCGCGAAAAATGCGCTACGCACCGAAAAAAAAGGCAGCAAAATCAAGCCCTAAAATGTCAGACGGAAATTGAGCAAAATATATGTAAATCCCGAGAGGGGTCAACTTTTTGTGATAGAAAGTTTCAGTTCAATGATTCGTTCCAGTAAACGATTTTCAGATACCAAATGAATGTGTTATTTATTAAGCTTACAAATCGTTCGGAACTCCGTGTGCGGTTGTTACGGATCTCAAATTCAGCTCAAAACTAGTATGTCCTCTTCCTTTCTACAAGCACGAATCGGGTGTTTTGGCAGCATTAGAAGCGAGAATTGATCGTAAATATCAAAACAATATTTCCCTTCCTGGCAACTAATAGTTAAAAGAAATTAAATATGTACCCAGTAGTTGCACGTTTTGAGAAAAACATACATATTCCATTCCAAAGAGGTAGACCATTTTCGACTTACATGCATCAATTAACTTAAGGCTCTGAAACCCTGAAGAGTTTCTGAAACTTGCTATTTATAGCCAACATGCAATTCATTGTGTCCAAAAGTCAACTAGCTGTAAATATTAGTCAACTGTCATTATTAATTTGCACATTTAATCGCAAACGATGAGCCCCCAAAACTAAAATGCACATTACTTCAATTTTATTGCAGACATTTCATCTTCATCAATCAGGCAGAGCAGCCATCACAGCAACAACAACAACTTCGCTGACTATCTAAACGACATTGCCTTCTACTGCCCATCGGAGGGTCTCTTTGCCGATGACTATGACTGCCGCATCTACTATCGCTGTGAGAAGCGCACAAACGACTATATCAAACCCTATATGTTTGCCTGTAAGGCTGGAACGGTCTTCTCCCGCGCTCTCCAATTGTGTATGCCACCCATGTTGGCCGGACGTGAGGAATGTGCGCACTATATGAATGAGATAGATAACGCCGATATTGACGGTGGACACGTTGACAGTGACAAGAGTCAGGCGTTGTTAGAGCAAGGACTAGGCAGTAACGAGGATAATAATGCGCTGCTTAATAGCTTCGTCACACCCGCCGCCAATGAGCTGAGCACCTATGCTGCCGCAAATCAGTTGGCCAGAAATTATGGTCTGACAGGCTTGAATGGTGTTTCGGTTATATCCTTTTCGAGTTCGTCATCTTTGCGCTCGGCAGGCATTGAGGAGGACGGGCCGGTATGTGAAGATGATGGATTTATGAGCGATCCCAATGACTGCACTGTGTTTTATCGTTGCATCTCGAATGGACGCGGCTATAATAAAATTGGTTTTCGTTGCTCCGATGCCACCGCCTGGGATGAATCATTGCAGTCTTGTAACCATGTGTCTGAGGTACGTGCTAATGGTGGCTGCCGCAATCAACCGGAGATACAGAACGATGGCTATGCTTCATCCACACAGTCTTCGCAATCAAGTTATCAGAACTCAACATCATCGTCATCGCAAAACAGCAGCAGCAGTCAGCAAAGCTCTAATAGCTCATCCTCTTCGTCAAGCTCCTCAAGTTCATCAACTACATCAAGCTCAAATCAACAGCAATCCAGCAGCACTGAAAGTTCAACCAGCAGCAGTCAACAATCTAGTTCTGGGTCATCCAATCAAAGCTCAAGCAATAACAGTCAAAGCTCTAACAACAATCAAAACTCTGGCAGCAATCAAAGTTCAAGCAGCAATCAGAGCTCCAACAACAATCAAAATTCTAGTAGCAATCAATCGTCCGGCCATAATCAAAGCTCAGGCTCTAACAACAATCAATCAGGCAGCAATCAAAGTTCCAGCTCTAATAACAATCAATCATCTGGCAACAGTCAAAGTTCGAGCTCCAACAACAATCAATCATCTGGCAGCAGTCAAAGCACTGGCGGTTCCAACAATCAAAGCAGCATTTCAACCGAATGCGAAGACGAAAATACTTACATACCAGACAAAGAAGACTGTGCCAAATTCTACAGATGTCGTTTGGATAATGATGGAAATCTTGAGAAAGTGCCATTTACTTGTGGCCCTGGAACTGTATGGAATCAGCAGGAAAAGGTCTGTGATCTGCCCACAGAAGATCAAAGAGAAAATTGCAATATACAGGCAAGTGGAACGGGTGGAGAAAGCAATCAAGGCAGCGGTTCTGAACAGTCTAGCAGCAATCAAGGTTCCTCTTCTGGTAACCAAACAAACAGCACCAGTTCCAGCTCCAACAACAACCAGTCAAATCAATCAGGCAGCAATCAATCCTCAAATAATCATCAGAGCTCTTCTAACACTGGTAGCAACCAGAGCACTTCTGGCAACACTCAGACTTCAAACAATCAACAGAGTTCTTCTTCGGGCAGCAATCAATCTTCTAACAATCAGCAGGGCTCTTCTACTTCTGGTAGCAATCAATCCTCAAACAATCAGCAGAACAACTCAGGTAATAGCGAATCATCAAATAATCAAGAGAGCTCTTCATCAGCTGGAAGCAATCAATCTTCAAGTAATCAGCAGGGCTCGTCAAATAACCAGAGCTCATCAAATCATGGCTCCGGCTCCAACAATCAATCATCGTCAAGCAGTGGTAGTGAGAGCTCAGGTAGCTCAACAGGTAGTCAAGAAGCCACAACTTCTAAGCCCTCAAACCCCGATGGCGAATGCAAGCACAGTGAAACTTATTTGGCTGACAAGATAAATTGTGCGCGATTCTACCGGTGCGTAGATAATGGTAATGGCGGTTTTGATAAGGTTGCTTTTGATTGCGCACCGGGTACGGTTTGGGATCCAGATACCGAAGGCTGCAATCATCCAACCGACGTCCAAAAGGAACAATGTAAGGCTATGGCGAATGGAACTAGCCAGGGATCCACTGCTAGCAATCAGGGTTCCTCTTCGAGCAATCAAGGATCATCGAGCAACCAAAGTTCATCATCAAATAATCAAGGATCATCGAGCAGCCAAGGCTCATCATCAAGCAATCAAGGATCTTCGTCAAACAATCAAAGCTCTTCTTCCAGCAATCAGGGATCGTCCTCTAGCAATCAGGGATCGTCCTCTAGCAATCAAGGATCTTCATCAAGTAATCAGGGATCTTCGTCGAACAATCAAAGCTCTTCTTCTTCCAGCAACCAAGGATCTTCATCAAGCAATCAAGGATCGTCCTCTAGCAATCAGGGTTCCTCATCTAGTAGCCAAGGTTCAAGCAACCAGGAATCCTCCACGAACAATCAAGGATCTTCTTCCAGCAACCAAGGCTCCGGATCAAGCAATCAAGAATCGTCATCTAGTAACGAGGGATCTTCGTCAAGCAATCAAGGCTCTTCTTCTAGCAACCAAGGGTCGTCATCTAGCAGTCAAGGATCAAGCAATGAGGGATCGTCTTCTAACAATCAAGGTTCTTCATCCAGCAGCCAAGGCTCAAACAACCAGGGATCTTCTTCAAGCAATCAAGGATCAACCTCTAGCAACCAAGGTTCTTCATCGAGTCATCAAGGATCTTCCTCTAGCAACCAAGAATCTTCTTCAAGCAATCAAGAATCTTCATCTGGCAACCAAGGATCATCAAGCTCTACGACACAGAAACCCTTTAAGCCAGCTGAGAAATGTGAAAGTGAAGAAACATTCTTGGCCGACAAAGAAAACTGCTCCAAATTCTACCGATGTGTTAATGATGGCAAAGGAGGCTTTACGAAAGTTTCCTTTAGTTGTCCACCCAATACTGTCTGGGATCCAGAGGCAAACAGTTGTAGTCATCCTGATCAAGCACAGAATTTAAACTGTAAAATGAGCAGTAGTGGCCAAGAAACATCCAGCTCAAGTAACGGTTCAACAAGCAGTAATAATAATCAACAAGAATCATCAACTTCATCAGGCAGCAGTGGGCAATCATCATCTAGCTCAAATAACAGTACATCAGAAAACAGTAACAACAATCAACAAGAATCCTCAACCTCATCTGGAAGCAGTGGTCAAGGTTCATCCAGCTCTGGAAGCGGCTCTTCCTCGAGCAGTAACAACAGCCAACAAGGATCGTCAACCTCATCAGGCAGCAGTGGTCAAGGATCATCCAGCTCCGGAAGCGGCTCTTCCTCGAGCAATAACAACAACCAACAAGGATCATCAGGAAGCAGTGGTCAAGGGTCATCGAGCAGTAACAATCAACAAGGATCAACATCCTCATCTTCTAACAATCAAAGTTCCAGCAGCAGCTCCAATCAAAATACAACATCCTCTACTTCATCATCAAGTTCCTCAACCGAATCAAGTAATTCATCTTCAACATCAACCAGCACATCAAGTTCAAGCACTCAGACAACACAAAAACCTACCACAGCACCTCCATCGAAGCCCTCTGGTAACTGCAATACCAATGGAGAATTTTTGGGCGATGAGAACGATTGCGCTAGATTTTATCGTTGTGTCGACAACGATCGAGGTGGTTATGATAAAGTTGCCTTTACTTGTGGTCCCGGTACTGTTTGGGACAGTGAAATCGCTGCCTGTAATCACGCTTGGGCCGTGAAAAACAAGAACTGTGTAACAAGCACCCAACAATCAGGTGGTAGTATTACCACACAAGCACCAGCACAAGAAGGCACTACACAGTCCACAACATCTCGACCACTGCAACCAACTTCAGGTACAACGCACAGACCTAGTCCAACCGGGAGCGGCATTTGCAAGGAGGAAGGATTCTTTGGTGACCCCAGCGACTGTTCCAAATTCTATCGCTGTGTTAGCAATGGCAAAAATGGTTTTGACCAAATTCCATTTAAGTGCGCGGCTGGTACAGTCTGGGATCAGGACTTGCAAACCTGCAACCACGACATGAATAATTGCAATCCCAGCACCGGAGGTGTCAACGAAGGTCCTGGCGGTAGTGGCACTACAGAATCTGGCAAAGAACCAGGTACCGGCACCACATCCAAACCTTTCCCATCGTCGACTACCTTAGCAACAACTTTGGCCACTACCCAATCAACAGCAACAACAACTTCACAGCCAGGAAGCACTGACCCAACCAGTACTGCTTTGCCAGGTATTTCTACAATTCCACCCAGTACGACTTCACCCGGTAGTACTACAATCCCACACAGCACGACTATGCCAGGCAGTACTACGATTCAACCCAGCACGACCATGCCTCCCAGCACTACCATCACGCCAAATGAACCAATTAATTCCAACACCCAATGCACAAACGAAGGTTTCTACGGTGACAATCAAGATTGCCAAAAATTCTACAGATGCGTACGAAATAACAAGGGAACGTTTGATAAACACACTTTCAAATGTGGCAATGACACTGTTTGGGACGCCGATCTAGAAACCTGCAACTATGCAACAGCTGTTCGGGATCCTAGATGCCGCATTGAGGCAACAACTTTAGAGCCTGGCATGGAAACAACTACAACCGGTAGCACGGGCACTCGACCAACAACAACAGAATCATCAACTCAAACGAATCCTTCAACAACCCAACAACAACAACCCACAAACGCCCCAACTACAACAGCTACTCTCACGCCACCACCAACAACTATTTCTACAAACCAGCCCACAACAACATCTGGTAGCATCTTTTCCTCAACTTCAAGCTCTGAAACTGAGAGCACCACACTGATGCCTTCAACTACCACGCCCGTACCCAATTTACCACCAGGCACCCAATGCCATGGTGAAGGTTTCATGGCCGATCCAAATAACTGCCGCAAATTCTACCGTTGTACCAAAAATGATAACTCTTATTCAAAATATGAATTCATGTGTGCCAAGGGTACGGGTTGGAGCGAAGACAAGCAAACCTGTGATCACGCCGAGAATATAGAACGTTGTGCAAGTCAGACAGAAGCAACCGAGACTACTACCTCGATACCAGGTTACAATCCCACCACAACAGAGCCCACGGGACCACCAAGCACTACGGAAAAGCCCACCAGTAAACCGACTACGGCGGAGGGCTCTACAAAACCCACAACAACAGATTCGCCCACAAAGCCAACCACTACGGAATATCCCACAAAGCCCATCACAACGGAGTTTCCCACTAAGCCCACTACCACTGAATATCCCACAAAACCCACAACTACCGAATATCCAACAAAACCGACAACCACAGAATCACCTACAAAACCTACAACTACCGAATATCCCACTAAACCCACAACCACAGAATCACCTACAAAACCCACTACCACTGATGATCCCACGACCACAGCAACCGCCACAAAACCTACAACTACAGAGACTGCCACAATACCCACAACAACTTCAATGCCCGGCTATAATCCCACAACAACTGAATCATCTTCACAAACTACAACAGAAGAATCTCCCAGCACTACGGCAGAGCCCATAAACTTCAACTGCACTGCCGAAGGTTTCTTTGCCAATCCAGAAGATTGTAACCGCTACTACCGCTGCGTAGATGGTAAGAATAATGGTAACTATCAGGTTTATAGTTTCCGCTGTCCAAACGGCACAGTTTGGGATACATCTGTAGAGACCTGCAACTATGCAGATCAAGTATCTGGTAACTGTTCATCGGGCAGTACAGCGACAACCAGCCGACCTGGCACCACCGTTCAGACATCAGAGCAAACCACAACCAGCCAACCTGCCAACACTACACAATCATCAGAGCAAACCACGGGCACAACTACTTCAGCTGGAACTACAGAAAGACCTACCGAAATGACAACCATTTCCAGACCCACGGAGACAACCACAACGCAGACCACAACAACTGAGTCAGCTGCGGAAACAACAACAAGTGGTTTAGTAGAAACAACCACACATTCACAACCAGAGCCTCAACCTTCAAATAATTCGAGCTCTGCTCCTTGCCCATCCACAACAGAGGGTCAAAGTCTTTATGTTTGCCCCACCGGCTTCCGTCGTCATCCCAAACAATGCGGCATGTTCTATCAATGCAATGAAAACACGGATAGCAATGATCTAAACATTGTCGTCTTCCAATGCCCTAATGGCACGGTATTCCAGGAGCAAGCCTGTCGTTGCGACAAGCCTACATCTAATGATAAGTGTATGGATAAGGCTACGACGAGAACCTCACTATATGAGCAGCAAACAAGAAACTTAAAGATGGTGAGTAACCGAGAACACTCAATAATGTTGTCATTTTTCTGGTTGTGATCTTAACTTGACTCGTCATAGACGTTAAAAAGTAATTTATAAAAGAAAACTCGCTTATTTAAATATTTTAAAATCTGAAGAATAATCAAATGTAAGAGTAGAGACAGATCAACCTGAACGAGATAGATAAATCAGAGGGCTCTCCTATTTTTTATAACGAAATCGAAAACAAACATTTAATATGAACAGAGAATCTACCTAAAAATAATGAAATATTTATCTAACCCCTATCCCAATTCCATACAGAGCCTTCAAAAAAGTTCTGGCTCATATCATCCCAATGCAGTCCATTCTAGAACCCAACCCAGCGAATAATAAATAACCCGCATCTACCTACATTATCTATCAAAAATTTATACTTACCTCTCTTCTTCCCTCAGGTACAGATTCGATCTACGGCCCCACTATGCCCCAAAGAAGGACACTTTGCCCTGAACGATGATGAGTGCAGTCAGCTGTTTGTCAAGTGTGGCTATTCGCAGCAGACGGGACGCATTGAGGGTCAAATTTATCGCTGTCCACAAGGATTTGCCTACTGGAATGTGAGTCGACGCTGCGAACCTGCCAAGAAATTATTGAATTGCACACCAACTAGCTATAATATGGACAATAACTTGCCCCTGGAATGGCTGAACATAGGCCATAGACGTCGCAATCTGCGTATTTAAGCAGCTTTAGTTTAGTTTTTAGAGTGGAGCCACAATTATTTACTGCGCAGGCGCGGTAAGCCTACAAAACTATATGGTTTCTTATACAGTTTGGGTAGCACAGCGCTTGCGCAGCAAATGATGGGCCCAAAGACTTTAGTTTAGTTTCTAGAGGAATTTGTAATAAGTAAGCATAACTAAAGGGTTTTCAAAAATAATTCCTAAAGGGAACTACAATTGATCGTATACATGTCTAAGGGCAATAACAATTCCAAAATGTTCCGTTTTCTTAATCATAAAGTGTTTCCATACAAAACAATGTTATCGTCACGCTTTATCTATATCTGTAATCGACACACGTTATCGCCCTAAGATATAGAGTACATGTCAAAAATTGTCTAAAAATTTCGGTGTTGGTTTTCTAAAAATACCACTGTCAATTATTTTATAATAATATACCCTGTACTAACTGCTCAATGGACTTTAAAACTGTGGCAACAATTACTGCCGAAACGGTACGCCATATTTTTATGTGTATCTAACAAATAATTTAATATTTAATAAAGAAATAAACAATTTGCTTTAATTTTCTTCGTCTTAAAAACGCTGTGTACAGTTTCACAGGCACAGCCTTAACTACACGCAGTAGTAGTAGTTTTTTTCTCAATATAACTGTATTTATATATATTAAGCACGTTCTGAACGCCATATATATTACTTACTATCTAAGCTTAAAATTTATAATAAATTGAAAAATTACAAAAATTACATATACTGCAGTTTTAGATGCACTCCATAAACCATTAGCGAATACACAAACCAGCAGCAATACCTCACAAACCATGCCACTGGTTTAGTTGATTTTTTTCTTTTTGGCAAGCGGTGGTGCAGATGGATTATCTCCTTTATAGAATTCCTTTAGCAGTGTCATTGCCTCGTCGGCGCGCACTCCGCCCGTAATGTTAATTTTGGTGCCCACAACAGCTGCCACATCGACCACTGTCTTGCCGCCAAAACGATCATTCTCGCAGCCATAGATGATTTCCTTGACTCCCAGTGTATGCAAGGCCGCAGAGCACATAATGCATGGTTCCACGGTAACAACGACACTAATTTCACCAAACATTTCACGTGCTGGCAAACCTTTCTCACGGCAGTAGGCCAAGGTGGCGTCAATGCATATGAACTCGGCATGTCGTGTCGCATTCCGGGTCACGTTCACTTCATTGCCGCCACGTGCTATAACCCTGTCCCCGTGCACGAACACACAGCCGACGGGTACCTCGCCGGCGTCACGTGCACGGCGCGCTTCTACAAAAGCTTCCTCCATAAAAGCGGCCATTTTTCATGGAAAATTCACTGCAAAGAAATTTCTAAACGCGTCACAAACAATACGGAGGCGACTACTGCAGCACAAAAGCAACAAATCAGCTGTTTTGTTTTGTTAAGTGGTTGGCAACGCGAACGCACATATGTGTGTGACAATTGCTTTAAAACTGTACTCTGGAATTGGGTCGTTTTTATAATTTTTTTTCATACGTTTTGCTTTCAAAAGATTTCGAATATAAACTGCTTTTGAGTAAAATGGAAATATATGGAGAGATATGACGATAGTTAATGAAATTACAAAGTCTACGGAAAAGGTATACAAAGGTGTAGTTGCTATGCTATCTGATGGAGAATCAAGCACCGAAATATACGCATGCCAACTTTTCAAAACCAAAAAAAGCAAATTATTTAATACTTTTTTATAACATGGCAGAGTACAGCAACAGTTTCACTTATTTGGCTAAAGCGTCTTAACAGTTACTCATCTAAACGTTAATCGTTTTCGGAACTGAGTGTGATGACTGTTCCAACAATGGTGTGTGCTAGCCATTTCAAACGAAAATTTCTTATACGTTAGTACATACATAAATTATAATACTTATAATTGTATATTAAGAGGTAGAATACTAAATTAAAATAAATGGATCTCGTCCGCTCACATACTTAAAAACCCTGCTTATGCCTCATTGCGCATAAATTTGATTAAATCGTGCTGCTCCAAAAACTCCTGCGCTTTATCTGGCCAGTTTGTATTGTTTAAACTACGCGGACTCGGATGCGGCAGTCTTAATACTTGCGCATTTTTACAATAAGTGGAACGTTTGAGCGTTGTGTACACATAGTCACCCACAGCAACGACAATCTGTGGCTGTACTAGCTTAAATTGCAGCTCCAAAGCAGCTAAGCAAACATCACGCACTTGCTGCTTGAAAGGTGCCTTTAATTCACTGGGCGTTATATTATGACCAGCTGCATCAAAGAATGCCAAAGGACAAAAATTGTGCACAAAACATTGCTTGGAGAATGTGTCCAGGCTGTTATTCGCTAAACGCTGAAAGAGTTGCCACAAACGCACGCCGCTGGGTTCTTCAGTTTTGCAGTTTAATCCAGTTACAAGACGCTTGGGATGTAATAAGGGCGGTTGTGAAACCTCGCCAGAGATTTGCATAAGATCACGCACAGTGCGCACATTGCCAAAGGGCACCTGGAGATTTACTAATTGTTGTTAATGGGTTTGTTGCTGAAACAAAACCAACTTACGCCCGTTTGCCCCATGCCATTGGGTCCAGGATTCATGCCTATGAACATCAGTCGCTTGGTGCCATCCAAATAACGTCGTAGATAAGCACAATGTAGTCCAGCCGCATAATCCACAGGATTATAGCTGCATATAATAACACCCTGCTCAGGTAAGCCCATGTCCTTAAGCTGCTCATTGAGTTGGTTTTCGACCTGGTAAAAACGCTGCCAAAGTGGTGCGGTAAATAGTTTGGAGATGCTGCAATCTGGAAGCTCTTGCACACATTCTTCTGCTTGAGTTAATGCAATAGCTGCAGTTTTTTGCTGCAGCTTACGTTTAAGCATATTTTAAATTTCTGTAAATGTATCGCGGTAAAAATTGCTATACTATATAAACAGCTGTTTTACCTGGGTTGCCAACTGGTTTATTGCGGGGCATTAAAAGTTACACACACACACTTACGGATTAAAATTAAATGATAGGTAAAATATTTGAATTTGAAACTATTAATTCTTATGCAGGTATTCATCTAGTTTAGCTGCGTTGTCCTTAGCGAATTGTGATCTCATCTGCTTAAGATCCTTTTCTATATTGTTCTTTAAAACTTTCTCGAATATTTGTAGGAATTGCGAAACCTGTTCCAATCACAAATAAATCTTTAGAAGTTGTTTGTTTCCAATTAAAGGCAAACTTACGGTTAAATCCTTTTCTGGGCAGCCCAATTTAACAAATTCACATTGTGGCGCATGTTTGAGATGCTCCTTCCAGGGCTCGTCCTCAGATTCCCAGCCATCCAATGTTTTGCCGCAAACAAAACAAGTCGCCGTATCATTCTCACGTTTTGTGCCAGTCCAATAAAAACCCGCCTCTGCCATCTGCAACACAAAAATTTTAGAATTTTTAGAATTTCATGTACAGCTGCTTGCTATTGTATGGCTTACCTTGGCTATGCTGCAAGGAGAGTTGTCTGGAAAGGGCCAGTCCTGAAAACTTTCAACCCGATGTTTTTCCAGCAAATTGTACTTAAGAAAAGCTTTCAGTTTACTTTGGTTTGCTGCATCTGCTGCTGCTTCCATTTTGAAATTATTATTAATTTACTTATATTTACCACACACAATATTTGATTTATTATTTATTGAACACAAGCGTCGCGCGTCTTTATTGTTGCTAGGGTTGCAGCGACATATCGATATCGTTTAATTTGAATACGATATTTTATTTACGTTTTTGGCACTTTCTAACACTTAACGCGTCCAGCTGTCAGTTTTTAAACTTAAAACACATTTTGTTTTCGTTTGCTTTGTATTTGTACGCCGTGTATTGGAAGAAAGCATTTTTGTCGCTAGTAAGCTCTGAATATTTTATATTCGCTTCATACCGCAACACTTACTGAATGCCATCAGCTGTTCTGCAATGTGTTTTCGCCAGTAGTTTCGCTATTTTGAACGCGTGTGTGCACACTGTTTCTCATTTATTTGTATTTTGTAGAAACTTTCATATAAACACACAGAAAATCAGTTAATCAAAAGAAAAATATAAGTAAAAAGCAAACAACATTTCTTATTTATTACTGATTTTGCGAAAATATCTGAAACGTTTATTCGCTGTTTATTTTATAATAACAGCGTTAAATAATAATTATTTAAAAAAAAAAAAGAAAGTGCAGCCTTAGAAGTAAAACTACTACTGCCCGCTGCATTCATCCTCCCAAGAATAAAGCCCGATGCAGCGCAACCTAATTAAGAGTACGCTTAGTAGGTCACCGTCGCGCCACGCTGCCCAGCCAGCCTGCACATAGAGCCCAAGGACACCAAGGCGTAATCAAGGAATTCTCACACACACATACACACACACGTACCTTACAAACGCCAGCCCCATACGCATACACACACACGCACGGACAGATAGCATTTGGCAATGAAACTTTGCACAGGCAATGAGCTCCAGATTTGAAAACCGCTTCAGTCAGCTCGAGCTGCGTCCCATGGCGAACGAACGCACTAGGAGCAGTGCCAAGGAAGAAATAAATAAATTAAACCACGAACTGATTGAGGAATGTAAACGCAGCCACGAGGATACAGTGCTATCACGTCATCTACGTCACGAGCTTGAAAAGTAAGTATTGTATATGTAGTTAACCTATATACCATTATATTATATTGTTGTTATGATAAGACCGAAGAATACTGAGCAAATTTGTCGCGAGCTTGATAAGCAATTATGCCAAAAATATCTTTGCTGAACTTGTTGAAAACGTCATTGAACCTGCCGCTTTATCAACAACATGCTAATAGGAAGCAATTCCACAATGTTTAATGATAATTAAGAACACTGTTCTACACAATTACCATTGCTTTGCGAATATAGTATTTGTGCAAGCCAAAAACTAATAGTTCATCTGGACTTTAAAATGTAGAGTGTTTCTAACTGCAGCTTCTTCGTCCAAACGATCTTTTCAACTATATTGCTTACTGAAACCAAAGTAGCATCGATAGGCCAAATTGATTATCCACTTGATCTCCATGCGGTCATTTTTCTTCGTTGCCTTTATAGAATACTTGCACGATATCAAAAGGATCGGAGAGTTTCTTCCATTCCCGAAAGGAGCTACAAGTACTGCTTAACGTAATCCCACATTCCTCAGCGCGTTATTAAATTTTGCTTTGTGGATGGTGGCTGTTGTTGCTACCCAAAAATTAATTTATGCGTTCATAGATAATTAAATCTTACATAAGTAATGTTAAAATCGAGGAATCGTTATTTCAGATATTAAGAAGTTTTGGGTTTAGTATCAGTGTATCCTCCTGAAATAACTTCTTTCCGCACAAAAAAACGCATGCTTACCTCCTGTAGAACCTGTCCTCCAACCAATTTCTTATTTCACACAATGTTTCACACCTTATTTGCTTCTTTTTTCCAGGCATCCACGTGAATATCGTCGCGATGTGGTTAGGAAACAGCGCAGCGGCTGTGCCCCACTCTTTATTGCATGCAAAAGAGGCGCGGTAGCCATTGCAGAGTTTTTGATTACCGTATGCGAGGCTGACATTGAGCAGCGAGGTCACTTTGAGGTGCCCGAGGATAATAGTTTTCATTATGTTTCTCCCCTATGGGCAGCCGTTGTGTCCGGCAAGTTGACCATGGTCAAGTACTTGGTGCACATTGGCTGTGATATTAATGCCACCTCGGATTCCGGTTCCACGCCCGTGCGCAGTGCGTGCTATATGACACATATTGATATTGGTAAGTTAACACACAACATATTGGTTCGTGCTGTATGACTTTGAAGGTTATTTAAATGTTAAATGTCGAATTTAAGTACAGTTCTATCGTGTAACGGGCGTAATTTATGCCACCTTTGCTCAAAGTTTAATATCATTTAATAAATTTTCACGCTTTTTAGTGAAATTTCTGGTGGAAAATGGTGCTGATATCAAGAAGCCTAACATTAATGGCGGGACCTGCCTCATCAATTCGGTGCAGTCCGTGCAGCTGTGTCTGTATTTGGTGCGCCGTGGTGCAGATATAAATGCACGCGATATACAAGATAAGACTGCTCTACACTATGCCATTCAGGAGCACAGACTGGATACAACCAAGATGTTGATTGAACAAGGTGCAGATCCATTTGCCAAGAGCCGCTACGGTGATGATGCTTTGCGCACGGCTTGCCTGAAGGGTGCACATCATATATTTGATTTTCTAAAAAAAGAATTAACCTATCCGCCCGTGCGCATAGCTGAGGCACATGAGCTGATGGGCTCTACATTTCTGGACGAGCACAATGAGTCGAGAGTATGCATACTGCACTGGCGCATGGCGCATCATATACGCTCTGCTTTTACGCCGTATGTTGAAAAGGAACCCAAGGTGCCGCTGCGTGAAGCATATGAAAACGCAAAGGAGTTTGTGACACTGGAGGAACTAGATAATATTGCAACGGACATGGATGCTATGCGCACGCAAAGTTTGTTGATCTGTGAACGCATTTTGGGACTGACACACAAAGATATGTTATTCCGTCTGACATTTCGTGGCGCCTCCTATGCTGATTCCTTGCAGTTGCAACGTTGCATAGATCTCTGGCGTTTTTTGCTTGAAGTGCGCGTTAACAATTGTTCCATCTTGCACTTTGAGACCTGTTTTGCGGCCAATGCGTTGGTACGTCTGATGCTGGACTTGCATGTACGCAACTCCAATCATTTACGGAGCGATGCCAGGGCGCGTGTGTTGCATCAGGACAATCTGTTGCCACGCTTTGAGGATGTTTTGGGCGTATTTTGTACCCTGGCCGAAAGTGCTGTGGAGGTCAAGGAACTGCTGCAAGTACGACCCACTTTCCGGCGACATCAGGAGAACTTTGATCGTGTCATGCGTTGTCTGGCTCATTTGATATATCTGCTTATCAGCACCGTCCACACAGAGGCTCAACGAAGGCTCATTTATAAGGCCGTACATTCAACAGTTGTGGCAGGAAATTTACGAAGTTCCAGCACTGCCGACACACTGTTGCACTTGTGTGCATCCCGTTTAAATGTAATTAGAAGCGGCTACGTGACCGATGATAATTTTATCGATGTAGGACGTTTGTATAAGATTTTTTTTAAGTGCCACAAATAATTTTTTTTTCTAATTCCTTAGAAAACTGTCTTCCCCAATGGTGATGTTATCAAGCTGCTTATTGACTGCGGCATTGATGTTAACATTAAAAATGAAGCTAAATCCACACCACTTCATGTTGCCTGCCAACCCTATAATTACAATAATGAGGTAAGTTATAGGCCAACTCCTAACTGATTTATATAAATATAAAATGTCTGCTAAATCAATTTGTTTAATCACTTGCAGATAGTTGATCTACTCCTTCGATGCGGTGCCGACATTGATCAGCCGAATCGAGCCAATGAGCGTCCCTACAACTCCATTGCTTCCAATCCCACCAATACCATACCCTTGCTCAACTATGTAACACTGCAGTGCCTCGCTGCGACGGCAATAAGCAAGCATAAGGTGCCCTATAAAGGTCATCTGCATCAACAGTTGGAGCAATTCGTGCAGCGACACGAACCGTAAGAAAATTGTTCAGGAACTACGGAAATGGGTGCCGTCAAAATTCTCTATAAATATATATATATATTTTAAAGCTATTTGGTCACATTGTTTTCAAAATTTCACCAGTGTGTACTGTTCGCATTAACACTCACTAACTGTTATTAAGAAACAGCGACAATTTCTCATATTTCTGTTGAACCGTCCATCAAATTTGTTGCAACATCAAAGTTTTTGGTTTTGTTAGTGATTTGCAACTACGGTGGCGCAACATTGATGTGATGATAGATTACATGGGAAACAAGCTATATACTATGTGCATGGGTGCATAAGCAAACGAAAACAAAGAACTGATTCCGAGAAACATTTGACAGACCAGTTACAAATCTAACGAATATATTTGGTACATCCAACTTTAGTTTCAATTTCCTTCACTTTAACAGAAAATATGAGAAAACGTGTTTGTCTTGAATGTTAAACGAAAAGCATAAAAAATCTATGTAAGCGATCAACGTGATATTAAAACTGTATAGAAAACATACCTATGTGAATCAATAAAATTTTAGAATACTTACAAGGAAAAAACGATACAGAGCACTTAAGCAAACTGAGACATATATAAGAAGCAAGCTTATGCGCCACTGTTCAATTAGATTTTAGAAGCAACACGTATTAATGCCAATATACTTTATACACTATCTATGTAAACGCCTAAAAATATACAATTAGAATAACTAATTTAACACTTGTTGAGTAACTAACAAATGAATGAACTTCATCTGCATAGATTTTATGGGCCAAAAAATTCTAACAAAACTCAACTCTTTGGCCTAGCTTTAATATTTTTGGTAATATACTTATTTAAAAAGCTTTTAATGGCTTCAACTTACTATGATGATGCTTTTTAGTTTTATGTACATAATGTTTTTTAAATTCAATTGAAACAATTGTATTGCATTGTGCATAAATATAAGTTACAAATTGAGATTGTACTATATAATGTGTAAGTAATTTTAAACACTTTCTATGAGACTTATGCGTATGATATGATATGTGTGTCCATAGTAAGTTTTGCTATGAGTTGAGTATAATTTGCAGAACAGGCACACTTTACACATGACATGCATCCATACAAACATACATATATATTGTACGTATTATAGATATACACATACATATATAATATATTCAATAACGAATAATACTGAAATTCGTACAGTGACAAATCTAATCAATAAAATGAACGTTTACAGTAAAATGTCAATAAATTTGGTTGATTTTTAGCATTATGTAAGCTGGAATGACGTTGAGCAAAACACGCAGCTCCGTCAAGGTTGGAAAGTACTTCTCCGAACCTTTTGATACAACTCTTCAACTTAGTGATGGGAGAGAATGTTGCGTAGGACCGGATTGTATCGAAACGTGACCGTTTTCTATAAAAGTATCCAATTGCTTGGCTACGAGAATGATATTGACATCTATGGTCGTAACATGCGAGATGTTACCGGAACCTTTGCTGCTATTGAAAGTGAACCTGTACTTGTAATTATTTGTGTTATTGCCAGTCAAAAAGGAAAAGATTGTGTAGTCTAAGCCAAAGCAATATTTCTGGGTTTTAAAGCTTAAGTTGAACTGGTAGTCCACAATGCGACCCAATAAGACCATATATATGTAGAAGTTGAAATATGTTTAAAACAGCGCGAAATTACTGTCAATATATTTTAAAATTTGGATTTGTTTCACGAGTCCTTACATTAGTGATGTAAGTCCAGACCAAAACATCGATGTTTACCATCACAAAGTCCATCGACATTGAGACATCGATGTAGGTCGATGCATCGGACTAAAGACATCGATGCATCGATGGTTTTCCGATGTTTTATATTTACAAATATAGCTTTTTATTCTAGAAGAAACTTCGTTATATAATACAAAATATGTGAACTAAAGTTATCTAAACATAAGAAGATATCTAGATACTATATAATACAGACCAATAGATCTACGATCTATGTCAATATAAAAGTGATCATAACCGTACCTTTAGCATTCTATTTCGCTGAGAATTTGGCCTTTGAATAAACTTTGAGATGACTCTCTCAGTTCTGCAAACACTATTTGCAAAACTGTGAACATGTTACTTACATTGGCATGATCTTGAATAATAGTATGTTGGCGAACGAGATGGTGAAATGTTAGATGGTTTTAAATGTTTTGCCGATGCATCGTATGTTCGCATCGGAAAATGACAGGCCAACCATCGATGTATATTTTACGCCACTACCTTACATTCTTCATCATTAGGCTAAAGCGGAGTGAGCTTTTTCGACATTTGTTCCAAGTAGTACAACTCTTGTAATCTTCTATATAAAAAAGCTGGCATTTGTTTAATCAACAGTTTCGCTTGTTAATATTGCTGATAATGTGAGAAATTAAAAACATACTACAATTTTTTCACTGTTGAGTCTGTTAAATCGACACATGGAAAAATATTAAAATGTTGACTATGTTTTTTTTTAATCTTAAAGGAACTGTGGTAGCAATTTGATTCGGATTATGCATTAGATTCATAAATGTCGTCACCACCGATGGGGCTCATCAAATTGTGATTTTGTGGCGATGGGGGAGAGGTGCTTCCGCTAACTATACATCGTCACATCAAAATGTTAATGAAATCTGAAAAAAATCGATGTTTTCATGTAATGTTTACTTTTCTTTTAAATTTAAAAATATCCATCAAAGATATTACATCAAATTTTAAATTATTGTCTTAAAATATCTTCCATTCGCTTTTATAACAGCTCTGTGCATCCTATCTACAATGATTCACTTGATATTCTATTCCAAGTTTCTAGGAATGCTAACAGTTGTTTTTTGGTTGCACGGTTTGTGACGTCACATTAGAGGAAGTTGCCCAAATTTGACTACTTGTGAGAAAGGGGGAGGAGGGGTTGATAATCTTCAAAATTTTGGTGACGTCATTTATGAACAGCCCCTTAGGGTAGTTCCGAATACCTTGTAACAATTTTTATTAGTGGAAATGCTATTGTTGCCACACTTAGTGGCGCCGCCTTGAGCTGTTAATGTGAATGCGTCCTAAAATTAACAGCAATATTAGCAATAAATTAAGACACCTCTAACTTTTCAATCGCATTACCTATTCAAAACTTTAAAAAAAAAAATGCACCGAGCATTATTAAAAAAACAGTTTCGAGTTATCTTCACCGCACATTTTTCAGTTTTTCGTTGCAATAACACTAACCGAGCTTATTAAACTTGCTTATAAAACTATTATTATCCATATTAACAACAATTTTGACGTTGTAAACCAGGCAAGTTCCGAAAGAGAACACATAACTTTAGGAACGTGTTTTTCAAGCAGTGATTCAAGACTTCGGCCAACTCTTTGGTCATTTTTGTGGTGAACACAATAGCTTCGAAATTTTGTAAACTATTCTGTCTGAGGTGATCAGATGAGCCTTAAGAGTTATGATTCAAATTAAGTTTCAACATTTGAATAAAGTAAAATAAAAAAAGATTTAATTTCTTTGCCCTGTCGGTCAAAACTCTTTAAAAGAGAGTGAACGAATTTTGAATTTTCCAAAATTTTAGTAATGACTAAGTTACCTGCGTTTTAAGGACACGACAAGCATTAAAATTGCGATGTCTCGTAATCCGAGTTAAATAAATTGACTTCCGGACTCGTATTTTGTGAGCTGTATCTTCGGACAGGATATATATTTTATATATAGCCATAATTCGAAAATAGGACTAGAAAATCCAAACGTTTTCGGAATCGAAATCCGAAATTTACCGGAAAAGGCATGTTTTAGCCAATTTGTTGTAAAATGTAATAAAATTTTTTTGTTTCAATCAAAAATTAGACTTCCATTATGATATGATCCTACTGACTAACATCTTCAGGCAAAATCCTGGACAAAGAACTCAATAAAATATTTGGCGCTCCACGCCAAGAGACGCCCATAAGTGCCATCTGTCCGTCGGTATGAGTCGCTAGTTCTGTGAGACCAATAAAAAAAAATTTTACCAAAAGATAAGTTTCAAGAATACTGAAGTTATAGGCATAAAATTAATTTTTGCCACCCATTCCATAATAGGAAAACTTCTCAATTGGAATTTCCCAATAGGAAAATGCTTACAGTCATATCGAACTTGTGAAAAGAGAAATAAAAGTAGATGCTGCCGTTCCCATTTCACTGTATGCTGGATTTTGTGTTTATGGGGAAAAAGCGTATCCCACTGTCGGGCACCGTCGCAACTATCTGTATGGGTGGACCTCTATAGGTGGTGAAACTCAAAAATTTTACCTTTACAAGATAGCAAACATGCACTTCTACGCCGAACTTAGTAACCTCAGTGATTGTTTAACAGCTTAGAAGAATTTCTTTAAACACTATTTTACTACCAATAAATCAACCAATATTTATACTAACTTTAATATTTATTAAAATTATGAAAAACATACTTAGTACATTGTGACTGAGTAGCTTAACTAAGTGCATGAAATACTCTACTATATAAAAAAATCAACAGTCAAATTTGTTGCGCCATAATCACCAGTAAAGCACACAGCGCAGAAAGGTAGTGCCCCACTCCCAAGGACTTTCCTCCGTTTCTTAGGCCAGTATAACTATCAACAATGTGTATCTTCCAGCCCATATTCGCATGTGTAAAGGAATTATAGTAGACCGTATCCGGCCATGTGATATTCGGCGTAATCTCTAGCAAAGCTGGCGGCTCCTCACTGCAAGTTGTTACCAAGGAACGATTGAACTTCTTGAAGGTAGCGAAATTATCATCTAAGCGTCGATCATAGTTTTCGGGATAGCGCGAAATGCATAGAGGACCCGCAGCCGTAGGCTTAGGCCTACCACGTCGTGTAAATTCCACGCCAGCCAGCACACGGATTTCACTCTGCTTGACATCGGACAGGCGATCATAACCACCGCGTGGCTCATCTGTGATCACTAACGGATGATAGTGTTCCGGTGAGTGCGGATTATTACCACCGCGTACTTTGAATGTGTAGGTAAGACCTCGTTTTAAAAAGAGCTCTGGTATCATGAGTCCATTGATATACCAGGCTAGTCCGCTAGAGACATGTCCGGTTATGCCTTGATAGCCTCGTAGACCACCCGAGGGACCCAAATACGCATTGAATGTTCTGACGGTGCTGTAAGTAGTTTACAATTGGTAAGTATACGTATACAGTGGATAATACGTGATACTTTACTTACGCATCGGTAATGCGCGCACGCTCCCATAGCTGTACAGGATTGTCAACGCGCTTGGTAAAGCTAAAGCAATCATTGACCGGCTCTGTCGTATTAAAATCAATTACAATATCGCTTTTGGGATAGTAAGTATGAAAAGCTGGTTCATTATTTGAATCCAGCTGCCCAAAGGCCCAGATAACATAATTGCTTCGATCCAAATAGATTTCCTTGTCGCCATCATCAGCTGAAAAGATTTATTAGATGATTTAATGCCTAAAAATGATGACGATCATAGGAGCTAAACGCAGCTAAGAGCTGGCTAACTTACATGACTTCAAGAGCCGCCTACAGCTGATTGTATTGATGCCATCCTTGCGACTGTAAGTATTCAGTTGAAAACTGTCCAAGCCACCCACTACATCATCACGACATACGCCCTTATTCTGGCCCAGCACCTGCACACAAGGCGCTAGCGAAGTTATGTTATAATCCACAGTATAGCCTCGTATATCGTCCATGTAGGCCACTACGGCATCGCCACCAATCATTTGGCTAGAGCTATCCGAACCCGAGATCCCGAATGACATATAGTCCGTCTTGGCCAATTGCCCGGAAAGCTGAATTGTTATCTGAGGTCCAAAGACCTCCCAAGAAACTTGAAAGTCCTTGTGAAGTTGCCGGCAATTAGGTAATGAGAACTCATACGGCGTTATTTTGACCAAGGAAGGCGGTACATTCAGACCATCGGGTATGAGCACATGACCATAGTTCTCATTGTCAGCAAGATCATAGATACTAATCCAATCTATATCGAATATGGTCTTATCGCCGGGAAGTTCCAAAGTAATGGTTTCCTTGTTATATTTGCGTATGGGGTCCAGGCTAGAAGATGAAAAATATAGAAGTTCTTTAAGCTTTTATTTGTTTTTTTTTTTTTGTCAAGTCGGTGATCCCAGAGGTGGGCCTGGGTTTCGTGTAGTACTGCGATAGCTTCTGCTCGCTATTAATCTGGCAACAAGTTGACGCGCAACCTCCACGTGGTGGCCCCTGGTTAGCTGTCTTAATTGCCAGCAATTGAGCTATGTGCACAGCAAAGTCAGCTCGGTTTTTAAAAGAGTCGTGACTAGGGTTTGAGACCTACCACGGAAAACACCAATTGCAATATAAGAGGGCGGAAAATAAACACGCCTCGGATAAGGAAATGCCGAAAGTTGACGATCCTCGCTTTAAGGATTAGTCAAACCATATATGAAAATATGATTTTAAAGACTCTCATTTGTCTTCTCAGAAAGTGAAAATATGATTTTACAGTTTGGCTTTTATATGTCTAATACTTACTATCCCTGTTCATCTGGCACTTTGCTGCCGCGACTTGAGGGCTGTGCGCCCACGCCCGTCCAGAAGAAAGTACGTTTGCCACGCCCATCATAGGTGAAATCCATAATTCTAATGGTTTTTGAGTCTAGTATTTCAATGCTGCTGCTGCTGACATTGTGACTACGTTTTGAGAAAGTGCCCCCCGTTTGTGGACGCGGGGGCTCAAAATCCTCTGGTATATAAACATCTCCAAAGTTATTCTGATTATTTAGATCGTAAACAGCCAACCATTTGATTTCACTCATTTTCTTGCGGTCGGGTAGAGCAAGTGTGAAGTCTTTATTATGGTAGCGATCCAAGATGTTGGTTCTGTGAATTCACAATACGGTAAGTAAGATAGTTTAATAGTTCTTCTTTTCTACTTCTACTTACTTTCCATACTCATCTGGAACTATAAAGCCCTGCGGACCTGGTCGATTACTGGCGCCAGCCCAGAAGAAAGTATCCGCACCATTGCCATCATAGTTGAAACCCACCAAAAGAAATGTATACTCATTCACAGCGTAAACATCACCAGAGACCTGATGATGATAGGAATTAATTTTTCCCAGATATTTGCCTTGATATGGTCCATCTTCATCATCATCCTCAGCGACAGCTATAAATAGTTGATACAGCTAAGTTATGATAATATAAAACTAAGGGCTAGACCTATAGACACCGTTATTTCATAACAAATGACTTAGAGCACAAACTTGTTTATGGCAAATTCTCAGGCCGACTACTTAATAACTCAGCAATGGGAGCAAACGCAACAGTTGCCGAGACGGCGAGTGTAGACCAGTTTCACTAGTTTTACATGAAAGTGAATTTGTTTTTGTTGTTGCCATTTGCCGTTACTGTTACGCTAGTCTTCACAAGAAACAGCAACAACTAAAAATTTCTCTTTCATTTTTGCTTGCATTTTATTGACTTGGTCATTACTTTTGTTTTTAATACTCTTAATGAAAGTATATTTACTATTCATCATCTTAGCATCAGAGCTATAGAATAATAAGCGAAATAACGGTAAAATAAAGACATCTTTGAAAAACAAGAAATTGTACAAACTCATGTTCAACATTTCTTAGGTTTGAATGAATATATTTGAGCTCCGAAAAATAAAGGGTACTTTGGCTAAACCAAAATATTATTTCATAGCAAATAATGAGCTGTTCTTTTCTCTCTGGTTTAAGTTGTAAGTCCTTCAAAGTGATTGAGATGAAAAGAGCTAAAATTGCTCTAACTTGAGTTCAATTGTTTTGGAGCTAAGTATAATTTGAGGATATATTCGAACCTTTGTTCTGGGGAAACCATTTTTTTTTTGATCTGGCCAAACATTTATAGCCCATGCAGGCAATTCATAACAGATTTTATTCTGTTGAATGTTATTTTATTCCATTTCAATAAAAATCATAGCTCAAGAAATCGTTTTCAGTAACACAATCTACTCGTTTTAAGAAGTTTTTTTGCTGCAATGATGTGAATTCCTTAAATTTGGGGAAAACCTTTTTTTTCGTTGACCTTTATTTGTCAGTTTTCTGTCACGCAATTTCTTAAGTTCGGATCAAAATCGGCTTCAAGCCGCAGTAGAGGTTTTTACAAATAAGATTGAAAAGAAAAGGGATGTTTATGAATGACAGACAAAATAAGTTAAATAAAACAAGCATGGCATTCAATTTGTTGTGGGAATCGAACTAATTTCATAATTCTTATTTCTTGGATTTAATACGAATTATGTATAAATATTATGGACTTAATTCTTGCATAATTGAAGTTCATATAAATGGTGTTGTATACCAATAAAATAAGTAATTCAGTTTCGAATGGAAAATCCTGATATCGTATTAAAAAAGAACCAAAATTGTTGTCTTATTCGTAATCAACGACCCCTACCTTACCGGAGAAAGGTATGTTTTAGCATTAAGGCCAAATTTGTTGTAGTGGGATTCGGGCACACTGAACAAAGAAGTAGAAATAGATCTGAAGCAACCCGCATAGGCACATAATACAATAGCCAAGCTCAAAGATCTTAATTTTTTGCACATAGCTGCCAAGAGCACAATGGACTGCTTCGAAAGGGTATACAAATTGTTGCTTGTCTTTCGCACTACTTATATTTTTTGCATTCGCTACGCATAACTTATAGATACTTTTTGTATAACTATGTATCTTAAGAGCTACGTATTGTTGTATATATATACTTACAAGCCACTCTGGGCAGGCTAAAGCAAAGCAGGAAAAGGGTTAAAAACGCCACCTTTTGTAACTGGCCAGTTGGGTAACTACGAGAACTACACAAAAGGCGTAGAATGCCTTGCATATTGCCAACGGGCCATGATATGGCCATCAATGTCATTGCGCGCACTCCACGTACACAGAAAAAAATCAACTTATTGTTAGTGTAATTGAATTTCTACACAATTTAATAATGCAGTCTGCTCATTTTTGGTTACTAATTTGATGATTTATAAATATTTGGGGAATTTTACATCGATTTTTGTTGTTTTCTTATGCTCTCCCGCGTTTGTCTTAAGGTCGTTTTGCAGTCGTCTTTGTTGTTATATTCAGTGGTTTAAAACTGGTTTGCAACGCAGTTCCGGCGTTTTCTATCGTTCCGCTATACTCGCTCACACACACGCACACAGACGACCGAAATCAAAATGAAGCAAAACCGCACGCGTCCGCTGCTAAACTTCGACTGAGCGGCTCTAACCGGCCAATAGCATGGCCAACTCTTTGGGAGTCTAGCTTAAATTTTTGGCTTCTCTGCAACTGCGCGCAGCTTTTGAGAGCGCTGCTCTCAGAGTTTACGTGACGCGCATGCGCCGCTTTTCAATGAGTTGCGGCGACGATTTTGGATATGCATGCGTATAACGGTATTTTTTATGCACTTTTGTCAAATGAATGAAATTGCGATTTAGTTCTTAAATTGACTCTCAAACATTATAAACAGTTACACGTAGAAGTTTCTTCTTCTTCTTAACTGGCCAATAAACCCGTTATCGGGTTACGGCCTGATGTAAATACATTCTTTCATTAGAATTGTGATTTTACGTGGTGGGTCCCAATCCCTTAGCACAACACTTTTAAGGGCCTACTGGTCTCGAAAGATTCCAGAGTCATTGTTAGTCGCCTCATACGACAAGCTTTGACCTGCTGAGGTGTTATTCTCTAACCCGCTCACCACACGTAGCAGTTACTATCTCTTAATTTGGACTTAGATCGTTCAAGCTCCTAAACTAACGCATTAATGACATCGTGAAATCTAACTTTTGTGGGAGGAATAAAAGACAGTAGACAGGCTTAGTTTAATAGTTTACTATATAAATATCTTTATGTACTTTTGTAGTCTTTGGTCTCACGTTCCCGACCATGATGGAATAAACAAAGGTGTGCTCACTCTCAGTATTTTCAGTTGCCAAAATCTGTGTGAGCGAAAGCTCAAAAGCTCAGGTTTATGTAAAAACTGACAAGACATGTGTGTATGTATGTGTAACAACAACAAGAATAACACCTTTGTTTATTCCATCATGTTCCCGACTGACTCCCTGTTCGTTAACATTCCTCTCAAGGAGTCGTAATTTACAAAAGCCTTACAGCAAGAGAGTCAGGGCGAATATTAACAGTTATTTAGCCTACATTTACATACATACTGTTTACAAATATATCCTTGGCAGAATACCTCAAAGATGCCAACGCAAACTATCCTAAAAGTAATATACTCTGGGGTTGCCAGCAATGTCTTTCAACCAAGTTTCCACCCAATTGCCATTTGTGGGTATGTCAGGTATCAACTCAAACCGATTTTCAGCCAAACAGCCATTTGTCGATGTGCCAGAAATATCTTGAAGATCACCGGAAATCGATCTGGCCGAATTATTTTTATAGGGAATTTAGAAGAAAATTTAGTACAAAACTTCTAGAGATTGCTAGAGCACACCTCAATCTGACTCAAAATCTTTGTTGTGTATTTTGTTCTATTCGTAGGACTTAGCTTTAAAACAGGAATTGACGTAAAAAATAAAGTCGGAAACCATCAAGTGTGCCACAAAAAAGACTACTGTTTACTCCAGTAAACATTTAAATACCCTCATTTCGAGTAGGAACGCATGGTCCATTGGAAATCCAGCACACCCGATTCCATCTCCATCCTTAAGGACGCCTCAAGACTAAATAGTTTGAGGTCAGAACAGCTTAATATTAAACGAGCTTCAAATCTCCCGGAACTCTGCAGCGTGCTCCAGTCGGATGTTCTTGCCATAGACGGGCACTAGTAAGCCTTAGACTTCAGCAATGGGTCGGACAACATAAACATAGCGATAGCCAAGGGGCTATCAAATTCATAAATTCATCAGATTATCAAATTCGATATCGGTAAGAGCTGACACAAATAACTACTCGATATGGCTCAATAGTTCGTAATTAGCCTGATTTTAGTTCTGGGTTATTGGGACATTGAAGGGAAAGGTATACTTTATGAGCTCGCTTTTTTTTGACAGAGGCAATAAACATACCGATGTCTAACAGTAAGCTACAAATTCGTGAATTCTTCAACCAAAAGACTAATATTATAAGACAAAATGTGCTATAAATACATACTAAATACTATAAACCGGAATTGCCTGGAAATAATGTTTGGAATTTATGCTTGCTATCACCGGTCAGTCACTGACTAGTAGGTGTCCTAGCAGCAAGGCTCGATGCTCCATTCAATGACCTTAGCAGAAGCTGCGAAAATGAAGAAGAGCAAGAGCCGGCTGAGCCCTCTTTAAAAGACTGCTGGAAAAACACTTCTTTGACAGCATATCTGAGCTGTCCAGAATTAGCTGCAAACGGATTTCAGACTATTTCGGCACCTGCATGGTCTTTCTGTCAAAGTAGCTTCTCCGAATCATTTGATACCAAGCGAGGCTTCAGATATCGCCTAAGCCCTCTCCTACGACCTCTTTAACCTTTTGATGGAGAATGTGTTTCGAAAGGCCGAAGTACATCGGAACGGGATTGTATTCTATAAGGATGTCCAGTTGCAGATGATTTTGATATCGTCGGGAGTACTAAACGAGCAGTTACCTGAGCCTTTGCGAAAATGAAAGAGAATCTGCCAGGGTGGGTCTGGTGGCAAATAAAAGCAACACGAAGTGTATGCTTTCTTCGAGTAAAGATACACAGCGGTTGGACTCTCGGATTGATATTGAAAACTATACTTTTGATGTTGTCAAGGATTTCGTCTACTATGAAAAACGATGTCTGCATGGAGATCAAGCGGAGAATCACTGTTGCCAATAGATGTTACTTTGGTCTCAGTAGGCAAATGAGTACTAATGACGCTCATCCTTCCCGTTTTGCTTAGTCTGATGAAAATGCCCTAGGAGTGTTTGAGCGGAAAGTACTCCGTAAGATCTTTGGCCCTCTACGCGTTGACAACAACTACGGAGGTCAGGCTGTGCGTATGGATGAAGAAGCTCCTACGAGAAGGGTCTTTAATGCGGATGCGAAGGTAGGCGCCGAAGGGGCAGACCATGTCTCTGTTGGAAGGACCAGGCAGAGTGTACACCAGCTACCTTTGGTATCACCAATTGAAGAAGGCGCGCGCAAGGCAGACGCCTGGAGGAGAGCTTTACATCAGGCCGTAAACAGGTAACGGGTCGTAAGTAAGTAAGATGGTGCCTTGTGTATTTTAAGCGGGAAAGGAGTCCAAAATCCATGCGGCGTTACAATGGGCCAATTATGCCAGGGGAATAAACCTAAGTGTATGACAATAATTAATTTCTTCTTCTAACTCCCCCAACTCCTGAAATGAAAACAGCATTTTCAATGTTAATTTTTTATGTCTTATTTTTTATTTCTCATAACCTTTTGTTTTATTCAATTTGTTGCTTGCAAAACTAAATTGTATTCTTAAGTATCATTTTTATGTTTTGTTGTTTTTTGTCGTTTTACTTTTGTATTTATAGCAATTTAATCATTGTTTTTAAAACTCATCAATTGCAATATATACTTGGTTAATTTTTTTCTTTTTTAAATTATTTAACTGCAAACGTCATACAGCTGTCTGTCTGTCCTGGGATTTAGTTCATTTTATGAATTGTTCGATTTTAATGGTATTCTTTTTTTTTTTGTTTTAAACTCACTTTCATGCAAACAAAAATGTATTGCAATCTTATTTACAAAGGTTAGCGCTAGAGGCGAGTAAAAATAGATGTGTAACTAAAAAAATTGGATAGTACCTAGTTGAAATGTGCGTAGCTTATAACTAAATATATATGTGGTTCAGAATTTTGGAGCAGTTTTGTTTGTTAAGATGAGTTTAGACTGTTTTAGCAATAAAAGTACAATTAAGCATTAAACTTAAATTAAAAGGAAATTAATAAAAAATAGTAATTGTTTTTTGTAAGATTAATGGTTTATATGTATTTCTCAAACAATAAATTTACATACATATTTTAAAAACATAAACTTTTTTTAGTTAAACCTTAAACGAATTTATCATTTTTATTATAAAACAACTCATTTTTTATGGACTTAATAAATAACTTTATTTATATATGTATATAACTAATTCACTTGAAAATATTTTTTTATTACATTATAATTATTCTCACGCTAATACGAAGCACTGTGTAACTGTAATTTATTATAATGCATTGATTTTTATAAAATTTATTTTTTATGCGTTTCCATTTCGTTATTTTGAACTTGCGTTTTTTGTTGTTGTTAAACTTTTATGCCTGCCATTTATTATATTATATATATTTTAAACGTTAACACTAGCATTAAAGTGGGCGGTACTTGGCTGGGGATTTTAAGGACATGTTGTGGGCATGGACGTGCATTTAGGTTAAATTATACAAAAAAATTAAGCGACTTTTGCAGCAAATAACTATAAATTAGCAATACTTAGCTTAAAATATAGAATATAAAAAATAGTTCGTTTTTTTGTTTTGCTTTTAATAGTTAAAATTAAACAAAATTGAGAACATCTAAATCAAAGTAAACTTAAGCTGTGATTTGTTTGTTTTTTATTTTTTTTGTGTTGTTAAATATATACGTAGTTAGTTTATTTTTAAGACTACATATTTATGTTGTGGTTGTGTTTTTTTTTTTTTGTTTTTTTTGTATAGATTCTTAATGAATTTAATTAAGTGTTTAAAATGAGCATTTCATTTGTTGTTTCACTTGCTTTTACGCGCTCTTTTCTGCTGACTGAGAAAATGTATGGCTTTTCAGTTGTTTGTCAATGAGATTTTAAATCATAGTTATAAATGTATTTTATATTTTTTAAGATTTTTGTTTTAACAGCATGGAATGAAATTGATTGAAAACGAAAACAAGCTAAAAAGAAACCATACATAATACAAAGCGCACTTTTTGTTTTTAATAATAATATTATGTTTTTAAACTTAACAACCGAATCAGCAAAAAGACATATAAATTAAGCAGTTTTTAATTTTACCTCGACAAAGCTGCGTTTACAAATAAAAATTTGTTCGATTGTTTTATAATCATTTGCGCTTTTGCTTTTGATTTGTTTTAACTTGTTTTATAAAAAATTTCTAACAATTTCCTTTTGGATTGTTTTTGTTGTTTTATAAATTGGAAGTTGCTTTTATTTGAAATTTTCTTTTGTTACTGCTTGACAATTTTACATAAAAAATAAGAAATCCAATTTTTGTTATTCTTTTTTTTTAATTACGCTACAAATATTTAACTGCCTGTTTTACTATTATTTAATTTTATTTTATGTTAATGCGTTCCTATGACAATTTGTATGTTCGTACGTATGTATTAAAGAAAAAGTGTTACAAAACTTTGCTATGGCCTTTAAGTGTATGTAAGTTGTAGAGTGCGAAACTTGCCGTGGAGACTGTAATAAAAGGCTTTTTAAGTTGCACAATTTTCGTTGCAATTTGTATACATTATGATTCTGTTTTGGGAAACAATAAAATGGGCAACAAATCAACTTATATAAAAGTCAATCAAACTTATATTAAATGAGGCGCATAACGATGAGGTGACTGCGGCTTTTGCGGCGGCTCCGGCCGCCGACGCGACCAATGTAATAGCAGCGTGTACCATAATATTAATAATGCATGGATTGGTGTTAGCTAAAATTTGTCTTGAAATATGAACAAATTGTTGGTGGCTGCCACAGCGATTATGTTCTCGTGCGGATGCCAAGCGGTGTGCAGTATTTTTTTGTTGAAATCGAGACAATCGACGCTAATCTCGTCCTTCTTTCGTTTGCCGCCAGTGCAAACTTTGCGTGGCTTTAGGACCGTCTTGGGCTTGATAATATCCCGCGATGCCTCCAACGTAACATCCTTTTTCGAATTGCGATCAAAGACGCGGAAAAAGTTATTATAGCTGCCGGTCATTATGGAGCTATCCTTGCCATTCCAACAGCACTCGAATTTGTCAAAGATGCAGTCGTTCTCATAAAGAGAGCACAATTTGGCGCGCAAGTATTCATGAACCTGCAAGAAGATAAACAGAACGTTAGTATATATATTTGTGCGTAACGCAGTTTTAATGCAAACAAGGAATCAAACGAAAAGCGACATCGGAATTTTAAACAACACGAGTTCGATTGCAACCTCAACATTATTCAAGAAAACAAATTGAAATCAGTAACCAAATATTGTACCTATGGGAATTCGATTAGGTAACCACTCAAAGCAAAACTGCGATTCAATTCCGATTCTATGAGCTTATCAACATCCCAACGATTAAAAATAAAAATTGAATTCTCTCCAAGAATCATTGCAATACGTTTCTTCTTTTAGTAACCTTTAGCAGCCAGCTCTTGAAAAAATAAATTAGAAGTTTGATATATGATATCTATTAGGTATTTTGCATTTTTATCTAATGGCAAATATAATTGACTAAGATTGCACGCAATCGAGCAATTCAGCTTCCAAGGCTTCAAATAAGTGAGCTATATGTAAGAACGACCAAACGGCAGAACACTAGAAGTTACGCTCACGGGAAAGGTACCATCCATAAATCGTATAATATAAAAAAAAAGGAACTGGAACGCATTTACATAGAGATTTAGTTTGATTCTTCGATTCGAATTCTCTCCAAATAATCAAAACTTGCACTTTCACGTAGCGGAACAAACAAAGCTGAAATCAATACTTCTTAAAGTTCCTCTACAAAAGTTAAAACGCAAGCTGTAGCTTCGTTCATATCCTAACCACATCCGATATAAACTTCCATTTGATTCCTTGTTTACAAACATGTACTTACCGGATACGTTTCAATTGGTTTCGTTTCCATATGCAAGTCCCATACTTTGATGCTTAAATAATCTCTGGAGATCATATAACGCCCTGAGTTACTCAGTTTTACATCACTTATCGAACTGATTATCTCGCTGAAGAAACTGCGATTCGTTGGATTCTCGGGCTCCTCAAATTGTTTGCTATGTCGATCGCATAATGCAGATGAGCGCATATCACATAATCGTATTGTGCCCTTGGAACTGGAGTATACAAAAACATTGCATTCGGTCGGATGGAATTCGGCTGCCGTTATTACTTCAGTCAGCTCTTCCATATTGGTTGGCTTAATGTCCACAATATTGTAACTTTGATTGACCACCTCCAGATGCCAGAGATTGATGCGTAAATCATCGGCCGATAGAAAAGTCTCTTGGTCAGAATTAACGCTAATTGAATTAATGTGATAGGTGTGTGCATTGGCGAAGGTGCGTCGTGGCGAGGCTTCAACCATAAGCGGTATTTGCTTCACTGAAGGAACTCGTAAGGCGGTTACATTTTGTGGATCCCTGATTAGACCATTCTCTTCCTTTGTATTGTAGCCCTCGAATGACTTATCACGTTCGCTAACCTTCCACAATTTGACCGTTTTATCATTGGTGGATAGCAGAAAGTGTACAGGATTCTTTTGTTGCAGCCATCTTATTTTATTGATTTTCTCCTCAATTTCCAGCGATTTGAGATAATCGAATTCGGGCTCATGCGATTGGAATGTCGAATAGACATTATATTCACCGCGTCGCGGATTGGCGGTTTTCGAGGCGGGATCACGCTACAAAAACCAAAACACATTAGCAAATGTATTGCAATTGTTTTAATTGAAGAAATTACCTGAAAGATGACGACACGACCGCCTTTATCGCCCGTTGCTAGCAGTTCGCCGTCATGATTGAACTCCACGCAGGATATAATATCCGCATCTGTGACATCATCGTCTAAGGCTCCTTTAATTTGTGAGAAGCACCAAGACGCTTCTCCATTACCTGCAAAGAGAAAAAAACATAATGATGAGCATTTATCATGACAGTTGATTGCATCCTGTTTCTCAACTGCAACTTTCAATAACTTCTACCAACTTTTACTTGTTAGATTTCATTTGCTTTTCACTGTATTGATGGTTGGGCCTAGACCATTCCATCGGAAAAAAAAACAGACAAACGGACAAACAGACAGACAGTCACAATCAATAGCACTAGCTGCACCCTTGCTTTGGTTGGCAGCGTCAACGTCTTTGGAGGACAACGACGTCAGCTACAACAACTACGGCCACAACAACAAAGACAGCTTTGCCGACGACGTGCTGACTCTGTCTGCTTGGCTAATGACGCCGTTTTTAGCCTTTGCAGCTCAATGGCAGTAGTTTTTGTCCTAGAAGGGCTGCATACTAATTACATTTTTGGATCTGGTTCGATTTAAAGGCGGCTTGGAGAATTTTGAAATTGTTCATTTTGGCTCCCTCCCAGAGATTGTGAGAGCGGAATTCTCACAATAACAAAATGATTAATCAATAGATTATGATTAGCATTGTCTGCTATTGTTGACTTGGTCAACTTAATAGGAGATTCAGAAAGCACTTGTATACAAAAAACTGGAAAGTATTACGAAGCTTAATCGATCAAAACAATGACACAAGAGAAAAAGAAATACTGTTTCTATTAATAATACATTAACAAAATAACTTGGTACCTCATCAAAAATGAATGCTTTTCACAGCAGGCCAGAAAATATACTATTCGTATCTTCGTTTTCATGCCAATTTTAGTAAATATAGCTAATTCTTTTAAGATTTCAGATAAGAATCATTTCTAACAAAGAAACTCATTCAGGCCAGTTGTAGCTTTCGATTCCGAATTAAATGAAAATTTTTCGTCGTCGATTCGATGAAGAACTATCTAGGGTTAATACGTATTTTGTTTGCCAGCGAAAACTTTTTCAAAAAATCTTTTTTGCCATACGACAAAGCTCGGGAAACGATTAAGTCACGGCGTCGAAATGAAACCGAGATGTTCGTAGTCATTTTCGAAAAGTTTAATGTGGTCTGGCATGAATTTATATTGTGTTTAAAGTAAACTCATAATTTTAGAAAATGTATTAAAAATATTGAGTAGGGGGCTCCGCTCCCTGCTCGATCCGCTCGAGCACCACCGTGTGTGCCTCTCGAGGTGCACCCATGGAATTTTTCGTATGTAGGCAACTTTAGTGTTGGTCACACACAACATTTTTTGCCCGCCAATAATTGGCATACCGACACAGATGACTCTTCAACCAATGTCGGCCTGCAAATTATTGGGCGGTCTGACATGTCGCAGAGCGATTTGCCCGATTTTTGTGTATTTGCATGCCAATTATTGATCTGTCCGACCGTAGCTAATTAAGCTAAGGAAAAATGTGTGCACCCTTTTTCACCAACTATATGGCAACGAATATGGGTGAAACTTATGTGATTGTAACGGGAATTTTCATAAGATGTGCAGAATATACGTTTCATTCTTATATTTTGCCAAACCATAGGTGAAATCAGTATAAAAAAAAACTCCTGTATTTTATATGGAGATGTTTTTATATGTTTTGACATCTGCAATAGTATTTGTGTGTCGATAGAGAAAAGTTGTCCATATGTTGACACATGAATGTGTTGATCCATATTATAAGAATACTATGCTTCCGATTTATACATTTGTACTAAATCTGAAAAAAAAACCGAAAAAGTGAACCAAGTCTGTACAAAAAGTGAATCAGTGTCGTACACACGGTTTACGACGCTGTTAGCGACGCTCTCACTTCGGCCGTGCCTGTGTAAATAACCGATAAGAGTTCGGTCTATGGAAAAACATGACTCTTTTATGTGTATTTGTTACTCACAGGTCAGTGGCTCATACAAATCATAGAAATCAGAAATGCTTTATAATTTTGAATCAAAAAATTTATGGATTTTAATTTGCAGTCGTGATTCAACTGAGCGGTGACTCCTACTCTCGATAAATACTACCTTGTTGCTACGATAACACATATCATATCGAAATAATAACGTATCCATTTCGATTCGAACTCAATCGGAATCCAGAAAACCACGAGTCGAAATAGCTTCGAATTTTGATTGTGACTATCAATAAATTCGAAAAGTGTTGAAGTGGAACCAATCCGCTTTTGCATCCCTGGTTTTTAGAGTGCAAAGTCTTTAACAGATGAATTTTCGGTGGACAACTGCAAAGCTTTAACATAAATTTAAGCCTCACATGTGTAGAGCTCATAACATTTACGTTTCAGATTTTATTTCTTTCTTTCCTTTTTTATTCCCTTTGTTTGACGATTCCTGCAGAAATAATCTTGACCATTTGATGACGTTTGCAACTCGCTCAAAATAAGCTCTTCATTTGAAAACATACATATATAAGATATGTGTATCTTTGTCTTTTTGTCGTCATCTCGCTTAAATAAACATTCATTCATTGTGTGTGTTTTTGCTGCGAATTTGCTTTGATTTCTTTTTGGCTGAACCTCCCTGTCCATGCCTGCCTCTTTGCTTTTGATTCTGATTCTGACCTCATTATTTGGCTATATGACTGCTACGACAACGACGTCATAATATGATTGACGAGCTATAGCTACTACCACTGGGCCAAACTATCTATCTATTGGCAGCAGCAGCAGCTACCAAAGACAAATAGCTGACAGGTTTTGCATGGCACTCAGTAATAGGATCAGTCAGTAAAGTCATAGGCGGAGTGGCAGTGGCAGCAAGGGGCTCCCCCTGGTATTGGGTTTGCCACCATTTAGCTGGCCCATCATTGTTACGACGTGGCCCATTGTTATTGTTCTTGCCTATTTTTAGACAAGGAAATATAAAGAAAAAAAGTTTTCAGCTTTTGTGCGCCACACACCCACCATTTACAGTTTTGCAGTCATTGAACTTTTAGTCTTTCTATTTCTATCTGCAAAAAGTGAAAGTGCAAAGAATTGCGTTTTGAATTTTCATTTTCATTTTGGCAACAACAACAAAATATATTATTTAATTATAAAACAAACCCACTCAATAAGAGTATTGTCTGCTATGGTAACAGCAACAACAATAACCAAGAGCCCCAAAAATAACTCAAAACACGCACTGTTTGCCACAAAAGTGTGGATAATAGGGGAAAGAGTTGGCGACCGGCATAGACAACAGAGCAATAACTATAACGTGGATTTTCCGGGTCAAGGCAAAACAAAACCGCCAGTAGCAGACCCCCCAACACAAAATACGAAAATGCCACTGTGCCCATTCGTCCAAACCATTTTTAGAGACAAATATGATACATATACAAGTTAATCTACTATAGTATACCATAAATACAGTGAAGCCACACATAAGAAGATTTAAATTCGAAAATATTACTATAGGTTAACGGATTTTCAGTTCAAAAGTACATTTTGTATTTAAAGATTCCAACAGAATCGAATTGGTTGAACCATTTTTTTCATTGAAGAAGAATAGAATATCAAAGAAAGGTTTAATACACAAGTCAAAATTTCGCAATCAAACCGGTTCAAGTATTTTTGATAAAAATGTTTTCAAAATCTCCCAAAAACTTCTGATTTTTTATACAACCGGTTTCATATATAAGTCGAAAATCTTGGTTTTATTTTTCCAATTATGTTGTCTATCAATAAAAAATATAAAAAACAGGAACTCAAACCGTGGCCGTTATCCAAAACAACTGATTGAGTTTGAAAACCGAAATCCTTTTTTTTAGAAAAACCGATAACCATTATTTTTGTTCCGAAAAAACCGATATATTTATACCGCTACGGATAAAATAAAGATATTTTGAAAATTTAAAATGCATGTAACCGAGAATTCCTTAAGCTTCTGCGATACACTGCGATTCCTGACTGTGTTTTTGTCAAAGAACATGAAGGTAATAGAGTGGAATCCTTGGACGCTACATTGAGTCGACTTACTGAAAAGCGACCATTCCCAAGACAGTGCATACATGAGGTCCTGAAGTCGGTCTAACAGAGACTAATTTCTAATAACTAATTTCAAGAACTATAACATGAAACAACCCGATTTACGGGTAAAACCAAGTTATTACAAGAACATTTACTACAAACATCCTATTGAGATAAACCGAGTTACCACTGTAAATACATAAACCTAAACAAGTTTTTATTTACTCTGCTTCTTATTGTCGATATTTTTGGGTTCTAATGAAATAATTACTGCTATAAATGCGGTCAGGCGGTGGCTGCGCCATGTCCGAGCACAAATTTATGCACATACAATTTTTTTTATTTCCCATGAGGCAAAAACAAATATTTAGTGTAAATTAAGTGCAAATTTTTAAAACTGAACTAGTGCTCTCGCACTCATTCCAATTACAAATCTATTTGCCTAGTTTGCTTACGTATTTGCTGAGAAAATAACTAAAATAAACTAAAGATAAGTTTCATTTCATGACCGTTCTACACAAAATGGAACAATAATAAACTCAAATATTGACACAATTACTTAACACAACCACGCGATGTCGCTGCAGCCAACTGAATCAGTAAGCAACCGGCCCACTATCCATACCAAGACGCCACCCATCCAAACGGTAGCGTTGAACAGACTTGACAAATGAACGACCTTAGGACGAGGCGCTTGGCTGGTTCCGTCAATAGACTCGTCGGCCAAGTGGGTGTTACTTTTGGGCAGTGGGCGTAGCGGGCAGGGGTATAGATTGTGTGAAACGCCGAAAAAGTAAACCAAAAATTTAACTCATTATGCTTAGTAGCGGAAATGATAAGCGCTTCAACAGTTCAAGGAAAGTTAAGAGCATATTATATGGCTGACTGAATAATTAGGTGGTAGGTATTTAGGAATTTCGAGATGCTCTGTACTGAGTTTTTCAGTTTCATAACTGTTGAAATGAAGATAAGATAAAACTATAAGTGTTGATGGACAAATAAAAGTACAAATCTGAGTGGATTTCAAAGTGTGATTGTTCTCTATAAGGAAACACAACTTAGATACATATAAATGATAGGACTAAAGTACAGGACGAGCAGTTAGGCTGCTTTGCTCGTTTTTCCATATTTGATAAAACAATTATGAAAACAGAAAAAGACAGAAAAAAAAAGAATATGCTGGAAAAGTGGCTACTAACACCTTCAACCCAGGCTTCCCGACTCTACAAAAAGTTGTGAAGACCGCTCAGAGAGTTGCTCCCTGCAATGTAAAATGTATCATCTAAAATGCACATTTGTTTACTTGCAAATAGTGACAGAAAGTGTTTCGCCGAGGCGTCCCCTTTCAGACAGTCCGATTAACTTGTGTCGCCAATAAGACCCATCTTGACCGAATTAAGAGATTTTCCTCTTCTGATAAAGAATATATCTAGAGGTCTTTAGATAACGACATCCACTGAATGATTTGCAACTTTCCATCTTACATCTTTTTCTTTATAGTAGGTAGTAATAAAGGGTACACAAAAGTGTATATTTTGCCAGCGTTAGCTTACAGCTCCGGCAAGCTAAGGAAACCAAATAATTGAAGGGCTTTCGTGCGGAAATTGTAGTATTTCAAAGACTGATCTCCTCACTTAAGCCAGTCTTACTGCATATACTTGTCGATGCCATATAATATGTACAAAGAGAGGCAAAACAACGACTGTCAGACAGCATATAGTATAAGATGCAAATATATTTGCAAACATCACATGAACTAAATAAATAAAACTTTGCGACATTACGTAGTCCACCGCATTGGAGCAAATTGGCAGCTGGGGCGCACAAATAGGCATTGGCTTTTGGGCACTATGTGACGCCTTCTTAAACACGATTTGCACACAAATATCAGTACATACATGCAGCGGCGTAGATAGTTCTTAGTGAAGGGGGACAGCCAGGCCCTTCTTTGAAAGTGTTATATAAAGTTTTAAAACAAAAATCGTGTTTCTGGGATTCAGATCATCGGTAATTTTGTTTCTTTTAATAATTTTTGTCTTTTATACACAAAACAATTTGGCAGCAAACAAAACTAATCTGTTGAACTTTTAACTTTCATTGACATTAACAGGATTCGCATGATTCTTCGGTCTGTCATTTTCCAATTCGAAATTCAACGTCAACAAATGTTTATAGTCATAAGCTAAATTAAGGTTTTTGCTAATTGGACGCAACATTTTTTCTTCAATAAACAAAATGCTATGAGCACGAAAAAACTCTATTTCAAATTTTATCACGTATTTTTTTTTAATTTGTAGTTTTCCCATTTTTCAATGTCAATGTTTTGCATAACTCCAGTTTCACCTATGAAAAGATAGTAAACGGCGAGCCTCTTTGGACTTTACTATGCTATGGTTAGTGAGTGGGACCCAACACGTAAAACCACAATTCCAATAAAAGAATGTATTTACATGAGGCCGTAACCCGATAAGGGGTTGTTATGGCCAGTTCAGAATAAGTATAATTAAAGTACATATGTATGAGGAACTTTAGAACCCTTCGTTTGTTAGTCACAGTAATAGAGTTTTTGGAGAAATTTGAAGGGTTTGATCCCCCAAGCCATACCCATATGCCAATATTCCATGTATACTATAAGTATTTATCTTTGTGTTATGCGTAGTTGAAACTAAACAAGAGATACTCTATTTGGTCAGCTATCTAAGTGATCGTGTTGTGTTTACTTGTAGCACGCCACATTTTGAGTTTATGCAATTGCTTATGATTTAATTATAGTTGCGGTTGGAAATAATGCAAATCTCTAGCCGTATCGTATGACGAGCACGTATTATACATATATAATTGACGCTAATGTGACTCGTTCAAGTGCAAAGATCAATGCTGGCCGATAAACATATGTACGATATACATACATATATGTTATATACTACATAAAATAGATAAATATATCGCTGATTTGTTTATGTACTTTTTCGAAATGTTTTCAAATTGTGTGCAAATAAATGTAGTACACACAAAAGAAAATCGAAAAATCGAAAGTTTTGGCAACACTAAAAAAAAAAAAAATTGAAATAAGAAGAAGCAGCAACAGCATAGAAACTTACCGGCCATGACAGTTGGAACAGTTTTCGTGTTGTGCGGCGCGCACAATTGAGGAGCAGAAGAAAAGCTGAAGAGACGAAACGAAACGACGAACGGTAGCTAAACAGCAGCCTGCAACAACAATGGCAACACTGAAAGGGGTCGCGCTGGCGCTCTCTCACTCTGTGGCGGCTGTGTGTGTGTGTGCGTGTGTGAGAGAGTTTGTGGAGCTTAAGCGCGGTTTTTTATGCCAAAGGAGTTGAATTACTCTCTTAGCATGCAAGAGCAAGGAACAAATGAGAGCAGAACAAAACCAAAAAGCTTTATATGCTGTTTGTGTTTTCTTTTTATTTGGTTTAACTTCCTTTTGCTTGCGCTGCTCTCTTAGCGTGTGTTTTGTTTCTACGACGCTGTTTTTTGCCTTTGTTGTTGCCGCTCTCTCTCTCTCTCTTTCACTCACTTAAACACGTATTAGTTAGCCGTTGCTGCCGTGGGGGGGGAAGAAACTGCAAAGTAGGGGAATTCTTATGTTTTGTACGTCGACGACAGCAGCAACAGAGCAGCGCGACAGCGCAGCAACAGCGACGTCAGCATAAAAAGTGAGCGACGCGCGGCTGCATATAAATGCGTGTGTGTGTGTGTGTGTGTGTGTGCGTGTGAGTGCAGCCGGTGGTTGAGTGCCAAAATTTGTTTCTTACTCTCTTTGTGTTTTATTATATTATTATATTATAATCACGACGAACTTTACGTTATTTATACTTAGACAAAATAAACACAGCACTTTGTGGCGTCTTCACTTTGCTTACGCGTCTTACGCTTTGTTTTATCACATTTCCTTTGCACGTCGTCGCTTTTTTCGTATTATTTCTTTGCAAACGCAACGGGTGTCGATCTAACCTTCAAAACGTACATATATATAGATATTTATATATATGTACAAGTATGACTTGTTTGACACTTTTTTTTCTCATGCAAACCCAATTGCAATTGCATGTTTTATTTGCCAAAACAGCGTGACTTAATTTTTTTTGTTGCCTTTTGTTATTACCATTATTTTTAAGCTTTGATTTCTTTGCTATTGTTTAAAAAGCGCGGCGACTAATGCGCTACCACAATCAATATTATGGCATTTAATGCATTTTTAGCAAAAACTTTTATTATTAACGCGTCACGAATAGTTTATTTTCGCAGCTCCGTAAAACGTGCGCTTTGTAAGTATGACAAATCAAATATGGCAAAAACTACGCAAAGCAAAAAAAAGACGCCAAAGCAGCGCAAAAACCGAGAGATTCTATGCTGCTGCGCTGCTGCTTCTTCTACTTTTTGCCGCCTCCTTTGCTGCACTGCTTCGTCGCTGCCGCTGCTGCTAAGTCTGTCGTCGTACGTCGCGCAAAAAAAATGAATGTTGCTGCTTTTGCAAATGCGGCGCCGACAGCGGCTAAATTTCCGTATATATTAACGCACTTTTAAACTATGTACAACAATGCAATAATGCAATTTAATTGCAGTTATAACATTTGAACGCGCCGTCAACACTTTTTTAATAATATACCACTAATTAAATATGATAAATTCAATGTAAAAATGGAAGTAAAAAATTTATTGCAGTTTCGCACTTCACAATAACACAGTTCCAGGCTACATAAATGCCGCATTTTAACGCCGTCAGACTGCAGTGCAGTGTTGTATAAAGTTCAGTCGAAGCAAGTGTTGCCATATCGCAGCAATTTAACAACTGTTTTCAATATGGCGTGTCATATGCCGCAATCTGAGCGCCAAATAATAATTAAATAAACTTAGTGTTTGGCTTTTGTCCAGCGTGTTTAAGGCTGTATTTAGCATATTTCCCATTTTTGGCAAATAAAGTACTCACAATTTTCTTAAGTATTTAATCAAGATCAACTAAGAAACTTACTTAAGCAAACTTTTTGGCAAGTAAACTGACAAGCACTCTCCAAAAACTTAAACCTTTAAATTTTGTGGTGCAAAACTTAGATTATCTCAAATATTACGATTTTCTTTGGGGAATATTTTTTAAAAATCAACGTCATTCATATTCAAATAAGGGATTAGATATTGCTAAAGAAATTGCAACCTGTCAATTGGAATTTCTTGCAATTGTCGCACAACAACAATGTAAAAAAGTTATTACTTTCTAAACAAGTGTTGCCATATGTCAGCAATTTAACAACTTTTTCAATATGGCGTGCAGCAAGTCGTACTTTGAGCGCCAAATAAAAGTTTTTTAAATTATAGCTACTTACTGTGTGGCTTTTTGGCACCGTTTATGTTTATAGCCGTATTCAGCATATTGCCAATTTTAGTTATGCTCGACTGCCGTATAAAGGCGCGCGGCGGCAACGGAGGTGGCGGCTGTGGATCTGGCGGTTCAAGCACCGGACTTTGGCGTCCCCAACGACCCATTTTGAGTGAGTGCAACGTAAGCTACAACACTTGCGCCTGCAAAATAAATTAAATGATTGAACTTATTAACATATAATTTCATATTTTTTTTGTGCTACAGCTCACAACTGCATACGTATAAACACACACAAGCGTATTGTATAATGCATATTTGCTTAAATTTTAGTCACTTTTGGGCATTAGCACTTGACTGCTGCGTGTTTTTGAATTTGCTCGGCAATTAACACCCAACTGTCTATCTTTTTATTTTATTCCCTATCTATCTGTATCTGTTGGCGGGCTTAGAGCTTTGGACATTCGTCAGCAGATGTTTGTTTCTAGATCTTTCATACGCAAATCACACCAATTGGTTGTGCAAATAAAACTAAATTTTTTTCTTAATACTAGTACGTACGTACTCTGTGACTTATGAAGAACCAAAGAAATCAGCAGCATCTGTTTATTATTTGCGAATTTAATATAAACTACAAAGTATACAAATCATATCAACGCTGCAATTTCATCTAAATAATCTGTTTTACTTCTAGAGATTCCCGCGAATATCGATAATTAGAGGAAGCTCCTCTCAAACGTCTGTACCTCTATAGCTAATTGAGGTATGGACGTTTAAATAACGTGAATCGTTTTCTGAATTAGTGTTGATGACAGCCCCACTTCATCTATGGTTCATGTTTTGATTGAACCTACGTATAGCAGAGAAAAGTGAAAAGTTATGACTTTACCTAGAAACGTTGTCAATTTAACGAATACAAGATATTAATAGAGAGCCATATGTGTCTTGGCGCAGGAAAAATTGATGACAAATGGAGAAGTTATAAATAGTTAAGGGGCCGTCCGCATATTACGTCATCACGTTTTTGGAAGTTTTTGGCCATTTTTGACCACCTCCTACACTTGTTATCAAGAATAATCAAAGCGTTGGCCTTTAATAGAATCATTCATTGGAGTCCCACATTTCCAAGTACATACTTGAGATATTCTATTATATGAGTTCTTTGTTTATCTCTTTTCATCTTTTTTCGATGTTAATTATAGTCAGCAGCAGCGATAAATTGGGACTAATTACGGATGAATACGAGATGCTGTTCTCAAAGTAACCACCAAGTTGTTTGAGCCTAGTCCAACAGAAAGGTAGACATGAACAGAGGAGGCGTTCCACCGATTGTACAGTTTTGTAGTTCTTGCTGGAGGTGGTCAAAACATCATCACCCAGCCAAGGTTCACAAATGAGAACTAGTGTTCGCCAGCTTTATATAGGAATACATCTCGAGTTGTGTCTAATATGTTGAAACTCGCCACAAGAATACACAAAAAATTCAGAATTTATTGAAATTTGCATAAATTTTGTCATCATGTACACATATTTTGTTGTTTTCTATGGCACAATTTGGTTTTGCGGTTGCCTTAAAAGAAACTTCGTATAAACAGTCTGTGCCATAAAATCAAACAAACAGATATGAAATAATATCAAGGCATTCGCATTTCAATTAACAAATTATAAATAAAGATCTTGAACGTAACTGTTTTGTTTCCTCAGATCGCAAGACAAATATTTACATTAACTTTTAACTGTGCAATGTAAAAAAGAAATCTAGAGTGGAAAATTTTCGATAAAATGTGAAAAAAGGAAAGAGGCGTGTGGAGAATGTGAATTATGCAACGAAGTTTAGATGCGCTTACACCGGTTTATGGCGTGAGAGAAACAATTTTTTAAACATATTATAAAAGTTACAGTTGATAGGTAATTGGACTGCAATAAATCCGGATTCATCTTCCAAATTTGCCTATCTTAAGTAGGTTGCTAAGAGGAGCGTGAGGACCAGTCGAAGAACGGCTTTTATTCAAAAGAAATGTGTTTGAGTAACATTTTGAAGATTGCTTGCTCATTTCGAAATAATTTGCTTGACGATTAAACCATATTTTCTCTTTGATGCCTAAAAAAATGTAGGAAAAATGTTTGATTTGATTAAAAATTTGTGGTCAAGGTCGGGCACACAAGCTGTGAATTTTTTGACCGGTCACGACTCTTAGTTACTAACAACTTCCTTAAGCAAACCTCAAGGCGTTTATTTGAAACACAAGATCAAGATAATTAAAACTAGCTGTTATATGTGAATAAAACCAATATTGTTTAAACTCAAAGTTGCTTTATATCTAACTACGGGGCTCCGCCCCCTGCTCGCTCCTCTCGCCAACCCGGTTCCTCTACCTCTCCTCCTCATTTTTCTCTGCCCCTTTATCTTTCTCATCTTCCTCATTCCAAGAGCTATAAGGTGAAACGATCCGATATACGTTTCACTCCGACGCCTTCTCGCTTCGCTAACAAGCTCCCGTACCCCATACCATATTCCTCTTTCTCTTCCTCTAGTTTTAACATTCCGTTAGCTAGCTTTTGACTCAAACTGACCTTGATTTCAGTTGCATAGACAACGAGCATGAAAGTAATAGAGTGAAATAAAGGTAACATCGTCGTTGAGTGAGAGTTTTTTGAGAGTCTGAAATAGCGAAAGACCGGCACATTCGCAGGCAAAATTGGGAAACAAAAAAGCGAAACAATCGCGAGAATGTATGCATTAAAGCAACTCGACTGAGTGTAACGGCCAAGGATTCCGCTGGTATAGACTTCAAACATATTGACGTTTGCGATGAGTCATAAGTTAGTGTTACACAGTGCCCAAAGAGCCTGAAAGTAATACGTTCCTGGACCGTTAAAAAATTAAACATTTTTGTTAAAAAGTAACCATCGCAAAGACAATGTACGTGTGAGTCTGCTTGTGTTGCTGTCTCTATCAAACCGACTCCCTCGTAGACCAAAGTGAGAAATAGAAAGAGTAAAAAACTCGCATGTATGCACTGTGGCCGGTTTTCAGCAAGTCGACTTAATGTTACGCCCAAGGATTCCACTCTATTGAATTTCATGCCCTTTGGACAGTTCCAATGAAAAGACTGACTGTCATGAAGGTCAAATAATATTTCTGTCGTTTTGAAAACGACTTACAGTAGGCCAAATCCATTTTGTAAAAAAAGCTAAAAACAAATACAATAAATTTAAATTATAGTTGATTAGAACAATTTGCTTCATCCCATATTTATTCTTTTGTCACATTCAACAAAGGAATTAATTTTGAAAAACGCACTTTCTATATTATTTATTGGCCATTTTTGGATTTGTTATAATCAATGGGTAAACCTGAAGATTCCGCTTAAATGCAGCTATATCCGTGATGTGGGTTGGATCGCCCTCTTGAGCGATAAATTCAAGATTGATTTTATTTCCCAATCGTTGAAATAGACGCTGTTCTGCGGATATAGATTGTCGGACTTCCTCAATTAGTTCTTTCAGAGAGCCTGATTGCTGTTTAAGGCTTTTCTGGGAGTCATTATTGGATATAAGCGAGTCAAAAGATGATTTTGTTTGCGTTGATAATGAAGTGATGGTGCTTTCGCTTGCCGTTCTATTCTGGCCCACAACCTGTATCGACAGTTTACGAAAATCGTTTTGCTCATAATTTGACAGAAACTGGAGTAAATCATTTTTGGTTATTTCACTTAAGGTCTGTACTTGTTTATCTAGGCGATTAAAGAAGTACTCCATGGATACTATTTCTTCCCAGTTGCGATCGGCCTCCTCCTCTAGACTAGTATCGGCGAGCCGCTTTCCCCTTATTAGGGACTCTCGTATGGCCAGAAATTCTTCATCACTTAACTCCGCCACTATTTGAGGTATGCGCGCACGAAAAGCTTCAATGCGCTGATCCACATAATCCGAGCTGAACTTATTTTCTTGCGTATTTATGGTAATTATGTAAGCCAGAACACCATAGCTGATGCGCTGATAAATGCCCAAACTGTAGCCCAGTTGCTCCTTTGTGCGTAGTTGATTGAAAAATGGTTCATCCACAATAAATTCCACCAGATCCATAAGACATTCTTGGCGTAGACCACTGGGACCTATTTGATAATAATTAGTAACTATGGAATTGCTGTCATCTTTATTAAGCGTCTTGACGCGCAAATAGTGCGCACCTAATGGCAGCTGCATAACTCTATTCTCAAGCACGCTACGGTTCTCTATGGGCACACTCTTAAACGTCTTTATGATCTTTTGCATGAGCTCCAAAGCCTGTGATTCTGTAAAATTTCCTTGTACCAGCATTTGTACATACATTTGTTTGTGAAACGTTTCCTTAAACTGCTTTATATCATCTAAAGTTATGTGATCTATAGCATCATATTTTTGCAACAAATCGTAGCGCTGATTTTCTAGCACACTAAGACGCAGATCAGTATTTAGTGCATCTACGCTGAAGAGGGAATTAAAGATAACTCTTCTTTTCAGCTCAATAAAAGATAGAACCTGAGCAGGGTCAAGCTCTAGGTTTTGCATTCCTTGTAGTATAATATCGAAAAGCAAAGGTAGTTTTTCGTTGTAGCCGAAAAAGCTCAGCACTAGACCTTTATCGGATGCATAGATTTGGTACGTAAGCCCCGCTTCCAGCGCTGGATACAAGCGTTCAGCTACCTCGAAATCCACCAGATACGTTAACAGCACTCCCATCATTAAATACTTCACGCTTTGACGCATTAAAGGTGCTAAAAGGTATATGTTTATATAGCCATCGGGCAATAGAAAGGTATCATCCTGTCGAAACCACAATTCGCAAAGATCGTTTTTAAGCAGCGGCTTTGGACGTTGCGATATATGTGGTTCGCCCGCTTCGACCCAGTGCAGTCGAAAGTCGGTGGGTATAAAAGGGTTGGGTTTCGGAAAGTTAAGCCCTGCTACAATATCATTAGAGTGCCACATATCAATCCATTTTTGTGGTATATCTATGGTGGTATAGTGCGTGCCAAACCAGCGTTCTTTTTTAGTATACTCAATATCATTATAGGGCAAGTGTGACGAAATCATTATATTAAACTTGAAATTGCTCAAGTGTTGCATCAAAAGTTGCAGCGCCTCTTCATTGTACTCGTAAAAAAGATGCGTGCCGGAGAACACATCCTTCGACGGCAGATACATTAAGCTGTGCACAACATTTTGCACATTATCCGCAGCCATGGGCTCGTTTAGAAAACGAAAATTGTTGGCTGCCATTTGCTGCGCTTCCTCATAGCTGGACTTTAGTTTACCACATTGAAAAAAAAGCCTTAGCCAAGCAAAAGTTGCCGCGAAAACTTCATCTAGATGATTGAAGCCCTCGTCGGTGAGATAAATACATATATTAAAGAGCGCATAAATCGAATTGGAATCGAAACTGTTGTTATCCACACCCACCATGACGCTCATGCACCACAAACGCCTACGTAGATAGGCACAAAGACTGCCCTCGCCTTCAAAGCCCAGCAGGCGTGAGATAAAAACACTGGGCTTGGTGCGATAGTAAGGATACATGGAAGGTAGCACCCAAGTTAACTCCAGCTTGCATATATCCTCAACGGGTTGCACTAGATAAACTTCATTGTAGAAGCTGCTGCGAAAGGCTTGATCGTAAGACAATTTGGAAAAATCCAGCAGCTGGTCCTCAACTCCGCTGCGTATATCGCTGCAATGACGTACAAGCATCTGCTCCAAATCGTCCAAACCCATCTGCGCCTGCAGGCATACAATTATGCTATTAGCTATATAGTATTTTCTATGAAATTCATGTAGCGCCTCATATAGCTCCTTATCTTGTACATGTTCCTTTAGCGACTTTAGATTACCCCAGCCAAAAGTCGAGTGCGGATAAGACTCGGCTGCCATGCTAGCGAGTAGTTGATCCCGTCGCACTTCGTCCAGCAGATAGGTTTGCTCGAACTCTGACTGTACAGCCGAGCGCTCGCGAGCCATTGCTTCCTGCAGCATGAGTGGTGCTTTTATAAGACTCATAAACATATCTAGACTTTTGTCCAAATGCACCTCCTCAACATCAAAATAATAGGTTGTATGCTCATTTTCTGTGCTGGCATTGCTAAAGCCACCACATTTGGTCACAAATGCATCGAAAGCGTTTTCACCTGGATACTTTTCCGAGCCCATAAAGAGCATGTGCTCTAATAGATGTGCCAGTCCCTGATATTTAGAGGGCTCGCTAAAGGATCCTACGCCCACAAGCACCGCGCAAGCGGCCAGCTTACCAGTCAATGGCTCCATTGAGCAACTACTACTAGATTTGCATGATGTTCGCCTAATCTCTTCGAGCAGCTCTATGGCCGTACCGTCTTGCACGATTTGTGGTTGTTCCGGGCTGGGATCTGAGATAAGCATCGCACGTAAGCCATTTGGCAATTCCAATGCGCGGTATAGCTTCTGATCGCCTTCGGATTTGTCGGGCGTTGGTAAGTATTCGATTTTTCCCGACTGTGTTCTTATGCTAGTACCTCGATTGAAGAATTTGTGTAGTATATGCTTGTGAAAGCGTCGTAAAATAACAAGTTTAAAACACATTTTAAATTTTAATGAAATTAATGGATCAAGATAATAGATGTAAAATTCTTTGCCTGCTGAGTGGAATAATACATATATGTATGTACTTACAACGATTCGAGGCTTGATTGGAGCTACAATTAACATACGCAGTGCGGCACTGGCTTTGGAAAACATCATTGAAACGATAAATCTGAATATTTTCAATTTTGTTATTCAAAATATTCTCTTCCAGTTTTAACACAGTGTTTGAATAATGATTTCGTGGCATGTCTCTAGGGTTCGATATGTAGTTGTATTGTGTATTGTACTGAGTTGGTTATTGAATGGCTATCTAGCTTGCGCATATGCCAGCGCAATAGGAAGCGTTTATACTAGCCGTCACGGCAAACTCTAGATTTCAATATTGAAGCTATTTTTGGAGAACTGTATGTTATTTATCATATATGTTTGTTATTTATCAGCCTATTGCAACCAAATTGCTAATACTGTGAAGAGGTACCTCAAACCTCTTCTCTTAAGCACATATCTGAAAACATATATGCCGCTTCTAGTTTCTCAGATTTAGTTAAAAACTGCACTGCTTCTATAAGTATTAAGGGTCTTCGCAGCAATTTCGTAGACTTGGAATCCATATACCAGCCAGGAGCTATGCACGACTTGTAAATGGTCACCTTGTTTTTTAGGGATAGCTTTTTGCTGGTTAGGAGCCACCGTTTTGTTGTCTAGGCCATCTTCTCCTGGAGCCTTTCTGGTTTTTAGCTCTTTAATGTGTCCCAAGACTTTATCCGCTGTGATGGGAGAAACAGGAGTATATAACTGCTTTGGACTGTTGAGTACGAGCTGGACCTTTCTCTGCCTCCTTGTTGAGCTGCAATCAAATAATTGGATACGTTCCTCCAAATCCTCAGCTCTTTCCCTCTGGTACTTGGATCCGTCAGGCTTTTTGATCGGAAACCTTGGTGTCGGAGCTTCCTCATGATAGCCATCCGCTGCTTTTGGTAGGCAATGATGTTTGTAGCATCATCAAAGTAATGACTTTTCAGTTGCTTTCATGTTCACTGGTTTTATTTCTAACTTTGCGGGCAGTTTCTTATTATAGTAATGCTAGGATTCTTACTGGAGTCTCCTGCATTTAGATGAAGCATTTTGCGCAAGAAGAAGGTGTGATCTTTGTAAAAATCCAGTAACAAGTTTTAATATATTGTGATCTACTTGATTTCTAGCTGAGGAACCATTGGTACCGTCAGAAGTGTCGTGAAGCCACTACAGGGAAGAACGCTGCCAATAGAAGGACCCAGCAGACCGAGCAGGAAAAGCGCGAACATAAGCAGGAATGAATTTAGGAAGTTCTTCTAAAACGTCAATTGTATGGCTAAAGGATTTAGTACCGGACCGTCTTCCTCTAGAGATGCAAAGGAAAATCTGGTAGTGGATGCATATGGGCACTGAGATTGTGGAAGGTACACTTCTCTGGTTACTAACGAGCGACGATGGGGATAATGCCGCTCTCGGAATTAACTTCCCGACTTCCCGCCGCCCAGCTATGACGAAGTGAGGGTCGCAATCAAGCGGCTCAAGAACAACAAAACTGCTGGCCACTTTGGGTATTATTGATCCTTTTTATGCCTCGTTTGGGCCTTTGCAAGAACTAACAGCGCATACGCATGTCATACCGATGCGGTTAATACTGTAGTAAAGAAGAGCACAGCACCTGCCCTCCCGTTTTTCATTCCCTTTCACTGTTCAGCCTTTCTACTCACTTTCTTTACCCCAGGGTTGGCACAATTACACTATGCAACAAAAAAAAATTATGTGTAAAATAGATTTGCTGACTTCGCAACTCTGGAAGTCTCGAATTTTTCCAAAAAGCGATAATTCGAAAACCGTTTTAGATAATTCAAAACGGTTTCTGGATTCGAAATCAACGACGATTTAATTTTTAATTTTTTCAATTAAAAAAAATCATTTCCCTGTAACTTGCAATCGATTCAAGTTCGACCAAAACCTTTTGAAAAACATTGATTTGATATTAAATTACCTTCAATTCGAGTAACAATTAATCTCGATCGGTAGTAAGGTTCCCGAGTGAGAGTTTCTGACTTCCTTACTTTGGAAATATCGAATTTTTTGAAATAGCGAAAATTCCAAAACGGTGCTAGAAAAACTAAAATGGTTTCCGGATTCGAAAGGATGAGTCATAGGACTTAAATTGAGAGCAAATTTGTTGCATAGTGTTATTTATGCGCACCACAAAATTAAATTTGAAATCGAAATTGCAAAGAGCCGGCTTAAATGAATACGTATAAGGATTCTTCTTAAAGAATCCAGTGAGCCCTCCTGTTACACCCCCTTGCCTTAATACTCTAACACTCAAGCACCAAGCTAATACGCCACTATCAAAGGTCTCTGAACAATTGTTTTTTGTTTTGTAATTAACAAATGGTAAACATCTAAATAGTTTTAAATAGTGCATGTACTATAGCTGCAGTACAAGTCGTATGTTTTCGCACATTTTCAGGGCCGCAATACGGATACGAATTTGTTTAGTATTAACTTTTGCAAGTGTGTGCGTTTGTGTGTGTGTATCTGTGTGTGTATCTGTGTGTTTACATAGAGTGCAGTCGTGAGTGTTTTCGTTTGAAATTCCGCCACGTTTCGGTGTCATCGTTGTCGCAGTTGATGTTTTGTTGTCTCTGTTGTCGCTTTCGTTGTTCCTGTTGTAGTTGTTGTTGGGGGTGTTGGGCGGTCTAACAGGGGCGTCTTAGACAATATAAAACGGTACGCAACAAGTTGAGGCCGTTTCTTTTGGCTTAGTTTGGTTCGGTCCGATTTCGTTTACAGTTATGTATGACTAATGCTCAACAACGTGCTGGGTCGAAGACACAACAACTACAACGGCCATAGAGAAACAGAGCTCACAAAAACAACAATTTTTAAGCCAATTAATGTTGGCCACAATTGTACCATGTGTGTGTCTGGCCAAAAACGTGAGCCAGGTAAATAACAAAATGCTACAAAAAAGTGAGAATGCAGTTAAACTTTTCCCTTAAGATTCCGAATAGGGATGGCCATTATAAATCCTTAGGCATGGGAAAACAATGAATTATGAATTTCGAATGAATGTAGAAAAAGGAAGATTTCTCTTCAGTAGACTATATCTTGTTTTGAACCGAGTTCTAAATATTTACACTTTCTAGAAAATGATTAGCTACCAATAAAGTAGAGACTAATAGCACATTTTGAGATGTATTGATACCGAAATGCACTTGCGATAAGTACTGGCAAAAGGAAAGACCGGTAAGAAAAGAAAAGGAGAGGAGAGAAGAGAAGAAAGGGAAGAAAAGAGAAGAAAAGAAGAGAAGAGAAAAGCACAATAAGGAAATCTTGAGACTAATCAAAGAGTGGACAGCCCCATACATATAATTCTTATAGTTTTAAGAAAATTTCGTGAGCCCAGAGAATACTGACAGGCTTTCTTACTGCACACTGTAGACTGTAGAAAGCATACTTGAGTACCTGTAAGTTTTGTGAACTTCAAGAGGAATACTTGGATCATATGTTCGGTGAAGGCGATACTTTGCGAGAAGTAGGATAAAGTGTAATTCATTATAAAGGCAGTCAAGGCAGACCTTAAATGTCTAAGGAACATTGAAACGATATTCAAAACCCTTTAATTTGAGGTACTATCCATTGGATATAAGATTCTAAGGGTATTTAGTTTAAGTCCCTTATTTTTTTTAAATAGCGATAATTTGAAAGTTGTACTAGAAAATCCAAAACGGTTGCAAGAACGATGTGCAGCTTTTTGACTTAAATGCCATAAGGAACGTTACTGCTCAGAAGGAAAATTAAATGTATTCTGAACTATCCAGCTTATTCCAGCTGGGTGTTTCGTATACGAATTAGAAATTGGAAATTCCAGTGTGACTACGGCTAATGATGAAGCGGAAGGATATATAAAGCACTTATAAAAACTCTTGAAGATAGAGAATGTGTATGGAACACAATAAATCAAGAGCATATGGATGGATGAACTGTATTGCAGGTTTCGCAATTTCGCGTATGTCCGTACTAAGCTATATTTTGCACATCGTTTCAATTTCTTTAGGCATTAATACCGTGTTACTCGTGAGCCGAGTTAGAAAAGTATTATAAAATGATGTCCAAAATGTTGGATTTTTTCAATTCTGCTTGTATGGGTTAACATATCCGTTGCGAGATCTGTTGCAAGTTCCCCCAGAGCCCTGCGCCTTTTTACTCAGTTTCTTACTGTTTTTAGTTTTTTTTTTTTTGTTTGAGCCAAGTTTGTTGCTTACTGTTTTATGCTGACTGAAAACCAGATCGAATTTTCTGTCTATTTATCCTTCTAGACATTCCTATTAATTCACCATAAAAATAAGTGTATGCATAAATTTATGTAATGAGCATTCATTCTATAATGTATATGTGAAAAAGAGCCTCAAACTAACAATCAAAATCCACAATAATTGTAAATTGTGAAAAAAATTTAAGCACATCGAATTTTTTTATATTTATTTTAAAGCTGTGTCTAACATGGTATAACAAAAACAATCATCAAAAAAAGAAAGAATTTTACTACAATGTCATTGTAGCTCATAAATAAACATGAAAATAAAAGCTAAAACATCGAATGAGAAGCAAATACTTATTTATAGTCGGAAGAACAACAACAACGAAATACAACTAAATTAAATTTAAAACATTGACTGAAAAGCTCTATAAAATTTTAGCTTGTCAGTTTTTCTCTTTTATTTATTTATATTACGCTAAATTACAACTGTGCAAAGCAAACAAAAACAATTTAAAGAAAATAACGCTGTCATTATTTGTTTATATTAATTTTTTTGTTTTAATTTTTGCAATGCACAATGTGTTGAAAAAAAATTGCCAACGGAAGCAAATTCCAACGAAAAGAAAATTGAAAGCCAATTTTAGACATAAGTAGGTATAATTTTAGCATTAAGAATCTCCCAGCAATAATGTACGTAATTTGTGTTAGAATATGATTATTGATAAGCTGTGGGAGAATGAGACAATAAACAGAACTAGTGTCTAAAGTGACAAAGTGCCTAAAAATATTCGAATTCTGATATACATATATGTATATAAAAAATAATCAACAATTCCTCTAAAACTATCGACAAATAATTAAATGGGATGTTAGATAGAACTTTGTAAATTTGGCAATTGAGCACAAATTCGGCACAAGGTTAGCTCCTCCAGAGTTCTTACCCCAATATATAGCACTCACCTCGTCACGAGTACGTCGTCTGTATGATATACATATTATAAAAAAAATAAATTTATTAATTTAATTTATATGTATCACTTCTATTCTATTTTATCACCAGTTGATGATCCAAAATTCTTTGGCGAAATAGTTATATAGTTAAAATAATTTAAAATAAGATATTTTTAAACAATTTTTCAAACTTTGCAAACACAGTTGGTATACAAAAACCCATCTAAAACCACTAGCATTTTCAGTGTGTTATTGTCTCAAATGCTTAATGCCAATGCTAATGACATAGAAAGGATTGATGGACCAATTCTGACCCCAGATTTGAATTCAACGTAGCAAATTACTTCGGAAATGACCCTTAACTTTCCAACAACTAAACCATGTTGACCTGTGTTATTGTCTCAAATGCTTAATGCAAATGACGTAGAAGGGATATATTTAATTGTATGCACCCTGTACATAACCTCAAATATCTCAAGATTCTGACGTGATGGACCTCCGTCTTTCGCATTCGTGACTGATATAAGATTAAAATCCACCATCATTGAACTCCATAAGTATGCGAACAAGTAAACTTCCACAATTAGTATAGAAATAAAAAAAAAATGTTCAATATAAAACGCTTGTTACACGAAATATATACAAAAAAATTTAAAAAAAAAACCAAGTCTAGAACCACTCTTAAACTGTTCATTCATATCACTCCAATTTTCCGGTTAAAGGCAAAACACAGTTTTAAATAACTTGCTTCAAAGCGTCTAAAAGAGGACCGCTTACAGTTTAGCATTCATTTGGCAATAGGGAAGCGCGCCTCTCAAACTGTCTAAAAATAGAAAGCAGCAGCATACAGTTTTAGATTAGATCTGGCACATCGCTGCACGTGTGGCACGAGACCAAAACCGATTGCCAGGTCACAGTGCTCCGCCCCCACAAAATGTGCTGTCAGGTGCGCATCTTTTGGCTGCCAAATCTTGGCGAGGTTGACGAGAGCATCAACAACAGCAACGACTGCCAGTTGATTATTTTTGGTTTTTGCTGCTGGCCCTAAAATATGTCCACCCCATGATGCCATCCTGCCATGCTGCAAGTTGCTTAATTTGCTTTTAAACCATAAGCGTAACGACAACAACATGAACGGCAACAACAACAACAATCTCTGCATAGATGAATTATAACGTTGTTTATATTTAGCATATTTCTTTTTTTTTTCATACGTTTGCCAAACTGTCTATAATATGCCCATCAAAGAGATACTACTGCCGGTTGCTCTCTGCCCTGCCCTGCCCTGCGCTTCTTTTGGCACTTGCTCAACGCATTGAAAGTTTGACAGTCATTGGCGGCAGGCAGTCAGTTAGTCAGCGCTATCCCTTTCCTTTAACCCCACACACCACACACTTCTGACAGACATATTTGGACAGACACCAAGATAAATACATATGCACTAACGCAATGGGCATATGGTGCACAGTGGGACACAAAAATTTCTTATAGATAAATAATTTTCTTAGAAGATTCACTAAATATATCCTTCTCAAGACTAGAAGATGTGCTCACTCGCTAACAAAACTTATTCGGATAGCTCACTAATACTGAATCGATTTACACTCTATAAATAAATGCTGCCTCTCTAGGCTACTAATTGTTAATTTCAAAGTGCCGGTAGCACGATTCCACATTGTTCCAATGTAAAGCAACAGCTTTCCATTTCGCTCTAACCACAATCCTCTATTTATTTTCTAGTCTGAGTGTATATCACCCATATAAAGTTTATGTTTGTTAAAAAAATTAAATTGCTTGTATTTGAGAGAAAGAGAAGGAAGAGGAACGGGATTTGATTCCGACTGGTTCAACTTAAATTAATATAGGAATAGGTAACAGACATGAAACCCGAAACAGGATTATATAAACTGCATGTGCATGGTTTGTGAAACTCAAATTTTTTTCTCCTTTTTTTAATGCTAAATAGATGCTATTTCTCTAAGATATAAGTCAAATCGCACTAGTACTGGCCAGACATCTAGAGAAAACTGCTTAATTAAAAAAAAAAAAAAAATCAAACAGAGATGTTTATATAGAACAATATCTAATTTATATTTTTTCTCCACTTGCTAGCACCTGTTAGATTCTGGTTACCTCATTTCAAATATTTACTTTATCGATTCACGTAAAAAAAAGAATCAATACTGTACACAAGAAAACACAATTTTAAGCTATAAAATTGTTTGTTGACCAACTGTGCAAAGCTTGACATGCTTGTGACCATATTGCTGATGATGGTTGTATGACCCACAAAAACTCTGTACATATCGAGAAATCGATGAGCTGATATTATTTTGTTTATCAAACTGTAGACTTTAGTGAAACGACATCTAATTACTGCACTTGCTGATAATATACTGACACTAATTAACTTTTTTGCATATATTTGCGTATAAATATTATTGATGGGTTTAAGCAAAACAAATTATATGCTAGTTATCATTATCATTGACGCTTATTTGTTAGATAAAATAAAAAAAATGCAACAAAAACACACAATACGCAATTTGTTATTGTTTTTTTCCCCCTTTATATCGTAATTTATCTAGTTTTTCTAGTATTGTGCCAAGCAATTTGTATGATTTGTTAATGCAAACAGCTTAAGTAAATATTTTTGGCATAAAATTCAAGTGACAAACTAGCAGCTATCAATTGTTGTTGTTTTATTTTAGTATATGGCAAATGCTAGTTGTTGTTGTTGTTGTTGCTGTTGCTATTGCTGCTGTTTTAAAACAATGCCGCTTCAATGTTGTTAACCTCAAAAACCACACATGACGGCAAACGCCAAGAACGTCAACCAAATAGAAAAAACTCGAGCCGAATCGAGCGTTTGTTTAAAACTATATACAGTAAATACCCGCGAATTGCATTTCTAGCAGGCAGAGACTACCAACAACAGGAATTGGAAATATATAAAACTATAGTCTAGTCGGGTGTTATGTAAAGCTGCGGTTCGAAAATCTGAAAGATGCTTTATTCTATCCGTAAGATTTCACCGAAATAGTATACAAAACCCACAAATTTAAATTGTATATTTATCATAACATCTATGTTTTAATAACCACATGAAACTCAACTTAGTCAACCACATTATGTTCATTCGACTACAAACACGAATTGAAAAATACTTCGGTGGTGTTTATCAAAACGAATCAAATTAAGTTTAAAAGGTTTAACCATTACAACTACAATTAGGAAATCTTGAATTCGTTAAAATTTCCTCGTTTCTTCATATTTAAAAGAAATTTATTTAAAATGTAACATTAAAACAGAGTGTCACTTATCATAACACAAAAGTTCAGTACAACACCAGGTACCCTCCTAGGGATTATATTTAATAACTTATGACTTTTAAGATAAACTTTCCAGTCAATCACAATTCGGTAAAGTGAACGTTAAAACCAGAAAAGGGGAATATATTTATAAAAATATTGAATTTCTTAGATTATTTATCTTTTTTTAACCTTTTAGAGATGAATAACAGCAATTATTTGAATTGAAAACATAGTTCACCACCTTAAGCGATATGTTACCGCAGCTATTGAAAGAGGACAAAATATATATTTTCTTACTAAAGAGACTCTCACATTGAGGCCGAAAATTATATTTTTGATGTTGTCGAAGAAAGGTGAGAATGGTGCCCACTGAGGCTCTTAAAGGTGCTTCTTCCTGTTGCCCCAGGACACCCCACCTTAGACACCAACGTGAAAGCTTGGACTCTATAACAGGCAGTAAGCTAGCAACTGGTTGTTATGGCCACTTAAGGAGAAGAAAACAGATTTAAAAAAAGATTACGAATTGAAAATGGTTGGGAAGACAATATGCTATGTTTCTTATCTGAAACCAGCAACTGTTCTAATGTTGCAAGAGCACACTGTACATGTACACACTTATAGATATGTACATACACATATAATTCTAGATCTTCCAGTCTTTTAAGAGTTCAGTCGGATCAAATGTTGATCTAACGTAATTGCACAGCCGCAGGTGTATTTGTTTATATTTGTACTATAAACAATACCTAGATTATGGACTTGAGGCGCATTAAGTTACAGTTTGAGAGTAACTGCAGCAACCAACAACAGGTTGACGTAACGTTTTCACTTTTTTTACATACATATACACATTAAAAAAAGTTCTTTTATAACAATTTAAAATGCTTTATATGGACAAACCAATAAAGTTAACACACAAATCAAATGTTAAACAGAAATATAGTATTATAATTATGCAAAAATTATACAAAAAAAAAAAACTTACCAAAGCTGCGTTGATGACCAAAACGGAAAAACAAATCGAAACGAATCGAAGAATGTTCATATAAATACGCACCAAAAGCACCCAAATTTATACAAAGTATTTAATTAAAACGATTTTTTTTCTATTTTCTATACATATAGCATATTAATATATTAATTATGCATTGAGCTATTTATAAATATTGTTGCGTTATTTTTGCCTTATCACAAACACGCACACACTTATTTAAAGAAATTAGAGCCAAATTTCAACTTCTTTTTAACTATAACGGATATAAAAGCATTAAATCTTAATTTGATTCTTAAAATTGTTGTTTATTTGTTTTTAACGCCTTATTTTTTTATGTTTACTTTAAGATTGGCGTTTTTACTCGTTGTTTGTGGCTCACTTTTTCTTGTGCTCCGTTTTGCTTTGACAAGTGTCAAAATTGTAACGGTTCACTTTATTAACGCTTTTACCAACACTTCTTGTTGGATTAAAGTTTTAACTTAATGATTATAATTTCACTATTAATATTGAAAAAGCTCAAGGCACTGATTAAAATTTTAATTCGAGACATATAAAAAAACAGCAAAAACGTCAACGCGCCGTCGATGCCGTTGTTAAAATAAAATGAAATATCTCGCACGCGGCGAAACTATGCTCAGAGCATACAACGATTTACACTTGACAGCTGCTTGGCTTTCTTAGGTTGTTGTTGTTGCTGTGCGCGTGAGTGTGTGCGTGAGTGTGTCACGCTCTCTTGCGCGCTCATTGTTCTCTCTGCATTTTCGTGAAGCTGTCGTGCTCTTGCTCTTTTGAAGATTTTTGTAAACAAAACTACAGAAAACAGAAACAAACAGACAAAAAAAAAAGTGTCGTCTTCGTTGTCTCTTGATTAACGCTCATTTGCATATTTATGTGTGAACATTTACACTCCCAGGCACTTGAACAGAGACAAAACTGTTTAAATTCCAGAAATAGAAAATTTAACTAAAATAACGGTTATATATTTGTGGTAAAATATTGCAACAAAAATGTATGTATGTATGTAATGTATAATTGATTTTAAAAAAAGATGCGCATTTTCCCTGATAAGTACAAGTTTATCGATTCATGTCGATATCTCACCCCCTTCCCCCGTGGTAGACCCTCGCGGTTTACAGCCGCTCTGTTTAATCTATCAACTCGAAATTACTCAGTGATGTGCGTCGTGTTTATGTGCATCTATGTTTCAAAACTGATCGAAATCGGATAAATACATCAAAAGTTATAGTCAAAAATATGGTGATTTCACCCCCCCCCCCCCCACGCCTATAAACTGCTTCAAAATTCCACTACATGTAGATATGGCTACATATAAGCTAGAGTTACAAAATTTGATGTGGAGACTCGTGTGACCCTAATCTTTAAAACTGCACCCAACTTTTTTCAATAGAACACCCCCTTCCCCCGCAATCGATTTACGTTAATTACTCTCTCACCCCCAATATATTGATTTAAAAATTGTTACAGACATTTATAAATGTATTTTTGATCTATGTTACAAAATTCAACGACATTGGCCCAAAAATACTGGTGGCATATCGATCTTATGAAAAGAGATATAAAAGTGGATACTTCCGTTCCCATTTTACCGTAACTAGTGTTTATAGAGAAAAAGGGTACAGGGTATTCTACTGTCGGGCACCGTCCCGTATACATCAAATTTTTTAATATAAGACCCCACATCTTGCTATCAATAGAATTTTGCCGTTTACGTCCTTATGTTTCAAGTTATGACTATAATTTCGTTCGTTAAAATGCTAGTCACCAAAATCGGTGAACAGATTTATGTGAACTGAAAAAAAAAACTTTCAACGAAAATCGAAAGTGTATTTATTTACTTTAATCGGGATGTCGCGACTTTGCGACGCCAGATTGTTTTGTGATTCATTTATCAATTGTTTAATAAACAATTTATAAATTTGCGACTTATACACAGCTAACGCTGTGTCCACCTTTGCAGAGGTTTTGTTGTTTAATCTATTCTATTTTATATCTATTGGTATTGGAACTGCTTCTTAGCCTTATACAATGCTTCTTAGCCTTATTCGGCTAGTTAATAGTGATGCCATAAGTACTGTTTCCGTTTTATAATCTCCAAGCATTTACTTTTTATTTCGAAGTACAGGACCTATTTTTATCCATTCATAGCAAATCTTTTCGAATCATCTTTAAATGTACCTTCGTTAAATGTTTTTGATGAATGATCTTACAAAGATTTTTTACCACATATCCCTAAAATTTTTAGTCATGCTATTTATGTCCTTATTCATATTGAAGTACTTAATGCGTAAGTGATTTTTGTAATCATCCATATTCTCAATGCCTTGGTGAAACATAAACTCTAAAACTAATAACTGCTCATATACAACATTCCAGGGTATTCCAAGTGTATTGGAGCAGGTCTCCAACAACCAGCGAAAAGAGGTTGGAAAATATGTGCGCAATTCACGTCTATCCGAACCTCTAAGATTTTGCAACATACCATGCAGCAGCCAGCAGTCGAAATTTGAAATTTTTAGCGTTAACAATTCTCCCACAAGAGGAGATTCGGGAGCTTTTTCCGGCGTTTCCATAGGTTCAACTTTGGCTTTAAAAGACGTTTCCACTTCCAAATGACGACGCGGCAAATTCAAAGGCACGCGCAGTGGTTCCATATTGTCTTCATTAAAGATTTGTATGGAATGCAAGTTATCTAAAGGCACATGATTATTATCAAATGTAAGCGCATAACTAGGTGGCTCTGCCAAATGCTCGTAAGGGTTTCCTGCCTCTAGCGCTCGACGTCTCTGCGCACGTTCTAATATTTTTTTTTGATACTGCTGGCCGTATATTGCCACAGGTTGTTGGAATTTAAAACATGTACGCTTTTCTGCGTGCTTGAGTTCCTTAAACCAGTTCTCTTGGCTTATTGCGCAATTGGCGCGTAATTCTCTATTCCTGTGGGGTCTAGCAACCAGTGTCTTAAAGATACCTATGTGCTGGCGTTGCTTCTGACATGGCAGCTCCTCCAATTCTAGCTTGTAATTGTGCGCAGAAAAGTATTCAGACAGTCGAACAGTTTGTTTTTTAAGCGGTTCCATATCGCGTTCCGTGTGGTCTACGTGCATATAGGATGGAACTTGCACGCTAAGCTCGCCTTCAGCTTGTCTAGAAGCATGCAACAGCAAGCGTTTGAAATATGTATGTGCTGGTGTTAGACTTGGCTGAAATTCTATGCGATCCTGAAATTCGCCGCTTTTGCTGGAATCACCAAACTTCTGTGTGAGCAGTTTTTCAAAAATTAGACATAGATTCTCGCGCTTACGCTGCATGGCTGGCGTAATAAGCATCTCGTTATAGTTATATTCCTGCTCCTTCTGCTTGTGCTCCTTGCTAAGAAATTCATCAACTTTGTTACCCATTTTTGTTGGTATACCAAACCGGCGCGCAAAGCTTTCATTATACTGCGCGATTAAGATCTTGCGCATCTCCACAAATTCCATCCACTCCGTAAACACAAACAGCAAAGGTGGCACGTTTAAGTCACTCTGCTGACTTCCCAGCCGCATAAGTTCCCCGTTGATTTTCTGGGCAGACTCTGATATGGCTACCTCCTTTACACCGTCTAAACCAAAAAGTAGTTTCATCGCGTAAAGTATATAAGCCATAACGCGCGCCTCATACCGTGGATAATTATGAGGACTGTACTGTGCAAATTTTGGTGGCATCAAGCTCATCAGATTGGTTACATAAGTAGCTATAACGGGCGGCAAACTCAACTCCAGCACATAACGTTGAGCCAAGGCCTCTAAGTCAGGTGTTTGATAGTTAGTCATATCTATGAAATGTGACATTTGCGTCATGTGTATGTGTATATGCTGTAAAGATAAGAATCGGTATTAGTAACAGATATGTTTCGTTTGATAAACTTAAATCTATAACATACCTGGTATGCGAACTTATCTCTCTGTTGATTAAAGAACAGCTCCCTTAGCAATTTTTTTCCATTTTCTGCAACATTAACTGGCAAATAGCCCAGCACATAGCGGCTAGTTAGATGCTCCTCGTCAATAAAACGCAACAAATCTGTTAGTTGTATATCATCCCCTACCAAGTTGAGTGCCATTCCTAGCACTATATATAGCTTGGATATATTAAGACAATTTATATTGCGATCAAAGGTACCTAAGCTCGTGGCCTTAGGGCGCAGATCATGGCATTGCATAGAACTCATGCTGTCCTCGCTATGCTTATCCAAATGCTTAAGCGGCATCATTTTTTTTAGGGATTTGCGTGCATGTTGTGACCATTGCAACTTTAGACAAGATGTTTGATGGCTTGAAGAACCAGTGAGTGAAATATTTGAGATGGCGGAGGCGTCTAGTTTGCGCTGCGTAAAGAAAACACTTTAGTTATTATTAAGTTTACAGATAGTCAAATGATTGATGAGCGTGATTAGTGCCACTAATGTGTCTTAATTACTTACATAGTTCGAAGTAATAGCTATAAATACCTAGCTTGCATGGCAGCCTAACAGTTCTTAGTGTTTACAAGTCTTAAATTACTCTGAAAGCATGTCGTTACGGTTGGCTTTAATCTGCCTAGCTTTGGTTATAGGTGCACATGCTTTACCCACCCAAATGTCTCAGGAAGAACGTAAGTGGTAATTTTAATAAGAAATATCTTATAATTACAAGTTTTTTTTAACAGCTGCTATTCCCGACATGGTTTCAGAAGACACTCCAACATTGCCTATGATGGATCTTGAGCCTCAACCACGTACTTTGTTCCTATTACTGCCTTTACTTTTTCCAGATCAATTCTACACTTAGGCCAATAAATTTTTACCACTGAGCATAACTACAAAATAAGAAAATGTGATGCAGACAGTAGGGACGGTGGCCGACCATAGGATACCCTGTACCTATGTTTCCCATTATATCATACTTATATAAGATTACTGCGGACTGCGGGGGTGGTACGTTGATTCGGCAAAAGGTTAACATTGTTTGTTTTATAAGCCTAACATAACGTGGCACTAGTTTACATGTTGCAGTTTATTGGAGGAGGGGCCTATTGCCACATTATTACCTATATCTTTTAAAGTTTTTAGCCGATTTTAATAATTTTTACACAGCACATGCACAGTACACAGGGGTATTTTATCTCATCCAGTATATCAATGGTTTAGTGGTACCTTTGTTTTTCGCCATTCACGCCAGTTAGAGCGCTCATCAGCGGCTATACTTGTTTGTGATTGACGAGCGCGCTTGCGTTTAGTTGCTTTATGATTATATATAATTCGTGCGTCCCTAGGGAAATATAAACATATTATTAGGTACCACCATACATCATTTGTAATAGGGACTCCTTATTACATACCGTTTCAACGCACGCACGCTTAACTTTGGCAAGCCTAATTCATTGGTCTTGCAAAAAGCTGCTTCCAATCGTCCCAAATAGGCGGCCCACACTTGCAGTGTCATTAGCTTTAGCTCCGGCTTAGCACCCATATTTAGCAGCTCCTGCACAAAGCCATGCAATACATAATTATAAAATTCCCATGAGGTAATTTCATTATCCGGCTCTTTGGTTACTGTTTGCTTTTTAACTGTACGCTGAGTTAACTTGCTATTATCATTAAATGTGTCATGTCCGGAGACTTCAACAGCGCGTATTTGTTCCTTTCTAGTGCCGCATTCAACGCAGAAGTAGAAACCTTCCCGCTCTATAAATACATTCTCGCCGCAAAGGTCGCAGTTCACATTGTCCACTTGCAGTGTCTCGTTTTCATCCATTTCAATTAAATATCTTAGACTTAGCTACTTTACTATGTATATTTTTATCATAAACCAAGCCGTGACGAAAAACGTGTTTAGATACAAATTTTTATATGATTATCGATAAACATCGATTGCAAATTCGTAAGTGCTTGACCGCGTTGTTTGAATGTATATAAAAAAAAGCGCTGCTCGTACTAAAACTACTTTAATTCCAAACAAATTACAAATAAGCTATAGTTACCTGCTTGGTTACCGAGTTTGTCTTGTTAAATGTACTAGATTTATGAATTCTTTGCGTTTTTTGCTGTGTTATCGTTGGCTATTATTTCAGCCCGATAAGTTTTACAACAATCAGCTGTTTACGACCCTGGGCCAACGTATTTCTAAATAACTATTCAAAAATGGACAGTAATTTGAAACTATAAAATTTAAGGCTGGAATAGTTAAGTTATATTTAACAATCATGTGCAACTCAATACCATTTTATACCGCTGCTACTCCTACAATCGCAACTATACAATCAAAACAAATCGAAAGGCCAACATCACAAGCGCATCGACGCAATGAACTTAGTACGCTGTTGCCTCCAACCATAATCAGTAGCAATTAGTACGTCCGGACTTGAGCCTAAAAGAAATTATGTGGCTATCCAGAAATAATGCCAAGCGTCAAAATTCTTCAGTTGAAAATGATCCCGCAACGATAAAGGCGCAAGTGCTAGAGCTAATTGACTGGCTGGATTCTAATCCGCGCATAAATGGCTGCAAAGATTATGAGAATGTACATTTCTTTCTGCGCAACTGCAAATTCGATGTGGAACGCACTAAAAAAAAGCTCAAGGGATTCTACCAAATGCGTGCCGAGCGTACAGAATGGTTTGATAATCGTGATCCTCTGCTGCCCGAAATTCAGGAGCTTTTAGAACTGGGCGTCTTTTTGCCCCTTGATGGCACCGATGCGCAACAGAGAAAAGTTGTTATTATACGCACAGCTGTGCATGATCCCAAGCGACATACACAAAATAATGTTTTTAAAGTGAGTCTTGGTTTAGTAAATTAAGATTGTTTGATTAACTTTGTTATTGTTTTCTAGACTAGCAAAATGATATTGGATTTGTTACTAAAATTCGAGCCAGACAATTGTGCGCGCGGCATTGTGGCTATTTTTGATATGAATGGCGTGCAACTTGGGCATGCTATGCAAATGACACCCAAGATTATCAAGCGCTCCGTTGATAGTTGGACAGCATATCCCTGTCAACCCAAGCTGCTGGAGTTTACCAATGCACCGCGACATGTTAATATATTTTTAAATACATTTCGGCAAGTAGACGACGAATAATGAAGGATTTAAGTGCATCCTTTCAAATATAAAATATTTTCATTGGTAAACCAAATCTCAACGTCCCTCTAATTTTTAGCTAGAAATGTTGAAAACGGTTTTGTTATAGACTGTGCTTAAAGATGTTCCAGATCTATATCTATGCATGTAGGGAAACCATTTTTAATACCACACATAAAAAACTCAAGTTAGTTTGTTATTTTTAATGACCGGGATCAAATTTGTGTAAAGAGTTAGAAACCAGATTTGTTTGGAAAAGTAATATAGAGATATCAGCTTTTTTCACCATAGCAACTTCAAAATCCTTATGGGTACTGTCATAAGGTAGAGTAATCTACATGCTTAACATTAAGAATTTTTGTGGTGTGAATGAAGCTCTGTTGTTTATTATTTTAATAGCACTTCTTAATTTTCTAGTTTCTTCATGACGCCCAAAATCCGATCCAGAGTTACTGTACGCAGCAGCGGTACCGCGGTTGAATGCGAGCAGTTGCCCAAGGAGCTAGGAGGCCCTGGTTTAAGCTATAAAGACTTGGCTGCCAAATGGAAACAATTGCTGGAAACAAATGCAGATTTCTATGTGCAGCAAGGCAAATACAAAAGCGTACTCAAGTGATATTGGGTTAACATGTCATAGGCGATAAGCCAGCATAGCGATTAGAAATACCCATTCCGCCATGTGTGATGTGATTAGCTGCATTTTCGCGCTTTGTTAGAATATTCCATATAAATAATTTCGTATATAATATAGATAAGTGTAAAGAGTTTGTAGAATTTGTGCAATAATATTCCGCCTTATCTCTTCAAATTGACTCATTTTTCGTTTTATTGGGGTTTAAGTGCTGTCAAAGTACGATATAGAAAGCTTAAGCAATTTATGATTATATTTATACTCTGTTTCTTTATTAATTATTAGTATAAAACGTATCAAAAGTGTTTATCAAGTCTACAATTATTATCAATTATTGTTTTGTAGACGTCGCGTTGTATCGCACTTGGGGATTCTCATTGTTAATCCATTGAACAAGCGACGCCGGGCTTCATATATTATATAGATAGTTCTCTCTGCTACGACACAAAGTTAATAAATACATACAAAAACATAAACAAATAAACTTGCACTGATTTTTCTGAACATATTTACCGTCGAATTTTTTGCTGCCTTTGTTTTTCATTTTATACATATATGTGTCCTATATATCTCTTAAATCTACGCGTCACATATAAAAATATAGTAGTTGCTCATCGTTATTATTATAGCTATTATCATTATTATGTGCATAGAAGAATTTTAAACACAATTTAATAGCAGCAATTAGCAAGCTGCCGCTAAAAGTTTAGTATATCATGCAAATCACTTGACAGAACCTATAAACTATGAACATAAACAAGCAAATTAGAAGGTTTTAACGTTAACTAACTAAAGCGTAATACAAAAGCGCTTCAAAATGCGTTGAAAACTAAAGCAACAGCTCTCATCACAAGTCCAATTGCATGCCGCCTCCACCTTCACTATCCCGCATATGCAGTGATTCCTATATCTGTCGTTCATCCTTTGCCGTCAGCTTATCGATGAGTTCTTGTAGTGGAGCCAGCTCACGTCGCTCAATCAAATTAAACTCCTGCACGAAGAATATGAAATGCTTGAAGGATGTATTCAAATGCGCCTCTTCGCCCAGCGTGACGACCTCGGAGAAATGTTGATGATAAATGTGTGCATAAACGCGGAAGAGACGCTTTAAAATAGTCTTCGCCGAGGCAAGAAAGTTCTTTGGAAAGGGCACGCCAATTTTTGAAGGAAATAGTGTTTCATCGTCCAGCTGATCTTGCACCCAGGTCATTAAGTAGTCAATATACTTGGGTGCGCTGCATTTAATGGGCTTCTTGACGGTCAAGCCATCGGCCCAATGGTACTCATATTTCGGACCGGCCGACATAATGCCGCAGCTTTCCTCTGTGCAGAATTCCGTAATAGTGCCGTACAGCATGTTGATTTGGTTAAAGAAGTCCACGGCTATAGGGGAAAACTATTTAAAACACGCACTTGGTCTGTGTTGAAGTATATACTTACTATTCACGGCCACCCACTCATTGAGATCTTCGCCATCGGGCAACGCCACGGCATTACGCAAATTTCCAGATCCCAATGTGGCAGCGGCATGTTTCATGAGATCATATTGATGCGTGCCCTCGGGTATATTTTTTTTGGGTTTAAAGGTCTTGCTGCTGCGCGAACCACTGTAGTAAAAAACATAACATAATTAGTATTAGTACTAAAAGCCCATCATGTGCGCCAAATGGCGAACCAAACAGGAATTACCAGAGTACTATCAGAAAGTCAAGTGTCGAAGATGAGGAATTTTAATAAACTATCAGCTGATTCGGGTAGCCCGAATCCTCCTTAATTTTGAAATTAATCTAAGTATTATACAGAATTTCGAATTTTTAAGTTTTCTATCTCAACATGTGAGCCCTAAACTACGTTAGCACATCAGTATTCTTGATCTTCAAGAATTAGAGCCATCAGGAAAATTTAAGTTAATTTTAGGAATAGCACAACATGAATAACATGTTTACTATTTATATGCCATAGGTAGCCCGTAACAACCCCAACGCAGCTCTCCCACTCCCACGCTTTTTGGCCAAGACAAAGCGCCGACGTTTAGGGGCAGGTATCAGGGGTTTAGCTCTATATTTCTTTCTTTGTTCAAATTTTCCTGCCACAATTATTTACTATATACTTACAACAAAAATTCCATTGCCATGCAGTTATTGTTCCTCTCTGTTGATGCTACCTTTCACTTGTTGTTGTCTGCTTTGCCTTTGGCCAATTTTTTTTCTTTCTTGTTTCTTGTTCGTCAAAACGCTAGACTCAAATTTGTTATAATATATTAAAGGTATTTTTAGTGTCGCTGACGCGTTATTGTATGTATTTTGTAATACACAAATAAAGCGAGCAAAAACGAACAAAACAAATTTTAAAATTGATAATCAAAAAATTTGTTGGCAATTTTCTGGCAGGTTTTGTTGGAGCAAGCAGTGCAGTGAGAGGAGATTGCACCAAATGTAGTTTTCTTATGATTTTATTTCCGCTGCTGCAACGTTGATCGTTGAAATTAATTTAATTGTTTATATTTCAGCTGCTTTAAATGAAATTTGATTTCACAGTTTGCTATGTTTAGAAACGCTAGAAATTGTTATAAATAAAAATATAATTAATACAACTTGTTAAAGCGCTAAAAAATACCCATAGTATTTTAATACTGGTTCAATGTTTTCCCACAAATTTAACAAAACTTAATTCGCTAGTTTGATTTTTCTTGAAACACCCTGTTTTGTTTATATCAATTTGAATCATATTTAACTTTGTGGAAAAATTGAAGTTTTATTTAAAACTTACTGTCCCGCTTAAAATTAATTAAAATCTAAATATATTACCAGTTGACGTATAAATATAAAAGTGTTTAAAATGTCATTCATATTGGTGTGATGATAAAGGACGCAAATGCCTGACAAAAATATGGCAGTTGAATCAGTTCTACTATACTACAAAATGCGTTTTTTTTATTTGAGCATTATTTGAAAAAATAATTATTATTATTATTATTTTTAATAATATTGTTTTTATTTCAAATTTCATTTTTATCGGACTACACTTACAATGTCGCAGAAATGTGAAAGAATTTTGGTCATTATCGAAGAAATATTAAGGTTTAAAAAAATTTAAAAAAAAAAGGTGTATGAATTCGTCGGGTCGGTTTTCAGCTTCATAATGAATTGTTATAATGTTTCTTGTGTAAAATGTTCAAGTTTCCAGCGTATTTTGCCAGTATTATCACATGTTTTTTTTGTAAATAAATTAAGGGTTTAAAGTTTAAAGTTTTCAATTTGATTGAATTGATTCCACCGCTGAATCTGGCGATTGTAAAATCGATTTTGTATTATATATTAAGTTTTTTTAAGTTTTGCTTTTTCATCACATAAATTCGAACTTTTGCACACAGCTGTAAGTATTAAAATTGGTTAATGGTTTGAGCGAATATAAACATAATAAAGACGGGTTTCTCAGTTGCCACTTAAAGATTAACTTAAAATCCAAAAGGACATTGAGAAAACTGACCGCAACCAACTTACAGCTATATGCAGCTGGCTTTATTTTGGGTGCTTCAAACAGTGTACGTTGTGCTGAAATTTTGGAATTGAGCTTAAACAAATCTTTCTTGATTTCTGAGTAGACCATTAGGTGCTCAAAGTAACCATTGCGTAGTTGTTCCGGCAAATGATTGTAAAGTACGTGATTGGCATTGACATTGTCTGCCAAACGTACGTAGCAGCCAACTGGAATTTAAAATCACTTAGACAACTTGTGGCTAAAAACAAAAAATAACTTACTAATGCTCTGCAGAATACGCTTCTCGGGCTCCAGTGTCAATTGATATACCAGCTTCTCCAATAAGTGAAGCAAGTTTAAGCAAATTGTTTTACTTGCCGTAAAATACATCAAGCCATCGTCGTAGTCCAGTAAGCATCGTAATATAAAAGACGTAATAACCTTGCTCAGCTCAGAGCCAAATTCCAAATAGTACAAAACTTGAGGCAAAGCACCTCCTGGCATTAGTAAATATTTTAAAGCTTCATTACATTGATTCTTTAGCAGCTCTCCAATAATTCCCAGGACGGAAAGACGCATATGCTCCACGGACAACAAATGCCTAGAGTTGGTGAGTATTGGCAGCAAAAAATTGATTATCTCCGACTCCACGAATGCCTTGCGAACTGCTTGATGAGCTGCAATAGACTGGAACATTGACAATACGTAGCAGACGGTATTGGATTGCGACCAACTAAAATTTTCGGACAAAAGCGCTCCGTAACATCCGGTAATTTCCTGCAACAGACTAGCAACTACACCTTGTGTTTGCCACAAATATAGACCAAGTTCAGGATTGTTATGATGCTTGGACAAGGCGCAGAGTGCCTCACGGCGTAAATTAGCAACGCACAAATTTTTGATGCAGTTAATAAATTCCTGATTAGTTTCGCTTTTCTCTGCCATTATCCTGCCATTTAAGTTATAAAAGTTGTTAACGCATTTAAATTTAAAATAAATTACGTTTATTGTTGTTACCAAGAATAAAATTTTTGTTTTGTTTTTTGCTGCTATGGAGCTTATGCACTTAATTAATTGCAAGAAAATATAAATTTTACGTTACAGCTTAAATTTGTAGTCTTCACACTTGTACATTATGTCTTCTACTGTCATAGAATTTTTCATTTTCGAGCGACTTTTTTGCTTACCGATAATTACTGGAAATCATCGATAAGAGCACATCGACAAAACAACACTGGCAGCAATGGAACTGATCAAAAAATGTGTGTACACACTCCTTCATCAAGCAGCACGTGGAAATATAGCAAAGCATTGATTTCTGTGAAAATAAATATTATTTTATTTTATAAAAACACTGTGTATTAACGCGCTTAATATGGTAATTAGCTTTTTAAACTTTATACACATATGTTTTTTATAAATAAAGTGTGAAAAACAGTTAAATAAACATTTAACCTAAGTGCCTGCTTTAGCCTAGTCGAAACATGTGCATCAGTTGCTTGTAGAGAAATTGAAATATCATTTTACATCTGTTTATTTTGTATTTACAGTCGAGCTTATATGTTCTTTACGAGCATGCTGCCGGCTATGCGCTCTTCTCCGTCAAGGAGTTTGAGGAGGTTTCCATGTTTCTGCCACAGGTCGAGTCTTCAGTCACGGATATTGCTAAATTTAACTCCATTGTAAAGTTGGCAGGATTTTCGCCTTTTGAGACGGCGCTTGCCGCCTTGGAGAATATTAATGCCATTTCCGAAGGCATTGTGCCGCAGAAATTACTACATTTTCTAGACGATTTCTTTGGCAAGCTTAAGAAAAAGAAATGCTCTCTGGGCATTGGCGATGCGAAGCTGGGCGCAGCCATAAAAGAATCAATTGGCGTGCAGTGTAGCCATTTTGGTGTCGTTCCTGAGATATTGCGCGGTATACGCTTTCATTTTCATAAGCTAGTCAAGGGTAAGTTCGAATTTACACAAAAATACGATTATATATCTTATAACTGTTTTTTATCTATTAGGCTTTACGGATCAGTCTGCGGGCATTGCACAGCTGGGTCTAGGCCACAGCTATTCGCGTGCCAAAGTCAAGTTTAATGTTCATCGTTCTGACAACATGATCATTCAATCAATAGGCATGCTGGATCAGTTGGACAAAGATGTCAACACATTTTCTATGCGCATACGCGAGTGGTATTCTTATCATTTCCCAGAGTTGGTCAAAATTGTGCCCGACAATTATATGTTTGCCAAGGCAGCCAAGTGTATTAAGGACCGCAAAAACCTAACACAAGATAAACTTGAAGAGCTGGAGGCAATTGTCATGGATTCGGCCAAAGCGCAAGCCATCATAGATGCTGGCAAAATGTCCATGGGTATGGATATATCCATTGTAGATCTGATAAACATTGAAATGTTTGCCGAACGTGTTGTCAAACTATCGGAATACCGCAAAAAGTTGTCCACCTATTTGCACAACAAGATGAATTTGGTGGCACCCAATCTTCAATCTCTCATTGGCGATCAAGTGGGCGCACGTCTTATTTCCAAGGCTGGCAGTTTGACTAACTTGGCCAAATATCCAGCTTCGACAGTACAAATTTTGGGAGCAGAGAAAGCGCTCTTCCGTGCGCTTAAAACGCGCTCCAACACACCCAAGTACGGTTTGATCTACCATTCATCGTTCATAGGCCGCGCGGGTCTTAAGAACAAGGGACGCATCTCGCGTTTCTTAGCCAATAAGTGCTCTATTGCATCGCGCATTGATTGTTTCCTTGAGCAACCAACCAGCGTGTTTGGTGATTCTCTCAAGCAACAAGTGGAAGATCGCCTGAAATTTTATGAATCCGGCGATGTGCCGCGTAAGAACATTGAGGTGATGAAGGAGGCAATGGAGGCAGCGGGTCAGGAAACTCCTGCAACAGTAGAGACAGAAAAGAAGAAGAAAAAGAAGAAGCGCAAAGCTGAGGAAGAAAATGGTAATGTTGAGACCAATGGCAATGGAGTGACAGCTGAGCCTGAAAATGGCGACGCCGCTGAGGAAGAGCCTAAAAAGAAGAAAAAGAAGAAGAATAAAAATAAACAAGCTGTGGCCGTGTAGTAGCCAACAATCCAATTTTCTTTTTACCACTATATTAGTTTAAGGTTTCATTTCAATATTTCTTACGCTTTAGTTTTGTGTATTTCTTTTTACGGTAAATAAAATTCTTTAAAAAGGAAACAAGCGATAAATATATAATTATGGGCGTAAGGTCGAAGTACTCATATGTTTCGAATGTGGAGACGCGAATCGCAGACCCTTTGTATTGAGGATCCAAGCTACAAACCCCAGAATATTTTTATTATCTCCTAAAATTGGAACACATATATTGCGTTGCCAACAGGTTGGAGCTTGGTAATTAAGGACCACATACGCTTCGAGCCTCAACTTAGTGAAGTGTGAGTTGGCGGATGAAGGATTCTGTCCATCAAATTTCCAAAACAAGGCATTAATATTGAGTCAAAACTTACAGATTACAGCAATCTTGTATGACAGAAAGAACTTTTCGAATGCAACTAGTGTTGTTAGATGCAAATACAAAACACATTTAACTATTTTCTCTTGTTTTATTTTTACATAATTTGTATATACATAAATGTCGTAATTTAACTATTGCTACATTTAATTAATTGTTTCTTTTATATTTTAATTTTTTTTTTTTTAACAATTTCTGTGTGTCGGCCATGAGTAGCTCACACAGCTATCCACATGGATGGCTCAGCCGCCCGTCCTTAAGCTGTGCTAAAATATTATTCAGTACAACCATATGTTAATTTTACAATTTATGACAACTTTTAAATTCCAAAGGAAAAACAGGACGGATGTGGATTTAATATTTACTTTTTTAGAAAAGAAATTGCTATAAATAAAAGAATTGCATTGGAAAGTTTTACATTTTTAATACATTATATAGTGGAATAATATGCGTGTTGTTTTTTTAACAATTAATTTTGCAACAAACGGATATTTTGATATTGCTCAAAGAACTCTTAAATAATACAACAAATCCAAGTAAATTGACGAATTTTGTGATTGGTTCTTTAGTTTGATATAGTTTTTAGATTTGTAATCAAGACGCCGAGAAAGTGTTATAGAAGTAGAATTAATTAAGCTAATAAATATCATTGAAATAAATCAAATGCTGACGAGTTATTGTTGTTATTGCTGCTGTTGTGATGTTGCGGTTGTTGTTGTTGTTGTTGCTGAAAAGCGTTGATTGCACTAAAATTAGCAAATGCCGCCGGCTGCGCCTGCGTCAGCTGCACCTGAGTTTGTGGACCAAACAAATTTGCTCCGGCCGGGCTATTCAATGGCGAGAAGTTGCCAAATCCTGCGGTTTGCACATTGAGTGGCGACTGCGCCGTTTGCATTTTGGCGGGACTTTGCGTTTTCAAGGCATTCATTGATAGAGCTGGCGCATTAGATTTGCCCGCCTTGCTTATTAACAAGTTATCCAAATCAATGTTTAAGTTTCCGGCCTTTAGATTTCCTGACCATGTGGCGCCCACATTGGTGTGCGTTGTGGCTGTCGCTGTACTCGCCGCAGCTCCATTTATATTCACGTTGTTGTTGTTTATTGCAATGGGTTGCAGCAAATCGTTGCCCGTCACGGCGGCAATTGGTGGCAACATATTGTCTGCAAAGAGGGAATTCGGGCATGTCACATTAATTTCATAAATATATATTTGCTATTTCTTTACAAAAATTACTTATAAATGCATTTGGTATTTAAAAAGCGGTGGTGAGTGTGTGTTTGTGTGAAGCATGTAACACTAGTTTGTGCTCTATAGGTTATTTTTTATGTGTTGGCCAAGCGTTTTCCAAAAAGCGTATTTAAAACACACATATTTACTACAGAAACGTATGCAACGTAATTTGCCAAGTGCTTTTACAATAGAGATAAAGAAATCTGTTCCGGTTTTTACTTTCGCTGTGACAATTTACGAGTTGGATGAACTTCTACTCAAGATCAGACAAGAGCCTGAAACTACTCTTATTCTGTCAGATTGAAGCAAATGCTGAACTGAATTACATCTCTATATATAAATACGCTAAGCAAAAATTCAGTGTGGTACCGACTACTTCGCAATAACGTAACGTTTTCGGGTGATACCTATACCATTCGAAACATAAAATGCGTGCAGTTTGCAGAATATAAGTTATACGTTGCGTTTTAGTCAGGTAACAATTGATTTGAAGTAAATAATTTAGAAAAACACAACAACAAACACATTGTACATTAGTAAGTCGTCGAATGTCGACGACAAGGCTATGACTAGTTTTCTATTTTTCATTTTCATTTTTCTTGCTAATATGATTTGGTTCAAACAATCTCTCGAAATTACACTAAAAATAGTTGAAAATTGGTTAATTTTTCACTATAACTTTTGATCTATTAATCAGATTTGATTAACTTTTATAACATAAACATAACGAAACCTCTGTCAAGTTAGGGGCCGTTCATATATTACGTCATCACATTTTTTCCCGTTTTCGATCCACTCCGCTCCTTGTCATCGAGAATAATCAGCAGGTCTACACCCCCTCCACGCCTTTATGGTTACGTCATTATAAAAATGTACTAAATACATTTGCTATCTGTAGCAAAATCATTCGCTCAAAATCTTTAATAAATGATTGAAAATTCACAATTGCTTCTGGTTTGAAATAGGAGACATATCTGCAGGGGATTGCTGTTGGGCTAAGATTCGGTTGAAAGGGTACAAATGAATACGACCTTTGGTTGAACCGAAACCTTGGTTTATGTGTCGTAGGCTACCGTCGCTTTGCCTATTTAGGTAGTACACAATATGTAATAGGATTAAGAAAAATTCTTTCGAAGATTTGTATTCTCTTTAGCTACAGCGGTTCTCTCAAAGATTCCGATAATTGGTAGTACTCAGTACTTAAGAAAAGCAAATGAAGATAATTTGAACTGAAGGTTTAAAGTCGAGTGTCGATATTTTCATTGCGAAACTCTTTTCAACTTCGAATACTAACGATTTCACAACGTAACTCGCAAAGCTTTAAGGCGCTTGTTACACGAAGCGAGATTTTCAAGTGAGAAAGTAAAAGAATAGGGTTACAGGCGGGACAACACGTTGTGATATACATTACACGGCCTCAACTGAAAATCTCGCTTCGTGTAAGAGGCGCCTTTCTAAAAGTGAAAACCGGAACAGACATATATGTACAAAAATATATTTTTACTACATTTCTCTTGTAGGTATTGTTTTGGTTGTTTTTACCTAGTGTGTCCGCGGCTGTGGCACAATGCCCGGTATATTCAGAAATGCTTTTAATTTAATTGAGCGTAAAAACATTATGTTGTTTGTTTTTGTTTTAAGATAATAGCACGAAAATATCCAAATTTGTGTGTTTGCAAAAATACAAAAATTAAACAAGAAAATATTGTTGAAACTAAATTAATATTAAAATATGTACCTTTTGTTTAAGATTTTCTGTTTTTTTAATTGCTGCTTCGAAAAAGATAAGCTACAAATACACCTATATGTACATACATACAAATATGTATACATACAATTTATATGTACATTTGTGAGTGGGAAAAAAATATAAAGGCTGAATGTCTGTTAAGTATTTTTTCCATTTTATTAGCGAAAACAGAAGCCTAATTAGGCAAATTTAATACGTATACACATAAAACGAACGAAATTAAGCCACAACTTTTGTATGTTATCAAGAATGTTATTTTTATTTTAATGAATCAGAATTTCTCTGTTTTATCTAGCTTAGAAAACTTATAAAACAGCTGAGTTTTATGTTTGGTAAACACATTGTTCCGAGTCGTGCGAGCTTGAAAAATGATTTAATTTCTTAGAATGGAACTTTAAACAGCTATCAATGAGAAATTCAGTTTTTTTCCGCTTAGCGAACGTTTTAGCGTTACTAGCTCTTCAATATTAGCTTTTCTTTTTTACTTACTTTAAGTAATCTTTATAAACTCTACAAATATTTTGTTTGCGATACGCAATAATTTGTAATTGTAAATCTAACCAAATCAAACTTGATCGCTGTAAGATCGCTTAATTCTATTTTTTAACTGTGCACTTATCCTAACCCAGTAGGTTGCTAGATAAATCTTAGTTTTAGGCCGCCTGACCCTCGGCTTCCTCATACAACTTATAGCATGTGCTCACGATTTGTTGGGCCATTTCGCGACACTCTTCGGACGTTTCACCGCCCACCAAGGGCGATTTGATAAAGTCCTCCAGCCAGCGTTGAATTTCATTCAAGGCTCCTGCGAACTGTGTAGTCAGCACTATTGCAGGCGTGGTGACCAGCGTAATTCCAATCAATTGCAGCGTTGCTGCACGTACTCTCGCTTCTGCGCTAAAACGCACAAAGGCACACAGATCAAAAATCTCCCGCGTCATGACCGGCAGCAAAGGACAATTCTGTGCGCACATTACAAACACGGAAAGCGTGTGCAGCAAATTCACCAGCAATAGCGTATCTATATCATGAACTATATTATCATATTTGACGTAAAGCATTTGACGCGTGCGACTGCCGCGTACAAGACCAAAGAAAAAAGTTCCTGCCACGGCATGAAAGAGATTCACTTTAGCCGTCTGCTCCGGATTTCTAGGCTTGCTGCCATAGCGCTTGGTCTTGGCACGTAGACGTTCTCGTATCACACACTGGGCAGCAGCTAAACGCATGGTTGGCGTTTCTTGCTCATCGGCGAGCTTAAACTTGCGCGGCTGCTTTGCAGCTGGCGGCATTATGTCCATAGAATCGTTGCTTTCGGGCGCCTCTATAGCTCCCGACAGCTCCTTGGCCGCCGCAGCTAGGACTTGTAACATCAAAATGCGCGCATTGGCATTATGTTTCGTGTTATCCGTATGGAATTCACGGCACAGCTGTTCCGCGCAGGCACCGGGCTGTGCTACACATATGGCCACACAACACTGGAACTTGGTGCTGGCAAAGTTCTCAAAATAATACTGCATATCAAGGGTTATAAAGATATGCAGCAGATCTAGAGCCAGCCTAACATCCTGCTGTGCTAGCTGGCTACGTATAAGCTGCTCTGCAGTACCAAGAGCGCCTTCAAAGATCTGATAGTTGTCCACCTTGGTGCGAAGCAGATGCAACAAATCTGGCAGAAACTTTGGTCGTTGTTCTAGAGTGCTGCTAATGTCATTGGACATGTCATAAGCAGGCAAATCGTCTTCATCAAGTGCCGCCTCATCGTCATCCGAATCAATCAGCATTTTTTGACTTTGCTCTGGTAATTTCTTGGTTACATCCTGCACCTTTTGCTGCTTTACATCAACATTTTTATACGCCACGCTCATAAATGCTTCTATATGCTTTTCCAAATTTGTAAAATCTTTTTCAACAACAAGCCTATTAAAGCTTGTTTTATGCGGTCTTTTAAACTGCGCCAGCTCATCGAGCTCCTCAAAGATATGCCACTGTGGTGTATTCTCCATTGTTGCATAATTAAAACGTAAACAATCCTCAGCCTTGGCATCCGCTTGCTCCATACAATTGTATAGCAGCTCCACAGTTTTCATACCCACATATCTTTGCACTGCATCTGGGGACTCCAAGTGATGACTGAGTCCTTCATGCAACATGCGCTTATGCTCTAACTCTAGATTATTAGCGCCATCTACATAGAGGCAGCGCCCACATAGTATAAGCTGCTTACATATAGCTAAATGCTCCTGGCTACTTAACTTCTGCAAGGACACGCGCTTTGTCCAAATTCCAAGCAGCTGGGCAAAGAGTTGTTGTAGCTGTGCAGTTGCAGCTACATGTATATAACCGATGAGCGTAGAGAGCGCTCCATTATCTAAAGGCGCACGCTGCAGCGGCAGCTTTTGTAGCAAAACATGATGCCAATGTGGCGCTGCCAAGGCAGCTGGACCTATGAGTACATAGAGATTTAGTTGCGCATTGAGTGCACATTGCGCTACTCTGAAACAAGCAGCCGGCTCCAGCTCACGTAGTACGGCTTGAACCACAAAGCGTCCTTGCGGCATCAGCGCATAAATCTGCATCACGCGCAATAGTGTCTCCAACATAGGCATGGTATCTTCGCTATTGTAGAAATTAGTGACTACGCGTGAGAGCAACCAGCTAAAGGGCTGCAGAAAAAAGTTTCCAGCAATTTGGTCGCAGTGCAGCATAAAGTGTACCGCCTTAAGCCAATGCCTCAGCAGCAAATGACCATAGTTGGCTGGCACAAATAATTCCGGCAGCTGACGACCCAATTTATTAGCTACCAAGTTGGGTAAGGCTATTAATAGCTGAAAGTATTGCATTATTCTGGCATCCAGCTGCTGCTTCTGCTTTGCTTTCTTGTCAATGCATTCCCTGGCTATGTGTAACAAGCTTATTCCTAGCAATTGCTCATCATCCAGCAGCGACATCAATATTTTCACAGCGGTTTCTGCGAAGCGCGTGAGCTGTTCCTGCAGTGCCTCAAATGCTACCAGTATATAGCCAAAGCTGTGATCCAACTTATAGAGATTCACCACAGTCACATCAGTCTGCACATCTGGCCAATTGGTGTTGAACATTTTTCCCAGCTGTGTCAATAAACCAGCATACTCATCGCTGGCTAGCACAGACCAATCTACGACGTCGCCATCGAGTCCAGTAATTTTCTCTGGCGTTGTATAGCCGGGCAAAGCAGCAGACTGATACAATTGTTCCAATATACTTGTCACCCTTGTCGCATCTGCTTTACAATTAACCTGGGATAATCCGTGGAGCTGTTTTATTGCCTCACTTATAGCCAGACGCTGTGCCTGGGGCAGCGGCAAGGCGGCAGGTGGTGCCTCCTCGGAACACTGCTGTGTTTCAACAGCTGCGAAAAATTGGAAGAGAGAAGAAAGAAAGAGTTTGTGTGCGTCCGTTTGGAATATTGTTGCCGTTATGTGTAGAAGAAGTAGCGGGCAGAGTAGAGTATAGTAGATATATAAAGATACATACATTCTATACAAAGTCTTATATAGGCACCGCTTCATGCAAACAACTTGCGCGGGACACTCGCTAAATAAGTTGCACTATACTAAAAGATAAACCCTACGGATTCTACGTGTACATCTTAAGCCAAGCTTACTAGGTTAATTACTAGGTTTTTGCGTGAGAGCTAATTGCAATTTTTAACTCGTGAATTTGACAAACTCAAAAACAAAAAGTCTATTTCGAACACAAATCCCACTACATTTAAGAAAGTAAGGTTTGCATTTTTAAAGAAATCTCGGGAAACATTTTAAGGGAGTCTCAAAATATTTGCCATTAAAGGCCGCAACCTATTTAAACTCACGAGTTTAAAAAATTACAAATTTCGTTCTCATAAACTAAGGTACATAAGAGTATATAAAGAGGTGTTCTTGCAACTTACCCATTGGCATGCTTTGGTGTATCGATAGATCGCCCAATCCTGCTAGCAAATCGGTGGCTGTTGTGGCTGCTGTCGTTGCCGTCGTAGTTGAGGCATTAAACAAATCAAAGGCATCATTGGCTGGATTGGCTGTTGTTAGCAGCTGGCCATCCAAAGCGGAGCTACTTGTGCCTGTTGTATTGCTTGATCCTTGGAATGCTGCAAAGTCCGCAAACTCATCGTTACTAGCTGGTGGCAGTATGCCCGTCGAAGGTGGTTCACTGGCAGCAGCTGCTGCTGCTGCACTGCCGCCAAAGGCTGCTGCAAAGTCGCCAAATTCGTTTGTCTGTGCATCGTCTGCGCGTGGATTAAAATCATCATCATCATCCACAATAACTGCCGCACTGTTCAGTGTTTGTTCGCCATGGCTTGGCGAACATGTCTTGAATAGATCGTCCAATAAATCATTATTATTAGGGTTATTGCTTTTGTTGTTGTTTGGTGAATCTCCGCCTATAAGATCGACGCTCGTGGGCGTATCACGATGCGTAGGCGAGTGTATGCCAGCTGCACTAGCTGGTGGCACCTTGCCAAAGTTGGCCGCTGCACCCAAGTCGATTTTCTTTTGGCCCGGCGCTGGCTTATTGCTGCTCGCGGCTGGTTGCTTGGATACTGGCGAAGTGACTGATTTTGGCCGTATATTCATGTTGAGGTTATTGGATTTGGTTTCAGTAGCAGCTTCCGCAGGACTGGCACGATCGTTGTAGCGATAGTTACGTCTGTAAAATAGCACAATTAATATTCTTTGCATTTTTGCTTAAAAAAGATATTAAACTTACCTGGGACTTGGTGAATCGCTATCGGAGCCCTCACGTTCGCCATCGTAGTGAGTATCATCGTCTTCGTAGCGATCAGAGGCGGTTTTATCCGAGTCTGTAATGTAAAATATATATATAGATTTAATAAACATGCCTTAAAAATTGTTCGACAAAGTTAACACTATTAAAAGTTGAATTGTTCTTTAGGAAATGTACTAGACTTACACCAATTGTCACCGCGAGTGGATTGGCGCCACTCGCCATCATTATAACCACCTCCTCCGCTGTTGCCACCACTACCACCTCCACTGTAGCCACCATATCCACCGCTGCGACTGCCCATTGCATCGCTACTCATTCCAATGTATTTATCCTTATTCTTTTTGGCCTTTTTGCGCTCCTCACGCAAACGATCATCGTCCTGTATAAAGTCTATAAGCTCTCGTACCTTATGCCTAACATTAATACCCTGATCCTTGCCGCCCTCGTCGGTAAACGTGTAATTCTCCAGCGCGCGTAAATCGTAAATATGCTCCCGTGATGAGGTGACAACACGTTCTGAGCCATTGCGCACCAAATAGTTTAATAGCAATAAGCTCTGTAAATATTTCGAGAATTAGTTGGGAAATGATTTTCAAATATTGTTATAATATGTACCTTATAAGTTCGTCGCCAATTAGTTTTATTGTCCTGCAGCATGCGTTTCCACAGCATGGACATAACTTCCGGAAAGGTTTCATATGAGAAGGTAGCGTGAGCTAATTCCTGCATAAGCGGACCTGTTGGACCCCAAGGGTCATCGTTGGTTGCTTCCCGCACTTTGCCCTCTGTTTCTGTATAATTCATGACGACATTGGTGCTGTAATTAGAAATTTGCATGAAGTAATGATTCTATAATTAATTAATGCAATTTAAGCACGACTGAGTCGGCTTTTTTTTTTAGCTACCAGCATCTGACTAAACTATGCAACAAATTTGACCTCAATGAAAGGCCTATGACAAAAAACAAATCTCATATCTTGGAAACCTTAAAAAAAAAGTTCGATCGTGGCATTTTTTCGATATTCCTTAGTAACATCTTCATTTCGCTACCGATTTTGCTCAAATTGGCGCAAAGAATCAATTTATCGAATTCAAAAATAACTCATTCAAAAATTGTTTTAGTTTTTGATTTAATTCATTTGAAATTTTTTGAAATAGCGATAATTCGAAACGATGCTAGAAAATCTAAAATGGTTTCTGTATTCGAAATCAGCGACCCAAAGTTGACCGGAAAAGGTAAGTTTTAGACATAGGCTTTTTTTTGTTGCATAGTGCTATCAGCCGATGAAACTTTGAAGTATTAAGTATAAAGCTTTTTTCATTATCATTTTAGTTAGTATTACTCCTAAAGCAATCAGTCGTGCTAGTATAAGCCTATAGTCTCAATATTGGAAGTGGATAAAGTTATTTAACATTTGTTATAAAAATAGTTCTGGGGCTAAAATTTATGCACTTAGAACCAATGATTCACTGTGATGATAGGCGTCAGTTAGAAATAAGGTCGACTGTCGTACTACGAAACTTATATATACTAACGATTTCGGAGTCAACAGTAGTTTTATTTTTTAATTAAATAATAATTCTTTTTTATTGAGCGATTTGTGTACTGCAATTCTTGAGATCTATTGTTTCCTATTCTGAACTCCTCTGATAGTCCTCTTTCCTAAATAAACTTAAATGTCTTGTAGGGTTCCAACTGTTCTACTTCTGGCACATCACTAGGACATCTTTTACATACTCGGTGAGCATATGCTGCGAAGAATTCTTCCTCGAGTTCTGAAATCCATTAGGTGTTTCAGCTTGTAATCATCAGTCTTCTCAAGTGCATTACCTACAATGTTCAGTAAGCACACCAGTTAGTATCCTAAGGATATTCTAGCACAATTAGGATATTGAAGTTATCGAAGCCGAGGAGCTGCTTTGGCCTGGCGCACACATTCAGTCCGTGTTTCGTGTGGAGAAGAATGTAGTTTCTTTGATAAGGAGTTTTGTCGTTTTTTGCCAAAATGCTTAAAAACTTTTAATACGGAAAAAGTAAAAGGGAGAAAAGTCAAGCCACTGACTCAGTAATCAATAGGAGCCAGATAAGAATAAGATATAGTGCCATTTAAAATCAGTAAAACAGTAGATTTCATATAACTTGTCAAACTTAAACAAAATTTTAAAGCTTACTTATAAACTTATAAGTCCCATTGAAAACTCAGCTGTGAAAACGTGCAACGTAAGAGTAAAATAAAAACAGGGGCACCAGACTCTATAAAAAATATAAATGTGTAAGGTTTCAACTCAACTCGTGTGTGGCTATCATTAGATAACATCATAATAGATAAGATAGATTGATGACCAGTATATGATTTTATTTAAATTTTTTGCTGGGGGACACACAAGAAGAGTGGTACTAAATTAATTATTAAGTAAATTCCGAATCTTTAAATGTTAAAGCTCAAGGGAATATCTTTAGATACATATTAACGATTTGAGTACCCATTAAGACGATGTGTTAACGACGCTTTAAATTGACGCCACAAACGTGCTGTTGAAAGTGCGAAATGTCACAACTTCACGCCCGCCCCGCTTATCCTTATCAGCTTTTAGATAGCAGTATACTACACACATAATCGCAGCGTTTAACTTGCGGCCTAGTTATTTGTATGTGTATGTGAGCGTGTATTAAAGCTTCAATTACACGATTAAGTCAAATATATGTTGCTTCAATGAAATTTGCTTTAACAGGCAAACAGAAATTTGTACAACGGAAATGTGCGCTGCTTTTGTACAAAAATTCAAATGCCAATACGATAAGTACACAGTGGCTCACAAAAGTCTTTGTACGACAATCATTTCTTCTTCCTGCAGTCTTGTCAGCTTACAAGCTAGCACCATCACCTGTATGTTTATACTTGCGCTATCTCAAGCACATTGATGCTAATTGTCGTTACGGCATACGTGTCGTTCTTACACCCAATGCTGCATAATACTGGTGAAGTCCTCAAGTTTTTTAAGCATCGTAACAATTTCATTTTGTCGCAATTTCAACAATCTTGTGTTCGAAATTGTTCTTCTAAAAGAAATTTCAACTCAAGTTCGAAATTGTGAAGTTTTAGCCAAACTAGAGCACCAAAATTGTTGAAAATCAACTACGTAGTCGTAAATGGAACCATATTGTAGAAACGTTTCTAATATTTTGAAAGAGGTATATCAAATGAGATTGTGCATTCACGAACATTTCAAAGACGCTTGAATAATAACACTTTCCATAAAAAGGTTAAAAAAACACCGAATTCCAGGCACGGTTTTGGGTCTTGAGAAAGAAATTTTATAATGTTGGATTTTCTAACAAGAAGACACACGCTTTGTTAAGAACGGTCTGCTACTTCTATGCCCCACAGCTAAAGTTTGGTAGGGAGGCGTTAAAGCACAAATGCTTACGGAAGAGGAGGAGCAGATAGTCTCAGTGTTTTGGGATAAGGCTTTAAGATAAAACTGTTTCATTAGCAGAATTGGGGGTTGTACGTAAACTTTTGTCCGCTAGTGTATTGACTTTTGTATGTTTTTTATATTTGAAAGGGAAACTCAGTCACACACGCATATATATAATTATAGTAGAACGATATAAAAGGCAATGTTATAATAATTATAATACTATAAACAGACATTAGCTAAAATAGGAAAAGAAATTTCTCTGGAAAGCCACAAATGGGGTATCGAACATGTGAGTACAGGTGTTATACGTTTTTACGAGAAATGAAAAACAAACAAATAGTTTTCTTGATAATAAGCTCATTATATGTAGGCACACGTACATATATACATTTGCGTCTGGCTGTGTGTACTGCATGCAGTTAACCAGTCGAAATGACAAACGTACGTACAAAACTACCAAGCCAAACCAGATAAAACATAATAAATGGACAACCTTGAAAGCAACTGGAATGGCAGTAAGAGGAGCAACCACTACAACAACAAAGTGTGCCAACATTAATCGTTGTTGTTCCATAAACAAGGTGAAAAACTAAATTTCATCGCGCCGTTGCTTGTACCTGTGTGGAGCCCCAGCCCCCATAAATGGGGTGATATGTATTGGGGCATGAAAGCGTGGGAGTGCCCCCTCCCAACCGCTTGACTACGTTGTCTTTGAATACAATTTTATTATACAGAAATCTATTTGTTAACGAGTTAAACTTACACTTTGTCCGCCAATTCGCGCACCTTCCACATGCTAATAAATTTATCAACCATTTTTGTTGCTGTTGGTGCAATTTAAAGCAAATTTACTGCTTTGGAATTTTTCACACAAACTTGCCAAAGCGTACAACCAGTTTTTTCTCTTTACTCTTTTATGGTTAAGATGCACTTGTTTTGAACAATTCACATGGAAATTGTGCACTTTGGTTATTGCCGTTTTGTTTTTGTGCGCGCCACGATCGTCTCTTGTTTAAACAGAAAGCATAAAATGTAAAAGAAAATGTATAAAAATAAAATTTTGTTAAATCACGGCAGCAAAACTTTTTGGTGAGCTGTCAGCTTCTTCTTCTTGTTAGCTATTTAGCCACCAGCTGGTATCGATAGTTCGATGGTTTTGTTTGAGCTGTCGATAACTTAAACCACTATCAGCGATAAGCTTACGAAAATTTTTGTTTTGTATATGAATTATTTTGGCCAAAAAAAAGGAGTGAAAGCACTTAGTTTGTACTTATTTTGCTAATATGGAAATCAAATATTAATTTGAAGAAAATATAACGTTTTGGAAGTTGTTTGAAATTAAGTTTTACTTATTTATTTTTTTCAATTAATGAGAAACAACTTTTCCAGAAAAACTTGTACTTTTGCACTTGTTGCATTTGAGATTATTAATAGCAGTTTAATTTAAAGAAGTAAAAAAAAGTATAATGTCCAAAGAATAAACTAACAACAAATTTCCTTAATAAATGTATCAAACAGATTGTTTCGTCCCTGCCCTGTGGAACCCCAGAAGTAATTTTTATTGCTTTCGCTGAGGCACCATTAAACTTACTATATTCGTTATTTGAAATATGATTCAATTTGGTGTACCAAAATATTCGGAAGTCAAAAGTCCAATTTTAGCAAAATTAAGAAATGGTTTACAAATAAAATTATGCGATTTGCTACAATCTGTAAATATGGCATACAAATGACAATCCATCGATGATCTCCCTATAATAACACTGACAACGGTCAGATTTTGAGCTTCGCAGTTGATCGTCAATAACATATTTGAAAGGATTGGAGAAACGCTCAGTTGTGTAATAGCAACATAATCATACAACAATTCACATTTTTAATTAAGACAGAACCAATTTTTTGTAGCAATAAAAGTATTGAATTCAGTCAAAGTTTTTAAATTCAAATTTAAGCTGAAAGTAAAAAATAAAACCGAGTTGACAGCGCTGTAATAAGTCAATTGCATGCGTTGCCAACCACATAAAGTCTTTGCAGTCCACAGCACTAGAATCAGCTGCGACTGCCGTCATCTGTGGACACTCAACTTCTTATAGGAAAGTATTAATAAATTAAGTATTAAGTTAAATGAAACTTGAAAGATTTTAAATAAATAATCGTAATGCTAAATATATATGCAAAGCCGAGTTCACTTGCCGCACTTAAGCTCCAAGTTTTTACAGTTTTAGTGAAGAAAAATGTAAACAAAAAGGTTATGTAAACTTTTTTTTGCCTTGCAGCGTGAAGATAGGCCAGCAGCACTTGGAACATAAGTGAAAATGTTGGGACTACAACGCTTTGCCGGCTCCGTGGTAACACAGTTCTATCGTAGAGCCACTTACAGCAGCAATGCACGTGCGGCATTGGCAACGGCGTCAAGCAGTGGGCAAGGCCCTGCCGCAGATCTTCCGGAAGCACCTTCGCCGGCTGTGGATGCTAATGTCAAAAAACAGAAGAGTAGGTTTTAAACCACTTTTTTTGTATAAATGGTTTTAGCATTTATATGGAAATTTTAGGTACAATGGTCGCAGCTGCATTTGAATCACTGAAGAATGAAGATGCCGCTTCCAGCACGTTAGCAGATAAAACTACCGGCACAAACAGCATAGATGAGCGCATTATAAATGCCAAAACAGTTAATGGCCTGCTATCCATAACCGAGAACAATGGCAACTTTTCGCGCCAGCATGCCTTAAAAATTGTCTCGATACTTGCCGAATGGAGCACCATAAATCGCGTCAAGATATCCGAGTTTGAAAATGATACGCGATTCCTGCGCATTTGCCGCATGCTGGGTCGTACTGTGCCCAAGAATAATAATAACAACAATAGAAACGCCAGCGAGGTTGCTAGTGTAAATTCTAAAAGAATATCAGGTTTTCGCACTGACGACTTGAATACTGTGCTCGGTGTTGCTGGCGATGATGAAGCGGCCAAGCTGATAGCCAGCATAAGTTTGCCGCAAATGGTTAAAGTGATGAGCACATTGTCGCAGCGCAAGCGTCGAAGCACTCCTCTGTTACGTTCACTGGCCTTTAACATAAGCAGCGCCACGGATTCATTGGATCTTAAGCAAGCTGCCGATATACTTTATGCCATGTCCACGTTAAATTTCCAGGACTCAGTGTTGGGTGCTAAGATATGTGCGGATATTCAAGCAGGGCTGCCAAAGAATACCGAAAAATCTGCTGTTGTGGGTTCTATACTTACTAGTCTGGGCATGATGCGATATCGTGATTTAGGTAAGTTGGAGCTGGAAATATGTAGTTCTTCACTTTGAATCTGATTCATGAATCATCTGTGAACTTTAATACGTGATTTTGTAATATTTTCTTTTTTTTTAGACATTCTGGAAGCGCTGACGCAGTGGTTGTTAGCAAATAGCGAAATTTGTCGACCGCAGGATCTCAGTGCTTACTTTCTCACAGCGGCGCTGCTAAACTTCAAGAGCACACAGCTCGAAGAATTGGAACAGAAATTGGTCAAGTCAATTGTGCGTGAGGACTTTACAAAGCAAGGAGACTGGCTTAACTATGTATGGTCTTTGACAATGCTGGGTCTGGTGGACAAAAACCACTTAAATTCGGTGCTTAGGTTGGTCCACAATGTTCGCTTTAATGTCTCTCTGCTGTAATTGTATTTTGCTTGTAACTTATAGCCCAGAATTCCTACAAAAACTGCAAAAGGACAAACCAGGCGTAACGCCCACCGCCAAAATGAGGCTTTTGAATTTGAACAACTATGCGAAACTTTTTGTCACAGATTATAAAGGTGCTCTACTACCTGTGGATAGTCCTGCCTATGAGGTCCCCATGGCGCATACAAAATCAAAGCAAGTTCTGGTTAATGGTATGCTGGATGCGCTCAAAAGTTTGCTGCCGGCTAGCAATCATGTTCAGACCTTAGTGGATAGTAAAATGGGGTTCCTGATAGGTAATCGCCTGCTTACAAAAAAAAAGTTTTATACTGTTATACATAATCTAATGCATTTTTCAGATGCGCTCTGCCATTTCGATGCTAAGCGAAATCCCTTGCCGCTGGACAAAGAAAACCCCAATGCAATAAGGTGCGTTTATAACAGTACCACTCCAAATGTATCAGTTTATAATAAATACTCCTTCTTTAGGATCGCTCTAATGGTGATTGATTTTCATGACGTCTGCCATGGCACGCATCGCTCTGCTAGTGGGATTACCAATTTAATGTTCGATCTGTTGGAAAAAAGCGGCTATAAGGTTATAGCTGTACCCTATAATGAATTCAGTACCAGCGATAAACTACTGAAACGAGTTCAGTATTTGGAAGCCAAGTTTAAGACCGTTGTTAGTAGCAAATAATTTCAGTTCTAGTGCTTTAAATTTTTCTTTGTTCGATTCGATCACTAATTGATTTAAATATTGTAATTTAATTTTTTAAATTAGATACTGAATTATATGCTTAAAACAAGTTGTAAAAGTTGTAATAATTTTATACCACTCTTCACGTAAAGTTTGTAGTAAAATCCCTTAAAATATTGAAGAATTCGGGAGATTCCATATTTATGTATCCGAGTGCTTCTTTACAAACTAGGTTTGGTACAAAGAATTCTGAATTTTTGTCTCAGCTGTTACTTATGTGTAGCTTAGTACCCAGTATAGGAATGACTAAAAGTGATCTAACTTAGCCTACCCTTTGAAAAGTTTACATTTTTGAGCTTTAGATCGTAGTTAGACTGGTTTCAAACATTTTATTTCAAATTTAAAAATTTAAATTTATAAGAAAATTTACTTTAATCGAATATGGACACTCACAAATCTTCGATTTTTCGGTGAAAAAAGGATTAGCTAATGTCCCATTAGGGACTTAACTTTTCTAAAACGGTGACGTACGAGAATCAACGAAAATTTAATCGATTAACTGCTTCAAATGGAAGTAGAAGTCGCTCAGTTATGTTTTCCGGTTTCCTTTAACTGAAAATCAATTACTTAGGATTGTGGATTGACCCGTTTAATTTATCTGTTGATAAGCTCTAGGGCAGCTTGCTTTCCCCTTCGGCAGAACTTGTGGTGCAAATGCGAATGCAAATAGATAAGACCAGCTAAATCCCCTAAGAATTATATAACTGCTTGATTGCACTAACTGCATTAATATCTATAAGTTAAAGAAACAAGTATGACAAGTATTTCACGTAGTGTATGAAAGAGCGTAAGATTAGCCACAGGTTATCAATAAGAAATGATCATGTTAGTGCTGATTATAAGATTTTATAGATTTCCGGCAGCAACAACCTGGAAGCAAGACAAGATGACAAACCTGGTCTCTAACGATGTTCCACAAGATACTCCGGAAAAACATTTCCTAACCCACATTATGCAACTCATGGCGTAATGTTGCGGCACTTAAACGTTTAATTTGAAATAGTATTATTACAGTTTATTTTTTTAAAATAATTTTATGTGCAGTATTTAAACCGCATTCAAATCGCTGCTGCGTTGCTGGTTCATGCCGACTTTCCACCATTTGCCAGTTTCTTGGAATTCTGTGGCAACTGCCGCCAGCGTATGGAATGAGCTGCGTGCCAACATATGACGATTGGTCACCTCAAGTATTAGCTTGGGATCGTATACCTTCTCTAGGTCATCAATCTTGTAGTGATCGCGTGCCTCGCGCTCAGTCAAACACACACAGTTCCAGGGTGCCCACTCGTCGCTCTTGATCCAACGCGGTAAACTGTGAAATCATAAAAGATATAATAAGGCTATAAGAATGAAATCAAAGTTTTATATACCTTCAACTTACCGTAACTCGCTTAGCTTCTCACACTTGCTTAGAATGGAGTGACTATGCCAGATTTGGTTCAGAATATGACGCACGTCATCCTGTTGCAGCACAAATGCAAATGAGGTTGAGCATTTGTGTTTACGTTCATCGCGTTGGATGCAACGCAATATGGCCTGATATACAGTGTTTCCTGTGGCCACCATCTGGATAGGATCATAAGATGTGCAACAAGATCATAAATGAGCGAGTTACTTACCTTTAGGTAATAGCAATGTTTGCATGTGTCCACATGACTCTGACGCGTTCTAATGGCAAACTGTGCAAAGGGTTTCACCTTCTTGCAGACAATGCACATGCGGGAGGGTGTGCCTGTTGAGGGAATTGTTTTGATGAGTTATAAACTGTTTGTGAGGCTTGGGAAACAGTTTCAAAACTAAATAACTAATTGGACTAGTGACTTTTTTATAAGCAAAACCGAATCGTGAAATAACTTCACGATCTTCTTTTTATAAGGCTGATACACAGCATTTTTTGTATGAAAAGTGAAGGCGTGTCCTACAATAGGTGTGAGTATCTCTGAATAATGAAACATAATACGTTTATATGTTGCTTTGGTACTGCGACCATAGTCTAAGAACGCCTTACTTTCGAATTTAAAAATAAGATATTTGTAGGAAATTGAAAATTGTATAGCATTATATGTTCCAAGTAATGGTTACTTACACATAAAACTGATTTGAAAGTTAGTTTGAATAAGATGTGAATACATAATATTTCGTGTGTCGTAGTTCCGGTGACAAATGTATTACATACTTACTTTTCTTTTGCTCATCCTTGTGGAATTTGATCATCTCAAAGAAGAGTATATTCTGACGCTTGCGCAATATTTCCACATCACTTGACTTTGCATACATTAACAAGTTCTTCTCGCGCTCAAATAGATCAAACAACTAAGAAAATCGGAGTACAACTATTAATCTATTGGCCAATAGACTAAGAAGGGATCATGACGATCTACTTACCTCTGGAAAATCGGGAAAACAATCTTCCTCCAGCAGTATCTCCATCACGTGGCGTATCAATTCCAAGCGCTTATCCTTTGGCTGCTGCTTCAACAAATCCTTATAGACTTCGGTAAGAAAACGCACGCGTTGTGTGCGCAACAAATCCATATGTATCTTAGTATCCTTATAGCCAATCCATTCAATTGGTGTGCCCAATTTCTTAAGTAGCTGCTCCTTGCGAAAGTCTTCCATGGCACTGAAGACCAAACGTTGTTGACGCTCCAGAGCATTAAGCATTTGGATCTCCTTGTCTAGCAAAATGTTGACCTCAGCTATGCGTGCCGGACCCTCATACATGCCTGTAATACGCTTTAGCTCTGCACGTTTCCATTGTTGAACTTCGGTATAGAGCAAATCAAAGTCATCCTTTGTGCGTGGAAATTGTTTGACGAGCTTTCCACGCTCTACACGCTTTGTAACGCACGTCTCATAACGTTGATCCTCTTCGATGCGATTCTGCACTAGGCGACTGGTTGGAACTCATTGAGTTTAGGGTCGCCATGTTGGCATTACTATGCTTTATAACTTACCGATACTCTTTGGCGCGGAGGTGTATGTATTTCCATAAAATCCAACGCCGCCAGTTGCGTTGTATGAGCAGAATCTTCTCTAATCGGCGTTCAGCACGTTCCTTTTGTGCATATGTTTGATATTTACCGGGTACGATAACAAAATCCGTGGCTGTAGATACGTACAAGACATTGGTGCCATCAAGATAGCATTGCACAGATTGCTCGTGGGCCGTATTCTAGGGAGAGCCATGGTTTGATCAAAGAGTTAGTTAAACTCACTATGGCTTAGAAAATGTTCAAGAAAAAAAGACTCAATATAACGGCCAAGGATTCCACTCCACAAATACCAAAATTTGTTGTCAGTTCTCATATTTGAGATTCTTTAGATAGCACAATTTTAAGAAATACAAGTTTAAATACCAAATGGCTAAAGTCTGCTGCTCTAGAAAATGGCCAAAGTCCATTGAACATAATTTCCAAAGAGCATGAAATTTAATAGTGAAATCCTTGGCCGTTACATTGAGTTGATTTACTGAAAAGCAACCACTTTTAGCACAGTGCATACATGTGCGTTTTTTTACTCTTTCTTTTTCTCAATTTTGCCTACGAAGGAGTCGGTCAGATAGAGATAGCATGTGCTGAAAGTAGTTACTTTTCAACAAAAATTTCGAATTTTTAACGGTCCAGAATTCCACTCTATTACATTCAGACTCTTTGATAATTTGTGGAGTTTTCAAAATTTGTTAGACAGTTGTTGAAAAATCCTATATTAAAATTTTTTGTGGCACAGACACGTTTACAATAAAAAAAAAATGTATCTGAAATGAGGCCATTTTCTAGACAATGTACGTGTGAGGCTGCTTGTGTTGCGCTCTCTCTTAGACCCACTCTTTAAAAGGTAAAAAGAAAGAGCAAAACAAATGCACTTTCTTTGGAATGGCCACATTTCAGCATGCATCAGGCGTGTGCCAGAAATATAATATATATAATACCAATTTTCAAAAGAATTTTAATATGCCAGATATCAATTTAAGAAAGATCTTGTAGAGCGTGGGAAATTTTATAAGGAGCCATCTGTCCGAAGGATTTTTAAAGGGGATTTAGGCAAAACTGTCTAGAATGTGACTGTCAAGGATTCCACTCTATTACTTCCATGGTCTTTTTATGCAAGTACGCACCTCTTTTAAAAGTAGACAAAAGAAATACCAAAAACAATGACTGCAGTAGGTTAAATACCAAATGACAAAAACGCACTTTCAGTGTTTCTTTTGGAAGTACCGGATTTCAAAGTTAAGCACTGAAAATTACAAAAGAAAATCGAGGAAATGCAAATAAAGAAACACAATCTTGTTGGTATGCTACAAATACGCTGTTAAAATTATTAGCATAAATTTTAATTCAAGATGTAAATAAGGAGAGTTGTGGTTTAGAGAAAAAACCATTAGAACGTTTTTTCATAAGAACTAAGGGTCTGCTCACAAATGACGTTTTAACATGAACAGCTCCTAATGAGTTTATGGGATGCACACAAAGAAAACACCTTTCGAGTCTTTTTTATATGTTTTTAAGACGTAATCGATATTCAATTGAATTGCTTAAAGGCATTCAAATCACGAAATCAGCATCTCGATTTATGGATTCTTAACGAAAAATAACAGAGTCGCAGTATGAAAACCATCAAAAGATGATCAACTCTTTTTACCAGGCCCGGATTCATAATTCACCTCCGCCCCACCTTTTATTTATTGAAATCAATGATATCAGGGAAAAATCGAGACATGTAATGTTTCAACTCTACGATTGTGTAAGTCGATTCTTTTCCCAACTTGGTGATTTAACACTCATTATGTTGGTAATGCAACACGTACCAACATAATGGGCGAAAAATCGACTGCTCGAGTTATTAAATATTGACATTGCAGTCGATTAGAACTCTAGTTTAAAAGTTCCAGTTTCTCACGGACGTAACAAATTTCGAAAGTTTCCGCTAAGATTTTGGCGCCCTCGGCACTTGCCTATATTGCGTGTTCAGTAAATCCGGGCCTGCGTTTTTTCAACATAACCTTTGAGCTAACATGCTGCGCTTAACTTACCAAAGTCTTTTCTTTTTGATCCCAAGTTTGTGTATCACGACTTCTATAAAGTCTATGCTTCAATCTGTCAAAGTATGGACCAGTTTGTGTGAAAGCATCCAAGTATTCCTTGCCAGTAAGCTTGTCCCTATAGCCACAGAGAAATGGCTTGACTATGGCCGCATTTTGTATTTCTACGACAACATTTTTAGGCTGACCACTTTTGGTATCCTCGCCGGGTATGTGCACGGTAATAAAGTCGGGCAGCCGATATTTGCTATAAAAAAAAAACACTGATTATAGTAAGGCCTAAACAAGGATGTAGCTGTAAACGCTTACTCATAATACACATTCAGATCCAATTTGGGCACAACCGCAGTATCGTCGCTGTCTTCGAATCCAACCTTTAGTTCCAGCTCGAATTCATGTATGCCAAAATCATCAAATTTAGTCGAATTTATGGCCACGGCATCGCATAAAACATGCTCCGCCTGCTTTATTATAACTATGTCCGGATCCACCTCAAATTTACGTGCTATATCCTGTTTGACCTCGGCTATGGTCATGCAATTGGGATACACCTGTGCCACGATTTGTGTCTCCGATATGCGAAACTTCACTGTCACATTTTCCAGCTCTACACAGCATTCCTCAGAGTGTTCGGATGGCGTGCTGTGTGGATCATAAGGCGGTGCACATGAAGGCGGCAGCCTGGGTTGTTCCGCAGGAGCCACATTTAACTGCACAGTGCAGACATTCGTTGTGGGATACGTTGACATATTAAAAAATATATATATATGTGTGAGTTTTAAAGCTCAATTCGATTAAAAAATTTGTTTATTTTAGACAAAAACAGCCTAAATTTAAGCGGCCTACTGCGATTTTGCAGCAGTAATGATTTTTAATAGTAACTCACTGCGAAACTACTATGTTCATTTGTTCAATAAGTTTGGCTGCTAGGCGCCCTGTTATGGCAACGTATACGTAACGTAACACGCCACCGCAACCCGCAACCCGGAATCCGCTACCCGCAACCCGCACTCCACACGCCAGCGTTGCTCATACTCCACGCCCCATGTATTTCAGCTGGTTGCGTGTTGGAGCCCATTCCAATGGGGGAAAGGGGAACGGGAACTCTTTTTTCTCACGCACTTCTTATAAGTAGTCTGTGTTTGTACTATATTTAGAATATTATTTGTATACAGTTATTAGCTTCTGGTATTTCTTCTAGTTTTTTTTTCTGGCCAATTGTTGCTCTTGAACTCATGAAGTGAAAGCTCTACTCATCTAATAAAAAGCCATGTTTTGAGGCGCTGTAAATTTGCATAGAAATTTATAGTAATTGCCAAGTTTTCATTTTCTTTTGTATTTCAGCTGTTGTATAACACTGGTAACTTATGGCCACTTCTAATTTTTCATAATTAGAAAAGTTAATGTATGTTAAGTGGTAAAAATTTTTTAGGTTGACATTAACACTTCATCTTAGTCACACTAGTCACATTTTTTTACTTTTAAGAGAAAGGAGAAAATTAATTAATAATTAACTGAGCATTTAAATGTCAAAAAATGAATGAGCACAGAAAATCACGCTAAGTACACACTCAAGCGAGTCTCCTGTCCAGTTGTATTCCTCGGCAGCACTCTTGCTTTGCGAAACAGGTTATATGACCTACTGCTGACTGGCTGTCCATCTTCAGGATTTTCACATGAGACCCTTATATCAGTGACGTCAGTTGCAAATCAATTTTTACAAAAGGCTGTTGGTTGATGTATATCAGTGCAATAAGTTTAGTTTCAGGTAAGGATCAAAATAAGTGAAAGTGTTCACTTTTATTCTTTAGTTTCAGGTAAGGATCAAAATAAGTGAAAGTGTTCACTTTTATTCTTTGGACTTGAAAAATTCTTACTTATTCTAAAGGAGTCCCAGCCAACTTTCATCACACATTTATAGGCTGTTGGTTGATGTATATCAGTGCAATAAGTTTAGTTTCAGGTAAGGATCAAAATAAGTGAAAGTGTTCACTTTTATTCTTTGGGCTTGAAAAATTCTTACATATTCCAAAGGAGTCCCAGCCAACTTTCATAACACATTTATAGATTTACATACAAATGATTTGACACTTTCGCTTGGATTAGTTGTTCCTTACATTATATACAATATCTAAGGACATCCTGAACAAATATTACTTCGGGTGTCTTGGCGTTTTACTTTTATGCATTGCAGTCTTTTTTATACCCAGTACACATAAAGTACAAGGGTGTTGTAGATTTGTGCAATGCTTGTGACAAGCAGAAGGAGGCGTGGCAGCCCATAAGTTCTGTTGCCAAAAATGCTTAGTATTGAACCTGGTAGCGATTGGACCAGGTCAGTCTGTCCGTCCTTTCGTTTGTATGAGTCGCTAGATAAGATCCTATAAGAGCTAGTGTCATACAAGATGCGTGTAATCCCGGCTAAGATAAAGTGTGTCGAATTGGGTTGATGTCAGAGGTTTGCGTGCTTTCATATTAAACTAGAAGTTACCGCGCAGTCGACTTAATGCTAGTTAATTCAATTCCTAAAAGAATTAAGGAATTTATGGTTATTTGAATAGAAATGCTGTTCAATGCGAGTTTAAAAGAAAGCCAAAGTTTCACAAGTCTCCATGAATCAGATGCTCAAAATTTAGTAAAATCGATTTTTTCTGTGAATAAAATGTTTTATGCGCTTTTAAAACATTTTGAATATTCAAAAGTGAATGAGCACTTGCTTGGCAAATGGAAGTATATACTTCAACACGACTTCATGAGAACGTACTGTGTATATGGACAAACGCAGTTTCTATGGTGAAAGATCAGCTGCACGACTCTTTTATTCTGAATTTGCTACATGATTGATGTAAACAGCAACACTGGGACAAGTTCTTATAACCCCTACATTGCCAACAAGACCAGATCCATGAATTCGATGAGAAAAATTCTTAGCTCATATTGTGCAGAATAAGAATACCTGTTACCTTAGTAGCCTTACAAAAAGAAAAAAAATTGTTTAAATTATTTCTGGTCCCACTTGTCGTCCTTGGCCTGGGCAATTTGTCAAAGTTATTATGGAGCAAAGCAAATCCATATATAACGCTTTGTTCCACAGATACCTAGGGGTCCCAGTGATAAAGCCCAGACCCATATTTTGCAAAACCTGCAAACGCTTCCAATTACTCTTGCAGACCATACTCCAAATCGACAGTCCATATCTCTAGACGGCGCCAGGATATGTAGATAAAGGAAGTGTCTAAGACCAAGCAATACTTAGAATCGCTGGAAAGGAGCCAGCCCAACTTCTTCCGATTTCCAAAAGGATATCGTTTAGATTAGTTCTTGCTTACATTATAGACATTATCTAAGGACATCCTGAACAAATCTTACTTCGGGGAGGATATGTAGATAAAGGAAGTGTCTAAGACCAAGCAATACTTAGAATCGCTGGAAAGGAGCCAGCCCAACTTCTTCCGATTTCCAAAAGGATATCGTTTAGATTAGTTCTTGCTTACATTATAGACATTATCTAAGGACATCCTGAACAAATCTTACTTCGGGTGTCTTTGCCTTTTAATTTTATGATACATCATGCATTACAGTCTCTTTTTTAATATCTTATTGAATCGTTCCCATATTGATTAAAATCTTATACATACCCACTAAATGTTAGAGGAAAGTATTTTTAAGCTGGTTTCCACGCGTTGATTGAGTGAAAACCCAGCTTTTTAGTAGTTCCTTTCTATGCCGCCGGCAACAATAGCCCACCTAAAAGAAATCAATTATATTTTATAATTAGCAGGATCAGATCGTCACATAACCCGATCCCAAATGAATGAAAAATGTATTTTTGAGCCTTTAAGCTCTTAACATGGGGGTATTGATCCAATGACAAATAAAGCTAAAGATTTTTATTGTTAAATAATTAAGAGGAGAGACAATTCGCAAACTATAAAACAGAACTAATTAGTTTTATTTTTTTTATTTTGGCGACATTTCAATGAATTTATAGTTTTTTCGCATTGCGGCGACAAACATATTTATTTATTTCTCATAGATAAAAAAATTTCATGGAAGTTTGGCTTAGCTTTTAATGAAGTGACAAAAAATTTAAATATTCGCAAATATATAAACTGAAACTTAATTAATTGATTGATTACAGCGTGAAAAAAATGATAGGTTTTATAATGCTACGAATGAACTAAGTTTTTTTTACTAATTTACACGTACTAAGTTTAAAAGCAATTACGACTTCTTGCTAAATGTATTTTGGTTCATTAATATTAATTAATTAAGCATCAAAATGAATATTATCAATTGTTCATACATTGGATTAAGTATTGGCGTTCAAGTTTAAAGTCATTCCTACTTCTACTTCTTCTTCTTCTCGATTGGCCATAACAAATCTTTACCGGGTTACGTCCTGATGCAGATCATTATTTCAGGCACTGCTTCGCCATTGCGTGATACCAAAGGTAGCTAGTGTAGCCTGTATCTTGGTTTCACTGATTCTAAAATAAACCTGGGCAACCGCCGCATTTTCTTACTCTTAAAACATAGTACAAACATGTAGATAGTTTTGCTCTCATCTATCATCAGACTCATATTGGCAGATTCACATTCAATAGCAGCAAAGATGAGGTACTAAATTCGCGTGAACACAACCTCCCTCATTTGAAAGCGGCGGTAGACGGCTCATACCTTGTAATACATATGCCTTGGACTGGTGTCTATTTGGCATTCATGGGTCTACTCCACTAATTGGCGGACTTAACTGGCCTAAAGCAGCACCGTTTGTATATTACGTCATCACCACCAGCTTTGTTATATACATGATATTTTAGCCATATTCCTGACTAGCCATATTCCATGACAAAAAGCTATCTACAACACCGGAGGGGGGGGGGGGGAGGGGGGATTGATCCACTAATCAGACAACAAAACAATCCAGTGTCCATAAGGATCGTCGGTTGCCCGGCGCCCATCTCATAAAGGGATTGCAACACTTTGAATTTGAACAATATAAATCTGACATAGTGATAAAGTCTCTTAGGCAGTGTGGGTCACGACGATTAATTTTATCAAAAGAGAATTCTACCTGAAATGATCCGGCCGACTCAAAGTTGAGCTGTTTTGAAAAGTAACCACCTCGAATGCAGTTTTCAGCATAAAGCAAAGAGAGGAGTCGGCTTCCGGCCAAATATTAAATCCTTAATATTAGAAATGACGTATATCATGTTCGCTTTAATCTTCATCTTCTTCTTGAACACATTAAATACAATTATATAATGATGATGTGATCAATACCTTTAACCACCTTCCTTCCATGTATGCGATAGAAAGAAGACTGATAGGTAGAGGTCACTTTGCTTCGAATAATTAAACATGCTCTCCTCTAGCGATACTCTTTAAAAATTTAGTTTATGCGCCCCAGTAACCCATTTCTGGGAGTCTTGAATAACTCTGCAAACAGGGTGCCTTCGCTTTGTTCTTGAGTCGCTTGATAGTTACCTTGGCTGGGATAGAATAGAGTATCATTATTCTTGTCATCGCTCAACAATAGACCATTAAAATGTACCCTACAAAATAACTCAACACTTAAGTTTCTAAAAGCTTATGTATAAGATATGGAGCCCGAAACCTTGGTAATAAGAAAAGTAACAAACTAAACTCCAGAAAGTAGCGGCGGTAAGCTGCTTAGCTAGGAACCTTTATCTACATGACTGAAGATGCGAGTAAAAAGCTGCAATGGTCTTTACGAAAATCTTATTGGTTGTGCAAGGTTTTGGAAACAGTGATGAACATTCCAAATATTGCAGCAAGTAGAGGAATCTCTCAACGGTGTTGAGATGCGTCACGGCTTCTGTGTAAACAATGTGATTCACTTTGAAAGCGGCTTGCACAAAATTTGTTCTAATTGGTTTGTCATTTTTAGCTTAGCACAGAAAAACCCTCGCAGATTTCTTTTCTCCATAAGCTAAATAGTGGAAAGATTGATTCCCCCAACTTAGTCAGTTACAACAGGTTTGTTGTTACCCGTTGTTTTACCAGTAACTTCTTACCAATTTCCTTAAGTAGGTAGTGTAGCAACTACGCCTTATGCGAAGTGTACCACATTCTTTATATACTAAATCTTACTATTCTTTAATTAAAAGGCACTACTAAATGGTGACTAGTGATACTGATTACAAATTTCTATTTTTTTCCTGAAACTTTCCTTTTTTTTTTGCTGTAATCTTTTTGAGGCATGTCCAACATCCTTAAATGGGGGCTGTTTTAACCATTTTAGAATTTGGCTCCAGTGTTACAAAAAAAAGAAGTAAAGTGAAGTATAGCAGTAAAGTCAGGGGGAACTTCGCCCCAAATCGTAAGATGGCTATATCTGATGGTTATAACTACGATGGTCACATACTTGAGCGATCGCCTGGGGAACCAGAGTGAATGTGGCCTCAGTCAAGAACGACTTTATGTTAATGCAGAGACTGGCCTGTGTATGTATGACAGGAGCAATGAGAAACGGTCCTACAGCTGTATTGGAAGTTCTCATGAATTTAACGCAACTTCATATAGTTATTGAGCTCCAAATGAAAGCAAAAAATTAAGGATGTCAGTGGATGGTACTGGCTGAGCCCACTTAATTAGTGCTCGTGGCGCTGACGAGCTGGGAAAGACAATTTAGTTGCTTCAGCAACCCTGAAATCAAATGACCAGAGTAACATTTCAAAAGGAAATTTCAGTACTTCTTTAAGCAAAATACAAGCCTGGACAACGGGGACGGGTCTTTGAGAAATGAAGGCGCAGGTCTGGGAGCCGGGAACGCGGACCTATCAGAATCTATAGGCGCTCATAACAGCATTTTTCAAGCTGAAGTCTGCGCCATACGCCGATGTCCAGATATAAATAGTGTAATAACGATACTGTCGGATAGTCAGGCCGCCATAACTGCGGTTGCAGGAAACAGAATGAAGCTGGTTCGGGAGATCCGATCTCACTGCGATGCGTCCATGGTCACACCAAACCAATTTGAAAGACACACCATCAAGCAATTTCTAAGAGAAAAGGAAATACTAAGACGAACTGCGAACAGGGCTCCAGAGCTCAGAGTGTCCTCGGCTCTTATAACCTAAACAGATTCAGTTGGGAAAGAACTGGGACGGGTCTGCTTTACGGACACTGTAGGCTGAAAGGACACCTGAACAAGCCGGACATCCACAAGTTCCAGTACCTGCAGGTTCTGTGAATTTTAGGAGTAATCTTCGCAGCACTTTCGAGCTGAGTGTGATGCCATTTCGAAAAGATAATTGCTGCTCCCATGTGGATACAGGATGTGACAAGCTGGCAAGAGACGGTGCTGCAAGCCCACTGATAGGGCCAGAGCCCTTTTGGGGCATTGAAAAACATACCGTCAAGCAAATTCTAAGATAAAAGGAAAGAAGAATCCCGAACTGGATAAGCACTCCATTTCTCAGACAGGCCCCACATTTGCGCGGCTCCTATAACCTAAACAGATTCCAGAAACTATCACAGTTAGGAAAGAACTCTATCAGAATTCTCTGCTTAAGGGACACTGTAGTCTGAAAGGACAGCTGACCAGGCTGGGCAACACCCAGCCACAGTGCCTGCAGGTTCTGTGAACTTGAGAAGAAAGCCTCGCAGCACTTTCGACACGGCCGGTTTTGAACCAACCCGCATTACTAAGTTTACATCAAAAATAGGAGTGAGAGGGATGCTGTATGCTCAGTAGGTGGCACAATAGATATCATTGGTTTCGGTGCTTTATTCCCCTATAACATTATTATTACCATGTTGGATCCCAAGCGCAAATGTATTTAGAGTATACGAAGGACTTAAGGAACTAATAATAACTAGTGCCTCCAAATAAGATTCTATCACGGGTCCGAAGTAATTTAGTCAACGGCTCATGTTTAAGCGCTTAGGCAGCTGTTACACGAAGCGGGATTTTCAAGCGAAGCCGTGTAATTTGTATCTTGCACCTTTTTAAGGCACGGTAATTTCACCCGTAAGTTGATTCGCACAAACCTATGTAACTTGCTTCATATTAGAATGTGTTTTAATATCGAGCGAGATTTTGTGAGAGATTTTTTCAGTTCCTCACTTGAAAATCTCGCTTCGTGTGGCAAGTGCTTTAAGACAAATGGTAGTCCACATTATTTTCCTAGTTCGCTTAATTTAGCTTGTAGCATAGTGCGGTTCCCATATGGATGCTTCATTTGGTGCAACACCTCATAGATGCTTGTTAGCGATTATTAACTAGGGCTAAAAACTTCTTCGCTTCTAAAATAATTCATAAAAATAATTCTTTCAATTCGATAAGAAATTTTCGCTTTCAACTTGTATTCCATGTGAATAAAACGCCATTTGTATTTGTGCTAGCTAAAATAATTAATAAATAATATTTTTATTGTAATAAAATTTGGACTTAAGATTAAGTGGTGTCAGTCCGTATTTCTTATCGGCATGTGCGACCTGCAATCGGAAGGGACGACCATTAAAGTAGTAGTTCTTGTGATGTTGCACGCGCAGCACTTTGCTGGCTGAGTTCAGCGCTGCTATAGTAACGGGTCTAATGAATGAGGGCTTCACTGTAGTCGTGGTCGTCGTCGTTGTTGGTGTTGTTGTTGTTGTTGTCGTGGGTGCTGCCGCTGATTCCGGTAGTATGGGATTGATTTTCATCGGCTGATAATCGTAGCCTACGCCGGGTATGTAACGATAGGGTAGCGGAGGTATGGGTATGTAATAGATTTTCGAGTCCTTTTTCGTTTTCTTCGTTTTATTGCCGTTTTTATACTTGCGCAAGTTCAGCGGCTTAGAGGTGACCACATAGTCCATATAGAAGTTGTCCAGTCCGGGACTTTGCAGCAGCAGCTGCTTATTGGCCAAGTTTTGGTCAGCTGCAGGCGGCGGCGGCGTCGGCGGCGCTGCTGTGGCGGGCATATTGTATAGATAGGCGGCGCCTAGACAGGGCGTGGCCAATGCGATCAAAGCCGCGAGCAGAGACAGTACAAAGTGCGGCTGCAAAGTCATGCTGGAATGATAAGAAGAGCGAAATGCCGAAAGGCAGGCTATTAGTTTTCAAGGTAAAGCGCAAAATGTGTCAAAGCTACTGTCCACATTTAGGTGGCCATAAGTTATAGAGTACTTAAGCGAACAACGCCCACTAATAAACAAACGCTTTGAAATGATTTTAATTGTTGGGGCAGCTTGATTGATGGCGCAAACACACACACACACACACACAAATGTAAACAAATATAGAAATAAGGCTTTACTTTTATTTATTTATTTTACAATTGTTTTTTGCCAGTCATATGCGTATAATTTAAACATTTACTGCCCTAAATAAATAAAACTTTTGAGCGCATCAAAGCATGAAATATGTATTGTGGCAAAAAAAAAGTACGTCTCAATTTGTGCAGTTTCTCACGTTTTAGTTTAGCAAAAACTAAAAAAAAAACTAGTAATGGGTTTTTGTTGTTGCAAATCAAATAGATTTAAATGAAAGCATTTAATGTGCGCGCTAATCAAAGCAGTGACGCCGGCAGCGAAGCCAACCGCGTCAATTACGTTAATGAGCACGCAAAGCGCCACCTGGCGGCGGCGGCGCAACATTTCAACGCTTGAGTGATTAATGAGCGGGCAAAAACAAATTGATTCACAAACAGCAGCCTAAAAATTAAAAATTTTTAAGATTATTAACGAAAAAAAAAAAAAATTGACGACAAGCTTAATAACATGTTAGAGGCAGAGTGTATCAATAGTTGGCATAGGACGCGCCCCTTAAACTTTTTTGATTATGCAAATTTATTAGTTAGTTTAACTACATCAATAAACTTATGCGATTTGTTTGTTTAGTATATTCCGTTTTTGACTTGAGCGAAACGCCTCAAGAAGATAAATTACCGAAAGTTCTTCGCAGTTTCGGATTGCAACAAATTGGGCCCACCTAGGCCCGCATATGATATGTGTAGCTTTTTATTGTATAGATACGAACATGACACCAGCAAATTTCGCCAAATCTATTGTGCGACTTGGACCACACGTGCTGTTAGCTAAAATGTTTTCTAAATTTCGTTAATTAAATTTTAGTGGATTGAACTGCCTTTGACAGCTTGTAACTTGAGGTAGCTGAAAGCTCATTAGGAAGTTACACTGTGGCTTTTGCAGCTGTTGCACTCAAATGTCAAAGAAGAGTTGACTAAGTTGACCCGAGTGGTTATCAGAAGAAGCCTCTGCGAACAAACGCTTCAAGCTAAGTGACTTCATGTCGACTTCCTACGTGAAGATTGTGTCAATAGGGAGCATGTACCCACTCTGTTTTCGTACTCTATCTCCTATTTCAACTGTCCTTTCAATCTTTTGACTTCCTATGTCGGGCATGGTACAATGCCTGAGTGCTAGGGATGGTTCACCCTCTCTGATGAGTCATCGGTGCGATCTAAAATCAAATCTAATCCAATCTAATAACCTGGGTCACCAGTCCCGAAGATTGATGGAGCTTAACTGCCAATGATCGCGTTTAAGCTTAAAATTGGGTATCACTTCGAACTTGAGATCTGACGAATGAATTGGCACAGCGCTCTTAAAAGCTTTGCAAATTAGGCGAATTTGGTCACTCCTCTATTGTAGCAAAACCCGCTTTTGTTTCCCCTAAATCGAACTACTGTGTACTAGTAGAGCACTCCTCTCAACACTATTATTCCTGATAAATATTAGGGGTTTACTAGTTAGCTAGGTCCTACCAACGCCGCCTCCTTCTCCACGTATGCGTCAAAACTGAACAACCGATTAAGAGGGGGTTCTTTTCAGAACAGCTCAATATAAAAAGGGCCTTTAGTCTCCCGGAGCGTTCTAGCGTGTAGCAAAATAAACATCTATAGTGATAGCCAAGCAGCTATCAAATCATTAACCTCAACTTCATCGAACTCGATATGGGTAACAAGCTGTAGCAGATCTGTACACGAGATGGCTCAGCAGTTCGTTCTTAGCCTGAAATGGGTCCTGCGATACCGCAACATGAAGGGCAACAACATAGCGGACGAGCTCGCCAGGCAAGGTACTACTACTCCTGTATAGGCATCGCTATGGCGACGTGCAAGCTGAAAATATATGAATTTTTCAAACTTTAAGTACATCAAAAATGGCAGAATGAGTTAAGCTATCGCAGTGCTCGACAAACATGGCCAGAACTAAATAGCAAAAGAACAGCTGTGCTCTGCTCCCGCAGTAGGGTGAGATGCTCAGTCGTTGTTAGAACCACTACTGGACACTGTTGGTGTCCATACATCTAGGCTTCTTGTCCGGCACAATGATCACTGCAGAAGTTGCGCAGACGAAGAGGAGGAGGCAACGGTAGCACACTTCTTATGCTCACCTGGGTAGGTACTTACTCGATAGCTGTCCGAAGTTAGCCCCAAACGGATAGCGGTCCCTATAAGCATGGGCGAAAGAGAATGGAGAGAGCATAAATGGGTCCTAAGGTATCGCAACCTGCCGAATCTCAGCCTAAGTGTGCTAGGTAGAAATCTGGCAGCCGTTTGAACCTAACCTAGGCAGAACTCACTGACGAAAACTAGTCACATTCGGAGACTGGCTAGCGAGCAAACATGGCTCTTCGTCAACTGCGCAACTCAAAGTATTTCTGAACTCTCTAAAAAGTGTTTCAAAAAGTTCACTCAAAACTAAAAGCAGCCCTTTCATAGGCTTCCAAAAAAAAAGTTCAACGCTGTGCCAATTGTAGGCGGAGGCTGCTTTAGGCTGCGGTATCACAAAGGCCCAATGATGGCCTAAACGCGCTAAACGAACTTCATCTAAACCTATTAATTTAAGATCGCCAGTTTCTGGAAATTGTTATCTTATCTGCTCTGTCATAGTTTCGCGTATCTTTCATTTCGCTTTGTCTTCTGTCGTCACAACGCACCAATTTACATAGTTTGGGCTCACTAATGAGCTTCGCTCGGGAACGTGTATAACTTCTCTGAAATTCTCCACTCCAAACGAGCATGTTTCTTATCTTTTGCTGTTCTTTCATGTTCCGTCTGTTGTCAAGGTCGACTCTGTTTTATGCCTATAATTTGTCAATAACTCTATAACTCATCGTTAACTGGGGATACGCTAATTAAGACTACTACGCCGGATGCTCACAGACAATGTTTTTACGAGTGAAAATCATTCATTCGAAATCATTCAAAGCAGCTGCTGCTTATTTGCTTAGGAAAAACGAAAGACTTGGGCAACAAACTTGCGCCATTTGCTTCTTTTTTCAGTAGTTAATTACACATGAAGTGATATTTATTAATAAATTACTGCCAGCTGTCGTTCCATGGTGGGGTTTATGCAAATTAATGATAATTTTTTTATTTTTTTTTGTATCAATTGCACTCACTTTAAATGGATTGGTTGCGCTGAGTGTTGAGTGCTGTTTGTTGTTGTTATTATTGTTGTTAAAATATATTTATTTTATGCGCAATTATTATTTAAAGCACAGAGTCCTTCAAACATTGATTGTGCATACATAAAATAAATATTATTTATGTAAATGTGTTTCGTCGAAATGAGTTTTAATTTTTGCGCAAAAATTTGTATGTTTATTTTGCTTTTGTGTAGAACAAATTGTAATTTATTTGATTTTTATTTAGATGCCAAATGAATGAACTCAAGTAGCCGTAGCGTTTATTTATTTTTAGAGTGTTTTTTAATGACTTTCGTTAACTTTTAATTTTTTTTTAAATTTATTGGTTACGAATTATCATATAATATATCTATTTAAATATGTATATAATTTAATATTGATGCTAATCGTAATGATGCACAAAATGTTGTAATTTTTATAAAGTATTTCTATTTACTTTATTATATACTTTATACATAAATGGTTTTTTTTTTAAATAATTTATTCGCTTAGTTGTTAAATTAATATATATATTTATATATATATATATATATATCTTGTTATTTTATTATGTATTTACTTTAAATAATCAATAATTTTTTCCCTTTAATTATGTAAAATTATTATGAATTTATAAAATTTCTTTTAAAAAGTAAATAATATATTTAAATGTTGAAATAATTTAATAAATATTTAATATTTTATTATATAAATATTTTTTAAACATAAATTTTGTGTAAATATTGTATGTTCAAAAATATTTTAGGACAAATTTGTATTATAAATTCGATTATTTTTAATTTTGACTGTAATATTGCTAGAGCAAAGAATTTATTGCTTTCTTGTTTTCATGTATATTTTATTCATTTTTTGAGTCCGAATATCGTAAAATAAAGTTTTAAAAAATAAAAAATTTGCAAGTTTTCACTGTTTCTTTTGGAACCGGCAAAAACATCTTTGTTAGAAGAAGATTAGGTCGCTAATTTTGGAGCCGGCAAAAAGATCTTTGTAAGAAGAAGATCAGGTCGCTAATTTCATATATTATTTTGCTATAAATTTCATATAGCTAATAATTGATAAAAATTAAAAACGAATACCTTTTTAAACAGCTTTAATATGTTTTAAATAACAAAAAAATGGTTTAATTAGTTTAAAAAAATTTATAGTTTTTCAACTAATATTTTTACATTATTTTAAATATTAACTTATTAATTGTGTAGTATTTAAATTTATTTAAAATTTGTTTCAAAAATTTATATGATTTTTTCAAAAATATTTATATATATTTATTTCTTTTTTAGAAATAAACTTATAAAAATTGTTTTAAAAAATGTTATTTATGATGTTATTATTCTATTTTTTTTTTTAGAAATAAATTGTTTTATACATTTTTTTGTATGGTTTTATTAATCTATTATTTTATAGAAATAAATTTATATAAATTATTTTATAAAATTTTATTTTTTTTTTAAATAAATCGTTTTATAAAATTTTTATGATTTTATTCTGTTATTTTTTGGAAATAAATTTAATAAATTGTGTTATAAAATTGTATTTATGATTTTATTATTCCATTATTTTTTAGAAATAAATTTATATAAATTGTTTATGATTTCATTAATTAAGCTAATCATTAGTAATGGTTAACATTAAAAAGATTTTATTATTCTATTATTTTTAAGAAATAAATTTAATAAATTTTCTATAAAATTTGATCAAATTTATAGTTTAAAAAAAAAATTTGAAAAAAACATTTTTGTAACAAATAATTAAATATTAATAAAAATTAGTTGTAAATAATATTTCTAATTCTAATTTCTTTTAATATGTGATTTTTATACGTACTTTTTTGACATTTTTTGGAGGATGATTCCTAGTTTAAGATGCTTTAAACTTGTTATATTCAAGTTTATTTAGTAGTTTTATATTTTGTTATTGTTAATATACTTGTTCTCTTTTTTATTATATTATTAATTATTAAATTTTGTAGAATATTATTAAGTTGAATAATTGTTTACTTTTCTTAAATACTTTTTTCTAATTTATTGTAATGCTTACTTTATAAGAGCATATATGGTACTTAAAATTTTATTTAGCACATTGTTTAAATACACGTATTGTTATATATAATATATAACATTTGAAGCAGCTCTTATTTAAGTTCACTTGGAATTATTTTTTATTGCAAGCTTGCTAAAAATAAACGTTTTATACAAATGTTTTAAATTTGCATTTATGAATGTTACACTTTTTGTATATTTATATATCCTTTTCAAAAGATTGTTTGCACCTCTAAAACACACACACACACACACACACACACACACTGAGTAACACGCCTACACACACACACAAGCTTTGCATGTATTTAGCTCCTTGCACTGCTTTGCTTTTAGCTCCTTGCACTGCTTTGCCGGCGCTTAACGACTGCTTGAAGCTAACAAATCAGCTTTAGTTTAAGCCGCGCGTTGTGTACAGCTCGAACAGCAGCAAATAAATGAGATCTACGGGCTGTAATTTGTTTTTCTTAAAACAAAAATCACTTTGGCTCTGGCTTAGCTGCGCTGCCGCGGTCGCTGCTACCGTCGCTGCTGCTGAGATTCACTTGCCGCACACTGACACTCAGCCAGTGAGTGAGTGTTGTGTTGTGTTGTGTTAGTGTGTGCTCGGCGTGTGTTGGTGTCTATGTGAGTGGACCAACTTGTATTGTATTGTGTGTGGGGTCTGAGACGGACCAACACCAACAGCGACTCTCTAGCTTTGGTCTCGATGATGACCGATGCTTCGACTGCAATATACTAAATACTTAGTAGCATAATTTAGCTACATTTCATTATTACATCTTGTTATGTTTGATTCTTTTGTTGGCTTGTTGCACTTTGTGGGTTTTACTTTGTCATTTACCTGACAAATTCAACACTGAACGAAGGAGCAGACAAAATTGACTCATTGCAATACTTGACAGCCGGCTCTGCCACTCACTGTGGCTCGCTTTGGGCCATTGGGAAAGTGTTAAGACTGTGGCCCCACACAGGAAATTCAATATCACTTGCCCGTCAAGTTGGCAGCATTTTTGATACACTTTAATCGAAAGGGCAGGAGTATAGGAAATGTATGCGAGTGCATGTAACAGACGCTTGGCACTAATTTGTTTGAAGTTTTATGCCTTACGATATAGACATTTCTGGCGCCAACCTAACCGTCTCAAATTCTCAAAAACTTCTATTACGTTCTTAAATTTGGATGAACGTTCCTCAATGCAGAGTGCTCATTCTTGAATTAAAATTTTTCGTGATTTCGAGTGTAAAACTCTCAGATTGTTTTTCTTAGTGTACGCTTTGGTACTCCTCGCAAATGGAATATCTTTAGAATGTCTTCCGGAATGGCATAATGCCGGTTTATATGCAATATGTAAATGTTTTCTTATGACTAATGTTTTCAACGTTTTTGTTTTGCAAGGTGTCAGCTAATGACGCAGAGATTTGCAGTTATTTCTCTGGAAAATAAAATTCAATTTATATGCATGTGGAAGATATTTCTGGAACATCCCCAACATATTTGGCTAGTTTTTAAGCCATGTCGTTATAGACCATGTAAATAAATGTAGTATCCAAATTTTGCAATTTTAAGGATTCAGATAATATAAAAGCACGGATATTGAGAAGAAATGGTGCTAGATATCCGTCATTACCTTGTTAGCACCTGGCGTCAAGCTCTCGATTTGATTACGAAAATTTTCACTTTCAGTTTCCTTAGAGTAACCTTGAGTAAGCTTATATTGCATGATTTGTAGAAAATTAAGGTACATTAACATAACATTACGTTTATAAATAAAACAATTTAACTATTTCATTGCTTATTTCAATAAATCCAAGAAGCTCAAGAAAACTACATAAAAACACTAACGATTCCGTGTTAACCCAATTCGGATGAGTTGGGCTTTTTCAGACTATTGCCTATTTTTGACCAGTTACTCATTGCTTAAGGCAATTTTAAAAATATAATACACAGTACTACTCTAGTATTCAACGATAGGCGCAGCGCTGCGTGACAATAATCTTGCCAATAGACCTTATAAATCCATTTTAAAATGCAGATTTGATAAAAATATTTTTTTCCAAGCGTACGCAGCAACAGTCTTGATAGTTTTCACACCTGCCTCCCATAGACACCTAAATGCGGCGTTATTGGCGGTATGAACGAAAATTCGTATCCTCTCCTTGCGTTGTTACTCTAGCTGTCGAGCTCCGATGAAGTTCCTTACAATGGACAACTCTGCGGGCGCGACTGACGAATCTTAGAAAAGCCATTAAAAAGTATTAGTAGCAAAATCAACCGTAGTAACAGTTTCCGTTGTATAACATTCCTTTTTCATTTGTGGTTTTAGTTTAAGTCAGTTAATATTCGTAAATCTTATAAGAAGATGCTCTGCTTCTTCTTAACTGGCCATACGGCCTGATGAAGAGCACTCCTCCGGAAGCCTCTGCATTGCGTGCGTTTTTCAATCTGTGATACTTATGGTAGTAATTGCCCCTTCATCGGCGCCCTTCAACAGCTGTATTGAAGTCCTTTCTCGTAATAGCTTCTTTATCATTACACACAACATGACCCAGCCAGTGGACTTACTTACTTCACTGGCCATAACAAGCCGTTACCGGGTTACGACCTGATGTAGAGCTCTCCTCCAGGCGTCTCTGCTTGGTGCGTGCCTTCTCTAATTGGTGATACCAAAGGGAGCTGGTGTGCCCTCTAGCTGGTCCTCCCAACGGACATGGTCTGCCCTTTCGTCGCCTCCCTTCGACATGAATCCAAAAGTTTAATCGCTGCGTCTCTCTACTCGAAGAAAACATATACTTTGTCTTGCTCTTATTTACAACCAAACCCACTCTGGCAGATTCTCTAGCCGCAAAGGCTCCGGCTCGCTTAGTACAACCAATGATATCGATAATATTTGCGTATGCGAACAACTGAACTCTCTTATACAACATAGTCCCCCAAAAACATGAAGTAGAGTGGAATCCTTGTCCGTAACATTGAGTCGACTTGCTGAAATGCGACCATTCAAGTGAGTTTTTTGTTTTACTCTTTCTATATTTTGCCTAAAAGTGAGTCGGCCTGACAGAGACAGGAACACAAGCAGCCTCAAACGTACACTGTCTTTGAGATAGTCGCATTTTGGAAAAAATTTTGAATTTGAATTGAAATTGCATACTCTTTGATAATCCCGTTCTCATTTACTTTGGCCTTTCGCAACACATTCCTCACCACAAAGCCTGGCTTGGTACCAAAAGACTCGGAGAAGCCTACCTCTTTCCTACATTGACGGACCTGCGTGTGTTGTTCAACATCATTCTGAATAATCGCACCAACTTTGCGGAGTTTCCTTCTATAACATTCCTTTTTTCAGTTTCAATCAGTTAATGTTCGTTAAGTTTACTTAAGGATTCCCTGCTTAATATACTTTCATTTTCTAATCGGAGTTGTTTCACATATCTGTGGTTTTTTGACAAAACCACTTATCTCGAAATAAGACAATTTGCCATGATTTTTGTTATAAACTTTTGAAAAGGGTTATTTCTGTCTTACTGGCATCTTTCTGCGATTAAAAGGTAAAATCAACTTTTGTTCGAATTTTTTGAAATTGCGTATGATTTTCTCGCTCTCCTGTAAAATTGCTCTTTTAGACATAATTGGTTTTCTCAAAACTAAACAGATATTAATTAATATCAATTCGAAAATTTTGATTGAATTTACAATTTATAATGTGTTTTCTTAAAAAATGTAGTCAAATTGCATTAATAATTGTATTAGTACTAATACTCTAATGATTAGAGCAAAAGGTCAATGGTCAACCAAAACCATTTTTTTCGATTTCTACTCACTTATATTTTTGAGGCCAACTTTGAAGATAAAAAACTGGCAAAAGGTCTTTTATGTACACACATGACTTGTGACCATGTGTTCCTGTGTGTGCGTCTGAAACAACCCTTTATGAAACTAAACATATTGGAATATATATACTATATGTATGCCTCACCTCATGCGCACATCTATTTCTCAACGCCACACAGCAACAAAAGAGGAATGACCTTTTCGCCTTCTCGTTGGTTCTTTTCGGGCTTTTAGGAACAAAAATGACCAAATGACCAAATTTGACCAAATGGTTTCTTTTGAGCTGTTTCTACAGGACTGGTCAGAATTTAAGCTCAACAATAAAAACAAAACCGAGTACACAAGCACTGCGAGAAAAAAAGTTCGGCTCAGAGCGAAACCGAGTTGACATCATTATTAACGGTTTTTCAGTGAGCAGAGCGCATTGAAAATATGTGTTGACTGTTATTTGCGAGCTCTGGTTTAGTACAAATAAAGTCAATAACAATGAGCACGAAAACTGGCGTTAATACGTTTTCACTCCAACATGCAACAATAATTCAAAGATCGGTTTAAATTTTAGAGCGTATCTCATAGTCGCCGTCTGCCGACTTGCAACATTTCACTTGTTTGATTAAATTACATGCACCTTAACTAGTTACTGCTACAGTTGTGGTCGTAGCTGTTGTTGTTGCTGTTGTTATTGCCAGAGTGATCTGGTCTTTTGTCTTTCCGATTTGTGCACAAATTAGTTACAAATGAACCTACGACAACAAAAAGCGCCAACGGCAACCTTTTGGTAACACGAAGCTGCCAAGAGGTTTTATTGACAGGCCAGCGCACGCCATAGCTATAATTCCGGAGCTCAATTGCAGGCCGGTTGGACACACAATTTGTATCTTTGAGTTACAACGACGGATTGACGGTGCGTGCAACGCTTTAAGGGTTTAGCATAATTTAATTGCCGACAGCAAATTACAAGCGAAGTTTTTGTTTTGTTACTTTAAACGTTTGCGTGCATTAAAAATTTGCGTCTAGTTAGTCAAAGTGTTTGTGCCATATTTTGTGTTGACCTTTTTTAAGGCTGACCCACTAAGCTGTAAATGTCAGCTTTCAAGTTAAATAACAATAATTTTATACAAACTTTGACTTACATTCACTTTCTTTGAGCCATACAAAAAGTTTTGAGTGACTAATTGCGGACACAGTGCGTATGCTTAATGCTAATTAGCTGCATGTCATTTCTAGTCGTTTAATTGCCACTAATGAAAATAAATAAAACCAAATGTTAGTTCAACAAGAGTGCAGTACAATGCTTAACATTACATAAATTTCAAGCTCTCCTAAAAACTTTCTTGCGACCACTTAACCTGGCTAATTGCCTTCGTATCTGTGCTACACGTGTGTCAAAGTTGTTAATTTTGCTCAAAAACACTAAATTAGCAGCTCAACTAGATTTGGTCATAACTAATTGCTGTATATGCAAGATCTTCTAATGACATAACCATAAATATCAACAGTACATCTCAATTGTCTACACGAGCTATCAAAACACCTTTAAATATTAATTAGCCATGGCGATATCACCCAAGCAATTAGGGCTACGAACTGTACGTTATAAACGCTAATGTACGAAAATTGTGCTTAAGTGCGTGAAACTGTGCGTGTGTGTGTGTTTGTGTGTGTTTATCTCATTCTCAGCACGCATCTAGTATATTTGTAGCTACAAGTTAGTCTAGTATCTATTGCAAGCATAAAAAGCCTCAAAGCGGCTTACAACAACTTGTCCAATCGTCAATAATTGTTGACGATTAGACAACAAAAACACTACAACAATTTGGCTACAGAAAAACCACGAAACACGAACAAAGCTGTAAATCTGCATCAAGAAGTAAATCTCTACTGTTGTACGAGTGATGGACGTGCTATAATGACACATACTTTAACGACTCACGCACGAAGCGGTTTCACCGGTCATTCATAATTGATTCGCGTAGGTTCGAAACGGGAATTTACCTTTATTTTCAGTTCGGATCCTGGTTCTCACTGAAAATTTTTCTTTTCTTTTTAAACTCTTTAAATAACAGCTTTTCCGTCACGGCAAATGTGAAACATGGTTATTGAGTGAATTTATTGACAGAAAAGTGTGTTTATTTCTTTTTCGTTCTGAAAAAACAGTTCTAAAATAGAGCCATGGAAATATTTAACTATAACTTTGATTTTCGTTTGTTTAGGTCGATTAGTTTGTTTGGTTCGTTCGACAGCTCTTTGAGCTACATATGCTAGCGCCATCTACTATATATATTTAGCACCAACTCAATCTTGTTAATTGAAAGTGATCTTCACACCATACTAGTGTGACGCCATACGCGTTGGTTTTACCCCTAGGGCGCGCCAATAGTTGTTTTTATACGGAACTTATTGATACTAGTTATCAATCGTCGTCGACATTGGACTACTAAATACATGCTTTCATAACAGCTGATTACGAAGAAAGGAAAACACGAAATAACAACGTTTGTGTGTACAATGTATTTTGATGTTGTTTTTTAACTTTAAATAAATTTTTACCTGACTAAAAAGCAACATACACAACAGAAACTTATATTCTGCAAATATCATTTGAAAGGGTTAGGTCTTAGCTGAAAACGTTGGATTATTGCGAAGTAATCGGTACCACACTGAATTTTTTCTTAGAGTATTTAAATATCTTCTTCTTAACTGGCGATAACAACCCGTTACCGGGTTAGCCAGTGAAGCCGCTGGATTTTAAAAAAGAACATACGGAGTACTTTCCGCTCAAACAGCGGAGCGTCTTATTGAGCGTTAGTTTCGTCTGGCGAGGGTGGTCTCTACTGCTCATCTTCCTGCTGAGACCAAAGTAACATCTATTGGCTAGTGTGATTCTCCGCTTGATCTCCATGGTAACATCGTTCTTCATTGTGACGGTGGTGCCAAGGTAGACGAAATCCTTGTCAAACATCAAAAATTGTTATAGTCACAGTGTAAAAAAGAATCAGCATGTTCGATATGCAGGCACACCGAAAAATTGTTTATTTGAACCATTTTTATGACACAGCTGTTTACACTGCGGTGACACATTTTTGTCTCCAAAATGCGCCAGCTACTGTAACACGGAGCGTATGACACCGAACGAGTTCTTGTGTTCACACTGAGAATGTATTCGTTCGTGTGACATTAAGTAACTATGCCAACGGGTCACACTGAGGTATGTCCGTATGACAGCAAAGTGTGACGCTGTGTGCCCCAGTGTAAACCCGGCATAAGAGAATCGTTTGAGAAACAAAATTTGAAAATTTCAGGAGAAAAAAGCGAAATCGAGAAGAGAACTGATATGCTATGTATTTAGCCTACAAATAGAGACAGTGCAAACAGTTACAAAACCTTCATTTTGGATTTCTTTGAGGCTCCCAAATGTTGTAATATATACGATGTTTAGTCACGCCCATCACGAGATTATTACAGCTTTCACTCGAGCACTTAAGGTGTCCATCTCGAATTTGTGGTTGCCTATCTGAGTCTGTATTTGTGTGTGAATTAAGTTTTGAATTATTAAACGTAATATGTTTAATGCTGACGGAAGCAATATAGATATAGTGTTTGTACATATGTAAGTCCTCCATAAGTATGTGTGTAGTTAGAACGTGGAACATGGATACATGGAGACATGTTAAGATGGCAACCAGCTGTGCCGGCTGCTGTCTGGCCCGGCTTGGCCTCTTGGCTTTTGAGTGAATGACAAGCAGACACATTCACACAGATACTCACTCACACAGAGTCGCACAGTTAAAGACATGGCGCTTGCGTGCTTGGCTACTGAATTACTAATAAACATAAAATATAAAGCTTAGTTTTATTTTGTTTTATTGTGTGTGGTTTTAATGGGCTTACTGTTTTCTTTACATTATTAACGTTTTAATTAAGCGGCCTAAATGGCAGCAGCAGTTGAAAAGATAAGCGGGAACACCCACAGACTTCACAGTTACTCAGTTACATACATATATGTTTTGGCCAATAAAGCAAAAAAGTCGGCCCTCTAATTATAACTTGACTAATTTAACATATTAATGCTTGATAAATTCTGCAGGTCTTGAGTGTTTTAATTGTCAACAGTTTTTAGCAGTTCATTCAACTTTTGTGCTGAATCATCCGTTTATGAACGGATTCAATTCATTTGTGCAGCTACAGATACAAGATACATTTGGCCATGTTTAAATCAGCTTTTGGCTTTTAATCGCATTGACTTTCGCGCTATGCTTACAATGCAGTTGCGGCGGCTTATGCAATGGCAAAAATCTTGGCTGAGCCGCTTTGTTTGGCTCTGGTTTCTGAGTAAATCTCTCGGATTGGGGTCGCCACATTTGCCAATGGCCAATTACGACTTTCATCGAAAGTAAAATATTTGTAGATCACACGAAAGAAAATGTAACGAAAGGAAAAAAAGAGCACTGAATTTTCGCTTAACTGTGCAGTGAAGCCGCAAATTCAATATTTACTCAATTGAGCTTGCAGTGGCTTGAATTTAACTCTCAAACAACATAAATATACTATATAGATATTTATTTTTATTATTTCGTTTTGGGTTTTTGTTTTTGATTTTTGATTTTTGGTTTTCTTTTTATTTTTTTTTGTGAAAGTGGCAAGTGACCGCAGGAAAAGGTTAAATGGGCGCTTGATGGGCGCTGAAGCGTGCCCGGAATTAAATAAGGCGAATGGCATTGATCCGATAACGAATCATTTGTTTCAGTTGTGAGCATCATTAACCAGTTGGAAGCGCCATCACACTAAACTTCTATGCCTGTAAAGTTCTATAAATTTAGCTCTACTAAAAGATAACGGCTCAAATCAACACTGGCTAATTGGAGCTGTTGTTTGCCTAACCGAACTATTTCCAGCATCATAAAAATTATTTTTTATTTCCCATAAAATTGCATTTAATCAATTACTAAAACTCTTTTGGCCAATTAAAATGAAATCACACTAAATTTTAACGAAATGGAAAGTACAGCAACAAATATATGTAGGATAAAGACAGTCCAGGCGGCCATCGACAGCGGGATACCCTCTACACAAGGAAAGTTATTTTTCTTAAGTGGCTATAACAGCCCGTTACCGAGTAACGACCTGAAGTTTTTCTTTGAAAAAGGAAAAGTCTGTCTGTCCATATAAAAGAAAGGTTATATTGAAATTATCTCAAAACAATTAGTTTTTGGTTCACCCCAAATACCAATTAGATGTATTTTTAACATAACTTTGGTGTTTGATGATCGACTTTTACAAATGACTAGGGGCCTTCGACCCCTGCTCACTTCGCTTGCCAACCCCCATGCCCCTCTCCTGGTAGATCAAATATCTTTTGCTCTCCATCTTCCTCTTCGCGTTCCCATTCCCCGTCCTCCTTTTCTTTTTCTTTATCTTTCTTATACTAAAAGCAGCTGCGGATATTCGTAAGGCCTGTTGAACACTTTGTTCATCGGTGTCTACCATTCTCTATTTGCATCATTAGCAGTACGTCGCAAACGGCGTCAAAGATTCGACCGTCTTTGTACCACTGGAAAAACACAAACCAATCATCCTCTATAAAGTGGTTACAGATTTGCGTTTCATTTATCCATTTATCGTAACTTCGGCCATAGAGACAATTTTGGTTTTTCATATATATACCTATAAGATAGATATATTGTTGTAACACGCTTGGCGATGGCTGCGTTTCCCTCCGAGATATTATTTACCTCCGGATTTATATTTTACTAGAGAAGTTTTCTTTTTCAAAAACCTTAAGACAATACAGTGCTCATTTATCACTAAATCATTAAATTCATACCAAAGAAATGTATCGAATAGCACCTTAGAATAAAAAGTAACTAAAAAATGAAATGAAAACAACAGTATGTTCGTTTGTTTTGAGATACTTCTAGTTTTAAAATAGGGAATTTAAAAAAATTTGTTTGATGTGATGCATCAGGTGCAAGAGCAACGCAAACCCATCACTCTCGTATGGTGTGACATTCGGCTTTACATTAATGAGATTACGGTGTTGCTAGTGCAAGTGAATTTCAAAGTTGGGTCACTTTTGACCCAAACAGCAAAAAATTTATAAGTGGAATGCTGGACCGTTAAAAAAAATCAAAATTTGTGATGAAATACGTCCATTCGCCAGACATACGACTCAATCGTAGGCAAAATTGAGAAAGGTAACGAGCACTGTATTGAGAATGGACGCATTTGAGCCAGTCGACTGTAACTGCCAAGATTGGTATGATCGTAATGAAACGGCTAACAGAATTTTTGTTTCTGTTTATAGTAGAACAAATTATGTTCGTGATAATCGATACATTTGATGTTTTTCAGGCAGAGCATCGATGTACTGTCCTTTTAATTTTACCTTTGAAATTCCTTCTTCTTTTTCTATCTGGTGTTGGAAGATTGTAGAGGAATGTGATCCACATGTGTTACTAAAGCTATTTAGTGTTCTTTCTACTTGTTCCTTTCAATAGAGATATGGCCTGCCCCTTCGTCGCCTTCCTTCGACAGCCGTATTGAAGACCTATCTTGCTATCTATTAGCTTCTTCTTTAAGCAAAATATGCCCAGCACACATAGCCAGCAGAGCGTCTGGATGTTAATTGGCCTAACTATGTCAATGTCGTCGTAGAACCAGCTCAACCATAAAAAATCAAAAAAAGAGTCTATATTCGAATATAAAAACATTTTCAGTTTTTATGAACATTTTGATGGTGACGTCACGTTTTTTGAATACTCACAATCCCCCATTTAATATATAATATTGCTCTTAAAATTTTCGTTTTGCTTCCTTTTAAGACCAAGTGCGGATCTCTCTTCAGCTCTAGTTTATAGGAAGACGATTTTTGCTTTTACATATTTTGGTGCAATTTGGTGTCTTGATTGATAGAAGCTCCTGCGAGAAAGGTCCTCAATGTGGTTGTCAAGGGGAGGCGACGAAGTGATAGACCATGTCTCCTTTGGAAGGACCATGTATAGTGTACACTAAATACCTTTGGTATCAATAATTGGAGAAGGCACGCTCACAGCAGAGACGCCTGGAGGAGAGTTCTTCATCTGGCCGTAACTCGGTAACTGTCCCGCTGTTACTTACATTTCACAAATTTGCAATACCCTAGAGACTATGTTTGCAGTGTAAAGTAAATACCAGCAGCTTCCACACAAGAGTAAGATATCATATTAAAAATAAAAATCAATGTCTTATATGCTTTAATTAGTGGCCACAAATAGCTGCAAAGAAAACACTGGTACTGCATACCCATAGATTGTATTGTTGCTGGGTAAAATGTTGTGTGTTGGCTTTAATTGTTAGCCAAGCCTCATAAACTATTATTTCAATTGAGTTATTAAACTCTTAACACATAAAGTAGATGAGAGAGTAGCTGGCATAGTGCAACTGAAGGCAGCAACCGAAAGAGGTAAGACAGACTAAAATTGCATTGAAACTGGCTCCGCAAGGGTGCGCCACAAAGTGCCACAGCTATAGCGTTTCCACTGGCCACACAAACGAGAACAGTGAAAATGAATAGATTTTTTTTATTGTTATAGTACAATGACAATAAGTTAACAAATGACTCTAAAATAGTTTCTCATCTCAATGTCGAATTCACACTAAAACGGTTAAGGCAAGTCACTAAACTAGGTGGCAAGTTTAGGTTAGGTTATAGTTATAGTTAGGACCATTCAGATGCTGATCAGCTAAAAAAAAAAAAAAAAAAATCCGCTATTCGTTTGAGGCTAATTTTTACCCACCCAGGCACTTATCCGCAGCGTTTGCAGAGTTTGTTGTACGAGGGAAAAGAGTATAGCTGCATAGACACCAAATAGCCAGTGTCCAGTATTGGCTCTAAAGACCGCTGAGCATCGCTCCCTTGCTGTTGTCTAATGTGCCACCTAGCACAATGATTTTGTTACAATGCGCCACCTAACGCTCCTCCAAGAACATCAGCCAAAGCTGTTGCCTCTTCAGTACCGAATTGAGTGCATGCTATCGTACATACACTCCTCCTAGGATAGAAGCGAAGTGTATCTATCACTTCTTCAGCTTTATGGGCAGCAGCACCCGATTGAAACAAAACTCAACGCCGAAGACAAGTTTCGTGTAGCGATTTCAGTGTCAACCACAGCCACCACGATACTTCCACCAGGGGGCCGACCTTAAAGAGCCTTGGAAACTCGTTGTACCGAAATTAAGGGCTTGGTTGGCCCTTCCCATGTAGCCCAGACAGGCTCCGATTTGGAAAAACCCGCCAGTTTTGCACCTCTTGTGGCGCTTTCATTAGTTGTCGCCGTGCAATTACAACTTCGGCAAATGACCCCAGCAGCCTCGTCCTCTCAGGGGTCTCCACCACTACAACGACGTTCCAGCGGGCATTCTGCATCTGTACACCACGTTCATCGAGGTTTCGCACATCTGCATACAGCAGGTAGCCTTTAGCGATCCATTGCCTGTCGGCAGGAATCAAACCCGGAGACTAAAAACAAAGTTTAGCTGGATGTAAACGAAGCTTGCGGTTCGCGATAAAACAGTATGTCACACCTCCTTGTTTGGCATCGTCATACCTTCTGTGTTGCCGCGCACATAAAAATTCTTCCTTCAGCAGCGCCATCTTAAGCTTTCAACCATGATTTGTCAAATCTCGGTCGTATGTCCCTTAGGTTTCCTCCAACGGGTAGTCACGCTTAAGTTTGAGCCTGACTGTCATGCGCATGGCAGCTAGGTTAAACGGCCGAGCTCCAGCTAACACCTGCATGGCAACAAGGGAGGAGGTTAGCAGTGGTACCTTGTCTGGCGAGCTTATCCGCTATCTTGTTGCCGCGGTGTCCCGGGCCCCGTGTCAGGCTAAGAACGAGCCGCTGAGCCATATCGTGCAGAGATTTGCGACAGCTTGTTATCGATATCGAATTTGGTGATACTGAGGTTAAGAATTTAATAGCTGCTGGGCTATCTCTATAGATGTTTACTTGGCCTGAAACGACATTTGGGCCTATCAAGCATGATAGTGCCCTTTTTATGACTAAGACTACCCCCTGAAATGAGCTGCAGTGCTCCGGGAGACTAAAGGCCCTTTTTATATTGAGCCCGGCCTTCAAATCGGTTGTTCAACTTTGAGCCGTCCGTGCAAGAGCTCCGAGAGAAAGATATTCTCATTGGCAATAGTCACAACAGAACCATCTATTCATTCATTTTGGTTTGACAATTACAATTGATACCGCGAACAGATAAATTAGAGTAGCAAATGAACAATATTGCCACATCGACAAAAAAAACCGATAACAGCAGAATTACTCATTTGTTCGCATTTGGTACTCGCAGAACTTGTGGCGGACCCTGTCTATCACTTCAGTGCGGCAGTTTAGCGGCTGTTGGCAGGATTTTCTTTTTGCTTGCGCCTCCTTAGCGGCTTTAGTGGACACAAGACATAAAGTAGCCGTTGTACTTATAAACAATGTTGTCAGTTTAATCGCTTTCCTCATCAAAATAGATGAAAACTTTAAAATTTAAAGAACGTAATGCACCAGATTTCAGACCACTCCTTCTATAGACTCTAACGAGTTTCCACTTTGTAACTCATTTGCATGGCGCTCTTGTCTCGCAACGTCTAAATGCAAAACTTTACGCCGATATTAAGATATATCTTTGCAAAGATTGGCATACCCTAAGCCACTGTTGGGCAACGCTTAAACGATCTGCATCAATCTTTTTTTTAAGAGAATTATTGTAGTTAATTGGCATACCAAGTTTTATTTTTTTCGCTACTTGTCCAATAAATTGTCACATAAACATAAAAAACACATTAAAAGTGAATCAATATGTAACTGTAAGATCAATTGCTATTCTAATGTGCCTTTTACGAGAGGCGCACGTGGTCGTGAGGTAGGAAACATTTCTTACTGTAGAAGAAATTAATTGCGGGAATAAAGCTTCTTTCAGAGGATGACTACCAGTTAATTATCATGTGGTAGTTGCACATTGGTCATGCTTGTGCTTCGGATTTGACGAAATACTCGACTTACAGATGCAAAGCATCTGGATGAGTGGAATTTTCCCTGTAGATGCCAAGAAAATCTGTAGGGTTTGCAATTACAATGATATTTGTAGAGCAGTTCTTGGCAGGTTGCCACTCCTTTGAGCTTTCTAGGTCAATAAATGATTTGTACAATATATTCTTCTTTTATAATGCTCATAAATCTTGTCATTTACAGTGAAAACTTTAAATTAAATATGCGAATTTGTTAAAGTTTCAGTCTGTTTTTCTAAGGCAAAGGCGATGCTGCACATATTATAAATTGAAAATTTTGTATTTTTTTTAAAATTATTTTAAATAGAATTGATTTTATATTAACGAAACTGTTACTTTCGATAATTTGCTCATTTTTGCAATTATATGTGAAAAGCTGGGAAGCCATCTAGAGGGATCGAGCCATATCAACTAATTTCTCTGTTATCCCACGTGGCCACGCTTCTTGGATCTTGTTGCAGACGGTACAAGTCGTTTTTTATCAACAAAACTTCCACAACACTAAAGGCGTCCCTTATTCGCCGCGACCTCATGCACTTAAGGTCGCTGTGACTTTTGACACTGCAAGGACGTTGGACACGTCTTATCCTGGCCTGCCAATAACTTGACACGACGTCGAAGCTAAGCAAGGTAAAGCCGGTCGGATTCCAGGGTAGTGCGTTTTCAACGTTAAGCGGCCCATCCACTAGAGCTGCAAAACACTCGATTCTTTTTTTTCAACAATCGATTAAATTGAATCTGCAACTATATTTGAATCTCGCTTATAATTCCTCCTAGAAAATGAATTCACTTTCCTTATCAAACCTTCACATCTGCCTGAAACGAATATTGAGACTCCAGACTCCATTGTGAACTGTTTTGATATTCCTGATCATAATGTGCGGAACGCAATGGAAAAGGTACATGTGATTCTATGTATATGTTGGGAATTCCTGTACATAAACAGTTTTTGCTCGAGTTCTTGGCAACATAGCGCGGTCTACCTGCTCCGTGGGATGTGAACTCAAAGGATAAAAGATATCGTAATGTTATGTTAGACTGTACTCCATAGATATTGTGGCCTACATCTGTGTGTCTTAATAAGTGGTGAGACCAAAGCTAGGAGCTCTTTTAAATTTGAAGTTGTCATCCGCAATTATTTTTTGTAGTCCATTGGCGATGACAGTTGCGGCAGATTTTGGTTGGTTACTTGATGATTGACGATCATGATGTACGCCTTTCCATCAAGCCGTCCATCAACACACGTACAATGATGTATTTATTGTCAATAGTGTCAAGCCTATTATAGATTTATGTAACCGAGAAAAGGAAGGCGTATCGTCGAGAATGAATGAATAGATGGAGACCCTATCATTGTTGCATTTAGACCTTCTCATTGAAGAAGTATCAGTACATCCTGTATACATTCTTTCGAATTATTGCAGGCAAAAAACTGGCTATAAAATCTATTCAGATGATTTCTAACTCATGACTCAGCGACTTATATAGAATCGGAACCCCAACAATTGGTTGCTGAAAGTTTATACCACTTGCATACGTTTTTCCCAACATACAAATTAGCAACAAATTGCTGGAAGCCATCCTGGGGAAACTAAAAAAGCTAGTTAAAGACTCTACGGATATACTTCGTCCAGAACTCAGAGATTCTTTAGGACACATAAAACAGGAAAACGGCTGCTGCGAGAAGAGAAAAAAGAATCACAGACTGGATCTGTGCTGCAGATCTCAGACAGGCCAAACAACACTTCGGCTTCATAACATAAATAGTATTAGTAAATTCTCACAAAAGGGGGTAGAAATTCTATGTTGGAACTTTGACTTGTCGGCTTATGGGATACTCTAGGCTGAAAGGATATCTGAGCAAGCTCCAATGCGTGAGGAGAAATACTCGCACCAGAAGCAGAAGATGGACGTCCCTCTTAGGCGGTATCAAAATTTCGATGACCAATGCAAATCGGTTGAACCATCACAGATAATTAAGTTTATCCTAGAAATAAGACTAGGATGGTAGCTATAGGCTTGAGGGTACAGTGGATCTTAGAGGTCGCAGTGATCAGTGAGCTGATCCTTTCAACGTAGTCACAGTATACTCCAACTCCACCTTGCTTCAACAGCCGCATTGAAGAACTTCTTCCGCTTGCCTGTCTAATCGTCGTATAGCTCATTCGTTTAAACATTGCCATCACTTATTGGGAATCATGACATTTAGAGATAAAAAAGTAATTGTCAAACGCATACTTATAAGCATGTGCAGAGATTGGAGTACAGAGTATCGCGTGGTCACAATCTTTCACATAAAGCGCTCCACACATTGTTAATTTTGTGAATGGATTTCGGTCATTACCGTGGCAGCAAAACACCCACGATCTCGAATTCGCGAATGTTATTGGCGCGTGTTTATTGTGAATCTCTTGAAGATTACGACGCACGGATTAAAGATTATGGCTTGTTTGCCAATAAAGTTGAGCGTTACAGTAAAATAATACCATCATTTTGGCTTAATTATGAAAATCTGCAAACTTTGTACAAAGTAAAATACATTTTTTTGATTTACTAAGTTATTGCCTAAACTAAAGCTAAAAGCTATTATTTTTTAACGAATTGCATGTAAAATTAGTGCGCCTGGCTTAATTGGTAAGAAAAAGTAATGTACCTACTTATGTGCATTACTTTCACAAGCCCATATCTTGCCTTAGGTCATGTTTAATCATGTCGCGACAGCAACTTTTTAGTAAACCCTGATCCCTCCACAAAATACTATACCTACTTCGGAAGTAATTAAATAAATGCCATAAGTCAAGTCTCAACTTTCTACGTTGAACAGATTGGGTGAAAATAGTAAAAATATGTGCAATAGTACGAAGTTTCTTGTGAGGTTTGGTTCACGGTTTCAAAACTGTAGGGTGTGAACTTGAGTTCAGGTAAAGGTCTGTTTTAAGCGGCTTAAAAGCAAAAACGTTTTCTAATCTTTCGATGTACGATTTTGAATTTGGCATTTTACCCAAAAACAGTGATGACAATACGAACTTGAGCCCGTTCATCAGGAATTCGTAGAGAAAACATTGCTCTGTTCTTAAATTTGCACGTTTTTTTCCATGTTGTTCAGCGTATCGATTATTTTTGCCATTGTTTCCTACTCTGGACCGTCTTGAAATGATTTTAAGGCAAATTGAACTATTTGAACTTATAGTAAATCTTAAATTTCTCATCACTTACACTTGAGTTAGAGCTTACGAATTTTGTCTGATAATTGCACTACTCTTAGAAGATTTCGCATTATTGAAATTAACTCTATTTGGTTCTTTGATTCAGCGTTTGTGTTCTGTTTCGATTCGTATTCGTTTAACAGACATTCTGGTAAAATTATTGAAATTTTTACACCTTATAAAAAGCAGGCCATTACTTCTTGCTCACCATAAGCGTGTGTCTGCTGGCTGTATTTCTTATGCCTGACCTTGGCTACATCTGGTCTACTTGACGGCAGCCTGCTCATCAACACGCCGATCATGGGCCACTTTCACGGTCAATGTCAATAAACCTAAATTCTCGTGAATTTATGCGGCTAGAACCAGCACTTCACTCATAACGAGCGTGACGCTACCTGTAGGCGTTCTATTGGCAACACCAACTCCAATTCGAAGCACCCCAGCATCTTTCTTGTCGATGTTTGCATCATTATCAACGAAGTTGTCATCGGATGGCAACAACAGTAACAGCAGCACTAGGCTTTGACACAGCTAGAGCCATGCCACCAGCTGTGGCACTTAACTTGTTATCATTGTATCTATTTTGAGTTCGTTTAAATGGTAGATTGGTATGGCAATTATAGCCACAGTCAGCCGGCTCGTCGTCCATTCACACTTGGCAATAAAAGTTTAATTTCAATTGAAATCTGATAGGCATCAGGCGCTTAAAAGTGAAATATGCAAAAAAGTTAAAGAACTTAACAATTTTAATGAACAAGGTCGCAGATGTGTTATAATTAATTTCTCGTTTTTATCGTAAGCAACAAAAAGTGAAATGCGTTAAATAGTTTAATATTAGCTATTAAAATTTAAAAAATAAAAAAAATTAACGACGAGGATGGGATTCGAACCCACGCGTGCAGAGCACATTGGATTAGCAGTCCAACGCCTTAACCACTCGGCCACCTCGTCTCTCAAGCCCAGCGACGCTAATGTCGCAGTAGTTATAAGTAAATACGCAGTGCAAACAAGCAGTGCAGTGTGTCCGCTTGTCTCTATATAGCCACATACAGTTATATGTATGTTAATAAAATAAAACAAAACATTTCCTAGGCTTTTATTATGTAATATATTTTGATTACTTGATACATACCTTTCAACTATTGCTATTTTTATTGCGCCATCAATGTTGAAAGCAACGCAGATCACTGCTTTATTGGCTGCACTGCTTGAGCATCGATAATGCCGTGCATGAAATGTGCAACTGGCGCTCAAGGCCACAAATGACGAGGTGGCCGAGAGGTTAAGGCGTTGGACTGCTAATCCAATGTGCTATGCACGCGTGGGTTCGAATCCCATCCTCGTCGTGCAGATATTTTGTTATTAATAGCAAATAATAACAACAGTTACTCAGCGGCATATTGCGCGCTGCTTTAGTTATACTAGTTGAAGCAGTGCAGCAGAAGTAAAGCAGTGTAACAGCAATAAACAAATTTGTAAATAAAATAATTATATGACATAAACAAAATATTTTACATAATTATATGTGCCAATAAATTTGTAAAAATTGCAGCAAAAATTTTTAAATAAAATAAATTAAAAAATAAAAAGAAATTATCGACGAGGATGGGATTCGAACCCACGCGTGCAGAGCACATTGGATTAGCAGTCCAACGCCTTAACCACTCGGCCACCTCGTCATGGTGACAGCCGGCTGCTCAATGAGCCTTCTGTGCTTTCGCGCGCAAATTCTTGTAGCTTCCTCTTATTTACTCTCTTCGGTTATTTATTTATGTTTATTGCATATTTTAATAACTGTGTCAATGGTGAATAAATAATAAATACAAAACACATAAAACAAATGAGAGCCGCCGCGTTTATAAAGAAAGTTGCCAATAGCCAAGAGAGCGCGTGCGAATTCGCATTCGGTTGCTCAAGTGCAGTAACTGTTTATACCCTTGCCACAAGTACATTACGTTTGATATGCTGTTTGTTTCGAGTTGAAAGTTTGCTACATCTTTCGTTTCTTTTAGATAGGGTAGACTGCGGCTAAACCGGACAGTGTCTCGGAAACCTAGCATCGTATCGGAACGGCCAAACACTGGTTGAACGCGCCCGAGTATGAGCTACAATTATATGGCAGAGGCATGGCCGAGTTTGGTTTGTCAGAACTGAGGCTGTGGAAGAGCGTCTTATGGTTTGAAATAAAACGTCGCGAATTTAGTATTAATTTATATTTTAATGATAATATATCTTATATGGTGGTTATAATTATAATAGAAGGAATTTATAACGTTTGTAGCAAGTGCGTGGTAATTAAAAGGCTGGCAAAATGTGCCTGCTCGCTTCAGCGTTGCATCGCGTACACACCACTCTGCCCGGCCACACACGCTGGTCGTGCATATGGGCGTTGTATGGCGTTCGTCGTGTGACATATTTCTTTCATTCAATTAAGAGTCAGTCGTCAAAAAGTTCGAAATAACAAAATTTTTTTGTGACATCATCGTCCCCCTTGGGGTGAGCGTGCTAGAGAATACCACCTCAGCAGGTCAAAGCTTGTCGTATGAGGCAACTAACAATAACACTGGGTTCTTTCGAGATCAGTAGAGCCATCCCAGGTCTTCAAAGGGATGTGCATAGGGTTTGGGCCCACCACGTAGAACCACAATTCCAATGAAAGAATGTATTTACATCAGGCCGTAACCCGATAACGGGTTGTTATGGCCAGTTAAGAAGAAGACATCATCAAAAAAGCGCAACCATTATCATCGTCACATAAAAATATGACTGTAGACTTCCGTTGCACATTGAACGCCGAGCATTGTGACCGAACGCGACACAGCGTTCAACTTCTAGAGATGTCAGCAGATCGTCGATATGGAATTCGGATGCAGACGTTTTGAATTCCACGTTGGAATACATGCGGCCATTACTAAAGGCACCAAAAAGAAAAACATCGAACAGTGGTCGAAAGAAGCGGTTATTGGTATACATTTTATATGTATTAGGGTGTCTGCTTGCAATGGTGCTCATTCAAAGGCGAGGTAGAGGTAGATGAAGAGCATAGAACAATATTTGAACCATATTTGGACTTAGTATCAGGAAGATAGAGAGAAAGAGAAAGTAAAGGCACGGGTAGGGGAACGGAAAGGGGAATGGGAACGGGAAGAATTAACTTATATAATGAGTTTATGGACGGCAATAGCGCGTGGGTTCAGCTAGTTTTTCACTTTTCATTATGGTCTGCAAAAATCTATAATTATCAAAAAAAAAAAAAAATAAGAACTCTCATGCATGAAACATATCAATAAAGGTTCAAACTTTCGTTTCCATACAACTTAACAACAATATTCTTTGGTTACTGGGCCATAGCGTCACGCTATGACGGATTAACCTCCCCGGGTGTCCGCTTTAACCACACCACTTTGAAAATTTTCGATTTTGAGGTTGGTGCAGTCTTATCCATATTTGGCCAAACTGAGTGGATACTAATGACATCAAATCTTATGCGATTTGTAGCTGAAAGATCAAACTTTCGAATGGCATTCATTCCATGAATAAAATAAACTTGCTGTAGCATTTTTGGCTCTAGACAAAAAGTGTCCGGTTTAGCCACAGTCTCTCCATACTATTTAGGGTGTCTAAGAAACCCAGTGGAAAATTTGGTACATTATCACTTGCTGTTTCGTCTAAAGCTGAGACGGGTCTCTGGGTCCATTAGAACTCAATTTTATTTTGTCATGTTTAAAACTTCTAGGTTTGCTCGGACGAAAAGAATTTTGAATGTTTCCGCTAAAATTTGACGCCCTCCCAGCCTATATTGCCTGTTCGGTACACCCGGGCCTGTCTGTAAAGTGTATCTATACTTCGTCGCTGCATAGTTAGCCTTCCGGTATTCTAGATTTTTATTTAATTTAGCGTTCTAGTTCTTTTAAAGACGGCATCATTACAGCTTTGCGTTTATAAAGTGTATGGCCAAAAGGGTCTTGTTTTTGCCAAAAAAGAAAAAAGTGAGCCACTCAAGTGGCTTATGAATCGTGCTACTGCTGACCCAGTTCTTGTGTGGGTCTTGATAGCTGCTATTTGAGCGATGATTGAGACGCAGACAGAGTTTGGTTTAAAAAACAAAAGTGGTTTACTTTAGATGAGCCATGCTTGGATGGATAAGTTGAGTCAATATGAAAGCTGCCTCGGCTAGAGATTCACTAATAACAGAGAGCCACCAAATTAAACAACAAAAAACTGTCAACGGCTCGTGTTGTCGGTGTTAATGAACCTTTGCATTACAGTGTATAGTATAAGTAAGTGACTAACTATGTGTATGTAAGTACGGTACATACTCTGTAGTTGTTTTCGTTGTCGTCGGATTCGACTGGGCGACACCTAATGCGTTGTTTGGCTTCGTTAGGAAAGTGGCCAAGTATGATGATCCAAAGGCACGCGGGTTTATATTTAGCGTTCGACAAACACACACACACACACATCTATACATATACACCAAAAGATAGCTGGTACAAATGCAGAGGCTTTAGAGCCAACAGCAAGTCACGTGCACAAGGACATTCCAAGGCTAATTACGCTGAGCCACGCATGCGCAGCTACTAGCTATAGTATCTAGTATCTATAACTACCAATAAACAGCTTTGGCGTTGGCGCTGGCAGCTTGAGAAGCAGATGCGTTGGCAACGTTGGCGTCATTTGACAGTTTGCACATTGCTAGGGCCAGGCCCTGTTGCGCCATGTCTTGGCTTTATTAGAACACCATCCGTTCATTATTGTTCTTGTCCGTGGTGCTGTTTGTAAATATTATACCTTTATAGCGGGTATAGCGCCAATAGCAGGCAGCATTTGCAAGTCCATAAAACTATGACCTTGGATGTGGCTAAGCAATAAAGGTTTGCTATATTGACACATAAAGTTTAGTTTTTAAATTGTGATTTATTGAGTTTTAATAAAAACTTTTAACGATTCATTCAAGGTTACGACTTTTAATACACAGCATTTAAATAAAGTGCCCATTAGGAAAGGGCATCGAGTCGAAAGGTATTTTGGTTATTATGATTCCTTGACTAAAATTTTATCTAGTTGGATTGTTAGTTAATTGCTTTAAATCATTTTTTCGGTTTCTTTTTTCAATAATATCGGTTTCGATTCGATTACCCGATATTTGTTTCGGCTTACCGGTACCTATACAAACACGTGCAAAAATCTCGAATTTTTTCTGAATAGCGACCATTTTCAAGACAGTGTACGTGTGATGCTGCTTGTGTTGCTATCAATATTAGAACAACTCACTCGTAGCCAAGGAGCAAAAAAAAAACAACGCTCATGTATGCACTTTCTTGGGAATGGTCGCTTTTCAGCAAGCCGACTCAATGTAAAGGCCAAGGATTCCACTTCGATGCCTAATGGGCACAAAATATTTTAATTCTGTTTGTGTTTGTATCGCAAATGTACTGAATTCAGAGTCTGTTTCAGTTCCTGTTCTTTGTCACAACCAGCCTTTACTTCTTCAAAAGTTATGAATGTTGGCGATAAGAAGTCAAATGGCCCCAGTGTGCGAAGTAGATGGAAATGCTTTACAGAATGACACAACATATTGACTTACAAAGAAAAAAAAAACCGAAATCGAAAAATTATAATGGTTAACGGTTATCGGGATTTAAAAATAAATAAACTCTTACGGTTACGATTACTGTAGTTCTTATTCTTCTTAACTAGCCATAGCAACCCGTTACCGGGCTACGGCCTGATGTAAATCTCTCCTCCACGCGTCTCTGTTTTTCACGTGCTTCTCCAATTGGTGATTTGGTATCACTAGCTAGTGTACTCTCTACCAGGTCCTTCTAGCGGAGGCATGGTCTGCCCTTTCGTCGCCTCCCTTCGACACTCGCATTGAAGACCTTTCTCGCATGAGCTTCTTCCAGCGGAGTCGCTGGCTCTTAGTTCGCTTAACTATATCAACGTCGTCGTAGAGCTCATAGAGTTCGTCGTTCCATCATATGCGAAAGTCGTTGCCAACGCGTATAGGGCCAAAAAATTACGACTATGGTAGAAAGAAAAAATCACAAAATATAAACATTTTATATTATTTATTTATAAATTATGTGATGATAAAACGTGAAGTCACATAAAAATGTTAATAAAAACAGTTTTTTCTGCAGTTTTTTATATTTTCATGCAATGTTTCCTATTCATTTCGAATTCGGACATATAATATAAAATACACTGAGAAATTTCTTGCATTACATTTTAAATTTTTGACTCTTTCAAATATTCTCCTACAATTATTCAGTTGAATCCAACTTTTTAGGAATATCCACAACTGTTTCTGTTTTTGTTATTGCACGATTTGTGTCTTCACATTAGGCGGGGAGGCCTAAATATGACTTTTTTGACTTACCGTCCTTCTTTTGATTCAACATCGTCGTTTACCTACTGGCAACGGTAAAACCACTGCTACCAGGATCATTGCCAAAGGCAAATTTGTGCTTCACATCTTGCAGCTGATGATTGAGTCTAATGCATTTGGCTATACAAGTTTGTTTAGCTAACAGCTGGCCAGGAACAGACATTTACCAACTAGACACCGCGCACCATAGTCCCATTGACGGTACGGATTTGTCAGCAAAGGCAAGTAGTACGTCTCAAATGCCACAAGCTTATGCCACTCTCTAAGCAATTTGAATTATTAATGCAAAAAATTAAGGAATTCTAAACGACAAAATCTTACCATAATTAATCAAGGATCTGAAAGGCACGGCGTACTATGGTACCTAATACCATAAACGGCCACAAAAGACAAATTCACAAATTCCGAAAATGTGACGTCACAATTAAAATGTAAATGAAATCTGAAAAAGTCTTTATACTTTCATGCAATACTTACTTTTCTTTCGAATTCAAACATATCCATGAAAGATCTTGCATCGAATTTCAAATTATTGACTCTTCAAGTATGTTCGTTTCGCTTTTATTACAGCAGGGTGTACTTTGTGAATCCTATCTGCAATGATTCAAGTGATATTCTGATATTCTGTCGTTTACCTACTGAAAACGGTAAAGCCACTGCTACCAGGATCATTGCCAAAGGCAAATTTGTGCTTCACATCTTGCAGCTGATGATTGAGTCTCATGCATTTGGCTATACAAGTTTGTTTAGCTAACAGCTGGCCAGGAACAGACATTTACCAACTAGACACCGCGCACCATAGTCCCATTGACGGTACGGATTTGTCAGCAAAGGCAAGTAGTACGTCTCAAATGCCACAAGCTTATGCCACTCTCTAAGCAATTTGAATTATTAATGCAAAAAATTAAGGAATTCTAAACGACAAAATCTTACCATAATTAATCAAGGATCTGAAAGGCACGGCGTACTATGGTACCTAATACCATAAACGGCCACAAAAGACAAATTCACAAATTCCGAAAATGTGACGTCACAATTAAAATGTAAATGAAATCTGAAAAAGTCTTTATACTTTCATGCAATACTTACTTTTCTTTCGAATTCAAACATATCCATGAAAGATCTTGCATCGAATTTCAAATTATTGACTCTTCAAGTATGTTCGTTTCGCTTTTATTACAGCAGGGTGTACTTTGTTAATCCTATCTGCAATGATTCAAGTGATATTCTGATATTCTGTTCCAAGTTTCTAGGAATGCTCAAAGTTGTTTTTTCGTTGCACGGTTTGTGATGTTACATTAGGGGGAGGAGAAAAATAAACATTCTGAAATGTGTTTAAGTCAAAATACATTTAACTTCTACTTCTCAGCAGAACAATGTGCCTAATGAAGATCACATGAATGCAAGCCGTCCTGACCCCAAGCTAGCCTAAACAGCGCCTACACGAAGTGCCACCAGTTTCACAACTGAAGACAAATGAGTGTGTTCCCATGAATGCAGGCCGTCCTAATCCTGGGCGAGGCCTTACGCCGCCACTGCGAAGACGCCAGTTTCTCACCTTACTAGAAAAGAAGTGCCACCAGTTTCACAACAGAAGATATATGAGGCTTGGGTTAGTAGCTCTCGTTTGAAGTACATTCATAATCAAAAACCACGTAAACAACCGTTTAGCCATACAAGGATACCGCGCAATCGGGAATATGGATAAGACTGATAAGAGAAGTTAATCGAATGGCAATAGTGGTGAACAGAAGCGCTAAGAGGATGATTCCATTGACACGCTTTCTTTTTTAAATAACTGCAATCAAATAATCAATTGAACCATGTGGAGAAAGACCAGCGAATAGTGTACCTATTTCAGCGGTACATAAACAGCAGACCAAGATAAAGTTTCCCAAAACGCATAAGATGAGTTCAATTCCATTTTCTATATGCATGAAGATCTTGTTGCTCTTGTCTGTTTCCTTTCGCTGTCAGGCTCAAACCTCTTCGTACTTTTTTAAAATTTATTTTGGAAAAAAATTATCTATCCGCTTTGTTTTGCTCTGAAATCACACTTTAGAGCATCTATCGGCAAAGTGAGCAGAGAAGTTGACAGAGACAACTGCATGCAACATATTGACAACTTTTCTCTGCTGAACTATTGAAGCAACTTAAATTCTGTCCAATAGCAGTTGCGAAAGCATCTGAGAAAATCTTCATGAACACACCGATAAGTTCTAGCAAAGAGGGAGAGAGGGAGAGAGGGAGATCACGCCTTAAAATGATGCCAACGCTTCAGAAATTATGAAATACCAAACTGAATTCTCTTCTTTTTGGAGCAATTTTCAGGGCTGAATCACAGCTTCAAATGAAGACAGCTAATGAAAAGCAAAGGAAATAAAAACAAAGGAAAAGGCATCAATTGTGAACGATACTCGCTCAATATATCCATTTTGCCATAAAAACAAAATGCATCCCAATGTCAATAAATAGATATTTTCAAACTCAGCGGGAAATTGCCCGAGCGCTGTGTTTTGTAAGCAATGATAGCAGCTACCGCTAGTTTTATACGCGGTGGCTTACAACTTCCCTGATCTATCGTCAGTTTTGTGTGCGACAGAGACAAAATAAAAATTTTAGCTATTTTTGCAAAAGCAAGTACGAATAATGACCTATGATTTTCAGCCCTGAATCAGCCCTTCAAATGAAGCTATAAATCACTATAAATTCAATCAGAATGCATGAACTGAATGCCCATAGAATTCCTGGGCATGAAGTCTCCGTCATGATTCAGTCCTTCGCAGAGCTAAAGGACATGCATGCAAATGTTCTCAACACTTTTCTCTACCAACACACCTATACTGCAGAAACTCAAATTCTGCCTACGTCTCTGCTGACGTCGCCGACCCCTGCTTTAGAGCAGAGGGCGATCCTTTTGATAGTGTAAGTGTTAACTGAGAAAATCTTCTATGGGTTCCTTATAAACTGCACTAAATGCAGAAATGCAAAAACCTGACAAAACCCCTTGAGTACAAGCACATTAATCGGACAGATCGAGGTTTATATAATGACATTAGAAACAATTCCTGCTCTTTAAGAGTATCAAGTCTTTGGCTATTGCAACATAGTTTTCCCACCATTTGTAGTCCTTTATGTTGTTGCACTTTGGCATCTACATCTTCTGCATCTGTCGAGTGTAACCAGCGGCAGGTCCCTTAATTAGCGGCGAAATTTATTATTGGCTTAGTTGCACAGTTTAAATAATAGCTGTCATATATATTATTATTATCTTCTAAGGGTGAAGATAAGATGAAAGGCGTTTGACAAATCAGTATACTTGCAAGACAAACTCTTTGGCAGCATAGAAACCATAGAGGAGGAACTGAGTTTATCTGCTCGTCTATAAAATCAACATATGTACATACCTAATTATGCCGCTTGACGCAGTTGCAACTGGCTGTGGCGCCCCCTTGTTGGGTTATGTAGATGATGAGCTTGTTTGAATAGTTTGCTTTTTATCGCTATTACTGGTAGCTGGTAGAATGATGGACCCAAAGAGTTGAAACCTGGCGTTAATGCCCTTGCACGTTGCAATGTCTTAAAGCGTATGCGGTATAAGTTGCATTACAATTCATAAGCAGCTATGCCAGCAATAAAGTTGCCTATATTTGTGTTAGTTTTGCCGTACATGTGCGGCTACACTCAGAGAAACGTTTGAAAACGATGAATTACTTCCGTTACCGCAAGTCCACTTAGGAGGTTATGTGTCTGTTTAAGATGCTAGCAGCGCTTCCTAAGAAGCCAGTGGCCTGAGCTTTTGGCAACAAAATGCAAACATTGATAGAATAGACGAATCGAAACTCAGCTGACTAAGATAATGACTTGATATTTCATGATTAAGGGCTGCACTCCGTTTTTTAATAACACCCTTCATCAAATTTTTACTTTTTGCGACGATGGGGGAGGGGGTGTTCCGAAAACGTGACGTTACAATCAAGATGTTAATGAAATCTGAAAAATCTTTATATTTTCATGCAATGTTTACTTTTCTTTCGAATTCAAAAATGTCCATTAAAGATCTTCCATCCAATCTAAAAAATTTGTCTCTTCAAATATCTTGCTTTCGCTTTTATAACAGCAGCGTATACTCTGTACATCCTGTCTGCAATGATTCAGTTGATATTCTATTCTAAGTTTCCAGGAATGCTCACAGTTGTCTTTTGGTTACACGGTTTGTGACGTCACATTAGGTGGAGGGGGGTTTAATGCGACTATTTGCATTTATTTGCAACTATTTGTGTGTGTTATAATCTTTACAATTTTGGTGACGTATGAACAGCCCCTAATGCAAAAAAGCCTTAAATTCAGTGGCGGGACAGACATTTCAAATGCAAATTTAGGCGAAACCGTCTAGAGCTTTCTTGCACAATGCTGAAAATAAATAACTTAACATAAAATATTTGCATAAGTTTTCTTAATAATAATTATCTTAGTATAGAAAATCGTTCGTGCAGGGTACACGTTCGTAGAACTCGAGAACAACTTAACCAAATGACTTCATGTTTGGACCATGTATTCGTTTGGTCTGCAGGAAGGTCTCTTCAGTTTGTGTCCGGTAGGTGGTCAGGATCAGCAATATTCTTAAGTGACGTAATATATACATATTATTTGGTGGTGCCAAGAGCCCTCACGATTATAACTTCTTATAGGTTTAATGCCTTGACTTTGATTTCCACTGCCGCTTTTTCTCTCACTGTAGATGCAATCGCACAATTATGTCCAATTATGTAACAGCTGCTCGACGGGTTGTCTATCTGTCTAAGGTGTTCCGTGTCTCCCTGGCCCAACCCAGCCCAGCCCAACACCAGCCCAAACCGTCGTCTTAACCGCCAGGCGGTGAAAGTGCTTAAGCTAAGATTTTTTTTATTTAAAGCTGAACGTACGTCTTCTGGGTTGGGATATCATTGACTAATGAGCCTGGGGCCTTGGCTTGTGTGTCATAAAAATGAAGATGCATAATCGCGGGCGTTGCACATTCTAAGTCTCGAGCTGCAACTATGCAAGTCATTAAATAACAATTGCATGTCGAAAATGTAAAATTGCCACTTGCTGCCACAAGGGCCATTGACATGTTGTGGCAACTAAGCTCAGGCTTAAAGTCGCGTAATTAGCCGATTTATCACTTAAAAAAACTTTAAAAATCTGCTCGAATCCAAATCTTTTACAAATCTTTTAAAAATAACAAAAAACTTAAAGCCAATTTGCAAGCCAAAACACGCATGTAATTTTTATGTTCTATGCTGTCGGCGACACTGCTTTAAACGCCGCCGCACTGCTTGCTGGCACTTGACGTCGCGCAGACGCCGACGCCGACGCAGACGCGCAGCCGCGGCCCGCGGCCTTGTTCTCAGTTTCGCTGCTTGCTGGCGCGCATATAAAGCGCAGATTCTTGGCGCGCACAGACTCATTTTCGTTTGGGGCATCAAGCGTGCTGTTCGATTTTTATAAGTCTCTTGATATATTCCAACTGCTGCACTTTTGAGTGCATTTTCCCAAGTGTTTTGTTATTTGTGTATTGTGAGTGCTCAGTGAAAGCTTTAGATCGTAAGTTAAACCAAATAAGAGTGCAAGCTGCCTCATGCACGCCCACATGGGCGTTACTAGGCACCAACATGTTTGGCTACAACAAAAAATTGCATAATTTATGTGTGTGAATACACTGTAACAGTTTTCTTAACACGCGCATTTTTTGAGAAAACTTACCAAATTCTATACGATTTTGTAAAGTTACTTGAAATTTTGGAATAAAATTGATATCACCCTCATTTTATTTTGTGATACAATTCTTTTTGACTTGAGCAAGTTTGTTCTTTAGAGGGTGTCCCAAAATTTCTTAACTTTGTTCATATTAAGAAAAGGTTATCAAAAATGTATAAAATTAATTGTAATCTGAGTAGTTATTTTATTGTTTATCGTCCTTCTAAAACTTTTATATACATATATACACTGAAAAAAATCAATCTAACAGTACTCGAATAAATCCAACGCGTTGTCTAGTCAGCCAAGTACAGTTTTTCTTATATTGACTCAATTCCATTGATTTTAATAAGAAAATTCTTAATTTAGTCCCACTTTAAATACGAGAGATCAAAAAAAATTATTTAGATATGAAATATTTTATGTACATTTTATTAGTCCTACCTATGTATTTTGTAGCCTTTCAAAGTTCCAATGGATGAATAGCTTCCTTTTTCCTTTGTTTTTCGAAATATGTGGTTTTGCCAAAAGTCTACTGATATGTGTGCCGGGTCCGTTGTGATATCATTTAGCCATTTCTGCACTTTTATCATAACAACAGACTATCGTTTTATACGAATTAAAAGAAAAAAATATTTCGAAAAAAAATCAACACTTATAGCATCCAAGATTGTAGTAATGTACCTGTCGTACGTGGAAATTGTTGTACGTATGTACTTCAATTCCTCTGGCGACCCAACTATAGCGACTTAAGTGCTAAAATTTATTTGGAAAACCTTTGATGACAATCCCAACACGATAGAAAAACATTTAGCTTGCCATAGAGGAAATTACTAAAGTTATTGGAATAAAACACTACATCGACAACGACAACACCCGAACACAGAACATCGCCAAATCGGCGGAAAAGTTGTCAGCTGTGCTTAAACATAAAATTAGAGATTTTAATTTTTTGGCCAATCGCAATACTTTTTTCGCACTTAACATACCAATGGATGGAATGGTATAGGTGCGGAATCCTTCCAGATGCAAGAATTCATTTGTTGAGAATCAAAAGAAAGCAAGCCAAAAGCTTACAAATAAGCAAATTTAAAAGATTCTCTTTAGTTAAATTATAATTTAATTGCAATTCTGAGTTTTAAAGAATGTACAGTACTCTTGAAACAAACTTCGACTGCTTTGGAACTTTGAATTTAAACTTTTATTTTTATATGTACATATTTTTATATGTTTATTTTGTTATTATGTAGAGTTTAAAAACAATCATAATCCATAATATAAAGTTAAAAAAATTAAAGAAACAACATAAAATCACATAAAACTTACACCCTCATAAGTTGGCCAACTATTCTTGAACCGTGAGTGGCCAACTTTTGCAGGTTTGACTGTATATGCTATACTAGTCATATTTCGACTTTAAAAATAGATCCTTGAAAACTCAGTTAATTGATATAAGTGAAGTTTTACGGACGAGGCAGTTACATTTTCGAAACATTTATAAAATGTTTTCACAGTTTTGATCCATTTTTCAGGAGTTTTATTCAAATTGAAATGACTATGGCTTTTCAATGATTATCATGACTTGACCTTGAGACTCCGAATTATTATCAACATTTTTATGCTCCACAAACATTCGAGTTTTATTAGTTAACGATAATGCCATATTCGAGAAGACTTTTTTGCTACTGCGCGGTGACTGCTCTGTCGGTGCTACTGCTTAAGCGCGGCTGCACTGCTTGCTGCCAGTTGACGCAGCGTCTGACTTCATGATGGTTAAGCTGCTTGCTGCCACATATAAAGCGAAGATTCTTGTAGCGCAGAGACTCATTATCGCGTCAAAGGTGCAGTGTGTTTTGGTTTATTCTGTTAATATATTATGAGTGTGAAACCTTTTATTGCTGGCAAAAGATTCCCAGCAAATTACTGTAGTGTTTGTTATATGTCCGTTAAACCGATTAAAAATGCAAGCTCGTTATAAAATGCTCATTCCGGAGGGTGTACCTAGGAGCTGACACGTTCGCTAAGAACAAAATGGTCAAGCACGTGCATGTTCGTTGCCAAGTAGACAAGCAAAAGCCGTTAGCGCCAGTGTTGCAATATGTGAACTGTTCAAGCTCCAGCGGCATATATGATGTGCTTGAATCTGTTCACACTTGGAGAAAAGGAAAAAAAAATTTCCATCAATTATGTAACTTAAGCACATATTTTGAGAAGACTCGCTTAAACAGTCTTAGAACAAATACAACGTTTGTTATTAATTTTTACAAAATCAAATAAAGAAATTTGTTGATAACCACTTCAACTATTTTCCGTCTCGAGTTTTTACAATGATACAATATTTTAGGACTTCAGAAGGCTTGTTCTTTTAATCGCTCGATTGGATTTCTTTTATGTTTATAAAGAAAATGATTGGCAATTACTTAACTTAAAAGTAATTGCAATTGTTGATGAGCGACTATAACAATAGCTGTTATTTTACTAATGAAGCGATGTGTCACTATCGATATTATTTCAGCGCTGCGCCTAGGGTGCAATAATAGAGGAATGATAACTCTGCCGACGTCGTATACCTAAATGTCGACCGCGGCAGAGAAAAGCAATCCACCTCCGTAGCTGTAAATTAAAAGATGCACACAGGCAAGACGGTGACCGTCAGTTGAATACCCTGTACCCTTTTTTTCAGCCAATTTTCAAATCAACATATTGCGGGGTATGGGAAGAGGGCTTCTATTAAAAAATGGGGATTATCATTAGTGTACATTTAGTAGATGATAACAACAGTAAGTATGTTAGTTAAAAATTTGTATGTATTTTTATATCTTGAAGTAACGAATTCCAACCCTTTAAATAGCTCTCCAACTGTTCTAAATCATTTTACGACCAATTAAATGTATGTAGTACACATTTACCAACACTAAAAATAGTAACTGTTGGATTCAAAAGTTAGTCATGTATGTATGAATGAAATTGTATCGATAAAAGTGATCAATAACACAACTTGGTTTAGTTTTCCCCCGTGTGTTGATGACACTGGGTTCTTTCGAGACCAGTAGAGCTACCCCAGGCCTTGACAGGGTTGTGCGTAGGGTTTGAGACCCACCACGTAAAACCACAATTCCAATGAAAGAATGTGTTTATATCAGGCCGTGTCCCGATAACGGGTTGTTATGGCCAGTTAAGAAGACGAATCTCAAATATCTCAAAATCCTGACTCTTCTACGCAGCAAATTACTTCGGAAATGAGCCTTAGCTTTCCATCAAGTTTTGTGTTTTTTTGCATTTCCATGTAAACCACTATAACTTTTTCATTTTCGGCCCGCTTTTCTCTAAACATTGCTCATTTGGTTCTTCTCAAATAGCACTACTAATTCAAGAAAATTCTAATTAGCAAATATGTTGGCAAAAGTTCAACGTGCTAAATTTCAGGCACAAGCGACACTTGAGGTCTGTGGCCAAAAACTTATCAGTCAATTCGGAAAGTGATCTATGAAAGAATTGTGTTGGCATTCAAAGGCTTTGAATGGAATAAAGAATAAAGCTGATACTTCATTTGACAATAGATATAGCGGCTTAAGTGGAACCTCCTTAAAAATACCTACAATTTTAAAATGTTTTAAGACTTGCAACTTTGAAAACGAAAAACCGGTGCCTTTACCGCCTCAACTCTTTGCAAAATTAAACTTCAAAGGCGAAAATATGCGTTTGCAATTTAATGGCTTTTGAGCCACTGCTTTGCGCGTCACTGCTTTAAGCCTCGTTGCACTGCTTGCCGACAATTGGCGCTCCGCCAACGGTGCTTCTTCGGTGCACCGTCGCTGCTTGCGGCCAACTTTTTAATTTTTATTAGTTTCATTATGTTTTAGATTCGAACTACCGCGTGGTGAAGCTTTATTTTTTTATTATTGTTATCTTTGAATAAGTTTTTAAATGTGGATACTGGGTCTTCCAATATTAGTAGTATTCTAATGCACCTCCTAGAGGGTCTAACTAGGGGCATGGTTTTAAATAACAAAATGGTCAAGCACGTACATGTTCTTCGACATGTTTATTGTTAAGCGCCGTAAGCGCTAATACCGCTGTTGCTGAATTATGTGCACTGTTACAGCTTCAGAATCGTAATTGATTTGAGTGAATCGGAATACACTTGAAAAAAGTGGTGGTTGTTGCAGAATTTTTGCATAAGCCAACGAAGTATAGTGAATAAAGTTCGATATATCCTTTCGCTTTTTGTACCATGTAAGGCTTAGCAAGCTTGTTCTTTCACTTCAAACATATCTTCCAAACATGCTTTTTCGATTTAATAACAGCAACGTATACTCTGTGCATCCTATCTGCAATGATTCAGCTAGTATTTTGTTTTATATTTTTGCTTGCACGATTTATGACGTCACATTTGGGGGAGGGGGCTGCGTAAATGTGACTATTTCTGACAAGGGGGGGTTACAAATCTTTAAAATTTTGGTGACGTCATTTATGAACAGTCCCTTAGTTCTCATATTTTGTTTAATTTCGGCCTTAACAGGCTTAGAAATTTTCTATACTATAGATGATATAATGCTACGATATTTTTGATACCTTACAGACCAAGAGAGAGAAGTATAAGGCAATATCGACTATTGATGTAGAACCGGCTCATATTCTGATAGCTAAATCATTGAAAAAAGAGCCGAATAATAAACCAAACTACTCTTATTTTTGCATGTCTTACAGGACTGATAGGTCCATAGCTTTGATCATTTATTTTTAAAAAAGAACTAATATTCTGATTTTGAAATTTCATAAAATGTCATGCGGTACCTATAGGCCGGATGAGAGCCATGAACCACACCGATGTATGCTTACAAAGCTAAAGTTGTCGATGAGCGACCATTCTGAAAATTTTCTGAGAGTCTGAAATAGCTAAAGAGAGAAAATAACTTATTGAAATCGTAATAAAATGAAATGTTAAGAAGCTGCGCTGCTGATGTCGCAGCCATGATAGTACCTTTATAAGTAAAACTTGAACCACACGACGCTTTTTGATATTAGCCAAAGAAGATATGAGCAAAAGATCCCCAAATTTTTCTTAATAACTTCAATGTTTTAAATATCAAAATGATGAATATAAGAATAATTTGATAAATTTTAGAGTTACACACATACAATATTGGGTTGAGATTATACAAAAATTCGATCAAATTGGATCGCTATTCGAGTTAAAACCTTGAGTTCAGAAGAAGACATAGCTTCTCTATTTATTCATGGATTTTCATCACACCCTATCTGCGCCTCTGCTGGAAAACAAAGTTAACAAGCACATTCGTTTCAGCTGTGGTTTTTCTGCGAGTGTATGAGCAACGTGCATGTTAATTGGTTATGTATCTTGCACCATACATTTTAGCATTATATGCGTTATGCTAAGCACATATTAACTCAAATTCTCTTCTTTCAGTTGTAATTTGCAGCAATGACAAGACGCGGTTTTGTGGCTCATCTGCACGCTTTGCTGGCATTACTTATGATGCAGCAAATGGCAGCCGGCGCACCTAATCTAACGCAATTGATTAAGCAACAGGTGCAGCATCAGCAGCAGCAGCAACAGCAACATCAGTCGCAACAACATACAAAAGACGCCACTGCTCAGGCAGCGATGCATGCGCAGCATTTCGCGCACGAGCCGGAATCTTTGGCAGAACAACAGGATATAAAAGCGCTGAATGCTGAGGAGGATGCGCTGGCGGAATCCTATCAAATGCTTCAAGAACTTAAGCAGGAAGCGCGTTTGCCCATACCCACGCAATATCCATGGAATCCCTATGCTGCAGCAGCCGCTGCAAGCATGCCGAACAACGCCTTTGAGAGTGGTGCAACCGGCCTGCCCATGCCCAAAATGCTGCCTTTCATAGGGTATGCGCAGCCCGTGTTCATACCCTTTCCGCTGTACATAGCGCCGGACATGTACTATCCCGACTATCCAGGCACAAGCAATGATTTGGACGATGTAGTCATGTCGCGTGCGGCTCATGGACGGCGTCCTGCAGCTGGCAATGCAGCTGGCGGCAGTTATCCGCGCAACTCACCCATTTACTATGTGCGTTTGCCGCCCACGCCATATATGTTTTTGCCCAACATGGCGCCTAGTCATTATGGTAACGGATTTTCACCTTTGCTCACATATCAGCCCATGCCGACGTTCTCCACTTTTGGCTCTGTGTTCAATTTGCCTGTAAACTTTATGGCCAATGGAAAACCATCGGGCATTTATCAGATGAACAACGCAGCTGCTCTATCTCAGTTTGGTTCCAGTTTAGCAGGTGGTTTTAATGTGCGTCCGCCCACGCCCACCAATCCTTACAGGCACACACCAGCCAGTCAGTATGTGAACCCGCAACAAAACTATGGCCTGGCCGCTTTGCCCGCACCGCAACAGGACTCCAAGCTGACTTCGCTGAAACGTCCATTTTTGTTTAATGGGCGCCCGGAGGACATTTATATACTGCCCAATAACTTTAACACGCTTTACAATGAGCAAAACTACTATTAATAGTGTAAGCCTCCTTTGTTGAGCTAAAAGCGCTCACACACTGGTGTTGCGCGATAGTTGCAAGCGGCAATGCTCTGCAATCGACTGTTACACATTGAATTTCCTGCTAATGTCTGTACAATTGTTGCGCAACACCTGTGTGAAAATGGTTTAACATAAACAACAAGTATTACTGAGCGTATTTATTATCGAAATAAGCAATATATTGTAACCGTGACTACTATAAATAGAACACAACACGTAAAAAGTTAAATGTTGGTTTATTTTATCGTAATTTGTCTGTCAATACACCAGAATGCTGCCATTTGGTGTAAATGCTGTTATAGAGTCGAATCCTTGGCCATTACAATAAGTCGACTTGCTGAAAAGCGATCATTTGGGCTGTGCATACATGTGCGTTTTTTTGCTCTTTCTCTTTTTCAATTTTGCCTACGAGTGAGTCGGCCTGACAGAGACAGCAACACAAACAGCCTCAGGCGTACACTGTTTTATAACGGTCCCGGATTCCACTCTATTACTTTCAGGCTCTTTGTGTTCATGTGAACACAGCAAGCATTCTTCGCATTCAAACTCAATTTGAATTTAATCTATAAGCAATAAATAAAAGTTTGAAAATTGAAAGCTTAAGAAATTTTATGTAATTAATTTTGCACTGGCGCTACTTAGTTTTTTTTTTAAAATTGTTCGCTGGTACAGGCGCCGTAAAATGGTACACCTTGACAAAAGGTAAGCTGCACTGGCTTTCAAATTTTATACACCAATCAGCTTCTGCTAGCTAGTAGTAAAAACATGTGTACACACTTTTTTGTCAATTGCGTGGCAGCCTCGCGCTTAAGAGCGCCGCCATTTGTACTTTTGACGATAACATTTAGCATTGTTATCGATAGAGCTATTTGTTTGCCTGCCTTGGCCTCTCGCTTTTAGCTTCAAGTGAATTTATTCCATAAATATACGTACGTGCGCGTGAATCATACGGGTCGCTCGCGTTACGACCAAAAAAAGCGCAAAGAATCCAGTGTACATATAATACTATATACGCATACAATTTTTTATAGCATATTTTGATACCGCTGCGCCTTGGTTTATATTTGTAGCTTGCCCCTGTGCTGCCCGCAGTCTTAACTAGTTTCGTATTAAAAGTTGTGTTTTTTGTATAATAATAATAACAAAAAAAAATTATGTTCAGTTTTCTAAAGCGGGAAAAGGGCACCCAAGAGGTGGTGGAAAATGTTATTGGCGAGCTGAAAAAAATTTACCGCAGCAAACTGTTGCCGCTGGAAGAGCACTATCAGTTCCATGACTTTCACTCGCCAAAACTCGAAGATCCAGACTTCGATGCCAAGCCCATGATACTGCTTGTTGGCCAGTATTCTACGGGTAAAACAACGTTTATACGCTATTTACTGGAGCGCGATTTCCCGGGCATACGTATTGGCCCGGAGCCAACAACAGATCGCTTTATTGCGGTCATGTACGATGACAAGGAAGGAGTGATACCCGGTAATGCATTGGTGGTCGATCCTAAAAAACAGTTCCGCCCGCTCTCCAAGTATGGCAATGCGTTTCTTAATCGTTTTCAATGCTCCAGCGTGGCGTCTCCAGTGCTAAATGCCATTTCTATTGTGGATACACCTGGTATTCTGTCAGGCGAAAAGCAGCGCATTGATCGTGGCTATGATTTCACCGGCGTGCTGGAGTGGTTTGCGGAGCGTGTTGATCGTATTATTCTGCTTTTCGATGCACACAAATTGGATATTTCCGATGAGTTTCGGCGTTCGATTGAGGCGCTAAAGGGCCACGACGACAAAATACGCATTATACTTAACAAGGCAGACATGATAGATCATCAGCAGCTCATGCGCGTCTACGGTGCGCTTATGTGGTCGCTGGGCAAGGTACTACAAACGCCGGAGGTGGCACGTGTCTATATAGGTTCCTTCTGGGATCAGCCTTTACGTTTCGATGCCAATCGCCGTTTGTTCGAGGATGAGGAGCAAGATCTTTTCCGTGATTTGCAATCACTGCCACGCAACGCAGCGTTACGCAAGCTCAATGATTTGATCAAGCGTGCGCGCCTCGCCAAGGTGCATGCCTTTATCATAGCTGAGCTGCGCAAGGATATGCCCTCGGTATTCGGCAAGGATAGCAAAAAGAAGGATTTGATTAAAAACTTAGGTCAAATATACGATCGCATACAGCGTGAGCATTCTATATCACCTGGAGATTTCCCTGACATAAAAAAAATGCAAGACCTGCTACAGCATCAGGACTTTACAAAGTTCCATTCGTTGAAACCACATTTGCTGGACATTGTGGACAATATGCTGGCCAAGGATATTGCACGACTGATGGAAATGATACCGCAGGAGGAAATGGCATTGGTCTCCGAGGCGGTGGTTAAGGGTAAGCCTTAAATAGCTATTTGAATACTGTAGAAAACAATGTGGCACTTAAGTAATTTGCTTTTCCTTTTCCATGTGCGCTCCCTAAACCAAACTCCTGCGTCGTAGTTCAAGGTAAATTTTCAAGTTCAGACCAAAGTGCACTGTACACTTGGCCACATTGTGACATCATTGTTTGGCATGCGCAATACTTCATTTGTTCCGTCCTTGCACCCTGCACGACTGCACCCACATTGTCGCGTCAGTAACTGCGGTTATTTTTTTCTTGTTTTGCACTTATTGGGGAATTTTACGATATCGCTGACTCAAAGGCATTGCTAATTTTCGAACCATCGCTTAAAGCTTTACACGTTATCAGCCAATCCTCTTATATTTTTAAATCATCTACCATGTATTTTCCCTGCTTAATTTTCACAACAACGACGAACGTTACAATGTTTGAAAATCAGCAAGTTGACCCAGTTAGCAAAATATGCGAAATTGTGAAAAACTAGTTTGAAGTAGCGTTTGTGCACGCAGAGCAAAAGAGCGACTGAGTGCAAAAGAGAAGTAATGATGTTGAGATTCATGCCATAGCCAAATGTATCTAATAGATACAAATACAATTTAATTGTGTAGCAGCGCATGCAGCAATATAGTTGCACATATATAAATGCTGTGTATCTTAAAAGGTGTTGCAATGAAAGTTATAGTTATAAATGTAGGCAAAACTTGAATGCATTGATCTCCTAGTTTGCGATTTATTGAAGGGAATGCACACAAAGTGAAATTCGAATAACTTTATTGAAGAAATTCCAATTGATAAGATGGTATTCTATATATAGAGTTAACGAAACCGAAATAGATTTTCAGTTCAAGTTACGCTCGTTGAGAGAATTTCTTGAACTCTACTAGTACTATAAGGTATCTTTAGGCAGATACACATGAGTTTTTAATTGTATATGAGCTAGTATAATTTAATTGTTATTTTACGAAAATAGATTTCTTTGAAATATGAAAAGCTTATGTGCAGTCAAGCATTTATTTCTCTGAATATTCCTTGAGGGGCGTCAACTTTCTTTTATAAATGCAGCAAAACCGGAAGATTGTGCCATTTATGGATGAGGCAAAACGCAAACAAATAGATTAACTTAATTTTGTTCATGAAATGTGTGTTCCATAGAAACACCCAAAAATTAGTTCACTTGTTGCCAGCAGCTCATAGAAGATTAGCGGAAACTTGCGTGAATGATTAATTTATATTCATTAACTTCATTGAAACAACTTATTTTGGGCATTTCTAGGCAGCTATTCGATAGATCCGAAATTGATCGTCTCAAACGCTTTTTATAAAAATACATACACATATATATGCAGCTTCCTCTTTTTTGCTATTATGCAATACGAAGCTTCTACGTAAATACCTCATATGAATGAATAAACAGTGAGATAAGAGGTTTTTTTTTTTGTGATAAGCGCGCGAAAGCGAATTGCCGGCAAGTTTCAGTAAGTGTAAAATACACTCCGCTGAAGCAGTAAAATATATAAAATACCTATTGAGTAGTTACATTGGGTATATAAATATGTGTTCAAAATGAGTATAAAAAGTCAGACATCATGTCATATTTTGAATATGTTATGGAGTTCTAGAGAACTTATACGATAAGTCGCAACGATAAGTGTTAAAAATAAACGGTCACATTGTACTTAAAACAGGGCGGCACATTTAGGGCGTGTCTCTGCCGCCATGAAACATGCTTTTTGTATTAAATATCGTCTTATCACGGCCTTTCGATTTCGTCATGGCAAAACCTTTTGCCCATGATAACAAAACTCGTACAATTTCGTATGATGTAACCCCCGCGCTGTACACGTCAATGCTTGACTGTTATGAGTCATCTACTTGTTTGGGCCATTAGTATAGTAATGCGTACAGTTAGTTTTTGCCATGATAAATATTTCACACTTCAGTGCCGGCAGCTGGTCAAAACAGTATCCAGAGGGGCCGATTGTTAGAGAGAGCAGCAGACGCATCCAAGCAAGCATGACGAGCACCCATTATAAAAAATTAAATCAGACACAAACTTAAAACTAAAACTAAAACAAAAAAAAAACAAGAAGTGAGAGGTCCGGCTGTTGTGGGGAAAGACCGACTGTATTATACTCTATAACATTGACTTTTCGTATTCGATCGGCATTGCAATATGGATTAGAAATGATCATAGATAAGTAAAAACTTGGGCGTAAGCCGCAAAAACACAGTGTTTGAAAGGAAGGCTAATATAAAAAAACTGGATGCAAAAATTAGAAATTTAGTTACGCAGTGGTGCTGGAGATACCAAATTAGTTTTTTTTTTAAACTCATGTGAGCCCAATAAGCAAAACAAACTCCCAATCCATTTGACTTGATTATGCCCATATCCCTTAACGTCGATAGTTGACCGAGACCTTTTTTGGGGCAGTGTTTTTTTTTATAGGTGAGGGAAGCCGAAAATTATGGGACTTGCGTTATCGCTCACCCATTAAACCTACCACCTACTCTCTGTTTCCCTCTCAAGGTACGACCCTACATTTTAAGCTGGAGAAGGCAAGAATGCCACTGCTAGATTCTCAAGGATTTTATTATCGCTGCCATGTTGCTTATAGCAATCCAGTTTTTTTGCAAACTAATTAGGATATCCATCAAGTGGCTTCCCAATGTCTAGGCTTAGCTTTTCCCGTTCAGAGAAAGAATCTTAGACAGACAAAAAAGATATGTTCTACGTCTGCAGAACAGATCCGTCTCATGTTTAAGCCTAAACATATTGGGCTTAAAACACCCATACCATATTTCTAGTTGGGTCCAAATGAAGTCCGCCTTATACTCACCCACTGACAGATGTCTGAAATCAACCTTCTAGTGCAGGCAACGTTGGAGGAGGTTTGCCAACTTCTTTGCCATTTCGCCATGGTCGTCGCCTGGCGACACGGCTGCACACAAAGTGCGCTTCTCCTGTATGTTGAATTGCACTCGCGGCTGTGGGACCCCACCGCCAGATAGGAAGATGGTCCGTACCACATTTGCTATCAGCCATCTGCTGCGTTGCCTGGCCCCCCAGTGTTCGTCATTATGCCAGTCGCTTTATTGCCGGTTTGTTGGAGATGGAGCTTGAACGTCAGCCTGTACCTAAGTATCGAATGGCTGGCTAAGTACATAAGTCCGTCGGTACTTCCCACTCGAACTTTTGCAGACGCAGCTTTTTTCCTGCTGCTAATGAGAACTGCCTCCGTCTTCAGTGGCGCCAGTTACAGCCCGTTTTCTCCAGTAAGTAAGTGACTAGGCTGATCGTTGTATTGGTGTTGTTCTCGACACCATGCAGCTCCTTGGCGACAGCAGCTACTGTAATATCGTCAGAAAAGACCACAAAGGTCATACCTTCTCGTACCGTCAGGCGAAGCACAGTGTCACACATCATGTTCCACAGTATGGGAACCAGTGCCGATCCTTGCGGCACGCCGCCGGAAACGGTTGCTGCTTGTGACCCGAGGAATTGTAATATAGCAGGACGCGGTTGTGAAAGTATTCACAAATGATGCTGAAGAGATACTCTGTTATTTGCGCTGTGACTGTCTGTAACATATGCTGTTTTGCAGGGTATAAAAAACAACAACAACATAATGAATGGGCATAAAGTAGGCAAAGAGTACGCCCAGTAAATATGTTGCCAAGTGAAACTGTGAAAATTAATCAACGAACAAGTAAATACAAAAAGTCGTCAGATTAAATGAGAGCTAAACAAAGCGCGGTATAATGCTGTCTCTCATACATGCCATCACACATAGATACATACACACACACACACATATATATAGACATTCGTATAATACAATCATACTTAAGAGGCGATTACTTTTTGTGCAATTATAGCTTATTCTACTTTTTTTTTTTGTTTGTTAAAAGTTGACTGTCGGGTTTTGCTTTGACCTCTGAACTTTTGTTTATTACGTACGGCTCCAATCAACTTTGATACCTGCAGGGCAAACAAGTCGGAATGTATGGAGCTCCTTCATTTCGACTTTGTCTAGTTGTTGGAGTAAACTCCAGTGTGTTTGCTTACGGCGTGGTCTTGCGTGGAATTAGGTTCAAGGTCGGTCTTTGGGTGTTGTTGCTCTACTTTTAGCACCTGTTTGTTTTCCTTTATGAATTGTTTATTGTTTAATCGGCCCAGTTATATATAGTACATATGAGTAGCTTGACATTAGAACTAATTGTTTCCTTTTTAAGTTTCGTGTTTGCTTTATTGTTCTTACGCTTATCATGTTGTCAAGTGTAGATAAGTATCTATGCTGCTAGATAAAGGCAAGTATTATTGCTTTAATGTCATATTATAACTTTCAAGAGATGTGAATTTGTAGACTTTCGTATCTATATGGTTTTGGCGTGCGTAAACTTTGATCTAATGGTTTTAGAAAACTGATTTGTAATGTTTTTAATTACACTCAACTTTTGAAACTTTTGAAATATATACGAAATATAGTAGCCATTCCTGAAAGATCAGCAGATTTAATTTAAAAAGAATGCTGAAAAAATCGATTAATTTCCTAGATTTCGAATTTTGAAAATTAAGAGTTTGAAATATGTTCCACATAACTTCGATGTATTCGAAAATGTAGCAAAACGTATATACAATTTGTTTCTAAAAGGGATTTATGCCCGAATTTTTATAGCTATATAAGGAAATGTGGTAACATTATGAATTCAGCGAGTACAAATATACTCTTTCAAAGTGCTCTGTGCGTTGAAATATACTAAAAAAAAAGAATTTATAACTTTCAATACCTGTTGGTTTTCTGACCTCAGTTATTACATAGATGCCAAATTCAAGTGGAGAATATAGAGAAGGCTTGCAAGTGTGTCCCTCAGGTCTTCCAGAAATTGGTAGATCGCGATTTTTTATTTTAGTCATAATTTCGACAAAGTCAAAGGGATAATGTCAATAAAAACCAAAACAATATCTAATTTTCTGACATTTGTTATCGGGTCTAAAATACCCAGATCTGTTTGGTGGTTGACAAGTTTGTCTTCATCTAACTGTCTGGAACATAAATTCAAGGATGTTTCAGAAATCTGTGTCCATCTCAAATATATATTTGGCTCATCGACTGTTTATTTTGGGACGTGTTACTTTACGGTTGAAAGCGATATCTGCTATAGATTTTCGGCCAAAAATGATTTAAGATACTCAAACGGCATAACTTGTCCTTGTCTAGAGCCATAACGTGTAGATAAAATTCCTGGTTGTTTTATAGTCTCTAGAAACTCGAGCTGAACTCGTTTTGAAATTGATTAAAAACCAGTGAAAACCTATATACGTACACTCACAATACGGATAACATATACATAGCTATGAACAATAGTTTCTATTTTTATTTTGCTGTCACAGCCTCTTTAATCATTTCCAAAACTTAGTGTAACCCTTTGGTTCATTTTCTTAGTACAGATTATATAAAATTCCTTTAACTCAAACCAACTCATAACCACAATTGAGTTAATATTCTGAGCAACTACAGTAAAGTCACATGTCTTATCGAAATATGCACAGCTTAGTCGTCTGGCAGTTCCAAAAACCCAAAAGTCTTTATAAGCAGTCTATTTCACATCTAAAATCTCTCTCACTTTCCGCTCTCTTATTTCTATGTGGTGCAACTTTTCATACAATGTTGCTCACTGATTAGCCTTCGCTCTTGTGCTAATTTCAATAACAAAGCTTAGTTCCATATGAGTATTGGTGTTATCATCAAGTTGTATAAACATAAGAGCGCAAAATAAACAAAATATAATTAAACTAAAAGTTATTGTGTGTGAGTAAATAAGAAAAGCTGAAGAAAAATCATGAACTCGGGCATAAATGTGCCTATAGACATTAAAAAGCCGCAGAAAACTTTAAAGGAAATGTCATAAAATAAATTTCAATGCTTGTTGTTGTTCTATAGAAACACATATGGGTACATCTATAATATATCTCTATATTCGTATATGCAAAGAAGCGTGTTGGTATTAAAAATAATGATTACTCAATAGCTGAGAACAGAAAATAATTTGGCCGTAACTTTTTAAAAAGCAGCAATTGTTATACACTTGACGGGGCAATACTAGCTTTGTCGGGAAATTTGTAATGTATACGCTTAAAATCCGGTTTATTTTCACTATAATTTCGATTTGTCGACTAAGAAAAGAGCTCACTTTAGTAGTTACTTTGTAAGGTAAACTTGTGTAGAAAGTGTAAACCAGCTTAAATCGGAGCGTGAGAAAAAACCTATTCCATTTTCACATCCACAAGCATGCAAATATTGCAGGTCATATTTTAAACATTCAAATGCCAAAAATCACTTTGAATCGAATATCGTCCCACAAAAAAATTATTGTGCAATTTCTTTGAGGATGTTGGAGGAATGACAACTTTGGATTCCCAATGTTAAGTTTTGTGAATTGAAATCCGCATGCTTCCAATATATCTCGCTGTCCAACTTATGAATTTATACGTATTTGAAAATCGAGACACCTAAACGAAAACACTTTCACAAATTGTAAAAATCGTGATGCAAAGAACTGTCCGTCTAAATGGAAGATTACAAGTTAACCAGAAGTGAATGAAAAGTTCAAATTAAAATTAAATAACAATCTTCAAAATAATCAGCAATAATTGGCGCGGGTGACTAACGTAACGATTGGCAAACGTCATTCGACAAAGGGAACCCGCTAGAGCTAAGGAACATTTTCTTTAAACCACTATATCTTCCAAACCAATAGCTAAATCAAAAACCGACTATGATAAGTTTATTCTACGCTTTAATACCTTTACAACGGTATAGGGCTCGACCTGATCTGCCGCTCTAGTCAAAATCCCAAACCCCCCTGCAATTTATTGCTATTGAGGTGCCAGAGTCAGTTGCTTTCGTCATAGCAATCTTCTATGTAACATTCGAATGGAGTTTGGGTATATAAATTACAGCTTCGCCTTGTCGTCGATATTCGATGACTTAATAATCGCTTTCATATCAGCGGATTACGAAGAAGAGAAAACATCACACTGAATTTTCGCTTAGCGTATTTATATTTGTATTTTTTCTTGCCATAAGACAGATCTGCATTTTTCTTAGAGTATGTTAACTTTGGCACTCAAATGCACATACAATTTTAATGGGCCTAAAATTTGTTTAGAGAAATTGCATAATAATAATAAAATATAATCAAATGAGAGAACAACAGCAATGCTCTCCATATGCAGCTGTGTCTGTATTCATTCATTCATTTGTCTGACTGACCGAATGACTTGGCATTGTCCATAAGTAAGATTCATAGCAACATTCAGTGTCGTTGGTGTTGTCATTGTGCTTGTCTCCGTAACGCATGCCGAAAGTGAATTCATTTGCATATGTCATGAGGCATACACCGCATCATACGCTCCACCTACTATTAGAACCCCTTCATCTAATAGACATGGACATAGCTATACTTTTGATTGGGTCTAATCGAAAACGGCGTGGAACTTGTGCGGCCGCGTATCAATTTGCAAATAGCTGAGCTGTGACTTGAGACGTGTGGCGCACATTTAGTGGATTTAAGTGGCTCATCCTACATAGAAATGGTATATTCAGCATAGAGTGAAATTTAGAGGCGTCAAAAGTGAGTGCAGTCGGCGCTACTCTGAAATGAACATTTCAATGGATCATGAATGAACTCATGTTATAAATGCCATAAATGCAGGATGAAAGCATTTACTCATGATGCTCTTCTAACTTATCAAGTCAAGTCAAGAATTTCCTCAGAAGAGCGTATTGTGTGCAAATATTTTGCCAGAATTTGGACTTAAATGTGTGCGCCACTTGACTTGATCACTAATTAAAATAAAGCAGCATTTCTCTGTGACCTTGTCGGGAAAATTACTGCATAAACATTTAAGGAAATATTGTATGCTTGTCGGTATAAATTTTGGTAAAAGTGGTTTGTTTCATTCGTAGAGTCATTGAAATTTGAAAGCTTTTCAACGCTTAAGTGAGCAATCAAACTGATGTCATTGGATCGCTGCGATTGTATTAAAAAGTTCGAAAATATATTGATTGAATGCGTCATGCACGTCATCGCGATTGTACATCATGATCATCATCATTAACTTTCATGGACGCATAAGTTTTCTTTTGCCTTGGGTCTTGTTTTTGTTGCAAACATATGTAAAATTTGATAGCAATTAATGTGAAACTTATACACTTGCAAGTGAATGAACTTTCCATTATAAATACGAGATATTTATGTATTTATGTGTTGGTAAACGTTTCAAATTACTTCACGAAAGACAAATCCCCGAAGAATGTGTTGATAAAGCCAAAATAAAGCACAAAATCAAAGTCAAGAACTTGACAATGTAAAGTTTATGTGTGTGTGTGTTGTGTGTTTGTTGTGTGTCTGTCGAACGAATGACGCTGGTTTGTTGTTTTTAGATTTTACTTGGTGTTAGTTTGATTTTCGGTTTATTTGATTGTCTTGTTTTAGTGCATTTCCGTTGCTTTGTTTTGTTTTACACTTTAAGGTAATTGACATTGGCAAGTGCATACATGAAAATTTTAAAGTGCATTGGTTACAGTGACTGCTAAAAGTTGTTGTACCCAGAGTTTATCATGTTTCTAGTTTCACAGTTCCAACTCGAGAGCAATGAACTGGTTTAGTTCTGAGCTGCGACGAAAGGGTTTCTGGTTTCCAATTGGTTACTAAACTTATAGTTAGGTAGGTTGAACCGGTTGACCACAATATGATGGCTTGCACTTAAAACAAGTGGGCACTTGGTGTTTTCTGATACTTTTGCCAGTAGTTAAGCGCCGCTTTTATGATGCGAGATCGTGTAATGCTTTCATGCTCAAAGCGGAAGTCTCTCTCACTGAAATTATAAAACAAAATAGTAATAACAATAAAACTGCGTTGTCCAAAATTCTTGCCTACCTGGTTTTCCGTTTGCTTTCCATAAGAATAAAAAATGCTTAAAAACCTTAAAAATGTCTTACGTAGTTCGGTTGGCGGGTTCAAACCCATGGTTTGGTAGGCAAGGACCAGTTCCAATAGTACTATCGAACATTGTTTTGGTTCGAATCATGTTACACTAAAGAACACACAATTACACAAAAACTCGCATAACCCTTTAAATACAACTACTTTTTATATATGTACGTACATAGTAGGCTCACCCGATTCTTCTCTTCCTTATTCTCATTCCAAAAGCTATAAGATGAAACAGCTCGGTTTATGTTTCATTCCGCTCGCTTCGCTCACAACCTCCTTTCCTGTCTAGTTAGATCATATTCCCATTCCTCTCCCTCTCGCCTTTTCCCTTCCGTTTCCGGTTCCCGTTAGTAATAATAATAATATTAATGGGGAGTAGTGCACTGCGACCCTATATATAACGCCTAAAGCACTCCCAATATTCACTATTATTCTCACTAATTGGGATGGTTCTAATTGGACTACGAGAGTCTATGCCCGCCTAAAAGGTTCATTCTTTTTTTCGCCAGTGCATCACACTTAACGCGACGACTCCTTCCCTTGATTACAAGACCTACAGGTGTTAGAGCTGGGGATACCCAGCTTGCTTAAGTGTCTCTTAGTCTGCAGTGCCCAGTAAGTAGGCCAATCGGAATTTTAGGGGATTTTCTGCATCATCTTCTTGAACCCATTTGAGTAGTAGGAGATGAGAAACTGCTTCGCCTGTCTGAGGCTCTGGTTCTATATTTGTGTAATTTTTTGTAGCTTTACGCTTTTCTGTCCACCAAAATAAGACTTTTCAAAATTTGCATCATTTCAATTTTTATACATATGCTATTTTTTCCCACCGCTTAGAATATGACGCCCCATCATCAATGATTAAAAATTGGCAGATGTATTATTCCCACGAAATTGCAGCTGTTAACATTCAGTAGGATAGGTTGTGTATATTGTTTGCTGCTGCAAATAAAAATTTCGCATATCTGCGTACTACGCTAACAATTGAATCAATGATTCTCTTAACAGTCCAGAGTTTTTTAAAGCAATTTGGGAGGTTTAGACGATGTCTGGACACTACTATTATATTCTAGACCATTTTGTTTTTTTTTTACCAGTTCGTTCATGTAAACGCTTTCTCTGCCTTTCTTCCGAAATCTTTCCGCTAATATTTCTGTAGTAAACATTGACCATTTGTAGTTAGATCCACTTCTACTGGACGGTCAAGAGGACTTTCTATTGGTTCGCGAGGTTCTACTTTCACTATTAGAATATATATGTATATATAGCTACAATTTTGAGAAATTGAATTAATAGTTTCAGAATTTGAACACATTTAAAGTTGAAGACAATTCACTTCTATTTACTATATATGAATATTTATATTGACTATTCTCATTATGATAGGACTTTGCACATTCAGATCCGCGCTTAATCATTGCTCCACTTGCAGCTCTTTGAACAAACATGGTTCTAAACAAATCCTAACAAGTTTATAACTTTGCTTGCCAACTGTAAATAGTGTTTCATGGTCATGATGAAAGCAACTGCCACATCACGTCCAGTTAACATAAAACGTGCTCGAATTCACTTATATGATGTACATAAAGACGAGACTTAAGACTGTTTTACTCAGTTGTCAGCCTTATCTGCATGACCGAAGCATATTTGTATATATATGGGGCATCGCAACTAAGAAACTATATCACATGTTTAGCAATATCTCGCTAACAAATTTCTACACTCGCAGAAAATGAGCAAATAGAGCGACTTGTGCTTTTTATTTTTGACAATAGAGCACTAATTTCATGTGAATTCTTTTTTTTTATATATTTTGGTTTGCGTCAAATGTGTCTCTTGTTAGGTTTGCTTCGTCACGTTTGCACCAGGAATGGTCTTGGAAATTTCTTAGTTGAATTTCTTCTTTCTATTTTGCATATCTCTAGAAGACATTGCCGTAGCAGATGCTTCAGATGAGCTGCCAATTGTTGTAGAAGAGGCGGTTACATCGGCTGCTCAGTTGTCAGCACGTTTTCAGCATTGGCTGCAGGGAGCTCTCTGCATCAGTTGTACTAGTAAAGTAGACAATCTTGAAACTGAAATCGAAAATATAGCCGAGACGGAACCCGAATCCGCTCCCGATCCTGAACCCGAAACCGAGGCAGAAACTGAGTTACCAAACATTGATGTAAGCAAAAGGCAGCGCTTTATTTATAGATGGCCCAACGCACAGTGGTCGATGTGCGCCAAATTTTGTATACATTTTTTATATTTTTTTTATCTCTTCATTTTTTTGAGCATTGCTTTGTTTTGTCGCAAGTTAATAATATTTTTACAAAAATTTCATGTATTTAGTTAGAGGTACGTAATGACATTTTAGTGAGTTTAGTTGTCTACTGATTTTTTCTGTCCAGTGTAGCGTAACTAAATTTATGCATATCAAGTTTTCTAAACTTTCAGGATAGAACTGCTACTGTCTTGTACCCTTGGAACTATTTGGCTTTCAAGCCATTCCAATAGGTTTATTTTGGCCTGTATGATTTTGTACATATGCCAGATATAGTTAGTTAGAAGTGCTGTGAAATCGGAAGGAAAAAATTGGTGACTTACTCCATCTTTATTAAAAGATGCAAGGTTCTTCTTTGAGAAGAATGTTGTTCTCGATAAAAATGGTGTGATCTCTTATATTTTTTCTCACACAAACCTATACAAATAGTTTGGTTGATTTTGAAATTCGGAATCAATATGTGCCTTCACCTTAAACACTAAAATATCAATAAATTTAATTTAGCTAAATTGGCGTTCTCGCCCACTGTGCAACGAGGACGTCTTCTTTGCGTTTTATGAGACAAAATCAGCCGCAAATAAATTAAGCAATAGTTCAAAGTGGCAACTTCAAAAAATTGCACATGCAATCAATTGCGGGCTGTGGTTCCACTTGTAGTACTGTGTACTCTATAAATGGGACAGCTGTTGTTCGTTGTCGGTGTCGCAGTCTACTTATCTCATAGATTGTGAGTTTGAGTGTGTTTGTTTGCATGTAATACAACAACAACAAAGCGCTACAATAGTTTGTTGTAGTAAAAATAGGTAGACAAAAGTATGTACTTAAGCGGCGACGATCACGACATATTTGCAACGACGGCGCGACTCTTTCAATTGGAGTCTAAATGTTCTGAAGGTTTTTAATTACATCTAATTGAATGTTTGTGCACGGCGATGCATCGTCCGACTTAGATTATTTGCCTAATGAATGTAAATTTATGGTATCCAGCATGTAATCTAATACTACTATTTTTGATATGCTCCATTTCAGGTGGTGCCTTCGAGGGCGTCATCGATGACCACGTCTCACCATTCGGATACATGAAGGGTGAGGGCATTGATGCTGGCTTTGGCGAGCATGACTGGATATGTAATAAGGACAAGCCACGCACAGATGTCATCTTTAGCGCACTGGGTCCCATTGATGGCAAAATTTCTGGTGCAAGTAAGTAGCAAATGTAATATAATTTCGGTACCAAAAGCACAAATATTAATTTTTGTTATGCTTACAGCCGCCAAACAGGAGCTCATTAAATCTAAACTACCCAATTCGGTGCTTAGTAAAATCTGGAAATTGTCAGATGTCGATGGAGATGGATTTCTGGACGCTGAAGAATTTGCGCTGGCATTGCACTTAATCAATGTCAAGCTGGAAGGCTGTGAGCTGCCGAACGTATTGCCGGCACATTTAATACCACCATCAAAGCGTTTTGAGCAGTAGCAACATTAAGCATGCCCTCACCTCACATAGAAAAGTTAATATGCCGGCAGACGCAGTTTGCCCAAAACAACAAAACAGCAACTCTAAGAAAACTAACTATTCACAAAAAAAAGCACACTGCGCTCTGTATTTTCTGTTTTATGTTCGTGTTCCAACGCAGCAAATGTCTTTTTATAAGTACTATTGGGTATTAGTGCAAAGTGCAAGCACTGTAATGTAAAAAGAATTTTATATATCAGCAAACAGAAAATTCATAGAATTTATACAATAAACATATTTTTGGATAACAATCAATTTTAAATTGTAACACAAAGGGAATAAATAGTTAAAGAAAACTAGTAGAATTATATACACAAAACTGTATATAAAATATAATGCAATGCCTATACACCTTACGTCGTTGTTGATTTTAAAATAGAGAAGTAATGCAGTTTTTTAAAATTATGTTGCATGATAAAGAAATGCATAAACTGAATGTATGTATACAATAATTAAGTTTAAAGAAATTGTCTGAAACAAGCTAAAAACTGAAACCTTTTTTAAAATATTGTATATAAACAATAAGTGAACTAAAGTATATATTTATTTTAAAATGCTGTTTAATTTAACTAAATGCTCTACACATGAAACATGAAATGAATGAAACAAAAATTGTGCAATTTATATTTTGTTAATGCAAATGTTTGACTTTGCTACACTATTTTTTAATTATTTAGTAAAATCTTGAAATATTAAATGTGAAACGAAAATTGATTTGAAAATAAAACGAAATTTTTGTGAATTGCTTTTATTATGAATGAATTCAAGTTGCGTTTGTGTGGCGCCTTGACTGAAGAGCATGTTCTAAAAAGTTGCCTACTCGTGTTCAAAAAGGCGCCGATACGTTGTCTGCTTCAGTGATATGGCAACTTTAATGTATATCTGCTGGCAGCGGCGATTCGCCAAAATTATCGATTAATACATGTACTAAAAAGGTAAACGCAGCACTGTGCTATCGATTTACCTAGCTTGCCGATACCTGTCAACTTGAAGATTAGCACAATTTAGTCTGCATTTTAAATCAATTATAAAATTTAAAGTAACTTCTAAATTATGGCCACTTATGAAGAAATTCTAAATATACCCAATCAACCAGACAAATATTTGGTTGATGTGCGCAACAAGTCGGAGCTAGAGAAAACCGGCGAACTACCGGCCAGCATAAATATTCCGCGTTAGTAGTGCTAAGCCGCTATTGATAAGTTAAGTCTCAGGGCGTGCCATAATGACAATGCGTATCTATATCATATAGTGCCCGATCTGGAAAGAGCGCTAAACTTGCCCGACGCGGACTTCAAACGTAATTATGGCCGAACAAAACCAGACATCGATGCAGTCTTAATATTTTCTTGCCAAGCTGGAGGACGCGCCGCGCGTGCCGCCAACATGGCCAAAACATTCGGCTTCTTCAAGTAAGTTCAACTGCTACTGCTACATAACAATGTATATTTATTAATTTATACCTAAAACATATTACAGCGCTAAAGCCTATGCCGGTTCCTGGACAGAATGGGCAGAAAAACAGCAACAATAAATAATAATACAAACACATACTAAATTGTAAAATTTTTTAAATACATTTGGTTATCCTAAAAAATATTGCATGCTTAAATTTTAATCTCGGCCAGTTCACCCCAACTGGGACCAATTTTTAGTTTAACCTTGAGCGGCACACTGAGTTGTACACATTGCTCCATAGTTAGTTGCAAAACCTTCGCTACCTTTTTAGCCTTATGGCTGGGCACCTCGAATATGAGCTCATCGTGTACATGCAGCACCAAGTTTACATCATTTTTCGCAATACCCAGTTTATCCCTATAACGTTCTATATTTTTCTCCATGCGTAAAATGGCGGTCTTGGCTATGTCTGCTGCTGAGCCTTGAATGGTTGTGTTTATGGCCTGGCGCTCACCTAATAAGTATTAAATAGATTAAAAAAGGGTTCATAAATTCCCATGTAAATAACTCATTTGCAATTGCAATTAGGTTGGAATTGGAGCAAATGCTATTTAAGCAACACTTTAGTTTTACTTTAGCACGAATCTTACTTTTTGAATGCGGTTCCACGCTGTTTATATTATCCAAGTAGCGTCTTCGCCCTGTTATGGTCTCCACGTAGCCATTTTTGCGTGCAAATTTCACCACCTTTGTGGCATATACTCTATAAAAGTAATGACATGCATCATAATTAATTTGCATTGTTTTTCAAAGTAGCATAACCAACCTTATGCCTGGATAGACTGCATGAAACTGTTCGGATACCATTTGTGCCTCCTCCTCTGAACACATTAGGGCTCCGGCCAAGCTGCGCATGCCCATGCCATACACAATGCCATAGCAAATTTGCTTGGTATTATTACGCATGGCTTCCGATACCTCTGACTCCTCGACATGATTCCAATGCGCTGCTATGGACTTAAACAAATCTAGCGGTGATTTCATTACATTCAGCAGTGATTTATCTTGGGACAAATGAGCCAATATGCGCATTTCAAGCTGACAAAAGTCCGCCGAGAGAAGACAGCGTTTTTCATCAGTGGGCGCAAAAACGCTTCTACAGGATATAATCAGCTTTTCAGCACCCAAATCGATTTCAACATCCTTGGCAACATTCTGCAGATTCGGCTCCGACATAGATATGCGTCCAGTGGATGTAAAACTTAGGGTCTGACCATGCACGCGAGTTTCCTTACAACATATGAGCAAAGGTTGTATGTTTTTTGAGTTTATAACATTCAATTTGCGGTAGTTGATGAGCATTTTCGCTATTGGGGAGTCTAGCTTTTCCAGTATTTGACGTGAGGTGCTACCGCGGCCTTTGGTTTTGTAATGTAGACCCAGCACCTTAGCCACAGATTTTGTGCAACTTAGGTTGAAACGTGCACCATGATATTCATAGATTTTTGCTTCCAGTTTTTTAGTTGTATTGGCGATTTGTTGGCACAAACGCTGTAAGCGATGCAGCTTGACGGGAAAGCCCAGGTATTCCATTTGATACAGCGATACTTGCAACGGCATTTCTACTTCTGTAAATAAAGAAGTGTTAGTTTTGCGTGTAAGCTCTAGTTGCTAATAGTTTTACCTCTGAAAAACTTGAGCAGCTGCCCAATGCCTATGCGCTCCAGATTCTCGATTTGTCCTTTCAGTATATGCACACTAACACAAGCTTCTATTGATGCACGAGTTTTGGGCAATATAGTGTTGGAACAGTCCAAGCCGTAACTACTATAGCCACGACCACTGCCTAGAAGATTAACCAGGGCCACGCATTCAGGCGCGAATTGCTGGCACTGCAATTGTTTGCAAAAATTTGAGGATTACTTGAAGATTTTTCTTTGGCACGGTAACTTACCATGTTATGAAAATTAACGATTCTATCTGGCTGTAACAACCAATTGGCCACCTTGGGATCCTCCACTTTGGCCTTCATATTTTTTAACTGTGGCAAGGCAGGACGTAGCATCTTTAACATTTCCTTAGCCTCATGCATGACTAAAGTAAGATCACTGCACTCTAAAAGGCTACACAACTGTTTCGTTTGGCGATCATTGCTGACCAACTCAACCTCCTGCGTGTCCATATAATACACTAAATTATCTTTTATAGAAAATGCCACACCTGCTATGAAGGTAGTGTCATTGATCTGAAAGAACTTTTTTTCAGTCTCAGCCGCCTTTCTTCGCTCCTTGGCAGCCATTTGGTTCAGCAATAGATTGCCACCTATAATAGGCTTAAGTGCACCAGCCTGAGCCTCTACAGCTATACTAAAACCAAAACGTTCCGCGCTGCGCAATTCTTCGAAGGCTCCAACAAACAATTCGAGATTGCCGCATATATTAATCATATCAATGGAATCAAAACTTGAAGCATCATCTATCTTGGAACAGCTCATTATGTGTGAGGCGTTTAGATGCTGAGGCTGCTTTATTAGTGAGTTTTCTAGCGAAATGTCTGAGAGCTCAATGGATGAGGACGCAGAGTTAGTACTACTGGGTTTGGCAGGTAGCGCTGTTTGTTTTGGAGTAGGCACAATTTGAGAGCGTAGCTGGTGCGAACGTAGTGTACGTGAAGCACTATAGCTACACTTGGTTGCTTCGGCGGGCTCCATTAGCTGTGAGCTGGGTATTTCATCTGATTCCGGAATACATTTTGCAGAGCTGGAGCTGGCTTTGGTTTCAGCTGCTGTTAATGCTGCCGTTATGCCAGTGTTCATCAAAAAAGAGTCGTCGTTCATGAAGAGATCTTGTTCCTCAGCAGTGGCCGTTTGGGTAGCGCTTGCAATAGTCTTTTCCTTACGAGAACTTTGAGGCATCTGTATCGGCAACTCAACGGCTTTGGTTACACTTTTTGTGGCGATTGGTGTCCCAGAAATTGGTTTACTCCCTAAAATATTGTTTGATGCCACATTTTCTTTATCGGATACTTCTATATGAGCCGAGGGAGGTGTTGCTCCATTGGAATCAGTACTAAGCAGTCTCTTGCGCTTGCTTTCATTAATACGCATTAAAGCAATGCGACGACGATCATCAATTTCCTTTTTAAGCAGTTCCTGTCGCAATTTTTCGCTGGTGCTGGGTTTTTCTTCTTGAAGTGGTTCTGGGATCTTAGATTTTGTAGTAATGGTTTTTCTGACAAGGTTTTCATTTAAGTTGTTTTCTATTGCCGGTAATCTACTCTGAGCAACACCATTCGGCTTGGGATTAAGTGTTTCGTGCTTTTGCAGCTGGGGGGTTCTTGATTTTGCAGTTGTAGTTTCATTTTCAAGGGTTTCTATCCTCAAAGCTGTGTTTTGTTTAGTTCCTGTGATGGTGCTGGGTCTTTTTTGTTTTTGAGGCTCTCGAATTCTGGATTTCTCAGTCGAATTATGATTTTCCGTGAATTTTTTTGTTGAATTGGGTTTTAGGCCAGTTTCGTTAGACTTGTATGCAACCCTTTGATTATTTTCAGAGGGAACATCGTTCCCCAAAATAATTATACCATTGTTATTTTTCATAGTTTGCGATTTAGTTCGCAAACGAGTTGAATCCTCCTTGCTCTTCGTTATCAATACTTGTTCCTTGACTGGTATGCTTGATCTTTCTTCTTTATTTTTTAAAACCAACACTTCATCTTTGTTCTTTGAATCAAAATTTTTGTCTTTATTTTGTATGGTATTTTTCTTGTCCAAACATTTTTCTGTACTTTCATTATTAAGCTGTTCCAATTTCTGTGCTTTTGGGGGTGACACATGTTGTGGTGCTCTCTCTTTCAGAGCTTTACGTTTCCGTGTGCTGACTTCCTTGGTTGGCTGCTCTTCCTCCTCTACAGACATATGCAGCTCCATTTTAATGCCGCTGTCTACAGCGCTTGGCGCGTTCTCCTCTATTTGCGTCCACTTTATGTTTTCCACACCAATATCATATTTTACAAATTGACGGGATTGTGTTATCAGGAGCTTTGCTGCCTCAGACACCGTCATGCCCGCCTTGCCGGTTATAAAGAAATTGCGTTCTTCATTGCGCTGATTGGTTTCATATGCGTTTTCATGATCGTGCTGTTTGGCTGAATCGAAGCTTAAGGAATTAAATAGTATCTTCTCTACGCTTAAAACATTTGCACCCGCCAGCTCTACCAGACTTGTAATGCCCGCATCGAAGAGAGCACGTGCACGCTTGTGTGTCAGATCGGGCAGGCGCATCAAGTCTATGAGATCCCGATGTATGCCAAAATATAGGCGATCCTTAAATTGAGAAACTATTAAGGACAAGGTGCACCACTGCAAAGAATTGCAAAACGCTGTAACAATGCCAGCAAAAGTGGAGGACATCTGTTGCAGACTTTGCAGCATGCCGCGCGTACACTTGAATTTATGTCCAACTACGTTAATGGGTGTCTCGTTGACCAGCTCCTGCAGCGCCAGCGCGGTATAGAAGCTGCAGATACATATAGACATAAGCGGATAATTCTTGATTCTGTGTTGCTACTCACCGCTTGTGAATCTGCATCAGTTTATAGTCCAGCTTGCCCTGTCCACGCATAGCGCGGACCAGAAAGACCTCCTTGACCCCGACCAGCTCACCAACTTTCTTCATGGCTGGATTGAGTTTCTCCCACATGTCCAAGTAAAGCAGCCAATCCAGATCTTGCAGCTGGTAGCACACGGAGTAAGGCGTGACCAAGTAGACAGCATGCAGCTCAGATTCCAGCACAAAACAACGCCTTGATTTTTGCAGCTCAGCAAAGAGTATCAAGCCATCAGTGGGTGGCATTGAAGAGGCCAGACAAGCTGCGCCCAATCGCGTGGCCACATAGATCTGTGCATCTGATTCCTCATCCGCTTGCAAGCGTATAAATTCGTATTCTACAAGAAATTCTAAAGCATCGTTGATATAGTTGGCGTCCTCCTCGTCTGTTTGTTCTGCTAGCGCCTTTTGAGCGCTGAGCAAAGTGCAGTTGACAAAATTATCAATATCTTGCTTAGTGTTCGCCACGCCAGAGGATATGACTTCCAAGAGCGCTCGCTTAAGGTGGGTCTATAGCCATCAGCATATAATTAATAAAAATTCGTTTCAGTTTTGGTCTAACTTACGCTGCTATCTAATTCTAGGCAGGAGCTAATTGGCCTCAGATCCGCTGCAACCAATTCACGTCCAATGCGCGCATTGCTATCCGTGCATACGAGTATAGACTCGCCAAGAGTATCCTTGCCTGTGCGGCCAGCACGTCCAATCATTTGTCGATAGGTAAGTGAGCTCATTTGCTTGCCCCCAAACAGAGGCGAACGTATAAGCACTCGCCGCGCAGGTAAATTGACACCTATAAAAAATGGAAGTTAATGACGATAAGTAACATATTAAAATCACTGATCTATTCTCTATTGAGCAACTCACCGGAGCTTAAAGTGCTGGTAGCCACCAATACTTTCAATGCACCGAGTTTAAAGCTTGCCTCCACAATATCTCGCTCCTCAGTGGTTAAGCCAGCATGATGAAAAGCGCAAGCATAAGTAACTGCTTTGGACATGACCGAATCCAGTCCTGAAATAATTTACCGTTAATTACCCACAGAACTTAAAATGCAATGTTTATCCAAATCTTTTGAACCTGTGGGAATTTCGCGCAACTGCCGTTTGACACTCTCAATAGCCGCGGGGTTAAGTTGTTGTCTGAGTCGTTGACCCAATTCATTGCCAGACTTAATCAAGACATGCATGGCGCTGGCTAGCTGTACGGCCAAATTTTCACACCAATCTTTGGAGGGACAAAACACTATGACGGAGCAGCCCTCCAATAATGTTTCAATACATAACAAAGCCACATGATCGGTATCGTTGGCAAGTGGCGGTATGTCGTCAATCTGAGTGACATCGCGCAGAAAAGTCAGCTTATTATCATATATTTTATTGCCAATTTTTATCATTTCCTGCAGGGCAACTGGCCGGTAATCTGTGATATACAGCTCTGCATCCAGCCAACGCTGCAGTAAGTGTACATTAGCTAGAGTGGCGGACATGGTTATGACTTGGATTTGTAGACCATGCTTGCGTGACATGTAGAGTATCTTAGCGAGCAGTAGTTCCAGAATATAGCCGCGTCCGGGATCGGATATTAAATGCACCTCATCGACGACTACAGTGCCAATCTCATCAAGTTTGCCTTGTTCAAGCAGCTTGTTTACAATTGAGTTGGCCTTTTCAATGGTGCAAATAGCCACATGGATACTGTCAAATCCACCTGGCGGTGTATAGCCACCAAAGAAGCCTTCCACGCGATAGCCGCTAGTAGTCAGCAGATCCTGCAGATAGAACATTTTCTCGCGCACCACAGATATAAATGGCAAAATGAGCAGCACTTTTTTCTTGCGCTCCAGCACGGTTTTAAGTAACAGTATTTCACTGACGAGAGTCTTTCCAGCTGACGTGGGTGCTGAGTAAACTAAATTACAATGCTCGAAGAGCACCTTAGGCTTGCAGAGGCATTCTACCTGCCAGTCGAACATTTTAAGCACGCCTTTACGTTTATACTCGGTAAGCACGCTTTGTGGAAGCTGCCAAGCAGAGATGGCTTTAAGACTTTCCAAATCAGTAAGCTCATCTGTGGTAATTGCTGCAGCTTGCTTTGGCGCTTCCGGACAAGTAGGCGACACACGCAATTGGCTTGGTGACATGCTGCTCAAGTTCTGTGTTATTTTGGGTGCTTCGTATGACTGCTGTTTAGCTAACTCACAGCGGCTGCGCATGAGGTCTTGCTGCAGCTGCTGTGAAGCTTCGCCATTCCTTACAGGACATATAAAACAGCTTTCATCTAGATTGGTCAATTCTGGAGCATCAGATACCTTTTCAACGGGTAGCTTAAAACTGTTGGTACCTAGCTCCGTTTCTGATTCAAGTAGGTTGTGCACATCCTCCGTGCAGATTTGGGCTTCAAAAACTGAGAAGGAATTTTCAAAGGCGGAGTCATCCAAGACATTTGCAGCAAGCTCTTCTTGAACTACAGTTTTGGGGCTATTGAGCGACTCCTCAAGATTTTTCTTCTGTGTATCTGAATTTTTTAAGCATGAAAACTCATCTTGAAAAAAATTGGAATAGTTCTCGCTGGCGTCTTTTGGCAAAGCGGCGAATCTGGTATCCGGATTGCTTTTGCTGCGGCGCCATTTGTGACGTTGTGTTATATTTGTTTTGTAGGATTGAGTGTGTATAAAACGTTGGGATTTGTTATTGCCCTTCGGAGCTGGCGGAGATTCTTGTATAATCTCCAGTCCATTTGCCGATTGCTTTCGATCATTGGGATTTTCACTACCGTCGCTCTTTAAGTCGTTTTCCAGTTTCAGTAAAGTACTATCTCCAAAGCCCAAAGACTGGGAAAATTCCATGCCTTAATTTAATTAAATAATAAATAATTAAAAAAAAGAGCAGCAAAAAAAAAGAATTGCCGAAGTAAACAAAATGAAACTACCGCGCTTAGGTAGCGAAAGCTGCCAACTTTTTAAAACGTTTTATGCACGCATTTTTTATAGCACGTTAGCAGCTCTGTGAAGAGCGCTCAGCTGTTTTCTTTGCTTCGTATCATTGTAATTGTTTACAACGCGCTGATTAATTATATACGTTTTATTTAAAACATGGCTGATTTTAAAGTGCCGGTTTTACCAGCACTAGCAGCCAAAAGTGAGCCTGCTGCGCCTGAACAGCCCACGAATGAGAAAATCGAGACGGAAACCGCAAAGCCACAAACAACAAAAACTGTTGGCTGCCCCTACAAAGTACCCAAATGGTCCGCGCCACCAAATGCAGAACAAAACTACAAATTTGAGGTGCTTAAATCGGGTCAAATAATAGAAGAAGTTAAGCATCTGCAGCAGCAGGCAACTTGGAGTTTTGGTCGTCTGCCCGACAATGATATAGGAATGGCGCATCCTACCATTTCACGTTATCATGCTGTGCTGCAGTATAAACCAACAGCATCAAGTGATGCTGAAGAAGATTCTGATGCAACTGAAACCAAATCAGAACAACCTACAGGCTGGTACATATACGATCTAGGCAGCACCCATGGCACGTTTCTTAACAAGCAACGTGTTCCACCGCGCGTTTTTATACGCGTACGTGTTGGTCACATGCTAAAACTCGGCGCTAGCTCTCGTGCCTATATATTACAAGGACCCGCAGAAGATGAAGAGCCCGAATCAGAGCTAACAGTAACCGAATTACGTGAACAGCGGGAGCAACAGATTGCAGCAGCTGCAGCGGAGAGGCAACGCAAGGCGTTGGAAGCTGAGGAACGCGAGCGCAATGAAGGCGCTAGCTGGGGCATGGGGGAAGATGCCGATGAGGAAACCGATCTTTCGCACAATCCCTATGCCAGCACCAACAATGAAGATCTCTTTTTCGATGACCCCAAAAAGACATTGCGCGGCTTCTTTGAGCGTGAGGGTCTGCATTTGGAGTACAAATGCGATGAGCTCTCTTCTGCTTCGTTTGTGTGTCGCGTCGAGCTGCCTGTGGATGATACAAATGGTAGACCTATCGTAGTGGAAGTGGCACATAAAGGCAAGAAGAAGGACTGTGTGCTACAATGCGCCTTAGAAGCATGTCGCACTCTAGATCGACATGGCGTGCTGCGTCAGGCCAATCAGGAATCCATGAAGCGTAAGCTGGTCAAGGCTGGCGATTCTGATGATGATGATGAATTCTGGGACCGCACGGGTGATGTGGCGCGTAAGAAGCAGCGAAAAGCCAATGCGGGCTCAAGTGTTACACTCACCTACGAGGATTTGGTATGTAAACGAATAATAATACTCACCAAGTTTAGACATGCTTACCAACTTATCGTATTTTACAGCTTGAACAAGAAAATGCGCGCAACTTGGAGCTACAGCAAGTTGAACAGGAAATCTCAAACTACCAGCAGAATGAAAGAAGATTAAAAGAACTTGCAGCCAAACAGCAAAGTTCAGGCGACGACTTGGACAGCTTCATGGATACGCTAAGCGAAGATAAAGTTGATAAAACTGAAATTAAAAAGCTACGCGTAAGTTTTAATGCAATAGCAAAAGCGATTTTGCCACTAATTTAATTAATAATTTGCAGCTTGAACAACAGCGCATTAAATGCGAACAACAGAAGCTACAACGTCTTATAAAGAAAGTCAAACCTACCGATATACGCTTTGGATTAGCTGATATGACGGCAACTACAACTAAGCAACTAGAGAACGCTGCAGCCAAGAAGCAAATGCCCATGATAGGCAAACGCAATCAGTTCAGTAAGTTCAAGGTGGTAAAAACATTGCCTAGCGTAAGGACTAAAACGGAAACCAAAGCGTTTGCCTCCGATGAGGAAGAAGTTGAAGAGGAAGAAACAGAATCCAAGCCAGAGTCAACACCAAGGGAAGCAAAAGCACGCGAACCGGAAACCACTGAGCCAAGCAACGTTGTCTCAACAAAGGTTGAAAACGTGACCACAGCGAAAACAGATGCTTTGGAGCAGCGTGAGCAAACTGAAAAACTAGAGCAGCCAACAGAAGAGCAAAATGTGAATAAAAGTGAGCCGGATTTGCCTCAAGAAAATGAAATCGAAACTGAAAAACCTGAAGAGCCAACTGAAGAGGAGATAGATGCGCAAAAAAAGCGACGACAACGCGCACGCCAGCGCAACAACAAATATCGTCCCGACGTGGATATGGACGAGCTGGCTGAGCATGAGGATGAGGAGAAGTATGCCAAGTGGGTCCCGCCAACAAATCAAAGTGGCGACGGCATAACACATTTAAATCAGAAGTTTGGTTACTAGAAGGGAAAGAAAACGAGCTTTTCAACACATTGTCAGCCCTGGAAAAACAAACCACTGGAAAGCTGATAAGCAAAAACAGCTACCCCAGGCAAAACAACCCCTCAACTTGCATGGAAGCCATGCAGTTTCCAGGCGTTGTTTGTGCTTGGAAAGCGTCAAGCGGCAAATGAACACTGTACAAATTCCTGCACACATACAGAAAATGAACGCGGCGGCGGCGTCGTGCTTGCCGCTGTTAAGGCTCCAACACTTGAACTTCCAATTCAGTTATAATTTCAACACTCAAACCGTTAGCACGCCAAAGTCCCGCATGTGCGCGCGTTTTTCGTTTACAACTAGTCATATTAAATGCCAGTTGTGTTTAGATGATTTAAACATTTATTTGTACAAAACAAGTTCAATTGCTTAATTTAGAGTAAAGCCCCGTATATATTGCTGATATATGTATAATCAATAAAAAAAAAAAAACAGTCTACCAAGGACAAAAGCACACCTTGAAGTTGAATTCAATCAGAGTATACGTTAAATAGCACTCATATACATATATAGCAAAGAAAGCGCACCTGTGCGTCTGTTTAATCGTGTGGCGGCAAGTGTGGCATAGATTTGTGCGTGACATTGAAACTGAAACGACTATAATTTAAATGTTTTAAATAACGTGTTATTAGATAATTTATGTCATTAAATAAACAAATTTAAGATTTCCGTGTAGTTAAAGCGAATTTTAATGCAAGCGCCACGTGTTTTTGCAAGAGCCGGAGCACATGTGCGGGTTACATTTTAAAACGCGTAACAGTCCGTCTCAGAAGACGTCCTTGCGTTGGGGCGACTGCTGTCCTACGTCGCAGCGTCTTTGAACCCTAAAGTAAAAGTATTCCTAAGTCAAGACCTTTCTGATTCCTATAAACGTGATTGATTGTCTATAGACATAGACGGAGCAATTTTTAGCAAAATTTATAGGAAATGTTGCATAAGTAACGGCGCTTACGCTTAACGCGCGCTTCAGTCGACGCTTAAACTTAACGTCTGCTTTTGAACTTGACGCACTCCAGTCCATATATATATAGATATATATAGAAGAAGGTGAGTTAAGCCTGCGCAGTACACACTTCAACAAAATTCATGCTCTCGCGCTGCAAGAGAGACGCTACTTTCCAAAATAAATGCCTTTTAAGTGCGCCTGTTGGTAGGCAATGCCATTTGTATTGCGCTCTTTAGACACATGTGTGTGTGTGTGTGTGTGTGTGTGTGTCTCTCTCTCTCTTGTTAAACGCATTTAATAGCGGATTTTTGTGAATGAAGTTCATTTTGGGGGTTGTTTTCTGTGCCATATATACATGTGTGTGTGTATGTAGTTTACACAGCTGTGTATTAGCGCTTATCGCACACACACACACACAGCACACACACACACACACACACACACACACACACACACACACACACACACACACACACACACACACACACACACACAACTGCATATAAGCTATGACGTATATAGGTGCTGCTGTTGTATGAATTGTTTATGTATTTTACATAAGCGAAAATTGTTTGTAAGCAAATGTCTCCATTAAACTGCGTGCTTTGCCATCGATTTTCAGCTACTTCTGCTTACATAAGTAACGGTTAAAGACTGCACGCTGCCGCTAATTATAAGCACATAAATTGTTGCACTCACACACACACACACACAATTACACACACACAGTTACACTCACATACAGTTACACACTCACAGCAGTTATGACATTTAATTAAAATCGCAGCAGACAATAGCGCTGCACTTAAAAGCGCAATTTTGTAGCGTTTGCTTCTGTTTATAGTTGTGGGTGTTCCAATGCTATTAAATACCCTACTCAAGTGTACATGCATTTTCAGTTGAAAGTTACTATAGAGTTGGCAAGGATGCCATGACTGACGTCACAAGATACCTGCAAAGAAGTTCACCTTAACAGCACTCCGTCCGATAGTTTTCATGGGCACGCATTTAGAAAGCTATTTAAGTGGTTGACCTATATTTCATTCGTTTTTTCCCTCCATTCCAAAGACTACGTTATCATTATTGAATATTTGGTGTATTAAATATCGATTGATTTAGATCTTGTAAGTAACTATAACTTGGGTTACATTTTATATAAACTTACTTTAACACAATGGTATCTAACTACGATTTCGGAGCCAAATATTATTACAATAGATTGCGACGAGCTTGAATCATATTAATCATAGTAAATTTAGGTTTACATTGAGTTTGAACATATATCGAATTAGCGATCTGTTCTTCTTATAAAGATGTTTTTTTTTTTGCCTGCTCAAGGTACATTTAACCTATTGAAGTATAATTCAAGTTTCTAAAAGAGCTTTACATATATATATTATTCTTAGACATATTTATCTTTTGTTAATAATTGGTATTCTATCTTAAGAAGAGTCGAAACTGTGTCTTAGCCAAGAGAATCCAAAACTGAACTGAAACAGAGAACTTTTCCCGAATTTAAACGAAGCAATAAGGCAACTAAGGCATCAAAAAAATTATGCTAGAGAAATTCTTAGGGATTTATGTACTGAATTTCTTCTGGTATCTCACTTAATGTTTTATTATTTTGCTCAACTCAGATTAGGCAGATATCAAAGTATAAGCCTTTTTAGGGTTTACTTAAATTTAGACAGAATCAAAGTACTCGTTGAATACTTAAGCAGTCCATTTCGTATGTCTCATCTGTGTACTAAATTTCATCGTGTAATTATCTCCTCGATCTTAGTGCGTCTATCGTATGCGCTAGTTCAATTTCTGAAGAGTCAACGCCAACTTAAGTAAGATAAAGTGGGGCTTTTAGGGTCCTAAAATCACCAATATAGAAACTGAAAGAGACGCTTTTGCAAGCTGAATGCGGTGAATTAAGACTTTATCTAAACAAGTATATATTCATATAATTATATGAAAAAACACCGCAAAGCTTGTTTGAAGGCTTATTAAGCCAGAAACTGACAAGCTGGATTAATTTTTTTTATTGATATTAATAGCTAACATAGCAAACGTTCGTGAACAGTTACCAAAACATGTAACGACATCTGAATATAAATGTTTGCAAATATGCAAATTATATGAATCAAGCTTATATTCTGCACTTCTTATGAAAATTCCCTACACAATGACATAAGTTTCATCCATATTTGTTTCCATTTAGTTGGTGAAAAAGGGATCCAAAAATTTTCCTTAGCCTATTTATATAATAATTATTAGTTTTCTTAGTGTGCAGGTACGAAGCTCTGAGTATCCGATTCCTCAGGTTCATGTTAAGGTGGAAAAATTGCAATCAGAAACTATTTGTGGACCAAGCTTTTGGTATTTTTAGTCTAGTTTCCAATTTCTAACGAAGATTTGCTACTTATATTGTAAATTATAAGAATGCTTGCATATTAAATCAAAGCCCTAACGGGTTCAGAATTCGGTGTGGAGTTTAAATCTTAAAAATATGCTTATATTTACTAATACCATTACTATCTTTTCCCAAAAACCCGATTCTGAAATTGAGCTATGAAAGCAACTAGGCAGTTAGAGTATATTAAAGTCGACATTCGTAAAGGAGCTTTTTATCATTTGAGCTGCGTTGTTGCAAGTTAATTGTGCAGCATTAACAAGGACGCAATATACAAAGGCCAACGAGTGTCCCTTTATTGGATAGCTGGCTTAGCACACACGAACACGAACTCCTACACAAAGAGTATTTAAATAGTGGGTTCAAGTCGGTCCTTGGCGTTATCCTTGCGCAAAGGTCAACTGTGCGCATAGTTCAATTATAATTCCTTAATATTTAATGTTTAGTGCTTTACGTTCAAACTAATCGAAAACTGAGCGCACTTTTGAATGCAAGCTAAAAGCAAATGCTACTTGTAATGCAGCCCAACATAAGTTTTAATGGATTTTTCGGACGGCCCCTAAAAGCATGCTATATTTTCTACTTGCTTATGAATGTCGCCTTACTTTTTCTTTCTATTTACAGCTAAGCGAAAAGTCGTTAAGGTCAAACTCGAACTCAAACTGAAAGTATTAATTTTCAAAAGGTAAAAACAAGTCAACTTCATATCAAGGACACTTGGTACAGTTAGACTAGCCTCACTATATAGTATATAGTGTTGCACATAGCTACAAACATATAGTATCTTAACTTAAGTGGCAACACCATGATAAACGTTGCTGGTGTTGTGAGCATTGTGCTCTTCTACTTGCTTATACTTATTGTGGGTATTTGGGCTGGACGCAAGAAGCAAGCTGGCAATGATTCGGAGGAGGAGGTCATGCTGGCAGGACGTTCGATTGGACTGTTTGTGGGCATATTCACGATGACGGGTAATTGAAGCACGCCTCATGCACTCATTTACTACGTGATAACTAATTTGTGATTCCTGCCACCAACAGCTACTTGGGTGGGTGGAGGTTACATCAATGGCACGGCCGAAGCGATTTACACCTCGGGTCTGGTCTGGTGTCAGGCGCCGTTTGGATATGCCTTGAGCTTGGTGTTTGGTAAGTTGAGTATCGTTAATGCATTACAAGACAATATTTGCTGCTCAATTGGTTTGGCAGCATTTTTATGGAACTTTTTTACGGTGAAAATTGAAGCTAATTACAGTGCTTTTAGTGTTAAGGAATTACTTGAAGGATGCGGCTGTTTGGATTACTGTATAGCTACCTGTTACCTGACCACTTCAAGGGCCGGGTTTTATATTCACTCACAGCTTTTCATTATGTGTTTTTAAAGGTTTGCATCCAAAGTAGAGCAAATTTTGTTTTAGTAAATTTGCGTATGTCATACTCTTACTTTACTTGAAATTTTGTTAGAAGATAATACTGGTTAATGCTACAGAATTTGTTATCTGTCTAAACATGGGATTGTTTTGGGAGATAATAGTGAATAACCCGATAACTTTGACTCTTTGACTTTAACTCTATTGAAATCATAAAGATAGGATAAGAATCCGCGCTAAAAGCAAAATGAATGAAACTACTGTAACGGTTGTACCTTTCGATTCCCTGACTAGCATTCATTCCTTTTTACGAAAAAGTTTCCATAAAAATATCAGTAAACAGTTTGTTGATTAGTGTAATGCTTTAATTTGGTTGTAACTTATTTCCTTTCTCTCTCACTTAAGGTGGCATCTTCTTTGCCAATCCCATGCGCAAACAGGGCTACATTACTATGCTGGATCCATTGCAGGACTCTTTTGGCGAGCGCATGGGCGGTTTGCTCTTTCTACCTGCACTCTGTGGCGAGGTATTCTGGGCTGCTGGCATTTTGGCTGCTCTGGGCGCCACACTGTCCGTAATCATTGATATGGACCACCGTACTTCAGTCATTTTGTCATCCTGCATTGCCATTTTCTACACACTCTTTGGTGGTTTGTACTCGGTAGCCTACACAGATGTCATACAGCTGTTTTGCATCTTCATTGGCTTATGGATGTGCATACCCTTTGCCTGGAGTAATCCGCATGTGCGCAGCTTGAGTGACATGGAAGTGGATTGGATTGGGCATGTGGAGCCGGAAAAACGTTGGTATTATATAGACTATGGTCTGCTGCTGGTCTTTGGCGGCATACCCTGGCAGGTGTACTTTCAGCGTGTCTTGTCCAGCAAGACGGCGGGTCGTGCGCAACTGTTGTCCTATGTAGCAGCTGCAGGTTGCATACTGATGGCCATACCACCGGTACTCATTGGTGCCATAGCCAAGGCAACGCGTAAGTTAAAAATGATACATGTAAATCTAATAGTTGTTATAGAGCAATCTGTGTTAGTGATACTTTTATTACTCATTACGTACTTTTGCCCACGGCACAGAGCTCTCAAGGCTCCAGTGACAACACCAATGAAACATGCAAGGGGATATTTAGAATATGGTGATGGTTTCTGGGCATATTTGTGTATATCTCTCTGTTTATATTTTTATCCGTTTGTTTGTCTGTCCATCTGTCTTCTTTATTGAGTAGATTTCAAAAGCTAAAGCGCACAGATTCGACTGAAAGGAAGACGTTTGTTTTTTCTACATTTTTGTGGGGAACGTCAATGTCCGTCTGTTTGTTCATGCCTTACATACTTAACAACATGTTCTGAAAATCGAAAATTCTCAATGCAACACCCTATGTGACCCTAGGGTCATGCATAACAAACACATCGTGCTCCATTATTACCTTGCTTTAGGTCTCTAATCAAAACTCTCTCTTCTCTAACCTAAACTCTTTGTGCTCTTATCTTTAACAGCTTGGAACGAGACAGACTACAAGGGTCCATATCCGCTGACCGTCGATGAGACAAGCATGATTCTACCCATGGTTTTGCAATACTTGACGCCCGACTTCGTATCATTCTTTGGTCTGGGCGCCGTCTCCGCTGCCGTAATGTCCTCAGCTGATTCCTCGGTTTTGTCAGCTGCGTCAATGTTTGCACGCAATGTATACAAATTGATTTTCCGTCAAAAGGCTTCCGAAATGGAAATCATTTGGGTAATGCGCATTGGCATCATTGTGGTTGGCATATTGGCCACCGTAATGGCGCTGACCATACCTTCCATTTATGGCCTATGGTGCGTATGCGTTATAAGTGTATTATGATTGACAGCATATTTGAACAACTTTCTGTGTGCATTCGTTATAGGTCCATGTGCTCGGATCTGGTCTACTGCATACTCTTTCCACAGCTGCTCATGGTGGTCCATTTCAAGAAGCATTGTAATACCTATGGCAGCTTGGCGGCTTACCTAATGGCACTGTTTATACGTTTATCTGGTGGAGAGACAATACTTGGCTTGCCTGCGCTTATACACTATCCGGGCTATGATGAGGCCACGGAGACGCAGCTGTTTCCTTTCAGAACCATGGCCATGCTTATAAGCTTAATCACATTGATATTTGTCTCCTGGTGGACCAAGTGAGTAGTATAATTTTAAGAACATTCTTAATAAGCTTAAAGTTCACTAAAGGCGAGTTTTTGCGAAATTAGCTAAAAATGAAGAAAATTTAAGAATCCTTAAAGTTCGATAGACAGGAGGACTGTTTAGTGCCCTGGATACATTACTACTTCACTAATAAGGTTAAATGTCGGTTAAAAGAGATATCAGGAATATCGCCCTTGAAATATTTATCTCTAGAAAAAACTACAGAAATGAAAATCATATTTTCATACTTATTGCCATTGGTTAAATCTGGTATATCGATTTTTATTGAGAAATTGTATTGTCTTGGGAGATTTCGGATTAGACTGAACTTTCTTTTTGCCATTAGAAGTTTCTGACAAGTTCTGAAGTTTTTGGGTTTCTTATTTGGAATCTCAACAACAGTTTTTACATTTATCTAAAAGCCCCCATTTCACAATTTTTCGAGGTTCAGCCAAATGTTTGTTTGAATCTACTATGCTGACATTTTGGTGGTTTTTAAACTATCTTGGCACTCTAGTATTCAGGTATTTCAAAAACTATGGTAAATTTCCGCAATGTCATGATTTTTGCCAACATTTATGCGTTTCGATAGTTAATGTCTTTTCTGGATTTTTTCTAATTTTTTGGCAGTTTGAAGAGCACTCGGAAAGTGAGTTTGCCGCATAGAGTTTCGCGTTGTGGTTGTGTTTTGCGAACTTTAACTAAGTTTAAAACACTTCTAATGACTTCTCCACTTACAGAATGATGTTTGAGTCGGGCAAACTGCCACCCAGCTATGATTATTTCCGTTGCGTGGTCAACATTCCTGAAGATATACAAAGAGTGGGTGAGCCCTCCGAATGTGGCGAACAGCTCTCAGTTATGGCAGGGCCCTTGGCACGTTCATATGGCGCTGCAACCATGGCGGGCAAGGATGAACGCAACGGACGCATTAATCCCGCGCTGGAATCCGATGATGACTTGCCTGTGGCCGAGGCACGTCGCATGAATCAGCAAACGGCGCAGGTACAAGTGCAAAGAATGCTGGACAAGGAAACAGGTAAATCTGGTGGAGGCGGTGGTCAAATGGGGCAGGGCATGGCCATGCCCACCACAGAACAGGACAACACTGCCTTCTAAGCGGTTTACAGGACGCCAATTGAGTGTATCTATAGTAATGTTCAGCCTACAAGATAGAAACTATGCATATTCCTTGGTTTAAATTTTCCATTGAGTTGTGCTTCTTTGAGAATGACATAGATATTTTTCTAAGCGTATGTACGAAAACACATAAGTGCTCAGGTAAATAGTGCAGAAAATCGATGTGAATATCTTTTATATCTTTAATTTAGCTAATTTTGGTTATAGTTCTTATAAGCTTAAAGCATACATATATTATATGAAGTTTTGTTGAAATTTGTTAGTTATTGAGTTGGCCTGAGATTTGGGCCAGTAGTAAAAATACAAGTTATTCGAAATGTGTGCAACTATAGTTAGAGATGGAAGTGGCACAAAATACTTTAACGCAAAATCCGTTAATCCTGAAGTAGATTTTTAAATTTTTGTACATGTTTTTGTTTTCTTTAAGCGATCTCAGTAGGCTATAAGCAAGAGGGAAATAAGTAAAATATTCAATATTTTTGGTATTGTTCGGAATTTAGAGCTTATTTGGAATTTTTTGCATTATTTGATAGTTTTAAAAACCGGAGTGTTAGAATGTTTTTGTTTGGTACCTAAAGCGAAATCTAAGTAAGTCGGTTTTTAGAAGTTTTTGCCACTTTCTGATATATATGGATACTAGAAAGTTTATGGGAAACAGCAAACACTTCTGAGATGTTTCCGAAATTAAATTTCTTCCAAGTTTACGATAGTTTCAGTGTATTAGACGGTTAAGGTCGTAATAGAACGCAAAAAGGGTCGGGAAGGGCAAAGCTCAGGGTATCAACTTCACCAATTTATGCAGAAAAATAGCCCTAAGTTTTTTCCTGGGATTTTACAAATAAGGCAAAGGAATCAATAGCAAGCTACTATGGTTGGGAGGTAAGGGAATATTAGAAAAATAAAGAATTCTTTTCGGACTGATTCAATATGTGATTGGTGTGCACGAACAGAAGCCGTGAAGAGGAGTTGAATTATGTGAGGATCTAGATCTAGACTGCATTTGCCTTTATACACAATTGAGTAGATTTGGAGACTAAACCAGAACTTAGCATCAAAAAGGACAACCAAGTCAGAGACCATAGAAATGCGTTCTGCATTTAAGAAGATTAAGAATAAGTGAATTAAGCGAACACCAACTTTCGAGGCCATTAGCATCATTCTGTAGAAGAGAACTTGATGAAAGATGATTGACTGTGAAATAAAGCTTCACATTAAGACCGGCAACTATCGACTATGTTAGGAAGATCTTTATTGAATAGAGAGAAAAACAAAGGACCAAGGTTGCTGCCTTGTGGAACCTCGAAGTACCGTAAGCTGTTTAGAGAGTGAGGAACCATATGTGACTTTCTGAGTTATATTCTATAAAGAACTTTAAGAGTATTCGGAAGATTTGGACTTTCAGAACTCTTTGGTTTATTGGCGAATTTTTTTTATAACGTGAAAATTCAATTCTTCTTCTTCTTGACTGGTCATAACAATCCGTTACCGTGTTAAGGCCTAATGTAGAGCAAGGCTGGATTTACACGGTGGGGCCCAAACCGCACAACCTTTTTAAAACCCTGGGCATATTAGATCACTTCCCTAAGGGGTAATTAGAGCAGCTAACCAGATGGCACCACGTGGAGGTTGTGCGTCAACTTGGTAAAGGTATATACATGTATCACGGAGCTTCACCCAGACCTGCCAAGTGTCAATTAGAATTGGAATATTTTTAATAAGTAATATTCAATGGTTTCTTGAGTTTTAAGGTTCGGTAGTTCAGATTTTAAGAAATTTCTTAAGGTTTTCTTATACCTGTCAGTTAACAAGAAGATATGTGAGTTCGTTAGAATCGGTAAATCTAGATTGTTCAATGGTTTCTTGAGTTTTCAAGAACTTTTCAGGAGCTCAGTAGTTTAGATCTATATATAAATATGCTAAGCGAAAATTCAGTGTTGAACATATACTTCTTAATCAGCTGTTATGAGAGTGTGTGTTAAGTCGTTAAATGTCGAAGATAAGGGGAAGACTTGTTCTAAGAAATTTCTTAAGGTATAGCTAAGGCCAGTTAAAAGGAAGATAGGTGAGGTTTTGAGTTTTCGTTAAAATCAACATTTATTAGGAACTTTTTGAGATTTTGTTATGAGGATTTTTGTAGTTTTCGGAATATTAGAGAAATGCTTAAATTATTATTTAATTTTTGCGTTGTTTTTTTTGTACTTTTTTGGGCTGTCGTTTATTTGACCGTGTACGGGAAATAAACAAATCCGTTTTCTGAACCAAATTTTACGTTTCATTTTAATGCCGTCCATACTGACCACTTTGAAAACATTTTGCGAGTATTTACTGAAATCCACGCCCATCTCTAACTGAAACATATCACTGTATAAAATGTTATATAGCAAATACCTAACGAAAGTATAAAATCGAGAACATATCAATGTTATACTAAAACTATTGTACTTCAAAAGACAAACTGAACGAAACTGAAAACATATCAAATGCATTTTATATGCCACAAGCAATGCATACACATACGTATTAATCTAAATAAAGTTAAAATACCAAACAAACATTATTATTAGCTGAGTTACGCGCACACTTGCCGTTTGTAAAATAGTTAAAGACAAAACTCCTAAACTTCTAAGCAAATGCGTCGTCTTTCGGTGTGTTTATTTGTGTTGGTAACTTGTATCCATCACAAACCTTAACTGTGTTTGTGTGTGTAACCCGAGATATGGAGCTGCATGGGCCAATAACAACACTTTAGATAAGCAATACAATGCAGCACACATACCTACATACATGTAGTATATAATATACAAAGATGGGTCATATATACACCTACATATAAACCATATAATCCATATAAACCATGTGTCCTTCCATTGCATGAAAAGCAACAAAGCAACAAAACATACTAACGAAATTGCCGTTAAAAGCAATCTAAAACATATCAAAAAAATACTGACAAGACAAAATTTTTAAAAACACACGAAAGCAAGGAAATACTTCTAAAAAAAACGATTGCATATCATTTTAATGTTGTTTGTAAGCTATAAAAGAAATTATATATAAAACTTTACCCTATACAAAAACTACATAATATGTGTAAATTATGCAAAATATATATAAATATAGGAAAAAAGTTTAGCTGCTCTCAAAGAGCAAAACAAAAAAAAAAAACAAAAAAAAAAGAAGTTATACATAAAAATATACATACTATATACTAAAAAAATACTATAATAAATGTTGCGTCGTAGTACCTAAAATACCTTATACACAGTTATATATATATGTATACAAATATATATATATACACTCTATAGACATGGCAAACTCAATTGGCCACACAGAATTTAGAAAAATTATAAATGTGTATACCCTATAAATATGAGTATAAAGCAAATATAGCAGGTTTTAATTAAAATTTTCCAACTTTGGGTTGCTAAAGGCTAAATATCCCAGCAGAACTTGTTTGCATTACTGAAACTATGGCCAAGCAGACGATTCCTTTATTGTTGGGAACATCTTATATAATATTTTTTGATTTCGAAACAAAAATTATTGAATTGATATGATTTCAAAACTTACACATTTGTGTACGATAAAAAAGGCAATTTGCATTAAGCATGCACAGCTTTTTGCTTAAAAAGTCTTATTTGTGCATAAATTTTCGTATAATTTAAAATTATTTCCGCAGCTATAAAGTATTCGTACATTTGCACAATTGTGTACGATAAAAAGGGCTATTTGCATTAAGCATGCACAGCTTTTTTGCATTAAAAAGGGTTATGCTTAATAAAAACGATTATGTGCATAAATTTTTGTATAATTTAAAATTATAATAATAAATTATTATTTGAACAAGGTGATTTGAATGCGTAAAAAGCCTTACTTTAATTTATTTGAATTAATTCAAAAACTTTTTTGTTTCTCCTTCTTATTTGTATTTCTTTTCGCCATATTATATTCTTCTAATAAGTTTAGTTAACACCTTTTCGAATAAGAAGAATTATATAAAATCTCCCATGATAAAAAAGGCTATTTGCATAAAACGCGTAAGATGAATGCAGCCAAAATTATGTCTGTGGCCGATGTTACGTCAAGCTGTTTAGTGAAATATAACCACTTTATAGATCATTAAATTTGAAAATAGTTTCATTTTGGCGGACATTGTTAAAGAGTGGCTTGAATTAGTCTGGCAACCTCATAACTTTTACCCAACTGAGGTTTAAGCCAAAGAGCATGAAAGTAATAGAGTGTATTTCTGCACCGTCAAAAAATTTATAATTTGGGCTGAAATACGGCTATTTCTATGAACATTGAGGCCTCTTGTATTGCGCTCTCTCTTAGACCGACTCATTCGTAGGCAAAGTTGAGAAAGAGCAAAACAAACGCACATAATTGAACTGTCTTGCTTTTCAGCAAGTGGACTCAATGAAACGGCCAAGGATTCCGGTCTATTCCACTCTATTACTTGCATGCTCTTTGGCTTAATAGAAAAGATTTTTTGGTCTATTCCCCTAGTAAAAGTTCTGTTCGTTACAACGTTTAGGCGTTTTGCAAAGTGTGAAGCTTAAAATGAATGTTTTATGTTTTTGATAGTTTGTTAAAGTTTTGCAGAAATGAGCCTAAACCTGCTATATTTGAAATTGAATAACTGCAGAAAACCAAAAATATGCTAAAATTAGTCGTATAACTAACCTAATCCAACTTTTGCTGAAGTTCTCTCAGCAATAGCTATTGGCAAAGAATATACTATACACGCGCTGCCTGATCCAAACAAAATTGACTACCTTAAACAAAAATGTGTAACTGACTTTTAATAACTCAAATTTGTATTTAACAAATTTTTTCCTAAATACCTTTCTGAAAGATGTGCGTTAGTTTTTCATTTGAAATTTCCAAATTTATCACTCGACTCGTTTGTAAAAGTTTATTCCCGTTGGTAACAAATAAATTGCAAAACTAACTAAAACTGTTGATTAAAGTGAAATTAATGTAATAATTATACACAACTAAATACCATATCATATTTAAATGTAATAAATGTTGACTGCTTTTTGATTGAGCCTCATATGTTTGTTGTATTGGGGTTAAAGAGATTTTTTAAAGTTTACATAAATGAAATTAAGCTAACTTTGAACTACATTTAGCGTTATATATACTTATTATACCTAGTATACACATCGTATTTGTTCTTGTTATACTTTTAAAGAAAGTCTAAGTGTATTGATTAATTCGTTAAAGTTTTAGAAGTGCTAAAAACATACTTCATATTTTAATTAATTTATTCAACAAGTTCCGCTCATATGTTGTGCAAGGTTTTTGACACGTTTTTGTTTGCCGCTAATCAAAGTTACTAAGCAATTAACTGAAATTGTTTATCAAACTACATAAACTAAATACTAACAACAAAACCACCAAATATTTTATGTATTAAAAGACGAGCCCCCAAGGGCATAACTAATGATACTAACTAAGACGAAACTACAAGAAAACAAACTCTACAACAAAGTTGAGCTATTAGTTAATTTTTTTGTTAATTAAGCTTTTGACATGACAAATTCTAGAAATGCGTTAACTGTTTGTTATTTACTCTTGGTCAAAACTTGACATACTATGTATTTAATAGACGTATTTTCAATGTATTTTAGGTATTTTTAGTGGCATTATTTTAACCAAAGAAATACATATCCATTACTGAGGTAATACGAAATTAAAAACAAATACATATCAATGTTAAAAGCATAGCAACATGAAAGAAAAAAACAAAAAAACAACAAAGTATTTAATAAATAAAAATAAATATATATTACAATGGTTTCTTTGTTGAATGAAAATCGCGTGTTTCCTTTTTTAAAGCTACTCTCTACAGGATAAGAAAAGGAAAGGTCAACTTGCCGTTTTCAATCTACATAAATTAATTTATAAAATTTTTTTATTGAGCTTGATTAAAGAAAGAAAAGTTTACGCTGAATATTGAAAAAGCTTAAAAAGACAACGTTACTTTCTTAATTTCAAACCAATTTAGCTGCCAAGCAGTTTCTGTCAACTTCTTCTTCTTCTTGGCTGGCTGTAACAAACCGTTACAGTAATACTGCCTTGCTCAAGGCAACTCTGCTTCACGCTCTTGTCCTTCAGAGGAGACACAGCCTATTCCTTGATTGCCTTCCATTAGCAGCCGCATTGAAGACCTTCTTCATCCATACGCACAACATGGCCTATAAGCTATAGCCAGCGGACTCGCTGGATGTTAATACGCATGACTATATCAATGTCGTCGTAGAACTCATAGAGTTTGTCTTTCCATCGAATGTACTAGTGGTTGCGCACGAGTAAAGGGCCAAAGGCTCCGCACTTTCCACTTAAACACTGCAAGGGCATTTTCATCAGTCTGCGTCATAAACCATGCTTCAGCGTCATAGAGCCCAACGGGATGGATGAGCGTCTTATAAAGTATTAGTTTCGTCCGGCCAGACTGGCCTCTAGTCCTCATTTGCCTACTGAGACCAAAGAAACATATATTGGCAAGAGTGATACTTCGTTTGATCTCCATGTTGACATCGTTTTTCATCGTGACACGTAATATCAATTTGAAAGTACAATCGCGCCGACTCTCTTCTCAAAAGAGTACATATTCACCGGGGAATGGCCAGGATGATACCTGTTTCTACCTCAACCAAGTTGATGCAAAATCTCCAAGTGATGCCCCCTGGATAACTGCTCTAATCGCCACCCGTGGTAAGAGTAGTGAGCTAATGTGCGCATCAAAGCCTTCCATGGGCTCTAATAGGTTGTGGGTTTGGGACTCACCCCGAAAAAAAACCATATCCAATGAAAAGTATTAAGGCCTTGGGTAGGAACACCCCAAAGTTGACGACCCCCCCCCACGCAAATGTGTAAATGACGATTATTTGACAACGTACCTGGAATGTCCGGACCCTTAATTGTGATGGTGTCTCTGACCAGCTGGCGGATGCGCTCAGGATGTGCAAGACAGACATAACAGCTATCCAGGAGATAAGATGGAGAGTGCAAGGCTGCCGCGAGGCAGCAGACTGCGCCATTTACTATAGGTGCCCTGCGTAGAGGCACAAATTCGGTTGCCGAATAGCCGGAGACCATGGAATAATAAATACAAGGAATGACTATTCTGCTGTTCTCATACTGCTCGCTTGCCAAATGTTCATTATGCTGCTAATGTAAAAGAGGAATGTTGTGCCTGGTATCGCCTTGTCTTATTTTCGTGTGCATGTCTCTCTCTCTCCCTCTCTTAGGCTCTCAAAAAATGTTGGCAATCGCGTCGGCAGAATAGTCTTTCCTTGTAATTATTATTCCTTCGCTGCGCCTATTAGTGATTGAACAGTGAATTATGTGAAGCTTATGTCATAACTTACTTAAGGTAGAAACAGGGATCTGAAAGCTTCACACTGTCTGGTCATATTATGAGTAAAGATTAATGTGTAGTAGCTCAATCTGTCGCTTATTTTTTATTCTGCTGAAAACGTCAATGAGGAAGGTTGTGGCCGCGCATGTTATTGCCTTGTCGTTGAATTCATAGTTCAAGAGAGAGAGAGAGAGAGAGAGAGGGTATGAGGCATAGTATAAGAATAAGGTAAGATTATTCTGCCAACGTGGCAATGGTAGGTAACTTTTGATTATGCTGCAAACGTCGATGGGGAAGGTTGTGTCCACGCATGTTATTGCCTTGTCAACCAACACTAACGCATATATGAGTGCTTGATGTTTGCAGCTGTATGTGAATGTGTACAAACACTTATGTTTTTTCGTTTTGATTGCAGCGCTCCCTCTCGCTCTCTTAGGCTCAGTCGAATAATCCTACTTTGTATTCTTATTCCTCGTTATGCGCTCAACAGCTTCAAAAACTTCTATTCTTAAATTTGTCAACATTTCTTTAACTTTCAAGAACATTACACTTCACACTAAGGTAAATAGAATCAAAGTTCAAAATACATACCACTGAAGTTACTCAACAACTTCGGCCGCAAGATTTTTCGAGGCGCCAACTAGTTTCGCAAGATTTTGTTTCATGTCGTCACAAACACATGCAATATTTGTTTATATCTCTAACTTTATATGCATTTAATTATTTGGCCAATATATTTCAGCTGTTTACAACTAAACATATCATCAAATTGCATAAACATTACGCCAAGTACTTGACAGTTGTGTGTTTAAAGCCAACAAACAAAGCAACAAACAAAAGCAACTTAATGACTATTTAAAACAATAGAATTGTATTATCGCAAACGGAAATTTCTCATAATAAAAAATTCAGGTTATTTGGCGAAGAAGTAGAAGCAGATGCATGTAGCTCAAAAGTTCCAACCAGAGATGGAACCAAGTCTTAGAGCCAATGACGGAAAGATGCTACAATGGTTTAACCTTAGAGTAACCACAAGATTCACTACGAAGACAATTATGTGAAATATTGTGACAGTTAGGTCTATAATTTAGAAGTAAATTAGATTGTTAAATTGCAAAGGTCTTCAATGCGAATTCATTTAAGATATGTAAAGTGAACAAAGAGCTGTGAGAACGCTTCATTATGCTGTTTTCGTTTTTGGCGTAATTAAGTTGTAATTCTAATTAGATACAAGATACAAAATGTATCTGCGGCGTCTATCATAAGCTCATAGCTTGCGTCGCAGAAGAATTGCACTCTAATTGCAATTGTTGTCGTTGTTGTTGTATTGTGTTGTTGCTGTGATTGCTGCTGTTGGCAGCGGAATATCCGGTATTTTTGAAACAAAAATTAGCATAGCAAATATTGCCAATGTTGTTGGGTTTTTGAACCTTCAACTGTCATTTGGTTGGCAGCAAGATGTTGGCCACTTGTCTTGGCTGCCAATTAGTATTCCATGAATGTCACGGATATGCTGGGAGGCCGTAAAGCTCCGCTTGGGAAATGTAAAAAAGCCTGTCAAGTAGTCGTTATCATTTTTCATTTTAATTTTCTTTTATTTAGGTACTTTTTTTTTTTTTAATTTTCGTATAAAACAAACATTTAAGTCTAGACAAATTACAACTAAACATTTTGTATGAGCGTTAATGAATGTGTGTTGGTGTGTGTGTGTGTGTGTGTGTGGGAGCCTAATAAATTGAGCGAATTTTCTCAGGGGAGAAATAATTTACATACACTGAAATACAGTTAGGTGATTAGAAACAAAATGGCGGCGCATAGTTGATGATAACAATGACATGAAGAGCACCGAGTATTTTCATTGAGGCACTTGACCAAGACATGCTAAGTTTTTCAATAGGTATAACCGCCATTGCTGCTGTAGCCCTGCTGTATGGTCTCTGGCACTTGGCTGGGTGCGGGATAGCTGTAGCCTGAGTCTTGAGTGGGTGCATCATAGGATGAGGATGGAGCGCTGGGTGCATTGTAGCTGCTAGAAGGACCGCTGGGCGCGAAGCTGGCGGAGCCCGAGCCGGTAGCAGGAACACCATAGGAGCTAGAAGGCGCAGCAGGTGCCGAGGGATAGCCACCTCCGTTGCCGCCGCTGCCTCCACCATGGCCATTAGAGGATGAGGGCTCATCAAAGGAGCTGAATGAAACACCTGAGCCTGAGGCGAAACTACTAGAGCTGGCGCTGCTAGAAGAGCCGCCATTGGGTGCGCCATATGAAGAAGAAGGTGGTGCGCTGTAGGTCGATGTTGGTCCAGCTGGTGCACCATATGATGTGGAGGGTATGGGTGGTGCGGGCGCGCCGTAAGAGCTGGAAGGTGCCGATGGATATGGACCACCTGAGCTGGTGCTGGGGCTGGGTGCGCCATATGAGCTGGATGGAGCGGGTGCTGCTGGGTAAGGTCCACCACCGTTCGAACCACCATTGGGAGGACCATAAGAGGAGCTTGGTGGTGCCGCAGGATATGAACCGCCATTATTCGAACTGGGCGCTGAGTAAGAGCTGGAGGGCGTTTTCGCTGCTGGATACGGCCCACCACCGTTGGAACCACCGCTAGGCGGACCATAAGACGAGCTTGGTGGTGCCGAGGGATATGAACCTCCATTACCTGAGCTGGGCGCTGAGTAAGAACTGGAGGGCGATTTCGCTGCTGGATAAGACCCTCCACCGTTGGACCCACCGCTGGGCGGACCATAAGACGAGCTTGGTGGTGCCGAGGGATATGAACCTCCATTACCTGAGCTGGGCGCTGAGTAAGAACTGGAGGGCGATTTTGCAGCTGGATAAGGCCCACTGCCGCTAGAGCTGGGACCAGGTGCACTATAAGAGCTAGGCGGCGATGCCGGATATGAGCCACCATTGCTAGAGCTGGGACTAGGCTCAGAGTAGGAGGTGGAGGGCGCTGATGCGTATGGGCCGCCGCTAGAGCTGGGACTAGGTGCGGAGTAAGAGCTAGATGATGAAGAAGAGAATGAGCTACCGCCGCTGCTAGCACCAAATGATATGCCATTAGAGCTGGGCGCGGTGTAAAGACCCGAAGGTGGTGATGAAAAGCTGCCGCTGCCGGAACCAGAGCTCGAGCTGGGTGCACCATAGCTGGACGAAGGCGCAGTTATGGGCGTGAAGGAGGGCGCGAAACTCGAGCTAGAACTGGACGATGAAGAGGGAGCACCATAGGAGCTAGATGGTGGTCCGACAGGTTCCTCAGTGCCAGGTCCAGAGGTATACCCACTGCTGCCTAGTGTTTGTGTGCGGGAGGGCGCCCCGTAGCTGGAGGAAGGTGCTGGTGGCAGTATGCTGGGCGCTCCATAGCTGGAAGAAGGTGCTGGTGGCTGCACGCTTGGCGCGCCATAGCTGGAGGATGGTGCTGGTGCGCCATAGCTGGAGGAGGGCGCTGGTGCGCCATAGCTGGAGGAGGGTGCTGGTGCGCCATAGCTGGTGGAGGGCGCTGGTGCGCCATAGCTGGAGGAGGGCGCTGGTGCGCCATAGCTGTTGGAAGGTGCTGGTGGCTGTATGCTTGGTGTGCCATAGCTGGAGGAAGGTTTGGAGGGACGTGCTGGTGGCAAATATGCTGAGGTAGGTGCTTGCACAGGTGCGCCATAGCTGTTAGACGGCGGTGGTGGTGGTGGCGGCGGTGGTGCGGCTCTTGGTGGACCATAGCTGGATGAAGGTGGCGCTGATTTGGGTGGGCCATAACTAGAGGATGGTGACGATTTTGGTGGTCCATAACGGCTGGAGGGTGGTGGAGGTGGTGGCGGTGGAGGCGCGGACTTAGGTGGTCCATAGCTTGATGAAGGCGTTGATTTGGGTGGTCCATAACGGGAGGGTGGTGGTCCTTGTGGTGCGCCATAGCTTTGCGATGGTGGTGATGATTTGGGTGGGCCGTAGCTGTTGGAAGGTGGCGAAGGAGGTGGTCCTCCGCTCGACTTGGGTGGTCCATAGCTGCTAGACGGCCTGCGCTGATGATGCTTTCTGGGTGGTGGTGGGCCATACGTCTGACTAGGCCGGCTGGGCGGTGCGCCATAGCTGCTTGATGGTGGTCCCGGTCGCGAAACTGGTGGCCTAGGCGCTGGCGCGCTATAGGAACCGCCCGAAGAAGAACTGGGCGCTGCATAGCTGGACAAACTGGGACGCGAGCTAAAGGAAGGTGCTGGACCCGAGGCGGGTGGCAAGTACGAGCTGGCTGGTGGTGCGCCATACTTGGACGGAGGCGAGCGCTGCTGCGTTGTTGGTGGCAAATAGCCATTGTTTAGCGGCGCTTCACGTTTCGCTGCGGCTGCTTCATGCAACAGAGCGACAACGACAACGGTGACGACACCAAAAAGCTGCAAAGAGTGTGTGAAAAAAGTAGGAAATTAGTTTTCTGTGCCGGTCAATGGCACTGGGATACACTTACCATGCGCAACATCTTCATCTTGGCTGCAGCACGCTCGATTTCAAATGCAAATTAGCCAAACTGCAAAATGGGTGAAAGAGTTGCCCAGTTAGAGCGGGATAGCGTTAGACTTAGAGAAATGTTATAAGAAAATGTGGAAAAAAATACGCTTAATTTGCGCAAGTTGTTGGTAGCAGCTGGTGGCTAACGGTGGCTATGACCGAGAAACAATGTGAGGCCAATAAAAGTGTTAACCTTCTGTGGTACGGGGTCTCTGGCCATGCTACCAATAGCTCATCAATCTTGCTGGCTAATTTAGTTTAGATCTTGAGCTGCCAATGCCAAGAACCAAGACCAACTAACTAAGCATGACGATTGGCACTGTGAGCTTAAGAACCGTGCAGACTTTGCAAAAGATTTGGCCAAAACAGATTTTATGGAAATTTCATAGATTTATGTGACAAATAATTTGCTTTGTGTGACACAGGCTTAAATCAGCGCTAGCTCCTGAAAGCTGCAAAGCCTATTTCTATTTTTAACCCACTCTGTGCCATTATTTTTATGGCAGTTTTCCCTTTTACCACACACACTCGTGGCCATAAAGTGAAACTCTAAATTGCTTAAATTGAATACAAGACTCCAAAAATCTCACCCAGTTTGCAGCTGCAAGTCGGCACATTGTGTGTGACACTTGGAGTGTGGGTGAGCTAGCATCGTTATAGTCTGAGCCATAAGTTTTATGACATTGCAATTTCTGACAGTAGGCAAAAGTTATCCACTACAAACGTCTTTGCGGCTGCCTTTTGTCAATCCCATTTTCCATTTTTCATTTTCACTGCTTAAATCTGTCATGCATGCGACAGAAATTTTCATTTACTTTAGCCAATTGTTTTTCTAGTTGTTGCATGCAGACTTTGGCGAAAATCTTTTGTTATACTATTATGACTTTAACCACTATTTAGTTGTCTTTTCTGTTATTTTCGCCATTTTTTGCCATTTCTTGTTCGGCATGTATTATATTTTTGTTGTATTATTGCAAAAATATAATTATAATTTTCATTTTAAATGATGTAGCACGCAAGTTTTGACCTGCCACATGTGTGGCAATAAGTGTGAAATGCACAAGTTTGTAATTGGTCATGCTTCTTATGTAAAACATAATAAAATATTTTGCTGGGCTAACGAACTGCAGCGTTTTGTGGTTATATACTTCAAAGAACTGTGTGGTATTTGAGCGTGTACAGAAATTTGTAACATGCTTTTTGTCTCAAGAGAAGTGACAAAATTCTACAAACAAAATGGTTTATGTGGCTAAAACTTGATGTGATTAGAGATTTAAAGTAATTTTTTTGTGCGTTGATTTTTTGGAAAAGTTGTATTCATAGACTTAAATGTGTTTTGAGAAAGTAAATTCTATGACCAAAGAATAGGGTAGCCATTATCGTTTGCTTCTTTTGTGCGTTCTCAACGCAAGGGTCAGCTGAGACGTCGAGAGAATTTCAGTTATTGTATGTGTTCTTAAAAAACACGAAAGGTCAAACGGGAAGGCAAAAAGGTACTTTCTTTGTTAATGTTGTATGGCGTAGATAAACAGTTGTCGCACCGAACTTGTGACTATCTATGTACCTACAGTATTCACTATATCCTTATCTCTTTTTTTTTTGTAGTACAACGTAATCTTTGTAAATGGAATTTATGATTTTTTTTATTTTTATTTTCTATTAAAACCATTTTAATTTTAAGAAAAATTTGAGCTATTGTTTCTTTTGCGTGATTTTAAAAATTCAGTGTGGTACCGATTACTTCGCAATAACGTAACGTTTTCAGGTGAAAACTATGCAGTTCGTAAGATAAAATGCTTGCGGTTTGCAGAATATAAGTTTCACCTGGATACGTTGCATTTGAGTCAAGTAAAAATTGATTTGATGTAAAAAAAACAACAACAAAATACATTGTACACACAAACGTCGTTATTTCGTGTTTACTTTTCTCTTCTTCGTAGTCATCTGTTGTAAGAGCGTGTATTAGCTCGTAGAATGTAAACGACATGACTAGTTTAAATAAATCGTTTGCACTGTTTGCATTACAGCGTTCCATATATACTCAAAAACGTTTTCAATCCAATTCCACCGGAATTGTATTTAGAATTAACCTCTAGTTTAAATCAATAGCTTTTGAAAGAGTCAAAATCTTAAAAAATAGGTAATATGAAGAATTCAAAAATTTATCATCGACTTAGGTGGCTTTTGCAATATTCAGATAAATGTAACTCAAAAGATGACACTTATTATTTTTTTTCATTTTACTAGTCACTTTCCTATGACAAAAGGAAACAACAAAGAGACAATAACCAAATGCTACTTTTTAGGGACCATTTACTTCAATTCCTTTTAGCTGAACTGCATATGAATTCTGTTTTTTTAACCTAAGGGTTAAGCTCTTAAGTTTTGTCAGTTTATGGCTAAACGACTAAAGTATTATATTTAATAAAACTGCACTCGAAAATGAATTAGGAACAGTTATTTGCTCTTCTAAACGGAAACAACTTTATTCCTGTTCCAAAACTGTGCCCCAAACTGTTGTTGAGAGTTTCCGATTTCCACACTTTTTGATTAAACACATTTCAACACACAGTTTTGATATTTTTCAACACTATAAAGCTCTTGTATGCAACATTGAGCTATTTGCAGTTAAAATATCCTTTGCAGGTACACTAACCGTGATAACTTCAGCTCTTTGATAAACAATTAGTTTGGTGAAGTGAAGATGTTATTATGTTCCGATAGTCGAATGTAAACTACACTGTGCTCCATGAACAACATGCACTTTTATACAAAACTTGAGTAGCTTCCAAGCCAAACTCAAAACACACAACACAAAAACAACAACAACGACAACAACAAACAACAATCATAACAAGCAAAAAGCAGAGGCAAAGCCAAAGCCAGAAAACCAAAGCTTCAATCCAACAGCAAAAACAACAACAACAATACACAGCAATGAGCAGTGACTTTTTTTTTGTACTTTATGTAACTTCAAATGCACTCTCAAAACCGAATCATCATCATCAGCAGCAGCAGCAGCAGCAGCAACAACAACAACAATAGAAGCTAACAGCAACGCGCATGCGCAACTGCGCTGCCAGCGTCAACGTCAGCGTCAACGTCAGCGTCAGCGCATCTGCCAAGCGAACGTATGTCAAGTGCTTGGGGGGCTTGAGCTTTTGCGGTTTGGTTTGTCTGTTGAGTGTTGTATGTGATTGTTGTTGTCGGATGTTGCGTTTGTTGTTGTTGTTGTTGCATTGATAGCAACAAAAGTCGACCTGAAAGTCAAGCCACCTACTGATGTTTGCTCTTGCGTTTTTTGTTGTTGCTGTTTTTTTGAAGTTCACTGTTAACGCATAACGGCACTAAATGTCATGTAAGGGGCACAACAACAACTGTAATTACTTGACATAATGCGGAGGCTGTGTGACCGTAAAAAATAGGTTTGAAGTAAGAAATGGGCTCTATAAGGGACTCATGGGCTACTTTGAAAAAGATCTGAACTGCGCTTTATCAGACAATGAATACAAATACTTCTTCTTATTTGATTTTAAACTACTTTTGCTTTTCATTCAAGAGCCTGGCCATAGTATAATAATTACAAGGTACGATAACTCAGTACACGTCCCTTGCTCGAAACGTTAATGATTTGGGTTGTGTCTAGAATACAAGAATTACAAGCTAAGGTAATACGGTCGACGTACCTCTCAATGGTATCTTAATTTGCTCTGAGAGTGATTTGCTCCTATCTCTCTCTCTCCCTAGCTCCCTTGGGCTTTCAAAAAATTGTGATTATTAAACTATGGGCCTATGGGCTTCAGAGTAAGAGAAAAGGAAGTACTACAAAAACTATACATATTAGCATAAGAGTTTTGTGTAAGTAATTATTACGCATCTTCACTTGCTATTTATATTTGTAGCGAATTCAAAGTTCGGGGTCTTGAATAATTTTTTATATTTACTAAAGGAAAAGCTGGTGGTGCTCACCCCTGTGGTGAGCGGGTTAGAGAATACCACCTCAGCAGGTCAAAGGTTGTCGTATGAGGCGACTAACAATGACACTGCGTTCTTTCGAGACCAGTAGAGCCACCCCAGGCCTTGAAAGGGTTGTGCGTAGGGTTTGGGACACACCACGTAAAACCAGAATTTCAATGAAAGAGTGTATTTATATCGGGCCGTAACCCGTTAACAGGTGGTTATGGCCAGTTAAGAAGAAGAAAAGCAGTTAAGAAGAAGAAAAGGGTGGAATGTACTACGAACTCTATGCGCTCTACATTGAAATTGACATAGTCAAGCGAGTTAAAATTCAGCGGCTATGTCGCAAGAAAGGTCTTCAATGCAGGTGTTGAAGTTAGGCGACCAACAGGCAGCTTATGCGTACACTGGAAGGACCAGGCTGTGAGCACATTAGCTACCTTTGGCATCACAGATTTGAGATGGCGCGCGCAAAGAAGAAAGATGGAGCTAGATCGTATCGTGAGCATCTGGACACTTGTATAGTTCAATATTGTCCCGAGCCGATGTACTTCGGCCTTTCGTAACACATTCTCCATCACAAAGTTGAAGAGATGGCAGGAGAGGGCTTTGTCTGCAGCCACAACCATTATGAAAGGGTTCTTTCCTATCCCATTGTCATTCTGCATTGTCGCATCAAATTTGCAGGGATGCCAAACTTAGACATTGCGGCATATACGCCATTTTTAACGGGCTATCAAATTCTGCTTTAAAATTGACAAAGAGAATGTTGGCGTTGATTTGGTATTCGTGGGTCTTTTCCAAAATTGGGCGTAGTGTTAATATCTAGTCAATGGTGATGACTTACCAGGCCAAGTGGTTTTAGTCTTTCACACAATACGCTCTTTATATGCAACAGAAAGATGACTGATACCACGGTAGTTAGCGCACATAGTGTGATCCCCCTTCTTAAGGATAGGGCAGAGGACACCAAGATTCCCATTGGACATGCTCTCATCTAGCCATATACTGCAAAAGACCTGGTGCATGCACGTTACCAGCTCATTGCCGCCAGTCTTGGACAACTCTGCATCTTCTTCAGATGATTTGAGGTTCTTTAGCCGCTTGATGGCGATCCTTAATTACTTACGTCATATTTAGGCGGTATATAGGTATATTCACGATTGAGGAAGTCAACTTCCTCAATTCCTATGATCGCCCGATATTAATCGGAGAACTGTTACCTCCACAACCTTAGTGTATCCACTACCAGATTTCTCTCCTCATCAGGTTCTTCCTCAATAGTGGTTTCACACTGCAACTGACAGCAGGGTCCTTCTATAGGCGGCGATTTTCACTGCAGTGCTTAGCAACTATTACCGTAGGACACACGCTCTAGCTGTGTATGTGTACTAACTGGCCTCTAAGGCTCTGCAAACATACCTAAATTGCTTCATTAGTTTCTCAAAATCCTAGATTCTTTACAACTCTAAGTTACTTAAGAAATACCGTATTCTGTTTATGGCAAGACAATTTACGCTAAATACCATAACTTCTTATGCTGGCTGACCAAAGATGATCCAAAAGATTTTGTAACTGTAATGCACAAAAACGTTCTTAAATATTATAAACCATGGCATTCCATTAAAATGCTTTACTTAGCTGGGCGGCAAATAGTTATTTATTTTTTGTTTCTTTTCATTTTTGTAAACAATTTAGGCCACGGTAGGAGGCATCTCTGGCTTCTTCCAGATATAACTGGCCCAGGGTATGCACTCTCTTAGCAGATGCATGTAAGCAAAGCCCTTGGCGCAGTCCATCTCTGTGGCAGGCTTTCCGAAAGTCTCGCACAGCCAGTACTTGGCTGGATCAAAGTGATGGGGATAGGTTTGTCCCATCTCCGACTGATCCTTGCATGCAGAGCGACCCGAGCCATCGCTAGCACTGACTGTGGCAATTATGGCCACGATGGCAAACAAAGCAAATACTGCAAATACAATAATGAAAAAAAGTTTGATTTTAATGCAATAGGAAATGGCTAAGAAATTCAAAACCCACCAGTTTTCATTGTTCTCTGAGAAAGTTCTTAGTTTGACAAAAAAATGTGCCGTTTACGCAGAGAAGTTCTCGCTTTTATACAGATTTTTAGAAAACAAAAAATCATAAATAACAGTTGACAAAACTCTTTCTTTTATAGCAAGCGCATGGATTTTTATCACTTGACATGATGCTAGATAAGAAACGAGAGAAAAGTATAAAAAAAATATCAACAAAATGGTACCGGAAAACATTGATATATAATGGATATGACAGTTTTGATATCATATTTGTAGTTATTAATAACCCTGAGTATCAGCAATTGCTGCAGCTGCTTGCAGTACAAGCAAATGCAATTTAAGAGTTACGATCTTTCAACTTATTTTTGGCCAAATTCGATCTACATAACTGATAATGCAATAACTTAATGAAAAAAGCTGATAACTCTTTTAAAAGCTTTATTTTTAGACAATAAAGCAAATGCGGGAGAAACATAAAATTAAAAAAAATAATCCATCCATGTTGAATTCGACAGGATTCTTTTTTCGAAAAGTTATGCTCTCGGATTTTCTTCTTCTTCTATATGACGTTGCGATTGAAATTGGTATATTGTTAAAATTTCAATAGAAAGGGGCAATATAGAGAAATAAGGACATTACCGACGATCCGGCTTTATTCTTTGTGAGAGTCGAACAGCAATACATACACAAGCACACGCAGATATAAGGTTTGAAATTCGCAACAGAATGATAAATAAAGAAGGGGCCAGAGTGATATCGCCAGGACAATCGTACCTGGTTAGGCATACATTTGTTCATGACATTTGTCGCCTCTAAAACCACATTTTATAAGAAAAAGATCTATTTTGCAATGTATACTTAATTTGGTAGGGGAGACTGGGGCTAAACCAGACAGTCTCGAGAACCAAGCATAGTATCGGAACGGCCAAACACTGTCTGAACGAGTATGAGCTATAATATGCATTTGTGTTTTTTACATTTCTTCCATTCAATTTAGAGTCACAGATGAGATGAGACAAATGTATACTCAATAAGGTACTGTCATCTATACGGGTACCATATACCTTACGGCAGAGAAGATATAGTTGTATACTGCCTGCAGATTCTTTGGCTTCTCTCAAAGTACCTGTGGCCTGACACCGCAATGAGGTTAATGACAAACTGTTTAGAAGTACTAAAGTACTTAAGTACCTACTCTCGAGTTGAAGAACATTATTGAATCCAAAAGATGTGCTAACGTCTAACTCAGTGCAAAAGACACTGGCACTTCTAGTATTGAATCATCTTAAGGGTACCCCATAAGTAAAGCAGACAGTTAGCTTAAAATTGCTTGGCTTTAGAAGTAATGATACTTTGAACATTATAGCCACGATACAAAGACATCAACGTTGTGAGAGTTCGGAAAATTATAGTTAGCAGTCCATTAAACTAATGGATTCCTCGCACATATAAAGGGGAAAATGGATTGACGCAAATGAATCAACAGACTAAAAACTAAACCGCTTGAACCGACTTCTTTGAAGGAATGTATCGCCAGAAGCTTTGACCCACACTGGAACACATAGAATAAATAGAAGAGTTACTGTGAATTTTGTTGTCGCTTTACGTACTTTCTCTTAAGGGGTATATGTGACAGGATATAGAAGCTTTCACTCTGTTCTAAAAGAACCAATTCGGTGCCATTTGATGAAAAGACTAACAAATGCAACCTTACATAATTATGCATGCTGTTCTTTTTGCACTCATTGCTAGCGCAGCACACAAAAACAAAAGTGCAATCTTTTCGCTCCCCTCTGGACGATGCATCTGCTCGTAATACCATCCAAGGGTAATAACCAGCTTTCGTGACCAAGGCGCTCCAATTGATGTTTCACATCAATAAAACTTTTAATTTCGTATTTTTTAAGAACTTAATTGAAATCTCCCTTGTGTAAACACATATATCAATACAAGAAATGCATAAATCACATTTTATGTAACTTTTTCAAAAAACAAGAAAACTAAATAAACCTTTTTAGGTACTGAATATTGTAATCGACGTATACTCTAAAACAAAATATAAAAATTCACACTTTTTTCCCCCGATTTTCCATGTTAAGGACAACGAGACACATTCAAAGCATTCATACAAAAACAGAGTAAGAGTTGAAATTGCCTTGAATGTTTTTATCGAAGAGCCTGAAAGTAATAAAGTGGCATACTAGATCGTTACAAAATTCAAAATTTTTGTGAGGCTGCTTGTGTTGCTGTCTCTGTCTGACCAACTCATTCGTAGGCAAAATTGAGTTGAGTTGAGTTGAATTGAAGCAATTTTTGGGTATGCAAGATAACTATTTCATACCAAATTTCAATCAATCATTTGTGCATTGGCAATGTGACGACAACTTTTAAGAAAATTTAAATGAAACTTTGTGCAAAACCGCTTAGGGATTTACAGCACACCGCTGAATGTAACGGCCGAGCATTCCACTCACTAAATTTCATGCTCTTTGGTTTTCTTTTTCCTAGAAAATAAGAGAATTTAATTATCAATCTTAGTCCATACCAAATGAACAATGACCTTCAAAAATCTTTCAGAACTCTTAAAAATCCTTGTAAAGCAAAACTGTATCGTGTTCTATGCACATGAAGTGTGCATGTCACATCTATTAGATATCTAAGCATTACATTATCATTGCTCTCGTCTTTGTTGTAATTGTTGTTTTGATTACATGATATTAAGTGAGATTGAGTGTTGACAAAGCCTAATGAATATTGATTGACAAGTTGTCAAGTGTCACTTGATTGAAGCGGCTGCTGTTGCTCCTTTTGTGATTACTAAACAACAGTTTTGTAGAGAGCAGCCCACACACGCTAAAACTTTGGCTTCATTTAAATTACGAAAGAGCTCTTTGTTTATTGCATTAATATTTGGCCTTTAGTTGTCATGAAATTGTCTTGATTTGGTTTTGTTTTTGAATTTAACTTTTTGCAAAATATTTCGTATTTGTATGGGGTTTTTTTTTTAAATTTCTGTTAACTGTTTGTTGTTTTGCATTCAAGTTGGCCGAAAGCGTTTTGTGCGCTAGCCACTTGACCAACATAAATGCTAAAGTGTGGATGCCCACCAAAAAGAAATATCACGAAACAGTCGAAATAGACGAAAGTATTTAACAGCCAAAAAAATCGCTTACAAAATGTTTAAAGTGTAATTACAGTTTCCGTGTTGAAGTAGCAACAAAAAGCGGCAACAACAACAAAACCCACAACCGGGGGGCACAGGTGTTGCCAATCAGCTGGGACCCAGCAGAGGAGAGCTAGTTAATGATGCGCGGACGTAAAGACGTAAAGCCCCCCGAATGCGAACACTCTTGACAACGATGACGTTTGAAGATTGTGCTTCGATATTACGGCTACGGTTATTACAAAGTGCGTGTGTGTGTGTATTTGTTTGGTTTCAAACATTTCATCAAAGTCTTATTATCGATTAAGACGCTACGCTTTAAGTGCATAAACGTCTTATAACTTTTACGTGAAATTCAGTTCGTTACACAAAACTGCAAATGTAGCTCAAAGATTGCAGAGACAAAATGGCGCATGTTCATATAACTAACAAGCTCATTTTCTCTAAGTGCTTTTACTTGTGCAGCAAAATGTCTCGAATACTTGTCAACGCAACGACTGATAAGTCTGCAGAGTAACTCGTTTGTTTGGGGCATACTATAAATATGGTATCTAGAAGTCATAAATTGCAGCATTCTCACAGATTCTCTGCTAAGCATCAAAATGCACAAGGGTAAGCAAGCAATAACTGAAATTTTCAAAAAATATTTTACTAGAGAGTTGTGTTTTTCAAATAATAGAGTCTAGCGATTCCTGGTGTTCTGCTTTGAGTAACTAAGATTCCAGTGCATTTCGAAAATTTTCGAAAGTTTCTAAGACTTTAACAGTTGCAGAAATACAGTCTCTGTTTGGAATTCGAGCCTTTATCGCAATAGCTTCATCACATTGGTCTACAAAACAAGATTCTTATAGAGTTTGTGTACCAGGCGCAAAGAGGCTGAACGTGAAAGTGGTACCTCTTTAAAGAGCTCTTATTTTGGCAGAGTAGTTCTATCAATAATAACTTTGTTGTAGATCTTTTTACTAATAACGCATTCTACCAGCCCATAATTATAGGTAGATGATGAACATCATTCTCGAGCTTTTCATTATAAAGCAGAAATAGATTCTGAGCCTAAGAGCTCTTGAACTCCTTAATAATCGTTGAAGAAAGAACGCAGAGCTTCAAAGTATTCGAACTCCTAATGCCTATCATAAATTCACTCTTGAGTAAGAATGAGATTTCAAGCTCAAGAAGAACGAGCCAAACCGCAAGCCTAGTGGGCAGTGAACACCCTCGAGCATGAAATTCCTGCTCAAGAGCGTAGCACAATCTCAAATGCTAAATCTGTTTGCAAAATACGAAATCATGATGAGATGTACAAAATCATGATGTCTCGGTGTCATTATTTGTTCAGAGATTTGGAACACTGGGCCGAATTGCATATCATGGTGATGCGTTTGCTTTGGTAAGGTCAATCTGGTCTTAAATTCAAGCTTCGCAAAGCATAACCTCGAAAAGTACGTTTAGAGGTTCTTCAGATGACTCTTTGCTTCTCTTTGAAAAACCTGAGTACATACACTGGGTAAAGAAAACCGTACTAAATGTGGTCAAAATTGAGCTGAAAATATCATAAAAACAAGAAGAAATCTTCTAACAATGGTGCTTAAAGTTAATCCGTGTCAAATGCCCAAAGTGATTTTAGACTTTCGCAAATAGCTCTTGCTGCAATTAAGATACCTGGTCTTCTTGTTTTGAGCAAAAAGAACTGGTTTTCAAAGAGCCTTCGTGAGTATAGGAAAAAAGAGATTATATTATAGAAGCCACTGTACGAATCCCAAATAAACAAAGATTCTTTTGAAGGAAATCATCTAATTCGAATCCTCTGAGTTGATGTCGTTAGTTCTAAGAGAAAGTAGTATATTTTTGTTTGACTAAATCTTTCACCCACTTTACTTACAGTCACTCTTCTCTGCTGCCTGCTTTTGGGCCTCTTCGCCGCTCATGTGTCCGCCTATAATGGTCAGGATATCTATGCCGAACCCAATTGCGCAATTGTAGATGATCATTTGCGCAAATTCCGTGATATCAATGATCCCACACATTATTGGATATGCCGCGAGGGTCAAGAGAAAGCCGACTACATACAATGCGCCGATAATTATGCTTTTATGGAACCACAACAGGACTGTGTCGTCTGGGAAGAATGGAAGTGGATTGAGCCTTATACCAAATAAATCATGACTTTGCGCAAAATTGTATCATTTGCCACGCAAAGAAAGACATGAAATAACTTGAAATAATTTTGTTATTATTGTTATATTATGATTTTGCGGGCTGATAGAAACACATGACCGACACACACATATTGAACTTCTGATGCTTCTGTATATATTTAAGTTTGAATTTAATTCTATTCAAGGCTACGGATTGGATTGTGATTCTCAGACTGGCCATTAATGGTCTTTATAATATGATATAAAAGCAAATAAATTCGATTTATATTCAAAGTTTTGTGCGTTTTCATAATCACAGAAGACTGTGCCGTGACAACTGTCAGAAAACTCAGAATGTCAATTATGCTGAACTTTTAATTAAACACAAGCTGTTTTTATATACATCTGTTCCAATACTTAAATATGTATATGGTTCAACTTATAGATTGCACATGGCAGCTAGATAATTTCCCATGAGTTCGATTGTTATGTCAATGGCATTGACAGTACGCACAGCCATAACCTTAACTTTATGTGGGTTTCCTGTGTGTTTTTGTGTTGGATAGTGTACTTATGTGTGTGTGTGTGTGTGTGTGTGTGCATAGGCCTAACTTACTATGTCTGATAAACGAAAATTAGGCAGTTTTGTCTGTTGCGCTTGTAATGTTATCTAACACCTTCGATTGCCAATCAAATTTGATGCCTCTGCCGCTGCCGCTGCCTCTGCTGGCTACCTCTGCTACTGCAATCAATCAACTTACATTACCTGCGCACATGTGTGTGTGTGTGACTCTGTACATTGTCAGCATATTCATTGAATAGAAGGTAGCCATAACGAATGAGCGTGGCGCTTGAAGCGAACACTGCTCCAATTTCCAGTCGCATATTCATAGTTACACAGAGAGAAAAAAAAACACTAAATTGTCAGTTCTTAGCAGAGTTTTCAAATCGATAGTGTCATTGTGAGACCCTTTGGGGCTGTTAAATGACATAAATGACATAACCAAAATTTTGAAGATTTTTAACCCCTCCCCTCCAATGTGACGTCACAAATCGTGCAACCAAAAAAATCAATTTGAGCATTATTAGAAACTTGGAATAGAATATTCCAAAGTCATTGCAGATAGGATACACAAAGTATATGTTGCTGCGAAAAAAGGGTGTTCTAAAGAGTCCAAATTTTAAAATCGATTCAAAAGATCGAATCTTGCATGAAAATATTCAGATTTTATAAAAATTTTCTTTGTAACGTCACGGTTTCGGCACACCTACCCTCCTCCATCGTCACAAAAACTCACAATTTGATAAACCCACCCAAAATCTTCGAGATCTAGTTTATCAGTAAGAGAGTTCGCATGCCGCATAGAACTTTGCACTCTTTGCACGAAATCCTCCTACGCTCTACATCTTTTTGGAAGACACAAACAGTTGATTCTAGCACTACAACTTTTTTGAAAACAAAAATTACTTAAAAGCACCGGAAGTACTGTATTTTCAACAAAATTATTTTCTTGAAGTTTGACCTGGAATGCCAATCTATTCTATCTCGAGAATGGTTGCTTGTAGAAAAAATTATTTAAGATCATATTTGTAGAGAATTTTAAGCTCCATAACTTCATCATATCATTATATATAAAAGCACTGAAAATACTATATTCACAAAAACCGATTTTGGTGACCTTTGACCTTGCATGTCTTGAGATATGGACCTCACTATGGATTTTGAAAAATATCATAAATTATTTTTCCATTTCAAGGACATGTTGGACATGTCACCACAATAACATTCATAACTTCTTTGAAAGTTGCGCATATTAGCTCACTGCCTTAATCCTGATTAGGTGAATAGAGCAGCTAAACAGGGGGCACCACGTGGAGGTTGTGCGTCAACTTGGTAAAGGTATAGACAGCTATCAGGGAGCTTCAACCCGTCCTACCAGAACCCAGGCCCACCAATGTAGACAATTACTATTGAAAAAAGGTCATTACAGGATTCTCTACACAATTTTGGCTTAAAAACCGTTGTTTAAGCTTTGAGTTTGGGTTCGATGGGTGACCGATCAATGGATTGATTTGGATTACATATAGTATAAACAGTCAACTACTACTACTTTTTTACAGTGTACACATAGCACTTATGTGAATATCTAAATAATAAGTAAAAGTCATAAATATTAAAGCAACAAAAACCGAAAAAAAATAACGCTTCAAAACTTGTTGGCTCACATTAAAAGTGAAATGTACTTCAATAAATTTCATTAGAAATCATTGCCATTAAATAAATAAAGCGAACGCATGAAGTTTATAGATACACACTCCATATTTCATGTGTGTGTGTGTGTGTGTGTGCGTGTGTGTGTGTGATTTTGTATCTATGTGAATTGAAGTTGCACACGCAGCACAAGTGCACTTGGTGTTGTTGTTGTTGTTGTTGTGAGCACTACAACAACCATACGAGAGCTCATCAATGCAGAGGAACGTCATCGACATTCGTTTTTGGGGGATTTTTTTGTATCGTATTTTTGAGGTGTTACATATTGTCACTTGAGCCTTGGATGCCCAAAAGAAAGTTCCAAATTTGTGTAATAAATTCCAGTGATGCAATTGCTGGATGGCCTTGAAAAAAAGACAAACCAAAACGAAAAAGAGTTATTATCAGTTGGTTAGAGTAGATAAAATGTTGATAAAACACATAATAATGAAGTACGTGCAATAAATATTTATAGCAAGTTGTAAAATACAATTGTATCTCATAGATACATAAATTGCAACAATTTTAATGTCAATTGTTGTGTTTTTTTTTTTGATTTCTTTGCGTGGGTTTCAAATGGCAATTTATCAACGGGCAGCATCAAAAATTTGTGTTTCGTTTTTTCTGGGTTAAGTTGCCGCACTCTTTAAAGTGAATTTCATTTATTGTTGTGATTGTTGTTGTTGTTGTTGTTGCAGCGTCATCAACATTCGACACTTATTATTATCGCAATTATTATTATCATTCGACTATTATTATTATTATTATTATGTGTTTACGATTTCTACAACAGTTTTTTCTTAAGTTGTGCAAATAAAAACAAACGGCAACGAATTACAAACAAAAGTATAAATTAATATCATAAAGAAATTGAAAAGCATTTTATGAGTGCTCTTGACTTTTTAGTACCCTATGATTGGCTTGTGGACAAAACTTTTTGGAAAAAAGTGTCGCACAGGTTTTTGAACTTACTGCTTTGATTTTTGAACTTCAAGATTATAAAAGTATTAGGGGGCTCCGCCAACTGCTCGCCCGCTTTAAAACAACTTAGACCATATTCTTCTTTCCGTTCTCTTTCCCTTTTCCCCTTCCCGTTCACCTTGCCGTTCCGCAACCCGATCTCTCTCCTCTTTCTCCTTTTCTCTTTCTGTTTCTCTTCTAACTATTATTAATTCGTACACCTTGAATTTTTCATGCTTCAAATCCTGACATAAGCCTAGTTTTGAGTTTCTGTGTATTAGTGTAAAGGAAGCTTGGAAATGAGTCAAAGTGCCCTCTCAGCGATTTCATGTCTAAAATAGAGGAAATTTGGAATTACTTCGGATCAGTACCAATATTGAAAGAAAGCTAGGCTAAAGAATTTGGGAGACGTTAGACCGTTTTGAAAAGCGCAATTGGTGCTATACGAATTATAAGCGGTCGAGATAATGTGGTACAGCAATGAAGTGTACCTATATAAATTCAGAACAGGCATTAATTTGTTATAATTTTAGGCACATATTTTATGTGAAATAAAAGGTAATTAAAGAACCTTTAAGAAAAGTATAAATATGTTGGAGCACTTATCGTTATTCTAAAAAAACAGTTGGTAACCAACTCAGGCTTTTCCGCACGGTTATCAAAACAACCGAAATTAGCTAGGATAAATTTAAACAACAAAAAAATGAAAATAAAAATTTTGAAAATTATTTACTCTTATTATTCCTCTGGCGACCCAACTATAGCGACTAGAGTGCTCAAATTCAATAGGAAACCTATTGAAGACATGGCCAATACACAGAAACATCGCCAAATCGGCGAAAAAGTTGTCAGAGTGCTTAAATCGTCGAAAAACATAAAATTAGAGATTTTAGTTTTTTGGCCAATCCCAATACTTTTTTGTGGAAAAGTAAAATAAGAGCTACTGAAAGTTACGTTATGCTAATCCACTCCCTCATCCTTTTCCTCATCCTCTTCCTTTTCCTTTTCCTCTATATCTTTCTCTTCCTAACAAACGCGTTTATACGAACATCGTTGGCATTGGTAACTTTTCTGCTGCCGCTGCCAATCGCTGTTTTAGAGCATCAGACAGTTTCCAAAGCAGTATTAAATATCTTATTAAGTCACAAAAGCTTTGTTCTGTTTGTTACCCGCATTTCCAACCATTATAACGAACCCTTTGACTCATTCATAGCTAGAGATCATTTACTTACAGCTGCTGGCTCCGATGCGACATTGAACTAGTATTTGTTACTTTTGTATCATGCTGAAATATGAATTACTTAAGTGTCTATAGAGCCTAAACGATTCAAGCATTAGGTTCATCTTACAAAACATATTCAAAACAATCAATTTAAAATTGGCAACAATAACTGAACTACTCAAACGATATAAGAGAACCTCACGTATAGGTAATTAAAGTTCAGCTAATGAACAGTCATTAGACTGACAAACTGACAAACTGTACACAAAAGTGTCTTAATAACAATTGAACATCAAATCGAAGGTTTTCAATTTATTCGAGTTATGCATTACAATCCAACATTAAGTGGAAAAGATTTGCTTGAGTTCAACTCATTTTGTATAGAGTTTTGTGAGGGCTTACGAAAACCACATAACTCTCATATATATGCGCAGAAACTTTTCACATTGAATGGCAAAGTATACATATGTGTTGCCATATATCGAACATGTCTTGGGGGCATACGCCCCAATTGTGTTTTTTTTTCTTTTTTGATTAATGAGCTTTTCTGATGTGCTTGATAAGAGCGCATATATGTACATACCTGCATACAGTTGGAGAAAAACTTTAAGGATTCCGGCCATATAGCAAGGAAATTCAGTATAGTGCAATTAAGTTATAAAGCTGACACAATTAGGAATAGCTTTCAATGGTTTTTAAATCAATATGCAAAAGCTGCTTGTGAATTACAAGAACATTTGCACATTATAGATACCTTTCAAATACTAGCTTATACAATACGTTACTTTTGTAATCGACTTAATGTTATTATTAAAAATTGAATTTGATTATCACTTAAATCTTATCATCATCTTAAAAAATCTTCAAAATGGAGCTGCTACATATGCACTTATCTATATGATCCCGCAAGTCGATATACATCTGCGACCATATTGAAAAAATGGCTGATCAATCGAAAGGTCGAACTCTTTAAAATCGAATGCACTTTTGGAATGTTTGACATTTTTTATGAAAATTTTGGCATTAAAAAGTGGTCCAGGGTCCAGGTTTAGCCGATAAAAACTCATAATATGTTAAAGCGAATAATCGATTAAAACGGAAAATTTTATGATCATTTTTTAATGAGGATTTTCATCGTTCGTTAACCCAACTGAGTACCACTTCAATGCTATCATAATTAATAAACGATTCTATGGAAAGGCACAACATAGTTTGGTATATAGATGTGTCATTAACGAATGAAGGTTAGGAGTCGCGGGTATGCGAAATCGCCGGCCGTAATCCATGGGGATTCATACCAGCGTCTTCTAGGCTGAAGTTGAAGCCGCTGCACAGTGGAGCCAACTGACCTCAACTGGATAAGTTTGATGTATATAGTATGTAACTTTACTACCATTTTTTTTTATCTCCCTTTATTCACAGCAAATGTATTGCAGAAGCTTAAGCTATTCTCTGCTACATGCATTTCAAATTTCATGAAAATATCTTTACTCCCTCAAAATTTATGATCAATGCCGAAAAATAAGTCAGTTGGCTCCAGATATAAATTTAGACGGGAATTAACAGAAAAGGGAAATAACGATACTAGCGGTTGCAGGAATTAGAATAAACTTCATGCTGGTTCGGGAAACTCATGTCATATTGGAACTGCTAGGAAGACGAAACAAACTTTCACTCAGAAGGTTACCTAGTCGCACACAGACAACACACCGGAAATGAACTAGCGGACAGACTAGAAAAATAGGCGATATCTATGATAACCATGATATCCATGATAGAGCCCTTGGTGACATTGGAAAACATACCATTAAGCAGCTACCAAAAAAGAGCAAGACAGACCACGAACTGGATAGATACTCCAGGCCAAATAACTTCTCCTATTACTTAAATAGCTTCAAGATTATGTCACAACTAGTAATGAATTGTGTTAGAATACTGACAGGTCTGCTTACTGAACTCTGTAGGATGAAGGGACACTTGAACAAGCTGGTCATCACCAGCTCCAGTACAACACTCTCAGCTAATTAAATTTATCGCAGAGATAGAATTGACAGGAAAGCTGTTAGCTTAGGAAGGGGCAAAATAGATCTTCAAAGTCATGGCTCATTACTCCCCAATAACATTATTATTACCCCAAATGACTGTAACTACAAATGTCTACATGAAGTCACTAGTGTTTAATATAAGCACCTGCCGTGTGGGCTCTATATCACGGTGCCAAGCACAGTATTGAAATCGTCACGAAAAATATTTGCTAATGTTTCTGTTTGGTCATGACTTCTTCCATGATATGGAAAGAGGCCTATTTAAACCGCTGCTGGTTGTAAAACACAACTCCATGCGGAGCCAAAGCTCTACCCGCACTTGGGTGTCAAAACACAGCCACCACGATACTCCACGGAGGGGCCAACCGTATGGTCAGGACAGAAAAAGTTTTATGGGCTTCTGACCGCCCGTGGTACCAGAATTAAAGCGTCCGATCAGGCGTCGCACCATCAAAGGGCACTGTCCTACAGTAGCACACTCATCTTGCTCTTATAGATTCAGCTCTAGGCATTCAGAACTGCTCAGATTTCCGTCTGGAAAGCTGTCAGCCGAATTTTCATCAAGATACCAAACAGCACCCGTCGCAACCGTTTGTATGAAAAACGTGGGTGTTCCTCCTGAACATGTGTCCTGGATTGCTCTAGCTTTCTCGTGAACGAAACACCACATCGTAGGTGCGACCGAATCTCAAATCTCTAACAACACTGGCAACAGGCATTGAGAATATTTCATTGAAATTAGGGGTCTTTTTCTTTAAGAGTGATTAAAATAATCAACAATTAAGCTTGAAACACAGATTTCTTTGACCTTGAGTCAAAGAGGTTAGGAATAGTCAGGGGCATGAAAAAAAAAGTGACAATATTTTTGACTATCTGCAGTCCCTTAAGGAACTTTTTAAACTAGACTAATAGCAATTCAATATTTCTGCGTCTTACAAGTACAGTAGACATCGCTTACATGCAATAGCTAACATGCAGCACGGTTGTAATTTCATATAAGCGATAATCGCTTATATGCAAAATTTTTCTTATATGTAAGTGCTTAACTTGTTACAAGTTCATATGTGCAAAACCAGTCAAATAATTCAAATAGTGCAAGAAATAATTGGCATATAATGCATTTTCAGTACTTATACATATAAAGATCATTGGTTTGATTTCATTTTCAATAAACTTAAAGAATTGAGAAATAAATCACATAGGGACTCCGCCCCCTGCTCGTTCCGCTTACCAAACCCTATGTCATCCTCGTGATAGATCGTATTCTTCTTCCTGTTCTCCTTCCCGTTTTCATTTCCCTTCCTTATCTCGTCACCAACCCAAAATTTGTTGTATGGAAAATTGATCGATGAAACAGATGATCGAAGTAATTTTCATATAAACAACTACAATTGTGTGAAAATTGCAAACAATATAAATTGAAACAAAATTTTTTTGCATATAAGCAATAATTTTGTGTAAGTGATATATACTGTATGCAAACGAATTGTGTATTCAATATGAAAAAAGTTACTTGAAAGTTAAATTATGAATGTCAGCATGATTTGTTTTTCTCTAAACTTAGTCTAAGTTTTGCTCTAATGTGTTTTTTTAACGTCTGGCATACTTAATTCAAAACTTGGTTGTGCATAAATAAAGTATACCGTTCCCGTTGTCAGCCAGGTAAATGACAAAATGACATGTCGCAAAAATGATAAATCCTGTGACACGACCATAAGAATACCCACAAAGACAACAACCTTAGATACCAAAAAAAAGCTGCAAATGACCTTCAATCAAACTGACGCATAAATTCAAAGTGACAGATTTGATTACTAGCTTAGAACACGCCCCGAAGCAAAAACTGCCCAAAAGTTTCGCAGGTTCAAAAAATGCTAATCCAACAACAATCCCTGAGCTTAAAACGCATAAAAAGAAATTGTACATACTTAAGCATAGGTCAGAGTTCATTACAGCTAACGGCAAAGCCAGAGATGCTGCCGAAATTAACTGCTGACGTCATTGCTTAGAGGCATGCCCCTGATCCATGTCAGGCTGTCATGTCAATAAACGAACAGAAATTCAATTGAATTACTCCCTGAACTGTTGCTGTATATAAACATTTTCAACTTATGCGTTGCTTTAGTCAAATGGAATAATTGCAATCATGGTTTCAAACTGCTGGGCATTAAAAATTGCCATGAATAATTGACAATTGTGTGTCAGATGTTGCGTATACGCAATTTATAATCATAAAATATTTGCATGCCGGGCAGGAAAAGCAAAAAGAAAAGGCAACAAAACAAACAAAACGGTGAAACAATGTCAGGCAGCCATTAAATATGATTAAATCAAATAACGGTGGAAAGCAACTTAAATGGCGGCCAGTGAACTACAGACTTGGGGGACCCAGCTCTTTATTATTAATGACCTTGGTTATGCGCAATTCAGTTTAAGCGTCTTACATGCAATATGTTTGTGCCAAAACTTGGGCATAACTTTAATTAATTTGTGGTTTTTGCATAGATTGATTGTCAATTGCAATCGCTGCACTCACACTCACTCACACGCACCCACGCTCACTCACACGCACTCACACTCACTCACTCGCTCACTCAAGCTGCCATGCGCTTGTTGCCCCTGCGCAAAGCTTTCACCATGGGGTAGCGCATTTTCCAGTGCTCAACTTGAACAGCTGATGAACCAGTGGAAGGCACATATGTCTTGGGAAAGCACTGGAAGCGTATGCTCTATGGTCCTACGCCTGGAAAGGCATTCATTTTGGTGTCCAGCAATAAGGCAAGACAGCTCCGCCTACTGAGCGCATATTCATATGTGTCTGTGTGTGTGTGTGTGTGTGTGTGTGTGTGTGTGTGTGCAGGCCACACCCACGCAGCCATGTTTGAATGAAATGACATTAGGCTAAAACGAGAAAGTTGCGAGCAAAAGGAACGAAAAGCCAAAGAAAGCTTCGAATTTTGGTTTTGCTTTTGCTTTGCTTGATTTTCTGCTTTCAAACTTTGGGGAACGAACTGGCAATGAAACATGCTACAGTTTGGAAACAAAATATTAAAAAGTACCATGAATTTAGGTTACACACATTTGTCTGATAGCTTTTTTTTGTTGGTTAGGGAGAAATTTTGTGGTATTTTTTTTTGTTGTTGTTAAAAATGGAATGTGCTGCGAGTGCGCTTGTCTTTTGTTGTTTATGTTGCTGTTATTGTTGTAGTTGTTGTTGGTAACTTAAGTAAGGTCATCGAAATGTCAAAAGTTGCATTTTCAATTTGACATAACAGCGACATACACACACACAGACACACACACACACACACACACACATAGACACACACCCGCATGCATGTGCATAGAAGCCAAGACACGCATTTGGCTTGTAGCTTTTCACACTTTTCATGTCACGAAGTCTGTTTGTCCCCGTTGACATTGTTGTCGAGTGTGAACCGTTACACATGCAAGCTGTATTTATATATAAGTATATACTCACTTTCACACACATATGTACATGCACTGAGCAAAAAATAATTAACTTTTCGTTGAGCGTGATCTTATCTTTAGAATAGAAAACTAAAAGTGAAAGTCTGAAAGCTTCGAAGTATGAATAATTTATAGACATATTTAAACTTTTACCATTTCAGCTTTTCTGCTAAACAAAATATACTGTTTTCCACAAAAACTAAGAAAATGTTGAAAAGAAAAACTTTCGAGGCATTTGCTATCTAGGTTATGAGTTTGTAACACTGACAATCGATTTTCATTAGAAAACTTGTGTTTTATTCGAACGAGTTTTCAAGGCAAATTATGATTTTGTTACTTTAAATGGTTATGGTACATTTTGGTTGCTCCAACTCTTATAGGCTCTAAGATTTGGAGATACGAAGGGACAAGGCTATATCGACGCGTCTATTACATATAGACATACATTGCACGATTATCTATAATAACCTTTTATCATTTCATTGAGTTTACGGCTACTGTTGTTTCGGTGGCGAGTATCCAGCGTTTCTAGCATTGGAAAGCTTTTGCGGTTTTTGTGCCAGAAATCTATTTCATTCAAATTCCAATCTTTTTCAATCGAACTTCATTTCGAAAACAATAACAATACCAAAATCTATCAACATCTATCGAAACAGTGCTTGATCAATGGACTTTTCAAAAGATTTCAAGTAAAACGTTAGCCAAAACAGTCTATCTGACGCAGTCTAATCTGACGCACTTCCTTCAATGTGTCTATTTTAAAAGTGATGAATGTCTACTCTCAAAACCAAAATATTTTAGAAATGGTTGTTAAATAGATGAATTAGAAGTTGATCAATTTTGAGTTTTGTGACCATAAATCGCGATATTTGAGATGTAAAACGAATACAAAAAATCAGGCGATATGAAACTTCTTCGTTGAAAGCACAATGCGATCTGAACAGTAAGCTCTCCTTTATCATTACATTCTATTCGTTTCACACTCTGCTTCTAGTGACGTGTTTCACTTGATTTCTGTATAATTTTTTATTAATATGATCGTAACGCGTGAAAAATTTCACTTAATAAGTTTTCGCAAAGACTCGGTTTTTCCAGATGCAAATGATGTAAAAAGAATACAAAAAATCAGGTGATATCAAACCTCTTCGTCAAAAGCACAACGCGCTGTGAACAGAAAACTCTGCTTTATCATTACATTCTATTCGTTTCACACTCTGCTTCTAGTGACGTGTTTCACTTAATTTCCGTTTTATTTTTTATGAAAATTACCATATAAAAACGTTTGCATATAAGTTTTCACAACGATACGGATTTTCCAGATACAAAAAGCATCAGTAAAACAGCTTAAAAATAAATAATTAACCAAACATTTACAAATAGGCTAGCTAACGCAAATTACAGAATCAGTGTCAGCTTTTTCGCTTTTAAGATGAAGACCACACTTTATAGATAAGACCAGAGAACGATCGAACTCTTAATTCTCACTGACAGCTCGGAGAAAGTTGAGAATACGGTCGAATTCGCTGATAGATATGCAATCAAAGTATTTTGAATAATTTGGTTCTGATTCTGAAATATACACTTACAATTGAACACATCTCCCATGCATTCCCACTACAACACTGAGAGGACAAGAGAGCTTCTAAACACTTTAGCAAGAATTCGATGCCTTTCTCAAAAGCACTCTTGGTGATTTCTATAGTAGCTGGAGAAAGCAAAAATTTGTGGACGCGTTTTTCACTATCTGTATGAGTGGTGAGCGGTTTCGAGAATACCACCTCAGCAGGTCAAAGCTTGTCGTATGAGGCGACTAACAATAACACTGGGTTCTTTTGAGACCAGGCCCCAGGCCTTAAAAGGGTTGTGCGTAGGGTTTGGGACCCACCACGTAAAACCACAATTCCAATGAAAGAATGTATTTACATCAGGCCGTATTCCGATAATGGGTTGTTATGGCCATTTAAGAAGAAGATATGGCAACAAATATGATTAAAACTTTTATCATAGTGTATCGAATCTTCATAGGAAATGCAGAATATAAGTTTTATTCATACATTTTGACAAATCAACGCTAAAATTAATAAAAAACCAAATTCCTAAATGATTTTGAATTAAAAAGTTTATGGATTTAGATTTGCAGTCGGGAATCGACTGCAGGGTTACCAAATTAAAATAAAAATTGCAAAAAGTTTGTGACATGTTCCTTTTGGATTCGTTAAATTGATTCTTCGCGAACATTTTAACATTTCGGATTCAAAATCTGCGACCCAAAATTTACCGGAAATGGTGTGTATTAGACATATGCTTTTTTTTTGTAGCACTGTGTTAAATGAAATACAACTCAGCATCGAATTTATAGGAGTTTCTTGCTCTAATAATTTGAAAAAACAGCTTTAAACATAATTTGAAGTCTAGGAAACGACTTATTTGCAAATGTTTAAAAGTAGGCATTTAACATTTTGGAATCTTCGAAAATGGGCTTTCTTACACTTTGTTCTCTATCTCAATCACGGTGAATTATATAAAATATTGTCTAAAATGTTTTTTAGAGACGCGTTTTCGCAACCTTTGACCTTGAATTCTTGATTCTTATGCCCAACTTAGTTGACATGGCTTCAAAAATCATTTGAAGTCCAGGAAACGAGATATTTGCAAAAAACTTGGCCCTTGACCTTAAATATCTTAAGACGTTCACAATGGAGCTTGTAGAATGCCTAAACGAAAAGTATGCAAAAATGCAGCACTTTTAGAGTTTTGACTGGACTGTGCAAAAATTGATTACGTCCTGCAGATGCGCTGTTTAAAGCGCCTTTTGCTTAATGCTGGCACCAGGTTTTCTGTTTTACTTACAAAATTCGCTATTTTTTCTCTCAGTGCACATCTCATGTTTATGTATAGCTGGCCTAAGGTTGTCACTGACGGTTGCAATTAATTTGCAAGCTTTTGCTGTGACGTCGGCATTTGCGTTAACATCGTCATCGTGACAGTATAAAAAATAACAGTTGAAACTAACTGTGTGACATTTTATTGATCGGTTTTAACTTGTCTTAATCGAAGACCACGCATCTATCTCGTGCTCCCTCTCTCTGTCACTCATATCCTCCTTGCGTCCTGCTAGGCTGCCATTGATGTCGGCCATTGCTTGTTTTGTGCCATGTATTTGTCCCGTATATTTGAACGCTGAACACTTTTGGCAGCCATTTTGATTGTGCTACTCCTATGGCATTAAAAATTCCACCACTCACATGCACACACACACACACACACACACACACACATCGACACAGACTCACAGTTGTGCGCCGGAATTTCTCAATAGATATTTGTTGTTCCGTTTTGCGCCTGTCTGCCATTTCCTCTAACGGTTTGTTCTTGTTTGTTACAGCTATGAGCTTGTGTCTGTGTGTGTGTTTGGGTGCTGTCAGCTGCTTCCTCTCTTGCTCTCGCATGCACACACACACACACACACACACACACACACAGCCATACATACCGAACACTTTGTTGGCTTTGGCGCCTCTTTCAGCCCCTAGACCAACGCCGTGAGCGCAAATCGTCTTAATTTTAATTTTATTGATATTATTCTGTTTGCGCAAATTCCATTATATTTTATTGTTCTAATATGCACTGCAAGTTGCTGCTACTTCTTCTTCTTCTACTTCTTATATCTAGTTCCTATTTCTAATGCGTGATGCTGGCATTTTCTTACGATTGCTCCCTATTTAGCTATTGTCGTGCATTATGTAAATGTGTGTTAGTGAAAGCTTTTCCAAGTTCTGTTGATTGACGGCTTTTCTTACAGTCATTTCAGCTTATTTTGACCTTTTATAATTGCATAACAATATTCAACCTGACCACGTAACGTTTTTGCCTTAATCAACTTGTAATTTAATATATTACTTAACGAACCCCAGCATACGCGCTGTAGCAACCCACGCTGAACCACACACACACATATATGTATATATATAAAGGTACACCTATCTATATCTCTGCACATGTGCGTACTCCCACACACACATACAGCTTCAAATGAAATTCAATTTTTTAAAACAAATTGCAAAATTGCTGCCTCGTTTGTTTCACCTTTTGAGAGCTGCAAAGTTAACAAGACGTTCCTCGTATTACTCGTGGAGGATACTCCTGCAGTTTGAGCTAAATTAAAGAGATAAATTTAAACCAAGTACCAACATTTATACACAAACTCTACAAATTGTGGCTGTAAATATTTATAGCTACATTTTGAAAATAGCATTAAATGATTGGCACTAAGAAAAAGTTTCATGATTTAAGAGTTATTCGAAAAGTTAGCCAAAGAAAGTAAATGTAAGGATATCTTATAGCTCTGGCGCTGGTGTTTATAGCTGCTAATCATATATATTATTTTCAATTTTACTAGTGTTTTCCCTGTCGTCGACATTCGATGACTTAATACTCGCTTTCCTAACAGCTGATTACGAAGTGGAGAAAAGAAACATGAAATAACAATGTTTTGTAGGTGCAATGTGTTTTGTTGTTGTTTTTTTACTAACATTTTTACTTCAAATTTCAATTCAATTTTTACCCAACTTAAACGCAACGTATCCAGGTGAAACTTATATTCTGCAAGCCGCTAGCATTTTATCCATCGAATGATATAGGTTTCACCTGAAAACGTTGCGTTATTGCGAAGTAATCGGCACCACACTGATTTAAATGCTAATACATAGATTTAGATACTAATGCTGCATAGTTAATCAACGAAAAACTTTTAAGAGTACTTTTATTTCGTAGAGCGTGGAATAAATATCTCAAATATGAATTATTCAAAAAAAAAGAAGATCATTATGGTGCAATGAGAACCTGTTCCACAGCGGCATTGAAGTTCTAATGGATCTAACAACACTTCATATAGTCTCCCATATAGTGCTCCAAATGAAAGCAACCTTATAAAGGATATCAGTGGAAGGGACTAGCAGGGGCCACCAAACCAGGGCCCATGGCACTGACAAACTGGGAGTAACCCTTCAAGTGGAACAACACCATGGGCATTAAACGAGATGCATCCTATCGTAAAGCACAGTTTGTTATACGGATGGGTCTTAGACAAACAGGCGACTGTGCTCTCTTTTGTCTGAATCTATAGGCATTCAAGTGTCTTCCAGGCTGATGTTTGCGCCATAGTCCCATGTGCTGATATAAACTTACACAGGAACTAGCAAAATAGGGAAATAGCGATACTATATATATATAGGATGACGAAACAATCAACGGAAAGGACTTGCCTGCAGACTAGCAAGAAACATTGCGGCAAATACCCTGATGGGGCCGGAGCCTTTTTGTGGCATTGGAAGACACACCATAAACGGAGCTATTAAGAGAAGAGGCAAGAGTAAGACGAACCTCGAACTGGATTGGTGCTCCAGGCCTCAGTGAGGCCTACTCGGCAACTAAAACTTAACCATGTTCAAGAAAGTATAACAACTAGGAATTAATTGTGATAGGATACTGACAGTTCTGCTTACTGGACACTGTAGGATGAAGGTACACTTGAACAAGCTTGTCATCACTAGCTCCAGTACTAGATTCTGTGAACTTGAGGAGGAATCCTCGGCGCACATACTAGCTAATCTAAATATCTTAGCTTGACATTGGTTAAAAGGGTTACTTTTGCGCAGCATATTGCTTGGAAGGTTGCCACAATGCTAGCCAGGATGCAGACGTTGGGCTGGCTCCTTTCCAGCAATTCAAAGCTTAGTATTGGTGTCAAGGGTGTAATTTATTTACAGAAACTGGTGCCTCTCTGGAGACATGAAATGCCGATTTGGGGTGTGGCCTGCAAGAGTATTGGGACGCGTTTGCAGTTTTTGGCAAATAATACACTACGCTTTATTATTGGGGCCCCCTGGTATCTGAGTAGTACTATTTTAAAGGTTATTTAAGAAATGTGAAATGCTGGAGAAAAAATAAAATTAATTTGAAATATAAATTTCTCAATGGAAATTCTATCATAGAATCATAAAGCTCTTGAAACCCCAACCAAAACAGACCTGTATTCCAAGAAGGCCGAACAAGAGATATGAATAGCCTTTTGGTCACATAATAAGGATCCAAGAACACCTTTGACCACCTCTTTAGGAATCCAAGAAGAGACTTCGCTTTTTTGACCACCACGTCGATGTGCTCGTTGAATGTAAGCTTAATGGGAAGCGTTTGGTATGAGTAGTATTATTTTGAAAGTTATTTAAGATATGTGGAATGCTCGAACAAAAACAAAATTTAATTTTAATTAAAAAGTTCTCGATGGAAATTTTATCATAGAATCATAAAGCTCTTGAAACCCCAATCAAAACAGCCTCGATTATCGTGACCACGAGTTACGACCAGTAAGTTCGTTGATCTCCTTTTAATGAAGCCAAGTTGATAGGGCGGATTTGTGATTCTATTAAAAAGTCATATAGTTAGCGGCATCCTTTTTTGTGGAGCGGAATAATAAATGAACGCTTTCACTCGCTGTGGAATACGGATGAGTTTAAATCGAAGCGGCTTTATACACTTTTCTAAAGACTTTTTTAATTCATTATCGTGCTTGAGAACTAGTCACTTTGCTTTTCAAATCTTAGGATGTCCGAAATTGACGATTTTGATGATGTTTCATTGGAAAATACTTAAAAAATCCGTCAAAAGCTTAGATGGTGGATTTTCAAGCATCTTATCATATGACGACAAATTGTTGATTGGTTGAAATTCGATTGGAAGAAAATCCGTTTCCGAAATGCTTAAATGATAGATTTTCAACGATTTACAAGATATTTCTGATACAACGACGGATTGCTGATGGGTTGAAAGTCGATTGAAAGAGAATCCACCAAAAGCTTAAATGATAGATTTTCACCCTCCCCACAAAAATTTATGATACAACGAACAATTGTTGATGGGTTGAAATAGAGAGAAATAACTGACGCATCATCCGATTAATGTCGGGTTGAAGCTCGGTTGAAAGAAAGACGGTAAGTTTATTTGAGCAGTTGCCGTGTTACATTGGAGCAGAGGAAAAGGTAATGCTCGGTGAAGAAACTATAAATTCTGCTTGCATTTCCGTATTAATTGAGAGTTTTAAGCCATCCTAAAAGTATGCAGTAAAGACAAATTTGAAACCAGGTAGAAATCTTGCTTATACAAAAGAGAAATTAATTTCAATTAAGCCAATGAAATACTTTTGAATACATTTTATTACACGACAATCAATTTTTTTCGCGTTCCCAACTCAGTTTATGAAAGAAAACCATTTTGGAGCCTCTTATTGTAATTACTTCTCGTTTTAATGAAATTTTGTTGCGCTCATTCTGGGCCCTACTTTGAAGCGTTATATCTAACATTTATTATATTAAAATCATTTTGTTTTCCTTAACTTTTTCTTCTTACTTCAGCGCAGCATCGCGGCAAGTCGACGTCAAAAGCAAACCAAACTTCAGCGCAGCATGACAGCAACCATGGTCTCCTGGTCTTTGTTGCTGTCAAACGTTGCGCCTTTGGTGGTCTCAAGGTAGTCACAGTTGAAATCATGGCACTGGCAACGACAATGACAAACGCTCCAGGGGGCCAGGAGCAGACGATGGCTTTGACAGCAGCCAGCTCTCTATCTGCCTGTCAATATCAAGAGCAGGACGCGCGGTAGAGGATCGACCGGTTACTGAAAATATTTCATGGAAAATATAATTTAAACCACCTTTGACGGAGTGGCCCATGCATCAGTTTCAGTTGCCATTGCTGTCAGAGCGTGTGGCCGGAGCAATCCAATTAAGTCAACGTGGCGTATACGCATTACGTGCTACACAATATAATAAAAAAAAGCTGTACCGTTAGTTTTATTACAAAGCTGCCTCAAACCCCCTTAACTTGAAAATATTGGCAGATAAATACAATAAATATTCAAAAATATATACACTCAGTCACTCGGTAACTGTTTCTCACACATACATGCCCGAAAATCAATAAATTGTAGGCATAACGAGGCAACGCTGCACAGTGGAACAGTGTTAGAAACTAGAATACAAATATCAGAACTAACTTTAATATTCCGTAACAACTGATTCTTTTAAATTCATTCAAATATACCGTACAAAACTAACAGACATTTTACAAAAATTTAAAAATCATTGATTTAAATTTTTCAATATTGTTGTTTTCAAAATATTTAATTTTTAATGAATTTAAATTTTTTTTATAAAATTCCTTGGTGTTATTTGAAAAATCGTAAGTTTTTAAATAACAAATTAGCAACCATTTTCTTACTCAAACTTAGTCGCGAAAACTAAGGGAATTTTGAAAATATCTTTATAGTATCACCTTATTTAGACGACAAATTCGTTTGGTTTTACAATTTATCGACTTTGCTCAAAAAACGTGTTCATTTATGTTTAACTTTTGAAATCGGTAGATATAGGTTGCGGTTACAGCTCAATTCCCTGGCTCGAGCTTTTTAAAGCCAAGTAAATGAAAATACCGAGTTTATGTAGACCCACGCCCTTGCCAATGTAGACCATAATCCTCTTCCCGTTTCCCGTTTCCCTTCCTCCTTTTCTTCAACATCTTCCTTCTCCTTTTTCTCTTTATCTTCCTCAGCCTCACTTCAAGAGTTTCCTTAAGAAACAACCCGTTTTAAGTTTCACTCCGCCCCCTTCTCGCTTCGCTCACAGCCTCCTTGCCACTCTGTAGTTAGATCATATTCCTATTCCTCTTCATCTTCCTCTTCTCGTTCCCCTTCTGGTTCCCCTTTCCTATTAGTAGGTGTTGCCAGACTATGTGCTCAGCTTTGCGCAATTTAATTTTTTTTGGATTTTACGCTTTTTTGTCCACCAAATTAAGACATTTTTTAAATAATTTTTACACCGCACATGCACAGTAACAGTGTGCATAGCTGGGTCATGTTTTAATTCGATAGCTTTTATGGTGTGGGTGTAAGCCGCGGAAATCCCGTGAATGAATCGACAAATATGCACTTCTTATGAATATTTTTTAGACAATGATATAAAATTCACTCATATTTCTTCTCATATTGTCTGCGAAAAAGGGTGCACAAATTGTTTCCCTTTTATAAAATAGATAGATTTTAGCTAATATCTTACATGCTAGAAATCTCTAGACGATTTTGCCAAAATTTTCTTTTCATTTCCCTTCAAAAACTCCGTGAACAGATGCTTTCTACTGAGATTTGCCGCAACTTCCAAGATATTTCTGGTCCTGATGAATGCATTTATGACTGAAAATTGGCTTGAATTAATGTCTTTTCCAACGACAATTTACAAATTGGTCGAAATTTGATTGAAAGAGATTTCAGGCACACCTCCTCAGTTAAAAGAAAGTCTGGCAAATATAACCAGCTCTGCTGATGGATTAGAAATAGGGAAATTAAAATTCTTGTTTTAATACATTTTATCGGTCACAACATATTTCTTTGTTTCACCTGGATTTCAAATTTGCACCACTGTGCGACATCGTACGCTGGCTACACACACACAAACACGCAGACAGACACAGCGTGATATTTTACAGGTTGTGCTGCTGCTGTTGTTGTTGTTGTTGTTGTTATTGTGGTTGTTGCTATTGCTGGTGTCGGTCTTGTTGGTGGTGGTTACGGGATATAGTATGTCCGGGGATGTGCGTGTACTCCGGGTTTGGGGTTTACCGTTGCCTGGTGGTGGCTGTTTGTCTGCTTAACGACTCGCTTACATTCTGCCAGATGCAACAACGATTACGGCAACAACAATATCTAATGGCCAAAAGGCGTACACGTTTCTTATCATTATACTCACTTGTTGTTGTAAAACGAGTTGTTGTTGTTTTTGTTGCCGTTACCGTTGCCAGCCACAAGTAAATTTATAATTGAAAATAAACATTGAAGGCATGCAAATTAGAATTATATTTCACTTGGACTAGGCAGTGTATAGCATGCCAGGTTTCCCGGGTTTTTCATGATTTTCTTTTGGCACTGTAATTAGCTGAAAAGACCTTTTGATGTTGTTTGCTCATTTTGGTTGTTGGCTATGAAAATAGCAAGGGTTGTCACTTTTAAGTGCCACATTTCAGCAGTTTTCTAAGGATTATTGGTTGCGAAAGGGTATTTTGGGTTTATGTGAAAGCTATGCCATGAGAAAGCATGATAGTCATATGTTAATGGTGTGTGTTTTATTCTCAACTAGCCATAACAACTCATTACCGGATTACAGCATGATGTAAAGCTCACCTCCAGGCTTCTCCCCATCATCGCCTCCATTCTACAACTGAATTGAAGACCCCGCAGAAGCTTCTTCATCCATACGTATAACATGACCTAGGCAGCGGAGCCGCTGAATTTTCATTCGCTTAATTATGTCAATATCGTAGAGTTCCATGGCAACACATTCCCCATCACAAGGTAGATCTAAAAGCAGTCATTCTAAAAGATGTCGACAATTCTGAGAACTTCCATGCATTCCATTTGGCAATGAGGTTTTGCGAGTGCGCTCTCATCTCTTTTACAAACTGCTAAGTTTTCTCCGGGGCAAAAAGATGATTAACTCGCTTTCATCTCCCGCTCTTCCATCATTCTCCCAACCGCCTCCTATTCTTCTATCGCCTTCTGTTTTTTGACATCCCCTGATCTTTCTCGAAATAAGGAAAACTTATGCTGGCTTCATAGAGTTTGCAATAGACAGATGAAAGGTCAATGCCTCAAGTCAAGCTTGTTTTCGTCGTTTTCCTTTAAGAACCTCATTGAATGCCTTTCTCCCTGAAGTTTCTTTCTTCACAAGTACAACACGACTGAGCCTTTGGGTTGTATACTGGTTGACTAGCTCAATGTCGTTATACAACTCGCAGATACGAGCTATTGAATTTACAAAGTACTCTTCATGTTTGTTTTCTTAAATATTTTTCGGGGATTCCACATCGAAATCCATATTGTTGGCATGCTTCATTTCATTTCATCTTTTGCATAGTGAAGCTCTCATAAATCCACATCTATTTTCTATTGCCGGCTACATAGCCAGTGCTCTTGGAATACTGGTTTTTTTTCTTATATTCTTTTATTAGCTTATGCTAAATACTCTCACATACTGACACACTATATTAAGGATTAGAACGGAGTCCAAAAATTGCTTTAAGGGCATCTCTAAGTTGATATTACCCGTCTACCGCCTATTCCCTTCTTCTAATCATTGCTCTTGCATAACTGTTTCAAAATTTCCTGGTCTTGGCCTGACTTTGGCTCACCTTTAGTGTCAGATTTCCATTTCGCGTTGCTCTTGAATGCTTGTTTACTCTGGATAGGACCTATCTACACCCTAAACTCATCTCATCTCAACCAGTATTGACTGCGTCACGCCAACTTTGCTCACTTTAACAAATGATGTGCCGTCTCCGGAGTCAGGCAATTAGCTGTAAATTAAAATTGAATTATATTTAAGCGCTGCGCAAATTAACTGACAGCCTTCATTCAAACTGTCTTTAGTCCTTATGCATATACTTATATAACTAACTGTTGGCTAAACAAAAATAAACCATGACCGAATCCGCCAAAGTTTCCCAGCTGTATAATAAAACAAGAAGTTGGAGCTATGTTCAGGCTTTTGTTTGTTAGTTTTATAGGTCTAACCTCTAACAATATTTGTTGGTATTTCTTTAATATTTTTCAGTTTCTGTTGTTATAGTATTTTTTTGTACGACTGTTTGCGTGCGTTTTATACATTTTTCGGAGGCTTTTGTTTTAGTAACGGCAATGGCATGGCATGTCCTGGTAGTAGCAAACGCTGACTCCTTGGCAATTGCCAAATAACCTTGTTTCCAACCACTTTGGGCAACCAAAAGTACATTAGCCCGAGGAGGCCGACGACGATTGTGCTATATATAACTATACATTATGTTTCGGGGCATATAAAACCGTGCTGCTCTCTATATAAGTATGTAAGTATGTAAAACGCGGCTCTATGTGTTTTATATTTAAACTGCTATACAAACAAATGCAGGTTGTGGGCATACACACCCACACTTACACACGCACACCCGCTGTGGCACACCTTGATTTACCGTTGAGCAGGCGTTTTACGGCGTTTCTCGTTATCGATCTTTCAGTTCTTGACTGCTCTACCCTCGTTTTCCCAAGCATTTTTCCGTTCTTGCTTGCTCTATATAACGGTATAAGTCACCCTCCCAAAAGTAACCAAAATAAACTCACAAAAATCTAGAACTTGGAAAATAGTTTTGAGCAAAATTTTCTACACACGTAATTGCTTTTACGTGGCCGGAGTTTAAAGTTATGCGCTCTGATTGCAGGCTTAGATGCGTATTTACTTTTCAGTTTGAAGTTTTCTTTGGAAATTCCAAGTTTGTTGTTGTTTATTTTGTTGTCAAAAGAAAGATGATGACGACTACTCTTAAAGTTGTGACAGAAACTTATTTCTAGTGCATTTTTCAAGTGCAGGGATTCATTATTTATAAAAACAGGACTTAAGTTAAGTCCTTTTGCTGGCAGACATTAACCTTGGCCGCACTTTTAAGATGATGCTAAGCTTATAAAGTTAATGACTTTGGCTGGCAAGTTGCTTAAGTTATTAATTGGAATTCGACGTAGAACAAATTAAAAAGATGAAACTTTTCTAGATGAAGCGTCTTCGACAGCTTTACGGTACAAGCGTCATATTGACGGAGCTGATGAAGCCAGCAATTTAAGTTAAAATAATGCTTTAGCATAAATTATAATTATAATTAGATATTTTGTGGAAAGCAAACGGGAAGAACTCTTACGAAGCATAAATTTTTGTTATGAGTGCGCACATTTATGGTTACGCAACACTTTGGATTTAATGTACAAAATTTACTGTGCGTTAATAGACATTTGATATGTGTACCTTACATGTAGATCCTGTTTCAATTTATTTCTTATTAATTACTAGGCCATATTTCTCCTATTCTTAATCATATTCCAATACCAATTCCTATTCCTAGTCCTATTTCTATTCCTATTCCTATTCCTATTCCTATTCCTATTCCTATTCCTATTCCTATTCCTATTCCTATTCCTATTCCTATTCCTATTCCTATTCCTATTCCTATTCCTATTCCTTTTCCTATTCATATTCCTAATCCTCTTCCTCATCATCCCTTTCCTCTTAATCTTCCTTATCCCCATTCCTATATTAGATGAAACAACTCGATTTACGTTTCACATCGTCCCCTTCTCGATTTGATCACAGCTCCTTACCCTTTCCGAGGAGGATTCCCTTTCGGTGCCCCTTCCCGATCGCATTAGTAGGGGTTAACAAAGGGTGTGAGATTTTGTATAATTTTTTGTAGTTTAACGACTTTAACCATTCTCATTTCAAGATCTATAAAGTTGCGTAAAGATAAAAATATTAATAGGGAGTAGTGCACTGCGACCCTTAGGATCCATTGTGCTCTCTATCTAGCTTATAAATCCCCCACAAAATCTCATGATCACAAAATCTACAGGTGTTACAACCAGTGATGCCCAGTTTACTTAAGTATCCCCTCAGTCTGCAATGTCCAGTAAGTAGGCCAGGCAGATATCTGAGGTAGTTGCTCAATTTTCTTGAACCTATTACAGTTTTGGTGATTAGAAGCTGTTTAGCCTATCTGACTCCTTATGTACCCGTCCAGTCTCTAGTTCTCCTCAGCCTTTACAACTTTCTTAGTAGTCGCTTAACCATGTGTCCCATTCGACTAAATGACTATGGTCCCATCAGGGGATTTGCCCATTTCTTGTTAGTTCGTCCGCAAGTTTATTACCAGGAATGTTGTTATGGTCGGGTACCCACCAAAGTGTCAGTTTGTTCCTCCTTCCCAGAAGATCCAGCTTGGCTCGGGTTTTCCTAACCAGCTTAGAGTTTATTCTTGTTCCTGTGACTGCATTGGTAATTCCTTTTCAGGTTTATATCAGCACAGCGGTTGGCGCAGACTTCAGCAACGGGATTCTGCGTAACAAAGTCCAGTGTCATCATCCCGTCCGTGTACCAAACTATGATATGTCATTTCATAGAATGCAGCTCCTCTAAGGTTGTCCATACCCGTGTTTTACTTGTGTATGGTATTAAAGTTTCGCATCATTTCACTGGCTTGTTGATTTGTCAATCCTTTCCACTGCCATACTTAGCATTCTTCTTCTTAAAAAAAAGTTTAATTCTAAAAACCTTTTTAGTACATCGATTAAGTTTAGTTAATTGTCTTTTGGCAAGTAATACTGCTTTACAAAATTGAATAGATGGAAGTTTGCAGTCAATTGCTGGTTATTTTTAAGATAAAACACGAATCTGGAATCAGCTCCTTATAAAACAAAAGACTTCTAGACTTTACTTTTCAGCTTTTGAGCTAACAAGATTTATAAATTATATTAAAAGTTCTCTGTTAACATGATATATTAAATGTGTCAACTTAAATTAGTTCCCCAAAATTGAAATTAAATTATTGGACACCACTTTCAAAGTTTCACAGAAAGTTTCCGTTTTCTTTTCTGAAAGAAAAACTTTGGGTTGTAGCAAATTTCAGTTCATTTATGTTTCATAGCTTAGTATATTTAACAATATTTAGAACTTATCAACGTTTTCACAAAAATAATTCAATTTGATTTAAGTCGTTGCTAAAGCCATGTTGGTATGAAAATCGCGAACATTTTGTCGAATCGATCCAATTAAACCGTCATGGAAAGCCTACATCTACGCTTAAATATCTTTAGAACTTAAGAACTCAACAGTCAAAAGTGAAAAAGTTCGTGTATATTATGGCTACTGGGCAGCACTGCGGAGTCGCGAGTTTATCGTCACAGCCAGCACTACCGCCCTGAGTGATGCCACGAAAGATGAACTGAAGAATGCGAATTATACGCGTGTCACAAGTAAAGTAAAATTTCAAAAACTGGAACAGAATTTTAGCAGATAAGGCATATTTCAACTTCCTCAATGAACAAAAAGCTGACTTTTTGCTTTGCTATGCATTTCGTCCAGTGCTGAGAATGTGACGAGCAGAAAAATACAATTTTCTGAAAAACGTACCTAATTGCATGCACCTGAGGATGAGACTACTGATGTTACAACAACAACATATAGTAGACTCACACAATCGAAGATCACATATAATTTTTGAAAAACAGATGCCAACTCGCTTCTACCAGTTCGTAATTGGTTAAGAGAGATTGCGCTGATTTTGCATTAGGGAAAAAAGGCAATTGGTATTCATTGAGTACAGACAGCGAAAACAACAACAACGACACTCTTAAACTATTGTGCCCGTTGTTCTGCATGTAATACCTACTATATGTAGAACCCCAACTGAGAGAACAAGACAAGTAAGGGTCGCCATAGCTCAGTTACGTTTAGGTTTCTCTAAGACAATATATCGGAACGGGAAAATATTGAGCTATGATATATAGGATAACTTGATATCGATATCATTGATCTTACTTTGCAAAGAGAATCTGCTAGGGTTGGTCTGGTTGTAAATGAGAGCAAAACAAAGTATATGTTTGCATCGAGTAGAAAGACGCCGCAGTTGGATTCTCAGATTTACGATGAAAACTATACTTTTGATGTTGTCAAGGATTTCGTCTACCTTGAAACCACACGCACAATGAAGAACGATTTCAGCATGGAGATCAAGCGGAGAATCACGCTTCCCAATAGATGTTACTCTGTTCCCAGTAAGCAAAGGAGTAGTAGAGACCAGTGTGGCCAGACCACACTCTTATAACACTCTATAAGACGCTCATCCTTTCCGTTTGGCTTTATGGCCTCATCAACCATGGTTGATGACGCAATCCGGTGAAAGTCACTTGGAGTGTTTGAGCGGTAAAATCTCTGGACCTTTTAAGCGTTGACAACGACTACCGCTTTCGATGGAAAGAAGACCTCTATGATATGACGAAATGGGCCCATTCTGACCCCTGATTCGGATTCTACGCAGGAAATTAATTCCGAATAGCTTTCCAACAAATTAACCATGTTGACCTGTGTTATCAAGATCGGACAGAACATTTAAAAGATATAAGTAATAATGTGCTAATATGAACCCATCCCCTATCAACTGCCAAATTTTTTATGTAGACTCATGTTTTGCCGAATCAATAGGTTCGAAGCAATGTCCCCGAAGCGGTCTTTTCAATTTGGTGATAAATCAAGTAAATTGTTTATTGCCGAACAATATAGGTGGAATTTTTGTTGAAGAATCAATCCCGTGTTTGACGTTTCTTGGGTGTTTTTGGCACAAAATGTGATTCGACTCTTCAAAGGCCAAATGATCTTTCAAAATAGCTTGAACTGATACAATTGATGTCTCTTATTTTCAATCGGCGTCTTTCAAGCACCAATTTCTTGCCTTTTTCTTGATGTGATGCTCATCCGTTGACATTAATAAACATCGGGTGCGTTCCAAGACATCAACTCGTTTTCCAGCCAATCGACATAAAATATGGCACAGATGTGACTCACAGTAGTACCAAGATAAACATAAAAAAGTTTTCCCGAATCGGTTGACAGGCGTCCCTTCATTACGAACACATTAAAATTTCTTTGCTTATTGAATCTGTTCCACAATATAGAGCATTCCCATTTATGTTTTCCCTTGGGAAACTTTTTTATTTACATTGATAAAAAACAAGTGAATAGTAATGTTATGCTTAATAGAGTAATTCTCAAATCGTACCCTTCCGAAAACTTAACGACCTCCCAAACCATCTTTTTTAAACTACATGTATACTAAAATATACTGCTTGTCGATTCCTATCTTGATAGAATCAGTCAAGTGTAAAAACTTGCTCAGCTGCGCATAAATTTCAACTTTCAATGGACAAACTATAAAGTTTTTGCATAAAAAAGAAAAACTAAGAAAAACGCCCTTTTTTGCTAGTTAAATTTTGGAAATTTTCTTTGCAGCTTAAACCGTTTGCTCACTTTTGAGCTTGAGTGGGTGCCAACTTTTTGCCGAATCAAACCACACAAAAGCTCTAATAAGCCGCACCAAATGCGTGGTCTGACCTTTCCACTTTCCGAGTCCACAAGTTAAATCTTGATAAATTGCAAAAAGTATGCGTCAAGTGATAAATGATAAAGAAATTGGCAAATTGGGTGACAGTTGTGGTTGCAGTTTTCTTTGTCGAGCTCTTGAGTTCTCGGGTTTTTTGTGTTTTTGAGGGTTGAAGGTGAGTTTTGACAACTGCAATGCTGATAGTCTGATGTCAGCAGATATTAATCAGCGTCATTTGTAGCCCAGCAATTTCAACAAAGAAACAACAAATTGTGCGAAGTTCGAAAAGATTGTTTCACAATTTGAGGAGAGAATTTCGCAAATGGGCCAAATGGAGTCCATAAAGTAATTAGGTTATGTAGATTGAAATTGTTTTGGCAAGAGTTGTATAGTATGAAGTGCAAATTTTGACCATAGCGTGCATTTTTGTACACTGAGCAAAAAATGTGAAGGAAGCCCAGTTTAAGTAACAACTTTTTTCCTAAATTTTAAGTTTTTAAACTTACTGTAAGTATATTAGGTTTGATTCGATGTAAATAGCGAAAAGAAGAAGGCGTTATAAATAATACGTGTATTCAATTAATAAACTAAACTTCTAGACTAAATTTACGATATATATATAAAAATACTAGGGATCTCCGCCCCCTGCTCGCTCCGCAAACTCACGTGCCCTACTCAAGGTAGACCGTATTCTTATTCCATTTCCCGTTCCCATTCCACTTTCAGTTTCCCTTCCCGTTCTCTCTACTGTTCCTCTTTCTCTTCCTTTTTTCTTCTATTCGTCCCCCTCTTTCCCGCCTTTTCCTGATACTTAGTCCAGCTGCGGATATCGCTACTAATTATGATAGGTGTTTCAGTGAATCTAAGCAATTTACGTTTCATCGTAACATCGGTCACATACACAATTTACGATTCATGGAACTTGGAAGAGCCATTCAGATCCGTAAACCTATATTCGCAGCAAAATTAAGTCGAAATAAAGTTTCGGATGAAAAGTTTTGCACTTTCGAGAATAGACCTGAAAATCGCTCAACATAACCAGAGTTTGTTTTTATTAAACACTAAGGGTGCTCCGCCCCTTGTTTGGCCCACTCGCCTACATATCATATTTATTCATCTCTTTTTCTCTTCCGCTTCTTCTTTTTCTTTCTGTTCTATTCGTCTTCCTCTCGAATCAGAAGTAGCCGATTAATGAAACTTAGAGTTTTAGAAAATGCTTTCAAACTCATTATTGTGATGATGTTATATATAGTGACATATATACATTTGCAATGACAGATATATACCATTAAATGTACCATACTTATTTTATTATCGGCACTTATCATTATATTTTGTAAAAAACTGACAAGTTAACGACTCTATCAAAGACCATTTGGATGCAGCACCGAGATAATAACAATAACAGCAAATACTAAGAAATAGCATAATCCAGTTACGCCATTTTAACCAGAAGTTAACATCACATTCCATCTGGGATAGAACAACAAAAGAAATTTATTGTTCTAGACATCATTCGATAACCGAAGCCAAAGCAGCTGTTCCAGAAACCGAGGTTTCGTTAATGATGGAGTGTTGACTTTCAATCAGTTCAGTTGGTGAATTGACTATGCACGTCGTCTTAGAGTCTTTTGAATCACTTGTTACGTATAATCTGTCTTAATAGTAAGAATAAATGAGAAAAGTATTTTTTTTATTTTGACTTGAGGTTGTCTACATGTTATTATATACGATTTAAGTAAAAAAATATTTTGAATTTTTTTCCACCCTAAAGTTATTTATTTTATACTCTCGAAATAAGAATGTGTAAGTAGTGATAGCGAAAAGCGGTGCACTGCCGATATCTGTTAATTTTCGAGAATTGGGCCGCACAATCGCTTAACATAACCGGAGCTCGTTTTTATTAAAACATAAAGGGCTCCGCCTCCTGCTAGTTCCTCTCGCCCATCAAAATGAAAATATAAGTGGTTTTAGATAAGTTTATGCCTTATATAGGGTGATCAATATGGAGTTTTTTTTTCCCAGTTCCGACTTTTTGACAGGTCACGCGTAAGTCGTCTCAAACCGTCATGTCATTTCTACTTAGAATTGTTTGGCAAATCATCATGGCAACATTAAAAAAATCGTTCAATTATATTACGAAAATTCGAATTCTGTGAAAAATGTTTAGCCCAATTAGAATCCACTATTAAGAATACACTCCGCAAATTTGAAACCCAGTATAGATTATTGTATGATACTTGACCTTTTGGGACGCATCCAGCACGTTGTGAACAGAATATAGAGGCGGTAGCAGAAAGTGTAGGTTATGACCGTGATGGCCCTTAAAAATTAGTATAGACGGAAACTAAGCGTGAATCGCGCCATGTTAACAGACTATTTGCGACCTGAAATTGAAGTCAGAGACCTCGACGACTTTTGTTTCCAACAATACAAAGCTACATGTCACACAGCTTGTGCAACAATAGCTATATCGATTCGAGGAACAGATTACTTTACTCAACACGATTTCATACTCAAGAAGTCAGTTTTTTCCGGTTGCCCTCGGATTTTGAGAAATTTGCGAATATTGGTATTTTTAAAGTGGTTCGACTTAAGCCGCTATATCTCTATTGTCAAATGAAGTATGAACGTTCAAAATGCTCGAACGCGTCATCGAAAGTTGGACCCTACGAATGAATCATCTTAAACGCAGTTGCGGGCAGCATTTAAAGGTTAGGTTAGATTTAAACGGCTGCCAGATCTCTATCGGGCATACTTAGGCCGAAATTCGGCCCATTGTAGAACCGTAGGATCTTATTATCCTTTCTTCTTACACTCTAGGAATAAATTTCTAAAAGGGGGACCATTCAGATGCTGATAAGTCTGCCATTCTTTTGGCGCTAGTTTTGGAAAGCTATGACAAGCTGCTTGGGAAGTATCTGCCCAGGTACCTATATCGTATATTACAAAGAGCAGGGCAGAAGCAAAAGTATTGCTCTACTGTCGTTTTCTCCGCTTCGTTCACACAGCTTTTGCAGAGGTCGTTGCAGGCAGCAAAAAGCTTAGCCAGTGTTCGGATTTGACTTTAACAACGGCTAAGCATCTGACCCTACTAAGAGAGTAAGAGATAAGCTTTATAAGCCAACGTAAACATAATTTAAATTTAAATTTTTAAGCCAATTTTCTCAACGCATTCACTTATAGTGTATGTTGCATATTTTCTTGCCGTGTATTAGCCCAAAAAAGTATGCTACAGTAAGCAAATGCTTGTCTGGGCAAACAAACAGCAAATACGCACAGACAACAGTTAGTAACTGTTATCTAGTAACAGCAAAGGAAATTGATTTTCTTGTTGTGTCTGTGCAAAAACAAAATGCCAAGAGGCAGCAGCAGCAGCAGCAGAAGTGGAAAATAGAAACAAAAAGAAAATTCTTCAAATAGAAATATATTCAAATGTGCTCAACTAGGCGAGAGTAATGTGCATGGGAAAAGCGACGGGCCAGCCAATTGCTTGGTCTTGCCTACACTCACACCTGCTCTTACACACACACACACACACACACACACACACACACACACACACACACACACACACACACACACACACACCGCCAAGCGCATGCGCTAGAATTTCAGCTCGCATGTCCTTTTGAGCGCTGGGCTCTGTGGTGCGCGGTGGAAAGCTCTAAGTGGGCGGCAGAGCGGGCGCAGCATTCCAGGCTGAATACCGAAAAATAACGGTATACAAGCGTGCGGCCGCAGCAAGCTGAGCTGCCAGCAGACAGAAGTTACCTTTGCTCCTGCCCGGACGACACAACGCACGCTGCTGTACGTTGTCGTCGTTGTCTGGTCTCAACCAACAAAGAGCTAGATAATAAAAAAAACAAAAAAAACAAAATCAAAGAAGTCGCTTTTTTTTGTGCATTGCAAAAACGGTAAATTGTACAAAACCAAAACCAAAACCAAAAAAAAGTCATATACACAACGAGCGGAGCAGCGAGTGTCGCGGCGTAGTGTGTCAGTGTGTGTCTGTGTGCGGTTATTTTGGCGGAACAGGCGCTTAAGAAATTTTCCATTTTTACATAACACAAAATAAGAAGAATAATTAAGGAAAAGCACCAAAATATAGAAAAAAGAAAAAGCCAAAAACTGCTGTGGAAAGCAAGTGCGGTGTGTGGAAAAGCAGCAAATTCTTATACAAAAGGCGAGGAAAATTGCGGAAACGCGCGCGCTTTAAATAAACGTTTTTCTCAAGCGAAACGAACGTGGCGTCCAACGAGGGCAACAGCAGCGCCGCGGGCAGTGGCGGAGCGGAGTCAGCCGCCCTGTTCTCCAAATTGCGTAGCTTCTCCATTGGCAGCGGGCCCAATTCGCCACAGCGCGTTGTCTCAAATTTGCGCGGTTTTCTAACCCATCGCCTTAGTAATATCACACCGAGCGATACAGGTGAGCCAAAACTACCTTTATATATACATATAACTGTACATAGATATATCTAGCTCTTATAAGTTGGTTGTAGCTTAGCGTAAGTGCTTACATAAGCTGGCCAAGTGTGCTCTAAATATGCATATAATTAAAATTAAACAAAAAACTTAGCACACACTACAAGTTATGTGACTGTGTGTGTGTGTGTGTCCTCCATAAACACACACACACTCACACACACTGTGATTATACCCACAGTGGCAACATTTGCTATATTTCACAGGATAGACACATTTTGCACGCATGTGTATGTGTGATATGAGGTAACCAAAAGTTTCAGCTGAGGTACAGGCGCAGACTTAAATGTGCCGCGGAACGTAATGGAATGAAACAGTTGCTCGTTGGTCGCCTACCGTTTGAGAGGCAACCTGACATGTTTGCGCTTGTTATGTAATGCCTTAAGGTGTAGAGAAAAGACAAAGCGAATAGCAATTTTTCCATCGTATACTTCAAATGATTTTCCAACACTGTTTCGAGTAGTTCTTTTAATAGGCAATATTTTTCAAAAATTGGTTTGCTGGCAGCACTCTTCCATTTCTAGTTAGCTCTAAAGTTCTGTTTTAAATAGAGAGCATTTTTAACAAATCCCTTTTATAAGTATGCATTATAATAAAAGTTTTGCTGTTTTTGCACCAATAGGTTTTGAGTACATAACAACAGGAAACTTTCGAAAAACGCACATCCTGTTTATCTATTATCTGTTCCAAATATTTATACTGCATTTAAATTATTCGCTACTTCACAGTTTAGAAATTTCCGAAAATTAGAATTTCCATTTACAGTGCATTTAATACTCCGAAATTAGAACCAACTGTGGTACTTATTTTTCGAATGATTTGATTTATTTTTTCGCTTTAAAAAGACATTTATAAGGTCTTTTAAGGTTGCAAAATTACAAATTCACTTTGTGTCAAAATATAAATGTACTTTTAATAGTAAAAGTGGCTGAGAAACAAGAAGCAAAAAAAAACAAGTTAATGATAGATGATATCAGAATTCTGCTGGGAATTCTGTAAATGGGCAAGGCAGCCTTGAACCGTACCACAGTGGAGCTGAGTGGACTTGTTAACGGCAAAAGTCATAGCTTTTGAAGAAGTAAAGATATTTTCAAAAATTAAAATGCATATTTTAAAGAATTCCTTAAGCTTCTGTGAATAGAGGGAGCTTCGAGAAACGAGCGAAAAGTTTTATACTATAGACAAAAAACTTCTTATCTTTGCACCTATAAAATGTGCTTATTGCTTAAACGTTAAAATATTAAAAATAAAATATTGAAAAAATAAGATGTTTCGACGAGAAAGATTTATTGAAAAATAAGCACAATTTAGAACATGAAATTTATCTATAACATGTAAGTATAAGACATATAATATCGAAATTTACGAACTTTTTTTGAAGCTACCTCTATTCACAGCATATTTATCGCAAAGGCTTAAAGAATTCTCAGAAACATGCATTTTACATTTTGAAAATATGTTTACATCTTAGAAAGCTATGACTTTTGCCGATAAAAAGTCAGTTGGCTCCACTGTGCAACGGTGTTTAAAGTAATCGTTGAAGGTTAAGGCAATATCTTTGCTCCCTCAAAATTAATGAGTTTTGCCTATAAGAAATCAGATGGCTTCACTGTGCGTCGCACTCACCACAAATCTAATCAACGAATTTTGAAAATTCTCGACAAAATGTTGAGGCCCCAAGCGTATTGGCTTACGATTCAATGGAATTCAACAACTTGCGCACTTTGAGCGTTGCAGTTGCTCCATTCCTTCACAGAATGTTTTTTTTATTATTTTAATATTCTCATTACTCAGTTTTCTATTCTCTTTAACTCCAAAACAAAAAACAAATCCAGAAACTAGAATTATTCATTAATTAAAACCTTCACTTGAACCGAATTCTTCTATGCACTGTAGTAGATTTGGAAATTCGAACTTATGAAAAATTTAAGATTGGCTTCGCACTTTTCCTGACGTTTTTGAACAATGAACCATATAAAACATGCGTCTTGGTTACCTTTTTCCACATTTTGACAGCAAAGAGTCTACGAGTTAAGTCTTTACAACTTTACTACATCTTTATGGACGTTTGAAATCAGTTTTTTTCTGATATTTCACCGTTATATTCATTAAAGTGCACATTGTGGTTTTGAGAACATTTTCGATGAAAAAAAGGCAAAGAAAATTGGAATCACACTAATGATCGAAAATATTCTGGAATATTGTGCTAACACAAAAGACGATTGCTTCAGTGGAGAGAATTATACCTGCTTTCCGCATCCGCGATTTATCGTTATTTACGCAAGGAGCGTTTCTCCTATAATCTGAATCCACATCGAAGCAGTTGTTCGTGTATTAACCCAGATATTTAAATACATTACTGTGCTTAAAAACCCCATTTCTTTCTAAAAATAGATAAAACAAGACACTTGCATACTTCAACAGAAAAATTATTATCACTAAGGTGGATTTTCAGTAACCGCTACCGATTTTCAAATTGATGTTGAAATGTTCGCAAATAATCAATTTATCTAATCCAAAGGGAACATGTGACAAATTTTTTGAAATTTATCGTTTAATTTTTTTAGAATTAAAGAAAAAAAGATTCTTTTTCTTTCGAAAGCAAAAATGTTGAGTTCATTGCCCTATAAGTCGCAATAGAATCAAGGTAGAACGAAACTGTCTGAGCAACATTGAACCCTTAATCAATTTCCTTGACCATTTGACATGAAATTCATCTCAATCGGTAGTAAGATTATCGAGTAACATGAGATTTGAAATCTCGAGTTTTTTGAAATAGCGGTTTCGAAATCAGCGAACCCAAATTTTTCAGAAACGGTATGCTTTAGCCATAGACCTTTGCGCTCAAATTTGTTGCAGAGTGTTATTAAAAAAGATCAATTTCTAAGCATTAAGTAAAACGAAACTATTCTTGGATTTATAAAGAGTTGTTCAAAAGATTTCTTGGATTCTTATCTCAAGAAGAGGCTACGGATCAACTGTTTGGAACTCTCAGTTCAATAAAAATTTCTTCTGCGCTGAGAAATGTAAATCGACCGCAACCTTTAAGCCTTTCATCATATGAGCGCCGTCTGTTGTTAATTGAGCTGTTGACACTCAAGGAAAGAGAACCCGTTTTGGGGATATGATTTCTCTCAAAACGTATTGCTAGTGACGTAGACTCCGTTTCGGCTCGACCGTATAAATCCCAAATCGTCAATCTCGATATTTTGAGCACCTTTGACTCAGGCGGTCTGCTCGTAACTAAGAAGCCTTTGAACCATTTAGTGTTCTATGGCAGCAGTATAACGTCGCTTCACAGCAAAAATCTCTACAACTCAAGTAATAATTTCATTGTTTGTTAAAAATTTTGCTATTTTTCTGTTTAACTTTTTCTACCATCAAGCTGTTTCAGTTTGGCGTTTGTAAAAGTTAACGTGAAATTTCAATTTGATTTGCAGCCAAATAGTGTAATCTGTTCTATATTCTATCGCTCGGCCTTCACTTACTTGATATTGCGTATTTCCAACTTGGGACTGCAGAAACTCTTGAAAATGTAAACAATTCCATTGAGTAATTCCTACTCGACAATGATTCATCAAAGTCAAACTGAAGTGTGCTAAACCAAAGACCAAAGTAATGATACGCTAGTCACTATGCTGATTTCTAAGAAAACCAAAACATTCAGGCGTAACATTATAATTGATGGCATTTTTATCAGTTACTGTGAATGCTACTCACTATCAAAATGAGTCTTATTAAAAGTAGTGCCAAAAGAGCAGCAGAGCAGAGCAAAAAGGGAGAACTACTATTAACTGATAGGTCGTTTTTATAGAAAACTGATAAGACATGCCAAACAACCAATCAAAATTATTAAGACTTTGTCGGTTAACAGACACTAATGACAAAAACCCCCGCCCCGTGTAGTGAGCGGGTTATAGAATATCACCTCAGCAGGTCATAGCTTGTCGTATGAGGCGACTAACAATGACACTTGGTTCTTTCGAGACCAGTAGGCCTTAAAAAGGTTGTGCGTAGGGTTTGGGAACCACCACGTAAAACCACAATCCCAATGAAAGAATGTATTTACATCAGGCCGTAACCCGATAACGGGTTGTTATGGCCAGTTACACAAAAACAACAAGCTAAAAAACAACAAATGCCAGGTAATTGGCAAAATATTGCGGCTTACAGCCAAATGCTTTAGACCACATTTTGCTATGCTCCTAAGAGCATGACCACAATTGCTTAATAAGATTTGCAAATCTAATGAATTTTGCGTTTAATTTGCAATTAAGTCATTAAAATTATCGACTGTTTTAGTGCGCAAGTTAGTGGGTTTCTTTTACCAATAGCCGACTCTTCCAAGAACTCTGCATAATGAAGCCAATAAATATAAATTTCACATACAAACAAACAGCAACAACACCAGCAACAAACGCTAAGACAAACGGCCAAATGACAGCAACACAACGGCCTCCACCACCAACAACTACAACTTCCATCATTATATTGTTTGCCTTGTAGACGCGTTTGTAACGTTGATGTGTTCATAGCGGTTTCATGTCAAAACAAAAAGGGGCGCTCAACCGCCCGAGGGGTGGCCCTGGGCCAAGGATACGCATGTCCTGGCTAAATTGATGGCTGGTGGCTTGTCTGGAATATGCTGCTGGCAGGAAGGTAGCTTGTAATAAGCTAAACGAGAAACAAGTAACGCATTTGTCTTGATGCTGTCTGATAAAAGTGTGCCCAGCCTCAATAAGGGGGACCCCGAGTAAATTTGGCCAGCTGCGCTTATAGAGTCATAGATTCGAGGGAGGGTGGCTATTTTGTGGCTCAGACGGACTTACATCAAAAGTCGTAACCGGGTGCTGATGGTGTTGTTGATTGGAGCGCATTTGTCGTGCTACAAATGTTAACATTTCATGGCAGCTCAAAACGATAAAAGTCTGTGCGAAAAACTTGGGGGCGTAAAATATTTGAAATTTGTAATTTTGTAGGCTAACTTGCTAATCTCGATGAAAGGCACTCGAATCTATGCCGCAAGTGACAATTTGCTTTGACAAATTTGTAACTGTAGCTTCAAGCGAGGCTTAGTTTTAATTCATGTTGCAGTAAATCAGAGCCGGTGATGCCTTAACTTTACTTTTTGTAAAAAATGCCATGCAAATATAGCATAGGAGTCAAATATATACCTTACAAATACTACTTTTTGCCTTGTCGTCGAAATTATATGATTACGAAGCGGAGAACAGCAAATACGAAAGAACAACGTTTGTATCTTAAATATATTTGGTTGTTGTTTTTTTTCTTCTAACGTATACAGTAAATGTTTTAATTCAAATCAATTTTTACCTGCCTAAAACGCAACTTATCCAGGTGAAACTTATATTCTACATACCACAAACATTTTATCTTTCAAATGGCATAGGTTTTACCCGAAAACGTTGCGTTTTTGCGAAGTAATCGGTACCACACTGAACTTTTGCTTAGCTTATTTATATATAAAGATTCGATATTAAAATCATAACTTTTGATTCCTTAAGCGTTTGGTTTTTAAAATTGAAAAAAAGAACAAAAATTTGCAAAATTTAGTGAATTCTGCTAATGTGGTCGATGTATAGTTCTTGCCATTAACTTCCTAATGATTATTGCGTGTAAATATTGACCGCGACTACGCTTCAAGTGGTCCATCCGGATTATGAAATTTTGGCATACTTTCTCTAATATATCGACTGGTATCTCAACAATAACACGAGTTATGTTGTCTTTCAAGGCGGCAATAATTGCTGGCTTATACGTATAGACGAGAGTAAAGTACGAAATCATTGAGCAGCATCGACCGTAACGTTATCATTTTTGAAAAAATACGGCCCCATAAACCACACCAAACGGTAAATTTTTGTGGATGTCTTGGTAATAGAATTCATAAATTTGCAAACGTTGCTCAGGCGTAAATTCTTCCAAAATTAACTGAGCATTTTTTACTTTGTCACGAATCACGAGTGAACTGTCAAAAAACCAAACAGCAAATAAATCAACCGCTACAATATATATGTTCTTAACTGGCCATAAAATCCCATTACCTGAGAGCATCCGCTAATATGGAAGAGGCACCATCCTAATAAAGGAACCCATTTAGAGCCCAGGGAGGCCTTCGCTGCGCACATTAACTCACTACTCTAACACCGGCTCCCGATTAAAGCAGCTATCAAGGGGGCACCACGTTGAGATTGTGCGTCAACTTGTTTAAGATAGAGACAGGTATCATCCAGGTCATTTCCCGGTGCATGAAGATCTGAAGCTTTCACTCAGTTACACCAGAACCCAGGCCCACCCACAATATACAATTTATGTATGTATATGGATACATATATTACCATCAAACTCAAATACACATAAGTTTGAGTAAAATACAAGTCATTGAATCTACAAATATTGTAAGTATCGCAAAGAAAATACGTTTTCTTAACTCTGTATGACTAAATTGGAAATTAATGAGAAAAATTAAGTCAAAGAATGTTATGAAACAGGATTTCTATAAAACGGCCATTAAAGTCTTTCGGTTCAGTTTTGAATCATTTGACATCACCACTCATTTCACCATCATGGTGCTACAGAAGGCGCATCGGGTGGTGCAATATATTCTTGGTGTGTTTGTCCGACTTTTTAGATATCCAGGAAGCGTTTGACCGCGTTGGCATGGGGGTTTCCTCTTCAAGCTCGAATTCCTTCTTCTAGCTGCGCAGTTCCATCTGTTGACGTCGTACCTTGAGGGCTGCTTGGCCTCTTCCTTACACTTGGTACACTGCGGACTTGCCGGTGCTGATTGCACCAAACTCAATGATTGCCGCATATGCAGCTCGGCTTGTTCCTATTGAGTGGCGGCGCCGGTCATACAGGATTTTGTGGTTGACTTCGGTGGGGATATTGCAGGCAATGTCAAGGCGTTTGTCCTTCGGTAACGGTCACCATGGAAATACTGGATGACTTCGACAGGTGGTCTTGCAGGTGGAATATTGCAGTCAATCAGAGTCAGCACTGCGTGTTAACGCTCAGGCAAGGCATTTGTCCTTCTGTCCTTCGGCGTCAGTCAACCAGGATTTACTGGATGAGTTTTGGTTGGTGGTCTTGCAGGTCGCATGTTGCACTTAGAGTCAGCACTGCGTGTTTTCCCTCAGACAAGCCGTTTGTTCTGCGGTCAGCGCAGCGGTCCTGTGCATGCCTTTGGAAAAGCGTCTTACCTGGCAATACCACATATTGCAATAACCATAGCTTAAAAAGTGCAACTGGCTCTTGCGTCCTAGAAGCTAGTTGAGTCTGAATAATAAGGTGATTGTTTACAAGTCATTAATTGTGCCTACATGAACCCACAGCTTGCTTGTTGCGGCCGCTTCCAATATCGCTTGGCTGCAAGCGATGAAAAACCGAGCTCTTGGACTCATTACTGCGTCCCAGTGCTGTGCGCGTAACTCCGCGATTCTTCATGATTTACGTATGCCCACTTTGAAATATGAGCTAAATCAGTCAATCTAGCCGGTATAATGACCCACGTCAACCCCTTGGCAGTGGAGTTGGCTATTAAAACATGCAGGACGTTGAGGCTAACCCAAAGGAGGCTTCGTGAGTTATTCCAAAGATGGAAGTAGCAGCCCTTTTTCACACATCTACAAGAAATCTCTCAGCCAAGTGGTCACGACAGCTTGTTCCGATGCACCGAAAATGGGTTTCTATACCGCGAAAAGAAGAAATTGAAATAGCTGCAAGCAAATTTTCCAAACCAAGTAAATGTTTTGGACCTATCTGCTTTCTAAATAAAAATCATGCATTCAAAATTCATTTAATTAAGTCAAACTTTTAACGTAATCAGTTTTGCAAGTTTCTCAATGTCTAAATCCATGTAATTTAATCATTTTTCTTAACTTTAGGAAGTGTAGAAGTAGTGGCCTATGTCAAGAAGCAGATCGTGTAATGGACTCTCACTAAACCCACACAATTTCCAGCAATTTCTATACGACTTTGACTTAATTTTCATGTGAATTCACACAAAATGCGACAAAATGTTCATGAAAGAGTTCCAACTCACTTGAAGATAATTCAGTCACATCGACAAACTACTTTTGGGCTGTATTTCGCTTGAAACAAACATCTGGTACATTATTTGTTTACCGTTGTGTTGAATTTCAGTTGAAATTGTGATTTGTATTAAAAACTGAATAGATTTCTGTATAAAAAATTTGAATCAAATTTTACGTATTTGCAAGAAAGTTTCGGATTACCATGAATTTCAGGATTTCTGTGAACTTCATGGATATAAAGACTTGCATTCAACTCAAAGCTTCCAAAATCCGCCAGCCATTTCGCTTGAGATATACATTTAAAGCCTTCGCCGCAGAACCTTCATTCCTTTCGGCCCTTCGAGCCCCTTTACCTATTCCAGTCTCAATCAGACACCAAAGCTACGCCTCAAGCTGCTCAAAAATTCACAATCCTTCAAGCACAAAATTTGCCTTTTTTCCTGAGCAGGGGAGACTGCTATTTTTGTTTTGTTCTATTTTGGCTCAAAATGTTTTTTATCAATTCCCAAAAGGATTGCCAGGGCCAGGCACTTAACGTAAGGCATTAGACTCAAGCGAAAAAGGCAATGAAACCCTCAGGCAATACGCACGATAAGCTAAAAGCGACCATTTTTTTTTTGCTCCGGTTTCGTTGTATAATCGTAAAATGAAAGCAAATCCTAACCAGAGCACAATACACAGAGACACACACTTTGTACTTATGTAACACTGCCGCAATTTTCTTGTTGCAGTCCAACGCCTACAATTTCTTTTATGATCCAACTGGGCGTATGCCTATAAATCAAAACATTAAGTGGGCGTGGCACTGCGCCTATGTAATAGCGCACCTAATGTATGTGTGTGTGTGTGTGTGTGTGTGTGTGTGTGCGTGTTGTGACTTATAGCATACAGCGCTCGCCTCAAAGTATGCTACGGAAAAAATGGCTGGCTTGAGCTTATGTTACAAATTGATTTGCACATAAATAACTTATAACATTTATTACAGTTTTTTCTCTTCATTATTTGTGCCCTTAACATAAATTAACTCTCCCAGCATTTCTTATGCTATGGTTAATTTAGTTGTTCGCAGTAAATTTGATAAATGGACCTAGTAGGATTAGCATCAGGAAGGCCAACCGAAAGCGAACTATTTTCTATGGAACTGGCTATTTATGTACTACGTTGTGTAACAAGCTTTGCTAATTAAGATTTATGTTGCCAGTGTACTCTTTTCATTTCTAGTTTGAAAGTTAATTTCATATTTCCTATAAATTTAAGTTAAACCAAAACTGGAAAACTGTTAAATTAACTTGGACATATAGGAGCTCTGTTCCATTAGCCGGAAGCGCTGCTATGCAGTGATGCGAGCAGTTAACGTACACTGATTAGATAGCGTCTACGCAGCTAGGTTTCCTGCATCTTTCAATGACTTTAGGAGCAGCGGGGAAGAAGAATCAGAGCTCTTTGGTTCTGACCTTTGTGAGCAAAGCAGAAGTATATATTATTATTATGGTAGCACAACGAGCAGCTTTAAATCATATGTGTCCCATCTTAATATCACCTTACATATGTTCAAGGAGAACATGATGACATAACTAACTTGTCAAAGTTTCATTAAATCAAGTTATTTCACAATTCGGTCTATTCATGCCTGTTCCCAATTCGGATTACGAATGAAATGACTGCCCAGCTTAAGCTTCTAGATCTTAGGCTAGTTATGAAAAAAGTCAAGATACTTTCTTTCTTAACCAGCCATAATAATCCGTTATCGGGTGCAGAGCTATACTCTGCGCCTCTGCTTTGCGCGCGCCTTCTCCAATCGGTGATAAGAAATATAGTTAACGTGCTTTCTATCTGATTCTTCCAACGGAGATATGGCGTACCCCTTCGTCGCATTCGATTAACAGCGGCATTGAACACCTTTCTTGCAGTAGCTTCTTCATCCATACGTAAATACGCAGGATTGGACTGTGTCAGTATCGTCGTACAGTTCAAAGGGTTCGTTGCTTCATCGAATGCGGTAGTCGTTGCCAACGCATACAGGGCCAAAGATCTTACAGAGTACTTTCTGCTTAAACACTCCAAGGGCATATTCATCAGACTGCGTCATTACCCATGGATAAACGTCTTATAGTGTGTTAGTTTCGCATGGCAAGAGTGGTCTCTACTACTCATTTACCTACTGAGACCACAGTAACATCATAGTCATAAGACTTCGTCATCAAAGCATACTTTCAAATATCAATCTGAGAGTCCAGCCGCGGCAAATCTCTGCTCGAGGAAAACAAATACTTTGTCTTGCTCTCAACGGTTCCGGTAACTGCTCGCTTAGTACGTCCAATAACATAGATATAATCTGCGTAAGCAAGTACTTGAACACTCTTATAGTACAAGTTTGTCCCGTTCCGATGTACTTTGATCTTTTTCAATACATTCTGCACCAAAAAGTTGGAGAGCTTGCTGGAGAGCTCATCGCCTCGTCTGAAGCCTTCGTATCACAAGGTTCGGAAAAGTTCTCTCCAACTTTGACGGAGCTGCGTGTGTTGCTCCACGTCATTCTGCATAAGGATACTGAATTCAGATATAGGTGATTCCCCCAACGGGCAATCAATTGCTTTATAATCGACAAAGTGTTGGTGGGTGTCGATTTGGAATTCAAGATACTACTTGGTACAAATACTAAGGTAGTATTTGCTATACAGACATTTGTGTGGAAGAACTTTTAAATGTCTTTCAAGAAATGAGACATAAGACACAGAAAATACAAAAAAAGATCATTCATTTTTTAACATAAGATTTTAAACCGAGAATATAAGATAAAGCAGAAATTGGATTGTCCTAAGAGCGAAAGGAAAAGCATTGGAATATTTGCACTAAGAATGGTTGCAACAACAAAACCAAAGAATTATGCGCTTTGCGTTTGAAAACCAAAACCAAAGAGCATAGATGTAGCGAATAGACTCAGTTAGAATTTAATTCAGTTTGTACTCATTTGTACAAATTCTAGATTGTTACACCTAATCGTTTTTCAGGGTATACTAAGCCATTTGTGTGGACAGAAGCAGTATTTAAGTGAAGTGCCACTTTTCTATTCGGTGCAAATCTGTAGAGTATTGGGCAATTTATTAAAATTATGTAACATTTTGAAGATTCAGCGAGTTCTTTGACATCCTTTAACTGGTGCCGCCCAAGGGCTAGAACGGCACTTAGCAATCAAAACTCGCAACCCGCGCTCATCTCTAATTACCGCCTCTTACAATTTGTTACCTCACATTTTACTCAGCTTACAAATTTCGAGCAATTAAGAAAAGTTGTTTTTTTTTCTTGCGGTCGCCCTTGCAACAATGAGAAATGAGGTAAGCAATTAAGTTAACCCAGTTAAAGCGTGAAATCGATAGGGGCCAAAGCCAATGCAAGACCGCAGTTAACAAATGCAAGACACATGTCTGCAACGACAACAACAATAAGAACAATAACCCAAAGCAGCAACAACAACAATTAAACTTGAAACACAAATGTCGTCGCTGCTGCTACTCAAGTGGCAAAAGGAAGCACTTGCCGGCAGAAGAGGGTTAAGGCTATTGTAGTACTTACAAAGGGCGAGCGAATGGTTCGGTTCGGTACGGTTCGTCTGTTAATCGATCAAGTGAGCTGAACAATGCTGAACCCTGGGCCAAGTGCTTGGTGGTGGATTACAAAACAACAACAAGCAAAAAAAGCAAGAAAAAATAAAAATAGAAGAAAAATGTGTCCAAGTGCCTCAAGGTGAGTGAGTGTGGGCATGAGTGAGTGTTGGAATGAGTGAGTGTTGGAATGAGTGGGCGACAAATGAAAATCCTGGTAAAGCATGAAAATTCATTAACGCCAGGCAGTTCATTACACACACACACACACACACACACACACCCACTCACATACACGGACAACATTCACAAATCGAGCATACAAATTGCCTACGTGCCATTTATCAATGTAGTGGCAGCTTAAATTAAGCAATAGTGTTGAGTTCAGTAACAGTCAGCGTTATAAATATGCGCACACGCCTCAGTTAACACACGCAGACACATAGCCAGAACTCAATAATTGGCAAAGGAAGCGGAATACAACCCTGTCGGCCAACCCTCCTACGCACACTTAAGCAAAGCAGCTTACAACACTTGCGGAAAAGTTCCAAGTTTGCGCTCAGTGTAGACAACACTTCTAAGGATTTGCTTTACCTTTTGTCAAGTGCCTCAAGCAGCGTGTGAAAAATGCGGCTTAGCATAAACATTTAAAGGTTACACATAAATATATTCCCGATATTTTTATGTGCTGTTTATTTTGCACCCCTGTCAATACCGTTCATAAATATGCAACGAAGTTTGCACTTCTTTTTTCTGTAAATTTCCTTTTTTTTAATTTTAATGATTTACGCAAAACATTTCGAATTGTTGTTTGTCTGTTGCCGAGCAACGACGCATCTGTTTGGATACAAGCAAAAACTTCGAGCAAGAAAACTTTACCGTTAACTTTGGCTACATTTTTCCCCTGCCCCCGTTCGGCTCATGTTATATGCAAGCAGCCGGCAGAGCAGCAACTGCCGCATAGGTAGTATTTTTGTTCCGAACCCTTCAGGGGCATGGAAACGAAATTCTATTTTACGCTGATTACCTCGTCAGACAGCCATGCCGTCTGTCACGCCCCCACTGGTGACTCCCCAAAAAGCACACGAAGCGCATAGAATGGAAGTGTTTTTTTGTATACTCTTTCGGTAGCAAAATGTATAATGTGTTTGTTAAAAAGTTTGTAACGCTTTAAAGGAATCTCCAGGGACTCTGTAAGGTATGAAGCTGAGTGAGAGTGAGTGTGTCATGAATTTTCTTTATCCTAGTTTTAAGAAGAAATTTGTCAGAATCGTCGAATTCGATGCCTTCTTTTTAGGTTTAATCGCTTAAACGCCTTGTTATGTTTGCACATAAACGAAGCAGATTCTAAGTGTGACCGTGTGAAAATGGTAGTGTTCGAAACTCTAGTAGCACATTAGAAGATATGTGGAAATGCGTCGGATATGCTCTCCAACTAGTTTCTGCATAAGAGGTATTCTTCAGTTTAAGTAACTACCGGCTCCTTGCAGTTCCTGTAGCTGTTCTCGACAATTATGCTCAGTTTCTAAGCTTCTTCTAATGAGCTCGCACCACTACCAATTATCTGCAATACGTTATCTGGAACTGCAGCAGAAGTTGAATCTGACGTTGAGTACTTTTGGTACTTTTGTTTGGTTTGCTTTGGTAGATCGCTGTATAGCGAGTGTTAGGAAACTCACAGGTCTTTGCAAGTACACGAATGCGCTTTTTGGGAAGTGACGCATCCAACATGAGCGAGGTGTACACAATCTTCTTGCGTAGTCTTCACGCATTGCTACGGGAATCGGGAAGATTATGTTAATAGGGGCTCTCTATGCAAGACTTCTCTGTTTTCGTACTATTTTCTTATTTTAACTGTCCTTTCTCTCCCTTAACTTGCACTATCGGGCATGGAACACGGGAAAAGGCTGTCTGAATGCTGGGAATGGGTCAACTTTCTATGATGACGCATCGCACCCACAACTATTCTCCGATTAGTTTTATCGTCAGTATTGCTTTGGTTGAAAACGTCTACCTGTCAGACGTGACAATTTGGAATTACTAATGGACGCTTGCACAGCTTTTAATGCCGCTTGAATTTCCCCAAATTCATTGATATTTTGCTGCATTCCATGAATATATTAAGAGCGTTTTCGTACAGTCTTGTCTGGTAATTTAGAGGAATCATGGCACTGTACGGCATAATGTCGATCGAACTATCTCCAAAGCCTTGAATTTTAGTTTCCAGCAACGCAAAAATGTTGACCTATCTACGTTAGCAGACGATATTAATGGCATAGATAATTTCAGGAGTGTACCTTCAGGCATCGATAGAGCTCAGTGGCGCAACTGATTGTGTTTTATAATATAAATAAGTGTATTTTACTTTACGTACTATATGAATGTTTCCGTAGCTAGCTGTCACTGGAATATTCGATCTATTAGCCATGGTGAGGTACTCGGTGTGCGGTTCAGAGTAAAGGATCTTCCATAAAAAAATGGTTGCAGAAATATGATTTCTTGGATGGTCTTTTAGAAAACTTAGTTTATGTAAAACCACAATTCCGATAAAAGAATGTATTTACATCAGGCCGTAACCCGATAGCGGGTTGTTATGGCCAGTTAAGAAGAAGAAGAAGTGAAACAAAAACATCGATAGTGCGCTACAAAGGAAAAAATCGAAATATCGATAGGTGCAATCGATAGTTAGCAGCTTTACTACTAAGTTCATAAATGACTAAGACTTTAAGCCCAACAAAAATGTTGAATTAGTTTCAAAATATAGAAAGCTAGTTGAAGAGTATAGCAGCTTCGGTAAGTAAGAGTGAAGTTAGAGTTCTCTTTTGTCTTTGGCTTCCTTTGGGGGGCTGAACCTAAAACAAACATTATGACAATGCTGTTTGCTTTTTGCTACAATTTAAATTATCTTTGTTGTTGTTGTTTTTTCTTGGGTCATAAAGCAGTGTAGCGATTCTTGACAGTGGTAAAAAGGGCAGCGGCTGCCGCTGTTCCCAGGACAACAATAAGGTAACAAAACCCAAAAAAAAAGCAACAACACACAGGATCAGCTAGGCTGTTTAACAAGGTGAATGATGAAATGCAAGATTTATGATGAGTAAATAACACACAGAGCGCACTCTGTGCTTCCCCAGCTTCATATCTCCAGTTTCAGCTGCTTCAGTTGCCAGGCAGCTCGCGTTGCCGGGCGTAAATTTCATTTTTATAACACAAATACAAATGAAAACCCATGTTAGTAAAGTAAAGTAAAGTATCTTATAGCAGCTTGACTAAAGCACTTCGAGGCTGATTGGATTTCTGTTATGAAAGCTTTTCCGAGAGCAAGTGCAAAGTGAACTTAGTGCTGTCTTCTTTTGAGCACTTTAAAAGCAGCTGAAAACTAAAATGGCAGCCATTAATATTTCAGCACTAAAAGCAGTTCAGGCTGCTTTAAAAGCGTTAAGCGTTCAAGTCAAATGCGAAATAAACTTCACGAGGTGGCTTTCACGTACAGCCTATATCATTAACGAGAACTTTGAGTAATTTTCATGATTTTTATTATTTGTCTTTTACTCGAGCAAAAACTTTATAAAATGTGACTGCGTTTTACCTCACTAATTGCATGCAGCTCGTAACAAGGCCAATCTCAAGTTGCCAACAAGCAACTGCAGGCCAAAGGCAAAAACACAAGCCGTGTGGGGTCAAAGCGATGACAGGCGGGCAGCGTGTGGTTAAGGCAAGCGCAAATATGAAAAGGAAACCAAATACGGCTCCCAAGGATAATGAAGCAGCAACAACAACAACAAAAACTACAGCCGCAGTGTACAAAACCAGCTGAGTAAAAAATCTGCTGCAGAGAGCAAAACTCAAGACTTTTCTATGGCACTTATGGCTTTTTGAGCAAATGTTTAGGTAGCCTTATGACCCCGGCACGTTCAAAAGGACGTAATCATTAAAGCTTTTCATGCATTTCATATGCTGCTGGGAAATTCAGCAGATGTCTGTCGGATTTAGGCAAGCAAAGCGTAAAAAAATCAATAAAATACAAATTATGACAGCGTCAAAGTAAATTGCTGCAAAATGTGCGTATGTCCTTCAATCATTTGTGGCGCGTTTGTTATTTTACTGTTATGAAAATTAACATTTTCATGTTTCCACACGTTTCTGCACTTGACTTGAGCCACAGCCGTGCAACCCCTAGAACAGCACAAAGGAACCCCACCAAAAACAGAAGTAGAAGAAGCAGAAAACAAAGGCTTTTCAGGAGCAACCCCCAGGTCAAGTAGTATATGAGATTGTCAAAGCAAGGACTCACCTGGTGACACGGACTAACCGAAAAAGTTGTTCAAAAATTAAAGTTGTCGCTACAAGCAGTCGAAAAAAAAACCGACACACACAGACACCCGTAATTGACTCATGTGCTCGGGGGCTGCCGGAATGGGTGTGTGTGTGTGTGTGTGTGTACGTGTGATGTTACCGCATGCTGCCCAACTTCAAGCGCAGGTCTGCTGCACCGCCCCCAAGGCTTATGGGCGGGGAAGCACACACACACACACACACACACACACACACACACAAAGTAACATGGTCATGAAAATTTAATGACAAAACGAAATGTTTTTGTTACACATACACAAACACAACCTGAGATAGGCATATAAAGCTCATTTATGCCCTGCACACGTAGCAGTCCAGTTCTTTGGGGGTTGAAATTGGATCAGAATTGATAAGTACGAAACGAGCTGAGAATGAGAGCATCATTGTTAGTTCCCTGCTGCATATGCATAAAGAATAACCTTAAAGGTGAGCTCAAAGCGTACCAGAACTAGTAGAAATTTCGAAAAAGTACTTTGGAAACTTGCCTAGAAACTGGGTACAATATCTTGCATCTAGAATCATTACATTATTATAGAAATAGTCCCAATATTCCCATAAAAGAACATTAAACTGCTTTGGGCATGTTTACGTCACAGACATATTCATTAGCCAATTTCTTGAGACGGCAAATCGTACAAGCGAAGTCAGGGTACTTTCCGTGAGTACTCTCCATGATAGCTCTGGCGAGCATAAAGAGTTACCTAGTTTTCACATTAGTTCGAATGTCGATGAGTTAGGTTGTGGCCACGCATGTTTTTTGGATTTAACGCAAATTTAAGGGTGTGTTTTTGCGTCTATAAATAGATACAAATGTAAGACATGTAAACTTGATTGTGTGAATGCCATGGCAGTGTTTTCTTTTACAGCTACGAGGGTGGATTTGCTTTTCCCTGAAGCGGTGGACATTTAGGGAACCGATGTCGACAGAGTGATCATACCTTACTAAGTGTACACTGAGCGAACTTTGTTTTCTATTTGTAGATGGTAGTACGCAGCGAAAGGCGCTTCTATTATCGCTTTGGGTTATTTCATTGTGTACTCCATGTGTAATGTCACTGTCAAAGTCTCTTTTGGCGGCACGCTCTGGGGCCCCCACCGTCCCAAGTTGCGCCTCAGTGGATGAGCTGTGTCGCACGTAGGGCCGATCACAATGGACGATTGTAACGACCGAAAATTGTTATTTAACAATTTTCGCATATTCCGAGTTCTCATAAATTTATAATTTGTAAACAAAATAAAATGGTAAACAAGGCAAGAATATTTGAAAAACCTTCGGGGTGTTTTGCTTGTCTAAAAACCTAATGAAAGCTAAATTACACTAGACAGCAAATAAATGCACCTGGATGAAAATGAATCTGAATCCGAAACGCCTTGTTGCTAGAGTAAACAAATTCGCGCGTTGACCATATTTTCCTTTTCAAACTTTATAATTATAAAAAAAAATCTGGTAAATTTTCTTGTTTCGAGATAAGTTCGAGATAAATGTTCTTTAACTTTTTTCCAAACGGGATAACTAGTGCGATTCATGTCCGAGTGACAAGGCAATACAATGATAACTTTCATTCTAAACTTCGAAATTCAAGAACATAATAAATTACTTAAAGATGAGAAAAGGCAATAAAGTTATTAGGGATGGTAAAAAAGTGTTATGGTGAAAAATGTCAATCCCATTGAAAAATGTGTTATTTGGAAACATTAAGCTTTTCATGAATAGTCACAAAACCCGCCATCGTCCAAAGTCACAAATCGTGACGTCATGTATGAACAAAGCCTATGCAAAACTTTTAGCGTATTCTGAAAATTAAAAATATAGTCCCAGCACTTGTTTTGATAGTACATAATACTCCAATATGTAATTGATCTGATGTGAATTGCATGAACTTTGTAAACTTTGCAAAATATGCAACAAATGTGGCCTGAATTAAAGGCCTATGGCTAAATCATACCTTCTCCGGTAAATTTTTGGTCGCTGATTTCAAATCTGGATATCATTGGAAATTCTCTAGCACCGTTTTCGAAATATCGCTATTTCAAAAACTCGAGATTTCGAAAGTTGCAATGTCAGCTAAGCTCACATATCTCAGGAACCTTACAACAAATTTATCGGTAAATTAATTAATTAGCCAAATTTAAAGTTTGGCGTCATGTATTAAGCCACTAGTTTAGAGAGGGTTAATCGATTGGTTATATTCAAGAAACAGCCTAAATGTGAGTTATCATCTGAATCGAAAAAATGTAAAACTGCTTAGATTTCCTATCAAAGATACTTCACATATATTGTTGCAAAGTATGACGAGAACCTTTCAGATTATCTGTAAGGATTTCGAAAAGCAAACTCAGTTGTTAACGTTATAATTTAAACTTTAATGATTACTATAGGTATATATATTTAATTGCGGTGGCGGCGGCATATAACTACGTTTCAATTTTGTATTTTTGTCGGCGTCTACTCGTTTTGGCGGCACATTTCGAACTCCTCCTCCACTGCTATCCTCAGTGTCCAGTGTGACCACAAAATTAGACTGACCGTACTTAAAATTATACTTATCGATAACAAACGTTAATTTGAAACTATTTAAACAATTTCAAATCAAAATCAAATTTCAAATATAAATGGCAGTTATAAATCGGTTACTTTCAAATAATAATAAATATTACATTATCCTTAAAAAATGCTACCAAAGATTAGCAAAAACTGTTTCTTATCGTACGAAAGAAGCTTTAAACTTGTGTTCAAACCTTAACCTTCCAGCTGTGACTGCCTTCAGCAAGTACTCAGCTTGCAAGCAAGGTTGAGCTGCTGAAGCGAATCCCTTAAAGATAAATTCCTAAAAGTACACTATGTATACTATATGCACGACTTCAAGGAGCGCACAAAAAGGTTGCCCTGGCCTTACCTAACTTACCTTCCTTTCAATCTTGAGAGCTGCACGCGTGGTTGATTTTTTGTGCACTCGACCAGGAACTGGTGCTCCTTGCGTGCTCTTCAAGTGGTGCTTAGCCGACGAGGTTTCCAATTTTAGTACGCTTTTCTTTGTTGTTGTAGTGCTTTGTGTGTGCCGCTTCGAGGTAAAGCAATAATTGTAATTACAGGAGCGTGCAGGTTGCGTAAATACTTATATACTATATGCCTCAAGTGGTATATGGGCTAAGAGCTGTAGTCTTTAATTAAAATTACTATATACTAATTACATTTAATGCCCATGATAATTGTTACATATTTGATAATTTATTTATGTGAATTTTAGTATTTGTTTTATGATTGAAATGTGTGTCACTAGTGCAAAGAAATCTACTAATTGTGAAAAATGTATAAAAACTTTGATAAAAACTAACAAATGAAATGAACTAATATTAACAATACAATTTTTGTTCACCAGCAGACATCCTTTTGCTACACAGAAACAACATTTCAATCATAAAAGCAAACAATTTACTAAAAAAAAAAACTTTAATTTAAACTAAAAAGCAAGCAGTATGTGCCTACTAGTTAAAAAATTGAAATTCTTATGCACTAAATAATAAATGAAAAATAAACTAAAATGAGACTAACGAAATCTTGTTTCTGTGTCGTTAAAGGTTGTCCACTGGGATGCCCACTTGCACACAAACAACAACAGCAACTACAACACGCAAACATGTAAAATCACAAAAGCAGCAGCACAGTTAACCAAAAACAAAAACAGGAGAAAAGAAAACCAACGACAAACCACCTCAAAAGCGACCAAAGCACAGGCAAAGTGAGCTGCAGCAATTAAAGTAAAGGAAACGGAAGCGGCCATATTGTAGCAAAGCGTTGCACAATTTCCGGCAGACATGCCAATGAGAAGTGGCCAAGCTTTTTGGTAAGAGAACAGCTGAAGTAGCCGCAGCAGCTGCCAGAAACATTGAGTACAAAGCAAGTGAGCAAGCAAAGAGAGCGCAAGCATAAGAGAGCAACAAAGCAGTTGACGCAAGAGAGCGCCTGCACTCACATTACGTAGAGCTTAGTTTAAGAGCAACAACAAAAATGGCCTCATTTCAAATACCCTTGATCAATCTGGAGCTGCGCGAGGTAAAGGAAATAGTATGGGAAAAGGTGCAAGAGCCAGTGAATCAGCGTCGCCTGATCTTGGTCATTGTCTCCATAGCGCTGTTGCTGGACAACATGCTGTATATGGTCATAGTGCCTATAATACCCGACTATCTGCGCGAGATTGGCGGCTTCAATGATGGACCCCTTGCGCCGCTATTGCGCGATAATATAACCGGTGAAGTTATACCCATGCATCACGATCATCATGGTCAGGACTCGGCTACGGGCATACTATTTGCCTCCAAGGCCATTGTGCAGCTGATGGTGAATCCCTTCTCGGGCGGTTTGATAGACAAAATTGGCTATGACATACCCATGATGGTTGGGCTGACCATTATGTTCTTCTCTACGGCAGTATTTGCGTGCGGCAGCAGCTACAGCGTTTTATTCTTTGCGCGCTCGCTGCAGGGCGCCGGCTCTGCCTTTGCGGATACCGCGGGTCTGGCCATGATAGCCGATCGCTTTACGGAGGAAAACGAACGCTCGCAGGCTTTGGGCATAGCGCTGGCCTTTATTAGCTTTGGCTGTCTGGTGGCGCCACCTTTTGGCGGTGCGCTCTATCAGTTTGCGGGCAAGGAGGTGCCTTTTCTTATACTGGCGCTGGTTTGCCTGCTGGATGGACTGATGCTTCTGCTGGTCATGAAACCTTTTAAGGACCAAATCAAACAAAGCAGAGAGGTGCAGGATCAGGTTATACCCATTTGGCGTTTACTTATGGATCCATATATAGCTGTCTGTGCTGGCGCCTTGACCATGTCCAATGTGGCCTTGGCCTTCTTGGAGCCAACCATATCGCTGTGGATGGAAGACACTATGACTACGGACAACTGGAAAATAGGCATGGTCTGGCTGCCCGCCTTCTTTCCGCATGTCTTGGGCGTGATTATAACCGTCAAAATGGCACGCAAATATCCGCAGCATCAGTGGCTAATGGCTGCCGGTGGTCTGGCGCTGGAAGGACTCTCCTGTTTTATTATACCCTTCTGCAGCGGCTACAAAATGCTCATGCTGCCCATCTGCGTGATATGCTTTGGCATTGCGCTTATAGACACTGCCCTGCTGCCCACTTTGGGCTATTTGGTGGACGTGCGTTATGTGTCCGTCTATGGCAGCATCTATGCCATAGCGGATATTTCCTACTCCATTGCCTATGCTGTGGGTCCAATTATAGCTGGCGGCGTGGTGGAAGCCATTGGCTTTACGGCGCTTAACTTTTTAATAGCCTTCTCCAATCTGGCCTATGTGCCCGTGCTGCGCAAGCTGCGCAATATCTATGACTTTAAGCCGTTCGAGAATGAGGCTAATATACTGATGCAGGATCCGCCGAACAAGGAGTATCAAACGTATGTCATGCATGATCAAAAGCCGGTGGATGGTGAAATCAAGAATCATTTGGAGTACGGCCAGCAGTATCAGCAGGAGCAGGAAACAAATTTGGATGAGCAGCAGTACGGCTATCAGGCACAGCCGGGCTATCAACAGAGCGCTGTGGGCTATCAGCAGGATCAAGGCGGCTATCAGCAGCAGGGTGGCTATCAGCCGGGCTATCAGGAGCAGGGCGGCAGCTATGCACAGCAGCAGCCGCAGCCACAGCAGCGCGTGGCCAATCCGTTCCAGCAGCCGCAACAAGCTGGCAACATAAGCAGAGCACCAGCTGCGCCTGCGAATCCCTTCAGACAAGGATTTTAAACTGTTGTCTAATTATAATTATGTATAACTTTTTATTAGTCCCACATTGTTTGTACATTCTGTTAAAGCAAATACTTTATCTTTAGTTGTTGTATTTCAAGCTGTTATACCTCTATATATATATATATATATTAACTAGTATTCTAGGCAAGTGGTACGTACACTATAACAAAACATACACTACATATGCGTATAGTTAAATCAAAGACAAAAAGCTAATCAAGCACCGCAACAGTTATGTTTTCTATGTATTATACACGCGTTGAACTAAGTCAAAGCTAAGCAAATAGCTATATAGAGCGGGTACAGTTGCCTCTCCGGGTACGCCCGCCTATGCCCTATACTCAGTACTCAAGCAGCCGTTTTCATGTCTATCAAATTTTGAAGTGTGGTTCGCCACCGTGAAGCTAGAGAAACCAAAGCATATATGATAGTTAGTATGTATGTACTTAAAGCAAGTTATATATAACATATACGATATATAGCATATATATTAGTGTACTAAGCGGCGCAGCTGTCTGGGCATTACTGTACCGCAAAACCGCCGTATTACAAGCAATAGCATCAATATCGCAGACATATCACAAGTTGCAACTAACGAAGGACCTTAAAAACCAACCTATTTCGGGTGTTATTGTGGCGGTTTTGTGCGTGCCGCAAGTACTGCCCGGTTACAGCTAAGCTATATGATTTACAGTTATATAAAAAGCCTGGTTTTAAACGTTTTCTTAACATAAGACACAACCAAGGTAACGATACATATCAGAGTCTCTAATGGCTCGCCTGTTAAAATTACCAAAAGTGATATTAATTATTGCTATACATATGCATATATGCATACATATATACATATACTATATACATATATATATATAAAGTACAAGTACAGTTGCTTGTCGTTAACGATATCGATAACATATTTTTAGTACATAACTTAACTACATTTTTATTATGTGTGTGTATATATATATATACTAGCTACTATATACAAAGTGTAAACAATTTGAAAATATTCGAAATTTCATATTTACCTACCAATCAATTATTATTTGCTTGCTAGAGTTACTGAGCGCCTAGAGACACGCCTCTTTTCGATGGGCGTCGTACAGCGCGAGTAGCTCTGCTATAGCATAGCATGGATGTGTGTACCTTGTGTATGTATAACTGAGTACATAAGCTAGTAGTTACATATAAATATATATACATATATATACTATATAAAACGCATATATTATATATAGTATAATGTTTTTGATCAAACAAAAAACAAGTTCAATTCGTTTTGATTGCACCACTTTTTCAATGCAGTTTACTGCGCTTATATTATACACCTCTTTAGCCAGATATCAACTCTATATATATACATATAACTCTATGTTTAGTCTTAAGTAAACTGAATTTTTTATATATCAACAATTATGCATTAACATAGTTGTCTGCAACTAATTATACATATATAATACACATACATAGATATATTTTTAAAACTAAATTACGTTAATGAAACTTGAACATGTTGAATCCGTAAACATATCAGTGAAACGGCCATTTTGAAATTTCTAACAGTACTACAAAAACATATATACATGCATATATGCAACATATATAACTTATGTCCTTACATAAACAACAACAACAACAAAAACAGTTTTTATATATATACAGCTATAAATAGTTTATAGCAAATGCACTGATTTTTATAGAAGCCATTTTTTGTTTTCTAAAAAAGAGCGAATATTTTAGAAATTTTTTTTCGTTGTTGAAGTTTAAAAAATGTTGCTTTAAACTTTTTAGTTCAAAATTTATAAATTTTCAAAAGTAAAATTGCTCTGCAAAAGTAGCTTCAAAATTGAAAGTTTTGTTTTGTATAAGAAGATATTGAAAAAAATACCGCTTTTCGAAAAAAAAATTTAAATAACTTAATTATTTCATTTTAAAATAAATACTTTTAGTTTAAAACAAAATAAAAACAAATAATTTTTCTCTTATATATATAAAAAAAAAATAATTTAACAATTTTTTTCTTCTCAAAAAGCAATACATTTTCAAATAATGTACTTTTTAAAAAAATTTTTTTTAATTATAAGCTTATAAAAGTAACTGGTTAAATTTTTAAAATTAAAGTAAAAAAACTCAATCTTTTAATAATTAAAAAAATTCATTTGTTATTCAAAATCAAAATATAAATAAAAAAAATAATATATTTACTCTTATTTATATAAAACAAAATTGTAATATTTGTTCTTTTATTTTTTTTACTTATTATTTAGTAAAAGCATGTTATGAATTTTATTTTTCAAATTTCCTTACAAAGAAAAACTAACTTTATAAAACCTTTTCAACAAATTTTTTTATTGCAGTTATAAATTAACAAATATAACTAGTTTTATTTGGCAGTACTCTTTTTTATCATATCCCTAAAAATAAATAAAAACGATTTAAATTTATGTATTTTTGACCTAATTTTTTTTTTCTTATTTTATTATTTACATATTTTGTTTTATTTTCATAATGTTAAATTTGTATATTATATTTTTTTCCTATAATAAATATATGTATGAGATTTTGACTCAAAAACTCTTTTGAAAATCAATTTTATGCCTTAAATAAATGTAGAGAATATTAATTTATACTTAATTTGAAATATGACACATTGTATAAAACGGTTTTTTGAGTAAATTTACCAAAAGTTTTAATACAAAAACATTCGAAATTTTAGTTATTTTTTTTTTAGTTAACTTGCACAACTGTAACACAGTTTATATCTAAAATATAGTTCTTCAAATATACATATATGCGTATATACGTATATATAAACAAATCTAGCTATAACTACATAATGAATAAAAACAAAATAAAAAAACTCATGAAAAAATCTCCCATCAAAAGAATCAATTAATTCGAAGAATGAAGTAGAGGAAGTCTAACAGCATATTAAAGCAAACTATATATGAAAAGACATATATATATATATATATATATAAATACGATTATATACTTAAAAGAACTAAAAACTATAAAAATAGTTAATATAAACAAAAAGCATATAAAACTACATATGTAAAAAAAACTTACATAAAAAGCAGTTTAATTGTATTACAAAATACTAGTTATTGTAAATGAAATGGTAAATTCTAAAAGCAATATTTCATATAGTTACAAAAAGATTGAACAATGAACGCGTAAACAGTTATATATTTATATTATTATGATAATAATAACGGGTATCCAACAGCTGAGCATATTCATAGGAAGTATAGAACAGCTGTCAAGTTAGTAGCAAGTATTATTATTATTATCAAACCGAATGACTTATTAAGTTGTAATTCGACACATTGAAATCAATAGGAAACAAATTATCGATTAATTACGTTATGGGCCAATTGAGATAACGCGCTTAAACAGAAAATTACTGTAGATTTTCAAATATTGGTTTATTAATACCTGTTGAGTCAGACCCTTGCCCATATCTTTTTTTCTTTTTTGGTATAAAAACGTGTTGCTTTTTCAAACATGATCATAAAGCTCTTATCTGGCATTATTTTTGGTCTTTCGCTTGCAGAACTCGCCTTTTCAAAGTTCACTTCAGTAATTTTATGAAACAACCGTATCTTTTTAAAGATGATCATATTTGAGTCGAGATAATAAAAACTTAAAGAGCTCGTGTCCGATTATGAACATCTTCATCATTTTCATGACTTAGTTTTCTTCGCTTAGTTTTAGCTCAAAAATACATTTCTTGGCAATGCGAACTAAGCATTTTGTGGGCATTCATTTGATTTATACCGATTACCCCCTAAGGGGTAACTGCATTCTTCATTGTGACGGTGGTGCCGAGGTAGACGAAATCCTTGACAACATCAAAAGTATAGTTCTCAACATTAATCTGAGAGTCCAACCGCTGTGTATTTATACTCGATAGAGAGCATATACTTCGTCTAACTCTCATTTGCCACTGGACGGTAACTGCTCGCTAAGAACGCCCGACGATATCGATATAATCTGTTAATTCAAGCAACTAGACACCCTTATAGAATACATTCCCGTTCCGATGTACTTTGGCCTTTCGCAACACATGCTCTAACAAAAGGTTGAAAAGGTCGCAGGGGAGGGCATCTCCTTGTCTGGAATTTCGCTTGGTATCAAAAGTTTCGGAGAAGCTATTGCTCAATGTCATTCTGCATAGTCGTACCAACTTTGCAGGGTTTCCAAACTCAGACATTGTGGCATATACTCGATCCCTCAAAGGGCTATTCAATGCTGCTTTATAATCGATAAAGAAATGATGGGTGTTGATATGGGGTTCGTGGGTCTTTTCCAGGATTTGGCGTGTGCTAATATCTGGTCAATGGTGAAGTTACCAGGTCTAAAGCCACACTGATAAGATCTATGCGTAGTGGAGTCAATCATCAAGAGCACAGGGCAGCGGACACAAAGATACAATCATCGGGCATGCTCTCTCATCTGGCCATATTTAACTTATTACCGCCAGTCTTGAACAACTCTGGCAGGTCATCTGTCAGTAGCTTCGTTGTTCTTGAGTGCCTCAGCTTAAAAATGTATCGAGAGACAAATTTTGTCTCTTGAAAAGTCTTTATTTCTATAAGGATCAAGTAATTCAACACCAACAGCGTTTCGTCATCTGTTCTTCAAACGTCGGTAAACGAAATCTTGAAGAGACGACTCAATGTACCCTAACAAAAACTTTTTTAAGATGATCACAAACCTCAAGAGTTAATAAGGGTTATAGAACATTCGGGTCTTAATTGATCTTCTTAGTTTTACATATTAAAGCAAAAGTTTATCTCTCATGATCTTTGGTATAATTATTTAATTTGACTGACACTTATATTTAAGAAGTATTCTACTTCGTAGCCCATTAAAGTTGTATTCATGAATATTCGTAGACATGAAAACAAACTAAGACGAAAATAGTTTAGGTATGAGCTCAGCTGTTTAAAAAGCCAAGCAGGATCTATCTCTAATCTCGTATCTTACATAATCTTTCTTAAATATCTAGATTTAAAAACGCAGAATACAGCAGCTGCTGTACTTCATATGAAAATGCTCTCAAACAGCATTAAATTAAAACATAACTACAGTTCAAAGAACCCGTTAAAAGCCACCAATTGCGAACTGTTTCTAATAATGCCAATAGAACCTTATCCAACTTCAAGCCTTAATAGACTTTTAAAATGTATATGCAATTTATATTTGATGTGTTCTTTTAAACTTCAAAACTTACTTTAAAGGCAAAATATTTATATGTAAATCTTCCAAAACGGGTTAGTCTTATTTAATAGAATACTATATATAGATATATAAAACATATAACTAAATGATAAAATTAGTAGCGGAACTGAAGATCTCCAAAGTCTGCGCAGTGGTTTCTAAAGCTTTGTATATGTGTCTAAGGGAAAAACGACTGCGTAGATTTCGGTTAGGTTTACGGGTTTCCCGAAGTATAGCGCTAGCAGTGCCGGCAATGTGTAATAATGTATGAGAGCAGTAGCAAATAATTAAGTAATGTTGCAAAAAAAAACAATGTAACATAAACTATATATATATATCAAGTGAATAAATAAAATTAAATATTAAAAATAAATGCATATAATTTATGAAATAAATATTGAAAGTGTTGAATGTTCATTAGCATATTACAATTATATATACAATTAAAAAAAAAACTGTGCGCATAAAAATTAAATCTGAAAATTAAAAAACTAAAAAATTGGAGAAACACTAAAAAAAATATGCTAATTTTATAGTAATTATTTGCAATAATCTTGCAATTTAGATGCCACTGTCGTTTTCTAAGTGTTTTAGTAAACTAAATTTAAATTTAAAAAAAAAAAATAGCTAAAAAATTAGATAAACTGCAGTTATAAGTTTTAACTTTAAAGCCCTAAATAAATGCCGCCACAGTTCAGTTTTGTATATAAGAAAAAAAAAAAATTTTATTAGTTTTATATGTAATTTTGGGTAAATGTGTTTTTAAACAAAATTATAACAAATAACAAATACAAAAATGCATAATTTACAGTTTGTTTCACTAATGTTATAGACGTTTGTGTTAAACATATAATTAAACAACAAATTTTTAAAATTAACAAAATTAAACATAAATCAAAGTTCCAAATAAAAACTAAATTGAAAAAAAAAAGTAAAAAAAAAAAATAACCAGTTCTGTAAAGTTGCTGTTCTATTTACAACTTAACTATGCTAAATTATGTTTTCAATTTAAAAAACTCAAAACAAAACTAAAAAAAAAAACCGAGTTTAGCTAGAAACTTCAGACTCAAAACCTCAAAAAACAAGCGCATTACATAAAAAATATGAATTTATTTAACAGCATTAAATATGAAAGCATTCACATAGACTTATAGCAAAGCAGCAAATATAAATATATAAAATAAATAAATAAAAACTAAAAGTAAAAGTTGTGTGTGCTTTTGACAAAAGGCCAAAGGGCAAAGTTATGAATTATTAATTGCAGGAACAGCAAAAACAAACAAAGCGTAAATATGAAAAGCAAATGAATTAAATGCAAGGCTAAAGGCATAATTAAAGCGATAACGATAACGATAACGATAATGCATAAGCTACACAACTACATGCATATATACATAAATACATATACATAACACACACATACAACAAATACTATTGAAATATAATTGTTAACCATGAAAAGAAAATGCCTTTGTTTCGAACGGTGGGGAAGTTATACGGAAATATCTATTAAAAATTAATGTAATTAATTAGCTAATGACCACGGCCAAATCGTAACAAATTCAATGCGTTGCAGCTTTAAAAACTTTGCAACCTTCCTTGGACAGCTGAGCAAAACTTTGACACTAACTTTACCGTTCGTTGGTGGTTGTTCCGAACTCATCAAAGCTAATAGCTTGCTGCCAAAGCGTATGTATACCTATTGCCCTAAGGCTATCCAAAATTGACGTACCTCTCTCTGTGTGTGTGTGTCTGTGGCAAATCATTTCATGTTTGCAATTTCCATTAGCAACTTTGCCGTGCGTCACGCATGAAGCTGTGCAGACATAACTTTTGTTTGTGGGGGTTGCGACCCCCCCGAAATAGTCTATGCGCACCCCTCCAGCTGGCCAAAGGTAGATCAACAGTAGCATTGCGAGTACATACTTTGTACGTATCTGTCCATTATGCAGCATACACTTGGCAAAAAAAAAGTTGAATAGAAATAAGTTTCGTAAAAGGGCTTTCAAAACCAGCTTTAACATTCTGACAAAGAAATCAAGTCAGAAGCTTTGTGCACTTCACAAAAAAGTTTTGGCATAAAAAAAATATGCTTGAATTATGGGTACCATTGTAGGCTTTGATAAGCTCTTCAATCGTAGTGATTATTATGAAAAAAGTTGAATTCTGTTTAGGGTCTGGTCAAAACAGCTCGTTATGGCCTGCTGGCTACGTGTATGCTTCTATAAATGATTCATTATGGCATCATATGCAGTACATTAGGGCTATTCATAAATGACGCCACCAAGAGTTTAAGGATTTTTAAATCAAGACTATTTTACAACTCTCTTCGTGTATAACAAAGAATATTTGTATTATCTGAAGCAGGGATTCAACCCATAATCGTAACGTTGATTGTACCGTAGCAGTTTCTGCTCTTTCTCAATTTTGGATATGTGCGAGTCGGTCTAACAAAAACAGCAACACAAGCAGCATTACACGTACGCTGTCTTGAAAATGGTCGCTTTTCAGCAATTCTGAATTTTTTACTTTTCCGCAAAAAAGTATTGGGATTGGCCAAAATACTAAAATCGCCAATTTTATGTTTTTCGACGATTTAAGCACTCTGACAACTTTTCCGGCGATTTAGCGACGTTTTTGTATTGGGCATGTCTTCAAAAGGTTTCCTATTGAATTTGAGCACTCTAGTCGCTATAGTTGGGTCGCCAGGGGAATAATAAGAGCAAATAATTTTAAAAAATAATTATTTTTTCATTTATTTTGTTATTTAAATTTCTCCTAGCTAATTTCGGTTGTTTTGATAAAAGTGCGGAAAAGCCTGAGTTGGTTACCAACAGTTTATTTACTCTTTGGTTTTTGTATAGGAACCGGTATAGCCAGTTAACCAAAACAAATATCGGTGAATCGAATCGAAACAGATATTATTGAAAAAACAAAACTTAAATAAAACCGTTTACCGTATCAGGAGTGCCAGTTTTACCGTTTTCGTAACCATATCCGAAATATGTTTCAGTTTGAATACCTGATCTGAAGATCTTCATTCGCATTCCATGTTTCGAATAGTGAATGAAGCCGCTAGTCAGGCTTGTCGTGGATGGATGTAATGCAGTTGGTGCTATCAAAACTTGTATCGAAAATCTTATAAATTATTGCCTCATCTAAGCAGTTGAGTTTCCTATATAATATTTAACGAACGGAATTCTTTCATTGATCTGTATCATTTCATTATAGCAGCTTCTCAGGCACGCCATTTTAGGTAGTTATCATTTATGAAAGTACAAATTTTTACTCCGAATATAGTATAACAACATGTAACTAGTGAGTTGGCATGCTAAAATTCTATAAACCTCGAGCTCGCATGTGCAAAATCTATTACCAACAAGTTGATAGCGCCAATTAGGCTTTTGTGTTTCAACGAAATTGGCATTTTAAACACGATTATTAACAACTAATTTGATGCTCAACTTTATAATGAACTCGATTTTTACTAAATTTACATAGTGTTGTCCAAAAGTGGTGCAGGAAAGTACCCGCCCATTTGACACAGACGTCATGTTTGTTTAACATCATCTTAAGTCATATTGTTATTCAATTACCGTTGACATCTGATTGTCATGATGTATTACCGAGATACCAGAAGGCATTAAGCATTCTTTTCAAGACTTTTTTTTGGAATACTTGGCTGCCAAAGTTGTATTCCATATGTTCATATGGGTTTGGGCATAACCTTGGAAAGTAGAAGCTTGTTTCTATTGCTCAGTTGAGAGTTTTGCCTCAACAACCAGTACAAGTTGTTTTTTGCGTTTTAGTCGATATTTTCGATATCGATAGTTGAAAATATTTACTATTATTTATTTAATATTACTTATCATTTGAAGTTTGCAAAAATGTATCTATTTTGTAGCTATTTTTTAACACCAATTAACAGAAACTATAATATTATGAGCGTCTCTTGCACTAGTTTAACTTGTTCGATAGCCTGATAGTGGAAAAACATCGATATTTAAGAAATTTTCCAAGTTTGCAAGAATTTATCAATATTGTAGCTTTTTTTAACACCAATTAACTGAAACTATAATATTATGAGCGTCTCAGTATCTATAGTTCTATCGATAGTATCGATAGTGGAATAATTTCTTAAATATAGTAGTACCGTATCGATAGTACCATCGATAGATTTGCAGCTCTACCCCCAACATGTTAGCCGCTTGTCTAGTGTGAGACCGAGAAATATCACGTGTTAGCATGCTCTCGGTTCACCGCTTAGAAGCCCGTGCTTGAGAGAGCAAGAACCGAAAAAACACTAAGTTAAGGCGCACTCGTTCGCACAGTGTATGTATCTCTCAGTGTATGCCTCTATTGAATGCTTTGACTAGCCACAAAACAACTGAAACAAAAAACAGTCAATAGATACACGTGCCCGCCGCAATTGTTTGGCCAACTTGTTAGCCCCAAGGAAATTTTTGCACAATACGTAAGCAATTTACGCTTTCCGCTTGTTTCAACTCGAACAATTATAATAGGTTTGAATGGAAATAACATGGGATAGTGGTATGGGCGTTGCAGGTAAGGCGGCAGTTAATTTCAGTTTGACGCACAAAAGTATGCTAAGCTTTTTTTGTTGCGATTGGCACGCCATTTCAGCATTTGAAACGCGCACAATAAGAAACCAGGAGCTGCCCGTAGCATATAGAAATAGAATGGCAAAGCCGGGCAGCGAAAACTTCAAAATGTACGGCAACAAGAACCGTAAAGGATTTACGGCTCAATTGCTGGGTGCGTGCGTGCGTGCAGGCGGCAGTGAACAACAGGAGCAACCAGCAAGAGCAGCCACCCTCCATTACGGCGGCCATACAAAACGAAGCCCCTTTTTACGAGCGGCAAAAGCGAACAAAAGATGTGCTGCAAGAACTCATTCATTCATTCTTAAATTCAGTACGTTCGCACAATGTTATGACCCCGGAGCGGGTACGGACACGGCGGTACCAGCCAGCTGCGGTTGGGGTCACAGCTTGCCAGCGCTCATCTGGCTGGTGTTTTATGTAGTCGCAACGTGTCGCGTGCGGCTGGGCAGGGGTTGGCTGCTTAGGGGCGGATGGGGGGCATGCCACAGCAACCGGGATTTGTTTTGCCTTTTTAAATTCTTCTCCTTCATTTGCTTTGGTTGCAGTTATTTTCAACGCCTCCGCCCAGCCTCTAATGAGCTGAAGGTTTTCCGTTCTCTATGCGTCTGTGCTGTCGAGGGTTGACTGTTGACTAAATTGGAATCATGCTCCAGCAGAAACATTATTTTTCATCGGGATTACATTTTTATCGCATTGTCTGACAGGCGGCAGCAGTTGACTGTCGTCTATACATTCATATATATGTCTATGTGCCATGTAAGATCTGACATGGTTGCGCTTTTTCCCGCTTGATTTTGTCAGGGGATTTTGAGCGTGATTCTTGTAGCTTAATAATGAGCCCGTTGTTGTTATGCGCTTTTATTGCGGCATTTAAAACGAGGGCGTGTTGGCCATCAGCCCGGATCTAGACACTGCTCGTTAAGGCGTCAATTGGCTGGAGCATATGTGTCACACGCCTTCAACCATAACCAAAAAAAACCAATCATAATGTGTTAATACATCGATAAATGCTAATGGAGTTTATGCCAAAACTTGGCCAAAAAAAGCTAAAGTAATCAGCAATGAACAAACTAACTGACAGTTGCTAACAAATTGATCTTGACAGTTGTTTTTAGCAACTTACATACAGCTTTACACAGTGAGAAAATACTGGCATTTGTACACATTGAGCATATCCTTGCCTGAAAAGACTTGTACCTAAGAACTTAATAAACTCAAGTTCTAATTACAAAAGCTCAAATCAAGTTGTTTTGTTACGTAAGCAGCACTTAGTTCAAGAACAAACCAAACATATTTCAAGTGTTGCACAAATGGAACTTAAATGAGAAGAAAGTTTACTAGTTTTAAATCAGCCAGTGGCAATGTTTCCAACTGGCAAATATGCAGTCGAAATCGTAGTAAGCGATTCAAGTGATGGACAGAATCTGGGTTTTCTTACCGATTCTAGTGTATTATAAGTTATATTTTTCTAATTTTGTAGCTTGAATATATGAATATATGAAATATATATTTTCAACTGATTTTTACATTTTGAAAACAGAAACGAATCATTCAGCTGATTTTCAGCTTTGAAAGATGTACCATCATTTTCTTTATCAAGATGTCGCTCAAGCTTTACAGGAGTTTCCAATTCTATAAGTTGTGCAAATTAATAACAACACCAATTTCTTTGGCCAAATTGCCGCTTTTGGTCATTCAGTTTTTGTTTCAGTTTCAGTTCTTTGTCCCAACAAGCCTTAAGCGGCAAAGGTTAGAAAAGTATCATCGATAGTATCGAATCTTCTGTAACCGATGGTGCTATCGTTACTATCGAATAATTTTCGTGAAACTATCGAAAATATCGAATGGTGCCACGAAATTTGTAATGTTTTTACTCGTTTATACACGTTCTCATCCATAATACCGAAACTTTCTTTTATAAAAAAGGTAAAGGTTAGAAAAGTAGGAAGTAAAAAAACCGATAGTATCGTATCTTCTGGAACCGATATCGTTACTATCGAATAATTTCCCTGAAACTATCGAAAATATCGAATAGAGCCAAATAATTGTTAATGTTTTTACTCCTTTAGACACGCTCTCATCCATAATAATGTACTGCCAGTTTTTATGTTTGTCCCGCAAATATTACACTTTGTCGTAACGACGTTCATTTTTTTGAAAACTTTCCATGCGTTTGTCTTTCTTAAAAGGATTTATTGTAATATGTTGAATAAATAAGAAGTAACTGTGGCAATATGAAATAAAAGGAAAATGTGATAGAACTAGAGAACTTGATGTTTAACCGAACATTGATACATCGCCTTTACATCGCGGACAAGAAAAATCGGCATATATGTACATCGAACCATAAAATTAAAAAAAAATCGTCGATGCACAAAATATCGATTTTTTTTGCACCCGCAGGACATATTTATATGACGTCATCAAAAAAAAGTGGTGAGGAGGTCAGCTGTTTGATTAGGTAAGGTATACATAGGAGTTTGGGGCAGTAAGGGTAATGAGGATTTCATCATATTAACACGAGGTTTTAAGATAAAGTTCAAGATAAAGGCCGAAACGATACTCTCTTTCATGAATACAAATTATACTGCTTCGAATTGAGTAGCACAAAACGATAGTGTATCTTTTTATGAAAAACATTTTCTGTAATAGATGATTTTTGAGTTAAAGTGATCACCGAACACCGAACTGCTTAAAAGAAGAAGATTCGATATTCAATTACCTAAGCTAAGTCATTTACTTCATGTACAAGTTCTTCTGCCAACGTCTGAGCCTTCATAAGAGTAAATTGAGTACTCGAGTTCTCCCAACTTTCAACGTAATTTTTCTCTCTGTGCATTAATCACCCTCTTTTTAAGTTTTTTCCAAACGGAAGTGTCTGCTCAGGAAGTTCGTCGGGCTGACTGTAATGGCGCATGAATATCTGATTAGCTAGCTGCCAGTCTTACTAAAAAGGAAAATTTTCTCTGGCCATCAATCAATTGGAAAATTGTATATGTAATGCATATGATTGAAATTGTTTTTCCTTCCTCTTGATTTTGTTCCAGAGGAAGAGAAGTTTCATCTAATTGGCAAGCACAGCTGCTGAGCAACATGATGTGCACCAAATTGGGAAACTGATTGGCAGCAACTGTAAAAATACAGTTGCAACGCACAGTGGGCAAAAAAGCTGATATAATGGAAATTAATTAATATTTTAATATTTCAAATTACACGTGCACAATCATAACAGCCAAGCAAAGGAAATCATTAACTAAGAAATTGGCGCCTTTTATAGAATGGAAAGCTTTAGGAAAAGCCATTTGCGCTAACAAATAATCTTCTCAATATAACAATGTTAGTAGATGTTCGCATAGGTATATGGAATGCCAATTGGTCTTTCTAAACACTTTTATGAAATAACTTTCTTCCTAAAGTCAAACGATATCGACATTATGTTTATGATGAAGTCGGATTTCTCAGACTACTTTTTATTTCCATTGAAATCAGGCGACAGATAAAAAATACGTAAATAAAATAAATAAAATTTCGGAATATAAATTTATTCGGTACGATTAAAGAATTAGAAAGTACTAGCTAACAACGCAAACTTCGTTTTACTCCGCCCACTGACCGCTCCGCTCGCCAACCCACGTGTCCCTCTCGAAATAGAGCACATTCCTCTTCCCGTTTCCCTTCCTTTTGAAGACATTGCTAATTCGTGAGTCATTAGCATTCTTTCTTGATATGCTAATATTACAATTCGCATCTGGAATGAGTCGACACCCATTTATTCTTATCCCCTGCAAGTTTTGAACTCGTTCTGCAGGAGTTTGTGCAGCACGCTTTGCAGATCTTAAATACTTTGAAAAAGTTGTTCTGGTGTTAAATTTTCTCGGACCACTATTTCGTTAAGTAGCTCGTCTAATCAAATTCCAGGGTGATTTGTTTACCTTATCAAAGTTGTGAATTGTAAACACATTAAAATTATAGCCTACTATATAGGTCTAATTAATATGTATATACTACTTCACTTAAGAACTACCGGGCACAAACTGAAGAGAAACCTTCTTGCACACCAAACGAATATATGGTCCAAATATAAAGTCATTTGGTTCAATGGCTCTCGAGTTTTAGAAACTCGTACCCCGCACCTACCATTTTATATAAACAGCTAGATAGGTGAATAAATAAATAAAGTTGGAATAAAATAAAAATAGTCCAACAATAAGGCAATTCGTTAAAGCTGCTGGGATGGGAACTAATTGACATAGCCAAGCGAATTAACATCCAACAGCTAAATTGGATAAATCTGGGATACATTGGTAAATTTGATATATTTTCCGTTATACCACCAAGCTTACCTTACTAAACAATAGTTACTTAAAAAGACCTAAATTTCAAGCAATTTTCCATAAAATTATTTTGTAAGATGAAAAACCACTATACAAGTCAATAGAATTGCCAAAGTGTAAATAGTCTGCGGTCATATGGAAGATTAGCTTAAGTCGACATAAGAAACTGTTGAGTAAATCTGTTCTGAAGCTTTATAGAAGTCATAACAAATCACCATTCTTCAGAAGAAATGAACAAGTTTTAAGAAAGGAATGATGAGTTGTTATACCTAAATCTTATGTCAACTTAAGCTACTCTTCCATATGACCACAAATATTAAGACATTTGAACATTTATTAATGCCACAAAACAATTTCTTAGCAACATAAACATAAAAATAAATAAAAAATTAATTAAGTTGGCTTAAGGCCATTGCCGCCATAGCAACCGCGCTGAAATGCAATTTCTAATTTTTTATAGCCCTTATAATAAATAAATAAATAAACCCTAATGAATGCCCATATACCACAGGGTTGTCACCGTAATGGAAACTGTCAGGCTCAGAGTAGCCAAACTCAGACCGCCTTCAAAGTAGATTTACCCGCCGGCATTTCAAAGAGCCAGCCACACCCACACGCCTCCAAAATGTATATGCAAATTGTGGCATGCGCGACATGAAAGCTTTAAAATTGCAACATGACGGCAACACTAAGAAGTGTCGCATGTGTAGAAAACGAGGGACGTAAGTCATGTTTGCTTTACCATATGACATCATTGGGTATTAATGGATAAATATATAAGTTAGAGCCTGTAAAATTGGTATATAGACTAATGTTATGCTTATAAACAAAAGAATGTTGATCTTTTACAGAGTCAACTTCGTCATTCCCAACAATGCCGTTAACTTGATTACCCCCAAACCCTTTAACACAAAACTTTTCATAACAATTTTTATTTTCTTGGGAAGAACTGGAACAGGGTTTCCCGCCATCGGGCACCATACCATCTGTCCGCATGAATTTTTTTAATGTTTATATGTTAATATAATTGATTCCAGTGGAAAGTCGTATTTGCCTTATGTATCATTTACTACATTTTCAGTTTTGTTGTGGCTCTGACTGTTTAAGGAAAAGAAATTTTAGCCAAATTTATCTCAATATTTATAGTCAAACTTACGCATTTGCGCCTCCGTTAGGACCAGACCCAAAATCAAAAATACGGCAATTGCTGACAAGTACTTCATGATTTTGCGTTTCTTTGTAACTGCTTCTCGAAACATATCTCAAGCGGTTTATATAGCATTCCCTTGAGAGGAATATACAAACACAACTAAATACAAAAATTGCTGTGTCCAATACATTACTTATTTCTAATTATTTAGTATGTAAGTACAACTTATAGTAATAACAATAAGCGGAAAGCCATAATTTGAGTAAATAATGTAAAAGTTTTTAGCTCAATTATAATAATTATTATTTGCTTTATAATTAACTTGAAGTCGGAGCTTTGCACGCTAACTCCCTATGGACATACATAGGTACGTCCTTTCATGTCTCCCCCTACTACTCGTACTCAACGTTTTAATCGTATCCATAACTCTCTCATAACATCTCCTTCCCTCGCTTTGTCGACCTCTACTTGCACTTCCACTGCCCTTTCCACTTCTCCGTCCACTTCCTCAGCCTTTTCGTCTTTCTCTTTGCCTTCATCTTCGTATTTCTTTTAACCATCCTCTTCCCTTTCTTCTTCGATTTTATTATCCTAAAAGCTTGACATTAAATATTACGTTGTAAAGTTTTTAAACTGTAAAAGTAAGCCACGTTGGTTTTTTAGATTTTCTCACTAGTCAAGCTTAATTTTCCGGGTGGTGCTAACGCATAATCAATGGAATGACTGAAAACGCATAACCACAACAAATCGGACGCTCCGTTTTCGAGTGACAAACATTTTATAGATCTATATGGCAAAATTCTATTTTCAAGCTGATATCTTCTTAACAGGCCATAATAACCCGATATCGGGTTACAGCCTGATGTAACCTCTGTCTTACTCGATCCTTGTCCAATCGGCGATACCACAGGTGGCCAGTGTGTTCTCTACCTGGTCCTACGAACGGGAGCATAACCTGCCACTTCGTCGCCTCATTGAAGCTATACCAAAGGTGGCTAGTGTGCCCTCTACCTGGTCCTTCGAACTGGAGCATAATCTGCCCCTTCGTCGCCTTCCTTCAACAGCCTCATTGAAGCCCTTTCTCGAAGTAGCTTCTTCATCCATGAGCTTCTTCAACATGACCTAACCAGCGGAACATTCGTCATTCCAGCGTTAGCGATAGTCGTTGCTGACCCGTTGCGAATAAAAGATCTTATGGAGTACTTTCCTTTTAAAAACACCAAAGCATCTGCGTTATCACCCTTGCTGCATGGCCATAAAGCGGCATGAGAAGAATGAGCGTCTTATAGAGTGTTAGCTTCGTCTGACGCGACTGATCTCTGCTACTTATTTACCTACTGAGATAAATATAAAATCTGTTGGCCAGAGTGATTCTACGCTTGATATCCATGCTGGCATCGTTCTTCATTGTGACGGTTGTGCCAAGGTAGACGAGAAAGAACATCAAAAGTATTGCTTTCAACATCAATCTGAGAGTCCAAGCGCTGCGTCTGCTCTCAGTTTCAACCAAACCTTTCAGATTTTCTTTCAATAGCCACAAAAGCTCCGGTAACTGCTCCCTTACCAATGATATCGATATCATGTGCGTATGCAAGCAGCTGCAACAGCTCCGAACTATTTCGATGCAACTAAATTTTTAATTGAAATGTCGTTCGTATAGTATTATCAAGTTAAAGGTGTGCTCTTTGGTTCAACTCTCGTTTATATGCAAACTCTATCGAGAATTCATGTATACCAGCGTCACGGCATACGCGTCGATTTTAAGTCTAATAGATGTTTTACATCAAAAAGTAGCGCTATCGACCTCGATGCCTACAACTAATAGAACTGCCCTCATCTACGGCACTCAGTAAGCACAAATATGCACGTACATATGTATGTGGTCATATGGCACACATGTCTCTTGACTAACTCCCGCACTTTCTAGAGCAGGTAATTGCATGCCCCGAGCTTAGTAATACTTTGGCAATGTAACTGTCTAGAATTACGCCTGTGGCATATGTGTCCCATGTCGCGGCAATTCATTTTCATTACATAAGCGAGGGCCAGACAGACAGACACACATGGATATAGAGGGATACACATACATATAGCCCCACACAGTCTCACATTACTTCAGGCAAGTAATTCTATGTCGCGTAAAAAAAATGTATTTCATTTTACGTTACAACTAGGAAAACTTTCTAATTGGACTTTATGCATTAGAGCAGCTCAAGTGCTTTGCCACATCAAAGAAAACTCTGTCAAAATGGCGCACGCTAAACCAAGATAAAGTGAAAATTTGACAAAACTTTGCTCGTAAATTGATATTTGCTCTATTAAGTGAATGTCATAAATATTTTTTGAAGTTTAAGTGCCAGACTCGCATCCCTAACCGAAACCCAAACCAATGCTTTAATTACTTAATTTGAATTTTTCAAAGTCGCTTTGTGGCTACGCACATTTCCTAATGCAATTTATAACAATTTAGTGTGAAACTCCCATAGCAGTAAGAAATTCTCCAAACATCATTAGCTACGGCTACGGCCTCGCTCAGTCTCTTCTATAATTCCCCTGCTGACAAAGTTTATGGCGTCACAAACGAGTGCGTCAGCCGTGCTGCCATTTGGTTACAACTTGCGGTTAATGTTGTAGCAAGTCTGGTAATCCCTCTACCCCACCGGCCTATAACTGGTTAGTGACAAACAGTGCTAGTGGAACAACAAGACCAACAACAAGCAGCAGAACAAAAGAACGGACGTTCAAATTGCCGCCACGTGACTCCATTGTGTGATTACCTCCTGTGCGTGGCGCCCCAACCTGCGCCCACAGTGGACTCAACTAGTTGGTTGGGCCATCTTTTGACTAGATAATGAAAAAAGGATAATAAATTGCATTAAATTTGACATTATTGTGTGGGGGGAAGAGCGGCGCGTGTGCCCCGGTTTGGCTTCTATTCCCTGTATTTGCTTTTATCATGATTGTCATAAAGGACAAAGCAATTTTTATTAATAACATTATTTTTATTATTATTATTGTCAAAGGTAGATAAGTTTGAAGTTGAAGTGCGCCTGAAAGCAGACTACAAATGAACACACTTTGAGTCAAGTGTGCTTGATCGTAAACTAAGTTTATAGGGCTAATATCATGATATGGCGCATATTGATTGCGATATACTGTGATGGTATATACAGGGTGTTTCAAATAGGAGCGAAAAGTTTACTTTTTAAATAAAACGAATATAATTGCTAGCCGATAACAACAACTTTTGTATGGCACCTTCCGTTGGAAGAAGGGTATACTATTCTGATAAAAAGTAGAAACTAAGTGAATAATCGTAGCCTCTTCTTGGAACTGTATTTGCGCACTCGCTTTAAGATTTGGATTTGTTGTCGAGTTGTTAGCCTTCTTCTTAACTGTCCATAACAGCCAGTTACCGGGTTATAGCCTGATGTACAGCTCTTCTTCAGGCGTCTCTGCTTTGCGCGCGCCTTTTCCAATCGTTGATATCAAAGGTAGAGAGTGTACTCTCTACGTGGTCCTTGCAACAGAGACATGGTCTGCCTCTTCGTCGCCTCCCTACCACAACCGCTTTAAAGACCTTTTCCGCAGGAGTTTCTCATCCATACGCACAACATGGGCTAGCCAGCATTGCCGCTGGGTTTTAATTCGCTTGACTATGTCAATGTCCTCGTACACTTCATAGAGTTCGTCGTTCCATCGAGTTCGGTAGTCGTTTCCAACGCGTATAGGGCCAAAGATCTTACGGAGCACTTCTCGATCAAACACTCCAAGGTCATTTTAATCAGACTGCGCTATGACCCATGCTTCAGCACCATAAAGCAAGGCGGGAAGCATGAGCGTCTAATAGAGTATTAGTTTCGTCTGGCGAGACTGGTCTTTACTACTCATTTGAAGAGTGATTCTCCGCTTGATATCCAAGATGACAATGTTCTTCATTGTGACGGTGGTGCCAAGGTAGACGAAATCCTTGACAACATCTAAAGTATAGTTTTCAACATCAATTTGAGACCTCTACTCGTCTCTCTACTCGAAGAAAGCATATAGTTCGCCCTGCTCTTATTTACAACCAGACGTAGCCTTGCAGATTCTCTTTCAATAGCCAGAAAGGCTCCTTAGTACGACCGACGACATCGATATCGTCTGTATATGAAAGCAACTGGACATACTTATAGAATACAGTCCCGTTCCGATGTACTTCGGCCTTTCGAAACACATTCTCCATTAAAGGGTTGAAGAGGTCGCAGGAGAGGGTATCGAGTGTTGATTAACCTCATTCTGCATAGTCATACCAACTTTTGCAGGGATTCCAAACTCAGTAAAGTAAGACCTTTCTATAATAGCGATCAATGTCCCCAAAACGACCAGCAAACTCTATTGTTTCGCGACAAATGTGGAAGGTAGCACCATCTGGATGTATGTATGTAAAGATCGTCCATGCCCATATATCTCTAGCCACGAAAAATTGCGTATCATACCTGTTTAGCACGTTTCATTGACTTGAATTTATAGTTAAAGTTAAGTACCGGAAAGTTAAAATTCGTTCTGAGAAACGCTTTCGGAGACCCAAATCCGACTATTGTACTCAACATCGAATGCTTATTTTGAAAAAATCACCGCCAAACATTTATTCAACAAAATATTTGTCTTTTAGTTTTTAGCGTTTTTTTTGTCCGAACTTTATACCATAGATGACAACTATCTCAATATCTAATGCCTGTCAACATCTGACAATTGTCTGTCAAATGTAAGGCGTTTCCAAATCTCTTGTTAAAAAAACCTAATATTACGTTTCTCAGTCAGTTATTGTATCTCGAAAAGTAGATAAGCTATCGCATAGATACAAAAGAATCAACAAATCTAAATGGATTTAGCGAAAATAAGCTTGATTTTCGCTCAGTATAATCTAACTTAGTAACTTGTATCTATTACCAAACTTAAAATGGGATTTTGTTCAAAAAATTAATGGATATGGCAACATAACATTTTTTTGGAAATATTTAAATCAAATCGAAGAATTCATTCGACAAAAATTAGATTAAATAAGCTGAAAGAAAGTGCCAAAACTTAGCAGAATCAATAGCGACTGTTCTTGGACTTGAAGAAGATCATTTCGAATAGGATATGAGCAACGAAGTCAATTAGCCTTCAATCGTTGTTCGAGGTGGTCTCGCGCTCAGAAACCTTCCCATTAAAATCGCCTAAAACGACTTTAATGTCATGGTCTGGGTAGCGGTCGTAGACAGACTCCAGTCTCTCGTAGAACGCATCTTTGGTCGAGTCGTCCTTGTCCTTGGTCAAGGCATGCGCCGTAAACGATTGGGGTATACTTATCTGAGGCTTTATCCTCATGCTTCATAGGAGTTGGGGTTTTCGGTGGTGGTTCCCAAACCGTACGCACAACCCTTTCAAAGTCATACCGTCATCGGACGGCAACTATGCTGTCATAGTTGCCAGGGGACACCACGAGGAGGTTTTGGCTATTTCCAGGCTAATAGCGGTCAATAGCTTTAGCCCTGCTCCACTAAAACCTAAGCCCCCCATATAACGTATAAACATACTATGTATATATTTCGGAAATTTTCACCATTTATCATTTTGCGTTTTTGCTTTGAATATATATATATGTATCCTTTTCAAAATGACGAGTTTGACAAATGACAGCATCAAATGTTTAATTGATATGGGATGGCAGATGATACACATTAGCAATGTGGGTAACTACCAAGCATAACTGACGAAAATCGATTGGCATTACTCAATTAGTCGGGAAGGCCAGAAAACTACACGTACCTTTGTGTCTCAATATCGGTATTTTTGTTTTCACTATTAATAGTTTAAAGTAATGTTAGGCGCATGTTACACGAAGCGAGATTTTCAAGTAGGAAATTAGAAAATCTCGTTTGATATTAGAATGCATTATAAAATGAAGCAAGTCGCATAGTGTTGCAGGCGAGACAACTTACGGGCGATATTACCGTACCTACAAACGGTGCGAGGTAGAGAGAAATACACCGCCTCGCTTGAAGATCTCGTTTCGTGTAAAAGGCGCCTTAGGAAGAGATATGAAGGAAAATATCCGATATTATTATGCAATCGATAGTATCGAATCTTTTTTAGCCTATGGTACTATCTATAAAATCGAATCTTTGTCCTAAAAGACAATAGTGATTCCGTCAACAGAGAAAATTTGTCAATGTGTTAAGAACAAGGACAATGCTCCATGCCGTCAGCCACCAGACACCACATGTGCATTTATACGAACACATTCTCAGTTGCACCAACACCTGCTTTAAATCCAATTTTTACCAAACGAAAGTAGAAACAAAAATAGTTTTCAACTTTCTTGACAAGGTAGAAGCATTTTAGGTTAAGGTTATATGGACTAGGCCACGCAAAGTCCAGAAGACTCCTTTTCCTCTATTAGCTTGTAAGGGGTCGTCAGTTTGAAGTGCAGCTTCTGCTAAGCAACAAGCCGACTAAACAAATGTACCCTGTTTCTTTGGAGGAACGTCTTCGATTCTCTTGAAATCCTTCAAGAATGTGTCTCCAAGGAACGTCTTCGCTGTCTTTGAATTACAGGACAGGCTTATAAATGTTGAACTAGTTCTGCGTCCACTTCAATAGATGTCATGTTGAATCATTTGAAGCCTGCTGGCTAGAATGCTGATAACACAGTGCTGCTGACACAAATCCTGTGTTTGCTACGGTGTAGAAGTTAACTTGGTATCTTGTTGTCGCAACTCCAGCAAAGGCCCTTGGAGATGCTACAGCCAAATGGTTGACCATCAGCCACATCCTCGCTCTTCAGACGCAACCTTATATATTAATGTGCATTGCTGACACACCAAAATGTCAAAACAAAAGATAAATTACTGCATAATCGTAATAAATGTTGCTTACACGTGCTACGCCCTGAAGTGAGCTACATTTCTGGAACAGCTCAGCCTAAAGTGACCAAAATTTCCTCACAGTTATTACAATATGTAATGTTCATAATTGTGTCCAATCAATTTAGGCACACATCGGAAATATATGAGACTCTGGCAGCAAATTCCGGAAATTGCCGCTACTCATGGCAACCGGAAATGCTTATACACTCGAATTACAGCAATGATAGTAAAAGTTTAAAGGAAACAAATACGGACTGTTGTAGACAGCAAAAAGGAAATGTGCCCAGCTTTAAGCTTAAGAGTTTTGGCCAACTGCTAATGCTTTTATTGTACCATTTTCGTTACCGGAAACCTTGGCAAGACAATAAATGGCAAACTTGCACGATAACGGTTAGAGCTGAAAATGTATGTATGTGTTTTACAAATGGCTGATTGTCTATCGAATGTTGGGATGTTATAAAATACGTAAGATAAGATGTGCGGGTTTCAATTGCATTTGGCGGAAAAGTTTGTCGAACAATAGGAAGGTTTTGCTTGTTATATGAAACTTGTGTATTGGCATTGGTATCTGACTTGGTTATAATACGACTTACTGCAATGGTCTTCTTATGGTTCTCACTAATGCCAAAACTTTGCTAATCAAGCTAAACTTTGGAAAAGTAATAAACAGTGACGAATATTATATGTATATTTCCATCCCGACGTCATTGGCTTGGCAATCCCAATTTTCCAAAACTCTTTAGCAACTGTCATAGATAAAACTGGTTAAATCATAGTGTCGCAATCATCTATATCGCTCATTTACTAGAAGACTGTCATAACTCAAAAAACGTGATTTTTCAGTTAATGATACAGAATTGTGTAAACTTTCATATTAATATCCTGCATACTCTCCGCGTGAGAAAGGAATATTTCATTCTTTTTTCTACTAGTTGGGAGCAAATTTGCAGACTTTCAACGCGTTTTCTGCAAAATCGCCTTTTTCAGTTATGACAGTCTTCTACTAAATGAGCGATATGCCTGGAACAGGTTTTTTTTTCGCTACTTCCAAAAATTGTAATAATATCCTTCTAAGCTAAGAAGAAACAGATGAACAAGTCTGTCTGCTTTCATGCTTTTACGAAGTTGTTTTCGAATCAACTTCACTTTTGGAAATGATGTTCTTCAATTCGACGATTCTGCGACAAAAGTAGAATACAAAATTCTTTTATAAAGTGCTATAAGTATGCATCTACGATTCAATATTACAATTTTTCATGAAGATTTACAAAAAAGAAGTTGGAGAAGTTTGATAGATAAAGTGGCTGTTACATCTTGAGGGTATTTCTTCACAAGTTTTTCTGTATAGTCATGTGCAGCCGCGAGTCGAGGCCCAGTCGCTCCATGCTTAAAAACAAAAAGTGATTAAGAATCCAGAATAGCTTCCCCAAAATATGGAATAAAAGATTAGAGACTAAAAAAGAAAAAAAATCAAATATTCTTTGTCATCTTTAAGTTTTTGACGCTTTATTTTTGGTTAAACCAAAAAACTCCCTACCTTGCGCCTAATCTTTTAACTTGTCTTTGATAAATGACAACTGTGCGTATACTTGATAGCTCGCACATACATGAAAGCTTACAGCTACTTGAGCATTTTTTCCTAACAACTGTGATAACATTCCATCAACACTTGAAGAACAACAAAAACTAAACGTATAATGTTGACAATGATGAACAATGTTGCACGGTCGGTTTAATACGATATCAGTCTAATGTCTTGTACTCTGCGCGTAATTATTATTTTGACATTTTAAACAACAAATTAGTCAACAATTAAATTTAGTGTTAAACAATAAGCGATTAATCAGCCATAACGTATTATTAACACATGTTTTATTGATTACATTTCTGCTCTGCTTTTTTAGGATGGAAAGACTCTTTGCTGTCCATACCCAAGAAATGGCTTTCCACTGCAGAGTCCGTCGACGAATATGGATTCCCTGACGTAAGTAAAATTGATTAAATAATTTGAATTTCCTTTGCCAGCGCACAGTGTAAATATTTACACAAGGGCTTGACAAACTTGCTACTGCAATAATTCAAATGCAAATACACACACACACAAGCAGTAACGGCTTACTACCGTTACACACACACACACACACACACACACACACACACACACACACACACACACACACACACACACACACACATCCATACAAACCTATAAAGGCAACACTAATCCTGTTTGTTATAATTACAAATGCAAATAACAAGCGCTTTTGTATGGCAACGGCTCCCCAATAGACAGACGAGCCAAAATAAACAGGGCCACAGACGGAAGGGTAGACAAAGTCCGCCCTTCCTCTCACCTGTAAAAGCACAGCAGCAGCAACAACCCCCCAAAAAGGAAAAAACTGTTAGAGTTAGACATCAAAATTGACTGACAACAGCAGATCCCAATTTTGCTCTGTCTGTTAGCTGACTTTGACTGCTGTCAGCTTCGAATGAGACTGGAATGAATAAATATAGCGGTTCTTTATCCGAAAACAAAACTGGGGGAAAAAGTAACTTTTGTCGAGTCTAAGGTTTAGATACTCTTGCAAGCTGTTATATACACTATAAACCATTTCACATATAATACCTTATATATAATGTTAGCTTTCAGCTCGAAAAGATCTTGGGATTTCTTTTCAAATAATGGCTCTCAAGTGAGCACACCTCCCTATTAAATACATCTCATTCCAAACACTATAGATTTCCAGAGTGTCATTAACTCTCAAAACGTTTTCGAAAGATTCTCATTTTTAAACGAAACGAAGTCTAAAAGCATCTTTGACCATTCTTCTTCTTTACTGGCTTAAACGCCTGAAGTAAATCACTCCTTCTCCAATCGGTGATACCAAAGGTACTTAGTATGCTTTCTACCTGGTTTTTTCAACGGAGACATGGCCTGCCTTCCTTCAAAAGCCGTATTGAAGACCTATCTCGCAGTAGCTTCATCGTCCATACACACAACATTCGCTTGACTATGTTAATGTGGCCGTAGAGGTCAAAGAGTTCGTCATTCCATCAAATACGGATGACCTTGCCAATGCGTAAGGAGCCAAGTATCTTACGAAGTACTTTTCGCTCAAACACTCCAAGAGCATTTTCATAATACTGCGTCATAGCTTCAGCGCCATAAAGCAAAACGGAAAGGATGAGCGTCTTATAGAGTGTTAGTTTCGTATGGTTAATTCGCTTGGTTAAGTAAATATCGTCGTAGAGCTCACAGAGCTCGTCTTTACAGCGTTTGCGATAATCGTTGCCGACCTGTTTCGGATAAAAGATCTTAAGCAGTACTTACTACCAAACTATCTGCGTCGGACTGTGTCATCACCCTTTACGGGAAGGATGAGCGTCTTATTGAGTGTTAATTTCGTATGGTGACCAGTTAAGAAGAAGAAACTGTTTTAGATAATATCTATTCATTTGAATTTCCTTAAAAAAACCACCGATCAGTTAGATTTCCCATAGTCTCAAAGATAGTTCTGGCACATTGACGAATTTCTTTTTGATTTAAATTCGGTATAAAACGATATTTGGCAAACCGAAAAATTGCTTTAGTTTGAAATTCGATTGAAAGAGATTTTAGGCACACCCTCGATTATTTCGATTTCGATAACGATTTGTTGATGTGAATTGACTGTTTTCACCACTAGTTCCCGTTTGCTTCACAGCAAAGCTCATCTACCCTTTATCAGAGTATCAAACAATCTAAGCATAAAAAAGGCTAAAATAGTCAATGACATTTTGACACTTTTAAGTGTGGACAATTTAAGACGAACATTTTTGGCTAAAGTGCAAAATGTTGTAACTCATTAACTAGAAGCAGAAAATTAGAATGAATATTATTTGACAACGGGTACAATCTTAAATTTTAAAAACTTTCTTAAAGCATTTTCCAAATATGTATTCCTGACAGTTTGCACATTTTTCATTCAGTTTCTAACATTGACAATGCAATAAAGTGGAACTTCAAATTGATGGCTAGCTATATGGCAATCTAATAGAAATGCTAAACAAGAGTAATATAAATGCATGTGCTGTTCCTGGGGAATTTCAAGAGCACAACTTGAAATGGAAGTTTCAGGCGACAGGAAAAAATAAATATAAATAAAAAGCAAAAATAACTAAAAAGAAGAAAGAACCCGCCAACGGCAGGCAAAGCGCACGCCCCAAATGTCAGATTCATTCCCTGCTCATTTCTCTTTTTTCATTTTTGTTGTGTGATTTGGAAATTTTGTGTCCTCTGGGCATCCTTTTTGTATGGCTGTGTGTGTGTATGTGTGTGCGAGTGCAAGTGTTGCTAACGGCAGAGACGTACGGTAGAGATGAGACCGTGAGGGTTTACTGTGGCACGGCACGAACTCGAGTTATCAAAGAGCATGAAAGTAATAGAGTAGCATCGTGCAGCGTCAAAAACAACATTTATGCTGAAATGTGGCCTCTTCCAAGACAGTGTACGTGTGAGGCAGTTTTTGTTGTGCTCTCTGTTAGACCTCTTATGCACTATTTTGGGATAGTTTCAGCAAGTCGCCAAGGATAGACACGTTTTCCAAATAGAAATACGATAAAACCTATCGATAAAAACAAAAACTGATTTTTACGAAAATACACATTCGTTTAAGCGGTTTCCAAACGAAGCCGCAAAACTGGCGATGTTTTTGTATGCAGATTCGCGTTTTTCAAACAATATATCATTAAAAAAGGATTTGTTAGAATATTCATTACCACACCATTATATTAAAAAAAAAATTCCCTGGAAAATCAAAAACGAATTCAAATCTAGCATAAGCTACACAGGATGAGCTTGGAAATAGCTTCTATCATTATTTCGAATAGTTTTTTTTTGGTTGCTGTCGACCATGCGTAAAGGCATTGGGGTTTTGGGGGTCGAAATCAATTAGATGAAAGATGTAGAAAAGTTCATAAATATTTAAGAATAAAAGTACCATGCAGATGTGCTCAACTTTTAATCGATTTACGAAAGTAGAAAAAACAATATCATTAGTGAAATGAACCAAGGCCACAAACAAGCGAACCTTGAAAATTGGTTAAAACTCATGCCTATTATTCGAACAATTTAACTTTGCGGCCGACAAGGTTTCGCACTTCCTGGATATTGAGATGAAGTTGAATTATTAATGTAGGTGCCCAAAGATAACGATAGTGCTCTTAGCCAGCATTGGATAACTGATGGAGGTAATGCTACAAATCTAAATTTTCGCATGCAAAACAAAATCGTCGAAGCTGCCTCAAAGTGTTTCATGTCAGTGGAAATTAAGAATTCTCAGTTGGTGTGAGATATATTCATACAAATGGAAAGGAATATAAAATCAGAGCGGATTTTCTCTGCTTTTTTTCTATTGAACATGTAACCGGTAAAGGACTATCTAACAGCTTACTTTGTACTTTGGAAATGCTGGATCTGGGCTTGCGCGTATGAAGCGTTAGGGTATGGTTATAAAAATTAAACTATTTACCAAATTGACCGCAAGTGTTTGGGCAGGGGCTAAATGTATTTACGCTCTTTATGTTTTCTCTCCCTATCATTACTCAATTAAAGCTATTACGAATACGTGTCATATTCCATATAAAAAACTTCGTCAAACTGGGAGGTCTAATTGAACATTTCACAAATTTGAAATTTTTTACATTTTAGACAAATAATAATATCTCTAGGTCTTCCTGGGTCCCCACTAGATTTAAGGAACATTTTCTTTAAACCCGTATCTTCATCCGATTGTGAGTCTCGATAGTCAGCTGTGTGCTGCCGGACTTGCCGCTAGGGAGTTGCTCTTGCTTCGAATGGTTGTGAGTCTCGTTGCTCTGTTGCGAGCTACTCTGTCCTCTTTCGATTGTGAGCCTCGATAGTTAGCAACGTTCTACCTGTTCAAATTGTTCCTTTAAGCAGCTATAACTTATAAGCACTTTTTAGTAAAATGGTAGCCTAATATATATGTATTTATTACGTTACTTAAGGGTATAGCTGATCCTGTTTAGGATATAGAGACAAACATATTAAATTATTGTGTTGTCATCAGCGAAGTACCATCGTACTTTGAGGTTTTGAATTAGATGAAAATCGGGTTCAAAGGTACAGTTACCAGGTGCAGTATATACCGGACCCACACAGGAGTTGGTTTTATGTGAGCATGCCATATGTGGCTCTCTCTCTCACGGTGTTCGAAAATGTAAGCATATAACACACGAATTGATACATATCGTCAATCACCAATCTTATGGAGTATATTTGACGGATTATGTGCCAAATGAAAGAGGTGAGTTGAGAAATCTTACTTCATCTTTGATTTAGTCCGAGGACTGCACAAATCTTCTGCCGTTCTCTGGGTACCAGCACTCGGTTGGTTAGGAGCAACGCCACTCCTTGTAAAGACACTGCTCGTTTTTGAGTCTAAAGTACCAACAGCTTCTAGGCTCGCTATATGTTAAAGGTTTGTCATTGAAGAGCGCCGAACGCACTAGCCGCACACGCGGACTTCTGTTTTATAAGATGCTTTGATACTCTTTGCCAGCTAAATATCCTAGACCAAGTGTATTGACGACACAAAATCGTGAGATGCCCGGCAACAAATACATACATACAGTATGTAAAGTTCTCGCCTTGTATGCCGTCACGAAAATATGTTAATACGCTCGAATGGTTTGAAACTCGAGTTGGTTTGCTGTGGCTACATGACACCAAGAGACTTGTTAACAGTGAAAGCGAAAAAAAGAGCACAATGCCAATTTGGAAACAACTTCTTCAAATTACAGTACCATAAAAATTATATTTACATTTCACTAGCTTGCTTTTTATATTTGCCGTTCGCTGTTCTTAACAGAAATGCAAGTTTAAGCTTATTATCAGTCATACCTTAAGAGGGGCCATATTTCACCTATCTATTAGTTAACTGCCAGGGAATTTTTTTATTAGATTCTTCAATTTGATTTGAGTCCTACGACTGGCACTGTAAAGATAGTTCGGATGAAACGTGACCGACTAAGCTATTTCTGAAAAGGCACTCAACCACTCGGTCTCTCAGCACGTGCGGCATAAAACCTTAAACTCAGACCTTAGGCTTTTTCAACAGCGTTCAATGCTCCTGTCACGCTGAAAATTCACGACATATGCTCATCTCTACAATTAAAAAACCCACAAGTTTAACCATTTTTATATTTTGACTGTAATAATGTTCCTGCATATAAATTCGTTTCGACCCAAAAATGGCGAAAGGATTCGCATTTAAGCTGGCCTGAATTTAAGATGTTAAAGCATTTTTCTTTTTGTTGCAGACACTACCCAAGGTACCTGTCCCACCGCTAGAGCAGACCATGGCCGATTATATACGCGCTTTGGAGCCCATAACAACACCGGCACAGCTGGAACGCACTAAGGGCATCATCAAGCAGTTCTGTGCACCTCAGGGATTGGGCGCAAGACTACATCAGTTTTTGCTGGACAAACGCGAAGCAGAGGATAATTGGGTAAGCGAGACTATGCATAGGTTCAAAATATTGCTCTATGGACTTTATTCAATAAAACCGCGCATAATACAAATTGATCTTGTTAAAATAATGGGCGTTACGTCGGAGGCGCAGAACTTAGCCGGTGGATGGTTCTGGTGGGTGGGGTGGCTGATCAACATAGTTGGGTGCTGTGGGTGGAGGTCCTGGTGGTGAGGGTCCAGTGTTGGGCGATGGTGGTGTACCAACATTCACTGGCGTGCCAGTGGGCTCAACACCAGTGCCAGTGGTACCATCGCCTTCTGTGGGTGGCTGTGGCACTGTTGTGCCATCACTTGATCCTGTTGAAGTATTGGTGGAATTCGAGGCGGTCGTATCAGTGCCGCTGTCGGTTGGGGTAGCGCTAGTAGTGGTATTAGTGATAGTACCGGAAGTAGTAGATGTTGTAACAGTGGTAGGTGCAGCTGTAGTATCAGTACCGTTGCCCATGGCTACACACGTTTTCTGAATGTACAATTCGGAGCAAGTTACCGCTGGTATATATTGTGCGCAATTTGTACAGGCTTGGAGTACATAACAGAAATAGCCAGATGGATATTGACAGCTCATTAGCTGGGGTTGGCCACCTTTGCATAGATAATATGATGTGGGGTCCTCATAGTTGGGCAACATTATGGCCGCATTGTTATTGCAAGCGGGCACCAGAGTTTCATTGTAGGTGGGCGTATAACAGCTATCCACGCTCTGAGCGCTGGCATAACCCAAAAGGGCCGCGAACCCGATGATCAGCACTGCACAAATAAGGGAAACGGTAGAAGATCAGCTATCTTATATCCTGTTATCCTGGCACATCCCATTGCTCTGGCTTTATCTACTTACCCGTTTGCATTTTTCCTGTAATTGTAGCTGTTTTTCGCGTATGTCTCGCTGGTAACTCGGCACAGCTATCACTGATCACCGTTAGCAGAGCCAAAGCCTATTTATGCCGCACCATTCCAACTCAGTCCCCATTTCTGTTAAACATTTTTAATCAGTTGCCGTCTAGATTAATACTTGTTTGCAAGTCGTCGTCGGCATTGCCGAAAATTAATATCTCAAAAAAAAGTACGGTAAAAAAAGAGCACAAAGTTGAACAAATGTATATACTTACTTAGGCGTGGTTGACAAAAAGACGTTAAAACGTAATAGCTTTTGGAATACGCCTATTAGAGCTGTATGTACATACATATCTGAGGTAATCTATAGTTGAGTTGTCAACGACGATGCGATAGCGCAGAATAACAGTAAGCTTGATTGAACTATCGAGAAGTCACCATATTGTCATATAGTATATGTATCACTAATTCTATGTCAGTTATCAGAGACGAGCTTTTGAATATACATGCATGCTGTTCACAGAAAGAGCGAAAGAGATAGAGAGAGAGGTGGGGGAGATATTAGGAAAACGATATAACATTAATTGTATGCTTATCTTTACCCTTCAAAAACAAGTTGCGATTTTTCATAAAAGACCTTAAATTCCGTACGCAATAATGATCTAGTCAATATTACCATATCCGTGGCATAGCAAAGACCCATTTCTCCCAAAAGAAGTAAATGTGCGTGCCAAATTTTGCAACGATGCGTTAAGCGTTACGAACGTAAACCAGACAAATGGATTGCCGAAGTCGCTCAACGCTTTATTCCTAAGGCTCACAAGAATCATCGCACTGCTATATACTATACAAATCTGAAGTAAATTTTTCAAACCTGGAAATACGCTTAAATCGCAAGCATGAAATCTATCTAAAACCACTGAAATCTCTAGGGCAACATAAAAGGTGGTTTTTGTTGAGCTGTCTTATCAATCGATTTGGATTTCTGAACGTAATCGCAATTTTAGTTCTCTAGAAAAGTTAAACTGATAAATTGTCATAAATCACAAGCGACTAATCAGTTCTCCTTCACACTAGCATATCGTACATACAACTAATTATGAGATTCCCATTGAAGCGTTCGATGTGGTCGAACCGTTCACATTCATACACACACACCTACTTACTAAGCCGATTAGACCATGTCCGTCTTATTTGGTGCTCTAACTTTTATAGTCTCAAAGATGTAGGTGTTCACACGGACATATGGGCATAATACAACCGCTACTCAAACTTTTAACTAGGGTCTGCCACGCCTCATCTGCCTGTAACTTGCACAAATATAGAATACCCTTTTGTACTATATATATATATATATATGGTTTAAAATAATAGAAGTACTTGTATGTTCACTGCTTTGCCCGGTTCAAAACGCAAGGGTATCCGGATATCCAGCTTGCAATCAACATATCGACCATTGAAAAATTGATTAATCCATATGATATATGGGTATATAATATTTAAGTTTTATTACCATAACCTGTACTCATGAAGATACGAGAGAATAATACACTATATATGCAAGTATGAAAACAATTGTACACTTATCTTTAGATAACAATTGCTGCTTTCCAGTTAAATTTTGTTGCACTTGTCAGGGACCATCAAATTATTGTACAATATTGAACCGAAACAGTTAACAGACTAAAACGCGTAACCGAAAAGTAAATAATACTTTAAACAATGGCTTATCATATATCAAATAACCGTTTCAGCGGTGCACAAAATTTAAATGCAGCGGGTGAAAAGAATTTTATTTGATAGTACAGCGCATATCACCGTACTATCGTCACCGCTTGTGCTTGTTTTTAGCACGAAAATTCTTAAAGTAAGTCTAAATAATGTTTGAATCAAAATTAAAATAAGAATTTTCGGTCATAAAAAAAATTCTTAAAAAATACTTCCGTGCTCGATTTCAATAAATCGATACTCACCGTACTATAGTCACCACTTGTGCTTGGTTTAAGCACAGATTACTTGATTTTTTTCTCTGAGTGTACGGTGGTGCCAAGATAGATGAAACCCTTGACAGCATCAAAAGTATAGTTTTTAATGTCACATCAATCTCAGAGTCCAGACGCGTCATCTATCTACTCCTAGAAAGCATATACTTTGTCTTACTCTCATTTACAACCAGACCCATTCGGGCAATCTCTCTTACAATTCCCGCAAAGGCTCCGTTAACTGCTCGCTTAATACGTTTCGCCAGAAGCCATCGATGCTGTGCGTGAACCGATTGAGCATGATCGTCATATCACATACCTTAAGATTGAGACATCTAAAGCTTCATGAGTATACATTCAATATTACATAAACATTTGGCCATCAAAAGGATTGAATCATTGATTGAAGGTTTTTGTTGGATACCGCATAACTTGACAACTGCCCTGGAGAAGGCAACTAAATACAGCCGCGGTACTTTTTATAGGATTGTTACAGGCTACGAAACTTGGATCTATGAGTTTGAGCCCGTAACTAAACATCAATCGACTTTTTGGATCTTCAAAGACGAGTCAACCCAAAAAAATTACCTCATCTTACCTTACCAGCCCAGCCAAGTTCATGCTCCGCGATAGTACGCAATTTATTTTTCCAAAATCCCTCGGCGCTATCCGGTTCTGAGCGATGTTGAGTGAGCGGAAAAGCTTTGCCTATCTGCGCTTGGAATTTCTCTGATCGTACGAACATCACTGTTCTGGTAGTTTCTAAATAATGAAGTTAAAGACCTGCTAGATTTTAAAACCTTTCGCTTTGTTTTATCGAAAATTCAAATCATTCAATTTATCCGAAACATAAACTAAGTCCCCCGTGCGGTGAGCGGGTTATAGAAAACCACCTCAGCAGGTCAAAGCTTGTTGTATGAGGTGACTAACAATGACACTGGGTTCTTTCGAGACCAGTAGAGCTACCCCAGGCCTTTTAGACCAGTTAAACCACTATTCAATAAAGAATGTATTTATATCAGGCCGTAACCCGATAACGGATTGTTATGGCCAGTTAAGGAGAAGAAGATAAATTAGGTCTTACAAATAAGTATGTAAGTTATGTCAATCCGAGTTCATCTTTATGTCTAGATTACTTCTAAGCTAACTGTCAGACTTATTGGGGATTTTCACTAGTAACTAAGACCATGATATCTTTTGGCTATGCTGTTTATGCAGAATTTGTTTTGACATAAAACACTAATTTGTTATCAGCTAACTGTTTTGCTAAGAGTAGTCGATGACTTCATGTCTTAAAAGTTTCTTGCGTTTCCGCCTAATTGAAGTTCTATTTTTTTATCGCTAAAAGTCCCTGAAAGAATCATCTGTATCTGTGTGTAAGTCTTATGCTACAACTACCTCCCAACTTTGGTTTTATCGGAACGCCACCCAAAGAACTATGCAAACTCATGGCCAATTGCAGATAGAAATTTATTAGCTGTTTTTAGAGTTTTATATGAAATTCCGCTTGTTCAATATGTTCTTCTGATTTATGTATTACTGGTGTTCTGCCTGTAGCATTTTGAACTCCATTTCCATGGGTGCTACTTAAGCCGCAGGCTGTCTGGACTTTGAGGGCGGTGCGGGCTTCTTAGCGGCCTTGGGTGGTGTGCTGGGCTTCTTGGCAGCCTTGGGTGGCACAACGGGTTTCTTGGCGCCGCTGTTGTTGCTGGGCTTCGGGGGTGGCACAGGCACATTAGGTTTACTGCCCGTCATGGTTGGTGGTGTTGGTGGAGGAGTGGGTGGAGTTGGTGGCGTAGGATCAACCAGATGCTCTTGCTCGGCTGGCTCCTCGCCATGGGCAAGCTCATGCTCGGCATGCGCCAGATGGGGTTCGTGCTTTTCTGGTGTCACACCAATTAGTGGTGGCTCATCGGCAACATGCTGAGTGATTATGGTTGCAGCCACGGGCAAAACCTCTAGGGGTGGTGCGGGCACATATAATGCTGGTGGGGCACATTGCTGCAGCACAAAGGTGAATACCTCACCGGGATTACAGTGCACGGTCAACATGTTGCCACGTACGCCTTGGCAAACAAAATATTCCGAGTTGCTGTGGTAGCTGGGCCAGCGTATGCCAATCTCATCGCGAACGCACTGTAGTTTATAGTCAACGCGAGCCTGTGACAAGGCGGCGAGGCTGAGTAGAGTTAGAGCAAACACTGGGTGGGAGAGAGGAGAGAAGACAGTGAGAGAGCTTATTTAAGGTTGTTGAATCAAGAGGGACACTTAAAGAGTGAGTTTATGAGTGCTGCGAATGATGATAATAAGGCGATAATATCGGTAAAGAGATATGTGCTCCATTGCTCCATGATTAGCTAACACTACAGCTTAATATTTGGATGAGAGGAGCTATCAGTTATAATTATCTGGTAAGATTTCCGGAACCAGTATGTTAAAAATTTTAGGTGTCACTTGGATATTGAGGCGCAATCACTATCAGTTCAAATTTGAATCATTGCTTTTGTTGAGATTTCGGAACCGGAAACCGAGTAATTGTGCCAAATTACCATGCCACGAAGCGTGGCAGAAGTTTGAAGAAGGATCACAGAATCAGTTTTACTTGACTTGCTGATTGAAATGATTTCTTGTACGATTGTTTTGTAGATATTATGCACTTATGGTTCACTTCAAGGTTTCAGAACCAGTCCTAGTGTTTTCGAGAACCAGTATTGATAGACTCTTTAAGTTTGAATACCAGATTCAAATTCAAATTCGTTTGAAATCACTTTTTGTTGCCTTAGCTCGTGATGACCGATTCCCATTGGTTGACTTTGCTTGATGAGCCGTTTTGGTTTAAGTCGCGATTTAAGGGCTTTCGCTATGCCATTTGCTTACCTTTCATCTTAGGGTTGCTACTTCTAGGTCTATGTGTATTGTATAGATGAAATTGTGATACTGCTCTGGTACAGCGACAGTTGTCATTATATATAGTGCGTCTCGTGCAAGACACAGATCTGTGGCCCTTATCGATCAAATCGTAGTAGCCTCCAAGTCTTATCAGCTATTTTGCCAAAAATGTTACCGATAAAAATCGACTTGTTTTTCATCAAATAAAATTATGGGTAAAGCACTACAACGGTGCACCACACCCACCACAAAATTTGTTAAACGTTTCCAACTAATTGAATTTATCATTTACAAGACGACACAATAATGTAAATTCCATGTTTTACTATAACTAGGCCTATTACTACTGGCTCAATGATATGTACATGAACATACGCATACCCTTGCCCATAAACTCCAATCCTGGCATGGTGTTTCCACCACGACGCTTCAAGACCGTGCATGATGTGGCGCACTTTGCCGCACACCTGCTGGATGGAATCTTAGCGCACAAGGAGATGCTGGACAGCGGACAGCTGCCGCTGGAGCGTGCTGCATCGCGTGAGAAGAATCAGCCGCTGTGCATGGCTCAGTATTACCGTCTGCTGGGCAGCTGTCGTCGTCCGGGCGTAGAACGCGACTCGCAGTATCTGCCACAACAGCAGCATCCGGAGGATCGCCATGTGGTGGTCATTTGCCGCAATCAAATGTACTGCGTGGTGCTGCAGGCTAGCGATCGTGGCAAGCTGTCGGAGAGCGAAATAGCCTCGCAAATACTCTATGTGCTGAGCGATGCTCAATGCTTGCCGGCCAAACCTGCTCCCGTGGGTCTGCTTACGGCTGAGCCGCGCACACGCTGGGCACAGGATCGTGACTCACTACAGCTAGAGGAGCAAAATCATCGCAACTTTGAGCTGATTGAGACCGCTTTGGTGGTGCTGTGTCTGGATGAGCCCTTGGCTTTGAGTTTCAATGCTCGCGGCTTTAGCGGCGCCACACCACCTGTGCATATGGCCGGCAATCGCGATGAGACGAACATGGCGCATGAGATGATTCACGGCGGCGGCAGTGAGTATAATTCCGGCAATCGTTGGTTTGACAAAACTATGCAGCTCATCATTTGCACCGATGGCACTTGGGGTCTCTGCTACGAGCACTCCACGTCGGAGGGCATTGCCGTGGTGCAGCTGCTGGAGAAGATACTGAAACATATTGATGAGCAGACAATGGAGGATAATGGTGTGCCACAACATCATTTGCCACCGCCGGAGCGCTTGGAATGGCATGTGACTAAAGAGGTGCAGCCGCGTTTTGTTGAGGCAGCCAAAACCGTGGACAGGTGGGTCTGCCTCAGGATACGAGAGTGTATTTGGTTTTAAGAAAATTGTTGTTTTTCTTGCACAGAGCCATTGATGATCTGGACTTTTACGTCTATCGCTATAAGACCTATGGAAAGAACTTTATCAAATCCGCCCAGGTCAGTCCCGATGTCTACATACAGCTTTCGCTGCAGCTGGCCCATTATAAGTAAGTATTCTTGCGTTAAATATCAGGCAGTAAATTATTCAATCCTGTTCTATTGAAAGTTCCGAAATCGGAACTAAGATCTGTCTTGCTTAGTTGTATGTTTTTGCAAGTTTTCATATTAACTAGGGTGCTACGCCTCCTGCGTCGCTCATCGGCCTCATAAAGATTCTGTTATTTGCAGAAACAGGGTTCTTTTGTAGGAGAAATACCTAGCTACAAGTAAATCATTGTGGATTTTTTGACTTAAAATTACCGTAGGCAACAAATTCTACCTCATTGAAAGGCCGATTGGTTAAAAATACATTTTCTGGTAAATTTGGGGTCGCTGATTTTGAATCCGGCCACCGTTTTGGACGGTTTTCAAAATATTCGAGACTTAGAGAGTTGCATATTTAGTCACTCTCATATTACTCAGGATCTTTCTTACATATATCATATAAGATGATCTATAATTCGAATTGAAGTTAATTAAATGTTGGTTCAATGTCACTCAGAGGGTTTTGGGCTACTTTGATCCGATTGAGAGTTACAAGGCAATGAACTCAAGAATTTTTTTCGAAATATAAAAAAAATCGAGATTTCGAGTTGCGAAATCAAAAAACATTCATATTACTCGTAAGCCTAACTACCGATCGAGAAGTACGTAACGTAAATCGGATTGCTCCTCTTTATAGCTCTTGGACGCCGTTCGCGATGTACTGCTAATGAAGCAAACGGAAGAACAATAAAGTCCAATGAACAAAGTTTTCAATAGTTCGTATCAATATCCGAAGCTGGTTTTAGTATGATGATGAGAAAGATCAAGCACGAGAAGCGCTCGGCTGTTGCTGAGCGAAGCGATCAGGGGGCAGAGCCCCCTTGTCAAAAAAAATATTTAAAAATTTGCATTTAAATTGATAACTTGAATAAACTTCGTTCGCTTAAGAAATTTGCCTTATCCCGATAATACGATGTATAGCCGTAATGAAAGCGAAACTAAAACATCTTAGCTTCGAGCTTTGAAGAATAAAAACTCGGTTTAATATAAAAATTTAAGCAATCCAAGAATAAGTTGAAAACGATTTTAAAAACTGCGACCCATTTGCTTTAAAGCTATTGTAGGTTAAAAATTAAAATCTACGTATAATTTGTAACCATTACAATTAAATTGCGTGCCACTTTTATCAATAAGCTTTTGAAAGAAATGGTTACTTTCTACTTTTACAGAAATAGCTTTTGAACTGAATTGCACGACGGTCCACAGTGGTTTTCCGTTCGTTTTTTTTTTTTGAAGCCTAGTACGGAGACGTGCGATATTTTTCGCGAAAATATTCTTGTTGTGTGGATGGTAATGAAATGAATAAAGAGAAGAGAGGCCAGATAATCGAAAAAAAGAGAAAAAATGGTCACGTAGTTTGTTTTCCTCCCATTCAAAAGTGTTTTTTTTTTATATTTTTCTCTTGCTGCGTGCCGCGAATATAAATTGTGTCAATTAAAATATCGCGATTTTACAAAACGGAGTTTGACAGCAAAATAAAAATTTCGCTTATCTGCGTACTAGGCTTAACTCAAAATGTCATTTTCAAGAATACGTTGCAAGCATTTTTTCAAGTTTAAGGATTTTGATTTTTGTATAAAACTCAATTTTGTTAAATATTTTCATACTATTTGTTTTTGAAATAGACTCTATGGTCACTTGGTAGCCACATATGAGAGTGCTTCTACCAGGCGTTTCCTCCACGTAAGTAGCTCTATCAAAACCAAACAACTAACTTAGTATTGATCATATGTTGCAATATTAAAGGGTCGCGTTGACTGCATACGCGCTGCCAGCACGGAAGCCCTAGAATGGTGCAAGGCTATGTGTCAGGGAGAGGGAGCCAATGTGCCGCTGGAAAGTGATCGTGAGGAGGAAGAGGATGCACGAAAAGTCAAATTTAGCATTTATAGCGTGAGTTTTTACAGCATAATTCGAACTATAGTTAGATGAAAACAATTTGTATGCCTCGAATTACAAACTATCGATAACATTAATCATCAAGCCATCGATGGTGGAATCCTGGACCGATAAAATTCCAAATTTTTGTTAAAAAGCGACCACTTTCTGCACAGAGTACGTGGGAGACTGCTTGTGTCTCTGTCAGACCGACTCACTCGTGGGCAAAATTGAGAAAAAGCAAAAAAAAGTGCTCGTTGTGATTAAACTAACTGCAAGTTTGTTATCTGGTCTCTAGTACCACATGGTAGCAAAATCGCGATTGCTATTTATTTATATTTAAAAAAATGCAAAAAACTATCGGTAGTCGTCTCTTATAACCTATAGAACTTTTACTTTGTTTTATAGAAGGAACACCTACGTGAGCTGTTCCGTTGCGCTGTGGCACGCCAGACCGAGGTCATGGTGCAAAATATTCTGGGTTGTGGCATTGACATACCTTTGCTGGGTCTGCGTGAGGCAAGCGTGCAAGTGACGGGCGAACTGCACGAGCTCTTTACCGATGAGTCGTACAAGATATCACAGTGCTTCTTGCTATCCACCAGTCAGGTATATGCTCCTTATAAGCAACTGTTTACCGGAACGCACCTTGCACCAATCCTTTGTCACTGCACTACTTTAAGTATACTTATTTATTAAAGCACAGATGCACCACAGTTTGCACCAGGCGCACGTAAGACGATTAAAGAGCTAAATTTCAACATTAAAGTCAGTTTTCAGACAGAATTTTAACTGATTGTTGGTTTTGTTGGGCGTTTAGGTGGCATGCAGCACGGACAGCTTTATGGGCTACGGGCCGGTCACGCCACGAGGCTATGGTTGTTCCTATAATCCGCATCCGGATAAAATTGTTTTCTGCGTTTCAGCGTTCTATTCCTGCGAGGATACCAGCGCCTCGCGTTATGCCAAGTCTTTGCAGGATTCCTTGGACATTATGCATGATCTATTGGAGAACTAAGTGTTATTTCCTAAGGCAATATGAGAAGCAAAAAATGTATACACGAAAAACGAACATATCAGCAAATTGTACCTTAGCAACCGTTCAAAACAAAAGTTAAAACAAAAAAAAAACAAAAAAAAACTAAATGAAACTTTGTAGTTAACTAGTAGCAATGGATAGTGTTATGTAATTACATATACGTATATATTTACATGTTTAGTTACTGTGTTGAGCCACTTATTTAACCACCGTCGATCTATTGGAAATCCATCAAATCGTACATATGTCAATCATTAGCGAGCTCACTAACTTTCGACTCATTTGCTTTACATTATTATATACCTTATATATATATATATATATATATACTTATACATATATGTGACGTCTATATAGAAAAACTATAGTCAATTAAATGTTTTAGAGCAGTTTTATGCATAAACGTTAGTGTTGTTAAATATGTACTGAAGCGAACTTCAATTTGAAACAGTTTGAGCAGCTTTGTGCGCAGCGCGCAAAAGTATGCAACACTTTTTTCGTTGTGCTTGTCAAACTGCAAGCACCTATGAGTACATTATATTATTATAGCTTAAAAATTCTATGCTTGTTACTTTGTGGCTTATTTCCATAAATAAAACAAAAAAAAAATGAACAAAAATTTATTATTTAGTGAGAATTACATATATGTGTGCAGTAGCTGCTTGTTAGTTGCTAAAATTAAGCAAATTATATACAAATTTAAAGCTAAACAAAAGGTTTTTGGATGATACTACAAAAATGTTATGCAAGAAAAAAATTATTTAACGCATATAGACTTGAGACGTAACAATACATATCAATAAATTTATATACACCAAGGACCTAATAAAAATATGAACTTAATTGCTATAAATTAAACAAGAAAAATCAGCAAATATAATATATATACATATATTTACAAAATGGTCATTGTTCGAATTGTTAGTGAAAAATGTGTTTGTAGTTGTCTAAAAAAAAATTTATTGTAGCGAAAAAAATATTACAAATTATATATATGTTATACACATGCTTTATGAAAAATATATTATGTGAAAAAGTTATACAAAACGGTAAAACTTCAAGTTATATATGCAAATATAAAAAAAAAAACAAAAAAAAATTACTAGTTGCTGTGTTCATTGTTGCTATATATCTATTTGTTGAACTGTTATACTGAATCTATCGATATCTATACTTATATATGAATTTGAATTGGTAACGCAAAGATCTAACTATCTACATATCGAAATATGCCGAAAACTATAGTTATGTTATTAAATGGATATTAAGTTTGAATCGTTTCAATATTTATGCTGTTAATCATCAAAATGTATGCAAATAATCATTTAAAAAAATATATAATTACTAAATGCAGTAAAAAAGAAAAACACTGTTTTATTTTCCAAATATATTACTATTCATAACTTATTTTCAGTTTCCTGTTTATATAAAAAACGCAATGCCTTCATATCCTCATATTTTCATAACTTCATTTTTCATCTACACGAATATTATAAATTCGGAAGTATCTCTGTCTGTCTGCGTGTCTGTTTGTTCCCTTTTCACGCCTTAGCCGCTGTACCAATTGTTTTGCATTTTGGTGTAGAGATAGATAGGACCTTGGAGACAAACATAGGGCTCTTTTTTGTTGCCAAAATTTTTTGATTTTGTGGACAAAAAAGCTAAAACTATGAAAAATTACATCAAATCATAAAGCCTATACTTTCTCCACCTCTACGAATGTCCACAGAGTCAGGGATCGCCTTCTACTAGGTACGGGAAGTATAACCGGAAGGAGATCGAGAATAGGAATAGAAAGAGGAATATAATCTACATAGAGAGGGGCAAGGGTGTTGTGAGAGAAGCGGGTAGGGAGCGTAGTGGAACGTAAATCGGGTTATTGTATCTTATAGCTTTTGTAATGAAGATAAAGAAGAGGGAGAAGAAGAGGAAAAGAAGGAGAAGGAGCAAGAGAAATATAAGCTACCTCGAGAAGGACAAAGTGTTTGTGAGGGAAGCGAGAAGAGGGCGAAATGCAACATAAATCTGATTATGTCATCTTATAGCTCTTGGAATGAGGATGAGGAAGAACAGGAGGGAGAGGAATAGCAAAAGGAAGAGAAAGTGGAAAAGGAAGAGGAAGGAGTACGAGAAGAGGAATGTGCCATACCACGAGATGGGCACGAAGGTTGGCGAACGGAGCAAACAGGGGTGGAGCCCACTGGTATCTTCATATTTTCATGTCTCATAAATTCATCTCTTTATATTTTCAAATATTCCCTTCTTCATATCTAAATACCTTAAAGTCTATCTATCCCCATATCTTCATGTCGTCATGTCGTTCATATATTCCTATTTTTATATCTTCATGTCTTCATAGCTGTATATCATCATATCATCACAATATTCATATCTTCATATTATATCTTCATATCCTCATATCTTCATGGGTTCATGTCTTCTTATCTTCATGTGTTCCTATCTTGATATCTTCATATTTCATACATACATATCTCCTTACTTTCCTTTTGCTTACATATTACCCTTTTACGTCGCCTCTCTTCTCGCTATCATCTTCCTGTTCAATATTGTCTGCACCTTCCTTTCTTCACCTTCAATTTTGTCTTGCTTTTTGCTTTCCTCCTTTGCGTTTCTCTTCATCAAAGACCAGATTTTCACATTGCGCCAAGTTCTGGAAAACTTACATAGCTCTTTACCCCCCAAGTGGCTGACATTGCTGTGATTTTAAGCAAAGGAACTTATGAAGCCCTCTGATACCGGTTAAAATTCCAGACAATTAGATTCTTTATCATGCGATCTTTTCAATACCCGATTTCATGTGTCTGGGCGCCACTTTTAGATCATGTACGAAGAACAGCAGAAGAAGATCCGCTGGGTTGTCTGAGAGGCGTTATCTGTCGTAGTGGTGTTAAAAATACATCGATGGTTTGCCTGTCATTTTCCAATGTTCTCAAATATACAATACATCGACAAAACATCGATGTGTTTAAAACCTACTAAACCAATCTATTATTCAAGATCATGCCAAAGTAAGTAACTTATTCTCAGTTTTACAAATAGTGTTTGCAGAATTGAGTGTCTCCTCTCAAAGTTTATTCAAAAGCCAAACTCTCAGCGAAAAAGACTGATAGATCTATTGGTCTTATATAATGTCTAGAAATCTTCTTATGTTCAGATAGCTTTAGTTTCACATATCTCATATTATATAAAGAAGTTTTTTCTATAATAAAAATCTAAATTTGTAAATATAAAACAAAAAACCATCGATACATGTTTTAAGTCCGATCGATGTCCATTGTCGATGGACTCTGCGATGGCAAACATCGATGTTTTGGTCTGGATTTACAACACTAATCTGTCCTACACGCGTAGGCAACAATTACCCCATCCTCATAAATCAAGAGCAAATTAGAATTTAATTTTCCAGACTTATTTTATTGTCACTTTTCTAACGTAGTTAGAGAGCCGTCCATGAAGCACACTTTCTTTACAGGTACTTACCCCAAACGACGTTTTGGTTTCATTATTGTCCAAGCTAACGTGCACATTCTAAAAGCAAAACCAATTTCTATTAGAACTTGAAGCTTGGGTAACGGATATCAGATTTAAAGCAAAAAATAAAGTGAAATTGTCTAGAGATTTCTGGAACATCCGCTAAGCTAATAAGTCATATTACAATCAACTACAATCAAAATCATAACTGTTCTACCATCTTTTTCGGACATTTGAGACCGCAATTGATAGTTTATGACTGTTTTAGTGCTAAACTTGAGTAAGATTGATACTTCCTGAATATCGAGTATATTGGGTTATCCCAACTGAATCCATACCCAAACACAACCATTATTCGAATTTGAATAGACCAACTAAAATTTCTTGCTGATCGATTTCAGCGTGAGGTACCACAAATGACGACTATTGCACAAGACCAGACTAGAGGGCCAACTGGCGCCCATTTTTTAATATATTAACTCGTATTATCTGCTTATCTGATCCTAACCACAAAGACACGAGCGTCTTCTGTTGACCTAGGGAAATACGCTAACCTATGTAGGCAAGCATGTATCTATACATGCTGGCCATGTGTCATAGCCTATATTTGTCAATGGAGATAGCTAAAATTTCACAATTTGCTTCCGCAGGAACTTCAAGCGAAGTTCGGTATTTATAATTATGTATAAATACATATATAGATATATAATATAATTTCTTTATATTCATAAATTTGACTATTATTGTTTATCTTAAGACCAAACTGATAGCTTAATTCTCGGAATGCCAGCGATAAACTAACAATAATTGATAAACAATATGTTAAATTAATTAAAATAAGAAAGGCAACGTAACCGGAATCCAGTCGTCTATAAAAGCCACCATACGCAATAGTTAAGTCTACAGTCTTTAAAAGTTATAAGCCGCGACAAAATGAAGTGTAAGTTTTTGACACTAAAATAAGATTAAGTAACAATTGTTATGTGAAAACCTTTTCAGTTCTTTCCATGCTAATCAGCCTATGCATTGGCCTATTCTTGTGCTTGGCACTGGCACAGGCACAAGCCCCAAGTATTCCAACGGCAGAGCCCACGCCACCAACTTCGGCTACAGCTGCACCTGCACCAAGCCCCGGCGGCAACGATAATGATTTCCAGCCTCCACCAAATTCTGAAACTACATTTGAACCACCTCCAGTTTCTACGGAATATGCCATATACGGTGTTCGTTCCTACCTAGACGAAGATGTGTACTAAGTTCATATAAACCATATTGATTGGGCGCACTTCGAATGAAATAAAATATCAATTTTTGTGACGCATAAATTGCTTTCGTTGAAATATAATTACATAGCATTTACTTATTGTCCGTTTTAAAATTAGGTCTGTCAATGACATAATTTATATAATGTACAAACGCACACAAACACACACACACACACATTTTACAAACATAGTACATAGGAAATAACTATGTAAAAGGTAAGATGTATAAAACGTTTAAAACGTTTGTAAAGTTATTGTAATTAAAAAAAAAACGCCAACTGAAATCAACTATGCGCAATGTTCCGGCGAAAGGAGCCACGCATCTGGGCCTGTAGTTGCTCGCTAGTGCACTCATCACGGCCGTACTGTAAGCAAAATTGTAAAGGATTAGATTTGTTGAGCTTTTGGTATCTCTTTAAGCGCTTACCTTGCAAAAGTTGTGTTCTAGTAGTTCAATGGCAGTCATGCGTAATTTAGGATCATGCTGCAGACAATGATCTATAAAGTCGTGACCTTCCTGCGATAAGCTCTCTGGAGCCTGTGGTTTCTCACCCATGCCCACTTTGAACATAATTTGGAAATTTGAATCAAATTGTGCCCAAGGACGCTGTAAAGAGTTAAAAAAAATTACAGTCTTAATACAAGAAGTTTTGAACTTTTCGAAAATTAAAACTAAAAAGAGTATCTTCTTCTTAACTGGCCATAACAACCCGTGTTATCGAGTAACGGCCTGATGTAAATAAATACATTCTTTCTTTGAAAAAAAAGAGTATAAAAAACAAATAAAACATAATAGCGAAAATTCTGGTTATTAAATTTTTTGAGTTGATATACGCCTAGAATGACTTATTTACTATTCCAGTTTAACCTTTAAGGGGTTAACCAAGATTTACCAGCACTTTTGTATTTCAAACTTTCGTATAACCACAAATTGAATTGGTTGAGGGTTGGAATCAAGCATACGACCTTGCCTACAAAAGCAACTCTACAAAAGGCGCTGATAGGGATATGATCTCTAAACCCAAAGGACCAACAACAGATAGACAGAAATCCCTGGATCAATTGATTTTATGGCTAACCCAAGAATGTGTAGGCCTTGACGAGGTCTTACTCATGCATGTCGATTACAGCGCATAAATTGATAAGACTCTGAAGCCGTAGACTTATCAATAAACAATGTCATGCTCACCTTGCCCGAAGCCATTTCAACAACAACACAGCCCACGGACCAGATATCAGCGGCACGTCCATGGCCATCGCTGTTCGTTTTCGTAAATACTTCTGGCGCCATGTAGGCTTGTGTGCCCACATAACCTTGCAGCTCGCCAGGCACAGTTGTGTGTGCCTGAATCTTAACGGCGGAACCGAAGTCGCCCAGCTTAAGGCTGTTGCTGCCATCGACTAGAAAGATGTTTGCCGTTTTAATGTCACGATGCACAATGCCGTGCTTGTGCAGCTCGGCGACACCAGACAGCAGCTGTGAGGTAAAACGACGTGCCAAACCCTCGGGTAAGCCGCCTGTCAGCTCCACCAGCGACTCCAGAGTGCCCTCCGAGCACAGCTCCATAAAGATAAGCAGCTCCTCGCGATGCACTTCAATGCCATAATAACGCACCAGATTTTTGTGCTTAATGCCCTCCAAAATTTTTAACTCTTCAGCTACATTCTTGAGCGCACGCGTCTCACCCGGCTGTATGGCAATCTCCTTCATGGCCATTAGCTCACCGCTATTGTTATTCACAGCTGTATAAACCTTGCCAAAACGTCCCTGGCCAATCTTGATGCCGCGATGCCAGCGAAAATTGACGCTGCGTGCGCGTATTTGCACCTTGTCGCAAGAGTTGAGCGCCTTAACATGACCTATAAGCCGGCGCTCGCGCAATCGCTCCTCTAAATCCATGTCCAGCCGATTAACAGCATCCCGCACGCGTTCCTGACGCAGCGCCAATGGCGTTGAAGCATAGCCTGCTGTGGCCGGTGTGCTGCTCTTGGTGCTGGCACCCGAAGAAGGTGTTTGCGGCACCAGCAGGCGAAGCTCACCATTCGCGTTGCTATGCGGTGCATCCACATAGTCAGTGGAGTCTACTGAACTGTATGTAGTCGAAGCCTGCTGCAGCATTTCCTCTTTGAGACTAAATTGTGGATGCAGTAGCTTATTATACTGCGGTGACTGCAACGGTGGCGTATTGGGATTAACGACCACGCCCGCCGACATAGGCGTACGCGTGGGTGTCCGCGAACGACTTGTGGCCGGCGAGGAGGTCTTACGCGTTCGTGGTGATGCCTTCTTGCGTGCCACCTTCTCGGGCTGTGAGGTTATGCCAATGACATGCGAAATGCAACGATCCATTTGCTGCTTTAGCTCCTCAAACTGCTGTTCGTTCAGATGCTGTGTAATCTGTGGATCGCAGGCTAGTATGAGAAACTCCAAGCCCTGTGAAGCCCAACGTGGACGCATGCCACGCCCACGCTCACAGCGTTCCATTACGAAATGCATCCACATCTTGGCATAGGCTATAATGCCCAAAGCAAGATCGGCTGTATGTCCACTGTCTTTATGATCCATAATGCGTTGCTCGAACAGCCGTATGACATCTTTGTGGTACTCAAAACCAAACTTATAGCCCTGGTGTAGAATCTCCCTGGTGCGCGACATAACCGCCTGGCGATCCTGCTCATCCAGCTCCCTCATGTTGCGTAGGCAACAGCGATCCTCAACGCCTTCTATAATCTCTGTCAGCTTGTTGCGCATATCCAGCACATCCTGCTGCAGCACCTTAAAAGCAGCCTTAACGTCACCACATATAAAATCCTGCTGCTGATTGGCCACATCATGTTCATAGTGCTCACGATGAAAATCCGTCGTCTCCACATCGCGACAGAAGGTCTTGGCAAAAAACAACACTTTGATAGAACGCTCACGCTCCACTGTAAGCAACGCCTGCGTCTCACGGCAAATGGTCAGCAATTGCCACTTTAATTCCTCAGAGTCATCGTTCTGTGACGTAATGCCAATTTGCTTGTCTAGCTCAGTGGAACGTTGCACCAGACGAGCGGATATATTGCGCAAGAGCTTGCTAATAATACCGCAAAACTTTTTGGATGCCAGCGTATGCATGCCCTTGATCATGGGACTCACGAGCTTGGTGAACATCCACTCCTTTTCCAGCACAGACTTCTGATTGGTCTCAGGCACAGCCACCAGCACAAGCTGGTCTATATAATCCAAATAGAGTTCGAAAACCTTGCGCACTGTTGCATCATAGTGGTTTAGAATGCTTATATAGTTAACCATTTCCGTTTCGTTTTCCACTAGCGCCGTGGTTATGTGTCGCTGATAGCGCTCGCGATGCGTCAAGGCCAACGTAAGGCCTTCGCGCAGCTCCTTCATCAGCTGCTCAAGGCTCAACGGATTTGGCTTAATAGGACGCGTCTCCATACGCATACGCAAAAACTCGTGCATAAATTGCAAAGGTATGCCGCTTAGGAAAACAAAGGTGGGAATGTACGAGGGCAAGTTAATGGATTGAGCCTCCTCGCTCCAGTAGCCATACGTGCGCAGTTCATTGACCTGTTCACGACTTATCTCTGGATCCATTCGTGGCGCATCCTTCTCTAAGGGCTCCTGCTCATACTCAAACTCCTCAGCGCTGGGCTTCTCTAGTGCAATGTGTGCTTTGTAAAGCACAAAATTGTGTAGCTTGTGTAGAAATGCCAATGATTTAGCCAAGCCACGTGACTTCAAAACATTCTCAATGAATTTGCGGTACAGCGCTGAAGATTGCTCGCCGTTGCAGTCATTTCCAAACGTGCCCAAGGGTTCCACGCTGAATATGTTAATGTCGTGCATTGAGCCTTTGCGTATGTGCGAGAGCGTGCAATCGTTGGAGAACTGACTAATCTCTGTTGAGGTAGATCTGAAAAAAGATATAATGAAAATGGACGCCAATACTGTTGGGTTTCACTAAGTCAAGGCTGCCAGCCAGAAGTCTTTAAGTAAGGCAGCTTTGATTTACTCACTACTTACTCATTGCTGCTGGAGGCCTCGCCCGGCACATGGGCCGCATCGTTTAGCATAAAATGTACCTTGGGGCAGGGCATACCATTTGATGTCTTGCGTTGACCATTACCCAATACACTTGGTGGCTTGGCAGAATCCACAGAGTTAACTGCTGAATCGTCGTTCTCCACGCCCGACGCCGATGAATTGCCGCTGTCTGAGGCAATGTACGACGTTTGCACTGGCCAGGAAAACTTTTCGTCCTGTAGGCTGCAAAACAATTTACATTGTTACAAGGGAATCGGAGCAATATAAAGAATATAATTACCGCGCCAGTATCTTGCCCAGCATGCTCAGTTTAAGCTTATTTTGTTTGGTTATATTATACCACAGGCACATGGACTTGACGCGGCCCACGAAGCTTTGCGATTTATATATAGGATGCAGAGTGCCCATGGCTTGTGAAGATGGGTACAAAGCCTCGGCAGCGTCCAGGCGTGAAAGCAAATCCTCTACCTCACGCAAAGCGAACTCCTGCTGTTCCATGCAATCTTTGCAGTACAAGGACATGCAGCCGTGGCACAACTTGGTAGGCAAGGGCGCTTTTTTTTAATAAAAATACATTAATATGATTAATAACATGACATTACGTCGAATAGCGGCTACTTACAGCTGGCATTGGAGTTGACATCGGAGTGATTGCCACTGTCCAGGCTGAGTTCGCGTTTAAAGCGCGGCCTGAACTTGTAGTTAATTATTTGTGTTAGCAAGTCGGAAACGCCTTGACGCGCCTCAAACAAATACTTGTCCTGCTGCTCCACTGTGCGATCCTCCTTCCAGGCCTGCAGTTCCAGCCAAATGAGATCTTTGAGCTCTGTTTGCCATGTATGATCCTCCTGCAGCAGCTTGGCATCCTGCCTATCCACACTGCCCAATTTGATGAGATTGGCGAATGTCTCATGAAAATCCTTGCGTTTGCTCAAACCTGGCGTTTGTTTGCCATCAGCGCGTCGCGGTAGCTGCGCCGCAAACGCTAATGGTGGCGCCGAAGAGCGGCAGCCAATGGGACGCGAAGAGACGCAACGATAGCGATTGCAACTTTCGACTATCTTCGATGCCAATCGCAACGGCATTGGCGCTGCTTCCGTGCTGAGGGGCGAAAGCTTATCCAAAGGTTCTGTTTGCTGTGCGCCCTCGTGAAAGCTATTGCCGCGAGGTGGCACCACTGCTCCCACCAAAGAGTTCTTTATCTCACGCTCCGAGTCACGCAACAACGCCTGCAAGCGCTTGTCCGTACGCTTGTTCTCCTCATTGACAAACATCTCATTGAGCAAGGCACAGTCCATGGTGTTGCGTCGCAGCACGCGAGAGCGCGCCAAACGCGACATACCTTTTTTGGGCGTACCGCTACTGCCAGGCACATCCGTGGAGCTGTTCGGAAATTAAGTTAATTAGAATAGAGGTATTTTATTTATTTCGCATAAACAACTTACGCAGCAACCACAGCCACTGCATTTGACTTTTGTCTGCGCTCCCAATCTCGATTCTTGATCTTCATGCGTGTGCGTGGTGGCGTTGTGCCAAACTCTTCGTAATGCGCCGCTAGCTCATCATCTGGATGCAAGCTATCAAAATCCTCATCCACGGCAACGCTGCGTATGTTGCCAATCTGCACAGGACGCGTGGCAGACTGCTTCACGCGTATCTCCACTCTGAAAACAAGTACAAAGAGCGCAATCATTAATAAGCAATTGGGTATAAACGAATTTGGCCCTAAATGTTTGGCTAATTGTCAATTCTGCTAATCTTGTGATAAGTAGGTGCAAACAAAGTTGAAATTGATGCACCTGCTGCTAACTGTTATCTTATCAATCTCGTATCGCTTATCAGTTTGGTTTGGTTACGGCAGACAGCCGCTTGTCACGCCTCTAATTATGCTTTAATTTCTCTGCCCCCATTTTGATTTACAATATAATATTAATACCTCATTTTTATATTGATTGACACGCAATCGCAAACAAAATTTAGGCAGCAATTTCATCATTTTTTGCGTAAACGCCGTTTAAAACATTTTTAGGTTACATATGCAAAAGATAACTATAATTATTTATACATCTAATTTGACATTAAACTTACTTTTTGCGCCGCATTTTAACGTCTTAATTGCAGTAGAAGCTGCAAACACAGTTTGAGCTGCAGTTTTGTTCACAGTTTGACATGCAACTTAGCTTAAGCTTTGCTTAAACACACGCACAGTTTGAACAGCTGTTTTATTAGTTCGCACAGTTTTAGGCAGACTGTGTTTTAATGGCGGCATGTACTTCATGTGATTCTCAAACTTTTCTTTGCTAAAAATCACATTAATAACCAATTCGATCGTAAAATTCGCTACAATGCGAGAGATAAGACTTTTGTTTTCGCTTTTGTTGATTTTTTGCTCTTTTTTACGCTTTACGCTTTGATTTGCACTTAAACTTTTCGATTATGATGCTTTTGCTGCAGTTTGAAAAGCTTGTTACATTTGAGTTTTTCGTAATATTAAAACTATGGTAGCATTCCAATATTTCATACGTAGCATAAATCAAGGCTGTAAGCCAGCTTGAAATCGTAACGATCACTAGAGAGTTATCCAAAATCATTCTCTTTAGGCAATACCGTCATAACATTTGGATAATTCATTTGCACGATTCCTACTCTGTTCAGTACGAATTTTTACTCAAAGTAAAGCTTTGGGCGAAACATTTAGAATTAGGGCAATCCCGTCTTATTCATGTTTTATTGAATGAAACTGTACCAGTGCAACATAGGCTTAAACCGAAAAACTAACTATTAAACTATATGCAACAGGATAACAAAACAAAGGTTAAAAAGATTTGGATTCACAAATTCTTTTAAGCACGATTGAAAATCACATATATGGTTTTATTCAGGCGTGTGCTGGAAATCTCTAGACGGTTTTGCCTAAATTTTCTTTTAAAATTAACTATAAAAACTTCTTGTTTGATTTCCCAAGTTTTGCAAGATATGTCAGGCATAGTGAGCAATGCCTTTTTGGCAGAAAATCGGTTTAAATTAATATCTGGCATACCGTCAAATTGCAATTGGGTTGAAATTTGGTTGAAAGAGATTTATGGCGCACTCATTGACAAAATTGTTAGAACTGCGTTATTACGTCATCTATGCATATTAAGCATGGAATTAACTGATACAACCGACAAATAAACTTGAATATGACTAAAACCGTTAACCGGTTAAATCTTATAAGTGTATTCGATTATTTTAAACAGTAACCGTTTCCGAAACATAGGCTACAGCTTCAACCGTTACTTTAGCTCATAACGGGTTAACGTTTCGCTACGATTTCGCAAACGTTTTATATCAGAGATTTGAACAAGTTTCTCAGACTTAAAAGCGTTACTAAAGCGTCGCCTGACTGTGACACTTAAACTGTTTAGCAACCGCTTTGATGGCTTTGATTTTGTCACAGTGGCTCTCAAACTATTTTTGGCAAACAGTAAGCCAGACGCACACACACACAAACATAACGCGGATGCCAAAATACACAGCAAGTCAAAAGATAAATTTTTAAACTTTTTTTGCTCTTTTGTAGTTTTTATTCAACTTTTTTCTCTTCTTCTTTTTTTTTGTACGATAATGCCACAGGCCTTTTTATTATTTCACAATATTGTCTGTTGTAAGCAGTTTTTCAACTACTTGGCAAAGTTTCCGTTTTATATGCGTAAAAAATACCGATAAATTTATGTACATCTAATTGCACAATCCAATGCACACACAGTTACGGTCCAAGCTTGCATATAAAAACAAAATAAATAAACTGCAAATAATTATAATAATGAAAGAACTTTAGACACGTCGTTCACGATCCACAGTGGATCCAACTGACTCTTTTTGCGGTAAAAATCATAACTTTTGAGGAAGTAAAGATATTTTCAAAATTAAAAAGGCATTGAAGCTTCTGCGATACACTACGATAAATAAGCTGTGTATAGAGGGAGCTTCAAAAAACTGCAAGCATCTTGCAAACAGTTTTTCAAAATTTTAACGATTTATTAAGCAATAAGCACATTTTATAGGTAATAGTAGTAGTAACATCGAACTTTACTACTGTTTTTTGAAGCTCCCTCTATACACAGCTTATTTATCGTAGTGTATCGCAGAAGCTTAAGGAACTTGCTCAAAAGTTTTGATTTTCGCCGAAAAGAAGTCAGTTAGATCCACTGTGCGTCGTTTACGATCGCTGACTGTGTCTCGAGGCAATGACGCGTGCTATACTCTGGCATACGGGAGTTAAACCCCCCACAAATCTGTTTTAATGCATAAAATACCGTGGTTATTCACACTATTTATCACAGCATAAAATGCGACAGCAAATATATTGCATGTATGTACATGACGTTTTAAATGCAACCGGCGCAAAGTTCAGGCAGCGTACTGCTACTACTTTGCGATAGGGTCAACGTTATTTGTACTGAACTTTTTAACTTTATAAAGCAAAATTTGCAACAAAAACGACGAAAATTTTGGGCACAATGCGCACTTGACGCGGCGGCGGCGGCGGTGGCGATGTCTATTGTCGTGCGAATTAAAACGCGATGGCAGCTTTTCAATTTATTAGCACTTAAATGAAAAAAAAATACATAAAAAATGAAAACAATTTGTACCCCATGTAGCGCAGAGTCGCAAAAAGCAAATACAATATAGTCAGCCGATACACATAGTATATATAGTAGGTACTATATCTATATAGTTGCGGCCGCACGTTTGCGCAACGTTTTGAGCCGATGAGTCGACGAATATGACTGAAGAGCACAGCCAAGCGCGACAAACTAATCGTTGAGCGGTCCGCGCCCCCAGTAGCCACCACTCTCAGTTATCAGACACAAACCGGTGCACGTGTATGTGTGAGCGCAACATAGCGCTCATGTAGTAAAGAACAGAAGGTGGCGCATTACGCAGGTGCCCTATGAATGAGAAAGTGAGAAAGAATACTAACGCGTGACGTCACATGATCGAATTTTTGTAGCGATTAAATTATTTTGAAAAAAACTGAAATTCTCTGTGAATGAATGCCGTACAAAGAAGGAGCGCAGCAAAGCTTTTTTCGTTACCAAAAGCAGGTCCGGATTCAGAAAATTGGCGCCCCTAGGCTGGAAAGGAAAATGATCGTTCAGCACTACATTACGGTTGTACAAACGAGCATTCGGCACGCAATATCAACGTTACGAAAGACTGTGAAGAGCTCGTTGCTATTGAGAAGTTAAGGCAAATCCGTATGCAACCTTTTTTCTATATTATTTTATACGCAATAACTTTTAAACCAAATCATCGCATTTGTGCACGAGGCTTCGCGAGCTTGATCGTGGAAATTAATCAATTCAATAGATGTGGCACGAAGTTCTTTTTCATTCAAGCAATGCATGTCTGTAATGACTGAAAATGTTTGATAAAGTACTTGGTAAGCTTTTGATCTTTTTAGAAATTAATATAAAATTCTTTGTATAATGACGTTTGTTCTGACTAGTCTTCGCATTCTCGTCGACATTCGACGACTTAATACATTCTATCATAACGGATGGTTACGGAGAAGAAACAACAAAATAACTACGATATTGTATACAATGTGTTTTGTTGTTGTTATTTTACTTCAAATCAATTTTTACCTGACTAAAACGGAACGTATCCAGATGAAACTTATATTCTGCAAACCGCAAGCATTTTATGTTTCGAATGGTATAGGTTACACCTGAAACCATTGCGTTATTGCGAAGTAATCGGTAGAACTCTGAATTTTTAGCTACTGTATTTATATAAAGATATTTTACTGACCAACAAGATCTACTTCTTCTTTTTACTCTTTGTGCACAGCAATTTCAAGCGCTTTTTCTTTAAAAGAATCAAAATCTTCACTATTCTTCACCGAACTAGGCGCTTGCTCACAAAGGCTGTGGATTAATCCAGGACAATTACGCTATACCAGCGCCATTTCAAGCTCATTGATACCATTTGCCATCATGGGGTGTATCTTGCACCCAAGGTGCGTAAATGATATTTTAGATGGATTTATTAAACAAATTTTTGGATTTAAAGAGTACAAACGGCGAGTTGCATGATCACCGTGACAGGATGAGATATACCATGGATATGTAAAGAAGATACTCCCGGCAATTGGGTACTAGAAATATGTTTGACTATACAGGCTATACTTGCGATGGGCAAAAAGATAGTCCGGACCAAGGCCTGTATATTACAAGGCAGAAGGCACTACATTTTTGGAGTGTCTGACACAGAGAGAAATATAAATAAATTGCATCAACACAACAGAATGATAAATAGTGTCTTAAAAATGAGCAAGCGTCGGCAGATGGCTCACACCTTGGCTCAGACAATAAGTCTAGAAGTTAATATAACTCCGAAAAAGGCATGCTGATGGGTATATATATTTTCATCATATCTATATTTATATGATACAAAATGTCAAAGTCTCGAGATCATAATACAAATTTAAGAATATGAATAAAATTCACTTCAAATTATCGAAAAAATAGTCGAATTACTTATGCACCTTAACTACGAGAGTAATACGAAGTGCATTTCTTTTGCAATTTAATACACGCAAGAGTTAGGCGTCATTGTCACGACGAACAATGTCAGCATTGAGATCAAGCGGATCATCACTCTTTCGAATCGATGATACTTTAGCAGGCAAGAGAGCCTTCCCGTTTTGCTTTGGCCCGCTAAAGTTCCGTAAGATCTTTGGCTTTTTACTGTTTAAACAAAAACCTTTCTTGGTTTTCTATCGCTAATAAACAAGAAACCTCATTTTTGTGAACTAAAACAGCGCTAATTTACAGAGCGATCCCCTAGAGAGCGAGAGAGCGAGGGAGCGATTGAGAGAGAGCTTTTGCAGCTCTGCTCTCCGGCTGCCTTCTGTTATTGTTTGAAGCTTTTGCTGGCAATTGTTTTAAGTTATTAAATTTTATGATGTACGCGCTGCTGTCAGTTAATCAAACTTTGTTTACATTTGCATAGCGCAAGCGGCACAGAGCAGTTGAGTAGCTGCAGCCATGTGGTGGCCTTTGTAGGTGGGTGGCAAGTGGGAGGCATGTGTGGGGCAGTGCTTGGAGAGTATATGGCAAAATAGTTTTCCAAGTATTGACTTATGTATCTACTAAACTTGTTGTTAAGCACGACAGGTAGTTAATTTTATTGCAGCTTTTCCATTCAGGGTTATGGTCAATGGAGCGTATGCGTAATTATACCCTGTACACAAAGTGTAAAGGGGTATTATAGGTTTGTGCAATGTATGTAACAGGCAGAAGGACGTGTGGCACACCATAAGTTCCATGGGCAAAAATTGTCAGGAGCAATGGTCGAGTCGATATAGACATGTCCGTCTGTCTGTCCTTGAGTATGAACGTCAAGATGTCAGGCACTATAAAAGGTAGAAGCACAAAAATTTACAAAAGATGCTCATTTACACCGAAAAGATAAAGTTTGTCGAATCACGTCGATATGTTGCCCTTTTCCCCTGTGACATATTTTTGCGGTTTATAGCCAATCTATCATCTCAAAACTCGACAGAGATGTGCGTTGTGTTTATCGGATAAATACATCAAAAGTTATAGTCAAAAATATGCTAATTTCACCCCCCTCCCTCGCCAATAAACTGCTCAAAAATTGCACTGCATGTAGATATGGATACATGTGCGCTATAGTTACAAAATTTGGTGTGGAGAATTGTGTGACCCCTATCGTTAAACTGTATCCACGTCTTTTCGATTTACCTTAATTACTGCCACACCCCCTAATATATTGATTTGAAAATTGTCGCAGACATTTATAAATGTATTTTTGATCTATGTTACAAAATTCATCGACAAGAATATTGGAAAGTAAAAGTTATTTTTGGCCCCACTTCCCAAAAGAATAACTTGTCAATTGGAACTCCTTACAGTCATATTAAACTTGTAAAAAGATACATAAAGGAAAATACTTTCATTCCCATTTTAGCGTATGCTGGATTTAGTGCTTATAGGGAAGAAAAGGACACAGGGTATTCCACTGTCGTGCATCGTCCCGACTGTCTGCATCAAATATTTTTTTGTTTGTGTATGGTTTATTTATAAAATATCTATATTAGAGTACCCTAAAGAGTTTAAAGATGATTTATATTTATGACAACAAGTTATGGGTTTTTGTTGAATACTTCGTTTGCTTAAGACTAAGACTCTTCTGGAATCTTATCTCTCTCGCTTTTGCTTATTTTTGCAGGAGCAATGATATAAACTTTTAATTACTCTTCATATATTATTACTCTTTATTTTTAGTTTGTTTGGTTTATTGATACGGAAAGCACTAAACAAATTTTACCTCTGGTTTTTTCCCAGACTTATTTATTATTCGATATTGTCTAAAACAACATCTAGCCTTATAAAAATATCTCATGACTGATACTTCTAAACTAAAATCACTGTGCGCTTTAAATACAATTTGTTTATTTATTCAAAGTTAGCCGACAATTATTGCTTTTGGCTTTTTTCTGCTTTATTAAGTTCTATAAGCGCCTATTTTTTGCTTTTCTAAATCTAATTTCTGAGAATTCGGTGGTTGCTGTAATATCATACAAATGCAATCAAAAAATCAATTGTTAAAGAAATTGAGCGCAGTGCATTGCGAATCAGTTATAAAAATAGAATATAACTATTATATAATATAATTCCTACAATTGACAATTATCGAATTATACATTTAATGTTAATAAAATATAATAAAAAAGTTCAACAACTTGTATGCATAACTTTTATTGCAACGCATGAACAGAATAAAATCACGACTGTAAGAACCAATTGGGGCCGAACATCGAATAAGCTTCGGTTATATACAAAACATGTGCTGTTCTATATCAAAAGATATGATGCAAAGAGTCGGACACCGAACCACTGTGGGATACCCTTTAACCATTTTCGTAATATCTGTGCCAAGTTTTGTATCGATGCGTTGAGAAATATGGGTGTATGGCGAAGTAGGTTCAATACGACTTATTTTGAGATGTTTTATACTCTAAAGCCGGGTTTACTCTGGGTCACAAGCGGCACACACAGGCACACCTCAATTTGAAGAGCCAACCCGTTGGAACAGTAACTACATGTCACACGAACGAATGCATTTTCAGTGTGAACACAAGTAATCGTTTGGCGAGATAATTGCAATCTTTTTTGTTATTCATCTTTGCCAACGACAATAATAATAATGACATGCACATTTAACTGACTCTTTTCTCAGTTCTTGTTCACGAACTTGTGCGTTGTTCACTTTTTGTGAACTTTAGGCCAAAGCATCACTCTATCATAATGTTAAAACATAAATTGCACAAATCTATAATACCCTTGTACACTTTGTGTACAGGATATAATGATGTATAGAATAGAACATATTCATTAGCTATGGCACAGCCGTCTGTCACAGTGTCATACAGTGTAAACGCAATATAAGACTTCTGTTTGCATTCATATTCAGATGAAAACTCAAATCTGCAGCTCGTAAGTCATGATGGCAACATAACGTATACACAATATTGAAGCACAATGAATGTTTACTATAAAGCATCGCTGTACATCTTTCGGCTGTTATTACAAAAGCTTCGATCTTTATAAGTATTTGAAGTAAGTTAGTTAAGTAAGCAATTTACATTTGTTTTTCCTATTTTCAATGGCTTGCATACGCAATATAATGTCCAATTGTTCTATGGGTTGTAAGCGCAATATTTGCATAAAAACTTACATTTACTGCTCCATTAAGACCATTTTTGGTACACAAAACATTGTAGTGAAAAGACTTTGCAAATTTGTAATATTTTTGGTATTTATATTATTTTCAGCAAAGCAAGACTGTAAAAATTTTATGACAAATTAAATGCACAGACAAAATCGCAGATCGTAACATTGTGCACATTACACTCAACTATTTTTTGGAATTTTTTCTTTTCTTCAGGGTTCACAAGTGCTGTATCCTTCAAATTTATGCGCATATAATGCACTTATTGGCGCCAACATCATGAACACCATTTCCAGTATGTGGAACACTGATGCTCTGCCAATAGACAGGTTTGCAGCCGATTCTTCAGGAAGTCTTTAAAAATAACAGAAACACTAAGGAAACTGATAGGAAATACGAGAGAAATATGAAATAAAAGAGATTCAACAAGAACAGCCTATTCAAATGTTTCAATTGTAAGGTTATAAAGAGAAGTTCCTTATGCTCCTTAAGCCAGTTCTAATGTTCTAAATATACCCCGTACTCAAAGGGTTTGGTTCGTAGACTAGTTAGGCTTTTAAACCAAACAATGTTGACCTTTTGCCGAATCGTCACTAAGGACACTAGTAGGAAATACAACGACACGAATGAACGAGATTCAACAAGATCCGCCTATTCATATGTTTCAATTGTAAGGTTATAAAGAGATGGTCATTATGCTCCTTAAGCCAGTTCTAATGTGCTAATATACCCCGTACTCAAAGGGTTTGGTTCGTAGACTAGTTAGGCTTATAAACCAAACAATGTTGACCTTTTGCCGAATCGTTCCCCTACACCCATAATGCAGCTACCTTTATTATGACCATACCCCTCAACGCATCGATACAAAAATTTGCACTTTCATTCGCATCCATTGAGATCTTGGTGGCTATGTGCGCTACGATCCAAATGCAAAGAACTTCCGCTTACAAGCTCAACCAAAAACATAGCTTATCAAAATCGCATTAAAACTCTGGAAATTCATTATAGAGCGCACAGTGTATAATATACACTATCGGGATGTCACGATTCGTACCGATTGTCTTTTGGCAAATCCTGCATTGTTAAAGCTTATATCGATGTAAATAAGTCCAAAATAATTAATCAATCGCACTTTTAATATGCTTCGTTTTTCAACAAGATGCATGTATTCTTTAACTTGAATCCAAAATGTAAGAGGGAGAGTTTAAATGAGCTATACCAACTACTCGAAATGCTTATAATCTAAGTCATAGATTATATGCAGTATTTTTTGAAAGATTAAATTATCTTGCACTCAGTTGTCTACCATTAAATTTACTATTATGTATATACGCCGCAAGCCGGAAATATTTTTATATATATAAGGAATTTGGAAAAGATTGCAAAACATACAAACGCCATGCTTTTTCTTATCAAAGCAAACAAACGCCAACGCCAAAAGTTTGAGGTGTTAATTCACAAAGCGAATTGCACGATTCGCGAAAAAAAAATCGGTTAGCCATACGTATACGTACTGTTACTGTGAAGTTCAAGTGCAAAAATGTTGCAAGAGCAAGAGTCAAGCCACAATAGCTTGTCAGATATCAAGTTGGAGCGTATACGTGAGCCGCCTCACAACTGCCACGATAGTTTCCTCTCTCTCTCTCGTTTCCACTCTCTATGCGTCTATTAAGACGGTCATGTTGTCAAGACCTTCACTAAGGAATTCCATTCATTTCGGGCCAACATGTCATTAAACGCGAGACTGCTGGAAACTTGAGAAGAAAGCGAGTTTGATTTCAAAACAAAATTTGTTACCTCGACATTAACGCACAGAGCAGAATAACGAAAGAGGTTACAAAGCAGAATATCCAAACACACGTATTAAACGCGTTTTAACTTAACTGCCCGATTGCTTTCCATACGCCCTACTACACCCGGGACCCACATTAGAAACTGGTATAAAGCCCGGAGCTATGCGAAGGCAACGCAATGAAGAAGAACGCAGTGAAACAGGCGAATTAATTTCACTGAAAATACAATAGGTGGGCAGTTTATTTGGCTGACTTGTCAGTTCGCCATTTAGCGAAATTTATGTTTGTTGCAAAATTCCTGCGAACATCAAACATACATGCATACAATTTTAGTTATAAATATACTGTCAACGTTTGCCAAGTAAAATCCAGAGGAAATGCATGAATAAGCCCCGAATATAAAGAAAAACAAATGGGGGTAAAAAAAGCACCTTATTAACGCGTGTGCCATAGATATGTGCCTTGTCTTATCAGCGAAATGTCTACCTTATCAGTAATATCTTAAAAGAAACGCTTGCAGACCAAAAATGGCTACGATATATGCATATGTACATATAAGCGCTAGACACACACTCATCATATGAACATAACCTTAGGAAGTACAGTAAAGCATGGATATTAATTTCTGTCAAAGTTTTCCTTTTCTAAAACAATAATGATTTTAGGATTGTACAAAATCAATGTTTCGCTTAGCAAGAACAAATTCTTTATCGCAGTTGCAGAAAACATCGGTTAGTGGCAGTTCGCTCAGGGACATATAGCGCATAAGGATCCTAAATCGATCATAATTGTTGCAAAAGGCTAAAGTAATGTTCAAGTAAGAAGAAGCTCCTGTGAGAAAGGTCTTCAATCCAAGTGTCGAAGGGACACGATGACAAGGCAGTAACTCGGTAACGGGTTGTTATGGCCAATTAGAAAGAAGAATGTTTAAATAATACATTTTTAAAAAACCGTTTAAAAGTTGGACACTTAAAATTATGCAAAGAGAGCACATGTCCGTATTTTATATGTCTGCCATGGAAGGGATCGAATGATTCTAATGAACATGTGCAGTGTTAGACTACAAATTTGATTTCAGCCAAAATTAAGTTCTTAATTGAATGCAACTAACTTTTCGTCTTCTCAATAAGTATTGATATACTTTCACTCTATCCATATCTATTGTCACATATACGCTATAGTTTCGAAAAGAGACAATATTGAAGAATAGATCGTTCGAACAAAAACGAAGGTAAACTTACGCGAATTATACATTATTAACCACAGTCATACATACGACGTATGTATGTTATAATTAAGGATGTACATATGTACAAATAAAAGTCGGTACTGAATTTTCTCGGTGTGTCTTAACTGATATCAACTGTAGTATCTTAACAAAGTCTTGGGAATTTTTAAGTTCTTGTGAGTACGAGTTATTTAAACCACTTTTGCAAATCGATCTTCACTTGTTGGCACATTCAAGACTTGACTGCATATTGGAGTTATTGTTTTTGTTATGCTCTTTGTTGCTCTTTAAAGGTTTAAAATTTCAGATTAAGTGAAAATAATTTGCTGCCTTGCAATTTTTCAAAACGGGTTCGTTGGGCACAAAACCGCCAATACAACAAAAATTCCACCAAAAAAAAAAAGAAGCAATTTCATTTTCGACAACACGTTGTTTACGTTTTTACAATAAAACTGACGAAATGCAATATAGCGAGAGCATTCACATGCACACACACACAGACACACATACACAAAAGCTTATCAATGGCGTAGAAACTAACGTTTACTTCACTACTTCGCCAATAATGAATGCATAGTTACGTGTTACACGCCGTGTGGTGAGCGGGTTAGAGAATACCACCTCAGCAGGTCAAAGCTTGTCGTATGAGGCGACTAAGAATGACAATGGGTTGTGCGTAAAACCACAATTCCAATGATAGAAAGTATTTACATCAGGCCGTAACCCGATAACACGGGTTTTTATTGCCAGTTAAGAACTGGAAGTTACGTGTTATATCTATTGTTGTTGTTCTCGTTGTGACTGCTTTTGACGCTCTTTTACATTCCTTGCATTGTTGTTTGCGTCTTGGGTTTTACCGGCTCATAAAGCTAATAGTGTATGGTGGGGATTACGACAGCACTCACCTTGCAACATCATCGTCCATGCTCAGTTCTCGTCGCAAGACGGGTGGTGGTGGCGTTAACGGCAACGGAGGCGCGGGCTCTGCGGTAACATTGGCTTCGCTGCTAACGACCGCTGCGGCTGCTGTGAGTTCGTCTATCCCGTCTGTTGGCGTTGGCGACGGAGCTGGCTGCGGCTGCTGTCTGCCTTGCAGAGCGGCATAGTCTATGGCACGCACTCTACGTCGTTGGTTTGACATCTTTCGTTTCACTTGTTGTTTTTGCTGTTATTCTTGGAATTACTAACCCATACACTAACACACGCGCTTACACACAGATACGTGACGCGCACGCTGAAACACTGTTAGTTAGAGCAGCACACGTTGGTGCTGCTGCTGGTGCTTGCTACTCAGCTGCTTTTAAGCTAATAAAATATATATATTCTAATTTTTACTTTCACAGCTTATGGGCGCACACACACGCACGCACGCGCTCCTCATAACGAAAGCGTCGAGTTAAATTTTAAAATCTTTTCACTGCGCCTGCAACAACCGCACAATCAGGTGACGCGTCTTACCTGGGCAACACCGAACGTTTATTTGGTCGAAATTTAGCTTGCCATTTTTTGTGCTCTCAGCTGTCGCCCGCATCCGATATCGCTAGACCGCTCTCACACACGCGGCGTTCACATGGCATTTAGTCTCTGCTAATTCTGTACTCTTCACGTGTAGTGTGGCACAAGCTTTGCTGTATGATCAAACAACTGGTAGCTGTCGAAGGCTGGCTGCTATGACACACAACTGTTAAAGTTGCGCGCTGTTAAGGGTCTGTTAAGTGCACTGCAATGTTGTTAAGAACTTAACGTAGCAAAGATATTAAACCACAATAAAACTTCGGGTCACTTTTGACATTTACTGGCTTTAATTACACTACTCAACACAAGTTCAAATTCAAGTGCACTGATGGGGTGGAGATCATGTTTAAACTAATTTCCGTCAATTTCGCACCACCGTACTTGCTTTTTTCCGTTCAACATAAGGTTTTCAGAATTTCCGTTTTCGTTTCTGCCAATTGAATTATTAACGTGATTCATTTTTCTACGTGAAGGTATTAATGCCACTATAATTCTGAAAAAGGCCATTTTCGATTTCACCTTTTAAATTTGTACGTGCCTTTTAAAATTAAACAAAAAGAAACTGCTAAATTGGAGCTAAAATCTATCAGGATCATCGGCGTCTGCTAGAAGTTCTTCAATTCATTGTGCAAAAAATTTGATGCACATTTTTACAAATAATGAGGTTTTCTTGGAAAATGTTTGATTTTTTTAGTGGCTGTTTCGAAAGGAGTGATTAATTTTGTCTCAAATTTTCGAACGAAAATTAGCTTAATTTATGCAATACAGTTGTTTTTTTACGCGAAACTGTTAGAATGTGAAACTTAAAAACTTTGTTATTTATAAAAATTTCAATATGCGAATTTTGTTACGTTTTAGCGAACTTTGTGACAATTTAACAAACGATCTATTTCTGCGCTGGATGGATCAATAACCCAGAATCAAGCGTGTGCCAAAAAAAAGACATAAAAACACACAATCCCGTTATTGTTTCTGTTATTATTATTTTCGTATGTTAAGTTTCTTACATGCGAAAATTTGTAATATACAAGTAGTTAACAAAAAATAGATTAATAAAATGCATTGCTGGTTTAAGAAATTAACCTCAAATTCGAATTACTAACTTTTCTTAATCGTCCAATTGACAAGTTTCTATATTCCTTAATATTGTTAATTCAACTTTAGCTACAAAGCATCAGAACACTATTTTAGAAGAGTACTCAAGCTCAAAAACGACAACATTTCGTTATGATACAAGCTTTTTTTGAGTCAACACAAAGGTTAAAAACAACCGCAAAACATCAAATTGACAACACTGTTCTTAACAGCTGTTGGGCGGAGCTTAAGTTGCCGTCCTTGTCATGCAACCCCTAATTGCCTTGTACATAAAAAAGGAACTGTTTAAGGGCTGCCAGAGAGCTTCAACCAATCAACGCCAAGCTTGGCGCTGCCTGCAGGTGTGGTGCATATTTTTTTTATAACCATTTTTTAAGCTGTTTGCTGTTAATTTTAATGTGCCGCATAATTTGTAGCATATTGTAGTTTTTTATCTAAGTTGCACGTTAATGCTGCAGCAGCGGGATAAGCGTCGTGTGCGCTGCCAACGTAGCTTGACCACTCCAGGAAACTGTCGAATAGTTTTGGCCAGCGTCGGAAGTAACGCCAATTTCAGTAGCTCGGTGATTATACAAGTGATTAGTCCTGTTTGGTCTTGGCCACTCTCCATAAATAACAGTTCATTCAGTTGCTTACCATTTAGTGTACAAAATGCTGCCTTTGCAACAACAGCAACAAAATCCCACACAGTGCCTCAGTGCTCACATGGGCGTTATCAAAACTCCGGCACCCACTACGACCGTAGCTGCGCCACAGCGTCCCTCCTCACCGCGTCAGTTTTTCGAACGTCTTTACGGGCATCTTGAAACGCGTAACAGTGATAACGTCGACATTGATGTTGGCACCCACCACAAGCCGCCACCCACGTGTGTTACTCCCTATCAAAGTGATGGCGGCAGCGTATCCTCACCGGATATTTCAATCAGTGAAGAGCGCATCTCGTTGGTTGGCTTTTCGGGATATGATTTGTACGCACCGTCACAGGATTCCAATAAGCACACTTTTGTGGATTCGACGAAGCAAATTGCGCCAACAACCGCGAGTGCGGGTGCAACGGCCTTACCGTTTCCGGGTTTTCCCGGCGACGCGCATTTCAGTGCAGGATTTTCAGCATTTCGTGAGTATTATCGCTATTTTTAGACTTCTTTACTCGGTATTTCATGAGGAATATAGTTTAGATTTCCATACAATGTAATGAACACCTATTTATCTAATTGATAACAAAGTTCGTGGGTATTTCTGTTTCAAATCATCACCTGAATGCAAAAAAAAACCAAACTATTTACTCCTTGCGTATCCGCTGAAAGACAATTGAAGTGCTGTTTTCTCAATGTCTATAGTAAGATTTCCATAAGAAGTGAAACATCTTAATGTCGCATTCACATTGTTTTATGTTTGATTACACTATGCAACAAATTTGAGAACATTAAATGGCCTATGACTAAAACATACCACCTCCGTTTTCGAATTTTCGCTCTTTCAAAAAATTCGAGATTTTGAAAAATGCGATAATTCAAAATCCGTTCTAGATATCTCAAAACGGTTTTCGGATTTACCACAAATTTACCGCAAAAAGTATGTTTTACTCCATGGTTTTTGTAGTTTTTTTTTGTACGGAAATTCAAAAAAATGGTCGATCGTGGTATTTTTTCGATACTCCCTAAAACCTTTTCCATTTCGCTACCGATTTTGCTCAAATTGGTGTTGAAATGTTCGCAAAGAATCAATTTATCAAATTCAGAAATAACCCATTACATCTTTTTTTTTATTTTTTGAATTAATTCATTTGGAGTAAAAAAAAGAAAAGAAAGAAGTTAAAACTTCAGAGTTTTTAATGTTAGATGTTATTGTATGACTTTCCAATATTTCTGACCCACTGCGGAGTTCTTCTTCAGAGATTTTTACACAACTATTAGCTGTGAAGCTTAAATTTAAAGTTTAAAGTAAGTTTAACCAAGATATGAGATTTGCTGACTTCGCTACTTTCGAAATTCAGAATATTTTAAAATAGCGATAATTCAAAAACGTTGCTAGGAAATCCAAAATGATTTCAGGATTCGAAATCAGCGACCCAAAATTTACCGGAAAAGGTATGTTTTGAACATAGTTTTATTTTTTGTTGCATAGTGGTTTTTTTCGGGCTCTATTAGGTGGGTGCCAGAAATCTCTAGACAGGTTTTACTAAAGTTTCATATGAATTTTCTTCAGATGCTAACTTGTTAGATTTCCCATGCTCTCAAAGATAGTTCTGGCACATTTGGGTTGAAACTCGGTTGATCTCATGTTGATGTAACGGAAATCAAGGTGAAACACCCTGACGAGGATAGATAACAGAGTAGAAATTAAACTTGGCTGTAAGTAAGAGAGAGCTAGTATTACGATGCGGGGAAAACGTGAAAGATACTAATCATAGTTACCAGGCGCACAAATTGAAAGAAAACTGAACTTCTTGTTTTATTACTTAATGATTTATTACGAGGTTTGTTTGGCTTATCATAATTAAGTAATAAATTGAGCTACTATTGCACCTAACTACAAAAAAATTTGTTTCTGCTATTAAATTTTGTACTATTTCGTTGACTTTGGCTCCTCGTTAGCACCAGTTGTGTCGCTTTTGTTCATCGTCTTTAAATTGCGCAATTCCAAGCTTAAGAACATTTTGAGATTTGGATCAGTTATCTTGGTCAGCACCAGCTCTCTAGCAAGTTCGTCGTTGTCGTTTAAGATTTTCGTCAGTGTTTGTGCATAGTCCAGCCAGACGCAGTTGGCACAGCCGGACATGCAGCAAGTGCTGGGCTCTGGCGGCAACTGTACAACAATTAACAATTAACGCAATATAAGTTTGAGAAAACACCTTAACACTTACCTCAATACGGGCGCCATTCTTTACTGCCAGATCTCGCCTAGTCTGCAGCGCGGCCAGACGTGCTCCTCCACGTTTGAGCAGCAGGCAGCGCGGACAACTAAAGCATAAGGGAGCAAACATTGAACCGTAGTCTCTGAAATGAGCAGAAATACAAAAAAAAAATAGCATCTCATATTTAGAGGAAGTGTTGCAAGTTTCACACGCCTGCGCAAACAGGTGCAGCAGAAATCTAGTACAGAAAAAATTAGTTCCGCAGGAACTTGAAAAAATATACCAAAAAAAAATTTAAAAAAAAGCTACCTCAAGCTATAGAATATCATTGCACACGAACGGATTATGTAAAATCAGCGAAGAAAAAATAAGCAGTAAGAAGGAGTAACAGCGGAGAAATACAATAACCCGTAATAAGCAAAAGGGCGCTAAGGAAAGCAGAAAAAAAAAGATTGGCAAAAAATTAAAACGCATTCAACTGTAAATTTTACGTTTACTTGCGGTATTTTCGCTTTCAGGTGGTTGTGGTTACTAAGTGGTTTGAGGTTTTTCTTGAATTGATTGCAAAAGATGTGAATGTTTTGTGGACAGAGCAGATTTTTCACCCATGGCTCAGTTTGGATTAGGAATGAAACGTTCTGGTTAAGATTAAAGCTAAAGATGCCTATCATGCCTGTTCCTAGTTCCGATTACGATTTGACGAAATTGGTGCACAACAATAACAAGAAATAAGATTAAACACATACTGTTACAATCAGGGATTCAAACCGTCATCGTAACCGTTATCCAAAAAACCGATTGAATTTTAAAATCGCAAATGTACCGTAACCGAAACAAACCCGATAACTGTTATAGTTTTTCAGAATTAACCAAATTACAACAGCTATATTTATATCGGTTTTGTTTTGTTTTTTTCGTTTCATACTTTTTCATTTTGTGTTTTACATTTCGGCATTTTCATCTACATCGCACAGTGGGGCCTGACTTCTTATCGGCAACATTAAAAACTTTTGAAGCAGATAAGAAAGATATTTTCAAAATTAAAAATTTTTACATTTTTGTATAGGAACTGGTATAACCGGTAAACTGAAACAAATATCAGTGTATCAAATCGAAACCGATATTATTTAAAAAAGAAAACAAAAATAAAACCGTTTACCGTATCAATAGTACCGGTACTAACGTAATCGTAACTGTACCCGAAAAAGTTTTCGTTTTGAATCCCTAATTTAAGGTACATAAGTTTTTAATATTTTGCCATTATACCCTGTACACATAGTGTAAAAGGGTATTATATATGTGTGCAATGTATGTAACATGCAGAAGAATGCGTGCCAGGCATAAACTACACGGCCAAAAATTCTTAGCACTAACTCGGGTAGCGAGACGGACCAAGTCCGTCTGTATGAGTCGCTACATCTGCGACACCATAAGAGCTAAAGACACAAACTTTTACCAGAAGATATGCGTAATCCCGGGTCAGATGAAGTAAATCAAATTGGGTTGATATCTGCACCCGTTTGCCCACCGCAGATTTTCGGTTTACAGGCAAATAAACGAAACGTTAAACAGAGTTTTGCGATATGGAAGTCGGTCAAAAATGTGCTGATTTCACTCCTCTTCGTCTATAAACTGCTGCAACTTTTCACTACATCTGTGTTCACGATCTGTTTCGAAATTTAACAACATAGTCCAAAGAATACTGAAGTTACGATCATAAAAGTAACTTTGACCCCATAATAAGCAACCAAATCCCAATAGAAAACTTTTCAATTGAAACTTTCCAATAGGAAAGTGCGTACAATCATATCGAATATGTGAAAAGAGGCATACAAGTAGACCCTTGTGTTTCCATTGCCATATTTGGGTTTCTATCGTTAATCTTCTATAAGAGAACAAATTTAGCATATCCGGCATAAGAGTAGGAGGCTCGTTGCTCTAATTGGTTTGTTTACATCTTTTGCAGATTTCACTAAGAAATAAGTATTAATAAGAGTTTGACCACTGCTTCAAAGATCTTGGCTAGACCAACCCTTCTAGTCCATGGACCAGTGGCTTATTAAGAAATCAATCGTAATCTAAAAAGCGCTTTGTTATATACATGAAATTTCCGAGGTATATTCCACCCTCAAGAAAAGCCACTACTCCACTGCTATGAACAATCTCTTTCAGTCAGATTTTGGTTGCTATATAATAACGGTACTATAAGATTCATCAGATAGACTTTGACTAGGTTAAGCCTTCTGAACATCCTTTGGAATTTCTTAGTTATTTATTTCAAACTTTCAACTTTAAAACTACATTTGTAGAATGCTAGATTCTTTGCTCTGTCCAAGTCCTTACGAAGTAGGGAATGTGTATTTACTTAGACTTAGTACACTTAACCCAAAATTTTGATAACACATAACAGACAAACGAATATATTTTAAGCTAGTTACTAGCAAACTTTTGTTTTAGCTTATTATTTAAGCGTTTTTCATAATAAACTACAAGCAAGAACTTTTGCTTATCGCCTCTCTGCTTTTGCTTTTGTTTAACAATTATACAAAAAAAAAAGGAATCTTTTAAAAAAATCCAATAGCAAAACTTCGACATTGTAATTGAGCTTAACAGGAAACCTAAAAAACACCAAAACAAGTCATTGCAAAAAACAGCTACAACACAAAGTCGCCGAACACTTGCGCTGGTTCGAAACACTTGGGTTTATAATACACAGAGCTATCGAATTACCCAAGTGATTTCGAAAGAAAAAAACCCTCAGCTCAAGATAGTTTTGAGTTTGAGTCACTTTGCTAAGGGTTAAAATGCAGGCAACTCTCAGAAAAATGCAGAACTAGAGCTTAGCGCAACCCTCTACGTGCTGCACTGAGCTTTGCCTGGCCAGGATTGGTGCACATCAATTAGACGTTAAGCAGTAGGCAGACAATCTGGTTCTAAGTAGAAGTTGTTGTTGTTACCCATGGATGGGCGGCTTGGAGCATAATGTGCGCTTGAATGAGTGCCGCCAAGGCAGAGTAGGAGGAATAGCAGCACGTTCGGCGAATGCAAACAAACAATGATAACCGTAACACCCAAACAACAAAAGCATGAAGCGAGAAAAAAAACGCAAGCCGGCAGCTGTTAGCATTGTTGAAAGTTTCCCGGATCAGTACAGATTGCCAAAAGCACGGAACTGGGGAACGTAGAACCGCCAGCGAACACGTGTAAAATGCATTTTAATGTGCGCTTCAAACGCAAACCTCAAAATGTGGCTGAGGGGGGGAGGTGGATTTTTTAGACGCTTAATTATGTAATGTATCTATTTGTTTAACTTGTTCGCACGCGAGCCCGTTTAGAGGCATTCTCGTCTGTTGGTTTAGGGAGAGGGTGAGCCCATAGCTCGATGTTGCCTAATAGCTTGTTAATGTAAGATTAATTTCGCTCTAACATCTCCATTGTGTAGGTTGTGCGAGGAGGGAGATATAGGAATGACAAAATGTGTGTTTTGTATAACCTGTGAACATTAATTGGGTAATCGAGCATATTACATATGATACAGAGCTGTAGATTAGTTTAGATTACATTTCGGCGAATAAGCCCGCAGGAATAGGAATAAACTCTAAGATGGATTCATCTATGAAGTCAGAACAAACGCTAACTCAGATGGCTGCCTGGGTACATCAACATTAAAAACTAGCAAAGTGAGATCCAGACCAATTATATAATGGCCTCAGACAGGCCTAATAACTCCTCTGATAACTTAAAAGTTAAGGTTCGAGAAAATCTGCCAAATAAGCAAGAACTTCAACTTGGATACCGATTGGTGTACCCACTAGACATTGGAGACTGCAGTGCTTTATATAGATTTTTGCAATTTAGTACTCAATTGCATGCATTCTTCTTTCAAAATATTATTTAAAATGTTTATACGTAACTGCTACAGTTAGAAAAGAACATCGAGTTTTAACCGAGACAGCCAAAAATTGTTGATAAAACTTGAAAGTTTTCATATACCTATCAACTGCTTTGTCAATATTGTATGGATTTCTTCTAAAATCCAGAAATAAGTCTTCTGTATTTTGCACTTCAGGATGCGAATGATATCTTAGTCTAAACACTTTCAATTCTATCAAGTTCAGCAAATCTTCGTGTCTGCTATTTTCTTTGTAGCTTCGTATATTCCTGAAAACTAATGTTATCTTCGTTTGTTCACAAATCTCCCCTAATTTCTCAAAAATTCTCAAATCACATTAAATCCACCAAGTTAACATCTTATTTTGAAAATCTTAACAGTGGCTCGTCGTCGCCGTAAAGAGGGTCGCCAGCGACGTCAGCGTACTACCTTTAGCACAGAGCAAACTTTACGCTTGGAGGTGGAGTTCCATCGAAATGAGTACATCTCACGCAGTCGACGCTTTGAGCTGGCTGAAACACTGCGTCTAACCGAGACGCAAATCAAAATATGGTTTCAAAATCGCCGTGCCAAGGATAAACGCATAGAAAAGGCGCAAATTGACCAGCACTACAGGTGAGTAAACATGCATATAAATAGACCTACGCTAAAGGGGAACATTTTGTAACGGAAGTAATTTAGAGAAATGTCACAAGTTTAATTGATGTACTCACATAAAATTAACACGAAATTAATTTTACGACATTTATGCGCACACAAACCCAATTAGACAGCGTTTGGGTCTTCAACCTACCGAACCTAATAATTCCGTAATATTATTATACACTTTATTAAGCGAATAGTAGCAGTTTGTGCAGAAGTTTGTAACGCTTTAAGGCATTGTAGGTGGCTATTGTGTTGTACATCCCAAATAATGTCCGCAAATAGGTACGAAGAAAATCGTTCGGCTACAAGTATTTGTCATTTCGAAATCTAAAGATTAGTTGGAGGAATAAGATATCACAAGGACTGCAGTGCAATCCTATTTCTTGTTAAAAGTGTTTCATGAAGAGCATAGCAACTTCGTTGCTCCCTAGTTGAGTTATTTTTGACATTTGATGTACTACTACTACTCTTCATTTGCAGGAACTTTGTCGTGGCCAATGGTTTTATGAGTACTATCATGGGTCAATCGAGTTACGCGACAGCAGCGGCAAACACGCCAACGGCAGCGGGAATCCTGCCCAGCTATTATGGACCTCCACCGCCTTTGACGACTGCGCTACAAAAGGATAATACGCATTGTGCGGCGCTCGTAAATAATTCAGCTGGTAATTATATTGACATTGATGACCACGAGCAGCGCCTGCAACAACAACAACAACATCAGCAACGGCAGCGGCGTCTTGTGTTGAACGGAAGCAGCGGAAGTGGTAGCAACAACAACAACAATGGCGCAGTACCAACACCAACGCTGATTAATACGTGTTAGCAATTATGCGTTGACGATTTTAATAGAGCTTTAAATGATTACACTTTTAAGTTGCTAAATTAAGCGCGTGTCTAAGTTTAATATTAATAATAATATTATTTCAAAACAAAAACAAAAATTGATTCATTTGTTGCTTTTGGGTGTGGGAGTAAATGCTTATACTTGAGCATGTTATCAATGGTTGTACATTATTAGACTGATTTGTATAAAATTATTACCTCAGTCACTTGCACTTTGCATGATCACAAATAAATTTACACAAAATGTAATTTATATAATTGTTTTGCACAAATTTGTTATTAACTAAACTAAAGTAAACATTGTCTATCGATAGCCAAAACAAAATCGATGTGCGATAGCAGATTCGCACTCAAAAGCTGACTGCTACAACAAATAATCAACTTAGGCTTGCCATATTATTCTACTTTTCTTCTTCTAGCACTGTATAATTTTGTCTAGCAACCTGAAGTTTTGTGTGAAAATTTCTCTTATTTAATAATTACAGTGGGTAAAAACGATGTCAAAACCTATACGCATAAAGGAAGAAGATTGCACGGAGGAGCCAGTGGTCGAAATATTTGAAATACCCGACGAAGATGTAAGTTGCAGACAAAAATAAGTCACTTGTCTCTGCTGTCTCACACTTTGATTTTTTTTTTCACAAACTACGTCATCCACCCAGCAGGACATATGTGAACTGGAGCACTTACGTAAGCTGTTTATAGGTGGCTTGGCACCATACACCACAGAGGAGGGCCTTAAGGTATTCTACGGACAATGGGGCAAAGTCGTTGACGTAGTGGTAATGCGCGATGCCGCCACGAAGCGGTCGCGTGGTTTTGGTTTTATCACCTATACAAAGTCCGCCATGGTTGACAAGGCGCAAGAGAATCGTCCCCACGTCATTGACGGCAAGTAAGTGCTACCATCTACTATATAAGTATTATTCATATTCGACAAATTTATATATACATTTACGATTTTATAACTTTCCCAGAACTGTGGAGGCCAAACGCGCATTACCACGTCCGGAACGTGAATCACGCGAAACAAACATTTCGGTGAAAAAGCTATTTGTTGGTGGACTAAAAGACAATCATGATGAGGAATGTCTGCGTGAATATTTTGCACAATTTGGGCAGGTGGTTTCAGTAAAATTGCTCACAGACAAAACTACCGGCAAGAGACGCGGCTTTGCCTTTGTTGAATTCGATGATTACGATGCTGTGGACAAGGCTATATGTAAGTTTATTATGTTTCCTAGAACTAACAAATTAGGTAGAAGAAAACGTTAGTTCCCAAATTGTGCGCTTGAGAATTAATAATGTTATTGGGGAAGTAGTGCGTCATCTGCTGTGCCCCTAACTGAGCTTATAGCTGCCCTACGAGAAAGCCCAAACTGAGTTACATTTTCAGTTTACAGTATCGTCACTAGCAATATTAGAGGCCCTTTCACTTAGGCATTAGAAGTTACTAGTTATCGCTTTGTCTAGAAGATAAAAAAAAAAACAGCATGCTAGCATTCTGATCACTGCGCTTAACCTTTGTATTACCGCGACGCTCATTAATAATAACGTACACACTTTCATTTGTTTAATATCAATAATAACTTTTATCCGGCTTCTTCCCTTTTAGTGCAAAAAACTCACTCCATCAAGTACGTGCTCGTAGATGTCAAAAAATCAATTTACAATGTTGAAAAGAAAGACAAACCCCCACTTGGAGGTCCAGCTGTAAATGGCGTTAAACAACAAATGCCACCCAATGGCCATAAGCCCATGCCCGGCTACCGTCCTGCCGTGCCTCCTCCTCAAGCAATGCCGCCGTATCAGCACCAACCGCCACCACCCATGAATGCACCACCACCCAACTACAATTACTGGGGTCCACCGCCGCCTATGCAGCCTTATTATCAGCAGCCACCGCCGCCGCAAATGAATGCTTGGAATGCTTGTCCGCCGGCCCAAAACGGCTGGAATGCACAACCACCACCACCGCCTGGCGGTCCACACTGGCATGGCAATCAATGGGGCTGCCCTCCGCCTGTGCAACCGCCCACACCAAGTGGCCCACCAATGGATCATCATCGCAATGGCCCGCCGCCGCCACCAATGGGCGGCAATTGGAATATGCCGCCAGCTGTGGCGCCCCCGGTGCCTGGTGCACAGCCTAATGGACCCATGCCGCCAGCACAGGGACCACCACCGCAGCCACCCAATTTTGGCAGCGGCTACCAACAAAGCTATGGCGGTGGTCCCACCAAACATAATAACATGAATCCCAATCGCATGCATCCCTATGGAGCTGCCCCGCCTTCAAATGGTTATCGTAAGTACTAGGTACAATTCGGGAATTAAACTGAAACTTGTAACTTACACTGGAAAACTACCAAAATATTGCACTCAGCTGAAGTACCTTAACGAAGTTGTAACGTAGGTCCTTTATAAATAGGTCTTTCATTTCTAAAAGAATAAGTTCAAATCGTAGACCGAAATCTAATGCCCTTAAAAACAAGACTTAATAACTGCGTCCGATTGTGTGCAAACAAGGGTATTCATTTGTTATAAGTATTTGTACTTTTTAGTTATCTAAACTAGTCAAGTCAAACTTTCAGGAGAGGTACCCACTCTTAATCTTTATTTCTCACACAATTATAAACTTTTCTGAAGCTTACTACCAAAATAGCATGAATGTATAAACTAAATGTCTTAATTTTACAGCATGCGACATCGATCTATACCTTTCGCGAATTCGCAACCTCATTTCAGATCAGTTCAGTTCCAATTTTTAAACCCAAAAGACAGTTACAACATTTTGCTATAAAGTATATCAAAGAAATACACACAAAAACATAATCGAAGTTCAAAAAGCGTGGCAAAGTGAAAAAAATTAAAAGAAACTGTTCAATTTTCTAAAGGGATCGAAAATTAGTTACAAATTATTATTGCTTTCAATAAAAGAAACAGTTTCATGTTCAAATTTTGAAGTTGGCATAACTCTGAACGATCTTTACCTATTTAAAGTCCCCGAAATTGACAAATAATCGTCTTAGAGGTGGATCGGTTCAAAAACTGTGTGCAACTCTGGTTACAAATAAGCATGGTTACGTAGTGGGTCCCAAACCCTACGCACAACTCTTTTAAGGCCTGGGTGGCTCTTCTGGTCTCGAACGAACCCAGTGTCATTGTTAGTCGCCTCATACGACAAGCTTTGATTTGTGGTGGTATTCTCAACATGCTAGGAATATCAATTTTCGAGCGGATACGCTCCAATAACGATTTGGTGCTTATGCAAAGTTTTCAATATCCGGTTACGATTCGTGCGCTCGAAATCCTTTAAATCTGTCTACGATTTTGTTCGACTAGGAAATGGTTTGGATTTGTGGTTAAAGCTAGATAGTTTGATACTGGTTAGACCTGGAAGAATAAAAAAGATCGGATCGTTGGCTGATTTTTATTTCTGCTCGGAACTCTAATACTAATATCTTTACTAATATTATAATATTATAAAAGTATCTCTGTCTGTCTGTGTGTCTGTTTGTTCCCTTTTCACGCCTAAGCCGCTGTACCAATTGTTTTGCACTTTGGTGTAGAGATATATAGGACCTTAGAATAAAAGCGGCTTTTTTTTTGTGGCAATATCTTAACCACTTCTCCGCAAAAAAGCGTTACACTACATAAAATGACACAAAATCTCAAAGCCTACTTTTATTTTTTCCCAAAACTGTGCAAAGAGTCTGACAACACCTAGTAAAACGGGAAGGAGGAAGGAAAGGGGAAAGGAAGAAGATTTTGATCTACCTCGAATGAGGTACGGGAGTTGGCGAGCAGAACGAACAAAGGGCAGTGCCCACTACTTTCGAGAAAACAAATTTCGGGTGAAATCGTGAATGCTTCGATATATTTTGGGCCAAACGAAGTTCGCAGGGTTTGCTATAATCTATATACATATGTATATAAAAATCAATCCAAAATTGTGTATGTGGACGATTTTTGGATCGACAAAAAAAGCGTAGAACTAAAAAAAAATTACATAAAATGTCAGCCTACTTTTGTAAAATGTTCTCAGAGTGAGGAACGCCTATTAATAGAAACGGGAAGGGTAACCAGAAGGGGATCGGGAAAAGGATGAAGAGGGAGAGGAATAAGATGAAGGAAAAGCCTAAGAGAAAGGGGAAAGAAGAGAAATTGCAAGAAAAATAAAAGAAATAAGCAGAAGAAGAAGAAAAGGAATATGCTCTACATCGAAGCGAGCAGGGGCGGAGCCCCCTAGTTAGACATAAAATGTAGAGTTTTTGAAACGACCATAAGAAACGAATCGAGCTGCAAAAATTAAAAAAATAAAAATAAAAAAGCCAGCTGCAGTTATGGTTCCAAACCCTAATCTCGATAGATAATTTCCCAAAAAAAAAAAAAAAAAGCAAATCCTTTTGAGCCTATTGCTGATGCCTTTCACATTTTTCAAAGTTTGCTCCTGAAATTAGTTGGTTAATATATGTACGTTTATGTGTTCGGTTTGATGCCCTGATATTGTTGTGCTTGGATTAATTGAATTTACTCTCTTGACAGATAACGCCCAGCCCCCTGCACCCGGCTATGCACCTTATAATGCTGCTGCGCCACCACCAAATGGCAACGCCTCCGCCTCAGGACCCGTGCCCAAATCGGTTTCCAATGGCTCGGTGGCCACGGGCGCCAGCGCCAACAGTAAATATAGGCGTTGAACCGGGTAAGTCAAAGAACTACACTGAAATCGCCATGATCTTCCCGTCCTCTCTCTTACTGCAACGTATTACAAGTCTAGGCATATCAGCTATATAAATATATATATATTATTATTTTTTTTTTTGATAAGAACGCGTACGATATCTAAGATACTTTTATACGCCAACTGAATGTATCTACTAGTACGTTTATGAGGTAATAGTTGACGAGTTCACGTTTAACTACTACCGTATAAACATATTATTTGACTTGTTTAAAGTAATTAATTACTAATTTATAATTCTCTTTAATTTAGATACGTGCATTTTGTGCTACACAAAAGCTCAAGATAAATAGGCTCTTAATAAGCTATTACACAGTCGCTTAGTAACTAAAAACAAAAACAGGACATTTAACGCATTGTCTCTCTATAACTAAATAAGCAACTCTATGGTTTTTAACTGTAACTTTAAGCTGTACGTTTATTACATAAATCTAAATCATGCAATTTAAGCTATACATTCTGATACAAAAAAACTTATATATACAATAGATTTAAAGTTTATATTAAGTTTTTCGCAGTCTTCAGAGAGCGCTAGCAACTACAACTTAAAGTTGTACTATAAGAAATTATTTATTTTATTTTCAAAACTATTTTTTATTACATGCAAAATTCATTACGTTTGTCATATACAAAAAGCTGCTTCCAGCATAGAATTTATATAATTTAAATGTTTTTCAAAATTGATTTATACACAGCGCTCTCTAGCTCTAACATTAAAATGTAACTCTTAACTTGAAATCATAGACGAATGCGCGCTCCTGAGTCTAAGCACAGGCTCAGCCTTAAGTATTTAAAAGTATTTTTCTATATTAAAGTTAAAAGAAAGAAAGCAAACAATTTTGCATACAATTAGATGCATAATGCCTGAGCTTAGATCTATTCTCGTAACTTGTATAGAGTAGTACATAGCGTATCCGTTGGCTTTAGAGCGTAATCATAAAAACGTCCAGTAAAAAAATTGCATAGTATAAATTAATCAAATAGCATAAAAGCTGAGTGTGTGCACGTCACATGAGCGCAGTTCGTTGTTTACACGAGTTGATATCAAAACTATTGTCAATTTTATATGAACATATGTATATAGCAGGTTTATATATAGTATTATATAAATGACACTATCATGTATAATTAATGCTTAGTGCTTATAGCATATAACTGTATCTTAAAGTTGTAAACGTTTCACTAAAAATAGGTTTCGAGAATCTTTTATTTTTCTCTCTCTTTGTGTAAATCTGCACCTATAGAGCGTATGCTTTATAGAAGTTATTGCGTATTCTATCAAAACTAACGAATTTGGAAATTGCTTCAAAAACTTTTATTAAGCTACATGAGATTATACAATAAAACACAGACTATTACGTATTTCCGCGTTAGCTTGCAAATTGCAATTGTAGTTTATCTTCGATGAAACTTAAATAATATAAGAAAATAATTCTTATTGTATTAATTATGATATCAATTTGTTGCCTTTCAATAGTTTTGTTTTTCCCTCTATATTTCAAGCAGCAACAAGCTTCCAGACTTGAAATATACCGGGAAAATTAAATTGGTTTACTTCATTAAATACAAATTAAGTACTTAAACAATTTCGAATTAATTTTGCACAAAATTGCCACATTTCTATGTATCCCACTTCTAAGCTGAGCTCAACATTTGAAGAGCTTATATTTACTTCGCTTGCTCAAAACTTAAGCATAATGGTGAAACCGCAGCGTTTCTCCAAGAGATTAGAAACATCAGAAAACAAGAAGAAGCGGTGAGTCATTGACTCTACTTAACTTCTTATGAAGTCTTTGTAGTGCGCAATGATAGTAGCAAGGAGACACGTGTTTGCTCTCTCAGTTGCATGTTCGTACCATATACAATTTCTCAATCTCTGTCTCTAAGATAACAAGAAAATAGACATACAAAAACTATTGAATTTGAAAAATAGTAGCATACATACAAATATAGCTCTGTGCCCGTTCTCGCTTTTGGCAGGAAACTGGATTTTCAACCGTAACCTTGACTGCCGGTCATTTTGCTCAAAATTTGAGAGTTCTAAATAGCTTTTAACAAAAAAGGCCTAAAAGTGATGACTAAACTAATGAGAATGCAAAAATTGTATTTAAACTTTGTTTTTGAGATTCAAAAATAATTAAAAATGCATATTTTTGAAATTCATATCTTTAAGACTGGAGTCGGCAGCGGCTGCAGCAAAGTTGCTGAAAGCCCAACAGTTACAAGGTGGAATTAAAAGAGGCTCATATAGCAACCCCAGGCCGTAACTTCGTTGTGTGCTCATATATACACGACCGAAGTGCTGGCCGAAGTCGACTCGCTGTTTGTTGGAGACAAATAAAACCAATCAAATAGTTTCACGTCGCTCAAAACTTATCGCCATGCGCACAGACAAACACGGCCGAAGTGCTAGCCGAAGTCTTGACTCATTACTTGTTGGAGAAAAAAAAGCATTGAAGTAAGTTCTTGGAGATCATTTGAGGTCGTTTAGACTAGTAACTTTTGCTTTAAACTCATATTTTAAGATGAGGTAACTTTGAAAGAAACATATAATGCGCTTTATTATAAAAACTGTGCATCTCCAAACTAATCCAAAGAGTAAAAGAAAAGCTTTAAATACTAACTCGAAAACTAGTATAAAGTTATTGTTTTGAACCACTGTAGAACCGCTTTTGCGTTATTTAACTTTATCTGAGAAAAAAACTGCTATGGGCTTAAACTATGTCGGAAATCATTAGTCTTTTATTGAGAAATCTCATGGCGAATAACAAAATTTTATAAAGATTACACAAAAAAGTAGTTTGTAGAAACAAAAGAATTTAAAAAACTAATTATTCTGCAAGTGTGTACAGTTTACATACTCTTTAAGGTAGCTGTCAGCGTAGACTTCCAAAAATTGCTCTGATTTGCTATGAACCTATCAAGAATAAATGCTTATATTAATTATTAATGCAAGTTTTGAATAAAAAATTTATAAAATTATGTTATTGTAACTTAATAAATATCTACCACGACATAAACTATAAGTTTAGAATATATATTACTATGTTTTTAACTTGATATTGGACTAAGTTGTATTGCACGCCAAAGGCTTTTAAAAAAAAATCAAGAAAAGTATATAAAATAATGAGTTAGGCCTTTCATTTGCCAGCTTAATTTAACTTTAACTATACACATACTTATATATATATATTATACTTAAATAAATTATGAACCATTTAAATTTATTTTAAATAAAATAAAAACTGAAAACCAACACTTTAATTATACCTATATTCTTATTGAGCCGAAACCGCAAGTTCAAGTTATGTAAGTCAGTCTTTCGAAAAGTCTTAAGTACATAGTTTGCCTTATGCATAGCACTTAATTTAAAAATATACCTACATAAATATTCTCTAATTACGAGCTTTCAAATTAGTTAATTATATTGCAGCTCTATGCCATTTTTAGGGTCAAGTGCAAATTATTGTTTGCTTACAAGTAAAATGTCGTTGAAATTATTTCCGAATTTGATTTTGTTTCGAATTGTGAGCGAATTCAAGCTTTTATGTATCCTACATGGGTCATTCTTGTACAAACCGAACGTATTTAAGCAAAAGTTCAAGTCTGTTTCAATATTTTTACAAAATACTGTAAAAAGACATCAAAATTTCAAGCGAATTCTAATTCTGTAGTCGGGAAAGTTGTTGGTTTGTAAAAGAAGTACCCACTTACAGTTTATGCATTAAACTTTAGATGCCTTTGTTTTTTTAAGGTAAGTTAGTCAAAAACTATAGATTTATTTGCTTTATTAAAGGTCCTTGTATATAGTACAGTTAAACTAAACAAAATGTTTTCTACAAAAATTTTTAACTTTCAAACATATTTCTTTTTCAAAAACAAATACTGAGCATTGCGAAACGCCTGGTCTGGAATGAGTGTCCTTTGGCTGCTTCACATTAGGTAAGTCTTCCGGTTTACTTTTACTAAAATTAGTAGCATTGCCGCTAGAAAATCAATAAAAATCATTGAAATTAATAAAAAAAAAAAATTGTGTTTTTATTACTCTAATCGTATTGGAAAAGCGGTTTATGACGGCGTTGAGAAGAATCAATAAGAACAAGAATCAGTTTATGTAGAAATGAAAGACCGACTTTGCAATTATGTAAAGAAGAAAGGTTCATAAGGCAAAATCTATCATTCCACGAAGGTAAGCGATCATTATGATCCAAATTCAAACTGCAAAGCACAAAAAGATTATTTTGCTTTTGTACTGACTTTTATCGTAACTTTATAAAAATGATACTAAGGACTCCGCATTCAAATGTAATATGCGAGGAGAACAGCAAGAGTTTAGTTGCAAAATTCCCTTTGGCTTAAGAATAAGTAGGTGAGTAGTGCACTGCATCTGGCTTAAATCTCTTCAAATAGTCTTATCTCTAATATCTACGTCGGACAGAGAGAGAGAGACGAGAGTCCATAGCCGCCTTGGAGGTTCATCTTGCTTCTTGCCAGTGCGTGGCACTCGGCGAACCCGTGCCGTGACGATTTCTTCTACTCTTCACCAAACCTACAGGTGTTACAGCTGATGATGCCCAACTTGCTTAAGTGTCCCTTCAGTCTGCAGTGTCCAGTAAGTAGGCCAGTCAGAATTCTGAGGTTGTTCTTGCTCAGTTTCACAATTTTCTTGAACCTTTTATAGTTGTAAGATATAAGGTGCTTTTTAGCATGTCTAAATCCTGATATACTGAGCCAATCTGCGGCTCTCCTGTCTTTTCTCTGCTCTTAGTAGCTGTTTAGCCATATGTCTTCCAATGCCATAAAATGGCTCTGGTCCCATCGGGGAATTTACAGCATCATTTCTTGCTAGTTGGTCTGCAAGTTCATTACCAGGAATGTTGGTGTAGCCGGCTACCCAAAGAAGTATCAATTTGTTGCTTCTTCCCAGAATATCCAGTTTGGATCGGGTTTGCACTCTGACTATCCGATAATATAGCTACATCTATACATAAATACGCTAAGCGAAAATTCAGTGTGGTACCGATTAATTCGCAATAACGCAACGATTTCTGGTAAGACCTATACTATTCGAAAGATGAAATGCTTGCGGTCTGGAGAATATAATTTTCATCTGGATACGTTGCATTTTAGACAGGTAAAAGTTGATTTGAAGTAAAAAAACAACAACAAAATACATTGTACACACAAACGTTGTTATTTCGTGTTTTCTTTTCTCTTCTTCGTAATCAGCTATTATGAGTACGTGTATAAAGTGGCCGAATGTCGACAACAAGACAAAGACTAGTAGTGGTTATTATGGCTTATATACGCACAGCGGCCTATGACGTCGACTTCCTTTTTGGAACACGTTTGTGTGTATACCCATAGATTCAGATCCAATCCTGCACCCCAAAGACCGGTGCCTCATTTATCAGAGACCGGCCTATGCACCAAACTATGATATGATTTTAATAGGATGCATCTCATCTAAGGTTGTCCCTGCCCTTTTGTTACATACAATGGTACGAAAGTTCCGCATGAAATGGTATTCGGTGGCCATCAGGGTTTCATCCCTGGTTTTTTGAAGCGGCGGAATTGTCTTATCCAGTCTTGCTGCGTCCCAAGCACTGAATATAGTTTACTTTTATTGACAAATTCAAGCCGAGCAAAAGCATGATAAGAGAAGCAAATTCCATATGACATGTTGAGAAGGAGAACATTTTATGAATAGTCGAGCGCTACGAAATTATTTAGTATGATTCTTTTTCCAAATGAACCCTCAATGGGATGGCTTCAGATTAAACTTTGCTGGGTGCATGGACCATATTACGTAGGTAATAAATGCAAGCTGTGTTTCCGTATCAGATTCAGCTAAAGACAACATCACAACGACGGTTTTGCGGTTTTTTCAAATGCACAAAAAACATGGCTGTTATCATTACTTCTGATTCATTACATGAATCCTTATCTGGCAAAGGTAAGCTAAAAATCCAAGGAGCGTCCATACCAGCGTTTTCTGGCTAAGGTGTTCGCCATACGCCTAGGGGCAGATATAAACCTAAACAGGATTTACCGGAATGGAGTAATAGCGATACTATCTGACAGTCAGGTTCGGGAAACTCGATTGAAGCTGGATCTTCTGGGGAAACGTTGTTCACTCTCACTTAGATGGGTGCCTGGTCACACAAATATCCCCGGGAATGAACTTGCGGACAAGCTGGCAAGAGATAGTGCTGCGAACCCACTGAAAGGTCAAGAGGCTTTCTGTGGCATTGGAAGAGACACACCATCAAGAAACTTCTAAGAGAAAAGGAAGGACTACGACGAACCACTAACTGGATAAGTACTACAGGCCAAAAAGTTGCTCGGCTCTTATAATCTAAGCAGGTTCAAGAAACTACCACAGTTAGTATTGAATTCTAACAGGATGACACAGGATTTCGCAAAGCAGTTATTAAGTTTATAACAGAGATAGGACTCCCAGGGGAACTATAAGCTCAGTAAGGGGCACAATAGATCACACAAGTCACGAGCTTTACTCCCCAATAACATTATTATTAATATTAATCTTGTGATTTAAATCATATTTATGAAACCAAATATCCGAAAATTTGAAGCCTTTTTTTTTGTTTTTATTTGTAGTACTTTTAAAATTTTGAAATTCCCGATAAGAAAACGGACCAGCGGATATTCTGCCAGACAAACAGGTACAAACAATAATAAAAAGTAGTTTATTCTTTACCGAAATCGGAGCACGCACAGACGTTCTCAAAATGAAAGATTGTTGTTAAAAGGAATTGCATTGCATGATTGAGCGCAGCATTGCCCGAAATTCCTGAGCTTTTTTAGCCATATATATCATATAAGCTACGAAGCCAACTGTAACTCCGAACAGCATAATGACCACGTATAAAATTCCCGCAAACATTGTGTTATTGAGAATACTGCGGAACAGATAGCACTTTAAAAGAATGTATGCTAACATAGATCCCACCAATACATACCCAACGATTTTGTTACTACTTATGGAAAATAAGTTTTTCTATTGAACGAAATAAAATATAGTTTTTAAGTTTTAAAAAAAAACTGAAGTTTTTGACTATAACGATTTGATTTAGCAAATGAAGTCGTGAGAAACTTGAATGGTTGCGTTTAAAAAAAAAAGTTTTATTAGCATATCGAACCGATCGGTCAAAAAATTTACCCTTTTTAATTGACAAATATTGTTACAAAAAGCTTGAGTATTATTGATTAAAAGACCATTAGCCGAGCAAATGGGGCAATGCGTTTTGCAAACTATCGCAATACTCCTTCAGATCTTCCTCACCCAGTTCCAGACATTCACCCCACTCCACCAAGGTAATGCGATGATCATTGTTCGAATCGCAAGACTCCAGGAAGGGTGCAATGAAGTGCTCCAGACTTACCAATGGTGCGCGTATGGGAAACAGTTTGTGGCGTGACAAGGAACGATCTGTATCACCATCCAAATTGCACCACTCCCACACTGCAGCATTGGCCAACGACTTGAGTTGTTGGTTTCAGCCTCCAGTTCTATCCCGCTCGGCCAAGTCATGCATAACGTTGAAAAGCCACTTGCGCATGCGTCTTGGGAAGTCCTTCAAGTCCTCATCGCACTGACGCACCGCATGGCAGGTACCGTAGTAGAAAATGTGCAAGTGAATGTTGTCGACATGCTTACAACCTAGCGCCTTGACAACGCTGCTGATAGATAACGCATTCTAGGGGCCAAATCTCGATCTTGCTGGTGCAGACATGACGACTCATCTGGAAACTCGGGTATGCATACACATTCGGGCTCATCATCGGACAGCTGACAGATGCGACCAGCGCCGCAATGCAAGCGCTCGCAGGGATCGATTTTAATCACCGGATTCTGTAGATAGCTTCACATCATTTTTCTAGAAGCAGTAACTCTAGGTTTAGTCATAAAAAAGCAAACTTACCGAGCTCTCTTCCTCTTGCAAGCGCAGAAACTTTGCATCATTTTCATTGAACTCAGGTATATCGTCTAAGCCCGGTTCCTCGACATCCTCAGTGCGCACTTGCTGCAGCGCCAGCGGCCCAAAGCAGAGTAACAGCCAAAGAGAACGCAAATTGTGCGCTATTCGAATTAAAATTAAAAAACTCATTTCAAAAACTTATACATATGTAAGCATTCTATGAGTACTTCGTATTTTTTGCAATGTCTAATCTCTGTCAGGGGGTCATGCTGGTGCGGGCTCTCAAATTTTGCTTAGATAAGCTTTGACCATTTTTGAATTTATTTTTTTCGGATTTTTTCAGCGCTTATAGCTTAATACATGGTTTCCGATTTCCTTATTGCAGTTGTTTTGTCAGTTGTCGTCTTGCTGAGTACAGTTACAGCTAAGGTAACGCTTTTAACGGTTATGTTTGTCAGCAACCCTTATGGGCAGGGTACGAAAATATACAAACCAATTCATGAATTTTTCATCCGAAATCGCAAACAAGTCAAATTAAAGCTTTATGTCCCTTGAACTCCATTTTGCGTTTTTGATATCGTATTGTTTTTTTTTATAATATGGGCGGAAAAGGGGCTTGTGACAGATATGTCACATTGGGTAATAAGGGATCAATAGCCGCGTAGTGATTGAAGATTATTACGAATGTGAAAAGATTTGAAGAAGTTATTGCGTTTTTTTAGCACATTGCCACTTTACACTCCTCATACATCGTTTGTAACACACTGGTGTATTCTGGCAGCTTGCATCGGTTCCTCTTTTCTGTCCAAATTGCCCAATGACCTGTTTGATCCAGTCGTACAGTAGGTACACATTTGGTTGGATCTTTGAGCTTTTTGGCTTGGATTTCTGCCTCGATGGGACGGCGCTTCTCTGCATTTTTTGTGTTAATCTTGCTGATCAGCTGATGACAATAGTTCCTGCAACTTTTTTGTATTACAGATTCCTTTTTAGGGTGACTAGGCAATCGAAATCAATTAGGTGATGAATGGAAAAAAAATTTTATATCTAGCAATGATATTGTATTCCACTCCAACGATATAGCGGTAATATTCTACTATATTTGGTTGCTCTATTATATATTAGATTTCAATATATTTTTTCTTGACGCTTGTCTTAAATTTTTAGGGAGCTGCCCAACAAATTTCGAAGCAAGAGTTACCGTTTTATTGTCTTCCGTCGACGTCTAAATGGCCGACATACTCCTCTGAGAATCCATGACCTTGTTTACTTTAAATTTTAAGTTTTGTGTAAGGAATTGAAAACATTTCAACACCAATTGGAGTAAAATCTTTGACGAAATGGTGAAATTATTAGGTAATATCGGAAAAATTCCACAATCGACGAGGTTTACTGGTAATGGTATGTTTTAAACTAGACTATTTTTTTTTGCATAGTGTAATTGGGCACCTAAATAGTCGGAAAAGGCTAATTAGTGCATCTATGTTAATGGAAGTGTTTTTTACGAAGTGAATGTGTTTGTAATGGCTATTGTACCGTAAAGCTGATTATATTGCGATTAGAAATACGAAAACGGATAGGGAGGATCCTTGAGTGATACCGTTGGATATGAGAATAATTTAGGATAAGTGGTTATCTAGGCAGACTGTAGTGTGGCTGTTCGTCATGAAGTTTATGACGTATCGTATATTTTATTTAACTTATATTTAGTGAAGCCAGATTTTGTCAAAAGCGAGGGATGAAATGCACTAGTCGAGAGTGATTAGAGAATGGGATATAGATTTCCTCTTTTTAAAGCAGGGCAAATGTGACCATTTTGGTATTCACACAAATACAATTGGAATGACTGTATTAAAGCCTGATTGAAAGGCGAATAACAGATGGGGTGAAATGGTGCAATTCACTTGAATTCGAAAACCGTGCTACAAAATCCAAAATGGTTTCCGGACTCGAACTCAGCGACCTAAAATTTACCTGAAAAGATATGTTTTAGTCATAGGCCTTTCATTGAGGTCAAATTTGTTGCATAGTGTTATTAGATCCAAGATTAAGATTGAACATTCTAGAAAAAATTGTAGAGTTTTACTGAGAGCTGGATGCGTTTGTCACTTTATAAGTTTTATTGACAAAATTAAATTAATATTACTGTTCGATTTCTTTGAAAGCGACACAAAATGGATTATAAGCTGAGAATGTGTGATAACATAACCATCGAACATGTTGCATCGAACATGTTGCAGCGCCATTCAAATGCGCGACCCCAAAACAAAGTGTGTTTGCTCCAGTCGGCAGCGATAGCAGCTAGGCAATTTTCTGTCTGATACGAAATCGCTGCGGGACTCAGAAGCTGGCAGACAGTCGTTCATCAACTGTCGTCGCGTTAAGACATCTTTTCTTATTACTAAACCAAAAACTAACAGGAAATCCAAGTGTATAGTAAGTATTTTGGTAAGATGCAGCTTACAAGCCTTGGATTATAATTTCGCTGTGATTCACCAAAGTTGAACATACTCCAAACAAGTGCAAAAAAAGTGTTCACTCAGCTCAATTTTACCGTGCTCAAGTTCAACATACTCCACAAGCACTGTGTGTCAATAAACCCTCGATAAATTAATTGAATACAATTCCTGCGCTTATTGGCAATGGTTATTTGAGATTTTTTGATTGTTTTTGCCTATACAGTGAAAATGTGCTCATATTTTATAATACGAAGGTCGCTTTGCGGTCCAAATTGGCGAACCTCAACAAGTGTCATCATCGAGTGCTAGCTATTTACTGTTATGTGCCACATTAATCTAAATTGTTTTGCCGCATGATGTAGTACATGGAACTGACCTTGAAAAGTGCAATCTATGTGGGCGAAAACTGTGTTCTATTAAGCTGACTTGTGTAGGACGTGCAGTCATTGCTCATGATTATAGTGGGACAATATAGAGGCACATCGTAGAAGTAGTAAATAATATGATTTGAGTTTTCAGGAATCTTTGAAAAACTTTTAAAGATACAGCCTTAGAACTTTTTTATATTCACTTTAAATCTATGCAAAATCGAAATATGTACTTATACATTCATGTCTTGTAGCTCCATTTCCTAGAAAACGTTCAAATAAGTAGCTTTTAACATATTTGTATATATATGAGTTATAACCAGGGTTAGCTTAGAAATTTCTCCTGTGCTTCATATCCCTTGGATTCAATGCTTGCGAAGCTAATTTTAAAAGTACTCTTATATGTGTTTTTGACTTCATCAAACGATGTTATAAAGGAAATCCATTTTAAAAACAACTCGGCTTCGTTTACATTTAAGTCGTCTTTCGCCCAATTTATTTTGAAAGTTAACGCAGGCAGATTTCCTGCTTAATATGGTAAAAACGGTAATAATCCTAGTCAGCTTGTTGAACAAATAGTTTGATTTATTTTAATTTATCCGGGTGTAACAGAACTTTTTTTTATGTTTAGATACTTCAAGCATTACACACACATATGTATATACGCTCTCATAACTGCTCATTACGAAGTGGAGAGAAGAAAACTCGAAATAACAACGTTTGTATGTACAATCTAGTTTGTTGTTGTTGTTTTTGCCTTCAAATCAATTTTTATCTGTCCAAAATGCAATGTATTCAGGAGAAACGTACATTCGACAAACCGCAATCATTTTATCTTTCCAATGGTTTAGGTTTCACCTAAAAAAGTTGCGTTATTGAGAAGCAATCGGTACCACACTGAATTTTTGCTTAGCTTAGGTATATAGATAAATAACGCCATCTAAAGCCCTCTACAATTTGAAGTGCATTAACCTTTAGCTTTTCATAGAATTCTACGAAGTTTAAATGAGTTTCAAGTGAACTCTAAAGAGTTTCTGTTGCGTATCAGACCACTTAAGATTTTTTGCAGTGCATCCGCATTGCCGGTTTATCAAAACATTTGGTTCGTATTCCAAAGTATCTTGAGCAGCATCTCGGAGCATCCATTGAGTGCAGCTCATACGCAAACAGATGCCACAATATCTATGGAGCTAAATGCGCTGCATCACGTCATTCTTTGTCGGTTTTCGGTATAATTAAACTGTAGCTACAACAAATCGCACACACAACTACATACATATAACAAGACGCATATATGCATTTCTATATAATATGCATACATATGTATATGCTTCATCGCTTCAGCAAACTCTTCTATAGCAGCGCGTTCTTAAGTTCCTGGAAACTGTTGCAATCCCGTGAATATACAAAGTGCACACATATTTAACGCATATGCATGTGTGTTTTTCTTTGCTGTGCTACTTTTAAAAAGTAAAAAAAAAAACATTGGACATTTGCTAAGATTTTTGCTGTCTATTAAAAACCGACGATTAAGCAAATCTCAAGAGTCGCTTGTTTCCCAAAACGGAAGCCCCGATAAGACGCTAGCCTGCGATAAGCCGTTGAGCAACTTTGTATATATGTATGTAGTATTAGTCCTATACTATGTATCAGATACATACGTTTGTATGGCGACAACTTTAGCAGTTTGTTATATGGAAACTATATGCTGCGTATGTATGTACAAGCATGACAAAATCTTGTCGCCAACATTAAGGTCAGCTTTAATCAGAATTATGGCGGACATAAATATGGGAAGAAGCTATAGAAATTGCGTTAGAAAAACGGATTTTCTGTTTCGAAACGAAATCGTAAACATTTGCTAAAATGTTTGTCTTTCATCTGGAAAAGGTGCCATGTGTGCAACATGTTGTGCGCTGCGGTGTGCCACAGCTAAGAGCAGTAGTGTGGACCAAAAAAATTTAAAAAAATACGCTCACATTAGAGCCAAAATTACCATAAAAAATAACTGACATTACTGCAAAACTGGCTTAACGTTGTCTGCAATATTCACCCGACAATCTGCACGCAGACGAATTAGCAGTGACGGTTTGCTTATTGACGGCAGCCTAAAATCGGGATATGTGACCATACTGGTTTTTTGGCTAATCTAATGAGAAAAGTAAAATATGACGGAAAAGCATTGGTTTGTATTCGATAAACAAGCTTTTTACCAATTTGGACACCCATTTTGATTTAAGTTTTGCGATTACTGTTTATATGTTGAGATCTGATAGGAATCAGAAATGAGTAGAGACATCATTTTCTCTCTATAATAAAAAATATTTCTTCTAATTTTATTCGATTCATAACATTTTTGAGATTATAGGTATAAATAGGTGCCACTACTATAACTAACGGCAAGGCTATCGACAGATTTTGGTATAATTTTCAATTTACAATCTGAAGTTTAAGTCTTCTTGAAATATCCAGCAATATTGCACATTTACACTTAGGATTCGTGAAATGGCAAAAGAGTTTATATATCTAGTACTCATAAAGGCCTTATACATACGTCTGCGGACACTATCTTATGTGGATAAAAGCAAGTTTCATAAGTTTGAACTAAGTTGGAATTATATTATGGATCTTTGTCTCTGCTTATTTAATTAGTTTTGACTTAGTTACTTGATATAACAATAATGGATTAGTACAACAGTTATGATCTCCTTTTCATGCTCAAAAAAGTTCACACAAACAAGTTCCAAATCAGGAACAAAATGTAAAGTTTGTTCAAAAGATGGCACAAAACTATAGATAACGAAACAAGGGCTTAAGATAAACTTTCTGAAAAAACTGTGCAAGACACGAACGCGAATCTATTATACAAATAGGCTAAGGAAAAATTTATGGACCCCTTTTTCACCAACTATGTTGAAACAAATATGGGTGAAACTTATATTATTGTGTAGGGAATTTTCATAGGAAGTGCAGAATATAAGTTTTATTCATGTATTTTGGCAAATAAAAGGTAAAATTATTATTAAAAAAAACATTTTGTTGAGATGTCTTACATGTATTGGTAACTGTAAACGAACGTTTTCTCAGTTGCTAAAAAAACATTTTTGTTGAGATGTCTTACATGTATTGGTAACTGTTAACGAACGTTTTCTCAGTTGCTATTGACATTACTTTCGCAAAGGCAGTGAGCGAAGGCCTGAACATTTGCTTCGAAAAAAGAGGACCCGAAATATAGCAGGATTGCCTCTTTTGTTCCTTGGTAGACCAAAGCTGTCCAAGAAATATGAGTAGTAATTTCAAGTATATTTTATTTTAACTTTAGTTGGTTGAATATGATGGAACGTTTTGTATCGCAGAGCTTCAGGGTAACTCCAGAGGTTTTCTTGCCTAGTCACAGTCGAGTTTTTTTTTCATTTCAATAAAGATGCAACGGCTCTTGATTTATGAAATTTCGAGCGGTTCCTATAAGTTCGTTAAGTCATCTTCTTCTTAACTGGCCATAACAACCCGTTATCGGGTAAATACATTCTTTCATTGGAAACGTGGTTTTACGTGGTGAGTCTTAAACCCTACGCGCAACCCTTTTAAGGCCTGGGGTGGCTCTACTGGTCTCGAAAGAACCCAGTGTCATTATTCGTCTCAATCGACAAGCTTGGACCTGCTGAGGTGGTTTTCTCAAACCCGCACACCACACGGGGGAGCTTAAGCTTAAGGAAAGATTTAACTGCAACTTACACTAAAATTTTTGCGCATTTTTTTAACTCATAGGAATTTTCAGAAAAATTTCGTTCCACCCTAGTAACAAAGCTGTTTAATGTTTGCTTCTCTCTGTGAGGAAATAACAATGATGCAATGCTGTTTGTTTCCACACAAATTTGCAGTCTCATGAATTAGCTTACTTCACAAATGTACGTAGAATTTCCCATTCCACTGGAATCCGCAGATATTTGACCTTTTGAACTCTGTAGAATGCCTAATATATGCGTCGTCTTCAATTATCTTTGTCGGTAAAAGGCGTCGCTGCCTTATTATTACTTATTGCTACATATTGCTATACTTATTGCCCCCCATACACACAGCAATCGGTTGGCCAAACGCAGTACATTTCGGTCGTAAGAAAATCAAAATAGTATTTTGATTTACACCGCAAGTTGGCCAACCCATTGCTATGTGTATGAGCCGCAGAAGGATTCCTGAGAAACATAACCGTTACAAGGGTTACCTTAGCTGTAACTGAGGACAGTTACAGCCAGACGACAAATGGAAAAGCATGTGTAAATGTGCGATAAGCCCTGAAAATTTCTCCCAAAACAAATTTTGAAATGAAGGGCAAAGCTTATCTAAGCAAAATTTGAGAGACCGCACCACCATGACCCCTTGACAGAGATTAGGCATTGGTATAAATACGAAATATGTACTTATAAGTTTTTGAAATAATTTTTTTAATTTTAGTTGAAATAGCGCACAATATGCGTTCCGTTTGGCTGTTGCTCTGCTTGGGGCTGCTGGCGCTGCAGCAAGTGCGCGCTGAGAATATCGAGGAAGCGGACTTGGACGATATAGCCGAGTTCGATGAAAATGATGAAGAGTTTCTTCGCTTGCTAGAGGAAAAAAGCTCGGTAAGTTTGTGTTCAAAAACGATTGCTTTTTTATGAGTAAACCTTGAGTTACTGCTTCTAGAACAATGATGTGGAGCGTGAAAACGAGATTGCCAGCAAATTGGCCGCCGAGCTGGAAGCGCTGCAAAGCAATCTACTGAATCCGGTCATTGAAATCGATCCCTGCGAGCGCATGCATTGCGGCGCTGGTCGCATCTGTCAGCTGTCCGATGATAAGCCCGAATGCATATGCATACCCGATTGTCCCGATGAGTCCGATGTGCGTCGTCATGTCTGTACCAACAAGAACGAGACTTGGCCCTCGGATTGCGCTGTCTATCAGCAGCGTTGTCTGTGCGACACCAAGGCGCCAGGTTGCAAGAATGAAGAAAACACTCACTTGCACATTGACTACTATGGCACTTGCCACGAGGCGCGCCAGTGCGATGAGGAGGACATGAAGGACTTCCCAAGACGCATGCGCGATTGGCTGTTCAACGTTATGCGTGACTTGGCCGAGCGGGATGAGCTGACTGAGCATTACATGCAAATGGAATTGGAGGCTGAGACAAACAACTCAAGACGCTGGGCCAATGCTGCAGTATGGAAGTGGTGCGATTTGGATGGTGACACAGATCGTTCCGTGTCACGCCACGAACTGTTTCCCATACGCGCACCATTGGTTAGTCTGGAGCACTGCATTGCACCCTTCCTGGAGTCTTGCGATTCGAACAATGATCATCGCATTACCTTGGTGGAGTGGGGTGATTGTCTGGAGCTGGGTGAGGAAGATCTGAAGGAACGCTGCGATGATGTGCAAAAGGCTGTGCCCCATTTGCTCGGCTAAACTTGCAGTCTCTTAATTAATAATATTCAAGCTTTTTGTAACAATTTTTGTCAATTAATGTACAATTATTTTCCTTAATAAATTCGCCAACTTTTAAATTTCTTAGATTAATAATCTGATCTTCTTCTTCTTAACTGGCCTCTGCTTTATTCGCGACGTATCCCACAAATATACCAAAAACAGTTTGTGTGCTCTCTAACTAGTTCTTCCAACGGAAACATGACCTTCCTTCAACAGCCGCATTGAAAAGCTTTCTCGCAGCTTCTTCATCTATACGCACAACATGGCCAAGCCAGCGCAGCCGCTGGATGTTAATTCGCTTGACATTGACAATGTTATCGTAGGGCTCATAGAGTTTGTTGTTCCAGCGAATGCGGCATCCTTTGCCAACGCAAAGGGCCAAAGATCTTACGGAATAGTTTCCGCACTAGCACTCCAAGTGCATTTTCATCAGAGTGCGTCATCACTTATGCTTCATCGCTAACAGGCGAAACGGGAAGGATGAGCGTCTTATGGAGTGTTAGTTTCCACTGGCGAGAGCGGTGCCTACTACTCATTTGCCGATGAGATGCCACAAATTAGTTACTTAAAAACTAATGTTCCAGCGTACACATTTTTAGCAGCGGAAGTCTGCTAAAAGGGCTTTCCTCAAAGATTTAACCAAATTGTAGAAATTAAGATTATTGCATCTATTTCAATAGATGGCTTTTATAGCAAAAATTTCGTTCCACCCTAATAACTACGCTGTTCCATGTTTGCTGTTCTCTGTTAGGAATGAATTCCGAATATGCATAAAATTTTCAATTCCATTGGAATCCGCAGACATTTGACCTTTGAACTCTGTAAAATGCGTAATATATGCGACGTCTTCAATTGCCTTTGTCGGTAAAAGGCGTCGCTGCCTCAAAGCAAGTAAAAACTACCCCATAAGGGTTGCTGACAAACATAACCGTTACAAGCCTTACCCTAGCTGTAACTGAGTACAGTTACAGCCAGTACAGTTACAACTGAAAAACAGCTGCGCCGCAATAAGGATATCGGGAAACCATGTGCGCGCTGAGGATATCGAGGAACTTGACTTGGACATTATAAGCGAGTACTATGAAAATGATGAAGAGTTTCTGCGCCTGCTAGTGCTTTTATATCTAAACCTAGAGTTACTGCTTCTAGAACAAGGACATGGTACGTGAAAATGTTGAGGAACTGGACTTGGCCTATAAAGCTGAATTCAATGAAAATAATGAAGAGTTTCTGCGCCTGCAAGAGGAAGAGAGCTCGGTAAGTTTGTGTTCAAAAACGAGTGCTTTTATATGACTAAACCTGCTTCTAGAACAAGGACTTGGAGCGTGAGAAATATCACAAAGTGGATCACTCCTTTGAGGAGGACGTAAACGACTCCACAGTACGCATGCGTAGTTGGGGTAACCATATTGTAATGATAACCATTGACAGAGAGAGCTGAGGGACAGCAGGGCTGATTTTTAAATTTTAAGTGAAGATAAACCCAATACGTACCACTTTATTTAGGAAAATAAGAACTAAATTACAGAAAACAGCCATTTGGAGAACATATAGCACATATAACGATTATTATTAGTAATACCTGTACCTGTACACAAAGTGGCAGTCTATTTGTTCCATGGGCAAAAATGATATGGAGCAATAGTAAGTAATGGTCAAGTCGATATAGCCATGTCCGTCTGTTTGTCTGTTCGTGTTGTTGCGTGTTTCTCAGGGATTATAACAGTTAGAGCAATAAAATTTTACCATAAGATGCGCATTTTTATCGATTTATGTCGATGTCTTCCCCCGCCCCCTTCCACCGTGACAGATTTTAGCGGCTTCCGTTTAATCAATCAACTCGAAACGACAGAGGTTTGCGTCGTGTTTATGTGCATCTATGTCATGAAAATGACCGAAATCGGATAAATATATCAAAAGTTATAGTCAAAATATGCTAATTTCACCCCTCTTTCGCCGATAAACTGCTCCGAAATTCCACTAGCTGTAGATATGCATACATGTGAGCTAGAGTTACAAAATTTGGTGTGGAGACTCGTGTGAATCATTAAAACTGTATTCACCTTATTTCCAATAGAATCCCCCTTCCCCCTCAATGATTTATCTTAATTATTACCGTACCCCGCAACATATTTATTTGAAAATTGGCACATATATTTTTAAACTTGTTTTTGATATATGTTTCAAAATTCAACGTTGTTGGCCCAAGAATACTGGAGTTATGAGCATAAAAGTAATTTTTGCGGACCATTGATAGGGAAAAGATCTTACGGAATAATGTCCGCTCTAACGCTCCAAGGGCATTTTCATCAGAGTGCGTCATTGCCCACGCTTCGTCGCTATAAGGCAAAACGGGGTGTATGAGCGTCTTATAGTGTTAGTTTCATCTAGCGACAGTGATCTCTACTACTCAAGATAGAAAATTAGCTATCTTTAATAACATAATATAATTCGGAGCGTAAATGCAGAGTAAGGATGGTTTCCCAACTTGGGAACATGCCACATATAGTTGGGCATGACATTTCATTCATTTGGTCATCGCTAATGCAAGTTTGAAGTCATTCTGTTTCAATAGATCTGATACGAAGTTCTTTTTGATTGAAACAATTCATGTCTGTAATGACTGAAAATTTTTGATAAAGTATGTTTTTGATCTTTTTAGAAATTCAAATAAAATGCTGTCTAAAATGACGTTGATGGATTCATCGCATCTGAGTTTTAAGAGCTCAACAAGATAGGAGGCTAAGACCAACTCAAGACGCTCGGGCAATGCTGCAGGAGTCTTTTCCAACGCGAAAAGGGTCAAAGATCTTACGAAATACTGTTCGCTCTAACACTCGAAGGACATTTTCATAAGAGTACGTCATTACCATGCTCCAGCGATGTAAGGCAAAACGTGAAGTATGAGCGTCTTATAGTGTTAGTTTCGTCTGGCGAGAATGGTCTCTACTACTCATTTCGCTACAGAGTAACTTCTATTTGCTAGAGTGATTCTACGCTTGAACTCCATGCTGATATAGTTCTTCATTGTGACGGTGATGCCAAGATAGACGCAGTCCTTGACAAGATTAAAAGTAGAGCTTATGACAGCCAATCTGAGCGCCTAAATGCAGCGTCGCTCTATTAAAGAAATAATATACATTGTCTTGTTCTAATTCAACCCTGGCAGATTGTCTTTCAATAGGTACCAAGATCTTCATTACCATATCGCTTGGTACGACCAACAATGTCAATACCATCTGCATAAAACTCAAGCCTAATGACCAACAAAATCGCAAATTATGTCTCTGCTGAGAAGCGGATTGGAATAAATTTAAAAAGTTATATTAAAGACAAGGAGTCAGGAGGAGTTTAGGACCTCTAAAAGCCGATTATCTAGTTATCATTCCTTTGAGAAAGCCAATTATGCACAATCTTTGTTTCTCATATATAATATCTACAATTTAATGTGCGTATTTTCTATAATTAATTCAATGTAAAATTGTAGCAGATCCACAAAAAGTATATATAATATAGATAAACGAAAGTCTCAGGATTCCATAAAATATTAAAACTAAACATATTGAGAGGATACATTTTAAGAGATAATTTTAATTTTGAAATTGTATTTAGCGCGTTCTCCTCGTTTTTACTATCGTGCACCCTTATACGATAATAGCTCGCAAATTCAAATAGACATTCGATTTTATTTAAATTTTATTAAATTTATTTGTGTAATTTACTTGCTCTAAATTAAGTTTGTTTGTTTTTCTTGTGTTTTTTATTTTAACTGGAAAATTATTTCTCGATCCATTTGCATTCTTGGTGCGCGTGTATGTGCTGCTTGTTTATGTGTATGTATGTATGTATATATATGTAGGGGGAGGTGTTTCCATCATATTGGTACGAATTATTCTTAGCTTGCATGCAACTCGCTTTGAATTTCATACAGCGCGACGTTTATGTTTATTGTTTTAACATTAAATTTGTTTTAAATTTTCCGAAATAGTCAAATTGTGGTTAAATTTAATAGGCCTGCGACAGAATAACATTGCCCTTCCTCTGCGGATCCTGTACGGTGTCCTCTTTCTTGCCAATAAGCGATTTGTGTATGTGGGGTATGACACCGCCGCCGGCAATGGTTGCCTTGATAAGACTGTCCAACTCCTCGTCTCCGCGAATTGCCAGCTGCAAATGACGCGGCGTTATGCGCTTTACTTTCAAGTCTTTCGATGCATTGCCGGCCAACTCCAACACCTGGAAAAAGGAAAAACAAACATAAATACAAATTCAATTTTGTTATCAGTTATGAGACGTAAGCGAAACAGTGTTAAATGTAACAATTCCAAAAGTAAAAACTAGTTATAGAATTATGCCAATTTTACAATGCTTTAAACTGTGGCACTTTCATAGTAACCAAATGAATAGTGATAACGCTTAAAGATACTTGGAGCACCTGTGTCTAGGCTGTCAACGGTAAAGGAATTAAATTGAAGTTAAATTAGTGCCTTACGCTTCAAAGAAGCCAAGTGCTGCAACATTTTGTTGCTCCTTAATCAGATTAGTGTATACCAGTAGATAACCCCAGCACACCATTTTACTAATCGCATCCCGTGAGGGAATGAATGAACCTTTGCCTATTCAGGTCCCACAGACGCCATCTCATTTCTACAGATTCTTCTTCTTTGGGTGATGGACGAAGCCAACTCTTTAGTGTCTGAGACAAGTCACTTCCGCTGCGATCCTTCTGAAGAAACTGCAGCACAATGCGCCCATTTACGATTACGACTTACTTTCTATTTTGTGGCTTCTTTTTGTTATGCTTTTGAAGGTTTTCATTTGCAGCAAAGGTTTTCAAAAACTGCAGCATAGATCTTACTATAAGGCACCAGGATGTTTGCAAAAATCGCACAATTACCTGAGCTATTACCAACTAATACTCTTGAACCTATGGGTGCTAGGTACAAATAGAAACAAACCATACCCTCTGCTACTATAATACATTCCGGATAATACAACGACCTTAAAGGAACAGACTGTTGTCTTTTTTGAAATAAGAACCAATGAGTAACATTTTCCAAACACTACTTGCCACTCGAAAAGCTCAAGTCTAATTATTTAAGTTTACAAACTTTACAAAAAAAATATTGTAATCGCGAGTAATGTAATTTACCGACGCCCGCAAGTTTCAAGATATATATGTTTGAAAAGTAACGTTTCCCACGCATTATTTTTACAAAAAATAGTAGCATTGTAGGGATGTTTTTGAATAGTTCTAAAAAATATGTAAGTAAAATGAAAACATTAATACATTGCAAGGGATAACAACATTATTGTCTCAAAGATCTTTAAAAAAAATGGACAAATAGAAGCCAATAAGGAGTCAAACACTAAATGCCATTAGAAAGCTCAAGTTTAATTTTTTTAAGTTTAAATGCATGCGCTCTTTAAGTCACGACTAAAGTAATATCCCGAAAATTATTTTTCCATATTCAAAAAATAACGTTTATCACAAATTTACAAAAAAGTGTCAAATGTAGGGAAAATTTTGAATAGGTATAAAAGACATGTACGTAAAATGAAAACATTAATACATTCCAAATGCAAGGGGTAACATTATTAACTTGAAAGTTCTTAAAAAAATGCACAAATAGAAATCTATAAGGAATCTTTTCCAAAACACTACGTGCTATTCGAAAAGCTAAAGTTTAATTTTGTAAGTTTTAAAAGTTTAAATGGATGCGTCACGACTAAAGTAATTTCGTACACATATTCAAAAAGTAACGTCTATTTATCTTTACTTTACAAAAAAGTGCCAATTGTAGGGAAAACTTTGAATAGTATAAAAGAGACATGTACCTTAAAACAAACACATAACGTGGTGTCGTTGTAATCAAAAACGAAACAAGAAAATACCAACAATGTCATAACAACTGTATGTTAGGCGGGAAAACCAAAAATGTGAGAATAAATGAAAGAAAAACTTACCTCAGCAGTCAAGTATTCCAATATGGCTGCAGAGTAGACGGCGGCAGTGGCACCAACGCGTCCGTGGGATGTCGTGCGGCTCTTAAGATGACGGTGAATACGGCCAACGGGAAACTGTGGAGACAAAAATGTTGTTTTTTTTTAACCGTTTCAACGGGAAACTGTTGCGATCAAAATGTTATTTTTTTTTAACCGTTTCTGTTTATGTTTTACTACCCCTCTTCGCCCAATTGTGTTGCGCGCGCAAAACAACACAAATCCACACATACACATATACACCCTGCATGTGTGCGCGGCTAAAAAAGGCGCCAAAATATTCCGAGTTGGTACAGATGACAACAACAACAAAAACAGTTAGAGCCTATGGTAAAATGAACTCACCTGAAGTCCAGCGCGAGCTGAGCGTGAAACTGCCTTTGCTTTTGCTTTGCCAGAGTCTTTTCCTGCTTTGCCACCAGCCTGTAGAGACACAACAACAAAACGAAAAGAAATTACACTCAAAATTAGAAAAAACACGTAAAAAGCAGAGAAAAAAAGAAAAATGGTGGCGGCAAAACGACGACAGTATCGCTGATGTGAGGTTAGACACGAACGTTTTGTTGGCGGCATACAAAAACAACATTAGCTATTACTTTACTTTTAGTTTAATTACAAATTTGTTTAAAATAACACTAGTAAACACAATTTGAATTTTGTTATAGCAAAACTTTTGCGCAATAAATTGCAAAAATGACAAATTGCAGCTACGCCGCAGTCGCGGCCGCGTCTTGGCACTTTTCTTGGTTGTTGTAATTACCATTTTTTATTTAATCGATTTTTCTTTTGTGGAAATTGATTTTACAAATGCACTTGGCTTATTCGATTTGTTAAGTTAGGCGTTTTGGAATGATAATTTGAAGTTATTTAGAACGCAATTTTATTGAACTTTACGAAATATCTTCTTCTCTTTCTTAAACAAAGCGTCCGCACAGTAGCTAAATTTTTATACGAATGAATAGCACAGCAAGAAAAAAAAGACGCCGAGTAGTTTGGCGTTGTCGTTCACAGCAAAGCGCGTGCACAACGTAGTGTTGCCACTGTGATGTTGCAACAGAGACAAACGTTTTTATCTATACAATGATTTTCTCAACATTTACAGCTAGTTGTTTCTAAAATTATTTATTTCAATTTTAGCAATAGTACATATAAAATTTTCATCTGGTTTGCACCATGAGGTAAACCAAACAAAGAGGCGTATTGCGCGTCAACTAGAGCATGACGTCACATAATCGCATTTTGTCATTGTGTTTACGTTAAGACCTTTTAGGCGCTTCATTTTAAACAAAATTTAATTTGAACAAGGAAATTCTGCGAACATGAAAACATGCAATGTCACTGTGTCGCTACAAAAGCGAGCATTATGTGCATTTTAATATCTACGAAATGCTTTCAAAAATACACCAAAACCTAACATTCGAATTAAACATTTTAAAATATACCGGCAGCCAGGGTATACTAACGAAGGTATGATAACTTGCATAAAGGGTTCCGTAATTTCCATTTTAGTGCGAACGTCAATGAGTAAGGTTGTGTGATGACGTATGATGAATTTAATGTTGGGCTTTTGTATCTACAAATAGATACTTACTTACTTACTTAACTGGCCATAACAACCCGTTACCGGGTTACGCCCTGATGTAAATCTCTCCTCCAGGCGTCTCTGCTTTGCGCGAGCCTTTTCCAATTGGTAATACCAAAGGTATCTGCCCTTTCGTCGCTTTCCTTCGACAACCGTATTAACGACTCTTCTCGCAGTAGCTTCTTCATGCATACGCTCAACATGACCTAGCCAGCAAATAGATACAATTCTAAAAAATGTAGCTTGAGTGTGTGAATGTTTGTGTATTACTATGCCGCACAATAAATAAACATAAATGGTCATTTAGGGATACAACGTCGGGAGAGTTATCCTACCTTTATGAGTGTACCCTGCCTGCAGCAAAGAAACCTGCGGCTGGCAAAAAAGAGAAGTTATATGATATGCCAGGGAAAGTCAAGGATGGCACCATACTCACACATCTGGCAAAAGGACAATGGCGCCTTCTATAGGCATAGAAGGGCGAAATCTATGCTGCTTTCCGTGTGTGTTCAAAATTGGTATATTTGGGCTTAATTTATAATTTAAGGTTTTTCAGGAGCCTCATGGCAATGGTCCGGTTTTTGTCGAAATGCATTTCCAAGCCGGACGACATTTAACAGTTTAAGCATCAACATGGCCCAACAAGTCTAGGTATACCTTAAAAAAGCCACCCAACACTGATAGTCTCGGATGATGATGAAACCGTGTTTTATGGTTTACATAAATGCATTTTTATGTATACGCTTTAAGAGCTTTATTTTAAACAAAATTTAATTTTAACAATAAGGGAAATCTTGTACTACGTGCAAGCACACAATGCAAAGTTAACGGAAAAAAATGATTATCATAGGTAAAATGCATTGGAAGAACAAACCTGTGTCAATATGTCCCATGCTTTTCTTTGTTTCATGCAGTGTTGCCACTTCGTTACTACAAAAGCGCGCAATGTGTGCACTTTTATTTATTTACGAAATGCTTTAAAAAATTCACACAAAGCCAGCATTCGTATTAAATGCTTAAAATAGTTGCTTTAAAATATATTTTTTTTTTAATATTTTACGTACAGCAAAAAGTAATTTTCAATTCTCAGCTGGTTGTCTCACTCATGACGCTACGTTTACATGTGAATGTCTAAATTGCGCTGTGAGACTGCGCGCGTTAAGATATTGTTGTGTGGCGGCATTTAGACGCTGATACTTCTTCAAAATAGTTTAAATTTGATTTTTTTATTTACGAATATTTGTCAAATTCTTTATTAAACGCTTGTACCAACACACTAATAACATGCCACGCGCTGCAAAACCAAAAACTGCAGCGGCGGCAAAAAAGCCTGCTGCTGGCAAAAAAAATAAGTTATATGATATGCCAGAGAAAGTCAAGGAAGGCACCGTACTCACAGATCTGACCAAAGGACAATGGCGCATTGGACCTTCGATAGGGATAGGTGGTTTTGGGGAAATCTACGCTGCTTGCCGTTTGGGCGAAAAGAACTATGATGCTGTTGTGAAATGTGTATGTATTTGTTCAAATTTAGAATGATAGGGTTTAATTTATAGTTTGATGTTTTTCAGGAGCCTCATGGCAATGGCCCGCTATTTGTGGAAATGCATTTCTATTTGCGCAATGCCAAGCCGGACGACATTAAACAGTTTAAGCAGCAGCATGGCCTCAAAAGTCTAGGTATGCCTTACCTACTAGCCAATGGTTCTGCGGATGTTAATGGCCAGAAACATCGTTTCATAGTCATGCCACGCTATGGTAGTGATATATCCAAGTTCTTTATTGAGAATGGCAAGCGTCTGCCCGAGGCCACCGTTTATCGACTGGCCATACAAATGCTGGATGTTTATGAATTCATGCACAGCACGGGTTATGTGCACGCAGACCTTAAAGCGGCTAACATCTTGCTTGGCCTAGGCAAAGGCGGAGCTGCACAGGCATATTTGGTTGACTTTGGCTTGGCAAGCCACTTTGTTACCGGCGATTTTAAGCCGGATCCAAAGAAAATGCATAATGGCACCATTGAGTACACTTCGCGAGACGCTCACTTGGGAGTGGCCACCAGACGTGCGGATCTAGAAATACTTGGCTATAATCTCATTGAATGGCTGGGTGTGGAACTGCCTTGGGTGAGAGATAAGTTGTTGACGGCGCCGGCTAAAACGCAAAAGGCCAAGGAAACATTTATGTCAGACGTTGGCGCTGCGCTTAAAGCTCTATTTAGCAAGGGCGTGCCTGCGTCCATAAACGAGTTTATGAAGTATGTGGCCAAATTGTCGCACAATGAGGCGCCGGACTACAATAAATGCCGTAACATATTTCTTAATGCCTTGAAGCAAATGAAGGCTGCAAATAGCGGTGATTTGGACTTTAAATTGAAGTCACAGGACAACAACAATAGCTCGCCTAGCAAAGCCGCAGTATCGAAACCAGCGCGTGGTAAAGCAGCAATTAGAAAAGAAGCCTCCCCAACACTGATAGAGTCCACAGATGATGAGGTTGGCGCCAGCGACGAAGAGCAAGACGATGATGATTCTATGTTTGAGCCTCACCGCCAAGCCAAAGGATCGCCAACGCGTCGTTTAAAACCCACTAAGATCACACCAGCACGCAGAGTAACGCCTAGAAGCAAAGCCGCTGCAGCTTCACCCAATAAAGCTCATAAGGCTGGCACGCCTACCTCAACACCTTCGCCTAGAAAACGAGCTTCTGCAGACATAACACCCCAACATAGTCCCACACAGAAGCGTCAAAAAAGAACTTACCCAGCTGACACACCAAAGCCAGCAGAGAGCGCTTTATCGCTCAAAAACCGCACACCATCCAGCGCTCTTGGCGCTCAAATAAATTTCAGTCCCTCTTTATCTATACGCGGCAAACCAGGAAAAACTGTCGTCAATGATTCCCTGACGCCAAACCCACGCTCCAACAAAACATACGAATTTAATTTTGAGCTGGATGTCAGCATGGATGCCAATGTAATTGTCAACGTTAAGCGTAAAAAAAAGACAAGCAAGGAGCAAGCAAACAGTACTAAAGCTGGCGATGCCAGGACGCCTTCTCGCCTGGCTACTACATCCAATGGTGATTCACCGGTGACACGAGTCAATTTACGAAAAGTAAATGAAGATGGATCCTCAAGCTCGCCTGGGGCATCTACTTCCCGCAGTCCACGCAATCCAGCGGTTACTCTGCGGAAGTACAAGCATTAACTGCATTTTCAAGTTACAAAATAATGCATTTGAAGTTATTTGTTTATTGTATTCTATATAAGTTGAAACATTGAAATAAAGGATCTTAAAAGGTTTGACACCAGACATAACTTTTTCCGGACTATGAACCGACTCCTTTTTCTTACATTTTCCAAGGGTAGAGGCTATAAAGCTAATATTCGGGGAATCAATTCTGTATGTAGCCTAATGTGTACCGGTGACAACTTCAGTTCGATAAATATTTGAGTATACTTATAAAAAGACACTGTTTACAAAAATATCGTTTATATTCGCTTATAAAATTAAAGTATCAAATCTGTGTCTTATTTCGATCTTCGTTTGCTGCTGCTCTCGTGGTGCTTGGACGTCGAGGAGCTGGTCTTAGAGGAGCTTGATTTGCTGGAGGAGGTGCGTCTGGTGGAGAATGTGCTACTGCTGCTGCCGAGCTTTTCAGGCGCGCTAATTACATTCAATGCAGATGCTACTGTTTTGCCGGCACGTTCCTCCTTGTGGGATTTGGTTGATGATGAAGAGGAACTTGTCTTGTGACCATGTTTGCTGCTACTGCTGCTGCTGGCATTAGTGGAGCTTCCAGCTTCGGGCTTATAGAAAGGTGAAGAGGAATTGGAGGAAGTCGATGACCGCGAAGAGGCCACGGAAGATTTGGCCTTGCTGACCAAAGGCATGGGCTCATCGGTTATGATGACAGTTGGTGTTAGCGCTGTCGCTGCAGCAGCTGCATCCTTGCTGGTTGTTGGCTTAGTAAGGCAAGTGTCGCACTGCCAGTTGTGCTCCTGATCATCAGCGGCGGCTTCATTAGTTATGGGCGGCTTGTGACAATCTTGATGATACAAAGCGCCACATTTCCAACACTCGACCAGTCTATTGGTGGCTGTAAAAACCATTTTGCCGCAAACGCAGCAATTCAAGTCATCAAAGTCGCCAGTATCGCCCGTGTTTAGTACGCCTGTTATGCCACCGCCTGCGTCGGTCAAACCGTCGTCAGAGTCGACTATGGTGGCTGGCGAATCTGAAGGCACTTTGTCTGGCGAATTGGTGAGATTAATAATCTCATCGCTAATGGCTTGCTGTTGCTGTTGTGGCGGCGGTGTAACTGCGCGTCCGGGAAAGTTGGCCTCATCTTCCAACATGCGTTGCGTCAAGTTATTGGTTATAAGCTTTTCCGTGCCGTAGCGTAATTTCATCGTTTCGTCTAAAAGCATTCGCAGCTCAGCCACAGAACTGGCATTGCTGGAATGCAGCAACTTTACGGCTTTTTTCAGAACGGGATCGACTTCTTGCGCGGCGGCGGCTGCAGCGGCTATATTAGCAGCCATTTGTGAATCGCTTATTTAAAAAGTAGCTCTTAAAAATAAAATATATAAAATTTGTGCGCCTGTCGGACCAACAAGAGTTGGCTCAAACAGCTACGAACTAGTTCGATCGAACTGTTCTTTTTCATTGAACTGCTAAAGTAAAACTTTTGTTCTTGAGCACTTTTGGTTAGTCTTTTGCTTAATTGTAGCTGTTTGAATTGTAGCAATACAATTCATTTCTCTGAATGGAACACGTAACTAATGACAATTTGTAGTAGCAAATAAATCTCTTAGTTTAATTTGATTTATAATAAAAAAAGGCGGCAAGTGAATTCAAAAATATTTGAACGAACTAAAAAACGATTGGTCTTAAACGAACAAAATGAACTATTAGTTTAACTGAACCCATGCATATGTTCAAATTGAACTGGAACTGCTGTGTTTTCAACGCGTCCAATCCAAAACAGCTGTTGCAGCTGCCAGGAATGGCGAAGCACATTTCATTTTTGTACTTTAAAACACTGTTAATTGTCAATTTGTTGAGCAACTTATGTATATGTTATTACATTGCCCTATTTATTAATATATTTTGTTAACTATATTAATTAGCTTTCATTAGAAACACTCATTATTGTTATTGTTCAAGTGGTGCCCTGGCTGTTGTCATCATTACTGCTGCTGCTTCTTCTTCTTGTTACGCGCATTTAGCTCTGTTGCTGTATATGTTTTGCACCCACGCTCTGGCGCTGGCGCTCGCGCAGTATTTTAACCAATTTTGTTGCGTGCAGTTAGAAATGCAGTGAATATACCTATTAAATAGTATAAATATTGATTGTTTGTTTTGTGATATGAGTCATAAGTGCAGCAACGTTGTGGTTTCGTTTATCTGGCTTTATATTTTTAAGCGTCTTGGTATTAGATAAGGCCAGCAAACGATTTTGAAAAATCGAAACGGCAATAACAATCAGACTTGGCCCGTCTATGTAAAGACGGCAAAAGCAGTTAACGAACTTATTGATAAGCCAAATCGCAAAGTGTGAAGTGCGCATAAAAGACAATCAATCATACATGCATACTAGTTCTTAGCAAAAAGATATAAATTTCTTTGTTTAAACAAATACTACACAGTGCGAAGTTACGTGGTTTAATTTTGCATTCTCAACATTACTAATGCGTTAGTGCCGCCAATTTAAAAGTGCATAGAAAGCAAAAACAAAATTTTTAAAAATGCGTAATACGCAAAAAGTCAGTATCTGCGGCGCCGCAATGACGCCGCTGCTGCTAATATTATTTGCATTTGCATGCAGCGGCGCCAGTGCTGCGGATGAACAAAATCAGCTGGTAAGTGGCGTCGGGCAACAAGAAGTTGTTGTTGTTGTTGTTGTTGTAATTGACGGCCATATTGACAGCAGCAGCGCAGTCGTTCATTTGTTTGTTTGTTTTTATTATGCTTCAACATTTAGCTTGCTTTAGTTCTGTTAACTTAACAGCTTTACGGTCATTTACAGCTGTTACTAGGCACTTGTTGCCATGTTTACACGTTTGCACATTAATAACATGTATATTTAACCCTCAATGGACGTTATGGTAATTCTGCACCCTATCTTGGAAAGCTGCACACCTTGCCCGAATGTATTTAGTTTTCCCCTTATCTAATGTTAGCTGCTCATATACTAGTAAACACCTTAACACCGAAATCAACACGCTTTTTGGCGTATTCCAATGTCAAGTTTTGTTTTTTTTTTTTTTTCATTTTCAAGGCCCGTACGCAGCAGTGTAAAACCGCGTGAAAGAAAACAAAACTTAGCGCCAAGAACTTCGCTAGTAGTACGCAGCTGCAATGTTGCCCATTGCGAAACCCATGGCTCGTAGGCAAAATAGATGCACAAATTTTTCGAAGGAGCACAAAATTTCATTTCGGAAGATTAGTTTAGTTTATTTTTAATATATTAAAATGTAGAAAAAAAAAAAACTAATGAAGTAAAAGCAAGTAAATACAAATTTTTTGCAAAATGTCTGCGTTGGGCTAACAATATTTTTTATTAGCACTATTTAAACAAAAGTGGCAAATTATAAAACCAATTATTATATTTAGTATATGAATTTATTATGTATATGCAAATTCTATGTAGCAACAACAATTAGCGAGAGGCGCGAATTAAGATCACAACAAGTAAGATAGATAGCAAAAACAGCTGGTTTTTATATTTACTTTTTGGCTCCATCTATTGCTAGTTGTGCCATTTACATGTAAATTTCCCATACTATTTGGTCACAAACTCTGCCTATACAATTTGTTTTTGCGCACAAAATAAGTAGCACTTTTTCCTTTCAAGCGGTTTAACACTGCTGCGTACGGGCCTTCACAAAAGTAGCTCTACTTAAACCGATAATACTTATATAGACCTGAATCCGTCACGGAATAAATTTGATGAATGTCCGCACAAATTTTATCATGTGAAATGCGGCGGTCATGCTTGAATTTGAATGAATAAACTTTCATTTTACTTTTTTTTCATAGAAACAACCATTTTCTTAAGAACAAGTATCATTTTGTTACCAAATTAGATGGAAAACGAAGATGAAAAAATATCTTTGCTTATTTTAACAAATAATCAATATGTTTTTGACCATTACCTTAACCCATTTGGTCAACTTATATTAATTAATTAATTAAACTTACTTAAGACCCACATAATATTAGGCTGCAAATAATATAATTTGTTATCGTTTTATCCTTACTTTGACTGTATTGAAAGCGATATATAAGATTGAATGAATTCGTCAACATTTATTGAAAAGAGTGTTGCGCTTATATTGAACTTAGGGATTATTGCGGTGAATTTACTAACGACTTTTGGAACGATATAAGAGGACGGTTGGCTTCTTTCACAATACTGTGTAACTTTTATTGCTTTAAAATCAAAACAAAAAAGATTCAAATTGAACCCATCTTAAATGCAAGTTTTCGTTGATCCCTTTGTCAAAGCTATATCAAGGGCAATGAGTTAGGCTCCATCTAATAAATAGATTAGATAAATGACATTTTTGCAACATATGTTGGGTTAAGTAACTCAACATTTTTTTTTGTCCAAACATATTTAAATGTTTGACATATTTGCTTTGAAAGCTATTGATATTTATGATGCTTTTAAGGAAGATGTTTCGGTATTGAATTCGTTTTTTATTCCTTATTTGTAAGTACTTATGTATATGATGAGGTTGTTGTATGTATATACATAATTTAAGGTTCAAAAATGAAGCTCATGTCCTAATGCCTTACTTTTCTTGAATGTCCATTGAGGGTTAAGTACTGCCAATTAATACGCATTAATTTTTGACATGCATTGTTTGTTTTATTCTTAGTACAGTAGAACAATTTAACAAAACTGCCGATAGATAACAGCTAACAGTAACACAGTTTATTGGCCATACTGTTAACCACTCTGTTAACCGACTGTTTAATTTAACTGCCACATTTAAATTTTTGCTCTCTTTGCAGAACTTTAGCACCAACGAATGCTTGCTTACGGAGCCCATCTACGGCTATAAATTCGATTTCACCGCATTACGGTCGGATTTGGCTCACGTCTTTAAAAGCGTCTCCAACGACGTATTCGAGTTTAATATATGCGGCAATTTAACGCATAGCTGCAATAATGAGAACAATGTTGCAGCATGTTTAAAGAAGCAGGGCAAGGAGTATGTGTTGGGTAAGTAATAAAACTCTTTGAAAGTCTTATAGATGTAACTATTTTATTAACTATTGCAGGTCGCCAGCACGAGCTGACTTATCGCAATGGCAAAATATTTTTCAACTATTTGAGCGGCGAGAAATGTGAAAATGCCACCGGCGATAACAAAAACTATCAGCTGCATGTCTCCCTAAGCTGTGATTATACCCTAGATGCCACTCAATTGCATGTCACTCCTTATGTATGTTAATTATATTAATATTCTGCACTCAGAGTTTATGGAGTACATTAGGTTAATAAGTGAAATGTTTAGAAGAATATGAGTGGAGGATCAACCCGCCATGTCTGTCAGTCCGTTCGTCATTCCCCCATTTCAGTTTTTGTTTTGAGTTCCTTAATTATCGTATCGAAACTCTTTGCCAAAGCGGGTGAGTGAGTCATCGAGGGTACAATGAAGGTACAGGGCATATTATAGTCGGGCTTGGTAGTACACAGAGTGGAATAGGACGTGCATGGAGACTCATATAGCTCTTAGTAATGCCCGCCTTTTCGTTATTTTTAGTGCATTTTTTCCCCCGACTTTGAGTTATGAAATTAAAATAAACTAAGCCCGGACGCACACAGTTGAGATGAAAACATAGCAAAATGTTCATGCCTGTTCTCAATTTTGATGCCGATAAGAATTTTTTTTTCACCATTATGTCTAAAAACAACAAGAGCAAACAGAAATTGGATACGAAATTGAAATTGCTTGAGTTTGCAAATCAATGAACGCTCTGTGAAGGAGCGACTTTATTATTCTGATTTCTAAAAGTAAACTCATCAAATCATTTGTATATAATTGAAGACTTTATTATTCCATACATTTTGTATTTTATTATTTATTGTTATTTTAGCACGATATACAGTTGTGAGTTGTTAAAATGACAGAAGAGTTCATCCAAATAGTTACACTTGCAAAAACTGCTGGCAATAAAGTTTGCCTATCTTTTATGTGAACTGTTTGAAATGAGCTTTTAGCGAAGTTATGTCTGTAAAACGTCGCTTAAAGGCCTTTTGAGAGCGCGCTTGCTCATTAGCAGTTGATTCCCAGCTATTCCTTTTCAAATCCGAAAACACTTTCGAAAGTTGCTTCCAAAGAAGCATTTCTCTTTCAGCTTGAATACAGACCTCCAACAAAGTCAGCTAGTTTCCAGATTTTTACCTTTATAGATTTGTATTAAACATTGAATTAAATTTCTTGTATGCTTTCTTTACAGGCTGATGACGCTTGCTCGTTTTATATAAACTACGAGACACCCCGCGCCTGCCTACCCATACCCGATGCCGTTAATTCAAATAGCTGTAGCGTGCGTGATGAAACTGGGCGCACTTTCGATTTGTTACCCTTAAGCGATGCCAATTATAGGTTTATATATAATATAATATACGTAAATCCCATGCATAACTAATGCAATTATACTGCTTACAGAACGAGTGATCGGCAAGGCGACTTTTTTGTTATCAATGTGTGCAAGCCCGTACTCTATGGCGAGAATGCTATGTGTCCGGCTGGTAGCAGCATTTGCCTTTACTCACCCAAGGCCACGGATATTAAAAAGCGGTGAGTCACTTGCATATAATCAAAATGATCAGTTATTTTTATAAATCCAACGACTTTGCAGCTTTCTAAACTATGGAACTGTGCAACCAAAACCCACTATAGAGAATGGAATACTGTTGATGCGACATGAGTCAACGACGCCCTGCTCGAAAAACTCCAGCACTAACTATACCAGCGTGGTCGCGTTTCACTGCGATAAGAATGTGAAGGTGGGTACAAGCCATGGACGGAGTAGAAGAAGTTTTCGTAATGCGTAATGCACTAAACAAAACACTCAGAGTAATCAATTTATGAATACAACCATGCTTATAAATAGTAGTGAATGTAGATGAGTGCTCTTCTGGAGCCTTATCGAACACAGGCTCTCTCACCCGCTCCTTCGAGTGCACGATACTCTAACGAGTCCGCAACCTCAAGGCGGTCTAGCGTCGGTGGAAGGTGACACGGTCACTGTGCAAGAAGCGAAAGTGCCGAACTATTGTCAAGAGATCAAAGCGCGAGCTAAGGTCTCTGCGTCATCTGCACCCGCTAAGCCCAAAGGGCTGGTGGGGGATGTGAATGTTGGTCCCATAGTACTGGGATCTCATATAGTACCAGCACCTTACCCTGACGACGAAACGGGAGTAGTGCTGTCCAAGCGACAGTTAAAAAAGCGCCGACGCGCTGCAAATAGAGCGGCTGCAGCAATGTTGGCGTCTACCCCCGTAGAGGGCAGTGAAAAAAGAGAACGCACACAGGACAGCTCCGTTCCAGAACCCTCAAGGGACTGGTAAAAAGTTGGAGAAGAGGAGAAAGGTTACCAAATCCGACTCCACCTCGTCCTTCCTAGGGGAGTCGGGAAGATTGTGATAATAAGGGAGCCTGTTCAGCAAGCCTACTCTGTCTTTAACTTCTTCCTTTCTCGTATTTCAACTGTCTTTCTCTCCCCTAACTTCCTCTATCGGGCATGGCACAATGGGCAAGGCTGCCTGAGTGCTCCCATCACAAATCTAATCTAATCTAATCTATGCTTGTAAATGAAAATTTTGCATTTTTAAAAAGAGATGTGTTTAAAGTAGGCGCTCAAGTTAATATATATGAAATGTAATTAAGCCGCGTTATCAAAACAAATTACATGTAGAGCGAAAATTTTATTCTTAAGTTTTTAATCGCATTGTAAAAGAATATTACCAACCAATAGTTGGAAGAAGTCAATAATGGTTGTTCTCAATTTCGAATCCCAGTTCGACTATTCGATTTCAAAATGCAGTTTAGACAGTCATCTCGACCAGTCGGATTCGGAATCGAAAAACGAAACAAGCCTGAATATACATATATCTGTGGGTATATGGAAGAGTAGCTTAAGTTGACATAAGGAATAAGCATAAAGAAATGTTGAGTTCTTGCGCTCGGGAACTTTATATAAGTCATTACAAGTCACCGTTCCTTTTCTAAGTTTGTGAGAGAAAAGAAAACAATACAAGTTTTAAACAAGGAATTGAAAACAGATTATTCAACTAAAACCTAGCCAATTTCTTGTATTAGATCGCTCTTCCAAATTATCAGATATACTGGAATTAAATAATTTGACCAATAGAAAATGTAACGATAAAATAGTATACATTTGTAAAACAGTATTTATTTAGAAGACATAATGAAGAAATGAGTCTTTATATACTTTGCTTTAGAGAATCAGAATTCGCAATTGGCTGAATTTACTTATTAATCGGCGAGTGAATTATGCTTTAAACCAATTAAAAACAAGCTATAAACACCAAACCAATGATTGAAGAAGATTCCCAAAACGTTTCATTGTTTTCAACTTTTGTTACTTCAATTTATGAGAATCCAATCTGTAACTTGTTGTTAAATGTAAATGTCGATAGATTTAGTTACGTAAAAGTTTACTAAAAAAGAGCATAAGATAATTTCTTTTGCTTTTTTGCAATAGACACTTTATACCTTAATTCTCGCTTTTGTGATAATTTTTTGAGCAAAAATATGGCTGTAACGAAACACTTGATAAATTTAATGCATGTCAATTAAGCATCAAGGCTATAACTGTGCTCTAAGTAGCCTTATTTCCAAATCTTAATATCGTTGCCCTAACTCTAAAATCAGCATATTTTGTGTTAATATTAATGACATGAGTTTTCTAAATGAAGTAAGTCTTCAGAGGTATTTGGTATAACTAAATCGTTCCTACCTATTAGCTAACAAAAGCAATCATATGTCTATATGTGTCTCAATAACCGAAGACAACACAAGCGTTCCCTTAGAAAATATATATTTTTTAATCCACATAGCTAGATATTAAATACATTTAAAATGTGCTTATTTGTAGAAAACTACTTCATAAAAAGAAAAGACAAAAGTTTTATCTTGACTTGGGATTATATAGTGCTAATATGTGTTGTTTAATTCCCAATGAAATGAAATTTACTTCTAGGAAACATCGCATTAGCCCAGTTCTTAGATTAGATGCGAATTTGGTAGCAGTTTTGACAGTATATAATGAAATCGTTGAAAGTTCAATTATACAGTTAGTTTAAGACAATTTGAAATATTTGTATATATTTAAAAAAAGAAACGTTATTATTCGTATCCGAATTCGTACAACAATTAGAAATCTGTAAGAAACGAGCTCGTAAAGACCTTAAACATATTGTATAGCAACAAATAGAATTAACGTCATAGTGTAAAGTGTTACCAAGTTAACCTACAGTTAATGATCATGGCTGAGATATCCTTAGATTGTAAATTAAGGGTCGCCGTTTACGAATTCGGAAACAGTTTTCCTTCATCTAACAATTTTTCACTGTGAAGAGAGTTCGACGTTTACACGCGACCAAACTTGAAATATATTATATGTTTAACTTACGAACCGTTAGTCTGGAACTAACTATAAGAAATTTATAATTTTAGCGAACTTTTCAAGCCTATTTTGAGAAAAAATTATTTCAAAAATGACAATATTTATGTATGTGTAAAATATCTTGTGTCGGATAATCTATATATATATATAAAAATAAGTGTATGTCACCACTAACTACGAATACGTGTCGACAGATTTCAACCAAAAATTTTAGAGTAGGTTGGATTTGGTCTGTAGATGGTTTATGTGAAGTTTGGACGAATTCGCCTGGAATATATTATCTCTATATATATAAAAGAACTGTGTTAGTTTGTAGCACATAAACTCAAAAATTGCTGCACCAATTTTGACAAAAATTTACAAAAATAATCAATGGGTGATGAGAATGGATTACGACAAAAACGATTTTTAGTATAAAACACAATAAATGTATTTCTAGGTAATCAATTTATTAAGAGGTGGAGGTACATGAAGATGTACAGGTAGAGGTATAGGTAGAAGTACAGGTAGAGGTACAGGTAGAGGTAACGGCTTTATCAATGCGCAGCCGAGCGCGCGTTTTTAGCTAGTAGGAAGATAAACTCATAACTTGTAATACATATGCCTATATTTATTATATTATCAATCTTAATCTGATACTAATAAGTTTGTTTTTTCACTTTCCGATTTCAGAATGCGCATCCGGAGTTCGTGGGACATGAGGACTGCACCTATCAGTTTAATTTTTTTACTCCACTGTCATGCAATGATATGAAGCCCTGTACTGCGTTCACCCATGGCAATGAAATGTAAGTGGCGTTTATAGCATAGAGATATGTTCCTTTTATGCAGGACTTATAAGGATGTTGATTTACTCAAACCTATGTTTTTCATTGGCACAGCATGGATCTGAGTCCGTTGAGCGAGTTGCCGCCGCATATATTGAGCAAGGATAACAAAAATTACACATTCGCCGTGTGTCGTGATGCCGGAGAGCCCTGCATTACTGGTAACGGTAAGTCGCTCATTTGTTGACTGAAATATTAATGAAGAATTTAAGTGCTGCACAATGCACTACATGCAACGGCGGGCTGCAAAAAAATAATTTGATGGAGTCAGTCGGGACGGTGCCCGACAGTGGGATACTCTGTACCCATTTTTTCCTCGAAAATCAAATTTCATGCAAATTTTTGTATAGATGCGTTGAAGGGTATGGGCGTAATAACGATAAATGTACTACGGGGGTAGGGGGGATGGTGCGGAAAAGGTCAAAATTGTTTGGTTTATAAGCCTAACGTACCACGATTGGTTAACATAAATGTTAACTTTAACATTTCTGTAAAAAGTGAAATTCTGTTACAGTTCATGGGAGTGGGAGCCTAAAATTGGCACATTATTAGCTATATCTTCTAAAGTTTTTACCCGATATGAATCATTTTTACACTACACATGCACAGTAATAGTGTGCATAACTGTGCCAAGTTTCAATTGGCTAGCTTTTATGGTGTGGGTTAAAAATCTGTCACGGGGGATGGGGGTGAGATATCGACATAATTCGACAAACTTGTGCTGAATAGGTATAATGCGCATCTTTTGGTAAAAGATGATCATTTTTGCCCATGGAACTTATGGTACGCCTCCCTCTGCTTGTTACATACATTGCACAAAAAACTATAATACCCTTTGTGTACAGGGTATGAACACACATATGGCCAAGAAAATGTAATTAAAATATGTGTGTGGGTGCCTCTTGGCATGCAACTTGTTTTGGGTTTTAATCAAAGATACAATATTATAAAGTTAAAGTTGTGGCAAGCAGCTCTTTAAAGCACATTAAGAACGCAAGCACATAAATCAGCATAATAGCTTCATTTGAAATGCACAGAAATACAAAGTATAAAATCCCCCACTTTTGGTTCGAGCGTCAATAAGCGCATAAAAAATGAATACCGACCATGGTAAAGTTATCCTGGAATGGGGAAAAACGGAGCTACGTTTCGTTTTGGCACAAATGATTTTTATTGCTTTTCCGCTCGAGCTGCGTATAAGCCAATAATCAGCATGGCAACTAGGATAAAAAAAGGGACATGTATGGATGGACTCTGCTTGATTGGGGCAGGATAAGTGTATGGACACTCTTCGCTCACTCGCTCGCAAGGTTCATTTTGACCATTTTACATTAAAGCACTCATGTGTGCGTTTATTTGTCTATGTGTGGGGCGTGTGTGTTGTGTGGCGCCTTTGTGGGCGTGGCTGGATGTGTGCTGGTGTTGGTAGCATTTTGCAAAAGTCGGAAATGATGATAGGCATTTATGTATAAGTTTTATATACACACAAAGACACATGCAGATACACATTCACAAGGATTTAAATACGTGCATGTGCTGTTTATTTATAACCCAACGCGAAACAACAAATCCTGAGCTCAATTTAATACATATTATCTAGTGATAAATGTGCAATTTTTTAACCGTAATGGAAGACCACTTCAATACACTAAATAACTAGTTTAAAGACTTTCTTTTTTACAACTGAAGGCAATAAACTAACGCATAGGATTACCTATCGGCATCTCCAGTACTGATAGAATGTTCCTTTCTATTCCCTACAGCTAACTTTCTTAAGAGGATTATAGGAATTTGCATTGCTGCTGTAGTACAGATTTCAGTAGATTCTCGGTACATGTTTTAAGCAGCGACCAAATCCACTTTCGTATGTCATGCCATTGAATCATAACTAAGTATCGGTTTTAGAACCATTAGTTATATACATCCTCGTGTCGTGAGCGGGTTAGAAAATACCATCAAAGCTTGTCGTATGAGGCGACTAACAATGACAATGGGTTATGTCGAGACCAGTAGAGCCACTCCAGGCCTTAAAAGAGTTGTGCGTAGAGATTGGGACCTACCACGTAAAACCACAATTCCAATGAAAGAATGTATTTACATCAGGCTGTAACCCGATAACATGGGCTGTTATGGTCAGTTTAGAGTATGAAGCTATATACATCGTACTGTTGTGTGGGATGTTCTATATGGTTTACGGACCATTTTTTTGCACTTGCACAACGTTCTGATGCATATGTTTGTCACTTTTGATACATGCTCTTTTTGGAACAAGAATTTTACTCAAAGCTGATAACTGTTCATTTGCGTAACTTACATAAAGTATTCTTTTTCGGGTTGTTTTAAGTGTTCTAGTTTTGATGTCGATACCATTTTCAGTTGCAAATTGGAGTTGCATATAATTTGGACTCTCAGTTTGCCACAGACCACATTGGTTTGTAATGCTTGCAACGTGCCTGCATAGTAACAACATTATGCAGTTTTTTCCACAAAAGTTCGCTTCTGCATACATGTGCACACATACATATGTATAAAAGACGCATTTCCGTTGCCTTTCTTCTGTTGTTTGCTCACGAACTATTGTATTATAAAAAAAAGAACTGAAAAAAGAAGTGAAAAAGGAAGGGAAACGAAATCATGACCACCGCTGAGCCTAACCAAATAAATAAACGCACGCTCTTGGCACTGACATGGCGGCGTTGCAGGATGCCAGGATACCATAAGGCCAGAGGGGAAGTTGGCTGTGTGGCTATTACTATGGATATGGATGCACATTGGGCATACACGAAAATTTCATTTGTTAGGCAAATAGCAGACACAACGTACACGACGCGCTTTTGTAAACAAGCAGACAGCGAGTTACGCACTTGCACACACACACACACACACACACACACACACATAGCCATATGCATATGGGGAACACACACACATACACATATATATATATATATATATACACTCATGCACGGGAAGGCTTGGCCATTTCTAATGTAACTTTGTTATCTGGCAGCCAGCTGACACTAGCAGCCACCATATTGCCTTTCCTGTTGGTATTGCGTTTTTTGGCAGGGTTTGAAATTGGAACTTGCATCGGTTGAGGTAAAGGTTCCGGCTTCGTATAGCTGCTAGGCATAGGTTTTGTTAAGCCGTAATCATATTGGCACAGGAAGACTAGTTTTGGTGTGACAATATGGTTCAGCCATCTGATTTCTGAGCTGAACCGAAACATAGACGTGCTGACAACTGATAATGCAGCTGAGTTTTCAGCGCTGAATTGCTCAGCTCACAGACCTTAATACCTTTGTTCAACTATCACGTTTTGTTATTCGTTTTTTTTCTGAAAACGTGCCGCTATGTCGCTTTTGCTTTCACTTTTATGTTGACAGCTATTAAAGAGCTTATTCGTGTGCCCATATTGATGACGAAAAACTTGCTAAGATTTTTGGTTTAACAAGTTAATCGTAGCCTTTTTTCTGCTTCTTTCTTGTATGCACTGGAATGGTAGATGCTACGATTGGCCTAAAACTCCGCAAATAAATTTGTAAAATCTGAACAAAACGTATATGAACTAGCGAAATTCACTTAGCAGAATGGGATCGGGAAGAGGAAGATATAGAGCAATAGGAAGAGGAATATGATCTACATTGAGAGGGGCATGCGTGTTGCGAGCGAAGCGAGAAGGGGACGGAGTAAAACGAACATCGTTTTATCTTAAAGCTTTTGGAATGAAGATAAGGAAGAGAAAGAGGAATATGATCTACCTCGTTAGGGGCACGGGGGTTGGTGAGCGAAGCAAGAAGGAGGCGGAGTGAAAAGTAAAACGGATTGTTTCATCTTATAGCTATTGGGAATGAGGGTAAGGAAGAGGAAGGGAAGGAGGAAGTAGAATATGACCTACCTCGAGAGTGGCAAGCGGGTTTTGAGCGAAGCCTGAAGTGGACGGGGTTAAACGAAAATCGGGTTATTTCATCTTATGGCTCTGGGAATGACGATGAGGAAGAAAAAGGAGTAGAAAAAGAGAAAGAGAAACGGGAAGAGGAATATGTTCTACATCGAGAGGGGCACGTGGGTTGGTTAGCGGAACGAGCAGGGGACGGAGCTACCTAGTTGCTTTATAAAATATAGAAATCTTGATTCTTCCCGGTTGTAAAACACAACCACGCCGAACACAGGGTTCTACCCGCATTTGGGTGTCAAACTACAGCCTAGGTGGCTAACAGCGAGGTCAGGACAGAAACAAGTTCGGTGGGCTCCTGACTGCCCGTGGTACCAGAAATTAAAGCCTCCGGTCAGGCCTCGCACCATCGAAGGGCACTGCCAGTTTAAACTCCAAACAGTTTCGGACTGGTTACCATTGGATTGAACATAGTTGCAATTGGCTGATTTTAGCAACTGGTTCCGGTTCCGCTTTGATGGTTATCCCTGGTTAACGTTGCTGCCGCTGCAGTTGTTTTTGTTAGCTAGCCAATATACCAGTTTCGCAGTGGCAAGTGCACATTGAAATTTTGCTGTTTTTGTCGGTTATTTCCTTGCTGCATTTTATTTTATTTAATTCAATACTTTACCGCAATTTGACAATGCCACTGAGTTATAGCCGGATCCGCAACCACGCCCACCGGCCGCGATTTTGCAGGCATGTGTGCATGTGTATGCTGGCAGCGATAAAATGCCTGTTAATTGCTTGTGCCATACACACACACACACACACACACACACACACACACACACACACACACACACACACACACACACGCACACACACACACACTCACACTCATATTTAATGCTATTTGCCTTTTACGTATGATTTATGTGCAAAACGCAGCAAGTATACAAAAAATGTTGCCTACTTTTTTGTGCAACTGCAAGTTTGATGTTTGCTGAATCAATCATATCAATGTCATTATGTAGCATTCGTGAATATTTCATGCCTCATATTCTGCGTGTGGTTTTTTCTTTACCTATACATATCACTAGGGTTTTTCCAATGTTCTTTGCAGAGAAAAAAGCGGTTATATTGGTTGGTTCTTTTATCACGCACAGAAGAGGCAGACTCAACTAAGTGATTATCATACATATAAACAGCAGAATTTCGGTTGAATTCGTCACTTTTTGGTTACATTTAAACTTTTGTCAATTATCGAAACTCGAGATAGTATTTTTGCGAGAAATAATAAAAATGTAATGGCTGGTAACATGGGAAATTTAGTTTTTTGTTATGTATAGATAATGCGGATGGAACAATGTGATTATCATATTAATAAGAGCTGAAGTTCGACATGGATCTGCGCTTAATGTTGCTACTTTGCTCTCTCACCGAAACTCGATATAGTAAGTTTGGGAAAAGCAATGAAATAATGAAAATGGAACGTGAGACAATAAAAAAAATTAAGAATTCGGTAATGTAATAAGAACATGAATTATAAATGTAACTTTCCAGATTTTCCGTTTAAAAGATAAATACAACACCTCCACTTCAGGTGTCTAGTCGGGCAAGATGTGTAGCCAAAGACAACATTGTTCAATCCGCCAAGATGACGGTGACAAGAAGAAAAAGATGATGGTCGTCACGTTCAGCAATACGTCTACGTCTAGGTCTACCTCCATCTCCCATGAGATCCCCTGACTGCAAGCTTCCTTGCCACGAATCCCATCCTCTTAAGTTTAGACTGACAAAGCAGCATATTTCCTAGATTTGTGAATCATAAGCCTAAACTATCTTTTCTTCTCCAAAAAAAATATAAATTTGTATTGTACACCATCGCAAAAGCAAAGATTACTTGCTAATTAGTCCATGCTTTAACTAATCAAAGTCTTTCTGCTGGGTTGGATGAGGACTGGGATCGACGGGTCCGTAGCCCGTAACCACATCTGAGTAATCTAGCTTCAGATCTTAAAGTGAAAATGGGCTAGTTTGTATCAGCTTTTTTTTAAGATTCTCTTCAAATATTTAATTCTAATAGCAAATCTTTGCAAAGTACAAAATTTATCTTATCTCGTGCTAGCCGTTAAAATGTATTACAATTCATACTTCATATCTATTCCGACACTGCCTTTTACTTGAAACCAGAAAGAAGGAAGAACGATTTATCTGCAGAGAATGATTTGCTCCTTTTCTTATCGATTACCTTCTTATCAAATGTGTCAACGAAGGTGCATTTATAAAGGTATGACTTCTTCTTAACTGGCCATAACAACCCGTGTTATCGGGTTACGGCCTGATGCAAATACATTCTTTCATTAGAATTGTGGTTTTACTTGATGGGTCCCAAACCCTACGCAACACTCTTTTAAGGCCTGGGGTGGGTCTACTGGTCTCGAAAGAACCCAGTGTCATTGTTAGTCGCCTCATACGACAAGCTTTGACCTGCTGAGGTGTTATTCTCTAACCCGCTCACCACACGGGGGAGGTATGACTACACAGCCGAAAATACACCTACGTTTGTTTACTGCTCGAATTTTAAAAAAACTAAGGAAAAAGCTGTCATAAAAATTTAACATTGATCAGTTAATATTCAATCGAAACACTAACCAAATCTCCGTAATGCCGATCTTAATTTCTTGTTTGACTAAACGCTTGCAGTGCATGGTGCAAAAAGTTGGTGTTACGTCCATCAAGCGTCTTCCAGAACTCAAACGAAATGTACGTCAATATTCGAGATTAGGTGCAATGGTTGCGTCTCAGAAACAGCAAACATGGCATCTAGATGCCATACTATGCTGCAACAAAGTGCAGTGTCGAGCAGTGGGCGCCGGCGGTTGGCAGAACTTTCACACTACTTTCGGTTTGTGGCAGGAACAGGTGGTAAAGGTGCCGGCGTTTGCTGATTCTATCTCTGAAGGTGACATCAAATTTTCTTGTAAAGTGGGGGACTCATTTGCTGCTGATGAATCGGTAATGGAAATCGAAACGGACAAAACTACAATGCCTGTAGCTGCGCCATTCGCAGGCTCTATAACTGCAATTCTGGTTAAAGATGGTGACACTGTGAAGCCGGGTCAGGAGCTGTTTAAAATGAAACCTGGTGCAGCGCCAGCCGGCAAACCTGCCGCTGCCAAGGCACCAGCAGCCGCCGCTCCAGCACCAGCAGCCGCCGCTCCGGCACCACCTAAGCCTGCTGCTGCAGCGCCTCCGCCTCGTGCCGCTGCACCACCGCCACCACCACCACCTCGCGCTGCAGCGCCACCATCACCGCCTCGTGCTGCTCCACCGCCGGCTGCACCCGCTCGTGTAGCTGCACCACCGCCGCCGCCAGCTGCCAAACCACCTGCAGATGCTACTCGCAGAATTTTGGGTACACGCACGGAGACGCGCCAAAAGATGAGCCGTATGCGCCAAAAGATTGCTGAACGCTTGAAAAATGCGCAGAACACCTGTGCCATGTTGACCACTTTCAACGAAATTGATATGAGTTATGCCATGCAGTTTCGTAAGGAACACTTGGACTCATTCGTGAAGAAGTATGGCATTAAGCTGGGTTTTATGTCCATCTTTTCTAAAGCTTGCACCTATGCGTTGCAGGATCAGCCCGTAGTCAATGCTGTCATTGATGGTCAGGAAATGATCTACCGCGACTATGTCGATATCTCAGTGGCAGTGGCATCGCCTCGCGGTCTACTTGTGCCAGTCATACGCAATGTGGAGACCATGAACTATGCGGATATTGAGATCGCTTTGGCTGAATTGGCTTTAAAGGCCAGAAATGATGCCATTACCGTACAGGACATGGAAGGTGGCACCTTTACCATCAGCAACGGTGGTGTCTTTGGGTCTTTGATGGGCACACCTATTATAAATCCACCGCAGAGTGCCATACTCGGCATGCACGGCATCTTTGAGCGACCCATTTCTGTCAAGGGCAAGCTTGAAATTCGTCCCATGATGTACATTGCTTTGACCTATGACCATCGTAGCATCGATGGACGTGAGGCTGTTTTGTTTTTGCGCAAAGTCAAAGCTGGCGTCGAAGATGCCAGAGTTATAATAGCCGGCTTGTAATGTGTCCCAAGTTGTTGCATTAATATTTTTTATTTTATCGCGTTTCAAGAATTCAATAAAAAGTTGTTAATCTATATAGGATTAGTATAACACAATGACTTAAGGATATAGGTGTACGAGGTAATTATGAATATTTTTTGGATTGTGTCTAAAAGAATCGTTAGTTCGTATATTGAAGTAATCGATGCAAAATGCCATATGGAAAATGTTTATCTGACGCACAAAAGCCCATGATTACTCTTTGCAAAAACTTGTATCTCAATTTAATGCCAGACTCGCATTTAGCAAACCCAAATTGAATAAAAACGGTTTTTTTCAGCGAAGGGCATACTTTTGACATATGGATCTAGAATACCCTTGAGTCGATGGCCTTGACAATATGTCTATTAATTATGTAACAGCCAAACTAAGTAGCTTTAAAAGCATTTTTACTTCGGCGACCAATTAATCTCCCCTTTCTTTCTCTATTTGCCGGTCTTAAAACTATATCTGCTCATATCGTTTATGTACTACTCTTGCAGAGAGTGAGTTCATCATTAAAAGCATCACTCTAGAAATTTGCATGCTACAAGCATTTTGTAACACCTTGCCATTAAAACCATATGCCACTTAAGTTTATATGTATAAGTATACATATTACATAACACACACACATACACACACACATACACACACACATACACACACACATACACACACACATACACACACACATACACACACACATACACACACACATACACACACACATACACACACACATACACACACACACACACACACATGCACACACACACATGCACACACACACATGCACACACACACATGCACACACACATACACACACACATACACACACACATGCACACACACATACACACACACATACACACACACATACACACACACATACACACACACATACACACACACATACACACACACATACACACACACACACACACACCCACACATACATACATAGAGAACTTTGTTTTGGTCACCGGGGCGTATTATAAACCAATAAGCTGTTGGGCGCAGTCAAATTGCCTTGATGTTAGAAAGGGTTGAGCAAGTGGTTGTAGTTGCTATAGTTGTTATATGGGTGAATCCCGTGTGTTAGTTACTTAGCTTTACACCCAGAAACACACACACACACATACACACTCCAACACAGTTGCAACTTGACTGTCGGCACTTTTAATGGGTTTTAAGCTAGTAAAAACTTCTTGTATGTATTGCCTGCTTAACATTGACCAGCTGTGTGTTGCACGTACTTGGTTTACACGAGGGGGTTGCCTCTTCTTTGCTTACCACGTTTTGTGATTTCCTTAAGAAGTTTGAAGTTTTCCATTCGTACATTCAGTTCGGATAACAAAATTTTGTAAGCTGCTTATAAAGAAGTGACAAAATCGATTTATATAAAAATGAATCTAAAACTGTGTATGTGGCCGATGTTATGACAAACGGTTTCGTGAAACGTAAATCGGGTTGATCCCATTTATAGCTCTGGGAATTAGAATCGTTTCTATAAAAGAAAATTTGAAAAAAGTTTAATTAATTGGTGGAGAAAAAATCGTTTACATAAAATTACTTTTACTTTTGTATTTTAAGGCCAATGATGTTAAACTTTGAAACATAGATCGAAAACGCATTTATAAATATCTGTGAAAATTTTAAAATCAATATATTGCGGTGTGTGGCAGTAATTAAGGTATAGCGATTGCGAGTGAAGGGTTTCGCAGGCTTCTATTAAAAAAAAATTGAATACAGTTTTAACGATTAGGGTCACACGAGTCTGCACCCCAAATGTAACAACAGTCTTCTTAGAGGCTTTCGTTCTTTGCAATTAACCTGCTGCAAAATCTTAAATAAAAGGTTTACCTAGTTCAAGAATTCTGATGCTGCCGAATTTGTAATGTTTTACAGCATTATACAGAAATTCTCTTTATTTGAGAATTCTGTACCAATGTTAAAGACGGGCCTTCAATAAACATCAGGGTTTCAAACCGAAACTTATTTCGGATAAACGATTTTATTTCGGTTTCCTTTTTCAATATCGGTTTCGATTCGATTCACCGATATTAATTTCGGTTTACCGGTTATACCGGTTCCTATAAATAAACCAAAGAGCATGAAAGTAATAGATGGGAATCTTGACACGTAAAAAAATTCAAATTCTTACTGAAACGCAATCATTACCAGTCTGATGCTGCTTGTGTTGATAACTCTGTTAGACCGACTCACTTGTTGCAACAATTTAATGCAGACAGTCGGGACGGCGCCCGACAGTGGGATACCCTGTACCCATTTTTTCCATGAATATAAAATTTATGTGTAAATTTTGGTATAAAAGCGTTGGAGGGTATGGGTGTTACTAAAGTAACTGGACTGCGGGGGGTGGGGGGTTGATTCGGCAAAATGTCAACATTATTTCGCTTATAAGCTTAACAAGTGTTTTGTACCAAATTTGGTGGCTCTAAGATAAATGTTAACCTTAACATTGCTGTAAAAAGTAAAATGTTGTTGACTGTTTACAGAAGGAGGGGCATAAAATTGCCACATTATTTTCAATAAGATAACTTTTATGGTGTGGGTGTAAACAGCGGAAATCCCTCAAGGTGGAAAGGGGCAAGATATCGATATGATTCGATAAACTATATCTTTTTTGTGCCTCTACCTCATATGGTGTCTGAGATCTCGACATTCATACGGAGGTATAAACAGACGGACATTGGTATATCGACTCGACTATTGCTCCTGATCATTTTTGTCCATGGAACATATGTTCTTCCACGCCACATTGCACAAATCTATAATACCCTTTTACACTTTGTGTACAGGGTATAAAAACGCAAAGGTGGTCGCTTTTCAGCAAGTCCACTCAATGTAAAGGCCAAGTATTCCACTCTGTTACTTTGACGCTCTTTTACAAAAAAGAGAACTACAAAAAAAGAAGTGGGAGCGAGAACCAGATTGTGTTGTCTAGAGTTTTACTTACTGTATGCATTTTAAATTTTGAAAATATCTTTACTCCATCAAAAGTTATGAATGTTACCGATAAGAAGTTAGATGGCCCGTAGATGAAAATGCTTCACAGAATGACGGAATGTTAAACACAACATGATAAAATATATGTGCCTGCAAAGAAAGAAACCGAAACCGTACCGGTATAAATATATCGGTTTCAAGTCGTTTATTTCGGGAAAATTATAACTATTAAGGGTTTCGTTTCGGCTACGGTTTCAAAATTCTATCGGTTGTTTTCGATACAGGTTACCGTTACGATTATGATATCGATAACATTCAATACAATTTCAAATCCAAAAGCCTTACGTCGATAAGCGTGAAATATCTTAAGAGCGTTGGATTTATCTACAGTGTATATTCATTCAGCACATACCCGCAGTCTGTAATCGCGACTTTGAGTAAATTATGAGTTTTGTGCGCATAAACTAGTTGAAGTACCAATATATAAGCATGTAGTAAGTGTATTTGTGTGTTTATCTTTGGCTTCTTGTTCAGTTTCAGGGCAAATGCTATGCTCCCATGTTTATAATTTTCAATTTCTGTTTTTACACATTTTCTATGGCTGTGTGTGTGTGTGTGTATTTTTACTCCTTTTTATGTATTTCACTTTATGTTGTTGTTGTTTTTTTTTTGCCGGGCAGATTCAATTTAGACGGACACGGAAGGCACGGACGGCACAGCTCGACGCACACTTCTTGCGCCGGGAGCTATTTTTCCAGGATGTGCTCCATTTTATTTAGCTGCCTGTTCAAGCCGGCTACTAAATCGTTTATATTTGTTTTTCTCATTTCTCATTTTTTATTTTTTATATTTTATTTTTTATTTTGCCCTTCATTTTGTTGCCCTTATTTTCATTTTGGTTTGTCTTGTTTTTTTTTTATCTTGCCCGTTTTATTGAAATTCAATTTTCTGAACTTTTCTGCCTGCAATTTTTATATGTATGTATATAACTATGAGTGTATGTGTATATATATGTACGCTTATCAACGCCGCAAAGTCAAGTAACTCATCTTAACATATACATATATATCGTACATTTATATATAAATTTAACCCTTTCATGAAATGTGCACAATTTATTGTTTTGCCTTTTTCTTAACTTGGCCACAAAAGTATGTTGTTGCCTTAGGCGGCTTTAGACCTTGGTTACAGTTGAGATTGCATTGAAATTGAATTTTCAATGGCATACTTTTTTTTTTATTTTGTAACGCAATGTGGCAATCTCTGGAGCTAATCTCAGAACGGAAATCATTTTCACTGGCCGCTTAAACCATAGAAAACAAAGGTAGCTACGCTCATATGCCACTTGTGGTCTGCAAAATTCAATTGCATACTTCCGGGCGACAGTTGCAGATGTACAGTGGCCGAAATAGGCGAACTTTTTCATAATAATTTTTTAAGTTCTTTAATATGGTATATTTAAGTTCATCTTACACTTTGGATGCAATTTCAGTTGCATAACGTGTTTTTTTTTTTAAATATAATAAATGAAGCATCTGACACCGTAATCGTAACCGTAACCGTTAAGCAAACAATTCTTTGAATTTGACAGAGACATCGCAACCGTAACACGAAATAAATATTGATGTTTTCCTGGCTCAAACTTCAACTTAGCAGTTAAAACTTCAGAGTTTTTCATACATGACGTCTCCCTTGTCAAAACTACTCCCCCAAATGTAGCGTCACAAAAATTGTTATAACAAAACTTGTATTTAATTGCAGGTTTTGACTTTGCAATAGTGACGTTACTTTTTCGGAATACCCCACCAAACGTCATTGCTGGTCATTTTGAGCAGCACCAAATCAGATTATCCTTGGAATTTGACCAAAAAAAAATCAATATTTAAAGCTATAGCATAAATAAAATTAGATAATTTAATAATTCCATTGTGTGGACTGGCCTCTTTTGTGGTCAATATACGATTAACTTTATTCATCCTACTCTTTAACCTACGATCACTATGAGTATAGACCCCCCCTTCCCCATTGTAACAAAAAGTTACAATTTGTTGAATCCCTCCATGGGTACAAATTATCAGGTGCAATAGTTGAGTCGATATAACACTGTCAGACCGTCTGTCTGTGTTGTACTCTCCTTCTCAGAGACACTGGGTTCTTTCGAGACCAGTTGTGCGTAGGGTTTGCGACCCACCACGTAAAACCACAATTCCAATGAAAGAATGTATTTACATCAGGCCGTAACCCTATAACGGTTTGTTATGGCCAGTTAAGAAGAAGATAAGAGTTAGAGAGTTTGGTCGAATCGTGACGATATTTCACTCCCTCACTCATGAACTTAAAAAATAAAAACTCTTTACATTTTTGGGTATAACATCCCCACATTTGTTTTAAAATCTACTGAAATCGATGGGAATTTTTTCTTTTCTTGCCAACAAATTCATTTAAAACAGTTGAAGGTGCACGGTAGAAGATTCACGGGTTTTTCCTACTTAAGCTGCAGTTGATGTAGACAACCTTGTCATCCGATTTTCTGTGGATATATAGGACGCTAGGCACTATAAGCCTACCGATGGATGTCAATATTATTCCTTAATTTCACAAATATTCTTATATTTATTTCATCACACAAAATAAATTTGAAAAAAGCTAAAGTTATTTTCAAAATAGCTGACCGTTGTGTGTGTGTGTAAAAAAGCTAAAAAATACTGAGTTGGCAACAACCTAACATGCATGATCTACTTTTCGCTCTCACTGCTAACTTCTTACTCTACTGTAGTGTAACACCACTCGAGCGTAATGACAAATAACGTATCTTAAAATCTTAGACACCATAATGGTAACATTTTTTAATTAAGACTTTTTTTATGAAATTGTTTCCGCTAAATCATAAATTTTGACCACCGTTAGACAAACACACATGTACATATACATAAGTAAAATTTACTTTACTCTACTTTGTCATTTATCAATTTAGTTGACAGTCGATTTCTTTTCGATTTGAAAAGCCACTTGAATTGGCCATTTTTTCGTTTTTTCATGGGTTGACTTTGGGGTTTCTTTTATTATACATTTTTTTTTGATATGGTTTGGTCATGCCACTTGGTCAACCTGAGTGGTTGTGTGTGTGTGTGTGTGTGTGTGTGTGTGAGTATCAGCCACACAAATAAAATGAAGCGGAGCTATTGGTGTGTGCGTGTGTGTGTTAGATTGTTGTCGTTGGCGTTGTTTGATGTCTGTCGCCTGGCATGTGCAATAAAGCACAAATAAATTCGGAAGAGACACCAAGAGAGCTAGAGAGGAGAGAGAAAGAAGTGGGGCGAATTACCATATTCTAGTCAAATCACAATCACAATGCTGTCTGCTCTAGGGCGCTCCATCAAAATCACGCAATGCTTGGCATGCAATTGATTGCTGCTCTTGCAATCTAGTCAACAAAACTTTTATGCATGTTCTGACATGCTATGCGAAATACTACATACTGCTCCAGGTGATAGCATTTCTATACCAAGGAATGTTTGAAGTTTCAAGCTTAAGCATGAAATTTATGAATTGTTGTTTTAATTGACATTGTGATACGAAGCTGGTGACTAGAATGAGTGTGAATTCTCAAAAATCCGCCTCAAATAAACCTTTGAAAACTATGAATAAAGTCGCTTTGCTTAGTAACCTGCAGCGAGAGTTCCACATGTCTACCTTCCTCACCAAGGCATAATAGTATACACACAAATCTATGTTTATTCGTTTTTCAAAAACATACCATAATTTGTATTTATATTTGTGTAAATAACCGATTTGTATTGCAAATAACACTTTTTAAATGCAAATTTCGGAATACACTTTGGCTGTCTGCCACACTTATATGCTGGTCACACACACCAATTTTTGGCCGCCAATAATTGGCATACCGACACAGCTGACTCGTTTCGGTCAGTTTCGGCATGCAAATTATTGGGCGGTCAGACATGTGCAAACCGATTTCCCCGTTTTTTGTTTGTTTGCATGCCGATGACCGTAATCTCTGACTGTAGCAATAGTTTTGTAGTTGAGTAATTCAAATACATTGCTTTGCGAATATTCCAAAACGTTCTGAAATGCACTTTAACTATCATCTTACATCTTAATCATAATTGCAATTTAATTTGGATTTCGAGTTTTTTATTGTAAGTAATTTTATTTTTCAAAACTCAATTTTTTTTTACAACTCGATATTTTTTTGATAAATTGAGTAATCATAATAATGCTGACTTCGCATTATTAAATACTGATAATCCGAAAGTCTTGCTATCCAATCCAAAACAACAACAAAATCGTTACTTTTAAAGTATTAAGCAATGTGCAAGGAGTGAAAAGTCCTATGTTGAAAGCAACCTATCATTTCTACGATTTTCTTACTGCTAAGCGTTTCTCACTCTTTTTGAAGAATTATTGATTCTAGAAAATATTGCCGTTTACAAAGAAAATTTTACACTACAAATTCTATAAAAGCAAAAAATGATATAAAATCACTCGAAAAGCTGTATTTATAAAATAATAATCTATATCGAGAACGGTTTATTGCAGTAAATATTGCCGTTCAAAACACCAAATTTGTAGAGACTTTTACACTTTACTACTCTTTTGAAGACGCAAAATTATTTAAAATAATCGAATTCAAAAAAGAATCGATTTTCTCGAACTTTGACCTTGAATTGAGAATCAATTATTGTATGCACTATTTTTAGACAATTTTACGCTCACAACGCTTTTAAAGACACAAATCATTCTAAGGAACCAAGAAAACACTTCTTCTTAACTGGCCATAACAACCCGTATTATCGGGTTACGGCCTGATGTAAATACATTCTTTCACTGGAATTGTGGTTTTACGTGGTGGGTCCCGAATCCTACGCACAACCCTTTTAAGGCCTGTGGTGGCTCTACTGAGCTGGAAAGTCGCCTCATACGACAAGCTTTGACCTGCTGAGGTGGTATTCTCTAACCCGCTCACCACACGCACACCGAAATATCACTGCATCCACAAAAAACAGATTTTTGTTAACTATGATGTTGAATATTTTGAGATAAGGACATGGGATTTATTATGGCCTTTTGAAAGTATCACTTAATGTCAAAACAAACATTCTTATCAAATTTTATCATATTATCTTTTGATGCCAAGGATTAAGCTTATTTATTTGTGTAAGAATCGTGAAGATACAAGAATCGAAAAAATTTACTCTTAACTTATTGTGACCCAAAAGCAAACAAGCAAAGAAAATTTTGTTTTTCGTCAAAAATATGTCTATCACTCATTTGCAATTAACCTCCAATTCAGTCTATATAAAATTGGATGGGAAGTGTTAGGTTCCTCTCATTATCCGTTGTATATTCAATTCACATTTAACGTTGGTGAAGTTTAAACTCGTTTGCAACAAACATTCGAATCACTATGCCTCTCCCCATTACAAATCCAACCCACTGATACTCTTTAAAGTGCTACACCAACTCGATTTCACCATGACAACCAATATCCGAAATCTTGTACGAACTGTCAAAAGCAAAGAACTCAGCTCCTAAGTCGGGCACAAAAACAAGAGCAACAATTAATTTCTACGTTGATGGACGCCGACAAGTGTTCAATTTGGAAGCGTCGGGCGCAGCACGTTTGACTGCATTTGCATCTGCATCAGTCGGCTCGGTTTGGCTCCAAAATGCTCCATGAAAGGCGCTTTTGTTGGCAGCCATTAACGCGAAGGACTCACAGCTATCGGTTGGTTTGAGATCTGGATTTTGAATTTTTTCTTTTGAAGCACTCAGCTTTTTTTTTTTTTTCTATTGGGCGGTTGTAAAACCCATTCTAACGCATATACACTGAGAAAAAAAGCCAGACTAAGTCGTGTTTCGCAGCCATCAGTTGGTTTAAGTTATGGATTTTCAATTTATTTTTCTTTTTTTAAAACTAGCACGCATGCACAGAGACAAAAAGGAGAAGGCATTGTCGTCTATGCAGCTTATTTGTGTTATTATTGAGCTCTTTTTACGTTTTTAACGTTCAAGAATGAAAGAAATGAAAAAGATAGAACATACTTATATACATATGTTTTTGAAATAATTTTGAAACTCATGCACTTGGCAATCTTGCTCGGGGACTGTCGGAGCCCCTAGTACTAAGTAAGTCGGAATGTAAAAAAGTATACAAGAGTAATTATTACGATTATGACCTATCAGAATTGGGAATAGGTTATTTGCACTAAAAAAGGTTATTTGCCCTAAAAAATTTTGTTTGCACTAAAAAGGTAATTTGAACTAAAAAAGGTTTATTGCAATAAAAAAGGTTATTTGCGCTAAAAAAGGTTATTTGTACAAAAAAAAGGTTATTTGTATAAAAAAGGTTATTTGCATTAGAAACGATTATTTGAATTAGAAAGGGTTATTTGAATTAGAAAGGGTTATTTGAATTAGAAAGGGTTATTTGAATTAGAAAGGGTTAATTGCTTAAAAAAGGTTATTTGCATAAAAAAGATTATTTGCACTTAAAACGGTTATTTGTATTAAAAAAAGCTACTTACATTTATGAAAGGTTATTTGCATTGAAAAAAAGGTTATTTGCTTAAAAAAAAAGTTATTTGCAAGCAAAGATATTTCCCAGATAGTCGGGAAATCGCATAAATTTGCTTAAGAAGTTGTGTGTATTGCATTCAAAATTAGAATTGACAAAGAAAAGTAAGGTTCTTGGCAAAGAAAAGGTTACCGGCTAATTAAGTATTATGAACATAAAAATAATCTATTTGGATTAAGCAACCGTATCCGAAATCTCTAAACGAAATATTCAAAAGGCTTAACACTGCATTGAATAATGAGTAGATTGCAATGAATATTCGCCAATAATTCAGTCGTTCCGTATTTTGACATTTTCATTAATACTTGGAATGTGCCCAAATACCGTACAATTCAGACCGAATACTGTTTGTTAGAAAAGTAATTAATAATTTAAGTAATTTTTTTTTTAACGATTTTGGATTGAAAAATGAGTTTTGAAACAAAAATACTAAGCTCAATATAGCCATTATTCCTAAACCCAAAAATATATCCCAGTTTCGACTGCAGCCAACGACTTTTGTCATAGTGTAAAGCTTCCAGCTATTGCTCTCTTTTTGAAATTTTTTATTTTTTTGTTACAGGCGCCTGTTACGAAGAAAAAGCTCAAACCACGGGACTGGGAAAAGCCAATTCGCATTTGCGTTTCAATCAGACCGGTTCGCCCTATGTGCTTTACGAGGATGGCTCCCCATGTTCGACGTCGGGCAATAAACGCTGGTCGACAAAAATTGAATTTGTCTGCGCGAACAATGCAACCAAGGACAATAGCAAAGGCATCACCGACGCTGTAAAAATAATTGAGGACTCCAATTGCCAGTTGTTAATTCAATATCAGACGCCATACGCCTGCCAGAAGCAAATTACGTGTAAGGCAAAATTCAGTAGCGAGGATGGAGACGAATGGCTCGATTTGACGCCTTTGATTAGTTCCGACAAGAACTATGAGGCGTTAGTCGAATTGCCTGCAAATGCGGCAGGAAAAGTGCCCAATACGACCAAGGTGAGTGAGTGCCAAATATTGGACACGCTGATTTCCCTAGATGCGAATGCCCACTAATCTCTTGGCTTTTGTTCTCGGCTCTGCACTGTTCTGCACTGCTCTCTTTCCATGCAGTTCTTTTTGAATGTATGCCGTCCATTAGTGCCGAAATACCAATTAGGCTGTGCTGGTGGCTCTGGGGCATGTATGGCCAACATGACGGCAGGAGCGCCCGAGCAGGAGCATGTAAGTATTAGCGTGCTGTGAGGTCCTACGGGTTCAAAGCAGGGGCAGCACTCAAAACAAAGCGGCTTAAGCGCTTAGAGGTGTGTGTGTGTGGGGTAGAGTGTGTGTGTGTGTGTGTGTTTGTATGCCTGCGTAATTTGCGCCATTTTCAATGCTTAAGCTAACCATTTTTGGTCTCCATTTCCCTTTTTCCCCCCCTTAAGTCGTCTTGCTTAAATATTACACCGCATTTGGCTTTTATGCCAAATACTCGAAATTGTTAGCTCCACATCTATTCATGCATTAAATATTCAGCAATCTAATTGCTGAAATCCCACTCATGATGGGATTCCTGTTCTTCTCACTCACGTCCGTTCACATTCAACGAGGCACAATTTGTTCTGCTTGCTGGCCACTAGATTTGGTTACTTCATTAAGACCTTTTCAGTGTCCGAAACCACCCTCCCGCTGCGTGGGTTTTCTCTACTGACCCTGTTGTTGACAGTTGAAAAGCCAGTTGAAGCAGCAGCTAAAAGTTGCCTAATGCCTAAGCGCCACTCAATGTGTGGCTGTCTGTTTGTCTGTCTGACTGTCAGTTTGTCCAACTGTCCATTTGGTTTGGGTCTGTGCTAAACATACTACATGCATGGCATGTTCATATACACATGCCTAAAATACTTAAGCCCCCCCAAAAAGCATGCAATGAAATTTGCTTGAAATGAGATTTTTCCGTTCAGCCGACAAAATTGTCCTTAATGAGCTTGTTAATGAAGATGGCGACGAGACAAATTATTCGATTTCGATTTGGCGATATGTGTGGTCATGAATTGTGATGAGCGAAAATGAAAAAAAGAAACGTAGTTCTTAAGGGGTCAAATAAGAGAGTTTGCCACACTGCGACTTCAAATGAAACACACAATGAAATAACCCAAGGGCTTAATAGAAGTGCACGTCGAAATTTCGCCCTAATTATCTTCCTACAGCCCAGGCATCAAGTTAAGCGTGCAAAGGTGTTGTCTCAGTCTAACAGGTACTGCGCCTGTAGCAGTGTTGGGTAGCTTGGCTTTTTACCCCTTTTAATGAGTTAAATAAAAAATTTAATCTTATCGATCATAGCAAAACAGAGCGTTGTGCTCTCCATTGAAAACTAGTTATAGAGCAGTTGTGACTCAAAAATGCCATTGGCCTCCTTTTAAGGGCAAAATTCCTCAACACTCCCACGTGACACTCGCAAGGTTGCAGTCCATGCCGCCGGTCTTTATGCTGTCTATAATGATTGGCAGAAGTTTTCGAGGAACCGGGAAAGGTACTCTTCTATTTTAAGGCCCTGCCCTAACCTCAAAAGTAGAAAAAACATAACCACAAATATCTCAAAATCCTGTCGTGATGAGCCAATTCTGAACCCGGATTCGGATTGTACGCAGCAAATTACTTCGTACATGGCCCTCAGCTTTCCAACAAGTAACATGACCCCGGTATTTGTAGACCTGTAATACAGCTGTCCGTTACCACAACTACGAGCTTTAGGCAGAACTGTTATAGACGCATACTAGATGGCAAGCGTTCTTTGTGTTGAAAAGCTTTTTAAATCTGACGCATCATAAAGAAGATGTATACGCCTTCACCGACTTAGGGCAAGGCCAAATTACTTCGGAAATGACCCTTAGCTTTTCAGCAACTAAACTATGTTGACCGGTGTAATGAGCGTGGGCAAGGACGTCACGGCAAACGAGTTGATTTCATCTCCAAGGCGCGCCAAAATCACATCGAATATTATGAAGGGTTAGTTCTTACCCTAAGGCCTGAAGCATTGATGGAAATGTTGCTATCTACGGGCCAGACCAGTGAAGTAAGAACTTATGCAGGTTAGTTTTTACCCTAAGGCCTGAAGCATTGGTGGGAATCTAGCCATCAGCGTGTTGATCCTTAGATCCTTAAGTTCAGATCTAAGAGCAGTCGATATCTCATACAGCTTACGACCCCTGTGGGAAGGAAGCACTGCAACTAAGATTGATCTTCTGTGCTTTATCAACTTTTTAAGACATTCGAGCTAAAACACGTGGTGCTCAATTATAGCTTCTTAATCTAAGATAATATCTTCCCTTTTTACGAATTCACTCAGAAGTTAAACGTGCTTGTGCATTTTCTTATGTTTCGGGCTTGTGGAGTCTTTATTTAAAAGGATGCCTTTCGCCAAATAATGGTGCATCCGCAGCCTGCTGTCTTTTCTTCTTCTTTGATTTGAAGATACAATAAATTGTTTTTCTACATATGTAGATAATATTTAATGCCCAGCTAAGCCTAAACAACAATGCAACTTAGTGAATCTTTCCGCGACATTCCCGTCATTGCCATTGCCATATGCCATGCCACGGTTTCCTATGCTGTGTGCGGCTTGTGTGTGTGTGTGTTTGTGGCAAGTTTATCACATTCAGCACAAAATTTCCCTGGAGCAAAACAATGTTGAAGTTGATAAAAATAAGCACGTCTGCATGCACGTATGTACTTGCATACCTACGGGGAAGATGGATACAGGAATCAAGAGGGTCTGTGGGTTACGGGACGTACAAAGAGCTCGCGACACGCATGTGAAATATATTTTATAACATGCGACGCCTAGACATAACGTAACGTAACCCCCAGCTAACGTTGTAACGCAATGCAGCGTAACGGAAGGAAATGGCAAAATGCGATGGCGGTAAAAGCTGCTTTTAGCGGCCAGCTACTGGTTAGAGTTTATGTGTTCCTCTCTCTGTGTGTGTGTCTGTGTGTGTGTGTGTGTGAGTGTAGAAACGTGCTCTGCACAACATTTCCGCCTTTTGGCTGCTGCTCGTTGGTTTTGGCCGGGTGCTAGAGCAAAGTGCTCCCGGCATTGTTTGCCTGCCGTTAGCCTAACAAAAATATAACATGGCCGTATGCATTTAGATGTGGTATATATGCATATGTGTGTGCACACACATCTATATGCATACTCTATATTTTTTTTATATAAAAATGTATATTGCTTTATTCTTACTGCAAACACACACACACACACACACACACATACAGATAGACACTCTCCTGCACATACAAAGATAGCTGGCTGGCTAACGCTGTTGACATTTGTGCCACGTTTTGCATTTTGAAAATTGTTCAGTTTTCAGCGCATTTCGTGTGCGGAAACGGAAATGTGCTGCTAGCTGTTAGCGCTGCCGGCTGCCAGTGCACTTGAACGCCAAAGCTAAACCAGGCCAGACCCAACTCGGCCTGGATGGTGGCCATAGTATCCGCCTACTCTCATTGACAGTTGTCGAATGTCACGCGCTCTTCAATTCCTCCAGCCATTCGCTCCCTTTGACCCCCACACTCTTATAATATATATATATATATATATATTATACCCTACACACAATGTGTTAAAGGGTATTATAGATTTGTACAATGTATGTAACAGGCAAAAGGAGGCGTGGCAGACAATATGTTTCATGAGTTCCAATAGTCTAGTCGATGTAGCCATGTCCGTCTGTCTGTCTCTTTGTCCGTCTATCTGTCCGTGTTGCTCTAACTTTCTCAGAGACCTATAAGAGCTACAACCCCACAAATCTTCCAAGAAGATGCGCGTTTTCCGAAGCTGAGGGGGTTTACGAATCATATCTTACCCCCTTCCCATGTACCAGATTTTCGCGGCGTACACCCACACCACACACACAAAACTTTTCAATTGAAACTTGGCACAGATATGCGCACTATTACTGCGCATGTGTGTTGTGAATATTATTAAGCTCAGATAAAAACTGTAAAAGCTATAGGTAAGAATAGGCCAATTTTAGACCCCTCCTTCTATAAACTTCAACAGATTTTCACGTTTTATAGAAATGTTAAGCCTAACATTTATGTTAGAGCCACCAAATGTGGTACGTAGTAGCATGTTAGGCTTATAAACCAAACAATGTTGACCTTTTTCCAAATCATTCTCCCTGCCCCCGTAAACAGTAACCATTATTAGGCCCATGCCCCTCAAAACATCCAAACAAAAATTTTGCACAGAAACTTGATTTTCATGGGGAAAATGTGTGCAGGGTATCCCACTGTCGGTCACCGTCCCGACTGGCTGCATCAAATTTATATATTTTTTTTTCATTTTGTATGCTCCATTTGCTGCTCTGCATTTTGTTAAAAGTGGGTTGTTCAATAAGTTTTTCCAAACTTGATGCTTGCTTTAAAGATTTGAAATATTGAACAGATTAGTTTAAAACCAAAGTGAGTGAATATTTTTATTTGTGTGACTTCGAAACATAACGACTTCGTTTACATACCGTTTTGATAACAATTGCGACAGCTGTGTTTAGGTTTGCGCGCACATTTGTTATTTGAATGTATTTTGTGGAATTCCAAATTGAATTTGTTTGTGCGTAGGCAAGAAGAAGAGGCATTGTTGACCTTTTCTTCCTGGCAGCGGAATCTTTGCAAGGAGGACCAAAAACGAAAAGCGAATGTGCGCGCGTTGCCCACTTTGCTTTGATGGTCAGGTTGCCACCTTTTGTTTTTGTGTGCTTAAATACATGAAAGCGATATTTTCACCTATTTTAAGTTCCTTCTCTTGGCTTTACAACATAAATTATTCGTTACAATTTTAAATTCAATTACGAACAAACAATTGTTTGATTTTAAATCAGCTGACAGCTGATTTGTTATCGCTGCAACAGGCAGTGGTCATCGATATTAGAGCTGCCACCTTACTCATATGAAATATTAAGTGAATGTTTCTTTCCACACATTCATAAGGGGAAAACTAATTATTTCAGAGCAGTAATATATTTTTATAAATCATTACAGTTATATATGTATATGGCCATTTACCACAAATTATGTTTCGCAATTGAATTTGTGCAGTCAACATTCAATTTTTCGAAGATTACCGACCGGGCCAAAAAACAAACGTCTTGATCTAAATGCCGACATCGTTCTTCGTTGTGACGGTAGTGCCAAGGTAGACGAAATCTTTGACAACATCAAAAGTATAGTTTTCAGCACATCTGAGAGTCCAACCGCTGCGCCTCTCTACTCAAAGAAAACAGAGTTGTTGAGATCGCAGGAGAGCGTTGTTGCTCAACGTCATTCTGCACTGTCGTACCAACTTTGCAGGGATTTCAAACTTAGACAGTGCGCCATATACATATATGATCCCTCGACAAAGAAATGGTGGGTGTCGATTTGGTATTCGTGGTTCTTTTCCACTTTAAATCTTTTCCACTTGAGCCGAGAAAACAGTTAAAAAAAAAACTTTAACTATTTGTTTTATTGTGACTTAATAGGGTACACTTATATTGACCCATATACATACATACATGGAGCCATCAATGGTTCGATTATTTTCTCATATCTTTTTCTTCAAGACGATTCATTGTTTTGAGCTTATTTTTTTTTTTTGTAAACTATAACTTTTTTTTTGCTAAATAAGAAATCTTTCCAATAAAATCGTTTGAATATAATTAAAGTTAAAAAACGTTAAATTCAAAGCTACCTTTCAGAAAATACACCTACAAGTACCTTGCACTTTTGAAAGCTCAATCTGCCCTCAAATTTATTACTACGGAATGGTATTTTTTTTTTTGCCTAACCCTCGCTGCGGCGTAATCTATTTTAATATGGTGCAGCTGCCATTGCATATCCTAAGCCGTATCCGTGCTTTACTCATTCAACATCTTGAGAAATTCGTCCATTGAATGCCTTTTTGGCATTGTGACTTGGCACGTTTGATTTTAGATTTTGCATGAAACTATGGAACTATTGGAAGTGTCAAAGCGTCTGCTGCTCATTGTCATGCCGCATCGCTGTCAATTTCATGACTCTGTGACTCGTTGACTCCTTGGCAACATTTGACTTGTGCAGTTGCAAATTTGGTTGTGCCTTGGCATATCTCTCGCATACCAAGTTGCTGTGTGCGTTAATGTGTGCCACATTGGCGCCATCAAAAGACATATCAAATTATATCCAAATGACTGCCTCCTGAGTCCATGTCTGGCCAACTTGCTGCCCTTAATCATGAAATTGATGAAATTGTTGGGGAGCAAACAAGAAATGGCCAAGCAGTAGCGGAAGTAGAAAAAAAAGTATTTTCCTGGGAGTGGGTAAAATGCGTGCTGGCATCTTTTGTTGCTAACCATTGTCCACTCATAATCCTGGTCAAGTTATGTGCGCCGTGCTGCTTATTATTATATAACTAGTTGGTCTAATGCTCGCTGTTTTTGTTGCTGTTCCGCTCAACCACCAAGCACATTCCCAGGCGTCTCCTTTGTCACATGCCACTCAAAATGTTGGCCAGACAGGACAGCATAACACTGAATACTAGACTGGCGTCTAGTTCACGTTGTCGCTTGACGCCGCAGGACATTCAATGCCTGCCGCCTGTGTCACCGTTATGCTAGGTCCAGAGGACACTCGCATCCAGTCTAAACTCTTCAAGTAAACGCTGAACTTTCATACATCTTTATTGCTTTGATACTTAAGCATTTCCGTTTTGTTTTCTTTGACTGCAAGTTACTCCAGAACAAATACTTCAGGGATAGCTGTGATTTGAACAATAGTTACGTTTGTTTCAAGCGGCTAGCTAAGATGTGTGACAAGCGCGCAGTGAGACGTAACAGGAAATTAGACGGAGCTTGGATCAAATACACTGCATAACGACAAGGTTATGTCCGGCAACCGAAGTCTCTTTTCCAAGTTTTGATTGATAGTAGGCATGCAGCAGGAGTAGTAGTTGCCGAACACTGCCCCAGACGCTTCCATGACAAAAGTGGCTCAATGTCTTTGAAGCGAGTAAGTAAGGGAAGCCAGAATTGATATTAGCATATCCTACAACCACGCATTCTCAAAAAACATGGGTGGTAGCTGCATTGCAGAGTCCGCACTGAGTTTCAGTTAGTAAGTCCATATTTTGGAAATGTAGCTGGATTGAATTGATATTATCTCCATAACGTTTACCAAATATAGTACATTAACCAGAGTCCGCACTGAGTTTCAGTTAGTAAGTCCATATATTGGAAATGTAGCTGGATTGAATTGATATTATCCCCATAACGTTTACCAAATATAGTACATTAACCATAACAGAATATTGTATTTGAAATAGACAGAAATGAATATCGTAAATATGGCCAAGCGCCAAAACGCTATTTTATAAAGGACCATGCGGTTCAAGTGCTAGAGAGACTTCGCTGAGCTCATTAGATCACTAGCCCTTATAGCGGCAGTCATTAGAGCAGCTAACCAGGGAACACCACATAGAGGTGGTGCGTAAAGAGACAGGGTTCAGGGAACTTTACCCTGTCCTATCAGAACCCGGGCGCCAATTGTGACCTTACAGATAGCTCTCAAGAGAAGCAATTATATCCCGATTGAGTTGATCTATAAATACATCAAACATAACCGAATATCGTATTTGAAGTAGACAGAAACGTATACCGCAAATATGGTACTCGTTATCAAATCCAAGCGCCAAAACGTTCTAGAGGTTCACGCGGTTCAGAACTCTGTTAAAGTGCTGGAGACTACGCTGCGCTCATTAGCTCACTAAGCCTTATGGCTTGTGGTGATTAGAGCAGCTAAACAGGGAACACCATATGGAGGTGGTGGTGCAACAATACACCAGACAGGCTGGGAGCTTCACCCTGTCCTACCGGAACCCAGGCCCATCGATGTAATTGATCCAATTTGATTTTCCATCTATCTAATGGTGTCCAATCACTTCAGTCACTTTTTTGCTTTCTGAGAGTCTTCTTCTTAACGGACTATCGATGGACAGACAGATGCTTAATGCCAGAAATTACGTCTCGATAATACGTAAAACTGTCCCAAGGAAATTTTGCACTTTTTTGTAAGATTCTTCCAATTAGTGTCTTGAGCTTAAGTTCTGTCAGTTAGTTTGTTGTTGTATGTTCGTTTTTTATTTGTTTTCTTTTTGGCTTTCTTGTTTTTTTTTCCATTTTATTTATTTGTATCTGCAAACAATTAAGTTACTTTTTGTTCTCTGTGCTTCCGCAGTTTTTTTTAGTATTTTTATTCTTTTCAAATGCCTTAAGAGAAAAGTTCACAAAACTTAAAAAAAATACCAGAATAGCAGGAAAAATAAACAAACATATAAACAAAAGTTGCTTGTTCAAATGCGATAAGAAAGTTTTTCAATAAATTTTGCACATAGCAACTTACTAAAAACTTGCTGCTAACGCTTTTGCCGCTTAGTTGCTTAACTGGCGCCCCTCCCTTACCCCAGAACCAGCTCCTTAGACCAGGGTTGCCAGACAGCCATTTGCACAATGCTAATGAGCGTTACTGTACCCAGTTGAAGGTCAACGATATGCTTAATCGAACACCCTTTGTTGTTGTTGTTATGCTACTTATTGCTAATGCCGCGTTAGCTTTGATTTGAAGTTCTCAATGGAGATTCGAAAAACAACAACAAGGAGTAAAAAGTTGCCAGCAAGTGAAATGCTTAGCAATAAATAATGGAACAAACTGCTAAAACATTGCCTGAGCTGCATACAGAATGAACGCCAGAAGCTTGTTACTAATACGTTTAAGATGAGACGACAACATGTGCAATCCAGCTATTCGTGCTATTCCGGGTACTCCGGCTACTCCGGCTACTGACCCGGGCATAAATTTTGTGGCCCAGCACTGTTGCACTTGCTGCATTGTGTACTTGTCCGTCTGTCGCATCTGTACGTCCGTCGATAGCGCTGAGCAGCGCTGCTTTTTTGGGCATTAAGCTCACGTCTCTGGGCTAACAGTCTTTGAGTTCGACTGTCAATACCAGGAAGCAGCCAAAGCCATCAGACTGGAAGACCAGCAGACAGCAGTCGGTGTATTGAATCAGCAGCTGCATGTGCATCGTTATTCTCTTCTGGCTCAAGCTGGATAACGGCAGTTGCAGCAGGTACAGGCGACAAAAAGTTTGCGAATTACATGGTCTTTATGCTTATAAATTGTGTAAGGATGATTAATAGTATTCTTTATAGAATACTTTCAATGCAATTGCTATGGATAATGCGCTTTTTGTCGGAAAAACATAACTTAGCGCGAACTTAATTGACTGAAATTTTGCAACAAATGTTGTTTGAATTTGAATGATTATTTTCATAAACGACTATTTGCATACAAACGATTAATTGCATACAAGTGGTTATTTGCATAAAAACGAATATTTGCATACAAGCGTTTATTTGCATACAAACAATTATTTGTAAATTATATTTATTTTATTATACTAACGATATGTACATATGTATATATATATTTTAATCAATCGCCAACTCTTTTTTACATATGCTGCAGAGCGTTTTCTTTATAGTCAACCAACGCGGTGAAACGAGAAAGTTTTCATTCGAACATTTTCCGGGCTAAATTCAGATTTTGATTTGTTGAAGTTGTTATTTTAATAGTTTCGTTTATAAAAATTGCTATGCCATCAACTACTACACTACTACATATTGCAGAACTAAAAATCTGTAATTTTAGCAAAATTACTTACTCGATTTGCTATACTTGGTTCTTAGTCTTCCCGTCACATAGGGGGTGTGCCTGGAATCTATTTCAACCGAATTTCAACATAAAACAATTTTTCAGTAGAGTCAGAGATATCTTTTATTCCGAATTTCAATCGAAACGCAATTTGGCAATGTGACAGAACTATTTTTTCGACAATGGGAAAGGAGGCTTATTGAAGAAAATTCAAACGAAACTTTACCATAACCGTCTAGAGATTTCTTACACTAGCTTATAGAGGCTATTCGGAAGACATTAGACTCTTGCAGTTCATAAAGCTTTCAGTTTTAGAAATACTGTATATTGATTCCTTTAAGTTCAACAAAATTTTGTGCCCTAATAATCATGATAAGTAAATGGCTACCAGAATACAATTTCATTTGACACACTTCATCTTCAGATAAACCTTATCTCCACTTGTATATTCTCTGACCTAGAACATCTCAAGTGTATTACGTTTTCTTGTCGGTTGATTGGCCAACATTAAAAGGTCGTTTGTTTAAGATTGGTTCATGGAGGTTCTTGTCTGATTGGGTTCACACACAGTTGGACTGTCGACTGCCAGTTATCATATTCGATGTGGGGAAGCTGGCTTGGATTGCAGCTATGCAGTACGCGAACAACAACAAGTGTCACATACGTGTGCATAGTTCTCAGACAGAGATTTCAAGTTATTTGCTGCAATCTCGGATGCACACAAGCACACACACACATGCCCTCTCACACACTTGCACTTACATAAGCGCATACACTGTTAGTCAAACATTTCGTATATGTGTTTGGTTACTCATAACTAAAGTTTTTGTTTTCTCTCTTTTTCTTTACGCAGAGCCTTGGTTTTCCACTGATATCGCTGGAAACCTTCAATCGTACAACCGCCCAGCTGCTCTATTTGAACGGAGATCCCTGCCCCGCGGATAAGAGCACAAATCTATCGTCGCTGATTGAGTTCACTTGCAATATGCGCAAGGGTCGTGTAAGTATAAACTGAAGCAGATACTCAGTTTTGTGTGTCGAAGTTGGCATGCTCTTAAAACGTTCACGATCGTTGTAATTGCGTACACTTCTCAACACGATTTCATTTTTAGAAGAACTCTGATGGTTAATCATGTTTAAACTACCTTTCCCCAATATCGTTCCGTACTCAGTTTTTTTCGGTTAACCTCAAGTTTTCAGAATTTCGGGAATATCGGTATATAGTGTATGTAGCTAGAACATTTTATGCGTAACGTATTAGTGGCATGTGGAAAAAAAACTAGTTTGAAACTATATCCAAATTAGTATGGAATGGCTGCCTATTATGGCTAAAGTAGCATGGCGTTTGAGATAATAAGCTTGATCGAAACGTGGCTGTTATTGAAATTGGTATAAAGTAGTATTGAACTAGTTGCTTTGTGTATAGTTGCAGGCTAGTTCTTTGCATTGTTACATATTAGTATTTCCATATTTTAAGACTTGTGGCTTCTTTTTAGAACCAATTGACTTGGATCGACTTATCTATTTTTGTTTTGTATTCTCATCCTAAGATAAGTTTGCCTTTTATAAACTGAGCTAATAAAGAACATTCACATTCTATGAAGAACCAATAAGACAGCTATGCACAAAACAAATGTTGGAACTTCAAGTTTTCATTGTCTATCACGATTTAAGTTCTTTGGGATCATAAATTCTGTGAGCACTTACTTTTGTGAAATCTACAAAAGAATTAAAGCGAGGTTCGAACAGGGCTTATTCACCAAACATTACTTTTTAAAATTAGATCGGCTAATATTATCAAACTTCAGATCTTATCCGGGAAAGTAAAGTTTCAGTCGTCTAACTAACCGTTAACACAAAAGCATATTACAATTTTTAAGAGTTATCCTTCTGAAAATGCTTAGTTCATATCATTTACGTGTAAGAGAATTTGCTTACCATCCAAGCGGAGATAGTCACAGGAAAGGCACGCAAGTCGAGTGATACCAAAACACGGCCGTTATTATTCTCTTCAGTACATACGTAGCCCGTTATTTAGTGTGCTTAGTTACGAGTGTATGACTGGTTTGTCGTTTTGAATGCATTCATTCAAGGTTTCTATTGCCACTTTTAAGATTTCTAACTTAAATTTCAAATAACACATTAAAAAACTAATTAGTTCTAGTACTCGAGAGTTCAGAACGAATACTTTTAGACTTATTACTAGTAGACTTAAAAGATATACTCATTTTGTCTTGTAATCCTAATCAATCAAGCTAAAGCTTAACTCATGCACTCATTAGATACATTTTGCACTATTCTGGCTTCTATTGCCACTTTTGAGCATTCGAACTTAAATTTCAGACGTTGAAAGGCTAATTAAAGCTAATACACGAAAGTTCAATACGAATACTTTCTCAGCGATTACCGATAGACTTAAAAGATATACTCATTGTGTCTTGTAATCCTAGTTAATCAAGGTAAAGCTTAACTCATGCACTCATTGAAAACATTTTGCAGTATTATGAAGCTTAAAGTTTATAGGCTAAGCTTTGCTGACTTACATACTTACTGAGTAAGCTGCAATGCCCATTGTTAGGGTATTAACGTACGCCCTACTTCACTTTCGACTGTCATCCGCCGTGGACACATTAATAAACGATTGCAGGCCGGCGGCCACATGGTTGACTTTTAGTCTGCAATTTGTATTGACAGCAAGCCCAGGAAAACTTCTTCTTGGCAATGCGCCAGATTGACCCATGGCAGGACGCACACACTCACTCGCACACTCACTCACACACTCACTCACACACTCGTCTGTGTGAATGCACTTGTGCGTCCATTTTTTTTTTGATTTTTTTTTTTATATATGTTCCGTTTGGTCTTGTTTTGTTGACCGACGCGATGCCACCGCATGGAATGACATTGTTGCGCCGTGGGCCCAGCTGCTATGGGATTGCAGTCATTGCAGTTGTTGTTGCTGTTGTAGTTGTTATGGGTGTTTTTGTTGTTTGTTGCGGTTTGCCTTTTACGTGCCACAAAATTCATTAGCGTTTTCATGGTCATGCGGCTGATGCTGCATTCATTTGGCCAGCAAATTGATTTTTATGCCGCAACGATTGTTAAACCCACAACCCTTGCTTTGTATTCTAGGGTCAACCGGTGCTGCGTTCCATAGCAGACTGCCATTATCATTTCGATTGGGAGACCAGCGTCATTTGCCCGCCACATGAATGCAATTTCAATGCAGAAACTTGTGAGATTGAGCAGACCGAGCTGAGCAAGACCTATAACTTCAAGAAGGCGGCCTTTGCTCCAAATGGCATAGTTACAGTAAGTTTGAGCTATTAGTTAATGACATTTACTTATAACATATACTGTAATTTTACAGATAGACGTCAACGGCACTAAACTGCTGGTGAACATATGTGGACTGCATCGCAAGGCACAAACTGACTACTCACAAGATTTGATCAACTTATTCTTTACACATCCAGCGGCTGGCTGTGGCAAGGAGGGTGAGTACTCAACCTTAAGTGAGTAATAGATATACACATATATATAGATTGGGAGAATTGCTTGCATTTGGCTAATTCAATTTACATATCCGAGTTCTTGCTAGTTGTACTCATTTCTTATCCCATGTCGTTTGTCGCTGTCCACTTCCGTTTCCGCTGGCTCAACACGCGCATATCCGGCTATTGTAAAGCGCTTTAATGCACTATCGAAAAGAGTTTATTAAAACTGGAAACGTTTTTTCTTTTATTAAAAAGTTATAGTTTTATGATAATAAAGTATTTTCGTTGGTTCTTATGGAAAAAGTATATGGTAATAGCAGGAACCCCCAAGAGTTTTTTAATTCGAAATTCTAGAATTTATGAAATATGTTATATTTAACTTAAAAACAAAAACAAATTAATTTCCAAAGCATCTCTGAAAGGAAAGGGAGAAGGCTAACTGACAAAATGCAACTAAGTATTCATAACAAAATCGCAGTTCTTAATTTTGGCTGTTTAAACGACAAAAGCTTCTATGAAAATTGTTTGCGCTCAAAGAACTTTATAGTTTTCGATTTTTCGACAAAAATATGGTAAACTGCATTGTAAGTCTCTAAGCTTTTGTTCGTTTTGGATAATAATAGATAATAGATACATTTTGTATACAGAAAAAATTGGCGCTCTTGACAAAATCAAAATATCCAATCTCATTAAGTAAAGAAACGAAAAGGTCCCACCGCAATGCTTGAAAACATTGCTTGCTTCCTCATTCATAATATTCACCGATTCTGGTTTCCAGCGATGACTATCGATAACCATGATAAAGACTCGGCTGAAAGAAATTTCACGCGAACTTGACGTTTAAAGTGTTACACTTTCTCTTCGTACTTTTGTAAGTTCTTTAAAAAGAGTCCGACTGCGTTTAAACTTTCATAGGAGTTTAGAAATCTAAAGTAATTTTAAATAAATTAAAAGTTTTTCATTCGAGGTGCCTTGGAGACTTATTGTACGAAGTGGTTTATACATTGTTTATAGCAAGAGAGATGTTACCGCGAAAACTGGTTGGCAGCCTAAACAATTTAGTGATAATACAATGCATAGCCCATCGATGGCAAAGATATCAAGTGCTGACACAATGTTTTATATCGAACTTCGCAAAATTTTCGAACTAATCGAACTTCTCGAACTAATCAGACTTCTCGAACTCTTCGACCTTCTCGAAATTGCAAAAGAAAACTGCTGTCATCTTCTTCCTAACTGGCCATAACAACCCGTTACGGGTTACGGCCTAATGTAAAATGGCCCCTAATGGGGCTGTCTGCCCCCTTGAACGCTTCCAAGTTCTCGAACTCATCGGGCTTATTAAGTAATTGTAAAGAAAGAATGCACTTACATGAGGCCGTAACCCGATATCGGGTTATTATGGCCAGTTAAGAAGAAGAAATACCAATTGAACAACACGAACATATAAAAAAGAAGAAATTTCAGCCCATCAATTGAAACCATGAATCACTACGAAATCGCATTGTAAAATTTATAGCCTGAATGCCCATAGATGTCAGGAGGTTTAGAAGGCCTGGTCATGAAGTTGTAGGCCTGTTTCAGTCTCTTTCAGGCACTCAGAGAACTGAAGGGAATAAACATAAATGCATAACCTAAACACACACATACGAGACTTGTTAAAGGTATAAGCTCTTTGACGAGAAGGCACTGTCACAAGAGGCTTATATTGCCAGGCATTGACAGGGCTGTACCAGTTATCTCTAGACGACTTTGGTTTAAATTTCATTGAAATCTCTTGAAAAGTAAGTCAGTCAAAAGCTTCATTTTAGGTTTTCAACGCTCCTTAAGGTATTACTGCCACTTCACTAAATTGGTTATGGGCCGAAAGTCGATTTCGAGATTCGCTTGAAAGCGATTTCTGGCACACCACCGACTCTCTTTACCATCCTTCAAATAACATATTCGAATATTTATATGCGCAAATACCAGAGTATCTGTTAGTCAAAAGCCATTGAATGTGCATTATTTCGCAACTGCTTTTTTGCTTACATTTTATTTGGTTTACATTTTTGTGAAAATAGAAAATCGCATTAGAATTGGCGCATAGCCCAATGCGCTTGTACAGTTTTTTTTTTTTTCGTACATACCCAGCCCTGCCGCTTATCTGTACTTCCTTTTCCGGTCGCCATGCCCGGCATATTATCGCGCCATTTTTGCTGCTGAAATTTTTTGTTGCATGCTTTTAGGTGCCGTCGTTGTCACTGCGACAGTTTTTTTTAAGTGTTTGTGTTTTTTTTTTTAAATTTTTTTTTATATGCTTCTTGTCTTGCTTTTTAACTAAAATCCTTTTGTGTCTCCATTTTGTTAGTAGTTTTTTTTCGTACTTTTTTTATGCAGACTTGCATTGTGCAAAAATGCAAAGTGCTTAAAATTATAAAGAAAAAATATAGAATAAAATAAAAATGCAAAGCGGCGCAAAAAAATCTTGTCGTCTACGAGATAATGCGGTAAAATAATCTTGCATGGCTCTCTAAACTTCAACTTTCTTTTTTTGCAGTGTTGCTTACTTTTGTTGTTTTTGTTGTTGTTGTTTTGGCATTTAAGTCATGAATATTTAATAGCTTTTGTGCACACGGAAATACACTCCGACTATGTGTTTAATTTCAGTCATTTGCAATTAATTGAAATCGTTAAATTTTTATGATATTTCATATCACGACACTAAAAGTTTAGCCTTTATCTGCTGCTCTATGTTATGTTTGGACTATAAAAACTACGATTTAATTATGACAGGTTCTATGCCACTTGAAATGTGTGTTCCAGCACTGTGGTCCCAACAGGCGCCCAAACAAATAAAATTATTTGAGAACTATTTGGATTTTTGTGTTTTTTTGATAAACGGCAAACGAAGCCAGACAAAGGCATTTGAGTTTGTCATGAAACGTTTTACTATTGTAATTTATTACTCATACAGTGAAACCTCTCTGTGAGAAACAAAAATAGGCGTTAAAGGTATCCATTTACTTACAATATAGACCCAATTTAGCACCGAATGATTTCTTTTTGTTCTAGCACATCAAGAACATATTGCGAAGTAAGTGTTTTTCGACAATTGTAAAAGTGGATGCGTGCGAAGCACATGCTTTGCAAAAGTTTATCGATTTTCACGGTGAATTGTATAAGCTGAAACCCCCAACGCTTCCATAGTATATAGTATTATTCATTATACTGCGCCATCTTTAAAATTAGCAAGTCTAGGCAAGATAGCTCCTTGTGTGTTGGTATATGTAAGGGGGTTGAGAATACCAGTACAATCTGCTAGGGATCAGACAATTTGAGTGTGCCCTGTGAGTAATGCAAATGTTTGTTCCTTTCCTAGCATCGAAAGGAGGTGCTTGATTAGGGAGAAACAGTGACTAAAACCGAGTCAGCAAATTCGTTGTTGTTGTTATTGTTTTTGTTGCTGCTCTACAGATTTTGTTTATTTTGCCGAATCGCACAAAAACACACAGATACGAACACACACAGACACATAAGCAGAGATACAAAGTGTCACTGTCATTGCGCATTTGAACGTCACAAATACAACAAACAAAAGTTTCAGTTTGGTTCCTAGAACTACGGAGACACGGATTTTGGTCCCTTGAAACAGCAGTGTCGTCATAGTATGTGTCTACCCAGCGGACCAAAATATATGCTTTTAGCGAAAATCTAGCAAAATGCACGCAAATGAGCTCGTGAACGAGTGAAAAACGTGTGTTACAGTGTTGCCACGCAAAACAGTCGCATACGAGCTTTGAAACGAGTGTTTTGCGATAAAAATGCGACCAGCGTACCTTCACACAAAATACACGTCACGCAAGAAGTAGGGTTTGCGAGCCTTTTGCGAGACTTTTCTGATATTTCTAACGAGTCAAAAGAGATATCGCCAAATGCAAGTTAATAATATTTCTTACGACACACTTAGACAATAGCTTTCGATGTTTGTGATGCTTTTTCCCATCTAAAGACGAGCATTTTGTCGGGTTAAGTCTCGCAATTCACTCGTATGCGATATCACATACGAGCGTTTGGTCCGCTGGGTATATATATATATATATGTGTGTGTGTGTGTGTGTGTGTGTGAGTTTTTGTGTTGTTCTAGTGATAAATTTTTTTGGCTTTTATGTGATAACTTTGGCATCGGCTGTTTGGTTATATGGTCTGCACTCTATCTGTCTCACTTGCTCTACTTCTATTGCTCGGGAACATTTTCAAAATTGATAAGGATTTATTTGTGTGCAGGACAAGGACAACAACAACAACAACAACGACGACGACAACAACCATATGCCAGCTGGTGTTTGTTGTAGTTGTTGTTGTTGCTTATCCTTTTGTTGTGCGGTAGGCAATTAAAATAAAATGGCGCTTTGCTTTGTTTTCCTGTGGTTCCCCTTTTGTTCTTGTTGTTGTTTTTGGGCTACTAACTGGCTTTTCATAATTTTTTATTAGGGTTAAGTTCATATTTATTTGAATGTGAGCTTCATTTTAACTAATTAAATTGCTTGTTTTTGGTCAAAAGTTTTCAACTTAAATAAACATTTCAACTTTCTATTATCCTTTTCAGGCACAATGAATGTACAGATGCGTCTGATATGCAGCAGTCAAAACGAAACGGTGACCAACATTTCAAATGTAAGTACCACATACAAAAAGTAGTTACATATATACTTTACGGTTGAAATTTATACGAAAAAGCATGCTCACACTTGTATAATTTCAATTATGCGGTAAGACTCTCCCGTTAACGGGTTAAGGCATGAAGTAGAGCACTCCTCTAGTTGATACCAAAGCTATCTTATCTAGCCAGCAGAGCCGCTGGACCTCAAGAGAGAGAGGGGTCTCTACCGAAGGAACATCTTTTGGCAAGAGTGATTATCCGCTGAATCTCCATCGTTGCTCATTGTGACGGTGGTGCAAAGTGGGCGAAATCCTTGACAACATCGAAAATATAGTTTACAACATCTATCTGTGTGTTCAACTGCAGCGAAACTCTACTCGAAGAAAACATATACTTTGTCAAACTCTCATTTATAGCCAAACCTCTGGCAGATTCACTTTCAACTGCCACAAAGGCTCCGGTAGCTCCCCGCTTAGTGCGAACAATGATATAGATTCTATCTGCGTATGCGAGCAACTGGACACTCTCATAGTTCAATACAATACCATTCGAAATTTTGCAACCCATAATCCGTGACAATGTCAAAGGCTGCAGGAGAGGGCATTGTCTTGTCTGAAGCATCGCTCGATATCAAAAGGTTTGGAGTGGTTCTATCCTTCTATAACTACAACGTCATGCTGCATAGTCGAACCAACTTTGCAGGGTTGTCGTCTAGGTATTTCGAAAAATTGTGAAAATGGCTTAAAACCAGGGATTCAAACTGAAACATATTTCGGATACGGTTACGATTACGGGAATATAGCTCTTCCTGGTAACCGGTAAACGGTTTTATTCCGATTTTCTTTTTTCAATAATATCGGTTATGATTAGATTCAGCGATATTTGTTGCAGTTTATCGGTTATACCGGCTAAATCGGTTCCTATACAAAAACAATGTGAACTCCAAAAAAGAAGAAGTGGTAGCGAGTAACAGATTGTGTTGTCTAGTGTTTCACTTTTTATGGCAGCAGAAGAAGCAAGAGTGTTATTTTATGCGGGTCATACACACAGCAATCGCAGTTTATCGCAGAAGCTTAAGGAATTCACTGTTACATCCATTTTAAATTTTGAAAACTCCTTCAAAAGTTATAAATAATACTGCTAAGAAGACGGAATATAATACAAATATATGTACCAAGAAATATGGTATATGCCAAGAAAAAATCCGAACCGTACCATTATAAATATGTCGGTTTCAATTTCGGTTATTTCGGAAAATTCATAACGGTTATCGGTTTTTCTAGAAGATTTTATTTCGGTCAATTGGTTGTATTGAATAACGTTTACGGTTACGATTACGGTTTGAATCTCTGCATAAAACTATGAAATATGCAGAGATTGTCTTTTGAAAGTTGGTTTCGGGCTATCTTCAAGTCTTACTTAAATATTGTATTTTAACGCATAACTTTAGGTACCAGGAAAATGTTCTGAAAATTTTAAGTGCCTTTCCCAAAGTACACTTTGTGAGGTGAGATTTGGCTTGCCTTTTCTATTAACTTTTGTCTTACTTATAAAACAGCTCGTTGGACTTGTTACGTTATCTTGGTTAGAGAATCATACACTTACTGCTCATAATGCTGTTTCAGAAAATGTCAAAGATTAGATAAGCCGAAACTCCGTTTAAATCCCATAACAATATATCTTTACTTGCTTCTCTTAAGGCGACTTCCCATCTTAATTTCAATTTCATGCTTTCATGTGAGCGTAGCTTAAGCTCATACCAGTGAGCGCAACAATAACAGATCAAATGAAGCTGCCAAAAGGTTTATTCAGCGCATAACTCTCTTGCCTGGACCCTCTTCCACACACTCTGTGTCTCCCTCTCTCTCTCTCTGTCCCTTTTCATTTCTGCTTTCAAGACGTGTGCTCTTTGGGTTACTTTTACAAAGTGCTTGCCACAAGCGCTGTTCAAAGTAAAAATGTAAGAAATATGTGCGGAGGAAAGAAAGGAAAGAACGAAATGAAGAAAAAGGCAAACCAATGGCGTCCAAGGAACAAAACAGTGTAGCAGCCGAGAAACATAGCAGGTGTCCTTTGTTATGCTTACCACTTGGCAATCCGCTTTGGACGCTCTTGCCTCTTGTTCTTGTTCAGCCTACACTTTTCTTACTTCTGTTGTTGTTGTGGTAGCTGCTGTTTGGTCTGGCGCTTTGTTTCGCTTTGTGCCGTGCTCCCATTGCTCGGCAAAAATGTTGCCAGCTTGTGGCTTTCCTTGTGCTTTGATGCAACTTAGTTGTGCCACCCATTCAATGTCTGTTGCTTTGAAATGCTGTTGCCTTTTTACACATACTCTTCATATGTGGCGTATGATAAAGTATTAAAGGGGCTTAAAGAAGTTTGCAACGCTTTTTTAAGCTGGCAAATAAACAAGTTTACGAATTACGAAATTTTTGAATTGCATGGGTTCTGTTTGCGTTAAGGCTTAATAATCGCCCAGGACTCGTATTTCTTCGGGCGTACCATGTGTATTCTTTTTGACGTCTGTCAACCGGATTGTTAATTTTCCGTCGATGTAGCTCCACAACTGGAGTTATCAGTCGGTTTGTGAAGCAATCATTTAGACTCTTGTTGGCTCTACCCTACTGTCGTTTTTCTCTCTTTCTCTCTGACCGACTTCGAAAATGTAGTTCCTCTATTATATTCGTCTAGGTGACAGCAGCGCCCTCTACATACACTTTACTAATAATGCTCAGGAATGCGGAGCCCTCCTCGCTTTTGGGATTACCGCCACAGCAATTTGATCAAATATATACATTTATCCCATTATTAAACCATTAAAATACAACTAATACTCAACAAAGCGTCGCATATCGGTGTTTTGTGCTCTTAGATACCGATTTCGATTGTTTTTTGGGTTTGAGCTTGAACTCAAATTAGGACAATTATCGGCTGTGTAAAGCAAACTGCCGATACTTTAACGACTGGGGCTGCAATTTTCATTCTTACGCACCAAAATATCGGAAGATCCATGCTTTACAACACTGGTTACAGATGAAGCCTCTGCTTTGATTCTATAAAAGCTGCACATGTTCGATCGTTTCGTAGGGTAGAAGTTACTTGATGATTGAAATGAAAGCCTACACTCAAGTCTTGTTGTGTACTGTTCGTTGTTTATAGGTGGGTTTTAGTGCGCGGTGTGTCAACTATCTCTTAGAATGTCTTCGTTCAAAAACTTCTACGATGAGACTCGAACATCCTTAGAAATTCGCTTGAGTATACATTTATATGCACATGGCTGCTTGCAGGGTATCTAAGCTTCGGCGCAACTCCATTCATCTGTTTACTGTTACATTTGCTACCCTCTTATTTTAACCCCGTTGTTTTTCCTTTCCTTTTTTTTTTGCACTTTTGTCTTACGTTCTTTTTGGCCTAAGTCTTTGTTGTTTTAACAATCGACCCAAATATGCAGGTGGCTCTGAGCTGGTTTTAAACTACACGTTAAAACTTGGCTGCTGTTGCTGTTGCCCCTTTGGCCATCTTGCTATCTCGTTCATCTCTCTGTTGCATGTTTCTTTTTGTGGCTCTACTTGCAACATTGTTTCATTTGTCGACACCTTTGCACTCGCCGTAAGCCTTTTGTTTTAACGTGGCTTAAAAATTATTTATATTCCCGATGAACTTTGCGCTTTGACCTGTGGCCTTTGCTGCTCTTACTAGCAAATAATTGTTAGAACAGTTAGTCATGCTGGCTCACAAGCTGCTTAATCATTGCACTTTGCACTACAATGCACATTGCAACGAATTTAATTATCAAAGTCTTCTGTGCAGCATCTATATAGTCGTACTTCTGCCGCAGTTGCATTTTCCCCAGTATTTGTGTCTGAATGTGTGTGTCCTGGCAATTTAATTAAGCTAACGTCGCCTGCACTTTTGTGGTTAATGAGCAAGGACCAAATCATGGCTGCTTCGGTCTTCGTTCTTGGCTTTTAGCCTAATTTATGCTGCTTGCCTTGAGTTTCCTTGCTTCCTTGCAGCTATGACTGGCGCTTTTAGTTTTTCCGACTTCGCAGCATAACTAACTTCAAGTATTGGTATAACAAAAGCAGCGTTTCTTGCTGCATCAGATCATCATTAGCATATGTTTGTAGTGAGAATTTAAATGAGCAACGGCTTAGAGGCTCTTCAATTCAAAGCTTTTCGTTCAACTTCAGATTTTGTGGAAGTTCCGAAGGCTGCTATTTCTGTATTCGATTGATGATATTTTGAAACTTTTGCATTTAAGCCTTAGGATTTGCATAATTGGAAGTGGTAAAAAAACAACTATTTGCTTTAAACTTTGACTTTGATGCTAGATTTTTCTTTTCAATAATCTTCGTCTAAGCGGTCCCATAGTTTTTACGTTTCCGCAAAAAAGTATTGCGATTGGCCAAAAAACTAAAATCTCTAATTTTATGTTTTTCGACGATTTAGTCTAGTCTAGACTCTAGTCGCTATACTGCTTATCTTAAACAAAAAATACTTTCGAATATCTACTCAAGACAATCTTCTTCTTCTAAACTGGCCATAACAACCCGTAATCGGGTTACGGCCTGATGTAAATACATTCTTTCATTGGAATTGTGGTTTTACGTGGTGGGTCCCAAACCCTACGCACAACCCTTTTAAGGACTACTGGTTTCGAAAGAACCCAGTGTCATTGTTAGTCGCCTCATACGACAAGCTTTGACCTGCTGAGGTGGTATTCTCTAACCCGCTCACCATACGGGGGACTCAAGTCAATCAAATTCACAAAATGTCATCTCAGGTTGTAGGAGAAGAACAAAACCAATTGTCAAATGGTTTTGTTCTGCAGTGTTTCTGCATGCGTGACCTATGTTAAAGCGGAGCAAGATGGACACCTATAAAGCCAACCGATTAACATTCTATAGCAGGTCTTCATGCTGCTGTACATTGAATCTGAGATAGATGACACGGTATGTCCGTTTGCAATTATCACCGTGTAAGCGTGGTTGGCATATCAAGCGTATGTTAATGTTCCTCAGCCGATTGAGTGACTGACTCACTGACAAACTGACCATGGATTTGTATGCTTGTGTTACGCTAAAAGCTATGCGACATATTCTGAAAGCCATTGTTTTGCAAGTGATATATGTTTGCATGTGTGTGAGTAACGACGACCTGCGAGCAATTAAATCGAGAATGCAAACTTGCTATATATACAATGAGAAAGAGCGTCGGAGAGCACGAGAGGTAGTAAGTGAGGGCGACTAATATAATTTGCCCAATTTGCAGCTCTAATTGAAGTTCGCGCGTACAAACGCACACACATAAATGTACATTACTGCTGGCCAGGCAAACTTTATTAGCGTAACATATACTCTACACTTAGTCCAATAACTACATATATGTATATATGTATGTATACCGAAAATGGTGCAATTAGTGCCTGAGGTTAGCTACACACATCCGTACGATAGCCATTGTAGTCCATTACGCACAAATTGCCAGCAGGACGCGTTGCGATTGAAAATATTTGCCTAACAATTTTGTAGGCTAGCTAAATTTTTTTCGCAACTTATTTTTTTGTACCCAACTTTTTGTGCTGTTTACTCGATTTACACTGCGCAACAAAACATAATGATGAGCGGGTGGTTGGGTTTTGCAATCAGCTAGGGTTTGGCTAGCACAAACAAACTAACGCTAGGAGCCCTAGGGCCAGACACACACACACTGAGCAGCTAGTAATGCTACTACACGTATTTCTATGTGGCACAAACCAATTGACCCAAATTTAAACCAGTTGACAAATAGCTGCAAGCTGTTTGCCACCTACGATAAACAAACCAAATGGCGTTGGCAACAGTTGAGCCAAGAGACGAGCAGCAAGTGTCGGCGGAGCCAGCAGCAGCCGCCCAAAGTGGGCGTGACAGGCACACAGCACCACTCCGGTTTTGGTTGGCATACGCATGAGCTGCTTGGCGTCTGCCACATAGTATTATTGTGCGCACACTCCGGGTTACATAAAAAACACAAAAATAGTTATATTTAAACAATTAATAAAAATTCCCTTAATTCAAGTAAGAATCGTATTAAAAACACTAAATGCACTTTGGCCACGATATAAGCAACAAATTAAAAATAAAATAAATAAAAGAATATACTTGTCATTAAAATTTGTACAACAAATCTTCATTAATTGTAGTTAACATTTAGCTTAACATTACCTCTACCTCTACCTCTACCTCTACCTCTACCTCTACCTCTACCTCTACCTCTACCTCTACCTCTACCTCTACCTCTACCTCTACCTCTACCTCTACCTCTACCTCTACCTCTACCTCTGCCTCTACCTCTTCCTCTTCCTCTACCTCTTCCTCTACCTCTTCCTCTACCACTACCTCTAACTCTACCTCTATCTCTATCTCTATCTCTATCTCTATCTCTATCTCTATCTCTACCTCTATCTCTACCTCTACCTCTACCTCTACCTCTACCTCTACCTCTACCTCTACCTCTACCTCTACCTCTACCTCTACCTCTACCTCTACCTCTACCTCTACCTCTACCTCTACCTCTACCTCTACCTCTACCTCTACCTCTACCTCTACCTCTACCTCTACCTCTACCTCTACCTCTACCTCTACCTCTACCTCTACCTCTACCTCTACCTCTACCTCTACCTCTACCTCTACCTCTACCTCTACCTCTACCTCTACCTCTACCTCTACCTCTACCTCTACCTCTACCTCTACCTCTACCTCTACCTCTACCTCTACCTCTACCTCTACCTCTACCTCTTCCTCTTCCTCTACCTCTTCCTCTACCTCTACCTCTACCTCTACCACTACCTCTAACTCTACCTCTATCTCTATCTCTATCTCTATCTCTATCTCTATCTCTATCTCTATCTCTATCTCTACCTCTACCTCTACCTCTACCTCTACCTCTACCTCTACCTCTACCTCTACCTCTACCTCTACCTCTACCTCTACCTCTACCTCTACCTCTACCTCTACCTCTACCTCTACCTCTACCTCTACCTCTACCTCTACCTCTACCTCTACCTCTACCTCTACCTCTACCTCTACCTCTACCTCTACCTCTACCTCTACCTCTACCTCTACCTCTACCTCTACCTCTACCTCTACCTCTACCTCTACCTCTACCTCTACCTCTACCTCTACCTCTACCTCTACCTCTACCTCTACCTCTACCTCTACCTCTACCTCTACCTCTACCTCTACCTCTACCTCTGCCTCTACCTCTTCCTCTTCCTCTACCTCTTCCTCTACCTCTACCTCTACCACTACCTCTAACTCTACCTCTATCTCTATCTCTATCTCTATCTCTATCTCTATCTCTATCTCTATCTCTATCTCTATCTCTATCTCTATCTCTATCTCTATCTCTATCTCTATCTCTATCTCTATCTCTATCTCTACCTCTACCTCTACCTCTACCTCTACCTCTACCTCTACCTCTACCTCTACCTCTACCTCTACCTCTGCCTCTACCTCTTCCTCTACCTCTTCCTCTACCTCTACCACTACCTCTAACTCTACCTCTATCTCTATCTCTATCTCTATCTCTACCTCTACTTCTACATCTACCTCTATGTTTTATATGGAACATCGTTTTTAGCAATATCTCCGGAACCCCCAAGTCGATTTTTTTCAAACTTAGATGAGAACACTCTCCAAAATCATGGAAAGCTATCCTCAAAATTTCATAAAAATCTCTCCAGTAGTTTTTGAGAAAAAGAGTCACAAAGAATTGGTAGGCATTTTTATATTTATAGACACTTTTTTTTTTTGTTTCAAAACTGTTCTATTTAAGTGATCCGGTGTGTACCTCTACTGTATAAGTACTGTAGTTCCATGAGAGTTTGTATTTGGTTTTGCTGCCGTTAATTGCATGTCATGCTCCTTGGAGGAGCTCTTATTAATTCTTTTTGCCAGCTCAGCTCAGCTCAGTTCTCTGTCTGTTATTTGACATATTTTGCATGCTTAATTTGCTTAATGCAACGTGTTTATCAGCTGTTCGGTGGAGCCCCATTGGGCGTGTTATTGTTAGTAGCAGTGATAAACGAGCTGCTACGAAGTTGCTTAAAGCAGCGCTGGGAATTGAACTGGCTCGCAAAAGTTCTCTATAAAATGAAGCTTTAAAAAGCAACAAGTTGTTTGTTTAAATTTCTGCAGCATTAAGCTTTTCTTTGCTGTGCAAGGTCATGTTTGGCAGCGGCTAAAAGTATGCAACAGATTATTTACGTATTGTTGTGTAGCAATCAGCTTTTCATTGCCTTACAAGGTCAGCCTTAATATGCAGCACTGCATTCATTTTTAATACGCAATAAAATTGCAGCAACGAGCATTTTGTTGTCGTAAACTGTTGGAATTGCATTGAAACGATACGAAAAGTAGGCAACACTTTTGTTATTTTGTGTGTTTATTTAAGAGTTTATTTACACGAAATTCCATTTCAATTGCTAAAGGCTTTCTTTTTGAGCTTGTATTTTAGAGACTTTTATTTGCCTTCGAGAGAGGTTACGTACAAGAAGGGAGAATTAAAAACAAGCATTATATGTACTTAAATACAAAAAGTGCTTTTGAATCCAATGAGGCTATAAAATATGTATTTGCGAAACTCGAATTCATTTATTTAATCAGGTCAAGGAGGTCCTTCAACAATATATATTGTCAAATAGAATGTCTGTATGTATGTAGGTCTGAAGCCGCTGAACTCGAACCAATTGTCGTGAAATAGAGGTAGAGGATAGCAAGATATTGGTACCAATGTCCGCAGCTGGACTTAGTATAAGGAAAAGAGAGCGAAAAGGAAGAGGAACGAGAAGGAGAACGAGAATCGAAACGGGAAGAAGAATTTGATCTACCTCGAAAGGGGTACTGTGGTTGACAAGCGGAGCGAGCAGAAGGCAGAGCCCCCTATCTATTTATATTTATAAAAATGAATGTCTGTATGAATATCTGAATCCAATTTACTCGACAACGGCAACATCTTCGTGGAAGATCAAGGAATGTCTATGGCTATAATTAACCATAACAAAAAAGCGTAGAATTACCAAAAAGGCAAAAAATCTCAAAGCCTACTATAATTTTTGCCAAAAAATGTGCGCTAAGTCTGGCAACGCCCACTAATAGGTAGACGAAGAGGATAGCAAGATATTGGTACCAATATCCGCACCTGGACTTAGTATGAGGAAGAGATACAGAGAGAAAGCGAAGGAAGAGGAACGGGAAGCAGAACGGAAAGGGGAATGAGAACGGGAAGAAGAATTAAAGAAAGCGTTATAAATGTGCAGCGAAATGAGCAAGTTCAGCTAGTTTTTGATAAAAAAAAGTCGTGTGGAATCGTACAATCAAGCATTTGAAATTAATTTTATCTATCGCCGGCTTTGGTGATATTTTCAATAAAAATAAAGGGTAACTAAATTGTAGTTTATTTTATAGATAGATTAATGATTCAGGTATAATTAAATGGATTTCGCTCCATGTAGGCTTTGGTGTATTTATCTTTCCAAAGTCTATAGCAAATGTTCATAATTTGAATCTGAACAATGTTCGAGATTACTTCATATATAGATGAGCGTACTGAAAATATAAGGTAATTCTGCATTCATTGCATTCAATTCATTTATTTCTCTCTTCTTTTTAACTGGCCATAACAACACGGTACCGATAAAGTCATCACTCCAGGCGCCTCTGCTTTGCGGATGCCTTCTCTATAGGTGATACCCAAATTAGTTAGTGTGCCCTTTACCTGTCCTTTCAATGAATACATTGCCTGCTCCTTTCGTCGCCTCCCTTCAAAAGCAGCATTGAAGACCTTTCTCGCACTAGTTTCTTTATCCATACGCACAACATGACCTAGCCAGCGGAGTAACTAATAGAGTTCGTCGTTCCATGCAACGTGGTAGTCGTTATCAACGCTTAAAGGACCAAAGATCTTACAAAGAACTTTCCGCTCAAACACCCAAAAGGCATTTTCATCAGTCTGCGACGGCACCCATGCTTCAGAGCTATGAAGCAAAACGGGCAGTATGTGCGTCTTAAAGAGTATTAGTTTCGTCTGGCGAGTGTGGTCTTTACTAATCACTTACCAACTGAGACCAAAGTAACATCTATTGGCAAGAGTCCATGCTGGCATCGTTCTTCATTGTGACGGTGGTGGCAAGGTAGACGAAATTCTTGATAACATCAAAAGTATAGTTTTCAACAACAAACTGAAAGTCGAACCGCGGCAACTCTACTCGAAGATAACATATACCTTGTCTTGCTCTCATTTACAAACAGACCCAAACTCGCAGATTCTATATCAATAGCCAAGGTTGTAATCCCCGCGCATGCTCTCAATTAGCCATATTCTAGAAAAGAGCTTGTGCATACACCTTACAAACACATTCTCGCCATTCTTGAACAACTCTGCAGGCAGATCATCTGCGCCAGCAGCTTTGTTGCTCCTGAGTCATCATGGCTAGACCTTCATAAATGATTGGGGACGTTACTCCGGAAGCGACATTTTGTCCATTCACGACCTCAGTGCATCCTCTACCATGCTCTCTCTACATTTCTACAGGAAAACGCACCGGTACCAAATACTACAGCGAGACTCTTGCCTTTTTGGAAGAACTTTTAATATCATTAGAATACAGAATTTTTTCGTAAAATTAAGATATACGCGCAGATACGCGCATCATTTCTTAGGCTAAGAGATATTCATACGGAGTGCGGTACTTCATATAGAAAGGATTAAACGAAAGGAATTACAGCTTTAACGAAATTTATTTATTGATACCTTTTATTAGCAGCTACCAATCAAAAGTGCGATATAAACCATTTAAAAGTAAAATTTTTTGCTATAAAAATGCTCAAACATTTTGTTGCGTGTTTACTCTTGAACTGTAGGGCGGAAAACCCCTAAACAAGTCGACAGTTTTTTGTGCTTCATTTATTTATTTTTAGTTTTTCCAGCAAGGACAATAACAAGGATATGGGAAACCCAGAGACAACGACAACAACAACAACAACAACAACAATTGCAGCAACAACGACACTGTCGGAAAATTAGCGATTCAATGAAATGGGATTTTAAATGGCTGCAAACTTTTTAATGCGTCGTCGTTGTAGTCCTAGCCATAGCAATAGTCCTAGTCCATGTTGGCTATAGTCCTTATAGATGTGTCTGGCGCCAAAGTTTTGGCCAACGTTTGCCTCGCGTTTTTGCCACTTGCAGTTGCCGGTTGCCGGTTGCCAGTTGCCAGTTGCAGCCGCCGCAAAAGTTTTTAAATTATGCGCACATTTGCTGTACGCCATTTTCGTTTCATTTTCTAGTTTCTGTTTCTAGTTGCCAGTTGGTTATCGCCACGCCGGAAATGCTCTTGGTTGGGTGGCAAGTGGAAAGTGTTACGCTAGAGGGTGCCACAACGGAAACAAGCTGTGTGAACTACAATTTGCTTGTCTTTTGTTGGTATGGGTCGTTGGCTGAAGCCCCGTGACCAACGGCTTTATAATTCCGCTTACAATTTATGCATTTTTCTATATCAATTTATTTATTTATTTGCCTTGCACTTAATGAAGAAACTTTCTAATTACAACAATCTGTTTTCTCGGCATGTTTGCTTTTTCCAGAGTACGGAATGTAATTTGCTCTATGTACTGCGTACGGACAGCATTTGTGATTTCCTGGGTCTTCCAGTGCCGCCCACAGACAATGTTGTGAGCACGCAAGCTACTCCAACTGCAGCACCGACTGCTGGTCAGGCAACAAAAACAACGAGCTCAACTTCAACAACAGCATCCCCAGTGGCAACAACAACAAGAACAACGAATGGAACGCCAGTAATAGAAGCTGCCGGAAGAGCAACAACCAGTGTGGGAAGTGAGTATAACTATCGTTATCCTTAAGTGAATGCCTTCAACATACATATGTATGTGTGTACTCTTTAGGTGGTTAATAGCTTAAGTTACTACAAGAGCTTGCAACACTCTGAAAAATATTGGTAGACTCCATAAATTAAACAGAGAAATAAGGTACGAGACTGCAAGTTAATTCAATTTCTGTATGTATGCAAAATAACTCCGAAAGTTTATGATCGATTTTGACGAAAGAATCCTGGTTCTATTCGGAATGTACGTTTCAATCGTAACAATTATGGAACTCCTAAGTGCTTAACTTTCCATTTTAATGTTAGCAATGACACTGGGTTCTTTCGAGACTAGTAAAGCTACCCCAGGCCTTAAAGGGGTTGTGCGTAGGGTTTGGAACGCACCACGTAAAACCACAATTCCAATGAAAGAATGTATTCACATCAGGCGTAACCCGATAACAGGTAGTTATCGCCAGTTTAGAAGAAAAAGAAGAATTGATTGATAGGAGTTGACTACATAGAGTCCCATAAAACAGTTATTTGGCTGTAAATTGCGATTTTGGTAGTGTTTCATGGTTCTGCGAATGAAGGAAAGCAGACCTTCAGATCCACTATGCCAAGAAATAAATGTAATTTTTCTTCAAAATCAAAATGTCAAGTCAAAATTAATCGCTTCCTTATTCATTGAATTTTTATATATTTTCTATTTACGCGAAATCCCTTGCGTGTGGTTTCACTTTGAATCACGTTACATACTCACCAAAGAAATTTCGCGTGGACAATTTTTCACTGTTCTCGGTTTTTACTTTGTCATACAATTGTTGCACTATGCAACAAATTTGACCTCAATGAAAGACCTATGTCTAGAATATACCACTTTCGGTGAATTTGGGGTTACTGATTTTGAAACTCGAAAACGTTTTCGTTTTTCTAGCACCGTTATGGCTGTTTGAAAAAATTCGAGATTTCGAGAGTTGCGAAGTCAGCAAATCTCATGTTGCTCGGAAAGGAAATATGGATTCAATGTTTCTCAGACACGTTTTTTAGTTGCAATCAACATAAAATTTTTTTTTCTTAAATTGTAGTTAAATCGGTAAGTTTTAATGGGTTCCTTTAGTTTTCAATAATTAGATTCTTTACGAATTATTAGCGGCTATCGAAAAAATGTCACAATTGAAAATGTTCTCAAATTTTTTTTATATAACGATATTTCGAGAAGCATTCTAGATAATTTAAAACGGTTTCCGCATTCGAAATCAGCGTTCCAAATTAACCAAAAATTGTATGTTTTAGACACATATTTATTTATTTATTTTTGTTGTATAGTGTAGTTAATGTGATTTATGTCTGAGTTCTCAATGTTAGAGTCAATTTGCGTAGAGTTTGCTTTAAGAAAGTATAAGCAAATTGTTAGATTTTCCAAAACGTAAAATGAAGTGCAACACTGCAGAATAGACCAAATATTTGCATAGCTTCTGCAATTCAATAGCATTTTTATACCCTGTACACAAAGTGCAGAAGAGTATTATAGATTTGTGCAATGTATGTACCAGGCAGAAGGGGGCGTGGCAGACCATTGACAGAAATGATCAAGAGCAATAGTCGAGACGATATAGCCATGTACGTCCTTCCGTGGGAATGCCAAGATTCATAAGAAAGACAAAAAAAGCAGATGAAGTTTGTTTGAAATACAGTTTAAAATGGGTATTCAAGTGTCGGAGACCTTGCCGAATATTTCTGTTTTCTTTCTATTTACGAAACATTGCTGTACATTTCTTGAGTTTCCATTTTAGGATACCTTCGAGCTTTTTTTTTTTAACTTTAAACTAATGCTGCGTAAAGCGTAGTAGAATTTCGCGACCTAACCGTGCTTCTCTTCTTCATTCCAGCCATTTTGGCGGCCATCCTGTCGCTGACGTTCTGTGTGGCCTGCGTTGGACTCTTTGCCTTCTCTCCGGCGCGACGCCAGCGTGTGCGTCGGCTCTTCAGACGCAGCCGCTCAGCTGTAAGATATTCAAGGGTACTTGTTAACACGAAACACATTTTTTTGTCAGTTTGCAAACACAGCTTTTTTGTTATCACTCAAGATTTGCGCTGCACTTGAGCATTGGCTGGTATTTTATGGTATTTCTCCTTTTTATGCTCCTTGCAGGTGCAATCGGGCGAGGAGGCCAATTTGCTGCTGGAACCCAATGGCGAGTTTACGGAGAGCGACGACGATATGCTGCTTTAGAAGGCGTGCCCAAGTGACTGAAATCAGCCATTTTGGTCGATCTCTCGCGTACTGATTTTTATGCAAAGTTAAACAATAGCGGATATATTAAAGAAAGAACTCAAGACATGCAAAATCCCAAAGTTTGGAAATGTTGAACACCAAAGACAAAATATGTAACTGATTGTGACTAAAAAAACAAAAACAAAGACAAAAAAAAAACAACTAGTAGAAATGAAAGAAAAGTTAATGATTAGCTTGATGTTTGAATGTTGATGAATGTACAATACGCGTAGGTTATGAAAACTTGAAAAATTGATGCATTAATTAATGGAACTATATATACATGTATGTATATTATATATTTTATATACCTTAAAATGTAAAGGAACCCCTTTTAAATACCTATACACCATATATAGATATATATATAAATATGTAATTGTATGCGTAGTTAACTACTATTCGAAAGAATTGCATTGGACAATTGCTTTGCAACCTTGGAAAGTATTTCAAGCTACATTTTATTAAAGCAAATTAGCTGATTGCTTTAATTGTACTTGTGTGATTTTGTACTTAAAAATAATTAACAATTTTAGTTTAGTTGAGTTGCTGCTAAAATAAAAAATAAAACGAAACGAAACTGTGAAACAAGCAAATGGCTATATGTACTTAACATTTATCTTAGCAGTTCTTCAAATCATTTATAAAACTATACACTTTTATTACGCATAATATCTGTACTTATATGTGCTCTGTATAAGAAAAAACCAAAATTAATAAAAAAAAAAGGAACATAAAATGCATTTATGTTTTATTTTCAGTAAGATGCAGGATGATAGCTGAACATAGCACTTCTTTTGAGCAGGGGAAACTTTGGACTATCTAGATCACTGGCAGTGCTTCGGTGGTAATCAAAAACAAGCAAATTGCCTATAACTCAATATGAGTGCTCAAACAAGAGTTAAGTTATAGGTTACTCGACTTTGCCGCGAATCGTCTGACCGAGATTACTCTCGAGGAAAGCATACAGTAAATAACGGACCTTACGTGCTTAACGTGACATTTTCCATTGGCTATACTATAAACTGTCTTAGATCTTTTTGGAAGCCCTACTAGTTGGTCTATTTTTCGCTCAATTTTCCTATAACTTTACTGGTTTATGTAGTTGTTGCTGAACCTTTTCAACACATCTTTGAGGGGCGGGCGGGGGATTAGCCTGAAATTGCGAATAGGATGTATTCCCAAAAATTGCAAAATGACCACTATAACAGTGTCAAATACTGATATTAAATACTCGTTTTTATTTTGGTCCTGTGTTTGTCACTTTTCCTCATACCGTCATACTACATTGGACACACTTGGTTCGAAGACTTTTGTCAAATGTTGAGATGGTGTCTAATGTATAAAATTTTAAAGATTTTCAGTGTTTTGTGTATTTTGGTTGTTTGTGTAATTTGTCTTGAAGTTTCTTGTTCAAATCATTAGTTACTTTGTAATCGGTACTGCATCCTTCTCTACAAAATCATTTGGTGACGCTAAAAAAATGACTGAAGGGACCCATTACATGCTGAAAAGGTTTTAATTTGTAGCTCCTCTGCACTTTGAAAGGTTATTGTCACTTTTTATACTATAGATTATATTTTAGATTTGTGCAATGTATGTAACAGGCAGAAGGAGGCGTGCCACACCATAAGTTTCATGAGAAAAAAGTCTTATCATTGACTCGGGTAGCGATTGGATCATGTCCGTCCGTCTGGCCGACTGTCCGTCTGTCCGTATGAGGAGATTTTCGAGACCATAATAGCTAGAGACACAAAATTTTACTAAACCATGCGCCTAATCCCAGTTGGAGTTTTGGGTATAAAAGTAATTTTTGCCCCATAATAGCCAACTTCCTTCCCAATAGGAAAACTTGTCAATTGGAACTTCCCAATAGGAAAATGTTTACTGGCATATCGATCCTATGAAAGGAGATATAAAAGTGGATACTTCCGTTCCCATGTTACCGTATTAGTGTATATAAAGAAAAAGGGTACAGGGTATTCCACTGTCAGGCACCGTCATGACTGTCTGCATACAATTTTTTTTAAAACAGTGCTGCAAAATTTTTTTGCAATGTACACAGACTTTTTACAAGTGGAATGAACTTAAAAATACCAAAAAGGTGTCCAATTTATATGGTAGACGGCGACCAATTTACAAAAATCGCATTATCGCAAGTCATTAGTCAAAATTGTAAGCTATTTCAACAAAACAAAACAATGTAAGTCAGCAGCGTATTCAAAAATCCGACTACTTTTTACTCTATGGTATTTTCAAAGTGCTTTTGTAAAATCAAACATTTGGTCTTACTTACTCAATTGGATCGCAACAAAAAGTTTTGCTCACAAAACCACCTTTCCAAAATGGTATGGCTCAAATATAAAGGTCAATTGTCGAGATATACTAGTTTAAACTTCCCAGTGGACAAGCGAGCGGACATAAAACGACCAAGCGGACGAAATGCCCGAAAACTTAACCGAAAATGATAGCTGTGCGGATCTAAAGTCGTAAAACATACGCACTTCAGCAGAATGTCCGTTTTCGCGATAGCAGGAGCGGATGTGAACAACGAAATGAAATGGAATTGAGTTGTTCGTGTGCTTGTTGCCAAAGACCATATTTCAATGTTTTACTGTAGTGGTATCAAAATGGGAACCGGACACAAAAGTCAACCGCAACACATACGGATCCGCCTTGTTGGCCATATTGCAAGAGTATCGTAATAGATCCGTTGTTTACAGACAAGTTCGCGAGAGTTTGGTCCGGTTGCGTGCCTTTTAATAACTTCCGATGTGACGATCGTTGCCGGGCCTGCGCGCGAGACTTTCATTCGTTTGAGTTCCGCATAGCTATCGTTAGTGATTGGGATTGTCGAGATACATTAGATCTTTATTTGCTGCAAACGTTTGTGCGCGGTCACACAGAATTTGTCAATTTGTCCATATAAAATGTAATGCGTTCAGTAGTCACTTACCAGGCGAGCAGCGAACAGCAGCCAGCAAATTAAACTCAGCAACTAAAAGTATGCAGAACTTTATATTTTTTATTTTTTTTTATTTTATTATTTTTATTATTAATGACAATCAGCCTGCTAAAACTAAGGCTATAATCCAATATGTATGTACATTAATATTAATCGCTACACACTAAGTGTTTAATAGTGTGATCTATGGCAGATTGTTAAATTTAAATTCTATTACTTAATTAATATTATAACTCTAATATGATACAATACGTTCAAGCAGGCAAGGGAATTTGGGTGAACTCTTAATCGATCCTCATACCGGCCGCTCAATCTATTTATTAAGTCACCCACGAAAGGAACGCCGAGGTCCTTGTGCAGATTGCGATTGCGGACATACCACGGAGCGTCCGCAATTTCCCGTAGTGCCCTGTTTTGCATGGTCTGGATTTTATTTAAGTTCGTTTTTGCTGCGGTTCCCCAGACCTGGACGCCATAATACCAAACCGGCATTACCACACTTTTGTAGAGTATGGTCTTATTTTCTAGAGAGAGCCTGCTACTTCTGCCCAGCAGCCACTCCATTTTGGCAATCTTCGCTCTTCATCTCGCGGTGATTATTTTTATGTGTTGGGCCCAGTTCAATTTTGCGTCAAGATGAATACCAAGGTAGGGATGCGATGATTTAATGGGAATAACCTCCCCATCCAGATTTATTTGAGGGCATAGGTCTCTTCTCAGGGAAAACAGAACAATGGCAGACTTTTCTCCATTGAGCCGAATGTTCCAGCGCTTTGCCCACTTATCTATATTGCCCAATGCCAGCTGCAGTGCCAGTTCAGCCTCTTGGACGTTGTTTGCTGAGGACAAAAGAGCTGTGTCATCGGCATAAGTAGCCGTGAGAAGGCCCGCATTGATCGGCATGTCCATGGTGTATAGTGTATATAGGAAAGGTGAGAAAGGAGAGAACACTACCTTGTGGGACCCCAGCCCTGACTAACCGCCTATCGGACAACTCACCCTTTACTGAAACTATGAAGCAGCGATCTTCCAGGAATGATTTGAGTACTTCGTATTGAGGAGCAGAAAGTGAACTTTTAAGTTTTTGCAGTAGTCCGTCGTGCCAGACTCGGTCAAAAGCCTGCTTAACGTCCAAAAACGCTCCAATGCAGTACCGTTTTTGCTCGAAGGAATCGAGTATATGCTGAACCACTCTATGCAGCTGCTCGGGCGTGCCGTGCCCTGGACGGAAACCGAACTGGTGTTTCGGAACTAGAGTCGAGCAGCGAACAGCAGCCAGCAAATTAAACTCACTCTTTTTGGTTTGCTTTCAAGCTGAATTTCGATGAAGTGCCTAAAAGTATGCAACACTTTTTTGTTTTGAAAATTTTTTATTTAGTACCTTTGCGTTTTGCATGATAACTTTTGAACTGTTTTAAATTAAATTAAGGACGGCTAATTTGTTGTTATGCAAAAAAGTTACGCTTGAAGAGTTCATTTAGTTTTGTTAACACTCAACTAGCTCTTTTCTCGAAATATATCCACAAACTTTTTGCCAAACAAAAAATGCAAATAAATAAATCAACAGACAACAAGGTGGTTATTTTTAAAATATATATTTTATTTAGTTTGTATAGTTATGAGTTTACCATAAACATTTACATTCATTGTGATGTAGTATGCATATTGAATTTGTTTGTATATGCAAATGAGTGTACTCGTCTGCTTATATGTGTAGGTACCTTAGGTATTACATTTCAGAGACTTGATATAGCTACTTATACAATATATTTATGCTAATTATATTTATCATATCGCATATAGTTAAATGTAAGATGAAATACATATTGCAAACTTTTTTTGTATTTGAAATGGAAATATGCTGTTTGAAATTATTTTGACATATGTATTTTATATGAATTCTATGTTTAGCATTATTGAATTGTATGCATGCCCGCAGGTGTAGCATATATTTGCTTTATTATGATATATGTAATGAAGAAGTGTTTTTTATGCAATAAAATAGCATTTTTTTTTTATTTTTTCTTTTATTATTTACAATTGCATGTATACACTGTCTGGTATATACATATATATATATATATATATTTACTTATGTTTTAGTTATATATCTAGCATACATACATACATAGAAGGCATTCTGTTTTGTTCACGAATACATTTAGTAAACGGCATATAGCATATTCTTTTTTTTTTTTTTTATATATATAGTGTTTAAAAACTAGCAGCATATTGAGTTGGTTAAAAAAAAAATAAAGCGCGAATTTGTTCCAAATGCAAGTTGAATAAAAATGAGATTCTAAAAGTGCAAGTTGCGTTTTCAGTTGTTTTGCAGTTGTTTGTTCTTAAGCGAAATATACAATTTGTGTTTTTTGAAATTTACAAAATAATAGTCTTTGCTGAGTTTCTAAGCTTAACTAAAGTTGTTTAAACATTAACTATAGTCACTTAAAAATTAAAACGAGTGTTGTGCTAAAGCTACACATTAAATCTTGCCTATTCAATTTTTTACTTTATGTAAACAAAGGCCACATGAAATACATATTGAAAATGTAAGTTCTCATCAAATACGCATTATAGTATAATGCAAGATATAGTTATGGGGAATCGGGTATTAAGTAGTCGAAGTAAAAAGAAAAAGTAGTCAGTAAAGAAATCAATTTCAGCTGTCAAAATCTTGTCTAGATTTGGTAACACAGCGCTGCTACAAAGTGTTTTTCCCAAATTGGTCATAGCTTCTTCCAATGGATTGGCAAGTGTTAGTGGGCTTGGGTCGGGCTCTGGCAGTGAGCAGCTAAAGTTTCAACAAAATAAAAGCTCATCGGGCTCGAACTGGTACAGCTCCGGCTTCTCCCAGTCCTATACATCACTCTGCTTGGCATTTGTATTGATAATATAGGCGCCATTAATGTGTCCATTGGCATGCGCCTTGCCATTGGGCGCATAGAGATTTGTTAAACCATTCTTGCCATTGGCTATCATGATGGCCTTGTGTGTATTGGCTCCATTGAGCTGTGCCACTAGCGGGTTTTTGGTAGCTTCAGACGGCGGCGTGGTCAGGGGCGGTGTCACTGGTGAGGGCTTTATCAGTTCCAATTTGTCATCTGTGGAGCCCTTTAGCGCAGATTTGATCAGTTGTCCATTGCCTACATTACTCAACGGTGTGCGATGTGGCATAGCATAGCGCAGCCTGTGCCAGAACCATGGATCACCCCATTTCAAATAGGTAGTCATATCCAGGTAAGCTTGTAGCTCATCGTCCAGCTTCTTAGTGTCGCCAATGTCCGAGTACATGATGACAATGATTCTCTGGACGCCTTCATTCAAAGCAGCTTTATGCGCCGCACGGAATTCCATGCGTGACCATTCCGAGTTGATAAAGTTCGGTGATAATACGATGATTGTACGCCTCGAGTCCGATATGGAACGCACTATATTCTCGGGTATAGAAGTGCCCACTAGCCAGTTGCGTTCATGCACGCACAGCTTGTACTCTATAGCACCATGCTCCAGCTGCGGCACCAAAAACTGCTCGATAAAGTCCTTATCCTTTTGCGAATAGGAAACAAAAGCATCAAACTGCTTATCCTTGTCCAGCTCCTCTTCCGTAACAAACCACAGACACAAATTATGCGCATATAGCCAGATTTTGATTTCCAATTGATATTTGTAATACAGGGCTGCCATCATGCCTGCCAAAAAGCCGGCCAGTGAGATGACCAGAGCTACAGCTATGATCGGGCCTCTAGAAGCTGGACATATATTATTTATAGACAAATCCTCCATGCGCGTGGGCATTTCCGCGTCCACGCAGTACATGTCTGGGCGATCGGCAATGAGTTCATAGCTGTTTTGCGTGAAAAGGAACAAATCCTTCGCATAACAATTGCACATCCAAGGATTCTGTGAGAGATACAGCGAGTTTTTACTTATTGTGCGATTAAGGAAACCTAAAACTGAAGCGTTGAGCAACTGCAGCTGATTGCCGCGCACATCCAGTAGACGCAGATGCTTAGGCAAGTTGTTGACGTCCAACTGTGTCAGATTATTACCCGCCAGATACAAGCTGGTCACATTCTCATAGCCCGTTTTATTGGCAGCAGGTAGCTTCAGTAGCTTATTGTTCTCCAAGTTCAGCTCCATGATTTTCAAATGGTCCGTAAGCGCGGGCAAGTTGGGCACCTTGGTTAGATTACCATGTGAGCAATTGATGAGCAAAGCCGCATCAAAGGTGCGCACCATGCAGTCACAACCACGTGGACAGCGACGTTCGCGTGGATCTGTGGACTGATCATAGGTACATAGCAGCTCGCGTGGCTCCACATTACGCACGTTTTGTTCTGCCAGATTTTGCGGAATGACGCAGCTTAATCTATCTATTTCCAGCTCCATCCGTTTGGCATAGTTTAGTTTTATTTCCCCACGCACCAACTGGACAAATCGCAGCATCGTACAATCACAGTCCAAGGGATTATCATTGAGATCAACTTTCACTGCTGGTTGGAAGACATTGGATTGCTTCAATTCTTGGCTAAATATAACACTGCGTATTTGATTGTGCGTGATATTCAGGGCGACAGTATAATTCGAATCGAATTGAAGATCCGCATTTTCCAGCGAGCTGAGTTTGTTATAGCTTAGGTCAAGCTCTTGCAAATTTCCCATTTTTTGCTTCCAGTCAAGGTAGATATACCTGATGGAATTGTTGCGCAAATTAAGCGTATGTAGTTCCTTCAATGGATGAAAGGGTGTGGCAATTTCGGAGTTATATTCAGGAGCCAGGAAGTGAGTGTGCAAATCTATGCGATTATTTTGCATTTGAATGTGTTGCAGTACAGCATTGGATGTAAAAGCATAGATGCTAATGGTTCTCAGCTGATTGTTTTTCAGATTTAGCGTTTTCAACTTGGTCAACTTGCCAAAGATGTCACTGGAAAAAGCAAAAGAAAGGACTGTTAATGTGGGCTTCAAAAAAGAGTCTCAGCTATAGAGTTTATACTTTGTTACCAGGCAAACATAACAATTAGCAAGCATCACGTTAGCGTTTGTGAGTTTGGATACTTCAGTTTTAAACCATTCAACTTACCCACTTATTTCCGTCAGCAGATTGTCGGCCAGATTCAATTCAACCAGTAGTTCTGTATGCTCGAACAAGGCATCGGGCAAATCAGTCAGTCGATTGTTAGATACATCCAACTCGAGCAAATTTTCCTGATGCTGGAAAAGCTGTGCCGGAAGCGTGGTCAAAGAATTGCTAGATAGCGTCAAGTTCGTCACCTCTGTTGAGTGAGCAAGCAAATCTGCCGGCAGCGATTCCAAATCACAACGCAACGACAAGACGCGCAATTTGGGCAGATTGGCAAATAGTCTAGCGGGCAGTGTAGGCAGTGGCACACGGTTGTGCATCAGGCGCACGTTTTGCAGCTGTTTATTGTGCTCGAAGAGACCTTGTGGCAAGCTACGAAAATGATTGGCGCTAAGATTGATGGTGCTCAGATTGGTAAGTGCGGCAAAGACATCGTGCGGCAACTGCTCAATGCCATTGGCCATTAGATCCAAATCCAAGACAGATGCGGTGCCGTCAAAATCATCACGGCTAAGATTACGCAACTGATTGCTCCACAGATGCAAATTGTGCAGTTTAGGCAAATTGCGGAAGAGTCCACGTGGCAGTTGCTTCAGATTGTTGCTGCCCAATTCGAGAAATTCCAAATTCTCCAGATGGTCAAAAGAATGAGCAGGCAGCTCTGCTATGTTGGCGCGCAAATCTAGCCAGGTAAGATTGCGCAAATCATTGAGAAAATCGGCTGGTATATAGGTGGGATGTCGCGAGGTAAAACGCAGGCGCTTTAGTGTTGGCAAACGATCCAAATGTTTTCGTGTTACGTTCACACCCAGATTATCACTCTCAAAAATTAAATTCGTCGGGTTCTTAATGCCCAGATGATCCAAAATTCCAGCTATAGGCGTATGACCAGGCAGCGGACAACGCTGTATTTGCACCCGTTCAACGCTGCTTAAGCTTAGCTGTGGCAGCAATTTGTATTCCGAGCCATCGATAAGGTCGCACTCAATGTGCAGAGTGGAACTAGAGCGTATGGTTAGCTTAAACTTTGGATTGTATATGGAAGCCGGGCAATAGACCTCAAATTCATTTAAGGAGGGTGTACATTGGCAGGCTGTGCCGCTGCTCAGCTCATTGCAATCTTCACGACCGAAACTCGCAAGGCTGGAGCACAGACAGAGAAAGAGTTGCAGCAATAGAAGCAGCGTCGGTGCGGCAGGTTTGAGTCTCATCTTGGCAGCTTATCTTTGGGCGTTCTGTAAATAGGCAAGCGAAATATAGCGTATTAGTTAAGTTATCGATAAATTAGTCTCTTGAAATGATCACATAGTGAAATGTTTTATCTAACTGATAACTTTAGCCATTACTTGCATGGTTCACCGCTCAAGAGATTTGGGCTTTCTTTCCTCAGGGTTCAGAAGCATGGCACGGAAAACTGAAATGAGCCTTGAACTGAGCCAGTGTAACAGTAAAAGCTGATATTGTTCGAGTTCGATAGTTTCGATAACTAAATGTAATAGCTATTCACTACTAGCCAGAATCCACAATCGATTGTTAAGGCATAACAATGTTCTGATATCAAATTCATGCCCTCATAACACGCTCCAGTAACCAATAATGTTCCGATAAGTTTTCTTTTACAAAATCAAATATGTATTTAACTGTCAGTGGTCTTAACTGAAAAGCACAAACGGCTGGCCAACGCTGACAACGCGCTTCTATGCGTATTACAATTTTCTGTTGCCTGCATTCAGGCGTTGCCACAAAAACAAAATGGCTGCGTCAAGCTGCTGCGGCTACATCAACGCAACTTCCGCACGCGTGATTTATTTTTTGTTTTTATCCCCTGTGTTTACCTGGCCGGAACACACACACACACACACACACACACACACACACACACACACACACACACACACACACACACACACACACACACACACACACACACACACACACACACACACACACACACACACACACACACACACACACACACACATGTAATGCAGCAGGAAAATGGCAGCTCACACATGTCCGACCTTTCTCTACTCTCTGGCGCCAACAAAGTGACAACAAAAACAAAAACAAGACGAACACACAATTAAAGAGTGTAACAAAACATAATCCTTTTTTGCGGTAAATAAACATTTTGACTCTCGCGCAGTGTTTTGAGCTTTAATTAATAACAGCAACATTTTTACTTTTACAAACTTTAATTAAATTTAATGTCAGGCAACGGAGAGCGTCAGACATTTGTCATTATCATAATGACAAGCAACAAAAACACAAAAAAGTATTCCAATTACAACAACATCAACGAACAATTTGATGCAGACAGTCGGGACGGCGCCCGATCGTGGAATACCCTGTACCCATTTTTTCCATGAAAATCATATTTTTGTGTAAATAGTAACGGTAACTGTTCTACGGGGGCAGGGGGGATGATTAGGAAAGTGATCAACATTGTTGCCTAACGTATAACATTTGGTTAACATAAATGTTAACTTTAACATTTCTGTAAAAAGTGAAATTCTGTTACAGTTCATTGGAGAGGGGGCCTAAAATTGGCACATTATTTGCTATATCTTCTAAAGTTCTTACCCGATATGAATCATTTTTACACTACACATGCACAGTAAAAGTGCATAAGTGCATAACTGTGCCAAGTTTCCATTGGCTAACTTTTATGGTGTGGGTTAAAACCGCCAAACACTGTCACGGGTGAAGGGGGTGAGATATCGACATAATTCGACAAACTTGTTCTGAATAGGTATAATGCGCATCTTTTGGTAAAAAAAAACTTATAGTCTCCTAGAACGGTGGGACAACACGGACAGACAGACAGACGGACATGTCTATATCGACTCGACTATTGCTCCTGAACATTTCTGCCCATGGAACATATAGTCTGCCACGCACTCCTTCTGCTTGTTACATACATTACACACAAATCTATAATACCCTTTTACATTTTGTGTACAGGGTATAAAAATACGTTAAATAAGCAAAGTTTTCTCTTAGTTCATTGCAATATTTGAATGTCTGTCTCTTTGTTTGCCGATGTGCTTGCATTGTTTTATTAATGAGCATTTTTGCTGATCATTTTTTGTGACTCTTTTGTGCAGCCGCACAAAAAGCTAAAGTGTATGAAACAGCGCTGGCAACTCTCTCATAAAAGGCAGTTAATTAAATAGAATCCAAAATGATGACAAGGCCAAAGAGCAACAAAAATGTTTGTGTTATTTTATGTTTCCAGTTTTCATTAACAGCACGTATACGCCCCGTGTATGTGACGCGTTTTTAAAAGAAAATTTCAATTTCCATGCGTATGTATGCACATATTCGAGATGGGATAAAAAACATTTTTCTTTCGTTTTATGTCTGCCAGTGTGTTTGTGGCTTCAATTACAATTCCATGCATTTTTGATGCAATATTAAAAAATTTGGAAATACACTTTTCCAATAAGCAAGTATTTTACATTAAAAGGTAACTTCAATATCGAAACATTTTAATTTTATGAGGCTTGCTTATAGCACACTTCGCTCACAACCAACTTATCACTCTCTGGATAGATCACAATCCTCTTTCCGACCCCTTCCCGTTCCTATTATTAAGCGTTGCTTGACTATTTGTACATTTTGGTGGTGGGGGTAAGTAGGCACTGAGATTTTAACTCTTTTTTTTTGTAGTTTTACCCTTTTTTGTCCACCAAAATACAACTATTTTACAAATTTACATATGCAACAACATGCCTTATTCACAGAACTATAAAGTGGATCAAGCGGATTTACGTTTCCAAATTGGTTTACCACTTTATTGCATTAGTAACACACCTTAGATTTCTGTGTCGGCAACAATTTCAGGAACTCACAAATTTATGAATTTTTTGCATTGAAAAAGTTTTTAACTGTTAACGTGACCAAATGGTTTCTGTTAAACTGTTCCTACAAAACCATTCAGATGTTTTGGTCAACCATTCAGGACACCAGCGCAGCGCTAAACAGTGTTCGGCTCAGAGCGCTACCGAGTTGAAATCAGAGTGCATTGAAAATATGTGTTGACTGTTATATGCGAAAAGATAGTCTCAAGCCTTCTTATTTTCGATCGTTATCGAATTGTGTTTCTCCCAAAATGCTTATATCGTTTTTATGTTATTTTAAACTCACGCTCATCTCTAATTTGTATTAAAATTTAAGCGAGAGCGGTTTGTGTGTCACACTGTCAGTGCGTCGATGTGTGCGTTTTTGATTACAGCTTTTATATAGTAGCGCTTAAAAAAAAAAACACTCAAAAACAAGCAGAAATAAAAGAGCAGTTCGCCCAGGCCAAAGCGACACCTAGTGGCGACAACTCATGTATAAATAAGGTGCACAAACACACACACACACACACACACACACACACGCACACATATGCACAAACAGCACTGCAAATGCATGTGTTTGTGTGCGTGTTCGCTGCAGGTGTGCATGTGAAAAGTGCCACAAAAGCAATGTTGCAGTTTATGGCCACTCCTTCTGCCGCCAACTCTCTCACCTTGCTGCGACCCTTTAGCACGCTCTCCGCTCTTCACACTCTCATCGTGCAACCTTTAGGCAGCTCTGTGGCGTAATTACGGTCAGAGAATGTATAAAATTTTGTAAAATGCAAGCCTTGTTCTTCTTCTTCTTTGGCTACTTCATGTGTGTGTGTGTGAAAGTGTGTGTTTCTGTGTGCGTATTTTTACAGCACTTTACGGGGCTTTGTGCATTTAATGAATTTGTCAAGCACTTGAGCTCTGCATAATGTGGCACTTTGTTGTTGGTCATTTGGCAAGTTTTTGCTAACAAAATTGTGTTTAAAGCTTTAAGGCAAGCAACATTTTGTGACTGTAGCTGTAAATAAGTGTTGCCAAGTCTTGTTGGCTGACAATTTAATTGTACCCATTACAAGTATTTTCAAAAGAATTCAATTAAAACTTTTTATGCCTGACTTTTGTAACTCTTTTGCTTTCTATGCCTTGCTACTGCTTCTTCTTTCAGCTTGTTATCACTTTGCCATTCACTACTCTGTTGCAGCAGCAACCCTGTGTGCCGTTGCATCTCAACGTCTTTGCTTTTGACAGCGGTCTCTTTTTGAAAATTTTGATAGCACAATTAAATTACGCCTTGTAATTTGATTTCCAAATTGTTGACTCTTGCATTTAGAGAGCATTTTCTAGGGTTGCTGTCCTGGGGCGAAAAATTGACTTTTGGTTTGCTATTAATTAGGGTTCAAATACAATTTGAGCCGCTTTGTCGCCCTTTGGGCAAGTTGTCGTCTGATTTTCAAATAATTATGCTTAATATCCGTTGAAAGCTGGGTTAGTTTAAGTTGAAATGAAATTTAATTGAATTGCAAACAATTTTATGCTAAATTTAAGCTCACACTTTACTTAAGTGAACACTTTAAAGTCTTCTTACACTTATTTAAGTGCATTTCAAGTTGTTTTTAAAAAGGCTTTACAAAATATTTGCACATTTTGTTTGTAAAAACTTAATGTGTGTTTTTGACACCACAAATTTGTTTAAGGTGTGGCTACAGAGTTAAAGTTACTTTGAATTAAAGCTTTTCTAAGAGAGAAAGTAAGTAAATTGTATACTTTTAGATTAAGCACAAGTGCTCCCAAAAGCCCCATAATATTAATGCAATTTTAACGTTTTGAGAGGCAAGTTTTGCCTGTGTAGTAAAGAAATAACTCATGCTTGAAAGGCTTTATAGCTTGTTCCATAAAACTAGGATTAAAAAAGCGAAATTTAAGCATTCAATCACAAATATGATGGGAATACATGTGCTTAAATGATACCATGGTTCCCTTGCACTAAATTTTTCTTTTAACTGTCATAGAAAACAGTTTTTATTGTGTCAACAATGGCATATCTACAAAGGAATCTTCAAAATGAAATTCTATCTAATACATATTTTCTCTTTTATGTGTCCTTGTGAATTTTATTCTATCGTCTTTTAGCCTCAAGTTAAACTTGTTTTGTTTTATATTTTCAAGAACTTTGGCATGACCTTGAAGACAAACTCTGCTAAACCTAAAAATATTTCGCAAAAACAAACGAGAGTGGTTTTAAACAAAAGGAAATCAAGTCTACTATTCAAATTTATTGTTTGTTTAGAATTTTTTGGGCTGTAATGAGATGGGATCTGTCCTAGCTAAGTTTGGGTGACCCTTATAAACTTTTTATACTTATAAAATGTGTTACAGCCGAGGCGCCGCCCTACTGTAGTATAACCTGTGGCTAACATTTAACCTTTATATGTTCAATTTTATGCATGAAACTTTATTTTAAAAAAATCAAAATTTGACACACAGAAGCTGCTATAAGTAACGTGAGAAGAAGTCATGTTTTCGATCGCGAACATGACATTATTTGTATATTTTTGTAAAAGATATTGTTGGACAGCGGAAAGTACTCCGTAAGATCTTTGGCTCTTTACGCTTTGGTAACAACTACCGCAATCGATGGAATGAAGAACTTTTTGAGGCTGCAACGATATTGACATAGTCAAGCGAATGAAACGTCTTCTATGTGGCTGTTGAAGGAAGGCGATGAAGTGCCATGTCTTCGTGGGAGGAACAGGTAGAGAACACACGAACTGCCTTTGGTATCACCGATACACCGACGCACGCAAAGCAAAGTAGAGAACGAAAGTATTTGATTTAGGAGCGTTCAGAATGCAAATTACAATACATTTACGCAAATGGGTCCCGAGTTACAGCAACGTTCCCGGAAACGAATTCGCGGACGGACTGGCAAGAAATGGCGCTGCGAACACCATGATAGGACCAAAGCCTTTTGTTGGCATTGGAAAACATACCATCAAACAGCTGCTAAGAGAAGGGCAAAAAGCAAGACGGCTCACGAACTGGCAGGAAACTGAGAGTCTCAGACACGCCAAACTACTCCTTGGCTCCTACCTTTATTATGTACAGCTTATTGTTCATACAAAAAGAAAACAACATAAACTGCTTGTGAATTATAAGTACTAGAGAAAAGCGTGGTATTAGAGTTTAACGATATAATAGTGTGTTTTTTATATTGTAAGCCCTTTTTTTTTGTTAAGTGATGAAGCTACTATGTGTAAAAGTTCATAGATTGCTTGCTATAAGACCTTTAGTTAATCCAAAAGGTTGACATGGAAATCGAGCATTTTCGAATACCTCCCACCCAGCGAATCACTGCTGTGTCAAATCTTTTTAAGAAGTATCTACACCTTTGCCAGACGACATTCGGTGGTGGGTCAGCTTATCAAAGTTGCGCAGTTTGTTTAATGGCTGCAACGGAGAGTGCCAGCCAGAAATTTATGTTGCCAACTTTAATTTCGCATAAAACTTTAAGCACTTTCTCCAACAAATAGCGTACAAGTTAAGTTAAGCGTATACTACTTATAAAGGGCAGCGGCTGTTTTGCCTTTTAAATTTCCAACTTTATTAGATACATACACTTTTTTGTTGTTGTTGTCAAACACTGGCAGAGGGCCAGTCGGAGTGCCAGAGATTTTAAACATTTATATTCACTTAAGAAAATTACTTTTTAGCTTTTATGCCAAGTTAGAGATGTGCTGTAATATGTGCAGGAAGAGGCAAAGATATCCCAGGCAACTAGCATTGATATTCCTGTTTATGCCATCTATCCGGAGAGTTGCTTTTGTTGTTGACAACAAAGAGAGAGAGAGAGAGATGGCCATAGAGAGAGAGAGGCAGCTGTATAGTAGCTACTTTATTAAGGTGAAACCCCTTGCAGCGAACACACGCTGGTTAAGGGGTTAGATGCACTTGCTATTTCGTTCGAAAAATTTGTACTTCATATAAACACTAGAGCAAGAGTTACAGAAACGTCCAACGAAATTATATCGAATTGAAATTTTACAAAAAGTACCGTTGCGTATATCGATCGATGTATACGACATTTCGTTTCTAAATGTTTCGTTTATAAATGTATATCACCACGTAAAGGCACTTTGAGTTAATGAGTCATAAAGTTTTTCAAAAAGTATCTTTGTTTATATCGATCAATCCATATGACTTAAAGGCACTTTGAGTTATAAAGTTTTTCACAAAGTATCGTTGCGTCGACAACTGTTGTTTTAATTATAAGTGTATATGACCACTTAAAGGCACTTGGAGTGAATGAGTTATGTTTTTCCAAAAGTATCATTGCGTATATCGATCGACAGCTAGTGTTTCGATTATAAGTGTATATATTCTTACCACTTAAAGACACTTTAAGTCTTACCTCGAAATTAAGTTTTTCAAAAAGTATCGTATATCGATCGAAATAAACGATGCTCGCCTGGTCAACAACTAGTGTTTCATTTATAAATGCATATCACCACGTAAAGGCACTTTGAGTTAATGAGTCATAAAATTTTTCAAAAAATATCGTTGCGATCGGTCGATCGATATGACTTTAAGGCACTTTGAGCCATTGAGTGAATGAGTTATAAAGCTTTTCACAAAGTATCGTTGCGTAAACACAATGCTCGCTTGGTCGACCACTGTTGTTTCGATTATAAGTGTATATCACCACTTAAAGGCACTTTCGAGTCTTTGAGTGAATGAGTAATAGTTTTTCAAAAAGTATCGTAGCGTATGTCGATCGATATATACGATGCTCGCTTGGTCGACAACTGTTGTTTCAATTATAAGTGTATATCACCAAAAAAAGAACTTTGAGTGAATGACCTATAAATTGATAGCATACTTTTCTGAGCTTGTCACTGACAAAGCCAATTAGGTGTATGTGTAAGCAACATTCTTAGCCCTTTGCTTTATAGTAATCCCTGCAAAATAATTAATTCTGGCAATTAAAAATAATTGTCAATTTTAAAAGACGGAACACGTGCAAGTAAGAGCAAGAAAAGGCATCCATTTCGTCCAAGAAAATTATTAAGTCATATGCTCGGTTGGCAGTCTTAATTAGACGTTGACTAGGCGTTAATAAAGGTTAACAAAGTTTCGCCCGAGCTCAGATTTCTCACATAAGAATTCACACAGATACATACCTCTACACACACACACACACACACACACAGAGAGAGATACACGCGCACACATACCTGCACGCATTCCGCTTGAGTGCGCATTTTTGCACTCACATGCTTTTATTCCGGTATGTAACGCTACTAAATTCATTAGGCACACTAAATTACCAACCACAGAGCCATAAGGGTTCCTGGGTTTCTGCCAGTTTCTGGTTCAGTAAGGCTGCTAGATTTTCCATCTACTACCCGCTTCACTTGGGTTGAGTTTTTATTGCCGCGTACATACAAAGTGCTCTAATGTAAGTATTTGTACAGAAACACACACCCACACACCCACACACACAGGTGTATAGAGGTGTTTCTGTGTGTGTTTGGGTATTTAATAGTCACACCACCCGCAGCGCGCTTTGGAAAATTGGCTTTCGCATGCCTGCGGTGCGCTTTATTACTGCAGCAGAAAAAACAAATAAGTAGCATACTTATTGGGAAATTTCGAATGGGAGATACACTATCAATATTTTTATTTGGTAAAAAAAAGTCAGTTTCCCAAATCTCAATTATAAGTTTTCTTTCTTTCTTAAAAGGTGTTAAAGTTCCAGAGGTCGGAAATAACCGTCACATAAACCGTTTATTGCTGGACACAATGAACAGATAGACTGTAAAAATCCATGCAGCTCGGTTTGCTGCGCAAAATGTCAACGCTCAAACAAAAGATTTTTTTTCGGTTTCTATTGACTTATGTTTTTCTAGGACTACTTTGAAGTTAAAAAAAGTGTTGTGTAAACGCATGACTTGTGAGCTTGTTCGCTTGTACTTGCGTCTGAAATAATGAAACTAAACATATTTGAGTATGTCTGTATGTATACATAAATATGACTCGACTCATAAGCACAACTATTTCTCTCCACATAACAACAACAAAGGAGGGACCTTTTCGCCTTCCCGTTTGTTCTTTTCGGTCTTTTAGGAACACATACTTCATATGCGCCTGACCAAATGGTTTCTGTCGGGTTTTCAGTGAGCAAACCGCTTTGAAAATATTTGTTGACTGTTATTTTCGAATTCTGAAAAGTTCACAGTTATAATTATCTATAAAGTTCCCAGTATTTATATTGATCTATCATTCACTTTTGGCGCACTTCAAGCAACAACTGAACTGACTATCACTATCAATTTTGTAACATTGAAAGTTGGTTAACAAATTGCTGGGCTTCTTTACATGAGAATACGAGATCGAGAATAGATGTAGATTCTAGAGAAATCGAAAAATTTATAGATCCATTACATCTACCTTTAAGTGTTGCATACACTTACCCAATTCTACGCTTTCCTGCTTGCTTGAAAAGCAGTGTATAACAACAGCAAGTGAAATTTTCTTTGCTATTTAATGGTAGAAATTTCTTAATGGCCAACAGTTGGATTAAGCCAAGTGTTTCAGCCGTTTTAATGGCACCCGTTGACATTGCCGCCAACTCGACTACAATTTCATTTCATTTCGTGCTTTAAAGAGCGTCACAACACATCTTTCATTCATGTACAAAGTAAGAAATGCAGAAATGTATGCTACAGTTTTCGTTTTCGTTCTCGTTTTCTTTGCTGCCAATGCCAATGCGTTCATCAATCAACATGACTAATTACCAAAGAAAATTGCTTAACGTAAAACGCACTTAAGAGAGGGACAGAGCATGAACGCACAGCTGAGAGGGAATAAGCGAGAGAAAGCGCAAAAATTGAAAAATTCTACAAGTTGTTTAACAATTTCTTATTAAAAACTTACAAACGCTTGAGAAACTTCTTACACATATGTGAAGTGTAGGATTCTCGGAGACTTACAACGCAGTCATCCACAGACACACAAACGCAACGCTGTAGAGGGTGCATTTTTAAGAGCTAGGAATGTTTTTGTGACGAGAGTTTGGATGGATATATGAATTCTTTGTAAATCGGGGTGTTACAACGTGTAAAAAGGTTAGTGGAACTAAGTCAACAAAATGTGAATTATTCTTGAGATTCTCGTAACAAAGTTGTTGGTATGTTTTAACGGAAATAAATTTCCCTTGACTGTGCGCAGACCTACTTTCGGCATGAATTCGTAGATTGAATTCAACGAAAATTAAGCTTGTGAATTCAATTCGCAAATTCGAATTGTAATACGAAAAAGCTGACGAAGCGCTTATGTTATCTAACAAATAAATGATTCCGAAAGTTTTAGAAGCGAATTCTTTTGAAAATTTTTACGGAATTTGTAAAAATAGAATCGAAATTTTGACAAGAGCCGCGGATTTAGGTTTACTTGGGCGCCTTTTTACACAAAACGAAGTTTCAAGCGAGGCCGTGTGATTTGCATCTCGTACCGTTTGATGGCACGGAAATATCGCCCGTAAGATGCAAATTAACAAGATGGCTATAAGGACCTAAAAGGCATAGAAAAAAATATAAAGTTTGAACAAATAGAAGGGAAATACTGTCAATAACTCAAAATAAGAATTGAAAAAGGTCTTGTACTTGTAACAAATTCAAAACTAGCTCATGTAACTTTCGTGCATAGCTATGTTAAATGGGTTCCACACATCAAGAAATACGCAACCATATGAATAATATATTCATAGGCTGAGAAGAAATTTCCGGTCTAAAACTAAAACTCAGCTAAAAGCAGGGTAGTTTTCCTCAAGCATGTTTGTTTGTCGCGTTTGTTAGGATCATATCAAGTTAAGCGATTTGTTTTCTCTATTTGAGAAAAGGCGTACGTCGAGAAAGAGTAGTAAGTGCAGGTCTATCTACGGTTGTTCATAATCTAATCAAAGCTGTCGTTATGAGATCCTGTTGGACCAAGCCATTGCTTTGGCTCTAAGCTTAGTCTTTTCTTCACCCAGTTTGTGAGAGTTTTAAGATTGCTTTTAGATCTTTTGCGATTTGGAGACCACTAAGTTTATGGGCTATGAAAAAGTTCTAGTGTCTAAGAAATGATTTCGAAGTGGCTGCTTTTCCTATTAAATGTTTCTATAACAATCCCACAAAAAAACACATCCTGTATCTACATAAACAAGGCAATCACTTGCTGGCGTGCTACAGTTTATGTCCATGGCTAAGTCTGTGTGTGTGAGTGTGAGTCTGTGTGTGTGAGTGTGTGTGTGTGAGTGCATATCGAGTGGCGCTACGAGTTTGTAGTTTGTAAAGTTTTCTTTGCCCTGCTGTGGTTTCATTTCTTATTTCATACCAAATGTTTCTATGTATTTATTTTTTTTCCCTCAATTTCCTCTCCTATTTCTTCTTGACAAGTTTGTATGTGTGCGAGCGTGTCTGGGTCTGCCGAAAAGATTTCAATACCCCAAAACTTTTCCAAGTTTTTGCAAGAGTGTTAGTCGTTGTTCGTGTGTCTGTGTGTGTGCGGCTCATAAGTTTGGCCCAATGTTTATGGCGCCAAACGTTGTTCAGTTTACAACCACCAAAAAACTTACTTACTTACAAACTGGTAACAAATACATAGCCAAATTGTATACACACTTGCTTCCGTGCCTTTTATCCGGACAGCTGGGACATGTTTTCAATTGTGTATATATGTATGTATGCGTGTGTGTGTGTGTGTGTGTGTGTGTGCGTCTTAGCAATATATTGGCGCTGCAACCTCGTGTAAACAGCTGTTGTATTACCCGTTCTAGTGTATTGCACTATTGCAGAAAATTGCATTGATGGCATACATATAGATGTACTTTTTTTTCCTATTCCAATAACACAATACATACATACGAGCGTCTTAGCAATTGGCTGTAAGAATGTTGTTCAAATGGGAAAAAGCCAAATCTTAGCAGATTAATAAGAGTTGTTAAAGAGTTAAAACCCGTGTGGTGAGCGGGTTAGAGACTACCACCTCAGCAGGTCAAAGCTTGTCGTATGAGGCGACTTATAATGACACTGAATTCTTTCGAGACCAGTAGAGCCATCCCAGGCCTTAAATGGGTTGTGCATGTAAAACCCCAATTCCAATGATAGAAATACATCAGACCGTAACCCGGTTACGGGTTGTTATGGGGTCCTAAGGGTCGCAGTGTATTATCGTCATTAATAATAATAATAAGATAGACATTAAGAGTCATGACTGCAAGAGATCTATAATAAACTAGCTGAGCCCGCGCGCTCAACTGCGCATTGATGAAGCCGTCAATAAATTCATTATATAAAATAATTCTACCTGTTCCTCTTTCTCCTGTTTCTCTCTTTCTTCTTCATACTAAGTCAAGCTTCGGGTACCTTTACCTCCTATCTCTATCTCTACATCTACCTCTACCTCTACCTCTACCTCTACCTCTACCTCTACCTCTACCTCTATCTCTACCACTACCTCAATTCAACAGAATTCTTTACCTAATCACATTTAATGCTTGCCTACTATATAAGTAGAAACACATTTATTATGTTTTATATGGAAAATTGTTTTTGTCGATATCTTTGGCATCATCTATTGGAATTCGTTCAAACTTCACGAAAACCTTCTCCCTAATACTGTTTACAATGTGTGAGCATTTGGTTGAAGTAGGTTCACGCGTTTTCGAGTTAAGCGAGCACATCACTTTTTGAGGCTTAATTTTTATATATCTAGAACAAGATACGATAAAGTTAATTGAAATAAAGTAGTACCATTCGTTATTGATTGCCTGCAGCTAATAACTAGGAACAAAATCAGGCATCATCATACAGTATAAGGTAAAGTATGATGTTTTTATGCTCGCCAAAATCTATCTATATGATTTATAGGTAACTTTTCCATCATTCCAATGCAATTGCAACTCTGCATCATTGTTAATGACTCAGCAATGTTGTGTGTAATAACTTAAACTCATACATTAAACCTACACACACACATACATGCATATTACTTTTATAGATTGAATAATGCTTTAATTAACTGTTAAATGTGCGAACATTAAAGTAAGCCGCCTCAAAGTGTCTTTATGAAGTCCTGCTAACTTCAACTACTACCACTACCATATATAATTGCTAACTCATGCACTACCAGACTCTATTCACATGACTTAGCAATTGCTTATCATCACATAGATGTGTATATAGTACTATATAGTACTTATATGTGTTGGCCATAAAAGTAATAACCAAGTTGTTGTAGGCCTGTGAGAAAGTGCAAGCTGTTTTATGCCTGGTTATGGGTTTATATACCAATTTGTTGCTGTTAGTTGTTGTTCTTATTGCAACTTTAATATGTATGTATGTAGTAGGAACTCGAAGTTAGTTAGCAAGCGCCTTAGGCCAAGTACAAGGCGATGCATGCGGTTACGCCTTTAATGAAGCCTAATGAAGTAGTCGAAAGACGGCTGAGACAAAGAGACTACTCATTGGTTTTTGGACGGACCCTTGGCTGCTTCTCATCTTTAATTAGGCAAAATTGCAAGTTGGTCAACAAGGCAAAAACCGAAGAGAAAACTAAAAACAAAAAAATTGGCGCCAAGTTAGCGCATCATTAAAATCAAATTAACAATTAATTACATTGATTCGTCGCGCTTGTCGCCTAGTCGGGCTGTCATACAAAATTAAAATACAGTAGAAACTCGCATAACTTGATTTAGTCGCTCTGGGAAAATTTGATAATAATGGCTTTAGACAAGTGTCTTTTCTGTACAAACATGAAGTTATGCTCTTTACCATACACAATCCGTAATATTTCGCTCTTCAAACAATCGAAAAGAGAATACTTTTAGCTATTAGTAAAACGCGTGAGATTTTCATAAACGCTGGACACACTGTAACAAAGTTAACCTCCTAATTGGGTACTTCTCTTTAACTTTGTGCTGCGAAAGTACGAAGTTCATCGTAACGGCACAATATTAAACTATAAAATTGTATAGTTGCTCTCATGCGCAGATGATATCGATATTATTGGTCGTACTAAACGAGCAGTTATCGGAGCCTTTGTGGCTATTGAATTAGAATCTGCAAGGGTGGTTAATGAGAGCTAGATAAAGTATATGTTTCCTCGATTCGAGAGTCGAAAAAGAATTGTAGAAGAAGTTTCTACAATCGCTTCAAAAGCGCTTTCAGTTTCGGACATTGTAGAGCGAAGAGAAAGTTTGTTTGTTTCATCGAACAATTGCAGTATCTTTTTTAGCAGAACTCACAAACTACTTACAGTTGTAGTTCCCTAAGTCAGCGCATGTAGTTAGGAATGTAGTTATACGGGGGTTAATAGACAGTTATTTTACTGTACCCACAAATCTATCAACAAACTATCTACAAAGAACTAAAGAACGAGTAGCGAAATGCAGTGGTGTAAATCCCTCTCATTAAACAGACAATTTTGTATGCTAAGAAACAATACACACTTAGTGTACAGAATGGTTATTCATTTACATTTGTGCGATATAATCGAAATAGATAACGATGACAAAACGGCAATTAATTTTTACTTGAAATGTCACAGTTCTTCACCCAATATGCGTACTTTCACAATGATGGCAACTATGCCTGATGACAATACCGACATTAATCGGTATCGAAGCAGCCAAACTTCTTGTCCCATATTATCTGTTAAAGCTTCAAGTACACAGAAGACAAGAAAACTTTAGAAAATTTATTCTATTTCTGACCGGCTTTGAATAAAGAAAGTACACAGATCGCCTTGCAATTATCTAATGACTGCAGATTTCTTCTATGCGATTAAATGTGCACTAGTCCAGTAGTAGTTTGTCAAACGAGTCTCGACTGTACAAGCAAACATTGCTTAATCACTGCCAAACATCTTGAGTCATTGCAAGAAAAGATATAGACAAGTCTGACTAGATATTAGTGCAATGCATAAAGAAGATATTAAATCTGCTTTAATTATTTATTCATAGCAAGTGCAGAAAAAATTATTACGCTTATTATTTCTAGAGAATTTGCTTATCTTGGCAGCCAACAAGAGAAATGCCAAAGTCGAGAACGGCAACGGATGCCACGCGCAGACAAGACAAGACAAGTCGCAGAACTGCTCAGGCCAAGGCGCAAGTCAAGCCAAAGTCTACTAAAAATAACTTCAAGCTGCTTATGTTGCATGCAACAGGGGCGTAGTGTGGGGCGGCGAATTGTCGGCCTTGCGGCAACTTCGAGGCGTTGAAGTGCAATGCCAGATGCAAGCTATAGATACAAGCGAATGCGTGTGTGAGTGGCACGCTCTAGAGTGGAATTTTCATATTAAAATTTTCCATTTTTATTAGTCGTCTGTCGTTGTGTGACTTCTTTTTTTTTATGATTACAATAATTATTTAAGCTGCACTGAGCGCTCAAGTTCTTTGCTCAGTTTCGCTGCACAGCAGAGTTCTAATGAGTTGGTCTTTCGCCTTACACTTTATATTACAAAGCAAGAGCCAAAAGACAACAAAGAGTGCCTTGTCGCCAACTTCAAAGCCGGCGACAAATCCATGAGATACTCATGCGCCCATTACTCTCAAGGCAACAACAACAGTGACAAAAACTTGTTGAAAGGCAGCGCGCAGAGTTCAAGTTGCATCGCAAACAAAGCAAAAAAAAACCAACAGACAAGAAAGCGCAAAAATAGAGTATAATAAAAGGGGGGAAAACAGAAAAGAGGTTAAGACCTGATTTGCGTATGACGTTGGGCAAGGGACAAGGCAGTGGAAGCGGCAGTGGCAGCGGTAACGGTAAAGGAAAGGGCAAATGCAAAAGACAAAGTCAGCTTCATTGTCTCCGCGCAGCTGGCAGAATAGAAAGGCAGCAAGCCAACAAGGCATCAACACCAGCTTCGCTGGGAAAGTGAAGTGAAAGGCTTTGTCTGTGTGTGTGTATCTATGTGTGTGTGTGTATCTGTGTGTGTGTTTGCTCTGTGTAATGTCATTTGTCTGTTAATCATGTTGTCGTCTATAAGTTTTGCCAAGTTGGCAAAAGTTTTTTGCATAATGCGCGCATCGTTCAAGTCAAATGAAGTTGGCTCCACACTTCTTGAACTCTTTTTCGTAGCGAGCATATTAACTTTTTCAAAAAGTTCGCAAATCCTAGGGATTTCAAGATCGGTATTTTCTGGCTTTATCTCTTAGATTCGGCAAACAAGTAAAGTGTAAAACGTTAAAAGAACTTTGGGAACTGTTAGCTCAAAGCAATCTAAATTAAGCTTTTTATGCTTAACATTAGAATTTTAACACTTTTCTAGAATTCAGGTGGGTGGCGAAGCACCATATTCTCTGTCTTTACCTTAAACAAGTTGTAGCACTAATCAACAATGACGTCATTTATGAACAGAGCAACTAAGATGAAACAACGCGATTAACATCCGCCCCCTTCTCGCTTCGCTCACAACCCCGTTGCCCCTCTCTAGACAGACCATATTCCTTTTTCTATACCTCTTCATCATTCTCTTCCCGTTCCCCATCGGGTTCCCTTTCCCCTTTCTGTTAGTAGGCGTTGCCCGACTCTGCTTTATTAACAATATTTCTCATTCCACATACCGAATGGTGCGGTTCCGTATAGAACTACTATATATCTGTTTAGGAACACTGTTTTGTTTTAACAAGATTGTTACTGAAAAATGCAAGTGTATCTCAAGTTTGTTACGTCAAAGTAATAGTAATTTCTCTTTCTGCGTTTTTTTTGCTTCCTTGTTGCAAGCAAACTTGTTGAGCGCACTATAAAAGTGGAAAATCATGCGGCCAAATGAAATGCCTAGGCCAAAGCATGCGTGACGTCGTATTCAAGGCGCAGTCTTAGTCGCAGTCGCAGTCCATGTCACAGTTGTTTGTTATTGTTCTCATTGTTGTATGTTGTGTGTTGATTGTCGTTTGTTGTTTTTGTTCTTGTTGACGGGCCGCACGCGTTCGCATTGTGGCTGACCATAATGATAATGATGACCGTGTCTGTTTACCTTGGCTCTTGAAGCTAACCAAAGAAACTCAAATAGCTACTTTGCGGTTGTGCTTGGTTTGTCTTGGCGTCCATCAGCTGCCACCGCCAAGTGCAACATGCCGCACATCCTGCACACACACACATAAATTGATTTGCACTCGACATTGAAAGAAGCGCTTATAATAATGCTGCTAGAGACTTAAGTGGGCATAGTTTCCGTTTCTGGATCTTACGTCTTATTATTTTAGCCCACTCTCAGATAATTTACCTTAGCAAATTTATTTGCAATTTCTATAGAGTCAGTCACATAAATAAACAACTGCGCCCCAACAGAATACAAATAAAGTAATGGACTAGGCAAACGCTTATCTATGCAGCCTTTCCTGGAGCCCTACGCTTTTCCTGGACACTATTTTTTTTTTTTTGCTGTGCCAACATAGTTGTGCATCGTAAATGAAAATGTCGCCATTGCACGCATCTAAACAAACCCATTTAAACAACATTTTATTATCCAAGTGTAACCACTGGAAACCGCCAGCCACTCGTACTCATACTTGGAATATAAGTTATGTATGCGAGTGTATAGTATGAGTATTGTAAATAATCCAGCAATGTGCTTCACTTCACTTCACTCTCTATCCCTCTCTCTCTCCCTTTTCCTCTATATATATCTCATACACTAACGTCGGCTTAACTCCTTTTCGCTCTTGGGTCTTAGCAAGTGGGTGAGTTTACATGTTTTGGCCTGATTGTCAGGGGACGCACACGCGTACACTTCAATTACCAACGATGCTGTTGTTGCCGCCTTTAGCACTGCTGATTCACTGCTTCAATGCTGTCCTCAATCTTAGCGGACAGACGGACAGATAGACAGCCGGACGCGCAGACAGTAGTTTCTACAACTATGTACTTGCTTACTTACTTACTTAATTCTTTTATTTTTTTCCCCCTTTAATACGCTTGTTAAGGGCATATCGGCTTTGTTGTGGGCTTTTTAAGGTGAAAAAAGCATTCGATTCGAGCAATTGCAAACAAAGGAAAGTATTATGCGTATCTTAATACACAGGTCTACAAATACCGAAGTCATTTCCAAATATAAGGGTCATTTTCGAAGTTATTTTCTGCGTAGAATCCGAATCTGGGATTGGCCCATCGGGATATATACATATATATCTATAACACATATACATGTTTCCTTAGATATAAATATCTTTCGAATTTCTATGCGACTATAGAATTTAATTAACATTTTTGTACCATCTAGAAAATATATTTTTAAGCTTTACTATTTTTTTTTTTAGTTTATTGTTTAAAATGGTTTTCATAAATTTATATCCTATAACTAGGAGGTTCCGCTCCTAATGAATAATTTATTAACATTTTTTTAAATGCCTGTTTTAAATTTTTAATTAATCAATATGAATTTTGATTTGCGACCTGATCTTCTTCTTTAGCTTTTTTCTTTCCGGCTTTTTTTATTTACTTTTTTTCGTTATGCATTTTTTTTTAATTGTTTAAAGGTTTTGACTTTATTTACTATAACTAGTTAAACTTCAAAGAATCAATTCTTTTACTCTATCGCATGACTTTCCAAAAGAAACAGTTAACATGTTAACAAACATCTTTTTGTAGCAAGAAAACTGGTAATTCAACTCTGTTCTGAGCAACAAGTTCTTGCATGATAAATTTATTCACAAAAGTTCAGCTGTTTTTTTTTTCAGGGTATGACATATTTGTCACTCCGAATTCAGTCGTTCTTTCAGAACTCTTGTTTTCGTGTATGCCCTGCAGCTGCTGCTTAACGCTCTTTTGCAGCATCCTCTCCGCCTATCGCTTTACTCTTTCTATTTGGCCTGATTTTTGTGCGTATCTTCATGCCTTCTTGATTTCTGTTTGTCTTTGCTGCGACTTTTGCCGTTGCACGTTTCGCTCGACAAGAACTAAGCAGATCCACGCATGTCTTTGCATGTTCGTCGTGTGTTGACGGCCCTCATAATTTGCGCTGGGTTTGAGTTTTGTGTTTTTCATTTTTGTGGCAGCAACTTGAGGCACTGCTTGCAACGCCGCAGTGGCAAATGTAGCGAAGTTGTAATGTAAGTCACGTTTAGAGAGTTTTGCAACTGGCTAGTTGCTGTTGCAGGCCTTTTGGCCTGGCCTTAAATGGTTTTAGCCGTGGCTGTAATTGCGACTTCGACTGCGGCTGCTGCCGCCCATTGCCATTTATAGTATTAATTGTGAACATTTTGCGCTTGTTATTTATAAACGCGCACACACGACCGACTGTTGAAGAGCACTTCTTCAAGTGGATGCCAAGATGATGCCAAGTTGATGCCACAGATGAGACGGCCAAGACGGCTTAAAGGCAACTCGATTATTATTATGGGGCAGTTGTGTGGCTAAGTTTATGCTTGAGATGTGGCATATTTGGCGCTTCAAGTACACTTTTGACAGCAGTCTTTGCGTTTTTTTTTATCTATGGCCAACTGCAGTTGAGTTCAGTTTTTGGCTTAGTACAATAATTAAACAAAATTAGCTTTGGCGCCAACAAAATGGCGTCGCTAAAGTTTTTGGCATTGTTATTTATGTATAACTTTGGGCAGCGCCAAAAATAAAATGCCGGAAAAATTAAGTAAGAAAAAACGAAGGAAAACTATTATATCCTAGCAATAGTTTTTATTGTTGTTCTTTTATTAGTTTTGTAGCTGTTTTTGTTGCCACAATGTTTGCGTGTGCTGGCATTTGCCATTTTTTACACTTGGCAGCTAATTTGCAGCTTAATTTCATACATTTTTGGCGGCATGATTGTATTGTCATGATATGCCACAATTTGTAGCAAGCAAAATGTAAACAAAAAGTTTATATACAGGAAGCGAAGGCTCAATAATTATGCATACAGAATTGGTAATTATTTCTTGAAGAACGGTTTTCCCTGGGTTTCCACGTAAAATTCACATTAAAGCCGAAATTATGAACAATTACGTTATTCATGCCGTTTTGAGTGAGAGTGTTCCGCAGAGTTTTTTCCTTAAGTCTATTTTAACAGCGATTCTTCTTCATTTTAAGAACAAATTGCAGGTTGTATAAATTCCAAAACGAACAGAACAAGCTAAAATGTTTGTTGGAAAACTTCAAATGGTAGAGTGGAAACTTTCTTACCTTCAGAAATATCAGAATGTTTGGGATCGTTTAATCGTCCCTACCAATTCTGCAAATTGTTTCAGTCCGGTTGATAGCTAGAAAGATAAAAGAATTTCATAGAAATTAGATTACGCTTTGATAAAACTTGCATTGAATTTAAGTGCTAGTTACTACAAGCATATAAAAAATATTTTGACTGTCATACTTCACTACTGTACAGTAGTGACCAAGCACTGTACTTCAGTGTCACGTTAACATCAATGTTATATGTTTAAGTGTTTTGCTTCTTAACGAAATAAAGACTGCATGACGTCTGCTCAGCGCTATCTTGCTTCATATCTGTTGATACTGAAGTAAAGTAACGGTAATTCATAGCAAGAATAGCGAGTGCAGCAGAACAATGGCATAATAATTACAAGGTAAGAGCTGTCTACTCTTACACTATTTTGTGCAGATTAATCTTACCCTGTAATTATTATACCATGCAAGCGTCCTCATTGCACGCCCAGATAGCTCAAAAATTCTGACAGGCCTTGTAGAAACAGCTTAACAGAATGCATTTGGTCACGCAAATATGTGTTGCTAAAGGAACGAAAAGAACAAACCGGAAGGCAAAAAGGTCCTTTTTTTGCTCTTGTTGTGTGACGTAGAGAAATATTTGTGCGTATGAGACGAGGCACGTTTATGTACATACAGGCATACATATATAGGTTTAGTTTCATTAAGGGTTGTCAGACGCACACACAGGCTCACAAGATCACAAGTCATGTGTGTACACAAAAGACCTTTTGCCAGTTTTTTATCTTGGTCCTGGAAAAACCTGAGCGAATGGAAACCGAAAAAAATGTTTTTGGTTGAGCATTTACGTTGTGTGCAGCAAGCCGGGTTGCATGGGTTTTGTACCGTCTCTCTATTCATTGTTTCCTGCCATAAACGGTTTTGGCAGACACGCTGAAAAGGTTGACGGTTATTTGCGACCTTTGGCTTTTTGGATAATGTAAAGATTTTTCAAAATTAGAATGACGCATTCACGTAAAGTAAGCAACAAATCAAAACAGTTATTGGATTGGCTGGATTGGACTTGATATGGTAATCCAATTTAAGGTGATAATCAACTCCATTTAGTGGGTAGTGTTGTTGCGGCTGCCACTTAGACGACAACTGTTGTTGTGATGTTCCTTCTGGTAGTCTGCTTACAGCAAAAAAAGAGCTACATCTTTTGATGTGACATGTTTTGATTTCTTTAATCCTTAAGTTTTTCGAATGTGTAACTTTTCTTAAGTTATTTCGGCATTTCGGAAAGTCAACCTTTTTGCATTTACAGTATATACATAGCTTTAAATGCCATTTTCATTGCAACATTCATGTGGCAAGGTAAATTCTGCATGTGTGTGTTTTTAGCGCGTATCATGCATACTTTGCAGCGGATATGTTATGCGTATACAAATTTACGATTCCGGTACTAACACACACACACAGACACAAACAAACCGCATAAAATCAATGCATATTCTGCATCGCTCTCTTCCTCTTTATTGCCATTCAAACGGAAGTGTGGCTTTCCACATAAAACCATATATTGCATATAATATATTTATGTGGTTTATATTTTTTGTGTCAATTTTTTGGTTAAGCATTTTCATCAGTTTTAGTGCATTGAAAATCCATAAATATTGACAGACATTTTGTGTGTGTGTGTGCGAGTATCTGTGTGTGCGAGTATCTGTGTGTGTGTGTGGTGGCTTTATAGTTGTGTTCACATTTATATAGACATTAACATTTATCATGATTGCTGCTTAACATAAATTGTGTGCACTGGCCGCAGTTGCGATAAATTAAGTTTAAAATCTCTTGCGGGGTAACTCGCTTTTCCTCTCTCTCCAGTTGTCTCCCTTTTCCTGAAATTGTCGGGCACTTCATTTCAATTTATTTATATGTGCCATACACAAACATACACACACACTTGCGTACACTTTCTGTCTGAGTGATAAATCAAAAATCGTTGCATACTTTTTTGCGCTATAAAGCAATATTGCCATACATTTCGACGTAGGTTCCAGCTCGACCTATTTGTTGGTGTTGTTGCTGTTATTGTTGCATTGTTGGCACACAATAAACGCAATTCCAACTTTCAATTGCAACAAAATTAAAGCCAGCCAGCAGCAGCTACAACAACAACAACAACAGCAACAACAGCAACTTGATGAAATATAAAAATGGCCGCCCTTTTGTAAGAGCCGCAACGTGCAAACACATTACGCATACGCACTGTTATATTTTGGTATTAAAATTCACAGCGTGCCTTCTGATTTTTATGCACGTGCGTTTATTTATTTTGTTTTTCCTTTCTCGCTTTTCTTTATGGCCATTAAATCAAAGTACAAATAAAAAAAGTAAATAAAATAGCCAAAGAGAGAGAGAGAGAGAGAGAGAGAGAGAGAGAGAGGAGAGAGAGAGAGGAGAGAGAGAGAGCGCGAGAGGAAAAACAAATACTCTTATAAACAAAATGGTTGTGCAAAGCTTGACGGAAATCTTTTGATTTCAGCATTTCAAATGAAATGTTGTCATAAAAATGCGAAAATTCGTTAAGTGCACTTGCTGCTCGACATTTGGTCGCAACACTGTGTGTTGTGTACGCTAGAGGGCGCTGCAAAATTGAAATACCAAGTGGAAGTCTGGCCATAAATAGAGCTGGCAATTGATAAAATGACATGGAAGTTAATGGAGTGGTCGAAGGGCAGTTACATTGCCAATAATGGAACTCGTTTTTTGTTGCAAAAAAAGGGAATTCACTGATGACTTTTGGCTTAATATACACTATAAAATATAGTCAAAAGTGTGCACATGTGCAATCAACTATGGGCATACTAAGTACATCACTCAAAATCATCAAACTCAAAACTCAACTTGTTTCTGTAGCTCTGAAAAAAAGTACAAGTGGTCCTTGAATAGTTTTGCTTAGACTAAAGATTAGAGTTTGAAAACTATGGCTATAAAATACGAACTCTATTGGTGTGGAAGGAATATAGTTTTGAATTTCGAGCACTCTCTTCATACAATGGTTCTGTTTCGTCATTGAACTAGCTAAATCTCTATCTATAATTGACTTTAAGATTAAGAGATTCTTTTCTTAAAAACTCTCTAAAAATAAGCAACTGCTAAGTAATAAGGGGCTTCGCCCCATGCGCACACTCTAATAGTGACATTGAAGACACACCATGAAGCAACTACTAAGAGAAGAGAAAATATGATGTACGAACTGGATTAGTACTCCAAGTCTACACCTCGGCCCCTATAACTTAAATAGGTTTAAGAAAATATCACAACAAGAAAAGAATTTGGTTAAGATTCTGACAGGTCTGCTTACTGGACACTCTAGGATGAAGGAACACTTAAGTGTTCTGAGAACTTGTGAAGAATATCCTTCCTAGGTGAATACAGAATCGCGATGACCGAAGTGGCCCGATAGCAACCATGCCACAAATTGGACTGTCAGCGGAGTTGTAAGCTCAGTAGGAAAGGGAATGCATGAATGTTTCGTTAAGATTGAACAGTGACTGAACTGGATTTCGTACAGCAGTACAAGTCTCTCAAGCGTATTGCTGATAGTAACACAATTTGGACTCCTTTCTCAGATTCAGCGGTGACATGTTTAGAGTAACATCAAGCATAGCATTAATCATGTTACGAATAGCGCCTGCAATTCATAGTTCAGCAGTACGTATAGTAAAAATTGGGCAGTCCACTTCAGAAGACAAGCAGCACTTGCCTGTTTTCAACTCTTCTCTCAACAATACTATAGCAAGTAGCACTCGCCAGCCCTCAACTTTTCTCTCAACATCAATCCAACCAACTATTGCTCAACTGTGCCCAAAAGGACTAGTCCTGGACTATGTACTAGGGGTATAGAAATAGTTTTTCTCAAATGGAGCTAATTGTGGTATACTAAGGGGTCGATCCAGCAAGAAGTTGATGAACATCTTTTCGCTCTCTCACGGCACTGAAGAGAGCATTTTGCAGAGCAGAATGGATTGACATTGGAAAGCAAGTAAACAGAGGGGTAAATAACAATATTTTTAAGTTATTATTCACACTAGGTAGAGATTAGGGTTGAGCAAAAGTCTTCAACACTCAAGCTGACATCATGGTGACACAGCTCAGTATTTTTTTTTGTTGCGCAGTGTTCTGCATATACACTAAATATATAAAAGTCAGCGAATTTCTTTTATTTTCGTTAAACGATTGCCTTTCAGCAATCTGCGTTTAATCGATAAAATGAACTATTATAGCATATTTACACTGTCGGAAATGACAGATCTGATAAGACTCAATTAGTGGCTGTTATGCTAATTGTTTCTACTTTTTTCTATAAACTTAATTTTGTTGTTTTATATGCAATGCAATAAGTTTTATGATAATTTTTTGTATAACCATTTGCATGGTAATTCTCATATTAAATCATATTTTAATGTGTATATTTGGTTTTTTTTTTCAAAAATTTACACCTAAGCCATTAAATGCAGCTGCTGTTATAAAATTCTGAATAGGCAATTATTTGCAGGCACTGTAAGCCCACACACACACACACACACACACATATGCATCTAGTAATTTCTGTGTAATTATATTTTCATATTCAAAGCCTAAAAGTGTAGCATGCAATCATATAAATTCGCCACAAACATTGTCAGCCAGGCCATAACCCATCATCTGAAATGTTATTGCCAATTTCTATGGTCGAAAATCTATTGCAATTGTTATTGGCAGTTGCAGTTGCAGATTCGGCTAATTGTTAGCCACAAATATGGCAGACATGCAACATTGTTGCCATTGTGGCAACTGTTGGCGACACATGTGAAAGCCAAATAAAATAATTTAATGCTAATACGCATAAAATTTTATATAAATTAATGCACCAAACACACACAGATACACACACGCAGATACACACACACACACACACACACACACACACACACACACACACACACAAACACATATTTCATATGCTAAACATTTCATTTGCAGCTGGCAGCCAGCGTTGCATTAATTGGTTTTTCCTCTGTACGTGTGTGTGTGTGTGTGTGTGTGTGGCAGCCATTTTGTATGTAAATGCACATTTAATGAGCTTTGCGCCATTTACGGGTGCGTGTGTGCGTGTTGACGGTGTTAATTTCGCGTTTGTATTGGTGCTTGTCTGCCTGCATAATTCATAACAAATATTTTGTAAATTTTTAATTTTAATTGCTGTCACTTGTTTGCAATTTTTGCATATTAATGCAGCTACCGAGTGAGCAAGACCGAGCATTAGACAGAGACACACATATATTGTATACATATTTGACCGCTGTCCGTCATCAGCGCCAACAACAACAACAACAACAAAAATTTGATGCAGACATTCGGGACGGTGCCCGACAGTGGAATACCCTGTACCCTTTTTCTTTATAATTACTAAATACGGTAAAATGGGAGCGGAAGTATCTCCTTTATATCTCCTTTCATAAGAACGATATGCCTGTAAACATTTTCCTATTGGGAAGTTGGCTGTTATGGGGGCAAAAATGACTTTTATACCCAAAACTCTACTATTCTTGGGCCAATACCGTTGAATTTTGTAACATAGATCAAAAATGCATTTATAAATGTCTGTGGCAACTTTCAAAACAATATAAGGTGTGGTGTGGAAGTAATTAAGGTAAATCGATTGCGTGGGAAGGGGAGGTTCCATTGGAAAAAGTTGGATGCAGTTTTAACGATTAGGGTCACACGAGCCTTCACACATATCTACATGTAGTGGAATTTTGACGCAGTTTATAGGTGAGGGGAATGAAATTAGCATAGTTTTCACTATAACTTTTGATGTATTTATCCGATTTCGATAATTTTTAAAACATAGATGCACATAAACACGACGCACATCTCTGAGGAGTTTCGAAACCGCGAAAGTCTGCTGGGGGAAACGGGGGCATAAATCAACCTAATTCGATAAACTTCATCTTACATGGGATTACGCGCATCTTTTGGTAAAATTTTGCGTCTCTAACTCTTATGGTCTCGGAGATCTATTCACTCATACGGACAGTCGGACAGACGAACATGGTCCAATCGCTACCCGCGTTTTTTCCCATGGAACTTATGGTGTGCCACGCCTCCTTTTGCCTGTTACATACATTGCACAAATCTATAATACCCTTTCACACTTTGTGTACAGGGTATAACAACAACAATGTTTATAATCATTTATAATATGCATTTTACAAATTGGCAACTTGTATGGGGCGTTGCACTGTCAGAGTGCATGTATGTGTTTGTGTGTGTGTGTGTGTGTGTGTGTGTGTGTGTGTAGTTGTGCATGCTGCATTCTGTTGTTCTCTGACTGCGCATCAATTAGACTAATTGCGCATTTAAATTGGCAAATTAACAGCCCGTATGTGTGTGTGTGTGTGTGTGTGTGTGTGTGTGTGTGTGTGTGTGCATGAGAGTATATAAATTTGTTGTGTCTCTGCGCAATGAACCTGCATTTCTTTCAAAGAAAAAAATATTTATTTGTACAATCAATTTTGCGTGAAATCAAATAATTGTAGCTTGGCGAAATGCTCTCATTTTTTAAATCAATCTTTTAAATACATAATTTTAAAGAACCTTTAAAAATGTGGCTCAAAATGCCATTATCAATGAAAAATAAGGCAATATACAGTGTAATTATCTTCTTCTTTTAACTGGCCATAGCAAACTAGCTTGGTACCAATGATATCAGTATCATTTGCGTATACGAACAACTGGAAACTCTTACAATATGTGTTCCGTTTCTATATAGTTCGGTCTTTCGCAAAAAATTCTGCATCACAAAGTTGGAGAGGCTGCCCTGTCTAAATCCTCGCGCGGTATCTATCTTCATAGAAGCGTGTAAGAGTGTTGCAGTTGGTACTTGGTTTCTGGTGAAAGAGGCTGAAAGCTTCTGATTGCCTTACACTTGGGCATGATAGGCAGGGTGATACCGGTCACTACCTTAACCTAGTTGAAGCCTAGGATAGCTGCCCTAGTTACCACCCTGTGACTTCCCTGAGCTCCAAATGGGTTGTGGATAGGTTTTGGGACCTGCCGCGTAATCCTCGTGCTCCTCTTGTGGTAGATCATATGCCTTCTCCTCTTCATCGTCATCTTCCCGTGTCCCTTTGGATTCCCTTTCCCGTTCTCCTTCCACTTCTTACACTTCCTTATCTTCATACTAAGACCAGCTTCGCATATTGGTAGGGCATTTGGCAAATGTTGTTCATTGGTCTACCATGCTTCTATTTTCAGTACTTCGAAAAACACAAACAAAACATTTTTATTCCATTTCGTCACACGTTTCTTACACCGAAGTTGTTTTTTTCATTTTTAATTGAATTCTTTTAAAATGGCTTTGGGAATAAAATTTGAAATTAAAAACACAGAGGGATCCGCTAACTGTTCCCAAAATAACACAATTGTTCAATATTGCTTTTTTACTTAGACCCGACAAACTTGCACCGATAAAAAACTTTAGCCGTTACTTGGCGCTTGAAAGAATTGAAACATACAGCTGTGAGTTCTCTCAAAATTGACATAAAGTGGCCGAAAACAACAACAGAAACCTCTCATAAACCTTCATGCTATTCTTTTCACTCGTCTGTGGACGCCGCTAACAAAGTATACATGCAAGCGTAACACCATCAGGGCGTAGCACCATCCTATCATATTAACAGATTAGAGTAGGTCTTACCCCCATCATCAAGAAACGCTTAAAGTAGGTTCAAAGAATGAACACTGATATATAGAGCGCTTGGTGGTATACCGAATGAAAACCAATGGGTATAACTTCAAAATCTCAGCTTTTTTCGTTACTCATTATTCCAACAGTATCGCTTTCTGTCTAGCTCTCAGGCGCTATTCTATCTTTGCTATGGCTCTCGCTATACTTTATTGCTCTGACAAAATAGAGTTCTTCCTTTGACTTTTTTGGCGTGTACGCCATCATTTGGTTAGATGATTTACTTGACATTTAAAAGGGGGTCAGAAGGTAGAGGATGCTATTAGAAAGCTCGTTTAAAGCGTTGACTGAGAAACAAAAAGCTCAGCGAGCAATGCTCACGAACATGGCGCTTAATACTCATTCCAATAACATACTATAGGACCGCAGTTTTTCAAATCGAGTATCTAAAAACTGACTTTAAATCTGTGAACAGCAAACCCAAACATAGCACTCACTATTCAAAGTCATGATATACGACTTTACGACTTTTTATGCAAAGAAGCTAAAATATTGGAATTACAAAAACTGACTTACAAAAAGCTGTTCCGTAATTTATCTTTCATAAAATTGTTGCGTTTTTTCTATTTCTTTTTGTCAACATGACTGAATTGAGCATGTTTTTCATTCAATCTATTAGTTTTTGAAATGGATTAAAAATTCATAAAAATGTCCAGCTTAGATCTACCACATATGTATGTATAAAGTAGCCCTGTCATTCATGAAATAGTTTAGCAGCTAAAAATGGTCTCAAACTCCATTTAAATGGCTTTAAATTTTGTGAAACAATTTTTTGTCTGGTTTTGTTTCCGGTTGTTTTTGCACTTGCTGAGCTCCTGCTGCTGTTTCCAGGCCGCACTTTTTATTTTAATTTGCGGCCATCAAAGCACAGTGCCAAAAGCCAAAAAAAAAAAAAAAAAATTGCATTCAAAAAATAAAATACTGAAAACTCTGCGTGCAATGGCGCCAACGCTACAGTGAAAGCTATCTAGTTAGTATCTGTGCCTCTGTGTTAGTGAGCAAGTGGCACTTTGTGTGTGTGTGTGTGTGTGTGTGTGTGTGTGAGGGTGTGGTAGTAAAAACCAATTTTGTTAGGCTAAAACTGCCACACTTACGCAATATATAAAGTAAACATTCAGCAGTGGGAATGCTTTGAAATATATGGGGTCATATTATCATTCTAATGAATCTAAAAAAAAATTTTAGATATAAAGGGTGTTGTGCCCGAAATCACTTTAAGCAGATTTTGCATTTATTTTACTTAGAAATTTTCATGAAAAATTCGACGCTCCAACGTTTTTATGTAAGTGCAATTTAAAAAACACTTCGGAGGCGTTGAAATTTCGTTGGAAGCGATATTTGATACAGCGAAGGAAAGGTTTTGGTTGAAAGCGATTGCTCATTATCATTTTTAAAACATTTTTTTTTGATTCGACATTTTATGAGAAAAACTTAATATAGAAAAATGGTTAATTGAAGACCATTAGTGTAAAATTAGGTTTCCTTCTCTACGGAGTAGCTTATTTGACATAAAATTATTTTTTTTTCAAAACTATAATTTTTTTTCATATTTTGCTTGTTATTTGTATTAAAAACAAGTTTGTTAATAAAAAAGGAGTACAAGATAAATGTGCAAAATAAAAGCAGGTTGCTTGCTATATGAAATTAGCAACCTGTACTTCTTCTCATATATTTTAAAGATTCACAACAAAGAACTTTGAAGTCTTAACTTCTTGGTTGGATCTTGAGCCGGAGTAAACATTTATAAAAAAAAGAAGTCTATTTGTATACAAAAGCGGTTATTTGCTAAAATGTGGCACACACAGTGTATTTCTTAAAAAAGAGGACTAATTGAGCTATAAAGGTTTCTTAAAATTGTCAAAACAATATTTGTGCTTAATAGAGCAAGAGTTGCGCTGATTTGTTTTCCTTAAAAACAATGTTATTTGCTTATATTCATAAAAATGTTTTTGTGCATTCATTTCAATAAAGGTTAATTGCTGACATGGATTACACTAAAAATGGTTATTTGTAGGAAGGAAAGGTTCACAGCGTAGTGGTTTATTGGTAAAGAAAAACTTTCCGTTAAAATATGTGCTTTTAATCTCTAGACGGTTTTGCTTGAGCTTTTATTTTAATTGTCTTTACAAGTTCGTGCGTCAGATGTTTTGTTGTTAGATTTCTCACACTCTCCAACATATTTTTGTCTAAAATCAGCTTAAATTGTTAACTTGCAATTAGAATTGGTTTGCAATTTGGTTAAACGAGATTTGTGGCTTACACCTGGTAACCTAGTAATTTAGTGGGCACAAAAAAGGTTAATTGCTGAAATTTATTACACTTCAAACGGATATTTGCAAGTGAGAAAGTTGCACAGCCTTTAAAAATTCGTCTGCAAGATGCTTTCTTGTTAGATTTCTCACACTCTTCAAGATAATTTTGGCGGAAAATCAGTTTGAATTGATAAACAACAAATTGCAGTTGGTTTGAAATTTGGTCAAAGGAGATTTGTGTCAGAAACCCGATAGACTAAATTAGTGGGCACAAAAAAAGATAGCTAAGATTCTACGTCATCTTTTCGCTTCATTATTATTATTGAAATCGTTAACAAATAACCTCGAATTTTTTTAAAGCCTAGATTGCGATTCCGTAATTTGAGTGCTCACTGTACAGACTCCGACATGCAGCTAAACAGCAGGCATATGCATCACATACATGTATTCACATTGCACGTATTTATTTTTTGACCAACTTTCTAGAGTATTTTTTTTTTATTAAATAAAATATATATATGTAAAATTTATAGTTTTGAAATTTAACAACAAATGCTTAGCACTTGAGCTCCCTCTCTGTTTTTTTTTCGTTTGTTTTGTACAATTTTAATTAAATTTCTCAACTCTTTGACGCCAGAGACTTGCCGCATAATTTGTCTATGCACGCATAACAAGAAATAGAGAGAGAGAGAGAGAAAGAAGAGAGCGTGATAGAGAGAGAGAGAGAGCGGAGAGGGAGCGAGTAACCGCATTGCTGTTGCAGCTCAAATGGCAGCCTGAGCATCAATGCCAACTGCAAGTTGTGGCCAACACAAACCTGCAACATAAAGACTTCAGAGAAAGAGAGAGAGAGAGTGAGAGAAAGAAAGAGAGACACAGAGAAAGAGAGAGTGAGACACAGAGAGAGAGAAAGAGAGAGAGAAAAAGAGAGAGCGAAAAAAGTGTATAGAGAGAAATGCTGTGCATGTGTTTGTGCAAAAGCCACAAAAGTGTTGCATACTGCTGGGGGCAGTCGAAATGCAAGCTTCAACCGCAAAACTCATGCTAAGCTGATGTGTGTGTGTATGTGTGTGTGTGTGTGTGTGTGTGTGTGTGTGAGTGTGTGTGTGTGAGTGTGTGTGTGTGTGTGTGTGAGTGCGTTTGACTTGTGCGTGTGAGCGGGCAAAGGAATATTAATAGTTGTTGAAGTTTGTTGCTTTTGTTTTTTTTTGTTTTTAGCAAATGTTTCAAAATGGTGTTTTTCTTGCGTTTAGCAAGTGTCATTTTTTGCGCTCTTGTTTTGTAGCTGTTGACATTTTAAAAATGGCTGCCACAATGCATTTTGCATGCACAAAAGATTGTGTGAGTGTCATTGTGTGTGTGTGTGTGTGTGTGTGTCTGTCAGTGTGTGTGTGTGTGTGTCTGTCAGTGTGTGTGTGTGTGTGTGTGTGTGTGTGTGTTTCTGTGATGAGATGCAGCAACAATACAGCCAACAAAGCGCTGCCAGCCAAACTGTACAAAAAGATTTCAAATGTTTGTGTTCGCGCTGGACAGTGAGTGATAAAAGTTATGAACTCCTTGCGGTATTATCAGACTGAGCTGTTACCATTAGCTATAATACTCCTACGAGGCGTCTAATGCGTACTGATATTGGCCAGCGAATGAAGCGGGCAACAAATTAACTGATCCAAAATACAAAAACACACATTTTTGTGAAAAAATAACTTAGAGCTTAGTACAATGTTCTTTCGTAGAAAGTGCCCCAAAATAGAAATAAGTTTCACATTCGACTTCTTTGTTATAGCAAGAGTACTTTTCAAAAAGAGATAGTAATCGTTGCTGCGGATCTAACGAATGTGATAAAGGGGAAGTACTAATTCCAAGCCTAATTTTTCGATTCTTTTATTTCGTTGAATGAAAAAGTAAAATATTGATGTTTGTTATACAGGCCGATTGTAAATAAAAACCTACTTCTCTTCTTAACTGGTCACAACAACCCGTTATCGGGCTACGGCCTGATGTGAATACATTCTTTCATTGGAATTGTGGTTTTACGTGGAGGGTCCCAAACCCTACGCACAACGCTCTTAAGGCCTACTGATCTGGAAAGAACCCAGTGTCATTGTTAGTCGTCTCATACGACAAGCTTTGACCTGCTGAGGTGGTTTTCTCTAACCCACACGGGGGGAAAACCTACTAGAACTTCTTCTTGAATTCTAATGTCATTTTAAAGCTAAGTCAAATTGTATCCACGTATAGCTGCTTTCGTTTAAACGCAGTAAATGTGTTATCGAACTTAGATTATGATTTTATCACCTACATAACGCAATATCAGGTTTGTTCAAGTTTTCACTTTCGGATGGAACTTGCGTAAGTCTTTCAAGTTGCAAAGCTTTCAGACAATGAAAACGTTATATTCCTTAAGGTTCATTAAAAATTCGGTACTTAAACCGCCTAAGCAATTAAAGGGAAATTCGTAAGAAATTTGCTATTAAAAAGGCAAGGGAATTGGTTGAGGTGGTTACCTAATTGATTATGTTTGATTACATGAGTTGAGGGAGTTAGAGGTACTGATGACGTCATCATGTTATCATTTTATTCATATTTTTTTTAGAAAAAGATGAAGCAACGAACAAGATATTCTAATTTCTAAAAAGAGCATCGAAAATGCACATAATTGTGATGACGTAATATATCGACGGCCGCCAAGTATCTTAGCTTATAACTATGACATAGTATCGATCCTCCTAATGACAAACTGTGCGCGTTGCCAGAAAGTTTTAAGCGCAATAAAATCAAAAAGGTGGCAATGCTTTCCTTTTGTTATTTTCAGTAAATTGTTAAACTTGTCTATATTAAAAAGAGTTTCGTTTTTGGGTAAATTTTATTTATTTAAAATAATTGCGGTTTTGAGATGCAAAAAAATTGATATTGTTTTTCCACACATTTTCGCGCATTTATTTATTTAAACTTTTCATATTTATTTTTTTGGTTTTTTTTACGCTTGTTTGAACTTTCAACCGCAATACAATAGCGCGTTTGTAATTTTTAATGATATACAAATATTTGACACACACTCAAACATGTGAGGGACACACACACACACACTATTACACTTGCTCCTTTATGCTAATTAAATGTAATTTTTAATGAATATTAATTCAAGTGACATTATGAAAATATGTATTTATGTTAATTTGCAACTAACCTTTCTTGCCCTCTTTTATCTATGGTTTTTTCTCCTCTGGTTGAAAATCCTTCTTTTTGCTGTTGTTGCTGTTGCTGTTCTGTCTACAGCCGCTTGTTGTACATTTTTAATGTATTTTTAAGTAATTTACTGCAATGGAAAAACAAAAAAGCGTGAAAAATATGCAAATTAGCAACAGCTAGTAAAGGAAAAGCGAGAAAAGTTTAAAAATATATACAAGTGGCATACATAACTTTGGGCTAACACCTCGCTCTTACTTACTTTTGAATCCTTTCAGTAGAATTCTTACATATTAAAATTTCAAATAAGCTTTGCCATTTCTTCTACAAGACCTTTTAACTTTTCAGCCTTTGAACTATGAGAGAGAGCAACAACACAAGTGCCAACATTTTGCTCATTACATATGCTCACATATGTGCAAGTGAGTGTGTGTGTGTGTGTGTGTGAATGTTTTTGCGTTATTATAACACTAATTATGTCATACATATGCAAAAGTAGCAAACAAGCTGCCCCGATCTGCCCCCAAGCCACGCCCACTTGAGTCGACTCAAGTACGAGAAAGCGACGCGTGTGCAAGCCACTTAAATGTTAACGTATTCATGAGTCGACGACATGTAATGGTGTGAGTGTTGCCACTCGAGTGTCTAACTGCAGTACGTCTGTGTGTGTGAATGTGTGTGTATGAATGTGTATGAATGTGTGTGAATGTGTGTGTGTGCGTCTAATTTAATTAAGCATTCTTCTGCTACTTAACTCGCCATGCACATCAAATGCATGAGGAAGAAGAAGAAGCAGCCTGGAAAATGGAAAATTATGCTAGCCACCACAACGAAGGTGTGTCAAAATTAATGATGGACACAGCTTGAAAGATGGCTGCAAGTTATGCGATATATTTTCAAAAAAGTTTTATGGCATCTTGCAGTTTATTGGAGCACTTTTTATGGAGCCAAATGAAGCAGCTTGGCAATGTTTTAACATGAAAATGAATATTTGCATTTTATATGATACTAGGGACCTCCGCCTCCGCTCGCCAACCTTCGTTGGCTACCCTCTTGATGTAGATGATATTCTTCCTCCCGTTCACTTTCACGTTCCCTATTCTTTTCCTCCTCACCCTTCTCGTCTTCCTCTCGCTCCTTCTCTTCATCTTTCTCTTCCCCTTCATCATTCTCTTCCTCTTCCACATACTAAGCCCATTTGCGGATATTGGTAACAGTTTTGGGTAGTTTAACTTTATTTTGTCCACCAAAATTAAACTTTTTTCAAAATTTTCTTTGGTAAAAACTATTCTCTTTCCAAGATTTATAAAATTAATCAAGTTGGTTCATTTTTCGTAAAACCGTTTCTCGTAACATTGTGATTAAGAAGTCTAAGCCTTAGATAACATCGTCACACAGTGGGAGAGCCAGTTAGCTTCTCTTTGTCTTGCTATACAAAACTAAAAAAAGACTTTGGGAGAATTCTGTGAACTAATTTAAAATAGACGCATTTGACACTCTTATGTCTTGAAATCATGCCTACTGCTACATAAATGACTAAGAGATGCCGCTACCATAAGCTATTTTTGATCGATCGATTTTACATCCAAGACTCGTCATTAGATGTTTTACATCAAAAATGCCATCTGGCATGCGTCAACGCTAGTGTCATCTCAAGCTTTTTAGTTTACTTTCATCACGGCATGCACGCAGCATAACAATCAGTTTTGCACATACGATGCGTCATAAGATATTTTACATCAATGTGCCATCTAGCATGCGTTATTGGTAGTTTCATCTCAAGCATTTTAGTGTGCTTCCATCACGGCATGCACTCAGAATACGAGTCAGTTTTACACCCAAGAAGCGACATTATATGCTTTATATCAATGCGCCATCTAGCATGCGTTAACGCTAGTGTCATCTTAAGCTTTTTAGTTTATGTCCATCACGGCATGCAAGAAGCATAACAGTCGATTTTACATCGAAGACGCCTCATTACATGTTTTACATCAAAGAACTCATTAGATTATTGTTTGGCGTTTCTATTGTTAATAAATAACATAGAACTACGACAAAATATAATTATGATGAACGATTTCTATGAATTTTAAATTGCATTTTAAGAAGTCTGTTTCATCATTCCAAAATTCATAGAAAGCGTTGCTTTTTGTCCATTGGGCTCGAAAACGGTGTAGTTTGTGCTATAACGACATCAACCCCTTCCTACTTCAATATAGAAGATAACCTCCCTTGTTCACCGAAACTACTAGATACACTAGAAATACTATACAAACAAGTTTTGGTGTTTAGAAGTACATATTTTTATTTCGTAACTGAAGGTTGAACTTGATATATTCGATTTTAATATGTGTTTAGAATCAAATTGCATAAAAATCCTATTTGCGCATCTATTTTATCTTTTTCCAAGCCAAAAACTTATAATAAAAATTGTATAAAATACTTAGATTTTTTTTGTTTTTCTTTTTTTTTCAACAGCTTCTATGCATAAAACTTGCTTTGATTACTAAAAATATATATGTACAAGCATAATCGAATTCTATTTCAAAAGCCAATTAGAAATTCAATTGAAATAAAAAAGAAAAGTCGAGTGAAAATCAAAGTCAACAAATTTGATTGAAAATTGTCTATAAATGTAAATTTTTCCATATATTTGTGCAAGACGCAGTAAATAAGTTACGCATACGCATAGTGGTACAAACAGGCATATTGAGAGATACTCACACACACACACTCATTCAAAGTGGTCCTTACATTCACGCAAATATGTATTCAATTAGGTTTTTTTGTGCAACTTACTTTTGGCCTAAGGGTTAAGCCCGGTAACTCTTTGCAGTTGTATGTGTAAAAGAGTGCATTTTTGTATCTGTGAGTGCGTCTGGATTGAATATTTGTTTGCATTGGGTTCACTTTGGTATTTATAAAATTGAAAATTCCAAATGCATATTTAAACATTTTTGCAATCATAAATTTACAAGCAGTATTTTGTAGCTGTTGTTTTTCTTGTTGTTGTTGCAGCCATTATTTTGATTTTTACTAAAATGTTGCATGAATGTTTTAATTCAATTTGATTTTGCGTAAGAGTTATATCTAATTGCTGCTGAGACTGAGCCAACAGATTGAGATATGTCAGTTCATGACAAAAATTGTTGCATAAAAGTGTACAATGTTATGTACTTGCAGCTTTTGCTTAACCTACGTTTCATGTTGCATGTTTATTAAAAATGCTCAAAGCATTTTGCACAACTTGCAAATTCCAGCTTGCACCTAAAACTAACGAACATTTTCTTCTACATATGTTGCTAACATGCAAATTTTAGACGCCTTGAATCTATATAGATATATGGGCTATTATTATACCCTGTACACAAAGTGTAAAAGGGTATTATAGCTTTGTGCAATGTATATAACAGGCAGAAGGAGGCGTGGCAGACCATATGTTCCATGGCCACAAATGATCAGGTTCAATACTCGAGTCTATATAGAGATGTCCAACTGTCCGTGTTGTAACGTGTTTCTCAGAGACTATAAGAGTTAGAGTAAAAAAGTTTTACCAAAAGATGCGCATTTTCCCGGAAAAGTGCAAGATTATCGATATATGTCGACACCTCACCACCTTCCGCCGTGACTGAATTTCGCGGTTTACAGCCGGTCCGTTAAATCTATCAACTTGAAACTCGACAGTGGTTTGCGTCGTATTAATGTGCATCTATGTTACAAAAATTATTAAAATCGGATAAATACATAAAAAGTTATAGTCAAAAATATGCTGAATTGGAACTTCCCAATAGGAAAATGTTTACAGGCTAATCGATCTTATGAAAAGATACATATCGTTCCCATTTTACCGTATTAAGTGTTTGTAAAGAAAAACGGTTAGAGAATAACACCACAGCAGGTCAAAGCGACTAACAATGACACTGGGTTCTTTCGAGAACAGTAGGCCTTGGGACCCACCACGTAAAACCAGAATTCCAATGGAAGAATGTACATATATACATCAGGCCGTAACCCGATAACAATTTGTTATGGCCAGTTTAGAAGAAGAAGAAAGAAAAGGGTACAGGGTATTCCACTGTCGGGCACCGTCCCGACTGTCTGCATCAAATTTTAATTTTTTTTTGTTGTTTAGCATTTATGTTGCTTGTATCTATTACATACATGTAGATGCAGATACATATCTAGCAATTTGCATATGTAGGCTTAAAACCACAGCAGCGTTGCTCTGGTTGTTGCCACATTATGAGCTAGCTGTTGTTGCTCTTGTTGCAGGCTCAGCCAAGCATGCAGTTGCAGTTGCATGCCTCATTCATACTTACTTCACATTCACGTGCCATGCCAACTGTGCGATGTCTGTTTATGGCCTGCCATTTTCATATTGAAAATCACTGAAGTGGCAGCAATGCTCTACCGCCTGCCCCCTAATGCCCCAAGTACCCTAACTTCTGCTAACTACAAACCCTTTCAACAACCCGGAACATGGCCAACATCACCATCAACAGCTAAAACAGACTTTATCATTAACGTTATGCGCCTTTTTGTGTGGTAATTTTTGGTTCTTTAGTACAAAACAAAAGCAGCGCATGTTAATTTTAATAGCAGCTCACACATGCAGATACACATACACAGTAAACCACACACACAGATACAAACACACACAGATACACACACACACACATATGCGTTTTATATAAAAGTTTATAATGAGCGCTGTTTAGCTGCAGTTACTTCAAGTCCCAATAGACGTCCATAAAAGCATGTGCATCATAATATTTTTATTGCCTTAATATTATTTTATGTTTTTACACTCTATCTATTAAATGTGAAAGTCAGGATTAGCTAGAAATAACAGTTAGATTTGGCGTTATACTGTTTATGGATTTGTTCCAGATATTAGCTCTAGCTCTAGAGTTTAAGCTCCGCAAATTGCTGGTGTACTAAGAAAGAGCATTCATGCATTCATTCAATTACACATTCATGTCCAAAATGATATAATGCATGCAAGACACAGAGTCCAATGAATTAAGTTGAATGAGTGTATGGAATAAGTGGGATATCACTAAGAAAACATTCAAACCAAGTGACAAGGTATTGAGTAGTGTGAAAATGCAGAAGAAAAAGAAGGTGGTTCTTTTCATGGTTGTTGTGAAATTAAGACTTTTTAAGTGCGCAATGAGAGTACTGAGTACAATGAGTTGGAAGTTGCATCACAATTGTTAGCCGATAGCCACGAATTTTGTATGGCATAGTAATCAATTGTTAACGTTGTTGTTTTTGGTTTTAAAGCATTTCTGGCTAGCAATTGTCGTGCATCGGAACTTAGAATATTTCAAATATATATGCAACATGCCACACACAGGTTGAGATCTCTAAAATCGATATTACGTCGAAGTTTGAGTCAGTAACTTAAAAGTTTTAAATAAAAGTTTTATAATAAGTACGTATCGATACCTGGAAGTAGTAGTGTAACAACTACATTGATGCATCGAAAAGATCGATGGTTGACCTGTAATTTTCCTATGTTCCCGTACATGCGATGCAACGGCACAACACCGATGATTTGAAAACCATCGAGCGATTTCACGATCTCTTACACCGCCCTATTATTATCTAAAGTATCGCTAGTTAAATTATTTCAAGATCATGCCAAAGTAAGACTTACTCTCAATTTTTGATGCATAATTATGCATGTGCAGACCCCAATAGATGCATGAGCCAACTCAAAGGTTGTTCTCAGATCCAAGCCAAACTCTCAGTGATTGCAGAGCTGCAATAACTGCATACTTAGTGCTCTAAGAAGCTATTTCGGTTAATTAATTTCAGCTTTCATGAAGTGCAGATAAGAGCTCGACTATCGAGTTTCGCTTTTGAATTCAAGTAAAAACAAATACAAGAATAAACTTTTCAAATTGAATTCAGAGCCGGCGTCAGTGTATCCCTAAGCCGGAACTGCTAAGACTTTATCGTTGTTACTTGCTTTTAATAAAGAAATGTGTAAATATGGCCGGGGTCTGTTTCCAACATGCATGCATAGAGATACAATGACATACAGAGAGAGAGAGAGAGAGAGAGAGAGAGAAGGTGAGGAGCATATTCGCTTGGCTGTCATTGCCATTGCATCCTTTTGCCTGTGAACAACGCTTCCTTGTGCCTGTTTCACCCCCTCTTTTGGAGCATGTTCACTTCTGCTGCTTTGACTTTTTTGTGTATCTTATGGATACGAAGCGTACACAAAATGCCGCCTGCATTTTTACATAATTACATTTCTGGCGGCGCGCATTTTGTTGTTGCTGTTTATACACAAATAACCGACTTTTGTTGTACTCTTTGTTGGTGTTGTTGTGTTTTGTTCTGTTTAGTTGCTAATTTATTTGAATATGCATTTGGGTTGCTGCATTGCATTCACTGCAGACAGAGGCTACCCCCCTTTCTCTCTCTCACTCTGTCGCTGTCTCTGTCTACTGCCGCTTTTGTATTTATTTTGTGTGCAATTTTACAGCTACCGCATCGCTGTCTTTTGTTTACATGTTTAAATGTATCTCACAGATACATGTTAGCAAGTCTATGTATGCAGTATTTATACTTGTTACTTCTTGCACCCAACAAATTTTCCGCTCGAATATTTATAAAGTGCAAAATTGTAATTACTTCAATTGCATTGTATGTTGCTTTTCCTTCTTTATTGTGTTCTCGCTTTCTCTCTCTTTTGAATTCTGTGTTCTGCATTTCTATTTGTTATCTCTTTTGTGGTACTTTATGTGCATTTTTTGTGCTTGGCTGCTTTTTTTAAGGTTTCCCACTTTAATTGCTGCAAAAAGTGATTTACTTTGGAATAATACTCTTTTTTTCGCCGCATGTTTGTTCTCTTAGTCTGCGGCACATTCTAAGCTTCCCTCTTCGATTTCTTATTAAACGCTGCGGTTGGTAAGGCGAAAAGCAGAAAAAGCTGTAAATAAAAATTGACTTTTGACAGACAACGTTTTTATACACTCTTTGGGCATTTTGCTGGTAAGCACCGAAAAGGGAGTTTTTACATGTCGTAATATATCCATGAAAGAAGTGTCGAGAGACAGATCAATTTGTAATTCACAAGCAGTTTTCAAACCAGAAAATTTGTGAGAATGATCTTATGACAGTAAGGCCGCCATTAGGGCGTTTGCAGGTATCAGAATAAACTCCAAGCTGGTTCGGGAAAGCTGACTGAAGGTGGACCTTCTGGAACAACATAACACACTCTCACTTAGATGGTTCCCCGGTCTCACAAACAACCCCGGGAATGAACTTATGAATAAGCTGGCAAGAGACGGTAAGGCTATCAAGAAAGCTATTGACGAAAGCATAACAAATACATCAGAAATTTCTGGCATATACTAGTTAAGTGACAAAGTGCTTAATATGCGAATACAGCACAAAGTTTTGGCGTATTTCGAAAACTCCTCTAAAAACGCGATTATGCTCGTGATGTTTAAGCGCTTGTTACACGAAGCGAGATTTTCCAGTGAGAAAATCTCTCTCGAGTTTAGAATGCATTCTAATATTAAGCAAATCCCATAGGGTTGCAGGCGACACAATGTACAGGCGATATTACCGTGCCTACAAACTTAAGTTTGTTTAAGATTTGATACCAAATTTTATAGGCGAGTAGATTTTTGTGTGTATGTTGCAAGTTATTCGGGAGTGTGCCCGAAATATCTTTCAATCGAATTTCAAAACAAAGCAATTTTTTATTGTGCCAGATACCTTTTTATTGCGGATTTCCATCAAAAAGCAATTCCTCAATGTGGCAGAACTATTTTTGAGGGAATCGAAAACCTAACATCGACTGAGGCAATGCCCTCTAGAATCTATAGATTTCTGGAACGCCCCTGATTAATACAATTTTCATGGCAAATAAGAATTCGAATATCTTTAGAGCATCTTTTATAGAAAATATAAAAATTCACTAAATATTTTCGGCTCTTCAATAAAAAGATTTCGAGCACCAGCATTTGCCTATTGCTTTTCAAAGGGAATCTTACGGCATCTTGATTTATTTTCTTTGCCTTACAATTGTTTTATAATTAGTCAGATAATTCTTAGATTTCATTTGAATCTGTCTTTTGTAAAGGTTTCCTTGCTTTCTTCAAGATTATTTTGTTTAATCGGCAAATTTCTTTAAAGTTGAAATTCGGTTGGGAACACGTCGAGAACTCATATAATGATAATTTACCTTCAAATCTCTTAAACTTAACCATGCCTGTCGTGTGTTGCATACCCCACCTCATAGTTAATTTACCCTTTTTAAGTAGGGTATACAAGCTACTTTTTTCCTCTCCTTTTACTAGGTTCTGCGCTTTGATTTCTACTCTTTTTTTCTAATCAACTTGTAACCGCAATTGGCGCATTGAACCAGGAAAGCATATTGAATGCATTGTTGTTCTTGTTGTTGTTGTTGGTGCGTGTTAATTACCTTTTATGTGGGCTTCGTTAGCTACTCTCTCGTGTTGTTGTTGTTGTTGTGCTGACATATTATAGGTTATGAGCTCCTCCCTACGCTCTCTTGTTGTTGTTGTTGCCATAGCTGTCGCTGTGGCTTTTACAGTCATGTCAGGAAGTTTAGTCACACGCATAAACCGCAGCAAGTTTTTGGTCTAAGCGAACTTTGCGTACAAGAATTTTTGTACAACTTCTAACTAACTTTTGGCGCGCATAAATCATTTTTCATTAACACCACATGCGTGATGGCACTTAAAAACAAAAAAAAAAAAAAGGAAAAAATAGGGCGGAAAAGCTGTAAAATCTAGGAAAGCCAAGTTTACTAGCAGCCTTGGCTTAGACCAACAAAATTCCTGCTGCTTGTTTTCATTTATGCGCTTTGCATGTTCGACTTTAATTGAAATATAGCAAGAAGCTGACCCCAAAAAACAAGCTCGGCATAACAAGTAAAATGCTTGAGGCAAGAAATTCCAACTATAAGATACTCCGAATGCAACGACGTGTAAAGACGCTTAAATATTTAATTGAATTTTAGTGCAGCTTGTGGTTTAGGTTGATAAATTCCAGTTAGAAGGACCCTGTTGCGTATCGAAACATAAGCACTTCATTGAATTTTGATCACTTTTGTGTGAGCTGTAATATTTAAAAGCATGTAAATAGCTCAAGAAGGGTGATCCCACGGTGTGCGCTAACCACCGTTGTATTAGTCTTATTTCTATTGCATATAAGGCCAAATCGAGTGTAGCGTGTGAAAGACTAAAGCATTTGCGGAAGAACTGATTTTGAATCTTATTAGTGTGATTTTAGACCTGACAGATATTCAGCCTACGCCAAATCCTGTAAACGAAGTACGAATACCAAATCGGCACCCATCATCTCTTTGTCGATTACAAAAGTTGAAGGATTGCTTATATGCCGCACTGTCTGGGTTCTTCTTCTGCGACGCTGCAGAATGGCATGATGCAACAAACGCAGCTCCGTCTATGTAGGAAGGAGCTTCTTCTTTTGATAGTAAGCGAGACTTCAGATAAGACAATGACGTCTTCTACAACCTCTTCAACATTTGAGGGAGAATGTTTTGCGAAAGGCTGAAGTAAATCGGAACAGAACCATGTTCTCTTAGAGTGTCCAGTGGCTTGGATAAGTAGATAATATCGGTAACATTGCTTTTAATAAGCGAGCAGTGACCGAAGCCTTTGCGGCTATTAAAAGAGAATCTGGCAGGGTGCGACTGATTGTAATTGAGAGCAAGACAAAGTATATGTTTTCTTCGAGTAGAGAGACACAGCGGTTGGACACTCAAAACTTTTACTGTTGTCAAGGATTTCATCTATGTTGGCACCACCTTCACGATGAAAAACGTTGTCAGCATGGAGATAAAGCGAAACAGATGTTACTTTAGCCTCTATAGGCAAATGAGTAGTAGACACCACTCTCGGCAGATGAAACTAACACTCTATAAGACGCTCATACTTCGTCTTTTGCTTTATGACGCCGAAGTATGAGTGATGACACAGCCTGATGAAAATTGCTTCGGAGTGTTAGAACGGAAGGTACTCTACGGGTTCTTATGGCCCAATGTATACTTATAAAGGTAACGTCGTCGCAGCGGCGTCAGCAGCGCAGCTTCTTAACTTTTCATTCTCTTGCGAATTTCAACGACGAATGTTGTGTGTCGCGCATGTTATTTCAGCTTATGTTATGATTTTTATGATATGTGTATGCATTGCTTTATATTTAAAATATCTTTCGCTATTTCAGACGTGTGAGAGTTGTTAAGGGTAGCTCAACGACGACCTTACCTTTATGAGTAAACATTGTTATGGACAGTTCAGAAGAAGAAGAAGAAGCTGTGGATACTTTATACCTTTATAAGCCCAAATGATATTTTGATTTCAGGATTTCGATTCGACTCATTAGATTACTGCTTTGTTTTTTCGGTTGTGCCTGATTTTCAACGTTCTCAATGGTTTTTCTAACTGAAATGGCGAAATCAGCAGATGAAGAACGCTGTCTAGCAGTGACAAGTGTGATTTTGTATCTATCGCTAAGGCATAGACAGTTTGTATGCAACAGTTAGCTACATTTGACGCAACTTTAAGTGTAGAAGTTAAACTCTGTGTATCGGTGTGGCAAACTATGGTATAAAAAAGCTACGGTCAAAAGTATAAGCGCCTCAATGTCCGTTCTGAAAAAATTATAGGCAATATCAAACTCCTGTTTTTGTACATATTGAAAAACTTTTTTATTTAAATTTGGAACCTGCATTAAACTAACTTACTTTTTTTTGATCGTTTTGGTATAAACTTAAAATGGTTGTACCTCAGCACAAGTTTGTCATGCACATATTTTCTTTTCCACAAACTTAATACACACCTTAAAAGTGTAACGCTGATAAAAAAAAATATAATATTTTTTTGACACGCACGCAAAGTTAGCGGCAAACAAGGTACTATAGTACTTGTACTTTACAACATTGAAACTTGCAATCTAGTTTCACTTGACCTTAGTTGAAAAAAGTTTCAGATTTTTGGTGGCTTTACAACATGCATATATAATAAGTACTACAAGTCAAACAAAAGTCAGTTTTGTTACGACTTTTTTTTTTGCTTTGTTATTTTTTTCGCATTGAACCTTGAAAAGAAATTTATTTTAACCTACTTGCAAAAGCAAAAGGAACTTTTTCAAAAAAAAAAAAACTTTTTTTTTCGACCTTTTTTACTTACTTCTTGTAATCAACAACATCGTCCATAAATATTTGTCTGCCCTCGAAGCTGCGAAAAAGTCGCAGCAGCATAAAAAGTAAAATAAAATAAGAATAAAAGGTATATGGTATATATGTATGTATATAGTATATATGTATAAATACAAAATTTGATGCAGAAAGTCGGAACGGTGCCCGACAGTGGAATACCCTGTACCCTTTTTCTTTATAAACACTAAATATGGTAAAATGGGAACGGAAGTACCTCCTTTTATATCTCTTTTCATCAGATCGATATGCCTGCAATATTTTCCTTTGGGAAGTTCCAATTGACAAGTTTTCCTATTGGGAAATAGTTGGCTATTATGGTGGCACAAATCACTTTTATACTCGTTACTCCAGTGTTCTTGGGGGCTCTATTGAAAAATGTGGATGCAGTTTTAACGATTAGGGTCACACGATTAGGTCTCCACACCAAATTTTGTAACGCTAGCTAACATGCGTCCATATCTACACTTAGTTGGCACAGTTTATAGGCGAGGTAGCTTGAAATTATAATTTTTTTTTTATTATAACTTTTGATGTATTTATTCGATTTTGATTATTTTTAAAACATAGATGCACATAAGCACGACGCACATCTCTGAGAAGTTTTGAGTTGATAGATTCAACGAAACGGTCAGACGGACATGTCTATATCGACTTGGAACTTATTGTCTGCCACGCCTCCTTCTGCCTGTTACATACATTGCACAAATCTATAATACCCTTTTACACTTTGAGTACAGAGTATACAAAAATTTGTGAAGCGCGCTCATTATGTACAAGAAGAACAACAAGCCAGCTTGGGGTTGTGGGCGGTGGCGGTTGCGGTGGAAAGGTGGGCCCAAAACGCAGCCAGACTTAACGGAAATTTGCAAAAGCTTAAAATTAACAACAATGGAATTGCTGGACCTGTGTTCTGGGATCCGGGGAAACAGAGGTCTGCAGTGCGCTACGCGTCAGCTGTCGCCGATGTCTGAACTTCATTTTATGCGCTGACAATTTCTCATTATAAAAATTACAGCGCCAGCAAGGCAGGACAACAAAAGAGAGAGAGAGAGAGACAGAGAGAGAGTGAGAGAGACAGGGAGAGAGTGAGAGAGAGGGCAGGCAGATGTAAGAGAGTGTATACCACCGAAATGCAGAAAGATTGTGTTGGAGAGAGAGGTGGGCAAAGCGAGTGGACTACAAATTTTCAGTGTTGATGACAAACAAGTCTGTATAAATGTCAACTGTCAGTGTTGGAAATTTGTTTTCTGACATTGCTATAAACAATGCAAGAGCAACTCTATGTCAGGCGTTCCTCTCTCTTTGTCTCCCTTTGGGGCACTCTCGACAAAAAACGAAAAAAAAGTTATTAAATTAAGAACTTTAAATGGTATACATAAGTAGTTTTATTTTCGCTTGCCAACTTTTGCGCTTATTTTCGCCAAGTTTTGTATTCTTGAGCAAGCTCATTAGCGCCACCTACGGGCCTGTCTGTCTTGCTGTCTACATGTCAGTCTCAGCTTTGGCATATTTGTGGGCGCTTCATAAATCACAGTGCATGTCATTAACTCGCGATAAATCTGTCATAAACAATGCAAGGCACATAAATCGCGCCCTTGCCATCAAGCTCCAACAATGGGCGAAAATGCAAATCAGCCGCTTGCAACTTCGCATGTCGGTAATGTGTAAGCGAGTAAGAAGCTGCATCGGCGTCAAAAGTTGCATTTGCAACTGCCACTGCCACAACCACACACACAAGAGCTCATTTGTTTGGTTGCAAGTGCTTGAGAGAATCTGTGTATCTGTGTGATGTTTGCCACTAATGCTATGCCGAATTTGTGCACTGCTGCAAGGATTTCTTGATGAGGCACATGAATGAGTTACATGTAAGTCTAATAATGGCGTATTGTTAGCGAGGAATTGCAAATCATTAATAAATCTCAGTACTGACATGATTTACAATTACAATGAGTTAGTAGCTAAAAGTGGCTCAGGCAAATTATGCGAATAAGTTTTGAATATATTCGTTAGAAGTGTTTTATTAGTTTTATTAGTGAAAAGATTTTTCATTTAAATTCATTTGCTATCTATTTAGTTCAGTGCTGAGAATGAGTACAGCACAATGTTGTTTTATAGTAATGACAAAGCGTTTTGTGCTATAGGGAGGGAGACAGCAACGCTGACACTGCAGCGAAACTGCATTGATTGTGGAGCAACATTAGTGTGTAGAGAGCAATGAAACAGCTGATAGGCACGCTTATAAATGAGAGTATGAATTCAACTTTCTGAGTCACTACTGCTTACTATGCATGCATGTATGATTACCTTCATGATGAGGTTAGTATGCTCCCTGTTAGGGAGCATTGTGTCCTCCTTAATCGCCAGCAGCTTCTGACTCCCACTCCGGAACTCTGCTCAACCCAAGCAGCGCTTGGCCGCCCTATAAGTTTTAGATTTCGCTCCATTTCGTCTTCGCCTTTAACTTCCCCCCTTCTCCTACGTGGCCGCTTTCACTATTTCGTGGTCTGCCACGGAAGAACGCATATTTAACTGTCAGACCCCTTTTGGTCGAGTCTTCAATGCGGCAGCTCCCAAGACTTGTTAGGGCCAGCTTAGCCCAGTTACGCTCGGGATGCTCCAAGCCTGAGTCGTGGAACAACATTAGCATCAAGAGTTTCACTGAGGAATCCCAATCAAACAGATCCTAACGCATCTGGTTATCGCCGTTGGCTTCCTACTTTTGCCCCGCTCACTTGTTGAGGGGCAAACTAAGAATTCTTAATACAGAGGCTCTGAGGCTGTGACTTGCGGGCAAGGCCGAACACAGACCTAGGACAGTTGAACTAGGAGAAAGAGTGCGAACAGTAGGCTTGCTAATAGAGACTCCCCATTGACACAATCTTCCCGACTTCTGTAGGTAGTCGTGAATTCTACGTAAGGGGACCCCAAAATGCGCATCGGACAGTAACAGAGAAAGCGCTCCGTGGAGTCGGCTTCTTCAAGATAGGCTGCGCAAGTTGGGTCATCAACGAAGCCCATATTGACCAGGTGTTGGCCAATTGTATTGTGACCCGTGTTCAATCCAACCAGGACTCGCAGATCTTTACTCTTCTGAGGAAGTATATATCTGGAGGCCTTTGGATTGTGTTCTTTCACAAAGTGTTACGCTAAGCATACTCCAAGATCATGAAAAGTGACCTGATGTTGTTGAAACCGAATTTCTATAACCTGATCATCTCAAATCGCTCGATTAGGCTATCAGAAAACCATTGCTCTAGGGTATATTTGAGTGGCAACCTATAACCTGCTTTTGTTAGACCATACACAATAGAGTAGAGTGGCCCAATTTTTATTATCAAAAAGGGAATAATAAATTAGAAGTTTTATTAAAAACTGTGCTAATTATATCCTTTTTCGCCTATAAACAGTTCCAAGGTCCATATTTAAGTCATTAAAGTCGTGTGATCTCACTTATCAAAACTATGTTGATCGTTTTTAGATACAATTCCAAAACCACATAAAAACGATTTGCCTATCTTACCTTTTAATTTTTTTATCTCATTTTTGGCTTTATTGCGTTAAAAAATCATTCATATTCGTTAAATGTTTAAATTGTCTATCATAAATTCAGAGAAGCAAATTATAAACTTTCATTTTATGAAGTCAACAACTTATAATAAAAAGCTAATTTGTTTAACTATACTGGCAAAATTTATTTAACAATTCCATTTTAGTTTTGTCAACTTAAATTTAACAAATTTTCGACCTTGCTTTAGCTTTAGCTCGGTTTTGCTTGGCCAATTAAAGTAGTTTTCAAAACTTTTGCACTGCGGTCGACGACCACAAGAGCAACAAAAGTACAGCAACAACTACAACAAACACGACATTGGAAAACTCAACAAACTGCAACTAATTTTAGTGCAATGTGCCAGTTTTTTGTTTTGACATGCAGCTTTAATGACTTAATTTGAAATGCTAGACCAAAAAAAAAGAACTCAAAACTAAAATGGTACAAACAAAAAGTTTCGAACCTTAAATAAAACATACTAGATTCAGTAGAAAAAAGACACCCTTTCCAAGTAAATATTTGCACTGTAGAATTTAAAAAAAATTACAATGCAGTAAAAATTGGCATAAAAAAACAAACTGCAGCGTATCTGGTAACAACAAATGTAATTTCGTAACAAAAGCATTTTACACCAGAAAACAGCTGCAACAACAACAGTCAGAAATCAAAGGCTGCAACTGAAAACGATTTCGCATGTGTTCCAACGATAAACATCTAAAGAATGACGTTGTGCAAAATGCTTCAATTACAGTCGAACATTCAGCTCAAAAGCTAGCAATTTACTTGGCATTTGTAAGGCACAACATTGGCTACTATAGGCAGACCTCCACGCCCTCCACGCCCTCGACCCCCGCTGAACCTTAGTACCCTCGCCCATTGACATGCAAATGACCTTTAATTGATGGCAAGGCGCACAGGTTGACGGCCGACGGTGTTTCAATGATTAAGTGCCATGTGGCCAAATCTGTGTGATTTACAAACCAACTTACAAGAACTTGTAGTATACACACACACACACTCGAGTTGGAGAATTTTTCATTTTAAAATGCGAAAAGAATTTACGGCGGAGTTGAGTTATTTTGCTCTTGTTTTTGCTGTTGTTGCTCTGTCCGTTCATTTTGTTATCGCGGCCGTCTAGCTGTTAAAATATTTATGTGCATGTCTGCAACTGTAACTGATTGTTGATGAGCGGCGCACGTAGATAAACATATCTCTCTCTTTATAGGTAGGTACAGGGTGCTCTTTAAAGAGTAATGGTATATTCGAGTCCAGGTATTGGTTAGGTGAGCAACTCCCACCCCAGCTACAAATCTACGTGTTTCCTGAAATACACTAAAAACCGTTAGATACCCAGACAGATTTTTTTAATCACTCTAAATACGTCGTTAAAAATCTTTTCTTAGAAACACTTCTGAAGCATCCGTGAGTTGCGATTTGGATTATTTCTTACATCCCTGCATACGAAAGAAAAGATAAGATTTTAAGATAGCAAGTTGCTAAGAAGCTTTTGAAGATGGTATAATGTGATAACGGAATGTTCCTAATTCAGTTTCCGAATAATACAAACGAAAATGGTTATTGACTTAGTACCAAATTTTCACCATATAAAAAATTATCTAAACAAAAAACGAATACTGAACACGAATAAACAGTTCCAAATGCGTATTTTAATACTGAAGCACAAGCAGAGTAGTTTTCAAATGAAAATTGTTAAGAAAAACGGGTGTAGCGGGTGTGAAGCCGTCGAATATTCGCCCGATTTGCGTTTTGTGAAGAAATATTGATTTGTCCAAGTACCGAATATTCGACTTTGAGACAAGCCGTCGAATATTCGCCCAATCAGCGCACATCACAAAACAATACCCATTAGTTTCTAAGCGACAGTTTCAAAGCAACGGAGTAAAATAACGACAAAAATGGAAGATATGATGCTAAACAAGTTACCCGACGTAAAGACAAATGAATTGAAAATCAAAGAGAAAGACTGTGGTTTTTGGCTAAATGTGAAAAGGGCTAAACAGCATATTAATAGGTGAGCCGAACCTTGGAAATAAGATGACAGACGTTACGAATTTGAGCAGGGCAGCCCACCTTGAAGTTTGACGCAAAGCTCAGATATGGTATGTCGCTGTTCCTTTTATGCTGAAAATCGATGGTACCAAGAAATCAAAAAACTATCGTTATCGATTTGAAAATAAGAAGATGGGGAAGAGTAAATTTTGTACAATGTTAAATGGTCTTAAACCATTGCAGGATAGCGTAAGTTCAAGAACGAACATTAACGACTTATCATCTACCTCTTTTTTGGCTATTTTGTGTAGGGTTCGCTTTAATGTCAGGTATATAGCCATTGAACCTTATCAAATAAACCATATATTGACATTTTTTTTTGGCCAAACACCCTTTATGTTTACGAGTGAAAAGCGCAGCGCGACAAAATGAAAATTTATCGAGCACATAAAAAAGCAGCAACTCCTACACACACACACACACACACACACAGACTCATAGTACGTCACTCATATGAGTGAGTGCGCATGTGTTTGTACATGCTAATGGCTTTTGCTTGTTAGTATGCGTGTGCAGATTGTGACTATATGATGGGCGTCGTACACTCGCCGCTGTCTTGCCCCGTTCGTCTAGGCGTCTCGCTCACTCATGGCACTTCCGGCGGAAGTTTGCATGTTTTAGTATCATTGGAAAAATCTAAAGCGCGCTAAAATGAACGCTTAAAAAAGCTAAAGAATCATCAACCAACAGAAACTGTGGCAGCAGCAGCAAAAGAGTGGCAACCTTTTGGCTCGGTCATTGTGCAGCGCTTTATGGCTGTTTGTTTATGATCTACAATGGACTGTAGTCTCACACACACACACACACACACACACACACACACACACACACACACATGGAGTGTGCAGAGCATAACAGTAATTGGGGCCGCTTGCCTTTGTTGTCAGTACAGTTGTTGTTGTTGGCTTAAAGTCGATAACATGTCATTTGAGCGTCGCTAATGTCTTCATTTATTTTTAGCATGCCGCGCCTCAGCGCTTGGTTTTTGCAACCTAGAAGGGGGGTCTTCAGGGCTTCTGACCAACATCATTGACAGCACGCTGACCAGCCAATGAACTGGCGCGTGTTTAGGCCAAAACTTTTTCGAGTTTGCTGCTTTTTGTAGCGCTGAGCGGGCATATCTGGTATGTGTGTGCGTGTATATGTGTTAGCCATAATTGGACATCAGTTGGTTTGCGCCTTGTTTACACATGCATTTTATGGACGCTTTAACGTGTCAATTTTGTGTTTGCCACACTCAATGCGTTTTAACCCATTCGCTTTGAGGTTAATGAGCTAAAGCCATGAACTAGCCTTAATTTCGTTCAAAGTTGGACGAAAACAAATCGTTGGGTATATCTGTTAGCTATATGGCTATATTTATGGCTGCTTTGAACTTGAAGTTTCACTTAAATGCACGGCACGCTTTATTCGCATAAAGTTTACGAGCTAGATAAAAGAAAAGTTTATCAGTATACAAAAGTTTCAAGAGTGAAATAAAGGACGACGCAGCGCAAATACTCTTACAGCAGGGAGTTGGATTGCGATTTTGAATATCGTTATAACACATATATTCCCAGCAATATGCATATATCAGGTCAGCTCAGCTGTGGTTTTTTTCAACCAATTCCACAGACACAGAAAACAACTTCGGAAGTTATAGAAAAGAATGCTCTTTTGTTGTAGTAAAGTGCGTTGAATGATTAAAACAAGCTGCGAGCTTGAAAAATCAATTGCAGCATAAAGCATATCAGTTTCTTTCGAAAATCTGTACCTCCAAAGCCAAGTTAGTTCTTAAACAAATGCCTGGCAAACTTCTTAGCCAACTTAATATACTATGCACGCAAAATTTCCAAACAGCTTAGCAAAAAAAAAAATTGTTTTTCAAAGTGCTCAATGTGCCGATTATATGGGGGAGTATACATTAAAGCTGCTTGTATAATGTGATGTCAGACAGACAAAGAGCAACTACTAAAGCAACTGAACTGCTTCGAAGAGAGTGTGCGCTGTGGCAGCTGAAATGAACTCAATGTTGGCTTTCAGGTTTTTGGCAGCAACTTTATAACGTTTTAGCAGTTGGCTGGCTGTTGGCCAAAGGCAAAACTTTTCAAACTAGTGCGTTCAATTGTCACGCACCAGAAGCGCAGACACACACACACACACACACACACACACACACACACACACACACACACAAACACAGACACTACATGGACATAACAGGCTTGCTGTCTGCCAAATTTGGCTTAGCCAAAAAAGGTCCAGACATGTACTCATATTGGCCAAGTGAGGCCTGAAAATGAGCAAATGGTTCACGGCCACACGCAATGCTTCATGGTTTTCATGTTGGCCAAGGCATAATGAAGCATGCTCAGAGCGTTTTAATGCCACATAAGTTGCCATCAGTCAGTGGTAGTAGCATAGACGTACACCTACGTTTGAGCCCGCCTGAGTTGAGCCTTCCAAATGAGGCTAAAAAGCCTAAAAGAAGTTGGCTAATTTCTCAATCAACGAGTTGCGTCAAAAATTTGCTATCCAAAATGTTCTAATTGCGATTGCGTGTGTGTGTGTGTGTGCGTGCGTGTGTTTTTGCCAAGAAATCGAAAATTTGCTGCTCACATGCAAGCAAAACGTTCATCAAAGTTATGAAAATGCTTCTTTTTTTCTTTTCTTTGCAACCAAAAAGCCAAAGTTATTGCTGCAAGGTTGGAAAACTACCGTAATACGTATAGTGTATGGATTTTTATTTCGACGCTTATGCAAAAAACCATCAACAACGAAGAAAAAAAAAAACAGCAGCTAACTTGCTAGCAATAAGGGTTCTGAGAAAACGGCAAAAAAATACACACATGGCATAAGGGAAAAATATAACCCGAGAGAAAAACAAACTTTGGCTTACTTACTATAAGTTCTGTAGGAACGAAAATGTGCAGTATAAAAGGTCAAAAGGTTTCTATATGAGTTACACATATTAGTTCCAGAATTTGTCATCTTGTTGCTTTGATACGCCTAATTCTCTAAATTGGCTTAGGAAAACCTTAAAATAGTATAGAAATACCTTCAGTTCGAATTGAAAAGAAAGCTGCATGGAAGTATAAAGATTTTTTTAGAATTGATTAACATTTTAAGTGTGCCGTTACGTTTTCGTACGTTTCCCCATAGGCACAATTTGATGAACCCCTCCTACCGGTCCATGTATGAAAAGCACATTTTCCCCTTATTGCAATATAATGGAAATGGAACAGTAACTCATTTTGACAGGTTTGCCATGTTTCAGAAAAGTATTCCAAATTTCTTACATAAAGAAATATTTGGAAGTATAGTCGTCAGATTATTATAAAGTCTAATTTGAAAAGTTATCTGAGTTGTAATAATTCCAAGGAACATTCTATTCAAAAATTATACGATTTCGCAGTATTTTATAAATAATTTTTTATAGATAAGACAAAAGTGTTCAGATAGATTATACGAGTTGAAACTAAGCTGACTTCTCAGATACACACCAACGCTGAGTTTCGTCTCAAACCAAGGGATCGTTTTAGAAAATTGGTTTCTAGGGCATCATAAACTGTTGTTATAATTCCACGAAGCCTTCTCTAAAGGATATTGAACGTTCCATTCAAAAGTTATACCATTCACAGTATTTTATGAAAACTTATTTTTAGTTAAGGCAAAAGTGTTTAGATTGATTAAACGATCTGAAAATCAGCTGACTTTTCAGATAGAGACCAAGGCTTAAATAATACATAACTTTAGTTAAATTAGAGAAGAAACATTTTTGGACTTACCTTTTTAAACTTTTGATTACAATAATCTCATGCGGTCTAACTTTTTGAACGGATGAGAACACAAAGATTTTCTGAAAATGGAATACAATTTTATACTGTTTAGTTAAGTTTTTTAATAGTTGCTTGCAGGTTACATATAGAATAAGATAGACATATTTGCTACGATTACTTTAAAAAGCATAAAATATTTTCAAACGAACAGTAATGTTCGTGTGTAACACGCTGTTTAGAAGAAACATAGATTAGGTATTTCATAAAAAATCTTTAAAGAATAGACTAATTAAGAAATCGTCAGACATGTTTTCGTTCGAAATTTTGCAAGAAAATTGCTTAAAGAAACGTTCCTTAACTGTTTCGATATTCTGCATACACTTGATGTTAAGCCTGAGACAGCTTAAAGGAAATTCGTAGGGAAATTTATAAAGACATTTAGTCGATTTTTGGTACTTTGTATGAGAATGCATCAGCGGTAGAATAAGAAAACATTCGTTTTTGAGGTGGTAACATTAGAAAACAGTTTTAACCCTTAGATGTCAAAAAGATTATTCCAAAAATTTAGCATCAGAGATTATGAAGTAATGCACGTGAATACGTTTCAGATACTTGATAGATTGTTCTCAGTAATAATATACTAATGGTCAGTTTCGTTACGTGACATGCTTCGCGCCATAGCTCATAAGAACCCTGTGAGTTTCTATAAGGATTCCACACCAGCAGACAAAATAAAGCAGAGTTTAACAATCAGCCGCACACAGACACACACACACACACCCACACACACACTTAAAAAGATGCGCCGCAATGCACCGCGCTTCAAGTGCCAGTTACTTAAGCACGCACACACTCACACAAATACATAGTGAAAAGCCACAGTAATGACAGTTCAAAAGGCCAACAAAGTACTAAAAATGGTGGAAATTACCGCAGGATATTCAAATTTCCACATAAAGCACGTGAAAAGTGTGAGAAGTGAGACGTAGAGAACGATGGAAAATGGAGTAAGTTGGCATGTGAGTTTAAGTTTAGTCGACAAGCGTTGGCTGAGCTTCTGGCACTCCCGTTGTTTCGCGTGTGTGAGTGTGTGTGTGTGTGTGTGTGTGTGTGAGTGTGTGTGTGTGTGTGTGTGTGTGAGTGTGTGTGTGTGTGTGTATGAGTATGTGTGTGTGTGTGTGTGTGTGTGTGTGTGTGTGTGGGTGGCATGCCTTACGTTGCAAGTAGCATGCAATGTGCACCCAAGTTGCCGGAGCAATAAACCGCAACTCAAAGGCAAGTGAAAGAATGAAACAAAGAAAGAAAGTAGCGAATGGAGAACTATTAAAGTGCATACTTTGTGTGCATGTGTGTGTGTGAGTATGCATACAATGCATTTACAGTAGTCACACACTTGTGAGAACGCTGAAAACATAAATTTTAAACTCACTTATTCTTCATTTCATTTTAAGGGAAAACGTGACGAATCATAAGTAAAAGCCAAATTTGAATATCTTATTATACTCTGTACTCAAAGTGTAAAAGGTTTTTATACATTTGTGTAACAGGCAGAAGGAGGTGAGGCAGACCATATATTCTTTTCATAAGCTAATGAAGTTTGTTTGTCCTGTTTTCACCACTTGTTATTATGTGTGAAATGCCATTTTTTTTCTTTTCAACAATACGCTATACGAAAATTCAGTGTGGTACCGATTACTTCGCAGTAACGCAACGTTTTCTGGTTAAACTTATAGTATTCGATAGATAAAATGCTGGCGGTTTGCAGAATATAAGTTCCACCTGGATACGCTGCGTTTTAGGCCGATAAAAATGGATTTATAGTCGTGTTTTTATTTGTTTATTTTGTAATCAGTTGTTATGAGATCGTGTATTAAGTCGTCGAATGTGGACGACAAGGCGAAGACTAGACTTTATTGTTTATTTATAACCTGACGTTTTAGTCAGGTTTGAAGTAAAAAAATTATTTTATACGACAGGAAAAAAACCACTACAAACTGCATTGAACACACAAACGTTGCTATTTCGTGTTTTCTTTGCTCCTTTTTGTAATGAGCTGTTATAAGAAAATATATTAGGTCGTCGAATGCTTCAATTGTGCTATATATTTTTTATGTTATTCAAGTAACTTATAAGGAAAACTTCAAAGTAGAATTTTTGTTCTCTTTTTCGCTTATTGACTTTTAAAGCAATGGATTCCAAATGAAATCACCTCTTTCTTTCCTTGGAAATACTGTCTAGTAACTCAAAAAAACTAAGCAGAATATTTGTTTATTCTAGAAATACTTTGAAATGTTTAGTTCTATATGTTATGTTAACCGTTTTGTGTTTTCATGAGCAATAATTTCACCGATTTTCATATAAAATTTTAAAATATCGTTTCTATTAATGATTTAAATTAAAGTAGGTATCATAATAAAGCTCATGATTTAACATTAGGCCCATTGAAGGATGTTAGCTAATAAGCCTAAAGCGGAATACCACTGTGAGTTTTCTCTTCGTTTAGAACACTTGCTAGATCTAAATTTAACTTATTATGATAGCCTAATAATAAATTATGAATAGAAAAGAAGAGCATAGCTTAAAGTTTTGTAGAGTTTTTGGTCATTTGTGTCTCTTTCCGAGCATTTACTGTACTGAAATAGTTTCGGGTTGGTCAGAATATGCCATGCACTTTGCTTTTCAACTCAACTGAATGTTGGCAAGTTTCCTTCTTCTTTTTTTCTCCTTTATTTTCATGTGCAGCGATAAGCATCAAATCCTTTTTTGCATTGCATGTTAACACATGCAAATTGAAATGTCTAAATCATGAACATACTCGCATACTCTTGCAAATATTTGCACTTGTGGGGGAGTACAGTTAAGTAAAAAGTAACAACTACCAACAACAGCCAAGTGGAAGTTGAAATAACTCAAATTGCATTTTAATTGGTAACCCGAAGGCTTCTTAATTCAATTCAGCTTTACGCTATGCGAGGTCAAAAGAGTTGAATATCTAATGAGCTTTGACATTAAGTGGGCAAAGCTAAAGCAACCAAAACAAAAAGCATAAAGTTCCGGCTTTAAAGTCTTACAGTATTAGAACGTACTGCCTTTTAGTGGTTTATGCACGTTGTGGCAAAAAAGCAGAGCTGGAGTTAGAAAAGCTGTAAAATGACGCGCAAATGAAATGAAATACTTGTGGCATAAACTGCACACAGATACACTCACACTCATTCAGAGACAAGCACGCACTGTCTGCGAACCTCAACCATCATGAGTACCAGTAAACCACACTCGACTGGTCGGTCCTCTATAGTAGTATATGGTGTATATAATTAATTATTGTCGCAACATCATTTATCAGGCTATGCAAGGACACTGCGTCTGTTGCTGTCGCATGTTTATTTATATAAGCGTCGGAGCTCTCTCTCACTCACTCTCTCTGCTTGTTAACTGTACTTGTGTGCGCAAGTGTTCTTTAGCAGATTATGGTCACACTGTGCGCGCTTAAACCTCAAACAAACACTTAAGCAAAAGCATCAGCAAAAGGCAGCAATAGCGGCTCCTGCCGTTTGTCGAGTTAACCGACTGACGGATGACTGTCAGACACACACACACACACACACACGCACACACACACACACACACACACAAACGCCACTTAAACAGTTTATAAATATGTATGTGCGTGTTGTGCACAATGAAAAATGATGTTTATTATGTGCGTGCAAGTGTGAGTGTGACCAAGTGGCACCATTTTTAAATAAATCGCCTGAAAGTATGCATTAAGCTTTGTAACAAAATTAGTGCTAAATTTATTTGCTACATATTTCCAATAAAAGTCGCGGTCATAGAATGTTATTAATTTGTAAGCCTTTCTTAAATAAGATGTATGACTTCGGGAAATAAGAACATAATCTTGATGCTTTTTCGGATTCTAATTTATCGGAATTTAGTTCATGAAAAGAGTAAGTACCTTAAGAGTTGCAAAAAGACATTATCCCAAACTTAAGGTGGGTTGGGTTAGGTTAGGTTAGGTTAAAACGGCTGCTAGATTTCCACCTAGCATACATAGGACGAGAGTCGGCCGGTTGTGATACCGTAGGAACTATTTTTCTTTTCGCCTTTTCACCCGTTGTGAGTAGAGATACTAATATATAGTCTGCTATTCGTTTGGGGCTGCCTTTGGACAGCTCCGACAGGCTGTCGAGAAAGTGCCTACTGAGGTATTTATGACGTCGTTTGCAGAGGGCAGGACATGAGCAAAAGAAGTGTTCTACCGTTTCCTCCTTCTTTTCGTCTCCGCCACTTCTGCAGAGATCATTGTGCGGGACAGCTAGCCTGGCTGCATGGACACCAACTAACCAGTGACCAGTAGTGGCTCTAACAACGACTGGGCATCTCTCCCTACTGAGGCAGCAGAGCACAGCTGTTCTTTTGCTATTTATTTGCAAAGTTGCAAAGCAGTGCGACAGTTCAGCTCATTTTGCCATTTTTGATTGACTTTGAGTTTAAAAAATTCATGAACTTTCATCTTGCAGGTAGCCAAAAGGATGCCTATACCTTCTCTCTCAGGTAGGTGGGAAGCAGTAGTACCTTGTCTTGGCGAGCTCGACCGCTATGTTGTTGCCCTCTATATCCCGGTGTCCCGGGACCCATATAAGGTTAAGAACGAACTGCTTTCTCGTATAGGTAACACTAAGCAACAAATTTGAACTCAATGAAAGGGCTTCGGCTTAAACTTATCATTTTCGGAAAATTTCGAATCCGTCATTCGTTTGTTATATAGAACCCAAAAGGCAACGAACATTCGGCGTTTATATCGAAACCTAATACTATACGCTTACGATAACGGTTGTATCGATACTCCTGATCCAGTAAACGGTTTTATTTCGATTTTTTTTATTACACACAGCAATTAAGGAATTCTTTGTTACATGCTTTTTAAATTTTTATATATTGACTCCTTTAAAAGTTATGAATGTTGCAGATAAAAAGTCAGATGTCTCCACTGTGCGACATAGATGAGAATGCTTCACAGAATGACGGAATGTAAAAATAGTTTTTACTCAGTGTATGCTTATACGCTGATTATGAAATGACTCACATAGTAACATTAAGAGAACTAATCAATTTTCCAATTAGTAGATATTAATGGTCAATATCAGTTAGTACGCTAAAACTCCTTAGCACTTGTTTAAAGGCCAGCATACTTTATTATATTAAAAGCTAGTTTTAATTAAATTGTTTACAACTATAAATTAATTACTTTTTATCAATAGCTGCTGCCACATACAGAGCTTTAACCATTTGTTGCCACCCAAAGACTGTAATTCAATGATTTTTAATCTATACGAAAGGCCATTAAAACTCGGTGCTGCGCCATTAAGCACAGATACTACTCCAAAACCTGTTAATTATAAAAAAATATTTACAAAAAAAAGAATAATAATATAACCGAAAGCTATGGCAGATATTCATTATTCATTATGTTAATTAATTGGCATAAAACTTTTCAAGCGCATTTGTTGCTGTGTGTATTTTTTCATTTAGGGGAAATACAATGACATTTTCACACTGCGAATAATTTTATACGCTTTTTTTTCATAAGCACTCAATTAATATAATTGTTGTGTTGGTCAGTGTGTTTGTGTTTTTTTTATGTTGTGCGGCTTTTAGTGGACATTTTCATAATTTCGAAGGGCTCTTAAGCCAAAGCCTTTTAATTGCTCTGCGCTGTCCAGCTTTGCTTTGTCACGGCTCTCTCATGCAGCAGCTGCATTTATGAGAGAGCTTACAACAAAAATTGTCACTTAAATGGGCATAATTTTACACTAAGGACAAGCCGACAAGGACATCGGACATGGGACAGGCATCTGTTGTGGGCTGGAAAACCAACCAGATCCACCATTTACATGCAATTAATTAAAAAAGATGAAACGACAGCAAGTACAACAAAGATAGCTATTATATGGGCCAAAAATAATAAGCAACATGCAACATGCAACATATATACGTAAATACGTAAGTGAATCAGCATAAAATGTATTAAAATTAATGAAATGCCGTGTTTATATGGTAGAACTGATAAAATATTGATACCATTGGGTATTGTCAACAATGGGGCGTAACGGTAATTGTTTGGCCCGACATGTTGACGTGCCAACAGTTTCAAATGCCCGGGCAGTTCCGACAACTTGTAATGATCGGCTGTGGCGGCAGCAGGCGGTACGTTCTGTGGCAAGGTTAAAACTTACACAAAGTAAAATCAATTTCAATGTTGACCAAAGTTAAGCATGAATTTTTCATATTCATACATATCGCATACCATGAAAAGCAGCCAAAGGAAAAATGAAAGACAAACATAATATGAAAATGGTGCCTTGCCAAAGTTAAGTCCCAGTCAGACATATGCAGCTGGCCAAGCGCATGTCAGAGACCCGCCCGTCACCCATCAGGCCAAGAGCCATCAGAATCAAAGTAAAGTCAAACGTAATAAAAATTCATAAAATCAGATTTCAATATCGACAAACAGATAGATGAATGGCCGGGGCAGCTCCACTCAAACTGTCTGTTTATATTATATAGTCGAGGAGCAGCCTCGATAAGCGCAAGGATAAATGTCTGCCAATGGCTGAGTTACAATTCTAGACACTGGAATGGTTACACTGGCAGAAAATACGTATATACAAGTTAAAAGGCCAAAATGCATGAAACGCGTCAAAGTTTTTCGATAAGCTTGCAATGCAACACGCACAGTGGGGCGTCGCACAAAAAATAGGATAAAATCAAAACTTTGATGGAAGTGTTTTTTTAATTAATAAATGCTTTTGACAGAGAAATGTCCAAAGATTCAGTAAATAATAAATTTATTCAATTTGGATTATTCGTTTGAGTTTTTGGCTAAACTATGCAACAGGAACTTATTTTCTTAATTTCCTTTGAAAAGTATATTAAATTTAAAAAGAAATAAATAAATAAAAAATTCAAGTTGAAAGTTCTGTATTTCGATCTCCGATTTAATATAGAAAACAATTCACGTGTCTTATTGTTTGTGGCTAAGAAATAAGCAAAAGACATAGAAACAATTAAAAAACTTATGCAAGACTGAAGATGCAGTTTTGAAAAGTTATCGATTTGTTTTTTTTTCATTTTAAGGTATCGAAACTTTTGTTGCTCAGATTCGTATTAACGGCAATTAAAGATGATTTTTGAGTTAAACTTTATGCCAGCGACGTGGAAATAAATGGCCCCAGCACTATGAATTGGTACCTTGCACAACTATAAAAGAAGTCAGAAGTCGATCAAGAGTGCGATTACTTTTATTTTTAGACACTATCAATATATAACACAAAGCTGTAAGTATTATTTGACGATCGCATTGTAAGGAACATCGATTGGTTTTATTTTTTGACACTATTCAGTTTATGCTATGGACGCTCACAAAATCGTTGTATGTACCATCGAAGTAAAAAAAAAATACAATCTTTGTACGACAATCACGATTTTTCCACTTTACTATGAAATTGCAAGTGGGAGCATACTATCGATAGCTCTATAGACAACATGGCTTGTTTTTATTTTGAGATATCGTAAAGAATTGACAGTTTTTACTTTTGATGTCGAAAATATTAAAATTAGGACGAGGAACGAGAGGAAACTTAAATGTCATATTTTAAAGCTCTAAAAAGTAGTACAGTTTGAACATTTACAGGAAAATTATCGATAATTTCGATATATTAATAAATGCTAATTAATTTTATCAAATCTAGAGTATCGATGACACTTTCGAAAAAATCTTTTCGATTAATCGATTATTTTCAACTCTTTTCTATGCTCTCCATTATTAGCGAATATTTGTAACGAATTAGCTTTTGAAACATTTGAAGCGTGTTTTAGTGACAAATTCTAATCATATAGGAGGAACTCCATTGAACGGGTTAAGCTAAATAATTTTGGTTATAATTATTCTTCAAAAATCTTTTTATTTAAAGATCGTGCTCTCATTCGTGACATTCATTTCAAATTTGTTCTTATAAGTGATAAGCGTCGATTTGCATTTATGAATTTGAACTTTTCGGCAACAAAAACTAAAACAGGCCCGTTTATTTCGCACAGTGCAGTAATTCCGCTATGTGTGCGTAGTTCCCCACTTAACCCGTCATACAGCACTTTACACGCCTTGCCCTTTTTGCATTTCATTTTGAATTGCATTTCAAGTTGTTTATCGATAAACGCAGCAAACGCAACTCTGAAACTCGTTAAGCTTCGTGGCCCTTTTTCTGCTTCTCCTTTTCGTTTTTCCACTCTATTTTTTTTTGTGCCTCGCCTGAAATTGTATAACGTAAATCATAGGGAATTGCTTGGACGCGAACCATGCCATAAACTGTATAATTTATGTGCGTCTTGCTGCCGCTCTGCACTCCTCCCTCTGACTGTCTCACTCTCTCTCACTCGCTTACTATGTGGGTTGCAATGCTAGAACCATAGTATGACCCCAAGCCATTTGTATTGGTTCACATAAGTGTAATAATAATAATGGCTTAATGATTATGTTTGTCATAAGCGTCAACGACGGATTACTTTTTATGGAGTGCCTTGGGTCAGGTTGGGATTACCATTTCTTTTGGCCTTGCAGGAATTTGTCAACACCCCTTTTTTGTCGCTTCTGTTGTGGCTGTGCATGTCTAAGCTTTTGTTATTACAATTTTGGCGTCATTTACCAGGGCGTGCCGGTTTATGTAGCTATTAACTTGGCTTGCTATTTAAGTCTGAAATTGTGCTGATAAAAGTTATACCAAATCAGATTAGAATACGCATGCTTTATGTTGGAAGAAAAAGTGAATAAAACTTGTATTTATAAGTGCAAATTTATTGTGATTTTAGGTATGTTAGGATCTCACTCACAAAGCAAAGCATTTCCTTACACGGCAGGCGGCATTGGCTAATTGTATCTGTATCTATGAGAACAAATGTAACTTTTAAGTGCATTTTTGTTTTGCTGTTGTTTTTATTGCATGTTCGCTCATTGTTCCAACAGTGTTGCTTTCCCTGTTGTTCTCAGACACTATCATCGCTTTGTTTAACCTTTTTCATCAAAAATCTTCATTTAGAATTGTTTTCTGATCTTCGCTTAGTCTCGCTCTCCCTTGGAAGTCATGCGCAAGTTTTTTCACGCAAATTGTGGTAAAGCAAATACAATCGCGCTACTCCTAGGCCTTCTTTATATTTTGGGAGCTTGCTTTTAAGCGAGTTTCTCTTTTGCTCTGACATAAAAAGGATATCGAGCCTGAAAGAAGATCAGTTTGTTAACAGCATTTATATTTATAGATAATATTTTATTATCTATTATAAAAAAAGGCAAAGAAAAAGTTTGTGGACCCCTTTTTCACCAACTATATGGCAACGAATATAAGTAAAACTTATATCATTGTGTAGGGAGTTATCATTAGAAGTGCAGATTTGTTGAATCATGTCGATATCTCAACCCATTGTCCGGTGATTGAATTTCGCGGTGTACACCCACACCATAAAAGCAATCCAATTGAAACTTGGCACACTTAATCACACTATTACTGCGAATGTGTGGATTTAAACTTATCAAGATCGTATAGAAACTTTACTGCGTAGTGACTCCTAGTTTAAGATACAACTAAGAAAAAGTTCTAAATGTCAAACTTTATATGTCATATTCATAGAAATCATTATGTTTAGAAAATGAATCTTTGTGCTTTCAAAGCTTTTTCTTTTTATTAAAAGCTAGCATAAATTTTTAAGTCATAGCTTGGAAATATGGAGCTTCCTGCCCTTTTAGCCTTACATAAAACGTCTTAAGTTCAACATGTCTCAGATATTTGCCATTCTATTTGAGTTCTTTAATCTAGTATTTATTTTATCCTGTACCCAAATTCGGTTTGTGGCTGATTTGAGTGTCTGCTTGGTTGGTTAGCTGGTTAACTGCCTGACAGGCTATTTGATTTCGCGGAAATGAACACATGGCAGGCATACAAAATGCCAAACATGGCAACCCAATTACGCCCATTTCCGTGTCCTAACGAGTGGCAGGCTTTTTGATACAACTCGTAGACCTATTTATTGGTAAGGACGAGCGGCAAAGGGAACCCACGTCGGTCTATGCCAAATGCTTTGAAGTTCAGGCATGAGTTGCTTTTTGTTGAAGCACTTGCTCTTACGCTTTTTCATGTTGTTGTACTTAACACATCCACATATCAAATTATATGGCGGCACTGATTTAATGTGTGGGTGTGTGCGAGTTTTTGGGTGTATCTGTGTATTGATGATGTAGTTGGACACAAAAATAGCAACTGAAATGTCAGCGGGACACTCCAGAAGTGCGTACAAATATTATAGAAAATAATAAAGTGCTGTAAGGCAGCAATACGGAAATACAATAAACAATGCGATTGTGTGTGTGTGTGTGTGTGTGTGTGTGTGTGTGTGTGTGTCAGTTATGAAATGTTTACTTGCGCAAATAATATAAGCAAGCAACTGACAGCTGTAACGACAGAGAGTCAGTTAGACAGACAGACAGTTTCGCGTATATATTTTCCTTCATTTTTTTTTCTGTTGACAATCAAAACAGCTTTCAGCTTTGCCACAAAACATGCACACACACACACACACACACACACACACACACAAACATATACATTCAAACATTATGTACACAGTTATACAATTTATGTTGTCACCAGGATTACAATTCAGCAGCGAAACGAACTAGTTCAAAATGTTAAAGGTAACAAATCTCATGGTTGCATATTAGATCCACTTTACGAAGTTAGCGAATGAAGCACATCATTTTGTTACGTATTTCTTCGAGTGACGTTCATATGTTTGGATCGTAGCTAAAATTTTAGATAGAAGCTCCAAGTGCAAGATTCTATTCTGGTAGCTGTAGTCCAGCTGAAACGCTACTTCTCCTCAAAACAAAAAGCAATCTCTTGACCGGTCTTGACAACGTTCAAACGCTCCCACACTATGGGAACCGCTCGACTAGAGTTCATATAGTACAAACCAGGAAAGAAGGGACGGCTAGACAGATCAGTGTAGTGCTTTTCCTACAATTGCTTGGAAGCCTAAGTGAACTTCAGGGCGACCAGTTTGCCGCCTTAAAAGTGGTTGTAGGAACTAGAATAAACTCAAAGCTGGTTCGGTAAACCCGAGTCAGATTGGAACTTCCAGGTCACACCAAATGAGCTTGTGGCTACTACAACTTACAAAGGTGCAAGAAATAAGCACATTTATGGAAGAATTCTGTTAGATCTGCGTACTGGACATCGAATGTACACTTTAACAAGCTGATCATCACAAGCTCCAGTTCGTGCAGGTTGTGTGAACTTGCACATACTATCTGTGTCTGATGGCACAGCGAGGAGAAGGATTTCCCTCCTGGCGGGAAATAGAATCTCGATTGGCAGGGCAGCTGTAAGCTTATTAGGGGGCACAATAGATATTTAAGGTCGCGGTGCATTACTCACCAATAACATTATTATTATTATTTGCAAAATAAGAGCTAGTTCGTTGCAGTTCTCGAAAACATCATCAAACCCGATTATTGAACCGTATCAGTTCAATACCGCTTTTCAGCCCTGCCGCACATTTAGGTCAACGAACTAAATTCCCAGTTTGGCAAGCAGTTCCCACCAACTGAACCAAACTTCTGGGAACACTACAGAGCCGTGCAACCAATCCGTAGAGACGCATATAAAAACACATAAGGGTAGCTATAACGACGCTTAATGCCGCTTAAAAACAAAAAAGTAACCAGAGAAGAAACAGAAATATAAAAACAAAATCATTCAGAACTGAGACGCGCCCTTAAGCGTCTGTTTCTCCGCTCTACCACTTGTGCTGAGTCTCTGAGTGCGTGTGTGCTTCTGTTGATGAGCTGCTCAATGACACGCGCAGCACACACGGCGTATGCGTAATATTATATATTCTCGTGCTTATTATTTATAAATAGTCTGTGGCGTTTTGGAGCACTGCCGCTAGTGTTAAGGCGTTTCTGCCAGTGCTGCCATAATTTCTGCTGTCGTCTGTTAAATATTTTCGCGCCTAATGAAAAGCGGTGGCATCCACAGCCCTCTAGATACGAATCCGCGTACCCAAACCAGATTGGACCTCTATGAGCTGCTAAGCAGTATAACAGCTCTGCCTTTGCCTTGTTCCCCGCAAACCCAAACTCCGTCTGTCATCATTTGTCATGACGCTGGCATAGACATATCAAGCGCACATGTGATTATCTGACATTTTTTTTTTGTTTCGTACTTTACGGGTCCGGGCTTTTGCACAAATTTGATGCGTATGAGCAATATTTGTGTTCATACGCGTGTGTGTGAGTTTTCTGTTCGTGCGCCTTCGTTAATGCAGCTTTTGGCAATTTGTTGTGTTGATAGCAGATAAGCATTTGATGAGGTTTAATATTAAATTTGTGCCTATGGTTCTGAGCCTCTTTTTCTTTTTCTACCCTATAATCTATAAGGTAAGGTAAGTATTATATAGGACTTTGTGGTTGACAAAATAGAAGTGTGTGTTATGGTAAAAAAAGTAAGATACGAATTTCCTATTTAAATAAGACGCAGCTCTAAATTGATCAATCCGTCAGGTTCTTTGTTTATTTCTTTATCAGTGGTATTCCAGAATTTCCCAACGGATTCTGTTCATGCGAATGATTTGCAACGCTTTGAGGGATCCTTTACATTTCCGAATTATTCCAGAAGTGGTATTCCAAAATTTCCTAAACGAGTTTGTTTCTGTTCACGCGAATGATTTGCAATGCTCTTAGGGATGCTTCTGATACATTTCCGAATTGCTTTCGGATTAAAATCGGATTGAAGTACATTTCTGTCTACCCGTGAATTGCTGATGATTTGTGATGCGAATTATTTGCAACGCTCTTAGGGATACTTCTGATACATTTCCGAATTGTTCCAGAAGAGGTATTCCAGAACTTCCTAAACGGATTTATCTCTGTTCATGCGAATGATTTGCAACGCTCTTAGAAATGCTTCTGATACATTTCCGAATTGCCTTCGGATTAAAATCGGATTGAAGTACATTTCTCCCCCACTCCCCGTGAATTGCTGAAATTCGGTTGAAAGAGATTTGTTGCATATCTCTGTTTCTTTACTTCTTTTTCACTCACTCTCTCCTATCTCTCTCTCTTCCCGTCTGTTTGTCTATCTGCCTGCTTGACATCTTTAGGCTATCTTAGATCTGAAAATCTGTTCGTTCGCATTACTTTCGAATCCGCATTACTTCGAATCCGCATACAATTCAATCATTAATATAGCATACATTGTTGTGCATAGCGCATTTGCTAGTCGGCTTATCAACTACTTATTTATACTCATTCCAATTATTTTTTATATCTTGCTCTTCATAGGCGCAGTAAGCTGCTTAGCATAAGCATTTTTTTTTTCTTTGTGCTGAGTAGCAATTAGAGTGAAAGCGGATTTCCGCTTAATGAAAATAGAATGAAAACCATTTGGCAAGCTTTAGAAACGATCCTTTTACGCATTTATTATGCAAATATGTTACAGATTTGTTAAATAAAGCTAAATATATGGCTTTTTTCATATTTCATATAAAATATTAAACCAAGTTTTGTGTACACTGTACATTACTAGCAAATTTATCCACCGCAAAAAAAATGTCGTTAAAAAGTTTTGCGTAAATAATACATAAATGATATAATAGAGTTGTGTTGTCACACGCAACATACAACATACAACAGAAACATATACAATGAAAACAAAAGTTGCACAAACAAACACAAAAACTGACAAAAACACATATCAAATATAAATACAATTTGAGTGGATGAAAAGCGCGTGAAAAATAAATATAAACAAATATAAAGAAGTTTAAAAAAAATGTATGTAATATCATAAAAATATGCTTTTGATAACTTTGATGTGCAGCCATGAATAAAATTTTTGTTTTTTTCTAATGTGCACAATAACATCAAAACAACTAAAATTGCGCAAGTCAAGAGTTGTGGAATGGCAAATACTCTATGTAAGACATAAATTTTATTATTACATAAAGTGAAACTTCAATTCATAGAGTTATGACGGCTGTTTTCCTCAAGAAGCTGGCAAGTATCAACGATTTTATTACTTATACATAAGTGGAAATTATTAGCTGACGTCATGTTTACGGATTTTAGCAAAGTATTCGTTTTCGTAAGAAATGCCTCAACCCTGTTTGACGTGTCCTTTAGTTAAATTTCCGATATTTGCCGACTATGGAAACGGTTTTTTCTGGCATACCATATGAAAGAAGGTTGAGCAAGTAACCCAGAGAAAGTTTGGAATGACTCATTTACCTCATTCTGAATTGCAAAAAATGCAATGTGATGGGTGTTACCCGAATAGCTAACACTTTTTACTGTTGAAAACATAGTTAATGTAAATCATTATCATTATCTCATTATTTTACTATGAGATGCGTAAAATGCAAATTATATGTACTTCGGAAGAATTATCATGCGCAGAGTGCTTCATCTTAATCTAAATGAAGCTGAGTGCATCATCTCTGCTCCATACCGATCTAAATCTGAATGAAGCTGAATGCATCAATTCGAACTATATAAAGTGCATCATCTCAACCTGTATTGCGAAGAGTGCATCATCTCAATCTTAACCTAGAATATGACATCATCTCATTCTGCACTGAAGTAAAAATTTGTTATAGATTTTCGGGAAGAGTTGCAACTCATAGCTAAAAGAGCCTTATGAATTCGTAGAGCGCATCATCTCAATCTAAGATTTGTAGAGATCAATCTGAACTATATCAAGTATATCATCTCCATTCGAATTTCGCAGATTGCATTATCTACACTTCATCTTAATCTGAATAAAGCTGAGTGCATCAATCTCAACTATATCAAGTGCATCATCTCAATCTGAATTGCTCAGAGTGCATCATCTCTCTTCATCTTAATCTGAAAGAAGCTGAGTGAATCAATCCGAATAACATAAAGTGCATCATCTCAATCTGAATTGATGCTTCGCATACCAAATTGGTCATGTCTTTTTTAAGTTTCAAGCTGGTAGATTCGGATCTATTTTTATATATAGATGAGATCATTGCATAAGATAGCTCATATGCTCAAATTCGTCATAATAGCATCAAAACTTCATGTTTTAAGCTGGGTGATTCGGATCTATTTTTACATATAGATGAGATTATTGCATAAGATAGCTCATATGCTCAAATTCGTCAGTTGCAGCATCAAAACTGCTTAATTTTCTGATTCCCTTACACTCATTCAAGCTAAATGAATCATTTTACTCATTAAATGGGGGAAAAAAAAGCAATTGTATAGTATAAATAATAAAGCTGCTGTCATAAAAACATATTAATTGAATAGTGGAAAAGCTTTTAAAATAGAGCACTGATTCCGACTACAAAGCATGATTCAAAAACAAAGCACCAACTGCTAAAAAGTTGCAATAAATGTTTGCTATAATACCCTAAGTTTTGCTTTTAGTAGCCAATTTTCGTTATTTATGTCAACTATACATTCAAAATTCCATTTTAATTGGCTTAACTTATTGCAGCATTAAACATGTGAAAAAGTTTGTTAACCGAAAAAGTACTTTGCCAATTAACAATGTCAAAAATATTTGTACGTAAACTAATAATGCGCTTATATGATAATTGGAAGTGTTGTCAAAACTTCTAATGTAAATGTTTTAATTTTTGTTTTTACAGTTTAGCAAACAAAACAATTTATGTTAATGCTTGAAATGAATGGTTATAAAAGTTATCGAATACATACCCAACACTTTTTCGGTAGAATTCCACTTAATTGTATTGCAGACAATTTGCAATTAGAATTGAATTTAAATTTGGTTTTTGCTTTATGCCTGCAAATAAACAAAGTGAAGGATAATTTTGGTATCAAATGTTGGCAGTGGCATATATACAAAAATTAATGCTAAATTATTTCGACATTTTAATTGAAAATTCCTTTTGAATTGCAAAAATACAAAGCGTGTGAAATAGGTAGAGTATGTTGTAAGCCAAAAGCAAAAAGGCGCAAGCACAAACAGAATTCAATTAAAGGTTCAACAAATGCTGGAACACACAGATACAGATACAAGCACAGATACAGATACTCACACACACAGATACAGATGCTCCATAAGTGTGTCTAAAATTTCATGTGTCAGTGTTTAAGTAAATTCAAGCTTGAAATGCAAAAATGTTTTGCTTTATAATAAGTAAGACGGCTCGGTTATTAATATTTGAAAATATAAATTGCCACAAGCGCACATGATATATTTTAACCACAGGCAATTTAAATATTAAATGAAGATGAGATATACATAACGGCACACTCACATGTACAGTTATACCGTGTGTACCAAAATGCATGGCTGTAGCTCCGACTCGCTTCCTCTCAGCTCCCTCTCTCGCTCGCACACAATCTCGAACTGTATATTTTCTGTACAGTTACAGATAAACTGAAGCATATTGAAGGCAACCGTACAAACAGTACAACAATGAAAAAAAAACTCAGACTTGGGTCTTATACTGCTCACCGACTCTGCTTCTTTCTGCCCATCTGGCTGCCTTCGGCATCTGTGTGTGTGTGTGTGTATCTGTGTGTGTGTATCTGTGTGTGCGTGTGTGTGTGTGTGCGAGAGAGCACGTCAAGTCAAATAAATTTAATAACGCATATAGCATAAAAATGCACACACACACACACAAACGCACACACACACACTTATGCTCACACGTGAGCTGGCATCTACAGTTACGTTACGCATACGCAACGTGTACCCTGGCAGCCATTGCTTCCATTCATTTGGCATTTTAGCATTTTTGCCATGGCCGACAATAACTCGTCGTCGCTTTGGCGGCTGATAACAATGTTATGTGTAAATTAACACGGCGTATGCGTAATGTGGCGTTTTGTACCTTAGCATACTTTTGTGCGCTTGCAACTGTTTACACTTTCAAGCACTTTGGCAAATTGGTCATAAATATTTTTCAAATGTGCCAAGTTGTTAGCCATGTGTGTTGCCTTTAGCGTGCCTTATATCAATTTTTAGCTAGCGTTTTATGCCATTTTTACGTTTCGCACACATGTTAGCCTCACATTGTATATAAATTGTATATAGTATATGAAAGCATGTATTTGACTATGTATTCACACTTCATTTGTGTTGCGACGACGCGTAAATTATGCGCCGATGGCAAAAGTAATGCCAACAAAGGCGCAGTTAAAATTATCATGGCAGCCATTAACCTTTGATAAGTGCCGCGCATAGGAAATCGATTTTGGAAATTCACACGAGTGCCTCTAATAACCCATAAGCCATTGTTAGAGTGTGTGTGTGTGTGTGTGTGTGTTCTTATCTGTTGTACTTTAATTGGTTTGAACTTTAAGTCTTCGCATATCAAAGCTGCAAGCATTTGTTAAATGCCAAGAGTTTGGGTTCTGTGGTTACAGTGTCTGTTAGCTCAAAATATTCTAAAAGTTTTGGCATTCATTAAGCTGATTTTCAGCAATTTCATATCAAGAAGGCAGACTAGTAATAAGCTGCTTAAAATGCCGACAAGTCAACCTTGTTATAGGCAAGTTAGCTACCTCAGCAGGAATAGTCAACTGATTTCATCTCACTATTATCATAGAGGGTGTGAAAGAAGAACAATCAGCTAGCCAGATCCGCGTGCTAGTGACAGGTCTTTAAACTAGTCTGAAACTGACATCAGCATAGTGCATCTCAATGTAGAGAAAACGTTAAATACTTAGTTACTAATAAGCTACTGACTAATACTAAGATTCAAAACAACTTTTTAATTTCAATTAGTACTGCGATTAAGATAAGAATCAAGTCTAAACAACAGATACTTGGATTAAACAACTTGACGAACCGCTGCTGGTAGAGTTTCATATAACTTTTGATGCGTTTATACGATTTTGATATTTTTATAACATATATGCACATATACATGACGCAAAGCTCCGTCAAGTTTCAGTTTGACCGATTCAACGGCTGTAAACAACGAAACGCTGCTGAGATTGGAGCATATGTATATATTAATACGGAAAACCTACTGATTATGCGAATCTTTTGTTAAAGTTTGGTGTCCCTAACTCCTTTGGTTTCCAAGATCTAGGCGTTCACGCAGACGGATGCTGATCATTTTGGTACTGACACCCACTGCCACGCCTTTGGCCTATAACTTCCCTTTACACTATGTTCACTGTGTTTAAAAAGCAACAAATATTCATACATTCAAAAACTAAATTTAAAGTAGTTAGTTGGTAGTAGTTTACATCGACAGATCCAGCTAACAAGCTGCAACAGCTGTTCTTTCATTGAAGTTGAAATTGAAATGATTTGCCAACGCTTAAAGATAGAATCTAAACAGTTGAAGTTACAAAATAAGCTGCCAATCAAGGCAGCAGAGCAGAGCTTGGCATTAAGAAATCATAGACAAATTTTCTAGCTGCAACAGCAAATTTACACACACCCACACACAAAAAATGGGGAAAAGTGCAGCGCAGAGCTGTGCACAAGTCTGCGGCACTAAATGTATCTTTGAGTGCGATTGTAAGTGTATTGGATGTGTGTCGAAGTATTAAAGCAAACTTGTTCAATATTTAATGAACTTGTCAACGTCGTGTGCGGGCTTTAAATTAAGATACAGCTCTAACGAACTGTTGCCATCAATCAACATTTAGATGCTGTTTGAAGTTCATCAAATCAATTAAAATGAGCACAAGCGAAAAAGTAAAAAGAGTTAAGGTTTATTTTTGTGTGTGTGAGTGAGTGTGTGTGTGAGTGTGTGCGCTTGTGTGCGTACTGTTAACTAGCTAAAAGTTAAGCTACTCATGGCAAGCCATGAAAATCATGCCAGAAAAACCAACCATTTTCAAGCTACCACAAAAAGCACTTTACACAGGAAAAGCCAGGCATAGTACAGCAGGCAGTCTGGTAGGGACTCACGCACTCACTCACACACACACACACACACACACACACACTCGCATACTTGACGAAGCAGCATCTACTATACTCACTCATGGTTTCGTGGTGTGCCAGATCATTAATTTTAGTCGAGTGTCAAAAGACATGGCGCGTATTGTATTACATCAAACACAGGAAGGCATAGTGAGGCGGCAGTCATGAAAATCTCAGTGCAAGTATGTATGTGAGTAGTGTCAGTATCAGTGTGAGTGTGTGTGTGTGTGTGTGTGTGTGTGTGTGTGTGTGTGTGTGTGTGTGTGTGTGTGTGTGTGTGTGTGTGTGTGTGTGTGTGTGTGTGTGTGTGTGTGTTGCATGTTGCCTTGTGCATTGGAAACCCATCAATTACACAGTCAAAGTCAATTTAATGTAATCAACGCTAGGCATGTGCAACTCTGTGTGTATCTGTGTGTGGCTTAGAGCTCATATTCAGCTAAGTGATAGGCTGCATGTAGCGTAGCTTATGAAGCGTCTTAATCGCTATCATTCAGTTAATAAAAAGCTCAAGAAGGTTTAGCTTAAGAACGAGAGAAGAAACCAAACAATACCAGAAAGAACAGGAACCCAGCCGAACTCTGGCTGAATAGAAAGGAAAAGCTTATTTTGGTGAAATACAGCTTTTTCAACGTACTGTAATATTTTCCCGTTTTGTATGATTGCAACTAAAAGTCATTTACATTCTTAAAATGCTGGTTTCACCACTACAGCTACATTTGTCAATGATTTGTTAACAGAAAAGTCATGAGATAATAAGTACATCAGTATATTCCTAAATCCCATTTCAAATCGAGTTACTTCGGCAGATATTTCGCTCAGATGAAATTCAATCTATGGCTGTGTCCTAAATTGTTTATGAAACTTACGTTACGTTAGAACTTAAGAAAGATCACCTATAAGAAATTTTTACTTTTTATACTAATACACTTGTTTGGTTGTAGATGAAAGCAAGACGAAGCATATGCTTTCCTCGAGTAGAGATACACAGTGTTTGGAATCTCAAACTGTGTATCTCTAAATTTACAATTGAGAAAACGATACTTTTGATGTTGGTAAGGATTTCGTCTACCTTGGCACCACCGCCACAACTAAGAATGATATCAGCATGGAGATCAAGCGGAGAATCATTATTGCCAATAGATGTTACTTTGGTCTCAGTAGGAAAATGAATTCTCTGACACTATCGCCAGATGAAACTAACACTTTGTAAGACGTTCAGCCTTCGCGTTGTGCTTCATGGCGCTCAAGAACGGGTGATGCAGATGCTCTTGGAGTGTTTGAGCGGAAAGTACTCCGTCAGATCGTTGGCCATTTACGCGTTGGGAACGACTACAGCACCCGATGGAACGATGAACTCTATGAGCTCTACGATGATATTGACATAGTCAATCGAATTAAAATACATGTTGTGTCATGTTGTGCGTATGGATGAAGAAGCTACTACTACTGGTGAGACGACGAAGGGACAGACCATGTCCGCCCTAGCTTCCTTTGGTATCACCAATTGAAGGAGGCGCGCGCAAAGCAGAGACGGTTGGAGGCGAGCTTTACATCAGGCCGTAACCCGTTAACGCGTTCTTAAGGCCAGCTACCGAAATAAGTACAATTGTTTGGAAACCGGCTAGTAGTTCTACATACTACATAGTTATTTCCAGTGTAGACTTTTATAGAGCCGCCTTTGCTAGTCTCTATGCATCGCAACTTTGTAGCCTTCATGACATCTTCAGTATTTTGTACCTACAGCAAAGCATAAGAAAAACTACACGCTGAATAAGCTTTACCTAAAACCCTTGGGCAGTGTGCACAGTGTACCAAGTGATGTAAGTCGTGCTTTGGCTTGATTTGTTTTGCCTGTCTGCCCCCAATAGTGCCGTCTTTTCTGCACCCCCTCTCTCTCTATCTACTGCTTATTTATGCATGCGCATATGTCATCATGAATATGCGAATGCGCGAGCTGTGCCAATCAACTTGAATATAGCTGCAAAGTATCTTGTTATGCCGACAACCGGTATGCATCGCACACACAGATACACACACACACAAACACAATATACAGCAATCTGAGCGTAGTTATGGGTACTTTTTTGGTTTTTTTTTTTATTTTTCGGGCAATTGTCTATGCAGTTTTTTGCCAAACAAGCAAACAATTGTGGGAAAGGTTACGATAAAGTCATTCTACATATATGTTGCCGCCGCTGCCGCTTGAAGTTGCCGCTGTTTTTCCATGAGAAATCATAACAAAGGCCAAAAAGTCAAAGCATTACACTGACTTGGAAATGTGTTAAGCTGTACCTCATTACACTTATTGCAAGTCCTTTCACTTTGTGTATGTGTGTGACAAAGACTTATCTTCTATTTAACATCAGCACAAAAGTCAAAAGGCAACGCGCCATAATCAATAATTAAAGGCACCTCGTTGATCAAGATAGCAATCCGACAGAGACATGCCATGAAAGCGGAGAGACCCAGAGCAATAACCAGACCCAAGCCCAGCAGAAGCAGCAGCAGCCGCAGGAGTAGCTAAACATGACATAGTTGTTACTTCCATTAACTGACAAGGTGGGACTAACCGCAGTCGCAATTATCATTCACCTTATGTAAATTTTAGCTATGCATGCTAATTCATGTAAAATATGAAGGGTTTTTTTTGTTCTGGAATGTGTAGTTTGAGGTTTTCCATTAGTTTTCTGCTAAGAAACCTGTTACTGGGGTTTTTGTAGCGACTTTTGTTACAATTTATAATAGAACATTTTAAAATTTTCACCTCTTGTAATGGTACATAATGAAAAACTTAAATGTTAAGAGGCAACAATGAAAAGATATGAATGCTTTTTGTTTTAAAAGTGAAATCAATTTTTCAGTTTTTAGTTAATCTTGTATAGATTATGTTAGTTTAAAAAGAATTTGGGCAACTATAATTCTACCTATAAAATGAGAAACTCTTTATCCCATAAAAACTGAAACTTGATGTTACACAGACAGAGAACTATCTATCGAGCCCATGGCATATCGATATCTATCGATCATACGATGTTCGGTAGATGCCCGATAACCAAGGCCAGCTGATTTGCGAGAGAGACTGACAGTGTGTAGGTTGCCGGTTATTACAATTACTTAACTAATTTGCTTATTGTTAAATATTAATAATACTTGAAACTAAATAAACGTATGAAATCACAACACTTGATTATTTCATTTAGAGTTAGGAAAACCTTTGCTTGAAATTAGCATAGAGGTATTTGTTTAATTTTTGGGGGAAAACGCATTATTTTTGACAATGTTCAAAAGTTTTACTGTTTACACCAACTTTGTGTTTCTTTGGTCGAATTTTTTCCATTTACTGATATACAACAATGAAACAAATAAGAACAGAAGCAATATGAAATGAAACAAAATGAATTGAAAACATCTTAAATCAGGAATACTTGCTCTTAAATCCATTTGTTGTTTTTACGATATGTGTACTTGGCGTACCGGATTTTTTGACTTTAATGACGTAATATTCCAAAAAAAAAAACTATGAAAATATACGATTTTCAATAGAAACATTATCCATATATAAAAAAAAATACCGTGTGGTACCGATAACTTCGCAACAACGCAACTTTTTTTGGTTAAACCTATATCATTCGAAAGATAAAATGATTGCGGTTTGCCGAATATACGTTTCACCTGGATACTTTGCGTTTTAGACAGGTATAAGTTGATTTAAAGTAAAAAATGTTAAAAAAAACAACAACAACAACAAACTACATTGTACGTACAAATGTTGCTTTTTCGGGTTTTCTTGGCTCCTCTTCGTAATGAGCTATTATAAGGTCGTGTATTAAGTCGTCGAATGTCGAAATCTTTATATACTTCAAGCAGAATTGTCATATATGGAGATATATGAGAGATTTGTAAATGTAAAGAATACTTTCTCCAAGTATCTTCTTGTGTTAAGGTATTCAATGCCATAAAGATTTTCATTAAAGTTAGTTTAGAAAGTGCAAAATCAAAAAAAGTTGGTTTATATCTTGTTTCCTCTCCTATATTAGAAAGAGGAACGCTTACTTTTAAAACTTAAAATCGATCCAATACAGCTTGGACTTTGCACCGATTGAAGCTCCAATTAAAACTGTATACTATTTCTCCGAACCACTTCTGAGCTCATTTGGCAACGCTAACATTTGAGAATCATTGCTTGCCAAATGGTGCATGAAAATGTGAAGGAGACTTTCATAGAAGTTGCCCTCAAACATATAGATACTGCATAAATATCAAGTATGTCAAATGAGTTTTTATGAGTGCGCTCAAACAAAAACAAAACAGATAGAAAGATACTTACACATACAAGCCCTCGCACACACACTCATGTCTTCACCACTATACGTGTGATATACCTGTGCAATGGCATTGCATATGTTGGAAATATTTCATTCATGACGCTTGTAAATCTTCTTTTGATTGCACTTAATACTTGTCACACAAGCAAAAAAAATAGAAGAAAAGAAGCAAAAAATGAAAATTTTCTATCTAAAGCCATAGGTATACGCAGTGGCAGTAGCAGCTGTTGCAAGCATATGCCGCATGCCACATAGCGTTGCTGCGGCACGTTTAGTCAAACCAATGGGAAAAATACAGCAACAAAAGGAGTCACCTAGCAACTAACAGTGAAAACAACAAGAACAACAACACTAGTGCAAGCAACTGACAAAAAAAAAAAAGAAAAAGAAAAGCTGCAAACTGTAGAAGAAAATCATAATAATCCATGCATGTTTGCATTCAAATTGAGAATTCCTCATGCGCTGCTCTATAAGGCATTTACATACTTATGTGTAGGTATGATGTGTGTGGCTTTATGTGAGTCAGTGTATAAGTGTGTTTGTTATCTCCAGGGAAATCTCATTTCATTTCAACACACACACACACACTCACACACACACACACACACTCACACACACATACACACACACACACACTCAGATCTTACACTATTATGCCGCTTACAACTACCTTTCAGTTGGCAGTTAAAAATCATGTTTTTCAACGTACGCATTTCTAAAGCTTTGGTGCACGAGCGATTTTTCTTATCAACAAACAAGCTGGCAGCACTGTGGCATACTCACACATATAGACTCACACACACACACACACCGCAGTTATATGGCCTTGTTGCAAGCAAGAATGAGGGACACCTTTTACCGCAATTTATCGTTTTGGTGAATCTTAAATCTTTTTCAAGGTTTCAGCATATTTTTTTTTCACATCGCCTGTGTATCTGTGTTTTTGTATCTGAGTTTTGTGTATCTGTGTGTTTGTATGTGCGAGTGTGTGTGTGTGTGTGTCTCCGAGTGTTTGCATGCGTTTGCTGTCAGAATTTCATTGTGTTCAGCGGCTTTCGACATGCACATCGACAGACGTTATTGTAAAACAGGAGTTATATTTTATGAAAAGTGAAAAACCGTGCCAAGAAGCTTTATAGATGCTTATCAAAGTCTTTAGGCATGAATTTTATTGGCATAAGCTCATAAAAGGGACAGCTGGCGTATGGCAAACGGTTGCGACTCTTCGGAAACTGGCTTCTACTTTGCTTTTGAAAATTATTTTCAGCAACGCAGCAACGTATTGATGCAATTGAGCAGAAACTAGTTCAATTACCTTGTTTTTTTGAAACGAATGTTACTTTTAAATGCTCTTATGGAAGTTCCAGATACTCCCTCATAAATCAGCGCTGCTATTACTAACCTCTCGAAATGTTTGGAATATCTCAAAAATGTCTAAAGAGGCAAGATTTGTCATGCACTAAGTAAAAATACCACAAAAAGTATCCATTAAATTTGTAGCTTTTAATGTATCTATACATAACTCAGCTTCTAGTTGTACGATTAACTTTATACTTAACTTACGTTTACTTTTTTGCAAAAGAAATTGGAAGCTTACTTTATGATATTAATTGTGGACTTAATTATTAATTATTTCTCATATAAATAAATAAAGTACATCAAAAATTTGCCAATAAACACTCAAAATACTATCCTAATGTTAGTGACTTTTTACGTACCTCTCCATAACTCAGCTTTCGCCAATGCGTTTTATTTTATATTCGATTTGTGAATAATTGCTGGCATAAGATTTTAAACTATGCGGTTTATCGCAGTAAACACTCATGCCATATGTATTCGACTAGACTTTGCTTGCTTTCTAGTTGTAATCGTCTGCTATATAACTTAAATTAGAGAGCACTGCTTCAAAACTGAAAAATTCTTAGCACTGTTTAAGTAGATAACTTGCAGCAACTTATTACCAGCTAGTTACCAAGCGAACGATTGGTAATAAGAGAAAAGCAGCCACTTTGACAGTCAACCGGTCACTAGCTGGTTTGTAGGTTTGATTTATATGTATGTATACTTAAAAGCAATGAAATGTGTGAAAGAAAAGCGTAAAAGTAAAGTAAGGCCATATCGAAAAGAATATTCAAAGTGCCTTGTTAACAGTTGAAAACTTTTCAAATCTACAAATTGGTTTCGCCTCTAACCGCAAAAGGGAAATAAGTAGAAGAGCATAAAAATTGAGCCCAAGTCTTGACTTTCTGCTTTCAAGCGCGCTGTCACAAATTTTGCACACGCACAAAAATTTTTCACGCCAATGTCAAACGAGAAAAAAGAAGAAAGAGGAATTTTGGCAAAGGCAGGCGGTGGAGAGTGGTGTAGAAAACGTGGCACAAACAATGCTAATACCAAGACAAAATCCTCGCCAGAAAACTTTCCACAACTTGCAAAAGGCAAATCATCGTCTTGCATTCCACCCTCACTTCGCCGCACCAGAACCATTCCACTCACGAAAAAATTCAACTGAAAATTTACAAGCAACTTTTGAGCCAAAACTTTATGCATTTCACAGCTTTTAAATCAAAAACAAAAACGGGCATGCCAACTTATTTTCTTTTACCCACCTACTTATTTTTTTTTTTTTTAAATTTAAACTGTTACTTTTGCTATGACGCAAACATGTTTTGTGTCTTGAGCCTGTGCCCCCTTGTTCCGCTTGTATTTGCATTTGTTTGCTGTTTGCCCCTTTTTGTACGCTTTGTTTTGCTTGTTTCGCAGCTTTTAAATGCGCCCTGGGCCAGGCCCTGGTAAGCGCAAAAGAGCTCCTGCCAAGGCGTTTGTGATAACTTTTTGATGTTTTAGGGCTGTCAACTTGTCCTTGTTTGTAAGCGTTGCTGTTGTTGTTGTCGAGCGCCATGTCAAAATTATATTAGGATGTATATATAAATATCTGTGTTGTTCTTGTGATTTTTGCGGTACGCCAAGTCAGACGTCGCCCCGCCAGTCACTCGCTCGGCTTCATCGGGCAAGCGTTTGTTTAGGTTGATGAGCAGCCGCCATTGATTTGCATAAAAATGTTAACAAACATTTTGGCATTTTTCTTTATAATAAAAGACAAAAAATAATCATAATATTGTAATAAAAAGGCAGACAATGACGAGCGGCTACAGACGATAGAAGAGACACTAGACATTCAATATGTTTTCAAGTCAAATTTTTGTTGGGGACAGATGAGAAATAAAAATACTGTAGCAGCCTTTGCGGCGCACAACCAAACAAGTGTTTTTTAATGTTGTCCCTCCTTTTTCTATACACTTTAGTGCGTTTCCAACACGCACTCTGATTTCGTCGACAAGTTTGTAACGCATCAACTTACTCAACGGAGAGTTTCTTCGAAGACATATAGTACTTTAGTAATAAGATTACGCTCATCAACGCCTGTACACTTTTAGAAAAAGGTCACGCCCCACATCTGCAGCTTCTTCAGAGCTCATCGAATGCGGTTGTCTTTGACAACGCCTAAGGTGCCAAACATCTGGAGCTATTCCATGTCATGTCATAGTGCAAATTATTGCATATAACCCTTTTTTATGAAAATGTCTACAAATGATAATTTTTCATGAATGCAAATAAGCTTCTTTTAAATACTATACTGAAATAAATTAAAATTTTTTTATTTATCCAAATCTATATATAAGCAAAAATTAAGTGTGGTACCGATTGCTTCTCAATAACGCCATTTTTTTATGTGATACTAATACCATTCAAAAGATAAAATTATTGCGGTTTGCCGAATATAAGTTTCCCTAGATATTTAAGTTTTAGACAGCAAAAATTGATTTGAAGTAAAAAATGGGGGGAAAAAACAACAACAAACTACATTGTACGTACAATCGTTGTTATTTTGCGTTTGTTTCTCTCCTCTTCGTAATTGGCTATTATGTATATGTATACAATGTGGGATGCAATCTTATATGGAGTAGGTTTAAAATTCAAGAACCTTACCATATTTCGATAGGTACCTAAAATAAAGCCTTTCAAAGTCTTACACAACAAAAGTCCATATGTTATAGCCTATTTTCCTTCTTTATCTGAAATAGTTGGCAAAGTGAATGCTGCAGATGTGCAGTTTCTTAAGATCTGCTTGATAAGTACCCTCCTTAACTATAATACTACCAATAGTGAAGAATCTTGCACAACTTAAAAACATTAGTTTCTTATATTCTTGAGTTTTTTTTTTTGCAAAATAAACTTTATTATGAGACCATATACTTAAAATTTGTGTAAAATCGTTCAACTTTACACCAAAACTTATAACAAAAGCTATTAGTTTTTCACTTTCAACTGGTTTCATGTAGGGCATGTAAGTTTCGGCGCCTCGAACTGTATCTTTTTGCGTATATTTTCATAACATTTTTTATTTATTTTTCCTGCTTGTCATATAAAAAATACATGGAAAATTCAATTTGTTTGCATGTTGTGAGTTTTGTGTGTAACTTGGCTTGCGGCACGGCGTTTTGTCGCAAATAAAATCAACATAAAATGGAAGTCGAGCTCCTCCCTTAACTGCAGCTCAGGAAGCGTCAACTGACATTTGAATTTTTACTTTTTTTTACCCTCTCCCGTTTTGTTCTCTCACACCCTCCTGTGGCACTGTGCCTCTCTTTGCCACTTTGACACTTGACGTCACAGCTTCGCAGTGCTGTACGAAATGAATAAATAAAAAATACTTTGCGGCTGTTTTGTGGCCTGATTTTTGCCTTAGCTAGCAGCCAAATTAAAAGCAGTAACCTTCATGTTTGCAGGGTTTGTTTCGCCCCGAACCAAAGCCACAAGCAACTTTTCAATTATAGAGAAATCACAAAATAAATGATTGAAAAAGAAGAGAGGAGCAAAATCAATGGCTGCATTTGATTGAATCAAATGTGACGCTCAATGTAGTGTGTGCCGCAATTAAGGCAATGTGTTTAAGGATTTGGAGCAGACAAAGAAAGACCTGGTCTTTTGGCATATCCAATTCAATTCTCAGGCTTGGTTTTTTTCGTTTTCTATATTCATGTCACGATTTTCGATTTGCTTGTGCTTTCAAATAGCGACGTCTTGAGCGTTTTCATATATATATGTATATATATTTACAATCAACTGTGCTAAATTGTTCAACACACTCACACACACATACACATTTCAAAATCCCATGCATCTTCGTTGGAAAATCTTGAGAAACAAGCGCTTAATTTAATTTATTTTGTGCCATTTGTTGTTGTTGTAGTACACGAAACAGCGGCTCATTAATTTTGTTTTATTTCATTTTATTTCACCATCAATCGCTTGGCATTTGAGAATTTGAAGTGAGTTTGGAGTTGGGCGCTCAATAGAGTATTCACTACCTACAGCTAGACTCTAAGCCCGGAAAAGCTTTTTCCCAAAAAGTCAGCAATTTTGGGCTATTTAGTGTGAAATTTTATGCAATTCACGTTCACATTTTCCTCCGTCGTCGTCGTCGTCTACGTTATCTTCCTTGCCTTTTCTCATTATCAATGTTCAGATTGGCAGGCTCAAAAGCATTGTCATCACATTAAATTGAGCTGGATGGAATTGGTGGTTGGGGCCGTGTCTGCTGGGAAAATCGTAAAATTTTGCTTTTCCTTGATGATAATTGAAATTGTATTTCTAATCGATATATTTTCCTTTGGCACAATAGATCTAAGCATTTTTTTTTTTAATTCGTTCTCTCTGCTGAGGCGTTTAATTTTCAAGCTGTTTGATTGAGTTTCATTGCGTTTCCTTTCCGGTATCTTCCTTTAACTGTAACTAGTCAATTAAACCTTTTTGTTGCTTATCAAATTTTATTACTTAATTTATACTGTACACTGAACAAGATTGCTTTTAAGCTATTTTGGGCCAAAAGAGCTACAGCTTTAACTTAAATAAATGTTTAAGAAACACATGAAAGCTGCAGCTTAAGATGAAAAGTTGCCTATATAAATCGTAAAAACTAAGTTTTACTCAGCGCTGAGTACAGATTTATGCACTGAGAAAAAAATAAAGTTGTTGGCAGGCCATGCCTCAGTTGGAAGAACCAGGTAGAGAGCACACTAGACACTGGAGAAGTGCTCTACATCAGGCCGTAAAGGGTTGTTAGTTGGTTGTTGTTTTTGTTTTTGGTGTTACGCACATCGATGTTACCACAAGAAAATTTGAAGTTTAAGAACGTTCTGTTTCCATTATTCTAAACTGCAAGGTCTTAAATATTGCTTGATAAAATTTTAAGAAATTTATGAGCCTTTGCATTTTTTGAGGTATTGAGTTTTTCAATGGGCTGTTTGTTTCTTCTTTATGAAAATCATAGAGGATGCGTCTTAGGTTAGGTTGAAAAACTTTGCTTGACATACTTAAGCCTTGTTTTGATACTATATCTACGAATTTCAGGCCAAATTGTTTTAGCGATTTACTACGACACTTAGTCACATTTTTCCATTTTTGGTTGATTTTGTGTACATAGTATATCTTGATGTGGAGCCTACAAGTGGCCAGAGGTATATGTACTTGTATCTTCTTCATGAAGTAGAAGGAAAGCGGTAGTACACTGTCTGGCAAGCTCATTGGCTCTACAGAGACTTTCATACCTCGGTGACCAGGCATCCATATCAGACTAATAACGAACTGATGAGCCATCTTATGTAGACATCTGCGGCTGTTTGTTACCGCTATCGAATAAGACGATATTAAGCTAAGTTTGAGCTTGGCTATCACTGTAAATATTTATAATGCCCGACATTCTTGTTGTGTTCTTTCGGCAAGTTAGTGCCATATTTATTGCGAGTACCTCAGCCTGGAATACGCTACAGTTATTCAGAAGCCCTGTCTGATATTGAACTTTTCTGAGTATGCACCATCTTCGACTCATTCATTCAGTTAAGATCCATTCGTGAAGAAGAAGGCAGCGTTGGCGAGTCCTGGGAGACCAATAGACCATACTTTCCTATGGGAAAATAGTTAAAAAAGGTTTACTGGCACCTTCGGAACACAGAAATCAGTTTTAAGCGGTACAAAAGCATGTTTCGAAAGGATTGTAGAGTGACCATAGTTAACAGCAGCCCGAGTCTCATAAACGTATAGCTGACAATAAGGCATTTTCCTTTTCAATAAGACTCAGGGGAGGCATGTTAAGAATAGCATCGAGGGTACAACTAGGCTTAATCCAAAGGGCACCAGTAATGCATAGCTCTGCAGCTGTATTTTGTATTTCCTTTGCAGTGCCGTCCATTAAAACCAGAATACCATAGAGGAGGATGAACCTTCCAACTGCCGTGCAGATCCATCGGACTATTTTAGGAGTCATGCCCCATTTTGGTTTCATGGCTCTTCTACAGGAGTACAAATTCATTACTACCTGTGTGCTAAGATTCCAATCGTCCAGGTGTTTTATTGGCAATTCTCTACCCTATTGAGTAATATTGATATGCTCGTTTATTGGATTGCCTGCAGTTTGGATCTTATTTGGGTTTGTTGTGGCTTGAATGCGTGTAACAGTGGTTGAATAACATATCCTTACTATCGATCTGGTTAGTTATCAATTTAAGCATAATATCTTTTCAAAGTTCGTAGAACTTCAATATTATGCCTGATATACAAAAATTATATTCAAATATCCTAAGGTAAAGCAATTTATCTACAGCTTTTCCTTTGCATAACATATATAACATCTTTTAGTTTTTTCTTTTTGTTTCTTTGCCGGCTTAAAAATTTTGATGCATATGAAATCAATGACAAAACTTCTTCATAAAATTTGCTAAACAATTTCAATTTACTTCAGAGATACATAAAATCCAATTAGCTGTGGCTTAAATTGCCAAAAATACATAAGTATGGAAAGAATATTCAGTTTTGGGCTTATGTCTAAAAAACTTTGCCAAAGTGAATATAAATTTTAAACACTCAGCTTGGTTTACTTTTAAGGCAATCTAACATGCTTGGCATGTACTCTACAGACAGACATGCAGAGTTATGTATAAGTCCGTACTCCTGCATCCTTTTTTGGGCCTTTCCATGATCTGTTGTAATTGCTTGTGTGTGGGAAAGTTTTGAATCATGCATCTCATGCTGGCTTAATTCTCATAAATAAAAAGCCCACAATAAATTCATATAGAGTTTGTAGTGTTTTTTCTCTTTGTCGTTGTGCTTGTTGTTTTTGGAGCAGCGCCAAGAAAAAGCCTTTGCACACAAATGATTTGGGTAAAGTGGATTGCCAATTCAGTCTAGAGTTGCCGCATTTGAAATGGCATTAAGTTTCAGGAACTAACAATGAGCAAACCAAGCTCAGTAATATTATGCTCCACTTTGGTTTCGTTGCTTTCCATTTTTATCCAGATTTTTTTATCATATCTCTTTTCAAATGATAAACAAAAGCTGACAATACTTTTGTGTAGTACTTACTTACTGCTCTACGGCTCATTAAAAGACAGCACAAAAGTTTTCAATTTGAACGCTTACCTGAAATAAAGAAAAAAAAGAAGACAAAAGCTAAGTTAGATGGTTAGAATGATTGGTATTTGCTCATAAAGGACGAGCACGCAAATTGCTGTCCCTGCTGATGGTGTTGATAAATATTTAGCGACAGGTTGAGCGACAACTAAATGAAGGACATGCGAAAAACCCATCAAGCAAACCCGCCAAGGAAAAGCGCTTTAAAAGAAGTTCGTCTTTTAATATTGCTGGATTAATGTTTTAGCTTGAACTGAGTCGTTTTAAAGAGTGAGTGGTACGGGTTTTAGTTTAATGCAACTTGTAAGTCTTTTATCTTAATAAAGCGCAAAAGTATTATGCCGAATAGACAAAACAACGATCTAAGGAGACTCAACAGCATTTTATGTTACTGCTTTACATATAAGCTTAACACTGATGAAATGGGAGCACTTTCAGAAGACATCTAACCAGTGTGCTGGAGACACCGATAAACAACCACGATATGAAATAGTTGCCGAGTACCATTTCACAGGCAACAGCCGAGTATGGAAATATCTACAGGTGATACATTTTATGAAAAGGCACAGAAACAGCAATAAAATCGGATAGTCAACTCTAAGCTAGTTTCGGAAACTTTACCGCAGATGAGTCTTTACTCACAGCAACATTGCTGTAATATATGTGTTGCAAAACTTATAACTACTAACAGATGAAGAGAGATATCTACTCCAAGATTTAGACTGGTCAAGCAGCTTACCTATTCTTCTTCTTAAAAGGCGAGTGGTCTCTACTACTCCTTTGCCTACTGTAATATCTACTGGCAAGTGATTCTCCGCTTGATATCCATACTGACATCGTTTTCATCGTGACGGTGGTTCTAAGGTAGACAAAATCCTTGACAGCATCAAAACTATAGTTTCCAACTACAATCTGAGAGTCCAACCGCAGTGTCTCTACGCGAAGAAAGCGTTACTACGTCTTCACCTCATTTAAAACCAGATCCACCCTGGCAGATTCTCTTTCGATAACCTCAAAGGCTCCGTTAACCGCTCGCTTAGTACGGCCTACGATATCGATATCATCCGCGTATGCAAGCAACTGAACACCCTTATCCCGCTTCGATATACCTCGGCCTTTTGGCAGCACTTCTCCATCACAAGGTTAAAGATCGCAGGAGGGCATCGCCTTGTTGTGGTATAGTCGTACCAACTTTGCAGGGATTCTAAACTTAGAGTGTTCGGCATATATGCGTATATATACGCAATCAATGTTGGAATTACCAGGCCTAAAGCCACACTGATAAGGTCCAAACAGTTCTTTCGCAAATGTCTTTAGTATTTCACACAATATGCTCGATAGGGCCTTATAAGGCTGATACTATGGTAGGTTGCGCACACCATGGGGTCAACCTTTTTGAGGACAGGACACGAAGGTTCCAATCATAGGGCATGCCCTCATTTAGCCATATTCTGCAAAAGCAGACAGGTCATCTACGCCAGCAGCTTTGTTGTTCTTGAGCCGATTGATTGCGAACTTGAATTCGTCCCGTGATTGCGGGCGTTGGGAAGTTGGCTCCGGGAGCAGCATTATACCCATTATCGCTCGTCAGTAAACCAGAGAAGTGTTCCGTCCTCAATTGTGCATACTGTGCTAATTCTTGCTCTACCAACTTTGAGCCATATAAAAAGACGAACAAAGTTCCAAGCCAAGCCTATAGAAAAAGTGAATCAGTGTCGTCGTACGCTCGGAGAGTAACGATGCGTCATCTTGTAGTTCTTTGCATCATGGGTTTGCTTAGTAAGCATTGTAGACTGGCACATGAAAAATCTGGGTATTAACAACTCTAACACTTGCAGCTTTTTTGAACTCGAGTAAAACTCATCGCAGCACATACTATAATCTCGATACTCGACGTTACGACACGCTTAGAATCTTCACAGATAATAGAGTGGTTTCAGAAATATGACTTTTCAATACTATTTCTATTCGTTTCATTTACTAAGATTTTGCAGGAATCCCGTGTGGTAAGCGGGTTAGAGAATACCACCTCAGCAGGTCAAAGCTTGTCGTATGAGGCGGCTAACAATGAAACTGGGATCTTTCGAGACTAGTAGAGCCATCCCAGGCCTTAAAATGGTTGTGCTTAGGGTTTGGACCCACCACGTAAAACCACAATTCCAATGAAAGAATGTAGTTACATCAGGTCGTATCCCGATAACGGGTTGTTATGGCTAGTTGAGTAGAAGAAAGATTTCGCAGGCATTTCGTATAGCTGTGCTCTCTCTCTCTCATATGAAAACTTTGCTAAAAGTACACTTCATTAAAGCGCTTTTAATGCTTATGAGTTACAAGCAAAAATTAGAAAAACAACGTTAGTAAGTTTTTTTAATTGCCTTGTGAGAGCAGTTACATTATAATACGTTTCTATTTATAACAAAGTCTGTTTAGCATTCAAGCAGCTTGTTAATCTTGCTTTAAATTTGCATTGAAGCTATTTCCATTACCAGCTTTTCTTTTTAGTCTGCATTATATAAACTTTATTGTTTATCTATATACGTAAATATGTATTAATACTTTTTTCTGTATTTTTCCTTGTGACACAATTTTTGTACATTTTTTGTTGTATTTCTTCGTATTTCATAATTTCACATTTCTGTTTTCTTTTATGTGTCTGCATAGCAAGCGCAAATAAATAGAAAGAAAATCATCATTATCTTTTAATTAATTTTCTCGAGCATTTGCAATATGATGAAACTTTTGCTCTGCCCCACCAAACGTCCAGCCAACGTTTAAGCCTGGCCATAACTCCACAACTCCACAACTCTGCCATTGCTTTATTTATCTTTTGTCTGGTGACTGCTTTTGAGTTTTGTTTCAAATCTGACAGTTTTCCATGTTGAAAAGAAAAACAAACAAACAAACATTCAATCTTCTTATTTCATTTTATTTGGCCAAAATGATGACTCAAGGCTAATGAAATAATATTGCATTATGATGCAGTTATGAAGAAAACTAATGAAAAAAGCTAAGAAAATCATAATTTGACACACTTAATGAAAATGAATTTCATAGAGCTTATGTCTAGCTTGAATGGGCATAATTATATATGGGTTGAGCATGGCATCTAATAAGCTTAGTTGCATTGCATTCCCACGCTGTTGCCACGATTAACATATTCTTTGAAGCAATCCATTCAACCGCAAAATCTTATTATGTCTAACAAAGAAGTTCTCTTAGTACACTGAGCGAAAATGTCGAGCACATCATAGTTGAAATAGGTAATTCTTTGCTGAAAGTGTTGTACAAACGAAACTGGTTCGAACTCGGTGAGAAATTTTGACTCTAATGAAAGATTGATGAAGTAAATTGTGGGTTAAACGTTTTAGGTACATAGGCTTGGTTTTATAATAGGTTTTATCAAATTGGTAGTTTTTTAATAAGCATATAGTTAAAGAAGCTCAGAACTTGAGTTTGGCGTATTTGCGTTAAAATATAGACAGAGTTGGCCACCATCATGACTTTTACCCAAAAGTTTTGGGGTAGATTTAAAAAAAAGTATATTATTTTTTATTGATTGAGCTCGTTAAGCTGCTGCTTAGACTATTTTTGAGTGATACAAACACACATATCATTTTGGTGGGCCAAGCCGGGCAATCCTGGGCACAAGTGGTCTTTTCGCAACTGGCACGCCAGAAGTTTAGAAGTTCCAAAATCAAACACTTCTGACAAAAAAAAGTTGTTTTGAATAAGTGCGCTATTGGTGGAACTACGAACTCAACTAGACAGCTTTTTAGATGGAAAGCTATGAGCCGATTCTGCTATAAAATGATTCAGCTTACGCCGTACTACATATAAATACGCTAAGCGAAAACTCAGTGTGGTACCGATTACTTTGCAATAACGCAACCTTTTTAGATGAAACCTATACCATTCGAAAGATAAAGTGCTTGTGGTTTGCAAAATATTAGTTTCACCTGGATATATTGAGTTTTAGTCAGGTAAAATTTGGTTTGCAGTAAAAAAACAACAACGTACTTTATACACACTTTGTTGTTATTTCGTGTTTTCTTTTCTCTTCTTCGTACTCAGCTGTTATGAGGGCGTGTATTAAGTCGTCGAATGTTGACGACAAGGCGAAGATTAGTGACTCTTAATGTACTTAAACTCTTATGTTTACGACCAGTTTTTTTCTCAGTGTAGCTTCTATTTACTATTCAAAAATTTCTAGTTAAGTGTAAATTGAATTATTAAAATGCATAACTCAACAAGAAACCTCTATGCTTTGCCTCTAGGTTGCATGATAATATGTAGGAATAATAGATGATGCACTTGCTCAATGTGTTGCCACAGCGCCAAATGAGCGAGACCCCGTTATGTACGACTAAGCCACTCACACACTCACCGCCATCATTTTCATTTCCTACATTGTAGCTAAAAGTCTGTGTGTGTGTATGTTTTGGGCTAGAGCTGGTTTTAGCTTTTGGGTTCTTGTAACTAATTTATGTGGCAAGCAAGCATTAAATGAAGACCCATGACGTGCCGGTTTTTTTCTTTTCTAACTTTTAAGCTGTCCCAAGCAGAGATTTGTCAGTTTTTAATAAATTTTGGAAGGCGTTTGCAATCAAACTTTTCTAGCTCAAGGTTCATTAAACTTGCTCCCCCTGACTTGACTATAAATCAAGACATGTGTCGATAAGGTTCTTTGCAATGTATCCACAAAGTTTAGTATGTGTGTGTTCTATTAAAAATCATGAAAGTCATGCTTTAGTCATGATATAATCTAAGCGTTTGTTGCTCATTGTTGTCTAATGCATAATTAATGCACATTGTGCGACCATTTCTACCAATAATAAGCGCAATTAAAAGGAACGCTGTGACGCTTTGGGCCAGGGTCACGAAAGTAATCGATGAAAAGGGCATAACATACGTTGGTGCTGATCAACCCACGCAAAGCCATTACATTTTAGTGTAAAAGAGATGGGAAAAGAGCTAGAGACAGTTTCATGCAAAGTGTCATTCGCAGCACACTGACTTAAGAGTTTCAGAATCGAAAACTGACCAAACAACAACATTAAAAATCAATTTTATGTTTATGACATTTTTTTATAACTTTTTGGGGATTCTTAATATTATACATATATGCTTTAAGCCATAAGCTGACACAGCAAGCAGCTTCATTATGTGTTCGAGTGTATGTGTGTGCGTTTGTTTATTGGACAAGTTATCATCCGGTTTTATCAGTTCTCGTGCCTTAGTATTGCAGGTCACTTGGTCGTTAAATCAGTCTAGGTTCATTTTAATGGCCGCAATCTGTGTAAATACCCGACTGTGTGTATGTGTGTATCTGTGTGTGTGTGTGTGTGTGTGTATCTGTGTGTGTGTTTGCATATATAATTTGTTTGTATATTGATTGAGTTTCATTCATTACATATGCAACATGTCAAATGACATGTTCGCTTTGTCGTGGACACAAAAATTACCAGTCATTTTATTTTATTCCATAACATTCTTTTTTTTACCACTTTCATCGTTCGCTTTTCTGACTTACTTGTCACTGATTGTCATATAATTTGACCCAAACGCATTTAACCCTTCTTGGCCTGTCATTATGAATATTTTAAAAGTCAGAAATGTAAATATTACCTTTGCTACTTTTCAATGTGTTATTAGATATTAACATTTTGTTGAATTTGGAAATTATAACATCAAATATCATTTCGTTTAATTTTATGGGCGTTTAAGCGTTTTTGACATTTACCTACTGCCAAACTAGTTAATTACGTTTGTTTATTTCTTGTAAAAAGGACTGTTTCTCCGACAACGGAAATCAATCATTTCGTCATAAACAGAAGCCCACGCATCAACACCAAGTTAAGAATCTCTGTGTAGAGCCCTCGAGCACTTTGGTTCTGCGTCTTATCAACAGCTGGGCATCGATTAGAATGAAGGCTGCCGACTTCAAGTGAGTTTTCAACATGCAAGTCGTTCTCAACACCATTGTCGCCGTTGCGCTTTATAGTCATGAGCAACCCTAGCTTATACTTACATGTGCACTGAGAGAAATAGTCTAGCAGGCTGCATATGATGGAAAACGCTGTTTAATCTTTGGTTCGACTTGAATCTTTTGATCGGTTGAGCTGCTGCAGCTGTTTAATTTGAATTTGATTTGTGCGCTAGCTTTACTGAGTGTTATGATATGATACCATGATCTATCGAAAACAACAATATTTGATGGTGTAAAATCTTTAACGAAAGGCGTCTAAAAACGTCAACTGTTGCCGTTATGATTAGTGAACTCTTTGAAAACTTTGCGAAAGCTGAATAACAATCATTTAGATCAGATCACATTATTTTCAGGCTGTTTTGAGACCAACTCGTTTTATACCACAATCAGCACCTTGGAGGAAAAAACAAAACATCACTACAATGTCTGTAACACAATGCTTAATGACTACCAGCAGGTCATGAAAGCCACCATTAATGAAGATGAGACGAGATGCTGATGAGATGATGCCTTTCTGACTATCAAAACGTCATAAAGTGCATTATTACTGCAGATTAGACAAAATGATGATGAGATGATGTGTACGACGCGGAAACAACTGACTAATCGTGCAAATATTCAGCAAAATGTGGGTTAAGACTGTAGAATCGCAACAAAGTCGCTCAAAAATGTATGCCATGTGTAAAATTGTATATTCATTATGAATTCCAAACTTGAACTTATAGACAAGTCTTGGTTTTCGAGCGCATTTGTGCTAATATTCGATACATTTCGTTTAACCATAACCGTATTCTAGCGAATTGGAAAGTTGAATCCAAAGTGTGAAATAGGAGAATCGACCAAATTTAAACATTGTATGGCAAATTTTTGTATAAGGTCTGGCGAAGGCTTTAATCAGTAGTTTATACTGCCCAAATGATAGTAACAGTTTTTCTCAGTGTAGATCTTTTCTGCTCAGTTATCAGCTGTGCTCATCTGGTAGACAGACTGCACTTTGAAGTCAGTCAAGACTTATACAGATAGCACTCAAAGTGTAGCACGGCAGTTTAAATTGTTGGCCAAGATGGACAGCCCTGACCAAAAGACAAGTTCCTGGATCCAGGGTCCGGGGTAGCACTCAGCCAGGCATGACGCGTGTCTTTTTGTCATGTACTTATGTTCCTCTTCATTTTCACCTACATAAGGTATATTTTATCTGTGTTTGTTGTTAGTTATTATCACAAAATGCTCATCAATTATTGCTCGGGCTTACTGGACATTGTGGTAGTGGTTGTTAGCACAGTTTAGGTAGTGGCTTAGTTTTTGGTTAAAGAACTTGAGAGATTTTTGTGGGCTGGTCATGGGAATGGCATTTCAAGAAAATAATGTCGAATGTCTTGTGCCTTCAAGCGTAAATGATAATGAATTGAAAGTCTAGACCAATAACAAAGTCTTCGACTTACTTTCTTTCACACAGATACACACACACACACTCACACACATAGTTCTATGTACCATGTCTGAATTTTCTTTTGGGTTTTCTTTGTTGTTCTTTAATGTCTAAAGTTCTTTTTAGCTGGTTCCTTTGCTCGTGCATGTTGCGGGCTTAAAACGCAATCAAGCGGCTTAAAAATTCTGTTAGCGGCAACGTCGTCATCAATTTTCCTGTTCTTGTTCTTATTCTTATTGTTATTTTTAAATTTAAGGAAAAGCTGTCTTTTGGTCATGCTTTGGTGCGGATTTCCAACAGCTTGCCTGCCGTGCATTAAAATTAGTTTAAATTTTAATTATAGGCAAGTGCTCATTAGGCGTACAGTACGTCAAGTTGCATGCAACCGAGGGCAGGCGAGTTTTAAGGATTGGTTGTGGGCGTGGTCGTTGCCTTAGCCTTCGTCGTTGTTGTGCCGACAGCGTTGTCTCTGTGGCCCACTAATGAAGTTCAAATATTTAGGGAATTAGGCGAACTCAAACTCAAAAGCAGAACATTTTATGCTAATGACAAATGCTTTTATCTCTTGCTCCTGCTGTTCTTCTTGTAATAATAAAAATAAAAAATAAAAAATAAAAAAAAGGAAAATTAGAAGTAAAATTCTTGGCAACCTGCTGCTGCTGCTGTTGCGTTGCGCCCCAGATAACACCCAAAACGGACCCTAATCAGTGTTTTTGGGCTTTGCGTTAAGGCCAAGGTAGTGAAAAGCGGCAGCAGCAGCAGCAGCAGCAACTGTGCCGCCGACTGCGACAGCAACAACGGCGTCAACAGACACAAACAAGAAACGTTTTTTGTTTTTCAGCTTTTCTTGCTTTTCATTTTGAGGTTAAATTTACATGCTGTGCTTTGTGCGGGGGTGTCACTCGGTCAGCGCTCTAAACAATCCAACGTTTTGGGTTGGCCCCCCACAAGAAACCAGAAAAAAAAGAAAAATTAAACAGTAAATTTATGCAGTTTTTTTGTGGCTATTGCGGCTGTTGCTGCTTTAATTAAATTTCTCTCTTTCGGAGTGTGTGTGTGTGTGTGTGTGTGTGTGTGTGTGTGTGTATGAGAGCGGCTAATTTCCACATTTAGGTGCGCGTCTAATGTTTCTTTTAGAATATTTTGTTACCCTTTAAGCGTGACTAATAACTTTGTTAGGAAGCTAAGAAATGCCAGAACGATCAACCTCAAAAACCGAGCAATTTTAGTCACGTTCTTATTGCCGTCGGTATTCACTTTTTATCTTGTATTACAACATAACTCCAACTGCTGTAAAAAGTGTATATAGAGATATAGGTCATATTCAACAGCTTCCCTTATTTCATAAGATTTCAAAAGAATCAGCCAAGATCAGAAGTTTATGTCAATGAAACAATCGCGCATAACGCAAAACACTCATCAGATTTGTGGTGGGTAAAAGAGATTTGACCAATTGTGTCATGTTCGATAGAAAAATTGATGAGAGAAAGAGTTGAGTTGACGCCAAAGAATGGATGAGACGAGTTACTAACTCCTCTCCTACTCCCCAAGTGTACAGATACGCTGCATCTATTGCATGATCATGTCCAACCCAAAACAATCCTTTGTTTGCCACTTCAACTGCCATTTTATTTCGAAGCATATCTCGGTGTCCGGAAATGTATTACAGTCTGACATGCTTTGTTAACATTGTTACATTTTTAACAACCAACTTTTCTGCATTGTTTCGAAACATCATAGATTTTGACTATAACTAAGAGTATTAGAACGTCGCCGTCTCAAAACTAGCGTTTACACAGGTTTTACATTATTTTTTGTTACTTTTTCATGCATCGCCTTCCTCCCTTCCACTTTTCATTCAAATGAGAAAATATGTTATAAAAAAGCCTACGAAAATGGCACGTAACTGGCTAATTGGCCACCAAAGTTGGCCCAGGGGGGTTCCGTCAGGTATGGGGCGGCGTAGCAGTATATTATTTCAGCATTTTGTGGTTAATTTACTATGTCTTATTTACTTTTTTATGGCAACAGCAGCTATTTCTTTGTATACTAATTTAACGTCAGCTGTTACTCAGTGCCTGGCTCACGTTTTAATTATGAAATCGATTAAATTATGTATATCCAGCTGATTACAATAGAAAGGGCTGCTAATTAAGTTGAAACCCTGGACACATGCTGTTCGTAGATCCTAGTTCTGGTCAGGTGTCTCAAGTGTCATTGTCTGGCTTTTCATAAATGTGAAACAAACGTGTTTGTGGCTGGAAAATTGCTTTGTATGAGCACCAGACAGCCCGCATGGAAAATTCACAACGAGCTGACATTCGGGCAGGTAAATGAAATGCACAAACAATGCAGCTTAGAGTCAACACAATGCCGACAAAAGGACTGCGATAAAAGTAAAAGATAGCAAGGGAGTGACGTAGAGGGCGATATATATAGATAAACGCTAGCTGGAAAATTAATGAGATTTACATTTGTGCAGATGAAGCCATAAGCTATAAATAGCTATAACTACGCCGGAGGTTAATGGAGATTCCCTAAGAAAGTGGGAACTGTAGGGTTTAAAAAAAAGTAAAAACGTCACTTGTAAAATTATTGATAGACTTGGGTTTTGCCCCTTGCATGTATTGAACTGTAAATTACTTTTTCAAGTTTAATGTTATAAGACAAGTGTCGGTTCATAACGACTATGATATACCCTCTACGTTCGATAGCTAGTTCGCGCAGTTACAATGCGATGGGAACGCGTATTAGAAAGTAAAAAATGTTCATGACGAGTTTGTTATTTTATAAATATCGCTTATATGCTACAGCGAAAAGCAGCTGTTATTGCATTTAAGGGATTTTTTCATATAAGCGATAATCGGATATATGCAAACTAAATTTTTAATAAGCGATAATCGATGTCGTTTATACGAAATAGCGAAAATGCAGCGCTTTTTTTTGCGTATAAGCGATCATTTTATATCAGCGACAATCGGATAAATGCAAAATATTTAATTGTTATTGGCCTATATGAGCAAAACAAACAATTAAAATCGATTAAATAAAAAGCATTGTTGCATATTTTCAATAATTAAACTGTGCTGGAAAGTTTGCATATAACCGATCATATTTTTATCACGAATTTTTCGATGGAACAGCCGATCGCTTATATATATGCAATAATTGCTAATAAGCGATTTTCATATAAACGGTATTTACTGTAGATGGTTTTGATTTTAATGCAAAAATTAGAAGTAAGACGAAAAAATGACTTCGTGCGTCAAAATTTTAAGAGACGCTTCTTAGAAACAGACAGAACGACGCTACCATTTGGATACAGTGTATAATAACCGCAACAGCTTTACGTTACAATAGATAGCAGCTGATTCGACAAGATCGGACAATGAGTTAAGCACAAGCTGCGAATTGAATAAGACAGCATTACATACATACACACACACATATATAGGCACAATGCTGATTTGCGTCACAGATCAGAGCGCTGTGGATTGGCACGACTTATTTAGGAAATTCCAAGTGTTGGGTAGAGACAGTGGGCAAAAAGAGTGTAAAAGCTCTTCTAATAAGCTGGGCGCGGTTGAGCTTAGCTGAGACTTGTATGTAATAAGCGCAGCAGCAAAGTGAATTCATTGGAGCAGCATCATTATCAGCGGCGACTTACAATAAGCGGCGCATGCAACGGAACCAGTTATTAAACACACACACTCACACACACTCACACACACATTCACACACATTCACACACACTCACACACACATTCACACACAGCCGCACTCTTAAGCTTTCAAGCAACAGGCAGCATTTGCTCAGCTGCGCTGCTGCTGACTCATAGCACTGAGCATAACTTCGTAAGGCGCAAAAGAAGAGCGCCAAGCGCCTAATTTTGAGCAGAAAAATATTGCACAGTAACACAAAGTTGTTAATTATTCAGACAAAAATAAAACCGCTTGTCATAGAAATCAAATAAAAACAAAGACAAGCCTTGAGAGAAGGCTTAATAAATATTGACTTTGAAAGTGCAGAGCAAAAGAAATAGGCGTGAAAATAAGTATAATAAAGGGGCCTTTATCCCCTTCCTTGTCCTCAGGAATGATCACGTAATCATAAAAATATTATAAATGAATATGAATACACCAAATTAGTCTTTAATTGGAAGCAATATCATTTTGTGAACACGATAATAGAATCAATCTATGATTCACCAAATAAAAAAAGCTCATTTGTGTATATCCCATGGCAAAAGCTGGGTATGATTGATTCCTTAAACACGCCAGTGTCTGTAAGGATCGTCAGCTATACAGCCCCAGTATTGTAATATGTCATAAAGAAATTGCGACATTTAGCTACAGATGTCGGATTTAAAAATTGTAAATATTTATATACTAATCTGATAACCTAACTAATCAATCGTTGGCTCTATTAGGCACGATAGGTCACGATGATCTACCTGAAACACGCTACAATGATTCTGCAGACTGAAAGTGGTGATGTTTTAAAAACGAACGCGTAAAAAGAGAGGAGTCGGTTTCCTGCGCACGTTGATAACCAAATTTTAAATCCTAATGTGTATAACAAATGACTGGAATATAGGGTTCGCCTTAATCTTCAATCTAAAAAATTATGACGTTATCACTACCTTTAAGCCCCCTTCTTCTTCTGCTTCTTCTTAACTGGCCATAACAACCCGATATCGGGTTACGGCTTGATGTAAATACATTCTTTCATTGCAATTGTGGTTTTACGTGGTGGGTCCCAAACCCTACGTACAACCCTTTTAAGGCCTACTGGTCTCGAAAGAACCCAGTGTCATTGTTAGTCGCCTCATAAGACAAGCTTTTGACCGGCTGAGTTGATATTTTCTCAGTTGATATTTCTAAACCCCTCTACACCAATGAAATCAAACATAGTCAATTGGGTAACCCCTTCGCAGTGCGTCAAACAAATAATAACAAGCAAAAACTAAACAAATTAATTGACGTCAAGACGCCTACATCAAAATGGCGAGCAGAGCTTACAAAAATAAAGTGTCAATAACAAAACAAAGCCAAGCCAAGAGAGCTTACAGTTTTGGAGAGAAATTTACAAGTTATATTGCCTCTTGTCGCTTTTATAGCGAAAATTTCTTACGATTTTGTTGTTGTTTTTCACCGATTTCTGTTTACAAACGGCAGTCAGTTCAAAAAATCGAAATTGCATGGTTTGAGAATGACAGAAAAAAGTGTGCTTTTTTTTGGCATTCCAAAATATATATGCCGACCAGTGTATAAAGCAGCCCGTATTATTATTGCGCAGCTTAGAGCAAAGGCATGTGAAAAAAAATTGCAAAGCCTGATATGGTTTATTTTGCTTAGTTTTTTTTTTTTTTTTTGGTAAAAGTTGCTCAAAAAGCGAACAATTCATTTGAGCAGCCATAACGGCAACAATTACAGCTACTTTCTAACTCAAGACAATGCATAACATCTTGTACGTTTAGCTTGACTCTATACTATTTTCCATGGTGTTTTGGCTGTATTTTTTTGTGGGCTATAAAAACTAAGTAGAGTGGTAAATGACTTCCGCAGTTTACCTTCAACTCTAACTTCAATCTATGCATATGTATGTATGTGTCTATGACTTGTTTTACCTTTGAAGTTGGCCATGTGAGAATTTGTGTCGATGTTTATGTGCGACTTTTCTTTGATCTTGGCAAAAGTTGACCCAAATCTCTGCTTTTTTGTTAACAACAATCGCCGGCCACAGCGGCTTAGTCGCGCCATAAATATTAAAAGCAACATTAAGAGCACCCAAGTGGCTTAATTTTTTCTTAGACCGGCATTTCTTTTTTCTTATTTTTTGTATTTGTGCTGAATTGGCCCTGGCCTCATGGTGCCAAGCAAAAACAGAGACTGTGTATGCCAAAAAAAAGAAAACGTGTGTTTTTCCAAAGATTTAAAATATAATAAGTACATCAAGAACTTTCGTGCGTCGCATGTTTGTTTAAAAACATATTTTAAATTTTATGCACCTTCGCCTTAAAAACAAAAGAGTTACACTCATAAAAAATAAGTGCATATTATTTTCAGTACAAATTAAATTCAACTGCATATACTTAATATATGTACAGAAGTCGCTTGTTGAAAATTGTGAGTTCTTTGGCTGCTTATCGCTGCAGCTTAAAATAATTATACCAAAAAAACCTAATAGCTTAGATTGGTGTTTCTAAGTCTCAGACCATGAGCGCCCTGTACACAACCGAACAGATATAAGCTAGAACAGCATAAAGAAAAAATAAACTCTGGAATTTATTTTACTTATGGACCACATAATAAATGATAATTTATAACATTTGTGCTAAGTTTAAGACTTAATAAATCTGCATGTCTTTTTTAAAATTATAGAATGCCTACTGCTTAAAAGTACTGTACACATTTGCACAAAAATTTAGACTTACTATATATTCAAATAAAAACCGTGCGAATTGTAACTACCATATTCACTCAAGCAAAGTTATTCGTTGTGTATTAGACAAAGTAATTTGATTTGTAAATGCCGATGCATCTCCAGCTGTTCATTGACGATAAACTTACTTTTATTCGAGAACCGACCACAACTTTTCTTTGAAATTTTACACTTTCTTGATAATTTCTTTTCATCGTGCCTTATAAATAAATCTGACACGAGTAACCTTAAAAATTCTCTTATCTATAGCTGTAAGCCGACTATGAGGACAATTCAAACTCATTATCAGTACTTTTTTGCGCACTTGCCTGAGAGTTCACGCTTAAAAATGATTAAAAACTCGTATAATAAATGTACTAAGAGTCTATATATGTTATAGCTTTTCTGCATACTTAAACGCACGTTCAGTACGCAAATTAATTATGAACTATTTCTGTATAATGCTTTTGATTACAAATATGGATAACAGAAAACCTTAAAACCTTAAATTTAAGCTCATGTGTTGATAAGGCACAAAAAACAAACGCAAGCAAAAATAACCACCGGGGTTTTCCAAATGAACGTCACAAAAAAAAAAAAATCAGTTGAGAAAAAAAACCTGTTGAATGAAGCTTGTATAGCTAAACATATAGTATTGTTGGTTTCTTATTTTTTAAAACCGGTTTTTAAAAACAATCAATATGCTGTCTAATGGCTGGCGTGTGGGGTATTGTTATTAAGCCCTCAATGGAGTTAAGGCTATTTTTTTTTTTAACTATTTACATATAACATGTAATTGTATTGCTGAAAATCTTAGTATTTTCAGTTTTTGTTTTACAAATTTAACAAATGAATGTTAAAAAAAAGATAACAATTAACCAAATGGCATATATTTTGCCAAAACGAAAGATAGTTATAAATTCCCAAGTTAAGTAGAACCTTATAAGTCAAAAACGACTGTGAACTAATGAAAAACTTGTAGTTAATAGTTTAGATCATATGATAGGCACACAGTTCTATCGTAGAAAGGTACAAAGAATTTAATGTAAGTATTTGAACTTACTGTGAATGTTACTGTCAATATTTCTAGGAATATGCTAGACAGGCTTTCTTTAAGTCCTAAAATTACTCTCAACGTTTCATAAATAACTTCTTTGAAACTTTCATTGTGTTAAACTTGCATTTTTACATAAACCATAGACAAAGATAACTCATTTCAAGAAAATGTATGTGCAAATGAGCGGCTTAATAGCTGAATACATTAAATAATGCGGAAAATTGGCCAAATTGGCATAGAGACGAATCACTCACCTAACATATAACATGTGTACCACTGTACACAAACGAAACACAACATTTTACAACGGTAACAAGTTGTTGCAGTCGCTTTTCTTGTTATTGTTGTAATATAACAGTTGTTTTGCAGTTGTTGTCGATTGGTCAGCGCCGGAGCAATGAGCGAGCAAAACAACAGCAAATTAACCGCTTAATACCATTAATGACAAGTAGCGCCAAGCAAGTGTTCGCCGAGAGAGAGAGAGAGAGAGAGAGAGCTATAAATAGACTGTATTGAAGCGCAGCTTTAGATTTGAAATTCGCCAAAGCAAAGCGCAAAACGTAAACCACAAAAAGTTCAAAGTGTAAAATGTAAAACATACATAATATAAAGTGCGAATAATTACCGTTTAAGCTGCTTGCTGCTGCTGTTGTTGTTGTTGTTGTTCTGCTTCAAAATTCCAAGCACATGCTTTTCTTTTAACTTAACAATTTATTTTTGCAATATATTTAATATGCAAGTTTAGGCTTTGCTCTTAACACCGACGCACCAACACTTAGACATGCACGAAGAAGAAGACAAAGACAACGCGCAAAAACTGTTAAACAAATACAAGTCGTGGAACAAACAAAAGCAACGAGCAGCAAATGCTCTGCCTATATGACTTATTGGTATATTGAAGTTTTGTTGCTGTTTCTTTTGTTGTTTTGTTGTTTTGTTGCCTTGGCTGGCGTTTTACAAGCATTCAATTTATGCTACACTTTCCACACATTTGCATTTAATTGTATTATTTTCATTTCATTTCGTTACGTTTATTTTCACACGCTTCAGTTGCCAAAAATTGCGCCAGCAGCACAACTTTTTTTTTTTGTTGTTTTACTATTTTGGTTATTGCTGCGAAAAGTTTTCAACAATTGCAACACGTCGTAACGGGAAATTAATGCACATGCGACAAACGCGACCGAACACTCTTTGCGCGCGAACACGACTAAACGGCTGAGCGACTTGCTAGCAAGTTGGCAGCAGCGGGCGGCTCTTCGTGCGTTGGCAGCGGCTCGTGCACGATTTTATAGCATGCTAGAAATGCCAAAGAGCGCGCCAGACAAAATACTGGTTTTTCGTGTGCCGTTAAAGTATAAGAGCGCATTGATGACGTCGTTTGTCGCTATTATTGTTGTTGCCGCAAAAATGCCGGCTAGCAGTCATCAGTTGTTGTTCTTGTTGTTGTTGTTGTTTAAAGTTGGCTTTAACATTGTTGTTGTTCTAGTAAATTGGTAATTTTGCTTTACAGCATTTTACCCGTTTTGATTACAGTTATTATACATTTATTAGTTTGCTATTTCCGTTTATTTCTGTTAAGTGAAATAATGGTTGCAATTCAAGGAGTTAAGCTCAGTGTGTGTGTGTGTGTGTGTGTGTGTGTGTGTGTGTAAATCGCATGCGATTTAATGAAATGATTAGAATTTTATTGCCACTTAACTGTTAATGTGTGTAGACTTACATAAATTTTAATTGAAATGCAATTTGAAAGTGTTTGACGCAATTTGACAATTTGTTCATAATTAGAAACAATGTGTTGAGAAAGTGTTCGACAGTGTAAAGAACAAGCATATCAGTGACGTAGACAGCACTTTGCGTTATGATTTAGCATCAAATTTAACAAATTTTTACTTTAAAGATGCATATTTGCCATATTGGAAAATACCTTTAATTTGGCACCAAAAAAAGTAGAAAGATTGATTGCATTTTGTGCATACAATCTTGGCAACAATTTTTGAAAAAATTGAGAACTCGATAGATTTGCGAACATTTTTTATGATTTCATCGAATTTGATTAGGATAACATCATAAATGAAAAAAAGTACAAAGCAAACTCACTTGTTTTAACCCGTGAACTATCGAACTTGAACTATCGTTATCCGCTCTAAACTAGAGAAAATTCCAGCAAACATTTCCGTCGTAAAATTACAAAATATTTCAATATCTATGAATTCAGGAAATATACGCCCTTCTGCGAAAGTGTTGATCTTCTCTACTTTAGATTCGCCTTTTTCTCAAATAAGAAAGATGTCCAAAGCTCGGAAAAGTCTTTTGAAATTATTTTATTTTAAAAAATTAAGCCTAATATACAATATTCAACTTAACTAGCAGCGAAGGCCTTGGACTCGAAACTTTTTTTAAATCTATATATATAAAAATGACTGCCAATTCTTTGTGCTCGCTAAACTCGAAAACTACTGGACAGATGACGTTTTGTGGATAGCTTCCCATTATGTTGGAGAGTGTTCTTATCTAAGTTTGAATAAACCGACTTAGGGGTTCCGGAAATATTGCAAAAACAATTTTCCTTAAAAAACATACTAAATGAGTTTCTACTTATATAGTAGGCAAGACTTAACATTCACATCTTTGGCTAAGTAAACAGTTCATTTGAATTGAGGTAGACATAGAGCTGGAGGTATAGGTATACGCAGAGGTAGAGGTTGAGAATGGGAATAATTAATTTATATAATGATTTTGTTGGCGGCTGTATCAATTCGCAGCTGAGCACGTGGGCTTATTGTTTGAATTTTTTTTTTTAAATTTTTAACAGCTTTTATTATAAGTCCGTGTGATTTTTGAATGTCCCTTGATGAGGGGTAGTCCAGTCATTGGGATGGCTGCTCCGAAAACGGCAAGTCAGATGGATTCCAGTATTATTGTGCCTCCCTTGTTTATACCACTCATGCATTATATTTGGAATGGGCTATACGGTGTTTCGGTCTTTTCACTTTTCAATCATAATGGATTTTGATGAATTCGTTAAACTTATTGATCTTGACAAATAATCTTTCAAGAAACGAATTCTATGCATCGAAAGTTTCTGTTTAGCAAGTAAGAAGCTATTAAAAGAAACTGTAAGACTCAAAAAAAATCTTCATTGGGAGATCTAAAACGTTTACGTACTCATTTACTTGAGGCGTGATGTGATTTAAGATTTTATACCTCAATAAGAAGACACCAAGTTCTGCTTTGTCAGGATTGCGATTAATCCGTTTTTTGCACAAAGAGTTTGGCGAAATTTACCAGAGAAACTAATTACAATATCATCCGCACCCCTCGGAAGTCACATTCTTCTATGTCGCATCATAGCTTATTTATAGCTAATATCTATAGAAAGGGTAGTACCGCAACTAACTGTTCAATCGTGCTTGTGAAAAATTAATCGTTCAGCTTCACCAATTGGTCATCGGATCCTGATCTGCTATTGCTTTGGTAATTGGAATGCGGCCAGTTTGCATAAACATCAAAGTTACAGATTTCCCAATTATTGTGACTCTCGAAATAAGGGCTGTTTCTGTAGACTTAATTTTACGGTAAGCATGTTGGGATTCTGACATGAGCTTAGCATTCAGTGAGGAAGTTCTGAGTTGAAGATCGATAATGCGTTCGAGAGCCTTCAGGTCCCCTTAGGTGCGGGGAATCTTTCCCTGCCTTTGAAGTGCAACTTTCAGCAAAAAATTTCACAAAATTAAAGCGAACCAACACGAATTGTGAAATATCTTTACGTCGCCTTTGAGGTTTTCCCTATAATTGATCATGTATATATTACAAGTCACACTGGTTAGGTACTTGGTTCTTGAAGATCCCTTGGATCTATATTGAGTATACAAATTTTTTTTGAAGTTTGGTTTTGAGATATTGGTACAATGTATTTTATTCAAATGATTTTTCAACGGTTTTGCCAAGTCGTCGCTTTTAGAGGCGATTCAAAAATCAATCCAAGTTTTGCCTTCTTCGAAGGAGCTGAAGTGCTCGGCCAGCTTATGACCCATCGACTCGGTTGGGCGTTGAAGTTGATGAGTGACTTTCTAAACGTGGACCTTCGCTTCAAATTACGATTCCATACAAAAATTCGATTATTTCTAATCGTATCCAAAAGACGTGTTCAAAAATTTGTTTTTTGAAAAATCACGCCTACTTGACAAGTGGAGTTTTGCGAAGAAAAAAAAAGGTTACCTTGCTTTGCGTTTCCGTCGATCGAACCCTATGATAACAGCTTTCGAGAGATTCATCTTCTGAAAGATCAAAATTCAGCGATGATATCATGGTAATGAAGGCTTATGAAACCCATTTCAATATAATTCGCTGCGACTTAATACTGGTAACTCTTTTCGACTTGAAACAGCGCGAACTTACGGATACGCCCCAGAAAAGTAACATTTTATAGTTCTGGGTTTCCATGCATGTAAGTTTTATATGCTCAATGACCTTACATTTCTAGTAAATAGACTTATTTGCCCTTATTTATGAGCATAACTCAAAACACACGTTAACAATTCACTAAACTTCTCACTCATAATTTGTATTGACTCTGTCAACACTGGGAATTTCTGCGGTAATTCTTAAAACACCGAAAAAAACACATTTGAAAACAATGAGTGACAGAACATCGTCAAAAAATGATGAGAGCTAGAAAATCCCACGCAAATATGCACACATCTTGCCATTGACTCCAGGGAATGCCCAAAAATTACACTTACAAATACACACATCTACTTGCATCTATCTAAAATATCTTTTGAAAATTTATAAATGCATTTGCTTATTTATGATATGCGCAATATGTATTTGTATTGGTATTACATACATGACTTTGAAATTTTGCCGAAAATTTAATTTGATTTCATTTTCATGAAATATAAATAGTGCCACAAATGAATTTTGTACGTGCCACAAATGCTAACTGGCAGCGGGATACCAACAGACCCACACACACACTTACACATGTGTGTGGCAGAGATTTGTGACTGGCCACGACACGCAGCGCCATAAATTTGAAGCGTTCAATAAACTAATAGCAATTTGTATCTGTAAGATACATTTGGTTCTGCCTGCACAGGCTGCCAGACTTCGAGACTTCCAGACTTTCCACGTATCAAATTATTTTTCTGTTATTAGTTTTTCTTTGCTCTAATGCTCCTTCGCTTCTACGTCACGAGATGCAATCCTTGTGACACTTTTATCACACACGTTCGTCTCATCAAAAAGTTAACGATGATAATGACAAACATTTCAAAAGCAAACACTCCAGGCAGTGCATATGTATCTGTGTGTGTGTGTGTATCTTCCCTGCAGGAAATCGGTCTTCTAGTAACAGCTTCAACTGGTTGTAATTACAGTTGTAGTCAAGTAGTAGCGGACTGGTTCAAAAAAGTATTATGGCGGGATAGGAGAAAACATGCAATCCTTGTGACACTTTTATCACACACGTTCGTCTCATCAAAAAGTTAACGATGATAATGACAAACATTTCAAAAGCAAACACTCCAGGCAGTGCATATGTATCTGTGTGTGTGTGTGTATCTTCCCTGCAGGAAATCGGTCTTCTAGTAACAGCTTCAACTGGTTGTAATTACAGTTGTAGTCAAGTAGTAGCGGACTGGTTCAAAAAAGTATTATGGCGGGATAGGAGAAAACATGCAATCCTTGTGACACTTTTATCACACACGTTCGTCTCATCAAAAAGTTAATGATGATAATGACAAACATTTCAAAAGCAAACACTCCAGGCAGTGCATATGTATCTGTGTGTGTGTGTGTATCTTCCCTGCAGGAAATCGGTCTTCTAGTAACAGCTTCAACTGGTTGTAATTACAGTTGTAGTCAAGTAGTAGCGGACTGGTTCAAAAAAATATTATGGCGGGATAGGAGAAAACATGCAATCCTTGTGACACTTTTATCACACACGTTCGTCTCATCAAAAAGTTAACGATGATAATGACAAACATTTCAAAAGCAAACACTCCAGGCAGTGCATATGTATCTGTGTGTGTGTGTGTATCTTCCCTGCAGGAAATCGGTCTTCTAGTAACAGCTTCAACTGGTTGTAATTACAGTTGTAGTCAAGTAGTAGCGGACTGGTTCAAAAAAGTATTATGGCGGGATAGGAGAAAACATGCAATCCTTGTGACACTTTTATCACACACGTTCGTCTCATCAAAAAGTTAATGATGATAATGACAAACATTTCAAAAGCAAACACTCCAGGCAGTGCATATGTATCTGTGTGTGTGTGTGTATCTTCCCTGCAGGAAATCGGTCTTCTAGTAACAGCTTCAACTGGTTGTAATTACAGTTGTAGTCAAGTAGTAGCGGACTGGTTCAAAAAAATATTATGGCGGGATAGGAGAAAACATGCAATCCTTGTGACACTTTTATCACACACGTTCGTCTCATCAAAAAGTTAACGATGATAATGACAAACATTTCAAAAGCAAACACTCCAGGCAGTGCATATGTATCTGTGTGTGTGTGTGTGTATCTTCCCTGCAGGAAATCGGTCTTCTAGTAACAGCTTCAACTGGTTGTAATTACAGTTGTAGTCAAGTAGTAGCGGACTGGTTCAAAAAAGTATTATGGCGGGATAGGAGAAAACAGTTACGTAGAGCGCGCTGTACTCGGCGCTCTCACTGTTTATTTGTGTTCGCTTAATTTCTCTGAAAAAGTCTTAGCACGATGGGGTTTTCAGCTCTTTACCTGTTGTTGTTTGTGTAAATTGAAGAAATTTGTGTATACACAAGAAAAATAACACAAAAATGCTGCTCCAAGAAATATGCGTCATTAGGAGTCAAAGTGTAAAGTGTGAAGTTGTGCGAAATTGGTAAGTGCTGGTAGTATTTTGTGTTTTTAATTTAACATTAATTTATTATATAACTTACTAAAGCAATTTTATTGTACGCAGATGAATTTGGAAAGTTTGAGTGTTTTCAGATAATAAGGTAAGCCAAAAATACATACATATGTATACATACTAAGTACATTAAAATTGTTTTATATGCTGACTCTTCCATTTAGTAAGTTAATGGTGTCTATATATTATTTATTCTTTATACAATCCATTTGTATGTAAAAAGTATATTTCAAATTTGCTTGTTTTTTATTTTCAGTGCTTCAAGTCAAGGTGCCGAGTAAACCGTAAGTGATAAGAAAAAAAATGTACAATAAAATTTTAAATAATTAAACAAAAAAATAAAATGTTTTGAATAAAGTCAAAATAAAAGGATAAAATATAATTTTAAAAGAACACTATAATTGTTTTATTCACGGGCGGAATACACTTAATTCCTACCGATATGAAAGATATTAGGAGCATTCCACAAGTACCTGTAGTGGTTTGCAACAATACACCTCAAACTGGTATTTAGCCATTGCCCGTTTACTAGTTCCGTTCCATTTGAAACTAGTTCCTATGACAACCCCGTGTTAAACATACCACTTGGCTTCAAACAAAAATACTAGTAATGGACCATAATTACATCATCTTTTCCTTGTTAAAAAGTGATTGATTTCGTACTAGTATGCTTCCATAGCGCAAATACACCCCCAACTGGTAGGTTGTCATTGTCCATTTACGAGTTTCATACCACTCGCAACCAGTTCCTATGACAGCTCCGTGTTAAACATACCACTTGGCTTCAAACAAAAATACTAGTTAAGGACCTCAAAGTCATCCCTTTTTCCTGCTTCAAAAGTGGTCCCTAACTGGTATACTTTCCTGCAGGGTTTGTGTGTGTGTATCTGTGTGTGTGTGTGTCCGCTCTGTAGATAAATATCACGTTTGTTATGTTTATCGTTGGGCAAACACCTTAATTAACTTTTTTTCTTTGCGCATCTCTGTAGGTTTTCTCTCCCACACTCTTTACTCTACTACTTGGATTTGGCTTATTTATTAGGGTTATTCACTATATTTTGTTATGTTTGTGCGTTCTTTAACACGCATACTTGTACAAACACACACACACGCACCCTAATCATAGATAGTTTTTCACCTGAGTACGTGTTAATTTTGTGTATTTAACATTGACTTTTCTCTTTTTTCCGTCTGTCAAATAGAATATTTTGTAACTAGGGACAGTCGGAATTCCAATTAACAGTTTTCACCTTTCGTTGTAATGGGATTACTACAACAGCAACTAAGAAAAACTAATTTCGGCATACCAAAGTTTACATACTCTGCAAGGTTTAAGTCATAGTTACTCTATAACTGGCAGATATAGTAGACCAATATTACGAAAATCTGACAATACTACTAAAATATTAAAATAATTTGCATTCCTCAGACGACGATCGATTTAAAGGTGGCGTCTTTTCAAAGAAGCTCAATATTAGGCATAGTTTTAGATTTAAGGATCATTGCACTATGTTCCAGGCGAAAATTCTTGCAAGAAATATTACACTGACGAGCCTTAAGAACTCGGGAAATATAACGAGCAATATATGTAGCTATATTAACAAACAAACTGCTATCAAAGCGATGAGCTCAATGTCGTCTAATTTGATATCTGTAAAAATCTATTGCATATGTCTACATGAATTAGTGAGCATGATATGGATACCAGGACAACTTGTCACTTTCTCCTGGAAGGAGTAGTCACATGTAGAACGAGTCTAATTAAAGGAAATATACAAGGTCCCCGCAGTCGGTGCCTTGTTAGATGTAGAAAACCCGAGCAGGGAAAGCGCGAGCGAAAGGAGATCGAGACGTCGAGGAGCTGGTACCGGAACGCCTTCCTGTACAGATGCAGAGGTAAATCTGGTGCCGGATGCATAGGGTAATTAGGTCGTGGAGGAAACATTTCTCTGGCATAATATCGGGCGATGATGAAGATAATGCTGCTCCTGAAGTAACTTCCTGACGTCCCCGATTAGATGAGAGCATGTCCGATTAGTGCCCTGTTCTCAAGAAGGGTGACCCCACGGTGTGTGCTAAGCACTGTCCACCATAGACCAGATATTCACACTGCGTCAAATCCTGAAAAAGACCCACCAACACCAAATCGAAAACCACCATCGATTTTTCGATTATAAAGCAGCATTTGATAGCCCGTTGAGAGATCGCGTGTATGCCGCTCCGTCTGAATTTGGAATCCCTGCAAAGTTAGTGCAACTGAGCAGAATGACGCTGAGCAGCTCAAGGTAGAAAAGAGCCTCTCCAAGCCCATGTACCATGCTCGACAGAGGAATTCAAAAGAGAGAAAGAACAGCTGAAAAAGAAGAAAGACTACGATAACAGAGTAGGCTTGTGTAAAGACTCCCTAGTGACACAATCTTTCCGATTCCCATAGGAAGTAGTGAAAACTAAATAATGGGAGGGTATATACCTTGGACAATTCAGCAAGATACCAACCAACACATGAGTGTTCCGTCTTAGTAGAATTCTAGATTTCTCCAGGACTCTCTTGGCGGAAACACCACATTCTACCGACGGCCAAAATTTACATTTGGTACAACACTATCAGCAGCTATCGAAAAAAGAAGTTACCCTTTCCTTAGCTTACTGGCTTTATGGTGTGTGACCAAATCCATCCAGACTACGTTGTTATTGAGTCTGCCAGCCGCTCAAACGGAAAGTACTCCGTAAGATCTTTAGCCCTTTACTCCAATTTCAGTTGTTGGGCGGGGTTTAACTCGAACAAGTCATCTCATCAGACTCTTTTTATTCGTGAAGGGATGGACGCCACAAAATGGAACCCGATAGATTCGGTGACTTTAGGAGGTGCTATATACCTTTTTTAAATTTTTGCTCTGCATGCCCACAATGTCCAAGCTACCTTCTTCTCTTGTTAACTTCATGATAAAGTTAATACAACCTACAATGGTGCAGCTTGTCTGCTACTGTATCTACATCTAACTATTGCATGCACCTGACTTTGACTTTTGGCTCAGCTTACTACAAGATACAAACAAAGTGTTGAAGTGTCTCCACTACCAACGTGGGAAATGCAAATGCCGAACGAAACGTCAGACAATTTCCAAGTTTCGTTTTATCAACTAACAGTTACCACACACACACACAACAACACACAAACACACACAAAGTCACAGCCACCCAAGGTGTGTGTGCACTTCATACAGGAACAAACAAAGGCGTCGAAATGTATCTCAAGTGTGCTACTATCTGACTTTGTATAGACAAAACAATTTTCGCTTTCCCTTTCCCTTTCCATATGCATTTCCACTTCTTTGTTATTTCATATTTGTGATCAAGTTCGTTTCATAATTTTCTTTTTGCGATTTCTGTGCATTTCTTTTATTTTTTCTTATCACGATATTTGATATACTCGTAGTTTTTTTCTCAACTTTGTTTACTTGCCACGGCACACAAAATTCAATAACCGAACCGAAAACCTGAACCTTAAACCGAGTCAACAGTAGTCAACATATGATTATTTCTTGCCACAATGGGAATAAACACAATGCAGCGAGTATCAACTGGCTCTATTTCTGTCTCTCTCTGCAACCTGACGGGTGCACATGCGCAACATGTGTGGAATACATTGTTGTTGTCGCTGCTGCCTCAAGAAGCGGCGGAAGTTGCACATCCCTGAACAAACGCATCATATGCCAATGTACGTACTTGGATTTGAGTTACATCTGTTTTTCTTTGTGTTTTGCAAAAACTAAAGAAACAAACTTAAAAATAAATTTGCATTTCATTTGGGATTTGCAGTGGAAATGGCAGATGCAAATTTTTAGAGGCGTGCATCTTGGTTGGGAAGCATATGGAGGCATGTGAGGAACGCAGTTACATGAAAGCAGCTAAATAACGAGAGGAGCATGTGGATTAGGAAAACATTAACCTGTCCGCGGCTCTCAATGCCTACTCCTACGATCCATGATACATAATGAGAGGTAACGCCCATATTTTCTATACAAACTGTTCCAAAACGATAAATTGGACAGTTCTTGGTTGGTATTGTTGTGACAATTCACTAATTTTAATAGGTTATATCAAAGATGAGCAATTTCTACTCATGGGTTATTAAATCCAGTATGTAAATATAAAATGCTTAATTTCAACGTTATAATATTAATGTTTGTTTTAATAAATTACAATATTAGTTTGATAGAAAGAATGATGTTAACCCTATGAAGTTAAAAACCGAAGCCCTGTAATGTCGGAATTGACAGACCCACTTTGACAGCGGCGATGGGGATGTCAATCTCGCTGCACTGCTGTTGCTGCCAACTCCTTTCAGTAAACGTCAGTACAGGTATCTTTATAAGAATTGAAGTTTTCCGACGAAATTTTGAATGCCTCGTGTGAAATAATTGTAGGCATCTGTAGAAGCGTCTTGAGGAATCCTCGTGCAATGTCGATAAGTGTGGGATCACATTCAACCTGATTTCCTGCACAATAAGGTATCTATGGAAATGAAATGGCAAATGACGTGACAAACAAAGGGCCTGAGCTGTTCATACTTGTAATATACGGAGAGTAGGCTCTGGGAATACATGTCAAATTGCCTTTTAGAATTCGACAGTGCTGTTCGAAAAAAAATAAATTAAAATTGTACGTTCATTTCTGGCACAAAATCTTTGCGTAGTCTCAGGTAAACACTAATCCGGTCTTATTTTCCCAACAAACTTATCTATATTTTGTTCATAGAAAACCGTATATACAAAATGCCACGCGGAAAATATGTAAACCATAAGGGCCGCAATCGTCAGTTCACTCCAATTGACCAATTGAAAGGCGAGGATGAAACGGAGAGTAGCGAGTCTGAGGATCATAAATCTAGCAACACCACCGATAATGAGGCGGAAAATACACCAAGTGACATGGTCGTGGCTAGACCAAGCAAAAGGGTGGGCGTCGAGGGTCTCATTAAAATATGCAATCCGAATCGCCAAAAAGTTTTACAACTCCCAGAATCGCCGGAAAAGTTGGACGTGCCTGCAGAAAAGTCCAAAACCAATCGCCGAAATGAACGTGCAAAGGAACACATACGTACGGAGCAGGTAAAAAAGTCGGCTCAGACATCGGTCGATTTGGCACGTTTGGCTATAATACGTAAGCAGCGCGAAGAAGCAGTTCAACGTCGTTTGGCTGCTAAGAAAGAGGATGACGCAGCGGCAGCAAACTCCCAAGCAAGAGGTTTTCGTAAGAAGGAACGAAAGAACCAATGAAATAGGCAATAATTTTCGAATATAATTTCGGTTAATTACTGAGAGTTATCAAAAATAATCTTCCAATAAATTTAAGCACAGTTTGCAACATATCGCAAGATGTTTTGTATAGGATTAATGCCTGGGGCAAGACAGATAGTCTCAAACCTAAATCCGAGTAAGACCATATCCTTTCAGTGCTAAAGCGCGTCCTTCTTGCACTGTCCAGGTTGGCGGACACAAGGCTGACCTGGAAAGTGTACAGTGCTGACGGACTTTAGGTAAAGCCTTGCAAGCGAAGCCGAGCACTGTGCACTGGTTGTACATGAACTTGCTTATATACGTAGCAGTGATTAGGACAAAGAGAAGCATGTTTCAATTCAGCACCACTCTTCTGATCAGATTGTAGAGGCACTACCTCAAGTATTGTTTTGTCCTTCCTTCCTACCCATATCCAAAGCCAGATATAGATATATAGTCTAATCAGCGACAATGTCAAGCTGCTTTAGCTTTCAAACGTCACTTAGACGGTTGCATTCCCTGGCAACCCCATCGATGGTGCAAGGCTTCTACTATTGCTCGCCGAGCGATCTGTGCTATTGAAGATCTATCTGATTATCACGAGAATCAAACGGAACCAGCATGGTTTCGCGAAAAGCTGCTTGTTGACGATCTTTTGTTAACTGGCTGGAAAAATGTTGAGAGCTTATTCAGGAGAAAGCGGCCTTAACGGTCGCTAAGCTATTTTCAGTCTATCAGGTCACCTATGATAAGTTTAGATTTGTAGTGTGGCAGAAGGCTCATAGAAATAAGCTGTTTCAGTCTAGCATCACTTTTCTAACCATACTGCAAAGGCACAACCTCAAGAGGTGGCCTTAATGCACTGCTAAATCTTGCCCCTCTTGACGTCTGTGTATAACAAGAGGCTATAAAAGCAAGTGGAAGACAGCCGTAGCAGGCGAATTCGAATTAGGTCACATACTAATAGCAAGCACGATGAGGGGAGAGTGCTTCCATGTTGGCGCTGGAAATGCTTCACGAGATGTCGCGTTACAAAACACTTTGTGGAAAAACACTAGACAAAGGCCTCCACATAATTTCTTCGAGAGATACGGAAAAAGATGCTTACCTTGGTTGGATTTATCACGAATCATCATTAACGACTCAACTTGCGTGGGTTGTCTGGATTGAGGCGACGCGACGAAAACTTTGCTGTGTCTCTGTCCCGCCTTTGCATGATGACGAATTGCGCATTTTGGGAAGTGATACAATTTCCATAAGTGAGGATTATACTCTTTCTTTGCGCGGTGCACCTATTTTCCTTCAACTGTTCTCTCACTCTACTTGCTTCCTCTATTGGGTACGGCATAATGGGCAAAGCTCTCTGAGCGCTTTGGTCAACTTCTTTCAATGAGACATTACACCCATCGCAAATCTAAGATTACAAAGAATGATGTTGAAGATGTTGGTGAAATTTGACTATATACTCGTATTCATTAACCTTAAATTGAAAGTTTTGTCCAATTTACTCCATCGGACATCAGTCTTTGAGATTTTTGTGAGGCATGGACATTGTCTATAGTGTCGAAACCAACCAAAAAAACGAAGGTATTCCCGGGACTTTTATCTGTGGCCTAATTGTGCGATTGGCTAAGCAATATCCGCCTAAAAAGCACTGAGAGCGTACGCCATGTGCAAATATATCGAGCCAATGGCAGGCGAAGAACCAATGTCACCAGAGAAAACCACTCGAGAGGTCCAATTGCTACCCGAGTTAATGCTAAGACTTTTTCCCATGAAACTTATGGTATGCCACGCCTCTATAATACCCTTTTACGTTATGTGTACAGGGTGTAATTATCATCAGTTTTCAAACATATTTATTCCTCAAATTTATTTCTATCTCGATAGGAATAAAGGGTTTCCTTCGGGAATAAGGATCTTAAAATAAAACCAGTCAATATTTTCGATGTTGCTATTTAACAGCTCAACTGAGCGATAGCGATAAGAAAATTTGTATTTTGTTTAACTATTGTTAGTTCTTCCGTTGATTACTCTATATCTTATGCAGGCATAGCCAAACGTGCATCTGGTGCTTACTAGAGCTGCAAAACTATCGATAGTACCATCGATATATCTAATGTTTTCCTTTTTGTTCCAGTATCTATGTTCAATTTCACTATCAATAGTTTAAACACCAAGGACTCGAACCGAAACTTATTTCGGACACGGTAGAATCGGTAATATTGACCCTGTAAAAGGTTTTCTTTTTTGAATCATATCGATTTTGATTCGGTTCACCGATATTTGTTTTGGCTTACCGTTTATACCGGTTCCTATGCAAAAACCAAAGAGCATGATAGTAATAGAGTGGAATCCTGGACCGTAAAAAAATTCAAATTTTTAGCTGAAAAGCGACCACAGCGAACGTGAGATGCTGCTTGTGTTATTGTGTCTGTTAGACCGACTCGTTCGTAGCCCAAGTTGGGAAGGTGAATGAGCAAAAACAAGGCACATGTATGCACTGTCTTGAGAATGGTCGCTTTTCACTGTATTACTTTCATGCTTTTTGACCAAAAAAAAGTCCCAAAAAAGAACACTTTTTGTGGCAGCAGCAGAGACACCAGCAGCGTTAATATTATGCGGCCCATACACACATCAATCGCAGTGTCTCGTAAAGGCTTACGGAATTTTATGTTACATGCATTTTAAATTTTGGAAATATATTTGCTCCTACGAAAGGTTTGAAAGTTTCCGATAAGAAGCCAGATGGCCCCACTGTGCAAAGTAGATGAAAATGCTTCACAAAATGACGCAATGTAAAGCACAACATGGAAAAAATATGTGAGCTTGCAAAGAATAAAACCGAAACCGCACCGGTATAAATAAAACGGTTGCAATTTAAAATTAGGACAGTTAACGGTTATCGGTTTTTATAAAACAGAAATTATTTCGTTTACGGTTGCAAAATTCAATCTGTTGTTTTAGATAACAGTTACGGTTACGATTACGGTTTGAATCCCTGGTTTAAACACAAACTAAGCGACAAAGGTTACGTAGGAAGGAAGAAAAAGTCCGATAGGACTTTTATTAGTATTGAATCTTTTCCAACCGATAGTACAATCGTTACAATCGAATTTTTTCCTGAAACTTTTGGAAATATTGAACTTAAATCAATGTATACAGTGTATCCATATGACATAAAAAACACGTTAAAAACGTAAAAAACGTTGTCGGGTCTCCACTTATGCTATAACAAAAAGAAATGATACAAAACGAGTCGTTTAAATACACTTTAAATGTATGTTTTATGAAACGAAAGTAAAACCTGATGCGCTATAGGCCTCCTATTTCCAATTTCCCAAAAACTCGACAACCCACCACATACACCTTCAGTTCTAAGATCCCCTCTAAAACTTGTATTCTATACACACCCTGTACATGGATTCTGTGCTAGTTACAATAGATTAGAGCCAATAATTAATCTGATAATATTCGGTACTTTACGCGGATTCTGTGGTAGTTTCAATGGTAATTTTTATTGAGTGATTGCAGAATTAAAAATGGTAATGTATACATATACGTACCCTACTCTGTCGGACTGCATACTAAATAACAAAATGAGTAAGTTTTGTGATTTTTTCATTACTTTATCTGGTAGGGGTCGGTAATTGAATATTGCGGTTCCTGTTCGCAAGGTAATTATAATGCCATCATCCATTTTATATCAAACGTTCTTATTTTTGATATTTTTTTTAAAATAACCGTATAGTGACCTCAATTTAATGCTTGTCCATATTGGAAAATAGCACTTGTCATTCTGTACGATGCTGCGCTTATTTGATGAACTTCAGATTGAACTTTTTTAATAGCGTATTTTTTAATTTTCTCTACCAACTTGGTATTAGCATTATACTTCGCTACAAGACAATTAAAATTTTTTCCGCGAATATATCGTACGTTTGGTAATTGGAATTTTTGCTCATGCACTGACTACATGTAGCATCTTCTAATTTTTGAGGTTTATGCCCATTTTCCAGGGAATCCTGAAATGTTACGGTTTTTTTTTGAACACCTCCAAACTGAATTTAAGACTAAAATGTTTACCTAAATGTCAAATGCTAGCCTACTATTTAATTAATTATCGAAAATTTGAAAATCTGAGACTGGAAATTATAAAATTATGAAAAGCAAACTTGCACATCGATAGCACACATATACACAAAGTAGGCACACCAATAGCACACACTTACAAATGCAAGGAACACCGACAACACACATTTACACAGAGATCTATCGGTGTGACATGCGTCCAGTAAATAAGCCTTATTTGAAGCGCTTGGGAAGACGACCCGACAAGCGCATTCGACCGAACGCTTATTCGATATCTGAGAAGACGGCCATGGTGTAATCTTTGAAATTTAGAGATTTCTCAATCTAGCGACTACTTACTAGCGAATAAAGGGCTGTATCTGTAGACATGCCTTTCTCAACAAAAATTCGAATGAAATGGGGCAAAACTCTATTACAGTCACTTTTAAAGTGTTTATACTTATAATCAGGAATTCAAACCGAAACTTATTTCGGATACGGTTAAGATTTTGGTAGTACTGGTACTCCTAATCCGGTAAACGTTTTTATTTCGGTTTTCTTTTTTCAATTAAATCGGTTTCGTTTCGATTTTCCAATATTTTTTTTGGCTTTCAGATAATCCTTTACCGAAAAAAATTCTACATTTTTGCTGAAAAGCATCGATTTCCAAGACAGTCTACTTGTGATTTTGCTTGTGTTACTGTTACTCTAGACCGACTCACTCGTAGCCAAAACAGAAAGGGACAGGCCCAAAAATATGCACTCTCTTGAGAATGTTGTTTAATTTAGAAATATATATCGAAAATACATTTATAAAGGGGGCGGCTTATAGTGAAAAAAGTGAACACAGCTTTAACGCTTAGGGTCACACGAATTACACATATAGCTCTAGCTCACATATATCCATATCTATATGGATCAGCATATTTCTATAGCTTTTGAGTTCGAGTTGATAGATTCATCGGATCGGCTGTAAACCGCGAAAGTTTGTTGTCCGCAATCACAATTCTTTTATTTGAAGTCCTGCTTAGAAGTAATGCTTCTAATCCTTCACTGAATTAACATTCCGACTTTTCGACAGACAAATTCAGACTATAAATAAAACTGCCAAAAGAAATCTGTAATACGCGATATTTTTATGTTCGTTGGCTTCGTCCTACTCAAGGTAATGTTGGAAAATTTTCCGGCTTCATAAGATCAAAAGGCGGCATGCATGACCACCCAGACAGACAGGAATTTAAAAACCATTTAAGGTAATACTTAATGGGCCATAACTATGAGATCCTGTCAAGTGCAGATTTTCAAGTGCTATCATTACCAATGACAGGTTTGGTTTTAACGGTGTCTGTTGCAAAGCTCTTATATATGTAAATTTCAGGAATAATGTTTAAAAAAAATTGCATGCCCAATGCCGAGAATGGAATTGGTATCGATTCAATAATGGAATGGGCCGTAACTCGATAACGGGTTGTTGTGGTCAGTTAAGAAGAAGATATATAACTAAAAACAGATAATGGTTCGGAAAAAATTAACATTTGCTCTTAGCATCAGGAACTTAGTGTTAGTGATGTTTTAACTAGTTGTGAATTCTAGCGAAATTCTTACCAGCATCATGCATTCAATACAGACTGCAAATCTGGTGCACAATTTGGCATGGTCGCTCTCCCTTTCGTGTCAAGAAAATCAAAAGCTTCAAGTTTCAAAAAATGATGCAGACAGTCGGGACGGTACCCGAAAGTATTTTCCTATTGGGATGTTCCAATTGACAAGTTTTCTTATTGGGAAGTGGTGGCAAAAATTACTTTTATGCCAATAACTCCAGTATTCTTGGGTCAATGTCGTTGAATTTTGTACCACAGCTCAAAAATACACTTATAAATGTCTGTGGCAATTTTCAAATGAATATATGGGTGGGTGTGGCAGTAATTAAAGTAAATCGATTGTGTGGGAAGTGGGTGGGGGTTTATTTAAAAAAAAGTGGATACAGTTATAACGGTCACACGAGTCTCCACACCAAATTTTGTAACTCTAGCTCACACGTATCCATATCTACATGCTGTGGAATTTTGGCACAGTTTAAAGGCGTGGGTGGGTGAAATTTGCATATTTTTGAGTATAACTTCTGATGTATTCATCCGATTGTGATAATTTTTGAAACGTAGATGCACATAAACTCGACGCACACCTCTGTCGAGTTTTGAGATGATAGATTCAACGGAGCGGCTGTAAACCGCAAAAATATGTCACAGGGGAAGGGGCAAAGATATCGACGTGATTCGACAAACTTCATCTTTTCGGTGTATATTGAACACTTTGGAAAAATAGCACTTTCTGAATACGCTTGATCTTATGACAATATTAGGAGAGTGGGAGTGGCCATTCGTATGCGTAAGCAACGTCTACACAAGGTATACCTGCGCAGCTGCTCTGATGACTGTTTGATGAGTAAGAAAAGCCGCAATTGGCTGAAGTTAGCAAAGAAACTGAAAGTATTCTACTCAATAGAGTGAGGTTCTACTCAGACTCTAAACAAGTGCAGCTCTCAGCTCCCTCAGTGTTATGCAGGAGCAAGTTAAAAATAACTTTTCCCGATTTTTCTTACTTTTATATACCTATCTGATTTCTAAACACTGTACAAATATCATTTCGGTTCAACTACGAAACGTGCAACAACCATAATAAACATCCTGTCGCGTGGCACGCAGCAAACTTATAATTTACAGTAATTAGGATTTGTTGCATCTACACGTAAATACTGCAGGCAATTAACGCATTTCAATTGCCATTTCATAAATTTTTATGCCTAATTGATGTTTCCGCCGCTGTTGTTGTTGTTGTTGTTATAAAGACAAGATCAAGACGCGGCATATAAACAAAAGTTGGCTTTGTCGCACGAACAACGCAGCAAAACTCGTAATTTATAAGAAAATTTATTAATTTCAAAAATCTTGTTGCGCCTCATTTCAGAAAGACAAAGGGACAGACGAACGGCCGGAACGGAGAAAGAACTAGAAAGGGAAAGACACAGACTGACGGAGTATAAAAATAAACAAAAGCGCTACACCAACAGCACAACGTCCATTTGTATGTGCAACATGAAGTGGCAATGAAGGTGGAAAGGCAATCTTCAGGCGGAATGCCTGCTGCGCCCTGCAGGCAGCCTTATGCTCTATCTTTAGCCCTGAGCTGGAATCGGTTGGGATTCAAGTAAAGCCGACTGCTGCTGTTGACTGCATCAAATCCTCGTTGACATAATTTGCACCACATGTGTGCAACAGCAAGCACAACAGTGTCATGTAAGCTTGGGGCATGATCCATGGAATATTTTTGATTAAGAAAGAAGGAAAAAAATGTGCGTCTTAAACACGTGCGGCTTGCTTCTGGTACGGAAAATACCATGCAACATTTACGCGGCTGTGGCTGCCACTTTGACTGACAATTAATTTCAATTGCGCAGTTCGCGTTAATCGCTTTGGAAAAACAAAACACAAGGAAAATGTAAGGGGAAAAGTGGCACAGACTAGAGCAATTTTCCTTTCTTTTTTTGTGCGTTTTACTCGGAACTATTTATAATATTTTCCACTTTTTTAACACATTTTTCAATGTGTCGTGAGATTAAAAACATAAATGACAGCAGTCCAAGTCGGCAAATCCCGGACAGACGGCAACAAACCGTAGACAATCCCCGAAAAGGAAAATGTCAAGTTCAAGAGTCATTACAGCTGCTCCGAGTCTCTTGATGACTTCGAAACGTGCGCATATGTATATGAGATTATATGGCATGTGTGTGAGTGTGAGTAGGGGGTTCTTAGGTGGGTTACTTATAGACAAAGAGGGGGCTGAGTGGGTGTGTCTGTATGTGTGTGTGTGTGTGTCGGTGGCTGCTCACGGCAAGCGTCTACAGCTGGAAGTGGATTAATTCTGACATTTATGACATTTAGCTGCAACGAACGTAAGCGATTTTGAAAGCGACTTAAAGTGCTTTAATTGATTCAAACACTAACCAAATATAATAAAGAATTTTATGTTGAACTGCAACTTTTTTGAGCTGAGCGTACTTCACGTTTGGGAGTTGCAGACACGCATGTCACGTGACGAATTTTAAACGATAGTTGCAATGTTTGTTTTATAAAAGATGTGAAGAAAGAAGATGGGATAGTTTACAACAGATGTTGTAAACACTTTACACTTCAAGCTCCTTTATATTGAAATGAAGTGTAGTATGCATAGAGCTGCAAAAACCATCGATAGTGGTACCATTTGAAATTTTTTCAATATCGATAAGAACGATAGTATTATTGTTTTTCAATATCAATAAGAGCGATAGTATTATCGTTTTTCAATACCCATTGGGTTTGTTGTGTTTTTAAAATATATTGTATTTTGATATATCGAAATTCGATATTATCGTATCAAAAGTAGTAGTAAGAAATGTGATGTTTTCCTAAACTTCGCCCTAGAGAAGAAAAGAAGTGCGTTCGGAAAGATAATCTGTTATCCAGAAGAAATCTCAAATACTTCACACTGTTAGATGGGCATAAAGCAATACCAATAAGTTGAAAAACCAACATCATCAATGACTGAAATTTGGCAAGGTTCAAACAAAAGTTTTTAAGGTGTATAATTTTATAAAGAAGTGCATCTCATTAAGGGCCATGGATGATGTCCGTTCATTGACTGTTTGGCCAAACATACATTCTTCTTAACTGGCTATAACATACCTTTACAGTGTTACAGCCTGATGTAGAGCACTCCTCCCACTGCCTCTGCCTACCAAAAGTTAGTGCCCTCTCGACCGTAAACCGCATTAAAAACCTCTTCGCAGTATTCTCTTCATCCATACGCATAATATGACCAAGCCAGTGGAGCCGCTGTATGTTAAGTCGCCTAACTTTGTCAATTTCATCGTAGAGCTCATAGAGTTCGCCATTCCATTGAATGCGGTAGTTATTGCCAACGAGTAGTGGGCCAAAGATCTTAAGGCGTACGTTCCGCTCTAACTCTCAGAGACAGCATCATTACATATGCTTCAGCGCTATACAGCAAAGCGGGAGTAAGAGCGTCTTATAGAGTGCGAGTTTCGGCGGACGAGTGTAGTAAAGTAAGTATCGATCTCCATGCTGACATCGTTCTGCATTGTGACGGTGGTGCCAAGTTAGACGAAATACTTGACACCAACAAAACTTTAGTATTCAACATGAATCTGATAAGCAAGCATAATTCTCTAAAATAAACCGATTGTTAAGAGCCATCGCTTTCGTCTATACGGAGTTGTGACTATTATATTATAACTTTTCTATCTACCTCTGACCTAGTATATTTGGACGAAATTCACGAATGGATTTTAACATGATTCTAAAAAGTTCCTCCCACTTTACTTCTACAGCCAACGATAGTTAGATCTTAAATTTCTAAAAAAAATTTCTCTCCATATTCCTCCCTTATCACTCACGCTGCCATCACTAATGTTAATGAAACATCGCCCAGGCATAAGTGGGTCTCGATTTTTTATGCCACTTATTATTATGTATATGCAATGATTCACTTAAGCGCCTGGCATAAATCAGCGGGGCACGTGTGCATCCAGCAGGCACAGCCCTATCTCCCCGCGTATCTCTACTTAAAACAATGGTGCACCATAAAATACGACTACTTGCCGCACTCCCGCACTCTCACAATGCTCCGGCACACTTTGGCTTATCGGACGATGGTCTGAAATTGAATTAAGTGCACTGTCCGCGTAAAAATCACGCGCATTCTTCAAACAAAAGGCCCGCGGCGAAGGAAGACACTGCGCTGAGGACAATCCATTGGCCAGGCACTGGATAGACAAACAATTGACCAGGATGTGTGTATGTGTGCCAGGACAACAACTACATACTACACGGTTGTTTGTTATTTGGCTGGCAAGTGATTTTTGCGGCGGCTTTGTTGGCAACCAGCTGACGCTCGACCCGGAGGCTTTAACTGAAATCCTTCGTCTTCGACCAAGCATGTGCATGTGTATGAAGTCCTTTAGGTCACGTGTGCCAGGGCGGCCGACTCTTTGTGCCTGCTCACGTTTCGCGCCAAAGTCACGTATTTTCCAGGTAATTTACGTTGCTGAAACTGTTGCCGACCAATATTTTCATGTTTTCTCCTCTTTTTTTCGATATTTTTTTCCTGTTTGTGTTTTACCGTTAGCCGTTGATTTTAGGTGCTCTGCTTCTTCCTGGTTCGCTGTAGTACAGTTCCATGTGAAATGCGTTTTTTGGCCTTTGTACGTGCGCGTTGTCCTTTTCGTCCATTTCTCGCTCAGTTATTGTTTTTCATACATTTCCTCGCTTCCTCCTGGCAAGGAGCTGCGCTGGTGCAACGAAATGTGCATAACGTGACTTGGTTTCTTAGTTGCCGCTTTTCTTTGTCGCGTCTTTCTTCTTATATGCACTACATACTACTTCTAGTTTGTCCTTTTTTTTTGCTGCGGCGAAAGTGCATCGCAAGTTCAAGTCAAAGTCCCGACCGGAGCCAATTGCTGATATTTCACTTGAAAGTTTTCGATTCGACAAGTTTGCTTAGTGGAAATGGATACTGCTGAGTTCTTCCATTTGTTGTTCCACTTCCAAGTGGCAAGAGTAGTTTCTTTCGGGTTGTTTGCAGTAAATTAAGTTGCAGCCATTGAAAATTGCACTTGAGTTAATCGTTTAATTAGTAAGTTGCTTCTTTAGTTGTTCCATGTGCATGTGTCTCGTCAGGTCAATTAAGTTGATAGACCCCACCAAAGAGTGGCAAGATATGTGCTTCAAAACTACTTTAAGTGAAGAGTGCGTTGTCCTCATTAAAATTACGTTATTTCTTAAACTCAATTATGTTAAAATGAGCAAGCCCATTTGATTGCTCATTCCTTGAAAAGATTAATGAAAAGCCTTACAAAAGTAGTTACAAAAGTAGTATTGATTTGGTAAGAATGAGTTTTTAACGTTTTAATCCTTCTGGCACGATTTTACAAGTTTTCGGAATAATCGTTCCGGCTGATTCTATAGCAGTAAATTGATTGACAACACATATATCGAAAGACAGTGTAAAGCTTTTAATGACATACACTAAGAGAAAATCGGTACCTGGCGTGAAGTAGATTTTTCAATTTCCTGTAAAAAAAACTGCTTTTTCTTCAGCACATTGTATCGACTTTGTAGGTCAAAAACTATGCAACACGTTACCTATTCATTTCTATAGAGTGTACGTAAGGGCCTAATAACGTATTTGAGTTATTTTTTTATGTCTATATATTACGTGCCCCTTGCGAGGTAGATGATCTTCCTCTTCCTTATCCTCATACTAAGACCAGCTGCGGATATTGGATTTTGGAGTGTTGAGAGGCTTGCGTATCCCCACCTAAATTGTGAAGGTCTTAGCCAACCGTATCAAATGTTTTTTTTTTCTTTTATTAGCTGGACATAACAACCTGTTACAGGGTTACTGCCTGATGGAAAGCTCTCCTCAAGGCATATCTGCTTTGCGGTAGTTATTGCGCTTTCTACCTGATCCTTCCAACGGAAACAAGGCCTACAGCTTTGTTGACAGTAGGACCAAAGATGCGTTTTCTTCCAACATTTCCATTAAAATTGCTTAACACGATTTTAACGTAATGACCTGGGTATCCTTATCCGAGGCTTCTTTATATTCTTTCATTGGAATTATGGTTTTACGTGGTGGTTCCCAAACTCTACGCATTGTTAGTCGCCTGATACGACAAGCGTTTAACACACGGTTATTTTTCAAATTCCAAATTTCAGCTGTGCAATCATTATTGAACTTTATGCCAAAAAATTGGCTGTTTGGCCCAATGTGCAATCGGGAAATCAAAATACAATTATCAATTATTAGTTTCGATTACGGTGTTATGTGCTGATTTAAGTTGATTAAAGTTGGGAATGCATTACGGCAAGTTGTAAAAGGTTTTTACAATGTTCGGTATGTGATCTTATAAATAGACTATGGCTTAAATGAGAGAACCGAACTACACGACTCATAAGAGTTGCATTCCCTGCTTAAGGGTAATAAAATTTTTCGACGTGCTCAAACTTAAGGTTGCTGTAATTAAAAGTTCTTATTTAAAGAATTGCTATGAACTGGCAGGTGCATGGAAAAAGTTTAATACCCATTCAGTTCATAAAAACTTTATTTCATTAACACCTAAGGATTTCGGGCTGGATTGCTAGAGCTGGAATTTTGTTCTCCAAATTGGGGTTTAAAGCAGTAAAATCGCATTTTATGAGCTTAAGTGCTATAAAATTAAATTTTATTAAACTTAAAAGTGTTTGAAACACTTATTTACCCAAACTTTATTTTATGACTGAATCCATGGTTGCTATAACTCTTATTGGGGAAGTTCTGTTTACGGTCAAAAGTTATACTTGTTGTAGTTGTTGACCGGGTTATATTTGCTATTTTCATGATAAGTTTTTGTTTTGAAATGAATTTATGTGTAGGTATTTGGTATTTATGCATAACTCGCAGTTATATGGAAGTTGTTGTGGTTGTTGTGTTTGGCTTTTGTTTGTTGGTTTGTTGTTATTAGAGAGTATATTCATTTTGTGGTACAGCATGTGGCTTATTAGTTCGAATAACGAGTTTTTAAATCGAGTTTATATTTTTAACCATCTGTCACTTTGGTAACGAATAAGAAATGCCTGCAGCCACCCATTACTTGCGGGAAAGTTATTTTTGACTACTTTGCAATATGTGGTGCCACATTTTAATGTAAAAACAGAACAACGAATTTCAGTGCCCACTGTACACAGACCTTGTACAAAGCGAATAGACCAAAAACAAACCAAAAAAGTGTAAAATTTATAAGTTAGATAGAAACCAATCAAAACAGCGGCAAAAATGCAAAATTGTATGAAATTTACCTAAATTTTAAGGTTAAATTGGGCTCACTGAGTCGGCTTTTTTTTCAAACACATGTTAAGATGTCAATATAATGATATTTACAGAAATTTGCATACAAAATGGCTATTTGCATAATCAGCGAAATATTAAATTTAAAAGTATAAAAGTTATTTGCAGAAATTGTCATAAAAAGTGGACATTTGCATAACACTATGCAACAAATTTTAGCTCAATAAAAGGCCTATGACTTAAACATACATACATTTTTCGGTAAATTTTAGGTCGCTGATTTCGAGTCCGGAATCCATTTTGAATATGCTAGTAACGTTTTCGAAATGGCGCCATTTCAAAAAATTCGACATTTCGAAAGTTGCGAAGTCAGCAAATCTCATATATCTTGGGAACCTTACTACAAATCAATGTGTTTCAGACGGTTTTGGTCTAACTTGATTTTGTTCAACGCAACTTTCGAAACATCGAATTTTTTGAAATAGCAATAGTTCGAAAACGGTGTTAGAAAATCCAAAATGGTTTCAGGGTTCGAAATCAGCGATCCAAAATTGACCGGAAAAGCTATTTTCAAGACATAGGCTGTTTTTTGTATTGCATAGTGTAATCAGCGAAATTTGACATTTTCATTTATTTCAGCGATTTTCAAATATGTATATATTGTAATCTGCAGTCATATGGAAGAATAGCTTAAGTTGACATAAGAAAATAGTGAGTTATTGCATTCTGGAGCTTTATACGACTCATAAAAACTCACCATTCCTTTTTTTAAACTTGTAAAATTCATCTCCCATGAACTGAAAAAAGGAATGGTGACTTGTAATGACGACTTGTTAAGACCTCGTGTGGTAAGCGGCTTAGAGAATACACCTCAGCTGGTCGAAGCTTATCGTATGAGGCGACTTACAATGAGTAGTAGAGCTACCCCAGGCTTTAAAAGGGTTGTGCGTGGGGTTTGGGACCCACCACGTAAAACCCCAATTCCACTGAAAGATTGTATTTACATCAGGTCGTAACCCGATAACGGGTTGTTGTGGCCAGTTAAGAAGAAGAAGATTTGTAATGACGACTTGTTATAACCTCGTGTGGTGAGCGGGAATACTACCTCAGCTGGTCGAAGCTTATCGTATGAGGCGACTAACAATGAATAGTAGAGCTCCCCAGGCATTAAAAGGGTTGTGCCAGGGTTTTGGGACCCACCACGTAAAACCCCAATTTCACTGAAATATTGTATTTTCATCAGGCCGTAACCCGATAACGGGTTGATGTGGCAAGTTAAGAAGAATGTAATGTAATTGTAATGATTTCTATAAAGCTCCAGAAGGTAATACATCAACATATCTGAGCTACTCTCCCACCACAGATATGTGGTCATATAAATTTCCAAGAAGTTTTTGATCCGGAAGAGTATTTAATTTTAGTTATGCTAAAATTACCATTTTATTTTGTTATTACGTAGCTTGTGGGAGCGACTGAAACACTCCCAAGCATACACTCACTCACAGAAGTACATGCACACCCATTGAAAGTGCCAATATTATTGGATATGCCACTGAGGGAGCGCAAGTTGCCATAAAATCGCATAAAATATTTAAACAATCAAACTGGCAGTTGAGCTGCTGCACAACCTGGGTTCAAGGGGTTAATATGGTAGGTTAGGGGCACATCGCGTAGTTTAATCATAGTTTGCAGTTTTGCACCTGCCAACTGCTAACGGTAAAATGCGCGCACGTTGTTTGCCATTCAATGAGCACTGTCTGTGTGTGTGTGTGTGTGTGTGTGTGTGTGTGTATCTCTGCAACTGTGTGTGGCAGCCTTATTTAGCAGTTTCCGTTTCCGTTCTCATTGAACAGCGAGCTGCAGCAATGCTTGGCTGCAGGGCGTCTGCTCTTCAACCTGGCCCTAAACCAGGTCCAAGCCCGTATCCTACTTCAATCTACAGCTACACATCAATGACGTGGCTGGCGTTGCAAGTTTAATGCATTTAACGCTTACATTGTGCTTCAAATTGGCAAAAGAAGACGTCGTTAATGTTGCAACAGCTTCTTGCGCGTCCTTCCTTCACTCGTGCTCCTTCCTTATCTGGCTACCTGTCTGTCTACCTGTCGATTACTTTGCTTGGCTGCCGTTTCTACTTATTCGACAGCTGCGCGCAGCTTATTTAAAATGCACTTGAAAATTGTTTTTCACAAAAACACAAATGAAATTGCATGCAACACTTTAACTTCTTCCGACAGAGAGAGATGGAATTTAACAAAAATAAATCCATACGATGACATTGAGGTCAGCATATTGCTTTTGTATTGCGGTGACATTAGACACACCCACACACACACACACACACACGCCTCCGGGCTCTAAAAACGTTTGTTAGCTCTTTCGGCTGCCAAAATTGCTACAGTTATTGCTTTTCTGCCAGCGTTTATTTGTATTTGGTATGCCACATGCCACACGCCACATGCTGTGTGACCGTGTTCCCGGTTCCCGGTTCCGAGTCTTGTGTTTTTGTAGTGCTGCCCCAAAACATTGATTCGTCTGCCTGCTTGGACGCTCTCCCTGGCTCTAGTATTCTCGTTATTTTTAGTTTTACAGTCATTGGTCGTTGACTAAACTATTTTTAGCTGTTGCTCTTACGGCCATTGGACTATGATCTTACCACACGCACACACTTACACGTACAAACACACATTAAAGCTGGCCATGTTTATACGTTTAAAGCTTGGTTTCTCGTAAAATCGCAAGTTGTGAAGTGAAATCCTTTACAATTCTTTTATTGTTAGTTGTCTTAACTACCGACTTTTTTTATAAAATCGTCGTAGTTCTCGATTTAGAGTGTCGTGAGGGTTGGCCAGCCGTAGTAAAGTTGCTTTGTAATCCGAAATTCCGAAATCAGTAACTTCTAACAAAATTTGGAACCCAAGTCTGGAATCTGAAATCTTAAGTATCCCTAAACATTGTATTGTGAATAGTCTTAAAAAGTCAAATCGATTGCATTAGTTGTTGAGTGTAATGTGTGCAATGCGAATGTGACGCTTGTTGTCAAGGTTGGCCAAGTTATGTAGTAAATCAATAAAATTTTGTTTGAACTAATAAAAAGCGTCGTTTTAGGTCTTATTCTAAACATTTTGATTTTCTCATGCTATATTTTAAGATATTGGCCAATTCGGATTTCAACATTAAGTAGGAATACTTACTTGCTTTCGGCGCGCCTTATTCAATAGTCGATGCTATATATCATATATATCCATATCAGACAGGGAAGGAAGGGCTGTATCGAATTATGCCCGCTTGACTATCACTGTAAAGGTATTTACATGTATTTCGAACTGTTCTGAGTAGATGCCACTTCCAACCATGTCATCTAGCTTAGATCCAGAAGATGATGGTAGTGTCGCAGACTACTTGAAGCCAAGGGACCATGCTGCCCTTTATGGAATAAGTGTGTTAAAGAGCATACATAAAGCTTCACCAGTATAGAGTAGTCTAAACCTATATAATACTTAAGCGTGTTTTGTTAATATGGAGGAGCAGTTGAAGAGTGTTGCTGAGAGTAATGAAATTTCCTCCCCTTCAAGATTCAGGGGAGAGAACACATCCATATCAGGTAATGGAAGAGGAAGATAAGGTAGTCAAAACTTCTTGAGTAAATCAACTGATACAATTATGTGTTTATTTGATTGATTGGTTTTGGAATATTTCTGTCAAATGTTGATTAGCATATTTTCTGTCTTTGTCTTACGATTCACAGCTCTTGTTAAAAAGAAGTTTTTTCTGAGTTTGGAAAACGATGTTTTAAAATTGGAAAATGTTGCTTCAGGAATTCAATAAGCTAACTCATCTTTGAGTCAGTTCTTGTCACTGAACACGCGCATTCAAACTAACTTGCGAACTCAATTTCACGAAAACCAGTCACACATAAACCGCAACACATTCAATGATTGCCAAATCGTTGACAGTTTTAGCAATGTCTGCTAACATTTGACATTTTAGTGTTGTTCGAAATGTTCAACAACTTTTGAGTTTGTTTTTCTGAATGTGGTCAAATTTTCCATTTGGTTAATTTCGCCATTCTTATTGTTACTAGTCGCTTTCATTTATATTTAAGTTTACTTTTCTGTTTTTCCGTTAATTTGCTAATGGTTTCCATTTTACATTTCGTATCAAGCGCATATCGATTTCTCCCGCACTCATTTCTCATCTCGCAATGTCAATTATTTTCATATTTCACTTTTAGTACGATTTCTTACAATTTCATGCTTCACTATAAGCAATTTAATCAAACTGTCCAAACCAAAAAAAAAAAGGAAGAAAAGAGAGCCACAAACATAGAATAAAGCCAACAAATATGTTATAAAAAAGTTTTCTGCACTCCTCTCACAAATCTCTCCTCGCGAATTCTGGAAACGCAAGTAAAGCATGGAAACGGAAATGATATTCAGCCAAAGTTCAAGGAGCGGAAATGATTTATTAAAAAATGACTGCCAGTCAAGCAACAACAAATACAAAAACCACCGAGAATGTCAAGTCAGAAATGGAAACAGCGCATAAAAATTGCGATTGTCAAATCAAAGATTGAAAAGAATCCACAAAAAAAATTGTCCAAAAGATAAACTATGCAGGAAGTAAAAAAGAAAACGAACGAAATAGAACAAAGATATATGCAGCTTGCGTAGGCCTATTAACCAACAACAGAGAGGATTCCAAAGCGCTCTCGGAGTATTCTTGGAAACAGTTTTTGACAGCTGTCAATGGCATGAAATCAAGCGCACATATCTTATAGCTTATAGGTCACGAGTCTTCTGATTTCTATCAACTATTAAATCAATGATTATTTTGAGCAATTTGCGAGTTGAAGATAGCATAAATTTGTTTTTGGAATAGTTGTTTTTTGTTTCAGGCTCAGGTTCCATATTTCGAAAATATCCTTTTATAAGACCTCTCCTTACAATGGAGAGGACGGGGCTGCTGCGAGGTAGCAGATATCGCCATATACTGCTTCTGCCATGCAGTGAGGCGCTAATTTGGGTATTGATTTGTTTTCAGCTGGAGACTACGCAACCGTATTTACCGGTTCACACTAGTGAACTGGATGGTAACAATTCGCATCAAGCCAAAAATTCTTTAACATTAACCTGGTTTGCAAGCACGCCCCGATGAAGGAAAAGGACCAAGCGGCCAAAGATGCCTTCTACGTAAGACATGAGTGTGTCGATGAACCCCGCACATGGCAAGCTTGGAAGAGATCGCATCTTTGGTCTAACTTCAGACCTCGCGAGACCACCTCGACCAATGGTCTAACGCTAATTGACTTTAAAGCGTCACGAAACTGTGATAGTATGCAGCACCAGATTTCAAATATCCCGATATCCACAAACAATCTACACGCAACCAGGTTGATCAAGCTGTGATCGATGCAAGGCGTGCATAAAGATGTGCATCGCAAAGCTGCAATCACAAAAGACTCAACTCTCTGAGCAGCTTGCAGAACTACTTGCATACTACCGCGGAGAGAGCCCTTGGTTTCCAACAGACACCACCAAGAACCGAATGGTACGATCAGGAGTGTCGCTAAGGCACTGCAGTGAAGATTGCCGTCTATAGAAGGACCCTGCAGTCGGCAGCTACGCGATATGAGGAAGATGGACCGCGAGAGCGAACGTATTTAATGGATTTTTGATGACAAACTCTATGAGCTCTACGAAGACATCGACATAGTCAAGCGAGTTAACATCTAGAGGCTCCGCTGGCTGGACATGTTGTACCTTCGGTATCACCGATTGGAGAAGGCGCAGAGGTGCCTAGATGAGTGCCCTACTTCAGGCCGTAACCCTTGAGTCATTACTCTTTTATCTCTGCAACAACTTTTTGGATAAAATCTCTACTATTCTGCTATTTTACAGTTCTCAAAACAGGTAAAATCACATTTTTTTCTACTTTTAAGTTAATATTCAATTAAGCTAGTGCAAACGGTGTCCTAACCTAAATCCTTGCCACTCCCAGCACCCTCTTAAATTAAACATTAGAAAAATCTTGACGTGAACTTAGATACAAAGTTAGACAGCACTTTTTCGATTTTCACATAACAGAAGAAAACAAAAAAAGAACTTCTAGAACAAAAACAAAAAATTATAAAAATAGAGAAAAGTTGTGCCTCAAAACAAAGTTGCGCACCTTTGCGGTTGCATGTTGCATCTTTTATGGCTTCGTTTTTAAGTGCACTCGAGACAGCGGTAAGATAATTAATTATTAGAGTTAATGCATGCAATGTGTGAGAGAGAGACTTCTAGAACGGGAGACTGAGTAAGCTGCTGTATCTCATGGATTCAATCAAACTATATGCGCTAGCTTCGACTTCCATTGTGAAGTGGATTTTCCAATTACATTTTATCAATTATGTAAGCACAGCAGCAGCCGCAGCAGCTACATAAGATATATGTAGGTATTAATTTTGGATTACCGTTAAATGTTCCTCTATGTGTGCGATGTGTGTGAGTGTGTAAGCACTTCCTGCCGCATGCCTTACACATGTTTTCACTCAGGAGGCGGCAACTCACGTCAAAAGCACCAAATGTTGCTGCCACTTTTACTTGTGCTTTGTTTTTACTGTTGTTGTAGTTATTTTTCCATTGACGAGCGGCAGACGTGTGAGGGTACTCCCACATATACACACATATACAGACACGGATACACACACGTCAATTAGTTGAAGGCGCATTTATCATTAATTATAGCTTTTGCTTTTCGCCCGATGCGCGTTCCAATTCTGTGTCTTATCAATAGTGTCGGATTTCTGCTGTGTTTAGCTTTTCCTTTATTTGGTATACCCTTGAGTAGGGTACATGAAGTATGTAATATCGTTTTGGATGGTTTAAGAGAAGAAGACTACAACTCTATAGACTATGGGAATAGCAACTGGATGGATATTCGATATTACACCAAGTAACTAAATTATTGGCAATATAACGTCTTTAGCTAAAATATACCATTCTTAGTTAAGTTCGGTTCGGTTTTTGAGAATCGCGATAGCTGCATTTGGCGACTCTCGGAATGCTTGAAACTGATTAACAGTAAACCAGATTCCCATCAATAACAAGGTAATGAAATTTCATAACTTGTAGGTAAGAATGACACGTAACGCGTCACGAAAATCTGTTATTACCCTCGGGTGGTGTTACGCTAGAATGGCGTTATGCTTATGTGTGCTGTGCTAGCAGCGTCAACAAGATACCGAGTATGTTTCATGTTTGAACGCTCGTGTGGCTTGATCGCAAATACAATGTGGTGTTTTCTCAAGAGAGCCCTAAAGCGATTCATGGCTCATACTGTGGGGAAACACCCATGTTTTCTACATAGACAGTTCCGAAACGAAAGATGGGTCTGGTGCTGGTTTTGATTGCTGCTAAATTGATAAAACTTTATGCTGATTATTCGCGACAGTTGGTTTTCCAAACAAAAATCTTTGCAATTCTGAATGCCGTGATCTGAATCCAAGAAACAAGGCAGTATGGATCTATAGTGACAGTTATGCTACACTTAGGCGCCTTTCAAGGTCAGTGAATATAAGACCAGACCCATGATTTCACGTCATAACAAAGTCAGTCAATTCTGGGTTCCTGGTCACCGAGGCATCTAGGGCAATGCAATGACAGATAAGCAAAGGCTCGGCGTCTTAGCCAATAGGGCCTGATCCAATCATGCAGTCCACACAACCCAAATTTGTTAGGAACGCTGGAAATCCACCAGTGGATGCCGCGTAACCATTTATTCGGGAGGTTGACGAAGCAATGAAGGTTGTTTCCTTCCTGCCCTGCTTCGCCGACCCCCGTTTTTCAGTTTCTGCCGTCTTCTGCAATCAGGTGTGACTGACCCTGAGAAACATGTTCACTGCAGTCAATACCTAGTAATTGCATAGCTGTGCAATGTTTCCTCACTGCCCTCTACAGGAGTAGACGTTGACATTGCTGCAGCCGCTCTATTTGCAGCGTATCGGCGCTTTTTGAACTGTCGCACTACTCACGTTACGCCATCTGGATAAGGAGCTGATGCTGTATGAGATCCCAGTACTTTGGGACCAGCAAGCACATCCATTACCAACCCTTTGGGCTTAGCGGGTGCAAATGACGCAGAGAAGCACCCCCGGTAGTGGTTAGGCACTTTCGACGATGGCTTTGTTTATTTCAACAACAGGCACTCCAAGGAGCCTGTGTTCGATAAGGCACCAGTAGAGCACTCATCTACATTCTTTAGTGGTCAATTGCTCCCTCCGAAGTCCCTGGTACCAATTACGGTCATATTTGAGAATGGGTTTTGGGCTTGCACATCCGAATGCCTGAAACACGCCCGAATGGCGTGGGGATTACCCCCCGTGCAGGGTTATCTGGTTTTAACTCCATTCAAGAAAAAAGTTGTAGCACAACTACGAGGTGATTAATGCCCGAGATGAGATGAGATGATTTCTGGTTAATGGGGGGGGGGGGGGGGGTTAGTTGGGGACGCCAGCGACTCGCAAGGATCATTTACCATTGGGATCTATTGGAATACCGAGGTACCCACCCAAGACTCTCTCTACAGCAGCTCGCTGCTCGAATTAGCTACAACCACAAGAGTGGAGGCCAATGACCCGTGCCGCTTGGTGTGAATTACTCAGGATTGTGGGGCCTGAAGCATTCCAATGAAATGCGCGACCTACGGGTCGTGTTCATTAAGTTGCTTTTTGACTACTTCAAAGTGATCAAGATTCTTTTTACTACCAATATGTTCATTTTGAGTTAATTTCTTTGAAACTACGACAAATTTTCTCAAAAAATATTCTTAGGGTATTTAGAGTTCAGCGAAACAAGCTTCAATTTTTCTTGTCGCCTGTTTATTCAGCAAAAGTTGTTGTTGTTGCTATTGATTTTGGCTTTGTTGTTGCTCAGCTTACCAAATAAATACAGATGCTGCAAGTGTTGTGTTGTGTTGTGTTGTTTTAACTCAAGTGCCTCTAAAGTTTCAACAACAAATACAACAATAACAACAATAGACCGCAGCTTTCCCAGTGTTCTGACTGCTGCATTTTATCAGCAACTGCAACAACTGCAACAACAACAACTCGAACAACAAAACACGCTACTTAAGCAAAAGTCCAAATTGAATTTAACTTAAATTCAAAACATTTTGGGGCGGGATTTGGTTGGCTGGTAAGGGATTTGGACTGGTTTTTGGGGGTTTGGCTCAGATGCAGCCAAAAACAGATATGCACGCTTCAGTGCAACTTGCACAAACTAATTAGCAGAAAAGTCTGTCAAGTAATTTTTGGACAAGGTGGAGAGCCAGTCTAAGTTGGTTTCCTCTGCTGCTGCCACTGCTGATTGCTGCTCCTGCTTGGCTGGTTCTGCCCAATTTTGATTAGCTCGTCAGCTTAGTAGCAGCTTAAGAGTTAAAGCAGTTAGTAACAGCAACAAAAACTATAATGAAAACTTGTGGAAAAGCTGTTAGCCCCCATTTCAAATGGATCAACAATTCAGCCCCAAAACTCCTTAACATTCCATTGCACTCTAATAACTAACCACAAACTAACGCTCAGCAGTTTCCATAGATTTCAATGACTTGGCACTGCTCCTGCTCATAAGGCATTAAAACACAAGACTAGCTAATAAATTTCACTATAATCTGGCATTGTTGCACTAAGTACTTTGCATATTTATACAATATGCGGTAGTTAGCCAGGAATACTCGTCTATGTATTTGAGAAGGCTGTTCTGTAGTTCACTTGTAATTCAAATTTTCGGTTTATTGTTTGGTAAACGTTTCGCGATCATGATCTTTGCCTTATTCATAACTATAAGCTTGTGTTGTAACGCAACTTAAATAAGTTGGCTTTACCTCGGACCCTCAAAGTTTCTACTGTACGATTTATATACATACTCCGAATAGGTAAATTACATTTTGCTCAAAATCTACAATTTATAAGAAGTTATAGAATACCATCTCATCAGGTCAAAGCATGTCGTATGAATCGACTTACAATGACATTGAGTTCTTTCGACACCAGGGTTTGGGACCCACCACGTAAAACCACGATTCCAATGAAAGAATGTATTTACATCAGGCCGTAACCCGATATCGGGTTGTTATGGCCAGTTAAGTAGAAGATATATTATTTTACTTCCTGTTCCTGTTCCTCTTTCTCATCAACCTCTTCTTAATCTTTCTCATCCTCATTCCTAGAGTTAAAAGATGAGAACTCCCGACTTACCATTCACTCCGCACTATTCTCGCTTCGCCCCTCTCAAGGTCCATAATATTTGTCTTCATCTTTCGCTTCCCGTTCCCATTCCTCACACTTCCGATTCCTATTAGTATTCGTTGCTAGACTCTGTGCACAGCGTGGCAATAAAAAGTAGTAGGCTTTGAGATTTGGTGTCATTTTTTGTAGTTTAATCATTTTTTATCTACCAGGCAATTTTTATTCTGCAATGATCCAAGCAATTTTCCTATTACAAATGATCTAATCGTTACCAATATAATCTCTATCTGAATGGAATATCCGACACTCGCAAAAGTTGATAAGTAAAGCAATACGCACAGCTGGAAATCGAATCTATGATCTTCCGTTTGCAAATATAACATTGCGATACCAGATTTTGGTACCAGACCCGTGCTTCCCGTTAGTTAAATCCGCAGACGTGGCAGCGGATGCATGCTGTTATGTTGCGCTCAGCTTGAGAATTTTTGTCAAAAAAAACATAATTTGTTATAAATTGAGATTGCAAAAAACTGTTATATGAATAATTTTGATTAATATAAAAAGTTTATTTGGATAATTTTACATAAAAATAAGGCTATTTGCATATAAATGTGCAGAATAATAATTAGAAGAATAATTTTAGGAAAAACTTGCCAAATCTTATGCGAACCATTTTTGCTTTTAGGAATACTGGAACACAGCCAATAGTTTACATTTATATGTGAGTGTGTGTGTGTACATTATATGTGTTTGGTAGACAGTCAGCAGGACCAAAGTATCATAGTCTGAGTCTGGCTCAGCACTCATATGCATAAATGCAAACGCAAACCTAGACAACGCCGACTCCTTTGGCCGTAGCATAAAGTTCGGTTAGACAGAGCGGCAGACAGACAGCGAGGCAACCAGGCAAGACAGTTAGCTAGCTGGTGACAAATAGGTCAGAGAGGCTACAAGAGGTTTGGTCGGTACGACGTGGGGAATAAGGGAGCCTTAAGGCGGGCGGTTGCCTGGCAAACATGGCAAAAAGCTTGTGACGGTAACCGCATGTGAAAACTTAACTTCCGGTGACATAAACACTGACAAGAGTTTACTTAAAGTGCGCTATACACGCACACACACACACACACACACACACACACACACACACACACACACACACACACACACACACACATACAACCTGCTAACAAATGCATTCAGACAGAGTGAAGAAACCGAAAAGTAAAATGTAACCTCAAAAGCAGATAAAATATTCAAATGAACAACGCAAAGCTTGTGTGTAAAGAGAACGAGTGAGCGAAATGAGAAAGTGAATACATGAACAACACAGATTGACTGAGCTGAATGCACAAATGAATGTATGCGAATGACTGTGTGTTTATGAATGTGTGTGAGACAGTCTAGAAGTGACTGAGCGTGTGCCACTTTAGCAAGTTGCCAGACAAAAGGATAACGACAAAAACGTCGACAACAATGTGCAACAACAGCAGTCACTGCAACAACCACAGCAGCAGCAGCGCGAGCGGCGGTCGCATGTTGTCGACCTGATTGTAGCCGCAGTGTACGCGCTGAACTTTTGAACTATTTCCGTTAGATCCGGCCAAGATGGGAATGACAACTACAACGACCAAAACGACAACGCCGGCGACAATGAAGACAACAGACCAAAACGTAGAAGACTTTCCCTGACAACGTCGCAGGAGTAAGCCACCGTTACGTGATGCCGTAGCATGTGGCATACGGATTATATAAGCCAGCACTGGCGCTTGCAAGATGTAAATTAATTGCATGCATGCTTCCACACACACACACACACACACATAGTTTAATTTTGTGATTTGCTGGATTGTCTTGCAAGAAGGAATGTTCCCAAATTTGATTTCGATAGAAGTTTATTATAATGCTTCTGCTTTCTGAAGGATATACTCCAAGTTCATTCTTACAATAGCTTGTAATTTCAATTCGTAAAAACGTATCAAAGGCTCAGAAATTCGTATCTGATGAAATCGAAATTTCTTTAAACCTTTCGCAGTTCGGACTTCTTAACTATGATATAACGAGAATCTTAAGGGGCTGTTTATAAATGACATCACCTAAATTTTGAATATTATGAAACATCGCTTTGTCACTAATAGTCCCATTTAGGCAACCCCCTAATCCTGGACACTTGCAATAGAATATCAACTGAACTGTTTGAATTCGAAAGAAAAGTAAACGTTACATGAAAATATAATAATTTTTTAAGATTTCATTATCATTTTGATTGAGACGTCACGTTTTCGGAACAACCCCCTCCCCCATCGTCACAAAAAGTCACAACCCGTTCCCCCTTATTGGGCCTTATTAGCCCCTTATTAAAAATAGATTTTTTGCTTAATTGCAAAGGAATAGGATGAGGAGAAAGTGGAAGAGAAAGAAGAAGAGAAGGGGAAAGAGTTGGTAGAAGAGGAGAGTGAAGAGAAAGGGTAAGAGGAGAGTAAACGGAAAGAAGAATATGCTGGAGATCGGCGCTAAGGTGAAAACAACTTTCATAATGAGACCTATTAACTGGATTCAAAAAATAAAAGATTTTGGCCAGGAATTCCTAAAAGTTTCCCAAATACTTTAAGGAAAGGCGATTGAACCTTGTAGGCTACATATTGTCATTCCCAAAGAACATATTCTCTAAAAATCAGAATTATATTGTTACTAAACGTACATACTGCCATATTCGCTAACCCAAGCCGAATATTTACGAATTTTAAGTTATTATCCTGCCGGGCTCATATTTTACGGAACCATTAAGAGCGTTCGCATAGTACTTGCAGGCAAAACAAAAGCTAAACTACTTCTTAAAGCCGTTTTCTTCTAAAAATTTCATTGCATACAGACTTATGCAAATGACATATTATTGCATTGAGCTTATATTAGCGTAGATTGTCGTCATAAAAGGTGACAAAAGTTGATTTTTTCGTCTTCAATGTGCTTCGTTTTTTTCCCTTAGTCGATAGCTACTGAGGATTTCATGAACATATTTTGCCGAATAAACGTAGCAGTAGATCTTCAAGAAGACAATTTTATGATTATTTAGTATAAACCAAAGATGTCGTAAAAACAGCGCCCAAACCCCAAATTGCGAAAACGACCTTTCAGAAATCACGTCACTAAGAAGCTAGTATCGAAATTGGGAACATCCTGCCGAATAAATGTAAAGACCAATTGCCAGCTAAGTATATTCAAGCTAGCTGTTGTCCTGAGCAACATTTGTGTGGCCCTGTCTCATCAGGGCTAATGTAAAACTTCGAGTTGCCGCAGAAGATGCAAAGCGCAGTACAATGAAGCGTCTGGCACTTCCGTTGCTCATACGCCACGTTATCTGTTGCTTCCCGTACGCAGCAGCTACAAGCAACGAACAACGAACCACAACCAACACCAACAACATCAAACGTCAACGTGATTGCCATCACTTCCGGTTTCTGTTGTGTGGCTTGCGCTGGGTTACTGTGGTAAAAGTTTTCGGTTGTAAGTTTCACTGCGTTTTAGCTTGACTTCTAAGTTTTTTTAAGTGAAAACTTTTCGTTTTGGAGCAGCGTTCACTTTGATGCCTGCATAATGATTAGCAGCTATGAAATTGAAAATCAGCACGAAATCGACAAACTCAAAGCGAAAGTTGCACCCAAGCAGTTGGCTTACAGTGTTTGGTTTCCTTGGCAGCAGACTTCTTTGGCGCAGTGTACTTGTGTGTTGCGTGCATATCTTTGGGCTACTTATAAAGTCATTTGGAAGCTTTAAAATTGACTTCTGGCACATTTGCTGTGCACATCACAAAACTATTAGACCAAGTCCAAAGAAAAGCTGGCCTACTTTCAGGCACAGATTCATGGCCAGCGATAAGAAAAATGTGAAATTGTGTTTCCACTTTTGCACTCGGGCTGTCTCTCCCTCAATCACAGACAACCTTTCGAAAAGCTGCTTAGTTGTGCCGCCTGGCTGGTTGCTTGGCAGGCCGTGCTTTCCTCTCATATTGTTGGAATGACTCGGCTCATTGCTCGTACTGCTTGCCTTCGTTTTTGGCCAAAATTGTTATTTTTAGCCTTGTATGTGTATGTTACGTTTTACCGCAATCAAAATTGTTACATTCTAAGCCAATATGTTTTATGATGTATGAAATTTGATGTTACGATAACATTTTACACACTTGGCTGCATTTTGTATTTTTTGTTCGTTTTTTTTCACCGTTTCGACCTAGTACACATTAAGCATGATAGGAACTGCCCTACCCTGAGCTGTAGGTATGTGTGTGCGCGTTTGAGCCTTAAAAAGCCCCATTTAAAGTAAGATATAAGCTTTCTCACTTGGCAAATGGCCGTTTAACTTTTCGAAGCCCAAAAGCAGGCTACACTTTTTGTACGCTATTCCCAAAGGCACAAAGAGCGGTCAAGTCAAGATTTTGTCTATTCGTTTGTTTCTACGGAGCGTTATAAAATCTAATATGAATAAACTTTTAACGAAATCAAATTTTTTTATATTTTGGAAACTTCAATGTCATAATTAATTGACTAAGCAGCAAATCACCAAACAAATGCACTCGTTTTATATTATTTCTTTGAATCATATCCGTCTCAAGCTATAGAATGTTCTATTTGAAAATCGTCTTATTACAAACTAATATACTTGCAATATATTGTTTTGATTGGTCTTACTTGAAAATTCCTGAAGCTCAGTTATTAAACTCTTCTATACTTTGAACTTGGCATGGTTTCAGTTTCGTCAGCTTAAGAAACCTTGAGATCCTCTCGAGTTCTTCGCAGAATTCTTTTGAAAGATCGACAGCTGCGGTGGTATAACCACTCTGTCATCTATGATTGGGTACGTCGAACAGTTAACTCCGGCAGTGGTATTATTCGCATCATCACCCGAAAACAAGCTTCTCATGTGTTTTCACAACCTCTGCATCTCTACAGCAAGAAGCACAGGTACTAAATCTTTCAGCCATACGTTTGGCTTTTGGGAAAAACTTCCTAGCGTCCTTTCCTCCTTTCTCTCACGCTTTAACTGCGTATGACGTTTTGTACGTCTGAGAAGACACCTCTCCAATTTGCTCTGCCGACAGTCATCTTGCATAGATCGCATAGCAGCCGACTGCAATGCCCTTCTATAGGTGTTGCTCTTCAATGCAGTGTCTCTGCGACGCTCCTGATCGTACCATTGGTTCCTTGGCAGTGGGCATTGGGAACCAAGGATGTTCTCTGCGTTAGTACGCAAGTAGCGGGATATATGTTTTCAAAGTTCCGCGGAGGTATCAGGTTCTGAGGGAGCTTGAGTGAGCTGATCAGAGAGTCGAGCGGAGAAGGCTTCAACGGTCTGCTGTGAGTGTAGCTTTGTGATGTCCAGCTTTCGTTGTGCGCTAAATCGAAATTTCTTTGCTTTGCTAAGCCGCATGTGAACCTTGGCTGCAACAAGGTAATGGTCATAGTTGATGTAGAACCCATCAAGCCCACTTGATGCATGCCTTTCCATTGAAATCGCCTATAACGATTTTAATGTCGTGGGCTGGGCAGCGGTCTTAGAGAGACTCTATTTTATCATGGAACGCATCTTTGATCAGGGTGTGTGCGCAAATGAAGCTGATGTTGAAAAATGTTGCCTTGATGCAGATTGTTGGCAGCCTTTCGTTCACTGGTGTGAACCAGGAGGCACGGTTGTTTAATCTCCGGCCAACAACATATCCGCACCTAAATTCAAGCCTCTCTAAAACACGACTTTTCTTAATTCTGATATTAAAGAAGAAAAAGAAGAAGTTCTGATTCTGTCTTGTTCGAAAAGTTGCATTTAACTTAACTAGTAGGCCGACCCAGACAACGGGCCTACCCGGACAATATTTAAAGGAACTATTCGCTTTCGATGTTTCTTACTGACGTTTCATAAAGCCGTGGCTTGCGGATACATGTGTGTACGCCGATGCAAAGTATACACTCACGCCACCAAATGACCCATGAACTTTCGCAATTTGCCAAAGTAATGGCTATAGGGTAGCTCAGGGCTGTGCTTATCAAACTATAGCTTGTATTTTTTTTTTGTACGGCTTCAATCAGTACGGCAAAGTTCAGTAGGACGCTGTAACATCAGGCGCGAAACTGCAACTAAATTTGCCTCTTTGCAGTGAAATATTGTCAAATACAAATACGGCACTTTGGGGCATATCTGCTATAAATGTGTGTGTGTGTGTGTGTGTGTGTGTGTGTGTACGTGTGTGTGTGCTGCATGTGTGTGCGTGAGCGCATTGGAAACAAAAAATTGTCACGCAAATTCCAGGCTATGAAGTTACGCGGCAGCAATGCAGAGCGCAGTTTATGCTGCTATAAACCCTTTTTTTTTGTAGCATTTTCTTCCTCTTTTTTTTTTGTTGGTGGCATTTTCCTTTCTCTGCGATGCCAATTGAAATGTGACGCCATTTTGTAGTATCTTGCCCCAGTGTCTGCAAAGCTTTTATCGGTATTTTTCCTTTCTTTTTATGTTGGCTTTTGCCGTTAGCCATTTCAGCCATGTTTAAGCTTACGCGTCTCACTATCTTGACCAATTTTTTTACGCTCTCGCTCTCTTGTTGACTTTTTTCTTTTATTTGGCTTTAAAAATGTTTTTGGTTTTTATGCGCTCATGATTTTAATGCGCTTTGTCCATTATTTTATGGTCATGTCCTTCTAACGTTGGCCACATTTTGTTTGAAATTCATGCAGCGTAACTCGCGGTTTTCTAAGTACTGGCTTAACTTGCAACTTGCCACAAAGTGCGCTATGCAAATATTTGCCAGCGCCTGGTCAACCATTTAATTATATTAAACGCTGCATTTGCCTTAATTAACTAAGTAAGTGCTTTAGGTCTTAAAGTTTTTCTGCACTAAACTTGAAGAGTCATAAAGTTGCACAAAATGTGCTCTATTTAGTGGTAATCTTTAAAAGCGTATAATCATAGTAGCTGCCATAAGAAGTGTTTGGTAAGTTCATCTAATTGCTGGAACAGTCTCCGGGGCTTTTAGATCTCTTAAAAGATAATGGCAAGGCTGGCGGAAGCGTTGAAATCTGGAAGTTTTCAAATTTGTTTTTCTGAACTTTAGCTTAACAAGTTCTCAAAATAATGATAAAATATTGAAAACCAGTAAAAGTTCTGTAATCTCTTAAAACCAACATACTAAAATTGGAACTAGCTATTGGGTTAAAATCGTATTACTGCTGGGTGCGGATCCAGCATTTGCTAATGGATTGATTGGGAGAACTCTTAAAACCAACAGAAAACTCCGATTTCTTTAAACCTTTGGATAAACACGAGCATAGAACTATTGGGATGAAATAAATGTAAACCCAAATGTTAAAAACTACGGTAATATTTAGAAAATGGTTCTGTGGCATTGTAATGAATCTCACTGGAAGCGGAAGTGATTGAGATAGCTCAGCCGCTTTCCAACGACCTCTAACAACAATGGTGTGTCAGAAATCTCTTTCAACCCAATCGCAATTTTCAATTTAAAGCGATTTTTAGCCAAAATAAAATCATTCGTCAATGCATCGAAAATGTCTTGCAGAGCGTGGGAAATCCAAAAAAGAAGGACTCCGGCCTTAGTATTGTTAGACGCAATTTAAATGAAAATGTAGGCGATACCGTCTAGAGATTTCTATCACACGCCTGATTACCTGGAAATCTGATCATTAACTTCAGCATATATTTAGTTGTAAAAAAATATAACAGTGTAAATTACCTTGTAATTTTTATACCTTTGTTTGGTTGCACTCGCTGTTATTGCTATGAATTACTGTTGCTTTACTTCAGTGTCGCATCTTTTCTGCTCCAAAGAAACCAATCTTCACTAACACTGCTCCATAAATCAGAGTTTCCAATGTGGAGTTCATAAGCTAGGTTTATCGCACTAAAATCTAGGATTTGATGGTAGTTAGCAATGTGATTACAGTGGCTTTGTGGGCATTCAAAAAATACTGGATTGTCACAACTTCTATTGCAATATTCATGCAAAAAGAATATCCAAAACCAAAGATTTTGTTAGAATTGCTGAAATAGGAAAAAGTACTTATGGTTGGTTCTGCCATAACTTACTGTGACTGTGTTTCATATATAACTAGCAAAGGGCCCACAACTGTCATTACAGATCCCTACAGTTTTGCCACATTCATTCAAAATTATGTAGATTTCCACTAAGAATGCCGTCGGCAGACTTACTGTTGTATCAATATACTAACCCAAACCAGTTCCATTCTTTGTTTCGGAAACTTTTTTGATAGTGTTAAAATATTTTTTCGTAAAATACTTTAAATTGGAGCCGAAAAAAAGGTGCGTATGAAGCATTTAAGCATTGAATGATGCCGCCTATGAGATAACTTGGATTGGTCCCAAAACCTAGTTCAGTTTATTACCAAGTTCCAATCCTGTTCAAACTTGTTCAACGCCTTAAATTTTAATATCTTAGGCAAGCTTATTTAACGCTTCGCCTGTTAAGATGCTGCAAGCGCAAATTCAAATGAAATGTCGCTGATTCGATGAGGATAAACACGTGCTAGCTGGCAGGCAACTTTTGTTTGTTTGTACGACTTGTACACACTGTGCACACTGTACACACACATATACTAATACATACATATATGCATCAAAGTGTGTGTGTGCATGTGCGTCTGTGTGTGAAATTGTCACGTCAGCTCAATGTCAAAATGTGACACGCAACTTGACTATGACATTGGCATCTTTTGACTTTTAACAAGAAATTAAATTAATGGAACACGGACGAGAAGCTAAATCTTTGAGATTATAGCTTTAAGACGTTATGGAAAGGATTGGAATTGGAGGTAGTGGAAATTTTATATATGTATGATGAAGGATTCCTTTCGCAAGCTATTCACTTTGTGAGTACAGCGTAACCGAAATCAGCTTGGAATGGCGTTTTCGATGTAAGTATGATTTTCTGAGTTAAATCCAAGTCGACAATTGCTAGCCAACAATTACACAAAAAAAAACAAAAATAAAAAATATAATACGATAACACTGGAATAAAACATACCTTTTTCGGCAATTTTGAAATAGCTGATTTCAAATCCGGAAACGGTATCAAGAACGGTTTTCGAATTATCGCTGTTTCAAAACTTCCTGTTTTCGAATCTAATCTCACATATCTCGCGAACTTTAATACCGATTTAGATGAACTATAAATTGAATTGAAGGTGATTGACTGTTGATTAAATTCGTTTCATATAGTTTTGGTGTATCTGGATTCGATTCCTAGTTATAAGGTGAGAAATGAAAAAAATATTTGTGAATTTTTTTTTTTTTTTTAATTTCTTGTAATCCACAATTGAGATAAGTCAGACCAAAACTATCAGAGAATTATCGACAGTAAGGCTCTCGTCGTGTGGTGAGCGGGTTAGAGAATACCACCTCAGCAGGTCAAAGCTTGTCGTATAACTAACAATGACACTGGGTTCTTTCGAGACCAGTAGGCCTTAAAAGGGTTGTGCGTAGGGTTTGGGACCCACCACGTAAAACCACAATTCCAATGAAAGAATGTATTTACATCAGCAGTAACCCGATAACGGGTTGTTATGGCCAGTTAAGAAGAAGAAGGCTCTCGAGTAATATGAGATTTGCTTACATTGCCACTTTCGAAATCTGTTATTTGAGTTTGAATTTTGCAATAGTGATATTTCGAAAACCGTTACATAACTCAACACGGTTTTCGGACTTGAAATCAACGGGCCCTAATTTACCGGAAAAGGTATGTTTTAGTCAATAGAAACTCAGTAGTATAAGTATTTATGGAGAGTAATGGTCTGAATAGCTTGAGTTCTATGGTGCGCCTCACTGAAGTCGTAGTTTCCCTGCGAGTCCGATTTCCGTAGACCTCCTAACTATACTTAGTAGTGTAAGAATTTGTCAGATCTAGTTTTTTTTTTTAGATTTTTCAGTAAGCAAGCAAGTAAGTATTCTAAAAGAAGCCTTGATGTTTTGAGGTGATTTTATTGAATCTTTTAAGCAAAGAAACTGCTCAGTTGATTGATATGTCCTACGCCTTGCGTTCAGAATCAAGTTCATTGTTCGTCTTGCTAAACATTTCAAATTGTTAGTACTTTATACCAAGGCTGCAACACAGTTTAAGTGGAGCCGGTTTGAAACGAGAAAAGGAGTTTTGAGAAGAAAAGTCGGACAATCTGGATGATTTTCTATGTGCCGATTGTCTGCCACAGTGTGACTAACCGTCATGTGCACGAGGCGGCATTTCAATTGTCTGCCGGTCTGACTTTGGTTTTACTCTTATTTTAGCACTTCACACACCAAAACAAAACAATTCACTTTTCAAAAAAAATAGCGATGAGTTCGCAAATTACAAAGAAAGAATTAGATTTAAGATTTATAAGTGTTTTAAAGCAGTGCGTTTTAAATCAATGTCTTTGGTTTCAACACTTTGGTTTCACTCTCAGGCTACTAAAAGCCAGGAATTAAGCCTCAAGTCTTGGCATATTGACCTATACCTATTAGAAACCTTCACCAAATTTTAAGCTCTGACAGCAATTAAAGCCTGCAAAATGTACTCTTCATTCAACCGTAAAGATTTTCACTTTTCAGCCTTGTCTCAAATATATTGCACATACGACCCATATGCATGCCATTGAAATGCATAGAAATTCTAGTACCATTCGACTTACGGCCTTGCAGCCTATTCAAAACCAAAAAAGAAAACCCAAATCAAAAACCAAACAAAATTCAGGAAAAACAAACCAAAACGCCACAAGCAAAGTGCCACTTGGCCAAAATGCCGAATGCTCTCAGTGCAGCACTCAATGAGAGCACACACACATAAACACACACACACACACACACACACACACACACACACACACACACACACACACACACACACACACACACACACACACACACACACAAAGAGACTGAGGGAGACAAAGAGGCGATCTGCGTTTTTATGCGTTGCACAATTGAGGTCAACAGCAGCAACAAAACAGCTGTAGTACAAAGTGCCTGGTCATATTAACCAGTGATTTTGGTCCACCCCACAAGCCCATACCACACCATTTGTGGTTGCATTGTAGTTGTTCTTATTGTTGTTGTCGTTGTTTTGTTTGTCTGCTTTTAACCAAACATTAATAGACAATTTTTAGCTCGTTCCAAAAATGTTCGAAACGCTGTCCATGTCGATTTAGCCTTGCTCCAGCTAACAGCGGGTGACATTTGGGTTGGTTATTTTTCCTTCTTGTTTGGGTTTTTTAGCTCTGTGACGTAGTAAGTGTTTTTTGGCCAATAGCCAAACTGGCACATTGTTAACTTTACATTTAAGCAGATTACAAACAACAGCAGCGTCGGCAGCAGTAGGCAAGTCCATTGACTGACATGCACATCATGCTGTCCAGGGGTTGCGCCCCAAAAAGAGGCGTGGCTGTCCGCCCTGTCCGTGTCAACCGTGTCAATCATTTGCAAAAGGCTTTTGTTCTAGCTGCCTCAGTAACTGTGTTTGTGTGTGTGAGTGTGTGGCTTATGTCACAGCAGTAAAAAAAGTAATTGTTTTTTTAAACAGTTTTTTCAGCCTTTAAATTATATTGTACGCCTGCTTCCTTGTTTTTTACCGTTGAAAAAGAAAATTGAAAAGAAAAACCGTTGACTGTAGTGGCTTAATGGATGTTGGGCTTAGTCCATTGAAAACTGACAATTCACCGAGCACTCAACAATGCGTGCAGCTGTCACTGACGTTGCAGCTTTTCAGCCGCCTCTAATCTCCATTAGGCAAAGTCAGAATGAGTAAATTGACAAATAAAGGGCATATTTGATGATTAAATTCAAGGCGACGAAAGTCTGGTATGACCTGTAACATTTTATTAGGTACATGGGTATGGGTTTGATCCTAAGAGACTGCTCGGAGTGTACTTGTGAAATATTGCTTTCTTTCGAAAGTGGAACATGGAGAGCGGTAATGTTTAAGCAAATTTGAATCGATCTGCGAAAATTATAAAAAGTTCCATCTCTATCAATTCCGGTCTACTTTCAATAACCATGCTCGAAAGCATGCAATTCGGATTCATAGTATTTGCCTATTGCATATACTTGATAAAGAGATATGAGGCATAACCCTTTAGCCTCCAAGCCCTCTTTTGATATTTTATGCATTTGCTTTAACTTCATTGAATTTTCGGACAATTTCGATGAGCACAGCTGTTAGTATATATAAAGCTTTAAAAACAAAGTTTACCTATCTGAAACCCAATTTTTTGGCTTTAAAAAACAAAAACCGGCTAGTTTTTAGCCGAATTTGTTTATTTTTGTATTGTTGCCAAGTAAAAAGATGATTTGCTTGACATTCTTTTAAGATATCTTCAGAAGCAACAAAGTTTGCCAATTTTTCAATCGTTCAGTTGCAATCTGTTAGAGTTACTCAAGAAGAACTGAGGCCGTCATTGGATGCGCAACAGATGTAAAACATTCAGCTTTGAATTCTATCCAATTTGCCAAATAAGGCGCCATCTAACCGTTTTCACCATAAACGATTCATGCATTTTGCAGTTATGAACGACTTTTGAGAAGAGAAGGCGGCTGCCGACCACAATAGCAGTCATCAGAGGTGTCTTCGCAGACAGGTCAAAATGTAGAACGATGTCTTAGTAATCAAACGGAAAATCACTCTTGCGAATAGATCTTTCTTTGGTCTCAGTAGACAAATGAGTAGTAGGGACCATTCTCGCCAGACGAATCCAAAACTCTATAACAAGCTCATCTTTTCCATTTTGCTCTAATGCAGATATCCTTATAGTTAGTATTTAAGCGACCCTTTACGCGTTGGCAACGAGTACCGCATTCGTTGGGACGACAAACACTATGAGCTGTTGAAGGAAGGTGACGAAGGGGTGGGCCATATCTCCGTTGGAAGGATCAGGAAGAAGGCACACCTACCTTTGGTTGCACTAATAGAAGAAGTCGCGCACAAAGCAGAGGCTACGGAGGACTCGATAAATTTTGGACAGTCACGAAGATGAAGTAAAAAACGAGTTGTATCTACTAATCAAAGTTCATAAGCAACAGATATTTGTTTACAGTTATTAGTTTTTAGACAACTTTTAATAAATAAAAGTTGGTTATAATTCCCTGTATGCAAATTTAATTAACAACAATCAACAGCAAAAAAGTTGGTAAAACCCAAAGTGAAGTTCATTGAAAGATTGGTCAACTTTTAAACACAAATCTCTGCTGATTTTCAAACTGCAACTGTCAAAACACATTTTGCTTAACTTTAAGCTCATTTTCAATTATTTAATTTAAAGTTGAATATATTTCAATTATAACTGTCAAATATTTATATGAGATTTGGTTATGACATTTTCATATCTGCTGGCAACTTTCAGCCTTAAATTCAATTTCCAACATAATTGCAACAGATTTTAATAAAATGAAATGTCTATTTGAATGGGCTTATGCGGTTTGTGATTGAGTTTGTAACAGAGATTAGACTGGAATGTTGTGAAGTACGACATCAGCATGGAGATTTATCTCCATGACTCACATTAGTAGCCAAGAAAGTGATCTCTTTCGCCATAGGAATCTAACACTCTACATAACGCTCTTGTTTTATGGCTGTTGACAAAATCTGTTGCAGATGACCTTAGACTCCGTTGGCTCTGTCACATTGTTCTGGCAAGGCAATTGAGGTGTCAATAGTGCCTCCTTTGGAATGACTATGTTGAGGGAGCACTAACTACCTTTGGCATCATGGAGTGCCGAAAATGCGTCCGAAATAAAGACGTACCCGTAACCCTATATAACAAAATGCACACACCAATTTAATGCTCTTAGTTTAACTTCATCACGATTTAACTATCAATTTTACCCACAATTAAAGTGTATTCAATTTGCGCATAATCCCAGCCACTCAATTATTTAATATATTGAGCTAACTGTCAGCGCCTGACTTGCTTATCAAGGGGGTGCAACAAACCGTAAGATCCCACTCTCCTCTCCGTATTTAATGCCAAAGAGCAGTCTCATTTTGGCCAACCAACAGACAAGCATCCAACTATTGCAACTGCTTCATTTAATTACTGAACGAACAACAAACCATTTCTCGGTTCGGTACAAACGATATCGAGTAAAAAGTTTTATATTTTCATTTAATTGCATTAAATTGCAATGTGCAATTTAATTGTCATTGTAGGCAGTCAGTTCGAAAGAGCAGCAAATGGAAATTCATTTGATTGCAACAAGCTGCAATGGTTGCTGGATAATATTCGAGTGCAATGGCGTCCTTTCGACTAATGGCGACTGATGATGCTGTCCGACGGCGCTGCCACTGCCGCTGCCGGCGCTGCCAACATAATTGGCGAACGCCCTGCGCATCATTTAATAATTAGTTGCAAATGTCTGTCGAAATATTTTGACGGCATCGTTATGTCCATACTACAAAGAGTAAAAAATACAAGTGTGTTGCTCGGCGAAGAGGCGTTGAAGTTGGTATACCCTTAAAGCTCAATCGTAGTTGCGTTTTATACACTGCCCGGTACGAGAAGCGCGTCCACCCCCGAACGTAAAAGTTTTTTGTCTATATCTTCCATTGTATAAGAATAAAATGGTAGTATTACTCTGCCAACTCGATTTCCGAATTGCACATAGTGAACGATTGGCACGCATAAAAAGGGCGTGTGACAGATCAATCCTACCTTGTTATTATTATACTATGCCCTGTGCAAAAAGTGTAAATAGGTATTATAGATAGTTTGCTCGTCTGTGAATACTCTCATACTCTGCGTCTCATAAAGAGGGCGAGTGACAGATCAATCTTACCTTGTTATTATTATGCTATGCCCTGTGCAAGAAGTGTAAAAAGGTATTATATATAGTTTGCTCGTCTGATAATGTCGTACTATGTTTCTCATAAAGAGGGCGAGTGGCAAATCAATCGCACTTTCTTATTATTATACTACTAGCAAGCCTGGCAAGCTACGTTTTGCCCAAAATAGATTGAATAATTTACGATTTCACCTAAAATTATGGAGAAATATGGAGCTCTGCCATCTGCTCGCTCCGCTCGCCAGACCACGTGGCCCTCTTCCTTCTCTTTCTCTCTTTCTACCAGATAGTAAATCCATTTGTGGATATTGGTATCTATATCTTTCTATCCTCTTTCTCATCTTCATCCTTTTCCTCTAACTCTTAAACTTTTAGATCAGAGGACGAATTACAAGCTTGTCCGTGCATGCCGAGTCTGGCTCTCTGGGGTTCATTTATAATGGGTGTGCCCACCATCGACCCAAAGGCACCACCTTTGCTGTTGGTAAAGGTGCCAACTTCTATATCCTGTACGGCTAATTGAGCCAAAGCGACCTCAACATCCGCATAGTTCATGATCTCCACACTACGTATGAGGCGCGGTCAGTGCGACTGAGTTCGACATAGTTGCTGTAGATCATTTTCTTTCCATCAATGACACATCTGACATAGAACACAGCTTGATGCCTCACTTCGTAACCAATGAATCTTGGTTCTCCTCACGGAACTTCATGGCAAAACTCATATCAATGTCTTTGAATGTGGTCAGCAAGACAGAGGTGTTCTGCGCTTTCCTGAATTGTGCAGCAGTCTTTTGGCTCATACGGACAACTTCTTTTTGCGCGTGTCCGTACGTGTACCCTAAATTTCGCGAGTGCCATCTGCGGTGGTGGTGCAGCTTCACCACAATAAGCTGGCGGCGAAGATTTTAGAGCTGCACGGGGAATAACTGGCGGTAAACGGGCAGCTGGTAATGGAGCAGCGCGAGGCGGTGGCGCTGCAGTAGCAGGCTTAGATGGTGCCAGAGTTGCAATCGCCTTGGCAGCGGCAGGTTTGACGGGTGCCGCTGCACCAGGTTAAATTTTAAACAGCTCCTGACGCAGCTTCACCGTGTCATCATCTGGCACAGCCACAGGCATTGTAGTTTTATCCGTTTTGATTTCCATTATCGATTCACCACATATCGCTCATTAGCATCACATATTGGTATATTCAGAAACTTGCTCTGTTTGGAGAATCTAGCTGTATTTGTGTTCAGTAAAAGAAAATTATGTATGTGTATTTCTGGATTTGGTTCGTGATCTAATATCATAACAAGGACAAATTTTTAGCACCTTATAATCGCGAGGAAAAGCTATAGGCTCAGAAGTATCACACCACAACTTTTAAAACTAGCTGTAACCGAAAAGCAGGTGCTTCATTGCAAGAGATTTGTGTTATAGTGAAAAGCAAAAATTTTAAAGAAACTATTTTTTCCTTTGTTTAAAATGTACTGAAAAAACGTTAAATCATTATAATATTTGAAGCTTCAAACTTCATAACTCTCTTATTTTTTTTTGTATCTGTCTTTTATTTGCGTATTTTAATTATTATTAACAATCGATGGCTGTTATGGATGTAGCTGACTCGTTGGAAATTGGCTCTGGCTGGTGTTGCGTTTGCGAAGACTATCGGATGTTAACCCTAGCGCAACAGTTTGCCGACAAGTTCGTATTTCTCACTGAACTGCAGTTCCCACTCTTTTAGCGCGTCCATTTCATTGGGCGTCAAGTCAGTTAAATTATCATAATCATCCATTTCATTGGAAAACACACGAAATGTGGCCAAATTACGTGAAGCATCTCGTCCGGCGAATGATGCATAATATTTACCAGGTCCGTATAAATGTTTTCCCTTGGTTACATCAAATACACTGCCATTAACAGCCAATAAAATACGGCCATCTGGTTGTTTACCATCGAAGTGGCGGAGCTCCTGTATGGTAAAGTCACGACGAAGTTTGGGCAGCTTCGGTTGAGGTGGTTTCAGTGAATGGAATACTTTAATGAGACCCCGAATAACAGAAAACAATAGAATGCCTATCAGTGCCACGTTCGTGGGACTGTAGAAAGTTGTCCCGAATATGATGGCCAGCAAAGTTGGCTTTCTATCATTAGCTTCTGCGGCGCATAGGCTCGGATTTGCCGCTGCAATTTCGGCTTCTTTACAGAGTTTCAACATCTTTGCACACTTTGCACGATTTTTCTACAAACAATATAACAAATATTTTTAAAACGCGATGGCAACAAAATAAATATTGATAATCGCGATTGAATTAGAAAAACTTACATGAATTTATATGTAAAATTTGGCTTTTTTGTTTACTCGTAGTTTTAGTGTCGTTCTTTCATTTGCAAAACTGAAAAATGAAATGTCATAGGTTACTAGACTCCAAATATTTGCATTTTGTATTAATCGATTATTGTTTTATACAATTTTTATTATTAATCGATAAAATAGTGATTATAAGCGCAATATTGTGCAGCACTAGAACAACTGGCATTTTAGAAGCAGCTCACACAGAAAGAAATAAAGTTAGGTACTCTCCGTTTTCTTAGTCCCACGATGTTTACACTTAAGCCCACTCCCCTCTAAACCGTTGGCCAGTCTGTTGGCATACCTCATTAGCCTGTTATTATGGCGCAAAGCAGCATCCGCAAGTTTGGTCAGGAACATCCGCTATATTCAAATCTCACATGGAAGCCCCTTTAGTAAAGCGAGTGCCCTATTTTGCGAAACCTGCAAGCGGTTTTCCATATCTCTATAAAACTGAGCTTAGAATTGCTGGCAAGGAGCTAACCTAATTTCTTCATCCTGGCTGGCGTATTGGTGATCGTCCAAGCAATACGTTTCGCCTTTTATCCAATATCAAGACCTGATATTAAGCCTTGGAATACGCTTTAATTAGAGAATTATTGAGAATTTAATGCTGCAATCTCTAACAAATATTTAGGCACTTTTCAACAAAAGCATTAAGAAAATCTAAATTAAATTCCAAATCTTTACCAGTAAAAGCTTTGAGCGTACGATTACAAATCCTATTTGCACCAGGGCACTTCTTATTGTGCAATTCTAAAGTTTACTTTGTAATTAGAACAGAACCGACCGGTAGTATGATGCGTCTTCAACATATCTGAAGACTAAAGGTGCGTCGCCAAAGTGTCAGCATGCTCATTAACAGTACGACACCATTCACCATTGTCCTTTATCAGTGGAGTTTGTTCTGTCATCAGGATGCTGTGACCGCATAACGCTTCCCAGCTCTTCTCTTATATCTAAGACACCAGTGTTCCCTTATAGAATGTAGCTGTTCTGCGCCTAACCTCATTTGATACATAAGCATCAATAGCAGCATCCTAAATAGAGCTCTTAAGTATTTCAACAGCAATAATATTGTTCTCTTCTGAGCTAATGAAAGAAGCCTTAACCAAATTAGCAGGAACTATTCTATAGAATTCATCACCATTGGCATCATACCCAAGAAGCAGCGGAATAACAGGATACCAGGAAGCAGCCAAGTCCAAAGCAACAACAAGTGGTAGATGATCAGAACCAATATCCACATGACAATCAATAAAAAGATGCCGAAGCGGAAAACCACGATAAACACCAACATTCAGGTCTAACTCCGCAGATGGCATTATAGGGAAAACCTAAATTGTGATCATCGATGTAGTCTACTAAAACAGTACTTCTATTATCGCTTCTATGACATGCCCAAGTGAGAATATATCTTACATTAACATTTTTATTTATCTTAACGTAACAGTTTAAATGAGTTGATAAAAACATTAATTGTGAATGTGACGATCGTGGCACAGCCAAATTATGCTGACATAGTAATCCAATTCCATTCGTTCCTACACACAACAGAATGAAAACGGTACATGCGTTTCTATGTGCATGTTCGGAATTCCAGTGTTCTCAAATCGAACGATTGATTGCTTTATGATGACATTTGTAATCATGATGACACTTACTGTGACGTAGTCAATCATGATGCATAGTGTATGGTCCGCTCAATGGAAATTCGAAATACAACAGAAAAGGACACAACACAAACCTATTTCACTGCCTAATCAAACTAATCCCCCAAGTTAATGTGCTCTGTTGTGAGAGCATTAAAATGTAGCTTGCATATTATTTTAATTAAATTGCAAAACAATTTTGTTGTTTTCATTATTTTGTAGTTTTTGTCTGCTGTTGCATTACAAATGAGGCGTGAGAATCGCATCTAATGTGGATTCCCCTTTTTGTTCACGGCCCCTCCGACAGCTCGCTCTTAGCGAGTTACATTCTGTAATTATTATTGCATTATTTTTACAATTATCTCGTTCCGTGAGTTTCGCTTTGTTTGCATTCGCATTGTTTAATTTGCAAATTGGAGTACATAAAAAGCTCATTAAAATCAGTTTGGCATTTGCATGTGTAATACCTAATGCTAATGCTCCCTTCTACCCAATCTCTCTCCCCAACACCGACCGTCTGCTCTAAAACAATCTCTGTGTCTCAGAAACTTTCTCTGCGGCTCATTTGCATATCACTTTAAGCCACTTTTGGGGTAACAACAAAAAAGTGCTTATCAATTAGCTGAAGCCAAAAAAAAGAGGAAAATTCTCGTTTAACTAATACAATTGCAAGCTACATGCTCAATATGCGCTTGTTGTGGTGTTTGTCTGTGTATGCAACAGTTTTTATTGCACATTTGCTTTCATTTTGTTGCACATTCAAAAACAAAATGGCGCCATAGCCATACACTTGCGTATTTCACTGGTTTTGTGTGCGTGTGTGTGTGTGTGTGTGTGTGTGTGTGTGCGATTGCAACTTGCAATAATAGTTGTCATAAATTCAGCTTGTGTTTGTATTTGTGAGCATTTGCATAGGCGTCAGGGAGAGTCGAGGCAGTGCTAATGTTCCTTCTGTGGCAACGACTTTCCTGTGTGCAATGCAAATGCCACAGCCACAACCAATTGTGCATGTATGTGTGTGTGTGTGTGTGTGTGTGTGTGTGTGTGTGTGTGCGTGTGTGGTATAAGTACGCGTGCTTGTGTGCGTTTCTGACTTGGTATAAATGCAGCTAAATATTGGTTTCATATGCATGAGAAATGAGTTAACCGACAATGTGCATGCTCTCATATACATAAGTAGTGGGTACTTTATGTGTGTGGGTAAACTTAATACAGGGTGTTTCTAACTAATAGTTATGTTCATTGTTATATAAATATTCATAGGGTAATGCGGTAGTAAGAATCGAAATCCTTTGGCATGCATCAACTACCATGATATAAGTTTTCTTTCTATCGCGTGGAATATACCTACGAATACCAGAAAAGTGCTTCCCTGAACCTTAAGTCCAGTTGCTTTCCTACGCAGATGTTACTGACATTATGGGTGAAAGTGAATCTGCCAAGATGGCTCTGATGTTGAATGAGATCAAAAAGGATGAATCTATGATGCTGCTCATAAAGGAAGGTGACGAAGTTAAAGATTGCATGACCTGGTAGAAGGACTACGCACTAAAATCTTTGGGAATACGGAGTGGTGCTGGCGTGCAAGAAAAGCGCCTACACTCAAAAAATTTAAAAAAAAAAAAATTTGTAAAATTTACCATTGGTGATCATTTGGATATGTATCCATAAGTAAAGTACACATTTTAGTACCACGGACGATTCCGTAATACACGTTTTGTTGACTTTTCGACACAACTATCGCACTTTCAATCGACAGCTAATGCTGTGAACTCACGCATGGCAATGTTCTAGGTAGGGGACAATGGCTATCATGTCGAACTAAGCAAAAAGCATTATCGTCCAATTATCAAAAAATCAGTGCAGCGATGACATTCATTTTGAGACATTTCAGAGCGTAGCCTTCACTCGCTTTCCCTTAACTCCCCTCTTGTCATCATGCTTCGATGTGTAGCTTGGATGCCAATAAAAGGGGCGGGACTGTTTACTAAGGAACAATTTATACATTGAGTACTGAAAGAAAGGCATTCGATTACAAAAGTAATCGGTATAAAAGTAAACAGAATAATAAACAGTAACTGAGCGTTGTGTTGTTTCTCGTAGCAGGCAATTTTTATAAGAAAGATGTAGATGAAGATCTGGGATCCTATGTAGTCAGGGTTAGCCCATCGTGATAAAAAGGCGAGCTGCTCGATGGGTACAACGGACAGCGCTTTTATGTTCTCGAAAAGGAACAATATTTTGGGCATCCAGTATCTACAACCTGATTGCTAACACTATCAGCGACCAGAAAATAATATCAAATTCATTGCCTAGTGTTATTAGCTCTAAACGTCTTTAACATCCAATCCAAGCTTTACATAGCTTTCAACTGTCCCAATTTTTAGAACCATTTGCTCAAATCACCCGTTATAAAAACCATAACTATATTTGTGTTGTCAACACTGGATATATTGCAAAGTTTAATGCGGCTCATACCAAGTTTTATGTTTTATGGTGTATATTTTGTTGGCACTTTTCATAAATAACTTAACAGCATAGTTTATTTTTGTATTTCCAGCTAAATAAACAAATGAAACTCTCTCTAAACAAAAGTTTCGTATGATTTATGTCAGCTGCTAAATTCGCAGTCAATAAATACTATTTTGGTAAATATTTAAAGATATTTTTAAATACTTATGACCTTAAAGCACTGCACAAATTACGGTTATGCCATCTTTAACACATTAAACGGCATATCATATTTGAGCTTAATTGCTTTTGAAATACTTTCTTTAAGCGGTACCTCAGTCAAGTTCCAGACAGTTCAGAGGCTTCCGAGTGTATCTCAGTCCAGACTTTTTGCAGCCAGCCGACAATGTGTTGCCAGCAGACACATGCAACATTTGTTGCAAGCAATTTACTTCAACATAATCATATTAAATTTTCTCCACCTACGTTGTTAGCTACCACACACACACACACAGAGATACACACACACACACACACACTCACACACACACTTACTTACACTTGCAGCCTGCAGTGCCTTGTATAGAATTAAGGGGCGTGCACATATTTTGCTGAAATAATTTTTTTATACTCTGTGCTAAGTGAAGAGTGTTATGAGTTTTGCCATGAAGCTTGTAAAGCCTTAAAGGGGCGATTTAAAGCATGTACAGGCATTACACTAGACAACACATTTGACCTCAATTGCAAATCGAAATTTGTTTGCCATCACTCTTGTTTCGTGTAACGCTTTGATAGTATGATGCTCATGTTGCTTTACATAGCATTAATGAACGACAGATGGCGCCAGCAATTTTTGTATAACAATTACAAGGTAAGAGTCATCTGACAGCTGGGGTACTACTTTTTTTTTTTTGATAGTCTGCCATATAGACAAAGAGTAACGCAAATAATTCTAATACATAGACACATGTCACAATTCTTGCTACTTTGTGTGCTGCACTCCTCATATATTTTTTCACAACTTGGTTGAATGCGTGGAACCTTCCACATTGACGTGTACAACAGACTGAATAATAGTAGTTCAAAAAAAAGCGAGAGTTGGCAGACGACTCTTACCTTGCAATTCTTATACTCAGCTCTCATCTATTTCGATAAAATTTGATTTGATCTTTATGTTATCGGCCACACTTCTTATCACTCTTACTTGTGAAATTTAGACAAAAAAGAAGTACAATTTATGACTCCGTAAGCACGTTGACCTGTTTTCAAAGTATTTTTTGGTAAGACTAAAAATCAATCAAAAACATCTGAATCGATAGCAGAATAGCCGTCCGGTCGAATCTACAGCGTAATCGCCTAGACGCTGACAAACTGAAAAAGCCGATTCCGACGCTTCTCCAGTTCAAAGATAAAATACTTCAGCGTCGAATGATACTCTACTCCTAGATAATGTGCTTCTAGGCTGTATACTTCTAGAAAATGTGCATCTTCTTACGACGTAAGAATTTGATAAAGGTTCAATCAAGGGAGCGCGGGTGTATCTATCTGAACCTTTAGGCATTCACACTGAACTCTTCTAGGCTAAAATTTTCGACTTAGGCAAGAATAAGTAAATGGCAACTCTAACAGATAGTCAAGTCGCTGTATAGGCGGTTGCTGAAATTAGAATAATAGAATTAGAAAATAACTCTCACTTCGATGAGTACCTGATCACAGAAACATTCTCGAGAATGAACTTGCAAGCCAACTAGCAAAGAACAGTGCTGCTAGCCTCTTGATAGGGCCAGATCCATTTCAGATCTACATTAAGAAGAGACAAGACGAACTAAAGACTGGATGATTGCTGCAGACCTCAGATAGTCCAAACAGGCACTCGGCTCCTCTAACTTAAACAGTTTAAAGAAAAATCTAGCTAATGGACAAAAACTGCCTTAGAATTCCAACTGGTTGGAAGGCCACTTGAGTAAGATGGACATCACCAGCTCCAATGTCTATTTTTGCAACTGAGAATGAATTGTCGAATGTATAAGTTGAGAATGATGCGCGGGTGCGAAGCGGGAGAATCTTGGTAATCGAAGCAACCCTGTTGGAAGCATTCCAGATAACTAGTTTTGTTGCAGAGAACGGCAGGTGAGCTAAAAGTGAGAAAAAACGGTTTCAGTAATGATTACTCTATTGGCAAGCGTAGAGTATATAGAATTCGACATCTTGCGCAAAACCTCCACGCATTTTTTTTTTTTGCCTAACATTTTGTACCTGGACTGTTCTCTTCTATGCGGAAAATTATACTTAAAAGCTGGGAGCGGCTGACACACACAAACACACTCACGCCAGCATGCGTGTAAGCGTTCGCACACCCAGGCTAAACGCCTCCTGCAGGCAAAGGATACCCCATTCCACACGGAGTCGCATCTTTTGCCTTTGGAGTTTTTTTCAACCGCCTTGCGCCAGGCCGTCGTCCATGTGCGGCTGGCTGACTGGCGCTTGTCTGTTCCTGGTGGTAGTGCTCCTTGTGGATGGCTCCTTTGTAGCAGCTTGTCTTGCTAGTTGCAGTTTTTGCTTTTGCCGTGCTCTCTAAAGACCAGGTCGTTGGCTTTTTGCTATCATATGGGCGTTTTTATTTTCTTGCTAGCATTTAGAAAAACTGCAAAGGCGTTCAAATTACATACAATTTCTTTCATAATGGTCATACACACGCACAGTGGCACACATGGGTTAAAGTTGAGCTTACCGTGCATAAAGACAGTGTATCTTCTTTTAGTGTGTACACTTATATATAACTTCAATTACACAAAATTTCTTGGGACAGCAAAACGGTTAATTAAGTTTCTAATCAAGTGAAAAGGTTAGGCAAGGTATTTGACTTTTAATTCGAGTGCGGAAAACTCTTCCAACGTGTAATTAGCGGGGTTCGTTGCACTTTAAAGCAGAGCCGCAAATCTGGTTTTCAATTTGTTAATAGATTCATAGTCTCACAACGAGGCAGAACTTAAATCTGCTCCCTCAATATGCTTTGGTCACAAGTGATCACGCGACTTTATATGCCATGGAAGTAAAATAATGACTTTCCTGAATAAAATTTCTGTTTTTCACAGTCATAAATCATGATTGATAGCTACTCAATTTCGATTCGGAATCCGTTTTTGATGTCTCGTTTTCACTTTCCAATAATCGGAAAAGTATATCTTTTCAAAAGTATATTCTTCTTATTTTTAGACGCATTAGTGCAAAGATTGTAGCCATTTCTTATCTTCTAATACTTATTAATTTCGAAACAATGCAAAAATAACGGGTATGGCCATTTAAGAAAAAAATGTGTGTCCAGAAATAACATTTTTACGTTTCTTGTATCGCAATGATTTGTCATCCGTTTAGAAAATAACACAGTCATAGATTTATCAAAAAATCTATTATATTTCTTAAATGTCTTCAGAAATTCTTGAAACAAAGGTCAAGGATTGTTGCTTTAAAACTATTTTTTATAAAGTTTCACATTTTTCAACAAGAACGTCGTAGCGGCTGTATACCACATAGAATACATGTCTCCAGTGTTGCCATCTAAAAGTTAATTTAAAAAAAAATCCAGACCCTATTGGATAAAAATTGATCAGCAACACCTGTTGAGTCGATTTTGCTATGTCAATCTATCCCAATGAACAACTAGATTTCGGAGATCATAAGATAATTGACACTAAATTTGAACAACAGCGTTGCCACCCCGACCGATCTTGATTTCTTTGATATCTTGCATATAGGCCTTTAGTTTTTGAAACAAATTGCTAGAGACATGGTAACCCTTTGGAGCGATCAAGTGACATTAACGTTTTCTGAGCGTCTTAACATGAATAACATTTCAGTTTTCAGAGATTACCTCGCTGTACTACATAATTTCTTCTTGTCATACACAACTAATAGTTAATATACTTCTGGAATTATTTCACACTCTTAATTACGAGCACCTCAACTGAAGCTAATTCAATTACCTTAGCTGCAGCTTTGGTTGTAACTTTTGATACGAAAACCAAATTCATCTTTTACAGATTAAACTGCGAAAAACGCGATTTCTACAAACTATAAAAATTGCCGAAAACCAATTTAGTCCCTTTGAAAACATTCTACAATGAACGCAAAATTATGCCTGTTAATAGGTAAATCAAACTTTATTTAGAGTTTAGAATCACGTCCACTTATTAAGCTTTAGTTTTAGCATTAGCAACAATTGTTGAGTCCAACTTCAGACGAGAAGTACGTAGGAGAACTGCAATGAAGAAATCTTGTGGGCATACTTGCGCCAATGCGAAGGGAGAACCTGTATGCGGCTTTAATGACGATTGCTACAGCATCTTCAAAGATATATGTGACATGAATCGACTCAACTGTATACTGCGCGACAAACCAAGTAAAATTTTGAGACAAACATTTCTGTAACTACAGATGTACCATTCTTTACTCAGATTTCAGGGTACAGGTGAGCTTTGGCGATTGTAATCAGATCTTTGTGAAGAAATGCCCAGCTTGGCAGTTACAAAGGGAAGCAAGAATTCAGAAGATCAAAAGACAAATTGCGTCAAGAACTAAAATACATAAGTTATTATGGTAAATACATAATACAAAATACATAAATGGTATTAAAAATACCGAAATAGTACTAAAAGAACGGTTTATTTACTGTATTTTTCAGATTTTGTATTTTAAAAACAGAGGGAAAACTGGGACTTTTTTACTGTTAAATAGGTTATTACGCTATAGCGCTTAGTATAATTGGGAAGTTTGTTAGAGATATAGGAAAAAATTTTACATTTTAGCATATAACTTCCATAGGTAAGATCTGTTTATTAAGTTTTAGCAATTAAGTCCTGCGGTTTGGTACTCTATAAAACTCTATTTTTTTTAAATAAGCGTTTTGCGGAGAATACTAAAAGTTGTTGAATATGATATTCCAATCCGTGAGTATGAGACTTGTGTGCTCTGTCTGTCGAGTTTTATCTTCTTATTTGCTTAATTCGAAGGATTTTCAACCATTAAGTGCCTAAAATTGGCATATAATAAGGCATATCATTGAAAGTTTCTTTATTTTCTTGATAATTTTTATACAACATATGCACAATAACAGTGTGCACACCTGTGTCAAGTTTCAATTTTATAGCTTTTATGGTGTGAAGTTAGATATCGACATGAATCGATAAACATGCTCTTTTCTGGGAATATGTGCATCTTTTGGTACAGTTTTTTTTTGCTCGTTATCTTATAGTTTCTAAGGAACAGCGACGAACACAAAAAAAAAAAAAAAATACAGAAAGAGAGACGGATATGGCTACATCGACTTTTACTCCTGTTCACTGCTCAGTTTTGCCTATGGAACATAGTGTTTCACATCTATAATACGCTTTTACACTTTGTGACAGGGTAAAAATATTTAGGACAACATCAATCGAATCTGCATTTATTAGCTTCTAGCAAACAGTCTACGCTAGTAGATGAACTTTTTCTGATTGAGCATTGAATAATGTTCATACTCTTTATGGAAACGACATTGTAAACTTAGTTTATCACTCATCTTAACTCATCGTATACCATTTCATCTCATCCCTTCTGCTCTCCTCGCCTCTCCTCGTCTTCTCCATCTCTACCTATCGAATAAGCATAAATATATGGACTGAGTTCCTTATTACTCTCACAGTATGTACCACAAATCATCTGCTTTCGTTTTATTTTATAGATAACAATTTTCTTGCTTCTCAGAAAGAACTTATAGTTTGTTAAAATCGATGGATGTTATTCGGGTGGACTGACTTGAGGGCGGTATTAGCTTCTTCTAGCTGCTTAACTACTTCTACTATAGTAGTTCATGACGAACTTGCAGACCTACCAATTGATATAATTCTGGCAAATTCAGGGCAAAGGTAAGCCGTCGTCTTTAGAAGCGAAAGCTCGTTGGTTCGCTTTTTGCACTTTACAATTTTTTTTTTTCTGTGAAATCATGAAAAAAGATAGCTACGCATTGTAAGGCCTCTTGTAGTTGGATTATAACTTGTCCTAGTGTTGTGGCATCAGCTTATGTATATTCTTGCGCCATCTGGTATGATCTTTCACGCTTTTTAATATGCTAGCGTCACATATATATACACAATATTATGTTAAATTTGAATGATCCGAACTTTCGAAGAAAAGAATTAGGAACCATAAAAAACTTTATGTCTTCATTTATACATTCAGCTGTGAGTTTTTTCCAAACTGGCATAAAGTGTCGCCATCTAGCGTGCGTATGTGTTAGCGAAAAACAAAAACACCATCAAACACAAAGTAAGCGTGCATGCTCTTCTTCTTGCTCTCACTGCATACAAAAACAAACGGAGTCAAGTGAATAGACGTTCCACATCCAAAACTTTTGGTTATTTGATCCAATCGTAATTTCATGCTTTATTAAAACCAAAACAGCATGAAATTTCTCTGAAACTTGCTTTGCTACATATATTAACTTTCAGAACAGTTGCTAAAATAATTTCAATATGAAAATAATCTTCTATGTATTCCTGGGTAAGCTTGAACTGTTATAGTAGTTATTACGTATATCTTTAAAATTATGGTTTTTAGTTTCAAGCCTTTGCTCGTTAAACCATGCCAGCAGATGCAAGGACTCAATATACTGTTCCTTACTCTGTCATGACAGGGAAAATAAAAACTGTGAAATTGTCGGCGAAGGATGTATTGATTAAACTTATGAGGTTTTCCTTACTTATAGCTCATTAAAGAAACAACGTTGCATAACACACACAAATGTACAGTTTGCATTACGTTTTTGGGGGGAATCAATGGGTTGATCAGTTCGCAGTGGTATTCATCATATGGCAGCAACGAATCGCAGCACTGCCATTTATATAAACAAATTCTCTTTTCATTCCATGGAACTTTTGCTTTTAACAGCAATAACAACAATATAATGTGAGTACTTACAACAAAACAAAAAACATTAACCATATAAATGGATAAACATTTATTGCAGTTTATTGAAAAATTGGCGGTTTTCATGTGTAACGCGCGGTAAACGTTTTAATTTCACACAAGAGACGTACGTTTTGTGCTCTACACTTAAATTTGATGGCATATAAGTTAGATACACAAAAAAGTTCAGAATTTTATAAAAGACCTTTCGAGTAATCCTTCGCAATTAAACATTGGCCCAAGAATACTGCCGTTAAGGGCACAGCACTGTAATAATAAACCTAAATGGAAATACCAGATCGAAATTGCCCTTGAATGGCACTACCTATTATGGGAATTACCTTGCATCAGCTTTCCTTTGTGGCATAAACATCGCACCACAGTCAATTCTGCAAACTCACGTATTTTACATGTCAGTGGCCTAGCTTATTGTCAATTGCCCCGATTGCCCACGTGCTTTCTTTAATATAGTATTTAACATTGAAAACATACGTTCAATCAAGTTTATTGTACACGACATCCAGTCCATCAAGCAACACTCGCCTTACCTCAATTCCACTCTTGTCGTCATACTACCAACTAATGGTCGACTGTCCCCAAAAGAACTAGTCCTAGATTATATATTAAAAGGTGATTCATACTTTGAAAGCTGTTGGGGTAGCTACCATTTTACCGTATGCTACAAGTTAGTTCCACTATTACCGTTTATGTTAAGTTAAATTTTTTGAAAATATACGTTTGTTCCATGAAATCCAAGTTCGATTGGCGGTTTTAAACCTCAGGTTTGCATAGGTTCATGTTCAAGGACCTGTTCAAGCCCAGTGGAGAATACAGAACATTTGGATTCATGTTTTATAAAAAGTTTTAACAACCCTTTTTTTTATATGATTTGGCTTGGCTCTTGCTTGACACAGGGAAGAAAAACTGATGGTACTATCGACAGTATCAAATCTTTTCGAAACGATGGTCATTACTATCGAATGTTTTTATGAAACTATTGAATATCGAATATATAGTTTTCCAGCTTTACAGCACACTTTCTCATTAGATTTACCTTTCGATTTTGAAACCAAATCGAACTTCCCTATTTGCATTCGTCTTAGACAAATAAAATACACTTAATTTAACTTACTTAACTGGCCATACCAACCCATTACCTTAAGAGCCTTTTTCAATTGGTGATACCAAAGGTAGCTAGTGTACTCTCTACCTGGTCCTTCCAACGGAGACGTCAATGTCATCGTAGATCTTATAGAGTTCGTCGTTCCATCGCGTGCGGAAGTCGTTGCCAACACGTAGAAGAACATCAAAAGGTTGAAGAGGTCGAAGGAGAGGGCAACGCCCGGTCTGAAGCCTTGCTTGGTATCGAAAGGCTCGGAGAAGCTGTTTCCCACCTTGATGGAGCTGCGTGTATTGCTCAACGTCATTCTGCATAGTCGTACAAACTTTGCAGGGATTCCAAACTCAGACAGTGGGGCATATACGCGATCCCTGAACGTGCTACCAAAGGCTGCTTTATAATCGACAAAGAAATGGTGGGTGTCGATTTTGGTATTCGTGGGTATTTTCCAGGATTTCGCGTAGCTAGCTTTCTAAAACCCAGAAAAAACCAAATATTTTGAAAATTCGCGTTGCAAAAAAAAAATTGCGCTCAAAACAACTTATTCTTGATGCGTTTTGTTCTATAAACCTATAATCTTTATTATTTATTTATATCTTTCTAAAAAGTCGGCCAGCTGTGAACGTAGTCAATTTTTATAAACCACTTCAACTAATTTCTACTCAATTCACCAAATTTGATTATCACTTTATATTTGAGTGAATTCCATCTTCTGCTCCATTGCTCATTTCAGCGCATTTAACAAATCAGTCAAACTGGCGGTACACTTTTCATTTTGTTTTTCATTTGATTTTCTTCCTTTTGTTTTATTCTACATTCATTCCTTCTATAGCTGCTACCCGTATTTATTTAACATTTTATACGGGAATTCCCTGTCTGCATTTTATCGCATTGTGGCTCCGGCGAATGTCGAACATGCACAACAAGTGAAGCGTATAGCACGGCAGTAAATTAAGTCGTTAATTTCTTGTTGTTTATAATGGGCAACAATGCTGCCACTGTATATGTTGCTACTCGGCTATATACACGGATCGGGTTGTCCATATGGACAGCTGTCCTGCAGGTCGAAATCCGAAGACTGAGTCGGTCAGCTGACCAATCCGGCCAATGTCGTTATGTGCAGCATGTTAATTACATGATTTATACGCACAAAGTATGTTTGCAGTTTATATGTATATGTATGTGCATTGAGCTTGATTTATGAAATTAATTAAAAAGGATTTATGAGGTGCAGCACACTGCAGCAACGACAAGAGCGCATAAAAATTTGTAAAATTATGTTGCATAGCTTCAGGGCGTATACGTGATAAAAGTGCATGCGATATTGTATAAGATGTGACAATTATTTGAGTGCAAATTTGCAACTCACGCAACGCCAGACAAAAGGCTGAGTGGAAGCGGCGCACGTGTGCTAGAGATGGGAGCGAATGTGATTAGTCATTCGCTGGGACAACTGTAATGCTGAAATTGCAGTGATTTAAAGCTTTGCACTCACTTTTTTGAGTGTTATTTATTTCCTTCCTTAAGTAATTGCAATAGAACAAAATCCTCTTTCTCGTCAGTTTTTCATTTGTTCTCTCATCCGAAACCGTTGGGTAACTTCCCTACGCTGCATTTCCGGTGTGCGAGCATGCACACCATAAAAGAAGAAGAGATCTTAAGTTAGGTGGTTTAAGATCATCAGTTTTTTCATTGCAAGCATACATATTTTTCCGTGTTGTGTTTTACATTCCTTCATTCTGTGAAACATTTTCATCTACGTCGCACAATGGGGCCATCTGACTTCTTATCAGTAACATTCAAAGCTTTTGAAGAAGTCAAAGAATTCCTTAAGCTCATGAGATACAATTTGTTTCTCGCTCCCACTTCTTTTTTTGGTAATTCTCTTTTGGCACTGTTTTTATCAAAAAGTATGAAAGTCATAGTGTAGAATCCTTGGCCTTTACATTGAGTCGACTTGCTAACAGTGATAACACGATCGATTTTTTTTTCTTTTGCTCTTTCTCAATTTTGGCTACGAGTGAGTCGGTCTAACAGAGACAGCAACACAAGCAGCATCACACGTACAAGTTTTGAATTTTTTCAATTCTGGGATTTCACTCTTTTACTTTTATACAGTGTTTGCCTTGCTGAGCAGCAAAATCAACTAAAAAAGGGTCTGTTCTTGCTACTGTTCTTAGCATATACTAAGAATAGCAGAACTTAAGTAAAAAACTTCAGACACCTTGCCATGGCTTTGCTTGGACAGTTGAGCTCTCGTAGCTCAGAGCGAATAGCAAACGAGCAGCTACGCCGGAATTGCTATCGGGAGTCGTAGCATTTGAAAAACTTCGTAGCCGTCACAAAAAAGAGAGCTAAACTAATATTGCTTTTCTGCTCTCCTTTTGACTATTGCTCTTGATAATACTGCTCCTTTTGTGCTTTCCATCTTAAGCTCTGCTCCAGGCAGTGCCATTTTTTATACATTGAGCTGGAGTTATGTACTTATACGTATATAGTACGTGGTTCATGCTCAGAGCAGTGGCAAGAGCAGTGGAAAAGAAAACTATGATATATATTATATATATACTCAATACCAATCCTAAAAGTGTGAACATAGTCTTCACGACTTCCCACAAGAGTCGGAAAGATTGTGATAATAGGGAGCCTGTTTATTAAGGCTACTCTGTTTTCACACCCTTTCTCTTTTTTCAACTGTCTTTCTATCTCCTAACTTCCTCTGTCGGGCATGGCACAATGGACAAGGCTGCCTGAGTGCTAGGGATGGTTTCAACTCTCTCTGATGAGCCATCGCACCCACCACAAATCTAATCTTAACTAATCCTAAAACCGAATACCAACAAAACATAAATAAATTCATACAGCCTCGTAGCCCTAAACCCATGCCTAAGTAAAATACTAGGCAAAATAATAGCTAAACGTACGAAAAATCAAGCGCCGCATCTCTAACTACATTACTACCAACTACCAAAAATACCCCTTAAGCAACGGAATACAGCAAGGGTCTCCGATTTCGGTGATACTGTTCTTAATTGCCGACTACAAACTTGAAAACATAATATCACTTCATAAAGCGTAACCTTCATGGCTTATTCCGACGATTTTCACGTTATAATAAAATAGCATAAGAAACAAAAAACTCACAAATCAACCTCTATAACCTATTCTCCAAAATAAACGATTGGTGTTCCTTTTCTGGCTCTACTTTATCAACATGTCTGTAATAAGCAACTTTGCCAATGCTCAATCTCCACCAACGACTACACTATACCAAAAAAATTTGATGCAGACAGTCGGGACGGTGCCCGACAGTATAATACCCTGTACTCTTTTCTTTATAAACACTAAAAACGGTAAAATGGGATCGTAAGTATCCACTTGTATATCTCCTTTCATAAGATCGATATGAATCTAAACATTTTCCTATTGGGAAGTTGGCCATTATGGGGGCAAAATTACATTTACACCCAAAACTCCAGTATTCTTGGGCCAATGTCGTTGAATTTTGAAACATAGATCAAAAATACATATATTAATGTCTGTGGAAATTTTCAAATCAATATATGGGGGGGTGTGAAAGTAATTAAGGTAAATCGATTGCGGGGTAAGGGAGGTTCCATTGAAAAAAGGTGGATACAGTTTTAACCATTGGGGTCACAAGAGGCTCCGCACCAAATTTTTTAGCTCTCGCTCACATGTATCCATATCTACATGTAGTGGAATTTTGGCACAGTTTGTTGGCAAGAGGGGGTGAAATTAGCATATTTTTGACTATAACTTTTTATGTATTTATCCGATTTCGATAATTTTTTAAACATAGATGCACATAAACACAACGCTCTTTGACGAGTTTCGAGGTGATAGATTCAACGGAGCGGTTGTAAACCGCGAAAGTCTGCTGGGGGGAAACGGGGCATCTATCAACTCAATTCGATAAACTTCATCTTACATGAGATTACGTGTATCTTTTGGTAAAATTTTGTGTCTCTAGCTCTTATGGACTCGAAAATCTATCCCCTAATACGGACAGTCGTACAGACGGACATATTCCAATCGTTACCTGAATCAATGATAAGACTTTTTGCCCATGGAACTTATGGTCGCCTCCTTCTGCCTGTTACAAACATTGCACAAATTTATAATAAAACTGTTTAAATCTATTGAAAAATCCCACACCAACCACAACATTAACTTCACTAGCGTAAGTTTTGTAAACTAAGCTAACTCTAATTAAATAAAATAAAAATACAATTTTTTTTGTTTGAATTAGTGGTTGTTACCAGTCATCATTTAGAGGAGTGCTCGATGCGCATTATAGTGCAAAAACACTTTGATCAGCTACTACATTCATTAAGGCCTAATTTAACATTTAAAGTTGCTATTCTCATAGTAACGTCTTATCTCTGTTGCAGTTTGATTGTTTAACTTTTGCAATGATAACTAAAAACACATCTGTTAGCAGAGTATACGCAATGTTTGTGAATTCTCACAGTTACCTTGGTACCACTCAGCTCTAGGCCCAACCACAGTTACAAAACAAACACTAACCTAGTCAACGTTAATCACTTTATCACTTGAACCAAAACACACGCAAAACTTTCATAAAGATAATTTCATTACAGAAACGCACACACACCCATGGATACAGAGAAAAGTTAGGAATAGAATAGCGAAAGGGAGACGACTCTGCGTGCTGCATGTAGTACTATCTAACTAACTGTTTTTCTGTGCCCACTCCCCAGAACCACACCCAAACCAACGCCATTCGTTACTACTAACTCATTATAACAGTTTTATTAGCAATTCGAGCCGCGTGTTCGGCAACAGATTCTAGGAGAAACACCAACGATAATCTACAAGTGCGTTGTTGGGTGGCAATGTTGCAACATGGCAACAGTAGCAATAGTGGCAACCCTGGCAGCAGCAGCCCTGTCAGCTGGCTCGTTTCATTTACACTCGCTGAATTACTTTATTAGGCTAATTAAAAGCGCCACTTATACGCAAAATGGCGCGCGGCTGGCAAACTAAGCTAACAATTAATGAAATTACGGGAAAATTGTTTCGTTTGCTCAAGGGTGAGGGAGTTCGTTTACTCTATAGAGAGAGGATGCAAAACGTAGGAGAAAAATTATGCTGCAAAGAAAAACTGGGCAGCTGGCTAGCCTGAACTGAACTTATTTGCGCGTTTAAACTGGGCTAATTAATTGAAAAACCCCAAGCTAAATAATTCCACAACTCAAACTTTAACTGGGCAAAGTTTTCAATTGGGGCTTTTATTAGTTTTTTTTTATTGTGGCTTACAAAATGCTACAACTTTACATGAATTTATAATACATTTATTTACAACTCGTAAAACGCGGCTCTTAAGGGCTGCTTTTTGAGTGAAAAAATGTTGATTAATTAAATGCTCGAAAATTTCGTTTTTCTTATATAATAAGTCCAGCCATCGGTTTCCCATTGTACATGTAAGCACTAATTGGCAAATAAAGTTTTAGTTAAAAATAGCTGAAAAAACATGATTGAAATTCTTTGTTCTTTTATTTACCACTAATTTCTTGTAAACATCAAGATTTTCGAGAGAGAATTCATTTGTTTCGATTGCGTGCAAGAAGTATAAAGTATAACAAACAGCTGTTATTGGTGAGTGCTGCCAAAACTCACGCTAAATTTGAGGTGACGCAGATGCCACTCCAGCGTTTCACCAAAGAACTCCTCAAGACTTAGTACCATTTGCGGTTGCGACTGTCGCCTTCGAGGAAATAACGAACTCTCTTATTTACTTATCGATAACTTATCTAAGCTGATTTGTGCATTTTTTTATATTTTCGTTTATAACTTCATAATTTCCCATCCGATATGTTCGAAACGCGTTCAACCTTGCACACTTAGGCCTAAATTTGGGCTATTGGTACATCTATAGGATCTATTTATCCTTTCTCCTTCTACCCACTAGGGGTAAATGCTTAAAGTAAGGACCATTCTGATATTTTTTGACAGCTGCTCAGGAATCCTGTACAGAGGTCAGGAAAAAGCAAAATAAGTGTTTTGCCGTTTCTTCCTCCTCTTCGTCCCCACAGCTTCTACAGATGACATTGAAGGGAGCAAGAAGCAGAGGTGCATGGAAACCAACTAGCCAGTGTCCAGTAGTGGCTCTAACAAGGGCTGTACATCTCTCCCTACTAAGAAAGCAGAGTGCAGTTGTTCATTCGATGTTTAACTCTGTCCAAATTTGCCGAGCAGAACGACAGCTTAGCACATTTTGCCATTTTTGATGGTCGCCTTAGGGATGCAGAGATTTGCGGCAGTTTGTTACCGATAGCGAATTTGATGATAATAAGGTTAAGGATTTGATAGCTACTGGGCTATCACTACAGGATTTAATGGGTAACATGATAGTGTATCTTTTATGGCTGCTGTGCTTCGGGAGACTAAAGGCTGCTTTTATATGGAGCTGTTCTAAAAAGACAACCCTCCCTCTTCAAAAGTACGCCTCCTTGAGGACTACCTCTACTAACAAACTTGGTATGAGTCCAATCCAGCTTCGCCAATTGGTCACTGGCTCCCAGATCGGCTAATCACATTGTTAAAAGCGATGTCTATTCGATATATGACAAGACGGCCATGGTGTAATCTTTGATATTTAGAGATTTCTCAAACTAGCGATTACTTACTAGCGAATGAAGGGCTGTATCTGTTGATATGCCTTCTTTAACAAAAATTCGAATGAAATGGAGCAAAACTCTTTACAATCACTTTTAAAGTGTTTATACTTATAATCAGGAATTCAAACCAAAACAGATTTACCGAAAAAAATTCTAAATTTTTGCTGAAAAGCATCGATTTCCAAGACAGTCTACTTGTGATTTTGCTTGTGTTGCTGTCTCTGTTATACCGACTCACTCGTAGCCAAAACAGAAGCAGAAAGGGACAGACCCAAAAATATGTATGCACTCTCTTGAGAATGTTGTTCAATTTAGAAACATATATCGAAAATACATTTATAAAGGGGGCGGCTTATAGTGAAAAAAGTGAACACAGCTTTAACGCTTAGGGTCACACGAATTAAATATATGTAGCTCTAGCTCACATATATCCATATCTATATGGATCAGCATATTTCTATAGCTTTTGATGTATTTATCCAATTTCGGTAATTTTTAAAAAATAGATGCACATAAACAAGCCGCAAACCTCCGCGGAGTTTCGAGTTGATAGATTCATCGGATCGGCTGTAAACCGCGAAAGTCTTTTGGGGAACAACGGGGCAGATATCAACCAAATTCGACGAGCTTCATCTGACGTGGGATTACGCGCATCTTTTGATTGAAACCGCAATCATAATTACGGTTATGATTACGGTTTGAAGCCCTGCTTAGAGGTAATGCTTCTAATCCTTCACTGAATTAATATTCCGACTTTCGACAGACAAATTCAGACTATAAATAAAACTGCCAAAAGAAAACTGTAATACGCGATATTTTTATGTTGGTTGGCTTCATCCTACTCAAGGTAATGTTGGAAAATTTTTCCGGCTTCATAAGATCAAAAGGCGGCATGCATGACCACCCAGACAGACAGGAATTTAAAAACCATTTAAAGTAATTCTTAATGGGCCATAACTATGAGATCCTGTCAAGTGCAGATTTTCAAGTGCTATCATTACCAATGACAGGTTTGGTTTTAACGGTGTCTGTTGCAAAGCTCTTATATATGTAAATTTCAGGAATAATGTTTAAAAAAAATTGCATGACCAATGCCGAGAATGGAATTGGTATCGATTTAATAATGGAATAGGCCTTAACTCGATAACGGGTTGTTGTGGTCAGTTAAGAAGAAGATATATAACTAAAAACAGATAATGGTTCGGAAAAAATTAACATTTGCTCTTAGCATCAGAAACTTAGTGTTAGTGATGTTTTAACTAGTTGTGAATTCTAGCGAAATTCTTACCAGCATCATGCATTCAATACAGACTGCAAATCTGGTGTACAATTTGGCATGGTCGCTCTCCCTTTCGTGTCAAGAAAATCAAAATCTTCAAGTTCCAAAAAATGATGCAGACAGTCGGGACGGTACCCGAAAGTACCGAAATACCCTGTTCCCTTTTTTTTCCTATAAGCACTAAATCCAGCATATGGTAAAATGGGATCGAACGTATTTTCTGTTTCTGTCTCTTTTTACAAGTTTAATATGACTGTAAGCATTTTCCTATTGGGATGTTCCAATTGACAAGTTTTCCTATTGGGAAGTGGTGGCAAAAATTACTTTTATGCCAATAACTCCAGTATTCTTGGGCTAATGTCGTTGAATTTTGTAACACAGCTCAAAAATACACTTATAAATGTCTGTGGCAATTTTCAAATCAATATATGGGTGGGTGTGGCAGTAATTAAAGTAAGTAATTAAATAGATTGTGTGGGAAGGGGGGGGGGGTGTTTTATTGAAAAAAAAGTGGATACAGTTTTAACGGTCACATGAGTCTCCACACCAAATTTTGTAACTCTAGCTCACACGTATCCATATCTACATGCAGTGGAATTTTGGCACAGTTTATAGGCGTGGTTGGGTGAAATTTGCATATTTTTGAGTATAACTTCTAATGTATTCATCCGATTGTGATAATTTTTTAAACGTAGATGCATATAAACTCGACACACACCTATGTCGATTCAACGGAGCGGCTGTAAACCGCAAAAATATGTCACAGGGGAAGGGGCAAAGATATCGACGTGATTCGACAAACTTCATTTTTTCGGTGTATATGCGCATCTTTTGGTAAATTTTTGTGCCTCTACCTCTTATGGTGTCTGATATCTAGACGTTCATACGAAAGGACGGACGGACGGATATGTCTATATCTACTCGACTATTGCTCCTGACCATTTTTGTCCATTAAACATATGGTCTGCCACGTCTCCATCTGTCTGTTACATACATTGCACAAACCTATGATACCCTTTTACAGGGTATAAAAAACAAAAAACCTGGAACTGGAACATTGTAGCGCGTGTGAGCAACGACTACATTTTTTGTGAATAACGCTCGGGTACTTTTTTTCTGATTGCTTTTTACTCTGGATATAAACCAATATCCAAATAATCATTTATCGATAACTCTCAAAATAATAGATTTTTTGTATATTATGGTCTTATCAACACGAACGATAGTGACTGTTGAATTCAAATACCATTTATTGGTATTGCCGGAACAACTGGAGTAAAGCAAACACTTTATATCACGTTATAAACTTGTTGATATTTATTTATGATATTCTACGTCCCTAAAAGCACTGTTTAATCTATTGTTGTTATTTTGGGCCATGGTCGGCTTACCCCTGGCACCTCGTTGTGAAGAGTGGAAGTGTGGGCGGACGCATGGCGTGGCGATGTCTCTTCGTAGTGCAATGTTCGCTACTCGTAGACTGCTCTGGCCCCTCGTGGTTTCGATGGTCCCTGATGTGGTTTTAGCGATGGTTGGACTGTGTTGCTCCTCTTTGGCGTATAGTTGTTGCTGTGGCTACAGCTCGATGACTTATGGTAGTTTTTGTTGCTGCAACTGAGGCACTTTACCGTGGCGCTTTACATTGCACTGTGCACTATGCTATGCTAAGATGCATCGATGTTTTTAGTCCGATGCATCGATCTAAATCGATGTCCATTGTCGATAGACTCTGCGAAGGTAAACACCGTTGTTTTGTTCTGGATTTACATCACTATGCGCTCTACCTCTGCTGACCTTTAGCTTGGCAGCTTGCATGTGTGGGCGCGAGCGAGGCCTGAGCGATCTGTCGCTGAGCGTAGTAGATGTATGTGAGGGTAGTCGCTGACGCGGCGTTTGAGCGCAACTTGCGCTCTTCTGTTGCGTAAGTGAGGTCGTGTAGGTGTAGCCAAGGTATATGAATTACAAGGTATGCGCCATCTGCCGACGCAGGGCATTACATTTTTTGAGTGTTTAACAGAGAGAGAGAGAGAGAGGCACAAATCACTGAGATACATAGCTGAAAAAACAAACTCTCATGCGCAATTCTTGCTTTTTTGTATGCGGCACAAAAACAAAAGTGCATTTACACAATCATAAATAGCTGCATATACACGCCACGCATTCATATATTTTTTGACACGTTAGTTGAAATAACATGCGTCAAAACAAACTAACTCATTGACTTTTGCAACAGAATGAAAAATAATGCCCTAAATGTGAGCAAGCGTCGGCAGATGGCATGCATACCTTGTAATTCATATACCTTGGGCCCACTGCAGTTGAGTGAAATGTGGCAACATGGCTAATGCGTGTTTATTAAAAATTGAAATGAATTCTAAATCCCACCAAAAAGAATTTTTTGAAATTTTTTGTGTCTGTTTCTCTCGCTTAACGTCTCACTCATTTGCACACTCACTCATGTTCACTCATGGAAAACACAATGGGCACTCGCAGTCGTTGCTGCAAAATTTCATGGGCTTAACATGTAAAAAGCTGAAATGTATAATCTTTCGCTGCCGTCGTTGGATTTAGTGCCATATGCAATGTTGATTTAAGTCCGCACACACACACACACACACACAAACACACATATATCCTTATGAGGTGGTGTGCGTGCACTTATGAAATATGTTTGCTGTGTAATATTAACGTAGTGGATTGTGTGTATAGTGGCAACCTCATGGCACGTAGCACCTACAAAAGCAACACCTGCATCGAACACGTATTCGCGACAACAAGAACCTGGCAACGATGCTGAAAACAATATGCAACGACGTCGTCAACGATTGTAGCACAATACCAAACTCTGCAAAAAAAAAATACCATACAGTGAGAGAGCGCCCACCACGGCCGTTCTGGCCATATTCAGCTGCGGTTACAAAAAATACCATAATATATATATAGAAATATAACCTGCGGATTATATCTGCACTTTGAAATCCCAAACTGTCGGGTAGCTTTTACTTCAGGGCCGCACAACACAAAGTTACCATTTTCTTTTAGTTATTTTGCTTTTAACATTTTACACATATATTTTTATGTGCCAGACGCTACCTTTTAAATATTTACATATAGCATGAACATTGCAAGTGTGTGAGAATTTATGGCTGTTTGTGTTTATTCGTTGGCCAAGGCCAATGGAGGCGATAATTGTAAAGGGCGTTACGGAAAGTGGCTAAAGGATCTTTCGTAAAGAGGATTTGTTAAGATGCATTTAAGACTTGAAAGAGCTAAAATCAACGATTTCATTTAAAGCGAAGTTACGTTTAGTAACACAAACATCATTCTTAGTAAACTGTAACTAACTTTCTTGAGTAATGTCTTTCAATATATTGTTGACCTTGACACACAGTGTAGATGAATAGATTAACATTTCAGATAGATGAGCGGACGGTGTTGATGAAATCCCAACTCTCAAACTAACCATAATGTGGCGCCATCTAGCGGGCGTTTATGCTAACGCAATCGATGCCCTTAGCTGTCAAGGCATTTGACCTGCTGAGGTGGCATTCTCTGACCCGCTCACCACACGGGACGTCTACAAATACGCTGTGCGTAAAATGCAGCTCCAAACTCTGAAGGAGAAGAACCATCATGAGGTTCCATTTGAATGGACCATTAATGGTCCCCTGTTGGCAGCTTCTTATCACCGGGACAGTTTCTTCTTTATAACTGTTAACCATACTTGCACTCCTGCCATAGAAGAAGCTTCTCAACAAGCTGGCTTCTCGGCATCCTGAATCGATAATATGACTTAGTGCGGCGTCTCACTCCAAGTTGTCAAAGGCACCCTTGAAGTCCACGAAGATTCCGAGCACATATCGCGCCGAGCTGGCCTTGATAGTGCTCTTAACGTCTCGCAACATCCTCTACACAACGACCTGCTCTGAAACCGAATTGTCACCTATTGGCTTCCGGAAGCATATCCTTCAGGCGGTTCACCATAGTTGAAGCACCTTGCCCAATTGTGGCAGTAGGCATATCCCACGATAAGAGCCAGTATCGCTTCTGTCCCTGACATCAAGGCCAAGGAAAAGAAGATTGCTTCCAGCTCGTAGCGTTAGATATGGTTCTAACTCAGTTCAAAATTGGCAGTAGTAAAGACCATTGTTTCCAAACGATAGCAAAACTCAACAAAACGTTCATCCTTTTCGTTTTCAATGCGACTGTTGAAGGAAGGCGAAGGGGTGCCGTGACTTCCTGTGAAAGACCAGTTTTTGGTTGCACTAACTGCGTTTGTTATCACGAAGCGGAAAAGCACATCAAATCAATCACTCGCTTAATTTTAACTAACAGTTGTCACACCATTTTGTTTGATTAACTACCAATCTATCAATCTGAAGATTTCGCCATCTTAGTTAACCATTCGATACAATTTTCAGTCACTTTTCTTATGCACTCAACAAGCCAGACAATCTATAGAGTTAGTTGGTTTTGTGTAAGCCAATGTAGTCCAGCCAGCAACTAACCAAAAACACAGACTCACAAAAAAAATCTAGAGCTTTGGGTTAAGCCAAGTATTTTATCTACAGGGCAACCACACCAACTGCATATTCACACAGATACACACAAGGACACAGCTGTAGCCTTAGGATATGCAATAAAATATATTTTTTGAAAAACAATTTCACATTGTAGCGAGAGAGAGAGCGTGCATTCGAGGGACAAAAGTAAACTCTGCCCAACTAACTTAGTTAATCTTATTGATTTTGATTTGCATACAAATTAGAATGTGCAGTGAAACAGGCTACACTTGAAGTTAGCAACTCTGGTCCTTAGCAGCAATATGCCAGAAAGGATTCCAGCTCAAATGGAATTGAAATTGAAGTTTAAGCAAAAAAGTGTTTAACATGTGTAGCATCTAATCCTGTGGAGTTTTAAGCTGCCGGCATTAAATTTCAATTTAAGCTGGACAGCCACAAGGAATACAAAAAAAAAAGAGTAGGGTTGTCAAGCTGCTGCAAAATTATCCTTGTTGTTGTTGTTCTCCTTGCTGTACGTTCCTTGCCGCTGCTGCTTGAAAGGCGACAAAGTGCAAAAGCGTTCGTGAAACAATTAGCATGTCGCTTAATTGTGCGTGTGAGTGTGTGCACGAGTGAGTGTTTCCTTGGCATAGAATTTTAATACATTTTAATGAAAAGTAAACTGAGTTTACCCGTAGCTCTCCGGCGTATTCATATGCATATGTACATGCTACATACAAACAAAGCATAAAATGAAATTTAATGCTGTGCAAATATTTTTTAATATCGTATGTGTGACGTCGCACTTTGGGGTCTTCTAACGTATTTCGTTGCTAAAACATAAATTTTGAGTTTTTGTTATTTTTGAAATTTTAAAGAGAATTCCGTAAGGGGAGTTGTCGCTGTCTTTTGCCAGCTAACAGTGATAAGCTCTATGCGACAGAGCTGAGACACAATCGCTAGCACTATCTATAATATGAGATTTTTCGAATTCGCACAAACATCGATAGTTTTTCTTCGCGCCTATAGTTAGTTTTTTACTCAGCCTTACCAATATCTACTATCATTACTCCAAATCTTTAAATTTACGCTAAATAAAAATAGCTGTTCGGTTTTTTATTCCACTTATTATTCCGTATTTACATAAATGTATTGGACGTAATCTCCTTCCTACTATATGGCCTCTTTTTTTGTGTCGTTTATAAAAGAATCTTGCTAGAGGGTTTACGTGGTTTTAAATCCTGCCGGCAGGATTTTGATCTTTCAATCTGATCTGCTAATGCTGTTTAAAAGGGCGCCTGTAACCCAGTTGATATGTTTGCCGAAGTTCAGGCGTCTGTCCAAGTGCACACCGAAGTACTTGTAACAATTGTTGTGGCCCAGTAGTTGGTCCTGCATGAAGAAACCAGAAATTTATGCAGTGGGTAAGCCATATTGGCGCACTTGTTTGCCTATCTTCCAACGCTTTGCAAATTCCAAAGCTATGCAGGTATTGCTGGCCAGGTTGGCTGTGTCGTCAGCATAAGTGCCGATAAGCAGGTCCTGTGGGTCCTCTAATCCGCGTCTGGAGCCAGGCCCTTGGCTTGAATTCACACCATCCAGCAGAGCCGAGGGATTGACAGATTTTTTTGTCGCACTTTTTGGCCTTAGGCCCCACTGTTCAACCTGCAGTCTGTGCGTCTGGCAATGCCGCCAAACTGATTTTTCTTGGCATACTTTTAAGCGCACAGAATTTTTCTCACAGCTCGTAGGCTGCATATGTATGTGTGTTGGTGTGTGTGAATTCGTGTGTGTGCTCATTTTAATTTCCTTTAATATTTCATTATGCCGCATACACTCAGCCAAATACACAAAAACACACACAGACACATAGTCTTTTAGCGCCATCTGGCAAGCCAAAAAGCTGTGCGGCAAGAATTTCAATTAAGATTAATTCGCGCATATATTGCCAACATTGCCACCTCTCTCAAAACCCCTTATCATATTCACTTCCAAGCCGTCGTTTACCGTTTACCAGCGGCAGAGTTTACCTTTTTGGCACGTTATGCTGCTCCTTACCGCTCTTGGGGTTTTTTTTCACTCAGCTGCACTTCGGGCCACGCTTGAGCGGCAATGCGTTATGAAGTCTACGTTGATGACGCTGATGATGACGTAGACGATGACGAGGTTGTCGAAGCGGCGCAGCGGGTGAAAAAAAAAACTTAAAAGAAAGTATGTATGAAACCCCGCACAGTGCACAAAATTGTGCCACTTAAGCCGGAAATGGCAGCAGCAGAGCACAAAATGGCTAAAACAAAAAACTATGCCAACAGCAACAACAACAACAGCATCAGCAAAGGCGAAAACGTCAACAGCAATAGCAATACAGACAAGAAATTAAAATAAACTTTAATCATGGTGGGCACAAACTCATTTTCGAAGAGAAAAACAAAAAAGAAAAACGACAAGAAAATGCGAAACAGATGGTAAGACGATAAAAAGCATAGAGGTTTGGGTACTCTTTAGGTACAGCACTGCTTTTGGCTAACTTGCTTATACCAACTAAAGAGTGAAGTGCGATATAATTGGTCGAATCCAGTAATCTATTTTTCTGTTCTCCAAAATTTGAACATACGTACCTTAGAAAAGCATTGATCTTTAAAATCTGCTTGATGACCTTGATGTGGTTTATTAAAAATCCTATTTGTTTTCAGAAATTTACGATTTGCTTACTCTTTATAAAGAGACCTTCCCTTTTAACATCTAGGAAACAAGACAGTTTCGTTTTCTTATTTTAGAAATCCATTTTTAAATGCTCATAACAAATTCTTGCAATTGTCATACTCAGGGGTGAGCCAGAAATCTCTACACGGCTTAATTTTCATTTAAACTCAGCTTCAAAACCCGTATCCCACTCTCTCCAAGTTATATCTGGCACAGTGACGATTAGATTTTTGGCTAAAAATCGCTTTTAACTGATATCTTGCATACTGACAATTTGTAATTAGATTGAAATTTGGTTGAAGGCGATTTATGGCATACACCTAACTTATTTCCGGAATCGCACACTTTTGTCTTTTGGACTGCTTAAAAAAGCTTCTAACGGAGTACTTTCCGCTCACAAACACTCGAAGGGCATTTACATGATGCTGCGTTATCACCCTTGCTTCAAAGCCATAAAGCAAAACGGGAAGGGTAAACGTCTTATAGATTGTTAACTTCGTCTCACAAGAGTGGTCTCTTCTATTTACTTGCCTACTGAGACCCAAGCAACATCTTTTAGCTAAAGTGATTCTACGCTTGATGTTTATATCGTTCTTCACTGTGACGGAGTCAACGAAGACGAAATCTTTGACACGACGAAAGTATAGTTTCAACATTAATCTGAGAGTCCAACCTCGGCGACTCTCTACTCTAAGAACACATTTACTTTTTCTTGCTCTCAAATACAAACAGAGCCACCCCGGCAGCTTCGCTTTCTATTGCCACAAAGGCTTCGATAACTGCTCACTTACTACGACCAATGATATCGATATCATCTCTTATAGTACAAAGTATAGTTACCAATATGATCCGTTCATCAGGTTGGTTGTAAATTGGTTAACTGCACGAAGCTTCTGCTTTAAAGCTAGTTAGCTCTATGGGTGCAAAACATTACGAAATCGTATACATAAGCAGGCAACATTTGCATTAGAAAAACTAAGTTTACAATATTCAATCTATAAAATAATAAATAGTTGATTTGTTTTATAAAGCTTAGGCAACATGTCGATGAAAATGAACAATGTTTTACGACGCATTTATTAAATGTAAACTTAAAAAATCGATTTATTTTTTATATTCAGCACCTCGTATCGTATGATGACTAGCGCTTAAATAAATGCCAATTTACCAAGAACCCTTCTCCTTTATATTAAAGAGAAAAAAAACGACTGTATGTGCATATTTTCCTTTTATTTTCCTTATCGCTACGTAAAGAGTATTACACTCTATTTAAGTAAAAAGTGTAGCATACTTTCATGCGCCCAAAGTAAATGCCAGGCACATTAAGTGCCGCGTTTCATCATCGTCATCGTCAGAGTTGTCGTATTCGTTCTCCGGCTTCATCTCTTACTCAATTCCGTTGTCAACGTTGGCAACCCATCATCTCTGTCCCAGTCTCTGCGGCTGCACAAACATTGATAACTGATGCTGCTGCTGCGCTGCTGCTGCGCTGCTCTCCTGCAGCTACTGTTCTTTAGTTCTGCTGCGTTTCTCTTTCGTCCAACAGTAAATATTTTTATTTAAGTTAATAATGTAGCTCGTTGCTTGCTGTTTGTTTTTTGCTTATGCAGCTCAAGCCCAGCACTTAAATCAGCGCCTGCTTAACAGCTGCTCTCTCTTTCTCGCTCGCACACTCTCACTGGCTGTGTCTATTTACTTGCACTGCAGTTGTTTGCTGTGGTTTTCATCATTCGTTTTGTTTGTTCATTAGACAAGTCACTGCTAAAAAGAAGTCCAACTACTTGCTGCAGTGGCAACATTCTCGCTTGCCTCATTCCACAGCTCTCGTATTTATGCGGTTTCAAATAAATTGCCAACTCTTTGTTGCAACGAGGGTTGGCAACTCATTTCAAACGGAAACAGCGAAAGCGACGAGGATACACTGCCGCCACCTTTGGTCGAATCATAATTTGAAGTCCCGTTCTAAATAATAAAACTGCTTTTTTAGATCTTTACTTGACGGCGATCTGATTGAGAGTGCTTTGCCGCTAAGCACAAGCAACAGCAGCTGCATCGAAAGCTCGGCTTACCGACAAACATAAGCTTTTACATATAACACATAACTGTGCATAATGTGCGTCTCTTACAAAGAGCAACAGATGGCGCTTTACAAATTAAGAGAGTTTTATGGAATCATTAGGGTTATGCGTTAGTTTAGACTTTAGGGTATTATTATGTTTATGCGGCTGTCAATTTCTTCTGCTTCCGAAAAGATTCCTTCTGGCATTTGCTTTTTGCAGTTTATGGCACAACGTCTAAAACCAACAACGATCCATTCAATCATTGGCTCTACTCGCAGTGAATGCTAACACTAACTATCATTTGAATTCATTTGGTGGTTTTGGAATAGCAGTGGTTACTTGTATTCCAATTAAAAAGATTATAAAACTGCCTCTAATGACTGTGAAAACATTGTTAAGAGTAAAACTCGCTTAAGGTAGACACACGATCTCTGCCAGAGCCATATTATGAAGTCCATTTGCTGTTGTCTTATTTGTATTCCATCAGAATCAGTTTTTAAAGCGTACCCTTCAGTAACTGTCTTGGCATCTTAGAATTTATTCAATAAATTTATTTGTAATTTTAAGATTTACACAAAAAAGATAGAACTTTTGAAAATTCTGGATTATGTTTATGCTCTATTGATAAATAAGCGATATTACGATATATTGCACCAGTTAGCTAGGTAAAAGTCTATTCAAGACCTTGAGATACAATTTGACACTTTTCACATATACTTTCTGCCCAATAAAGAGGGAATCCGAGTGATTAATTAAAGATGAGTACGGGAAAGGAGCAAACTTTCACCACTTGTCTATTTGGTTCCCAAGACAATTGTACTCTAATTTAAGAAACTTATTCAGTTGTTCAGTGAAATTCATTTGAAATGTGGTATAAACTATGTAATCTGGATATATATATCTAGCAGCAAACTCGCCGCAATCTCAATGAAGATGAAACTTTACATATAATTTTGATATGAAATTTAAAACATTCGATTATCACCAATAAAATAACAAGAATAAATTAACTAGATATAACATAATACCAACGAAGCAAGATCACTAAAGTTAGTGCAGGGAACACTTCTTTGGCTTACTCAGGAGCGATGATGGGGATAATCCCAAATTAACTTCCCGACATCGTCAATCATGGAAAATGAAGTAGATGCACCGCCGCCTAGCTATGACGAAGTCAGGGTCGCAATCAAGCGGCTCTAGAACAACAAAGCAGATGACCTGCCTGCATAGTTGTTCATGACTGGCGGCAATGAGTTCGTAAGGTGCTTGCATCCGCTCTTTTGCTGAATATGGCTAGATGAGAGCATACCCAATGATTGGAACCTTTGTGTTCTCTGCCCTGTCCTCAAGAAGGGCGACCAAATGGTGTGCGCTAACTACCGTGGTATCAGTCTTCTCTCTATTGCATATAAGGCCCTATATGGAAACTATAATTTTGATGTTGTCAAGGGTTTCGTTTACCTTGGCGCCACCATCACGATGAAGAACGATGTCAGCATGGAGATTAAGCGGAGAATCACGTTTGCCAATAGATGTGGCTTTATGGCGCTAAAACGTGGGTGATGAAGAAGTGTTATGAAAAAGCTCTTGAAGTGTTTGAGCGGAAAGTACTTCGCAAGATCCATAAGATGAGTATTACGAGTATTCACGAGTTCTAAGACGACATTGCCATGGTCAAGCATTAACAAAAAATAACTAGCAGCTCCGCTTGCTGTTGTGCATATCGAAGCTACTGCGAGAAAGATCTTCGATGCGTTTGTTGAAGGGAGGCGAAGAAGGGGTAGACCATCCCACCTTTGGTACCACCGGTTGGAGAAGGAGCGCGTCTGAAGGATTGCTTTACATCAGACCAAAACCCGGTAACGGGTTGTTCTGGCGACTTAAGAGGAATATAAACACTATAATGCTAAGCCGTCCCTGGTTTCGGGCACCGCCCCAAACAAGATTTATACGCTGCATTATTTTAAAAAAAAGCATCTCTGCGTTTCGTTTTCAGTCATTTAAACTGCCATATAAAAACTGACAAGCTTTATATACTCATATAGTATATAAAACAGAGTAAATGAAAAGCGGAATTCGCAGCGCTCAGCTGTTTTGCCTCTGGCTGATTTAGCTATTAATGACCAACACTTTGCGGACTAGTTTTCATTTTGTGTACAGCAATTAAATGATTATTTTTTGCTTCTGCAGTTATTCACTGATTTAACGACTAGAACTGAGTGTGTTTGTGGGGCAATCTGTTGGATGCCGCTGTTTGGGGCATGCCTCATTATAAAGCAAAAATAATGACCAAAAACAATTAGAGCAAATCTCATGCTGTGTTTTTTGTGGTTTGTGTTTATTGGTGGGCGTGGGCGAGGGCAGCGGGCGGCGGGCGGCGGGTTTGCGGTCGGTTTGGCCTGCAATTAATATCAATTTGCAGAAGTTTTTATGTGTTGTGCTTGAATGCTTCACCTTCATATATCATAATTAGCTGCAAGTTGCCAAAGAAACAAAAAAGTAGACCAGTCAAACATATGGCAACGCCAACGGTAGGCCGCCATTTTGTTGCTTAAATTGAGCAGCATAAAATTTGCATAGCTTTAGCTTTTGTTTTATTTTGCACAGTTTTTGTTGCGTTTAAGTCGAAGGTTTAGGTTGAATTTGTAGTCGTCCCTTTTTGGCAACAGACATTGCAACTCGTTTGCATAATTTTCCGCTTCTGTTTGGGGTTTTCTCTTATTTTTGCTTGGAATTTGGTTTTCTTTTTTATTTTGTTGCCTTTCCTTTGAGTTGGCCGCTCAAGTGTGCTAATATTTGGCCCGGCCAAGAAACACAAAGGGTCTTATGCTCATTCGCCATTTTTTTTAGTCATTTTTTTTTTTTTGGATTTACAGTTTCTTTTGTTGTTGATTAATGTCTTTGATTTATAATGCGCAGATAATTGCATGCCCAGCATTGTTTAGCAATGCAAATAAGTTTGGGATCAGCAGCAAAAATCAATATATGCTAACCAGGCATAAATCAGGCTTTTATCAGGAGTTGGTAAGGCAATGTTTGAGACTGGGCAAAACTTGATTGTCATTGCGTCATAATGGAAATCATTTAATTGAAAACACACAGCAGGACATCAAGTTGGAAAATTACACAAGCTGCTGACTATGCAAAAGGAAAGCAAACCAACTTTTTGACAAGAAGTTCAGATCTCATTTAAATTTTAACATGCAGCCCATAGATACACACACACACACACACACACACACACACACACACACACACACACACACACACACACACACACATATGTAAGAAGGCAAACATTCATCGTATGCAAAATACATAAAGAGATATACTCGTTGCTATTGATGAGGTTATTGTCGCTTTTCCAGCTGCTACAAAATTATGCTGCAATTCTGCTCTTTCGAGCTGCTTTATTTGTATCTATGTGTGTGTGTATCTATGTGTGTGTCTATCTATGTGTGTGTGTGTGTAACTGTGTGTTAGTAAGGCAGTAATTTGCTCGCATGAACAAATAAGCACACACATATTCACACAATAATCTAAACAATGCTGCATAATTGGTGTTGTCTGTGACAATGGGACAAAAATGTAAATTAACCACTAAAAATTTAACAATTCAAAAATCAACTTTTGTACAGAAAAAGCAGCATTAATGAGTTAAAGCAGTTTTCTCTCTTCGCAGACGCTTTTAGGCACTTTAAAACTTATAATACTCAAACAAAAACTGAATTCCAAACGAAATATATGCTTACAGAAAAATACTTCAAACACGTCTCAACTAAAGCGCAGAAGAGGCATACACACCTTTTTGATGATGTTGATCTTTAAAATTTGTTCTGTGACGAAAGCAAGAGACTGACAAAGTGCTGTAGCTTACCAGCTACAAATTACAGTTAGTTTTGAACTTTTTGAACTAGAGCCTCTGATCCGTTGCAAAGTTAACAAAGCGTACCTTTTCATAGTAAGTTTTTGGATTTGGCTTTTGATTTCAAGATTTAGGGGCTTTAATGAAAATGTTTCTAAGGTGAATGATTCATGGAAACGTTTGCCAATCGTTTTCTTACGACCGTTAGGCGCCTGTTACACGAAGCAAGATTTACAAGCTAGTCCGTGCGGCACGGTAATATTGAGCGTAAGTTGTCTCGCCTGCAAACGCTACTGCTGTGGTGGCGTAGAAACCGGTTTTTATCACAAATATCTTGGTCAAATTATATTCCAAAAGTCATTCTAAAATAACTGAAAAAAACGAACATCATTGATGTAAAAAACATGTGACAAAATCTTAGGTACTTACATCAAAATCGGCAAGCTATGTGATGTAATAGGACGTGTTAAAAACTTTTCATAGCTTGCCGAATTGCGGCCTATTTTTCTATTAATGTTCAAATACATAATCTTCAAGGATCTTTAAAAATGTTGATTTTTATACAAGTAGCTACGATTTCGTCACAAGTGTTTTACGTTGTGACGGTGATGCAGAGTTTTCAATATCAATCTGAGAGTCCCGGAGAGGCTATTTACTTCTCCAATCGATTGGTTCAAAGTGGTTGTTTTCTACCTTGACAGAGCTGCGCGTTTTGGTCAACATCAATCTGCATAGTAGCACCAGCTTTGTATGGATACCGATTTCATACATTGCGGCATATACGCAAGCCCTCAGAGGAATATAAAATACTTCTATATATTCGACAAAGAGATAGTGGTATTTGCTTGGCTGTTCCAGAATTTGAATATCTGATCACACCACACTTATAAGATTCATTCGCGATATTAATTTTCTCACACAAAACGCTCAATGGGGCTTTATATGCGATACAAATAAGATTGATAGCACAAACCGTGGGATAACCCTTCTGGAGAATAGAGGGCAGAGGACACCAAGATTTCAATCATCGGGCACACTCTCATTTAGCCAGATTCTTCAAAATATCTTGGAAATGGAGAGTTGCAGCTTATTGTAATGTATTTTTTAACGGCTCGTTAAATTTAAAAAAAGTTTTAGTTTTAGTTTCATTGTCACACAGTAAGGGATTCAACCGTATTTATTCCAGATCTATGATTATCATATCTCACTTGGAATTCGTTGAGTGCGTTTAAGTCGTTACATAACTACTAAAATTTACTGCTATGAAGCACAAATATTACAACTGTGCAAGAGTTTAGTGTTTTGCTAATCACTTACTCTCTTTCCTCTCTGCTTTGCAGCCGTCGAGCCTCTCTCTTTGTAACTGCAATTTCAGGTATTTCCGTAGTTTTGTTCCCCGGTTTGCATATATAGTAAATATTATTATGATTATTTTGGTTTTGGTAATTAAAGTCACACACACACACACACACACACACAGAGACTGATACACACTCACACATGAGCAATTCCCAATGAGATTTCGTTCAATTTGAAGATACAATTTCGCATTCAATCAATGACAGGATGCACTTCAACACTCTGACAAAGACTGCAATCAATTTGCATAGCAAATAATTTGATTACTAATTGCAGTAACTATAAATGATACAAATCAAATATATGCATATACAAAGTATAGCTAATACATGAGTATATGTATTCGACTAACTTAAGTATTTGACTAGTATTTCGATTATGTTTATCACACATTCGAATAGCATTTGCTTGGCCTTTATGCAAATTGTTAATAATTTTTCAACCATGCAACTCAGTAATGACATGTCATTAGAATTTTGTATTTAATTTCAATTTATGTGTACTTTCAATTATACAAATAGCCCAAAGGCCGAGTCAATAAATGTGTAAATTACATATTTGTTTGATTGTTTCAATTTGGCCTTAAGTGTTTGTTAGCATTTTCTAGTATCGTTTATATTATTATTTTATTGTTAGTGCTGCTTCAGTGCATTTCCAGGATATTAGAATTTGGGATGACAAGTGGCATGACGAAAAAATATATGAATTATAGAGTATTAAAAAGTGTAGAGAGGTGTGTGGGTTTCAATTAAACGAAATAGATCTACAGCAGATTCATTTTCATAAACAATTATATATTTTGGATATCATATTTTCATTTAGAAATATAAAATTGTTGTTGTCTTTGCGTTCGTAAGTATAAAAAAGATAAATGCATCTATTTACAATTGTAAACTTCACATTTTTGAAAATGACCTTTTTTATGCAAATCTACATTAAGAGAACTTAATTAATCACAAAAATTTGATATATTGTATGGTCATAAAATGTGTCAAATATTATAGACACGCGCTGGAATATATTAGCATGTGTTTTTCTTCTTAACCGCCAAATAGATATATAGGTTATGACCTTATACAGAGCCACTGCTTCGAGCGCGCCTTTTCTAATTGGCGATATCAAAGATAGTTAGTATGCTCTCTACCTGCTCCTTTAAACGGAGACAAGGCTAGCCCCTTCTTCGCTTTTTTTTAACTACCGCACTGATTCCCTTCAGTACCCATACGAACAACATGATCTAGCCAGCGCACATTGGGCCTAATCGCCAATTTTCTTGTCATAAAGTCCAATAATGAGATTGATACCGAAAAGAAAGAGAGAAATTTTATGAAAAACCTTTCTAACGCTAAACTAATTGTCTCATAATACCAAATTTTTCTTCCTAACTTATCTATAACAGTAAGGAGTGACTTATCTATGGTTTAATATGTGGCAGAGAAATGTTTACAAACAATGAAAAATGTATGAAAGTTTATTTCTTTTCCATTTATAAATCGTTTAAATAAAGCCACTGACATTTTCCGCCTCTCAACACCATTAACTTTCAAAGCTTACTAGTCAAAACAGCACATGAGTGCTGTCATATGCTGCGTATGCGTAACATTTCTTACATTTCTATGTGACTGTGACCTTTGACATCCCAAGTCAATCATTTCGCCAGCCTTCAATATGCCTAAAACTACAAAACTTGCCTTTCCATCTCTCAAAACGACAATAAAATTGAGCTCAACGTTTTCGAACCTTTCAAAAACTCAACCCATTTGATATACAACCAGTTAGAGTGCGACCCCCGAACCCAATTGCACCTAATGACCACAATGTGCGCGACCATTAGTGAAACATATGGCCTGGCCTTCTTTGGCCTTTCGTAGACAGACAACTTTTTAGGTATTCCACATACCTACATGCATATAAATACTTCTTCTTTCCTGGCCCAAAATGTAACTTAATTTTTGGTCTATACTCAAGAGTAGGTTCAGTCCCCAATAAGCCAACAGCTGCTATGCTGCGCCCACATTGTTACCTGAATGGCTGAGATGCACTGAGAGAAAAAAGTAAGCCCTTTAAAAGCATAGTTTAAGAAAGCTTAGATAGAAAAGAGTTTTTATTCATATTAATCCACTTACTATACAATCGTGCACAATCCTTTGCCCATAATGACGAGAGATACTAATTTTTCTTGAGCACTTATGACCATTGCTCTGCGTAGTTCATGCTTAATGTGAGACTTATCTCTTAAAATAAACCAGTATATCTTCTTCTTCATTCTTCTTCAAAATTTGACAACACTCACTTTGACATAATACAGAAAGGTTTAATCACTACCTACGACTGGTGCAGGGAAGTTGGACTCAACCTAAACCCAGCAAAAGCAGTAATAGTCCCATTCAGTAGACGATAGGCAGAAAATAAGGTATCTTCGCCTTATGGGACTTCGTAATGATACAAACAGGGTAGTCAAGTAACTTGGACTCACATTTAACGGTAAACTTAAATTTGTCTCCCATGTCTCAAAAGTGACCAATAAATGCATCCGAGCCTTAAACACGTGCAGGAAGATAGCCAGAAAGCCATGGGGAACTTCACCCAAAATCGTAAAGTGGCTGTACCTGATGGTAATAAGAGCGATGCTAACCTAAGGAGCAATCGCATAAGGAACAAGAGTGTATGTAATCTCTGTAAGAACCAAGCTTACTAGGATAGAAAGGCTGGCCTGTGTATGCGTGTTGGCCTAAAGTTCAGCTCCAAATAAAAGCAACTCTTTTGATGATGTCAGTAGAAGCAACTGGCAGGGACCACCTAATCGGCGGTCAGGGCGCTGCTGTAATGGTCAAAACTATTCCGCTATTCGCGTAACCCAGAAATGAAATGGTTACCGAGTTCCACTTCAAGCGGAGTTTTTATCCATCATAAGTAACAAATGAGCCTGGAAAACGCTATACGAGGTGCATCCTATGGAAAGGCACAATATTATTTCATAGACGAATGACGGCACAGGACTAGGAGTCGTGAGACCGCGGATATTATGGGCATTCATACCAGCGTATTTGAGGCTGAAATTTTCCATATTCTCAAGCTCTGATCCAATACCATATCCTACTCATCCCAGCAGCGAAATTCTTTTGCCATTTCTAGAATAAGAACTAACCTGTTATTCTAGACACGTTTTTTCGCGCAGTGAACAGGCCAACATTTTTTTGGACTTTTTTTTTTGCTATTCGCGGCGTTGGTAATTGGTCCCCGGAGTGCTGTAGCTACTTAGACATTTTGTGGTCCAACTTGCTTGCCTGACGCCGCGACCTGGGCTTATTTATGGCACATTGAATGCGATAAAAAAAAGGCAGCTGGCTAAAAGGAATAGTATACCAGCCAACAGTAAATGTTGGCTTATGTAGCGTTAAAGGAACCGGCAACTAAACGGGTGAGTGTTGGAAAGGAAGCAAAAACGTATCGGGGGACATAGACGACTATACAGAAATCAGCAAGTGCACTAAATTTTATTTAAAAAATTACAACTTTTGCCGCGCAGTTAAACTTTTGGGCAACAAATTTGCCAGTTAAATGGCTTTAAAGTTTGCTGCTTTGTAAAGCTTAAAGGGAGACATAGACACACACAAGCAGTTTCCATGTTCATCTTACAGTTTTAGGCTAAGTTTTTGGCCAAACAGGCGAAACGTTGCCACTTAAGGCTGCTTTCAAAAGGTGCTCAGGTGAGCGTGAGTACGTGTGTGTTTATGTATGTAAGTGTGAGTGTGTTGGCAACTCAATTTAATGCTGGAAAAGCAGCAAAGTAGCAGCACAAATAAAGACACAACACACACAACTTGAGCGTATCGCAAGTCATGCCACTACAACTTGCAACCTAATAAATAGTTAAGCAAGTGAAATGAAAGGCAAAACCCGAAAAGGACACGGCCAACAAAAGGCAAAGGTATCACACCTGCACACACACAAGGGACCGGAAAGGTGCTTGCTTGCGTGTGTGCGAAAGCCATTGTCAAGAAAAGGTTCCAGCACATTTTATGCGTTTGTCAATACAAATCTAAAAGCGTTGCCAGACATTGTCTAATGGTCAGCTCCCTAAGAGCATAAAAGGAAAAATCAGGCCAAGTGTTAGCTTATTGACCTTCATCAGAAGAGAGGCCAGGCCGGGGCCAAAGTGACAACTGCCAAGAACGCCCTCAATCCTTAGAAGCTGCTTCCACTGCTTCGTCTGAGAGCAGCAGCGGCCATTTTGTGGCACATAAACTTAGCTTGTCGAGTTTCTTGCTACAGTGGAAGCTTAGCTATAAGGCTTTTGGTTGTTGGAGATTTCTTTTTGGTTTTGAAGAGCACATTTTTGGAGCATCTTGGAAATTAGAAATTGCAAATACAATTTTATATTCTTAAGTGTGAAGTACAATAATGTACATATTTGGGTGCCTTTTTTTCGGCTTAAAAACTTATTTAGCGCTTAGGTTTAGGTTTCGAATGAAACGAAATACATGGAAGTTATGCTTATACCTTAATTTGCTTAATCTTAGCATAATCGTAACGGTGCTAAAGAGGTTGAGATGAATGGACCGGTTGCCGATATTTTTTGTTGCAATAGTTTTTTTTTATGTATTTGCCATTTGTCAAGCTGATTTGAAAAGTAGGTTGATTTAGAAATTTAAGTGCTTGCACAATTTTATCTCGTTTACACAATAATACTATTGGGGTCTGTTGCAGAGATCTATTGTGCCTCCTACTGAGCTTACAGCTCTTCCGTCAGTTCTTTCTCAGAGATGAAGCTAATTATTGGTGATGTTTGCAACCGGGCCACGTCGGCCATCGAGATTCTGTATCCACCTACGATGGTAGTCCTCCTGCTCGCCTGGGCACCACACTCTGCTAGTGCTGCGAGAATTCCTCCTCAAGTTCACAGATCAAGCACGTACTGATGCTGGTGATGCTCAGCTTGTTCAAGTGTCCTTTCAATCCGTAGTTTCCTTGTTTCTAGTAAACAGACCTATCAGAATCCTAACAGAATTCTTTCCTAGTTGTGATATTTTCTTCAACCTTTTTAAGTTATAACAGCCGGGGAGTAGTTTGACTTTTCTGAGAAGTGGGAGTACTAGTCAAGTTCGTGGATCGTCCCACTCTTTCCTCTTCTTTTAGAATTTGCTTAATGATATTTCTGGCAATGCCACAAAAAAGATCTGGCCCTCACAGGGTGTTCGAACATCGTTTCTTGCTAGTCTGCCTGCAAGTTATGTTTCGTCGAGGATCCAATTTGACTCGGTATTGAAGTTTATTCTAGTTCCTGCAACCATAATAATGGAGTCCTGGCTATCTGATTTAAAATAAAAATTTAAAATTTTTGACTTTTATAAACACATTTCATTGATCTATCACCCGAAATTGACTAACTAATACTGAGCCAAAAAATTCAACAACTTTCAAGATTCCATATAAAGATTGTTAAGTCAACAAAACCAATATAGTTTATCTTTAAACGAAACTGCTGCGAAAACTTCCTTGTTTATCTCGAAGCAGTGGTCGGCACGCTGCTGGTAAGTGTCTGCAGAGATCGAAGCTCCTATGTACCTTAAAGTGGACCATTGTAAAGAAAAACAACAATGATGACAATCGATTTTAAGGCCATACAAAAGTCGTTGTTACCAATTGTCGTACAGCTTTCAATGGGAGAATGTTATTACGCATGGCGACATTTATTCAATTCCCATTTGTGACAAAATACCATCATACACACAAATACACTTACATAATCAGCTTACCTAATCAGTTATGAACTGAGCTTTGCCAAGCCCTTCGCTTTCCGCTTTTCGGTCCTCATTACGAAGGGGATCCGGTTTGGGTGGCATGACCTGCAAAGGTTGAAAGCAAAGGAATTTTCTGTTGAACGTGGGTCTTTTTTTGGCTATGGAGGGCAAAATGCTCATTGAGCTTGTTGCTTTCCCACATGGTTCAGCTTTTCCTAGATCATGACCGCTGCAGCAACCGACTTTACTAGCCACAATGAGTGCACTTTCGCCTTCCGATGACTCTCAGTCTGAGCCAACAACGATGTGCGGCGCATGTTATCTAGGATGTTCTCTGAGAGCTTTTTAACGGAATGCGTCATATTAACCAAGTAATGTGCGATGATTTAGCGAAGCTTGTCTCCGTACATAAGAGAGAAGCATTGCCCAAAAACAACCCCGAACAAAAGGCACTGAAATTAAGAGCAAAAGGTCAAAGGTCGATAATTCAGCTAAGCAAATAATGAACAACGAAACAGACGCTATCGTTGTAATATGATCGAGCACTTGCGTATATAGTGATATACTCAAGATTATGGAGTCTGACCCAATTTTCGCAGGTATGAGTAGTGATGTGCAAGCAATTAGAACGGATGCAACCGTGAAACAGCAGGCTGTGGTAACTCAAGCTCTTAATGATGAATAAGGGATTCGAACTAGATTAAAAACCAAGAAGAAATAGGCCAGGCGTATGGTATGTCCTTATAAGGTGCACGATGCTCTGCAAGCTGCAACAGTTTTGGTAGCTAATGGAATAACTACCCAACTATTTAGAAGATTAAGAATTGGATGGAATTGCTGCATTCAATTGTTTTTTTCGGCTATGAAAACATCGTGCGCCCGCGTTGTGAGCGGGTTAGAGAATACCACCTCAGCAGGTCCAAGCTTGTCGTATGAGGCGACTTAAAATGACAGGGTTTGGGACCCACCATGTAAAAACCAAATTCCCATGAAAGAAATACATTTGCATAAATTGTTTTGGCCAGTTAAGAAGAAGACTTCGTTTGTTTGTTTCAGATGTAGTCAACGACAAGGTATTTCTATTACAAGCTATGAGCTCTCTGCCGGCTCAAGACACTACATTTTATGAGTGTCTTACACAGAGAGAAAGAGAGGCGCAAATAACATGCGTCGACATATCCTGCGTCTTTGATGTTTCAAAAAGAATAAAAAGTAATGCCTTGAAATTGAGCAACCATCGGCAAATGGCTCATACCTTCTAATAGATATGCCTTGGTCAACGAAGGCACGAGGTCAAGTGCTGCACAGATGCTCCATTTTGTTTTTCACGTTCGAGTAACGGTACTAAGCTTCCAATGCCCTGCACATCGTTCAAAGCTCAGCAACCTTACTGATGGAGCTATCCTCCCTTCGTCAGCTTAAGCCCTAAGAACTCGAATAGAAACTTAAAGTAACGTTTTGTTTTGAAGTAATGCCTAAACATAGTATCGAAAATAAGTTTATCAAAGGTCGTTGGAGTCTTTTTTGACTTACAACCATTTTATACCCTTAAGCTAAAAAAAATAAGAGTGTATAGTTAACGCCATAGTATAATACGTATAATTGAGAATGCCTATCGGAACGATCAATAGGTACTTACTCCTTTGCGTACTACATCTGCAGTATTTAGCTTTAAGATACTGAAACGGACGTAAGAACCAAAAGAAGAATCAAAATTAGTAAACATCTGATTTAAGTTTAAAACCAACTATTTCCAATACGCGAGTGTCCACTGTGAATTCACATGCAGCTACAGCGATTTCCTCTTTAGCAATTGCTTTACAATTAGCGCCACTTCAGCAGTTTTGCCGGTTTGTCGTGGTGCCCTCTAATGGCTTGGCCATTGAGGTAACCAAAGTGACGTTAATGACTCAACACTGCAATTGAAGTCTGCCGTTACTTTCTTATTGATAGGCAAGCAATTGAAGCCAGTATGAGTATGAGTGGGAGTTTGTGTGTATGTGGGTTATGGCGGCCTATATGGTGGCCTTAATGGCCCAAAAACTGTGTGAGCCATAAATTTCTCGTAGCTAAGGCCAAGTGAAATGGCAAAAGCAGTGCATACGTAATGGCCAAAAGAGAAATTGAAGCTCAATTAGTGAAGGACTGAAAAAGTATATGAGGCAAACTCATTGCTCCAATTGCTGTGTAGTACGTGTCATTGAAACGAGTGCTGTTTATTTTTGGACTTCCATGAAGGGTGCTCAAAAAAAGCAACGAAGAACTAGAAGCTGAACCAACATGGCTAACGAGCTAAGCACTGGCTCATAACAATGGCGCACATACTCGACCAAATCTAGCGCATTTAATTGCAATGCTGGACACACACACACACACACAAACAAACACACACACACACAGACGCACGTAGGGAGCACCATTAAGCGCACAAGTGTTGCATACCCGCCGGCGCTGCGCATTGTGCCACTTAGTGTGGCATACAAACACACACACACACACACACACACACACACACACACACACACACACACACACACACACACAGACACACTGTCACGCATACAAATACACTAAAGGCATTGTGCATGGCACATGTGTCAACACGAACCGAAAGCATTTGAGTTATTTCAGAACACAACGTGACATGCATTAAAAACAAAATAAAAATGTAAATAAAAACTTAAACAATAAGAAAACTTTGCTTTTTAATTGTATTAGTTAGAGTGCAAACACACACATAAACACAACAAAACTGCAGATAAGCTTAAACAAATACAAAACATTCTCCACATATCAGTGACGAAGTTACCATTTTGTGATGGCAAGTTGGGGGGATGTGTCCAAGTATTGAATCCAACAAATGAATGACTACTCGGCAGTTTTGTTGGCCCGTCAGCTCAGCAGGTCGAAGCTTGTCGTATGAGGCGACTAACAATGATACTGGCTTTACATCATGCACTTACATCAGGCCGTAATCCGACAACGGATTGTAATAACCATTTAAGAAGAAGAAGATAATGGAGACTAGTTTTGTGTATAGAACATTTTAAAAGTAAATTTTGACCTGAAATGATAATCTGACCAATTCCGCAGTTAGTTTTCGACTTGTGATTGATTGATCTCCTATATCCCCCCCCAGTCTACGCCACGCATCATCTCAGAACAAAAAAGATGGCGGGATGTGTCCAAGTATTGAAATCCACATATGAATGACTGCTCGGCAGTTTTGTTGGCCCGTCTGGTGAGCGGGTTAGAGAATACCAGCTCAGCAGGTCGAAGCTTGTCGTATGAGGCGACTAACAATGATACTGGCTTTACATCATGCACTTACATCAGGCCGTAATCCGACAAAGGTTTATAATGACCAGTTAAGAAGAAAAAGAAGAAAATAATGGAGACTAGTGTATAGAACATTTTAAAAGTAAATTTGGACCCAAAATGATAATCTGACCAATTCCGCAGTTAGTTTTCGACTTGTGATTGATTGATCTCCTATATCCTCTCAAAGTCTACGCCACGCACCACCTCGAAACAAACAACAAATGACAAAAGGTAAAATAGTACAATAAAAAGGCCGTTAGTGCCTGACAATAAATAAACATATAAAAAACGCCGCAGGACATTTCTCCCACAACGTTCGCCATATTGCTCCTTTCGCTGCTTTGTGGTCGCAGCTTAACGTTTTTTCGGCTTCGTGACTGACTTGTGGTCTCTGTGGGCCCAGCAGGACCTAAATTGCGGGCTGTCAACAAATCCTTGTATATAAAGTATGCATGTATATATTTAAATTATTATAAATTATGTATACGCCGTGTTTTTTGTTGAGGTTTAGTCTTAGCTTAATGTGGAATTCCATGCATAACATTCAAGGCAATTATGGCTCTATGTAATTTTGACGCTTTAATTGGCGGGTTTTGAATTTTTTTGCCCAGTAATTTTACAGCACCCTAAATAATAAGAGCCAACTAACGGTTTAAGCTATAAAACATTGCAGCCCTAACAACATAATGACTTTATTTTTGAGTTCGGTAGAAAAACTGCACACACCTACAGACTCAATTATTAAGTACATACAGACATATAGTTAGTTCGAGACCCACTGTCGGTGACGTCGTTAGGCCAAAGTGTGAATTATAAACACGCAGACCGTGCGCTCGATTTAATAACCTGCGACAACAACAGCATAAATACCTAGAAACTGTGGACTTTATCAAGCCGACGATTTTATGCACTTTGCTTTCTATAGTTGCTATTAAATGAGAAAGTTTCATATTCTATTTGAACTCAACTATGGAATTGATCAGAAGAACTTTATCGTTTTTCCGAAACTATGCTTGAAGAAATTGTGGATACGTCATATCCTTTTGGATATTAAGTTTGCCGCTGTTTGTTTGTTTTTACACTGTACACATAGTATGTAACAGGCAGAAGGAGTCGTGGCAGATCATTAGTTCCATGGACAAAAAGTCTTATCATTAACTCGGTCCGTATCCGTCTGTATGAGTCACTAGATCTGCGAGACTATTAGAGCTAGCAACACAAAATTATACCAAAAGATGCGCGTAATCCCATGTAAGATGAAATTAGGCGAATTTGGGTGATATCTGCCGTTCTAGCAGTACTTCGTGAGCAGCCGTTCTGAAGAATCTATAAACTCGAAACTTAACAGAGCTTTGCACCTTACTTATGTTCATCTGCATTATAAAAATGTTTGAAATCGGATAAATACATCAAAACAATTGCTGATTTCACACCGCTTCGCCTAGAAAATGACCCCAAATTCCATCACATGTAGATATATGTAAGCTAGAGCTACAAAATTTTGCTGTGAAGACTAGTGTGCGCCTTATCATTAAAACTTTGTTCACCTTTTTTCAATAAAAGTCCCACTTTCCCCGCCATAATGGAAAATTGTCATAATTCTAAAAGTGTTTTCGATCAATGTTTATAAATTTTACAAATATTGGATCGACAGTCATGTCGAATTTGTGAAAAGAGATATAAAACTAGATACATTCGTTCCCATTTCACCGTATGCTTGATTAAGTGTTTATGGGGAAACAGGGTATCTCAAAAGGGCACCTCTCGACTCGCTGCATTACATTTTTTTCTTATATAGCGGGTTTTCCCGGTCGAGGTGCCAGTTTGATTCAACACAGCGACCTCCGTTAGTGCTGCGGCTACCAAAAATCTTGCGAACAAATGGGTAACTCTACATTTATCGATGGTTAGCGGCTGTTTCCGCCGATATGGCAATATTATTTTTTTCGCAAAGCAATTTTATTATTTAGTTGCTATTTTTTGTTTTTTCATTTGGAACACTGTTGCCCGCGATACTGTGCTGACTGCCAAATTTATTCAGGATATCCTGCGTGACCGCCGCCGCTTCATTGGGGCAAGCCGAGCTGGACACAAAAATACTGCCCTACGGCAAGGGATTCTCGATCGCACATCCTAAACCTCAATCATTTAACAACGCCTCTGAAGGTAAAACCTCAAATGATTGAACTGCGCAGCTGGACGAAGTGTTGACAAGAACATGTTGCACCATCCGACGGACCCGTTCAAGAATACGATGATGCCTGATGATGTTCAAGAATGGCATATAAAGTATAAAATGTTAATCAATGTCGTCACATGTTTGAAGCGTGTGCAGAATTTATAATAACGGCATCCCTCGCTCATTGAAGTGCTAACGTCACGGCATACACGTGGCATACCAAGTCGCAGCATTCGCAGATGCTTCACATAAATCGAGAACGCAGAAATTTGTCTTCAGCTTGCTTTCTAATGAAAAAGTGCAACGTTCCATCACAATCAAGGAGTGAGAATAACTCCAATAAAAGACAAAATTTTATATAAATTTTATGAATTTTGCATTGCAAATGTTCAGCATAAATGCTAAGGGCATAAGCTTAAAAAAGATTTCCCCACAAAACATGGGAAAAACTAAAACTGTTTCGTATTATGTATTATGCTATTTGAGTGCTTTAAAGTGCACAAAAAGTTTATATAATTGCCGAGACCTAAAGCTTTTGAAAAACGTTTAACAAGCATAATACTCTTTAAACTACTTTTTAGTTAAAGTATATGAATATAAAAAATAACCACGATTAACATCTAGAAATACGAAAAAAAAGTTATAACATGAAAAACTCTTATGCGAAAAAATTGTTCAATTAATGCGAGCTCATGTTTTTTCGCTCATATGTTGACTGAAAAGTGACGTAAAATGTGAAACCTTTGTAACGTGCATAATTTTCACGCAAAACACACACAAACACGCAAACTACGCCCCATATGTGTGCGTGTGTGTAATTAAGTGCACGCTAAAAAGTATGCTACAAAAATGTTTATTGCTTTAAAGCGCACTTTTTGCTTCAATCAACGAATGGGCGTTAGCCGCCATTTTAATTGAAGTTATGTCAAAAACAGACACGTAAAACTTGTGTCGGAAAAAAAACAAGAAAATAAAAAGCATATAACAAGTAGTTAAAATGCCATCGCTGCCATTCAATCAATGTGCAATTACGCATACGCCGCATTGGCTGTTAGAAGTTTTGCTACGCGTTTGGCAAATGCTTTCAAAGCACAGCAAATCCTATTTAAGTTTGCTTGGCATGTGGGTAACTGACAGCGAGTCCAGCCCCCCCCTCAACCGCCTCGGTCGAACCAACTGCCACACCCACTACGCCCTTGCACTCAACTTTGACTTGATGCCGCTTGATTTTGACTTGAGTTTTGCGTATTTATGTAAATTTTGTTGAAAAGCAAAATGTTTAGCTACTGATTTGCCAATCTTGTTGGCCCATGTCTTTTATCGAGAGTTTGACAAGCGTAAGTGTGTATATCTGTATGTGTGTGTGTGTGGAGGGGAGAACTCTGTTGTGTTTATATATGTCTGGGTGCCACACGCATAAAGCTAGAAGACATGAAAAGTTTTGTGTATAAGAATCGCAAAAAGAAAAAAAGTTGAAGCGAAGCAAGAAGCAAATAGCAAGCACTAATGGCAGGCTATTTGGTAAAAACATGGACCTTTGAAATTCCCGAAAAATTCCAAGATTTGCTAAAAAAGGTTGACGCTTTTTATACAATAGCTTTAACTAGTAGGAGAACTGCATATTCTTTCGTTTCATATGTTTACCCCTTTCACAAAGTAGACAGCATAAACTTACACAGTTTTTGGTTAAAGTTTGTGAAAAAGGGTTCTTAACTTCTCGAGACATTACGCAGCTCAAGCTAAAGTTGTTGTTAAATGAACGGCTGTAAAGCAAATTTAAGCTCCAACTTGGAGGCAAATTTAATCACTACAAACCAAACAGAGTTTTCATCATCTGCTCTGCTCACTGAAAAATCGAAAATAAATTACACACCTCGGCTTCGCTCTGTGCCGAACACTTTTTCTCGCTGCGCTTGTGTTATCGGTTTTGTGTTTTTGGTTGGGAGCATAAATTCTGACCGGTCTTGTAGAAATAGCTTAACAAAAACCATTTGGTAACGCGAACACAAACTATGTGTTCCTAAAAGACCAAAAAGAATAAACGGGAAAGTGAAAAGGTCCTTCCTTTGTTTTTGTTGTGTGACGTTGAGAAATAGTTGTGCGAGGCGAGGCACGCTTATTTCATAGTGACATACATTAGCATGGATGTGTATTCAAATACATTTAGTTTCATTAAGGGTTGTTTCAGACGCATATACAGGCGAACACGCTCACAAGTCATGCGTGTACACCAAAGACCTATTGCCAGTTTTTTTAATCTTTAAAGTGGTTTTTGCAAAACATGAGCGAATAGAAACCGAAAAAAATGATCAGCAAATCGGGCTACATGGGTTTTTACTGTCTTTCTATTCATTGTGTCCTGCAATAACCGGTTTTTGCAGACACACTGAAAAGGTTGACCTTTGCATAAAGCACAAGAATTTACCATAAACATGATAAAGATGGATCCAAAGCATTGCATAATGTACAGATCACCAATGCAATTGCTGTTTATAGGCTTCACAAAGGCTTTCGACTAGATCCAACTGGCGGTAATGTAAAACAAGATCGACATCAAGAATTACTGTAAAATGTCCTTTGGGTGACTCAAGCCACCAGAGTACACACCAAAAAAATTAGTACCAAAATACATCCACTACCACCATTACTGGATGAACATATGGGAAAAACTGCCAAACAGGAAGTAACGGAGTGAAAAAGTCTTGAGACTTGAAGAAGCAATTCGAATAAAACATGATTATTAGAAACAAAAGTTTCCAGCACCTTCAAAATGTCAAGAAAATCTCTAGAGCAAAAGACTCTCAGTTTACCCAATATCTCTCTAAGAAGATCGATGGGAATTTATCTTATTATTTCTTCCTTAAAACCAGTTCTGTCCTTTGACTTCAACACCTAATTAATGAGACAAATACTACAGGTGATCGAAAAAGGGAGTGCCTCTTATATATACATTATATATACTAGGGTACAAAAAAGGAACATCTAACAACCTTAAGATGAGCAAGAAAATCACTGTTCTGTCAAACAAAAATTTTTTAAGAAAATAATTTAAAAAAAAAATTTCAGTTTAAAATTCAATTTAAAATTTTTGATTAACATTTTTATTTTTTTTATAAATTTTTTATTTTTAAAAAAATGATTGAACAGGAGTCGTAAAAAATATTCATCGTGCTCTTTAGGAACATATTTACAAAAATAATTTAATTAAATAAAACAAGTTTTGAATGAAAAAAAAATCGAAATTTTACTGTATTTTTTAAGTATGCATATGCAAATATGTCATATAAAATCATTGTGGAACAAAAAAAGTTGAATACTTTTGTTTCCTTAGACGATATTTTTTTTTACAAAACTTGCTGGGCTTTTGCCCGGCATGACTTATTTGGAAACTGTAAAGCAATTTTGATCAGTATAAAAAGAATTTTTTTTAAGCGGGTATACGTACTTTAATGGGAAATTTTTGAGAATCTTCGAGAAACTGGGACAACTAGGTGCAATAATTTTGTTCGGTTTCGGCACCCGCTTGCATTTTTCTAACATATCTCTAGTAAATGCGGTCACTTCCGGCATCTCGCTCGACACCTTCGGCCATATTTCATTAAAGTCTCTGCCAAAAGATGAGCATTCTGGTAGCGGATCGCGCCTTGGAACTGGCTCATTTGCGAGGAGCGACAAGAGTAATACGCATATAATCAAAGCAGATGCCAAATTGCCAAACAAAAAAAGCTGATTTAGAGTACTGAAAAATGCCTGAAAATTTGAAACTATATAACCCCGCCTGCTTGTAATACTTAGTGACAGAAATGCACAGGAAGAGAAATTGCTTAATACGGCGTATGCCGTGCGCAGTATTTATTCTACGAGAGTTGGTAAATTAAATGTATATGTAAATAAATTAAATGTTTATATAAATAAATTAAATGTATATATAAATAAATTAAATGTATACATAAATCAAACATTTTCCAGTATTATGGGAAAAGATTTATTTGCTGACAATAACGCCAATGTACAGGCAAGCAAACGTTGATATGAATAATCGTAAATACCAGTACATTCTTTGGCGAGCATTTCCAGATGATCAACTTCGCACTTACCAGCTAAATGCGGTCACCTATGGAACTGCATCAGCGCCATATCTCCCAGTACGTAGCCATCAATATTTGGCAGAGGCCTTTAGCGTCACTATCGTCTGACCCCAATGATTTGCTATCACTGCCGGACATTTCTTAGTCGGAGAGTCCCTGCGTACACTGCCTGAACGCGCCGTTGACAACCACAACTTAAGCAATAAGGAACGGTTTGACCTCATCACAGCCGTCAAACAGCAGGTTAGGCGTCGCTGGTCAGCTGAGTGTATCCACGAGCTTCGCGCCCGCACTCAATGGACTTCGCCTTCGCCTTACTTAACTGAGGGAGTCTTGGTCATCGTACATGATGACAACTTGCCACCACAACATTGGCGACTAGGCCGCATAGAAACGCTTGCACTAAAGCAAGCCGTACGCTGCCCCCAAAGAGCTACGGAATTCTATACTGACAGTCATCCTGATATATTGGCTGGTAGGGTTACGTAGCACTTTAAATCTTGGTTATTGATTTCTCTGTGCCACGTTTTATGCCAATCTCTATTAAAGACTGACAGCACCCAAAAATGATTGAGAGCTGAGGTAAAAGCAATCGAGGCGGTGAACATCAGCCTAAAGAGCTCACGAATTGTAGACATGACATTCCTGTAGCTGCAGGACCCAGTAGCACCTTTATTCTTAGCTGCTCAGAAATGTGCAAGTGCGGAACTATGACCTGCAATAGTTACATCTTTCGTGTAGGCCGACAGAATTTCTTTGGAAGATGTGAACCAATAGCTTAAAAAAAGCCTTAACTTATTATAATTTAGAAGTATTCATAAGAAAGACGGAAAGGGGAAAGCATTTTGGATGCAATGCAAAGCGAAGCTGATTCTTAAAAACTCATTTGCCGAATATATACAGCTACTCAACATGCACTAGCTGTCAAGTAATAGAACAATTCCAGCTAAAATGACACAATAACTTCTGCTTGTTCAGTTTCAACATTAAATCAAAATGGCCGCTCTTTGAGGTAGTTTTTATCGAATTCCACTATTCCCTTCAAATATTTCACTTCAATAGCTAAATTTTAACGACAGGCAATCTTTTTTCTTTATAAAACTATAAAATAGGTAACTAAGACTATAAACAGTTGGACAGATTTCTAATGCACAAACACAAACTAAACAGTAAGCTGAATTCGCTAGATTAATAGCATTTAAAAAAACAGTTTTGGGATCGATTTATCCATCAATTGCATACCTCAATGGTCGCTTATGGCTTATAAAATCAGCGACATGAAAAGTTATGCATATATAATCAAACTCATGCGGCCATATTTAAAGACCAGCTTAGCCCATAATACCCCGAAAAACAATCATCGTAAAATTTAATATATTTTCACTTAATGCAGCCACAAAATCAGCTTAAACAAATAACAATATCTTGGCAGCCACTGTAAATGTGTCTTCAAAAGTCAAAACCAGTGAAATAAATTTAATAACGCATATACAAAAGAGAAAACTGTAAACGCACACACACACACACACACAGCACACACACACACACACACACACACACACACACACACACACACACACACACATACATACTATCAAAAAAATCAGGGAAAATAAAAGTTAAATAGGGTGCGAGCATGTGACGAGCAAGGGTTTAAGCAGCTGTAAAGTAAAATAGGGTGTAAGAACGAGTCAGATCGAGCAAGGGGCACGGAGTGGCGTTGCGGGTAAGGATAAACATTTTCCATTTAACCTAAAATTGTTTACAAAATAATGTGAAAATGGCAGCCAAGCATGTGTTGCATGTGTGCGTCAAAATGGCGATAAATGTTGCAAACAACAGCAAGAACAAAATGGCTGCTTAAACTTATTCTGTGCGTGTATATGTGTGTGTGTGTGTGTGCGTGTGTGTGTGTGTGGATTTATATCATAGTTGCTCTGCACACTGAAAGCAATTTCAATGTGCATTCAAAAGTTTGCTGCTTTTTAAATACTTCAAGCAATGCACATACAGCACAAACTTGTACATAACACATACGCACTGTAAGCCGCCTCATGCTGGCCACAATGTGTGGCTACAAAGTGTTTGTGTGCTACTCACCAATACCAATTCGTGCATTTTATGGCCATTTTTATACAATTCACGCGCACACATAAATAACGATTATTTCTTTTTCTACAGCCATTTAGACCAGCCATGCATAAGCTTTATGACTTTGGCCAAGGAAATTGGCTTGAAAATATGGCTGCATTATGCGAAAGCGTAACAGTACGTTTATTTCGAAATTGACTTAAATGGCTTCATTTCATTTGCTAACAGCATGTCAATATGGCATTAGCTGTAAAGTGTAATGCATTTTGTGTAAAATATAGTAAATGGCAAAACTCAAAAGTAGAAAACTACGACTATGTCTTTGTGGCAACCCTGGCAGCAGCTTAATGCACACTCATACTCATATGTTCTTAAAAGTTTCCACTAAATTAATCCAAAGTGGCGGTAACAACAACACTGTGCAACAAGAACAGCAACAACAATACTCACAGCAGGCGACAACTAACATACTATCAAAGGGGTAAGAGAGCGAGATGGAATGAGAGCGGTAGCGCAGAACATTTGGCATTTGCACCCACGCATTCACCGCAACAAAAGTCATCTGGTGTTCGCTGGATGACAGCAAAGTTTTCAAAATGTACGAAATTTGAAGACAGCAGCACACAAAACATTGCACACAATGCCAACAACAACAGCAATAACAAGCGAAATAGAATACTCAACTTGGAGCACCGAAGTTCAAACACCCTTTAAATGGTAATATAATAGTTAAACTTTGGAGCACAATGAGTTATAACTAGAACTTCAGTGGCATGCTGTTTGGACGACTCTCGGAGTCGTTTACGTTGATCTTCTTTGTTTTAGTTTCACTAGTATACAGAAATTAGACATAATAAAAATCTAAGTTCCAAGTTTAATTAATGTTAAATTTTAAAGAAAACGCAGCTTTTGATCTTGATTGCCAAGTATTCGAACTTACAAAGGTTTTTCTGCGGACCATCGACCAGTGGCGTCAGCATATATAGGAATAAGCATGGATTTTAGTCGGATAGAGTCAAATGGGTAAGGACAGTGGAGTGAAAGAAAGTTCCTTCACAAGACTGTTCAATATCGCTGAAAAAATCATGGAAAAGCTTTTGCCAAATTATTAAGAGTGTAAAACTAGAGAAATTTTTTATCAAAAACTTGATCCAGTCAGAGGTCTTTAAAGCATAACCTGTACTCATTTTTACCCACAAATATCATATTTCTGCGCACATTTTGGTATTGATGCGTTATCAAGCTGGCTGTACTGCGAGCACCCTTCGCCCTAGTCCAAAATTGATGGCTCTAGATACAAATATATATTAAGATAACGATAATCATAAAAACTAAGGGGTTCCGCCCCCTGCTCGTTCCCTCGATACTACCGTTTATTATGCATTTGCATTTTCGTATCCTTATCCATCCATTCTCAATATTCTATATGCCAAGCCCCCTTCCGATTCGGCCACCGATATTCCGCCTCTTTTTCGGCACATATACGTCAAAATACTTACCGAATAAATAAATGTGGCTGATTATCGTAGTAGTCTCACAGTATGTACCACAAAATATTTGCCTTCGTTTTAATATGATGATGATAATCATTATTTCATCTCTCATCACATCTTTCTTTTTTCACTCATTTCGTATCTTCTCTTCTTTCATATGATCTCATCTCCCAGCTCACCTCTCATCTCTCTTCTTATTTCATATCATCTCACTTCTTATTTCATATATCATCTCACTTCTCGTCTCATCTGTTATTTGTATCACCCATACTTCATCTCTCATCTTATCTTATATCATTTTCACTCATCTTATTTCTCATCTTATTTCTCTTCTCATCTGGTTTCTCATCTTATTTTTCATCTCAATCCCCACTCCCGAAACGACAGCCTTCTTTTCGCCAGGCCATCACTCTCAGCTAAAATGTGTGCGCGGATTCCTCAAGTTCACAGAACCTGTAGGTACTGCAACCAACTTCTTAAGAGTACGGAAATTGCCCATCTTTTATTAAAATTTATGTGGCTCTTACTTTTATTATTTCCGAGACTCTCGAGACTCACATGAACTTACAGATATGACTATATCGACTTGACTATTAGGCCGGATCACATTTGCCCATAGAAAAAGGTGGATTTAAGGTTGGAATAAAAGAGAATAAGCAGAGATATTTTTCTCTCAAGAGTGATATTTTGCCCGTATGACCAAAGCTTGTCGTATGAGGCGACTTATAATGATACTGGATTCTTTTGAGACCAGTAGAGCCCAGGCCTTAAAAGGTTTGTGTGTAGGGTTTGGGACCCACCATGTTAAAACCCAATGAAAGAAATGCCAGTTAAGAAGAATAAGAGGAGGAAGAAACACCCATCTTTACCACCGCTTTAAAAGTAAGCGCGCCTTCAATTTGTTAAAAGAAGTTATTAGGACTCGGTCAGTATGAAAACAACGTCATCCCGAATCCATAAGCAGACTTTTTCGTACCAAACAGTAGATTTTTTTTATGAAATTAAGTGTAATCTAGAGGAACCTGTGGCGTATGTAGATATTAGAAAGATTTAAGATGGTTCCTTTGATATGTAAATTAGACAATTTTTGATTAGAACAGTATCCTGCACTTCGTAAGAATGTAGATGAACAATTTTTGCTATGTAAAGAAGTTAGATCACTGCTCCTTCTATTTGTTCTGGAATATCAAGGAAAGTATCATATTTGTGTGTTTGATAGTAGGATAATATGAAAAAGTGGCCTAAAAAAGCATATCAAAGAACATGCTCTGTTGATACTATGTCAGACTTCCCACGTGTCCCAAATCCTACCGAATCCTGTCTTGTTGAAAATCAATCGGTACCACACTGAATTTTTTGCAAAGCATATTTATATTATGGCAACGACAACCGCATACGATGGAATGACGAACTCTATGAGCTCTACGACGACATTGACATAGTCAAGTTAAGATCCAGCGGCTCCGCTAGTTGTCGAAGGAAAGCGACGAAAGGGCAGACCATGTCTCCGTTGGAAGGACCAGGTAGAGAGTACGCTAGCTACCTTTGGTATTACCAATTGGAAATGGCTCGCGCAAAGCAGAGACGCCTGGAGGAGAGCTTTACATCAGGCCCGGTAACGGGTTGTTAGGACCAGTTAAGTAAGTAAGTAAGTATTTATTAGATATATCCAATTGAGCATTGCAAACTGATTAGGCAAGTTAATATACTATGCCACAAGGGTATAACAACAATGGCAACAGACACAACCGAGTAGAACAAATGGCAGAGACAGCGTGAGGGTTAACTTGGCAACGGCAGCGACTCAAACTGCAGCGAAGCAGCAGCTGCAAAGTGACAGGCAGCGGTAGCGTCAGCGAAAATGCTACCACACACACACACACACACACACACACACATATGACACATTGGCACGACACAACCTCAAAGTTGCAATATACTGAAAAGTCAATTGCATTTTGATGAGAAAAGCAGCAGTAACAGCAGCTTTTCCACAAGCAATTTTCACAGCAACTTTTCCCAAATAATGAAACAATATTCAATTATTTATAACAACAATGGCTAAAGACAACGTGTCTGTGTGTGTAAGCATGTAATGTAGCATATGTGTGTGTGTGTGTGTTAGACAATATGGCGGAAGACTAAGTCACTGACAGTTTTATTCTTAGACTCACTTGACATTTCAATTGCCGCAAGTACTTTACCTTCAAGTACCATTCAGCTCGAAACTAACTAGTTCTTTTGTTTTTTGTTAACAGCTCATGCTCAACCTAACCCCAAAAGCACTTGTCCTTAACGACTGTCACAGCCTTAGCTGTCGCTTACAAGCCGAAAATTTGCGCCATTTTTTGCTTGGCTAATTGCGCTCGACTAACTTGGCCGGGAGCAAACTTTTCAACAGTTTAGAACATAAAATTTAAATAAAGTTTTTGCATTTGCGCTTTATTAAAAATGCATTTTTTTTTAAACAAAATTTTTGCACACAATGCAAATGAAGTGTATTTTAATTTGCACATAAATTGGAATTTAATTTAGCATTTCATTGAGCACAACAACAGCAACTATGCAAATTTAAAATGCACGAAATTCTATGCATATTTTGTTGGCCACAAAACTGCCAAATATTTCATGCATTCAATCAACGTGTTGGCCAAATATATATTAACAATAATTAGCATTAATTGACATGTCAATTAATTATTTATTTCGCAGTCAAATTAATTATGCATTTTCCAGCTAAATGCGTCTGAAATTAAGCAGCATTGTATTATTTTTTTGGCTGATTTTGTAAATTAGCGGATCGCAACACGCTTTTTCACTTATTTTTAGAACAAACCTACATTTGCATTGCAAATTCAATTAAAAATGCATCAATAATTGCTATTTCTAGTTTCAACATGAGTGAGTGAGTGAGCCTCTCATCGTTATCGATTTCAGCTTGTCAACACCTTGTCAAACTTTCGAAATTTCAAGTATGGAAACTTACTCATTTCTACTATTTCAATGGCTGTCAATGACATCAATGGGTTTTGCTCTTTTTTGCCGGGGCGACATTGAAAAGGCCAGCATAAATGAAAAACGTGCTCTAATCAGGTTGAATGTAGCAGTTTTCGATTTGCATATACCTTTTAATGTACAGTTGGATGAACCTTAGAGTGTATATGGGACTTGTGTGAAGGCATGTAACAGTAAACGACATAAACTCATAATCTAGCAATCTAATTTTGAGATTTTGAAGCATTAAACAAGTTTTGGAGTTAAGAGCTCACTGTAAATGTATGTTATGTCTATGTATTCTTTCTAGAAAAGATGTTCATTCTTTAAGGGAAAAAAGGGAAAAAAACGTAATAATGACATCACACAAAACTTCCGGAAACTTCATTAAGCCCTAAACAGCTCTATTTTTAAAAGCGCTTTTCAAGTAGGGATACTCAAGTTGGGCCAGCTCAGCATATCAGAAAGCCGTCGAAACCAAGGTATACTTAACAAGGTAAAAAGAACAGCGCACTTTCTCTGATACTAACTTGTGTTTTCAAACCACAGACTGTTATATATATAAGTCAAGGTAGATGAATGGAAAAATATAAATTTGTTTTCGGTTACAGCTAACTTTTAGGTATACCTATAAAACAACAGAGCGCCAACAGTACAACCTTTAACAGTTATGGTTAAATCAATACTTTACAACATGAAAATTTATTTTTATATCATGCTTTCTATCAGCTTTGCTTATGAATGATACACTTGCAAATAAGATACATTTTATATTTGACTCATTATATAGGGTGTTTCTTTTGGGCTTATGGACTTTTTTTTTACACAAAACACGTGAGAAGTAATATTTGAAACAAATAAATCATTTTATTCAGTAGAAAAGTTTTTCGCATTTAATGTTGAACAATAATATCGGGCAATGTATACTTATAAAGGTAACGTCGCCGTTGAGCGACCCTTCTTAAAATTTTTTAAGAGTCTCAAATAGCGAAAGAGAGAGAGTCGCAAGTTACTCTCGTTGGTGTAAACATAAAGCAATGCATACACTTACACATATAACATAAGCTTAAATAACATGCGCTTCACACAACATCCCGCATTGAAATTCGCAAGAGAATGAATAGTTAAGAAGCTGCGCTGCTGACGTCGCAACGATGATGATACCTTTATAGGTATACATTGACATCGGTCATATGATCACCGCGGCTGGGTTTCAAAAATACCATCCGTTCGGTTCAATTTTTGCCCACTCTCTCGAGAACAAAAAAAATCGGCAAAATCTCACCGATAACACTTGTTATGTTAGCTTACAACTGCTAAATATAGTTGCTGGTTTATCTGCATAAGCTAATGCCTTCACATGACCTCACAGAAAGAAATCCAATGGTGTGATAACGCATTAGCGAGTTAGCCAATCGATGTTTCCATTTTTCGACAAAATTCGACTATCAAGCATTTGCTTCAATTGTCGATTGTTTATGTGGAGTCATGTTGCGCCATCTTGTTGAAAAGCGGGAGTCTCTAAATCATGAGTTGTAACATTTGAAAGGAACCAACCATCCAACATCTCACGTTAACGATCACTATTGACAGTTATATTGGCTCCGGCTTCATCTTAGAAAAAATTTAGCCGATTTTGTGAAACGTACCAAGGGTTTCCAATATTCGCTCAGGTTGTTCCGAGTTCCATATACTATAACGAAATTTTATCCGATTGTGTTGATCATAAATTGGACGTAAAGCGCGAAAAATTTGCTTAACCGATTGCACATTTTCGTACCGAAAATCTATAATTTGAAGCTGTTGTTCAAGGGTATGGTGATTCATGGTGAATTTGCGACACGAGACTGGAGAATTGCTGTCACTATATATGTCAAATATCGCTATTGGAAAAACACATGCGGCAAACAAAAAAAAACCCCTTTAGGTCACCGTATTTATAAGAGGTTTACTCAACAAATAAAGTGACCTTTTATAAAAAAAAAATATATTTATTTCCCTTCAAAGTAAATAAGTCAGATTTTCCTATTCTCGAAGCACTGATAATATATTTTTGGCATGGTCTTGGGCTCTTCCAGAGATGCGGTCTTTATCTCCTGAATCAAGGCGTTACTTTTATGAACCTTTTCCGTTTTAGGAGCAGAAAAAAGTAGTTGTGTGAGAGATACAGTGTTGTTTTTAGCCCAAAACTAAGCAACGATGTGGGAGGAGCTGCATTGTCGTGATGTAAAAGCCATGATGTGTTTTACCACATATCCGGACGCTTTTTTGGTATTGCTAACGCTAACGTCTTTTAACTTCAAGGTAATATTTCTTACCGTAAAATCGAAAAAAAATTTGGAGAAAAAACTTAATATTTGAACTCGCCGTGTTTTCGCACTTCTGGCCGCTTCCATTGGCGTGACTTCGACGTCATAACCATACATGCATCCTAGTTTCGTCACCCGTTGTGACCCTTTTGAGCAAATCTCGATTGTCGTTGACGTCACTCAATAGCCATTTCGGCCTTCTGACCATTTCCCTTAAGATGATTGGCCTTTGATAATCAACGTTTCGTCACCAGAAAAGACTCTGGATTGTCGGTGACATAGTTCAACAGCTCCTAAGCTATACTTACCCTATAGTTCTTTTGCTTAAAATTTAGCAATTTCGGAACAAACTTTGCAGTCACACGTTTCATCCATCAAAATTTCATGCCATGAGGCAACCGATATGCCGAAATCTTTAGCAATTTTCCTAAAAGTGATTCGACTATTCTGCATAACAACTTTCTTCACCACATCAACGCTTTGATCGATGGTTGGCATGTTGGGGCGTTCATGTTGGATATCATCAATAACATCTTCTCGGCCTTCTCTGAAGCGCATGTACCAATTGGGAAGACTCAATTTGACACTGCGAACAGCATTAGTAAAAGGCGTTTGTCCGCATAGTAAAGGTAGTTTGAGATAGGGCTTAAAAATGGGATAGTTATATGTGCCGATGCAGTTAGTTTTGCATTATTAGTACTTGTAAGTAAGACAGAGTAAATGTGGTTAGATAAGCCGAGTAACGCTGTTTTTAGTCACTAGTTTAAGTGAAATATCAACGGTAGTTTTGGGTTATAGAGGGGAGCGTTGGTGGCGGCTCAACTTTCGCCTGCCAAGAGATGAAAGACTTTTCCTACTGAAATTAATAATCTGCCAAAAAATGTTCTACGGCTCCCTAAAAAAGACAGTATGCGGCGATTTTGAACTTAAAGTCAACCTTTTTTAGCTATCTTATGGAATAATAGTCTAAGATCGACCTTAACAACACGATGCCAAGTCGTATACTTAGTACGGCAGGCACTGAAGCATCTTCTATTTAGGAGGTTTTTCAACAGCTTCAATAGCCTCTATGAAGATCATCTTATGCATTAACCAAATTCACTTACTTAAGCTCATGTTGGATACCAGCCTAAAATACATCTGATTCGACTATACATAGCTGATGTAGTGCCAGTGGGCCAACCCTGACGATAAGCCCTCCTTGCTGTTGAGAAACTAAACAACAAAATTTGTGAAGTTATTCAACAACTTTGAAGGGGCGAAAGAAAAGAAAGGCGTGGCAGAAGGCGGCGAGATTGAAGGCGGAATGGCGCGTGGTCGAGAATAGGAGCAAGAGTGAGATGAGATTAGATGAGAGCTTATTATCATCATCATATTTAAACGGAAACAGATATTTTGTGAAACATACTATATTAGCGAGCGTAGCGAGCAGGGGGTAGAGCGAAATTCTAAGATATAGAAATATATTCTTGTATTTATATCGAAAGCTTAAAAGTTTCGGAAATTTTAAGTGAAGTTTCAGTTATGGATTTCTAAATAGTGTAACTAGCTTTTCTGTAATTAGTATTGTCTAAGAATTTCCGCCTTTTGACTGACTATAGAGTATTTCAAAGTTCGCCTTATAAATTTAAACTTTATGCAACTCCAGTGCAGTTTTTATTACTCGCTCTTTTATGCTTTATTCAGAAACTTTCGTGATTGTGAGTGCTTTCAAATCATGATTGGCAAACATAAAGACAAGCGTACTCTACAAGAAGTATATATGTGACATATATACTAGCACACAAACACTTTTGTGCTTGTATTTTACCTTAGTTTGCATTTCATTACATTTTGATGTATGTTAAGGAAAAAGTTCTACAGTAAAAACTTTCTTCAGCGAGAGCTCTTAAAGTTTTCTTAATTATTGTCATACCCATTTATTTAAAAGTTGACAACTTAATGAAACCCTTATCATTAATTAACATGACTGAAGTGCACTCTAAGGAAATGTATTCTGAAAATGTTATTTAAATAACGCATACGTCACGTGGTCTGCACAAGTTTCATATTCTTCTTGCTAAATTGACTTAGTAATTTTTTTTAGAAATAATTCATTTGAAATGCCATTTAACAGATGACAAGGACAATGAGTACAACAAGCGGAACAACAACAACGATGATGATGTGAAAGTTTTGGCCAAGTCAGTTGACAGTTGCCAGTTGCCAGTTACCATTTGGCCATTGTTACATGTACAGTTAAAAACTGTTGTTGGCCTCATAAAAACATTAAAATTTTATGCTGACATTTTAAGTTTTGCATATATAACGAAATTTTCACTGTTTTCCATGGAATTCAATTAAAAAAGTTTTTTGCGACTGTCAGATACACACACACGCTCACATAGAGGTCCAAGCTAACCAAAGAAGAAGTGTCCACAGCTGTGATTCGCCCCATTCACAAAGAAGAACCTCCCCCCAGGAAAGACCTTAAAATGAATCCTTGAAGTAGCTTTTTAAATAGCAAACTAAACTTTATGCTTGTTCGACATTTCTTGCCATTTACCATAGAAATTTATTCGTTATGACAATTTTCTTGGCAGTATAAAAGATGCGCCCAACAGCCATAACCAAACACATTGCCTTAATCTTTGTTTGTATGTTTGTTTGGTAGTGGGAGTTACACTGAGAGAATTTGAAGTTGCTTAGTTAGGTTAGCTTAGTATTCGTATAATTGGCATGTTTTAAAGAGAGAACACGGTTTTTACATTAAGATTTTACAAAACAAAAAATCAAAAATAAGTAAAGTGAAGCTTGATACCCTTCTCCCACTAGGAGTTGCCAAATATTTTCAAGCCGATAACAACGAATTTTGTATGTCGTAGCAATCGATTGTTAGCATTGTTGTTTTATTTTCAAGAAATTTTCGAATTTCGTATTCAAGAATTAAAAGGCACTATTGACGAAAAAATAATTGTTCAAAAAGCTTAAAACCTATGTTTGAAAATATCGATAGTTTTGGTTTTTTTTTTTTTATTTTTGTCTTTAAAGCCCTTTTAAACCGTTTTGATCTTTTGAATCGACGAGATAAACATCGAAATTTTTATTGCTTACCTTCAAAACTGTTGATGGATCTATAATATCGATATTTTTTTGGTATTTTGAAACTGTATCGATTAATTCAATGGACTTTCATTGTAATGCACACATGCAAAACTAACTACTAACTACCGATATTATCGATCATTTTCGTCTTTTTTTTGATATTGATCGTTGGCATTGACTGTTTGATCGTTTTCCATAAATGAGGAAAATATTGAAATATTTGTTGTTCCAATGTATACATACAGAAGAATGCTATATCCAACCATTTTGATCTTCGTTGCCAACGCCGACAGTCAGACCGCCATAAGAGCGGTTGCAGCAACAAAATTGAACTGCAAACCAGTTCGCGAAACCTGAGTCAAATTGGAACTTATAGGCAAACGGAACAGGTTCTCACTTCGATGGGTCCCTGGCCTCACCAACATCCCTGGAATTGAGCTTGCGGACAGACTAGATAGAAACGGTGATCCAAACACGCTGAAAGGGCAAAAGCATTTTTGTGGGATTAGAAAACACACCATTAGGCAGCTATCAAGAGAAGGGGAAAGAGAAGGTAAGATCTCGAAATGGATTGCTGCTCCAGGCCTTAGACAGGCCAAACTACTCTCCGGCTCTTATAACTTAACTATGTTCAAGAAAATGTAACAACAACGAAATAATTCTGCTAGGATTTTGTCAGGTGTGCATACTGGACACTGTAGAATGAAGGGACACTTGAACCAGCTGGGTATCGCCAGCTCTAGTACCTGCAGGTTCTGCAAACTTGAGGAGGAGTCCTCGGTGCACATACTGAGTATGATGTCCTAGCTAGAAGAAGTATGTCCCTTTTTGGTGGATGCCTAAAATTTAGGCCGGTTCGAACCATTCAAGATAATTAGGTTTATATCGGAGAGAGGACTGGCTTTAGATCTTCATGGTCGCGGTGCAATGCTCCCCTATAACATTATTACTGAACCCACGACAGGGGCAAGGGGTTCATCAAATTGTGACTTTTTTTTTGTGACGATGGGGGAGAGGCGGTGTTCCGAAAACGTGGCGTCACAATTAAAATGTTAATAAAATCTGAAAAAACCGTTACATTTTCATGTAATGTTTACTTTTCTTTCGAATTCAAACATATCAATCAAAGACCTTGCATCAAGTTTTAAAGTATTGACTCTTCGAATATCAGCAGCGAATACTTTATCTTATGCTAGTTTCTGGGAATGCTCGCAGTTGTTTTTTGGTTGCACGGTTTCTAACGTCACATTATGGAGAGGGGGTTTGCCTAAATGTGACAAGGGGGTAGGGGTGTTCAAATTCTTTAAAATTTTGGTGACGTCATTTATGAACAATGCCGAAGAAAACATAAATTTTCAACATTTTTCTGGTCTTATGCATTGTAGATGTATTTCTAACACGAATTACAAATGACTGCATTTTTTTCTCAGTGTATGATAATGGCTGCCCAAAGGATTTCATATTTATTTTGAATTTTCTACTTAATATCGGTATCTTTTGAAACGTTTTCACAGTGTATAATCCAGCTTATGGCTGCCCAAAAACCTAAACAACGTCAAATGAATAAATTTATATATTTTAAGCGAAAACTTTTGACAGCGGTCAAAAATGTCGTCTTAATTTATTGTGCATATTAAGTATAACAAATTAATCATACGCCCTGTATTAATGCTCCAACAGCTACAGGCGAACTTTATGAGATTTTCATATACAGTGCTGTTCAGTAAGTCAACTGCCAGTCACTCAGTCTGTCAGTTAGACAGAGTGTCAAGCCTTCACTTCACTAAACTAAACTTGACATTGCCACAACGGAGGCATTGCAACTTGACTCGATATATATTTTCAATACTGAAATTGCAGTTTGAATTATTGGCAGCATAAAAATTGTGACAGCCCAAGTGCGTGACTTTTTGTATTGCGAATTTTTCATTTTTTTTTTATAAGCCAAGTCAACGTTGTGTTTGTCTATTGGTTATACAGAGCTGAATTTTACCATTGACACTTGGCGCATTCCAAGCGAATTGCTGTCCATTCAATCAGCATTTTGAAGTGACAATCATAATGCAACAGAGGCAGCCACCAAATTGCAGTGGCAAATTCTATGATTGACATTGACAAGTGGTTTAAGTGTCAGTTGGATGTGCGAAATGGCTTAAAGTATGGCGGCAGCAAAGGGAGAGTCAACATTAAATTTGGAACTGATGCTCAGAGAGAAGTGATTCCAAAATCCTTCCATTTGAGAATGTGGGTTTTACTAACTAAAATGAACGAATGGTTAGTTTTTCCTAAAACTAAGAAGTGGATTTCTGGAGCTGAATGTGTACCAAACCAGCTTTATCTGTCGGCAAACAAGGTATGGCGACACCTTGAAAAGGATAATACGATCATCTGCATATATTATTAATAGCTCTTGAAGCTCTTGGAAGGAAAAAAAGCGCATTGTCTACAGAATTAGACTTCCGCTAAGAATTAGGCCTCTATTGATATGGCTCAGCGACAACAGAATTGTAACTGCAATTGAGAAACAGAAAACTTGATTTTTCAATCTAAAAGGATACCATTTTGTGATTGATTGTGCGTAAAGGTAAAGCAATGTCCTTGTTCCCTCAAAAATGAAATTCTAATTTTTACCATTATTAATGATATGCACATGCGATATTTTGGCCCCTCATATGATAAAAATAATTAAGCAACTTTTTATTAATATAGGCAATTTTGCTCTCGTTGCAGTTAGACCTTGTTGTTTTATGGCATGTAATCTCATAGCACTTGGCGCTGTTTACCCAGCTCAGTTGAGCCCGCACAGAACCCTCAAGTAGTCGTAGAACTTGCAGAACTTACTTTCAAGAGGGTGTTTGCAAATCACTCACTTCATTTCTGTTCGGAGCACTTAACCCAAAGCCATAGCCAACCCCAGTGCTCTACACTGTATTGCCCAAAGTTTATGGCCAAAAGCCGCAACCTTATTGTCGCCCCCTAACAAAAGTTAACGAAACGGGAAACACAGCCAAAAAACTGGCCCGTAACATATAACATATTACGGCGATAGCAACAAAAATTGCACGTGGCCAAAAGTTAACTTACTTGTGTTTCTTTTAGTTTCTTTTAGAAGTCTTTGTATATGCTTTCCCCGCTTTATTATTTGCTATGAACACATTTTTCTAGTTTTTGCACGTTTCTACTTTATTACCGCACATTTTCTTTTTTATATGCTGACCAAAGAACTACAGAACTGCCAGACTTAGATCCGTACGAACTGCGGTCAAGACAGCCAAGGCATCCGTACCCGGCCTATTATGTCCGCCAGTGTGTGTGTGTGTGTGTTTGTTTCTGCGGTTGGTTTGTTTGCTTGGTCTGAACCATTTCTAATTTTGGGGCATTTACAACAAAATAATGTAATGTTTGCTACACACCGCACAAAATGCCAATACGACATAGATAACTTAACAACTTAATGGCTGGCCAAAATAAAGGCAATTTGGTGAAGAAATGTGATAGATATACAGACAGAAAAGGAGAGCATAAAGAAAGCTAAACTAAATTTTATGAAAAAAACTACAAAAATGAGAGGTTTAACGCGTCGAAATGTAGATACCCTTGCTAGATAAAGTTTGATTTATGATGATTAAACCAGCAAACTATCCATGATACCAAAATCTGCCACGAATATCTTGTTGCCAAACATATTTCTAATATTGATTGATCGATGCGATTTTATGAAATACTAGATAAGTTCATTATATAAATTAATTCTTCCCATTCCCCTTACCGTTCCTCTTCCTTCTCTTTCTCTGTTTCTTCTTCATACTAAGTCAAGCTGCGGATATTGGTACCAATATCGCTACCTCTACCTCAATTCAAATAAATTCTGTACCTAGTCAAAGTTTTAAATGTTAAACGAATTTTGTCGTTTTTGCAATATCTCCGAAACCCCTGAGTCGATTTTGTTCAAACTTAGATAAGAACACTCTCCAACATAATGGGAAGCTATCCCCAAAATTTCATCAAAATCTGTCCAATAGTATTTGATGAGAAGAGTCACAAAGAATTGGCAGTAATTTTTATATATATAGATATAAGATATATAAAGAATGTTTAGCCAATATCGATGGAGTAGCGTGCGGTACCATCATCCTATGAATGGGATTCATTTTCATGGGATTCATTGGTTTAAATAAGGTAATCTTTTTTTGATTTCGATTATGCCGAAAATAACTACACCCTTTGAAAAGAGTACCATCAGCATGAATATACACTGCTGAGCTGCAATATAGGATAACTGACAAGCAGAAGAACAATAAAAACAACTACATGAATTTGCTGAACATAAATCAATTTGCTGAGACCTGCTTGGGGCACAACCAAAGAGATATGGGTTGAGAAAGGGAGAGAGATTACTTATGTCAGCACAAAATACAAAGGGAATACAATGCTGAGCCCGAACTACCCCCTGTAGCTTACATGTAACTCCGAGTCTGTGTAAATGTGTGTAGATGACTGCCATACAAAGGGCCAACAATAGCCGCTGCGCTTTTTGCAGTTGCATTCAGTCAATACAACTACAATGACTACAATTGCCCTCCAAGACTCAAACTATGTGCCACAACTAAAAGCGGCCAAAAGCAAATGCAAAAGCATTTCATAGTAAACATGGTGGCAAAAGCCATACAAGTGTTGCAAATCTCTTGGCCAACTTGCCTGCGGTTGACTAAGCCAACAGAAGCCAACTTGGTCAAGTGTAAACCATTGGCTTAGGCGGCAAAAGTTGCAATGTCGACTGCCGAGAGTACTTTGCAACATAACACAAGATGCACAACAACGAGGGCACCTGGCCAACACACACACACACACACACACTTGCATACACTATAGAGCCAACTTCTGATCGGCTTATGAATGAGCAAATCAAAATCCACACACAAACACATACATAATGTTAAGTACAACTGACTGTATGCCACAGGCTAAACTGCATATTTTTAGTGAAAACAACTTTTTGGTGTCGTGATTTATGAACGTTACAACTTTGCCACCTTATCAGAGAAAAAGTTTTGCTAGCTATATAAGGTATATTTTTCAAACAGACCCCAGTCAGCCATATGGTAAGGCATTACTCAAGGGTTTGCAGGGTTTTAATATGCAATACGCAGACAGACAACCTATATGCACACATAGACGCTCATATATAAGCAGGAAAAGGGGCAAGTTGCGGATACACAACGTCTAAACTTTGAACAGAGTTATAAAAAAGTAGAGAAAAAAAAAACATTTTATCAGATTATGCTTTTAACGTGCGATAAAAGTGCATAGGTTTGGTATCCGGAGTGTGATGCAGTAGAATATCTAACGAGCGATTCGAATTATGTCGTATTTTTTTGCCGTAATATTAGCTTACAAAGCAAAACAGCTTATGGTTGACGTTTAATAAAATGGGCGTAGAAAGGCTCGTCGGAAAACAAACAATTTTTACCCTCTTCAAAAACTGACAGCAGAGAGCGCATTGATTTTGAAACAGGAAGAGATATCGACAGCGCTTTAAGGCCAGTGTGATTGTATTGCTGAGCATTACACTGCGCGAAACCAGCAACACCCACAATAATCGCAACATAAGCGAAAGCCAAAGCAAAGCAATACAAAATAAGCGAGCGCTTGCATACATATTTTTGCGGCAGTGCATACACTGAAAAAATTAATCAAGTACATTGTACTCAAAGTGAGCACGTCCGTGCACGAAAGCCGTGCAAGTACATAAAATCTCATTATAAGTACAAAATTCTTATGTTGAGTAAAAATTCAAGTTGTTACTCAAAAAATTAAGTTGTTTTTTTACGTTGTCGAGAATTTTTTGTACTCTTGCGTGGATTAGAGGTTAAGGTGGTGGCAGTAGAAATTGTTTTTTTGTAATTAAAATTTTTTTATTTGTTGTTATTTTAAATTTTTTCTACTTATTGTATTTTTATTATCTCTATATTTTATTTATTATATTTCTCTATAAATAGGATCGAGGAAAATTGAGAAAATCGGTGAAAGAAACTTTTCTATACCAGCATAAAACCAAACACAGAAGTTAACTCGATGGGATGGGCTCGCCACAGCTTTTCATTGGTGCATTGGGGCGGCGTGATCGAGAGTGTAGGGACTTAGGTTTCGGCTTAAACACTTAACCACTTTGCCACGCTAGCCAATTTAGATACAATAACTAATTCAACACCACAATGCACTTCCTTATAGATACACATATTTCAGTTGGGTTACAAAGAAGAAGAGAAATTTTTTTAAATTTCAAAATGCAACTCATTTTGAGTTTTTTGTACTTGATTTAAGTACATTATGTTCTTGGCTATTTTTGTTGAGTACAAAATTTACTCAATTGAAGTATTTTCTAAAAATTTGTACTCAGAAATGCTTGTTCGCATATTAAGTACGCGGCAACTCATTTTAAGGATGTAGTTTTTTTCTCTGTGTAGCTCACTTACAACGTGCTGCAGCGCCTCATTCACTCTCGCAAAAGTAGTATGAATAAACCACGAGAGTTTTGCTCATCACTGCTTTAATACTCTAACTGAAATTCAAGCTCAGCATTAAGTGCAAAGTAGATATAACAGTAAAAGTCATGCTTTAAAGCTCTAAGTTGAACCGAACTCAGCATCCAGTTTGAAATTGAAAAGATATAGAAAAAAGCACTAAAAGCTCAACTTTCAACTTACCCAACAACACATTAAGCCTTGCTCGCTCGCTCCTTTATGAATAAAGCTACTCTTCTTCTTTTCAGTTACCAAAAAATTTAAGAACGAAAGCTTAAAAGCTCAGCTTTGTTTATACACTCACTTGCATAATAAAAAAAAACACTCACACAAAAGTTATGAATAAATAAATTACTGCATTTTGCTGCGACCAACGACAACATAAAATGTGTAACAATACAAAAAATTGCGCGGACAACCCGCACGGACGTCATCGCGTCACATCTGTCAGACGAAGACTAAAATGGTAACTATTTTAGGGTAACCCAAACTTTGAGTGATTTTTGTATATTCGATCTCCGTTTTGTGCATGCTGTTCTTCAATCGACGCACAGTGGATCCAACTGACTTATTGATCGGCAAAATTGAAAACTTTTAGGCGAGTAAAGATATTGTCAAACTTTAAAATGCATGTAACAGAGAATTCCTTAAACTTCTGCGATACTTTGCCTTAAGTAAGATTTGAATAGAAGGAGCTTCATTAATCAATAATTTCGGAGCATAAATTGGGCTCGAAATGGGTTCAATTCATACATAAATCAAATATGAAAAAATCAAACTGAGTTGCATGTGTTCTTAAATTGCACGTTTTGATAAGATTAAAAAAAGGAAACAATTGAGCGTTAGAGAGTGCTCTCTCAAATTTGATATATTTCTTCCTCGTCTTTTGTTTACAGATGTGTGTAATTTTGCAAACCTAACTTCACTTAATATCATTTGAGTTTTTGCTACCTCAAAAAATTTACCTTGCAATTTTTTTCTTTTTTTCTGCTCAGCAGAAGCAAACTTTTTGCGAAATTTCATCCGTCTTTTTTTTTACACCCCGTACATATAGTGTACAAGGGTATTATAGATTTCTACAATGTATGTAATAGGCAGAAGGAGGCGTGGCACACCATAAGTTCCATAGACAAAAAGTTTTATCACTGACTCGGGTAGCGATCGGATCATGTCAGTCCGTCTTTCCATTTGTCTGTATGAGTTGATAGATCTGCGTGACCATAATACCTAGAGACACAAAACTATACCAAAAGAAGCGGGTAATCCCGTGTAAGATGAAGGTTGTCGAATGGGGTTGATATCTGCCCCCGTTTCCCCCCAGCAGACTTTCGCGGTTTGCAGCCACACCTTTGAATCTATCAACTTTGGCAGATGTCTGCATCGTAATTATGTGCACCTACATTATAAAAATTATATAAATCGTATAAATACATCAAAAGTTATAGTGAAAAAATGGGCTGATTTCACACCCCATCGCCTATAAACTGCCCAAAATTCCACTTAATGTAGACATGGATATATGAGAGCTAGACTTACAAAATTTGGAGACTCGTGTGACCTTAATCGTTAAAACTTTACGATTAACCTTAATTACTGCTAAACCTCCCAAAATATTGATTTGAAACAGACACAGGGTATTCCGCTGTGAGGCAGAGAGAGCGCGAGAGAGTGACGGAGACTAACCAAAATCTTTATCCGAACAATAACGGCATCGATCAGAGGTGCTGCAGTTGCTGTTGCCGTCTCACTTTCGCTTGTGTGCTATAAGCGCGTTTACAATTTAATTTGAGTTTAATTTTGTGGCCTTAATTATTTAAAGAAAAAAAGAGCAAAAACAAACACTTGGAACTATTTGCTATTCATGGCAATTACAATTAACTAAAAATTCGTCATTAAAAGTCAACACAGCAGCAATTTCGCAATTATTTATGTGAATTGATTTTAATTTTTGATTTTTTCACTCACACAGCTTGAAGTTGCAAATACAATTATAAATCAATACTGCATAACAATAAATAAAATATCAAATTAACACCAATATAAATACGCAGCATGCATTCTGTTTGGCCACAAATTGTTGTTAAACAAAATATTATTTACTTTAAATTGAAGGCTGTTGAAAACAGTCGCCACAACACGCTGACACACACACACACACACACACACACACACACACACACACACACACACACACACACATAGACAAAGCGCCCCAGGAAAAGCCGAATGTGGAAAATGCATGACAATTATTTTATTGTATGCACACACATATGCACATGCATATGTAATTATATTTTCAATGCATTTTCTTTAGGTGCGCACAAATGAAATTTTGCCAAGTTACACAGGAAAAATATGAAAAATTTGCATTTGTTTGTTATATGCCTTATAATACTGGAAAATATTCATAGTTACCGCATATTCGATTATAAAACAATTAAATATTTATGCACGCAATTTAATGTGGAAAAGTAATATTAAATATTTTAAAAGATAATTAAAGTTAAACGACGCTTGGTGTCGCTTGTGTAAGGCCAAACGTTTGGTTAACACGTATTTTTAAGCCAAAAAGTAATGAAATCAGACACGGATCAGTGCAAGGCTCGGAAAAAACGAGCCAGAAAGAGATAGTAGTTAAGGTCCAGCATCCTTGAAGTCAGACCTATTGCTGCAGATAGCTAACTTGATCAAAATTCATCGAACCAGCAGGATCACCTTGTACCAGTAGCTCCTGAAATCCAAGCAAATTTATCTAGCAGATAGTTGGATATCCTAGTGGGATATACATACGTTAAGCTTTACAGGTGATAGTTCATAAAGATTTTGATCATAAACACATTTTTTATTAAAACAATTGTGAAACTGCTATCCGAGGCAACAACCTATTTTTCTTCTTGACTGGCCATAGCAACCCGTTACCGAGTAGCGGCCTGATGTAAAGATCTGTTCCATGCGTCTCTGCATGGACGCACCTTCTCGAATTGGTGATACCAAAGGTAACTACTGTACTCTTTATCAAGTCATTCCAACATTGTATCGATATCATCTGCGTGCAACTATACACCCTTATAGAATACAGTCCCGTTTCGATGTACTTCGGCCTTTCGCAACACATTCTCCATCAAAAGATTAAAGAGTTCGCAGGAGAGGGCTTCGCCTTGTCTGAAGACTCGCTTGGTATTTTTGCGTGAGATGAATATTTGGTCAATGGTGACTTACCAGGCCTACCACCACTCTGATAAGGTCCGTTCAGTTCGTTAGCAAATGGCTTTAGTATTTCAAACAGTACGCTCGATGGCATCTTTAATGCAAAAGAAAGAAGACTGACACCACGATAGTTAGCGCACACCGTGGGGTTACACTTCTTCAGGACAGGGCAGATCCCACCAATGTTCCACTCATCGGCCATGCTCTCCTCTAGCCATATTTGCAAAAGAGCTGGTGCATGCACCTTATCAGCTCATTGCCTCCAGCCTTGAACAGCTCAGCAGTCAGGTCATCTGCGCCAGCTGCTTTGTTGTTCTTGAGCCGCTTGATTGTGACCCTAACTTCGTCATAGCTAAGCGGCGTTATATCCACGCCGACGTCTATAACTGGGGCTGTCGGCATTATTCTCACCATCGTGAGAGAAGTGTTCCCTTCACAACCTCAGTGCACTCTGTACATCTACTAACAGATTTCCCTCTGCATCTCTGCAGGAAGACGATACGGTACTAAACATTTCTGCCAAACGCTTGACTTTTTGGAAGAACTTCCTTACGTCGTTCCTGCTCCTTTACATCTCGATCTCGCCTCGCTACCGCTTTACTTCTAAAAACCAAAGACGTTCTCCCTGGTAGTACGTAAGGAGTGGGATATATGTTTCCTATGTCATTCAGCGCTAGCAGATTCTGAGAGCGGTTGAGTGAATTGCGCGAGAGTTGAGCGGAAAAGACTTCGGCTGTCTGTTGTGTTTGCAGTTATGTGATGTAAAGCATACCTTGGCTGCAAAAAGGTGATGGTCAGTATTTATGTTGACTTCCTCATCATCAATCACAACATGATCAATTTGATTTCGTGTAGATTGATCCGGAAACGGTCATGTAGCCTTGTGGATATCGGGATGCTGAAATCTAGTGATTCGTGCCGCGGCGAAGTCAATTAACACGATTTAAATATCACGGGCTGGGCAGCGCTCATAAACAGACTCCAGTCTATCCTCAATCGGGGCGTGCGCGCAAATCAGGCTAATGTTAAAAAATTTAGCCTTGATGCGGATTGTTGCCAGTCGCTCGTTCACTGGTGTGCACCGGGATCTCAGGCCATAGTAGCTGTAGTAAATGGCCCAGTCTGCTTTTTCATCGCATCTCCTGGATGGTGGTTATATCTGCTCTGCACATCCTCAGAGCAGCTGCCAATTGGGTAGAGGCACCATCCCAATTAACGTTGCGGACATTCTAGATGCATTGCATCAAGTCATAGTCCTTTGTACGTTTGCGTGGGGGGTCATCAACTTTGGAAATGTTCCTATCCGGGACAGCTTTTGAATCTTTCATTTGGAACAGACTTTTACGCGGCGGGCTCAAAACACTACACACAACCCGTTTGGTGCCCATGGAGGTCCGCGCTGCGTACATTAGCTTACTAGTCTAACACCGGGTGGCGATTAGAGCAAAAATCCAAGGGGCACTAGGTGGAAGTTGTGCGTCAACTTGTTTAAGGTAGAAACAGGTATCACCCTGGAATACAGTCAAAACACAGGAACCACTTTAGTGGCTGGATGAAACAGATCCTCCGGCATAGAGATACAGGAAGGGAAGTACATTTCTTGGTTTAAGCAAAAGTGAACGGTTTTTCTATGTAACAAAATGCAGAGTTACTTTTACAGTCTGGCAGCATTTGTTGTGCAGACTAACTGTCGGTCTAACTGTTTTATTTGCTTAATTTTGTTCATTGTTTTTCTTGTCTAACATGGCCAAAGTGTGCATTTAAGCTTGTAAGCTGCTTTATGGCCATTATAAATTAACCAACTTACTCTGCAAAATGCGACACAAAAGTGTCAAACAATAAATAGTTGCTGACAGCAAAATATTTCGTTGATTTGCTTTTACTACTAGTAGTCCGTCTCACTCAACCGCTCCCTCTCGCTCACTCTGTCAAACTGGCAAAACAAAATTTTGCCATAAACAACTTTTCAAATGACTTCCGCTTGGGACTCGTCGCCCTGGGCAAAATGGCGTTCTTGTCTAGCTGCTTGTCATGGTTTGTTATTGCCATTTTTTTTTTTTTTTTTTTTGGCCCGACTTTTATTTACGCATCATCGAAGAAATAAAATTGCTAGAGACATGCATAAATTGCCGTGCAAGGTGCAAATTGCTGGCAATAAATTTAATTAATGATTTATATTCTGCTTTTGTTTGTTTTGTCTATCTTTCTGTCGCATTTCCTTTTCCTGTGCGTAAAAGAAAAATGGCTGCCCATAATATTTATGTTTCAATTAGCGGGCGTGATTTTCATGCACAACAACAGGATAACAACAACAACAACTACAAGTGCCAAGGACAAAATTCGCGCTAAATTAGTTAGATTTATGTCTGCAGGTAATTTAAGTCAGATTTATGTTAGTACCTTTGCTAAACAACTTTCTAACCCATTGAAACTACGATAAAGTGTATTATCAGCCAATGTGGCAAATGCTGTGCTCCACTTAGCAGCTGCTAAGCTGCAGTTACCGTAGGATTCCCCTCTCCCCCCCAAAAATCCATCCTATGTGGCCACTTGCCATAATGCGCTCGTTTCTATGCAGCTGCCGTTTCGCTTGTACGCCATTTTGTAAGTGGCTTTGCCTTCTAACGGTAACCAGTTCATGTACGGTTTAATTTTTTGGTTTTCTTCTTTTTTGTGTACTCGCATTAGCACAAGTTAACGGTAAATCTAAAGCAGCGCACAAAATGTGCACATTTTCTTATCAACAAGTTGCAACGAAAAGTTTGCCACGAAAACTTTGTAAGCCCCAAACCAATGAGAAAAGCTTATTTCGTTGTGGAAAAAGCTTAAATACCCTTTTTTCGAGATATATAAAGTTATATGCCTCTTACGAAATTAAAAAATTAGTTAATGAAACGGTTATTTTAAGGCTTTATTTAACTTATCATAATCGTTTTGAGATTAAAGAAAGCTAAGAAAGCTCTAAAATCTCTTGTGAAATTTACTGCGAATTCAGTAGTTCCTTTCAGCAGCTACTTTTAAGAAGGCCACCGTCATATCTGTTATATTTCTTTAATGTTTGACTAAACACATTGAAAGTCCTCCGGGAGTTTATCATCAATGGAACTTTCCAACAGTCTAACACAACTGTGCAATAAGTAAGACCAAAGTCGACATGATTTCACGTCCTAATAAAGTAAGTCAATAATAGGTTCCTGCACACCGTGGTAAACAAAGGCAAACACAGTGCGGCAGCATTTGTTGGATGGATAGCAGTCCACACAAACAAAATCTGTAAGGAACGCTGGAAATCCACCTCTGGATGCCGCGCCTTAAAACACATTTTGTATGAACCCGATCCAAAGGCCTTCATATATCTTCTTCGTCAGAAAAGGGATGATCTGCGAACCCTGGTTGGTTGGTTGGCTGCGAACCCTGGTTGGACTAATCATGGGTCACAACACATTTGGCCAATACCTGGCCAATATAGGCCTCATTGACGACCCAAGTAGTGTAGCCTGTCGTCAAGAAACCGACTTCACGGATCGCATTCACTATCCGTCCTTTGCAAGAACATTTGCGCATTTTGGGAGGAACTACAAGGTATATACTCTCCCCGTAGTCGGAAATATTGTGTTAGCAGGGGACCGCTATGTTAACCAACTTTGTTTTCACATTCTTTTTCTCATTTCAACTGTGCTTTTTCTCTCTTAACTTCTTCTATCGTACATGGCAGAATGGCATGACTGCCTGAGTGCATGGAATGGGTCAGCTTTCTTTGATGAGCCATCTTACCCAACACAAATCTAGTCTTATCTAACACATATGTCTTCCGTTTGTGACATGTGCCAGAGATTCGGAGCATCTTAATGTTGTAGGATCTCGCTAATCAGACACATAATCAAAATGAGCACCAAACAGATGGTAAGATAAAGTCCGCGATCTGTTTGGGTCTTATTTTGGGCTGCCTCGATATGATTGGTACGCTTCTACCAAGGAGTTTGTGTTACTTCTTCTTCTGCTGAGGGGCGGACATGTGCAAAAGAAATGCTCAGAAGTTTCTTCCTCATCTAATTTCCAGTGGCTACTGTAGAACCATGCCCCTTCATGTAGGCAAGCTTGGATGCCAATCAGACAGTGTCCAGTAGTAGGTATTATTTATTGCCGGACAAGTTTGCCGAGCAGTGAGAATGTTTAGCACATTTTGCCAGCTAAGATTGAACGAAGGCTTATTCTGACTTTCTCAGGAACGATTGGAACAGTAGTACCTTGCCTGGCCAGCTCGTCAATTATATTGTTGCCTTCAATATCGCGGTGATTCGGAACCTAAGCTTAGTTAGGTAAGAACGGCTGCCAGGCTATCTGCCTGCCTTACTTGGACCGTATTCCGGCCCGTTGTACTACCATAGCATCTCGAGCTCCTCCCCTGTTAACCAATAGGTACAAAATCGAAAGGGAGGCCATCCACAGTGCCTAAACTCCTTTGTAGTTTTAATCAGTCCGCTTACACAATGGTCAGTTCTTAGCTGAACAAAAGCGTGTTTAGCTTAAATGGAGGATTTAGCAAATTTGAAGCTTATCCAACTATTTGAGCCTCCCACTTGAATGGACGATAGAAGAGCTCTGCTATAGTTAAGGCAGGCAACGTAGGCTATGCTTGTAGACGTAGAAGAAATATAGGAGGTTGGCCTGATTATAGCCTTATGGAGCCATATGTTGGGGGAGATGCCCAACTTAAGGCCTATTGTTTTTTATAAGCTGCCATAAAAACTTTAACGAAAAAAGAAAACCAATTTTTTTAAAAGATCCTTTATTAGCAGAGAATACCATAGGGAAGCAGGTAGAGTGGGAATAGTGGGAAGTTAACACCCTAAACCGATCGATTGAAACCACCCAAAATATTAATTTTTCGTGTTCCGAGGTCAAAACTTCTTAGGTCAGGTCAAGGTTTGGACTTAAGCATAGAACGCAGCAAGCTAAAATATTTTTACACGAAATACGCAATATATTCCTGTTGTGGTGGATTGTAAATAAAAAAGGGTGGCCATATAGCTAAAAAAAAGGAAAAATCACATGGTAACCCTATTTTGTCAGCTGTTTTATGGTAGATGTGTTTATTGTGATTGTCATCTTAATTCGCGCCCCGCGCTGATTGTTGTTGCTACGTAGCATTTACATATGCACATCCTATGCGTCGGCTGCTGCTAAATTCCATTCAACTGCGTACTAGGCTTTAACCTTAAGGAAAAAAACTTTTTTTTTATATTTTGAGTACGGGAGTTAGGCCATATTTACCACATGTTTTTGGTGTCGAATTCGAATCGGAAACCAAAAAGCTACCAGCATATCAGGGTTCACACTTTACCTCATAAAACCTTTAAAAAAAATGTTCGGGGCTGAGGTGACGATCCAAAATTTCAACATTTCCATTAAAATAAACTTTAAACTTGGCAGGTTGGTGATTCTAAAACATACGTGACCTTGATGACGTTTTTCGAGCGAATATGCACAAAACTTAGAAACAACTAGAAAGGTATATAAAAATTTCGAATCGCTGGCTTAGATGGAAGTATGGTTAAATTGACAATTTCTAAATAAATTTTTTGGTTTTTGGAGCAATACAAAATTTTATGACTGTATATATATACCATATATATATCGATAATTAGCAGGCCATATGGCTTGGAAGTATACAATGGCAAACTCTCCGACAAACTTAATATACCCTCTGTTCGGGTGCCAAAAAATAACCACAAAAACCCAATCCGATTCCATCTCTGGGACACAACTCGGTGCAGCCAACCAAAGTGTAAATATGTTGAGCTCTCAGCCTTTTGCATTTTAATTAAGGCCCATGCATTGGCGTCGTAATGTTTACTTATTTAATTGCACAATCGAAAAATTTCCAGGTTGATTTTCTCCGGCGGTGTTTGCCTTAACACGACGTGTTTAAATTATTAACAGTGCAGCGTCTCATGCAACAAGAAATTCAATTTCGTTAAAGTCAACAAGTAGTACAAGTATCTGCAAATTTTCGACTCAACTTGCAACGGCTGCAGGCTGCGTTTTATATGGATTCTGAAATTACAGACTCACTGGCAATATGTATGTATGTTGTGTACACTATAAAAAACAAGATTGCTTAAAACAGACACAAGCTGACACAAAATGACAAGAGCAGGCAGTGAGATAGACAGGGACAGAGGGAGAACGACAAGGCATGGCAACTCTGGCCAGGACCGACAAACCCAGAGTATGAGCGACATTTTCCAACGTTGTTGTTATTGTCTTTGTTGTTCTTGTTGTCGCTGGCATCATTTTACGTCATTTATCACAATCATGACATTGCAACATGACAGACAGACACACAGACAGTTAGATATACATACAGACAAACATCAGTAACGGCAGTTCTGGACAAATGAACACAATGTTGTACACACAAACGCAGAAAATTTCATAAAACTTCTAACTGTACGGCAATGTGGCGTATGCGTGATATGAAAGTCATTTTCAGTGTTTCCATGCAGTTAAGATTTGCTTGAAAAGTTTGTAAAATTTCAGCGTTGCTACGAAATCAATATCTATTTTTGGAGTATATGCTGCAGCGTTTTCATAAATTTTGAGTAATTCTTTTGCAAATCGAACGACTATTTCGCCTTTCAAAATTTGATTTCGCTGCAATTTTTTAAAAGAAGTGTGTATATATCATCTTTGCAACATTTTTTCAGGTAATTATTTTGTATCGAAATAAACACAGCTAAAGGACAATGTCCAAAAGCTCACATACCACAAATGCAATGATTCTGGTTTTTGTAAAGCAATGCATTCAATTTTCCAAAATGAATTATTTCACAATATACGACTGTTCGGGTATGTGCCCCCCCCCCCCCCCCCCCCCAAGCAACAGAAAAAAACACGTACACGGCGAAACGCAACATAACATAAAACAATTTTCTTTTGGTATTTGCACCTTTAAACGCTTGAAAAGCCTCTTTTGTAAGAGACCCAAGGTTCGGTGTTGGTTTTGCTCGAATGGGGATCGGGAAGAGGAAGATGAAGACGAATACCTAGAGAAGGGCAAAAGTGTTGTGAGTCAAGCAAGAAGGGGGAGAAGTGAAAAGTAAATCGGGTTATGATACACAAAAATTAACTTTGTGACCTTTTGGACTAAAAGTTCAGATAGCTCCAGCATTATTCTCCCTTGATTTTGTCCGGGTGCTTTATGGGCATGTATTCCCGTATAAACTAACAAAGACTAGGTGTAGAAGATACTAGAGCTTTGTCAGCTTCGAAGAAATGTACTTTTAGAGTTATTACATGTTAAAATGAGCAGATAAAGAAAAAGTGTAAAAAAGTACATTATGATATCACATCATGAGTTAGTTGTGATCAAATTTAAAGGTGAAAAATTAATTTTAAATTCACAAGATTTAAGGATTTTGGTAAGAATTTAAGGAATTTTGTAAGTTGTTAGTACTGTTTGTGACATCTGTGCCAAACTTCAAGTAAAAATATGCATTATAGTGTATGTGATACGCTTTGTTGTGTAAGGCACTAAAAGACAAAGCCACGCTCACATTTATGATTATGGATTTAGAGGGTTCCTTTTACCATTACCTCCAACATTCACCTTAATATTCCAAAAATAAAGAGTTGGGCTTGAATGGGTTAAGATTTTATTTTAAGTTATATAAAAGTAAAAAAATAAGAGTCAAAAAGGTTTAGCTTCAAATTATAAAAAACACTCAAGTTATTCAATGTTAAACATGCGTTTGGGCACAATTTGCCCAAAATACTGCATAAGGGTTAATGACCATTGATTCGACATATCTCGATCGGCAGTAATTTTCCCAACTAATAAGAGATTTTCTGACTTCCCAACTCTCGAAATTTCGTATTTGAATATACCGAAATACCGGTAAATCGAAAGCCGTTCTAGAAGAGGTTTGTTTTAGCCATGGTTCTGTTTTTTTTACGTTGCATTGTGTTATTCAATGGAGGTATACATCTTATGTGTATTATTGGTCAAATACTGTCAAAGATGATGCTTTAATTGTGTACAGCACTTTTCCTCATCAATAAAAAGACGAGACGCTCATCCATCCCATTTGGCTTAATGGCGCGAAGCATGGGTGAGCACGCAGTCTGATAAAAATGGCCTGGAATGTTTGAGCGCCAGGTATTCCTTTAGATCTTTTATCCTCAACGCGTTGGCAAGGACTACAGCATCCACTGGACAAACTGAATGAAGAAGCTTCTGCGAAAAAGGTTGCGGTTGTGTAAGGGAGACGACGAAGGCGCAGGCCATGCCGCCGACCAGTTAGAGCTCAGACTACCTGCCTTTTGTATCAACGATTGGACAAAGGCGCACGCAAAGCAGAGACGCCTAGAGGAGGGATTTACGTCAGGCCGTAACCCAGTACGGGTTGTTATGACCAGCCAAGAAGATGAAGAAGTACGTTTCAGTGTGGGTACAAACACGGGTATAGAAAAACAGAAATATTATTAAGTATACGCTGATTTTGCACTTATTAGTTAAACAAGGCCATATTTTTATAAAAACCAAAGAAAAAGCAAAATACTAAAGTTTGCTAATAGAATTTAAATGAAATTGAAAAACTGCTAACAAATTATATTAAGTATACGCTGGGTAAGCATTTTCTCGTCGATCAATGAGAATATAGATAATTTATTGCAGGCATTTTGAAACGTCTCATAACATATCATCATTGCAACGAAACTGAAGCAAAAGTCGTATTAAGCATACGCAGCGTATGCATCCATTGCTTAATTAATTAGTTAACATTGTGAACAATTACTGCCAAAATAGTTTGAAATATTAAATTATTACGAAACTATAATATTTCCTTTCATTATTCATGGAACTAGCAAATTGATTATAGTATTCCCTAAAACTGTTTGACTGCATATTAATAAGCTCTGCGCTGTGCACACATGAAAATAGCCTTTCCAAATGCCAGCAATTGGATGCATAAACTTGGCCAAGACGGAAGTAGCCCAAGACAAGATGAGCTACAGATACACGAACTTCAGACTGTCCGTGCGACTTGGCATGAATTCAGGCGCTTGATCCTATTACTAAGACGTTTATTAATTGAAAGCCATAGCAAAACGGGTGTATGTGTTTAAGTAACTAATATAATGACATGCAAACAATTTTCAATGAATTTTCCATTGTGTTCAAAATGAAGGCGCTTGTAATTGAACACAGGAGATTTAATGAGCATTTTGTGCCCTTTGTTAGCTTCATTTGCTTTTTGCTTGTGAGTGATTTATGACCTTAATTGAGTTTGGGGCGAATTCACTTATGAGTGTGTGTTATGTGTGGTTATGTTTATTTCATTCATTTGCATATTTTTATGTTTTACGTTAACTAAAAGCTGCCACATATGCATAAAAGTATTTATTTTATGTATCACATATGAAATGCACCTCCAGCTGAGCTTGTTGTTGTTTCTGCTGTTGCCTAACGAACTGTTACAAAACCTCCCAAAACACAAAACTCTAAACAAAAACCAACATGAACTAGCTCAAAAAAAACCGACGAGCTAATGGATATGCAAACAACTGGCTAAAGGGACATCGCACAGTGTCTGCAAATCGCAACGAACCGTAACGCACATAAATAAACACTGCAGCACCCTGTCCAGTGCCGGACTAAGCACATTCGTTGGCGCCCAAGGACCCGATGCAATGTGCGTGCTACACTACGTACCAGCTTGAAAGAAGACAGACTTAATAATGTGAGCGGATTTTACTTAATTTAGATTCCACTTTACTTTAGAATCGTTTCTGTTAAAAACTTGTTGGCATTGGAAGAGTTGAAATTTCACACCATGGATTAAAACCGTAATCGTATACGTTATCTAAAACAACCAATTGAATTTTGAAATTGTAACTGTACGGTAAACGAAATACATTTTTTTAGAAAAACCGATAACCGTTATTACTTCCGAAATAACCGAGTTTACACCGATCTACTTTTTTTCTTTGCAGAGATAGACATTTTTTCACATTGTGATTTACGTTCCGTCATTCTGTGAGGCATTGTGGGCCATCTGACTTTTTATTGGCAATATTCAAATTTTTTGAAGGAATAAATATATTTTCAAAATTTAAAATGTATGTTAAAGAGAATATAGAGTGCTGAATGATGCTCTGCTGCTGCAATGAAAAGTGAAAAACTAGACAACAAAATCTGTTTCTTTGTTTTTTAAGAGCTCTTCTGGCACTGTGTTTGTCAAAGAGCCGTTCACATTGAGTCCATTTGCTGTAAAGCGACCATTCCCAGACAGTGCTCTTTCTTTTTTACCAATTTCGGTTATCAGTGAGTCGATCTAACCGACACAGCAACACAAGCAGCATCACACGTACACTGTTTAGAAAAAAGACGCTTTTCCGCAAACATTTTGAATTTTTTTTTTAAAGTTCGCTCTACTACTTTCAAGCTCTTGAGTTTTTGTATTAGAATTGGTATAACCGGTGAATCGATTCGAAATCGATTATTGAAAAAAGAAAACCGAAATAAAACAGTTTACCGGATCAATAGTACGAGTGAAGCTAAGGGTCATTTCCAAAGTATCTTGCTGCGTAGAATGATAATCCGGAGTCAGAATTCGACTATCACTATCTCAAAATTCGGATTCGTATTCTACGCAGCAAATGCGTAGACCCTTATCTCTCCACAGCTAACCATGTTGACCTATGTAATAATAGATAGATAGTCCGTCAATTGTTCGGAACCGAAAGGGAAGAGGACGGCGAAGAAGAAGGCGAAACAAAAGAGGGCGAAAAGGAAGACTTAGGATCGTCGTTGGACTTTGCATCGATTTGCTAGTAAATCTTGCAAAATTGTTTCACGAGCGCGCATTTTCTGCACAGATCTCAACATTGATTTCTCAGCAATATCAATAACAACAACTATTGTTGATTGTGAGTGTTCGTTTTGGCATTCCTAAATCCGGACCTGGCCATAGCACTGCAGCTGCCATATTTGCTGTGCTACAGTTTTTTGGTTGGTTTTGCAGTTGCACTGGGTTTTGTTTGCTGTGTATTTATTTCATCTATTTGTTTTATAGACAATTTTTCTATATTTATATTTCATATTTCAAATGGTAACACACAAAAACCCAGCAACAACAACAACAACAACAAAAGGTATGAGCATGTACAACATCCATAATAATTGCTAGTTATATAACCACAAATGCAATACACACAAAGTTGAGTGTTGCTACCACATTTTGGACAAAATTGTGTTGGATTTTGTTGTTGGCAGTGTTGCCATTTTAAACTGCACATCTTTTAGTAATTGAAAGTCGTTGATGTGCAACACAGAACATACGATAGCAACATATGCAGAACATACTTCTAAATTTATTAACATTTATTTATATGTAGTTATTGTATTTTACAACATTTGCCCCTTGTGTCATATAAACATGGCACAGGGCACGCCCCTGAACAGCAATAACAGACTGAAAATAATTATTGGCCAGAAGCCTTAGCAAAATATTTACAGAAAACAAATTTTTAGTGTTTGGTATGTTACTATTGTTGGCAGCCTGTTCCAGATATTTGTCAGATAAGTCAGTAGAAAAATTGCAAACAGTTTCAAAGATTCTAGAGGCCCCGTTCTCCAATTTCCGAAGCTATAGAGCAGACACCACGATGGCTTACGTTCTCTGAATGTATTAAATGGGAGCAAATCATTTCAAAAAAGGCAAGGCCATCTTTGCCGAACGATGCAGCGCAAGAATCTGTTTTTTCTTTGTTTGCGAAAGCTGCTTTCCCGATCTAATAGATAGTCAAAAAATGCTTTCAGCAGCTCAACTTGTATACATGTAAAGCGAAAGAAAAAGGTATTCTGGAGACTAAGTCTGTGATGCCTGCCCTTGAAGGGCTTAAGCGGAAAGTACTCCGTAAGATCTTTCACCACTTTACATGTTGGCAACAAAGAGGCAGATCATGTCACCGTTGAAAGGACCAGTTAGAAGAAGAAGCCATCTGCGAGCGAGGCTACAGGCAACTGCGAAAATTTCCGTATACATGATCACATTGACAACTTTTCTCTGCGGACACACAAATACCATTGCAATGGCTGAAATTCTGCCAACGTCTTAGCTGGCGTTGCCGACCCTTGCTCTCTACTGCTTCCTTATACATTCAATGTCGAGCTACACGGCTTATTGTAGCTTCAAAGAGCATCTCGCTGGACGGCAAATATCAAAGATTCAGCCTAAATTATCTTCATTCTATATATTGCTGTGGTAGTTGGTCAGAACACCTGAGGTTTAATTAGTTCTGACTCGCTTCCACTAATACCAACAGGTGCCGACCTGATCAACGATGTTTTCTGACCTTTTCTGCCAAACAAAGGAGGCTGATCAACTTAAGTTGTTTTTAAATAACTATTTCAAAACCATTTTCAGTCTGTTTTATTCGTTTGAAAAATTCAATTAGCTGTTTTTAGAAATTTCAGTACATTCATAAAAAGCAATATGAAAAAAAAAGTTATACCCTTTGTTTCGTGCGACAGAGAGTATGTGGCGTTTCTTACGAAGAATTCATACCATAGTTTTCAGCGCAACTTGCGAAAACTCTCTCAAAAGTACAAACCATTTCCCAACATACTAAGGGACGAACCGCAAGAGCGTTCAGAAAGAAAACTAGCTACTCAAAGCGGATGTCTGAGGTCATGCGAGTTGCTAAGGATTCCAAAAACAACTAAAGCTACCAAGCATAGCAAAAACCAACATTTAGATTACAAATGTAATTGCTTGGAGTTGCAGAAAAAGCCATGCGGAAGTAGAAAGTCTGCTGGCAAGCAATCTTTTGAACCCCATGGCATTAAGGAACATTGCAGGATATCAAGAAGAGTTATGTCTAAAAGCAAGCACCTAAAGCTACGAAATAAGACATCCTCTGAAGCGCAACGCTTAAGTTATAAGCAAGTACAGGAATCAATACAAATGTCCAAGTCGGCTAAGCACAGAAGAAAAAAGCTCGCAAGGGTGAAACCGCTAGAACCGGAGTGCTACGGTTTTGAGCCGCCTCTGAAGCCAATGAAGTTTAGGTGCAAGGAGTACCAGAAAACGGAGAATATAATTATAAAACCTCGGCGTATAACTAGAGCTGCGGTCAAGTACAGCAAAGAATCTAAATATGCGCTTAAAATAGGACGCAACCTATCATCCTATAGAGTTTACGGCAACAGACATCTTGATGAAACCAGCAATTACGGCTGGGTGCCCGAGCATAGTCTGGTGGGCGATACACCCTGGGAAACATCGAAAAGCATGCTGCAAAGCATTTCAGATGAAAGTGGATTCAGCTTTGGGAGCTATGAGCTTAGTAGCAATAGACAAGTTATGGTTTCTTGCGCTGAACTAGACCTCGATGAAAGTCATCGACTAAAGACAGCATGTGCTAGCACAAACCTGGCCTATAGTCGTAAACAACATCTCAACCAGCAGAGCAATACCAGTTTAACTGGGTCAAGTGAAGCAGATGACGAGCTATCGAGAAGCACGCTTACTATTAAAAACAGATCATACTGCAGTTCCGGTTCGGAAGTCTGTAAGGTCTGCACTCAAAAGCATGCTGAACAGAGCAAAGCGATCAAATACGCCGAAAAGAGATTCGTAAAATCGAAACCATATGAGTCTAACCTGCATTTTTCAATGAAAGATGTCCATGTGCCGTCCTATTTGGTGCAGAGCACAAGCGGCTCTAGGAGTAGCTTCTTTGAAACAACCATTTCAAGGAATAATATGATAAAAAGTACTTCTGTGGAGCAGGCAGGAGACGCTATATTGCTCTCAACTCGGAACAGAAATGGTACCAAGAAGAAGCAGCCAAAAAAACAGCGCCTCCGAGTGACATGTTCCAGATCAAAACAAGTACCGAATAGAAGGCAACACGTTGAGCTAAAGAGAGTTATCAGCTACGATTTATCTCGTATGAGCTTAACAACTTCCAAAAACACTGATAACTCTACAACGCCAATGGAACCCAAAATGTCCCAATTACTGCTGCAACCCTACTATAGGGGTCATTGCCTCCAGCGAAACAGCACTGCATATAATAATAATATGAATTTGAGTCAAAAGGAATCCCTTTTATTGCAGATGTCTTCGATAGGCAGCATTGATGAGCCTTTTGAAAGAATTGCGAATCTTATGTGCTATGGCTTTAAATGGTTAATGAAACCAACTAAAACTGAAATAGAGAAAACAATTGAATCGCAAACTGCAGAGCAACAGGTAAATATGAAAAAAAAAATTCTACGATTCGAACCTGAAGGCGTTCCAATACGTACGAAAAACAACTTGAAAAAGAAGATAGAAGCTTATGTTAATTGGAAGCAAACAACGCAGAGAGAGATTCCATCTAGCTTTACAGGAAAAGGAATGTATATAATAACTCAGGGCTGTACACAAAACTACCGATAAATTCAATGTGGCCAAAAAGCACAGGCCCCAACAACAGTACGTAGCCGATTGATCCTAAAACACTTGACCCTTTCTAGATTAGAGACGAGACGACTGGAAGAGAAGCTAAATTTTCCGTGTTAACTTTACAAATCTAAGGAAATAAAAATATATAATAATATATTATAATAATTTTAATAAATGTTTGAATCTTGATAAAGCATAAATGTACATTTTTCTTTCTTCGAAATATCCCTTGCCTTAGTTTCTACTTCGTAACTGGTATTAACAAACCGTTAGTGGGTTACGGCCTGATATGGAGACGTTCTCCGATCGGTGATACCAAGGGTAGTTAGAGTGCTCTCTACCCGATCCTTCCAAAGGAGCTATGTCCTGTCGCTTCATCGCCTGGGCTGCGCTTTAGCACTGGGCCCCCTGGCAGCTGAGGAATAAAGTGTTACATAAGGCTTTAAATATACTGGATATTCCTGAGCAAATCGAAGATCCGCTTAGCGCCATAATGACAGGTTAATGAGATATGCTAACAAACTAGCCAAAATATATGAAGTAAACTTATATTCTGCACTTCTTTTGAAAATTTCCTACACAATGATATAAGTGTAACCCATATTTGTTGGTGAAAAAAGGGTCCAAAAACTTTCTTTAACCTATTTACATATATAATAGAAAGATAGATAGATATTAAACTCTTGAAGAAATATTGAATATTTGGAGCGTGACCGTTAAATACATGTATGTCGGTGCCCGAAAGTGGGATACCCTGTACCCTTTATTCCCGTGAAAATAAAATTTGAATGCGTTGAATGGTATGGGCGTGAGTTGGTTGATTCGTCAAACTACAGAACCTGGAACCCATGGATTTTGCATTAGCTGACGACAGTGAATTGAATCCCTTAGAAAGAAATTGTAAGTTGATTCAATTGCAAAAACGTTATCAATTAAAATTGATTTTATATTTTTACCAGGAAATTACTGCAACGCCAAAATGACCAGCTTGTCAAAAAGCTAACCGGCAAAGAACACAAGTTCCGTTACGTTATTTTTAAAAAAGAATATGAAGTGGATCATCTTATAGCCAGACTGGCTAAAGCAGAATACCTTTGTAAAATTTTAGGAAAATTTTTACAAAAGGCCAAATTATGGGATAAATCTGCCAGGATTGTGTTTTGTTTTACTTAGGCTTTAATGACGAACTAAAGAACTAGTAGCTGTCACTTCATGCCCCTACACTGCGCTTGTATTACTAACTTATTTCTAGGATATTATAATATTTTTTTATGTACTCTTGATCGTACACTGCGAAGAAATGAAAAATTTCCTTTTTAAAACTATTTATTTTAAACCGCAACTCCATCAAGCTTGCATATTATGAACTATTTACTGAAACTACATTAAAATAAACACCCGCTAAATTCTGCGTATAAATAGTTTTTATTTAATTAAATAACTAATGGAGGTATCATAGTAACTTGTAGGGAGTCCAACTCGCTGTAGCAACTTCTTAAGTCCGTTATTTTATCCCAACCTTTTACAATCTTCTCCTTTATCATTTTTGACGTAATGGTGTGTAGCCGGATCCTTCGCCCAAGTAGGTCCCACAAATGCTCTATGGGACTGAGTTCCGGCAATTGGGGTGGTGAATTTAGCTTTTTCCCACGTTGAACAGTAGCCAGAGCCTCGAAATATGCGACGCATGCTTCGCGTCGGAACTAGAATTCGTTCTCTAGGCACAACTTATGTGCACTTTGGGTGAAATAATTTTCTATAATTTGGATCTAGCCCATGTGGTTTGTTGTTAACTCAATAAATAAAGCCCCAAGGCTTGTTAAGAGCTACTTGGCTATAATAATCAGCTTCCTTTAAAATTATTCACGTGCTTTCATCGTATATTGTTTTAGCAAGGCGTTCCGTAACTTCCAACATCAGTAGATCTTCGGTAATCCTTGGGCTTCCGTCCATAACTATTGCTACTGATGAGTGAGCTCTGTCCACCGTCTGTCCAATTTCTTCTCGAAAAGAACTGAGTTTAAGCATAAACAACCAGCAGACTTCTTACATATAAAAAAAAGTTTGCATTTTGTAGAGAATTCACTTTCTGCACAAGTAGATGTCACAGTTCAAAGTCCATAGTTGTTGTTTTGAGCGAGCTGTAAAATTGTAATTTTTAATATACTTATATATACTATATATGTATATACTATATATACTATATATAGTATGTACATGAATCGTAATTACAAGATGTCTGGTCTATGTCAAGTCAGCGAAAACCATTTTTTGCCTCAATTAGTGCCAAGGCGTTGACTGTTAGCAAGGTCTCTGGCCCAGGCCAAAGCGGGCCAGGGTAGTCATGTCACGTAGTCTGTTATTCTGCTAACAGCTTGACAGCTCTGTCACTGAGATCTCATTAAAATTAAAAAGCTCAGCTACACACTCCAACACATGCACACAAACACACACACACACACAGGGCTAAATTTAAATACAGGACATTAGAGCGTGTGTATTGAAACAACACTTGAGGACTGGAATGCCTGACTGACTGGTTGACTAACTGCTTCAGGTTTAATGACTACAATTTCGTATGGAATTCTTAGCGCAGCAACACTATTGGGACTGTAAAATACGTAAAACTACAGGACATCGGAGCTGCAACTTTAATTAAGCTCCAAACTCAAAAGCAAATAAAACACATACAATTTTTGTTGTAATCGATGCAAGAGTGCTCGCACCTCTGCCACAAATCTCTGAACTTGTTGCATCTGCTAACAAATTTGTTTGCTGCATGCAGCTAAAAATTTGCATAATACAGCAAAATCCGGACCAAAATAACTTGGCTCCTACTCTGCTTTTCAATATTGAGTTTTGGATTGACTGACGAGCAAAGGATATTGTTGAGTACGGGTATTGCTTTGTTTGGTTATTAATTTACGGCCAGTGTCAGGACTCACATTTGGCAGCAAATGCAATTCTGTGATGTGTTGCTTCATTAGCAAAGCCAAATAAATGACAGCTATGTGGAAATGCTCCGAATTCCCTTAACATTTTGACTACCAATGGGAAACGCTTACAAACATCGTACATATATAGTATATATAAAGTGCATAAAACGGGCTAAACTTGAGCATAATCAAAATTAATAGCATCTGTTGTTGGACGAAAAGGAAATTTCAAATTAATATGCAAGACGTCATAATTTGCATTTAGGGTAGTTGAAATAATGGCCAAAGTTTTTTCATTAAACTGTCAAGTTTAACTGAATCTTTGGGATTGCTGGGAATTTCATTATGTTGTCTGGTAGTTGAGTAGAAAAAAAAGGCTGAGTAGAAAAAGTGCTGAAGCATAGTGAGAATAGTAAGTGAGTTGCATCGAAGCTAAACTTCAAATGGAATGTTAACTTAAAAGTGGGCCAAAGTTGTTCTACTGCATTTTTCTAGAGCCGCTTTCATAGTAAAGTTAAGATATAATTTAGGGATAGTGAGTGCTTTAGTTTAGTGTTAGTTTGATGTGTAGTAAGCAGTCATAATAGTTATACCCTGTACACAAACTACAAAATGGTATTATAGATTTGTGCAATGTATGTAACAGGCAGATGGCGTGGCAGACCATATGTTCCATGAGCAAAAATGGTCAGCAGCAATAGTCGAGTCGATATATACATTTCCGTCTGTCTGTCCGTGTTGTTGCGCCATTCCGGGAGACTATAAGAGCTAGATAAAAAATGTGTCTACCAAAAGATGCGTTTGTCGAATTATGTCGATCTATCACCCCCTTCTTCCGTGACAGATTTTTGCGGTTTTAACCCACACCATAAAAGCTATCCAATTGAAAGTTAGCACAGTTATGCACACTGTTACTGCGCATGTGTAGTGTAAAAAAAATTCATATCTAATAAGAACTTTAGAAGATATAACTAATAATGTTCCAATTTTAGGCCGCCTCTCCTATGAACTGCAACAGAATTTCACATATTATTACGTTGATTATTTTCCAGATCAACCCCCGTTCCCCCCTAGAACAGTTACCGTTATTACGCACATAACCCCCAACTGGTCGATACAAAAATTTACACAGAAATTTGATTTTCATGGAAAAAATGGGTACAGGGTATTCCACTGTCGGGCACCGTCCCGACTGTCTATATCAAATTTTTCTTGCTGCGTTTGTGTCCTCGTTTTTGGCGTTGAGAAATAGTTGTACATGAGGCGAGGTACGTTTATATACATTCATAAAGAATTATGTATAATCAAACATGTTTATAAACAAACTATAGTTTCATTAACGGTTGTTTCAGACGCATACACAAGCGAACAAGTTATACGTGTACACAAAAGGCCTTTTGCCAGTTTTTATATATTATAGTGGTCCTGGAAATAAAACAGCGAATAGAAATCGGAAAAAAAAAATGTTTTTGAACATTGACTTTTTGCGCAGCAAAACGGGCTTCATGGGTTTTTACCGTCTCTCTATTCAATGTGTCCGGCCATAAACGATTTTTGCAAACACACTGAAAAGGTGGACGGTTATTGGCGACCTCTGATAACAAGAAACGCTACGACCAAGAAACCGAAAAATGAAAGAACGTGGCAGATTGCCCCTTTCAACGATTTTGGCAAGAGCTGCTGGGACGAGTAAGAGGATGAAACGGTTAAGTAACTCTTCTGCTTATATCCAGCTTAAGTATCTAGATATTTACTTTTTGAATAACATCTCCAATTTGTATGAAATTAGACCTAAAAGACTTGGATGGTCACCCCTCTGATTTTGTATCTATTGGATGACGGTGAAGGAGTGAGCACAACGGACCAAAGTGTGTCAGGCAGATAGCCGTTCTAGCCCAACCTAACCAAATTCCTCTGTCAAGTGTCCTGCATACGAAATGGACTATAGTCAAAGTGCATATAACATTGAAATTGCAACTCGAAACTCTCTCCGGTAATCTCGTTCGCTAACTAATCCCCTTGTCTTGCTCTGCTGCATTTGCAATCGACTTTAGGCTTTAGCTACATCAACTATTTTTAGTTGTCACTAGTTGTTAGCGGGGTACCTTTACCCTTTGTTGTTGTCGTTTTTACTGTTGTTGTAGTTGCCTTCACCTGCAAAATGGACGCAAGACGCTTTTTGTCAACGCAGAATGTCAACGCCGCTGGCTTAGTTTGGTTTTCAAAGCATTCATTGTTACACCGAAAAAAAAGATCGTTAAAAAGAGAAAAACTAAAAATGAAATGCGATGCCAGTTACAAGTAAAAATGCACTGGGAAAAAAAGTAGAGCAAAACAAAAACATTGAGATAACGTGAAAAAATAGTTTTCATTTGCGCCATTTCTGTCATTTTTCGTTGAGCTGAGCTGAGTTGTGGCTGTTGTTGTTGTTGCCAACGCTGTGTACTTTGCAACGGAAACGGAAACGCAACGCCATTGTCCTCGCAATGCCACAGTGTGCGCAGCCCACGGCTGCCCCAAACTCAGCTTGCCTCTGTTATTGTCATTGGAGCAAAACATTTCCGTTGACATGAATTTCGCTTTAGCGCTCGCTGCGTTTTGTTACGCTTTTTCATCATCATTCCACTTGGACTTCCTTTGGTTTTACTGTATTCTTCTTCTTTCTTTTTTCTCGTCCTCAGCAGTGGGCGGAGTATTACACTTCAGCTGCAGTTTTTGTATTTTTGCATGCCAGAAGTTGTAATTAAAACGGATTTGTTTACACGGTAGGACAATGCGCAAGGACCTGGTCAGTGGGCGCTGGGGAATTACTTTATTTTTTCAATTTATAGTAGATATTTAGCGCGCTAATTGCAGGAGCTGCGTTATTTTACAAGTACTTTTTCTGTAAGCACTTAAAGCGTCCAATCAAAAGATTTCTAGAAAGCAGCTAGAAACGTTACCCCGTGAAAGCCCATTGGACAAAGTTTGTTTTTCCCACTTCAAATGGCTGTAACTTTTAAGAGATGGTACTTGCATCATGAGTGATTGGCACCAATGGGAACCAAGAATCGGCGAAGGTTTGTTGCTCCAACTTCATATAGCTATAACCTGAAAAATAGGAGATATGGAGAAAACAAACAAAACAATGGCAACCAAGAATCGGCGAAGGTTTGTTGCTCCAACTTCATATGGATATTACCTGGAAAGTAGGAGAGATGGAGAAAGCAACCATAGAAGGTGTGTTTTTCCAACTTCAACGGCTATATCTAGAAAACTAGAAAAGAACGTAACCAAGGAAAGATTTGAATCACTCGGTTAACAACGATGGTTTTGTACTATGGTAAAGCCAATCAAATAACTTTTAAATAAGAAGAGATAGAATAAGACTGAGCATGCATTTGGATCGCTATAACGAGTTATAGGTAACAAGTGGAACCACATGAGAGCAAGTTGCTTGAATTTGGATGGGAGGCCATTCCTAAGTTTAAATCATTATTGAATATTGAGGTAGAAAACCAGAAACCAGGACCATCCTTAAAAATTAGTTCACTGTTTTCCATTGGCAACTTCACTTAGCATTTATTTCATAATAAGTGGAATTTTATTTCTTTTGAAGAATCTTAAAATTTAACTCTAAATGAATTGAAGCAACAAGCATAAAATGCAAGATTCTATACATAGACCCAGTCGCTGGTAGCTGGAGTCCAGCTCACAAGCTCTTTCTCAACAAAACAGATAGCAATCTCTTTGTTGGCGGATTCTACAGCTTCGGAGCCATGGATAATGTTACGTCCAACCTGAACGGTCTTAACAACGTTCATAGACATGAGTGTTCCAGGACAGGCGGAAACACCACTTTGCGTTTCGGCGGTCAAACTTCACATTTGGTACAAAACTATACGCAGGCATCGAGAAAAGCGGGAACTCTGGCTATTAGTGACCAAATCCCATTTTGTTCGTCCAGACTACGTTGTTGTTGAGTTTGCTATCTGTTTTCATTGCCTCTTGTCGTACAAACACGTCAAGAGGGGTAAGATTTAACAGTGCTCATAGCGCCTATAAACCCTAAGCAGGCACTGTTCTCTTCCAACTACTTTTAGACATTCATACCATACCATCATACCAGTGATTCCGCAGGCTTGAAGATCGGTAGATCTGACTTTATAGTGCCGATTGCTGTAATGTCAGCCAATCACAGCTCGCTCCTTATCTCTGCCGTTATACTACTGTGGTCTGTTGTTGGTTTGTTTGTGCTTCTATTTTGTGTTTTGTTATTGTAGTGCATATAAGCTAGAATATAACGGGGACTTGCCTACGTCTTGTTTCATACGTTTACTGTACCGTGGTTCGAGGTCTATATGTTTTATGTTTAAACTTAAGTTAAGTTTGAACGTCCGTTTGCTCTTCGCAAGGTAATCGTCTTTACAAAGCATCTGGTGGTAGGTACAAAGCTTTCTTTTGCTTGATTGCACATTTCTTTGTACCCAAAACCCTTTATGTTATGGGGAATAAAAGGATGGTATTTTGAGACTAATTTGAACTTTAATTTCATTAATGGCATATTAAGTGCTCGGAAACTCAATTTCAAAACGTTGTTTTGTTCATGTTGTACGGCTTATCTGCAGGAACTATCATAGAAAAACAAATTTTGACTACGAATTTCGTTTAATTTTGTCCAAATTACCGTAGAACGGTACCTTGTAATAAAGCATTAAATGGGTTAAAACAATGTAAGGCATTTAACAGCTCCGTTTTGGGGTTTTTTAAATATTAATTAAACTCAAATGGTAATAACATTAGCCCCGATTCAATTTCAATTACCAATCAAAGGGCTAAATGGGACAGCAACTGGAACGCAAATCATGCAATGCCTTTTAGCTGATTGAAATGCAGAAAAAATCGAAATCCAATTTGTTGAAATTCGTATTGGCATGGCCAAATGTAACAAATCAATCAGAAACAGCTGCTTCTCGTTTTGTCAGTGTATGTGCATGTACATAAGAGTGTAACAGTAGCTGTTACCTCTGTCCATTCAAATAGAACACGTAATGTATCAAATGTAACAATCTGTTCTGTGGTTTATTCATCTGCATTCAATTTGAGCAATGGCCAATGCATATATTTCAATGTGAAACTTGATCAAATTAGACATTCAACATGAAACCATAGCACAAATACACGAAACCTCAATGAATGTTACAAAGCAGTAACTATGAATTGAGCTGATTCAACACATAGACACAGCTAATCTGAATGTCCTTATTTAAATAAAAATTTCGTTTTTGTTTATGTGAATGTGATTAGTTGATGTGTTGAAAGACGGTTAACGGACTTGGACAAAATGGGCGAAAGGGACGAACTTTGAGTTTTAAATCGAAAATGTGTTGATTCAAAGATTATTCCCTGAAACTAAGACCTTAAGGGCCTTTTTTTAGCTAAAAGTTTGAAAATTTTATTTGATGATTTGACTTCCTTACTTAACTGGCTATAACAACCCGTTAGCGGGTTACGGCCTGATGTAAAGCTGTCCTCCAAGCGTCTCTGCTTTGCGCGAGCCTTTTCCAATTGGTGATACCAAAGGTAGCTAGTGTTCTCTCTACCTGATCCTTCCAACGGAGAAATGGTCTCCCTTCCTATCCGAGGCAGCTTTAGAATCTTTCATTGGAGGAGGAAACCGTACGCACAACCAATTTTGAGCTCAGCGAGGGCTTCGCTGCGCAAATTAGCTCACTGACACAGGGTGGCGATAAGAACAGTTATCCAGGGTGCGTCAACTTGGTTAAGATAGAGACAGGTATGACCGTGGCTATTCCCGAGTGAACCCCCGCCCCCCAGAACACAGGCCCTACCTACTGCTTTATGAGACGAAAATAGGCTGCCATATTACTAAAACAATGAACTGTTTAAAAGGCAAATGAAGTATATCTACCGCATACGGTAGAGCTAGTGCCATTTTTATACCCTGCCCATAAAGAAATTCATGTATTTCTATATCCCGGACAACATAGGACTGGGGACACCACATTTGCCCAACCTATTCCATACGCAGAACGGTAGTTCGTTGAATTGGATAAAGAGAACTGAAAACATGTGTAAAAAACCAGGCGGAACGAAATCACATTTTCACAACTGCATAGATTTATCATATTTTTTGTAGGAAAACAGGTATATGGTATCCCTTGTTTATGAATCTCACTGCAGTATAGATAATTTTATTCCTTTTATTTGCTTTTCTTTTGTTTTTCATTGAATTGTGACACGTAATAACATCTTCCACAAACAACGCACAATGTGAGTTCATTTCATTACCGATCACTAATATAGTCGCTGCTTTAGGTTTGCCGGGTCTCAACAGTACTTTTTTTCGCGTAAATAGAAACCGGTAGTTCGTAAGTACTTACTTTGTGTATTTACTTTGTTACTGTGGTCTTAGGCAAATGAGTTGTAGAGGCCGAAAGTCGTGGAAGAAGAAGAAATTGCGATTAGAAGTTTCGCTTACTTGGAATCCACCTATCGTTAACAGTTCTTTTCTTCGAAACTCGTCAGAGATTTATGAATTAAAAACCTTTGTGTACGTCTCATATGCTGCGGGCAGTCTATATTTTTCATACTTTATTATAAGTATCGATAAATTTAAAAGAGGAATACCTGAAAGCATACTTAAAACCATACTACTTTTGTGTAGCTTTGCTTCTTTCACATATTTGTATAGTATAAACATTTTAGAAACACTTAATTCATAATGATTTATAGATGGAGCGTATCTTTTTCCGAGTGCTCTAGACTTTAGCTATGATATGGCACGTGGTTGTAGCCTCCACAATTGCATTTACATAAATTGTTTGGCGTCCAAAGCATGGAAGATGCAAATTCAATTTGGATTTTATACAGCGCCATTTTTTTTTCTCTCTCTCTCTCCCACTTTCTTTCTCTGTGCAACTCTTTCCTACTATTTGGCTTCCTTAGCATGGCTGCATTCAGCTATTGTCATGTTGCAAGTTGCCTCCGGGGCATGACCAAAATGAAATTAAGCCGAAACGAGTCGAGCCTCCTACTCCGATTCCTATTCCTGGTTCTCTTCCACTATAAACAATGCTGAGACTGTAACTTAGTTCAAGCTGTCGCAGCAATTTTTTTCCATGCACTTGGCCCCCATTCGTGCCACTTGCTACTTGCTACTGGGCCTAGAAAATATGACAGTTTATATGACCAAAGCAATTTTAAGCATTAAGTAAGCATTTTTTTGTTGCAAAAAGCAAAAAAAATCACATCAAATGGCTAGCGAAATTTAAAGTGCCAGCAGTTTTATACTGTTACACATATGCAGGGAGTCTGAGGGATTGGGGAATCTGAAGTTTTGCATGCGCCTCACAGGAAACCATTGCATAACACAGGAAACAAAAAGCAAAATGTGATAAGCGCTCTTGACCGAAAAACTGAATCAAATAGAGATAGTAGCAAGGCTACTTTTTGAGCTCGAAGTTGAGATACTCTTAGTGGATTATGTAACTACACACTAAGCTATAGACTATATTTAATACCCTACATCAAACCTATATAGCAACCAATTTCCAAGGCTACGGCCGGCTGTTTTATGTGCGCCTCTTTCAATTGGCAGCTAGTGTGCTCTCTACTTGGTCCTTCCACCGGAGTCGTGGCCCCTACGTTGACACCTTTTAACAGCCGCATTGAAGACCTTTCACGCAGTAGCATGACCTAGCAGCAGGGCCGCTGGATGTTAATTCGCCATAATTCGTAAATGTCGTCGAAAAGCTCGTAGTCGTTGCCAACTCATGAAGGGCTAAATTTCTTACGCAGTACTTTCCCTCAAATACTCCAAGGGCATCCGCATTAGACTGTGTCATTACCTATGTTGCAGCGCCTTATAGAGAGTTAGTTTTATTTAAGAAACTACTGAGACTTAAGTAACATCCATCGGCAAGAGTGATTATCTGCTTGGTTTCCGTGCTAACATCGTTCTTCATTGCGACGTTGCCGAGATAGACGTAATCCTTGACAACATCAAAAGTTAAGTTTTCAACATCAATCTAAGAGTCCAAATGCTGTGTCTTTCTCCTTGAAGAACACATATACTTTGTTTTGCTCTCATTTACCACCAGACCCACCCTAGCTGATTCCTTTTTAATAGACGGAACGGCTGCGGTAACCGCTCGTTTAGTATGACCAACGATATAGATATCATCTTAAAGTTCAACATTATCACGATCCTATAAACTTCTTCCTTGCGCAACACAATCTCGATCACAAAGTTGAAGAGTTTGCAGGAGAGGGCGTCGCCATTTCTGAAGCCTCGCTCGTTGTCAATAGGGTCGGAGAGCTTTCCTTGACGCAGCTGCGTGTTTTCTCAACGTCATTCTGCATAGTCGCACCAACTTTGATACCGAACTTAGATAATGCGGCATATACGCGATCCTTCAACGCTGCTGTATAATCGACAAAGAGATGTTGGGTGTCTTTTTAGTATACGTCGGTCTTTTCCAAGATTCGGGACTATGCCCCCTGACCATATGACCAATTAATTTGGCGTTTTGGGTGCTCAAAAAGCTTCTTGTGTGAGTCGATGTTTGAAAGCTGGAATTGCGGTGATGAAGAATGACTGGAAAACTTCTGGAAACCAAATGGTTGTATACCATTCATAATTGATCATCATCCGTTTCTCTAATCGTATGTTAGCTACATATTCAGTTTCTGAGAATGAACAGTTAACCATTTGTTTTGAAGTGCTTCGTTCAAAGACTCATTGAACTAATTACAATCTCTTTTTACAGTTTTACTCGAAACAGAAAGTTCGAAGATGGAACTTTTTAAGTATTTAATTACTTTTCTCTCTTAAACCAGAAACCTTTCTTAAGAATTAGCTTTTAGATCTCATTCAAAACACATTAAAATGCCTGCAATAACCTTTAAAGCGCGTTGGAAACTTATGGCCAAACTTAAAGTGCCACATGTGAAGAGTATGAAAAAGTATTTGAAAGCTTCACAAAAACTACGCAAACTGAACAAGTGCATAAAAGAAATGGCGAACGAGTGTGTGGGACTGTGTGTGTGTGTGTATGTGTGTGTGTGTGTGTGTGTGTGTGTGTGTTTGTGTAGTGTGTGTGTGTGTGTGTGTGTGTGTGTGTGTGTGTGTGTGTGTGTGTGTGTGTGTGTGTGGCAGTGTGTGTATTTTTGAGCAAAGTTACCTCTTCGCACTGCCTGAGGCTTCGGCTGACTTTATGGCCTTTGTTCTCTTACCTTATTGACGAGCCAAAGCAATTAAAGAAACGATAAAGCAAGTATGCAAAGCGATAACTAAGCAAAAAGCGGAAAGTGGAAGCAACAAAAAAAAAATATGAAGCATACTTTTGAGAGCACACACAGTTATAGGAGGAACAATGGAAACTGAAACACTTTTATTTGCCAAATATTTGAAATGAATTGTAAACGAAATTTAACAATGCCTTTTAAAGTTTTTCAAGCACTCAAAGAGAGGCCATAAATTTTCAAGCTGGAAAATTGTAACGCACCGTTGAAAAGCTGCTGAAAAGTTTGTTTGTTGTGTGAGAAAACAAAATAATATCGATTATTAGCACGCTCAAGGTGCACACGGGCATTGAGCCCACACTTTTTGCTAACTCAACGCGCAAGCACAAAAAGCACATAAAACACAACAACAGCAAGAAAAACAATGGAAAAACAGTTTTCAGTCTGAGCAGAGCCACAGCAGGCAGCCAACCAAGTAGACAAACAAACAAACAAACAACAAAGCGTCACGGCAACGGGAAAACTGGCAACAGGCAACGGCCAACGAGGCGATGCCAACAATTTCGTTAGCCCAATTAAAGCAATTTTGCCACCTCAACTATTGGTGGCAGCCAGCATTCAGCAGCAGAAGTGTGTGTGTGAGTGTGTGTGTGTGTTTGTGTGTGTGTGTGTGTGTGTGTGTGTGACGGCAAGAGAGAAGAGAGAGACAGACAGTCTACGCTGCGGCAACACAAAACTTTCCCAACTTCTAGACACAACACGTTGAAAAGTTTTTTTGCGGCAAAAAACCTTTTTTGCCTTCAAATTATTTCGGCATAATGAGTGCAAGTTTAAAGTTCAAGCCGTTGGGGATATCCCCAACTCTCGCTCAGCTCTACGCGTTTCTCGCATAATCATTTTGCATTTTATTAAGATTATTAACATTTCTGCAACAACGCTCATTAGCTATGCCAAATGCTAAAATTGTTAGCTTTTGTTATTATTGACAATCTTGGCCAAGTTGCTTGTGTTGGTTTATGGTAGGATTAACAACGCCATGGCAACCCATAAGCGGCTTAGCATTTGGAATAGCTGTACTACTACGGGACTATGCAAAACAAGTCAAATGAAAAGCTCGAAACACAAGACCAAAAAAACAGGAGCAAAAATAAAGGCAGAAGAAAAAGCAGCGTTGTGGGATTTAAAATTAATGCGCTAATGGGTGGAAATGGGTGGAAATCGCTGGTTTTCTACGAGCATGTAGATCTAGATGTTGGTTGTAGCTGAGCGTAAATGAATGTCAATTGTTGACACTTTACGTTATACGCTTGTTTTTTCCGGTTTTCCGCCACGTTCGTTAGCTCCTCGTTGCTTATGCATGTTCAATTGCTGCGGGGAATACGCTGGAGAGCGAGCACATTAGCTGTATTATGAGATATGCGATACAGTCAGAAAAAAAAGCTGTTGAAGCTAGAGTTTTCGATGCAAGTAAAGTAGAAAAGAAAAACTATTCAAATGTTAGCTCCGTTGCCCAGAATACCCATACGGTGTCGTGAGGTCTCTTCTTCTCAACTTGTTGGAGCACTCACCCAGGCGCCACTGCTTTGCGCCTGCCTTCCCTGATTGGTGATAAAAAGGGTACCTAGTTTGCTCTCCACCTGGTTTTTCCAACGGAGGCATGGCATGACCTCTCGCCGCCTTCCTTTCATAACCTTTCTCGCAGTAGCTTCTTCATTAATACGCACCACATTACTTAGCCAGCGGTTCCGCTGGATGTTAATTCGCTTGACCAAAGGGCCAAAGATCTTATGCAGTACTTTCCGCCCAAACACCCCAAGGGCATTTTCATCAGACTGCGTCATCAGCAAAACTGGAAGGATGAGCGTCTTATAAAGTGTTAATCAGAATGTTACTTGGACCAAAGTAACATCCATTGGCAGAAGTCCTCTGCTTCATTTCCATGCTGACATTGTTCTTCATTATGACGGTGGTGCCGAAATAAGCAAAATCCTTGACAACATCAAATGAGTAGTTTTCAACATCAAGGCCATCCGCTGCGTCCCTAGATCAAGAAAACATATACTTTGCTTTGCTCTCATTTATAACCAAACCCACCTGGCAGATTCCTTTTAAATAGCCGCAAGGTAACTGTTTCTCAACTTACGTGGACACTTTTCTTCTGATAAGGATGTTTAGATTAGATCAATGTCTCTTAAAGCTCTCAAGCGTTCGCATCAAAGTTAGTGCAGACCCGCTAGGAAAAGGCGATCGCCGTCTTTGGAATCTGACTAGCTACTTAGACCACCCATCAGTAATTAGTGCTCCTATCTGTGCTGCTATTGACAGTTGGTATCGGTCTGATCAAGCCCGTGCAGACTCATTTGCTAAACATTTTGAATCATGTTTCCTCCGCAAAACCCTTTCTATTACTGGTCTTATATCGCCCGTTCAAATGATTCTGCCAAGAGGTCCTCTTTCACCAGAAGATTTTATGTAAAAATTCGAAGCCCTGAAAGCCAAAACGGCACCTGGCTTGGACAAAATCGACACAAGAGCGGATCCTCGTTTTCACCCCAAACGCAATGATCCTTAAGCCCTGCATGCCAGCAATAGACATAACGACGTATCGGCGTTTATCCTCCAAAGCATGTGAAAGAATAGTGGTGGACAGAATTTTAGCAGCAGCTAAGTCGAACACTCTCCTTCCAGTCCACCAGTTCGGTTTCCGCCTGGGGCACAGCACCTCAGAACAAGTGCTCCATGGAGTGCAATATATTGCATTTTCGAAAAAGGCAGCTTTCGATGAGGGGCTTCTTTGCCAGCTGAAAATGGCTACCTACACTAGGTGGGTAAAAAATTATACTTGCCTCTACATGCTCCTAGCCACTTACGCAGACGACTCAAGAAAATTACGTTATACGAGAGTCTTGTGGTGCTTCCATGTCTATGGTACTATCGCCAGATGCACCGTAAAATCCAAAGTTATGCAAAACAAGGCACTTAGAATAATTTCCAATGGATGTTGATACATAAGAAACCGTAACATATAGCGCTACCTCTGTATTCGGTATGCCATGAAGAGCGTCTTAGGTCTCACCCAAATTCGCTTGATCATGCTCAGAAGAATAATTCGAACGTGACTTGTGTTAGTGTACCTTGCCGTATGACTTTATAATATGTATATGATTTATATATATGGTAATTTGAATATTTTAGCTTTGTTTTCAAAAGCCTTAGACATCCCCTTTTGACCATTGCTTGCAGACGTTATCGATAATTTGATCATTGATATTTTGGAATTGGTCCATAAATACGAGAGAGTTACATTTTCATTAACACGCTTAACTTCAACATTCGCGGAAACCAAAAAAAATGTAAGTAATAGAGCAGCCTCCATCTTCTTCTTGACTGGCCACTACAACGCGATACCGGGTTAAGGCCTAATGTGGGACTCTTTTCCAAGCGGCTTACACCATTGGGAGGGCGATTTTACGCGATGGGTCCCAAATCCTACGCTTGTTTATTGTTTGTTGTTTAACAGGTCATAACAACCCAATACCGGGCTACAAACCAATGTATAATGTATGTGTGAGTGTCTGATATAGCGAAAGAAAGAGGTGCAACTTACTCTCGTTGTTCAAAAAAAAACGTTCCAACATAAAGCAATGCATATACATATGCACCAAGAGATTGAAAAAATAAGAAGCTGCGCTGCTGACTTTGCAGCGACGACAGTACCTATTTGAGTATACAGTGGACAATATGACAATAACTCATACATTGCCATATATTCACTTTAAAATTGAGTCTCTAAGAGCATTGCACCTTCGACTAGCTCGAGAAAGCGTTTTATTTCGCAACTTTTTTATTGTCTACATTGTGGATTTATTGTTTACACGCAATCAGCCGGAGAATGAAGCAAAGAAGGCGACGACAACGTGAAAAGACGCTAAAGGCAAGTGGTAAAAGAAATGTAATCACATTGGGCTTACCTGCTAGCCATAAATTTGTTTGGCCAAAACGTGCTGAGCATTGCACTTATAAATATGGCATGATAATGATTTATTTGAATGCGCTGACAAGACAAATGGCCGAGTAATTGAATTAAACCAAAGGAGGCAAGCACAACAAATATCAGTTCGGTTATGTAAATTGGCCGAGACTAAAAACAGCTTTGATTACAAAATCAATAGCGCGAAAATAGCAGATTTGCAGCGTGAAATGGCTTAAATAGCAGCCAAAAGTCAATGCAGCTCAATGGCTGCGATGACACGGCCAATGCAACAATTGAAGTTGCAAGTTTAGAGTTCAGCAACAATGACAACATTAGCGAACGGTCACTAATGGCATGCCACTAGTATAAACTGACTTGCTGTGCAAGCGGAAACGGAAATGCCAGGCAACAAAGTGAGTAAGCAATGGAGATAAACATAGAGAGAGAGAGAGAGAGAGAGGAAGGGAAAGAGAGCGCGCTGGCTAAAACGAAACGAGCTTGATGGCAAATAGAATCATGAGTATTATTTGTGCAAAATTACCTTTAACGAGGTGACTAGCTGACTATCTGACTATCCGACTAACTGGCAGTCCTGTTGCATTACCACAATAAACCGTAGCCCTTGCCGCAGGCGCAGCTGCGTCAGCAGAAGGCGTCGAGTGCAGCGCCAAGTTGGCTGCAAAATTGCACTTGACTCGAATGCCAATTACGTTGCAACTTGCCACTTGCAACAAAGATGTCAGCAGTATGCAACGGCGTATGATGCCACCAGCAGCAACTTGGCCTGGATAACAGTCTTGGCCTCAGCCTAGTTGGCGACCCCGTCAAGATGTCGTAAGTGCAATTGGCACAAAGTGGATTAAATATGAATAAAAGATATTTACTAAATTGCATTAGTGTTGGGTGGATGCCTTGAGTGGGGTACGAGAGCGGGAAATGTGGCACATCAGCATTAACATTAACTCAGTGCATTAACTTGCTAAAGAGTTGATTTTGTGGCTATGCGGCTGGAAATAGAGATGAACTTAGGGCATATTTTTCTATGCCTCCGAGAATTAAATTTTAACGAAGTGAGAAGTTGAGAAAAGTCAAGAGGCAGATGATGATGTGAGATATTTTAGTAATAAGGCTTAACTTCAGATGTTTTATAGTAAGTTTAGATGACGTACGAAAAGACTTGATTGTGGCCATACATATATGCATGTTGACTTTTTGAATTTAAAATTTAAATATTGCGTCCACGTCCCAGTATTTGCAAGATTTTATTCTTCTTAGCTGGCCATAACAACGCGCTACCGGGGTACGTCCCGATGTAGAGCACTTCTCCAGACGCCTCAAATTCGAACACCTTAGTTGTGCGCTTTCTACCTGGTCCTTTCAACGGAAATACTGCCTACCGCTTCGTCGGCTTGCTTGAACCAAATATCTTACGAAGTGCTTTCCGCTCGAACACGGGCAAGGTCATTATCATCAAACTGTGTCAGCACCCACGTTTTAGCGCCATAAAGCAAAACGTGAAGGATGTTCGCCTTATAGAGTAGAGCGAGAGTGGTCTCTACTACTCATTTACTTACTGAGACCAAATTAGCAACTACTGGTAAGAGTGATTCTCCACTTGATCTGCAAGCTAACATCGTTCTTCGTTGTGCAGTGATGCCAAGGTAGACGAAATCTTAGGGTCCTGCTCCCACTTACAAACAGTGGCACTTCTTTCAAAGAAATAAATTTGATAATTGCAGTTTAATTTCATTTCATTTCCGAGATGAACAGCACCTGAGAAGGAAATATAGTAATCTTCAATCCCTTAACGTCAAAAAATCGCTTTGGCGGTTTTTCAGGTGATAATTTGTTTCTTTCCCAACACAAGATTTGGAATATGGGTTGCTTTTTCAAAACTTTTCTTATTATGCTTTAGCATACTTCAAGGGCAAGAGGTCAAGGTCATTTGGGCGATAGGAAGTGCAGTAAAGTAGAATGGACTTGGTTATTTGAGTTAGGGTCAGATAGGCTTACCTTAAGTTAGGCTCATGTCAATTGTAAATTTTGGGCTTTGTAGCTATTGATTTTTAGCCAAAACTTTACATTTAGAATAATTTTCTCTCTTTGCTGTGACTTTTATACTTTTTTGAGGTTAGGGTTGAACCAATACTCAACTGGCCAATTATACAAGATTAATATTCAGCGCGTGAATATACCAAATAGCTGAACTTTACAACAATGCATAAAATTGAACACTTTAATTAAATAATAAAGTCAATTATTTGCCCGATTGAAATATAAAGCAATTTTTTAGAATGCAAAGAAATGCAGCTTCAGTATCAAAAGTAATTCAATCTCACTTTTTTTTGTTGTTTTTAATCTGCGCTTCTCGCTTTAATTAATAGACGATAAAATTTCATTGGACACGTTGGAAACATACACACAAAAAAACGAAGTTTGCTTTTAATTAAATTTTCAAAAAAGAATTCGAAAAGGAATTAAAACCAACCAATTTAACCAAAGCGAAACCGCAACTACACACACAAACACACTTACTTCCACAAACACTCACACACACACAAAGCAACAATGCGTGTATATGTGTGTGTGTTTCAGTGTGTGAGTGTGTGTGTGTGTCGGTGTGCTTGTAATTAAATTCCATGGCCGCAAGTGCAACAGCGATATTTGTTTCTGCGGCAGCCAGAATACACACAGCCGCCGGTAGCAGCCGCTGCCGCTCCCTGTGCCACAGACTCCACTTCACTGCCACCAATAGGCGACTTCTCTTTTAGCCGCCTATGTTTTTCTATATTTGTGTGTGTGTGTGTGTGTGTGTGTGTGTGTGTAAGCCATGCAACAGGATATGAGCGGTAATTCGATTAGGCCATGTTTCTACATATAGGTGACCCACATATGTCTGTGTGTGGCACAAAACAAACATTTTCATACATATATTGACTATAATACAACTCAAGTGGAATACGTTAAAATCCTATTAGCGCATTTATGAGCTTTGGCTAAAAATTTAATTATGAATCGTTGCCAGCCAAATGCAAAACTCCCAAAATGATATTCAGGGCTTAGACAAATGCATCGCATATTTCAAAGTGAACACTTACACACACAGAGACAGTCAGTATGTCAGTATATATGCAGTTAGGGATGGTCAGGAAAATTATTGGCGATTTCGCGTGATTCTTGATATGGTAAAGACTTTTTCGTACTCCCCTTAATGTAAGTGTTCATCGCTGTTTCGTAAGTCGTCAAATAACCTATATTTTTTGTATGGAAGTCAAGAAAATCAATATGAAATTACAAGCAATTGACGCTAAGCGACTTTTCTGTTTGTATTAACGGCAAAATGTGGTATCTGTGTGGTTTCTGGGAAAACTCAAAATCATTGATAGGAAAAAGGGTACAAGAAATTAGAGAAATAAGGTGTAAAATTGAGTTACCTGTTTGAACCTGTGCTTCGGTTTAGCTACGCAAGCTGTTTTGAGCAGTAGTGCGGTTTGAATAAAAAAATTCCTTTCAAAATTAATATATTTCTCAACCCATTTTTTTTTATTTTTTGTTTGCTTTTCAAACCATAATATTTCAAATAATGTTTAATGAACTTCATTTTTTTAAAATATTTTTGATTTTCGTATTTTGAGAAATGAGGTACAGATGTGATTAGGCATACATTTTAAATAAAAGCTCTTCGAAAAAAGGACATGTTTATATACGAGCGCTTCCAGTTTTCTTACAAGCTTGTTGAAAAGTTTCTCTACTACTTAACTGACCATAACAAACCATTAGCGAGTTACAGCCTGATATGGAGCACTATTCTGCAAAAGAGTTGGTGCATGCATCTTACCAACTCATTGCCGCCAGTCTTGAACCACTCTGCAGGCATGTCATCTACGCCCACAGCTTTGTACGTCTTGCCTAACTTCATCAAAGGCGGTATGTCAATGTCGGCATCGGAATCGGAAAAAGTGTGTTATCCACAATCTTTGCGTACCCTGTGCAGCAATTAAGACATTTCACTGTGCATCTCTATAGAAAGACGCACCGCTTCCTTTTTGGAAAATCTCCCTTAACTGCGCAGCACATCTCGAAAACCTCTCCCTCTCTATTTTCCAGCTCGCCTTTTGTTACATCTAATAAAGCGCTTCTCCAACTTCCTCCTGAGTAAAGGGTCCTTTTTTTTCGGCGTTCGCTACGAAACTCCTGCTTATACCATTGGCCCCCGGCAGTGAGCGTTGCAGATTTCGCACGCTTTCTCCAAAACCCAGATCACCTCTTGAAAAGTTTTTCTGTGCCACACTTTTATCGTGTCCGCTCGACGAATTTCGAGAAGGCCGTCCAAAAACGGCAAAAATTAAAATCAAAAACCTGACACGTAGCTACCATACGATGAGTAACATAAGATGTTGAATTCTTAATGGTTTGCCAGAAGTTTTCAGATCATCAAGGAAAGTCAACCAAAAACGGATCAAAATTCATCACGGCACTGCGAGCTCTCACACTTCGGCACACACAAGAGGCACCCGGCGAACAATCCCGATTTAGAACCCAATGAAGTGGTAAATGCATTAAAAACATGTTTTGAAGGTACCCCATTCGGAATGGCAAATGTGTTTGAAAAATGGGTTCAAGTGTAGATATATGTGGTGAATATTTTGAAAAGCATCAAAACTATTCACGCAGTCGCATTTGCGCGCTTGCTTGCATTTATGCCTATATTCCTGAGCTTAGCCCATATTTCAAAGCTTTGCAAGTACCGCTATTCGTTGCTTTTTATACACAATTGTTTCTGGTCAGGATGGCCGATGTGCAGATCCTTTAAGTCCTGTAAGCCGATTTCGGAGCCAGTGGGCAGACGTGAAGACAATGTAAATTGTGGGCCCCAAAACACTTCCCTCTCAAGTACGAGCCGAAGCTTTCTTTAGTTCCTCCAAAGTCTCAGCTCTTTCCCTAGGGGGATCTGCTCCAGGTTCCGTCAGGCTTGAAGTCCGTGTGAACACCAAAACCTCGGAGACCATAACAAATAGAGTCCCATAAATGTTTCTCTATAGAATGTACATGAGCGTTGTGAATTTAATCAAGATCGAATAAAAAGTTCAGGAGACATTTTCAATATTGCTACTGCAATAATCACGCGTCCATCTCTAGAATGTTTGCACGATTGTGTGTATATGTGTGTGTGTGTTTGTGTGTGTATGTGTGTGTGTGTTTGAGTGTGTGCGTGCATTTCAATTGTTATGCAAATGTGAGTGTGCGTTTCTGTGCAATACAAATGGACAAACCCGTTAAGAGAATTGCATGCTAAAAATTCAACAAATGCAATTTTGAGTAAAATAAACAAGAGAACAGTTTGTGAGTTTTTATGAATTCCAGAGCCTGCCGTTTTGGTATTATTTTTTGTTTCCCAGAAACTTTATTGTTATTGGCTGCTAAATGGGTATGCATAAATATGCCTAAAAGTATGCTGCAGTTTATTTTTTGGCATACAAACAAATCTAACAAAGTGCCTAAAAGTTTCCTATATTGACTACTAAATCAGAATAAAATATGCCTGAAAATAAGCGGCCATTTTGGAGTAAAACAAATGCCCAAAAGTTGGCAATATATTTTTTTGTAATACCAAAAACAAGTTAGCCGCAAAAGCCATAAATGCCTTTAATTATGCAAAAATTATTGCTTAAACGATTAGTTCATAAAATTAAGGTCAAAGTGCATGCTTAAATTGGATTTGTACCACATTACACAGCATATATATATAAATATGTAGACATATGCCTTGCGGCTACCCTTTAAATCCCTTAATGACCAATCAACTGCACATAATGGATTTTCTATGTTTATCAAAGTGAATTTTACAAATTAATTAGCATTAACCACAAAAGTCAAGTCGTACATCAAAACTAATTAGGATAAACTCTTGCTTTTCAATTAGATGTTTTCGTTTTGTAAACCAGCAATTAGCTGGAGTTTGAATGCTCTTGAATCGTATGTACTACTCATACTCATACGGACACTTAATGCAATTGTGCCTATCAGCAGATTAAGCAAAATGAGCAGATTGAATACCAAGTAATTCAATTTTCTTGCAAAATAGAAAAAATATACACTTGTAGAACATTTTATGACAAATGACAAGAATATGACATGAGTCATTACGGTCAGGACAAAATAATGAAATTTTCCTTAATTCAACAGAAATACGGAGACTAACGACGCCTGCTTCGAAGCTAAATGTCACTAGGATTAATTCGCCAAAGCCTCCTTCTGCATGTATTAGTGACCAATGCCCCTGCCAACGGATTGAGGTGGGCATTCAGCCCAGTTCAGGTCGTTATACCGGCTAGAATGCCGATTTAGCTCATCCGTCACCGTGTGCACGCATAAATCACGATGAAGCGCAGAGTTACGCACATACCACGGCGCGCCAGTAATGCACCTAAGGGCCAGGTTTTACATCACTTGGACCCTAGCGATATTGGAAGCGGCCGCAACGTTAGCGTGTTGTTAGGAGTCAGTTGAGCTTTCTACGCTTAGAGCAGGAAGCAGCTGTAGTCATTGCTATATGCTTACGTCATGTAAGACGCTTGTCCAAATGCAAACCCAGGTACCGGACACAAGACACCTTTGGTATTACCGAATTTCGAAAGCTGACAGAAGCACAAACGTCTTGCCTGAGCGTAAACACGCAGTGCTGACTCTTAGTGCAATTGAATGTAACGTTCCACCTGCAGAAAATTCATCCAGGAAATCCTGCGTGACCGACGCCGCCTCACTGGGGCAAGCTGAGCTGGACACAAAGTGTCATCAGCAAACGACATCAAATGACATCGAATTTGATGCAAGGTCAGCAGTTTACAAAGTGTACAGTAGACGTCCAAGAACACTGCCCTGCGGAACATCAGCTTTTATGCAATGCTTAATAATAAGTACGACTATAAAAGATTGAACTGCGCAAATGGCAGGAGTGACTTGACCTTCAAAAGCAAACCCTCATGCCAGACGCGGTCATACGCTTGCTGGATATCTAAGAAGAGGTCAAAGTTGTAGAGCTTTTTTTGAAACCCGTCAAGGACATGCTGCACCACCCGATGCACCTGTTCAGGAGTACCATGGTGGTGCCTGAACCCAAACTGATGGTAAACCATTTCTTACCCAATTCCAATCTTTAAGTTTTAAGCGTGTGCATATTTTAATGAATCAAGGTTTACCGTTTTAAGGATAGCCTGTAACACTTGATATATGCGTGCTGAAAGTCAGTGCACATCCAAATACTTGTAACAGCTGCGATGCTCTAGTATTTTATCCTGCATGAAGAAGCCTGACCAGTACTCAGTGCATAAGTCATTATGTCGCACCTATTTTCTTTAACCACTTTATCTACATTTCAAAGCGGTAGAACATTGTTGCTGAGTAGATCCTGTGTGTCCTGTAAGCCGATTTCGGAACCAGTGGGCATGTCGTGTGTGGGTCCCAAAACACTTCCTTGAGGAACCCCTGCTTGGATGGCCCTACCTGTAGCCTCAACACCATCCAGCACCACTGAGAAGGAACAGTCCGTCAAATAGCTACACACTATTCAGAGAAGTTGAGGATGACTTTACAGAAGAGATCATTGTGCCAAACTTTGTCGAAGGATTGTTTAAAGTACAAGTACGCTGAAACGTACTTCTTCGCTAAGAAAGTTAGTAAGAACTAGAAAAAAATTGTTTTTCTTTAAGTATGACAACACAAAAGTATGGTCTTAAAATTTTGTGCAAAAATAAATAATTTCCAAGATATCCTACAATTACACTAAGCAACAAATTTGAGCTCAATGAAAGGCTCTTGACTAAAACATAACTTTTCCGGTACATTTGGAGTCGCTGATTTGGAATTCGTTTTGGGTTTTTATCACAGTTTTCGAATTATCGCTATTTTATCGAAATTTCGAGAGTTGGCAATTAACATATATCGCAATAAGATTGCATCGTAGCTTTAAGCAAATAAATTATACTACCGTCATAAATAAAGTTGAGTTAAAGTGGAGCAAGAGAACAGATTCAAGACTAGATCAGCGTTGAGTTAAACAACTTCTTGAAAAATCTGGAATATTGCATCAACTTGCATATACAAAGCCAACATAAGCAAAGGATCTCAAAAAAGTTCTTCACATCAAAAATATGCCGCCATTTTATGTACTTGGCCTGTTTACGGTTAATATTCTTTGCGCGTAGACACAAAATGGCGCAAAGTAGCTAACTTTATGCCAAAGCACACTCCTCCATAACACACACACACATACAGAGACACACACATGTATGTAGCATAAGTATACTTACTAAACAAACAAAATTCGGTGAACATCAGTTGCTGCGGAAAAAAAGAAGAAAAATTTGAAGCGCAAAACTTTTTTTCGCGCCGAAATTTTTGTGTATTTCTATATTTATGGAACTTTTTCAATTTGAAATGAAAGTTTTTCGTATAACGCAGCAATTTTTTATTATTATTGTATTATTTTTAACAAAGTAAAAACGTGACTCACTCTACACACACACACAAAACAAAAAGGATACAAAACATTTGAAAAATGTTGGCAGTTATTTTGGCCGCATTTTTATAATATTTGTAGTTTTTCATTTTTTTATGTTATATATGCGCTATTAAAAACTAATTTAAACTGTGTAAACGGCCGAAATGGTGATTTATATGAGGCCATAAAAGGCGCAAACTAAGCGCCAAAATTTGATGTAAATTGCGGCGGAGCCAACTGGGAATCATTCGCTTTGTTGTGGCCAACGGATATATTAGAACACATGGGGCACGGGCATACACTTTATGCCATTTGGCGGAAACAATTGCACCAAATTTTTGGGGTCTGACCGCAATGGTTATATTGATTTGAATGGGCTTTGTGCAAGCAGCATGAAACGTGACGTATGCGTAATTAATTAATTATTAACTAAAATGGCGGCCAACGAGCAAGATGGCAGCTGGCAGAAGTTGTAATGCAAATGACGTTGACTGCCGAGTAAATGTTGTGCGAAAAGTTGAGGTAAGTGCAGCTTAAATTGGAATGCAAATTTTAATGAGTTTGCGAAAAGTGTCGAGCATCGGCAGATACCTGTCGTTGAAAGACACTGCCAGAAAAAGTTGCTTGACATTGAAACAGAAATTTGGAAGTTACAAGTCAAAAGCTTTTCATCAGTGTTTACCACATATGTATATCATTCAGCTATAGTTTTTCCATGAACCAAAAGCATGCCGTGTTGGTTTCCAGAGTCAAATCTACTTTTATTATTTCACATCAAACATCTGAGGTTTCTTCGAAACGATTCTTAAGCTTTAACAAAAGTAACCATTAATATTAAATGATCTAAACTTAGGCCTAATCTTCTTATGGAGCTTTAAAAGTTGTATTAGGCCATGTTTCGAACTTGCTTTTTAAGTAAACACATCTCTTCTGACTTAGATGTATAGATTTAACACAGTTTTGAATCCCCAAACATAAACTTCTAAAAAAATGAGTTCGATTTTCAAAACTATAAACTATCTTTTTTAACTGAATTTTAATAATAAACTCTCCTAAGACCATTTCGGCATTTCGAAGCCCTGAACTAAGTCTCCCAACAAATTCACCGAAAATTTAAACAAAAAAATTCCGTATTGCCCCTTTAAAAAAATCTCAATATTTCTCTTTTAGCTGCATTTGAACATGTGTCTAAGCAGAACATCATTGATACTTTTTGTCAAATACGCAGGCCTTACTTTTGGAAGGGGGTATTTCATTGATGTCGTCAGTGTCAAACTCACTATTGTGGACCCCACTGGAGCTGGAGTTCTGCGGAAAAGTACACGTTGACAACATTACCCACACTCTCCGTGAGAGTCAAAAGTTACTATGGTATTTTGCAGTGTTTTTGCTGCGCCACTGAAAATGCAACATAACTTTCACATCATTTGAAAGCCCTACACATAGCACCTTGAACAATTTCCTTTTCTAGCACTTCGCTTGTCACAGCCTTAAAACTTTGTTAAAGTCGATGAAGACAGAAAAAGTGGTGATCAATTGTCATCATCCAGCCAATTATATTATCGGCTTAATTTCATTTATTCCCTCAATGTAGCTTCCATTTTCAGGCAGATTTTGTCAGTCCTCTTTTCGAACAGTGTCAGAATCATAGGGAAAAGCTGCAACATTGAAATGTTATTCTTAAGTGCCTGGCAATAAAAAAAAACTACATTTTTAATCAAGCACTTTGTTTAATGCCTTGCATTTAAATTCATTTACAATAAAACGCGCTTATTTCGCACTTAAGTGTCCTGCACGTATAGTGCGTTATCCAATACTGGTAAATGACCTTTAGTTTAAAGTTTTAATTGATTGCATGCAAATTTCACAATTGCCATTGAGAGTGATTTAACTTTTTAAATGGTTTGGCATAATTGAAATTGATTAAAAACGAAACGAGTTGGAAGTGGATTTAAAGACACTTTGGTCGAGATGATGACTGTTCCTTTTCTTGGAGATTCACGTTTACTTTTTATACACTGTACACAAATTGTAAAAGGGTATTATAGAGTTGTGCAATGTTTGTAACAGGCAGAAGGAGGCGTGGCAGACCATATGTTCCATGGGCATAAAATGGCCAGGAGCAATAGTCGAGACGATATAGACATCTCCGTCTGTCCGTCCTTCCTGAACGTCGAGATGTCAGACACTATAAATGGTAGAGGTACACAAATTTACCACAAGATTCGCATTTACACCGAAAAGATGAAGTTTATTGAATCAGGTCGATATTTTGCCCTCTTCCCCCGTGACAGATTTTCATTGTTCCGTTTCATCGCTCCGTTCAATCTATCATCTCGAAGCTCGAGGTGTACGTCGTGCCTACGTGCATCTATGTTTCAAAAATGATCGAAATTGGATAAATACATCAAAAGTTATAGTCAAAAATATGCTAATGCCCTCGCAAATAAATTACGCCAAAATTCCACTACGTGTAGATATAGATACATGGGAGCTAGAGTTACAAAATTTGTTGTGGAGACTCATATGAGTTAAATCATTAAAACTTTATTCACTTTTTTTTAATAAAAGCCCCCAAAATAGATTTACCTTAATTACTGCCGCACCCCCAACATATTGATTTGAAAATTGCTACAGACATTTATAAATGAATTTTTGATCTATGTTACAAGATTCAACGACATTGACTCAAGAATACTGGAGTTATGGGCATAAAGGCAATTTTGCCCCATATTAACCAACTTCCCAATAGGAAAACTTGTCAATTGGAACTTCCCAATAGGAAAATACTTGCAGTCTTATATTATTGAACTTGTTAAAAGAGACATAAAAGAAAATACTTCTCATTCTCATTCTACCGTGTGCTTGATTTACTGCTTATGGGGAAAAAAAGGGTACAAGGTATTCCACAGTCGGGCACGACTGTCTGCATCAAATTTTTTTTAAACTTGAGTGCTTTTGCAGTGATTACATTCACAAAAAAATTCACCAATATAATGTAACTTATGTTGGCTTCGTATCATCAATTCTTTGCATCTCAAGAACTTGAGCTCGTTCCTCAGGAGTTCCAAAGCCGTACGAAAATGTTAATATCACCGCTACAGCGCTACCAATCGAGATTAAACTTAAGAGAAACCTTCTCTTGAGCGGGTTAGAGAATACCACCTCAGCAGGTCAAAGCATGTCGTATGAGGCGACTAACAAAGACACTAGGTTCTTTCGAGATCAGTAGAGGTTTGGGACAACCACGTAAAACCACAATTCCAATGAAATAATGTATTTACATCAGGCCGAAGTCAGTTAAGAAGAAGAAACCTTCCTGAAGACTAACCTAACTTATTCAATTTTGGACTTTCTAATTCTGTCTATCCGGAACACAGATTTTTATATCATAGATGTGTAATATCGCGATCTGTTCATACACAAGAGCCTTGTTTAAAAACTACGAAATGTTAGAATTGTTTCAAAAATTACTGCAGTTAGAGGGAATATCAGAAAAATACAAAATTTTATAGAATATTTAACTTTCTCTTATTAGATTACGAAACTTTTTTCATCGATTCATTTTGCTGATAGTCAAAGGGTATAAACGTGTTGATTAGGAGAAACCACATAACCACCCTGTGGTGCATGCACTTAGAACTCCTAGTCCTTATTGTTATAAACATATAGCAGTATATTTATTAACTGGACATCTTAAACACATTAACAAATTGGCTTATATTGTTTCCATTAAAGGCTCTGCGAATTTGGATCATGTTCATTAAGTGCAAAACACTTGTCGTCCTTTAGTACACAAGTGTGCGTTTCCTTCAATGCACGTGTGTGCGTGTGTCCTGCATTTATGTGGCACAAACGCACATGTGCATGTATCGGTTAGCGATTATCGATTGTTCAATTCACATAATCACCCAAGAGCTATCGTCATCAATTACATTGTGTTTATGCGTGTATGAGTAAGTATGTATGTATGCGTTTGCCATAAGCTTGCATTAGTGTAAATTGTTTTGGATTTCTCGTTGGCTCTGTGTACATATGACTCTGTGTAAGTGTGTCTGAGTGCGTCTATTTGTATCTGCAAGTTGCTAGGTTATGCAAGTTACGCTACAGCTCAATTATCTAGGTGCCACTCAATTATACTGCAAGCGCTTGCAACATGACACCAAACTGCTTAATAGCAAACTATTTGGCGCTCTGATTGTCCCCATTGCAACTTAAGGGAAAATGATTTATCGATTATAGAGGACAATACAGGTTTCTCCAACTAACACTAAGCAGCAGTTTTTATACCATTCATACAATTTTTTTCTTCAACTCTAAAGTGAATGATACCCATACAAAATCACATACCTAGACTAACTCTGGATGCCCTCGAAGGCATGGTTAAGACAAACTCTGATGCCGTCAAACTTGCATAGTGTGAAGCTCGCATGGATTTGCATAAAGCATTGAAATGGTTCTAACTTAATAGAATAATCTTTCACTTTTCCAACATATCCTTAAGCAGGGTTACTTCAGGGTGTGCGCTAACTACCGTTGCATCAGTCTTATTTCTATTGCATATAAGACCCTTTCAAGCGTACTGTTGGACAGACTAAAGCCATTTGCGAACTAACTGAACGGACCGGATCAAAGTACGGACCTGGTAGTGGTCTACTATAGACCAGATATTACTAATACTGCCAAATCCTGGAAAAGACCCACTAATACCAAATCGACACTCACCATCTCTTTGTCGATTATAAAGCGGATCGCGTATATGCCGCTCTATCTGAGTTTGAAATCCCTGCAAAGTTGGTGCGACTGTGCCGAATGACATTGAGCAACAGACGTACTTCCGCCGGGTAGGAGAAAGCTTCTACGTGCCTTTTTGATACCAAGCAATGCCTCAGATAAGGCGATGCCCTTTCCTAGAACCTCTTCAACTTTGTGATGTTCCGAAAGGGCTAAGTAAATAGGAACGGAATATGTTCTATAAGAGTGTCCAGTTGCTCGAATACGCTGATGATATCGATATCATTGGTCGTAGAAAGCGAGCAGTTACTGGAGCCTTTGCGGCTATTGAGAGTGATTCTGCATTCTTTGGTTGGTTTGCTGTTGAGTTTTGTTGTTAATGAGATCAATACAAAGTATATGATTTCTTCGAGTAGAGAGGCTGCGGTTGGATTCTCAGATTAATGTTGAAACTATACTTCTGATGTTGTCAAGGATTTCGTTTTCCTTGGCACCAACGCCATAATGAAATCGATGTCAGCATAGAGATCAAGCGGAGAATCACTTTCGCCAAAATATGCTTCTTTGGTCTCAGTAGGAAATTAAGTAGCAGAGAACACTTTCGCCAGACCAAACTTAAGTGTTAGTTAGTGCAAGATAAAGCATAAATTTTCTTCGAGCAGAGAGACGCGGCGGTTGTACTCCCAGTGTAATATTGAAAACTATGGTTTGATGTTGTCAAGGATTTTGTCTACTTTGGCACCAACGTCACGATGAAAATTGATGTCAGCATAGATGCTACTTTTGAGTCAGAGGGCAAATAGAGTAGTAAAGACCTCCAAATGTCCATAGAGTGTTTATGTGCAAAATACTACACTTTACGAGTTGGCGAAGACTATAGCATCGATTCATCGAAGCGTTGAAGCGTTGAAGACGACTATATGGACATAGTCAAGCGAAGTAGCATTCATCGGCTATACCTTGATCTGACTTGGCTAAGTCATGTGTGTCAAGTCACCTTGCGAAGCTGAACAATGTTGTGGGAGACCTCGTCATGCCATCTTTAACGCCTAGCTTACTACAAGTGGCATAAGTTGTCAAAACTCTGGAAAGCCCAGTTGACCACTGATGATACATATCATGATGACAAACGGTTAGAGCAACCGGAATCCGTCGGCCCCTTGAAAGTTGTAGTAAGCGATTCAGACTATATGCCAAATTTATAAATTTATTGTAAAATACTTCAATTAAAATGTATTTAGTGAATCAATAAAAAACAACCCTAAGCAGCAAAAACAAATACATCAAAATGAATGTTAGCTGCTTATTCCAATCAATAATATTTCGAATCAAACCAAAATAATAAAACAAAGCTATTTTGATAAAATAGCCGAAAAAGATAAGAGCAAATGCCTGTGGTTTATTTTTCTTACTCTTCCACTTGAATATAAGCTCAAACAAGCATTCTATTTCATTAGATTTAAGCTCAGTCAAGTCGAAAGGACACGTTTTTTTCAAACGAACATTTTAGGCTTGAAGTCAGTTAGATCACAGTATTTGGGGAGCTGCATTGGGGGTAACCTAATGGAGGCAATTTGGCTTAATCCAAAAAGGCAAAATCATTATCATGCACATCAACTCATTGTCCTAAAATACAAGCTTAATTAATGCCAACAACAGAGAACTCAAAATATACTCCATGGTGCCTAAAAGTATGCTACAATATTTTGGCCATAGGTAAAGGAGACTTGCATAACCTTTGGTCCTTAGCCTGGCTATCATTTACTGCTCTATTAAATTTTATTTTAAAACTAAGACCAGACACTATGCACACAAGTAGTGTGCAAAGGAGATAGGACATAGACAGAGCGAGAGATACTTTGTGTTGGAGTGGAACTCATGCCATTTTGGCTGATAATGCAAAATCAGCCAAGCAAAAACATAACATTAAAAGTAATTTTCCATTGTGAGAATCCTTATTTAAATGCCAAACGCACTAACGTGTGTCTGTGTGTGTGTGTGTGTGTGGGTGTGTGTGTGTGAGTGTGTGTGAGTGTGTATGAGTGCTTCAAGTTGAAAGCGAGTGTGTGTGTGTGTGTGTCTGTGTGTGTGGGTGTGTATGTGTGTGTGTGGGTGTGTGTGAGTGCTTCAAGTTGAAAGCGAGTTAAAACAGCTCGCACGCATTTACATGTTAATGTCTATGAGAATTTGAATGGGAATGCGAATGTGATTCGTTTTGTAATAAAATCTCATTCCTCTTTAAGTGTTAGAATTACAGATTTTAAACCTTTTTGTGCGCCTTTTGTTGTTGTTATTGTTTTGTCAGTCGTAGCAACATTCACGCTTTGTTTATCTTTTGATTTTATGTGTATGTCTTTGGAATAATATCAGCGTCTGGGTCTTACTTTTACATACACTCACAAAAAAAGATGATCTCTGTTTATGAGATTTTGGCTAAAATTTAAACTGCTAGGTAATTTACCAATTTAACAGAAGTAATTTTCTCTTTCAACACGGCATCACAGCCAACACGGCCTGATCATTCCTGTCACCGCAGCTGAATTGGTTCGATGGATAGCGGTCATCACAGACACAATCTGTAAGGAACGCTGGAAATAAACCACTGGATGCCGCGTAAAAAAACCCTTCGTGAAAGAACCAAATCCAAAGACCTCAAAATATCTTCTTCGTCAGAAGAGGAAAGATCTGCGAGTCCTGTTTCGATTCATCACGCGCCACAACACTCTTGGCCAACACCTGACCAATATGGGCCTTGTTAACCACCCAACTTGCGCAGCCTGTCTTAAAGAAGCCGACTCCACGAAGCACTCTCTGTGTTACTATCCTGCCTTTGAAAAGACACTCATGCGCATTTTGGGAAGTGATACACTCAACATGAGCGAGGTGTATACTCTCCCCTTACGTAGTGTTCACGACTTCCTATGGGATTCGGGAAGATTGTTTCAATAGGGAGCCTCTATGGCAAGCCTGCTCTGTTTTCGCACTCTTTTTCCAATTTCAACTGTCCTTTCTCTCTATTAAAATCCTCTTCGAGCATGGTACAATGGTTGCCCGAGTGCTAGGGATGGTTCAACCTTCTCTAATGAGCCATCGCGCCCAGCACAAATCTAATCTAATCTAAGGTATTGTTTTGAAAATTCGATTTCGAGTGTATTCCACACTCTCAAGGTTTTGAGAATTTTTAAATCTTCGCATAATTCCAAAAATCTGCACGCCAGACATGCAAGCTGCGCTGATAGAACTACATACTTAGCTTGAAAATATGGCCATCACAACCACATACTGTCGCCCGGGAATACTATGGGGATTGGAACGAAAAGCAGTTCGACTTTATCAGATAGAGAGACAGCGCAACTATCGATGGAAAAGCAGCGTCTGCGTAAGATATACCTGCGTAGGCATAGCCCTGTTGACAAGACGCTTTACCCAAGTGCGGGCAGTAGTCTTAATGGTGCAATAAACCACCTGAACGAAAACAGGATAAACTCCTTGTTGTTAAATGTAGGCCCTAACAAGTAAAGAAACCGCAACCTCAAGCGTTTAACGCGATATTTAAAAAAGTGGTGGAGCAGATAAATGCGCGTAACTCTAAAAAAGCACACAAAATTGACTCCTGAATGGCCAAGGCTCACATTAAAGGCATACTTGCGCTTAAAAACATTTACAATGCGATGCGATGCATACTCCCTCAAAAGTTATGATTTTTGCCGAAAAATAAGTCACTTGGATCCACTGACCGGACTATTGCAAAAACTTAGAGTTTCGGTAAAGGGTGAACTGATTTAGAGATCGCATCCGTATCTTGGCATCAACATTGACGCAAAACTGAACAAAGTTTTTCAACATAAAGAATAGAGGAGAGGAAGAGGTTCCGAAAACGTGACGTTACTATTGCAAAGACGAAAACTTTGAAATTTGAAGAAAATTATTTTAAACAAAAAACAAGTCCCAAACAAACTCATAAAAATGGAGTCGACGATCTATAAACAGTTGATGTAAAATGCTTTTCCTCTTTTTGGCACATTTGGTCAATTCATTCTTTGAGTGTATGCACATCTAATTTCAAATGCAATTCATAATGCGTGCGCACAGAAGTATGCTTCATTAAGCATTAAACAAAACCCAGCATATGTAAAGTGAAACGAAACGAAGTGGAATGAAATGAAATGAAACAAGCATGTCACGACATGTCGGTTGCTGCAACAACGACGCTACTATTCAAGTTAATATCAGTTTGCATTCCATGAAGTTGACATTATTTATTTTCAATTTCGTGCGCGACATCAACATAAACAGTTACAGCGACCCGCTGCCTTACATTGACATGCCCCAAAATGGCGTCATTTATGCACGCACAAAGGTTCGCCTATAAGCTCCTGCCTATGCGTGTGTGTCTATGTGTGTGTGTGTGTGTGTGTGTGTGTGTCTATGTGTCTGTGTGTGTGTGTGTGTGTGTGTTGCTGTGCAATGTGGCGTATGCGTGTTGCGTGCTGCGTGCGGCGTGTGGCGCATTGTGCGTTGCGTGCCGTTAGCTGCATTTGAAATGCAAAATAGTTTTATATGCCGCAAAAATGGCAGCCATTCAGCGACGCTGTCGCTCATTTGCATGCATGATGTTCGCGCCTTGATGAGTCAGTTCCCCTACACAGGCCAACAGCCGCTCTCTGCCCTACTCTCACTTCAGCCAGTCAGTAACCGACCAACCTTCAAATGGCCAGTCAGCCAGTCACTCAGTCAGTCAACCAAGCGAGCATTTGAAAAGCATTTTAGCCAAATTTAAATAATTAAACAGCAGACTTTAGTTACCACAATCACATAATGTTGAAATTCAAGCTGAAAAGAACTGAAATGCATGCAGCAACACTTTAAATATTGTATGACGCTCTAAAAGCAGAAGTTTAATTAAGCCGCATATACGATGCAGTGCATCAGACAGAATAACATCGGGTCGAGAGATTTGCAACTACAACATATAGCTTATAATGTGGCTTTTGAACTGCTGTTTAGTCACTCATGAGCCTTCTGTTTCGTAAATATAGGTGTTTTCGAAAATATAGGCTTAAAGCAACGTTTCAATTTCAAATTACATTTGGGTGTATGAGTTCATTACTGAGAGCATTACCAGGTAGTTTTTTCGATAAAACATAGAAACGGCCTTAGCCGTCTTTTTAATGGGATTAAGAAATAAAAAAAAAATAGCGTTTTCCTCAACGAACATGAACATATAAACTGCATTCTGAAATGAAGAAAAAACTTTTTGAAACCAGCAAGTTGATTTTTACATGCACAGTTAGGCATCCCAAGAGTCAGTTTCCAAAGCATAATTCTTGACAGTTTGAAATGATTCCCGTATCAAATAGAAATGATAGTAAACAATGAGCCACAGGACAAACAACGTTTATAATGGCAACGTTGGAAGAGAGCGCATCTGTGGTCCTACTGTCGGGCAATTTAGTCTTCAAGTCTTCTTCATCTCGAACAACGGTCTAAGGCTGATTGATTTAGCCGCCGCTCAAAACATGGTACTCGGTAGAATCAGATTTCAGCATCTCGATATCTATATATATTCTTCTGCCTTCTCCGTTCAACTCCCTGAACAGCTCAATCACCACTCTCCAAATCTGATGGCGTCGAGGGAATAAGGGAGCATATATCCCACTCGCTGAGTACTAGAGCGGTGAGCGTCCTTGGTTTTCAACACCTACTGCCGGGGAACCAATGATACAATCAGCAGTTTCGCGAAGCCACTGCAAAGAGGAACGCCGCTTATAGAAGGACCCTGCAGTGGGCTGCCACTATCACCACTATCTAAAGATAAAAATTAATCCAAAATGCTGTATGCGGCCGATGTTACGACCAACGCTTTAAATCGGGTTGATCCACTTTTTAGTTCTTGGAGTAAGGAATGTTGTAACCCTGATATTTAAAGCTCTTCTCTCTTTAAATCAGGAGGGTAGCTTGTTCTCGAGCTTCAAATCTATCGCTAGTAGTGACATTCGATATTTTCGATAGTCTTAAGAAAAAGATTCGATTTTAAGTAAGTAAAGATCCCGTGTGGTAAGCGGGTTAGAGAATACCACCTCAGCAGGTCAAAGTTTGTCGTATGAGGCGATTTATAATGACACTGGATTCTTTCGAGACCAGTAGAGCACCCCAGGCCTTAAAAGGGTAGGGATTGCGTAGGGTTTGGGACCCACCACGTAAAACCCCAATCCCAATGAAAGAAATACATCAGGCCGTAACCCGGTAACAGGTTGTTATGGCCAGTTAAGTTACTAAAGAAAGTTTTGAAAAAAGTGTAAAAAATTACACAAAATCTCAAAGCTTACTATTTTACTAAGAGAAGAATATGATATTGGAAGAGGAATATGATCATCCTAAAGAGAAGCAAGCTGGTTGTGAGCGTAGCGAGAAGGGTAAAATAGGCTTGTTTTATCTTATAGCTATTGGAATGAGAGAAGGAAGAGGATGAGAAAGAAGATTAAGATAAAGATGAAGTTAAAAAAGAAGAAGAAGATGAAAAAGCGTCAGAGGAAGGAAAACAGGAAGAGGAATATGTTCTTCCTCGAGAGGGGCACGGAGTTTGGCGAGCGGAGCAAGCAGGCGGCGGAGACTCTTAGTTAAGTATAAAAACTGACTCGAAAATGGCAAAGCTTCTGATATATTCGTAAAAACTATCAAATTTATCAGGAATCACTTATTATACAAATATAGCTCACTTGAAAATTTGAAGAAAATATTTGATACTTAAAGGCAAAATGCAGCCTAAAAAATCGCTGGAGGTCTGGACAATTGTCCAGTAGAAAATTTTCCTAACATTAATATGTTGCTCATGGTATAAGCTACTAATCTATCAAGATTTTGTACCCTAATCCACTGCCATGAAACACTTGAATAGTTATTACTGGAATTAACTTTAAAACATAATTTTTTGGATTTTCCATTATACCTAAACCTTTATTATTCATAAGTACTCTACAATTTATGCAAGTTTGTTTATTGCTATGCGTATATATAATTCAAGAGCTGTTTAACACGCAATTTAACATATATTTTTAACAATTTGCAGGAAAATGTTTTTTTAATTGCTCCACTTAAGTTTAAACTACGCCACTTTATTAACTTTCAAAGCGTGTCGTATCTCTCCCACCGAACAGCCCCTTTGATCTAGGGTCTGAAGTAAAGCGAATTTTACAAAGTAGCATTTTGGGGTTAACTTTATGAAATGAAGTTAATAACAACAACAACAAGTCAGCAAAAACAACACTAACAACTGCAAAACATAAGCAACACAAAGGCAAATACTACGAAAAACAAACTGCCAAAGAGGAAAAGTATCAAAGTGAGTGAAAAGGGGCAAAGGTGGGAGCAAGAGGCAAACAAGAACAAGGCTTGAAAAGTTTTGCTGCTTTAGTGGAAATATAAAAAACATTAAAAAAAGTTAAGCAAGCTTAGAGAAATAATATGAAAACAAACAAACAATAATTATAATTTTATTTCTTTTCAAAAAAAAAAAACAGATAAATAGAAAATAAAACACATTAAACTTAAGGCAACTTAAAAAACAAAGTTTGAGTGAACAATTTTTGTAAAAAACAAAATAAAAGTTGTAGTTAATTTCTTTGCGCCGAATCTTAGATGCTCTGCCCGTAACAATAAACGGGGATGACCATCGATTTTTTTAAAACAAAACATCGATACAATCGATGTTTTAATTGGAATTTCATTACATTGGCTTGCAATTTTCAATTATAGTTTCCAGTATTTTTTCCGCCAGATGCGTATTGTCATTATTAAGAACTTCTTCTGTTTCTGATGTCTTCTTTTTTGCTTTAATATATATCATCTTTTGTTGCAGTACAATAAGAGATAAGGTTTTAGTATTTTCTGCACAAATTTGATGCGTTGCGTCTTTAAATAGTGATGACTGTCCTTCAAAATTAAAATTCTCAAGCCGAAAGGAACCCTTGGCGTGTTCAGTAGAAGAGCCAAAGTAAATTTTTTGCCATTTAATGCGCTATATCATCTGGTAGTATTCTAACGTGTCGTTACTTCCTGAATCAATCTATAAAGGTACTGCTTTTAAAGAAAGCAACTATCCGCTCGCATGTGATCAGACTTGGTGACGGTAACTTAAAAAATTTCAGGCAATGAAGCTAATGGTTAGTGAAAAACATGGTCAATTTTTAATTTCCCAAAGCTCACATGATTTTTTCATTGTTGAGTAATTGGCAACGACTTTTAGAATGACCTTGTCAAAGAAGTCCCACTCAATGAGAACAATGTACAATGTTAGATTAAATTTGTGTTGTAAGTTAGGCAAGCTCTCCGCGAATGTTGTTTTGCATAATATCCTGATCTAGGTGCTTAAGATGATACATTAGGCTTCTTCTTCTAAAAAAAAAAAAACAAAAATGGTGCACTTAGTACTTGATCTGTCTGCTTATCTCTTTGTATTGCAAGCTTTCAAATTAAAAAACAGCGATATTGTGTATAGTACCATTGATTGTTTTCCGGCTCTATTCTACGGTTTGAGATCTGCTAACAATTTCAAAAGTTACAAATTCTATTTTTGGGTTTTCGAAAGCAACACTCTGATACTCAAAGCTCATCTCTGCATAAGACGGGAGAGTAGTTTGTACTACAGTTTCGAAACTATCTATAGTGGTGACATTCGATATTTTCGATAGTTTCAGGAAAAAAGATAAAGATAGATAGTCCTGTCGTGTTTTTTCCTTCCTCCTTGTATCCAAAATCGCTTTTACGCCTTCTGTTATAGTGTTCTCTGGAGATGTTCTTGGTCTTATTGCGCATTTTCTCCCTCGCCTGCTTCTTTTTTAGTTTTAAACTCTACTTGCTCTCCGAGCTGCTCCTACTTTTACTTTTACCTGCTTGTGCCTTTTCGGTGTCTTCTGACTCAGTATAAAATTGCATTTGTTGAAGATCTTATTTGTTGACTGTTGTTGACTTATTTCGCAATCTGTACACCAAGAAGGGAATGACGAAAGTTTTCCTACGACTTTGGGCTTTTCTTATATTCGACAACTACTCTAATTGAGAAACTAGCTGTCGACTCAAGTACAATCTCAATGCTCATTTCGGTCCACTCGTATTTTGCTGCGCAACTTGCTTCCCCACAGCTTCACATTTAACTGATGATGGCTTGGCTAATGACGAAACGGCGTGATCTGCGCATCGGGCACTCAATAGTTGTCGCAATTGGTTTTAATTCGCCTGTCAGGGCGGCTTCAACTGTTTAGGAGTATATATCAGTATCAGCATTTTCTTCGTAGTATACACTTATTTAATTTATCTGAGCGCTACTAGGCTGCGAGGACTGCAGTATGAATTTGAATGCATTGTCAATTATCGCGACCCTGAACTTCGATATAAAGTCGAGCCCAAGCCAAACATGTGTAGTCAACTATAAACTGCAGCTGAGTTTCGTTGTCATCAACTTGAAATGTGCCCATAAAGACACCTATCAGCCTGGTTTAAGACTTGCCGATGCACTGCAATCAACGTTGTTTTCGTTTTAATCTGTCTTGTTCTCAGAAGGTAACATATGTCTAAGGTTTTAAATTTTCTTATTCTTAGTCTGAATGTTTCAGCAATGAACATATATGAATTCCACGGAACCTTAAAAGCGATTGTTTTTTAGAATTTGAACTCAAAAGCTGATATATAATGCCTACGCTCGACATCTTTGCTCATCATTATAACCATACACCAAGTATAGAGTATCAAAATGTCAAGTGCTGCCTTTAATTCCTAGTGCTACGGCTGTTGGGGCTCCTTCTCCCGCTGTCATTTAAACTAAATGCGCGTCTAGCAGGAATTGAGGTTGGGGCTCCATTTTGGCAACAAGGAATGGGAATTGTGCAGAGTGCTGCTCCCTGGCTCGCCTCCTGCTGCCATATTGCTTTGACAAACAGCTGCGTTTGTCATGTGTTAGCCTGCGAGCAATATTTTCCGGCAAATGCCAAATAAAAATCCCTAAACTTATGTCACCAAGCGGCAGGAGCAGTACCAGTGGCAGCAGCTCCTTGCGCTATCAGCAGTCAGTAGCCAGCTCCTCATGCATGGCGCTGGGAATTAACAGCACATAGAAGCTTTGCTTCGCTTTCTTTCTTTCATAACGTCTGTTCTATTTTATATTTTTTTTTTCTACTTTTTTGGTAAGGATATTTCGGGTTCCGAGTTGCCAGACATGCAAACTTTATATGCATGCAAACGATGCTTTGGAGACATGGTGACGTTGATAAGTTTGCATATAAATTGTGACACATGCTACGCAGGATGCAAAGACAGGCAGACAAAATCGAGCCTGGCTGATATGTTGTTTAAAGTATTGTGAGAGACGCAAGGCCTGGGATACAATTTTTGTAGAAACAACAACAAACTAGAACACAACTCTCTGCACTTATTAGAAAACTTGATAAACCAGGCTCAGTTAGGCAAAACATAGAAAAGTAGATAAACTTTGCTTAATTTCGCCCTGCCACACAGTGCGTATGTGTAACGTATTTATGTATGTTGGCATACAAATGTCAAAGGTTTGAACTTTGGCACACACACACAACTCAGTCAGTTAGCCAGTTTTGACCCCTGCCTGTAGCTCCCAAGTGTCTGTTGTGTCGCATAGAATTTATTGGCACTTTTGGCTTTGCTTTCGGGCAAGTCCTCACAGGACTTTTTTGGCTTCCATGTTGCCATAGTTGATTTTGTTGCTGTTTTCCTGCTCAGCTGTTTTCCTACTCGTTCGGTCAATTTCGTTAATGTGCGGCTGTCTTTTTCATCTCTGGTTGATGTCATTTTCTTTGGTAGCTTTTGACAGCGGTCAGTGGTCTAAGGATGAGACTAATAAATATAAATTTTGCTCGATTTTCCATTATCTTGATTTACAAGCTGTTTTTGAGTCATTTGCACTATGTTTATGTAATCTTCAACATATGTGCTGCTATTTGTATCGGTAATCGGTTAAATTTAAGCTTTTTTCAGGAAAATCTTCTGCCCAACAAACAAATGTTATAGCATCTTTTTGCAGAACCAAATATATATAAGTATATTGTCAAGAAACGATTTGATTCTAGCAGCTAGATCTAAAAGACTAGGAAAGGCTTAATGCACCTTTAATACTAAAACTAATAAACTATTTATTAAAAGCAAACTAATCGGGTGCGTGCCAGAGATCTCTTGCAGCCAAATTTCAACACATGATATCATTTCAACCACAAAAGAACTGGTCGACAGAAAAGCCAATTTAAACTAAAAATTTTAGCAAAACCGTCTAGAGATTTCTAGCACATGAAAAGCTTGCACGAAACGCAACTAAAAAATGACATAATAAAAGATGACAAACTTTCGCAGAACTGCTATGAAACTTATATTGGCAAGATGTTCATGTAAGATCTATAAGCAATCGCATTGGAAGTTGACATGAAGAGCTCCAACGACGCGCTATCAAAAGATAAAACAAAAGAGATAAACAACTTCAATAATATCATAGGAAAATACCAAATGACAAATTTTTGATTCTGCTAATAAAATAAAACATGAACAACTTTCTTATGACTACTATAACAGAGATGATGGGAAAGTGCCTGAAAGCTGAAAAACAAAGATGAAACGTCGCGCCATGAAAAGATGACAATTTGCAAGATGAATAATTAATAAAAACTGAAAAAAAAAAGAGTTTAAAAGACTGCAAGGATAATATGAAGAATCGACTTTGGATTTGCGAATGTATATAGAACTTTATAAAACACTGTAAGATATGTATGAAGTAGGGGCTAACTTTGTGAGCTAACTGTGGCAGGATTATTGTGTTTTTTTTCTTATGCGGTGTGTTGGTATGTGACATTGCGATGTTTTTTTTCAATATGCATGGATATATTTGCTCAATATGGAATCTACATGTTACTAGCATGTAGATTTCTAGTTTGAGGGCTGCTTGAAGTCAGACTTTATATGAAGCTCTACTTCGATCTAATGCTGCGTCACTATGTTTGTGTTTAAGTCATTAAAATCAGACAACCTCGTGAATTTCGATGAGTTCCAGATCTTTTTATTTATGACCTATCAATAATTCTACGTACATCATCCTGATGTAAACTTTAGATATCAAATTTAATTCCAGCATTTCAGACGAGAACGGTTGGAGTTAACTTTTTTAAATGATGTGGTCTAAATTTTAACTGCGATAGTTCCCTCTCTGTAGGGTAAGGAATTCTTTGGCCATTTATAGCAGTATTTATTTGTTGCTGGAACACGAAAACAGGGGTATCACTTTTGCAAAGAGTTAAACATATCTTATTTATATATATATTATATTATTATAATAGGGCCTAATATTTCTATTTTGGCCTAAGGCCGACTTACCCTGAAATCTCGTAGCGTGGCGTGGCTTTTCGTGCCTGTAGTGTGTCTTCTCGTGGCTGCGACGTGACTGCATTGGCATCTAGTGGCGGGTGTGACCCGACTTAGTGGTTTGCTGCACAGTACCGAGGCGAACAATGCCGCCCTCAGGGTTTCGCCGCGAGCATATCCGGTGCATATTATCTTAACTTTCAACTTAAAGTTTATTGTTAAACAACTCGCGTCATTCGTTTAAACGCTTTATACAATTTCGACTTACTTTCAATACAAAAGCTTTATATCTTAAGGCGCTAATATGCTCTATTTTTTAAATCTATTCGTAAGCTATAGTAAGACGTGACATAATTTAATAACAAGGTTTGAATTGATTTTAAAAAAAAAAACTATCCTTTGCAGTAAACAATACTAAAGTAAAGTAAACCATACTCAATTGAATTTTACAAAATTATCTTTTTATTCGACCTAATATTTGAATTTTGACTTATATTGCTATAATTTTGTAAACCTACTTAGAAGTGACAGTGGTGCCTGGTGGTGGTGGTCTTGGCATAAATTCCTCAGTCGCATTTTATGTTGGTAATCCGAGCGTTTTGCGCACTAATCGTTGTGCGATTTTATTGAACTCTTCACGATGCTCGCGCCACATAATAGCAGCGTCAACATTTGCAGCAGATTCATCATTAGGTTCTGCCAGCATGCTAACAACACTTAGTAGTATTTTTTCAATACTTTGAACTGGACTCCATCGTTCGGCGGCAAGTTCGTATCCCATTGGATCATCGCCAGGTGCATGCAATATTGATATGCAAACGCGGCCATCCGAATAGATGTTTGGATGAAATATATTACAAGTAAATTTCATTTTAGGCGGACTCAGTGGATAGTTGGGCGGAAAAATAAGTCGCACTGGAAAAACGCCGAACTCAAAACAATTGCCCTCCGGTCCAGCTATGAGTCCCTCCCATTCAAAGATATTATCTTCGCTGATAGGAGCTGCGAATATGCCTTCAGGTGGATCAAGTGCAAGCTGTTTGTACTCTGCCATCAGGCGACGCAGTGCTGCAGTCCTATCCATCTGTCGAACTTCAGTTTATTAATATGCCGAAAAAACAGCTCGATGCCGATTTAAATAATAACAAATGTTGTTTTTTGAAACGAAAATTATAAGCTACTTAGTGTTTATTTATATAAAATGTAACATAAATGTGTGTATTTTTTGTCGTATGTCTTTGCTGTATCTGCCAACTTGAAAAAAAAGATCAGATTATGATCGGGAGAAGAATGTCCTCAATCAATTGAGTCTGCCGACCAGAAACTCTTAATAGGCTCAGCTTTTGAGTGAAAAGCGGACGCTGTTTACCGCTCTCTCCCTCTGAGAGTCTGTTGCTGGCTGACTTGTGTGCGTGGGTGTCAGCGAGGCCAAACTCCTCTTGCGGCTGCTGAACACTGTCTATCTGTGTGAGCGAAAGCTCAAAAGCTCAGCTATGTGTAAAAACCGACAAGACATGCGTGTAGGAAGACAGCCGTAGAACATAAGTTGGGTCTGAAACTCGTAAACAAAGGCGGTACCAATGGAAATGGCATCGACGCTTACAAGTAACACCGAAGGAAATAGTATCGATGGCAGCGAGAGGTATCGAGTATAGTTTTATAGATGGAAATTTATAACGAAAATTGAACCGTTATTATTATTAGTTAATGTGCGGTTATTACAAACAGATCTTAGAGGTCGCTGTACACTGCTCCACAATAATAACATCAATATATATATAAAAATGAATCCAAAATTGGGTATGGGGCCTAACCAAACGGTTCCCTCTTTATAGCTCTTGAAATAAGGCTGGTTTCCAAAAATTGGAAAAAAGTTTTATTTTGTAGGACAAAAAATCGTTCAACTACAAAAAATGACATTAGATCTTAAAGCATACAATTATTTTTTCCCAAAACTGTGCACAGAGTCTGACAAGGCCTACTAATAGGAACGTGAAGGAGAAACAGAAATAGAACGGGAAGAGGAAGAGTAATATGATGATAGGGGATTGGGTTGTTTCTTCTTATAGCGTTTAGAATGAGGATTAGGAGGAGGAAGAGGAAAAAAAAGGCTAGGAGGATGAGGAATATGATCCGCTTTGACTCTGAGTGAGACGTAAATCGGGTAATTTCACCATATTCTTCTAAACAGGCCATAGCAACCCATTACCGACTTACGGCCTGATGTAAAGCTCTCCTCCAGGTGTCGCCAATTGGTGATACCGAAGTTAGCTAGTGTGCTCACTACTTAGTCCTTCCAACGGCGGCATGGTCTACCAATTCGTTACCTCTCTTCTAAAACCGTATTGAACACCTTTCTCGCAGGAGCTTCTTTACCCATACGCTCAACATGATTTAGCCAGCGGTGCCGGCTATAATTATATATAACAAGGTTTGAATTAGTTTAAAAAAAAAACTATCCTTTGCAGTAAACAATACTAAAGTAAAGTAAACAATACTCAATTGAATTTTACAAAATTATCTTTTTATTCGACCTAATATTTGAATTTTGACTTATATTGCTATAATTTTGTAAACCTACTTAGAAGTGACAGTGGTGCCTGGTGGTGGTGGTCTTGGCATAAATTCCTCAGTCGCATTTTATGTTGGTAATCCGAGCGTTTTGCGCACTAATCGTTGTGCGATTTTATTGAACTCTTCACGATGCTCGCGCCACATAATAGCAGCGTCAACATTTGCAGCAGATTCATCATTAGGTTCTGCCAGCATGCTAACAACACTTAGTAGTATTTTTTCAATACTTTGAACTGGACTCCATCGTTCGGCGGCAAGTTCGTATCCCATTGGATCATCGCCAGGTGCATGCAATATTGATATGCAAACGCGGCCATCCGAATAGATGTTTGGATGAAATATATTACAAGTAAATTTCATTTTAGGCGGACTCAGTGGATAGTTGGGCGGAAAAATAAGTCGCACTGGAAAAACGCCGAACTCAAAACAATTGCCCTCCGGTCCAGCTATGAGTCCCTCCCATTCAAAGATATTATCTTCGCTGATAGGAGCTGCGAATATGCCTTCAGGTGGATCAAGTGCAAGCTGTTTGTACTCTGCCATCAGGCGACGCAGTGCTGCAGTCCTATCCATCTGTCGAACTTCAGTTTATTAATATGCCGAAAAAACAGCTCGATGCCGATTTAAATAATAACAAATGTTGTTTTTTGAAACGAAAATTATAAGCTACTTAGTGTTTATTTATATAAAATGTAACATAAATGTGTGTATTTTTTGTCGTATGTCTTTGCTGTATCTGCCAACTTGAAAAAAAAGATCAGATTATGATCGGGAGAAGAATGTCCTCAATCAATTTAGTCTGCCGACCAGAAACTCTTAATAGGCTCAGCTTTTGAGTGAAAAGCGGACGCTGTTTACCGCTCTCTCCCTCTGAGAGTCTGTTGCTGGCTGACTTGTGTGCGTGGGTGTCAGCGAGGCCAAACTCCTCTTGCGGCTGCTGAACACTGTCTATCTGTGTGAGCGAAAGCTCAAAAGCTCAGCTATGTGTAAAAACCGACAAGACATGCGTGTAGGACGCACCGACATCCACTCACCGCATCTGTCAGATGTAGACTAAGTTGGTAGCTGTTCCAAGAGCCAACGACTTCGAGTGAGTTGTTTCATTCCATCATGGCTGAGCGCAGTTCGCTCGCTTGTATATATGTGGTTGCGTGCATGATGAAAAACCAAGGTGTGCTCACTCGAAGTAAGTGCCTCTTTATATAGTTACCGTTAGTTAGCGGGTACATCACATTTTAAATTGAAAAATTCACATTCATTCAAGAGGCGCAGAAGTGAAATGAGAAACAAGAAATAAAAGATACCATACTGTGAGACTATTTCGGCCCTCAGTCTAAAAGGGTGGTTTTCCCATCTTTTCTTTATAAGCTGCGATAACCTTGAGAAAAAGTAGAATAGGATGGGGGAAAAAATCGGATGCGTGGAGATGAGAGAAAATACAATACAAAAGGGTGAGGGAAGATTATTTTGAATTTATGTCAAAAAATAAGAAAAACAATTTTTCTTAATATTTCAGAAAAATTCTAGAAACAACAACACGTTTTTAACGAATGTGAACTGAGAAAATACTACTATGATTTGAAGTTAATTCTAGCAGCGCTGTTTAAAGAAAGCTCCGATTATTATATTTCCAACTCGAACTTGATATTCCGATAATATTATGTAGTTAAAATTGAAGATGGCATAATAGTGAAATAGTGTAAATAGATGAACTCGAAGCGAAATTTAACAAATAACAATTGGAAATGAAATCGACCAGTTTGAGAGATAACGTTTTGAGTATCGATGACTCAAAAAAACAGTAATGGAGGAAACTGTGTTTGATGCGGAAACTCGTGCAGAACTTACAAGTTCTTCAAAAGGCTCTACGATGCCTGCCTTAACACAGACATACCTTCTAACAAACACATGATACTCTTTCCTACTTAAAGCGTATAATAAGCGCAGCCTGCAGCTGGCTATCGCATGATTAGCGGCACTCAAGCGGCCAAGCAACAACCCGACGCCAACGCCGACCCCGATCCCGGACACACCCAAGCGAGGCGGTCCCACAGCTATCCCATAGAAAGAAGCCTCAACCGAATACTTACATACGATGACTCACAACGAGACGCAGCTACAATGTGTTTATGTAAAGTTGGCCTGCGGGTAACGCACGAAGTTCTCCAAAATGCAGAAAATTACTAAATTCGATATGCAATTTATAAACTTGGCCCGCAGCGCTAGTCTGTTCGCCTTCACACACACACACATGCAAGCATTTGTGCATCTGTGTGTGTGTGTGTGTATCTGTATCTGGTTTTTGGCAAGGTTTGTATCTGCGTCCAAAAGATTTGGTAAGTACTGTTTGTTGATATCTAGCCAAGGCTGCTCGAATACCAGCAAGAACAACAAGGCATTGAGAATAACATAATAAGCAAGTAGAAAAGTAGTAAAAAATAGAGCTAGAAAAGGGCAAAATGTAACAAAATACTTTCCTTTAATGCGCTTAGAAGAAAGGAATAAAAATGTGAAGAGGTAGTAAACTTTTAAGTCCAACCTCTTACTTCGGCTGTAGTTGCAGGTGTCCTGCTGTGCTTGGCTTTGCATGCTTTGCTCCTTGTTATTTAGAGATCTGCTTTGTATTGCAAAGGGACTTCAAAAAAATAAAAATAAAAGAATAATAATAAGAGAAAATAACTGTAAGCTGTATTCATGCCAGCCAAAAACATGTACAGTGCTCTTTAACTGTCTAAGCTAAAAGTATTATTTCGAAATTCTTTTTACAGTTAATGTTTTTTTCCCTCCATTTTTCTTTTCTCTCTGATTGAGTCTAATGCAGTTTTTTCTTCTTCTTGGTTGCTTGGTTTGATGAGTAATGCAATTGAAGCATTCGCAGTTTTTACTTCAATTTTGAGTTAAGTTCGAAACTGGGAAAAATTTAGTCAGACATTTTTTCTTTAAGTTCGAAATTTTTGTCGGTCTTTAATGGTAGATAGAAATATCACTGCACGCGAGTCTCCTCTTTTTATTCTAGTGTTTGTAACGCACAAACTCATGAGCACGAACCACGCCTCAAAAATTACTTGTTTAATGAAAAAATTACTAGATCCACTCCCAAGCAGCAATAGATTCTACTCATGACTCCTCAACTATCACGACCTTACACACGATATTAAAAGACTTGTTGACAACAATTGACACAAGCACAATTTCGATCTCTTCTCAAATTTAATGGGATCCAAAAAGTGCCATTTTTACACAGTTCAATTTTACTTTGGAAAAATTCGCTTCCGATTATGTTGCGTTTAATCGATAAGTGAATTATGCGCCTTTAAACTTCTAACTTCAACCAAACTGATACAAATGAAACTAATAAGTCAATTCTTAGCATATTTAATCCTTATCGGAAGGGCCTGAAAACTACAATCACAACGGACTGCCAAAGCGTTCTCCGCTCCTCTCTCTGAGCAGCTCACTCAACTTTCCTACGAGCCTGATAGGGCCGAGAGACTTTGGTAACATATATCCCGCTCTTAGCGTACTTAAAAGAGAGCGTAATTGGTTTTTAACGCTCACTGACGAGGAACCATTGGTACTGCAGTGAAGAACACCGCATTTAGAAGGTCAGTCAGCTGCTACGCAATTGGTTCAAGACCCTTATCGAAAAATGAGCAAGATGCAGAGGCATCTTTTCAGATGTAAAAAACGGAAATAGGTACGCGGGCGAGCGGAGATCGAGATGTAGCTGGAATGATGTTAGGAGATTCGTCCACAAAGTTAAGCGTCTCACTGAAGGGCGACCGATGCGTCTTCATGTAGAGATGCAGGGGGAAATCTGGATGTACAGGGTGCACTGTGGCTGTGGAGAGAACTCTTCTCTTACTATCCGTGATGAAGACAATGCCGCTTACGGAGATAACTTCCCGATGCACCCATCTGCCTAGTTAAGACGTAAATTAGCTGCTGGCGCAGATGATCTGCCTGCTGAGTTGTTCAAGACTGGCGGCAATAAGTTTGTAAGGTGCATGCACCAGCGATTTTGCAGACTATGACTATATAAGAGCATGCCCATTGATTATAACCTTGGTTTCCTCTGCCATGTCCTCCCAATACTAAGTGACAGGTTACCGGTGATGAGAGAGAATGAGATCAAGACAAAGAATGTGCTTTCTTCGAGTACAGAGACACAGCGATTGGACTCTCAGAGTAATGTTGAAAATATACTTTTGATTTGTCAAGGATTTCGTCTACCTTTTCACCACCGTCACAATGAAGAACGATGTCTGTATTGAGTTCAAGCGGTGAATCCCTCTTGCCAATAGATGTCACTGTGGTATCAGAGGATATTACTTTTGTAGTAATAGTAGTGACCATTCTTACCAGACTAAACTAACACTCTATAAGACGCTCATCATTCCCGTTTTGCTTTATGGCGCTGAAGCATAGGTGATGATGCAGTCTGATAAAAATGCTCTAGGAGTGTTTGAGTAAGATCTTTGGACCTTTATGCGGAACGACAATCTCTACAACATTGATTCTTGACAAAGTCCAAAAGATACGCTGGCTTGTTGTGCATATGGATGGTGAAGCTCCTGTTGAAAGAAGGCGACAGAGGTGCAGCATGTAGAAAGCACACTAACTTACTTTGGAATCACCGATTGAAGAAGGCACGAGCAAAGCAGAAGTGCCAGAAATAGTGCTATAAACCAGGCCGTAACCCTGTAACGGTTTGTTAAGAAGCAGAAGTGCCAATAAGTGATTCTAAATTTCCATTGGAAAAACCTCAAGTGGATGGTTTAAAATATGGCTATGAACCAAAAGTTGGCTTAAGCAGTTTAAGCAAGAATGTATTGATTTTGAGCCACAAATTGCGTTTACGTCTGTTTTACTTTTAACATCTTGAATAAAGTAGAATTAAACGAATTTTTTCCAATACAACAGACGTTGGTCAGGTCTGTTATCTTTTTCAACCCAAAATCCCTTTGCTATTTTTGAGGGCGCTAGGAATGTACCATCAAACCTTTCGATTGACTGATTGTCGCGACATTTGAAATAAGAGTTAAAGAAAAACAATCTTGAGAGTGCACGCACAAGTCAGAAAGTATTATAGTTGGCAACAGTCTTTATGAATACCCACAGCCTATTCCATAAAATGCCATAATTTCTCTTTTTGTCTCAAGTTTCTCATAACCTTCACACACTTTTTTAGCAATAAAACAGAGCTCACTCGCTCGTGCTTTATTTCAGATGAAGTGCAAATGCTTTATTAGCCTCCCACAGAATGGTTTTAAGAACAACTCGCGCCAGTCTATTATTTATGATGCAAGGAAGCAGCCAAGCTGAATGGCAACAAAACCTCAGTACTGCCCATTCAGCTTGCAATTTAATTCAAAACCAGAAGCATTAAATTTTTATAAACACACAAAACGCTGGCAGAGAGGAGTCAAAGCCCCGCCAGAGCCAGGGCCAGACCAGGAACCAGAACCGCAGCCAAAAATTTAGTGGCAAAACAAGCAGATTTTAAAAGCGTTAACATATTTTCAAGCGCACATATATATCTTTGGCGCCAACACACACGCAATAATACACACAAAAAAACAGTAATACCCACACAAATATGGCAACACGCACACATACAGTGAGCACAAGAAGTTTATGGCAAGGCAGAGAGCGACAGGGCGACAGAGCGACAAGGCGACAGAGTATGACCTGGCTCATAACCGCAGACGTACGCAGTTGGCCAAAATAATCATTAATCATTTTTCTTAACGTGGCCAGCCAGAACGTCGTCGTAGTCGTCGGGGTCTTTGGTAGCTGCCACTTTTATGCCTGCTCCTCGCGAATGCGCCAAAAAGTTTTACCAGGTCGGGTCATAACGCATTAACTTGCCAACCACTTGTAAAATCCGCATGTGGTTCACACTAACTCCGATATTATCAAGTTGAAATGCGGACGCACTTTAGGCGTGGCACACTTCTCCCTCATACTCCATTCTCCCCTCCCGTATTCATGACAAATTTGAAAAATGGCTTAAAGTTTTATGGCCGCTCGCTGGAACTGTACTCGCACTGCTCTGCTCTGTGCTTGCATCCCCCTCTCTCTCCGCCCAAGCCATGACATACGAGCTGAAATAAATATTTTCACTCTGTAGTGTGCATGGCATGTTACAAATGTTTCGCGTCAGCCAAAAACTTTATGTTTATATGTATTACTTGGCAGTGGCAACTTCTGTCAGGACCCCCGGAATCACCTGTCCCAAATGACCGGCTAAAGTTATAATGTAGTCGAAGCGTATGTCAGCGTGATACTTTTTAAAGTGGAATTCCTGAGTTTTAACGCACATTTTAATTTGAAAAATAATGTTGGATTTTCTAAACTTTCAAAACTTGAATACCGCCTAAGAATGAACTTAACCGAAAAGTGATGTTTTTAAAGGACTGATGAAAGTTTAAATATCATATAAAATTAAAGTTACATTTGTTTTTTTAATCCGCACGTCTTTATCTAAACTACTACAATGCCGCAAAAAAAAAAAAAACTTCCTCTCATTTTAACTATCTCTGTTAGCTCGAAATTCCTAAAAGTTCTAATAGAACTTGTAACCTGGTTGCTGGGCTTAATATGGCAACACCAGTCAGATCCGTCGGAATCGATCACGACGTGGGCTCAAACTGCATTAATGTATACAGACATCTTGCGGAATTAAGCTTATTAAAAGCTGGAATCAGCTGATGCGATTGCTTAAGTGGTACATATACTTTTACTATATAATTCTATCCCAAGGACGGTTTCGTCGTAAAAGAAATTTGCAGAGTACTTTACGCTCTACAACTCCTTTGAATACACAAAATGGTTTTAAAGCACCGGAAACTATATTTATAAAAAAAAAACGATTCCATGACCTTTGAGCTGGCATGCTAATCTATTCTATCTCAAGAACGGTAGTAAGCAGTCAGACCAACATCGAACTGCAGAAATTGCTACTGATCCCGAAAGGCAGCAAGCCGCTAGTGGATCCATCAGCCTGCAGACCACTAAGCATGCTTGACATCACTGGATAATATGAAACCCCCTGGAGAAAGAACTGAAGGTGCGCCAGGGACTCTATGCTCGGCAAGTCGGCTTTCGCACCCTGCATAAACCTTTTAGCGACGGTCGTCGATGTGGCCAGAAGGGCTATGCAGGGTACGAGATGGCGTACTGATGGACCTAAGAAACGGCTAGCTGGCATAGCATTCTGTCAGAGTATCTTTTCAGCATCATTGATGGCTACTTCCACAAACGCGTCCTTCTATACGACACTTCCTCCAGTCGAAAGCAGCAAACCGTTTCCGGCGGCGTGAACAAGGATTGGTGTTGGGCTCTATACTGTGAAACGTAATGTATGATACTGTGGTTTGCCTGACGGTACCTGAAGGTACGACCGTTGTGAGCTTTGCTGACAACATTGCAGTAGTCGCCGTCGCCAAGGCGTCGAGCACATCACCAATACAGCGATCAGCCTTGACACCGACTGGCTAGGAGAGAACGGGTTGCAAGTGGCGCCGCTGAAGAAGGAGCCAGTTCTTATAAGTAGCCAAATCTTCAATATTTTGATGACGTCATCTATAAACAGCCCCTTAAATCTATTCGTTAAGGAATTATGAATTAATACAACAAAAAAAAAAGACTACATAGCTATTCATGCATCTATAACTCGATAAGTAATCAGAAAGAGAAAAATGAATGAGAAGACAAATTTCGAATCAAGAAATTCGATTTTCAGGCCCGTTATGTATGTCTCTCTGAGCGCGCAAACTAATGGGAGAGCACGACGACATATGTACCAAATTCGATCAAAATCGGTCCATTTATATTTAAACTTTTTATGAAAAAGTCAAAGTTATTCATGAACTTGCAAAGTTGAACGTTTAAGGTGATATTTTCTTTAAATCTGTTAGCAAGAACAATTCTTTCATATTTCGAAGTTCGGGTTTTATTTTTAAAAGAACAATTAATATACGCTTTGAATCTGACTTTTAACTTCTGGCAACAAACTATTCAAAGTCCATAAGCAATAAATGAAATATAGGATATCGAATAGTTGTTTTATAACTTATATTCATTCATTTGAGTATCCTGCATGACTTTAACCACACTTCATTCTCCATTGCATTATGGAATTCCTTTGCGAAAATATTTTTAAAGTTAGATTTTTCAAATTTTTAAATTCAACTAAAGAATTTTTATGAAAATTGTTGTCATGGAAAAAATGCTGTATGACGTTGCAAGTTTGTGCTGTTGTTTTCGTCTCCACGCCAGACTTAGCATCAGCTGTTTGCAACAAAAACAATAACAACAACATGCCAAAAGTTTTGCCGGCATGTGCAGTCATATCTTTAGGGAGCGGGTATTAGGGTTATCAAGAGATAAAGAGAGAGAGAGAGAACAGGAATGTGGCAGTCAGTAAATCGGCTTATATGGCCACACACTATATACAAACACACACATATGTATATACATAGGGATATGTTGTGTATGCAATGTAAACATACCAAAGAATACTGGTAACAGACGACTCTCTTTAAGTTACGCTCTCTGCGGCCACTCTCTCTCTCTCTCTCTCTCTCTCTCTCTCTGTGGGTCTCTCGCAGTATAAGAGTAGCGCTTATTGCAGCGGCGCATGCGCAGTTTTGGAATGTGCTCTTGCAGCTTCCGCAACAATGTTTTCATTAAGATTTTTTTTTTGGATTGTTATGTTTTGTGTTGATTTTAAGTGAATTATTTTTAGATATGTTTGCGGTTTTCAATTTGTACGAGTTTCAGGATGAAAGAGGATTCGGACATGGCCGTTCGTGACCAGTCATTGAACTGTTAAAATATTTACGCAAATCAAACAAGATTTTAGAGATTTTAGATACAATGTAAAGTATATAACTATTACAAACAACTTGCGAATGATTTTGAAGAGCTACTTATCATACTTGTCAGGCCTTAAATGTGTCATAAGGATATGGAATTATATGTAAAATAGTCATTATAAAAATATGTTTCCTTTTATTGCTACGAATTAGGAAAACTTGAAATGTAAACACTGTACTAGGATTGTTGATATTATATCGATATATTGATATGTGCGATATTTTAAATTTTTGATACGATAATATCGGAGCGATTTTTTCGGGGACGATAATATCACATATCGATATTTTTTGTGTCAAATATCAAATATCGGCTACTATGTATTTTTCCAATAAATAGCAAAAGCGTGCCGTAAAAATTGAAAGGTGTACTTTATTGGGATACTTGAAATATGAACAAATTTAAAATAGATTAAAATTCTGTGTCACAAATTGTGAAAACCAGTGGAAATTTGTCAAACGGAAAATTGTGGGATGTTCATTATCACCTGATCCAAAACAGAAATATGAAGGAGCAAATCGGCGTAAAGAAGAGATAAGAACAAAGCTATAGCTCAACTGCTTAGAGAAAGGGGCAGGCAAAAGAAATGCAAATCATATTTCAAAATTTTGCTCTAAAATATTTGACACCACCAGCCAGCTCTGCATCTTCAGAAAGGGTGGCATCTGCTGTGGAACTTGTTAGAGATAACAAAAGTAGGCCCTTGCACGAAATTGTTAAAAATCCCGTCTTCCGAAAAACGCGATAAATCGATATTTTAAAATTGATATTATCGAAACGGCGATATTGTAAATACAACAATTTCGATATATTGAAATACAATATTTTTTGAAATATCAACAATCCTACCCTGTACTTATAAAATGAAAAGTGAACGTATTGGATTCATATTGCCTTAGTTAATGCATTTTTTTTTCAAAATATGTGCGAACTAAGAAAAATATAGATTTTTCAACTTTTCGCCTCTAAAGGTTTCGAATTGAGAAGAAAAAATCGTATTTCAAAGGTGTTGAAAAAGAAGGCAAGGTAAAAAAGGTTTATTTTTAGGACTTAAAGTAGGTTTTGTGTAATAAAACAGGATCGATTCCGAATGTAGTCTATATTTAGTGAATTTAATAGTACAATGTGTTCTGAATATATGTGTTGTATACAGGCGGCTTGCCAGATTGTTGTTAGTTTAGGTGGTTGCCAGATTGTTGTTCATTCAGTCGGTTACCAGATGAATTTCTAACATTTTTATACCCTGTACACAAAGTGTCAAAGCGTATTATAGGTTTGTGTAACAGGCAGAAGGAGGCGTGGCAGACCATATGTTCCACGGGCAAAAATGGTCAGGAGCAATAGTCGAGTCGATATAGACATGTCCGATTGTCTGTCCTTCCGTATGAACGTCGAGATATCAGACACTATAAAAGTTAGAGGCACAAAAGATTTTCGCGGTTTAGATTTGGTTTGGTTTTATTGCTACTAGTATTCACCTTATCGTCGATATTCGACGACTTAATACATGCTGTACTAAAACACAAAATAACAAAATTTTTCGGTACACTTATCTTTCTTGCTTCCTTAAGATTTGTGAAAAGAAAGTACCGGAGAAAGTTTACTCAAAAAAGTAAAGGATTTTATGAAACGACTAAAATAATAAAAGTTTATTATTGAAGATGTTAAGTTTTCCACGTAATCAGCTAGCAAAAATGTACTAGAATAAAAAATATTTATTGCATTAAGCAGAGATAAAGAACTGTAGTACTACTTAGGAAATTTCTATGTAAACAAATCCTAAGTCTCTTATGCTTATATTATTCACTTCTAGCTTTCTTCCTATAACTCCCTTCTAAAAGTGGCTTTAAGCGTTGCAACTCGATCTTAATCTATAGAGATGCAGCCCAGCAGATGCACACTTCTAGGTACCAAACGTGTCATGGGGTTCCACCTAGCCTAAGCTTTTTTAAATAAGCACATAGTTGTGATGATGTAATATCCCCAACATACATTTCTTAACGAAGCATTCCAATTTAAAAGTTCCTCCAAAAATTCAACCAAGCACTCAGCATATTTTGTCACCCTAAGAGTTGACACACTTGCCAAATTGAAAGGAAACTTGGTCACTTCAAAGTTTACCCAAAGTCTAAATAGAACTCTCGCACAGTCTCATTACCAAAAACAATTTCAACCATTTTCTTGTTCTAAATTTTAACTTCCCTTACAGCAAAATGACAAAAATGGAAGAGAAACCAGCAACAACTAACAAAACAAAAATAACATCAAATTCACGCCGATTTCTGTCATTAGCGCGACAACAAACAACAACAAAAATAATATAAAACCAGAAGGGAAACTTTTGCTCCGCTTCTTAACTGACCAACCCCAGCCGGAGCAACTGTTCCGAGCGCATTTTTAATGGTCAAAAGTTTTATGTTTATTGTTTATGCGTTGAAGCAAAAATTTTCATGAACTTTTCATTGTTCCGGTTTGCCGAGCGAGCGAGCGAGCGAACGAACGAGGCGACCCGGGCACAAACTTTTAGCATACAATGCACTTTAATTTCATCTCCCTCAGACTTTTCCGCCCACAATAATCAAAAAAACAAGTTAAACAACAAGTGAACAAAAGAAAATGGCATGGAACAATGCGATAGCAAATGTTGCATCAAAAGTTTATGCACCCGAATATGAAAAAAGTGTGCGATAATCAAAAAGTACCGGCTTCAAGATAACCTCTTTTGTTTTTTTGATAGGATTTGAGGAGCTGTTTATGGCTATGCTGACGAAAGGGGATGCTCTTTGAGAGAAAAACAGTTGCGCTGGCGAAGACATGGCTCAACGCAAAGATGAGCGAGATTTAACAGGATTTCTCACTCTTCAAATCGGGACTGCAAACGGCGGGGCCTTAAGCCGAAACGGTACAGCCAAAAATACACAGCAATTTTTGCAAATCAAAGTGTATAACGAACCTTATATAAATTAAAGGAACAACAGGAAAACCCAGTACAGGAAAATAGCGATACTATCATAGGGTTAGGCCGCTAGGAGTAGTTGCAGAAGCTAAAGTACCGAATCAAGGCTGAGAGAAACCACGAAATTATAAATACTACAGCCCTCAGAAAGGCCAAACTTCTCATCGGCGTCTATAACTTAAAAATGTTCTAGAAAATATAATGGTTAGGAAAGAATACGGTTAGGATTCTAATCGCTCTGCTTATCAAACACTCTAGGTTGAATGCTGGCCAAGAGTCTATGGTTGGCCTGTCATTTTCCGATGTTTTCCGATGTGCTCGAACATTCGATGCATCGGCAAAACATCAATGTTTTTTAAACCATCGGACATTAACCATCTCTTGCCGCGTTAATCAAATTATTTCAAGATCATGCCAAAGTAAGTCTTAAGTTCTGTTTTACAAATAGTGTACTCATTTTATTCATAATTCTGAATATGCAGGCATAAAAAGATGCATGTTCCATGCTTGCTTCAGACACTGAGTCATATAAATACCATATATTCAAATTTGTGAAATAATATGTATTTATGTTTAAATATTGTATTTTAGAATAATTGCCAAGTCAAGCTTCTGCTGGCGCCACTTCGATCAAATTTGTGGTAATTCAGTAAAATGCAAAATTTGCGGCAGAGTTATGAAAACAGCCGGAAATTCTTCGAATATGCAAGGTCACTTGAAAAGCGTGCACAAAATAGACGGAGGCGTAAAGGAACTAAATTCGAATCAGCGTGATGACATAAATGAAATTATTCCACAACAATATTCGGCTTCGCTTCGAGCTTCGATTTCGACTTCTACTAACCTGAACGAGCTGGAACTCAGCAGTGCTGCATCCTCAGAATGCCAAAAATTAATATCTGAAATTAATAAAAGGATGGGCACGAGATAAAATTAATGTGTTTTTTTATTTTAGGTTACTTTGCATAATTATGGCTCAGATTAATAGATTAATTAGCAAAAATATTCTAATTAATAAAAAAAAATAGAGAATACATATAACATATATATATGTTAAATAAAACCAGAAAATGGTTCGGAAAAATATGAACATTGCTTTTTTTCTGATTGCTTTTTACTCTAGAAATTAAAATAATGGATTTTTTTAATAATATTATTATGGCTTATCAAAACGACCGATAGTGACCGTTAAATTCAAAAGTAAGCAACGTATGATAAAAATTGTATCGATAATAATCGATGAGGTTCCAGATTTAATGCATTTCCGTCTTAACCATTATAACTTATTCGATATAACTACTGATTCAAAGTCTCTGTAAGATGTAAATTTTGCACGAACACCTAATGAGAACTGTCGCTAAAAACTCATACGTCATGTCGAAAAGTGAAGAATCTCAATGTTTTCTACTGGGTTTATTGGTATTGCCGGAACAACTGGAACGGGGCTAGGCATTGCCTTAGTCAAACACTTTTATCACGTTATAAACTCATTGATATTTATTTATAAAATTAACTTATTTCCCTATTTTACGTCCCTGACTGCACAATTTAATCTATTGTTCTTGTTTTGGCCCTTGGTTGGCTTATCCCTGGCACCTCGTAGTGAATAGTGAAAGTATGAGCGCCCTCGTGGCGTGGCGATGTCTTCTCGTGGTGTAATGTTCGCTCCTCATAGACTCATGGTATCGATGGTCCTCAGTGTGGTTTTAGCGATGTTGTTGACTGAGTTGCTTCTCGTTGGCTTATGGTTGTTGGTTCTCCTCGTTGTCTCATCGTTGTTGTTGTGGCTTCACCTCGTTGACCTATGGCTTTGGTTCTGGAACTCCCTCTGCTAACCTGTAGCTTGACAGCTTGCATGCGTGAAAAAAAGTGGAAAAATCTTTTCTACTCACAAAAACTCACACCCACAGTCAAAGTAATTATGTACATATGCAGTACTATATGCAGCTCCCATATGGTATAACATATATAAATAGCCAGCATAATGGAAAGGCTTCGAATATTCGAACGCAAATGCCTTAGAGCGTGCACAAAACTTTATAGAACTTCTAAATGTAACTATACAACATACTAATGCCATACTGTACAATGCAGCAAATCCAAAGACCATAGATACCCAACCAATACATATAAAGTCAATTCCATATATAATACAAGAATTTAATTTTTTATTCATTTTATCTATAATTTGGCAAAATATATGAAAAAAATTTATATATCGCACAACTTAAGAAAATTCCCTACACAATGATATAAGTTTCAACCATTTTTCTTGCCATAAAGTTGGTGAAAAAGGGTGAACAAATTTTTGCTTAGCTTATTTAGAAAAAGAGGATTTCCCTCCTAGGTAGTTACAGAATCTCGATAACAGACGCATCCAGGTTGGAATCATCCCAGATATTTAGGTTTAGCTCAGAGATAGTACTGGCATGGGAGCTCTAAACTAAGTAGGGGGCACAATAAATGCGTTGCGTTGCAATAACATATATATTATTAATAGCACCCAAAAGAAAACATGAAATCTTCTCGCTCTTCTGAGTACGTTGCTAGCATAGCAGATACAGGTCAACATATATGCTAGCGCCATCTAGCATTCAGCTAAAGCCAGGCCAGCGTCACAACTTGTCAGCTTGAGACATCTTTTCCGAAATATGCTATTAAGAAGGTTGCCAACTTAATTTATCGAATGCACTTTCGGTTTAAAGCTAATCGCTGCGAATAACTTGAATCGCAATAATGCAGTAATAATTACAAGGAAGGACTATTCTGCTGCTCGCACACTGTTCGCTTGCCAAATGTTCATTCTGCTGCGAATGTAAAAGAGGAATGTTGTGCCGCGCATGTTATTGCCCTGTCTGCATTCTATGTACTGCTTGATTTGTGCCTATCTCTCTCGCATTTAGGCTCTGAAAAAATTTGCGTCGGCAGAGTAGTCTTTCCTTCTTTGTTTCATGTTTCCTTATAATTATTATTCCATGGCGCAATTCAAAACCATCCTTGGAGCTTTCTATCCCTTTTTCATGAGTGAATTATGCACTTGTATAGCTGTCAGTAGTGGCAGCAAATCGCGTGCATCATTCAAGCTCTGATTTTTGTATTTAATGATGTCTGATGACGTAGGCAAAGCTGTCGATAATATGTCACTGATTAATGATGGTGTAATATCGGAGTACTTGTCTTTGTGAGAGGTAAGTAAGTATGAAGTATAGGCAATAAATACTATGACACATTATTCTTCTTCTTAACTGGCCATAACAACCCGTCATCGGGTTACGGCATGATGTAAATACATTCTTTCATTGGAATTGTGGTTTTACGTGGTGGGTCCCAAACCCTACGCACAACCCTTTTAAGGCCTGGGGTGGCTCTACTGGTCTTGAAAGAACCCAGTGTCATTGTTAGCCGCCTCATACGACAAGCTTTGACCTGCTGAGGTGGTATTCTCTGACCCGCTCACCACACGGGCATTATAAAATTGGCATATAAAAATCTTTATTATAGAACTTTAAATACAAATTTTGTACAAGTAATATTTGGTTTGTTTGCATGTTATGCGTATTTAGGTGGCTTCAAATTTATCTAGTAGTACCATAGTGCTTAGTACTGCATAGTAGTACCTTAAGACTCGGAACACTACCAACAGAAGCCTTTTGCGATCATGCAATCAACTTCGATGTGGCTCCTTGAAATCTTGCTTGTTGCCTGTTCCCAACTCGCATTTCGATTTGTTTATCTAGTAATAATAATGTTATTGGGGAATAAAGCACCACAACCTATAGGATCTATTGTGCCCCCTGCCAAGCCTACAGCTCCCCGGTCAGTGCTATCTCCGTTACATAAGGGATGGTTCCAAACGGGTCATCGAGATCCTGTGACGACCCAGGAGTGCCAACTGCATCACACTCATCTGGTATATGCTGGAAGGATTCCTCCTCAAGTTCGCAGGTACCAGAGCTGGTGATACCCAGCTTGCTCAGGTGGCGTTATTGTCAGCGTTATTGTCAGCAAATCAAACTTTCCTCATTTAAGAAAATCTACCCATTATACTTGATAATGTTTTATTTATATATACATTTAATTTATTTATATACACATTTAATTTACCAACTCCCGTAGAATAAATACTGCGCACGGCACACGCCGTATCCTGAGCATTTCTGTCACTAAGTATTTACTGAGCTAGTGACGCCGATAACTAGAAATTAAGTTAAAAGCAGGCGGGGCTATATAGTTTCAAATTTCCAGGCATTTTTCAGTACTCTAAATCAGCTTTTTTTTGTTTGGAAATTTGGCATCAGCTTTGATTATGTGCGTATAAGTCTTGTCGCTCCTGGCAAGTTCCAAGGCGCTATCCGCTTCCAGAATGCTCATCTTTTGGCAGAGACTTTAATGAAATATGGCCGAAGGCGTCGAGCGAGATACCGGAACTGACCGCATTTACTAGAGATATGTTAGAAAAATGGAAGCAGGTGCCGAAACCGAACAAAATTATTGCACCGACTTGTCCAAGTTTCTCGAAAATTCTCAAAAATTTCCCATTAAAGAACGTATACCCGCTTAAAACAAATTCTTTTTATACTGATCAAAATTGCTTTACAGTTTCCAAATAAGTCATGCCGGGCAAAAGCCCAGCAAGTTTTGTAAAGAAAATGTCTAAGGAAACAAAAACATTAAACTTTTTTTTTGTTCTACAATGATTTTATATGACAAATTTGCATATGCATACTTAAAAAATACAGTAAAATTTTGATTTTTTTTTTCATTCAAAACTTTTTTTTTTTAATTTTATTATTTTTGTTTAAATGTGTTCCGTAAAGAGCACGATGAATATTTTTTAAAACTTCTGTTCAATCCTTTTAAAAAAAAAATGTTTTTTTTTGCAACATATTTATTTTTGATCAAAATTTTTTACATTTTTTTATATATGTTCCATAAAGAGCGCACTGAATATTTTTTTAACAAGTTTTTACAAATTTTTTTAAAATTAATTAATTTATTGATTTTTGGTACCATAATCGTGTTCAGGCAAACGCACATCCGAATCGGTTTAAGGTATATAGAACACTGATTTATTGAACTTAACTTAATTAATATCTAGGTGCTTGAGACGGCATAAGCTAAACAGAGTGCGGCTTGCAGGTAGAACTAAAGCTTTTTACATATGTTACGCTACTCTATTTCTACAAAGTGGTTCGGCATATTAGTTTGACCGAACACCCTTAGTTGTTATTTCTGTTACTGTTCAAAAACCTTTTTCGACATACCAGCGGATCAATATTTCAAATTCACGATTGAAAAATGTCCGAATTGAAATATTCTCTTTGTAAATCCAGTTTTTGGAGCTGCATTGAACTTTTATGTTGTTCTAGAACCTACCACTAATCCTATCCACTCAGTGGTTTCATCGGAAACCTTATATACAAATACATTTTCTGATTCTGCAGCTCATTCCTTCACTTTGCTTGCCTGTTACGCACATTTCTACATAATTAATAAGCTCATCCCATCAACAATTGTAGGGTATAATAAGCAAAACTCGTCGCAATGACAGTGGCAACTTGCCGTATAAAATTGACTCCATTGACTCACGAGGCGTATAATATGTATTTTGTATGCCAAGTTTGTTTTATTAGCTGGCAAATGAAAATTAAAGTTTACAGCTTACAATTTCAAATTTTTCTTCATCGCCTCAGCAGCAACTAATTTTTCCCGCAGCGCACATGCAACAGAATCGGTGGAAACAGCAACAACAACAACAATGGCCGACAGCCTGTTGTCCAAATGTAGTCGAGTCGAAAGTTGACTTGACTTCATTTTTACAATGTCTGGGTTTTTTTTTCCATTTTGTGAAGCACCTTGCCCAAGTCCTTTGTTCGTAGAGGACACAATGAAGCAGCTACCAAGCGGCGCAGCTTTTCTTCTGCTCATTTCATTTCCTTTTTGTATTTTACAGTTGTAGTAGTTGCAACCACTCAGTATATTTTCTTCATAGTCATCTTGTTAACATTTATTTTCTGGAAAGTTTTTTGCTTCGTTTTGCACACTGGCAACGATTTCATTTCGTTACGCACAGCCCTATGGAATGTGGTAGAAAAAGAAAAGCGCTAAATTTTTAGAAAAAAAAAATGGCTGCAACTTTTTATACTCTATGCCCAAAGAGTAAAGGTTATATGAAGTTAGTGCAACAAAATGTTGTGTGCAACAACTAGAAGGAAACGAGTGGAACGCCACAAAGTATGTGTCAAAACGATCAGCATCCATTGATGTTTGAATTTTGTGTCACGATTCTTCGATAAGTGCGATCTTTTACTGCTTTTCAAATTATTTCGAGATATACATGTTGCAAACTATGAATGCAATCAAACAAGCGATTGGCGTGGAAGACCATATGTTTAATGGACGGTCAGGAGCAAAAGTTGAGTCGTTTAGACATGTCCGTCTATACCGTCTGCACCGTCCCGACTGTCTGCATCAAATTTTTCTTGTCTCATTATTGGAAAGGAAAAATGCAGTGGGTGCAAATGGGGGCCAACAAGTGCATCTTGGCGAAAGGCTAAATTTCAAGATTACCTTACAAATTGTTGCTGCATTCACCGTTTTCATGATTTGCCGCATGTGACTTTTTCTTTAAGGTGCTCTCTCCGTTTTTAGTGATAGAGCTCGACACGCGATTTATCAATCAGAAGAATTAGAAGATAGCTAATAATGTGCCAATTTTTGGCCCCTCTCCTATGAACTCGAACAAAATTTCACTTTTTAGGATTATAAACCAAATAATGTTGACCTTTTTCCGCACCATCCCTCCTACCCCCGTATTCCCTTTACCATTATTACATAAAAAATGTTTTATGGGAAAAATGGGTACAGGGTATCCCACTATCGGGCACCGTCCCGACTGTCTGCATCAAATTTTTGTTCTCTTTTGCTGTCTGACCAAGAAAGTTTTGCCTGCTTAAAGCAGTTGGAGACAGTTTTAAATAAAATTTTCGCCTAAAAGCATGCTGCAAAATATTTGAATTTTTTGGCTTGGCCCGCAGCTGGCGCCAAACTGACAACAAATCGCAGTAAAATTTAAGCTTTTTTCAGATATATTTCAGTTATTTGCTTAGTTGCATATGGCTTTGTGTGTGCTCTAAGCATATATTTGATGACATAATAAATTGTTGCAACTGTCGACATGGAAACAATGTTGCCACACAAACAAACAGTTACACATTCATATAGTTTGCATTGCAATTGAGGCTGTGCACCATTTTTCTGTGAAATATTTTAGGGTTGCCTCTGCGAAAGTGAAGTGTAAATATGCCCCAAAGCAATTTGTTGTTGCAATTCTTTTTTACACACAGCTTATTTGTTGCTGTCAGTCACAGTTGCTGCAATTGTAAATAAAGATCACGGCTATGAGAGAGTTGTGTCTGTGTGTGTGTGTGTCTGTGTGTGAATGTGTGTGTGTGTGTGTGTGTGTGTGTGTGTGTGTCAATGCAGCTTAGGCTAAGCTGCTAAGCTGCCTTGCCACACACTAAAAATGGCAGCCGAAAACTATGCTACAAAAATAACTTTATTAAATTTAGAACTCTTTTGTTTTACCTTCCGCTAGAGAACACCAAGGTTCCCAATCAAAAAGCCTACCGGATCCTCGGCTAGATCCCCTAGGGAAAGAGCTGAGGCTCTTGCTGAGGATTTGGAGGAACGCTTTAAACCATTTAATAGCAGCTCAACAAGCAGGCAAAGAAAGGTCCAGCTCGTACTCGACAGAGTAGAGAGCTCAGAGCAGTTATGTCCTCCTGGGAGCCATCACAGCGGAGAAAGTCTTGGGGCACATTAAAGAGCCAAAAACCAGGAGAAGATCGCCTAGATAACAGGACACTCAAGGCAATGCCAGCCAAAGCAGTACTGTTCTTGTTCCTAGTGTTCAATGCTGTGTTGAGACTGGGACATGTCCCAACCACAGGGAAGAAAGCAAGGATCTGTATGATCCATAAAACTGGAAAAAGCCCTTCCTCCCTGGACTCTTACAAACCACTAAGCTTGCTGCCCGCGGTTGCCAAGCTGTTTGAACGCTGCTTGCTGAAAAAATCCCATCTTTTCAATTTGGTTACCGAAAGTCGCATGGAACACAAGAACAATTGCATAGGTTAGAAAATTTCATACTCGAGGGCCTCGAGGCGAAGGAGTACGTGGTGGCAGCGCATGGACATAAAACAAGCCTTCGACAGAGTTTGGCACAATGGTCTCCTCTGTGAACTCAAGCCACTGTTGCCGCCTCAACTTCTCTGGATAGTGCGTAGTTACTTGACGGATCGTTCCTTCTCGGTGGTGCTGGATGGTGTTGAGTCTACAGTCAGGGCCATCCGAGCTGGGGTGCCACAGGGAATTGTTTTGGGGCCCACACTTTACACCTTCTTTACTCACGACATGCCCACTGGCTCCGAAATCTGATTTACAGAACTGCTTTCATTTAAACTGATCCGTGCGTCTTCAGCATAGGTCTGTAGGGGTGAGCACAGTTCTCAGTGTCTGTTTGGAAGTTTAGTTCAGATTCAAACGTTTACCATAGCTAATCTTGCGTTGGAGTCAGAAAAGCGCCTGATCTCGGCTTGCAAAATAAAGTAGGTTTTTCAAATGATTCAGTAGGCGTTGTTTTGAAACTTCAAATACAAAAAACTAAGCTTTTGCTTTGCAGTTTCAATAGATTCAGTTTTATAATATATTTGGTTTAAACACATTGTTTTAGAGTTACAACAAATAAATAAATTTAAAAAAAAAGTTTTATATTGTTGAAAAATTTTTCGTGTCTACGATTGTAAATAAAAATTAATTTGTATACAATGTCAAGTGATAAATTTGCAAGCAACAACCCAACTTCAACAGAACCTGCGGACGAAAAAAAGTCGGATGACGGAGCGATTCCTATGGTCGGGGTGGAAGGTTGGTAAATTTCTAAGCGACTATCGCGTGTGCTTCGGGAACCGGTTTTCGAATTCCAAGTATTGTTCAGCACGCTCCGATCCATTGCAATACAATGAGTGACAGCGAACATATGCTGTACGTCCCGGTAAGTGGCAAAGCAGTGGAAAAATGCTTTTTGGATGTAAAATGATTTCCTCTGACTTTAGGGTACTTACAACTTCGGACGTACTCCTCGATCAATGAACAGTACAAGTGAAGAAAAAGAACAAACGTTCCTCTGTAGAAGCCCAGATTCCGTAGATGTGGATGATTCTGCTTCAGATGACTGAGCCAGCAGGCGAAAGAAGAAACCCTTCTGCCAAAAAAAATTGATTGTGCCGCTTATGATATAGGACACATTTTTCTTGGGTAAATTCGTATCCAAAATTATTATTTACGTAAGTGTTCGGTTAGATGTCAAAATTCTTAAGCAAGCTGGCAATTACAACTTGGAAAACTTTTTGTTTCATCTATTTTCTCGTATTTTGCGATCATTCAAAAAGTCACGGCTCTCATCGGTTCCTGTTATTTTTCTAGTCTATCAACAAATATTGGGTGCATTCTGACATACCCATATGTTTTTGAAAGGAAAGCGCGAAATAGACTACTGAAAATGTGGAGCTCTGAGGTATACCATTGTGTAATTTGAAAAGTTTTCTTACATTGTTAGCAAAGTAATCTGCACCCAATATTTTTTGATGGACTGGAAAAACAACCCGAACCGGTGAGAGTCGTGACTTTTTGAATGTTCGCAAAATGCAAGCAATAGGTGAAACAAAAAGTTTTTCAAGTTGTATTTTCCAGCTTGCTTAAGAATTTTGAAATTTAACCGGAGACTTGCTTAAATAATAAATTTGGATGCGAATTTAGCCAAGAGAAATGTGTACTATATCTTAAGCGGAACATTCAGTTTTCACTTTTTTTGCGTTAAAACGAAAAGAGTTTGCTCTTGTGTAAGTTTTTGTGCAGTTTTAAGACTTTTTTTGACAGTTTTCAGAGAGCATTCCATATTGAACAAAACAATTGACTTGTTTCAGAGACGACTTGGCAAAGGTGCATATATAGCTGTGCCAATCAGGAGTTTCACTGGGGGAACTGGTCAGGCGGCAACGCAACAAAAAACTGAAGCTTCTAAAGCAGCCAATCCATGGGTTGAGGAGAAACACAAGCTTAAGAAACAGAACGCCATGTCTGCTGTACATTCGACTTTCCTACAGAAGAGTTTGCAGAAGGAAAATAAGTTCTTTGATTCAGATGTTTATCAAATGACCAAGCAAATAGGTGGTGGGGGCAAAGCAGGATCTTGGCAATTACGGGAGCAGTCATAACCACGCCGGAGACTGTGTCAGAGGGCAAGTTATAAGTTCGCCCGCATCACAATTTAATATAATAATATTAATAAATAAATAATTATCTATTATAATACTATCATTTAGTCGTTGCATTCACACTTTTTGCTGATTTGTTAGTAATTTTACGGAAAATTCGTCTACTGAATGAATTATACCCTGTACGATGGACTATATCATAGTCGTTATATAGCTTATAGAGTTTGTAGTTCCTGCTAGTTATACCGTCACAATGAAGAACAATGTCAGTATGGAGATCAAGCTGAGAATCAGTCTTAACAATAAGTGTTACTTTGGCCTCAGTAGACAAATGAGTAGTAAAGATCACTCCCGCCAGACGAAACTAACACTCTACAAGACGCTCATCCTTTCCGTAGTTCTGATACAACATTTCTTTTACTCATACTGTTAGTTTTTGTTTTTCTTCTGATTGCCGTTGTTTTTGATGACGTGATTGTATTTTTAGTGCAACGTCTTCCATGAAATCATTAAATAAATACTTTTCAAAATCACTAGATCGACTCTGTACATTAAGTGATAATTGCTGTTTTCTCCATATTTTTTACGCCAATAATAAATTGGTTCTTCAGAGTTCCATACCACTCGCAACCAGTTACTTTGACAGCTCCGTGTTAAACATACCACTTGAAGTCAAACAAAAATACCAGTTATGGATCATAAAATCATCCTTATTTTTCTGGTTGAAAAGTGGTTCCGAACTAGTATACGCGTCAAACGATCTTCACTTACAACATGACCACACACAAACACACACAGCGACCCACCTTCTTCTTAAAACGCATGCTCTAAAAAATCCAGTTTTCAAGCGGTGTAGTTTTCCCACCCTTAACAACACGCATAGCTCTATGCATTTTGCTCTTCTTCTTCTTCTTAATTGGCCATAACAACCCGTGTCATCGGGTTACGGCCTGATGTAAATACGTTCTTTCATTGGAATTGTGGTTTTACGTGGTGGGTCCCAGAACCTACGCACACCCCTTTTAAGTGGCTCTACTGATCTCGAAAGAACCCAGTGTCATTGTTAGTCGTCTCATATGAAAAGCTTTGACCTACTACACGTGTGCATTTTGCTCTAGGAGTTTCGAAACTGCTCTATGCACTGCCTTATGGACTTGCTCTAGGAGTCGAAACCGCCAATACACACTACTGTATTGGAAACATAAAGTAGTGTTATTTATCGATTGCCGCCAATTGCAGTTAACCAAAAGAAATTGTCTATGTTTGAATCAATATAATTAAAAAATTTAAAGTAATTAACAAGAATTTTCTCACTTTAGTTTAATTTGCGTACAAAAATTGAGTGATGAAAAGGTTTTTTAGTAAAATCTTGATAAAATGGCGACCAGGAACACGACTAAACATTTAAGCTGCCACAAAAATGTATTTATAGAGCTTACAAAAACAATAAAAAGCATTTTTGCGGCAAATGCAATTTGCTTATGAGCAAACATCCAACAACATAAATAGGCACAACAAAAAGCTGTAACAAAAGTACGAGAAGGAAAAAGTAGCTCTCATATGTATAGCTAGAAATTGCATAATAATACTCATATCACATGGGGCACACGAGCAGCAACAACCATAACGAAAAAATTTGACACAAAGTTATGACAATGATGAAATGAAAACGAGGCACGGGCGCACACAATGCCCCACAACCACGCCCACAACAAACGACAATGACTCTGTGGCCGTGGCATGTGGCAGTGGCTGCTCGTGGTGCTCCACTGCCATTGCTGCTATGGTTCTTGACGATGATGAGCAGAATCCGAGCATGGCTGTGGCGCTAGCAGCTGCCACCGTTGGAACTAAGACATTTCTCTTGGCTGCCTCCCGCCTAGTCTCTTCGTGCCACCTCTGCCATGGTTGCCAACGCTTTTTTGCACTCTGCCTGCCGCAAAATACAATTTCATTTTATGTCTATGTGTAAGTATTTACATATAAATATGTGTGTGTTTGTTCGTGAGAGTGTGACAAAATTTTAGCACATTTGCATATAAAATAAGTTCAGAGTGTATGGGGCATAAGCATAATATTGGAGAAGTACCGAAAAAATATGAAAAGAAATGCAATCACGGCGTATACTTAAACCATATCAATAGCTGGACGCTTTTAGAAGAAGAAGCACATCTAAATTGTAACAAAACATACAGATTAGCAGGTAAACAATTAAAAGTAACGGCTTTTCAAAAAACAAACTTGGCTCGGCAATTTTCAGTTTTCGCAAAAGGTAAGTCTACCAGTATTGAAACATGATCCCATGGTCATCCCTTAATACTAAAGGCTGCCTCGCAGTTCTCTGATCAATCAAGTAGCTAAGCTTTCTGTACAAGAACACAGCCGGGAGATGCGGTCGGGAGGACATACAATATTTGAGCACTTAAAGCGCGAACACGTTTTACCAAATAATTAAGCGAGTTATCTTCATGTATAATTGCTCACTCATTGATGCAAAACTTCGTCGTTGTGCCACTGCCAAGCTCTAACGAAGTCCGAGTTACTACCTAGTGGCTTAAAGCAAAAATCTGACGGCGCCGACAGCTTGCCTGCTAGGTTAATGAAGAGTTGCGAATGAGTTGGCAGCACATTTTCAGAATCTTTAGAAAAGAATGAACTCGCCGCCTTTTATGCAGTAATCAAGAAAAGTGACCTCATGATATGAACCCATTGTCGTGATATCAGTCTTTATTATATTGCAAAAAATATATCCTAGAGACGGCACTGATGGAACTTGGTTTTTGTCTTGGTCTTTGGGGTCACCCATTTTTCCCATGAAAATCAAATTTATGTGCAAATTTTTGTATAAAAGCGTTGAAGGGTACGGGCGTTACTAAGGTAACTGGACTGCAGGGGCTGGGAGTTAATTCGGCAGACTGTTAACATTGTTTCGTTGATAAGCTTAACATTAGTCTTCGTACCAAATTTGGTGGCTCAAACATAAATGTTACCCTTAAAATTGATGTTCTATTTTATAGGAGGACTGGGCCTCAAATGTCCACATTATTACTTAAATCTTCTAAAGTTCCTATCCGATTTGGAAAATTTTAAAACAACTTATACACAACTGGCTGAACCCGAGCGCTACGCTAACCATTGATAAAGCCGTCAGTAAATTTATTATATAAATTAATTATTTCCGTTCCCATTCCATTTCCCGTTCCTCTTCCTTCTCTTTCTCACTCTTTTCTTCATACTAAGTCAAGCTGCGAATATTGGTACCAATATCTTTATATTCTCTGCCTCTTCCCCTACCTCTACCTCTACCTCCACCTCTACCTCAATTCAAAAGAATTCTTTACCTAGTAAAATTTAATGCTTGCCTTCTATATAAGAAGAAACACAGAGGCGTCTTCTAATACAGTAAGAAGGATGATACATTATCCAGAAGCCAGTCACCGATCGACTTATCGGCAAGCAGAACTGAATCGGAATTGCCAACAGGCTTGAAAATCATTGAAATACATACTAAATTGAGAACAGCAAAGATTTATCCTTGTGTACACGCACCACATATTCCATCAAAATTTTACACTCCAACTTAGAGTGCCACATTGTGCAATCATGCTGCACTGCCACAGATCCCACACCGAACAAAAGACACCATCAATACTGCGCGCAAACTGCTCCTAACCCAACATGAAACAGTCATACCAAACATAGTTCACATTGACATTGCATACTTTCACTACAACTTGGCTTGGCTTGACTCGACTTGTTGTGACTTGTCTCGACTTGTCTCGAATTTTGCATGCCATAGGCAAAACGACACATATGACATACCCGTACAGAGTACATAGCTTGACTGGGGCGTAAATATGAGGGAATGTAGGTCTCGGCGACTGCCACTACTGCTACTGGTAGCAATCATACCAAGTTCATTTCGAGACCCTACAAAAAGTTCCTCGCATTGCATAAAAATGTTCGAGGGAGAGAAAATAAAAGCGAAGAAGCAACTTTACGAGCAGCAAATACACTTAAAAAGTAATAAAATATTTTATTGCAACACAGAAAATGCCACGAAACGAGTTTTGCTGCAACATAGAACGCACGAAAGAATGCCACAAAATGAAGAAGAAGACGCTGAAAAACTGTTAGCAAGAAATATGCAAATAAATTTTGAAGGGAAAATTCGCTTTGAGAAATGACTTGGCGCATTGTGAAAGCCAAGGAAAAACTCGATAGAAAAGCGAAAAACGTGCGACCAAGACACATATGTACGTGGAATTGTGTGTGTGTGTGGCACGTGCATATTAATGAAATCATTTTGATAAACAATGCCACAATGTAATGCATTGTAGCAAATCAAATTTTCATTAAAGCTATGCAACATTTTATGCTGAAATTGCCCTGTCAGGCTTTTTGATTGAGCAGCTCATCCGAGTTACACACACCCACACACACATAATACACTAATCAATAACACACTCTTTATGCGGTTTAGCGCAGTCAAACAGTGCTTAAGCATCATGAAGCTAATTTTATGGCATCAACCACAATCCCTTTTTGTAATACCCACTACTTAGAGCTATACCCCGCCAAACACCCTATTAGACGTGCCTCTAAAGAACCGCAAGGCAGCAGCCGCCATTGTTTGTAATATGCGTGTCATAGTGGCACTCGTGCAGTGCCACTTTAGCTACACCCACTTCGACACACTTAGACACACATTGATTATGTCAGGGTTACATAAACCGCTCTGAAACGGAACCACTGTTATACCAATTGTAAGAGCTGAATCAAACCGTCTTCTTTGGAATAATGCAGAAATCAGCTTGAAGTCCATGTTAGATTGCTCTAAAAATTGGTTTGGATCTAAGTGCTCCAATTTCTAAATGTATATTTGCTCTTGTTTCGGTGACACAAAGCCACCTACCCTGAGATTTAAGGCAAATTAAATACCCAATTTTAATATACATTTTGATTTTCCATTGCACTCATTAAATTCGTTTTTTCCATCCCACTCCATTGAATAACCGATCGGGAAAACGATCGTAGACGGAGGGTGCAAACAACCCACTAGGAGCCCATTGTCCAAGACAATGCATAGCTATTACAAGGTAAGAGCCATCTGCCGATGCTCGCTCATTTTTAAGGCACTATTTTCATTCTGTTGCCTTGGTCTGAGCTCCCTGCAAAACTTCTGCGACCTGCCAGAATGACGTTCCTTCTCCTGCGACCTCCTCAACTTTGTGTTGGAGAGTCTGTTACGAAAGGCTTAAGTACAACGGAACCGGAAAATATTGAACTACAAGAGTGTTCGCTTGCTCGGCTACGCAGACGATATCGATATGAATGGCCGTACTAAGCGAGCGCTTACCGGAGCTTTTAGGCTATTCAAAGAGAATCTGCCAGGGCTGGTTGGATTATAAATGAGAGTTAGACAAAGTATATGGTTTCATCCAGTAGAGAGACGCCACGGTTGAACCCTCAGATTGATGTTGAAGACTTTACTTTTGATGTTGTCAAGAATTTCGTCTATCGTAGCACCACCGTCACTATGAAGAATGATGTCAGCATGGAGATTAAGCAGAGAATCGTTCCTGCCAAAAAATGTTACTTTGGTTTCAGTTATATATATATAACCTCTCAGTATTTGACCGCTCGTTGATGAAGTTTTAGTGTTAAAATTTCGCGTACTCCCTATTGAAAAGTCTTATGGTGTTAGATCGAAGAATCCCAGCCAATTCAAAATCCATCGAAATATCACGCTTTACGAAGTTTTTAACGCAATTAACATGTTTCAGCTTCCTTCTGGATATGCTCATAATCCACATCAATTACATAAATTTAGGGGTAAAAGTATACAAATCGATCGGTATTGCTTATACAGTCACTGTATTAGATATGGATAAGATACCACCCAAAACTGTTCCATTATTTTTCTTGGTTTTGGAACAACAAACTTTCATATAAGTTCACATACAACATCCTTGTTGGTTAGTTCATGACCTTCATTATGCGCTTCAAGTCTTCCAAAGATCTTCTTACGAACTAATAGCTATATAATTATTAATGTATTAACATTATTAATTTGGATACGATCAGATTGAGTGATTGATGTGCTTGGGTATGTAAAACTGTAAAGTGTGAAACTTCTGAATGCAAAACGATCCATGCAGCGAACTGAACTAAGTTGGTGCATCCTGGGTAGCTGCTCTAGTTATTCCTTGACTCTAATCACCGTTGTGTGAGCGATTTGGAAACCAGCACAGAAACAAACTCGCGTAATGAAAGAAAAGTATCGGAAAAAAGCCAATCGAAACTCAGGAGCTTCTGAACGAACCTACGACAGTTCGAAGGTTCAGTTACAGTCTGTTAATGTTAGTCACGAAGTTTCATTAAATTCAAAACCATTGATTACTCAGCCAATTTTCTACCGATTTTCACTATTTAATATGTTTTTCCTTTCCAAATCTATATAGAGTTAGTCTGCAGTTTCTAACTACGCGGAGTTTATTTTAATTTAATCTGAAATGTTCCAACAATATATAAAGTTTTTCCCAAAAATCGTATATTTTCATAAAAAAGGATTATATTTGTATACTCTATTTCGAAAGTACATTTAGAGTTAATTGATTCAAAAGGTACCAAACTCAAGTACATCCTGCAGACGAACGAACTTCCTAGAACATAGTTTGAGTTTCAACTATGTCTTGTTTGTCTTACTAGAACAAACTTTACGTACCTCGAGCTAATACCATTGGAACTGACATTCCATAAACGGAGCGATTCAAAAACGCCCGCAACTGACATGAAATTTATAAAATCTTTGCCCCTTGCTGCTTTGTATAGATCCTCTCGAACTTGTCGTAACCATGTAACCGGAACCACTAAAATGAACCAAAACGAACTTTTCTACAACCCTGGTGTTAATAGATTAGCTGCCTTTATCATTTAGAATCTCACTTGGCCATGTCTTTTTGACTCATTTTTGCTGCGCTGCGCAGTTCATCAATCAAATCACATGACTGCCTGACTAACAGTCAGTGATTTGATTGATTCACGTTAAAAATCTGTAGGCAAACAAGCCGCCAATCCACACCAACACAGACATAGATACATAGACTCACAGCTGCGAGCATTAATAACGCGCTAGAAAATGAGCAGCCGCCCATTTAGCGCCGTTATTCAAGGATCTCCCATTGTTTACAACAACCCAACGCCAACATCAACGTCAACGTCAAGTTGCACGACAGCCTGCAGACTGCAGACGGCAACAATGTTGCAACCACAGCTGCCACTTGCATTGATTTCAAATGCGTCTGACGTAACGCCCCAACCCAACCCAAAGTCAACCCAATTCCAACCAACAGTCAAACTCAATACGCTGCAGCCCGCTCTATGCAAAAATGCAACACTGAGAAAAAAGGTTGTTCTCATGTTAAGCAGAATTTAACTCAAAAGCTCGTAGTGAATAAAAGCCTTTGTTAAATAAATCCTTTTTTGCATTTGTCGTGCTGAAAAGATTGCCCGAAACCACATAAAGATATTATTTTACTTATCTTTAAAATGTGTTCGTCAAAAATTTATAATCTGGTAGTGGATGCACAGTATGGGAACACTACTCCGGCTTGTTTGCAAACGATAATGGGGATAGTGCCGCTTCTGGAGCTAACTTCCCGACATCCACAATTCATAATATCAACGTCTAGCAATGTCCAAGTTGGCTTCTTAATCAAGCAGCTAAAGAACAACAAAGCTACTGGCACAGATGACCAGCCTACAGAGTTGTTCAAGATTGGCGGCAATGAGGTGAATGCACCATTCTTCAGAATGCCCGTTCATTGGAAGCTTATTCTCTCTCCTCTGCACTGTCCTCAAAAAGGGTGACAGTGGTATCAGTCTTCTTTCTATCGCATAAAAGGCCCCATTAGCTTTCGCCATTTGCGAACGAACTGAAATGACCTTTTCTGTGTGGCTTTACGCCTCGTAAGCTCATCATTGACATATTCAAACTACGCCAAATTCTGGAAAAGACCCACGAATACCAAATCGACAACCACCATTTTTAAATGCAAGTAGAGGGGTCGTGTATATGCTGCATTGTCTGAATTCGGTATTCCTGCAAAGTATGTGTCACAATGAAGAACGATGTCAGCATGAAGATCAAAAGGATCATCTTTGATGTCAGCATGAAGATCAAACGAATCATCTTATCTATAGATGTTACTATAGTCTCAATAGGCAAATGGGTAGTAGAGTGGCCATATGAGTGCTATATGACGCTGAAGCACGGATAATGACGCAAACTGATGAAAATGCTCTTAGGTTGTTTACGCCCTTTACGCGTTGGAAACAACTACCACATTCGATGGAACGACGAACTCTATGAACTCTACGACGACTTTGACATAGTCAAGTGAGTTAACATCCAGCAGCTCCGGTGAATAGGTCATATTTTACGTATGGATGAAGCAGCTAATGCGAAAGGTCTGCAATGCGGCTTTTAAAGGATTTTGAAGGCCACGTCTCCGTTGGAAGGACCAGATAGAGAGCACACTAGCTACCTTTGGTATCACCGATAGGGGAAGCAGCGAGCAAAGCAAAGGAGTGCTCTACATTAGTCGGTAGCTCGGTTACGGGTCGGGAATAACTAAGGAAATTACAACAAACCCGATTCTTGATTTTCCAAAGGCATTTGACAGAGTTTGGTTTAGCTAAAGAAATGACTTTCGGCGTCGTATTACGTACCAATTAAGTCATATTAAAACAAAATATGCTTTTACGTGTAACAAAAAAGTGAAACATCTTCTCTACATCTCATAAATGCAGCTATTGCACAAGGAAGTGTCTTAGAAGAGCTTCTAAGAACAGCTCTGTTCTTTATACTGTATTTACAGCTGACATTCCAGTCTCAAATAACGTAACTTCTCATCAATAGTCTGAGTACAGGCTGTTTAAAGCCTGATTTCATCGCTGAAAATACAAGTTACATTTGCACTAAGAAGGTTAGACTGCCCTGAGGTTTCATTAAACAATTCATCAACTCCGCAAGGTAATTTGGTGGAGTATCTTGGCACATATCTCGATCGTTGACTGACAACAAATTAATTTCAAATCGCAGCGAATGCACTGTGTTAGGTCGAAAACCTGAAACCAGTATAGAAAGTGGTTTGACTCTACAAAACTGTATTAAATCCTGTTTTGCACTGTGAGAGTACTGGAAGTCATTCTAACCTCGAAATTCTTCAGCGTTAACAACCAAAACTACTCGGAAATATAGTTAATGTTTGATTTTAAGTTTCGGATGCAAACAAACACAAAGATCTGCATTATTGAACGACTTTAGCACCTTGAGCACTAGCTACATAGACAGAAAGCACAACCACAATAATAGCCTTAAACCTTCCTGGCAATAGTTTAACAATAAGAAGACTTAAAAGAAAAAAATTTTCTTTATTTATTTAAGGTAAATCAGCCCAGTAGTACCACCTCAGGAGGCCCTAACCCGATAACGGGTTGTTATGGCCAGTTAAGAAGAAGAAGAAGAAAACAGCCTAGAGCTTTTCGGTACACTCATATTTTTTCTTTGGATAAAACTGCAACACACGGCGTTCTTATTTCGATTCTCTCAGTGTACACTCGCGCAGCTGGAGATGCCACTGTCATTTGCACTGCCAACATTTCTGCTGACAACAAAAATCAATAAACTTGGTGGCAATGCAGCTTGTCGGCGACAGCTACTTAACCGAACCAAGTCCGGGGGTGTCACTGGAGTCACTGGAGTCACTTCTTAACATTCATTTGTCACTTTACAAATGGCTGAATGCGACGCCATATAAATTATTTACACAAGACAATTCTCGTTTAGGCCATGGCCAACTAGTCCCCAGTTGGCATTTAGCACATAAAAAATTGTAACGTCAATGAAATTGCCCAATTTTATGTTCAATCAATATATATTTTATATATTCCATATGCAGCATGTATCAAGTGGCACAACTGTGTGTGTGTGTGTGTGTGTGTGTGTGTGTGTGTACGTGTTAGCCGGCTCAATTTATTTGTTATTCATGCAACATTAACATGGATTTTTATTAGCATCATTTTTTGAAAAGGGTTCAGACTCAGCCTGAAACTAATAAAAAACACACGCTACAAATATTGCAATACCATAGATAAGGTCCTGAGGCCAAGTGTTACAGCTAAGGCTACTAGAGGCTTACACAAATTACATTTCACACACACAAACACACACATAAATATATAAAAAATAAAATAAAATAAAAAAATGTTGGACAGGTAAAATGAAATGACTTGTTGGGCGTGTTTTACGCCCTTTTGCCACTTGTGCCTCACGTACGTGACTTTTGCCTTTTCCTATAGCCCTACTTACACCGCCCTACTTCCTTCAATTGACGTGACTGTACTTCACTCCCTTTCCGTGCTGTAGTTTTCCGTACAGACAGCTCAAGCAAATCAATACGCCCCTTTGATTGACACTTTGAATTTCAAGCATAACATTAGCTCACAGCGTGTGAACGGCAACATTTTCTATCTCCTTTCTGGCTTCCAAGCTGAAAGGTTAAAAGTTTTATGGCTGCAAAGGAACCTTCTTTCTTGCCTACTTGTAATGTGATTTGGTAAGCATTGAGCTGATGTTATCTGGCTTTAGACATGTACTTAAGTATCGTGGCAATTTCAAGCTGTGTTATTTGCATACATATCGATACAAGCAGATATAATAGGAAAGTCGCTACAATTTTCTTTAAATTCAAGAAAGCTTAAGCGCGTTTTTGAATCTTTGAAAGCAATGTTCTAATGATGAACTTGGATAAATGAGTAATGGCTTAAAAAAATGTGTGGAAATGGAATTCGGGCCTGAAGTGCCTAAGGGGGGCTTACCATCAGTATGGATACCCCGTTCAGAGTTTTCAGGTTTAAGCTTTATTCATAATAAAAAATATACCTTGTACAACTATGGAGTTGCCAAGGCTAGAGAGGGCATGTTTACTGATTTATTAGTCTGGTAAGCTGGTTAGTTAGTGGCACCAGCGACTCACCAAGTTACTGCAAGTATTATTGAGCATTGGGAATTATTGGCTTAGCTAGGCGTATCGGTATCCACCCAAGACTCTGCCCATTGCAGCCTGCCTCTTGAATTAGCTACCCCCACAGAAGTAAATGGCACCCAGCGGATACCACTACTATATGGCTTTCCCTACCGCTAAGTACGAATTACTCAGGATTGTGGACGATTGTCTTAATAATTATGAACCATAGAAAGTCGGCTTCATAGAATCTTCTTAGCTTTATAGGGTTAAAGATGAAACGAAATGAGAATCTGCTACATAGGGGTTGGTGGTAAATAAGAGCAAGACAAAGCATGGTAGAATAACACAAGGTATGATTACTCTTCTTTTTCTAGGCACCAAAGTTTTTGTGAGTGAGGCAGCATGAGACAAATGTACTGTTGCTTTGTATGCATTTTGCGATGGTTGAAAACGTGCAACTACTCTGTGAAATCAGACCTTTAATTATTCTACCATAAGGCAAAGTATGTGTGTGAAAAGAGATAACAAAGGACATGCCTCTTTTGAAAGGAATAGGTAAAGAGCAAACTTTTTGTATCACGGAGTATAGAAGGCTTGCACGATGCAGAGGCTCCCGTAAGAGCGCTCTATTTCAGGCCGTAACCCGGTTGCATTCTTATGGGAACGAAAGTATCTAATTTTAATGTTACCAATGTTGATAAACTTTGAAACATTTATTTTACTAGTATGCAGACTACCTGGTCCTCCCAGCGGAGTCATGGTCTGCTCTTTCGTCGCCTCCCTTCTACAACAATAAATCTGCACTCGAATTTTTATGTCTGCCTTGCACATCCTAAGAGCATCCATCAGCAATTAAGAGTCCGGGCATGTCAGGTGAATACCCTAATTGTCAAGTCACATTTTTTTTACATTTTTTTTTTTTATTGGAATTGGGGTTTTACGTGGTGGGTTCCAATCCCTACGCACAACCCTTTTAAGGCTTGCTGTGGCTCTACTGGTAGAACCGAATGTCATTGTTAGTCGCCTCATATGGCAAGCTTTGACCTGCTGAGGTGGTATTCTCTAACCCGCTCACCATACGGAGTAAACATTTTATTGGCAAAAGGTCTGATTTGATTTTGATGATTTTGTAAATCAGCCAAGTTTTGTCTTCATCGATTCAACAGTGTGGATGTATACCGCGTAGTACTTCTGTGGCAAAGGAGGGCAGATATCAAATCAAACTTCATATTACTCGAGATTTCGCACAGTTTTTTTAACACTTTATGTCTCTAGCTCTTATGGTTCCTAGATCGATCGATTCATACCGACAGACGGACAGGCAAAAGTAAATTGTCCAATCGCTGCCCGGGCAGCTTCGTTATGTTTACTCTCATACGGCCTTATTGACTAAAACCAACTCTAGTTTCTTAATTATATTAATTTCCATTAACGAGCTTCTTCTTCTATCTATAAAGTGACCAACAAGCGACAGATGATGATTTATTGCGAGTTTCTTTGGGGTTTAAGACTCATTTGGTGTCTCACCTTAACATTACCAAATTCTCTTCTCTCTCATGTATTATTAACCAAACTTTCTTGTCTTCAGTTACAAACAACATAGCCAAAATTTCTCTAATAACTTAGTTACATATTAAAAATGAGTCCATCAAACTTTATTTAATAATTACTTTGACAAGTTCATAAATCGATATCCAGGCTGTAAAAGTTTTTTCGTTTCTTCTGCGTTTTCTGGCCAAATTAATTACAGTTTTTTTACAGTACTTATCAAAGCTGGGAAATAATTATTCAACAGAGCCGTGTGATTATTTTCTCCCACCATTAAACTGCCGGAGGTTGAGTAAATATACATTCGATACTACATATTATGTTATACGTTTTATATATAGGTATCAAGATTTTTATGCTTTTGTCTTTAAGTGCTGAAAGCTGAATTGCTTTTTCATATTTTATTATGAAAAACACTCATTAAAAGGTAATGCCTTGAAATTTGATGTGGAATCGAACATAAAACTGGTAGCCGAAATATGTTAGGATTAAAAAGCCGAAAACGAGAACTCGTTATTGTTATTTTATCATGTAGGATAGGGTATATCAATATGACAAAACCACTCCTACTCTTACGCGTAAATTTAGGCAAAGTTCAAAGCAAAGATTAGTGACGAAACGTCAACAACTAATGGAAATAAACAGCTGGTAACCAACTCTGGCTTTTCCGCACGTTTATCAAAACAACCGAAATTAGATAGGAGAAATATAAACTAAAAAAAAAAAAAAAAATCTTATTATTCTTCTGGCGACCCAACTATAGCGACTAGAGTGGTCAAATTCAATAGGGAACCCTTTGAAGACATTCCCAACACAAAAACATCGCTAAATCGCCGGAAAAGTTGTCAGAGTGCTTAAATCGTCGAAAAACATAAAATTAGAGATTATAGTTTTTTGGCCAATCGCGATACTTTTTTTCTGAAAAGTAAAAAGTTAGTTTTGTTTTTGTTGTGAACTCTAGTTCGCAGGTGTATGAATTTATTGTAGAATTGGTAAAGAAGGCATTGAGCATCAACCAATATGTGTTTTTACTTTTGCGACAAAAAGTGCACGCAACTTCTTAAACACATTGGAAAGGCTTTTCGGATGATATTTCTTGCTTATTTAAGTGAGTTTTGTGCAATCCGGAAAGCACTCTTGTGCGAATTCGAAATTTGTAAAGTAACAAGCTGATGATGAAAGCACAGGAAAGGTGAGCTGTGTTTTAGGTGTAATACTTGACTTAACTATTTAGTCCTTCACAAATCTCGCAAATACACTAAATTATTCCATGCATAAAAGAATGTAAGAATTTCCTTTAACTACCAGAAATATACGAATAAAAGTAAGGAATAATTAATGGTAGTACTAACAGAAGACTCAGATTTGTTGTGGTCAGCAGCTCAAATGCAGATTACAAGCAGCTGGACACAAGGGATGAGCCCAACAACAACAATGGGCCAAATAAATTCACATAATTAAAGCCATCCAATTACTTACTTGTGTTTATTTTTTTTCCTTTTGGCCTAAGTTTTTCAGCCCCGCTGTCAGGCACAGCCGCCATGTTGATTGTCAAGTGAGACATTGAGGTTACCGGCGCCAGAGACTCCGCCGCCAGGTAAAGGTGCACTGGGAAATTGTGCGCACTGGTAATTAATTATGTCAGCTGAAATGACGGCACTGAAAATAAATATAAACATGGAAGGCGCGTGCAACAGCAGTCAAGGGGTGGCGGAGCTGGGTGCTTGACGCTCATAGAAATTACTCTGGCCTGTTGGCGAACGGAAGCGGAAATAAGCACAAACAGTTGGCGGCGGCAACAGCAACAACAAATACGACAACAGCAAGGAAAACTGTCGACGTTGAGAATTTGTTGAAAATGATTTATGATAAACGACATTTCTATTTTTCATTACGTTGTCGTGGAAAAGCGATAGAATAAAAAAAAAAACAGCATTGCGGTCTGCAGATACCGGTAAAAGGCAAAAAGAAAAATATATAATTTGCTTGTTGACAAAATACGTAAAGTAACAATTTTACATGCAACTAAATACGTATATCCGCCGGAAGTCGCTGGCAGCGTGCGTGTGGCGTCGTCGGCCATTTTGCTGGTAATGACAGCGCTTCCGCCGTTTGCTACTTTTTTCGTTGTTGACATTATTGTTAAACGCTGGACAAGTGAACTGGCTTGTAAGTGGGGCTAAACGTTTAAGCACAATTTCTTTAATTTTCAGCCAAATTGAAAAACAGCCAAAGTCAAAGTGTTTGTACCGTTACAACAACGCAAGGGTTGTTTGTGCCCCAAGTTATGAAGCATGCTTAAAATTATGACGCGCTCATAAAGCTCAAGCGGCGCATAAAAGTATGCTACACTGGGGCACTTACAGCAAATGGCGCTCATAAACTAAAGTCTCGAAGACCATATTTTCCCACACTCGCGCCTCTCTTGAACTGCATCTCGTTCTAGTTTCAGCCACCACACCTTGACTTTTTATTACAACTTGTTGTTTTTTTTTTTCTTTTTTCTTTATAAGTACGTATGTATCCCAACTACTTATACGTTTAACGCGGCCAAGACAAACCAAAAAACCGCAAGGAAACAATAAATTTTCCACAATGTGAAACGGAAATGTTTGTAACGGAAATAGAGAGGAAACGCAGCAAAAGTGCAATCATTCCAAAGTCCTTCTATAGTCATTTTGCCAGTTGTCCTTTCTACTTTTGTCGCACGCTGCATACAAACAAAGTAATTGGCGCACAAATTGCCTGCATTTCACTCACACTTGCACACCTCGACCATATTAGAAAAGAGATAGCACGGCCAAGGGAGCAGTCGACGAAGTCTGCATACTCTTATTTAGCTTTAACTATACATTACATTACTGAAAATCATATGGTTTTCCAAATTGTGATCTGGAATTCTGAATCACACTAGTCCAACGTAACAACCTGCCCTTCGCAGCAACATTTCTGGATATGACCTGGTGGGCGACCTAGAAGGAAATGGTGCTGCATGTTCCCTTCTTCTTCTTAACTCTCCATAACAATCTGTCACCGGGTTATGGCCTGATGTACATCGATAGAGATCCTCCAGACGCCTCTGTTTTGCGCGCGCCTTCTCCAATCAGGGACACCAAAGGTAGCTACTTTGCTCGCTACGTGGTTCTTCCAACGGAGATAAAGCCTTCCTGCAACAACCATATTAAAGACCTTGCAGTAGCCGCTGGATGTTAATTCGGTTGACTATGTCGTCGTAGAGCCCATGCAGTTCGTCGTTCCGTCGAATGCTGTAATCATTTCCAACGCGCAAAGGGTCAAAGATCTTACGGAGCACTTTCCGTTCAAACATACCAAGGGCATTTTTATCAGACTTCGTAATCACCAATGCTTCAGCGTCATAAAGCCAACCGGGAACCATAAGCGTCTTATAGAGTGTTAGTTTTGTCTGGTGGGAGTGGTCTCTACTACTCATTTGCCTACAATCCTTGACTATCTCGATATCCCCTAGCCCGCTCTTTTCCTGCTCTTGTTTTTTACGTCTGAAAAGACGTCTCTCCATCTTCTTTATCTCCCGATAGTGGTATTACACTGATTGCGTAACAGCCAACTGCAGGGTCCTCATCCTGTAGTACCATTGATTCCTCGGCAGTGAAATGTTGCGCAACTACTAAAGGAAATGACAAATCCATAATAATCACAACCTGGAATTGCGCGTCGGACAGTCATACAGTATACAGTAATTTTGACAGCGTTTCACATTAAGGAATTAGAAATTTCAATTTTAAATTGTATTGGAATATTTTATATGGATTTGGATCGCTTGTTTAGTTTAAATCGGCAAATTGCTACGCTTTAGATGACAGATACTAAAGTTATTTCTGCAAAGCTACCTAGAGTTTTACAAGAAATAGAGTTTCAATTCGATTTACGATTAAACACGATATACACTTTAAAGCTCGGACATCCGTCGAAAGTTGAACAATCCTTGTAGAGTTGAATATTTATGAGTTTAGCACAAAGAGTGTGGGTTAATGGAGTTCTCCGTCTGCAGTGACTCATTAAACGGTTTTGCAAACTTCGTGACAAACTTCAATTACTATGCTCAACATTAAAGAGTATCATAAAAGTAACTGCAACTAGTAATAGCTAGTAAATTTTATTATTGTAACTCGCCAGGAACTACAAGAAGGACCAACACATCAAGGGCGCTCGTTCCAGACCCAGGACCCGGACCCGGACCAGCATCAGTGAACCAGTTACCGGCACATAAATTTTGCATATTTAGCAGAGTGAAATTGAAAACTAATTAATTACACTTGCAGCCGGAAGCGTTGTGAGCGCTTTGACTCGAGTGTTGGTCACAGCTGTTGAAGGGTAGCCGGGAAATATAAAAGGAAAAACGACAGCAGAAAAAAAAATGAATAAAACGGCTAAAGAAAAATGTTGTTCAACTTTTTAATTGCCAGCATCAAGTGTTTTCAAATTGCTCTTGGCTGTAATTATGGTCGAAAAGTGGCTGAAACGTGAGACATTTATGTGGCCCCTGCTGCTGTTGTTGTTGTTGTTGTTGATGCCACCAACTGTGGCCGGGGCAACGGTCGCTGGTTTGGGGCTCACGGTTCTATACATTTAGCTTACTCAATGCCAAAGTTGAAACACTTGTTGGTTGCCGGCTTTGATGGACAGCAACCTGCTGATGGCTAACTGTTTGTAACCCTCAAGTAGCAAGTGGCAGCACCATTTTTTGTTGCCTACTTTTGTGCGTTGCTTGAGGCGCCTCTAAGCACAGCTGGGGTTAAGAGCAGGCTTAAACATGTCAAAGTTAAATTAGTTAAAGCTGGGCGTGTTTTCTTTTAAGGGAAGAGAAGGAGTAATACTTGGAACGCAAATAAATTACAACTGTGGAATTTGCAAAAGGATTGCGGGTTCTTAATTAATGCTTGCAAGTGCTGTACACTGTGAGTAGCATAGATGATGAAATGAAGTGTTCTGATATATAAGTTCTGCATTAAGTTAAGAACTAACTATGAAAGCAATCAACTCTAATTAATCGAATAATTCAAATGACGCAAACGTAAATAAGGTTACCTTTGCATATATATAACACCTAGAAGATGGCATGCTAGACCCTAAGGGTATCGGTTTTCAGAGCTAATTTGTGTTCACGAACGTTTTCTCATGTATACGAACATTTTTGCAGTTATCAGTGGTAACTTCTCTGCTCAGTTTGCCGACCGCTGATTTAAAAAGAAACTGAAAAATGTCGATTGCTTTCAACTTATTAGGGTAGGGTTCATATCTGACAGCAAACTTAAATGTTGCTGTTGTTGTAAGATGGCTGTACCTGCTGGCCGATGATCACTTACAGAGCATTCGTATGGGGAACAAGAGTGAATGTAATCTCTGTGAGAACCGACCATACTACGATACATAATAGGCCTGTGAATGCATAGCAAGTGCAATGCGAGCCTGTCCCAATGCGCCATTCGAAGTTCTAATGGCTCTATTACCACTACATAGTGTGATAGAGTTGTAAATAAAAGCAACACTATTGAAGATGCCAGTGAAAGGATCTGGCAGTGGCCACGTAAATGAGGTACATGACGCTGATAGACAATTACGCTATTCGCACAACCCAGGGATGGAATAGCTACTGAGTACCACTTCAAGCGTAATTTTAACACCAGCCTGTGTATCGCTGAAGGAAATGCTTTCTATAGAGAGACAAACCATAGTTTGGTATACGGATGGGTCATTGACGAATGAAGCCACATGACTGGGAGTCGCGGGAACGTGGACTCGCGTCTTACAAGCTGAATTTTGCACCATAGGCCGATGTGCAGATATAAATTAAGGCAGGAACTACCAGAATAGGGAAATAGCGATAATATCGTATAGTCAGGCCGAATTGAAACTTCTAGAAAGACGTTAAAAACTTTCACTCAGATGGGTCCCGGGTCACACAGGCATTACCGGAAATGAACTTTCAGACGGCTGGCAAGCGAAGGCGCTGCAAACGCCATGATAGGGCCAAGCCCCTTTTGTGGTATCCATACCATTACGCATCTACTAAGAGAAAAAGTGCAAGACGAATTGGATGGACCCCCTGGCCTCAGACAGGCCAAGCTACTCCTCGGCTCCTATTATCATACATATGCTCCAGAAAATATTACAACTAGGGAAGAAATCTTTTAGGATTCAGAAAGTTCTGCTTACTGGACATTGTAAGATAAAGAGTACAAGCAAAGTGCACGGGGGTTGATGACCAACTAAGTTTAAAGACGCTTGACAAAGATCTTGCAAATACGGGTGTAACTCATCAATGTGACTTAGATAGATAGAAAAGACCTCAGCATATACGAAGCCACATGGCGCAATCAGTTAAAAATATTCGAAAAATTTTATTTCAAATCCTCTTCATTAAAACGCGCAGGAAGTGTTTCATTATATGAAGAATGCGTTGTATGCACGTAGCTCTTTGGGGATGTTCAAATACGGAAAAATGTGTTCGCTTCCGATTAGCAATATGTAATTCTATTTAATTATTTTATACAAATTTTTCAAACTAAATTATCAAACCCACAATGAAATCCTGTGTAACTATAAGTAAAATGTATTGTGACAAAGCTTCGGCTGCATAATCAATGTGACCTCCCTCTCATCGCAGCAGAATTCGTTGGATAGATAATACATTTTGGACATCATTAGGCCAATAAGCGTCACATTGACGACTTAACTGGTACACCTAGTCTTGCAGAATTCTACTCGGTGGCATATCTTCCTTGGCCTTTTCAATAACATGTATTATCATTGTGTGATGTGTTGCGCTTTATATGGTTGAACTACATACTCTATTTTGCTAAAGATTGTCTACAAGGTCATAGTAGGCAATCTCTTTCACTATGTTTACAATATTTCACTTTTCCTATATATATATCGAATATGACACTAAGAGCTAGAGATGAGTCCACTTTCTTCGATGAGCCATTCCACCTATCTGCTAAGCTAATCAAGCCACGTGCTTTATCGATAGATAATGGTCACTAGGCTGGTTCATAAAAAGAAAGTTTTTACAACTTCACATGTCTCGCGAAATATTCCTACAAGAGCATCAAGTCTCAAATGTATAGAGTTCTTAGGATTCAAACACTTACTACATTTATTATTTTTTTCCAGCAAAATACTCCTGCATATTTGCATGCGATGGCAGAGTATAATTAGATTTTTAAATGCCATGCAGAGTTTCGAATTCCATGAAATATCATTAATTTTAAGCAAGTTTCGCTAGCTTTGCTAGCGTCTAACTTTTTTTTGGTGGGATTTCTCATATAATAACCCATAAAGTTTGCTGTCAATTGCAATTGCAATTTCATTTCACAGTTCAAAACTTAAATTGCAAAAGCTGTATTTGTTGGTACGTGTGTGGCTGTGTGGGTGTGTGTGTGTGGGTGTGTGTGAGTGTGTGTGTGTGTGTGTGGGTGTGTGTGAGTGAGTGTGTGTGTGTGTGTGTGTGTGTGTGTGTGTTGGAGAGGGAACTATTGTGTTTGTACGGGTGTCGGCAGCACATGCTCGACGCGCTAACAAACGCGATTATTTGCAGCTGAGCGCTTGTACCTACGACTGTGTCTCTGTGTGTGTGTGTGTGTGTGTGTGTGTGTGTGTGTGTGTGTGTGTGTAGGTATGTGTGTGCATGCTTTTCATGCAGGCGAACATGCTTCCGCCTCACACACACACACTCACACAAACACACACAGACACAATCCTATAGCATACGATAAGGCGCTGCATGCACATTGATTGGCCCATGCTGCCCCAAGTTGGATCCTGATGCTGCCGCTGCAGCGTTGTCAGTGTCATCCGGTTCCGTCGCTTGCATTGTGGTGATTGCCATTGCATTACCGCAGGCGCAATAATATTGATCCATGGCGTTGTTCCGTTTGGCATTTTTAACCAGCTAACGGGCTAAGCAAACTGCAACTGCAACGCAAGTTGCAGCAACAACTACAGTTTTATTTCAGAGAACGCTTAAAGCTGCAATTAATTAAGAGCGCACCAAATCCCAATGTTACACACAAGAAAATACAAATATGCTGTACCAAATTATTAGCTCATAGCGAAGCAAAAGCAGCTACCAAATGAATAGGGCGAACGTGTTGACAAGCTGGTGCACTGAGAGAACAAGCGGAGGGAGAATTCAAAAAACATGATATCTTTAAAAGTAGCATAAAATCATAAATAAGTGTATATAGTGTTTCTGTGTTGTTATCTGGGCTTTGCGAGGACACGGATGCGCATTTTGGGAAGTGATACACTTAGCATGTCAATAGAGAACCAAGCCTTCTCTGTTTTCGTACTTCCTATCATTTCAACTGTCCTTACTCTCCTTTAACTTCCTCTATCGGGCATAGAACAATGAGCAAGGCTGCCTGATTGCTAGGGATATTTAGGCATTTAAGTAAGTCTTGCTTATGTGATTGTATCTTTTGGCAAGCCATTCGGGGTTGTGCCTGAAATCTCTTTCAACCAAATGTCAACCCAAAACTATTTTTCGTTATGCCACATATCTTTTTATATCGAATTTCAATTCTTCAATGTGCCACAAATACCTTTGAATCTAACAGGTAAACATCTGAGCGACGGATTTTTTTAAAAAAAGAAACTTTAGGCGAAACCGTCTATACTTTTCTGGCACCTCCTGAAAATGAACGCATCCAACAATAATTATAATGCGGCATATACGCTGCTTTCGGCAAAGAGTTGGTGGGTGTCGATTTGGTGTTCGTGGGTCCTTCCTAGAATTTGGCGTAATGTGAATATCTGGCCTAAAATCACACCGATGAGGTCCAACCAGTTCTTTCGCAAACAACTTTAGGCTTTCACCCAATACCGTCTATGGGACCTTATATGCAGTAGAAAGAAAAGTGATACCCCGGTAGTTAGCGCAGACCATAGGGTCACGCTTCTGGAGGACAGGGCAGAGGACACCAAGTTTCCACTCATCGGCAGGTCATCTGCGCCAGCTGCTTTGCTGTTCTTGAGCTGCTGAGAGTGAATTATTTTAGAACAATATTCAGCTTCTGAATATGCAATGATGGACTCTCTGATTCTGTATTTACAAGAAAGCTGCACAAGAATAAATAAATGTTCTGTCGGTCACATTTCACTACTTTATTTTACTGACCAAGCACTGTTCACTACTTCAGTGTTACGTTAACAGCACTGTTATTTATTTTAATGTTTTGCTTCTCAACAAAACAAACACTGTATGACTTGAAAAGCCTCTGCTCAGGAAAGATAGCGCTTGGTTTCTGTTGAGCAGCAAAAAATTAAAACGAAAGCGACACTGAAGTAAAGTGACGGTAAATCATAGCAAAGAACAGCGACTGCACGATGGTATAATGATTACAAGGTAAGAGTCGTCAACTCTTACACAGTTTGTGTGTATATATTTCATCCTACCTCGTAATTATTATACCATGCAAGCGTACTCATTGGCTGCTTTTTTTTTTTTTGTTTCGATCAGATAGCTTTTGTTTTGTTTTTACTTCATTTTGCTACTTCTTCAGCTGGCTTCTGCGTCAGTTTTCTTCTGCTTTACTTTTGCTTTTATGCTTCATTGGCTTGTCACTTACTTGTGCAGTATTTGTTTTGTTATCAAGCTGTTCCAACATATTTGTGTTAAAATGTGAGAGAGAAGGTTTTAAAGTAGTTGAAAAGTCAGCTTCTGGCGTTCAAATCTTTTCTTATTTGTGTATCAATTTACAGCTTCAAAGACACTAAGCTAGATTGCACCTTTTAAGCAGTGTGGAGCAAGTTGCGTTTTTGCCACAACCCTTCTCTGTTATGACAAAACCTTGATGATTTTCACAGTTTTGCAGTATCTACTATAAGCAGCTCTCTCTCTCACTTCGAACACCAGACATTGATCTCTGATGCACTTAGGACATTAGGTTAGTGACATAAATGTCATGGCAGGTAACCTGTAACAGAAATCAAAGTGAAACACTTTGTTGAGTTTAACCGGTTAGGGAACGAATACGTTTAAGGGACATCACTTTCTGTCAATATAGGCGTACTCGATGCCTTTTCGATATGGCAATTTGGTAGAAATTATAACATTTTTGTTCAGTGTAAGTGTTGAGCAAAATATGCGTAAAATGCAAACAGTCTGTGGCATCTGTATGGCCCGTATGTGTGTGTGTGTGTGTGTGTGTGTGTGTGTGTGTGTGTGTGTGTGTGTGTGTGTGTAGGGGTGCGAGTAAGCGTGTGTGCGTGTGCGTGCTGTAGCATAAACCCATTTACAGGTGTTTGCGCAGAGTCAACAAGAGGCAATGCAGCCAAGCGTAAAACATTTGTCACATTTACATTAAAAGCACGCCAGGACATGCCAACAGGAGACTTGTTAGCTATGTGAGAAAGAGTATACATAAGTCGTACTCTTTTACTGTATGTATGTATATGTGTATGTATGTGTGTGTGTGTGTGTGTGTGTGTGTGTTTGCTTGGTCATATCCATGCAATTTATTTGCACACTGCACTTGCCAATTAATTTTTATCTCAACAAGCAATGCGGGGCGCAGTTTCAGCTGTCACTATTGACTGAGCCGCTGCTGCTGACTGCGCTGCCGCCATCTATGACGCCGTTTGCCTTCAGGGACATACGCCCCGCTGCACTAAGTGCATAAATCAGCATGCTTACAATGATAAGTCGTAAGAGGTGCTTCATTTGTGCTGCACACATGAATCGAGTTTAGCTGTTCCATCGATTGGAAAGACCTTAGCAGGTCGTGTTAGTGGCACTGTCTAAGTGCAGATTGGAGATGGAAGCGTGAGTAATCCTCATCGTATCAGTACAAAAATTTGCTCACACATTTGATTTTCTTGAGATAAACAGGTATAGCGAATACCATTGTCGGGCACTGTAACGCCCATGGTATATTAATACAAGGTACGATTACGCAGAGTAGTTGCCCCTTTCCGTCTTACAGTTATGCTGAGTGGGCGTTTGAGTGCAGATTGGCGGCGAAGAGCATATCATATTATTAGTTAAGACGTAGCTGGAAAGTTATGGAAAAAATAAAACAACATAACTTTTATTTCACTTAGCTAATTGCATCCACAACAACAGCAAGAGCACAAAACACAGATACGTGTATGTATGCATAGTCTACTGTTACTACTACTACTACTGTTTTGTGTACACACTTGCATATATATGTTTTGTGTACACACTTGCATATATGTATATATATATATATATATATATCTAGTAGTCACAATTCTTTCTCGCTCACAAAAGGTTCATTGCCTATAAGAAGAAGAGTGATCGTACCTTGTATAATTACACCATGGTCGCGTCTGTCTGCATGAAATTTTTGAATTTGCAATATTACAACTCGGTACAAACCAGCTATGGCTCAGTGTACATTCAAATCGGTTGAGAACTGTGAAACGTATATGAACACAGTCTCAAATTTGAACACCTTCTGTCTAGGAACTTCAACAAAATTACCATCTACTATCTATATATTTGTAAAATACTAAAATCGTTGTGATGATGCGTGTCAAAATCGGACTGTATATACATATTCAGCGATCGTGCCTCAAATTTAGACGAAATAGTCCAAAAGTGACGACTTAACTATGGTATCATTAATATGGTAGTATTACTCGCTTGGTCGATGGTGTTGGTTATTCTTCATTGTTGAAATCAGAGTGATTTGCTTCCCACTTCTCCCGCTCCTTAAGACTCTCCCAACAATAGCGAACAAGGACAATAAACTAAGGTTAACTTGTTTACTATATCCTGAACTAAACCGTTATTTCATTGTTTGGGCTGTTTTGGCTAGTAGCCACAGGACTTTTGTACTTGTGAATCTTTTATGTTACAAATTGTGACCTTGCGGGAGGGAATGTGCTTGTGACTTTATTCGAGGGATGACGCTCCGAAAAAGTGACGTCACAATTAGAAAGTCAAAAACTCTAGCGATTTATTCATAAAATTGTGATAATTTATGACTTTAAGGGAGGCTAAGTACTTCGAAAGAGTTACGTCACAAGTGGAAAGGCAAAAAATAGCGATTTTTGATGATTGTGATTATAAGTGATTGTGAGATGCTGGTGTTCAAAATTTCAAAAACCATGGTGACGTCATTTGAACAGAGTCACAAAAAACAGCTCAGACTCTTTTGCAGCGGTATTTTGTTCGAAAATGTGCACTCTTAGCGCTGTTCGAACTTTCAGCGGATGCTCACACAGTCACGTTTAAATCGTAACAAAAGTGCACAGTAGGTACTACTACCTACAATTAGTAGCCCTTCGTTAAACCACTCAGTACTGCTCACGCGCTCATCTCTAGTGAAAATAGCAACGATAGCTCACTGAATTTCATGCACACACATGCATCTCATGCTGTTTTGCCGCACTTTGTAACCTGGCATGAATCTAATTGAATTGGAGTATGATAATGATATGTATGAGTAAATGCTGTAAGTGTATCTGTGTATGTATCTCATCTGAGCTTAATTGAAAAGTGTTTTTCAAGACAGGCAGCTGAAGCTGTCAGCGGCGGACTTACGACCAAGCTAATGTAAAATGCAATTAGTTTCTTATGAGGCATTAACAAAGTTGCAGCCATATGGGCGTATGCTTTATATTTTTGCCTTTGACAGCACTTCAAAATGATTTTCATTTTTTGTATATATGGTACTTAGTTGCCCCATCACCAAGTTGCAAGACAAATCAATAGCCAACAGTCTTTAAGCTGCACCCTGTTAGCCATAAATCTTTCTAACTGCCAAGGCAAAAGAAAAAGTTAGTGAGCGAGAGGGAGAGACCGTGCATACGAGAGATAGCACAAACAAGCAATAATGTGAGCGCCATTAACGCAGCATTTAGCACAGCATGCTCCAAATGAGTGCCCCGAACACAAGCTCCACCACCCTTAAATCACCCCAAAAACGCCTATTTCAATGTCGGCTGTTTGCTGTACATTGCCTCTTCAGGGGTCAATTGCCAATCGGTTAATTATTTTTGCTGATTGTAAATGCTGATGCTGCAAAAGAGATTCTACTCTTTTTTTTTGTCCGCAATGTTGGCACGCAATAAATAAAAAGCCATTACCCTTGGTTATCAGACTCTTTGATATTGAATTGATGCAAAGCTTGTAATTAAAGCAGACTGTCTGGGCCTTTGTTTTCAGTAGCTTCATAGAGTTTGCAGCCGGATTGCAAGAACATCAAGCAGCCATAACAATTTGAAGGGAAAGTTGTAGGTTTGGTAAGCCAAGGCTAAAAAAAAGGTCAGCAGGAACATGACTACTAAGTTGGCGACGAAAAATTCACCCTAAGCGTATTTATAGATATTGAGGAAGCCCTTTAACAAAGCTACTTTTGCTTCGATGTGCTCTGCAGCTGAGACCCATGGCGTCGATGAAACCTCATGCAGGTGAATTCCACGCAAGCTCTCTGACAGGCTTCTTTCCGCTGGTACTGGTGACATAGGCACGGTCTCAGTGGATGTAGAACGATGATGGTGCTTGGTTGTGGACCAGCTCCTGCCCGAGATTCAAAATACGAGCGCACACATACACGCTTATGCTTATCGGGTAGATATAGTGTAATGATGTCTGGGGTAAATCTCGCTGGTATACCCAGGCGATTTGCTACAGAAATTTGTGTGTTATGGAGCCATTCATAAATAATAGATACTGTTATCGTTTGCACTTCACATTTTATTATAAAGTAGTTTTAAGACTACTTAAACTAGAGTGAGATTCAACGCGCACGAGCCAGGGCTGAACTACTTGCTACCATCTTTGACGGCGATATTTATGCAATTCTTGTTCGTTTGCAAAAAGTCTAAAGTGCGTCGTTTGTTCGTTTGCAGAGTGGCTTGAGAGGAGCCATGCTGCTGATACGATCCATGATGCTGATACGATCGAACCATCCGAAATCAGTAACTTGTGGAAAATGAGAAGCTTAGGGTGGACACATGATTACTTGGTAGCTTCTCTTGCGAGCCGCTAAACAAGATCTGGTGGAAGCTGGAGAGGATGAGTATAAGCACATGTTTATTTGGTTGCTTCTCTAGGCGAGCCGCTAACCAAGACAATATGGAAGCTAGATTGAGGAGCACTCAACGTGGAGGAGCCCATGAGGAGGGTGGTACTGATATCTGTTAAGAAGGGCTATTAGTGTTACTTTTAACTACCTCTTGGCACTTACCAGTTGATGCTTCAGGCCTGGTGATCAGAACACAAATGAGCCTGTATGCAACTGGTCCGACTTTTATAGGGCTGTCTTTGGTATTGCTAACCAATCACAGCTCGCGCCTTATCTCTGCCTGCTAAGTTCCGTTATCCTACTGTGGTCTGATGTCGGTTTGTGTGGGTTTCTATTTCAAGTTTTGTTATTGTAGTACGTGTTAGGTAGCGTTTAACGGGGACTTGTTTACGTATTGTGTGATGCGATTTGTATACCGTGGTTCGGGATCTATATGTTTTATTTTTTAGCTTATGTTAAGTTGGAACGACCTTTTGCTCTTTGCAAGCGTCGAAACAATAGTTTGCAGGCTGTACTGAAAAGGATTTACTCAAAGGTGCAATACACAAAGTCTCGTAAATCAGAGTACGACTACACTGCTTCTGAATAGATTGATCCATCCAATGCTAAAATGTGTGACTCTGGCGCTGTCCAGTAACGTAACTTTTCTTGGGGTGACGCTTGACACTAACTTGCTCTCAAAGCTTTCTGACAGTGCTGACTGACTGCAAGTAAAACCTGACGTACCAGCATGCTTATGGAACAGTGCTCACTTTTCTCAATGCCTGGTCATAGTTTTGCACCAAATGTGAAATTTGGCCTTAGATACAGTGTTTTGAGTTAGGCTACTCTGTTTTCGAATTCACCCACCAAAAAAGTAATAAGTGCAAGGTTTTTCAAAATTTCGCCATTTTGTAAAATACACTTTTATTATAAGAATATATAAGAGACTTATGAGTAAACCCACTAAAAAAAATATACGTTTCTACGGAACAATGTGATTTTTTTAAGGCCAACGAAAGAAATAATTTTAAACTTAGTGAGAGTGGGTTTTAGTATTTACTGTTTATGATTCCGATTTCAGATTTTCGCAATTTAAGGTGGCGGATATAAAATAGCATTCACCAAAAAGGTAGCTCTACGAGAAAACTGATCAATCTAAGTTTCATCTAATTGAAGCGCCAATATGGTCCACACCCTTAGGTAATTCTTCTCTATCATCTATGAAATTCAAAAAAGTTCTTCTTAGCACTATCTATAGTTTAGGACAAGGATATGAAGATTTCTAACTCCATTATTTAATCTTTTTCTATATTTCTGTAAGTTTTTGTTTGATTCATTGACCAAAGAAACCGATCATTTGCGAAATGTATTCTTCATAGTGAAGCGAATGCGATAGTGAAACAGGTCTATAAGTGGATTACGCAAAATTTAAAAATACATTGAGTGACCAAATTCTATTTTGAGTTACGCCATTCTGCCATTATCTGCAGTGTGTCGGAACTTTACGCTTCTTGGGTATTTCCTATCTGCTACAGATAATGATAAATATTGCCAATGTCTTACTATTTTTAGAAACTGATTTATAAGTTCCAAAAAGACAGACGTTATAGTAGTAAATAAGACTTACTGGATAGCGGCCACACGCAAAATTAGTTTGCAAAGATAAGCCCTTGCAATTTCGCCCAAATAAATGCTTGCAATCTCTTAAATAACCCACTACGAGTAGCTACCAGATAGCTGGCTATCGAGTAAATGAAACGCAACTGCCACATCCTTAGCTCCACTTCATCACGTTCCCTTCGCCGCTATGAAGTAAGCTCTTGGATATACCATTTTAATGACTTGGAGGTGCTCAAAACCATTAAATTGTTGCCTCGTGCATAAAGACAAAGCAAACTTGGCATAACTTGAACGAGACGAGCGATGAAAAGAGAAAGCTGGAAAACTGGAAAATGGGAAGTCGTCAAAGCCAAGTTGCATGGTTTGCATGCCTGCTTTGTTGTTATTGTTGTTGCAGTTGCACGGTTTCTTGTTTGCTGCAACTCTGCTATGTGTCGTCATGTGCTCCCGCTGACCGATGCAGGTAGCAGCTGGTTGATGTTCCGACAGGACTGGGAATGGATGTTGCTGCTGAAAGCGAATACTCCTTTATGTGGCATGGCCTTTTTGCGTGTTGCATGATGTGGCCGGAATGTGCGACCCGGTTGGTTATGGCTCAGCCCCAGGACCCACAACTGACAGCAGCTTTGATGCGCATTTTTACTTTGTCATCGTTTATGTGTATGGGTGAGGTATTTGATGTTTGTATGTGTGTGTGTGTGTATGAGAGTTTGCAGTTTCATTTACAGTTATGAGCAGCCATAAAACATGGCTCAGGTACACATAAAGCACATGCAAGATACATATACCGATGTGCATGCACTTATAAAAAGTAGAAAAACAAAAAAAAAAACCTAACGACCTTTATCGGAAATTACATTTTGCTTTGAGCTGCAACAGCAGCAGGAAATTGCAGCCGAATGCCAGACGACAGGTCGCCTCCCGCAGCTGCTTCTGCTGCCACAAAAAACTTGCAGACTTTAAGAAATTTTGTAATTTCTACTGTTCAATGTCAGGGACACAAATCGTTTGATTGCTAAAGTTGCACAAAGCGACAACAGTGCGTATACGCGCTTTTGATTATGCATACGATGAGTTTGTGAAACTTATGAGGGGCTAGACTCCCTTACTTTTTCACATTTCTTGACTTATGTGTTCGTCTTACCAAAGTTTCGGTTATCTCCTCCGACCACCAAGCAAAGTCATTTTATTGCCGCTATTTCGCCTATATGCACAGCCATGACATTTCAAAACTTATTGTTATCCAATGTCTCTTTCGAGCTTATACAGGCATCATTACTTTTATGACATATTGTGTCGAGATAGATTCTTTTATAGCTACTCTGGATATCTCTACTGTGTCACTCTGGACCCACTAGGGGTAATAGCAGACTTGTCACTACTCTCCATCCTGTCTGATGGCAGCTAAAAGACCGTTGCTTTCACGGCAGTTAAAGATTCTAGAAGCATTGTCCGATACAAAGATTTTCAGTCATAGTCGTAGTCTTCCACTGCCACTTCATTGTAGAAGTATATTGCAAAGTTACCTAGAAAACTAATGGTGTTTAGCTGTCCGCACCATTGCTGCTGCGTATGTATTCAAATATGCATACGGACATATGCATGGGGTGCCAAACATCTATACACGGTTTCGCCTAAAGTTACATTTTCATTTTCTTGAAAAATCCGTCGCTCAGATGTTTACCTGTTAGATTCAAAGTTATGTGTCGCACATTGAAAAATAGCTTTTTGATTGAAATTCCGTATAAAAAGATATCTGGCACAGCGAAAAATAGCTTTGAGTTAATATTCGGTTGAAAGAGATTTCAGGCACAACCCCGACATTTCAAGAATGGCTTGCCAACAAATACAATCACATAAGCAAGACTTACTTGAATGCGATTCAACAATTATTCCGAAATTGTTGGACATACTTATTGTTTTAATTATGAGTTTATTTCAGGACAAGACAAAAACTAATCTATTTATAAAAACTTAAAAGTGTAACTAAACGGATTAATTTTGTGGACTATGATATTCATTTAGATAAACGCGGCGATCGCTCAATTCCTGCACCGGCCGTGCATTTGATGAAATACGTGCACCGGAATATGCGCGCAGTTGACGAAACTCATCCAACTGGCGCTCACTAATGGCCAAGGGTACCGGAAATACAAACCATTGAATATCCCGATGTTCCGACAAAACTTCTTGGTAGCTATAGAATCCTGTGTAAAAAGCTGTCATCAAATAGGTCAACGGAAATGGCGGTACCTCCACACTTTCTCCGGCCTGTTGCACAGCTACCAAGTATTGTATCAGCACATCAATATATGGATTTTGATTTGAAATTTGAAACATATACGAAATGATAAGTAGAGAGCGACTGCAAACGTCGCCGTTGTCAGAAGCACGGGTATGCATGCACTGCATCTCTAAAGGAAATTGTATATTGTCCAGCATGTGCTCTGAACCATTGTCGCTATACCAGCTCCAGCGAAAAGAAATCTCGCGAAAGTTGAAGCTGCCCTGTAATCCGGCGCCAACGATCGAAGGTATGCTGTCATTGTAGGTGGCGCGCAATAACAAGGTATGCCCATTATTCTCCAGGCGTACGTTAGCTGGTAAAGCCCCATAGTTAGACCAAAGTAATGGAGCTCCAAATAAATTGCGCTCTACGCAGAGCGTCACTATGTTAATGGGGCTTTGGTTGTTGTTGGCGCAGGGCCAGATGTGCTTTCCCGTGTTCCGTGTGGAATCGTTGTTAAGACCTTTAGTCCGCTCCACATTTAGTAGTTGTGAACGGCGCCGTAACTTCATTCCTGAATATAGTATCAAACCGGTTAAAAGAAATGTAATAATAAATGGTAAAGCATCGATCCCTCCAAGGGCCAAAAGCGAGCTCCAAATATAACCGAACATGGTATTTTTTATTTTAATGAACTGTTTGATTGAGATTAAACCACACGCTTGCTTCGCTGTAGTAAAATTTATGTATAATAAATTGTTTATTTTAAGTTACTAGTTAGTATTATTATATTGTGGGATTGAGAGTAAACAACACGCTTGCTTCGCTGTAGTAAAATTTCGGAATTAGTTTCCTATTGAACGCAAACAAAATTAGAGATTTTAAACAGCTAAGAAAGAATCTGGAAGTTGGAACAAGTGCTTCTCTTGATATTGAGTCGAATTAATGTCACATCTTATAATGACTGTAAACAACAGCGAAAATCATCTGTCATATAAAGCGCAGAAATATATTCATTCTGTAGATCCCTAAAGAAAATGAAACGGCAGTATTAATGTACCGATTTCACTTATTAAGTAAACAGTTGAGTTTCGTCTCTTTTATCCAAGGAAGCTTCTTGTTCTTGACTCGCCATAACAACCCCTTACCTGGTTATGGCCTAATACACATCTACAAGTAGGCCTCATACCCTACGCACAACCCTGTTACAGCCCTTGGCTGACTTCGGGTAGACTTAAAGGTAGAGACAGGGATCAGGGTGCCTCACCCTGTCCTACCACAACCCAGACGCAACTTTTCAAGGAAGCATTGGATGGATTGGACTCATATCTGTCTGGAAAAGGCTTCTCCGAGCCTTTTAATACCAAGCAAGGCCTTATACAAGGCGATGCCCTCTCCTCTTTCAGCTTGGGTTTGGTTGATAATGAGAGCAAGATATGCTTTCTTTGAGTAGAGAGACAAAGCGGTTGGGCTCTCGGATTTATGTTGAAAGCTATACTTTTGCTGTTGCCAAGGATTTCGTCTCCCTTCAATAGATGTTACTTAGGTCTCAGTAGGCAAATTCGTAGTAGAGACCACTCCCGCCAGACGAAACTAACACTATAAGACGCTCTTGCTTCCCGTTTTGCTTTAAGGCGCAGTCTAACGAAAATACCCTTGAAACGTTTCAGCGGAAAGTACTCCGTAAGATTTTTGGCCCTTTACACGTTTGCAACGACTACCGCATCCAATGAAACGACGAACTCTATGAGCTCTACGGCAAAAATTATATAGTCAAGCCTTTTAACATCCCGCGGCTTCTCTGGCTAGGCCATGTTGTGCGTATGCATGAAGAAGCTCGTGCAAGAAAGGTCTTCAATGCCGATGTCGAAGGGAGGCAACAAAAGGGCAGATCATGCCTTCGCTAGAAGGAACAGGTAGAGAGTGCATTAGCTGTCATTGGAATCACTGATTGGAGAAGGCGCGCGCAAAACAGAGACGTGTGGCGGAGAACTTTACATCAGGCCCTAACCGGAAAAGGGTTGTTATGGCCAGTTAAAAAGATATGAAAAGGACAAAAGCCACTAGATAACACGAGCGAAAACTCAACTACGAGTATAGTAGTATAGTATATAGTAGGACGAAACTCATCTGACTACTCAAATAGTATAATTGAGGCTTACGGACATGAAAACTAAGCGAAATATTTATGCACGTGACTGAAGTCCAAAGGAAGGGCAAATGATTCGATACTACTGCCAAAAGGCGTACCACAATGCTCAACAGTCCATATTGTCGCTGATCTTGGCCTAAGCAACTTGAAAGTTTTACCTTTCGATTGGCAGATGGAAGATAGTTCAGATCGTCATGACGTCATCCTATATGTATCGCACGATATCCAACTGTCTGCAACCGCTCTTTATTGGGCGCCTAGCAAAGAGCTGGAGGAAGCTGTTTTAGGTAGACTAAGGGGAATCTTTGAACTGTATATACTTTTAAATACAATTCAAAGAGAGAGTCTTATGCTGAGCACGTATGTACATAATGCATTTCCTTAATCACACTTCCATTTATGAATGTATGCATATATCCATAGCTTTGCCAAATCTATATAAATTTCATAAACTGCTGCGTTCTGAAAACAATCCACAACCAACAATTTAACTTTTATGTTTGCCATATTTCACATATATGTATATGTATATATATATATATATATGAATGCCTTTTTATGACTCGTTTATTCAAGCACATCCTGCTCACAACTAAATCTAACATTTAAACTAGAAACTAAAATGTTAAAAATAAAAAATATATATATCACATTCGAGTTGTTGTTATGGCTTGGCAGTCGGACGAGTTGATGCTGAGGCATAGCGGGCGTCATCCAATCCCATACCATCCGCCCACTTAATAATATGCTTCACACTGCGTCTGGCTACGCCAGAGTAACCAATCGGCACAGCCCACAATTTCCGTGGTCTGTACAAAGCCCTTGCCCGTAGCGCAACTGTGCAGCATTGGTGTGGCCGCAATGCCCGGGCACATGTAGAATTTATTGGGATCCACTGTGGCCCAGGGCTGCAGCAAGTGGGCCGTGTTGTTGCTGTCACAAGCCTCGGACAGCTGGGCTGAATTCAGTTCGTAAGCCGTGGGCAAACAGGCTGGCCAGTGGGCATACGGCAAGCAACCCAAATAGCCGTGACCATTGAAAAATCCGCGTCCCTCGGGGCAATGAAATTGCAATGGCGTTTGGTCAATGGCATTACATACATAGAATATGTTTGGATTCGGATCACCCCACATGTCCTGGGCATGTTTGCAGGCTGTTGCTGCTGTGGTACTTGTTGTATTTGTTGCAGCCAGTAATAAAAGCAACAACTTTATATAGCATATATTTTTCATAAATAATTTTACGTTCATTTTATGAAATTCACAGAGAGAGATTGAGAGAAAGTGAGAGGCGCGCGCGACACACACAGACACAAATGATTTGAATCTTTTCTTTTTTCTTTTTCCGAAGTTTTCATAATTTCCTCATAAGCATCGAACGTTAATATATTTATGAGCCCTTTCTACGTTTACGACTCTGATATTCCGGTTTTATTCTGCTTCTCTTTTGGCTTGTGCACCAAAATATAAAATTCAACTGATTGATGTGTCCCCATTGTCTTTCGTTTTTATACTCATTGCAGCCCATTCAGTTGCGGCTGGAGTCAGACTTTTCAAAGTGTGTGTATGTGAATGTTTGTGAGTGTATATGAGTGTATGTGTGTGTGAGAGAGAGAGAGAGAGAGAGAGTGATATATAGAGAGAGATAGAGAGAGTCTGTGTCTGGGTGTCACTGTGTCTGTGTTATCATTGCCATTGTCATTGTCATTACTCTTTATGCTTGTTGTTGTTGTTTTATGGGTGTATCTTGTAGCATTCAAATAAATTCATGACGTCGTCACCTTTGGCATCTTGCTATTTTTGTAGCACATTTGTTTGACAATATTGATTAGATAAGTTTCAAAATTGAAACTTTGTTTAACAGCTAATTCACTTGTAGCATTCATGTTGAGGGTTTTCCTGCACTATACGATTCCAGTGTGTAAAATGTTAACAAGTAAATGATTTTTTTCGCACTAGCTTTGAGCATTTCATTCAATTTAGTCCAACTTCTATGACTACCACATCCGAACTTGTTCGTGTGGGTCGGTCTTGTACAAACCCATCGAGTTTTATGGGCCCAACTGCTGATACTTTACAAAGCCTTTAATATGGGACATTTTTCATAAGAGGTTGTTCATCCATAGGCTGAATGTCATTTCGCTTGACTAGTATGTTAGTTTCGTCCCAGAGCTCATATAGCTCGCCGTTCCGCATTAGTAGTCGTTGCTAAGACGTAAAGGGCCAAAAATCTTAGAGAGTAAACCTCAAAACTCAAAAACCGCGTCATCACGCATTCCTCAGCGCCACAAAGCAAAACGCGAAGGATAAGGGTGTTACAGAGTGTTAGTTTGGCAAGCGTAGTCTCAGCTACTCAATTGTATTAAAGGGCAGGCCAAGAATCCGTTGGAAGGACCTGGTAGAGAGCACACTAGCTACCTTTAGTATACCCGATTGGAGAAGGCGCGCGCAATGCAGAGGCTCCTGGAGGAATGCTCTACATCATGCCATATCCGGTAAGGGCTTGTTATATAGCAGCATATATGCTTCCAAAGTCCCTCGGCGCTATCAGATTCTGAAGGAGGTTGATTGACTGCTCAGAGTGCTTGCAGTTTGTGTTGTCCAGCTTCGCTGCACATTATTCGCATAACTTAGCGAACCTTGTCTGCAACAAGGTAATGTTCAGAGGTAAACGTTCGAACATCAAACATTCTGGATGCATCGATCACAACGTATGGTTGCGTGTAGCTTGATCATAATGCAGCCATGTACCCTTGTGGATATCGGGTTGCTGAAATCTGGACACAAACAGACTACCAGTTTCGCACCATCATATTCCAATCATAGTCCTTTATACGTTTCCAGGGATTTATACGTTTGGGGCGTGTTCCTATCCAAGGCCTTGCTATTTTGTATTGGGGAGAGGATTTTACGCAGAGGGTCCCAAACCATACGCATGACATTTGGTACATCGAAAAAATTAAAGTCTAAGTGTTGCCATCATACATTAAAATCTTTTATGATCTTACTAACTTTAATGATAATGACTGTTAAATTCAAAAGTAAGTTAGGCAAAAAAAAATATTTCGCTAAGAGTTATCGATAAGATTCTTTGACATTTCTGCTTTAACCAGTTGCCAACCGTTTCGAAATATGGTTCATTTTGTTCTCCGCAACTGGGACTATTGATTCAACAATAGTCTTATATCTCATAGATCAAATCGAAAAATGGCCTATAAAAGAATTATAATGAAATTCATCGCCTTCAATTCGGAAAAAGAATCACTTTAATGACCTGCTGAAACAGTAGTGAGAGTGACAGAAAAAAGTGCGTGAATGTAGTGCAAACATGAGTTTTTGAATTATACAACAGTATGAATTTTGTAGACCAGTGTAATTATAACCAAGTGAACTAATGTATCATCAGTTGCTTGACCGCTAGCTTACACATTTTCAAAAACGTTACAAAACAACTTACTATGAAAAATTTTTTCTCAAACTGAGATTTTAGGTACTTGCAAACATTTCCGTTTACTTTGAGTACAATGTGCTTGGTTTCTTTTCTCAGTGTATGCAGAGAACAAATTATTAAGCAAAAATGTATAACAAACATCTAAAATGGAAAACACATTGAACACTTTGATAACATGGCTGGCTGTTTATCTAAATTTGATGTTGTCTATTCAGCCAAATCGAAAAAACTCCTTAACTATCGCATGAAGTAGCTTATTGCTTATGCCAATGTCAACTAAATATACTTTCGAAACTCATAGACTCCTATAGCCATGACTACATAAACTTGCCTCGATGTCTACATAATAAGTAAGTATTTTACTGCAAGAAATATATGCCCCGTCAGCAGTAGGCCATTCATCACACAAATTGCCCAATTATTGGCCAGTTCATATCACTCCCTATCAATATGCGTCAATTATAATATTTTACGACATGAATCACAACGAACCACAGAGGAGAAACAAACGAAATAAAACTTTGACTACTGTAAGTGCGTTTTGTCTTATCGTATATCAAAGATAACACTGATTGATTTTCAATTGTTGGGGGAATTCAAGATTAGAGCTGCGCCAATTTAATTACTGTACCCATAACAGTAAAACAAGCTTATAAATTTTGCTGCCTTTGGGGGCGCTTGTTCGAGTGGACTAAAAGTTCTAATTGATTTGGCTTAAAACAAGGTGCGCCACAACTTGTTGTTGGTAGCAGCTGCGCTGCATTGAAAGCGCGTAGAAGTTTTCCATAAAGGAAAAACTCGCCGGAAAAACTTTGAGTGCAGCCTGAGCACATTCACTTACTGTCACGGCTGCTTTGTTGCTAAGTCACGTTGTCAATTTAACTATACTTATATAAGTATATATATACATTTTTCTTTATTCCGTGCATTTTTGCACAGACTATTTACGCGAGCAAGTTTAAATAGGCAAAGTTCTGGCAGAAGTTGACGAAATAATCGACATAAATTCCAATAGACTGGCTGTCAATGTATGGTCTTACGTGGAAATTCAATTAAAACTTTTTGCAGCATGCACATGCGCGCCCACTAGATGGCGCCACTTTAAGCCACTTTACTTTTTGTTTTGCTAGCAAATTCCTGGAATTGAACTTATAAATGATATAAGCAAAATTTAATATACTTTAAGCATTTTGACCAAACACTTGAGTTTCCATCAATCAGTTCTAGATATTTTAAAGACACAAACGCAAACAGCAATTAAAAAAAGAAGCCCATGTTCAAATGCCGCTTATCTGGCTAGAGCTATGGTAATACTTATGCTGATAAGTGTCCACATTGCGTATGAGTTACGCATTTGCAGCATTTAGTCTCGTATTATCAATGAAATTAACGGCTTTTTTTCTTTGGACAAACTGATAGGCACTTTGATTAGCTTTTAAGAGTTTATAAAATGCATAGACCTCGACGGAAACCAATTTAGTATAATTTTGGTCAGCAATTCGAAAGCAAGTAAGCACGTGAAAAGCGCTCAAAAAGAACTAAAATGCAAAAAGGTGCGTGTTATCAATACCAAAAAACAGAAAAGGATACACATATTATAAAGTTATCTGCAAGAACAAAAGCTATGGCAACCTTCTTATATCCTTTAAGAAGTGATTAAAGATGCACCTACAGATGTAGCAATGCCAAATTGACATACAGAAAGAACTTTCTAAAAGTCTGCACGCGATAATTTGAAACCATTCTTGAAGTGCTTGAAGTTGGAATTATCGTTAAAATATGTGAAAATCTATATATATATATAGCTATATATCCAAAACTACAGGCAATAGAAGATAGATAAGCACGTAATGTAAAAATGTAATTAATACATTGACTCAATGACTATTCAAACATGGTTGTTCTCGGAAGTAGCACTATCAAATTTGGATATGTATAACGAATACTTTGAAACGCAGGAAAAGTGGCTGTGCAAACATCAGTATTACGAAATGATTCCAATTCTTCAAATCTGTTTAAGCGACTGTTTGATTATTCGAAATTTACTGATAATCTATCATTCTGATTGTTCTTGTTTTAGGCCAGATATCTGGCAATAGGGTGCTGATATACTAAGTCCAGACTTCAGAACACGTCTAAGGCATAGATTCCTTACAAAGTCATCGTCCCAGAACAACACATTATATAAGACAAAACACTTCTAACGGAAGCTACTCGGATTGCTAAAAGAGAATATTCCTTTCAGTCAATTCGATTTACCCCAATATATATAATGAAGATAGATTATAGCAGCGGAACAAACCGTTTTTGATATATAATGGATATTGGTATAATTAGGCAAGTTAATGGTTATAAGAGACATTTATTAACTCGAACTTTAAGAAAAGCCAAAGAACTCTTCTTCTTCTTCTAAACTGATCATAACAACGTTATCGGATTACGGCCTGATGTAAATACATTTTTTAATTGGAATTGTGACTTTACGCACAACCCTCTTAAGGCTTGGGGTGGCCCTACTGGTCTCGAAAAGAACCCAGTGTTATTGTTAGTCGCCGCATACGACAAGCTTTGACCTGCTGAGGTGGTATTTTCAAACCCGCTCACCACATGGGGGAAAGAACTGTTAAAAACTATGCTAAATTTATACTAATATTAATCAAACCAACTTACAGGCCTGCTTATGCTTGTCTGCCTGCTGGCAGTCGGATTCGCCGTCTACACCGAGGTAAACGGACAGGAATCAAGTGTCGAACCTAACACTAGTACCACAGTAGTCGCATCCGATTCCACCACTGCTTTTACGCCCACCACCGATGGAACAGGTAGCTCCGTAACAGATCAACAAACTGACAGCTCTCCCTTTACGCCAACTGATATCACAAGCCAGGGCTCATCAACTACAGAAGATGACCAAGAATGCGAATCCACCACAGAAATGTGGGCTGGTGAAGACATTCGTAAATTTTACTTCTGTTACAATGGTAAAGTCATAGTTAACAATTGCGAGGAAGGCTCCTACTTTATAAACAATGGCACTGTCTCGGGTTGCATACCCACGAGCAAAATGAATCCCAATTGTGTCAATAACGACATAACTGTAAACAATTGCGATGGCGATTATATGATGCACCCGCAAGCCAGCACGGAATTGGGTAATTTCTATTTATGTACCGAGAAGGGAGGAACACCCATAGAGCTTACATGCCCCGATGATATGGCCTTTGTGACTCAGAATGGATATATGGGTTGCTTCGAGTGGTCCATGTGGCATGAGATTCGTAAATGCTAGAAACAAAATAGCAACTTTATAGATTTAATCTGTTATAACTTTTGAAAGATAATGTTTCAACGTAATAAAGCGAAATAGCCCCCAGTTTCAAGTAACATTTGAAACTGATTAGAAGCCAGAATGAAAATAACAATTATATATCTTTAAAGCTAATCTAGCAACTGTTCGCTTAAATATTAATTAACTTTGAAATGATTGAAATATAATTGATCGCTAGAAAGCAAAGTTGTCAGCAGTTTTCAAGTAGCTGATATAACAAACGAATTGCTCGCATTTTGACAAATATTTCCAAGAAAATGACATTGGTCAACACCCCAGAAATCAATAAACTATAAATCTTGTCGTTTTTTGTTGTCTTGTATTGTGGCCCTACAGATTGTTTGGTTTGGAAGCAACTATTTCTTGACCGGGCGTAACCAAGTGAAAAAACCAAATTACATAGTGCCATATACCACACCAAACTTCAATAGAAAGCTGCAGTGGCCTAGATAGGGGGAATGGATTTCTGGGTTTCCCTACGAGAGGTATGCTCGTCCTTCGGGCCCGGAATAGAAACTTCTATAGCGAAAATACCAATTAAGTACAGGGATGGCCCCTATAAGTGTAACGACGGGAGCGCATTTTCCGTTTACCTACCTAAAACAGCTATGCTGTTGAACCCGTAATCTGTTCTATTTTGTGAACTAGTTGTCTTACTCGCAGAGAACCACTTGGTGAAAAGAGCACTCGGGCTTCATTTATGTCATGAATCATAAGGTGGCCCACAAAGTTCTAGTGAAGAATAAGCAAAATCGTATATTTAGCAAAATTTGAAATCAGAAGAAATGTGATTATGGAGCGTAAAGTTATTGTGAAAAAATTGGAAATACAAGGAACTGTTATGTCTGAAACACATTTTAGCTGTTAAAATGGCCCTTTAATTGAATTTTTGCGCAGTGTATATGTCAAACCATGTTCTCAAAGGTATCTTCAGCTATAGTTATTGACGACTCGTTGCCAAATCCTATAAAATTAGTGTTTGAACTCTCGATATAATTCGATTATCAACCAATTTGTTTCGAGTCCGGACATCTTGATTTTTTTCTATCGAAACCATGTACTTCCTTGTAACGTTTCAGAGATATGCATGAATGCACAAATTTCAAATTTTTGAAAAAATTCAATTCGATTCAATTCACAGTTGAGTAAAATATGGAATTCAAAGTAACTGAAGTTTTCCCAACGCAAAAAGCAATCTACGCCACTGAAAGCTGCAAACTTTTACAAGAAAATTGCAAGCACAATCATGTATGTAAGTGTGTTTGCGTGTGTGTGTGTGTGTGTGTGTGTGTGTGTGCCACAAAACAATTGTCACCACAAATTTTTGCGCAAAACAAACAACAAGCAGTGGCAAATTACAGAGTGGCAGTGCTGAGGGTCACATTCGCACATACGCACACACACACACACACACACTCGCATACACACACACACACTTGCAGCGCATATGAGTGCGTTGCCCCAAAGCACTGCCATTGACTATGTGCGTGTGTGTATGTGTGTGTGTGTGTGTGTGTGGCTCTCTGCACAACTGCATCAAGTTCTTCGAGTTAAAAATGAGTTTAAAGTTCGATGCTGAAGCGCATTTGTCTTGTAGCCGCAGGCAACATGCAACGCTGGTAACATTGGCAATCCTAGCCATGATTGCATTGCAGCCACTAGAGATGTGGAAAACTGGTCAACAGCTTCATTAGAGCGACAGACTCTGCAGTTGAAGTTGAGCTTAGTTGTGTTGAACTGTAGCTCTTTACAAAAGTCGAAAAAGTTGCGCAGACAATCTTAATTTTGATTGAGCAGCAATTTCTATGTGATAAAATGCGTTCATTTTGTCATTCTCTCTCTTGGTTTCTGTTGGAAAGAAAGGATCTCTGTATGTATATTTGGATGTAAACCGAAGACGAAGAGCTACACTCTGGGAAATCTTGGTGGAGACTGGCGACGCTACGTTGAGTATATCTGCAACAATTTTTCTGTCATTCCACTTTAGGGTACTAGTGCTGCGTGGATATAGTAAAACTCCCAAAGGATTTTGCGTGCTCAGGCCAAATCACTGAGAAACTCCTAACAAAATAGGCCATCTTGAACAAACTTGCACTCAGATAACAGACTTAATTGACTCTACAGCTATATTGAGAGAGCATTAGCAGCTTAAATGGCTCTAGGACTCGCAAACGAAGTGAAAGTTCTCCTTCCCGCATGTCTCACCCACCCACATATGTGGTTTTTCTTTGCCCTACACAGATTTTTCTCTTTTAAGATCAGTAAACTGATATAATACTATAATAGGAATACCCTTTTTCCTTGTTTTTTTCAAAGAGCATCGTCTCTCTAGCTATCCCCTTATTCTATCTCTCGCACAATTTATTCCTATTATTACTACTATTTGCTTGCCATATTTAACGACACTCACGCACACACTCGCTTACACGCACTCACGCACGCATATAGCCGTGTCATGGCAGTCAACTCAGTCAGCGATATTTACGAGGGGCAACTCCATTGCCTAGGTAATAAATGTCTGAGTACGACACAGTTAAGCGGGCGTTGGGGTCGGTCACACACTCAAATACAGAGGCATTGGCAGTGGCAAAGCACACATGGTGCAAAGTGTCAGTGACACGAAGAACTGCAGCAAAACTGGCTGTGGCGCTGCTGGAGTCAACCCCCAAATGAGTTAGTCAGGAAATTGCATTATTTGTCTTTGGCTATTGTGGGGACAAAAACTACAATGACGACAAGGACAACAGCCAGGATAAGGACGAGGAGCATGTTCCGGACGTGGCGCGGCTCGCTAGCATGCCGCAGCCTGTTAGTTGCGCGTTGTTGTTTTTGTAACTTTGCATAGTTCATAGTGTCGTCGTCGTCGTTGTTGTTGTTGTTGTTGTTGCTAGACATTTTAAACATGGCTATCTCTGCCGTGTTGCAGACTACAAACTGCTGTTGCCATGCTACACATGTGAAATTTAAACGCTCCAAAGTCATAGCAATTTTTCTGCTCCATTTCCGTGCAAGCTGCCGTTGTTGCAGTCAAAGTTGACGTCGACGCACATGGAGCTGCTGCCTCTGTCTCTGCCTCTGCCTCTGCCACTGCAGCTGCCGCTGCTGTTGTTTCTGTTGTTGCTGCATTTTAATTGCTTTGCTTGCTATGAGCCGCTCTCTGCCCATTAATCCTGCACACAAAAATTGTAAAGCAAGGGATTTTTAAAGTCACAATTGTCGTTGCTTATCTCACACACACACACAGACACACACACACACACCCATATGAACACTAACACTCACTCGCACACACACACACACCCATACCCATATGAACACTAACACTCACTCGCACACACACACACACACCCATATGAACACTAACACTCACTCGCACACAAAGTTGTTGATGTTCTGCTTTATCTTGCCAAAACTGTTCAACATAAAGGCTCAACTCAGCTATACTCGAGGGTCAACTGGACTCAGCTCGCCTTGGTTTTGTCTGAGTTTGTTGTTGTTTTGTTGGATTCGGGCCTGTAGTTAAGAGCCAGCTCAGATTTAATTGAGTTTGCAATTGTTTTGCAGCCAGTTTTCTCATTTTGCTGGCGTGCACAGTCTTTTTTCCGTTCCTAATTGAAACGAACTCAAATTTAATGTAAACTTAATCTTTTATACACTGTAGTGAAAAATACTAGTACGAAAGGGCTAAATCTTCATAGCTTGATCTTAGATAAAACCTTAACTCTCATTTTGCATTGAAACAGCAACATTAGAAAGTATTTTACAATCAATTTCAGGATCGATGAGATTTGACGAAGAAGCGAATTCGCTGTTTGTGTTGGAAATATATGTTCCTTTTCCCGCTTCTGCTCGCACAAGTTCCGGAAAGGTAAAAAAGACGCACGATGGCAACTAAGAATACGATCCCAGATTCCATGCTAAATTATCCCTTTCCTCATGCCAGGCAAGCCTTTGCATTTAGTCACTTCATATTGCCCAATTTCCCTCCTCTCACCACTAGTCAAGATACAAGAGTCCTTGCTCCTGCCCATATTGTAGAACACCTTCCATTTGCAGACCTTCAGTCCTTCGGTCGACACCGTTAGCCATGGCACCCTTACCCAGGACATACTTCTCTCCACATTTTCCTTTGAGTGTTAAACGATGGCTTGTAGTCTATATGGCCAGAAGGCAGATCTTTGTCGAGTTCCGTGGGACCTCTTGAAAGTTCCGGAAATGCAAGCAAGAAGTCCCACAAGGGGTAGTCCTCTCCCCCATCTTCATCAGCGGATAAAAATAGTTTCGTATGCCGATTGCTCCATTGTAGCTTACGATCGTGACATAGCAGTAATTGAGGAGCGGATCAAGAACTACCTTCGGTCACTAAACTCCTTTGCCGAAAGGAATTTCAGCCTTTCGGCCCAAAAATCGTCCGCCACTCTTTTTACCACATGGACCAAAGAGGTTTCTAGCGACCTTAATATCATCTCTGGAGGTAGTACTATACCAACAGAGAGATATCCCAAGATCCTTGGTATTTCCCTCTAAAGCCTCTTCTTGCAAGGCTCTCGGAAAGGGTTGTAAGCCGCATCCGTGGGAGAAACACACTCCTGAAAGCCTTAACCCCTGTAATTAGCGAAACACAGTGGAGGAACCTCCAAACGGTGCAGAATGCTGCTTTCAGAGTAACAACCGGTTGCCATGCGATTGCGCATGGTGATCATTTACACCACGGGGACATTATGCTCCCTGTCAAAGAGCACTGTCTTACTTGCCAGCACCTCCTCAAGACAATAGATGATTCCCAGCCGAATCAGCTGTAGCGGCAGCTTCCCAGATACACGAAGTATACCCTGGCTCATACATACATGTCATCCCACATAACCCGGTCACCACAACAACGACAACGCATGAATACAAAAGCATCGCCAAATCGCCGGTAGAGTTGTCAGATCTGATATGAAATCTTCCGAATATTGGTAAAATAGGTTAAGCTTCAAACCGATTAAAATATAGTGTATCTCCTGGTCAGGCTTTCATGCCGAAAAATTCGAACTACTATGTTTTTTTTTTAACTGCCTCACCTGGCATTCCCTTGAACTTTGGAGCAGCCCACATAGAGACATTTACTGCCCAAACTAAAGAATAGTCAGTCACAGAGCCTGGCATGCGGGCACTTGGACATGAAACATGGCACACGGCAGCCAACTGCACAAGTTCCGTTAGCCGTTTGTTGCAGGTTTGCGTTTATCTGTCTGACTGTGTGTGCACACACACACGTGTGTGCTTGTGTGTGAGTGTTGGCCATTTTGTTACTTTAATTAAGTTTGTGTGTGCAAATGAAGTTGGTGGCCAAAAGCTAAAAGACAAGTTGCCGACTGTCAGACGCTTAAAATATGCCACAAACGTTGCTTCCTTAACTGACAACACCAACCACTCCGGCGTATACGCAATGTGCAGCGCACAAAATTGCGCAACACTTTATTGCTGTTTTCATTTATTTAAAGCTGCGCATAAAAATATGCAACAGTTTTTTTTATAAGCTTATTTATTTGACGCAATTTGCACAGCATTTCCGTTGCTGTCGAGTGGTGTAAGTCAAGGCGTCCTATTGCCCATAATTGGCATTCCTAGCAGAAGATGCGGCGCCGCCTGATGATGCTCAGCAAGATGATTATGATGAGGTTGTTGTTGCTTTGGAGTAGCTTAGCGCGCGGTTTGCCATGCGGCGACAGTCACTGGCCAAGTCAACTTGAGCACAAAAGGGACAACAGCAGCTCTTGCCTAAGAGCCCGGCAGCGTTTATGAAGATCCCTTGCATGGCACCCGCTTCAAATCCGGTTAGCAATGACGGCCGTCATTGAATGATTTTCCGCGCGCATTTTTGCGCTTGAATTGTTTGTGAAAGTGTGCAGTGAGAGAACGCATTGGCGGAAGAGAGAGAGAGAGGTGCAGATAGAGTTTTGGACTGGCTGCAAAAGTTGGCTTAAAGTTTTCCACTTGAATGGCAACGGAAGGTTTTATGTGCCCAAGTCGCGCTACATTGTGTTGCAACGGCGCATGAAAGTATGCAGCATGAAATTTTGCACTGCAACAAATAAATATTTGCTGCAGAAAGCCCCATACCAAGTACACTAAAAGAAAAATGTTCTTTACAAACAGTTGTGTACTAGAAGTCTCTAAAAATGCGTCAATCGTGTGATTTCCAAGGCGCCCAAGAACATTTGTTATTTATTTAGCAGTATTTTAATAGGGATATCCAGCAACAATGGAGCTCTACTATCTATGCCCACAAAGAGCAGTCCTCAATCCACTACTAAGGAGCCTTGTTGTAGACCAACTCCTGAAGAGACAAAGATGAGGGAATACAATGCCGAGTTTATGCTTGTATAATTGTCCTTAGTTTGAAGAGACTCTCTCACATAAAACAGAGAGGACTAAACATTTCCAACGATTGGTGGAGGGAAGTTGGGCAAATAATTAGCTTTTAAACTGGATGAAAACTTGACTAACAAATGCATAAGAGCTTTGTCAACATCTTTCAAAATGATTAAAGGTAATATGACCGATGCTCATCTACGGGGGGAACAAGAGTGGAATTGACTTCTGTTAAAAGAAACATCATGAACAGTGGCTATGCTGTGTATACATGACAGATGCAATGAAAACGTGTTCTACAGCGGCACTGGAAGCTTATTATGGATCCGACCCCGCTGGAAAGACAATTCCGAATTCCACAATCCAAAGAATGCAATTTCACGTGTAACTTTACTACCATTGCCAGTAACAATCGGACATGGACTACCTGAGAGGAGATTCATCCTATGAAAAGGCATATCATAGCTAGATCTTCTGGGAAAAAGAAGCAAACTAACAGTTCGGTGGTTGCCTGTCCACACCAACATTTCCGGAAATTAACTTATCGCAAACCCCTCTAGGGGACCAGAACCATTTTGTTTCAAGATACACGGTTAAGCAACTACTGAGAGAGGACACAGTTGCTTCAGGCCTTAGACAGCCTAAACATCTCCTTATCAATTGAGCAAGAACATCCTTAGAATACTGACTTCCCTACTTACTGGATACTGCAGTCTGACGGGAATCGTTACGGCATTTGCTCATCGAATGCGATGCATTGGCAAGAAGAAGAATGATCTTCCATAGTGGGTAAACTCTCAATGCCTGGTGAAGCGCGACAGAAACGAAAAACTTTTTTGAAAATAGAACTTTAAACACGTCTGGTATTTCCTAGTATTTTGCTTGTGCTTGTCAAAATGCTGAAGTTCGAATTATTTTTAATTTTTGTGAAAAACGTCTATTATTTTTTGTGGTATTATTCATGGACTAAAGCACTAAACATTTTCTTCCAAATGCTTTTTAACCAAATGGAGCCTAATGCCGCTTAAAAACCGAATGTAATCGCGACATTTTCATTAAACTCAATTGTTAGTGCAAAATTCAGTTTTTCATGTAAAACCATAAAACCGTATTCACTATTTATCACTTCAACAGCTTTGATTGGTTGTAAATAGATTTAAGTTACACCTGCAAGTTTCTCTGTGGAGCTGTCAATGTAAATTCGGTATTTTTTTTACGAATTTGTGCGTTTTTTTGGAAACAGCAATCTTATAAGTTGGTCCAAACAAATTGTGTGGCAGGCAACAAGTTGGTCAATCAGACTGCGGTCAACAATCGCAAATAACAAAACGTTTAGATTTTGCATCGCAGAGCGGTCATGATTTTCATTCTTACCACTCATTTCTGCAGCTTTCAACAACAACCACACAGAATCGACCTAAGGACGCATTAAATGTCTGCAGTGCAGAGGTCACACATTCCTTCTGCACAGTGCTGACAATCGGCTACTCGAAAGAGCTGATCCTTACGTCATCGTGTCGGCATGCCGATAGTCGGTCCGTCTGACCGTAGGTTTAAGCAGTTTCTGTGCCAACAATTGTTTTTGCAGTGTACAAACATCAACGACTGGAACCGGCAATGCCGCATTTGTATTTTATGGCAGCGTTGAATTTATATTTGCACTTAACAAGCGTCACACACATATACACCATAACAACAACAACTACTACTCTCTTGTGTGGAATGGCAGGATAAACTTTGTTTGGCTTATTTTTTTTCGGTTACAAATCAAATCCAAAATCGCATTAAAATTGCATGCAGCGGAAAAATTGTGTGCAGGCAATGCCACAGTCACAATCCGCGTAAGCAACAACCAAACAATAAGGACGACAAGGACGAACAGCAAAACGAAGTTTCGCCTTGCATTGCCTGGTGTTTTGTCAAACAGCCAGGGGTCGATTGTGTTTATGTATGTGTGAAGTTGAGGTTGCAATTTCAATTGAATTTTTGCGAGACGAAATCACTTCAACGCCTTCGATTTCAATTTCCGCCACAATCCAAATTTGAATTTTGTTATTGCATTTGCAACGATTGTTGTCGTCAGCTACCGCTTGTTGTTGAGCTCAATTGATTTGTTGCAGTTGTTGTTGCTGTGGTTAAGGGCCGCTCGTGTTGTTAAGGTGTTTTCTATTGGAATTGTTGTTACATATTGTTTTCGACTTGTGCACCCCACATAAATTACAAGTAACAAAATGCATTTTGCTTGCAAACAAATCTTAGAAATTACTTTTTCCAAAAGGACACTGGATTCTCATAACAACCAACTGCTACACGCCGCAGTGAGCTTGATTATTTGAAATTATTGCTGATATGCAAAACTAAATTTTGTTTCAGTGCGTTTTGTTTGGAGTTTTCATACTAAAATATTCGTTTATTTGCATATATCCGATTATCGCCCATATACAATTATCGCTAAAAAGCAAAAACAGTGCTGTATTTTCGACATTGTTCGCTTATCGCTCATTTGAAGCACATAAACGATTATAGCTTCTATTTGAATAAGCAACACATATATTTTGCAACTATTGTTGCTATATGTCCGAAGCGGGGAAAAAAAAACCAGATTTGTCATGATTGATGAAATTTTTTTCAATTCCACTTGTACTTTTTAATTTGCTGTTTTGGAAAACAGCACCTGCTTACTACTGAGAGTATTCGACCCAAAACGAAGTGATTTTTACTTTCTCAGTTGAAATTTCTTTGGTGTTTTTCCATAAAGCTTAAATACGTCAGCCGGCAAAGTTTGACAACTTGCAAAGAATTGACTTAAAACCATGTCGGAATGGATAGGTTTTAAACAAATTTTCCAAATAATCAATCTTGAAAGTAACAATAAAGGATTCTTTGAGCGAACCACTTAAAATGCCATGATTTCGCTTTCAGCGCCTTTTCAATCTTGTATTCGAATTAAATTTATTTATAGCAGAAATCGATAGCTATAAGAATAACTGCAAATGAACCATATTACAGCTTTTTCTTACTAAAAAGCAACATGTACCCAAAGGACCACAGAAAACGCCATGATTTCTCTTTCAGCGCCTTTCCAATCTCTTATTTGAAAGAGCGTTATTTATAGCAGAAATCGATAGCTCTAAGAAAAGCTGCTTCTAACTTAAAAACAGCATGTACCGAAAGGTACTCAGCTTGTTATGTAATTTGTTGTGCTTTTGTCGCCTGCTTAACATTTAGTGCTGCCTACTTTTGGGCTGAGGCCCTAAAACCTGTCATCATGACACAAAGCTGTAAGCTGCAAGGCCGCACGCTGCTGCATTATGCAAGCGCAACACAAAGCTGGCTGCTGTGCATGCCAACCGCAACTAAAACAATTCTTGGCCATGATAGCTTAAGGCATGTCCATGTACTACTCTGCTTTGAGTGGGTATGTGTGGTGTGCGTGTGTGTGTGTGTGTGTGTGTGTGTGTGGCACTATTGCCAATGCAGCTGCAACAGTAGTTGTAATCTTGTGGCATCAATAACACATTTGTATAACATATAACAGTCAATATGAAACACGTGTATAAGTATCAGTTAACTTATCTAGACTGTCTGTGTATAGGTGTTTGTCTCGAAGTGTGTGTGTGTGTGTGACATTCGAATGGTATCATGCTGTAACAGATTTGTGTTTACCTTGATTTACATAAGCACACACACACACACACATACAGAGATACTTTAAACGCATCAGGCAGCTGAAGCCGCCGCAAACAAACAATACAACATCGTTTGGCTGGGCTGCTCAGCTGAAAGTTCTCTTACTCTCTGCCGCTCTTGACGCTGTTCTACGTTTGCACCACATCGTAAATAGAAAAGAAAACACTTAAGCATGCACTTAGTCCTAGCAACGTGTCGATGTAAGCACACTCTCACATGTGTCTGGCTGTCTGTGTGTGTGTGTGTGTGTGTGTGTGTGCCTTTGTGTGTGTGTGCGTGCCACCAACTGCGATTTATGCAAATTTGTTTGCCTACTCCGCTGCCGCTGCTGCTGCTGCTGCTGCTGTTGTTGCCCCTTGGCACATGCTCATACAAAATGAGCTGTGCTCCTCTGCCTTTCCGACTTTCAGTCTCAGTCTGGCAACGACTTTGTTTTTATTATTTTCAGCTTTTCTTTGCCTTCCACTAAACAAATAAAGTTATTTGCATGCGCAAGTAAATCGATTTGTGTCTATCAAGATGGCGCACACAGCTAGACAGCTATAAATGCCACAAAAAAAGCGCTGCTTTAGAGAAACGATATCGCTGCATTAAGCTCAAAACGCTAATTAAATTTGCTTATCTTCAGAAGATGACATTTCTTTCATTCCTACAGATCTATAATACAACTAGAGGGCTCCGCCCCCTGCTCGTTTCGCTGACCAAGCACCGAGTTCCTAAGAGGTTATCCTTCGTCTTTTTCAATAGACAAATTTTCTTTTCCACGTTTAGGTACCATGTATGAGAATCAACTAGTACGTACAAAAACTTTTTTATAGAATAGAGAAATATTCTAAAATAGCTTTGAAATGCTTTTCAATTTCATAATTTACTTCTTCTTTAGCGGTCTTTGGAACATTTTTTACTATGTCAATGTTGTTGTAGAACACCTAGACTATGTCGTTCCATCGATTGTGGCATTCGTGAAAAACTCGTTTTTCATGTTACCGGAAATTCGAATCAGTGTTGCCATCGTCTCTCATGTATTCAGATAAATTACTTGACCTATTTTAGTTAAATCATAAATTAGCCTAATGTGACGCTATCTAGGTTGCATCTATGCTAATGCGCAACCATCACAGCATACCCCAAGGTATGAAAATGAGTAACTTCAATGATTTGCGTAGTTTGGTTAGGCTTTTATTATTTAAAACTAAATTCTGATTCACACAATTGCAGAAACAATTTAAAGGAAAATAAATTTGTAAAATACACTTAGCCGAATTTTTATAGTTTTGTCGAAATTTTAATTTGAATTGGAGTCCAATTGAATTGCATCAATTGGATTCGTCCCAGTTTGTCCCAGTGTTGGTCAAGGCCAGTAGCGTTGCCGGCGGCTGCACCCAGCCATAGGTAAGCTCCGCCAGTAAATTATAGAGACCACGCGCACGGAAAGTGCTGAATAAGCATCGAAGGCCGCTGGTCACAGAACGCGGCAACGTGACCAAGTCAAAGGCGTCCTCTATAAACCGTAAATTATTTATCACGCGTGGATAGTGTCTTATGTGCTGTTCCATCTGACTGACCAATAAAGCTACGGAACCACAAAAGTCATTACGATCATCAAACATATAACACTCCAAACGATATCTAGGCTCAGCTATGGGCGAATAGCCCGGAAAGTATACCTCCTGGCGCACGTATAGCTTAAATTCCAAGAGATCGGCAAATTCAAAGAAGGCCTTTAGATGCACGTCCAAAGGCTTTGGACGCCAGTTGATGCAATCTATCAAATCGCCAAACCTGGCAAATGCCTGCTTTAAGTTCAGACTGTTTAACCTCTGTCGAATAAGCTGTCGGGCTCGTGGTGAGAACTCATTAGGTGCTGGCACTGGTGAGTACAGGTGTTCTAAGCATTGTCCTGTTATGAAGATTGAAGAGCCATCTTTATACATCAATCTAGGCAATTTCACGTTGTAGGAACAATGGCCGGTTTCTATGCCATATTCCGATTGACGCAGCTCCCGAGGTTCAAACAGAATTGTAACAGCACACCCATCTGCTGCTGATTCAATGGGTTTACCAGCCGACACATCAGAGTGGAGTATTAACCGTGATTCTATAGAATCGCCTACTTCGGAACGCAGTTGTAAGTCCTTAGTTGCTGTGTACGAACCTTCTGTAGGTAGACAAGCAAGATTCTGCACTCTTCTGGAATTCATAACTTGCTTTTGTAGTTGATCTTCTGGAGTGTGCTCTTCCAATTTCATTCCCAATTCTGCTTCTTTGCTTTTCTTTTTGCTCTCACAAGCACCCGTTTTTTTGCTACTCATCGCCTGAGCCGTTGTTTGCCTTATTTTGTCACATACAGGTGGCTCTTTTGTTCTGGTTGTGCTGTAATCCCTCTGAGTTACAGTGTCAAGCTTCCTCTGCTTTGTTGTATTTGGCTGGCTATCATCCATAGTTGGAACTTCTCCTCTGCTTTTATTTGGCATTCTTGGAGTCTTATTATCCACTTGTTTTGCTCTTAATCGCTTACATGAACAGCTATGCTCTTTAGGCTGGATTACTACTTCTTCACTTTTCTTTGGGTCAATGAAATTAACGTTTTCTATGCTTGTCTTCATTGGTTGTTCAGGGGAAATTGGGAGTTGCAGGTTAGGCTTGTCTCTTGGATATTCAACATTACTGGAGCAGCTTTCGAGAACATCAGCGATCGATAAAATACTTCCTTTGCTCATCTTTCTGCGCAAGTCAAAGATTGTCGACTTCAGTTGCTCCTGCCTATGCTTAATAGCAACTTTATCTCGCTCTTTCTCCATTTGCAAGTGCTTCAATGCCAAAGGTTTTCGCATCAGCGGCTTGGGTGAAATACATCTATCACTCTCACCCTCCGAGCGGCTACGCCTATAAGTGCGTCGAGCAATGGCAATCGGTGATTTGGATTTTACATTAGTATATCTGCTATCCGTGCGACGGTATCGCACAGGTATCTTGGGCTCTAGCAGCGACTTAATTACCTGGCACTTCGTGCTTAATTCGGTATTCGTTTGCTCCAAATGCTTATGGTTCAGCGTAACTAGCACGTCGTTGTAGAAAACGCTGCTTATTGAAGGACACTCCCGCCGCAAAGACTTAAACATTTGTTTCCTAATGGTCGTACCTCTCGACAATTCCTCCAGCTCAATGCTGTGCGAACAAATCATTAACTCATAGTTGTTATGTGCCTGATGCCTCTCGATTAATGCCCGCTCATCGCAAGTCAGACTTGTCACACCCAAATGCTTCTCCGTATCTATCGCAAAGCAATGCAGCTTGTATACTTCGTTCCGACATGTGGGTGTTATCAGTAGGAGCAAATTTTTGAGCTCTTTGGTGCGAGACACTTTTCGTATAATATTTGCAATGTCAGTACGAGTGCGGTGTTGACCAAAAACCGGCTTCACAAAGCGCTTATTTACCTCCAATTCACTGGAGGAGACCATGCGTGTTACATAACGACCAGCAAATGAGGGAAGTAAATGAATCTCATCGGATTTTTGCTCGATCTCGATCAGCTGTGAAGTGCTTGATGAGCTAAGAATTCCTTTTACTGGGGCAAACTCCTGTGTGTCACTCGTGAGAGTTTCAGCTGCCTCGTGGCATATTGCATTAAGTGCACAATCCGATTCCTCCTGCTTCTTCTGCATTTCATTATTGTAGTTTGATTCAAACATGTTGATATCTTCAAAGTCTTGTGACTTGTTAACCAAAAAAAAACGACAAGAAATTTTGTTAAAAGGGAAAAAAATATATTTATATATATGAATTTCCTTGGAATATTGTAACTGTTCAGCAGAAAGTTTAATCTTAGACTAATTCCATTTATTTTTAACTCAAATGAAATTTCCTGCTAAGTATATTACGTAGTTAAAAAAGCCTACTGTTTTTTATATTTTTGTGGAACTTTTACAATACATCATAGATTTGTGGAATTTATGTAACAGGAAGTAGGTGCTATGCTATTAAAAGGCAAAAATGAACTGATCTCAATTCGCTTGACTATTTCAATGTCGTCATAGAGCTCATAGAGTTCGTCGTATCATCCTATGCGGTAGTCGTTGCCAACGCGTAAAGGTACAAAAATCTTACGGAGTACTTTCCGCTCAAACATTCCAAGGGCATTTTCATCACCCATTCTTCAGCGCCATAAAGCAAAACGGTAAGGATGAACGAATTGTCTGAAGCCTCGCTTGGCATCAAACGGCTCGGAGAAGCTCTTTCCTACCTTGTCGGAGCTGCATGTGGGTGTCTATTTGGTATATGGTGAACTTACCAGGCCTAAAACCACACTAAGGTCCGATCGTTCCTTTCGCAAAAGACTTTAGTCTATCACACAGTACGCTCTATAGGGCCTTATATGCTATATAAAGAAGACTGATAGCAAAGTAGCTAGCGCACACCGTGGAGTAACCCTTCTTGAGAACAGGGACAGGTACAGACGACACCAAGGTTTTAATCATCGGGCATACTCTCATCTATCCATATTCTGCAAAAGAGCTGGTGCATACATATTACCAACTCATTGCTTCCAGTCTTGAACAAGTCTGCAGGCAAGTCATCAGCGCCAGCAGCTTTGTTGTTCTTGAGCATCTTGATTGCAACCCTGACTTCGTCATTGCTAGGCGGCGGTATATCCAAGCCGTCATCTATGATGAGGGTCATCGGGAAGTTAACTCCGCTCGATAGTAAGCGGGAGAAGTATTCTCTCCGAAAACTGAGTGTTCCCTGTGCATCCACTACCAGATTTCCCTCTGCATCTCTACGGAAGGAAGTTCCGATACTAAATCCTATAGCCAGACGCTTGACTTTTTGGAAGAACTTCCTAAACATCTCGACCAACTCTTGCTCGCGCTTTTCCTTCTCACGTTTTTTGCATCTGAAAAGACTGCCTCATCTCCCATAGCGGCCTCGCACAGATCGCGTGGCAGCCGACTTCAGGGTCCTTCTATGGGCGGCGTTCTTCAGTACCATTGGTTCCCGGCAGTAGGCGTTGGAAATCAAGAACGTTCTCCTCGGTAGTACGCAAAGAGCTGGATATATGCTTCCAAAGTCCCCTCGGCACTATGAAGTTCTGAGATAGGTTGAGTGGGCTGCTCACTTCGACACTCTGGTTTGATTGCAGCTTTGAATAGCGAACCTTGGCTGCGGTAAGATAATGGTCAGAGTTGACGTTGACCCCTCTGAACGTACGAACATCAAGCACGCTGGATGCATGCCTTCCATTAATCACAACATGATCAATCTGGTTGCGTGAAAATTGATCAGGGGAGAGCCATGTAGCCTTGGCTGCTGAAATGTAGTACTACAGACTGCCACGTTACAACGGCGAAGTCAATTAGCCTTAAACCGTTTTCAGAGACCCTTGTCGACTGGCCAATGTTATAAGTTAAAGTGCAACGGTCCCATGTAGGGCACTCCTACAGACTCCTCTGCTTGCTGTGCTCTCCTCAGTGATACCAAAATTAGTTAGTGAGCCCTCTAGCTGGTCCTTCCGAAAAAGACACGGCCTACCCTTTCATCAACTTTCTTCAACAGAAGTATTGAAGACCTTTCACCAAGGAGCTTGTTCATCCACATAAACAACATGACAGAGCCATTGAATCGGTTGTACCGAACTCAGACTTGTACGCGGTCCTTCAAGGGACTATTAAGTGCTCCGCTATAGTCGATAAACAGATGGTGTATGTCGATTTGACATTAGTGGGTCTTTGTTGTTACGGCGGAAGAATGCCAAAATATAAAAAATCAATACTTTTTTATATTTTAACCCAAAAACTGCGTTGCCTATTATGTAACATAAATTGACTATTTGTAATTCATTTCCAACAGCAAAGTATGCCTCAAATTTGCCAATTGTAAGCTGCAGCTACTAAAAAAAAGAAATGGTTACATGCAACGGCAACAAAGTTAAGCTCATGCCCATGTCAATTTGCCAAATTACCCAAACAAACAAATAGTATGAAACAGCATGAGAGATGGAGGGAGAGAGGTGGCGTAGAGGGAGCGTCGGCGCATCACAAAGTGGATTTGTATGGACCAGCCGCAACCGCGGCAATTGGAGCCAATCTCTTGCATAACTTTGTCCCTCCAATGTGTTGGACTGCACTTTGCGTAATTGTAGCACATATGGACAACAAATCCTTACATGCATCAACAATGTGACCCATTCCAGCCGACAGGTGGCGCTTTAACACAATGCATATAGCCAAAGCGGCTTATGTCATTTTTGTGTGCATCGTGCCCCAAGCCCCAGGTTCCGACCCCGAACAACTGTGCGCATAAATTACGCCGAAAAGTGCTTTTTAATTAAATTTTCGACAATTTGTTGTGCGTGTGCGTATGTGTGTGTGCGTTCAATACATTTTCAGCATTTTATTTAACCGGTTTAGTGGGCGGCTCTTGCGGCTCGGTCCATTGCCAATCCTTCCACTTGACACAACATCCAGCGCCATCATAGTACAGCTCATTGGCCGGGCAACGCTTGATTTGTGCCGGCTCTCCAATATGGCCGCCACATTGCCAATAAGCTGTGGGATCCCAGAAGTGGCGATACCGTTGATTCCGCTCACTAGAGCTACGGCAGCCGGGTTCACCATTGTAATCACGCATTTGGACGGGTTGCGACATGCTGGCTGTGGAATATGCATACAGATTTGTAAGATATTATATGTGGTAGAGTTATCTGTTTTGGTATAACAGGCGTATACGCAATCTATCTAGAAACATGAAACTATCTATATACTATCTACGCTTTCTTGTACATATAAAACTATACAAAATCCGTTTCCAATTTAATTTATTTGTTTTCTTTTTCCAATTTCATAACACAATCAATAGATGAAGTGCAATTTCGTTATGCCAAATATGAACTACATTTAAGCGACTGCTCCAGGCTGTTCAGCTGCAGGCTCGCTGGGTGGCAACTCCGTGGGCGTATAATACCATTGTGGCCAGGGCACACATGCCTTTGCATCATCCAACCAGGCGCTGGGTATGGGGCACACAGCCAGTGTAGCAGGCACGCCCTTGGTCTCGCACACCCAATAGTTCTTCTTCAGGTAGAAATGACGATAGAAGGCCACTGTTATTTCCTCATCCGTCTGGCAACCCGGCTGACCCGTTGGCTTGGAGATGATGGCGGCGCTGCCTAAGGCCAGGCACAAAGCAAACACAAGGACACAATTCATTTTTGGCAAGAGTTTTCGTTGACGGTTCGTTTGAGAATATGGAATATGCTAATGAGCGTGTGTCTTTATATGCAGATGATGCACGGGGCGTATGCGTTATCTTATCGGGTAGAACGGAAACTAACGCTAGTTAGCTGGTTTATGATCAGCTGATGATATTTGCATTAGTTTATAATGCTGTTTGTTTGCCGTTTGTTGGTTTGTTTTGTTTTACAGGCCCCACGCTTCCGTAGGCAATTGTGGGAGGTTTACGGGCAACTTGCATATTCATGACATCAGCGCCAACTGTAAATTATTTTCAAAGATAGCTTCGGCCAGCCGCCAACAACAACCGCACGATGCTATGGTTACAACTACAGTTAAGGTAGCTATAACGGTAACTGGCAACTTCGGCTAATTAATTCAAAACACTGCCTCAAAGGCATTTTTTGGCACTGGCACCAACAACAACAACAACAATGTGAACTGTGTGAACAATGTGTGTTTAAAGTTTTTGGGATATTTCGTGATACATATTTTGAAAGTTCTGGTTCACTTTAGGCAAATTAAAAGCATTGATTTTTGAATGGAATAAGTTTACTGTGTCTAAAGAGCAGCGAACTCAGTAAGGTATAGAGCCCTCCAACTGTTTATAAGCCGAACCAGTTCTAGCACTAGTTCCAAATACATAAGAGAATTAGGCTAATGAACCAAACTGGCAGACTCAGATCTGAAGCTCAGCGAACCACAAACGGTTCGGTTCACAAATCAAATCGTGCGATTCGGAACCAGAAACTTTAACGAGAATGGTATATTCGAGCCAAAGACATTTTTTTCTTGTAATGCTTTATTTTAACTACATATACGCTTTGTTCCGAACCCGCTCGAAAAAGACTTAAAACCCTGATTCTTTAAGAAGATGAACTAAAATAAATAAAAAAGGATTTTTGCATAAAATAGCTTATTATCGTTTTAACAGATGTCAGAATTTACATTTATTTTTAACTACAAGTTTTTTCCACTGCTATAATTTATATCTTAATTTGCTTAGTAAGCGCTAGTGCACGGTTTTTTATTTTGATTCAATTGATTGAAATTGGGAGCGGGTTTGCAGAGATTTATCTTATAAATCTCACAAAGTTGCGGTTAAAGTAAATATTGATGACTGAAACTCGTTAAGATTTATAAAACTTTTCGATTTAGACCAGGTATCAGCAGCAAGAAGAGACATTGCCAATAGCAACCTAGAAAAGCTAATCAAAACATTTTTCAATCGATTAATTGAAATTTTTATTTTTTAAACAATTACCTTGGCTTGCCTTTAAATCCATTTAATGGTGAACCGCTTTTGCAGCCCTGCCTTTTTCTACCTGGTCTAACTTTCCACTCTCCGCAGCAAACCGTGTAAATGTGGCAACTCTAGGCTTGCTTTTGGTTGGCTCCGGCTGGCTTTTGCTTCTGCCTTAAGCCATATTAGGAGCTACACACTTGAGTAATTGCACTGCGCTGCACTTGAGCCAGCTGCCTGCAGCTCCGATCCCAGGCCGAGGCAGAGACTCCTCCAAAAACACAGGCACAGCGACCTAGCCTAACTGTTGTCTAGCCGCTTTTGTTGCGCATTTGCTGGCTTTTGTTGCCCTCAGCGGCTGAGGCTGAGTTGGCTTTTGTTAGTTTTTGGTCATAAATTAAATCAAGTTATTAATGTGGGCCATTAAATGGAGCTAGGGAACCGCCACAGGGTAAACTAGAAGCAACATGGCTGTAACTTCAGCTTGCAGTGCTTTTGGCCAGTGGGCACAGTGATTTATGTTGATTCCTGTGGCATTTGAAGCAGCCAGTAAAAATCCAAAGTATTTTGAGATTCAAACAAATTTGTATGCATTTAGTACTTGAATTCAAAGCAATACCCAAGGCGTTGCTCGGAGTTCAAGTTGGATGGTGTACTTCTTTTGGAAGTGAATGTGACAATGTTTGGGCCATAAAAAATAGTATATGGGTGCGTTTTGTTTAAGGTAACGAACAGGTCTAGGGATTTAATGAATTGGGAATCCATTAAGTTGTATAAGCACAAACTTATAAAAGGTTGAGGGTTTAGTTAGTTAGGCAGAGTTTACTATCGCTTACAAGTATTCGGTCGAATAGTAGTCGATACTTGAAAGTAGTAGACAATGCCGAGTATTTGATAATCGAAATATTAGTAGCGAAAGCCACGATTTAAGCAACAACAGAATGTCCGAAGCGGATATAACTTCAAGACTATAGTAGACAAGGATTCGGCCTACGAGCAGACAATTATTCGGCCAAATACGTATGACCTTGTAGTATTACGATTTTTTAAGCACCAAAATGAACATCACCCTTATTCCGGACTGATTCCTGTCAAAACAAAAAATGCCACCTCCTTCTTCACGTAAGATGCCTAGTTCCGGCATCGATTTGACCTTATCCAACAATTTACGGAACGTGGTCAGACGCATGTCGATTGACACCTCCAATCTGTTTACCAGTCAGATCCTCGACTTGAGTGTTCATAGCACACCTGGAATAGATCTTTGGTGACGATGCCCAGGCGTTCCGAGTGGTCACTCTTGCAAAAACTTATTCAGCGAGTACTTGTACAGAAAATGTGACAGATTGGGACTGTCCTTGGAAAGTAGATATTGCTGCAGGCCACCGAGAGTGGTAGATACTGCTGCGACACTGTCTCTATCACGGCGCTAACCTTATAGGTTTCGTCTGCCTTTTGTTTGATATTGTGTCTTCAATGTTGTAATACTTGATTCATCGTCAAGAATCGTACCCTTAGCATCTTTCAACGCTTGCAAGAGACTCATCTCCAGTTGACGCAAACTCAAACGGAACTCGCCCTATAGCTTCAACAGATCGGAACGCTTCTCGTCAATATCTCAATTTTTCAATATCTGGACGCTCGGACTTGAGCACTTGGTTCAACCAATGAGACTGCAGCGACACAATAAAGATCACAAAGGTAACGCGTGAACTCTACAGTAGGGTCACGCGTGGACATGATGGCGACTAATAAATAAAGTTGAACAACCGAGTTGAAGGGGGTCTCTTTTAAGAGCAGCTCATTATAAGAAGGGCGTTTATCCTGCCGCAGCACTGTAGTGTGTTCCAGGCGTAAGTCTTAGCTATAAAAGAGGCGTTTCAGGAAACGTAAACATCTATAGTTATAGCAAAGCAGCTATTAAATCCTTAACCTCAACCCTAAACAGCTGTCGGAAATCTCGGCACAAGATGGCTCAACATTTCGTTCTTAGCCTGCTATGGGCCCGGGGAAATAGAGGACAACAACATAACGGATAAGCTCCACAGAGGAGGTAGCTACTAATGCTACCCTCCTCCCTGAGAGAGTAAGTATAGGCATCGCTATGGTGACTTGGAAGCTAAAAATACATGAAGTTTTAAAAAAAAAGCTAATCAAAATGGCGAAATGTGCTAAACTGTCGTGCTGCTCGACAAGCATGGCCAGGATATAGTTACAAGCGAACAGATGCGCTGTGCTTCATTAGCAGGAAGCGATGCTCAGCTGGTGTTAGAGGCAACACTGGACACTGGCTAGTTGGTGTTCATGCAGCTAGGCTTCTTGACTCCTACAATGACCTCTACAGAAGCTGCGGAGATGAAGAGGAGGCGAAACCGGTAGAGCATTTCCTGTGCACATGCCCTGCTCCCTGCAAAAGGCTATATAAGTACCTGGGTGGGTAGAACTGTCCAAAATTAACACCAAACTGATATCGGATTTCATATTAGCATCTGAATGGTCCTTCCTATAAGCATGTACGCTCACTCGATCCTGACTCTCGGCCTAATTGTGCCAGATAGAAGTCTGGCAACCGTTTTAACCTAACCTAACATCACCTGGTGCGATATTGGTTTAAAAACGTATGTATCGCTTTTTTGATTCCATTAAATAATTCTAGCCCTTTAGGGCTAAGGTTTCGGTTCCAGTTTCTTCCCTACAAATACGTAATGAGTCAAAGTTACTGCAATTGTTTCAAACTTTTTAAAATTGAAAACGTTTTCGCTTCTTTTTTTTTGGCAGTTAAGAGCTAATCAATAGTTAACAACTTTGAAACCAATGCTCTTTTTACAAAAAATCAAAACAGTTCAGAGACTGTATTCAAGAGTAGCCCAAAGTCGTTGTAGCACCAAAACGCGTTCTAATGCACATTTCAAAACTAAATGCATATTTTTTATAATTTTTTTTCACTATGACACTGTCGGCTTTTAATGCAAGTCTGCGCCTGGTGAATTTTTCGATGCGAGTAAAAAGTGTAATTAAATACATTGCGTATACGACATGTACGCTCAAATTTCATTTCCCATTTTTTACCAAAGTTTTTATTCACGCTGCAGCACACAAAATGCTTTTAACATGCAAATATTTTCACGCTTTCGCACACACAGAGAACACAAAATGGCAGCTCGAAACCGTTGCAAATTTTTTTATTGAAATGTGTTTTATTTTTTTACTACTATATGATTTTTTTTGTTTTATAGAAGCGCTGTCTGACTGACAAAGCGTTTGACTGACAGTTTAAAAAGTAAGAAACAAGAAATTTTTGGGCGAAATGCATTCAAAAATTGTGCAACTTATTGCATATGAATATGTGGTGATGTGTGGCAGTGAGAGAGAAAGATAGATGTGTTGAAAGGGAGCGACGTGCACGGGGAGTGTGTGAAAATTCTCAGCATTTAACCGATTTCCAAGCGCGGCATATTGATTTATGACAATTGCTTTGAGCCCTCTGGCGAAAGGCTTTTCATCTCACTGTCAGTAAACTATCAACACTTTGCGCATCGAACAGCCGCCCCTCTGCCATAGTGGGCGTGGCAGTTTTAAGTTAACTGCTATCATAATTCATTGTAGACGACGCTGCAATGCAATATTGCACTTTTTAGTTGTTGCAATGATGCAATAAAAATTTACTTGCTGTTAATTATTTGTTTACTTTATTTGCGTGAAATTTGATACACGATGTGAAATACACTGCGCAAATGTTTATGAGTGCCAAGTTCAAGGTGTTTCCATTTGGGTTTACAGCGCTATAAGTGATTCATTTGTTTTTATGTTGCTAAAAACACCTGCTTATCTCTGAGCTATACTATATACATGATCATACAGATAATAATGTGGGCCAAATTTTGCACAGTGTAATGCAAACAACTTTCGGTAGATACAATTTTGAAGCAGATGTTCGCTAACCAACTAGGCAGAGCTCGAACCCGGAAGCATTACTGCACAGATTATCATATCATGGCAGGTTTGTAGTCAGGGTTAGCCGGAGGGATTGCTGTATTGCTTTACAAATTAGAATATTCTTCTTAACTGGCCATAATAACCCGTTATCAGGTTACGGCCTGATGTAAATACATTCTATCAATGGAATTGTGGTTTTACTTGGTGGCCTACTGGTCTCGAAAGAACCCAGTGTCATTGTTAGTCGCCTCATCCGACAAGCTTTAAGCTGCTGAGGTAGTATTCTCTAACCCGCAGCTATTCCAACGGATGAGCGGCATAAATGATAAATTTTTAAGCAAAAATAAAAAGAAAAAGGATCCACATTAAGGTGGCTCCCTTCAAAAGTTCACTTTTCATTAGGATGCGTCATCAGTCATGCTTCAGCGCCAAAACGGGAAGGATGAACATCTTGTAGAGTATTAGTTTCGTCTGGCGGGAGTGGTCTCTACTACTCATTTGCCTACTGAGATCAAAGTAACACCTATTGGCTAGAGTGATTCGCATCGCCTTGTCTGAAGCCTCGCTTGGTATCAAAAAGCTCGGAGAAGCTCTGAGCTGCGTGTGTTGCTCAACGTCATTCTGCATAGTCGTACCATCATTACAGGGATGAGTGTTGTTTAGGTATTCTTGGATTTGGCGTAGTATGGTGGACGTAAAACCACACTGATAAGGTCCAATCAGTTATTTCGCAAATTGATTTAGTCATTCACACAGTTCGTCATTAGTGTAAGTGCATAAAATGACTTTGATATATAGTTCTTTTTTGTCATAATTTCATTACGACTTCTTTCAATTTTCAAGGGAAAGATGAAACTAATGGCCAACACGATTTTCCTCCGATTTCTAACATTAACGAAGGTGTCAAAAACTGCTAAAATTGTGATAACATAAATTATGGACGGCACTTATGTGCATCCGTTTATCCGTCTTTCTCTCACTCATTGGGGGAGTTCCTATGAGATTCGTTTTCCGAACAGGGCTGCTAAACATTGGGACTTCAAACTCGAAACAATCAACGTCAAGTACTTACAACTTCCACCATAGTCTTTCCCAATGCATACTTATAATGGTAACGTCGACGACCCTTCTTAAAATTTTGTGAGAGTCTGAAATAGCGAAAGAGAGAGAGGCGCAAGTTACTCTCGTTGTTGTAAACATTAAGCAATGCATACTATACACATATACATTTGACACAAGCTAGAAGCAAGAGAATGAAAAGTTAAGAAGCTGCGCTGCTGACGTCGCAGCGACGACGTTATCTTTATAAGTATACATTGGTCTTTCCACTGTCAATCTCAAGGACACGTTGTTATTATATGATAGCGGTTTTCGATTAAAGGGAAAATGCCAAAAATTCGTGAAAACCGATATGATAGCCGGAGCGTAAATGTCACAGATCGTCAATGTCATTACGGCGTAGTTTAAAAACTTTATCCAAATGTCTTGCATCCTGGAACGTTGTAAAGCGACCGCAAATCAGAGCAGCGTAGACGGTTCTGCTCTAATTTTCTTTTAAATTTCCTGTAAAAATCCTTGGACCTTGCCTTCTTGTTCGATTTCCGACGCTCTGCAAGATATTGCTGCCACATTGACGATTGGCTTTTTGGCAGCAAATCAGTTCAAATTGATATGTTGCATACCCATAAATTGCAATTGGGTTGAAATTTGGTTGGAAGAGATTTCTCCATTCGGATGCTCAATACAAGTGAGCCGCTGATCGGAAGCCAAACTGGTAGGATTATATTCAAGGCCCGTAATCACTTCTGTCTTCTTTAATAAAATTAAACGAGCTAGAACCAAATGTGCAATACGTTTGGGACAGCCTTCACACAGTGCAATGAATATTGGCAATACTGTCTCTACTTTAATAGAACAAAATAAATTTGCAAGATATTTTAAACAAAAAAATTTGTAAGCGTTTCACTCGTTAAAGTCATTCCAAGCCGCTATCATTAAAGCGTGCTTTTATCTTTATCGGTATACGAATTTTGCATTAATCAAAAGCAGGGCACCCAACCTGTTGGTCGACTAGGTGGCTCATGGCATTCCTTCCATTTCCACTCGATCCAGGGTATGCATGCGTCACGATCCTGATCAAAGCCCGTATTGGCCTGACATTTGCGCAGTTGGGCCTTGCCGCCTGTTTCAGGACAGTACCAATATTTGGTAGGATCGATGCAGTGACGCTGTGGCAAGCCCCACTCAACTTTCAGCTTACAGCCAGGCTCATAGGTGTCAATGCATTGGGACAATGTTTGAGGCAGCAGAGAAAGGCAGACGATTAAAAGGCCTGAAAGATATGCAGTCATCGTTGGCTTGTGGTTGGTAAGAGGAGCTTCACTTACCTTGAACAATGCGCATTATGTAGCCGTTGTGATTGAACTATCGTGTATTGACAGCTAAAGCCTTTTATATCACATCTTATTATCTGGTTATGGTAGCAAAATGCAAATAAAAGAAAGGCCTATGTGCCACAGAATTGTTTGATCGTATTTCAAGTAGCTCGATAAGATTATATGCAGGAAGTTGCTTATTTGGTTGCTATAACTGTTTGTGGCCCAAACAACAAACGTCATGGCACTTATCCAGTGCTTAACAACAAAGTAAATACCAACAATAATCAATTGTCAAGAAAAACCACACGCACAGACATAGGAAAATACAATACGTATGTCCACGGCAGAGTAAGCCAGCTTTAGCACCAATTTGATTTGAAAACACATTGCTAAGAAAAGCTGAAAATTCAAGTGAGACCGAATTGAAAAGCTTTAGTTTTGCGCAAATGCAATGCCAGAATTGACGCACACTTGGATTAGATGTGTCAGTTAAATAGAGCGGGAGAGTTGAACTAATGATAAAGCACTTTTTAAAAATGCTGACAATTTGTCTTTTTTCTGGCAAAATACATTTTTTAACTATTTGCTTAGTCCTTTTGCTGCTGGCAACAAATAAATGTAAGCTGCATGCCGCTCGCAATATATAATGTTGCTAACGTACGGAGCATGCTGCCAGCAACACGAATTTCTTTTAACACTTCGAAGGTTTAAAACTCTACTTTGAATAGGTTTTAGAGCAACTGTGCATTGTAATACAGTTGTAGAGCCACAGTGCGCCGACATTTCGAAACTTATGTGCTAACTATTTCCGTTTAAGCAATATATACATATAAGAGTTCCAGAAAACATTTTTTTACTTTTCCCATTTCATTGTTTTTCCTATTTACGCTTTGGCGCTTTCTCATAATTTAATGAATGTTTTTCAACATAGTTTTCGAGACGTGAATCGCAGTTTTTTAACAATTTTATTTTCTAAGAGGTTTGTGACTTCACTAACAACTGTGACAAAGTTGTGCGTGGCGCTACCGGATCGACTGAATTTTAAGTAATAGCAAAAAATATGCATATCACGATTAAACCTAATTAAACAGAAAATTTAATAAATAAAAAAAATCGAAATAAGAAATGTTTTTAATAATAAATGTTAAAAAGGCCAACAAAATTTGTCTCACAATTGTTTGAAGAAAATATCAATATAAATTCAAAGATGTAAAAATTTGGTTTTTTTGGGAGGAAATTCTTGGCAAAAATAATCTTAACAAAAAAAAATTATATCACCCCCTCAGAACCATTACATTACTTTTCGGTCTGTCATTGCTAGAAACGCAAAAAAAACGTATATTTTTTTGATTCACGACAAACGGGATGCTCGTTTTCAAATAATAAGAAGATTTAGGACTAAATGTTCTTTAAATTTTGTTGAAATATTTCGATATCTAGATTGGCATGCATGATTTTAGAGAGCGACTTTTTAAACATATTTTTAATAATCTATTTTGGGTAGTTGAGCTTTAGTAAGCCAATATTACAAATTTAATATTATTTCATAAAAATTGTATAATTAATTGTTGCCATTTTGGTCGAATGATGGCCCGCAAACTTTTTGCTTATCAAACTAAAAAATGCTATTGATGCTGCAATTTTTATCGTATAGAAATGAGCGCACTCGGAGGGACACCACGACTCGGAACGGTCTTGAATTTACTTATAAAGCGAATCGAAAACCAGGACAGGAACTGACTCTAATAGTGACTCTCACTCGCACTATAGCATAAAAAAAAGTTTTAGTTAGAAAAACTTTTTTGTTTTTATAGCTAACGCAGCCAAATTTATGTCAGCTCAGTTTTTTCTTGATCTACACATTTGTACCAAATTTGATCAAAATCGGTCCATTATATCATATAGCTCAGAGAGACACGTTTAACGGGATCGTAAATCGGTCTTCTTTTCGTGACCTTGTAGTTCATTGCATCATGATTCTACATCAAAATTCTGTCGTTTTATTTCAAATTGTCTTTGTCCAGCAATTTTAATTTATTTTCGAATGGCTGGTCCACACGTCGTCACACTTGCTTAGCACTGAAATTCAGATATTTTTTTTCTGGTCATTAATATGAAATTTTTGCTTACAGAACTAATTATTCTGCATTATAACAAGTAACACAAATAACGCTGCTAATTAAAATATAACGAAATTACCTATTACCTTATTACCTTAGCACAACTATTTTGAAATACCAGCAACTGTCTGGTAACGCCACACGAGCATGTTGGCTATCTGGCAGCCTTATAACGTGAACGCGCTTCGACGTGAGTGTCATACATTTTTTCGTAAACGAAAACTACGTGAAAAGTGTAGAAATTAAAATAAATTAAATAATAGTGAAAAATTAAACTAAGGCTGTGTGTCACATTCAAGCGGTGCGGCCAATTTACAACGTTGACAACAACAAACAGCGCTAGAATGTACGCGAATCGCCACACACCGAACGTTCGTGCCGTAGTAGTTGTCGTCGCAGCGCCAGTGGCAGCAAGAAAAAAATAAAAAAAATTCCGCAACAACAACTCCGCAAGTGATATGTTGAATTCAAGTAAAGTAAAGCATTAAATGAAATAATAACAAATATTGTAAGCAGAATAAGTGTGAATACAAGTGTGGACGCAGCCACACAGTTAATTAGTAGCGCAAATTAACGATTTTTAGAACAACACAAAAGCGTAGCAGCAACAGCAGCGCAGCGCAGCGCGACGCAGCAGCAGTTTTAGTATCGGCAGCGGGGCAGTGGCAGTGGCGGGCAGCATTTCGGAAAACTTGCGTGTGGCGTGTGTGTTAAGGTGGTGCAAATGACAAATGACAAAAGCAAATCCGCCGCCGTGTGACTAAAGCAAATTTGTGCTCGAGCCATCTCTCATCCGTAAGGTGAGGCAAGCAAAACGCATACGTAATGGCCAACCAATTGGATGCCAATGTCAAGGACGATCTGAAAACACAATTCGTAACGCGCGAAGGCACCTACCGACTGCTCACCTTATCCGAATACTCTCGACCCAATCGTGTGGGCTATAGTAACAATCAAAGCTCGCCGCAGGTGCGCGTATCAATTGTCACTCTACCAAATCCGGCGCATGGCAGCAGCAAAAGCAACAACGAGACGGGGGCAGCATCAACAAACACGGCAGCAACTGCTGCTAACACAACGAACAGCAATCGCTCGCAGTCCAATGGGGCGAGCTCCAATGCAGCAACACCCGCAGCTACGACAACAACAACAACGACTGCCAATGGAGGCGCCGGCGGCGATAATTTTGGCCAGTGCATCGTGGATGCACGTCTGGGCGGTGGCATTACCATGCATTCTATGATGAACGGCAGCGTGGCGGATTCGAATGGGTTGGGCAGCAATCAAATCTATGGCGGTGATCGTATATGCTTTAACTTTGGACGCGATTTGTATGTCTACGCGTTTCGAGGTGTCAAGAAGGTAAGCAAGCAGGCAAAGCTGTGCTTGGATTTATGTGTCGTGGTGATGCAAAGCTAAAAAAAAGATGGATTTGCAGATGTTTTTTTGAGTGGAATATTTAGAACTATTCCCAGCTATGGGCATTTAAAGCTGCCACTCCGAAATGAGTTTTCTGCAGGATTGACTCATTTTGCCAAAATCCCATTAGAGGTTTATACCTCCTTGTAAATATTTGTAATAGTTAAAGCTTCAGAAATATTAGAAAATTTCCAGTGTCCAGGTTTGTTTGTATGCAGGTAAAATAAACAATTTTTCGGAATTATTTTCGCCAACTTAATAATTTTCACAAGTTATATGAATCCCGCGAATTCCGAAGATTTCCTTCTATGGGCAAAACTTTCTTTATCAATCTCAAAATTCAGTTATTTCCTTCAATGATTGAAGAATCCAGCGCTGGAATTGAATTCTGCAAATTAATAGCAGCTTAGCTCATTTAATCGAGATGATTCCGAATTGCCATTATATGAGTTAAAAACGTCTATTATCTAAAGTTATATCAAACCGGTCTGTTTCAAAGCGATTCTTCTATCATTTGTTGGCAACGGATACAAGTTCCATGACTAATTTTGAAGTGTGCCTATTCCTTTTGCAGATCTGTTGTAGTTCAAGTCCGCAAAAAAATCGAGAGGATTCCGAATATGCGTTATTTTATATTATATCCCCCAAATAACCAATTAGATCTATCATTTGTAGCCCACCAATGACGATCTTTATTTATCAGTAGTTGAAGCTCGCAAAAGATTGTAATCGCTCACAAATTCCCAATATCTTTTGTAACTTATTTTTGAAGTTTTATTAAATTTCTCATTCCGAAGAATTTCAATGTTGTTCCTCTAGATTTCTGATTAAACATATAACATAAAGAACATATTCTCTTATTCTAAATGCCTTCAATTTTGAATTCAAATTTGAACTTCACAACATTCTGGCATTCGTTTTTCGACGATTCTCTGATAATCTTGTTAACTTACTAAAATCTATTTGCACTTGCATTTTATCTAATCGACGACAAGAAACGTGGCTCTTAAAGATTTCCCCACAGCTTACACACTAGAGCCCCACAAGCTTATCACTATTTCCGTCTCTCGTCTCCGAACGACCCCGCTGATAAGCAATTGCATTAGTTGAAACCAGGCAAGCCGATTGGTATGCAACTCAGCTCAATGCCAGCGAATAGTGCAGTTAACTGTGTTAGATGCGTACCAAATCGACGGAAGACTCCCCCTTGGACCACCATCAGGCGCAATGCCTATGAAAAGGCTGGTCAAACAATCGCTTAATTTGTTCTAGTTCTCTCCAACTATGTATGCGTCCACACTTGTTCTCATTGTTGTAGTTGTTGATCAATTCGCTTGTTTAGCTTTTATTTGTACTTATTGTAAGTTTGCAACAACAACAATGACTAGCGCAATTCATTTCAATTTGCTGAGGGTTTGTTGTACTCTTACAAAAAGTATATTAGCGTTGTTATGAAATCTCTTCTTGAACTTGAAATTTTTATCAAATTTAGTCTATTATGTAAAGATAGGTCACCCCCTGTGGTGGAGAATACCACCTCAGCAGGTAAAAGCTTGTCGTATGAGGCGACTATCAATGACACTGAGTTCATCGAGACAAGTAGAGCTACCCCAGGCCTTAAAGGGGTTGTGCGTAGGGTTTGGGTCCCACCACGTAAAACCACAATTCCAATGAAAAAATGTATTTACATCAGGCCGTTACCCGATAACGGGTTGTTATTGCCAGTTGAGAAGATGAAGAAGGTATAAAAATAAGTTTTAGCCAGATTTTTCCTTGTTTGTGAAAGTTTATATGATAATCTAGAGGGCTCCGCACGCCATCCCCAGTGCACATCTCGAGGTAGATCATACGCCTCATCCCGTTCCCCATTTTCTTCCTCTTCCTAATACTGTTCCTGTTCTTACCTATTCCTATTCCTCTTCCTCCTCTTCTTCTTCATTTTCATTCCAAAAGCTATACGATGCAACAACCAGATTTACATTACACTCCGCCCCCTTCTCGCTTCGTCTACCAACCCCCGTGTCCCTATCGAGATAGATCATGTTGCTATTCCTCTTCCTTTATATATTTCCGTTTATCTTCCTCATTCTAAGAGCTGTATATATTCCGCATCCTCATTCTAAGAGCTGTATATATTCCGCATCCTCATTCTAAGAGCTATATATATTGCCCATTTGCATTCAAAGTCCTATATATGTTCCTCATTATAAGAGCTAAAAGGTGAAATTATTTACGTTTCACCCAGCCCTTTTTTCGCTTCCCTCATCAAACACCTTCCCCTCTCAAGGTAGATCATATTTGTCTTCTTTGTTCCTTTCCCGCTACCAATAATAGTCGTTGCTAGACTGTGCACAGCTTTGTGGAACAAAAATAATAGGCTTTGAGATTTTGTGTCATTAGTAGGTTAACGAGTTTTTGTCCATCAATATAAAACATCTTTAAAATTTTGTTTTGTAAAAACCTTTCCGATTTCAAGAGGTATAAAGTGGAGCAACACGAACTACGTTTCACTAAACTATTTATAGTATCATCGGCCACTTACTCAATTTTGGATTCATTATATCTTGTACACAATGTCTAAAAGGGTATTATAGATAGATTATTAAGATCAGATCAGGAACTTTAAAATAAATAGGTAATAATTATAGACCCCTCCTACTATAAACTGCATTTCACTTTTTGTAGACTCATGTTACGTTTACACCCCAAACAATGTGGACCTTTTTCCGAATTATCCCCCCTACCCACGTACACAGTTACTATGCTCGAAACCCTCAACGCGACGATACAAAAATTTAGAATAGAAATTTGACACAGGGTATTCGACTGCCTACTGTCTACATCACATTTTATTCATAACATGCTCTCAGAATCACGCTCCTTGGCTCCTACGGAAAACTAATGTATGTGGAGTTTAGATATCGTTTGACCAAAAAAAACGCTTGTGCCACTGCTTGTACCTTATTAAGGACATGGTAGGGGTACACTGCGTTGAACGCCTGTCGAGCACTAGACCGAATCCAAAGCTTTCGTTTTCATTGCAACAATCGCCAGTTGTCTGTCTCACTTCCTCACTAAAGAAGTGTTACAGACACCTAAGAATATATGGCATATAGAGTTAACTGATTTGGAATACAATTTAATGAGTTATCAAGAACATTGAGCTAAAAGAAAAAAATTGTTAGAAAATGTAGTATACAAAGTACTTCCTAATTCGAACACAAAATTTTTCTTTTGGTGCACTGTAAGGGTATAAGCATTTCGCTACCTTGATATTGTCTTTTCTTGCTCGTTTGCTGCCAAACAGCTGTTTCCAAATCTTAGGATTTTGCTCATCTTTTATTTTTGTTACGCTTTTTAAGTGCTTATCTCATAAGCGTTTGCGATGCCCTTGATGATCGGCAAAGCACACAAATATTGAACGGGAATTTTTATTTAAATTAAAAAAAAAAAAGTTTTATTTCTTGCTTTTTGCATTTAATTTGGTCATTCAAAGTCCAATATATTCGCCATAAAAAAAATCATTCAGCTTGTTTCATCAACAAGTCGCTAATTTGTATACAAAAAAGCCAACACGATATGTGCTAATTTGGGACGAACGGGCGGGTGGCAAAGGGTAAATCCGTAAAGCAAAGACCGCCCCCGACAAATGTCGCATGTCATGCTGCATGACCGCTTTTCCAGCTAGCAAGTTTCCGGCTCGCTCTAGATGCACGTCGTTTCTGTGGGGTCTGTATACCGTTGATGTATGTTGATAATGATTCTGCTTGTTGTTGCGTAAGCGGCTTGCCGGGGTTCACCGCGCCCCTTGGTGCAAGTCAACGAGGTGACAACAGAAACGGCGCAAAATTCTTAATGACGACAAGGGCTTTAAGTAAGGTAGGGTATGTATTTGGCTTATGTAAACTTTGAATCATCTGAAATTATTCTGAATAACTACAAAGGGTAAGGTGTGCTCCACGTCGTCACTATTCATAAGGTATCTTATTTCCAAGACATAGATATTTTTGTTGAGCTACCTTTTTTAATTTACATATATGCATAAATGGAAGTGTATTTCGATAATATTCGTTATATTCATTCTGTTTTCAATCGGACCTTTACATTTGAATACATCGCATTCCGGATTGGTGAATTTATCGACTATTTGACAGCCAAATTAATTGAATCCATATTTTCATTATTTTGACCAATCTTTACCCTCGAAAAGTTATTAGAGAAAGAAGATAAACAGGCAGGGAATTAACTTGAAAGGAATATTAATTTCATTTACTTTTTAGCCTATCGTTCTAGTTCGGTAGCGGAAATTTCGATTTCGGCTACGTCTTAATAAGCTATCGATTACGGTAACGGTTCGATTTCCTGTGGAGCTGTAACTCATCTTATTACCTATCTAGCTTTAAACAGTCTTCTTGATATTACATATATTACAAAATTTTTCAAAAGGATACAAATATTTATATTTAGGGATTAGTAGTAGTTTTAATGTGTTTGTTATTGCACGCAGAAACTAATTAAGAACTTAAAAACAATTTAAAATCGTCTGACTAAACATCTTTATCCTCATTTCATCAACAGGGCACCGAGATGAGCAAGCCAATCGATAAAAAATTCTACAAGGGCACAAATCCGAGCTGTCACGATTTCAATGCCAATGCCGCCACGCCCACAGGTGCGCCGCTGCTTGTCGGTTTTACGACGGGACAAATACAGCTGGTTTCGCCACAGCTCGGTCCACGCGAGATGCGTAAGCTCTTCAACGAGGAGGTAAGTCTGCCATGAATCACTGTGCACTAAGCTCTTACTAATCTTTTATGCGTTTTCTTTTCATACGTAGCGCCTCATTGACAAGACCAAAGTGACCTGCCTCAAGTGGCTGCCCAATTCGCCACATATGTTTCTCGCCTCACACGCGTCCGGTCATTTGTATCTGTACAACGAGGAATTGCCCTGCACTCCAGCAGCGCCCAACTATCAACCGTTCAAGGTGGGCGATGGCTTTACGATACTCACCTGCAAATCCAAGTCCACACGGAATCCGCTCTACAAATGGGTCTTTAGCACCGACAACTGCTGTATCAATGAGTTTAGCTTTTCGCCTTGTGGCGCTAATCTGGCACTGGTCTCACAGGATGGCTTCTTACGCGTCTTTCATTACGATACCATGGAGCTGCTGGGCATTGCGCGTTCCTATTTTGGTGGTTTCTTGTGCGTCTGCTGGTCACCCGATGGCAAATACATTGTTGTAGGAGGCGAAGATGATCTGGTCACAGTCTGGTCGCTGCAAGAACGACGGGTAGTGGCACGCGGCCAGGGCCATCGCTCTTGGGTCTCTGTGGTGGCCTTTGATCCGTACACCACTTCGTATACGAATTGGGATGGCGGTGACTTTAGCGATGATGAAAATCAATTGCACGAAACAGCGTATTCAGCTACGCGAGAATCGCGTTTCTCCGGTGACTCTACAGGCAATGGCTTTGAAGGCTTTGACAAGAACTCCACGCCGCTGCATGGTGCCGGGCGTGCAGCAGGCGCAGCGCAACGTCCTCATTCTGCCTCCTTTCGCTCGGATGCCTCGTCGGCGGCGCTGGCGCCCGACAAGCTGGCGATAAGTTATCGTCTAGGCTCGGTTAGTCAGGATACACAAATCTGCCTATGGGACATTACGGAGGATGTGCTGCGGCATCCACTGACTCTGCGACAGCGAGTTAATAGCACGCAACTGAATGATACCAGTTATATGAATGGAGGCCTTGATGCTGATGGCATTAAAGTGATACGCCCCATAGCCATGGGTCAGGCCAATCATACGGGCTCTGCCGCAGGCAGTCCCAGCAAGGAGGCCACGCCTTTGAATAATGCGGAGCACAGTAATAGCAGCTCCAGCAAGTTTTCAACGGCCAATTGTACCATATCCTCACAGTCATCCAATGCCAATACGCCGCCGGATGAATGCGATGCGGTGGCAGCGCCTGGAACTACCTCCGCAACTACCACCACAACAACGGCAACAGCAACAACAACAACAACTGTAAGCACGCCTACGCCCGCAGCCAATGCCAAGTCCAACAGCAAGTCGCATGGCAATAGCAACTCTATCAAGTTTCCTAACTGCATAAGTGCCACAAAATCGGATAGTCTGGATGGAGGCAATGGACAGCGCGCAGTGAACTCAAACTACTCCACGTCCGGCTACAATAGCAAAACTTCCAATAGCTCCAATAAATCCTCTAATTCTGGCAGCGGCTTTTCTGCTCTTAACAGCTTAACCCAGCGCTTGTCCAACTTAAGTTTTCTGAACAATTCCGACAAGAAAGCGGCCACACTTAGCGGTGGCAGTGGCTTGTACGAAGGCAGCAATTCCACCTCACATCGGCAGCATCGCAAGGCTATGAGCATACTCAAGTCATATAATCAGCATAATCATAGCAATCATCATAATAATGGCAGCAGCAGCTCGAATTTTGCCAACTCCACAGCGCTTGAGCTGAGCAATAGCTCTGGCTCTGGCATAGCCATGGGCAGTAGCTCCACAGCCCATAGTTTTGGTTCGTTAAAGCTAAGTAAATCTTCACATAATTCATCACTGGTGGCAGCTGCACAGTCGGCGGCTAATGTGAGCTCTTATGATCCAATGAAACTGATTGGAACGCCATCATGTCCAAGATTTGAGGAGTGCCCGCTGCTGGAGCCGCTGGTAAGCAAGAAGATTGCACATGAACGACTGACAGCGTTGATATTCCGTGAGGATTGCTTTCTTACGGCGTGCCAGGATGGTTTTATCTATACATGGGCGCGGCCTGGTTACGCAACGGTAAGTTGGAGTTATAGGAAAATCAAGGCTGCAGAGAGAATTTAGACTCTGTTTAGTATCAGATATTATATCTAAGATCTGCCAACATCATAAAAGTATGCTGAATAATGGGAACAATTGGCCATACTTTTTAAAAACATAGTACATCATAAAGATCTATGATGCTTTCTGAGTCCACCATTCTACACCAGTACAAGTTAATCCATTTGTACAGCTCTGAGTGCCAAACGTGGCCAGTTGCAAAACCTCTGGGTGTCTAAGGATTTCTGAATTTTAAACATATTTTACTATATGCCCAAAAAGCTTGGCGTCTACTCAGCACGGCCAACCCTACTGATCGTCTTAAGAACGCATAGCTTCGCTTTACGCTGCTCCAAGCATGGCACAGCTTTATGATCAAGGCGTGAGATGAGCAGACTAGCGGGTCTCTCGTAGTCAACAACATGATTGCTACGTATGCAGATGACACCTATGTGACCTGCTCGGTTTCCCTATTTTCCACTGTCAGGCTCTACAATATGGTCAGGCCTCAGGCGCCTTTTACATTTCGAGCTTATAAGCTGAATACACAAACAGTTTTTAAATTTCTGAAGCCTTGATAATACATAGAATACCTTTATACTAATCAGATTTCTTCAAATTTCTATTGCAGCATGTCGCTCAGCACTTGTCGCCAAGTCAAGCAGCGCCTCCGGGTGGCACGGTAATATAGTTCGATAGAGTCAATATGACCAACTATCAGCGTAATCTTGTCAAGCAGCAACAGCAATCGGAACAGTCGGAGCATTCGGTGATCTAGGTTAAAAACTAGCGGATGAATCTAATATTTTTTATAGGCAGTTTTAATGTTTCTTAATTTGCAACTTTTGTATTCCAAATGTAAGGCTACAACAGCAACAGCAACAAAAATCATAATATATATAAAATATATAGCTATGTAAAACATAACACAAGAGCGTGAACAGAACAAAATTTGAAATTTCTATTATGTATTAGTTGTAAATGTATTTGTATTATTTTTTATATTATTACACATGAAATTTGTTCAAAACAAAGCAAAGCAAAGCATGTTTATAACTTGTAACTCTTAAGCGCTAGTATACATACCACATATTGTTAATAAAAAAAAAGAGTAAATTAAAAATAAAAGAAACACAACTTTGGATGAGTCAGAGAATGAGAGCTATACACAATTGAGCTATGTACTGAGTTGCAGTTGAGGCGCCCTAAACAACCCAACCAACTAACTAACTAAAAACTATTATATAATAAATATGTAAAAAACATAAAACATTTGTAGTGCAGAGTTTTAGGCCGTGCCATGTCCAACACAGTGAAATTAATAACTAAAATTAGTAACAACAATTTGTAGGCGGTAAACGTAATTGAATTTTAATTTTATAATTTAAAAGAATCTCAAAATTTCTACAAGAAAACATTTGTTATTAAATTTGTAAATACGTCTTTTTAAATATGTTTAGCCAAAGATCATTTTTGCATTATAATCAAAATTCTGTGCTTTTAAAAAAAAAACCGCCTAAATGTGAAGCAAGAGCACGACGTTAAAAAATGTCCTAAATAATAATTTGCCTTATAAGCTATTAACTGTCTATGCTTATTTTCAATTAAAAGTAAAAAAACAAAAACTATATAGAATAATGTTCCATTAACTGAAGCGCGGCAGCAAAAGTTATGCAAATGTTAGTTTTATATAAGTTTACCAAAACAAAAATATAAATATTAAAGCGTTAAAAAGCAATAAATAAAAAACGTATTTTTTAAACAATCAAGCAGGAACGCTAAATATATGAAACAAATAAGGAAATTATCATGTAACAAAGTGCAGATTCTAAATTAATTTTAAAATGTCGTTTTAAAATTAAATATCTATGTAGTAGTAAACTGTTATTATTATTATGCTATTCTTTCAAGTTATGTAAACGTTATTTAAGTGTAATTTACAATAGTTTATTAATTTGTATTGTTTTATTGGCTAACGGTAAGTTGGTAGCACACAAAAAATAAATTGCATTAAATGTAATACGAAATTCGCTAAACAGGAAATTGCAAAACACGCTAAATTAAAAACTAGTTTAATAAGCATGAACAATTAAATTTATAACAAAAACAAAAAAGCATGCAAAATACTAAAAAAAAAATATAAAAAAAAATACAATTTTCATACAACATATATTTTATAACGAAACGTAATGAGACAAAGAATAAAACAAAGACGAAGAAAGTGAAAAAGAGCAGAAGCCAATAAGTAAAAAGAGCAAAGCGAAAAGCAAACAAACACAAAAACAAAACGTTAAATTAAAGAGACTAAAAGATTTCAATAAAAATTATATAAAAAAATATTTCATAAAAACTTGCTAAAAATAATATTTATTAGGTTTGGCGTGCTTAGACATAAGTTTTTAGCATGCTCTTTAAATCTTATAGCTTTAGTTTGCAATACAATGGAAAATGCTCTTGGAAAGAGCTGCACCAAATTTGGACCCCAACGTTTTTACATAAAGTCGCGTAATGTTCCACAGCTTGTTTTCCCTCGGGAGCTCCACGTGAACGCACTCAGCCTTTTTGTGCTTTAAGGCAACAACTCTGAAAATGTCCAATATGGTTCTCATTCCCAGCTAATTTCTAGCTGCACGTGCATCGAAAGATCGTACCCGCTCAGAGCTTTCTAGCCGTGCTGACATAAGGGTTGAAGCCAAGCGCAGAACACTGGTCGTATTTCGCTCTAATCAGGTGCCTAGACTCATTATCATCAGTGGTAAAGGGCACCTATAGTTCAATGCAATGTCAATATTTGGAGCAAACTATAATGAGACGTTTGCTTGGAGAGCCACGAGCATAACGTCGATTGAACCTTGGGACTTTGTCACACACAAGACGGAAGAGTGCACAGTTCTATGCTGGACCTATTAATATGACAGAAGACTTTGAAAGCAGACTGAACGAAACAGAACGAATCTGCCAAACAAACTGGAATTTGGTCACATATGTAACATATTCCGCGAGGAATGGGGAAACTGTTACCAGTATTGTACAACATATTGTACTCTTCACGTAGGAAATAGAGTGATGTAGAACTCTTTCTGAGAGAACAAAACAAAGTTGATGCTTAATGAAAATGTAAATCAATAGATACAAGAGTGACTTCAGGATTACATTCTAAGCGGATAGAGTGGCAAACACAGCCTAGGCATTCCAGAATAAGGACAGCGTACCCTTATGGATTCCGGTAACCAAACACTTTGTGAGTGAACACAAACTGAAGTCCTCCAACCAACTTATAACCCAGAAGAACAAAATAGGCACAATTCACCGGCCTTTGTAAGATCACAAATGCCTATAAAAGTGCTTGACAAACCTTTCTAGCTATTGTTTGAAAGGAGCTAATGGCAGGTTATCGCAAATATTCAAAGCCAATTCTACAGTTTTCGGTATAATTAAAAATACTCACTAATTGGTATTTGTTTTTTTAGATTTTAGAGCACAGGTTTTAGGTAGAATTTGTAAACTTGTTTTAAATGTAAAACACTTATGCAATGTAAGTCATTTAGTGGTGAAATCTTTAAAACCTATAATTCTATAATTTGTTGAGAATTCGAACGGAACTCATAAGACTTTAAGACGTTACAAAGTTGATTCGACGTATCGGAATAATGGTTACTTCTTAAAAGTGTTAGAGATTTAAGTTGACTATTTTTCTAATGGGTAGTATCTCCCAGCATTGAAATTATTGCATCCCGTTTCTTAATTGTACAAGTTAAGATTTTACAAGTTGCCACTAAAACATTTCATTTAAATATTATCTAGCCTTATAACACAGCATTAGTCGAATCATATACTTTAAACTTCATATGTATTATTTATTTATAAAAATTCCTTTTAGTTAACAAAAATATGTTTTTTTTTTATGAAAATCTCGTGTTAATATTTCAGCCCCCATGCTGCGCAACCAACTACTTTGTCTTAAATACACACACAAACTCTGAGTAACGGCTAACATAGACTAAAGATTTTACATTTTGGAAATGATTTTATGCCTTGGCATTGGAAAGAGTTAGACAAACGTTTGAGATAATTTAAATCATAGAGTTTTACAATTTTAACTAAATATAAGAAGTATACAGGCGTATTTTAAATTAGAGCACTTTGGCTGTTAAAGACTCCACCTCGGCCAGATATACGTGCTTCGAAAGCAGAAAGGCAAACAAGGCTTGGCCTCCCACAACCATGAACAGAAAGTACAGCTTTCGTTTGCGCCCGCCACTATAGTCGAATTCCTGAGGATTACCATAGGGATCGTAGTTAATGGGTCCGCTGGGCGCAGCCGGCGTATTGTCTTGTAACAATTTAGTTCGTAAAGTGCGCAGCTGGAAATAAATTATTAATAAACATAAAACGAAAAAGATAAGTATACTGAGACTCACCAAAAAGAAGCCAAATGAAAAACTGGTATACGCCCAGGCTATATAGAAGCCCGATTTGAAGAACAAAACGCTGACCAACAGGCAAACAACAATACTAACATATTTATAGCCCGTAAATGCCAGCAAATCCAAAGTCTTGAGACTCGTCTTCACATTCATTACATATAATGCAATGGAGTAAATCAACAGCTCAAAAATGCTATAGGCCATCGCACTAGATGCTAGAATGCCCAATTGCTCGGGAGAGAAACGTTTCTGCATGCCCAACAGCAAGCCCGCAACTATAACATAGGTGATATAGCCCATGGTGGGTAGATAAAGATCCGGCGCATTGATGTCATAGCGCGGCTGCACTGGATGTTCCTGATCGTATTTAAGAGACCAGTCCTTGAAAACGATTGAAATGTTTTTAAAACAAAGAAACAAAGAAAATAACGCACACCGCCTCAAACTCACCTTGTGTATAAAGGGGAAGAAGAGCAAACGCAATTTGCGGCCAACATAGGCATTATCCACAGCAAAATAGTACTTTAACTTGGCCACCGGCACCCATTTTTCAAATTGATTCTCCACCATTTGCTTGCCTTGATCGGCTAGACGTTGACCATATTGCATAGCCATATCCTGCACAATTGGCTGTTGAAACATTGGAAACTGTGGATATTGTCCAGTAGGCGCAGCGCCAGGCATGGCTGAGGGTGTAGGCGCTCCATAGGGCGACTGTGGCGCGCCCATGCCATAAGCGGGCTGAGGCGCCGCTTGTGGCGTTGGCTGCGGCGCATAGCTATAGTTTTGCTGCTGTTGATGTTGCTGTAGTGGTGCTTGTTGTGCTGGCATTTGTCCCACGTTATAGCCATAGCTATTCATTTGAGGAGACGGCGCCGCATACATATTGGGATCCATCATGGTAGGAGGTGCAGTTGGCTGCATAAAAGCAGAAGCTCCAGGCATAGGCGCCGTTGGGCCCATGGCGTTTATATCGCTAACACGCTGGATTTTACGGCCGGGGCCTTGTGCTATTTTGGGTAAAGAAGATCAGCTGATAAACTCAAACTTCATACAGCTAATAGACAGCGGAAAAGTGTTAGAAACAAGTAAAAAGCAAGCTACACATGTAGTTCACGCAGCAAAAACAAACAAGCAACAAACTAATAGGGCAATATAAATAGGAGTTTGTAGATAAAATAAGCTGCGAATGCCAACAAACATAACTAAGAAGGAAACCGCTCTTCGTATTGGAAAGCAGCGGCGGCAGAGCTGCCTTCGTGTTACAAGGTACTTGCTTTAAGTTTGTTGCTTACAATTTTCCCACTTACGATTCCGCATACCCGCATTTGGATTGTAATTCATCTTGGCTGTGTGTAACAATTTGATTTTGTCTCAAATTTGTTTAAGTTTAAGTTCAGATTTATTGTTTAATAGCAGCAGTTTGGTTTATTACACATCATCGATTGCAGCGATATAAGCGCATTAGCGATAACAATAATTGGGCTGCCAGACCAATTGCCCAAGCACAAGTTGGCAGCGCTTTGCTTTAAAATTTGCTATCGATAGGCAGGGCAAGCATTGTTGCACCTGCTGCCAATCGTGGCTTGCACATATCTAACTACTCTGTCTAGGCCACAATTAGTGCCTAATTTTGTTTTTATTTAATAAAAGTTTAATTTTAAAGTGTATTAATTAATTTTTACATAATTGGTTAGTTACACTGTTTATTTAAAAGTTAATAATAAATTTTGTGTAGCTACTAAGCGCGCTTCCATTTATTTGCGCGTTTTTACTGATGCAGCTTAATTAAGGTGTGGTTGAAGCTGTTTGACTAAGCGCAGCTTTGGGTCCAATTGGGCGGAGGCTCAAACGCGCCGTGAATTCAAATTAGAAAAATCGTAACTTCAGCCCAAAAGGATTGTTCTAAAAATCAATAATGGACTTTAATTCAACAAGTAGTGCAGCCTTTTAAGTGCCATAATTAACGCTTATTTATTTAAGCTAACTCCAGACCACACCTTATCATACACGCACACACACACACACACACACATAAGCGACCCATGGATTACTAATACTTTAGCTGGCATTTTAGTTGCTGTTTATTTGTTATAATTAAGTTTTGTTTATACACTAGTCAATCAACAGTCTATAACAATTCTTGTATGTAAACACTAGCTAATAATTCAAAGCAATTTTTTGTTTATTTTTAGTTTCAACGAATTTGCAATGAAAATGTGCCTTTAGTCTTGTACAAAACACCGCGTGCTGCAGTTCTCACACTAAGCGATTAAATAAACCAAGTCAGTATGTCACAAAGACATAGGTTGATTGGTATTTTGTTAGTGCAATTGTTGCTTCTGGCAACCGCCCAATTGCCCAACGACCAGCAACTACAACAACAACAACCGCAGCCTAATCCTCTGCCGCAACAAGCGCAGGGCTATCAGCCCACCTTCAATAAAGACTACTCGCCGCGTTATAACCCTGCCTATACGGGCCAACAGCAGAATCCAGATACCACACAATACGAAAATCCTTTGCTGGACTATAACAATCCACAAAACAATCCAAACTACGGCTTGGGTGCCGGTGGCGTTTTGGGCAATAATCAAAATGGCTATAACACTTACTACGATGGAAATCGTCAGCAGAGCGGCAATACCTTAAGTGGACCTGGTGGTCTAGGCGGACCTGGTGGTAGTCTAGGTGGCGGCAGCGTTGGTGGTCTTGGCCCGCAATATGATCCTTTTAATCGCAACAGCATTGCCACAGCTGGCGTTGGCTATCGTGATATGTACACCGATGAGGATAACTTTTGTCCGGAGCATTGGGTTTCATTTCGTCAGACTTGCTATCGCTTTATACGCTCGCCCAAACGCAACTGGGCTGAGGCTAAAAAGATTTGCAAAGCCTATACAGCGGACTTGTTGAATGTGGATAACATTGAAGAGCATGCTTTCATTTTGAAAAATTTGATTCTACAAGATCAACGTCAGAATCGTTTCTTTATATCAGCGCGCCAGACTGGACCGCAGAGCTGGGTGAATGATGACAATACGCAGTTCTTGCAAGTGGAGGACTCCTTTTCCTTTGATGAGCATTTATCGCTGGAGAACGAGGACTTGCATGATAATCGCTTCTTGGTGCAAAATGATCTGAATAATCAAAATCGTGTAAATCCTTATCAGTACTATAATTCGTTGCCGGGAACAGCCAATCAGCGTAATCAGAACAATTTAAGAGGTTTTATAGGTAAGTTTTTGTGGAATGCGAACTCCATATTCCTAAACTAATTCGAAGTCGTTGGTTGCAAAAATTTTTGGTTTTCCTTCATCTATATCCGATAATAGTTAAGCAACAATTACAGTCACGCGTTGCCATGGAATTACTAAAATATTCTTTTTTACAGGTCCAAATCAGCCCAATGGCTATGATAATGGCTATATACGCGATCGCGTAGTGTATGCTTACTCCAAGAAACGCGATCGTTGGATGTTCATGCCTGCCTACGAAATCGAAATGAATCTGTTTATATGCGAATCAAAGGTCTTGCACAATCCGGAAAATATCAATATCAAGCTAGATGATAAAAGACCTTATCACTATGGCCTGGATATACGCGATCTGGAAAGAATACCACGAGGTCCTCACTTTGTTAAGCAACCGAATGATACTACCTTTGATGTCAACAAGAATCGTTTAATTAATGATGTAACGCTGAGCTGTTTAGCCGGTGGCTTTCCCACACCAACATATCAATGGTATCGTGAACTCTATATAAACGATACGCTGGAATATAAAAAGATCGATCCATTAGTTGAGGATCGATATACCATATCAGGCGGCAACCTTATTATATACGAGCCAAAGCAGGCTTTAGATCAGGGCGCCTATCACTGTGTTGCTGAAAACAAATTTGGACGCGTACGTTCTGAAAGCGCACATTTGAATTTTGGTTTCATTATGGAGTTCAATTTGAAGCGTTCAGCAGAAACCAGTGAAATGAACTGGGGTAAATCTATTTTCTGTGATCCGCCGCAACATTATCCGGGTGTAAAGTATTATTGGGCGCGTGACTATTTCCCAAATTTCGTGGAAGAGGATCAGCGTGTTTTTGTTTCGTACGATGGAGCGCTGTATTTCTCTTTTATAGAGACTGTGGATCGTGCAAATTACTCTTGTACTGTGCAAACTTTGGTATCCGACACGGGACGCAATGGACCATTCTTTCCGCTACGAGTTACGCCCAATAGCAACTATCAGGCGCTGATATTTGCCAACACTTTTCCCAAGGTATGTGTTTAATTAGAAGTTATGGAGACTAAAGAACACTTCATTAAATATTTTTTACCACAGGTATTCCCAGATGCGCCCGTTGCTGGCCAGGACATACGCCTGGAGTGCGTTGCCTTTGGCTATCCCATACCCAGCTATAACTGGACTCGAAAAGGTCTGCCCTTGCAACGAAATGCATATACGACCAACTATGGCCGCGTTTTAGTCATACAGAATGCAACAACTAATGATAATGGCGAATACTCATGCATCATAACCAATCCACGCAAATCGCTGGAAAAATCCATCTTCATAAACATACAAATGCGTCCAGAGTTTACTATACCTCTAAAGGATAAAATTATGGACTATAACAGCGATGTGACATTCATTTGCGAAGCCTTTGCCATACCCGACGCCAATTACACTTGGTATAAGAATGCGGAGCGCTTAGATCCCTTAACCGTTAATCGAGATCGGTATGTTATACAAGACAATGTGTTGACGATTAAATTCCTTGAAAAGGATAAAGATGACGGCATGTATCAGTGCGGCGCACAGAATCAGCTTAAGACATCCTTCTCGTCGGCACAGCTGCGGGTATTATCTATGAGACCCTCGTTTAAGAAACGTCCACTAGAGGCTGAGATATATGCGGTTTACAATGGCAATACAACTATTGTGTGCGATCCTGAGGCTGCTCCAAGACCCAAGTATCAATGGAAAAAGGATGGTCAGGTTATAGGTGCTGGAGGACATAGGCGCATTTTGCCCAGTGGCACGTTGATTATTGCACCCACTTCACGAGACGATGAGGGCATGTACAGCTGCATTGCTACCAATCAAGCGGGTACAGATGAATCCCATTCGCGTCTAATTGTGCTGCGTAAGTACAAATTGATATGAACTGTAAATTTATCAAAATAAATTGGAACTAGTATATAAGCTTGGCTAGAAGACCCACAATTCGGCTCCTTCAAACGTAGCAGCATTGTCACTGCAGGCGTAGGCTATCGGGATGTAGACATCGACCACACTAGCCGCTTACTCACTTTTTACATAAACTAAACTTATAATTCGCAACCGGTTTACACACGGTGACAATAAGTACGCGATGCTGCCTTGTGCAATTCGTGCCTCAATTTAATGAGTAAGGAAAACCAATACGCCTTGCTAATCGCTCGGCAGTTTGGCTTCAAGGCAAAGAGATAGAGGTGGCCCTGTGCTACCAAAGTCTCTTGAAGCTCAATTTTTGCAAGGGCACAGGTCGTCCTCTTATAGTGCACTCGATGATCCGACACACTACTTTCGTGTTGGGTTTTGAAAGTGCTTTGGGTGTAGCGATCTGCCCGTTAAGTAATGAATTTAGGATTCGAATATATATCCTTTAACGCTTTTTGAGCCTCATTATTTTATATATTATTTTATTTTAAGCGAAATTTTTGTTTTCGAAATATTATCATTAAGACAAGTTATCTATCCCGCCCTTCCGGTGCCTCAGGACTCAAAGCAGTCTTCTTTTTTTAAGAAAGTACTTATTTTTACTTTTATTTAATATCCCTTTCAGAGGAGATACGTTTTATACAAACACCACCTCAACGCATTGTCTCTAAGGAGCATGATATAATCTATTTGCATTGCGAGGCTGCTTATGATGAGCTGCTGGACATTGCCTATGTATGGAAACAAAATGGTCAGGTTCTGAAAAACAATCACGATGGCACTGCACGCTTTGTAAGTACTCCCAAAAGCTCTAAAAGAACTGCATTCTTATTACAACTTATCATACACAGGTCGTCGAATGGAACAGCTTGACGGTGCACAACATAACCATGCGCGATGCTGGTGAATACGAGTGTGTTGTAAAGTCAGCCGTCAATGAGATTAGCACAAAGACCACCGTCGTAATTGAAGGAGCTCCAGGTGCGCCTGGTGGCGTGCAAGTTATTGAAATTGGCAAGACCAAGGCACTTATTGAATGGGTAGATGGGGCTAACAACGGTCGCCCCATACGCTACTACAACATACTTGGGCGCACCAATTGGAATCGAACTTGGGTGAATGTTTCGACACATCTGCAGGCACGTGAAGTAGATCGTTATACATCGCGACAACAGGCCGAGGTAACAAATCTGACGCCGTGGTCTTCCTACGAATTCAGCGTGACTGCTGTAAATGACTTGGGTATCGGCACGCCTTCGGCACCTTCGCCCATTTACAGTACCTATGACGATAAGCCGTATATAGCGCCACGCAATGTCGGTGGCGGCGGCGGCAAGATAGGTGATTTGACCATTTCTTGGGATCCACTATTGCCGCAAGAACAACACAGCCATGGCATACACTACAAGGTGTTCTGGAAGCTAAAAGGCGCATTGGAGTGGGCATCTGATATTATTAAAACCCAGGAGAACAATGGCGTGGCAGTGGTTAATATACCTCTTAATAACTATTACACGGAATATGAAGTAAAGGTGCAGGCCATCAATAGTATAGGAAAGGGACCAGAAAGTGAAACCAAGGTCATATACTCAGCTGAAGATATGCCACAGGTGGCACCACAGAAACCATTTGCTTTGGCTTACAATTCAACCTGCTTTAATGTCACCTGGCAGCCAATTGACATGTCACGCGAGAATATACGCGGCAAACTAATAGGACATAGGGTGAGTTATAAATACTTTTTCTAACTGCTAGGTACTAATATTTTCCCTTTGACAGTTGAAATATTGGAAGACTACACATCAAGAGGAGGATTCCGTTTACTATTTATCGCGTACAACACGTAACTGGGCTCTGATTGTGGGTCTGCAGCCAGATACTTACTATTTTGTCAAAGTAATGGCATATAATGCAGCTGGAGAGGGTCCGGAGAGTGAACGTTTTGAAGGTGAGTTGTGGGAACTAAGTTTGGGCTCTTTAAAGAGAAGATATTTTGAATATAGTACTTCTTAAAATACACTTTTGAAAAATAATATTAAACATATTTTTCTCGTTTGTTCATAGAACGCACATATCGTAAGGCGCCACAAAAACCACCGTCATCAGTGCATGTCTATGGCATTAATCCGTCCACAGTGCGCGTTGTATGGCGCTATGTATCGCCCTCACAGGACGAGGAGCCGATTGAGGGTTATAAGGTAAGCTTCATTATGCGCCCCAAACGACGTGACACTAATCCTTCATTGCTTACAGGTGCGAGTTTGGGAGACGGATCAAAACATGATTACTGCCAACAACACCATAGTGCCAATTGGATCAAAACTCGAGTCCTACATAAATAATCTCACGCCAGGCAAGAGCTACAACATGCGTGTGCTTGCCTACAGCAATGGCGGCGATGGGCGCATGTCCAGTCCCACGCTGCGCTTCCAGATGGGCAAGACCACACGCAATGCAGCGAATACACGACATGCACATAATATTAATACGGCGCTAATCATGTCCGTGTTGCTATTTATCACAACCTTTTTCTATAAATTTAACTGAGCTAGCACAAATCAGACAAATAATTAGGTAACAAGAGATAAGCCGTCCATTAAAACACACACAGAACTTACAAGAGTCTCGATTAGATTTGAATGAAGTCAACATTCCGTCTTTACTTTACATATTTAAAACTTTTGACCTCGAGTGTAACCGAAGTGAATTGAATATACATAAACCATAATTGCACACAGCAAAACTTATATAATAACTATTTAAGAAAGTGACCTTATATAAAAATAAGTAGTTCATACGCGAAGAAACACACAAATCTCTATAGATATTTTTCGAGCATATATGTATTTTTTGTTTATTGCAACGAACGACAAAATGTATTAGTTTAAGTCTAAAGCTCTCCATTTACCTTATCAGCTTTTGTTTCGTCCATTTTGTTTTTTGTGGAAAACTTTTATAGTACATAGAAAAATATGTAAATGTCCACTTTACAAAAAAACTTTACCAACTATTGCAAAGTTTATAACAAATAAAAATGTTTTTACGTAATCTTAATAGGGTGCGTTTAATGTTTGATTTTGAAAAAATTAATACATATATAAAAAATATACATACATATATCGAAATTGGAAATGATTGTTTGGTTTTTAACTCTTGAAAGTGTAATTTTCTTGGTTTTAAAACTAAAAATAACACTATTTCATGAGTTAGCCATGGCTTTACATGTGTATGTGTGAGATGGGCGTGTATTATTTTATTTACCTTAATTTTACTATACAGGTTGGAGGACTTAAAGAATTTTGAAGGAAGGATTTGCGATGAGTTGGATGGGGTCTATATTGGTGAAGGTCAAAGATCTGTGTGGGAAAAGTGCGGGCAGGATGTTATAATGTGATGGATGTCGATTCGTGAGTTGTTGCATAGGGGGCAGAAGTTGTTTAGGTTTTTGTCAATGAGGTGCATGTTGGTTAGATTTGTGTGGCCAAGACGGATTCTAGTGAATTTAATCTGGTCGAGTCTAGACAGTTATTGGTGGGATTTAGTGTTTAAGTGTGTAGTGAAGGTGCTGGTAAAAGATTGGATTTTCTTATACCAGGTAGAGGCGTGTTGAAGTGTGTTTATTAAGGTAAGATTTAGGGGAGTATCTATAAATTGGGAGACAGTAGTCAATTTTTGAAACTAGTATTGCCTTTACTATATGGATCAGGGTTTAAGTGCTGCAGTTATATTTATGGATAGAGAGGTGTTTTATAATATTGAGTTGTTTTGTGAAACAACTTTAGTAATGAGAGTGTCCCATATGTATTTGCTGTTGAGAGTTAGGCCCAGAATTTTTAGAGAGTCTATAGAAGGGATGATTAGATTGTCAAATAGAATATTGTGGTAGCATCTAAGTTTAAATAACATATATATAAACTAAATTTCGGATCTATGCAAAATATCATTTTGAAACTCAGAAACATTTGTTTTGAGAGGTAGTAATAATGTTAGTTTTAAAAGACAGGCACAAGCTAAACTCTACTACAGGCATTAGTCATACAAAATCCAAAAAAACCAATGCTTCAGGTATTTTTGTATATGTGGATATGTTCATATTCATAAGGGATTTCCCTGTTTGTTTATTAGTTTCAATTATTTCATTTTATATTGATTGAAAATAAGCAATTATACTATTTGCCTAAAAATAAAAAACTGCTGACTTTAATAACGTTCTTATGTATTAAATTATAAATTGTTTGAAAAATAAATGCTCAAAATGCGATTTAAAAAATAACTTGCAACTCTGTTTGCCTGGTAACTATCGATATCTATCGTTTAGCAATCGATTGCCCAAAAGCTCGCAACAGCTGTGCGCATAGAATTCCCAAATAGGCGGAGAAACCAATGAATGCGCATAGAAAACTCGGTGAAACGCAACGCAAAAACGGCACCTTAAACTTGTTGAATAAATAGAAATCAAAAAAATAAACCTAACAATGATTTAATAACGCATACGCTAATTGGTCATACGCAAGTGAACAACCCACCCGAATTAGGTACACGCCCGCGGTCAGCGCAATAGGAAAAAAACAAGCCGGAACAAAAGAGAAATATCAATGGCAAAAGCAAATGGATGCAGTACAAACGGCCCGGCGGAAAGCAATTGCGGTGTTTCAATATACTCAAAATATACGCGCACAACAGAATTAAGGCGTGTGGAGGACAATGACATCTACAGATTGGCCACCATACTGGATATTAATGCGTGCTGGCGTAAGCTTATGGCCATTATACCCAAATGCCTTGACGCACAGGCTAGCAGCGCTGCCGGTATGCTCAACTACAAAGAGGTCGCTGCCAAAGGGGGCTTGAAATATACGGCACAGCATATAAGCCTGATTGATAGTGTGGCGGATCGTTTGCCGCCCGATCAAAGCATTTCACAGGTAATGATTGATGAGTGGAAAACTTCGGGCAAGCTCAACGAGCGCCCGACTGTGGGCGTGTTACTGCAGCTGCTGGTGCAGTCGGAATTGTATAGTGCAGCCGATTTTGTGGCCGTGGAGTTCTTGAACGGTAAGAATATTCTGTAATTTAGTTCAAAATCAGATTAATGGCTTGTACTTTGTAGAGCCCAAACCTGAGCGCCCCGCGCAAGGCCCAGCCGCGCATATTAGCTTGGGCTTCTCTGCCGATGATCTGTGCGAGGACATGGACGTGGACAATGAAGCCGAAAGCTTTCAGCCCAACACCGCAGCACTCAATGCTGCTGCTGCACAAGCTGGAGGCAGCGTCGGTATGAATTTAGATTACTTTGACAAACACATGGTGCAGCGGGACAAAAGTCTGCCACAGCACACAGAAAATGGCAGTGCCGTGGCTGTGGTTATACCGCCAATTGCACCGCCGCGTACTGCACGCTCACAGCGCCAGTCAAAAGCAACTGCCAGCAACAACGCATTGCCAAGTGCTGCAACAAGTTCAGCAACGCCTTCAACACCAAATGTACCCATACTGTCAATTCTCAATGCCAGCTCTGTTGCGTCAGTCAGTAATGATGACACTCAGCCGGCCGCGCCAAGCGAGCAAGCAGCAACAAATGCACAAAATATACCACATCTATCCATACTCAATGCTGCCTCCATTATATCAACGTCAACGGCAACATCCAGCACATTGGAGCCGGCCAGCGGTACCAGTTCTGCGAATGGCCTTACACATTCAACGTCAAAGCCGAATGTGCCATTGATAACGCTGTTAATTGAAAACCCCAGTTGTGAGATAAGCGCATCAGTTTCCGCGTTGTCAGCAACAACAACAGACAAGTCGGTCACAACAACAACAACCCCAGCGACAGGCTATAATTTGCCCAAGATAAGTGCATTAAATTTGAATGCGGACAGTGGCAGCGTAAAAGTGCAGTCCCATGATAATGGCATCGATGACAATGGTGATAATAGCAGCCACAGCAGCACAAGCAGTTTAAGCAACGATGATGACGAAGATGACGAGGTTGATGTCTCTTTGCGGAATTTGAGCGTGTCCGAGCAACAGCAATCTAATAATGATTCCAGTCTGACAACGGTCACAGGCACCAGTGGGGAGAATAGTTTTGAGCTTACTAATGACTCAAGCTCAGCATCGAATGATGACTCAACCAATAACATTCCGAATCTTAGCGAGCTGCAGCATTGAAACAAGAAACTGACGTTGGCCGTCCGTAGTTAAATGCATTCCATGAGACATTTTATTTATAATTTTTTGTATACATTTATATATGTGTTTATATGTTGGCCGGCATATTTTATAGCGCCGTTTTTTTTATTTATGTGAGCTGCGCCATATAAAAATCTAAGATTTAAAGCAAGCTATTAACAAACTAAGTTTTATATATATACACATACTGTACATCAATTATTATCAAGCAAGTTGAAACATTTATCATGACAAAACATTGCGCGCGTTTAGTGTGGCTAGTAAATTATATATTTAATCTACTTTGTTTTGTTTATCAAAATGATATTCTAAACAATTTTGGTTTTGTTGTCAAAAATCAAACCATAGTTATATTTGCATTAACACTCGAAATACAATTTGTATAAACGAAATAAAACAAAATTCCGAAAAAAAATCAAACAAATATGTGTTGGCTTGCAAAAATATTCAATGATTCTTTCGATTTTGCGGTCTATTTGACGCTCTTATTGCCAATATATATTGCTGTTAAAATGTATAAATCTTGTCAAGCTCTGGCCAAAGAGAATCTAGAGCTATCTCTAGCGCTAGAAGCTCAGGCCAAACATATACTAGAACCAACACCGTCCTTACAGGAATTTGAAAGACTGGAAAACTATTTCGAACTAAAGCTGGCAGCCAAAGAAGCGGCTCTGAAGCGAAATTCAAAAGAAAAACGTTTGCGTAACAGAGTAACAAATTAACAGCGTACATTAAGGTGCCACATAAAAGTTTAAACAAGTAAAATGAACAATAGCAGAATAATAAATCAAGCAGATGAACTCCAACTATTGCGGCGCCATTCCATTTGAACGGTGGCGAAGTTGCCACTTAGGCGAAAATCAGTGTTGTACAACAGTAAAAAAGTGTTCGAAAATGAAATAAACGAAAAATTACACCCAAAATGTGTTTGCATTGTGAGATGTCGTGGGTTCAAACTCCGCCAGATGCAATATTTCAAAAATAAATATTATTTGTCTTATTAAGGCTTATTAATGTATGTATTTAAATTTTTTTTTATACATAAATTATATTTTGCCGTTTTTAATATATAAATATATATATATATTGTATGCAGATATTTATACCCTGTACACAAAGTGTAAAAGGGTATTATAGATTGGTGTAATGTATGTAACAGGCAGGAAGCATGGCAGACCATATGTTCCATGTCCAAAAATTGTCAGGAGCAATAGTCGAGTCGATATAGCCATGTCCGTCTGTCCGTGTTGTAATGTGTTTCTCAGAGACTATAAGAGTTAGAGCAAAAAAGTTTTACCAAAATATGCGCATTTTCCCGGAAAAGTGTCGATAAAAGTTTATCGATTCATGTCTTTATCACACCGCCTTCCCACGTGACAGACTTTCGCAGCTTACAGCTCCGTTGAATCTATCAACTCGAAACTCGACAGAGGCTAGCATCATGTTTGTTTGCATGTATGTAAAATTATTGAAATCAGATAAATACATAAAAAGTTATAGTCAAAATAGGTTGATATGGATACATGTGAGCTAGAGTTACAAAATTTGGTTTGGAGACTCGTAACGAGACATAAAAGTGGATACTTCCGTTACCATTTTACCGTATTTAGAGTTTCTAAAGAAAAAGGGTACAGGGTATTCCACAGTCGGGCACCGTCTCGACTGTCTGCATACATTTTATTTTTATTTTTACAAAACCACTTATGTCGAAAGCACAAATTTTACAGGAGAGCCAAAAAATCATACGCAATTTAAAAAAATTTGAAGAAAAGTTGATTTGTCGTGCTTTAATCGCAGAAAGATGCCAATAAAACAGAAATATCCCTTATCAAAAGTTATATTTATAACAAAAATCCTAGGAAATTGTCTTATTTTCAGATAAGTAGTTTTGTCAAGAATCCACAGATATATTATTATGCAGAAATCTCTTTCAACCGAAGCTGAACCCGACCTAAATCCGTCAGTGTATCAGATATATATCCTTCTCAAACGAATTACAGCACAAAGACAATTTGCCAATCTGGTTTGATAAGTTTTACAAGATTAAAACTGCTAAAAGGAACAATATCTATTTCAAATTAAGGTCTATTGATTGTTGGCCAGCATATGTTTGAACTATGACAATAACTTGGGCTAATGCTCTTGAACCCATTCCTAAGTATATACAACAATGAATGCTCATAAACGGCTAACCAAAGAGTTCAATTTACTGCTTTTTACTGATAAACTCATGGACAGGCGCATATATGTACATACAATTTTAATTTGAGTAATTATAGACTGTTGTTAAATTGATTGATGTGTGCACAATTCACAATGTAGTCATAGTTTTGTTTACTTTCATACAGAATAATGCACACTTCTAACACGCGAATAAAATCTTTGGGAAAATGCATTTAATGACTCGTCTAAAGTGATTTTATCAATAAGCCATTTTTACTCTGTACACACAATGTCAAACGCGTGGAAACACTTGAGAATTCGATAGTATTATTAAAATTCTCAGTTAATCACAGCCATTGCTGCACATATTTTGAGCCTCCATCGAAAGTCGAGGTCGTCAAGTAGCCAACTGGCGCGGCTAGATTCGCATCCAAATGCCAAATGCAGCAGCAGCATGCAGCAAACATATCCATTATTGGTTGTATCTGTGTCAAAAAACATCGTATGTCGTCTGGTCTGGTCTGGCTTGCGGCTTAGAAGGAAACTTGAAACTAGTATCTGTGGTCAGGGCTGTCAGTTTCTCGCTTTGGTATTTGGTTCTTTAGCAAACTTAATTGCCAGTGGCTAAAAAACATAGTTGGACACATTAAATATAAACTTGACTCTGGCTATTGACAATGAAGTTTTTCGAATCAAGAATTTTAGAGCAATTTTGGGCGTTACATTCAAGTTCAACTTTAAGCTGTTGTTTGTGGCTATCATTTTCATGTAATGCAAGATTTTTCACTTTACAAAATGTTTGTTTAATGGGCCAAATTATAAACGCATAAACTGCGCTGTTGGTTCACACGATGGCAGCTTTCGTAGTATTGTCATCATAATGCCTGAGACGCAAATCATCTGTAACTGTAATTGCCTACGTAATTGGGCTCTGCGTAATGTAAACAATGGCACTGAGTCTGAAACCGAAAGTGCCGCGCACACCATAAACACTCTCTTACGGCTAATTGGTGTTTTCAAGTTTGGTGGCTTGACCTTCGTGTTGCAATTTCCTTGACCATTACCGTGCAACATTAAACGCAGCGCAACCATCAAGTGCCATAGAGTTTTAAGAGCTTAAGTAATTCTTTGCTAAATTTCAGCCGGAAATGAACTTGACCGTATCGATGGACAAGGCAATCTTAGCGGTTGTTCGAAGAGCGTAAAACAAAAACTAAGTTAATGAATTCAGCAACAAAACAAACTCCGTGTTAGTGATTCACAAACTGTTAATAACTAATAAATGAACGTGGCTTCGCAACAATAACAAAAACCATAGAATTAGATAACAGTTAAATTATAACGCTAAAAACGAAGGCGTTTCCGTTTTTTCGCTGCCGTGGATCAAGTTCAAGCTCAGATTTAACAAGCGACACGAGCAGAAAAGTCGGCTAACGCTTTACCAAGACTTTGAACTCTACAAAGAATTAGAGTCCAATTTGTTTGAAATGTATTTATTATGTCGGGACGGCGCGAACGCCATTCCCGGCTACCAAAAATTACACGCACGAGTTATTCGCATTAGGAATAATCGCGGAGGTCAACCCCACCGTAATGTGCAATGGCAGAGCCTCACTCCGGGAGAACCACCTTCGTGATCATGGTTAACTCCTACGCCAGGTAAGTATGCTTTTCTCCGCTCTGGATTTGCCTTACAATGAACGCAACGCTTCAACTAGTTGTGAATTATAAGCAAGGTTATAAGTAAAAATCTATATGCCAGCGAAAGCGGCAAAGTATGCAGCAATTCTATATATATGTATGTATATGTGTGTGCGTAAGTGCGAACAGTGAAGAACGACAAGCGAAACAGCTGCTTCTATATCTGGGGTGGAAATGTGCTACAGTCACGAAGCAGAAATTCTGTTTATCAACTTTTATGTTGCTCTACATAAAATGTATCTAATTTTAATAAATTATTTAAATATTTTTCTTTTTTAATAATTTTAAGTTTAATCTTAGCATATTTTTAAGCTTTATTATTGATTTTGTATAATATTTGCACTTCAATAAAAGAAACGAATTTGAGGCAAACAAAGCTCCGTTTTAGATTCCATTCTATTCTGAACTTTATTGGCAACTATTTCATGATTTTTTAAAATTTGTTGTTGTTTTTCATTTGTTATTTTAAGCTTTTATTAAATGTGCATATTTAGGATTTTAGATTTTAGATTTAGGGTTTCATTATCGTAAATATTTTAAAAACGTTCATATATTTTGTTTATTAACTAATTTATTAGCATATAAATTATATAACAGAATTTTATGTTTAAATGCGTTATGTTTTTGTTTAAAAGTTTTACATTACAATTTAATTTTATTTACATAATAAATTTAAAAATTGTATTCGCCTTACAAATAGTTTCCTTTTAAGAAACAATTTGACTTTGTTCAAATATACAGCTAATCTATTTTAAAATGTGAAAAATGTCATAATTCTTTTAAGTTGCGATAACCAATCAATGTAAATTTTTTCAAAAGTTTATAAATATATTTTTTATAAATATTGTATTAAAAAAAATATTTTTTTTTATTAATTTGTTAACTTTATTAGTGCAGTAGATAATCCCAATATTGATTTTAATTTAGTCATCGTTTAGACTTGTTTTCGTATTAAAATATTCAAGGCCTAAAATCTCTATTAAAGCGATCCGTATTAGCCGTTATTGAGATGGACCACGAAGACTGTAAAATTCGACATGAAAAATATTGGGTAAGCAAAGAGTTTTTTGCTTATACATGAGAAAGCGGCAGACCATGCCTTTGTTGGAAGGACCAGGTGGAGAGTCTATAATCGATATCACCATTTGGAGGAGTGCTCTATATCAGGCCGTAGCCCGGTAATGGGTTTTTATGGTCAGTAGAGGAAGATTGCGATAAATATGTTCTACTATTGATAGTACGTACTACAGCTTCAATGGCGGTAAGAACTTAAGCGACTCGTTCATCATTAAACTGTAAAAGGAGTGACAGCATTAAAACAGTTTTATGCAAAAATTCGAAATTCTCCACAGATTATAATAATTTGATTGAAATTTGCAATCGGTTCAACCTTTCCCTTTTGTTCCCTTTTAATGGAAGCTTTTAATGCTAGAACTTATCCTATAACCATAATACTAAAGATGGCAGTTATATGAGAGTTCTTTTGAACCAAATTCTTACTTTCTAACCAACTTAAATGAAAATATATTTATTTTGTAAAAACATTGAGGAAACAATTAGGAATAGTTTTTATTCCAGACACATTTTCTAAAACTACAAATGTTGTCTGGATCTGTCTACGATTTACAATCTTTAGCGTTTTTATTACAGTTACAGGTTTCTTGAACTTGAAATTCAGCGCTCTCTGCTTATTTCAGCTCATTTCTCAAAGCCGACGCGCATATCATTCATATGTATCAGCTGCACGCATTTTTTTTATGTTTATATTTATTTATAAATGCAAAAAATAAACCTGTCTGGTTCATTTCTTTAGGCTTTTACCAGGTTATATTATTAGACCAAATTACAGACAGACCGACAGACAGATTATAGTACTATTACTTATAATAGACAACTAAAAATAAAATAAGCAGTAAATGAGGCAATGATTAGTATCTTAAGCAGGCTTAAGTAGCTTATAATAGGCTGTTTTTTTACCAGTCGTATTTTTTTATTAGAGAAACATTAACAGAAGCTGTTAATTCTTTTATAATTTCAGAATAAGTCCGTATTGCTGGCAACTTGTTACTTCCTAGACCTAGACACCAGGAACCAGACAATGGAAGTGTTTGTTGTATTGCCGGTCTGGTTCTTAATTTTTTTTGCGTGATTTCATAATTACTCATTCACTACGTTTTAGGAACTAAACATAAAACAATTAACAGAAGATAAGAAGATACTGTGAAGCATTATATAAGAGAGACCTAGTGTTGGGTAGCTTGAGATTTACTATAATTCTAACATGCTTTATGTGTTTTATTCGCTAGTTCCTTGATTAACTTTGTTTACACAATATATCTTTGATATGTTATTATGAATCTGTTTTCTTTACCTTTAGAACTCTTAAAGTGTTCGCCATGAATGTTCAGGTGGTTATTTTGACAAGAAAATACAACCCAGCATTTTGAAAGCTGAACTCAAACCACTACAGAAGAAACGGACACTTTTGTTCCCTCTTGTTTAGAAATTAGTTCGGTACTCAGAAAGCAAACTCGATGCGGAAATATTTTCTTTCTAAACGTGTAATAAATGTAACGTATTAAGATGGGGTATATCGCCGAATATTGTCCAGCGGATATATATTAGAAAAATCCTATATCCTATTCCTAAATTATCTACGGGAAGGAATACGCTCGAAAGACTTTAAATGCGGGAAATCCTGCTGCAATAGTTACTTCTTCATTATAACAGGGAAGTTAGGTTAGGATAAGACGGCTGTCAGGCCCTTTGCCTAAAATACTTTGGACGTATTACATCCGATTCTAGGATCTAAAGAGCACGCCTTCCCTATTCATACACAGAAAGAATAAGAGGGGGGACCATGCGGATGCAGAGATAAAATCCTTCCCGCCAGCCAAAACAGTCACTCTGTCTGCATGGCTGGCAGATAGTCGTATGATGAGCTCCGTGAGGTTTCATCAACATACCGGAAATGTAAGCCGGCGGACCCTTAAAGTGAGTGAGACGAAAGACCGACCCGGTCATTCAGTTTAAAAGGTAACTAAATAATGAACGTGAAGAAGTAGACAGCGTCGGCGAGTTTTACAGTACCAATCATAAGGGGTCCCTGTCAAAAGAGGCTAGAACGCATCAACTAAGTACTCCCTACAATACTTTTATTAGTGGAGGGAAAACTGAACCATTGTGGTGTCTTCGCAGAACATCACATCATCTGACTCGCTTCAGCCTTTTGTGGTGTTCTCCTAACAAAACTTTGAATTCAGACAGAATTTCTCTTTTGTAAAACAACTTTGCAGGAACGAAGGAGAAAAGGAAACTCTGACCGAATTACAATGGTAGCTACCGCATATACCTTCATAAGATATTGAATCTAAATCAAATCACACAGTATCTGTACTGCAAAAGTTCTCCCAATCTACATTCCAAAACACGTGTACAATATTATATACTAAGTGATCGTTAATAACAACAAAAGCCATCGAACTTTTTTCCTAAATTAAAATAACAGCTTTTTTTTCTTTAAAATATAATAAGTTGATTTATTCAAATCAGTTTATATAAAAAATTTAAATTTTAATAATTTATTCCGTAAGTTACTGTCTATCTAAGTATATACGCTGGAATACTATTGAACCCTGGGGAACAGCCCATAAACATACGAAAACATTTAAATCATTTGATATTCAAATAATTTTTTTATAAATTTTTATTTTTTTTTCAGCCTTGACTAAGAACTAGACATTGTCTTTGAGCAGCTATTTACAAGCTTGTATTTTGTTTGTATCTTTGAATCTAAGCAGTGTCTAAGGTTCTCAGAAGGTTCTGCGTTTTGGGCTATTGGTGTTCATGCAGAACAGGTTCTTTTCTTAGCTTATATAACAATAAACACCAAAATGAAACCCCCCAAAAGATTTAATTTAAAAAATTTTAAACTTTGTTAAGCACGAAACAAGTTGCGCTGGTTTTTGGCGTTAGATCATTAAGAGAACTTGATTACTGGACGGAGACGCGACGAGCTCAATTGATACGATACACGCAATTTACTGACCTTTTTTCTTTTGGAGAACAGAGTATTCTTTTGTGGAACCTGTATTACCAGGATTTTAATTAATGCATTTGCCGTGACCATGAAAATGAGTGTTACCCTCCAAATGATTAGAACTTTTGGGCCATGGTTAGCACGAGAGTGTCAATTTGGCCATAACTAAGCGAGCAGTAAACATTCTAAACGAATTAACCAAATACTTTTGTGTTGATAAACTTTTTAATTGCATTTATAAAATGAAATACTTTTTAGTGCATTAAAAGTATATGGTTTCAACACTTTAAACACTTGCTAATTGTGCGCAAAGGCCGTGGCAAAGTGGCTATTATAAAGCCGGAGCTTACGATGTTATTAGCCCACCCCGCAAATAAGCCACAAATTGTGGCAAGCTAAAAACTGTCTAATACACTTCATTTTGCATGTGAGTTTTTCAGTTACAAGGGCAACAATCAAGTTGAGACACAGCAACAAAAAAGAGTTTTAATAAACGTCACAAATTAAAACCAAAAAATTATGTACAAATGCAAAAATTTTTGGGTCCTATAAAAAAAAACAAATGTTGCAGCTGAAACGAGTAATGAATGCACAGTGGGCGAAAAAGCCGATTTAGCGTAATTTTTTTTTTGTCCGAAAATTTGATATTTAAATCAGGGATTCAAACCGTAATCGTAACCGTTATCCAAAACAACCGGTTGAATTTTGAAACCGTAACTGTACCGTAACCGAAATAAATTTTGTTTTGAAAAGCCCATAATCTATAACCTTTATAATTTTTCCGAAATAACCGAATTGAAACATATATATTTATACCGGTACGGTTTTTTTTTTTTTTTTTGCAAGCTTACATATTTCTTCATGTTGTGCCTTCCGACTTCTTATCGGACACTTTCATTACTTTTGAAGGAGTAAGGGTATTCTCAAAATTTAATATGCATGTAACATAGAATTCCATAAGCTTCTGTGATACAATGTATGGGCCGCATAATAATAACGCTACTGTTGCTTCTGCTGCTTCCATGGGAGAGTTGGTGTGTTCCGAAAACATGACGTCACAATCTAAATATGTACTAATAAAATGTTAAAAAATCTGTATATTTTATGCAGTTTTCTTTTCGTTTCGAATTCAAGAATTTTTGAAATTTTTCACTTAAAAATATCCTACTTTCGCTTTTCTAATAGCAATTTTTGACGTCACAATAGGGGGAGGGGGGGCTGCCCAAATGTGACTATTTTTGACAAAGCGGCATTGGGTGGAGTGGGGTTCAAAATATTAAAATTTTGGTGACGTCATTTATTAAAATTAAAAAAAAGGTTTTAAAAAAAAAAAAATTGGAAAAAGTAATGTAACTTTTTCGCAAGTAATGGGTAGCTTTTGTCATATCTTAAGCGTCACCAAATTGTTTTGAAAACGCTTTGAGGAGATGGAACAAACGTACGATCTCAAATCAGCCAAAAAACACTGAAAATCTTTAAATTACTATACATATCCTGTCTATATTGGACAAAAGTGTTCGAACCAAGTGTGTCCAAGACAGTTGGTACATTTATAATGTTATTTGCGTATATTGTCTTGGAGTTTCTTGTTCAAATTATAAGTCACTTTTTAATCGGAATTGGCTTTTTCTCTACAAAACGTATTACAGATTATTGGGTGACGCTAAACAAATAACTGAAGGGACACATTACTTACTAGCTGAAAAGATTTCAATTTGTAGCTCCTTTGTATTGATTTTTCTTCTAAAATTCAGTGCCCAATGTAGACCAATTTTTTACAAAGGGGATGGACTAAGAAAAACAAAAAAGTTTCCAATTTATAAGGTGGACAGCAAACAATTTACACAGTAACAAAAATGAAATATTGTATGAAATTTATCTGGCTTCTTGTAAAATGTCCAATTCAGAGAGGTTGTTTAATATAGACAATGTCCAGATTAGACAGTTGTCACTGCCTATTTACAATTTGTATAAAAATGTTAGTAAGTTGTTGTTAATAAGCGTCTTTATAGCCAAAACTATACGCTGTGGATAAAGGCGACACAAATTTGTGAAACATGCAAGGTCACAGACGGGTGCATAAATTTGCATGTAAACTTATATTAAAAAGCATTATAAAAAGTATCTCATTTACGCAATTCAAAATTTTCAAATTTAAGCTAGATTGCCCTAACGCAGCCCACTGTGCAACGTTTGGGAGCAGCAGCTTTAAGTTAGTTGTATTAGTAGCAGATTTACTGCTACCTTTTGGACTACGTGCGCGTTTGCCGAAGATCAAGTACAGCGCGCACACACACAAACATACAAACGTGCGAACGCAGCTTAGACACGAAGCGCAATCGGCAACAGCAGCTCAAAAGCCGAAACCGAAACCGAAAACAGCAGCCGAAATTTTAGCACTTCTTTTTAAAGTTATATGCAATCTCGAACTTTGAGTTAATTTCGCGTCGGAGTTCGTGGCGATCGGACATTGCGGAGAGAGTGTTTAATCAAAACTTGAGCTCACTTACGGCGGGGTGAACGTAAAGCGCGCGTTTGAATTTTGGTGCTAAAACAAAGATAAATTATAATTTATAACTGTAACACAGAAGGATATGCTTTACTAAGTTGAAAGCAAGAAAGTGAAAGTTTAGTGCTATATAATTCTACAAACAGTTTGGATATGTCTTCAAAAGTGTTTAATGCTTTAATAGCCGAGAGCGTTTTGCTCAGCAAAGCGGCGCAAGTGATTTCGGGTTACTCACCCATAACCATATTATTACTAGGTACAATTACCATATTCCTGGTGATCTACAACAAAAGACGCGCACGTCTAGTGAAGTTGATAGAAAAGATACCAGGTCCTGCAGCCATGCCTTTTCTAGGCAATGCCATTGAAATGAATGTGGATCATGATGGTAAGCCAAAAAAAAAAACTTTGTTTAGAACTAGAAGTATTCTCAGTGCTATTAACCCTGAATCGCCGCATCGACGTAATAAATCCAAATAGTTTAGTTATTAGTGCAAATAGTAAATAAAGCCTGGTCGCTCCTAACAAATTTGTTGCTTTGCAGCTCAACTAACCGCTTCGTAGTAGGTGCTAATTTGTGAGCATACCAACAATGCTTCGCAGGCCCCTCAGTTATTGACTGGTGATACATATGTAGTCGAAGCACCGAAAAGAAAAAAAAACTTCCGTAAACTTTGGTTTAAAGAGTGCTAACAAACTTTTGATGATTTATGCTTTTATAATTTCACTTTTCGTGTGACCCCTGCACTTGGGCAGAATTCAAATAGCTGTGACTAAATAGAATTTCTGGAGAATCGTAAAGCCATTAAAAACCCTAAGTGTTAATTTTTTTATTTGGGATTTCGAATGTCATTGTTTGAACTACGAAATGCATTCATATTGTGAAATTGCAAGTGAATTTTGAACTTCATAAATTAATTAACAGTTTATTAACAGATTTTGTGTAAAAACAAATAAAACGTAAAATTTGATAAGAAAAGCAAACAAACAAATAAATTATAAGCAGGCGCATAATTTAACTGGAAACATATTAAGAAAGAGAAGAGATTTTTTTGTTTTTAAAAAGTACATTACAAGTACAAAATTAGTGTAAATAAGAGGAAGAACTCAAGGAAGAAAGTGTTGTTGATATATATTAATATTTTGGACGCAATATTGATGTATTTTCCATCACGTTTAGTGCTTTTTGTTAGTTCCGAGAGTGACATACTTATTGATGTAGATTTTCATTCGTTATTTGGAACCTCCTAATACGAATTAACAACTATTTACAAACTAAATTGAAACTTTACCGAGTGGCTTTAAACTATGAACACAGTTTAACCAGTTTAATTCTATGTTTAAATAAAGTCTTCTGTTTCGTAGGTCGTGCGATTATATCATATATGATAGAAATGAAGGATTGGAAAATATGTTTTACTATTTGTGAATTTTAAAGGATATTTGTCAGACAGCGGTATACCCGCTACCCACTTTTCCCATGAAAATCAAATTTCTGTGCAAAATTTTGTATCGTGGCGTTGAGGGGTAAAGGAAACTGCTCTACGAAGGTAGAAGGATGAATCAAAAAAACATTAAAATTGTTTGGTTTCTGAGCCTAACATGAGGCTTCGTACCAAATTTGGTGACACCAACACAAATGTTAACATTAACATTTCTAAAAAAAAAAGTAAAACTTTTTTTGCAGTTTATAGGAGGAGGGGTCTAAAAATTGCATATTTTCTATATCTCTTAAAGTTTCTATCCGATATAAATCATTTGTACACAATTTATGCACAAAAACAGTTTCAATCGGAAAGCCTTTATAGTGTGGGTGTAAACCGCGAAATTCTGTCCTAGCGGAACGGGATAAGATATTGACATTATTCGACAAACTTGCCCTGCGTATTGAAAAAGCTCATCTTTTGGTGCCTGTTACATACATTGCAGAAATCTAGAATACCCTTTTAACACTTTGTGTATAGGGTATAAAAATACACATAGCCTTGTCTGAAAAGGGTTGAAAGAAATATAATGTTAAAAGAAATATCTGAAAAGGGAAATATCTACACATAAATGCGATAAGCAAAAAATCAGTGTGGTACCGATTTATCGCAATAACGCAACGTTTTCAGGTGAATCCTAAACCATTCGAAAGATAAAATACTTGTTGTTTGCAGAATATAAGTTTCAACTCAATACGTTGCGTTTTAGTCAGGTAAAGATTGATTTGAAGCAAAAAATGTACTGAAGGTTAGGAAAAAAACAAAAACAAAATATATCGTACAGACAAACTGTTATTTCGTTTTTTTTCTTTTCTCCTTTTCGGGATCAGCTGTTATGAAAGCGTTTATGAATTCGTCGAATATCGAATCTGACAAGTATATAGTATTTTTTTAAAGGCTTCCCACGACGGAAATGAGTTGCTACGACTCACCATGTTGTTGAAGATTCTGCGTTAAAAGAGTTTAGATTTCACATGGAAAAAAATTGAACTTACTGCTGCATTGAAAGTTAACTGTAATAATAAAAGCTATTAAAAAAGCTAAAGCTAAGAAGCGAGAAAGGACTTTAATGCGATTGTTCAAGGATGGCTATAAAGACCGGTGGAGAAGAAGAAGGTATATTAGCTTTTAGACTTGTAAACTCACCAGAGTTGTTTGGTCTCTAAACAAATTGATCAAATTATTCAAATTGAAACAATAACTGATAAAACGTAAACTAGTCAATTTTCAAATCAGCCGTAAGTTCCGTTTTCAGCTCTAAATGTCTGCGAGGCCTAATAGCAAGCAATCTTTGAGTTATCTTGAAGCGAATAAACTACACTTTTTGGAATTCTGTTGTATTTGTTAGTACATAATTGAATAGCACACTTTTTTGTTTTTTGAGCTTACAAGCCCATATGTTCCAAACTAATAAAGGTAGAAGATCGCAAACTCTGTATATTATTTTTTATTACATAGAAAAAATAATTGCCTTTCCATTTGCTTTAGTTTACTCCAGAAAAATAGCAATTATTCTACAAAAAAAAACAGTTTGTTTACGTCTTCGGGATACATGCTGAACATACTGCTTGCGAAGGGAAGTTTGCATGCATCGCTGCATTTTAGCCTTGTGCTATAAAAAAATGTATAATGAGCTTATTTTCGTTTTTAATTTCATAAATGCATTGTTTTTATTAGATTATATTTGGAACCCCCTCCCAAAAATCTATCCAATGAAATGACTTGAACTCTTCTCACACATTCATTGGAAAAACTCCAATATACATACTATTAAAGACTAAATTTTCCAACACACACGCAAGTAGAGCAGCTCAATCAGAGTCAAATCAAATAACTGTAATAATTTCACACTGCCACGCCCATAAAAAGACATGTGCGCTGTTTGGCCACTCCGACTGTTTGTTTTACTTGTCCCAAATCTCTTTCTAAATGTAAAATTTATATAGTCTCACACTTCACAATCCAACTCAGCTTTTGCTCGGTTAAAAAAGCAGGTTGTTTACGATCGTATTCGGGATACATGCTACATATACTTCTAGAAGAAGGGAAGTTTCCATGTACCGTAACTTTTTAGCCTTCTCGCTGTGTGAAAAGGAAACGTTATTCCTTCTATTTGCCGTTTTGTCATAGTGAAATATTTCCCTGTAAATAGAAGCGTGTCGAAGGCATTCTTTTAGGAACCTCATTCGGCAAAGTGCGACTGTGTTAGCATTGACTATGTATGTCGCCCTTAAGCCTCTTCGTGCCACAATAGATATTAAATTCGAACACTAATGTGGCACGACAAATCGTAAGGGCTGAAATGGAAAAAAATTTCAGTTTGTGACTTTGTAATTGTGACGGCACTTATTTGAAGCACTCTCTTCTCCATAGTCATAAAACGTCACACTTTGATGACGTTCATTTCGGAACAGTCCACAATTCATTTTCTTTGTAATTCATTTATGTAGGTACTATTATTTTTGGGCAAATCGTATACCTTTAAGTGGTTTTCGAAATTTTACTTGTAAATTGTATAATTTTTTGCCAAAAAGAATGTTACGCCTGTTTTCAACTTCGATGTACTTTTTTCATTGATCTTTAGAATTTACTTGTATTATTTCTCTTACATAACTATTCAACAATTACCCGTTAATTTCCGAACTTAGTAGTTCCAACATTGCAATCAGCTTGGGAAATCAGTATCAGTACTGAGAACAGACATGATACTTGAACAAGCAATTTGATTTCGCCCAAAATGCACTTGCAACAAAATTGCATAATACTTTGTGTTTCAAAATGTCTATCTTTGATTCCATTCCAATTTGAGTAAAATTATTTTGAAGGAACTTCTTTTATATACGCTAATAGTGCTAGTATTGTATGTTTACCAACTTAAGAGATTCTGGTATAATGTGAAGAAAGTGTGACTCTGAAAAGTTGCGATGCATTTTTGATGAAATTACTTTTAGGGTTTTAATTTGTGTTCAATGGCAAAGCGCAAATTTTGTATATATTTGAGAGACTTTTTTGTGTTTGTTATTCCAATTCAGTTTAGGAATACATATCAAATAATAAAACAAAACTTTTTGTTGTATTCTGGGAGTAAAAGAACGCAACAATATGCATATTGCAACATAGTGCAAGGGAGATTCGTTTACTTTTAAGAAAAGTCACTTTTTGGACATCATTTATAGCGCCTTTTACCAAGCTCAAATTACCTAATAAAGCTTAGGCAATAAACGAAAACTGAAACGAACTTAAGTTTTTCAGTGCTTCAATGCACCTTGAACCCTAAATATTGAGCTCTTTCCAACTTATGACGCACAATGTATACTTTCACTTCGCAGCCGAAATTAAAACAAACTTTGGTTATAACTAGCGGAAATGCCGCAAATAACCCAAAAACAGCCACAAACTACAAGTCTAATTGAAATGAAGTTAATTAGCTCATAAAGTTAGCAGTTTACAAACCAACATGGCAACAACTTTAACAAGAACCAATAGTCTATCAAAGAGCGTCATAAAAATGTTATAAAAACAGACATAAATTATGTACCAAGCCAGCTGCCAAAAAATCTAAACAGACAAAAGATCTTTGCCGGTTAATGCGAACTTGATCTTGACATTCAAAAACCCGCTCGACAGTGTTAGAAGAGCAGCAGCAACAACAACAAAGACATAATGCACACAACAACAAGAGATGGCTGAATAATACGTAGCCGCCTAGTAGACCCAGCTTGCGGCCGGTAGTTTTTTGGTTCCGCAGCTTAAGGCAGCCGAAAGATGCCAATAGTTTAACATAAATTTGAATGCGGAAACGCAGCGTATAAATAACAGTTGCTTTGATGGAAAAATGTAAACATCTTGAAGTTACTATTGATAAAAGTTGCAATTTCGTAGCTAACCGTGAGCCACAATGCTGTGAACCAAAGTTAATAGACTCGATGGAGTCGGCCAAGTTCAGTTCAAGTGATTAATCGTGTAGGAAATGAATTTTTGAATTCCAAACTCTGTATTCAATATACAAATATAGATAAAAAAGCTGCTCGTTAGATCGGATTTAACTGTTTTTCGTTGTGGTAATTGTTCTTTGTAAAGTTTTTGGCTTTTTGTCTTAGAGCACTTCATTGAGAAGTGCGGAAGTAGTTTAACGCTTAAGAGGCGCACACTTGCGCTTCAAGATACAAACAATATAGTGAATTTTTGTAGGTTATTTTATGGCTGCCAATAAATACATAATGAAAATTGAGCAATCATAATACGCAATGGCCACAAAATGTTTTATAGAGTAATAGAGTAACATAAAAACTTTGACTTATAAAAAGGGTGGCAACCAAACAATAAAAATGAAAGCCAGCATAGTTCCATCGGGCTCAAAACCCAAATTTGCATATTAACATTGCCAAGAGTCAGGCTTGTTTTGGCCCGTCGAAGTCATAACTGATGTTGACAAGCGCCGCTTAGCTTATTATTTAATATTATAGACAAATCTGTCTATAAAACTCACGCTATTGCAGCTGAGAATCTCTTAACTCTAAAGCATCTTCAGCTGCAGATTCTAAGTTCTAAGCAAAAAGCATAATTATAAAATGTAAATTTTCTGCAATTTGTTAAATTATTTTGTCTGCAGTTTAGTTCAAGGCAATCCGAGAACGTATTATAACCATTATAAGCTTAGCAATTTATTGTTGTTCTTGGGTCAAGCGGTTCTTATTTGATTATAAAGTACCCAAAAGAACTTCGAGAACATAACTCATAAAAATTCTGCAATTAAACAAAATTTATATGTGATATAAAGGCTTGGCAAATTCATTAGATGAATTGCTAGACTTGTAACTCTTGGAACACATGATGCAGCAACAATTGGTTGGCTGTTAATACTCTTTATATTGTGCCAAGCAACGTGAATTTTTCATGCAGTTTGTAACAGGCAGCAAGAGAAGCTGTAGCTTACATATTTGTTATACTAAACCGATTAGAATGAATATTAAAGCCTTCTCCCATTGCAAGTTGCACGACAATTGCTAGCCGATAACATCGAGTATCGATTGTTAGCGATGATGTTTTTGTTTCCAAGGCATTTTTGGCTAGCAATCATCGTGCAACTTACATTAGGAGTAGGCTATGAATGTTTCATTTGATTGGATCGGATCTTTGACCAATTTATCCGTCTCAACTTTCAATGCATGCAAATTTTGTAGCAGGCTACCGAAATGGTCTAGCAACTTTCACACGAAGAAAGCAAAAGCGAAGCAAATCGAACCCAAAATCCACTCCTGAGCCATTCCTTTAGGCTCATAAAGTAACTAAGCAGGATCTAGCGAAGATGTATGCAAGCTAAACCTTCAAATCTTAAGCTAACGTTTTAAAAACTTTGCATGAAGACTCTAAACGTTTCTCAGCCGATGACTGGAAAAAAGTATTCCTTATCAGGGATTCAAACCAAAACTTATTTCTGTAATGGTTACGATTACAGTAATATCGTTACGGTAAACGGTTTTATTTCGTAAAAAAATGATAAATTTTTCCTGAAAACCGACGTGTGATGCTCCTTGTGTTGCTGTCTTTGTTAGACCGACTCGCTGCAGAAGCAGAAGTACCAGCAGCGTAATTATGTTGTACGCAGTGTATCGCAGAAGCTTTAGGAATTCTTTGTTACATGAATTTGAAATTTTGAAAATATCATTACTCCTTCGAAAGTTATGAATGGTGTCGATAAGAAGTCAGATGGCCCCACTAAGCGACGTAAAAATATGCATTTCGGTTACGGTTTCAAATCAATCAGTTGTTTTGGATAACGGTTACGGTTACAAATACGGTTTGAATCCCTGATCCTTATACATAGCCATGAGTCCAAAACAAGTCTTTGTAAGAAAAATTTATTAAAATGAGATAATAATTGCTTTCAAACTACTTGAAAGTAGAGTACGTGAAATTTGTGCTTTTGCAGGTTATTGGATTATTGGATCTCTAAAAAAGTGCAAAACCTCAAAATAATCCATAATATGAAAGATATTAACATGTTTTTAACAACTTTTAACTTTTGCCCTAATTTGGGAATATTAGAAGGCTCGAATTATAGTATAAGAATATAAGGTAAGGTAATGCGGTAGACGTAGTATCTTGAGAGGTGTAAATCAAAACATAAAAACAAAAGTGTTCATACACACTCACATACAGCTACAAACATCAAGCAATTGCTTGACACTGCAGTGTCAGTTCACAAGGCAATACCAAGCGCGGACACAACCTTCCTCATTGACGTTCGCAGCAGAATGAAAATTAAGGTACATTATAACATATATGTATGTGTATATATTTATAAGGTATATTTTTATACTATGACATGAAACCCTTATAAAGTTTGCTGTCTAAATCAAGTCGTTTTATAAAACTAATTTTTTAAAAATAGTAAAATTTGGAAAATAATTAAAAACAAAAAAGACTTAAATGTGTCGAGTAGTGATTCCCATAGAAAATTAAAATTCCAAAATAGTGTTTTTGCATAAAAAAGTTGTTTGTTTATCGAGATACCTATATCAAATATCTTTTGGTTTTGTGTAAATGCAAAATGCTTAAAATTAAGGGAAATGAATCATGTTTGTTTATTGAAAGCTATTTTGTGGGCAACGGCGTCAATCTTCGAATGAAAGATATGTATTTTGGCATATCATAAAAAATCAAAAGTTACATGAGCTTTGTATCCGTGTTTTAAGATATTGAAGCTTAAACGTCTTGATAATTGGCTTTTTGTAAACAACTTTTGTTGTTTTGCATGGAGCTGTGAGCAACTCTAAAACCAGGCGCTTATCACACTCCGCGCTTAATCTCAAGAACGATTAGTTGTAGCATAGGTTCTGTACATTTGCAATAATAATAATATCGAACTTTACTATCGTTTTTGTAGTCCCTCAATTTATAGCATTCTAAGTTTTGAGAATGTCCTTACTCCCTCAAAAGGGATGATGATTTTTGGCGTAAAAGAAGTCAGGTGACGCCACTGTGCGACGCTTCTAAAAAGATGTTTTTGAAAACTTTAAATGTTCCCGTATGTAATAAGAGTATTCTTCCTAACTTGGGCTTAGACGTAAGTTCGTAAGTTTCAACAAGCTCACCACAATAAATTGAATTTTAAGTAGTTTTGGAATATTTTTCATGGCTATTTATAGTTATTCTAAATTTCGCATGTTTATATAATGTGCCTTTTTAAATCGTTTCAAGAACTTGCATTTCAAATTCTTCATAAGTTTTGATGACACATTTCTTTTGAAATAAACACAATCGGAGGTGTGCACGAAATCTCTTTCAACCGAATTTCAACGCAAAGCAAATTTTTCGGTATGCCAGAAATCTTCCTATACCGAATTTCAATCAAAAAGCATTACGTCATTGTGTCAGAACTGTCTTGAGAGCAAGAGAAATCTAACAAGTCATAGAGATTTCTGGCACATCCCTGAATATTTAGTCTATTTTTGGAACTTGATGGCGAGGAGGAGCTGGGATGAAATCTTTTCTATTTTAGCTTATGTTTTGACAGTTGCTTTCAATATTAATGGTATCTATAACAGCATTTTGTAATAGAGAAACAACTGTGAGTCTTTGAGCAAAAACCTTACCAAGATAGACAGAAATGACAAAACCGTTTCCTTACCTCTTTTTAATCATTGGTATTTGCTTAAAAAGTTCCTACTCGAGTTGAAGAGCTCTGTACCTGTACCCAACGTATAAAAACATTTCTAATTCACTTGCAAATGACTTCAAAAATGGGAACTTGTTTTGAAATTTAGTCATATGTTGAGATACATGCATTAAGTGCATACAAAATTCGGCGCTTTAAAGCCATTTAGCTGTTTATTATGTTTTATGTTTAACGACTTATGCCCAAGGTCACACTGCCAATGCCTCTCAGAGTGGTGCCACAAGTGTCTAGCGATTTGTGTTTAATCATATTTCTTTAAAGACACCAAGTTGCAGGGGCGCGTTGGCCTTCAACGGTTGTGAGTTCTAGTTGTAAAGCCAAGAACATTTGCGCAAACTCCAATAAGACTGCAATTCAAAGTCGAGCTGTCTCAGCTTGCAATTCGCAATATGTTTTTAGTGGGTGTTTTGTGGTTTTGGCATTGATATGACGGGGCTAAATGGTATGGCAGTCAACGAAAAAAGGTCTTCACATGGTAGATACCTGTCCAATGTCAGTCTATCATAACACTCACACACACAGAAGCTTACAGCAAATTGTTATGCGAAAAAATAAGCCAAAAATTGCGATATATGAACATAAATTATGCTGCATTGTTAGCGCAATTATTTCAAACTCATATAATACAAGAGAAAAGAAACTTTGCGCAGCTTTGGCCAAAATCTTTTCTGTTGTTGTCACCTTTATAAAAACACAACCTGCCCAGCAACATACTATACAACAATAATAATAACAACAACTTCAAAAATGAACTGCTTATGAAGACCCGGTATACAAATTTCAAACGCGTTTTGTTTTGTTTATTTTGCTTGGATTGTAGTATAAAATTTGCTACTCATTTTGATTGTTTTGTGCGTTTAACATGCAAACTTCCGACCCGGAGACCAGGTCGAAACGATCGTACGAGTTGGGAGAGCAACCTAACCGAAACTCATCAACGGCAACATCAAAATCATCATCATCATCATCATCTTGCTCCTCAACGTTGTCTGCATGAGGTACATTTTTTGGGTGTTGCTTTTGGGATTTGTCTTCTGCAATTTGTGTTGAAGTTACATAAAATCATTATTAGACAGCTATGAATGACCAAGAGTGAGTGTATGAATGTGTTTGAGTGACTGTAAGTGTCAGCATAGCTATCTTTTTAATTAATGCAACAGTCACCGGCTGAGCGTACATTTAAGCCCTCTAGCCCTCGGGCCCTCGCTGCGTATGAGCAATATGTGTTTGTGTGACGATGTGAAAACCAACCGGCTTATTTATGTTTACCTAGCTAAATCACACACACACACACACACACACTCCTACTTTTACACGCTTTTACATATAAACAAGTGTAACATAAAATTAACACAATTTAAACCTGGCCTGCAATATGTTGATGACAACGACCTTGATTGTTTTTTGACATCTACGTGCATTTTATAGTATCTTAATTGGTGTCGTAAATTATTTTCCACACGGAAAATGTGACAACAGTTATTTCACATAAAACAGAACGCGTTTCAAAAAACAACAACAAGAAGACAATAGTTCATGTCTATTTGTATGTGTCAAACAATGGCCAAAAGCTGTCAAAGTCTATTTGCGCTGAACCATTATTACAAAAATTTAACCAAACTTAAATATGTTTGTACTTATGTATGTGTCAGTCAGAGTTACCGACAAATTACCGACAATTACTAACTGGTTTCTCTCTTGTACCGTTCTAAATCTTTGCAGAGCTCTTCAATCGAGTTATAGGCATGCAGAAGCTCTGGGGCACGCGCATTGGCATCAATCGTGTCTGGCAGGGCACAGCTCCGCGAGTGCTGCTCTTCGAGCCGGAAACAGTAGAGGTGAGTAACGGGTGCAACAATTGCGGTTGCCACTTTTAGGAGGTTTTATTAAAAGTTGAATTCTGTTTAGCTTTTTGCTAAGAGTTATAATTCAATCGAGTTTGTTTGGGAGTCTTGAGTGACCTTCAAAGCATCATAAACAGAGTCTATATTCACCAAGCCAGTGGGCTTCTGTGCAAGTGGCTTTAAGTGCCTTACCATCTTGAAATCTCCAAAGCCTATAGGCTGCTGGGTCCAACTTTTACACTCTTTCCAACATGACCGTTTTAAAGAAACTGCCAGCGGGAAATATTATGGCCGAGATGTAGAGATTAGCAAGATTTATCGACTAAGTAGCTTGGCACCCACCAAGCTAGGGATCCATTAGTAGGAAAGATTGGAAGGAACAACTGCAGAGTAATCTGGTTCTCGTGCGGTGTCGTTCAGCGTTTCCTAGCATGAATTCCTTAGGAGTCGAAGAGAACTTTTAAAATCGAGAACTTTTCAGTGTTTGGCCATTTATCGATAGCACTAACTTAAAAGCTACTTCGGAAACAAAGTGCACCTTCAAAAGAAAAACTCTGATTTAGATTGGAACACTCGTAGCAGATTTTATAATGAAATGCGTGCAGGGGAAGATAGCGCAAAGCATACTAGAGCTGCAAAAGTATCGATAGTGGCGTCTTTCCATATTTTCAGTAAAAAGATAGAACCATGAGTTCGAAAAGATTCGATAGAACAATCTTTTTTTTCCTTGTTCCTTGTTTAAATTATCGATAGTGATACATCGTATCGTATCGTACATAGTAATAATCATAGTTTTGCAGCTCTACAGCATACGCTTACAAGGTAGCACTTGTCTACTTCTTGCACATAAGTACTTCTTCAGAGCAGCTACTCTCTACTATGAATCGGTTGGGAGGCTGTCAGATTTTCAGTTTTTATCAGATTTCTGAACGTATCATTTTTCCAATTTGGAAATACATTTCCGGGTACCGTCTCCCGTTTCCATTTCCTCCCGTGTGGTGAGTGGGTTAGAGAATACACCCTCAGCAGGTAAAAGCTTGTCGTATGAGGCGACTAAAAATGACACTGGGTTCTTTCGAGACCAGTAGAGCCACCCCAGGCCTTAAAAGGGTTGTGCGTAAACCACAATTCCAAATAAAGAATGTATTTACATCAGGCCAGTTAAGAAGAAGAAGACGTGTGGTACCACTGTACCTGTACATTAAAGTAAAAATATTATTGGGGTTCTCATTTGCTGTAGTTTGTAGCGTCTTGTGAATGGTACACCTACGGTACGGTGCAGTGCTCTCATACTATTTTGAGTGAATGCATTTTGTTGGAAGAAACTCTTAAAAAGGTTAAACCAGAAAAACGTAATAATGTTATGTATAAATTGAACTTTGCAGCCCATACTGAACAGCCAGAAGTTTGTGAACAAAAGCCATGACTACGACTATCTGCATCCTTGGTTGGGCACAGGTCTGCTGACCAGCACCGATCGCAAATGGCACTCGCGCAGAAAGGTAAAACCTCAATCATATATATGTGATATGTCAACAATATAATCAACAATAAACATACGACAGATCTTGACGCCCGCGTTCCATTTCAAAATCTTGGACGATTTCATAGATGTCTTCAATGAACAGAGCGCGGTTTTGGCACGTAAAATGGCCGTCGAGTTGGGCAGCGAGGCGTTCAACTTGTTCCCTTATGTCACACTGTGCACCTTGGACATTGTGTGCGGTAAGTGACAATACACATCATAGTTATTCAGTTAATAAAGTCATGCTCGATTCACAGAAACTGCCATGGGTCGTCGCATCTTTGCGCAGAGTAACAGCGAGTCGGAGTATGTCAAAGCGGTCTATGGGTAAGGCTTAGAATACAAAAAAGCAAACATGTGGGTCAATTTTAGCAACGCAACCTGACTATAATATACCCTGCATTCTCGACAATTTATTTCTACACTTTTAATTAGATTGTGATGCGCTGCGAACAATGGGTTGGAAATGATCATTAAGTCTTGAGTGCTAAGTTACAGCTCTCTACGTCGAAAGGTTTCGGTCAAGACACAAAACCCCAAAATTCAACTCAAACTTTTCCAAAAAAGCGAATCACATAGTTAGGTATTAACAAAAGCATGGTTCGCGTGTACTTTCAAGATTGTAACTTAAAAAAGTTTCAAAGCTCTATTGGGGGATTAGATTAGATTAGATTTGTGGTGGGTGCGATGGCTCATCAGGGAAAGTTGAAACCATCCCAAGCACTCAGCCAGCCTTGCTCATTGTGCCATGCCCGACAGAGGAAGTTAGGAGAGAGAAAGACAGTTGAAATAAGAGAAAGGGTGTTAAAATAGAGTAGGCTTGCAAACAGGCACCCTATTGTCACAATCTTCCCGACTCCCGTAGGAAGTCGTGAAGACTATGTAAGCGAAGAGGTCTATTGGGGCAAAAACTGCGCCAAGGAACGGAAGTGCAAGCGACCAACCCAGAACACTTATCTTCATAAGTATACACAAACGGACATAACAAAACGAATTTCTTTCGTCATGATGGCTCCTTTGGTATATCCCTATAAAGTCTGTCTCATTTCCTTCTAGAGGTTTAACAGCAAATTTTGTTGGTATTAACTTAACATACCTCTCACCCTTTTGGTTTACAAATATAAACAAGTATTACGTTTCACAATTCAATTGCGAAAAAACACATAAACGAAAAGTTATCAACATTCTGGCAGCGGCAGCAGTTTAATATCGAGAGCTGTCAGTGCAACTGTCAGAGAGTGAGTAGACATGTTCATGTTTAGAGCGTGTGAAAGGGGCTGTATGGACCGTCCTCCCGCCGCCCATTCCCGTAATATTCTCATTCGCATTATTCCGTGGGGTGCTGTGTGCTCAGGCGTAAAATATGTGAGATTAAGATGTCAATGCGTTGCTTGAAGTGGCGCTGATAACGTAGAGATATCATGGGATAGAGAGAGAGATTTTATTTAATGCAACAATTTTTGTATCTACTTGTGTTTTTTCCCAGCATTGGTTCCATTGTGCAGAGTCGCCAGGCTAAGATTTGGCTGCAAAATGACTTCCTCTTTAGTCTAACCAATGATTATAAACTGCATCAGAGTTATATTAATACGCTGCATGGTTTTTCCAACATGGTCATACGCGAGCGCAAGAGTGAGCTGGCCATGACCAACAACAACAATAATAACAACAATGTGCCCGATGCTTATGATGATTTGGGCAAGAAGAAGCGTTTGGCTTTTCTGGATTTGCTCATAGATGCCTCTAAGGAGGGCACTGTTCTATCCAATGAGGACATACGCGAGGAGGTGGACACATTTATGTTTGAGGGTCATGATACCACTTCGGCAGCCATTTCGTGGACGCTGTTTTTACTCGGCTCACATCCAGAATATCAGGAACAGGTAATGGAGGAGCTGGATGCCATATTTGGCGATGATCATGAGACGCCGGCCACCATGAAAAACCTGCTGGATATGCGTTATCTGGAGTGCTGCATTAAAGATGCACTCAGATTGTTTCCCAGTGTGCCTATGATGGCACGCATGGTGGGCGAGGATGTTAACATTGGTAAGCTAAGCCTTAAACTAATCTCACAATTTGTTTAACAACTTATTTTGTTTGTCCCCCAGGCGGCAAAGTAGTGCCCGCTGGCACTCAGGCCATTATCATGACCTATGCGCTGCATCGCAATCCGCGCGTTTTTCCCAAGCCGGAACAATTCAATCCGGATAATTTTCTACCCGAGAACTGCGCGGGACGTCATCCATTTGCTTACATACCCTTCAGCGCGGGTCCACGTAACTGCATAGGTCAAAAGTTTGCCATTTTGGAGGAGAAGGCAGTTATTTCCACAGTTCTGCGTAAATATAAGATTGAGGCGGTGGATCGTCGTGAAGACTTGACTTTGCTGGGCGAATTGATCTTGCGTCCCAAGGATGGTTTAAGAGTGAAGATAACACCACGCTTTTGAGTCATTTTTTAGTGTTTAATAAGATGTCAGCATAACATATCATTAGTTTTGTTAGGAGCTCAGCAAATGATGCTACCACAATTTGATCCAAAGTACGTACATTGTAAATATATTAAGAATTAGCCGTATGTATGTTTAATAAGCCAATAGTTTAACAAATGTCAAGATAATTACTTTGGTAGTTTTTAAGCTAACAACTCAGTGATTAAATATTTGCTAATTCCATAGAATAATTGTTGTTTTTATGTAAATATGTAAGGATACTATATTTACAAGCTGGGCTGCAAGCAAATTCCAAAGCGAACCTGTATATACGAATATTGGTGCAATTTGAACGGGACAACGTACCAAATATCTTTCTATACTTTTGCTCCACACCGAACAATGAATCAATGCACTTGACTTTCTTGAAAAGGGTTTGGTTTAAAACTAAAAAAAGGCGATTAAATGGCTAAGAAGGCGTCAAATTTTATTTACTTATTTCTACTTAATATTACATCGTTTAGAAATGAACCAATTTCGTCTAGCAGTTAATTTCTTAACAATGCCTTGACATTCAGGTGAAATCATTTGCGTTTTGTTTCACAATATTCTAAACTCTTATAAACCCAGTATTTATGCACATCATACAGCTGCCACATACAATGGTTTTAATATTTGCTAACTAACACCCAAAGCAAACGATCTGTGTCCGTTTCGAGTGCCGCTAGATGGCGCTAAATGTGCTAGCCAAGACTCAAGCTAGCGCTTAAGATCTGCGTTTAATTCTTATCGCGCTAGATGGCGCTGGCACATAAAAATGCACACGCGCTCATAATTACGCTAGATGGCGCCACGACTAGCCAAGTTTCAAACTACTTGCATCTTTAAATTATTGAACTAACCAGTAATTTGTTTTGTTGCAACGTCAACACACTTTGGCTGTCAAGTAACAAACACGCCGCTTTTCCTTTAAAGCGGGAAAAGCACTGATGCCCCATCAAAGATTGGCGCCGTTCGACCGCATGGCCTATTGCGGCTGCTAGTACACGGACATACATTCGATAGATACTGTTTTTTTTCTTTTTTGCAAATGGAGCGGCGCCACGGCTTAAGTGTGCTTACAATTTGTAATGCACAAGCAAATGCGCCAAGCAAACAAAATAGGCCAATGAGTAGGATATTGGTAGGTAGTATGAGCAGCACATAGTCTTGGTCGGGGGCTGTTAGTTATATCTAAATGAATATTATGCGCACATTTTCAACGCAAATAGGTAGGTAGAGCTGTTGCTAGATAGATAGTTACCCAGAGATAAGCAGTCTGATGGGCAAACAATCAATTAGAATGGCAAAATCTAGTTAAATGCAATAAAAATCCACGAAACGCAAAAGAGGCTTAAAAAGTAATTCCCACAGTTAGACAACAAGCAAATTTTAAAAGAAAAGCATAGCACGATTTCATATAAAAATGGTGAAAATATCGAAAAATAATTCTTGAGAAAAAGCAATGATTTTTAAAGCGATTACACTGAGAGAAAAGCGAAAGGAAAGAAAGCAGGGCAAGTATTCCTTTAAATAAGTAACATCTTCGTAGCGCTAGCAACTTCTTAATGACAACATAACACTTGATTTCCATAACTTTAGGTGCTCATTTTGCTTTTTCTTTGCAGAATCTAAATTAATGATGTTTGCATCAGTACCAACATTTACAAAAGAGGAGTTCTCGAACTTTGTTTTCGATATTGATTTATCACACGATTGCTGCTAAGCGCCGGGTTATTTTTTATAACAGCACAACTTTTTCTCTAAATGTAGCTAAAAGTACACCATTTGCAGTTATGTGCTTGACCATGAAATTATTACGCCAACTATTTCTGGGAGGCAACCGATTGCCTGCTAATTCTGCCCATAAATCGTGGGCACTTCTTGCTGCTAATGTTACGGCTTTATTAATTTATGATTTTACAGTCTTAATGCGAACTATTTACATTAGATTATTGCCAATCTAAGCAAGTGTTTGCTGGCGGGGAAAAGCCCCCAACTCATGCGACCTACAAATGTGTCCAAGTTGCCGTTGAGCGCATTAGCTGGCTGAGCATATGCTTATTTGGTAGCAGACAGACACTTTTGGCAACTCCCCCAGGCGAACGGGCACACGCGTCAATAGACAAACACTCGGCATAATTATGCGTCGACGGTTGCTTTGAACTTGCAACGAACTGCCGCTTAAACGGATTGTGTTTGTGTGGCACATCAAAACAAATTGCAACTCCCCGGCGTATAGCAGACAAATCTGATTAGGAAAACATTTACAAAACGCAAATCGCAAGTCAGTGAGCAGCCAAAACGGCGTAAGTTGAAAACTCCGAAACTCACCCTCTGACATAATTTTGATGTGTGAACTTTTGACGGGGTTGTCCGTCCAACAGGCTAATTTGATTGACGTCAATGCGCTTCAGCGCCTTGGCAAAATGTGGGAAAAATGCTTGTTGGGCAAGTAAAAGTGGCTTTGGCAGTGGCTTTAGTCAGGTGGTTAAAAGGAAAACCCAGAAAAACCAGAAAAAAATAAAGCGTCTGAAATTTGTTGAGCAAACAGTAGCATAGAGTATAGCGTCCGCCGCAAGTGATATCCAAACAAACTCAATTTGGTTGCCTGCCAATGTTTTTGATAGATTAGCAGCGAAAACGAAAGAGGCGCATCCGTGGGTGCGATGCCCCAGGACACGTGACTTCGGCCCGGAAACTGAGGCGTTTGCAATGTCAAATTCGTTTTCCATTTAGCGCTGGAAATGGCCAAGCATACGAAATTGTTTTGGCCAACGCACAAGTAAAATATTTGCCATTGCCATTAGGCAGCTGGTGATGCCACAGCAAGGACACGTGTCAGATTTGCCGCGCGCATGTCTCTATGCACTGCACTTGCCACAAGAGGCAGGGCACAGCGACACGTGACAACAAAGCAAATTAAACAAAGCGCTGCTCGAGAGGCGAAAGAAAGAAAGCAAAATGTTTAACAATGCAGAAAATTGAAAAACAATCAAAAGCGCAACCACATCGGAAGCGGAAGTTTGGGCAAAGGATGTGCAGCTTCCAGTGAAAGTTAAGTGTTGCTATGTGGCAACATCCGCTGTGTGTCTCTCTCATTTCATTTCGTTGCGTTTCGCTTTATTTGGCCATAATTAGCTTAATGCGCACCGCAAACAAGCCGGACACGTCGCGCTACTCCACGCCGCTCCGGCACTCATTGACCCCCATGCGCATGTTCTGCCAGACAAAAGCAAACCAAGCTGGAGCAGAGCTGACCATGTCCAGACCAAGCCAGACTGTTGCCAGAGTAAACAAGGATGCATACAGACATACACACAACAACATGGCGCAGCTACAACAAAATGAGGAGCCAAGGTAAACACTGAAAACGGAAATGGAAAGCTGATAACAACGAGTCGAAGTGAAAATACACTCTCATTACCTGACTTGCTTAAAAGTGATGCATGTTATTTATAAAAATTAAAAACTGGAATGTTTATTCTTTGATTAATGCAAACTTAACAGTTTTAAAAGGAAGGATTATTTCCGCCCTATTAGCACTTAGGTGCTGTGCTTCATCTCAGCTTTACTTACTTACTTACATAACAACCCGCTGTCGGGTTACGACCTTACTTAAAGCTCTCCTCCAAGCGTATCTGCTTTGAGCGAGCTTGGTCCAATTGGTGATAACAAAGGTAGCTAGTGTACTCTCTGGTCCTGGTCCTTCCAACGGAGACATGGTCTGCCCTTTCGTCGTTTCCCTTCGCCAGCCGCATTGAAGACTTTTCCCGCGATCCTTCATGCAATCCGTTACCGGATTACGGCCTAATGAAGAGAACTTCTCCAGGAGGCTCATGCCATCTTTTATTGGAAAAGGCGTTTTACGCGGTGGATCATAAGCCCTACGCAAAACCCTGTTAAAGTTCGCAGCGCCCATTAGCTCACTGCAACAAAATCTAGTGGTGATTATAGCAGCTAAATAACTTGGTAACGATATAGACTGGGATCTTACCCTATTCTACCAGAAACCAGGCCAACCCATGTTCAAATATGTATGTGAAAGGTAAAATGGAACGCTTTGGATAGATGACAAAGTTTCCAGAGATGCGGAGCCGTAGAATCGTTGAAGGATGCATTTTCAAGGAAACAACCCGAAAATTGTTCTTTTCAGGAAGAATTGAAAGGCGACAACTGTGACCTTTTGAAGCAGCTGTCCATTAGTAAAAACACTATCCAATTTAAGAGATTGCTTCACAAAATTTAATTGAAATCCGTTGTGTGACTTAGGAATCTATAATAAACCAACACAGAGATCTCGAGATTTATCTATCTGTAGTCATATGGAAGAGTAGCCTAAGTCGACATAAGAAAATTTTGAGTTATTGCGATCTTTAGGAGCTTTATAGAAGTCATTAGAAGTCACCATTCCTTTCTTAAGTTTATGAGAGAAGAAATGTGAAAGTTTTAAAATGGTTTCTATAAAGCTCCATGACGTAATAACTCTACATTTTCTTTTGTCAGCTTAAGCTATTCTTACATATGACCTCAGATATATCGAAGGACATATATCTATAGACCTCGTAGGAGCAGAGTGTTCCAAACGTTACCTTTTGTAAACACTTGTATTAAATCTTATAAATTGGATGCTATCCGCCAGCCCTTCACCTTAGTGTGCCAAAATTCGTATCAAAATATATATGCCCTATAGAAGTGTATAACAGTAACAAGTGATGAAACCAAAGCGCACGGAAAGACAACAAAAAAAAGAAGAAGAAGAAGAAGAAAAAAAATTAAAATCATTAATCCCCTTAAAAGGTTCTTAATCTGCGGCTGCTGTTGTTGAATTTTTGTTGCTCCATTTTGCGAGTTGGTCACGTTGCCGTGTACCGAGTAGCTATTGAAGTGCACTGAGCTGCTGCCATTCACTAAAGCTTGCATTACTCATACGCAGCGTAGTCATTCATTTATTTCAAGGCTTAACTTCTGCTGTGTTTTTGAAGTTATCAACGAAGACCTGTCCAGCGACTGTCACTGACAACTCCGCTGACTGTCAACGCCATGCGCCTGGGCATCATATGACCTGCTCAGCTGACACGAACCTGGAATATGTCATCAGTCAATCAGTTCCAAATATTTAGGTGAACCAATGATTTGTGCATCAGTTATTGGGTACTCTGTGTGTGTGTGCTGACCCTGGATGGCGCAACAGTTGGCGCAATGTAAACAATCATAAATTTCACAAACAGGCAATGCGCACTCTATGTCCCTCTTAGCCCGCCGCCCCATCCGAACATTGGCGTTGTCGCAAGTTTTATGACACCTTGTGATGATAGCAGCAATTGTCGAGTGCCCTGCAGTTGTAGTTTTTATGACACCCAAGCACTGCACAGTGGGCGACTGCATGCAACTGGGAAATTGCAATTGCAATTGCAAAAAATGTAAACACTACAACAACAGTTCTGACACAAATAAAATAATAAATTTTGTAGAAAAATTGACAAGTCAGCTTAGCTGTAGTTCTTGCTAGCTGATAGTAGAGTGATTGTAGAGAGCTAAAATAACATAGATGGATAATGTGGCCTGCTGATATGGTGCACACGGTAGCCAAATTGGTAATTAGTTGTCAGCTTATTGCTAGCTAAGGCTGTAAAGTTAAGCAGTTAATGGCGAAAGTTAAAGCTATCAAAATGGGTACCAAGATGAGATATCTATATATGTGCAGAGAATGGGAATAAAAATACGCTAGCTAACAAAGAAATATATGTATGACATACTATCTGCGTTTAAAATCCTTGAAAAGTTGGTACGACAATGCAGAATGACGTTGAGAAACACACGTAGCTCCTTCAAGGTAAGAAAGAGCTTAGAGGAGAGGAGCTTCAGACAAGGCGATGCCCACTACTGCGACCTCTTCAACCTTGCGCTGGAGAATGTGTTGTGAAAGGCCAAAGTATATCGGAACGGGACTGTATTCTGTAATGGTGTCCAGTTGCTTGCATACGCGGATGATACCGATTTCGTTTCGTACTAAGCGAACGGTTACCGGAGCCTCTGCGGCTATTGAAAGAGAAGCTGCCAGGCTGGGTGTGGTTGTAAATGAGAGCAAGCATAGGCTTCTTTTGAGTAGAGAGACACAGCGGTTGGACTCTCAGATTGATGTTGAACACTATACTTTTGATGTTGTGTAAGATTCCGTCTACCTTAGCACCACCGTTACCTAGTCACGGCCTGATGTAAAGCTCTCCTCCAGGCGTCTCTGCCCCTCCAATCGGGGATACCAAATTTAGGTTCCACAGCTGCATTGAAAACCTTTCTCGCAGGAGCTTCTTTATCCATACAAACAACATGAACTAGCCAAGATCTTACGGACAAGGGCATTTTCATCAGACTGCGTCATCACCCCTGCTTCAATGCCATAAAGCAAAACAAGAAGGATGAGCGTCTTAACTAAATATGTTCGAAATTTCTTTAAAGCTTTTTGCGCTTAGAAGCTTATATAAATGCACATATGAATGTCGTCTTTTGCTGATTGAGCTTTATTCATATCGAAGTTGATGGCCTCTTCTATGCGAAGCGATCCATTTAATGATTCGATTTGGAAATTCTATTATATTTAAGGACTCTTTTTTTGCGACAAACTTCTCTCGAATGCTGTTTAATAGTTTTTCTTCTTCTTTAATGGGCATATCAACCCATTAGATGGCTACGGCCTGATGCTGAGCATTCCTCCTTACGAGAGTACCACCTATGGGCAAGAGTGATTCTCCGCTTGATCTCCATGCTGACTTCGTTCTTTATTGTGACGGTGGTGTCAAGATAGTCGAAATCCTTGACAACTTTAAAATTATAGTTTTTAACATCTGAGAGTCTGTGTCTCTCAACACGAAGAAAGCATATACTTTGATATAGATATCATCTGAAAGCAACTGAACACCCTTATAGAATACAATCCCTTTCCGATGTACTATGTCCTTTCGTAACACATTCTTCATCACGAATTTGACGAGGTTGCAGGAGACGACATCGCCTTGTGTGACACCTCGCTTGGTATCAAAAGGCTAGAAGTACATCACCTGGGTGTGTTGCTTAACGTCATTCTGAATAGGAATGCAGGAATACCAAACTCAGACAGTGTGGCGTAAACGCGATCTCTTAACGGGCTATCAAATGCTGCTTTATAATCGACAAAGAGATTGTGGATGTCGGTTTGGTATTCGTGGGTCTTTTCCAGTATTTGGCGTAGTGTGAACATCTGATCAATGGTGCTCTTACTAGGCCTAAAGCCACACTGCTTCTTCTTTCACGAATCGCTTTAGTCATTCACACAATTCCGATAGTCCTTTCATTACTGCTTTGATTTGATACAGACATTGATTACGCTTCCTTTCACCCCCAATTTCATATTGTTTTTCTTTAGTACCCATAGCAACCCTTTACCACATTGTGATTTACTCAGCACCTCTGCTTCGCGCTTGCCTTCTTCATTCCGTTCAAATCTGAAAGGAAATAACTAAAACAAGTCAGTTTAACGCGTTTTTTTTTTTCAAGAACAAGGCTAGATTGGGCGTGGCAGAAGCCGTTGCTCAAGCAGTATATGCCTTAATGAAATGATTGAATCTTCTGAGATTGGTACCTTTCATGTGCACAAGAAACATTAGCCAGATCATTCCCACGCCCAGCCAGTGTATCTCAAGTGTCTGTGCCTTCTGTTAATGCAAAATCAAATGGAAAAACAAAAGATAAAATAACTTATGTTTCACTTGAACACCAACAATTGCGAGTGCAGTGTCTCGGCAATTGTCTGTCAGTACAAAAATAACAACAATAATCGGGCAAACAACAAAAGCAACAGCGAATTTAAATTGAAATTATTTATTTTTGCATTTTGAAAGCGTTCGCGCGTGTCAAGGATTTCATCTCTGAGTCGCACGCACCCGGCCGGAGCATACCTTCCCCCAACCGACAACAATACAACTTTGTTTTGAAAATAACAACAACAATAACGGGAAAGTGAACAACAACAAAAGCTGACTGGTTTTGCTTTTTTAATTTGAAAAATATAAAAATAACAAAACTCAATCGCGCACTCCATGCTGATTTTTAGACGTCAAGACCCCTCTCCCTGCACCGCCCCCACACAGTTAGAGTTTACCCAGTTTTCGGTTACTTATTTGCATTGCCGTCGACATTGTAAATCAGTCCAAACATGGCATCTTATCTGACAGTCCCCAATATGCTGGAAGTAAACATTTCTCAACGTTATCGCAGCATGAAATTGCGCGCCTCAAAATCGGAACAAATAACGAGCTTAAATTCAAGAGACTACTGTTTTTTTTTAGTGGGGTTCAATACTTTTTCAACTCTGCTGGCTTCCCACGCCTAATCCTTATAATGCATAATCCCAATCTAAGTCGTCAGCAAATGTCGGCAGTAAGCTCTATGTAAACAACTTACGTGTGAAAGTTATGGAGTCCGTTCAGTCACCTGCTTATGACACTATGCAACAAAGTTGGTCACTTGGTTTTCAGTGAGAACTTCTCAGTCTAATTTTGGGTACGTCGAATAAACAAAATTTTGTTATTTTATACCGGCCTTCCGCCGATTCAAGGAACAACATTTTTTGAGTGTCAGAGAGAGCGAGACCTCTCTCATTGACGTTTTAAACAGGATGAAAAATAGTGCCTTAAAAATCAGCGAGCGTTGGCAGATGGCTCATACCTTGTAATAGATATACTTTGGTTCATACTTGCTGTCATTAGAAGCGATTGCATAATTTCAATAACTCGTTCTATTACGGACCTTAAATATCAATTTAGGTTTAGTTGACAATTTCGTTAACACGAATACAGATATATGTAAGTACCTACAAAAAATCGAAATTAAGGTGTAAAGTAAAGACTCTAATATAGAATTCTTAGATTCGACATAATTCTAAACTCAAACTATTTTCCCCGGCATATGCGCATCTTTTGGTAACAAAATTTTTGCTCTAGCAAGTATAGTCTCTGGGAACGGTGCGACAACACGGACAGACGGACATGTCTATATCGCCTCGACTATATCTCCTGACCATCTTTGCCCATGGAACATATGGTCTGTCACGCCTCCTTCTGCCTGTTACATACATGCACAAATCTATAATACCCTTTTAGACTTTGTGTACAGGGTATAAAAATTAAGCAGGATTCGTCCTTGAATATACTTGAATTAAGTATGAAAAAAAATAAGCAAACAAATCTTCAGTTAAGATTTAAAAACTTGTAATAAGTCATAAATGTACTCAATTTAAAATTAAGTACAGCATTTCTTTCTTATAGTAAGACTAAATGTCTAGCCTCGAAATACTTGAAGTAAGTAAAATGGGAAATCAAGGTAAAAAAGTCATAATTATTTCCATTTGAACAAACTATTGGGGCAGTAAGAGTCCGCCCAAATTTCAAAAGGTTACAGTAAAGTTTCATTCAAACTCAAATTAAGAATTTTCGTTCTTAAAAGCAATTTTTGAAATTAGAATTCAGTGGGTGAAAATAGTACCATAATATTGCACCGCTTGTGCTTGGTTTAAGCACGGATTGCTTGATTTTTTCTCTGAGTGTACAATGGAGACCGCTCAAATTCAATGACAAAAATTCAGTGTAGTTGTTGCATGTAAATGATAATTTCATATCGCTTATGTGCAATAGCAAGAATGCAGCACAGGTGATGCATATACACTGCCTGCCAAAAGTTTGAACTCACCTTGACATTTTTTTTGCATATTTGATAATTTCAACATTATTTCAACTATTCAGCATGTTTTAAGGAATAATACATATGATTACGAAAAAAAAATTGGATCTCTTCTTTACTGCTCTCTCTCTCTGCAACCTCTTCTTCTTTCGAGTTTAAATATCCATGACACAGCTAATAAAATGTTTTGGGTTATTGTCTTTTTGAAATGTGAAGTCAAAACCAATTAAACCAGTGCCAAATGGGATGGCGCTTCTTTATAGGATTCGATGGTAGTTCTCTTTGCGCATTATTCCAACTAGTTTAACCAGTTCGCCGATGACATTATAGCTAAAGCAGCCCTAAACCATCACAGAACCTTCACCATGCACCATCATGGTGCGATGCATTGAAATTTATGGCGTTCACCAACTTTTCTACGGGCACATAGTCGCCGTTTGTTGCCAAAATTTGCTCAAATTTTGATTCGAACGGATTTTTACTGATTATTATTCCTTGTGCTGTTGAGCAAAGAGTAAATGTTTTTGACGGTTCATAGCTCTCAAAGTGGCCGTATAACCACCTATAAAATGGTGTTAATATTGCTAAACGATCCAAAACTGTGTGCCGAGAAGAATGCTAAAATACATTTTCATTCAAAAACTAAAATTATGATAAAGGTTTTCTAAAATTCTCATAATATTTACCAAAATTTGCACTCAAATATGTGGAATAAGAGAAATAAGCTTGAATTTAACAAATATTGAAGAATAAATTGGAGTAAAACGTTCAAAATGCCTTACAAATTCAAAAATTTGAAAATAGTAATAGTAGTAGTGTAAGCGATAATCGGATATATGCAAAAAATTTTGTATAAGCGATAATCAGTTGCAATAAATCAAATTACTTGTTTAAAAATTTCAATCGTTAAACGGTGCTGGAAATGTTGCATATAACCGATAATATTTTGACATATATGCAATAATTGCTAATAAGCGATTGACAACTATTTTTGTATGAAAGTTAGATTCAAAATGCATTGCAAAAAGCTTTATTGATTAGATCGTTTAATATGTTCATATGCTAGCGTCGTCATGAATTCATTTATGTTAGCGCCATCGCAATCTTATTAATGTAAAGCCATGCGAGTGTGGCTTTATCCAAGTATCACACCATACGAGCGTGACGGCATACCTTATCGTTTAAGAGTCGGCTAGAACTGGAGTTGAAGAGCTTGGCGAGTTGCTGTTTATTTTGTTCGTAATCACTACTTTCTTTAGAATTCCGCCTTTACCTAGAACCTCTTGAATAAAATTTTGTAACGTTCCAAGTTTTCATGTTCCCCTCCTTTTTTGGAGTCATCGTGATATCAAATAGCGTCAAATCTTTGGCTCGCATGTCTAGTGACTCAAGACCAATGGGCATTGCACACGAACTTCTGGCGATAAATTTGGCGCACGTGACAACTGTGTTTCTTGAAGCATTCAATGATTCTGTTATGAAATTTAAAAATTATTTTGAAATTTTTTGATGACTTCATTTTAGGGATATAATATATCTTAAAGGTTGCGTTGCAGTTGCTTCCCAATAACTTCATGTTACTTAAACCTGTCTTTCTATTCGTATCTAGTTAGTTGCCTCTTAAATGATTTGGAAAAGCAGCACGTAAAAAAAATTTTTTAACCCATACATTACGGTTAGTAAGTTTTCCTTTGCCCTCTCGCATGCCTTTAAGCTTCCGTGATGGAGCTGGTTCTTCTATAAGAGGCACGTTCTATCCATCTATCGCGGTCTTCCTTCAACCTTCTCCTAGGAGCTTCTTCGTTCTTCCGCACAAGATGACGGTGACAGCGAAGTTGCGCTGCGTTAACCCCATGACTATCTTAAAGTCGTCTTACTACTGTGGTTAATAAATTTGTTGAGTGTCTGACAAAGAGAGAAATAGAGGCGCTAATAACACGATTCGACATAACTTCAGTCATTGACGTTTGCAAGAGAATGAAAAATAGTGCCTTAATATTGAGCGAGCATCGGCAGATAGCTTATACGTTTTAATAGATACGCCTTGGTCTTCCTTGTCTATTATTATTCCATGTCCCAAACTCCAGTTCCCAAAAGCGGAACAGATACCTCAGCAAAAGTATGTACTCATCTTCGACTATTGGTTCCGCCTTTGGCTTGGTGTGCATCCATGTTTGTTTCATTTTCTCAACAGTTCACTTTTATATCTCTTTTTATCGCTCTCTTGCTCTTATTCTCAAAAGGTTTCGTGCAACCGCAAACCGGTTTGTTGAGGATTCGAATATTGCAATGGCATCGCTTACTGAAACGATTGCGTCACTTGTGCGGCAGAAATTCAAAGTATTAGTAACAGTCGCTGATCAGCCACTAAAATTGCTTAATATATCAACAAAAATCGATTTCAAAATGGTTAATAGAAACGCAAAGCTTTGAACTTTTACCGCCTACACATGAAAAAGGCGCACCGCCATGATCTTAGCAACTACTAAATATCTAGTATCTAACAATCGCAAATATTACCAATTCCAGAGTCCATATCTAGCATTTATCGATATATCTAACTAGGTAAACTAAAATGTTTGCCGCAGTTTCCGTTTGTACATAATTAATTAATAAATCAAAACAACAAAAAAAAAAAGCCTGAGAGTAAAACAATTGTTATCAGTTAGAAAATTGCTGCCATGACGGCAACTGTTGCCCCAAAGTGGGCGGTAGTTGGGTGGAGCAAAGGGGGGCGAGTGTGTGTGTGCGAGTGTTTGCGGCCAATGTAATCCATCAATTTTTGGAACGAGCAAAAAAGTAGCTGCAACCGCACATCAGAGGTGCCGCCACTAATGTCGAAAAGTTTGATTTTCGGCTTTTTATGCGCACGGATTAAAATGGGGATTACAATATCAAAATGTTTGCTTATGATTTATAGGGCGACCAAAGACAGCAGCCGCCGCGCCGACAGCCGGACTCACGCTGACTGACTGACTCTCCGACTGACTCTAACTAAATGACTAAACATATTTACACACCGCCACCGCCTCCAGCTAGACTCGGCGGTTGCCCGCACTCAACTCGACCATGGTGTGAATCAATCTGTTGTCCCTGTCGCCTGCCGCCTAGTTTCCCGTAACATATGTCCAATATTTTTGTTAGTCTGCATACGTATGTATATAGAATACGTATATAAATATGCATATAAGTTTGTAGCATGAATGGAACGTGAGAAATGTTAGGCTAACTTAGGCCAGTGGTTCAACTGACTAAGCCTGGCGGGCTTTGGCTAGATCAAGCGGCATTTTCCATAAGAAGTATCGTATGTTGTCGTGTAGTTACAGGTGTATGAGCGCTATTGATTCTGGAACTGGCACTGGCACTGGGTCTTTGCTTTGACGTTGATGTATGAAAATGTATGGAGATGTCAAACTTATATACATATTGTATGTCATTCATATTATTAGAGATTTGTATAAATCGCATCGAAATGGGCTTCTATTAAACGATCATTCTAATGGCAGCTCTATGATATAGTGGCACGATTCAGAAAGTTTCTAAATTTATTATTTACCTGAATCACATAGTCAATCATTTGAAATTATGGCTTTGATCTTTCATATATACTAAGTACGCTTTTAAACGGAAGTGTGCAAAACTCAGATTGATAGCTCTTCGGTTTTAGCGTCAACGAGTTTTCAGACTATTAAAAAAGTAGATTAAACTCATGCATCGGTGTACTCTATAAGATCTTTGGCCTTTACCGGGTTTTTCGAATCGGTAAATTTCTTTTCCCCTCAGTTGGTTGTACTGTTAGTGACATCTGTGCCAAATACTTAATACTTTTCATTGGAGGTGGGTCCCAAACCCTACGCACCACCCATTTAGAGCCCATGAAGGGCGTCGCTGCTCACGCAGTTGCTCGGCAACTAAAGCAGCTATCCTGGGGACACCACGTGGAGTTTGTGCGTCAGCTTGGTTAAGGTAGATGTACCACCCTGGCCATAGCCCGGTGAAATGCCATCAGAAGCTTTCACCCTGGGCCACCAGAACCCAGGCTCAGCACGTCAAGCAAGTCAAAGAAAGGGTGCTTGAAAATTGTAGATTGACTATTAGACGCTTTGCTAATAGTTTGGACATATCGTTTGGATTGGTCCAAGCGATTTTGAAGAACGAATTGTCCTTGAGAAAAGTCAATTTCGGCAACGAATTGAATTGAACATCTATTCCACCATTTATTCAAAAGCTTGCTACATGCAACTGCTCCCAACCCTTAGGTGAAAGATAATTTGAGTTCTTTTAAACTGAAAATTGAATTAAGATATTTTGTGATTTCCTTGAAAAAACAAATAATGAACATAAAATTTTTCAAAGGAGATTTCATTTTAAGGTTGACTGCCCGGAAAACATCGGGTAACCGTAACCAAAATCGTGCTGAATAAAATTTTATATTATTCTATTGAATTTATTATTTATATATTTAAATTTAATATTAAGCCGAAACCGATGAGCGATTATTGTGTGCGCCAAACCGTATTTGAAACGATAACAAGAATATTTACATTTTTGAAGAAATTTTATATTTTGTCAATATAGCATATATGCTGTGTCTTTGAAATGGTCGCATTTCGCCAAATCGACTCAATGCAACGGCCAAGGATTCCAAGAAATTTTATCGATAAAAGTTATCAATTATGTTCTTGATTTTTGGAATTTTCGCTTAAACCATTATAACTTTTTCATTTTTCATAAATTTTGCTTCAAACATGGCAAATTTTTTTCTTTAGAAATGGGACTGCTGATTTTTATTAAAAAAAATTTTTGTCAACATGTCGCCAAAAACTTATAGGTCAAGTCGATAAGTTGTCTATGAAAGGATTGTAGCGGCATTCATAAGCTAAAAATCGTAGAAAGAATTAAGTTAATACTTTAGTTGACAATTAGCGATTTGAGTGTAATTCCCTCAAAAATCCAGATAAAATTGAGTACGAAGCGATACTGAGGGATGGTAGTTTCACATATTCACCCATCAGAGTTTTAACATATGAACTAGATCATATTTGGTATAAAATTCTTTTAAACTGAAGCAAGACAATTAATTCCTAAAGCTAGCCTTCCTTAAATTATATCCTTAACAAGAACAACCCATTTAACAAATGAAATATTTTTAGAAGTCAATAATCTCTTATCAGAAATGTATTTCGTATAAAGAAAACTAAAGCCCGAAATTAAGCTGAAAATATTAATATCAAGAAGAAACTATCTGATTCTATGTCAAATCTGTGAAAGAAATTTTAAGACTTTTTTCGTCAATAAAAGGTTTCTATTAAATTCGGCAACCCATTCTTTTTTTGAGTACAAAATCACTCATTTACAGAAAACGCGTTTAATGTTTTTTATTTGCTCCTACCTAGAGGGAGAAAACATGACATATTCCCTTCTCACGCGGAGAGTACACAAGATATTAATATGTATTTAAAATAACATGAAGCAGGTTATAACCAATAATTCTGCATCATTAACTCAAAAATCCGGTTTTTTCAGTTATGACAGTCTTCTAGTAAATAAGCGAAATGATTACTTTTCAAAATCGATACTTCATTAAAATATACAACCATAAGGTTAAGCAATCCGGAATATACTCGAAAAGTACAAATTCTGCTTATACTTTCCAAAACTACACAACAGCTGTGCTGTTATGCTCAAAATGCATCTCTGCTTCTTGGCAATCTATTTATGTAGAACTTGAAATATTCCACTAAGAAACAAACTGACAGCGATCCCATACCAATATGAGCCAGTCACAAGAACTTTACACTGTATATAATGACAAGCAGAAATCTCAAACAGATCCCCAAAACAAGAGTTAACCAGCCTAACTTTCTCAATTTAAGAACAGCTGTTCTGTTAAACGTTAAACAGTTTTGCTGCTTGGGACATTGTGTCCCAAATAAGGAAATGCAACAGCCGAGCGGGGAACTTCGAACTGTTCCAGAAACCGCATCCTTGCTGATTATTAGCTGGCGGGGAAAGCTGCGCACCAGCGCTGAACTGTGCGCACGAAACGCAACCAACACCAAGCCACACCCTTACAGCGGCAGTCAAAAGCCTCAACAGGGGCGTGACCTAAACTAACGAGTAAGCGCGTTAGCCAATCAGCGCGCAGCAACACACCAACGAGTGCGAGTCCAAATGAGCGCCGGCAGCAGCAATGGGTTAAAATGCGCCAAGCAAGCAGCAGGGAGAAGGCAGTGAAATGATGATGAAGTGAAGCCGCAGCCGCTCCTGTTGCAGACGCCGCAGCAGCAGCAGCCGCGGCAGCAGCCAGCACAAATGGATGTTTCACACACACCACGTGCCTGGCATAAATCGCAGAACAATCGATGTAACTTTTGCCTGCCATACGTGCCACACAGTGGCAGCCACAACCCGACTACAACTGCCAAAAAAGAATTGTCATCACACATATTCCCGCACGGCTACTCCTGCTGCTGTCCGTACTCCCCCCCAAGGAGCACACAAAGGCAAAATTATGTTTTGGCTGCTTTGTTCTTTGTGCCCACAAAACGACGATGTGTGTCGCTTAATTTGTTTGGACCGTGGACACTACTGCACTGAAGCAGTGTTCCTTGTGTTTTTTTTTTTTTGCTGGTTGGTCTCGCTGCATTGGTATTGGTCTCGGTCGTGCCTTGTCGTTTGATGCTTTCGCTGTCCTGGTGGCTGGCTTGGCTTGGGTGACTGGGTTGGCTGCTCGTCCGGCATATGTATGCGACATCATGACACCGGGGACTTTGTTACAAGTACTTTACGGTAATGGAGGATTTTCGCTTGAGCATCCTCTAACAAAAATTAATTTAAATCGATATGCTGGAGTTGTGCGCTGTCCTCTGTGCATTGCCTGCCACTGGACTGCTTTTCTTTTGCTTTTCTTTCTTTAGCGGCAGTCGAGTTTTGGGGGGTTACTGTTATACTTGTTGTTGTCGGGATTGTTGTTGATTTTAATGGGGCTACCAGGCAGCTGGACATTTATTAATTAGTTCAGTTCAGTTGAGTTTGATTGAATTGCTGCGCGCAAGTTGGAACGTTTGCAGGCAATGACAATCAGGACACATGCAAACCTAAGACATAGTCGAAACCACGCACGCAAGCTTAGGCATACACTTGAAAAAAAAAGAGCTCAAAAGTTGAAAATAGCTAAATATGAACTAGTGAAATGGCCGAACAACGAATAGCAGCCGAATATTCGTTGCATTTAAGATCGGCACTGAGGAGGTAGCGAAACGCAGGTCCCATAGCTTTTCAGCCTTCCAAATCTGGTCTGCTCACAGTAGTTCATTGGTGCTTCTCAAGATGGATTTGTTGAGTCGTTAGCTGCAGCACGAAGCCAGTCTATCCATTTATACATCAGGAAAAGTCCTTGGGGGCTGTTCATAAATGGCGTCACCAACGAGCGGGTGCGGTTCCCTAAATTTTGACTTTTTGTGACGATGGGGGAGAGTGTATTTCCTCAAAGGTCTGAAAAAATCTTTATATTTTCATGCAATGTTTACATTTCTTTCAAATTCAAACATATCCATCAAGGATCTTGCATCAAATTTTAAATTATTGACTCCTCAAATATCTTCCTTTCGCTTTTACAACAGCAGCGTTAACTTAGTGCATCCTATATACAATGATTCAGTTGATATTCTATTCCAAGTTTCTAGGAATGCTCATTGTTGTTTTTGGTTGCACGGTTTGTGACGTCAGGTTAGGGGGAGGGCGGTTGCCTAAATTTGACTATTTGTGACAAAGGAGGAGGGGGCATATGGGGATTCATTACCTTCAATATGTGGTTGTTCCGTGACGTCACAATCAAAATGTTAATAATATTTGAAAAATCTTTATATTTTCATGCAATGTTTTCTTTTCATTTCGTATTCAAACATGGAATCAAGATCTTGCATACAATTTTTGGACTCTTTAAATAGACTCTTTTCGCTTTTATAACAGCAGCGTTAACTTGTTGCATCCTATCTGCAATAATTCAGTTGATATGCTATTTTAAGTTTCTAGTAATTCCCAAAGTTTATTTTTTATTTTTTTTGCTTAAACGAATTGTGACGTCATACTAGGGGAATGGGAGTTACCTAAATGTGACAAATTAAAACAAAGGGGTTAAAAATATTCATAATTTTGGTGACGTCATTTATTAACAGCTTCAAATCTGTAATAATTTTTCTTAATTTATGAGAAAACTGTTGTTGTTAAAATAGTTATGCGCATGAGGCGAGTCATGTATGTATGTTGAAATATGTTTTGTTTTATTAAGCGTGGTTTTAGAAGCACACACAGGCGAACAAGCCACAAGTCATGCATGTACACGAAAGACCTTTTGCCAGTTTTTTATCTTTAAAGTGGTCCTGGAAAGACATTATCGAATAGAAACCGAAAAAAAGTGTTTTTCGTTGAGCATTTTGCGTAGTAAACCTAGCTGCATGGGTTTCTACCGGGTCTCTATTCATTGGGTCCTCCAATAGCCGTTTTTTTTTGTATATACATACATGCTTAGAAGATAATAGGGTTGAACAGACATCAATCCCGGCTCAACATGGTAGAACACAAAAACTGATGTTTAAAAAACGAGTTTTGTGCATTTTAAAGAACTTTCTACAAATAAAAAACAATTATTTTTATGCTTTCTCTGAGTGTATACACACACTTGCAACACATACGCACTGCTAAGTAGCTCGCTCTCCCTCTAAATACACTCTCTTCGTTAGCAGGCCGCTGTGTGTGCGTATATAGTTTATTGACTCCTTGTGGGAAGTGCTTTTCATAGAGATTTTTACTAAAGAATCTAAGGCCGTTCGCAAATCCTGAAAATTGACTTCGCTGCCTGCGACTCAGGCAACGAAATCAAAATCAATGGCAGTGCCTACAGCGTTGCCGCCATTTTGTAAAAGAGTTGCCGTTGCCGCTTTGCCACAGTTGTTATTGTTTACCGTAAGGCATACGAAATTAGCTCGGGGAATCTCGCACTCATACATATATGACGACAATTCGAGGCACATGCGAAGATGTAAATGTGAATGCCGCACATTTCGGAGTCGTGGTCGTCGTTGTGCGCCTTTTCGCTCCCTAGGAACATCGTATTTCATTTCGTCATGTTTCGGGATTAGGCGGATTAGTTTCTGACTGAGCAATGGCTCTGAACTTTGCAACTGCTGCCAGCGAAACCTGTGAACTTTTTTTCTGTGTCTTTTTTTGGAAGTTACTTAAAAAGGGAAATGTGACAAGAACAACAACAATAACAGCTTGCGTGTGTTTGGACGCAATGGGCGCTGCGCTTTGCATAACTTTTGAGGAGCTGCGCTGTTGCTACAAAAACGTGCAACATGAGGCATGTGGCGCATTAAGTTGCGCGGGCGGTAAAGGCTTCATTTAGAAGGTACTTGACATTTTGTGTGCAGCAGCTAGAAAGACACGCCTAATTAAAATTGATTTTGTAAGTCACGTAGCCGCAACTCTGCGCAGCCATTTTGTTTTATGCTAGCCTAATTGGCAGATAGCAAAGTCGGCAAAAAGTGCTTTATGAGTTATCAAAAGTCAAAGTCTAATTTGGTCTCTCGCATAATTGAAATGTACGCAGTAGCCGGGTAAAACCCCCCACATAAATATCATGTCATCAATGGGTGATAGAGTTACCAGTGTTGTTGTCATTCTATTTGTTGTTGCTGTTATTTGCGTTGTACATTGATTACATTGCCAAGTCAGCGGGTTAGTGTGATAAAATAGGCTTTGTCTAGGCTGATTGGTGGTTCGGTCAACCCTGCCGCAAATGTAATTGAAAAACATGAAAAACACAAAATCGAATCATAAACATAAACTCGGCGTTAGTTGCCACAGACATGGCAACCCTTTTTCGGGCTGGCATGTTATCATTTTGTGGCAGACACAAATTTCATTAGCCACATTTGGGCAGCTTTGACAGGTGTATGGCTATAATACGCTGGGGAATTTAGTACGAAATTAGCGAATGAGTTTATTATAGTTACATAACATTGACGCCTTTATCGATACTCCGCCATCTATGCTTAGATACATGCAAGTCTGAAGTACCGGCATATGCACGTACTTGAGCGAACTGTCTCACAGCGATAACATGGCCAAGTAACAGCTCAAGTGAAATCTATCGAAAGTTCCACAACGAATTGGCAATTTACAAAGCACAACTTCAAAGCGCACCTTCCGCTGAGCTACTTGAAGTGAAGCAGTGTAGACATTTGGGTACAAAGTACTACAGCTTGGAAACTTACAACGAAATTATCTGTAGAAATTTATTAATTAATGGCCACTATTGTTATTTACTACAAAACAACTTGAAAATAATTCTTAGCAACACTATCATTTGCCATCGTTTGAGTGTTGTAACAAGGCGTATGCCTAATATAAGCAATGAGGTCGTAATATATGGTTAGGTAAGCACCTTGTGCATTGTAATTGGAAAACAGGTGTATGGGATTAATTCTAGGAAGAACGTCGCGTGCCTTTAAGGCAAAAAGCAATAAAAATCCTTTTAAGGAACTATAAGTCTTAGAGCTCTACAACCATATTGACATAGTCAAGCGAATGTTGTGCGTATTCATGTAGAAGCGACTGGGGGAAAGGTCTTACATACGGCTGTTGAAGGAATGCGAGAAAGGGGCAGGCCATGCCTCCGTTGGTATCCCTGGTTGGAGAAAGCGCGAGCACAGCAGAGGCGCCTGGAGGAGTGCTCTACGTCAGGCTGTAACACGGTAATGGGTTGTTTTGGCCAGTTAAGAAGAAGAAATTTAAAAAAATCAGCATAACTACATATATTTGGATAGTCATGTCTATCTCATCCAATAACGAAAATCCATTGGATCGATTTACTAGATTAGACAAACAAAATAGAAGGGCTCACTTCAAAGGAAAAAGAAAACAATATTAAATGGCTTCAAGACCAATGTAATAAGTCGTGCAACAATTAGTTTATTAAGATCAGAGATTTCGACTGCTTTTAATTTTTTGCACTCATGAAGCAAAATCTGCAAAGAAATTCAACTTTCTAATATTAAGGCTCATATAAATTTATACACATATAATAATATATATGAATATAAAATAGTGTCTATGATTATGAATACGAAGTAATATTATTCCAGAGAAGAAAATCGGCAGACTTTTGGGTTTTCATAGATGCAGACAAAATCCACTTAAATGTTCTGTCACGTCACGTATCCCTATTTATTTGCTTATATCTTCCATACCACACTGTCAATAGCTCAGGTCTTTAACACTAATTGTATTGCTACTAAATCGTTATCCAAAAATCAAAACAAGAAAAAAAATTTTAGTGTTTCATATTGACCCACTGTCACGTGCATAGTTACGGATTGGCGCAAATAAAAAGATAGCAGCGATTCTCTAAGTTACTTGGGGGTCCACGGTTGTGAAGTTGACAACAACAGCTTCCAGTAGTCGGGTTTTTATATAGCTCATATTCATATTCATCTTTATAATATCAAATAAGAGTTCAAACCTTTGAACCCGATTGTGGTCAGGGCCGTAAACTATATCTTTTATTTGATAAAGTGATTCGTTGGTTTCACTGTCAAATTGCGGACCACCTGAGTCGTCCGAGAGCGGGCGGCAGAGTACCTGATGACCACCCTCTCTTAGGGCCTGTAATTTTTGGATATAAGCTTGAAATCAACTTAGCAAAATAGCCAAGCAATACGATCAGTATCCAACTGTTTTATAGCATACTAGGTGGGTTGAAAAGTAACCTCCTTGACCGCAAAAAATAGCTATGATCGCAAAAATGATTTTGGCGCCTTCTAGTCCATTCATATTTAGGCACACATGTCAAATTTCAGCGTGATAAATTAATTTGTTTAGTATATTTGTTTGTCATAAAAATCTTATTAGAGTCACTTGTAGATTTCTGAGTACTCATAAGTATGCCAATGCTTACGTACCCCTTTAAGCGCTGCTTAGTGAGCATTTCTCCCAAAAAAAAAAAAACTCTTAAATGGATATATAGCACCAGGGACATAAAAAGTATATGTATGTATAAATAGAACCAGCTACTTCCTGAGCTGCTTAGAACACGCAGCAAAAAATAAAATATATGTTTCTATAAATGTGTGTGTGTGTGTGTGTATAAAAAGGCAAATGCGAAATAAAAACGAAAATTATGAACTGCAGAAAAGCTGTTGTGAATTTTAATAAATTTTTGTTGATAAAAAGTATCTTGCTTTGGGCTGCCAACTGCGGGCGAGTGAACAAATCAAGCGGCAGCGCCAGTGTTGCAAAGGGGCGTGTGTTGGGCAGGGAAAAGGGCGCAGAAAGTCAGGAAGAATACAAGTAACAACCAACACACAGACACGCACAAGAGAATACGTCAAAAAGAACAGTTATTTATTTATTTGTGCGCAATCGAGTGCAAAGGGTCCGTGGCAGGAGCAAACGCACACACACACACACACACAATGGCGGACTAACGCAGAATAATGGGATAACAAAACGCCCTTGACACCCAGTAAAAAGACAGCCAGCCCTCAAAAAAAACGCACAAGTAGCCTTATTATTATGAGCATGAGTGTTAGGGCAAACGCAAACGCACGTACGTAATGGCTAGGGGGGCGTTGGGAGGGCGCAGCAGCTCACAAAGGACCTACAAACTCAAACAAAGACAACGATACAGAAAGTTGTACAAATCAAACCCTCGAGAGCAGCCAAATAATAAACATAGCAAAGTACAGCTACGGACTGTTGTGGGTGGCATGCGGCAGGGGGCGCCACGCAATGGGTGCCTTGTATTGCGCGCGCAGCAACTGCAAAGGGAAGCTGAAACGCACACCGAGTTACGCAGCAAGCAGCAATGGCGCACTGTAAACACAGGCGCTGGTATGAGCAGGCGTCAGAGCGAGACGCGTTGAGTTGGCTAGGCGCAACTGCTCACACCAGCGCATGAGCGCGAATAAAGAGACAAGGCGCACGACTTTGGGGGTGTTAACCAAAACAAGCGCCGACTCGCTCTCGCCCAGGCGCACAAAGCGCACTCGTTACTTTTGGCTGCTTGCGCTACCGCTCTCGCACGTGTCGTCGTCGTCGTCGTCGTTGTAGAAGAACAAGCACAAAGCAGAGATAAGATAGCGCGACATGTTCAAATGCTTGGTGCGTTTCCATGCGAAGCTAGCTGTAACTGTGAAATTCGAAATTCCGTTATTCAGTACGTAGTCAGTCGTCGTCGTTTATCGCTCGTGGCTTTTGTGCTGTGTTTACTCGTTCGCGTTTTGCGTTTACCGTTGCGTTGCAGCTCGTTCATAAGCAGAGCAACTGCACGCACTCGCTGCCGTGTGAAATACTCGCCGCATCGGCAGCAGCGCGACACACAATACGTTAATTTTGTGTGTGCCTTTGAATACGTTTTCAATTCAGCTACGTCCTGTTACGCGTGCAGACGCGTCGCTTCCGTTTTTTGAATTTCCGTGCCAACACGCAATCCATTGACTACGACATATAATAGCTTAGTTGTATTTACCCTAATTACGCGCTGGATTAAATTATTAAAACACTAAAGCCGACGCGCATTTGGCAACAAAAAAAAATCAAAAAAAAAAAAAATCACGGCATATTAGAGCAAGTGCCGGCGCTTGTGTGCATGTGTGTGTGTGTGTATACCATAAACGTGTATGTGTATTAGTAGCCATAATAACAACGAGCTAGCTTTGATGCTTCGCATTAAAAACCTATCCATGAGTTACTTAAAATTAATCACTAACATAATCACAGTGATTTCTATTTGAGCTACTCACTCGCTTGCTCACTCTTTTACTCGCTGTGCGCCTAAAGCAGCTGTCTCACTCGCGTGTGCAACAAGCGGTAGCAATAACACCAAATTGTGTGTAAACTATCATTAAAAAAAGGCATTTAAATGCTTTTGTAATTCGATTAGCTATCAAAAATCATAAAAACAGCGCAAAAAGGCGGTTGCAACAATAACAACAATTTCTTTATGACCCACCAAATAGCTCAATAAATACCAAAAGCTAAAGATTTACGGCACAGTGCGCACCCACGCGACATTTCATCAACAGTTTTTTGGTTGTGTGCAATAAATGAATCTATGAATGATTCAAATGTTAACAATTTGATTTATTGACCAAAGTGCATAGATATTCAGAAGTAGACTTACGCCAAAGTTCTCGGCAAGTCAAGTCAAAGCCGTCGCAGTTTTAGACGGAAGCCACCAAGTGGATTAATTTGAATTTTCTCTTTCATAAATCAGAGGTAAGTACCAAAGTCGTAGAGCTAAGCTATATAATTAGCAAGGGATTTCAACTAAGAGCAGAGATTACTTTTTTATGATCTCAAATACGCTAAGTTTATGCGATGTTTGTTGATGATCATGATAGCTCATATAAATGTATATGTAATGTTTATATCAACGAAACGAGTTTAGAGGTTTTTCAAATAGATTTTGAAGCTGAAAAATGAGAAATGTAAGTTTAGAAGAGAGTTTGTTTTGGTAATATGATCTGGCATATGTATACAATTTTATAATTCATAATCGTGTAATAGGTCTAAAATGTCATCAAACAGATAGTAAACCTTAAAACGAACAGTGTTTTTAATAAGTGAGTTAATATTCTAGAATTTTTGGTGCGATAATAAAGCTTACAAAATTCCTAGACACTAGCTATGAAATAACCATTAAACTGATAATTGTATGTTTGGCAAAAGTTTGACCGTTCAGCATCTCCTTATATAAACTTATTAGATTTCAAGCTACTACTAATAGATACTCAGGGCTGTGCCTGAAATCTCTTTCAACCAAATTTCAACCCGAAGCAGTTTTCTGGCATGCCAGATATCATTTTATACCCAATTTCCATCAAAAAACAATTTGTCAATGTATCAAAACTATCCTTGATTAGGCATAGGAAAACTAAAAAGCAAACATCTGATCGACGATTTCTTTAAGAAAATTCAAATAAAACATTAGGCAAAACGGTCTAGAGATTTCTGGTATACCCCGGACTAGCTATATGCTTTAACCTTCAGAGTTACAAATGCATATTATCAAAATGAGTTTATTGATATATCATTAGCTCGTCTTCGGGAGATTTCGCAACAACGTAATGCACTACACATTGTACGTTTAGCAAATACACTTAGCATAAACTTATAGTTTCGTTGTTGAGTCTATTTCGAAACTACTTGATATGTTACGCTCTTCGAGCGATTGTGAAATCAACTCTAATAGCGCTGAGTTATGAAAATAATTTTATTGATCTATCATTAGCTTGTTGTGGGGCAATTCCGAATCCACGTAATACACTACACTTAGCATAAACTCACAGATTCGTTTTTGAGACTATTTGAAAACTACTTGATATGTAATCAATACCATCGGTGTACTACCATAATATTTCAGGTTTAGAGCTTAGCTTACACTTATTGAGTAGTTTCTAGGCTATAAGCCTAATCACAATATTTTTCCTGTATAAAGTGCGAGCTTATCCACGTATCATTGCGCTCTTTGTAATCGAGGTATTACGGTAAAAGATCAGCAAGGAACTTGTCCTGTTTTGGTTAGTTTTCAGGCTATTTTGAAAACTACTTCGTATACCTCAAGAAATTCTGTATTCGTTGAACTGTAAATCGGTGGCCCTAATAATAAGAAAAATAGCATTTTAGTGCTATTTGGAGGTCTACTAGTTTTATTGCATGTACATTTTAATCGCATAGATATAAGAAGAGATTCGCCCGAAACGCCGCTTTGTAGCTGACACTCATAGAGCCATAAAGACAATTTGTAAGGGGGCCTTTGGTGAATGGGGCCGAAATAAGAGCGCAATGCCAAGCAATTGACGTCACTTAAACAATTAGCAAGCAAAAGACATAAGGTCTTGTCTGTATATGTGTGGCCTTTATTTTTTTTTGGCAAACAAAGCCCGAAAAAGTAACATAAACACATACACTCAAATACTAAACTTTAATTTAAATAAAACAAAATTAAATAACAATAAAAACAAGTTGGAAGCCCTAAAAAAACATAGAAATCTTGGCACCTATACTGTTTATTTACCCAGCAGCAAACGTGATAATGTTCGGGCCACTCTCCAACCGAGAAATAGCCGAAAAAATATAGCAGCAGAGCAACAAGAACACAACTTTTAGCTGGTACCATAAAATGACATTAAATAATTTTAGGCATTCTTTGTTTTAGAGCATTATTATGCAAATAAATTCTCAGTTTTTTTGAAATAAAATGACACAGCAAAATGAAATTATTCGGAAGACGGCAAAAAGATACTACAGATAGATAAATACCTGAAAAAGATACCTACTGTTGGTAGAAAATGGCAGCAGCTGTTGTCAGTGGAAACTGTGAAACACACACAGCGTATACTTTATTAGCACTGCGGCAAAATAATTTAACCAGAAACTTGACAAAATGGCTGCTTATACTCTGCATGATTTTAAATACCTTTCAAAATACGAGCATATAGCAGTATTCATTTCAATTTCAACACATCAAAGTCGGCGCTGTATGCGAAATGCTCATAAATAAAAATCACAATGCTCTCAGTTGGCTGAGAGCTGCGAGCTCGGCATAAATCTACTTAAAGTTAAATTATGTTTATTATTGTTATTAATAATAATGCGCAGCGTAACCACAAAACGATTTAATATTACAGCCCCACTAATCCACTAGGGATCAAGTGGAGATCAAGTGGCATTATCAAGTATAAAAAATTTCAATTTGATTTGACTGCAGATGGCGCACAGGTGTTTTTTTTTTTTCAAACAACAGCGAAAGTTAAAATCGAAAGTGACAGTTGAGCAAGAATATAAAATTTATTCATAATTTAATTTTTATAATTGTTAACATTTAGTTGGTTGCTGCCACAAATGCTACACATAGAGAAATACTTTCGTACGTTTTTCAAAAGAGCTTTGATTCGAGAAATGCGGATTGTTGCCAATTCAATCGTTAACTTTATCCATATCCGAGGCAGAGATCTCATTTTTCATTGGAATTACGTGGTGGGTCCCAAACCTTAAGCACAAACCTTTTAAAACCTGTGGTGGGTGTACGGGTCTCGAAAAAACCCATTGTCATTGCAAGTCGCCTCATACGACAAGCTTAGACCTGTTGTGGCGGTATTCTCTAACCCGCTCACCACAAAGGGGAACCAAATTCAAACCCTCTTGTGTTGTTAAAGAACTAAATAAACTATGCAGTCTTTAGAACGATTAATCTATACTAATTATATGTATATTATAAATTCGACAGTAACTCTGTCTGTGTGTTTGCTCGCTTTTCACGCCTAAACCTACTTATAGGAACTGGAAGAGAAACCGGAAGGGAATCGGGAAGAGGGAGATGAAGTGGAATAGTTAGATGAGTATAATATACTTACAAAGGGGCAAGAAGGTTGTGAGCGTACCGATAAGGGGGCGAAACGTAAATGTAGCGCAGATCCTATCTATAACATATATATAAAAGTGAATGTCTGTGTGTATGTCTGAATCCCGTGAGCTCGAAAACGGCTTTATGGTGGAAATATATCTAATTTTTAGTTAGATGTAGAGGATGAAGATGAGAAAGAGAATAAAAAGATATTGATACCAATATCCGCAGCTGGACTTAGTATCTGGATGATAGAGAGAGAGTGAAAGAGAAGAAAGAGAAACGGGAGGAGAACGAAAAGGGGAACGGGAAGAAATATTTGATCTACCTCGAATAGAGCACGAGGGTGGCGAGCAATTTGTAGGCTAAATCCTGAATGCTTCAATCAATTTTGAGTAAAACGAAGTATGCCGTGTTAGCTAGTTAAGTTATAAATTTATATGAATCAACATTCCGACACGCAGAATTTCGAATGGTTTTTTTTTTTTTTTTTTTTTTGTTTCAAAAAACCACTGCCGATTTTGTCACTTCTAGTTTAAAAGCTGAGATATCATTGTAATTGGTTTCTACAGATTTAATCCTTCTGTCATATATGGCTTTTGAAGCCATTTACCCCGTGTGATGAGCGGGTTAGAGAATACCACCACAGCAGGTCAAAGCTTGTCGTATGAGGCGAATAACAATGACACTGGGTTCTTTCGAGACCAGTAGGCCTTACAAGGGTTGTGCGTAGGGTTTGGGACCCACCACGTAAAACCACAATTCCAATGAAAGAATGTATTTACATCAGGCCGTAACGATAACACCGGTTGTTATGGCCAGTTAAAAAGAAGAAGCCATTGCTTTCGCACGTGTTCTTACATGTTTTAAAACCCATAACTATACTTCAGTATGGCTGTCAAAGCTCTACATTTTCACTAAAAGATATCTCGTCATTATAATAGCTTTCAGTTGCAGCAGATTTGAGAGGTACGAAAAGAGTTTTTTCCGATACAAGTATCTTTCTTGCAAATTTTATATATAATTGATTTTTTGAAGGGGAAGCCTACGTTAATTTCAAGTTTTCGGGACTCTGAAGTCATTTGTTTCATTAGCTTGTATACCATTTAGTATTTGCTTCACTTTGGAATACTATTTCATCAATGAAAACAAGAGTAGACTCACTTTATTGCCCTCTGCAATGTTCAAAAGTAGCCAAATATCGGCTTTTAATCGGATCAGCTGTTTCAGACAATTTTTACTCAAAACTGCTTGTTCACATATTGAGTACACGGAAAATCATTTTGAGAATTTCGTTTTTCTTTCTGTTTACTCTTATGATGAAATTGGATTCCGAAGCAAAGCAAATACAAGATTCCAAAATTAACATTTTTTAACATTTTACATAATATCAAAGAAATAAAAAAATATAATATATAAATAAAAAAGCGTCTACTCCTTCTGCAGTTGCCATACCAACCCGTTGTCGCGATACGTACTGACTGGCTTTAGCTACACCCAAAGAGCATGAAATTTAATAGAGTTGAAATCTTGTCCGTTACATTGAGTGCTGAAGAGCGACCACTTTCAGCACAGTGCATACATTTGGGTTTTTGGCCTTTTCTCTTTCTCAATTTTGCCTACAAGCGAGTTGGTCTGACTCACACTTACGCTGTGCTGAAAATGGTTGCTTTTTAACAAAAATGTTGAATTTTTTAACCATTTTTATTTAACGGTCCAGGATTCCTCTCAATTACTTTGACGCTCTTGAAGCTATACTATTCTAACAAAAAGTAGTTCATTGTTAGACTGATATGATTCTTTGAACTGAGTCGAAAAACTGCTCTCATTCTTCCAACAAAATACCTTAAATCTTTTTCAGAGATCCAAGCGATTTGGCTTATGACCCAAAACACTAAGCTTCCAGTCAACGTATTTAGTATGGTTTGCAGCCACGCTTGAAAGTAGAGCTGCAAAACTATCGATAGTGGCGCCATTTGATATTTTCGATAGTTTCAGGAAAAAGATTCAATGATAACGATATTACCAGAGATTCGATGCTATCGATAGTACTATCTGTTTTTTTCCTTCGTTACCTTAGCCGCTTAACAGCGCTTGACAAATAACAGAAATGGGAAACGGAAACTGAAAAAAAAATGAATTTCTGTTTCATATTCTATCTGTTTCAATTCTTTGAGATTGTGCAACAAAGAATAGTTACGAAATGTAATTTGGACACGAACATTCGTGTCGTGTACTGTGTTGTTCTAAAAATGCTTTATTGCGAAAATAAAGCATATAATGCTGCAATTCAATTTCTCGAAGTTGATTTCAAAGCTTTTGTGGCGCTTGAAGAAAAATAATTTCTGAATCCAGTAAAATAACAACAAGAAACATGGTGCCAATGACAGTGACAATGAACAAAAACAAGTACTTTTGACTTGTTTCTGCTTCGTTTTCTAATGAGTACAAAATATTAAAATTCTGTTTCTGATTATGCTTGTGTCGCAAAAGCACTTAATTGGGTTTCTGTTCTTTGTTAAAACCAGCCTTTAGCCTGTTTAAGCTATCGATATCAAAAATAAAAATCGGTATATCGATAGTACTATCGATATTTTTGCGGCTCTACTTGAAAGCTATATATAGTCATCCATGATGGTCGTCTTTAGGAGCGATATTCCTGATTGGTAATTAATCTTCATATAAAATCTTTCTTTTAGTAAGGTAATAATAAGACATGACAGCGCTTTATCTAATTCGACAGTTATTTTTTTAAGTGCACAGTGTCACACTAAGCAAAATTTGACACACTTTAGCATATACTTAGTTTATGAAGAAGCTTGAAAGCTTATAAGAATTTCCCCTCAAACGGGTTGAATGACATAGCTTTGGTCGATTTATGGTCTATTTTATAATCTACTAGATTATTACTACTAGATATGATAAATTTGTGGCTAATTTGCTCAAGGTTATATTGTTTTATTAATTGACTGGTAGCTTTGACGCTTTACAACTGCCTAGTTTATAGAGCTCTGCTTTTAATTTATTAAATATTTTTTACAACTTTTTATTTCGCCTTTCGAATTCCTGCAGTTTATTGGCGATGGAGATTAGATAAAAAAAACTATATCTATAGCAAAAACAACAATTACAATAACGAGGGGCGAATCATCTGCCGGTCAAGTTTTTGCAGTTTGTTTGTTGCTTTGTTTGGCTTTGATAGCGGTTAAAATGGGCCAAGCGCAAAAATCACACAGTAATCAGCGAATCGAAGTCTGTCTATAATGTCGTGCTATCTCGCTCGCACATTGACTTATATGATCAGCATTGAGGTGGAACACAACAATTGGTAATGGCTAATTGATTTGCAATAATTTATGGTTATTTTTGGGCCCACTGTCAATAGTGGTTTTGTTATTTTTAACAAATTTATTAGCACAAATGACATAAATTTATCGCATGTATATATAGTATCTTTGACTGTGTTTTCTTTAAGGCCCCATGTTGGGCGCCTTGTGCTTCACCGTAGTGTTACCCAATTATTGTTATAAAGTTGCAATGTGCTATTAGTTTTGTTTTTGTCATGATTCTTGCTGAAACCGCTTTGCGCCCCAGGTTAGGCGCCAAAGTTGCGTGTAGCGCGTTGCGTGGCATGTCTTGTTTTGGCGTGGCGTTGCAGCAATAAAAATTCACAGAAATGTAAATATTTTTACATAGATAAGATGCGTACCGTGCCGTGTGCGACTTGTTATCTCTTGCCGCTGCCGCTGCGACTGCCTCTGAGGCCGTGCTCCGCCAGTTTCCGATAACAGTTCATACACATACTCTAGGATGTGTGTGTGTGTGTTGGCAACTTAAGTCTGCGATGTCGAGCGCGAGCAGTCGCGGCACCCACTACGATTTACGATTGTCATTACACTACGCCCAGCCAGATTTGAGACTCCGGCACAGCTTCACGGCCAGCAGACACGGCAGCAGTCGCTGATCTGATGTGGTATTAACCCCTTGACGTCTTTGGTGTTAAGTTGTATGGTGTTTGGGTTAAGCTCACTGTTTGCTCACTGTATGGCAAGTTTGTCGAGCAAACTGCCGTCGTAGCCGCCACCGCCGATAAGGTAGCCATGGACATAACAGTTATAACTTGGTAGTATCTTTATATTAAGTCCAAAAATATTATTCTGCGCTGTTTGCTAATTAAGAACCTACTGATTCGCTTTGTCTCTCTCTCGTTTGCAGCGTCGCGCAGCGTTAAGGCTTTGCGACCGCCGACAGCCGCATCTTGGATTTGCTTTCACCACAGTTGGAAGATACCGGCCTCAAGACGACGACATTCTTGCAACACTTTAAGGACGTCGTCACGACGAAGTTCACAGGCAGAGATCATCATCTGCCGCCACTGCATCCGGCCCATCCGGCACACCAGCAGTCTGCGCTGCATCATCATCAGCCGCACCAAAACTTTTCCACCATTTTTCCAACGTATCTAGGCATGGACCGCACCGGCGGCTGTGGTGCCGCTGGTGGTGGTCTGGGTGTGGTCACTAGCTCGGCTACGGCGCTGGGTCCGGGCGGCATTGGCGCAGGCGGTGGTGTGGGCAGCGGCGCTTTAAATGGCCTAGAAGCAATGTCTGCGGAGTCCACAGGCCTGTGTCTGCAAGATTTGGTCAGCGCTAGCACAGCCAATGGCGCTGGCTCGGCGGGTTCGGCTGAGAGCGCCACCACAACCAGCACAGCATTGAGCAGCGGCAGCACTGGCAGCTCGACGGTCAATGGTGGTGGCAGCAGTGCCTCAGGCGCTGATCATCTTCATAGTCATCACAGTCTACACGACTCCAGCTCGTCGGTTAGCATCTCACCCGCCATATCGAGCCTGATGCCCATCAGCAGCCTCAGTCATTTGCATCATACGGCCGCCGGTCAGGATTTGGTCGGTGGCTATCCGCAGCATCCGCATCATGCTGTGGTGCCGCCGCACACGCCGAAACACGAGCCGCTCGAGAAACTCAGAAGTAAGTATCGAATAGAGTTGAGCTTTAACTTATGAGCTATTTACAATAATTGGCATTCGAATGTCTCTAAAATATTAAACTGAAAGAGAGACAGGGTACAGTATCAGCAACTAATTTAAGACTTCATAAGCTACTACTAAAAGTGCGTAACTGCTGTAGTAAATAATTCAAGTACACAAACACTTTTACTTATATAAACTAGGAATAGAATACTAATATAGATACTTTTAGCTATTTTATGAGAATATACCGTTTATATCTCCTAGTTAAAGTCAACATATGACTCGTGTTCTTACGTAGATTTCCATTGATAATGATGCACTGTTTAGCCTCCTAAATTTGTTCTGCCGAAGACTTTTGGCAAAACTTGAACAAGTGAGCCTATTCATTTCTTGAAAAGTAATCGCTGCACTACTACTACTCATACTAGTCATACTGTCATACTACTCATATTACTCATACTAGTTATACTAGTCATACTAGTCATAATAGTCATACTATTCATACTACTCATACTAAACATACTAAACATACTACTAATACTACTTATATTACTCATACTATTCATACCAATCATACTACCTATACTTACTACTCAACCTACTCATACTACTCATATTATTATGTTCAAAAACTACTACCAACGTGGACGTATTGGTTCATAGTATTGCAGGATTACTGTAAAAGGAACTAATAATATATCGCAACCTATTCGCCTAGTTTTTATAATCAAGCTACTCACAGTGTACTCATTGGGTCCTATTTCCCACTACTCTGGACCAAATATCATTCTGACAGTTTTGCGCCTTGAATTTATTTGCCGCTGGCAAAATGTAGCTTTGGGGTAGGGCAATTTTGTGGGCAATTTATTTTGAAATTTATTGGGACTCTCGTTTTCTTTATGTGCGTGCACGTTGAAAATATCTTGAAAAAATTCTTATGCGCCGACGATTATTTGTTCAGCTGTTGGCGACGACCCCGGAACGTCTGCTCCAAGTTGTGCTTTTCGTTCCGAAACATAACAAAATTTACAAGTAATTAATGCGGCCATAATTCACGTCGTCATTGTCGAAAGTTGGCGTCATCTTAGCGCTACGCAGCGTATACGCGATGTTTTTGCTTTCATGCAAATTGGTATGTTGCATTTTAAAAAGTGTAACGCCCCAAAGGGCCCCCAAAACTCCGTGTCATATTATCAACAAGTGTTTTTATTCTCATTGCCTTTTAATAGTCGTCTATGGTGTATCTATGAATATTCGCAATTCGTATTCACTAGCAGCTCAGCAGTGCATAGCTAATGTGGGTGTGAGAAAGAGAGAGAGAGACACACTCAACTGTCATTGGCAGCTGTCGTCTTTTCAATATTCATTCGTTACAGCAATCATTCACGCAACCAATACACACACACACACACATTCACACTCACACTCACTCACACAAACTTGCATATATGTATAGTCGAAATATTTAACATATCGCTGACAATTTATTCATCATTCATGTGATGCGCGTAAATTTCTAAGCATATTTCTCGAGTGTGCAAAATTTCGCCACTTGTCGATTTCTACTCATACGATACATCTATATAGTATCTACTTCTTCTATACCAAATCATATATAATCATATATAAGTTAGTGAGTGTGTGAGTGTCTTTGTAGCTCACTCATTTGCTTTTCATGCATATTCATAATCATTGTGTAATCATTAGCGCATAATCTTCATAAAAGCGTAACAAAAGGAACGGCTCATTGACACAACGACAACAACAATGTTGCATAGTAACAAATAGAAAAAAAACAACTAAACAAATTTCACTTTTGTTGCCTATGTCACGGCAAATTGAACACCCTTCTGGCGTAGTGCCGAAGCCGTAGCTGAAGCCGCCGGCATTGCCAGCATTGCTATTGAGGGTCGTGTGTCAGTGTGGCAACATCGCAGTGGATGCTGCGGCTCTTGGTGCTGCCTTTTTTGGTTTTGGTGTCTGATATTTGATATGTGGCATAATATAGTCAAGTGTTTGTTGTTCCGTTTAAGCTAATTGTTATGGGAGTTTGACGCTCCCTGTGCTCTATAGCGAAGTGTTGGAAGGGAAGTGCTCGACAGTGGTTCTAAAGCGACTCAAGTGCATTAATGAGACATTGCAGTACACTGAACACTTGCAGATTAGAAGCACTCGATTTTAGAAGCATTCGATACTTTTACTTCTTCTTTTTACATATTAAATACGTAAAAATTGACAAAAATTGTTACGGAATATCTGTTGAACGAGTCTTTTAAGTCTTTCGGTTACCAATTCCGATAATGATTGGTTCAAATGTAAAGCCACAATGAAAAGGAATGCTAATTGAACGATATAAAGTTTAAGGTCTCCAATTACAGAGTTCTCAGTTCCTTAAATAGATTCTCTATATAAATGCAAAATAAGTAAATAAATAATTATAAGCACTCGATTTTAGAAGCATTCGATAATTTTACTTCTTCTCTTTACAACAATGAAAAGGAATGCTAATTGAACGATATAAAGTTTAAGGTCTCCAATTACAGAGTTATCAGTTCCTTAATTAGATTCTCTAAATAAATTTAAAATTTCATGTTCAAAAACAAATCTAATTTAGCTCATAGCTTAAGAGATTAGCCGGTTAGGCCTAATTTGAAAAATCTCATGTCTTATCACGCTGAAGCCTTGAGGATTGACTGACTAAATCAAATAAATCCATGGCTAATCAAAAAGTACATTTTTAAATAAATATAAATTAATAAATTAATACTTTGTTGCCTCTAGTAATGCTTGTAAGGAAATGTATAGTAGATTATTATTACTCAAAAAGTTTTATAGTTTTGTAAGAAGACATTCTGAGTTGTTTTACCTAAAGAAAACTCCGTTGTTCCTGAAACTGAGCCTTATCTTTTAGTATATCGGATACTGCATCTGACTTAAGTTGTTCTCTGTAATAGAAAGTGCGCTTTTCTGCAAGTATATGAAGTCAATTTCCCTCCAACAAACAGAACATTTGCTTTTCAAAGAATTTTACTACTTAAAAATTTATTTTTATCTATGCATGTCTGAAAATGGTGGCCTTAAAGGAGTAGAACTATTATACTTCTACTTTCGGCTACACTTAGGATCAACCTAGTGAATGGCTAACCACCGCAGCTAAACTTACAGGCCTCTTCCATCGACTAGTCAAATGAGTCCAACATACTGACATCATCGAAAACTTAACGTAAATTTGTAAGACCATACATGATATCATATACTCTCCTCTTATGTAGTCGTCACGACGTTCAACTCTTTCAACTTCCTTTGTAGGGCTTAGTCCAATGGCAAGGATGCCTGAGTGCTAGGGATGGTGCAACCTTCTCTGATGAGCTAACGCACCCACAACGAATCTAATCAAATCTAATCGAAAATTCGTTGGTTGTTTTCACACATATGATGCATCGACAAAACATCGATGTTTTTAGAGGTTTCGACCTCGATTCGCACGATTGTCGCATTGATGGGAATAGTTCATTTTGGGCTCATGATAACCGCCAAGCACAGTTATTTAAGCCAGAGTATCCCACAAAATTTTTACCCGCTCTCACACGATATGTTGTAAAAGTTGATGCCAGAACCCTCACCAAAACTTTTATATATACATAATTTAAGCAAAGAACAATATAATCTGTGGTATATAGTATTTAGAAATATCTTCATTGATTCGTTTAAGTAAGTTTAAGTATAATTTTTAAATACAAAAGATCAGAAAACTATCCGTATAGCGATGCTTCGATGTATCGATCTACAACGATGTCCATTTTCGATCGATTCTTCTATGGTAAACATCGATGGTTTGGTCTGGATTTAAATCAGTAGTCCAACAATATTTCAACTATTACAGGAACTAGTTCGCCTTGTTGTCGACATTCGACACTCTCATAACAGCTGATTACTAAGTGGGGAAAAGAAAAAACGAAATAAGAAAGTTTGTTATTTTTTTAACGTATACAGTACATTTTTACTTCAAATCAATGTTTGCCTGACTATAACGCAAAGCATCCAAGTGAAACTTATATTCTGCAAGCCGCAGGCATTTTATCTTTCGAACTGTATAGTTTTCACCTCAAATAGTTGCGTTATTGCGACGTAAACGGTACCACATTGAATTTTTGCTTACCGTATTTATATATATATAGTTACACAATTCTCGTTGCCAAGCGAGTATATACTTTAAGTATTAAATCAACAGATCTCTTCCTATATCTGTCACGTTGTGTACCACAAGTCTTTCAGGTTAACAGCCCCACAAACTTTGAACTCCACCGACCCCAAAGTCTAAAAAAAACAATGACGGCACAGACGACGCAGCTGCCTTGCCATTTATTTGCGTGCCAAAACAATTTAACACAAAAATTGTGCGCATTTAAAATATGCACAAGTGCAGTTATCCTTTGACACACAGCAGACACACTCATTCACACACACACACACACACACACACATCCAAAGCCCGGCAGACAGGCACGGTTTACAATCCGGAAGCTACTGCAGGTGCGACCCCGGACACGGACGTAGACACAAATACATGTTGCTAACAAATTTCACTCTGGTTGTTATTATTATTGTTGTTGGCGTTGCATTTGCTGTTGTTGTCGTCGTTATTGTTTACGCTCGTGTTTAAATAATGGCCACACAACGTGCTCCGTGCACGGTCGGAATCAAAGCGATATCCAAAGCCAAACATGGCCACTTCGTCCACTCCGGCCCTGTTGCACATTGCAATTGGATTTTCAATTATTGGCAATTTAATGGTTACCCCATACATAAACACACCCACTCAGACGGACACACTCACACACACAGGCACACACAGACAGCCATTTGTTTGCGTTATGAAAAGTTTAAGTAATACACGTATTTATTTAAAAAAGTTTATTTTTAAACTGCGGCTTTTGATACCCAACAATATAGAGAGTATGCCAGTTGCGTAGACGGATTTCCGCAGGGAATGAAGGCCTTCTAGGCGGTGAGAATCTCGTGCGACTTCTTTTTGGCTCTAAAAGGTGCCACTAGTCTGATATTGTTGAAGATCTCTTAGTTGGCTTTTTAGGTTTTCGCAATGGTGCAGTGTTAACACCGCAGATCGATTTAACGATGGCTTCTATCAGTAGAATTACAGTTGTTCTAGAGATGTTTCAACTCACTTAAGATCTGCAAGGAGTTTACAGAAAGTGTTGCGCAGATATTGCATGGTATTCCATTTTTATATGGCATTCGAAAAAGAATGCATTTTACTAGTTCTTCACTTCGAGAATTAATAAATTGCATAAGGCTGATTCATGGGAAGCTCATTTCTCAAGTTAAGCTAAGAAACCAAAAAAAAAAATTCCAGGGCAGGGATTGGCGACATCATTAGAGACGGCGGTAGTATTTGTGTTGCTACAATAGTATTTGTGAGTCGGCAGAGAAAAGTTGTCAATGTGTTTAGAACATTCGCATTATTCACATTCATGTGTCCAAGAACGTTTTCTTAGTTGCTATAAGCTAATTCTCTGCCCACTTTGCCTACCGTGGTAGCTTATGCGCTGTATATCCCAATCCTGGTGAGCAAACATCCCTGTTTCTACTTGAATCTTGAAGAGGCACAGCGAAAGAATTGTCTCCGTGACTGAAGCGGCTGTGTCTGCCATGGAGATGTGTCATATAAAAGTTACTCTAGTTGTAAGCCGGTGTTGTTTTCCAGATAAAAGATTAATGTTTCAGAGAAGAAGAATTTAAGCAATAAAATCTGAGCATTACGAACATGTTCGCAGTTGCCACTGGCAAGTTCTCTGCTCACATTGCCGATCATGGTTCTAGGGGTAGCTTATGTGCTGTATATGCCAACCCTGGGAAGCATGGTTTCCTGTTTCTTCTTGAATCTTGAAGACGCACCGTGCTATCTTTGTTCCTGCCGAAAAATTCCGCAAATCTGCGATTTCCAAGCGAGTTCGTAGGCACCGTAATATTGTCCTTAAGTTGTGCTAAGCGACTTGCTTCATATTAGATTCGACTAACGAGCGATTTGTGTGTAAAGTGTTCTAAAGTGTGATACATTGTTATGTTGTTGCGTAAAACGATATTAATTATTGCATATTGGAAATATTTCGCATACATCCGATTATTGTTTATATGAAATTACATTTTCGCATTATTGCTTATATAAAAGCGATTGGCTGCTTTATCGATCAATTTTTTGTAAAAATATGATCGGTTATATGCAAACCTTCCAACGCAGTTTATGGCATTTTCGCTATTCCGCCTAAAACGATATGGATTATTGCATATTTGACATATTTTGCATACATTCGATTATCGTTTAAATGCAATAACAGCGCTGCATTTTCGCTTTTGCATATAAGCGATATCTGCTGTATCTACAAGTTCAACTGCAATAAACAGCGTATCTAAACTTTTTAACTCTTTCTTTCGGATTTCCCAATGCCTTTTTTTAATATGCGTTTTTTATACCTTTAGTTTTGAATTTGTTTCATTTTATTTTTGGTCACATTTTTATGTGCTTTGTGCGTGTTTTTATTTGGTTTTCTGCGCTCAAAGGATTTCAAGTTCATGTGCGTTTTATGTATACACTAATTTCCAGTTGATGTCATTTCAACTTTTTTATTACACTATAACACACACACACACACACACCTACACACATTTATATGCTGCATTCGTGTAAAACAATAAAAAACTTAATACACTTTAATGCCGAGCAACTCTTTAATGTCGCTCGGCCATGTTAACTGCCATACATAATGTGTGTGTGTGTGTGTGTGTATCTATGTGTGTGCTTTTGAATTATGTTGTCAGCAGCTGCAGTCATAATTTCAATGTAACTTTGACATATGTTGCACAATTCAAGTTCTTAAATACCAAAGAAAACGACTCAATTTGGCGACCTTGTCTGCAGATTTTACAATTTTCCAACAATTAGACGCTTATCTTTCAACAGTTTTCAGCAACCAAATAAAAAAGTTAGCAAATAAGCTGGAAAAGCAGGGAAAAACGACGAAAAACGATAAGTTCAAGACACACAACAAACCAAAATCGGAGTAGTTTACACACAGTTTACATTGAGTCTTTGTCGCGGTACAAATAATAGATATAGATACAAGTTAAATATATACACTAACATTTGTTGGTGTTCTGTTACATGTCTGCTCCCACTAGATTATATAGTATTTGCCTTTGGCCATGTTTGTTGGCTTAGAGATGTTGCTTCTAGCTGATAAAATTATGAAATTGTTTGGTGTTCTTACCATTTTACAGGCATACTTCTGATGAAATCTTGTTATCTCTGGTTTTTTCGTGTGTATTTATTTGCTTAGTTGGCACAAAGTGTTAATGGCACGTGCGGGTCGAGCAAGCAGTGTTGCGGCCAATCCAAAGAGTTGATTGTAAACGCATCTCCAAAGTAATTTATGCTTATTGAAAGATACACACACGCATATACATTCGTGTAGGGCACGTCCAAGTCTGTTCCAGACACATACACACACACACACACACACACACACATAATCCTGCCGAGTACGGCCGGAAAATGCCAGCTCAAGTGTTTAACGGCCGCTAGACGCTGTCTGGAGCCGTGCACTCCCCACACACTTGGCGCTTGAGTGCGAGGCCCACAGAGCTAGCTTCTTCCGTCTAAGAATTCTTGGGCTACTTTAAATTCAACGTGTGCCTGCAATCTGTGCAGGAGTGCCGTCTGTTTGTATGTATTTGTCAGCTCTTAAAATTCTTTATGAATATAAATACGCTTTATCGATTTTTTGTGCCGCAGCCATTTGTAATTCGCTGGGCGGCTCTTTAAAGCCTAGTATGCAGCAGCACACAAAAAGTGTTGTAGGAATGGAAAAAATTTGATATTAGAATTTAGGCCTAGTTTGCTGCTTAACGGTACAAAATCAAGCATCGCATCAAAAAACTAATATATACTCTTTCCACATAAAAAAAAAAGAATGTGTTGCACATTTGCGAGTTCTAACTGCCACGGGAATTCGCGTATACCCAGGCCCGACGAGAGAGGGGGAAAGTTTGGTATTTCCCTGTATTTCCTGTAATGACTGTCGAAATAGAATTGCTGTACTGCTAAAAAAATTATGTTCCGATGCATTATCTTTTTCGAGTAAAACTTATACTTATATTACTTATACAACACAATGATTCAAGCTCAAGGTGTAATAGAGGCGCCCTAACAAGGCGCACGTAAAGCTCAGGCACCTGGAGCAGTGCTCTATATCAGGCCTTAACACGGCAACGGGCTGTTCTGGTAATTTAGGATGAAGAAGATAATCAGTTATTGTTCCAGTCTATAATGCCACGATATTTCAAAATCGGTTCCCTAAATAGGAAAGTTATACTTTGTCACTACTTTGAAAACTTGTCTCACTCAGCCAAACTTCGAAAAGTTATCGTAACAGGATGACTAACAAGAAGATTAACAAGATCCGACCTATTTTAATGTACCTTTGTAAAATTTGCAAAATAATTCTCCGATTCACGTTTGGCTTGTTGTAAACCTTTGATATGGTATTGGACTTCCCTAATAATCAGACGTGTACCAGAAATCTCCTTCAACCGAATTTCAACCCAATTGCAATTTGTCTGTATGCCAGATATCAATTAAAACCGATATTCAGCCAAAAAGTCATTCCACATTAGGCCAAGAACAAGAACGCATCTAGATGAAGGGTTTTTGCATGAAATTTGAAAGAAAATTTAGGCAAAACCGTCTAGAGACTTCCAGCACACCGCTAAATATGTTGATTTTTCCCATGATTTCGTTTAACGCCGGTTTTCAGTTATGGAAAGTATGTCTTTTAAACAGTAATTGGCAAATTTAAAAGGATGCGATTGCGTTGACTAACATTCAAAGAACCAAGTACTTCTACGGCATTACACATTGCTCACAAAATAAATGTGAACAGCTTTTTATTTTGTGCTGAAATAAGTCCTTGAAGTCTTTAAACTCCTTGAAATGACCAATGTCTACACTAAATCGCTGTGAAATTGCACACATATGTCACTTGTTTGCCAAACTTAATTTCCAAATACAACTGCAGCAATTGCAGTTGTCTAAAGACACAGAACACCCTATCAATTTCCGAGTGCCAACCATGATAATCACCCAAACAGTTCGGCCAGTCATTGGGTTACGCCCACACGACAAGACTAGGCAAAAGGCCCATATATCAATCTAGCCACGTTGTGAGCATAAGACATGGCCAACTTGCTGTCAGACGAAGACCAAGAGTCGTCTCTTCTCTCTCTCTCGAGACGCCACACTGATTTCGTTTATATAAATTATAATGTCATTATGGCAACCACAGCATCAACAGAATCAACCCAACCATTCGCAATTACTGGAGGCTAGCTGGCTAGGAAAACTTGCAGACTTACGAGGAGAGCGTCGAGTCACTTTGCTCCGCTGCCCTGTCTTTCTCATTATCCATATCGTGCAATTTCGTAAAAATGTCGCATTAGAGATTATCTTTGAAAACAAACTTGCGCCGCACTGACAGACGGACAGACCGAGCTGGACATGAACGACGGGTTGGCTACTAGCACGGGTTTTTGGCGCAGTAAATGTCTGGCTGCTTGGCTCTGGCAAATGGGGAAATGACCCAATGGCATCAACTCGAGCAAAAATTTGAGCTGACAGTCGAGAAAATTACTGAAAAAGGCATTGCAGTGGAAAACTACAAGTCCGTGTGTGTGTCTGGATGCTCCTTGGTTGTGTTTTTGGGGCTGCTTCTTATCTATACGCTCTGGCTAGCCAACTAATGAGCTTTTGCTGTTCCTGGTATCCCCGTGCCGGAGACACACTTTAATGCAATTTAAGTTGGCTCGAGGGTTGCTGCTGTCCAGGGCCGGAGCATGTCAATGTTATTGCAGTGATTTCTATGTGTCTGTGTCTGTGTGTGGGTTATTCTTTTTTCCAACTTGGCAAAGACAACACCAGCTAGCTCATTATATTGCCATAACGTATGTCTGCCTTACAAAGTTGGTTGAAGGGGCTGCCATTGTCTTGCTGGGCATTTTTCCTTTGTCATTCTGTCTGGCCTGGTCAGGTTGCTCGGTCCTGGTCCTTGCTGCTCTCGCACTGGCACTAACTAAAGCAACTATAAAGGATTAACTTTGTAGATTGTTGTGATAAGTTTTGTGCCTTATTTTTGGCTTTCACTTGGTTATAAAAATTAACTTTTTGTGTTGTCTGCCTTTGCTTAATTTGTATATGGGGGAAATTTACTGGACAGTACAATAGAAATTAGACTAATTTATATGGTTGGTCAAGTTTTTGGAGATGCCTTCTGAGCAAGGCAACAGACATTCGACTAATTTATATGGCATAATATAGAACTAGAACAATCGTTGGAGGCTAGCTGAGGGAAATTCAACTAAGACACTTAATGTAATATGAGATGCTTGCTGTACAAGTGAAACCAATAATTTCTGGAAATATCTTAAGACTTATTTATAGGCTTTGGCTGCATTTTCTAGACGAGCCAACGAAATGCAATTAATTTACACTAGTGTTCGCTTTGGGGGTGTTCCTATCCGAGGCTCTTATGTTTATTTTACGCAGCGGGTCCCAAACCCGCTTCGCTGCGCACATAAACCCACTATTCTAACACCGGGTGGCGATTAGAGCACCTATCCAGGGGCACCACGTGGAGGTTGTGCATCAACTTACTTAAGGTAGAGACAGGTATCATACTGACCATTCCCCATTGAATGGCAATCAGAAGCTTTCACCCAGTTGCACCAGAACCCAAGCACACCCTAGTTTTCAAGCGGAAAGTAGTCAATAAGATGGAACGACGAACTCTATGAGCTTTACGACGATGGGTGAAGAACCTCCTGCAAGAAAGGTCTTAAATGCGAGGGTCGAAGGGAGGCGACGAAAGAGCTGACTATGCCCCGGCTGGAAGAACCAGGTAGAGAGCACACTAGCTAATTTTGGTATCATTGATTGGAGAGGGCGCGTGCAACACAGAGGCGCCTGGAGGAAAGATGTACATAACGGGTTGTTATGGCCACTTAAGAAGAAGAATTTCCGGTTCTATCGTAATCGTAAGCATATCCGAAATAAGTTTCGTTTTGAATCCCTGATATATACACTAAAACTAGGAAACTTAAAATTGGCAAAGTTACCCATTAAACTTAGATCTTTTCATCTTCCTACATTTAGATTTCAAATAGTAAATTTGTCTAGTCTGATCTTAATTTATGTTGTACAATGTAATAGTAAGTATCGTAACAATAGAGATTTCTTATATGTCACAAGTATCACTAGAAAGGGTTGAAACATTTTCGCGACAGGACAGTAGAGCCAAGAATTGGTGTCACATCAATGGAAATAAGTCAATTTTGAATGCAATAAAGTTTCGTCTGTCAAGTCACTGACTTCCAAATGACATGAATCTCAGTGTCTCCCCCGACAATTTCAACATATGGCACAAAACCTAGCACAAATTAACACTTTTTGCGAGCAAATGTAGCATGAAATTGGAAAAATGTAACCAAAACCGCACAGCAGCTCAATGCTTAACCCTTTATAAACCAGAGTGGTTTAATTTGTAGAACAATAAAAGCAACTAACCTGTCAAAATAGCGCACGAAATCTATAAGAGCTACCTTTAGCTGCTATTCCAAGTGTAATGTGTGTTGCTTTGGTCCGGAGAACGACCCGAAGCCAACAAGGGGCTAAAGGCTAACGCCCTGCACATCGCTCAAATGGCGGGAGTATAACTGTAGCTGTGTGCGTGTGCGTCCTTGTGTGTGTTTGTGTGAGCATCCTAATTCAACTGTCACATTAATCGTTTGTTTTTGGTCACAAAATGCTACAAGTAAAGATTGCTTCCAGCTGAATTGTCCTTTTCCTTTATACGATTCCTTTCCTTTTTTTTTTTTGCGCAGTGTCGGAGTACGCGCTCCCGGGGCGTATGTTTGGTTCCAGTTGTCGCTATCCTTTTGTGTGTTTGCTTGTGAGTTTGTTTGTTTTGGTCTTCGCATATGTATCCTGTGAGGTTTGACAGTGGTAATTTATGGCACAGCAATTTTTTTCTCTTTTTTCGGGTGCGTACGGTTGTGCCTAGTGTCGTGTGTCAAAGTTTTTGTGGAAAATGCTTATGAATGAAAACGTTTGTGGGATATTGTGTGCCACATAAAAATCAAAATCATTGCTCAAGCAAAAATTTATAAGCAATTTTTCTGCATTTTCATTTGCGGCGGCTTCATGATTAATAGTTTTTGAGGGCATAATAAACCCCTAAACCCATTGTTGCCATTTGTTTGCTTTTGACTTTTGTCATTCTATGATTGTGTTTAGCTCTTGTTTTGTTTGTATTGCCCAGCCCCGCGATTTTCCACCGCTTTTCAATATACATATTTGCTTAAACGCCTCTGCAAAATGGCGAACGACTGACGCATATGCCAACTGAAACTGACACTGACACTTGTTGTCACATAATGTGACATGTCCATGTCCAGACCCCGGCAATCTTAAGACCCGAGCTACGCCCACCAAAGTCTCAGTGTTGCGTCTCTCTCTTTCTTGTCTTTGGCTGACCACTCTGGCTATTGACACTTGCCACTCACTTGTGGAAACCTTGAAAATGTGCTTGTAAAACAGTTGGGAAAACACATATGCCACATAATTGGGCGACAACTGTGCCGAGAGATGTCAACGCCAACTGACAGCCGAGCAGCGACACTTCCAACCTGCCAAGATTCTGTCGGAAAAATATCAAATTCAAATTAGTGCGGAACAAAAAGAAAATAGAAATTTGTACAAAAATATTTAAACAAATAAAAATCGCTGTGGTACGTGCTTTTTGCTGCGTTTTTTAGAGCGTGTCGCAGTTTTCCTTTTCTTTTTTTTTGGATTTTGGTTTTTGTATAGCCTAAGAAAATATTTTCACTGTTTTGGCAGGGAGGGGTAGGCGACCTATTTAGGAGCATGCTGTTCAGGTTTGTTGTCGCTGATCGGAATGGGAACAGCAACAACAACGCAAAGGCATAGCTTATCGATGACGAATTTTACATACTCTTAAAGCAGAAGATTGAAAACAAGATGCATTGCTTATATCGATGGTTTTGAAATCTCCGGCAAGATTCATTGTTCAAAAACTCTTATGAGAGACTTCCAGCGCTCCACATTTTCTTAAATTTGTTCCGAAATCCAGTTAAAAACGATATCTTGGATACTGACGTATTGCTAATCGGTTGAAATTTGGTTGAAAGAGTTTTCTAGATTTCCACTGATACTGGAAAGAAGATCAAAGGAACTTATAGCACGCAACATTTACATTTACGCAACATTTTCATCGATGCATCGAAATCATCAATGCTTGGCCTGTAATTTTTCGATGTTTTACCATGCATCGGTACAACATCGATGTTTTTAAAACCATCGAACATTTCAGCATCTTTTACGCAGACCTTTGCGAAAAAGTCCCCGCGGTTAGTGTAGAAATGTAGTAGCAAATCGTCTCTGGTTCAAGTTACTCCGATATTTTACTAATTCTCAGATCAGTATTGTTGAAACTTATTTTGGGACTACCTTTAGACGATCAGCATCACAATATTTTTATAAGTACTCCACATAAGTTTATCGAATTTAAAAAAAAGATCCGTTTTTTTTTAGTGTTATTCAAGAATTTACTTTGATGATACTATGCAACAAAAAAAAGCTTATGTCTAAAACATACCTTTTCCGGTTTTTTAGAAAAAAAAATTTGAGTTCATTGCCCTGTTCATTGCAATCGAATCAAGTTAGACCAAAACCGTCTAGAAAACATTGATTTGATATTAAATTATCTTCAATTCGAGCTACAGTTCATCTCGATCGGTACTAAGCTTTCCGAGTTTTATAATATTTGCTGACTTGGCAACTCTTGCATTTTTTGAAATAGCGATAATTTGAAAACGGTGCTAGAAAATCCAAACTGGTTTCTGGATTCGAAATCAGTGACCTAAAATTTACCGAATTTAGCCATAGGCCTTTAATTGAGGCCAAATTTGTTGCATATTGTAATTATCACAAATTGCGATAATAAGGCGCTTCACAAACATTCGCAAGTAGTTCTTTGGGTAAACTTTGGTTTATCCACTTGAGAAGTCAGGCTTTAAAATGAGAAAACATATTTGACGACTGAATGGCATATTTTTTCATTTTGATACTGACTGAAGGATACGGGACTCCGAAGCCTCTTTCTACTAGGTACAAACTTGAATGCATAGCGCATATACTTTCACAAAACTTGAAGAGTACCGTGAAATATCTTCAGCTATTAAAAATCATTTTAGAATGTGTGGCAAATCCATAAAAGTTGCAATGAGGCGCAGCAGCCAAAACTTAAAAAAAGAGTGTGCTTGCCCCCAAAAACAGTTTCTAGAGATGGTACATATAAGAGTGCCGCCAAACAGCATGTGACTGCAATGCCAGCGGCATAAATTAAGTCACTAAAGAGTCAAGAGAGAGAGAGCTAATTGAGAGTTACCATACGAAGTAGCATCAGCACTTGCTCGAGGGGTACTTGAGATGCTCTCCATAGGGCGCAACATGCTCCATGTGACATTAATGACACGCCAGACGTAACGACTACAAACAATTTCACACCAAGCTAATTGTTTCAAAATGTCGCCATTAGTTTTGTGTGTGCCACAAAGATACTTTAAAAACCACATAAAACTGACAACATGTGAAAATGCCATAAATTATGCATTAGAAGGAAGCAGAGATTTAAAGGCCACGACCAGGTCGATTGACTTCCTGCCATATGGGCACACACCTTGTGGCCAAATCAATTGCCTTTGGCCATAAATCTGCCAAATGTTCGGGAAAAAATGTGCATAAATAAATGGCTGACTAATTAATATGAAAATAGGCGTGACTAACTACGGTAATTAGGTATTATGGCCAAGAGAATTTATGGAGGCGCATTTGAAACCCCCTTTCATGATATGTCTATTACACACACACACACATTTGAGTCAGGAGCTTCGCTAGGCAACTTTTCACATTAACCGTTGGCGGCTTCATTTAAACAATTATCCATTGCAGTCTTTCATCTGAGCCCTTGCACTTTAGCCTTAATCGAGTTAACCAAAAGCCCATTTAAAAATGGCTCAGGGTCAGTAAGCAAAGAAAAACACCCATAAATCCTTTTATGAGTCCCTTTTATGGCATTTTAAGTAGCGCCACTTGGTAACAGCTGCCAGCGGTGTATGTCTAGTCAGTCTGGCAACGCTGTCTATACATTTTGTTGCAGAATTGTTATTGTAAATAAAAACTTTTGTTAAAACATTAATTTTTTGTATATTTTTTTGCCCTTTGCTGGCTTATTCTTTTCAGTTTGGGCCGAAACTGGTGATTTTCGTGATAGTCATAGCTCCATGACCGCCGTAGCAAATAGTTTGGATAGTACACATCTGAATAACTTTCAAACATCGTCAACATCAACGTTAACGAACCGAAGTCGGGATCGCAAAGATGGTGAGTACTTTTTTTGGAGAAGAAGATTATAAAGATTAGCAGCTTTAACAGCGGTATACATGCGTGCCTGCTCTAACCAACAGGCAGAGCAGTGAATGAAAGAAAGCAATGAATATTTTATAGCTATAGCGTTGTCACACCAACACACCATCACACCAACACATACACACACACGGCATATTCGCGCATCTTTGTTTCACTGAAACAAATGCCATGCTTAATTTTCCGTTGCTGTCATGACTCAAGTTTTACAGTTATAAAGCTCCTACACTCAAAGGCTACCCAAATTTCTAGCTTTTTTCATAGCGATAAGAAACAAAATTTATAACTATTTCGTGTGGAAGTCATGCTCTCGCCTTTGTCGGCAAATTTACTCAATCACCAACGTTTAGTTTTCGATTAGGACTGCATTGATTTGCGATGTGACGACGACAACGACGACGACGATGATGACAATATCGATATCGTCATCGTCATCATCATCATCGTCATAGTCGTCGAGCAACCGAAAATAATATTTCAAATGCCACTAGTTTAGTTTGTTTGATCAAGTTAAAGGCGCGCGTGTAGCTCGGGTTGTTGCCTCGAAAGGGGGTTTTGGGGTTCGTTTACCGTTAAAGAGCGCAAAGCACGCCGCCATGATCGATGACATGCCCGAACATACATTAACGGCTTGTAAATCTGGTAGCTGCCCGAAAAACTAGGCTAGCGATAGTCGGCGTTTTGCTTTTGAAGTGCTACTGTGACTGGGGCGGGGGTTGGGGGCTTTGGTGGGCTGGTTTTATCGTGTTGTTGGCGTCATTTGAAGGTTGCATGGCAATTAGTAACGCCATGAGCTGTCCAATGAGTTGTGTATTCTGGCTGTTAGGGGGCATGGTTGGGAGTGGGATTTTGAAGATACTCGGTAAACATGCAAATTGTGCACAATTTTCGGCAAACTTTGATTATGCGACGCAAAGATTATGCAAATTCTTGATGGGCTCTCGCAGACTTAGCCCTGGAGGCTGCACGCTTGGTACAGAGCTGAACATTTACAGAAATCAGGAATAAAGTAGAATCAGAACAAAGGTTACTTATATGTTAACATTTTGTAGTCTGAAAGTATCTCTTTTGAAACAATTATTTCAAAATAATTTTTCTTCTTCTCTTCTTGAAGCCATAGTAGAAAAACGCTGAGATGAATCGTTGTACTCCTTTGGAGACACTGTCAACAGCGGCAGATTGTGATATCTTTGCTACTATTGAGTCTTCAGCTTTTTAGGTACTTACTTTTTAGCCTCGTTCACCTCTATCTAACTCTATAAAATCCTCATCATTGGCTTCGTCTTCACGCATCTTTGTTTCAATCGCTGATATTAGAAGTAGTGTAAATGTGGTTTTTTGCTTAGTCGTTTTAGCTTTCTAAAAACTTCTTTAACTGGTCTGAAAGCTAAAGCTAAACCTACCAAATTCCAAAACATATAGTGTCATATTACGGCAGCGTTCCATTATATTTCTGGAAAGAGGACAAAAGCATAGATCTAGCATCGAACATGATTTTAATGCTTATCCAAATATTCACCACAAAGATCGACACACTTTTGCATACGCTTGAACCAAACACTTTTGCTACTTTAAATGAAGTGCGAAAAACGATTACCAGTTTTTTCTTGATGTGATGTGAAAATTTCTTATGTCAGTCGAAGTGTTTGGTTTTTGCGAAAAAACAGGTGACCGCTTCAATTGATTTATCCGCCTAGAACTTTTGTTGGATTTGACTCATACAGTCGATTGATCTTTAGTTTCGTGGTCATACATATAGATTCAAGATTAATCGCCTGTTACGATGTTATATACGTCTTTTGAAGCACCGCAGCTGTATTTTTTTTTAAATTTCCTTGTACCCATCGGGTCCAGTCTTCTTCTGTGGATGGAACCAAAGAAGCCTCCATTGCACGACATCTTACATGACAATCTTGTGCAGTTAGTTCACGTACTGCATTGATGGTTTCTGTTTCAAATTAAGTGTTTTTGGACGTCCTTCTCGTTGGTGAGGGAACAACGGCTACGATTCTGCGAACCACCTATAATTATATTATTGTCAATTCATTAAATTCATCGATGAAAAGTTGTCGAAAGTTGTAGAAAATAATCGCAAAAAAATGTTCACAGTTCAATTGCCGAGGTAAACTGTTCAAGAGAATTCTGAGAAAACAAGAAGCTCTCCTTTTACGCTTAAAACTACTTAACTTTGCGATGCAAATTTCAGATTTGATCTAGCAAAACTAGAATTGCTCGTTCCCATAAAATAAACGGCAGCCCTCATAGCATAAACTATAGTAAAAAGTTTGCTGGATAATTTGTATCGAATTTCCAATAAAAACTGAAAGAATTGTGTCATATGAATATTGGTAGTCGTTTAAGAAGTTACTACCCAGAGCTAACTGATAAGTTATACCTCGATATGACTTCGCAAATTGCAATTTGCACTTTTGCCAGTAGCTCAGTGGTAAAGGCAAATGTTGCAACTGTGTCGTTGTGGCGTGTGTCGCCTGCTGCTTATCAATTATCAAGAGATAAACTGACAGACACAGACACTGGCCATAAAAACTTACAACTCTTGAGCAAACAAATTACAGCTATGCTTACCTTTTACTTATGACTATTTATTTTCTCTCTTTCATTCTGTTCAGGTAATCGCACAGTGAACGAGACCACAATCAAAACAGAAAACATATCAAATTCCGGGCATGACGAACCGATGACAACCACAACCGATGAGCCCAAGAACGATAAGAAGAACAAACGTCAGAGGCGTCAGCGTACACACTTTACATCGCAGCAGCTGCAGGAGCTGGAGCACACATTTAGCCGTAATCGTTATCCGGATATGTCAACGCGCGAGGAGATTGCCATGTGGACAAATCTCACAGAGGCTAGAGTCAGGGTAAGTTGTTGCCGCAAATAACTTTATATGAGTACGATGTCGACTGTAAATGTAGCCGCATAATTTGTTATTAATTGCAAACCGACCGCAAATTGTAAACACTCGGATACATTTACGCACAAACAGATACAGATACAATTATTCAGCAATTACTGCGTTTGGCTGCAGCCAAAATTATATTAAGCGCCAACCGCAGCGCGTCAGCTCAAAACATGCAGCAAAGACCGCAATCATGAAGCGGCGACCGCAGCACGCAGCGCAGAGATACAGATACAAACCGATAGATGGAGCTACAGATACAGATACACAGCGCCAACTCGTAAATATGCTAGCGCTTTTTTTTTTTCTTTTTTGGCCAAATGGCAGTTTGAATTCAAGCGGCTTAAGCCGCAACCGCGCCACCATTTTGGATTGCATTTGCGACCCACTCGCGTTTCGGGCTCTGTAAATTTATCGTGTTTTTGTTTGCAACCGCAGCCGCAGCTGGGGGTGAGCGGTGTTGCAGCCACATTTACTGGCTCTGCTGCTGTGTGTAAAGTTGCCATAAATTCCATTGGCCCCCAATGCGGCATAGAGGGTAAAACTTTGTGCCGTTGCACGGCCCTCCCTCGAGTAGCCATCATGGAGCATATTTTGACGTTGGCATATTGTAGCGGTTTTTATGGGCTTTTTGTGCGCATTCTGGCGTTCTTTGGTGCGCCTGTGAACCAAGTTAGCTAGTTGCAAATGTTGGCACAACAATGTGTTAAGCGGCGGACTCAAACCGAGTCTGTGGCAAGCAAAACTGAGTAAATGCTTGCCACTTTCATGCGGATATATTCTTCTCTTGACACAAACTAAAAGGGGTTTATCTTAGTTACGCATGTTTTGTTTCTTATTATTGAATTGGAGTTGTCAATTAGAATTCCGGTTCAATATGAGTCCAGGCCCATTAAGAGAATCTGTTTTATAGGCGGACTTCTTAGGCAGGTAAAAAGAAAACAAGAAGTTTTATATCTCTGCAATCCTAGCCAGCAATCTGCAACAAACACTCTCTAGAGCTTTGCCTATTAGCCAGAACTCAGACACTGGCTGGTGGTCATCCATTCTGCGAAAATTACATACGTATATAGAGAGTAAGAGAAAAAAGCGTTTCACTTCTTCAGTATTCCCCAGCACTTAGTCCAAGTAAAAGTTTTTACAAACAAGAACCTATCTAACTTAGTAAAGCTTCAGACAGGATATACATAGGCTACCAATCTTTCTACTACGGCACCACAAAGAACCTCTAATTTCCTAATGGGTTTCAGGCTACCGCAACTGTTTTAGATCATCTAGCCATTGCAAAATTCCTCCGAAACTTGCAATGACAGAGAAAGGAGAATGACTCGACATTGTCATTTAGACCTAAACATGATAATGTGAGCAACTTTCTTACGGGCTTTTGGCTTTCTCAAATCTTTCGATTAAAGTCATATCAATAAACCCTGCAGCAATAAGAAGTCTTAACTTTCGTTAAACTTTTCTAGCATCGTAAAGCACAATCTTCGTAAAACTCTTAAATTTTGTAAATGTGTCTCATGTGAGACTCCCAGCTGTCAAGGCCTATTTATTTACAGCATTAAATTTCCATGAATTTTAGTTTTTTCTGAAGAAACATATCTACCATATAAATACGGTAAGGAAAAATTTGTGGACTCAAATGGGTGGGGAATATGGGTGAAATTTATATCATTGTGTAGGGAATTTTCATAAGAAGTGCAGAATATCCGAGGATCCGAATGCGGTGTTACCACTAGTTTCTATGAATATAAAAAAAAGTTTAACGTAAATTGGGTTGCTCCATTTTGTAGCTCCTGGTCGCCGTTTGCGACGAATGAAGCAAATAGAAGATTGGTAGAGATCAATGAACAACGTGCTCAAAAATGGAAACCAGAGTAACGAATTAATAACATTTCCTATCAAAGTCTCCTTTTTCAATTTAAGTTTTGGGATCAGCGTCAATCAGTTTAAAATCTGTCCGATTTTTCTAAATTTTCATTTGAGGTACTGAAGCTGAGATATGCCATCTCTTGAAGTTTCAGTATTGAACTTTACTATTTGATTTGGATTCACGTCATACACTTTTAATTAGCTTTTTTAGTTTTTAGAAACTTAGCTTCCTGCTATTACTTTTCTTTCTCTCAAACACGCACCGAAGGTTCAAGCTGCTTGCTCAGCTGCATCTAGACTGAAGACTGACTACTAATGCCGCTATGGATACTTTTTCTGCTCATTTCACGATTTCGAAAGTAAAATTTCATTAGTTTAAATTGAAACGGAAATCAAAGTGAAACAATTTGGTGTTGAAAATCTCTGTCAAAAGGCATAACAGCGAATGTATGAATGCAATGCAAAGATATAAGCTCACTTTAACAGATATAGCAAATATGCTTGAGTCTGTCGATTGTGCGTCAGATATTTGTATGGTCGTTATGTTTGTCTAATATCTGGCATGTCTACAAATGCCATAGATACAGACACACACAATATGTATCTAACAATAACAACTTGAAGCGATGTCATCTAGTATTGTATTAGTACTCAAAGCAGAAGTAGAGTGTTCAACGCTATCAGAGACGTGTATGTGTGTATGTGAGTATATGCTTAGATATTGTATCTTACCTTAGAGTAAATCGTACAAACTCAAGCACCGCATAACAGTTGTAATTGTTTGTAATCGATAGTTGGTAAACAATTCAAGTTGTATAATGTGGCGCCAAGCGGTAAATATGCGTTGCAACCAAAGCAGCTATCTGGCCTAGAGCTATGCTATTTGTTGTGACAGTAATAGTAGCTACAACCCGCTGCGTATCCCATAGATACATTTGCTGCGCCTTGGCAGTTGTGACTGCCAAATGATCGATGATAGCGCGGCGTCAAAAGTGATGATCATCATGATGACGATCGGACGTGAAAGGCCTGAACAGCATTTGAAACGGCGTTAATTGTAAGTAGTTTTTGAGAACTGCGTGTAACTGGCAATCATTTCCGTTTTATCAATCAAATGTTGCAAATGCTGCCAGGCAGCCCTTTGAGTGGCCCATTTACGGAGTTTGTCATAAAAATGCAATTAGCCAACAAATAAAAAACATCTGCCAGTAGCTGTTGACAAATTGTTGTAGAACTGTCGCATTCTTCATGGTTTTTCTATGCAAATTTTACAGCCAAGTTGAATCTGTCTCGCATATGCCAGGAATTTGTACACTTGACAGGCTAGAGAACAACTATAAAGAAATTAGCTGCGGCCTGGGTTGACAAGTGCAGCAAGTTACAGGGTTGTAGCACACGCTTTATGCGAAATTATGTCAATCGAAACATGTGTTGCCAGAGAGAGAGAGAGAGAGTTAGAGACACAGCGGCAAAGTGTCATAGCGACATTGTAAGGGGGGGTTCGGAAAATGCATAAAATATTGATACAGTTTGTTTTATGGTCCATTATATGCTGATGATGACAAAAGGTTGTGCTACAACCCTGCTACAGCCATTGGCTTTTTGTGGTAAATGTTCCAATAATGTAGTCAGTACACACAAAATGCAAAACAATGTCGCACCAATTTGTCAGCAGCGTTAGAACAAGCTGGAAACGAGTCGCTGTATCCAGCCCTCGTCCAGGGTTGTTTAATGAATTAGAAACCGCACAAGAATTAATGATCATGAGATCGTAGCACTGCTCCGTGCACAAAGGGGTGGCGGCTATAAAAACAAATACAATATTAGAGAGTGTTTGGCCTGGGTTCGGGGTGACGCACACACTAACATTTGACTGCAATAATAGCTAGGCAATAAAATTTATCAAATATACAAAAGGATTAGCCATTGTATGTAGTAGTAGTAGACTTCTATATAAACGGCGCTTTATAAATCTGGGTGGGTTTAAAATTGTCAGAGCAATGAGGCAGCAAAGTCAGCAAAAGCAAACAAACTGACATACCCCGAAGCATGGGGCAAATCATTTCTAGCTAGAGACGCCCATGATAGCTACTAATCTGGGGATTTATATGCACTGCCCATTATGGCAATATGTTAGCATCCGAAAAAAAGACTTTTCATTTTTTAAAGTTTCTTTTTTCTTTCTCGGAAAATCAATTAGTAGTTGGGAAAAAAACCTATGCACCATTTCCACCACAAATGGAGTGCTGCTACAGTACATAAAACGGATACGGAAATTGCCAGCAACATGTCGTAATAGAGTTTACTTCTTTTTTTTACAGTTAGTGTTTGTCAGGTGTTTTCAATGGACTGGAAACAACAACGGGCGACATTTGAGCATTGAAAAGCTATTACGAGTGCTACACTCGGAAAAGAGAAACAAATGGCATCGAAGTAACACTCATAAAAGAGCCGCAGTGATGGGCAGTTAGTATGCATAGCTCGTAGTGGAGTAGTTGTTCTTCCACCATGGGCCATTGCATCCTTTTATTTAGACAAAAGTCAAATATGTACAAATCTGTTAGAGCTTCAATCAATGTTTGCGTTGATACTTTAAAGTTAAGATACTTTTTTCTTTTTAATCCAAGTGGGAGCACTCTGTTTCTTATGTGGAATTAGTGTTACGGACGGGTCACTAGCGCAATGCAAGCTACTGAGCATTATTAGAGAGTGAACTGTAAATAATGTGTCCTGTCACACACAGTTCACTTAATGGTAGCTACCAAAAAGATATACAGGGAATACAACGCAAAAGTTGGATATTGTGAGCTATTTGAGCTATTCAACAAAGCAATCACCCTGGCTATACCCAAGTGTATGGCAATCAGAAAGCTTTCCGCATACGCACCTCTGTGAATAGCCCCATCCCCCAAAAGTCAAAGTTAAGATACTTGGTTTTCCCTAAATTTTTTCCAAGCCCTTTATTATTTTATGTTTGTTTTCCTAAAGTTTCCTAATTGTCAAAAATTTAGTAGAAAGGTGAGCAAATTAGGCCGAATACCGCAAAGTTTGCTAGCACTCTTAAATGAATTGCCGTTAATTATACTCTCCTTCTTAACTGGCCATAACAACCCGTTACCGGTTTACGGCACCTAATGTGCTAAATACCTGGTACTTCCTGGGCATGGTCTGCCCATTCGTCGCCTTCCTTTCTCAAAGGTCTTCATCATCGCCCGATAATAAGTCGATAATATGTTCTCTCCACAAGCTCAGGGATTACTTTGCATCCACTACCAGACTTTCCTCTGCATCTCTACAGAAAGACGCTCCGGTATTAAAGCCTTCCGCCAGAGTCTTTACTTTTTGGGAGAACTTCCAAACGTCATTTTTTCTCCTGCAAATCTCTAATTTCGTTTTTTACGCTTGAACTGACGTCTATCCAACTTTATCATCTCACGATAGACGCTTCGGTTTTAAATCTTTCAGCCATATTTTACTTTTGAAATAACGTTCTAACGTCATTCCAGCTCCTTCACATATCTGCTCGCTACCTCTTTTCCTGCTCGCGTTTTTTACGTCACTCCACCTTCATCATCTCCCGATAGTGGAGATCCTCCTGATCGTACCATTAGTTCCTCAGCAGTGGACATAGTAATGCATCGATAATTCGGCCCTCGAAGATTACAGTTTTTAATGGTTTCAAGATAAGAAATATTTATGAAAATGAGAAGTGATACAAAGACCTACCTGTAGAATCCTTAGCGTGCGATCTTGAGACATTAAATACAGTATAGGCCTTGCTAGTTTATTTGGCTATTGTCCAAAAAAAACCTTCCCAAATGCACCATAGTATATACTCTTATAAGGATTTCACTTTTGCTGTCTCTATAACAAAGTGCTTCGCACCCTTTGCAAGAAGAGCACATAAAAAACGTATTTAACTGCAATTTGCAGCCATCAATCAAATTGGCAAGTCATGGAAGACCCTAGAAAAAATACCAAAAGACTCAGCAGTCACTTTTGCCACATGGACACATTTGGCCACTCATATACAGTTAGTTTGGTTGTTGTTTTTTTTAACAATTTTACCTGATGAAGCGTTGCCGCCAGCGTGGTCTAAGTCTGAGGACCAGCATACCGTGTAGAGGAAGGAGTGTCATTGCTGCTTTCATCAAAACCAATTAGGATTTTCTGCTTGAGTCAGCAGCATCAGTTTTTTTCCTCTCTAACTCTGGTCGATGAGTGGAAAATTGCGCTGGTGTTTTTTTTTCAGTTTTCCCTTTGCCAGTAGCCATTTCCATTTTTTCTAACGGCATCAATTTGCCATCATGCAAACGTTGCTATTTTTTTTTATTTTTTTGGTTTTTTGCTTCGACCCTAACAGTATGAAACTTTCGCTTAAACTTCAACAACTTGCTAAATGATACGTGAAAATGACAGTTGACGAGATCGATGACGTTAGTTTTGCATGGGGCATGAGGCATGAGCTGATGATGCTTATGTATACTGATGGAAATGATGATAGTGTTTGGAGATGGCGTTGTTTCTGACGATGATGATGACGCGGCTGATGCTACTCGATGCTGCTGGTTGAGCGATGTATGTACCTTGACAAATTGACACATTGCTTTGGGATATTGAAATTTGTTCCGTTTTGATTTATGTGTGAGAAAACTAAGTAGAAAAGTTTTCGACATACTTTAAAGGCTTAACAGGAAAACGCGAAGTCTATGGGATGTTTACAAAAATTGTTGATTTATAGATAGCTGTTAGCTTTTAAAAGCCAAAACTCATAAAATATCGCACTAATTTTGAAAGCCCAAAGTTTCCACTATTCGTTATAAAACAGGACAAAATTGCTTGTGTAAGTAAAGTAATGAGTCAGGTGCACTGTCAAGATTTCGAGCTATAAAGTTTCAGCTCTTAACCCATAAAAGATTTCTCATTATGAAGTGCTGCCTAGGAAACCGCACGGAGTTAGTTTGAAAGTTATAGGGATTGGCTGAATGTAGTGCTATCTATAGTAAAGTTAAGAAGAAGAAAAACTAGCTAGCAAATGTATAAAATGTACTTTTTGACTGGATTCCTGCATTTTCAGCATGGAAATGAATGAAATGGACTGCTTAAATTAGGAAAGAGCTAGGAACAGTTAACCCGAGTGGATTACGTTATTTAACTTGAGCTTTTGGAAGGAAAATGAGAGTTATATGCAGTGTTATCTATGATCAACTTCGTCTTCTAAATTGGCCATAACAACCCGTTACCGGGTTCTTCTTTGGAATTGGGGTTTTACATGGTGGGTCCCAAACCCTACGCACAACCCATTTAAGGATATGATCAACTTAACAAGTGAAAAAAAACTGCGAAACTAGAAAACAGATGAACTATTTGACTAGATTGCTCAATTTTCGGTCGGCACTGGACCCAAGTTAGGCCAAGTGAAAGAACTTCTAACGGATTTTTAAGGCTAAAGATACACACAATCGGCAATAAACTTTCAAATTTGCGAAAAATGCGAAAATGAGTATTAAGATACAGCGATTGTGGCTATTAAAAAACTTCTGCTGCAATCAAGCTTGCTTGTTTATCGGAAAATTTGACTACAGACTTGGGATCTGATTATCCCACAACCAACTGCAATTCCCACGCTTCCGCTTACACAGTAAGTGACTAAACAACTCAATTAGTTTTCCAGAATTTTCAACACCTAGCCGTAACATCATTGACTTGCCGGAAGTCAACCCCAAAACGTAATATCCCATTGCTTTCTCATGCGATTTCAATTAGCTGCGCAACTAATTAGATTAAAGCAATTTTCAGCCGAATAAATGTACATTAAATTGGCCAGTGTTGGCAACACATTTTCCACTTGTTAGTCGCGCATGCATGCATGTTTTACTGTTAGTTGACTTTTCCCACAAAACAAACAAAGAGTGCAACCTCTTGGCCCAAACTTTGCATACGTGCAACACGGGCAACGCGTGCCCCCATTTAGACATGGCTCGTTCGTGACACGAGCCGTAAATAGTACCAGGTTGGCAATAAATTTCAACCCTGGAATTGTGCGTTGATTTAAGTACAATGCTGAAAACGAATTACAAACGGATTACAAGCAATGCGGCAACAAGCGATGGGCCTATGATTTGAGCCAAGCCATGAAATGGCCAATTTGTTGCTGGGAGCAAAATCTAATGGGTTTTGTGTGGGAAAATGGGCATTCAATAGAATACTTTAATTGGCTACGGTACCGTTTATGTTTTCTTGCGATGCTGCAATCTTAATGATGCTACTTTACTAGTTTAAATTGGCATTGATCTTTTCACACATACGCAGTTATAGTTTGTCACGAATCATTCAAATATACAGTAATCAATCAAAATGTAACAGCTTCCGTTCGAAATTTAAAGTTTTTTATAAGAATTCGTATTAAATCAAAAGTTATTAATTAAATTTAAAAAAAAAATGAACTTTGAGTTGATTTTATAGAAACGTTGGGTGGCGTCGAAACTTTAGTGCGTCGTAATTTTTTGCCAAAGGATTTCAGTTAACCAACCTCTGAGGGCTTTTAGTTGGCTTAGCAAGAAACAGGTTTTCTCAATGGATGCCCCTTGGCAGTCTAAGAGCCTTTTTGTACTCTATAAACAAAGTGTAAAAGGGTATTAACAATTTGTGCAATGTATGTAACAGGCAGAAGAAGGCGTGGCAGACAATTTATTCCATGGGCAAAATTTATCAGTAGCAATAGGCGGGTCGATATAGCCATGTCTGTCTGACCGTCCTTTAATTGTTAATACCCTCTTCGATCTACGTTAAGCTTTTATTATATTTTTGTGTTTTAAGACGTTGACTGAAACATAGTTTTGACTTTCGGTACTAAATGAATATACATCGTCTTCGATTTTTTATTTCGCTAAATCGACTTAGTACCACTTCGATCTCCTATCGACAGGGATCTTTCATTTGATCGTAAGAACTCTCCCAAATTGCCATTTGACACCATAACGCTACTGAATTTTTTATAAATTCGGTGCTGAATATCTTGTCAATAAAGTATGTCTGGTAAGTCTATTGCTATTGTAGGACCTTACTCACACAGAGAGCATTTAAACTGACCTGATTTTATGTATGATGATATTCTTTACACTCTATAATTATAACTGCACTCTGCACTTGTAAAACGCACTTGCACTACTTACAATATGCATGAGTTTAAGATTGAGGCTCATCGTCATCAACCAGCGCCATAAAGCAAAACGGGAAGGAGTAGCGTCTTATATTATATTTACTTGCCTACTGAGACCAAAGTAATATATATTCGCAAGAGTGATTCTCGAGAAGTAGGTAGACGAAATCCTTGATAACATCAAAAGTATAGTTTGCAACATCAATCTGAGAATCTATCTCTACTCGAAGAAATCATATACTCTTGTCTTCTCTTTCAATGGCCGCAAAGGCTACAGTAATTGATCGCTTTGTACGACCAATGATATTGATATCATCAGCGTATGCAAGCAAGTGGACACTCTTATAGAACATAGTCCCGCTCCTATTTACTTCGGCCTTTCGCAACGCACTCTCCATCACAAAGTTGAAATGGTTGCAAGAGAGGGCTTTGCCTAGTCTGAAGCCGCGCTCTGTAACAAAAGTTTCGGAAACGTTCTTTTCTACCTTGACGGAACTTTGCATGGTTACCGAACTGAGACGCGATCCCTCAACGGGGCATCAAATGCTGCTCTATAATCGACAAAGATATAGTGGGTGTCGAATTGGTTTTCTTGGGTAGTTGTCAGGATTTGGCTTAGTGTCAACGGTGGACTTACCAGACATGAACCAGGACAATGATAAGGTCCGACCAGTTCTGTCGCAACTGGCTTCATACGCTCAATAGGGCCTTATAAGCGATATAAAGAATACTGCTACATACCGTGGGATCACTCTTCTTGAGGAGCTGTTAATTGCTTATCTGGGTATAATTGACACTTAAGCTACTTCCACAACGCAAAAACCCTTGAACTTATGTTTATATTTTAATCCCAGTATTGGTTAAGCTTTAATTATTAAACGTTTTTTCGGAAAAAAAAAACTTCCGTATTCGTTTCATTTTGACTCTCTTTGTGAAATCTGACAACAGCGCATTTTTCTGGGCAACTTAAAGCCAACAGCTCTTTAAGACTTTGTTCACATGAAATTGCAATTTTCTAAATAAGCAAACTGAAATGTTAAAATAAAGCACTGCCAAGACGCACAAGCCACAAGCCAAAAGAAAGAAGAAGCAAGACGAAGAAGAACAAAAAAACTCATCAAAATGCTGCCAACGTCTGCGCAGCGCAGCGCGACGCTTTTGTCATTTGTAGTAGCTGAGCGCAGCTATGGCTGTGTGTGTGTGTCTGTGTGTGTGCGTGTGTGTGTGTGTGTGTGTGTGTGTGCGCTGCGCAAACTTCAGTAATAAATTACAAAGTTGCCATTTTGTTTTTTATCTCTGCTGCCGCTGCTGGCGTCTCTGTCGCCTGATGTCTTCTATTCGTTTGCTCTTTCGTTTTGCTTTGCTTTGTGTACTTTTTGTTTGCAAAATAATTTTGATTTATTTTTGTGCCCACGCCAGCAGCAACAACAACTACAACAACAACAACAGCTGCCTTTTTTGTTTGCCTTCACTTTTTGTGCTTAACTTTTATGTGTTTGCTTCTTTTTGCTGCTGCATACTTTTGGGGTTGGTTCGCAGTCAACGTCGACGCCGACGCCGACGCCAACGCCGACGCCAACGCCGACGCTGAGTTTATTTATATAAAGCTCTCCATTAAAAAAGCAAAAGCAACGGCAGCTGTAACGGTAACAGTAACGGTACCAACAATGGCAGTATTTATGTATATTTGTATTTATAATTACTGCACATGCGTATAACGGTGCTGGGGCGCCCTTTGTTCGGGGGCGGCTGTTATTGGGGGGAGTTTTGTAGCGAAAGAGGTTTGGCGCTGCAGACATTATACATAAATTTTACAAGTCGGCTGCAATATAGTAAATTATGCATATCGCGACATTTGAGCAAAACAAAATGGCGCACAGCTTTAACTAATAACACGCTCTATTCCTATCTCTTTCTTCAAACGCAGGTCTGGTTCAAGAACCGTCGCGCCAAGTGGCGCAAGCGCGAGCGTAATGCCATGAACGCTGCTGTGGCTGCTGCTGACTTCAAGTCCGGCTTTGGCACACAGTTCATGCAACCCTTTGCCGACGACTCGCTGTATACATCATATCCGTACAACAATTGGACCAAGGTGCCATCGCCGTTGGGCACCAAGCCCTTTCCCTGGCCTGTTAATCCACTCGGCTCGATGGTTAGCAGCAATCATCATCAGAACTCGGTTAACTGCTTCAATACGGGCGCCAGCAGCGTGGCTGTTAGCATGAACAACTCCATGCTGCCGGGCAGCATGGGCTCCACACTGACCAACACAAATGTGGGCGCCACACCTTGCCCTTATACCACACCCGCGAATCCCTATATGTATCGCGCTGCTGCCGAGCCCTGCATGACCTCGAGCATGTCCTCCAGCATAGCCACTTTACGTTTGAAGGCCAAGCAGCATACCACGGGCTTTGGCAGCCCCTACTCGGCGCCGTCGCCTGTGTCACGCTCCAATTCGGCGGGTCTTTCCGCCTGTCAGTACACGGGCGTTACTGATGTTGTCTGAGAAAACGCACTTGGTGCTTTGCTTAATCAGCATCAGCACCACTTGCAGCACTTTTCCGGCGGTGGCGGTGGCATGCAGCATTTAGGCAATAATGGGCTGCAGCAGCATTTGGGCGGCAATAACAACAACAACAATGGCCACAACAGCTTGTTGCATGGCCACAACAACAACAACAACAACAACCACTTGCTGCTGGATCACAGTGATTTGGGGCTAGTGGGCAGCGCTGGCGGTGCTGCGGCGGATGAGGGCGGCACGGATGACAACAACAAATCACCGTTAACGAGCGCCAATGGCTTAATGGCCGCTGCCGGACGCGCCAATGGCAATGATAATGGCGAGGATGTGGATGAGGATGTTATAGATTGAGCGGCTTGCAGCTAAATATATATATATATATAGGAAATTTAGGCATTGCTCTATAAATAAATAAATGCGTACAGCTAAATTATATACCAAGGTATAAATATAAATAAACAAAGATTTGTTATTGTAAAACTGCATAAATCTGCTAAATTTAGCATTAAGCGTATTTAAATCATTTTTAAATGTAAAACTTTGTATGGCATGCTTAATTGATAAATTGCTAAAACTTTTTCAAAGAACAATAATTACATTTAAACAAACAAAATAAATTAAAAGCAGGCCCAAATTGTGTGCAGTTTTTAATTAGTTGCAATAAAAGTAAAAATAAAATACTTCAAAATGCAAAACTAAATAATAAAATACAAATGTAATTAAAAAAAAAAAAAAAAAACAGTGCAAATTTGTGCATTACTTTGGCTAATTTGCATTTCTGTGTTGAGATTAAATGGTAATTATTTTAACCTTATCATTTACAAATTATAAAAACAAATCGTCAAAAATATTGTATTGTATTAAATTTAAGTGTTTTTGTACATAATATAAAGCATATACTTAGCCATAGACAAGCATATATATAGTTAAGCTGTTCACACTTACCAAAAAAAAGCAAAAAAAAAAATATAAAAACTAGTAGCAAACTGTAATTATAAAAGAAAACTAAAAATATTAAACATATATAGCATACTTTTCTTACAGTGTTCCGAAAAACTAAGCACATTTTTTTTCCTTAACTAACTTAGTTAATTTTGTGTTAAGAGCAAATTTAGATACCAAAAAAAAAATATGGTTACTATATAATAACACTATGCAACAAAAAAATGCCTATGTCTAAAACATACTTTCCCTGGTAAATTTTCGGTTCCGGAAACTTCTTGGCTGCGCATCCGGAAACCATTTTAGATTTTCTAGCTCCGTTTTCGAATTATCGCTATTTCGAAAAATTCGAGATTTTGAAAGTTGAGAAGTCAGCAAATTTCATATATCTTCCAGGGTTTTCATATAGTTTTTTTTTTTGTACGGAAATCATGGCATTTTTTCGATATTCCCTAATAACTCATCCATTTCGCTATCGATTTTGCTCAAATTAGTGTTGAAATGTTCGCATAGAATCAATCGAATCTAAGAATAACTCATTAAAATTTTTTTGTACTTTTTCATTTAATTCATTTAAAGTACAAAAGTAAAACAACAATTTTCAATTTTCGAAATAAAAAAAATTGAGTTTACTGCACTATAAGTTGCAATCAAATTGAGTTAGATAAAGCCCAACTGAGAGATATTAAATTACCTTCACTTCGAGTCACAATTTAGCTCGATCGGTAGAAACCTTCCAAGATATATGAGATTTGCGGACTCCGCAACTTTCGAATTCTCGAATTTTCCGAAATAGCGATAATTCGAAAACGGTGCTAGAAAATCCAAAATGCTTTCCGGATTCGAAATGAGCGACACAAAATTTACCGGAAAAGTTATGTTTTAGTCATAGGCCTTTCATTGAGGTCAAATTTGTTGCAAAGTGTAATATGCCACCCAAAAAAAAAACAACAAAAAAAACCCCAAACTTATCAAGTTAAATGTATTGTAAAACACAAACCAAAAACAAAAGTAACTATATCAAAGCGTAGCAGTTTTTAAGGAGTTGTCTAGTCGTATAACAAAAGAGCATAAAATATAAAACATTAAACAAAAAAACAAAAAAAAAAGCTGACAAAGCGCAAATTACTAAAACTATATATAAATATAATTGTAAACTTAATATTACTAGTTATAGAAATTAAATCAGAAACAACAAAAACAAAAAAAGAACAATAAAATAATGGAAAAAACAAACAAGTTTTTGATTGGGCGTTTTATTTGCTTGTCATATATAATAAATTACCCTTAATTATATTACAAATTATAAAGCGGTCAACCACACACACACACATTGTCATAGATAACAAATGAGTTTTCGAAAAATGCAAAATTAAAAAATCAAATTGTAATTTATGCGCCCCTGCTTTCTGCCTCCATCCACAGTTCCAAGGCAACTTCGGCCCGTAAGTCTTAATAAGCCCCAGGACGCAGGTCAGGACACTGCTGCCACAACGCGAGCTAGTCAAGTCATCTGAATTGAGCACACAATGTTGGCATTGCTCTGGCTCATTACCCCTTGTGGTTTTGCAGCGTACACTGAGAGAAAAAGCTGGTCGAATTCGGAGTTTTGCTGAGTTTAATGCTTTTCAAGAACGTTGTTTTTCGTTTTTTTAAAATGTTATTTAAGCAATCAAGGTTAGAACAAGGTTTTTTGAAAAACTAGTCACAATTAACTTCTTAACCTGCCTGAAGTTCAAGGTCAAGGCATATGTATTACAAGGCCCGAGCCAACAGCTGACGCTCACTCATTTTTAAAGGCACTATTTTTCATTCAGGTGCATACGTCAATGAGAGATGTTGTGTCTGAGGACCATTATAAATAACATCCTATAAAAAGGCATGCCATAGTTTGGCCGAGACAAACTGGATCTTCTGGGAAGAAGCAATAAACTGACACTTAGGTTGACCTTAAGTTCCCTGAGGGACTAGAGCCATTATATGCCATTGGAAGACATATGGTTACACGGTGCTCCGTCAAGCTAAAAAAGAGCTTCTCCGAACCTTTTGATACTAAGCTAACTTTCAGAAAAGGCGATGGCTTCCCTTGCGGCCTCAACTACCTTTTGATGGTGAATGTGTTGCGAAAGGCGGAAGTACATGGAATTGGGACCATATTCTAAAAGGATGTCCAGTTGCTTGCATTTACAGATGATATCGATATCGTCGTTTGTACTAAGCGAGCAGTTACCGTAGCCTTTGCGGCTATTGAAAGAGAAACTACCAAGGTGGGTCTGGTGGTAAAAGAGAGCAAGACGAAGCACAATCTTTCTTGGAGTAGAGATACACAGCGGTTGACTCTCAGATTGGTGTTGAAAACTATACTATATACTCATCCCAAGATCTACTTGGGAATTTAAGCCGAAATCCTCTCTCGCTTTACTTTCGACATAGGTGTTGCTAGTGGTTGTGGGCCGATCTAAACTACGGAAGAAACCCTACAAAAAACGCTTTTTGTGAATCTTGAACTGGAACACCGCTTGAACTGATCCCAAGATCTATTTAGGAATGTGACCCTAATAGCTACCTATATCTAGGTTCGAATCAACAGAATCTCTGTTTGATATTTTACTTAAAAGATAAATATTAGGTTTAATATTTTTCAATGGTTTCGCGTTGGACAGATATGCTCCTGCTTATATACATATATATGCATTTGTTAAAATTGTTCTATAAAAAGCATATGATTAAAATTTCCGTCACATCGGTTATTTAAGGTCAATTCAAGGTTAAACAAAAACAACGCAAATATTTTTCAGGTAACAAATGTAAATCTGTAAATCGAGTTAAACTCTTGCACCATTCCTTTCAAGTTGCTGGATTTGGCTCACCCCCCTCAGTCACTTAAGCATAACTCAATTTAAAATAAGATAAGTTTTTCGCTAAGTGTAGTTATTTTTGGAACTAGCAGTTTTCTTGCTAGCTCTTTCAGCGGGCAACTGGTGCAAAAAGGTCCATCCATCAATTTATTCATTACAATGAAGTTATGTCGAATTTATATGCACCCCGCCGCAGACCACTGTCCCAATGTCTATGTCGTCAACCCCCTGGCAAACGCCTACCATGCTCGCACATAGCACATCTCTAGCAGGGTGCGGACGTGACGGCAAGTAGAAAATCACCGCACAATAAAAATAATAATAAAAGGACATGCTGTTTGTAGCCTATGCAAAATGCCCAAATTGTATTGTCAGTGCGCAGGGGTGCTGGGTGCGGGGTGCTGGGTGCGGGCTGCTGGAAGCCCTTACGCAGAGGGGGCACAAAGTGTTGTGCGCGCCAGAGGGTGGTGTAGCGTCAAATTTGAATTTCATATGCTTGGCGCTGATTGAAGGCAGCCGGAGCTAATAAAGTGGCACAGAGTCAAAGGAAGCGCGAGAGCGGGAGATACAAAGAAAGACGGTCAGGATCCCGCTGGGTTAAGCATCGTTTACCGGGGGCAGTGGCACGGTCGTTGGGCGTCCATTTGATTTATTTTATTTCTTTTGGCGTTGTTAATGTTTTAATAAGATTGATTTTATTGCGGCTGCTGCCGCTGCGCGTGGGCGTCAAAGGGTTAATAAGTTGGCCTGCCTGCTGTTTAACATTGAGTTTATTAGTTGTTTGTCGCCGAGCGAGGGGGGTGAGCCGTAGGCTATGGCAATTTCAAAGGCGCAACGAAATTGCCAATTAAATTGCTTGAGCAAACAGTCAACACAATAGCGCCAAAAGACAGATTGAACTTGTTTCGGGGGACAAAATGTCGCCGCCCCGATGTGGCCCACATTTGCGCTAGTACATTGCGTAATTAACTTTTTGGCGTAATTAATGCCAAGTCTAATTATTGTTAATCACGCTCAGCCACGCCAGCCATTGCACAAAAGACTTGCTCTGTCTCTAAATATATGAGCTTCAATTAAAATCAACAACATGCCAAATGAAATATTTAACATACAAAACTTCTACTTCTATGCATGTAACTGTCTGCGTTGGTGTGGCGTTGGCGCCATCTTGAAATTTTCTTAAGACAACGCATACAACGCTTGCTGTCAGCCATTACTTGACTGCCTGCCGGAAGCCCCTCCTTTTGACCCCCTTTAAGCAATCAGGCAACCAACAAAACTGACAACCAACCAGACAACTTTTCTGCCTCTGCCTACTGAAGATGCTGCGCATCATTTCCCATAATTTGCTTTGTCAGTATGCGGCAGCTTCATCATTATTACTGCTGTTACTTGTTTCGCATCGAAACTCGTCATCATCTTCATCATCTTGTTCATCATTATCATCATCTTTGTTGTTGTATTTTTCCCTTGGGTACTTGTCTTTCTTAACTCATTGCGTTGGTAATAAATCTTTGGCATTCTCTTATCTGCCACGCACAGCTGAAGAAGCTGCTCCGACTCCTTCTTCCGCCACATCTAGAACAAAACCTACTCTCCACTTTGGCAGTTCGTTTTCTGCTTCTTATGCTTTTCTTGGCCCTGCCGAACTGCCACATACATATAACTTAGTTGCTCAAAGTTTCAGTTTTCCGAGAACTCACACATACGTACACTGGCAGAAAAATTGCGTATTAAAATAATTAATTAAGGTCAACAAAAATGTTGCTTTTGTGATGAAAATCCTGATTTAACGAATGCATGGGCACTCGTACCCAAGCAAAGACATCTGACATCTTCATTTCAAAAACTACTTGAAAGTGCTCCTAAACTATTAAGGTATTCAAATGAGCTTCGACGATTTAAGCCTCGTGAAACCATATCGAAGTATAGTTATAACTAAAACGGCACCACGCTGTTATTTGAGACTTGAGTTTGCGGCTCGAAGGCGTCAATTTCGAAGACCTTGCAGCAAGACTAAAACTTAAGAAAAACTTGCTGTCTGTTTCAGACATAAAAACGAAAAGGGATTTCACATTGGTGAAACTCCAGCGGCTATGATGGCTAGGTCTTAAAAGCGGATGAAGTAATTGGGCTCTCACGTCTCCGTTGAAAGGACCAGGCTCTTACCCCTAGTGGTAGTTGGTGCAGTTAACCAGGGCGCACCACGTGGAGCTTGTGCGTCTCCTTGGTAAAGGTGTAGACAGGGATCTACACCATGTCCACCAGAACTCAGGCCCAACCAAATTGATGAAAGGCATTTATGCAACTCTGACACTTACCTTATTGCTGTCAAGATACTCATGCAGCAAAGCAAAGCGAAGACGTTGGATCCAGCACAGATTCAAAGCTGGACAGTGAGCTGAAGCCTTCTGCGCACAACTCTCTGAGCAGCTCACTAACCTAACTCAGAACCTCAAAGCGCCTAGGGAAATTGGGTACCGCATTCGATGGAACGACGCACATTATGAGCTCTACGATGACATTGACATAGTGAAGTGAATTAAGATCCAGCGGCCCCGCTAGGTAGGTCATGTCGTGCGCATGAATGACGAAGCTACTGCGAAAGGAGGAAAGGAGAAAGGCGATGAAGGAGCAGTCCATGTTTCCGTTGGAAGAAACAGGTAGAAAGCACGCTAACTATTGGTATCAACGATTGCAGAAAGCGCGCACAAATCAGAGGCGCCTGGAGGATTATGCAGTTAAGCAGAAGATTTCGCCAATTCAAGCATTTTCCAAGCAAAGTTTAAAGCATATTTTCTTTAATTGATTAATAATAATGAGTTCCTGGAATTAGTCGAAAGTCTTCTAGAATACCATTAACGCTTGCAGTAAATTCTTATACTCGATGTGTTTAAGGCGAAAAGTGTTCTGCGTACTCCAATTACTAGGGGAATGGTTGACTTGATGGAAACATTTTCAACTTATGGGCAACGAATTTCTGGCTTTCGTCTTCGGCAAGTAAAGCTATAAGGGTACGGTATCAATTTGTATATAGGTAATAAGCTTTCAAGCCGAATTTGGTATTAAAGTCGGGTCATCGGCGCATTGAAGACAGCCGTTTAGACAACGATCTGTGTGGCCTTGGGCCTACAGAAATCTTCTTTCCAGAGAGTTAGCGAACATGTACATATATATTACGGCTCGGCGACCATAGCCGCATATCTACAAAAAAGACACTAACTGTTCGATTCATCTATTCATCTCATATATTAACCACTGAAACCGCTGTGAGGCTGTGGTACAACTCTTCTGTATCTGGATGGCAAGCAAGAAATAAATTCTGAAGTAGTTTCTTTCGAAACAATATCTCGGTTGTGTTGGAGTTTTCAACGCAGCTTGTAAGAGGAACGTCTTCTGAAAAAAGGTGCTACCGAATCGAAAAGCAAGCAAGTCACAACCTAAGACCAAGTTCTAAAAGAGATGCTGCCAAAATATGTAGAACATTCATTTACTTAAGTAACAACCTTATATATTAAAATTATCTTAATCAATCCAGTAAAGAGCATAACTAATAAACTAAACTTGCTATATTTTTGCTCTGACTGTACACATGCATATAGTTGGCCCTAAGCCCAAGTCAACTCTGAGAATTTTAATTTCAATTTCAGTCGTTTTTATTGCCAAGTCTAACGCTGGAATATTATTGCAAAGCCAAATGCAAATGAAATAAAGGCAAAACATGTAATATAAAGTATAAAAGACAATAAACGGATAAAAAAAATAAATACCTCTTAATAGAGCTGAGGAGAGTAGAGGAAGACAGACCCAAACTTATGCGAACCCGCACATAAAACTTGACACCATTTTGTTGCAGGTTTTTATATTGCATGCACCATATATAATATTGTATTATTTGAAATTTACTTTTGGTCATTTTATGATCGCAAATTTTGACCTAAAAATCATAAAAATTGTAATCAAAAAACGGGCGTGCTCAGTTTATGAGCCACACGGACGCTGGCATGGGTTAGAGCAGCGCAGCAAATTCTAATAACATTCTAAGGCCAAGGATGACCCGTAGGTCGGAAACAGAACTTGTGGTAGACGGAAACGGAAGCTTAGCGCTTATGGCTTTTTAATGGTGCCGTGTGTCGGTTTTGTGGCAAATAAAATGGCGCACATTAAAAGCATGTTACGAGCAGCCCGAGCAGCTCGAACAATTCAGCGCAAATGCATTGGCCGGAGGACACAGACAGGACTTGCCAAGCCGTATTGAGGTCATACATGTTGGGTAAATAAAAAATACATAAAAATATTTAACGAGCATAGAAGGCACGGGCATAAAGAATTGCAATAAAAATGGCGTCAAATAAAACTGACAATATTGTCATGTACGCCATTTTGTTGGCGCTGGCCCCAAGGCCCAAAGACAAAAATTTTAATATACTTAAAAGGCATAAAGTAAAATCATTAGAAAAATAGCAAAGTACAAAATTACTTTAAATGGAAAGGCAGCAAAGGGGGCAGCCATGGCATAAAATGGAGCTGTTTTTCTCCTATTGTACTTCCAATGCCATTGTTGGGGTTTTGGTTTCGGTTTTGGTTTCGGTTTCGGTTTTGTCATTTCAATTCGCATTATCCTTTGCACTTATTTTGCTACTGCTATAGCGCTATCTCTCTTACGCTCAGTCTATGACTGCCCTTTGCTGTGGTTGGGGTCGTCTAACCCCATGTACAAGAGCTGCCATTTAGAGCTGTAACTGTAACTCGCTGTAACTGCCAGTGCAGCTCTGGGGGTGTGTTTCCGTAATGGCGGGTGTGCCGTAGTCGTAGTCTTCGTCGTCGTCGTCGTTGTCGTTGTCGTTTTCCAATGCTCTTCTTCTTCTATTCCCCCCCTCATGCTCTCTGCCTTGGCTACCGAGTAACTCGTATTGTCATTGTGCAAATAAAATATGTCACGACTCGCCCACTCCAATAAGCGGTTCGCCTTTACAGTGCTTTTGTTACCCCCAACCCATGCACACTTTTCTAAACCCTAACACGCCCCCATTCCCTTTGTAAAGAACTGTGTGTGAGCTTGTGTGTGTGTGTGTGGTATGTGTATCTAACCTATTGTTACCAGTTCTCATAATAGTCATTGTACTTCACATACAATCTATACACTCAATGAGCACACACTTCACATTATTATACTTCTCTGTGTGTTTGCGTTTATTTTTAAACTAAAATCTGTTTTTAATAAACCTATATGTAAGGAATGACTGTACTTTATTTGTAATTTAAACTTGAAATGCTATTATTTACGAGTTGAGCAAGAGTTTTACATGAATTATGACGGCTAAAGCCTACAGGAACGGACGCCCTCTGCTTTTAGAAGTGCGCTACGTGCCACAGGAAATAGTAGAGTTGTTTTGCCCAGCACAATATCTCGCTTTACACATTAAGACTCCTTCCTTTGAGTTTATAAAAGCAGTTTAACCTTCCACAAAGAATTCACATGTCTCCTTTATAACCTGATATTTGTTCATTTTACTCAAAAAGTAAGCCCCACTGCTTTCAAACACATATTCTTCTTCTTCTCAACTGGCCATAGCAACCCGTTACCGGGTTACGGCCTGATGTATTTCTTTCATTGGAATTGGGGTTTTACCCTACGCACAACTCTTTTAAAGCCTGGGGTGGCTCTACTGGTATCGAAAGAACTCAGTGTCATTGTTAGTCACCCCATAGGACAAGCTTTGACCTGCTGAATTGGTATTCTCTAACCCGCTCACCACACGGGGGTGTAATAATATGTGACACACAAAGAAGTCCGCTTATACCACCCAACTTATAGATACCAATCAAAAGCGTCAAGGCTCCAGAGGGTATGCTAAGGTTCTGACTCTTTCCAAGCTAGAGAAGATAGTGGAGCAAGCGATGATGACCATATGTACGCTCTATGTTTTTTTGCAATTTGCGAAGGTTTGTCTGCCCCGCAAGCTGATTCTTCGAACCAATCTCAAAGTTAAATCACCAATGTCAAACCTGTGCTCCTTTATCGGATTGCAATTTGGCTAATCTCAGATTGAACTTTTTCTTTCTGAGTGCCCATAACAACCCGGTAAGTGGGTACCATTACCTGGATCTTTCAATGGAGACACCGTCTAACCCTTGGCCACCTTACTTAAACAGGAGATTCTTCGTCCTTGCGCACAAGTCAACATTAGCTAGCCAGCGGAGCCGCTAGATGTTAATTCACTGGAATATATCAGTGTGGCTTTGGGCCACCATCGACCAGGATTTCACACAACGTCAAATCCTGGAGAAGTCTGTAGGAGATATGCTAAGGCGCATTTGATTGCCCGTTGAGGGATCGCGTATAGGCCACACTGAGTTCGGTATCCCAGCAAAGTTGGTGTGACTAAACAGAATGCAACTCCGTCAAGTAAGGAAAGAACATCTCCAAACGTTTTGATACCGAGATGCCCTCTCCTGCAACTTCTTTAACATTGTGACGAAGAATGTGTTACGAAAGGCCGAAGTAAATCGTAGCGTGACAATATTTAACTATAAAAGGGTCCAGTTGCTCGAGATTATTGGTCGTACATAGTTAGTAGTTACCGTAGCCTTTGCAGCCATTGAAAGAGAAACTGCCAGCGTGAGTCTGGCTCTTAAGAAGATCAAGCAAAAGTGCATGACTCTCATATTGAAGTTGACAACTATACTTATGATGTTGCCAAGGATTTCATATAACTTTGCACCACCGTCAAAAGAAGAACGCCGATAGATTCTACTTTGGTCTCAGTATGCAAATAAGTAATAGAGACCACTCACGCCAGATGGAGCTAACACTCTATAAGACGCGCATCCTTCCCTTTTGCTTTATGGCGCTGAATCATGACTGATGAGGTCGTCTAACGAAAATGCCCTTGAAGTGTGTGTGCGGAAAGTACTCCGTAAGATCTTTGGCTCATTATGCGTTGGCAACATCTACCGCATTCGATGGAACGAGGAACTCCATGTGCTCAAGCGAATCAGCATACAGCGGCTCTTCAAGGAAAATTTAAAGGCAGGCTACGTGGGGGCAGGCCATGTCTCCATTGGCAGGACCAGGTTGAAAGCGCGCTCTAAGCATAGGCGAGGATTGCTCTACATCGAGCCGTAATCTGGTGTCGGGTTTTTAATTACAATTAAAAAAAAGATGATATGGTAGGCAGAAGGAGGTCAGACCATAAGTTCCATGGGCAAAAATGATCATAAGCAATAGTTGAATCAATATAGCCATGTTCGTCCGTCCGTCTGTTCTTATGAGTCGCTAGATCTGGGATATCACAAGTTGAGTCTATTAACTCGGAACTTGACAGTGGCTTGCGTTTTGCTTGTGTACATCTATTTCAAAGTTAAAGTGGAAAATTTGCTCATTTTACTCCCCCTCAACTAGAAACTGCACCAAAATTATGCTGAATGTTAATATGGTACTTTGTGAGCTAGAACTACAAAATGTGTGGGCCTAATCATCAAAACAGTTTTCACCTTTTGTGAATAGAAGCGCGCTTTTAGCGCTTATATGACATGTCAATGAGTTTTGTTAGTTGCTTTTCCATTATTCATATTCATGCATTTTGATGTCTTTTCAAATAATATTTCGATTGTACTCTTTTGCTGCTTTTCCCGAAATTCCTTTTTTCCCGCTCTATCTCATACTCCAAAACAAACAAACAACGACTATAGAGCTAAGCCAAATCCACGATTTCAGCTGGCAAATCCTTTTCATAGCTGCAGTCAGGTGAAAAATAACAAAATGTTTTTCATATATACTTACAAAAAAATATAAAATAAATATTTGTATCTATATGAAAAGAGAATTGCACAACTTTAGCTATATACATGTGTGTGTGTATAACTGTAAAAGACATTGGGTGTTCTCTGGGCTGCCATTGGCTGTGTTGCTGTTGCGCATTTGCCGAGTGCTTTTTGGCTAAATGCGAAATCGATTGGAAAACAATTTCCAATTTTTAAAGAATTATCGCCGCCATATTCGCGCATGCTACACTAAATCACACATAAGCAACCTCTAAATCTGCTACCAGCGTCACTCACTCACACACACACTCACACACACTCACACACATGCACAAAGAGCTAACCTTTTTGCCAAGCTTTTCGATATTTCTTCCTGTTTTTTTTTTTTTGGCCATTTTATTTTTTTATTTCCGCTCATGCAATATTTTCCATTTCATTTTCTGCGCGGGTGACGTTGCGCTTAGCTTTGCCTGCATGGTTGGCTGAGTATGTGTGCACAATGGGCGAAAATGGATTGTTCACCAACAGAAAAACTATTTTAGTTTTAACATATTTCGAGGGTGCATACTATATTATTGAAGATACTCTTTGCACACATTCATTACTTAGTGAAGACTTGACTTATCTTAGAAACTGTGTGTTTAAGTTACAGCTAACACTTCCGATACGTGCACTTGCCTTCTTTAGATAAACATTAACAATTGGATTCTTTTAAAGATTTTGATTTTAACCAACAGTAGAATTAGAGAATTTAAATAGTAAGCAAAGACAAATCAGTACCAAAAAGTGAAAACATTTATCAAAAACTCTGAGCTGAGCTGAACTCTCCTTAAAGTAGACAACAAGTCATATATATATTGATATACAGCCGAACATTCGAAATTCAACCGACAGCGATATCAGATTTTGTTTTTTTGCCTAAATAACCAATATTATTTTTTAACGATATTCGTTTTATCACATTTCAGGTCAATCGTCAAGCCTTGAAGAGTAGGGGAATATTACTACACATTATATTATTTTCATAGAAACAGTGATTCAATGACGTCTACCGTCAACTTGTACAGACAAGTAGGTCCGATAACACTAGGCAACAAAAAAAAATCACTTGGCTAAACTATTCCTTTTTTGGTAGACCAAAACCCGTATCTGGTTTTCTAATACGAGTATAAATTATCGCAAATTATAAAAAAATCGATGTTTCGTGAGCTTCGTAGGCATCGAAACTTATATTACTCGAATACCTTACATGCGATCGCAATGAATTGCAGCTTTTAAATTAAAGGATTTTAATATCGTTTCAGTGTCACTCAGACTATTTTGGTTTTCCTTTACATAATTTCGAGTTCAGGCCAATTAACTAAAAATTTTTTGTTTTTCAAATCTCGAAACTTTATACCTTTACTATAATCAAATATAAAATAAAAACTTATGTACTATTATATACTATGTTTATTTTAAATTCAATAAATTGATACTCTGCGAGCATTTCAACACCGATTTGAGCAAAATCAGTAAAAAAAAAAAATAGAGAAGTTATTAGGGATTATCCCAAAAATGGAACCATTGCAAATAGCACCGAATTTCCGTTATAACGGCATCACAACTTTACAAACTAAAGCCTTTGGTTAAAATTTACCTTTTCCTGTTACTTTTAGGTTCAATTACGTTTAATTTGAATTGCAATTCATCTCGATCGAAAATACTTTTCCCGATTAATATGAGATTTGCTGACTTTGCAAATGTAGAATTTTTTTAAATAGCGAGGATGCTCATGGTATGAGAATACAAGGTAAGCTAAAATCGATTGCGCAACCTCTTCAGTAGTGGTTTACGCAACGCAGCAATCCCTCTTATCATCAGGGTTGGCCCAATTGTTAGGCCGCACTGATCAACCGTAATTGTGATGTATAATGAAATATGTTGAGTTGTATGCTATATATATATAAAATTTGTGTTTCTTACCTTTACAGTATATATCGCTTATATGATATATAACTTCTATGAAATTATTGCATATATGCAAAAACAACTTTTATAGTTTCAATGCATTTTGCTTGTAACTTTCATACAAAAATAGTCGTTTATAGGAAAAGCGGTTATTATTAAATATAGGCATTAGATCAGCTGTTTCATCGATCATTATATAGCACAAATGTTATCGGTTATATGCAATCTTTGCAGTAAAGTTGAACGATTAAAATCAAAGAGCAATAAATGTGATAGAACCGCTAAAAAAAATCAAAAATTTTGCTGAAATCCGAACAAATCAAAGACAGTGTACATGTGAAGCTGCTTGTATTACTGTCTCTGCGAGATCGAGTTATTCGTAGGCAAAATTATGAAAGGGATGAAGCAAAAAAGCGCAAAAGTATTGCACTGTCTATGAAATGGCTGAATTTTAGAAAGTGAACCAAATGTAACCACTCCCACTTTACTAAATTTCATGCTCCTTGAATTTAAATGTTTAAGCAATGCTTTTTATTAAATCGCTTAACAATAAAGTAATCGTTTGCTTTACGCCAAGATAAAAACAAGTAATTTCGCAATAATGCATCGATTTAATTTAAATTCAAAATGAAATATAGCCAGAACCATTTAACTAATCAACTGATTATCGCTTATAAGAAATATTTTGCATATATTCGATTATCGCTAATATGTATCACCATTCTCGCAATTGCTTATAAGCGATTATCGCTGTTTTCCCTTAACTAGCAAAAATTCGCTTATCCCTTACATACAGCAACTACGCTCTATTTTATTCATTGCAAATAAGCGATATCTACTGTATAACCTTATTTTGAAGGTTTCTCTTAAAAAACTTTCTAACAATGTGAATTTTAACAAATTTATTCTTAAACCCTGACGAAATTTGCCTGCCATATCGAATACGGTCTTAAGCCTTTCTGCTTATACTATTCTCATATCGGAAGCGAGTTTGACAAATAGTGAACTTTGTTTGTCAAAATAGTTTTGTTGCCCACTGTACTAGTGTTGGCGCTCATGTGTCTGTATGTGTGTGTTTTATCTTTGCCACCAAAACACACACACACGCACCTACACACACACATACACCCATACAAAGAAACACATTTGCCTTTATGCTTCTTTGGGTTATTGTACCTTTGACTTTGAGTTGTAGCGAATTCGACAAACTTGCCTTTTTCTTCCTTGCCACATTTGGTGGCCGCAACATACATACACACGAATACCCTCACAAGCATAAAAAAACCACTAACAACTACACTTATTATTGCATACATTGCTCTTTAACCAGGCGCCCAATACAGGAACTCCGTATGCGGCATTTCGTAATCAAAGTGCCGCAGCGGCATTTAAACTACTAATAGGATTCCGGGAGTTGTCTTGAGTGGCAGTGACATCGTCCTTGTCGTCCTGAATGTGCGCACAAGGTGCCAAATCGTAATTTACATGGATTTCGTTGAGATACCTAAAGAATTGAATTGAAAGCCAGAGCAAAGCTACCGCTAATGTATTGTAGATTATGCCAAATCCCACTGTGCTGTTCCTTTCTTTTTTTTCTCTGCATTTTATTAGGTTTTTGTTCTTGGAACGCATGAGCACACGCATGTGTGCGTGTTAACATTAAGTTGTGCAAAAGTATTGGTATGCCTGCGGCAGTTTTCAAAGTTTTTCCTTTCATTTTCACATCTAGACCGCTTTCATTCGCACTCTAACTGAGCTTCGCCTTTCCACTCGCTAGATGACGCTTTCATCGCTGTTGGAGCGTCCAAACTGTCGATATAAGGACTGGCGTCGCCTGCGCATGCATAATCGCAGCTCATAGATTACATTGCACGTCATCAGGCCGAGCATGAAGCATATGATGAATGCGGAAAGGAACAGCAAAAACCAGTGAAAGTAGCAGGACATGCTCTTGGGACGCTGTAGCCAGCCAATCCAGTCGCTGGTGCACTGTTCCGGTATGCAGATGCCCCGTGTATCTCGCACACAGCCCTTGGCACAACCTCCGTTGGCGCTTAAGTTGGCAAAAGCGCCGCCAATTGTGGCATTTACAGTGCAGTCAATTTGAGCAAAAACAAAACTCATTGGATTAAGCCAATAGCTTAGGATTAGCTGCCACATCAAAAACATGTTTTCTGTGCCTCTTGGAAATGTACAAACTTCGTGTGGTTAAGTTTTTGTACCGAATTTTTGGTATTTCAAATTGTAAGCCAAAAAACCGAAAATAATTACTTTTGAAATATAAAGCAAAGATATAGTTGACTGCTTTTGCTTTTCATTATGCATACGTCGAGAGGCTTGATCATTCGAAACTCGAGTAATCCCGATGGTTATCACGCATAACTAAACAACTTTACCAAAAAGAGTAATGAAAAATATCTTGTACCAAAACCCTTATTTGATGAAATTTTTTATCTTTAGGATTCCAAATTTACTCAATATCTTTAAAGGTCAAATCTATATACAGCTTCATTGAATCTGACTGTAATGACACTTACTCAGTTTCCACATTTTCGCGCTTTTCTCCATCATTTTTCTATAGACTTGCCTTCCAGTTCGGACTTTTTCTCGTCATCTACCTGAAGATTCTGTTCCAGTTCTTCGTCAATTTTCCTCTCTGACGTATAAGGTACAGCAGCAGCATAACGAAAGGCACTGCACCTTATATTAAACAACTTGGTATAAGAGGTCCTTTTGATTCGAAGCACTGTCTGATTTTTCGGACTTTTTTGCAAATGTCACAACCGACTACTGCCTAAGCAACAATAACAGCAAAAATATCAAACTTAGACCCCACATTCTTGACTTGTTTACGATTCGCGCTCCATATTCAACGTTTGCCAAGGAACTCTTATGGTAAGGCGGAATGTTTTGTTAGTTTAACTCTAATATTCGAGGAACGCATTTCCAAGATAAGCTCAGGGAGCAACGAGTTGCAGCGACAACGTCTCGGCATAAATTGCTTTAGTTTAGATGGATTTATCGTGCCAAACTGTACATATAAAGTACACAGATCGATAGTACAGCGATGTAGAAGTAGATGACTTTCCAAATCAGCGTATCCAAATTGACCGGAAATGGTATATTTTAGTCATATTTTTTTTTATTGCATAGTGGAATCGGACCGATGATCGATTATTCGTTAAACATCATCTTCGTTTGTGCTAAATATCGATTTCGTTCTTCGCATTGCTCTGAAGTTCAATTGGAGCGAGATTATGTTTGATTTGCAGCACTGGAAGTATCGCGACCTAGCACATTTCTCTATCTTATAAGTAGTATTGCAATAACAACACCCATTTCTAGTTTTAACCACTATGCAACTTCAATCACAAATCGGCTATCCAACCAAATCCAACCCAAATTTCTCGGTGTAATGCCAAGATTTCAATTTTTTTTTGTACGTGGATACATTATCTGGAGCCGTACATAGTTTTTAAGCATTTGCTTTACCTGCATTCATAAGCAACATTTCACATCAAGTATACGACGCGTTGTCTCTTTGCATTTTTTTCATTAAACAAATGAGTTACATGCTAATGAGAATATCCAAATGCAAGAATAAACTAAATCAGCATAACAAAGTGATTTTAATGTAATTCGTGATTTTGCATAATTATGAAGTTAATAATTAAAATTTGCGTTCAAAACCAAAATGAAAACATTAAAATTTAATGCATGCCGAATGACAACTGTTTGTCTACATGCCTAGTTACATGTGTGTGTTTGTGTGTGTGTGGGCGGGTGTGGCTGTGTGGGCGTGTCAGTTGCAGGTGCATTGCACATTTGCAAGCGGACTTATGGCTGCTTAGGCACCTCATACCCCCGTCCATCCCTCCGGATTTACCACATGGAATATAACTAATGCGTAAATATTAGCAAATTCCAAAATGTGAACTCCCCCCAAAGTTCCCAACTTCTCTCTATTCGAGGATACACAAGCACACAATTACATAGATATGCATACATATAAATATCGAGACACATGTGCGCGATTGTTTGTTGTTGTTGTTGTTGCATTTGTAATAAGCAATCAATTATTATTATTGAATTTAGGTGCGCGGTTTGTGCGATGTTGTTGTTGTAATTCGGGGGAGAACTTAGAGGAGTTGGTCTGGGTTTGGTCAGTGTTACTAATGCGCCTAATGAGAATTTAAGCATTTGCACTGTATGCCATTTTGCCAGGATTTACAAAGCGCATACATAACCTCACTTATGCTGGGTACAGTTGTGCTTGCTACACTGTAAATACAATTACATTTAGCCTAATTTAGCTGCGGATTGTGATATAATGGCTTTAAATTAGTCAAATCGTTTTGAATAGATTAATCAAGCGAGGCTGACAGGGAGATGATGGTAAATTAACTAAATCCAAACAAAGTGTGCTCTTAAAACTATTTTAAAAGCTCTGACCATGCAATAAAAATGTTATAGGGGTGTAGTGCACCGCGACCCTAGAAATCTATTGTGCCCCTACTTAACTTACAGCTCCTTTGCTAAACCTATCTCTGCGATAAATTTAATTATCTGTGATGGTTCTAGTCGGGCTGCTTTGGTCGTCGAGATTCTATGTCCCCCCCAGTAGGGACATCCATCGCCTGCGACGAGAACCTGCAGCTACTGGAGCTGGTGATGTCCAGCTTGTAGTAAGCAGACCTGTCAGAATCCTAACAGAATTCTTCTCTAGTTGTAATATTTTCTTGTAACTATTCAAGTTAGAGGAGCCGAGGAGTAGCATGGCCCGCGGTGTCCATCCAATTCGTGGTCCGACTTGCTCTTGCCAGTGTGGCTCTTGACCCATCTGAGTGAAAGTTTGTCACGACGCGTCGTCCTAGAAGTTCCAATTTGACTCAGGTTTCCCGAACCAGTTTGAAGTTTATTCTCGTTCCTGCAACCGCTCTTATGGCGGCTTGACTATCCGATGGTATCGCTATTTCCCTATTGTTGGGGTTTCTGCCTAACTGTATACTGTATAGACGCTGGCCTGATCCAGTCGAGTGGTATACCATTGTAAAGGTATTAAAGCGTAGAGTAATCTATTCATAAACGATTTTTTGCTTGGGCTATTGCTTTGGAAGATATACTGGTTTAAATGAAAACGTTCCTCGGCTCTAGCGGGATCTCGGGAAGATATAGAGCTCATCTGAAAGCTGATATGGAATCTAGGCTTGAATATAAATCCAACAAGACTAAAGTAAAGTAAATTGGATGTACTCTAAAATATAGCGCTTTCATACAAGCGGCAACTCTGCCGAATGCCACACCATACGAGCGTGACGGCATACGAGACGGTCCTATCCCTAAAATGTGCCAATAGTTGTTTCACATTAAAAAAATGCTTAGGGCTTAGTGATAAATTTTCCGATAGTCCCTAATAACTTTGCAAATCTTCTACCGATTTTCCTCGAATCATTGTTGAAATGCTAGGAAAAAATGCCTCAATAATAAAATAGTAGTACATTTTTTATATTTAATTTTGGATATAATAACTTTGGTTTATAAATAAAAGTGAAAATTTTTGATTTTTGAAAGAAAATTTTAAAATTATTGCCCTCTCAAGACTGTCTAACTAACATTTAACCGATATTCAAAAACCCTTTAATTGCAGTTGCAATTTACCGCCATTTCAAGTAATATGAGATTTGCTGACTACATACCTCGCGAAATGTCGAAAATTTAGAAATAGCGAAAATTCGAAAATCGTAGTAGAAAATCCAAAGCGTTTGCTGGATTCCAAATCAGCGAATTCGACGACACCACCTAGGTGGTGAAGGGTTCATCAAATTGTGACTTTTTGTGACGATGAGGGAGGATGTTTGTTCCAAAAACATGACGTCACAATCAAAATGCTAATAAAATCTTTATATTTTCATGCAATGTTTGCTTTTCATTTCGAATTCAAAAATGCCGATCCATGATGTTGCTTTAAATTTTAAATTTTTGACTCCAAAATATCCTCCTTCGCTTTTATAACAGCAGCGTAAACTCTGTGAATTAAATCCGCGATGATTCTGTTGTTATTCTACTCTAAGTTTTTATTTTGGTTGAACGATTTGTGAGTCACATTAAGGGGAAGGTGGGTTACCGAAATGTGACTATTTGTGACAAGGGGGAAGGAGCGGGTTAAAAATCTTTAAAATATTGTGATGTCATTTATGAAAAATCCTTTTTTTTAGCCTAGCGTTCCATGCAAAATTTTGCTTTCCTAGATAGATTGTAAAAGAAGAAATTTGAACTATTCCCTTAAAAGCTTGTATGCGAAGCATCATACATATTGAGCTGCCTGTTTAGACCATTTTTGGTATAATTAAATTATAGTTCGCGTTTGTGGCATTGTTTGTGGCAGTTGCTTATTGTGGCAAATCTGCTTGGGGTTAGATTTTGGGCCGCATAGTCGCGCATTATTAACTGTTAATTGTTGCAAACGAGCCGGCAAGCACTTCACAAACGCCGTGATCTGGTACGCCAACAGTGCCAACTTACGGCACGTAGCACCCAACTCGCGTCGAACCACTCCGAACCGCACTCCATGGAACAAGTGTATACGATTTGCGTGCGCTTGAATGAAAAGAACAAACGCAATTTTCAATTCAATTGCAATACATTTTCAAGATAACGCTGACAGCTTTTGTGCGATATCAGAAGCAACTATACTATAATAAAATATAAAAAAAAAGGTAAATACAACCAAATAATATTAAAAAAAAAAAATTTAAAAAAAGGTGACGTTGTGCAAACGCGCGATATGCTCGCTGCGATGCGATATGAAGCGATATATGAAATCCATATTGAAAATTGATTTAAATTTTTAATAGGCATTTCCTTTTGATGGTGTGCGCAAGGGGGCGGGACGCGGGAGGCTAGTGGCTGTTCGAGGGCCTTGACAAAGCTTTGATAAAAATGCAATGCACGCAACAATTGAAGGCTTACGTATCCGAAAGATATGAAGCGACAGGCTCTATTTTAAATATGGCAACAATATTGAAATGCCAAAATGAAATCGCGCTTCAAACTGGCGTATATCTGGTATCATAGTATCTGATAGCATATCGACATCGACTTGTAAGTGAAGTGCAACAATATTTACTATATATGTATGTATAACTGTCAAATCATATTTTAATCTGTTTTGATTGCTGACTTTTGTGCAGAGGATTTATTTTTCAGAGTCAAAAAATTGCATTTTATTTATGCAAACAAAAATGTCCTGTAAAATTGTGTGAGAGTGTTCGTGTGTCTGTGTCTGTGTGTTTGCGTTTTCCTGTTACATTTGTTTCATTTGATGTGCCAAAAGTTAAGCAGTAAAATCCACTTTTTACGACCTGACCAACTAAGAGTGTTCGGGGGGCGGCACTGATAGAGACAACAGTGCTGCTCAATGTAACTCATATGAGACGCACGATGAAATTTGTTATTGCACAGCCACATACTTGCATACTAGAGATGGGAGTGAATCTTTCATTAAAGCACGTGATTACGTGCACGAGCACCAAGAAGAATTTCTGGCAAAATCGTTAAAAAACATGATTGCCCAAGTGTGCGAACTTTGCGGTTAAAACAAGCTTAGGGTTTGCAAATATAGTAACACCATCCAACACAATCTTTTAAAGTTATTGCGGAACATATACAAATTTCACCATTTTTTGCTATAAAATGCTTCATTATAAAACTTTACTTGTTTCATGTGCTTGAAATCGGCTAGTTTCGTCGTTACAGAATTGCACATAAGGTGACCGGCTTTAGATCAGGTATCGGCAAAGTGAGCAGAAAAGTTGCCACTGACAACTGCGAAAATGTTCGTATACATGCAACACTTTAACAATTTTTCTCTGCTGACTCACAAATTCTATTGCAGCAACTTCAATTCTGACCAATACAGTTACCAATAGAAACTGAGAAAACGTTTGTGAACAATTGCATGCTCAACACATTGACAATTTTTCTCTGCTGACTCACAAATACTATTGCAGCTACTTAAATTCTGCCGACGTCTCTGCTGACATCGCCGATCACTGCTTTAGATACTTCTGTGCGCAGAAAATGTTGGGTTTGTATGGAGAAGCCAAATAAGGGAGAAAGGGAATTTGAAGAACTTTTGTGGAAAACAGTGTTGGAAAAACGGTCGATCATTAAATTGAAGTGTGGACTATAAATATATATACAAATTTCTAACGATATTATGTTATTTCCTACCTCTCTGGAAGTAGGTACCGATAACAGTTTATATACATAGGCCGATTTCACAAACTCCATACAAAAATGCTATTTAGAAGATAAACTTATAACGACCAATTAGACTATGAAATCACACTAAAATTAATAGATTTTTGTCGTACAAGCATGTTCATGGATTTCTAACAAGGAAGCGCTATTGCCTTTAGTAAACATCACTTTGGGGTACTCTAGGCAACTCGACTTTTTGCCTATATTGATCATACTCCATCAATTTTAACTTGCGAATTCTGGACTTAGTTAAAGTCATGAAGAATTTTGCAAACTAACAGGTGTTTCTATCTAAGGTACTCATGCACCCAGAAATAAGCTCAACAACGATGTTACTTTTAAAGCATAGAAAATACGATTCACGCAATCATGAAAAAAAATCACGACTCGTGCACATCACTAACTCCCGCATAAAAGAAAATCAACACGCACATGGCTTTGCGAGTAACTTAAATGCACATAAGCATAGATGGCGCTAGTGTGCGAAATTGCGACATTGTGAAGTTGGTATGTTTGGTAGGGCGAGAAGGGAGAGAATATGAGGGAGAGACCAAGCGATGATGCTGGGACGGAGCTAGATTGTCAACATATTAGCTTCAAATTGCTAAAGTTCTGCGACTTTTGCTGTTGGTTCATTTTCTCTTCCAACAGAGCAACACACACACCTACTACATATACACGGCGTCTGTGTGTGGCATTGTTTAATGTGCTGTTGCCAACTATTTTAGCCAAAGCTCACACGGGTTGCCCGGCTGAGATTTGCTTGCTTTAGCTCTTAGCCTGCTCGAATCGACGGAGCGTAGTCATCGGGGCCGGCTGAGTGGCTGAATGGCGGACTGGCTTGGGGCCATTGGCTGAGGTCCATCGCCCTGTGCGCATTCGAGTTGCTTTGGTTGCGTTCGCTTGACATTCGTAAAATCTCCAAAATCCCGAAGGTCGTTGCCAGGGATTTTCTTAGATTTTGTTAGATTTAAATGAATTAGTTGCGTGGACGATTGATTTTTTGACCTTTTTTTTGGATTTGTGTTCCATTTACGTTTTGCCTCACTTGTGCGTGGCCTGGGCTTAAATGCAATTGGTCAGGTTTGCTTATTGGGCGCGTCTAATTAGCGTAGAATTTGCACGGAATTTACTACGTGCTAAGGCATTGCATGCAATGCCATGCATTTCCATTAGACAGCTTTAACTCGGGACAAGCTTCAAATGAGTACAAATGTCTTGCAATAAATAGATGGCAAAAGAAGACCGGCGCTCTGAAAAAGGGACAGCCAATTGTGTGTGTGCAATGCATTTTCCAAGTAATTAAAATATGAGAATGCCAAGCGGAAGGACAACCAGTCAACTTGGTAGATAGTTAGCCTAGCCAGCCCATCAACTAGGCAACTCTGGCCGTAGCAGCTGGGCTATTTGATAAAATATGCCAAGGGTGAACATCAAAATGAACGAGCGCCGGGCAGCAGGGCTTAAAAAAGCATCAAATTTCATATTCAAAATGGCATTTTACATGTTGAGCATAATTTATAAATACACACACACACACACAGAGAGATACACACACACAACAACAAAGGCGTACATGAAATGCGCTGCGGCAACAATATTTTTGAACCGACATTGTCGACACTTTGGGTTGGCCAAAATGGTCCAAAAAACGGGTTTGGGCTCGGAAGTAGGACTTGGCCATCGATGCTCCTATGCCGCCATTGTTCCATTGGGCTCTTCTTGTCGATGGTTGTTTGTTGTTTCTGTTGTTGTCATTGCCGTTGTTGTCGCTCCGAATGCGGATGTGAGTCCAGCAAACAGCAAACATGCCGCAGCCAAGTGGCAAGGTGCATGACTCTGTGTGCGTGTCATTGCGTTGCTTTCTGGTTTGCGAAATGTTTTTAATGGCCTCGACATGCTGCAGTGGTACACTAAGAAAAAAACTGTGTCCAAACATCAACTACAATTTCAAACGCTTTTCAAGCTTTGAAGTCCATCAGCAATGCTAGTGTTTTCACATCCGCAAACAATTTGTGAATCCGTTTTGGTATTGCGGTTTTCATGTCCTAATATATAAGCAGGTAACTTAGTACAGCTTCCTCGACATGTTTCGCTCTGTCGTGGTCCCATTTAAAATGTTTGTTCGAATATAACATTACATTCCGTTTCAACATGTTCGAATTTCAGTTTCCTAGTATAACTCGCTAAAAGAAGTTCTGCAACCGATGACAACTAGCTTTGCACAGAAAGCGTAGCTTTGCTATCCATTAAGTACATTGCTGAGAATGAGTAAAGCACAATAACAACATTTGCTAGCAAATATTAGAGCTACGGCAGAGTATGCTTGCCCATTTTTATGTTTACCTGGTGTCTTCAGAAGTGTTGCATTTTGAATGTAGTCCACATTTTTACTATTCGAAAAACGCTAATCGAATTTCACTTTAGGTAAGTAAAGAAAATCTTTTAATACATTATGTTACATATCTGACACAATTTAGAATCGGATGTGGAGATGTTGAGTTGAAGTGGCTCCCGAGCAGGGACCCTGGAGCAGCAATTGGACGTAAGCACACTGGAGAACTCGAATTGGCAAAACAACGCCTGAGGTTCAAGCATGGCTTCGTGTATATACAACACTAGGAAGAAAGACCAACAGGAACTGACTGCAGAGTTCGAACTGGACACCGATGCGCTGCGCAAGAGATTCGCAGAGTTAATCAAAGAAGGCAACCATCACGAGGCCATCGGCGCATGCCTCAAGGAACTGGCCAGCCGCTACACAAGAACTACGCTGATGACGCCACACGGATCTATGACAGATCTCAGCTTGCCAGGCACAGAAGGAGGCAGTAGCCCAGCGACGGTTGAACCCATCAAACCAACGCCACAGCGGCACCCAAATAAGTCGCTGGCAGACACAATGGACAGAGTGGAGCACTTGGAATTCGTGGAACGCATGCCGTAAATAATCCTCACATACGGACTACCAAACCATGTAGTTCCCCGAACGTTACCCTAAATTCTCAGTGAAGAAGCTCTGGCCGAATGCAGTTATAATCATGGCCCAACATGGAAACTTTCAGGACTACTTCATTCCGCCTACTACAAGAGCCAGGCGAACGTTTCGAAACATATGGTACACCCTTTACTTACAGAACTTTCTGAAATGATTGTGCCAAATGCAGGTATAATCATAGCCCAACATGGAAAGCATTCAGGACTACTTCCTTCCACCAAGTTCCTTTGAGGAACTGGAGAACCGAATACACAAGGGCCAGGCGAACTTTTCGAAACATGCACTCTGTTCTTATAGAACTAGTTGAAGCACGCAAAGTATTCTGCTCAGCTGTAGAAGAACTATAGTATACAGCCCCCGGGATAGCTTCTCCACGATGGCCTAACTGCGCACGAATTTAGGAGAAATGGAATACCTACTCCAAGACATAGCTGAGCAATCAGTACAACCGGGTAAGACAACAAACAGGAAACAGCCCGCAGTAGCCCGGATCGACATGAAATTTGAACGATTTGAACTTAACTCGAGCTGCGTTGTAATGATTTCTGACCAAAGATACATTTCATCAAGTGATAAATTCCCACTAACAAGAAAATAGTTTTGTTTCTAAGAAAATCATTGTTTTTTGACGACATATTTTCTTTTTCCCACATAGTTTCTCTCAGCGTATATGCAAAGGCTGCTGCAGTATACGTAAGTGGAGTGCGGGGCCAACATGTTGAAAGGATTGCGTTGGCATTGGAGTAGAAAGCTGCGCCTATGCGCCCATGTGCTGGCCTCGTGCCTGGCCGGCCTCGTCGTTCATGTTGGCTGACACAGTTGATTGGCTGTTATTTTGTTTGGGAAGGTCCAAGGAGCGGGTAGTGGCACTACCCCAAACCTCTACGTACTCGCACCGCTTATACCCTTTGGCTAGCATTCAAATTTGCATATCAAAAACGTGCATGTGTGCATGTCCGAGCGCGCACATTGCTGTAATAGTCCTGCAAAGTCCTGGACTGCCTGGGCCGCCGCTCTATGAATTTATGAACATAATATAAATTTATTTTTGCAACTTTTCATGTTTTTGTTTGGCCGAAAATCTGAAAAGGAATGTTCCACCAGCCAGTGAGCCAACAACAACTATTCAGCCAGGGTTGCCAACCATTTGGGATGCTGCACAACAAAGGGATTGTTATGTCAGTGCTGCATGTATGTATGTTAGTGAGTGTGCGAGTGTGTGTGAGTGTGTGTGTGTGTGTGAATGTATCTGTGAGCTGCATTTTGTGTGCTTTCGAGCACGTTCAAGTTTATTTATGCGTATGCAGAATACTTAATGAAAATTTAAATGTAAAAGTTACTCGTTGCTGGCCAGCAGCTCAATTCAGTTGAGATCTCAGCTCAAGTGAGAAAAATGTTGCGATTTTATTTGGACTTAAAGCTGACCAAATGTTGCTTTAATAGAGCAAATTTAAATAAGAAACACAAATTTAAGACGATTATAAGCCAAATGAAATTATCTTGAAAGATGAAAGTCAATAATAAGCTAAATTCATTAAAAAGCATTTCTTGTTTTAATTGTGTAAAAACATAATCTATACTAAAAATGGTAAGATGTGTTTGGCGTATTTGCAAATTTTCGACTTTTGGCTATTAGATTAGATTTGCGGTGAGTATGATGGCTCATCAGAGAGGATTGAACCATCCCTAGCACTCAGGCAGCCTTGCCCATTGTACCATGCGCGACAGAAAAGTTATAAGAGAGAAAAGACAGTTGCAATAGGAGAGAGAGTGCGAAAACAGAGTAGGCTTGCAATAGAGGATCCCTATTGACACAATCTTCCCGACTCCCGTAGAAAGTCTTGAAGACTATGTAAGGGTAGAGTACACACCTCGCTCATATTGAGTGTATCACTTTCCAAAATACGTATCCGTGTCCTTGTAAAAGCCGGACAGTAACACAGAAAGTGCTGTCGGCTTCTTCAAGACAGGCTGCGCAAGTTGGGTCGTCAACGAGGCCCATATTTGCCAGGTGCTGGCCAAATGTATTGTGAGCCGTGATTAATCCAACCAGGGCTCGCAGATTTTTACTCTTCTGACAAAGAAGATATCTGGAGGCCTTTGGATTCGGTTCTTTCACGAAGTGTGTTCGTTCAGTGGTGGATATCTACCGTTCCTTAGTAGGCCGCAATCCATCCAACCATTTCAGCTTCGCTGACAGGAATGATAAGCTCAGATCCTATTCGCTGGTACGCCGAGTCTTTGTTTGCCAGCTCATCCGCCATTTCATTTTGCACTGTATAGCTCGGTGTTCAGGAACCCAGTATAGACTGTGTTCGATAAGGTTCCAGAAGAGCACTCCTCTACATTTACTGCTGGTAAATTGCTTGCTCCGAAATCCCAGGTACCAACTCCGGTCATATTTGAGAATGGCTTTTAGGCCTGCATGTCCGAATGCACAGCCGCCATTATGGCGGGGGAGTACCCCGCGCCGAGTTACCTGGTTTTAGCTCCATTCATGAAAAATTGTCTAGTAAAACTACGAGGTAGCCAAGGCCCGGGAGTAGATTTCTATTTCTAACTTAGCTGGTTACTAAGTTCTAAAAACTCGCCACGTTACTGCAAGGATCATTGACCATTGGGATTTATTGGCATATCGACGTATCCACCCACGACTCTGGCCATAGCAGCCCACCGCTCGAATTAGCTACCACCACAAGAGTGAATGACACCCAGGAGACACCACGAGGAGTCCAGTAACAAATGAGCACGGCACTGCTAGACGGGTTCCCATGCCGCTAGGTGTAAAATACTCAGGATTGTGGGGATACAAAGCATTCCACGATTGCCTGATACGCACGAGCTACGAGTCGACTTGAGATGGCCGGCATCCCCAACATTCCCCCACTATATGACTTAAAGATTATGTGCCAATATATCAATAGCAATATTTCAATATATTTCTTCAATAAGTTGCATTTCTAGCTGCAATTTTTGTAAAATATAACCTTAACGTAGTAGGCTCTCCAAAACTAGCCTAAATTCAAGTTTTATTATTCAAACTTTATAGATATACATTCACACATATTTTTGTTCCAGTTTTATTGCAAATTTTTAAAATATAAACAAATTTAACTGACGCAAATAAGTTAATTTGCGTAAAGCAGCTTACATAATTTGAAGGGTCTCTTTTACCAGTTTCTATATCTAGTTGAGGACCCGATATAATGGGCATAAGAGCAGCAGTCAACGTTTGCGCGACCAGAAGTAAAACCCAGCAATTGTCTCGTTACAAAGTAATCTATTGGATTAACAAAACATTGAAATGCAGTATGACACAAATCGAACACTTTTGTACGGGTGCAGCGTTCTGCAACGTAATGGATATGCTCTTTCCTGGTTCGGTGAAGATGAGTAGAGTTAAATTTATAGCAAACCAGGAATACGAATTTATTGAGAATTTTAAACTACTACAACAGAGCTTTAATGCAGCGAGTATAGAAACGCCAATACCCATAAGTCAGCTGGTCAAGGGAAGATTTGAAGACAATTTTCAGTTTGCTTCATGGTTTAAGTTATTCTTCGAGGCTAATGTCGATAATGCTCCAAAGTACTATGATCCGTTAGCTGCTCGCGGTTACCTGGATATTCGAGTGGGACCAGCGAAAATGGTTCGACCCAACAGAGCGCTTGGTGCGGCCGTAAAACCGAAGTCGAGTAAAATACTTGGCCAGCACAAGCTGCAGCCAGTTACAACAGTACAACGCCCCAAACCAGATCAATTAGGAACTGTCATTCAGCACGAACGGAAAAAGAGTGAAAGCAACGGCTTGCATGTCGAGAAACCTTTTCAAAATGAGCAAAAGGTAGCACAAGTCAAGAAGGATGCGTCTGCCGAAGGAGTCATGCACAAGAAGCGCTGTCAAAAGCAAGCATTACTTAGTCAGAGTATTAAATGTCATTAAGCTATGGATGTGAATGGGATTTTCGAAGGTTCTAAACATGAATGTTTATTGTATAATAATATAAGGAATAATCATGTGTGTTTCGATTTGTCAAAATAAGCGCACTTATTGCAAAATTTTACTTGTATGAAATTAAATGTAAATAAATACACTTATTGAAAGAATACTATTTACTTTTTGTTAATTTCGATTAAAACGATCATCGTATACCGGTAATCGGTTGTATTACTGTTCAATTTTGAAACTTGTACTAGATTAAATCGACTTATATCGGTTGTTTCACTGTCTCTAGCCAAACAGACGAGATGAAATTTAATAGTGTGGAATCCTTGGCAGTTACATTGAGTCGACATACATGTGCGTATTTTTAGCTTTTTCTCTGTCCCAATTGTGCCTACAATTGAGTCGGCCTGACAGAGACAGCAACACAAGCAGCCTCACACGTACACTGTCTGTGAGATGGTCGTACTCCAGCAAAAATGTTGTTTTTTTGAACGGTCCAAGATTCCACTCTTCTATTAAATTTCATGCTTTTTGGTCTCTATTCACTTTTCGTTTTCTTTTTGATTATGAAACCGTATAGTAGGTCGATGAAATACTTGGGTTCATAAAGATACAGATGGAAACTGTCGTTTTTTGTGCTTTAAACAAGTTTATACTAATCTACATATCCATAGTCGAAAAGAACTAGTTACAAGTCACCTTTGTAGCAAAAGGATGCCTTCGGAAAGGGTCGAAAATCATAGAAAAATCTCTTTATTATCTAAATGTGCAACATTCAAAGTTCTTCATGAAAACCAACTAGGTAAAAGCATAGCGGTGACCCAAAAAGTACGTAAAGAATGCATATTTTCTTCCATATAGTGCTTGGAGTTATCATGAGAGAAGCTAGAATCTCGAGTTGTGCCATCGAGTGGATGATTACAGACTTGAAGATCTGGGCTACGCTAACGACTTCTGTTTTCCATCTCCTTCTTCTTAACTGGCCATACAAATCCGGGTTGCCTCCTGATGTATAGCACTTCTACTACTACTACTCATTAGCCTGGTAAATCTTCGTACAGCATCAGAAACCGCATGCCAAAGCGAAATGCTGGAAGTACAGTTTTATATCGACTAAGAAAATGTCGATCCTTCTTTATGGTAATGAAATATAGACTACAGCCGCGAATGACTTCGACCTTCTGCGCACTTTCGTTAGCCAGTACCCCCAAAAAATATTGCGTGTAGAATACTACAGCTACAATAAAACTTTAGAGCCTCCAAACACATCAAAAGTGCACAACCTAGAAAAGCGAAATAGTGATATCGCCCGAGAGGCAGCAGACCTTAGAGGGGGGTCCCTAAGTTGAGCTGATGGCTACTACAGGTAGGAGGTGGCCCTGTGTTCCTTTTAGGATATGATCAAGAAGTACTGAACCTAAAAACGAGGCGCCTTTCTCTGTGTAACTTTTTGCTTTCTCTGCACACAATGCAAAGGAAACCAAAAAATTCGATCTTGTGACGTAAAATGCTTTTTCTACGCCTTTTCCGAACCTGCATTGCGTCTCCTCCGTTAATTCATGGGATATGATAAATGACTTACCGTAAGTTTTTTATTTTGAAAAAAGAATTATCATTGATAATATATGAATATTTTTTAGCCATAAGCAAATCTAGATCAAAATTTGTGTTAAAACTAAGACCAAGCAAGAAAACTTATAAAAAAATAAAACATTATTGAATGTTCGCCTTTTTTGAGCTCCTCCTTATTATGATAATATCATCTAGCAAGCTATAAATATAGCATAAGGAAATTTCTGTTTTCAAATACTCAAATGCAAATGAGTAACGAACGGGTGTGCGAGTGTGTTGGATATACGCTGCGTTTGTATGAGCGTCACTCTCACTCACTCTGTCCCTCTCTCTCTCATGAGTAAGCAAAGCTTTTAAGCTCAATCCAAGTTTATTATGCAAATCGAATGCATGCAAGAAACCGGACGCACTGAGACATACTCTGCCGGCTACTCCTTTTTAATGTGATTCATTCAATCCCAAGACCGCTGGTCATTCGATTTAGATGCAAATTCATCAGCATAGTAAAAAGTACAACAAAAAAAACCTTAAAAAAAGCAAAAAATAAACATATTTATAAAAAATGAACTGACCAGCTCGAAATTGGAATTGAAATCTGACTGCTTTGCATGGCTCACTCGCATTATGGCAAACTTATGCCACGTAGAGTAGATGAAAGGCAAAAAAAAAAAAAAAAAACTGCCAAAGTTAAATATGTAAAATGCCAACTAACTAAACAAATAAATTACTCAAAAATCCAATTGCCATAAATAAAAAACAAAAGCATAAAATAATGCAAAGCCGTGCCGAAAAAGTTTGGCCTGCAACAACAATGGCTGAAACAAAGTTGGCTTAAACCTACTGGCTGCTTGGCTGGCGGGCTGCCTTTTGGCCGGGTCGTAACTCCATCAAATGATGTACAAGTTAACACATTTGCCGAATAAATCTTGTTCAAAAAGTCTAAACGCCAAACGAGCAACAATACTTGCTCCCCATCAGGCCCGCTTTCCCTGCGTCTCTCACATTGTCTGACACACAATTTTCACAATTCTCACAAGTCGAGTTATTCAAAAATCGCTTCTAAATTGGCTACAATGTTCCGTTGTTGTTTCTGTTTCTGTTTCGGTTCTGTTTGCACTTTTTTTCTATCACTTTTATTACTGTTGTTGTTAAGCGAGTGTGTGTAGATTTTGTGCACATTTATCTTGGGCGCAGCTTATGGCAAAAAGTTATGAAATATGCGCACGAGTGGAACACAAATTGCCCTAAAGGGGCAAAAGCACCAAGAGAGATGTGGATAATGGTTGACTCTCTTACTGTGCTGACGTGCTTTATGGGGTTAAGAGCAAATCGTTAGAGTATCCGTGTTGCCAATTTCATGTTGATGTTGTAGTACACTTGCAAAACGGCTTATTACCATATTGGACTAAAGTCTGTAGCGTAACAAGGCATCTATAAAATACATATATCAGATTTTATATGAAACACGCAACGTATATTCGGCAACTATTCGATGATCAGGCAAGTCGAATATTCGGTATTTCTCCAAAAAATCCCTGTTTGGTGTCTCACTCATCTGAATAAACTAGTCACTCAGCTTAGCAGCTTTAGGAGTCTTCATTCCTTCGTGTTTCAAATATTTTCCTTCTTTTCCTTATGCGATATCTGAAAATAACATAAGGGGCCGTCCGTATATTACGTCATCACGTTTTTTATTTCTTTGACTGACTTTGGTGTTTTAACCCAATCGTAAATATTACAAACCAATGAAATATCGTCTTCGCCTATATTTTATTTTACGAAATACTTTTGCACACAATTTGAGATATTCTATGATATAAAGTAGTAAGTAATCAAGATCACCAAGTAATCAAACATAATCAATTAGGTAGGTTAAGATAGAGGCTGGGAGCAGGGAGCTTCACCGTTCCCTACCAGAATCCAGGCTCGCCCATTTGCTCATTCAGCTTATGGTATTTATTGACAATGCGTAAGGCACCGAACATCTTGCGGAGAACCGTTCTCACTTGCACGCTTAACAGCTTCCTTAATTCTTATATATATTATTACTCGAGAGAGTTTTCTACTGCACCATTACTGAGCCCAGCGTAGCGTTTTTCACCGAATGACTTCTATAGATATAAAATGAATGAATTCTTGAGTCTTGGATACAACCCACTTGTAAAAGATTATGACATTACTATGAATGCCTCCTCTTCGTACGTTTATATCTAGGACGAAATGAAGATAAGAATTGCCTTGTCTTGAGAAAAGTTTTCTTTCCATATTTGAGGTAAGATAACTGATCAATGTCATATGGCTTAAAAAAGACGACCTAAGAGAATAATGCCCGACTCTTTTGTTTCTCAGGACAAGTTGGGACAGTTCGTACTGAGATTTCAATCGATGAATATGCTTTCTTCTACTCAAATCTTTCAGCCGAGCAGGTGCAGTCGTCTTAACAGCACTTTTCCAAAGGCCTTAAAAAACTCATCTCAACGCATTAAGGTTAGATGATAAAATTTCACCATCGGCATCAATTCCTGCGCTACAAAGTCGAAGCGTCGCATATAACTCCCAACTTTTAAAAAAAATTTGTGCAGTGTGTCGGATTTTTACCCGACAGTGGGATGTCCTGTACTGTAGTTTTCGCTTGAGAATCAAATTTCTGTGCAAATTTGTTTATCGATGCGTTGAGGTGTATGGGCGAAACTGTACTGCGCGGAGTTGGGGATTGACTTGAAAATTGTAACAACACACATGAAGAGTAACTGTGTGCATAACTTTGCCGAGTTTTGATCGGATAGCTTTTGGTAACGCGAATATGATTCGATATACTTGATTTTCTACAGGAAAATAAGGTTTTTGGTAAACTTTTTTTGCTCTAATTCTTATAATCTTTGCGAAACAGAGTACAACACGAAAGGACGGAAATACATGGCTATAGTGTCTCGACTATTGCTCCTGATAATTTTTGCCGCCGGAACTTATGTTTTTCCCAGCCAATTTGTGCCTGTTACATACATAGCACAAAACTATAATATCTTTTTAAACTTTCTGTACAGGGTATACAAACCCAGAGGGGTTAAATCACATCACATTCAGACCACTGGCTACTATGTATTAGATGATGTCACTTTTCCAGAAAACTGCTTGTTTAATCTAGATATGCTGACAAGTCCAACGAGCTCTTTATAAACTGTACCACTTTCTATTTAAAAATGACACTGCTTTTAAGATTTTGTCGAGTACTTATTTACTAGAAACGCAAAAGTAAGTAGTTTCAACTTAGCTGGTAAAGTGTGATTTAAGAATAGAATAAAAATATAAATTTTTTTAAAGTGCCAAGTTCTCTTGCTTATAGAGATAGTACAGAGGTAGCATTACTGTCATACGTGAAGAGAATGTAAACTTCGATGGAGCAAAGTTAATCCTCCGCGTATTGTCTTCTTTTTCAAATTTGATGACTGTCCATTTATTGTAGATGATGTGCAAATGTACTTGCCAAGCAGTCGGAAATGGCAACTAGTTGTTGGACGCCACTGGCAGCCTTAGAGATAACTTCCTCAAGTTGCCGCTGTGCCAATTCCAACTTGTAATTTGGATAAATTTATGAGCTTAATGCATTGCAGTTAATATACACATATACCTAACATAACCATACATGAGGGTGTGTGTGTTAAAATTAAATAAAATAAAATTAAATGTATATAAAATTAGGTTAATGTTTAGCTGAATGGCAACATTGTGTGGCAGAAGGCGGGGAGAGGGCAGCAAAATTGTTCGGGAGCCTTTTATTTTATTGTTATGTAGATGAGCTGCACAGTGGCACACACAAAAAAAAAACGCAGCAATACCAACTGCCAAGGTCTCACAGGGTGTTGGAGGGCAGCGCGGGAAATGCGACAGAGCCACATAACCCACCCACAAAAGATGCGACTTAAACAGGACTTATGGTTATCTGCGCATTTTATGGATATTGCGCTCAACTGGCAAGCGTTGCCGGGCCTGTGTGTTTGTGTGTGTGGCGCCCTCTATGCAGTGCCCCCCGCATGGTTAATGTGACTGGGCAGAAAATAAATGAAGTTACTTGCTGCCATATGTTTGCTAAATGTTGTATGTAAATGTTGGGCGATTTGTGCCGCAATTCAAGCTAAAAGAAAACACTTTAATTTGAAAGAAAAGCGAGCGCGGAAGGAAGTACCACAAGCTGGCAAGGACATGCTGGCAACGCTTAATTTAATGGCGCGAAAGAATGAAAGTGAAACACACTAGATACACAAGAGACAGCTATAGTGTCAGAGAGGGAAAGAGAAAGAGACTGAGTTACACTTATTTTTGATCAACTGAAAAGCAAACTAAACACTGACTGCCAACAAATTATGAACTGCTCTTAAACACGACAAACTGTATACACACACACACACATATAGTGCATGTAGAATAAAAATCGAAAAAACGCAACAATTCCCAAAATAAACCGGCAATCATTACGCACTCCCTTTATGCTGCTGGCAACCCTGGCTGCCAGCGCCTATGCATATGCAAGCAAGTTAAGCCCACTTAAGCCCACGACCATGTTCCAGTTGCAGCTGAAATGAAACATAAAAGTGGCATACGTTGTTCCTGCAGCAGCAGCTAAACTAAAAACCGCTCCAGCACGAGACACGATCTGTGCTCATCATCATCATGATGATGACAACAACGCTGGGCATGCTAATGATGAGCATGCCCATGGTGCTGCCATTTGTCGCTCGAGCTAAGCCCACTTAAGCCCTAAAAAACAGATAGTCGGAGCAGCAGCAGTCGCTACATTTGGGTTGTTCGATTTGACTTATGGGTTCATTTGCTCCACTGACAGGCGGCAATGCAGTCGCTTCAAGCTATATATAGAGCAACGCCTTCGACTTGTAATCTGCTCAGACTCATCAGCCGCGTCATCGTCATCATCATCGTCATCATCATAGACTGCATGCGGTTGCACTTGGACACGTTGATCAAGTGGCTCATCGCAGTGGACAGCTAGCAAGCTCTTTGCTGGCAGGTTACGCTACACAATTTTTTCTCTTAATATTATTAGTCTAATTGTCTGCAATTTCATGGCTGCGCGCACCCCCACGCGCCATGCTCAATTGTTTCATATGAAATATGATGAAATTTCCGCATAGAGACTGAGACAAAATTTGAATTTGAATTTCCGCGGCAATCTTTTCAATTTCGAAATGAAATTGAGGCGTGACATCGAGCAAATTGCCCCATGAAGTGCTCCATTAGGTTACTGAATTGTGGAGTTGCGCTTCCAGCCGGGAAGTGCTAAGTGAAGCGCTGTAATTAGAAGTGGAAGTGAGAATCACGCTAAGTATAGTGTGTGGGGGATTAGGCAGCCATTCGGCGTAAGAAAGTTGTTGCAGTTGAAGGAACCGGAGATGGTAAGAAAGTGACTAAGATATGCTTGGTTGGGTATTCAAATTTTTAAGGGTAGTTTGGAAAGTCATTTTTGTATACGCTATGCAAACAAACATTTTCACATATTTCACGGTGTAGTTTGTCGTGAGTTCTGCTTGAGCGAAACTGAGAGCTAGGCAGTAAAGACAGCTGAGCGTGTATCTTAGGGAGATGAGCACGGTACAGAAACAAATGTCGTATCTACAGCGCAAACTGAAAATTCAAACTGTGGAATGGGGCAAATTCGAGCGGTGATTGAATATGGGATGTTAATCAAAGCATTTGCCAAACTCTTGAAAGATTTTAAAAAACTAACGAAATTTCGCCTCGATGATGGATCGGGTATCTGATGGGTCCAATCTCATGTGAAAATGCAAGACTTCTTCTTAACCTGGCCATAATAACCCGTTACCGGGTTACGGCCTGATGTAAAGCAGTTCTCCAGGCGCCTCGGCTTCGCGCGCGCCTCTCCAATCGGCGATACCAAAGGTAGATCGTATGCTCACTAGCTGGTCCTTCCAGCGAAGGCATGGTTTGCCTCTTCGTCAACAACCGCATTGAAGACCTTTTTCGCAGGAGCTTCTTCATTTATACGCACAACGTGACCTAGCCAGAGAAGCCGCTGGATCGTAATTCGTTTGACTATGACAATGTCGTAGAGCTCATAGTGTTTTTCGTTCCAGCGGATGCGGACTAACACAGTCGTTGCCAACGCGTAAAGGGCAAAAGATCTTATAGCGTACTTTCCGCTCAAACACTCCAAGGGCATTTTCATCAGATTGCGTCTCACTCATGCTTCAGCACCATAAAGCAAAACGAGAAGAATGACCGTCTTATAGATTATTAGTTTCGTCTGGCGAGAGTGGTGCCTACTGAAACCAAAGTAACATCTCTTTCCAATAGTGATTCTCCGCTTGATATCTATGCTGACATCGTTTTTCATTGTGACTTTGGTGCCAAGGTAGCCGAAATCCTGTCCTTGACAAAGTCAAAAGTATAGTTCTCAACATTTCGCTCAGAGTCCAACCGCTACGTCTCTCTAATCGAAGAAAACATATACTGTCTCTTTTACAACCAGACCCACCATGGTTCTCTTTCAATAGCAGCAAAGGATCCGGTAACTGCTAGTTAAGTACGACCAAAATCGATATCATGTGCGTATGCAAGCAACTGGACACTTATAGAACATAGTCCCATTCCTATTTACTTCGGCCTTTTGTAATACACTCTACATAACAAAGTTCAAGAGGTTGCAGTAGAGGGCATCGCTTTGTCTGAAGAATGGTGGGTGTCGATTTAGTATTCGTGAGTCTTTTCCAGGATTTGGCGTAATGTGAATATATGGTCTATGGTGGACCAGTCTTAAAACCACACTGATAAAGTCCAATCAGCTATTTTGGATATGGCTTTACTTGCAAAAATACTTATCTAAAAGTTGGTTTTACTATTCTTGCAGGAGACGAAAAAGAGGACGAAACGGTCTCGTCTGTATGTGTCCGGCTTTGTATCGAAAATTTTTAAACGCTGAGTGCTTGACAGCCGTTCTAGGCAAACCTTAGCTAATATAGTTCGAAAGGTAATGGCCAACAACAAAAATGATCTGTACAGAATTGCCCGAAATAGGTTTTAAAGAAAATTCGGAACGAGAAAATATAAAGCAAAAAAACCATTTCCCTCGATGACGAAAGCATTGGGGAACAATCTTATATAACGCCTTCTTTAACCCATTCCCTAGTTTCTATAATTAAAGACTCTCTCTAAGGCCATTTCCATATACTTTTCTATAGAAAGCATTTCAAGTGCGTCCCCATTAAAATGCCATTGTGGCGCCATTTTGTTCGAGTTCACTGGGAGCTGCCCCAAACTCCATTACTTAACAGTCAGTCGGCACACAACCCCCAAAACGAGAACACAACCCCCACAAAGAGAACAAACTCAACCCACGCACACCCCTTTAATTATGATTCAGTGCACACAAACTTTTGTTGCGTGCCTTACGCTTTGTTGTCCTTGTTGTTTCTGTTGCTCTTGTTGTTGTTGTTTTTGTGCGTTTGTGCTAACTTTTCAATTCCTAATTATAATTAGAGAATCGGTTGTGTTCATAAATATTAAAAAGGGTCGGTGTTGGTCCTACACATTCAGTGTTGTTGTTGCTCTTGCTGCCAACGACATTGCATGAATAATTAACTCAAGTCGTTTTTGGAGCTACAGCAGTAGTCGTTTGCTCTGCCAGTTCGCCATTTTGTTTTGCAAACATGTAACAACAACTGTACAAGAGCAACAACAAAGTCGCTTAGAAGACGTGCAGAGACACGTCGGCGACATGTCATGAATTTATGAATTTTTGCATTTTTAATGTAATTTGTGCGATGGGCGTAAGGCGGCTGGGTTGTTGTTGTTGTTGTTGTTGTTGCTGCTGGTCTCGTTGTTGTGCTAAGTAATATACATTTTCACTATATATTAAATAAGAGTGCATTTAATTAAAATAGGCTAAAACTTAAAAACTAGAAATTTGATACAACAATAATACAATAACATGACAAATGCACGAACACATGGTCAAAGCATAAACACGAACCAGCGGATAAATAAGAAAAAGGTTCAGCTGAAGGGTTCGTAACCAGGCTAAGTTTAGTGAGTTCGCAAACCGCTTGTGGTAAATAAATGTCTTAGCGAGTGCATACACCATTCAAAGTAATAGAAAATAATTGCCTTAGCAAGTTCGCGAACCACTTAGGGTAATAGTAAATGTACGTCACTTTAGCGTAGTGATGTAAGTCCAGACCAAAACATCGATGTTTACCATCGCAGAGTCCATCGACATTGGACATCGATGTAAGTCGATGCATCGATGGTTTTCCTATGTTTTATACTTACAAATTTTGCTTTTTATATTAGAAGAAACTTCGTTATATAATATGAGATATGTGAAACTAAAGGTATCTGAACATAAGAAGATTTACTCTGTAAGACCAATTGATCTACGACTAAATTATATCAACATAAAAGTTTTAATTACCGTCCCCTTAGCAGTCTATTTGGCTGAGAGTTTGGCTTTTGAATAAACTTTGAGATGACACACTCAATTCTGCGAACACTATTGGTAAAACTGAGAATAAGTTACTTACTTTGGCATGATTTTGAATTATAGTAGGTTGGCTTAAAACATGGTGAAATGTTCGTTGGTTTTAAAAACATCGATGTTTTGACGATACATCGATGTATTTTTTACACCACACTTAAGCGCAACATTTGAAAGTCGAAAAACTTACTTGTGTTCACATTGAGAATGCATTCGTTCGTGTGACATTTAGTAACTGTGCCAACATATGACAGCAAAGTGTGACGCTGTGTGCCCCAATGTAAGCCCGGCAAAAGTATGCCATAATTAATTCTAAAAGAATAAATTTTGTGGTTCTTATTTTTAATTGAAAAGTGTTTAGGCGCTTTGAGAAAATTGACTAAAAATTAGAATATAAACATTCAAAAATGGAAATTTTCAGTTGTATTTTTTAGCTAAAATGTGCAGTAGTTAAGTAATCGTCAAAAAAGTGCTTATGACAGAAGAAGCCCTTAATTAATCCTAAAAGAATTAATTTTATCGTTAATTATTTTACAATTAATCAACGGCTTATTATGGCATACTGTGACGTACATGCCGCAATCTGTAGGCGTATTATGCAAGCTGTTGGCCTGGCACACGTTTTCGAATTTGGGCTGTGGTTATGCAGTTAGGAAAGTTTTTACTTTCGAAATGGAATTGACACTTGGTTAGTGAAGAGCCAAGTAGCTAGAGCAGCTATAGCTCCTGGATTTGGAAGGGATCAGAAGTGTTCTATGGAAACTTTACTTATTGTGGTATTATTACTTATAATAACTACAGAATATGTATATATACTTATAATAACTTACTTAAGCGATTTTAAGTGAGAGATAAGAAATTTGCTGCTTAGAGTTGCAGTTGATAATGAATTGAAATTATTATTAATTATCAAAATATTAATCAATTTGACCATGGACTCATTCTACTCGCTTTCATTATAAACAAACAAGTTGACGGAAGTCGAGCAAGCTTGACAAAATCATCAACCCATTGTGTTTATTTCATTCAGAGCTATAGATTCAAGCCGATAAGTCGGAAAGTCATGCAGCTGTTACATGTTATCTTGCTTTGGCTGTGTTGCGCCTGTACCAGGACTTCAAGCAGTCCAGTTTTCGACAGACTCTTTCAAATGCAGCCTCAAACAGGCGGCTACTACTATCCAGCTGCAAGTTCTGCCTACGTCTACAGACAGCCACCACGACAGCAACAGCAGCAGCAGCGTTCGTATAAGGACATGTGTCGCTTAGTGAATACGAATGGTTTTTCTAATCCAGGCGGTGTGCCTAGATGCCCATATTAACATGTGATTTAATTAGAATTTATCAATTTTGCTAAAATAAATACATAGTGCTAAAAGATCTTAATACATATACAACATATTACACGTAAGTTTTAGAGGCACTTGGACCTCAGCTCTTATGCAAACTATTTCCTAACTTAGAAAAGTCGCTTCTGGACTATATAAAAAACGCACGCCAGGAATAAGGAAAAGGCAAAGAATAACAGAATTTTGTCGGTCCATTCGCGTCGTCCGTACTTCTTTAGTAACTTTCCCGACTGTGTTATTGTTCCCGCTGTGTTTTGCAATTCACCACTTGTAGCTTCTACGTTCTGCGATGAGGCAACGAGACTTTCCAGCGTAATGGCACTTTTCTGTGTTGTTTCTGAAAGGTGTCGGGAAATGGCAAGCATTTTTTCCGTCACATCGCTCTCCTGTGATACAAGACTGCTACGGTTGTGGCGTGCGCCAGCATTTGAGCGTTGTCGCAAATCGCTTTCTCCCGTTATGGCCATTAGCTCCTCACGATTTGCCTTCTCAATCTCCAGCATGGTGGAGACATTAGCCTTGCGGAATGCTTGCAATGTTTTTGAGAATTGCTCACGATGTGTGTCCACTTCTTTGGCCAGCGCGGGGTCAGCCATATCGCGTGACCAGTCATCTAGTCTTTCTATATTTTTGCGCAAAGTCGCCAGCTTGGCTCGACCGGATTCATTTAATGCCTCCAGTTCGGCAATAGAGGTACGACTGGTAAGTATGTCCTAAAAGTTCAATCTTGTATATTCATATGAAGATGAGGCAGGCGGCTTTTGCCAAACTCACTTGTATGATGGCTTTGGCCTGCAGATTATTATCAATCAATTCTTGGCGTATGGCCTGTAATGTGTATTTGTCCTTGTCCATGTCAGCGGCTTTGTGTATTAAGTATTTACATTTAAATAAATAAAAACACGTAAAATTCTTGGTGACGTGCTTGTCAGCAGTGTGACCCAATCTTTGAAATCCAAAAATGTTACAATTTCATAAAATAAAAAAATACTATTTTCAAAGGCAAAAATACCATATAAATACGCTTAAAAATAGTGGTAAACATTTTATAAATTGGATTTTAATCGGTTTCACCTTGGTTTTGCACAAAGAGTATGAAATTTAATTTAATTTTTTAAATTTCATGCTCTTAGGGTTTTGCATTTGAATCAACAATGTTTGTGAGCTCGCAAATAAAGAATATGTTGAGTAGCATATAGTAAGGTTTTTGTAAGTGGAATTTCTTGCAATCATGGTTTTTATACAAAGGTGTGTAAAAGCAGTCGTTAAAGTTTTTATCTTAAATTATGCGTTCAACTATTATGTACATATTAAATTATATATTGGGGAATACAGGCCCAGCACTATTGTGACACTACTCTTACATTTTTAACAGCTTGCAGCCATTGTGTACACTGCTGTTGATCTCCACACACAAGCACATAGAATAATAAAACTATAATTTATAGATCTCTGTCGCGTTAGAAGACTTACAGTCCGTTTGTGCCAGTGCGCTAAGTGTATATTTATATTTATCTAAAAATGATACAATTAATTTTATAACTTTTATTTGTATTGGCGCCTTTCTTGCATATCGGCTGCTGAGCAAAAATCCAGTGCACCTAAAAAATACCAAATATTTGGCATACATCGGTACTGGAAAAATACGAACTTGATTGTGTTTGTCGCACCTATTAAAGCTTTTATTTAAAGGCATATTTGTATTCGCTTATTCCTTTTTTTCTTTCTTCTCTCCACTTAATTTAGTATATTTATTTATATATATATATCACGCATATCGATAATATGCTGCTAAAAACACATCGATATAAAGATGCCAAATCATACGGATAATTATCGATACACAACCTTTGCAAGGCGGCATCAATAGCTGAGCATGCTTATAATTTTAATGTTTCTTGTTTAAATGTCAAGTCTACTTCATTGAGGTGTATACATTTTTATTTCATTTAAATTTTTTTTTTTCTAATTTAACTTTAATACAAGTGAATGCATGCAAGTCTAAATTGCCATTGTTAGCTATAAAAAAAAAAGCTACATACGTCTTACTACTACTCTAAACGATTGCTGTGAAAAACGCAAATTATGCCGAATCCAAGACGCCGCACCTATGGTGCTCAATCTTCGGCCGTAAGCCAAATGGTTATTAAACAAATCCGAATGCTTTCATTGAATTTTAATGTTTTTTTTCACAGTCGTCGCCCTTTGACACATCTGAAATTGACGCTTTGATCGACGAAACGCACAACCTGATTGAATCTTTCAGAAGCAGCGACACCTCAAATAGTGTAGCAAATTCAACAGCAGACACTAGCAATTCCAGCATCCGTTCTGGAGGACGATTGTTGTCGAATATTGAAAGCTTAGACGCTGAAATTGAACGCGGTAAAAACGAGACAAAAAATACATTTGACTATTGATATAATTAATTATAATTAATTTATCACCAGTAAATCGCTTCGTTGCAAATATAGGGAGCAACTTAAATAGCATTGGCTTAGGACATGTGGACATGGTCGCGGATGCAAGCTTGGAAGACACAAATGAGTCAGTTAACAATAGTAGCGATGACGTTCGTTTTGTCTCTGCTTCAACGCCTGTACGTAATCAAGGTGGTTTGCGTATTATTACATCTCGTAAGTCCTTGCTTCAGTTTCATTTATATTTCTTAAAAAATAACGCAATTTCTTAAGATGTGGATGTAATCGATTTATGCAACTGTGCGCCTGGCCATACTGTGCGTGTACGTGCCCGACCAGAAGCTGTCATTGATTTATGCACACCAGAGAATATTGCACCAGCTCGTCGCGCGATCCCTCAAAGTAGACGCCGCAGCCGCTTAACCTTTCCAAGAGCGGGAATGACCAGTCGTGCTGATTCACCTGATATTGCGGGCCCGTCACCGCCTAAACGGGAAGTTGGTGAAATCAACTCTCAGGCGGAGCAATCTTACAAGTGCCCGGTGTGCTTCGAGTGTGTTCGCTTGCGTGAGCCCATGGTCACCAAGTGTGGACATGTATTTTGTAAGATATGTATTGAAACGTCGATGAGTGCAGCCCGTAAATGCCCAATTTGCAACACAAAAATACTGTCCAAAAGCCAACTTAAACGCATCTATATCTAAGCGCATGTGATTTATTGAAGAATGGCTGATTTCTATTAGATCTTTACCAACAGGAATTACTTTTTGTTTTATCAAATATTCATCTTTACTTAAAATTCATTTTTGTTTTTTCGTTTTTAATGCATTCCTATAAACATTCCATAACTATAAACTAATTAATTTATGTAATGGTCTGCCATCTATATATTTATATACATATACATATCCTAAACATATAGTAGGCTGGGAAAAAATCCAAAGATTTATATAATTTTATTTAAAATCACTTTCCTAAACTACTGCATGTTCAGGATAAATATTTTCCATAGCTTCACCTAGGTTGTAGCCTTGACAAGCATTTTGTTAGATGTTTAAGACATGATATAAGTTTTTACCTCACTGCATTGAATGTAAACTGTTTTCATATTCATTTTTTTAAGCGCCTGTTACACGAAGCGGGATTTTCAAGCGATTTCGTGTGATTTGTATCTCGCATCGTTTGTAGGCACGGTGATATCGCCCGTAAGTTGTCTCACCTGCAACTCCTCTATGCGACTTGCTTCAAATTAGAATGCATTATCGAGCGAGATTTTGTGGGAGATTTTTTCACGTTCTCACTTGAAAATATCGCTTCGTGTAACAAGCGCCTTAGTAATAAGACATTTAAAATAATACGTCTGCCAATATACTTAAACAAAGAACCATGCTTGACTATGGTATGGTTTCTGCTTAAGTGCTGAGTTTGTGCTGAGGAAGTACATCTTTATGTTTTATGCTAAATATATGTTCTCAATATGAAGTAAGCTGAGGAAAATCCAAAAATGAAGTAATTCTCTTAAGTTACTATATGTTTAAATATATATTTTACATAGTTTCCACAAACTGAGTAAACAAGCATTTGGTCTGAATCTAAGCTAGTTTAAAACATAATATAAATTTTTGTCTTACTGCATTGAATGTAAACTGTTTTCATATTCATTTCTTTAAGCGCCTGTTACACGAAGCGAGATTTTCAAGAGATTTCGTGTGATTTGTATCTCGCATCGTTTGTAGGCACGGTGATATCGCCCATAAGTTGTCTCGCCTGCAACTCCTCTATGCGACTTGCTTCAAATTAGAATGCATTATCGAGCGAGATTTTGTGGGAGATTTTTTCACGTTCTCACTTGAAAATATCGCTTCGTGTAACAAGCGCCTTAGTAATAAGACATTTAAAATAATACGTCTGCCAATATACTTAAACAAAGAACCATGCTTGACTATGGTATGGTTTCTGCTTAAGTGCTGAGTTTGTGCTGAGGAAGTACATCTTTATGTTTTATGCTAAATATATGTTCTCAATATGAAATAAGCTGAGGAAAATCCAAAAATGAAGTAATTCTCTTAAGTTACTATATGTTTAAATATATATTTTACATAGTTTCCACAAACTGAGTAAACAAGCATTTGGTCTGAATCTAAGCTAGTTTAAAACATAATATAAATTTTTGTCTTACTGCATTGAATGTAAACTGTTTTCGTAATACATATTTTATAAGAAAAAAAAACGACTGTATGTATGGTTTCTGCTTTAGTGCTGAGTTCCGTAGGGAGAATACAGCCTAAGAGTAAATTTGTTTTGAAAACCATATTTCAAACAATGAATAGTATTTGTCTTTGAAAAGATAATTTATAATTTGCCTGTATTATTAAATTTACCAAAAATTTTGCAATTTATAAAATCAGTAACTAAAGATCCCATAAATAACGAGTATATGCTGATTTTGCTAGATTTGCAAAGATACATGAATTTGTTTCCCCCCTTCTTTTTTTTTTTGATTGGCTTATTAAAACAAATAAATAAAGAAGCCACAGTGCCCACTAAGGCGTCAAATAACAGAAGTCTATAAAGTGTGTTTTGAAAACCAAAAGCCACCGAAAAGTGTGATGTTTTCGAGCAGTATAAGTATTGAATAAAACGACTAAACCGTTTTAAACCTCACATCTCTAAACGTTTAATAAAGGTAGTCTATAAAAAAAAAAACAATCATTCTAAGCCATTTCTGGCATATGACCTAGTCCGTTAGGCTTATGTGAACGGTTTTACAGTGTTTTTTAAGTGAATCATCTTCGTTATGGCAAGGAGACGTTCTACTCATGAGTATCCAAAATTTTCTTGTTACTGACAGTGAAAAATTGTTGGATGTTTTTCCATGGATTGGGATTTTCGCCTGGACAAATGTGTTATTGATGCAACTAAACCAATTTGCAGCATCGATCATGAAATCGTTGGGTGAACTTATAGCTTTTTTTTTTTTGATTATATTATTATACTACAATTTAGGTAGGAACCATTCCGTCTTAGTGTTTTATCAGCCGAAGCACTTGATTATATGCCTTCTGGTATTTTTTCGAGTTGTAATAAAGTGCGTGCAGAACTATTTACTGAAATTTGCAGAGCTATGAGAAGTATAGCAAACTCTCAAACGCTGGTCAATGCTTTACAACGCTTATTAAATGTCGAACACTCCAGAGGCGTAAAAACTGAATGGGTCATATTTTAATACTACAGATCCTCTAAGAAGGTAGAATAAGATGGCAAAAGTTTGTTAGATTGTTGTTTAATAATATTACATTGAAAATCATTTAACTTATTTACAAATTTTCTAAAAATAAATTATCAATATTTGAAATTTGCTTTCTCGTAACAGTAGCTCCATTATAATGAAAAATTGGCTCAATCGTAGATATATCACTGAAGCTTGCAACCGATTTATCTATCTGTTAGATACCTTTCTGCATGAAGATTCTCTTCAATACCATTTGGAAACTGGCAGGAAATTGAGCTGGATGTACTGGATACTTTTATACGGAGAACACTTTAATTATTTTGATAAAGCACAGTTTAGTCAGTAGCACAGTCTATAGTTTGCTATATCTTCTTATCTTAATATATAAAATCGTTCGTGGATGGTACGCGTTAGTAAAACTCGACTGCAACTGAACCAAATGACTTCAAATTTGTATTGCAGGAAGGTTTCTCTTCAGTTTGTGTCCGGTAGCTGGTCAGGATCAGGAAAAATCCTTAAGTGACGAAATAAATAATTATTATTTTAGCTTATATAGCATTTTAATGTGTTTACAATTCACAAATTTGATTAGGTAAACAATTCACTATGAAATTTGATAAGGAGACAAGCAGAGGTCCGAAAAATTTTACATGGACAAAGAATGAATTCATTTCGATGCTCTAAAATTCAAGAATAAAACGGCAGGGATCTGTCGTACTTCAGGAAAAGTTATATTGCCGCCTTTAAACCCAAGAACAGAACCACTAAAAACTCTAATGAGTGGCAATACCGCTGAGCATAAATTATTTTTGAACAAAATAAGATTGAAAGGCGTTTTTCAAATGATCTCACTTGTTATTAATAAAACTATACAACTATTTATTTAAGTCACAAAATTTTAACGAAATTTTAAATTATATTTTTTGTAAGCCCCAAAAAGAATTTACTGCGCCATGTCTGGAAAGGAACGGATAGCCATATTTCCCTCACGTGCCAATAAAGTGGTAGTAAAACTGCGTGAACTATCCGCTAAACGTGGCATGGGTTTGCTCAAGCGTAAGCGGGATGCCATTGACTTGAAACTGCGCGAGCTGAAACGTTTTATGATGCTAAAGGAGGACCTGGTTGATGACGCTATACGTGCGGCTATCTTTTCGGTAACCAGGGCTAATCTAATTGGCACAGACTTTAAGCCAGTAATTGTGGCTAATGTCGGCGAGTCCGGTTCTGCCACCATACGCAAGCGTCAACAAAAAGTTGTGGGCGTGTCCTTGAATTACTTCGAACTGGAGATTAATCCGCAGGGTTCATTTCGTATGGCCGGCTTAAGTTGTGGCGGCACACAAGTGCAGACAGTACGTGAAGCGTTTCAGGAGGCATTATTCCAGCTGGTCGATTTGGCATCACTGGAGTTAATGGTGACCATGCTTAACGCTGCCTCGCGTCAGACCAATATGCGTGTTAATGCGCTGGATCATGTGGTTATACCAAGATTGACAAATACGTATGATTATATATGCGCTGAATTGGAGGAGTTTGAGCGCGAGGAGTTTTATAGACTCAAACGCTCACAGGCCAAGCAGTTGCAGGCCAAACAGACGTTTACCGAGCTGATTAAGACCAAGAACATGGACGAAGAGGAGCTTAAAATGTATCTGAAAAGAACCAGCAAAAAGAAGCATCCGGTGGCGGATATTAATTTCGATGACGGAGTCTTTGAGAGAGGGAGTGTGAAGCATCGTTTTTCTAAAAAACGCTTGAGGCGTAGTTTGTTGCGTAAGTCGGAATTGGACTCGGCTTCGTTACCTGGTGGAATCATAATGAAATCGGCTACAAGCTTTGTAAATGCCAAGAGCATTGCCAAACCTATTTTGGAGCCGAGTATGTCGAACGATTCTGCGGTTAGAAGATCCAGTAGTTTGAAACCTTCAACGCAGGACAATAAGGAGGATAAGGGCAAAGAGGAAGATAAGGAGCAGCATAATGACTAAATCCTTAGTTTAATTTGACAAATAGATTTAAAATTCAAAGTAAAACTGACATTTAGCCAGACATTGTTGTTTCGTTAATTATTTTTTTTATATATTTTTTATTTGCTCCTCCAAATTTTGCAGTATGTCTGCTGAAACTCTGAAAGAACCTTTTATAAAGTCCATTAAAAAACCCAAAATTATGCTAAAGCAGTTACCCGAATTTAAACCGGGTCCCATTGTGGGTGAGCTGGGCTTTACACGTAGTGAAGTTTTGGCACTAAAGCAGGCCTGGCAGTATATCATTCCCTATCAACGACGTTACGGCAAGGACTTGTACCATACGTAAAGCAACTTCATCTACCAATAATATTTAGGTATCACTTAATTCTGCTTTGGTTTACGCACAGCTTTTTAGTAGAACATCACGAGGCGATTAATGCATTTCGCGTCATGGGCAAACTGGACCTGGAGAGTCTACATCGCCATGCGTTGATCATGATGCGCTTTTTTGGCACTATTATAATGGAGCGATTAAGCGATGACAAGGACGCGACATTGTTTCATATGATGCTGCATGAATGCAATGTCAATCACACTCATCGCAAAGTTGATATGCGTTATATATATGTAAGTGAAGTAGTATCTAATAGAAATTGTAGAAGGTGCGTGCACACAGAGAGCGCAGCTGAGCTGTTTTGAGCTTAGTGCAAGTACGTATTCTCAGCGTGAAGTTGATCAACTACATAGTGGAATAAGTATAAGGTGCGATAACTCTGAGCAGTTGCCTCTTTCTAGTTGCCACACGTGATTGCACGTGTAAGTCCAAATGACATGTGAGAGGCTGATAAAGCAAAAGAGAGAGGCGCAATTTAGTTTCGTTGCTGAAAAACTACGCTCATGCATTATAACATCTCATTGAAATTCGCAAGAGAATGAAAAGTTAAGAACCTGCGCTGCTGACGTCGCAACGACGACGTTACCTTGTTAAGTATACATTGCATGCATGATCTTCTGATTAATAAATACACCAATTGCTTAGTTTTAAGTATATATATTTATGCCTATATAGGTATTAGCAACACACTTAAAGCTAGCAACAAAACGCTCTTTAAACTTTACAAATATGTTCGCCACCCACTCTTACTGATAGCCAGGATCCTGGGCCCAAACAACATATTCGTTTGCGCACAGTAGACCAACCAAAAGGCCTGTCTCTTGTGCACACCAAAGACCGCCTTATATGGGCACTATGTCCTCTGTGCCGGATTATCGTGGTGTTGCGCCTATGGATTGTCGCTCTATACAGCATCGAACACTCCTTTTGACGGCACAACGCCTTCAGCAGCGCACATATTATATTGTACAAACACAATCGCCATACAGCACACCCATTGCTCGCCGGCCTGGTATTAGTGGTGCATCGGTAACCTGAGCCCTGAGCCAGCTTCTCTGCTGGCCAACTCCTATGCTGCCTTCTTACTGTCGTGTTGCCTCTTTTGCTCTCAAGCCTCCAAAGACCCACTGTGTTTCGTGGTGGCTGTGGCTTAGACTCAAAAGCGAGAAGAGTCTTTACAAGTTGTGGAGTTGCATCTAACTAACCGAGTACTGGGACCCAGAGACTGGCAGAGGTTTAAGATAGACCTCGGGCCATATCAGGTTGAAGTCAGAGTGCCCAACTCATCTACTTCATTTGGTACTTATGGAATTGGATAAAGATATCAAAAATAAATTATCCCATATGCCATAATGACAAAACCCATTCAAAAATCGTTGATTGACGAAAATCAATCCATGTGTTATGGCTTTCACATTCGAACACCGTGGTTTTAAACCTCCAGAAGGTACATGCCACGTTAAATAAACATTGGCGTAGATCCTCATTTACTGTCCTCTCAAGTCACACCAAGACCGACTGCCTTTTAAAGCCTCCAAAGACACACTGTACTCTCTTACTGACATAAGCGCACGCCTTGTATAGGCAATGCCCCCGCTGACGCTCCAAATTCCCGTCAAAAACTGCCGCTAAAACTAGCGGCTAGCAACAGCAGTACTCTGTTTATCTACCTATGTATGTCCTAATGCCTATCTGACAGAGTCCACTTTCTCCTAACTATATCTATCCCTTACTCTACACTATCACACATGTACAACTAATGCAAATAAAGCACATTTCTCTCACGCTCTCTTGCTCACAGAAATCGTTTCAACGACAGCGGCAACCAGCGTAGTTACTACAGCGGCAACCGTAAGAAGAAGAGTTGTCGCACCTTATACTTATTCCACTGTACGTCAACACGCATAAGTTCCGCTCAGCTGTGTGTGAGCGTGCTTGTTCTCATTCCCTAAAAATTACATTCCTTTATAGGCTCTAGCTTGCCGCATCAAGGACTTTCTGCTCACAATCTTAGAAAAGGTCAGATCGCCCACATTGGAACGCGGCTTCGACAAAATTATTAGTCAATTTCGTGATTTAGAGGATACAACTCTTACGGCCAGACATAGCTCTGAAGATATTGAAATTCCCCAAGCAAATATGTTAAGTAGTAGTAACGGTAGCATCAGTAGCTAAATGTAACTGACTTTGGACAAACCTTTAATTGCTTTTAATTTACATTCTATATTGCATTTCCCTATCGCAGCGAGATTTATGCTTTGCGTTCGAACTCACATTGTTTACATTGACACCCTCCGGCAGCACAACACCCAACTATTCTTCCCCCTAGCCATATAACTAACTACTTTGTAGTGCAAACGCCACAATATAGTAAGAGCAGCAAGCTAGTCGACGAGCGCATCAGCGTTGCGTCGCTGCTTTGACGATATCAGTCGCTGCGCTGCTCCGGTTTGGGTTTAGCTGCTAAGCGTTTCCTTCAAGAATTTCAGTTTTGTTCTGACGCTCGGAGCGTCCATTTGCACGTTTCGGCAATTAGACGTTATAGTTGAAGTGATACAAAAAGTAGTTGTTTCAAAAACATAACTTAGCTGTTAATGGTTCCAATGTGTTTATGTCAGATAACTCATATATAGAAGCTCCAGAGTATCTGCAATAACTTGTAAATTATGGTTGCAAACGAGGATTTTAAAAAGGTAAGCAAAAAAAACACGGTGATTCCAGAAACAAAAGTCAAAAGTGTGCCAATATTCTAACAAATAGATCATAAAACTAATATTTTACCAAATACTGAAGTAATTTATATGCACCAAAAAAACAAAAGCTATTCTTGAAAGAATGATGCGTGACCAGTTAAAAACGATTTACACGAAGTTCTTTAAAAAACAAATGTGTTAAAGTCGAAACTTCCTATAAACTTAATGAAATCGCACAAAGAAAAAAACATTTCTAAATTTAGTATACATGAAAATTAAACTTCTTTAGATCAATAATTTTCCTTTTTAGCGTCGTTTTTAGATTTTAGTAAATCGGTATTTTTGACAACAGTTTTCCTTGATTTCAAGTACAATATTCATACATTTCACAATTTAGTGCCTTACCTGTTACCGAAATTTGGTAAAATATTAGGCGTTATATTGTTTTTGGTTGGATTCTCTACTTACATCAAAAGGTCATTTACAAAACGAACGGATCCAAACAAAACAAATTTTCAAATTCTTATAGATTTTGAGATAAGTTTTTTAACTTAAATCTTTTCGAACAATGCCAAGAAATGCAAAAAACTTCATGCTCAAAAGGCAAGATTTATAAAATCCCAAGATATTCATTCAAGGGTGTGCCAGAAATCTCTTCCAACCGACTTTCAACACAATAGAAAATTGTCGACCGATTTTCAGCCAAAAAGCTAAAAATATATCTGAGAGCGTTTGAAATCCATCTAGGAAAAACCGTCTAGAGGCTTGCAGCACACCCGGATTATTTTATTTTCACAATTAATAATTCTTTTTAGACAAATGTTTGTTGTTGTTTTTTACTTCAAATCAATTTTAGACTGACTAAACACAATGTTTCCAGGTGAAACTTATATTTTGCAAACCTCAAGCATTTTATCTTTCGATTGGTATAGATTTCATCTGAAAACGTAACGTTATTGCGAAGTCGGTACCATTTTGAATTTTTGCTTAGCGTACTAATATATACATAGATATCTACTGAAACAGAGAAATGGGATGCTTCTATCGTTGAAAGCTATTAGCCCTCATTTTTATAGAGTGCCGAGAAGATAATCATCTGCAGCGCTACCTTCTAATGCAATAACATATCTATTTTAAGGAAAGAGCGAACTTGGAAAGCCAATTTAAGTCGTCTAATTAAGGTTTACTCAAAAATATGTGCTCAAAGCAGCCAATAAACTACTATTTCTCGAACTTTGGTTATTTTGACTTTGGTACTATGACTTAAACTCATAGTAAAACTAAATCCAATGTAACCAAAGTGCTTATAATATCAATACAACTCTTATATAACAAGTCCCAAATTAATTAGCCCCCACTTTATTAGTACTGATTAAACCTCAACAACTTGCAGCACGCCATGGGGAAATCTTATCAATAAAAAGCTGTTAAGATTTTGCAGTAAGATTTACCGTTGATTTATTTGATATGCATAAGTAACTTTCAAGATTTCATAAATTATGTGGCCCAATCAGACATTATAAAACAATCGATGTGTAGAGCACATGCAGACGAGACTCAAAGCCCCATAGCAGGCATTTCCCTATTAACAGCTATAATACTACTACCAAAGTGATTGTTCTATTTAATCTCTAGCCCTAGCAATGAGTTCCCGCCGGTAGCACTAAATTCCGTGCACATTAATAAATACTCAGTTAACACAAAATCATAGGTCTTGCCAACAAGTCCAAAAACAGGGCCAGCCAAAAAACTTGTTATCAGCTGCAGAAGCAGCCACAGTTTGGGTCATAAATATAGTACATACTATATAGCATATACTATACTTAGGAGCAAAAGCATATGTTGACATTGTGGGTAACAGCAACATGGCTGCTGATCAAGAATATGAAATACTTGCGATAACGGTCAATTAAAGACGTTAAAACATGACGATTTAATCGTGAAATTCTTTTTTGGACATATTTATGATTCACTTGGGCTTTGCTTTGATATGCATGCTTGTGATAATATTCTGGGAAAAGGGAAAAAGTCATAAATTGCAGACTGTGAATGTTCGTACATCTGTAAATGTATATAATTTAACTGGCTGGTCTGTAAATAGACTTAAAACCGCATGGAAGTGAAGATGGAAGAGCAAACGCAAGCTACTATGTTATTGCTCAATGCGGACAGTTGAATCTTAAAACATTCATCATAATTTTATGTTGTAGAATGACATTTATCTTCTTGAAACCATTTGAAACATATCGGTCTCCTATCGGCGTATTGGTCCCCTCCGATGCTTTGGGTTTGGTGTTTTCCCTACTAAACCCAAGAATGGCAAGTCTTATTTCTTTACTCTGGACGGAAAGAGCAGTTTAACAGGCAGCATCTCAAGGGTGTACGTCAACTCTGGGCTCGAGGCATGAAGTGGCATTTATAAGCTGTTAAGTTCTTTGAGATCTCGAGCCATCTTTTTCAAGCACCTTTATTTTATGTACTTTTTAATGCTTGTCTCTAAATTCTTAAAATTCACTTAATTTTAAGTTAGTAAGTTTCAAGGGTTGACCTGCCTGCAGAGTTGTTCATGACTGGTGCTAATGAGTTGGTAGGGTGCATGCAACAGCTCTTTTGTAGAATATGGCTAAATGAGAGCATGCCGATGAATGGAATATTAGTGTCCTCTGCACTGTCCCCAAGCAGGGCGAGCCCACGGTGTGCGCTAACTACCGTGGTATCAGCCTTCTTTCTCATAAAAGGCCCTATCAAGCGTAATGTGTGAAAGACTAAAGTCAATTGAGGCTTCATGCCAGGTAAGTCCACCATTGACTAGATATTCACACTACGCCAAATCCGGGAAAAGACCCACGAATACCAAATCGACACCCACCATCTTTTTCTCGATGATAAAGCAGCATTTGATAGCCCGTTGAGGGATGCCGCACTGTCTAATTTGGAATCCCTGCAATGTTGGTGGAACTATGCAGAATGACGTCAAAGTTGGAAATAGATTATCCGAGCCTTTTGATACCAATTGAGGCTTCAAACAAAGCGATCCCCTATACTGCAAACTGTTCAACTTTGTGACGAAGAATATCTTGCTAAAGGCCGAAGTACTCGGAGCCGGACAATATGGAGCTATATCAGTGTCATTTGAGATATATTAAGATATTTTAGTTATTATATCGTGACTATTTGAGCCAGAGGTCGGTAGCGTCAGCGGAGAAGGTAAAATAACAACTGAGAAAGAGTGATATACATGTGTGAGTTCTTCTTATAAGCATAACCAAGCCGTATCTATTACAAGATTTGAGCCATCTACCGGCTCAAGGCACTAAATTGAAAGAAAGAGATGCGCAAATAACATGCCTCCCACATTGACGTTTGCAACAGAATGAAAAATAGTGCCTTCAAAATGAGCGAGCGTCGGCAGCAGGCTCATACCTGCCTTATAGCATATGCTTTCAAACTATAGTTGTGCTCAACATATTGAAAACCCTTCTCTGCAGAGACAGAAATACTATTGCAGCAACTTAAATGCTACTTACGTTCCTGCTGCCGCTGCTAAACCCTGGCTTAAACGTTGATTATATTACTTTAGGCCTGTTTGCTCGTCTTTATAAAAAGTTTTAAAACATCAAATTAAGTTTTTTGAACAAAACTAGTTTAATTTAGATGAGATAACTGCTTAAAGAATTACCTCAAAACAATTTCAACTAAATTTTGAGAAAGAATGAGGGTGCGAAGTTGGCAGATTGGCCAAGTACCTTTCTGAAAACCCCATAAACAGGGCTTAAAAGATAGCTGTAACTGTTTGCATTCGATTCCAGATTAGGCAATTAGCAATCTCAACTCTTTCAACATGACGGATATCTGTTCAACACTTGCTCTTATTTATACCATGCTTATAAATGCGAACAATACTGTCGATTTCGAACGCGTAAATTGAAAAGTGATACCGACAAGTAGTATTTGTCACAAGTATTCAAAGGAAGGATCGGCTGCAGTGGAAGGGCATATAAACGTTGTACCCCAATTATCAGCGTTTTGTCTGCTTTGTTTATCGTGGGTTGGCTGCCTGTTATTTTGTTTACAAGCTTTTATGAGTTACTTTTATCAAGCAACATATAAATTGACATTATGAGAGTCGCGTGCCTATCAACTACTTCTATACTATAGGAGCGTTTATCTTAGTTTTGCGTACTTCTGAACCTCACATTTGGTGCATTTCAAATGGAAATTATGGAAATGTGCATATATGTTTATAAACAAATTCAAAAGTTTTGGCACATCTCACTAGTAGGCGGCACATCCGTCATTAAAAACAGCATTTTCAGCTCAAGTGTCAAGAGCTTGTAAACATTACATGATAAACAATAACAAAAACAGTTTTGTGTAAATATTACTGCGCTGAATTGAGCTATTGCCAATTATAAATTTGCGTTTTGACGTTCCAAAAATCAATAGTGAATAGGCAAATAGTCAAACATTAGCTATAAAAAGGGCTTACAAATGTCTAATTAGCGATTTGTAAATGCTGATAGCTTAAGCCATACTTTCAGATATTCTAATCAATGCCATTTAATGGTATTATTGATAATTAACCTACGAAATCCACACTCAAAAACGTTTAAGCACTTTGCTTTTCAACAATTTTATGACCTGAGCTGTTAACTAACAGCGCTTAGCCAATGCAGCAACCAAAGCAGCGTAGACACAGATCATGTTAATGTTATTTAACAGCATTCGAGTTAACAGCAGGTCTATGTTACAGATTATTTTTTGCTTGCGCGGAATTGAGCTATTGCCAATTATAAATTTGCGTTTTAACGTTCCAAAAATCAATAGTGAATAGGCAAATAGTCAAACATTAGCGATAAAAAGGGCTTACAAATGTCTAATTAGCGATTTGTAAATGCTGATAGCTTATAAATAGATTAAGCCATACTTTCAGATATTCTAATCAATGCCATTTAATGGTATTATTGATAATTAACCTACGAAATCCACACTCAAAAACGTTTAAGCGCTTTGCTTTTCAACAATTTTATGACCTGAGCTGTTAACTTACAGCGCTTAGCCAATGCAGCAACCAATGCAGCGCAGACACAGATCAGTTTATGTTATTTAACAGCGTTCGAGTTAACAGCAGTTCTGTGTTGCAGAACAGCTTATCAATTAACATTGCCATTAGTGCCAATGGTTATGCTTATGGTTCCAAGAACCTATTAGTTTGGATATAAACCTGTCAAAATGTTCAACAACAGACAAATTAACTGCACAAATGCTTATGTCAAAGCAGTAACGATATATTTAGCTATTGATAAATGCATAAAAAACACACCTTGCCACAATAATAATATTCCAATTGCATTTAAAAGTACATACCTTGAGCAACAATAGCATTTCAATTGATTTTGTGCCAATAAAACTGCCGCAAAATACGCAAATTATGACAAGCAGCGCAGCAGAGCACAAAAATATCGCTGTCCATTAACATAGCAGCGCACACAGTGCCGTCTGACGCGTATTTGGCGCCGAATTCAACCCTTCAATGTTTTGATCAACTTTTCGAAAAACTCATAGAAATCCCAATGTTACGGCGCAGATCTTCTATTGCTCGACTTCAGTCGGCTTAAAGTAGTAACACATTTTTAGCGTGTTCTTTGAGATAAAATCTTTCAAACAAAGATATTTTCAAAATATAAAAATCCTTTAAAATTTAAAATAGATCCTCAAACAGGATGTTATATGTACCGGCTGCTTCAAAAAACTTTATTAAAGTTCGATTTAATACACAAAACAAGAATTACATATTCCAACAAGTTCAAAATTTTTTTTTTGGTTTTTTTTGAAACAAATTATTTACATCTTTTTATTACATTTTTGCATAAAAGCTTAATATTGTCAGTTAAATAAAATATATAATTTTAAAAAAATAGTTTTTTTATCTTCTCATCAGAAAGTAAACTTTTATCAAAATACCAACTTTGGAAGATACGACTAAAAGGCTTAATATTTTCCGATTACAATTATTTGATTCCAAATCCTTCCTTGCTCTGACTTGCCCTAAAGATGCAAAAAAGTATTGTAATTGGCCAAAAAAGTAAAATCTAACATTTTATGTTTTTTCGACGATTTGGCGATGTTTTTGTGTTTGTGCGTTGTCAATGTAATGTGATATTCCAATAACTTTAGTAATTTCCATTATAAATGATTATTAAAGCTATTACAAATTTAAGAGCATAGAAATCACTATAGAATCGAAATACAATGTATATGTTGATTTTTTTCTGTTTTGATCAAATTGACATTACATTATTGCATTATTTTACTAGTTATTGTATGAAGTCCAAATATCACTCGTTGCTTTTGGTATACAAATATATATAAAATATATAATATATATGCATATATATGATATAATGATCATGAGTAAAAGCCTCGGTGCGTAGTGTTAGCAATCATTTATACAGATCCGCAAAACAAAAAATTTGATGCAGACAGTCGGAACGGTTCCCTACAGTGGAATACCCTGTACCCTTTTTTTAGAAAAACTAAATACGGTCAAATGGGAACGGAAGTATCAACTTTTATGTCTCTTTTCATAAGATCGATATGCCTGTAAGCCTTTTCCTATTGGGAAATTGGTTATTATGGGGCAAAAATTACTTGTATGCACATAGCTCCAGTATTCTTGGGCCAATAACGTTGAATGTTGAAACATATATCAATAAACGTTTAAAAATATATGTGGCAATTGTCACTTGAATATGTTGCGGAGTGCGGCGGTAATTAAGGTAAATCGATACCGGGGGAAGGGGGGCTTGTATTGGAAAAAGGTGAATACCGTTTTAATGATTTGGCTCACACGAGTCTCCACAGTCGAAATCAACCTATTTTTCACTATAACTTTTGATGTTTTTATCCGATTTCAATCATTTTTATAAAATATATGCACATAAACACGACGCAAACCTTTATCAAGTTTCAAGTTGATAGATTTAACGAAGCGGCTGTAAAGCGCGAAAGTCTGTCACGGGGGAAGGGGTGAGATATCGACATGAATCGATAAACTTGCACTTTTCCAGGAAAATGCGCATCTTTTGGTAACATTTTTTTGCTCTAACTCTTAAAGTCTCTGAGGAATACGTTACACCACGGACAGACGGACGGACATGGCTATATCGACTCGACTATTGCACCTGTTCATTTTTGCCCATGGAACATATGGTCTGCCACGCCTCCTTCTGCCTGTTACATACATTGCACAAATCTATAATACGCTTTTACACTTTGTGTACAGGGTATAAAAATGAATAAACATATTTAACCTTTGGCGCCCCGCACGAAAAGGCGCCTAGTTCACTTAAACGGTTTAAACAGCCCCTGAGCAGGCAATGCAGCGCACAGGACAGGCAGAGAGCGAGCGAGAGAGCGCTAGAGCCACGCAGTCACATACCAAATGACATGTTGACCTTACCGAAGTGCAAGGCAGAGGGCGAATGCTAGCAGTACGAACAAGCCTCCTAAAATAAACGAAGCACATGACGAAGAACGAGCGGCAACGATAACGACTGCACTTGACATCGGCCAGTGAAGAGCGGCAACAACAACAACAACAACAATAACAACAACATTTAAAGGCGACAGCAATAAACAACAACAACTACATCAATGCGCAGACAGTAAAAACTAATTAGCATGTGATGTGATGCGCCGCTTTTACTCATTAGTTGGATGGGTGGGTGTGTTCGGCTACGTCTTCTTCTTATAGGCTTCTATCAGTGTGTGTGTCAGTGTGGTGTGTTTCTGTGTGTGGTGTGTTTGTGTGTGTGGTGTGTGAGTGCCGTTGCACGCGCAACAATTGCAGTTGTTGCTTTTATAGTTGCGGTTGAACTACCTTAAACACACAAACACACCACACACACAAACACACCACACACACACACAAATTGGCGACAGGTTTCTCTGGCATGCATTTGGCGTTAATCTAAACATTTTACATCTTATAAAAATGCTGTTTTCATAAAATTTTAAATGGTCATTTGCATTTTCATCAGGATTTAAATTTTTCCGATTGTTGCATTTTTGCTGCGTTTCGAATATTAAAAGAAATTGCTATTTATATTTTGCTGCATTTTACATATATCTATAAATATATTTGCGAGACTTTTCTGATATTTCTAACGAGTCAAAAAACATATCACCAAACGATATTTCTTGCGACACACGGCAGCTTTTGCTGCCAATTCGTATCTTTTTCGCATCCAAATTCGTGCGTTTTGTCGGGTTGAGTCTCGCATTTCAAACGAGTGTTTGGTCCGTTGGGTATGCTCTCTATTACCAAACGATATTCCTTGCGACACACGGCAGCTTTTGCTGCCAATTCGTATCTTTTTCGCATCTAAAAACATGCGTTTCGTCAGGTTGAGTCTCGCATTTCAAACGAGTGTTTGGTCCGCTGGGTATGCTCTCTAGGGGTTCGGGTTTTAGTTCTTTTTTTGCACTTCACATGTTAGATACTGAGTATCTGACGCATTTGGCTGCTGTCAGTTCGCTTTTTTGGCAAGTTTAACGCATTTTCTGTTCAAATTCAAGCGCATTTAGCACCTTAGGAGCAAATGTCGACTGATTGCCGCACACGGGAAGTTTTTGTTTTGTTGGACTTTGCTCGGGCATGGCATAGGGCTCTCCCCCAATGAGCAATAACAAATATTAGATTATCAATTTTATTGAGTTGTGTTTACATGAAAGCATTTTAATGTTATAGTCAGAATTCGCCAAGAAGCAAATAACATATAAAAATTTGGTTTGTATTTAGTTTTTACATGGTTTGTTTGGTTTTGTAATGAGAACCTTTCCGTTCTTAAGCTAGTAAGCCAATGCTAAAGAAGCTTTCGCTTATCACCCAATTTTACTTTATCATAAAAGTAATAAAACAATAAATTGTTTGATCTAATGTGTTTTAGCTCTTGGGAAAACGTCTTATTTGTGTTTTGTCTTTGATAACCGCCAGCTTTTCTTGCTGCATTTGAATTCACCCCGATAACGGGTTGTTATGGCCAGTTAAGAAGAAGAAGTCCGATATTCCGATTTGAGATGATTCCAACCTTTTTTTTATTATTTTTTTAACGGATGCTTTGCGCACGACATTGTATAGAAAAGAAAGAAAAGAAACGTTTGAAATATGAAAGATTTTTGAATATTACGAAAAGCTATAAATAACCATTTTTTATGCAAATAGCCTTTTTTATTGCGCGAATTAATTCAAATACGTTATTTATATTCAAATTTAAATAGTTTAATCGTAATGAGTTCATTTTAACATTCATAGCTACTAAATGCACCTAATCCACAAGTTGAACTGAACTGAGCAAAATCTCCAAACCCATAGTCGCCAGCATAATAAAAGCAATAGATAAAATAAAAGACTTTCAGCTTAACGCATTCTAAGGAGCAAATGTCGACTGATTGGCGCTTGTTTTGTTGGACTTTGTTTGGACATGTTGTAGAGGGCGTATGAGAATTTTTGATTAGCTTGTCACTTTTATTGATTTCTGTTTACATGAAAGTATTTTAATAAAGCTAAGCGTAAATATTCGTAATCGCAATGCTACATTACACCGAAAACCTTATTCTTCTTCTTAACTCTCCATAACAATGATCCAGGTGTCTCTGTTTTGGGCGCACCTTCTCTAATCGGTGAAAGCAAAGGTAGGTAGTGTGATCGCTACCTGGTCCTTCCAACGGAGACATGGTATGCCCCTTCGTCACCTGCCTTCAACAGAATTTGATTCATTGACAATATTTTTTGCTGCTTAAACTGCGCATGCGCCCAACCAATAGTAGCTACGAAAGTTTCGACCAAGTTTTCTCCAAAAGAGCTGGTGCAAGCACCTTACCTCATTGCCGCCAGCCTTGTTCTTGAGCCGCTTGATTGCGACCCTGACTTCGTCATTGCTGGGCGGCGGCGATCCACGCCATCGTCTATAATTGGGAACGTTGGGACGCACCTCCGCGTGCGGCAATATCCGCATCATCGCCCAATAGTAAGTGTTCCCTTAGTGCTCTCTGTGCTGGATGCACCAGATTTCCCTGTGCATCTCTACAGGAAGACGGTCCAGTACCAAATCCTACACCTGAAACTATCATTAAACTAAAATCCTATTACAAGGTATCCAAAAATCAACCAATTATAACCACAAATGCAACACAGACGACAATGTGACGTAAAAAAACGTCGAAATAATGCGCGTAATTCGCAAATTGAACTGAACTGAACTAAACAGAATCCCAAGCCAAAAAGCGCCAGCATAATAAAACCAATAGATAAAATAAAAGACTTTTTCAGAGCAAATGCAAATAATATATATATTAGAGCCAAAATCTAGTAGAAAATATATTTTTCGAAGAGTTTTTCGGTTCAGTCGACTCGAGTGAATTGCGGTGGCAGCACGAAACCGAAAGAATCGTACTCAAAGGCGCCAACTAAAATTAGCCAACCGTCGAAATATATATTTATTTTTTAAATCAAATTAATCATATGCCTTGGAAGCCAAGAATATAAGCTTAATATTAGCATATAACAAAAAAACATAGAATATAAGACAGAAAAGTTTAAGCTAATTAGTGTTAAAGTTTTCAAGTGCTTATATAATACAACGTTAACGATATCAAGGAAGTAAAAAACAGATATAGAGTGCTATTTAAATGGACTCGGAAAAAGTAGTACGCGCCATGGCGCGTTGGTGGCAGGTAAAGCATAAAATTCAGATGCCAAAATATTCCCAGCTATACATTGTACCCCAAATTGTAGTTGCAGATGCAATGCGCATCGGAAGGGCAAGCCTTCTTTTTAAAAATAAATTGCCACATGTCGGCGCACACACCCATCTCAGAATATCTATTCGTATATTTATAATATTGTCTCTTTGCATTATTTAAGTTGTTTACAACAATTTAATTTTACCTTTCAAAATATTTGCCCTTTTAAAATGAAATATGCGTCGCATTTTTGCTATTTTTGTATGCTTAATTGCGTTCTTTTTAATGAGCTATAAAAAAAGAAGTAATGGTTTAAGCTTGTTAGAAGTGTAGATCTTGATGTTGTATTTGATCTGATTAATACTTACATTAATCACGTTTATCGAGGACTGAAAACAATATGACCATTTATTAAGTTTTTCCCATTGTCCAGGACTATAGTGACGTAGTAAATGTGTAAAAGTATTCATACTTATATAGTAGGCCAGCAATGCACTAAAAGCTGCTTAACTGGCTATAACAACCCGTTATAAGGTTACGGCCTGATGTAAATACATTTCATTGGCATTGTGGTCTTACGTGGTGGGTGCTAAACCCTACGCACAACCATTTTAAGGCCTGGGGTGACTCTGCTGGTCTCGAAAGAACCCAGTGTCATCGTTAGTCGCCTATTCTCTAACCCGCTCACCACACGGGGGAAAAACTGCTTACGAGTCACAGCTGAATAAAGCAGCAATTTGAATAGGTAGCTGAGCATCGAAACTCACGATCAGTCGAAGCTCGGATTGTTGCTATTTTAAAATATATCGTATTTCGATATATCGAAATTGTTCTATTTACAATATCATCATATCGATAATATCAATTTTAACACTAGATTGCCGGAGCAAGTCAATCCTACTAGCTCTCTAGCAACAAGTGTGGCATCACGCAACTGAGTTTCGAGCCTCACCAAAGATCCTGAAATAGTACAGTGGAATCCTGGGCTGACCGACCACTTTCAGCAAAGCGTATGTGTGAGGCTGCTTGTGTTTTTGTCTCTGTCAGACCGACTAATTCGTAGGCAAAATTACACATGTGTGCACTGTGCTAAAAGTACTCGCTTTTCAGCAAGCCGACTCAACCTCGATTGGGGGGTGTACCTGAAATCTCTTTCAACCGAATTTCAACCCAACGCAATTTTTTGGTATGAGAGATCTATTCTGTACCAAATTTCAATTCAAAATTAATCTGACTTTCAAAAGAGGCCACAGCAGTTCTTTTGCAGTTGTTGTTCTTAAAGTAAAGCTTCTATGAAAATGATACAAAAGCATCGCAAGACTTTTTAGGTCCTTAACTTTCAGTCCGTCTGAAGGGAGAAAAACAAATTATCCTTCTAACACTTACATTTGCACACGTTCAAGGCAAGAAAGTAGCAAGTAGCAGAGTAAGCATACCTTATTAAATTATACCTTGTGTGAGATCGTTCGACATAGCTAATTAACCAAAAATGAGACTCCACTTATAGATTGCAATCACCCACAAAAATGAAAATTCTGGGAACCATCACAGCAGCTTTAAAAGCCGCTCATAAACCACTTTTGAATTATAGTCTCAAATTGTTTTAAAAGGCTTTCCATTTTAATTACAATTGTTAAGGTTAAATAAATAACAAAATTTGAGACTTTATTTGATTTTTGCATTTAATACTCTAAATGCTAAGCCAAAACAATCAACAATGAATATTTGGAACTGATTGTTGTAACTCAAACAACATTTCAAACACTTATTTTGACTACTCGTCTTTCTTACAGACTGTAAGCCAAGAGGATGCGGATCCATCGGCGCGCAATCCCATGCTCTACGATCCGCTGCAAGATGGCGTAATCAAGACCTCCAAAAAGCGCCAATATGTGGCCGCTTTAGTTGGTGAGTTCTTTTGAGTTACTAACTTTTTAATATTACTGATGTTTTACCTTATATTTTAGTTTGCTTGGGCGCCGTTGCTGCTGGCACAGCATTGGCCTGGACAAGTCCTGTTCTGCCACAGATCAGCGTGCATCCCAATACCAATACAGCGGGTAACAGTACAAATACGAATGTAAATGGCACTACGCCAGCACCGATTGCGGAACCAGTCAGTGAAGGACTTCAATTGACATTGAACCAGCGTAAGTTTTTGTTCAATTTAAAAAAGAAGATCTAGAATTGAATTAACGATAGCGATAGAGTATATTGAAGAACAGGTAAATAGATTCTGTTACTTAGAGAGACATGAAACGGGCCTACAAAAGAATTTTCATGTACTGTTTAGCCGTTATAAGTACAATGTATGGCATTAACTAACATAGCTTAAGCAAGCTTTAAATTTGAGAGTTTTTATTAAAGTTAATGTCTGACATTAGACTGAAGATAGTCTCCTAACTCTATTTCCAAACATTTTTCAATCAGACAAGACTATGAAGTTAATCAGATTAGCTTAGTCTGATAACGCTCAAAACACGCTGATCTCTAAGTCTTTGGCAACCTGCAAGCCTAACTTTTTGTTGGGGGAAAGAGAGAAGTGGAAACTCTAAAATTCATGGGAAATCAGTTTATTTACTTATACGAAATTAATCTTCTTAAGGTCATAGAGAGATGGTAACTGCATAGCTGACTAGCTTGCCAGACAAGGTACTACCGCTCACTTTCTCCTCGAAGAAGACGGCACAAGTATACCTATGGCCACTTGGAAGTTCCATATTAGGAACGCTTCGATTATAAAGCCACAGGAAAATGCCAAACAAACTTTTCCTAAAATATATAAAAAACGTAAAATATTTGCGTCGCTGATTTCAAATTAGGAAACCGTTGGGAGGTATCCAGTACGGTTTTCGAATTATCGCAGTTTCAAAAGTTGCAAAGTCAGCTAATCTCTCATATCTGGGGAATTTTAATATATATTGAGATGAACCATAAATTTGGTCTAAACCATCTGGAAAACATTGATTTGATATTCCATTATCTTCAATTCGAGTCACAAATTATCTCTATCGATAGTGAGAATCCCAAGATATATGAGATTTTCTTTCTTTCTTTTTTTTAAATAGTGAAAAATCGAAAACGGTGATAGGAAATCCAAAATGGTGTCCTGATTCGAAATAAGCGACCCAAAACTTACCAGAAAAGGTATTTTTTAGTAATAGGTCAAATTTGTTGCATAGTGTTACCTTTAATTCGAATTACAGCTCTTCTCGATCTATTGTACGGTTCCAGAGTTAGTACATGAGATTTGCTGACTTTGAAAATCTCGAAATATGGAATAAAATAGCCAAATTTACTGGAAAAGGTTTGCTTTATATATAGGCTTTATTTTGTTGAATAGTGTAACGAGTGCGATGTAAGTTCATTGTTGTCTCACTTTTAGTTTGAGCACAAATTCTAGTTATTTCAAGTATTTTGAAAAGTGTACGTTTATCCGAGTATTCGAAGTCTCATTTTCTCTCTGTGTAGTAATTATCTTTTATATTCAAAACTGTTTGTTGGCCTTCAAAACCTAAACTGATGATAATTAAATGCGCAGCACAAGAAAGCCACAAGGACTCACTTAACTGTAATATAAGCTGTTATTAATAGATAAGAGAGGGAAGCTCCTCCTACTTCGGGGCTAGTTGACAATGATTTATGACTATTGGTATTTATAACACACTCGAATGTAATTAAACAATTGACTTTATGGCAGTGTATTATCATTTGCTTGTCATAAGCGCCTAAAGTGGAGTATTTCTTTAGTTGTTGTTTGTTTGTTTGTTGTGATTGACTTAAACAAACATTAGAAACAAACAGGCGTCTATTTAGTGCCCACTTTGGTGAGTGGTGATAGCACTGAGTAAATATCGGAGCTGATGATGCTTGGCATCAATACACCAAAATCTATAACACTGAACTTGGCCACCTCTTGAGCTGTATCTAATAGTTGGAACTGTGAAAGCAGATAAGAAACAGCTTGAAGTGCCTCGTCTGGCGTCTGACGTCTTGCTTGACTCATGAGCACGTGATATTGATAATGGGTTCGTTTCTTTTATATACTTTGCAGAGACCTGGGTTAGCTCATTGGTGGCAATTGGCGCTTTCTTTGGGGCGCTGCCAACAGGCTATATAGCTGATGCAATTGGACGACGTTATACAGCACTGGCCATGGATGTGCCTTTTATATTGGCCTGGCTAGCGATAATATTTGCCAAATCTGCGGGCTGGCTGTACTTTGGACGCTTCCTAATTGGTAAACTATACTATTTACTCTGCTTTTAACAATCAATCTTTAAGCATATATATATATATCACCAGGCATCTCCACGGGCAGCTTTTGTGTGGTGGCGCCCATGTACATCTCGGAAATAGCTGAGACCAGCATACGCGGCACCTTGGGCACGCTCTTTCAGCTGCTGCTGACCTTTGGCATACTGTTGGTATATCTTATAGGATCAGTGGTGTCCTGGACCACGCTCAGCGTGTTGTGCATATGTGTGCCCATTGCGCTCTTCTTTGGCATGTTGATGTTGCCCGAGACGCCTGTGTATCTGCTGAAGAAGGTAAGCTGTAATACATAGTAACTACCGCTGGTATAGTATGACTCACCTTTTGCTTATGCCACAGGGTCGTCGTGCCGATGCGGCGCTCTCCTTAAAATGGCTTTGGGGTAAATACTGCGATTCGCGCAGCGCCATACAAACCATACAAAATGACTTGGATCAGGCGGGCGCTGATGCGTCCTTTATGGACTTATTTAGAAATCGTGGCGCGCGTAATGGACTTATCATTTCCATGCTGCTGATGTTCTTCCAGCAGTTCTCCGGCATAAATGCGGTTATATTCTATACTGTGCCCATTTTCCAGTCGGCAGGCAGCACTTTGGATCCTTCTATTTGCTCTATTATAGTGGGTGCTGTGCAGGTTATTATGACGCTTACCGCTTCATTGTTGATTGAGCGTGCTGGACGCAAGATGTTGCTGCTCTTCAGCAGCACCATGATGACCATTTGCTTGACCATACTCGGCGCCTACTTTGATATGAAGGACAGCGGCAAGGATGTGTCTTCCATAGGCTGGTTGCCGCTGATGTGTGTGGTCCTGTTTATGATTACCTTCTCGGTAGGCTATGGACCCATACCCTGGCTGATGATGGGTGAACTGTTTCTGCCTGATGTGAAGGCCACTGCCGTAGCGCTGACTGTCATGTCCAATTGGTTCTGTGTGTTTGTGGTAACCAAATGCTTTGGTTCCATGATTACAGCCTGGGGTTCCGACATGACTTTCTGGTTCTTTGCGGCCTGCATGGCGCTGGCCACACTCTATGTGGCTACTATGGTGCTGGAGACCAAGGGCAAGAGCTCCTCCCAAATACAAATGTGGTTAAATGGCAACAAGTGAGTTGTTTAACTGGCTGTTATTTAGTTTAGCTAATGTTATGTACTCATATGTAAATAAGCAGCATATACCAAAGCCTTAACATATTGCGTATACGCCGTGTTTGTGGCACGCTTCTGAAGCACTCTTTAAATGCGCCGCAGATGTTGAAATTTTTTATTATATTTATATATTGTGCTAATTGATTACTATGCCAAGATTATTTTAATTAATTTCTAAGTACTCGGGCAGTTGGTTTTGCGTTGTAGATAGTCCAGCGAAGTTGCAATTACCAACTGCATAGACGTATACGTAATAAACATATAAACTAATTTGTAGTTGTACCTGTCAAAAGTTTTGTCGCCGTAGCACATTATTATTTTAGCCTTATTTTAGTAGTATGTTAAGTGTGTAGTATTAAAAACTGTGTGAATGTACAATATATTGATAATAAAATTAACTATATATAAATTTGTATAGTGGTATTTGTAGGGTACATGTGCGGCATATGCATATGCCTTCCAATTGCAACTGCATTGGCCTCTGCCGCCGATAACCTCTTGGCATTGGCGTCTGTTGGGCGCTACGCCCCTTAAATATATGTTTTTTTACGCTTATAGAGGTCTTCTTTACTTCTATGTGCAATTTGTTAAGCCTAGAAAAGGGCGTGACCACACAAAACCTAATGGAATTTTTCTTTTTTGGTTGATACTGAATATTATTTTGGAATAGTCGACTTTTCGGGTTTAATAGGAGCTTCCGCTGTACGAAAAGCCGCATACATCCCATGTTGAGTTACCCAACAGAACTATGTTGTCAAGCCATGATTAATAATAATGTTATAGAGCTCTGGGACGTATAAGATCAGTTGTGCCCCCTACTGAGCTTACAGCTCGCCTGTCAGTAGTGTCTCTGATATACATTTAAATATATGTGATGGTTCCAACAGTGGACCGACGCGTTCAGCGAGATGCTGTGACCACTTAGGAGTGACAATTTCTTCTCGCCATATAAATCAATTTTTTGGTATGCGAGATACCTAGAAACATCTTTGAGAGCATGGAAAATTTTTAAGAAAATTCAATTGAAACTTTGGGCCAAGCCGTCTGCGGATTTCTGACACCCCTGATTGTGCTGCCAACTGTCGGCTCAACGTAAAGGCTAAAGATTCCACTCTATTACTTTAATCTTTATTTGGTATAAAGAGTTGAAGTTAAGTTAAGAGAAGAAGAAAAGGGGTTTGTGAAATTAAACGGCTGCTATTAGTTTGTTTTACAAGATATAAAAGTGTTGCTTACAAGTTTTTTGGTTTATTTATGCGAAAAGGTTTATGGTTTTGAGGTTCCTTTGACCAGCGAAAAAACATCTTTATAAGAAGAATATCAGGGCGCTAATTTTATATACTTGTTCCCAATTGAGTTTATAGCTTAATTGCAAATCGATTCAATACGGATAAGGGGTTACGACAACCTTTAAGATTGGTAGATGTGAAACATAGAACTCTTGTAGTTGCATCATGACTTGGCATAATGTGGCGCCATCTAGCGCGCGTTTTCGGTAGCGCAATTTTTAATGCTCATTGACAACGTGTCCGAAAAGGTAAAGAAATTAAAAAAAATCGATATTATCTGCTATTATTAAAAAAAATAACATAAAAATTTTATTATGAGTCATTGACCAAATTAAGCATAATTTAAAAAATATGTCACGTTCGTTACAATCCAGGTGCAAAGAGGCAATAGCCTCTTAATAGTGGAAATTGGTTTCGGTAACGTGAAGACACGAACGATATCATTATCCTTCTTTTAAAGATTAGATTTTAGAATTTTTTATAAAGAGTTTACATCTTCATAAGTTATACTCTAATTTGATGAAAAAATATTTACACCTTGACTTTACGATAGTCACGTTCGACAACATAAAAACCTGTTCGAACCCTGATTCAAGCATTCAAATAGCTTAAACTTAAAAGAAATTATAAATATATAAAGTTTATTTGAAACATCGTTAAAGTGTATGCAAGCTTCGGTGCCCCAAAAGCTAGCACTATCTGTCGTTGATTACATATTTTTTCCCCCTAAATTTCTTTATAATTGCTGATAAGAAAGATGACACTCACTTGTCATAACAAACAGTCGTACGACGCCTAGAGCTAGGCCTTTAATGCATTGTAGTCCCACAGGCAACGCCTTTATATGAACAGGGTGTTTCAGGCACGCTTATGCAATTATATGCGTAACTTCCTGTTGGCCGTCATCGACGCATGCGTGCGACCTTGCTTCATTGCCAAGGTCAACGTTGTCACTCTCGTCGACGTCGTCGTCGTCGTCGTCATCGTCGGTGTTGATGTTGTTGTGTTTGTTGCTGACTTTGCTATTGATGGATCGACTCGTACGCACATCCAAAGCAAATTGAAACGGTGTCATAGTTGTCCTACTTTTCAAATGCAAGCAGCAAATGAGCGCTCGATTGTTTGCAAATATTTAACTACAGTTACTATATTTGCAGTGCAACAGTGTGTTTACTGTTAGTTTTTTTACAGTTGTCATACAAGTTGTTGTTGATTGCAGGAAGCATACCAAAAATTACCTGTTGTTTAGTCAGTTGCACATTTCTGTAACTGTATGTGTGTCTGTGTGTGTGTCTTTGAGACAAGTTTAGGCTGGGATCAAACTGACGCCAAAAGACACATTTGTAGAGAGTATATTTAAGGGGCTGTTGGTGGGGGACAAGGCCAAGTCAGCAAATATGGCTGATAATTACAAAATGTTGATTGAGTGTCTAGCAAATAACTCAATTGATTTAAGTAGCACATGATAGTTATCAGTCATCTTAAGGTTGTAAGACTATCTACATACATATATGCACATACTAGCTACTGCAAGCCATTAAGTGTTTGAATGACTATTATTATCTAATTTGGTGACACTTGAAAAGTTTTCCAGAATGTGTCAGGAATGTTGTAAACTATAAAACGGAAAGAATATCTAGCTTTGGTGTGAAAAAGGCAGCTTACTCATTAGGCCGCTTTTACAAACTAACGATAAATGCATTTCAGAAGATTAAGAAAGACATAATTACTAACGGATTCTGATAGAAAATTACTATTGTTAGCTTGCCTCCATTTTCAAAATTGTACTTCAAACTGCGATTGTATCAGCTGATTCAAAGCTCTTTTGCAGAATATGGCTAGAGGAGAGCATGCCCGATGATTGACACCTTTGTGTCTTCTGCCTTGTTCTCAAGTAGGGTGACCCTACAGTGTGCGTTAACTACCGAGGTACCAGTCTCCTTTCAACTGCATATAAGGCACTATCGAGAGTACTAAATGAAAGACTTAAGTCATTCGTTAAAAAACTGGTTGGACCTTATCAGTCAGGCTTTAGGCCTGGGAAATTCACCATTGACTAGATATTCACACTACGCCAAATACTGGAAAAGACCCATGAAAAACAAGTCGAGACCAACCATCTCTTTGTCAACTATAAGGCATCGCGTATATGCCGCACTGTGTGAGTTTGGAATCTCTGCAAACGATTGATTGATACAATTATGCAGAATGACGTTGAGCAACACACGCAGCTCCGTCAAATAGCTTTTTATATCAAACAAAACCTCTGAAACCTCTTTAACTTTGTGATGGGCAGTATGTTTTCGAAAAGCTGAAGCAAATAGGAACGGAATGATATTGATTTTGGACGTTGGACACTCAGTGTGATGTTGAAAACTATTCTTTTGACTGCAAGCATTTCATCTACCCGGGAACCACTGTCACAATGAAGAACGATTTCAGCATGGAGATTAAGCGGAGAATCACTCTTGCCAATAGATGCTAATTTGGTCTCAGTAGGCAAATGAGTAGTAGAGACCACTCCCTCCAAACGAAACTAACATTCTTTAAGACGCACATCATTCCCGTTTTGCGCTGAAGCATGGGTGATGTCGCAGTCTGCTGAAAGTGCCCTAGAAGTGTTTGAGCGGAAAGTACTCCGACTACGCACCCTATGGAACGACGAACTCTATGAGCTCTATGATGACATTGATATAGTCAACCAAATTAAGATACAGCGGCTCCGCTGGCTAGGTCATATTGTGCGTATGCATGAAGAAGCTCCTGCGAGAAGAGTCTTCAATGCGGTTGTCGAAGGAAAGCGACGAAAGGGCAGACCATGTCTCCGTTGGAAGGACCAGGTAGAGAGTACACCAGCTACCTTTGGTATCACCAATTGGACCAAGCTCGCGCAAAGCAGAGACACTTGGAGGAGAGCTTTAAGTTAGGCCGTAACCCGGTAACGGGTTGTTATGGCCAGTTAAGTAAGTAAGTTAAACTGAACTGATGCGGAGTACGCCATTAAAAGCAGCAGCTTGTCAAAGATTTAAAATCAAAAAGGCTTAAAATTGCAGGGTAAATATTCATTATACATAAAACGCCCCCAATTAAATTTACATATTTATTGCTCATATATATATATAGATAATTTCAGCGTTCACATTGAGTTGCACTTAATTTGAAAGATTAAGTCACTGGGAAGCAATAAGCCAGTTTTGGTAGAGGACATTGAACGTCTGAAAAGCTTCTTGAGTGGTTCCGGGTTTCACTTTCGGTTGTTCATGAAATAATAAGGTATTTCTAGGTTGATTTTTTTTAATATATAATGTAATACGTATAAAATACGAGCCCCTTTTTGTTTTGCTTTACTGGCAGTGCATATATATAAATAAAATTTTTTTAAATCTGTAAACAGGTCAATCAGCTTTTTTTTTTTGTTTGCTTTAAATATCGGGGCACGCGCCGAACTCAGTAATTCGCAGCAGGTGGAAAATGATTCTTTTTTTGTTGTTCCACAAATACTATCAAATTCACTTGAAATACAAATCGAACGGCAAGTTAAGAGTTGCCGAAAAGCAGGCAAAGGAAATTGCGATCTCAATTTAGAATTTTGATTACATTATGCAACAAATTTTGCCTCTACTAAAGGCCTAACATACCTTTTCCGGTCAATTTTGGCTCGCTGATTGCGAATCTGGAAACCATTTTGGATTTCCTATCACCGTTTTCGAATTATCACTTTTTCAAAAACTTTTGAGAGTTGTGAAGTCAGCAAATCTCATATTTCTCGGGAACCTAACTACCGATCGAGACGGTTTTGGTCTAACTTGATTCGATTGCAAGTTACAGAGCAATGAACTTAATTTTTCTCTTTTCGAAAATCGAAAATTCTTCTTTTTTTTACAAATGAAATAATCAAAAACTAAAAACAAATTTTAATGGGCTATTTATAGATTGAATAGATTCTTTGCGAACATTTCAACACAAATTTGATTAAAATCGCTATAGAAAAGGCGAAGTTATAAGGGAAAATATGCCACAATCGAGAAATTTTTAGGATTTCCGTAAAACAAAGTGTAAACAAAAAACCCAGGAGTAAATTATACCTTTTCCAGTAAATTTGGGTTCGCTGATTACAAATCCGAAAACCGTTCAGAATTTACAATTCATTAACATAGAATTCCCTAAGATTCCGCGATAAATATGCTGTGAATAGAGGGAGCTTCAAAAAACGCTCATAAAGCTCGATTTCGTATACTCCATACGTCTTCCTCTCCATCTACTGATAGTGGTTTTGCCAAGATAGCGAAGCAGCCGACTGAAGGATCCTTCAATAGGCGACGTTTTTTACTGTATTGGCTTCGCGACACTCCTGGTCGTACCATTGGTTCCTCGACGGGGGGCGTTGGAAACGAAGGACGTGAGTGGAGCGCGATATATGTTTCCAAAATTCCTCGGCGCTATCACTATCTGAGGGAGGTTGAGTGAGCTGCTTAGAGAACTGAAGGCTTCGGTAGTCTGTTGTGAGTACAGCTTTGTGATATACAGCTTTCGCTGTACATTGTTCGGTTCAATGTCTCTTTGACAGTTTGGCTCTAACTTGACTTGATTGTGGATTTTGGGACTAAAGTTGAAAATCTCAAAGTCATGTAATACGCACCTAAGGCTCGCAACGAAACGATTGACAAACGTTTCCTTGGACACGTTGTTTGAAACGGATCGCAGCACTGCGTTAGTCTGTCAGACAAAGGCTAGATCCAAAAAAAAAAAATAGATATAAAACTTCTTCTTAACCCGTTACCGGGTTACGGCCTGATGTAAATCTCTCCTCCAGGCGTCTCTGTATTGGTGATAACAAAGTTAGCTAATGTGCCCTTCGTGACTCGCATTGAAGAACTTTCTCGCTGGAGCTTCATCATCCATACGCACAACATAACCTAGCCGCTGGATTTTAATTCGTTTAGCTATGTCAATGTCGTTGTAGAGCTCATAGAGTTCGTCCTTCCATCGTATGCGGTAGTCGTTGCCAACGTGCAAAGGGCCAATGATCTTACAGAGAACTTTCCGCTCAAACACACCAAAGGCATTTTTATCAGACCGTGTCATTACCCATGCTTCAGCGCCATAGAGAAAAACGGCAAGGATGAGCGTCTTGTAGAGTGCTAATTTCATCTTGCGATGGTAGTCTTTACTACTCAATTGCTTACTGAGACCAAAGTAACGTCTATTGGCAAGAGTGATTCTCGGTTTGATGTCCATGCTGACATCGTTTTTCATCGTGACTGCGGTGCCAAGGTAGAAGAAATCCTTGACAAAATCAAAAGTATAGTTTTCAAAATCAATCTGAGAACCAACCGCAAAACATTTTCTTTGTCTTGCTCTCATTAACAACCAAACTTACCCTGGCAGATTCTCTTTCAATAGCCGCAAAGGCTCCAGTAACAGCTCGACCAATGATATCGATATCATCTGCGCATGCAAGCAACTGGACACTCTTATAGAACAGAGTCCCGTTCCTATTTACATCGGCCTTTCGCAACACACTCTCCATCCAAGTTGAAGAGATTGCAGGAGGAGGCATCGCCTTTTCAGAAGCCTCGCTTGGTATCAAAAGGTACGGATTAGCTCTTGATGGAGCTGCGTGTGTATCACGTCATTCTGTCATTCTGCAAAATCGTACCAACTTTGCAGGGATTTCAAACTTAGACAGAGCGGCATATACGCGATCCCTCAACGGTCTATCAAATGCTGCTTTATAAACGTTAAAGAAATGATGAGTGTCTTTTCGGTGTTAGAGGGTCTTTTCCAGGATTTGGCGTAGTGTGAATATCTGGTCAATGGTGGACTTATCAGGCCTAAAACCACACTGATAAGGTCCGATCAGTTATTTCGCAAACGGCTTTAGCCTTTTACACAGTACGCACGATAGGGCCTTATATGCAATAGAAGACTAATATCACGGTAGTTAGCGCACACCTTGGGGTCACCCTTCTTGAGAACAGCGCAGAGAACACAAAAGAACTGGTGCATGCAGCTTACCAACTTATTGTCACCAGTCTTGAACAGCTCAGCAGGCAGGTCATCTGTGCCAGCTGATTTGTTGTTCTTGAGTCGCTTAATTGCGACCCTGACTTCGACATAGCTAGGCAGATTTATATACAAGCCGTTGTCGATAATTGGGGACGTCGGGAAGTAAGCTTATTCTCATCATCGCCCGATAGTAACGTAAGACCTAAAACTTACTCAACTAATTACCGGATCTATCGGGCAAATCTCCAATTCAAAAACTAATGTGCCCAAACTACTAATTTAACAACTTTTTGGAGGCGCGCATGTTTACATATCGCTATCTCAACTTTATCGACTTAAAAGTCAATCCCCCCGTATTACGCACAACAGTTGCATTTTAATGAACTTCCTCAAAACCCTCTACGATCATAAAGTTTGACTTATGCCTGAACTAAATCATGTGAAAAAGTGCGGAATTGAACAGAAACCGCTGACTACCGAGTGTAATTTAAGTGAATATTTTGCTATTTTGTTTCGCTTTACTTTATTTATGTGTACGGGGACCAACAAAAGTCAGATTGATAAGAATCATACGAATTTCAGACATAAACTAAACTCAGCTCAACGGGTAGTACTAGTTCAATGCGCGTTTTGTATCTCTCAGATTCAGATTCAGTCTGTCTGTCGGGCTGTCTGCGCTGTCTGTCTGCTCAGTACTTATAATGCGATATGTATTACAGTCAGTTTAATGTGTGTATCTGTGTGAGTGTCATAATTTCTCAGCTCGATATTTGCATGCCCACAAAATCGGATAAGCATTCGTGCGTTTCCAGCATTTCAGTTCTGACACTACGCGTTGACAGTTCGGGAGTTCTGAGTTCTGAATTCGAAGCGAACAAGTATCCCCAGTGAAAAGTCAAAAATTAATTGTGTTTAACGCGTAAAATTCACGAATATTTTGTATTTGGCCGCAGTACTAATCTTTAATTTGGCATAATGAGTGAGTATGCGCAATTGGGCTGCCTTTTTTAATAAATTTTTTATTAGTATCTGTTCCTAAATCAAATATTTAGCTGGCCTTGTATTATCATAAATTATTTTAATAGCAGCAGACATTATAAATTGCCACTAAAAAGTCTAAGCAGCTGATTAGATTTCATATTTGCTGCTACAGAAATATTCCAAAAATTTAGTTTTATTTGACTTTCCTTTCCGTAAAGTGCTGTAAGTAAAGAACTCGCTTAAAATTAAATGTGTCGAAATTGTGTTACAAATTCAAAGAAAAGCGAAGAAATTCGTAAAGTTTTGTGAAGTTCGTTTGCGGTTTTATGAGTCACTATTATGTCTATAAGAAGTTTAAGAAAATTAAGCGCCAAAAGGCGGTATTTCTTATCTTCCATCTAACGTTGGAATTGTGCGATGTTTTTTTGCACAATGGCAATTATTGATTTTGTGTGCTTCACCTTGGCGCAGAGTGTGATATACGTTATTGGAAGGCATCAAAATTTGCCATATATGCAACGTTACGCATACGCCACGTAAACCTTCATTGGCAGAAACCGATTAGTTTTTGAGCTGGCCCAATAACTTACGCTTTTCCTAGCCTCAATGTCATTGTTTAAAGATATTTGTAAATATATATGGTTTAGGCTATAAATGCGTCTAGCTTTTAGAAAGAAGGAAAAATTGCATTAAAATTAATGAATTCTGCGTCTTCACATGCAACCTTACGCATTCATGATTCTAATTTTGCGCAGAGAAAATTTTACTCGGAAGTTTTACATTCGCGCGAACTAAGTATCTATATTTTCACATGTATGCATTAAAAATTTGCATTTTTGTTCAATTCTAGAATAGAGCACGTCTAAATTAGTCTAAAAAAGTTGTTTTCTGTTAAACAAAAAACTTAAATTAGATAGTTACAAAGTTAAGTAGCAGTAATATAGCAGAAATAACGTAAGCATATACGTTATTAGACACGATAGATACGTTATTGTTTAATAACTTTACCCAAAGGCAAACTATAAGAAAAACTGGATGCAAAATTGGGCTGTATACTGTAATAGCATTGTCTGAAGCAGGGGTCGGCAGCGACTTAAATTCCGTTATCGTGGCTGCTGCTGCCGAGCCCTGATTCAAAGCAAGCACCTGCTGTTTATCATATACGCAGCAACGCATGAATTCCGTTCGAAAGGAACTGTATACTTTTTAAGTTCAAGCATAAATAGAGACTATTCTGGAGATCTTCAATGAATTGAAGCGACTTCCAGACAAGTTATTCAGTGTACCCCGAAAATAATGATTGTTCGATGTAGTGACATTGGGTGAATAAGGCCTGTGAAAAAGACCCTGCCATTCAAGACTTTCCAACTATTGTTTGTTAACCCATGATTTGGCTTATTGCTCATCCCGAAAAGAACAAAATCATATCGCACAGGCCAGCCTACCAAGTCTGATAATAGTATAACAGTAAAGGTAGAAATATGATATAAGAGTATCTATGAAGATGCAGTTTGCATTGTTAGATCGACAAAATTAAGTCGGAACTGGCAGCAAACATGAATGAAAAAGTATAGGTATCATTGAATAGAATAGATGAATAGAATAAATGTCAGAAAAGCCGTTTCAAAACTGCGTTCATGCACGCTCCCTACAAAGAGGACAATGATAGCATTGATCCTATCATTAAAAATGTTTCATATTAAGTGCAGTAGGTTACAACGTTTAAAGAAAAGAATCTTAGTGATTGCAAAACTAAGAAAGGATGAGGTTATTGGCTGAAACAAAACCGGCTTTTGATACTGCCATTCCAAGAACTTCAGCTTCTTCAGCACCCATTTGAGTGCTCGCACTCACCCTTGGGTAGGGTCGAAGTATATCTATCACCTCTTCTGCTTTATGTGCAGCAGCACCAGGTTGAAACGCAACTCCACGCCGAACACAAGGTTCTACCGTGTCAAACACAGCCAAAACGTTACTCTCTCAAGGGGGCTGACCTTATTGAGGTCAACACATGGTAACGAAATTTAGGTCTCAGTTGGCCCTTCCTTTTTATCCCCGGTAGGCTCGGATTTGTGCAAACCCGCCAGTTTTGGCAAAATGTCCATCATACCCAAGCATCCTTTGTGGCGCTGTCATCAGTTGTCGTCGTGTTAGCCCAACTTTGGCTAATGATGTCAGGGGTCTTCACTTGACATTCCAGCTGCCATCCTGCATTCATACTCCAAGTCCATCGAGATCTCACGTATGACACACTAGTTCGTGTACGCCACCGTCATTCCATCTGTGCTGCCACGCACACAACAATTCTTCGTCCAGCAGCGCCATCTGGTGCCTCCAACCAAGATATGCCAAATCTTTGTCGTATAGCCAAACGCTTTCCTCCAGAGGTAGTCACACTTAAGTTTGAATCTGACTGCCAGGCGCATGGCAGCAGAGTCAAAAGCGGAGCTTCAGCGAGTACCTGCATGGCAACAGTGGATGCTGTGCGTAGGCAAGCAGCCTTATAGAGGTGAAAAGACGCCTCATGTTGCTTTAACCCGGTAACGGCTTGTTACGGCCAGTTAAGAAGAAGAATGTTTAGCCTTTCGGATATTTTCGCCAGTAGCTGACGGAAGTTTTAAACGCTAGGCATGCTTTTTGGGCACTTCTGAAGAGTTGTAATGAAACTTTATTGAGATCGTTTCACCATATCATATAGCTGCCATACTGATCAGCGAAAAAAGTGGAATCAGTGTCATCACGCTCTCTCATTGTTTAACATGTTTAGAGAAATAACGTGTAACTGATGTTGGCCTAATGTGGCGGCATCTTGCGTGCGCATATGTCTATGCTAGCGCCATCTTAAGCCTAATGCATGTGCTACCATCACGGCATATATGGCTTATGAGTCGATTTGACCAACAAGACGCGCCATTGCAAAAATTAGCAAATTGCTTAAATTTTATGCTTAAATAATAGCTAATAACATTACTTCATTAAGCTAAACACAAATGGCAACATCCTGTTACAAGTTCTCACAATTTTTCACCTGTATCTACAACGTCTGCTATCATAATGCAGAGTCAATTAAAATAGTGCTAAAAATAGAGATAAGAGCCGAAATTTGTGAGGCGTCTGGCAGCCGTAAACAATATCACAGACTATCTGTAAATAGTAGCTTTAAACCATATGCTATGGAATTATCATTTGGATTGGCACATATTTTGGTAGTGAGCGCGAATGTATCTCATGAGTTCTTTATAGGTTAATTATATGGTTATGTAAGATAAGCAGAGTAATTGCTGGGAGCATGGTTTTTGATTGGATAGGATTTTTATGTTCAGTTCAAATTGCGCTACTGTGATGCTTCTCAACAGTTAAATATAAGTTATCTGACAATTTGACGTCAGAGCTAACTGACTAAGACATGTTCATAAAGACTTGACTATATATATTGGGTAAATCAGCTAATTCAGGCAGATGTCAGCACTTTCGATGTGGTTTATGCCATTTGCTTATTTTGTTTGGCTAGCAAAATAAATATCAAATATTTAGGAAATAGCTAAAATATTACAAATCAAAATGTGCCCAATCGCATTACAAGCAACATATGTATGTATATAATATATGACACACTCGAGAATCATTCAATATAGTCACCTAGATTCATGGCAATTTCTGTCCAACTGGCGACTTCTAGCTCAAGTGCTGCTTCATTAAACAATGTAAACAAATTGAGATATTTGTTGGAATTTTTTTTTATTACCTTATCAATCAAGTGCATAATGCACAGAAATGGCGCAATTTCTGTACAAAAAACAACAAAATCTGAAAATAATTTACAGGTTTTGAGTACATAATATGTGTGTGTGTATAGAGTAGTAGTGGAGGCATCGCTTTGGGAGCAATTGATGAGAATGGGCCATGATTAATATAGTATGTAACGCTGCTGTCTGATAAGATAATACACTTCCCAACACTTCTACAGTAGTGTTTGTGAGCTGCGGTGAGAATTATTGATTAAGTATTTGCTTTAAGCTCAAATACAAACACAAGTTACACACATGTATTGGTACATTGCAAATAAAAATCGTTAAATTCGTGCGTCTTTGCCCAGAAGCGACATTTCAGTTTCAAATTCAAAAGCTTACAGTTGATTTTAAAAAACGCTTGCGATTTAATTTTAAGTTAAGAGCGTGCTTTTTTTGGTGCTGAAACTTCTGCGAGAAAAGGAATATCATGTAAGGATATGAGCACAGTGCAAAAAAGAATATACGATATATAACGAGCAGAAAAAGACTTAAAAAAAATTTTTAAAAACTACTAGGACTTTTATAAAGTGCAATGCAAATACCTTTTTATTAAAGTGTGATTAAAAAGATGCCCATAGCAAAAATGTTCATGGAAAATATCTTAAACAAAGCAACGATAAGATGCAAACAATTTATTTTATATTGTTTAAAAACAAATTTAAGGACAAACGAAAAGCAACTTGATGAACCGAAACTTTAAGTAAAATTTTAAACAGTTAATTTTTTACGGAAAAGCTGAGCAACTCGTAAATTTTTTGTAAAATAAAAGTTAAAAAAATGTGCAATGTACTATGTATGATATATGAAAGAGTGACTTGAGCGTCTTCTAATATACAAGGTTGAGCTTGACTTTATAAAAGAAAGCACTATGTTCCTTTAAAGCTCAATTTTTAACATTCAAATTGAACATAATTCTTTTAACAGTTTAATGAATGCATCATCATCATTTTAAGCTGTTTATGATGCAAAAGCGATACTTGCGGTTTTAACTGGCCATAACAACCCGTTACCAGGTTACGGCCTGATGCAAATATCTCCTACAGGCATCTCTGTTCTGCGCGTGCCTGGTCCAAGAGGTGTTAAGCAATGAATTACTCATTATTTCGCTCAGTTTAAAATACTAACGAATAATCCGCTGCTGCATTCTAAATGAATGAATAAGTGAGTAACTCCTTTACGCATACATATGCCTTTCAGTCAGAAGTGACTTCTGCTTCAAATGACTACTCATTATTTCGCTTAAGGACACTCCGCTCATTCCTCCTTTAACGAGCTGCTGCATTCTGAATGAGTGAATATGTGAGCAACTGAGTGAGTGAATCCTGCCTCAAGTGACGAACTGAGTTACTCGTTATTTCGCTTACGAATACTCCGCTCAATCCTCCTTTAATGAATGAATGAATATGTGAACAACTCCTATACGCATGTTTAAGCCTTTAAGGCAGAAGTGCACCCTGCTTCAAATGACGGCCTGAGTCACTCATTATTTCGCTTACGAATACTCCGATCATTCCTCCCTTAACGATCTGCAGCATTCTGAATGAATGAATATGAGCAACTCCTAAGCGCTTACTTAGGCCTTTCAAGCAGACGTGAATCCTTCTGCAAGTCAAGAACTGAGTTACTCATTATTAAACGAGCTGCTGCATTTCTCTATGTGAGAAACTGCCATGTGCATACTTATCCCTTTCAGGCAGAAGTGAATTCTAGTCTCAGTAATGGACTGCAAATTTCAATCTGAATATTTATAAAAATAGCCAAAGCTGCTGGTAGTTCAAAAAGAACTCTCATATTGCAATAACCTAGAGACAAATTCATCTTTACTCACATCCTAAAGATCAATTCGATATTGTGAAAACTCGTAATGAACAGCCGTCGCAAATCGCTTTTTCAGCGTTACTGAGTTTCTAAAAACAATCAAGCTTATTCCTTTTCTTTTCAAAACCTTTTTGAAAACTTGAACAAATTTTTGTTCTAACTCTTATAGTCTCAGAGAATGGTGCTATAACACGGAGAGACAGACGGACATGTCTATGCCCATGAACCATATAGTCTGCCACGCCTCGTTCTGTCTGTTACATACATTTCATAAATCTATAATAGCCTTTTATACTTTGTGTATTATTTTAAAGCTACTTTCGAGCAACTGTAACTGTGTGTAAGTACTTCTACCTGACTAAGTTATGAGGAGAGAGGTACTTTTTCCTACTTTCAAGTCCGACTGGCATGTTTTATGTTTCATTAAGAATTGTTTCAAATACAAATACAGGCGAACAAGCTCACAAGTCATGCGCGTGCACAAAAGACCTTTTGCCAGTTTTTTATCTTCAAAGTGATCCTGGAAAAACATGAGCGAAAAGAAACCACTGCTAACTGCGTGCAATTTTGTATGGCTTTGCAATCGATTGTCATCATTGTTGTTATTTTTGGGGTTACCACGCATTTTTGCTCGCAACAGTCGTGCAACTCGGTAAATTGGTTTAACACGAAAATCAGCTATTAAATGATATGATTTGTCATTGAATGCTAGATTTCAAGTTGAACAGCGAACAGCAAATGACGTTATAAACGGTGACAAGTTATCTTGGACTAACTCCTTAAAGTCAAAAACCAAGCTAAGATCTTAAGATTTTGCAGAACACTTAACAAAAAAGATTAATTTGAAGTGTTTTTACTTCAACATACTTACCCATTAGCGGTGACGTAGAGTTTTGCAATTAAAATGCCAAATTGATTGTCAAATATTTTGTGTAAAATTAAATCCAGTTGGCGAAGATTGATTATTCAAAACTTTAAGTGGCCATAACCTCTAAGATAAACGTCCTAGAGCAAAAATAAGTTTATTTTGGAATCTCTTTGTGGAATACAAACAACTGGGATAAATTGCAAACCAATAGCAGAAGGTTCGTTTTTCATCGAATAGCTGATTTCGAGGTAAACCAATTTACCGAGTTGGCCATAACTTCTACAAAAAATAAAGCAATATCTTATAAGATATACATCCGAAAGCAAAAATAAGCTTATTTTCGAATCACTTGAATGATATGTTTCAGCTCATTGTTTTACTTCTCTCAAATGCTTTTAAAGAACTCTTTTACCAAGGCATTTTCAAAACATTCATGCTTGTTTCAAAATTCGTAAGCTATTAATCGATTTCACAGTCATTGCCATCAGTAGGTATCGAAATACAGAACAGAACCCATTAAAAAATGTGTACCGATGTTTCTACCGGTCCATAAACAACACCAAGTCATACGCTCAGTCCATATACGGAAAATATGCTTATTGACGTAGCGCTCAAGCCAAATTGGTCAAAATTGAAGAAAATGAATCCAAAAGTTGAACAGTTGGTAGATGCTGTAAAGGGTTAAGTCTTTCTTCGATGAAATGATCTTAAGTGCAAAAAGTGATTAAATTTTATTACATAATAATTTGAAATCCTATTCAAGCGCAATGTGACTCAACTTTTCAAGAATTTAATGCTGTTTTTTACAAAAAATCGCAGCATACTCTTTACTTTTCCTGCAACATTCCAAAGTGCAGAATTTAACTCAATTTTGCAACAATTATAATTGCACAACAAATTAAATTACGATTCAACGCTAATGTGACAATTGAAATAATAATGACTAAAATAATACAAAAAAAAAATCAGTTACCACTTTTTCTAAATGCATTGTTCAAGCAACTTAAAAATTTTCCTAATGTGCTTTAAATGACACTACACGCTCATTAGCATTAAAAAAAAAACAGATACGAAAATATATGGAAAATTGCTTGGAAAACAAAGAGTAAACTTTTTGTAAACTAAAACTAAATTTAGTTTATAGCGGAAAATGTCGCGCTCTCAAATTGTCAAAAAATTTTTTAATAGCTTATCGCATTTTTATGTCTATAAAATGCCAATGACGCACTTCAATTATGTAACTAAATTAAAATTAATATTTACAGCATGTTTTTTTGCTAAATTAATTTCCAAGCACAGCATTTGTATGTGTAGCCGAAAAAATCCGAAAGATACACTAAATACGAGCGACGTTTTTTAGTGAAAATGCGTCAATGGGGCGTATGCGTAATGTCAGAGATTGCTTGCTTTGCCCAAGAACATGGCGCGCAGACTGAAGCTGCAGCACGTTTAAGTGTTAGTTAGTTTTAGTTTTAGCGCTTACAAGCGATTAAATTGCTGAGCTGCAGCTATTGAATTACAAATGTTTGACAATTAGTGAATGATTGCATGAATTAAAATGTGTTTTTGTTTTTTAATTAACAGCTGCTAGAAGCGAGCAAGTCAGAAGCCATAAATGAGCCACGCCGAGGAAACGCGCGACAAGTACTCTTACACAGAAGTGAGTCCCTTTCAGATAAGTGACGGCTTTGCACGCAAAATGGAGCCGGTTAAAACTGGACGCATATTTTTGGCTGCTGTGGCAGGTATGTTCGTGTACTACTAGGCGTATGCTTTATATTATTAACCTATTTGTCTCTAACAAACAGCCAATTTGTCCGCCTTTGCGGTAGGCACCTGCCTGGGCTGGACCTCACCCATTGCTCCCAAGCTAAAATCCCCAGATACTTCAGATTCACCACTCAGCAAGCCCATAACGGCTGAGGAAGACGCTTGGATTGCTTCCATCATAGCCTTAGGCGCTTTGGTAGCACCTTTTGTAGCTGGTCCACTAGCGGATCGCATTGGACGCAAGTGGGTGCTGCTGTCCAGCTCGCTGTTTTTTGTGCTCGCCTTTATACTCAACATGGTAGCCGCTGAGGTTTGGGTGCTTTATTTGTCGCGCCTGATACAGGGTTTTGGCGTGGGCTTTGTCATGACCGTGCAGCCCATGTATGTGGGTGAAATTGCCACGGATAATGTGCGTGGCGCCACCGGCTCGCTCATGCAGCTGTTTATTGTTTGTAAGTGTTCAGAGAGTTAAGTCTAACAAAGACAGTCAGTCTATATATATATATTGTTTTATCGCACACACACAGCCGGAATACTCTACGTCTATGCCATTGGTCCCTTTGTCTCCTACATGGCGCTGCAGTGGTGCTGCATAGTCGTGCCCATTGTATTTGATGTCGCCTTCTTCTTTATGCCCGAGAGTCCATACTACTTTGCCGGCAAGGGTCGCAAAACCGACGCAGTGCGTTCATTACAATTTCTGCGTGGTCAAAGCGCAGAAGCTGTGCATGATGAAATGGCCACCATACAGGCAAATGTGGAGGAGGCCATGGCCAGCAAGGGTACCATCATGGATCTGTTCAAGAATCCCGGCAATCGCAAGGCTTTGTTTATATCAGCCGGTTTAATTGCCTTCCAGCAACTCTCCGGCATCAATGTGGTGCTCTTCAACAGTCAGTCTATATTTGCCAGCGCCAATACCGGTTTGGATCCGGCCATAGCCACCATTATTATAGGTTGCGTGCAGGTGGGCTCTTCGGGTCTGACGCCCTTTGTAGCCGATCGTTTGGGACGCAAGGTCATGCTGCTTACCTCGGCTGCGGTCATGTCTGTGGGCTTGGCAGCACTGGGCGCTTTCTTCTACATGCAGATAGTCGTAGGCGATGTATCCAATGTGATATGGATGCCAGTACCGGCGCTGGTTATCTATAACATAGTTTACTGCACTGGTTTTGGTCCGCTGCCCTGGGCAGTGTTGGGCGAGATGTTTCCGGCGAATGTCAAGTCGGTGGCTTCGTCTATGGTTGCCTCTACCTGCTGGATACTTGGTTTTCTGGTCACACGCTTCTATCCCGCACTGGATGCGCTGGGCTCCTACTATGCTTTCTGGCTCTTTGCCTGCTTTTGTGTGGTGGCCTTCTTCTTTGTGCTCTTCGTAGTCATGGAGACCAAGGGCCTGAGTCTGCAGGAGATACAGGATCGACTCAATGGCAAGAAGAAGTGAGCAGTTCTTTAAGTCTTCGTGGAGACAGTAAGCTATGTAAGATAATGTGTGGTGTTCCATTGTTAAGCACTAAGTCCTATATGCAAGTATTTTATTGCCTAATTTTAAGTGTAAAGTGTAATTGTTAAATGTCGTTTGTTTTTTACTTGTATAATAAATTTATTAGCATAAATACAGTTAGATAATAATTTTCGGTTTTGATCTTTAGCAAATGTAAATATAAATTGAAAGTGTTACTAATGCAACAAAATATCTCCGCTTCAGCCTCCTTACAAGCACACTCCAGACCAAATCATTGAATAGCCTCCCAGCAGATTCCCAATATTGGTCAGGGTCTAAATGTAACTCTCTTTTTCTCACATACCAGGGGGCTTGCAGTTACTTCTGCAGCCCACACCCCAGATCGGCAACCCATATCTCCAAACTAGCGCCACGATCTGCGAATAAGCAAGCGTCTAAGTCTGATATTAAACTTAGACCTGCTGGAGAGAAACCACCTCTTGTTAAGTGTCGAGCTCTGATATTTAGCCTTGACATACACAGCATCAACGAACTCATCGAAATAGAGTCTGAGAGGTACACCACGCATCAAAGTGTAGCAAACATTTAAACACTTTCTTTCATGGATCTTAACGTTCCAGCAGTCGCTTTATCCGGGGAGTAACAGTCTTCATCCTCATCCTTACGGATAATCCCTTTGGGATCAGAAACAGCGTTAACACTGAAACTCTTAACCAAGAGTTCAAGAGTGAGTTCACTTTATGCCACACTCCCTAAAAAGGCTTGTTCCACATCGGGAAACAAAGCGTTAGAAAAATGAGTCACATCAAACGCACCAAGGATGGGATCAGTAGTGCGATGGAGCAATTTAACATTCCCTTGACCTTTCCTGAATACAAATTGTCGCTCAGGGAAGCAGCCCTCAACAACATCGAACATGCGAACATAACATATCCTTTCCTACAAATTTGATTTTTATTTTCATTTCCAAAGTCGCGCACCGTACCGACTATCCGCATCATATTTTTCAATTTGCATATGTAAAACAATGACTTGTTTCTGCAACTTTCATCTTAAGGTTCCTTCGGTGTTTGTGCTGTAAGGTATCTTTTACTGTGTACTTGGCCGTAGTAGTTCCACTACTTTCCAACCAAGGGATTTATATAACACTAAAAAAAATTTAATTCATTTCAAAACAAAGTAGACGAGATTTACAGGATATCAATTTAATGAGCTTTCTAGAATCTAAGGTGTTATTCTGTAGAGAGTTTAATATGACGATCAGGAACTGTGACGATTATTTTACCACGCTTGGGTAAGTCCAAATTATTTTTCACATTATCTCTGATAAAATCGTAAAAATAGCTGATACTGATGGCCCTATCTGGATATCCTTTAGCACAAGGTTTTACCGTGCTGGCCACACCTACAAGCTTACCGTTCCAGACATAGGGTCCACCAGAATCCCCAAAACAGGCGCCTGTGCCCCATTTTTGGAAGAAACAAACGTGCTTTCTGGGCACAGAGCTTGATGTTTTCGGACCCGCCAGCATCTTTTCGAAGCAATCCAAAAGGGGAACTTCGACGAATGTCGCAGTTTGTAGCATTTGTGGTCTTTGCACAGGTTCTTGATGGCTGCGACCCCAGCCGACAAATAAGACTGCGGAGTGCGCTGGCAAAGGATGCGGATCGAGAGGAATGGGCTGTATGGAAGATCGGTATGCTATAGGTTTTGACACTTTAATTAGGGCAATATCATAATCGTCGTTATTTCTTTCATATGCTTTTGGCCGTACAACTTCAAGTGGATGATAGTAAACACCTTTATTTTCTTCGGCCAGATTATAGCGTCCGACGAGTATAATAAACTTGTTGCCTTCTATATAACAATGACCGGCCGTAACTATCCACAGAGTGCTTATAATGGAACCACCACAAAAGTGTCTATATTTCGCAGTTTGAATAGAGACCATAAATGGCGCCACATTATCCTTGATCGCTTCTCCGCCGATAATGCGCGGCACCTTAAGCACTGCTGTATTGTTTTCGTCACTTTGACACAGAGCTACCATCAAAAACAGTAGCAACCACTGAGGTTTACGTTGCATTTCGAACTTCACGGCTGTGCATGGGAAAACGCTTGAAAATAATATATGAATTAGTTACGCTAAAGGAGAGCAAATGGGGCAATTTGCATGACAAATTAGAGGAATTCGAACCACTTCCGTGAACTTTTGAGACATTTTTAAAGCGCTGCGCAGCGCAAATGTTCGATAAATCCAAATAAACATCGGCAAAATAGATCATCGTTAAATAGTGACAAGACCAGCACACCCTTTACTTCAATACTCTGAACTTTTTGATCTAATTTTAGTAGAAAAAGTGTAAAAACAAAATTTTGTGCCAAAATTTTTGAATAACGAGCTCTCCAAATATCCGTTACACTTTGAGCCTTTCCCGTACAGCCTTATCTACATATGTATATATACATATAAATATAATTGTACATTTTGATGTCACCACTAACTGCGAATATGTGTGGACCGATTCAACCAAAAATTTTAGGGTAGATTGGGGATGTAGATGGTTTGTGTGAAGTTTGGACAAATTTGGATTGAAACCATATTGGAAAGGCATAAAACTCCAAAAAATATCAAAGCCTACTATTATATTTTTTAAAAAATGTGCACATAGTCTGGCAACTCCTACTAATAGGTAGATGTATAGGCAAAGCTAGAGCTAGAGATGGAGGATAAGGAAGATGATAGGAAGACATTTGTACGAATATCCACAGCGGGACTTAATATGATGAAGTGAGAGAGAGCAAGAGAAGACAGTGGGACGGGAAGGTGAACGGGAAGGGGAATGGGAAGTATAATTTTATCTACCTCGAGATGGGCACGGGGGCCTGACTGTGGAATATGCTGACACGGGATATGGATCGAGAGGAATGGGCTTTATTCTCTTCGTAAGTTTGATATGTAGTGACAATTTTATCAGTGCAATATCATAATCTTGAAGGATGGAGAAAAATCCTTTCGGTATTGCAACTTCTTGTGGATAATAGAAAACGCCGTTTTCTCTTTGATTCCGATTTTGTGCACCGAGAAGAGATAAAATCCTTGAGATTTAAAACAATGTGTAGCTGTAACTAATCACAAAGAGCTAATAATGGAACCACCACAAAAGTGTTTCTTGTTTTTCGGATATCGAAGACCATTATGCATTATGCTTAGTCGTTTCCCCGCCGATAATTCGCTTTTTGTAACCCGAATGGTCATATGATTTTCTGAAGATTTTTTCACTTTTCACAAAGCCAAGAGCAATCAAAGAAACAACAGTTTAGATTTACGTGGCATTCCGATTTATATGGAGAACTTTTAGTGCATGAATGAATGAAGCTGCAGCTGCACTAATCGAACAATTTCCATGAAAAATTAGAGAAAAGCGAAAAATTTGCGTTAGCAAATAAGCTATGGAAACATTTGGAAATAGTTCATTGTTGCAAAGTATATAACATTTTTGAACAAGAGTTGTCAATTTACTTTGTTGAAGCCTCCAAATTATAAGAATTACACTGTTCAACATGGTTTAATGTTGGAAAACTAAGGGTCATTTCCGAAGAAATTTGCTGCGTAGAATCTGAATCCGGGGACAGAATTGGACTTGGAGATAATAATAAAAATAATATAATGATGTCGAAGGTATGAAAAAAAAATCGTAATTTTCACTTGAACTCTTAAATTAAAGGGTAAGAGTAGTACTAAATGATGCAACTGGAGAGACAGACCACAAAAATGTTGTGCACCCTGTACATAACCTCAAAAGTACGAAAAAAACACAATTTTTCGGTTACATAACCTCAAATATCTCAAAATCTTGACGTGAAGGGCCAATTCTAACCTCCGAATTCGGATTTTACGCAGCAAGTTACTTCGGACATGACCCTCAGCGTTCCAACAATTGACATGTACAATAAAGGCTTTGTAAATTCAAAAAATAATCGCTAGATCTGGAGACTATAATTGTACCCAAAAATGTGCGTAATCGCGGCTAAGATGAAGTTTGTGGAATTGGGTTAATATCTGTCGCCGTAGCTCAAAAGTGCTTTACAACCTGTTTTAAAATTTAACAACATTTTTCCATAAAAGTAACACCTCATCTCAGACTTGTGAAAGTAGAAAAGCAGATACTTTTGTTACCGTATGCTGAAAATACTGTCTATGGGGATTAGATTAGAATTTTCGTCCATAATTAATCATAGTTTCATTAACAAAATTCAAACTGATGTCATTTACATTGACTTCAGCAAGTTATTTGATTCTGTTAATCCTAATCTTCTTTTAACTAAACTTTCCCATTTGGTTTTCCTCCATGTCTTGTAAAATGGATCTCTTTCTGCATATCAAACCGTGTGCAAAAGGTTATTTTTAAGGGCTGCGAGTCTAAATTAATCCATGTTACATGCGGTGTACCTCAAGGTAGTCATCTCTTCTTCTCGTATACTTATGTAAGCGGATGATGTGAAGTTTTGTTAGTCACTCTCCGATAATGACATGTATTTTCGTCTACAGGACGATTTAGATAACATGCAAGTGTGGTGTTACGTTAATCAGCTTTTTCTTAACATGGCCAAATGTAAGGTTATGACTTTTTATCGAAATAATCCTCATATAGTTAGTTTCCCCTTAGGTTCCTTCATTCTTGAACTTATTTCCACTGTTTCTGATCTTGGCGTTTTATTTGACAATTTGCTAGAAGGGTTCTCGCATTTGCTAAACGTTAGTCCAAAGAGTTTAATGACCCCTAACGACCAAACTTCTTTACGCTGCTCTCGTCCGTCATAATCTGGAATATTGCTCCTGTTTTTGGAATCCCCAGTATCGCCTCTATCAAGAGATGTTACAGTCAGTTCAAAAACAATTCTTTTTTTTTCGCTTCGTAGCTTAAATTGGGATTCAAACATCTTTTTGCCCTTTTATACTGACTTTGCCTTATAAAACTGCATTCTCTAATTAATCGTAGAACCTGTGACGATGTTTTATTTCTACATAAACTAATTCTTGAGCTCATAGATTCCACTTATCTTCTTAGCCAGGTTATATTTTCAATTCCTCGAAGACCTTCTGGTCATTTCCGTCTGTTACATTCGCAAGTTTATAGGTCTAACTTTACCTTGCGTTATCCTTTTCGTATTCTTTATACTAACTTTAATTAATTATATCATCTTCTTTCTTTTAGTAATTCGCTATCTTCTATGTCTTTTTGTATATGAATGAATATCTTTTATATATCTTTTTTTTGAAATTGATTTGTTTTTTATTCTCTCAACCCATTTAAAATTTTGTTCTCTAAGTATCTCTGTATCTCTTTGGGTCAATTCAATAAATTGTTAGTAAGTTTGTAAGTATTGAATCGATTTTAGCGGGAAAATATAATAATAATTTAATAATAATAATTTTAAATAATCGCTAAACATAAACAGTAAATTACAAAAAATTAGTACTTCGATGACTAAACGCATCAAAAAACTATTGATTTAATGATTTATTTTGTAAACTAGGGTAATTTAACAACATTTTTATGCTTACGATTTGAAAAAGCGCTTCTGAACCAGCGTTTTACACTTTTAAATATCAATAATACGCATCTATCTAAATTGAAGCGAAAATTATGGTTATTATTATATTTTAAAACCATTTTAAGCATGGACACGCACCTAGAATGCAAAGACAGTTGGCAGCCCTAACAGCTGTTATAAAGAGTGAAGGAACCAGTTCATGTTGCTACAGCTGATTTGACTCTACTACTAACAGCTCTGTACATTCACACACTGTTAAGAACATGATTTGAAGCTCTCCATGAAAATGTAAATTGTATAGTACCAATTTATGTCTGTTAATTAACATTTTTGCTTCATTTTAAACTAAATGTGTAAATACATTTGCAGTTTTAATTTTAAATTTTCATATTTTCAAATTATATGTCCAAAGTATTAAAAGTTGTTTAAATATTTATATTTCATTTGTATGTTCAGTTATAACTTCATTGTTTGTGAACCGATGTGAGTTATTCGAATATCGTTGGGTTAGCATAGCTTCAAGGTGGTCACAATTTAATTCAATGGTATTGGACATGAAGAAGCTCCTGCGAAAAGAGTCTTCAATGCAATTGTCGAAGGGAAGCGACGAAGGGGCAGAACATGTCTCCGGTGGAAGGACCAGGTAGAGAGTACCCTAGCTACCTTTGGTAGCAGAGACGCTTGGAGGAGAGCTTTAAGTTAGGCCGTAACACGGTAACGGGTTGTTATGGCCAGTTAAGTAAGTATTAGTCATTTGACTTCCCAGTGGACAATATGCATATAAACTCAATCACTAACGATAGCTATACGTAACTCAAACGTATGAAAATACGAGCAGACCCAAGAACTCCTGACTAATGAAATAGGAAATATATATGCAGTGATTCAGGTATTGTTAGGCTTATGACTATTCCAAACCAAGTTAATTACCTAACTATAGGACCGCTGGCCGCCTTTTTATCGCAAAACGCTCGCTGCAAAGCTCGCACGCAAGTGGTTTGCGAGCCAAAACTTTAACACTCGTTTTTTTCTCGCATGCGAGCTATACTTGCGGGCGTTTTGCGAGATTTTCGATAAACGCTCGCTTGTTGGTCAGCTGGTTAAGTTTAAGACATGATGGACTGTACATTGATAGAAAAATGACGTTCGTGATGAACGTCATGATTTTTCTTATTTGTGGTCTTAATTTTGTGGGTATAAATCGAGACCGCTGGAGCTCGATTTTGTTCGAAAAATGTATCCGCATGTTCTAATTTAAATCTAATTTTTAATTTTTACTATATTATTGGTGTTATCAACCGATCGGAATAGGACTTCAATGGTTTTTAAACAATGGAAAGCCTTTTTTCGGCTCATGTTCATACCTTGGACTATTGGATCGATTATTGTTCGGTTGTGTGGAACTTCAGAATGCCCTTTGAATCTATCCAAAAGTTAGTGCTTCTTGTGAGTCCACGGGCATGTTAGTATTTGCTTACCCTCGCTGTACTTCTTCTGCATAGACGGCTTGACTTCCCAAACTTGAACTAAACGTCACACCACCGAAAATGTTTTGCCCTAATTAACCTAGTAAGGAATAACGCCCTCCACGGCCCATTCCTTGTTCTTTGTATTCTTATAATCGTCAGCTTCTCTATCATCTTCACTTCATTAGTGCCTCCGACCGTGATTTTCTGTGGACCGAGGCACAGTTAGCCGGAAAATAACATTTTTTTTCTTATTGTGAAGAATATTTATTTCCTAGTTCCACTATTTTAATATTGGCTTTTTTAATATGAAGTTACTTTTAAGGAATTTTTATCTCTAGACGGTTTTGTCATAAATTTCATTTTATATCTTAAGAATCAAAGGTTGTTGCTTATTGACGGAATGGTTTAAGCTCAAGTTCAGTTAAAGAATATATCTAATAAACTTGCATATTGTTGCTGGGATAAAATTTGGATAAAAATGATATCAGGCACTTACCAATTAGTCCGATTTTGACAGTTTTTCCTATCAATGAATAATTATTAATAAAATCTATATATATAAAAATTACTGCCAATTCTTTGTGACTCTTTTCCTCAAAAACTACTGGACAGATTTTGATGAAATTTTGAGGATAGCTTCCCATTAGCTTAGAAAGTGTTTTTATCTAAGTTTGAACAAAATCTACTTCGGGGTTCCGGAGATATTGCTAAAAACGATTTTCCATATAAAACATACTAAATGTGTTTCTTCTTAAATAGTAGGCAAGCCTTCAATTAAAGATAAAAATAAATAAAAGAATTCTTTTGAATTGAGGTAGAGGTAAAGGTAGAGGTAGAGGATATAAAGATATTGGTACCAATATCCGCAGCTTGACTTAGTATGAAGAAGAGAGCGAGAAAGAGAAGGGAGAGGAACTGGAAGTGGAATGGGAACGGGGTATGAATGGGAATTTATATAATGAATTTATTGACGGCTTTATCAATGGGCAGCGGAGCGCGCGGGTTCAGCAAGTATTTTATAAAAGCTTTATCATTTCTACTTTTTGACTTTTGTATTTTATTTCGAAGTTGATTTTTATTTAAAAAAAAAAGTTGTATTCTGAGTTAAGTTCAACAGAAAAGCTAAATTGAAATATTCTATGTTAACCAAAACTGCTATCGCTCTGGTTTTGTTCAAAAATGTTAGCACATCTTTCTCTTTCGCACCGCTCACTGTAAAGTATGCTAGTATTGCGTATGTAAAGCTGCCTGCTAACAGCGCCACTGTTAACAGTTAACAGTTTAGCATTTTCTGTTGTGCCACGCTCTCCACTGTTTTGGTTACTCAATGCGGTTTCAGTGTGAAAAAAATTGAGAAACTGAGCGGTCGGTGCGCGCGGCGGTCTCTGTGTCTGTGCAAAACAACGAAAAGTGTGAAATTAATTGAATTAATCGCATTTAATTTAAAGCAAACGTAGCTAACAGAATATTAGTTGAAAAGTTAAGGTGCAGTGAATAGCAATAAAACCGCATTTAAGGCCTAGCCACAAAATTCCAATAGAAAAAGTTGCAACAACAAAGCGCAAAGAATAAGCACAACAACATAAAGAAGAAGCATAACGAACGAACGAACGAGCAAGAAGCAAAAAGCAGCAGTAGCGGCAGATTTAATGCCGTTAAAATTTGTTTAAGAAGAAGAAGAAAATTATCAGCTTTTGTTTATAGTACTTGATACGCGCGGGAGAAAAGTGTTGTTTTCCTCACAAATTGTTGATTCTCGCAAGTTGCATTTTTGTTTTTTTATGAATGGCCAAAGCGCATCCTGTTTTTAATTCATATTTGCGTTATTCTCAGATGGCTTAAGTGTGTGTGTGTTAGTGTTTGTATTAAAATGCAGCCGTCAGCAATTTGTATGCAAATAAAACAGCGCTGCATTTAGGCGGAGATCTCGCTCCCACAAGCAAGTTCCTTCAGTGGCAGTCACAAAGTCACGGGATACGGGTTACGGGAAGTGATGTCACCGTATTTGGCTGCAGCAAGGGAGACATCGAATGCCAAGAACAACTTTTACTATTGCTGCAACAACAACGACAACGACATCATAAAGCGCAACAACAAACATCACAACATCGCTGCGCTGGATTCTTAAATATACAGATAAACATATTGCTCTTTGCTGTCGCTCTGCATAGTGAAAATGCTTCGGGCACTTTTCCCTTTGCAGTTGCAAGTGCCGGTGCTGCTGCTGCTGTTGCCCAACACATGTTTGCAACACATCGCTGTCGTCACAGCTGACAATTTGGAGTCAAAAGGTGAGTCGCATCATATAAAATGATGCCACAGAATGCAGCATGTTCGTTCCTATTGGAAGTAGTTTTAATAGAACTTATAGCTGTTGTTGCCTCATATCAGGGCTGCAAAACAGGTTTGGATCGTACTGGCTTGAACATAGATATCCGAAACTTCCCTTGTTTTTGCAGTTCGAATCAAAAAAAAAACAGTTGGTAACCAACTTATGCTTTTCCGCACGTTTATCAAAACAACCGAAATTAGCTAGAAGAAATTTAAACTACAATAAAATAAAAAAAAAATTTCGAAAATTATTTACTCTATACTCTAGAGTGGTCAAATTCAATAGGAAACCCCTTTGAAAACATGCCCAACACATAACATCGCTAAAACGCTGGAATAGTTGACAGAGTGCTTAAATCGTCGAAAAACATAAAATTCGAGATTTTAGTTTTTTGGCCAATCCCAATACTTTTTTGCGGAAAAGTAAAAATTACGTATTAGTTATGCAAATATCTTTAAATTATTATTTATTTTTACATAAATAAAAGAAGTCCAAATTCGATCGAACTAAAATGAAGCTACCCGAAAATTGGTTAATGTTAAACATAGAACAGTTATTCTCTTCAAAAATATAGACACCTATTTTAAAATATAGCACTGTTTGTAGTAGCACTAGTTGTAGTTACCAATAAGGCAACTTGGTTTGAAACATAATCTTGTTTTAGAGTTACGCTTAAAACGATTCTTTAGCCTGAACTCAAGCACCTCAGAGTTTTTCACATAACAAGAAATTCTGACGTTCCAACCCTGCTTTAAATTGCAAAGCACAAAAACAAGCATAGCTCATTAAAATTCAGTTTACGCTCAAAACAAGTTAGCAGTCAAGCTCTAATATTAGCTCAATACAGTGGGAAAAATTGCTTAAAAATTGCAGAATTTCGAATGAATGAGTGTACACATAAAAAGGGCGTAGAAAGTCGCTGACCAAGTAATTCCACGCTTATCAGGCCTATCAACAAGTCATAAACCCATATTGACACACTTGCAATGCTCTATAATCAATACTTTTAGTATATGTACTTATCACACGCTTTCATTTGTCAGTCAGCCAATTAGCTGTGTACCAGTGTGCCGTCGCTTTAGACAACGCATTTACTTCATGTCCAAGCGCACACTGACACTGGGCCGACCAACCTTGAAGGTTTTGAAGGCTTGAAAAACCAGCTTCTCTATGTGTTTGGGTTTAGTTTACCCTTTAAAAAAGGCTTGTTTATTCTTGTTTGCTGTTTGCCAGACGAACTTTTGAAGAGCTTACAAGGTGCACAACTCTTATAATCTTTGTCTCAAATAAGAAAAGACAAAGCTCTATCATATATCTATATAAACAATTTAGTATTGCAATACCTGCAACTTGCATCAAATCGACAAAATTTGGTCGGAAATTTGATTATCAGATACGATTCCTTTTTGTAGCTGATATTTTTAAAATTTTGGTTTTTGGCATCCGGCAAAACACTTTTAAATGAATTTCAGCCCAATTAAAGGCATAGGTTAGGTTAGGTTACAACGACTTAGGCCTATGATCGGCCCATCGTGATACCTGCTGAAAGGGAAGACTTGTCAGATGATGATATGAAGTGCGCTTTCCGCTTCCGGCTTATTTTTGACAGCTCTGATATGCTATAAAAGAAGCAACTTGAATCGTCTTTTGCAGAGGGCCGGACAAGAGTAAAAGAAGTACTTAGCCAAAGTCCTGTAGTGGCCCGAACAATGGCTGAGAATTCCTCCCTGCTAAGCAAGCAGTACTAATCTAAGAAACAATATTACATAATTGCCTTTATAAATTGGCTTTTGGTTAAAAGGAGTGTTAGATTGCTATTTTAAAAAAAGAACTATCGATAGATTATTGTTGTACAATACAATATATGCATATATGCAGAAAAAAGGATTAAGAACTAATCAGGGAATTTTAGTACTAAAATTCTTTATCTTTAAACAAAATCGGTTGAAAGGTTTATGATAAATTACAAACCCCTGAGAGCGTTTTCTGTCTCATTGACGAATTGGTTTTGGGTTAAAAGAGATACATGGCGAACTGACGGATTGTTGTTGGGTTCAAATTCTGTTCAAAGAGATTTTTGGCACCACTTAATAAAGCTTATACCAAAAGGAAAAGCAGCAGAAGCCAGTTGTGGGTGTTCCCTAAATGAATAGATGGGCTAAACCGAAAATTTAATTTAATTAGTCTCCTTCTCCTTGATGAAGAAGGTACAAGTATAAACCTGGCTACTTGTAAGCTCCATATTAAGAATTATTATAAAAGTAAGGTCAAGCAAAGTGAATAAACGTGACTAACAGTAGAATCGCCAAGCAAACTTGGCCGGATAACGGAGCGGACACCGGGTTGGTAACAATGCAGCTATACTTTCCGCCCCTTTTAACTATTTCTGCAGGAGCTGCTGGGACAAGGATGAGCAAGGAACGGTTGAGCACCTCATGTCCAGCTCTGTGCAGACGCAGGCTCAAATATATGGGCAGTTATTTCCTGAGCAGCACATCGGAGCTGTCTGAAATCAGATCTAAGCGGATTGCAGATTTGATCTCAGCATCTGGATGGGCTCCCCTTTGATTCTGTCTGCTCAAGAACAGAGAAAGAGTGTGTAGATCCCGCTGTGTCATCATGGGCCGTATTATGGCCTAAGTGTTCTAATCTAACTTAATTAGTCGTTATCAAAGCTCTCTAATTTTGATGAAAGGCCCTGTTAGATCAAAATTGGGTTGAAGAGATTTGAGACTTCTTAACAAAAAAAATATCGTGGCATATCTGATTTTGTCTAAACATGCAGCCTATCGTTATGAAGCTTGTAACTACTTTTCCCCAAAATAACTAAACTTTGAAGATCTTTTGAATACGTGCTGCTTTAGAAACCAGTACTTATAGCGTACATTTTTTGTAAGAGTATTTAAGCTTCGAATAGCCGTAGCTATCATTACGCTCTCGCTATGTTTGTTGATGCCTCTTATGTGCTTATGTATTTAAGTTGCAAGCACAAATATAGTATCTAGTAGACGGCTTAGATGTAAGGGGCATGTATCTCAAATTATCAGCTCCTATTGGACACCCAAATGTGCTACTGCTGCCACTTACATATCCACCGACGTCGTTGCACGTGTGTTTTGTTTTTGCAACGTTTGAATGTATTACTCTCGAGCTTGCCACTTGGCCACTTATCAGGCTTTTGTCTTTGTTGTTGTTGCTGTGATTGTGCCCACCGTCGATTGTTTAGTGTCGAGTTTAGCGTTTACTTATCTAGTTGTCACTTTTAATCAAAATCTCACGTATTTCTCAGATAGTAAGTTGCTTTTTACAGCACTCCAATAGCTTCGTTTTGATTTTTTGCCGCTTCACTTTTTCCATTAGTTTTTACATGACCTTCACTCACGTAGCAGAAAGCGTTTAGCATTTATAGAGATAGTTCCCAGCTCCCGTTCCATGCCGCAGACTGATTGGCTTCACTGAGTTGTAGCTTGTATCTTACAGTCTGACAATTGCCAAAAATAAAAGAGATTTTGAGCAAAAATCGATTTTTAAATTGCGTGCCACTTTTACTCTTATTGTGGCAGTGCCTTTGTTATGCGCCACACAGATATTGTTTGCCTTTGTTTTTTTGGTTTTATTTGTTTATTTTGTTAAATGAAAAACTTTCTTTTTCTTTAATGGTCCAACGCATTCATATGAGCCAAGTTAAAAGCCTTTGAACGTCAGCGCTTTTGGCATATCGTTTTTTGGGGTCAAGTCGTTCCAATAGTCCATGGCAACCAGCTGTATAATTAAGCCTGCACAATGTTGTACATTCTTTTGTTCAACTGAAATGTTGCTCTATTGTCATGCCTTGCATGCAACATTCGTCATGCCCCTAAAAGGTCAACACCTTAATAGCTTTTGTCATACAAACTTGTGCTTGTATATTATATACGTCTTTATTCTTGAGGATGTCAATAACTTTGCAGCTGTTTTTGTTGGTAATTCGTTTTTGGCCAATTTTGTTGGCCATTATGTTATGGGCATTTTTCAAGTCATTTTACGCAATTGTACAACAACAACAACTATTAACAAGTAGCAACAACAAAGACTGAAATCAAACAGTCGGTGAGGTAATAATAATTACATGTCTTATAATAAGTGGGTAAGCTTGATTTTTGCCGGTTACCAGCTGCTTGGTAGCAATTTTTTTGCCAATTAAGTGCAAATTCATCTGAACTAAAGTAGTAAAAGAAACTCCTCACGAATATTTGGCTTATTAAAGAGCGTTTTATATAAGTGGTTTGGACATAGTAAGCGACAGTAATAGACATTTTGAACAAAGCAAACAGGTGGCAGAGCCCCAGGTCTCCTCAGAAAAAGACTATGTGCTGGAAATTATAGCTATGTGTATACCCCAAATCGCTAGGTATAACAATTCTTCAATACGTAAGCAGGTTACGGCTTGATGTAGAATGTCCGGCCATGTCCCATGACTCTCTTCCAAGGCATTGTCTTGTTTTGAGAACAGGAGAGACTTCTCTTACGCGATTAATGTCGATTAAAGTGAGGATTACTTCAGAAGCTAACAGAAGCTACAGGTGTTAGAGCTTTTGACAGTACAGACCGCAGAATCTTACTTATTGAAATTTTTTTTCGGGTTTTCCTAACAAGCTACGAGCTTATTTTCGTTACTACGACAAGTTAATCGCGGCGTGAGAGAATGAAATTGATCTCTACTGAACTGGTTAGTTAAGGTTAATGATTTTTTGCAAAAATTTCGAATTAATTCTCTTTGGGCGAAACGATTACATTTCGAGGCTGTTTTTCAGGTATGAAATGTTCGAGAGTATCAACATGCAGGTACATATCCAGATTTACATTTGAGATGTGTGTTGGAATTTTGCGATGTTTGATATCACTGATGCACCTGCTCTTTGTACAAAACTCCTTATCGTGAAAGAAATCTTGTAAAAAATGAGCGGTAAGAGGTCGTTCGATTTACGCAACCTGCTAACTGTTTGGCGGTTGTTAGCTTCATTTCAAACTCATCCGATTAGTTCTTCAAACCATATATGTGTGGTGATGGGCTTTAGGATATTTCTTAAAAAAAAACAGTTGACAGTTTGTCTAATCCATTGTTCCATTAAAATTGCAAAGAAAAGATAAAATGTTCAAACCCGCACAGCGACATACAATGAGTTAAACGCACTAACTAACCCACAAATTGTAATTGTGAATATTACCTCTTACTGATAACACTATGCAACAAATTTGAACTCAATGAAACACCTATGGCAAAAACAGACATATGTTGTCTAATGTTTCAATGCAATTTTCCTAAAAATTCCGACGATCTGGCACATTGAAGAATTATTTTTTGATTGAAATCCGGTATAAAAAGACAGCTCATTTGAAATTCGGTTGAAAGAGATTTCAAGCACATCTTCGATAGTGTCTTTTTTTGAGAAGATATGTATAGTCTTCTTTGGCCTATTTTGTAATTTGTAATTAATTTGTAGAACTTTTTCGCCAAAGCATCAAAGAGTCGGACACCAATTGATGCAACTTATGTTTCTACCTCTTCCTATACGTCCAACAATTAAAGTCAATTTATGTTTCTTTAGAACTTTTCGAGTTACTTTCATTTCCAAATACTGCTTAATTGAACCCAACCCAACGACATAAAAGTTTGCAATAGAAGCAACAATAGTTTCAATACACAGTTCTACTAAGCCTTTCGCTTTAATTGACAGTTTTTTCACATATTTTTTAGAGTGTATCTACCCCAAGCCATAAGCTGCTTTGTAGTATCTAAATTGTATGCCTCTGCAAAACAACTTCTGTGAGTAATTTATGCAAATGCTGCCCTACGTCTCGAGCCCCGCTCGGTTTTATTTGACAGTTACGCTGAAAAATGCGTCTTGAGGCTTCCGTTTGTTGTTGCCTACGGAGGTGCTTAAGTGTTCCCTACCGCTCCTCGCTCTCGCTCTAATCATGCACGCACGCGTCGTAACGTCTTCCATTTAAATTCTTTTGACCTGACTCAATCAAGTCGAGCTTGAAGCTTGCCATCTTTAGGCCTAGGGTTTGTTGTCGTTCTAAATTGAGTTAAGTTTTTGCTGTTCTCTCAATTGAACCAAAGCAGCTGTAACTTCTGACCACTTGATCTTTTTTTAGCTCTCTGCATGTAGCAAGTGTAAGTAACTTGTAATATGTTTAAAAGTTGTCACTTGAGTTGCATAACAAAAGGCAACAAATTGCATTTGACGTTGCCCATGCACTTAACATGTCATTAAGTTGGGCTTAGGTTGTTAGCTCCCACGATCTGCAGCAGGCTTAGACCTAACCAAGCCACGTTGCCACCAACAACCGCATATTTAATGAACTGCTACACATGCTTTTCGTTGTTATACCCTGTACACAAAGTGTAAAAGGGTATTATAGATTTGTGCAATGTATGTAACAGGTAGAAGGAGGCGTGACACACCATAAGTTCCGTCCATATGAGGGGATAGATCTCCGAGACCATAAAAGCTAGAGACACAAAATTTTACCAAAAGATGCGCGTAATCTAATGTAAGATGAAGTTTTTCGAATCAAGTCGATGTCTTACCCCCTTCCCCCGTGACAGATTTGCGCGGCTTACAACCGCTCCATTGAGTCTATCAACTCGAAACTCCTCAGAGATGTGCGTCGTGTTAATGTGCATCTATGTTGCAAAAATGATCGAGATTGTATAAATACATCAAAAGTTAGAGTCAAAAATATGCTAATTTCCCCCCCCCCCCCCCCCCTCGCCATTAAACTGTGCCAAATTTGCACTGCATGTAGATATGGATACATGTGAGCTAGAGTTACAAAATCTGGTATGGAGACTCGTGTGTTTACAGGCATATCGATCTTATGAAAGGAGATATAAAAGTGGATACTTCCGTCCCCATTTGACCGTATTTAGTGTTTATAAAGAAAAAGGGTACAGGGTATTCCACTGTCGGGCACCGTCCCGACTGTCTGCATCAAATTTTTGTTGTTGTTGTTGTCTCTGTGGCAGTTGTGATAATGATAATGCTGTCTGAGTCTTAGTTGACTTGCCACATGAGTAAACAAGCCGCAAGACTGCGGGGTGCAACTTAAGGCTGCTGCCTGCGTCTTGCCAAGCAGCGCCCTAGTGGGTGTGGCAGCTCTAAGTCGCTGCAACTGCAACGAATTGGCTTGGCTTGGCTAAGTGTGGGCGTAGCATTGTTACCTGGGCAACTTGTATAAAATTAGCGCAATTTTCCCATAAAAATTGAATAATTTAGATAAAAATCGATCAAATTGATTTGCTGCAATGAGTGGGTCGCATAACACTTTGCGAGTTTGTGTCGCTATTGTTGCTCTTTATTATGTAATTGTTGCATTCAAGGCAACAATTTTGTATCCTATAGTAAATACATGTAAACGCACACGTGCGGCAAGCTTCGCATATGATTTTGGCACGTGTTTCGTTTCTGGTACTTTGTTGTAAATACTATATAGACCCAACGAGAAACAAAAGCGGTAACCATAAAGAGGATTTCAATAATTATAAGTCACGGCGAAGCGGGTGCCATGTAGTATAACTTTGCTTTACTTTTACTGGGGTAGAATTTCCTGTTGTTGTTGCTCTTGTGAAGTGGTTGACTGCAAGCTAAATAGAGGGTTGGTTCAAACATGGATAAGGCTAGGACCTGGTAGAGTGGTGTATTATTGCGGCATTCATGACCTTTGCATTCTCAGGATTAAAAATAAATTAATGCATCTTTAATTGCCAAATAGACGCACCCAAAAAGGGAAACCTAAGCGAATTATGTCGCACCAAAGACTATATGCCCTTACAAAACACAAAGTTACTTGCTATATGAATTCGCGATATATAGAAAATTGAGTATAGATCATATTTCGATTTGTCGAATTAACACACTTTAAGATTCGACAAAAATGCAAGTAGCCGCAGAAACTAACTAAAATAGAAATCTGTATCAGATCTAACAACTTCAATATTGGCTATATTCGATAAACACCCATGACTATTTATAGAGAGACCATTTCGGTATGTGCCATTTCCACTGTTTCAAATCTCATTATTGAACATTAGACCCAGTTTAACTTATCGAAGCAAGTAATAAGGAGCTTAGTAATACAGTTAAAGACTTGGCAAAAAATAAAGTTAGCTGATCATTAAAGGTTTCATTTAGATATGACATGCGCCCATTTCGAGATCATTTTTTCCACGATTTTCGATAATAATCATTGTAATAGTGGCTATCTTAAGTTAGGAACAATCTCATTTAAAAGTCAAGATAAATTTATTCTTAAACTTAGAAGAAACGGAATTAAAACGTTCTTAAATTTAGAAAAACTGAAATGAGAAGTTCTTAACTTCCGACCCATTGGTCGGATCTCGATAAAAATGATTTGAATTTGAATGATATTCAATTTACCAAAAAAAAAGTTTTTTAGTAGTTTGCAAAACCTATGAAATATTAATCTAAACTGTTTTCTCAATAGCTTTCGTATCCGAATTTCAGTGGTAAACCTGAGAAATTCCTCAGAATTTTATAGGAAAACAATTTTAAAAAAAAATAAGTTTTTGCCATCATCTAGCATTTGCCAACCAAGTTTTGTTGCAAGTCATTAAAACTCTTCGTGAACTTCAAGCCAACACAAATTTTTGGTAAATAACTTTCGCTTAAATTCCAACCAAATTTGAAAGGAATTTGGAGGGAACCCCATGTGTTTTGCACATAGCTTTCATCGTTATGCCAAACAAATTTCAATGGGTAAATCGGCGATATCTACTTACAAAACACGTCACAATATGTAGTTTTTCGTGTTGTATATCTATAAAACACTTAAGTTCCCAATCTGGTAAGCCAAAAACTTCATTGGCTAGTTTTCAAATCACTTTTTTTACAAACAATTCCAAAACTAAAACTTAGGAAAACATTTTTCTTTCTTCAACCGAATGCAACACTAACAAATTAACAAACTCTCTTCAAGAGTAAAAACAATGCAACAAAATAAGTTATAAACGAACGTATCTATAAGAAGACAACCAACAATATTTATAGCTCTATTTTGTGCAGGGTGGTTTTTTTTGGGTTCTTGATAGTCAACGCCCAGCCTAAGCCCTTGCATTAGTCATACGACAGTCAGTGCGGTAAGGGAAGCTCCCCGACAAAAAAAAAGTCTTTAATATTGGTCTGTAGAAGTTTTCAGGAAATAAAATTAAGCTCTTGTGCAATGGGCGCTCTTCTCCACCAAATCAACCATGAAAGACATTTTCAAGTAGCATTTCTTTGTTCAAAGCAGTGGCATCCACAGACATAGCAAACATACAACAAACTGAATTACACATCCGTGCTAGAAAAAGAAAAAAAAGATGGAAATGTGTTCGCATACATACATAGCTTTATACTGTTTTCTATGGGGGCAAATGCATACATACATACGTACTTACGTATGGAAAGGTGGTGCAGCTATAGAAAAGAAAATCACTCAAAGGTAAGTAAACTAAACAAAACTGCGCGCAGCTATGCATAAAATTTGTTTCAAAGCAGCCAATCACTTGAACTTATTGTTGTACGAGTTGGGGAAATGTTGTTGTTATTGTTGTTTAGGCATTGCATTGGACAGGGAAATTGTGTTTTAGTTGGCTTTGATTTTCCGTTCATAGTTTTAGGTTGTTCAGTGTAGATGTAACGTTTATTTCAAGCTTTGAATTTGAATTAGATGCAAGAATTGGGTTTTTACTTACCTAAGATTCGAAACTTGAAAACATCTTAAAGCGAAATTTTCCTAAGACGATTATTCTATTAATTCTAGAGAGTCCCTAGCGTTGTCAAAAGTCAGACGCCGAAAATCCGTAAAGCGACACTTTTGAAGCGAGATTTTCAAGTCAGTTCGTTTAATTTGTACCTCGTACCGTTTCCCGCCTGCAACTCTATCTAATATCGAGTAAAGTGTTGCAAAGTGCAATACAGTGTTTTGTTGCACCTTACAGTTTAGTGCTGCAAATGTGATGAAACACAACCTGCCGACACAAAATACTGCTTTGGCACCACTTTCGCTTCGCCAGTCTTGTTTCTGGCATGTCTGTAGCACACGAAACAACAAAGGTTTGTTTTTTTTTTTTCTAAACTATGCAGTAAATTTTTTACTTCATATCCATTTTTACCTGGCTAAAACGCAACTTATCCAGTTGAAACTTGTATTCTCCAAACCGCAAGCATTTAATCTTTCGAATGGTATACGTTTTAACTGAAAACGTTGCGTTATTGCGAACTAATCGGTACCACACTGAATTTTTGCTTACCGTAGTTGTATGCAGATTTCATAGAAATTCGAATTAGAAGTAGTGAAAAACGCAATTATGGGTGAGCTGCCAAAGACTTTACTTGCATCGTTTGATGACCATTGTAAGATAAGCTGTGCTTTTTTTTCACTTCTCATTAGAAAATCTGCAAAAAATGCTCTTTTACTCGATTTTTGGTATTTTGTGGATTCCTTTTTCACCAACTATATGGAAACAAATATGGGTGAAACTTTTATCATTGTGTAAGGAATTTTCATAAGAAGTGCAGAATATAAGTTTTATTCATATATATTGCTAAACCATAGGTAAAAGTACTTTGATTTGCAGTCGGGATCCGACTGCGGAGCTACGACTAGTATATATATGCATAAAAACATATACAAAATAATCGCTTTTTTTCTATTTATCGTGTGAAAGCGTCGAAAATTTAACTATTTTATGGCCGATTATTCGTTATGTATCAAGAAAGGTCAACCAAAGCGACAAATAAACTATTCTTATTATTGAAGTTTGTGCAATAGGCATTCGTAAAAAACTTTTCTTTTGGCGTTTTTATTTCTGCATCTCATGTAGACAACCCTACAGAGTTGTAAGGCGGAGCTTTACGAATACAATGTGCTTGTATAGCATGTATAGATCGCTTAATGCGTGTAGCCATCTGTATGAAAACGGCAAACTCTTATTGAACAACCCGTTTGTAAAAGAAAAGGCAAAGAACTGCTACCTCATTATACACACACACTAAGGGACAACTCGCTGGTTGGCCTTAATCAAAACAAATAGTTATAGCAAAATAATGGAGGGGGGCATCTAGAGTTGATGCTGATGCATCGATTGTTTAATGTTGTTGTCGTTGTTTGTGTTGTTGCTTGTGCAACGCCAATGCAACGCCAATGCAACGCTCGATGGGTAAACTCTAAAAAGGTAAGTCCGCTGAGCGCTTGAGGTGCGCATGGGTTTCTTTGTTATTGTTGTTGTGGTTGTTATTATTAATGATGATTAATCAAAATAAAAGAGACAAAAAGGAAAAGTCCATAAAGAAAACAAACACAACACGATGACGTTGGAGACTTACAGTGTATACACAGCGAGGGAATATTAATGGAATATGCATATGACGCGCACACATTTAAGTGCTTCGGCTGAGGAACTTCAAACTTATAATTTATGCCTAAAAATGTACAATTTTTTAATAGCACAAATGTGACTCGAATATTAGTGGTAATATGTGTTTAACTTTCGGACAATTCAAACAACAAATTTTGCAACGGATATGTGACATCACGCTAGACTGACCGAATCGCACCGAACCCAACGAAGTCGAACTTTTAGGCTGCAACCGTGGTTTTAGCCCGTTTACTTGTCAATTTTCGCTATGAGTCATGCGGTGTTTTCAAAAAGTCAAGTTTTTTATTGCTTAAAAATTGCAATTTTAATTTTATTTTTCGCGTTATAGAGAGAAAGAGAGAGAAGCGCACGAGCGCGACTAAGAATCGCTCATGCAGTCAGTCGTCTGTCAGTCACTCAGTCAATGTGTGTGTGTTTGTTGTAAAGGTGTGTGTTGTGCTTATTTTTCGAAAATTAAACAGCAACTAAAACAACAATGCGGATGAGAGCCCTGGCACAGTGGAACCAACTGACTTATTTTTCGGCAAATATCATAACTTTTGAGGGAGTAAAGATATGTATATTCAAAATTTAAAATGCATGTAACAGAGAATTCCCTAAGTTTCTGCGATAAATATGCAGTGAATAGAGGGAGTTTCAAAAAACGATAGTAAAGTTAGATACTATATGTTCCAAATGTCTTATCCTTGCACCTATAAAATATGCTTCTTCTTCTTAACTGGCCATAACAACCCTTTACGACCTGATGTAAATAAATTCTTTCATTGGAATTGTGGTTTTACATGGTTGGTCCGTACGCACAACCCTTTTAAGGCCTGGGTTGGCTCTACGGGTCTCGAAAGAACCCAGTGTCAGCTTTGACCTGCTGAGGTGGTATCTTCTAACCCGCTACCCACACGGGGAAAAAAAGTGCTTATTGCTAATAAATCTGTTGGCAAGATGTTTGTAGTCGATTTTGATACGAGCGCGCACACTTCCGCCAGATAGACAAACTTTTGACGAGAACGATTTATTGAATTCATTTAGAACATGAAATTTCTCCATGACATGCAGAAATAAGACATTTGCAGTATATAATATCAAACTTTACTACCGTTTTTGGAAGCTCCCTTTATTCATCGCAGTGTATCGCAGAAGCTTAAGGAATTCTAAATTTTGAAAATAATTTTACTTCCCAAAAGTTATGATTTTTGCCGAAAATAAGTCTGTTGACTCTACTGTGCGACGTTCACTGTGACGTTGTCAACAGTGTTCCAGACAACGAAATCGTTGAGGTTCACTGAACTGTAACATAGTATAAATTTTTGTTTGTATTTGCTTGTTTTTCTCATAGTTTTTAATTTTGTACACTAGTTTTTATATATTCTTTGATTGTTATTGTTGTTAGTATGTATCTTTATGTGTTTGTTTTGTAATTAGTATTTACACTTCTATAAATTAAAGTGGGCAAGCGCTGCATGTTATTTATGATCTCGGTTAGTTGCTCTAGTTTTTTTTATTTTTTATTAGATACCAAGCATGTCAGATTGCTTTGTAATGCTTACAACAAGTGCTATCATATTACCTAACAGAAAAATTATTAATAAGTAGTGTGTTATCTACAGACGAGCCCCTCTTTCGTTTGGGAATTTGAAGATGAAAAACTTGTTATGCGATTTTTGTGAATGTCTTCATTTGAGCGTTTCTTTACTATTAATTTAATTGGTTTTTTTATGGTGATTTTTGTTTTTTTTTTTGTTTTGTAACGCAAGTGGTTAAATCTACCTATTTATATTTCGCGTTTTCTTTATTTTACGGTCCATAAATGGTTTCTTCTTCGGAAGCTTCTGCTGGCAGCAACTCCTTACCTCCTCCTTATCATAGGGCAACAACCAAATCTATCCACCACTCACTAGTTTAACTACGTGACCTCCTCTATCTGTCTCCCGTCTCAAGATAAGCTGTTATTGTTGGACTCGGCTAGTGTTCAAAATTTTTACTTGTTGGCGCTTATCCTTAAGCGAGCCACCTCCCCATTCTGTTGCAGTCAACCCATTTGGTTAAGGAGACGAACAGTAGTACCGCTACTCCTGATCCGCTAAACGGTTTTATTTCGATTTTCTTTTTTCAATAATATCGGTTTCTATTCAATTCATCGATATTTGTTTCGGTTTACCGGTTATACGTCAACAGAGAATTTAAAAAAACCAAGTTGGAGCGAGAAACAAAATGTGTTGTCTAGTGTTTCACTTTTAATGGCAGGAAAAGAAGCACCACATAGCAATCGCAGCAGATTAAGGACTTCTCTCTTTCATTCATATACAATTTTTTGCCGATACGAAGTAAGATGGCACCATTGTGCGACGTCTATGAAAATACATGAAAAAATGTGTATGCTTGCAAAGAGAGAAAAAAATATACCGGATAAATATATCGCTTTCAATTCGATTATTTCATAAAAATTGTAACGGTAAAAAAATGTATTTCGGTTACGTTTCAGTAACGGTTTCCAAATTCAATCGGTTTTTTTAGATAACGGTTATGGTGACGATTACGGTTTGAATCTCTACTTTAAAGTAAAAAGTTGTGCTTATTTTTACATTTTTGATAGAAGTTCTCATATTGAACGCTATAAAATCGTGTTACAGAAGCTTCACAGTTTTTCAATCTTAAATTGGTGACATTCTACACAAAAAACTATCATAGAAAACGCACTCTTTTACTCTTTTCAATCTCTACACACAACTGTCATGGATATCATATAACTTAATTAAAGTAACATGCAAAGATATCTTGTATCTTTATTTTCTTTGCTGGCTCTTCATTACGCGCTATCTCTTTATTTCATTAGCTTTATTTACTAACTACTTAAACTTGCCTATGACAAGACAATACAAACAACAATTTGAATCCCAAATGCACCGCAGATCGCGCTCCCAAACAAATCAATCTGTAACCCAAAAGCCTCAAACCCGCCGCGGCGTCAGCGACTAATTGAATTAACATGTCACCGCTAATATTTTCTTTCGTTTTTCCATTGTTTTTGATGTTATTTTTATCTCACTAATTTTCGTTGCTTCTTTGAGATATACTTACAAATTCGCTGCCGAGTTACACGTTTTGATGCGACCGCTCCAAACGGCGTCTAGCATTTATCGGTCATACTCTCAACTTCTTGACCTGCCAGACCGCTCAAAACGCTCTACTTACTGCCTAAAAAGCTTAAGACTTCTCGACTTTTGGCTTATGGCAGCTGAAGAAGAGGAAGAGTAGCAGCATCTTGGAAGTTTTATTTATTGTGTATGAGAAATACGCTGCGCGCTGATAAACGTTCGCTGAGCTACTTTATTTATGCAGCCAACGAACCATGAAGTAGCTCGAGCTCGAGCAAGAGCAGCCGGCATCGCTGGGCGAGATTAGAAGCACAGCGGCAGCAGTTGCCACCAACTACCGCATAGAGAACCCATAAAGCCAATGCTCTGCCGGCGTCTGAGTGCGTTGCCATTGTTCGGAGCGCGTTAATTGATAAAAAAAAGCATAATAAACTATAAAAAAGGGGTTTATATGTTTGCTGCTTGAGGCGCTTAATACTTTTAATTGAATTTTTTATTTAAGACTAAACGCCTGGGCGCCATTTTGTGGCATTAAGATTGTGCTGATACATGAACTCGCCAGCAAGTACATTCGAATAACTCTCTAATACCGCCAGAGAAACGCAAAAGTGTGAACAAATGCAAGCTCTAATAGAATCTGTACGAATGAGCGCAAATCGAATTTCGAAGTTCACTCTCTGTCTCTGTCTGATCGTGCACTATTCCAACAGTGTCGCCATTCCTTTCGCTCTCAGCCACAATCCAATTCTTAATTGGTTTCCGAACCCAGTCGCAATCCTCTTCTAAGTTCACTATCGACTCTAAGCAAAAAAAAAAACGTTGTTTTTATCTGAAAAAATAGTTGTTCTTTGCGACTTGTCTTTGTTTATATCATCTTAGGGTTTACATTTTGATGAATCATCGCATCTTCATTTAAAGCATAGTACACTCTATATTTGAAGCGGACATGCTTAGGAAGAGAATGCAAATTAGTGAGCGTCACATGCTTCAGGGAATCAAGAATTCGACAAGCACTTCGGGGCCATGTCTGTTTGAGCACAGGAGAAAAGTTCGGCCCATAGATACACATGCCTGACTTAAAGGGTGACCGACGTGAGTGGCTTGTAAATTGCTTTGCTTGTAAAACATTTGAAAGTTTTTCGTTTCAAATATAAGTATATGTATTGGCCATCCCGTGGTTTTCAGTTTGAAACACATTTGTGCAATGCTCATGTAATTTACTACGAACTTTACTTACGTAATACACATATATTTATGTAGTTTTCTGCAATTGTTATTATTACTTGACATACACCTGTACTTTTATTATCTAAGCACATTTAGCTTCAAACTCATAACTGACACGTGTTTATTTTTAGTTTTGGACTCTTTTTTTTGCACTAGATTTAAAATTAAAACTTTCATTAGCGTGTAACAAACAAGCGCTAATTGAAGGTTATGTAAACCTTAAGCTGTTAATTGAAATGAAAGTGAAGCTAAGTAGAGTTTTTTAGGGAGTTGCAACTTTAACTTGTTATCGTTTTTTTTCATATAAGCATTTACTATAGCGCAGTTATTCGTACTTTTTTCACATTGAGCACGCTTTATCTAGAAAGAAAAGCTGACCGTATTAATATTACTTATATCATATATGTTTAAGTGCTTATTACTTATGTGTAATTGGAAACATTTCATATTTGCACTTGAATATGAATATCAGAATACTTTATTAAATCATATCGCATCACATTGCATATTTGTGCTACATGTATACAAATAAGTACATATCCGGCGGAAGTGTAAGTTTTGTGTCTACTTGCCTGACAACTAGATAAAAAAAGGAAATTAACCGGTTTATTGTGCATATGGGTTTTGTAATAACTAAAGTACCTACTTATACAGATATCGACAATCGTATGACAGTTTCCGAATTGACTTACTTAAAAATGTTTGCGTAAAAGTGTATAATGAGGCCCATACACACAACAATCGGTTGGCCAAACTTGTTCATTATATAAATTAATTCTTCCCGTTCCCATTCCCCTTCCCGTTCCTCTAACTTATCTTTCTAAGTCCACCTGAGGAAATTGTTACCAATATCTTTATATTCTCTTCATCTTTCACTACACTTACCTCTACCCTTACCTCTACCTGTTCAGCCCACCGATTGCTGTGTGTATGGGGGCATAAGAAGAACCAAATCTTGCAATAACAACAGTCAGTTGCAGCGTCTCTAGCTTTCATTCAGTCTTCATTCTTCATTGGAATTGTGGTTTTACGTAATGGGTACCAAACCCTTCGCACGACCCTTTTATGGCCAATTACTAAAAACTAGTGATAACCCCGCAGTCGGATCCCGACTGTTAATTTTAGCAGCATTTAGCATTTCTGATTTTTCTCTCGCTCTATGATTTATATGAGCTACGAGTCACAAATAAATATAAAACAGTCACGTTCTTCCATAGTCCTCACGGACCGAGCAATTTTTGGCTATTTACACAGTCACAGCCGAAGTGCAAGTTCAGGCCCCTCACTCGAAGTCGGCGCCTCTTAAAATAGTTACCAATTTTCTGAATCTGATAGATATGATGAGTGGACGTCGCTGCGCGCACTGTCCCACGCTATTTCTTCATGTTACACATGCATACACATATGTCATAACAGTTTTTACACAAAGCTGAGCTTTTGAGTTTTCGTCCACAAATTTTGGTAACTAAAAGAATAAGAGTGAGCGCACCTTGGTTTTACTCCATCATGCTCAGGCCTTCGCTTACTGCTTTTGCGAGAGTAATACCAATACTAACTGAGAAAACGTTCGTGAACACATCAAAGTGTCAACATATTGACAACTATTCCCTGTCGACGTACGAATACTATTGCAGATGCCAATAGGTAACAGAGAATACGTTTGTGAACAGTTACCAGTACATGTAAAGACATCTCAATATAAATTTTTTTTTTTATTAATTTTATCTATGATTTGGCTAAATATATAAATAAAACTTATATACTGCACTTCCGATAAAAATTCTCTACACAATGATATAAGTTTCACCCATATTTGTTTCCATATAGTTGGTGAAAAGGGGGTCCACAAATTTTTCCTTAGCCAATTTATATAATAGATAGATGGGATTACTATAGATATTTTATAGTCAGCTCTGAAATTGAAAATCTTAACACTCATGGGAAATATTAAAATATTAGTGTTTAAGCTTGAAAGAACAAATCAGCAGTAAGAATTAAGAAAAATAAATTTTTTGGAGAATTTGTTATTCCGCTTTTAATCGATTGAGACATTTTGAGGATGGTACAATAATTAAGAAAGGTGGAAGGGGTTACCTAATTGATTATGCTTGATTTCATGTGGGGAGTTGCTTGAAGGTAGTGTTGATATCATCATCAATATTAAGGCTAACACTATATTACTGTCAATATTAATATTTGGACATGAAGGTGCGAAGGAAGCTGCCGTAATATATGGGCAGCCCCAAAGAGGTTGTTTTATGCATTCTGACTTTTTTTCGGCGAATTGGGATTCGACAAAATGTTCAGTGAATTTCAAATTGGCAACGTTTGTGCAGCATGATACTAATTGTTTTTTCAAATTTCGTTTTTGAAATTGGTAAATTTTCTTCACGAAAATGTCGTGCATAACTGTACTTCAGCCATCTTGTCTTTTCTTTAAGACAATGGAAGTTGATTGTTGAAGAAGTAGTAAAGCCAACTTTAATGACAACAATGCTTGTTTGTTAAAGGATTTAGATAGTAACGCACTGTAGTATGTCGTTTTATACCGTATCTTACAAAGGGGTTTCCATCTCATAGATACTTTAAGAACGAAAACAATCGCTGTTATACATAAGCTACACTTTGTGATAAGAATTTTTAAGTTTGTGCAAGCGTTTTGGTAAAAGTTGCAGCTACTGGAAGAGTCATCATTTGGTTTCCAAACTTTGTGTATCTAGCAGAACAACAAAACCAACAACACATCTGGCAATCAGTGGACCATTTGTCTACTAGCCAATCCAAACAATCAGCAGTCAGAGTGAGGCATCATGACGTCGACTTGCAAAATACGATCGAGCATTTGTTTATTTTCTTTCTGTCGTTGACAAAGTAGTTTTTGTTGTAACGGTGCCCCAGAGTTGCAATTAAGCCAACGGGCGTTATTTGACCCAATAAAATAAAAGTGGAGCAATGATTGTATGGAAAAATGAAGTCTTAGCAATGAGTTTGAGCCATTTTGCAAGTGGAGTGCTATTCTGGTCTATATTATATACATACATAGTACATGTACTTAAAGACAGAATATTGTGTACGTAATTTAGTTGCTAATGATTTTCAGGTTCTCCCGTCACGCTTAAATTGAAAACTTTGCAATGTCAATTGCTTTTCACATGAAACCAATTATTTTTCTGCGTTTTAAATACGCGAATAATTAAAATGACTGTTAATAACAATTAAACAAAGGCTTTAAATGCGACTTACTCAGGTGACTCAGCGGCTCAGCTGCTCACCTGCCAACTGACTCAGTGCACGTGCACTTACCTGGCTATGAGTACAGTGGAACTTACGTAAGCAGAAAGGTTACCATTCACATCAAAGAGAATTCATCATTTGGTTTACCAACAATAGAAAGATCATTTTATACTCACACAAGTGCAAAAAAGCTACATAAAAAATACATGTTATAAAATTTCGAAATTTTAATTTTCGAATGCATTTGCTCTTACTTTCGAATGTGATTACGACTTGTCTATTTAACCACGCAATTCGCCGTTGTATCGTCACTTTCATATAAAGAGTACTCTTGTAATTTTAAGAACTAGTTGTGTACAATTCGCAGGTTTTTCGACTAATCGTATTCGAAATTGAGAAAAGACTTTTGCTATATTTGGCTGCTTTTTCCGAGTTTCCTAAAATCAAGGAAAAGCAAGATAAAAAAAATACAATTTACTAGGGGGCTCAGCCCCCTGTGGGAGAGGAACACGATGGGAAAAAGGAAAAGGAAGAATACGAAGAAGAAGAAAAAGAGGAAGGGCAACGAGAAGAGGAATATGATCTACCTCGAGAGGGGCACGACGGTTGGCGAGCGGAGCAAACATTCATTTATTTATTAAAATTAGATTAGTTTTAAAACTAAGTCTTACTTCTTCGTATAGCACTGGCTACTGAAGCCTTTAGCTATGGCTTATGTAAAATTATGTGAGGTTTTCTTATGGATGTGGTATTTACAATTAGTGGTATAGTTAGTGGTGTATTTAAGTAATTTTATATTTTCTGCTGTACCTTTGTAAAATAATAACTCTTCCTCAACTATGAATAATGGACATTCAATTATAAGAATGCAGAATTTAAGATATATGCTTTGTGACTATTTTTCACAAAACGACGGTTCTTTAGCCGTTAATTGAGAATTTCATAGCAAATAATCATAAACATTGTGATTTATTTGTGATCTAAGTGCCGAAACGTCAACAACCATGCAAGAAAACTCTAAAAGATTGAAGCAAGGTCGTTATTTTATAATTGGAAATGTTATTTTGATCCCAAATGCTTCGTGATACTCAAATGCCCAAGACAGAGCTGGAGAAATCAAGGGATGCTTGAAGCTCGGATGGGTATGGGCCAAATTGTAGTCATTACAAGTTGGCAACGATATAATATTAAAAACTGTTTCAAAAAATTTAAAAAAACAAGGTATATATATATAATATAATAATATAAGGTACCCAATTAACTTACGGAGGACTCCGATATCTATCATCGATGGGCGAACTAAACTGCACACTCGGAGGTTTGATACTCATGACATGATGAGTATGATGACATGATTCCAACAAAACTAAGCTGCACATCAGTCCAAGGATACCGAACCATGCCTAACAGAGTAGTACGAAATTGAGCGAATGTATGAGAAAGTTTTAGGTCGTGGGACTCGGTATCGTTATATTTTGCGATGCAAAAAGTTGAGTTGAGATGGAATCCTGTTCAAAAACTACACTATGGCGTAAAACTCCATATGGTATGGCCTGTGTTTAGTGCTATCAAATTAATTTTGTCTTATTTTTGGCAAGGCCTATAAAAATAGGTTGTCAGATCGTGGGGCATCAAAAAAAATAAAAGTGACAACAAAAAAATAATTTAAATATGACGAAAAAAATTGTTAAATATTGAAAGAAGACAAATTACGAAAATAAATTAAATTGTATGTATTTTTCTTTTAAAATTGCTTCCTTTTTTAGAGAAATCTATAAAAAAAATAATATAATCAGATCGCGTCAATCAGAAAACCTGAATTCGATATTGAGAGCCATTTCTAGTTGAATAGTTTTATGATACTTGGGTTTTATTTAGATGTTTTGCAGGCTTAATTACATTTAATAAGAGAAAGGTCAGGTTGCAAACTCTATATATTAGGATTTTGTGTAAAAAATTCGCATGAAACTCAAAACTCTTTAACGTAACATGATAATGCTAAGAAATCCTTCTTTAGCTGCGCTGGGCTTTTGAAACATATAATAATCTTGTCCCACTGTGCTATTTTCTGAAAAGTAACTACAGTATTCGTTCTTACATCCGTCTCATACGAAGCTCCACTGTTGGAACACATGTGTGTTAACTGGCACTAATAGGCTTATTGCCAACTTCAGGCGCTATGTACATAAGTACTGTAGCAACTGGCAGTTGGCTAATGCATTGCATTTCCAAACAATGGAGCCAAAAGCTATGTTGTTATGTAGGTAAACAATGAGTAAGTACGTCTATGTGCATTAGTAGTTACATACATTCATTGGGTCTGTTTAAAGGTGGGTTTAGTGACTCATATTATTGTAATACCTCGTTATGCTTAGTGTGAATTGTGCGGTAATTTGTTATTTAATTTGCGAAAACCAATAAAGACGATAAAAGTTCAATTATGGGGGACTTAAAAATGTTCATAAAAATTTTATTTCAAGATGACTCCAACTTATGCGTTTCCTGTTGAGTGTTATGGTTCTTAGAGTTCTTACTGCTGTTTTTTTACTGATTATTAATTGTATCTTTTCGCAAGTAACAGTTTATATTTGCCATAAGCAGTTTTTTATGTTAACATTAAACTTAAGTAAAAGTATTCAATTGAATATGACTTTGTTTTGAGTCATAGATCGAACCAACCAAAGGAGCAAACGCCTTTTCTTCGCAATTACCTAAAGACTGGTAATGGGAATTTCTGTATACATAATAATGTGTTTTACGATGTTACGAAAAACGGTTTAATTAAACGTAAAATGAATTACTCCACTTTGATGGTTTTTACCAAAAACAAAATTGAAAAAAGCTTCATTTGTTGGGTTTATAATCCTTAAACTACAAAAAATGACTCAAAATCTTAGTCTACTATTATTTTTTCCCAAAAACTGTGCACAGGGTGTGGCAACGCCTGCTACAGGCAAGCCTGCCAATAGATAAGACACATGTCACAATTGCTACCAATATCCACAGCTGGACTTAGTTTGAGAATGAGGAGAAGGAAGAGGGAGAGGATGATGAGGCAAGGGTAGAGGGAAGGGAAACGGTAACGGGAAGAAGAATACTATCTACCTCGAAAGGAGCACGGTGGTTGGTGAGCGAAGCTAGCAGGAGACGAAAAGTATTAATATACAAACAATATCGAAAATCATGATTAACTCAATTCCGATATCGATAACATTTCGGAATCGGTTTTAACATGAAAATAATCGGTGCACGGAGTTTCATCGAGTAAGCCAGAGTTTGTCACCTGTCGGTCAACTTGTTGGCCAACTCCGATTTTTTAGTTAATACTACTTGTAACATAGCATAGGCAAATTTTTTGTTAGTTCTTGAGAGCAAACTTCGAGAATCGAATTTCTCTGCAAAGTACATAGAAGCGTTGAAGGTTATGGGCGTTATTAAGGTAACTGGACTGCAAGGGTTGAGGGATTGGTTCGGCAAGCTTGATCTGCTTACGAAAATACGCATGTTTTAGTAAAATTTTTGTGCCTCTAACTCGTATGGTGTCCGAGATTCTAACATTTATAAGGAAGGAAATGTGGCAATCGTAACCGGGCTTAATGATACGACTTTTTGCCCATGAAACTTATGGTTTTGCACGCCTCCTTCTGCTTGTTACATGCTCTTGCAGTTTGCGTACAGGGTATAAAAATAGTATTCCCTGTAATACATATGCCTTGAAGTCAACTAAAAACAAATCTTTTATGCTCTCTACTCTCGTTCTGCATTTAAGCAATGATATAAAGTACTTTGCTAACAACATTTTAATGTAAGTCACAACATTAAAACATTACATAAACGAAGCTTTATTGTATCATCGTATGCACATACATATGTACTTATATCTCTTTATTTTAAAAACATTTTTTTTTTGAGCATTTCCGCATTAAGCTTAAAATTTTTCGAGATATACTTTTGTATATGTGGGGCAAGCAACTTCCTGCCCGGCAAATACAACAACAAACATCAAAACAACAACAGCGTCACGCACACAGTCAACGACGACAATGCAGTACATTGTAAATTAGCTTAATTTGATAAATTACCTTAAAAGATAATCACTTTAATTAGAGTTTAGAACAAACAAGTCGAAAAGCTAAATTATTGCACGCATAAATTTGCTCGTTGATATATCACTCGTGTGCCTGTCAGTCAATTTGGAACAAACGCAAATTACAACTTGTTGACAAATCAAATTTCAACTCACACCAATATGTCATCAACGCCAACAGCAACATCATCATCATCATCATCCTCATCATCATCATGCTGTTGATAAGGCACAGCTTGCCACAGATTATGCGCAACAGATAAAGATACGCACATAAACTTGGAATTGGGCACAACAGCAATATAAAACTCGAAACGACTTGAGTAGGAAATCATTCAATTAAATTGGGTCAGAGTGCGTTTCATAGTTGTCAGTTGTTTGAGACTTCGTCATCTTTTGCAATATTTGAATAAGTAACACAACAACAATACTCATACGCCCTGTGGGGTAGCCAATTTTCTATTAGAAACAGAATCCGCAACTGATTTCGTAGAACTGCTATGGCTATATAGTTGACTCTTCATTGATCATGACAGTCGCTACGCCGAATTGCGTATGACTCATTCCATTAGCTGCTGTGACGAACTGGTCAAACCGGTGGCACGTATATATATATTTTTTTATAGTATCTTGGCGCATCTCTTGCTTGTGCCTGAAATTGTATCTAAATTGCTTTAGCCGTAATAAAGTCAATTGAATTAACATTTTTTTGCACACATAGTATAGTACATTCCCATGCACTTGAATAGGGACAAAGCTTTTAAAGCAAAACTATCTATGACTATAAAATACAAACAACAAACTATGGGAAAAACATAAAAGGGCTCATAAAAAACTGTATACCAGGCGATACAGATCAACGTTGCTTCGATAAGCCTTCAACTCACAAGAGTCTGCATCAAAAATTCAGTCAATACTGGAAGTTCTTATGTCAAGTAAAATGTCTTGTTTGTAAAAACTTAAATCTTGTTTTGTTTTTGACACGTAACATGCAATTACGCGTCTTGGGTGTAAAGCCCACTGTGCCGCGTACATGCCGTGATGGTAGCACATCGATAAGCTTGAGATTACGCTAGCATACCCGCATGCTAAGTGTCGCTATCATAACCGCACGCTAGATGACGCTACTGTATTCCAAGTGACGATTCAAAAATAACAAGACAGCGTCACAACTGTGATTAACGTTTTTCAAAAATTTGTATATTGTGAACCAATTTAGCGGTGAAAAGAAGAAGGTGCATTACGCAGCTCCGTTTTTCGGACGCGAAGATAAAAAAGCATATGACGTTACAAGATCAAGTTTTTTGGCTTACTTTGCATTGTGTATTCGCACGTTGGTATTTGTCCGTGCGCCGCACTGTCTCCACGGAGGCAATGCAGGTGTTATTAGGTGTACCTCCTCTGGTTTTGGAAAAAGGGCTTACAATTAGATGTAGAGAGCCTAGGAATAAGGGAGGAGGTGTTTACCGACTGGAAAAATAGGTGGGACACCATCGGAAAGGGACGGATTACACAAGAATTTATTTGTGATGTAGCGTTTGTTGGCAGCCGCCCGGATTTCGGGTTCTGCCTTGCCATTCCCTTAATGCATGGTTGCATGTGAAGGGCATGATAGGCATCCCGGATGTTTGTGTGGAACTGCGGCAGAGACATGGAAGAATGTTTCTTGTGAATGGCCGCTTAAGAGCACGTACTTAACTTGTTTCGTATTAGCCAAGTCGGAGGTGGTTTCGATGTTAGCAATGCAATCTCCACAGAAGATAGGATTAGGACATTGAATAATTTGAGACGCTCAGGAGAACCTTGATGAATGCTGCAGTATAGATGCTTCTCCTTCGTTTCTTTTTTGTTTTTGTTATTCGTTTCTATCTTTTTCTTTCTGGGGGTTAATAGTGTAGGAATTGAAAAAATAGGCTTTGTGTTCTCCGAATCTGGGTCATTAGTCCCGAAGCTTCATGGACCTTAACTGGTAGTATTCGGGTTATCTAGCCTGACCAGAGGATTTTCTGGAAGCACGTGTGCCTGGGATCACAGAGGTGGTCTCGCTCTCTGCCCTGTCGCTTAAATCTTTGCTTAGATTTTTCCAATGATAAATGCTGCTTATGCGGAAGAGGTAGAAATATGCCTTGCTCCCCTAGTAATAAGCCATGCCCAGGCACTCGGCGGATGAAAAGCGAAAAGCCAGCTGAAAAGCCACACTAGATATTGTGTACAGCGTACATTTGTATGAGCGTTACTCATCTTATTCTTTGTATTATCTTTGGTACAACTATGTTCAAATTAATGGGCACCATTAAAATTGGTCTACATTATTACTGAAATAGTTCTATGCCTATTCACATGCATAGCATTGTATATACGCACTTATTCTTATGATATCGCTATTAATTAATAGCCGAGGTTATAACCCAATTAGCTTCAATTATATAAGCCGAAAGTACAAACTGCCAACGCCCGAATTATATATATTTTTTATAGCGCTTCCTACTTTTGAAACCTGATGTTTTTTTCTGCTCTATCTAATTTCTCTATCAGCGATCCGCAATTCTCTTACAATTTAGCGTCGCAGCTTTGATGGTCACTTTCATTTATGTTCGTCTATGCCGCAAATCAGATTAAAAAAGAAAGTCGTCTTAATTTTGCTGAATTTGCAAAAAATAAAAAAAAAATAAACAGAAATAAAATCATAGTCAATTACATTTTTTTTTTTGGGCGTAGTTTCACTGCTTGTAAAACATGTGTACTTCGTGTGTGCCCCAATTTTGAATAATTTCCGCTTAGTTTGGCAATGTTTGTCTAACTTGCTACAACTTTTCGTTGCCCCCAATTTTTTTTCATCAGGGGTCAGTCTCGATTCGCAGAATTTGTGATATCAACTGCAGCTCAAAGTAGTATTATAGTAACATTGCTGCTTGACCCACTTAAAATCTAACTACTTGGTACAGTCCAAGGGCAGTTTTACACAATCAAGCTGGGTGCCAATGCATGACGTACTCTCTCTCTCTGTACAAGACATGGACATAACTTAGACGCGTCTCATCCGTCGTTATTTGATATGCCTTTGAAGTTTCAGTTTGGTTATATGATAGTTGAGCTTCCATGTGCAACTCTGGGCTGTATTAGGTGCGAATTACGACCATTGGTGACATTCTGTGACTGTGACAGTCTGCATAATGTAACTGTAAGAGTTCCGCTCTGGGACACTTGATTGATTGGCATTGGCTTGAGGTCAGTCACAGCCTTGGAATGCAAATGAAATGAATATATGCGAATGCATATACATCGCAAACCTTGCAAACAGCACATATGAGTTCAAACAGTTCTTATTCATTTAAATGCAGATAACGCTAAAGGAGTTCTACAAGCAAGCGACAATGAGAACTGTCACAGCGACCTTATAAAGATTACCAGGAAAAGTCCTTGAGGCAGAAAAAATCATAGGGGTTACTTCACCTAAAGGTTAACACTTTGTAATCAATACATTGCAACATGCATGGCCGTAGATAGTCGAGGAGAACTGATATTTACTTGTAAGACACATCACTCAGAGCGATAGCGCTGTACCTGCAATGCAACACAGCTCACAACTATATTATTACACGAAGTTTTGCAATTTTAACTGGAGCGTTTAACGGCAGTTTAGTCGTATACCGTTGTAAAGGTATTACAGCGTAGATTAATAGACGGTTTCTTGATTTGGCTCTTGGTTTCGAAGATATATGGGGTTAAAGTGAAAATGACCCTTAGCTCTAGCGGGGTCCCTCGAAGACATTCTTCTTCTTAACTGGCCATAACAACCCGTTATCGGGTTGTGGTGTTACATGGTGGGTCCCAAACCCTACGCACAACCCTTTAAAGCCTGGGGTGATAAGACAATTCTAAGCCCGATTTCGGATTCTATGCAGCAAATTACTTTGGACATGACCTTCAGCTTTCCAACAACTGACATGATCCTGGTATTTGTAGACCTGTGTAATTGCATTTACAGTGCATCAAACTTATTTGTTATCAATCGTGAACCGCTTACGATCTGAACCGCTTCGAGCCACCATATACGGATATTCTTGTGAATTTCAAAACAACCCAAAATACAAATTTCAGTTAGTTGACTCTTAAAATAGTAGATGGATGTCGCAAAAATGCCGTATCTGTTGGTTTCAAGCAAAACGGAAAGGAAACCAAGTACTCGCATTTTTCGGTTGAGGAGAATGTTTTTTGAAAGTGGGCCTAGCCATTAGTAACATTTAGTAACTTCTAATAAAATAAAATAAATTCAAAAAATTACAAATATTTAATAAATTTTTCAAATTTTTTCTCTTTACAGGTAAATTTGAAATATGTCCAACATGTATTATCCATAATTTTGTAAGTAGTTAAGTAAGTTGTCTATTTTTAAGCAATTATTAAAATATTTTATCAAATTTAAAAACTAAACTGCATTTTTAAGAAAAACATTCTTAAAATCAGACAGCTAATTTACAAGTATACAAACAAATATACTATACCTTATTGTAAGAAAATAAAAACAAATACTATTCACAATGAGAAATTTTGCAAACCGTACCAAATTAGGTGTAAAAAAATCAATTCAAATCGCGTCGAAAGTCACCACGCCTAAAGGCGGGGTTGAGCATTCCGTTCAACATTTTTTGCAATTTCGAACATTATGTTTTGTTTGTGCTATTCGATTTTTTATAGTCATGTTGTATTGGAAAGCTATGAACCTTTCAATACTGTCTGAGAAAGAGATTCAGCAAATGGGGAAGAAGCTGATTTAAGCTTTTTTCTTTATATAATACCTATATCAACGAATGTTTGAATTGGACAGATGGCAATCGTTATCAACTACTCAAGCCTAGCAATGATCGATTGTTCCAAATAAGATCACTTATTAAGTTATAAGAGATTCCAAGCTGTTTCCATGACCCAAAGACACTGTGCTGATGAGCAGATGTGTTCGTATATGGCAGATACGATGTGATGCTTAACAAATCGATAAAAAAAACACTTTTTACTCTGTGAATATTATTCGGCGACAATGTCGCCCGTGTCGTCGTGATCCTTTCCCAATGCGTTCCAGACATATGTCACAATCTTTTTCGATAACTCTTATGAATCGTTGGATTGGATATAGGACCACGAAAGACAATCGTGTGCCAAGCAGTACATTTTCTCTCTCGGCTATTCCGAGAAGTTTGTTGGCTGTTGATGTGGATAATTCTAACGTTTTTTGGTATGATAGTATCTTCATTTAATATCTTTTTATCGATGTTGGCACTACTCAACTACAAAAAAAGAAAGAAAATATCGAGATTGAATGCCTAATCATCAGAAACTGGACAAATCACATGTTTTATTATCTCTTATATATGTCTATGGTCTAAGGTATTCTATACTATCGGAATATACTACATTACCAACTAGAAGGCGCTGAATCACTGTTCTTAATAGCTCCTATCTAATCTCGTGTACAAGGTCGACCATTATCTCATTCTATGTCACCAGCTCCATCACTACCAAAAAAAGCATAATTTACGCTAAAAGCTGTCCATTACGAACAGATTGGTAAATTGGTTTTTGTTGCAAGATTTTGAATTGCTTCGAAAAAGTACAAGTCTGAAACTCAGGCTTTTTGCATAAAGTGTAACTTACATATTTGTAACTCAAGCTCAAAAAGTTTTTGGTTTTAATTTTTATAATCAGACATAAATTTTGAGTAAGACACATTTTCATCAGAAAAAAAGTTCTTGGAAATGCCAAACTTCGGCGGGCTAGGTACTTTTACCCGTATCCGAAAAACTAATTGCCGAATCGGAAAACTGACTTCAGATTCGAAAATTTTGGCTAAAAGTTAGTCTAATTTTAGTACGCAAAAGAAAAATAAGGCACTAAAGGGTTAATTCAATGGTGTTGTTTAGTGTGTTAGCGAACACTCACGGAAGGTAAAAGGCTGTTTTGAACAAGTCGGACTTCGGAACATGTGGGTAGCACCGCCATAGACAGTGCTGAGAGAATCCTAAGTTAATGAACGACTATTTGAACCTTGAGGAATAGATCTGCTGATCATGTATAGCCAAACATGAAAGCAAAGCCACAGTCAGTAACACCAACTTTTTAGGGATTACTATTGGGTCCAGTATTAGATAGTGGATCAGTAGGTCTACACTTTCCATCTGCAACGAAAGGGCAGCAGAAAGCAAGTCTGTAGTTCAGTTGTCAGTTAATCTTGCCACCCAATCGTTTTGACCCCATTTTCGGCGAAGTGAGCAGAGAACTTTCCTTACAATGCAGCAACTTAGATTCTGACCAATGACATTTGCCAATAGCAACTGCGAAATACCATTGCAATTACTGAAATTCTGCCGAAGCGTCGACGCTGTCTCTGCTCACGTTGCCGACCGGGGCTTAAATAGTTGCAAATCTGATCTTTTATCAATGTTGAGCTTATTAGAACAGCAAGTCAGGCCGTTGTACATACGGAATATGTTCTTTTTACCATTAACAGTCTATTTGGAGGCGTTTCTAGGCGCGACTGCAAGTTCTTGGACAGATGGCTGTATATTAAGTTTAGATAAGTGAACAGCTGCGAAACTATGTACAACTATTGAAAAGAAAAGATACCACATGCATGTCGGCAATTACAACTTTTGATGTAGAGCTAAGGAAACTGGAAGATGTTTTTAACAAGGTCTCCTTAAGGTGCCTGTTACACGAGGAAGTGTGATTTGTAACTCAAACCGGTAATGTCGCCCGTAAGTTTTCCCCGCTGCTACCCTGTGCATTCTAATATCGAGCGAGGTTTTACAAGAGATTTTTTCACTTTCTCACTTGAAAATCTCGCCTCGTGTAATTGTAATGATTTATGGTATACCATAAGTTTGCAGACGATTATGCGTTAAGTAACATTTGAAAACTATTGGAAAAACCTTTGGATCATACCAAAAGATATTTCTGGCTGATTGACAGATTGCTTTTGTGTTTAAATTCGGATGAAAGAGATACAACGATATGGAGAATTCGGTTGAACGGATTACAGGTACACCACCGATTATTCTCAAAGAAGCAGTCAAATGCATCATCTACAGCTCTAATGGAACAACTTGCTCGCGCCTCTAGCTACGCCCTTGGTTATATGGGTGACTTTCTGTTTTTTTTTTAGTGGTTATCCCTTCTGCACCTGCAATTATTTCCGGTTAACACTTTCTTATCGATTATGTCACAACAAAAACACACTTACCCACATGTTGTACTACAACAAATACATTTGTCAGCCTTTATTTATGAGCTAAATTACTCACTGACATACGATATACATACTTTTACATACACATATTGTGTATTTTATGGTATATAGAGTTTGTGCATGCTGCTGGCCATTGACGTCATTTCTGGAAGAGGGTATATGTCCATACTATATAGGCCTTTGTCCTTGACAACTTGTGCGGCATGCTGCTTCATGCTTTTCAGGATCCGGCACGTTGTATTGTATGTGCCTTGCTATTGACTTACAAATAACTTGCTTCTCCAGTTTCAAAACACAAACAACAGGCGACATCATATTTTAAATAAAAATACATTAAGACATACTATATGTCTACCCGCATATGTTTTTTGTACCCCAAAAGGTGTGTTGCCTGCTTCTGGGCTTCCTTGTTCCCTGTTAAACGCGTGTATTAGCTGCTTTCTGGGGCGTGGTCGGCATTTTAACTTTTCGTACATATTCATTATGAAAGTTGTTGCTCGGGGCATAACAAGCTATTTGAACTTAAGTTATTGCCGTCTCGACACCGAGTCTAAAAATGGCATAAATGTTGCACTTACGCCCACGCGAGCGCAGCCACGCCCACGCTTGCGCTGCAAGGCGTTGTTCAACAGCCTTGCCTTAAGTTTATTACACTTTTGGGGAGGCGGCAGGGCGGTGGGGCATTGGGAGCGTGGCATGCCTGGTACTCTGCGCGTCTTTTGGGGCGGATTTTCTCTTGCGCGTTTTTAATTTATTGCATTTCCTATGGCCAGACAGGCGTCCAAGGCTGGAGGCAATGGACTAGTCATTAAACACTTTTTATACGCTTCACATGGTCTTATAAGCATGTCGAGGAGTTTGCAACCTTGAAGGAAATCTCAGTGCAGATGGTCAATATCGTGAGGAGGCAATTTTCGCACATTGCTTTGTCTGTAGACTATAAATAATTTAATAAAAGAAGACAAGTTTTGAGAAAAGTTTTAAGAGCTACTTTATGAAAATCCTTAATAAAATTACTTTACAGCTATAATAGAATATACAAAAATAGGTACACACTTTAGGCTTTAAAGGATGTCTAACTCAGAAATACTTTAGCCAACTCTGTCCCATTGTATAGTCATTCTTCCTTAAGTTATACCAAAAATAATTTTTTTTTTTAAATATCTCAATTTCAATTGGATTCTCAAAATAGAGAGGATCTGTCTAACTTCTCCAAAAAAGATTATAATTCTAAAGTTTCTTATAACAAAACCAAAATATTAAAATATGATAATCATGCCGTAACCTTTAAAGAAAATTAACCGTTTTAAAATTATGTTCCTTAGAAAACCAACGTTTTTTATAAATTCGATACCGATCAAATTATTTTTATACCAAACTCTACTTATTAAAACAGAAAAAAAAATCGAACAAACAATTGAGTTATATCTTTGCTTGTGAGCGGATAACATTGGGTTCGAAGAGTGTTATCGGTTGGCTAACCGATTGATATGTGTATGTGGGACCATTAAACCAGAACTGCATATTTCACATACATGTGAGGTTCGGTTTGAGCTTAACTTTAGGCTCAGGTAAGAAGTTTTGATTAGGACAGAAGTTTTGGCTCGAAACAAGGTGCACTGAGATCATTTAGAACAAAATGTGATCAAATTGAATTTTTCCTTGTGGTAAGTTTGTTTTCAAGTGGTACAGCGAGAGTGTTGAGGAGAAGGTGTTGTCAAATCGGCCAAAAACTTCGACTGCAACTTCTAAGAAAAGTCGAAAGACTAGGACGAGCCGCGAACTGGTTAAACAATCCAGGCCTTAGACAGGCCAAGAAACTGTCGCAGTTAAGAAAGAATTCTATTAAAATTCTGACAGGTCTGTTTACTGGACATTGTAGACTTAGAGGGCTCACCTGAGCAAGCTGGGCACCACCAGCTCCGGTACCTGCAGGTTCTGTATACTTGAGTAGGAATCCTCACAGTGATGCTCTGGCGAGATAAAGGTTGACGCTGTTAGAAGGACACAGGATCTAACTTTCAGGACGTAATGAAACGCATCATAACTGGAGATGAGACTTGGATTTGGGTATATGACACAGAAACAGCCGATCAATTAAGCGAATATGCCAAAGGCGAGCCAAAACCGAAAAAATCACGTCAAAGCCAGTCAAAAACCAAGCTCATGTTGAGAATTTTCATCGATGATTGTGTAATGGTGTATTTCGAATACCTTCCGCCGGAATATTATAAGTGTTAGGCGTCGTTTCCGTGAAGCTATTTATTATTATTCCGCAACATCCGTATTCGCCTGATTTGGCTCCGTGTGACTTCTGGTTATTCAGCAAACTCAAGAGACCGCTCTGGGGACACCGTTCTGACTCGATGAAGGAGATAAAAACCGATACGCAGAAGTTCGAAAGTTTAAAATTTAATCTAGAACCATCTTGGCATCAAAGGTATAATAACATTATGCAACAAATTTGGCCTGAATCAAAGTCCTATGGCTAAAAATATATTTCCCGGTAAATTTTGGGTCGCTGACTTCGAGTCCGGAAACCGTTTTAGATTTTCGAGCATCGTTTTCGAATTATCACTATTTCAAAAAATTCGAGATTTCGAGAGTAACGAAGTCAGCAAATCTTATATTACTTGGGAACCTTAGTACCGATCGTGATGAATTGCAATTGAATATCGGAAAATCGATTTTTTGTTGCATAGTGTAATTTTTCAAGTTCCAATTGACTACAGAATTTCAATAACACTTTCATAAAGAGTATTTAAGCTTCTCTGGAGCCTAACTTGTCGTATTCTCTCAATTTTCTTGACAAGCGAGAAGTGTTATAAATTAATGTGCTCATTTTTTCTTGCTCTTCCTTTGCCTTACTGTCTTTTTTTACACACTTTTTCGCTGTTAATTAAAGCACAAGCATTGCCGTAATTAACAATAATATTACTTTTATACTTAATTGTCATCAAGTTACTGGAAGCTGTTGGAGATATCATCCCAATCCCAACACGCAAAATCTGCCGTTTGAAGTAAAAAGAAAATTCATTTTGGCATTTATTTGGCTGCTGCAACGGAGTTCATCAATTAACTCGAAGCAATTATGACGGTTTACTGGAACTGCTGTCAGCCCCAGCAATTAACACTTGGCCATATGTACTCTATGGCAATTACGCTCATATGCTCAATATGGCCAGTCTTTCAGCTTTTGGCGAATGTCTATCTCTTCCAGACAAAAACTCAAAAAACAAAGTCAATTAAATTGGTTCAGTGAACCCGTTTCGAATGCCTTTTATGTCATTTGCTGTCATTCGACCAAACCGGATGAAGTTTAATGAAGCCGTTCCCAAATACGTACAATGATCGTCCATTTATAACAACACACATAACGGCACATAATGCAAAAAACACAAAAAAAAAACAGAAAAAGCCGAAGAAAAATCACAGTAATTAATTGCAAACAAATTGTTATTGCAATCAGTGAAAATGTCAAACATTTAAATGCAAATCGCTTGTCGAAATAGCCAAATAAACATTGAATTTTTTAGCGCCAATTTTATTTCTGGCTGATTTACTTATATAAGTTGCCAATTTACTAGAAGCATTTGTTAGTGTTTTTGGACAGCTTAAATTTGTATTTGGATTTTTCGTGTTGGCTTATAAGAGCGCAACTCCTAAAACTGCTAATTAAAGCGGACTTTTAACTATATACTTTTATAGTTACACGTTAAAGTAGAAACTGCAAATAGTTGAGGTTGAACGCAATGTTTTTTTGGTCAAGACCACAAGGAGCATACACTGCAAGAAACAATCGGTCAAAAATTACCGAAATTATAACCAATCGTTCACATTAGTCTGTTGTGCTAGATTTTTCTAGATGTATAAACGTTTGTTCTCCTTTAAGACCGCCGTTCTTGTTTTAAGAACGTGTTGTTTTTAATTTGTTCTTTGTTTGACAACCTTGTGTGCATGTTTTAACCGCAATATAGAAACTCGTATTTTCGGTTACTCCGAAATTGCGTTTTTCTTGTACTCTAAAATTAGAACATGCGTTCGTATTTTTAAAAAAAGAGGGCTTGATTTATGAACGACAAAAACAATTAGGTCGTCACCACCGAAGGGGGTGCATCAAATTGTGACTTATTGTGACGATGTGGGAAGGGAGTTTTCCGAAAACGTGACGTCACAGTTATGTACACTATTACTATGCATGTGTAGTGTAAAAATGATTCATGTCGGATAAGAACTTTAGAAGATATAGCTAATAATGTGCCAATTTTGGCCCCCTCTCCTATGAACTCCAACAGAATTTCACTTTTTACAGAAATTGACCTTTTTCCGCACCATCCCCCCTACCCCGTAGTACCTTTACCGTTATTATGCCCATCCCCTTCAACACATCGATACAAAAATTTGCATAAAATTTGATTTTCATGGAAAAAATGGGTGCAGGGTATCCCACTGACGGGCACCGTCCCGACTGTCACATTAGGGGGAGGGATGTTGCCTAATTGTGACTATTTGTGACAGGGGGGTGTTCATAATCTTCAATCTGAATGATTATAATGATTGTGACTACTTTTAAGTACAAAGTGTGTATTTAAAATGTCATTTTAACGGCAAAAAAGGACAGACTGGTAAAACACAATACTTTATCAAATGGTTTTGAAAAAAAATTTTACTTTCGTTTTGGAAAAAAAAAATAATGCTTAAAAAATTATCACAAAAACTATGTTTGCTTAAAAATGATCAAAAATACGTTATTTTGTAGTATGATGTTAAGCAGGGGAAAGAAGAAGGGTAATATGAGTTACTTCAACAGGGTTACGGTGTGGAATGCGGAGCGAGCAGGGTGCGAAGCCCCTTAGTTGTTGCTTAAAAAGAAAACTAAATACAGAAGTTTGCATTCATACTATGGAAATGTTCATTGTTAGTTGAGGATTTTTTAAGTGTATTGATAAAGTATCGAATCTTTGGTACAAATACCTTTTGCTCTAATTTTAATACTAAATAGGCGATATTCAAGTACATGCTCTGCTTAGATTTATCAGTTGCATGTCTTTATATGGAGTTCAATGTCATGGCGTAATTTGCATATTCATAATATGTACTCAAATACTCGTTCCTTGAAACTGAAATCAACTTTTCACTCGATATGTGTTTGGAAGTACATCAGTGTGGGATTCAAAAAATAACATCATTGAAACAAATTTTGCTTTACAGTTGAGCAAAAATTATTTGTACTTGTTTCTTTTTTATTTATTTTGTGGTATTTATTTATTGTTGTTCGCTGTTACTCAATTTGCAGCTTAATTGCCTGAATTTCGAGAAACATCAAACTTATTTAACCATAACCGCAAAAGCCCAACTTGACTGACTGCGACCTTGAAGTGGTTTTCGTTTTCAATTTTGGTCAGACAGGCGAGCGAAAACCACATCAAGATATGGTGTGTGTATGTGTGTGGTTCGAAAAACGATAAACTGTTTTTCCGCTGCGCGATAAATGATATCGATTTCGCTAGCAAAAACAACAGCTCAAAGTTGCAACAAACTGTGTGCAAGTGTGTAAAAACTTGTTGTCATTAATTGCTAGTTCGATGACAACTACGCACGTGTATACACACCCACACACACACTCATATAGTATTGTATCTGTCAGATATCAACACATTTGCAGCTGTCAACAATTTGTGTGAGCTCAAGTTTTATGATTTATATGAAAAGCGTGTGGCTTTCCAATTGCTGCCTAATCATGGGAAAATTTGCTGCTGCACTCTTCCCCGCAAACCCCTCGCTTGATTGCCTTTCAATGTCAGAAATGCATTTGACTGTCATTTGCATTAACAATTTATATGTACTTTCAATGTCTGTCATTAGGGTTAAGTTTCTAATTTATGAGTCATCTGTGGAATCATGTGCAGACTGTGCGGAAAAGTGCATTTTAGAAGCTTTTCATAAATCTTTGGAAGAACTAATAAATATGAATTGTCAACGATTTATGTTTATTTTTATAGTAAACTCTCAGAACTCCGTGATTGGTCTAAAACTAATCAATTCGACGTCTTTGCACTTAAATTTAGAAAGCCTTTCACCAAATTCGATTCAATTTTTGAAACATTTTAAAGTAGCTTTCAAGCTCCTTCGTTACTTAATATTGCTTCAATTCTGCTTTTACTGCAAACCTGTGTTTTAGTTTTATGAATTGTTTATTGTATAACTGGTTTCTTTTAACGACTTGCAAATTGTTTCAAGTAATAATTTAAATTTCTTGATTAAGCAACTTATTTGAAGTCTGTCTTCACTTTGGGAGTTTTAAATGCTTTTAATGCATTGCAAGCTAATTTTAATTTTACAATAAGTAAGTGTACATTTCGATGTTACCACTAACTGCGAATACGTGTCGACCGATTTTAACAAAAATTTTTGGATAGGTTGGGGATGGTCTGTAGATGGTTTATGTGAAGTTTTGACAATTCCGGCTTGAAAATGTTCTCTATATATAAAAAATAAACTTGTTATTTTGTTGCACATAAGCTCAAAAACTACTGCACCAATTATGGGCAAAATTTACAAAAATAATCAATTGGTGATGAGAGTGGTGTACGTGTAGTTTCGTTTTCCTCCGATAGATGGTTTCAAAGATATCGACGGTAGCAGAGGTAGTGGTAGAGGATAGGAAGATATTGGTACCAATAGTCGCCGCTGGACTTAGTTTAAGGAAGAAAGATATAGATAGAGAAGAAATGGAAAGGGGACGGGAAAAATGAATTTATTTACGGCTTTATCAATGCGCAGCGGAGCGCGCCGGTTCATTTATTACTCTATTTAATTCTATATTCGAATAATTAGTTCTCAAAGAACCATAATCGAGCTCAACATGGTTTAGTTGTTGGAAAGCCAAGAGTCCTTTCCGAAGTAATTTGCCGGGTAGAATCCGAATCCGCAAAGGCATATGTTACTTCATTTGAAAATAGAGATAAAGCTGTTTGAGCGGAACTTCCGCAAAAATATCGATATAGGTGAAATATTCAAAGCGATATTGAGGAAGGTAAAACATGATCACCCATCAGAGTTCTTGAACATGAATTAGTGTTGGGTAGTGTAATTGCTTGAATGTACTTTTATGAATTTATGAATTTTATCTTGACCAGACAGATCTAAAACCACTCATTAGACTTCGGCATTACTTAAGACAATTTTGTTAATTGCATTATAAGTAAATTTTAATTAAATAATTGTTTTCTTCCTTTACTTACAGGTAAGCCAACCGCCGTCAAGTAATTTTTGGCTAAGCCAAAGCCTTCCGAAACCCAGCGTTATGAGTGAGTCATTGGCCTGATGTTTATCGTCGGTCAGCCAGAAGTCTGCATGTCAGTTTGACCCCTTTTTGCGCTACCTTTGCGAATAGTTAGTAAGTAAGTAAACCCAAAGTTATGTAGAGCGTCAAATCTAAGTATGCCAGTATTATGAGCACACCTTAATCATACACAAGAGTCATAAGAACAACAAAAACAACAGCAACCCTTATCAAAATATAATCGCAGAGTTACCATTCTACGTGGAAAATACTTGGCAAAAACAAAAAGAAAATAACTGAAAATTGTTGCGGCCTCAATAGAGTTGTTTTTGTTTTTATAACTGTCTATCATGTATTCTCTTTTGTTGTAAGTTGTTTTGTTTATGGCTTTTGTTTAGAACAAACAGCTGTTCGTCATGATATGTTTTATTTTTGGTATTGTTGCCGAAACCGTTGCCAAAAAACAGTTGGTTAGTCAGCTGTCAAAAATGGTTAGCATAAAAATAAAAGGGGAGACAAAATGAAAAACAAGAATTGAGCGAAAACAAAGCCAAAAAAACACAGCATTTTATGGTTTTTACCATTTATTTTAGTAGTAAATTTTTAGCTCTTTTATTTGGGCTTGCATTGTTGTCAAGTGTGTGTGTGTGTGTGTGTGTGTGTGTGCGAGAGAGAGGGACTTGTGTGGGTGTTGTGTTTCAAGATTCAAATAGAAAATCAATAGAGCACTTACCGCTATGCGATTCAGCAAATCCCCAACTGGACTCCCATCCCTTCAGCGCTGCTGCATCTAGCGTTTGCGAGTTCGTTCGCCTTTCGACCGAAATGAGAGAAATGTGGAAAAATGCGTGCCAAAGCAAATTTTCTTTTGCTATTTTCGTAGCAGACGAAAGAGAGCATACAAAAGGGTTGCTATCTCTTTGTTATTGTTTCTTTTGGCTTTTCATAGTTTGTTGCCAAATCCGCTAAAGCAAGTGTGAATGCCGGCAAGCATGAATGTGTGTACCTTGTCTATAGACAAAGTTCTCTACACGGCCAAAACAACATGGACTTAATCGCTGAGAAAATCAAGCAGTGCCAAATCTTGGCCTATAGTCGCATATTAATGAGTCTTGCAAATAATCGGTACTAATAAAGCCCATAAAATCTTTTATAAAACTTTAATTTACTGTTGCCAGGCAACAAGCGACAACCAAACTATTGCCAAAACATGGCACGCGCTTCCGTCGTTGGTTTTCCTGATGCGGCATAGAATTTTAATGGGTTAAAAAAGGAAGCCAATAAGTATGACGAACTTTGGCGCAACCTTGCAGAGTCACAAAATGAACTATAGCTGCTTTATAAGTTAGTCAAGCTCTTGTTAAATATATTATTCCGAGAACTTCATCGAAGTTCCGGTCAGACAAAGCACATTGTCACGTATGACCAGTGCAAAAAATTTGCAGATATACACTTACTAGTCGCAATTCGACGACTTAATACATGCTCTCATAACAGCTAATTGCGAAGAGGAGAAAAGAAAACACGAAATAACAATGTTTGCGTGAATAATGTATTTTCTTGTTGTTGTTTTTCTAACCTATAGAAAACATTTTTTGCTACAAATCATTTTTAACGTGACTAAAACGCATCGTGTCCCAGTGAAACTTATATTCGGCAAACTTCAAGCATTTTATCTTTCGAATGGTATTGGTTTCAGCTTAAAACGTTGGGTAATTGCGAAGTAATCGGTACCACACTCAATATTTGCTTAGCGTATTTATATATTTGTTACTTATTTTTCCATTTCTGAGCAATGCAATAAACTTCAAATTTATCATTTACGTCAGACCAGGGGATTAAGTTATATCATACAAACGTGATTTTATCTTAGCCTTATTAGCAAGAATCATAACTTTTGTGGATCAAAAAGTATAAGAGATGAAAGTTTGAAGATTTGTATAAGCCTGCTTGAAAGAGAATCTGATTCCGAAATTTTAAATCGATTTCAAGCCACCCCAAACATATTTAACATATATGTATATGTTATGCATAAAAGAAATGCATTTATATATAATAATAATATAATATAGATTTTATAAACCGGATAGACCGATAAGATCGATAGAAGACAACACATTCCATATATACCGAAAATAGGTTTAACCACAACTTCGCCCTAAATCCGTTAGAGGTACTACAATAAATGATATACAAGTATTCCAGAACAGACAGATATAAATTTATGCAAATTACCTTCGCCTTTTCACCTCATGTAACTTGTTGCAAATAATCATTTTCAGTGCAAAAAACCTTTCCTTTTATTTTTAAAATTTTTTTTGATCCAATTTATGAATATATGTGATTTTCTTATTCAAACCACCTCTCCTTATTACAGTATATATCACTTATATGCAAAAATCGGATATATACAAAATGGTTTATATTTATGGTTAAAGGTAACGATTATACTATTATAAATCTTTTTAATAAAAAACACTGTTGCAAATTTTCAATAATTCAGATGCGCTAGAAATTTATAATTATATACCGATCATGTTTCTACAAAAAATGTACCGATTAAACAGCCGAACGTTTCTTTAAATGCAATAATTGCTAATAAGCGATTTTCCTAAAAACGACTATTTTTATATGAAAATTGCACTAAAAGTAAATTTTTTTTTGCATATAAGCAATAATTACATATAAGCGTGCTTTTTGTCAAATAGCAACTTGAGCCACCTACAAACACCTTTATTCTTAAATGAATAAATGATATTATTCAATCATATATTGAAACGCATTCTGAATGCCAACATCATCATGTGTATATTCTGTATCCACATGTTCATTAATAAGCACTTTAGACACTGATTTCTCCCCAATTTCGGTGGCAAAAGTTTCTTCTTGCGCTTTGCAAACTTTTAGGCTTATGTTCGCTCTAATAGCGTATCCCCACCATTTACTTGTTCAAACATTTCCTTTACTCAAAACCAACTTGAAGTCGAAAATTTAGCCATGACAAAGTTTTGACTCAATGGCGTGAAAACATAACCACACAAAACTTATTGCAGCTCTCATATCTCATTGGCTCTATTCATACGCGTAAAAGTTTTGCAAAATTTGTTGTGCCAAGGATGTGTCTAGGTGTGACCCAGTTTTTGCCCTGTGCCCTTTAGATCCTAGCGCAAAACTCACACATACGCAGGTCTAAATTATAATAATTACGTTAGCAACTTTGGCGTACTGTCAAAGTGTCAACTCGGTGAAAAGAGCAACTTCAAATAAGTTGAATCACAAGTAATGTGTTGTTGGAAAATAGGTTTTTTCCACGCCTGTCAAAAAGTGCATACAAAAGGCAAGTCAACTTATGGTCAGAGACCCTTGATTAGGGCTGATTCTGGCCGATGGGTGTGACTGCCACTGAATGACTCATGCGGGCAGCGGCAACAAACTCTGATTGATTATGGCCCGGTTGGTAGCAATTCCGGCAAATTTTTAAGCCAAACGACGGCAAAACTAACGAAGCATTTGTATAAGTTTGTGTGTGTGTATGTGAGTTTCTAAGAATTATGGCCAAGTTGGCAGCATCCTTTGTGCTGCTTCCGGTTTTAATGCAATGAAATTTTTGCGTTTTCTGACAAACAAAGGAAAACACAGTCTGTGAACTGAAAGAAAACAGAGAAAGCGGTACAGAAATGTGTCAGTTTTGCTTAGTACTGTTCCTTGTTAGTGCAACGTTTGTTTAAGGATCATTGACCACACATAAAAAGCCGTTATGACCATGTACACAAAGAGCCAGTGTAATACCACATATGGCTATACAGTAAGAAAGAAAGAACATTTATGCCTCTTTTGGCAAGAGAAGAAAACTGGAATTGTTGTTGCGGTCAGCTTTTATAAGGGCCTTTGATTGACTGCGGCAAGGCAAGCTAATAATGTCTTGACATTACCAGGAATTGCAACAAACAGCATTCCTAAAAAGGCGCACATAAATGTTTATGCAACTTTAGCATTGTGCGTAAATGTTGATGCCATAAATTGTATGCACAAATGCCAACAGCGTCCGCAACAGCAACAAATGGCTAACAATTTGGCCAAGTTATGCGTTGTCTGCTCATAAACCAACAAGCCACAAAGACCGCCAGCAACATGTTGCAAGTTGCCCAAACCATGTTTATGCAATGCACATTTGAGAAAGTTGCCCCACATTTGCGTAGGATGGTTGCTGTGCAGACGATCCTTGCAAGTGTCATTCACATTGCCAACAGTCGATGGCGCCACAAATACTTACAAAATCAGCATATAAATCATTAAAAAAAATATGCTGTGGGCTTGTCCGGGGCCAAACACGGACGGACAAGTGCAGCCAGTTTATGGGCCATTGTATGGCAGTTAATGTGCGCATGTGGCACGAGGCACAGCCGCCGCTGTTGCAGCTCCCTTTGATGTTGTCACCGTTGCCAACGCATTGCAATTTACGCCGATTGAGATTTATATCAACTGCAACAATCTGTCTGGAACGTCATCAACAGCTGTCATGCTCATTATGATGTTCCCCGACATAGTACTACAAGATGCTTTGTAAAAACTTACTGTTTTACTCAATTTGCATATATATATACGCATTTAATGCATTTCCTATATACAATTAACAAATGTCGACTTTTGTTTTTGATTAATGTCGTAGATTTCAATCAGCAAGCCAGCAAAGACTCTATCAAGAGATAAAGTGAATGATTTGTTTTACTTGACATGCCAAACAGCTGTCTTAAGCCAGACAATGACAGTAAATAATAATAATTCTCTATATTTTTTATATGCACTCATGATATTCCCTTGTTCGCATTTGTCGCTGTAAAAAACTTATATTATATTATCTATCGACAGATTCTTCAATTTCAAGTAGTAAGGATCGATCCGTGGGACGTCTTTTAATAAAATTACTTTCTCTAAAGCTTATTGTTTCTGGCTTCTACAGCCTCCATGGAAGCATTACCGCAGTCAAGCATATTGTTGCTGATGGTCACTGGAAGAGTAGTTTAAGAAATACCTCGAAGATATGAAGATGTGACTTCTACAGAATGTGTATCAAAATGTGATATGAAAATATGACGATATGGAAATATGAATATATGAAGATATGCAGATTTGAAGACGGGGAGATAGGAAGATATGCAGATATGTAGATATGAAGATATGAAGATATGAAGATATGAAGATATGAAGATATGAAGATATGAAGATATGAAGATATGAAGATATGAAGATATGAAGATATGAAGATATGAAGATATGAAGATATGAAGATATGAAGATATGAAGATATGAAGATATGAAGATATGAAGATATGAAGATATGAAGATATGAAGATATGAAGATATGAAGATATGAAGATATGAAGAAATGAAGATATGAAGATATGAAGATATAAAGATATGAAGATATGAAGATATGAAGATATGAAGATATGAAGATATGAAGATATGAAGATATGAAGATATGAAGATATGAAGATATGAAGATATGAAGATATAAAGATATGAAGATATGAAGATATGAAGATATGAAGATATGAAGATATGAAGAAATGAAGATATGAAGATATGAAGATATAAAGATATGAAGATATGAAGATATGCAGATATGAAGTTATGAAAATATGAAGATACTAAGATACTAAGATACTGAGATACTAAGAAACTAAGATACTAAGATACGAAGATATGAAAATATGAAGGAATGATGATATTAAGATATGGAGATACAAAGGTAAGACTATTTAAAGATATGAAGAAATGAAGATACGAAGATATTAAGATATGAAGACATGAAGAGATCAAGATATGAAGATGTGAAGATGTGAAATTCTGCAGATATGAGATATGAAGAAATAAAAATATAAAGATATGAAAATAGGAAGATATGACAATAGGAAGATATGAAAATAGAAAGATGTAATGATATGAAAATATGAGTTATCTGTATGGAAAAAGAAGTTTAAAAAACGATAAGAAGAATCACGCGATCATAGGGCAGAGTCACCTAGTAAATTATAGAACGACTAAGACCAAGTCATCATATGGGCCACATTTTTCGTTGCTTTGTGAAGCTAAAGTTGGAAGTGTCTACTTTGCGTAAAGGTTATTCACACTTTGTTGTGCCAACAAACCTGATCCTTTTCAGTTGATCGTAGCTGTACATAAACTAGATATAGTATGTATGAACATGCCGTAACTCTGCGTATTATCTTAAACATTAACGACATTCATTTACATAGTGACCTTTTAAGGCAACTAAAACCACTGCGTATAGCACACAAGTTAACAATTTAAATGGCTGTTCTGGGGTTTCTTGTCTGCACTTTTAAAATTGTTTATTTTTATGACTTAATGGTGTGCCCATTGGCGCTACAGCTATGTGGCGATAACTTTGCAATTAACCCAAGTTGGCCAACAAGTGTTGTGGTGTTGGTCGTTATTGTTGGGCTTATCAGTTAAAACCAATAACTATGCACAGGCATTGCGATTGTGTCAGGGTTGTACTCTTCTTTGTATGAGAGGTAACATAAAGCAGTAAAACAGATAATAAAGTTGACAATTTTAATACTTGCACACACACCAGCAACTGATAGCAACAGAGAGAGTGAGAGAGAGCGAGTGAAGAGAGAGAAACACCCTGCGCAGCTATTATGTTTGATTGCCATTACTATCAGCAGCAAAGAATCAGGCCAGATAAAGTCCGGCAACAGCAAATGTTGGCTAACTTCAAGAGTTTTACTTAATGTTTGTACTTGGTAGAAAATCCTTTAAGACCTGACCATGCAATCCGTAGATCTTTGGCTTGGCAAACATTACTTGCTAAGCCATTGTAAGATAAACAACAATGAGTTTGCTAGAATTAATGACAACTACCTGGATCTGTGGATCTTTAACTTCCTTGACACTTTGTAAAAATAACAAATTGCACAAAAAGGCAGCGGGTGTGAAATTTCACGGCTTAAGCAGTATTTATGAGTACCTTTGATTTGGTGAGCTACCTGGTGCACGGCTTGTGCACTTGTATGGGTATTTCCCAGCTGGGCGAAAGTCATGGGCATGCTGCGTCCTTCTCGACTCAATGTGCGGTCCCTTGAAACACAGCGTGTACGTACTTCTAACTATTCTCATGTACTTGCCAAATTTTAACAACTATTGTGAATGAGTGCTATCTGAAAATTGTGTTAAATGCTTGACCCATCGGTAGGTGCTAAGTATGCATACTCGTAGCGCTACTTGACCTTGGCTTCCTTTGGCTATCCTTGTACTGCAGATTTGTGCAAGTTTTCTGTAAGCAGCTTCCAAGCTGTTGCTTATTATAGAGACTGAAATTATACGGGAGGCTCTGAGTTGCGCTATTCCCCTATTCGGCCTTGTTTTAACCTGTCAGCTAGTTGCACAGTGGGTCAGTTTTAATCGTATGTAAATAAATATTTCAAAATGCATGGTATAAATATAACGTAGAGTGGCGCGTTATCGTAAAACTCATTTAAAAAACAAATTGATTGCGCAATTGAAATGTAATTCGTTATTTTTATACATCGAATTTATAAAATAAGCACAATGTGCCTTTGCGACAGTACATGAAATTGGGTTAGCAAATCGTGATCTTTTTCATCACATCTCTAACACACGCAGAAAAACCTCGCCCATTATATTGTAACGTCTATGGAGTATGAGAAAAAGTATCAAATGAAGCGTAGCCAAAGGCCTCAAGGGTTTTCCTACGATTTAACTAATAAGGCAAATGATTGAAAAGAAAACTACTATAGTATGGAGGTAAGGGATACTAGATCCCAGTTGAGTCAATGATGAGGAGTGCAATATACTGCAGTATACAAGGGTCGAACAATAGCTTAAGCTTTTTCATTCCCCAAAGTTTTTCAATTTGCCGATTAATAAGTAATTAACCACATGTTTAATGCAAATAAGATTTCCTAAGCAGTAAAATAACCTTGATCGTTGCAAATATGTTAAAATATATAAAAATAACTCTTTTTTAAAAAAAATAACCTCTTTTTATTTAGGAAATTTGGTAGTTTTCCTTGTGTGTGTGAATAAAGATTAAAAAAAGAAGCCAGCCAGCAATTGCTTTGACTGTATAGAAAGATTCCGTTTCAGGCTCGTGAAATATCTCTGATCACAAACAAATATGAGTACTCTCGATAATCGGGATTGAGCTCAGACGAAGCGTGAGAACTCTTGAGAACTTAAGTAAAAAATCGTGATTTTTGAGCTAATGATTCAGAATTGTTGGTTATATCCTGCTTCATGTTGTGTAAAAATTTCATGTTAATATCTTGCATACTCTCCGCGTGAGTAGGGTATTTCCTGTCATTCTTTTTTCTGCTATTTGGGAGCAAATTAAAAACTTTAAAAGCGTTTTCTGCAAAATCGCATTTCTTGAGCTATGACAGTCTTCTGTTAACTAAGCGATATGTCTATCGAAAAAGAGTAGTTCCCAACCTCGATTCAAATATTCAGTTCAATTCCCAAATGTTAGCATTTAGAAAACATGCTTAAGTATTACCTTGCTTTTTTGCCCTATTTAGCTTGCGCCTTGCCTTTTGCACCACTGTGCACTGTACTCATGCAGCGCATAAATAATGCAAGTCCTTGTCATTGAAGTGTCTGTTAGGTGTGAGCCGCACTCGCTGCCTCTCCGGTTGTCTCGCTCCTACTTACCTGCCTGCTGCGTTGCACTCGAAGCACAGCAGTGCAATGCAATTTACCGTTTTGTTGTTCTTGGAGATTTTCATATTTTGCACAAAAATACTCATTGTGCTCTACGAGCATGGCCACCCGCCAGGGCATTGTCTGCCGGCTGACAGGCAGGTGCAACCTAGACTCATGATCTTTATCTAAATCATAATGCGATTCCCGCTGCTGGATAGCAGCAGGCGAGCGGTCGAGCTCGAGGACATGCCGCATGGCAACCGTGTAGGTGATTTCGGGGTTGTTGGCAGTGCCAATTTTGCACATGTTCTAGGGGGTGTTGGCCATAGATTTGTCTAATGGCTGTGGTTCATCATGATTTGTCGGCAGGCTTTTGATATGCCTTGATTAGTTTTATATTGTCGAGCAAATTAGAAACGTTAGAAACTAATGGAAGCTATTGTGTTTTTCTCGTTCTTGTTTTTGTAATTGATGAAAATGAAATATTGCTTTAGCTTGAGGGTTGATCTATAGCGTCAATGGTATCACTTATTGAATACTCACTGCCTTAAAGCTAATTCGTATAAATCAAATCAAAACTAGCTAATAGACATGAGCAGAACTCATTCATCACGCGCTCATGCTTCATGAGGTAGTTCGCCCATACCTTACATAGAGGTAGCTATTATCACCCAGCCACCCATTTGTGAGTCTTAGCAGCTGCCTCGGCACAGTGCCGTACATAAAAATAAGGTCACGGCTGTGTACATATGTATATTTCTAATGTGTTTGGGTACCAGGTAATGTGTAACGGTGCCAAGTCATAGACACTGTCAACAAGTAGACTTTTACTCGTATTGATTTATATTAATTGTTGCATTGAGAGCATAATTTATGCATAACGGTAAAGCAGCCCCCAAAAAAAGTGAAGACCCAAACAAACATGAAAAAAAAACCAACCAAAGTGCAATGAAAATAAAGCAAAGACACAGGATGGTACTTGGTTATTTTTAGCATGTCTAATTGAAAGCAAATGCAAGGGGGCTACCCAACAAGTAAACAGGTCGCGACACAACAACAATAACAGCAACGAACCCCAAGCAAATGGGGCGAAAAATGAGTAAACGGTGCGGTACAGCCGACTAAGAGATACACTGGATCTGTGGAGAAGTGTGTGTGAAACTCAAATTTAGCAATTCTTTCGAGAATATACACTCAAAAACACTCCATTTGCGATGTAACGTTCCTAAATTCGCATAAGGGTTACACCTAACTGAAAAATCAACTCGTAAAAAGCAAATTTGTTTTCCTTAAAAACAAGACACAAATGCACATATTTTACAGTTTTTAAGTGATACACGAGGTCATTCCGCAGTTGGATTCCGACTGTAACTGTCTCTCTATATGATGTATATAAGACGCTAAGCTGTGAGTGCAAATTTAAGTCTACGTAACAATTTTGGATTTATAATATTGTTAGATGAGGAGGGAGGTCAAAAATGTGCACAATATTACCCATGTCTTTAAAAGTTGCTATCCGATCTTGATCAACGCAGCGCAATTATTGTGTGAATAAGTGTGACAAGTTTCAATTGGATAGCTTTTAAGTTGTGGGTGCGGGCCGCGAAATTCTGTCCCGGAGGAACGGGCTGATATATCGACATGATTCGACCATTCTGCACATCTTATGAAAATTCACTGAACAATGATATAAGTTTCTCCCATATTTGTTTCCATATAGTTCGTGAAAAAGGGGTCCTTAGCCAATTTATATAATAGATAGATAATGGATGTTGAAGGCCTGGTACGAGTATAATACAAAGCTAGCACGAAGTCATCTTGGAAACGTTTCTGGTTCCAAAGATGGTCGCTCACCATCAAAGATGTGCAATGAAACCTTTAGCACGTTAATCTTTCATGAAAACTTTGCATGATTGACCAAATAATGTCGGGAGTTATAACATTTGCTTAGCGGAAGCAACTCCTAAAATACCTCAGCAAATAAATAGTCAAACTATGTTGGTAACTCTGCCGATTTTGAATTTCGAAGGTCTTTCAAAATAACTGCTTTCAGAATTGCTACCGTGTTACCGTGAAATTTGTAGCTTTTTTAATGCAATTTAAGTGCTTTACAGCACTGTTTAATTATTCTACAAACTCTATAAAAGTTGCAAAAATGCTTATTATTTAATTATTATTTAATAACAACTAAAATATTTTGCATACATCCGACTGTCATTGGTACAAAATGATCGCTTATATGCAAAAAAGGATTGCATTTTCGTTATTTAGTATCAACAAAATCGATTAACGCTTATTTTAAATTTTTTTGCATATATCCAATTATATGAAATAAATGCAGAGCTGCATTTTCGCCATTACATAAAAGCGATCTAATGTTTAATGCAACTAAAATCAAGTGAATGCATAAAAATATTTACTTACTTTCTGGTTTCCAAGCCCATTAATTTTTTGCACAAACTCAATGCCCTAACCTTAGGGTGCGTAGTAGTATTCAAAACAGCTGAAGAACTGTGCTGTCAAAACCTCCCTATAAGAATTATGTGGCATGCATTGTCTGGCACAGCAATTTTGCACGCGTCAGAAGCGGTGGAGTTGCATTCGTCATGCCTGTGTAGAGGGTTCCCCTCGCCTGCCCTTCAGTTTTGCAATGCTGTTGTTTAACATGACAGACAGTCGGCCATCATTTATGCCTATTTATAGCGCATCGATTTCATTTTATGGATTTCTAATGAGACAGCCAGACAAACTAATGTATCTATAAAGGGTTTGTGCTCATCTAAAATTAGATGCATAAGAAATTGGACCACACGCGCAAGCTGTCTGGCAACCTTTCACATAAAAAAGGAAAGTCAAAAGGCAAGGCACACCTTTCAGCTCCTACGATTTTCAAGGGTTACCTGCCTAGACAGCACAAACGTTTTATTTCTGGTTTCTTTTCTTTTTTTGTAATCTCATCGCACAAATCTGACAGCAGACAGAACTACAGAGTTGTATATACATATGAGCACTTGAGGCTGTAGTGCAGTTCTGCTAAATGCCGGAAATCTGAGCACCCATCAGTCCAAATGTATGTTTTTTTGAGATCCTCAAGTGCTTTTCACACCAAACCAAGCGCAACGTCGCCGTGTCAAACAAAGAGGCTTTGTGGTTGCCTTGAACCCGGCCCCAAAACGTATAGCCCCAGCTCCGTAATACCCCAAACCGTTTCATCACATTCGTATTTGTTTGCGACACGAACCAAAGTACAAACAAAGAAGAAGAAGCAAAAGCGTACAAAAAAGACTACTAGGCCATATCCACAATACTACACGTCCTTTTGTGTTATTATGGGCACAACTCAAGTTACAATTTGATTTCTTGTTCTGCAGTTATTGTAGTGTTGTTGTTGTTGTTGGGGCAAATTCGTGCTGCACGCGGCATGACAACTCTGGCCACAGTTTTATTTTTATTCATACATATGTAGCGAGCCGACTGTGGCAGCGACTGCCTCAGCGTCAGCCTGGGGCCCCCAAGTAATATCTACTTATAAATAATTCAGGCAGCGTGTTGCATGCCTTGCGGCTGCAGCTACCATTGGTCATGGCAACAGAATCGGGCAACAGAACAGAATAGAGTGTCAAAAGTTTTGGCATGCAACTACTCCGCCTTGAGGCAAAGCCAATCGCTCGATTGAACTTTTGGGCCACATTTGATATTCATTTATGCCGCATCACCTCCGCCCGTACGTACCAGCTCTTTGAACTGCTGTTTGTAGATGAAAATTCAGCTAGCAGCTGGGTGCTTTTAATTGAATTTTCACCTGCACTTTAAGTGATAACATTTGTTGTAACTGAAACGTGAAAATCATGCAAAATGCTACCCAAATTGCTACAAACAACTGACTCAAACCACACACATGCAACTAGTAAAATGACTGCACTGAGCGAAAAATGCAACCATTTTTAAGCCCGCAAATTACCAATTTAAAAAAGCAACCAGTGGTGCTCAACCATTTCTTCCTCATCCTCCTTTCAGTAGCTCCTGCAGAAATCGTTAACAGTGGCAGAAAGCCTAGCGATCAACCAGTGTCCGGTAATGTCGCGCACAATATCAAAGCATCGCTCCCAGTCAAGGGAACATAGTTCTATTGTGCGTTTCTGATCGTTATCCGGACAAGTTTGCTTGGCAATTTTACAGTATGACTGTTTTGAAGTTAGTTGTGATAAATATGGAATTCTTTCAGTTCTGAGTCAAGGTTATAAGTACAAGGAGAGATTTCCTTAAACGAAAATGATATGCCTCTTATTATTCTTCTTCACACGAAAATCTTAAGATTTTTTTTCATTCCTCTGATTTCAAGAACATTTTTTTTAGAATGCTTACCATTTACTCAGTAAGATTTTTATCGTAGACCTTGTTAGAGAGGTTTTTATATATTTTTCGTAAACATCTTTACTTTTTTTCTTGGATTGATTAAAGAACGATTAACATCCCAAATTATTCCACATCTTCACGACGGACTATCGTAGAGCGCAATTGGTTTTTGCACAATATTTTAATGAATTGAACCCAAAAACTCAAAATAGGATGGGCAATATTTCAACGAAACTTCAAGTTTTATGTTAGAATAAATAATGTTCGGACTTAAGTTCTGCATGCCTATTGCAACGACAGATTTATGTGCACTATAACTTTTAGTCGAATGCTACACATATTCGGCACGTCATTTTTTTCTCAGTGTATTTTGGTGCATGAGTCTGGAAAAACTGATTGTTTTGACGGGTCGCGATTGTGTTGAAGGCAGCGACAAGTCTTGCGATTGTATCTTCTGAATCGCTTGAGCTGCGCATGCGCAATTTGCGCTAAAACCAAATGTAACTAACTTGTTGTGGTTGTTGTTGTTATGTGCAAACATTTGTTGTAGTTGTTAGCTGAAGTGGCTTTTAGCTTGGCTACGATACATCTAGGCGTTTATGCATTTTATGGCCAAAGAAAATATATTTAGGTGAAAGGCGATTTGCGGCTACGTCATATGATTTATAATTTTCGTTGGGGAGCACTTGCTCAGTGTGCCAAATTTTTGAAAGAGGATGCTCTAATAACAGCACTTCGTGATAACTAACTAGTTATTAGCTGGAGTTGTGGGAAAGTGGCACAGTAGATGTGGCCTCCACTACAGCAACTGCTCAAACTACACGGATTCACTATGATGATACTACGATGTTAGTTATGCTCTAGTTAATTATACTTGTGAGATTGCACATCGATTAGAGCTGTATATTGATGAGCTTGTAGAGAGTGGTCATTAGTTGGGAAGCTTTAAAGTATACATGTTTTGCAAGTGTAGCCATTTTGTAGTCAACTGTTATATTAAGGCGTGTTTTCGTGCTTCGATTTCGAATTCTCAAATTAACAGCAGCATTTTTCGAACTAGTTGCGATTATGCGTTTGTATGATTACTTCAAAATCCTAGATTGCAATGTTTTATGAGTTCCTCTACATTACTTAATAAGGCGTGCCTTGGTTTTCGATTTAAACTATACTTGCAAATAAAAAGTGATCGAATGCATTATTGTATATATTTTTTTTATCACTAAAGAAGTCTTTTACTTGATCGATTTGACTATTTTTAGGTATTTACTCGGTGCTATAATGATTCGGAACTTTTCAAAAGACCTGTTATAGGTCCAGTCTTGTAGAGTTAACAAACATATTTTAAATTCCCCCAAATTTGAGCACATTTGTATATCATAATTTCTCGCCTGCTTATGGGGGACGGAAACCTTTACAAATATAATATAAATAACAAAAAATGCGATTTTAATATTAATTCTTACTCAAATTGATCAATAATTATGTTCTTAATCATAATTTGCGTTTTTTATAATTAATAAAAACTTAAGAACAAATAATAAAGGAACTTGTGTCACGTCACGTATAATTGTGATTTTTTGTGACGATGACGGATAGTAAAATATTTATATTTTCATGCTAATGTATATGTTTCGAATACAAATATATCGACTTCCAAATATCCTCATTTCGCTTTTATAACAGCAGCGTATACCAAGAGCGTTCTATCTGCGATGATTCATATAATATTCTATAAGTTTCTAGTAATGCCCAAAGCTGATTTGATTTTTTTAATTGGTCGATTTGTGACGTCAAATTAGCGTAGGGCGGCTGCGTATATGTGACTATTTGTGATAAGAGGGGTGGGTGGGTTAAAAATGTTTGAAATTTTGGTGACGTCATTTACAATCAGCTCCTTCCTACAATACGAAGATTTTTCAAAATATTTAAAATTTTTTTCAACTTTGATCTGTTGGAAGTTAATTTCGATTGTCCTGTTAATGGAACGAGACTTTTTTTTTAACACAAAAATTTTATCAATTTGATTTAGACTAGGGGTTCCGCTTCCTGCTCGCTTCTCCTGCTGTTCCTCGTAGATGTAGGCCTTCTTTTCTCATCTTCTCCAACTTGTTATTGATATGCTACATCTCGTTCTCTCGCCTCATAGATATAGGCCATATATTTTTTTTTCTCAGCCTTTTCGTCTTATTCTTCCACTTTTCATTTCACTTGCACCACCCCATTATTGAAAAGAACAAAAAGAAAATCATTTAAATCGGTTGATCCGTTCTTAAGTTTTTGCAAGAAGAAAGATGCTTTTGAAATGGAAAAGGTTACTAAAATGGATACTAATTGACATTTTCGACAAGGCTTTTTCAAAACGTCCTCAATTTTAATCAATTTATCGAAATGTGCTCGGAAATAAGGTTGACAAGTTATATTTTCTGAACAAAGCTCAATCTATATATAAATACGCTAAGCAAAAATTCATTGTGATACCGATTTTTAAATAACGCAACAAACCTATACCATTCGAAAGATAAAATTATTGCGATTTGCCGAATTTACATTTAACCTGGATACGTGGTGTTTTAGTTAGCTAAAAATTTATTTGAAGTAAAAAATTTACTGGATACGTTAGAAAAAAAACAACAACAAACTACGTTATTTGTACACAAACTTTGTTATTTCGTATTTTCTTCGGTTTTTCGAAATGAGCTGTTATGACAGAGTCGACGACAGGGCGAATACTAGTAATATGAATAATAGTTATCTTTGCTAGATCAAAAAATTTGTTTGGTTTTTTTAAGCTTTAACTTTTGATTCTTCTACACAAGTTTTAGCACAGAAAATTCGTGAAAATGTCGCATTTCGTATATCTAAGCCAACGGTCGGCAAAGTGAGCAGAGACGCCGGCAGAATTTCAATCATTAGAATAGTATTAGTGAGGCAGCAGAGAAAAGTTGGCAATGTGTACGAAAATTTTCATAGTTGCCAGTGGCAACTTCTCTGCTCACTTTTCCTATTACTTAACGATATTTCACTCCACTTATGCTTCTTACACTGTCAAACAAACCATTTAATCGTGTGCCGATTACTTAACGATATTTCACTAACACTGTCAAACAAACCATTTAATCGTGTTCCAAATGTTTATCTTATGTAACGAAAGCAAATGAAGCACATTTCAATTAAGGTTTTTCTCTTATTTTTGGGGGAGTTTTTGTTATGTATTTTAAATTTCTATTACGTTTTGTCACAAATAAAACTCTTACTGCTTTGCTCTCTGACAAAACAATTAAAAACATTTTATTATTCAATTATGCTCGAGCACATAAAAAAACACACACAGACACACATGCATAGGAATGTTAAACACAAAAGTTGTTTTGGGTAACGAGAAAAACAAGAGTTTTGGCTTGTTAGACGAAAACTCGTCTGGTTTATCAATTAGGCACGCTCAACAGATATTCGATAAATTCATACGTAATGCATTTTCAATATGCCACTGCAACTGCCACTGCAACAGCCACTGCAACAGCAACTGCAACTGCTGCAGAACTAATTTGTTTATGCATCTGGCCAACTGCATTGAAAGTTTTCCCATTTTCCCTTTTGTTCGCTTTTGAATTTATGCCCAACTTTGTGCCTCAAAAGTTGTTCTATTAATATTTTTCCAAACAAACTCTCAGAAGTTGCTTTAGTTTTCCAAAGTGTTACAAATTTTATGGTTGCTGCCACCAATGCATAGATTTATGTGTTGCAGTTTGAAGCTTGGAGTTGCTGCTGCAACAAAATGAGGCACATTTTTAATTGAGTTTGGAATTCCAATGCTGTATTCATAATTTTCGTCGTGTATTTTTCCATATGAAAATATTTCAGGTCGTTAGCTATGATTGAAAAATACTCAATCACTTGGGATCCCTCCACCACTTGAAAAGTGCGCTCTGCAATCGTTTTTCCATTTTTCATATAATTTAAATTGAAAATATGAAAATTGCTTTTTATTTTATGACTGTGTGTGTGTGTGTGTGTAGCACTTTGCTTTGTGCTGAATATTTCCATTTCTATGTCAATGTGAAGTTCAGTTTAATTGCCTTTTGTAACCATTTATAATAACCATAAAGTCGCGTATAATTTTTAGTTCTCTTTTTATATGTGCCTCTCAATTGGACACAACCCCTAGACTCTTTTGTTGATACAGTTTTTGCAGCGTTGTTTTGGCAACAGAGTATATTGCATACGTGCGCGTTTATGTTACAGGCGAAAGACGCGAAGGAAGTGTATACCAAAGCTACAAGCAGCTGGAACTAAGAGAATATTTATTAGGATCTTACTATTTACACAACTCAAGTGCAAGCTCAGGCCGTCGCTCACTGCTTTTGCGAGAGTAATGCCAATAGCAACTGAGAAAACTTTCGTGAACAGTCACCAATATTAATTTTAACTATGATTTGGCAAAATATATGAATCAAACTTATATTCTGCACTTCTTATGCAAATTCCCTACAAAATGATATAAGTTTCACCCATATTTGTTTCCATATAGTTGGTGTAAAAGGGGTCCACAAATTTTTCTTTAGCAAAAATTTGATAATTCCTTCAATCTGTTGATATCCCTCAAGATATATTGGTTAAAGATATCGCCAAAAAAGGGTATAAAGATATTGAAAAAAAAGCTTGCCGTCACGTCCTGGCCGATTTGAAACATCGAAGTTTATGGTTATTGCAAGTAAATATAGTTAGCAAACCTTTTGAGTTTTTAAATACTGCAGACCAGCGCGAAGTTTGATCGGAATGGTTTCACCATATCATATGGCTTTCATACAAAATATCGTCGAATGTGAGCCTCGCCTATGTAAAATATGCATTACGTGATTATGTATTCTAGCACCACCTAGAATGATTTATTGTCCCCATTTTGAACTCATTGACGTGCTACGATCTTCTTCTAACACGTAACCGAGTTACGGCTAGGATTGTTGTGTTCTATTTACAATTTCGCCGTACCGATAATATCAATTTAAAATATCGATATTTAGATTTGTTGCCACAAATTTGCGTTCAGCGATTGAAGGAACACGTGATTTTTAACATTTTCATGTAACGGCCTACTTTGTTGTCCTTTCAGACATCCCATTAGCTATTGGAACTGCCCCTTTCTCTAAGCAGTTGCACTTCAGCAAAGTTCTCTTCTCCTTCTTTATGCCGATTTGCTCCACCATATTTCTGTTTTGGATCAGGTGATTGTGAACATCTCACAATCTCCCGTTTGACGAATTTTCGCCGGTTTTCACCATTTTCCCGCAGAATGTGATACCTAATTTTATATCAATTTTTTTATTTTACAATATATTTTTAATTGTTCCATTTTTCGTGTATCCAAATAAAGTACACCTTTCAATTTTTACTGCATGCTTTTGCCATTTATTGGATAAATAGATAGTAGACGATATTTGATATTTGACACAAAAATATCGATTTGAAAAATGAAAGCACTCCTCATACTTTTCATTGGGGAGAGGTCCCAAATCCTGCGCCAAACTCATTTGTTACTTAGGAGTGCTACCATCACGGCATATATGCAGCATAAGAGTTAGTTTTAGAAGAAACTAATTTTGTAAGTTTTCAGCAAAGGGACGACGTAGACTCTTCCTTTATCTTTCTTATACGAAAACTATTGACAAAATTCCAAAGGTTAGTCAACCCTGACGACATTCGCAAACACATTTCAAACGTTATTAAGTTCAAAAGTGCATCCCAAAGTTGCTATCTCCTAACTATAACACTTCAAGCTGTTATATTTTTTCACGGCCCCTTCAAGTGTCAAGCGTTTTTTAATGTTTTATGTATTTTCTACTTTACTTATATAGTTTAATATTTTTATGAGTAGTCGCCGCAAGTTATTAATAAAATGTTGTGTCTCGTCTGGGCCCGTTGATTGTTATACGACTGCCAAGTGGGGCAAATAGCGACGAGATGAAAATATTTACGATGCTCAATTAAAAAAGAAATTTCAAACACAATTCTGCCATGTGTTAAAGAAAGAAGAAGCACAACGCTTGAGCATAGCTGCTGGCAGGGATTTGCATAAAAAATCAATTGAGTGGAATTTGAATCTAAGCCAAGCTGCGGGCTATTTGAGGCAACTCAAGTTACCCCCATGCAGCAATGCAACACAACAAACAAAACGCGTAAAATACAAATCTAAACAAAAGCAACAAACAAACGGCTTGCAGTTTGATTCATCCTGTCAGACATCCTTGTCATCATCAACATCATCGACAGTTCGCATCATCAAAGTGCGAGCGACAAGAGTTCGTCAAAACGTCAAAAAGCAAATCAACGTTAGGTTTTTTATACCCTGTACACATAGTGTACAAGGGTATTATAGATTTGTGCAATGTATGTAACAGACAGAGGAGGCGTGGCACACCATAAGTTCCATATAGTCCATAGTCTTATCATTGACTCGGGTAGCGATTGAACCATGTCCGTCTGTCCATATGAGGGGATAGATCTCCGAGACCATAAGAGCTAGAGACACAAAATGTTACCAAAAGATGCGCGTAATCTAATGTAAGATGAAGTTTGTCGATATCTTACCCCCTTCCCCGTGACAGATTTGCGAGGTTTACAACCGCTTTATTGAGTCTATCAGCTCGAAACTTCTCAGAGATGTGCGTCGTGTAAATGTTCCAAAAATGATCGAGAAATACATCAAAAGTTATAGTCAAAAATATGCTAATTTTAACCCTCCCCCCACGCCTATAAACTGCTTTAAAATTCCACTACATGTAGATATGGATACATGTGAGCCAGAGTTGCAAAATTAGGTGAGGAGACTCGTGTGACCCTAATCGTTAAAACTGCATCCACATTTTTTTAATGGAACCCCCCCCCCCCAAACCTTCCGCCGCAATCGATGTACCTTAATTACTGCCACACCCCCCCCCCAATATATTGTTTTGAAAATTCCCACAGACATTTATAAATGTATTTTTGATCTATGTTACAAAATTCAACAACATTGGCCCAAGAATACTGTAGTTGTGGGCATAAAAGTAATTTTTGCCCCATAATAGCCAACTTTCCAATAGGAAAACTTGTCAATTTGAACTTCCCAATTGACGTGCAAATCGAACTTATGAAAAGAGATCAAAAATTTAGTGTTTATAAAGAAAAAGGGTACAGGGTATTCTACTGTCGGGTACCGTCCCGACTGTCTGCATCAAATTTTTTATTTTTTTTATATTTTTAGAATGATGCAGCGCAAATCTATCAACACTAGCGGGGCATGCAGGGCGCCTCCTAGAGAAGAGATTCGAGCTGAGTCTGTGCCCCTTTGCCGGGAGATAAAGTGCCATATGTTGAGCTCAAAGCGCGGCGTGTGATAATTTCCAGTTGTGCGCAAGCCTGTTTGTGTTCCAGTTTTAATGAGTTTTCCACTTTTCAACGCGTACCAAATTACTACAAGAGCAAGTCAGTCCTAAGTCCTTGTGGCGCCTGCGGCCTTATGTCTGCGCATATGTCCTTGTTTTTGTTTGTCTTATAACGCAATTTTAACCCTTTGCAGTCCGTCATAAAAGTTGTTTTCAAACATATTGAGTAATTTATGCGCCTATCAGTTGCTTATCAGTAGATAATGCCCAACATTCCAAAAATATGCGCAACTTTAACGCCTGTATTAATTATGCTCAGTTCGCTGCATTAGTCATTAGTCATTGCAACTATCAATCATTGAAGTTTAGTGTGTGGGATTAATTGCTTTTCGTAAACAATAAGTTGGTACTATATGTATCTCGCACATCTTTGGTGTTCAATTTCATTAGTCTGCAAGTCATTAGCACAGTTTTATGGCTTTTTGACCCAAAGCGCTTAGTTTTAGACGAGTTCTCAGACCTCTCACACTTTTTTTTCTTTTATGGTATTTCACTGCATGAGCTTTGAAAGTCATAAAATTCACAATTGTTCTCATAGCTACCGTTTAACGTTTACTAAAACGAAAACATTTAAGTTTACAATTTGGGTTGTTGAGTTTATAAACAAATAGAGACATGGAAAATGCCCAACAAACATATGGTATTTATAGTATTTAATGATTGGTTGGCAATAAAAACAGATGCGAGTATTCGTACCTTCTTATTTGAAGCAATTTTATTCGAATTTCTTAGATTGTTTATGAAATTAATGAAAGTGCTTCGTATGTCAATCAGTGGTATAACGCGCATGTGTTGCAAATCGGCGAATTTATTTGCACATGTTTCAAATTAATTTGCATGATATGTGTCTTAATTGGTTCAGGAAATACAGAAATAAGTTAAGAATTTGAATTTCTGATTGAGATCTTCCATAAGTAATGCGAACTGCTTGGTAGGAGCATGATATAAGAGTTACAAGGTAAGATAACGCGAGAGAGTGAAAAGCGCAAATCACTCTCACAGCTGAAATGCCAAAAATTCATGCACAAAGTGTTTATACACACTCAACCAATGCATATGTATACCTTGCCTGAGCCTTCTGCCGGCTAAGGTACTAAATTTGCATGGACACAACACGCCTCATTGACGTTTGCAACAAAATAAGAAAATAATACCTTAAAAATTAGCGAGGTGTTGGTGGCATTTTGCAGCGGTCAGCAGCACCATTAGCAACAGTGAAGAGCATAATGGAATGAAACCAAGGTGTTCCCACTCGAAGTCGATGCCTCTTTAAATAGTTACCAATTTAGTCTACTTCTCATAGATGTGGTGAGTGGCATCGGTGCGCGCATTGTTCACGCAATTTTTGTTCATGCTACACACAAATCCAAGCTTTTGAGCTTTCTCTCACACAAATTTTGGTAACGGAAAGAAGAAGAGTGAGCACACCTTGGGTTTCTTCCATCATGCCGTTAATAAGACCAGCCGTTGTATATTTAAAACTATCTAAACCAGTACGCTTCCTTCAAATTGATTTTTTTGATTGAATAACTCTTATTTGCACTCCCTGATCTACACTAATTAATCTGAACTATAATATCTGTCGACTTTTGACAAAGCCACTTATCTCGAAATAAGACAATTTCTTAGGATTTTTGTTACAAATTTAACTTTATAAAAGGTTTATTTCTGTTTTACTGGCATCTTTCTGCGATTAAAGGGTCAAAAGTAATAGAGTACGTAAAATCAACTTTTCATCGAATTTTTTGAAATTGAGTATGCTGTTTCGCTCTCTTTACTTTTTTAAGTGGTCGCTCAGGGCGTCTTATAGACTTTGTGATCTGTAGTCCTGACACTTATCAGCACCGCGATACAGCACACTCGGTCAATGCAGAGTAGACTTTCTGGTATAGCTTTCAAACACATAATATCCCAAAATTTCTTAGTAAAAGTAAGCTCTAATAATACTGCACTTTATCTGCCAATCTCCGAGGTTTTTGCCGGCTGAGTGCTAATTGGGCGAGCTTTAAATTTGGGAATCACCTCAAATCGAATGTCGAATGATCTTTTCTCGTTTGCACACTTGTCTCACAAGCCTCTCATTTGTAGCTCACAAAATTAACTACTCGCAATACTGAGTGCAGGCCAATGTCAGCTTCTTGTCTTCTTCTTCTCGTTTTGCAACAAAGTCAATTATCGCATCTGACAGCCGAAAGCATAAAGTGCCAAAAATGGAGAAATCAGCTTATAAAAAAGCATATAGCCAACGGGCTCGTTTTCAGTTTGTGTTTATTGTTGCGTTAAATGGCGTGCAGTTTAAAAATAAAAGAGAAAAACGTATCTTTTTTTTGGTACTGGCCTTTATTTTTGGTACAACGAAACGCAACTCAGCGGCTGCCACAGCGTGTAAAACAAAAAAGGCCTGACGCGTGTGACATTTGGCGCTGGAGAGCGACTTTTGAACAAGTCGAACAAGGGCCTCCCAACAACTTTGGAGGGAACGTCATCGACAACGTCACATGCATACATATGCGTTTGCTCCGAGACACGTACGAGCTTAAATTGGAAAAGATGTTTCCTGAAGTTGTCTCTGGTTGGAGGCAACCTCAGCTCTTTGGTTGCGGTTAGCGTTGTTTTCTTTAGTTCATTATATTTGCTCGAGTGTCTTTTTTGGCCCACGCAAGTGCGAAATTTCGTAAAAGTATCTACAAGATACAACATCTGCTCTGTCTATCTGGGCCTTATTAATTAGACGTGTGTTGTTCCTTGGCTGTAGACGTTTTTATTTTTGTACGCTGCTGCTCTTGAAATCTACGACGAAATGTTAAGTCTCATATATATTAATCATTTTCTATATAACAGTTGGCATCATTTTTTTATGTTTTAATTTGTGAATTATAGTAGCCGCCCAATAAATCGATCATTTTATAGTGTTTACCTAATCTTATCATATCTTTAGATAGACCTTAACAAAACCAACAAAGACAAATTGCATACAAGCTCTTGAGTTTTAATTGCGGTCTCAAGTTGTCAACATTTTGGGGCCAACAAACAAACGCTACAAATCCGTTTGACTCAAATCCATTAGATACGCCTTTCACTCAACTTTTCAGTTTACATGCATAAGATTTAAATTTTGTTGTAGCTGGCTTTGCACTTTCGGGCTGTGGCGCTCCCAAAAGTTGTTAGTAGCTTTAAGCGGATTATAATTACAAAATTGTAATGTTTTCTTTGTTTCCTCGTGTATTTACAGCACACATTGGTGACTATTTTCCTGCCCTTAATGAGTTTTCAACACACACTGTGATACGCCCCCAAGTGCATCATGGCCGAACGAAACGGGCGCTACAAGGAACACTCGATGCAGTGGTAAGTACATATCCCAAGGATTTCTTTATCTTCATTACATTCCCAGAGAACTAGCTGATTCTGCTGGTATGAAGTTTTTAATGCGAAAACGTGTCCGCAGAGAATACGCTGGTCTTCGTTCAATGTGCTCTTTGGGATAAGTATCCATAGTATTTACTTTGAAAGAAAAATTGGGCGGTAGTATTTGCTGGATTCCCTATTGATATACGAATTTTCAGCTTTCATTTCAAATAAAACTACCCAGTTTTTTATATACTACATGAATTCCAGTCGTGATAGCACTAATATCTGTATAGCGTTTTATTGAAAGAGAAGAGATTATGTTCTTATATTTTTTTGTAAAATTCAATATATGTTAAGCATTGGCTACATTTCCAAACAAAGGTTAGGCCAATTACCGCTTAATATAGCTCTTTGCGTTCGACATTTTTTTATTCCCAATATTATTGCGAATCCTATATTTAATTTACTCGTTTTTGAAGAAACGTTACTAGTCATATTCATGGCACTATTCGTATTTATATTTCTGTGGTCATATGAAAGAGTAGCTTAAATCGACTTATAGAAGTCATTTCAGATCACTATTCCTTTTTTATTACTTGTACATTTGCTTTCTCATAAACTTTTTCATAAAATGAATTGTGCAATAACTCAACATTTCCATATGTCGACTTAAGCTACTCTTCCATATAACCACAGATTTCTATTCTTCTCATATTCCATTTCCTATACCTATTCCTATTAATATTCTTATTCCTCTTCAACTTCCTATTCCTATTCCTCTCGCCAATTTATATTCTTAGTCCTTTTTCTATACCTATAAATCTACCTGTATTCCTATCCCTATGATTCTTTGTAATCCTAATCCCGGCAGTGACGAGAAAGCGAAAAAAAACGGTGGAACGCTTCTATTTTTCATGTCCTACTCTAGAAGAAGATTCAAACACCTAATTAGTCACTTTTGGGATAGCATCTGCGAATTGTACGTAATTAGTCGAAGATTAATTGCAGATTTTATGTCTGCATCTAATCGCAACTCATTTTTAAAGGAACGCTGTCATAACAACGATCTGAGTGGGTCATATTGTTATCTGGCAGCCTTTCTCACATAACCATTGGTACCTAACCTTATTTGTCTCATAATAATTTGTCTTATAATAATGAAATGTAATCTTAATACGGTTCTACCAAAGACGAGTAGCGCTCATGCAAATGTATGCTGCAAACAATTTCTGGAGTGGCTTTTCTGGTGGCTTTTCGCTCATTATACGCCACGAAACCCGAGTGACTATGGCCTCTCGAAAAGCCGCCATAAACAGCATGACCAACTCTGCTGATACAGCATCATCTATCGTCATCTATAATTTCAATTGAACTACGATACTCATAGAATCGATTGAAACATACATGCCAATGAATTAGATTCAGGGCACTTGATAACCAAAACATACAAATATCTTTTAGCACTATATCGAAGAGCTTCTCGATAAAAGTGTCGGTTCAAACCAGTCTTCTTGCCTAAAAGATGTCTATAGAACTGTAACACTTGAGCAATGATGTCTCATCGACGCTTCAACCGTTTCATACAATATATATTTGCTCCCACTCATATGGGCCTTAGAAACTCTGACATATAGACACCTTTCCCTGACTGTAATATAAAGTGCTCTTTAATCTTTTTTCTTAAATGGAAAACTAACTTCGAAATAGTATATTCCGCGCATTAGCTATTCTCGCTGTCTTTGAAACCATCAGCTTAATAGTTACACAGTTCATAGAGCAGTTTCCCAAATAGTTGCAGCTTACCTTTGGCATTTCAAATAGTTATCCTTGCCACCCAAAAATCCACAAAATTAGGACACCCGTAGGGGACATGTTGGAAATGCGAAAAGCAAATAGAAAGTTGTTCAGCCAAATGAGCAAAGTTGAGTCCGCGCTCAACAAGCCACATCCATGTTAGCGCTAACAAGAGCCAAATTAAAACAAATACATACGCGAATTTCCGACATGCCAGCGAGTGGTCCGACCCAATGTTGTCCTTCAGGATTTAAGGTGCGCCACGAGCACACGTGTGGCAACTGTGCCACGCAAAATGACTGGCAAACAAGCCGAAAACCCTTTTTAATTAGTTTCAACAGGCACAAGAATGACCGCCCATGGTCACATTGTTTTTAGCACATGGCAGAATTTCAGGCATGCCAGGATCAGCAGCTAGTCAGGTTGGAAGGTTGGCCATATCGCGCCTTAATTTGCATGTGGAAATTAAATTAAGCCGCATAGCTTTTCTTTAATGGCGTGTTAATAAATAATGCCACTTTATACACTTCTTTCTTTTTTTTGTACCAACAGGATGGGCTGCATGCGCCTCACATAACGCTCAGCTATATGCATCAAGGACAACGCATACAAATCGAATTGCAGCGCAATGACCAGCTACTACCGGACGCACATTTCCTGCGCTATCAGAATGGAACACACGCCGTTGATGGTGGCCAGGCGCATGTGGTGCGCAATTTCACTAAGACTGAAGTTGATTTATGTCACTATCAGGTGAGTAAGCCCAGTCCCAGTGCCCATCCCTGTCCGTGCCACCATTTCATGCGTTTGTGTGTGTTAACGGCTTTCCGTATCTCTTGCAGGGACACATACGCGGCCAGGCCGATTCAAGTGTGGCGCTCTCAACCTGCAGTGGCGGCCTCAACGGCGTCGTCTTCGATGGCACGCACACCTATTTTATACATCCACATGGCGAAGGAACTGGACGTTTGCAGGACGACCACTATCTGCTCAGGTAAGATGAAATGCTAGACAAGCGGGCAGGCGGCGAAAAGACAAAGAAACAACAACTTTTGGGATACTCTATATGGTAGCTATCTTTAAGAGTTTGCACGTTTAAAAGTTTGTTTTTAGTAAGCAGGGATATGTGTATATGCTGTAAATCGCTTTAGCCCCAATTCCAAGTGAATTATTGTTGTAACAGGTTAACTATTCAAAAAGGGACAATATAATTGAAAAGGTTCTACACCATATGCCTATACTAGTAGGTTCATACTGGATTATTTTAACAGGTTATTAGTGAAAATATCACCTAAATCAGCAATCTCCTTTAACCGAATTTCAACGCAAAACAATATTTCGGTAAGCCAAAAATCTTTTTAAATCGATTTTCAACCTCAAACTCAAAGTATTAGATACATCCTACAGACCATGAGAAATCCAGCAAGAAAACATCTTACTGACAGCGAACCGATTAGGGGGCGGATCCCCCTAGTTTGCTATAAATTCTTTGTTTCTGAATTTGATTGCATAGTATTGTGGCAGTAAATTAACCACTAATGACCATATTTTAGGTAAATATATTTAGCATGAATTTGAATTGATTTTTGGAAAAATCGATGCTCTAGAAAAGGCCTCAACCTCAATATCAATGCAAACGGTAGATTTACTTTGTATAAGGGAGTTGTATAATGTTACTTTTTTAACCAAAAAGTCAAGATTCGACAAATTTCCACGATTGCTGTCAGATCTAATCGGTGATATGCTTTAACCGGACTTTAACCAAAACTTTACTTATTTTTAGCTTTTGTACCGGAAAACGTTTACTATTTTGAGTGTTCGACGTTGACATCTTAACTTTTCTATAAAAACAAATTTGTGCATACGATAGTTTGAATATTGATGTATTTATATTGAGTCAACGCATCCCTAAGTAACCCGCGAATTAAGCCTTACAAGCTATTTAGAACTTTTGCAATCATGTGGTTTTTCTGGATGGTATTGGCCTAAAAGTGGGTTATAAATTTGGTCGTCGCATTAGAATATCTTCAATCGGCTTAGGGATCATTTACTCCTTTATTGGTAACCGTATCTTTAATCATGTAACTATAGGGATAAGTTCCTATCGTATTGTGTATTATATGTACTTCGTGAGTTTTTTTACTTCTAGTTATTTCACACATTTCACCCGTATTCAGCGACCTTACTTTTTCCCTGAAAACTGCAAGGCGAACCCGGCGCTTATCTAATCGCCGCAAACGCCACTAACCCAAAACCAGTTTCATGTTTGTTTATTTGCTCAACAACGACGACCAGTGCGTCAATATTTGCCTAGTTGTTGGCCCTTGGCTTGTGCCCAAACATTTGCTTTAGTGGTGTCCATTTACTGCCCACTTTTAGCCCATTTCTAATTTATTAGATGGTACGCATCCGTTGCCATATCCGAGGGCATAATATACATTTTAGACCAATTGGAATACGGAAGTATTAAATTACATTTGATTGATTTGCAGGCACGCGGATATGTTGGAACAAAATACCACCTGTGGCTATAATAGCCACACGGATGACTATACGGAGATGCATAAACATGACGATGAGTTGCACTGGCAAGTGCCCAAGCTGAAGGTGCCGCAGCGCCTGAATGGCGGCGAGTTCCAAAGCATGTTGCGGGTAAGTGAAAGAGGTTTTAATGGTTGAACGTTTCACTCATGTTTTATGTCTTAAAACTTTGCAGCGGAAGCGTCATGCGGAGGATGAGAGTCAATTGATACGTGGACCTTATAATGCCAACAAGTATTCGTCATATGTGGAGCTGGTCATTGTGGTGGACAACAAAGTGTATAAGCACTTTGGCGAAAACACCAAGAAGGTGCATCAGCATTGCAAGGACCTGGCCAATATCGTAAATGCCGTAAGTAGCTATATTTTATAGCACAAGTGCTGGCTATTAAAGCTCCCAACCCTTACAGCTTTACGTGCCTTTAAACATCTTTGTGGCGCTGGTTGGCGTCGTCATCTGGAACGAATCGAATGAAATAGAGTTCTCCAGCGATGGTGATGTCACGCTGCGTCATTTTCTTAATTATCGCAGCAGTAAACTAGTGTTGGAGCATCCCAACGATAATGCGCAGCTGCTGACCAAGGAAACCTTTTCGGGTGGCGTTGTAGGCAAGGCTTTAAAGGGACCCATGTGCACCTATGAGTACTCTGGCGGCGTGTCCATGCAGCACAGTCAAATACTTGCTGTGGTAGCTACTACAATGGCGCATGAGATGGGCCATAATTTTGGCATGGAACATGATTCGCCGGATTGTAAATGCCAGGATGAAAAGTGTATTATGGCCGCCTCAAGCACAGCCGTGGTGCCCGTACATTGGAGCAGCTGCAGCATAGATCAGCTGACCATTGCCTTCTCGCGTGGCATGAACTACTGCTTGCGGAATAAGCCCACCAAGCTCTTTGACTCGCCGCAGTGTGGCAATGGCTTTGTAGAGCCTGGCGAGCAATGCGACTGCGGCTTGCCAGCTTATTGTGAGAATACCTGCTGCGATGCGCACACCTGCATGTTGCATAGCAATGCCTCTTGTGCCACCGGCGAATGCTGTGATCTGAACACTTGTCGTCCCAAAATAGCGGGCACGGCCTGCCGCGAGGCGGAAAATGAATGTGATTTACCTGAGTATTGCACGGGCGAATCTGAATATTGCCCAGCTGATGTATACCGACGTGATACGGAGCAATGTGATGGTGGTCAGGCCTACTGTTTTCTGGGCAATTGTCGCTCTCATGCCAATCAGTGCCGCATATTGTGGGGTCCTACGGGCGATAACTCTGTGCATTGTTATGACAAGAACATGGAAGGCACACGTCTAGGCAACTGTGGCTACAATCGGCTCAACAAGACTTTTGAACGATGTCGGGAGGAGCACGTCAATTGCGGCATGTTACACTGCATACACTTAAACGAGCGTCTGGAGTTTGGCATGGAGTCGGCAGCAGTGCTCTCGCATTCCTACATAAGTCATGATCGCAAAATTGTTGCTTGCCGCACAGCGCTGGTGGATTTGGGTTTGCAAAGCACTGATCCCGGTCTGACGCCCAATGGCGCCAAATGTGGTAATGATAAAATGTGCGTCAACCAGCAGTGCTTGGCCGTGGAACGTGTGCGACAGATGGGCATGGGCTCGCGCTGCCCAGAGGACTGCAACGGCAATGGCGTGTGCAACAGTCGTGGTCATTGCCACTGTGATGTGGGCTTTGCGGGAGAGTCTTGCACGCTGCCCGGTGCTGGTGGATCCGTGGATAGCGGTCCGGCTACAGATCCCAATGGTAAGTGCAGCAATAATGGACCCTACATTCACTTCATCATTTTCATTATTCTTCTTGCAGCCAATGAAGGGTTCCAACGCTTCCTGTACATCTTGTTTTTCCTGGTCATACCCATGTTGCTCGCCTGCTGGCTTTTGTATCGCCGTCGCAACAAGTTCTTTGCTAGTGGAAAACTCGCCGAAAATATGTATGTATCATCAACAACGTCCAGCAGCAGCGGTAGCGGCGGCAACACCTGCTGTAGACCTGCTTCCGCCAGCAGCTCTGACTCGTCCACTACTAGCTCACCCACAACTAGTTCTACGTCTTGTATTAAACCACCTATAAACACTGTAACCACTGCACCCCCCACTGTTAACACTTTCACTAACACCGCTACTATTACTAACATACACGCCACCTTGCCACGCTTCCGTTCCAGCCAGCAGCTGGCTACAGTGCACTCGGCTAGTGCCAAGTGCACTACGCTGGGTCTGCCCAAGAGCAGAAGCAACTATGAGGTGCACATTGTGGCGCCCAAAACGTTGCCAAGTGAACGGCGCAAGCTGGCACCAACACCGCACATTTATGTGACAGCACCCACGCCTGCGCCTAGCACAAGTCACACGCCCACTACACCTACACCCAGTAACAGCACTAACAATAGCACAGATGCATCCAACAACAACAACAACAACAGCAATAGCACACTAAGACGCAAGCTGGACATAACAGCGCCACGTCTGCATGCAACCACAAATCCTTATGCGCTCACCGAGGGCGCCGAGTACATACAAAGCGACCCCAGGAGGTGCGCCAAACATTGACACAAAAAAAACCATTAACCACAAAATATACCACTGTTTGTTGGGAGATGTGCATGGATAGATGTTACTTTGCTTGAAAAGCTTTAATTTACCTTTTGCCCTAAGTTTTAACGCCTTATAATTTTCACAATCTGAGAAACTGTAAAAAAATGAGTTTAAAACAGTTCAAGCTCTAGTAACAAAATCGGGTATCCCGGTTCGATTCATAACATGCTGCTTTCTCATCAGCGCCACGATAATATGATCTTGTCTTACTTAAGAAAACCATACTCCTCTTCTGCGTTTACACTACACGAATGTTCAGCACGCTTTTTTGCACTTTGGGTGCATTTAACATGTAGTAAAGAAGAAACAATAAAACCTTTCCATTTCGTATGAAAATTTAATAGATTCCGAACCTTATTTTTAAGACTTAAGCCCTAACGGTGCTTTTGAAAACACCTCTCCGCAACTTAGCATAATGTGGCGCCATCTAGCATTCGTGTATACTAGCGTCATTTCGAACATTTAGTACGCCGTCACGGCATATAAGTTGGTCTAATACTCAAGGCGCGAAAATAGATATTTTACATAAAAATTAGTCACCTTTTCAAATTCATCAATATAGTGTGAACATAGCTTAACATTTTTCCCAATTCATTGTTTTTATGTGTTCTTTCAACTAATTCAGCTAACCTTTAACCCTGCCTATGTGCCATTTATGTGTTTTGATTCAGTTCTAAGTTTACTGTAAACGATTTTTAATAAATGTTTTTGTATTTTTTTATATTTGGTGTTGGATTTGTTTAAATGTTTCCCTTTAACTTGTATCCTGCAACAGCATGTTCTAGAAAAGCATGTTTTATATCTCTCTTCATTTACAAACTTAGAACTTAGCATTGCTTTTGGTTCTGGTTCACAATAACTTGCAACTTTCTGGTATGTTACACAAACACATGGCTAGTCACATCCATAACATCATGTTAAACCCTTACTTACTACAATATTTTTGCACTTACAGCCTAAAAACTGCCAGCGGCAGCAAACAGCCGCCCCCGCGTCCTTTACAGAATGGCTCTGGTCTACCTACTGGCAATGGTTTGGCCAAGTCCACGCCCAGCAGCACAGATGATATGAATTCGGCACTGCTTAAGTCGCCCAGCGATTCCAACGAACCTGGCATGTTTGGCAAATTCAAGGGTTTTACACTGCGTCCTTTGAATGATGCCAGCTCGCCGGCTAGTAACTACAATGGTCCCAATGTGGCTTTTGTGCAGCCCACCGTGCAGCAGGATAATGGTGTGCCACAACGCGCTGCACCACCGCCACCGGCAGGCAAAGCGGAACAGGAAACAGCCAAGAGTACGTCCACATGGTCACGCAAAGCGCCTACGCCACCAACGGCGCCTGCACTGCCACCACCCAACCCAGGCTCCACTGCTAGACCCATTATATCACAGCCAGTGCTGGATTCATCTACGCTAACCATGGTGCCGCTTAAGGGCAGCAGCGGGGACTTGTCTAACAGTGGCACACTTAAAGCCGCGCCACCTCCGCCTGTGCCACTGCATGCCGATCCCAAGCTAAACATGAAGCGCGATGGCACCATACGCCGCTTTGCCTCGTTTCTGAAAAAGGAAGAAAAACCGCCGCTGAAAGAGAAAACCTATATAGATCGCGAACGTCTGCGCACGCTGGAGATATCGGCGCCTATGCCAGTGCCAGCGCCTGCCAACGCAGAATCCTCCAACTCCGATTCAGAGACTACGCCACGCGAGGAAGAGACCAAGAATTTGGTCAAGCGCACACAATCCATGCGTTCACCCACCAAGAAGACGCAAGTGCAAACCTTTGGCTCTATGCGCGCAGCGCCAGGTGCAGCCAGACCCAACAGCGTAGTCAATGGTAATGGCGGCACAGCCGCAAGACCCAAATCACCGCCACCACGACCACCGCCTGTCATTAAAAAGACCAATTCCACCACTTCATCGGGCTATCAGATGCCTGTGGCCACTGCTAAAACCACTGTGGAGAACACCTACGATGATTGCGAGTTTGTGGAGACGCCATTGAGTCGTGGCAATGAAACACGCGCCTCCAATGATGATATATACTCGGTTATTGACGAGATACCGCCGGCGGCACAAACGCTAAAACGCAGCGATTTGGTCAGTTTAGGCAGCAATGGCAGCAACAGTGACATGGGCCTGCTGGGCGAGATTGTCAATGAGTTTGAGAAGCTGAAAGGTGGCGACACCATCTATTCGGGCTCTGCGATGGGCAAGCCAGTAACGGCAGAGCAACACAAGGAAGCGCCAAAGAGTCCCACCAGACCTGCACCACCAAAGCCAGCAAGCAGCGTGGAGGATAAGACGGTGGCGCCTCCTAGTGTTACGCCCACATATCTGCGTCCAGCGCCACTAAATGCTCCAGTGGCACGCGTAGCGCCCACGCGTTCGGATATTTCACCCTCGCGCGCCTTTAGCAGTTTTAAGCCACCGCCAGCCGGTGGCACCAAGATAAAAGCGACACCAGCAGCACAGCCGGTACGCAGCGCGTCCACAGCCAGCAGCAGTACGCAGGCCAGACCCAAGTCCTTTGCGAAAAATGCAACAAAAACACTGCCCAATGGCACGGGCGGCACAATGCCGCCCTCGGCCACTATACAAAAACCAAAGCCGCTTTCGGCGAAGCCTTCGTTCAGTGGCGGCATGTCCAAGCGCACGCCTGGTGCGGCCACGCCTACACCGCCCACGGTGAAGGCATCAAACATAGCGTCGCTGACGCAACGTTTTGAGCAGCGCAAATAGACGCCGGATGGGACACACTACTCAATTAGCTATAACAAATGTTAGTTTAGGTTACTGATTTCATTTGGCACTGACTCCAACTGAACTTACACGTTGGTGATATGCATTCCTTGTACTATGTGTTTTTTGCTTAGATGCCCGAACTACTCAGGCGAAGGCCCGACAACTTTTCTGTATGTTTATAGTTTTAAGGCGTTATGTTAGTTTATGTGCTTTTTAGTATCTCAATGATTAGTTTTAAGCACGAACTGCGCAAAGCATTAGTTTTAAATATTTTTGTAATATGTACTAAATTTATATTTTAAATGTATGTGTGTAAACATACGCTTTAGTTTTATATTGTATGTACTATAATGCTTTTGTAAATAAAAACCAAAGAAGTCAAATTGTCACAAAATGCGCCACAATATAAAAAGGGAAGTAAACCTAATGCAAAAAGTTCACATACAAATTTTAACTTCAAATTCAAAGTGTTGTACAGTTGTAAAGCACAGTTATGATATTAAACCGCATAGAGTAATATAAAAAACAAAAATATTCAAATGCTTAGCTAAATGTTTATTTTTCACATTCATTAATTCAAAGATAAATAAAAATAAATAAATAATGAAATTCTTGCAAATGATATCAAAACGTATGTTAAAGTAACACAAATTTAAAAAAAAAATATTGCCCATGTAAAATATATCAAATGTAGCGCTACCGTTATGTAAATTAGCTTAAAAATAATAATTAAAAGCCTAAATCATAAATAAATTATTTTCAAAAAATAAAAAATATTGTTTTTTCGAATCATTGCAGATCGGTGCTCATGTTCAATAAGAAATACTTCTCAAACAATTTTTAAAATTAAAAGCTACATATTTAATAGCCCAGACAATAACCATTATACCCATACGCAAGCCACTGAGCGGATAACACTTGGCCATTTATGGGCAGCACTGTCTTTCATATGAGAACCAGAGCTTGCAGAATAAGCGCCACCTAGCGGGTTAACAAACGTATTAGCACGGACACGAACCCCCCCCAACCATCACGTATATCAGAGTTAGAGATTGCTTAAAGGACAGAAGGCGCCTAGCGGACAACTAATATGTTAGTTGGAACAGGAAATAGCCAAGGTTATGTCCACATGGTCACGCAAAGCGCCTACGCCACGGGCGGGGCCTGCATTACCACAACGCAACCCAGGCTACACTGCTAGACCCACTATATCACAGCCAGTGCTGGATTCATCTACGTTCACCGTGGTGCCGCTTAAAGGCAGCAGCGGGGACTTGTCTAACAGTGGCACACTTAAAGCCGCGCCACCTCCGCCTGTGCCACTGCATGCCGATCCCAAGCTAAACATGAAGCGCGATGGCACCATACGCCGCTTTACCTCGTTTCTGAAAAAGAAAGAAAAGCCGCCGTTGAAAGAGAAAACCTATATAGATCACGAACGTCTGCGCACGCTGGAGATATCGGCGCCTATGCCAGTGTCAGCGCCTGCCAACGCAGAATCCTCCAACTCCGATTCAGAGACTGCACCACGTGAGGAAGAGACCACGAATTTAGTCAAGCACACACAATCCATGCGTTCGCCCACCAAAAAGGTACAAGTGCAAGCCTTTGGCTCTATGAGCGCCAGGTGCAGCCAGACCCAACAGCGTAGTCATTGGTAATGGTGGCACAACCTCAAAATCGGGATATCAGCTGCCTGTGGCCACTGCTAGAACCACTGTGGAGAAAGACTGCGAGTTTGTTTATGCCACTGCCAGCCGGTGGCAGCAAGATAAAAGCGACACCAACAGAACAGCCGGTACGCAGCGCGTCCACAGCCACAACCACAGTACGCAGGCCAGACCCAAGTCCTTTGCAAAAAATGCAACAATAACACTGCCCAATGGCACGGGCGGCACAAAGACGCCCTCAGCCACTATACAAAAACCAAAGCCGCTTCCGCGAAGCCTGTACTATAATGCTTAAAAGTAAAAGAAGCCTAAATCACAAATAAACTATTTTCAAAAAATAAAAAATATTATTTTTTCGAATCATCGCAGAGCTGTGCTCATATTCAATAAGAAATACTTCTAAAACTATTTTTAAAATTAAATGATACATATTTAATAGCCAAGACAACAACCATTAAACCCATACGCAAGCCGCTGAGCGGATAACATACAACCATTTATGGGCAGCACTATCTGCTGCGTTAAGTTATCGCACACATCGATAACTGCTTGATGCATTGCTAAAGTTTGTCTTTGCCCAGCTCTAATCCCAGCATTTGTTTGAAAAACTTATCTTTATTATAAATTTGAGCGGTTTTTTGTACACTATTTAATTGCCGCATTAAAACTCCATCTTAATTTCAACTCTATTATGAGTTCTAAAGCTAGAGGCAGCGCGCGCAAGGTAAATAAAAATATTTTTCTTTTAAATCAGAAATCAGCTGCTAATTCACACTTGTTTAGAAACCATGGATTCGTTCTGCCTTCAGCGATTTAAACTTGACACCCAATTCCAGTGTCGATGCTGTGCCACTTAAGCGCACGCGAAGCGCCAGCGTTTCTATTGCGGCAGCTGCTGCAAGGAAAACTCAAACACCAAAGAAAATAGATTCAATTGCTACAGTGGATCTCACCAACATTCAAGACGACGAAGACCAAATCAAGAGCGATCCTATTACAAATGAAAATTGGATGGACAGTTTTGTGCCCGAGTGCAGCGAAGACCTCGCTGTGCACACTAAAAAACTGGAAGAAGTGCGCAATTGGCTGAAGCATTGTGAGGCAATGCAGAAGAAGTATCCTGCACAGATTTGTTTGTTAACGGGGCCTACAGGAGCCGCTAAGACTGCCACAATGCGTTTACTAGCTCAGGAAGCCGGTTATGAGCTGCAAGAATGGATTAATCCTGTTGATTGTGAAGTGGTTGATGCTTTGGGCGATCAGCCTAGTGGTTCCGCTTACACAGAAAACCAGTTGGAAGCTTTTAAGAGTTATTTAATACGTGCTTCACGCTATAAATCGCTGCTAACCCAGCAACAAAAGCGTTTGCTGCTAGTAGAAGACTTTCCCAACATTTTCCTAAAAGAAACCGCTGCCACAAGCTTTGAGGATCTGCTGGAGTAAGTTATCACAGACTTAACTATGTCTTAAAAAAGATTTTAAACTGCTTCCTGCTTGCAGCCAATATACAAGCTACGGCAAGTCGCCCCTGGTGTTCATAGTAGCCGATGCCAGATCGCGTGGCCTTAACATCAGCTACAAGCTGTTTACGGATCAGCTAAAAACCAAATATCGCATTGAACACATAAGCTTTAATGCCATAGCTGCTACTATAATGCAAAAATCCATGAAGCGCTTTGTCAACCTCATAAAACAGCGACACACAGCCACCTATAAAGTACCCACCCAAACTGTAATGGACTCCATTGTGGTAGGTGCGCAGGGTGACATACGCAATGCACTGATTAACTTGCACTTTGCCTCGCTGAAAGGTGCGCCCAGTATGCCAACGCAGCAGCTGAATGCCAGCTTGAGCAAGGGACGCAAACGAAAACAGCAAAGCACCCTAAAGTCAATTGGAAGGGATGAGTCCATTACCATGATGCATGCGCTAGGTCGTGTATTTAATCCGAAAGGTAAGATTGCTAAAGTGTAGCAGCACATTTGTCCTCTTGGTTTCGCACCAAGGGTTGTCAGCCCTTGACTACGAGCCATTTACCGACATTGCAGATTTGTTTAAAATATCTGTTTTTTTGTCTTAACGGGTTTTATGCCCTATATATGGGGCAGAGAGGTGCGAGAGACCATAAGTTCTTTTTGAAAAAGTTAGTCGGGTATATCGATAACCATGTCCGTTTGTCCAAATGTTTTTAGGAACACCTGTATCATCATAAAAGTTTGCGACCAAATTTTACCAAAATATGCTTAAGAGCGTAAACGCAAAACTGTGCCAATTTCAGATCCCTCTTATAAACTACAACAATATCAACTTCCTATAAGTGGAACCTCCAAATTTGATATATGGACTAATGTGTCTTTTAAGTAAAACAACAATGATGTTTTGCAGAAACATTCATTCAATCCATTTGGCAAGGAAAGTAGAAACGATATCCGAGCCCGGGTTATCCCTTTTGGTGTTGTCATTATTAAAGTCTCTATTGCAGACCCCTTCTGAGCTCTGCGATCGGGGGAAAAGCACCAGCCTTTCGTTTGTCCTGCCTAATTTATTACATACATTTATTTTTATTTATATAAAACAAAAACCAAATTAATAGAAACATGAAATATTTTAGCTCAGGGAAAGTCTATTCCCATTCTTGAGAAATGCATCCAACTCGATCTTGTTTTGGTTTTTAAATTGACACTCACTGAATTAATGGAATTTTTCCTTGCAGTGACTGAAAAGAATCGCCAGCAGCATAGTCCTGAGGAAATATCCGAAGCTTTCAGAACTGAGCCTCAACAATTTACAAACTTTATACATGCAAACTATCTACCCCATTTTGGCGACATTTCACATGTTGTAACTCTCCTGAATGATCTTACTTTAGCAGACCTAATGCTGCAGGAGTATCGCGAAGATGCGCTACCAATAATAGGCCTCAATATAGCCGTGCGTAGCTGCATGGTATCAAATGAGACGCCTGTTAGCGGTTGGATGCCCGTACGGGGACCCAAACGTATTACCGTGCAGCCACAGGTTTCAATTGCAGAGCAAAACCTGCTCGGAGTACAATTTGCAGGCATATCGAAAAGCTTATATGCCAGCGATTATAGTTGTTTTGTAAAATCCATTGCTGGCAAAGGCAAGGACATAGATCTTGTCGCAAAGTGATACAGATGAAGTCTTATTTATAACTTATGTCTAAAGTTTAATTTATGTTAAAATATGACTGTTCAATTTAGGTAGAATTTTCAATTCAATGTTTTATTAATATTCCAATACAAAAATCAATAAAAAAAACGTAAGCAACAATTAAATTATTGTAAAAATTTAAAACTTAAATATTAAAAAAATATATATGGATTTATAGTGAAGCATGAAACGCATGGGATATAAAAATCAGGGAGCCTAACAGTTGAGTTACATTTATTATTATTTAAATATATTAATTAATAATAATTATTTTTGATTTTTAATATAAAAATTATTTTAAATTAAAAAATTAGTTTTAAAAATAAAAAACAATTAAGTCTTAATTTTTATAATAAAAATCATAAATAATACATTTAAATGATAAATCAGAATGAAAAATATAAATTTATGACATACTTTACGATAAAGTCCAAGAGACAAACATTTTCATTTTGCTTTTCTTTTTTATAGACCGCATTCGGTCCCTGATATTAAGGTTAGGGGTTTTTCCGGTTTGTGTGCAAAAGCATTTAACAAGTTTAAAATGGCTCTAGTGAGCTGTGTTTACACTATAAAACAAAAACAAATATTAGATGCAAAGTTTCTAACACTTTTCACATTTTACTTACAAAAATGCATTTAAAAGATCTAACATGTAGTAAAATATGCGAACATAATTTAGAACATTAATTAAAGCGTTTCATCTAATATTAAAAAAACAAACTGGTTCCAGAAAACTCAAAAAAGTTTTGGAATAGTCTTGGTTAGCAATTCAGCCTAAAGAAAACCATCTAAACTTATCTGGGAGCCCTACGATTAAAGCGAAAACACAGCTTTACAAAACGCGTGTACTTAAAATCTCTCACAAGCATTATAGTATACTCATGTTATGAATGAAAGTGTAAAAGCCTGAATCCTTATACAGCTTAAGAGCGCGCCAAGCTACCTATAAAAACCTTGCAATTATAATTTTATGGTGTAAAAAGTACTACCATATATAGTAAGTTAAGTGCTCTATTTACAAGGCATCAAAGCTAAATTCCGTTGATGTTACTTATTTTCGCGCACTGCTTTGTGTGCTTTCAATTTTTGTATCTTCGCTGGAATTATCATCATCATCCATTTGACTGGCCTCCAACAGGCCACAGCTTTCCTCCTCATTCGCATGTCCATTTAGCAGTTGTGCAGGAGCTACAGAAATTGGTGAACGTGAACGACTGCGACTACATCGATTTATGTTGTTGTCTGCATGACCATTGGCAATATTTAGGCCTGCCACGCCCATTTCATGTCCATCACTGCTCGAAGAAGAGCTGGACGTAGTTGTTGATGTCGTGCTGCTGCTATCACTTTCGCTGTCTTCGCTGGAAGAGTCCATGGGTGTTGGCTGCTGCAAATGCTGCCTTGCCTGCAGTTCGCAAGCTGCGCTAGCCGTTGGTGCAGCTGCCGAGGGCGGCGATGCTGCTGCTGCAGCAACTGCGTTCGCCATGGGAGTGCGCATAAGATGTGCGCGTAATACTAAAAGAACACAAAATTGTATAACCACCGAATTATATTTATTGCAGTATAATAAACTTACTTTGATTCTCACGCGACATTTCCCGTAACTTTTCCTCCAGCGTGCGTATTTTGTTGCCATACTCTTTTGATATATTTTGTGCATTCAAACTTTGCTGACGTTGTCGACCCTGATCTTTGGAATAACGATCTTCAATTTGCAGACACTCCTGTATCAACTCTTGTTTACTCATTGTTTCCAAACGCTCCAAACGCGCACGCTCATAGACATTAGAAAACTCCTTGGACAAAAACAATTCCTGATCATCAGTCTGCGAGCCAAAGCAGTTGTCATCCGAATCATCTTTAGTCAAATCCAACATATGTTCCTCCATCAAAAAACGATTTGTATTATATGGCACAAGCAGCGAACGGGAGCGCACCAGTTTTGTCCGCGCATTGCTTCGATCACGTTCGCGACCGCCACCGCCACCTCCTTCTATGCCCGGTACGCTGCAATATCTGGAACGTGGTGGTAAGTCTAACTTCCAGGCTAGAAATTGATTTTTGGATTGTTTTGGCACCATTTTTGACTTCTTGCCGCGTCGATGCTTGCGTTTGGGCATGGGCTTGTGACTGCCAGCCGAGGAGCAGCCATCTGTGGCGGCTGCTTGTGCCAAGCAGTGAACATTAGCTCTTTCTAAAAAAAAAATTAAATTTCATGAATTCGAAATTATTTAACGGTTATAAGCATAGCAAAATTTTTGGCTAGAAACAAAGCAACAAATAGTGGGCGACAAAAATGATGGCAACGTGTTGCAAACTTAAAGCGCCGAAAAGCTTTAAATGCTTTTATAAATTAAAATGCTCAATTTATATTTATGAGCCACACATATTAAACGTTAACTTTACAATCAGCATTAGAAAAGTTTTCCAGCCAAACGAGTTCAAATTACTTCGTTTTTAAACGTTTCAGTTAAATTTAAATTAAAACAAATCCGCAATTGCAAAAATTTGCATGCAGTTGGCAGCGCCGTCGCTTGTTAAAAAAAAAGTAAAATAAAAGCAATATTTATTTGCCGATATCGAAACTAATCAATTATCAGTACTTTTCTATAGTGCCATTTTTTAGTTTGTTTTTTTTACCAGATTTTTCTGCTTCTGCCATTTCAAATTCCCGCTCAAATGTTTTTTATTAAAATATTTAGCACAATAAACGCAGCTTCCGCACAAAGTACTAGTTTGTTTACTAGCTAAATAAATTTTAATGCTGGCAGCAGCGCTCTGTTTCCTAGTGTGACCGTACCTCAAAAAACACTAAAAGATAGAAAATAAGATTAGGAAAACTACAACAAATGCCAATTTAGGCAAATCACAAAATGAAGACTGAAAATAATCTTTTAAAATTTGAATAAAATACTGATACTTTGCAATCAATCAAAAAGCAATTGTGCCGCAACGTTTTTTGTTGTTCTTTTTTTTTCAACTTACAGCAAAATTGGCCTAAGAATAAGAAATGTAAATTTTTCTACACAATAAAATAAACTTAGCCTGCATAGAAAGCGCCGTAGGCGTAGATATTTTTCCAACTTTATGCAGGATTTATTGTTCTTGGGGGAAAAAAGGGTTGAGGGAGCAAGGTAAAAGAATGCGCAGGAAGTTACCGCACATATTGCCTTCAAAGTTCAGTTTTGATTTTCTTAATTTTCCGTTAGCGTTTCCATTTGTAGAAGATAAAGTTTTCATTATTGCTCCTAAAGTTTATAAGAATAACTGTCAAAAAACAGTTTGCTGTCCATTCAGCCGTTACCATACTAATTACCTTTTAATATTGTTAACAATGCTTTTAACTTAACACAAACAGTCTATTTTTAATGCAAACAACTATTTTTTATTGACAAGAGGCTTATAACCGATTCTTCTTAAACATTGAAAAATGGAACCACCTTGTACAGATTTCGAAAAGTGGAATTAAATTAACCAATAGAAGAACCAATTATAATACATATATAAAGTATATACATAATTATGTATTACATAAAATTAAAAATGTTAGGCCTTTAGGTTGTTAAGTATCCAATCAGTAAAGGAAGATACACGTGTTGAGACGTCCGGCCAACCTGCCCTGGGAGGTAACGGCCCAAATGACAATAGTCCGCCCAGTATGTATGCATTATTTTTGTACAGCATAAGGGGTCCACCAGAATTAACGTAACGTCCGCCAGTTAAGGCTTCAGCACATATTTGGGAGGTTTGAATTTGCAATTTAGCCTGGCTATAGGCCGTCTGGCAGTCTTCAACAGACGTTATAATAACTTCGCCTTTATGCTTCTTTGGAGAGGGACGAAGTTGCCAACCGGTTGACTCCACCACCAACCCTTCTAGTTCATCAGCGCGAATTTGTTTATTGGGTAGACAAATGGGTTTAACATAGTCGCTCATGACTGCTGGTTGCTGTAAACGTATTAGCGCAATATCGTTTATAGAATTTGTACCCTGTTTATACGATGGATGCACAAGAATCTGCTCCACAGCTATGTCCTGGTATGGCGGAGCACATTGTGTGCTGCCATTGGGAAGTAAGGCGCAATCAGGATTTGTGTCGGTTTGCCATTCGCCCAATCTTACGGCTCTAATGATCCAATTGGATTGAGAAGCGCAGTGCCCGGCTGTTAAAACATAACGATCACTAATAAGCACTCCCGCACAACCGTGCATTTTTTCGTTTTTATCTGAAAACAATGTGGGGGGAAACATAGTTGATAATAAATATCACACAGACGCCTCACTCTGTTTCGATGCTGTAAGAGCATTCAAAGAAAAATCATAAATGTATTTACCATTTTGCATTTCGATGAGCACAACCCAAGGATATTCATCGATTTTGGTTACTGTATCGTTGGAGCGTTGCCATTTAGCAACACCACACTCTTTGGGCAGCAGTGAATGGGTTAAAGCCTCTAAACCTTCTGTTGCTCGTTGTGTGCCCCCAACGATGCGATCATTGTTGTTAGACTCCAAGGGACAGCATACCTAGAATTGAGTTTACTATGTACAGTAATAGCAACTGAAAGTTACAGTGAGGAAGCTATACTTAATAAATTAGGTGCACTCTGGCTCACTGATTCTGATATTCTAAATTTGCTTCACAGCCTCTCGTTCTTAGATCTCGAGAGCTAAGTGAGCCTACCTTACTAAGTATACCTCTCATTTCGAAAGAAATTTCAGATGGATTTTTTATTTGAAAATCCTCCGAACAAAATCTTTCATAAAAATAGTTTTCATTGACTCACATGAACAGTAGGGTTTTCAGCATAGCAGCGATTTTCTCGCAAAAAGGAACGTTCTGCCTGTGTTAAGTTGACTTTGTTGATTATTTTCCAAAAGAAATCGCATAGACGTAAGGGCTTGCACATGCCAGGAGCATCCGGTCCACTATGGTTTTTGGTTATGCAATTGTGAGTGCGTTGACCTGTTGGCGTAGTATGACATATAGAAGTACAGTGAAGTTTTCCGTAATTACTATGACACAAGCTTACCATAGGCGTCCAATGTCAACAAGCTAAATGTAGCTGCTGCTAATAAAGCAACAACAACAAACCGAGTTCCCATGCTTGTAGTTATTCTTGTTTTGATTTGGAAAATACAAAAATCTATTTATTGGCTTTTTAATATGAAGCTTTAATTGTGCGCTTATGCCAGCACTATCGGAACCGACAGCTACAGTGTCGGTTTTCAGACTGAGATTGTGAGCTTAGATTCGCCGAGTGCTGAGAATGAGAGTAAATCGCGGGATTTCAGATAACATGCTTCTGGGGTTTCATCGCAGAATAAATGAATTTACGTACAACAAAGTGACGCAAAATTTCAAGTGCATTCAATAACTAAGGCTTTTAATACAGTGAGGCTAAAGTTTTCTCTGCCAAACTAACATTAAGGCATAGCGAGTGTAATGTTATGCGCAAATGTTTCCAATAGTAGCCGTTACTAGTCCGACAACTTAAGTCTATAATATAGTTGTTTCAGTACAATCATAATTAACGAAAGCACGTGCTTTGACGAAAGCTTTAGTTCACTATTATATATTTATAATGCTAATTTGCGTACTCTGCCTGGAGCGTCTGATCTGGTTTAGACGCATACAAAGAGAAGTAATCTCATATGTTGTACGAAAGATCAAAGAACAAACTGTATTCTAGGTAATTATTTGAAGAAAAAAATACACAAACTGTCAAATGGTATTATAGATTTGTGCAATGTATGTAACAGGCAGAAAGAGGCGTGGCAGACGACATGTTCCATGGGTTAAAATGATTAGGATCAATAGTCGAACCGACATCTTACCACCTCCCCCCCGTGATAGATTTTCACAGTTTAAAGTAAGTACAGTAAGTAAGTATTACAGTAATACAGTAGACTCATGCTAGGCTTATAAATCAAACAATGTTGACCTTTTTCCGAATCATCAACGCATCAGTACAACAATTTGCACAGAAATTTGATTTTCATGGGAACAATGTACATTATCATGGGTACAGGGTATCTCACTGTCGGTCATCGACTGTCTGTTCAAATTTTTATTTTTGAAAAGCATTTACTATTTATTTCGTATTATTTTTCCAGTGGGGGTATTTAAAAGAACATTGCAAAAAAGGTGTGCTACTGTTTCGTCCCATGTTTTTTGTTTTTTGCAAATAAATTTACATTTTTTTTACAAATAAAGTGCAAGATCAGATAGCTGAACGACATAAACCAAAAAAAGTTGCTTCAAAGAATATATAATTATATCAGCATAAACTAGAATATACTTAAAAATAATGCCAACAGCACAAGTGACCAGCAACAAGTTATCATAATTCAAATGGCCGTTATGTTGCTATATCTGTGCACCTTAAACGCGCAGTCTGGTAGCGCCATCCGCTTGTTCAAGAACGATGTTTCGATGTATATTTTTTTGCAATTTATTATATTATTGTTATAATAATTGTTATAAATAAAATCTAAAAGAAAATATCAATAACTTTTTTTTGTTGCTTTTTATACTTTTATTGCAGTTTTTAATGAAAACAAAAATTCGTGACATATCGATAAATAAATCGCATGTCGATGTTGTTAGCACAACTGTAAGACATTGTTATGGCAAATAAATATGCACAAACTAAGCTTAATTACACAAAGAAAAATAAATCGAATAGATTTCGTGCAAATAAAACATTTAATGTATATATTTTTACAAAAACGTAACAACATATCCCATGCGAGAATTGACATGAATCTCAAAAGGAGACAGCAGATAGAGATAGAGATAGCTGTATGTTTGTATGTTCGCCAGCCGCCATCTTAGTTGCGTGTTGTCTTCTCTCAGCTAACTGCGAAGTGAAGTAATAAATTTATTAAAAAACGCATTTAAATCGTTGCCCAATCTATAAAAATACAATTAAGTAACAGAATAAATATTCGACTGCTACGACGCATTCGTTTCGTGTAGGCAACATAAAGATTTCAAAGCGAAAACTGCATTGAAAATTTTATAATTGCTGTGCAAAGAAAAAAATTTTCAGCGAAAAAAATTCCCAGGTTATATGAGTGTGAGTAATTGAGTACATAAACGCAAAGAGCACGGGAAAAGAGCGAGCAACGTTTAGGATTGCCATGTTTTGCGGCGAATGTTGCAATATTTTGTTTAAATTTCATTTAGTATGACTATATTTTAAAATAATTAACAGCAATTGTTATATAAATTATGTACTATTGTACAGCACTATATGCTAGAAATTAATTTTAATTTTTAATATGCTAGTCGCTTTGTGCGGCACGCTGACAACTCTGGGCATGAGAAGGGTTTGGCACCTAAACAACAAAACCAAATACATTGCGCGCGCTCGCGCTGCTGCCGCATTTGACGTTTGACTCGCTCGTTGAACGCGCGCTTGTAGTGGGTAAATGGTAAATTTTTTCTCGTAGACATCTTTATGTGTGTGCGTTTGCGCTGCTTGTGACGCATTCTTGCTTTCCAGCAAAAGCGCAAATCAACACCGAAAACAACCGTATATAATATAAGCAGCAAGCCTTTGTGATTAGATGAAGTGCTTTGGCAAAATAAAAAGTTAGTATTTTACTACAAATATATCTCAAAAGCAACAACAAAGCAGCAAAGCAACAAACGCATCTGCGCAATCACCAAGTATTAAAGTGCAGTGATGTGTCGGTGTCGGTGTGTGTATTTGTGAGTGCTAAGAAAGAGAAAAAAAGGAAGCAAAGAAAAAGGGCGACGCCGTTGCCTTCGCTGCTGCCTCCGCCGCCACCACCAACAGAACGTCTTGCTCATATCGTTTCAAGTAAAAAAAAAAACAACATAAAAATGCCGGCAACAGCGATTTTTGAGTGCGCTTTACTTACAGTAGAGGTAAAAAAAAAGAAAAGTGCAAGAAAAAAAAAAAGAGACCAAAGTTCATTTACACCAGAATTATAATTTGTTTTGTTTTGCTGTTGATTTGTTTATTGGCTGTCGCACACACACTCGCAAGTGCGCATAAGTGTGAGTGTGTGTTTAGTGCCAGGCACTTTTAATTACGATTCGTGACAGTCATCATGACGTTTGTCTAATGATGTGTGTGAGTGTGTGTGTGTGTGTGTGTGTGTGTGTGTGAACGTGTGTGAATTGCCAAAAATCGCGCATTTAAACCGCAAAATGAGTAACTTATTTAAAAAGTAGTGAGAGCAAGACAAACTTCAACTTGGCTTTAACGGCACTCGCATTCGTATTTGCTGAAACAGCAGACGCGCCTTTCTACGTGTGTTTGTATGTGTAACGTTTCGCTGCTGCCTCGCGCTGTTGGCAAAACAAAAAGGAATGAAAAAACCATTGAGCGCACACTGAAGCAAAAGCGCTGCAAAAATGAAGTGGGAAGTGACGGTGAAGCTGACGGTGAAGCTGACGGCGACGGGCCTACGTGCTGGCTTCGGTCTGGGTTGGCTGCCTGTTGGCGCTTTGCCTCCATCTGTCGTTCCGCGTAGCGTATTCGTATTCGCATTGTTGTTGTCAGTGGCGTAGTTAGCTTGTTTCGGATGGGGCCGATCCTTTTTTTGACAAGAACTATCGAATAGCAGCTTGCTTCCCGTCTAAACTTAGTAGTCAATATGGTCCTGGTGTGAGCAATTCCCAGCCTATTTTTTTAAGGCTTATTCGTTTTTTAATACAGTATCAAACGACCCAGTGGTGCCGCCGACAGTCACAGTTATTTCAAACACCCTTGTCAACCATCTTCTAATAAGAGTATCCAGACTTGCGTGACAATTTCTGGAATAAGGCTTTTTTGACTGTTCGTAAATATTTCCAAAAGTGGAAAGGTTTTTTGATTCGCGACGACACCTTTAAATCTCAACTTTTTTGATGTAGAATTGGTTACATATTTAAAAGGTGTATGAATAAATTTAGATGTGACTTAAATGCAATGAATATTGAAAAGCCAGGTTAGGCGGAACCGAAAAAAAATTTCATATTTAATCCCACAAACCAAATAATTCTTCTGCCACCTCTCAGCTAGATTGGTAATACTAGTTCCCAAAGCCTATTTCCGTTGAACGAAACATGCTTTACTAGGCAAGTCCTCCTGAACACGAGTAACCTTATTTTGAAATAGTGTCATAGGAGGGCCTTTATGTTAAAAGATTAACGCATATTAGACTTAACTAGAAAGATATTTTGTAAACTAATGTAATTTGTAATCTTAATAAAAAAGTTGCTATCATAAATTTCGTAGACTTATGTGGGGATTGATCCCCTAACTCGTCCCCACCTATCTACGCTCCTGATTGTTGTTGTGGTTGATTTTATATGTATTATATCTTTTTTGCGTTGCATTTAGCCTTCAGTTTCCGGTTATGAAGGAAGCAAACGGGTTCGGCTTTCCTGCATTTATTATATGCACTTTATTGTAATTTCTGTTTTGCGTCAATAATGCAGCTGCTGCTCTTCATTACATTCCAAAATTCACAATTGTGTACTTAACTTCTAGAGCGTTTCCAGCTTGTATACATGTGTTAAATACTAGACGCATAGTTGAAGTTATGCTAGACTCTTAATGTGAAGCGTTGAGCGTAACGCTACAAACGCTTTGCCATAGCTCATCATAATTAACCTCTCAACCGGCTTTCTGCGTTATGCGTCTGCTTCTCTGTCATTGCCTGCTAACCCGCTTGCCTGTCTGTGCTTAGGCCTCGTCATACCTTACCTCTACAGCATACCGTTCATTCGTTTCTGAAGCCAACAACCTTCATGATGTTCCATAGTAATGCACCACAAATCAGGCATTTCACGTTTCTTTGACGTTTTTCTTCGGAATTTTATTGCCACTCGAACGTAGAACGGACGAAGGGAATGTTATAGTAATCGTTTAGCATTTGCACAGCATTTTTCGCTTGTGCTTATCCTTGATAACGGTTATGGATAATCCAAGGTAGGATAAGTCTCGTAAAAATTATATTCAATTGATTTAAAGAGCGGGACGCCATGCTCCTTAGAAATTATTTGGCAAGCTAAATTTGACATAAAGATGCGCCGAATGTATATGCTGGTACTTTTTTTGTAAACAAAGTACAAAGTATCCCACCGCTTTAACTGTTTAATATATTTTTAATCTGGCTTTAGATACCTTTTTCTGTTACAAGTATTTGCTTGCACCCCTAGCTTACTACCGTAATGCTGATCCAATTTGAACCAAGCTTTTGCTTCAATCAGATGTCTTAACTAGATCCCATGGCTATTATTGCATCATCACGTTCGAGAAACTTTGAGATGTGTATAATTACAATAGATTACTTACAACATCCATTCCAAAAGTACTAATCTGTATTTCAAAGTAGATCTTTTAAAATTTCCACACGATTGCTGATACTTATAGATACAACAATAACAACTTGTGTACTCGCTTTTCAACTTTGGCTTCTTTTGTCTTGGCATTTCGAGTTTGTTCTTCTGTTGTTTTGCTTTGTGTTTTTTTTTCTTTTCTGGTTATCATTCAAACGCTCGTTCTACAAGAGCGTTGCCGCCGCTGCATAAGCCGAAAAACAAGTTAACATTTACGGCCAAAAATGGCCAAGACCACTTGGCTTTATGGGCAAGAGCATCGTCAAAGATGGACTGAGTGAAATAATAGCAGCTGCTGGGACGGGCGGACGGACGGACGGACACAACGGAAACCAGCAACCACAGAAACAACAATAAAAGCAGCAACAACAACAACAAATTTGAGCTTCGTCATTATTTGCAATTATCGACAGTTTGCTTTGGTTCTTTTTTCTCTTTATTTGTACGCTAATTTGTTGTTTTTGTCTGGAAAGTTATCGTTATCGTTATTGTCGTAGTAGTGGATTTCTCTTGGTTTTGTTGTGTTTGCTTTAGGATCAAAAACCTTTGATTTTCAATTTAGCATTTATGTATTTTTGTTTGATTTCTCTTTTCTATACAAATTCGCTAGGCTTTAACCTTAAAGTTTTCAATGCCGTCAGCGACAGAAACGTATCGTATCGTATGTTGTCGGCAGTGAGTGAATGAGTAAGAGATGCAGAGAGTCAGCTTATGAGTGAGTGAGTGAGTGAGTGCTTCGTCAAGGGCTATGGGCGGGGGCAACGCTGTGGGGCGGGCCCATTCAGCAAAGTCATAATAAATAAATAATACACAAAACTGTCACGTACACACAAACACAAATGCTTTCGTAGTCATTTCCTTCCTTCTCGGAAAAGTAAACAAGAAGTTTATACATACATATATGCATGGGTGTATATGTGTGTCTATAAACAAATAGACTCATTCTCTAAAATATACTAATCAATGCATGCATATAGGCAAGTGCATGAGATTTGTATTTATAAATGTGTGTAATGCATTCATCGAAGAACGAGCAGTGCAAGCTCATGGGGTGTTCAAACCGATAGAATTCAAAAGAAATGATGCCTCTTTGCAGCAACCAAAGATCGAACTTCTGTATAAATTTCTATGTAGCGAAATTAGGGTTAACTAGCAGCGACATATCATATTAACATCAGCTCTAAACAATATGAATAATTCAACATCTTTCCTCTTTTTGCTATTAGTTTTGCACGTATGTTTAATGTGCTGCGTTCCACTGTGCAGCTGTCAATTATTAATAACTTATGCACTTTTGATTCATATAGTATAAGTGTGGTGAGCGGGCTAGAGAATACCAACGCAGCAGGTCACAGCTTGTCGTATGAGGCGACTTATAATGACACTGGGTTCTTTTGAGACCAGCAGAGCCCCCTCAGGCCGTTAAAGGGTTGTGCGTATGGTTTGGAAAAGTGTACGTAATACATCGACACATAAAGCAACTAAACTTCAAAGTTTATTTTAATATTTATGTTTAATTTTTTTGGTTTACTTTTTTAAGTCATTTTGTTTAGCATGCAAATTCGTTATTTGTTATTGCTAAATTCGCTTACAAGCGCAATTTAAGATTGTGCCTTTTTAATTTTGTATTTTTTTTTGCAATATTGCTTTAATATCTGCGTGCTAGCTTTTTTTTTTGTTTGTTTATTTTATTGTTGTCGTTACGCTTATACGGCGTTCACACTTTCGTTATATTGTGTGCAACTTTTTCATACTATGGACATGCATAGTAGCGAAACTACAAAAGAGTAATAAATTTACATGCATTCGTTTTTTAAAAAGCTTGTCCCCAATTTTCTATTCAAATTTAGTTGGCTGTTTACAGAACACCAAGGAATAACTCTAAATTTTCCAATTCTAATTTTAAGCTAAAAAAAAGATACAGTGACTAAGCAAACTAACCAACAAATTTGCATTTATTAGCATAATTTGTCAAAAAAAATCACAAATGACGAATTCTCTCTTTGTATATAAGGCCAATTTATGTAAATGTATTTTGTACTATTACATTAAAAATGCTGTAAGTAAAGATTATAACTGGTACTTCGTCTGCCAATAAATAGGTTTATATCATTAGCACTTATATATTTTTTTAAAAGTAAAATTGACGATAAATAAACGCATAAATGATAAACGCTTCCATGTCATTTAAACCTACTGCAAAAGAACCGGCTTTTGATGACGAAGCTTGCTATTGCAACAAATTCACTTCACTAATATGAGTCAAAGAGTCATAGAAGCTACAAAGTTTGGTATTTATGTTGTTTATGTCTTTATGTTGTTTTTAGCGGCTCTTCTGAGTCGGACACAACAACAATGAAGAACCATAGAGAAAATGCATTCTATAAAAAAGGTATTTGGTACACAGACGGGTTTCTAGCATATACGAATGCATCTGTCAGAACCTATGAACATACATACACAGCCGCTTCCAAGCTGAACTTTACGCCTAGGCAAAGGTGTTCGATGGAACAAAGTCTAATGTGTCCTATCGCAACTTCTTCTTAACTGGCCATAACAAAGCGTTATCGGGTTTCGGCCTGATGTAAATTCATTCTTTTATTGGAAGTGTGGTTTTACGTGGTGAATCCCAAACCCTACGCACAACCCTTTTCAGGCCTGGGGTGGCTCTACTGGTTTGAAAGAACCCAGTGTCATTGTTAGTCGCTTCATACGACAAGCTTTGACCTGCTGAGGTGGTATTCTCTAACCCGCTCACCTCCTTAATAGACATTTTGTGGCATTGCAAGAAACATTGTAAATGAACGACTGAAATAAGAAGAACAGACAGGCCAAGCTGCTTCTAGAACTTAAATAGGACGCTGAATAGTTTGTTTACTACATATTGTAGATTGAAGCGGAACACTTGAGAAATCTGGGCATTAGCAGCACACATTTAAGCCTTGTGCACTTAAGGGATCTCATTCTCTAGGGAGAAGCGATAGAACAAGCCCAGTCGGAAATAGGACAAGTAAGCTTAATATGGGGTCGCAGTGCACTACACCCTACATACATTTTGTAAAATTATTGAAAATAGCTGCAGTATGTCGTTTCCCAAAAGGTTGAACAAATGACCATCTTTAACAGTGTTCGATATACGCAAATATATGTACCTGCTGATTCTTACAGTGACCGGATTAGCAGGGAAAGGGACAGCAAATAAATTCTGCGTTTTTATGGTAACAAAATTTCTGTCTACTTTACACGTTCGCACAATTGCGCGCTAAAAACTGCAGGTGTGAACAGCGTATTGCCAAAACGCAACGACGGCAAAGAAGAAAGAAAGCGATTCCCCTCTACCATTGAACTGGTTTGTGAAGGCAGCCGCTGTCGCTGCCCCTGCCTATATCGGGGAACAGAGCACCGTAGTCCGTCCGTCCGTCCGTCCGTTCGTCCGTCCGTCCGTCCGTCTCCCAGCAACGCAGACACAGATTTATTTATTTTGATTGTAGTTTGTTTTTATTATCGTCTTCGCTTGTTGCAATGCGTCAGCAGCAGAGCGCGTGTGTGTGTGTGTGTGTGTGTGTGTGTGTGTGTGTGTGTGTGTGTGTGTGTGTGTGTGTGTGTGAAATGTAAAATCGTTTCGGTTTTACGCCCAAACCGTAAGAAATGCGCATTGCCACACAATACACACGTGACAACAGGGTACGTTGTTTTATCGAGCAACGGATATTATTGCAAACAATTGTTTTTGTTTCAGCTGGCATTCCAAAATCGTTATTAACTAATTGGCATTCGGTTTTTGTTTACAGTTCAAATAACAACAACCAAGCGTAAATTAAACACACAAACAGCAATTAAAAGAAGCATTAAAATTATAAACGAAAGAACGTAACGCTACAGTTAAATTCATAAAGTAAAGAAGTAGCAGCAAATCCAGGAACATTGCAAACAAGGATCCGTAGCGAAAACAGCAGAAGGAACAGCAGCAACGGCTTCACATTGGACATGTCATGTCAGCAAGTGTCAAGATTCATTACAACAACTACAACAACAGCAAACTCAGCAGTAGCAACAAATTTAGCAACTAAAAGAATTGCCACACAAACGCTAACGCCAACGTTGACGCCCGTGGAGAACAAAGTCGCTGCTACCGTGAAAACGACGTCAACGCCTGAGGATCCTTATGTTTTTACAGAGACTGTTTCAGCCACACCGCCAATTTTATTTAATGCACAGGTAAGCAGAGTTTATATGCAACGTTGTTTGCACTAGCCTAGATTTGCATGAGTTTCAGCAGCGATTCTTGCATGCAGTCTGAACACGATAAATTACACTAGGCAACAAAGTTGTTTTCAATTTTATGAAAAGTGTCCGTGGACAAATTTCACGAGAACAGCGAACAGTGAGAATGACAGTTTTCCCATCTCTCAAAGTTTATAGAACTTCGTAATTTTCAGACTGATATCGATGAAATGCTCGCAAAGAATGAGTATTGAAATCAGATAAGACATAGCAGGAAATTTACCTATCCGATAAATATGTGTTTAGTAAATAGTGCGATTTATAAATATAAGCGATTTCGTTCACCGCCGAATATAAGAGATGAGCATACCTCAAGAACAGTAAGGATGCCAAGAAATTATTTCTATCACCTATTATATTTACGGAATGAAGAACATTATATAACAAGACATTATATAATGTATAATTATATACAACCAACCTGATAGTGATAGTTGACCCCGATTGGCCTTAATGGTCGTGAGGCGTTGAAAAGGAATTTGCTATTTAATTTGATAATCTTAACATATATATACATATATATGTATGGCATCGATTTATGTAGTAATTGTTAATCGATAATGCAGTACTTGGTTATAACAATGTAATAGACAGTTGCATGCCATTAATATGAGGCTCAAAATGAGTTCATATTATATTTGAATATAATTTATGAACGTAGGTAATGCTATATTTTTTTCTAAGTGCACTCCTAAAGTGAAATCGAACTGTTTATATAGTGTAAACATGGCTTTTTAAAGTGTCCTATGAACAAAGCATTGTACAACACTAAAACTGCAGATTCATAGACAAATTGAAGTTATATTTGCGCAAATCTATCCTAGTGAAAACGCCGTTTTATTTGAAGTGTTTTTCAAAACTCTTTTGTTGTTTGTCTTGCAGAAATCGCGAACCCGCTTAAACGAAGCGCAGCACATCAAAAACAATTACATTAACAGCACTAACAACAAGCAAGCATCAGCAGCAAATACAAAGGCAAGCATTGTTATAGCAACAACAACAACAACAACGGCGCCGCTTGCACAGTTGAATGGCACAACAAATTCCCCAGCAGCAGCAGCGGCAGCAGCAACAGCGACAGCAGCCAAGACGCAGGCGTCTTTAGCTGCCGTTGGCCCCAACAACGCAGCAATACCAGCAGCGGCAGCAGCAGCGGCGGCAGCAGCAGCTACAACAATAACAACGAATTTCAATAATGTCACGCAATCTCATAAGCAACAACAAGCAACGCAGTCGCATTCGCAATTGTCATTGCAGTTGCAGCCGCAATCCAAGCAAGCGCCACAAACGTCGCCGAAACGTGCCACCAATGTTTGTGTAGTGCGCCCTCAACAACAACAACAGCAGCAGCAGCAGCAACAACAACAACAGTTACAGCAGCTCCATCAGCAACTGAAGCAGGAGAAACGAGCACCACCACCGCTCTATACACACACGCCCTCGCTGTGGCAAACTCCGCTCATCTTGGACACTGGCACAACAACAACTTCACTCAAGCAAACGCTGCTGTCGCCCGTCGCCACAACACCGCCGCTTGCGCTTGTCAGCCCGCCCACTTCGCCCGCCTCGTTACCCTCGCCAACGGCCGCACAACCACCGACAGCCGCTGTAACCGCCATGGTCTCACCCATTGTAGTGCCAGCCTCGCCGCCTAAGGCAGTAGTAGGCGGCATGCCTTTGCCGCCCTCCAAATTTCATCATACCACACTGGCGCAACACTTGCAGAAGGTTGAGTGTTTGCGAAAGAAGAAGAACTTGCCGGCAGTCTGTATTAACAATAACAACAATAACAGTGTGGAATCGCTCAACAAGCCAGCAATGGCCTTCAATTTAACGCAACCGCCACCACTGACGGTGTTCAATACGGAGGCAACTGCTATGACGCCGCGTTTAAATACAGCACCACATAAACATTCCGTCAGCGCTGCTGCAGATGACACTGATCTAAATGACATACCGGTCAATGTCATCTTTCGCAAGCCGCCTGTGATGTTGAACGGTGCCGCTGTGGCTGCTGCGCCCAGTGTCGGCAAACTGCTAACCACACAGCAAAAGCCGAAAAGCGTCAAGATTATGCCGCATGCTATGAAGCCAGGCGCCGTATCACCTCTTACGCCACCAACACCGCCTACACCGCCGCTGACAAATCTCTTTCCGAAAAATGTCAGCACTACGCTGCCAATTACCACAATTTCACATGGATCCGCACCTGCCATCAATGCCAAACCTATGCACGCATCGCTACCACCTCTCCCTCCACCACCAAAAACAAACTTTAACAAAGAACAAACGTCTTCCAAAGTTGCCAATGCTGCCGCCACCAACGCTGCCACCGCTGTAATCGTTGCGCCCAAACGTAAAACGCCGGGTGTCCATGCTGGGGTATGCGCTGCTGCTGGCAGAAAAGGCAACAAAAATACCGCCGCCAAAAAAAATACTGCTGCGCTTGCGGTTCAAAATGTATCGTCGCCTTCGGCGCAGTCACAGCAGGTGCTGGCAAAGGCAGATGTGGCGCTAGATCCAGCTGCAGCCCCGCCGAAGCCAGCACAACAGAATCAGCAGCAAAGCAATATATCGCCGCGCAGTCGTGCCGCGCTTGAAACAGAGAGTGAGCCGGGATTTAAAGATGTGGCATATATATTGCAAAAGCAATGGCTCTTGCCGCAAAAAGACCTCGGATCGGATTCGCCTTTATCACCCAGCAATCGTCGTGAGGAGCGTATTGCGGTTCGTAAGGGTCTACTACGTCGCCAGGCGCTGCAACTGCTATCCACACGTTCATTACAGGAAGCGCCCATGAGAGCAGCTCGTCAGCGGCTTAGGTGCGTGCACAATCTACTGCTGAAGTATAAGAATCATAAGTTCGAGCCAGCAACGTAAGTACCAGTACTTAAGGAGGTGGTTTGTAAGAAGTGATAATCTTTTTTAATGTGACGACTTGGAACAATATAGCTTCCCAGTTATCCCCATTAAAATCTATATTAGCTCACGAACTACATCATCTAGTCTAGTTAACCTATTAGACAAATACAATATAATTTTTTTTCTTCTGACTTTAGCGCCATTGGCAATCGCTGCTTGGCACCCGCTTGCAAGGAGCTCACTCTTACCATGGCCGCGCATTGTGAACGCCACATTGTGAACAACACAACGCAGCAAATATTCGTGCCCTGCGTGGCCAAACGCGTTGATGGTTCCACATGCCAGGCACCAGTCTTTGACGTTGTACATGCGCTGGCACTTTGCCCCACACACAGTACCCTCCGTGCGGCAATGGAGCAACCTAGCCAGCAGCAACAGCAGATGCAGCAGACCTTCATGCCGCTGCCACAGACAACCGCTACAATGCAGCCGGTGGCGCCAATACCGACTGGCAAGCGAACTGCTACAGCGGGACGTAAACGTAAACCCAATGCCAATCCTGTGGGCAGGCCATTAAAGCGCGCCAAGAAGCAATTGGAAAAACAAGCCGCATCATTGGTAACGGCACAGTATCCGCTAACGTCGACATTGCAACCGACTTCGGCAGTGCTGCAGCGCAAGAACAGCACAACCTCGTTGGAATCCATTGCCAGCAACTCGCATTCATCGGGAACACAACTTCCCTACACGCCCCATACCCAGCAGCTGTGCAATTCAAATCTCAACAGTAACCCGCTGTCCATTCCACCTGCACTGGCGCCGCTTAGCGATCAGAACGGCTTTGCAGATTTGGGCAAGTTTGAGACAGAGCCACTGGACAATCACTTGTTGGGTGGGAATGTTAATCTGCTGGCGGACAACTTCAAGGCGGATGAGATAAGTCAGATTGTAGCACAGTTGACGGCTGCAACCGGCGAAGTGAATCACAATAATAACAGCTCGCACTTTAACAATAACAATATGCACTATAATAACAGTTTCCCATCGTTTAATACGGCCTTTGGACAGCCACTTAATGGTAATGTTGTGTCAGCTATGGGCAATACTGCAAGTCTGCTAACGCAAGACATGTTTGGCATATGCGAGAATAGCTCTGCCTATGCCAGCTCGGAGGACACAGGATTGGGTGGCCTCAGCGAGTCGGAACTCATAGGCGCTAACGATGCTGGTAAGTGTGACATACGTTAAGCACTAGATGAAGCCAGACTCACTATTTTTATTGTTTACAGATGATATAGCATTGAATGGCGCCCACTTGTTGGAAGAGCATGATCTGGTTAATGTGTTTGATACGCTGCCCGAAGATGCGTTCAATGAACTTTTCCAATCCGGTGTGTATTTATCCAAAATCTTTAGCTTTTTATGTACTAATTTATGTGTGCCCTTCGCAACATGCGCTGTGCAGTGCAACAAGACGAGTGCGAGGCCATGGATCGGGCCCTCGAAATTGCCGATAAAAATCTCAAGAGTCTACAGCAGACTATCGGCGGTTCAGACAGCGCTTTCCTTAACGATTTGCTTGACGTCGGCGATGATTTGCTAGTGAACGCGGTGTCGTCAGTTATGAATTCGCCGAACACGTCGGGCATCGATGCGTCCACGCTATTTGTGGACAGCAGCGGCGGCGGCAATAGCAGTAGCAATAGCGTCATCAGCGCTGGCCAGCTATCGAATGGCTGCACGCCGTCAGCCGCTGTGGCGGATATACGCGGCCTGGTTCAGACCTAATGCAAAGGGCCTGAAATACCGGGCCGACTATACGCTCACGTTAATACGCACATGCACCCATATACGCTTCAAGCGAGAAGCACAGTTTTCGCTGTGTGACTTGCAACTTTCAAGAGATCTTTCAAGAACAGACAGAATAAGGGGAAAATAACACAACCATAAAACAACAAAATTTTCTCACTGAAGGTTTAATTAACTTCAATTGGATTTCGAGTTTTTTGCTTACTTTCCATTTGCCCTTTTCAGACACTTCTATAGGAAATAATGCTGGAAATGTGGCAACACCAGCATTAGTTCTTTACTTACACTAAAAGTTTTATCTTCTTTAATTTCTATATACATATATGCCCGCAAGAGCATATATTTAAAGGCAAAATATATAGATATGCGTTTAATGTAAAAACTAAAAAAAAAAAAATATATATATATATAAAACAAAACTAAGAAAAACTCACAAAAAAATGTCAAATACAAGGTTTAAAAGAAATAACAAAAAAAAAGCTAATATAAAACAAAAATATTTATGTAAATTCGCTTAAAACTTTAGCCTTAAACATCCTATTTTAGTTTTATTTTTTAGTAGAGAAGAAGCCAACGCGTAGAGTGCAGCTTTATATAGGCCACACGCACAGTGTGGCAAGCACGTCAAAACCATTAGTACGAAATCTTAGCAACAAATTTGAATTAAAAGCGAGACCGCAAGAGCAAATGAGAGCAAGTTAATTTTTAAGTAAGCACCTTTTTTTTTATAAGTTTTTTAAACATTATGTAAGCGCATTTACAAGCACACTTTAAGCATGAATTTTTAGTTTTGGTTTTTGTGTTTTCGATGAGTAAAACAACATACACACATCTCTACACACACATTCATACACACACACACACATATAAAACGTACAAGGGACTAGTTTGAAACCGCGAATCGTATTACTAAATATACATACATAATATATACATATATATAAATAATAATATAAACTTTATGTAATTAATATATATATACAAAATAACTATAAGGTTTATTTTAAATACAAAATTGAATATTAGGTTCGTTAACATGCAAAGAAACGCAGCCATGAATTTGGTTTTATTTAAGTTTCTTTTACAGAACTTTGCTGCTAACTTATTTACTGTTCGATTTTGATTTAGCCTAAACAATTTTTTAAGCAACATTAGGCTGCCACCACTTTGAGGTTTTACTTTTCGTTGGTCTTATGAATTAAAATGTAAATTAACAATTACTACTACTATTATATACACAACTTATGTTTAGATATTACTGTAATAAAATGTAATTTTCTATAGTCTAATAATACACACACACACACCAACACACAAGAAAAACGTTACGCTTTAAAGTAAATATAAAAAAAAATCATGTAGAAACGAACATGAAAAAGCCCAACATTCTCATTGAACTGTAATTTGTTATCATTTATCATCTTTTCAAGTATTAAACAAAATTAATTTAAAATCAAAATTGAAATTAAAACATGTTTAAACACATCGCTTATGAAGAATTTCATTTGTCTACAAGATTACTACTTTAAAAATATAATGGACAACACAAAAACAAACTTTGTAATATATATATATATATATATTATATGTGTTGTATATCTCTCTAACTCTTATATAGTTGTATGTGTATGTATACTTTCTTAATGTAATGGATTTATGGCATAATTTCCGATTCTGCACTTGATTTCTCCACTAAGCAGCTCATCACTGTGCAAGTGAGGCAAAAAACAACAAAACTTGTAAATCTATTTAGTAATTTTCTTATATACTCAAAAACCCACTTTTCTTACGTTTTGTATTGAAGTAAAAAAAAAAACAGTTTTTTGTTTAGTTTTTGTAATTTTAAGTAAAGAGAACTCCCGAAGTACCCTCTGGTTTCAACTTTTTATTCAGCTCAGTTCAAATTTGTTCAAGTTTTTCGATATATGGAGTACATGTCATTTATGTAATTTACGTGCATTTTTGTGATCTAATTTGTGTAATTAAATATGTTAAACGAAGAAAATGAAAAAAACAAAAAATATATGAAAATAAGATAAAAACAAATATTGATTTTACGGCAACTGAATATTTTACCCCAACAAAATATAATATTTTTAGTAAAAAAAAAAAACAAACAAAAGTATATCGTTTTGTTATTTAACATTGGATAAATTCTTACGACGCGTTGTAGATTTGCAAAATATACTCTCTTTTAAGAGGTTTCAATGCTTTGAAATAGTAAAAAGGTTTATTGCAAAAAGTAGTGAATTCAAAACTAACATAAATGAATCAGCTTAACAATAGATCTCATAACATTTCTCTTGTATTGCAACTTATTGACTAATAACACTGTCCGACACTGAAAATACACCCAACAAGTAACATAGTGTAGGTTGTACATCGGTTCGAGCAGCTTTTTTTTGCTTTATACGTAAATATATTTATAATTCCGCCATTTTCCTCCCGATTTACATAGTTTAATATGGTTAAGGAAGCAGAAAGACGTACCTCTTAACCCTAACTTGTTTTAAACACACTCTAAGCGACTAAGGTTTGGACGGAAAGAAATCGATAGTATCGAATCTTTTCGAACCGATCGATAGTATCGAATATTTAAATTCAAAATTTTGGTGACGTCATTTATGAACTGGAGCTGCAAAAACAATCGATAGTACTATCGATATATTGAATTTTACATTTGAGTCTCACTATCGATAGCTTAAAGCCACATGCCGGCAGTGTCATTTCTGTTTTGAATCTGCAACTAACAGGCGTGCATCAACCACATCCGTTATGATCTCGCTAATAATTCCTGCTAGAAAGTCACTTTGCTTATCCAACCTTCTCAGGTGCCTGAAATGAATATTGAGACTCCAGAGCCGCGAACATCAAAGCCAGAGATAACAATGCATCCCTTGTTTCAGTTTTAGAAGCAAACATTGCTAGCATTGCAAAGACGAACATATCCGACGCTATTGCAGAAATGCACCAGTACTTTGGAAACATGCATTCTCCCCACGATAGCCACCTCCTAAAATACTGGAAGATAAGTAAATTAAGCCTTTTCCACGGAATCAGAAAGGAAGTTCAGGAGGAAGCCGGCTTTCTCAAATCGAAGCAAGTGGACATGCTGTTGTTTGTGATTAGGAACATTTAAAGCTCCCAATGATCTCATCTTTAAATTTATAAAAGAAGAAACGTACAAGTTTGAAAAATGATGACTTGTAATAACTTCCATAAAGCTACATAACGCAATAACTTAACATTTTGTTATGTCGATTGAGGCTTTTCCTTCGTATTACCAAAAATTATATTTTCAATTATTAGTAAGTCTTACCATTGGATTTTTATATATATTTAACTACATCTTCAGTAAATTGAGATGTAAAGAAATAATCAAACAAACAAAAAACCGATAGTACTATCAATAGTAGCGAATCTTAAACTATCGAATGGCGCGACTAGCGATAGATTTTCAGACTGCTACATCACGGGAAGGATGAGGCTGGAGCCAAGGTAGACAAAATCCTTGACAACATCAAAAGTATTTTTCAACGTCAATCTGAAATTCCAAACGCTGTGTCTCTGTATTCGAAGATAAACCCACCCTGACAGATTCTTTTTCAATAGCCACAAAGGCTCCGGTAACTGCTAGTTTGGTACGACCGACGATATCGATATCATCTGCAAGGAACTGAACACCTTTATCGAATACAGTCCCGTTCCAATGTTCTTCGGCCTTTCGTAACAGAAGAGGACATCGCCTTGTCTGAAGTATCAAAGGGGTTGGAGCTGCGTGTGTTGCTCTACGTCATTCTGCATAGTCGTGTCAACTTTGGATGGATTCCAAACTCCGACAGTATATGTCATACACGAAAACTGTTACTTCATTGCTGCGGCTGTTTTAGCGACCGAAGCGTTTCTTGCTTGCAGCTGTTTAGCGACTTTAGTGGATATACTTCATTATGTGGCTATGGCCGTTTAGGGAGCTAGCCACAGGTTTTTTTGTTTTTTGTTTTCCTTCCGTCGCTTTTGCGTTAGTGGAAACTCGAAACACGCGCTTTTCATGAAATGATATTTTGATTTTTAAAACAAACCAATTTAAAGCTATCAAGCTGTGAAGTAGTCTTCTTTGCATTATTTGTTAATTAATTAAAATATAAAAATAAATTTAAAAAAACATCCAAAAACAGCTGGCACAGAAATAACTTGATTACTTTGTTTTGTTACTAGAAAACGAGAAACGATCTGCAAAAAGCGTAAATTTATATTTAGTAAGTACTTTTACCTTTTGTGTTTTTCCATAAAAGAAAAAGGCTAGCCTTGTTTTCACTATCGGAGAAGTCTGCTTCTTTTCAGTCAGGGAACACATACTAATAGGAAAGGGAAGGGTAACAGGAAGGGTATCGGGAAAAGGAAGATGAGTTTAAAAGGAATATGATGAGGAATATGATCTACCTATAAAGGGGCAAGGGGTTGTGAGCGAATCGAGAATGGGGCAGTGTTGAACGTAAATCATGTTGTTTCATCTTATAGCTCTTGGAATGATGATGATTGAGAAGAAGTAGAAGAGAAGGATCTAGAAGAGCATGAACTACCTCGATAGGGGCAAGCGTGTTGCAAGCGAAGCGAGATGGGGGCGAAATACAACATAAATAGGGTTGTTTCATCTTATAGCTCTTGGAATAGGACGAGGAAGAGCATACAACATATGTCGGGTTGTTTTGTTTTATAGCTGTTGGAATGAGGATGAGGAAGAGCAAGAGGAACAGAAAGAGGAAAAGGAACAGGAAGGGGAAGAAGAAAAAAAAGGAAGGGTAAAGAGGATGTATAATATAGCAATAGGCTATCCCTCGAGAGGGGCAAGGGGGTTGTCGAGCGAAACGAGCAGGGGGCGGAGACCACTAGTCATTTTGAATTTGTCCCAACATCTATGTTGAACATCTTTTTAGGTCAGTTTTATGCTTTTAATGCTATCTTAGAAACCAATTGCCGGCCCTAATTTTAAGAAACAAAATGCAAAGGCTGCTAGATTCTCATATAGTGAAATTAAAGGTAAACAGTTAATAGGACTAACAAAATTTTATTTTTCAGACATAGGAGCCACAAAGTACTAATATTTACAAAACATAAATAAGTGTTTCAAAAAAATTACTCAACTTTCGGATTAAAAACATTTTTGTATTTAAGTTTCCCGCATATAACTACTTATGCAGGAACTAAAGTACAAAAGTGGTAAGTAACTCCTAAATCTGCAGTACAGAGGCTAAACAATAAACGTACTAACCGCAAGCCATACAGATATTTAGCGGAAACTTGTTTTGTAATACAAATATTACATAGAGAAGACCTATTTTATTCTTTAAAGGACATAGTATACTTTTTGGACCCTTTACATTAACAGGTAAGTCCAACAAAATTCTATACCCACAAATTTTTTACAGTATTTACAAGTGTTACTTTTAGCTTAAGTTTTATCTTATATAGTCTATGATAAATAGGTATCTTGGCTGCGCTATAACTCGGTTGTCTCCAGTTTACGTGCTAAGATTTGAGCATTATTCGTTAGTTTGTCAATTTGATTGTATAAATTGAAATGTCGATTAAGATCGTTGCTGTGATTGAAGAGCTTTGCAGTTCCTTTGAGCGTTTCGTGTATATCCTGAGCTCCAACAGCCAGAAAATTATCATCCAAAGAGTCCTGACCACCCAGACTATAAGAAAACCAAGCAAGTCGCTTTTAGCACATACAGTCTATTCAAAACACTTTGTAGCCTACCTTGCATTCTCCTCGGTTTTGAACCATTCGTTCTCGTAACCCTTCAGCCAGATGGGATTTGAGCCTTGAACACTATGCTTGTTTGTATTGGGCACACGCGTAGCCGGCTCGTGAGGGTTTTGCAGCGAAAGTGCCGAATGTCCACCTGTAGCAGGGATTGTAGTTACAGACTAGTTGTATTTTCGATAATCCTTTATTAATACTTACGGAAGATATTCACTTTGGCGGCGCGCAGCTGACGTTTATAGCCTTTGCGCTGGGAAGCACACAAAGCTACTGTGACAACCAGCAAAGTGGCCAGGAACAGATTCGTGAATATTAGCCAGACAAACATGGGTCCTTTGGTCGGACCAGCTATGAGTAGTTCTGCCTCGGCAGGCTGCGTGTCCAGCACATTTAGTTCCTTAAACAGCTCATCCAAGCTTTCAATGTGTGTGTCAATAAGATTGAGTACCTCAGACACTTCGTAGATAGAGTTATCCTCTCGCTCGACTAGATGCATATACATATCGGTCTTGGTTTTGTCCACTGACCCATCCTTATTCTCATGCACTTTAATCTCATCAATGTTTACAATAGATTCGGTTATATTACCGAGCGTGCTGCAAGCTCATACATTATTTCATTGATTACATGTTGCTCAATTCAAGATAATTACCTTCTAAAAGCATCCATTTTGGCGCGCAGCTCATCCGGCTGTAGGCGAAACACAAATCTCACCTTCTGATCTTCTCTCAGCAGATATATAAATACATGCGCCACATCCTTCATCCCTAGCGTATCATTGGCCAGCACCATAAAGTCAAAGTAACCCTTCATGCCGCGCTGTGGATCAAAGTTTAGCTGCACTTCACCCGTTTGAGGGTCCACCAAAAATGGCGCCTTCCGCACATTCTCCAAGCCCTCGGACAAGGTTTGTCGTATTTCCCCTACCTGATAGTAGCTTATTTGCGCATTTGCGCCCTCATCCGGATCATATGCCTCCACACGCATAAAACGCAAACCAAAGTCTGCATTGGTCGTAATGCCACCCGTAAAAATCTTGGAGCTAAAACGTGGCGGATTGTCGTTAACATCCAAGATGCGCACCTGCACAACTACCACACTGCTGTCGCTAGAGGCTACTTTTGCCAGCTGTTGCGGCGCTTCGAGGCTCTCTTGCTCTTCTGCATAGGTTTCGTAGTGCACCAGTCCGTCTTCCGGCTCATGCTCGGCCGAAAGCTCATACTCGGCGCTTATTGCTCGCAGCTGTCGGGAATGCTTATAGCGTTCATAGTCATTTCGTGTCTGACTTCTAAAACCAGCTTGGCGACTGGCCAATATATTTGATTTGTGATCAATCTCAATGCCCATGCGACGGCGTTTTGGCAAAATGTTGTAACCAGTGCTATTAGCACAGTTCTCGGAGGCTTTAACATATAACGTAAAGTTGGCATGAAGCTCGCGATCCAGATCGCGTTCAATAGTTAATATATGGGATTCGGCATCAAGCTTAAAAAAACCCGCCTCATTGCCGAGTATTATAAAATAGCAAACTTGACCGGGACTCTCAGCTGGATCATCCAGCTCGTCCTTGTCTATGGTGTCCGGCAGTTTGATGCGCTCTGCACCGGGATCAGCGTGCTCTGTAAAGTTTACAAAAATCTCATTTACGATGAACTGCGGCTCGTAGTCATTCACATTGCGTATATAAATAGTCAAGTCCAAGTCCGTGCTTAGAGAAGTGGGCAGTCCCTGATCATATGCCTCGATTCTTATCTGTTGTGGGTTCAAAAATATTGGTTAGCTCATGGCTCATTTGAGAACTTGTTTACAGCACATACCTCATGCAGTTTTTGTTTTTCCCTATTTAGTTGCTCCTTGAGATACAGCTCTCCGGAGTCAGCGTTTAGCTCAAAGAGCTTATAGCTGCCTAAGGGATCGGGCTTTAAGCGATAACGTACTAAGGCATTTTGACCCATATCTGCATCGTTAGCATACACTTGTAATATTAATGTGCCCACTGTTGTATTTTCGGGTATGCGCACTGTGGTATTATGTAAGGGATTCACAAAGACAGGCGCATGATCGTTGAAATCGGAAATGCATATGTCCAAAATGTTGTGTACAATATTCGCGGGTTTTCCCAGATCCCTGGTGGTTATGGTCAGGCTGTGGTTTCCAAATTTGTTGCGTAGCGATTTGATGGCGAAAATGTGTGCAGTCCAAAAATCGACTTGTTTGAGCTCGAACAGACCTGCAAAGAAATGGCAATCAGAAAAAATACTAAAAACGACGTATTCGAGGTCTTGGACGTGATGTCCATCGCCTCTTTTAGAGATGCACGTACCATCTTTGTTGCCTTGCGTTATAGCAATATCCAGTCGGCCATTTGGCGTAGAAGCATCATCCGCATCTTTACCCACTATTGTAGCTATGCGGTCGTTTAGATCGTGATATTCCGTAATCAAAACACAGCTGTTGGGCAAGCTTACATCGGGTGCATTATCATTCTCATCTAATATGGTAATGCTGCATAGTAACGGAATGTATCAATATATCTTTAATACAAATTATGGACAACTTACAATATTTGCTTAAAGGCATTGCGACTTTCTCCAGCCAAGAAACCAAATTGATAATTGTCCCAGGCCTCTATGACCAAATTATAGAAATCCTTAGTCTCACGATCCAATTTGTCAGCTATTGTTAACACGCCCGTATCAGCATCAATGGTAAACTTGCCCTGTGAGCTAATGCGATCCATCAGAAAGGTGATCTTGCCAAAATCACCCGCATCCGCATCAGAGGCCTGCACAGTGCCCACACGAGTGCCAACAACTGCATGCTCACTGATCGTATAGTTCTTAGTACCACCTACAAAATAGGGATTATTGTCGTTTTCATCCAGCACCGTTACAAAGACATCCACCAAAGCCGAACGTGGCGGAAGACCCGAATCTGTAGCGCGTACGCTAAAGTTTAGCCACTGGTGTTGCTCATGATCGATCTTGTTGGCCACAACAATCTCGCCAGTTTGTCCATCTAAGTGCACTAGATTACGATATGTGGGATTACCCTCTAAGGCATAGGTTATAGTGCGATTCTTATCCACATCGTAAGCCAGTACATTGGCAATCAAAACGCCATTGATGCTATTCTCGGTAATCGTTTGTCGATAGAAGGGCTGCTTGAACTTGGGATTGTTGTCGTTCTCATCTAATATGTGTATGCTTAGAAAACCCTCAGCCACTTGCTTGCCTTTAACGGCTGCCAAGTCCTCCACAGTAATAGCCAGCTTGATGTGTTCCACCTTTTCACGATCCAATAATTTAACAACTTTTAAAGTACCCTCTAAGGGATCTAGTTCAAATGCAGCTTGGTAGTCATATTCAATGGACTTAACCAGTGCGCCCTCCTCATTACGAGCTTCACAATGTTCCTCATTGAGTTTATAGCGTAATATGGGTTGCTCATCCAGATCTGTAGCTTTTATGCTACATACCAAAGTGCCTACGGATGTGTTTTCTACAATGCTTAAAGCGGGCAGCTCGTTAAGCACAGGCGGCTTATTATTGACATCCTTTATGCTAATGTTGACCGTGGCTGTGTTCATTAGTTGCGAATTACCCAAACCTCCATCCAAAGCAAGCTTAGGCGAAAAAATGAGGTTATGTTAAGCTAAAACTCAAGCTAACCCACATCTATTACTACTTTTACTCACCACAGTTAGCGTGTAGAGTGTGCGCTTGCTTTCGGTCAGATCTGGATCCAAATTGGCGCCTTGTGCCACCGATATAACACCCGACTCTGAGTTTATAATAAACTTATCACTAGCGCCCATTTGTATGCGATAAACGATAGCATTGTTGGGTGAAGAGCCATCACGATCTATAGCTAGCACTTGCATTATGGAACTACCACCAGGCAGATCTTCGGGCACAGTTTTGGCATAGAAGTTCTTTTGGAATATGGGCGGATTATCGTTGACATCTTGCACATAGATAAGCACGGGCACAACTGTCGATAACATGGGAATGCCCGAGTCACGAGCTCGCACGAGTAGATCAATTTCACGAATGCTCGCATCCGCCTGACGCACATGACTACGACTATTGTCTACCAGCTCTTCAAAGTCGAAATGATGCAGTGGCTGCAATAGACCGCTGGACGGATCTATACTAAAGTTAAGACGATACAAGCCTTCAACGATCTCATAGGTAATCTGACTGTTCTCCGTAGCATTTAAGTCCAAATCGCGTGCTTCAACTTGCAGAGGGGTTTCGAACTCTCTTTTGTTCTCCAGTAGCTTGGTTTCGTAATGTCGTTGTAGAAAAGTGGGTGCATTATCATTGACATCCTCTATGTCCAATATGATTTGGGCTGTATTACGATTACCCTGGCCCACATTATCTATGGCTTCCACAGTCAAATAATGACGTGAAATGATCTCTCGGTCAAAGGCCTGTCCACCTGGTTGTTTGATGGTAATGACACCCGTTATGGGGTTTAGGTGTAAACTGTAAAGCGAAATTTGAGATTGTTACATCGAAAATAGGCTATGGTCGTAAGACTTACAGATGTGCTATGCCGCCTCTTAAGTTGAGATAACGTATGCCCATAGTGCCAAAGTCACCCGAATCTATATCGATGGCTTCCACTTTGCTAATAATTGTGCCCATATCGCTGTTTTCCGGCACGCTGGCATTGTAAACCGTTTGCGTGAATTCCGGAAAATTATCGTTCTGATCGCGTATAAAAATTTGAACATGCGCCGAGCTGAAGTATAAGTGGGATGTTGTTAAATGTAATATTTACTAGGGGCATTGAATCAAACCGTAAACGAAATCGCTATCGACCAAAAGTTTTGTAAAAAAACTGAAAAAAATGTATAACTTTTTTTAGTCATAAAATACAATTGTAACTAGGAATTCGCATTGAAAACGTTTACCAATCTTAAACGAATTGCATTGGATGTCGTGAACGAAACTTTGTTTTTGAAAACGTAACCGATTATTCGTTTATCTTCATACCGATATATCCGAAACAAAAATGGAAATTGAACTGTTTAAAATAAGCAACCAAAACCAAAACGGAATTCATAACCAAAATATAAAGTTTTTCAAAGTGTTAAAAAAGATCGATTATATAATCGTTGCGCTTTACGGTTTTGTTACCCATGAGAGTTAGGCATACGTACCTCCAGCGACTAGGCTCGTCCACCTCACGCGCAAATATCGTGAAATTGACTTCCTTGAACTTTTCGAAATCCAAACTTTTTGAGTTCTTTACGCGCAGCATAAAATTTGCCTCATTTACGGTTAATTCCGGTACAATCTCAAAAAGATCATTCTGCGGATCCAGAAATAAGCGAAAAGTGCCATTGTTGCCCTCATCATGATCGTATACTACATTCTGCACTTCATCATCAATAAAATTTAAAGGTGTATTTGATTGAGCATTTTCGTTGATCTCGCAGCGATAAAAAGCTTCCCCAAAAGTGGGAATTTCATCATTTACATCGGTTACAATAATCGTCACCTCAGTACGCACCACGTCTGTCGTTGATTGAGTCTGTGAAGTCTTGGACATTTCTGTGGCGGTGATTCTCAATATGTGTGCTCCATTTACTTGATCACTTTGCTCCTCGCGATCCAAGTCGGTCAGTGTGTACACAACGCCAGTTATGCGGTCTATATCAAAAAGATCATTGGCCTCCATGGCATATATTATTGGATTATTGATACCACGATCACCATCTATAGCGCGCACGCGTAATACACGTGTTCCCACAGCAGCATCTTCGGCTATGCGTGCTACGGCTTGCACTTCCACAAATTCGGGCGGCTGATCTTCAATATCCTTGACTTTCACCAGTATGGCTGCGGTGCCTGTATTCACAGGACCCTGATTGGCTCTATCCACAGCGAGCACGCGCAGCTGATAGAGGCTCTTCTTCTCATAGTCCAGCTCATGTTGCAGACGTAGTATGCCCTTGCCTTGGTGTGTAGTTATGCTAAAGACGTCATTGTCACCATCGAGTTCTTGTAGATAGTACACTACCTGACCATAGGCGCCCTCGTCGGCATCGGTAGCTTCTAAAGTACTTATAACACCTGGTGTGCTATTTTCGGGTATCTCTATGGCATTTTGATAGGGCAAAAAGACGGGCGCATTGTCATTGATATCCTCAACCAGCAGCAGAAAACTTTGGGTCACATAATTGTGATCGCCATAATGATTATCGGTTAGGGTTAACACTATGGCATACTCGTCTTGGGTTTCTCTGTCCAGCTCCTTGGCTAGGAAAACTTGCGCCTCATTGCCACTGGTATTTTCGATTCTGATAATCTCGCTATCATGCGAGTTGCGTTTGCCAAATGTTAAAGGATCGTTGTCGGGATCAAATCCTTTTAGTGTGTATATAAGGCTACCTGTGTGTGTTAAATAAAGCGTTAGATTATAGTCTAGAGAGCCAATTTTAACGGTAAAGTTACATATATATGTATATATATATATATATATATATATATATATATATAAAGTGTCAAGCTTTAATTCTAACTTCGAAGCCCATTTCCTCCCTTTTTGATTTATTTTAAGTTTTTAAAAAGAAAATAGCCTATGCTTGCTGTATGTTAACGATAGACTCACTCTGTCGCGTCAGTTGGCGAGAGAGTGAGGGTTCAAAAGCAACGCCTACCTGGTTAGGTATACCTTGCACTTGACGATAGCTCTACCGCGCAGTTCTTCAACAGTATCACTTTCCATTTCGCTCTTAGGCACTCAATCTTCATTGTCTTTAGTTTTCGCTCTGTGAAGTAATTGCTCTTTGCCTTGTCTGTGTGTATATTACAGGGATTCAAACCGTAATCGTAACCGTAACCGTTATTTAAAACAGGGATTCAAACCGTAATCGTAGCCGTAACCAAAACAACCGATTGAATTTTGAAGCCGTAAACGTACCGCAACCGAAATATATTTTTTAGAAAACCGTTAAACGTTATAATTATTCGAAATAACCGAATTGAGGCCGATATATTTATACCGGTATGGTTTCAGTTTTTCTCCTTGCAAGCTTATATATTTTGTAAGTTGTGCTTCATATTTCGTCATTTTGTGAAGCATTTTAATCTACGTCGCACAGTGGGGCCATCTGACTTCTTATCAGCAATATTCATAGCTTTTGAAGGATGCAAAATTTCCAATGCATGTAATAGAGGATTCCTTAAGCTTCTGCGATACACTGTGATTGCTGCGTGTAAAAAGTGAAACCCTAGGCAACAATCTGTTTAACGCCCCCACTTCATTTTTTTTTTTGTATTTCTCTTTTGGCACTGTTTTTGACATAGAGCAAGAAAGTAGTAGAGTGGAATGCTTGGTCGTTTTATTGAGACTACTTGCTGAAAAGCGTTCAATCACAAGACAGTGCATACATGTTTGCTTTGCTCTTTATCTCGGTTTTGCCTACGAGTAAGTCGGTCTAACAGAAACAGCAACACAAGCAGCCTCACATGTGCACTGTCTTGGATATATAGTCGCTTTTTAGCAAAAATTTGTGAAATTTTTCCAGGATTCAACTCTATTATTTTCATGTTCTTTGGTGTTTGTATAGGAACCGATATAACCGGTATACTGAAACTAATATATTGGTGAATCGAATCGAAACCGATATTATTGAAAAAGAAAACCGAAATTAAAGCGTTTACCGGATCAGAAGTAGCGGTACTGCCGTAATCGAAACCGTATCCGAAATAAGTCTCGGTTTGCATCCCTGGCATATAATCATTGTGTTAGTGCGTTTAACGGGTAATAAATTTCGTTTTGGGAAATACTACCAATCTATACGTACACCATGTTTTAGATATCGCTTGCTTGCCATTTACAAATGCATTTGCACGAGGCTCTAGAACAGGGATCGGCAGGTGCTGCAGAGAAGTTTCGAATGGCTCTGCTGACACAGAAATACTATTGTGATCACATAAATACTGCCAACGTTTCTAATGCCACTACCGATCCCTGCCCTAAAAAGCATTCACACTTACTTTTACTTTATCACTGCTCTACTTATTACTACTTTAATATTAGACTGTTTTGGCGCTACTTACCCACTTTGGTTTCCGGACTTTCTTTCAGTCTAAGGACTATTTCTGACTGACCGTCGATAGCAAAACGCGGCGGTCTATTAGACGCCACTGTGCAGATTAGTGTGGTGAGTATTATTACAACAATGAATTGACTTATAGCTCTAAGGTTCGGGTTGCGACTTGGGCGCGTTTTCAAACGCACTTTCTTATAGTCCATGTGGCAGACCGCCTCATAGGTCAATTCTGACTGATATTCGTTGTACATTTCGCTGTGAATAACTGCTTGCAACTACTGTTGCTGCTACATGTCAGCAAAGTCAAGACACGCAATTAGCACCTCGGACACCTAGAAAATAGACAGAGTGTTACGAAATTAAGCCACATTTTCTATTTGCTAATGATTCTGTCAACGCCTTGGTCTATTTACTGCCCATTAAAATGTGTCCAAATATTTTCCAACTCTCTCACACATTTCATGTGTTACGTGTGGGCCGTGTGCCTTATGACCTTAAAACAGTTTCGCTTGAGAAACTTCAAGTACAGAAACCTAATAAAAGTACAACAAGTACAAATGAGTGTGCGAGTAAAAACAATGCCACAGTGTTAACCGCAAAGTGGTGCTGCGGGTATCTCCAACTGGCTTAAATGGATAGTTCCGAATGTTGGCCATGTTGCTTCTGTGTTCTGACCATGCGGGTCCGGCATTTCTGGTTCTCGGTTGTCGCAACACCGCCAGCAGTGCCTCATTCAATTAAGTCGCACAAATGTTGCTCAATGGGCACGCATGTAGCACGATGCTGCTGCTTATGTATCGTATCTGGTATCTGTAAGTTGCACGTTCGCTAAGTGCGTTGCATAAATCACATTGTGGCATGTTCTATGTTGCCACGGAAGAAGATGTGTGGCAAATGTCTTGCGAAAGTTTTATGTGCAAATTATTCGAGCTGTTTGCTTTTATTGGATTTTTTGGTTATTTAAACCAGAATTTCGCTTAAATTTAACGACTGGAACGTTTTCTACAAAAATATTCAGCAATTAATTTGGTTTTGATGTGCTAGATTCTTGTCTACTACTACAAGAACTCATAAGATCTTTGAAAAAAATGAAAGCAAGTTTTTTAGTAAGATTGTAATTAGCGTTTGTATATGTTTTGCGTTATGAATCATTATAATCATAGTTTTATACTCACTTGTTATATGCCTTTTACTTATTGAAAGCTATTTACATTTTGTTGAATTCTTTATATTCAGTAGACAATCCTTATAAGCTCATTATTACAGTCATAACATATAATTAATGTTATTTATGTCTTCATAGTTAGTCAACTTTTCTTCAAGATAAACTCTTAAGGCTATCAAACAACATTTAACTTCCTCGTAGAATGCTTACCACCCTCTGAAGGGAAAGCTGAGTTTTTGCTTTGCTATCCATTTACCATTGCTGATAATGTATAGAGCATCTCTCATCTGGAAACAACAAGCATCATACAACATTTTGTAACATTTGCTTTCTCTATTTTGAGAATAGGTAAAGCGAGAGAGAGGATTCATTAGGCGCATAAGCAATATGAAAGTGAAGAGCGCAATTAGGCAGCAGATACATTCGGATACAGGAGGGGAGAGCAGACAGAAACAAGAATTACACATTTTCAAAGGTACACTCTACATTTTCAGATTTTCGATTTAAAAATCGTTTTGCTTAAAAGCTTCCTGTTCGCTGGTGATTTATATGATAATCTCTCTTTTAGATATTATACAACAAATTTGTGCAAATAACATTTTTGGGTTTTCTCAAATTTATTATGTTAATACAAACTTACTTTCTTACAAACTTTTTTATTGTCTTAGAACTATACCTTTAAATGTGTGTCCCACCCCGCCCACTGTTCGCTTCGCTTGCCCTACCCTGACAGGGGTCTCCGCCCTATATATCCATACTTAATACCTCATCTTATCTTTCATCTTATCTCGTCTCTCTCTCATCTCTCATTTCACATCTCTCATCTCTCATCTCCCATCTACCATCTCCCATTTCACATCTCCCATTTCTCATTTCTCATCTCTCATCTCTCACCTCTCATCTCTCATCTGCCTCCAAAAGGAGGCATGACAGACTATATGTTTATGTGCAAAAATGATAAGGAGCAATAGTCTAGTCTAAATAGCCATGCCTGTCTTTATGTCCATATGACCGTGTTGGTCTCTGTTTCTCGGAGACTAAGCTATAAAGCAAAAAAATTTTACAAAAATATGCACATTTTCCCGGAAAAGATCAAGTTTATCGATTCAATATGTCAATATGTTACTCCGTTCCCCAGCCACAACATTTGGTATAAGCCAAAGAATGTTGACCCTTTTCCGAATCATCCCCCCTACCACCATATTACAGTTACCTTCATTTCGTCCATACCCCTCAAAGCATCGAAACGAAAATTTGCACTGAAATTTGATTTCCATGGGAGAAATGGGTACAGGGTATTTCACTGTTGGGCACCGTCTTCTGCATACAATTTTTTTTATCTAATCCAGGTCTCACTTGACCCTTAAATGCTACATTCGTTTAAAAAAAGAGTTTTCTTATCATCAGATTATTGTGTGAAGAGTGGTTCCTCTATCTATTAATAGCACCGTTTCATGTTAGTGGGGGTTAAAGGGTAAAATGTTACTAGAGGGTCTAGCTTGGCTAGGGATTCTCGGAGCACAACTTCTTTGTAACTAAATCCGCGGCTGGATAGCCAAAGATAACAGAGAACCACATATACCGCTGGTAATAGCTTAATTTAATCCAAATATTTTAGCAAAATGTTATAATTTTTATGTGCTGTCTTTGCTAATCAAAATGCACTCGATTTCTTAATATTTGCTAATTAATCGAAATGCATGCAAACAAATTCAAGCTAAATATCTTGGTATTTTTTTTTACAATTGCCATACAGACAATGTAGTATGCACATAATGCGTGTGAAAATGTAGCCTGCATCTCAATGTGTGCATCTATCAGATACATAACCATATGAATGCAACTCTTGCCAACTTATTAGTGCAAGACATTGCCATTGTTTGGCTTGAACTCCAACCATCGGTTTCCATTCAAAATAAGAGTAATTGCAAAAACGCCCGCGAACCGCTACTTCACACCTCTAGTAACTCTAGTAGTAATCCTTTGGTAACCGCATAACAAATATGCACGAATGTATCTTAAATTAATTACACAATTTTGTAATTTCCTTTTTATTTTTAATTTAGCAGCTCATTAATGGCCAGCTGGCAATTGATTTGCCGGCCTATTCAAGAGGTTCATAAAAATTGTTGGCCAATTCGAGCTCTTGGCTTTGTAGTTCATTACCATTTGCGTGTTACATCAAACTCTTGGAAAATCGGTTTTATCTCGTCTGGAAAATCATGGCAGACAAGGTCGCTGCTGCTGAATTTCAATGGTATTTAAAACAGCTTTGAGCCACATAGTTGCGTTTATTAAGATACTACTTAAGTGTACATACATATATATCAAGAAAATTAAAAATTCATTTGCGTTTTTCAACTTGATTTCGCTTTCAGCAAGAGCAACTTTGTTTGTGTGCAACGCATTTTCTTTTCAATTTTCCATGAATTTTCTTTAATAGTATTTTATGTATTTGTGGTAATTATGTATTTATGGCCAACGCTTTTGTGTAACGCCAACAATTGGGTTGTTTGGTCAGTTTGCGTTTTAATTTGTGGACGTGAGCGGGTTTCGATGGATCTGCATGGTTAATATTGTACGAGTATCTATATAATTTCATGCTGCAATGATTTTGGCTTCAATTTATACATGAGTAGAGTATACCGGTAATTGAGGCTACGAATTCATACAAAACAGAGTTGTAGCGAGGGTTTGAGGTATACACGAAACATAGTGTGTTCAAAGGAGATTATAGTCGGAAAATCAGTTGATGCCAGACAGATTCTCTGGTATGTGACTGTTTTTTTGTTGACCTATTCCCTAGATTAATTTATCAAAAATGGGAATAACACTGACACAAAGAAGGAAATGAAAAGACATTTGCAACAACATGCATGCCCAAACCCGGAAATGGGCGCACTTGTATGCGATTTTGTGCCTTTAGTTCTTTTAGGTTTCTGTCCTTGGACAGTCCTCTTGCAAGTTGGAGCCCCATAGATACAGCTACCAGTTATGGCTCCACAGCCATCTTGGGAATGCCTTTCTTGTCTTTTCGCAACGAATCTTAAGTTAGCAACTTAATCCTTGAAATGTCTCCACAATTTTAGTTTCTATACCAAGCTCATCATTCTTAAACCAATCTAGTTTTGTACTCCAATAGATCCCACTCAAGAATTTTCGGATTGAAATAAATGGGATGGAATCAATCCGAATGGCACTTGATTTAAGAAAAACCGCGATCGGCTGAATTAAGACACCGCGTCGGATTGATTCAAGTACATATGGATTGATATTTTTTTTTGTGTCTCAACAAATCGCTTTTGAGTATTGTAACTTTTGCCTTACGGCTTACAAGATATTTTGAGCTCTTCTAGATGTGAGCACTTCAACTACTGATAACGTGCTTGAAGTTTCTGCGCTAAAACACTAGCATCAGGCACGCGTTTACAAATGTTTGGAATTCCAACTCGATGGGAACTCTATTTTTCAAGCTGAAGAGTATATACTATTATATGGAAAGCCGATACTTCCAAGTTTTTGTAAGATTTCCAAAAATTCCCATAACACCAATTCCAAAACAAGCAACATTTTTAACTCTTTGTAGAAGTTCTTCATTGGCATCCGGTTCACGCAGTTAAGACAAGTTTATGTTTTGTGCGTTCTACGATTCAACTCATCCGAATATGCAGATATACGGAATAGAGCCAACGAAGATTTAGTTGATATTTGAAGAAGCACAAACAGTGAACTTTTAAATTATTCTAGAAGCGCCGGAAGAAAAGGGTTTTAAGAAGTGCAAAACGGTTTCAAGCCGAACAGGCTCAAATCTATCCTCATATTATCGGAAATTGAACTGGAGAACAAACCGTGAACGCGATTCTTTTCATATCTTAGCGAAGTGTACGCTAAACCGAAGCTTATTTTTGGAAAAATCTTTTATTTAGTAGAATCGTTGAACTTTGGTTCAGAAAGTAAAATTTAGTTCCTAGCTTTGATTGTTTTGCCTACAGTAGCCAATTTCAGAGGAGTAAAGAGTCGTAGACTATGTTATCGCAGGGCTAAGCTTCAGAATAGTACCAATCTTGATAGATATCATTAATATGAATATTCCTGATCCCAGATAGGTTTCTAATGTGGAATGATAATGCTTTTGAAGGCGTTGTCCTTTGGAGTACTTTATCTAACCCATCTTTACGTATTTGTACGACAAGAGGCTTTGAAAGCGGCTGGCAGACCGAGTCTGAACGAATGAACTAGGATTTGGGAATAAACACGAATGCGTACACCTTTCACTTACGCAGTCTTCACGAATTCCAATGCGTGTGGAATAGGGGACCTCTTTGCAAGGCTACTCTGTATTGGTACACTCTTTCTTACTTCAACTGTCCTTTGTTTCAGTTTTCAAGGATGCAATTTACCAGTAGTGGATGTTGATGAGTGCTCAACTGGAGCCTTATGCGACACAGGCTTCCTCAACCGCTCCGTGGATGTGTAAGATGTGAAACTACTTCCTACGAGAGTCTGGATAATTGATGCCTCAACGCAAGCCTACTTTTTTCGAGCTCTTCCTCTCATTTCAACTGTCCCTTCTCTCTCTCAACTTCCTCTCTCGAGAATGGCACACTGGGCAAGGCTGTCTGAGTTTTAGGGATGGGGCAACCTTCTCTGATGATTTAACGTTTCCTCCGAGCCACAAAAATGTTTTGATTACTGATTACTACTATTCCGGATAGGGTTGTTTTCACGGTTACAGTTTATGCTGTAATTTCAAATGGGACTCAAAACTCAAGCGGCAGTTTAAAAATCTGATGAATTCTCAAGTTTTGGGAATCATTATGCTCTTGATCTTGTTGATAAGCACTGCATGTCTACTTCTGCATTCTTTACAAAAAAGTATAACATATTTTTTAAGTTAAAGCCTACTATACTATGTACAGACCTTCTAAGCCAGCTTAAAACTGGCCGTGGCTTATTGAAGCAGACAATTTGGTTAGGTAAGCACCCATTAAGATAACTAAAAGATTTGTCTCACTTTTCAACGCCCAAATTGGACTACTTTAGATAATATTAAAGTTTAATTGGCTGCATTAGTGATACTCACTGACTTCCTCATAGTCAGGCTGAACTTTCATGTGGGCAATTTTCCAAACAGCGAAAACTCACTGAATTAAAGCAAATTAATAAGTAACAGCAAACAAAGATCAGCCAAAATTAAAGGTATCCAACATTTCACTTGATTTTTATATAAGTCAACACGAAAAGAAAACACTGTGACTTATGGCCAACCAAAAAAAAAAGTTGTAGTTCAAAAACCATGACGACAAACGACAGCGACGACAGCCACCAGAGTTGTCGTTGTTGTTGTTGGGGGTGCGAGTGACAAGCCTGAACTCCATACTACATATGAGATACATTTCTCTGACAGAGGCTAATGACTTTTGGCCCAGAGTTTCGAATTTGCTAAGGCGTCGAGCGTTTACGCTTGGCAAATTCTAGCTGGTCAGTATATTTGGCTTGTTTTGCTTGTTGGCCAAGCAAAAGTGAAATGTTTGTTTAAGGTTTGGGGTATGCGTATCCTATAGATACATTTGTTAGTTATTTCGATATTGTGGTTTTGTCAGCTAACCACAACAAAACTTGACGACAAGATTGTAAAAACGCCTGAGTTGTATTTGATATAAACAATAATTTTAAGCCACGGAAATGTCCAAGCGGCATTTGCGCAAGATACAATATCTGTTAGTTGCCGCTAAGCTGACTTCGGGCGGCTTTCCCAGGCAAGCGGCTTAGCTTTTGATGGCTTGAAGGTTCATAAACCCAAACATCTATGGCATTTAATTAACAATTTTTGTTACCCATCGAAGCTTTTGCAGCTGTTGCATGCGGCTTTTACGTGCCACAGCCTAGCATCGCACTTTTAGTGACTAATGTTGCCTTCAGTTTCCGGCGGCTCAGCGCCGTATCGCACGAGCGAATGAGCAAACAAACGAGCTTATGGCTCGACTACTCCAATTTAAACACTTCCTCCCCCATATTAGGGCCCGGTTTGTCATGCACTTCGATTTCAAAACGTGTCTCCGTCTCCCAGCGGCGTTGTTGCTATTGTTGCTCTTGTTGCTTATGTTGGCTGACAGTCAAGTTCAACGCCAGCAGCCAACTATTGTTACAATGTTTACAACTGTTTGCTGTTGTTTTTGTTTTTAGCCAACAACAACAACAACAGCAACAAAAAAGCGTCAGCGGGGGCGCTGCAACTTCGTTGCGGTAGCTTGATTTTTGACTCATAGAGACTCGCAGAGCCGGTCGAGTTCAGTGGAGGTCTTCGTCGCTTTCATGCTAACGCGTATGCGTCTCGGGATCCAGTTGGATCTGCCAAAACCTTATCTATAACTTGGCTTTTAGCCGGTTAAAGTTGTATCTGTCCGTTACACTCGGCCTGCCATTTCAAAGTACTACTTTTTGCACGTCAATCTAATTGGAGTTTGAATTTGCATAGTCCAACTTAAGTAGTTTGATATTTTAATTGAATTTTAATTTTGACCAGACATAAATCTTGGTAAGATCAACTTGTTGTCGCAATATGGTCCTTGGTTTACTCAGACATTGGCCTTACTTGGCTGCTGAGCATGTACGTAACATTGAGATTTTTCATGCCTTGGGCTTTTGTACAATTAACAATTGCACTGAATGGTGTAAGACATAATAAAATAAAAATGTATTTTATATGGTCTTGAATCATTAAGATGCAGACTTTACTTCTATGATATGATGTTTGTAACATGGGTGAAAGACATCTATATATAAACTAGCTAACCGCGCAAACTTCGTTTTGCTTCGCCCACTGGCCGTTCCTCTTCCCGTTCCCCTTCCTGTTCTTGATACATGCATTGAATTCATCTGCCGCTGTTGATTTCGGTATAACGGGAAGTATTTGTCGGAAGTCGCCCCCCAACAGTATAAGTAATAATGATAATATGCGGAATGATAATAAGCGGAAATTCAGTGTGGTACCGATTACGTCGCAATAACGCAACGGTTTCGAGCAAGACCTATACCATTCGAAAGATAAACAGCTTGCGGTTTGCAGAATATAAGTTTCAACTGGATATGTTACGTTTTAGGCAGGTAAAAATTGAGTTGAAGTCAAAAAACAACAAAATATATTGACAACAAGGCGAATACTAGTATAATGAAAAAGAGCTGAATCAGTCGGAAATTTGGTTGTTCTGTACTCATTTCCCAAATAATAATTATTAAAATATGTAGAATTCACGTCACATTAGTATGTATAATTTTCTCTTAACTTCTCTGCAAACCAATAGAACTTGCAACTTTATAAGATAAATTGCTAAGAAAAATTGTATATAGACATTGAGATACTCGGTTCAAATTGATTCAGTTTTACTAGCAGTAGTTATTAAAAATGCATTTTTTGAGATTTTAAATATTAGAAACAAACACCAAAGAAGCTAGAGTGAAGTGTAGAGTAGAATCCATAGGTGTTTTCGAGCAAGGCAAGCAGTTGGTCCTTACTGGATTCCTAGGCTTCCATCTGACTGTTTAATTAAGATTATAGTATCAAAAAAGTAGATTCCTTAAAGAATCAGCAGGCCACTTTAATAGGTCACAAAATAAGTAGCTTTGTTGTTGAAACATCTATTCGCACAGCTTAGAAGTAAGACCGACTCGTATGCCGTCACGCTAATATGAAGACATTCGCATGGCCTTAATTTCATGGGATTAGGATGGCGCTAGCATATAAAGTAAAGTTGGGCCGAACAGCCCTCACCTATTTCAATCGAACTATAACGAACAAAGAATCGAATACATAGTTTAACGATTCAATGGGAAGTCTAGTTCGATAGAACTAATTAAGAGCTGATGACGCCACATTATGCAAAGTCACGATCCCCTAACTATTAGAATTCTCACAATGCGCAGTTCCGTTATGCGTTATTTCTCTGAAAGTGTTAAAAAATGAAAGAGCGCGACAATTCTGATTCTATGATATAAATTGATATAAGAGGCTTTTCATAAATGACGTCACCAAAATTTTGAAGATGAAAATCCTTCATTTTTAACAACTTCGAAGTTTTAAATCTGGGACGCAACAAAAGAAATTTTTCAGAATTTTTTCTTATGTATTTGCGTGAATTCCATATTTCAAGGAGTGAGGTCAAAAGTTTTAAAAACACTGCAGAACTCTCAAAAGAGAATAACAAATAAGCGAGCAGAAAATACGTAAGATTTTACAATCGATACATAAAGAATTATTATTACTTTGTGACAAATTGCTGAATTATAATATTTTTCAAAAAGAACAATTTTTTCAAAAAATCAAAATTTTTCACCAAATTTTGAATTTGCAAATCATTTTCATTTTACTTAAATGCTTTGATCTTTGAAAATATACATTTTTGGTCAAATCTTCAATTTGTTCTAAAATCAAACATAAAAAAATTAAAATTTACATTTTGAAACTGCTAAAATATTCATATATCACAAAAGATTACCTATTCTGCGGTTGTTTTCACATAAAGACATTTCTGAGGTTAACCATTGGAACTATACTACCTACTTAACCATGAACCTAAGCTACGTTCTTTAGGTCCTTTTTTAACTATAGATGCACTTACCCTTTTTGGGTTTTTAGCAGCTGCAGTGCGATATCAAGTATCGGTTTTGTAGCAAGTACCAAGTACTACAGTAACAGTAACTGAAAGCCAGCTGACGTTTATGCTAATTAGTCAACGATGCGTCCTCGAGGTCTCAGTTCTATGTCGCACTTTACATTAAAGACTAGTGTTCAGGCAGCCAGACATATGCCCCTGTGACTCGATTAACACTCCAGTGCGCACAAAATACTGCAAATTTTAATTTCTTTCTTAATACTGACACCATTTAGAAGGGTTCTGTTCTGCGACGTCATCGTCAACCGTAGTTGGTAATTAGGCAAGAGTCATAAACCTCTGAGACCAACGTATAAGCTACACACACTCATAAAGAACAAAACGTGTCAATTACTGCATATGGAACAAACGCACGCACTAAAATTGGGCAATGCACGAAGCGGAACTCGAATTTGTCATTATTGTCGCGGCGACGGAGTAGAACACTTTAATGGCACTTTGACGGCATCGGAACGTGCCACAAAGCAGCGCTACGAGTGTCCAACAGGGTCTTACTTTTTGGGGGTACTTGCTTTTTCTTCTTTGCACTTTCGAAATTGAAAACCGTTAAATGCGCAACACTCGAAGCGCGCGCGCTACGCCAACACGATACGTATTCGTCAAGAGCAGCTCAAAGACTGACAGCAGGCCAGGCTTCAGCGGCAACCTCTGCCGGCGTGCTCTATGGCAATTGAGTTGGCCAAGTGTCAACCAACAAAAGAGCGGGAGCACCATGGCAACGGCAACCTGGCCATAGAGCGAGCACAGGCACGCGAGTAATTAACCAAGCATGAATTCCAGCGGCTGGAGCGGACTATTGTGTCGTGTCGTGTTAGCTCTGGAGTGGCGGTAGGTTCGGGGTTGTTGGGAGTTGCCGGTGCTCCATTGTTTGTTTACAATTTGCACACATAGTGTGCTCGTGGTTGGGAGCGCATAAAAGACCGCAAGAGCGGCTATGAAGCCCTCAAATATGCTACAGATAAGTGTAATTATGCTAAAATTTGACCGGAAGTGTGTTCTATTACATAACTTTGAAGGTTAAAGATCATTGCAATACTTTTTAAAGTCAAATTGAAAAGCAATGCTGGAAAAGGTGCTAAAACTATGCACGAACATAATTAGAGCTTTTGCTCGCTGGGTATTTTTATACCCTGTACCCAGAGTGTAAAAGGGGGCGTGGCAGACTATATGTTCCATGAGCAAAAATTATCAGGAGCAATAGTCGAGTCGATATAGATATGTCCGTCTGTCCGTGTTGTCGCAACGTTCTCGGAGACTATAAGAGCTAGAGCAAAAATTTGTTTACCAAAAGATGCGCATATGCTGGGAAAAATACGAGTTTGTCGAGTTATAACCGCTCTGTTCAATCTATCATTTCGAAACTCGACAGAGGTGTGCGTCGTGTTTATGTCTCGGATATATACACCAAAAGTTATAGACAAAAATATGAAAATTTCACCACCCCTCGCCTATAAACTGATTCAAAATTCCACTGCATTTAGATATGGGATGCATTACAAAATTTGGTGTAGAGACTCGTGTGACCCTAATCGTTAAAACTGCATCCACCTTTTTTCAATGGAAAAAATCCCCATCTCCCGTAATCGATTTACATTAATTACTGCCACATCCCCTAATATATGTATTTTTGATCTGTGTTACAAAGTTTAACGACATTGGCGCAAGTATGCTGGAGTTATGGGTATAAAAGTAATTTTTGCCCCCATAATAGTCAACTTCCCAATAGGAAAACTTGTCAATTGGAACTTCCCAATAGGAAAATGTTTAAAGGCATATCGATCTTATGAAAGGATATATAAAAGTGGATACTTCCGTTCCCATTTTACCGTATTAAATGTTTATAAAGAAAATGGGTACAGGGTATTTTTCTTGTTCTACCTTGTTCCCTTAAGGTCAAAAAGCTTAAAATTTAATAGAGTGGTATCCTTGCCCGTTACATTGAGTCGACTTGCTGAAATGCGACCTTTTCAAAGATACTGCATACATTTGCGCATTTTTTGCTCTTTCTCTATCTAAATTTTGTCTACGAGTGAGTCGGCCTTACAGATATAGCAACACAAGCAGTCTCACTCGTACACTGTCTTTGAGATGGTCGCTTTTTAGGAAAAATTTTGAAAGTTTTAATGGTACAGTATTCCACTCTATTACTTTCAGGCACTTTGCCTTAGGGTAAAGGGCCTTATGGATATGCATTAAACAGGCAGAAGAAAGCACCAATTCTGTGACAAAACAATTTTAAACTTGCATTTACACTGTCGATATTGGTTTGAACAGACAATAGGCCATTCTGCACGTTGCGTGCTTGGTATTGATATCATAATCTGTATAATTATTTTCGTAAACGTGAATTTTACAGTAATAATATCTTAAAACAGTTTAAATAATATCTTAAACATTTTAAAATCGCCGGAAAAGTTGTCAGAGTGCTTAAATCGTCGAAAAACATAAAAATAGAGATTTAAGTTTTTTGAAAATTATTTACTCTTATTATTCCTATGGCGACCCAACTATAGCGATTAGAGTGCTCAATTACAATAGGAAACCCGTTTGACGGAAGTCGACCCCCAACAGTATCATCACGCCATCCGTATTAGTAATGTTGTTGACGGCAAATGAGGTTCATTTTATTAAATCTTTTTATTTTGTTGAAAAATAATTTAAATTCAGCGTATTTACCATTCATTTGCCTTTTTATTGGCACTGGTGGTGAGTCTAAAAGCAGCAATATAACTTTTGCAGGGTCTTAAATACTTTAAAAATGTTGTTCTGGTGATAAATTTTCTCGGACCACAATCTCGTCGAGCGGCTCGTCAAGACTTCCGGCCGTCTCCTAATTAAATTTCGGAGTGAATTTTTTACCTAATCAAAGTTGTGAATTCTAAACACATTAAAATGCTAGTATAAATAATAGGTATTTATTACGTCACTTACGAATACTTCTGTCCACCTACCGGACACAAATTGAAGAGTAACCTTCCTGCACATCAAACGATATATGGTCCAAATATGAATTCATTTGCTTCAGTGGTTCTCGAGCTCAAGAAACGCGTATCCTCTTTCTACAACCTCATATTCCGTGGTGTCAAAATTCGGAGTAAGTTTGTATGGAAAAACTACATGCTTCAGAAAAACCCTATCACCAACTACAGTGTCGAGGTCCCTTGCCCCTCTCTTTTTGTCAGCGACTTATTTTCCTTTGTGCTTGTTGAAGCAATCCCTGTCTCTTTCAGCTGAATTGGTGAATTCCCCATTCATTTTTTGGCAGAGGCCCCTGCAATTCAGTTGCTACAAACCCCCAAAGGCTATTTGGGAATGGCGACCTATCCATAGGTGCCGGGTTTCTTGCTTGCGAAACAATTATACAGTTGCTAGTTTTAAAACTTCCTCTGCATCACGAACAATAAGGAACCACCACAGCTTAGATCTCAAACGACGTATTATCGCAGATTCACCTGGTTGGCCTTCATGTGCTAGTTCAAGTACTTTCCGACGCAGCATTTGCGGAATAACAAATCGTAATCCCCTCAAAAGAATGCTTTCAATCACGAAAAGCTTGTACCGAAAGGGTACGATTTGATTTTGCGGACTCCTTATAATAGTCATTTAAGACGCAATGACATGTCTATAATTTCTGTATCCAACACAACAAAGAACAGAAACAGAATGAATTTAGATGAATTTTGAATTTTCCATACTTTTATATAAATTTTTACCTTTTTCGCTTTTCTGAATGTAGTTAAATAACAACAAAAAAGATGGCGCCAATTAACAGTTTACGTTAAGGCAAAAATACTTGTTTCTTTTTCTTTTTCAAATGTACTTATTTCTGTTTCGGTGCCTAATGAGTACAAAATATTTCAATATTTCAGTTTGTGTTTTTATCGCAAATGTACTAAATTCAGTTTCTGTTTCAGTTCCTTTACAACTCCTTTGTTGTATGCAGCTCAATTATTAATATAGAAATAACTGTTGCGCAACAAGAGTAGGCCTTGAAAATGTATATAAAATTCATGTATATATTTTACTCATTCAACTAAATACGTTAGAAACAAATAGTTTTCACTCTGATACAGAATTTCTCATAAAAAAGAAGTAGCAAATATTCGGCTTAACTGTACTGTTATATCGAGTAATCGAAATCGGCATAATAATTGAAAGCTTGCATAATTGATTGATGTGCCATCACTAATTGCAAATACTGATATGTCATTATTTTTTCGTCCTACTGATAGATAATCTTTTTTACAAAATATGGATGGTGCTCGCTTGCCTAGTCAATATAGATACATGCGTCTACATGATCCTGATAAAAAGAAACCTAAAAATGTGTTTGAAATTCCTCAAGTAGCAAAAAAATCGAGCAAAAGTCGTTCATTTCACTTTCGCTACTTGGAGCTATGCCGTGCCAAGAACATACAACCCGTTGCAGATGTTCGCTCGAAGCCCAATGACAACAGTTATCTAGAGCTTTATGGCGATAAGCTGGGGGTCAGCGAGTGGCAGTTAATTACAGAGTCGCTTTACAATGATCTGGTACTTCAAACGATTATTGTGCGTATGCGCCGTAGCAATGGGAATAGTAAGTATAACAATTTGGGTTACGTTGTCTTCAAAGCAAGTATAACTAAGATTTGTGCAGTAAGTAAATACACAGATCTCGCAGACTCTAATACTCTTGTTCATAACTTTATGACTTATTGCAAAAACTACAATATGAATCTCGGAAAATTCAGATATCATCCGGATATTCCATCTGTGGTCAAAGCTGTGAAGTATGTAAGGTTTAAGCATGTTCGCAGCTCTGAACCCATCCCTACACGAAAATCAAGACTTTGACGAAATGCTGTAGCTCTCTAGCTATAAATTAGAGGATGTTTTGAGCTATTGCCTAGAGCGTCTGATCCGGTCGAACCATATACCTTTGTCTAGGTATGAGAGCGTAGATTAACCTTTTTAAAGACGTTTTTTTGATTTGGCTATTGGTTCGGAAGATATAGTGGCTTAAAGAAAATGTTCCCTAGCTCTAGCGGAGTGCCGGGCAGACATACATTGTTAAAAAAAACAAGGTAAAACTATGAATTTTTGAATCTCGATTCGAAATATTTCTAACGCGCTGCGGAGTCCTTCTTCAGCAGCTGTGGAGCTCAAACTTAAACTGAGTTTGACCCGCAGACTACACAGTTCAGAGAAGATCAGGTCGCTAAACTCATATATTACATACTAGTATAATAATATCAAGTTTCTTCATGTTCTTCTTGGTGACTGTTCATAAATGACTTCACCACTGAGGGAGAAATGGGTTCATCAAATTGTGACTATGGGGTAAGGGGGTGTTCCGAAAACGTGACGTCACAATCAAAATGTTAAATTTGAAAATATTTTTATATTTTCACGCAATGTTTAATTTTCTTTTCTTTAGAATTCAAACACAACCAGCAAAGATATTGCATCAAATTTTAAAGTATTGACTCTTCAAATATCTTCCTTTTGCTTCAATAATAGCATTACGATTCAGTTGATGCTCTATTCCAAGTTTCTAGGAATGCTCACAGTTGTTTTTTGGTTGCACGGTTTGTGACGTAACATTACGGGGAGGGGTGTTGACTAAATGTGACTATTTGTGAGACGTCATTTATGAGCATTTTGGAACTTTTAGGCTTATCAAGAAAAGGATCAACAAGTTCATATGATTAAATTGGTGTAGGGGCCTAGACTATACGAGTCTATCATTCGTATATTCGTCATTTTTACCATAAAAGACTTTACTCTAAATCAAAAATTGTTTAATTAACAGATTCTATTGAACTTATTGACAATGAGAAACGCGCACGTACTTTTCGCCAGAGGCCCGTGATTTATACCCGCTACATTTTTGGAAACCTTATAGACTCTATAGCTAATTGTTTAAAGAACAATACTAATTTAAGTATTTTGAAATTGGAAGGCTTGCCGATGCAGTCCAAGCACATTGAGATCATAGCCCAGGTATATTTAGTGACAAGATCATGGCATACCCTATAAGTATAAGTAATGAACTCCTATGCTTTCAGGCTTTGGTATGCAACGAACATCTCAAGGAACTAAGCTTTCATAAGTCGTATATAGGTGACTCGGGCTGTGAGTCTTTGTGTAATACAGTAAAATATATGAATCAACTTGAAAAGTTGGATATATCTGATTGTAATATAACAGCAAAGGGAGCTAAATGTGTAACCGATATTATTAAGGTAAGGAGGTTCAAATATATATGACTATTAACTTTTATAATATTAACTATAATTGCTAGATTCAAAAGATAGCTCGGTATTCTAAGGGCTGGGAGGAATCCTTGCGCTATCGCGATGTTGATACAACTTCCATATCTGGTTTGCGTAACATAAGCTTGTCCAATAATCCCGCCATAGGCGATGAAGGCACTCAGCCCATAACTGATGTGCTCAAGGAAGATGACTGGTTGTTAGGTGCGTGCAAAAATCGTTTGCACATTGTTATTATAATGCAGCTCTTTATGCTTCTGTAGTCATCGAAATGGAGAATTGTGGCTTAACGGATCGTGGTGCCAATATGATACTGGACTGTCTGAACCTAAATAACACTTTAACGGACTTTAATGTGCGCCAAAACGACGCTATTAATAAATATTTGCACCGCTTAATACGTAATCATTTTGGCAAGGAGGATGTGGACAAAGTAAAGGAACCCGCGTACGATCTGAGTGGCGTCAGTGGATTACAGTCCTTGCCGTTAAATAAGAAGTACACTTTGTCGCAGCTTATAGACCATACACGGATGCTGGAGGAGCAATTGTCCTTGGAGCGTGTGTTGCGCAAGAAGGCGGAGAAGTTGAATGAAAAACTCAATCATCGGTTAATGATCATTGAAAATATGTTTTTGGAGCGGGAGAACGGTGTTTCTTCAGCTGTGCCAAGCTGCAACTATATTATTGGGAGTCAAGGTGGATCTTTCGAGTCACTTATAGAAGAGTAAGTAGATCGAGCTGCCCAAGACCGAGGGCTTTTCAACAAAGGATTTTTGGCGAATGGGTTGTGTGTTTTTTTATTTTACCTAAAAAACTTTCAGATTTTTAATGGAAACGCATAGATAAACGCAATGCTTGTCCTTGCAGTAATGTGCTGCAAACCGCATCCCTTTGCTCCCCTTTTTTGTAAGAAATATCTTTAAATGTGATACACTTAATCCTCAACTAGCTCCAATGTCGCGCACAAAAACGACACACAAATTATGTAATAACTTTATTGAGGTCTTGGGCGGCATACGCATGCCGATCTTATAAAACGCTTTAACAGTTCAGTGGTAACACCACAACCCGTGCTATCGGCTTACGGCCTGATGTAAATACATTCTTTCATTGGAATTGTGGTATACGTGGTGGGTACCAGACCCTACGCACAACCCTTTTAAGGCCTGGGGTGGCTCTACTGGTCTCAAAAGAACCCAGTGTCATTGTTAGTCGCCTCATAGGACAAGCTTTGACCTGCTGAGGTGGTATTCTCTAACCCGCTCACCACACGGGGGAATCATTACATCAGTCAATCTAAACGAAATTTATCTAGGGATTTCTTTATATTCCACAGCGAAATCAGCGTCTCGCCGCCGAAACAAGACATTAAGCTGGTCAACAGCCCGACAACTACCAAGAGTCCATCGTCAACTGCACGTAGTGGCGAAATGATCACACTGCGCCAGGAGGAAGAGCAGCCGGAAGAGCAGGTGGAAGAGCTGCTTCTCGATCAATTCATCAAAACTGGTTTAGAGAATGACATAAACAAATCAGGAGAACAACGCAAGGTGCTACAAGTGCGCAAGGTGCGCAGCGAGATGAAATACGTTGAAGCTAAGCCAAAGGATAGTGGCAGGAAACATGAGTCCAAGTCCGATCACGAGTTTGCCAATGAGATGCATGTAAGATATATAAGTGAAATTTATATATTATATTTTTAATACTAATAATAAATACTATGCAGTTCAAGATGAAAACTGCCGTGCAATTTGAACGTAATATCGGTGACGCCGTGCAGATAAAGAATATGAATGTATATCACAATATGGGTGGAGGCGATGGTATAAGTGGTGCACAGAAGCCCAACAATATTAACAGTTGTAAGCAGGCTGGCGGAGATGGGAAACCATATGAACGGCAAGCCAGTGAACGTATTGGCGATGGGTTTTATAAAAAACCCGACATGCGACGTTATGAGACAATGAATGCGTTGAACATCTCACTTGACCAGTGCCATTATGAAAACAGCAAACGCGGACCAGCAACCAGTACGGATGTCACATACTCTAGTACTATGGATGATACGGAAGAAGAATCTGCGCTATTTATCCAGTCCACTGAATATGTGCCGTTGGAAGTTTTTGAGCGACGACAAACTGCTGACTTATCGCCGGAAGATACTTACTCTGGGGAAGAAGACGACGACGAATTACCGTCGTGTTCACATGCTCTCATTATGCGGCTATGCAAAGAAAAAAATGATAAATAAATGAAATACATATAATAAAAATTATTAGTTGAGTTGCATTTAAAATGTTTTTCAATATTTATTCAAGACTTTGAATATTTTTATGTCTGCGTAAGGAGGCTGCATTAGTTCCAATTCCAGAGTTCTCAACGTACTTATAAGTTACAATGTCTGCTTAAAACTAAACAGGACTTTTCAAAAATAGTTTTTAAATATATTTGTTTTGACGGTTTACGATGACAGTCCCTTTTCAGCATCGTTAGACAAATGAACCTCGACCAATGATTTCTGACAAAGAGAATCGAATTTAATTGAACTTGTATACATCACATTCGTCCAGTAAAACAGCACAAACTGTAACGTTTAGGAATTCCACACACGATACGCGTTGGGTTTCTGGGGGCTAAGTGTTGTACGGACAGGCTGACATAGCTATATCGACGCGACTATTGATGCTGGTTGCTTTGGCTTGCCATGTCTCCTTCTCGATGTCACAAGCATTGTAAAAATATCACAGTTTGCAGATATCGGGAACAGTCAACATACTGTCAGAAACAAGCTAGGAAAGAATAGAAATTCCTAAAACGATTCGCCGACGCTCAAGTCATTCAAACGAATCTCATGATCTTTTATCCGAATTCTTGCAAGTCAAGCAATGCACCTCAAATAAGCAATTGAAATCGAAAAAGATTAGCAGGATATATGGTAACTCTTCTTTGAGTTTGTCGCAATTCAGATTGCTTTAAATAGTTGTACATATCTTTAATTGGGATAATCTAATTATGTTGTGACGTATTCTTTCTAAGTAATTTAAATAGAAACTCTCGCTTTGTGTTTACTACGAATGAATATGTTTTATTTGCTTTTGTCCAATAAATTTTATGAAATCTTTCAATCAAATATGCAATTGAGACGTACAAGTTGTACTCAATTGCAAACAAATTGAAAGTTACAAAGTTGTAGATTGATTATTGAATATGTCATAGTATGTTTATAATTATTGGAATATTATTTTTATCGTGTCAGTTGCTACAATTTAGGATTACATACTGTTGGTTCAATTAAGAGAGATGCTACATAAAATGTATATGCTGCATTTCGTTTCGGGACTTAACCTCCGAAACCGTATAGAGTGCGTCCCTGACGCTTCAATGCATAAACCACGTCCATAGCAGTGACAGTCTTGCGCTTAGCATGCTCGGTGTAGGTAACAGCATCGCGAATGACGTTTTCTAAGAAAACCTGTTCCAAACACAAAGATTTTTAGGTGTGTATACCTTAAGTGCGTTTGTCCGCTTTATGTACTTACCTTCAAGACGCCACGAGTTTCTTCATAGATCAGGCCAGAAATACGCTTAACTCCACCACGGCGAGCTAGACGACGAATAGCGGGCTTAGTTATGCCCTGGATGTTATCACGCAGAACCTTGCGATGGCGTTTAGCGCCTCCTTTTCCCAAACCTTTTCCACCTTTGCCGCGACCAGTCATATTGCTTGATTTATGCTTTTTTTATTCTGCAATTTGTTAAAATGTTTGCAATTATTATTTTAAATGCTTGTGAGATCGAAAAGTTTGTGAAATTGCAGTATCAGCGTAGCTGCTGCAGACGCTGCTTTGCCAAACTTTATTAGGCACGTATAAAATGACAAATTTCATAAAATTAATAATATGTCATTACTAAAGTTATGTTCTATGTTCAATTTATATTTTTTTCTGCTTTTAAAATCCAATTTTATATTTTACTTGAAATTTGCAAAATGTCGTCGTACATTTTAAGAAAATGCCAGAATTAGAGCTGGTTTAGTTCGATGGCAGCGAGTCCGATTGACATTTCAATCGAACTATGGAGCTCGTTCAGTTCAACTGAACTTTTTGAGTGCGAATAGTTCATTTGACTATTTGCTTGTTGGGTGCTGCCATTTATTTATTTACTTAAAAGTTAACGTTTTTAGCAATTGGCGATTTTTAATATATTAAATTTTTTTGTATTTTTTTAATTTTCACAAATTTTCTTTTATTGTTACGGAAGGCGACGGTTCCAGTTTGACTTTAAACTGCCTGGCAACTACGTTTAAATGCTGCCGTATCGTGCAATGCTTATAGTGGCAACGCTCACTGGAGACCAATGAATGCGCTAACTTTTTCTAGTACTTTTTTAGATAAAACATACATCTTACTGGGACAACTTCGAGCGTGCAAAATAAAACTGTGTAACACACAATAAAACGATTTTTATGTAAAAAATACAAAATAATTGCATATTTAAGAACTATGCAAAGAAAATGTGATAATGACGCAACAATTGACGCAAAAGGAAAACGCGGAAAATTAATATGGAAAACGTGTGTGGCCAGCGATTTGCTGCGGCGGCTATGAAAAATAATACAATAAAATAATTTTAATTGCATAAAAGTGCAGCGATTTGTGGTGTAAAGTAGTGTACCTCTGAGCTTAAAGTTATAAAACATGCAAATGTCGAGCTCGCTTATCATACAATAGCCAAAATATTAGTATACAAAACCGTAATCATAACTAAAAGCGAGAGAATTTTGTGCCAAAGGATAGCATAAATCCCATAACCACCGCGAGTTTAGTGTTACGTATAAATTAATATTGTATTTTGTAAACAAGTTAAGGCGATAATTCAAAGCCATGTCCAAGTACGATGCTGTATTACTTTTAGTGCAGCTTATAATAGGTATGTATATATGTACATGTGTAAAGTATATAAATAGCTGGGTGCAAGAATGCATACATACATAAACTCGATGCTGTTGTGTTTTTGTGTAGCGCTCTGGCGCACAGTGGGTGAGTTAGCTGTTCTAGTGATCTAACTTCATAAGAAGCATAAACTAAAAGATTTTGCCATCTATGTAGTTTGGTATTTAATACTAAATAATCATCATCAACTACAAGAGTGAGAAAAGCTAATTTTTGGTCATATTCTTCCCAAAACAGTGATCAACAAATTATATCGTAAAACAATTGATCTAGGTGAAACTATAATATTTTTGGTCTTGGCCTTCGACTAACTTTAATATATAGCTCCTATGTAAGCGATCGGTGAAGAACGAAGTTTCAAATAATATTTTTTGATAAAGATCAAGAATATTTACATAGATCCCATGGAAAACCAATTAAAAAAAAAATATTGAAAAAAGAATGTATTCGTAATTCTGTTCCCAAATTAACATCTTGCAGTTTTAGGCCATCTGGAAAAGTATTGTCTGTTTTGAAGAATATTATAGCTGAATATAATAGTATTGAATGATAATAATACATAATTTTTCGATGAAAACCAAAAATCCGATAATTTGGATTTTCAATTTTTATTTTCGAAGACTCATAACATTCTAATCGACAAAAATATTCTTCAAAGAGAAAATCCAATTAGATAAGGAGAACCATGTCTGCAGGAAATAATTCTGAACTTTTCTGCTGTTTAATGGATCTCCTGTAAAAAAGAAAATTTCCATAAATTCAAGGCAGCAGGTAGTAGCAGTTCAATTTGACATTTTGGAATCTTGACTGAAAGAAATAAAAAAAGTCGAAACACGCGTAAACGCTTCATAGAAGACTGCCCTGAACTATTAAAGGTAGCCAGTTTAATACATCGTTTAATCAAAATAACGTTCAAGCACAGAAAAATGTCAAAATATATAAAATTTCTAATTTTATAGCAACAAAAAATGAGCTGCCAAAAAGGCGAAATATTTTATGTTAGTCGCGTCGTTCCCTAAGTGTCAAACTTAATGTGAATGTAAATGAAATCCGTCGATTTCTCAAAAAAATTAAACTCACTGACTCATTAATTGTCGATTATAAAAAATTTGGCGCAATTTGTAGCTGAAAAATTTGAATGAAAGTTTTGTCATTTCGCCCATTGTCTTGTTTGTTACGCCTGTTAATATATTATTTACATTGGCCCCAGATTCCACTGTCGATGAAAAAAGGAGTATATTCTACTGCCATTCGATGCATTGCGTAGTTCCGTCAATCTTCCAGCTTTGGTTACATACTATGTATGTATGCATATGTACATACGTATGTACAGATTCCACTGTCGATGAAAAAAGTAGTATATTCTACTGCCATTCGCTGCTGCTGCTCAATACTATTCGATGCATTGCGTAGTTTCGTCGATCTTCCAGCTTTGGTTACATACTATGTGTGTATGTATGTACATACGTATGTACAGATTCCACTGTCGATGAAAAAAGGAGTATATTCTACTGCCATTCGATGCATTGCGTAGTTTCGTCAATCTTCCAGCTTTGGTTACATACGTATGTACAGATTCCACTATCGATGAAAAAAGTAGTATATTCTACTGCCATTCGATGCATTGCGTAGTTTCGTCGATCTTCCAGCTTTGGTTACATACTATGTGTGTATGTATGTACATACGCATGTACAGATTCCACTGTCGATGAAAAAAGGAGTATATTCTACTGCCATTCGATGCATTGCGTAGTTTCGTCAATCTTCCAGCTTTGGTTACATACTATGTATGTAGCATATGTACATACGTATGTACAGATTCCACTGTCGATGAAAAAAGTAGTATATTCTACTACCATTCGCTGCTGCTGCTCAATACTATTCGATGCATTGCGTAGTTTCGTCGATCTTCCAGCTTTGGTTACATACTATGTGTGTATGTATGTACATACGTATGTACAGATTCCACTGTCGATGAAAAAAGGAGTATATTCTACTGCCATTCGATGCATTGCGTAGTTTCGTCAATCTTCCAGCTTTGGTTACATACGTATGTACAGATTCCACTATCGATGAAAAAAGTAGTATATTCTACTGCCATTCGATGCATTGCGTAGTTTCGTCGATCTTCCAGCTTTGGTTACATACTATGTGTGTATGTATGTACATACGTATGTACAGATTCCACTGTCGATGAAAAAAGGAGTATATTCTACTGCCATTCGATGCATTGCGTAGTTTCGTCAATCTTCCAGCTTTGGTTACATACGTATGTACAGATTCCACTATCGATGAAAAAAGTAGTATATTCTACTGCCATTCGATGCATTGCGTAGTTTCGTCGATCTTCCAGCTTTGGTTACATACTATGTATGTAGTATATGTACATACGTATGTACATATCATTGCATCTCTATCTATGCATGTGTTTGTTCGTTTGTGTTGTCGTATTTCTTTGAATGGATGACGCTGCATTAGAAACTTGTTGTACGGTTTGGGGCTGAAAACTCTGAAGTGGGCGTGCAGCTGAGCGCATTGCTGTACTCTTTTATTTTTCTCTGTTTCTCTTGTGCGCTCTCTTCGTAGTTGGTGTTGCTTCCTTTTTTTTCAACAAGCGCCACTTTAAACTCATCCCCCGTTTCTCTATGTGCATAATGTGCATGCTTGTGTATCTACTTTACTATAAAGGATGCTTACTGTGCGCACACACACACACACACACACACACGTGCATATGCATGTAAAACACACACAGAGAGACCTGATTAACCAGCACAGTGGTACGAAAAGTATTTGCTTCGCGTTGCTCAAGGGTTGGGCAAGGCTCTATTCATTTTGAAACTTCAAGTGGTTAGCTTGGCTCTGAGATGCCCTCCGGAAATGTAATACCTAGATGTTTGCGCCTTTCTCTACATTCAGATCATTGAATGGGAACAATTCCTGGTGGCATGGCCACTGACTGCCCAGTATCCAGTAAAGTTGCTGACAACAGCAGAGCAACACTCTTAACTAAGCAAGCAGAGCTCTGGTGTGCATATTTTGTTTAAATATGGCCTGGTTTTCACATTCTACACTGGGTTTTTGATTGAAGAATTCCTTAATTAGTAGTCATATGTATAATTGCACGCCCTCTCTCAAGGGTATCCCGATAACCCGGCATCTGTATCTGGCTAATAACGTAGATTAGAGATTTGCAGTTGTTTGCGAAAGTTCGTTACAGATTTCGAATTTTAGGAATTTGGACTTGATAGCTAGCTTGATTGGTCTCTATGTAATTTTATTATAAAGGCGCTTGGAATGCATAGTTTGCTTGTTTAATGAAAATCTGCTTTGGTTAGCCTGGTCATCATACTAATACTTCATGAATGTAGATGAAGTATGGCCCTTGCAGAGTGTTTCAGTTTATGGTTAGGGCTTTTCCACTCGTATAGAGGTACAAGCGAGAGAAAAAGTTCTGTTTTATTTTGTTTAACGCCTAATTCGATTTAAAAGCTGTTTACACGTAAAGTAAATTACAGCAAGTCGGCATATATTTGTTACTTGAAGATTCGCAAATATTGGTCTGATGCATTTAATATTTAAACAACGTCCCCAATAAATTATTGGTTTTGTGTTTAATAAACAGGCGCGATATTCGATCTTCATTCTATTAATTTTTTGCATAAGCATCCATATGTTGTATAAACATAAATCACATTGCTTTTAGTAACTTGAGCGCGTTGGAGCGCCGCCTTTTGTATATGTACATAAAACTCGATCTGTCTGGATTATTTAATGATAAACAAAGCTTTCACGATAATCTGCACAAAGTTTATATTAAGGATGTCTAATTAGCTGAAGTATTTTAGCTGATGCTACATAAGCTATGATGATGCAATGGACCGCAAAGCCTTAACGTTATCATAAAAAGTTAAACTTTGGCCCAGTGTCCACTACACACACCCCAACCTACATGTGCTTGCATTGGGGTTATGCCACTCAAAGGCTGTTTAACAGCGTTTGGCCAGTGAAGCTAATTTTGTATAGCTTCAATATAAAATGGGGTTGCACACGCTGCTGGTGCGGCTCAGGCTCAAAAGTGGGTGGTGCGCTTTCAATGGCAACACTCACAATTCCTGTGATATACAACCAACATGTAAGCCGCCTATTGGGGTCGGTTGTTTCGGTCGGTGCCGCCTGTGTGAGAATGTGATATGTTTACAAAAGCACCGACTGCCAATACCTAGGGTCTCTTTATTCCTTTGGCGACCAACCCATTTACCCAAATCAACATATTTACGTGCCTTTTAAAGCGCTTTTCAATAATTACTGACTGCTTTCGACGTTTCCAACAGCCTGCTACCTGCTGGAATATAGCATAGCCGCCATACTGCCAGGACATAATATCGACTGCGAGCATTATGATGAGAAGGATTGCAATAATAGCCATGATTGCAGCATTAAGATTGAACACTGCCAGGTGGAGGCGGACAAGTCGCCCAGCTGCTATGTGCTATGGACAATTGACCAAGATACGGGTAAGTTGCACATTGCAGCAAAATTGGTGCCAAACGAGCGTTTGCCTCTAATTATTTTCATTTCCATTTCCATTTCTCATTTGGGCTGCAACTTCAGGCGATGCGAAAATCAAGATGAAGGGCTGTTTCACGTATATGCACGAGTGTAATCAGACCGCGTGCGTTACTAACGCCGAACCACGACAGAAGAACATACATTTTTGCTGTTGCAAGGGATCGTTGTGCAACACGGACCAGAAGTGGATACCGACCACTACAGAGGCAACAACGCAAGGTGGGTGTTGTTGTTGTTGTTGCAGCTCCATCTCTCTATGCTGCATGTTTACCCCAATTTTGGCATTTGGCATTTTTTCGTAGAGCTTTTTTTGTGCGATTTGCTTTAACATATTCGTTTTTTTGTAAATCTTTTTTTTTATTTTTTTATATAACATCTTCAACTTGTGCTTTAAGCGTTTGAGGGGTGTGAACATGTGTGTGTGTGTGTGTGTGTGCTCCACAGCTCCACCAACTGTGGCAACAGCACAGCCCTTGCCTGGCACAACCCGTGCAGCATTTTTCGTGTTAACGAACTCTCAACGCGAAGTGGCAGCAACAGCAGAGCAAAGCAATAGCTGCAGCTGCAGCATCCTTCTCAGCTTCAACTGCCGCGTGTGTTGCAATTTACTCTGCTTTGGATGCAGCAGCACACAGAAAATATGCCCGTGCGCACGTTTTGCACATTTTACTCGTGCTTTTTGTTGTTGGTATACTCTATTACCGTAGAGGAAGAGTTGATAGGATGTGTTCACAACTATGTGACTGCTAGAAAGAGTTACATATCACTCAAATATCGATTTCAATCAGTTATGAAAGTGTACCATTTAAAGAGTGTGCACAGTAAAGAGCATGCCACGCTTTGAGCTTCTTTTTTCAACACAAGGGTTAAAGGCTAACATACCGAAACTTGGTAGAGGGTTTCATCTTGAAACTCTTGACATTTAGCTTAAAATTTCGCTTTATGTTTGTCTAGTCACCACCCCGTGTGTTGAGCGGATTAGAGAATACCACAGACCAGTGCGCCTTTAAAGGGTTGTGCGTAGGGCTTGGGACCCACCACGTAAAACCACAATTACAATGAAAGAATGTATTTACATCAGGCCGTAACCCAATAACGGGCTATGGCCAGTTAAGAAGAAAAAGTCATTTATTGCACACTTACCTTTATTCAAAAAATTGTATTCCTTAAATTGTAATTTGTGCAAATTCGAATGAGTGCACAATAAAGAAAGTAACAGAATCAATTCAAAAGTTACACATCGTTGAAAGTCAAGTCAAAGGTTGCTTAGACAAACTGAAACTCATCTGGAAACTTGATCAACCCGAAGCTAAGGGTCGTGCTAGTCGCAAAATCTAGGTAATATGAGAAGTATTATAAGTGCTTCAATTAAAACCAATAAGTTGAAGCTTGAACTGCAGGGTAGGTTAGCTTAGGTTAGGTTATAACGTCTGCCAAGCTAACCAACTGGCACACTTAGGTCGTATTTCGGCCCGTTGTGCTACCGTAGTCTGAAGTCTGCGATCTTTTTGGGTCTTATTTCGGACAGATTTGCAATACTATTTAGGAAGTATGTGCCCAAATGTTTATATCTACGCCTGCAGAGAGCCGGACAAGAGCAGAAGAGATACTCCACCGTTTCAACCTCTTCCTAGTCCCAAATGCTTCTGCACATGAGCGCCAATTAGCCAATGTACCGTGATGGCACGTACAACCATAGAACACCTTTTCCTGTCCAGAGAACAGAGCTCCTGTACGTTTTTTATTTAAGTTTGTTTGACTACACGGCAATTAGCCACATTTATCCATTTTTCTGTGGATCTAAAATCGAGGGAATTCTTAATATGAAGCTTACAAGTGGCCATAGGCATTCTCGTGCTGTTTCCTAGGATAGAGTGAGCGGTAGTACCTTGTCTGGCAAGCTCGTCAGCTACACAATAACCCTCGATACCTCGAAGTCCTGGTACCCATATCAGGCTTATAACGAACTGTTGGGCCATTTCGTGCAGAGACCTGCGACAGATATCGAATTTGACGACATTGAACTAATTGATTTGATGGCCGCTTGGCTATCACTGTAGATATTTACATTACTCGAAAAGCTTCCCGAGTTCTTTAGGTACATTAGTGCCCTGTTTATTGCAATAACTTCCGCCTGGAACACACTGCAGTGATTCGGAAGTCTGAAACTGTGTCTTATATTAAGTTCCTCCAACCCGATCATTTAAGTTGGATCCGTCAGTAAAGAAGTTGGAGGCTTCGATTGGCCCCGGAGGACCAAGGGACCATTATTCCCTACTTGGGATGAGAGTGTTGAAAGGTGTACGGGAAAATTCTACCGGTACACAGTAGTCAGTTGTAAGTGCCAGGGTATCTCAAAGTCGATTTTCCCCATAGGTGTTTCTTTAATAAAAATATATATTTTTTTTTTAAATTTTTTTGTGTATACCTTCTTTTTTTTTTGGTGTGGTGCTGCTCTTGCATCTCCTTTGCGCTGCTGCTGCTTTGCCACATTTGCATACGTCTTTTGTGCGCTGCACTTTGTTGTTTTTGTTTTTTTTCGCTTAGCTCTCTTTTATCTTAGAAAAAAAGAAATTGGGGGCGAACTTTCGTTTTTTCGTTTTGCCTTTTGCATGTGTTGCTGCACACAAAAACAAACCCGAACAGTGCCCTTTCAGAACACCCCAAGTCCTACCTACACCTTATAGCTTCAACCTTATGCTCATGCGGGCCAAACTACAGGTGCCACTTGAGATGTTGTTCACCTGTAGGCATGTGCTTGGATCTGCCAAAATAGAGAAAAGCAAAGCTAAAAAGCCGTTGAAATGTGTGCACAATTTAAAAGTGTTTTTTAATTTCTCACAGTGCCAAAGGAGAAGACACAGGACAACAACAATGCCGTATACTTTGTCATCTGCGCCTCGTTGTTTGCCGTACTCTTTGTCATAATGGGCATGGGTCTGCTTTTCTATAGACGCCGCAAGCTGGCGCATCTAATTGAAATACCCACGGTAAGCCAAAAAAAAAAAAACCAAAACCAAGTCATTGTGTTGACAATTAATCAAACTGACTTTTTGCAGCATGAGGCGGAGATAACTAACTCATCGCCGTTGCTCAGCAATCGTCCCATACAATTGCTGGAGAAGAAGGCCAGCGGACGCTTTGGCGATGTGTGGCAGGCCAAGCTGCATGGTCAGGATGTGGCCGTGAAAGTGTTTCGCATGCAGGAGAAGGAATCCTGGACCACAGAGAATGAAATTTATAAACTGCCGCGCATGCGTTATCCCAACATTTTGGAGTTTTTGGGTCACGAAAAGCATTTGGATAAGCCTGAATATTGGCTTATATCCGCATATCAACACAATGGCTCACTCTGTGACTATCTTAAATCACATACCATTAGTTGGACGGAACTTTGTCGCATTGCCGAGTCCATGGCCAATGGTTTGGCGCATTTGCATGAGGAAATACCGGCTAGCAAGACGGAAGGCCTGAAACCCTCCATTGCGCATCGCGATTTCAAGTCCAAGAACGTGCTGCTCAAAAATGATTTGACCGCCTGCATAGCTGATTTTGGTCTGGCCATGATCTTTCAGCCGGGCAAACCGTGTGGCGACACACATGGTCAGGTGGGCACGCGTCGTTATATGGCACCTGAGGTGCTCGAGGGTGCCATTAATTTCAATCGTGATGCTTTCTTACGCATCGATGTTTATGCCTGTGGCTTGGTCTTATGGGAAATGGTTTCACGCTGTGATGTTGTGGGACCAGTCGGCGAGTTCCAGCTGCCCTTTGAGGCAGAGGTAAGTAATAGTTGCGTTTCTTGACAGACACAGTTGATATAACTATTTTGTTTTGTTGCAGCTTGGTCAACGTCCTACGCTTGACGAGGTGCAGGAGAGCGTTGTGATGAAAAAATTGCGTCCACGCTTGCTCAACACCTGGCGTTCACATCCGGTGCGTTTAATGCATTTGAAATAGATTTTCAAATTTCAAATCCTTACATTATACGTATTACGTTATACCGCCAGTTGCATCAGTTTGATAAGATTAAACAATGTATTGTTGTAGAGGAAAAGTAATAATGATGCTAAGAATCAGAACATAAAAACTGTCAGGGTATTAAACGAAGATTCAAATATATAACACTAACTAAGCAAATATAGAGAAACAAGGCCGTGAACCCATTTGGGGTTTCACTATTGTACTATCAGCATAATTTGAAATTATTCTGCTGCCAGATTCGCTGTTGATCAGTGTTATAAAGTTGGTCAAGAAGACAAGAACTCTTAATATATTTCATGCTTGTGTAGTTTTTCAGTGTTAATTTGTATTAGAAATGTATTCTTTTACATATAGATATATATAGAGTTGAGTCATAAAAATATGGGGTATCGTCTTCAACGCATAGAATATGTGTATTAAATTCGAGTTCCTATCTAAACCAAATTTTTATTTCATCTTAAAGCTACTCTATAGTCACTTCAGAAGGAGTCTTCAGTTCCGTATCCTAATTTACAAACGATTTATTGAAAATTTTGTTAACAATTTCTTTAGTAGATTTCTAGAGAAATCAAAAATGCTAAATGATTTTGAATTAAAAAATTTATGGATTTTAATTTGCAGTCGGGAAAAACGACGAAAATAGGTTACTTATTAGATTAGCTCCTAGATTTCGTAACATCATTTAGCCTTAACTCAAACGAATGCGTTCTTGTAATTAGAATATATTAATCTGAATATATTCGATCTTTTTAAACAACCATAAGTTACTAATGCATTGAAGAACATATAAATTGTTATTTCGATTACTAATTGCTTTCCATTTTATTTCTTATCAGGGTCTCAGCATATTCTGTGACACCATGGAGGAGTGCTGGGATCACGACGCCGAGGCGCGTCTCTCCTCATCATGCGTCATGGAGCGTTTTGCTCAACTGAACAAATACCCAGCCACACAGCTGCTCATCAAGAATCATACAAATATTGATGATGCAAAAGAATCGACTAATTGCTTATAGAAAAGGTACTAAATCACAGCTGCAAACAAACCCAGGCGCTGTGATTTGATAGTATCCAAATGCCGTCAAGGTTTTAGTTTAACTTTCGACATAGGCAGCTTTTATATGAGCATACATTTTAGATTGTATCATTTATTAATTTGTTAGTTCTTTTTTTTAAAAAACACACATTTTGTAACATTTCATGCGACGTTAACACAAAAATGCCCAGATTATATACTTATATATAAGCGAAAAAGATCAAATTGTAGATGAGTTGTGTGGTTTATCAGTTTATTTTGTGTATTTAACTAAATTAAACTACACATATAACACAATAAGTCTTATATATAAATTGATGTATGCTAGTTTATGCTCATATAACTACCATTTTAACTTCATTGACTGATTTTCATTGCAAAATACCTGTATACAAAAAGTAATATGCTATATTGTTTATATCTTAACTACAAAAAATTTTGATTATGTTTTTTCTGTAACTTGTCGATAATCATTTCATTCTCTTGTTAATGCCTTTTTATTTCATTTATGCGTAATCGAAAGTCTTCTGCTAACTTTAAGTTAAATGTAATATGCCTTAGTTTGTCAAAGAAACAAAAAAAAAATGTAATACATAAAAGATTTAATGTTAAGAAATTGGAAATTTAAGTTGATTGTCTTATGCTATTTTTATTTTAGTTAGTGATTTAATTTCTGACACATGCGTTTGTGTGTGTTTTTAATGTTATATTTTAAATAAATATTTTATACAATTAATTATGATTTCGCTTTTTTTTGTTGAAATTATTTTGTCATGACTTTTGTTTGGAAATTATTTGTTATGCGTATTGTATGTCGTAGCGTTTTACAGAAATAAGCAAATAATTAAATAATTTTATAATAATTACGCCAATTTTAAGTACTGTTTGTGCGCGCATATTTTTTATAAATTTTTATTTTTATTAACTTTCTCCGCCAAATGTTTGAGTGCCAATAGCAACCATTTTTATACAGTTTTACAAAAATACGCCAATGATTTTGTTGAATCCACAGACACACATATTTACATATAGCAAATATATATGTTTGTATTTCTCTATATATAAATAATTCTACTGAACAGTACAAGCAACACCTGAAGTTTTCAAATGAAAGTTTCTTTTTAAGCAAAGAATGAAACAAAAGCGCATATGTACACACTGACGATTCAATACACACAAACACACACACACACACATATATATATATATATATATATATATATATATATTTAATTATTTATTACATAGGCACATTGAAACACGCAGATTTAGAGAGTATATAACAAGTACATAAGGCGCACGCTGTGACTCAGCATAAGAACATTTAATTATGTACACAAGCGCGCATTAAATTTATAAAAAAAATTACAAAAAATAATATAAATACTATTGCTAAGCATGTTAAATATATTGTTACTGCCATGTCGGGTCTAGGGTAACGTTAGATGTAAGGCGCGAACTCCGATTAAACACATTATAAGCTTATACAGATTTTGGCTAGTATACATAAATCCCATAACATGATGTTGCCATCAAAATAAACCTCAAATAGTTGCTCAAATTAAAACTATCTCAGACTGGAAATACGACTCAAGACCTTATAAACTCGATTGTCCTTAATTACACTATGTAACAACAGCCCTATGAGCACCTGTTTACACTATGAATTTCTTATTTAAGGTTAAGTTAAGGTTATAATATAACCAATATATAGAAAGGTGTCAATTAGAACTCAGCGACCCCCCATTTTCCGGAAAATTACATGTTTTAGACTAGTTTAAGATTATATTCAGTTTATAAGCAATTCCTTCTTTCGACACTTCACAGCTTAATTTGGCATCCATGTATTCGACTTTTCTTTCTATTCTGACTTCTCTAAATAATCTAATTGTTTCATTTTCTATAAACTGATTTTCTATGACTAAGCTTAGATGTGTGGTGAGCGTGTTAGACAACACCACCTCAGCAGGTCAAAGCTTGTCGTATGAGGCGACTTACAATGACACTGGGATTTTTTCGAGACCAGTAGAGGCACCCCATGCCTTAAAACGGTTGTGCCTAGGGTTTGGGACAAACACGTAAACCCACACTTCTAATGTAAGAATGTTTTACATCAGGCCGCAACCCGATAACGGGTTGTTATGGCCAGTTAAGAAGAAGCTTAGATGAGATGAGCTTATCAACACTGATTATTGATTAGATTTATGCTGTTATCAAGCGCCCTTTACAATATCATTGAAAATCCGCTTACATCGCGCTGAATAAGCTAAACATATTTCATCACACAAAAAAAAGCTCATCCCTGTCTAAGTCAGCCCCGCATGCTAATCGCAGGCTTCCGTGGCCCGCAGTGTGTTTGAAGCTTCAACGATGATAAGCTCATCTCATCTAAGCTCAGCCACGCTCTCTGTGTACTTACTCTTTTCAACTTTTGCGTCTTTTATACTTTAGGGCTAAGTTTGCTCCATAGGATCCCTTTCGAGTTCTATGTTGTAACGATGTCTTAGGCAGGGGTAAATCTCGCCGGTGTACCCAAGAGATCTGCTACAGAAATTTGTGTTTTCTGCAGCCACTGATGCACTGTTGACGCTCTATTCTATCGCTCGATTCTATTTTTTAATATATGGTAATTACAACACTTATACTAAGGTATATGTATTACAAGCTATGAGCCATCTGCCGACGCTCGCTCTTTTTTAAGGGCACTATTTTTCATTCTGGTGCAAACGTCAATGATAGATGTTGTGTACACGGTAAAATAGTGCCTTTAGCCGTCAAATGGCTCATAACTTCTAATACATATTCCTTGACTTATGCTATAGCAAGACTAAATGCATAGGTCTGCACTCGACGAGTGCCTGAGCTGAACAGTTTTTTACCGTCATGTATTACTATTTATGCTTTCCAACGTGCCGCTACTCATTTAGAAGTAGGGGAAGGGGACTAGGGGTGCTAATAGGCGTTAGGGAACCCTGCTAGTACTACTTTTAACTTTTCTTAGGCACTTACCAGTGATGCTGCAGGCTTTGTGATCGGTAAATAAGTGAACCCTTATGTAGTGTTCCGCAAACTTATTGGGTTCAAGGTACACCTATCAAATCAAGAAATTTTAGAGCTACACTAAAGTAAAAAGCAATGTTTGTTTAATATTTATTTATATCTAAAATCAATATAAAAATATGTTTTATAAAAATTGAGACACTCGTTGATAAGGCTGTTCTCATCTCTTCATTGATTGTCCTCAGGCGTTATCTTTTTTTTGATTTAGTATAAGTGAGAGTTGAAAATCCAAATTCGCCTTAGTAGATTATGGCAAATGGTAAAAAGCAGTGGATGCTCATTCTTTATATGCAGCCAGAAAATGTGCTAGCTCTACTTCGGAAAGTTTTGATTTTAATGTCTGAACAGTTTTTAACTCTATGAATTCTTTCTGCTCGTTTATCGGCAAGTGTCCAAGGGAAATGTTATCCGAGAATCGATTTCGTACCTAGTCCATAAGTTGTAGGTCACACTTAGGAAAATAACAGTTCATTTTTTCTGCTAACTGCTTTTTTTCTATATCGGCAGCCATGATATTTTGAAACCTTCCATAACACCAACTTAGCGCGAAAGCTTTCAATTTTGTCCGAAGACGTCAAAATTCCTGCCTGACATTTTTCTGTTGAGCTCATTTAAATGAGCGAATATGTGATATGCAAGTTTTACTACCCATTCTTCTTTTTTAAGCACAGAAGGAAATTCTGAACCCAGGGCTTCTAAAAACGTCTGGCTTTAATTTTTTAGCTCGTAACTCCGAGACATCACTTTTCAACGAGAAAGCCATCGTTTTTCAGTATGAAACAGAAGTGACTGATGATGTGCTCCCATTTCTTGACACACTGCATTATACAGACGAGAGTTCAGCGGTCGCGACTTGATGTAGTTGACAATTTTACCAACTTCTTGAAGTACAGACAACAATTCATCAGGCAGAGACTTCGCCATCAATGGTTCCCTGTGTAAAAAACAATGTACATTTGAATAAAGGGTTTTTTTTTTAGAAGCCCTGGTTACAAATCCCCTAATTTTTTCCGTCATAGCTGCTGTTCCGTCTGTACATATGTAAATGCTTATGCAGTTGTGCCATTCCTAAATTAAGGTCACTGAAGTACTGATCTGTCCAGTTGGTGACAAAACCAGTTAGTGGCTGACAAAATAAAAAGTCCTCTTTTATTTCATATCTGTTGGTGTACCTCATATTTGAGATGAGCTACGCGTGACCACTGATATCAGTAAACTCGTCGACGTGTATCGGTAAAACTGCAGTCTTAATTTCTTCCGCGGCACACCAACTGATGACCACTGTACATCAGTGTGCCGCGTCACACGGACGGCGGAACAATCGTTAAACGGGTTCTTGTATACGTCTTGTTTTATGCGTTTTCTGTACCGTGGTTCGAGGTCTATATATTTTATGTCTTAGCTTAAGTAAACTTGGAATGGCCAACAATCAGATAATGATGAATTACATGACCTTTTTTTTTTCTTGAAATTCGCTGGTTTCTGTCTCTTCATCTATGGTATTTTCTCGATTCTGCTCATCGTGCATCTATGGTTACATCCTTGATGTGATTCACATCCTTGAACATCTCACCCAACAGACAATTATCTGATTGGCTTTAATTTTTACTGATTTGGCGGTTTATATGTATAATTTAAATCTTGAATCTCTGAGCTCCTTCATACGAGTTGCTGCATATCTTTAAAAAGCTCACGCAACACGTTGTAGACTCAGATTAGTTATATCTACAATTTCAAATATCTTTCGATGTTCTTTCTTCTTTAATGTTAAAGTTTATATGTCTGCTTAATTGATAATTCAATTGTTTATTGAAATCTTTTATAAATGAATAATTAGAAAAGTGACTTCCTTTCTAAATAGTAAAATGCCGAATTTCCGATTTCTAACTGGGCAATCTTTACGTAACCAGAAAATAAGTTACAAACATACTTTACACTTTAAATTAACAATAAACATTTGTTTTTTTTTTCAAAAATTTAATAAGCTATAAAATTTTATAATTACTGGATTAATAATTCACCTCTTCCAAACCCTTTTGATGGCAATCTTCTGTAATACAAAAACTTACATGCATAAAAATCTTTGTATAATTCAATGATTTATATATTTGTAAGCATTTTATAGTTTTACAAATGATACAAAAAACGCAAACAAACAAAAAAAATAATGGCAAATAATTTGCTATTAAAACAAAGCTTCATTACCTGATTTTTCATTAAACAACGTTTATTTATACATTAATATATTTTTTTCAGAGCTACTTAAATAGTTTAATATGCAAACTGAAAATAGAAATAATTTTGTTATTTTGTTTTTCGATGGTGCTGACAAAGTTACAAAACGGAAACTCATACAAAAAATCTAATTAATTTATAGCAAAATAATTATGTAATTAAGTTGCAAGCGAAAAGCAAATGAAATCAGTATTCAAAGTAAATACAATGAAATTTAAAACGCAATTATTGAAATGCAATTAAAATATTGCATTTTATTTCAACATCGTAGTTTGTTACATATCACAAAAATAAAATTTAAAAAAAAACAAAGTTTTTTCTTTTGATACACGAAAATAAAATAAACATATTCGTAAGCTGTAATCGAAAAAAACATTTTTTATATACGCAGTAAAATAGGTATACAAAAAGTGCGAACAGCCGAATTGTAAAGATATATTTTTTATGTACAATACAAAATCGTTAAGTAAAAAAAAGAAAAAGAAAAAAAAAAGTGTTTTTAAAACATCGGCAAAGGCATAAAAGTTTTATAAAAACATACATAAAAACTTATACCGTACGAATACATATGTAAATCATTTGATTGCAAATCGTGTTAAAACATTAATTCTATCAACATAACTGTTCTTTGATAATAATGGATTTAAAATAAATGCTAAGCAATGTTTCAAAATAACAAAATTTTAGAAATTTTTTTTAAATATTTATACTAATGGTAGCACTCACGGACTTGGGCGTTGATGACCAACTGGTGAGGATGATCAGTCAATTGCTCACCTGCAGGACTGTGCGGTCATCTATGGGTCCATCAACTCTCTCCAGGTACGTGAGCAGGGGTACTCTTCCAGGAGGTGTACTATCTCCGCTTCTATGGAACATGGCAGCTAACAAATTGCTATGCGACATAGAAGGAGGTGGCTGCCATGTTATTGCTTATGCGGACGATGTTATGGTTAGTTTCACTGGAAAATTTCCTCAAATTTTATGGGATCCTATGACGCGTAAATTGAGACAGCTGTCTGAATGGGCAGCAAGGAGTGGATTGCACTTTTCACGAGGAAATATCCCACGGCTTGTCCGGTGATTCCACCCTAACTTTCAGTAACAGTACAAAATATTTGGGGATAGTACTAGACAGGTAAGTGGACTGGAACCTCGACACTCTCGAGCGCACCAAAAAGGCACCAAGCCTTTTAACCACGCCAAACGCTGCCCTTGATGCTATTTTTAACATTCATCCTTTAAATCTCGCATCAGAGGAGTCTGCTATATTGTGAGCAATACGCTTGAGGGACTAAAACAGCTGGAACAATTGCAGCTTTGGTCACTCCTCTATACTAAGGAAACATAATTTCGTCCCACTTAAAACTGACTACTGTGTACCGGTAGAATTTTCCCGTACACCTTTCAACACTCTAATCCCATATAGGGAAGAATACCGATGCCTCCAACTTCTTCACTGACGGATCCAAGTTAAATGATCGGGTTGAATCGGAGGAACATAATATAAGACACATTTTCAGACTCCCGGATGACTGCAGTGTGTTCCAGGTGGAAGTTATTGCAATAAACAGGGCACTAATGTACCTACAAAACTCGGGAAGCTTTTCGAGTAATTTAAATCTACAGTAATAGCCAAGCGGCCATCAAATCAATTAGTTAAATGTCGTCAAATTCGATCCTACGGTAGCACAACGGGCCGAAATAAGGCCTAAGTATGTCAGGCGATTAGCCTGGCAGCCGTTGTAACTTAACCTACCTAAGTCGGATCCCGACTACAATTAAAATCCAGATTAAAGATTAGATTTAAGCATTAAATTTTAGATTTTAGATTATCCCTGTTATCCTTCCCGTTTCTCTTTTTTTCCAGATATCCTCTAGCTACCTAAAAAAAATTTGATGCTGACAGTCGGGACGGTACCCATTTTTCCCAGATGCTCCTTTTTGGATTTGAAAAATTGATTCTTTGCGTACATTTCAAGATATGAGCAAAATAGTATAAAATTTTTTAGCGAATATCTTTTTTATTGACTTTTCGAAAAAAGAAACAAAAGAAAAACCCATGGCCGAAACCGTTTTGGACTTTCTAGCTTTGCTTTCGTTGGTAGGATCTGGTAGGACAGGTTGAAGCTCCTTGATCCCTATCTACAACTTTATCAAGTCGACGCTCAACATGCACCTTGTGCCCCCTGGTTAGCTGCTCCAATTAACACTAGGGGTTACGGTAGTGAGCTAATGTGCGCTGCGAAATCTGACTAGGACTTTAACAGGGTTGTGTGAAGTGTTTGGGACCCTACGCGTAAAACCCCTTCGCAGTGGAGAATGATATGAGGTGCCTGGAGAACTACTCTAACGGGTTATTATGGCCAGTCAAGAAGAAGCTTCGTTATCAAATGGTCGCTATTTAAAAAAAATTCGAGATTTCGATAGATGCGAATTTAACAAATCAATTTTACTCGAAAATCTTACTACGAATTGCTCTTTATTAAAAAGAAGTTGTATAGGTCACTAGAGAGGTCGGCGCCTTGTCTGAAGTCTCGTATGATATCGGAAGGTTCGTAGAGGTCCTTTCCTACGTGTATTGCGCAACGTCATTCTGCTAAGTCGCACCAACTTTGCAATGCAGCATATATGAACTCTCAATAGGCTTTCAAATACTGCTTTATAATCGATTTGGTATTCATGGGTACTTTTCACGATTTGTCGAATATCTGATCAATGGTAGATCAGGCCTGAAGCCGCATTAGTAAAATCTACGATAGCAGATTTGTTCAGCTACAAATTAAACTTCTTTTGCTCCTGAGTTTCTCCCAGTTTATCCACTTTTGGAAGACATATAAACACGGAATCACGGCATTCTCCTATTTCCTTATCTTTACGTTTATTATTTAAAAATTCCGAATAGATTTGCTTAGCCAATAAATTTGAAAGCGCAAAAGTCAAAAAAAATCCATTATCTCCTGCTTTCTTGCCACTTTATTACGATTTTGAATAATAAATACAAACATGCCAAGTTTTTCAAAACATATTTCAGAATTACATATAGTTTTTAATACTTATTTGTTATAATGAATACACAACTTACATTACTTTTAAAGTCTAAGTGCCGCTTTCTCAATCTGCAGTTAAAAAATAGTTTTTGCTTAGGAGTTTTAGGAGTGATAAAAGGTTTAACCGGTTAAGTACCATGAGGTGTTTGCTAAGTTGATATATACTCAGTTGGTCCTTAGTGTTAAAAACAGTACTCTCTTTAGTGGCCTGTATTGTAGTCCGAATAAGTACTCGGAGAAAACCCGATAATCGAATTCCTTTTAGGCGAATTTAATTGGAACGTAAAACGTAGCACAAAAGGTTCGGTTAAAGAAATTTAAATTTTCAAATTAAAAAAAATCGAAATATCGAAAGTTCTAGGAAAATTAAAAAAAATTTATTCAAATTAGAGATGGAAAATCGATATTCATTTGTGTCTCACTATTGATATTTAAATATAGGAGAAGGCAGTAACCAAAAAAACCGATGATACTATTTATAGTATCGAAAAGTATCAAAAGTTCTAGGAAAAAAGTTAAAAAAAAGTTAAAGAAGAAAGAAGAAGAAAATTTGATAGAGCTGCAAAACGATCTACAGACCTATCGATATATCGATTTTGCCTTTGTGTCGCACTATCGAAGTTTTTTCACTATCGATATTTTAAGCTAGTAAGGAAGGTTCAGATGGTTCGAAACCGTGAACCGAAAATCGACCTTTTTCTCCATCGAACCGATAGTACTATCGATAGTATCCAATCTTTTTCAACTCTTATTCAAATGGTTGAAAACCGTGATCCGGAAATCAAAAGAGTTTTAAGACTTGCTAGATTTGATATAATGAAAAAAAAAGTTCTAAGAAAATTTTAATAAAATTAGTCAAATTAGAGCCGCAAAACTATCGATAATACTACCGATATATCAATTTTTTCCTTTTGTGTCGCTATATATACTACGCACTATAGACGTTATTTCACTATCCATATTTTAGGGTTGTAAGACGGAAAGACGATAGTACTATCGATAGTATCGAATCTTTTTACATCTCTTATTCAAATGGTTCGAAACCGTGAACCGATATTCAACAGAGAGTTTTAAGACTAGCTGTATTTAATATAGGATATACGGAAAATGTCAAAATTGTTATTTTTCCAGATTTTACACGTTTTTTTTTTCTAATTTTAATCCGAAAAACTTAGATGGATTTGCAAACTCAAATTAGGGGTTGTGTCTTAAAGACCGACCATAATATTACTTTGTCCCATTTTATGCATTTTTTCAAAATATATTTCGATTTACTTTCGTCGCGACAATTCTTGGGTTTCTCGAATGCTATTTCCTGGAATACCTATCGCCTTTATCTTGCTCTTTCGTTTGATAATATTACACCAAGTGATGACGTCATCATGATCCTTACCTTCTTACGCATTTCATTGTTTGAGCTAGCATATTGTCCTTATCCAATCTTGATATATAAGAGGATAGACTAATTGTTACTGAGAGTTTAACTGTACATTGAGAAATCGGGCCGAAATGAGTACAAGTAATCGCAATATATCTATACGTTAAAGAAACGAAATAACTTTGGAATCTTACATAAGTTATAGATTATTATAATGTCTTATGAAGTTACGAAATTACTAGATATATGTATGTATATGTTTCAACTCATAGTGAACTGTATGTATGCATATTATTTGCGTTATATATTAAAAAATATTATAAATATACATCTTTATGTTTCAGTGTATGACTTTGGACCATTTCAGTTGTAGTTCTATTTACCTCGGACCCAAACGAGTGCTTCAGAGTCATCGTATGTACTTATCGCTCCATTTTTTTGTTTCTCAGACTTATGCCATATGCCGTTTTTTTTTTTTTTTTTAAATTAATACTAAGTATAAATCTGTTGCTAAATACTGCCGGAAAAAAATCGGTCTCTATAAAATGTTAATAAAGTTAGCCAACAACTTTTTAAGCCCTGTGCGTTTTTACATAGGTTTTTCTTACTAAAATAGATTCTTGTTATACAATTATTATATGTATGTGTATATATAGGTTTTTATTGTTATATATAATTTATGCAGCGTGTATATAAGAATAATAGTAATAATATGTGTTTTTTTTTTGTTTGTTCATTTATATTGTTATAAGTTACTCAATCTTATAGTTAATGCAATATACACACATACATATGAAGTATCGAGTACATTTATCATAGCTCCGAGCTTATATAAGAGCCTTTTTATATCATAATATAGTTTTTTTTATATATATATAGAGTTTGTACGATATGTTTGTCTAGGGAATTTTCGTTTGAAGTAAGATGCAGCTAGTTATATCAATTATTTGAAAATATTTAGGGACGGTTTCTAGGTTTATTAAGCAAAATGTCTAGTTTTGAGACTAGTCATAGCTAGAGAACTGAGTGAGTTTTCTAAGAGAGAGTATACAGGAATATATAGCCATTTATGTATAGCATGATATTGCATATCATTTGTTCCAAACATATAGGTGAAACTGATATAGTATGTAGGCGCCCTCTAGCGGGCATATATGCCGCTCCCCCAAGCAGCTTCAGTAGTGCTCATTATTGCTTGTACTTGCTGTGACGCCGCATTTGGAACGCAAAATGGCGGCCAGGCGTTGAGTTAGCGGCTCTGTCGGAGACTCCGAATCACTGCAAGAGGCCGAGGGCACTTTGTTGCCTGCAAATCAGCGTTGGTTTAGTCTTTTAGTTGAAATCCATGTACAACGCTTAACTTACCATTGCTCACATCTAGTTCCGCAGCTGTGGGCTCTTTATGACAGAACTGCAAACTGACTGGCACTATGTCATCCTCTTCCTCTAGCAGCAAACTGGAGTAGGAATGCGTGGTATTATCGCTGCGTCCGCCACCACCGCTTGAGGAGTTTCTTGAGGAGCCAGAACCATGATGCGACTGCGCCGCCAGACCACCCACGTTTGCCACATCCTGTTGCTCATCTATGGGCAGGTCATCGCCACTGCTGCTCATGACGTCATCTATGTCATCGTCCTCTTCTTCGTCCTCCTCCTCCTCTTCATCAACATCATCGTCATCATCGTCTTCGTCTTCCTCCACATTATCGATGTCATCTTCACACTCGCTTAGACTTAAGGGCTCCTCGGAGCAGTTGTTGCAGCTGCTGTTGCTGCTGCTCATGGCCTGTGAGTCCTGCTGACTGTTAGGCTCCTCATAGCCCAGCTGTGCCTCATCGCTGCCCACCTCCTCGCACTCGCCCGCCGAGCCATCCAAGGCCAGCTCGGGTGATGAAGATTTATTATAGTTCTCGTCGCTGTCGCTTGAGGCCGCCACTGTGTGGGTTGCAAGTGAGTGAGTGTGTGTGTGTGTGTGTGTGTTGTTAACAACTTGACACTTGTTTGTATTTGTGCGTGCTTCAACTTACCGCGCAATTTGTCCAATATGAGTGGATAGAACTCTTTGGCCGTGGCATTGTTGGGCTCATATTGCAAAACTGTTGAAAGTTCAAAGATGTGTGCTGCGTCAGAGATTTGGCTTAATTCTAGGCAAGCATTGCGTACTCACTCAGTTTGCAGTATTTTAAAGCTTTTTTGTAGTCCTTGAGCATGACGGCCGAGAGAAACTGCAATATGGCATATATGTATAATATGACAACAAAATGCTTTAGAAATTCATAAGAGCAGAGCCAACAAAGGATTGCCCCAATTTGTGGCATATATGCAAAATACGCCATCGGGAAGAGCCGCTTCAAAACAATTTATTAGCAATCAATAAAAAGAAGAAAAAAAAGTAGCACACAAAGCCGCGCAGCCAATAATCCTCTTGAAAGGATTTCAAATTAAATAAGCGACTCTGAAAATTTGCATCACAATGGCAAAAGTTTCGTGGGTGCGTTTGGGGTTGCCACCCTTTACTTACCTCAGCGAGAAATTCGGTTGGTGCTGATATGCTTTCGTCGGCATCTGTGTACTCCGATAGACTCTGACTGAGGTCCTCGCTAGAAACGGATGTGGGTAATGTGCCTGCTACGGCGGCTGTGCTGCCATTCATGATGTTTACATTATTTGTAGTGGCCATTGTTGCTTGTGTTGTTGTTGTGGCCATTGCTGTAAGTGGAGCTGCTGCAATGATGACCCCGTTGTCAGTGCGCGCCACTTCTATGCCATTGTCAGTTAGGCTGCTCACGGATTTGGCTGCATAGATGCCATTGCCATTGGATTCATCCATATAGAGTAGCTTTAAAGGGATTTACAAAAAGGTTATTTGCGCATTGAGTCGAGCTAAGCCTTGCTTTCACTTTCTGCTAGCATTTGGCATCGTCTAATCTGGCTCAATTTGTCATTTTTTTGTGCAAATTTGGCTCATTTTTGTTGAAGCTATAGAATTGTGGCGAAAGGCAAGTAATTCTTATCACTAAAATTCTGCAGCTTTAACAGTGCACATATGTATATACAGGGACCTCGACGTTTATCTAATTAGACAACGTAATTAGTAATTTTAGCACTAAATACCTTGATAGACTTGACAACCAGAAAACGTAAGAGCTGAGCTATGCAACTTGGAGAGAAAATTCGTGGACAGGCTGAAAATCATACGGTCCCTACTGTTATCCTTTGGAGTCATTTTATTGCAACGGTAACTTTCAAAGTGTTCATTGCGGGACCCTTTGCAAACTCCGGGCCCGGAAAGTACCCGATTTCACCATTCGTTAGGCCTGCTAAGGGTAAGGCTTGCAGCCTCTCATGATAGAAAGTGTGTTGAGAAAGGTAATGCAAATTACCTCAATGGTTTAGAAGAAAAAGTTTGAAAATCTCACTCCTCATTTAAAAGCTTGTTAGAGTATCTAAAAAAAAATTTGGGGTAAATGACAAACTGTTCCGTCGTCTCTTTGGGAGCTGTGTGGCAATTTTTATTCATTAGTATTCACTACGGGACATATATAACCTCTAATTGGGGTTTTCACCAATTTGATTTGATTTGCATGAAAATGGGAAAATAATTGCACTGTTGCACAAAAGATCAGCAGAACCTGCTTCATTAGGTACAGTTATTTTGAAGAAAGTTATCCAACGCAATGCTACACTTGGGTAATATTCCATAAAGCCTCGACGAATTCCCAAACCTAATTGGTTATTTGGCAATGTTTCTCAGCTAAACGGACCATATTTATAAAATTTTTGCACATAACGCCCATACTTATCATAAAAGTTTAATTTACTAGAAACTTTGAAACTGCTCGTTCCGCTTGCCAGACCCGTGCCCCTCTTGAAGTATAGCATATTCCTCATCCGGTTCCCCTAACTCTTTCCCCTCCTCTTCCTCTTCCTCTACCGCTTCCTCTTCACTCTTTTTCACTCACCAACAGTATCATCACACTATGCGTATAATTAATGTTGTTCACGACAAAAGAGGTAATTTGAAAACAACTTAATTCTTCATCTATTAACGTTTTTATACACAAGGAGCAATAGTTGAGTCGATATAGTCGTGTCCGTCCGTCGGTCTGAGTCTGTTGGTCTAAGTTTCTTAGAGACTTAGATAGAGCCACAAAAATGGCAGGCAGTTTGTCGAATAACGTCGATATCTTACCCCCTTCTTCTGTGACAGATTTGATCTGAAATTGACAAAATTGTGACGTCATCTGCGAACAGTCCCCAAGCCAAATCGTATCTAATGTACCACATATTTGAAACTGTGCATTAGTACTTACATTTGACATTCTTTTAGGGAAAACTATAGCTCGTGCTTTACTGTCCTACTAAGACGCTTAGAGCACTGAGAGAAATATTCAGATTTCAGTTTTCAGCGATTCTTGTCAAATACTTGTTATATAAGTCCATGTCGCATTGTTGCTGAAGGATTGTCTGAAAGGGAAGAGAAATCTATTATAAGTAAAGCTTAGGTAAGTTTTGCACATAAACAATAAATTTTTATAGGAATAATTTCTCAAAAGTAGCGAAAGACTCGCTTGGAGTTCTGATGGCATAATCCCTCTACTTTTAGATGTTAAACACAAAGAGATTATGTATGCTTTATAAACTATCAAAATAACTATGAAGATATTATGAAATGTGAAATAGTTTGCATTTACGAGTGGAATTCTTAACCGAAAAATCAGATGAATGATACGAAAACATTGGCGAGCTCAGAATTCGCTTGTACGAAAACTGGCGCGTGCCGTATGACACCTAAAGAAGACATTTTTTAAACAAATGAATACTCTGAAAGTACACCGTAAGATCTTTAGCCCTTTACACCTAGGCAATGACTACCGCATTCGATGGAACGACGAACTCCATGAGTTGTACGATGACATTGATATACATAGTAAAGCAAATTAACATCCAGCGGCTCCGCTGACCAGGTAAAGTTGTGCGTATGGATGCAGAAGCTACTGCAAGAAAGGTCTTCAAAGCGGCTCTTGAAGGAAGGCGACGAAGGGGCGGGTCATGACTCCGTTGGAAGGACCAGGTAAAGAGCACACTGGCTACCTTTGGTATCACCGAGGTCCACCACCAGAAGGTCGTAGCGGGTTGTTATGGCCAATTAAGAAGAAAAACACTTCTATAACGGTGTGACGTCATATGAGTGTAACTTTGGCTAAAGTAAAGCAACGAAAGATGAAAGATTACGCAGCGCGTCTTTTCTTAAAAACTATAAATACATATACACACTTTTTGAGAATCATAGCAACCATAGTCTATTATATCGAACGTAAACACATTTATTTTATTCCAACATCAGAAGACGAATAGACTTCATCATTCTCTTGAATAAATTCAAAATACAAAATAAATCAAAGTGCGTAGTTTTTCGGTTAATTTTTTTTTCTTGTATAAGTTTTATTCACGTGCAAAAAATGGAAGATCTCAGCCTGAACGTGGCTTGTAATGTGGTGTTAACCAAGGGCGATGCTGTGTCTATAAAAGCGCTGCTTAAGTGGGTCAATGAGACGCTCTTATGTAACATCAGCAGCGTAAAGCATCTGCACAATGGCGCCATCTATTGTCAGCTCATGCACTGCCTCTTTCCATCGGCTGTAGCCTTTCACAGTGTGCGATTGTGCTCACATTTGGAAGTCGAGTATTTGAAAAATTTCAAGATACTGCAAGCCGCTTTTGACAAGACTCGTGTGAACAGAGATATTGCTGCTAAAGATTTAATGTCTGGCAAGGGTCATCAGGAATTTCTAACGTGGTTCTACAAATTTTTTAAAGCAAATCGTAATAGCAGCATTTATGATCCAGTGCGTGCTCGACATAACTCGGACATTGGCCTTTCAGAGGAGAAAATCAAATGGTACTCAATTGTGCGCAACATGTCGGCTTCAACAAGTTACTTATCGGATATTCAAAAAGTGAACAGCAGCCCTATTCTTCAGAAGACAACATCTTCTGTGCATCCTAAAGAGAAAAGCATGAATAAAGATTCAATTTCTATCCGCTCTCTAGCTGCAGCTGCAAGAATACGATCGCTGCAGGCCGTCAGGGTGACCAAGGGTAAACGCAACGTATGGAAGGGGTTACCGCAAAAGTACTTGATGGAAGCTAAAAAGGTTAATTTGCCGGCTTCGTCTCAGCCTACGTCAAATGCTTCAAGCCCAAGATTTACCAATAATTAAAGGCTGTGATTTCAAGGATTCGTTTGTTTTCTTCAAGAATCACAAGTTATATGTTGCAGTTTCTGACTTGAATCAGTAATTGTTTACTAAGCGTATTAAAGAAATGTAATAAAAGTCCACTTGAATTTTTCCACTGAATTCTTATATATGTTTTATATATATATATAAATATGAATCAAAAATTCTGAATGTGGCTATGTTACGATAAGTAAATCGGGTTCGTTCACTTTATAGCTCTTAGAATGAGGAATGTTGTTACTAAAGTAAGTTTTAAAAAAAATCTTAGTTTGGTGTTGAAAAAAGCGTAGAAGTACAAAAATTACACAAAATCTCAAAGCCTATTTTTTTGCCCCACAACTGTTCACAGAGTGAGGAATAGGATTTCCTACTAATAAGAACGAGAAATGGAACGGGAAGAGGAATATGATCCACCTAGAGATGAGCAAGGGGGTTGGGAGCCAAGTGAGAAGGGTGCGGAGTGAAACGTAAAACGGGTAGTTTCATCTTATAGCTTTTGGAATGAGGATAAGGAAGAGGATGAGAATGAAGATGAGGAAGAGTAAAAAGAGGAACAGGAATATTCCCTACCTCAATAGCGGAGCGAGTAGGGAACGGCGCCCCCTGCTTATTAAACAAAACCCGCGTGGTAAGCTGCTCTAAGTCTCCCTAAGGCCTTAGGACACTACCAACAAAAGATGTGAGGCGCGCGGAGGAGTGCTCTGTATTAGGCCAAATCAGATATTTTAGCACGAATTTTCTTTTTAAGCATTGTCTATAATTCGCTGCTAAATCTTGGATCGGCCTTATATTATCTGCTCGGTATTTGGATTGGCAAGAAGACAACCCTGCAGTGTGCGGAACTAGCCAACTCACTACGTTACTGGTAACAACATATACTTAAAACTTCATACACTTTACGTGTTAAAAACTGACGAATTTAACATGGAGATGACATTGCCGGATAAATACTTACGCATAACGTTTACATGGCGAGTCCTTAAGCAGTGAGTCCAAAGGCAAATACAGAATATGGTGGTATGTAGTAAGTACTGAAGTAGTATGTCCTAATGTAACTACCAATCTATTCACCGGCTATGTAGGTAGGTGTATACTTTACATGTGCGCACCGTCTTGCTACCGTGTAACACTAGTCTACAAAATGCATACTTTTTTAAAACTTAATATTATCATATCGAATATCAGTATTTTCGAGTGGTTTCCACTCAACTGCTATATCTCTGAAGCATCAACTTAACTAATTACTCTATTGTAAGCTAATAATGCCTCTATAATCCGTTCATAGACCAGTTTTCGATTTAACCTAAAAAATTTAGCCACAAAGTGCAAAATTGATGTCTTTAAGTACGTTGATCTGTTGCTAAAACATTTTTTAATATTACTATTCTTGCATCAGTAGTTCCATATGCAGCCACGGATGAAAAATGAAGAAGTTATAAAGGCTTCAAAGGAAATGCATTAAAGCAAGAACCCTATTCGATAATTTTTATCGATACAGTGTTTTCTTACTTAGTTTTGAATTCAACCGTCATTATAATTAGTGCCCCAGCACAGGGTGTTCTAGATACAAAACGTAGTGTTCTTATATCATGCACCAATTGTTCATCAAATGAGCACATTCTGTTCTAGCATATGAATTGAATGTTCTTAACTCAAGCACAAATCCAAACAGCGTGGAACTAATTGAGTGGAATCCTGGACCGTTACATAAAATCAAAATTTTTGCTGAAATGCGACCATTAGGCAAAATTGAGAAAGAGATAGAGCAAAAAAAAAAAAGAAATGCAAATGTATGTGCTTTAAATGGTCGCATTTCAGAAAGTTGACTCAATGTAACGCTCAGGATTCCACATTTTTAAATTTCATGCTCTTTGCACAACTCGTTCAGAAATAAGCACAGGGTGTTCTAAGTTGTGTATTACAATTGCAAACAGCATATTAACAATATCTAATAAGATACAAGAACATAATTTTTTTATATCATGCACTAATCATTCATCAAATGAGCACATGAGCTGCTGATGCTTCGTGGACAACATGTTGTCTTCATACAGAACGGCGATCTTAATAGTCCCGTGCTCAACTTGAGACCAAACGATCGTGAATCAAAGAAAATTGAGAAAAAGGCTCTTGCCTTCCTAGCAAGGGGGATCTTTTCCAGCAGTTCATTTTTAATGCCATGTTGCGTTTCCATCACTGGAAAGCCGGATAACCTTGTTGCGTCTTATCGCCCGATTATCTTGGTGCAATATATTTCTGAGCATCATTCCATTATTACAGGGTGCCATTCCTGATCTTCAGTTCGGGTATATCATCGTTTGGCATGGACACGTTCACATGACAGCAAATTTGCAATTCGCAAAGATGGCACACAGTGCTTAAATCGAATAAAAATTTCAAAGAGCATGAAATCTAATATAGTGGAATCCTTGGTAGTTACAATGAGTCGACTCGCTGAAAAGCGACCACTTTTAGCACAGTGCATATATGTGTTTTTTTTTACTCTTTCTCTTTCTCAATTTTGCCTACGAAGGAGTCGGTCGGACAGAGACAGTAACACAAGCAGCCTCACACGTACGCTGTGCTGAAAGTGGTCACTTTTCAACAAAAATTTAGAATTAACGGTCAGGATTCCACTCTATTACTTTCAGGCTCTTCTTTAAATAAATTGGTTTAGCATCAAGTGCATAAGAAGTGTGTTTGTTCCTCAAATCTAACCACAATCATTTGCAATACAATCGATGCCATTCAACGATTTCCAATGCTTTCGTCATAGTGCAGCGAACGATGCTTGTCACTAATTGGATTACTTTACCTGCGACCTTTCAAAGAGCCAAAGTTCAGACTTAACTGAATGCAAAACCCGCAAAAAAGTTGCCACAAAACTTGGTAAATGCCAAATGCTAATTCCAATTCCATTGGACTTGTATGTATACTTATATTCACTTTCGGCCAGACAATATAAGACATGAGAATGTCAACTGTGTTGCACCTGAAGAGGCGTTTTCAAACATGCCGAGTACCCATTTACCGCTATAAATAGAGAATTTAAATAACGCGCGAAATCACGCAAACAATGCTGTTTTTCCTATGTGAGAAGTGCAAATGCACGAAATTGTTTACTTTTTTTTCTTGACAGTTAATTGGCGCGCGACATGCAGCGCCTGGAGGTATGCAGCAACATTTTTTATGCCCCTTCAATAGTTTATATTAACTTTGTTGCGCTGTTTGTCCGAAAAAAGAGCCAATTAAAATTGCTGGAAAAATTTGCATACAACCGTAATTGATTGAAAATGTTGCAAATAATTTTGTATATTCATTTGAATAACAGCTTTCCACAAATCAATTGGAACAGGCCGACTAAAATATACCCTGCAACTTCGACGAGTTACGACGCCACCTAAAACTGGTAACGGGTTGTTATGTTCGCACAAGAAGAAGAAGAAGATATTTGTTTCTGGGCTTAAAAAAGTTTTTAAGAAAATTGACCCATATTGAAAATAGTCGTCTAATTGAAAATCTCCTAATTGTTTCATTGATCATCTCTTAGTACAAATGTTATCGGTTATATGCAAACTTTGCTTTTCGCCATCAAAGAAACAAGTAACCTCTTGAAATTACATGCTAACATGCAACAACTGCTCTGCTTTTTCGTCATTTGCATATATGCAATATCTACTGTTAACGATTTGCGCTTATTTGAAATATTTTGCATATATCCGATTATCGATTACTATGCTTACATGGAACAACTGCTCTATATTTTCGCGACATCTGCTGTACTTAAAATAGTTTTAAAATAACGCATCTAATAAGAGCATTTCGTCGTCGCTATGAAATATGGCTTGTTATTAATATTATTGCGTGCATAAACTTTTCCTTTTACTGTGTGTGTTTATGTATACCCTATTGATGTGTGTGTGTAAATCCTGTCTGCGGTTGTCTGCATTTCATTTAATAATTGAAAATTGTGAAATTTTTATTTACATTTCCAAAAACTCAAAAACCAAATGGCTTTCTCTCGATATCGGGTCATGTCTGCCGTGCCGTGCCGTCTACTGTCAAGGACTCTTTATGTACACACATATATAAGATATACTGCACCATCAATGCGTTTATATTCAAAACAATAAATTTTTTTTTTACTGTCCTCCTTTGATTTCGCCTGCAGCACTGTAAATTGCAGTGAAAATCAATAAGGGCTATTAAAGTTGGCCGGCAAGTTGTCTACGTCCGACTGGCCGGCCGGAAGGGCAAAGTGTGTTGTGCGATCATAAAAGATAAAGGGCTTTGGGCCTTGGCTGACATGTTTATCGTTGGTTCGTCTGGCAGACTTGCAGTTAATTGTATTTGTAGGGACTTGCATTTGGCCAAGTCCGTTGCATTCTAATTGCCAACCCTGGTAGTAAATGGTATTGTTTTTGTCTTTATTTTTAAGTCCCTCGTAAATGGCACGTCACTCAATTGTCTGCGATTTGTTTGTTTGTTAGTTGGTTGATCCTTTTCATTTTGGCATTTGGCATTTTTAAATGTCTGACATGTCTGGCCCCTTTGAATAAATGTCTGTCTTCCGCCAGTTGAGTGACTCCGCACTGTCATGAAACCGAATGTGTTCATTGCACACTTTCTCCGCTCTGTTTTTGTACCCAGTAGACAATTTTTATGGAGCATATTAACTTGGCACAAACCTTTTTGTGTGTGGTAAATGTCATTTAGCAGGGTCTTTCGGTCTGTTTGATACTTGTTTCTCCAAGATTCAAAAACTGGGATGCATTCTATTCAGTTTATCACCTGCATTTCAATTTTTCAGATAGCCTTAAAAATACAATTTTGTTGTATACACATTGTCCATTCTAAAAATCGGCCTTTTCATTCACATCGGTTGACAACTGCGGGAATTATATGCAAAAATGATTAAACTGTACCTATTTTTCGCCTACAAGCCCCTTTATACGCTTCTCCCGCTGGAAATTGCACTTAAAACATTAATCGATCAACTTAACGATTATAAAACATTTGTTTGGCAAAGGACAATAATATGACATCAGACATTACGGCCAGGACAAAATAATGAATATTTTAACGCAAAAAACTAAACACGCCTTCTTCGAAGCAAAATGTCAGTAGGACCTCCTTCTGCATGTATAAGTGGCCAATGCCCCTGCTAACGGGTTTAGGTGGGCATTCAGACGGTTGTTATACCGGCTAAAATGCCGATTTAGCTCATCCATCACCGTGAGCATGCGTAAATCACGGTGAATCGCGAAGTTACGCGCCCCAGTAATGCGCATAAGAGCCCGGCTTTGCATCACGGACAGAAAGACAGTCTCATCAGCAAATGTGGCTATCATCGAAGGTGTACAGCAGAGGTTCAAGAACACTGCCCGGCGGCACACCTCCTTTAATACAACGCATTACTAATCGAACATCCTGCACCACAATCATAAAACAAAGACTCTAAAGGTAACTACGACTTTAAAAGATTGAAAAAGATACGGTAACCAAAATCGGTATGCAGTTTAATGTGGACTTAAATATAACACTACTTTTTTTACCCTATACTTCAATGGATCTAAAGGATTGCCCAAGTGCGCCGCAACAGATTTTTGCTGTAACACCCAAACCTCTCCATGTAGAAAGCTGTTACTTCATACATGAAACTGCTGCAAACTATTCTTGAAAGTGCGTGAAAATCCGATAAAGATTGTGTGATCTACCAAGATTTCAGGGCAACTTAATAAAGTAGGTACTTCCACTTTATTCGCTCAACTATCTGAAACTTAGACTGAAAGAGCAAGAGAAAGGAAAGCATGTTACTAACGTAGTTGCAAAAATTGTGCTTCATTGAAATATAATTATGACGCGCTTATATCAGCGAACTTTAATCGGTCTCATGTTGCTCAGCCTGCTAAGTAAGTAAGTAAGTAAGCTTTGATCAAAACATGTTCCCAAATGAGTACTAAAATTTTGTGTTCTCTAGGAGCGGCGTCCACCTTGCTGGATTTGGCAAAAATGCCTATCATAGAGCAGATAAATAGCTGGTATGCCATTGGTTTTAGAATAACAGAAACCGTGCTCACCGAACCCAACATGGAACAGCTGAAAAAAACGAATAAAACCTTTGATGCCGTCATCTGTGAGGTCTTTCCAATGAGGCACATTTCGGTTTTGCAGAGCATTTCAATGCCCCACTCATAGGCCTAGGCGCTTTTGGTGCCATCAGCTGGAATACTGATTTGGTAAGTAGTTTGTTATAACGATAAGATTTGTATTTCCTGATAACTGTTAATATGTTGCTCTCTTACAGGTGGGCTCACCTTCGCCTCACGCTAAATCGTTATGACACTGTACTATTTCCCACAGCAGGAGCAGTTCTATAAGAAGTATTTTCCCAACAACAAGCTAAATTTCTATAAATGCGCAAGAATGCAGCTTTAGTGCTGCTTAATCAGCATGTTTCCCTAAGTTTTCCAAGACCATACAACCCAAATATGATTGAAGTAGGAGGCATGCACATTAATCGCAAGCGTCATCCACTTCCAGCCGACATAGAACAGTTTATCAATGGTGCCGAACATGGCGTTATATACTTTTCCATGGGCTTCAATCTAAAGAGCAAGACTTTACCCTTAGAAACACGCACCGAACTTCTTAAGGCTTTGCGCAGCTTAAAGCAGCGCGTGCTTTGGAAATTTGAAGTTTCCAATCTACCCGAAAAGCCGGATATTGTGTTCATATCGGATTGGTTCCCTCAAGATGATATCTTGGCACATGAAAGTGTTATTGCTTTCATAACACATGGCGGTCTGCTGAGCACTATGGAATCCATTTACCACGCCAAGCCCTTTGTGGGCATACCTGTGTTCGGAGATCAATTCATGAACATGGCGCGTGCCGAGCAGAATGGCTATGGCATTACAATCGACTTTAATGAGCTGAGGGCAGAAAAACTTATAGAAGCTGTGAATCGCACTATCGGTGATCCAAAGGCCACCGAATTGGTGCGCGCCATGTCAGCCTTCTATAGGGATCAGCATGGGACTCCACTTGAGCGTGCAGTCTACTGGGTAGAGCATGTTAGTAGAACGAAAGGCGCCAAGTATTTGAGCGCTGCTCAAGATTTGAACTTTATTCAATATCATAACTTGGATGCTATGCTTATACTGTATGGCGGCATATTGTTTGTTCTGTATTGTATCTTCTTGTTCATACGCTTTGTATGCCGAAAAGTTAAGAGCATTTTCTCCGGAGAAAAGAAGCAAAAGAAGAAAAAACAAAAGAATCAGTAAAAAGAGTCTATAGTAGTGTTAAATGTGCTATAAGTGTTTTTCGTTTGTTATTTATAATAATAAATTTTTTTTGCAGACAGTAGGGACGGTGCCCGACTGGGATACCCTGTACCCATTTTTCCCATGAAAATCAAATTTAAGTGCAAATTTTTGTTTAAAACGTTGAAGGGTATGGGCTTTACTAAGGTAACTGGACTGCAGAGGGTGGGGGGTTGATTTGGCAAAATGTCAACATTGTTTCATTTATTCGCTTAACATAAATGTTTACCTTAACATTGCTGTAAAAAGTAAAATTTTTTTGCAGTTTATAGGAGGAGCAGCCTAAAATTAACACATTATTACTTATATCATCTAAAGTTGCTATCCGATAATTTTGACATTTTGGTCATTTTTACACAACATATGCCCAAGACCAGTGTGCATGACTGTGGTATATTTCAATCGGATAGGTTTTATGGTGTGGGTATTAGCCGTGTAATTTCTCACGGGGGAAGGGGTTGAGATATCGATATCGCATCTTATGTTAAAATTATTTTGCTCTAACTCTTATAGTCTCTGAGAAACACGTTACAACACGGACAGACGGACATGGCTATATCGACTCGACTATTGCTCCTGATCATTTTTGCCCATGCAACACCAACATCTGCCAAGCCTCCTTCTGCCTGTTACATACATTATAGAAATCTATAATACCCTCTTACACTTTGTGTACAGGGTATAAAAATCGCCGTATTTATAGTGTTTCTGCGGCACAAAGTTAAGTTCGCAACGAAACTGAAAATACCTTATTAAGTGCAGGGTTCAGGGTATACCGTAGTCGTCAACCGCGCTAACTGTAGCCAGTTTTTATTAGCATTGAACTGCTTTGTTTTTTTGGTTATATTGCCGGTGTCTGGTTTACTGCACTTTTCAAAGTTTCTCCAACATGCAAACCCTTTTTAATATTTTACTTCTTGTTTTTATTTTTTGTCCTATTCTAGAGCAGAGTGGCAAAGAGGAAGGCATTGTGTGGAGCACACAGAGTGAATGCAGCTGCGAGTTTATATACATTTTAATACCAACTTAATCGCAAGCTGTTGTAAAGTTTTGGAATATCTTAAGTGCCTAAGTAAACCAACAACAGCAATTTTGAAAAGAAAATTCAATGCTTGAAAAACAGCAAACAAAAGTTGGACTTTTTGGGCTATTAAAGAAATTGTATTTTTCAAAAGCGACACTCTCCTCTCGATACGATAGGGACTATCAAATGGTACTAATCTAAAAAGCTAGTAAGGGACAATTTAAGCTTTGGGAGCTAAAGGAACTCTTGGCTATAGATGTCCCGTTGACCAAGTTCTTAACCTATACATATTTTAGGTTAGTTGAAAAGTTCGTACCGTTTCTGTGCTGCTGATACAAAAAAGTGGCATCTAGGATAGAAGCAACAGTCATCTAGGAGAGTTATGGCGTCGATATTTTGGGATGCGCATAGAATAATTTTGCACCGAGTATCTTGAAAAGGGAGAAACTATTTATAGCGCTTATTACATAGCTTTATTGGAACAATTGAAGGACGAAATCGCGGAAAAAAGGACACATTTGAAGATGACGAAAGGGATGTTTCATCAAGGCAAAGCTGGATAGAAATTGAGCGCCAATGAAGAGCTCAGACTGAGGCATATTTTTTGAAGTATATTTTTTGACAAATCGTACAACAAAAATGGTATCGAGAAGTTAGAAAATCGCTATAATCGGTGTATCGTCCACGATGGCAACTATGTCTTTCTCGTGCCACCGCTTAACTACATTGGCGAAAATCCTGCTACATTTCGTTTCAGGTGAATGGCCATGATTGCAAGTGAAACGTAAATAGTAGTGGGTTAAAATTGACACATTATGAGCAATACATGCAACTCTGATAAGGTAGTCAGACATTTCGGCGCCTTATCCTCTGCGACATCTTCACCTTTTTGATTGGTAGCATGTTGCCAAAGCTTGGACTGCATTGGAACAGGACGCATGCCTACCAAGCAAGGTGTTACCGCAGTCTTTACGGCTATTGCAAGACAATCTCTAAGAGTAGGTGTGGTAATCAATGAGAACAACTAGGGAGAGGAGACGCAGCGAAAGTATGCTAAAAACTGTGTCTTTAACCTACACTAACAAACTACCGCATACTAGGGCGACTTTGACATAGTCATGCTAATTAACATCCAACGGCTCCGTTGGCTAGGTCATGTTGTGCGTAAGGATGATGGTGACGATGGGGTAGGCCATGTCCCTGTAACCGGTAACGGATTGTTATGGCTAGTTAAGGAGAAGAAGATACTACTTTGCCCGGAGTAGGCATTTGAGTAAAAGATACCGCTCGTCCTTCCACGCTTTCTTCTATGGTGTTGAAGCATGTGTGAGGTAGATGGCATTGGGAGGAAAGCAATCTCTTGGATTTTTACACGTTCACGACGTATGAGTACCGCATTCAATGGGAACACTAACATTACGAGCTCCAAGAATTGGCATAATCAAGCGGCTTACAATCCATGTAGATGCCATTCAGAAAATCAATCTCTTGGCCCTTAACACGTTCACGACCTACGATTACCGCATTCAATAGGAATCAAGCGGTTATAAAGAAAAGCGGGAAAAGTAGCTCACCGGTTGAAAGTTTTTCAATGGGGCTGTTAAATGAAGATGGCAAAGAAAACGATTGTGACTCTGTTGGAAATACTGTTCGGATTCCTAGAGGAACGCCCTGCATCTGGCCGCAGCCCAAAAACGCCTTGTTCTGTCCAGTCAACAAAATGAAGATGTATTTAGCGAAGTAAGCAAGTGTTGCAAAACACTATAATAATCTAAATTTTTCTGACACTTGCATATCAATTAAACTTTTGAAGCAATCATTTTAGTAGGCTTTGCTTTTTTTATTAATATAACAAAATCGTTTGCCAGTTGTCAAAGGTGCTTAATTTTCTTAGCGTCTAATCATTTTTGTAAAAATGAATAAGTTCGATAGTGAGTATAAAAAAATCTTTTATTTTTGTAGTTCTAAGCTTATGGGTTAAGCTCGCGAGTGTAGTGTGAAACTGTGCTGGCGAGTCACCCGCTTATTTTGATTTTTATGTATCGAACTTTATAATTGTGCACACACAGCTTATGGAACTGGAGCTACTAAAAGCAAAGCGAGCTACGTGAGTGATGCTCAATGGCGTGTACCATCTGCACCAAATTTGGTGAAGCGCCAAGCGCACGGCTTTATTGAAGGGGCAGCGCGTGCAGCTACTACACCACAATTGGAGAAGCACCTTAGGCCGCTAGTACGTACCTTCGATTGTTTGTTTCTAAAAGAGGTACGACCCTGCAAAGAAATCGATGTGAAAAGAATGACGCTTCACGAGTTGCGCGAGTGCTTTGGTGGGCAGTGTCGTCTTCTACGTAATCGGTAAGTTAACTTCCAATAGAAGCTATAGAAACTGGTATTAAAAAGTTTGCATTGCTCCAATAGTGATATTGTTAGCCACTTGCCGGATGGTGGTTATCAATGCCGCTTGTTGCACGATCATCTGCAGGAGGCAATAAAGCTGCGCATGAAAACTCCTTCGGGGATTGACAACCCATCTACTGCTGCGGAGAAAGTCCGTGACTGTTTAAGACGTAAATGGATTGGCAGTTTCAGCGAAACTGTCCAGTTACCCGATGACGACACTGAAGATGACTCAGATGGGTCATAAAACCAGACACACCCCATTATACGTTAGTGGACACGCTCTACTCACACTCACTCTTTCTTTCTCACACTAATAAGATATACCAAGGAACACATAGAATTCAATAAAGCTCAGAAAAACTTCATATAAGAACAAGTTTTTATTTTTGGCAAGGGTATGGTAAAAAAAAGGTTAAACAAAGATGCTTGCATGATGATATAGTGGATGCATGGGGTGCACTGAGGTTATGGAGGGAACACTTCTCTGGCTTGTTATCGGGCGATGGTGATGATAATGCCGCCTACGGAGTTAACTTCCCGTCATCCCCAATTGTAGACGATGGTGTATGACGAAGTTAGGGTCGCAATTAAGCGGCTCAATAACAACAACAGCTGGCGCAGATGACTTGCCTGCTGAGCTTTACAAGACTGGAGGCAATGAATTGGTAATACCACCAGCTCTTTTGCAGAATATGGCTAGATGAGAGTATGCCATTGGCAGCTCCCACGTTGTGGTCCTATCGTACTATGTGAAAGACGTTATCAGTGTCGTTTTATGCCTCATAAGTCCACGCTATGACGAAGCAGGGACGCAATTTAGCGAAAAGACCCACGAATACCAAAACGAAACCTACCAACGCTTTGTCGATTGAAAAGCAGTATCTGATAGCCCATTGAGGGATCGCGTATACGGCACACTGTCTGAGTTCGGTATCCCTACAAAGTTGGTTTGACTATGAAGAATGACGTAGAGCTGGAAAGAACCTATCCGAAGCTTTTGATAACAAGCGAGGCATCAGACAAGGCTCTCATCTGCAACCTCTTCAACTTTGTGATGGAGAATATCTTACGAAAGAACGCTACAATATTGAACTATAGGAGTGCCCAGTTGCTCGCATGCGCAGATGATATCGATATCATTGCTCGTACTAAACGAACAGTTTTTGGAGCCTTTGCGCCTACTGAAAAAAAATCTGCCAGGGTTATTCTGGCTATAAATGAGACCCTGACAAAGTATATGTCTTCGCGGTTGGACTCTGTTGCAAAGTATACTTTTGATGTTGTCAAGGATTTCGTCTACCTTGACATCACAGTCAAATCATCTATTGAAGAAAGGCGACGAAGAGGCAGTACATGTTTCCGTTAGAGGGACCAGGTAAAAACATGCTAACTACCTTACGGATCACTGATTGGAGAATTGATTGTCGTTTGCCCTACAAATAGCAAACGGCAGTTTACATTCACACTTGTTGTCTGATCACAAAGCTTGCTAAAGAAGCATCCAAGGAACCATGTGCTGCTCCAAATCCTCTCCAGCCACTCTGCCACAGAATGACCAACGCACTTCGGACTTTTTTCTGACGAACAGATATTGTACAAATAGCGCCGTCAAAGACGGCAAAAAGCTCAGGCATTGAGTCTCGCTCTAGTACAAGCGTAGTGTTAAGAACACCTAGAATAATAAATTATTAAGTACAAACGCTATTATCTTTTATAACAAATTTCTGTAGTAGCTCGCTTGGGTACACCGACGAGATTTACAACTGCATAAGACATCGTTGCATGATTATTTTGAAATAAAGAACATTCAGCACAATTAACACCACTGCACTTTAGGAAACATTCTAATAAAATATACAAAACAGTTGGCATTTTGTCCCTTTGGGTCTTTACTTATTTAAAAATTTAAAGACAACGAATTGCTTTTTAATCTAAAACAATTGACTAAAGCGATGGGAACCTCTTGAGGTTTGGCCCGCGTCCATTACTGAAATGCCAAGACTGGCACGTTAAAAAAGAACATTGAATTTCGAATGAATCAATCAATTCAATTTTCTTTTTCTAAGCTACAATTTGCGTAAAAGCCATTTTCACAAATGTTACGAACTTTCTTCATTTTATGCATATTTGATGTTTACATGGCAAAAACAACAACTAACTTCCTGTTAGCAGCTGTTTAGTTTCCCGTGCTTGCAATTTTCAAGTACAAAATAAACTTTGTACGTAAGGCAGCGTACATGTCACATACGCCCCGTTGGCCAGTGGGCGGCCATTTTGTTGTTCCTGACATGTGAGTTAAACAGTTGCAAGCAACTGATTTGCGTGAATTCAATTTAAAACTCAAACTAAAGATTGGGTGTAAAATATCCGTGTGCTTGACCATTCATTCACCTGATGAATTTTTAGTCAGATAAGTAAGCGAGCGAGTGAACAAGCTGGAAATCAGAGTCAGCGAACCGTCATTTTACATTTGTGTGAGTGAGTGCGTATGTGTGACATATGTGTATACGTGTCGCTACGTTACACACGTTGTGAACCACATTTTTGGTCACATTGCAGCAAATGCCATAAAAAGTCACTGCAGTTGCCGTGATTTTCGTTGCGCTCAACTTTCATTTAGGGTTCAGTCTCAGAATTCGCGAATAATTTATAACAAACACTTAAAACGCTTTGGCCAGGCCCAGCAAAGCGTCAGTTACTGCCAACAACGAAATGTTTGCCAAATGGCACTATGAGTTTATTTAAAGCAAACAAACATGCCACATGTGTTTGTGTGTGTGTATCCGTGCGCACCACATGCTCACTTACATATGTTCCTGTATACTGTATATACCGGACGTATCCGGTCAGTTGCCAAAAAAAGGCCAAAGAAAAAAAACGTATCTAGACTTTAAAAAGCAAGGCAGTGGGTAGAGTTAACCATAATATGTCGTTAGGTACTTTTGGTAAGCTAACGGTAATGCGATTTTAAAAGCTGTTCATTTCATAAATTTACAGAACTCTCTTGCTCTTTCACTATATTTCTATACATATTTATCATTTTCTGTAGTTGCCAAGCAGCTATACAGTAGAGTCTCAAAAAACAGAACCACTTCAAGAAATATACAATTTTGCAAGTATTCTAAAATTGATTAGAAATAATTTGGTCTTGGTATGATGATGAGAAAGAGACTGATGAAAAGGAACAGAATGGGAAAAGTGGAACGGGAAGGGGGAAAAAAGCGTTACACCTATTGGCAAACTTGCGAATACCTGTCTAACTGAAGTCTAAGCATAGTAAGCGACTTTAAAACAGAGTGAACCAATATTTATATTTAAGCACAAATTTTGAATCGGTCCAGGATTCCACTCTATTACTTTTATGCTCTTTCGAAATTATAGAGACAACGATAGGCAGAAATTCGATAAACGAACTAGTAACATCGAAAAAACGTGAATGAACCTGTTTATTTCAAATCAAAAAAAGCAACTTTTGTACAGTTTGTATGTGATTTTTCAATGTTGATACCGAAAACGCGAAACGCGGAACAGGTTTAACTCGCTGGTTTTGAATGACAAAACTAACATAGTTTCGTTTTATTAAATTCAGTGTAAATTATCTGAAATGCTGTTTATCGGTTGGAAAACTTTGCGTTCTAGTAACCGTTTGTGCTCATAACTAAACATGTCTTGCTTCACTGTAACAACTATATGTACTTGGCGAACACCCACCGATAAATGTAACATGGTATATTTTTCAATAAAACGAATTTATGATGTTCATCAAAACGACTTTCTAACTATTATTATGGCATTTTTTGCCGTTTACTTTGCGCCCATTTAATTTGATGGCTTTTGCTTTGCACATATCTAATTCAAAGAGTTGCAAAAACATCAGATTGTGCTGATCATATAGGATTGCATAATATAGTTATAGCCACGTTAGCTGCTTTTTGAGCCTGTGCCAAAATATTCCAATTAAATTACGCAAAGAACGAGCTGCCCCTAAAAGCATGCTGTGAAAATTTAAATTTGTCATTCTTAGTTGCAAACAAACCATATACAATAGTATGTCTGCCAACGGTCATTGGCTTAGCTAACATGGCTTAAACAATCGATAGGAACGCTATGAACCACCAGTGGCCCCAATTTTGCTGGGGCAAGTGTGATTATATCAATCTGAAAAGGGTGGTATATGGTATATACTTTCATAAGGTGTTTAGGTATGTATTTTGTGGGTGCTTTTTTGTTGCTGTTGGTCAGCACATTGAACATGAAGAATGCAACGTAGCGGCAATTGCGCAATTATGTATGGCTAACGTTTCATATATGAAATACCTTTGACATGCATATGTGGCGTATGCGCAATATGGAAATAGTTTCCTTAAAGGAAATCTACTCAGTTTTAAACAAATGAAAATTGTGCCGTTTTGTAAGTGCTACAGTTATATATATAGCTGACAATAGAAAAAGCTAAGAGCTTGGGCACAACCACTCGGATTAGTGAAAAGAAATGTGTGCGCATTGCTTGTCATCAGCAATAAGAATTTGTGTCGTCTTGATGCACTCACTCAGGCTGCCTGACGCACTCACTGAATGACTCGCTGCGAAAGTCGCTCAAGTGGTAATTAAAATTATACCAACACGCGCATCTGAGTCTTGCTGTGCCCAGCAGATTCAACCAGACCACAGCACAGACTCTGTGACACAGAAAGAAAACGGAAACCATGCACCCAAGAGCCTCTCTTGTCTTGGTATGTTGCGAATGAGTGCGGTTCTTTGTTCATGTCTGTATGAGTAGGTGATTCAGTGTGTGTATGAGTATGAATGTGAGTGCGCGCTAACAAGTTGGAACTGACAACAACAGCGACAGTAGCACACGTGCTTGTCCCTGTATGTGTGTCTTGGCTGCCTGAAATATTTATGAGCACCTCAACTGGCTCGACGACCCAATGACGCTGATGACAGCCAGGACTTAAAAGATTGTAGAAAAAATAAACAACGTTCATAAAACCGGCATTTAAGCCCAAACATATACTTATAGCTGTATATGTATTGGCTTCTTTTGATGTGGCCAAAGATCAAGGACAACGTCTGTATACAGTAGACAAAGCTGAACTCTTTGTTTACTGCCTAATGAGCCGAAAGAGTTTATTTCAGATTTTGGTTTTGTTTGCAATACCGAATTTATGTATTATTTCTCGAACTTTTCGGCTATTTATTTGAATAGTTTTTCAACGCATTCAGTAAAATAATGAAGTTTGCAGAACAGAAGCTATTTCCTCATAAAATAAGACTTCGATGAGTTACTTGCGATATCTGTATGCGTCCCTTTCTACAGACTCTACATTTCTCTATAGTTTTACTAAAACAAGTAAACTATAAAGGCTTTTATGGATGATGAGCCAGTTGTATGCATATTTACGCAATAAAAGTTCCTGAGCCAAAGTCCCCATGACTTTACTATGCAGCTCTTATAGAAATGGAGTCACTGTTAAGTCATTTACTATTGCGTAAACGCAATGTATACGTTTATAAAGATTTAATCAAAACCAAATTGTTGTGAATTTTATATATCCATTTTGAGTTACTTAAATAAACGGCACTTAAATGCTTTTAAGTTTCTTAAAGATCTCACGAATTAAATTATTCACATACTCACTTCACATTCATATCCAAGAAATGCACTCGACTCACTTTCAGAAAGATTTTGCCCCCAACGAGTTAAGACATCATTATTGAATGTGAAAATGATTTACGATATACATAGAAATTTCCGATAAAAAATATAACAACCTTTTATGAGAGGTACTATTTTGGGGACGTGGAACTGGTTTGGCTTGAGCCATCCTGGCAGATACCTAAAACCTTGAAGAGTGCAAACACATACACGCACCTCGGCGACCTGTCACTTGCCATCTCATCTTCATGTAAAAAGTGTTTGGCAAAGATAGGTTTCTGCCACAAAGGCCCTGACATTTCTTAGGCCCAATGGTGAATCTCTGAATGACTTTGGAAAGCTCTATACATATTTTGTGTTAGGAAAAGTATAAACTCTTTATAAGATTTGACAATATCCGAAGACAAAGTTGAGCCATCGTCAAATTACCAGAAATCTGTGGCAACCTCTGCCCCATGCTTATAGGCGCAAGCAAGTGGTCTATCGTCATCGATAACTTACTTTCGAACTCCCGCCCTAGGCACACGCAAAAGTAAAGACCTTGTAATAAAAGAATTATCAACTAGATTCCACAAATCGTTCTTAAACTTCAGATTGAGGTTCCATTCGAAATATCTTTCAAAAAGATAGGTATACAGGAATAATCCGTCGCGATTGCATTTAAGTTTGGCTTCGCTTGTAAAAATTAGTTGAACGACGGATTGGCGTTGGAACATACTTCTGTTGAAAGCAATAACCGACTACATTAGAGCTTTGTTCCTACTCGTAATGAGTTTTCGAGATATTCGATTTTGAAAGTATACATTGTTTTATGCATTTATAGACCAATAAGCTTGTTGCCCATGGTTCCCAAGCTCTTTAAACGCTGCCTGCTGGCTCTTTTGTTGTGCATAAAAAACATTAAGAAAAGTCCCAAGGATCTCCAGGGCGATTGCATAGGGTAGCAACCTTTCTCCTTGAGTACTAAAAGGCCAAGCAGTACATCGTGGCAGCGTACTTGGATATTAAACAAACCTTCGACAGTGTTTGGCTCAATGGTCTTCTCTGCAACCCTTACTTCTCAGGATGTGTTGCTATTTTACGAACCGTTTCTTCTCAGTGGTGCAAGATGGTGCGAAATCAGAGCCAACAAAGCTGGGGTTTCACAGAAAAGTGTGTGGACCTCAAGCTTTATACCCTTTTCAAACACGATATGCTCACAAACCTCAAACTCTTCTCTGAAAATCAGCCCTAACTTTTTTTAATGCGTAGCTATTCGACGGACTGTTCTTTCTCGGTGGTGCTGGTTGCTGTGGAATCTAGCGTCAGCGTATTAAGAGCAGGAATTACACAAGGAAGTGTGTTGGGGCCCACGCTTTACAACCTTTTCACACATTATATGCATATTCGCTCGGTTTAAAGACCTACACGGCCATCCTGGAAATAATTGTGTATACGAAGCAACGGATGTTCTACAGTAGCTTTGAAATGTGAGCATAGGTGCCATTATGATTTACGCACTGCATAGGTATCCCTGCTCTGGCGTCTTCTTGTAGGTAACTACAACTAACATCATAGCAGTTACAAGTACTTGGGTTTGCACTTGGGCAGGCGCCTGATCTTCGGCAAACATATCTCCAGCGTCCTTGGAGCCTTTAAAGACAGAATTAGCAGGTTCGGATGGCTCCTAATCAGCATAAAACTGTCCCTTAGAAGGTGATCATTTACAAGCCCTGCATAACTCCGGGCTGGCGATATGGATTTATGGATCTAGAAAAACAACCGAATCCTGCAAAAACAATACACAAAGTGACCATCTATAAGATGCATTGTAATGCTCTCTGCTGGCGGTATCGATTGCATGTTTATGGAATTACTGTGAAATCCAGGAAAAATTCGAATCCTGCTAAACCGCTGTCCATGCTACCTGGCTTATTCGAATGGCAAATATTTAGAATGACTTAGATGTGCCTAAAGTTTAGGATGTCCTTAAGAAGCAATCCGCGTAGTACAGGCTGCGGCTTCGAAATCACGCACTCTTTTAGAAAGGCGTTTTCCCAAACGTCGTAAACAATGAGCACATATATTTAGAAGGAGATAACTCAAATGCCTCAATCCATAAACTTTTAGAATTAAATGTTATAATAAATTTCAATAGAATTTTACTTCGTATTTTTTGGATTAAATTGGAAACACAAGATTTATATTTTAGTTAGAAAATAACATGATGAAATTGGATTAGGATGCAGAGGTATGGAATGTGATTTTAAATTTGTAGACGATATTTAGGGAAACTATAAGTCAAGTCGGTGAAGTTGCTTATTTTCTTAAAAATAAGGATTTTAGTTGATTTTAGTGTTTCGCCAGTGGAACTCACATAGGCTAGAGTTAAAATTATGGCTCGATTTTGACTGTGAGCTGTTGAATCGAAGTAGGAAGCAATGAATTAAGCCTTATATGAGGTACGTGAAAATAATTTGAACTTCGCCGCTTACAAGTTAGATTGCAGTATCAAGTTTTCCGTATTTTGAAAGTTTGTAACCATTTACATACAGCTAAATTGAATTCTACAAACTCACAAATGAATGTTTGAAATGAGTTGACACTCCAACAAATTGACTAACTATACGAACATGAAAAGCGAAAATATAGTGATACGTTAAGGTCATCATCATGACAAAGCTAAAGAGATCCCTAAACATACTTTCAAACACATACTATATAGAATTTGACACATAAGCTAAGAATTTCCATAAAATGCGAATGATTTTTATACTGTTCTCAAGAGCTCGCAAACTAAGCGCCTACTTCAAAAACTACGTTAGAACACATATTGCCAAAGCAAATTAATTAAGGGGCATGAAGTGTTACAAATTTCCATAAACTTTGACTATACAATGCCGATTACACACACACTAAAGCAAATTTGCATATGACACTCTGAAGTTTAGCCCGCGGCACAACATGCGCAGCATTTAATGACTCTTCAACTTGACAGAGGGGCTTAGCTCAGGGGCTGGTGTTCCTTGCTGTTGACGGTCGCCATTTAGAGCATCATTAAAAATGCGTTTTTAGCAAAACTGCAATGGCGTACATGACGTTTTGAAGTGCTAGAAAACATTTTAATATCAAGTTGGGGCAAGTTTTGTAATAAAATTAATGCATATAAACGTCACCCCCGTGTGTTGAGCGGGTAAGAGAATACCACCTCAGCTGGTTAAAGCTTGTCAATGACACTGAGTTCTTTCGAGGCCAGCAGGCCGCAAAAGGGTTGTGCGTAGGGCTTGGGACCCACCACGTAAAACCACAATCCCAATGAAAGTATGTATTTACATCAGGCCGTAACCCGGTAACGGGCTGGTATAACCAGTTAAGAAGAAGAAGATAAACCGCTAGAAATGTCAGCAAGAAAATTGCACATAAATTTTATGAGCAGCTGACAAAGGCACCTACCTTAAATTATTTACGAGGTGGCTTTTCCTGTTGGCTTTTACAGCTGAATATTGTTGAGAATATGGCTGAAGTTGGGCTTGTCCCTGGGCGATCCCTACCCTTGACCACAGTGTCAACAAAGACAAACGTAACACAAATTAAATATTTAACGGCAACTAATTAACGGTTTTCGTTTTACTGTTACTCTTGTTTGTTTTGGCTAACAAGCTACGCAGTTTGGTTGAAAAAATTATGCTCCACAGTACTATATGATTGTGTTTTTATTTTCGTGCGAACGCAGCTGCACTTAACCACAAGGATGCCACAACAAAGTCCTTCGATTGTTGCTCTATGGCCTACAGAGTCTGCTGGCGTTTTACACTAATCAACTTTTTGCTTAATTTTTAATTTATATAACATTTAACACAACTTTAAATTACTTTCTCAATTATTTAAACACAAATCACAAAACTTTAAGTTGCAGCGCAAGATACAAACAAATTTCTGTTGTGCCGTTTTTGCGTCGCAGTTTCGCTTAATGTTCAACGTCGACTGAACGAACTGAACGTCTTTTTTATACACACTTGTTCGCTTTGCTTGCACTCACCAGCGACTCAGAGCGCTCTCGAGCTTTTATGCTCGCAATAACGGTAAACTGTAACGGTTCATTTTGATTTGTTGTGCTCTCTGCTCAGTTGTTGCAATTGTTTTTGTTTGGTATTGTATTGGCGCTGAAAAGCTTTTGCTGTATACAAATAACAGGGTGATTCAGGTAAAAATATGTTTCAATCCTCTCTTTGTTACGAAATAGCATACATATATACAGCTAAGTGAATGGAAAGCTATTTTGCTTTTTTTAAGAGCACTTGCGAAGGGATAATAGCATCTTTGGTAAATTGTCGTTGGAACCATAAAAAAGTGCAGCTTCTAATTTTCCTTTGTAGTCCGCTGCCAATTGTATATGCGACGAATCGTCGTGATATCTCACTTACATTTTTGGGCGAGATCTTTTTTTGTTGATTTCATAGTCCTTTAATATGTCATACTTTTGCTGAATGCTTAAAATAGCAAATGTCTTGGTTTCTCCAATTTCCCGTGATAGACTCTGTAAATAGACAACACCTGTACAAATTTAGTACTCAAAACGGTCTACTGATGGCGATGATGCACTTAAATGTGAAATTCGGTATAGAAAACCAACTTATAGACGGTGCTTACCTGGAAAGGGATGTGAAACGAATGCAGCTACGATACATAATTCTAACCATTTCAACATTTTAAAGCAGCGAAAAGAAATTTCGGGAACTTATATTGAAAATGCAGCTATGTGGATGAACAGGTAAGCGGAATTCACTGTATAGTTCGTTATTAGCCGGATATGAATTTCGGAAACATTGAAGGCAACAGTATAGCTGATGAGCTCACCAGACAGTGTCCCTCCACTCTGACAGAGGGAACTGGTATGGTAATTTTAGAATTCTTTAAACACAAGGCCAATCCAAAATGGCAAAATGTGCTAAGCTTCTGAGCCAGAAGAGATTTATTCGCAGTACTTGTGCGTGATACTACTGGAAGCTGCGGGCACGAAGAACAGCAGAAACCGGCTGACCCCTTATAATGTTCATGTGCGGCCCTCTTCAGGATAAGGCTCAAATACTTGGGTAGACCCTTCCTTAACAGCTTATCCAAGCTGTCTATAATTTGCGCTAAAGGAGGATAAAATGCTAAGGTATCACAACGGCCGACTCTCGGCCTAAGTGTATAAGGAAGCTCACCTAATGTGTTAACAAAAATAATTTCACCTGTTTCCAATTTGAACATTCTTCAACCCAACAGAAATCAGTTTGTGTGTCAGCTGACAGCACACCAAAATAAATGTGCAACCTACTTGCTCTCCTGCTAATACATCAGGCGCAAACCATTCAAAACTAATAACAGATTTACCTCCAAGTAGCGCAAATAGAGGTTTCACATCAACAAATATATTTATGCTGACCTGTTCTTGACGTAATATCTGAAATGTGGCGATACAACTTTTGTATAACTAATAGATGTTTTTTAGGTTTCGTCCTCTCGTCGACTTTCGACGACTTAATAAAATAGTGTAAGGAAATTTTCAATGAGGTTCTAATAATTGCTAAAATAAAAATAGCCTCAAACTTACATTTAATAAGAATATATAAAATATATAAATAATTAAACTTTATCATTATAATATATTTGTTAATTATCAAATTTTTGTTAAATCAAAAAACGCGACTGTTGTTATTTTAAGACTTTTTGTCGCCCTTATTTGTGTGAGCATTGCTTTTAAGAACAATAAACACATGAATAATTTGTGTTTAATGTTGTTTTTTTTTTTTAAGTTAGCTAAAACATAGTGAACATTTTTAATTTTTATGTTTTGTTTAGTTTATGAAACTGAATTCAGCTAGCTCAACTCTAGGCAAACCAACTGCACTATTTCGAAACCTGAATCAGCCTGTGCCAAAGCAAAGCTTTCGCTTAGTTTTCATTGAGTAAATCGCTGCATACGTTCAGGCGCGCTCTTCAACCCCAAAGCAGCGTTTCAATACACGCAAACGCACTCTCTTTTGCTCTCTCGTGCTCTCTTTCTTGCTATCCATCAATTTAACGGCATTTTGCCTTGGCGCTCATGACAGGCTTACGTACTTAAAACAAAACAACATGCAGCTTGTGTCCCATCAGCTGTGAGCGATTGCATAGAACCGGAAACTGTGCGCCGAAACGGAATTACGTTTCCATGCACCGTATGCACTATAGTCGTCACTGTAGGCACTATAGATGCAATGGTAACGCTGGCTAGGCTGCAATGCGCCGTTCGTCAGCTGGGAGAAATACTATAAAGGTACGCACAACTTTTGTTCTAGGGTTGCCTTGTAATGCATGAGTGTGTGTGTGTGTGTGTGTGTGTGTGAATTAAAATTTACCGGCACATGGTCGGCATATACAGTTATAGAACTGCTGTGTGCAAGTGTGGGTGTGCTTAGGTGTTCCGTTGGTTTTTTTTTTGTTTTGCGAAATTTACGTTGGCAGTTGCAATCCCATTTTGCGTGTAGGGGCTTTCGCATGATTTCCTGTTTTCCCTATGGTATGTATTACCGCAAGCAATGCCATTGTGGGTTTTGAGCAAAAAACCCAAAAAAAATTCGACCAATGCCATAAAAACCCGTTGAGACCTTATAGAAAGTGTGCAAAATATGATATGAAAATAGAAGGCATAGCTTAAATATTTAAATTTATTGCATTTAACTTTGTTGCCAAAAGAGTTTTTAATGCGCAGTTGCATTCGTACATACATATATGTATAGCTTAAAACAAGTGATAAACTTAGTAACTATTAGAGTTAATGTATGATATGGCTTACGCTGTTCGTTGGTACACTCGTGTCCATAAACTTAGTGCTAAACTTAGATTATGATATGTTGCCTTGAATTTGGTCGCTTGCAAAGAGTGAAAAAATTTACAAAGTTAAATTATAATATAAAATATGATATTTTAAAACTAGAAACGCGTAGTAGAACACACAAGTTTAACTTTAAGCTTTATCATATAAAAAGGTATGAATTAGAATATATTAGCGGCGCTAGCGACCGTTCGATAACTAGTTTATACTCATTCAAAAAATATCGATATTTTTTCGCTTAACTTATGTATGTGTAAAAAAAACTTATATGACTTAATTTACAGAAAGATCGATATCGCCTTCGTTTGGGTTTTGCTACACTCAACAGTTCATATAGTTGGGCGCTGTTGCCTCTATTTTTGGGTTCACTTCCTGCTGTTTTTCCTCAACATTAATATCACCCACATTCTGATAGACTTCCGCTTGTACCTCAATGCTGCCCACTTGCGGACAAGGCACCTGCTTGGGCTTAAAGGAACTGCAGCCGGCCGTATTCTTCTTCAGCTTGCCATAGATTATGTTAGGTCGCTCGTTAACCTTGATAGGCTGTAGTGTTACACCATCATGCTCCTTGGCTTCCATGATGGTATTCAGGTAGTTGTTGCTTTGCGAACTGGACAACTGCTGGCTGCCATAGACGGGTATATTCGAGGGAAACATTTGATAGTGCTCGGAACTGGTGGGACTGGTTGGCGTATGGAGACGCTGGCAGCTGGACATGGGCGAGGGGAAAACAATCTGATGGCGTTCATCACCGGGCGTGGAGCTGGGCGTAAATACAGGCCTTGGTGGCGGTGGCACCAAATAGTTATCCATAAGCGAGCCTGGTGTGCCTAGACGACAGCCAAAGCGACGCTCCTCATGATCTGAATGCGTGCCTGAGTCACCCAGTGAAGCGCCACTGCAGTTGCTACCCGTGCTCAGTCGACCCGAAGAGGATGACGAGGACACGCTCTGGAGACTCAACGAACTGATAGGCCTAGCCGATGACTTGAAGCTGGAGGTGGTGGTTATAGAAGACTTGGTCTCATCAAGCACACTATCCGCGCAGCTGTGCTTATCTGCGTTGGCCTTTTGGCGTATAAACAGCTTCTTGATGCGCTCGAAGGGAGTCTCACGCTTAAGCTGCGCTTTGATGTGTTGCTGTATCCGCTCATAATCCTGACGCAGCTGATCAATTTGTTCCTGCTTCTCGCGAAAGCTTTGTTGCACATCATTGCGATGCTTCCACTTTTCCACCAGCAGCTCTACATCGCGTATGGAGAGTACATTGTTCTTAAAGTCATGCATGATCTCGGCCAGCTCGTCATCGGCATTGGCACGTGCGCTGCTTGAAGCATCGGAGGCGCTGCGCTTAAGCGTGCCAAAACTGGGCTGTGGCATGTTACCCAGTCGTGGCGCAGCGCGATTCAAGTTGGGCGGCAACAGCGCTTCCTCCACTGGCCGATTGGAGGGCTGGAACAGATAATCGCCATTGTCTGCAGCAGCTACTGGTATGTTTGAGGGCTGCAGCACATAGTCATTGCCCGCTGTTGTGGCTGCCTGGCTCTCGAGCAGCTGTGAGCACTCTTGGCTGAACTTGTCGGTTTGATAAAGCGGTGCATCCACCACATCCATGCATTTGTTTTGCTCCTTGGACTGGTAGTAAGGTGGTTCATTGATGCGCAGCTCGTTGGTGGTTTGTTCTGGCCCGTGCTCGGGCAATACCTTATTAGAATCAAAGTTCTTGCAGACATCTGCCGCCGAGCCCTGCAGATTCTCATCCTCTGTTTCCACGCTTATATAGTTTAGATTTGATATGGCCATGGTCTCGGTTTTTGGTCGCACCTCGGGTGTGTTTTCACGTTCCGAGCCGCTGGACATTTCCATATACTCCGCTGTGGGCAGCTCCTTGGGAGGTTTGCCGGTAGACTTTGGCTTGACCGGCACTGCCTCTATGACGACTTTGGCACTGCCGTTTTTGGACTGAGCGCTTTCGGAGCTACTGGTGTTGCCCACACCCTTGAAGTAGTGATACATGGTGGTCAGCTCGTGAAATTCCGAGAAGCTGACTATGTTTTGGGCCAGTTTGTGATGTCCCTCCTGTTCGGCTAGCTCGGCAGGCGTGCGTCCAGCGCAGTTACGGACACCGCAGGCCGTATCCCCGCCCGGGCATTCCATAAGCTGTATGCAAAGACGATTAAGACCCCAGCGCGCAGCAAAGTGCAGCAAGGTGGGATACTCCTCGGGTCTAGTTTCAATGCGCGTAAAGAATTGCGGCTGTTTCTCATAAGGACCATTGAGTAGATGAAAATTGGGTGGCATGTTTCGCTGGAAGCACTGCAGCAGATGCAGATCCAAGGCATCACGTTCAGCTGGTCCAATGCCCAGCGAATGGCACATGAATTCAATGGGCGAGTCCTCAATGCGCAGCAGCTGCTCCAGCTCACGCAGGCGGCTCTCACATTTGAGCGGACGAGCGCCAAGGCTCTTGTTGTTCTTCTCAATGCGTATTTCAATCATGGTGGATATTTCCATGCAGGATTCTGGAATTACAACAAAAAAAAATGAGCTTAAGTAAAGCTTGTTGGTTGGAGAGTGCAAGCTCTGTGCTTACCTGGTATGGAGAACTGCAATGTAAATGGATTGCGGCACTTGAAGTTGCGTATCTCAAGCAGCTCACCCGATTTCTCTACCATAACCTTAAGCATGTCGTCTTTGTCCAGCGGTTCAGCTAACATGGCTACCACTTTATTCTGTCCCACCTTGACCTTCTTGGGCAACACAGTGAAGCCCTCCGAGCAGCTTGAAATACTGCGCGAAATACTGTTATTGTTGTCATGGCATGGTGGACGCTGGCACAAGGCTCTGCCCAATATATCAGTGGCAATGCCCAGTATATTGCTGATCTGCACCTGATCATTGTCGCGCACCACACAGCGGCGCCACTTGTAATAACTGGGCAAGGCGGTCTTATGCAGCTCCTTGACCTTCTCCTCGCTGACATCCAGTAAAATGGCCAAAACCTTATCCACTCGTATTATAGCCGAGAGTTGAGCCATCAGAAACGAGTGAGAGAGCGCCAACAAAGCGGGGCAGAGTATGACAATTTGTAGTGCGGTATTCTGATACTTTTGTGCAATCTCCTCGCTAAAAGGACCATCCTCAATTTTGATGTGCAGAAAACTAAAGAGAGCACAAAGAGAGTTAGACAATGCCAAAAGAGAGCAAAATATGTTAAATACTCACTTGAATGGTTTGCGTCCACGCTGTTTGGTGATCTTGTCAAAGTGATTCTTGAGAAAGTTCGCTCTCAGTATGGCGCGCTCGCTGTGCTTCGCGGTGATGATCAAGATGTCGTCCATGTTGTAGCCCAGTTGCACGAAGCCCGCGTTGCCCGTGCCGCTTGAGTTGTTGCCGTTGCCGCAGTTGTCTGGAAAATGAAGTCGGCGCATGAGTATTGAGCAAAAAGAGCCCGAGCAAAAACTGCTCGACATTCGCTGATAAGCCCGTGACGAGTTGGAGTAGTATTTGTTTGTGTGCATTTGATAAATTATGTGTTTACTTAGGATTTGACTTTGGCAATTTATTGCGCTCTTCAAATAATCCTGTTCGTGGTATTTGTTTGACTTTTCGAAAATGTTTGTTTGCTTTTTAGCTTAAAAAGCGCCGCTGTCATTTTTCAAGTGTGATAATTTTGGATAGCAGGTATAACAGGCACTAGAACAATCGCAACACTGACATAAAAAGGTCAATGGGAATTCTTTGTGGCACTATGTCACCTTATTTTTGTGCACCTTATCATATTGTTTACTTATATGTGTATTGCTTGCTTCTATGGATAAGAAGTGTGTCATGGTTCCCAGGCTGATAGATCTTAACGTAAATCTCAAGTAAATTCCTGTGCAGACTTTATTATTCAACCTTTTTGGTATCTGATCCGAGGTTAATGGGTATTATGTGCAAAAAAAAAGTGCTATCATTTTTAAACCCCTTGCGCATAGAATATGTAAGCGACTTTTAGTTTCAAAAGAAACTAAGACGCTCTATTGTGAGTGTGTTTTTAAACATAAATTTCAAATTTGACGCTTTTTTCGCCAATGTCTTTTAGAATACCTTGGAATTTCGTTAGGTATACTAACCTAGCTGTTGGCCAATAGATACCGTGGTATTCTACTTAAATCGATTAGAAATTGCTAAAGTGGAGCTTATAGCTCCATTGACAGACCTCTCTCTGTCATAATCTCAATTATTAAGGAATTATTCTCATTTATTATTATAAGTAACATAGCACGGAGATTCGAGGACGCTCGGGAGTGGCACTCGCTATGGCATCAAATTACGTTAATATGAGAAGCGAGGATTCATCTACAAAATTAAAGCTTTTTTAAGAGTTTGTGTCCCTTATAATGATCGGTAAGTTTTTTGAAAGTGTTTTCGATCGTTTGAAAGTTTGTCTTAAGCCTTTTTAATTTTAGAAACCAGAAGAGCTGGAGCTTTTAGAACCACTCCTTAATTTGTATGGATCTCTCGTCTTCGTTCAACAGTTACAGTTAGTAGTGTGCCCGACAACAAGGAACAATTACAAAGCGATTTTAATGCGAAATGAATTCTCTTTGAGGAACTAGAAGTTTCATTTTTGGAAATCTTTTGCACATTTCATTTCAAATTACGCACACATTTTTTTCGACGTGGAAGGTTATGGGCAAGCATGTTTCTAACCGGCACAAACACACATAAGAAAATTTAAAGAAGTGCGTCGGCTCAGTAAACTTACAGTCCAGTAAAATGAGACATACTTTTGCATGAAGTTTCTAGTGTAAGGGACTAGCTTAAATCCAAGGAGTTTTTGGCCCATAACTCCCGTACTTTCAGTCCGACAAAAAAACTTATAAGCACAAATTTGTAGAGAATTAAATTTGTAACAACTTTCATCATAAATGTATTATTTTGTTGTTTAAAAGAAAGTTAATTTTCTTTCATTTTTTTCACTTTTCTACCGATGTAAGTCGGAAAAACTGTATGTATGTAGCTGAGTAAATTTCCTACAAATTGTGTCTGAACCGTCTTTTCATAGCTATCATACTTTTGCTCTGTAGCGCGCTTAAGTTGAGCACTCCCGGAAATTTTCCCTCGTGGACCGTGTGTTTTGGTGTTTTGGAAGAGGGGGGTGCTAACCCCATTTATCATTATCTATTAATTTGGCGAGTCTTCAACTTCTTTGGTAAGTCAACAAAAGTTTCTCGTCATTGACAAAAACAACATTTTTTGTACGTAATGTATATTTACTGTGGTTCAAGTGATCGAGGATGTAGCCATTGTCATAGTTGAGACAGCCAACCAGAAAGCTAGTTCCCATGATACAGTTTTTGTAGTTGAAGAATCGACAAATAGTTCTCTATTCACTGTTCTACTTCCCGAAAAAAGGACAATAAGGACCGAAGTGCTCGAAATAGGAGTGAGTGCAACGATTGAGTGAATCTTCAAATTTTCTCTTCTAAGTCGCACTCAAGTCAAGTGTCAATGTCGATCGACCAATCAAAACTCAAGCGTGTGCTTAAGTTGCGGCAAAGAGCAAAGCGAGTGAGCAATATGTTACATTGCACTTAGAAAGAGAAGTTAACAAAATGTTGGTAGTTAATCACTCTTTCCAACACTTTCGAGCTGTAAACAGCTGCCTAAACTTCTGGCAGCTGGCTTTAAATTTGGTAATATATAAAACTAAACTGCTTAAAATCATACAATTTTAAACAATATAAATTTTGTATTTCAAAACAGACACACAAACATTTAGACAGAAATTTTGTCAAGGGAGCTCAACATGATCGTTTAGCCATATAAATGGCCCCAAGAAGAAGCTGTGTTATTGTTTATTTTGTTGTTTTGTTGTTTTGTTGTTTTTGTATTACGGCTGGCTAATCAACAATCATAAATTTAGTCACGTAAAGCGCATTTAAATAAATCTCAGTCAAGTTTTTAGGCAATACGAAAATCTCTACCGTCGCGAACGCGTCACTAATGTTGTTGTTTTGGAGAGACAGGGCGCGATGTTATCTCTTGGCCAAACAGAAATTTACTGTTGCGTTTGGCGCGCGTTGCTGAACTTTTTGACACCCACAAATGGCGACGTCGGCGTACCGAATGTCTGCGACATCTTTGGAGGCGTCATATTGGAGTAGGCACAAAACATAGGGCGCTGTCTGTCTGTCTGTTTGTCGGTGCAGCAACAGCAACAGAGGGAGCACATAATGTGCTGCGTTTGCAGCTTCGTTTGCGTCTTCTTCCTGTTGCATGCGATGCGCAGCAACGCACAGTGGAGCCAACTGACTTTATTTCGGCGAAAATCATAACTTTTGAGGAAGTAAAGATATTTGCAAAATTTAAAGTCCTTAAGCTTCTGCGATACACTGCGATAAGTAAGCTGTGTATAGAGGGAGCTTCAAAAAACGGTAGTAAAGTTCGATATTGCATTGCATGTCATGAAAAAGTTCCATGTTCTATATCTATAAAAAGTTTATCTATCTATCGAACGTGTGTACACTAAGATCAAAATAGGCTGCAAACATCTCGACAACAAAATTTCAAAATTTTAACGATTTGTTAAACAATAAGCACACTTTGTAAGTGCAAGGATAAGACTTTTGATGCATATAATACCGAACTTCACTCTTCACAGCATATTTATCGCAGTGTATCGCAGCAGCTTAAGGAATTCTCTGTTACATGCTCACTCATAAGTTATGATTTTTGCCAAAAAAGAAGTCAGTTGGATCCACTGTGCAACGCAGCTGCTGCTCATTATAGTATGGCTGCCGCAGTTTGTTGCGACTTTTTTGTGCTCCTGCCTTGTTTTATTATTATAAATAAAGGCAAAAATAAAAGAGCCGCAGCGGCAGCGGCAGTTACTGAAATAGCAACAAAGCAAGGGCTGACAGCCTTGATGCGTCTCTGTGACAATGTTACGGGTTCGTTTCATTCAAAATTGCACTAAAAGTCATATACAAAGTTAGGCATTTGATTGTATTATGCTCTTTGCAGCCAAAGATGACAACATAATTAAGCTGAAAATTGTTGTTCCTTTTGACTTTTGCGCAAAACTTTTGGCAACAACTTTTTGTTTGTGATTAATGTTGCCTTTGGTTTTTTAATGGCTCTTGTTTTGTCGCCATTTTGAACTTGTGCATTGTTATTTACTACTCAATTATATGCCAGACGACAGTTTTGCCAGAACAAAACTGTCCAAAATTGGCCTCCTGGCTGACATTGAAATGATTGTGTGGCATCACTTAAGTTGCGCCTGCCACAAAACAAAGCAACTGTAAAGTGCTTAATTTTTCATCGGTCTGTAAATACTTTGCAATCTGCTTGCAACATCTGGTAATTGTTAAACTGACGACAATTGCAAGTAAAATGCCTGTTCTTTGTTTGAGCTAATTTTGCTGCACTTTTCGTTGATTTTTTTTTTCGCGATAATTTGCAAATATTTATAAGCAGCATCTCGCACATATTTCAAGTTTAAAGTGATCGATGTTTTTTTAATGGTCGCAGCTCAAGCTTACTCATTTCCACATATTCATAATGAGATGGCTCCTCGTTTTTGTGCCCAAAAATGCAGCTTGTAAAGATTTGGCAGCTTTTATTACTGTGTTTGGCAGCCATTTTTATTTATACACTTGTCTTCTTTTTTTTTGGATACATTAAAATGTCGGCTAGATTAGCGCAGATTTAATTGTTCTACGCGGATAGCAGCATTTTGCTAATTGTCAACTCAGCATTGGAACTACAACTGAGCTCGCTTGGGGTTGTCTCTGGTGGCGCTAGGCCTCTGGGGCAGTTATACTAGTTGAGCGGCTGATTACTAAATTAAGCACGAATTTAATTAATTGATTAAAATAAACGCGTTTTTGTCTGGTATTTGCTTGTCTGTGTGAAGTTAATTGAAGAGGGTCGCTTTAATTCGGATTAGACTGGTTTTGGCCTGGATTTAGGATAATGAGAGCTTTGGGAATACGCCAGTTTGTAAGCCAATTTCCTTTTTGCCATTTTCATTAAATGTGCTTAAAGAGAGTGCCATCAAATGCTTTTGGAAGCTTTGGACTGACATCGTTAGTTTTATGTGGAAATAGTTACTTTTACTGTGAAGGCTTTTCCGACATTTAATTCAATTTAGTGTGTGAGAGATTGCGTAAAGCGCATATAGGATTTCAATGGCTACACACGTGACAATACTACGTTTTCAAAAACAAACAATTAATAGGAAAACTAATAAAGTGTTTTGCACTATATTTAGCTGCCGATAGTATGATCTTAAGATAATAGCTAACAAAAGTGATACGTGATGTGACAGTATATAGAATTGGTTTTTGTCGGTATTAAGAAAAACGCAAAGATTTGACGTATGCTATAGACTCAAATCTAAATGAGATTGCGCAAAGTGCATATAGGCATTTCCATGGCTACACACATGACAATGCTATGTTTTCAGTAGAAAAACTGTTTTGCACTATATTTAGCCGTCAAGAGTATGATTCTAAAATATTAACTAATAAAAGTGATACGTGAAGTGACAGTATATACAATTGGTTTTTGTCTGTATTAAGAAAAACGCAAAGATTTGGCGAAATTCGTAGAGGCATGTCCATGGCTATGCACGTGACAGTCGTGCGCCTTCTTAAAACTAAAAAATTAATTTGCCTTCGAGTCGAGTGTATGATCTTAAAATATTGGTAAACAAAATGTTATACGTGACGTGATATATATGTATGTAGAATATTGATATATGTTTCTATGTACGATTTTACTTAAATTCCGAAATTAAGTTTCTTATAAAGATGTTTTTTTTTCCACACTTCTAGAATAGCGTATTATGGGTAAAATTCTGGTAAACAAGTTAGATAGAGTGAAAACGGGAGCACTGATTAATAACTTAGACCGAAATATTTCTAGATATGTCATATACAACTTTAAAGATCTAAGAAGCCATATATCATATCATGCCAAGCCTGCAGACAACACACGAAACATTAATAATATTAGCACAAAGTAGCATTCAACCACATTCATTCATATGCATTATAAGTATCTATCCCCAAAATCAAACATTCCAAGAAGATCATAACTTAATTTATGCCAAGTATACTCAATTTCAGCATGTTCACAAAAAATACAAACGTTTTAACCAAAATTCATCAAAATTTCATCTAAGGAAAGGCATTTCTGCATGTGTGGGGAATCTGACGCTGCGTCCCCCATATCCCCGCCATTAGAGCCCCAGCATGTGATCCATTTGAATAAATGCCAACGTTGGTGACATTTTAGCAAGACATAAATCAAAGAAAGAACTTATAATGCGGGAACAAGTTGGTTGGGTTGCTTTAATGGAGAAATAAAGAGGCGAATTGTGTAGCTTTGTCCATGCGCGTCGGACGATACACGAATTAACCCTCCAAAAAAGATACATTTATATATGTATGGGCATAACAAAGGCATATATATATATATGTGTGTGTGTGTGAGAGAGCTCAGCAATTATCATTTAATTATGTCAACTGTAACTTAATTATGCGCGTATCTTTTCATTTAAGGCCAGTCGTTCCAATATTACGGTTTTGATTAAACTTGCTTTTTGGTTAATTGTTGATTTCCGTAAGAGATTTATGCAGCTGCAATTGTTATTCTTGCACATATTTGTGTGGTCCGGACTGTGCTAAATCCTTTTTCAATTTAGTCAATAAGATTTTTTATTACTGACCCAAAAAGAAGCAAATACACTGCAAAATTTAGCTTAGCTGCTTTTAATGCAGATTTATGCGCATTTTTTCCAAATTCGCTGGCAAAACGCTACTTAGACCTAGATTTGTCTCTATAACTATAACTAGCTAACTGTTTGTGTGTCTGTCTATCTCTCTCTGTCTGTTTGTCCGAATTGCTGAGCTAGTTTTGCGTAGAGATTTATTAATTTACATACTAGCACTGAGCATAAATCATAAATGATTTAAATTGTTTTAGTTTTAGTTAGACTTTTTTCAGTGTATTTGTGCAGCTGTGTGTGTGTGTGTGTGTGTGTGTGTGTGTGCGTGTGTGTATGATGTTCATTGCCCCTAAGCCTATATTTGCTTGGATAAAGCGTTTCCGCCCACCAGCTGTCTAACGGGCCTTCAAGCGTTCCAAGTACAGTACTCACAACAAATTTTAGCATTAACTAACTGTTCATTAAGTGAAAATTGTTGCTCTCTTGCGCTGTCAGTGCATGTGTGAGAATTTGACAGCTCTGCTGGACTTAAATGGGGTTTGAGTTTCTCTTCCATAAATGCAACGATTATAAATGACATTGCATTGGTTTCTATGGCTTGAATACGCCTGCATTGAAGTTATGTTAATGTTAAGCGTTCCGTTATTTTCACTGTTATGCTGGAAATCAATGCACTGTTTGTTTGGCATTCAGGTCAAGCAGCTTGACAAGCGATATATCAAAGGTCAGCACGATTATTGAGGAACACTTAAATGGATTTAAGAGTCTGCACTTTTGGTAAGGCGCACTTTACACGAAGCGAGATTTTCAAGCGAGGCCGTGTGAGTTCCATCTCGCACCGTGTGATGGCACGGTAATATCGCCCGTAAGTTATCTCGCCTGCAACCCTATACGACTTACTTCATATTAGAATGCATTCTAATATCGAGCGAGATTTTGTGCAGTGTTGTAAAGTGCAAAGTTTTAATTCAGTGTTGTGTTGTACCTCACAGTTTAGTGCTTAAAGGTGCGATACAGTGTTGTGTTTTACCTCCTTTTAATGCTGCAAGTGTGACGAATACAAAACAAGATTTTTGGCGCCGAACGCTGTCTTAGGTAGTTTTGTTAAATTAATATATTAATTTATAATCATTTTTGTAGTTTACAGAAATTTTTGTATGAGAGGGCAAACAAGATCCAGGAGCTTATGAAACGTAGGCATCCTGTTGTATGATTTGAATGTCTGAACGCCCCCATATTGCAACTCCTGCATTATCAAGTGCGAGTTATCGCACCCTTGTCCACGGAGTTTTAGCCACTACCGGCTACAAATACTTTTTTGGCGGCTCTTTCGCTCCAGCGATCTTTTTATTTTAAGTTCGCGTTTGGCGGACTCATACAGAATTTGAATTTTGCTTTTATTTATTTGTATTTATTAACACTTTTTAAGCCAGTTTTTTAAAAATGGGGATTAGAGGATTAGTATTGTAAAACACGTTATCAGTGAGCTGTCAAAAATCTTACACGCTTCGTGTGAACAAATTGTAATATTATTTGTAATATTTTGAGAGTCGCGCGTGAGATTTTTGTATTTTCTCGCTTGAAAATCTCGCTTCGTTTAAAGGGCGCTTAAATGCTAAAAGGCACAAAGGGTTTCATGTTAAATGAGGTGAAATTAACATAACTTTTTTTCTAATTCGTTCTTGGGGTTGACCACTAGGCTTAAAAACTATCAGGAACTGTGTGGCAGCGGTCTACCCTTTGTCTGCTCCTTTTAGCATAGGGATGACGTACCAATTGGCAGGGCACCAAAAGTAGCATGTTTCAACGTGTATGTAGTAAGTTCGTGAGTACTTCATCCTCGAGCCTTAAACCTAACCATTTGATATAGACAATGGGAAGCTGAGCAAGAGTTTCGTTGTTAGAAGTTCAACCGGCACTTTGTGTACAACCGCTAGCAAACGTATACTCTAACTTTCAAGGCTGCAAAGGACGGATTTTAAGAAAAGTACTAAGAACCGCAAGCAGCTATAAAACACAAGTCTCAAAACTATGCATTTTATGAAATTAGCCAGCGAAATATTTATGAAAGCATTTCCCTGGGGGCGCCCAACACACACACATGCATAACTCTGCAGCATTTTAAGAGTTTTTGTCATGTTGTTGTTAAATTTATGAAGACATTTATTAGCATACAAAACTCATAGATCAGTGAAATGGCATTCAAGTGAGTGACATAAATAAAAGAGAAAACTCAGATGATTTTACTCATTCGACTTGATTAAATGTGCCATGAGTTTTCCAAAACATAAAATCAAATAAAAAACAAGCCAACACACACCTTCATATGCATAGATGCATTCATTTTTTGACGAAGTGTTCGACAAAATTGTCGCTTGCCGCGTGTCTCTCAGCCATCAGAATGCGACACATTAATCAGAGACGCTAGAGAGGAACACAACCCTCCGCTTATAGGGTGGCAGCTGAGCAGCTAACGCCACAAAATATAGTATTTTACACGTAAATTTGAGCGCTTAATATTTGTTGAAAAATGACAGTTTCCTGTAAAAGACGCTACACTTTTCTCCCCCTTGAGATAATCAGTTTGAGTTGACAAAAAAGTGAAGAAAAATACAGACATTTGACACCTGCTGCACAATTATTCAACAAACTAATCTTATGTGGAAATGCTGATATCTAAAAATGTAACTAAAAAGAGTTTTCCGGCAATTGTTCTGGAAGGAAATGCACAAAGCCGCCGCCCCACGAACTGCACATATGTGCGGGGGCTGCATAGTCTCTATGTGTGTGTGTGTGTGTGTGTGTGTGTGTGTGTGTGTGTGTGTGTGTGTGTGTGTGTGTGTGTGTCTGCTGCCCTTTTAAGGCAAACAAAACATAGCTGTCAAAAACGTCAAAAATAAGGCAGACATGTTGCACAGGGAAAGGGGCAGCGCGACTTTAGATGCAACTTCATTTTAATAGACCTCCCAGTTGTTGTTTTACAATGTTTACAAGAAGTCTGAAATATGCATTAAAATGCAGCATATGTGCCGCAACATTTTTTTGATAGCTTTTTGAGTTGTCGCTCGGCGCGGAAAAAGGCTTGACAGTGCGACCAGGAAAACTAACTATGCCAAACCCACAGCTGGTTATCGATATAGTTCGTGCAACATGGAAGTCTTTCACAAGACTCACAACTACATAATTGCCAGCATGTATCATATCATTCGTTGCACTCAACAAATCGTTTTATGAACTTTCCGACTACACTACACTACACAAACACAGATACTTTTGTATCTATGACATACGCACAGCATCTTTCAGCATAGGGCAGTTTGTTGATAGCCCCGTGCAATGGACCGGCAAATGTGGCGCGTTGTTTGTTTTAAAGTAGATCCATTTGGCATAGCCGTAGTCTTGCTCACAGCTGCCTTGTTTTCCTTTGCTCAAGAAGTTTATAACTTGCTGTAATTCTACGTAGAATTTTTTTTAAGTATGCAGCCTTCTATAACTGAGAAAAACCGCCTGCCGCGCTATGGCATGCAGTGTGAAAATCTTTTGTGTACTGGAAAATTGTTTCATGCATCATTTTTTCTAGGGCCTATGGTAAAATTACAAAATTTATTTTGTTTGTGTTTTGATTTTTAGTTCGATTTCAGGCGAAAAATATGTAGCACATGCATTTTATGAGCTGCTTCCTTATGCCTTCATTATGAGCTATTTCAATAAGCATTTCAATGTTTTATTCAGTGGGTCAAATTGTAATATTATGTTGAGGAAATACTTAAAACTTAAAAGTTGTTGCAGTGCAATGAGTTGTAGGTTGTAAAAATTTGTACGCATATAGATGTTAGATGTTTTATTAAGTGTAGATGTTATATACAATACAGGCATTCTAATTGGGAACAGGCATGATTGTGTTCCATTTTAAAACAATACTGTTCATCGGAATTGAGTATAGGCATGATTATATTCCACTTTAAAACAATACTGTTCAAGGTGGAACATTTTGGAATAGAAACATGTTGATTTATAAGCACATTATTTTGAGTATTAAAACCAAACCAGTCGGAATTAGAAACAGACTTGATTCTGTTACAATTCTAAAACAATAATGTTCAAGATGGATCATTTTGGAAATGGAACTTGTTGGTTTATAAGCACATTATTTTGAGCATTAAAACTATACCAGTCGGAATTAGGAACAGGCTTGATTCTTTTACAAATCTAAAACAATACTGTTCAATATGAAACATGTTTATTTATAAGCACATTGTTTTGGGCATCAAATTAAATGAACTACTGAGTAAATCATTAAAGCTAGAAGATAATATTTTATTGGTTTTATCTATGTATCTACTAACATGTCAAACTCAAGCGTTATGCACACCGAGGAATCCAGAGCTATGAAATGACAGATGAGCTGATAAACAAGGGCTTGACGTCACAGCCAATAGAGCCTGTGCCAATCATACCTGTCAGCGTGGCAGAATTGATAGGATTGAACATAAATGTAAGGAACGCTGGAAATGGACTACTGAATGCTTGATGACACATAACAAAACACTTTGTGAGAGAACCCAATCCAAAGGCCTCCACATATCTAATTAGTCAGAAGAGGTGGGATCTGCGAACCCTGGTTGGATTAATCACAGATTACAGTACATTTGAGCTTCATTGACGGTCAAACTTGTGTTAGAGAGGCTGACTCGACGGAACACTTTCTGTGACACTGTCAGGCAAGGACGCGAATGGGAACTGTTACACTTAACATAAGCGAGGTGTCTGCCCGGTCTGTGGCATTAGCCCACACACAATTTTGTTTGCATATCGCTCTGGACAAGCCCATACGAGGTAGCACGCTTGTCCGATCTGTATAAGAGTGCTTCCTATGTCTAGTTCAAGCCCAAATAACTATCTTATTCTGAATTGCTTTGTTTGTCTAAATACATTTGACACACCAACTGGTTACAACAACAGTAACAAAGCAAACATGCCCTTCTTTTCGCACACAGCAAACGTGCAAGCATTGTGTTCTTCTGTTTACGCTGCTAACACAGCAAACATTAGTCGAGCGTAGTAATAGATTTTCGTGACGGCATATGCGTCGGCCTTACGATTAGATGTTTCACATTTCAGTTAATGATCAATTTTATATTAGGGAAAGTGCATTCTAATTTCAGTTAATGATCAATTTTATATAAGGGAAAGTGCATTCTAATTTCTAAAAGTTCTAACTTAGGAGCTCCTCCAATGTGCAGTAATTAAACCTAGCCGCAATTTAAAACAATTTTTACGATGTCTAGCAACATAAAAATGAAATTTAATAACTTCTCATGGTTAAAGCAAATTGTTTCAAGTGTTCAAATAAAACTTAACCAAGGTTAATATGCGTGAGTAAAATTTTTGATTAATAAACGAGGCTTAAAACCCAAGAGGCCCGCATCTAGAAACACAAGTCGATGGCTTTAATGTGTTTGTGACGTATTTAAATTTGGAGCGCGCTTAAAAAAACAAGAGAAAAAAAACCAACAATAAAAACAACTACTTGACAATAATCAAGTAAAATTTTTCATTTCCGTTTATTAAACGAGAGAGCGCGCGCGCGAGAAAGAGAGAGCAACGCAATGTGCGAGTGAGCCAGAAATTGACGCCATGCATAAAATCAAATTGTTAAATTTTGGCTGCGCTGCTTGGACTGTATGTGTGTGTGTGTGTGTGTGTGTGTGTGTGCGTGTGTGTGTGTGCGTGTGTGTGTGTGTGTGTGTGTGCGTGTGTGTGTGTGCGCGTTTCCTGCGTGCAATTTATGCTGCAAGCGGCGACGTCACACGCATACACGCTAAGCTTATGCAGCGCTTGTGGCGCATATGAACCATTTCCGGTGCGTGTGTGTCGCCTGCGTCGCTCTCGTTTGTCGCTGTGTTGCGGTTGTTGTTGTTATACCCTGCACACAAAGTGTACAAGGGCATTATAGGTTTGTGCAATGTATGCAACAGGCAGAAGGAGGCGTGGCACACCATAAGTTCCATGGGCAAAAAGTTTAATCACTGACTCGGGTAGCGATTGGACTATGTCCGTCTGTCCCTCTGTCCGTATGAGAGGATAGATCTCCGAGACCATAAGAGCTAGAGACACAAAATTTTAACTAAAGATGCAAGTAAGATGAAAGTTTATCGAATTGAGTTGACATAGGCGCCAGCAGACTTTACAACAGTTTAGTTGACTCTATCAACTCGAAACTGCTCAGAGATGTGCGTCTTGTTTAGTTGCATCTATGTTGCAAAAATGATCGAAATATCGATAAATACATCAAAAGCTAATTTCACCCCCTCGTCAATAAACTGCTTCAAAATTCCACTACATGTAGATATGAATACATATGGGCTAGAGTTAAAAAATTTGGTGTGGAGACTCGTGTGGCCCTAATCGTTAAAACTGCAGCCAACTTTTTTCAATGGAACCACCGCAATTGATTTACCTTAACTACTGCCACACCCACCAATATATTGATTTGAAATTTGCCACAGACATTTATAAATGTATTTTAGATCTATGTTAGAAAATTCCAAGAATAATGGGCTTTTGGGTATAAAAGTAATTTTTGCCCCCATAATAGCCAACTTCCCAATAGGAAAACTTGTCAATTGGAACTTTCCAATAGGAAAATGTTTACAGGCATATCGATCTTATGAAAGGAGATATAAAAACGGATACTTCCGTTACCATTTTAGCGTATTCAGTGTTTATAAAGAAAGAGGGTACAGGGTATTCCACTGTCGGACACCGACCCGATTGTCTGCATCAAATTTTTGTTATTGTTATTGTTGCGCCGTTTTGACTGGCAAATACGTTACTTTGCTGTCGTCTGTTATTGTTTTGTTTGCAGCTGCATTTTCATATTTTCTTGCAACAAACTTGAGACGCATGCGGGGCACCTGCCACAAAGTTCCCCTCTTTTAAAACCCCAACTTTTTTTTTAGACTCAAGCATAACAACTACACTGCAAACACACACACAACCCTTTCAATTATAATTGTCTGTCTTGGCGTTTTTACGTGTCTATGCGTTTCAGTTTTTGCTATTTTTACTTTTTTGCTTTGACGGCATAGGCACGCGGCTATTGAAGAACAACAACAAAACAGAATTGGAAAAAACAGGAAAAAAGTAGAAAAAATTGAAGCCTAGACGTAGGCACGCGCTGTTATGGCACATTATTGTTTAGATCCAGATGGGGTGCTCCCCTATACGCCAGTCTTTCTTCCAAAGGGATGCAGTTGCCTAAGTTCTTGATGCTGCTGTCTTTGTTGTTGGTAATAATTAAAAAACAAAAACCTAGTTATATGTCTAGACTGTTTAAATGAAGCGGCTTCAACGGAAATTCAATCTGTGCTCTATTTTTGAGCCACATGTAACCCCAATTTTTTGTAAGTCCATCTGCGGGTACTTTTTATAGGGTTCGGATTTTGTTACGTTTCGGCAATATTGATTGTAGTGTAGTTGGAGCGCGCTCACGTGCGCGGAAATTGTAAAGCAATGCATGTAATGATTTTGTATAACAGGCGGAAATTGCTTTGAACCCCAAAACAATCCTTTAATTGCTTAAAATAAAAACGTCAATACAATGTTAAGCCGTAAAGCAAAGGCTTACTCTCATATATAAAAAGGGTTCACATTTTTATGGTAATGTTGCACCGATTTTTTTCAACACTACGTCACTTGCATTTTAAGTGCTTTAAACGATTTCCATACGAATCTAATTACACGAAGCAGACGTGCACTGAGAAGAAAATTCTAGAAGAAACACACGCTAGAAGCTTCTATTTGTTCTAAGATACGCTTTCTAAAACGATTGGTTTTTATTGAACAGAGCCAATGCTTATACCCTATGATTATGCATAAGAACAAGTACCAACACACCGCATTAAAAAAAACTACAACAACATGTTTTTTGCAGTTAACTTTCACTTTGTTTCACAACGCTTTTTTATAACCAAAACGCAAAGTAGCAAAAAATATAGCCAGCCATTTTCTTCGCCTTATCGTCGACATTTGATACGCTCTCATAACATAGACAATGCATTTTCTTGTTGTTTTTTTAATACAAATCAAATAATACCTGACTAAAACGCAACGTATTCAGTTGGTACTTAAATTCTGCAAGCCGCAATCATTTTATCTTTCGAATGGTATAGGTTTCACTTGAAAACTTTGCGTTATTGCGAAGTTATCGGTATCACACTAAATTTTTGCTGAGCATATTTATATATAGATTATAGTAGATATTGCTTATATGCAATGGCGAAAATGCAGCTATGTTATTGCATTTAGGCGATTATTCATATAAGCGATAATCGGATATACGCAAAATATTTCAAATAAGCGTCAATCGATAACGTTTATACGAAATAGCGAAAATTATGCGTTTTTCTTGCGTATATGCGATCGTTTTATACCAACGACAATCGTATATATGCAAAACATTTTAGTTATTATTGGTTAAAATGCGCAAAGCAAACAATTTCAATCGATTAAATAAAGAGTTCGCATATAACCGATCATATTTTCAACAAAAATTTATCGATGAAAAAGCCGATCAACTACTATTTTTGTATAGAAACTGCAAACAAAATGCTTTAAAACTAATTTTTTTTTGCATATAAGCAATAATTTCATTTAAACGATACGTCAAGCGATATTTACTATAGATATCTGTGTTTATATGAAAGGGTAGTTTAGTCAGCATAAGAAAATGATGAGTTATGGCTTTCTGGAGAAGGCATTACAAGTGTGTATTTGTTTTTTTGAAAATTGTATTTCGCTTCTCTCATAAATTTAAGCTTCCATTTAACTGCAGATTTCATTTTGCAAGTTTTATGCATTTAAAAACTCAACTTTGGTGAAACTAAACAAACAAATAAGCAAAAGGAAATATGGCTGATCATAATTTGCTTCTAAGAGCTCAAATTTTAACAACAAGAGCGCATATATTCCATATAAAATGTAACGAATTGTGTTGAGCAGTTTTGCGCTTTAAAACCGCATTTTTAAATCCCTTGATCTGAAACTGTAGGGTAGATTGGTGCTAAACCGGTCAATTTTTGTCTGGAGCGAAAAATAGTAGAGAAAACTTCTTTTATTCCGGGAATGTGATAAACCATTCGAAAGCTTGATCTTTCAGCTACAAATCATGATTTGATGGTAACAAAATCAAAAGTTATAGTCACAAATTTAGCAATTTCAACAACAATTCGCTCATGAATTGCTCCAAAATTGCACTTATATTCGATAATATGAGCTAAAGTTAACTTCGATCTGAAGACACTTTTGTGCCTAGAAACGCACTTATAAAGAGATGCACTTGACTTAGGCACTTAGGCACACTCATGCCAGTGCTAGAATGCAACACATATTTTTTCTCAGTGTCTAGTAACAAAAACGTGTGTGCTGCTTTCTAATTGCTTTTCAGTGTATGTAGGTGAAAGAATTTATAAAAATTTCGAATGCACTTCAATTTAAATGAGCACAGAATTGCTAAGCGTTTTCAAATGCTCGATATTTTAAAGAAGAACACACACTTTTACTATTAACACTCACCGCAACAGAACGTTTCCATTTCAATCTCCTCCATTTTTAACAACATTTTGGCTTTATAGCTAACAAAGTCACTTCACTTACACATACTCTATAAACACTGTCTCTTGCGCATGCGCACAGTTTCGACGTCAAGTTGCCGCAATCCTTCAACTTCAACTGGCTGACAAAACGTTGTTGGGGTCTTGACTTGGGCCCCACTCGCCGCTGAGCGTACGAATTTGAATGCCAAGAATAATAATGAGCAATCGAAGAGAGACTGAGAGCGCCGCTCTTTCCGATAAATAATGCATTGACATAGGCTACCATATTATAAAATAATAAAACTCCGTGACGTTTAATCAACGCGTCGTACATTTTAAGTGCAGAAGCCCGGCTTGGCTTATTGGCTTGGCTATAAACGGAGTTATGGCTTTTTAAGTGGTAAGTACAATTTGATTGTTTTGCCATTTTGTAGAGAACAGCAGCGGCCATAAGCACAAGCACGAGTACAGCTCTATATATAGTTTGCTTTGTTGTTGCTAAAAATGGCGCGCTAAACAGTTAGAATTCTTTGCGTCTTTTATTGACAGACCGTCTGTCAGTCAGGCCATCAGGCCATCAGTCAGGCAATCACTCAGTAGTTGGGGCAGCCAGAGATATAAATAAATTACAATTTTGATTTAAATGGCAGTGGCGAAAATTGCAGACAAGGGCAACAAAACAAAGAAGCAACAATAAACTGCTATAAAAAATAAAATCATAAAAGTGACAAGATATATATTTTTTAGCATATAGAATTCATATCATAAAGTATGAACATGATGTACGATGTTTTCTGCTGTGAAAGTTGTTAACAGGCACGCGAATTATAGCTGTATGCTCACAGTGGTCTTGGATTTATGAAATTATGAAGAGTTAAGTGAATCGTTTTTGCCCATCGGCGCTGATAAAATGGGTGAAATGCGAAGTGTATCTTTTAGAGCATTTCGACTCACTAGATAGAATAGAGAAATATTGTGATAATTATGCGAGCTCTCCTATCTTTATGGCTTATATCATCCATTGCGAACCCTCTGAATTACCGCGCGTCCACAGCGAAAAGTAGACGATGCCTTCCTCTATTTTTGGGCCTCTCACTAATGGAGTGTTAGAAGGTACAGCACATAGTTATATAGCTGAACATCAAAGTAAAAGCATACCACAAAGCATCTAAACTGAATGGAAAAATCTCCATCGTTTTATGAAATTTCAGTTGAATTTCAGAAAGCGAGCATTAAGTAAAGTATTTATATAGCTGTTCATACCGTTTCAAGGAAATTACGCAGCAAATTACTTCGGAAATGAAGTACTACTTGTACTACTAAACGATGTTGACCTGTGTTATTGTCGCGAAGGCTTAATGCAAATGCAAACTTCGAATAGAGAAACAGACCACAACAATTTTTTGCACCCTGTACACAACCTCAAAAGTAGGAAAAAAAAACGAAGTTTTTCGGGACCATAACCTCAAATATGTCAAAATCCTGATGTGATCCGAATTCTAACCCCGTATACGGATTCTACGCAGCAAATTACTTCGGACATGACCCTCAGCTCTCCAACAACTGACTTGAACCCTGTATTTGTAGACCTGTGTCTTTTAACGAACAAATGTTGAAACCAGGAGCGAATGCAGAAAAATGTTTTTGAACGAAAAAAATATGCATTTTACAAGTTACATGTGTCGTCGAAATTTCGGGAAGGATTGAACCCCCGCAATGCCTTCAATCGTATTATAATCAGCTTATATGAAAGTAAAAGCTAACAAAGATTTAGTTTTCTGCATAAAAGTTGCAATGCACTCAAAGCACTTGTAAAAGTAGGAAATTGTATTGTCAACCTCTTGACTTTTTGGACAAAAACTTATTTATATTAACCGAAAGCTTATTATATACTATAAGCAAAAAAAGCTGTTAATACTTTTATCACATAACAGTCATCCCGTGCCACAAGTGCCAAGAATTGAAGAAACTAAAAATCATATAAACTTACATAATAGCTACTTATATGAATTTTGGGAAAACGCTCTTTGGAACACGAATCAATTGCGGAAAAGCCTGAGTTGGTTACCAACTGTTAACGTATTCTCAACCGTTGAAAAATCAACAAAAAAAAGTTAGCAACTCCTATATCCAAGGTGACACCGCCAATGTACTGAATTAGCTGAGCGGGGATGCGATCTTCAAAGAAAGTTGATCGACATTTGCCGCTTTAGCTTTTCAAGAAACCCCTTATAGTATTAACATATAGTGGCTTACTTTTTTCGTTCTATAGAATCATACATTTGCTGATTAACTGAGCAAAGTTGCAATCTGCTTGAACCCACAAGACGCTTTTGGCCGGAAATACATGTATTGCCAAAGCTTTCATCTTCCAACCCAAAACTTGTCTTATGCTATACAATTTCCGTGCAGGAAACATTTCCACATGAACAACTAATGCGTTGCATTGAAAATAAATATTTTGTCTTAAAATATTTTCCCATCAGACAATGAACCATGTGCCACTGTCCGTCCCACTGTGCGCTTGCAACTTACACATGTCAGGAAAGGTTTAAAAATAGTCAGACAACAAAAATAATAACAACAGAGAAATAATAATAAAAAAGGAAACTTCAAACGAAACGTGAGCAAAATTTGAGTACTTATGGTTAGTAGTTAGTGTTATGTGCCCTGTGTGAGGATACAGAAAGGAAAAAAGCATAATGTATGCCTCGGGGGTAACCAAAAATTATGTTAATTAAGTTAGGCAGCGTGAGTGGCAAGTTTCGAAGAGAATATTTATGCATGCAACAGGTGTTGGGGGCAAGTCAGCCAGAAAACCGAAAGCCGAAAACGAAAATTCACAACAATATTTTCCACAATTTTTGTAGGATATTGACGCTGTTTTATATGCAGCCACACGTCGTGGCAGACGTTAGCCTGCCGCCTAGCAGTATATTGAACCCCTTGAGCTGTCTTGCAATCGGAGCTGAGAGATACGCATTACAAGTGCCATAAACCATCTTGCAGCTGAGTGTAATCCGATAAACAGATGTTCCAAGAACTCAGGCACATGTTGCCCCCGAGAGTGCGCAAGTGATCGGCTCACAAGTGCAACCATTTTGACGTTTGGCCTCAAATCACCTGCCACATAATATTCGAGCTGCTGCGTTCGTTGCAATTAAAACTGTATAAAAACTGATAAATGGCATATGCAGCTTACAGAAGCCGTTGCAGCTGTGGCATCAGCTCCCCACATAGCGCCTAATTGACTCCAGACACAAAGAGTATTCAAGAGCTGCACGCTTTGTGGCAACAAAATAAACACAATTGTTGTTTTAAAGTTCGCATAGCACTATTCCTAAACACGTTTCGCATTTCTGATAGTTGATGTACATTGACTGACTCCAGCGTTTGCCCTAATTGGACTTCTTTGATGTAAAAGAAAACTTACTCTATTGATATTTTGCATGCCCCATTGGCCAAAGTGTAGAGTGGCATAACCAAATTTGGCCAAAGTGTTGGCTTGGCACGCGCCATATGCTAAACAGTTGGTAGCAGTTGGCAGTTGGCAGCGGGCAATGGCCCATCGGAGTAACCACATGTGGGGAGTTCATGCTTCCGTGCCATTAACACGTTTGAACAGCTACAAAAAGCCAACGACATGCTATCAATTATGCAAAGTTCCTTTGGCTCCCCTCTGACAGCGCCTACACGACGTCCCGCTGCTATAGGCAAACTTGCCACACACACGCACACACACACACACACACACACATTTATGTGCAGTTTTTCTGCTCTTTGTGAAGCATTACAGTTTTGTCTAGCAGCTTGTAACGCTTTTCAGGAGGCATCATGTGAAAATTCGGGATTTAACTCTAGCATCGCACGGGAAACGAACTCATTCTATGCATATAACGTTACTTGGTTTTCAAGCTTATTTCAAAAAGCTAAGCAGGGGTGTGCCAAAAATCTCATTTTGCAAGTTGTCGGTTTGCCAGGTATCAATTTATCTTGCAGAACGTCGGAAATCGAACAAGAAGTCATCTGGCCGAAGGATTTTAAAATGGAATTTAAAAGAAAATTTAGGCAATACAGTCTAGGGATTTCCAGCACACACCTGATTATATGGTTTTGAGAAATATTTCTCAGAGTCTTGAAAACTGTTTGAAAACGATTAAGACTTTCGCCAATTAGGGAACCAACGGCGGTCAAGAGTTTGCGAACTCAGCAAATCAACGTGCAGCAAGGTATGGCAACCTCACCCAAAGCCGTAAGATGGCTGTACCTGATGGTAATAAGACCAATGCTCACCTACGTAGCAATCGGCTGGGGAACAAGAGTGAGTGTAATCTTAGTCAGCACCGACCTTACGAAGATATAAGTTTTCACTGATATGGGTGCCGTGTCACACCAACATTCCAGCCAGAGCTCTTTTGTGGCATTGGAAAATGTGGCCTAAAACAGCTGCTAGCAGAAGAGGAAAGTGCAAGAAGACGGTCTATGAACTGAATAGAAACTCCGGTCCTCAGGACAGGCCAAACTACTCATCGGCTCCTATAGCTTACACATCAAAATATCACAACTAGGGAAGAATACTGTTAGGATTCTGATAGGTCTGCTTACTGGACAGTGTAGGATGAACAGACACTTGACAAAAAGCTGGGTATCAGCAGCTCCAATACCAGCAGGTTCTGTGATCTTGTGAATCCTCGCCTCACATACTAGTTGAGTGCGCTGCACTAGAGAGGAGAAGGATGTACTTCCTTTGGGGATACAGAATCTCGATGAACCAGCCCAGATAATTCAACATATCGCGAAGATAGGTTTGGCAGGGGAGCTGTAAGCTCAGTTGGGGGCCACAATAGATGTTTAAGGTCGCGGTTATTAAATCTCATGTTACTCGGTAAACTTACTACCGATCGAGATGAACTGAATGTCAAATTAAGGAAAATTAATCATAGTTTCAATGTTTCTCAAACGGTTCTGTGTCTACCTTGATAACATACTATCATCTGACAGCTTGATGAACCTATGACAAGAGTGAAAGCACGCTTTTCTCTGATTTTGGAGCACACAAACAATAGAGTGTCCAAATATCATTGCTGACAAGTTAGCTTTTCTTGCCGTTTTATTATTTTTCAATTTTCAATTTATGTTTTTGCATGTCATGCCTGTTGCCACACCCACTGAAAGAGCCGCCCATCTTGCGCCTTGTTCAATTGATTGTGTGTTTTTGTTTATTGTCTCTTGTTACTATTTGTTTTGTTTTGTTTTGTGTTTTCCTTTTCCGTTTGACTATGTTGCCTTTGTGCCTGCCTTTCGCGCCATGTTGCCAACATAACAGCAAACAAGAAGCAGAAGAAGAAGAAGAACAACAACAACTGTAAACTGCAACTTGTCTTGTCTTGTTGCTGTTGTTGTTTTGGCGTTTATTGAAAAACCGGAAATGTGTGCCCCCCACACACACACACACACACACACACACACACAACCCACACACATGCGAAACTAATTTGCATATTGCATATTCGCATATTTTGTAGTTGAAAATCATTAAGCTTAAAGCTAAACTTATCGGATTGTTCGGGTCAAATGCATATTTGAATATCTAATTGCTAAGTACTAGACTGTCCTTATAAGAGTTTACGCTAATTTATGCTATTTGACCATAAATTAGCTCTGGCAATCGGAGTCAATTTTTCATGTTGGCTTAAAGTACTTTTGCAATTACGTATACGGCAGGTGGGTTAATTGCTGGTTTAGTATGATACGTTGAATTTGCCGTTACCTAGTTAGGTCGGGAAATGGACAGTGCACCTAACTTGGCTGCAACAAAGTGGGTTAGATAATGGTGTTAGGTGTTGTCAGAGTCAGTGAGGTCAGGAGTATAGATCCTTTTATGGACATATATGTTGGATAGCCGCTTTGGGTTAGTTAATAGCGTGCTAGTCCATGATTGGAATCAAAACTAACTATTTCTAACTAAGTAAATTTTCGTGGCAGACCATATCGCTCATTTGATAGAAGGCTGTCATAACTCAACAAACGTGATTTTTGAGTTAATGTTGCAGAATTGTTTGTTATATCCTTTATGTTGTGGAAAAATTGCATTTTAATATCTTGAATACTCTCCGCGCTAGAAGGGAATGTGTCATTCTTTTTTCAACTAGTCGGAAGCAAATTAAAAACTCTAAACGCATTTTCTGCAAAATCGCAGCTTTTGAGTTATGACAGTCTTCTAGTAAATAATGTTCCATGAGCAAAAATGATCAGAAGCAATAGTCGATACGATATAGCCATGCTCGTGCGTCCGTCTGTCTGTCCGTTATGAACGACAAGATCTTTGTATCTCGCACATAACAAGATTGTTCCCAAATTCGAGTTGACTTTTGTTTTAAAAATCTGATGTCAAAAGAGTCGATTGGTGTGCCAGAGACGGTTTAGCTAAAGTTTTACACGAAATCTCTTGAAAAATGCATGAAACTACAGTTTTTTTTAAAAGGGTCAATCCCAAAGATATTTCTGCTACATTCATGTTATAGTTTTGCAATGAATTTCAGTTGGGAAATTAGTATCTGGCCTTAAGTCACCATTAAGTTAAAATGCGTTCAAAATTTTATAATTTACATTTTTTCCCTAACGTACTATTCCAACAAATAACGAGCTCGGAATAGGCAGCTCAACTAAATTCAACTTTTTTTTTTTTCAAATTAGATACGCCTTCATTTAACGCCCGGACCCCTTTTTCACTAGCTATATGGAAACTAATATGGGTGAAACTTATATCATTGTGTAGGAAATTTTCATAAGAAGTGCAGGATATAGGTTTTACGAACGTTTTTTCAGTTGCTAAAGCAGCGAGCGACGGCCTGAGATTGCACTTGGGCTGTGTCTGTGTTAAAATAGCCGACAAGCGTTCGGCCCGTGTGGTCTATGGAAGAACATGACAGTTTTATATGTATTTGTGATTTACAGCTCAGTGGCTCATATAAATCATAGAGAGAGAGAGAGAGAGAAATCAGAATGCTTAATGATTTTGAATTAAAAAATTTATGGATTTTAATTTGCAGTCGGCATCCGACTGCGGGGTTACCACTCGTCTTACATAAAGCTAGCAAATCTGAAAGATGCGTCGAAGGACTTAAAGTGCCAAATTTATGTCTTTTTATGACTAAGTAACATCTATCATGCATTTGTATGAATCGGAAGTTACACCATGCAGCATTATTAAAAAAGTTGTGGGAAAATTCTAAACTATAATATATCATCGAAACAGCTTACTGCCTCATACGATATGCCTGCATGTGCTCCCCTTTTACTAAAGATTTTGCATAATTTCTCAAAAACGTATCTTCTTTAACCCTTCAAAATCAAACCTACAAGTTTTTAAGCCTACATAATTTATTGACTTGAAAGAGTTACCACCCATATCTATCTCCCTGGCAAGACTATTATATGCCGTTTTTGATTTATAGCCATAAATAAAGAAAAAGTCCTGATCAGCTCATAAACCATAAAGTCTTGGCTGTAAATTTGTGCGACAGATTCCCTGGCATTGGCAATCAGCAATGCAGCGCCCACTTTCAATGGCATACATCATGTGGCGACTCTGGAGTGTGACTGAGACACTCAATCGATCGAGCCAAGCTGATTGTCAATGTCAAATAAGCCACAAAAGTCTGGCAATGCAGTCAGAGCCTCATTATGCCAAAACAAGACAACAACTCAAACAACAACAACAATATGGGGCTATCAGTTGTTGACAATTATCACTTGAGTAAACATTGAAAAGAGGCTCATACCAGTCACGAGAGGCAGCAGTTGGGGTTGGGCAACACTGGCGACTTTGTATATGGCGCCGAGCTCGCGATGGGAACAAAAATATACAGACGCGTCAGCTTAATATGCAAACGTGCTGCCAGACTGTGCAATTGTCTCAAAGTTGCGGGTTAGGGGGGTTAACTTTGCCGCCAAAGTGTACAAATGCGAACGCAAATCGAGTGCATGGAATGTAATACAGTTTGGCTTTTGTTTTGCATAAGAATTTATTGCACATTACTGTCGCACTTCTAGCGATTCGTAGTATGCACACAGCATAAAGATTAGGCGGTAGCGAAAAGCTGCATGCAATATGTATCTGGTATCAGTAACTTACCTCTTCTTCTATGCGCTGTGCCGCGAAATTTGCTGGGCGAGAGCATGGGCGGACGCGGGGCCATCATGCTGGGCACCTCATCCGGGGATGCCAAGCCAATAGAAGAGTGCTGCTGCTGTCGGCGCTCACCCTGCTGCGACCAGTTGCCAAATGAGTGACGACGTATGCCACCGCTGGGTAGTGTATGATGGCGATGCGACTTGCTGTGTTGCAAAAAAACAAAGTGACAAAACGCGCGATTAGCAAAAGTGGCAAGTGTTTTGTAAGATGTCACAGCAGCTGCAGGCAACAGCGGCAGCTACATCCTGTCATCAGCAGCACACGCCCCCTACTTACCTTGACGGCGATGTCAATGCATTGAAGACCTCATCGTGCTCCGCAATCATACCGCCGGGGCATAATGAGCTATGCGTTTCATTGCAGGAGCCAAGACGCTCGCGAAATGCTTCCGATTGTGAATTAGATGAACGCTGGCGATACATTAGCGGCTGCAGTTCAAAAGATTGCTACCAAAGATGCAGCAAAGACAGCGGAAGAGGCACAAATACCAAGAGCAGCAGCAATACAAACAGGAAGTTGCACATTTGCAGATAAATTAGAATTTTATGATCCAAACATGGCCAGCATGATTTATGAGTTTTATAGTACTTACTTGTGAGAAACCGCCTAGGGAGCCAAAGCTGCCGCGTGGTGTGCCCAATGCCATGGTGGCTGTTGTATCGAGATTTGCCGAAGTGATTAGGCGCATTTGTTCTGGATTGGGTACTGGACGCGGACTGCTGCCCTTTGAGTTGCGGCGCTTAAATATGGAGAAACCCTTGCTGGAGCTTTGCGAGTCCGGCGTGCGCGGCGATTTGGTGTCATTGCAGAAGTAATAGGGATTATCTGAAGGCAGAGAAGACATCAATTGAAACTTAGTATGGGGAAAGTAAAGCAGGCTGAGAAACTGCTCAGGCTTTCAAACATGCAAGACTAGGTTCATATTCCCATTTGTACTGCGCAAATTAACAGTCGATTCGTGAATTTGATCTTTTTAAAGTGCAAATATTGGAAGTCGGCCGCTTAGGTCAGATTGCTTTCACATCTCCAGCAATTTATCGGATAAAAATATAACATTTTTTAAATATTTTGGTTATATGAAAATAAAGAGATCTTTAGTACTTTACACAACAAAGAAAGGAAAACTGTCCATAAGGTACTATCTTCATCTTACGTTACGTTTTGTCCCCAATTTTCATTTGGAAGTTATCCAGTGTTGAAAAGCCTTCAAAAATATTTCTAACACATCGATGCATTGCATTTGCTATGAAAGCTATTCTTTTTGGCATACCACGGTTAAAACAGGTTTACAGACCTTTAAAGATCACTTGAGTTGAATTTAGGAACTTCAAATATGAGAGAAGCAAAAAATATTGCCTACATTCATGTTGAAAGTACTTGGTTGGGCTTTAGTTCAAGGGATTACGATTTTTCGCTAATATTGTTATTGGGATCGCCCATGTTTCTGAATTTTATCAAATATTTGCATAGAAAAAGATAATCCATCATATACGGGCACTTTCTTCCCAATTTTAACTTCATATTAGAAGGCTCAACAATAGTCGTAATGACTTGATCGCGTATTTTGAAATTTCTTCGCGTACGATAAACTAACTATTCCCATGATATCTGTAAACGATATTTTTATTAGATTTCCCATACTCTCCAATATAGTTCCGAAGGGCGATGTTTCAATATCAGAAAATATCTCGATTTACAGGAATTGTTCTGACATGATCAAAAGAAATTAATTCCAATGTTGTCTGTGAATCAAACTAAATCTATGATCAAAGCGACCTATTCAGGGGTCTTCCAGAAATCTCTTTCAACCGAATTTCAACCCAATAGCAAATTGTCGGTATGCCAGTTTTCATTATAAACCGATTTTCAGCCTAAAAGCAATTCATTAATATTGTGCGGGTGTGCGAATTCCGTCAAGAAAGCTTTTGATCGACGGTGATGGCAGGAAAATAAAAATGAAACTTTGGGCAAAACCGTCTAGAGATTTCTGGCTCATTCCCGATTAATGTGATGTAATATTTTTTTCATATTTTTCAGCTTTAACACATACAATTTGTCCTTAGAGCTTATCTCCATAAAGCTGTGACAGTACACTTAGAAAAAAAAAGAATTTAAATGCAAATACTTTTTGAAACCGTTATATTCTTTAGTTCAGTTCAGTTTTACTATCTGTACTATCTGTCCAGTCTAAATAAAGGAAGAGTATCCCCAATGTGTGAAATAAAATCCAAATTCTTGATCCATAAATTCACTTAGAAAAAAAGCATCAAAATACCAATACTTTTTAAAACCGTTATATTCTTCTCTTTTTTGGTGTTATAACGGTTTTAAAATCTGTGCGCTTTTAAAGTAATAGTAGAAGCGTTTAATTTTCTTTGATCTTAGTAATCCCAAGTCCTTAGTCTTAGTCCTTTTTCCGAACACAGTGAACGTTTTGAATTTGCAACAGTTTTCATTTGAAAATTTGATTTTATGAAAAACAATGTCAGTGGTCAATATTTTCTACATTTTTAGCCTTATCAGCTCTCTTATCATTTCTCTTCAAATTGAAGAGTTTTAGTTTATATTTTGCCTACAATTTGTAAAAGGTAAATTTTTCAAATATCATCACTTAAGTTTCTTTAATATAATATAAAATTATTGCAATTAAGGAATCCCATTTTTGTTTGTTTTATCTCTAGTTTCTTGCATGTTCCAAATATTTTCGTATTTGTTTGAAAGTTTACCAACTTATCAAAATTAACTTAATATCTATTGATGTGTATGAAGAAATTTTAATTTATTATTATTAAAGATTTAGTTAAGACCAAATTCCAAAATATTGTCAAACATTTGTTTTGAAAATTCTTAAAAGAAACTTCAAAACTCTTTTCCCTATATGTATATCTTAAAGATTACTCAGTATTACCTGAGAAGAAACTGTTTGGGGTATCCATAGTAACAAACATCTTGAGTTATTATCAATGACGTATTAGCGTTTCAATCAAAACTTTCACAATCTACAGTACAGTTGTGTCACAAATCAAGTGTGCAATTTATGTTGTTGCATTGGAGTTGGCCAACATTGTTGGCGCACTTTCACTACCGTTAGGCTGATCGCTCACGCGCACGCGCCAAAGCGCCGTAACATAAACTACACTGCTCAAAACAATAACAATAAATATGCAGTTGTCTTTGTAGCCGTGCCAAAAATGGCAAACGTGGAAAACCAAAACTTGAGTTTCACTTTGCAATGTCAGTCAAAAAAGCGCCTAAAAGCCAACACAAATAAATTTCAAATGTAACGTTCAAATATGATTTTCAGTTGTTGTTGTTCTTGTTGTTGTTGCTGTCAAGTTTCACTTCGCGCAATGCGTGCGTCTGCATTGAAATCCCGAAACGGAATAAATTCTAAAACTTCAACAAGAACAAAACACTTGAGCAGAAAACGCATAAAGTGCTGCGGCCTCTGCCGCCACCGCTGCTGCCGCTCTGCCGTCTCTGGCGTCTCTGTCGCTGCCATCGTCGATCACTTGCATAGAATCCCTCGTTGGCTATGTTGCTGTTGCTGTTGTTTTCCATGCGCTTCTTCAATTCTTTTACCAGGGGTCGCGATGCGACGCACGCCGCTTGTGTCTGTCAGGCAGCATAATATGCATGCGCGCTCCCTCGCACACTCACACACACACACACACACACACACACACTCACACACACACACACACATATGCGGGATCAGTATGAAAATATGGCAACCATATTGCACCCACTCACTCTGTGCCTGTGCACTCTCGCCAAGCGTTTGTGCGTCGACGCGTCGCTGCCGTGGAAAACTCGCTCGTCTCACTTTTCCCCGTTGTCTCTTTGTACCCGCGCATGATTTTCTTTTGCGTGCGTTTTTCGCATGATCAAAATAACCATGCCCAACCATCCAGCCCTTCCAAACAGATCCCTTGTACGTTGCGCATATTTGATGAGTTCCGATAGGTAAGAGCCTGACATCAACATAGCCAATTGTTTTACGTATTCCTCGTGGTCTTTCTTATCAAAGTCAAAGTTGGGATTTGTTTACTGCTTGTGGTTGGCCATGATTTGTGTTGTTATGCTGGGACTATAAAGTAAAGCCGCTCTGAAGAGACGGTTTTATAGTATCAGGTACACAACTGACATGATGAAAGCACTGGATAAGATCAACAGTAGCATTCTGGTGTATAGGTTGAAGCTTACGGTTTGAGAAGTTTTGGTGCTTTAACATAGCATTTCAATCAAATCGGTAGAAGATCGGACTATATAACCTCAACTCAACGAGTTAAATGCTGGTTCTGCGCACTCGGAAAGTTTTCGCTGTTGGTTGAACATTGTCAGAACTAAATTTGGACGATTGTTTCTTGAATAGCTCAAATCTGAGCGATATATTTATATACAGACCAGGGTGGACCTGGGTTCTCCTAGAAAAGGGTGAAGCTTCTTGAACCCTTTCTATACCTATACCAAGTTGACGCACAACATCCACGTAGTGCTGCCTGGTAAGCAGCTCTAATTACCACTATGGGTAAGAGCAGTGAGCTAATGTGCGCAGCAAAGTCTTGCCATGACTTTAACGGGGTTGCGTTTAGGGTCTGCGAGCCACCGCACAAAACCCCACTCCCAATGGAAGAAGGTTTGAACTCCCTGGAGAAGTGAGAAGTTATGGCCAGGCAAGAAGAGGAAAAGAAGATTATATGCAATGTCGAAAATTCAGCACAGAGCTTGCATGTAAGTGATATTCGGATATATGCAAAATACTTCAAATAAGCCATAATCGATTTCTGTAGGCATTGCTTAATCATTAATCATCATTAATTGATTACTTAGAATCGAAAAGTAAATGAACAACAACCGTTAATGAATAAATTGTTAATCACATAAAAATTGGTAGCAGTAACCGAAATACTATATATAAAGACGCTAAGCAAAATTCAGTGTGGTACCGATTACTTCGCAATAATGCACCGTGTTCAGGTGAAATTTATATCATTCAAAAGATAAAATGATTGCGGTTTGCCGAATATACGTTTCAACTGAATACGTCACGTTATAGTGTCGTAGCAGTTACCGATATGTAACGATCGCCTGTAACCGTAAAAGCAAACGTTATCTATATGTCATAAGCTTCGTTTCGATTCTCTGGTTATTATCAATGATATTTCAAAATGGGTTTCCAATTAATAGCTAGGCACCAAAGGAACAATGCTGCAATATTCTGATTAGCCTGCAACTTATCTGATAAGATTCGAGGTAAATTAGTTCTCGAGTGCATCTTTTGGTATCTTCGATAAGCAAGTGCTTCAAAAACAAAGACTTAATCAGGCGATGTTCCCGCTTTGTAAAACAATAGATCACTTTAGTGCTAATTTTCAATAAATTAAGCATGTTGCCCTCATGCCTTAAAATGTTGCAAACAAAAATAGCACAAAAACTGTCGGAAAATAGTAAACCATAATAAAAACCATTTCAAATTGACAAATGCAGGAGAGTCCACACATAATAGTGCCATACATGGAGGCAGCCCAGTACCAGGCCATCATCAAAGGCCAACATCTAAGGTATGCACATCAAATGTGTTAAATGGGCATTGTGGAAATTGTAAAGACACACATTTTCACAATTTCCACAGGCCGCTGTTGAAGTGGCAAAAACCTTGTTGTATTGGACGCCACATGTATGTACGCTTGTATGCCATTCCTAAGTGGACGCTGCCACAAGCAGCTGCCTTACACACGGACCTATGGAAAAATCATAAAAAGTCCCCCGCAGATGTAGTCCTCATAGAAATTGCACATTTGGTAGTTCATAAAAGACCAAAAAATAAAAGTATCTAAAACTGAGGGTTGCACTGCTATAGTGCCTCTCGAGCGGGGCAAGTGCCTTGGCACGATCGAGTGCATCTAGTGGATGCAAATGATCTTGAAACACGGCGTCTGTGCTATTGTGTCTGCAGACACACACAAATACACTGCTACAAATACTCGAACTTACACATACTGTACTCTACACTGCACATAAATGTCATGTTTGTTGTCTTCGCCTGCATGCTATGTGCACTTTTACTGGTGCTCGACCTCGTTAGTCCGCCGAGGGCTCTAGTCGTAAATCTGTAGGCGCTCTACGTATACCTAGAGCAGACTTTTCGTTTAGAATAAAGTGGAGCAACGACAGCTATCTGTGGCTGTGGCAACCCCTTCTTGAGCTGCTCTGGGCACTATATGCCACACTCGCTGATTGTTTCTCGGCGTTGACAGGTTAATTATTTTGATGGCGCTTCTGTGTTACTGTACTACTGTCTCCAGGGTCAGTTTAGCGGATTGTGCGTCAGCTAGCTCTGGGTGTGCTATAAGTGAATCACCTTTTTGCCATGAACTCATCTGTTGCAATTTATTAACTATTCTATGGCAAATAAAACCGTCTGTGACGTTTTATGTCCGCGTACAAAGAAGAAGCAGTGCAAAGATACTTCATTTCAGTTGTTGTTTTAGAGTTTAACTCGTCGGTACTAACAATTTAAATAACAAGGTATGCAGTGTCCCGAGTTGCAAACGTATAAGCAATAGTTGAAAGTTGCAAGTTTTTCTAGAGTCTAGAGCTTTCAGGCACACCCCTTAATAGCTTTGTTCTGATACTTGCATTTTCTCCATTTGACGAATAACACTAGGCACAAAAGTTGACTTTACGTACACCTAAGCGGTAAATTTGGGGTCGACTTTATTTCCTAGACTTTCCATTACTAAAAGAGGCGAATACACATACCCCACGAACAGTCAGTTCGACCGGAATTCAAGTGGGTTTGCACAAGGCTGTGTCCCTTTCTTGTACAACATTATTGTACCACCCATGAGTTTTAGCAGTTTAATCAACAATAAGAGTAATCGAGTGACCAATCGATAAAATTGTCTCACAGAGTGGCACCAATCCTACAGTGCACTATGCGAAGGGGTCTGCACATTTTGAATTAAAATGTTGTGGGTGTAATTGTCATACTATCGATTGAGGGGCCACATTGAACTCCATAGAGCATAACTACACCATACCAACATATCTCCTACATGCATACATACACGAGGGACGTCTCAAAAGTATTTTTTTATGTGTTTTTCGCATAGTAGCAAGTACAACGTGCTCTATTTTCCATAAGAGAGCTGGAGCGATCAAGACTTATACAAAGGTTGAACACCATTATTCTTACAGATCGTTCCTGAACGAAGAACGAGGCTGGTGCTAATTGACATCTTGATGAAAATTAAAACTATTCATGCGCGGCTGGAAGCTAGCTGACGGTTTTCCAAACGGAAATCTTAGTGGGGTATAACTGTAGATAACTCTAAGGATACTCACTGTTGTCAGTGACTGTAAGACCAGACTCAGCATGATTTCACGTCATAACATCTATACTGGATTCCTGGACACCAAAGTATCCAGGCGATCAATGCCTGTCAGTGCGGCAGAATTGGTTCTATGCATAAAGGGCCATATAGACGAATTTTGTAGGAAAGGCAGGAAATTCTCCACTGAATTCGGCTAAACACTTTGTAAAAGAACTTAACCCAAAGCCTTTCAGATAACTTTGTCGTCAGCTTAGTTGGGTTCATCCCAAGTTGTGCGGCCTGCCTTGAATAGTACGACTCGAGAGAACGCCTTCTGCATCACTGTCCGGCCCTTGCAATATTTCGAATTGGGCAAGCGAAAGACTTCACATGGATGAGGTGTATGATCTCGCACTGCTATGTCTTCACGATTCCTTACAGAAGTTGAGAATATTGCGCTGAAGGCTGAACGCCATATCACTTTCTAATTCTTTGTCTTCTTTCGTATGTGGCACAATGGGCTAGGTTGCCTAGGTGCTAATGGGTTTACTCCTATCTTTGGGCACAAAAAATTGTTCGAGTAGCACAAACCGAATAGTTTTGCATAAAACTCGCCGTTAAACCTCCCAGCGGAAAATACTTTTTTTCTTCCTTTGGATGCTATTTTTCTGAACTGAGTCTATTGTATTGACTGTACCTTCGATTTAGGACCCATTATTGCTTTAAAACAGCTCTAAAATGCCTTTAATTAGTGGCAAGACAGAAATCGCCTATAATACTACACCGAAACTAAGAAGCGTCACTCTTATTTGATTTTTCATAATTTTTGTTTAGTAATCGACTGTTAATGCGGTTTTAGATGATCAAAGATCACGGAAATAATACCAAGTTTTAAAGGCTACCAAAAACTAGTAACCCTCTACGCACAAGCTTGTAAGGGTTGCCACTTGCAAGAAGCATATTCTTGCACAGCACTTCGGTTACTTCTGGAACAGCTCTCGTGTGTCTCACTTTTGTACATTTATGACTGCAATTTAGTGCAAAATGCGCACACCCGATATTTCCCACCTACCCTTAATTATTTTTGCGCTTCAGAAGGATTGCGTGTTGTGCTTTATTTATTTCTCTAATTTATTTACCATATGCATACGTTCAGTTGGCCATATCGGAGCCAACAATACCGTAAACCGTGCTCGTATTTACTCAGACATTTTCATTAGAATTCCATGTTGCCAGCTGACGCAGCCCCCAAACGCATTTGAGTCATTTTATGCGCACTACGAGTTTTCCTTCACGTTCAATTGAATGTTTTTGTTTATTATTTTCCATACTTTTTTTATGATTTAACCCCAAGAACAGAGCAGAGGGAAACGAACTACGAGGTACGATTTGTATAAGCCCGGAAGTTTGCGTACACACACTTATTATTTCTTCTCTTTATAAAACTTACAAAATTTGATTTGTCGGGACGGTGCCCGACAGTGGAATACCCTGTACCCATTTTTTCCATGAGAATCAAATCTGTGTAAATTTTTGTAGGTGCGTAATTATGGTAACTGTGAAATTATGGAACTATGATTAGGAAAAAGATCAACATTGTTTGGTTTTTAAGCCTACTGTATCACATTTGGTTAACATAAATGTTAACTTTAACATTTCTGTAAAAAGTGAAATTCGGTTGCAGTTCAAAGGAGAGGAGGCCTAAAATTGGCACAGTATTAGCTATATCTTCTAAAGTTTTTATTCGATATGAATCATTTTTACACTACACATGGATAGTAATAGTGTGCATAACTGTGCCAAGTTTTAATTGGATAGCATTTATGGTGTGGGTTAAAACCGCGAAAATCTGTCACGGGGGAAGGGGGTGAGATATCGACATAATTCAACAAACTTGCACTGAGTAGGTAAATTGAGCATCTTAGCTCTTATAGTCTCCGAGAACGGTGCGACAGCACGGACAGACAGATAGACAGACGGACCGACGGACATGTCTATATCGACTCGAGTATTGCTCCTGACCATTTTTGCCCATGGTACATATAGTCTGCCACGCCTCCTTCTGCCTGTAACATACATTGCACAAGTCTATAATACCCTTTTACACTTTGTGTACAGGGTATAAAAATGTAATATTATCGTTGTTGTTGTTTTTGTTGCAGGTGCCTGACTGTGTGAGTTCGTATAATAAAATGCATTATGAATTTTATTAAGCATAAATGAGTTGATCATAATCTCCATAAGCTGCCCAGCCCCAGACCGACCGCACAGATTAAGCCTTTGGGGTTTCAAACTTTTTGGTTAGCTGCAATTAACTATGAGTTATTTTTAAGCATATGATCGTAAAAATAATGCAGCTCGCCAGGGACTGATGCTTAAAAACTCATTAAAATACTAAATCCTAAGTGTTATTTTAGCTTGCTGAGGAGAAAAACAAAAAAAATACAAAAGTCAATAAAATTTTTACAGTTCCGCCCACGTGGACCAACTTCTGGGCGTCAGAGCAAAGCGGAAATGCCAGCCAAACAATTGCTATGAAAACATAGGCAAATAGTAGCTCAAGTGTTGGCTCGGAGCACGGGCTCTTTTAATGATGATTCTTCGATGCGTTCTTAACACTTTTAAGAGCCAGCGGAAGTGAAGTGGTCTGAAAAGTGAAACACGACTCGCAACACTCGAGCGGGATGTGCGACGGGGCGTAGCTGCCTAACGGCTGACTTCATGGCTCGTTGGGATGGCAAAAAAGTAGGCAACTTTTTTAAATGCAACGTGGACAGCGAAACTATTTGGGAATTTATAATCAAATTCGTGATTGGTTCGCCTTTTGGAGTTGATAATAGGCACTTATACCCAATGTATAAAGTCTTACTCACATTCGGTTGCAAAGAGTAAAAAAATGCGAGGGCACATCACTTTTGAGATCAAAAGTGTGCAGTTTCCAACCGCAATTCAGCTTCTTTGGGATGCAGCTGATCTTTAACTAAAAGCAACCTCCATCCTCTAGAGCAACATTCTGGTCCAAGTTGGGAAAGCTATTTTAGATGCAGGTTGTTGATGAATGAACGAAAGGTAATTATACATAACTTGACCATAACTTCGTGGCTCGAAGAAATGTTACAATCTAATGTATGAGAAAAGTGCGGGGAGCCGGCAATTCTGATGCATAACCAACCAAGTGACACAGTTTGCTCCTTATACAGTACAACAGGCGCACAGGAAGTACTCTGTACGATTCATATTTCAAATAGTTTCAAAGCTTGGACTGATTACAATTGATTGGACAATTATCTGCATCTAAAAGGCTCTTCAATATAAATCCAAATTATGTTAGGGATCTATGCCGAATGGTTGCCTATGCGGTTGCTGTTGTAATTAGTTTCTCTGGCAAATTTCCGAAATGGTTCTGTCTTTTCCTTCAGCGACAGTACAAAATGCCATCCGTTGGGTCCAATATAGGCCAAAAATCTGAGCGATAACGCGTGTTATGTTGGCCTCTAACTGCTCAATCGTTGCTGGTTTGTCTGCATAAACATGAACCCCCAGAAATAGTCCAATGGTGTGATATCGCATGAGGTTGCCAATCGACTTCTTGAGCACGACGCTGAATCGATCATTCTACATCCTCACGATTGTTGTCGTTTACAGAAGCTGTAATTTCGGTTGTACGCACTCGTTTTTATTTTTGTTGGTGGTTTTTTAACGAGGATATCAATCGCGTTCTCACTAGGCCGATTATGTTGACCATAAATTGGAAGTAGCGTGAAAAGTTAGCTTAGCCGATCGCCCATTTTCGTATCAGAAATCAATAATTTGGAGTCGTTCTAGAAGCGAAAGGTGATTCATGATGAATTTGTCACACATTGCTGAATATAAACAAATAAAAATGAAAGACTATAAAGTTATGTCAAATTTCTCTACGAGATAGGAAAATGAACTGGACCCAAAATATTCTAGAACTCAGGAAGAAAGGCACGATGACTATAGGCCTTAAATGGGAAGAGTTCTCGCATATATAGTACTATGGCTCTATACCATAATCAGACCCATTTTGGGTCTGACAAAATACATCAAGCGTGCTCTTCGTACCGTACCAAGTACAGCCCCCGATGTTATACTAAGCATTTTACCCCTGGATCGATTGATAGACTCACATTACTGGATAGAATATTTTGTTCTCTGCAAGACAGATTACTGTATACCAGTAAAAGACCTCTGCACTCTTTAAAATAGAGAAATCAGAAATCTTAGCCATTAAAAAGACAATCTCATGCCTCAAAGGTTCAAACTACGTCTCAGGCAACTTTAGTGATAGCCAAGCAGCTATCAAATCCTTAACCTCAATATCATCAGATTCGATATCGGTGACAAGCTGCCGCAAATCTCTACACGAGATGGCTGAGCAGTGCGTTCTTAGCCTGATATGGGTGCCGGAACATCGGAACAACACTGCGGACGAGCTCGCAATATAAAGTACTACTGATCCCCTCCTTCCTGAGAAAGAAGGGAATAAGCATCCCTTTGGCAATCGGCAAGCTGAAAATACACAAATTTTTCAAAATGTGATAAACCATCGTATCGACAAACTTCGCTAGCGTTAAACATCAAACGAACAGCTGCACTCTTCTCTCTTTGTAGGGAGAGATGATCTGCCATCATTAGTACGACTACAGTACAATGGCTAATTGGGATCCATGCAGATCGGCTTCTTGCTACTCATAATGTACACTGCAGAAGCTCTGGGGACGAAGAGGAGGAGGAAACGGCAGAGCACCTCTTTTGCTCTGCTGTAAAAGACAATACAGGTCATGTTGTGCGTATTGATGAAGAAGCTTCTGCAAGAAAGGTCTTCAATGCGGGTGTAGAAGGGAGGCGACAAAAGGGCAGACCATGCCTCCGTTGGAAGAACCAGGAAGTGAGCACACTAGCTACCTTTGGCATCACCGCCCAAAACAGAGACGCTTTACTCTCACACACACACAATTTACTCTCGTTACTGAAAAATTTACATATACACACATACAGTTGTAAACATAAGGCAATGCATGCGACACACAACCTCCCTCATTGAAATTCGCAAGAGAATGAGAAACTAAGAAAATGCGCTGCTGACTTCGCAGCGACGACTTCACCTTGTTAAGTATACATTGATCGTTATACTTCAATAGCCTTGCTCTATGATTCACTTCTTCTGAAAATGCAGTTAGCTGGAAATTTTCTTTTGAAATTAAACATTGTTTTACACAATATTTGTATCTCTTGTATATTATCATAAACTTTAGTTCTTTATTTAAATTAAGCGTTTTTCGTGGCAAAATCATTGCCTTTGTCCTCTCTTTTTGCTTACAATGCGATCAACTAGTTTAAATAACTAGTTAAATGAAAGTCACTTCTGGAGTCGCGTCTTTTCCGGAAAAGCCACAACAATTTCAGTTTCATTTAAGGAACACGAAACTGCTTCAAGGACATTTGCTTATTTAAGACATTAAAAGGAATAGGATTCCCTAGAATTCGGTTAGTAATTAAAAATTCAATCGCCTGACAGCTTCAGCCAAAATGTTGATCATTGTGCGTGTGCCACATGCTAATGAGCTCTCGAAATTTCTATAGCGGAAATGCCAAAAAAAAGAAATTACCAAAACACAAGCAAAGGATCAGGAGACCCCTAACTGAGTGTGCGCAGGAAGTAAAAGTAGTGTCGCCGAAAGTGTGTGCTTGACAATGTAGTAGGGCTCAGGTCTAGGTGTGAGAACAATTTTTACTACCTGTCTATTATTGAACGCAAGAAAGTATAGTAAATAAGTAGCTGCCGCTGTGTTGGGTGTCAAAAGTGCAATCAAAAATCAAATAAACACTTTTATGTGCTCACTTTTATGAGTATCGTATAGTAGCTGTAGGCTGTCTTATTGCCATTTGTGCGGTTGACAAGTTGGAAATGGAAACAGGCAAATGCCACACAAACCCATTCAATGTTATGAGCTAAGGAAAAGTTTTGGCTGCTTTCCGTTGAAATTTTCCGTTTATCGATCTGGCAAAGCTGCTGCAGATTGTGTTATTTTAATGCAACGCCCAAAAGGTGTTTGTAAATGCATAAAATGTGCCCTTAAATCCCAAAAAGCAAAACGCGCTGCTGCAGCAGCGCCTGGTATAACCGAGAGCAGCCGCAAGACATCTGTTCAACAGATTTCAGATTTCAAGCATGGACCCGGGGCAGCAGAGTAACAGCGGCACAACCGTACAACTACGGCCGGCAGTCAGCGCGTCTGCCAAGCCTGCGTCAGGCCTTCAGGCAACAACAAAATGTTAATTATTTTCTTAATGGAAACGTGCAGCTAGCACATGACAAAAAATAGACAACATCATGCCCGAAAAAAAAACAACGTTGTCTTCCGTGTAAAAGGAAGAGCACAAAAAACTCCGATAGGGGCCGCAGCGCCCGCACGGGTGTACGCCACAGCATCCCCCGTAGCGGTGTTGCGCGCGTGTCTTTCAGGCATATTTTTAATCACCGCAACTGTTGCATAAGGAAGTGCATCTTTCTGCGCAGTTGTTGCAATGCTCCAATACGCCATCGAAGTATTCGAAGTTTGTAAGAATTCTAGTAAATGACGTGCCAGGGCATTGGTGTTGCTGTTGGTCTTGGTCTTGCTCTTGCTCTTGGACGCCGCAGTTTCTCCGTTTCCATTGAAGCAAACCACAGGTTGATGTTAAATGTCAATTGGCATACCCCAGAGGATCAGTGGCGCATTAATTACAACGTAACGCTAGGGAATCTCTAGCACTGATGACGATTATAATGATGTTGTTGATCTTGTAATGCTTTGCACTTAGCGTCGAATTTTTTCTGATCTTCCATTTTTTTTCTTCTCGTTTTGTCGAGGGACATAGTAAGAAGTAGATATCCAGACGCGTAAGACACTCAAAATTTGATTTATATCGTTTTGACTGAACTTGAAATCTGAGACAGCGCAGCACTTGCTGTGGTTGTCTCTGAATCTATCTCAGTCAGGGTTACTTGATACTGGCCAGGGTTTTTGGGTTTGTTTGGTGTATCTTTTTTAGGTTCGCAATTAATATGCATTTGACGCAACTAAGTCATGTGATCATGGTTAAAAACAAAATCGGTGATGAATGCTTTAAGATAAGATCAATTACGACAAGCATTACTTGCTTACATCATTTGTGAATAGTCTTAATAATATGTATTAACTTCTTGATTTTGGATTTATAAAGAAAAGTTCGTGGAGAACAAATGTAGTAAATTTAATTTCAATCTTGAGATCGGGGACAAACGGCGTCAATGTACTATTGTAAGTTGCTCAACTAGAGAACAAATGTTGCTGATGTAAAAGCTTAATCCCCGTTTGTTTAGGTTCAAATCCCATAGCTGCGATCGCGCTTATCAGAGGCTGAAATTGGACTGATCAGTCATTTTACTTTATATGCGTATATTATATGTTCAGCAAAAGATTAGTATCGTATTTATGTACAAACTAGGAGGCTCCGACCCCTGCTCGTTCCGCTCACCAACCGCCGTGCTCCTCTCGAGGTAGAGCAGATTCTTTTTCCTCCTACCGTTTCCCTTCCTCATTTTTGTTTTCTTTTTTTTCTGCTTCCTTCCTTTTCTTTTTCTTTTTCTTTTTCTTCCCCTTCCCCATTCTCTACCTCTTCTTTTTATTTCCCTTCCTCTTCCTCTACCTCTTTTTCTTCTTGTCCCTTTTCCTTTACCTTTTCCCCTTCCTCTTTCTCTTCCCGCTCCTTTTCCACTTTCTCTTTGTCTTTGTTTTTATCTTCATCGTATTCCTCTCCCTCTTCCTCTTCATCTTCACCATATTCCCGATCAACTTCCTGTTACCCTTCCCGTTCCTATTAAAGTAGCCTGAGATTTTATGCAATTTTTTTATTTTGACGCTTTTTTGTCGACTAAAACCATAGATTGAAAGAAATATATATTTCCAGGGCCTTAGAGTTGATTTGGAGTCTTAAATAGAAAACACATAAAAGGTTTTCCTTGAAAGCGTGTGGAAATGTATAGTGGCATAAAGTTTGGAAGTTCTCCTTAAATATATACATATATATGTATAATAAATGTTCGGCAATCGATCAAAGCTATCATTATTTATGTAATCATCAAGAAGAGGTAGAGTAAATGAAAATGCGAGATAAACAGATTTATATAAAGTCATGAAGATATGAAGACAGATATGAAGATATGATATAAGAACATACGAAGATATGAAGCTATAAAGTTATGAAGATGTGATGAAGATATGTAGATACGAAGATATGAAGATAAGAAACTATGAAGATATGAGGATAAGAGGATATATGATATGAAGAAAGCAGATGTGAAGATTTGAAGATATGTAGATATGAAGATACGAGGATATGAAGATATGCAGATGTGAAGATTTGAAGTTTTAATGTTACGAAGATTTGAAGATTTGAATCTTTAAGGATTTTGAAGATATGAAAATGTGGAGATATGAAGATATGAAAATGTGGAGATATGAGGATATGAAGATATATAGATTTGCAGATGTGATGAGAATATGTGCAGATGTGAAGATATGATATGGAAATATGAACATGTATATGAATTTATGAAATTATGAATATACAGATATGTGGAGTTATACGGATAAGAAGTTGGAGTAGAAAAGAAGGATCCTGCCTATCGGTTGGGGGTTAATTTTCTGTTGCCTCCAATTTGGCACGTCTTCGACTGGCTATTGGGAACTTTCTGCACCTATTTCATCGTCTTCTATAATACCTCATGTTTTTAAGGAATTTTCTCATAGTTTTAAAGAGGCATAGAGAATACTATGTACCTTGTTTGTAGCTAAATTATTTATGCGCTTAATACTGCATTCCATAAACTTTAGTATATCTTTGAAAAGATATTTGCTTATGTGAATTATGCACAGTATTTCCTTAACTCTGTCCAAATAAATTAGCCCTGGCGCCGCTTTGGAACCAGGAATACATCACATGAATATGTCCCAATCAACCCACACAAATGTTAAACTCCCCATCTAGCTATGTTTTGTAGCGTTTCATTTTAGAAATTTGATCAACTTCGAAGTTCCTGGCCTGAGAATGCGAGAAGAAGTTCCCTACGCCAGACAAATGATTATGAGGTGTATAATTAAAATTTTTACGCTCTTGTCTCGAGCCATGTAATTCAATTATGAAGAATCATTTGCAGCAGATGAATGTCTGTCCGGTATTTTTAGACAAGAAAAGAAACAATTTTAAGGGCAGACTTTTGATTTATATTAGACACATTAATTTAGCTGAAAAATATCGTAAACCAAATTCGAAAGTTGATGTTGTTCGCTCAACAAAAATTTGTTTCAACATTTAAGTTGAAATATTGAAACATAAAATTCATGTCAAGAGAGCTGCTGGCTTCTTCGTACAATGTACAATTGAATTCACTTGTTTTCTTATTTATATGTTTTATTATTATTATTATTTCTCTGGGCACAATTAAGCACATGACTTGAGAATTGGCGTAAACATTCACCGAGTCACTCGGTCTGGCTCTGACGTAGTCAGTGGCAATGAGACACAAACGGAGGAACAATTGGGTCTCTGGTCCACTTTCATCAATGGCCAAGCAGTCAAGCGGTTGGCACAGTGACTGCTAATAGATTTCTTTATCTCGGGAACGTTGTTGATTTGCGTGGTACTTCATCTCAGCTGCAATGATACGGCATTGTTCTTGTTGGTATTCGCAAAACATTGCATTGTCTTTGAGACAAGTAAACCTTTAATTTGCATCAATATTTACAAAACATTGAATTAATATTGTAAGTGCGTTCTTATAAATTGTGTATATTTTTGGTATTGATCATAAGTGTTGCCAAAGGCGGCTACTGAGTCATCTCAGAGAAATTCACGATTTTCTTGGAAATTTTGTGACTGTTGCTAATTTGTGTACTAAGAACAATGAAAGCGTGGCAGTTCTTACAACAAAAAGTTGAAGGTTAAGTTGCTTTTGTATGGAGAGCTTTTTTAGGTTCTACAATTTAAGCGGATCAGATTTATTGGCAACTCTGAAGAGCAGCGACTTTCTGCAGCTAATAGTTTGGAAGTTGAGGTATTCCCATCGGAAGGATGCTGGGTTTCCAAGGGAGTTATCCGATTTTCAAGTCATAATATACAAATCCATCCACAAACTGCCAAACTCAGGCAGAATATTCGATAAAAACAACTCAAAGTAAACATTTTGAGTAGTTTAATCAGATTTTTTGTCCCAAGCTGTGATATTTTACCAAGATGTAGTACCAGATGAGGTAATTTCTTAGTCATTTTGCTGCTGCAAACAAATTTTTTAGGACTGATAGCATAAAGACTGCTATCTATCGCATTAACAACAGAGTTTACCCAAAGACAATACAAACACTAAGATGCGTAACGCTCATACAAATGTACGCTGCACACAATTTCTTGTGTGGCTTTTCTGGTGGCTTTTCGATCGGCATACGCCACGTAATCCGAGTGCCTTTTGCCTCTTATTGCTGATACAAGCAGCGAAAGTAGCAAAGGCGTTAATTGCCAAAGCATAGATTTCTTTAAAAAGAAATTCGTAACAAATCGGATCGAAATCGTATTTCGGGTATTTCCATGAAGTCGAACTTCGGAACTCAGTACATAGTGCTAAAGTTGATACCAAACGTTAAGCTGATTCCAAGCAAAAGTAAAGAAATATTGATTCGAACGTGACCAAAACACAAAGTTAGCGAAACAAATTATAAAAAGACTCGAACCTGGCATTTTTTTCAATTTAGTTCGCTTGGGCAATTCATATACCATACATAGAAGAGGCAGGATAGTATGAAACAATTAAACTAGTTAGGGGCTGTTCATAAATAACGTCACCAAAATATTGAAGATTATGACCCCTCACCCCTTCTCCCCTTGTCACAAATAGTCACATTTAGGCGACTACCTCCCCCTTATGTGACGTCACAAACCGTACAGTCAAAAAACACCTGAAGGAAGATATTTGAGGATTAATTTAAAATTTGATGCAAGATTTTTGATGGATATATTTGAATTCGAAAGAAAAGTTAGCATTGCATGAAAATCTAATTTTTTTTAGATTTCATTAACATTTTGATTGTGACGTCACTGTTTGGAACACCCCCACCCCGTCCCCCATCGTCACAAAAAGTCACAATTTGATGAACCCCTTCCACCCTCGGTGGTGACACCATTTATGAACAGCCCCTAACTAGTTTAATTGTTTCCTATTCTCCTGCCTTTTCTAAATATTTTCCCTAAAAGTATGTGGTTATTTCCAGAAAAAAGGTCGGCCATTACCGATAAAAACGTTCTTCTTCTTCTTAACTGGCCATAACAACCTGTTATCGGGTTACGGCCTGAAGTAAATTCATTCTTTCATTGGAATTGTGGTTTTACGTGGTGGGTCCCAATTCCTACGCACAACCCTTTTAAGGACTACTGGTCTCGAAAGAATCCAGTGTCATTATTAGTAGCCTCATACGACAAGCTTTGACCTGCTGCTCTCTAACCCGCTCACCACACGGGGAATTAATTCTCTCTCTAAAATTTGTTAATATCAGGGTAAGAGCGTTTATTTTATCTCTTTGCACCAGTATAGGTGTATGTATGTATAATAGTACGATTGCGCACGTGACTAACTCTAAATAGCTCCAACGAATGGAAGAAACTTTTTTTCATTTAAATTTATAAACGAAATTATATTTACATAAAATAATTGAAACACTTGCTGCTGCTACAAATAAAAAATTTTGTAAAAAATGTGTCTTGGTCGCGAACGTGACTATGACATGAACTAAGGCATTAAGTAAATCTAGAATGCGTTATTTTTGAAAACAAAAAAAATTTTAGGCGAACAAAATTTTTTTCTTATAAATTTTAGCAATTTACAATATAAGTTGCAAATTGATCAGAATCCACACATCATATTCACCCATTTTGTTTCGAACAAAAGAAAAATGATCTGAGAATTTATTAATTCAGCGTTTATGCCGATAAAAATTATTACACGTACTTGCACTTGCCACGAGCTCTTCTGGCAGTTAGATTCTAAGGCAAATATTACACACGATTTCCCATAAGGAAACTATTAATGTACATCAAAAGTCATTGAAACCATTAAAAATATTGAGCAGTACAGTTGGGAAATGCCGACTATCAGATACACTGCTTCCCCAGGGGTGTGCTGGAAATCTCTAGATGGGTTTGCCTAATCTTCCATATTCATTTTCTTAACAAATCCGTTGATCATAAGTTTTCATGATTGATTTACCACGATGTCAGATACATATATTTCTGGCATACTAACGAATTGCTTTTTGGCTGAAAATCGGTTTAAAAGGATATCTTGCATACCGACAATTTGCTGTTGGATTGAAAGTCGGTTGACAGAGATTTCTTGCACAAACCTTTATACATCGATTTTGGATACTGTAGCTTTTCAAGGATAGCCGCAAAGGGGGTTTTAAGTTGAAAAGGGTCTAAATTTTAAAATTTTTGAATATATGTAACTCCTAAAGTTCCCAAACGATCTTTATTCAAAACATGTCTAATAACATACGAACGATCTGTGTTGAGTTTAAGATTGTAATTTCAAAAAACTAACTATATGGAAGGAAAGAACTGCAGCATAAGACGCACCTTTTTGACCAATTTTTATGGTCTTCGACGAACAGGCAAAGGCCGTCGAGGGAAGACCGTGGCCTGGGGGATGTAACCTACGCATTGTTTTATAAAAGTGTTACATGTTTAACTTTTCCCGGTTTCCATGAGGTAAATTGAAATTCGGACTCTCAGAAACTTCACCCCCGACTTCCCCCACCCAGCTGTCGACGCCCTGAACAGATATAACGACATTTAGGTTATTATAGATGCAGACAATAAGATCGTTTTGCTAAATTGATCTTCATCAATAGTCCTGGTTTCTTATGTAGCTGTGTGCGTCTTACCACGTGAGCTTCCAGATTTCAACTAAAGTTAGGTACAGTCTGACGTAAAACAATTTGGCGTAGATCCATATTTGCTGGCCTACCTACCGCAAACTAAAGAAATACTTGAGTACTCTTCTCGAGCAATCTTGTGGCGGCATGTGCCTCCTGAGTGCGATTCATTGAACCTCCTATAGGAGCGCATTAACTCTCAAAGCCTGAGGTAACCCGATTATAACCAACCCAGATAATAAGATTTATATCAGAGATAGGACTATGGGGTGAGCTATAAGCTAGATAGGGTGCACAATAGATCCTCAGAGTCGCAGGGTACTACTCCCTTGTAGTGGTACTCTACTAGTAGATAGAGTATAACAAAAGAGTCCCCGACATTGTCAATAGTTTGACTATTGCGAATAACTGGCCATAAAATAAATGAATGAATGAACAACAAGTGAATATTAACATAAAACGTACAGCATTCATTGAGTGCAATTAAAAAGCGTGAATGAATGAAATTCAATGCAGATTTAATGAATGATTTACATGGAATTCACTAGGAAAACACAAATAAAAAACAAAACAAACTATTTTTAAAATGAGTGAATGCGAGTGCAACAGACGAGAAAACGACGGACAACGGAGCACAGTTGTGTCGTTGGGTAGAGGAGGGGCTTGGACAACTATAGCCGTAGTTCGGGAACTATGGCTATATTTGTGTCTATCTTTTTGTGTTTTAATTGCGTCATTTCCCATATCAGCGCCGTGATTATTTATTCTAGTCAACATATAAAAATACAACGAGATATGTTGCAACTGTGCCTACAATGGGACACAGACTACATGCCAGCTGGACATGGGGCATGCTACATGGTGTGTGGTGTGGCACTAGTACTATGTGGGTTGAAGACACGCGATCAGTGAAATCTGCAGCTGACTAATTAGTTGCCCGACATTTGATTTGTTATTTATGTTTTATTATTATTTGTATCTTTTGTTGTTGCTTTGTAGCTCTTGTTGTTGTAAGTGTAGCGCCGCTGCAAGTTCCCGTGGCATCTACAGTTGTTGTCCACAAATTGATGAATGACCTCGTGGTGTCAGTAAGACAGAATTGATCGCATTTCGTCTGCAACTTAGCTGCATGCCTAGCAATGTATCTATGAGCTAAGTGCCACAATATGTAGATAGCTGGCAGCTTGCAGTTTTCCCAGGCTTACGCCTTGTACGCTTCATTTCATGAGCTGGGAAAACGCTTGAGTTTGCACTTTTTTTTTGGCGGGTCTCATGAAACTCCCGTTACGGTAACCCCAGGGCGTGCCTTCGACTCTGGTTCAGTTGCACGCCCCGTTTGCCTCTGTTGCATGTTTGTTTGTTTGTTTGGTTTGTTTTGTTTCTGTTCGACTTGGTTCGATTCGTTGACAATTTAAGTGGGTTGCCCAACTAATCGGCTTCATAGAGTAGCTCCTCCATTGAAAGATAAATGTGTTGGCGTTCTGGGAAATTGCTAATGCGCATGTTTGTTGCATTTGTTGTTGTTGTTGTTGTCCACTTTCTTGTGCGTGCATCATTAGCGAGTCGCCAATGCTATTTAGAGCAATGCATGTCAGTTTGGCCCTTGATTTGGTGTCAAGTTATGCCATGTACGTGGTTAGCTCTAGGCGTACCCGGTTCTGTCATGTTTGTGTCGTCTAACGGACAGACAACCGTTAAGTGGCTGCCTTGTTTTGGGTGCTAGGTAATTAGGAGTTACATTTGCGCGAGTACATTGGAAAATCGAGGTGGGACACATTGTGGAAAAAGACGCAATTGCATGTTTGTGGTCGCAGGACAGAGTCTTTAACACAAGTCGGTTTTTCCATTTCGAAACAACTCAATTTTAGTGGTTGATATTTAAAGGCTGCAGATTCCGAATAATAAAAGACTAACTATGATGATAAAATGCATTGTTATATCAATAAATAAAAAAAGTAATCGGAATTGGGAACATATTGTGGCAGGTGCTCATAGCATTTCTGAGCCAAAGCAATCATAATATAGTGCGCGTAATTAGAGGTATGACAGCTATATAGTATATAGTGAGCCGATTTAAACATGGGCAAAGTTTACGAAAAAATTTGGCTGCGGCATTGAAAAAATAGACAAACATTTTGAATCGCAGTTTTTCAGGTGCCATGTCCTAAGAACAGCTATATAAGAAGATCGGTAGGCCATATTACGGCGCGTTGTGTCACCGTGGGATCCACACACTCCTTCCCTATTCCTGAGCGAACAGAATCAAAAGGGAGACCATCCAGATGCAGATATTAAGTCTGCAATCCGTTTAGGTCTGATTTCAGACAGCTCCGATATACTGTTCAAGAAATAACAACCTAGATGTTTGAGCCTGCGTCTGCACAGAGCTGGACAAGAGCAGAGGAGGTGCACAGCCGTTTCTTCCTCATCCTCGTCCCAGCAGCTCCTGCAGAAATTGTTAAAAGGGGCAGAAAGCCTAGCTGCATGGCTATCGACCAGTCAGTGCCCGGTAATGGAGCGCATGACATCAGTGCATCGCTCCCGTTAACAAGAAGGCAGCGTCGCCAGGACCTGGAAGACCAACGGACCATTCTTTCCTGCACGAAAGCATATTTCGAAAGGATAGTGGAGTGACCACCAGTCTAATTTCAGCAGCCAAAATCTGGTAAGCGTATTGCTGAGAGTATGAACCGGACCTACACCGGAATTTATTTAACGTGACATTTTCCATAGGTTGGATTACGATCACGGTGCACGGTGTCTAATGTGCCACATAGGTGAACACATAGCACAGCGAGTCTGGTATAATGCGCCAACTAACGCCCCTCAGCCCCCCCTTGGCTAGGAGCGAAGTGTATCTATCACCTCATCTGCTTCTGCTCGCGATTTTGGTGTCAACCACAGCCACCACGATACTCCCACTAGGAGGCCGACCTCAATGAGCAGCCTTGGAAAACTGCTCAACCCATGGTACCGAAATTGGTTACTGGTTACCCACACACCTCTTGCTCCTACTGTCAGCAACATTTTCCTCCCCAGGAATGTTTAGGATAGCGTCAAAGGCATCACTAGGCGTAGTGCAGAGGGCGCCAGAAACGCATAGCTCTGCTTTAGGATAGATTTCCTTTGCAGGGCGATAGCTGCCTTTTTGGTGCGTTCTTGTGTATTAAGATTCGAATCCAATTTCTTATCTAGAATTAGCCTCAGGTATTTAGCACTGTTACTAAATAAGGGGATATGACCAATTAGCTTAGATGCGATAAGCAATGGTATTTTATGGCTTCTTGAGAATAGAACAAGGTCAGTTTTATCGGGATTTATTTTTTGCCCGTTATTAACTGCCCATAAGCGGAAGCATAAGCGATTAAGGAGCAGCCTCCCTCTTCTATGTCACACAGCAGCTTGTTGACAGCTATGTTCTCATCTCACCAAATGGTCGTCGACTCCCAGTTCCGTTAGCGCTGCCGTAATGGCTTTGAGGACAATGTTGTTAAAGGAAGGCCCTCAATGTCAAGGATGGCCGCTCCAACTGACGCTTTTGAGGTAGGTCTTGAAGAAGATATAAGTAATAATGTGGCAATATTAGGCCCCTCCTCCTCTATAAACTGCAACAAAATTTCACTTTATAGCATTATTAAGGTTCAAATTTATGTTAGAGCCACAAAATTTGGTACGAAGACTCATGTTAAACTAATAAACGAAACAATGTTGACATTTTGCTGAATCAACCTCCAACCCCCCGCAGTTGAGTTATCTTAGTAACGCTCATAGTCTTCAACGCTTTTATACAAAAATTTGCACAGAATTTTAATTTTCGTGGGGGTACAGGGTATATACTATATATAAGCTATAAGCTCTTTCAATAACTATTTCAAAGTTTTACATATGCCAGGCATTCCACGACGGAAAAAGTTTTTTTATTTTGTATCCGTGTTATCCGTGTGAAATTTACACTTTGTTAAAGAAGACAGTCGATTCATGTGAAATGTAATTTTACGCTTCGTAAAACCAAGCTTTTAAGAGTTAACAACAAACTCTTTCAACCGAATTTCAACACCATAGTAAACCGTTGGTGTCCCAGATATCTATTTCAACTGAATTCTGAAAATCTAACATGAGAGTTATTAAACAATGAACTCTGCCAGAGATTTCAATTAAAACTTAAGGCAAAACCTTCCAGTTAGTTCGGAGCGTAACTATTTTTTTAATAAACTACGGTTTTTCGTTTTTCTTACAACCAATTTAATCACTTTGTTACTTACCCACAGACATTTTGAAAATATGTTGATTTTTTTTTGTTTCACAACACTTGCTCAACGCTTTGTTACCAGCTTGAGGCCACAACAAGTTAAATTTGAACGGTAAGGTTAAGCTTTAGTTTCGAGTTTCCATTTAAGGTGCACACTTTTCAGGGGCTTTGCACTTGTTCTGCAACATAAAGCCCGGTAAGGCGCTTCCGGCGGATATGGCCACTCAACTTTGGGCTGCAAAACATAGAAAATAGAAACCAACAATTATGAAAACTTCAATTAATTATGCGCACAAGCAACAACAACAAAAACCATAAATATCATAAAACACAAAAAGAAGGAAGAGAGAAATTAAAACTAAAGTATAAATTTAAAAAAAAGGGTTATATGGGACTAACGGTAGTGCATAATGAGTGGAAAAACAGAACGCCCCAAAACGTAAATGATGTCTAACGGAAGCAAAAGTTTTCCCAACATATGAGCAAAGGCAACTTTCAGGTGCAACGGGATTCGTGGCCGGAAAAGCAGCTGCATTTGAATTCAAGTTGAAAGCTAGAAATGCTGAAAATTTTTAATTTCTTAAATTTCAAAATATGAAACGTGTGCGCCTTATATGAGAACAGCAATTAGAATGATGACAACTTGGCCACAAAAACCGCAATTAGTGAATGCATTTAATAAGTACACTGTAATAAAAGGCTAGCACTTTATAGTTAGATGTTTTTGGACACGCGGCGCCCAATTGTTCGCAGTTCGCACAAATGTTTGAAATATTTTTATTGGCATTTTTCTGCTTTATAAGTCAATTAGTATTCGCGGCGCATTGTGCCGCAAAGTGATTTGATTGCTGCTCACTACACTGGAAAAAAAATAACGCACAAACGTTTTTGTAAAAATTGTTTCCTAAATTCATGACACGTTCTTATTCTACGTCTATATTTTAGCAAATCCGCAATTTATACATTATCGCTGCCTTTTATTCTCAGTGTATGCATTCCAGCAGTCATCTCTCTCTCTTTCTAGTCCGAAAACGATCTCGCTTTTGCGGCTTTTACAATCAGCAGCGACATTTCAACATCAACACCTATTGGATCTATTTATTGCGGAATACTATGCGCATATTTTCGTCGAAATCTTGATGTAGTAAGCTTTAATTTACATATATTTCGATAAAAGAATCTCAAGGCACTTTTAGTGGCATTTGTTTTATAAAAATTCTTGATGGATTGGGAAGATTTCATAAGCAAAAGCTTGATTTATTGTGGCATAAAATTAAAAGAAATTGGGTTATCTCAGCTTTTGTATCTACTACATCTAATTTAAAGTATCTTTGCACTGACCACAATTAAAATTCTTAATAAAAACAACACTTTGCGTTTGCTGGAAGCGTTCTTTTGAATATTGTTTTGTTTACAGCTTGTAACCCAATTTTTCGTAGAAAAAACTTAATATTATATAGTGCCACAAATAAAATTTCGTCCATAGCTTTTGATTTCTGTGCAATGTTTACATTGCAGCAACTAAATTTAGATTATTGCTTTAGAAGTGTTTAAGAAGTAATTGAATGCTCTTAAATGGCATTTAAAATATTTTACTGTCTAAACGAAAACGAACAACAACAAAATCTGTGTAAAAGTACAAAAAAACACAACTCTTAAAATTGAGTGAAAAACTGTCTCGACTTGGATTTCTCTCCAAGTCGAGACAGTTTTTCAGCTTAAAAACAAAGTTGGTGCGGAAAAACTGCAGACAACTGCATTGAAAGGCAGTTTTTCATTTCGATTCATCGTAAAGTCATAGAATATCAGACTAACAGGTGCCGTATCTTCAAGCACTTTGTTAATGATCTTCAAAAAAAGATCTGCTGGTAATACTTTTGCCAAGTATAGAAGTAGCCTGCAGTCTGCTGCTATGCGATCTGTGCGAGACCAAAAACGCGAGTAGGAAAAGCGTAAGCGAGGAGAGGAGATCGAGATGTACAGCAGCAGGAATGACGTTAGGAAGGTCTTCCAATGAGTCGAGCGTCTGGCTGAAGGATTTATTACCATTGCTTTTTTTTGTAAAGATGCAAAGGGAAATGTGAAAAAGTGGATGCACAGGGTGCCTTGAGGTTGTGGAGGTAACAATTGTCCAATTTACTATCGGGCGATAGTGGGAAGAGTGCCGCTTTCGGGAGCTAACTTCCCGACGACCCCAATCCTAGTTGACGGCGTTGATGTACCGCCGCTTAGCTATGACGAAGTCAGGGTCGCAATCAAGCGGCTCAAGGGCAACAAAGCTGCTGGAGCAGATTACCTGCCTGCAGAGTTATTAAGGAGCATGCACCAGCAAGAGATTATAACAGATAATTGGAACCTTGGTGTGCTCTGCCCTGTCCACTAGGAGCGCGATCCCACGGTTTCTCTCTGTATGGACACCAAGTAGCCAGTGTCCTAACTAAGGGAACAGAGTTCTGATGCTCTGCTAAGTTACAGCTAGCCATAGGTATGTCTCTACCCTATCTAAAAGTACGAGTGGATCAGTGGTACCTTGTCGGACTAACTCACTGTTGCCTTCAATGCCTCTATATCTTGCATCATATTTGGTTAACTGTTGAGATATCTAGACATTAGTTATAATTTGCTACCGACATCGAATTTGATGATATTGAAGTTATATCTATCACTATCACCAGGCAAACTTGTGCCTCATTTATAAGGACCTAAATATTGTTTTGTATACAAAAGAATCATCTAGCTTTTATCCGTCCGTACAGAAGGAGATGACGTAGATGCGTCTTGTGTGGCCAAGACACCGATAGTTTCTATTCGGAAAGAGTGTGCTCAAAGGTGTGTTGGAATGCTCAACTGGTACACAATAATCTGTTTTGAAAGCCTAATAGAACAATAAACTTTAAAATCGAAATTTAGTATGAGTCTGCATATTCATAAAAGAACACATTCCAATTCTCTTTCGCTAATTTTGTTTTTTCTCATTTCGCTACATTTGTAGTATAAAACGATCAGCTCTGGAGCAAAGCAATTAACTCGAGCGAATTCTCATTTAAGACGATTATTTCATTTAAGATGGTGACATTCATTTGCATATCAATGTGCGTGACATGGCGAGTATCAGTGTGTGTGTGTGTGTGTGTGTGTGTGTGTGTGTGTGTGTGTGTGTGTGTGTGTGTGTGTGTGTGTGTGTGTGTGTGTGTGTGTGTGTGTGTGTTTTAGTGCTTATGGCATAAGGTACTGTTTTTTCATATTATATTTTGTTATACATTTCGCTCGTATTCATAAGTGTGTGTTTTTATTTTTCGGTTTGATTGCTACGATTTTCATTACGTTTTACCGGAAATTCCAATTTAGGTAAATGCGCCGTTGACTGCAGCAGCATCGTGTATCCGTCCCCAATTCCCGCACAATCTACAAATGACAACGCAGTGCCACATAAAACACAACACGAAAGCACGAAAGGGGATTAACGTACCCGTGGCGACATCCAGACATGGACTGAGACTCAGAATCAAGCGACAAGATCAAGTGGAGCATACAGGGCCGCAGAGTATTTGGTCATGGGGGACAGAATATCAGCAGATTATGATGAGCTTAACTTGAAATCATATTCGAACTGCCATTTTGATTTAAAGTTGCAGTTTCTGTTGTTGCTATCGAGCTATTTGACATACTAAATCGAGCACCTGTGCGTATGCGAAAATGTTTTGGAACACACATCACGACACACTGTTTTTGCAAAGTATTTGATTCAGAACTTTTTGAGAATTTGACCCTTCGAAGAAGCAAAGATAGGCTCCACAAAGTATGTTCCACATACATATATACTGCATGATCTTAAAGACATTAACTTTAGGTACATCATCAGTCTATTCGCATATTTTAAGTGCCATAGCTATCGAACCTGCTATGCCATTCAAGGAATAGTCCTCTTGCTATAAAGCAGGGATCGGCTACGGCAGCAGAGAAGTTTTCAAATTGAGGAAATTGAGAAACTGTTTGCCGATGCAGCATAAGCCCTTTGGATGAATGTGCCCAACCACTTTTCTCTGCTGAAATTGTGTACTGTGCCTACAACTGCTTTAAAGTCATGTACATACATATGTCCCGTAGACTTGGCAATAGACAAATTCTCGGAAAATGTAAGTGCCATCTGTGTAAATGGTATGTGTATCGACACGCTATCTAGAATGCGTCTATGCTATTGCTATCTTAAGCCATCACGGCATGTAAGCGACAACTGGTTGGTTTTAGGCGCGTCATTTGAGATCATTGAAGGGTAGGTCTTAAAATATTGATAAATAAGGGTAGACGTTTACGAAAACTCTGGTTTCAGTTTTTTTGCCAAAATTATAAAATTCTTTAGTTAATTTTATCTTAAATTCTGGAATCTTAAAAAATTATTTCTTTATTTAGAAGGTTGCTTTTTATTAAGAAAATTGTTTAAAATTTCTATTTTTTCTCAAATTTCTCAACTAAACTGGAAGAAAGATTTTGCAGTAGAAATCTGAAATGGACGTGCGTGCAAATCGCCCTAAATTAAAAAAAAAAATTTTTAAATACCCGGCTAAGCCGGTTTTGCGTAAAAAGCTGCTTAAGAAAAATATCTTGAACAACCCCCCAAAGTTAGTCATATGAATTATTTCACACAAATGCAATTAATTTCTATAATTTTTATGTTCTTCGAACCCATTAAAACTATTGTGCTGCATATAAATCTCGCGAAAATAGAATAAACTAAAATTAGTTTTCAGTTTACATTTTTATAAAAGTATTTAAAAAGTTGCCGATTTTTTGCGAATTCCTCGAAAATGGCACTCGTGGGTGTCGCTCGTTGCTAAGTAGCATTTTGTTTATTTCATAAACAAATAGCTTCAAATTTAATATTTAAGAAATTTGGTGAATATTTCATTTAACAAGAAACCACAATGAATCAGTTGGAAGAATAATCAGAAGATTAAGTAATGTGAAAACGTATTTGGGATCTATTTTGGCAATATCAGTTGAAAGTTCATAAATTTAAGCTAAAATCGAACAAACTTTCAAATGTGCTTACGTCACAAACTAAAAAAAAATGGCTTTTGAGCAGTAACGGTAAAACTCTAACTCCAACTTGCGCTCATTTTCTTTTGCTGAGAACGTTTTCTCTACCAAGCACCGTTTTCACAATCTTCTGATAAATGCTACGCGCATAAACCTAAAATCTTATTAGAATAGCATTTATCAGAAGATTGTGACAACGGTTCTTTGAAATGAAACCGTTGTTACCATTAGGGCCGTTTGATAAGTCGGTGACTTTTTGAATGTGCCGCTTAGTACCTTCACATACAAAACTGCTACTGTGCACTACCAGCTGTTAAAAGAGTAATATCAAATTTTAGTCATCATTTAGTTTTTGTGTGACAGCCATTGCAAGCAGACAAACTCTCGAATTTCAACCAAAATCAAGCTTTGTTGTTTGGATAAAGAGAGAAAGAAGATCAGCGGAACCAAAGAAATGCTTCATAAACAAAATGGTAGCTTTGTGGACTATAGAATTTCGTCGTGGTTCAGGTCGCTTAAAAGAGTGTATCATGCCAGAAAACGACGATAAATCCAAGCATATGTACAACAAGGTATGAGCCGTCTACCGACGCTCGCTCATTTTTCAGGCACTATTTATATCCTGTACACAAAGTGTATGCTAAAATCCAATTTGGTAGGCATTGTATGTATGAAAGAAGACTATTTTGTTAAGAAGAAAACGAATTTTTTGGCGAAAAACTAAAATCTCGAATTTTATGTTTTTCGACGGTTTAAGCAGTCTGACAACTTTTCCGAAGTTTTAGCGATGTTTTTGTGTTGGGCATATCTTCAAAGGCTTTGAATTTGAATTGGAGCACTCAACTATAGCGGATTGCGAGAGGAATAATAAGAGTAAATAATTTAAAAAAGTTTGTTTTTTCAATAACTTTAGTAATTTCCACTTTACCAAGCTAAATAATTTCTATCGTGTTGGGCATGTCTTCAAAGGGTTTCCTTTTGAATTTGAGCACTCTAGTCGCTATAATTTTCAAAATTTTATCTAGATTTTGGGCACATCTGATATGTGTGTTACTCTGAATTTCTATAGCGTCTCAGAGACACTATAGTTTTTATACTACACAAAATCCATAAAACACCAAACAAAACTTATATACTTTTGGGTGGTCACTCGCTGTTGCAAACAGTTTTTGTATGCAAGTGGAAAAAATAATAGTTTTTATGACTTGTTCAAATCTGTTTTTCTAAGTCCATCCACGCCTTATTTATATTTGCGTTTAATCGAGAAAATAACACGTAAAAATCACATTAAATTGCAGCTAAGCAATTCACACACACGTAACGTTGAATCGTACACAATATTTACGAGTTTTGTGCGTTTTACAAGATCATTTGCCATCAACTTACACGTTTTCCACAAAAGTTTTGCAATTTAACCCAAAATCAAATAAATCAATTGAAGCGTTTTACGAATTTGTCAAACGGCCAATAAAAAATTATTTCAAAACGCCAAATCGCGCACAGCGCCGTCGTCTGCGTCGTCGTCGGCGTCGACGTCACGACTAAATGCCAATAAAATGTATAATAAATACTGTTTTTTCTTCTATAAACTTTTCAATCAAAAGCAAAGCAAGAGCCAACACGATTTATGCGCGCAACAACAACAAAAACAACTCAATAATTTGTAAACAATTAAAATAATTTGCTGGACGCAGAAAAGAATTGAATTAAATGTTGAGCCAAAAACAAATTGAAATGTGCCGAGCAGAAGAGCGGCAAAAAAATTAAGAGAGTGCAAAAGAGCGCAAATTATAAAGCACAAAAGAGAGAGCGATCTAGCTAAGAGAGCGCAAGCAGCGAAAAACATTGTTGCTAATTTATTTATAACAAACGTAATGTTTAAAGAAAATGCGCGCAATTGTATATACAAATAATAGAGAGCGAGAGAGAAAACGAAAGAGAGCGAAACACAAAGAGAGCGCGAGCGAAATGCTAAAAATGTAGCACAACAAACAGCTGATGCGCTCACACACACACACACACACACACACACACACACACACACACTGAAGAGCACATACGAGCAACAATCATACGCAACGTTGACGCAAATTTCTTTGCTTATAGCTGAAACGAAGGAATTTTACCAATGCATCTTCATAGACCTTCTAACATCAGAGTGTTTCTTGTCTATTTCTCCTAAAATAAAAGATATTTATTTCAGCTTTACTCAGAAGTGGTATGTCCGCAATCGCAATCTGCACAAGGACCTCGGCGTTCCTTTCGTGGGTGACTTAATAAATAGAGTGAGGATCGATTAAGAGTTCACCCAAATTCCCTTGCCTGCGCCCTGGCCGGTCATAGACCAAGGAGACGATTGAAACGCCTCCATCCATGTGATCTCAGATGTCGACAACTGATAACATATAACAGCACCAGTTTTGTAAAGTTTGGACACTCTGCGGTTCATCAAGCTTCAACGAATTGTATCATATTAGAGTTATAATATTAATTAAGTAATAGAATTTAAATTTAACAATCTGTCATAGATCACACTATTAAACACTTTGTGTGTAGCGATTAATAATAATGTACATACATATTGGATTATAGCCTTAGTTTTAGCAGGCTGATTGCCATTAATGAAAATAAAAATAAAAAAAACTCAAAAGTGGAACAAAACAAATTCGAAATAACGCTGTTACTTTTGTTTTTATATAGATTTGTGCAATGTATGTGACAGGCAGAAGGAGGCATGGCAGACTATATGTTCCATGGGCAAAAATGGTCAGGAGCAATAGTCGAGTCGATATAGACATGTCCGTCTGTAAGATCAAGATATCAGACACTATGAAAGGTAGAAATTTACCAAAAGATGCGCATTTACACCGAAAAGATGAAGTGTGTCGAATCACGGCGATATCTTGCCCCCTTCCCCTGTGACATATTTTTGCGGTTTACAGCTGCTCCGTTCAATCTATCATCTCAAAACTCGACAGAGGTGTGTTTATGTGCATCAATGTTTCAAAAATTATCGAAATCGGATAAATACATTAAAAGTTATAGTCAAAAATATACTAATTTAACAGAAAATATTTTCGTTCCCATTTTACCGCATGATGGATATAGGGCTTATGGGGAATAAAGGGTACAGGGTTTTCCACTGTCGGGCACCGTCCCGACTGTCTGCATCAAATTTTAATTTTTTTTGTAGAAAGACAGCTAAGCGGTGTTTTTGTTGGTTAAACGTTTGGTGCCATGCTGCTGCCGTTGGACTAAAAAAATATTTATTTTTAAAGGTAATTCAAATGCTGCACTTGTAGGGTTAATGACGTTTTTTTTTGTCCAAAATATTTCTATATATGGTATTATTTTGGATCTCAAAAGTCTAAAGTTGTTGCATTAAGTTGTTTTCGAAAGTCAAACTGAATGTCATATCAAGGTCGTCCCGGCGAGTTACAGTAATGCAGGTAACCTAAAGAAATGGCTCATTTTGGGCTGCTTAAAGTTAAAAAACTAAACAACAAATCAATTGATCTCTGAACTCTTTCATAATATATATATAACATATATATTATAGCGCAAAAAATTACTTTAGTGCCAGAAATCTTTAGACGTTTTTGCATAAAGTTTCAATTGCATTTTCTTAAAAATTGCGAAAATCAGATGCTGTTAGATTTCCCATGCTCTCAAGGATATTTGTGGCACATTGACAAAATGCTTTTTGATTGAAATTCGGTTGAAAGCGATTTCAGACACTTTGTCAAATGACAGAAAATTGTGTTAGGTGCGTTTTTGGGTGCGCTTCTCAAACCGAGTTTAAGGAATAGAGGAATTTACCACCGCCAATTTGTGGCTAAGTAAGTTTTTATTTGATAGCCATTTCATAAATACATTAATTTATCTATATTAACTTATATATATTGTGTGTTTCATTAGCAAAGGGAATTTTGTTATTAAATCAAAAAATTGTAATCATCTAAATCAAGTTCATCCCCTTAGAAGTCATTCCACTCCGATACAATGCACTTATGACACCTTTTTGCCAGTTCTCAAAGTATACTAAAATTCATTTTCCGGTATAGCTTTCAAAGCGTTCAGCGAAATTCACGTTGAATTTCTTAAAAAAATTGAAGGTGAAGCGGTTTTTGTAATTGGTACATAGCCAGAAGTCGCATGTAGGTAAATCAGGTGGTTGCGGAACGATATGAGTGGAATTTTTTGGCGAAAAAAATCTAGAAAAATCAATGCCATGGGAGAAGCTTTTTTTGAGAATTTTTGGTACCAAACAAGATTCGACTCTTCTAAAGCCCAAATGAGCCTTCGAAATTGTTTGAACTCATCCAATCAAAACGCCAACCAAGGCGAAAAGGTCTATCTCTTATTGTCAATCGACGATTTTCGAGCTCGAATTCCTCATTTGCTTGAACTAATTTTCGAAACACTTTTGAAACGACGAATTAGACAGCTCCCAAACATGCATTTGTAAGGCATCAACCGCTTCTTCAGGCGTCAAAAGACCTTGACCCTACAATTTGCCATTGACGTGAGGGAACAAAACGAAAACCCAATAATATGAGATTTGGCTTGCTTTCAGAATCTCTTCTAAGAAACAAATCGTTGTTTCATAAACGTCTTTGGCAGAATTATTACTGCACTTTGAAACAATCGCTACTTTTAAGTGATTATCGAATTTTGTGTTATACATTGCCATACTGAATGTGCTCAGGGATATTGATGTATTCTACAAAACTGCTGATTTTCAAGGACATTCGTGAAAGATTGAGTTAACGATTGCTTTCTGAAAATCACCAGTCTACCGTGGCTTTGTATGTTGTTTCATCACCGAAAATCGAATTAAGTCGAAATATTCACACTTTTTGAGATGAATTAAGAACACATATGATGATGTTTGAGCTTTTACTCAACTTTTGCCGTTCGAATATCAGTATTTTCGAATAGGTAAAACTTAAAGCACTTGATCTCCATTGTGAATTGAAATATTAATGTGATTCTTACCAACTTAAAGGTAACGAGTTCCACTACAATTACTTTAAAGATTATTGCTCGATTCGACCCCTTAGCTTTTGGCCTCAGTTCATATCTGAAGTTTAGGCAAAAAAGTGTTAAAATGGGTTTACCTGAGCTCAATCCCGAAATTCATTTTGTCAATCTCAGGTTAGATCTGGCAACACTGGTATTTCCTCGTATCTTATAAAATTTAAATATTAATTAAACGCTATGTTATATCTTTTTTAGATTTTGTTTTTTTTTTATAGAATTCTGCCGTCTGCATTTTTGATGTATGCACATCTTTTTGACATTTTTTCATGTTTGCTGTTACCTCTGGCTCTCTACGCGTCTGTTGCAACCTGTTTGGTCTGGCATTTGTGTCATTCCGAGTTTTGCATGTTTTTCCACTTATCGATCGCAGCCCCAAATTCTACTTACTACTAAATACGCTTCAGTATTTGTGCCAAAATGTTTGATGTGGGCGCAACGCCTCCACCTTTAGCCCCACCTGCAACGCCTCTGCTTTTGGCTGCCACTGTCTGTCACGCATTTTTCATGAGTTTTCATTTGTGTTTTTCTTTTATTTTGTGCCACTACATAAATAAATGTTGACAAGCATTAAGACATCAATGAGATCGTTAAATTGTTGAGTTTTGAGGCTTTTGTCAGAGTGCAACAACAACTAGAGCTACAACCAATACAACAATATCTATGCAAATGTCCGACAATTAAAATGTAGTTCAATTGGTTGTCAGTGCCGCTCATGTCGCCCTCTCATCATTCTATTCTAACGCTAACTAGGAGATACACACATATGAGTATATACATATATATTCATGTACACTCATTACATATGTTTTGACAAGTGGGCTAATTTATGACTTGTGCTCAGGTATAAGTTGTGGGCTTGATAGGGGAGGCATCATTTGGTGGCACAGTGCGGGGAAGACTAGACTTAAAGGTCACCTAAACAAGCTGCAGATTCTGCGAACTTGAAGAGGCATCTTCCAAGCATTTCCAACTGAGTGTGATGCCCTGGCGAGATAAAGGTTGACACTCCAAGGTGGACACAGGATCTCGCTGACCGATATGACCCGTTTGGAAACAACCCTTATAATGAAGTTTGTAACGGAGGTAGGACTGACCGGGGCACTTTAAGCTCTGTTGGGGCCACACTAGATTTTATATGTCGCAGTGCTTTTGTCCCCTATAACATTATTATTACTACTATCAGAAATAGTTGTTGGTACAATTTTTTCTTTGCTTTTGCTTTCTGTGCTAAGTTTTAATATCCATATAGATTATCTTTTATTGAGCATAAAGCTTGTCAAAGAAATGTACGAAGGAATTTGGAAAAGTTTCATTAAGTTAGCTTTTAAGCAGAGCAACTAAATATCATTGAAACTGGCAGACGGTGCTACAACACTTCCAACAGGAATACATTCGGATGGACGAACCTAAAGTTCTTAATTTGGCTTTTAAAGGTTTGTAGAAGAACAAACCCGGAATATTTTACGTAAAACTTGAACTTAATGCATTTTAACTCTGGTTTTACCAAGTTAACAAAGCAAAGTTTCCGCGCATAATTTATTTTTCTAGATGCCACATATGAGAATCGAGGAGGACAGCTGTTCTTATGACACCTATATTTCAAAGACCATAGTATCCTGCTCCCACTAGAAGTTGTACTACAATTGCTAACCGATAACAACAATTATTATTATTGTTAGTAGTGTTGTTTTTGTTTTAAAGGCATTTTTGGACAGCAATTGTCTTTCTTTCAGTGGGGAGTCGATAAGTTGCATATATTTCATTTTGATATCTGGTTTTGTATCAATAAAGATGATAGATATCGGGTGTAAACTTCAACAGATATAAGTATATAATGCACTAATTTCAGACGCTTCCTAACAAATGCAACGAAATTCCATATAAAAGCCAAGAAATTCGGTATGTAGAGAATAATGTTAACCTATTTTTTATCATAATTTACTAGGGGGCTTGCCTCCTGCTGGCTTCGCTCATAAGAGGTAGACAGGTCTTTCTCTTCTGTCTCTTCCTCTTTGGCTGACTCTTCATCATCTACTTTGCCTTCGCCTTCCCTTTACCTGGAACATTTTTTGCCTAAACAATCCTAGTATTTAGCAGCTACATCGGTGGGAAGCACATTTCGTTCTAACTTCGTCCTGCGCGTATTGGCGACTTAAGTTTTGCTGAAAGCCAAACTTTAAAACGTAAAACAATTTTACGTTGCGCCAAATAAAGTAAAAGGATGTTCGGAGAAAACTTGTTTATATAATAGAGAGACTTCATTAAGAAAAGAGAGCCTACTGAGAGCCTAATGTCAGTATTTATGAGAATCGAGGAGGACAGTAGAGGACTTTGCAATAAGTTGTTATGATAACAACTAGGTTAAGTACGTAGAAAAATTAAGGATGATGAGAGCATAAGAGAGATATCATCTAAAAGTTATATTAGCTGTTATTATTTCGCAAATCATTATGTTTACATGCAGTTGAAAGGAAAAAATTGCTGAAAAACATTAAATACATATCTCCAAAGTTCCAGCTTGGATGGAGCGTGCCACGGCTGAGATCCACGATTCATAGAATGCGCGCTGGGCATGCGCAATGCAAATAAAAAGCGACAACTACAACAATAACAACAACAAGCAACACGAGTAACAAAAACAACATTGTTCGAGCATATTTTGTGAGGGGAATGACTGGAATATTAATTAAAGTTTGCGCTTAGTTTGATTTCTTGCCACACAAACACACAAGCAATCAAACACAGATACACAAACACACACACAGATATACGGATGAGCAACAAGTGTTTTGCGCTGTAAAGACAAGCCGGAGAAATCCATAAACAAAACACAGAAATCCGAGAAAAACGAAGAAGGCATTTTATATTAAAAACACATTCCAGAGAAGGGCAAAATCAGGGAATGAAGTCAAAGGCATGCAAAACGCGTAGCCAAAAGCGAGATCAGTGTAGAGATTAAAGAGGCAATGTATGCGATGGGCAAGAGGAGGAGTAGCAGCTGTGGTAGCAACATAAAGGGGGGTCGAGGGACAAGAGCAAGTATGCGCTGTGTCGACCCCTTTAAGCATTTAAAACACGCATTTTGCATTTTGTAATTTGCAATTTGCAAATTGCAAATTTTGCCTTGAAGTTGATCGACAGTTTGACATTTTATGTCGTCGCCGCTGTCAAAGGATGGCGGTTACTTTTTGTGCTTCGGTTTTTCTTTTTCTCTTAAGCAGCCAGCCATGTATTTTTAGTTAGCGCTACTTACGCCAAGCTGCGCCAAGGCAACGTTAGATGGCGCCACTGTACACGCGTCCCACTTAAACAAGTTGATAGCAAAAGTTTTTCATGTTTTTGCTAATTTTATTGTTTGAAAACTTATAAATCCACGCACTAAATACATATAAATTCAAACACAAACACACAGATCTTTTTCGCTGTTTTTTTCTTTTTTCACGTACAAAACGCGCACTCCGCTCGGGCGCCAAACTGTTGTTTGTTCGCCTTCAAAACGAAAATTAAAATACTTGCTCGGACCGTTGGTTGTCGCTTGATCGAACGTCAGAGACCGACCCACCATATAGCGCATACCCAGAGGCAATAAAAATAAAAGCAGAGCAAAGCAGCAGCCGAAAGCGGGTGGAAAAAAGTTTGGCGCGCTTTGGATCACATTCAAATGTGCTCTTTAAATGCGGCTATACGGTAAGCCGAAGAGAAAGGCGCATTGCGAAGAGAAATTTACAGCTGTTGAGTGCAGCAGCACTCGGTTTTGATAGCATTTAAGGTGGGCTGTAAAATTAAACTAACTCTTGAATTAGTTTAACATTACAATAACCAGCAAAAGCTCGAGGGAAGGCCTGGTTTAGGCGTGATTCAGGCCTTCGAAGAACTGAAAGGTGTTTATAGCTATATACATAATGCAATAAATACATAATGGTGGGCTGTAAAATTAACCTAACTCTTGCTTTAGAGCATAGCATTACAATAACCAGCAAAAGCTCGAGGGAAGGCGTGATTCAGGCCTTCGAAGAACTGAAAGCTGTTTACAGCTACATACATAATGCAACAAATGCATAAAGGTGGGCTGTAAAATTAAACTAACTCTTGCTTTAGAGCATAGCATTACAATAACCAGCAAAAGGTCGGGGGAAAGCCTGGTTTAGGCGTGATTCAGGACTTCGAAGAACTGAAAGCTGTTTACAGCTACATACATAATGCAACAAATGCATTAAGGTGGGCTGTAAAATTAAACTAACTCTTGCCTTAGTGCATAACATTACAATAACCAGCAAAAGTGCGAGGGAAGGCCTGGTTTAGGCGTGATTCAGGCCTTCGAAGAACTGAAAGCTGTTTACAGCTATATACATAATGCAATAAATGCATAAAGGTGGGCTGAAAAATTAAACTAACTCTTGCATTAGAGCAACCCATTACAATAACCAGCAAAAGTGCGAGGGAGAGTGGAGCCTAGTTTTCAGGGGTTGAGTTATATGAATAAGTTGTTGGATTATGTCATTAGCTTTAGTGCTTATCGTATACTTTATGAGCGAAAAATTAACCTCATCTTTACCACTTACGCTGTCAAATGAAAGAAAGAAAAGATGCGCATTATCGTACGAAGTTACGCTAGTGAAGTTTGTCTAAACGTGTTGATATGGGGCCCACCTACCCCGTAGAAGACTCTCACTATTTACAAGCACTAAAGCTGACAGCTTATGTCGAAAGTATATAAAAAAAAGAACAATGGTTTTTGAAATGAGTCTTTTTCCATAACTTTTGTATTTTATTACAGTGCAAGAATGTAACTATCGTTCTATTACCAATACTCAATTCTAAAATTAAAAACAAAAAAAAAAATTTTTTTTTTTTAAATTTAAATGCATATTTCATTTTTATATAGGGTGTAAAATAATGGTGGATATTTTGAAACCAAGCCAATTTGTGGATTGAATTCTAATAAACCAATTAGGGAGTATCGGGTTCCTTATCTTGTATCGAGACTTGTAGCTAGTAGGGACATTTGTAAATCAAGTTGAAAGAGATGTTTCCAAGGATAAAGCAATAGACAAAGAGGGATTTCATTATACTACAAAAGAGAATTTGATCCAAGCGCCTCAGAAGTGTGCATCTGAACTCCACTACTCCCGAGAATAGATTGTGTACTGCATAACGGTTTCGAAAATGAATTAAACTTTTTCAAAGACATTGAAATTTGGCTATATATTTGCACTTGGACCTTGAACTTTAATATATATCCGAAAGTTCGATTTGCGGATGTGACGAAAACGAAAGCGTACGCTAACATATGGCAGCTATACGTTTAAGTAAATATTTATTGTATCAATAGAAAGCGAAAGCCATTATATATACTATACTGTTGCAATAGTGTCAAAATTTTGATCAGCAAATACTCAATGCCAAATTATTGCGAATAATCAAACAGCTGATTAAATTCGCTTGACACCGGAAGTAAAGTGTTTGAAATTTTTTGGGTATAAATATTTGTGCTTCCACCAGGAAACAGTATACCAAAACAATCCACAGAAGCTGCAGCAACAGTTAGTTAAAGTAATTCTTAAAATGAAGACTACTCCATTTGTATTCCTGCTGTTGGCCATTATCTATTGCCTGAGCATACAACTTCCGGGCGTCTCAGCTGTTACCTGTGAAGTGGATCCTGCTGATCCCGAATGCATAGATTGTGAAGTGGATCCAACAAATGCAGAGTGTCCACAAGTTGTAGATACGACTACTACTACTACAGCTGCGCCGACCACCAGAGCTACACGTAGGGTAGCAACCATTTTTGATGTTAAGAGGCATATTATACGCAAAATTAAGGGCAAATGGATGATGGTTTAAATATGATCCATGCACTGATATTGTTTAGTAAATAAATGTTGAAAATGTATTTGAGTTTCTTTCTATGGTACTCTTAGGAATTGGTGATTCATTTGATCAATATTATGATGACATCATTTTATCACCAAATTTTACTAGGTAACGGCCTAAGGCAGAGCACGCCTTCAGCCTTTCAAAATCGGTGATAACAAAAGCAGCTCATTGCTCCTTCCAATGTAGACACGGCTACCTCTTCGTCGCCTTTAAAGACATTTCTAGTAGCAGCTTCTTCATTCATACGCACTTGATCCAGCCATAGAGATCGTCTTCCATCGAAAAAACAAAAAAAAAGGTCTTTGCAAAAAAATTGTTTTCACTGTTGTCACAATTACTCTGTACTTATAATTCAAATTAAAATGTTTTGGCCTACCTTGGCTCAATTGTGGGAACCGAGTATCACTAGGGTGGAGCCGGTTAACCAGCTACTGCAAGTGTTGGTCCCAACGCTTTTGTCAATCGGGCCGACGTGGACACTAACAGGGACATTGTACCTGCTATAATAACAACTTAACTCATGGATGAAGGTGGGCATAAATCACGATGAATCGTGGACTTACATATACAACGGCGACGCAGTGATGCACCTTAGAGTCCGGTTCGGCATCACTTGGATCACAACACTGTATCGACAGCAGCCGCACCCCTCCAAACAGGCAAACCATAGGCTTCTGAGCCAGTTAAGACGCTTGCCCAGGTTTATAGCGAGGTAACGGGCACAAGCCGTGCTTTGAAGACGGACAAGCGCTTTGCCTTAGCGTAAAGTCGCAGTGCTGACTCACAGAGCATAAACCGCACTATTCCATCTGCAGGATCAGCTGTCAAAGCCGTCCAAAAAGCTTTGCGTGACCGCGGCTGTTTTACTAGCAGAAGCTTTGTGGAACACAAAGACAGTGTCATCAGCATATGTGGCAATCATAGAGTCCACAGCGTACAAAGTGTGCAAGGGGGGTCCAAGGACACTGAAGTGCGGAACACCCGCTTCAATGCATCGGATATTCGAACTCTTATCCTGCAACTCAACCATAGACCATGACGCCTTAAGATACAACCTCAACAGGCTGAGCTCCGCAGCTGTAAGGAGGGATTTGAGCTTAAAAAGCGAGCTCACATGTCATGCCGGAGGTCGGCAGAGCTTACTTTCAAACCCTTCAAAAACATGTTCGACAATACGTTGAACCTGCCCTGGATATATCATGGTAATGCTTGAACCCAAACTGATGATCAGCAATGGCTTCATGGGCACCCAAAACTGACAACAATCCAAAAGCTAGTTAGCAAGCTCATCGGGCGATTCGACACAACAAGGTTACCCGTCTTGCTGGGCATCGGCACTATCATTAAAACCGTATACTAACTGTACCGTATGCTAAGCAGGATTTTAACCACACTGCCATCAATCCCCTTTTTCTCCTTCAACTTACTTATCTTCGATGTTCACTTCTTTCATTGGGATGGGAGTTTTAGGAGTTGCACCAAAGATCTGCGCTCAGCTCTGGGGAGACTTTGCTGTGCACATTAGCTTTCTAACCAGAAAGCACCACATGGAGGCTGTGCGTCAACTTTGTTAAAGTAGAGACAGGGATCAGGGAGCTTCACCCTGACCTACCAGAAACTAGGCCTTAGCTACACTGCCGTCAATCCTCCTTTAACCTACTTATCTTCAAGCGCACTTTTTCTATTTATGGGCTATGTTCCACTTCTTTCATTGGGATGGCCCTGTTAAAGTCATGGGAAGACTTCGCGGGGCACATTAGCTCACTGCCCTAATGGTGATTAGATCAGCTTACCAGGAAGTACCACGTGGAGGTACAAGGATCAGGAAGCTTCACCTGTTCTACCAGAGCCTAGGTCCATCCAAGCGCACTTTACTCAGCATTATAGGCTGGATAGGTTGCAAGACAAGCATTTCCTTAAATCTTGAAGAACTATATAGTCTAACTTGACACCATGGCATATAGCATTTAATATCGAGCCATAGACTTAATGTCCATTTGTTAAAAAAAAAATGCTTGAACTCCAAATTATGTAGGTTAGTGTCTCTGTCTCTCTTTCTAAATTAACAGATTCTTAGTGCGCACGCGATCCGATTTGATACGCAAATATTAAGTTTATGCTTAAATTTTACCAGCTGAACAAACTTTACCCGAATTTTAACAAAAATGTTAGACCAAAACGTAAGAAATTCTAACTGTAATTGTCAGTTCTCTACTAATTTTCTACGAATCCAATTCACTAAAATGCGCATCTTACGATTTGTCTTACTATTTGCTGTTATTTCACTGTACTTACATGAAGTGTCTGCTGTTACGTGCGATGTTGCTCCACAAGATCCGAACTGTGTGAATTGCTTACTGAATCCTAACCATTTGGAATGTTTGGTTACATCAACTGCGGTGGCACCTACAACGTCAACTACTGTGACACCAACTACAAGAACAACCAGACGCCGTGTTATCAGAGGTTGGCTGTCCAGAATCGTAAACCGTATTAGAAATGTTAAGAATAAGCTGCGTGGACGTAATACGGAGGAGCGGATTCGACTTTATTAAAAATCCGTCATATGATTTCAAATCTAATGCTCTCTTTGTAAACTGCAAATAAAGTTGCAAACTTAAAAAATAGATATATTGATTGATTTTATTGGGTACGAGGTATCAAGTTGCGCTGGGATCAAATATGCGTTTTTTGATAGACTGGAGTCTGCATATGACCGCTGCGCAGCCCATGACCTTAGCGTAATTGGTGACGAACCAATGGTACGATCAAGATTGTAGAGGAGAACGCCGCCTAAGGAAGGCGGTTGCTAAGCGATCTGTAGAAGACCACTATCAAGAAATAAGGAAGATAAAGAGGCGCCTTTTCAGACGTAAAAAATACGAACGAGAGAAGATCGATTTGTGCAGAAGCAGGAATGACGTTGGAAAGTTCTTCCAAAAAGTCAGGCATCTACAAAAAACCAATTTCGTGACTTTCGAGCTGATATTCCAATCTATTCTATCTCGAAATTAGTTGAGTGTAGAAAATATTGTTGCAGACGAAATTTGTGGACAATTTTACGCACTATAAATCTTCTGAACCCACAAAAAACCGATATTCGTGACCTTTGACCTTGAATATCTTAAGATACAGACATGGGATTCATTGTGGGTTTTAATAAGTATCATAAAAAGTCAAAACAAACATTCTTTCCAAATTTGGTAAGATTGCCTTTCGATTCCAAGAAATAAAGCTTATTTTAATACATTGCTAGGTAGTCATCAGTTCGAGGTGTCACCACAAAAACATTCATAACTTCCATAGCTTTGGAATCAAAAAATATATTCATTTATCTCTATTCGTTTACGAGATATGAATTAATTAAAAAAGGACTACCCAAATATTCATTTTGCGATAACTCGATAAGTAATCTGAATTTGGGAAGAAAAGTATGAGGAACATTTTCTTTTTCAGTACACATCTCATATAACTTTGAGTATGATTTCAGCATGACGAATTTTAAGGGCCCACTTGGTAAATTCTTAGCCAGGTCTTGGATGGTTTGGATACGTTTTCGTCCCCGAAACAACTGATCAATCAAGCGAGTATCGTGCTAAAGATAATCCAAGACCAAAGAAAATCGCGACGAAGTGGCTCAACTCTTGGTTTTTGCAACACGATAATGCGTCATCTTATGCAGCTCCCGTTATTCGCAACAATTTCGCTAAAAACTCGATGCATATCGTTCCGCAAGCAACATGGTCATCTGTTTTAGTCAAGAGAACGCTCCGTAGACACCGTCTTGCATCGATATAAGACATACAAACCAAACCGAAGAAGGACTTGAAGGACATTCCGGAAAATTACTTTTCAGGCTGTTTGAAGGGGATGTAATTTATTTGGAAGAAAAAAGGTACAACGAAAATCCCGGTATTTTTTTGGCCACAGTAAAGCTGAAATTGCTGTAACTTAAGTTTTATTGTTGCGAAATTTTCAGGACTCGATCAAAGACGCATATATAAACTGACCGAAAACTGTGAATGTAATTCAGTTGGAAGTTAGTGCGTTTACTTATAATCTCGTAAAAAAGTTGGGAGCATCAAAATAAAGAATATAATTGTTAAAATCAAATTTCGTTTTTAAAAAACACAAAATAATTTTAAGTTTTCAATACTTTATTAAGTTTTTTCGACACTCAACTTTAACCCGACCTGTTTCTCCTTATTTTGCGTACAGCTGTATATCTTAGATTAGTGACAGTCACCCTCTTCTTCTTTGGGCCGGCTGATGTGCTAGATGTAGTCGTGGGAGCGGCGGTTGTAGTGGTAGTAGTGGGTGCCAACGTTGTGGTTGTTGTAGTTGTGGTGCATTCCGGGTCATCGGGAGATGTGCTACAGTCAACGCAGGCGGTGTCGGTGGGATCCTCTTCACAGGTCACTGCCGAGACTTGGGGAATGTGCGTGCTCAAGCAGTAGAAAATGGCTACGAGCAGTAGGATATACTTGGAGGACTGCATTTTATAGATATTGATAACTTTAATTTTATGTTTGGTTTTGTTGCTTATTGAGTTATTGATGTCGCAATGATAATTTTGCATGGTTTCAGCCGTATTTATATCTGTCGAATCATAGGCAACTTTATTTGTTTTAAAAATTGGCAAGCGTAACTTCTGAATGCTCTTTATTTGAGCAAGTGTTAATTTTTTGCAAACTTTTGGCTGTTTTAGGCTTAACAATTGATATTTTATGATAGAAATATTGACATACGTCAATAGTAATTTATTGGTACACCTATTGTACTGGGACATGTGTATTTGCCATATGTTCCACATAAGCTTAAGAGATTCATCGTTGGTGAACGATTTCAAGGAAACAAAGAAAGAACGACCACATTTCTTTGGTAAATTTTCGTTTCATTTCTTTATGAATCAATTTTTAGTTTAATCTTTTTGCGTCTTTTTGATATTACTTTTTTCCCAATACAAAACAAATTTCTCAACATGATTTGACAAACTAGTAATAATATTGAAATAACCAACCATAAAAGTGTAGAAAAAGGTGTAAAGTATGGTTTTTGTTTGATTTTTATAAGACTCATTGAAATAAGCTGTTACATTCGTTAAAAGAGGTATTATTGAAGAAACAAATTAAATTTTTGGTTGTAATCCAAATATTAAAAACGCTACTCAAAACGATTTCATATTCAAGAACTCTGATGGTTGATCATGTTTAAACAACCTTTCCTCAATATCGCTCTGTACTCAGTTTTTTTCGCTCATCCTCAGGTTTCGAGAATCTCGCGAATATCGGTATTTTTGAGGAGTTTCCATTTAAACCGTTAAATGAAGTATCAACTTAATTCTTTATTTTATTTAAAGCTAATGAATACCACTACAATCCTTTTATATACTAACTTTTCGATTTGACCCATTAATTTTTGGCCACAGACCTTAGCCAAAAGAGGCCAAAATTTATGTCTTTACTTGAGCAGTGAATCAGTAGTCCCATTTGATAAGAACAAAATTAGCCATGTTTCGAGCAAATTGGATCAAAAACGAAGAAGTTATAAAGGTTTACAAGAAAATGCAAAAAAAAAACTCGAAACTTATTGATAACTTTTATCGATACAAATTTTATTCATTCGTAATATACTTTTGAATTCAACAGTCGCTATTTAAAACCGATTTAGTTACATACTTTTTGGGCATTTATTATTAAATTTCGATCATCTTCTATCTATATCTATCTATCTAAAAATATATATATATACATATATATAAATTAAGCGTCAAAAAGTGATGTGCTCGCTAAACTCGAAAACGCGTAGACCGATTTTAACCAAATTTTTACACATTGTAGACAGTATTAGGGAGAAGGTTTTTGTTGAGTTTGGACGAATTCCAATTGATGACGGCAAAGATATCGACAAAAACGATTTTCCATATAAAACATACTATATGCGTGTCTACACATATTATTATTATAAATTATATAGAAGGCAAACATTAAATTTGTAAAGATTTCTTTTGAATTGAGGTAGAGGTAGAGGATATAAAGATAAAGTACCAATAAGCGTAGCTTGACTCAGTATGAAGAAGAGAGAGAGAAAGAGAAGCAAGAGGAATGGGAAGGGGAATGGGAACGGGCTGAATTAATTTATATAATGAATTTACTGACGGCTAGTCTTTTATAAATTTTTGGAATTATAAATTTTTAAATTATTAAACTCGCAACTATATATGTATGTTTAGTACAGAATTATTGTTCACACACATTTTCTTGTTGCTTTGTTTTCAGCAGCATACGATTTTCTACTAGCAATTTAAGGGATAGTCATTTATTCAAATATTCTTGAGCGCAATTAAAAAGTTTATCTAAATAATACATTATATATTCAAATAAGTGTTTAATTGAAGATTTAATATTTTTTGTTTTATGTCATTTACTGTTAGACTTTCGCTAATTTTTCATAATATTTAATACCAGCGGTTTTTTTACTGCAATTGCACAAATTTCGACGTTTTTTATGCTAAATCTAAACAATTTGGTCACGTTGAAATGCAATGCTTTGCAATACTGGCACAGCGTAGTGGCAACCATTTTTATCAGTATGGCAACTCGCTTAGCAAGAACAACAAATACCGAAACGATGTGCTACTTCGCAGCAATTCCTCTTTCTACCGCCGTTCGTTGGCATTTTGCGAGTTTTGAAAACTGTTTGCGGCATTTAAAAACGGCCGAGTTGAATTATGCAGGCAATGTAAAATTTCAATTTAAGGTAATTGCACTCTGCCGTAGTTTACTGAAAGTGTTTGGCACATATTTAACCTCAAAACTACGCATTGTACTGTAAGCCAAGAAATTATTAAAGTAAAAAAATTCGATGCGTGCCATCTGGCTGTTGGCAGAATTACGGGCGTGTGGTCTATGATGTAATCGCTGGTGCCACGAATACGTGTGTTTGTGCTATAAATTTACGTTCATTGCAAATGAGTTGTAATTAAGCGGCAAGTTTGTTTATTTTTGTGCTAAGCTTGAGGTTATGTGCAACAGTCTGGAATATAAATAAAACGTAGACTTAACCTCATTTGGTCCCATAAATTGGTGCAGTGTTTATAAGTTGGACATTTTCTTATAAGAGACTCCGCCATTATTGTGCAGTCCGCCAGCATTGCGCGGCTAGTGCGTGTGAGCGAGATGGCCGCTGTGCGCTGGCTGGAAATAGCGCGCGGGTTGCCAGACTAACGCCTTATTTGAATGTATAACTATTATTGTTATTTTTGTTAAGTATTAGTGGAGCAATTAATAAAAATTTAAGTGTTAAATATTTGTTTAAAGTTACTAGTGCATATAACTAGCGCTGTGCTTGCAGTTTCGCGTTCAAGTTTTTATTATTAAGCCGCAACACATCTGGCAACACTCTGCACTCTCCTCTCTCACGGCGCGTGCTCTATGCATTCCAACAATTGTTTGAGCACATGTGATTCTCAAGACAATTGTTGCTCATACTATAAATTAAAACCAAGCTACGCGTGGGGTTTTTTATGATCTGTGTCTGCAACTTATTAAAAAAGAAAACCTGCACAACCCATCTCCTTTTATAGCATTCACAGCAGTTGAAGCTATGAACAATCAGGGCTATGGCGGCATCCAATGGATACAGCACCACGCCTCTGTGGCTGAATCAGAGGAGGATATATTGGAAAACGGTGCCGATGAGAGTGACGCCGCTGCCAATGCTGCATATCTTGTGAATGATAACGAAAGGGATGTGGATCTGGACCACATGGCAGCCGAAAATCTAATTTTCATGGCCCGAGATGGTCAGCTGAGCGAGATAATAGGCACGAGTGGAACTAGTGGCACTGTGCTGGTGGCAGCCGACGGCAGTTCTGTTGGCTATGCAGAGTCATTTGATGATGATGCACAAGTTGTCACCGAGGAGGTCATTACGGATGACTGGGTGCAGCAGCAAGGCGCGGAACGGTAAGGCATTCTTATATTGCAGATATACATTATTTACATATTCGAACTGCTTCACAGCGTGGAAATAGCCGCAGAGCAAATTGCTGGAACTGGCAGTTCGCAGGAGCTGTTAGACATGGAACAGGATGAGTACACCGCCTTGCGGCCGTATCCCTGTGATTTTTGCAGTCGACGTTTTCGCAAAAAGGCAAGCCTTAATAACCATATGCTAGCTCATCAAAACGACCGACCACATTTATGCAAACTTTGCGGCGCTAGATTCTCACGACGTCCCGAGTTAATCAATCATTTTAAAGCGCATGCCGAGGCGCAAGATGCAGCCGATGCGGAGGCCATGCTTGAGGCATCTGCAGCAGGTAAGCTGACAAAAACCAGCAACCATAACTACCAACTAAAAGATTACTTTACAGTGAAATTTGAGCCGCAGAATAGATTCCTGGACGATCATTACTATGAGCACGAGTGGCCTTCATATTCGGAGCCTGTCGTAAATAATACCAGCGCACACTTGCGGCATACGAATTACTTGACAGGAGAGAGTTCCAATGCAGCACCAACTACGCAACGTGGACGCATCAGTCGACTTAAGCCAAAAGAGGAGGCAACACAATATATAGTAATTGCCGATAAGCCAGATGTGGCTGAGCTGGAGTATATGGAGTGCTCTGAGTCACAGCCAAGAGCGTCCTCCGTTGACTTAAGCCAGGCAACACGTGCAGTACAGCCACAGCCTACGGTTTCGCAGCCAGTACGCTATCCCGTTCTGGATAATAACAAGCCGTTTGTTTGCCAGCAATGTGGATTAGCATTTGCGCGAGAGAAGGCTTTGGTCTCCCATATAAAGGTAAATTTTGAGATCTCTTTAAAATTCGTTGCGAATAAACAATTGAGATGCAATTTTTTTGTATGGACGTGATGATTGAGCTATGTTTTGCCTAAATGCTTAAGGGTCTGTGCGCTCAACGAATATGTTACGACTAAAGCACAACCTTGAAACAATCTGATCCCACAAAATGTTAAATAATAGCGCTAGATGATGTGTATACTTTGTCTATATTTAAATCTATGCCGCTTACAGAACCATCGCGTGGACTCGCCCTTCGAGTGCAATGAATGCCAAGAGATGTTTTGGGATAACACCAGCCTGCTGGAGCATCAAAAAACACATCAGTTTGAGGAAAGTAATTCAGAATATGATCCCACCTCCGCTGAAGACAGTGCTTCCGAGTCGGAGCAAGAGCTGTTGTATGGCGATTTTTTTTGCAGCAAGTGTGGCATTAGTTTCCATAGGCACGACCTGTTGCGTCGTCATGCCAAGCAGCACAACAAAGTATCAGCGACAGGTAGCGTTTCACAAACTGTGGCTATAAATGCTGACAGTGGCAATGAGAATGCCAAAGATGCAGCGCATAGTTGCAATACATGCGGCAAATCTTTTCCTAGTGCGTTGGAGTTGCTGGCTCACGCTGAAATACATGCTCGTTTCCCGCCTTTTAAGTAAGTAATATTTCTGTAATATAACTTTGTGTACTTACTAATATTCTACTCCTCTCATAGATGCGTGCTGTGCGGCGTCAGTTTCTATGAAGAACAAGCCATTAAGCGTCACTTACACACTCGCCACCCCAATGAACTAAAACCCCATTCATGTGTGCTTTGCGGTAAAGAGTGTCGTGACCGCAAGGCTCTAATCAAGCATGCCTGGGATCACTCACGTGAAAAGTGTCATTCATGCTCGAAGTGCGGCAAGAACTTTCACAATAAGGCTCGCTTGAAGCGTCATATGGCTTCACATCGCGATAAATCGGTTATCTGTGAAGTTTGCCAGGAAGAATTTCCCGATGGGCGTTCACTGTCCAATCATAGGCACTCGCATAGCACTACTTCTCCGGGAAAACTGTTCCCCTGTCATGAGTGTGGCAAGACTTTCGGTTCGCGTAGCTCACAGCAGATCCATGTACGCATACATACGGGTGAAAGACCGTATGGCTGTCGTTACTGCTGGAAAGCTTTTGCTGATGGTGGTACATTGCGCAAACATGAGCGTATTCATACCGGAGAGAAGCCCTATGCATGCTCTGTGTGTCCACGCGCCTTCAATCAGCGTGTTGTGCTGCGGGAGCACATACGCTCGCACCACTCGGGTATGGATGTGGTGCGTGGCACTTATTTTTGCACTGTGTGTTCCGCAGATTTGACCACATCGAATGAGCTGATACAGCACCTCATACAGCACAGTGACTCGAACACAGCCAAGCAGCGCCAGCCAATTGTAAGTAGAAGGGTGGTGCCTTAATTTAACACAGTTTTCTATAGATTTCTATGTCTTCTAACAGACCGGGCCACGTAAATACAAGCGCCGACGTAAGTTACAACCACATGAAATTGCACATATGCGTGGTGAAAACCAAAACGCCGATGGTGATGAATATGCCAGTGATATGGATATGTGCGAGTTTGATGTAGACAATGTGGATGAATATTTAGATATGGCGGAGTCGCCCACCAAGAGCAGCAGTAAAAGCAAGCGTAAAAAGGGAAATGCAGGATCCAAATCCGTCACAAATGGTGAAAACTCGGAATTAGCAGCACAAACTACAGAAGCAAAGGACAGCCGTAAATCTAGCAATGTTAAGACACGTTATGACTCTATTAGCAGTAACTCGGATCGCTTGTGGGCGGAAAAATTCATGCAGAATGCTAACCAATCTTCAGATGATGCGCTCTTTCAAATTGACTCTCTGGTAGTGGTCAATGACACAACCTTACCAGCCAGCAGTATACCAGGTGCGATTAAAACGCGTCGTAGTGGCAAGCAGCCAATTGTAGACAAACAGTTGTCCAATAAATCATCGTCAACGGCTGAGACTAAGCTCAATAGCAGCACAACTGCCAGCAGCAACAGTCGCAGCAAAAAGAAAGCAACCAAAGCGGCCAAGTCTGCGTCCAACACAAGCTCACGTCCGCGCATGATACACACGGAGAAGTCACGTGCGCCGACTGCTGCTCAGGAAGCTACAAGCAGCGCCAAGAAGACGCGTTCAAAAACGTATGTAACACGCTCGGAGACCAGCAGTATTGGTTTGATACCAGGCGTCAAGTCCAGCAACGCTGGGCGCAGCAGTACATCGACTATTGTAGATGATTATGAAATAATTTCGCCCGCCACACAGCCGCCGAACCAAATCAGCTCAAGTCCTTTGCATATAAAGCAGGAACAGGAACAACAGCGCGTGCAACTTATGTATGATGATACGCACTTGCTCATTGATGCTGCCTTGTTGCGTGAGAAGGCCTACGAAAAGTTTAATCCGAGCATTGTCAATGATCTGGAGGAGATATTGCGTTCACCACTTAAGTCCGATCGAAATTCGCGCTTGCGCTTTACCAGCGAGAGCTCAACAACGCCACAATTCCTGCCGGAGGAGGACCAAAACAATATGATCAAAATAGAGCCCACTTCGCCAGACTTGCGCGAAATGGTAGAGAGCCAGCAGCGAATGTCGAGCCACTCCAGCTCGTCAGCGCGCACCACACGCCATCTCAGACAGCTGAGCGATAACAGAAACAAATATCAGTTAGAGAGCAGCACGCTGCCAAGTCAATCACGTGCGCCAACAAAGCGTTGCAAAATGGCGTCTAGCTCCACGCAAAAGAAAACGAATGCCATGATACGCTCACAATCGTCGGCACGTACGACCACCAAATCGAACTCTGCGAGCAGCTCAGGTACCACATCGTCGTATCTTAGCTATGGAGAGGATTCTTACAATGTTAATGTACCTGCCAGCTCCAATACTGCCGACGTTAGCTCGGCTTTCTTCTCTATATCCGAGGTTGTCTCTGCTGCAGACGCAGCCGATGCTGCGGCCAAAGCAGCTGCTGCTGGCAAGCTGGAGCGCAAGACTCGGTCATTTGAATGTGAAATGTGCTCAGCCATTTTCTATGATCGTGCCCAGCTGTTGGATCATGTACACATTCACATTTAAGGGCAAATCATTGCTAGTTTGTTGTTGGTTATCAAATATTTTGTATTGTTGTCTAACACTTAGTTAGATTCCTAGATAACCAGTTAAACTCTGCTTTACTAAAAATAAGTTTTTATGGTTTCTTTTTTAAGTTTAACGGTGCGTTTGTGCCTACAAGCCCTTGGTTTTAGATTTAAGGCTATTTTTTATAATTTGAAACAATGCTTACAAGTTGTATGTATACAACAATTTAATTGAAATCGTTAATTCTATTGAATAAGGCCATGTATATACTATAAAAGCTAGGATTTTTATTTAGTACTTCAAGTTGTATTTTGATGAATTAGTAAAAGCTGAAATAAATCTTTAATGACTTGTATTAAGTGTGTGTGTGTGTACTTTATGAATTGTGAAACTAAAACTATGTATATAAAGCTTTTGTAGCTGAAAATCATGTTGAAAAGATTGTTTGATAATCTTAAATATTTAGCTATAAACAAACAAAGGAAAGGATAATCATGTGTCCTTCATGCCCTGTACCCAAAGTGTAAAAGTGTATTATAGATTTCTGCAATGTCTGTAACAGACAGAAAAGGAGTCGTGACATCAATACTCAAGTCGATATATCCATGTCCGTTTTTGAGAGATTTTAGGCGTTAGATATAAATAATAGATATAAAATTTTACCAAGGAAGCATTTTTTGAAAGCAGATCAAGGTTGTCGAAACATTTTGATATCTCACCCTGTTTTTGAACAATATTGCAACCAAAAGTCAATTTAGAAAAATAAATACGGTTAAGGTTCGATATTGTCTAAGTTGGCTATGAATTGGTACACAGTAGTACACGAAACTAGTAACATTTTTATACATATAATCGAAAAATTAGATAATTAGAAAATAAAAGTTAATTGCATATAAAATTGTATTGTGCTTTGCACTTCATTGTTATCGTTTGCATGCATATGCATGTTATAAACAAAAAACGATTATTTGTTGTTAAATAACGCAAGCCAACGCAACCAGCTAAGTATTGCCCTAGTCTTCAATTTGTACGAAGTTGACTCCAAATCCCGACTCCCTAAAACCTTAAGGCAAAATCTTCGAAAAGTACGCTAAAGTGTAGTTTTTGAGCTAATTTAGTTTCTTTTGGAGTTCTGATCACTACCTTATCTCGGTGCTTCTACGACTGACAGGTAGTGTTGACTGAATATCCTGACGAATCCTTACTCCTTTGAAAATTGTTTGATATTCATTCAAGACAGCTTTTGGGCTTTTTCTTTTGCAGAATCGAACTCAAGTCATAAGATTACATTCGAGTTTGTAAAAATATTTTAAAATTTCATCGATGTTTCGACTAGTTTCCGCCGTTAGATTGAATTGTTTAACTTCTTGTTAATGGATTTCCAATTGTTATGTTAGAGGATTTCCCATTGTTGCTTAGTAGCGCTGAATATGTTGTAGCGTTTCTGAACTACATTGTTAATTAGGGGAGACTGGTGCTAAACCGGACACTTTTCTCTTGAGCCAAAAATAGTACAGAAAACTTCTTTTATTCCCGGAATGTAAAATTCCCATTCGAAAGTTTGATCTACTATAAATCTACATATGGTTTAATGTCATTAGTATCCACTCAGTTTGACGCAATCTGGCTAAGACTGCACCAAGCTCAAAATCGAAAATCTCCAAAATGGTGGGGCTTAACCGGACACCCGGCCGTTTCGAAAGAACTGATGGGACCTTATCAGTGTGACTTTAAGCCTGGTAAGTCCACCATAGACCAGATATTCACACTACGCCCAATCCTGGAAAAGACCCACGAAAAAGAAATTGACACCCACCTTTGTTGATTACAAAGCAGCATTTGATAGTCCGTTGAGGGATCGCGTATATGCCGCATTATCTGAGTTTGGAATCCCTGCTAAGTTGGTACGACTATGCAGAATGACATTGAGCAACACGCGCAGCTCCGTCAAGGTAGGAAAGAGCTTCTCCGAGCCTTTTGATACCAAGCAAGGAAGCCCTTCCGAGAGACAACACGGTCTGGAAACCGTATAGTTGTTACACCAGTTTCGTCCATTTTGTAAATATTTTGTGGATTTTTCTTTAATTTTTCAAAAAATTCACCAACATTGACAAATAGCGTGTCCAGTTAAGTCCCACCGAAAAGTGTTTGAATATCGAAAGAACACACACCTTATAATCGGTATTTCAGAACATTTTGACTACTGACTCTTAATTGAATGGAAGAAATGTATAAAAAACAAATCGAGATTGGACAGCTGGATAGCTTATAATCGGGCGCGTGGAGGCAATACGAGGCTTGCATTCCGAGACATCGCGACTGTCCGGCTTAGCCCCATGTCCAGCATAGCGCCAGTCTCCCCTACATGAGCTTTCGACGTTATCAACTCCAGCGGAATGAAGTGTGTGTGGAATCAACCTTCCACCGCCGCAGTACAGTTACCCTCAACTTTGATTTTCATAGGAAAAGTGGGTACAGGGTATACCACTATCGGGCATAGTCCCGACTCTGCATCAAATTTGTTATCTATGTATCTACATATGCACAATAGGATAATTAAATGCTAGAACACAGCTAAAATGCGCAGTCGCGCATATCATACACATAATAACAAAGTGAACGTTTTGTCTAAAATCCGCATAAAACTCGGTAATATGCTAGAAACGAATTTAGTAAACTGTCAACTGTTTACCAGCAATATGAATTGGTTGTACCTTCTCATTCTTGACAGCATCTGCATGCTTGGTTTATCCATAAAAACTACACACGGTTGCTTCTTGGGCGCTGGAACTACTTTGACTGGTGAGCAACTTGAAAGGGCTACCAATTACTTGAAGACATACCTGGAAAAATTGTCCTCTCAGAATGGGATCCCCTATGAGTGAGTATATTTCTACTAGTAAGTAGAAATATTAAGTAAGTAGTTTAATTTTGCAGAGTCGTGAAAGTAAATTGGGCTAGGCGCAGCTTATTTGGATCATTTTATACCTATTATATAATAGCTGTCAAGGAGGAGGAACAGGTAAACAGAAATTGCCTAGTTACAATATCTACGAGGTCTTCGTATGGCACGTATTTACGAATGCTTTGTGAGTACGAATCGGCAGTCAGTCGAAGATTGTAAATGGCATGACATATCCCTAGCTAAATAACACTTAGAATCTGGTTAACACTAAGCTAAAAATTTGCCCAATAAATCTATTTGGCATACAAATAGCCTACAAATGTTTTTTTCTCATACCCATTCTACAAGGTGACTCACCTGTTTAGTTTCTGAGCTTTTCCAGCAACTATGTTTTATTAACGAAAATGCACTATAAATAATACAATTTATTTGTATATCCTGAAAGGAAAGTTATTTAATACAAGTATGCTCATTTAGCAGAAGATCTCGCACATACCATAATATTTGATTGCCAATTTTTGCAGGAAACGAAAGATGTGTTTTCTTTGTGCGGTGTACAGACTGCAGTGAAATCCCGCTAAGCTGACCGCAAACTTAAAGGATGTTAGTTAACATTCGGTTGAAGGGCCTCGTGGACAAGCAATACGTTTTCCAGTCGCAGATATAGCCATTCGCAGTTGAAAAAAATCAACTTGCTCCAATTCGCTTCAACTTGGCTATATTTAACCGTTGTTTTGCATGTGATTCAAAACCGCGCTTAGTATCGCTCCATAACGTCAAGTGATTCGAAATTAACCTTAGTTTTGCTCTAGGACGCATATTTTAGAAGTTATGGCCACCTTAACTTTTGAGTGATTCGAAATTAAGCTTATTTTTGCTCCAGGACGCATATTTCAGAAATTATGGCTATCTAAAGTTTTGAAAATTCAACTTTCCCTGAATAGATTCCAATTTACACCAGATGTTCGAATTCGACCAAGTGATCCCAAAATAAGCTCATTTTTGCTCTAGGAAGTATATTTTAGAAGTTATGGCCATCTAAAGTTTTGAAAAATCAACTTTCTCTGATTGGCTTTCAATTTACATCAGTTGTTTGTGTTCGACCAAGTGATTCGAAAATAATGTTATTTTTGCTCTAGGACGTATATTATAGAAGTAATGGCCATATAAAGTTTCGAAAAATCAACTTTCCCTGATTGCTTCCAATTTACATCAGTTAATCGTATTCGACCAAGTGATTCGAAAGTATGCTTATTTTTGCTCTAGAAAGTATATTTTAGAATAGTATTCGACCAAGTGATCCTAAACGATATGAATGGCACTACCACCGTTTTTGCCGGATTTAGGTTGAGTCCAACTTCGCTGCACCAATTATGGGTAGTGTTTATTCCTTTCTGTATTATGTTACAGAAAGTGTTTTCAAATACTCCTAGTAGGACGAGCACAATGGTACCTTTGTTTCCCTGGTACTGTATTGCCTCATCTTTAAGTCTTCTCAGGAGTTCCTCCACCAAGAGACTTCACAAAACTGGAGATAGCAGTCCTCCTTCAGCGCAGCCACTGGTTGTAGTAATAGTAACAGAGCTGTCCTTCACTTCTGCTATGAGCATACGGCGAAGGAAGGTGCCATCTGCTACTCTTTTGTTGTCGATGGTTCGACTGAGGATATTCCTCATTTGTTATGAAGCCGTATCAGTAGATATAACAGAGCCAATCAACGCTGGAAATACAAGCCTAGATGTTTCACACTTTTTGAAAAAACCCATCCCAAAGGGTTCACTCATGCTTCACAAATACAACGATTTGTGACTTCAAATCTTAAAAATCGTCTTATCATTTATGTTTAATACAGCTTTCTTATATTTTTCAAAGATTTTATTGTATGTTTCCGTTTTATTTCTTAAATAATTGAATGATTTCATTAAGTGGATCTATTGGATATCAAGTTGTTGCCGGCCTTTCAAATATATATATATGTATATCTTATCAAAAAGTACGATTTGGTTCGGTTAACTCACTATGCATATTGGTTTTTCATGCGTTTATTTTAATTACAATACTAAAATAATTTTTTTTGAAGTGTTCCCGGTTTTGGTATACATAAGTTTAGTAAGTATATCGTTAATTTAATTATCGTATAAAAGACTATGTATGTTTGCAGGTTGTGTATTGCTATAACTTGTTCTTAAAGCAGCAGCATTTGGAATAATTGGACTGGTTTTACAATTGAAAATGGCGTGCGTTGCGGTTTGATTTAGTTTTAAACACATATTTTATTTGGCTTAACTATTAACTTAGAATGTATAATGTACTGTTCGTCAAGGTTTTTAATATAAGACTCTAGTTGTGATTAATTAAGAAGCTGCTCTATTTGGACTAACTGTAGTTTGCTGAAACTAAAGTTTTTCACGCTGAATGTTTCGACAATTTCAATTGTTTAACTACTAACTTTGCGCTTGTAAATGAGTGTAGTTATTTATTTGCTTTTAAGTTGCTATTTTAACTATTCGTATGTGTATATGTGTATAATTGTTTTGTATAAATAGCTAACTTTTCTCTTTGAATTTTATTTTTTTTATTTTTCGTTTTTATATATGTACATATATAATTGTTTTACAATAAAGCCTGAGGCACATTTATTATTATGTTTTAATTTGAAATTCTTGTTTATGTTTAAAACGCGTCACAACAACAACAACTACATCAAATTAATAATTAAAGAATTAGCGAAGAAACGTTGTAATAATTTTACTTTGTTTTACAAACAAATTAACACCGAACTTTCAGCACGCTCTTTTAATGTTGAATCAATCAAATCATTGTAAAGTTCCAAATTAATTATTAAAGCTAAACTTTGTTCAACGCGCAAATATAGCAAGTACAGTTTTTAGGGCATCTAAAAAGTAACGCTTACGTAAGGCGTAAATTAGTTTTTTAAACATTAAAACATATTGATAACAAACAAACACTTAAAGCTAGCACATAAGATTGAATTATAGAAAAAGATAACAACTGAAATTAAAGAAAGTAATACAGTTGTTAATAAAATCGAAAGGTTTGTACATGCTTCTCATATCAAGAAGGCGCTTGTTACACGAAGCGATCTTTTCAAGCGAGAAAGTTCAAAAATCGCAAATATTACAGTTAATCCTATGCCGGGCTTACACTGGGGCACACAGCGTCACACTTCGTTGCCACAGTTCCTCTCCGTGTGACAATAGCTGACACATTTTGGGGAACAATCTGCCAACTGTAACCGCAATGTAAACAGCTCTGTCACAATAATGGATCAAATGAATAATTTTTCGGATGATTCTTTTTTACACTGTGACAATAAAAACGTTTACTTATGCGTTGAATTAAGATTCAAATAATAATAATGTTTGTGTGCGTCGAGCGGCAATTGTTTCTTGGGTTGCATCTATCAAAGAGCTATTTAAAGCCATGGAGGAGTACGAATATCTCTAGAATGTAGTCGCGGCGGGCTTAAAAAATCGTGACGCAAAAGATAGAAAATGGGGTATAGTGGCAGAGCAAGCCAACGCCAATAAAAAAGGTGCTGTTGGTGCTCTAAGAAAAGCAAACGCCGCCAATTGCAACCTTTTTTGTTTTGGTATTCATCTTTTCCAACGACAATAAGAATAATGACATGCACATTTCATGTTCGCTAACGTATGACTCTTTTCGTTGTTCTTGTTCACGAACTTGTTCATTGTTTACCATTTGCGATCCTCAGGCCACAGCGACATACAGTCATAATGTAAAAAGGTGTTTACACCAAAACATATTCATATGCTGTCACAGCCGTGTGTCCCCAATGTTAACACTTTCCACGTGTTACAGCAATTGACGCACACAGGCACACGTCACACTGTCATAGTGTCATACAGTGTAAACCCAGCATAACGGCTTGTTGTGTCAAAGAATTCAGTACATTTGCGACAAAAACACAAACTGAAACAGAATTTAAATATTTTGTACTCAATAGGCAACGAAACAGAAATAAGTACATTTGAAACAGGAGCAAGTACTTTTGACTTGCTTCTGTTTGTGCTCAACGTAAACTGTTATTGTTGTTATTTCACGGCATTCAGAAATTGCATTCCCGTTGTTTTTGTCGAAAAAAATGTAAAAAGGTAAATAAAAGTATGGAAAATACAAAAAATTAAGTGAAAAATGGCGAAAAGTTAAAGTTCAAGTTTGAAGAAGACAAACATATAATTGGTTTCGTCAAATCTAATGAAATTCTTTACAAAGTCAAGCACAAGAAGATCCGCGATGGTGAATCAAATACAAACAATTGCACATGGAAGAATTATATGCTTAAATTTAATAATAGTTTTGCATCTATATATAAAAACGCTAGCAAAAATTCAGTGTGGTACCGATTAAATATCAAAAACGCAACTTTTTTAGGTGAAACCTAAACCATTCGAAAGATAAAATGATTGCGTTTTGCAGAATATACGTTTAACCTGGCTACGTTGAGTTTTAGACAGATGAAAATTGATTTAAAGTGATAAATGTACTGTATACGTTAGATAAAAAACAACAACAAACTCCATTGTACACACAAACGTTGTTATTTCATGTTTTCTTCTCTCTTTTTGGTAATGAGCTGAGAGCGTGAATGAAGTCGTCGAATGTCGACAACAACGCGAATACTAGTTTTTAGAACGACACAAAGACTTAACGCAGTACACGATACGAATGTTCATGTCTAAGCTACATTCTGTTTCCGCTCTTTGTTGCACACCTTAAAAAAAATGGAAACAGAAACTGAAATTGAGTGTGTTTCAGTTCTTTGTCACAACGAGCCTTAAGTAAAAATTCAGTGTGGTACCGATTACTTCGCAATAACGCAACTTTTTCAGGTGAAACGTAAACCAGTCGAAAGCTAAAATGACGAAATTGGATAATCACCTGCATACGTTCGAAGAAGAAACAACAACAAAATTGTTATTTCATGTTTTCTTTTTCGGAAATGAAAAAGGAGTCAATGCGAGGTATTTGGTACCGGGAGGTTGTGTTTCGTGCCACTTGCAGCAAAAAGCCGTGAGGAACAACGCAACACTGAATTGCACTTTACAACACTTTGCACAAAATCTCGCTCGATATTAGAATGCATTCTATTATGAAATATCAAAGTGCCTGAAAGTAACAGAGTGGAATCCTGGACCGTTAAAAAATTCCAAATTTTTCTTGAGAAGCGACCACTTGTGTTGCTGGCTCTTTCAGACCGACTCCCTCGTAGGCAAAATTGAGAGAGTAAAAAAACGCACATGTATGCACTGTCGCTTTTAAGCATGTCGACTCAATGTAACGGTCAAGGATTCCTCCTCTATTAAATTTCATGCTCTTTGATGAAGTATGTTGCATAGGATGGATTGCAGTCGAGACAACATACAATATATCGCCCATATTGCCTCGCTTGAAAATCTCGCTTCGTGTAACAGGCGGTTAACTATTAGCGGAAAAGTAAGCAAAAAATATAATTAAAAACTAAACGGATCAAAATGCACATTAATCTAAAATCATTTTAGTAGCTACATAAATTTAAAAACTGTGCAATACTTGCAATGACATACAAATACACACATAAATTTGATAACTATTTATCAACTACCAAACACCGGTTCTGAATGCCCTTAACAAATACTTATATAACTACATTTGTACATAAATATTCTAAGCTCAACACCTGAGTTTTTCACCACATGTCAAGCGGCTACACAGCACAACATAAACTTGTTTACCGAGTTCTCTTTTAGCTGAATATTTTGTTTCAAACGCTAGTCCAATATGCGAAGCATATTTTCCTAAACTCTCCTAAACTAAACAACAAGACTGCTCAAAACTTTAAAATCCTGGAGACGTCCATTTTGAACATTTTTGCACAAATATAGATGTTTTCAATAACAAAATAACTTTTTTTTGGAGGTTTTCAAAACCATCTCCACACAGCTGTATTTTTAAGTGCAAATTTCAGAAAATATTATTTAACTGTTGTTTTCAGGGTTTCAAACCGAAACTTATTTCGGATAACGTTAAAGTTGTTTCGGTTTATCGGTTATACCGGTTGACATACAAAAACCAAAGAGCATGAAAGTAATACACTGTGATGGATTCGTGAACCGTAAAAAGTTTAAAATTTTTGCTAAAAAGCTACCATTTGCAAGACAATGTACGAGTGATGCTGCTTGTGTTGCTCTCTCTGTGCGACCGACTCACTCGTAGCTAAAATTGGGAAAAAAAAACCTACATGTCTTGGGAATGGTCGCTTTTCAGCAAGTCGACTCAATGTAGCGGCCAAGGATTCCGCTCTATTTATTTCATGCATCGTTATGCAAAAGTTTTGTTGCTTATTGTTTTATGCTGTAGATTCTTTTCTAATTGAGCAAAACTAAAGAGTGCACTAAAAGGACACTCATATAACTCGATTTACCTAATGGCTTGCTATAAATAAATGAAGACGTAGATCAAAATAACGTTTTGGAAAATACAAGGTTGTAATTAAGTGTATGATACACTACAAAAAAACTGTATTGAAAGGCATAAAAAATAAGCAAAAATAAGAGTCTAGAATTCTGACACATTTGATTTGAGAATTTCATTCAAGAGAATTTGTATAACATCGCCTAGAGTAATTCGCTGCGAAGTTCTGCTCTAAATTGATAAAAGATCGATTTGCTTGCTGACAACTTCCAGTGGCAGAAGAGTTTAATGATGCTGTAATTAGCAAACGAAAATTCTTCAAAGTTTTCTCAGAGCGGAATTAAATATCTATAATATAAGTAGGCTAAAAAGTATTTTCGCATTTGACTTTTGAATTAAAAAATTTATGGAATTTGCATTAAAAAACATTTGGCAACACTTTTGCATAACAGAAGCTTAAGCTCAAGGGTCAGATTAAACTATTTCTAATGAACGATTGAAGTACATTTTATATCAAGGTTTGCTTTATTGCAGCACTAGCGTTTTCTTTAAAACCCAGTTCACATATATAATGTTTAAAATATAGCTTAGAACTTCATTCAGTTTAAGTCCTAATTTGTTGTGCTGTGTTATTACAACTTTTGTCAAGGGCAAAAACAGAAGCAACTTCGTAGCTAAGCCGAAGTTCTGACAATATTATAACACTGGTACATTTATTACATTTAAATTTGTATGCATTTATATCTTTGTTTTTAAAACCGCTGCACGTTTACATCATTCAGACTTTAAGTTCGTTTCGTTTGTAAGGTTGTTTCATTACTATAATGATTATTATTTATACTCTTGTTTTATAGAAGCTTGGCAAATTAAAAACGGTCAACATTAAAAACTATACAACTAGAAGACATTTGCAGTCACTTTTTTCAAAACAACTGTCCAGAAACTTTTAGTTTGTTCAAAAGTACAAATATATATATATATATATATATGTATATACATAGTTAATAACAATATGCATTCATATGCATGGGGTGTAACAAGGACCTGAGGGTGGGTGGTTTCACTTACACAAAAAAAAAAAACAAAAACAAAAGATTAGACGAAAAAACCTTGTTGACATTGACTTTAAAATTGCTTGCGTAGACGTTTGAAACCGGTTTTTTTTGGAGCCTAAGTTATAGTTAGTAATTTTGTTTTTTTTTTAGTTATAGAGTTAGTTCTTAAAGGGTTATAGGAAAGCTAATTTTAAAGACTGTGAAGAGAAAGCTCTGTGTGTGCTGCAAGTTTCGACTTCTAGCATCAAAATATGCAAAACCTTCAGTTCTGATAAAAACTTTAGCTACACATAGATAAACATGGTACTCACTTACGGCACATTTGCTCAAGGTTTGTTAACTCCTATTTAAATTGGTATCTTATCTTCTTAATCGATTGTTTTGTCACATATTCGGTAGGCACAGCTTCATCTGTAAAGCGTTATTTGATCGAAAACTTCAAATGGCTTTTATTCCTTGTTTTAAGGTAATCAGGTAAGCGATTTGAACTTTTACTTTTAGAAGCAGCTAGATTTAATTCTCAAAATGATGTTTTATGCACTCCGGATATCTTTAGTTCTTTATCATTCATATTCGACTTCAAGCCAAACTCGAATCATTTCCGTCTTTGATCAATTAATGCAATGCTGTTTTTTCCAGACAAGTTTAAGCCAAACCTTGAGCAAAACCGTTTTTGGATTGCTGTTTGGTATTTACAAGTTATCCACATGCTGCAGCAAACAAGCCACCACAGTGGGCGAAGCCGTGCTCTTAATCGGCTGTTCCTGCGCATCCACCTTGTTGTGACCATTGTTGATTTTCCCAGTCGTTGGAGCTTTCTCTTCATGCAAATCCTACAAATTATCGAGTATATCGGTAGCGCCAATCATGGCCTCGACATCGGTGCTGGTCGGTGCACTATCATCGATCAGTGTGTCCACACCCAGGCTGTCAGTGCCGGGTCCACCAAAGGCTGACGAGGGAATGCTATCAATGGTATTGCCATTGATTAAAAAATCGCGATGCAACTCCGTGGGGCTATAACGAAAGCAAGGCGTTGTTATAGGCGTTGTTGGCATGGATTTCGATATATCCAATGCATTACGCGCACCATACTGATGTCCATATGCAGCACTGGCGCCAGCTGAGCCCCAGTTTAGTACAGGCGACATATTAAAGTCATCATTGCGACGATTAAAGAATATGTTGTTATCGCCAGTAGCAGTTCCGCTTGCATTGTTGTTATTCACGTTGTTGCCAAAATGATTTTGCTGATGATGTGGCAGCGGCGTGGATGGCACTGATCTAGAAATAATGCTGCCACCAAAACTATTCGGTATGCTGCCTCCGCCACTGCTGTAGCCGGAGGAGGAGCCCGCTGAAGAGCTGCATGTCGTTGCTGTTTGCTGTGAATGCTGGTTCGCAATGCTACTAAACTTGTTAAAGCTGGGCGATAATAGAGCACTTACATCAACATTGTAGAGCAGCTCAGTTGTAGCTACATCTCTTACGTCCGGCTGTTGACTGTTGCTGTTTTCGGAGTAAAGCGCCTCGTTTATCGTACTAGTTTCAACGCTCATATAGTCGGAGCTTGACAGTGCCTGAAAACTGGCATTGTTCAGATGTCGATTGAAAGTGGGCGATGCATTGCGTTGCAGCTGCGAGAGTGGCACAGATTGCGAGCGTTGCGTTTCATTTAATGGCGTTAGCTGTATGTCCATTTCGCCGCTGGCCAAAGCGAGGCTGGTCTCCAAATCCATAGAGTTTTGATCCGCAAGCAGTGCTACATTGTTTTGATCATTGAAATTGCTGGTTGTGGCATTATTTACGGCACCGCTAAATGACCAATTGGCACCCATACACTGCTGGAGCACCGAAGGACTAGGCGGTGCCGAGGCAGAAGTGCTAATTGGATAGCTATACACATAGTTGCGTCGTCTTCTATGAGCACCAATCATGGGATCACCATTGCCATCAGCATCAAAGTCTAGGGATTGCTGTTTGGTTAATAAATTGGAGCGTTGACGCATGCGTGTAATTCCAGGACTGGCAAAGCAGTTTGTTGCACCAGATATAGCTGTTGCTACTGTTGAGCTTGAAGCAGTTAAGTTGGTTACGTTGTTATTGTTGTTAATGTTGTTATTGGGCGCTCCATTGATATTGGGCGATATGGGCAAAAATATGCAGTTCTTGTTGTTGCCGTTGCTGGATGCATTAGTCAAACTGATTTTACGCTTGTTGTTGTTCGTTGTTGGCGCTTGTTTATGCCTTTGTCGTTGTTGTAACTGTTGATGCTTTTGTGACATTAGAGCCAGAGACGCTGAGGCAGAACCCACAACATTTGTTGTTGTTGTCGTTGGATGGCTGACATTGGGCAACAGCGTGGACATGCCCATAGTAATGGGCGTTGTCATATTACCTGTTTTGCGCAACAATGATGCCTGCTGTGGCATTGCTTTGAAGCCAGTCAATGGCGTTATTTCACCTATTGTTGCTGTTACTTCATTGGCTTTCGTTGTTGCTGTTGTTGTCAGTGCAGCCAACTGCATTGCTTGTGGATTTCTATTCTCTACTGCAGCATCTAAGGAATTCAGTTGTTTTTCCTCAGCGTCTCCCATCGGAAAATATTGAAGCAACTCGGTATCGGGTCCCTCAGAGTTTTCCTCCTCCCCAGGCAAAAAGTAATCATCCAATTCGTGTTTGTCCATATTACATATGCTAATTACACGTTCTCGCGGCAAACCTAAATTCTCCGGCAAGTCCGAGTCAACGGCAGCTGCAGCAGCCGCATTCTCAGCTGCCATTATGCGCTTAGCTCTCAGCAAAGCCATATTACGTGAAGCCACCTTTGGCGTTACTTCCAAACTGCTCGAAGGACTCACAGAACTGACATTATTCATTTGCGCTGGAGGACCCATTGAAAGTTGGGTTCCAGGCGGCACTGGACTGCTGCCAGCCACAACTAACGTTGAGTTGGACGACGGCACTAAAAGTGTACCGCCTGGTGGCGGCGTAGCGGCCGTTGTAGTTATGATAGGTGGTACCTGTAGAGTCGTACCTACTACTGCAGCGCCACTGGGCGAATTGCTCCAAAAGCCTTTGGTTTGCTGTGCCTTTAGTACTTTTTTGCAAAATATGTTAGATGTATTGTAGTCCTCTACCTCATTCTTTATGATTGCCGATGTTGGCGATGCCGCGCCAGGCGGCACTTGCATTTGTTCTAATGACAATGCAGCTTGTGTGGCTGGGGTTAGCTCCATTATTTTAGGAGTCAGATTGCGCACTGCACCGCGTGTTTGCAGATTGTTAATGCTCTGTGTCGGCAACTTGGCCACCACGCTCCGTTGATCTGTGGCCAGATTCATAGGCATTATTTGTTGCTGTGCTGCCATTAAGTAACTATCGCTGCGCAACGCGTGTTGAGCCACTGGCGCCGCATTCAAAGATAGCGTTTGTGATTGTTGCTGTATGGGCGAGTCTATAATCTCCTGCTTTATTTTTACCAGTTTCAACGAATTTTGATCCTCTTCTAAGGCAGCTGCTTCAATAGCGGTTGCCTCTTGACTGCTGTTAGCATCTTGCGCCGGAGTTAGCTGATTGCAGCTGGACTCGCTTGATGATGATCCTTTGCGTTTCTTCTTGCGCCGCTTTTTTAAGGGTCCCATGTCCTAGATAATCATAAAATAATTAGAAAAGAAGGACAAACCTTTGGTTTAAAACTTTTATACTTTTCATACAATTACATATATTATCTATTTCCAATAAAATTGGCGTGGAACGGAAGCAGAATATTTCTACTATTCCTTGTATGAATTGTATAAAAGTACTACTTTTAATATAAATGTAAACTTACAGCCAACAAACGCTTTTCCTTTGGTTCTCTGGGTGTGTATTTCTTTGCTGTCATGCGTCCCATGGCATTAGCATTATGCGAAATATTTCCAGCAACTGTTCCATTGTTTCCTTTGATGCGTGTAGCCAAATCCTGCATATTATCGACTTTGATGTTAAGCAACTTTTCAGCCCAACTTTTCACTACATCCCAAGAGTCCCCGTCAGCATGTATACCACGGCCCATGGCGCTGCTGTTTGGTTCCAAACTGCTAGCAATTTCTTCACTAACCAAAGATTTGTCATCTTTCGACAATTGGGGCAACTGCGGTGGCGTTAGTTTCGTTGTCTTGCGCATGGCCGCATAACAGTAGCGAGAATTACCCCGCGTGCCAAGGCGACGCGGACGCACGCCGGGAAACACTTGTTTCATTACCTTTCCAAAATCAGCTGTAGAGAGAGGCTTAATGCTTAGCCGTTCGCAGTAGGCGCTGTTTTTAAAAAAAAAAAGGAACTTTTAATTTTTAGCTTTTGAAGTGTAGATTTTTTAATATCCAGTTTAAATCTTAATCTTTTAGCAGCATTTTGCAATTCTAACCATCTAGATAAGCAGTTACCCTTATTTAAGTGGTTTCTGAATCTGATGCTTAGTTGTAAACATTAAACTGGACATTAAAAAAAAAAGCAGGCTTGAGCATCTGACAACTTACATATAATCATTGTAAACGTCCTGCTTTGGTATGGAAACCTGCGCATCGTGTTCCAGATGTGAGCGCACCCAATTAATAGTATGATTTATTTCAGAGCGCGTTCCAAGCGGATTTTGTGGTTGCCTCAAGGGATCCGTATCGGCGCTCTCGCCCGGCAAGCGTAAGTATAGAAAAAGTTTCTCCACGGGTTTCAATGTGCCAACACGCTCCAGTATTTGTGAAATTTGCAATTTTGCGTTATCGCTTTGAAAAGAAAAGTGATAAAAGCATTAAAACTGGTTCGATATGCTAAAAACGTGTTTGCTTACTCTAAGCTGGCTTCAATGACTTCATGCACGCGTCGCATTTTGTCTTCATTTGTACCGGCAGGCAATAGCACTCCGGGTAACTGTGCCGACGAGCTGGCTAGAGCATTCATAACATTTTCAGCAATAGTGGAATTGATAACGCCACTGGTAGCGCCGCTAGCAACCGCAGTGCTGCTACAGGAGTTGTCACTGTGATGTCTTTGAAGCGGGGCAGCATTTTGTCCAACTGCGATGGCCTGGTTGCCAGTTGCATTTGGCGAGACAGCGGCAACGTTTGCATTGGCTGCACTCATGGCATTCATGATTTTTCCCAATTCCATTTGCTGTGCTGTATTAAAACCAAAGACATTTACAAAAGGCAGTCCTGGATTGCCACTGGCAAAGGGATTTGTTGTTAGCACAGTTGTGGCAGAGGCTGCAGAATTTGTACTCGGAAACGTGGGCGGCACAAAGCCGCTGGGAGCAGGTACAGGTACATTTAAAGACGCGGGCGTGGCGAGCACTGTGGGGGACAGCTGAGGCTGTGCTGAAGCAGAGGTTGCAACAGCAGCTAGAGTTGCAGCGTTGCCATGAATAGACGGCGCCTGAAAGCGTCCCGATGTATATGGTACTTCCGGGTGTGTTGCTTGCATATGCAAGCCCGGTATGCTACAATTTACGTAGGGGCTGCCAGTGGCTGCAATTTGATGTTTCTGGAGCGACGATGCTGTTGTTGCCGCACCTTCTGCTGATTTCGACCACTGCGCACCGATTTGTCCATGCTTCTCGGACATGTTAGGGGAGCGGCGACTCCTCTGGGCTGGTTTGAGACTATTGCGGCTTGTGTGCAGTAAACAACAAACCAGCCTCGGTTTCCTACGCGCACTTTTACTTAAAGCCCGCCCCACTTGTTGTTGTTATTTTAGTTGGATTAAAATGAATCAATATCTAGTGTTTTAATTGGCTTAAAATAGTAACACATAAGCTTCCGCGTGCTTAGGAGATGAAGATTGCGAAGTCGATAATAACTGGCGCGACGACGACGACAACGACGGAAGATACGGATGCGAGATAATAAACCATTTTCGTTGCTGCTGGCGTGCAATTTGTGTAACCAAGAATGTGGCGCGCAAACGTTTTGTGATATATTATTTAACGTAAACGAATGTAACTTTTTTATGATAGACTTGCACATTATTTTCTAATAAGACAATTACAAGACAAAATGGAATAATCCATTTTTTCGCAGGCGATAAGAAATAAATATCTGCGTCTCGAAAAATACCATTAAGCTGCCAACTTTTGTCAAATGAGTAACGTACTAAATTAAGCCAAGAAAGCAAATGTAAACACTGTGTTGCATTTTGATGATTCCATTTTGAAAATCATTAATTATTTAAACATAACTAATTTATTAATGTGTTTATCCTTTAATTTATGTTTTATAGATGCTTTATGATTTTTTTCTTATATACAAACTTTTTATTTATGCAGCCTTTATTCGATAACTGACGCGAATATTTTTTCTTAGGCATTATTATCGCTACTGTCAAAATGGCGATTTATGTGTAGAAAATAAAGGCACACTTTATACAACACTTTTAAGAGTTAAAATAATTAACACTAAAATACAACGGGCGGCGCAAATTTCCAATTATCAGTAAGCAATAGAGCAATTTTGGCAATTTGCAAAAATGCGCATAGAACTTGGACCCAAAACGTGCAGGGTATGCTTGGAGCCAAACGAGCGCTTGCAACGAATAGACGAATCACGGGAGGAAGGCGAGGAGACGCCAAATGAAATGCTTTGTCAACTGCTGGGAGTTTCATATAGCAAAGTAAGACTGAGCTTAAATAAACATAAACAAGTTAAAAATAAATTTTTTCTAGCTCAACGGCAGGGAACATATTCCTGAAAATATTTGTAAACCATGTAAAGTGGAGCTAAATATGGCATACCAATTTCGGGAGAAGGCGCTTCGCAAGCAGAACGAAATGGAAGATTATTGTCGTGAAATCGGAGCTTGGGATGACGTTGATGATGTTTTGATCAAGGAAGAGGGGCAATCATATTCCCAACATGAAGACGAAGAAATGGATAATTTGGTGTACGATGAAGTTGTTGCCAATGACGGCAAGGAAGATGACTATCTGGAAGTCGAATCGAGCGAGCAGCAAGAAACCATAACTGGTGATATTGAGTATTTAGATGAAAACTATATTGAATTGGATCCAGACCAGGAGGAAGTTGTGCTCGAAAGTTCTGTCAATTCACCTGGTAGGTTAATTCGTTCCCGTCAAATTACAATAAAGCAAAAATTAAAGAGTCGCCGCACACGTAAGGGAGCCCCTTTTGTACAGACACCTTATGGTGAAAAAGGTGGCTATATATGCGATATTTGTGGCAATTTTTACGAAAAACGTGGACGCATGATGGAACATAGGCGGCGCCACGATGCTGTGTACCAGTATCAATGCGAGTAAGTTTTAAGCTAGTATATTAACTGAAAACTATGGTAATTAACACTTCCTATTATAGACTGTGCGAAGAAAAGTTTCAGGTGCGTGAGCAACTACGCAAGCATATGTACTCCCATACCGGTAGCAAGCCATTTAAATGCAGCTATTGCAGTCGTCAGTTTTTCTATGAAAGCGTGCTTAAAGCACACGAGAAGTAAGTAACGTTGATCCGTTCTCAACTAAACCGTTCTTAAAATTTTGTTGCCTTTCAGTGTGCATCGCGGAGTCAAGCCGTATGTGTGCAAAGTCTGCGACAAGGCTTTTGCATACGCCCACTCATTGACCAAGCACGAGCTCATACATTCGGACATTAAACAATACCATTGTTCATATTGTAAAAAAGATTTTAGATTATTGCATCATATGCGTCAACATGAGGAGACTAAATGTCATCTGAATGCAGTAATGCTACACAATAGCATGCGCTTTAACGAGTTCAGAGAAGATCAGGAGCAGGAGGTAGATCTGCTAGGTGAAGAAGAGTTAAATACCGACGATAGAAAGAACCTTGCTATGTAAATCATTTCGTAGTCAATTCCTTATGTGAGGAGGTCCTCTAGTTCTGAAAACATAATTTTTCTTTATACTTAATTATGTATTTTGGCTTTACTGCAGCATGAACTTGTTAATTTTTAAACTATCCAAAATGTTTGAAATTACATTACCACATTTGGTTGAAAACGTTTTTTATTAGTTTAGAAGTAATTCAAAGTAGTTCCATATTCAGGGAACCTTCATACACAAAAATAAGCATGAATGACGGTTTGTCTATTTATATATTCTTTATTTTAAACGTATCCTATAAATAAATAAAATATTAAAATACATCAATTAGATGGCTAAGAAGCTGCGTCTAAAATCAATGTCGCAGGAATTTCTATAATGACCAATCTTGCGGTTGCTCATCTGACGAAATCTACGCATAGCTTCATGTATTTCTTGTACGCTTATGGGCTTGACCACCTCCATGCCACGCCCCTGAGTAACCTCAGGACACACGTGCATCATGGCTGGGCTACCGCCAGCTGAAGTAACACGACTATAGGGCTCAGTGGCACGATTGTCCGAGTTGAGACGTGTCAAAATTGAGTAGTCCACAATGGCCGCGATTGTTTCATGTGCCAAATAGGCTAAGATGTTCATAGTGGGTGTGGGTATGCGCAAGTCGGCAGGCAGATCCAAGAAACGACGAAATTTGTTTTTAATTTTTTCGCCATGCCGACAGTAGAAGGAAGTCTTTCGGGCCTCATTAAATTCCAGATATTGCTGACCTGTAAGAATTTGGGAAATACGATCCGCACGGAATAAGCGTCGCATACGATCCTCGTCGTGCAGTTCATGCACTTCAATAGCCAACTCTTCGTCCTCTTCCTGCTGCTCCAGATCGTCAACAAAGTCTTGTGGCCGTCCAGTTCGTATGCTCAGAAATCTTTTCAATATGCGCATATCTTTTAAATGTTTCCGCATTCTGGCAATTCTTACAGGATGGTTACGCATAAGAAACTCAAAGTCAGCTTGGGAAGGACAGGGATTTTTTTTGCGTCGCATTGCAACTAAAGATGCTTCGTTAAAGATGCCACGCAATTGTTGCTGCAGTATCTGTTCCACCAGCTTGACACTTGCAGCACGCGGTTGATCGCTATCTCCAAAACTGCGCATAATGTCAGCAATCTCAGTAAGCAAGGAAACGGGTGCATCATCGGGTATATGAACTGTAGACGCTATATTGGCACTGGTAGTTGGCGCAGGTGCTGGTGCTGCTACTGCTACTTGTTGAGGTATATTGCTGCCCTGCAGAAGAATGACCTGGCGATGCACAGGCTTGATGTCATCCTGGTTATGCAGCTGCAATTGGGGTGGCGTTGGATTAGGTGTCGGTGCAGGCGTCATTGGCAAAATGGGCGATGCAGCGCCGGTTGCCAAATCATTCGATGCAACGGACACCGAATTTTGGCGTATTACGCGCTTTGCGTTGTAATTCATGTTTTAGTAAATTAAACGAATCTCTGTGCATTAGCTCAATAGCGATTGACAAATTGACATTACTAAAATCGATATGTAGTTTTGATGATTGCAATTGTTATCGTCGGCACATCGAAGTGTAGTCGTTGTTCGATATGCGCACCACCATTTTTGTTTGGACAATGGAGAATCTTAGATATTAATTAGGTACATGGTAAAAAAAGGATTTTGAGCTATTTAACTTACAAAAAAATATGTTCAATGGCATGGTGAGAACTATACGCGACAGCATTGTCGGTACTTATCCATCCTGCCATGTGAATACACGCTTGGAAGAGCGTCGTGCTAAAGCACGGGCACTGCGCCAGGAGCGTAGACGAAAACCGGACAAACCCGACGATTTTGTTACTTATGAGGATTCGGGCAGTGATGAGGAAACTCCACAACAACAAGATGAAGTGCTGAATACATCCTACAATCTTTGCGATTACTTGCGCAGTAGAGAAAGTTCACTATGTGACGTACGTACAAAACAATGAAAATATAATACCGTATTCAATATTTGATCTTTACAGCGTCGTAGTGTTAATGTGGAGTACACGAGTCGCTATGTATTGACCCATGATATGTTGCGCGAGACGCAGATTAATCTGGGTTACATTAACAAGGTCTTTTGTTCCAAGTGGCTAAGCAATCGTCAGGTGGTATTTGGTACTAAGTGCAATAAATTACTCGTCTATGATGTAAATATGCGGCGCGTAGACGCAATACCCACGCTTTCCAATAGTCGTGCCAATCATCCGGAAATACAAGGTGGCCTACACGCAATTGAGATTAATCCAAGTCGGTCATTTTTGGCAACGGGTGCACGAAATTCTTCCGACATTGCCGTATATCGTTTGCCCACACTCGACCCGGTTTGCGTGGGCGAGAACGGTCATCGCGACTTGATTATGGGAATGTGTTGGCTAGACGATCAGTTTCTGGTTTCAGGATCGAAGGATTCACGGATGGCGCTATGGCGTATCAACGAAGAGCATATGGATTTTCCAGACGGCGGCGAAGAAGCTTGCCCCACCTTTGCAACTATACAAGCTTTGAGTGTTAAAGAAGTGCGAACGGCGCAACGGGTAAGTGTTTTACCAGCTTTGTATGAATCATTAAGCAACCGCTGTCTTTCTCTTTTGTCGGCAGATACGTTCTCTTTGCTTTAATAAAGAATTTAAAGAGATAGCGGCTTTATCACTAAATGGCTACATACACATTTTCAATGCGGAAACATTTAAACAGACTCTCTCGCGCAAGCTGCCCAACTGCCAAGACAACGTAAGCATTGCCTATCACAGCGATGGCCTCTACGCTGTCGGTTGTCGTTCCTATACCATACTGCTCGATGCACGCACCCTGCAAACTATTAAAAAGATCACTTCACGCTACAGCGGGTGCGGCATACGTGCGACCTCCTTTGAGGGCAATCTACTAACCGTTGGTACTGGCTTAGGCATGCTCCTATTTTACGACATACGCGCCGGCAAATATTTGGAGAGCAGTGTGAATGCTTCTCGAACTGTAGCGCTTAAGTGCAGTAAAGGCATTGTGGTAAGTAAACACCTTTTCGTTTTACTACTATGAAGTTTTTAAAATACCCAATATATCTTTTTTCAGTATCCCGAGGATGAAATGGATGGTTTTCAGCAGGTCAAATATGTGCCTGCCATATATACACATTGCTATGATAGCACTCGAATGCGTTTGTTTGCCGCTGGAGGACCACTGCCTGCCACACTGGTGGGAAACTATGCGGGCGTTTGGCAATAGTTTTTGGGGCTTGTAATGGCATGTCATTAAAACTGATTAGTATTTAAGCAAACGTCGATTTTGATTTCATAGCTACTTATTTTACGTTATCCAACTGTTCAGCTATAATGCCAACGCCCACTTTGGGCGTCAATTGTGATTTATTTGATTTTCAGCTAACTTGACTTTAATTTTGTTTAAGTATACAAGTATTTGTTTCTGTGCACAACAATAGTGTGCATAAATTGCGCATAGGTTTAGCTAATTATTGCTCCTATTTATACACTTTAAATATATTATACATTTTGTAAATTGACATTTAAGTACGAATATAATATATGGTAGAATTGATTATATTAATAGTCTGATCTATGGTAATAGAATTTGAATAAATTTAACTATTGCATAAAAAATAGTCAAATTTCACTTAATGAGCAGAGACACACAAAGGCTTAGTCTTTCATTATATTTATATATACATATGTATATATTGCTTGCCATAGAGGCTTGTAGAAGGCGCCCCATGTATAAAGTTTATTACAATTACAACAATTAATTTGAAAATACATATATAAATTACATATTACGTACAAGTTTTAACAATACCCATTTACAAGATTTACAAAATTTACAAACTGGTCTCATTTTACTGAACCATAATACACATGAATACACACATTAACCGAAGAGCTAACGAACATTAACTAATTATTGTTATTACTGTTTGCGCCTCCACTCCATCCTGTCAGAAAACTAGACCATCCACGATTACTGCCATCATTGGACACTGTATTTATACATGTATTTATTAAAAGAAATTATTTTGCAAAACCAAAGCGAATAGCGAGCGGTAAAGCCAGCGTCAACTTACTCTTTTGACCTTTGGCTGCACAGTTAAGCATTTCAATTTCGCTGTTACTTAGGCGTAAAATATTATTCAGCACGGGCACCAAACGAGTGCGCTCATCAACGCTATTCAAGGTTACAAACTGCAAATAAGGACTCGCATTATTATCAGCTAAACATTTCCATCTTTCTGAGCTTACCTTTAGAAATACGTTCTTCAAATACTCCGAATTGTGCATATGCTGCTCCCGTTCTTCAGAGCGCTCTTGACGCCTCAATTCTTCTTTCAGCATATCGTTCATTTGCGTAAGCCTAGCCAAATCCTGCTCATTCTCAGCTAGCAATGATGTTAAATGGCGCACACGACTTTCCTGAATACCCAAACGCTCCTTGGTGGCCTGCAATGCGCTCTGTGCTTGCTGTATGCTTGCATATTCAACATGGTTTTCTAGTTCCACATCGTCATCCTGCATGCTTACACTACGTCCAAAATGGCTGATGGTGGTGACTGTGTCACTGCTAATCGCATTGAGTGATGTATTGAGAAGCTCATCCAAAGGCATAAAGTCATGAGAACGCCGCGAGGAAGTAGAAATTTTGCGTTGTGCTGCTAATTGATTTATAGTTTCGTTGGAGTAATCACCAGTGTGATCATGCTCCATGAGCAAGTAATCAATCTTGCTTTGCTCATTGCTTTTAGTTGCAACAGCTGGAGCTGCGGATGTAGTTTTTGAAGCAACGCTTGGCAGTGCGGTAGGAACAAAGTGTATTGCCTGCTGCGCTTGATCCAGCTGATTTTGCAGCTTCTGTACTTGCAATTTATGTGAGTTATCCATCTGATCGATTTGCTGACGTTGCTGTTGTATTTGCTCTTGTTTTTGCTGCAATTGACGTTGGTTTTCCTGAGCCATAGCATCGTTTTGTTGACGTAAATCTTCAATCAAAACCATGAGTTCCTTGCTGCGACGCTGTAGATTCGTGTTGCCGTCTTGCAGTAGTTCCATTTGCTTCTCCAGCTGTACCAAATGCTTGGCCTGCTGTTCATTGCGCGCTCGTAAGTTCTGCTCATTGGTACGCAGCATAACTACTTCCTCTTGCAGTTCGTATTCCTTGTCGGATCCTTTGTTTTGATTCTTGCGTAAAACTGTCTGGGCCTTGACCTTATAGTCCTGATATTCAACGCGCAAAAGCTCATTTGCGCGCTCTGCTTTAAGCAGCGCCGACTCCAGCTCGCCCATGGCATTCAGACGTGATTGCAGCTCCTGCGAAGTTGTGCTCATCATTTTGTTGGACTTTTGTAGCATTTCCTCATATTGTTGCGCGCTTGTGGCCAGCTGCAAGCGAAGATCGTCTACCTCCAGTTTCAACTTCTCCACATTTTGCTCTAGTTCCTTGTTGTGTACTATAGCTTGTTGCTGGCTATGCACAGCATCTTTGACTTGGGTCTGCATGCGATCAATTTGCTCTTTCAGCTGTTTGGCATGCGCTGCCTCAGCATTCTTATCTGCCTCTAAGATTTCAATTTCCTTTCGCAGCTGCACAATCGTGTTCTCTTTTGCAAGCAGCACTTCATTCAGCGTATCTAGTTCATTCGACTTGAGCGACAGCTTGGCACTGACCTCGGTAAGCGACTTCTCGGCCGCTTCAATTTCTAGATTAAGAACACTTGTATTCTTGCCCTTTGATTTCAGCTTTTGATTTTCAGCACGCGCCGCATTGAGATCCTGCTGCATCTGTGTTTGAGCTAATTTTATAGACTCCACTTCAGCTTTCATCTCTTCACTGGCAGCGGCCTGCTCATCTAGCTGCTTGATTTGCTGTGTTTGCTCTTGAAGTTTCTTTTTCAGCTTGGCCGTCAAAGCACGCAACTTATGGTATTTCTCCTCGTATCCATCGTCTAGCTCACGTAAGCGCTGCAGTTCCTCGGCGCGTGATATGGTGGAAGTAGAGAGGACATCGCTTTGCGCATCTGCATTCGCATGCTGCTGCAGCTCCTGTTCAAGTTCGCCAATTCTAGCTTGCAGCTCTTCAAGCTGTTGGCATTTTATTTGCAATGCCTGCTTTTCTTGCTCCACCTTGGCTTCCAGTTCCTTATGCTTTACAGATACATTCTTAGCTTCCAGTGCTTGCTGTTCCTGCATGCGAGAAATAACATCACCACGCGCTTTAAGCGCCTCATTAAGCTCACGCATTTCGGCAAGCAACTCACTATGCTCGGCCTCCTTTTGCTGATATCGCGCCTGAACATCCTTAAGCTGCTCCATAAGCTGCTGCTGATGCTTTGTCTTGTGCGCCTTTTTGTGCACTTCCTCCTGCAATTTGGCCACTGTTGCCTGACTGGCCTCCAGTTGTGCTTTAAGCTCGGCGTATTCGTTGTGTTGCGCACGCACTTGACGTGTCGACATCTTTCCGGCATTGTCCTGCATCTGCACCTTTAGATCTTGCAGTTCCTGTTGCATACGCTGTTGCTCCAAATGTTGCTGGCTACGCTCCTGCTTTAAAATCTCGGTTAGGTTTTGCATTCGGCAAAGTTTACTTGATAGCTTATTGACATCATGCTCATTTACTGCGGGCTGCTTTAGTTGTTCCTTGACAATCAACGTCAAACGTTCCATGTCGTTCAATTTCGTCAAAATACCATTTATATCAAGCTTCTGCTGTGACTTTTCCTGCTGCTGTTGTTGTTGCTTTACTACTAGGGCTAGGCGCTCTAACTCATTAATACGCATCACCAACTTGGATTTGTGTAAATTATCAGCTTGATTATTGTCATTTGTCATCAATTGACTTCTGAGCTGTTCGTTTTCTTGCTGTAGTGTCGTCATTTTGGCGCACAGCAACTGCGAAGCTTTGACAATCTCTTGCTGCCATTTGGATACAGAAGCCGCATATTCGTGCTGTGTTTCTAGCAGCACGCATTTGCACTGCTTAAGGTTCTTAAGTTTACGATGCACATCGATAAAACGATCCTTAAGCGCATTAAACTTTTTTCGCTGTTCCGAATTCAAGTCCTTGACGCTTTGATATTTTTCCTGAAGTTGTTGCAGCTCAGCCAAACGTTGCTGAGCCTCCGCCGCTGCAGTGGCAATTTGCTGCCTCAAATTATCATTCTTAGTTTCAATCTCTTCTTTATTTTGGGCTATGTCTAGTTCAAGTAATTCCAAATTTTTCCGTTGTTCGCTGCCCAAATTATTTACTTGCCGCATAGCTTCTTCCATACGTTCCACATTCGCTAGTAGATCATCATTTTCATCACTCAAACGTGTCAACTGGCGTTTAAGGCTTTCATTCTCTATGTCCAGCTGCGACAGGCGCTGGGAGTCTTCATTGGACTTGCGCTGCAAGGCGCTTAGCTGTTCTGTCAGTAAAAGATTTTTGTCGGTGAAGTCTTGTAGCATTTCTTGCATGGCTGGCAGTGTGCTTTGCTTGGTTGCAGCGCGCATTAAGGCATCCTTAAGCTGCCGATTTTCCTCGGTGAGGTCTTAAAGAAACACTAATTGGCAACGCTTCTTGTTAAGCTTTTCATAAACACTCACCATCTTTAGCCTGCTTCGCTTTCTTGGCAATGGTAAGCAAACCTTTATATTTGCTAATGATTTCATCTTTGCTCAGTGACTCGATTGGATTTTTCTGCAAAGGTGTGAAGAAGACGTCATTGTTTTGCTTTCGCTTGCTGCTAAATCATCATGTTATAGTTTACCTGTGTGGCAGCTGCTTCTCTTGGTGATGTATCCATTATTACATCTAACTATGTAACCTAGCGCGCTTAAAAATGTCTTGAAAACTACATTTATGTTTATGAGAGACGATTTTTTGTTTAATAAAATTCACAAGAAAATCTACGTATTGTGTTTGTTGGCTAACGATAACGATAATGCGTTGTCGATAGATTGATGCACAGTTGGTAGCTGTGCCAACAACAGATTGGCAGCGCTCAACTGATAGCAAATAGTAGTAGATGCTAAAATAGTAGTATTTATTTTGTGTTTTGGTTTTTTAGTGTATACTGTGTAAGCTCTGTTATACAAAATGGATTTAAGTGATAACCAAGTGGATGACCAGCACTTCACAATATATAAAAATGATGAACTGTTTAGCGAAAGTTTTCCGCAATTCAAGGAAATACGAAGATTGGGCAAACTTTGTGATGTCACATTAAAGGTGCGTTGCCTTTTGCTCTTATCGCACTGCACTCTAAGCTCTATTAATAAACTCATGTAAATATTATTTCTCAAATGCCCAGGTGGAGGATCAAAGTTTCTCAGCTCATCGCGTAGTTTTGGCGGCCACTATTCCTTATTTTTATGCCATGTTTAGCAACAACATGGCCGAAAGTCGTATTAAAGAGATTACCATGAAAGAGATTGAACCGAGTGCTTTGGAAGCCCTAATCAATTATGTGTACAGCGGCCATGTGCGAATCGATAATCAGAATGTACAAAGTCTAATGGTCGGCGCCTCCTTCTTACAACTAACAAAAGTGTGTGATGCATGCGCTAGTTTTCTTATATCACGCTTCCATCCCCACAATGTTCTGGGCATACGTCAATTTGCTGATTCCATGAGCTGCAAGCGTCTAATCGATGCTGCCGATAAATATATAGAACAAAATATTGCCAAAGTCTCGCAATCGGAGGAATTTATTACATTGGATTGCGAACAGCTATTGGAGCTGATGCGGCGAGACGAACTTAATGTACAGTCGGAGGAGGTCATATTCGAGGCTTGTATGCGTTGGGTCAAATTTGCGGAGGACAAACGCTCCGAGCTGTTTCCACAAGTCTTGGCTGCAGTGCGTCTGCCTTTGTTATCTCCGCAATTTTTGGCAGATCGTGTGGCCCGTGAGGAGCTAATACGTTCATCCCATCAATGTCGTGACTTGTTGGATGAAGCCAAGGACTTCCATTTGATGCCGGAACGGCGTGCTCTATTACAAAGTTTTCGCACCCGTCAACGGTGCGGTGAATTCTTTACAGGTCAAATTTATGCTGTAGGTGGATTGGCTAGCACTGGAGAGTCAGTCAGCACTGTTGAGATATACGATCCCTTGACGAAAAAGTGGAAAATGGGCGAGCAAATGTCCATGATGCGGTAAGTGCTTAAATATAATGAGATTTATTTACTACTAAGTTAAATTATCAAATTACAGCTCTCGTGTAGGCGTGGCCGTACTAGATGGCAAGCTATATGCTTTTGGAGGCTTTAATGGCACCGAACGTCTTTCCACTGTGGAGGTTTACGATCCACGGAAAAACAAATGGTCCCAGGGCTGTGCTATGCTTTGCAAACGCAGCGCTGTAGGAGTGGCTGCTCTGGACGATTGCATTTATGTTTGTGGTGGCTACGATGGCGTTACGTCCTTAAACACTGTCGAGTGCTACTATCCAAAGACTAATACGTGGAAAACGGTGCGTAGCTTATGTCCTTTTTTGGGATATATACATAACTTTTTCTTTTAGGTAGCTCAAATGATGAAATACCGTTCTGCGGGCGGCGTTACCCAGCTTAATGGGTATGTTTATGCTCTTGGCGGCCACGATGGGCTCTCGATATTTGATTCAGTGGAGCGCTATGATCCAGCCGAAGATACTTGGGTCAAAATGTCGGCCATGTTGAATCGTCGTTGTCGACTTGGCGTTGCTACACTGAATGGCAAAATTTATGTGTGCGGCGGCTATTGTGGCAATTCATTTTTACGCTCTGTCGAGTGCTACGATCCCTTGACTGACAAATGGAAACTGGTGACGCCCATGAACTGCAAGCGCTCGCGTGTTGCTTTGGCTGCCAACATGGGCAAACTGTGGGCCATTGGCGGCTACGATGGCGAATCCAATTTGTCCACTGTAGAGGTATATGATCCCGAGACTGATAAGTGGACTTTTATGCCACCAATGTGTGCGCATAGCGGCGGTGTGGGTGCCGGCGTCATACGCATTGAATAGATCCATTTAAGCAACTTATCTTATCTAGTAGGTATATGCAATTGATTAGGTTTAACCCAACTCTGAAATTATATTCGTTTAACTAAGCTTTAGTGGTCTCTGTCCAGCTTTTATGGGCCTTGTTAAATCACGCTGTTGTCAATTCGTGTGTATTTGTCGTTTTAATTGTTTATTTTAAGCCATGTTTATCACATTCCCATGGTTAGTTAAAGCTAGTTTATATGTTATTATTAGCTAAATTGTACTATGTCTTAAATACTCACCACATTTTTAATTGTGCTCTCTCTAAATGCAATTGAATATATGTGACATGTGTATCGTATACCAAATTAACTATCTTATGGCTTTACTTTGTAGTTCTGTGTAATACAATTTGTTGCGCCAATTTCGTATTGTGTAAATCAATTGTTGTCTCGTCCCATGTGTGCAAAAAAATTTGAATTGTTTGCGATGCAACAGCAAGAACAACTATGCCAAGTAAATCGCGGATACTCGAAGTTAGCATACACTTGCGGAAGCAATACAAGATTGTACCATTGGTTGCTAAAGAGATATAAAAAAGCGACAACAAATTATTGACTTGTAGTATATCGTATTTGATGCAATAGATGTTGTTGCAACATTTGAGTAAATTACGTAAAAACAAACTAAACATGGCTTTTTCAACAAAAACTAGCCATTCTTTCTAAAGCTGCAAAATGCAAAATGGATAAGAAACCCAAAGAAAGCCAATCAGCATAAAGAGCGGATGGTCATTGTATTTGCTACAGAAGAATGCCATCTCTTTGATGATGCGCTCCAGCCTGAAGACTCGATGACAGGTTCAGCTGACACACCGGATATGAAACGTAACTCTGAATTCAGGAAAGCGACGCTTTAGCAATGTTTCGCAACCATCACGTTCAGTGTGTTGCTTACTTTATGATATAGCTAATGTACTCTGCGCTATGCTTTACACAAAATGCCAATTTTTTGCTGTATTTGCGTTTCGCACAACGATTGCCACTTTCAATTTGTTGTTTTTGTTGTACTGCAATTTTAAATTGAATTTATGCCACCTGCTGCCGTGCCCAACAACAGGTGGCGCCAGTGCATGCCAGAAAAACAAACATATGCATGTAGTATATTGCATATATCAAGGCGCTTATCGGTTACTGTCCACCCCAGCCAGACCCCAAAGCCATAATCCAATTAATAATATAATTTTCATTTATAGCTCGCCGGAACGGTTCGTACCTTATCGGAAAAAAGCAAAACATTTGCAGAGCCTTTTTATCTATATGCTTCTATCAAGCAATTGCTGCGTTATTTATACAACCAAAGCAGCGGCTAGCTTTTGCGGCAAACTTATTTGATTTCGATAATCAAATCGGAATTGCTTGCCATCGACACAATGTACAAAATGCGCCATTTTATTTTAATTAAATGCTAATTATGTTTGCGCAACGCGAAGCGCGCGTAAATATTTGGCCTGAGTTGTTGTTTTTGTTGCCAAGAGGCGTCACAAAATGTTGATAAAATGGCCGCAGCTGTTGATTCAAAGGGCTGTCGATGAAATGCTTTGGCTAGTTAAGTAGTTGCGTTTGCCAAAAATTGTAATTGCCTGGTAAACAATTTAAATGCAAATTGCAGCATGCAACTACTATGCACGTTTGAGTTTTTATGCCACAGGATGCCATCAAACTGGTTGCAGCAGCAAGGATATGCGATAAGCTGCAGCTTGTCCGAGCGGAAACGGAAGCAAAACGCAGCGCCTGCAAAGATGGCGGCGGGTTGTTTAACCCCCCATTCATGTTTAATTTTAGTCCAAAAAAGTTTTTAGCTTTGTCTTGTAGTGATGGGGTTTACCACAGCAACAACAGCAGCTTGGTTGAGACAACACGGCTATTGGTTACCCTGCACCCGGTTTATCGTTAAGTTTACTTAGGATTGTAATGCGCACATTATAACTTAAGATCATACATGCAGGGCGAAAGAAAGGCTCAACCTTCTATTCAAAGCTACGACAAATGCTGTAATATGTAATAATATTAGTGGGGAGTATTGTGTCCCCTATCCAGCTTAAAGCTCTCCCAAAATTCTTATCTCTGATAAGTATTTCATTATTTGGTATGGTTCTAATTGGGCTACGTCAGACATCAAGGGTCTATGTGCGCCTAGGAGGTTCACTCTTCTTCGCGCCAGTGGCAAGCACATGCTCCTCCTCTTGATCACAATACCTACAGGTGTATCTTCAGTCTGTAATGTCCAGTGAGTAGGCCAGTCAGAATTCTGATGTTGTTTTTTGTTTGGATTATCTTCTTGAACCTGTTTGAATTGTAGGAGATAAGGAGCTGTTACGCCTGTCTGACACGATCTCATTGCAATTTTCATGCATATGCTGGCTAGCCTCTGAATTCTTGCAAGGTTCCTTTCGACTGAGGTCAATTCCACTCTTTTTTCCCAGGCGATTACCATCAGGTATAGACATCGGATGATTTTCGGAGCTAAAATGGTTTCTGTCGCTGCCATTTCTGATGCATTATTCAATTTCAAGCGTTTCATTTGAAGGACTACTTTGTTGTAGTTGATTAACGTTTGAAGTAGGAAATCGCTGCGAAGTTATAAAAGTTTCTTAAGTTGCGTCACTTATGTCTTCCCATGAAAACGCCGTCGTCCCAGGTTGAATCCAGTAGACTCTCCAAAAGCTACTGAACTTGCAGCACTTCAGTCTTCCCATGAAAACCGCGGCGTCCCAAGGTGAGTGCAGCCGATACTCGTAAGTTGTAAGGAGCAGAAGCTTTCTTGTGTAGGCAGCAGTCGCCAAGTGACCATTTTGTTTAGGAGCCGTGGAATAATTTGGCATGCCTGACGCTCGGAGTGTCTATCCAATTCGTGATCCGTCTGGCTCTTTGCTCTTCTCTTACTAGCTGCCTAATGGTATAGGATCAAACATAGCAAAATGACAGATTTCTCTGTTACTGAAGGAGCTAATGAAGCTTTCTAAGTTTTTCGCGGCAGGATCCCAAGACAGCAGAACCTGCTATTACTGTTACACTGTTAAGATGCACAGTCGGAGGTCTTCTTTCCTATTTGGCAAACGTTGCACAGACACTTATCCAATTCTCGACTTCACGTTGAAAATCTGGCCTGTTATATTTCGGTTACAGAGACAAGAACAAAAATACTCAATCAAAATCGGTGTTGTTCAGGAGTGTGCCAGAAATCTCTAGACGGTTTTCGTAAAGTTTCGTTTGAATTTACTTCAAACGTTATCTTGTTAGATTACCCCTTCTCTAAAAGATAGTTCTGTCGCATTAACGAATTGCTTTTTGATTGAAATTTAGTATAAAATCTGATATATGATATCTGGCACACTGAAAAGTTTTCTTTGGGTTGAAATTCGGTTGAAAGTGATTTCAGGCATACCCCCAATTGTTTTTCCAAAATATTCATCACGATCGATACGCTTTTGCAAATACTTGAATCAATTTTCGAAACAATTTTGACACGCTAATGTGGAACTTCAACAACATGTGTTTTACCACGAAAAGCAATACACTTTTGCAGGAATTTTCGAAAACTTTTGGCATCGCGAATGAGGTACTTTAAAAACAGGTATCAACAGCTGCTTCAGATGTTGAAAAACGTTGACCTCTACTATTTGCTTCATTTTTACTATCAGGAATAAAATGAAATCATTGGCTGCCAAAACGGTACTTTACGACGAATGACGCATTAATTCGACGTTTAGGTTGCTCAAAAAGCCACTTGTGTGCTGAAGTATGGCGTTCTGGCAAACAAATCATTATACACCATTGAGAATAGAGCGTCCTACGCTTATCTAGAGCGACATGGTCTTTGAGAAGAAAAAGGCGACCTTTTGCTATGAAGTGCTCGTTTTAAATTTTTTTTTTTTTTAACTTATATTTATAACCACTTAAATTAAACTTAAAGAAAAAAATACTAAAACAACTTAAAAATTTACAATTAAGTCTATGTACTCGTTTTCGATGGCCCATATGGTCGATTGCTGTTTAGTTTCTGGCTAATTCACATAAATCCTAGATTCATCGTCTGTTACGATGTGTTACGTATTTACCATATTATGCGGTATACGAAGCGAACAAATCCAATCATTGAATGTATACTGGTGAAACCAATGCTTAGGTGTGACTGCATCTCACAGTCTGTCACATGACGATCTTCCATAAGTAGTTCCATCCATTGCCCCGTGTGGTGGGAGGGTTAGAGAATACTACCTCAGTAGAGCCACCCCAGGCCGTAAAAGGGTTGTGCGTGGGGTTTGGACCCACCACGTAAAATCACAATTCCTATGAAAGAACGTATTTACATCAAGCCGTAGCCCGATAACGGGTTCTTATGGGCAGTTAAGAAGAGAAAACATCCATTTAAATTAATCAAAATAAGATAAAATTATTGATTGATATTGTTATTGAACAGTAATTGTGGCTTGTGCGATGTTTTGACAAATTTTTCGCTAACTCTCGCAAAATCTGTTCTTATCAACTCGGTAATTTATGCTTATCATTTTGGTTTATAGTCTGTGTGGACTGCCACACCTTTCTCTACGTGTTACATACATCTAAACACAAGCAATATATACATTTATACATTTATGAATATAGCGCATAATAACAGCAATAATATCAGCAATATGCCTTTGGCTGCAAGTGTATGTATGTGTGCGTGTGTGTGTGTGTGTGTGTGTGTGTGTGTGTGTGTGTGTGTGTGTGTGTGTGTGTGTTATTGTGGGCGCGTGTTTGCATACACTTAGCCTTTACGAGTGGCTCGTGGCTTGACTTGCCCTCCATTGTCTTAAGACCGCCTTGTTTTGTTGTAAATGTTGCGTTTATGTATGCTGACCTTGGCTTTCTTTCTGCTTTATATTGCAGCACAAATTTAAATGCAGCGAGCGCCTAAAAGATGCAACATTTTATGTTAAACGCAGCGCTTTAATCTGGCCGTAATAAAATATGTTCATAAAACCGACAAATGACGCAACATGGCAGTAAAACGATTGATTTTCATGCGAAATGGTAAAATCATAATTATGCCATATTTAACTGTCATTAATATTTATTTAATGCGTTTTATTTACTTAGTTGGGCGTTGTAAAAAGCTAATATATGCAAAATTTTTGTCAATATCATTTGGTTAGTTTGATTTTCGCCCGGCAAAAGTGTATTTCAACAATTTGAAATTGTTGAAACACTTGCGCTGTTTACTTATTGAAATATTGAGAGCCAATTGAATTTGTTGGCCAGAACGCGGGCAAAAGGTCAGGTCAGAAGCAGCAGCATCAAAGTTGCGTCAAAGTATATAAATACCAAAGAAAAAAGTACGAAAAAGTTAATTTCAGAGCATACATTTTTTGTAAGGCCCGCAACGTTCGCTTTTTAATGTTTTATTCACATATGCAAACAAAATTTCCCCGTTCAATTCAATTGCGAGCCTGAAAGTATGCAACGGCTTTTTTTTTCGAACATTGATGTATGCAAGCAGTGAAGTGGCACCCACAAAAGGCAACAGCAACAACTCACATACACATAGGCATTGTAGTGGCCACCCACACACACACACACACACACACACACACACACACACACACACACACACACACACACACTCGAACATTTGAAGTTTCTATTCGACCAATTGTTGATATGCACGAACACACACACAAAGCAGCAGCAAAGCCGAGAGCCGCACGAATGGCGGCAACGTCATCGTGTTTGCCGTTTCCTGTTCGTTGGCGTCAGCGTCAGTGTGTGTGTGTGTGTGTGTGTGTGTGTGTGTGTGTGTGTGTGTGCGTGAAGAAGCGTGTCTGCATCGTATATACGTCGCCATTGGACTGGCGGCTGACTGAACGAGCTCCGCCAAGCATTTATAAGTCCAATGCCGCTTTGATCTGTCGCTCAGTTGTTGCATACTTCTCGGCGTGTTCGTTCGCGCGTCTAACAAAACAAAAGCATCACAAACTATATAGGCAAAAAAAATATAATACAAGTGAAAGTTGAACATTTTTTAATAGAAAAATGTAAGTGCATTAATATTAAATACAAATTTATACAATTTTGAAGTAATATATAAGAATAAACGTTATGGTTGCATTAAAGTTAATAGTTAACAAAAGAAATGTAGTAATAAGTAACAATTATGTATGGATTAATAAGGTAACATATATGGAATATGTGATTTATAAGGCGTTAGTTTAAGAATTAACATTAAATATACAATGCAAACATGAATTTTACGAATTTCTCGAAATGCTTGGCTGAGCTTGAGCTCAGAATTAATGGCATCAAGAGCTCAGTTCGAATTAAGACAAAGTTTTAAGTTCTTAACTAAAATTGGCAGCTTTTATAACAAATGCAGTAATATATGCAATTAGCGAATTAATCTTCTTCTTCTTCGAAGAAATGTAGTACGTGACATAGTTATCCAATTGTTGACTACACAATAATAATAATATGCAAACAATATCATTTAAATTCAAATATTTTCTTAAAAGAATAGATTTTTAGAGGAAATTTAGGCAAAACCGTCTAGTGATTTCCAGCACACCCCTGAATGCTTTACACGTATGATAGCGAACGTGACAAACTTAAAATAGCTCAAAAAAAATTATAAAAAATTAGTTGTGCTAGTTTTGACTTTTCCGCAAAAAGTATTGGGATTGGCCAAATAACTAAAATCTCGAATTTTATGTTTTTCGGCGATTTAACCAACACTTGACAACTAAGAAAACTTTTTTTGCTAACAATTACCAAATGAAAACAAATTATGTGTTTTGAATGCAAGCTTGACTTGAGAACATGAACTAAGGCAAATTATAAATTAAGAGATTATTTTGAACACTTGTATTGTGAGGCAGATATTGTAGATTGCCTGTCATCATGTAGTTTCATCAGTAATAAAACTAATTAGTTTATCTAATCTTCTTCTTAACTGGCCATAACAACCCGTTACCGGGTTACGGCCTTATGTAAAGCTCTCCTCCAGGCGTCTCTGCTTTGCGCGAGTTTTTTCTAATTGGTAATACCAAAGATAGCTAGCGTACTCTCTACCTGGTCCTTCGAACGGAGACATGGTCTGCCCTTTCGTCGCTTCCCTTCGACAACCGTATTAAAGACTCTTCTCGCAGGAGCTTCTTCATGCATACGCTCAACATGACCTAGCCAGCGGAGCCGCTGGATCTTAATTTGCTTGACTATGTCAATGTCGTCGTAGAGCTCATAGAGTTCGTGGTTCCATCGGGTGCGGTAGTTGCGTCTTGAGCGTCTTATAGAGTCTTAGTTTCGTCTGGCGAGAGTGGCTCTACTACTCATTTGCCTGCTGAGACCAAATTAACATCTATAGGTAAGAGTCATTCCATTGTATGCGGTAGTCGTTGCCAACGCGTAGAGGGCCAAAGATCTTACAAGTACTTTCCGCTCAAACACTCCTAGGGCATTTTCATCAGACTGCGACATCACCCATGCTTCAGCGCCATAAAGCAAAACGTTTCAGTTTCGTCTGGCGGGAGTGGTCTCTACTACTCATTTGCCTACTGAGACCAAAGTAACACCTATTGGCAAGAGTGATTCTCCGCTTAATTTCCATGCTGACATCGTTCTTCATTGTGACGGTGGTGCCAAGGTAGACGAAATCCTTGACAACATCAAAAGTATAGTTCTCAACATAAATCTGAGAGTCCAACCGCTCTGTATCTCTACTCGAAGAAAGCATATACTTCGTCTTGCTCTTAATCTTATTAAAAAGCTTAATAAACTTGATCATCGAACTACTTAAATGTTATCTACAACAGAGAATCTAAGTCAAAAGAAAGTTCGTAAAAGAAATGAAGTTATTCTTTTTTATAGTTTGAGATGATATGAATGATAAGTTTATGACTGTTTATCTCAAAAGCCATGTGCATGCACATTTTAAAGCTTAAAGGTTGAAAATTTATCTTTTCCCATCGGCAATTTCATATATTTTTGTTGTTGTCAAATTCAATTGAACTGAAAGCCAAACAAGTAAGTAATCTATTTATAGGTTTTTGTTTATATCAACTATTAAACGTAAAAAAACAATCGAAGAATAAGAAACCTATAAAGAGGTTACGTGACCTCTGTAGTTAGTAGTTCATTTTAAACGATTACTTAGGATATAAAATCTTAAGGCATAAACAGAAAATTTCGCCTGGACTAGAGGTACTCGATATGTGATGCGAAAAATTTGATGCGACTGTATGCACATATAAAAATTTAAATTTTGTCGCTGTTGGTAGGAGGGTCTGAAATTTCATCATTATTAGCTACATCTTTTGAAGTTGTTCATTTTTACAGCACACATGCACAGTGACTGTAAGCACTACTGTGCCAGTTTTAATGGGATAGCTTTTGTGTTGGTGTAAGCAGTGTAAGTAAGTTAGTAAGTAAACGGGAACAAAAATATGCTCCACCTCGAGGGGAGCATGGGGGATGGCAAGCGAAGCAAGAAGGGGGCGGATCCCTCTAGTATATTAAATAAATAGGCTAAGGAAAAATTTGTGGACCCCTTTTTTCCCAACTATATGGATACTAATATGAGTGAAACTTATACCATTGCATAGGGAATTTTCATAAGAAATGCAGAATATAAGTTTTATTCATAGTAGTAGGTAAAATGGACAAAAAACATTTATGTTGAGATATCTTTACATGCATAAGTAACTGTTCATGAACGTTTTCTCTGTTAGCTATTGGAATTACTCTCGCAAAAAGTGTGAGCGACTGCCTGAGCTTGCTCTTCGGCTGTGTCTGTGTAAATAGCCGACAGCCCGTGCGGGCTATAAATGTAAAATGCTAAATGATTTTGAATTAAGAAACATAATTCGACTACAGGGTTACCACTAGTTTGTATAAACACACAAAAATGCTGATTTTAGGGGCATCAAATTAGTCACAATTTCACTAAATCTTTAGCTTAGAGCTTCAGTTATACTGCCGAGCCCGCAAGCTGAAACTAGTCTTCTAAGCAATTTAGCTCATCGATCTAAATTAGTAAGCATTTCACAAGTTTACAAAATATATGGCTTTAAAATCTGTAAAACGAAATGCCAAGTTGTGCGACATTTGCGAAACATTTAAGAACGCAGTATTAATGGCCAACACAAAGTCAATTTTCCTCATGGCGGAAAAACCTAATAAAAAAAAAGTAGAAGCAACATCAATACAGAGCCAGTGTGCCGTAGAGCATTGCCACCACATGGAGAACTAAAGCGAGTCGCATCCGGTGTGGCAGCCATTATATGACATGACATGACCAAAATAAGTACATATGTATCGTATACTAAATATACTCAGTCCAAAACTACAGACATGCGACAAGCGCTTTAAAATTGCCATGGGCCTTAACTTGTTTAAAAGCAAAAATATAATGGTTTAAGGGGCAAAAGTACAAATAACACACATGTGTTTGTGTGTGTGTGTGTGTGTGTGTAGCATTATAAGTGTGTTCTTTTTCTCACGGCAAATACTTGAAATGCAGCTGCGCCTAAAAGATGCTGTAAAAAGACACATATGCAAGAGTTTCTGTGTCTGTGTGTGTAGTACTAGTAGTGAGTACTAGGTACAGTGTACACTAATTAAAATGCCAAAGTGCTGCAAACTGGCTGGACACAACGGTTGGCTCATTATGAAGCACTGTAAAACAACAACAACAACAACAACAAACAACAACGATAACAAGATGGCCAAACGGGGAGCCATTTTGGCTAAGAGGCTTTTGTTGGGTGTTAGTGACAACTTTGACTTTTTGAAATTATACCAACATGAAGCGTAATCTCTCTTTATATATAATTTAATTTACGTTTTTATAATTTGTGCCAATGCAGCATCACTCAAAAGCCCCAAATGCACCCACACATGCTACACATACTACGGCAAAACTTTCGTCACAAAACTGACACACTCCGACGGAATGTGTGAGACAAGCCTAATCACAGTGCAACATTATGGTTCCTGTGGATTTCAATCATTGGGGATTAATTTGCTTGACAAACCGAGGCGTGATGAAGGCGTTACGCTGAAAAGCGCAAAGGTTAAATGTTTCAGATATTGTTGCTTTTGTTGTTGTTCTAATGTGTCTTGTCAGCACGTGAGCGACGACAGCTTACAAAAAATAAAAATAAAGTATACGAGAATTTAAGATTAAACTTGAAAGTTCGAAGATTGTATACACTGTCAGAGATGCCAATAGTTGGCATGTGACATACATATATGTATGTATGTAGCGAAGAGAGAATTTCTGTTTTACTTTGCAAACTTTTGAAGAGCTGCGTTCCGAACAGAGAATCAAACCGGGACCGTTAATCGAACTTCAGCAATTGAAAAACTCAATACCAAAACCGAATTCAGAACCTTCCTTTGCATAATCATAACTTTATAAGCAGTAACATCTTACGCTATAAAATTACCCTATGGCAAGGAGCCATCGTTGGATTGAATTTTTCTAGAACAAGCCGCTGTTCTTTCTACACATGCAACGTTTGGCGCGCAGCGAAGAAACCCCAACAGAAGTATCTCCACTGAAGCACTTTCCATAGAAGAGATTTCAAAAGCAATAGGTTAATTGAAAAACAATAAATCTCAAGGGCCGGACTGGCTTCCACCTGAGCTTTATAAATGTGGCTCAAGTATTGTTGCAAGCGAACTTCAACCTATAATACAATCAATATGGTCCACATCCAACATACTAGGTGGCTGTAAAGAGCGAGTTTTTATCACTATTCCCAAAAAAAGGTGACCTTAGCCACCTTGCTCAAATCTAACCTTATCATTTTGGCATTTGTCATCTTGGATAGGATCTCCCCCGACCTTGATGCACAACAACGGAGAGAACAAATTGGCTTTAGACCAAACCTAAACATATTATCATAGAGCAGTCGGTTGAGTTATCTGCACTTCGTTGATTTTGAACGAGCGTTTGACACTCTATTCAGGAACAAAATATGGAGTTCGTTGCGGACATATGGTGTGTCTGAGAAGATTATAAATATCATGGTGATGCCCAGATCTAAATTCAAGATAAAGCCGAAAGATTGGCCGTCCGCCAAGGATGCGTGCTCTCAACAGTCTTATTCGTGATTCTTCTCGATAGCGTTTGTGGAGCACACAAGCGCCGAAGTTCCGTCAGGTCTGCAATGGAGATTGGACCAAACCCACGATCCACACGTTAGCCGATGGATGCAACAGCAAAACTGCGTCAACTTGAAATCAACGCACGAAAAAAACCGCTCACCTCTTGAAATTAGCACCAATAATGGTACCATTGCAATTGCCGTGTGGACGAGTTCTGCTACCTCGGATCGGGTCGTATGTAGCAGTCCACATATCCAAAGTGCGTACTGTGCGTATTTTTTAAAACCAAACTCAGATTGCTTAATACTAGCATGAAACGTTTTACTGTACGGCTCTGAGACATGGCTAATCTCAGAGCGTTTATGCCGGAGGCTTCAAACGTTTGTAAACAAATGCCTTCGAATTATTTCAGTCCGAGAACTATTACCGAGGAACAACTTCTGTAACTTACTAACAACCGCACTGTAAACTCTGAAATAAAGGTTCGAAAGTGCAACTGGATAGGCCACACTCCACGTAGAGAAGATAAAAACATAGCAAAGATGGCCTTCAAATGGAATCCCTTGGCAGCTGACGTAGAGGTCGCCCACGACAAACATGGATGCGTACTGTACACAACGAGAGCGGCCACACAGCCACCAGGAGTGAATTAAGACACTTAGCTGCTGATAGAAATCGTTGATCTGCGCGGAGTGCTCTTCTAAGACATCCCCAACTTTAGACACATCTAGGTCACTCTCTATGTCCGCAGTTCGCATGAACCAGTGGGCACCAGTTAGCATCCGAAGGGTTTTTGCCTATTTTACAGCAGCTATTTTCAAAAGGATTTTAATTCCCTATGTGCTCAAAGTACCAGTATAATATGAGATCCTGAATTTAAGTTAGGTCTAAAAACCTCAGAGAATTTAAAGCCACCATATCCCTGGAGCTCCTTGGGCTTGCTCAAAATTTGTTACTTTTAATCTTTCTTAACCTGTTCTGTGGAAGAGTATTGAATACTCGAAAAAAGCAAATTGCTAAACACAGAGTCTTTTCTTTTTAGTATTTTAATTCTATATACTTAAGCCACTAAAAATTAAATATTAGGACCTGGCATTTAATATGGGTGTATCACGAAACTCCAACTCCATTGAGGCTGGCGCCTGTTGATACTCTATCAGCACAATGCGATTTGTGCCCACTTTAAGTACTGGAGCAGGAACATATAGTGTAACCTGCGGTCCTGCAATCGGCCAATAACGACCCAGATTCTCGCCATTAATGAAAACCACACCTTTGCCCCAGCCAGACATGTCCAGATAGGTGTCATCCACTTCATCGGCGCTCATTATATCGAGCACACCATAGTAAATGTATGGACCATGTCGTAGTAGCGCCTGTGGTTTTTTTAGTTCTTGGAAGACATGTCGAGATACTTCGTTGGATTCAGCAATGAATGCTTCCAGATCTTCGTAGGATTCCAGCGGAAATTTGGTCATATTCCAATTAAGTAAGGTTTGTTTGTCCAAATGCACGGCCTGTGTTAGACCTTTGAAATCGTTGATTGCTCCATAGTTTATTCTGCCCTGATTTTCCACAATAATTTGCAGCAGACGGCCAGAACTAGCACTTATAGGCAAACTGAAGATGGGCGTTTCACGCGCTAATAAGCCAACAAACTCGTTATCCACATAAACATAGCCACGGTCTGCCAATCCATTCGCTAACAAAATGCTGGGATCACGCTTGAAACGCGGCAACCATGTCTCATAGAGCACCAAGCCCGAGTACTGATTCAGCTGTTCAAAGCTCTTGGGCTTGACAGAGCTGACAACACCTGTGGCTACCTTTTGGCGCCCATTCTCGGACAGCAGACTGCAGCAGTTAATCAAGCGTATGGTGCCGTAGGCGCGTTTGGGCACAGGCGCCGGCACAGGTATGTTCGGCAGTGGCAGATAATGTCCTATGATGCGACGTAGTGAATGATACTTGGGTGTCGCATCGCCCGCCTCGTTCATGGGCGCATCATAGTCATAGGAAGTAATATCAGCTAAATAGTTTCCAGGTCCATTTTCATTGGCACCGGCGGTAAAGCCAAAGTTGGTGCCGCCATAGAACATATAAAAGTTGACGCTGGCGCCGCTGTCTAACATGTCACTATGGGAAGTTATAGTTTATTGGCTTAAAATTTCAAACTCCATTAGGATATTTTGCAGACTTACATCAGAGTGCTTGTTATGGCCTCTGTGCTGACATTGGCCATGGGCTCGGTCCAGTGCGTCAACCAGCCGGGATAGAATTCCGCATTGACTAGCGGTCCTTTAGGCTGAAAACGGCGCAAACGTGCCCATATGCTCTTCAAATCCTTTGTGGCACCAAAGTCCAAGGCAGCCAGCACACCTTCTATCTTGCCACAGCGCAAAACACTGGGACCGTCATTAGTAAATAATACAGCCTTATTCTTGACATGAAGTTGTGTCTCATCACGCAGCCAATTGCGATAATTTAAGTCGCAGGCAAAGTATGAACCATATTCGTTCTCTACCTGCACCATTATAATGGGTCCACCATTGCCATAAAGATAGGGCCACATGCGTGGCATCAACTCAGCATACCAAATGCGCACCTCGTTGAGATAGTCTAAGAAGAAAAATAAAAATAGCAGAGGTTTCATGCCAATGGAAATTAAGTTGGAACTTACTTATATCTGCCGTGCGTAGCTGCATGCCAGGATACTTGGTGAGCAGCCAATAGGGAAATCCACCCATATCACGTTCGGCGCATATATACGGACCAGGACGCAGTATAACCAACAGATCTTCGTCTACTGCTAGACGTATGAACCTTTCCAAGTCAGCTATGCCTTTCCAAACATACACACCTTCCTTGGGATTATGCAGCGACCATTCCACATAGCTGTAAGTTAAGGGTACCTTCTAATAGTGACGCTCTAAGACTGAGATCTTGCACTTACGTGGTCACCGCATTTAGGCCAGCTGCACGCATGGTGCGCAAATGTCGCTGCCAGGTGTCAGGATGTGCACGAAAGTAATGGAAGGAGCCGGCTATAAAGCGAAACGGCTCGCCATCCTTGAGAAAACGATCTTTGTCATAGTCCACAGTAAAAGTGCGATTATCAGTGGAGCCACCTAGGCTTAACAGCACTAGAAATGTCAATATTGACAACAGAAACAATCCAAACTGCATTTGACGGCTGTTAAGCTACAATATAACGTTAGTTTAGTAATAAGCTGCAATGTAAGATAAGAGCGCTGTTAGTTTACAATTAGTTTTGAGGGCAAACGCGACAGGCCGAACAGCTGCATGCTGTTAAACTGCTATGTATTGTAGCACCGCTGTTAATTAACTACAATTTTGATGCACTGTTAATTTACAGATAATGCTAGCTAGTATCGCTGTACACTTAATGAAATTTTGAAAACGAAATTTCTGTTGTACAATCAAAGAATATTTTAGAGAATTTGTATGCTCAGGTTGCTTAACTTCACATAGAATATAGATGTAAATCTTATCGCTTCAATTTCGTACCGACAGCGACTGCAGAACTGATGAGCTGTTAAGCTGCAATGTAATGTAATGCTAAAACCGCTGTTAAGTTGCGATAATTTTGAAGCGCGCTGAAAAGTATGCTGCACTTTTTATTGATTGCGCACTTTACAGTATGTAATTAGCAGGCCGAGCTGCTGCGCTGTTAAGTCAGCTGTTACGCTGCAATGCCAGCTCAAATCGCAACAGTGTGGTCTATGGAAAGTTTTCTATTAGAGATTGTTAAATATTAAATTCTATTCAATTAAGTTATTTACTTAATTATTATTATAACTCTAATAGCATACAATTTTTACAATATTAAGGAAAAAGAGGTAGAAAATGAAAATGAGCCGACAAACCTCCCGAGTCCCCAATTCGGATTCCGCAAAAGAGACGGCACGTCCGAACAAGTGCACAGAGTTGTACAGCGATTTCTCGACTCTTTTAAACACCGGCAGTGTTTTCGATCGTGCCTGGCACGAGGGTACGCTGCAGTCTCAAAAGTCCTACCTATCCTTCAATACAGGGTAGTCAAGGTATTCCCCGAAAACCGCCTCTTCAAGGTCTCTACAAAGGAAGAGCTCTCCAAAGAGGCTTAATAAAAGCCGGAGCGGCGCTCTTTCACCATCCCTATATAGGAATGGGCAGTAGCTACTCATGATGACTACCATACTACCCTCAGCATCCTCCGTATCAGAAGCCGTGGATGTCTTGCAAATGGGCCAATCATTTGGAAAATTCAGCTAAACTGTGAAAAATCGACCATTGCACTGTGCATGGTGTGGAGAGAGACATGCCCGCCATTATCACTAAATGGAAATATTCTCCCAATTAAACCGCGCATTCCTAACATGTCGAAGACCACGTCGAGATGTAGGACAAAACTGGTAAAAATAGAATGGCTGCTATGCTGTTGAAGCAAGCTGTCAATAGAAAACAGTATTATGCTATATAAATGTATCATACTACCAACCCTGAAAGTATGCCGTTCAAATTCGGGGACCTGCAGAGTCTTTATAACTTTATAAAGTACGAAAAATTGCTGACTTCTCGCGGCATATACGGAACAACAATCTCCACAAAGATGGGCGTACCTTTTTTAGGCGACATCCTAAACAACATAACTGGAAAATACGAGGACCGCCCAGTAGCACACCCAGACTCATAGGTCTGTGCCCATGCAGGCCACGCCTAGGCCACGTAGGTTAAAAAGACTGCATCGATGTGACCCAAGAAGCCGACGTTTACAATCAGGGTTTGATGAAATGAAAAATGTTTACATTCTTTTCAAATGAAGCTGTTATATCAGTTGTCGACTTCTGAGATCACATGGATAAAGGCGTTTCAATAATCTCTTTGGTCCATGACCGGCCAGGGCGCATTTGGGTGAACGCTTAATCGATCCTCATAACAGCCGCTCAATCTATTTATTAAGTCACCCAGCTGTGCTGTTAAGTCAGCTGTTAAACTGCAATGCCAGCTCAAATCGCTGTTAAGTTACACATAATTTTGAAGCGCGCTTAAAAGTATGCTGCACTTTTATGGATTGCGCAGTTTAGAGTATGTAAAGTGAGAGCGACAGGCCGAGCTGCTGCGGTGTTAAGTCAGCTGTTAAGCTGCAATGTCAGCTCAAATCGCTGTTAAGTTACACATAATTTTGAAGCGCGTTTAAAAGTTTGCTGCACTTTTCAAGTTGTTATGTGCGCTTTACAATATGTAATTAGCTAGTGAGAGCGACAGACCGAGCTGCTGCGCTGTTAAGTCAGCTGTTAAACTGCAATGCCAGCTCAAATCGCTGTTAAGTTACACATAATTTTGAAGCGCGCTTAAAAGTATGCTGCACTTTTATGGATTGCACAGTTTACAGTATGTAAAGTGAGAGCGACAGACCGAGCTGCTGCGCTGTTAAGTCAGCTGTTAAACTGCAATGCCAGCTCAAATCGCTGTTAAGTTACACATAATTTTGAAGCGCGCTTAAAAGTATGCTGCACTTTTATGGATTGCACAGTTTACAGTATGTAAAGTGAGAGCGACAGACCGAGCTGCTGCGCTGTTAAGTCAGCTGTTAAACTGCAATGCCAGCTCAAATCGCTGTTAAGTTACACATAATTTTGAAGCGCGCTTAAAAGTATGCTGCACTTTTGATGGATCGCGCCAAGTTTTTATGCGCGCTTCACAGTATGCCGTTCAAATTGAAAGTTTACAATCATTTAACGAATATTTCCGAGCATTGCTATTCTCAGCTTGCTTCACTTCACATATAATAACGCGCTAAATGTAAATCTTGGCGCTTTGACATGCTTAAATTTAAGTTCATGGTTCAATTAGGCTTTATACAATGTGCGTATTGCTTCCGCAGCTGTGGCAGCCAGTAATTTGAGTGCCGGAAAACTGGAAAACTGACTAGTGCTGACAAGTTAATCATTTGTTTGTTTTTCTTATGATGTGTACAAATTTTGTGGCACGCTCCATTGATTAGACTCAGCAAAAATGTGCAAAGAGAGTGCTAATAATTCAATAGCTTTATCAATTATGCATTCTTTTTGTTTACTTAAAAATTTTGCTTCTTTTTTATACTTTGCGGTCAGTTTCAACAGCTGTGCAGGGTCTTATGTCTTTTTTATAAACTGATGATACTTAATATTTTGTTGTTGTTAGTTTCAATTACGCTCTGAGATTATCAGCTGCTGTTTCAGCAAAATAATCATGTTCTCAGTTTTTTTGAGAAAGTAAATAAGATTTCCTATCGCATTTATAAGTAATTATAATTTTGTTATTTTTTGCAATTTGAAATATGTGCCAACATAATTGAAGACTCTCACTTTTTATGCTTGTCAGCAAGAAAAATGCTCATATTTTATTGTTGGTTTAATTCAATTAAAAGTTTGTGGCTAATTTTTGTGTTGCTTCGTAATTTCGATGTTGTCTTTTAACAATAATCAATGAAACTTATGATAAGTTGTTAAAGAGACATCAATGAATAGATAAAATATGTACATAACTAACTTATACAAAAGTTTGGCCTCAATTACAAGATACACTCGCTTCTTATCAATGCGTATACTTTATACAGAATTTATGGATATAATACTACTATAACTAGCTTGACTACTTTCTGAGCTCAAGATTATTGCAAATCTCTTTAAGTGTTATATTGCGGCTCACAAGCTGTTTCGATCGGTATTCTAAAACAAGATTTTGTTCTAGTACTTGGTAGTAAATTTTCGATTTTAAAGAAAAAATCTGTACAACCTACCCTGTTTTCCATATTTTTCCATCTTCTGTTCTGTATGAGACCGTTGTTTGAATAAATGGTTTGGCGAAACGTAAATCGGGTTGATCCACTTTATAGCTCTTGAAATGGGCCATGTTGTTCCAAATGAAAATTTTGAAAAAAGTCTTATTTTTGTGGACAAAAAAGCAAAAAAAAAAGCAAAAAAAAGCAGATAAAATCTAAAAGCATTCTTTTTTCGCCCACAAATGTTCACAGAGTTCACAGAAGCAACGCCTACCAATAGGAACGGGAACCAGAAGGAGAAAGGAAAGAGAAATCGGAAGAGGAATATAAACTACCTAGAGAGGGGCAAAGAGGTTGTGAGTGAAGCGAGAAGTGAGCGGAATGAAACGTAAATTATGTTGTTTCATCTTATAGCTTTTCTAATGACGATAAGGAAGAGTTCGGGTTGATGCATCTTAAAGCTCTTGAAATGAGTATAGAGATATTGACAGAGGTAGAGGAAAGAGAAAAGGAAAAGAAAGAAGCAGAAAAAGAGGAAGGGGATATATGGAATATACACCACCTCTAGTGGGGCGGAGCCCCTTAGTCTATATATATATATATTTGCTTATAAAATAAATGCTTAACTTAAATGTCGTTCTTAAATAGCGATACAACGTTATTAAGTCAAGAGTAATCGTTCTTCTTCTTGCGGTACCTTAAGATTTACTAAAATAGAAATAGAATATTCTGAAATATTTTCTCAATGCAGCTATGCCATAAAAATAATATGTTCAATATGGAGATTTTGAAATAAGTAAACGCATAGTTACATTAAAAACGCTTTCTCTTATGGTAGTGCTTACCATTTCTGATCAGATTCGGAAATAGAGTATTGCATACGATTTTTTTAGTTGTGGAACAATTGCCTCTTTGGCTACTATGTATATGTTATAGTCAGTCGATGCTTATTATATGAAGATGTTTTGCTCATACAGATGTTGAAGAAAAATAATCGAATAATTGAAATCTAACTTACTTCTACAGAGCTGTGTTTATTGCATTGAGTGCAGTTCCATTGTTCAGGGCTTTTAATTATAATGTCTGCTCGATGTTGGCACATTTCAGAAGTATTGAGTTTCTGTAATATGATCATACTGTCGTAAATTTTTACTCGGTCAAAACAACTTAATAAGCAGAAGATCAGTTCAATCATACTGTCTACAAAAGCATAAATTTGGCGAAATTTATATCTAAGAATTTTTCGTAAACAAAGGTTTAAAATATATATCTTTTAGCTCGCTTATAAATTTTTTGTTTATTTGTAATGTCAGAAATCCCTTACAATCAACTGTACCAGAAATATATTTAAGATCGCTCCACAGCTTATTTTCAGAGATAGTGAGAAAAAGTCAAACTTGAGAAACTCTGAAGTTTTAACTTCTTAGTTGGACCTTGAGCCTGACAAAAGAACTAAATAACAAGACGGAGGGGTTTACCTAGTTGATTATGGTTGATTACATGGGCGAAGAGCGGATAAACGGAGTAAAACGTCCTCATTTTATCAATATTTTTTCAAGGTAAAGATAGGGACGTAGGCGACATTCCGCCAAATTTTAATATTAAAGACTCGAAGAAACTAGAGAATTGTATTATTAGTCTCTCAGAAAAAGAATGAAACGTAATATTTCAAATGTCTGCTGGGTACCCCGATAGAGCTAAGGAACATTTTCTTTAAACCACTATATCTTGCTATATATAGCTAAATCAGAAACCCGTCTATGAAAAGGTTAATCTACGTGCGTCGTGATAGAATTGCGTCTTAAAACATGTTTAGGAAGAACCCTGTTGTTATGTTAACGTGTTCAGGAACCGATATTCTTGCTAATTTAAAACAAATTTGGCGTATTCACTACAGAGAAAACTTTTTTGAACAGTTACTAATACATTTAAAGACATCTCAACGTAAATGCTTTTTATTCATTTTAACTATGATTTGGCAAATAATATGAAACAAACTTATATGCTGCACTTCTAATGAAAATTTCTTACAGAATGAAATAAGTTTTAACCATATTTGTTTCCATATAGTTGGTGAAAAAGAGTACACAAATTTTTCCTTAGCCTGTTTATATAATAGATAGATTTATGATAACGTCATCATAGAAGAGAAGGAGGATAGATTGCAAGGGTGGGAGGGACACCTCCACCACGTAGTATACGAACGGTTCCCAATCAATATTACAATTATAAGCTCAGTTTATATGTGTTAATAAAAATATATCAAAATTATTCATATCGGATTGGAACTTTAGAAGATATAGCTAATAATGTGCCAAGTTTAGGCATCACCTCCAATAAAATTCAACAGAATTTCCCTTTTTACAGAAATGTTAATGTTAATGCTAACCAAATGTAGTACTTTAGGACCAAAGAATGTTGTTCTTCCCCCTTGTCTTTGCAAAGATATTTGATTTTCATGGAAAAAATGGGTACAGGGTAGCCCACTGTCGGGGAGCTTCCCGACTGTCTGCATCACATTTTTTTTTTACACTTTATGCATTGACTTTTTTGAAGATCATTAAAGGTACCGTGCTCTTGTTTGGTATGTAGTCGCGTTTCTTCCGTACATTTATTTAGGGGCAAACAAATCTTTTTAGCAAAAAGTCACTGATTCACTACGAAACTCAAAGCTCAGCTAATTAGCGAATTAAATTACTTTTAATCCAACATTGTGTTGAAATTATTTCTAATCGTAGGCTCCTACTCACGGCCCTATGCATAATATGTCACGCACTCTTTAACCTCTGCCAAATAACTGTATGTAACTATGCGATGACTAATCTGTGACTTCTTCATGTGTATCCACAACATAAATAACACAACCTATTAGCTAAATTGGGAATGAATCAAATCATTCAATGATCTGTGAATTCCCGTCCCTGAACTTGAATGCCATGTCAGCGAACTCTCACTCTTTATTTAGGGCTATACAAAATTTGATGTATAAAAGTAAACAACAATTTGAGCTACAGTAGAATTATTAAAGTAAAAAGAAAACCATGCGCAATTTTAATTAAATTCAGCGCCACTCCACATGACACAGTCTGTTGTTGTTGTTTTGTTTTTTTATTTTTTTATTTTTTACTTTTTAAGCATTTTTTAGCATTTGACCCAATTCAATTATTTTGCATGCCGCGAGAATGGGCCCAGGCACAGCGAGTACCCTCAAAACGAAGACGTACCCTCAAAACTCAGAACGACCGACCCACAATGAAGTAAGAAAGTCTATTTGTGCATGTATTCTGTTGTCTTTTGTTTTAAGACAGTTCTAGTTAGGCAGTTCTTAGAACTTTCATTAATGCTCAGAATAGCTGCTGATAGCACCGAGTTGAAAATGTCATCAAAGATCTTACCTTAAACAGATTGTTTTTGAAAAATCACTTTCTTAAGTCGTCACTTAGCGGTTTTAAACGTTTTTGTTTTTGGATCCTTAACGTGCATATATAAGTATGTATAATACGTTCCGATTTGTCACATTCCACGTTTTCTTTATCTGCCGCTGGCGCAAAACAAGCGTTCCGCCTCAAAGCCAAACTCAAACTGAAAGCGCAGCGATCGCTCGAGCTACTGATAAGTGCAGGCGGAACTAAGCCGAATCGCGTGTTCGACCATTTGTGTATGATCGTAGCATGAAAAAAAACCAAAGTGGGCTATGTGAATTGCACTGGGCTTGGACAAGCAGCATGTTGCACTTCGTCTGCAACATTGTTGCCCAGTTGGCAATGTTCGTAAACATTTGGTGCATGAAGCGCATTTTGTAGCTGATTTGCTCTTGTTTCGTAGACGAATATGTTTGTTAAGCTTAAATCTTTGGCGCCGCTGGACCGTTTGACCCAAAACTACAGTAATCAGTGTTGTGCCAGAAATCTCTTTCAAGAGATTTTCAACACAATAGCAAACCGACCAAATCGACACTTACCAACTCTTTGTCGATTATAAAGTCCGTTGAGTGATCACATATATGCCGCACTGTGTGAGTTCCGGCATCCCTGTAACACACGCAGCTCTGGCAAATAACCTCTTTGAACCTTTTCATATCAAGCAAGGCTTCAGACAAGGCGATGCCTTCTCCTGCAACCCCGTTACCTTTGTGATAGAGAATGTGTTACGAAAGGTCAAAGTACATCGGAACGAAACAATATTGAATTTTAAGAGGGTTCAGCTGCTCGCATATCGATATCACTGATCGTACTAAGCGGGCAGTTGTCAGAGCCGTTGCGGCTTTTGAAAGAGAATCTACAATTTTTCGTGTTACTTTCGTGTTACTTGGCACCATCGTCGCTAAGAAGTACGATGTCAGCATGGAGATCAAGCGAAGTATCACTCTTGCCAATAGATGTCTCAATATGCAAATGAGTAGAAGAAAGCACTCTCGCCAGACGAAAAACACACTCTTTAAGACGCTCATCCTTCGCGTTTTGCAATATGGCGCTGAAGCATGGGTGATGACGCAGTCTAATGAAAATGCTACTAGAGTGTTTGAAGTACTCCATAATCTTTGACCTTTTTTTGCGCGTTGGCAACGACTGGTGCAGTCTTGAACAGCTTAGCAGGCAGGTCATCTGCGCCAGCTGCTTTGTTATTCTTGAGCAGCTTGACTACGAATCTAACTTCGATATAGCTAGGCGGCGGTATATCCACGCCATCGTCTAAAATTGGGGATGTCGGGAAGTTAACTCCTGCCCCCGGAGTTATCCTCACCATCGCCCCATAGCAAGCCAGATAAGTGTTCCTTCCATAATCTCAGTGCACCCTTTGCATCATCCACTACCAGTTTTCCCTCTGCATCTCTACAGGAAGACCCTTCGGAACTAAATCCTTCGGCCAGACGCTTAACTTTTTAGAAGAGCTTTCTTACGTCGTTCCAGCTCCTGCACATATCGATCTACTTTCGCTCACGCTTTTCCTGCTGGTGTTTTTTGCGTCTGAAAAGGCGCCTCTCTATTTTCCTTATTTCCTGATAGCGATCTCGCACAGATCGCGTAGCAGCTGACTGCAGGATATATGTTTCCAAAGTACCCCCCTGAGGTAGGTTGAGTGAGCTGCTCAGAGAGTTGAGCGTAAAAGGCTTCAGCAGCATGCTGTGAACCTTCGCAACAAGGTAATGGGCAGAGTTGATGTTGACCTCTCTGAACGTACGAACATCAATCACACTGTATGCATGCCTTCCCTCAATCACAACATGATCAATCTGTTTGCGTGTAGTTTGATCATGGGACAGCCATGTAGCCTTGTGGATATCGGGATGCTGAAATCTGGTACTACAGACTACCATGTTTCGGAAAATCTATATATCGATAGTACAATCGATAGTTTTGCAGCCACTGTACATTGTACAGTTCGTTGATATCGTCTCAGCCAGTGGTGTGCCAGAAATCTCTTGCAACCGAATTTCAAACTGAATGTCGTCTATCAGTGTGCAACATATCTTCTTCAAATCTTAAAAGGAAACCGAAGGCACCCCAATGTTGGGGGTTGAATTGGGTTAAAACTTACTAAAATTACTCCATCAAAACAGACCAGTTCATGTATAGTTCTCGAAACTGCTGCAGCTTTGGAAACTCTTAATTAACATTGCCACTGTTTAATGTAAATTTATTTAAAAGACATTTCACATCTGCCGAAAAACTGTGGTACAGTTTCGGTAAAACTTTTATTTTTGTAATTTCATCTCATATTTTATGCATAAACTGTTGCTGCCACACATTGCTAGGCATTTCATTTCCTTCGTTTCCCTTGCGTTCCATCCAAAACTTTACTATTTACTTTAGGTTCTTGAGTAATGCAAAAAGGGTGACAACGTTGAGGCGAAAGAAAAGAAAAAGTCGCACAGACAAAATGCAGCCTCAGGCATTAAGTTGTTTGCTTCCATTGTTGTTGTTGTTTTGTTTGTTTGTTGTTGCCTAGCTGTTGGTCATGAAAGTGAATTTTCTATTCTGTTGTTTTATTATTAATTTGACATTTGTGTTGTGTGTGTGTTGTGTGTGTGTGTGTGTTGTACTTTCCCTTGGCTGATGATAGGTCACATATGGGCACAACCAGCTAGGCTAATAGGCCTTTATTACCTCACACACACACACACACACACACACACACACACACACACACACACACACACACACACACACACACACGTCATAAGACACACATAAGCACACACACACACACACACACACACATATGCAAATATAGCACGTACTGTCTGCTTATGTGTGTGCGTATTTCTTGATGTCTTTGCCAGCAGCCAAAAATGCAAATCTGGCATATGACATGACGAGCGTATCTTTAATGTTCACACGATTTGAGATGGCATTTTAAAGTGTCCATTGGGACAGCACAAAGCCCACTCACACACACACACGCATCTTTAGTTACCACTATTTCACACACACACACACACTGGCTCATAGACACAAATTAACAACTTAACAAGTCAGTTGTCAGCACAGATTTGTGAACGAGCATTACGCATACGTCCTGTATGACACACTAAAAGCCTAGTTCCAGCACTTGCGCTTGTGTGGGTGTTATCCTTTTACTAACTTGTTGGTTAAACTTTAATGCTATACGCTTTATTCCCACGTCATGTCATGTTTCATGCTTTGGAACTGCCCCAAAACCGGAAGCTTTGAGCTCACACGTGCTCATTATAACAATGCGTAGAGTATATGCATTTTGGCAACGTATTGGTAACGCTTAGAAGCAGCTTTAACATAAGATATTACTATCGAAACCACATAGTGCATACACTATGAGAGGTCATCAGGGCTGACTTGCTGTCTTCAGAAACTATGTTCGGATGTAAAACCTTTTTTTTTTGTGAAAGAAAACTTTAAAGCGCTTATTAGTAAGTTTCTAAGAGAAACGTGTTGTGAAAAACACTGTTTGGAAACTAAGTAACATGGAAAAACCAAACGTCTCAGAGCACTCTGGCAAAGCGGCCCTTAAGTAAAGCTGACTATAGAAGCCATCAGGTCCAAGAAACGTATTAATTTGTGTTTTAATGGAAGACAACTATGTTTTGGTTCAACGTTACTATAGATGCACTGCAGGATCTAACGCCTCTAAACGTCCTCGTAGAATATGAGGTCTTTCAACGTCAATAGAAACAATTTTACAATAAGCTATGAAGCTATCTTTTAAAAATGAGTGCAGGGGAAAAGCATGCGTGGTGCAGAAATGCTACTGGTAGTCAGGGTTTTTTTTGTAGTGAATCAAAAATAATAATAAGTAAAGACTAGCCTGCCGACGTACAGTGGATCCAACTGGCTTCTTTCTCGGTAAAAATCATAACTTTTGAGGGAGTTAAGAGTCAAAATTTAGAATGCATGTACGTCCCGTGTGGTGAGCGGGTTAGAGAATACCACCTCAGCAGGTCAAAGCTTGTCGTATGATGTGACTAACAATGACACTGGGTTCTTTCGAGACCAGTAGGTCTTTAAGGGTTGTGCGTAGGGTTTGGGACCCACCACGTAAAACCACAATTTCGATGAAAGAATGTATTTACATCACGCCGTAACCCGATAGCGGGTTGTTATGGCCAGTTAAGAAGAAGAATAGGTACGCATATAGGTGGCGCCAGAGTAGTTGGCTATCTTTAAAAAATCCTCTTTACTTTAAAAAACACCTTGTTGAACGACTTTGACAGATAGTTTCGGACAAAACTCAAAGTTTAGCCAAAACCAATGGAATTCATTGACTTTCCTTCCAAAGAAGGTTAGGGTATGCGCCTTCCGTATCAAACTTTCATTTCTCATTTTACATATCTACAATGTTTTGCCTACGACTTAGTGCAGCATTAACAGCTTATACTTTGACATTTCACTTAGTTTTCACTGCCTCGTTTCCTTATTATGATTTGTATTTAAAAAAGCTGTAACTTTTGTTGGAACACTTAAAGCCGCTTAGCTTAAAATCCATTGCAGATGTTACTATAAAACTTAATTACCCACAAACCTGTTGATTGCGACAAATTTAAATGCAATTCAATTGAACTACAAGCAATTCAATTTCTATGGCATAGAATGACATTCCTCCCACTGCTGTTATCTGATGAGGATGCCGTTGTTGCCACTGCTGATGCTGCTGTTGCTCCAGCACAAATGTGGTTGACTTTAGCCGCCGGCAATGCAATCAATTGAATTACATGTTTTTGGTGCTTCCTGTGCCCCACTGTGCACATTGAAACGCATCGTTAGTTGCTGTTGGTGTTGCCTCTTAGTCTGACACCATTTGGCTTATCAAAGTGACATGCAACATTTGCCGCCCGCAGCCTTTGCCACAGCATTTGTTGTATGCATGTTTGTGTCTCTGTTTGGCATTTGCATGGCAATTTTACCTAACAAGCTTGGAAAATATAAAGGCGCTCAGACGACAAATTTTGCTGTCTAGTGTAATCAAGTGGTGTGTGTGCTGCAATTGCTAACGGTATAAAGAAGGTGGCACAACATGTGCATGCGCATCAATATGACAATAAATTATGTGGCGGAAATAGACACTATCTGGAGCGTTTCAATATGCATAAGTACACTGGCAAATTGGAAACAAACATGCAACTTTTGTGAGTTCATAGTTTAAAGAGCTGCATCTGTATGCGTGAGAAATGCGTTTAAAGTAAGCCAAAGCATTTGTTATACCGATATTTGTTTGACAAAGTGCCAAACACACAGAGAGAGAGCAGATTTGTACAGTGCTAAAACACTATTTTGCTGAGAGCGGAAGACACACTGTGCAAAGAGGATTGTACAGAGGAAAGAGACACTGCTGGAATAGTGAGCGATCGCTGTCGTTCACTAGCTTTGATTAGCACAGTTTTGCGGAGATTTCGGTACAAATCTATGGAGCATTAACCGAGCATTGCCGAATGTATTCTATTGTATCTCATCACTGTTGGCTGTACTTACTTCTTGGTATAAGTCCTGCTCTCTCGGTAACTATTTATAAATACGCTTGCTTTAACTAGTAGATATATCTTTCCAAAACCATTATGCGGTGTAACGGAACTCCCGGATAGCGGGGGTTGCTGCAGTAACTCAGATGGTTGTCCAGTGTCCGTTCACAACAAATTTATATTTGCTGGATCTTCTGATTAATAAATACACCAATTGTTTAGTTTTAAGTATATATATTTACTAGGGGTCTCTGTCCCTTGCTCGCTTCGCGCGCCAATCCCCGTGCTCCCCTTGACCTCATTTTCTTCTTTTTCATTCTCTTCTTTTTCATCCCCTTCCTCTTCCCCTTCGTCTTTCTCTTTTTCTTCTTCGTCCTCTTCCTCTTCTTTTTCTTCGTCCTCTTTCTCCCTCACTTTCACTTTCTCTTCTTCGTCTTCCTCTTCCTGTTCCTTTTCTACTTTATTTTCCTCTTCTTCTGTTTCTTCTTCTTCCTCTTCATGTTCCTTTTCCAATTTTTCTTCCTCTTCTCCACTTTCTTTTTATCTTTGTCTTTACCTAAATTATATTCCTCTCCCTCTTCATCGTCATCCTCTTCTGGTTCCTCACTCTGTGAACATATTACAAAAGATTTTATGTCATTTTTTGTAGTTCTATGCTTTTTTGTTGATTAAAACGAAACACTTAACCGTTTATCCGAACATCGTCAACATACAGAATTTTGGATTGATTTTCTTATATATAGAATATAGCAATCCTGCTAGGTTCGTTTTGCCCAAATAAATCGAAGCATTCATGATTTCCCCCGAAATTTTGGTTTATCGAAAATATTGGGCAGTATCTTTTGCTCGCTTCGGGTCGCCAACTCCCGTACCACATTCAAGGTGGATAAAATTATTGTTCCCCTTCCTGTTTTAGTAGGCGTTGCCAGAGTCTCTGCACAGTTTCGAGAAAAATAAAAGTAGGCTTTGTGATTTTGTGTTATTTTATGTAGTTTTCCGCTTATTTGCAGGGGAAGTGGTTAATATATTGCTACCAAAAAATGGCTATTTTTTATTCCAAGGTCCTATCTATATCTACACCAAAATGCCAATCAATTGGTTCAGCGGCTTAGGCGTGAAAAGGGAACAAACAGTTACACAGACAGACAGAGTTACTTTCGAATTTATAATATAAGTATAGATAGTATAGATTGTTCAAGCCGAATTCGTCCAAACTCCACATGAACCATTCAACAGACCATTCCTAACCTACCCTAAAATTTTTGATTCAAATCGGTCGACACGTATTCGCAGTAAGTGGTGACATTAAAATGTGCACTTATTTTTATATACATATTTGGATATATCAGCGCCCCAAAGTTAGCCATATATAGTACAAGTATCTCTGTTAGCATTTAACAGACTTGCCTAAAAGTAGGCAACACATATTTACAAATACGGTTTATGTTTAAATTGAAATGCCAATTTATACGTTTCAGTTTAACTCGTCAATTACCTCTACGCACAGCTGGTGAAAAACTCCAGCAACAAAAATCAGGACAAATGCACACGAATCAATCTCTAGGTGTAATCGGCGCGCTGTTGTGGCTGCTGTTATTAACAGTGAGCACAATTAAGGCAGCCGACAGTGAAGCATCGTCGTCCAGCGTCCCAGTGGCAACTGGCACCGAGCCGCGGAAGCTGGTGAAACGTGCGCCCACCTCTAGCTTCATAGGCATGCGCGGCAAGAAGGAATTGGATGCTTCGGCAGCAGACAATTGGCAGCAACAGCTGGACCCCTTGTCGTTGGACTATGGCGATGACACTTACAATGAGAATGGACGACGCTTGAAGAAGGCGCCGCTGGCATTTGTAGGTGTGCGCGGCAAGAAATATAATCGCCTGAGCGATTTGCTGCAGACTATGGAGGAGCAGCGTCTACGTGAGAATCTGCTGCAGGATTTCCTGGAGCGTCTGGCTGCCGACAATGGGGATGTGGTGAAGCGTGCGCCAACTGGCTTTACGGGCATGCGCGGTAAGAGACCCTCAATAAGCGATGCGGATGGCAATGAGGCAATGGAATTGCTGGCGGCCGATGAGCTAGAGAAACGTGCACCAGTCAATTCTTTTGTGGGAGTGCGTGGGAAGAAAGATGTCTCACATCAACAGTACAAACGTGCCGCATTTTCCGAGGTAAGCTGTGCACGTGTGTGTGTGTGTATTTGTTATAAACAGGTTGCACGAGTAAATTTCATTTCGAATTTTAGAGGTCAATCAAAAAACAATAACAGTTCATCGCGATCGGTAGAAATATGAGATTTACTGACTTTGCAATGCTCCTAATCTTAAATTTTTCGAAATAGCAATAATGTAATCTCGATTTTTTTAAAAATAGCGATTATTCGAAAACGTTGCTAGAAAATCTAAAACGGTTTCCGGAGTCGAAATCAGCGACCCAAAATTCACCGGAAAAGGTAGGTTTTAGACAAGTGCTTTTTTTTGTTGCCTAGGTTCACGACAGTTCATCTCAATCGGAAGAAATGTTCCCAAGATTTACCAACATTTCAATACTCGTAACCTCGAATTTTCGAAATAGGGATAATTCGAAAACCGTGCTAAAACGGTTTCTGGCTTCGAAATCAGCGACTTCAAATTTTAGCCATAGGCCTTTCATTGAGCTTTTTGTTGTAAAGTGTTAATATGTAGTCTTGAAAAGTTTTTAAAATGCCCATATTTGAACTTCTGCAAAAGCTATCATAACATTATTGATGAAAATCTGCTGATACGACTAAAGAGAGAGAGAGAGTTATCAATCGGCTGTGTTGCGTTCACCATTTTCAATGATCCCGAAAACTTCTGTTACAACACTTTTAGAAGTATTCCCAAAAATTGCTCTGTGCGCCATTGGAATTTCGCAAACTTGATAGCGCATTCGTAGTCAGTGAACTCGAAAACCCCCGAGTAAGAATTTTCCTGATAGAAAGCATTCACACGTAGATTCTCATGCTTATGCCTGATCCTCGAGCCCTAAAGAAACCAGCTACTCGTGCAGTCTCTTATCTTTTTGTTAGTGTGTTTGTGCAACACATATCTGAAACTAATGAGTGCCAGCTGTGGCGCAATCTCTTCAAAAAGGCCTACGATGGGCGTGGCAAGCAGCAGCGTTTCGTGGACTTCAACAGCAAGTTTGTGGCCGTGCGTGGCAAGAAGAGCGATGTAACTGGCGAGGATGTTAGCTATCTGATGCAGCCGGCATATCCTTGGGCATACTTGTTAAGTGAGCAGGAGAAGCGTGCACCCAACGGCTTTGTGGGCATGCGGGGCAAACGTCCAGGTAAGCGGCTATGGCAGGGGGCCAAGTATCACTTAACCTTTACATGCTAAAACTATTTTCAGCGCTTGCCGAGTAAGGAAGGCCATAATGACGTCATCACAAAAAGAAAACTATAAATGAGAAAACTATGCGCGCACTTTCCTCAACTAAATTAGTGAAAAACAAAGAAAAACAACAGTAAACAGCAGTTCCTTTTTTTAAGCTCGACAACTAGAAAAATAAAACATGTTTTAAATAATCGCTGGGCTGGAGATTATTTTAAACACACACACACACACACACACACATAGTTGATTTATATAGCTAAAACTTAACGCTCTGTTACTTAACATTTATCTTTCTCTCAGTTTCTGTTGCTTAACATATCGCTGTAATGTTAGACAAGACTTAAGCGTACATTTACATGTAAATGTATTTGGAGTTTGACTCTTTTTTGTGTGCTTTCAAAATTAATCATTAAAAAATATTTGATTAATTTCATATCAAAATTAAACATTATAATTAGTACATAAATTTATCGTTCATTTTAAAATATACAAAATATATTTATATAGGTGGATACAAGCTTAATTATGTGCAAATTATTTAATTACAAGATTAAAACCAACAACTTTATGGCACAATACTAATTATTTATTGTAAATAAAGTATGTTAAAAAAATATATGAATATGAATAAAATATTTATTAAAAGTATTGGCTACTAGTAATTATGTTTGACACAAAGTAGCTTACCACAAAAAAAGTGCTGCAAACTAAAAATGTAAAACTAGCAGCCATCCATCGGAAATATTGGAATAACACTAGCGATAAAGTCAGAAATAGCACTGCAATTTTGATGTGAAACATCTATTGGCGCGCCTTGATGTTAAGAGCAACTCATATGCCATTACGAGAATCTGTTATTAAACTGTGAATGTGTTACGCGTTTTGGCAGCATCCGAAGAAGAGCTAGAAAGTTGTATGTTAGCAGTGAGAGCGAAAAGAAGAGCATGAATGCTTATGATATATGATTGTTGTTGTTTTCCCCCTAGCATATGCGCACGCTAGATGGCGCCACATTCTGCCAAGTTAGAGAGAACTCCCAGCTGAATGTTATTCAAATAACTTCCAATTTTTGTACACTTTGTGTACAATTTTTGTAACAGGCAGAAGGAGGCGTGGTAGACCATAAATACACTGGGCAAAAATGATCAGGAGCAATAGTCGTGTTATGTCCGTGCGTCCGTCCGTGTTGTAACGTTTTTCTTAAAGACTATAAAAGTTAGAGACACAAAAATGTTACCGAAACATGCGCATTTTCCCGGAAAAGAGCAACTTTATCGATTTATGTCGATATCTCACCCCGTTCCTCCGTGACAGATTTTCGCGGTTTACACCAACACCATAAAAGCTATTAAACTGAAACTTGGCACAGGTGTGCACACTGTTATTGTGCATACGTTGTTTAAAAATTATCAAGATCGAATAAAAACTTTAGGAGATATAGGTACAAATATACCAATTCTAGAACCCTCCTCCTATAAACTGCAACAGAATTTAACTTTTTATAGAAATGTTAAGGTTTACATTTTGTTGTTATGTAGTACGTAGACTTATGTTAGGCTTATAAGCCAAACAATGTTGACCTTTTACCGAAAGGTAGTACAATAACCTTTACCACATCGATACAAAAATATGCACAAAATTTTAATTGTATGGGGAAAATGGGTACATGGTATTCCACTGTTGGGCACCGTCTCGTCTGCATCAAATTTTTTTAAATTAGCTAAAACTTAATACGAAAAATAAGATAAGACTTTGTTCTTTTGCATCATATATTTTTCATCATCATATATTTTTGTTTAATATTTCAAAACTGAAATATGGGTTAGGTTAGGGTGTGGAGGTTGCTGCACCCTAAAAGTAAAAAGAATTTCAAGACATTCAAATTTTGACAGTTTTGACTAAAACGATTTTAAAGCAATTGTACCCAATGTCACAACGAACGGTAGTTCGTGCTGTGACAAAAGCAAGAGACTCTGACGAAGTGCTGTAGCTCACTAGCTATAAATTACAGGAAGTTTTAAGCTTTTGCCTAGACGGTTTCATAGACGGTTTTTGGATTTAGCTATTGGTTTCGAAGATATAATGGTTCAAAGAAAATGTTCCCTGAGCTCCGATAAAAGCAGATATGGAATCAAGGCGTGAATACAAATTCAATAAGACTAAAATGAAGTAAGTCGAATGTATCCGTCAAAAAATATAGCTCTTTTTTCAAATTTTTGACCAAAAAAATATTTGTTCTCGAGTTTTCTTCTCTTTCCGCCCATTTGGCCGCTATGAGCAAAACAATGGAATTTCATAAAATAATTATAAATTTACAATTTCATATTTTTTGCTTGACCACCTCGATATAAAGCTTAAAAGTGTAGACCATTAAAATCTTCATAAAATGACGTTTCCAAAAAGTTATGTGTTTAAATATTTTTGACTATATTTTATCAAATTTTTAAATGCTTAATTTTCAAGAACCTTTAAAAATTTGCTTATCAATAAAAATATTGCAATATTTAGTGTTTTTTATCTCGTCTCACATAATTTATATCATATATATTATGATTTGCATACAAGTACCTACAATTTCGTCAAATGTTTATTACTTCGAAGATGTTTTTTTTATTATTGTATTCATAACTGAAAAGCCATCAAAATCAATTTCAAAAAAATATGAAAAAGAACCTATTATTTATTGTTAAACTTTGTATTGAGATCATTCCAGAAAACTCTATAACGCAAATTGCAGCAACCGTTTCCGTCTTTACTGCAGACAAATAATATTCCCCTTAATTATCTCAGGTCAAAATGAGCAGCTCGAGGGCTATCTCTATGTGATAAAGCAGGCAAGTACCACAATGTTATCAGTCGTGACACAAGACAAAAACAACAAGAAAGTCAAGCCCACTTTTAATAAAAAAAAAGAAGCAAAACAGAGCCAGTTCCTAGAAAACCCATACAAATGCAAACAACAAATATGAACAGACTTTAAATGAGTGAAGTTCCAGATGATTAATGAGTCTGAGTTGCTGTGTTTCGGGAATAACCGTAAACTACTACGCATTTGAATAAAAGTATTGTTTGACATGCGGACAATAGAATTATATGTAGAACTAAGTCCACTGCCAGTACAATATATTAAAGACACTCACTACCTGTATTTCATTAGAATCGCAAGTGTTTCGGGCGTGAATTAGAAACCATTATAAAGCAGTAAACCAAAAAGTCTCTAAAATATAGCTGCAACATTTGTATGTGATGAGCAGGTTAACCTACTACATTGTGTGCCCTATGCCTAAAGCCTTAGATTAGGTAACTTTCCTATGGTATTGTCTGTGGCGGAGCTACGGGTGGTCATTTGTCAGATCTATGACCGTTGAGCCGAGCCCTTCTCGACCTTGAACCTTTTCCAACAGCAAAAACTTTGTTCAGGTACAGCTATTACAATGGCCAAAAGTGCCAGTGTCGTAAAATCTTGAAAATATGCCCAAAAAATAGTCCACTATTTGTGCAGATCGCCGACTGCACCGGTTGCATAATAACAATGTTCTAACGTGAGAAGCCTTCGCACTTAAGATGAAGTCTCCGGATCTTTACAAGTTATTATTTCAGCAATGCTTTACAAGTTATTATTTCAGCAAATTCTCTTACGTACTCGCTCTAAAAATGAAGGCAATTCGATACTGCTTCTTCTTCTTAACTGACCATAACAACCCGTTACTGGGTTACGGCCTGATATATTTCTTTCATTGGAATTGGCCTGGAGTAATGAAGTCATAAATTAGTTACTTAGTTATCTGAGTTACAAATTTCTGACTGCGCCTGGATATAAAATAAAAGTCATAAATTAGTTACTAAGTTATCTGAGTTACAAATTTCTGACTGCGCCTGGATATAAAATAACAGTACTTTTAGAGTTAACTAGAATTAGGTGTAAGAAAAAAAAAGAGTGATTTATGATCTATTCAATCTGGAATAGGTTACTTCAAAAGTACCGTAGCACTGTAATTCCACTTCCTCTTCTTCTTCTTCCTTTTCCCCTTCTTCTTCCTCTTCATGTTCCTTTTCTACTTTTTCCTCCTCTTCCTGCTCCTTTGTCACCTTCATCTCATTCCTTTTCCTCTTTAACTTCATTCTATTCCCGATCACCTTCCGGTTACCCTTTCCTGTTCCAATTAATAGGCATTTCCTAAATCTGTGCACATTTTACAAAAGTAGGCTGAGATTTTATGTAATTTTTTGTAGTTCTAAGCGTTTTTGTCGATTAAAACGAAACTCTTAACCGTTACATACAGAAATTTGGATTGATTTATATATAGGTTATAGCAAACCCGGCAAACTTCGTTTTGTCCAAAATAGACCGAAGTTTTCACGATTTCATCCGAAATGTTTGTTATCCAAAGTAGTGGGCACTGGCTTCTACTCGCCGTACCTCATTCGAGGTAGATCAAATTCTTCTTCCCATTCCCTTTTCCGTTCTCCTTGATGTGTTGCCAGATTCTGTGCACAGTTTTGAGAAAAATAAAAGTAGGCTTTAAAATTTTGTGTCATTTTATGTAGTTTTACGCTTTTATGCGGTGGAAGTGGTTAATATATATAAAGAGCCCATTTTTTATTTTAAAGTACTATGTATCTCTACACCAAAATGCAAAATAATTGGTTCAGCGGCTTAGGCGTGAACAGGGAACAAACAGACACACAGGCAGACAGAGTTACTTTCGAATTTATAATATTTGTATAGATTTCTTGCGTTTAGTCTCAATGTCTCGTTGTCAAGAACTTACAAAAATACTACTGAAAATAGCAACTTATGAATTTAAAAATCATTGATGCGCCGCTGTGTATTTGAAACACAAAGTTTTTGCTGACCAGTGTAAACACTTATCAGCGCGCACTTTCACAATTTGTACACGAATTTTGCATTTAACCAGCGTCGTCTTCAAGCCAAAAGCGAGAGACAGGGAGAGAGAGAGGAGAGAGAGGAGAGCGCGGCTTGAGCGAACGCGCAACAACAACAGCAAAACAAAGTTCTCTCCAAAGCTTTGCTACAAAGCGCAGCAGCGGCGGCGGCAAACGTTGCGCCGACGCAGCTTATAAATAGCAGCGCAGGCGAGTTCTAACTCAGTTAGTCTTAAACTGCGACTCAAAGCGGCAACAACGTCGGCAAAGCAACAAGAGAAAAGCTCTCAGCGTCTGTGTGCGTGTATTTGATAGTATATGTAAGTGTGTGTTTTGTGTCGTTAACAATAACAGAAAGGAGCAAAAAGCATGACAAAGACATTTTTTTTGAAAGATGAAAATAAAAAAATGCAAAGAAAACAGCGTAAAAAGTTACAAGCCATAAAATATTAATTTGTGTCAATTTTGCAAGAAAAGAGTTTGGAAAATTTTATGAACAATAATTATGAAGCCAACGCTGTTGTAATTAACGCATGTAGAGAGTGGAAAACTTGCTTAGATGCATCATCAGCACAGCAAGTGCAACTTGGCGTGGAAAAACTACAGTGAAACCAGTAACTGCGCTCAGCTGTTCGGTGACTTTATGCACAGCTGCTTTTCAAACTGTACATTGAGACAGTGAAATCTTTAAAAAGTCGATCTAGTAGTTGTAGCTACAACTTTCTGTTTGTTTTTTTCCCTTTTTAGTTTATTTAAAATTGCCAGTGTAATATTTACAACTACAACTCAAAACAACAATACTAACGAAATGTTAAGGCTGTGGGCATGCCTACTTTTGGTCTGCACCGCACAAGCGGTGCCATTTTATGGCGAGTAAGTACTTATCATTACAATTAAACAAAAAATAATAATAATTAAAAAAATCATTAAAAATACGGCAAAAAAAAAATGACTAAAGGAAATGCGGTTATTGTGTTTTGCATTTTGTAGCTTGATTTTCATGCATAATTTCCATTTAAAGTATATGTAGTTTGTGTGTTTTGTTTGGTTTTTTATGTTTATTGTTGTGCTAAAGTCTTAAAAAATGCTGCTTATATTTTGGTTTTTATGCTGCACTCGGAAAATTCATGTACTCCCGGTAATTGACCGTGAAAACTTCACACACTCACAAATAACGTTTGTTTATTGGGCAGTTTTTTTTCAAGATTCAACATATTTTTAATAAACGCTTATGGCACATTTCTTAGCATTATTAGCAGGAGCATCAACGTATTTCAGCCATTTTTTGTTACGAAAAACTGCGAACTGACCATTTTTAAACTTTTTATAAGCACAGCGGCGTTCCGGACTGTACTTTCATGCTTAACTCTTCGAGCTCATCATTGTTGTGACGCCATTATACCAATTTGATCGTTCTAAAACGTTTCGATTTGTAAAGCATTGCAGGAGCAAACTAACAGCTTTGATGGCTGCTTATTTTAGTAGTCAGTGTTGCCAATTTAGCTTTTTCCCCACTAGATCTACCTTTTTTTAAGCCCCATGACGGTAATAAAAATTAAAGTCAGAAAGAAGTATGTTTAGCTTTCTTCAGCTTTATTTTATGTAAACATATAACAATAAATTAAATGTAAAATCGTGAAATCAAGAAAAAAAGTTGGCATCCATCGGTTAGATTATAGTGCTTAGATTTCTGCAATGCTACAGAAGACAAATGACGAGGTTGCCGACATCAAAAACACTAGCTAAACCAATCTAAGTGTTTGAAAATTTCCATAGAAATGGACCAAGCGATGGTGATACCAAGCGATTGGGGATACCAAAGAATACAGTGGTTTTATGTTTCAAGTTATCAACTTTTGTGGTTCTTAAGCGAAACGTATTGGTGTTTTGCAACTATTAGTGAGACAGTGATATAAAAGGTAGCATTAAATATAGGTTAAGCAATTGAACCACTAACTAGAAGTAGGGAACGTCAGTCTTCAGGAGGTCGTTCGCTTTGCGCCTTTGAATTCTGAAAACTTAAATCATTTAGATTTCTAAGAAACACACATAGATAGACTCATAAGACTGAATAAGTATTCATATTGTAGAAAGCCTCAAATCATCATCTGTAAAGCGTACTTCAAAACAAATGTGCTTGATTTGGACTGATTATTATGACAGACAAATTTTAAGTTTTATTTATTTACGTATTGCTAGGGAAGACGACGCTAGCGCTCAAATTAACCGCCATTTTAGCTATATTTTTGAGATTGCGTATCGTGGAGTTCATTTAGCCAATAATTTGGACAAAAAAGTAGGTAATACCTATTAACTAATAGCAGATAGATTATAAGAAAACTGCAAGTCATTAGATAAGGCAACAAGATTTCGCAATCAAAAACTTTAAGATCATTTGAAGCTATGATTTGTACACAGAGAAAATTATGAGAAAATTAAATGTACTCACAGTGATCACATCCGTGTATGAAAACCGTGCAAGTACAGAGAGAATTTTTAGAGAATTTTTTGTACTCTTGTGTGTATCAGAGATTTAGCAGCTTGTCCTAGAAACAATTAAAAAATAATTTCCTATAAATAGGAGTAGTAGGAGTAAAATTGAGAAAATTAGTGATAGAAACATTTAAACCCATTTGTACTCAAAAATGCTTGTTCGCATATCGTGTACACGGCAACTCATTTTGAGGATGTAATTTTCTCACTGTGTACTTAACATAAAATCTATCTTTCTTAAGAAGTTGAGAAGAATCAATTGAACAAAGAACCAGTTTATGTTGGATTAAAGGGCATTGGCATGCTCTACAGTTATTTAGTCAATTCTATAAGGCGAAGGGACAATTAGACTATTTAAGCTCCGAAGTGCAAAAAGGAGGTTTTGCTTTTGAGCTGACTTTAGAATGTCTTTATAACGACGATATTGGGGACTCGAGAAGCAGCCTAAATACTCTCGAAATGGCCGAACGAGATCAGTTTAAAGATGTTTCATAAATGTGATTATCTCTATAGCTTTGTAAACAACATTGTCAATATGTTTGTTAAATTGAAGTCTATGATCGAACAAAACACCGAGATTGTCATTGAGGATTATCTAGAAGGCTATCCTGAGGCACATTAGATGTAAATTAGATTGATTAGAGTCGCAGCCTTTAAAAATAACTCTATATAAAGTTAGTTAGCAGCCCAAAGAACTCGGGGGAACTGCAAACGTGGTGGTAAATGAAGAGGTAGAGCTTATTAAGATATTGGTACCAATATCCGCAGCTGAACTTAGTATGAAGAAGAGAGTGAGGAAGAAAAACGGGATGGGGCGGTTACATAACATATTTGTAGAATATGTCTAAATATGTATAATAGCACTGACTGTCACATAAAAATCAGTATTATCTTAACAAATATTATGGAATTGTGCATGTTTTAAGAAGTTCATGGATAGCATAAGAACCGTTCATTTCAATCCGCACATCTTCCATCAATGCAACTTTTGTATCTTTTTTAACTCATTTTGTCTGAACAACTAACTGCCTTACAGCCAAACCGACGAAGGTTCGCTGTATGAAGACTCATCTTCGGAATCGTTAGCGCAAGAAAGGTGAACTATATGCAACCCAAGCCTAACCTAGCACAAATCTTGGTCATTGAACCCAACAGCTCACACATAATACATATAGAACTGGTTCATATAAGCTAAACATTACCCTACCTTAAACACACTTGATCACAACTCAAATATTGACATGCAAGCAAGTTGGCTTTTGTTTTATAGTTTTGTTAGCTCCGTTGACACCTCAAAAAACTTACTACTGCAGTTTTTTTATTTTACTTTATTTTTTTATGACATTTGCTTCAGCAGTTTTGGCGTTTATTTGGCTTTTGGTGAAATTTCACATTTAACAACGTTGACTTGGCAAAATTTCGAAGACGTTAAACGAAACGGCAAATAAAGTTGACCGAAAAAAAGGCTAAGAAGTGGAAGTGCTGGTAGATTTGCCAGAAAGAAAGCCAAATCGTATTTGACCTCAATTGATAAACTTTAAGCTGAAACAAGAGATTGTATTATATATACATTTATATACTTAGTGGGCATAAAGTGCTTTAAGTGGGCAACTAAATTCAATTGATGAAGGCAAAATCCGAGGCAGCGATAAGCTGCCACGAATCAGTGCCACAAACTGGCTACAACAAGACTCAAGCAGCCAAGCAGCCAAGCAGCCAAACAGACATGCAAAAAGTGTTTAACCCTGCAGTTCAAGTTGTAGCTGTTTCTGTTGTTGCAAGTTTTGAAAGAGATTGCTGCAATACAACTGCTGCTGCTGGGAGAACAATGCGCAATGAGCGGCAACTAAAGTGGGGCATCCGGCAGATACTTCTGCTGCAGCCAAGGGACATGTCTTCGTTCGTTTGCCAGATCCGCAAGATTTACTAGGCTGCATGTCTATCGATAGTCTTTCACACTTGGCTAACTTCAGCCACAGCGCCCAACCTTAGTTCACTGGAGTCCACTCCAACAACAGCAATAGTTGCGCCTCTTTGCTGCTCTGTCTGCCATTTTGACACCATTTCTGACACAGCAATCATGTCATTGTGATTATGAAGATAGCTGGCAACTTAATTTGCTAGACATGAAAATGAAATTTAGTTCCACTCCCGCTCTCCTATGTCAGTTTATAAGCCAAACCAATTGACTTTTGACACGTCACGTCACACTAAGCGTATTTTGTGGTAACAGCTAGCTACCATATAACTACATATAATATCAGGTTTTGGCTTAAAACTGGGTCACTTTTGGTTACTCTTTTGATTGCACTTCATTATCACGGCCTGCAACTCTTCGAGTTCTAAATTTTTCATGCCTGCGGGTCTGATTATATCAGGCAACAACCGTTGCCATTGTTTATTGTCTGTGGCCAATGACTTTCGCTGCAGTTTATTTTGTTGGCCATATACAGGTTTTTTTCCTCCTAAAAGTTGGTTTATTTCTTATATTTAAATGTGTTTTTCAATATTTAATGAGCGAATGTATTATAAAAACAAACAAAAGAAGGAGTTTGAGAGTCACAAAAGAAATCGACTTTTCAAGCGAACTATGAACATGTTTACTTTTTAAGCAACCTCCTAATCAATCTTGATTTGAGAGTTTCCTACATAATAAAAAGAAAGTTGTCACATTATAAACTGTTGTATAGACAATCGTGATTGACCTAAAGTCATTGCCAGTTTGCTTTACTCTTTGACGCTTAGCGTATTTCAAGCTTACTTACTTAACTGGCCATAACATCCCCTTACTGGGTTTCGGCCTGATGTAAAGCTCACCTCCAGGCGTATCTGCTACTCCAAAGGTAGCTGGTGTACCCTCTACCTGGTCTTTCCAACGAAGACATGGTCTGCCCCTTTTGTCGCCTCCCTTCGACAATAGCTATGTCAATGTCGTCGTTCCATCGGATGCGGCAGTCGTTGACAACGCGTAGAGGGCCAAAGAGCTACGTAGTATTTTCCACTCAAACAATCCCAGGGCTGGGATACTTCAGCGCCATAAAGCAAAACAGGAAGGATTAGTGTCTTATAGAATTTCGTCTGGTGAGAGTGATCTTTACTACTGAGAGAGCTGCGACCAAAGTAACATCTATTAGCAAGAGTAATTCTGCGCTTGATCTCTATGCTGACATCGTTCTTCATTGTGACGTTGGTGCCAAAGTAGACGAAATCCCTGACAACATCAAAAGTATAGTTTTCTACATCATTCTGAGAGTCCAACCGCTGTGTATCTCTACCCGAAGAAAGCATATACTTCGTCTAGCTCTCATTTACCACCAGAACCACCATGGCAGATTCTCTTTCAATAGCCGCAAAGGCTCCGGTAACTGGTCGCGTAGTACGCCCGACGATATCGATATCATCTGCTTATGCTCAACGTCATTCTGCACAGTCGCACCAACTTTGCAGTGATTCCAAACTCACACAGTGCGGCATATACGGGATTCCTCAGCGTGCAAACAAATGCTGCTTTATAATCGACAAATAAAATGGTGACTGTGGATTTAATGTTCGTGGGTGTTTTCTAGGATTTGGCGTAGTGTACATATGTGGTCAATGGTGGATTTGCCAGGCCTAAAACCACACTGATAAGGTCCGATCAGCTCAAACGGTTTTAGTTTGCGTTTAGTTTGATCAGGGGATAGCCATGTAGCCTTGAGATTGAATTGCCTTTTTTATTTGTACCCACCGAATCAACATGAACCTCGGCTTGCTTAGGGCTTGTAGTACAACTCCACACCGCAGTTTGTTTGTACCTCTCCAATTAGTAGTAAAGCTAAAACAAGGCAATTGAGTGACTTATAATTAATGCTCAGACTCCCAAGGTTAATCAACAGACAAAGTTGGTAAATTATCCAAATTGCAGCTCAAATCAAGTTTAGAAATTGTAAACTCTTCATTAGGAATATAGCTTAATTTAAGCAAAGTTTTTTCATATTCATCATATTTAGCATGCAGGCTGTCAAGGCTCTCGAACAGATCACGGCTCATTACGCACACCCTTGATGATTTCTACGCCTTCATTTAGAATCTGACTCTATTTTAGTCGAATTGGAAGAATCACGGCAACTATTGTACCAGAAGTAACTTGAATTTAACTTAAGATTATAGCTTAATTCAAGCAAAAATTTTGTACAAATTGAGATCATTATATTTAGCATGCAGACTGCCAAGGTTCCCGAACAGATTACGGCTCATTACACGAGTGTTTTAACGCCTTCATTTAGAATCTGACTCTATTTTAGTCGAATTCAAAGATTTAACCCATTTATGAGTCACGGCAACTATTGTACCAGAAGTATCTTGAACTTAACCGAGTGTGACCAGCGAACAATTTGTTTACATTTTGGCTTTCGAAGTCCACATAATACACGCACATATAAATATGTATTTTGTTTATTTTTTTTAACAATCTTTTTTTTATATTGTCGCTTTTTTAATTAACTTCCGTGGCAGGCATAATAATGAGCAGACAAGTTTGCGCATCCAAGTCGTAAAAACTCAATTACGTATATAGTATATGTATGACTTATAAGGAACATACTTTAAAGCAAGTTGACAGACCTTTTTGTTGAAACTTTGACAATAGAAAGTTGAACGTGTTCGTGAGTGAGTCAGAATATGTTTTTCAAGTTAAGGCTTTTAGAATGATATTTCAAAAAAATGCAAAGTGGTTGGCATAAATTCAGTTGATTAATGACACTACAAATGCAATATACTATATTTAGAGCTGGAAGCTTGTTCTCAACACCTTAAGTATATAAGATATGTTTAGTTTATTTGATTTTTATTTGTTATATATAGTAACTATAGATGGGTGTAGCATCTGGGAGCGCATTAGTATGCTGCGCATACAAAAACTGCGCAAAAAAATGCTAAACAATGAGCACGATCCGTCTATATACATATATAACTATAAAGGCTGTACATCTGTATATAGAATGCCAAGAGAAGGTCTCTTTCATGTATAGAATATATGAATTATGGTAGTCACACTTTAGTTGCTTCTTTGGTTATATGCATGAAAATCAACACACAATTGTTTAGGGTTTTCATCAGCAAACCAACAAAATCACCACACTACTCAATACACTAACCTGCAAAAACCACTACCGTCCCAACTCACTTTGAACAGCTTTATGCAACATTTAACACGCCCATTGCCGCTGCATCGCACGCTCTTTGCGCCCATACCATTTGCACCACTTCCACCGCTTGAACCGCTGCAGGCGCATGGCTCGCAGCGTGTGGCTAGTATTTGGCCAGCGCCTGCACCGCTGGCACCACAGCGTAATCTTAACCATGCTAATGCGCCACTGTTGCCACTCTATAGCAGCTATAGCAGCGATGGGGATACGGAATTTGTGCCACTAGAGCAGCAAGGACGTCAGGATGTACAGTTGCCAACGCCAGCACATCCACTGCCCAGCAGTCATGGCTTGGAGCAGAAACCGTTTGGTAAGTTAACAATAACAACAATGTGCGCCTGTAGCCACTGTTATTTTTGTTGTTTGCTTCTTTTGTAGATATCGAAACCATTACCACCGATGTGAATGCGCCCAATCCGGGTATATTCTTTCAACAATCCTTCCCATTCTTTGGCAATGAGTTTTTCAATTCATTTGGCGGGTTTGGTTTTGGTAATGGCGCTCAGGAGCCCTGGTGGAAGGGGTAAGTATTCTTTAATTAGACAATTATCTCTAAGTTCTTGGCTAGTTAATATTACCATAGATTTTGTGAATTCTGTTTTCTAAGTTCAAAAATCACTATTTTCGTATTATGACGCACTCGTTAGGACGCACTCCTTATTAATTTTATGTAATGTTTCGTTTCATGGATTTTGAATTGGCTGTGTAACGAAGTTTCACATTAATTTCTTAGCTTAAAAAGTTTTGCGAAACATTCTCTTTGGTTGGTAGCGTTCCCAGTTCGAAGTAGTTCCTAACTCACAAGTTCGTCTGAAATATTCCCAATGGGTTGTTTCGGATGCACAAAGAGGCGAAAAAGCTCACAAATCATGCGCGTACACGGAAAAACATGAGCGAATAGAAACCAAAAAAAAATGTTTTTGATTGAGCATTGACGTTTTGCGCAGCAAAGCGGGTTGCTTGGGTTTTTACCATCTCTCTATTCATTGTGTGCTGCAATAAGGGGTTTTTGAAGACACGCTGAAAAAGTTAATGGTTAATGGCCACTTTTGCTTTCTAGAAACTTTGCATATTTCTTTATAGAAAGCATAAGCTCGGTCCATGGAAGCATTATCGTTGTGACGTGCGTTTAAGTAGTTGCTCATAAAGCTATCTCCATCCAAGGCATACTTTACAAGGCTCAATGTGCTTCCATTATATTCCATGAAAGTTTTAGTGAGCGCGAAAGCGAAAAGCAAATTACTCTTCTTATTTGTAAATGGCCATAACAGCCCGTTATCGGTTTACAAATAAAGTTTTACGTTAGGTATTAGTGTTAGAAAAATAACATGCATGGAGACAACCTTCCTTAATGAAGTTTCGCACTGAAACTGACAATTGACAACTCAAAATAGGGCACCCATGAGAGTTAGTTTAGCTCGCTAAGTATACCTTGAGTGGCGACAGCCTTGCTGATCGCAGTTAGCAACAAAACTAAAAAATACCAGCGCAAAGAGTATACCTTGTACCTTAAATGTACTTAGCCCTATTCTAATGAGCGCAGAGATACGTTAAAAGCTACTTTCCATAGAAAGCGTGAGAGAACAACACCTTCGAGAAACTTCCGGTTGAAGAAATTGACGTAAGTCGAGAGAGACCCTGTGAAATTGTTTGTTTACTTTTGTAGTAAATTGGTTCAGAAGTCTGCTTTAGTCTGAAACAGATCACGAACATTGTGGGATTGAGCCCGTAAACCGCAACTTACTAGACATTTCTGCGATTTATTGTTTATTGCGCTATTGTATTGTATAGTAAAAAAAAGACCATACGAACTTTATTTGCAACATTTGAGTATGTTTTTCTGGTAGTTTGGTATTTTGGTCATTTAGTTTTTCTTTCCTAATCGCCGCACATGAGTGACTGCTTTGTTCTTGGCATTTGGGCATTTAAAGTACACAATGTCAAGTTCATTTGAGTAATTATATAATTTTTCATCATTTATATACTAATTAATCTCTTGCTTATCGACAAAGCTGAAAATCTTGACTTTATTGAGCATTCAAATCGTAATCAAGCGTATAATATGAGTATTAAATGGTTTCGTTACATGTCCGATCATGTGTGCCTCTAAGTGGCAAGTCAATTAAAGCTGAGCTTGCATCTCATGCCTATAGATACATGTAAATAGCACTTACTTCGTAAGTATACCTAGTTAAAACCGGCCGGCGGGTTCAAGTTAATTGCAGTAACAGCAGAAACTGTAAAGTGAACGAATATATAATGCCTTATGCATATGTATGTGCATATACATACAATTAAATATGTGTATATATACATATGTATATAGGTATGTATTAGCATACAAATGCATAAGTTTGCAATTTTCTAAATTGTGAAAAATTAACTGACACTTTTGTTTTTCACAACAAATGCACGGCGAATGAAAGTCAGCCTCAGGCCTAACGTGGCAATTGAAAAAATGAAATGAAAAACGCCACAAATGAACATCAAATATATAGCATATAAGTATAAGTACATAGTATTCTATATACTGATAGCTATACATATATGTAATACTCTGCAGCCGCGAAATTTCTAAAAAACTAACCAGACAATGGGGCTGCTTTGTGTCACCATCATTTGATGGACTGTAATTGAATTGAAGGCAGGCAATGTTGTTAGGCCTTTTTTTTTTAATGTCATAAGGCAGAACTACATATAGATACGTATATGGAGCTGAGTTATATGTTGGGGTTCTGTGGCCGAGCATCGCCTATGCGAATTTATAAAGCAAACATTGTCCACAATCGCTGATGGCGCGCAGATAAATGCGCCCATTTAGGGTTTCATTTTTTACAAAATGGGTGCGGTTCGAGGCTGACTAACTTTGATAGAATTTCTAGATGTGTTTGCACATCATGGTTGTATATAATAAGCACATGGGGTACATTGACTTTATAATTACCGTCTGAAAAATATGCTGATTTGTTTGTCAAAGATATTAGCAAAAGTAAAAAGCGCTTGTTGCTTAAAAACTAGACTAGTTTACTTATGTGTGGCAAAGATTTACTCAGGCAGAATTAGTATTGTATAAAAATCGCTTGATTTTACTTAAAATTTGAGTGAGTTTTGTGAAACAAATCGTAATGTACTAAGAAATAAACAGCTTAAATTTTGAAATACCAAATTTCTCTTACGTAGAATGTTGTGTATTTCGTCATAAAGGCATAATTTCGGTAATGACGTTCAAAAGGAAGAGTTAAACATTGTTTGTTCTAACTTTAGGATGTAGATACAGCGAAAATAAATCTTGTCTGTCAGTTTCATTAAGCACTTGTGGCAAAGATATCTTCACCAACTTTCAATGCATATCCACAACTCCATTTCCTTATATCTTCTTATCTTAATATCCTCGTATCTTCACATCTTCATATATTCAAATCTTCATATCTTTACAGCTTTACATATTTACATCTTTACGACTTTACATCTTTACATGTTTATATATTTACATCTTTACATCTTTACATCTTAACATATTTATATCTTCGTATCTTTATTTCCAATTATGATCATATCGTAAAATTTTTAATCCCCATGTCTCTTTCCCACGCCTCTGGTTTTTTTTTGCATTAGCGCTTTCCTCTTCCGCTTTTCCTCTTCCCATTGCTTCCAATTCCACCTTCCTTTCCATTACCACTTTCAATTCCGTTTCGTTGGTCCTTTTCGCCTTCCTCCACACCTTCCACATTGCCTTACTCTTTTCCATTCTTTTCGTCTTTCTCTTCCTTTCCGTTTTGCCCTGCCTCTTCACCTTTCACCATTTCTTCCTGTTCGCCTTCCTTTCTTCAATCACTTAAGGGAGTTCAGCGAAATTCTCTAGGCAATTAATAGGAAAATTATGTCAAAATTATAGACCAAAGTTTTTAAAGAAGCAGATCCCGCCAGGTTCATAATAGTTGGGGTTTTAAATTTCATGTTTGAAGCTTTTTTTAATTTCGGGATGTACAGCCCGAACGTTTGGGTAAAGCATATGCGAATATAAATGCATAGAAAACTTAAAAAAGAAAGATACTTCAACGGTAGTAGTCTAAGAAGTCGAAATTCTGAATGCTCATACGCAAAGTGTTGGAAAAAGTAATCTCAGAGCTAGATACTCACAAAGCAAAGAACTCTGATATTTCAACGACTTAAAGATGCAGTAAGAAGAAGAAGAAAACTACAGATTGTGTACGGATTACACAGTAGCATAAAAAATAGGTTTCAAGATCATAGTTGTAGTCATAGTTGTGTCATGTCTTTTTTTAACAACTTTTTTACCGTTTCTTTTCAACTTAGCCCCAATGTGTGCACTGAAAAGGAGGAAAACGACAACGTGGCCGCGGAAACCACAGATGATGGCGCAACTGAAGAGGCGGTAGACACCTTTGGTCAGGAACGTGATGGAGCTGGCAGCGTGGTGCGTTCACCGCTCTTTGGTCAATTCCATTTCAGCGTGAACTCCTGTGCCGAGAAGCCCAACAAGCACGTCTGCACCAAGATGTAAGCCAAAGTCATAAGTTTGCCAATATTTTTACATAAGAGCTCATGTGGCGTATACGCAATGACATAAACATTAATCTGTGTCTCTCTTTCGGTACACAGCGTTAATCAAAATGGCAAAAAGAAGACGTTAACAATGACTCGCCAATGTTGCTATGGTTATGGACGTCCACGCAATGCGGATTTCACCACACCATGTGAGAAGATTGAAATTAAAGACATTGAAGCCACGGCTAGCGATATGGGCGCTAAGCAGTTTATTGAGAGCGCCAAGAGCGCTGGCGAACTCGGCGGCATGTTGGGCAATGGCAGTGGCAAGAAGGTAACGCTTTTCGTGCCCAACGATGAGGCATTTGTAGAGTATCGTGGACAGCAGCAGCAGGAGAATGTAAGTGCTCTAAGACGCTTATATAGCATAGCTTTGGTTAACTAATGAAATCCTTACAGAGCGTGGCTGACGCCAAGGCTGAAGCTTCTGAGAACTCGATCTACAAGCTGCATGCTGTGCTAGGTGATGTGCAGCTGGAGGATGTGCCCAACGAGAAGCTCTTGCAGACTGAACTGCCCGATCAAAAGATACGCATTAATAGCTATCAGCTGCCTGCGGCATTGGGTCTGGAACCCTATCGTTATGCTGCCAATTGTGTGCCCATTGAAAAGCATGATCAGCTGTCGGAACAGGCGCTGGTGCATACGCTACGCGGCGTTTTGAGACCTTTGAACAAGAATGTTATGGACATTATACGCGAACGTGCGGACATGTCTATTATGCGCACAGTTCTGGAAAAGACCAACATGAGTGCTATGTTGGAAGGTGATAAGCCGGTGACAATTTTTGTGCCCACCGATGCCGCTTTTGACAAATTGGAGCCACATTTGCGTCGTGCTTTGAAGGAAGGACGCGGTTGTGCATCAAGTAAGTTCTATTGGTAGATTTGAAGTCAAGTCAAGTTGGGCTTTAGTAGCTACATGTGATGAATTGGTATTGTGTATCTGCCAAGGTTTTTTCTAGTTATAACCCTAGCGTTTTCATCCAAGTCAAAAAACATGTCACAGATTAAGAATTTTTCTCTGGAATACTTCGGGTGAATCAGCAGACTTAAACAATAATCTTCCTTCTATCTCATTTACCGCGATTTGACTCATTTTCAATTTCACGTGTATGAACTAATCTTATTTTCTTTCTCTTCATAGACATACTCAAGAACCACATGCTGGACTTGACCTTCTGTTCTGTGGCCACAGTGCCTGGTGCCAAGACCACAGCCTACAATTTACTAGGAGAACCTCTATTGCTCAATCGCACCAAGCAAGTGAACAAATCCGAAACTGAAGTGGATAATCTAACTGCCGATTCAGCCATCTATATAAACAACGTGGCCAAGATCTTGGATGCTGATATCATGGGCACCAACGGCGTGTTGCATGTTATTGATACTATTTTGCCCACTGAATCGGCTTTGCCCATGACCACATTGATGGCTCAAAAGAATTTGACTCTGTTTATGCGCTTGTTGGAGGCTTCTGGTTATGATAATCAGTTCGACGATCTCGATAATGTCACCGTATTTGCACCAACGGATAAGGCTTTGCAGCACTCGGAATGGGTGCGTTTGTTGAATGAGAAACCAGAATCTTTGTCTGGCAATGCTGAGCTGCAGGAGTTCCTTAACTATCATGTGATCAAGCCCATGATCAAGACTTGTGATTTATCGGAGCGTTCGTTGCCCACTATGTCCGGAACCAATGTGCGTCTGAATCTCTACTCCACCCATGCACTCTTCTCGGACATTATGAACCGTGCCACAGTAAATTGTGCCCGTTTGGTGCATTTCGATGACGAAAGTTGCGGTTCGGTATTGCACCAACTGGATCGTGCTCTGGCGCCACCCAAGAATGTAAGTTTAAGCTAAGCTCACTCGAAACTCACTCACTAATTTTATTAATTAACACATAGAATCTGCTCAAATCGCTGGAGGCCAATCCGAACTACAGCAAATTCTTAGAGCTGGTGCGCAACGCCAATCTGACACATCTGCTGACTAACGATTCGGATAGCTTTACTTTGCTGGTGCCCAAAAACGATGTCTTCGAGGAATTCGAGTCTAGCGAGTCAAAGCCCGCCCAAAGCAAAGCCGAATTGGAGGCTTTGGTCAAGACACACATTGTCAACGATGTGGTCTGCTGTGCTGGCATTATACCCACCAATTGGCCCTTCGTACGCTCTATTGAGTCCATTTCTGGTCAGCACTTGCGTATTACACGCGATCGTCGTCCCAAAATCGAAAATGCCGGCGTGACCAAGTGTGATGTGGTAGCCACCAATGGCATTATCCATGAGATCAATGACATTGTTGTGCCAAGACCTGCGCCACAACGCCGACCACAGGTGCCACAAGCCTATCAACCAAATGGCGATTATGATGCCTTCTTTTAAAACCGTTGCAGTTTTTTGATATATTTATATATACATATATTTACTTATGTACGTGTATCTCTCTCTCTCTCTTTCTACAATACATATTTATATTAATTTTTAGAAGAAGCGATCGTTGGCTTCTGTTCGGAACGACAAACTGAGTATATAATGTATACATATGACAGCAACTAAGAAAATCTCTTCTAAATAAAATGCATAGTTTTTAAACGAAATAACGATTATGATTAAACGAAATAATGATTCATGGCTTCACCCACATTCTGAATACAGAGTATCTATGTACCAGCTCAATGAGAGTATTCTCAATGTTTGGAAACTCGGTGTACTCTACCCAGTCTTCAAAAAGAATTCAAATTGACTAGATATTGATGCAAAGACAAGATTACAAAGCAGCATTCGAGTGCCCGTTGAGGGATCAAATATTCTCGGAGTTATCTAGTTGCTTGCTTACGCAGTCTTTAAGACTCTTTAAAGAGTATCTGCCGGGGTGGCAAAAATGATGTCAGCATAGAGATTAAGTGAGAAGGATCAGTAGACAAATAAGACCACTCTCTTCAGGCGAAGCTAGCACTGCAATTTGTTATATAGCGCTGAAGCATGAGGTTGAATTGCAGTTTGACGCAGATCCACTATAAGGGTTTGAGAGGAAGGTATTTTGACCCTTTTCATGTTGGCCACGACTAACACAGTTATGGGAGCGACAAACTCTACGGCAACATTCACATAGTCAAGCGAATTAACTGCAGCGGCTCCACTGGCTCGATCTTTTTATGCGTATGGAGCTCTGTCTCTCTGTTCTTTAAGAAGTTTGTTTGTCAAAAAGAAGTCTGAATTGCAGTGTTTATTGATACATTAACTGAACGTACTGTTATCCATACCAGAGGACTTATTACATCCAACCCTCTTACTGGAACTACGTTTTGAATCTTTTGATTATATTTTCCCACATCTATGTGTAATATGTCCTGGAATAGATTTTCAAGGCTGCTGATCTGTCAGTCATAAACTTGCAGTGCCAGGAAGTATGGCAGGTGGTTCAGAATTTGAAGAAGACCAAAATGTGAACTCTTCAATGACCTTCCAGGCAGGAGCTTCTTCATCCAAACGTACAACATGTCATAAAGCAAGGGAAGGATGAGTATCTTATAGAGTCTTAGTTTCGTCTGGCAAGAGTGGCTCTACTCTTCATTTGCCTGCTGAGACCAAATTAACGTCTATAGGCAAGAGTAATTCTGCGCTCCCACCCTGGCAGATGGTCTTTCAATAGCCGCAAAGGCTCCGGTAACTGCACGCGTATGTAAGCAACTGGACACTGTTGTAGAAAACAGTCCCGTTCCGATGAGCCATCAAAATGTTGAAGAGGTCGCTGTAGAGGGCATCGCCTTGTCTGAAGCCACGCTTAGTATCAAATGGTTCGGAGAAGCTCTTCCCTACCTTGACTGAGCTGCTCAACGTCATTCTACATATAGTCGTACCAACTTTGCAGGGATTCAAAACTAAGTGCGATTCCTCAAAGGAATATCAAATGCGATCTCGACAAAGAGATCGGGGTGTCAATTTGGTGTTCGTGGGTCTTTTCCAGGATTTGGCGTATTGTGAATATCTGGTCAATGGTGGACTTACCAGGCCTAAAAAAAAACACTGATAAGGCTTTAGCCGTTCACACAGTAAGCTCGATAGAGCCTTATATGCAATAAAAAGAAGACTGTGACTTATCCGGGATGTTTCCAAACGGTCCGTGTATCGATCAGCAAAGGAGCGATATCCATCTTCTCGCCAGTATCGTTATACTCAGTAAGTATGAGCTGGTGATACCCAGCTTCTTTTTAGTTCTTTTCAGCCTGATAGTCTATGGAACATATTTAAGTTATAGAAGCCAAAGAACTGTTTGGCCTGTATGAGGCCTGGAGTACTTATTCCTTTTCTCATGGAAGTTGCTTAACGGTTGTCTTCCAATGCTACAAAAAAGCTCTGGCCCTATCAAAGGGCTCGCAGCACCGTTTCTTGCCAGCTTGTCCGAAAGTTCATTCCCGGGAATGTTGGAGTGACCAGGTACCCAACGATGTGAAAGTGGGTTTCGTTGTCCCAGAAGGTCCAGCTTTATTCGGGTTTCACGAACCAGCTTTGAGTTTATTCTGGTTCAGACAAGTCCGCGGTTCCGTGACTCCCATTTTCGTGCCTTCATTTGTCAAAGACTCATTCATGTACCAAACTATTGTATGCCTTTCCATAGGATGCATCTCCTGTATTGTTATCCCAGCTCGTTTGTTGCTCATAATTTCAGCCCTGGTTTGTGGGAGCAACGAAATTGTCTTTCCCATCTCGTCAGCGTCACCGGAACTGTTTTGGTGGCCCCTGGTGGTACTACCATTCCACTGTCATCCTTAAACAGGTTGTAGCTCAATGACCATATGTAGTGGTGTTGAAGCCATTAGAACTTTCAATGCCGCTGTGGAACAGGTTTCCATTGCTGCTGTCTTACATACACAGGCTTAATGAACATTGCAATTCCAGAAAATCATTTATTTATTAATAAGTTTGCTGCAAATGACATTTTAAAAAAGATTTTAATGTTTTTATACATTTTTGTGATTCTAAACCATTGCTGCTTGGCAGATAAACTTAATTTCTTGGTTACATTTAGAATCTTCTAAGCCTTTCATAACTGTATTAATTTCAACACAGTTTTCATTGCCACCTTTGTTATTAGGTTCGCCCTTCGCCCATCCCATATAAGGCATGGGTACACCAGTGGTCAATGATATAAATGTTCTATCTGTGGCCAGGCAATTGGCAGATGTCCAATACTGTCCTGGAAGCAAAATTGCTAAGATCACCTCCATTTCCTCACTTGTTTCGGTATTAAGTAGATCTCCGCCCAATTTTCGGCACTCGTGAGTTGCCTGGAACCAAGTCAAGTTCTTAGTGCCAATGTTCAAGCGTTTTCTGCCTATTTGAATGGGAAAACTGTGGCAAGTACATTCTGCAGTTGCATACACGAAGAGAAAAATCTTTGGGATTAGTTGGTTTCAAGAACCAGAATTTTCATACTTGAATACATACTTTTTAAGTGTATTATTCAGATGTGCATTGGCTTGTGTTTGCTTAATGTTAACCAGTAGCATTTTATATGTTTTGGAACCGAATGTGATTAGGTTAAGTTTGCCATAATATACGGGGATTCTATACATCGATAAGATAAAAAGTACTTCCTGTGCGTAAAATTAGCCATTTCAGCAAGAGCGATAAGTACTTCCTTTCGTTATCATTAAAAAGCACCATAAATAACTCTACGCATAAAGTTTATGATAACAGTATGCAACAAAGAAAAAACTTATGACTTTAACTCACCTTTTCTGGTCAATTCGGGTTCGCTGATGTCGAATCCGGAAACTAAATTTAGTTGCAATAGTTTTTGAATACAACTCCAATCAAGTGAGCGCCTTTGGTGGCCAAAGCAAAATGTGTTTTTTTGCCGCATGTTTCAATGCTTTTTGATTTCGAAATAACCCCAAAAAAAGAAGTCCGAAAATCTCAAGATCTCGGTGTTCATAAGGCCTCTTTTTGACATCAGACGTCACGCGTTCTTTGTAGTAGATACAATTTTGCTTAAACCATTGTAGTTTTTGAGATATTAAAAAAAATGGGGTCATTCACATTTCTAAATGGTGGCCAGATTTTAATTCAGCGAGGATAATAACTATAACACAACTACCATCGTTCCCGCAGCAAAATGGCAATCACGTTGAGTTTTTCGTTATGAAAACTGAATTGTTCGATTTGCAGTGCAGCAAAGTGTATTGGAGTTATTGCGGCTATTGAAAGAGAATCCGCAGGGCGGCTCTTGTTGTAAATGAGAGCAAGACGAAGTATATGCTTTCTTCGAGTAGAGATACATAGCGGTTGAACTCTCATATTGATGTTGAAAACTACACTTTTAATGTTGTCAAGGATTTCGTTTGCCTTGGCACCACCGTCACAATGAAGAACGATGTCAGCATGGATCTCAGATAGGTCATGTTGTGCGTATGGATGAAAAAGTCCTGCGCGAAAGTTCTTCAATGCAGTTGTCGAAGGGAGGCGACGAAAGGGCAGTCCATGTCTCCGTTGGAAAGAGCAAGTACACTAGCTATTTTTTGGTATCACCGATTAGAGAAGGCGCGCGCAAAGCAGAGATGCCTGGAGTAGAGAACCCGGTAACGGTTTATTATGGCCAGTTAAGAAAAGGAAGAAGATGATGCACTGTCGTGACATGCGACCTGCAACATTAATCAATCGACTTAACTATTATAAAACATTTTTATGACAAATGAGAAGAATATGACATGAGACATTACGTTCAGGTCAAGATAATGAACATATTGACGCAAATTTTCCTTAATTAAAAAAAAACATCAACACTGAACAAACTAACGACGCCTTGCTCGAAGCCAAATGTCACTAGGATGGATTCGCCTCAACCTCATTCTGCATTTATTAGTGGCCAATGCCCCTGAAAACGGGTTCAGATGGGCATTCAGCCGGTCGTTATGCCGGCTAGAATGCCTATTTAGCTCATCTAACACCGTTGGCATACGTAAATCACGAAGAATGGCGGAGTTACGTGTGGCAAGCTGGCAAATCTTAAAATTGATAAATATCTACGATCAAGATATCCAAGCATTGTATTTTACCATAGATTTGCTCTAATTGCCATTTCTGAACCTGCCTAGAAGAAGTGCCAAATTTGTAAATCCGGCACTGGACATAGAGGTTTAAGTGAAAACAGTCATACCAGAAAGACAAAAATGCAGACATATCATATAGTCGTTAATTCCCAATAAATGCAGACATATCATACATTCGTTAATTCAAATCGAACAACACTAAAATTAAAGTGAAATGAAGTAAATTGGATAACTGTCTAAACATTGGTCGAGATAAATAATATTAAAGTTAGTTTTCTTTTCTTGATATACATATTTTGCATTTTAAATACTTACATGTTGGTTTCTGCTGCTCAAGCTTTGCGGCCTTGAACGCGCTTAATCAATGCTTCGCTTCATACACAGATCGAAGGCAGCCAAGCATTTGTCTGCAGTAGCTGCTGCTAGCGACTGCAGCCACCGCTTATACGTAGCCATAGATGTAACCCTTCCCTCTCAGAGAGAAGTGGCAGTGCTGTGTGTGGTCCAGAAACCCTGCTTAATGTTAAGCTATTCTAAATAAAAGCCGCCTCAAATCCGGTTATCTATAATTATCTAGAAGTAGTTGTAGCTACCCTAGCATTTCCTGTCAAATCACCACAAAACTATAAAAAAAAAAATCTATTTTTTAGATAAAGCTTTTGATAATTCATAACTGCAAACTTGACAAACATTGGAAATATGTCTGATTTTGATAAGTTGTCTGCCAGCGATAAGGAAGTGCAGGAGTTTCTCATGATTGAGAAACAGAAGGCACAGATCAATGCACAGATACACGCGTTCAACGAGATCTGCTGGGAGAAATGCATTGGCAAACCCAGTTCCAAACTGGACCATGCCACAGAGACTTGCTTGAGCAATTGTGTGGATCGTTTTATTGATACTTCACTGCTGATATCGCAGCGGTTCGCTCGCATGCTAGAGAAATAAGGCAGTTCCGGCGGCATCTAGACACGGACTATCCCAAATGCTAGTTGCTAGCTGCCAAGGAAGAAGACAATATTGTTAAATTATCATGTAAGCGGTTTTGTTGTTTAGTTAATTTGCACGATACGGAGTATGTAGTTCGCGATCAGGAACCATCAATAACTCGAAAATCACGTTGCTATGTGTTCCGTCTGCAAGCCAAAGTGTGTGGCAAACTCTAAAGCCTGGCATACACACTGCAACCAGTTGCACAACCGTGGTACGTTTCGAAAATCAAAATATTTTGATATTTTTTTATCCGTGAAAAATAAGTGTGTGCCGGGAGACAAAGGGACCATGGTGCCCTACATGGAAGAAGAGTGTACTGATGCAAATTAATGCATTCTAGAAGAATGTAAGCATGTTTTGTTTAGATTGAAAAGTGACCAAAGCTCAATTTTCTCCCTGCCAAGATTTGGAAGTGAACGCAAAGAAAAGCATAAACGTAATAGAGTGTAGTCCTGGACCGTTCAATAATTAAAAATTTTTGCTGAACAGCGACTATTTCCATGACAGTGGATGTGTGAGACTGTTTGTGTTGCTATCTCTGTTAGTCCGACACGATCGTAGGCAAAATTGAGAAAGAGCAAAGAAAAATGCCTATATATGCACTGTCTAAGTTGCTTTTCAGCCAGTCGACTCAATGTAACGGATTCCACTCTATTAATTCCATGCTCTTTGGGTGAAATGCTGAAACAATATCAACAACTCACTGTTTCTTATTTCCGAGACTTTCATAGTTGTTTTTAGGCCAGAGATCAGCATGACAGCAGAGAAAACCTGTCAATAGGTTAAAGATATTCACCTATACGAATATTTTCACCGTTGCCACCCAATCGCACTTGGAAGTACTTCTTTCTTTTTCTTACACACGTATTGACGTGTTCCTTTCGTTTCTTATATGGTATGGCTGCAATTTTCATGCTGTTTTTGGAAGCTATTTTGTAAGGGTTAGACAACTTCGGAGTTCGACGAAAGATGGTTCTTCTAGTTTGCCAACCGTTTTTGGGCTTCCTTGTCCAGCACTCTATGCGAATGGGTAAGGATACCGACTGGTGTACACAAACTATGCAATTAGAGCAAAACAAAATTTCATGCAGACAGTCGGGACGAATATGGATGGAATGGAATACCCTGTACCATTTTGTCCCCATAAGCACTAAATCCAGCATACGTTGAAATGGGAACAAAAGTATCTACTTCTTGATGCATTTATGAATGAAAGTCTGTATGATTATAGAAGGGACAGTAGCAAGTATAGCTACCTCGTAATCTGTTTTTTAAAAGTGATTTTTCACATTCTACCGTAAACCCTAAGTAAGATATAGCTTTTTATCCGTCTAAAATAGGTATGATAGAAAGAAGCCACCTTTTTGGAAAGTGCTTCCAAAAAGTACGAACGGGCATTGGCTTCTTATCTGCTGCAGTTGCGATGTCTGTTTTCAACTCCATAAAAAAGTGTTTTTATGCTAATAGGTGCTTAGTGTTTGCTCTTAATTCTAAAAGGTCTGAACCAAAATGGGTACAAGTGCGGCTCGTAAGCTGAACTAAACCAATTTCGTTAAGTGCCTTGTTAGTATTACTTAGAAGAGTTGTTTATTCACAAGTACAAGATTTTTTTAATTTACAATTTACTTTTTTATTTTCAGTGTATAAATATGGTTTACATTCTAATAAATTTTTGCCTGGCATATATAACTACCTATTTGACGTTCACATCTTAAATCGTTTAATCCAGAATGAGACAAACCGATTTCCACACAGTTCTCATTGCCGTTATTATTATTGGGTTCGCCCGGGGTCCATCTCATATAAGGCATAGCCACACCAGTGGTTAACGATATAAATGTTCTATTTGTGGCCAGGCAATTAGCCGATACCCAAGACGCCACTGGATTCAAAATGGCTAAAATCTTGTCCATTTCTTCTTTTGTTTCAATATTAAGTAAGTCTCCGCCCAATGCTCGGCACTTGTGAGCTGCCTGAAACCAAGTCGTACTCTCATAACCAATATGCAACAATTTTTTGCCTATTTTAATGGGAAAATCGTGGCACATTCTGAAATTGAATTGCAGTTAAGAGAGAGAAATGGATTGTAATAGTTTAAATATCAGATGCAAACCCGTTGTTTGTGCTTAGATTCCTGAATTGATACTCCGTCTCATTTTTGCAAACTATATCCTTTGCCAGGTGCGCAAGGAAGACTCCAAAAACCAGAATTTTCAGACTTGATTACATATTTGAAGAGTATTGTTCAGCAATGTTTTGGGTTGTCACTGTTTTATGTAGCTCAAGAGCATTTTATACTTTTGAAGTGAATGTTATGGGGTAAGTATGCCAAAATAATCGGAAACTTTTGATAAAGGTAGCTCAATTTCTCGATAAGAGTGAAATTATTAATACAATTTACCATCATAAAATTTTGACGCTCGCAGAGCTGTACTATATATAACTAACATCATAAGTCGTAAACCAACGTGCTTTTTTTTTACACTTACTTACTTAACTGGCCATAACAACCCGTTACCGGGTTACGGCCTGAAGTAAAGCTCTCCTCCAAGCGTCTCTGCTTTCCGAGCGCCTTCTCCAATGGGTGATACCAAAGGTAGCTAGTGTACCCTCTAGCTGGTCCTTCCTACGGAGACATGGTCTGCCATTTCGTCGCCTCCCTTCGACAACCGCATTGACGACCTTTCGCGCAGGATATCTTCATCAATACGCACAACATGACCTAGCTAGCAGAGCTGCTGGATTTGCACTTACAGTCAGAAAAAGTGATTCCGAAAATTGTAGGACTATGGATTTCATTGCCTTAAATGATTATTTTAGGTAACAATTGCCTAAAAATAATGTTTGTATGTGAAAGAGAGTGAGATGGAACACTGGAAAGTTTAGTGTTTGGAAAGTAGGAGTGGTTGAGCCAGTAATAACTTACAATCGTGTGGAACGACGAATGGCTCCTCTGAGTAAAGAACTATCAGGTTGACACTTCGCTTTAACAATATAAATTAAATAATAAAACTGATATTTTTCCTTTTAGGAGTAGTTCTACCTCTGATTTGTGCGGTTCTCATTTGAATGATAAAAATGAAATTGACAAAGAATTGGAGCGTCCGAATTTTTTGGAAGAATTTTGGAGCTCTGTCATTTATCGAGAGTGGTGGTTAAAAATATTCAAAGGTTTGGTGACGTCATTTATAAACAGCCCCAATGTCCCTTTTAATTACTAAAATTTTCAAATAATTTAAGAGCTGAGCATAAATAAAAGAATGCACTTTCAGCACAAAGTCACACAGCCAAGTAAATATATATAAGCAAATATATAGATTATTTCGAAATCCGAAGCGATTGTTCGACATCCCATATATCGATTTATAATCGTGAAAAACGTGAGCGCATACCTAGTCACAAATCATGACCGAAACCGGTATTTTTAATACCAGAGCGGTATTTTTTGAAGTCGAATTCGTGCTCTCGGTATTTACACTGTCACTGTTACACGGTCACACTGGTCACGATTCTAGCTCTGAACGAAACCTAATTTGAACAACGCTTGGCGCAAATTGAATGAAAATGAACAAAATTTGGTTTTTATTTCAATAAGAATTTAGAGGCCTCCATACAAGTGGAGTAGAGCCACAAAATTTGTCCAACTACTGCCCAGAATTTAGAAGCAGCTCATGCAGTAGTTCTGCAATAAAACGCAAGTCAACCACAAGCTGCGATGGCGGCTGCCGTTGCTGAAGTTCTTGTAGTGAAAAGAGACAACTATGCGGATGTGACAGCTTGGCCGTGGCGCAACCATCATAGTTGCACAAGAGCGGATGCTGGGCCGTTTGTTTTGGCAATTCCTGTTCCACGCGCTGATTACTTGGCTTGTTGCTGGCAGCAAATGCTGAAGAAGTCGCCGAGGGCCTCGGGCTCATCGTTACCCGATGGCCAATAACGACCAGCTGCGACTCGGATGCCGGTGAGTGCCGTGACGTTGGAGGCTTCTTCAGTTGACCGCTAGAGCGCTTCAACATTGGCTTGAGCGGAGGCAGTGGCGGCACATTTGCTTCGAGTAAAAGCTGTTGCATGCGCTGACTAGACGCGGTATCCAGACTGCTGTTGCTATTAATGAGCAGCTCGTGTGAGCCCTTGCCCGTCAGTCGTTTTAGCCGTGAGCTGATACGTGCATGAGCCAGAAGATTGCGCTGATGAGTTAACTGCAGACGCGCCGCAACCAGCGCCTGATAATAGTCAACCGGAGTCATGGTTTGATTGCAAGATGGCCGTTGTTGTGAAAATTGAGACATGTCACACTTTTGTAACTCCACTCCGCGGTTGGTCTTTAAAATGTTTAAAATTTCAAAAGAAAATAAAAATAAATTTACTAAATATTTTGTTTGAAATGAACAAAGCAAATATGTGACAAAACCTGTCAAAACCCCTCTGACATTTCGATAGACGTAGAAAGAAGCAATCGAAAAATTGTTGTCTTGTTGAATTGTTTATTAAATATTTTTTAAGCGGCTTGAAGTATATCAAAATTATATTTTTGTGTAGTAACCATTAAAGACGGGCTGAAGCCTGGAAAGTATCGTAATTCAGATGCGGCTTTAGATGTTCTTGAAGAAGACGCTGCTGAAGACTTGTGTTAGTAGCTGAAGAAAACCAATCGGACGATGAAGATGCTCGAGTTGATTGAGACCCTAATCTTGCCATCAGTGAGGATGTAACGTACTCAACGGTGAGCACTTTAGAGCGTGCACCAAAAACAGACGATCCAGTGGTTGAAGAAATCGTCGTAGATTGCTATTCCATTTTGTACTAAAGTTTTGTCAGATGAAGATAACCTATGTAAGTAATATTACATACTTTCTGCTTAAATAACATATATAATCACGTACCTACTGTACCGACTGTAATTGTAGACTCAATGGCTTTCGGTCCTGAAGAGCGCCAATCTGACTTTGAAGATGCACCAACTGATTGCGACCCCAGCATTGCGATCAGTGGGGAAGAAACTGGCGCAACAGTAAGCACTTTAGAAGGTGAACCAAAAGCAGGGAGCACAGCGGTTGCAAAAGTCTGAGTATATTACACAATAATTCGTCTGAAAATGTAGCAAATCCTTTTGCAGCTTGTACAGAAGTTCTGCCGTATGAAAATTACCTGTGTAAGTAGCTTGTAATAATTACATATTATGCACGTACCTACTGTACTGACTGTAATTGCACAGAAACTTGTGACTTCTGACACACTCTCTTTCTCTCCTCCTTTCATCTCCTTTTTTTCTTCTCTCCACTTTCCTTCACTTCGCCTTCTCTTCTTCTCTCCGCTCCATAGATGTTACTACTTCCAAATCAAATTTCAGACTAAAATGTTAACTTAAAAATTTGTGAGTTGTAAACAAAATTTGTAGAATGGAAAATACTAGCCTACTATTTTATTTAATATCGAAAACTTGAAAATCTTAGGCACAACGAAAGAGCTAGGCACAGCTAGTGGCAGGGTACTGAGATATGAGACTTCGGAGAGAACGAAGACACACAGGGTATCCGCAGGTATGCCCCAAGGGTCGGTGCTGGGTACTCTCCTGTGGAACGTTATGTACGATTGTGTGCTGCGCCTTGATTTTCTGCTCGGCATACATATCGTGGACTTCGCTGAGGATATTGCCATGGTGTTGGAGGCAAGGAGTTGTGCACGGCGCAGGCGCTATGCAATGAATGCATTGCTCGGGTGAATCGGTGGCTTGAAGCAGCAGGCCTTATGCTAGCAGCACATGAAACGGAAGCAGTTTTGGTGAGCAGCCGGAAAAAGGTAGAAACGGCCCAAGTTATAGTTGGAGGTGCTAAAATTAAATCTAAGCGCGCCATAAAGTACCTAGGAGTGATGCTGGATGCCAGGCCTTGTTTAAGGAACACCCAGAATACGTGCATGGGAAGCTGCTGCGTCATGCAGTTCACTCTCTAGAATTATGCTAAATTCAAGAGGGCCAAAGCAGGGGCGCAGAAGAATATTGATGGGTGTCACCAAGGCCATTATACTATATGCTGCACCAGTGTGGTCGACAGCTCTTGAAGTACGTGCCTATAGTCGTGGTCCAGTTGATGGACCCACCGCCTTGTCCCTAACCTAAGCGAGTGACTGGGTCGCAGACACGGAGAGGTTAACTTCCATCTGACGCAGCTCCTAAGTGGCCACGGCTGCTTCAGGAGCTATCACCGGCGGTTCGGTCGACACCAGCGCCGACTGCACTTGGTGTGACGATATAGACATGTCCGTGTGTCCGTGTTGACGCACCGTTCTCAGAAACTATAAGAGCTAGAGCAAAACTTTTTTTACTTAATGATGTGCATATGCTCGGACTAATAAGAGTTTGTCGAATTATGTCTATGTCTCACCCCCTTCCATCGTGACAGATTTTCGCGGTTTTGACCCACACCATAAAAGCTATCCAATTGAAACTTAGCACAGTTGTGCACACTATTACTATGCATGTGTAGTGTAAAAATTATTCATATCGAATAAGAACTTTAGAATATATAACTAATAATGTGCCAGTTTTAGGCCCCTCTCCTATGCACTGCAACAGAATTTCACTTTTTACAGAAATGATAAAGTGGCACGTTAGGCTTTTAATCTAAACAATTTTAACCTTTTTCCGCACCATCCCCCCTAATCCCGTAGTACAGTTACTGTTATTACGTCCATACCCTTCAACGCATCGATACAAAAATTTGCATGAAATTTGATTTCCATGGAAAAGATTGGTACAGGGTATTCCACTGTGGGACACCGTCCCGACTGTCTGCATCTAATTTTTTTATTTATTTTGTTAGATTTTTTATTTTTGCTTGTATACGCTTGTATATGCTTGTTGCACGTCTTGCTTCGAGAGCTGTAATAGCAATCCTTCTACCAATCTTCATAGCGTGGCTTTACTTGAGCTTTTAAGCCGAGCTTCCCACCACATCGGTTTTGTGCTTCCGAAAGATCGCTTTTATGTTTTTAGCTTTCTGGTCAGCTGTAGCGTGAGTGGTGTGTGCCTTCGCTAACCCAGCCGTAGTCCTTGGCAGCCCGCTAGGTGTCGCTCCTCTTGGTGCGCTGTGGTTAAAAATAATTTTTGAAAATGTGGTGACATTTTGGGTCGTCACACACTTCTTCAAAAGTTATCATTTTCGCCGACTACGATGTCAGATGGCCCCACTTTGCGACGGTGCGCCGTACTGCATTGCAAATCAAACAATGCAGTTTGTCTAACGAAAATTCCCTTGACGTCTTATTTAAAAATCTCTCCAGATTTAACCTCCGGACTTCTTTTTATGGGGTTATTTGGTTACAATCAAAGAGTTCGCCCGAGTTGCTTGAAAAAGTATTGGCTTGCCAATCAAGGCGGTATGAACTATTCCAATTAAACTGCAAAGGAACAAATTAAATTAAATTATTTCATATATAGAAACGGTTTCCGGATTCCAAATTAGCGATCCCAAATTTAGCCGAAAAGGTGATCTTTAGCTATGGATTTTTAAGCCCTGTACACAAAATGTAAAATGCTATTATAGATTTGTCCAATGTATGCAACAGGCAGAAGGAGGCGTGGCAGACTATATGTTGCATGGGCAAAAATGATCTGGTGCTTTATGATTTTCAATAATTTTATGATTAAACAATAGGAAGTACCTATAATCACAATAAAGTGGTAATTTTACGCGCAGGAAGTACAAATTTAGCTATTTTTTATCTTATCGGTAAATAGAACTCCCCGAGTATTATGGCAAACTTAACCTAATCCCATTCGGTTGCAGCAAACTTATTAATAAATAAATGATTTTCTGGAATTGGAATGTTCATTAAGACTGTGTATGTAAGACAGCAGCAATGGGAATCTTTTCTACAGCGGCATTGGAAGTTTAAATGGGTTAAACACCGCTATATATGGTCTTTGAGCTACAATCTGATTAAGGATGACAGTGGAAGGTACTGACCAGCTGAGAAAGACAATTTCGTTGCTCCCACAAACCATGGATGAAACTATAAGCAACAAACGAGCTGGGACAACCCTAGAGGAGATGCATCCTATGGAAAAGTCCACCATAGTTTGGTACATGAATAGGTGTAGTGTGGGTGTCTCAGACAACGAAACACACTCTCAATTCGGTGGGTCCCTGGTCACACACTTATGGAAAAGCTGACAAGATACGGTGCTAGGGACAGAGCCTTTTCGTGGCATTGAAAGACACAACGTTAAACAACTTCTAATATAATAGGAAAGACTAAAGCGAACCGCGAACTGGATAAGAACTCCCGGCCTCAGACAGGCTAAACAAACCCAAATAGGTTCCAGTGAACTCAAAAACAGCTCGACCGATTAGCGTGAAATTTGTTTTAAAATGTTCTTTCAAGTTCAGGGAAAGTTTATGGTGAAAATATGCATAATAATACCCTGTACACATAGTGTACAAGGGTACTATAGATTTGTGCCATGTATGTAACAGGCAGAAGGAGGCGTGAGCACTAATTTGAACCTCAGAGATGTGCGTCGTGTTAATGTGCATCTATGTTCCAAAAATTATCGAGATCGGATAAATACATCAAAAGTTATAGTAAAAAATATGCTAATTTCACCCCCCCCCCCCCCTCGCCAATAAACTGTTTCAAAATTCCAATACATGTAGATATGGATACATGTGACCTAGAGTTACAAAATTTGGTGTGGAGAAACCACTGCATTCACTTTTCAGTGGAACCCTCCCTTCCCCCGCAATCGATATACCTTAATTACTGCCACACCCCACATATATTGATTTAAAAATTGCCATAGACATTTATAAATGTATTTTTGATTTATGTTACAAAATTCAACGACATTGGTCCATGAATACTGAAATTATGGGTATAAAAGTAATTTTTGCCCCTATAATAGCCAACTTCCCACTAGGAAAACTTGCCAATTGAAGCTTCCCAATAGGAAAATATTTACAGGCATATCGGTCTTATAAAAAGATATATAAAAGTGGATACTTCCGTTCCCATTTTACCGTATTAAGTGTTTATAAAAAAAAGGGTATTCTACTGTGGGGCACCGTCCCGACACGAAATGTATTTACTTTCTGCCAAGTCTTTCGAAGTAAGGGTTTTTTTCAAAAAATTCCTTATTTTGCGATTTCCGAAATACGTAAGTTGAGATGAATTTGAACTTAAGTTAAAGGTAGTTAAGTTTCGGTTTCTTAGACTGTTTTGCTTTGTCCGGATTCGATTATGTTTGAAAAAACCATGAAATCTATAAGTTTTTCCAAATTAAAAGCGGTTAGTTTTTTCAAAATTTGCATTTTGACATGGGTACAAAGAAGAATTTATGCTTTGAAAGAGAGAGAGATACAGAGAGAGCAACCACTTCAACCTGTTTGGATGTGACAAATATTCGCGCCGACTACTTTCCGTGCAGACCCTGTATATATATCAAATATCATGAGAACTAGCGAAAATTATGCTCTTATAGTTATACGCTTTAGTTTATAATAAAATTCTCTTTATCAAGAGAACTAATAGAAGACTTAATTTGAAAGTAAAGTATCAATCAAAATTGCATGTAAAAAGAGTAAGAAGAGAACTGGCTTGAACAGGCTTACAAAGAGCTTAAGCAAGTCTTGATTCCAAATAATGCTAACGGTTCTTATCACCATATGCATATATGTATGTACATATGTAATATAGGCATAAGCCAATTCGTATAAATATAGCTGGAGCTGCTCCATGCACTGGCAGTCCGTTTAAGACAACGCAGCAAAGCAGATTCAGCTATAATCTTCACATAATGCTTGGTACATTGCCAACCACCTACGTTGAGATCTTCCATGATGAGCAGCTGTCGCGACGCATGGAATATCGCACCTTGGGTCGCACAGGTCTTAAGGTGTCCAAGCTGTCACTGGGCGGTGCCACGCTCAGCGCACTATTCGACAGTGACTTCGATATAAACGAGGGCATAAAAACCGTGCAAGAGGCCATCAGATCGGGCATCAACTATATAGACACGGCACCTTTCTATGGACAGGGTCGGTCGGAGGAGCTGCTGGGCAAGGCGCTTAAGGGTGTGCCGCGCAAGGCCTACTATATAGCTACCAAGGTGGGACGCTACGAGCTGGAACCCGAACACATGTTCGACTATACGGCTGCCAAGACGCGCGCCAGCGTTAAGAAAAGCTTGGAACTATTGGACTTGGATTATGTGGATGTCTTACAAATACACGATGTAGATGTGGCGCCCAGTTTGGATATGGTCTTAAATGAAACCATACCAGTGCTAGAGGAATATGTGCGCGCCGGTAAGGCGCGTTATATAGGCATAACCGGCTACGATGTGGATGTGCTTAAGGAGTGCGCAGAACGTGCAAAGGGACGCGTACAGCTGGTGCTCTCCTATGCACGCTACACGCTGCTGGACAACACCTTGCTGCGACATATGAACGCCTTCAAAAAGTTGAATGTGGGTGTAATCTGTGCGGCTGCACATGCTATGGGTCTGCTAACAAATGCCGGACCACAGAGCTGGCATCCGGGCAATGCAGCACTATTGGCTCTGGGACGCCGTGCTGCCGATATATGCGAGCAACGCGGCGTGGAACTTGGCAAGTTGGCCATGTATTATACCATGCAACTGGATGGTGCTGCAACTTTCTTGATTGGCATGCCAACGCGTAAGTTGCTGCAAGTCAACTTGGATGCTGTACACGATGGACTTACGGCCAACGAACAGGAAGTGCTATTGTATCTGCGCGAAAAGTAAGTAAAAGTAGTGCAACATGTTTGTTGCAAACGAAATTGTGCAACTTGGATTTGGTGTTAGCATTGCATCATAGGCCAAAACGAACTCGAACTTGGCCAAAACTCTTGACCGGTTTGCTTCCTTTTTTTTGCAACTAACTAATGTGGAACTCTGTTTTGTGTGTATTTTGCAGCGTTTTCAAGCAGTCCTACAGCTGGGGCGCCACAAGCACCACGGTGAATTGCTTTAAAGCCGAGTAAATGCAGCTTCCGATTGTTATACAATTTACATGCGCTGCAGTAAATCCTACACTATAAATTATGTAAAAACTTCCATGAAAGTAATAAAACGCCATCCTTAAAAATTGTTTGGGCTTCGTCTATCGTCTACAGATTTATTTTTATTTTTATAGCTAATGTAATGTCTGCGTTTATTTTTATACATATTTTCCATTTCTGTCGAAACTGACATTCAATATCAGTTCAAGTTCAGACACATATTTGTTGTCATTACCTAGAAACACCTACAGAATTATGACAATGCACTTTTATTGCTCTACAAAAGGCAAGTGCTTTTGATTATTCTATAAATAAATTATGTACTACTTAATTGGAAAACTCAAAGCTGGCGTCACAAAATCATATGTACACATGGGCGTAGTTAGAGGGGAAAGCCTGAAAAAGATTGACCAAAGACGCATCATATAGTACTTACTTACTTAACTGGCCATAACAACCCGTTACCGGGTTACGGCCTGAAGTAAGGGTCTCCTCCAAGCGTCTCTGCTTTGCGAGCGCCTTCTCCAATTGGTGGTACCAAAGGTAGCTAGTGTACCCTCTAGCTGGTCCTTCCAACGGAGACATGTTCTTCCCTTTCGTCGCTTCCCTTTGACAACCGCTTTCAAGATTCACAGGAGATTCTTCATCCATACGCACAACATGACCTACCCAGCTGGCTGCTGGCTTTTAATGCGCTTAGCTATGTCAATGTCGTCGTAGAGCTTATAGAGTTCGTCGTTCCATCGAGTGCGGTAGTTGTTGCCAATGCGTAGAGAGCCAAAGATCTTATGGAGTACTTTCCGCTCAAACACTCTTAGGGCATTTTCATCAGACTGCGACATAACCCATGCTTCAGCGCCGTAAAACAAAACGGTAAGGTAAGGTCTTTTAGAGTGTTAGTTTCGTCTGGCAAGCGTGGTCTCTACTACTCATTTGCCTACAAAGTAATACCTATTGGCAAGAGTTATTATTCGCTTGATCTCAGTGCTGACATGCCAAGGTTCATGAAATCTTTGACAACGTCAAGAGTATAGTTTTCAACATCAATCTGAGAGTCCAACCGCTGTGTATCTCTACTCGAAGAAAGCATATACATACTTCGCCTTGCTCGCATTTACATCCAGACCCACCCTGGCAGATTCTCTTTCAATAGCCGCAAAGGCTCCATTAACTGCTCGCTAAGTACGCCCAACGATATCGATATCATCTGCGTACGCAAGCAACTGGACACCCTTAGTGAATAAGTCCCGTTCCGATGTACTTCGTCCTTTGACAACACATTCCCTATCAAAAGGTTGAAAAGGTCGCAGGAGAGGTCCTCGGTTTGGCTCGGTTGGTATCAAATGTGAAGAAGCTGCGTGTGTTGCTCAATGTCATTCTGCATAGTCGGGAGAGATTCCAAACTAAGACAGTGCGGCATAAACGCTATCCCTCTATCAGGCTATCAAATGCTGTTTTATAATCTACAAAGAGATTGTAGTTGTCGATTTGGTGTTCGTGGGTCTTTTCCAAGATTTGGCTTAGTGTGGACTTACCAGGCCTAAAACCACTCTAATATTGATAGCATAGTTCAAAAACTAAGCTAACAATGAAAAATTTAAATATATAGCACTGGCTGCTGAGGCCTTCGGCTAATGTGACCCATAAAAGTTCGTAATAACTTCCATATACGTTGCCAAATCGACAAATTGGACACGTTAAAAGCGTAATTTCTAGGGGTTTTTCACATTGAAAACTTCATATCGAAAATAATCTCTCCAAAACAAAAAGATCTCCCGCAAAAAACACCATATGGCTTTTGTACTTTCCGTACAGTGTCTTGTAATCCCTTTTCAGGGGTTAAATTGATAATGAATTCACTTAAGAATCAAATGAACAACAAGGCGCTAATCGCTATCATGCTATTGAGATCTAATCTTAAGTTCAAATTATTTTAACTTTTTATTTATGTATATTCATATATACCGAAATGGGCATCAGTGCATTGAATCGAAATCGATATTATTGAACAAAGAGAACCGAAATTTTAAAATTCATTGCGGTTTGATTTCCTGATTAGGAAGATATTGAAAATGAACCTGAAATGTGCAGCTATGCGTGGAAGCAGATAAAAGACGGTGATTTAAGTGGCGCCTAAGGTGAGTGCCAACTTTTTCGAAAATCAATAAACGCGGTAGATATTTTGCTTTGAATGCCAGGTAAAAACGTGGCTAAGATCGTAAACAACGATAACGAATGGTTGGTATAATCATTATTAGCCGCAAGGAGTTAGTATATCTTCAAAAGATTAAGTATGCACACAATGTTGACGCGCAAAAAAGAGGAATACTTAAAAAAAAAAATTTTTGGACGAGTTTGCCAAAACTCCGCAAAGCATCCTATATAGTTAGCCCATTTTTTCCTATACCTCAGTGCGAGCGCCTATAAGGCTGGACATAAATTCCCCGATCGTGATCATTACGATATGTCCAAAGAAAACATAAAGTCTCTCCCTTTGAAAAAAAAAAATGTCTTCGCCCTTGTATGTAAATAGTACACAATTACAAAATACATACAGATTGCACTTGAGCTGCTTTCTCTTAAGAGCTAGTACTCTAATGCTATGTACATGTATATATAATAATCTAAGTATTTTACAGCAGATTCTCTATCTCTAAAACTTGGAACAGGAGCGCTAAAACGCGCCTCAACGTAGCGCAAATGACTTCGAATTTGACTTAAATTAGTTTTAGTTCGCAAATTCATCGACGACATCTATCTATAAATAATTACAATAAGAAAAAATTAGTTGTGGTAACGATTGCTTCTCAATAACGCAACTTTTTTAGGTGAAACCTGTACCATTCGAAAGATAGAATGATTGCGGTTTGCCGAATATACGTTTCACCTGGATACGTTGCACAGGTAAAATGTACTGTATACGTTCGATAAAAAACAACAACAAACTACTTTATGTTTATTCAAACGTTGTTATTTTGTGTATTCTTCTCACCTCTTCGTAATGAACTGTTATGAGAGCGTACTTTAGTAGGTGGGGTGAAAAGTAACCTCCGTGTCGTCCTAGTTGAATTTTTTATTGATGAGCCATCTTTTGTGTTTCGGAAGGAAATTAAATTGCTCCAATAATGCTCAGTAATACTCGCTGTTAATCGTCAGTACTTTCAATTCAGAAAAAGTAATTGATCGAAAATAAACTTGATCATCCACCAGGGTTCCTGAATATGAGCTCATGTTGTTCCGATTTTGTATCATATGAAGTTTTTACTTCACCAACTAGCATATAAAAGAAATGTTGGAAAATTCATAATCTGTAATTCAAAAAATGAATCACGTTGCGAGCTCTGCAAAGTAAATGAATGATAAAAACTGAGTGAAGTTTTTTATTGAGTGAAGGTAGTCAGGAAAACGAAAGATGGGACTGGTGCTGGTTGGTATCTTGAAGAAAACTCAAGCTACTCATGCGCGACAGGTAAATTGCCGTCGGTTTTCCAAACAGAAATCTATGCAATTCTAAATGCCGCGAGCTGGATCCATGAGAGAAAATTGAGTGGGGTAACTGTAGGGATCTGTGGTGACAGTCAGGCTTCACTCATGGTCAGCGAATGTAAGACCAGACTTAACATGATTTCGCGTCACAACAAAGTCAGTCTATAATGGGTTTCTGGACACCGAGTTATCCAGGGCAATGAAATGGCGGATGAGCTGGCAAACAAAGGCTCGGCGTGGGCAATGCCTGAGTGCTAGGGATGGTTTCATCTTTCTCTGATGAGCCATCGCACCCACCACAAATCTAATCTAATCTAAAACATGATCATCCACCAGAGTACTTCAGTATTGTTCCAATTTGGTGTCATATGAACTACCTGAAATGAACTGGAAATGGATATCTTATACAAACACTTAAATATCTTTAATTCAAGTTACAGTTCATCTCGATCGTCAGTTACATAGGTTCTCGAGTAATATGAGATTTGCTTTTTGGATTTTGGAAATACCGATATTTCGAAAACCGTTCTAGATAACTCAAATCAGTTTCCAAATGCAAAAACAGCTACCCCTAGTTTACCGGAAAAGGTATGTTTTAGAGATGGGCTTTTTATACCCTTTACACAAAGTGTAAAAGGGACACTTTGTGTAAAGGGTATTATAGATTTATGCAATTTATGTTACAGGCAGAAGGAGGCGTGGCAGACCATAATTACCAATGGCAAAAATTGTCACCCACACCATAAAAGCTATCAAACTGAAACTTGGCGCTGTTATGCAATGTTTTATTGTGTTAAAATTATCAAGAAACTTTAAGAGATATAGGGTATAAAATACCAATTTTAGATTTTAGAGAATTCAAATAATACAAAAATTTGCACAGAAATTGGATTTTTATAGGAAAAATGGGTATCAAATTTTTGTTGTTGCATAGTGTACTTAACGTTTTGAAACGTTCCTCTTAGCCATCATCTGTAGACTCTCGGCAAATTCTTTGCCTTGATCGCCAGCGTTGGCAGCTTGTACTGGCAAATCGCCATCATAGAAGCGATTTTCTGCAGCTCCTGCAGGCAAATTGAAGTTTTGATCATTCATGAATTCTTTGACTTCGTGAGCGCCAGAATCTCCATTGGGTTTGGGCGCAACACCCAATACCTTGTTTTGTTCTAGATCATTTACTGCATTGGCAAAGCGATTGTTTTTGTTCCCATTTTTGGGAAGTTCTCCAGCGGCCGTATCTGCGGCATCGGCTTTGTTATCGACCTTATCCTCAAGGTTTTTCGGAATGGGCGCCACATTTTGAGTTAATATTTTGGGTGGTGGTATCGCCAATGGTGGCAAACCGCTGCTACTCTGCTTGGATGCTATCGAGGCATTTGGGTTGGCGCAGGCACTAACTTAGTAAAAGGATTTTAGTAATGTTACAGCAACATACTGTAGCCAATAAATCCCATCTTTGATAAGAGTCTTTGCAACCTCTATACTAATATCTATAGTAAACCTATTTTTGTAGCAAATCTAACTCTATATCAAAGAGCCCCCTTAATTAGTTATTTGTATGCAACATACTTACACCCCCGTGTGGTGAGCGGGTTAGAGAATACCACCTCAGCAGGTCAAAGCTTGTCGTATGAGGCGACTAACAATGACACTGGGTTCTTTCGAGACCAGTAGGCCTTAAAATGGTTGTGCGTAGGGTTTGGGACCCACCACGTAAAACCACAATTCCAATGAAAGAATGTATTTACATCAGGCCGTAACCCGATAATGGCCAGTTAAGAAGAAGATACTTACAAAAATGTGGATGAATCTAGTTACACTAATTATAGAATTTTGAATTTTTTGTTTATAACACTACCTCTTATGCGCCTTAATCACTCAAACGTTCCTGTGAACAGATAAACTGCTCTTTCGATCTTACGATCTCTCAAAAACAATAACGAGCTAGTTCAGTATGCTTAATTGCGCTCAAATGTGCTCTCCCTAAATCAGCAGACACACGAACACACAGACACACACACTCATTGATCGCCACTGCAAATTCCAGACAAGAATTTATAAAAATATAACAAAGCGGAGCACTGAACCGACGCTATCAGTATTTGTTGTGCTCTTCTAGCGGTTTGACGCGAGGTAAACAACGCGCACGAGAATATAAAATAAGAAACATACATATATTATATAGAAGTAAATCAGCAAAATGTCCGCTACTGGTAAATTGCCCGCTACCTTTGTCAAGGGTTTCCATGACGAAGAAAAGGTCAAAAGCATGGAATACCGTAAATTTGGCAAAACTGGGCTGGAAATCTCCAAAATATCACTAGGTGCTGGAGCGCTGTGCGCTAACTACGGGTAAGTTGATTCATTGTGAAACTTATACCAATTGTTTGGCGCTCTTTTGATTTGCTCGATTCTCTCTGACAGCTTTGATTTGGATGAGGGCATAAAGACCGTGCAAGAGGCTTTGAAATCAGGCATTAACTATATTGATACCGCACCCTGGTATGGCCAGGGTCGTTCTGAGGAGGTGCTGGGTCTGGCCTTGAAAGATGTGCCACGCGAAGCCTACTATATAGCCACCAAAGTGGCACGCTATGAGCTTGACTTTGAGCATATGTTTGATTTTAGCGCGCAGAAAACGCGTGAGAGTGTCGAGAAAAGTTTGGAACTTTTGGGCTTGGATTATGTGGATATTATACAAATACACGATATAGAGTTTGCAAAGGATTTGGATATTGTGCTTAATGAAACATTGCCAACATTGGAGGCGTTGGTGAAGGAAGGCAAGGCCAAGTATATAGGTGTTACGGCTTATCCTATATCTGTACTTAAGGAGTGCATCTCACGTGCTGAGGGACGCTTTGATGTAAGTATACGGTTTCGGGACCTGATCTTATTCTTATGAGTTTTTCAAGCGAAATTTAATGGTAATTTGCGATTTGAGGATTAGAAATCAGCGATTATTTGGAAATTTTCCAGCCAAGTCAGTCAAATTTTGTGTATTAGAATTCGCTAAATGAAAAACTGAACTTAAAAGCTCACTTATGATCTCTATCTCACGCTCTGCAGGCCGTGCTGTGCTATGCGCGCTACACGCTTATCGACGAAACGCTGCTAGAATATTTGGATTACTTTAAATCCCAAAACTTGGGCATCGTTTGTGCTGCTGCCCATGCTTTGGCCCTGCTTACCAATGCCGGTCCACCCAGCTGGCATCCAGCCAGTGATGAACAAAAGCTGGTGGTACGCAAGGCCGCTGATATATGCAAAGATCGGGACGTCGAACTGGGCAAATTGGCCATGTATTATGCCATGCAATTACCAGATGTATCCACATTTTTGACCGGCATGCAAACCCGTAAGCTGCTTGAAATGAATTTGGCGGCCATACAGGAGGGATTGACGGCCAAGGAGCAGGAAGTATTGAAGTATTTGCGCGAAAAGTAAGTGTGTCCCGGCATAACTGCCGTTAACCAGTTATTGATATGTTCGGAAGTTAGCGAAATTGTGCAACTCGGATACAATGTTACTATTGCATCACACATCCAAGCATAGTTAATGCCTGTTGACAATTGTCCAAGATAGCAGCTGGTATGTCCAGTTTGTCTATTTATGTGCAATCTCATTGTCAATCTTGGCCATCGGTGCAGTAGGCAGTTGTGGTAGCTGCAACTCGATGTGGCGGCATTGCATGTTGAACTTGTTTCGTGCTTCATTGGAATTACTTGTAGTGTGTGCAACAAGCTGGCGAATTTTCCTTTAATTGTTAAGTCATAATCGCTTTTTTTGTTGGCCACTTTGCTACATTACTTAAACTAAGTATTATGTAAATTGTGTTTTTCAGCGTTTTGACCAAACCATTCAATTGGGAGGGCACTGAACTGGATCGCTATTGGGCTGCCTTAAAGAAGAAGTAAGCGTTTTCGGTACATGGACTTTGCATTTGGCGCGTTTATTAAAAAAAAAGTGTATAATGTTATTACATTAATTATAACATGAAATTGATTTGAACAAGTCTTTTATTTGAAAGTTTCTTGTGCTTAAAAGAGTCAAGTACCTGATTTATGCAATTAGAACTATCTGATTTAATGAAATAGGTCCGATGACTTAGCAAAATCAATTTGTTATTCAACTCTTCGCATAATTAGTGCACAGTTGCTAATCTATACATCGATAACTAAACAAACAATTTGTTTGCTTGTCTGGAAAACCACAGAGTCAACGGTATTTCACATTTATACATTACTGATAAGTTACTGGAGATAGAAATACGGGTGCAAATTGAACTTAAAATAAATCATTTTGTAGCTACCGTAAAGTTGAGCAGGATCTTGAGATAATAAAAAGTAATAATGCGTAGCCCAGTGTCATAGATAGCTTTTTGCTATATAACAGCTTTTTGAGGATATTTTTTTTCTTGGGTAATTCCATTTTCCATACACGAAACTATCTATTATGTGCTGCAAAATCAAAAAGAAGGATTGCTTATATTTTAACCTTTACATTCTTTACATTTTCTTACAAAAATTAGAGAGAAAAATCAAGTTTTCTGCTCTTTTTTGAAAAATTTTGTCATCGTCGTTTCAAACGATCTGAGTTTTATTAACATTCGCGAACTCCTCTTATTTTAGGATTCTCTCTCAAACTTAGTGAGTCTTGTGCAAAACTTTGTATAGATTATTCAGCTACTTTGGCAATTTCACATGAATCAAGCGTTATGATTTCCAAAATCTATGTAATGGATTGAGTAACGATCAGGGATTCAAACCGAAACTTATTTCGGATACAGTTACGATTACGGTAGTCCGGTACGCCTGATCCGGTAAACGGTTTTATTTCGATTTTCTTTTTCCATAATGGCGGTTTCGGTTGGATTCACCGATATTTGTTTCGGTTTAACGGTTATAAAGGTTCCAAAGTCAAAGAGGATGAAAGTAAAAGAGCGCAATCCAAAATATTTACTAAACAGCAACGATTTTAAAGACAATGTACGATGCTGCTCGTACTCAAAATTGAGAAAGAGAAAGAGCAAAAAAACACGCACATGTATGCACTGTCTTGGAAATGGTCGCTTTTCAACAAGTCGGCTCAAGGATTCCACTCTATTACTTTCATGCTCTTTGACAAAAACAGTGCAAAAAGTGGAAAGTTCAGAATGTTGCCGATAAGAAGATAGATGGCCCCAATGTGCGACGTAGACGAAAATGCTTTACAGAATATCGGAATGTAAAACATAACATGCAAAAAAAAAAATTTTTGATGCATACAGTCGGGACGGTGCCCGACAGTGGAATACCCAGTACCCATTTTTTCCATGAAAATCAAATTTCTGTGTAAATTTTTGTATCTACGCGTTGAGGGGTATGTGCGTAATAACGGTAAGTGTTCTACGGAGGGAGAGGGATGATTAGGAAAAAGATCAACATTGTTGCCTAACGTATCACATTTGGTTAACATAAATGTTAACTATAATATTTCTGTAAAAAGTTAAATTCTGTTGCAGTTCATAGGAGAGGGGGCCTGAAATTGGCACATTATTAGCTATATCTTCTAAAGTTTTTCAAAAATTTTAAAATTTTTGAACAAGCTTGTAAAGAAATGAAACTGAAGCTGTAGCACGGTTACGGTAGGGTTACAGTTTCAAAATTCAATCGGTTGTTTTGGATAACGGTTACGGTTTTTAGATGCTTTAAACGTATCAGAAAAGTATGACTCGGATTTGTTTTCCATTAACCACATGTAAAAAGTACAAAATAATATAAAATTAACCATTTCAGTTTGTCCCTTATTGTGTTATAATTCCAGAACAATTATCATGTTCCATTACGCTAGATATTACATAGATAAAAATGGGCTTAATACGAAGTTATATATCTCCCAATTACAAAATCGTTTTTTTTCACTATAATTTAAATGCAAAACGAACATTCACGCAACTCTCATGCTGCTACCATTCCTCAACTCTACAACGGACAAACCAAAAAATTTGCTCTTATTAAAAAACCGCTTTGGTTAACTTTTAATAAGCAATTCAAGTTCAGCCTACTCTTACGTTTGCTTAGCCGTTTTTAATTAAATAAATATATCATATCCTCAACAACTTTATCAAAGTCCAGTTTGAAAAATTACTAATCCGAATGCGCTTTCGATGCGTTTTGCTGTTTTTGCACCAAGCAACTTCCACCTTTCGCTGTCATGGCCGCAAACCAATAGACTAATTAAAGCATAATTAACGCAAAAAAAAACTATATATATGTATAAAAACTTATAAGCAACAAAAAAACTAAAAACTATTTACAACGCCACACGAATTGTTGCATGGCTAATTTTTGCGCGCTTCAGCGCTGAACTGCACCACAAAAGCAGCCCACAAAATGGGGAAGTTTATTAACATTTCGAAAACCGATGACTACACACACGCACACATTTAGTTACAATAAAAGCCTTATGAAAAGCGGAAATGGCTTGCCATTGCTTTTTGTTTTCCTTTAACTGCGTTTTTTATCTTCAATCATCATTTTCTGCTTTAAATATTTCTTGATTTACACGCTTGCATTGGCAATAAATTTTTCGTTTATCAACACTGGTTTGAAGCGTTTGCGTCTGCGCCACACATTTCGTTACAATAAAAGCCTTATGAAAAGCGGAAATGGCTTGCCATTGCTTTTTGTTTTCCTTTAACTGCGTTTTTTGTCTTCAATCATAATTTTCTGCTTTAAATATTTCATGATTTACACGCTTGCATTGGCAATAAATTGGAGCTTATCAACACTGGTTTGTAGCGTTTGCGTCTGCGCCACACATTTAGTTACAATAAAAGCCTTATGAAAAGCGGAAATGGCTTGCCATTGCTTTTTGTTTTCCTTTAACTGCGTTTTTGGTCTTCAATCATCATTTTCTGCTTTAAATATTTCTTGATTTACACGCTTGCATTGGCAATAAATTTTTCGTTTATCAACACTGGTTTGTAGCGTTTGCGTCTGCGCCAAGTGAGCGCTCAGCTCAGCTGTTGCTTACGTTCCCATAATTGGCAGCGCTCTCTCGCTCACTATGCTAGCATTTCTCTTCCAGCCATTTCTACAATGTGCTATGTGCTGCTTCTTCTTTTGCTGCCGCGCTTCGTTTGCCACTGTCTGCAAGCTCAGCCAGCGTCGGCAGCGGCGCTTTTGGTTTTATATGCGCTGCGCAGCCGCAGTCGAGGCGTCAGTTTTGTTTGCAACTTTGAGCCATTGGGACGTGCCTTTTTCTGTGCGTTTGTGCAAAGCTTTGTTGAATTAACAAAATAAATCCAATAATTCAATTGTACAATGTTTAATTTAAAAAATATAATTTTACTTTTGTTTGCCTGCAATGTGCTGCTGGCCGTCAAGGCTGCCAACAAGCAGCAGCAGCAGCAACAACAACAACAAAAACAAGGTAGGTCAACGACTTGGCGGTTATAAAGTGTCTTTAGTGTTCTGAAAGACTTGTCATCAGAGATTCTGCCGACCAAAACAAAACAAAACCGGTTTAAAATATGAATTGCCGGCAAGAAATGCGTCAAAAGTTAGCCAAGATAGGCTTAGATCTACATTCCGAGAGGTACAATACAGTTAGTTCTTGAAGATTAGTTATGCAAGTAACGGAGCATTACATTTTTATGAGTTATAGCACTATTTTTAGAAATTTTCTTTTAATGCGAAAAGTGAAAATGTAAAAGAAGAGAAATAGATGTTTGACTGATAATCGCATAGACTGTAAAAGAGTGAAACTAATTTACCGTTATTAAAAAGAAAAACTTTTTGTTATTATAAATAAAACAATGTGGAGTAGAACCAAATACATATAGATATTCACATACAGAATCTCTAAAAAGAAATGATTTAGTTGAGTTCGGCGACAAAAATAAATACTTTAGCGTATAATAAAATACATTTACTTCTTATACTAGGTCGTCATTTAAGGGTTTACAAAAAGTATGAAACTAAGTTATCAGGGCGTTCCGCTAAAAAGCAAGGGGGCACACGCCTGTACATAGATTTTGGAAGAAAATATTTCGAAAATAATATCAGAATTGGTAAAAATGAAAGGGAAACTTAAGGAAAATTGTAAAAGCGAAACAAAAATTCTGTCAAAAATTAAAAAAAAAAAAAAAAAACGGGAAATTGCATTTCAATTGCATAATAAATTTCAAAGAGTAAAAAGAAGTTCTGTCCAAATTGAACGAAAAACTGTAGAACGGAAAATCTATATATATATAGATATAAATAAAACTTTACAAACGTGTTAGTAGTCGGTGTTCTCCTCAATGTGGACATCGATTTGCGTTTGACAGGTGAGTGAACATTGGAAGGAAATGCCACAATTTGCTCGAGCAAATATAGGCCGTCGTACACGTCGTTCCAATAATAGAAGTCTTCAAAGGAGATCCCAAAGTGGAGAGCAACGATCAGTTCAAAATCAATTGTATGTCTGAGTTAGAGGTAGAGGTATAGGTAGAGAAAGAGGACACGAAGATATTGGTACTTAGTATGAGGAAGAGCATGATGAGGAAAAGGAATGTGAAATAGAACGGGAAAGGGAACGGAAAGGAGAATGGATGAACAATTTGATCTATATCGAGAAGGTTGGCGATTGGAGCGAGCAAAAGGCAGAGCACCCTAAAAAAATATTAATTCTGTACTACATTCCAAGTAGGTATGAAAAGGGTAATGAAAATTTATTTTCTTTGAATGACGAAATGAATGATTAGAAGACCATATTAGTGCATTTGTGATTATATTGTACCTGATACAATGAATTAAATGACGGCTATAGCAATGCGCAGCGGAACGCGCGGATTCAGATAGTTTTCTTTATATAGAGATTTGTAAGGAAATTTTTCAAACAAAACATAGAAAAAAAGTGAAACGGGATAAAGCGATATGGAGATTTATGTTCGCAATAGAAGCAAGTTTTAAGCTAAACAGTATATCAATGTATTTGGTACTCATTTTCGGCTAAAGCAGGTGGGGTCAAAGGCTAAAACTATGAACGTATTACAATTGCCACATAACCACATAACTAACATAAAGCGAACGAACAAAACCCTTTTATAAGTTTGCCAAAATGTCAAGAGGTGCACAATTGGTCAAGAAAAATAAATGCTTGTTGCAGAGATCTGGGAACAAGACCTTTCGGATACCTTTAAAATCGAAGGCAGCGATCAGGGCATACAAAAGGTGAATCTTAAATGCGGCGCCAACTCAATGAATGTGGTACTGGAAACGGAGAAACCTTTCACGGGCGTTATGTACACACGTGGCAGTTTCTATAAGCAAACTGCACCGTGTTTCATGAAACCCACAACCACACAAGGTGCACGTACACTGGAGATGAACTTCCAATTGGATCAGTGCCAAACCAGCAAGGATGGTGAATTGTATACAAACATTGTGGTCATACAAAACGATCCCGAACTGATAACACCTGGAGATTCGGCTTTCTCGTTGGAATGCGACTTCCGTCAGCCACGCAGTTTGGATGTGGAAGCCAGCATGCAGGCTAGAGATAGGTAAGTTAGTTGCTCCCAATGACTACGCTAGTGTATATACATATGATCTGAACTTGCATTAGAAATCCACAAAAATTGCGCGGAACACGCGCTGGAGCACGCCTGCGCCAGTAGAAATTTAACGCTACTGTTTTCTACAATGCTACTACTGTACATAAGGTACAATATTACAATAAAGTTGTCAATTGTTTTGAGTTCGAATCACATAAATATGTTGCCTTACTAACTTACACTTTCGAGCGTGTCCAAAAATATGTTTGAAAAAACCACGGAGCTGAAAGCACGAAACTTCAAGGTAAATTTCAAATTTTGAAAAAAGTGTTTGATTTCATTGGCTTCAGATTGAAACTGTAAATCAATTATTCGAAAACCGTGTTGGGCTTAAAAACGCTCGCAGAATTCGAAATCGAGTGAATTCAATTGATTTCACATTTGTTGCTTAGTGTTATTACTAGCTAGTATTCAATATTTCGCCTAAAAAACCTTAAATAATTTTCCGATAATATGTTTTTGGAGCTGAATAACAACTTAGTAGAATAGTTAGAGCGTAGTTTTACGCAGAGTTCCCAAATAACCGTCAACCTTTTCAGCGTGTTTGCAAAAAAACGGTTATTGCCGGACACAATGAATAGAGTGTTGGTGAAAAACAAGCAGCCAACAAAACGCCAATGCTCAAGCAAAATCATTTTTTTCCGTTTCTTATGTCTCAGTATATTTGCTCAGCCATTAAGCATAGAACGTCATCCTTCGACAAAATGACTACGCGCGCCGTTAGACGTTAGGGTTAACACAAGACCGAAGACACAAGCGCAGCTAGAAAAAGTGTTCGGCTCAGAGCGAAACCGAGTTGAATCATTTTTGTACGGTTTTTTAGCGAGCAGACCGCATTGAAAATAAGAGTTGACTATGTTATTCGTCGACTCTGGTTTTACGGTAAACCAAAAAATACGTTTTTTGTTACGAAATACTCTTGACAAAAGCTTTCAAATCGCGGCTGGTTTCTTCAAACTATGGACTGCATCGGCTTAATAAACATATACAACACATACGATACATATATAACAAACACGCTTAGCTTTTAGTCTATAGTGCATTCAACACAACTGCTTACATATTCCACAGAGTGGCCACTGGCTCCAAAATTACACTCACTAGTCCCGATCCCTCGGCACAAAGGGAATACTTACACAACTCTGTGTTTAGTCACAGTGATACAGTTGCTTATATACCAAAGTTTAGCAAGCCAAATGATACGATACGTCTGGGCACGGTGGAAGAGGTTACACTGCCCATAGGCATTGATAGAGATGAGCTCTAAACACTTGCACAGACACGTACACCCACAATGAATGTAGCACTTACAAAAAACACTTAATAAATACTATACACCAAACTTCAGGTGAGCCACAAACACACGCTTTTAGTTGCTTTGCCTTCTTATGTTTAATATTTTGCATAAACATATAAATTAATATTTAAATTTTCTTTTTTTACTAGGAAAATCACACAAAATGCTACATTGCAGAGAGCTTAAAATCGATGTTTACAAAAAGCAAAGCAAAAACAACAATACGCACTTTACGATACTTCTTGTATTTCCATTAAAATTGTTTTTTTCAATATCCTGTGATATTTTTTAAGTTTGGTTTTAAATAAAAACACAATAAAAAAGTTATTTATTTCTTTTACTTATACACATTAGTAATTATATATTAATACTTACAATATAATACTAATTAATAACTATGAGTACTAGGCTAGTGGTGCAAAAAATACATCGAAAACATCGATGGTTGGCCTGTCATTTTCCGTTGTTCTCGAACTTACGATGCATCGGCAAAACATCGATGTTTTTAAAACCATCGAAATTTTCACCATCTCTTACGCCAACCTACTATCATTAAATATCATGCCAAAGTATGTAACTTATTCTCAGTTTTACAAATAGTGTTTGCAGAATTGAGAGTGTCATCTCAAAGGGGACGGTTATCATAACTTTTTTGTTGACTTAATTTAGTCGCTATTGGTTTTAGAAAGTATCTAGAAATCTTCTTATGTTAAGATAGACTTAGTTTCACATATCTCATATTATATAACGAATATTCTTCTATAATAAAGAGCAAAATTTTTAAATATAAAACATCGTCAAACCATCGACGCATCGATGTTTTTGGTCCGATGCATCGACCTTCATCGATGTCCGTTGTCGATGACATTGATGTTTTGGTCTGGACTTACATCACTAGTACTAGCTACTACAAGGCCATCGGCTCGACTTTTTACTATGAATCATACCAGGCGCGGAGTTTTGGACAAAAATATAGGAAGCGTCACATAAGGCCCAACAATAGCTTATTAATAGAAATCCAATTCTTAATGTGGAGAAAGTATCTTTGCCACAGGTGTGCTCCAAAAGTAATAACAGTTTGATTTTAAATCGGCGCTAATAGCCCTTTTGCATCAAGCTCTACGCATTTTCACGGAATGATATTTTGCTTTGAGCCAGGAGCTTGTGATAAAAACAATTTTTTTTCTGAAGCTCTTCCAAATATTTGTCCAAAAAAGTTATGAAAATAGATTTCAGATAGTCATCTTCTATTTCCTACGCAGGTATTACGATTTTTTTAGTACCTAATCGTCGGAAAACGTTAAGAGTTGCCTAAACAAGAATATAACGAGTATGCTCTTCGGCCTTCAAATATCGGTTTCGATAATGTAAAAGCTAAGATAAACGAAACCTTGCGAATCGACAGTAAAGCAAATGGCTGTACGTCAACAGGTTGTGTCTTTTCTTCCGAATGCTTCAGTGCAAGGTGGCCCAACACACTGGAATACCCTGTACCCTCTTTCAGAAACTTAGAAACACTAAGAAGAAGAAGATATCAAAAATGTGGCAATTTTCAAATCAATATGTTCCGGGGTGCGGCAGTAATTAAGGTAAATCGATTGCGGGAGAAGGGCGACTTTTATTAAAAAAAAGGTGAATACAGTTTTAATGATTTGACCCATACCATTCTCCACACCAAATTTTGTAGCTCTAGCTCACATATAACCATATCTACATGTAGAAGGGGGTCGAAATCAACCTTTTTTTGACTATAACTTTTGATGTATTTATCCGATTTAGATCATTCACATAAACTCTGTCGAGTTTCGAGTTCTTAGATTCAACGGAGCGGCTGTGAACCGCGAAAGTCTGTCACGGGTGAAGGGGTGAGATATCGACATGAATCGATAAACTTGGGAAAATTCGCATCTTTTGATCAAATTTTTTTGCCCTAACTCCTATAATCTCTGAGAAACACGTTATAGCTTTATAGTACAAAACGCAACTTTAGAAGAACATACAATGATACATATAAAATTAATTAAAATAAGACAAATAAAACTCTTGTTGCTGTTGTAGCAATGATATTTGGCTTTCTTTAATTTACCGCACAATTAATCAAAATATGTAACTTGTTAGCGTTTTATGTACAAAATCGCTGCTGACCAGAACTACGATGAAAATGTATTTTCAAAATCGCGCCCATTGTAAGTGCTGCCCATTTATAAGCAAACAGCTGTTTTGTTTTTTCAGCTGGCAATGCTACGCCTTACTGCTCAGTGCACCTTACAAAGTAGAGCTTTTCAGCTCTTGTAAAAACCAAAATAAATGTTGTTAAAAGTATAAATAACAACAATTATTTATAATAGTTTAACAGTAGATTATTTATTTTTAGAAACGCGTTAGATATTGCAGCACTAAACAAAATTAGACAAGCAAATCAGCACACAATTGTGCAATTGAAGCGCATATTGCAGTCTGTATGACCCACTCCATTTTTGTTGACTCTTTGAATGCGCAGCGAAAATTGCACAAAGAACGTCAATACCAGAAATTTAATTAAAAAACGAGCTGCAATTTTTGCACACAAAACGTAACGTTCGCTTAATGTAATATCAATATGGATGCTCGAGTATTTCTATCGCTGCTTTTTGTTTTATGTGGTGCCTTTAACGTTTTGATAATCAAGTAAGTAAAAAAGAAAAGAGTAAAACCTGTAAAACAAATGAATAAATTACGTTTTGTAGATGGTCGGACAACCAATTTGTAGAGTGCAGCGATGGCAAATTGCGTCGCTTTCAACATCCCGTCTTGCTGACGTTGCTTATGTTTATCGGCGAACTCTTATGTTTTGGCGTCTATAAGTTGGTAAACCTAGTGATCAGCCGTCGTGGCTTGGGCGCCGAGCAGGAGAATCTTTTGACCAGGGGCAGCAATGAGCTGCCGAAATGTAGCATGGTGTTACCCGCATTCTTAGACGCCGTTGCTACTATATTGCTGTTTACCGGCTTGTATTTAACCTATGCCACCAGTTTTCAAATGATAAGATGTAAGTTGTTTGAGCTTATCAGCTTTTGTGTACATATTTAACTTTGTTTACGATTTCTCTTAAGGCGTCTCCCTGATTTTTGTGGGTCTCTTTAGCACCATATACTTGAACCACACGCTGAGCACACATCATTGGTTGGCCATATTCACCATTAGCTGTGGCATTGTTGATGTTGTAGCCATGGATGTGCAACGCATTTCATATGATATGGAAACTTTGCCTTATACTGATTATAATGCCATACTAACCGGCGATCTGTTGATTATCATTGCCGAAGTGTTGCATGCCTTTCAATACGTGTACGAGGAAAAACATTTGAAGGCTTTGGATTTGGTGCCGCTGCATGTGGCTGGCTGGCAAGGCATCTTTGGCGTCTGCATAACGCTGCTCTCATATGTTTGTCTAAATTTTATACCCAGCAGCAATCCGTTTAATGACAACTCGCGCGCAGTTTTCGATGATCTGACAGATTTATTCCCACAATTGCGCAGCAATATATGGCTTATTTTTGCTCTACTGGCTTTTACAGTCTCCTGCGCGGTCTACAACTATGTAGGCCTAGCCATTGCCAAGTTCTCTTCGAGCGCAAATCGTTTGCTGGCCGATGCATTGCGCGTTTATTTCATATGGATATTTGTGTTGCTAGCCGAATGGGAATACATGAATATAATAACCATCATGGGCTTTATTCTACTACAAATGGGCATTATATCGTACCGTCAGGCCATTTTTATGGATTGGTATCGCGCAGTTCTAGCACGTTGGCAGCGCAGTCGTTATGTGGATCTAAATGCTGATGCTGGTGCACCACCTAGCAGTCGGCCAGCAGATGTAATTTAATTGTGTGCAGCTTACAAGCTATAATATAAGTATGTTGGATTGTGATAAATGAGTTTTGGGCTGATTTGCAAAAAGAATAAAAAAAAATTCAAATTAGTTTACAATTGCCAAACCATATAATTTAATGCCTAAATACTTTTTTTTTGCTCTATGCCAAGAATGCGCTCAGCCACGCCCAAGAAGTACACCATTTGTGCAATACCGAACAATGGAGCTATGACAATCATGCGGCAGAGTCCACCTTTAAAAAGGGCAGTAACACCCTCGTATTTAAGAGTTTTTCTGTGAAATTACACGTTAGATTGATGATTATAAGTATTTGTTTGCTCACTTACGTAACGCAATCAATAATACCATTAAACTCTTTGTCGCCATCCGCTTTTTTTATAACTTGCAACCGAGTCTTGATAACATCAAGTGGAGTTACTAAAAAGGAGGACGTCATGCCTGAAACCATGCCACCAAATAGAGACCACCAAAACACAGCCTCTCCCGAACCATCCGCCTTGCGTGGACCTTTGTTATTAATCGTAGCGAAAAGTGGGAAATACACCACGGAGAATGTAATATCTCGCACGCCTGTGGCACGTACACCCTTATATAAGCCAAATATGCCCTTCTCTTTGATTAGCTGCTTGGCTATACCCAATGCAGTAATCTTCTCAATTTGCTGACCAGCGGCGCGCGCTGCTGATGCCACACGTCCAGCATCTTGCATTTGAATCTTGAGCAACTCCATTGGCGTGGTTACTACAATTTGGAATAAGCCGGCCAAGCCGCCAGCCAAACATTGCATGGATATAGGTAGTTTTCCCTCTGGCGTCGCCAATTTAAAGCGAAAATAATCATTAGCGGCCAATTTAATACCCTTCTCAGGTGTTATAAGTATTATGTTAACTGCTGAGCCTTTATACATGCCAAAGTAGCCTTCTGCTTGATATGTTTTGCGAAAGCAGTCGAACCTGATTATGTGAATTGCGTGATTTTGGTCTTAGGCTAACTGATTGGACTTACATGTTGGAATACATTTTTTCGCCATTTGGTCCGATTTGCTGGTTTTGCAAACGTGTCTTAACCAGATCCAATGGAAAAACACACGTAACGCCAATTATGCCAGCTAGTCCACCATTTAAAATTTTGGGTAATACCCTTAAAAATCGGAAAATTAAGATTGCTGAAAAGCCAAATGCTGGTTAACATCTTACGAAAAACTGGACCCCTTGTCCATGCTTAACAAGAAATTTTTTTAATTCATTCCAAATCAGTTTTTTTTTATATTTACGTATATAAACATATATACTTTGTTCATGTGTCACAATAAAATTTATAATTGCGTTTGCTATGTTTAGTCATGTTTTTTTGGTAAATAAATGGTTGCCTAAAAGCAAAAAATGCAATTCTGACTAAAAATTATATGTATATATATATATATATATATATATACATATGTATAACAGAAAATACTAAAAAGTTAAGCAACAATTTTTTATGGCAGATTGCTTATTGGCTTTGACTATAATTGAAATGTTGTACATGGCGAAAGAGAGCAATACAGTAAATTTAACACTTTATGCTTAAAATAAATTTTACGTTGGTATAACAATATTAACAAATAATAGCATAGATTTTAACTTTTGAAGTTCTTTACCTTATTGTCATTGTAATAGATATTTTTGTCTTTTGCCTGTAATTTCAGTATATGTAATATTTGCATAATTTTCTGATTGCACTTTATAGATATAGAGCTTGTCCTTTAAAAATATAAATTTTTCTACAATTTACTGAAGACTTTAAATATAGGAAATTGACTAAAGCCTTAATGTGCACTTTTTACTTAGTATACAATCGTTAGAAGCTCTGTAGAGAGGCATTAGTTGGACTTCACAGTTAAATAGGACAGCTTTAACAACAACGCTAACACATACATACACATTTAACATTCAAAATTAACGAAAATGCGTTTCAGCTTTGGCAGAATTTACTGTTTCTGCCCTAATAAACCCTCGGCGACGCCCAAATAATAAACAGTTTGGGCAATACCGAAAAGCGGCGCAATCACAATCATACGGCAGAGACCGCCTTTGAAGAATGCAGTGGGTCCTTCATGTTTGAGTGTTTTGCTAAAAAATAATTCAAGTTAGTAAAGTTTATTAGTTGGAGTTTATGGAAAACTTACGTTATGCAATCCGAAATGCCCTTGAACTCCTTTTCGCCGTCGGCCTTTTTAAGGGCCTGCAAACGCGTCTTGACTACGTCGAACGGATTGACGGCCAGCGCAGCAGTGGAGCCTGCAGCCAAACCAGCCAGGAAGGAACACCTAAAAGCATACACAAGTAATTTCGTTAAAAACAAAACGTTTGTATTTAAAGTTGACCTACCAAAACACCGCTTCGCCCGAGCCATCCTTACGTCTAGGACCCAAATCGTTAAGAGTCGCAAACAATGGGAAGTATATAACCGAGAATGTAACATCACGCAAGCCTGTAGCTCCAATACCCTTATAGAGTCCAAAGATGCCCTTCTCTTTGAGCAACTGCGTGGCCAATTGTCTGGCAGACACATTCTCAACTGTTTTGCCAGCCAACTTGGCTGCCGCAGCCACACGTCCCGCATCTTGCATTTGTATTTTCAAAAGCTCCATGGGCGTGGTGACTATAATTTGGAATGCACCGGCTAGGCCACCAGCTATCATTTGGCTGGTTAGTGGTAATTTGCCATCCTTGGTCGTCAATTTGTGGCGGAAGTAATCGTTCGCTGTCAATTTGATGGCTTTCTCAGGTGTAATGAGCAAGATATTCACGCCGGAGCCACGATACATGCCAAAATAGCCCTCGGCGTGATAAGTCTTGCGAAAGCAATCGAACCTGGAGTATAGACATACAATATATTACATGGATTTGTTAACTTAATAAAGTATTGTACTTACATGCTTTTGTACATGCGCTCGCCATTTGGTCCAACTTGCTGGTTCTGCAGACGCGTCTTGACCAAATCCAGCGGAAACACACATGTTACACCAATGATGCCCGCTATGCCGCCGTTGATAATTTTGGGCAGCAGACTAAAAATGTATAGTATATATATAATATATATGTCAATACAAAAAGATTTTTACTCATAAGCGTTACGCTTCTTAAACTAAATGTTTTACTTAATTTGTAGGCAAGCTGACAAAAATTTCACAACACAATGACAATGTTGCACTGGCGTTAACTTATGCATAGACTTGGCGTCATGTAACGGAATTGCCGGCAAAACATGGCCGACCTTGAACTTGTCAAGATCAGCTGTGCGTCAGCATCACAGCATTAATCGAGTGGTGTTATCGATAAGTGGTTTATCGTTCAAAGCTAAGTCGACAGAGGGTCATTTAGTTTTGCAAATTTAATATAAGCAAATATTTGGTGCTTTGCCAGCAACGAATCGTAAAAATTCGCATATAGAAATTTGGTGCTATTTATACAGTTATGGGTTGAATGATAGATATGAAAGCTTAGACAACAAAGCAACATTCTTTTGTAAAAGCAAAAGCAATTGCATTTGCGTTGAAACTAATCAAAATATATGTAAGCTTTCATTATGTCACAGCTCTACCTTGTCTGGCTCATACATACATATGTAAGTACTTTGACCCAATTAAAAATGTGCTGAATTTCACTGTTTCTGAATGAGTGGCAATTAACACTATTTGTGTGCAATGCGGAAAGTTTGTCATTGGCCACAGTTTTGGGACAACTCATGAGCTGCCATCTAGTTGGCAACTAAACGTGTCCCATGGACATGTGAGCCTAATTAATGAAACAATATTGACCTTTTGCGAACAAGAACGCTTTAATATGTATGCATTAAAGACAATTTTTTTAAGAAAAGTCTTCAAAAGTTATTCAAAAACGATCATACAACTATGATCGCTTGTTTTGAAATATTAAAACAAGTAATGGACCTCGGTTTATGGTCATAACTGTTATAGAGGAAAATATTTTGTTTATTACATTATGCATTCAATTTCTGTGAAGGTCGATGTCAGAAATGAGTAAAATCTGATTGGAATATTTTGACAAAAGATAATTTATATGAAATATGGGCCAAATTTTTCAAAATCAACAAAAGCGTAGGATTAAATTAGTAGAAAATAAACCCTCCTTTAGCATTAATGACTTTTGTAGCCTATTTGGGATTGAATTCACACAAATTTTGTAGGATTTGTGGAGAAATGTTCTACCAAAGAGGTACGACCTCTACGATTGTGTCCTCGTGCGTTCTTGTCAAACATGGACTTCTGTTTCGCTTTACCTAAGTCCATACATTTTCAATAATATTTATATTTGGACTTTGAGGTGGCCAACACAATGTATTCATTCCTACATCCTTTACAAAGTTGGTGATCATCTTGGCTTTATGACATGGAGCATTGTCTTGTTGCAAAATAAATAATGAACCAATGAATTTATCACCTGATGTGAATGCGTGCTCATTTGAAATATGTAAATATTGATCCTGGTTCATTAATCCATTATTTGGATTTATTGAAATTTTGCAAACAAATTTCGTTTTTGATCCATGGTATTGAAAAGTATTTTCGTCAGTACATATTTGCTCCCAAAAGGATGGAGGCTTGTGTACGAATTTATTACCAAGTGCTAGACGTTTGTTTTTTTTTTTGGTAAATTTGGGGCCTGGCTATAAAGGTTGCAATCCCGGCTTCTTTTAAATGATTTCTTACTGTTTTTTCACCAATTGCAATATTGTACTGCTTATTCAATTCAATTGCTACAGATCTTGGTGTTTTTACATTGTTCAGAGCTTTGTCAAAATACTTTTTCCGACCATTGTATTATACTATGTCTTCTTCACTGCATAACAACCCGTTTTTGGGTTACGGCCTGATGTAAATACATTCTTTAATTGGAATTGTGGTTTTACGTGGCGGGTCCCAAAACCTACAAACAACCCTTTTAAGGCCTGGGGTGGCTCTACTGGTCTGGAAAGAACCCAGTGTCATTGTTAGTCGCCTCATACGAAAAGCTTTGACCGGATGAGGTGGTATTCTCTAACCCGCTCACCACACGGGAGAATTATACTATGTCAATTGCTATTAATGCACGAGTGATTTATTTGTTTAATATTGCGCCTGCTTTTTACATTTCGCTAACAAATTGTTTGTTTTAAAACTGTTATTTGAGCTTTATATTATTTTATGCGCTCTAATTGCTTGTTATTGATAACTTACGCGAATTGTTGTTGCTGCGGCTGTTGCAGAGTCTGTTGTATTGCCGACATGCTGAAAGAGCGCAAAAATTGAAACATATATTTATTCAATATTTAAATTGGTACAAACTAGTTTGTTTACAGGGACACATATGTTTTTATTTATTTTTAATATTTGGCAATTAAAAGCTATTTGTTAAACATAGTCAAATTATGTGTATTAGCAACATAACATGCAGCATTATGCTGTCTAATTAAATTGTCAGATAATAATAAGTAAATTAATCTACAATAAAAAATGTATGTATTATGTTTAATTGATAATCATTTTGCATTAAACTTATGTATTTTTTCAATTTTAAAAGGCGATGAGAATATGACGAGTTTTAATCAGTCGTAAATTAAATGGGGTACAAGGTTTATTGACATGCAGCAAACGGAGATTAGCGACGTCAATAAACAGTAGCGGCTCAAGAATATTATGCGCCCTGAATCAATCAAGAGTTATTAATATATTTCCATCACAAATCGCCCATCACATTTTGTTTGGGGCGGTACTTGAACGATAAACAAATCGGTTTGGTTGAAATTCGGTATAAAAAGATATGTGTCATACCGAAAAATTGTTTTCGGTTGATATTAGGTTCAAACAGATTTCTGCAATATCCCCTCGATACAATTTTACAGGAGAGCGAAAAAATCATACGCAATTTTAAAAAATTCGAAGAAAAGTTTTTTGATTTGACGTATTCTATAACTTTTGACCTATTAATCGCAGAAAAATGCCAGTAAGACAAGTTTTATTTATACCAAAAATCCTGGGAAATTGTATTATTTCGAGAAAAGTGGTTTTGTCAAAAGTCCACAGATTTTATTATGAGCCACATACATTATAGGAAAAGCATTTGTGTCTATTTCAAGCTGGAAACACATAGCTAGGCACTTGCTACAGAAACAAAATTAGTCAACATAAACCATAGATAATGCTCAAGTACGGATCTTCTAATCTAAGATGAAGTTCAAAACATCTTATGGATTAATGATATAAATGTATTTCCCAACACAAAGAATATACTACTTTCACTAATATCAGATATACTATTGAATTTAAGCGTTCCTTTAAATATGTTTTTCTTGATTAGTTCATTAAAGCTAACTGAATTTTGTATAGATAATCCCATGTTACAACCTGAAAGAAATAAAAGCAATCTATTCAAAATTCATTTTTGCATTCTTTTGCTAAAATTTCATTTTCAAGGGTAAATCAATCAGTGGTTGCATTCAGAAGAGCAATATTATCGCTGAACGTGGATGGTTAATCATCATGATAGCTGATCATTGCAGTCACGCAAAACTTATTCCAGATCGATGTTCATGCTGGCGCCACCTACATAGAAACACCCTTGAGCCGGCACTGGCGATTTTGCAGCGCCAATAACCATATCGAGAATTTGAAAGTTTATATAATGTGCACATACAGCTTGCTTCATTAGCACAATGGCAGACAAGTGTTAATTGAAATAAATTTGGGAAAAAAAGGTTTTATTATCGGTTATAAGTTTATGGCTCTAAAATAACGGTTTTGCGCTATTATGTCTTTAAAATCTCAAATGTAGATAATAGTGCAGAAAAAGGTCTTATCATAGAAACAAAGCGGCAACAAAATATTTAACCATAATGATATGATAGCAGAGGCCAAAAAAAAAAAACAGCCGTTAAGACCAAACACAAAAAAGAACTTGTTATAAACTTTGTACAAGTACGATAAAAACCATTATTTTATGGCATTTAAGATTAAAAGCACTTGTTTTTTGTTAGATTTGTTTTTATTGCCAAGACGTATCCATATTATCGATTATTGCCAAGACACCAAAGCTGAACACTTTATGCTTTGCCGCGTGTTCGTTTTACTTTTAGGCATTTAGAACAGGTAATTCTCAAGCGAATAAGTTTATGAATTCGGCTGCACTTTGTTTTTTTTTTTTTTGGAAACTTGTGAACTTGGACTTGAAAAGCCAGCAAACACAAACCACTTGTGCGACTTTTACGTAATTTTTGGTATTCATAAGCGTCGCAACAACACTTTAATAAATAATTTAAATTGATTGATGCTCTCATATGTGTATACGCTTATATTATAGATATGTCTGCTCATTAAAATGTTTAAATAAATAAGCGTGCGTTTGTCTCGCCTTGTTTTTACTCACTTTGCTCTCTTTGGTTATTTGTTGTTTAGATATTAGTTTAATAGACTTATTTGATTTCGCACTTAATTTAAGGGTTTTGTACAACAACTTTTATGTATATTTAACAGGTAAATATTTTATAACTTTATTTTGTGTTCTCGCGCGCAGCCAGCGCAACGATCGGGACGACAAAACAACAAAAACAGCAGCAGCAATTTGGCGATTTTGGCAACGCAGTGCCAGGCGCAGTGTTGCAAGTTAGTCAACTAATGATTGGACCTTAACCAACACTGCATTGCAGCCACAACAAAAGCGTTTGGCAGCACTGTGTACATTTTTCGACGTCGACGACAAAATTTGTACAGTAGTTGTTTAACGCATTAATAAATAAATAAGTCTATTATAACAATATGAGTACTGCTCGATTTGCTCGTTCCGGACGACTGCGTATTTGCATTCTAATGGGCATGTTTCTGGTGCTCATCATGATGATTGTCATTTATCATATGTCACAAAATCAACTAGACGAAAGCCGTGCCTTTCGTGTACGCTGCGAGCAGAATCAAGAGGGACTCAACGAGCAGGTGCAATGTAAGCGACAGTAATAAAAATTATAAACTTATGTAGTGCGCCGCAGATCTATCTACTCCTACTAAGTTTCTAGCTCCCCTGCCAGACCTACTTTCGAAATAAACCTCGTTGTAATGGTTCTAACCGGGTTAATTCATGACATTCTATGCACGCCTAAAAGTTGCATTCTTCTGTTTGCTAGAGCTAAATTTCTGCGAGGGTTGCATCTCAAATTCGCAAGACTTTAGCCAGTAAAGTATTTAATGCAGACAGTCGGGATGGTGCCCGGCACTAAATTCAACATACGGTAAAAGGGGGACGTAAGAATCCACTTCTATGTCTCTTTTCATAAGATCCATGTGACTGTAAAAACTTTCCTATTAAGAAGTCCCAATTGACAAGTTTTCCTATTGGGAAGTTGGTTATCATGGGGCAGAAATTACTTTTCTGCTCATAACTCCAGTGTTCTTGGGCCAACGTCGTTGAATTTTGAAACATAGATCCAGAACACTTTTTAGGGGGAAAGGAGCAGATATCAACCCGATTCGACCAACTTCATCTTTCCGGAAATTATGCGCTTCTTTTGGTAAAATTTTGTGCAGCTTTTATGATTTTATGGCAGATCTAGTCACTCATACAGACAGACAGACATGGTCCAATCGCTACCCGAGGCAATGATAAGACTTTTTCCCATTAAAGTTATGGTCTACCACGCCTCTGTCTGTTGGCCTGTTTGAGACATGGCTCATAGATGCAGTATATGTTTTGTTTCAATCTATCTTCATCCCTTAGCACTAAACAGCTCTGGTCCTATTAGTAGGTTTGCAGCAGCTTTCTTGCTAGTTTTTTCGCAATAGAAGTTTTTTCTGACGAATATATTTGTTACTACGATCTAAATGGTCCAATTTCATTCGGCCGCAAAAATAATGCGATATTAATGTGTTTGGTTTTAGCTTTGACTGAGCAGAAATTCTCTTCAGAGAAAAAGTTGGACATAATGCGCGGGGAAAAGGTCAGCATGCAGCAAAACTACGATGCGCGATTGGCCGAAGCGCTGCATAAGCATCAGGAATCATTGCGTGCGCTCTCAGAAAAGTATGAAGCCCAGGTGGATAAATATAAGCTACTGGAAGTGAAGCACAAAGATCTGGAGACAGATTGTGTTAAGAGCAAGAAACACCATTTAGAGGACACAAACGCTTTTGAGCAGAAGCTGCAGGGCATGCTAGCAGAGCTGCAAAAGGATAAAACTGCTAAGGAACGCGATGTGGCCGCTTGGAAGGTGCGAAGTTTTTAAATTCCAAACTAAGTAAAATAATTCTTAAATATAAATTACAGGAAAAGTATGACAGCTTGCTGCGCGACACTGAGCGGAAGACTCACAGTTTAGAGACTACTCTCATCGAATACAAGTCACACTGTGACTATGTGCCCAAAGTGCAGCCGGCTGAGGCACCACAGCAACAACAGCTCAATAAGCCCTCTGCACACACTCACGAAACTACTCGCCAGTCCAGTCCGGCACAAATGGTGCACAGCATTGAGAAGCCACGCAATCAAAAATCATTCGATGTGCAACAACAAGTGAGTGAAGGCCTTTATCGGATTGGCGTCGGGGTAAATCTGCTAGAAACTAAACAAAATGTAGCAAATTCAACAGTAGACGCTATTAACAAACATCCAACTAACACTATTATTGTAAACCAGCTCGAATCAACTAACCACAATGCTGTAAAGCATGCAACCTCTGCAGCGCAACCACAACAGCAGGAGCAGCCACCGCTGCTATCCTTTGCTGTGCGCAACAATCACAGTCTTATTATAAACTCTGTTGAAAACTTTCAGATTGTACCCAAATCTTTAAAAACATCGGCCGATGAAACTGAAACACAACTTAAGCAGCAGCAAGAAGAACCAGTTGGTGGCGCAGCTTCAGCTGTTTCACCTTTAAGCGCGCCCCGCAAACCCAGCAGCACGGCCAGTTCACCGCCTGCACCAGCCAAACAGGCTGGAGAGGCGCCATCGCCAGCAAATGCCTCGATAGCATCCAAGCCGAGTAGCAGCGGTTTGCCACCATTAGCGATGCCACCACCCAAAAAATTGCCTGAAAATGTGGCGCCCATTCCGGATAACTTTGAGGATAAGGTCGATAACAAAGCCGATGCCGCAGATACCGATACGGCCGCTGAAGAGCTTCCCAAAAATGAGAACAAAAACAATCGCTATGCCAATGCAGTAAATGATCTAGAACAAAACAAGGTATTGGGTGTTGCGCCCAAACCCAATGAAGATTCTGGAGCTCACGAAGTCAAAGAATTTATGAATGATCAAAACTTCAATGTGCCTGCAGGAGCTGCAGAAAATCGCTTCTTTGATGGCGATTTGCCAGTACAAGCTGCCAATGCTGCTGCAGATGAGGCGGGCAACAAACAATTGGCCGCGCAGGCTGATGCTGGCGAAGATGATGATGATCTGATGGGTAATGTAGCAGATGTAGCAGTAAAGCAACCACAACATTTGCTAGATGATAATCTTAACAATGAAATCGCTGGCGATCAAGGAAAAGAATTTGCCGAAGGTCTGCACTTAGATGATGGCTTAGAGGAGGATCAAGACGGTAAGTATTAGTTAGACACAAGTTTTACTTTTTCTGAGTCAAATAGAGGTCCGGTATTCCGCAGTTCGAACTATTTTGTTTCTTAACAATATCTTATGGGGCTATACTTTAACTACGCCATCCCTTAATCTGTTTCAAAAATATCTGTATCGGGTATCCATTTGCATTGGTTTCAGGTGGTTCATATGATACAAAATTGGAACAATAGTATTCAACACATATTCAAAAACTCTAGTGGCTGATCATGCTTTGACTTTGTCATTAACTTTACGGAGTTATTAAGGTGATCCTTTTTTCTTTATTAAAGGCAATAAATCGCCCTGGAATTCTTTTATACACTATTTGGTGAAGTCAAAACATGATCACCCACCAGAGTTCTTGCATATAGAAAAGTTTAAATTTTGGTTACATATGATATTTACAAAGCTATTGATAAAACAGAATTTTGTGTTCCTTTCTTTAAGTTATAAACTAAATCAGATATTTTACAGAAGATGACTACTCCCATCAAGGGATTCGAAAGCCAGGAGCAGAAGTTGTAAGGAACTAAACACGCTTAAATGGATTTACTTCATATTAATTAGTATTTAGCGGCATGTGTGCAAGAAAATTATAAGTTTTCACCTAGCAGAAAGCATAGCCCCTAGCTACACGCCCATCATTAGTATTAATTTTGATTAAGCTTAAATTAATATTTTGAACTATAAAACCCAGACACAAAACATGGCAAGAAATTGTACTTTGTTTTCTGTGATACAAAGAGAAATAAGAATCAAGTGTTTAAGCAGCATTTCATGTTTTGCTTTTGGTAAAACGTCAAACATTTTAGAAATTTCTTTTATATACTCATTAAATATACGTACTATTGTATATATAAGTTGGCGCCCTGCCCTGTTCTAGCTATAAGCATTTTAGACTGTAAGAGAGCCCATCATGTCTCAAAACTGAATATCAAAAAATGAAATTATGGAACAAATTGCATTAATTGGAAACACAGAAACTTTTAATTGAATTATAATAAAAACTATATGCGTAAATGTTTAATTTTATAGCTTGGTTGATTACAATTTAAATGGTATAATTTAATTAAACAAAAGAGAACAAAATTAAAACGTAAAACAAATTAAAAAGCCAGCTTATTTTGTGTGCGCCACAATCCAGGGGTGTAAGAGTATCTGATCGAGTGGCAAGCGACGTTCCGGATTGAGCACCAATAATTTTGATATCAAATGTGCTGCAGCCTTGGAAATGTGTTCCGGCAGCTTATAGTCAACCTTTAAGATCTTTTTGTAGGTATCATCATAGTTTTGTGAATAAAACGGAGCACGACCCACCAGGAACTCGTAGCACAGCACGCCCAAACTCCATAAGTCCACATTCTTGGTATGTGGCTTACCTTGAACCATTTCCGGTGGCAAGTAGTCCACAGTGCCACACAAAGTCATGCGCATAGAATTCGGCTCGTGCACGGACCAGCCAAAATCAGCTATCTTAAGCACACCGTTGTGACCTAGTAGCAGATTTTCTGGCTTAATATCTCGATGTATTATCTCGCGTTCATGTAAGTAAACTAAGGCCGATGACAGCGACTTAATATAGATGGCCGATTGTGGTTCCGAAAAACGTTTTAGCGGCTGTTTTTGCATTGCATTGAATAGTGTGCCTTGCGGCGCATATTCTAGTATTAAATAAATGCGCGACTCATCATGAAAGTAGGCATATAAACGCAAGACGTGCGGATGGCGCAAATGTGACTGTATTTCAATTTCGCGACGCACCTGGTGCTCCACATTCGATTCGGCAATTTGACGCTTGAAAAGCACTTTCAAGGCGACTACAAATTGGGAATCTTTTTCACGCGCCAGATATACATTGCCATACTTGCCGCGACCCAACAATCGACCAATATCAAAGTTGGTTAGTTCCCAAACCTTTTTAGGCTTTTGTTCTGGTTTTTCTGGTACATAAGGTAAGGCAAATAGTTGAAACTATGCATATTCTGTACTAAAATATTAAAGGTTGTCTTACCAGTCTTGGCTAAGCCTTTATCAGTGCTTTTGGCTGAAGTGCCTGAAGTAGCAGTGGCGGCAGCACTAATGCTGCTGGTGGCAGTCGTTTCGACATTAATGTTGGTAGTTGTGTGTTGTTCTGTGTAGATATTTACTTGAATGTTGAGGCGTGAATAAGAAATATTGCTGAAGATGATACTTACCAGTCTTGGCTTTGACATGATCGTTACCATTGGCAGTCTTGTGAGTAGTTTTTTCTTCTTTAAAGCATTTAACAAATTAAAGAACTATACTTGTAAGTCAACTTATGAGCATATTTACCAGTTTTTGCTTTTTCCTTATAGCCGCTGTGTGTTGGAGCTGCAGCAGTCGCAGCTGCATTGTTACTAGAAGAATCAGTCCCTACATTGTTGTTGGTGTTTGATTTACTAAATGTGGGAGCTTTCATTTGAGATTTCTGTGCAAAAGTGCTTTGCACAGGCACTCGTGGCTTTGGAACTGCAAAGGTTCCCGAGGCCAACGGCGTTAGTTGTTTTTTTTGTAAAATAGTTGGAACGCCTGTAGCACTCTTTGTTGTTGCATGTTGAAGAGCTGCAGAGCCCTTACTGCCACTGGGCACCACATTTTCAGAATTTTGCTGCATTTTGTGAACACATTTTTAAATAAAATATAAATGCAGAAATTTTAGTCTGTTCCTTGCTTACCATTTTTGAAAGAGCCAAGTTATTTTTCTGAAGTCCTTGTGCCGTTGCATTATATGCAATAGGCTTTTGAAAAGCGTTTTCTTTAGAACGCAACACACTCGTTGGCTTATGTGACATTTTTGTACGTAAACACAAAGAAAACAAAACTAAAACACTAATAAAATACGAAAAATTAGCTTTGAAAAATTTTGTGAAAATAAAATGCCGTTCGTTTAAATTACGAAGCGCCGCATGCACGATTAACCTATGAATGTCGATTTTGTGAGAATTTAACAGCGCTGCCAACTACAAATAAAAAAAGAAACAGCTACTTTGTGACTGCCACTTTTTTTTAAGTGAATGTCTAAATTTGTAGAGCAAGAAAAATGGCGTTTGCCTTAATTTTCCGAATTGAAAAATTGTGAACAATATTTTTAAAAGTTGGCGAAAACTGAACTTAATATAGCATAAACAATGTTTCCCACTGGCAATGCTAATGGCGATCTCGGCTTTAACAAACACAATCAATTTGTGCGCCAGCCTTCACATTTTCTGGCTGGTGCGGCCACCAACGTTGCCGCAGGGCCTGCTGCTGCACTAGGAGCAGGCGGAATGCCGTTCAATATACAAGGCGGCATCGATTGGGCGCAGTTGGCGCAGCAATGGATACACATGCGTGACGCCGGTGCACCAGCACAGCATATAGCTAATTTTAGCATGAACATGCCAATTGCCGCGCCACCCCCTCCGATTATAAGCAATGTGCCGCAATATCAGCAAGATTTAAAGCAGACAAAAACACATTTTGAAGAGAAAGGCGAAGCGGATATGGACATGGATGAAGAAATTGAGCGTGCGCATGACGTTGAAACACCGCCACCAGCACCAACTGTTACGCAATCGCAATGGTTAGCTATTGGTGATGGTCAAAAACCCACACATAATTGTATGTAGCTGAAATATGTTTTAAGATTTATTGTTTATTTATGCAAGTTTAATTTAGCTGGCAGTCAGCAGTGGAACATATGGCCAGCACGGGTTACTACCAATGTAACGCCGCCTGCACCCAGCATGCCTTCTATGCCGCCCAATCCCACCGCACATATACCGTCGCTGCTTAAGCTAAATGTGAGCAATCCGAATGAGCCACAACAGCAGCAACAGAATAACAGCAGCAATGCTACTAACCCGGCTTCCAATACAATTGATGCAAACAAGCGTAAAATGTTGCCAGCTTGGATAAGGTGAGTAAATGTACTGAATGAATGAAATATTGGAATGCACTGATAAATTAAACCGAATTTGAGAGCGCCGAAGGCAGTGCGACTCGCTGCAAGATACTCACAGTTTAGCGGCTTAATATGGATGCCCAATTGTGAATAATTTATCCCTATAGGTTTAAGAAGAATGCATTACAAAACAATACCTAAAGCGTCATAGTTAGGAGCACCCTTAGTATGAATGCGTTTAGAAGAGATTTTTGTCGTGTCTGTCTGAGCATACAAAATGATAGCAATAGTTCACACTTACGAACTTGTTTGCTATAGTTAGAATTTCTTAGCAACAAACAAAAACGTGAATTAAGATGAAGTTGAGCAAAAAGTTAACAATTTATTAATGCGCTTGCCTTTTAATTCTACAGAGAGGGCTTGGAAAAAATGGAACGCGAAAAACAAAGGCAACTAGAACGCCAACAAGAAAATGCGCCCACATCACCAGATGCACTGCAGCAAAGTCAACACCATGATCAATCCAATGTTAAGCAAGTATCAAGCAAAACACTAACTCCACCTGTTAATCTCTTGAACATCTCGAATGCGGTAAGTAGAAGTGGGTCTGGCTGCATTTGTGCATCGCATACTCTTAACTCATTTTAACTCAAGTGAAAAAAAAGAAAAAGAGTAAAAAATACTCTAAATTGGTTGCTCAAATGCACACAAACAAACAAAAATATGCACCGAAAACGTAGCACACAAACTTCTAGCATTAACATGAACTTGAAATTCAGGCAAGCGACAGCGAAGATTCAACTGCCGCTGCTGATGAACTCTTACCATCGGCTCAGCATATATTAGGTAATGCTGTATTAAGTAAAACCAGAAGGGACAACGATGATATTGATGATGACGAGGACTATAGAAATAGTGATGATGATAATGATGCGGAAAACAGTAAAGTTACTGCAGCAGGTGGCGCCGCTGTAAAGAAAAACAAGGATTACAATGCAACATTAAGTGGTAAAAACTACGAAGAAAAACTTGCTGATTTGGTAGGCATCAAATTCATACTGACTATCTGCATAACATTTAAAATCCATTCATAAAATTTAGATGCTCGCTGTGCGTCGCACATTAACTGAAATTCTCTTGGAGACGACTAATGAAGAGATTGCCGCAGTGGCACAAGAAACTATAAAAGCGCAACGCGCTAAAGGTACTTTAAGTTTTAGACATATAAGTTTTACAAGACTTCATTCTTTTTCAGCATAATGTGTGAGTAACTTTAGATATGCAAGATACTTGCTAACGTTATATTAGAACTTAAGACGATGGATTACATACTGTGTGTACTACCAAGCAGTATGAGCTCCTTGTTGAGCTTTTTGAAAGTTTGGTTATATATTTTTTCATTAAATTAACTACGTCTCTGCTTATATTTACACATACAAATCAAAAATCCTATCAATCACTTGATAAATTTTACTATAATCGTAATATATATATATATGTGTATGTAAATCAAAAGCGTCATCAGCCCAAGTGATTCGCAAAAGCGCCTTGTCCTCCATTACCGGCAACCTGGGTAAGTAAAACCTTTCAATTTAGCTTGTAAGTTCTTGTACATAGGTAGTCTTTTATTTACGGATAGTCTGAGTTTGCTTAACCACAAAAACAAAAAAAAACAAAAAAAATGTAAAAAAGAAACCCGTGTAATCACCAATTAATATTTTAACAGCTGGTTGGTTATAGACCAACTAAAATTTTTTGTTGCTTCTCAAAATGATACCTAGCTTAATTTCTACACTGTTTAAAACAGTGATAAACTCATTTGATGATACATACATCAATTTCCGAGCGCAGTTTTATTGGACCAAACTTTTTGGTCCTCTTTTTCTTTATTTTTTTTTTTTGTCAAATATTCCTCTCTTCTACTCCTGCGGCTCTACAGCGCTATTTCTTATTTACTTCACTTCCAACAAAAAATATAAATGCATCAGCGCTTAATACCAAACATCTTAATTATGCAACAATTAGCACTTGATTGATATGAATTATAGGTTTAGCTGCCTATGGCGATTCTTCCAGCGAGAGTGAAGATGAGGATAACGATGATGGAGGCGCTCAGCGTGAAAGCTCCAATGAATCTGGCTCAAAAGAGGCTGATAAAACTTACGAACTTAGTTCGGATGAATTGAAGGTAGTTTAAGTTCTGTGTAATCGTCTAGCTATACACTTTAGATGTATAATCCATTTCTCCATTTGCAGGCTCGCATACGCAAAAGTAAACGCGCCTTTGACAAGGTCATTGATGATATTGAAAGCCGCGTGGCGGAGCAGGAAGAGCGTGACGAGCAAAGACTGCAGTATCATCGCAAGCTAGAAATGGAGCAGCATGCAGAGATTAATACAAAGCGGCGCCAATTAATGAATCCCGAGCCACCAAGTTATCATGACGAACAGAAGTGGGAACGAGAATACGCTGATACCATAAAAACATCGCATGCTGCTGATAGCAAGCTGCAGTCCTTTAATGGTAAGCTGTAAAGAAAGTTGCATATGTTTGGATTTAAAATATATACGTTTTTCCGTGTTTTTCTATAGGCAAACGCTTGAGTCGCAAAGAGCGCACTACACGCTTTAGCGACAACAAGGATAGTAAAGCGCAAACCACTAGCTATGTAAATCAGCTGCAACAACAACACCAGGCGACATTGCAAACAAATATCATACCGCAAAAGCTGCAGCCTGTGCCCAATCCGGCCACCGCTTTGCTACAAATGCCCGATTCTGTGGTAACTATGCTAAGTGCTGCCGACAAGGCTCTCCATAAAGTCAATAAGTCAGACAAGAAGTCGACGAGTAGTAGTCAGCGGCGCAGACGCTCCAGCTCAAGCAGCAGCAGTAGCAACAGTAAAAGCAGCTGTAGCAGTTCCAGTTCCTCTGATAGCAGCAGCAGCGGCAGCTCCAGCAAAAGCAGCGCTGATGCCAAGAAGCGCAGCAGCAGTCACAGATCAAGCAGGACAAGCCAAAGCAGCAGCAGTCGTCGCCGCGATGAAAATGCGCGTGCCCAGCGTGACAGTAATAGTCGATACAAGTACGAACGACATCGCAGCGATAGGCAACGAGAGCGCGAGAGAGATCGCTATGAGAGTCAAAGACGGCGACAGCGTCGTGACTCTGGCTCAGATACTGGTGGTGGCTATCGTCACTCATCACGTCACAGCAGCTATGGCAAAGATCGGCGCAGACATCGCACACGCTCGCGCTCAACGTCGCGCGGCACACACAATTCGTCTACTTCTACGCACCGCAAGCGCCATTGAAGCAACTATGCCATTTCTTTTTTATTTTCGTTTATTGTATAGATTTTGTTTCAAAAACTTTATTTAGCTTTAGTTTTTAGTTATTTATTAGAAAAAAGTACATATAAATGCAATGCCATTTGCAAAACTTACAGCTATTATACAAATAATAAAAAGGAAAATTAACCAATAACAGTTTGATTATTACTAGTGATAGGGTATGCACCTGGAATGTCCAGCCCCTTAATTGGGATGGTGCCTCAGCCCTGTGCAAGGCAGACATAACAGCCATCCAGAAGATGCGTTGGAAAAGGCAATGCTGCTACGATGCAGCAGATTGTGCCATTTACTACAGCTGGCATGCGGAGCGCCACGAATTCGTGGGCGGATTTGTTGTTGGCGCACTACGCAACTGTGTCTCCCGGTTCATCCCAGTGAACGAAAGGCTGGCAACAATCCGCATCAATTAAGGATGCGTTCTATGACAGGTCTGTCTATGACCGCTGCCCAGCCCGTGATATAAAATTCGTGTTAGGCGGTTTTAATGGAAACGTTGGAAGAAAACGCATCTTTGGTCCTCACGAGACCACCTCGAACAACGGTCTCGGGCCAATTGACTTCGTCGAGAGGTCAGAGAGGTCAACAGGCATAGCGAAGAAAGTGCTAACTAGTGCACAGCGAAAGCTGGACATCACAAAGCTGCAATCACACCAGACTGCCGAAGCCTTTTCCGCTGGGTTGCTATCTGGCGATGATGAAGATAATACCGCCCTTGGAGTTAGTTTCCCGACATCCCCAATTATAGACGAAGGCGTAGATATACCGCCGCCTAGCTATGACGAAGTCAGGTCCCAATCAAGCGGCTCACGAATAACAACGCAGCTGGCGCTGATGAGCTCAAGACTGGCGGCAATGAGTTGGTAAGGCGCATGCACCAGCTATTTTGTGTAATATGGCTAGATGAGAGCATGCCCGATGATTGGAACCTTGTTGTCCTCTGCCCTGTCCTCAAGAAGAGTGATCCCACGGTGTGCGCTAACTACCGTGGTATCAGCCTTCATTCTATTGCATATAAGGTATTATCGAGCGTACTGTGTGAAAGACTAAAGCCGTTTGCGAAAGAACTAATTGGACCGTATCTGTGTGGTTTTAGGCCTGGTAAGTCCACCATTGACCAGATATTCACACTAGGCCAAATCATGGCCCGACATTGATTTAGTCAAGCGAATGAAGATCCAGCGGCTCCGATGGCTAGGTCATGTTGTGCGTATGGATCAAGAAGCTCCTGCGAGAAAGGTGTTCAATGTGAGTGTTGAAGCGAGGCGATAAAATGGTAGACCATACCTCAAATCAAATCTGGAATTTGCTTTAAAAGCACCACAGAATGCTTGGACAAAGAATCATAAAGGTAAATTTCCTAAAATTGCTGCCACACCATTATCCCAAATTCAAGTTTCTACTAAAAAATATGCAAAAACAGAAACGCTGTTTCGTGTCTTGCATTTCAATGAGAAGACAACTGCTATGAAATTATATTTTGCATGAAGTAAAACCAACTAGATGTGTTTAACTTTGTTTTTTAATTTTTATTAACTCCATCTTTAATATAACATAAAATGCCTGCTTTAGGTTTGTCATTTCATAAAAAAAAAATGCATTTGCAATTCCAGTTGCAAATCGTACAATACAGGTACATATGTACATACATATAAGAAAATTAAAAAAAAATAATATTTTGATTACAATTCAGTCTAGATTTGTGCTAACCCATCGAGCCTTCCTTAGATTTCAGTTTCCTTCTCGTTTTCTTGTGGTTCACCGTTCATCAGCTTGTTGGACTCATAGTGCGCTTTTTTGTTGCGGTGAGCGGTTAACAATCCACCACATGCAAAATTATCGCCACAGACGCCGCACTCATAGGAGTTTGCAGAACTTGGCTTGTCATTCTTTGGTTCTTGTTGCTGCAGACGCATACGCTCTATTTGCTCCGCACGACGCTTGTGTATGCGACTATTCGCAAAGGGATCATCAACTGTCTGCTCCTTGTGGCCCTTCTTGTTACGGTGTTTATTAAGCAAGGCGCCGCAAACAAAGCTATCACCGCAAACGCCGCACTTATAAGGACGCTCTCCGGTATGTCTGCGTAAGTGTATCTTTAGATCATTTGACTGAACAAAGCTTTTGTTGCACTTTTCGCAAGTGTGTGGACGCTGTCCGGTGTGCAGCCGCATGTGGCGCGCCAGCTTATTCTGCGATATGAATGTTTTTTCACAAATGTGACAAACACTGGGTCTTTCTCCAGTGTGCATGCGCTGGTGCAAAGATAGATCCTGGAGGCGGGGAAATGCCTTATCACATTCGGTGCACTTATAGGGATAGTCGCCAGTATGACGGCGTATATGTATTTTAAGGCTGGAGCTAGAAAAACTCTCACCACAATAGGGACACTCACGGAGCTTAGCTATGCGTTTGGGCGCTTTATTTATGGTGACACTTTTATCATTTGGATTGGCCAGAGTATCAAGGTGTGGATGAAATGCCTGCATGTGACGACGCAGTGTATCCTTGCGCATGAACACACGCGGACAATGCTTGCAGGTTAGTGCTCCATTCTTGCTTGCATCATTGGCTAACTCCATGGCGGCCAAGTCCGCTGGCTGACTATGCGCTAATGTAAAGTGGCGCTGCAGCGAATCATGTTTAGCAAACATGCGAGAGCATATGGAACATTTGAATTTGAAATTTTGAGAACGCATCAGGCGGGAGCCTATTTGTGACTTTTGCGTTGCTTTTACAACGCCATCTTCAAGACTAATATAATCGCCTTTTTCCACGATTGATTCTTCCGTTACCTGTGAATCGTCTTCAAGAAATAGAATTTGTTCGGTAGGCTCATAAATTATTGATTCGCTTAGCACCTCATCAGTTTCTTTAGACGGAATTCCTGTAGACTCTACAATACCAGTCTGTAGGTTCTCGTATACAGCTTGTAAAGTTTTTTGCGAGGTCTGCATTTGAGTAATAAAATCATATGCATCGATCAAGCGACGTATGCAATCGATGCACAGATGCGCTGGTAAATTTGGATCACTCCAAGTGCACTGTAAGTGCAAGCATTTTCAAAATTTGTGTTTTAGGAAATTTTGTTATGGCTTTACCCTTATTCTTGTCACCAGCTCTAAAATTACCCAAAGCTGCACACTCAGACCATTGAATTGAACTTCATCTTGCAAACCCATTGGGTTTTCGCTTATGTAGTCCAGACAAGCGCGGCAATTAAGCGTCTGCTTATCCATGGACACCTCAGCATTTGTTCCAGGCATTTTAACATTAAAAATATAAATATAATTAAGTTAAAATGAATTTGTACTTCTCGTTGCACGGAACGCTGGCATAAATAAAGCGAAGTGTGACCGTACTCAGCGGAAATTTCACTTTAAAATGGTCACTCTAAAGTTAGTTTTTGTTTGAATGCACAAAAAGAAGAAGCAGTTGGTAATAATGGCGCCTCTTTTAAAAATTAGCAATATGAAAAACATGTTAACATATATTTGTTCATGTGGTCATATGGAAAAGTATCTTAAGTCGACATAAGAAAATGTTGAGCTATTTCGTTCGCATTCTCATCTAAATTTCACGGGTCATAAATTTAAAAAAGGAATGGTGATTTGTAATGACTTCTATTAAGCTCTAATTTTTTTGTTATGTCGATTTAAGCTACTCTTCCATATGGTATGAAATTTTGAAAAGAAACATTTCGAAGTAACGCTGCCGGGTAAATGTACATACATAAATTCCATTTTTTGTAATCGAAAAAAATACGTACCGTATACGTGACGATGCAAGTGAGCTTTCGATGCTAAATGAAAGTGGGAAAATAATGTTATTCGTGTTTGATAACTTTATTTGTTCAGTGACGTATTACCATGTTTTTACTAAGATATTTTAAAAATTCAGGCGCAAGACTAGATTATAAGGAAATCTTTCAAAGTGATGACGTACTTATTGATAAAGACCGACGAGATACAGGTGAAAAAGACTGCTTTTTGAGGAATTTGAGCAAGACGCAACTATTCAGCAAGAAGTCAGGTGAATTTGTGTATAATACCCACGACGAGGACAAGGTGTAGATGATGAGTTAAATAATACAGAAGACAAAACTGTCAATTTGGATGTTCAAGTTTCCTTTAAAAGCATAAGAATAGATTTATTGAAAGAAGTTGCTGGGCAACGAAAGATTATTTTGCCACCATAGTAGCGTGCTCTCAAAGATTCAACATTGTATGTCGATTTTAAACGCTCTGTCGTTAATGTGCAGGAGGAAATATATACTCTAATGTGTAAAAACCTATAGGTTTTAAATACATATATTTAATTCATTTCAATCCAAAAAAATAAACAAAAGGATAGTATTTTAGGTAATTAGAATTTGGTCTGACCAAAGTATAAACTGTTAACATATATTTCCAGTCAAACGATTATATTTTAATATATCATAATAAAAACATTTGCCAAATAGTAAAGGAAGTCCTGGCAATTCCAGCGAGAAGTTTAATATAAATCTCTCACAATGCTGGCCTTACTGGTTCTGTACTTAAAAGGAAATACAAAGCTTAAACTTGTCATATTTTTAAGAAAATGCAACCATATCTGTCTTATCAACTTAGATTATATACATACAATATTATTGTAAGTTAAATTTAATTGTACGTACAGGCAGTAAGTTGTCGAATGTTGGCATTTTACAGTTAAAATTTATCATCAGTTCATCTTTAACATACTATAATAGAGTTTTACATAGTAAGTAGCTTTTTACATCTTATAACTATCAATATTTAAAGGCGGCTTGGCGCCCGTTATTGACTTATGATCAGAGCGCTCATGATCCGATAACCAAGCCATCTGTAATAAAAAAGCCAATATTTCAGTAAGTTCGAAGGATTTGTATGAGTCAACTGATAGTTTACCTTCTGTTTATGTTGCTGCGCAGCATCGTAACATCTGTCAAGCACCATCTTTTCGGTTAGCAAACCATCTTCTGAAGCATAAACAGCTGCCTGCCATGCCACACCCAGTTTGGATATTTCTCTTCCTGACATACCGTCGCACAACTTTGCCATCTTTGTACACGTCTCTCCATAATCAAACGTATCCAATTTAAAGCGACTAAAATATAAATTGGGCAGTCAGTCCCAGTTACGACGCACTATAAATTTAATAAAACTTACCGTGCTCCCGACGCCGCTGGCTGCAGCACATACTTATCAAAGTACAAACGCAACAAACGCTCACGTTCTTCCAAGCCGGGCAGTGAAAATTCGACCATTTCGTCTAGACGATCGTTAATGGCATAGTCAAACTGTTCAGGAGTATTGGAAGCGAGCACCAGCATAAACTTGGGATTCTGCTCAGAAGTTCGATACAAGAAGGCATTGAGGGCAGCACGCAAGTCCTCAGATATTCTCTCCGACGAACGTTTACGCAAAAAAGCATCAGCCTCATCCACAAACAGCAGAAGACCACGCCTGGAGGTTTGCGACCAATCGAAAACTTTATGTATAGCAGTTACGCCATCCCTGCCCATGGGTGCCACATCGCCGCCAGTCATAATGGCAAAATCCATGCCAGAATGCTCTGCCAGCTTCTTGGCAAACATGGTTTTGCCTGTGCCGGGTGGTCCATGCATCAAAACATTACGGTAAAGACCACGATTGATGCGCGTATTTTTGGTAGCAATGGCTATGTCACGTAGTCGTTCCTCTAGCTTAGGATTCAACACTACACCTTGCAGCGCATCCGCAGGTTTGGAACGTAAACGTTTAAAGAAATTAATCGGATGCTTCAGTGCATCGAGGAAAGCAAAACGAGAAGTTTCGCCGACAAGGGTGGGTTTGCCGATGCGCGCTTCTACATAGCGAGAGACAACGCCAGTTCCACCTTTGGCAGTGTACACGCCTAAGGCCAGCAAAGACAAACCGCCGGCAGCAGTAACAACTTTATCCCAGTCCGTTAGCATGGCCTCGGCGCCGGCGCCAATGACTGAGCCGGCAGTTCTGTAAGGAAAAAAGATTTTTAAATAGGCTGCTGGAAACATTGTTTCCAAAACTCACTTAATGCCCTCCAACACTGTTACGCGATGCTCCTGCGCCTTTAGGCGTATCTGCTCCAAATTTATATCACGGTTTTCGCGATCTATTTTCGCCTTGGCGCGCAGTTCATGCTCTAACAGTTTAAGGCGATTTTTCTCTTTGGCCTCAATTTCATGTTCAATTGTCTGACGACGCATTGCCTCTTGACGCGCCACACTTTCTTCCTGCTTACGCAGATTCTCTTCATGCATGCGCTGCTGTTGCACCAATTGATCTTCATAGCGTTTGCGTGACAATTGATCTTGGTATTGTGCGCGTTGTTGATTTTGCTTAGTTTCCTCAATCAGTGTCTTGCGTCGCTCTTCGTGATCAATACGTTTTTGTTCCACTTTTGCCTGTTCAATATGTGCCTCATATTCCTTGACCTTGGCTTGGTATTCCTGACTACGCGTTCCCTCCTGCATTTTGGACAATTCCAGTGCTTCGCGCGCATGTTCTGTAACATTCGTATACTTACATAAATACACACATACATACACATACATAGGCACGCAAATGCCGCTGATTATGCAATGCACACAATGGATGATGAAAAAGCTTCTTACTTGAACGCTCCAAAGTCTTGGCTGCCTCTGCAGCACGCTCCAACGCAGATGAATCAAAGCGATAGGCCTCCATGGCCTTGCGCTCGGCCTTAGTTAGCTGCGAATCCCCTGAGACCTCGCCGGCGGTTTTGCCATCTGGATCACCCGCGACTTCGCCGCCGGATGGCTGCTGGGGACGATTTCTACCTAAAAGCCACGACATAATATCTTATTAATAGCTGCTGCTATGTATATGTGTAAACCGCAATTTTATTCAAAGTTTTTCCAAATTTAAGAAATTTTATATAGTTTTGACTTTTCAGCTCTAACTCTAATCAGTTTGTGTGCAACAACGTGATTCAACTTGACAGTTCACAGATGGCATTAGAGATGAGCATTATTTATATACCAGATTCTTTGTAACGCGTATCGATAAATAGGAGTAACGTCGTTCCAAAATATCGAAAGTAACAGGTCAAAATAAAAAATCATTTTAGTAGATAAAATAGATTTTCTAATAAAATGAAGAAGGATATAGACTCATATCATGTGTTGGCGTGCGGAGCTAACAGGGTAGTGGAGCCCCCTAGTTAATATTGAAGAAAAAAACTATATCTTTTATAACACATAAGATATAATTTATTCGACGAGGCAAGTGCACTTTTTTATTGCACTATTTTTCATTGATAATGGAATTTTAAAGCATATTTTTATTGGTTCATGAAAATTAGTGTTTAAAATTTGATAAAAAATAAGCAACAATTCGGCAAGCCGTGTGGTCTGATTGGACGTACCAGAAACTTTTCACAACTTGCCGAAATGCTGACGAATCATTTATCAAATTTTTCTAGGAAAATTACGATAAAACATAACTATATCGACTCAACAATTGCTCTTGATCATTTTTGGCCATGGAACTTATGCTGTTAAGTTTATGGGACGTCCAATTAGACCACAGTTTACCTGTTACACAAAAATATTAGCATAGTCCATCTCTAACTGGCATGCTCAACGAAGCGGCTGTTCCAAGTGTGCTCTGTTGGTGAATGGCATTTTGTGGCGAAGCAGCGAGTGTAAACAACACTTTTGGGCCTACTATTTTGTTTTGAGGACGCTTCCTTGTGTTTGTTTCGTTTAACCATGTTTGAACGCAATCAAAAAACCATATTTGTGTTGGATCACACGCGGTATTTTAGCATATCCAGCGAGCATTATATATCGTTGGATTATCTTAAAGGCAAACCAACAGCTGCCGGCCCAGATGCAGCTGCTGCCGCCGGCAGTAGCGGTACAAAATTCAGTAAAAGTCTCTGGACGTGTGCCGTAGAATCTTCCATAGAGTATTGTCGCATTGTTTGGGATCTATATCCCAGCCTTAAACATGTACGCTTTATCGTAAGCGATTCTGCGGCCCATATTGTTAACACCTGGAGCGCCAGCACACAAAATATGTCGCATGTACTGAATGCTATGCTCATGGTAGGCGTACCTGCACGGAGCATAACCCAGTCATCCGACTATTCGGTCATACATGGTCTGCGCGCTGCAATTGAAGCGTTGGCTGAGCCCACAGATGAACAGCTTAAGGCGATAGCCGAAAATTGTCCGCAGCACATTTCCAACAAGGGTCGCGTTATATGCATAACTTCGGCCCGCGACAATACCAGCATGAAAAGTCTGGAGGACATTTTCAATACAGTGCTCATGCAGCAGAATGATTTGGCAGTGCCGCTTGCCAAAAAGGGCCTACAAATCGATCACTGTCATTTGGTTATATTGAATATTGTACCGCTGGGCGTTGAATCTTTGGTGACAAATCGTAATCTGTTAGATATATCACCTTTGCTATCTGTGGAGATACACACAGTCAGCGCGCCGGATATATCCAGCAAGCTAACGCATCTTATCATGGGTCATTACGATCTAGCCAGCACAACAGTAACAAACATACCCATGAAGGAGGAACAGAATGCGAACTCCAGTGCAAACTATGATGTGGAGATTTTACATGCACGCGCCGCACACACTGTTGTCTGTGGACGAGATGTCACGCTGCCAACTAGCATCAAAGAGGGCGCCTCCTATGAGACGGTTACCCTTAAATGGTGCACGCCTCGTGGATGTGGCGCCTCCGACTTGCAGCCCTGCCTAGGCCAATACCCAGTTACGCCAGTCGATGTCACCTCGCGTCCGAGTTCTTGTTTAATCAACTTTTTGCTAAATGGCCGTAGCGTATTGTTGGAAATGCCGCGAAAGACAGGTGGAAAAACAACCAGCCATATGCTCTCTGCTCGTGGCGGTGAAATATTTGTTCATTCCCTGCAAGTTTCACGCACCTGCATGGACGAGGCACCCTCCATTAGCGATGGACCCGGTGGCCGTGTCCAGGACTATCGCATGGCAGAACTTGCGCATTACATGAAACTGGCACGCTTGGTGCCGCTTAAGGCAAAAGCTACACCACCGGATAATATGCGCTCTGAGCGGGAGCGACTTTCTCGACGTCTCAGTTATTTTCCCTTGACAGCAGGAACCAGCATATTGTATAATTTACAGCGTCAATTAAGCTGGCTGCCGAACTTTTTGCATCTTATTGTAAAGGAGGACATGGAAAAGGCGGATGAGGTGCGCTGCCAGCAACATATCTATGAGCTGTACACAAACGCCTCAAGAGGAGATATGCTGCCATTTACGCACACCAACGGAGCACGGTAGTATAATCATTTAATATATGTACTATTTTTTGATCAAAAATGTACTATTCATTTGCAGACTAAAAGGAAACAAGGTCAAGGATCAGTACCGTCTTTTTTATAGAGAACTGGAAATGCTAATACATGTGATTGGAAAGACAGCACATCACAAGAACCTACTGGAAAGCCTGCAAAGTCTGCGCACAGCCTATGGTGATGTGGCAACCAAAACGGATACAACAGCAGCACATTTACGGTCCTATACGGAATCACCACTTTCGCCAGAGCGTCTGGAGCCCAGCTCAACAAATTCAAATAGCCTACTTAAGGCCAGCAAGCGACGCATGTCCAGCTCGGGTCAACGGTTCGTATTAAAAAACAGAAATCATGCTGTGTATTGAAATTCATGCAATTTTCTTTACAGCTCTCTCCTGGACATAATCTCTTCAGCGGAACGGAGTCAGTCTTCCAAGCGCCTAGATTTCTCTGGCCGCCTGTGCACGCCTCTGGGTCAGGTTGCCAAATTGTATCCCGAGTTTGGTAACAAGGAAAAGGATGGCGTCACGGGCAACAGCACGCCGAACGCCAAGGGCGATCCGCTGCCGAGCTAGTTGTCTTAAATTGAAATGCTGTTTAATGGCTTATTCTGCTTTTTAGCTGTATAAAGAAATCGTTGTATAGACTATTTGGACTGGCCGCTCCTTAGTATGTAACGTTTCCAAAATGTAAAGAAGTTCTTATTGACAACTTTCACGGATTCATGTCGATTGTTGCGTACTGATCTATGTACTTTGTGCAGTTTGGCTTCTCTTCCATGTAACCTATTTTCTGTAAATTTCAATTGTAAGATGCAAATTTAAAAATAAAAAGAGAAATTAGTAAATAACCATTGAAATTTGAGGAATGTCGTTTCTACGTTTTGACCGTTTTTGTAAAATTATTTAAAATATTTCATATAAACACCTACCAATCCTTCCACTTTTTTTAATATATGATATGTAGTTTCGTGATCCGGATAAACCAAAGGTTACTTTTTCTATTATTTGTAACCAATATTTGTAACACTCTTTAGCGCGTTAATTTTGTTTCATTTGTAAAATGTTCTTCATCACTTTATCCAAATTTATATTTCAGATAATTTGATTTTTATTTTCTTTTTAAGTTTATTTTTAGAAACATAATAAAAAAAACTACAAGCCTAAATTTTCTGTTAAATTTTTCTCAAAATTGATTGTTTTTTATTTTAACAAAATGGCAGCACATTCTTCAACTAGAAAGGTTCTGCAAGTATCCGAGGAAGCAGCACCCACCGTTCAAAGTAGGTCAATCTCCAAAAACACGAAATTTGTAAATCACGTTATTTCTGTTTGGATTTGAGGCAACAAATGTTTTCCAATTGAAAAGCTTTGAAAGTTCATCTCTTTGTCTTATACGCTAATACTTTTGTAATTCTTCCAGTACCCATGATGGTGGGCAATGAGCTGTTCATATTGACCCAGCAGGATATACGGCGCACTGAGGATATACGCTTGCTAACCTATAATCGCCTTTTATCCAATGGTCAGCTAAGTCCCCAAGAACCAGCGCTATTTGGAAAAGCTGGTCATTTTTATGCAACGGCTCCCACTTTAGTACCACCAGCTGTACCACGCATATGCACGCTGCAGGATCTTCTGAGCTATCAAGTGGGTAGCAAAACACACAATCACGACGAGGATGAAATTGAGGATGAACCCGTTCGTACCGTTGCTAGCGTGGCACAGCAAGTGCACTGGTCTAAAAAACGTCAATCCTCTGCACCGGTAAGTCAGCCAGTCCAAAAGTTGCGATTTTATGAAAAATTTTCCAATCTTTGCGGCAGTTTACGCTTAAATACAGCGCTGCTACCTCGACTACCGACCTATGCAAGCGTGCTAATAAATGCAACCAATATTGTCCTGACACACAATGCAACGCTTGCCAAACATCTAAAACATACAAGGAGCAGCAGGAGGATATGCAATCATCGCAGCAGGATCAATGCGCTTGCTGTTCTAGGAGCACTAATATAGATGCCAGAAGGCTACATTACAATCAAAGAGAATGCTATTGCAAGCGAAATACAGTATATGATCCCTATTACTACGACGTGGCACACGAATCGGAGGAAGAGTTTCCAGCGCAACAGCAGCGTCAGCGTCGTCATTTTAAGCGTGATTCCAATGGACCACATTCCACGGATCAGTAGCCACAGTACAGTTAACCCATATTCTGGCATTAAAGATTACCTTACATAATATTGGCATTTTTATATTAACATATAACAACCGCTGTATCTATAAAAATCTAGTCTAAATTAACTTAAAGGTTTCAATTTTTTTCCCTTCAATATGCGCTTGCCTCCGCCATTTTTAACTTCTGTCAATTTACCATTCTTCTTTTTAGGCGCGGTTACAGATGAGTTGCTTTGCTTTTTCTTTGGAACTGCTGTTAACTCGCTTTGTTGATTCTTCTTATTCGGTGCTGTCAAATGGCTCTGCAGCATCTTCTTTCTTAGTACAGCTGAGCTGGCTTGGTTCTTCTTTTCTGGCTCTGACAATTTACTTTGCTCGTTCTCCTGCTTGGTCATGTCGAGCGTTAATGCCGGTTGCTTGTTATTAAAGTAACGTTTGGATGGTCCACGCAGCTCTTGCTTCAGCTCAGGCAACGTAATAAATCGTAAATAGTAGTCCTTGAGCAGAAATTTGAAATCTTCCAGCAGTGTATCTTTTAGCACCTGAACTTTGCCTTCGGCGCAGGGCGTGCAAGCCTGCACTTCTGTTACTTTAAACGGTTTGGGGTCAAATACCTCGTCTGGCTTCCAAACAATGGCCAACTCCTTGCCGCCATAGGGATTATAAAAGAAGGCAGCAAAGTCCGAATAGGCAGACTGAAAACGAATGTATTAATTTAAAGTGGTCTGTAAATCACATGTTGCGTCTTAACATACCCTGAGCAGCATTACGAAGTGTGCAAGTTGATCACGGCCGGCCAAGGGTAAACGGAAATTGGGCGCAGTTGGTTGCACAAAAGGCGAACCAAAGTCATAGCATAGCGTGTTGCTGACCAAATCCGGCTTCAGTTGTATAATCCAATCGTAGCCCTCGTTGGACGCTCTAAATAGCTGCGATCTGTTTAAATATGATAGGCTATTGGACAGTAGATTAGATTCAATCATTTGCAATGCGTGGCGTGCCAATAAAGTTACACGAGCCAACACCTGAACATTGGGACTTTCTGCAGTGGCCCACAAGTGACCTGCATGCTGTTTATCATACGCCGTGGCAAGGCATAATGGCGGATAATTGCTACGTGTGCTTCTAAAACTTTGCTCCAAGTTGGCGATTTCAGTTTCTACAAAAGGGAAAAAGAGAAATTAAAGCTAAAATATAGGACACACAAGTTCTCCAAACATACCATTCCAGCTGTTATTAAAGTTGAGCAGAAACAGCTCGCTGTTCCAGTCGCTCTGTGCGAACAATTGCAACAGACGGAAAAATCCCGTCTGTGGACTAGCAGTCTGCTGTGGTGCATGACGCTGCAAGAAGAGATGTGCCACTAGCAACTCGGTGGCCATATTTGGCCAGAGACCATCATCCAATAATTGCGAGCCCAACCAACGTTTGGCTATGAGCACAGTGGGTCCAAAGGCGCTTTGGGTCTGAGCCAGAGCATGCAAGGCGCCGCTCACCTTGGGCAGAATGTAATGCGAGCATTCTAGTTTCCTGCTGGTTGGACTATCCACATAGCGTGTAATGCCTTGTTCCGTTACCTCTTTCTTCAGCAACGCCAACTCCTTGTTGTGTGCCAATTCCAGTTGAAAGCAATAGCCATGTTTGAGCACCAGTAATCCGCCATAGGTTAGCTTAGAGTGCAGTCGATGTTTTGACATAAGCAGATCGCCAATTTTAATATAAAACGCAGTCTTAAGCGCACGCAGTGCACCCAGTTCATTTGGCCATTTGCCGCTTTGACCAAGCTGTATGATTACATGCTGTACTTGCATTGCATAGAGCTTATCTTCAATGAGACGCGCCTGTGGCAAAACAGGCTGCGGCTCACAGTACCGAAATACTGGTGATGTACCAGAAATGGATACAATTTCCAGGGGCAGCTCATTCAGACCGTGTAGCTGGCGAGCCAGCTCATCGTAGCAATGAATCACGTGGGGAGTAAGAGCTTCGGCGTCGACTTGCTGGTCTAGCGGCAGTTTCGTTTTAAGTTTATTTATTTTAAAGGCGGGCGTCAACATGTAGACTATGTCTAGCTCGGCGCCAATATACTGAACATCGCTAGGCTCCAGTTGTAAATGATGCTCGAGTAGATGCAACACAATTTGCCTAACTATTAGACGCTTCTTGCTGGGCGCATCTGTAGAAGCGCCCCAGACAACAGCTTCAGTTATGCTGCCATCCTGAAAACGACGTAGATTGGCTTTTTCACCCCAAAACTTGCGAAAGTCATCAGCATCTGCTGCTATGGCTTCAGGTCCCTTATCCAGCACTTCATAGGCATGCTCTGGATCAAGTATAAGGCCCAAATGCAGCGATTGTCCAATTATTGGCGCTTTTGCGTCCACTGACCAACTTTCTGTGGCGGCTTCCAGAGGCAGAATTGCTTGCACACGTTTTGATAGTCCTTTATTTAGCAGGCTATGAAAAGGATTAACTATGAATGGTTGCTCATGATGTTTTCTATGCTGCACTTACTCTGTTAAAATTTTAAGTAGCTGTGGGTAGGCATAATTGGCATAGTCATACTTGACATGAGGCTGAGAATGTAATTGCAGTAGCTGCTCCACACTGGAGGGTTTACTTATTCTGTAAAAGAAAACAGCAATAACGAGTTTATCTCATATGATAAATGGATTCTGGCACTTACTTGAGTATGTTATCCATGCGACTATACAATGGACATTTTTGCATAAACAGAATCTGAAAGCTGTTAATCTTCATGTCATTCAACAAATCAACTGCCAGCTTGGCTTCAGCGCGGACTCGTTGATAAACTGCAAGTGCCACATTGGCTGCCAAATTATAATGCCCAGTAACATCCATAAAGCACACATCATAGTAGGCTGTCATTGTGCACAGCTCTGGAGACTGCACCGAGGCGAGGGTAATTCCTAGGGTCCAATCGCTATTAGCCAACTGATTCCATACAGTACGTGCCACTTGATAACTACTGCTGGACTGGTGCAACAAGCGCTGTTGATTCAAATACACTATGTAAGAGGCCAGTATATGTGCACCAAATCCCGTAAAGCCTACATCCAATTGACGCTGTCGCAGCCAAACTTTCAACAGCAGCAAGCCCTCTTGGAAATTGCGTCTGCCTTGAAATATCTTGTTTAGCAGCAACTGATTTTGCGCCAACGTTAGATCGAACAGCACATTGGCATTGTAGTGCTGTGTGGCAGGTGCCACTTGCTCCTGATTCCACTCATCGTCAAAGATATTTGGCCGTAAGTTGTTATTCCACGGCACAAAACGGCTAAGCTTAAATACTTGAGGTACTGTTATGTACAAGCGGAGCTGCAACTTTTGGCCTAGTTTACCAGCAGGGGTTAGCTGCAGCACTGGCTTTAGAGGATTATTCGCGTGATAGTTATAGGCAAAATTGTCTGCTTTATAAGCCGCTGCAGCGCGCATTTTGTGAGTCAAGTAGCTTAGATAAAGAGCACGTTTCTGATCGTACACCAGGTTAAGATAATCTTCCTTTTGAAAGCAAGCAGCGGGCATTTCCACAGCTACATCTGCTACAAGTTTGGGTCCAAGCAAAGTGTTGGTTAAAGCAGCACCAATTAATTGCGGCGACGTAGTGGGCTTTAGGAAATTGAAGTTTATGGGCTTCTTGTGCTGCAGCCCATTTAAATTAAGTGGTACTTCCAAGCTATTGTTTTGGTTCAGCGTTGCATCCTCTAGCTGCTGCACAAATGTCTTAAACGACTCTAGCCAAGTTTCAATGTAGTCAGTGTACTTGGCTTTTATTTGTAGCTCCTGCAGCATTTCCTTGACTTGCAATTTTAGCAAATTGGAGTGAAATAAATTAAGAGTGTCGCGTAATTCCTTCATTTCATCCAAAGTGGGAGGCTGAACTACTGACTCAGTTTGTTTAGACTTTTTCTTTTGAGTTTTCACATTTGTTGGGGGCAACTTGCGTTTCTGTGGCATTGTATGAGATTGCTTTGTCGCTGGAATGTCCTTAAAGCCGCTATCTCCACTACCGTCTTCATAATCAGTATTATCTTCGCTTTGTGAATCTTGTTGCATAGACTTAGATTGTGGTTTGCCTGCCACTGATGACTATTGGAATAAGTGACATTCACATTAATTATGTTTGTAATCTTTTCAATGCACTTAAACTTACCAGTTTTCTTTTATCAACTTTATTTTTAGGCATTTTTATTATTATAACAATTTAAATAAAATCAAGGAGTTAAAAACAAAACATGCACGTGTTGAAAGTGCGCTATTTGTTGGCGTTTGGCAAAAATAGCGCAATATTGAAGGCAAAATAAATTATGGTCACTCTAAACAGTGCGCCGCTGTGTTTTAGGCGTAGATTTTAGGTCACCCCGCGACCTGGACAACAAATCGTTCTAAAAACGAATGAAATTGTCTGTAAGTTTTGTTTAAAACTAGTGCATTTAAAAAATCATGTACAATTTTACATGAGATCTTAGTTAAGTTGAACAAAAAATAAAGAAGCGCCTTGTAACGCTTGCATGTGCAATTGTGTGTGAGTGTATGCATAAGTAGCAAACATATGTATGTACAAAAGTTGCTTAAAATCTGTTTAAAATTATAGACTAAAAGCTTGTAATGTTTAAAGCAAAATAAACCAAGTGCCAGACAACTATTTTGGGCCTTTCATCAGGTATGTTGTAAATATTGCCTATTTCTTATATGAGACAAGTAGCCGGCTAATTTGGCTAACGTCTTGTTATGTTATGAGTAAATGTTATAAAGCTGTAGATGCTTAATATAGCATATAAACCATTTAATTTGCGGTCTTTTTAAGGTTCGTACTATGTTTTTATAAGTTATTTATTATGTAAAAAAAAACTTTATATTGTTTAAAAGTATTTAAATATATCATCGAATTGGCTAGTATTATTAAGCTGAGACGCGCTATTACATTTTTGTGTTACTTAGAGTACGGTCACGCTAAACTCTTCGTCAGTCTGTTCGTGAGTGTGCAAGGCAGGAAAGAAAATCGCACAATTTTTCTTGTGCCCTCTTGCGTGCGCTCATTTTGCTTGCTGAACTACTTAATCGCTAATGAAAAATCTCAAACATATAAATATTGATGTATTGCATAGTTTAAAAAAAAGGCAAATCATGTAATACAACACGCCGTATATAGTTTAATGCAAAAGTGTAACAATCGCGAAAATCGGCTAATGTGTAACTGTGTGTACGCGTGTGTGTGTGTGTGTGTGTGTGTATGTGCGTGTATGAACGAGTGTGTGTGCGTCGTGTTTAAGAAAAAATGAGGCGTAGTGAAAATGCGTGCAAAAATGTCTAAAAGGTAAATCACAATTGCACTCCCATGACTTAATTAACTTCATCGAGTTACATATATAACTACATGTATACATACATATGACCAAAATGTTTAATGAGCTATGCAGCCAACAAGAAAAAAAATAATGAAATTACACCCTGTATAATGTGTGTGTGGCTGCTGCTGCCGTCGCCGCCGTCATTGACAGCGCAGCTTTTATTTTTGTTTGCACAAAACATAATAGTTATTAAACAAAACGTGAAAATTGCTGCATATAAAAAAATCACGTTCATTTCTTTTGGCCTTACGCTTCAGTGAGTAGTTGTTATTGGTCTGGCTCAAAACCATGATCTATTTTTTCCATTTTCAAAGTATATGCACTAATTGCCCTAATTTTCCTTTTGAATTGCTAAACATGTTGTAGTTGATTTGTTGTTAATAAAGTTCAGCTGCTACTACAAAGATGCACAAACAAATAGTTCATGTTTTGCTTAAATATTAAGCGCAGTTTTTCTTATTTGTACAAGAAATTCAAGTCTTTTGCATATTGCACAAAGCAAACAGGACCAGCAGCAGCAGCATGAAAATCAATGAGCAAACTCGCTCAGCGTTAGTGTGACCATAGTTTTGTGCAGCATTAATATAATACCAAAAATACTGCAGCAACTAAATGTTACAACCAAAGTTCAATGCAACAATAAATTGTTTATGTTATTAATTAAAAGCACAAAAAACGTTTGTTGCGTCTTCATGCACTTATTTAATTATTGTTTAAGTTATAAACAAAACAAACTAGCTCCAAATAAGTCTTCACAAAAGTAAATCTAAGTCAGCAACAAACAAGCAACAAATCCAAAACACGTTCAGTAAAAAAAGTCATTCAAATGTACGATACCTCTTGCAATTCTTACTAAAAATGTTTCGACATTTGCGTTTGGTAGTCGTTGATCAGTTTTGGAGCGCCGAGAAGATTAGCTCAGAACACTTTGTATCATGCAAGAAACAATTGCACTTAGGATCCTTTGGAGAAGCTCATATTGATGACAATACCACCTATCTCGAAATAAGACAATTTCCCAGGATTTGTATTATAAACTTTTGAAAAGTTATATTACTGTCTTACTGGCATATCTCTGCGATTAAAAGGTCAAAAGTTTCAGAGTACGTCAAATCAACTAACAATTGCGTATGATTTTTTCGCGCTCCTGTAAAATAGCTACTCTAACTGGTCAATCTAAAGGAGACACGGCCTGCGCCATGGTCGCCTTTCTGCATTGCAGACCTTTCTTGCTGTAGCTTCTTCCTTCATACGCACAACATGACCAAGCCAGCGCAGCAATTCGCTTGACTATGTCAATAGACCTCGTAGGCTCAGTAGCTGTTGCCAAAGCTTAAAGGGTCAAAGATTTTACGGAATCCCTCCAAGGGCATTTGCAATAGGCAGCATCTTTAGCTACAGAGATTAAAGTAACAACGATTGGCAAGATTGATGCTCCGCTTGAGAAGGTAGACGAATTCTTCATAAAAGTGTAGTTTTCGACACAATCTGTTAGTCAAAACGCCACGTTTCTCTACGCGCAGAAACTTGCTCTTATGCACAACCAGAAATTGGCTAGTAGTGAAAAAAAAACATCGATGGTTGGCCAGTTGGTCATTTTTCCACGTTTTCCGATGTTCTCGATTCGATGCATCGGCACAACATCGATGTTTTTAAAACCACTGAAGTGTCACAAGTAAAATAATTTCAAGAACATGCCAAAGCAATTCTTATTCATAGCTTTACAAATAGTGTAGCCATTTTCAAAACTGAGAGTATCATCTCAAAGCGACAAGCGAAATAGACTGCTACCAAAACGCTTATAAAAACGTTTATGTTTACATCATTTAGGCATAGATCTAGGCGGTCTGTAGTACATAGTATCTAGAAATCTTCTTTTGTTTACATAGCTATAGTTTAGAACTAAAATTTGTAAACAAAATACATCGGAAAACCATCGATGCATCGATTTTTAGTCCTCGATGTTCATTGTCGATGGATACTGCGATGGTAAACATCGATATTGTGGTCTGGATTTACATCACTAAAATTAGCTGCTGTACGCAGAAAACGTTGTAGATAAATAAAATTATCGATTAATGTGTACGTTTTTTTTTTCGTTTGTTTGTTTATTTACAGCCTAACAACATACTGACAGCCAAACAAATGCAACATCCAATGCATTGGGTCACAAAGTGCAATTAGCGTAGCTCAGCTTAACAACAACAACAACAACAAAAAAACAACAAAATAATTAATTATATATATCACGCGCAGCATATTTACACATTACATACATAAAAAGCTGACCGGTTAATTTTCATTAACAAACTTTAAATAAAAAATTTTGTCGTCGTCGTGATGTGCAACGCCAAAAAATAAACACTCTTTTAACTTCCAAAACAAAAGCCGAAAACGTCGAGCCAAACTTTTTGTTGTAAATTAATAATTAAAAATAACTAATTATCAGTGACTTGCACAAGCAAAAGCTTCAAAAATGTGCAAAATTTTGTTTGTCCAATTGTTTAGCCAAAAATAAATGTTTCCACAAAACGCTACGGATTTTTTTTTCTCCTAAAGAGTTTTGTGTTTTCCTTTCGGATTTGCTTTTTTATGACAAAAACTTGACTACTTTTCGACGATAAACAACACTAATGTTCAATGTTTATTAGTTACTAGAAGTTTCAATCAAAATACAAAAATTATAAACATAAATTTGAAATCGGAAAATGCTGCTCAAATTGTTGTTTTGATGTCAAGCCAAAAAAACAAAGCCACCAACGCAACAACCGCATCAAGTACAACATATAAAAGCTAACAGCCTCAGCGAGAGAGAGAGAGAGAGTGCCAGAGAGAGAGAGAGAGAGAGGAGGCCAGCGAGTGAGCGCAACTCGCTGCCCGTTAAGTTTGTTGTGTTGTGTGCACTGCGCGACTGCGCGCGGCATGCCTTGACGCGTTTAGGTGCGCGCGTCGTGACGTCACTTGCACACACTTAGCTCACTCGCTAACACAGCATTCAAATATATACAATCACAATAAACGAAAACTAAACTCTCGATTTGTGCAGCAAATAAATCTTATAGAAAATAGCCAAAACTTTGACTATCAAAATTCAGTATAAAGTGTTATAAGTCAAAATTTCTGGAAAAGTGTTTAATATCAAAACACAAAAAGCAACATGCAGCGACGCGAACGGCAAGCCAGGTAAGTCGACATATTTGTGAAATTACATATTATTATTAGAACAAAATGTAGTTTTTATTTCACGCTGGTGACAAGCGTGAAACTGTTTGAGGAAACGCCACTAGCCTTAAATTGTGCGTATTCCAAGATAATTCTGTGTTCGTTTCTTTTTGAAGGTTTTATTATTGGTTTACGAACCGTTTTTAAGTGCAACTTTACCTATTTTAATGGAAACTCTTTTGTTTCTAGTGGCTTATCATTTTATCGAGAATTTGTATAGCTACTTGCAATAAGCAATGGTATCTGATTATACGTAGGATTTAACTTTGGGCGCTTTTAACACGAGGCGAGAGATTAAATCTTACGCGCGACTGACAAAATATTACAGGTAATCTTACAAAAAGCGACTACTTTCAGCACGCGTACGTGTTAGGCTGCTTGTGTTGCTGTCTCTGTTAGACCGACTACGAGTGAGTCACAAAATTGATAATGAGAAAGAGCAAAAAAAAGCACATGTGTGCACTGTGCTGAAAATGGTCGCTTTTCAGCACGTCAACTAAATGCACCGGCCAAGAATTCCACTCTTAAATTTCATGCCACCCAAAAAAACGAGTTAGCTTTTTGATAGCTCATTGATAATCAAACAAATATGCCAAAGTAGTATTGGTGCCGAGAGGTTGCGGTTCGTCCCATTTGCAGCACTAAACTGTGAGTTACAACACAACACTGAATCGCTTTTTAAAACACTGCACAAAATCTTGCATTCTAATATGAAATAAGTCGCAGGCGAGTCAACTTACGGGCGATATTACCATGCTATCAAACGGTTCAAAATACAAATCACACGGCCTCGCTTGAAATGCTCGCTTCGTGTAACCGATGTCTTACGAAAATATTTGTACTTTGTCTAGCTTTCATTAACCATTATGCGGCCCATAGACATGGGCAATTATACACCACGGGTTGGCCAACCGGTTCTTATGCCTATGGGCCGCATTAGGGTCACCGTGGCATATTCTCTCCTGCAGTATCCCACTTGGTACGACCAACGATGTCCATATCACATCTTTATAACCAAGCAACTGGACGTTTTTCATTGTCTGAAGCCAAGCACGGTTTTAAAAGGTTGGCAAGACGATCTTTTCTACCTTGAGCGATCGGCTATCAAAAACTTTTTTAAACGTCTTGATTAAACTAGTAAATCGATGGCTTTCTTAGTCGCACTTTGACGAAATTTGATTAGGCGCTTTTCACAAATGAACCCATTCACCTTGCCCGCAGTTAAACAAACTTAAGCGTTTAAAGCAGAAACTGCCAATGGCAACTGCTAGTTCTCCTCGGGCGCTGCCGATTTCTTTGGGCGAATGTGCTCAATATAAAACTTTTCTGCAATGGATTACAAATAAAATTTAATGCAGACAGTTTTTCCCCCATAATCACTAAATCCATCCAGCATACGGTAAATTGCGAAAAAAAAAGGATTTTCTTTTATTTCTCTTTTTACAAGCTCAATATGACTGTAATCATTTTCCAATTGGGAAGTTCCAATTGACAACTTGTCCTATTGGGAAGTTGGCGATTATGGGGGCAAAAATTACTTTTATGCCCATAACTCCAGTATTCTTGGGTCAATGTCGTTGAATATTGTAACATATGTTGACCAAAAATACTACTTGATTGAGGGGTGTGGCAGTAATTAAGGTAAATCGATTGCGTGTGAAGGGGGGGATTCTATTGAAAAAAGGTGGATACAGTTTTAACGATTAGGGTCACACGAGTCTCCACACCAAATTTTGTAACTCTAGCGCACATGTATTCATATCTACATGCAGTGCAATTTTGGCACAAATTATAGGTGAGGAGGGGGTGAAATTAGCATATTTTTGACTATAACTTTTGATGTATTTATCCGATTTCGATTTTTGAAACATAGATGCACATAAACACGACGCACACCTCTGTTGAGTTTTGAGATAATAGATTGAAGGGGATTGGAAGGGGTCAAGATATCGACGTGATTAGACAAACTTCATCTTTTCGGTGTAAATGCGCATTGTTTGGTAAATTTTTGTGCCTCTACCTTTTATAGTGTCTGACATCTTGACGTTCATACGGAAGGACGGACAGACGGACATGTCTATATCGAATAGAACATATGGTCTGCCACGCCTCCTTCTGCTTGTTACATACATTGAACAAACCTATAATAACCTTTTAAACTTTGTGTTCTGTTAATGCCACCAACAGGGTGTCGCCAATAACTGCTTTACAAATCTTTTGCCCACCTGTAAGCTGTATTTGTCACAGATCAGAACATATATGTATGTGTGTATGGACATGTTGATGCATGCACGCATTCGCATTCTTTGAATTACTTTGTATCTATTTGTGTGTGTGTATCTGTAGCTTTCGTTAGACAACAACCACAACACACACACACATAATACTTGGGAGTTTTTTTTTGTTTTTTTTATTTGTTCAATGATTTTATTTTTAGCAAATAGAATTTCTATTTAAACTTATTTTATTTGATTTTTGTAGTTGCCATTTTTATCAGCATAGCTTTTTTTTCTACTCTTTTTAATACATAATGCGATTTCTTGGCAGCTGTTTGGCTTGTTCTTCCTCTTTTCATATTTGTTGTTGGCAAGAAATGAAGGTGTGAATGAAATGGCTTTTCAATCTAAGGAAGCGGAAAGTTAACGGCACACGCACAAAACACTCATTACATATAAATATTTTATATAGTGTATTTATCGGTCGGCCTCGCTCTCCTGTATTCTCGACGTCGGCGTCGACGTCGACGTCGTGTGAGCGGAAAACCGTTGCGCCTTGGCTGCCAAGTGGTTGTCGTAGTTGTTGTTGTTGCTGCTGCTGCTGCTGCTGCTGCTGTTACCTTGTGTCCGTGTATTGACATTTCTAGGTTGCTCTTGTTGACTTTAGTTGAGCGCGTGTTTGTTTATAGTTTTTCTTGTTGTTTTTGGGGTTTTTGTCATTTTTGTGCCTTTTGTATGCATTTGATATTTGGGTTTCCTTTTTTTATACCCTGTACACTTAGTGATAGTGTACAAGGGTATTATAGTTTTGTGCAATGTATGTAACAGGCAGAAGGAGGCGTGGCAGACCATAAGTTCCATGGGGGGTAGCGATTGGACCATGTCCGTCTGTCCGTATGAGGGGATAGATCTCCGAGACCATAACAGCTAGAGACACAAAATTTTACCAAAAGATGCGCGTAATCTAAGGAAAGATGAACTTTGTCGAATCAATTCGATATCTTACCCCCATGACAGATTTGCGCGGTTTACAACCGCTCGATAGAGTCTATCAACTCGAAACTCCTCAGAGATGTGCGTCGTGTTAATGTGTTCTATGTTCCAAAAAGTATCGAATCGAATAAATACATCAAAAGTTATACACAAAAATATTCTAGTCTCACACAACCACCCTCCCCCCCACACATCAAAAGTTATAGTCAAAAATATTCTAGTCTCACACGCCGCACGAACTTAAGAAAGGAGATATAAAAGTGAATACTTCCGTTCCCATTTTACCGTATTTAGTGTTTATAAAGAAAAAGTGTACAGGGTATTCCACTGTCGGGCACCGTCCCGACTGTCTGCATCAAATTTTTCTTGTTTTTGGTGTTTTTGTCATATTTGTGCTTTTTGTATGTATTTGATATTTAAGTTTCCTTTTTTTTTTGTTGGCTTTTTATGATGCATTTAGAATAATGTTTGCTTTTATTATACTTTTTTTTCGTTTCTTGTTTACTGATAGTGAAAAACCTTTTATTAGATAGATTTATACAACTTGGTTTCGTTCCAACAGGTAGACTTGATCCTTTAAAAGTTATTGTTATAAGGCTCAGAATGAGTGTAATATGTGCATTACTTGTCTTTCAATTTCAAAACAATTAGCTTAACTTTGTGCAGTAGTTTATGTTTTTTGGTTTTATTTAGTTAACAATTTTGTATACATATCTGCACAAAAGACTTGACCATTAGCATGTTCTTTGTCCTTCAATAGTTCATCAGTTATATTCAAAGAAGCACTTCGGACTTTGAATTAATTTTTGTTCATTAAGTGCGTTCAGTTCATTCAACTCTCGCGGTCTTTTGGTCTTATCTTATTCATATACTAATTCGTAGTTGCTTCAGGTGATGAAGATCATTTGCCATCCAATATGCTTGAAACACAGCTCAGTTTGTGTAGCAACTGTAACTATTGATTTAAGAAAAGTTTTATTCAAAAATAATTTGCTATATCTTAGCGACAAGCAAAAGAAATAGCTTTTGATGGCACAGTTACGTGCCATCGTCCATGTGAAATCGATATGAAGTTCATGTTTATGAACTTATGGAGATACGGTCGAAGCGCTAGCTGAATGCTTAACTTGCTACTTATAATGCCCGCCATACACAGAACAATTGGTTGGCCAATTGATTATGTTTGTAGTGTATATGGGTGAAGGGGGGTTAAAGGTAATGAAGTCATAATTTAAAATTTTGTTGTAAATGTGAAGGTGAATACAATATTCCCTTCATTATCTATATTAGAATTTAATATTTGGCCATCAAGGCGCGAAGGAAGCCTACTTTTCTCTTGAGATAGTGCCTTTTCAAAACAGCTAAACTTTTCGTAATAAGAACCGTTTTTTTTTTTTTTTAGTAATGTTTTCAATATTTGATGGATCATGGATTGATCCTCTGAACATTCCCCTTAAATAGTTGACTGCTTGCAGTTATGCAACTAGTGGCTTATATATCCTTAAGAAAGGGCAAAGGCACAAAGCTTGCTACTTAAAATGGCAAAACTGTGGACACGGTGGAACGCCTCCTCTGTTCACGTCCTCCTTTCTGTTGGAGAAGTCTCGTAGCTGTCCGTAATTAGTCCCAAACGAATTGCATATTTTATCTCTGCATGTGTATAGACATCTCCCTGACTATGTTTTCTTTGAACGAAGAAGACTTTTAGATTCTAATGTATCACAACTTTCCAAACTGCTTGCTGACTGAAACTTACATCGAAAATAGATTAAGAAAGAAAAAGAAAGAACTCATGTCATAGAATAGCTCAAAATGTGGGCAAAAACGTGATGTCGTAATATACGGACGGCCTCTAAGAGACAAAAAGCAGCATTAAAGCAGGTTCATGTCGCTTATGGTCTAATAATACAAGGTAGATCACTCGAAGTAGTGGATCTGGGCTCAAAGTGTTAGCGATAAAATTTGCGAATTTATAAAACTTACTATTGCCGGTTTGAAATTTAATATTATTTAACGAATTTTGCATTTAGAACGTAAAAGAATATATAAACTATTTGTTCACTGGTAATAGATTTTCTAGCTTCCAGAGGCGCGGTTATGAAAGGAATATAACCAAGAATTGTCATTTAATTTATACGTTTAAATATTTTCCTGCGTATACTCTACCGAGAGCGTCTAATGTATGTTTCTCTTAGTTATTATTTATTCGCATAATAGAATACTTTGCCATTTTCAAATTTCAAAAGCAAAAAACTTTTAAAAGCGCTAAAATAACTTTGAGAGATTATCAAACTTTTTGCTCTATTTGCTTGGGTCGTTTTAATTCTGTTTGATACTTTGTCTTGCAGCAAGAACAGCTGCCACGACTTATTAGAAGCGCTAACAAGTTGACCAAGTCTGGTTTATTTTCCTTTTGCTTCTTTTTGTGTACTTGAACGAAAATATTTTCCAAGTTCTTGTAGTTGTTGTTTTTGCAAAGGAAATGTGCGACAGCAAAAGTTGAGTTCAAGAACAATTCCAGTCATTTTTAATGAAGACGAACTAAAAAAAGGCGCCTTGCAGATAGATGTTGTAGAGCTGCTGTCTTTGTTTCTCTGTACTAGAGATGGCCGATTTTATTTTAATGTGCCACATCGCATAACCCAATTAGATTTTGATTCGCTTAGACGCTTAATACACAATGTATGATTTCTAAGCCAGTTTGTAGGTGCAGTAAGTCAGTTTTCTCATTTGAAAGTTTGTGCGATGTGCTTTTTTTTTTCATTTTTAGATTACGTTCTATTATCGTGTTATTGAGTATAGCCCGCAATTTTTATTTTTCCGCACCTGTGCTATTCCATACAATGGAATGGTAAGTGCGAAAAAAGTGTTGCGATTGCCCAAATAATTAAAATCCCTAATTTTATTTTTTTCGATGATTTAAGCACATCTGACAACTTTTCCGCGACAACTTTTGGCGATGGTTTGTATCCGTGTGTTGTCGTTGTGGATGTAAAGTGTTATTCCAATAACTTTAGTAATTTCCAATATATAGGATTTCCTATTGAATTTAAGCCCTCTAGTCACTATAGTTGGTTCGCCAGAAGAATTGAAGCACATACTTTTCGCGATTTTCGCGTACCTCAGGTACATTACTACAAACTTATGATTGATATTCGGTTGTTTTGATAAAAGTGCGGAAAAGGCTGAGTTGTTTACCAACTGTTTATTTTCACTTACTCGCTGAGTAAACTCGCACCCTAGAAGAATGTCCTCAACTTTCTCCTTTCAAAACCCCTCTAAAGAAAGCCGTGTAGAGAGAAAAATTTCAATTTTGTAATGTCAATGCAATGGTTTTGATTCTAAATTAATCATAGAAGCAAACCGTAAGAATAATTTTCTTCTTGACTGGAAAGAACAATCCGTTACCGGGCTATAGCCCAATGTAGTGCACATCTTCAGGCGGCTTATACCATCTTCTACTGGTCAGACTTTGCTGCACACATTAGCTCAATGCGCTGACACCTAATGGTGATTAGAGCAGCTAACCAGGGGGCAACAGGTGGATGTTGTGCGTCAACTTGGTAAAGGTAGAGACAGGGATCAGGGAGATCAGTCCCCGTTACCGGGTTACGGCCTGATGTATTTCTTTCATTGGGGTTTTACATCCCCAATGGTAGGGTCGCCTGACCTGCTGAGGTGGTATTCTCTAACCCGCTCACCACACTTGGGGATCATTACATCAGTCAATCTAAAACGAACGTTCAACCATCTCGCTCTCATCTGAAGCTGCTAACACAGCACACACAAGCGTAATACCTTTTCATCGCAACACCACCTAAGCGTTATAAGTGATTTTCGTGACGGCATACTCGATGTTTCCCATCAAAAAGAGTAGGGGGCTGTTTATAAATGACGTCACCAAAATTTTTCTCACCCCCTTGTCGTAATAGCCACAATTAGGCAACCCCCCTCCCCCTAATGTGACGTCACAAACCCTGCAACCAAAAATCTACTGTGAGCATTCCTAGAAACTTGGAATAGAATATCAATTGAATCATTGCAGGTAGAAGCGAAAGAAAGATATTTGAAGAGTCAATAATTCAAAATTTGATCCAAGATCTTTGATGGATATGTTTTAATTCGAAAGAAAAGTAAACATTGCGTGAAGATATACTAAGTATTTTTTCAGATTTCGTTAACATTTTGATTGTGAGTTCACTCTTTGGGACCCCCTATTTTTTGCTATCGTGCTGAGCCGAAACGGGAATTCCTTTTCATCTAAAGTGCATGTTTCGTGTTCTGGCTGGTTCGGCGGGCTTCCATCTCTATTTGCTGCTCAGCTCTCTCTTGCTGCTGCCGCGCTGTCATAATATTCGCTGTTTCTTTGTGATTGTCTCTGCGCGTTACAAGAGCGAGAACTTAATTATCAGCAACTGGTTTTTCTTTTACGCTTTTTTTTATTTTTTTTATTTTTTTTATTTTTTATTTTATTGTATTGACACGTACGCAGGAATTTATTGTTGTTGTTGTTTAACTTTGATGTTTCATAATTGTTTTTAATTTTCGAAAGCAAATAATGTCGCCTGAAAACATAAATTACATTTTAATTAATTAATTGCCACCGCCAACTGGCATGGTTCATTTTGTTTGTCTCTTGCTCCAAAATGCAGCACACAAAATCAACAACAAAAACAACAACGACAAACACACACACACACAAACACACACACACACAACACACACACACACACACACACACACACACACACACACACACACACACACACACACACACACACACACACACACACACACACACACACACACACACACACACACAAACACACACACACACACAAACACACACACACACATACACAACTGCAAATAAATAATTGAGGTCAAAACGCGCACATCGCGAGACTCGAGAGAGAGAGAGCTCAATAACCTCACATTAAACTGCAACTTTTTGTTGCTACTCGTTTTACGCGTTTTTTTTTTTTCAGTGCATAATTACAGTATATCAATATGTGTTTTTAACAGTTGTGATTGAAGGTTAAATCACTTTAAAGCGGCGATTAAAAATTTTATAATTAAATTATGAGCAAATAGTGCTAGACGCTGGCGGCCATTATGCAAAAGTGATCCAGCCGCCAAAGTGGCTTAATAAAGTTCAAACAGTTGGCAAGGTTGTTGGCGTTATGTAGGGTGGACCCAGGGCCCGGGGCTGACAATGTATTTTCTTAGCAGTACAGCAATCGTGTCATCGCACCGGGTCCCTAAGAAAACTCCGAAAACTACCCTCTCACGTCCGGCCTGGGTGGACCAATTCATAATGCAAACAACTGCAATCTCAAACAAACTTCACAGTATTTACAAAATTTTGCATAACGATAACTGAGTTCGTTATCTATAAAAGTGCGTCTTCTTGGAAAACAAAGAGAGCACTATTTCTATTGTTTTTGTGCCCCCAATCATAGCGCATTCTTACGATACTTACGATGTGTGAAGCAAAGTTATAGTCGAGTTGACTGAAATCCGTGCATTAGTGAAAGATACGAAACATAAAAAAAGGAGCTCGACCTGAGCTTTTTCAAAAAGTGCCGCTAACCGTTTTCACTTTCGTCAAAGATCTAAAATGTCAAAAAAAATTTTAAGATTTTTACTCCACGCTCCCCTCTTGTCACAAATTGTCACATTAAGGCAACACGTCAAAAAACGTGCAACCAAAAAAAATCAAATCAGCTTTGAGCATTATTAGAAAGTTGGAATAGAATATTCCAGTCATTGCAGAAAGGATGCATAGACTATACGTTGTTATAAAATCGAAAAAGGGATGTTTTAAAGAGTCCAAATTTAAAAATTGAATTCAAGATCTTTGATCGATATGTTTGAATTCGAAAAGAAAACATTACATGAACATATTCCGATTTTATTATCATTTTGTTTGTGACGTCACGTTCTCGTTACATTGACATTGACCAAACCCACCTTGGCAGATTCTCTTTCAATAGCCGCAATGGCTCCGTTAACAGCTCGCTTAGTACGCCCGACGATATCGATATCATCTGCGTATGCAAGCAACTGGACACCCTTATAGAATACTGTCCCGTGCCGATGTACTTTGGGCTTACGCAACACATGCTCCATCAAAAGTTTGAAGAGGTCGCAGGAGAGGGCATCACCTTGTCTGAAGCCTCGTTTGGTAACAATTGGCTCGCAGAAGCTCTTTCCTGCCTTAACGGAGCTGCATGTGTTGCTCAACGTCATTCTGCATAGTGGTGCGGCATATACACAATCCATCAACGGGCTATCAAATGCTGCTTTATAATTGATAAAGAGAGGGTGGGTGTCGACTTATTTATGTGGTATGTGTGTATTTGTGGGTCTTTTCCAGGATTTGGCGTATTGTGAATATCTGGTCAATGGTGGACTTACCAGGCCTAAACCCACACTGATTCGGTCCAATCAGTTCTTTCGCAAACGGCTTTAGTTTTTCACACAGTACGCTCTATAGAGCCTTATATGCAATAGAAAGAAAACTGATACCACGGTAGTTAGAGCACACAGTGGGATCAGCCTTCTTGAGAACGGGCCTAATCTATGCACATAGATTAAGTTCCACTACTGATTAAACTTTTTGACGTTAATACTTATTAATTAAGTAGTTTTCTGCAAAGTGCCAACTTAATTGGGGCCACGCTTTAGTTTGCCATTCAACCACAAACGCAGCATGCAGGATCAATGTCAAGTTTATGCCAAGGTCTCTGGCAAGGTTGTGAAAGTTGCACTAAGTGGGTTGGGGGCAGCATTAAATGTCAAAAGGGGATTGTCATTTACAGTTAATCACATTGCCAACGATATAAACCATGAATCACTGTGCAGCTTTGTTTTTGCTTTTAAATCTTTATCGATTTGTTTGACAGGCTTTTCAAATTGCTGAGTGAGCAACACAACGTTGCACGCGCTCTCTCTCTCCCTCCTAGGCTTTGACCAAGCTTTAAGTTCAAGCATGACTGGCATCTAATTTAATTAGATGAAATTTTCACACTATTGGCTTTTCTTTTTGCTTTAGTACATAGATTGTGTATTTTATTTTTACTTTCGCCAGCAGTTTTAGTGCTTATACAAAGAGTACAACATGGCGTAGCTTAGTGGTGTAAAAAACACATCGATGCATCGAAAACATCGATGGTTGGCCTGTCATTTTCCGATGTTCTCGAACATACGATGCATCGTCAAAACATCGATGTTTTTGAAACCATCGAACATTTCAGAAAGATCACGGCAAAGTAAGTAACTTATTCTCTGTTTTACAAATAGTGTTTGCAGAATTGATACTGTCATCTCAAAGTTTATTCAAAGGCCAAACTCTCAGCGAAATAGACCGTTTAGTGGACGGTTATCAAAACATTTATGTTGACATAATTTAGTCGTAGATCTATTGGTCTGTATTATAGAGTATCTAGATATCTTCTTATGTTTATATAGCTTTAGTTGCACATATATCGTGTTATACAACGAAGTTTCTTCTATAATAAAAAACAAAATTTGTAAATGTAAAACATCGGAAAACCGTCGATGCTTTTAGTCTGATGCATCGATCTACATCGATGTCCAATGTCGATGGACTCTGCGATGGTAAACATCGATGTTTTGTTCTGGATTTACATCACTAGCGTAGCTCACGTGCCGCTGCCAACTTGCCTTGCGCTCCGCCCTCTGGCCTTTTTACAGTTGGCAGCCGCATTGGCAAGTTGCTCCAAACTGTAGTTGGCATCCCCCAAACTCTACAGCAGCCGCGCGCTCACTTATCAACAATTGATTTCCGTTTTTATGCACACTTTATTTAATTTCTTTTTGCTTGCCACAGATAAACACACACCTACACACACACTCACCTACACACACACTCACCTACACACACACGCACAGACATGATAGACGCACATGGCCGTTGGGCGGCGGGCGCGTTCATTTAGTTCACTTTTGCCGTTAACTGCCGTCAATACAGATACTTGGCAACAAATTTGTGTATTTGGTTGGCAACTCAAACACAACGCTATTGGCAACATTAGCAACACATTCTGCCATCTTCTCCTACATCATTATCATCATCATCATCATCGGGTCGAGTAGTGGATTTTATGTTCACCTATTGTTGTTATTGTGTTAATCGTCCACATCTAGCGACGTTTTCCTCTTTTCTACAGTACACTTTCGTTATAGTGAACTGGCTTTGCATGAACTTTAATTTTTGCTTTACTAAATTTGAGAGCTTGGAACTAGTTTCACGATACCTTTTTTCTTTAGCAGTTCGCAGAGTTATAATAGTTAGCAACTGTACAGGCATTTAAGTGATACTAGCGGTAACCCCAAAGTCGGATCCCGATTAAATTTTGTAACTCAAAATCATTATTTCTAATTTCCCTCTCTCTCTCTCTCTCTCTCTCTCTCTCTCTCTCTCTCTCTATGATTTAAATGAGCCATTGAGCTGCGAGTCACAAATCCATATAAAACAATCATGTTCTTCCATAGCCTGTACGGTCCGAACACTTGTCGGCTATTTACACAGACACAGCCGAAGTGCAGGCTCACGCCGTCGCTCACTGATTTTGGGAGACAATTCGCAATAGCACTATTCTCTGTCGTCACACAAATACTATTGCATATGCCAATAGCTCACACAGAAAATGTTCGTAGAGAGTTACCAACACATGTAAAGACATCTCAAATTAAAGGTTTGCTTTCGATATATTAGCTGATTTATCTTTGTAAATAAGAAAACTCTTACACACCGTTGCTCAAAATACAGTGAATATGAACAGTTTTTCGCATGACTAGGTTTTGTTTACCCGTGAAGCCTTAGGCTTAGTTAGGGCTACTAGCGAAAATGCAGCGCTTTTTTGTGTACAACCGACAGTTTTATAACAGCTTTAATCGGATATATGCAAAATATGTTGGTTTTTATTGGTTTATATTTTGGGTCAAAGCTAAAAAAGTAAAAAGTATTGTTGAAATTTTTTTAAATAATTAAACAGCTGGAAAGTTTGCATATAACCGATCATATTTTTTACCAAGAACGCATATATTGTAGCCGATCGTTTCTATATACATGTGCAACAATTTTTAATAAGCGAATTTCATATAAACTACTATTTTTGTATGAAAATTGCTAACTAAATGCGCTAAACCTTAATTTTTTTTTTTCATTTTAGCAATAATTTTATATAAACGATACGTCATATAAGCGATATATACACTTGGTGCACACTTTTAGTATGAGCTGCTTGCGACAACGCAAAAAAATCAAGAACTCTCAATTCTATTTTTCTTTTGCTCTCGCATATCTCGTATGCGAGTGTTACAGTTTATGCGAGCATTTTGTGAGACTGTCGCTAAACGCTGGGCACGCTGCAAAGTATTTTTCGAGACTCTCGCTAATAACTTGCGTGACGGTCCGCTGCTCGCATTTATATCGCAAAACAGTCGCTGCAAAGCTAGTATGCGAGAGTTTTGCGAACAAAAACTGTAAAATACGTTTTTTGCTAGCATGCGAACTCATTTACGAGCATTTTGCGAGACTGTTGCTAAGCGCTGGGCACATAGCAGTTGTCAGATGCTTTGCTCTGCGGCGATTCGCTATATCGAAGCTGCACTGTATTGTCGAATACTTTAAGAAATGCGTGCAACACCCACACAAAGTCATTGGCGGCTGCCGCCGCTGCCGCCAACTTAATGACGTCATGTTTTGTAGTTTTGTTGACTGACTGAATGACTGACTGGCTGGCTGGCTAGCTACTGGATATGATGTGCTTTGGTTTTTATTACTTTTTGTACGCTTTTACATTCACATTCTTTTTGCTAAATCCGCAATTTGTCCTTGTTTTTATATGCCAGCTGCTTGCTTGGCTAGCTGGCGCTTTTCTTCTTCTAGCACTTTGTACAGTTTTCCTCGGCTTGTGTCTTATGGAAGCAGCTCACAGTGGTGTGTCGCCTTGGGTTGCCTTGTTGCCACACGCAACTTGGCTTCTCCTCAGTTTGCGGTCTGCGGCGTCAGTCTGTCAGGTGGCAACGCCATGGCCTGTTACAGTTACATTTCATTTAAGTTTTTGTGTTAGCAAAAATTTAGGTTATACATATAACAACTTTTATGACAAACAGTGAACTCATAAAGCAGTAGCACCCCTCAACCCCAATTAAATAATAAAAAACAGCACAGAAGTTTGTTTTATGTTACATGAATGTACATAAATATGTACAAATTGTATACATACGTATGTACATATATTCATATTTTTTGCCTTTGTTGTTTGGTTGGCAACAATCTAAAGTCGTCGCCGGGGTTTCTTTTTTTTATTTTTTTTTATTATGTGGCGCAAGTGGCGTGTAAAATTATTTTTAACATGAGTTTTCATATATGCACACACATATGTATGACTATCTATGCATGTGAGTTTTGTTGCAACTGTTGTGTGTCTGTGTGTGTGTGTGTGTGTATCTAAAAGCATGCTAGATAAATATGTAGCTACAGTAATTATCTAAAAGTAGCGCGCACACAAGCGCATATTTAGGGCCGTTTAAGTTTAAATGTCTGTATCTGTATCTGTGTCTGTTGTGCGCTGCTTTTGTTGTCGCTCCACAAATATTGTTGAGCGTGCCACAATTACTCATTACCATGACTTGGTTTTTATCAGCTCAAGGCAGTGTCGTAGACAGCTAAGGGGAGTAACGATTTAGCACTAAATTTCATACATATGAAATAATAATTTGTGCACCCTTTTTCGCCAACTATTTGAGCAGAAATATGATTGAAACTTATATCATTGTCTAGGGAATTCCCTTTAGAAATGCAGATTTGTCGATTCATATCGATATCTCAACCCAATGAGAACGGGAAAAGGAAGATGAAGAGGAATATATATTATATATATATATATAATAATTATATAAATTATATATTTCAAGAGCTAAAAGATGAAAAAACCCGATTTACGTTCCCCTTTCCGTTTCCCTTCCTTCTTTTTCTCTCTCTGCCCTCCAGACACTAAGTCCAGCTGCGGATATTGGTATCTAGATATAGAGTATTCTATACAATTGTACCATAATAGTGCCGTAAGCTCATGGGAGTATTGATTGCCTTAATCGGCCCCTCTTAACTACGACACTGATTCAAGCACATGCAGTGTCTGTATGCCGCAGATTTCTGGCTTTAGTTGTTGCTATTAATGCTCTGTTAATACAACAGCTTAACAGCTGGGCACACATTTATTATTTATGCTAAATACTTATTAATGATGCATTTGTTTTAGAATAATAACTATACATTAATATCTAAGGAGTGCGCTTCTTGATGACTCACCAATTGATTTTGCACAGTCTGGTCACACTAAACATGCGCATGTCTAATAAATCTGTTAAATAACAGTCAGATCTTGAGCATGTGTGTGTGTGTGTGTGCGTGTGCGTGTGTGTGTGTGTGTGTGTGTGTGTGCTTATGTTTGACAGGTGCGTTTTGTTTGTGTAACGAGTTTGTTATAGTTTATTTGCTCCTCTGACGCATGTCTGCACACACACACACAAACACATGCTCACTTATTCTTAATTATTATCAAAATGTCGCTCGGTCTCACACATTAACACTGAAAGTGCTGCTATCTATTGCTGCTACCTTCAGCTCCTTCTTGAGTCTTGCCGCTTTATCTGCTCCATGTCTGTGCCTGACCTGCCTGCCCGCCAGTCGTTGCCTCCACTGCACTCGCCCCTCGCCCGTCGCCACTTAACATAACACAACAACAATAAATAGTAATTACACACATGTGTCTAGTAACACAAAATGCTCTTTCGCTGCCGCATTTTCATTTTCACACGCTCACACAAGTGTTTCTTGTGTATCTTGCTCGATATCACAGATTGTATATCCCTCGCTGTTTAGTTAAAATAGCTCAGAACGCTCAGAAGAAACTCACTCATTTCCTCGCTCTTTGCCTTGGCCTTAGCTCAATCATGCTCATATTCTCGTTGAGAGTTGGTTTGAGTGAAAATGTGAACGCAAGTTTATTGCCGCCGTCGTTTCACAGTAGTCGAAAGCGTAAATCTAATGGCATATAATTCAAAGTTTAAAATTACAAATTGCGACCATTGTTCTCCAATCGATGGGGTTTCAACTAGATGTGCAGAGCTCGCTTTTTGAATTATATTAAAAATGGACACATGGAGTTTATGTATGGATCATGATAATTTCCAAATGGCCGCTTCGGCTGCATACTACTTTTCCAAATTTTCAATCACTTTTTCTCATAATTGACCGATTATTTGCAAAACAAGATTATGCTCAATCTCCGAATACATGCAAATGTGTAGAGCTCCATGGCAAGTTTATGATTGATAACCATCAACATATGCCAACTGTCTAATAAAGCAGCTGTTAAATAATAGGACTCTCCAAATCTATACCTAAAGGTTATACTATAACTAACAATATAACTTTGGGGCTGTTCATTAATGACTTCACCACCGAGGCGGGGAGGGGTTCATTAAATTGTGACTGTTGTTCCGAAAACTTGATGTCACAATCAAAATTTTAAAAATTCTTTTATGTTTTCATGCAATGTTTTCTTTTCATTTCGAATTCAAACAACAATCAATCTTGCATCTTAAAAATTTTAGTGATGTCATATATGAACAGCCACCTTAACTCTTTAAAAGTGTAGCACAGAAACCTATCGCAACCAAATTCCCCTCAATTCCTGCTTTCGGACACAGGATTTTTGTTTGTGGCAGATTTTTAACTTGCGTCAATAGATTTTGACAAAAAATAATACTGCGTGCTTTATGGATAAGCACATTTTTGTGGCTAAAAATTGCACTAACCAATATTGTTTATAGGTAGAGCTAGAGCTAGAAAAAAACCTCTGTCCGACCTGTGAGTTATTATAACAAACGAAAGTATATATCGCACATTCACTAGAAGATGGCCATAACTAAAAAAACGTGATTTTTGAGTTAATGATGCAGAATTGTTGGTATATTCTGATTCATGTTGGGTAAAAAATTTAGATAAATATCTCGTATACTCTCGCATGAGAAGGGAATATGTCATTCTTTTTTCTACTAGGTTGGGTGCAAATTCGAATTTTTTGAGTTCTGACAGTCTTCTAGTAAATGGGCGATATGTATTATTCATTAATAATAAGAGAAGACTCAGTAGTCTACAGCATTTCTTTCGTTGGCACATCATGATCTATATGATATTGCTTAAAAATTTTAATAGAAATAGACACTTAATTTCTAAGACTTTCAGTTTACGCACGAAAAAGAAAAATCAATTACCATATCTGGACTAAGTTGTATACCGTAAAAATAATAAACTGAAGGTCAATTGGTACCAAAAGACAACAATACCGGGACGGATTATCAATTTTTACGCACAACACCCTAGGAGCATGATCATGAACACCGACGATAATATTGATGGTTTCCCTGGAAATGCTACACATAATAAACACACCAACATAGGACTTAACTACAAAACAGACACAAAGAACTAAGCGCAACTTTACAAACATTTACTTGATAAACACAGATTAGTTTAAAGTTTAGGCTCCACAGCTAATGGTTGTGTAAAAATTGTATGTATTAAAAATGTTCGTTATAGGTTAATGTGTTGCATTTATAAAAAAAAAAATCTTACGTTTCCTATGTTGTTGTATAGCGTTAAAGACGGATTCCGCAGTGGGTCAGAAATAAATAACAACAAACATTAAAAAATTCTGAAGTTTTAACTTCTTTGTTGGACATTGAGCCGGGAAGAAAAGCTTAAAAATGTTGTGAAAAAATGTTTTAGCTTAAATTTTCTATAAATTCGATTTCGCTAGTTCGAATTTTTCGCCCACTATCCGTTTGGACAATACAGTCCTGCAATTGGCTTAGTAAAAATAAAAAAATAAAAAAAATAAGTCGACAACTTAATAATAATGTTATTGGGGATTAGCGCACCGCGACTTGTGAGATCTATTGTGCCCCCTAATGAGCCAAGAGCTCCCCTGTGAGTCCTATAACTGTTATAAACTGAATTATATGGGATGGTTCCAATCAGGTAATATCGGCCAGCGAGATCCTGTATCCGCCCAGGAGCGTCAGCCTTCGTCTTGCCAGGGCATATCACAGTCGGCTAGAATGTGCTGGGAGGATTCCTCCTCAAGTTCACAGAACCTGCAGGTGGCAGAGCCGGTGATGCCCAGCTTGCTCAGGTGACCTTTGGAGTGTTTATCCAGTTCGTGGCTCGTCTTATTCTTTCCTTTGCACTTAGAAAATGCTTGATGGTGTGTCGGCCAATGCCTGGTCCTGTCAGTGGGTTCGCAGCACCATGTCCCGCTAGCTTGTCCACAAGATCATTTCCAAGAATATTGGTGTGCCCGCTCGACAACTTTAAAAGTAGCAAGTTGTTTAGTTAATTAATTGCTACCTTATTACTTAACTGAACACGTTGTTGTTAAATTAAGCTGATAGTATTTACTATATAATTATGATAAACAAAACTGGTTTATTCTAAAAATTAAAACAATAACTACGTCAGTTGAAAAGCACTACAATACAAAAGCGCTCAAACATTAGAGAGTGAGTGAGTTTGATTCTGAGTGAAAATGTATAATTTTTGCACTAGTATTTTCCTGACAGGCACATAGCGAGCATAGAAAACTGCCTAAGTGTGAAGAGTGCCGTGTTGATGCGTTAACAGCCATATGACATTGTGTGTGAGCAAGCAGCTAAGTGAGATAACAGAGCGCTCAAAGTTTGAGAGCACAAAAAATGGCATACAAAGAGTGAGCGATCAATTCATTTTCGATCGTTTGCCGTAGCAGTTGTCATTAGCGTGTTGCCGTAGTCAGAGCTCGTTGTCGTTGTCGTTTTATTGAGACATATAGATAGTACATATATACATATATATGTATATATATATATATGAAATAAGTTGATTTTTGCAACGCTTAGATACGCGCGCTGCGTTGCGGGTGTGTGATATATATATATATATAAATAAAATAAATTGTGTATTACTGTAGGTGTGTGCGTGTTAATTATAAAACTAAAACCTTTTTTGTTTGAGTTTGCTTCCATGTCGTGTGTTGTGTGTGCAAGAAATTTATTTTGTTGTTTATAAAAAAAAAAATGGCAATATGCACTAATCAGCCATTTGAAACTATTTTGTGTCGCCCACAAAGCGCCTGCACTCGCTACAGTTAACAAAACTGTTTGAATTTTGAAGCTGTAGCTGTCAAACTGTATGTGGCGTTTTGGAAATGGAATAACTTTATCTTTTTCTAACGTTTGGCTGCCGTTTTGCTCGTTGTTCACCTGGAAAAACTTGCCTTTTGGCGAGTAACATTTGTAACTCGTTACACTCGACACACACACACACACACACACACACACACACACACAAAGGCGTAGGCTGCGCAGCTGTGTGTATCTGTGTGTCTTGTATCTTTTAGATTCGAGTCAGCTGTCTGCGAATGACTGGCTTTTCCGCTGTGCCGCTGGCTTTTGCCTTTTGTGTGCTTTATTTCTCTCGTAGCACAAAACTTTAACAAGTTTTAAAGTAATTTTATTCTTACTTTGCTCGCTCACTTACACACATGAACAGTCGAAGTCTGGCGGCCACTTATCGGCGCACTTCTTGCACATTTTCTTTGGAGCAGTTTGTGTACACCGGCAACATAAAAAAAAAACTGGTTTTTCGAGTTATTTATGACTCTTTTTTGTGTTTTTGGTGTGTCTCTATCTGTATCTTTGCCTGTTGTGTCTGTGTGTATTTGGTCTTTTTTAGACCTCTTTTGACCTGCAAAAAATGTAAAAAGACGAGCAGTCAGTCAACGCTGCTGCAGCACATATACTATATATTTCAACTATATACGTATGTGGGTATCATCAGTGCAGACTCTGGGTGTCAGTTGGGGGCGCCTCGGCTTTAATTTCATAATGTGGCGAAAGTTGCGCTTAAGTTGCAGCCAGAAGTTAAACCAGATAAAACTGTAGAAGCAAAAGCAGGCAGGAAATGAGACTTTCAGAAATTTTTGCTAATGGCAAACATTTATAAGACAATTTATAATTTTTTGTAAAATATAACATATAGTGTAGCGACAAAGTCAATAAAGATGCGTCTTTTTAAGTTATACAAAGCAGTATTTTAGGATAACATTTTCAGAGTATGCCAATTTAGGCTGCTTTAACAGTCGGCAAGTTTTAAACCGAATTTCGAATTCGAATTAGAAGTAACGGCATTTTATACAAACTAAACTAGTTTACAAATGAATTATTTCACATTTGTTAGTTATACTACTACAATTCAAGCAGTAATTAGGAATTCAGTAGAGAAAACATGCTAAATTAAACCTTGTGCGCTATCTATTACGGCCAAGATTACAGTTGTAGGTAAAAATTAAGAAATTGAAAGTCAGCATTATTCATTATACTTAACGAAGTCAAGCAAATAAACAACATTTTAAGGAGCTCTACCTATCTCTTCTCCTCAAAAATTACTACTACATTATGTTGGAGAGTGTTCTTAAATAAGTTTGAACAAAATCGACTTAGGGGTTCCGGATATATTGCTAAAAACGATTTTCCATATGGAACATACTAAATGTGTTTCTTCTTATATAGTAGGCAAGCATTAAATTTTACTCAGAATTCTTTTGAATTGAGGTAGAGGTATAGGTAGAAGATAGAGGTAGAGGATATAAAGATATTGGTACCAAAATACGCAGCTTGACTTGGTAAGAGAAGGAAGAGGACCGGGAAGGGGGATGGGAACGGGAAGAATTAATTTATATAATGAATTTACTGACGGCTTTATCAATGAGCAGCGGAAGGCGCGGGTTCAGCTAGTATATATATATATATATATATCAAATAATACCTAAAGGGAGAGGAGCATAAGATAAGGCGTGAGGAACGTTAAGCTATAAGAAAACTTGTAGATTCATATGTTAATATATATGAGTTAGATTCATTAAATTTGGTATGTAGATTCATGAAATTAACCTCCAAACCCCAACTGGTGCCAAATGAGTCTGTACTGTATGCTAAATTAAATTACATGTGCAAATCTTATGCTCTCACACACATACGATCTCTCTCTATTCGCACAAAGCGAAGCGGATATAACGAATTAAAACATTTCTCATACGAAATTCACTCGAAATCATCAACTCTAGTTGAGCTTTAATTGTGGCCATAGAAAAAAAAAAAAAAAAAAAATAAAAATAAAAAATAAAAAAAAGCATGGCAGCCAAACATGTTTAAATGTAGCTTACGTAGTTGTTGTTATTGTGTAAAATAGAAAGCGTGAGCGCGGCGTTGGCGTTAAATAATCGACGTTTTGAAATTGTTGTTATTAAATTGTAACGCAAGAGAAAAGTTGCACATAGTGAAAAAGTGGACGAAATAAATAATATATAAAAAATCAAAAATATCTTATTTTTGTGCATTGCAGCAAACGTAAATTGCAATAAAAGCAAATACAAAATCAAGTGTTAAAAAAGAAGTGCCTAAAATACAGTTTGAAAACCACAACAAACAAACAAAATAGATCAACAGCTGCTTACTGTTTGACAAGCACTGCTCCCCCACACAGGCGACAACAACGTATGAGGTCGTCGCACGCACACAGAGAGAGAGAGTGCGAGCAAGCGCGCAACTAAGCAGCGTGGAGAGCTAACGGGTTAGTTGCATTCAATTCTTATTAACCCTTAAAAGACGTTCGAAAAAGTTACAAATTACACGGTGAAGCTTAGCTAAAATATTTAGCCATTATCTATCTTCTATCTATATATAGAAAAATTAAACCTCAAAATGTGATGTGCTCGCTAAACTCGAAAACGCGTGGACCGATTTTAACCAAATTTTCACACATTGTAGATATTATTAGGGAGAAGGTTTTTGTGAAGTTTGGACGAATTCCAATAGATGACGCCAAAGATATCGACAAAAACGATTTTCCATGTAAAACATACTAAATGTGTTTCTACTTATATAGTAGGCAATCAATAAATTTGACTAGAGGTAGAGGATATAAAGACATTGGTACCAATATCCTCAGCTTGACTTAGTATGAAGAAGAAAGTTGGAAACAGAAGGGAGAGGAACAGGAAGGGAAACGGGAAGAATTAATTTATATAATGAATTTTTTGACTGCTTTATCAATGCGCAGCGGAGCCCGCGGGTACAGCTAGTTGATATTATAAAATGGAGCTTTGTGTAAAGTTCAAAAATAACCCCATCGTGGGTTAAGCAATGCGTGCAATTGCTCTACGGCGGCTGTAAGGCGCAGCTGTTTGTTCTTGTCGCTTTTTGTAAGCGATTACTATATTTTTCATGCCTTAACCTTCAATTGACAAATGCTATCAACACCTACATGATTACAGATAAATAGAGACCATGAAAAATAACAAAATAAAAACACTTAAATTGCATAGACACACAAATGACCTCCAACAAAAAGACTAAAAAAAAAAGACGCACTAAAAAAAACAGAATGAGAAACGATCTAAGTATGTAGCCAACGCACGTGATGTTTTTCAATGTCGTAGCTGACGCGGGGGCCAAGACCAGCCGCCCAACCAACCATCAATCCGAATGAGCCCACAACCGGAAGGAAGGAAACGAGCGTAAAAGTAGTGCAGAGGTGGATACGCCGCTGTACGCTAACGAGCCAAAAGGTTGACTATGCAGGAAGAAAACACTAGAAAGCAAATTACCGACAATTTTTCAACATGCACAGATATACATACACACGTAGAAAATTGGATGGGCGTATCGTGGCTATTACAGAGATAGTTGATAGCATTTGACCTCCAAAGCTGTTTCATTTGCATAGCATTTAGCTTTTGCACGTGTGCGGCCAGCTGTGTGTTGCAACAATGACTAAAAACTAATTAAAGCTGCTTGCTGCGCTTACACACACACACACACACACACACACACGCACATACACAAAGGCGGCTCAATAAGTGTATGTATGTTCAATGTTAATCTAACATGCAAAGGTCAATCGGCCATTGAGGGGCGCAGCAGCAGAAGCAGCGCAGCAGCAGCAGAAGCAGCAGCAGAAGCAGCAGCTTTTGCATATTAAGCTGCACTCAATGCGCGCTGCTCACTCTACTAGACACTCTAGCCGGCGCCAGCTCAAGCGCTCTCGTCACAATGCTTGCACTCACTCGTTCGTTTTGACTCGCTATTGTTTATCTGCCTTGTCTGTGGCATTTCTGCTGCTCTAATCAACGTGCTCTTATCTAGCCGAGTTGTTCACATGCGTGTTGTTGTACTTTTCATATATGTATATATTTGTATACCCTGTACACAAAGTGTAAAAGGGTATTATAGGTTTGTGCAGTGTATGTAACAGGCGGAAGGGGGCGTGGCAGACCAATGTTCCATGTGCAAAATGATAAGGAGCAATAGTCGAGTCCGAGTCCGTGTTTTAACGTGTTTCTCAAATTCTAAGAGTTACAGCAACAAAATTTTACCAAAAGATGAACTTTTTTCCGGAAAAATTCAATTTTATCGATTCATGTTGATATCTCCCCCGTGAAAGACCTTCGCAGTTTACAGCCGCTTCGTTGAATCTATTAACTCGAAACTCGACAGATATTTGCATAAAAATGATTGAAATCGGATGAATACATCAAAAGTTAGAGTCAACGATAGCTTGATTTCGACCCCCTTCGCCTATAAACTGCTCCAAAGTTCAAATACCTGTAGATATGGATACATATGAGCGAGATTTTTTATTTGGTGTGGTGACTCGTTTGAGCCAAATTATTAAAACTTTATTCACCTTTTTCCAATAGAACCCCCCCTTCCTCCGCAATCGATTAACCTTATTGACTACCGCACTCCGCAACATTGATTTGAAAATTGCCACATATATTTTCTATATTCCCAAGAATACTGGAGTTAAAAGTACTTTGTGTCCCCATAAAACCCAACTTCCCAATAGGAAAACTTGTCAATCAGAACTTCCCAATAGGAAAATGTTTACAGGCATATCGATCTTATCAAAATCGATATAAAAGTGGATACTTCCGTCACAATTTTACCGTATTTAGTGTTTCTAAAGGGTACAGGGTATTCCACTGTCGGGCACCGTACCGACTGTCTGCATCAAATTGTTTTTGTTTGTTTAAGTACGCTGCCGCCATGCTTTGACTCTGCATTGCAGCGGCACGTCAATGGCTACCATAACAACAATGCAACACTCTATAAATATACATATGGGTATGTGTCTGTGTGTGTGGGTTCTTTGCTTATCATTTGCTTGTTTGTTGCCTTTTCTAAACTCAAAAGCGCTGATAGCCGGCATCTGCAGTAAATAGTACAAATAGTACAAATGAACACATATGTATGTACTCTATAAATCTTTCGAATGAGACAAAAAGTTGTTTAACGCGCATTTTCAACGCGTTTTACGTGTGTTTTTCGACGCTTTACAAATGGAAATGCCATTGAAATTGATATGCATAATATGACAAACAGTTTAATTGAATGGAATTTTAAGCAAAACAGAAAGCAATGCGCATTTATTTGCTAGCATTTTTATAATGTTTTTCCAACTTTGTAGATTATTTACAAATGCTCTATATTATTTATAGAGATTTGAGTACTTTAAATTATCAAGGCAGAAAAACGGCTGATTAATTTGATGCACAACTTTCAATTAATCTTAATAAATCTTTTTACAGCTATTTTTTATATGCTTGCGCTGGGTCTATCAATGTTCGTTGGCGTTTGAGCGAGCTTTTCAAGTGAATTTTTTGATTCATGTGCTTTTTAAAGAGTTGCTGCCATAAAATACGGTGCTAATTTGCAGAGTCCCCGAATAACAGGCAACACTTGTTTTCAATGCGGTCTGCTCGGTGAAAACCCGAACAAGAAATGATTCAACTCGGTTTCGCTCTGAGCCGAAAACTTTTTCTCGCTGCACTTGTGTCCTCGATCTTGTGCAAATATCATGAGCGATTAGAAACGGTAACAAACTGTATTGGGTTTCTTGCAGACACGCTGAAAAGGTTGACGGTTATTTGGGAACTCTGTAAAAAGAAAACATAACGTTTTGCGATTATGCTTAAAATCTACTCCTCTATCACGTTAAGTAAAAACAGCTAAATAAAAAAGAACAGGTTCATTCTCACCAGGTAATTCAAGTATTTTTACATGCAAATGTCGGTTTATCAAATGCTTGCATGCAACTTTGAAACATTCGGCTTGGTATTTTGTGGGTTGGGTTTGTTTTGGTATTCTAAATGCATGCAAATCCAATCGTTTTGAGTGACGATCTTCAATCAAAATCATTAGAACTTTTGACGTCACGCGTGCTGTTCACGAATATGAATACGAAATCGATTTGTACTCTTGGTGTAAACCTAGCAATTAACGCTAATAAAAAGGCGTTCAAAATTCTTGGCATAAAAGCTGGCAATCAGCGCATCCAATCGTTTAAGCACAACATTGGGAGCAATAACTGTATTAAAAAGAAATGCTTTTCAACAGAAATCTATTAATTTGCTGATGGCGGATACAAAGAGCATTTTGTATTCGTTACGCCCCTCTCTTATAGTACATATAGTATTGTCATCATTTCGCGTTATTTATGTTTTTTTTGTTGATTGTTTTGCATTATTGAAGACCAATTGCTTGACTTCTGGCGGCGCTCTGCCAATACTAATGAAAGTGTATTTTCTGTTTAAAAATAGCAGCAATCAATTGTAATTGCAAACGAGACGCAACAACGCATTGGCGTCATATTTATTGTCGTCGTCGCGGTTGATATTGTTTGTGGCTCTACTTTGTTGTACAGTGTTGCTGATTAAGAGTTGCCTTATCACTAATTTCATTTATCAACAGTAGATTATAAGTATTTTGTTCCTTTAGGCTGTGCGTGATTTGTGTTTGTTTGTGCGTCTTATGTAATAATTTTAAATTTTTTGAATTTGCAGATGTGTATTTTTATGGTTTCGCTGGCAAAGTTTATAATTGAATTACGAGTTTGCTGCCAATGCAAAAATGAGTCATTCATAAAATATGTTTTTTTTTGGCATAAAATGTGTGCGCACACGCACTTACAGTTTGGCAGCCACTGTTGAAAATCAATAATAAAAGGCTTTTTCAAATCGCTGGCGTTTTTGGAGCTGCTTCACAAATTCTAATTGGGATTTTCCGCTGCTCAAACGGCGTCGCTGTCGTCACAGGCAGCGCACGTCATACACACACACACACAAGCAGACATACACTTACTGTGAGCAGCCACTTGAGTGACGTGATGCGCGTCATTGCGACGGCGCGGTTTTAGTCGCTCGCCGTTGAGCGGCAGTTTAGATTCTTTTTTTTTTTTTTTTCATTAGCGCTTGATTTATTTATGAGAAATAAGCACAAACACACAAAAGTGATTATATCTATACAAGTGTGTGTCTGTGTGTGCCCAAGTGGTTATCTCTGTGTGTGTGTGTGGGGCAGAAACCACCTTGTGCATAATTTTATTTATAGCGCGCTTTGTTTTCCGGCACTTTATTTTTAATTATTGATTTTACCTTGTGTTGGTTGTTGTTTAATTTACTTTTTTGTAATTTTACCTTTTTTTTTTGTTTTTGCAATATATATGGAAGAAAAAAGGGCTTGTTGCTTTTCTTTGCTACAAACAAGTTTAGTTACTTAAACTAAATAAAGTCAAAACATAACGAGATTTCTTGTAGTTTGAGTATGTTTGTGGCCAATTAAATATACCTTTGATCCTGTAGCATTGATTGAGTTTTCCGACAAAATGTTAACATTCTTTGGTATATTGGGCTCCCATGTGTCAAATATTAACATGACAAAGTGAAAACTTCACAGCTTTCTAATGTTTGATGTCCCTAGTCTCCAAGATCTAGCTCTTGTAAAGAAATGTCTAAGCTTGTAACGAAATGTCGTGACTGTTTGTTATGTCCAGTTTTTGTTCTTGTTCTTGTTTAGCCATTCGTATAGGAGAGCTCGTACCAATAACATTATTCTTCAGTATTTGACGTATTGTGAACAATCAGATCGCGCTTTAAGGCAACTCTAAATTGCATCAATGTATACTTATACGTCGTCGTTGATCGACCCTTCTTAAAATGTTGTGAGAGTCTGAAATAGCGAAAGAGAGAGACTTAAAAAAAACTCCTTGAAATTCGTAAGAGCATGAAAAGTTAAGAAGCTGCGCTGCTGACATCTCAGCGATGAAAGCAGTTTTATAAGTATACATTGAATTGCATCTTCTTGTTTCTGATTCTGGACATTTCATATTGATAAACATTAAAATACAAAAATTTAAAGAATACAAATATTAGTTGAACATAACATTAGGAGAAACTTAACATTAACCATTAATGACCCAATAGTCTGTTTACAACAGTAAACTTACCGGAAGCAATAGGAATATATAACTATCGTTAGTGCTCCTTTGTAACCGTTATCCAAAATAGCCGATTGAATTTTGAAACAGTAACCAAACCGTAATTTTGACTTTAATTACGGTCCAGGATTCTACTCTATGATTTTCATGCTCTTAAGTTTTTGTATAGGAACCGATATAACCGGTAAACCGAAAAAAATATTGGTGAATCGAAGCGAAACCGATATTGAAAAAAGAAAACCGATTATCGGATCAGGAGTACCGGTACTATCGTAATCTTAACCGTATACGAAATAAGTTTCGGTTATAAGTAAATTAAGATAAAAAACAAATTTCATAAATGGTGTTCTTTTTAGTATTCGATCAGCGTTTATAAATGTGAGTGTTAAAAATGAGTGTAAAGTGCCTAAACAGTGTTGCCAAGTGGCAGTGAAGTATATTTATTTTTTGCTTTGAAATACTATAAGGAACAAAGATACACATAAACCGGTTACTGGATCGTTAAGCTCAACACTTTTTAATTCATAAAAAACATTGCTGTATGCTACTTGAGAACAAGAAAACAACTGCAATATCCCAACAACTACGTCAAACAGAATCTGTAACCTGTTTATCAGGCAGCCAGTTTGCCAGCAGCAAAAAGGCGTAGAAAGCCAAGTTGTGCGGAAAAAAGAGGCTACGACGAGCTACGGTCGGTAGCAATTCATCGATCCAAGCGAGCAATTGTCCAAGTCAAAGCTCTAGCTGAGATGCATATGTTGAACCAGTTTTTGTTGGCCGCAGGATATTAAGCCATAAAGAAAACTTGGCAACTCTTGGCCAGTGTTGCACCATGCCTTCACTTGTCTCTAGAGGAGATACGCTGCTGTGTGTTCATTGGGGGAGAGAACTTGTTTTTGAAGCGGTTTTCATTGCCTGCCTTTGGGGCTAAATTGTTTTTTTGTAGTTGTTGTTGTTGTTGTTATTGCTTGGCTTTAATTGATATCGGCTTACCGTGTTTTTACAGCAGCAACGCTTAACGGTACAATTATCGTTGCTTCTAGGTGTGCGTGTAAATCAAGTGTTTCAACTTGTGGGTAGAGATAAGATTTCAAGCAACTTGCCAAAAAATGTATAACAAAAAATGTTTAAAAACAAATCTTTTGAATTTTTTCTTTTTTCCCCTCGTGTAATTGTGTTTTTATCAATTTCCGCCTCTTTGCCGCTGTTAGCTGCTTAGTACTTATTTAGCCATGACAATGACTGCTTTTGACGGGGTCTATACAATATAATTTGAGCTGAAGCGTCTTGCTAACTAGTTGAGTAAGCAGGCCAATTTAGCAACTTGATTAAGAGTTTAATTTAATTATCAAAATTGAGTTTATTTACACGCGTTTCTATCGAAATGTTGTTTATTTGATTTTCTCTGATGTTATGTCATATCAAATGGGGGAACCTCGAGTTCAATTTGGTTTTGATGCGTACAAATTGTGAATTTATTATGTACCTACCAAATATTGTTATGTCGGCCAGGTATTCAAACCGTAATCGTAACCGGAACCGTTATCCAAAACAGCCGATTGAATTTTGAAAACGCCATCGTACCGTTATCCAAAACAGCCGATTAAATTTTGAAAACGCCATCGTACCGTAACCGAAATATTTTCTTTTAGAAAAACCGATAACCGTTATAATTTTTACGAAATAATCGAATTGAAACCGATATATTTATACCGGTACGGTTTCGGTTTTTTTTTTCTTTGCAATCTTACATATTCTTTCATGTTGTGCTTTACATTCCGTTATTCTGTGAAGCATTATCACTTACATAGCACAGTGGGGCCATCTGACTTCTTACCTGCAACATTCAAAACTTTCGAAGGAGTAAAGATATTTTCAAAATTGTAACGCATCTGTCTGAATCTATGGGCATATATAAAGGCGTCTTCCAGGACGATGTGTAGATAAAATAACGGGTAGGAAATAAAAGTGCAGGAAAATAGGACTACTATCAAAAAGACGTACCACTATAAAGGCAAATGCAGGAACTAAAATAAACCCCTTAGCTCGTTCGGGATATCCGAATCAAACTAGACCTTCTGGTACGTCGAAACACGAAACTCTCATACCGGTGGTTTTGTGGTCACACCAATATTTCCAAGAATGGATTTGCCAGAGCCATATTGAAGCATTAGAAGACACACTTTAAAAGCTACTACATACTAAGAGAAGGGCAAATAAACAGTTTCTCGGCTCCTCTTATTTAAATAGGTTCTAGGAGAAGCCCTTTCCAACCTTGACGGAGCAGCCCAAGGTTCTCCTATAAAATTATTATTGTTAGTGCAGTTTGCCAAGGCTATCACTTGGTAAGTTACTTTACTTAATTATCGTTGCTCTCCCTACTCTCAAAAACCCCATGCACAGACAGCTTAGACATTGCATGTGTGTGCGCCGCTTCGGCCAGTCAGGTCATGGCAACATGCAACATGCGGCACATTTGCCACATCGCTCTAGCTCACACATTTACTAACTCAATTATTTAGCCACACTGACATATAGCACAAAACTCTACTCAATTTTACATGTGGCGACCCTCTCTAGATGTGGCAGCTGCTGGCTCTGGGCACCACACAATGCGTTCACTTTGCCTTCTGTTGAAGCGTGACGTTTAAGTCTCGTCTAGAGGTCCGCAAATGTTGCAACTTGGTGGACTGACATTGAACTAAATTTACAGCAGCTACTATGAGAAGATCGCTCGTGCAAAAACTTGGTCACACCCAACCATAACTATATAACCATACTGTACTTGGTACTTGCAAAGACAAAACTCATTGTTTTAAATGGCATGGAGGAGTTTGTGGCATGAGTCATTCATTGAAGTCGTGGTTCCGCTTCAGCGTGTAAGACAACAAACAGCCAATCAGCCAGTTTATGCCACTTTACGCTAGGCAACTGTCTGTTTAAAAATGCAAAAAAGTATAAATGTTGGTGTCAATGTCCTGCTTTAAAAATGGCGAAACTATAAAAAAGTACCTCTAACCATAGTCGTTATAAAGCACATAAAATTTCACGCTTTTAACGGCTGTGTTCTGTGCAGCGACTGGTGTATGCAACATGTATCGCTTATATGACGTATCACTTATATAAAGTTATTGCTTATATGCAAACAAAAAGCTAGTTTCAGTGCATATATGCAATCGAATAGCTGTTTTATCCTATTTTGGTGAACAAAAATGATTAAAATAAAAATAAAAATCAAAAAAATATTAAAGCTTGCTATTATTTGTTCCCAAAACTGAGCACAGAGTCTGGCAACACCTACTAATAGGAAAGGGGAACCGGAGGAAGATGAAGAGGAATAGGATCTACCTACAGAGGGGCAAAGAGGTTGTGAGCGAAGCGAGAAGGGGGCGGAAGATAAAGAGGAGCTGAAAAAAGAAGAAGAAAAAGGGGAAGGAAAATGGGAAGAGGAATTTATTTTCCAGGTAATGGAAATGGTAAAATTTGGGTTGAAATGGTATTCAGTGTCGATTTCGTCTTTGGGTTGTGATTAGGTTGTCCCTGCCACAGTTGCCTCCACCGACATCCGTAGCATGGTTGCTTTCATATGTTCTTCAATGACTATATGTAGCGGTGTTAAATTCATTAGAACTTCCCATGCAGCTGTGGGGCAGGTTCTCATTGTCCATAATATATGTACATACACAGGCCAGCCTCTGTATTTACATAAGTTCGCTCTTGACTGAGGTCACCTTCGCTCTTGCTTCCCAGGCAATCAATCAAGTGACATACTGTTGATTTTAATTTCGCTCTATTATGCGAGTGTTTCGTGGAAATGGGCTTATTGGCATGGTTTTACTAGCAAAAATCAAATAAGCAACATTTTATAAAGCTATAACTATCTACAACAAAGGTAGGCTTTGAAAATTTATATGAGTAACTTTTTTTCTAAACTAAATTTTGAAATCGATAAAACGTTTTCTTAGTTATTCCAGGCCCGTATTAGTTGCAGAAATGATATAAACGGTGTGCTTTAAGTAAAATATACTGTACATCAGTGGTCGGCAGAAGCAGCAGCGAAGTACTGCACCATCTTAGCTCTGCTCGGTCGCTGCCGACGCAGCAAGTTTTTCTCGGTTGAAATTGCTCCACAGTTCGATAGCTTTGCTCTGCTGTTAAAGGTGTTTGCAGTCGCTGCCGACCACTGATCTACAGTATTGTGTTTTGCTAGTTCCTTATTACGCAACAGTTTTCTAGATTTTTTTTTTATAATCATCTGGCAACTTTAGTGCGCTTTGCCTTTTTAATCATAAAAATTAAACAAAAACAAAATTTTTGAAATTTTTAAATAAAATATTAAAATCAAGTGCTCTGCGACTTTTTCGCTATTTGAATGTTGTCTACTACTAAAGAGTATGTATAAAAAGTATACAAAAGCTTAATAGTGTGTCTGCTACCAAATACTGCTAAGCAATTTTAAACTTAATTCTATTAGCTTATATCTGTTTATTTTGTATTACCAACTATGGCGCCCGCGTTTTTCAAAAAGTTTTTAGTCTTCTTCAGGTTGTTGCACAATTTCTTCACTCTTTAGTTTATTATCAACTTGACAATTATGTACTTATCTTTATTCTAATAATCATGTTTCTTCTTCTTTCTTTACAGTGGTGGTAATCCGCAAACTACAACTGCCGGCCCATCAACTGGTAATGTGGCAAATGCTACAACACTGGGTGGTGGCAAAACTTCAAGCAATAACATGTATACCACCCGCCAATCTGTAAGCACTACAACAGGTGTTCTTATGGTCGGACCAAATTTTCGTGTTGGTAAAAAAATTGGCTGTGGTAATTTTGGCGAATTGCGTTTAGGTAAGTTGACATATTATGTTTTTATAATGGCATAGCATAGAAAAAGTCGAATGGGTTTGTAAAAACTTCCGAAAGAATAGCACAGTGTTGGAAAAGCTATCACGTTTCATTGGGCAGCCGCGCTTTGTTAACCCTAAAACGTCATCCTTCATCAGAAATGACTACGCGCGCCGTAAGACGTTATTGTACAAAAAAACAAGGATGACGTCCAGGGTTAAAGTGATTATAGTACATGATTAAGCATAAGTGTGCATTGGATTAGACAACACAACTTTCCATAATCCGAAATTTTGTTTTTGGCATGGAATCAAAATCTAAGTGAAACTGCGGTACGATTAACAAAGACGATAGTTAAGGTAGTGGATTTCGCCAAACACTGGAATTGACAGTTTTGGCTATTGGTTGAAATTCACGCCCATCATGGGCGTTGTTAAATGAAAGATACTTCCAATTTGGTAAAATGGAAGTTTTGTTTCTTCTTCTTAACTGGACATTACAAACCGTTACCGGGTTACGCTCTGATGTAGAGCATTTCTCTAGGCGTCTCTGATTTGCGGGCGTTTTCTTCAATCAACTACCTGCTCCTTCAAGCGGTGGTATGGTCTGCCCCTTCATCGCTTGTCTTCGACAACCGCATTGAAGCCCTTTCTTGCAGTAGCTCCTTCATCCATACGCTCAACACGACGTAGCCAGCGGTAGCGCTGGATCTTAATTCGCTTGACTATTTCAATATCATCGTAGAGCTCATAGAGTTCATCGTTCTATCGCATGCGGTAGTCGTTGCCAACGCGTAAAATACCATAGAATTTACGAAGTACTTTCCGCTCAAACATTCCAAGGACATTTTCATAAAGCAAAAGAAGGTTAGTTTCGTCTGGCGTCTGTGCTACTCATTTGTCTACTGAAACCAAAGTAACATCTACTTAGGCGATTGGGATTCTCCGCTTGATCTCCATGTTGACATGCCAAGTTAGAGAAAATGCTTGGCAACATCAAGTGAATACTTTTCAACATTCATCTTAGAATCCCACCGCTGTATCTCTGTACTCGAAGAAAACATATACTTTTTCTTGCTCTCATTAACAGCTAAACCCAACATGGCAGATTCCCTTCCATTAGCCGCAAAGGCTCCGGTAACCGCTCGCTTTGTACGACCAATGATATCAACATCTTTTGCGTATGCAAGCAACTGGATACTCTTATAGAACAAAGTCCCGTTCCTTATTACTTCGCCCTTGCGCAACACACTCCATCACAAAGTTGAAGAGGTTGCAGCAGAAGGCATTGCCTTGTCCTGAAGCCACGCTTCGTATCAAAAGGCTCGGAAAAGTTCTTTCACGTCATTCTGCTTAGTTGCAACAACTTGGCCAGGATTCCAAACATAGAAGTCCAAAAAGAGAAGTTTTCTACGTCGTGATAATTGCCAAATGTACCCAAAACTAGTGGTAGCGCAGCAGTCGTATTGCGAATGCAAATTAAAGTTATACATTTTTTAATTCAAAATCATTTATCATTTCTCTCACTATGATTTAAATGAGTTACTGAGCTGTGTCACAAATATATATAAAACAGTCATGTTCTTCCATAGCCCGTATGTACCGAACACTTGAACATAATGCCAATAGCAACTGAGAAAACGTTCGTGAACATTTTTTATTTTTATTAATTTTGCTTATGATTTGGCAAAATATATGCATAAAAATTATATTCTGCACTTCTTATGGAAATTCCCTACACAACGATATAAGTTTCACCCATATTTGTTTCCATATAGTTGGTGGAAAAGGGGTCCAAACATTTTCCTTAGCCTATTAATATAATAGATAAATACCAACCTAGTACAAAAGATTTAGCATCGTAATATTCTAACATTTCGAAAGTTGTCCAACGATGCGTCAATTTTAGATTTCAACATTGTGTGCTGTGCCGAAAATATCGGAACGACTGAGTTCCTTAATAGAGCTTTTGCACTCTTACGACAACGCAAAATAAGACGACCCAGAAACGAGGGAAGATATATATTAGGAATGATTCCGAAATCCTTGGTTATTTACCATCTGCTTAAATCTCGTAGGACAGTACTTCCAGCACGCTGTCTTCATTCCGCAATAGCAGTATTGAAAACGTCTCTTCCATATATAGTTAATGCATATGAGTCCAAAAACAAGCAGCCTTACAATTCTTATCAATACATACGACCAAATTTCGTGTGAAGTGGAATTTCCAATAGCTGTCAAAACTAACCTACTTTACAGAACTTACTGCTAAGAGGAAACCCCTGACGTCCACAAGTTTTAACCAAGAACTGGGCCAAAAATTCTTGACTGTCTATTATCAGCAACATCTCCAACTCATTAGACATTTATAACAGACAAAAGAGTAAAAAGCCGTTATATATGTGGGTGTGCATATGCATATATGCATGCATGTAGTTGCCAGCGCCAAATAGCTGTAAATATGTCGTAAATTATGTTTATGACTCAAAGCCAAGTTTTTGTTTTTTTTTGTTTCTGGTTGGCATGCAACTGATGGTAGCAACTTCGTGTGTGTGTGAATGTCAGTGTGTGTGTGTGAATGTCAGTGTGTGTGTGTGAATGTCAGTGTGTGTGTGTGTGTGTGAATGTCAGTGTGTGTGTGTGTGTGTGAATGTCAGTGTGTGTGTGTTTTGGGTAGCCATTTTAGTGTTACTTCCTTTCAATGTGCATTCCTTTTCATGGCGGCGCTCAGCTGCCAAGAGCCACAACTACAACAATTACAACAACGTCGAACAAACCACAATAAGAACGTTCTGTTTTTTCTTCTTCTTTCATTTTTACATATACAAGAACAGAAGAAGAAGAAGAAGAAGAAGAAGAAGAAGAAGAGTATAATAATGCCATTCCATTCCGACATCTGTTTTGTTCGCGTCACCAACGTCGACGACGCCGTCACTTTTGCTTTGTTTGCTAAATGCGCTTTTATAAAGTTTTGTTTCTTTTTGTTTCTTTTCTTTTCTTTTACTGTTTTTTACTTTTACATTTTAGCTTTGATGGTGCTTCGCCCTTTTTTGTATTCTCCTTGGCATTTCCTTTATGTGTTTTGCCCCCTCTCTATTTACTTAATTTGCATAAGATGGTATTTTTTGTGTGTGCAAATTTTTGTGTAAATTCTTATTGTCTTGTTTGGTGCCAACAGGTAGCGCCAGTGTTGTCGTGCGGCAGGCGAGAAGTTGTTAGCTTTTCATAAGTGTAGTGGAGTTTGGTGGTATTGGCGCCCGCCTTATGGCGTGACGCTCGTAGTGCGGTATTCCGAAGAATACAAAATGCTCAAATATGAATTTCAATGATTCACATCAACAGTTTGGTTAGGATTGGGTCTTTCCGCCCGGTTTTGAGTCGTTAAGACGCATTTGGTTTATAATTTATTGTCTATCTGGGACAATAGAGTTTCCGATAATTGTAAATATTTATTTTGTCTCCTTCAAAATATGCCCTTTTGAAGCGATACACATATGCCAACTCTTTTTCGAATCATTAAACCATGCCTTGTAGGCGTCGGCCGGTATGTCCTTCAGCACCCTCAGCGAATTTTCTTTTATGGTGTCAATTGTGTCGAAATGGGTTTCACGGAGTGGCAACTTACATAGTTTTGGGAAAAAAAGTCACTGGGGGCCAAATCATGCGAATACAGCGGTTGGTCGATGATATTGAATGGGTTTTCGGCCTTATAATCATTCTAAAGAGACCTGCTCACGATGAGGTTTTTGGAGGAAATTAAGCTCTCTCAAATTTAAACGTGCTATTTCAAGACCGATGTTTAGCTCACGTGCTATCTTTTATAACACTTGTATGACGATTTTCGAACACGATTTCTTTCACCTTTTTAATATTATCGTCAGTGGTAGATTTCGAAGGACGTCCGGAATGAGGCATATTAAAGCAGTTTAAATTACAATTTCCGGAAACTTTCTTTCATATAGATCTACGCCTAACTTGTATAAATATAAAAATATAAAATTCCGGCAGCAGTCTGTTGCGCAGGTCGCTGAGAGTTTCGCTGCTTCTGGGAATAACCTTTAAGATGGTACTCTCAATTCTGCAAAAAATTTTGAGCATGAGACTTACTTATTTGACTAGCGACACTTTAGATAATAATAGGTCGGCGTAAGAGATGATGAAATGTTTGATGGTTTGAACATCGATGTTTTGCCGATGCGTCGTGCGAGAACATCGGAAAGCTACAGCCCAACCATATTTGCTTTCTATGCATCCATGTAAATTTATTAAACTAGGAGGCTTTAATAAAGCTCAGAAACCGTCCAATGTTAACTCAAAGAGCTCATATTCTGAGTCAGGGCTGCAAACTTGATCCGAAACGCGGTATTATCGCACTTCGAGTCTTAACCGGAAGAATTTCTGGCTACATATAAATACACTAAGCGAAAATTCAGTGTGGTACCGATTACTTCACAATAAAGCAACGTTTTTAGGTGAAACCTGCACCATTCGAAAGATAAATTGCTTGCGGTTTGTAGAATATACGTTTCAACTGGATACGTTGCGTTTTAGTCAAAAAATGTATTTGAAGTAACAAATGTACTGTATACGTTAAATAAAAAACAACAACAAAAACTACATTGCACACACAAACGTTGTTATTACGTGGTTACTTTTCTCTTCTTCGTAATAAGCTGTTATGAGAGCGTCTATTAAGACGTCGAATGGATCTCTGTCCATTCTAAATTCGTAGACAAATCTTTATAGAACAGTGTTGCCACTGCCTTCAGCAGCACGGAGCATCTACAGTAGTGACAGTTGGTATTTTTTTTTTGTGTGTAAGTAGCATTAAAATATAAACGAACTTTTTGCTATTGCTGTTAATGAGACATTACTTATACGAGAAGCCCATATGATGTTGCAATTCATTGGCAAACAGTTGCGAAATGCTTTTGCAAATTGCTAAGCTAGCGTGTCTATGTCTCTCTCCCGCTCTCTCTGTCGTCGTAGCCCCTGTTTTAGATATATTGCTCCTAAAGCACCTTGTACATAGAGTCAGAGCAGTCACTGATCGTGCCCAACTGATTAAGTCGCGCTTTGTCTTGGTGGTTTTCTTTGTGTTTGCTGTGCGGGCACAACCCTGGTCCGGTTTGGTTTGCACTGCGTCACAATTGTTTGCCCAGTCCGATCTATAAGCTTTTTCTCGTTGTTGTTGTTGTTGCGGTTATTGTCTAGCTGTTAACCACACGATCTTTCGAATTTGTCGCTGTTATAGATGCATATACATAGTACATATACACATGTATGGGAGTATATATCATTTTGCGCTTGTTAGTGGGTTTTGGCGCGCGCGAATTTTGTCTTTGTTTACGATAACTGATGATTCATGTCGAAAGATTCAAGCTGTGTCGTACACGTACATAAACATATTAAGATAAACTTACTATAAGGCGAGATACACACGCTGTTCAGCACTTTTTATCGCAGTATTGAATTTCAATGGGCTACAATAATAAAACTTAGTTTATGTTAACAAAAAACTGGAATTTTCTGTAACGCGTTATGGAAATCATTTAAAGTTGAGTTTTATATAAAATCGTTGGTCGTTTTGTGTAGATCTAAGAGTGACGTGAAATTATCGTGTGAGACGTCATTCTTATTGGAAAATAAACATTGTTTGTAACTACAACCTTTCGAATGCGAAAAATTGTATCACTTTTGCATTTCTTATCACGATTTCGTCAAATTTGGTATCAAATAGTACAGTTAGAGTACGCGAAACAACGAAACGAATTTTTTAAGACCACAAGCTTAACAATTTTTGTGAATGACTGCACGAGTGAAAAAGACCTTTTTAATGTCAAAAAGCACAAACTAAACTAAAAAAATATAATTTCGAGTTTCGTGTGAGAATGGCTCTCTTCAATGAGCGAAACGAAACGAAAAAGAACTTTTCGTTTTGTATGATTCCATTATATATGTAGGTACAGTACTGGCTTTCAACTATTATAACTTGTCCCTTTAAGATTAACTTTTGTTATAAGAAATAAAGAGCAATTTCAAACTTCTAGCTTATGTAGAAAGGTTACCAAAAGTATAGGGGGCTGTTCATAAATTGTGAACTTGTCACAATTTGATGACTTTCCCACCTAATGCGACGTTAGAAATCGTTATAGCAAAATAACTAAAACCTTTTTAGCTTCCTAATTGCGACGTTACTTTTTAGGAGCAATCGATTTGAAATGGTCAATTTTAATACTAAACTGACAGAAAATGGTATTTAGCTTTGAGCTTGCTCTATTCCTCTTAACGACTAAATTATCGATTAGAATATGAAAACTATAAATTTTCGCATATAATTGCTGTGTAAATTAGTATGTGCGACTATATTATCGATTAAAGCTTCCTTATATCGATTACTTCCTAATATTATTACCAAACCTGCGTAATTCTTTCAGTTGTTGTGTTGCTAAATATTCATTTACTTAACTATTTCTTTTGCCTCTAATCGGTTCAATCACATCTCTTATAGCATACATATGAGTGCTGCCACGTTTCTATTGCCTTTAACCATTTAACCTATAGTTGGCCTAACACTCCATTACAAGCAATCTCCACAATATCCTTTGGCACATCCACAAACTAAGAGACCAAACGCTGTCAGGAGCCCCTTGGTCTCGAGAGCTCACAGCATCTGTTGTCCCTCCTAGGAGCAAGAACGACCGCGTGATTCGAAGTTATTGTTCAACAATTCAATGAAAAGTTAGTTTAGTTCTAACGAACTAGTTCAGAGCTGGTTTTATTCTTATATATCATGGGCGTGCCTAGGGCGTAATTCCGACTCGACTGTCGTTGTTTAGTACCTGCCGCAATTGTACCACATCAATGAGCTTGAGATGGCGCTAGCGTAGATGCATGCTAGATGGCGCTAGCATAAGCACACGCTAGACACAACCATAAGAGGTCACGCAATGCGTGCATTGTACGTCATTTCTCCGAAAGTGTTAACATATAAATGAGCGTGATGACAGTGATTCACATTTTATACAGCCGTGGTTCACATTTTCCCAACTAACTTAAAATTCTTGCAATAACCAACAATTTCGATGTTTCACATGTGTCACGGCGTCCCGTGATTAGTATTACAGTCAAACCTGTCAAGTTGACCACCCTCATATGCTGACCAATAAAACCAAAAACTTGTAATATAATTTTTCTGATTTTCAGTTGAAGAACACTTATAGAAGATTTTGTATGTTGCCACATAATATGTAATTTTTGTGAGTTTTTAAATTCAACTTGTACATTTACGCCGATTTCACTATGCTACAAATTTGCCTCATTGCATTGAAAGGCGTATGGCTAATACATACTTTTCCGGCTATTCAATCAAATTGTCTATTTCGAACTTACATAACAACTTTGCATTTCGCCACCGATAATTTCGCAACACTCGAAATCTCTCATTTATTTCAAATAGCCATAATTTGAAAACGAATAGAATAGAAAATCAAAAACGGTTTCCGGTTTCGAAATTGACCGAAAATGGTGTGTTTGAAATACACGCTTTTTTTTGTTGCATAGTTTGACTTTGAACAATATTGGAGATATCTTTAATGGAGTTGCGAGTGATAACTCAAAGAATATTACTGTATGTGATAGATACCACCGAGTCTTCAGAAGCAGCGACCGATGGCTTTTCCCCTGCCAAAGAAAATCTAACAGAAATTGTAGATTCAATGTGAAAGCAAAAATTACAAGGAAAACTGCTGAGTCTATATTTTGAAAACAACCTCACATAACATATAGGGAAGAAATGTGTTTTTTTTTTAATCAAAAAGATAAATAAATAGTGTTGAAACCGTGCGCGTACAGTTCTGACTGTATATCGAAAAGCACAGTTGTGTGTATATTTCTCTGCTAAACGTGCACACAGTTTGAGAAGCACTGTAAACGAATGAACTTTAACAGTGCGCTCACTGTTACAGCGCTGTTAAAATAAATTTGGTTTATAATTGCCGTTTGCCTATTGTGAAAAAGATTTGTGTGAGATTTTTTGATGACGTGCAACACTTAAATGTGTGATATCATTTTTATTAATTGCACTCTACATACTTATATATATATTTGTATATAATGTACTCTATATATATTTATAAATGATAAAATATACACTGCCTGACGTTCAATGGCCGCACACAGACTTTGGTCTTTTTTTAACATTTACCTTTTCTCTGATTTTAAGTATTTGTTGTGTCTGTGCAATAAAAATGACATAATTTGTGACACACGCCCATTTTTATTTTTATTTTTATATGCAAAAAGCGCAATATATTCTGTTGATGTTTATTACAATTGCCCAATTTTCAAAAAAAAAAACTAAAAATAGACGCTCAAAAACAAAACAAAAGAATTGTGCAGTAAAAGCCACTAAATTTTGACAGTTTGCGCGTTTTTCAGACCGCGTTTTTTTCTCATACCTCTTTCCTCTTTAATATTATGTTTTTTTTTGGCCTTTTTATGCAACATTCGCGTGGGCGTTTGCTATTTGATTTGAAAATTTCCTTCGTTTCTATGCGCTGTTTTCTGAGCACACGCCCTACAAGTCGCAACTTAAGCATTTCCCTTCTTTTCGCTGACTTGGCCATCAAATTTTATTAGCTTTTAGGCCCGGCCTACTAACTTGGGCATAACTAATTTCATTGTTGATTGCATTTGAGCCGAAAGTTGTGGGGAAAAAGGTTTATTATATACATATCCATACATATTCTACTCGCAAACTGTTAAAACGTGCGGCTTTTTATTGTGTTAGGTCATGAATTTGGTTTCTAGTTAACGTTATTGCTCGACTTTAATTATATGCATATGGACACACTTTAGCAGGCATATCGAAGCGTTAATTAGCAAGTATAACAGTTGAGCTGTTATAATAATGATTTAATAATATGAAACTGAAGCGTGTATTAACGGCCTTAAAGGTTGTGCGGAACCAATATATATATTATTTTTTGTAATTTTTATAAAACATTCTCCCAGCCAGTCTCGATTTACGTCATCAAAAAAGTTGTTCCTTAACATGTAAGCATTACGTGAATTCATTCAGTTGTTTTGTGAGAGTTATCTAGATAAGTCATATAGAAAAATGTGAGAATCTTTCCGTATGTAAAAGCGAATGAAATGGTATGGTATCGTATTGTATCGTATGGCATCGTATTGTATCGTATGGTATCGTATGGCATCGTAGTTTGACGTGTTCATAACTACTGACGCATAGGTTTTAATCGCTAAACAACTCAATGCTGATCTTGAATTAAACATTTGTTACCATATAAACATAGTGGAAATAACTATGTTTTCAACGTAATTTCAAACCTGTCATTCCGGACAGAGCTCCGATTGAGCAACGTTAAACGTTCAACAACCCAGGGATGGAGTAACCACCGAATACAATTTCATGCAGAACTTTAGTACCATTATAAGTAACAAACGGGCATGAACAAACTTAGAGGAGATGCATCCTATGAAAAGGCTTACCATTGTTTGTTACATTTCTGAACAATGAGGGCACCGGACTTAGTGTTACAGGACCCCGGGTATACTTCTCTGAAGCTATAGACATACACGCAAGCGTTTTCCAAGCTGTAGGCCGATGTGCGGACATAAACTTTGGAAATAAATTACCAATATAGGAAGATTATATATATATAGGATTTATCAGTCTAAACTTTATCATCACGCATTAGGGGCCTAAAAGAGGTCGCTTGAACTAGAATAAACAGATGGAAAACCCGAACTAACACTTCGGGGGTTACCCAGCCAAACCAAAATTCCTGATAAGAAACATGCGAACAAACTAGCAAGAAATAGTGCTGCAAATCGCCTGATGGCAGCAGAGCCATTTTTTGGCCTAGGAAGTCATATGCTTAAACAGCTACTAAGAGAGGAGGACATGAGAACTCCGATAGGAAAATAAGTTCAAGATAAATAAATAGAAGAAGAAATAAGCAAGAACCTACTTACTGGACACTGCAGACTAAAGGGACACTTAACCAAGCAGTGCATCCCCAGCAAGAACACCTGTAGGTCTTGTGATCAGGAGGAGCAGTCGTCGCGGCATGTGCTCGCCAAGTGCGACGTAGCCCTAGGCAGACAATGCCTGACCCAATTAGAACCACCCCAAATAATGAGACCCATAGGACTATTGGGAGAGCTTTAAGCTAGTTAGGAGGCACAAGTCACTGCTTCCCATTAACATATTATTATTACGTGTTTGATAATTTCATATGAGGCACTGTTCTGTTACGAATTCCACAAAAATATTTTGAAGACTAAGCTTATTTAAGCACATTAAAGGTTTTGTTTCTCCAAAGGCAGAGGGTTATGGTTTGTGACGTCTTAGTAAAGCTCAAACGATACTGAAAATATTGAAATATTGTACTTAGGCAGTGTAATACTTTGTTTTCACCATAATAAAGCTAACGTTATTTGGAAGATTTATGCATGTCAAAGATCGTGATGTTATTTCAATATTTTGATTCGTAGTTTCCGCAAGTTTCAGTTATCTGTCAAAACATGAGTTTAACATTGTTTTGCAGTTTTTTGTGACTTATTCAAACTGTTCATGATGGGGTTCTATGGACAAATCGCGTTATTTAATCTTTAAATAAATGTTCCACAAAGATATTTCATTTCTTTATAGACTTTTTAAGAACTATTTTGATATTTTTTAAATATATATATATTTCAAATTTTCTTTTATAATGCAACTTTTCGTGGCGTTAGATTTTTAAATGTTTTGTCTGGTGCGCGGAGTTCACAGCACATAGCTAGTTAACAGTTTGTAAGTTAACAGCTTGTAAGTTAACAGCTTGTAAGTTAACAGCTTGTAAGTTAACAGCTTGTAAGTTAACAGCTTGTAAGTTAACAGCTAAGTTCACAGCTTGTTATTTAACAGTTTGTAAGTTAACAGCTTGTAAGTTAACAGCTGAGTTCAAACCTTGTAAGTTAACAGTTTGTAAGTTAACAGCTTGCAAGCTAACAGTTTAGTTCAAAGCTTGTTAGTTAACAGCTGCAGCCACAGCCATAGCCGTTACAACATTAACAAATACAGTGGAGTCGCGATAGAATGAACACTCGGTTATGTGAACACTCGTAAGAGTGAACAAATCATTTTTTACATTGACTACTCTAAAGAGTCTCAAAACCTTGTTTTTAACCAAAAACAGACTAAAATCTCAGCATTCTTTAAAAAACATTAAACGTAATTCATTATCTTTTTCATTTATTGAATTTTATGTTGCTATTCAATCAAAATGAATTTTATGTACTAAATTAGTTAACTTATGCGATGATATATTATATGTCATTTGAAACATCATCCATGAAGGCAATTTTATGTTAAAATTAGAAATTAATTTATTTTTTGTTTTTTAAATAAATAAAAGGACATCGCGACTAGATTTGTGCATAATGTTATTTAAACACATCATAAAATGTCGAATCGATAGAGTGAACAGTTTTAATTAGTTCACAGTATCGCGACTGCACTGTATAACAGTTGCGCCGACAATGCCGTTGTTTGCTTCAAGCATTACAGTTTTGTGAGCACTTGCCTAACATTTGTAGGCCATACAGTTTGAGTGCTTAAAGTTTGACATTCAACATTTGCGTTTGTTTTCATTTGACGGCAAATAAAAATATTCCCTTGTTTACATTATATTTTGCATTTCAACGCAAATCATTAATTTAATTGACACATAAATATATTAAAAGAAAAACATTTAATTGCATTTTCTTTGAATTTGTGGTTTGTGTGTGCACTAACATTACATTATATTTTTATATACATTTATTATATTATATTTTTGTGTAATCGTTTCCAATTCTAAGCTGCTGGCCTGAGCAAAGTCAGTAAAACTCCGTCTCTCTCTCGCTGTCGACTCATTTTTGTTGTTTACATTGTTTGTACTTACTTTACAGTAAACACAAATGGCAAATGCAAACTTTTGTTGTTGTACTCGCGAGAAAACACAAATTAACAACAAAAAATTATTACCCTGCGGTATAAGTTTACAATTTGAAATACAAATAGATTCATTTATGTGCATATATGTATACTCATATGCTTGTATTTATAGTGTAATCAAAGTCATGCGCCTTGAAACATGCACACAGTCATTTGTACACATAGACAGGGTGCTTTTTCATGTGTGCAGAGTTCCAATTAGTAGTTGTTGTAAATAAATAAAAAGACGACAATTCCTTCAAAAGTATCCATCGGGGTAAGGGTTTCTAAAACTCGAGAACCACTAACCCAAATGAGTTCTTATTTTTACCAAATAATCGTTTCGTGTGCAGGAAGGTTTCTCTTCAGTTTGTGTCCGGTAGGTAGTCAGTATCAGCTATATTCTTAAGTGACAATGCAGCACATACTCCTGCGGATCGAATTCAAAACATGCAAGGGAAAAGAATAAATGAGAGTCAACGCATTACCGATGCGATTAGATTAACCAATCGACAAAGAATGAAAGTGACTCGCGTATTAACATTCGCCTACGAACCCGATATATTATTACTAATTACAGCAGGCATATGCAAGTTAGTATTGGTGACAAGGACAAAGAATGCATTCATTGCCAAGCACTAAAATTTAAGAATGAAACGGCAGGGATCTGTTGTGCTACAGGAAAAGTTATATTGATGAGGAAGGGGAACGGGAAGAGGAATATGGTCTAAATTGAGGGGCCGGCACGAGGTCACCGAACCATGTAAAATGTCTTCAAATGTCTTCACACATATTTTAAGTGACACATCCCGATCTGGTTCGCTCTTAAAGTTTTATATAAAAACTACATAACAATAAAACTTGCATAAAATAATCGATTAGTTAGGCGCTTCTTACATGAAGCGAGATTTTCAAGTGATAAAGTGAAAAAATCTCTCGCATAATCTCGCTTATTATTAGAATGCATTCTAATATGAAGCAAGTCGCAAAGAGTGTTGTGGGTTCTGATTCGAGCGGATCTTAATTGCTATTTAATTGCTCATCCAATTTTGGAAATGAAATCAAAATTTGCTTTTTGATGTGCAACATTTATTGGCGAGTCTTATGGGTCAAACGCTCACGCTTGTGTGTGTGCTGTGTGAGCAGCGTACACAGAAGAGCGAGAAGTTTGCACGTTTGTTTTTGTGATCTGTGTTAGCAGTAAGAGCGAACAGAAGAGCATGCTTTTATTTGCGCTAGCATTGTCGGCCACTGGATGGCGCCACATTGTTCCAAGTTGGAAAGAATTAACAGCTTGTTTTGTTGTGTGTGCTGTTTACAACTGCCCATCCCATGATGGGCTGGTTTCTTCAAAAAAAAAAAAAAAAAAATTTATTTATTTGTGTTGGATGTTTTTTCTTGCGGAATATTAAAAAGAACTCCCGGGATATTTTACAATTGCTACATAAATAAGTGAAATAGGAGATTTGGTTCGTTGTTCTGTTCAATTCAAAAAACATAACCGAAATAAGGTTGCAAATGATTCGTTTCAAAATATTCGACAACATTTTGCATCAGTATCAAATAATCACATTGGCTCAACAAAAGAAAAAAAAAACAAAAACACCCTGTATATGTGACTAGATGTTAACTTAATGACGACTCTATCAATGCTTGAATGTTGTCGTCTAGATTTCGTGCTGCTGCTTCACCATTCATATGCGCCTTTTGATAAGGTTGCTTTCACTCGCTACTTTTACCACTCTCCCTCCTCTAAGAATATGACACAATTTCGCACATGGGCGCTCGCATTTGTTATATTTCAATACTGTTGAGTGTCATTTTATTTTAAATCAAATTTATAAAGAAAATATCGTTTTCTTTTTTTCGCATTAATGGGACAGGTCGTCGCATGTGTTGCTTTGGTGGTGTTGGTGGGCGTGCCGCTGAAAGTGTAACAGGTAGGCGTGGCACGACTGAAACTTGCATGCAACCATTCAGCATGAGCGTTGAGTCTTTATGTGTGTGTGTGTGTATGTGCGTGTGCGTGTGTGTGACTCTTAGGCATGGGTTGGGTTATCAACTGTTATAATGTTATATCTTAGACATAATCTAACCAATTTGTATGCTCTTTTCTTTTACAGGCAAAAATCTTTACAACAATGAACATGTAGCAATAAAAATGGAGCCTATGAAGTCAAAGGCTCCGCAACTACACTTAGAGTATAGGTTTTATAAGCTATTAGGATCACATGGTATGTTAAAATATTTTTCAATTGCCCCCAAAACTTAATACACACTAATCTAAATCAAAAACTAACTATAATTATGCAAGCATATTACAAAGTACAATCTATCTCTTAAAGAGACAGTGGTCGGCATATATATTCTAACGAAACTTATTTGCGAATAACGGGCTTTCTCTGCTAAGAACTGCCAAATATAGGTGATAAAATGAGTCCCAAAAGAAAGAGCGTATTTTCAGCAATATTATGCTGATCAAATTGTGCTTTCTCTATCTACTGATAAGAATGCAACAGACAACGAACCTTCTTTTGACATTTGTACTTTGTGGAAGTACTCAAAATCAATATGACGTCACCAACTTGCCGAGATTAGGTGCTTAGCGCAAAACAACGTTCACTGAAGATAGAATCCTTCTACGGGAATTTAAGAAAAATATTCATCTATAGCCACTATCTGCGGCAGATCAATGGTATGAATCGGCCAAGAATCCAATCAGTGAGGTTTCAGGACATAAAAAGGGAGATACCTTACATATGAAATGTGAACAATCTTAAAAGATTCGCTTTCGCAAAAGAACATCAGCACAAGCCAAAAGACTTTTGAAGAAGCGTTCGATGAACAGATGAATACTACTTTGAGTACAGGCATAAGGCAAAAAAATATCCCCGTTTGTCAAAAAGTGAGTCATGATGGAGGCGCTGTCATGTTCTGGGGATGCATTGCCTACAATAGGTTGTGTTACTTTGTTCACGTCGACGGCACGATACCCTAAACAATAACGCTTCTCCCTTTACGGAGACGCGCTGATTGGAGAATCACTTAGCCTGCAAGAGCATAATGCCCACTGCCACAAAAGCAAGTTGAGCAAGAATCAAATTATTGAAGGGTGATGTTGTGAAAACTCTCAGTGTCCAGACTTAATGTTAACGAAAACATATGATCTCTTATGAGACGTAAAAGAATTGCTTCTTGGTATAAAACCTGTAAAGAAACAATTTCCGAGTTCACTTCCATTTGGAACGATATCCTTACAAATCCTTCATAGTTTAGTGAACTCAGCTCCAAGACGTTGTCAAAAAGTTATTAAAGCTAAAGGGGGATATACTTTTTCTTAACGCTCATCAAAATAAGTTAAGTTATAAGTTTTATTTCTTTAATCAAAAACACTTGTCGAAATACTTATGCCAACAGTTGAAAATTACTTAAATTCATTGGGTGCGCGAAATAGAAAAATGGCTCAACATGATTTTTAGTATAACAATTTTGTTATGCATGATTTTTTTTTTTTTAAATTAAAACTAACAATAAGTTATTGGGACACTTTAAGAACAAACCCGCTTTACATTTATTCCTTTTAAGCTTAAAAATAATCGCTCTTATGGTTATGATTCCCATTTCGTGATACGCCGTGATTTGATCAACATTTTCAGATGCGAGATTGCTTTTTTGAGACTTCTAAAACGTTAATGTATAATATTTTTGATTTGTAGGGCTTCATCGATGAAAACTTAATCTACGTGATGTTTATAAATGATTTAAAAATAAGAATAATTAAATTCACATTCACTGAATAACTTACAAGAAGTTTACCACCAAAGAAAATACCACTGCGACAAAAAAAAAAAAAAAAAAAAAAATAGTGTAGGTTGTAGATAGAGAGTAGAACTCAAAACAATTTAATTTTTTTGAGGGGAACCCTTTTTTTTTTTGGCTTTACACATGCATCTATTTGATGCTCCCCCCTTTTTCTATCGATTCAAAGATGGTTTTTTGAAACTAAGTAGGGATCTTTTTCAAATTTAATCAGAAGTTTTTCCCATTTTTCCAACTTTGGCAGCTATTTGCAGCAGATTTTGAAATAAGACTTACACTATATTATTTGTCAGGTGTATTTTCACTGTCGCATAGTGTAATCTGTTCCATTTAATTATTTCGCTCTGAAATGGGAAAGTCAAGTTGGATTGAATGTCAGATGAGAGGCATTTGCTAACTACGAATTAAGATGGAAAAAGGAGGAGGAAAAAATGCATAGTAGTGTCTACAACAACAACAAAAGTGTTTCTCCCATTTAAGGATTTCGCGCACCTTATCTTTTTCAGTTCTTACGAAGAAATGTTCATTGAATTACTCCAAGTTTGTATTAGCAAGATGTAACGAAGGGAGAAAAAATCGTTATGCTATATAAAGCCAACTAATCAACATTTTGTTTACGTCAAAATATATATGCCGACCACTGTAAAATGAAATGTTAATCCAACTATTTTTTACCCACGCCCGCCCCTCCTATGACTAAGCTACTAAACTACTAACCTGAACAAAAACTAAAGTTTTGCACCGTTACCACCTTCGTTAGTTTGAAACAACTTTATTATAATACATATATATACTACAATACCAAAATCATTTGGCGTATAACACTTTAAATTTTAAGTGCTATAAAACTCGTTTGATGATATCTGCAAGTAAAAGCAGAAAAACAGTAATAGATTTTCTCAAGCATATTTCGGAGGTCGGTGCGTGAAGTAAATTGTCTTTTTTTTTTTCTTCTGGAAACCCAAAAAAAAGTACATTTTGTATAAAGTATTTTATCTAGTATATGCATACGTCTTATGTGCTAAAAAAAAATACCAAACATAAATTATACACATACTTATATGCTGATTTCTCAACTCTATACATATTTTATTTTTCGTTTTTTCGCCCGTTCTTTTTTTTTTTTTGTTGTTTATATTGCTCTGTTTCATACCATCAACACCGAAATCCGCAATGAATTTTATGAAAAACTAAACTAAATTCGATGAAACTCGAAACCATAACCAAAAACCATACCAATATCCAAACTATCAACGTGGCTGCTGTAATGAAACGCAAAATGCAACAACAACTACAACTACAACTTCTACAACAATCATCACCAATCAACTGCTCTTGTATAACACATTATGATGGCATGGCAAAAAAAAAAAAACATAACTGGCTTGTTTTTTATTTATTTTTTGAATACTTGTGTGTTATGATGATATGATATGATGTATGATACTCGCTATAAAGCCGATAATTCTCCAGATGGTGTGCCACGCATTTATCATTTGGGCACTTGCGGTGGGCGGTATAATGCCATGGTTTTAGAGTTATTGGGATTATCATTAGAAGATCTCTTCAATATTTGCTCCCGTAAATTTTCACTTAAGACTGTATTGATGATAGCGAAACAACTTGTAAGTTTGATCAAAAAAAAAAAAAAAAATACCACACACACACACACCCAAGAGGCCTACGAAACTGCGCGGATTTCACACATATAACAGTATAACAGTTTGTGAAATCCGCGTATTTCGTGCGTTTCTATGTTTTACGTTTATAAATTAATTTTTGAACACAAGTGTCTCAACGGCTAAAGAGTTAGAAACGAAAAAAAAAAACCACCAAATTTTTACAAATAGCTATAAAAATTAGTTGAAACAATGAACGTTAGTCTTAACTCTTTTCTGTTTGTAGTACAATTATAACTCAAGTTTTGCAAATAATTGATTAACAATAACTTTTTAAAAACATGTTCTAATTGAATCCTCTTTTGGGTTGTAGCTATTGTCGAAAGTTTATTGTAAAAAAAAAAAAACAAACCTAACACAAACAAACAAAAAGCATGTAGTAAACTTTAAGTTATAAAAATGACCAGACTGTCTATGTAAATAAAAAAACGGATAACTATATTTTATTAGTTGTAATAGTCGTACAAACTACAAAGCATTTTTATATAACAGTTTTGTTACTTATACATAAAATACTTTTAGTTAACGTTCTTTTAATTTCTCGCAATGAAATTTTTTGTATGCGCTCTCTATGATTTAACCAATTACTAACACAGCTGCAAAACTATATATACTATATGGTTACACTGTCTATTTCTAGGGCTCCAAATATGTAGCAACACTTTTATAAACTGTTATATAAACTGTTTGTTATATACAGGGGTGTATTAGAAATCTCTAAACGATTTTATCTAAATTTTCATTTACTCCTTTTGAAAATCCGCCGGCCAGATGCTTTCTTGTTCGATTTCCCACATACTCCAAGATAGCTTTGGCACATGGACAAATGGTTTTTTGGCTCAAAATCGGCTAGAATACCAAAAAATTTCAATTTGGTTGAAAGAGATTTCTGGCATATCCCTGATAAACTGTTATATAAACTGTTATATAAACTGTTATATAAACTGTTATATAAACTGTTATATAAACTGTTATATAAACTGTTATATAAACTGTTATATAAACTGTTATATAAACTGTTATATAAACTGTTATATAAACTGTTATATAAACTGTTATATAAACTGTTATATAAACTGTTATATAAACTGTTATATAAACTGTTATATAAACTGTTATATAAACTGTTATATAAACTGTTATATAAACTGTTATATAAACTGTTATATAAACTGTTATATAAACTGTTATATAAACTGTTATATTTACGTTTAATTTAAGTTTGGCGCGCCAAAAGCAACTCAATACAAACTTGAACATTTGCTTTTTTTGTGTTTGACTTAGCTTTAAGTGTTATACTACACAGCTTGTTGGCACTGTTATACTCCCTAACGATGGTACAGCTTCGTCAGTTCTGCAGGTTTTTAGGCAGTTGTGCGTCAGTTGGTCGTTACAGGCTTCTTTGTACTATATGCTTCGAGAAACTCTATTTTTGTTGTTATTGTTGTTTTTAGCACAGTTTTTGCTGTTATATATACAAAAAAAAAATCATATTTTAAAGTTACAAATCACAAAATGAATGATTTAATATGCGAAAAAGAAAGGTGGTAATATACGTAAGACGCGCTAAACTAACCTAAAAGAGCCGTATATATAACTATATCACTTGCGCGCTCGCTCTCTCTCTCTCTCTCTTAGTCTCTCTTGACTCGCTCTCTGACTACTTTTACCCTCGTTACTCATGTTGTGCGTACGCCCGACCGCCCCTTATATATAAAGATATATAAATATATATAAATATATTATAGTCAAACAAAAAGTGTAAAAAATATCTAAAATATATTTTTCTTTTTGCTCTCTCACTATGCTCTCTCTTTCTCTCTTCTACTACTACTACTACCACGTTTAAACTGTTTTCCGTACTGCTGGTAAACAACAACAACAACAACAAAAACAACAACCACAACAAACAAAACAACGTTTTCAAAACAAAATACTCCTGCGCTGCCCAACACTAAAACTCGCTTGTTTTCAACTTTCACCTCTACAAAAAAAAAAACCAAATCGTAACAACGTAACGAAACCAAAATTCACCTTTTGTGATTGTATTTGTTGGCTGTAGCAGAGGGTGTACCAGAAGTATATTACTTTGGCCCATGTGGCAAGTACAATGCTCTTGTTATGGAATTACTTGGTCCATCACTTGAAGATTTATTCGATATTTGCGGCAGACGTTTCACTTTGAAGAGCGTACTACTGATAGCTATACAATTAGTAAGTACAAAACATACCAACACAAACACAACCACAACCAAAACCACAACCAAAACCACAAAAACAACAACTAAATAGTAAACAGCCAAAAAGCTGCAAGCACGCGCATCTTAGCACATAAAAGTACTCATTCACTCACGTTTACCCAACACTGGTAGCTGGTAGCTAAAGCAACTAACGCACACTGGCTGCAAGCATACATTTTTTCGCGCGCTCTCTCTCTCTCTCGCTCTCCCTCTCTTTTGTTATCTTTCTTTGTGTACTTTGTGTAGGGTTGCTTCGAAATTTTTTGTTTTTTTATAACACTACTTTATAGTAATTTTTTACATTTTTACTAACATGCGTTTCATGTACATAATGTTTTAAGGTTTAGATTTTTTTTAGTTCACTTTTTCTTTGAAGCATTTAAACACACACATTGATGTTAAGTTAACTAACACACTGCGTTGCTTTGCAACACTGGTCAATCTTTTTCTTTTTTTTTTTTCCTGTTTTTGTAGCAAGGTAGCGCCTTAGCATAAAAACAAACGTTCATTGTTATAATAAAAAAATAAAATGCATGCAATTGTACATACTTTTAACTAGTTGTTTAGATTTTTAAGTTTTTATTTTATGGTTTTTTTTTGCTCTCACATATTTTAATTTCAAATCAAAAGCAAATCAAACCAGATGAATTTATAACAGTCGTTGCCATCAAAAACAATTTGTGCTAGTTGAGACACTAAAAAAAAATTCAATTTATATAAATTTATGTCATGTCAAAACACAACTGTACATAAAAAATAACGCCAGATGAGCATTCAAGAACTTGACAATTCGATTTTTGAGTGCTCATCTGATTAAAGCTGAAGCTTTAACCAAAATATTTCACTAATTTTGCAATTTATTTCCACCAATAGCTCCACCGGATCGAATATGTTCATAGTCGGCACTTAATATATAGGGATGTAAAACCAGAGAATTTTCTCATTGGTAGAACATCAACAAAACGTGAAAAAATTATACACATAATTGGTAAGTTTTGTGCCAATAGTTGTCATAATTAAACTAACTTTGTTGATTTCTGCACCTCTTACAGATTTCGGTTTGGCCAAAGAATATATTGATTTAGATACAAATAGACATATACCATATCGGGAGCACAAATCCCTAACTGGCACCGCACGTTATATGTCAATCAATACGCATATGGGACGTGAACAGTCGAGACGTGATGATCTGGAGGCATTGGGTCATATGTTTATGTATTTCTTAAGAGGTTCACTGCCGTGGCAAGGCCTTAAGGCTGATACACTCAAAGAGAGATATCAAAAAATCGGTGATACAAAACGTGCAACGCCCATTGAGGTTAGTTGTATGTCATTTTTGAACACTAGAAGTCACACTGTATGAATGCACTCAAACGTAAATGAGTGTATGTCGCGAGTTTTAAACAAAATGAGTATGAGTACTCGCTGATATTATTTTTTTTTTTATTTTATTTTTTTAATGGAATACATTCCAATTTTCGAAATTGTCACGTCGAATGAGGTAACTCCACTTCGAATGAGATAACTCCACTTCGAAAGAGATAACTCCAAAAGTGTTTTGCACGCTTCAACACCAGAAAAAGTCGAAAAATTAAAAAAAAAATTTACTTAATATGCGGGAACAAGAGGAAATTATATTGGTAAATCAACTATCCGACTGGGCACCAAAGGAGCGGATTTGAGCGCAAATCCCGAAAAATCCGATCTTCATCTCTTTTCAAGAATATACAAGGTCACTAGAACTAACCCAAATGAGCAAGATTGTTCCATCCTTTCCTTCAACGGAGCGGGTGAGCTCGCCAGGCAAGTTACAACTGCTCCCCTCATTCGGTCGGCCCTCTAGTGGGAGTATTCTGAAGGCTGTGTATGACACCTAAATCGCGGGTAGAACCTTGTGTTCGGCGTGGAGTTGAGTTTTCCAACCGGGTGCTGCTGCCCACAAAGCAGAAGAGGTGATAGATACACTTCGCCCCTACCCAAGGGGGAGCGCATGCCCGAGAGCATGCATTCAAATCGGCACTAATAGGGCAATAGCGTCGGTTGCTGTTCTCGAAGGGGCGTTAGTTGGCGCCATTTAGAAATCTGGCAGCCGTTTCAACCTAACCCAACTTCATTGGCATACGGAACCAGTTGAACCTAGCTGGCTCGTTTCGGCCAGTGTCGGCCTGCAAATTATTGTGCGGTCAGACATGTTGCTAACCGATTTTTCCTTTTTTTTATGTTAGCGAGCCAATTATAGGCCTGTCTGACCGTAGCTAAAGATTCATTCCATGTGCCTTTATTTAGTATTTTTGTGTGTCGATCGCATTTACTTTCAAAATTTAGAGTTCGTTCGTGCAGCAGACTTCTAGTGCAAACATAAAGCTCTCATTAACTAATTTATTTGAATACATTTTACAGCTGCTTTGCGATGGCCACCCTGAAGAGTTTGCCACATATTTGCGCTACGTACGGCGGCTTGATTTTTTCGAAACACCGGACTATGATTTTCTGCGAAGACTGTTTCAAGACTTATTCGAACGTAAGGGTTATACCGATGAGGGCGAGTTCGATTGGACAGGGAAGACAATGGTAAGTCGCTTGTTTGCAGCCCAACTAAAGCTTTACTTTTAGTCTCTATACGTCATTGTTCTAAGACATTTGAATTTCATGCATAAGTTTAGCCGAATTCACAATTAAAAATTTAATTTATAGGAAACCTAAAGCAAGTCTTAACACTGCATATGCAAGAGATCCCTAACTAACAACATCTATCAAAACTCATAATAACTTCTAAGATCATATGCAACAAAAACTCGGGGAAAACATAAAAAAATTTCTTGTAATTGACGCATGTTGAAGAAGGCACAACTATTTATGCCAAGATGTTGGAAGTGCCTATCACAAACGCCTAACTTATCATACCAAACAACAAACTTTCGACCAACGGCCATAAAATTGAAAGCATGAATTGAAGCAAACTAAAATTTTTTTTTGAAATTATAACTTAGTTTTATTTTGATGTTATATTCTTAATACTTGTTCCAAACAAATTGAAATAATCACCCAAAAAAGGGGCAATAATAGCAGAAATACAATTCAAGATTAGCAAAAATAGCAGCTTTCCCCTTTTTTTGAATCGTTCATTTGCACAGTTGGTCACACTTTTGAAAAAATTGGTAGATTCGATAAGGATATGCTTTAAAGGTCATTCAACTTGAATTACCCTCATTAATTAAAAAGGCTGCAGGCCTTAAGATAAGAGTATTTTTTTTTTTTACAGCAAATACTAAAGAGCAGATCTGCAATACCCAGAAATTTTAAATGTCTTTCGAACTACAGTAAATATCGCTTATATGACGTAACGTTTATGCAAAAGAAAAAATTGTTTTGAAGCATTTTGTTTGCAATTTTCATACAGAATAGTCATTTATATGAAAATAGCTATAACATAGGAAACGTTCGGCTGTTTCATCGATAAATGTTTGTTAAAAATATGAAACTTATATGCCAAGTTTCCAGCACAGTTTAATCATTGAATATTTGCAACAATGCTTTTATTTAATCGATTGAAATTGTTTGCTGTTTCCATATAAACCAATAAAAACTAAAATACTTTGCATATATCCGATTGTCGCTGGTATAAAATAATCGATTACAGGCAACAGAAACGCGCTGCACATCTATTTCGTATAAACGATATCGATTATAGCTTATTTAAAATATTTTGCATATATCCGATTATCGCGTATATGAAATAATCGATTAATTGCAATAACAGAGCTGACTTTTTGCCATAAGTTTAAATTGGCGCTTAAAAGAAATACAAGTTTCGTGTGAATCACTGCTGTTACGTGTATTTATTGATACTCGTAAAAAGCTTTGGTTTAGAAAAAATACCAAAAATTTATTTAAAGCAGGATTTGACAGTGTGTTATTAAACTACGAATTTTTAGTATATTCAAATAAAATACCAAATAATCAATTAAAAAAAAACTACTGCCAATTGAAATTTTTACTGTGTGAACTGGATTTTGAATTTAAGATACAACTCAAATGCTAGCTAGAGAAATTCAAAGACATTTGTATAGCTATAATCAAAATTTTCAAATTCATATTGTAAAATATTCAAAATTATATTATATATATGCAATGCACATCAAATATACATGTATAAGACCAAGGAACAGCTGGAGCAAATGAAGGTTATAAAGAATGCGCCGCCCTCGCATTTGGCCAAAAATAAATCTGATAAGGTATAACATTATGACAGAAAAGACAAGAATGTGAAATGCTTTATTGCTGACTTGCTTGTTCAGTGTTGGTAAACGCTTGCCGTAAGCTATATTTAAAGATTATGAGCTAGTATTTAAAATCAAAAACTAACTGAATTGATGTCATTTTTAACAGCACTCTACTCTCTCTTTCTCTCTTTTTAACTTGCTCTCTCTTTTTGGTTGTCAACAACGACAAACAACACCGTATCATCTAACTGTGCGTGTAACTCTCTCTCTGTGTGTGTGTGTGTATGCGTGTCAATAAACAAATATGCATTTTAATAATTTTATTAAAATAACTATAATCTTAAAAAACAAATCAAAATCGAATGCATCCAAACTCATTGACAACATCACACAGTCAACGCCCGTCGGATCTCTGCAAACTGGCCATGAAGTCATCATTTCACCAAATAAAGATCGTCATAATGTTACGGCTAAGGTAAAGTATTATAGCTAATTCATTACTGTCAACAAAAAAAAAAATACCAAAACATTTGTTTCAATCAAAAACCATAATTTTAGTTTTAATATAATATATATATTTTTTTCGTTTGTAATATTTTTTTTTTTTAATATTTTTTATTTAATACTAAGCTTAAACAACTTTGCATTTGATTTTACTCTTTTTTTTTTTCCAACTATACTCTTTTTTAACTACAACTTCTCTCTATGCGCTCTGTTGTTTTTTGAACTTTGCTCTGGTTTCTTTAAATACTCTTAAAAACTTTTTTAAGTGCAAAAATACTCTATACTTTGACTGTTTGTTTTGCTTTAGGATATTTCATATTTTGATATTGAGGATGAGGATAATGATAATGAAGAATATATAATACTTCAGGTTAGACGTTGTAGACTTGAAAAATTTCTATGCACTGGTTAGTGTGAACAAGCATTTGCGTTTATACTGTATATATATGTGTATATATCTAAAAGAGGTCTGCATGAATGCACTCAAAATAGGTTTGTATGTAATGAATACATACAAAATGAGTGAGTGAGCACAAGGTTTAATGAATATGGGTATGAGTGACGCACAGATATACGAAGTTACAACGAGTTATTTTTCCTTTGAGTTTCACTGTCGATACTTTAAGTACACACTAAGTGCTGCTTGTGACAAAAAACAGAAACGGAAACAGAAACTGAATTCAGTACATTTGCGACACAAGCGCAAACAGAATTTAAATATTTTGTACTCATTAGGAATCGAAACAGAAATAGGTACGTTTGAATTAGAAACAAGTACTTTTGATTTGTTTCTGTTTGCGTTTAAATATTTTGAAAAAGAAACAAGTACTTTTGATTTGCTTCTTTTTGTGTTCAACTGTTATTGGCGCCATCTTTTCTTGTTATTTCACTGCATTCAGACATTCTTTTTCTTCAGTAGTAAAGCAAGCGCCAGCAAAGCTCTGAAATAAGCATTTTATGCTTCAATTTGACAATTACTTTGATAAATTACATCATCAAAGTTTTGAAGATTACATAGAAATTCAGTCGCTGTTTCTGTTTCCGTTTCTGTTCTTTGTCGCAAGCAGCCTTAAGCGCCTAATAGCCATCTTCCACTGCCAGTTGCACGGCAATTGCTAGCCGATAACAACGAATATTGTATGGCATAACTGTTTTTGTTGGGTAGCAAATGTCTTGCAACTTTCAGTGGAAGCAGGGTATAAGGTTAAGAATGTTATTGGAAGGAAGAAAATACCGATAGTACTATGTAACTATAGTATTGAATCTTTTTCAATGAATATCACTTTCGAAAGTGTCGAATCTTTTTCCAGCAACTATCGAGAAGAAAGCAGCTCTAGCACACGTTATTATGAGTGACGTATGAATATTAGAGCTGCAAAACTATCGATAGTGGCGCTATTTAATATTTTCGATAGTTAAAATAAAATGATTCGATTGTAACAATAGTGCCATCCGTTCGAAAAGATTCGATACTATCGATAGTACTATAATACTTCTAGTTTTCTTATCTTAACCGCTTAGCGTATTTCTATACCATCGATAGTTAAAAAAAAAAACATCAATAGTGAGACACAAAGGGAAAATTTCCGATATATTGATAGCACCATCGATAGTTTTTCAGCTCTACTATTCGGCATTCAAACACACAAAAGCACTGTTAGCTATTACCCATGGCAAACGTATCTGTAACGTAACGTATGCGTTTACAAGGCGGAATGAGTACATCGAAACTAACATGTATTGTACTCACTGTTCATTGCGTCGTCTAAGTGCTACAGCTGCGAAACTATCGATAATAGTATAGATATATCGAACTTTTTTCTTTGTATCTCGCAATTGATGTTTAGTTTTTTTACTTTCGATAGTTTAGGAATATCGCGAATGACGCCCACTATCGATAGTTTGCAGCTCTACTAATAGCTAACCAAAAATGTCTACTTTGTGCGCCTTCCACACATGAGTGCATTTGTGCAGGTTTTCTTTATATCAAAAGTAAGATGCTAGGCTAGATTTGCGATTATGGTTTTCTTGAAAGCTTTAGGAAAACTGTTGCTGTGGAATAAGGTGCGACAACTCTTCTTCTTACGGTCGCCGCTGTCGTTTACTTCATTTTAGTAAGCGAGAGAGCACAGTGGAGCCAACTGACTTCTTTTTCGGCAAAATTCATATCAAAAGTTTTGGAGTAAAGATATTTTTAAAATTTAACAAGCAGCTTTTGAGTTACAGAAACTTCGAAAAATGTTTGTAAAATGCGATATTAGATGCTGCAAATGTAATGGAGAAATTTCATGTTCTAAATTGTGCTTAAATCGTTCTTGTCGAAAGTTTGTCTATTTGGGATCAAAATTGACTCCACACATCTTGCCAACAAATTTTAATGAATTATTAAGCAATAAGCGCATTTTATAGGTGAGAGGATAAGACGTTTGATGCATATAATATCGAATTTTACTACAGTTTTTTGAAGCTCGCTCTATTTACAGCACATTTATCGCAGTGTTTCGCAGAAGCTTAAGGAATTACGCTGTTACATGCACTTGAAGTTGTGCAAATATCTTTACTCTCTAAAAAGTTGTGATTTTTGCCGAAAAAAGAGCCAGTTGGCTACACTAAGCTTACCTGGTATTCTTATACTATGTTCGCATGTGTTCGCTTCGCTGACAAAAGAAAACTAACTAAACGTGCGGCAACTAAAAAGAGATAACAACCCAGAGTTATCGCATCGTGGACTTACTCCATCATGCTCTAAGCTAGTTTTGTCAGTAATTGTTTTGCTAGTGTTGTACAACGTTGTCAGCTGGTTCTACTATCTAACAGTACAGTGTGCGCGTGGCATTGCCAGCTGTAAAAAAAATTGTATGCTTCATTTATTTGCTGCTGAGAACTAACCTAAATGTGAACTGCTTGTCGGGTTTAGGCCATTCATATAAAGAACTTCTAAACACAGCACCTCTAAACTATAGTCTCTGCACATTATTATATATATAAAAAAAAAAAGTAACTATAATTTGAGCTTTATTGTTTTTGTTTTGATTTTGGCTTTCTATTGGATTGTGTTGTATACATGACTTGCTTTAGTTTTATAAATTGGCAACACAACTCTAGCGTAGTTTTTTTTTTTTGTTTTGCTGTAAAACTGAGATATTATTGCATATTACTGAATTTTATTAATAAATTGCATAAATCATTTCACTATTTTGCTCGCTCGCCTGCGTACAACAAACCAAAAATCCGAACCGTACCAACAACAAAAATTAAACCAAAACGAAACACAAATCACTGCTACAACTATCCAAACTTTGAACCAAAAAAAAAAAAAAAATCCAAAAATCAAACAACCCAACGCAACGCCTGGCACACCAACCGTAATCCGTAATCCGTAACATGCGTCAAAAATCTAAACAGACAAATGCCAAAGGAGGTGTTGCTGCGTGGCCTGATGTGCCCAAATCAGGTGCAACACTTGGCAATTTAACACCGGCCGATCGGCATGGTTCTGTGCAGGTAAGAACCAAGAAACCAAAACCAAAAAAAAATAAAAAAAAAATACTAAAAATAAACCAAAAAAGCAACAAAACGTTTAATCAAAATTCTTAAGTACAGTTGAACTTTTGTTTTTTTAGTTTCTGTTCATGTCTTTTGTGTTCAAAAGAAATTGTATATACAAAATTGTTGTGAAAATTGAAGCAGTGTTGGCAAATATTCGAAACTCAGCCCTGTCATATAACTGTTAAAAACGCCGCTGTATGTCGTTCGCCTGTCATTTTCGTTATTGTGTTTATAAAACTAACTGTACATACTATATACATATATATATATATATATTTATTATAAAACTTGAAATTTATGTAATGCCTTTCTATGAATACATCTTATACATTGAATTACTCGCAGACTGTTATATTTTTGGCCTTTTCAATTCTAATGTTTTCACTTGATTTACTCTACATTAGCTCAACAAGGTACTGAGTATTATACCCTCTTTCCAAGTGTTTCCTCTAATTCTGTTCGTTCGGTTTGTTTGTTCCTAGTTTGTTTGTACTACGGGTATTTTTTCTCGAAGACTTACATTTTTTCTATAGCTCAATTGTATGTACGATGATGATTTTTGGAGATTTGCGTTTCTAACGCACACTGCTTGCATGTGTAAAGCAGTGCAGTCGCTGCATGAGCACTGCTTGCATGATATCGATAACTTAACTGCATGTCCCCCACACATAGTACTCTAATTAATTACGGGCACATTAAAAATATTGCGAATTCGGCACACATTGCTCACCCATGCCATTAAAAAAACTCACGTTCTTTGCCAAAACTTTGAGAGCTGGTATCCATAAGAAACAAACCGAAAAAACTTATTACAGAGATTACCAGAAGATTCGAGCTCCGATGATGATAGCCCATTTGATGCTTATTATGAGAAAAGCGACAGCGAAGATGCATCCAAGAAATAAGCGCTTCCCCATGTTAACAACTTTTTGAAACCTCTATACATTAAGACTTTTTTTACCCCAAAGCCTAGAGTTTGCAACAAAGCGAGGTATTTGTTTAAACAACTGAAAAAAAAACCAAAAAACTTGTTGAATTGTCTTACGTGGTTAGGGGTAGTCAACGGCGTAAAAACATGTGTATCCATTTTGCTAGTTTGCACATTGCAAAAAAAAGTTATTTGCAGGTTATTTATAGAAAATCCAAAAAAAGAAAGCGTTTTTCCATAATATTGTACAATAAAGGAAAGGTTATTTGCTTTATTTTTATATTTCTCTATTATATGAGTTTTTTTTTGGCATAAATCATATGTTCCTTAAGAATAGGGGCGAAGCAGCGAACTTGCTGTGTAAAATTAGTAGGTTATTTATAGGAAAACCAATAAAAGAAAGCGTTTTTGCATAATATTGTACAATAAAAGAAAGGTTATTTGCTTAATTTTTATATTTCTCTATTATACATAAATTATATATTCCGGATGAAAAGGGGCGTAAAAACATGCGTATCCATCAAGCATCGAAATTGCTGTGTAAAATTAGCACATTACAAAAAAGGTTACGGCAAAGGTTAAGACGGTTTTGCCCGAAAAGATATGCCAAAAATGTCAGCGACGTCTCTAATAGTCAATCGATGAATTTCAAGCACCGTCTTGAACCCGCTTGACGTGATGTTCATCAGTCGATGTTTTTGGCCGATTTGACGTCCCATTCTTCTTCTTCAACACTCTGGCTGACAGACTTGAACTCGTTGTAACTAGTGTCTGTTTCCCAAAGGGGCTGTTCATAAATGACGTCACAAAAACTTCGACGATTAAGAATTTGCAAAACTATGCATAATAATAAAAAAAGATTATTTGCTAAACTTTTTTAATAAATCCGAGTACTTGCATAAATTTATATAAAAAAAGGTTAATTTTTCTAAAAACTTTTGTTTCATTAACTTAAAATAGAGGTTATTTGCCAAAAATAAGCAATGAAAAAAGGTTGAACGCATAAATTGATTTACAGTTTATGTATTTCTTAATAAAAGGAGGTTATTTACAGTGTATATTTTTCGTAATTTAAAGAGGTTATTTGCTAAAGATAAAAATAGAAAAACGGTTAAAAACAACAATTTAGTTACAGTTTATGAATTTCCCACTGCTAAAAAGATGTCAATTTATACTCCTTGGTATAAATTGGTTATTACCATTTTGAAAAGGTTATTTGAACAACTGTCGGCAACGTAAATTTGAAAGTGAAATTTCTGCAGCTATAAAAATTTGTTATTTTTAAATGCATAAATGATAGTAAAAAAGGTTATTTGCATAAATTTTTCAACTAAAGTAATGAAAAAATGTTGATTTTGAGCTTAAACATTTTAGGTGCTAGTTATTCTACTCATCGATGAGTTTTTAGAAAGGTATATAGTTATAGCCCTTCAGAAATTGTAGGCATTCACGAATTGTGAATGTTTTTAGTTTTTAAGCAAAAAAAAAGAGAAACAAATTCATGTTTTTGGCTAAATTCCGACTACCCCTAACCACCGCTTAAAATGTTTTGCTTTCAAAAGTGTTTTATGTAGTCTGCGTTTTGTGATTTTGTGTGCTTGGGCTTTTGTGGCTTTTCAAATACAAAGAAACTTGTGGAATTGCTCTGTAATAAGTTTTTTTCATGTGTAGGCGAATCGGTTCGTACGTTTCGCAGTTCATATAGGAAGAAACTCTGAATAAAGAATAAACACATTTTAAGCTTCTAACACACGTAGTCTTCTAGGTCTAAGCAAAGCCTAACACGTCCACAAAACAAATTTAGCTGCCCAAATGTGCCGTTGTTTTTTGTCAAGTGTAAAATATTTTGTTCAATGTGAACCAAAAACGTTAAAAATACGCAAAGCGTTAAGGTTTCATACTTTTTGTTGCTATTATTTTTGACTAGCGCAAAGAAACAAAAACAATAAAAACGAATAAAATAAGTATTGTCAAATGTCCATATGTTTAAACGAATATTACATTCAAAAATTGTCTACTTTATGTTTAGTATAACAGTTTTGACCACAACTAATGCACATGCTTTATGTGAACTGTTCTCTCTCTCTTTTTTCTCTACCGGAACTTTTGCAGGTTGTGAGTTCGACAAATGGCGAACTAAATGCGGACGATCCCACTGCTGGTCACTCAAATACGCCCATCACACAACAGCCCGAAGTAGAACTGGTCGATGAAACAAAGTATGTATAACAGTTACTAAGTTTATGCCAGTTAAGATCATTATGAAATATGCAACTGTCACAGGCTACAAAATGAGCAGCGAAATCGTAAACGCTAACCGATATTTCTTACTGATTTGAACTTGTATCGATAGTCAAGAATCGTTTTATGAAGATTTTCGTTGGCTCTATCGATAATTCACGACATCGCAAACTACAAATTTTCGATCTCTTTTATTGTATGTTTGCAAACAGTCGAAGAAACTATCGATAGTCTACAGCTAACTAAATTTATCGGTAGCTAAAAGTAGCGATAACAGTAGTAGTTATCAAATTTAGCCTTAATTGAAACATAACTTTTACGGTAAGTTTGGGTTTACTGATTTCGAATCCGGCAACACAATTTTCGAATTATCGCTATGAAATGAGTTTCAGCCGATTTGAACTTTTATCGATAGTGTTGTAATTGTTCGAATCGTTTTATCTCCAAAAACCTATGAACATAAGGTCGATGGCTCTATTATTTGTCGAAAACGAAAACTACAAATTTTTGCTACTCTTTTATTATTTGCTTGCAAAGAGTCGAAACTATCGATAGCCTAAAAATATAGATAGTTTTTATATTAAACCTTATAATTGACTTAGACTGGCGATGCCGAAAATCGAAGATAACACTAGGTATCAAAATTGAACTGATTTCGAAGACGGCAGTTTTCGAATTATGGCTATTTCTAAAAGCTGGATAATTCGCTAGTTGCTTGGTAAGCAAGTCGTATACTACTTTGAAACTATCGAGATGATGCGATTGTAGCTCAAATTAAAGGTAATTAAATAATAACGCTTCAATGTCTCACGGACAATTTGGGCTTATCTAGACTAGTGGATGATTCATTCAAATTCGATATATTGACTCTTTGCAAGCATTTCAACAGCGATTTGAGCAAAATCGGTAGGAAAATGACGAAGCTATTTGGGATGACCGAAAATTTGTCAACGTCGAAAAAGTCATTTTGTAGATAGTTCGAAATAAAGCGTGCTAGAAAGTAAAAAACTGATTGCTGAAATCGATAACAGCGATTACGATTATTTTGAAGCCTACAAGCTATTTCATGAACATCTTACTGCGTATAAACATAGTGTATAACAAAAATATTTAATGCTCAGTCAGGTTTGCAAATCCGATAACAACGTCATCGAACTTATCGAAATGAATTGCATGAAAGTTGCTACTATATATCGATAGCACGCAAAGGCGTCAATCGGATTTGGAAACAAAAAAAACTGTGCTTTTTGCAATGCATTGCAAATTGTTGTTGTTGTTTGGTGTTTTTTGCTTTGTCATTTTAATGCGCATTTCGTTTTGCTCTTCTTCTTCCTTTTAACCAATCTCCAGTGGTTCCTTATATTCCAGATGTTGTTGTTTCTTTAAACGAAAGAAGAAGAAATCAACGCGCCAAAAATGACTAGACGGTGTACAATGTAGTCCAGAACGCGAGGCGGTCACCCTGCTGCGCGCCACTTCACATTCAAACTCACGGGATAGCGTATTGAAATTGAATAATCCAAGTCAGGATTATATACAACAAGCAACGTCGCAGCACACGTTGCGTTATCCTCCATCCGCGTCGATGTTGACGCCAACACCAACTACAAATACACCGACACTTCCGTTGTAATTTATATATATATATACATACATGCATAATAGTAGAAGAAGTAGAAGAAGAAGAAGAAGTAGAAGAAGAAGCAGAAGCAGAAGATGTAGAAGAAGTAGAAGATGTGTGAGAGAAAAGTAAGAAAACCGTAACAAACAAACAAACAAACAAAAAAAAAACAGCAAAATGAGATGAAAAACAAAAAGAAAAAGAAACAAACAAAACAAAACAAAAACCACAACAATTTTTGTTTAATTATTATTGTAATGAGTAATGCTTATTGATTATTATTGTATTTAATTATTATTATTTTATTTTTTATTATTTACCAATTTTGCGTTTATTATATAAATTATTATAATTATTAATTATATTATTATTAATTAATTAATGCTATTACAAATAAAATTAAAACAAATATATTATACATAAAAACAAAACAAAAAAAAATGCAGCAAAATTTTTCAAATTGTTTTTAAATTAAAGCCAGGCAGCGCTTAATTGTCGGTTTAAGCAATTATTGTAGATATGAACTTAAATAAAATTGCAATTTGCAACTAAATTAAATTAAAGAAAAATTAGCTAAATTTTGTTTACAAATTTGCTGCACATTTGCAGCGCACTTTCTTTCAGTGTATGTTTTGTTTTTAAGCAATTCAAAACTAAAAAAAAAAAGAAAAGGAAAAGCTAAAAGTTAAATATGGAAAACCAATTGCTCTTAACTGAAAATGAAAACTTAAAAACATATTTATACAAATATATATATATAATAAAACAAAAACTAGTGCAGCATCATTTAATGAAAACAAAACATACATATTTATAATTAATAATCAGAAACAAATTGTACATTAACAAAAAAGAAAAAAAGGAACAACAACAACAAAAAAACACATTAACAAACAAGCAAATTCATTTTTGAACAAAAATCAAAGAAATAAATTATGCATATATATAAACAACAAAAAGATATATAAACTATACATATATTTAATATATAGTATATTTGTACGCATACATACAAACACTGACACGCCCCCCAAAAAAAAAAACACTTGGAACGCCTTAATCAAGAGAGTTAAACCCACAGCGTGTAGGCAGCTTTTATTTAGCTCGGTTTTTGAACGCACTGTAAATAAGTTTTTATGCCACAAAAAGGAATTGTATGCATATTTTTTTGTGTAGTTCAATTAATTTTTAAACACATTTGCGCATTTATTTTTTAGAACAATTTTATTTATAAACTCAATTTAGAGCTTAGTCGTCGTCCCCACGTGTGTGTGTGTGTGTGTGTGTAGCGTAGAGATACTTCAAACTTTAAAGCAGTTGTGACAAGCAGTGTCGATGTGACAAGCAGTGCACATCACAACTTGTGGTTATGCACCCAAGCAGCGCGTCGTTACGAGCAAGCAGTTTAAGCTTTGTCCTCTGCGACTGCAGATGTCGATAGCAGCAGCGACGCCGCACAGTGGATCCAACTGACTTCTTTTTCGGCAAAAATCATAAATTTTGAGGAAGTAAAGATATGTATTTTCAAAATTTAAAATGCATAGAACAGAGAAGTGCTATACACAGCGATAAATATTCTGTGTATAGAGGGAGCTTCAAAAAACGACAGTACAGTTTGATATTATATACTGCAAATGTCTTATCATTGATGTCATGGAAAAATTCCATGTTCTAAATTAGCTTATTTTTCAACAAATCGTCCTCGTCGAAAGCTTGTCGGTCTGTGCACTAAGATCAATATAACCTGCAAACAACTTGCCAACAGATTTTCAAAATTTTAACGATTTATTAAGCAATAAGCACATATAATATCGAACTTTACTACCGTTTTTGGAAGCTCCCTTTCTTCACAGCATATTTATCGCAGTGTATTGCAGAAGCTTAAGGAATTCTCTGAAATATACATTTTAAATTTTGAAAATATCTTTACTACCTCAAAAGTTATGATGAGAGTTTTTAGATGCACAATGTATACTTAACAAAGTAATGTTGTCGTTGCGACGTCAGCAGCGCAGTTTCTTAGTTTTTCAATCTCTTGCGAATTTCAATGGGGGAGTTTGTTATACATTGCAGTTGCATATGTTTGCATCGAGTAATAGTAGCATTGAGAGCGGTGGTGTTCCGAACGAGACAACACACACTATGTGTGATTACATTGGTGAGCACTGCACTGCGCAAAACCAAGATCACAACTAGGATTGTTGATATTTTAAAATATATCGTATATCGATATATCGAAATTGTTCTTTTTACAATATCGCCGTATCGATAATATAAATTTTTAAATATCGATATATCGATTTATCGTCAAAAATTTGAGTTCAGTGATTTTGGGAAGACGGGATTTTTAAAATTTTCATTTAAGGGCCTACATGCGACCGTTTCTGACGTTGAAGAGCTGACTGGTGTTGTCAAATATTTATATATCCATTTGCCTGTCCCTTTCTCTAAGAAGTTGCACTTTATCTAAGTTCCCATCTTCTTCTTTACGCCGCGTTGCTCCCTCATATTTCTGTCTTGGATCAGATGATTATGAACATCCCACAATCTGCTGTTTGACGAATTTCCACTGATTTTCACAATTTTTCCGCACAATGTGATACAGAATATTAATCAATTTTTAATTGGTTCATATTTCATGTATCCAAATAAAGCACACCTTTCAATAAAGGTGATAAAAATACATAGTAGCCGATATGTGACACAAAAATAATCGATATGTGATATTATCGTTTTTGAAAAAATCGCTCCGATATCGTATCAAAAATTAAAAATATCGCACATATCGATATATCGATATATCGATATAATATCAACAATCCTAATCACAACATAAGCGAAAACCGAAGCCAAACAAATAAAACTAAGCGGCGAGCGTTTCTGTGTAAATAACGAACGAGTGTTCGGCCCATACGTGACGCGCTTGCCTAAATTTTCGAGAGCCGAAGAGAGCGAGAGTGAGAGGCGCAAATCAGGCAATACATACACATGCAAATAAGGCAAGGCAATAACATGCGCGGCACAACCTTCCTCATTGACATTTGCAGCAGAATGAAAATTGGCAAGCGAACAGTGTGAGAACAGCAGCATAGCCTTACCTTACTATTATTATTCCATGCATATATGTATGCGAACATTTATGCAGTTGACAGTGGCAACCAATGTATACTTGTAAAGGTTAGAGGGCTGCACAAGCATATAAAAAATGTCTTCCAGGCCATCAACTGAATCTGCAATTACTTCATAAACTTCTCCCTTGCATTTCAACAGAAATATTTTAATGACGAAAGAGCTTGGTCACATAACAGCAGAAGTAAATTGACGCAGTAGCCAGCTTAAGGAGAAGAAAAGGGAGTTAAAAACGAGAACGCTTGCATATTAGAATAATTACAAGGTAAGATTAATCTGCAGAATGAAATATATGCACACAAACAGTGTAAGAGTAGACGACGCTTACCTTGTAATTATTATACCATTTTTCTGCCGCACACGCTTGTCTTGCTATAATTTGCCGTTGTTTTGCTTTCTGAATTTTTTGCTGCTCAACCGAAATCGAAAATCAAATCAGTCATACAGTGTTTGTGTTCTGGAGAATCAAAATACCAAAATATATAACATAGCTGTTAATGTGATACTGAAATACTGTATAGTAGTCAAGTAAAACCCACAGAACATCTTTTATATGCTTGTGCAGCCATCTAGTAAAGGTACTGTGATCGATGCGACATCAGCAGCGCAGCTTCTTTATTTTTCAATCGTGTGTAAAAGGGTATTATAGATTTGTGCATTGTATGAAACAGGCACATGTAGGCGTGGCAGACAATATGTTCCATGGGCAAAAATTATCAGCAGCAATAGTCGAGTCGATATAGCAATGTCCGTCTGTCTGTCCTTCCGTATGAACGTCGAGATAACCCCCTACCCCCCGCTGTCCAGTTACCTTAATACCGCCGATAACCTTCAACGCTTCGATATACAAATTTGTACAGAAACTTGTTTTTCATGGGAAAAATGGGTACAGGGCATCCCACTGTCGGGCACCGTCCCGACTGTCTGCATCAAATTTTTTTCAACAACGAGAGTCACCTGAGGCTCTCTCTTTCGCTATTTTAGACTCTGACAAAATTTTACGAAGCGTCACAGAATAAAAGAAGGTATGATCACTCAGAGTAGTTGCCTCTTTTCAGGCACCACATATCAGTTTAGTATACTTTTGACAGTTGAGGTGAGTGGATGTGTATGTATGTGCATTTTATACCCTGTGTTTTCTTGATTTACATATATGTACATAGTCAAAATATATGTATGTTTGTGAGCGTGTACACAAATCAGCAGTATATTTCTCTCGCGCTGACTCACTCACAAAAATTGTGGTGCCTAGAAGATGAAGAGCTATGATAATATCTTCTCTTATTCTACCATGGATGACAGTACCTAATTGAGTTTACATTGGTGGCAACTTTTATGCAGATTATGGTATAACAATAACAAGGTAAGATTGATCGATTGATCCGCTCACGTTTTTGGAGCTATGAAAGTGTTCTAGTAAATGAGCGATGTATATCTGCAGCAAAATATGCAATGGAAAAATATGTATTATATGTGTTACTTACCATTTGAAGTTTGCAACAATTTATCCATTTTGTAGTTGTTTAACTTGTTCGATAGCCCGATATTGGAAAAAAACATCGATCCTTAAGAAACTTTTTAACTATCGATAGTACTATCGACAGATTTGCAGCTCTAGCTTATATTTGCGCGCTGGCTATATCAAGGTATGAGCCATCTGCCGACGCTTGCTCATTTTTAAGGCACTATTTTACAGTCTGTAGCAAACGCCAAAGAGAGAGCTTATGTTGACGCATGTTATGTGCGCCTCTCTCCCGCTTTTTAGTACCTTGAGCCGGCAGTTGGCTCATAGCACACACACACACTCTCTCTCTCTCTCTCTGTCTTGAGGCAACTCATTAAAACTACTCAAGTTCAATAGTTTCTTATACTTTTTATAGTTAAAAATAATACTAAAAGCAAAGAAAAAACCAAAAGTACTGAAACATTTATTTTGATATTACGTGATACTAAACTTACATACACTAAAAGCTGTCTGCAGCTGCGCCTACAGCACCAAAAACACTTCAGACTTTTGCACGCCCTTTAAATTTATAAAAACGATATAATAAAAAAAAAAATTTTAAATTAAAATTAAAACTATCAAACACTGTTTAAATCCAGCTGAACGAATTTGTTTCTCCCCCTTGAACTAAAAGCCGAAAAATATATATATACATATTTAAACTATATATATATTTTAAACAAATTTTTTATACTTATTAAAATATACATACTACAAGAACAAAAAAAACTTAACGTCTAACTCGTTAAATGTGTTTTTGCAAAATCTTCTAACATGAAAACAAAAAAAAAAACGGCAAAAAGAAACCAAAATCAAATTTCAAATTTTACATAAAAACTAAAGCAACTAAAAACAAAAATATGTAATGATAATACATATGAAATTAAGCATAATTTCTTGTATAGTTAATATGAAAATAATCTGTAATATATATAAAAACAAAACGAGACAGAAACACAAACATTATTATGCTAAAAAAACATATTTCTATGAACATAAAAAAAAAACAGCAAAAGCAAAGCACGCACTAGTTTATACATAAATTAAAAAAAAAATTATACATACATACATAACTGTACTTTAATGTTGATAAAAAATTAAAAAAAAGAAAAACCGCCTAAAGATAAAGCATTAAAAAATAGGTACATTATACATTATATTACATGCAAGCAACAAAAACAAAACACAAACAAAAATGAGTAAAAATTGAGCGTTAAAAGTTAAATTACAATTTGCGCGTTTAACGGTCAGCAAGCAGTGTAAGCAGTGCACGCCGGCATTTGCTAATTGCAGGTAAAGCAGTTGACTTTGTCGACTGCGACAAGCAGTTTTAAAGCCATTTAACACTTAAACTTAATGGAAATATTTAAGTCATTTAACAACAGCCCACAAGCAAGAGGAAGAGAAATGCAAAACAAAATGAAATATTGTATAAAAAATGATTTATTATAATTATAAGTAACAACAACAAAATATATAAAAAGATGAAACCGAGAAACAAAACAAAACAACCGAAAACTGAAATGAAAAAATTAAAGAAAATTATAAAAAAAACAAAAAAAATGTGATTTGTCTTTTTATATCAGGGTTCTAGGAGATGCCATGCGGAGCGGCCCGACTTTGCGTGCGGAATTGTTGTTGGCCGGAGTTTACGCAGCCGTGTTTCCGGATGACGATGCTTTGCGCGCACGCAGCGATGGCGATTTGGGCGATTTTAGTGGAAAAGTTGGGAGAGAGCGCATGGTGAGCGGGTTAGAGAATACCACCTCAGCAGGTCAAAGCTTGTCGTATGAGGCGACTAACAATGACACTGGCTTATACCTGAAGAGCCATTCCAGGTCTTAAATGGTTACTTTCGCCAGACGAAAATAAAACTCTATAAGACGCGTTTTCTATGAGCTGCGTTGGCTAGGTTATGTTGTACGTATGGATGAAAAAGCTCCTGCGAGAAAGGTCTTCAACGTGGATGTGGTAGGGAGGCGACGAAGGGGCAGACCATGTCTTCGTTGGATGAACCAGGTAGAGTTCACTAGCTACCTTTGGTATCACCAATTGGAGAAAGCGGGTGCCAAGTTGTAGCGCGTGGAGGAGTGCTCTGCGTCAGGTCATAACCCGATAACGGGTTGTTATGACCAGAATCAATAACTGAAATTCTATGATTGCGTCATCTGTCAACAATTGTTAACTTTTAATCAAAAAACTAAATTTCGAACGGAGCCCTGTATGCTCGATATTATTTCAATCAAAAAAGTTTTATATAAATTCAAACTTACACACATGCAATTCGTTCTCTTACATAAACAAGTTTTCAAACATAAATTATGTTTTTCGAATGAAAAGGACAACGAAGGGAAAACTGAGCCTCCTACCGGGGCTCGGCTAGCATAGCGAGCAAATGGCGGAGCCCCCTAGTTGTAATATAAACAAATTTGATTGGACACAAAATTGCTTTTATTAACTTCATAATATGTATATATATATTTTAATATAATTTTTTAGTTCAATGTTTGATATTAATTTTTCTACAGCATAATTTTTTTTTGTCCGTGCTTTGTGCCGTGACAAAATGCGTTGTGATTTAAAATTTACAGCATATTAGTTAACATAAATATAATTTAATATATAAATTATTTATTATTTTTAAATTTAAAAAATAATTATTACTTTAAGCAATTTCGAGTTAATACACAATTTTACTTTTTCTTTGCTAATTTCAATCAACTATTATAATAATTTCAAACCAATTGCGCTAAATAATTTAATTTATTTAGTATGTTAAATATTTGAATTTTAGTTAATATTTATGTACAAATAATGTCGCTTAAGAGCTAATTAATGTTTGTTTTTCTTTAATATATAGCGGCTTCATACAGTTTAAAGTGTAGCTTAGACTTTGACTATAAAGTCAGCTTGCTATTCGATTGTCTAAACCAAAAACTTTGGACAGCATTTTTAAAGGTTCTAGTTTAAGAGTTAAATTTTAACTGGCTTTTTGGTTGTTGAAATCAAGCGAAATCCAATAAGCAAGCGAAAGTAAGTTTAACTCATATAAAGTAAGGCTTAAAACAAAACTTAAAATAAGTAGAAAAAAACACAGTCTTATTTATGAAGAAGAAATACCAAAACGCTTGTGTGTGCGTGTTCTGTGTGTGTGTGTCTATGTGCCCAGTGCTCAACATAAGGGTTAATGTTAGTGCTTAGCAAGGTACGCTTAGGATATGTGTTCACTGGGTGATGGCGCATTCATCATGCAGCTCAAGACAGATTTAAGCTGCTGCAGATGTAGATGCAGTTCCAGATGCAGATGCAGATACAGTTACAGCTGCAACTGCTGGCAAATGAGTCGGCAAGAATCTAGGCTGATTTTTCCAAGGACGACGCTTTAAGTGAGAGTGCTGCGCGCCAGTCCATCTGCAAAGAGAGAATATATCAGATATGTATATAGACATGTGTACAGTTAATATGGATCTACGCCAAATTGTTTTACGTGAGCACGGATTGGTACATTTAGTCAAACAAGGATCAAATTGAAAGGGGGATGTCAACTTGGATGTCATATGGTACCATATGGCATATGTTTCTACTATTTCGATTTTCCAAAACCAAAAGTGGGCGATTTCACCTCAACCTTGGTTTGGCCCGAGGACTACCCAAATCCTCTGCAATTGGTTAGGAGCAACGCCACTCTGTGTAAAGACACTTCTCGCTTGTGACTCCGTTATGTTCCAAAAACGTGACGTCACAATAAAATGTTTATAAAATTTGAAAAAATCTTTCTATTTTCATGCAATGTTTACTTTTCTTTCGAATTCAAACATATTCATGAAAGATCGATCTTGCCTCAAATTTTAAATTGTCGACTCTTCAAATATCTTCCTTTTGCTTTTATAACAGGAGAAAATACTCTGTGCATCCTATCTGCAATGATTTAGTTTATATTCTATTCCAAGTTTCTAGAAATGCTCAGTTGTTTTTTGGTTGCACGATTTGTGACGTTACATTAGGGGGAGTGCGGTTGGCTTAATTGCGGGTACAGCAATATACAGCCTCTCCCCCCCCCCCCCCTCGCTCTCTCTCTTGTCAAGCCTGAATACAAATCCAATTTCACATCCGAAATTGAAATCTGTCGGTGTCTTTGATATTTAAAAGATTTTGCTAGCCTTTTACAAAACTCTCAAGGATTTGCGCAAAAGTTGGCAACTAGGGCTGCAAACTACCTAAATTCGTCGCTGCCAACCAATGTGTTAGGCATGAACCAAGTTCATGATTCCAAAGAAACTTCACTTAACGAATTCACAACAAATTGGAAAAGTACTACCACAAAAATCTCTTAACGTTTTTCGGAATTAAAAAAGCTTACGAACCTACCTGTGATACTTGGATAGTTTACGGCGTTTGGCAGGCGGCGCATCAAAGTCCAAGCGGCTGCTGACAAAACCAAAGTTTCCCACGCTGGCCGAGAGTGGAACTGCATTGAAAGGAACGTCTTTTAGATGTTAGCTCTAATTTCCAAAAGAATTTCTTACCATGCTTGCGCTTATTATTGCGCTGGACTTGATTGATGGCCGTTGGCAAGTGTGAGCCAGCTGGCAGCGGATGTGGTTGCAAATGTTGCAGCGGCTGTTGTTGGCGCCTTATGGTGCAATTGCGTCCACGACAGCTCTTAAGTTGATCCAAAGTATCGTGCATATATGACTTTTCGGTAGCCGACAGACTTGAAGCGCGATTGATGGTTTCAAAAGGATCTATAAAGAGTGGCATACATTGGTTGAGCACTTAAAGCCACATAAACTAGTTCCGCGAAAGTTACCTATGGTCAAGTTGTAGAACGTGATCAGTCCCGTAGTAAACTCGCAATAGAGATAGTTGTGGGTAGCATTGATGGTTCTCACACAGGAATAGGTATTGTTGTTGGCATTCATGCAGAAGCAGAAGGGACTGTCATTCCAAAGTGGCGCAGTTCTCCAATGCGAATTGTCATGCGAGAAGCAGTTCATCTTTTCCGATAAACATTCCTTCTCCAGACGCGCTTTCTTTATGCGTTTACGCTCCTTTTTGCGTTGACGCTCCTCTTTCAGCTTGCGACGTGCTTCTCGTGCCATCTCCTTGGAGTCCGCATAGCTAAAGGTTGACGAATAGTTTATATTGAGTAAAGTTTCCTTACTTAAAGGCTAACTTACTTTTCGCCCACATCGGGCTCACAGTAGCATTCCGCTTGGGAAGCATAATGCGGTTTTTCCCTCTCATAGGAATCAAAAATGGAAGCGCTGCCAAAGCCACGAAAGATTTCCTTTTGTCCAACACTGGCCGGGGTTGAGCTTAACATAGTATTTGTTGTGCTGGTCGAAATTCGGCTGCCGCTGTTGCCAGATCCGTGCTTCCCTGCTCCAAGTGCAAGATCCGTAAAATAACTCATATTAAATTCGCGCGGCACGCTGGGATTTGCAGCTGCCTCATTGCGTCTGCGTGCACTATAGTGATGCGGACGCTGTGCCAAGAACGGTGGTGCATCATCAACAATGCGCCTACGTCCAGGCTTGTTACCCCTGCGTATTATGAGATCATCATCCCAACGCTTGCGAGCTGCCATATTGGACTGCTGTTTGTTCTCACGCATTTGCTTTTTCATATCCTTCAAAGTGCTGATCTTATCCTTCAGCACCTTGATAAGCATATCAATTTGATTGCGTGAAGTGCGCCAGGTCTTCTCGTCATCGTAGATGACATCGGAGCAGTTGACTTTGCCTGTGCTGGCCTCCACATAGCAGCGAGTGCCTACGCGTCCGCCCACCTTGGGAAATTTGCTGCCACGCACAAAGCCAGCGGGCGAGAGTAGTGTGCCACTGGTGTTATGCAAGTCATGCTCATAGAACTTGAGCTCCAAGGTTTCCAAGGTGCTTTGTATTTCCTGTATGACTTTGGCAATGGCCTCATTGGAGCTGCCATTCTTATTGCCATCCGTGGTGCTCAAATTTGGCGAGTCAAATAGTTGAGCAGTTAGCTCGCGTTTGCTGCGTCTTGGTGCGATTAGCTCCAATGTATGATGCATGTCTAGCAGCTCCTCCATTTCATATGGCAACTCTGTGTGGTACAGTTCCGTTGCAGAGCGCTTGTGACGACGTATATGTTGGGTACGTTTTCGTAGATGCTGTGGCGCGCGTATTTTGGTATAGACCAGACCATCGGAGGTGAAGCAGGCGCAATTGCGTTGGTATTGCTTGCGTGGAAGACCAGCCAGATGATGCTCCAGCTGCAGCTATAAGAAAGAATAGTTTAGAGTATTGTCGTCACTTCTACCTATTCTCTTACATGGAATTTGCATTTGTGCTTGCGCCAGCGACCCTCCTCATTGACACACTTCCATTTTTGACCGGGCAGACAGTTCTTCAGCAGCGTCGGATCCGAGCACTCCGAGTTGAGACGCATCATTTTCGTTATATACGGCGTCAGTGGTAAATTATTATCACTATCATAATGCTCCTGCTGCTGTGCCAGCTCTTCTTCATCTAAATCCTCTAGCTCGGCAGTGTCCACATCTTCTAAAGCAGCTACTGAGCTGTCCATGGCCTCATCTTCGGCATCTGTATCCACATCTTCTTCAAAGTCATCCTCTTCCTGCAACTGTTCCTCATTCACAATGCTACTCAATGTGGAACTAAGCAAGCTGGCTGATGTGGTGCTGGCACTAGTAGTGCTAGTAGTAGAAGTAGTGCTAGTGCTGCTGCCTGGCTCCAGTAGATCCTGCAACAGCGTGCTGTTGGCCAGTTTTAAGCTGCGCCTTTCCTCCTGCAGACGTGCTCGAGACTCGGCTATTTGCTCGAGCGTCTCACGGCGACCGGAGCTCTCGATAAGAAAACTATCTGGCCAATTATCGCGCACGGCACGATTGCGGCTAAGCAGCAGCGGCAGAATGCTGCGTCCGTCCATATGATGTGGTGTGGGTACGCCGCCCATGTCCAAAAATGTGGGCGCCAGATCAACATTCAAAACGATTTCATCGACACTACAAATAGTAAAAGGATTTAGAAAGTTTGCTGTAAGTATGTTCCATTTTGGAGCTTACACTTTGGATGCCTGTATGCCGGGACCACGTATGAGAAAGGGCACGCGCACATCGAATTCAAAAGGAAAGCTTTTGCCTTTGATAAGTCCAAACTGACCCAAATGGTAACCATGATCGGAAGTATATATTATATACGTATTGTCCAATTCGCCCAAAGACTTAAGCTCGTTATAGACGCGCTCCACGGCCACGTCTACGCTTTGAAGCGTCTGCAAGCGTTTGGTCATGAGTAAGTTTGTGAACCGCTTGTGCACCGGTTCCATGGGCTGTGTTACACGCAAAATCCACTGTTTATCGGGATTGGGCGCATGATCGTAAGATGGAGTGCTGTGAGTGGAGAACATATTTGTAGCATATTGTTATCAAGTCTTAAAAGCTCTCGAAATTCGGATAGGATAGAGTCCATCCAATGGTTTGTTCTCCGGAACTAAAATGCATACCTAATCTAACCGAGCGTCTAACTTAAACTAGTTTATTGTACTCACTGATGCGTGGTCACATTAAAGTAGAGATGACTGTACTGCGGCGCCGAATCCTCAGGCCCATGTGGTGCCGGAAAACTCATCGTTAACAGCACCGGTTTTCTTTGGTTTTGCTGTTTAGAGGAGCGCAAAAACGCTATCGAATCATTGGCTATCAGATCGGGATAATAGTCCTTGGCATAATCAAAGCCATGCTTAATCTTTTGTCCATTCATATTAATGCTATAGTTGTAGTACTTGGAGTTCATAATCAAGCCACCCCATTCACGCCAACCCGGTGGTATATAGGATCCATTATACTTGTTCAAATACTTGCCAAAGTAACCCGTGCGATAACCCGCATTCGAGAGATAAGTGGCATAGGAGCGCGTCTCGTGAGTGGCCTGCCACTGCGGGCTGGAGCAGTTGTCATTGTTGGTAAAGACCATGTGGTTGTGCACATACATGCCCGTAAGCAGCGAGGAGCGTGCCGGACAGCACATGGGCGTGGTCGTGTAGGCGTGTCGGAATTCGGCGCCACCATCGCGCAACAGGCGCAGCGTGCGTGGCATGAAATTCAGGGAGCCCAGCTCCACATCCTGGTCATCGGTTAGTATAAGTATAATGTTGGGTTTGCGTTCGCGTGCCGCGTTTGAATCGCGTGAGAAACGCTTGCTGCCCGCATCGTTGGCGCGTTGCTGATGATGATGATGTTGATGTTGATGATTGTGTTGTTGGTGTGCTGATTGCTGGTGATGGTGATGATGTTTTTGCTGTTGATATTGCTGATGCTGCCCCGCTGGCTGACGCACTTTTTGCTGCATTGGCTGTGACTGCTTTTCCACATTTTCCTTGGCCGCCACCGCTGGGCTCAGCAGCAGGTGAAGCATAAAGATTAGCCCCAGAAAGGCAAGTGTCAGCACTTGATGTTGCTGCATTTTGATGTTTTAATATATACTTAAAGTTTTACAGCAGCTGCTTCTTCTTCTTCTTGGGATTTATCTATTCGCGTTTTTAGTCATTTTCGAGCCAAGAGTTTTACTGTTTGTCTGTAAAAAAAATAAATGATGTCTTCATTAAGTTGGGCCTTTGAATATAGGTATTTTTCAAAATCGATTGAATATAGTTGCTTAATGCTTATAAAATAATGAGGCATATAAGGTTCTTTGGAGGACCTGCCCATAGCTATACGGATTTTTAAGCTAAGCTACATCATCGAATTCTTGCTAGTTGGCAAAAACATAAACGATGCACGACAATGCAGGCACAAGCTCCGGAACAATCTTACATTGTTTTCTGCGGACATTCACAACTCTAGAAATGAGTTTGAGCTAATTGAGCTTGAACCAGAATCTGGAGCTATAATGTTATCGCATACTTCTTAAAGGCTGTTCATAAATGACGTCACCATGATTTTTCAAAATTTCAACCTCTTTCCGCTCTATAGTCACATATCGTCACAATTTGATAATCTTTTTCCTGTGACGCCACAAATCGAAAGCAAAAAACAAACTATTTTCAACTGCAGTGTGACAAATCTATTTTCAATTGGTGTTTTTGACTTTCTTGTGACGTCACTTCGAAGCCTACTCTCTCTAATGTCAAGCGAAATCTATTTTCAATTGGTGTTTTTGACTTTGTTGTGAAGTCACTTATCTGGAGCTTAACCGAGCACCCTTTCATGATTTTCACGATTTGATGACTTAATTATTCATTCATGATAATTGTCACGTCCCGTTATAGCAAAAAAAAAATCAATTTTCAATTGCAGTTTTTAACACAAATCTTTACAATTTGATGAACCCCCTTTACTGTCACGTCACAACTCGCAAGCAAAAAATACTATTTTTCACTGCAGTTTTTGACTTTCTTGTGACGTCAATTATCCGAAGCCCCTCACCCCTAAGTGGTGATGTCATTAAATACTTTTTCTTGAACGAGTGAAAGCGATGAGTCCCAATAAAAAAAACCTTTTCATGCAGATATCAAAAACAGAGCATGGTGCTCGGAACTAGCTGCAAAACTATCGATAGTGTCGGCATTCGATATTTTCGATAGTTTCCGGAAAAAAGATTCGCTAGTAACGATAGAACAGAATAGTACTAACAGTGTTTCCTTCCTAACCAAAGAGCATGAAAGTAATAGAGTGAAATTCTTGGCAGTTACATAGAGTCGACTAGCTAAAAAATGACCATACCCAAGCTCTCTAGCTTTTTCTCAATTTTACCTACGAATGAGTCGGTCTAACAGAGACACAAGCAGCTTCACACGTACACTGCCTGTAACGCTCCAGGATTCCAACGAAAAAAAACTCGCTCTTCTCGGATCAAAGCGATAGAAGGAATTGACTGGAACCCACAAGGACAACAGACCAGCGCCCAATGGAAGGAGAAGTTGCTTCCTATAGCTGTGAAGCTTGGAAATCGATTTAGAGTTTCGAAAATATTTCGTGTTCAATACTTGACAATTTTCTATGTGCATAATCTACTTCTGCTGCATCTTAAATCTAACCTTGAAGATTGCAAAAAGCGCATCAAAATATTTGACTTGATTTCCAGCCTCACCAAGAAAAAAACCAAACAAACACCACGAATTCGAAAATCTCTTTCACTTTTTTTTTTAGCGCACTTATCAGCAATGTCAACACTGTCAGTGTTGCCCTTGTTGTAGTTGTTGTTGTTCTTGTGGGTTGCCTTTGTGCTGTAGTTGTTGTTGCTTCCTGTAAGTGCCAGGCTCTTGTCCTTGCTAAAATTTATGTCTTACTTGGTTTTAAGTGAAAACTGAATTTTGTGTCGTCGCTCCGGCAATTCCACGTAAATCTCTTCTGCAGTTTACTGTCGCTTTTCATAATGCAATGCGCTTGGCATTGAGCTAAATACAAAAAAAAAAACAAAAAAAAAAAATTGACACTTTAGCACAAAGTGTTCCGACTGTGAGATACGCTCCGGGGGACTCAGGGTTTTTGGTTGTTAACTATAAAGGCTTTAATTTTTATGGTAATTAAATACTTATACATATGTACTATATAAGGTCAACCAAGAGTTTCGGATAATTTCCAATCCAAGTCATAAGAAGTACCTTTTTGTTTAGCTCTGAACAGAAAGAATCAAGGAAAACTAAAAAATTTCGAGCTAATACTAATGTTATCGCCGCTAAGTGAAAGTCGTGTAGTTTTCGGACAAGTTGTGAATCGGTTGAAAATTAGAGTTACAGGAGAACTATTTTTCAGGTTATGTACAGGGTGCCAAAAAATCGAAGTTCCGAAATATACCCCTTACGTTATTATATTATTATTATTATTATCTCAAAATTCTTGATGGGCCAATGGGTAACGGATTGTAACGGGCAGTTAAGAAGCAGAAACGTTTAACCATTCCTCATTACTCATAGTCGAGGTATCTTTATTGCTGACTGACCGACAGTCGGATAGTGCCTATTTTTTGGGTGCATAATTTAAGGAAATCTGCAAAAATAAAATTCAGGGTAAAAAGGAACTGAGTACTTCAACTTAAGGGAGACGTACTCCATACATGTTGAAACTGGCTTTATTCTGGTTGATAGCTTTTTGACCAACTAAGCCAAGCACTTCCAGCAGTAAACGCTAAATGGACAAGTGGAAGGCTGTCGACGGGTTGATAAGGTACAGTAAGTCAAGGCCAAACTAGGTGGAGCCAGCTTGCATAAGTGCATGGCGTGATATACTGAACGTGGCAAAATCAACACAAGGTAAGACCAAGAAGAAGAAATTAATTTGAATTTCCGATTTTGTAGTTCAAATTAAATCTATCTTTTATATAAATAGGCTAAAGAAATTTTTTGGACCCCTTTTTCACCAACTATATGGAAACAAGTATGGGTGAAATTTATATCATTGTATAGGGAATTTTCATAAGCAGTGCAGAATATAGGTTTTATTCATATATTTTCCCAAATCATAGGTAAAATTAATAAAAAAAAAAAACCATTTATGTTGAGATGTCTTGGTAACTGTTCACGAACGTTTTCTCTGTTAGCTATTGGCTTCTGCAATAGTTTTTGTGTGGCGAAAGAGAATAATTGCCAATGTGTTGACACATGCATGAATTACTCTCGCAAAAATAGTGAGCGACGGACTAAGCTTCAACTTCGGCATTGTCCGTGTAAATAGCCGACAAGCGTCAGACTTTTTAGAAGAATGTTCCTAAACGAAGGCTTCTTTCATTATGATAGGATGAGAAAACTTCTGTTTTCCTTACTCGGTCAGCTTGCTGGGTAGCTATACTTACTACCGTCCCTTCTATAAACATACTCTTAGAAGTATAAATGCAGCACAAAACATCTAAATACCTTCTTTTGTAAGGGGAAAGAAAACACGAAGATTTACGAATTTGTTAAACCCCTTACAAATACTTTCTAAAAGAAGTATGAAAATTGTGGCCATCCCATATAAAAAACGATTGAAAACTTAAGATTTTGTAAGTACTTTTAACTGAGTAAGTCATTCGGAAAGAAGTACTTTTACAAGTGTGACTGGGATAACATGACTGTTTTATATGTAGTTGTGTTGTGACTCACAGCTCAGTGGCTCATATAAATCATAGAGAGATTTTGATTTAAAAAATGTATGGATTTCGATTTGCATTCGGGATCCGACTGCGGGGTTGCCACAGAATTGTAGTGATGTATATGAACATGATCTGTAAGATGTGGCAAGTCTCTTGTTCTTTTCTTAGTTCAATTAACAGACCCAAGTAAAACCGTGTGGTTCCATTAGGATTGCAGAAAAAAAAAACGCTTAAATATGGTATACTACAGATGCATGTTAATCAAAGCAAATATGCTGTCATATTTGAGCTGAAATATGAATTGATTTGAAAATTGGCAAACACAGACTGACTTCATGGGCCACAAATATAGAAGTGGCTGCATTTAATGGCTCCACGGAAGAATAGAGCGGCGCCATAAAAACCACTTGAACGGGCGCAATGCAATATTTTGCAGACAGTATTTATTTTGGGCCAATTATGCAGCATTTTCATATCGAATGAAAAATATTAGTGTAAAGAACTCAGAAGAAAGCGAACAGCTGAAGTGAGTTGCCACAAAAGAGCGCTTGCAAGCAGCTGGATATCATAAGCATAAGCTGTGGCAACTTGACTTCCTTATTCCCCAAGGTTGTTTCAAACGCAGGCAACAAGTTCCGAAACAAGTTTGGAAACTTTAATGCCCAAAAAGGCACAGCATGACCCAAGTGCAATTCATGGCGGCAACCCTATACCGCAGCGCCGTCATTGCCCTAAAAGGAAACCTGCTTGCTGCTAAACATAAAAAACATAAAAAAGACAAAAAAAAAATGCAAGTTGTCTTGTTGTTTGTATGGCGCATCTTCCTGTCGCCTGGCTACCTTTGACAGACGTCACGCATGCGCAAAGCGCTGAGCACCAAGCGACGCCGAAAGAGACATACCAGGACGGAGAGATTCAGCCAAACCTGGCTTGGTGGCACTGCAGCTCACTTGTCGGACAGACGTTGGCCAGTCATTCGGACAAAAACAACAACAACAACAAACTTGTATCACCAAAGCGGTTCAAAAGCAACAAAAATGTTCACAGTGTATGGACAAAAAAAATGCAACACGATTTCCTGATTCATTCATGAATATCATGACTTTAGTTTTGTCCCTTTTTGTTGAGGTCTTTCAGTTTTGGGTTCGCACTCTCTCTCTCTCTCTCTCTGTCACAGTTAGTCAGCATTTTGTGAGTCTTTTGCTTGTTTCTCTGTATACTCTGCATATATAGCACTAAGGTTATTATAGGCTTGATCGAAATGATCAGCATTATAGCCATGATATAAGAATACAAGGTAAGCTTACTCTACCGACGTCGTATCTTCAATTATTTATAGAGCCCAAGAGAGCGAGAGTTAGGGGCGAAAATTTCACTCATAGCTGAAACATCAAGCATTACACACACATGCACACGCAGATATTTTTAAGCAACTCAAGTGTTTCTATTGTTACAGATATATACAGAAGATACAATTGCAAGGGACGCCGGCAGAATAAGCTTACCTTGTATTCTTATACTATGTTTATAGCCATATCCATCTATACACATGATCACGTAGATCTTGAATGCCATAAAAGTTAGGGTCGACAAAGGGTCGAGCCAGTTAAGAAACAAACAAGTGACCCCAAGGATTGAGCTTTACAATGTGGCGCCATCTAGTGAGCGCATATGCCATCCTAATATAAGCCTACATGCCCTTCTTTTAGCTCTCACTGCTAACAAACGTGCAACCTTATTGTTCTTCGCAGTCTAAACTTGAACGTGCGTTTTTTGATAGCATTTTTGCTTTAGGGCTCCACGTTAGTCGATTCCGCTGGAGAGCATCATAAACAACTCCACAAGCGTGGTAAGGATTTAAGATGAAGCGATAACCCTTACTCCCTATATACACAAATGAATCCAAAATTATATTTGTGGCCTATGTTTGGATAAACGGTTTGGTGAAAAGTAAGTCGGGTTGAACCACTTAATAGCTCTTGGAATTAGGTATGTTTGGAAAAAGGCATGCGTAAAAAAAAAACGTAAAACTACGTATACAACTACAAATGTGACATAAAATCTCAAAGCCTACTTTTTCCCCCCCTTACAAATGTTCAAGGAGTCAGGAAACGCCTACTAATAGGAACGGGGAGTATAACCGGAAGAAGATCGGGAATAGGAAGATGAAGAGAAATATGATCCACCTAGCGAGGGGTAAGGGGGTTGTGAGCGAAGCGAAAGGTGGCGGAGTGAAACGTAAATCGGGTTGTTTCATCTTATACCTCTTGGAATGAGATGCGCAGGAGGGGAAAGAGCAAGAGGAAGACGAATATGGAGAAGGAGAAAAAGGAACAGGAAGATAAAGAGGAAGAAAAATAGCAAGAAAGGCTCTATATTGAGAGGAGCACGGCTGACTGCGCTTTACGGAACATCACATAGCATAACCCAAGTCAATGATCAGTAAGCTAGTCGCTAGTTCGTTTCTCAGACGAGACAACGGATGCCAAAACAGCTTATTAAAACAAACGATGCAAACTTCACGGTCTTCGGTGAGGAGCACACATAAGCATAACGCCAATCAAGCGTCACACCGCTCGAGCGTGATAACAGAATTTCTCGGTTGCTAAACTAACGATGCAGATTGAAACATAGATAATCCAGACTCTCCGTTTTCGAACTTGTATAACTTGCTTATAGCCATTTACTTTGTCTTGGCACAGTTATGCGCATTGTTGCTATGCGTGAATACTGCAAATATTATGAAGATTGAGCCTACTATAAGCTGCAAAAAGTTCCACTCTTTGGCTGGTACGTGAGCCTTATGTGAGCCTAATAAACAAAACAGTGCTGATCTCTTGCCGAATCAAATCACCCATTACGTCGGCAATGGCTACAGGGTATTCCACTGTCGATCGTCCTCCCTACTGTCTGTCTCATGTCTCTTTCGGTCTTCTGCTGTTTGTTTTGTAGTCATTTGTTAAGCTCCTTTAGAGATCTCTGGCTGCTGTACATTCGAAAAAAAAGAAAGAGTCGTGCTTGTTGCTAGGCGCTCGTAAAACTTTATTACAAAATTTTATGTGTAGTTTGGAGACGATTTCAAAGGATATTTTTTTTTTATGTGTCGTATTGTTGTATTGGTTTTGCTTGTTGCTATTTTTATTGGTCTGCGCCGTTTTGTTGTTGGCAGCTCAGAGTGGCGTGCTTTTATACGGGGCTGCTGTGATCGCTCATCTTTCGAATCACTTTCATTGGTTAGTAACGCTTTTATAGGGCTATAATATACGTATATACATATGTGTATATATGTATGTCTAAAATCAGTGATTTGAGTCTTTTCGGAGGCGTTTTTATTGCCATTTATTCGATGACTTGTATGCACAGATCGTCATTTGATTTCGTTACTAACCATGAAAAGCGTTTTCTCTCCACTCTCTCCTGTGACCTTTTCAACATTGTGAGTATGTTGTGGAAGACGGAACGAGCTGTTTTCTATAAAAATGTCTATGTTCAGTCGATATGTTACCGGAGCCTTTGTTGCTTTTATTGTTTGTTATTGTCAAGGATTTCGTCTATCTCTGTACCACCGAAGAATGCTGTCAGCATGGGGATAAGGCGGAGAATCACTCTTACCAATATATAGTCTCAGTAGGTGAGACCACACTCACCAGACTTTTAATTGGCGGTGGTTTTTTTACGCGGCGGGTCCCAAAACCCATTGAGAGCTCAGGGAGGGCTTCGCTGCACATTAGTTCACTTCTCTAACAACGGGTGGCAATTAGTTCAGCTATGCAGGCGGCACCACGTGGAGGTTGTGCGTCAGCTTAGAGCCAGGTATCACAAGCTACCTTTGGTATCACCGATTGGAGAAGGCACGCGCAAAACAGAGATGCCTGGAGGAGAGCTTTACATCAGGCCGTAATCCGGTACCGGGTTCGTTATGGCCAGTTAAGAAGATGATACTTACCAGACGAAACTAACACTCTACAAAACGCTCATACTTCCCGTTTTGCTTTATGATGCTGAAGCATGGGTAAATACGAAGTTTGATGCAGATGCGCTTGGAATGTTTAAGCGGAAAGTATATCGTTAGATGTCCTATGGACGCATCCTGGGAGAAAAGTTCTTCCATGCTATTATTGAAGTAGGGCGACGAAGGGGTAAGCCGTATTTCCGTTGGATAAACCAGGTAAAGAAAATAATCTTAAAAATTTTGGTGATGGCATTTATGAACAGCCTTTTATCTAAATCGATGATTCAGTTCGAGATGTTTTTTTGAACAAGTTTTTCAATCCATTATGACTTCTCTAAAGTACCCCGAAATGTCTCTTGATTGAACGTACATTTCTACAAATTGCTTCGTATGACCTCTCCAAAATCTTTCCACAAAATATTTGGACACCTTAACGCAGAACCAATGTCGAATTTTTTGAAACTACTGATTTTTGGTATGATGCTTGAAGCACGACATTTGCCTTTGTCTGAAAAAATTAGGTTATAGCTTACTACTCCTTACAAGTTGCTTGTAGTCGTAAGTACACTCTTAATTGACAGGCTCTACATGTATTCCTTCATCTATTTGGGCTTCATCAGGATTACAAATCTTATCGAAATCCTAGTTTTCGTTTTAGCTATGACTCGCAACATTGCACACCTATATATTTTTGGTATTTTTCGTTTTTCATAACTCAAATTGCAACTTTTCTTGTTGATTCAGCGAAAGAGCTTTCAACGACGTGCCAACTTAAAAAACTCGCTTATATCAAGTTATCATTATAATTGTCACCAAGGGAAGGGGATTCGCGAGCTATGAACAAAATGCTTAACCAGCAGAACATTGACCAGACCGTCGGACAATCAACTGTCAGACACACAATCAATTAAAAGTAAATATGCAAAACTTTTCTACATATACGACATATTTCAATTAACACGGACATACAAACACACACCATGAACATGGCATGTCAGACGGCAATATGCATTACATATTGGATAACTGAGAAGATCTCTTAATGTTAACCCGGTAGTTGTGGAGTGTCTGTTTTCTTTTCTTTGACTTGTTGCAGAGTTTATGAATATGCAAATCAAAGTAAAGCCAACTGGATGCAACTAATCCCTGGCGACAGCTAGCAAATGATAAATGCCGCTTATCAACTGAGTCAGATCAGAGCAGGTCTACGATCCACATAGAGTCACTCTATGGTGTAAGGCTTATATAGCTCATTAGCACGCATGTCAACGACTTGAATGTGTAAATATGCAAGTACACTTGAAAAAATTAGGCATACATTTGGAAGACATCATTTTACAGATCAGCCTGAAATACTATTTGGTAAATATGAGGTATCCCAATTGCTTCTTTGTATCATTAATTGGGGGGCAGTTTTATGCAGCGGGTTTTAAACTCTACGCACAACCTATTTAGAGCCCAGGGAGCTCACAACTCTAACACCGGGTGGCTATTAGAGCAGCTATCCAGGCGGCACCACGTGTAGGTTTTGAGTCAACTTGGTTAAACTAGAGATAGGTATCACCATGGCCATTCCAAAGCTCAGAAGCTCTCACCCTTTTCCACCAGAACCCAGGACCAGGTTTGTTTGTAAACGAAGGAACATTAGAATGCTTATTTTTCGGGACGAAAACTTAGTTACCAATCTATATTTGTCGAAAAATCATCACCTTAAAAGAGCATTTCTTCTTTTTCAAATCTTAGTTAAAGAGATGAATTAAATTTTCCAATTTTCGATACTTTTGGCGATACCTAGCCAAAAAAACCGTTTCGAGACATGATAGTTATCAATGTGTTCACATATTTCCAGCTTATTAAATTACATGTACATACATGTAAATTATAAGTACTATTCGATACTTTGTAAATCGCTTAAAAAAGTTATCAAATTTTCGCCTATTTTATAGTGTGGCAACACTTTGAAAAATTTTATCTCTCTCATAAGATTCAGAGTATAAGTGTATTTCAATGACTCGATGCTTTTGTTGATTTTCTTGAAGCACATTAGCAGATATTTAACAAAGATCGTGACTTTTTGAAGCTGTGAAAAGTGTCTGACCTTAAGGGATTTACAATTGCTATTGAAAAAGTTGCATTAAGTTGATAGCAGTAACATATCATTCCCTAGATACAAATGCGGGGCATTCCGAATTCGACAAGGATCTCTTAAACCCCCAAAAGTATAAGAATTTTTCATTTTGAAAAGATGTTGAAGTACTCGCGTGAGCTGTTGCTATACAGCCAGCTGCTTTGAGGATCTATTATTTACAAACAAATTGAGTCTTCTAAGCGTATTAAAGTTGACGATTTTAGAAAAAATGTTGCAGATGTAAAGAAGGAAGTTTTGAAATAGTTGTACCGTGGGCAAGGAAAGAATGTATGAATTTTATACAGATTTTCATACACACTTTTTTTATATATAAGATTTGCTCACGGATGATTCCTTTCCGCAAGTTTCAGCTGCTGCTATTGCAGCCTGGCTTACAAAGTTTAGATAGATAGCATTGCATCTATGAATATGGATATGGACTTGTATGAATATCCGTAAGTGCTGCATTTACAAATAATTAAAACTTCTGTTCAGAATCTGCTTTTTGTTCACTACAGCCGCTTTGACAATGAGTGACGAGTGAGGCATGATGGCATTAGGTGAGACGACATAAGATGAGAGGAGATGATATGAGATGAAAAAAGAGATGAAAGATGCGAAATGATAGATGAAGGATGAGGGATGAGAGATGCGAAATGAGCAGGGAAGAACAAAGAAGAGAAGAGCTGAGACGAGATGACAAAACATGTTATGAGAGGAGAGGAGACTAGGTGATATGATATCGACCCCTTTGCGCGAAATGATCGTATTTCACATATTTTGCGAAATTAACTTTTTGATGCAAAAAGGTTCAAAATCCATTAACTTATCACATCGTAAAATATTATAGCGAAGTTCACTATAGTTACGTAGATAATACAGAATTTCATTTGGTAGAGATGCTGCTAAACCAAAGCAAAGCAAAAAAAAGATCCACTGGGTGTCAAACGAAACGAGCAGGGGGCATATCCTCCCTAGTAGTAATATAAAAAACCCGAATAGCACATCATATTTAGTCATAACGGAATTTAAACAAAAACTTTGGACAGCATAATTTTTAGATCGAAATTCTCATTTCAAGCGCAACATGATTGTACATTTTTCTGAGTGTAATTACTGCTAATGCAATCATTGCTTTAACCAAGCTATGAACAAGTCCACGACGACCATGACGACGTCGACAAACAGTCTACTCTGTAAATTTGGAGCAAGTTGCGTTGGATGAAACGCGTCTCATTCGTCGCTGCCCACGCAAAACTTGGCTAACTTGCGCTTAATTATGCAATTAACAAGACGGCGCACACTCAGCCAGCCAGTTAAGGATTACACCAGACTATACTACACTACACTACGCTGACGTGCCGCGCCAACAGGGAGCAGGGAACTTGCAACTTGAAACTGGAAACTCTGGAGCGGGCATTGCCAGAGTGCAAAGTCAATTTAACGCTTAACTAAATATTTAAAAGCTAAATCATGCGCTGCAAATTTTGCGAGCAGCCGAGGCAGGAAGGAAGAGCACAGGGATCTAACTAAACAAACTAACAAGAGGCTGGAATATGTAGTATCTACACCCACGTCCATGCGTCGGCCATGCCTCTTAGGCCAAGTTAACAATGTTGCAGTTGCCCCAAGTCACAAGTCTTGTGAGCAACTTTTGCTGCCAGCGCTCTATTGCCACTTTAAGTTCGATTTATGCATATTTAATGGTCAGCCCCAAAACGCCCCCACAAAACACTTTGAGCGAGTCCAAGTTGAGAGTGTTTGTTGTTGCAGAGTTGCAGCTATATTTAGCTTAGCTGTTGACTGCATTTTGTACAAAGTTCATTTTAATTAGAGGCATGGCATGACATCTGAGAGGGCGTGAGAGGATTAACTTGGAGGCAGAGACACGCACACACACACACACACAAGTACACTCACACTCACGCATCACATGCATTTATGACACTCGAATTCGGGCAATTTGAGGGTCATGTGGCAACTTTGCGGGTTTGTGGGCGGCCATTAGCATGCAGTTGCAAGTGGGTTGCAACTAGCGCAGTTCAAATGGCGGCTGATTGACTTGGTTTGACTTGCAATCAACGCAAATTAAAACTGAATGACTAAATATTGGGTTACGCAAAGATAACTCTATTTGAAGCATACTAATTAGTGTCTCAAAAGAAAAGAATAATAAAGTTTACTAAAATTTTCAAAGAATACAAGTTACTGTTCGTTTTGCACGGTCTACTGCAACATATGTTTAGAACTTTTGGAAATTGAAAACTTAGTTGTACCTTAGGTACTTACATCTTCTTCATTTATCGGGCGATCAAACAGTTTTTGACGACTAAAACTAATGCCAAAGTCGAAGGGTAGGAAAAAGCAGACTTGAGCTTTCACGGAACGCCCGGCCGATGTGAAACATTCAGCTGTCAGTTCTCTCCAACTTGGCATAATATGGCACCATTACATATGCTAGCACAACAACGATTTAGATTTTAGATTCGATTTGTTGTGGCTGCGATGGCTCATCAGAGTGGGTTGAATCATCCCTAGCACTCAGGCAGCCTTACCCATCGTTGAAATAGGAGAAAAAGTGCGCAAACATACAAAACACGATAAAACAAGAAACATCTTACCAATAGATGTTTCACATCAAAAACATACTAAAATATTAAAGTCTTATAGTCCTAGAATTACAATATAAGTTCAGGTACAACACGATGATGACGACTTGATGTTCGCACGTTCAGAGGGGTGAACAGCAGCCAAGGTTCGAAGTCTATTAAGCATAGCGAAGAACGTGCGATCCAGTGCGTAGCGAAAGCTGCTTATGAAATCTGGTCAGAAGAGTTACGCCGCACTGAACCGTCGTTTACTTTCCCCAAACCAGGGATTATTAGAGCTATGTACAGCAAGTTTTCAGCGTTCGGCTCACCTCGAGATAAATTACATCACTGAACAGAGTAAGAGTAACACCCTTTAGCATTGGAAGGATCGTACCATGAAAAGAACCAGGAGCCAGTGAGACTGTGTTTATTGCATTGGTAGGATCATACTATCCATTCAGCGCTTTTGAGTGAAAAGAACCAGGAACCAGTGAGACTGTGTATACTTTCCCCAAACCAGGGATGATTAGAGCTATGTACAGCAAGTGTTCATCGTTCGGCTCACCTCGAGATAACTAACAGCACTGAACAGTGTAAGAGTAACACCCTTTAGCATTGGAAGGATCGTACCCTGAAAAGAACCAGGAACTAGTGAGACTGTGTTTATTACATTGGAAGGATCATACTATCCATTCAGCGCTTCTGAGTGAAAAGCACCAGGAACCAGTAACACTGTGTCTCTTGCATTGGAAGCATCATACCATCCACTCTGCGCTTCTGAGTGAAAAGAACTAGGAACCAGTAGCACTTTGTCTATTGCATTGAAAAAATAATACCATCTATTCAGCGCTTCTGAGGGAAAAGAACCAGGAACCAATGAGACTGTGTCTATTGCATTGGAAGGATCATACCATCCATTCTGCGCTTCTGAGTGAAAAGAACCAGGAACCAGTGAGACCGTTTCTATTGCAAGAGGGGTCAATGCTATCCAGAACAGTTAGAGTCTTAAGCACAACAGCAAAATACATAGAAAATTGGTGAATATAGCTGTTGGCGCAGTAAAATTATACTGTAAAGTTGCTGTTGGCATTGTTTGCGTGCTTCTTTAAGGTCGCAATATTTTAAATAGTTTTGTGCAAATTTTGAATGCAACATAAATGATTACATTAGAACATTTCCTATGCAATAAAACAATTTGTCCAAAGTTGGTATTAGTTTCAAACTGACACAATTTCCCAAAGCTTTTACAACTACTGTATATAAATGTAATTCTGCAAGAGCGCTTAAACTACACCCAACATATTTGTCATGTGTCTAAAACGAAACTTACTCAAAATGCAAATGTCAGACAACTTTGTGAGTGTGCGTTCCACCAAAAACCAAACCAAGCCCTGAACAAATCACCTTTTTTTCTTCACAAACTACACTGTGGTAAAGGAAAACCGCAGAAGTAAATCAAACCGAACACTGTCCGTTAGAGAGACGTCAGCGGGAACTGCAATGTCTCCGACAGAGCCCGTAGAGTAAGTACTACGTCAGTTCTGTGCAGGAGTAGCGGTAAAAAATTGTACACATTTTGCTTGGGTTTTTTCTTCTACTTTTTTGAGAAATTATTTATGCGAGACTGTGACAGTTTTTCTGTTTGTTTAGCTCGAAATTGTCAAAGGTTTTAAGTGGGTCACAATTGGATTTGATTTGTTAATGTTACAGAAACAACAACAAGCAACTTGCAACTTGACAAAGGTACAAAAAGGGCTACTCGATGTAGGCCCCATTTATTTATAGTTCTAAAAGCAGCCGTAATTGGCATATTATGTCAATTGTTGTGAGCCATGTTTTAAATTATTGCATCTTAAATTAGCCAAACACTTTGCTTAAGTCAAAAGGTTCAGCTAAGTTGAAGAATTTATTTAAAAGAAGGAAAAAAAATATACCTCTTCTCCGGCTGCCAATTAATGGCAATTGTATGTCAAGTACGACTTGTGCATTGCCCGGGGGCTCGTTTTGCCAGCTGTCTGACCTTTCCGTCTGAACTCACAACTGATTGATAAAAAAAAAACAAAATTTCTTAGTTGACTTTTTTCAAAAATTATTGCTGTGATTGCTTAATTGGCAAGCTTGTATTTAGTTTTTGAAATTTATTGCTAGTTTTTTTTTTATTGCAAAATTATATTTTGTGACAAGTTTTGCAGCTGTTAACATTTTGCAAAATAAATAAAATTCATTAAACTTAACATAACATGTAAAAAGTAATTAGGTATATCGACGAATTTTACATACTCTTAATCACTCTCACAACATTCTAAAAAGGGTCGCGCAACGGTGACTGTACCTAATTGCGTACACATTGCTCTTAATGATGTGTGTTACTGCTTTTAAACCTTTTTCTTAACAAATTCTTTCCATATGTTTCAAATGTAAGTTAGAGTAGTCTAAGAGCCCTGGGGAACTTGCTTCTGGTTGTCCAGAAATTTCACTTAAAATTTCTCTTCCTTGCGTCGCATGTGAACATACAATCATACAGAAGTGTAAATTTTCTGCCATAGACCCACATACACTCGCATAGACTAGCCTGTGCTAAAGCTTTAAAGCGATCCTGAAGTATAAACTTACTTATGGCATGTTTTCCGACATACGCCTCAGTTCCCCGAACTTGGACCAAGTGATTTACACCTGTCTCAGCTGCTGAAGCGAATCTAAAACAAGATGTTAGACTATGGCTAAATAGTACGGTGGCAGGATGCTTCGATACTAGATAGAAGAAACTCCTACCACGGTAGAAGTTAAAAAACAACTGACGATTTTCTAAAGAAATAAGTTAAGTTTATCTGTCTGATCTATACGATGTTCTTGACAAAACTTTCATGATAGATATTCGATGCTCCTAACCACATTTCTGACAAATCGACGGATTTCTTTAAGGTCGATGACTAAAACAAACTTGTTTCGGTAAATTTCAAATATCGCTATTTCAAAATTCAAATTCGAGTGGCGAGTTCAGCAAAACTCATGTTTTATTAGGGGACCTTACTGCCGATCGAGACGAACTGTAATTCGAATTGAAGATAATAAAATACACAGTTCAACATGGTTTAGTTGTTGGCAAGCTAAGGGTAATTTCCGAAGTTTTTTGCTGCGTAGAATCCGAATCCGGGGTTAGAATTGGCCCAACACACCAGGATTTTTGGGATATTTGATGTTTTGTACCCGAAAAGCGGCCTGTGGTCTTCTTAAATAACATCAAAAGTAGGAAAAAACGCCGTTTTTCGGCTGCTTACCAAATCAGGAGTACCAGGTACTATTGTTTGAATCCCTGGTTATAAAGTTAATGAGAAATTGTGCAGACTTATACAAGTGCTTCGAAACTCATTTCTGGAATTACTACACGTTACTTTAGTTTCTGGAAAATCCTATAATGCTTAAAAACTTCTCAGTTTCATGAAGAGTACTGAAAATTGTTAATACAGCTTGTTTGCAATGTAATTTAAATTTAAAAAAAAATAATGCAAATATCATTAAATTATTTTGTTTTTGTTTTAAGCGTGGGGAGCGGCTCAATGCGATACTCTCAAAACTGAAGTTGTTTTTTAAGTGTATGTTTGTATGTGTGTGTGTGGTGTGTGTGTGTGTGGTGTGTGTGTGTGTGTGGTGTGTGTGTGTGTGTCTGTATATGCGTTGGCTTGGCCAATCAGCAATAACCTAACTGTTTACTGTTGGCGAATTCACTCTACAAAAAGCGCAGTGGTAATGCTAAGAGCAAGATGTGACGACTAAGGGATACTCTATAATTAAGAAAAAAGTAGTACTAATTGATCCAACAATGGGCAGTTTGAGTTTTACTACATTACTCGAAAACACACCGTATGTTAGATAGCTTTCTAATATAAAGCGAGAGGCAGCCTAAGTTCGGAAAACATCGAGCGGAACATTGAGAAAAGTTGGTAAGGCGTCCAATTATGCAACACAAGTTCCCGAAATATGACCATATTTTTTTAATAAACAATTTAAATATAGGCATTTTTCACGACTCAAGGTCCAACTAAGAAGTTAAAACTTCAAACTATCTCGGGATTGCTCTTGACTCTAAGCTAACCTGGAACGCGCATTTTGAACGGAAAACCAAACATGCTCTTGAAGCTTTCCGTTTTGTGCGGCTAAAGGTCGAACTGTGTAAGAAGTTCAAACTTCGAAGTTTTTATTTCAAATCTTTTATTTCCCAATTCATTTCTGACGCTGCGGAGTCTGCCTTCAGGATTTATCACAACAACATAGAAAACATAAATATTTACGTATTTCGTAGGGCAGGTGATCTCAGTGATAGTCCTTTCAATACAAACAGCTGGTTACCACATTACCCATATATACCATATATGGAATATCTATTCTCGGTTTTGCAGAAGTCAAGAAAGTGAAGAAATAGTCGTTTAACAGTGCAATACCCATTTTTTCCATGAAAATCAAATTTCTGTGTAAATTTTTGTATCGACGGTTTGAGGGGTATGTGCGTAATAACGGTAACTGTTCTACGGGGGGAGGGGGGATGATTAAGAAAAGGATCAACATTGTTGCCTAACGTATCACATTTGGTTAACATAAATGTTAACTTTAACATTTCTGTAAAAAGTGAAATTCTGTTGCAGTTCATAGGAGAGGGGGCCTAAAATTGGCACATTATTAGCTATATCATCAAAAGTTCTTCATTCATCATTTTTACAATACACATGCATGGTGCATAAATGTCCCAAGTTGCAATTGGATAGCTTTTATGGTGGTGGTGCTCTAGCTCTTATAGTCTCCGAGAACGGTGCGACGACACGGACAGACGAACATGTCTATATCGACTCAACTATTGCTCCTGCCCATGGAACATATAGTCTGCCACGCCTCCTTCTGTTTGTTACATACATTGCACAAATCTATAATACCTTTTTACACTTTGTGTACAGGGTATAAAAAAAAACCTAAAGATTTATTGTTCGCATTCCAAAACAATTTGTAGCCATTTAAATTTATTATGCGCACAAGTTCTACTACGTCACGTTGCTCTTTGCGGTTCATTTAAATATATTGTGTGCTTTGTTTTTTCCTGTTAACAAATTAATTTTGACCCCCACACATACACACACACACGGACTCAGACTTGACACATTCTCCGTCTGACACTTGTCTGCCGATTCTCGTACTGCCGACACGCAAGTCACTGAAGTCATTCACATCATGCCAAAGACCCTGCGATATTTCCGTTTTGGTAACGTACAGTTTAAATATCTATAAATTAACATATGTTTTTTATTTTTTATTTAAATTCTCTTACGCATTCTCTTGAGTTCGTATAGACAACCAATTTGCTCAATATTTTTGAACATTTTCTAAGTTGTCTTCTTCTTTTTTGTGTTTGAATTATTTTGACATCTTGTTAAGCTTTTCATTTGATTTATTACCTTGTTGTTTCTTCCCATGGCTTATAAGTGGGTATTATAATAGTGTGGTCAAAAGTAAAGTCATTCCTCAAACTGTCGCCAAATGGGCAAGCAAATAATATTCAAATTCACTAGAGTTTGCTACACCGATTGTTAGATACTCTGTATCTGGCATGAAATTTTGTTTATTTTCGTTGAAAGCCAAGGAATGTTATAGGTTGGAATAGGTAGAGGTAGTTGTAGAAGTGGAGGTAGCTCCAGATGCACTTAGTAGAGGAAGAGAGAGAAAGAGAATGAGAGGAATGGGAACGGAGAAAGCTAGAGCGGTTCCATACCGAATGATGGGACCTGTGCTGCTTGGTATCTTGATAAACATTCAAGGCATTACTAGCTTGCCATCGGAATTTTCCGAATGGAAATCTATGCAATATTCAAAGCCGCGTTTCATGGATCCCTGAAAAAAAAGCTTGGGGTATTGGAGAAGAATCGTCGCTCACCGTCGATTATAATGAGTGAATGAAAGACCAGACACAACATGATTTTCAGGGCAATAAAGTGGCTGATGAGCTGGCAAACCAAAGGCTCGGCACAGCCAGTAGGGCCTGAGCAAATCATTCCTGTCAGCGCGGCAGAATTGGTTGGAAAATATGTAACGATGAAAATCCAACACTGGAAAAGGGACTTCGGATATCTGCTTCGTTAGAAAACACATGGCCAATATGCGCCTCATTGACGACCCAACCTGTACCGCCTGTCTTGAAGAAGCTGACTTGGCGGAACACTTTCTATGTCACCGTCCGACCACCGCTGCAAGGACACGAATGCGCATTTAGGCAAGTGATATACTCAAAATGAGTGACGTATATTCTGGTTGGTTAAATTCCGTTGATATATACAACTTCAAAAATCCACAAATCCACAGACCAATTCTGATCACCAAAACGACAAAGTGAAAAAATCTCTCACAAAATCTCGCTCGATATTAGAATGCATTCTAATATGAAGCAAGTCGTATAGGGTTGCAGACGAGGCGATATCAGCGTGATATCGTGATTATGTTAGATTGTTGTTTTCACGCACTAAGCCATAAGTTACCGGAGCCTTTGCGGCTATTGAAAGAGAATCTGCCAGGGTGGGTCTGGTGGTAAATGAGAGCAAGACGAAGATCCAGCGGTTTCGCTGGCTTGGCCATGTTGTGCGTATGGATGTAGAAGCTTCAGCGAGAAAGGTCGAAGGGAGGCGACAAAAGGGCAGACCATGCCTCAGCTGCAAGGACCAGATAGAGGGTACACTAGCTACCTTTGGTATCACCGATTGGTAAAGGCGCGCGCGAAGCAGAGACGCCTGGAGGAGAGCTTTACATCAGGCCGTAGCCCGGTACGTGTTGTTAGGGCCAGTTAAGTAAGTAAGTAAGTGGTTTTCTAGATGGCAAGTTGGAGGTAACTCACAGCTGAATATTGTCAGGCGTCACGTGATTTTTGTTGATTACCAGAGGAGACAGTGGATACAATGAACCATATTAGCATTCCCCTGAGCCAGAATGAGTTTGAAAGCAAAAAAAACTGTCAAAATTTGAAAAAAATGGTAAAACATTTTAGTGAGTACTCTTGCGCTTTTTAGGGAAGAATATTTTTTACATTTCTTCGACATAAGGAGAGCGATTCTTTATTACCCGCTGCACTGCTCTTTGAAGCACTAACTAAAATGCAAATTTGCTATTCAGAGCATGAAGGCAACACATTAACACCTTCCGAATATTACACATACGACCCATTGCCACCGTGCGGAAAAGCAGGAAAAGTTCAACTTAAGATATGAACGTAATTGCTCATAATTTCTTGCAAATTTAATGCAAAAAGCCAATAAAAAAAGTTGCACAAACTCTTAAACACATACAAAACATTGAAAAAAAAAGCAATTTGCACTTGTTGTTAGCGCCTCAAGGTCTGCCGGCTGTGGCGACAACAAGTCAAATGAAATATACGCTGGCGAAAATTGAGTGTGCGGCGTTTTGCGGGGCGGGGCGGGGCGTGGCAGTTTGGGCGGCGTGGCTAAGACGAATGGATGGAATGGTGCGTTTTTTTTTTTTGCTTTTTTCAGTGTATGTGCAAGTGTGGCGGCGCCACAAAAATAGAAATTCTAGTGAAAATGTTAAAAATTCTCTTGACATATCACAAGAATGTGTTCGTTGTTGCTGCTTTTTCTTCTTGTTGTTGTTGTAGTTGTGGCCTGTACAAATAGAGCCAAACAATAGAAACACAGAAATACTTCCAGGCCAGCCAAACACACACGAGCACACAAAAAACTGAATATTTGTTGAAAAAAAAAAGTAAAACAAAATTTCGTTTGACAAAACTTGCTTACCTTGGACTAAATTTTATTTGGTCTGGTCAAAAGTATAAAAAAAAAAACAAAACTAAGGTGTACTTGAGCAGAGATAGCAGCATGATAAATCATTACGAGCAGCGTCTGTGGGCGTGTCGGGTTTTCTAAAGAATTCTGCTGCCAATGGACTGTGGCATGATCGTCTTTCACAAAAGACCCAGCCAAAAGCTTCGATAATTATATTTCATTTTAAGTTAACCTTTTTTGTGTGTGTTTCGGGACAAAAGGTGTGCGCCGCAAGAGCCTGAGTCCAGCGGCAGAACCACAAGAACCAAGCAGCAGACGATGATGGCTCAGTTTTCATGTTGACCGAAACAGCGTGCCGGGCGTAAAACGGAAGCCGGATTAGTTACACACAAAATAATACGAAAAAAAACCAAGGAATTTCAAAGAAGAGCACGCCAAAATGTGCTTTATAAAAATATCAGGTTATCGAGCAATTCAAGCGACACTTTGGCCTCAAGGCGATCAGCTTCTCTCTGTCTTGTCTCTTGTCGTAAGTGTGCCAAACTCTGTAAATTATAATTGAAGATTTCGCAAAAATATTGTACATGATTTATGCGAAAGTTTCAAGTTTTTGCAAGCTGCGTAAGTTTCAAAATGTCTTACATTTGGAAAAAGCTGAATTCTTAAAGAGAAGCAGATTTAAATTGCATGTTGCATGTTTGTTCTGTTTTTTTGGGAGTTTTTGAGGGATAACAGGCTTAAGTTATTTACAAAAGATGCTTGAAGAAACTGATTAAAGAGAGCTAACTTGAGAGCGCCCATTTTCCTCTCTTCTGTGTTGCCATCCCCAGTAAGAGTAGTGAATGAAGCTAATTTGTGACTATTCCAAGTTTTTCTAAATTTTAAATGTTTGGAGGACAGTTTTTGCGTAAAAATGCTTAAAGAGCCCCAGGCTTTAAAAGGGTTGTGTATAGGGTTTGGGACCCACCATGTTAAACCCCAAATCCAATGAAAGAATGCATTTACATCAGGCCGTAACCCGACAACGGGTCGTTATGGCCAGTTAAGAAGAATATGGCAATCTATCGTCAATCCACTTGACTCGAAACTAACACAAAAGGATCAAATGACTCGCGCACTGTAGCAATAAAGCCTGCAGAAGCCTGTGCATCCTATCTGCAATAATTCAGTTGATATTCTATACCAAGTTTCTAATAATGCTCAAAGCTGATTTGATTTTTTTGGTTGCACGATTTGTGACGTCACACTAGGGAGAGGTGGCTTTCGTAAATGAGAATGTGAAAAATCTTCAAAGTTCAAGTCAAAGGACTGAACTTAGTTTAGTTACTTTTTTTTTTATTGTTTCTTCTTATTTTCCATATTTCTCATCACTTTTGTGTAAAACACAATTTGTACGCTGCAGCAAAGCGTAAAATCAAAGAAATCGCAATCTTATGTTTGTAACTACAAACGCATCCATAAATATGTCGGATTTACGGAAACACAGAACTGTTGTACGTGATTTAAAGCCTACGGGTTCCACAGTTTACAGCGCATATATGTATGCATGTTTGTGTATTATACATTTGCTATACGTCTCTTAATATCTTGGGTTTATTTCGCTCATAATTCTTGTTGGCTCATTTTGAACTGTTGCCAAAATGCAGCTCACGTCAAAAATGAAATCGCCTTTTTGTAGTTTGCAGCAAAAAAAAAAAACATTTCAAATAATTACAGCTGCTTGTAATATAAATATTATGATTTCGCCAAAACGCAATTTAATTTGCAAATTTATAGCAATAAATGCGCCAACACAATGTAATTTTCGCTAAAAAATATTTTATTTTTAACCATTTTGCAACATTTTAATGCGCTTAACAAGCTTTAACGTTGAATAATTTAATGCGCTATATTTATATATAAACATATACAAAAAGGCAAAGTGACTTTTTAGTTTGTCATTTTGAAGCTTTTTCTAAAAACTGCAACACAAATTGTGTTTTCAAATTTGACAGAAATTTATAAAGACACACAAATGTCAGCACAATTTCGACAAAACGTCAGTCAAAACAGCGACGCGCCATTAAATCATAGCACAAATAAAAGACTTACTAGAAAATAGTTTTAATGGCGTCATCAAAATAGTTTTAATTTAAATAAACACAACAAAAATTTGAAATCTTTAATTGTTTGAGTTTTGTTTCTAATGCTTTGAACGTTGTTGTATTTGTTTGAGTCTTATCAAATGCTGCCGGAACGACAAGCTGCTTAACGTTAACAAGTTATTAGTTTTTTATGAGTTATTCGTCGATGGTTCGACAAGCGCCGGAATAGCTCAGTTGGGAGAGCGTTAGACTGAAGATCTAAATGTCCCTGGTTCGATCCCGGGTTTCGGCAGTGGTTTTCTTTTTATTTTTTTTTATTTTTAATTTTTATAATTATGTCTGGCATTGCTGGTTATTTTAATTTTTTATTTGTTTTTGTTTTAGTTTCACGCTTGCATACGAGTAACATAACTATAGAACAGTTCTGTTTCGGCTGTGCTCTTTACTTGACGCATTGATATATTGACATATTGTCAAAAGTGACTATTCTCATACAGTTAAGTAAGTGAATCTCAGATATTTATAGGTTTTATAGAGTCAAAATTGCATTTGCAAGTCAGCGCTGAGACTTTTCTCTAAACGAAATCTATTTAAAAATGATTACACATACCAATAAATGCGCTCCTGTTAAACGTTCTGAGACGAATGCTTCCAATTCTGAAATGAAAAACATTGAAATTTTAACAAATTGCTTGTAAAGGAACTGGGAGCTTTTAGTTGTTATACCCTGTAAAATAAAGTGTGAAAGAGCATGCTCCTGGCTCTCGCTTAGTGAGATACAAACATCGATAAGAAAGCTGCCAGCAATAAAATTTATAACTATTAGCTTTTGGGTTGCGTTTATGTGTGTGTGTGTGTGTGTGTGTGTGTGTATGTATATGTGTGTGTGTTTTTTTTTGACGTAAGTTACCATGGAAAACGCCATGGAGGGATGAAAATCTTCAATCTGATGGTCCGTACCACCAGCATGCACGATTCATGTCGTAATCCAATGGCCTGCCTACGTACTAACGACACCCCTTTACACCACCACTCCCCGCGGAAGGACCGCTAAGTATTACTTCGCAGGGGAGGGTTGCCTATTATAGGCACTCACATCTCAGTTCTCTTTTGCATCTCTCAGATCCTTCTGGATGCCTAGATGAGCTAAGTCAATTATGACTCCATTATACGTTCCTCTTCACGACGTTCTCTCTCGCAACGTCGCAAATCGCCTTGTATGTGGATAATCACCTGGCTGATCCTTAACCAGTTATCCTCACTTTTTAACATGTATCCGGTTAGCTCCTCCGGGGGAGGAAGTATGTGTGTCTGTGTGTGTGTGTGTGTGTGTGTGTGTGTGAGTGTGTGTAGTGGCCGTTATGTCAAACTTGACAGAGAGCTTGACTCCGGCTTAAAGCGGGCTTTTATGTTCTTAGTTTGTGTAGTATGAATTAACATTATTTTATGATTAGCTTAAGAGAGCGACCAGTGTGATTTCTGTTGCTTTACATTGAGCTTGCTGTTGTTATACCCTATACACAAAGCGTAAAAGGGTATTATAGATTTGTGCAATGTATGTAACAGGCAGAAGGAGGCGTGGCAGACCATATGTTCCATGGGCAAAAATGGTCAGGAGCAATAGTCGAGTCGATATACACATGTCCGTCTGTCTGTCCTTGTTGTCACACCGTTCTCGGAGACAATAAGAGCTAGATCAAAAATATTCAGTACAAGTTTGTCGAATTATGTCGATATCTCACCCCCTTCCCCCATGACAGATTTTCGCGGTTTTAACCCGCACCGTAAAAGCTAGCCAATTGAAACTTGGTGCTGGTACACTATTACTGTGCATGTATAGTGTAAAAATGATTCATATCGGGTAAGAACTTTAGAAGATATAGCTAATAATGTGACAATTTTAGGCCCCATTTCCTATGAACTGTAACAGAATTTCACTTTTTAGAGAAATGATAAAGTTAACTTTTATGTTAATCAAATCTGGTACGTTAGGCTTATAAACCAAACAATTTTGACCTTTTTCCGCACCATCCCCCCTACCCCTGTAGTACAGTTACTGTTATTACGCCCATACCCTTCAACGCATCGATACAAAAATTTGCATGAAATTTGATAGGTACAGGGTATCCCACAGTCGGGCACCATCGCGACTGTCTGCATATAATTTTAATGTTCTTAGTTTGCGTAGTGTGAATTAACACACTTAGATTAGAAAGTAATCACAAGAATAGTTAGCTGCAGCGAATGGCATTAGTATTACCGTTGCGTTGACAGCGAACATGTATCCGCACAATATAGATGGTTTGAGATAGGGCGTATGCAGTTAGCTTTGCATTAGTAGTACATGTGTGATATAGTAGAGTAAGGTATAGAGAAAGTCAGGAGAAAGTGAACTCTGCCAGGTATTCGTTAGGAGATACAGTGAACTTCATTTATCTGCCCGCTATTTAATGGCCACAAATTTCGTGCAGATTATTACCTAAAACTGTGTGCATAGGTGTTTTAAGAACTATCATACAGAAATTTTTAACACTAAGTGGCAATCTTCATCGACTAAGCCAATTGATAACACTGATCAATACTAGGTCATATGTAAGAACTCTGTTGGGTGATCATATTTAAACTACTTTACCTCAAAATCGCTTCGAACTCAGGTTCCACCCAAGCCTATATATCTCTATTGCCAAATGAAGTATCAACTCAATTAAAAACTGGAAATGAAATGAATACCACTACAATTCTCAGTTCATCTGCTTATTCTTCTGGAGTATCCCTGGCTTGTGCCCCTGCAACCTTTTCTTCTGCTGTTGGCACCGACTCTACTTGTGGAATTTGAAGAAATCCAACCATCGCTATTAGAAGCTCACTTTTTAAAAGCAGTTAGTTATGGTTTCACGCTAAACTTGATTTGAAAGTACATTTATGACTTTTTATCATATCGATATCTTGCCCCCTCCTTCCGTGACAGATTTTCGCGGTTTACACCCACACGATAAAAGTTATACAATTGAAATCGGATAGAAACTTTAAAAGATATAGGTAATAATGTGGCAATTTTAGGCCCCACTTCCTACAATCATCAACTTACGTCGTTACTTTTTACAGCAATGTTAGTTTAAAATTTATGTTAGAGCCACCAAATTTGGTACGATGACTCATGTTAAGCTTATAAACCAAACATTGTTGACATTTTGTTGACATGTCAAAAATTGTATTTTAAAATTTGAAGCAAAAACTTACAAATGTAAACAAAATTGCAAAGTTCACTCACATTTGGTAATTCGGGCAAATTGCCAGCTTTAGGCCAATTCAGCGCTGCTCATTGAAGATGCCCGTATTATCCGGCATATGCCGGCACTGGAAACGTGCTCTAATACTCTCACTCAAATTAGTCTACTTTATGTTAGTCATCAAATTCATGCTTTTGGCAGATAAGCATGCTACTGTGGCGCTGACCAATCGAGGACCATGAAGCCGCTTTGGGATTTGCAAAGACGAGGTGGCTATTTATAAATGTTGCCAGAAATAGAAGCGCAACTGCAACACATAGTATCTGTAGTGGCAATATGGTGGGTAGTATGGGGCGTAGATACTTTGAAACATAAACAAAACTTAATGAACACAAAGAACGGCAAATGTTTTAATACATTTTTATTAGCCAAAGTCAAACGGAGGACTAAGAGCTGCAGCAGCCAAGCGACTCCATTGGGGTAATTAGACTCCATTAGAGAGTGTGGCAAGCAGACGAGACAAACATGAACATATAGAAGTTTATGCAAAGTGACTATATCCAAGGGAGTGTGTATGGTGTGTGTGTTTGTGTGAGTTATGGGCAACATGTGCGCTTGTGTGTGTGTTTGGCACTTGATGCGCCGCTTATAATTTTTGCGCCATTAGACAACTTTGTACATCAACTCATTAAAATGTACCTGAATGTCTCAAAATATGAGCACAACGCTGGAACGAGTTGCGATGAGTCTGAGCTGTGTATCCCATTGCAGCATCTTTCCTGGCATTTGGATAATTTGTCGCGCACAGAGTGTGAGTTACGAAATCATCGAAAGGCGGCATCAGGGGCCAGGCGACTTTGCTTAGACATGTGTTTGATTTGACAGTTTGGGGCGCGCAAAGACAGATTGGCTTGCAACAACGATAATGATGATGATGTTGCTGATAATGACGATGACGCCGCAGACATTACGCAATTTGAGGCAACACAAGCAAACACTTGAATCAGTTGCCAGCAGTGTCTGCAGCCTGCTGTCGAACTCAGCTCTTGTGGCAGTTTATAGCCTTATAGAGGGCATTATAAATTTATAATGAAGTCTACGACACATAAAAGGAAGCAATTGCAACATAAGGTATATACACTCATGATCACTACGATTGGAAGAGTCGGTTTGACTAGGAAAAGCTGTTTGATATTCGCTTTACATAGATAGTAGACTCACATTTAGATCATGATCATACCAATACCTAACCATATCGTAATCGAAGTTGTTTCTAAGACCTGATCTTAAAATACAGAGATGCTTTAAAGCCAGGAAGTCGTCATCTGATAAATTACTGATTACTTTAGTTCAAATTCATTTTATATCTAGATCAAGATCATGACAATAACTGGCCACAAAAATATCGCAATCGAAGTTGTTTATAAGACTTGATCTTATGAGGCAGAATGGTTTTAAAGACAGAAAGACGTCATCTGATAAATTACAATTTACTTTAGTTCGAATTCATTCTTATCTCTAGATCATGATCATGCTAATCCTTAGCCACAAAAATATCGTAATCGAAGTTGTTTCTAAGACTTGATCTTATGAGGCAGAATGGTTTTAAAGACAGAAAGACATCATCTGATAAAGTACTACTGCTATATTTTCATGAATAGTTCGAATTCAAGAGTTTTTTCGATAATTTCACGATTAGCGCTTGTTACTTAAGCTTGTTTCATGGAGTTCAAACTACTTTGATGCCAGGAAGAGCAAATTTCATGAAGAATTGTATTTTCGATACAAGTTCATTCATTCTTCTCTTTATTCTTTCGGAGTTTTACCTAAGTGGGGTTACCGGGTTACGGTGTAATGTAAAGCAATTCTCCAGTGCCAAACATTACGCACAAGCCTGTCAAAGTGCTGGGCAAACCTCGCTGCACATTGGCTCACTGCGCTAACCCCTAGTGGTAATAAGAGCAGCAAACCAGGGTTTGTTGAGCACGGAATACTGGGAGATCGTCAACATGCCCTTCATCAACGACCAAGATGTTCGAATTGATTGATTGAAGCGATCAGAGCATGGTAGAACAATACAAGGTACGATTACTCAGATTACTCAGAAGGTTACACAGCAGGCGCAAAGCCAGCAAGCTAAAGGAAAAGTACAAGCTAGAGGAGCGCTTGGAGATTACGGAACTGCAACGCAAGAAAGATAGCTAAAAGATTGTCGATGTGAAAAACCCGTTCATCGCACATGTTTCTAAAGGCAATATGAAGAAGAAACTGAAGATTTATATATTTTCAAATTTTGATATTTCAGAAAACGAAACGTTTACATGCTGGGCTAACATATCGTCGAAATTACCATGCATATTTTGAAGATACATTTTGTGCTAAGTTTCTACAAAATGGTCAAGTTTCATCAGACAATCGTTGTACTTGACGATTGCAGGGTAAGCCAACAGTGTCGCAATTCACTTGTCAATCCTTACTGGTTGTTCTTATGTTTGTTGTTGTTGCAACATTAATGACATTTGTTTGCTCTGACAGCTAATGAAGTTGCACAAGCTGTGAATCTGCTTGGTTGGCATATCAAGTGACAGGCAGTGTTGGGATAGGTTCCCTCCCTCCATACATATCTCAAGAGGATTACTTGCTAACAAATACATATTTTCATAAGATTTGTAGCATAAAAGTGATTCCCATTTGCCCAATCTGATAATCAAGCTTAGCAAGCTGACAGGCATAATAGATTTCTAAATAAAACAAGGGTATACCCTAATGATGCATCATCGCAACTGGACTTTGTGCGCCCGTGAATATGCCCACTTTATATGGGCTTATCAATCAGCTAGTTGGGTTCACTATTCCCTGACTGTCAAGTGTGACTCACAAATGTTTGGATATTTTATCATTTTAGGCAAAGGACAAGATAGCAGCTCATATTTTGTGACCATAAATGCATTTGTTATATGATAAAACAATGTGAAGCAAAGCCAAATGAATCACGAAACGTGGGGGAGCTGCTACCGAAAATTCCGATATAAAATTAAATACAAAAACATTTGCTATCTGTTTCTAAACTTGTCCGCAAACTGATTACAATATCAATTATCGAAATAGATAACGAGACATTTTGCTATATAGAAAAATGTATATTTAAAAGAACTTCTCAGTATTAGCATAGCCTGCCGTGTGCGCACAACGAACGAAAAAAAGAGGGAAAAAGAACAGTTTTGTACCACTGTTATATAAGAGTTACCCAAAATGCAAGCGCAGCAACCGACAATAACCGTTGTGGTTACGGATCCTCAGGCAGAGGCGCGTGCGCAGCGTCGCTATAATCGTTGGTCCAATCAAAACCAATCAAATTCGGCAGCGGCGGGTAAGTGTATAACAGTTTTGCGAGGAATATATGTACCAATATTGTAACATGTTGTTATTATGCTATGCATAGCTACCATTCTGTTTACCATTGGCGGCATGGACATGGCGCAGGGACTGGGCTGGAACTTGAATACGGGCATTTCAACGACTTTTCAGTTTCAGTACAGTTGGTTCATAGGTGTGCTAGCAGGTGCAGTATTCTCTTCATTGCTTGTGACGCGCATACCCAAAATGGCGTTCTATGTAAGTTAAGAGTTGATTTTAAACTGTTATACATTATAGCATTGTTAATGACACGACGTCATTCTTACTTTCATATTGTTTTAATAACTGTTATAATGGCATACTAACTGTTATACATTCATACAAACTGTTATACTGACCTTCTAACTGTTATGCTTGCATACTAACTGTTATACTGTTACACCAAATTGAATTTCATTTTTATACTAACTGTTTTACACTCTTTTTTACCCACCCCAGGCGCTGGGCGGACTGCTTACACTCACCGATGGCATCATCTTCGTCAGCGCACCCTACAAGTATGCACCTATCATAGCCGCGCGCTATGTCGGAGGTGTGGGCATTGGCCTCATCACCGTGCCATTTATCATACACAGCACCGAAATTGCTGCCCGTAGCTATCGCGGCATTTGCAGTTCCATGGAGCAATACGGTCTAGCCCTGGGCATTACCATACAAATGATCTATGCCTCGCAGTGGACACCGTTGACGGATTTCCCAGCCAATCAGCTGCACGGCATCTTTGCCATTGTTTTCTCCGCCATTGCTTTGGGTAGCGTAGCCATTTGCGTGGAATCACCCATATTCTATTTGCGCCAGAATCAGGAGGAAAAAGCACGCGTCGTGCAGCGACGTCTGGTGCGCGAGTTCGTGCCCAGCGATGTCAGCGAAAGCGCTCTAAACGAAGCCAAGATGTATGTGCAGGAGGGCAATAGTTATGGCGTGGGCGCCGAGTTTGTCGGCTCTCTTATGCCCTTCATCAAGCTGCTCTTCTTTCGCTGCTTTGTCGCCTTCACCTTCTCTGTGCCGCTATCGTTGGCTTTGCAGGTGAGCAGCGCCGTGGCTCAGGATTATGCCTACAGCTGGCCGGCCATTGTCGCTGGTTGCTTGCGCATGCTGGCTGTGCTTATAGGCTCCTTCATCTTGGACACGGTGGGCCGTAAATTTGTCTCGCTGCTGGGTCTGCTTGTCGTGGCCTCGCTTATGTTGACCATGGCTGGCATCTTTGCCACACCCAGCTATATAGTGGACGGGTACTACATGGATGTAGTGAGCCGTATCTCCATGGCCTTTCAGTTCTTTGCGGGGCTCTATGTCTGCGCAAGTCCTACCTATCTGGGCGAGGCATTTGCCATGCGTGTAAAACCCTTTTTCATTGCGCTCATCGTGGCCATTGAGCAGGTGGTGCACATTGTTGTGATTCTGACCTTCCAGTACAGCACGGAGAGTCTATTTCTATACTTTGTCGTAGTGGGCATTATCATGGTGCTGGGCATTGTGGTCTTCGGCTTAATCATGCCCGAAACTCGCAATATGACGTTACGTCAGGCGGGCGCTCGTTTCCGACGCGTGCACGATGTTATGGCTTATTAAGTTTAAGTTTTGTACAATGAAGATAACTCAACAATAAAAAAAATCTACTAATAAGCATAGAAAACTAAGCAAACTGTGTTTACTTGTACTAAGCCCTAAGTAAAAAATTTGATGCAGACAGTCGGGACGGTGGAATACCCTGTACACTTTTTCTTTATAAACACTTAATACGGTAAAATGGGAGCGGAAGTTTCCACTTTTATATCTCTTTTTATAAGATCGATATGCCTGTTAACGTTTTTCTATTGGGAAGTTCCAATTGACAAGTTTTCCTATTGGGAAGTTGGCTAATGTGGAGGTAATTTTCACTTTTATACTCGTAACTCCAGTATTCTTGGGCCAATGTCGTTGAATTTTGTAACATAGATCAAAAATACATTTATAGATGTCTGTGACAATTTTCAAATCACTATTAATGTGTAAAAAAAAAGTGGATGCAGTTTTAACGACTGGGGTCACACGTGTCTCCACACCAAATTTTGTAACTCTAGCTCACATGTATTTATCCGATCTCGATTATTTTTGAATCATAGATGCACATCTCTGAGAAGTTTCGAGTTGATAGGTTCAAGCGGTTGTAAACCGCGCAAAACTGTCACGGGGGAAGGGGGATAAGATATCGACATCATTCGATAGCCTTGAGAAAATGCGCATCTTTTGGTAACATTTTTTTGCTCTAACTCTTATAGTTTCGGATAAAGCTGGCCCAACATGGACAGACGGACATGTCTATATTGACTCGACTATTGCTCCTGATCATTTTTGCCTATGAAACTTATGGTCTGCCACGCCTCCTTCTGCCTGTTACATACATTGCACAAATACATACATACATTGTACAGGGTATAAAAATGCTGATGCAGCCATATTACTCATACGCCCCATCAACTTTTTAAATAAAGTTTTCAGCTGTTTTTTAGCGCTTTTGGCTGGCATTTTTTGAATTTTGTGCTTAATTTATGTTTTCACACATTTTGGAGCTTCACTCACACACACACACACACCTACATGCCACATAATGGAATGAAAGCAACTATTTTTATAAGTTAGCGTCTGTTTTTAGGTTTATTTTGGCCACAACGCATAATTATAAGCTAATTTATGTCTCCGCTGCGCATTTTAGTACAGCTTGCATGTCTATGTGTGTGTGTGTGTGTGTGTGTGTGTACAACTTCCTTAGTTTATAAATTATGAGGCACTGTTCTTTGTTTAATCTCTCATGCGCATTGGTGGCCCTAATACACACACACACACACAAACACACACAAACACACACACACAAACACACACACACACACAAACACAAACACACACACACACACACGCACACATACACATATTATGTTGCATATGCTCCATTTTTGAGACTTTTTGTGCCTTGGCGCTGTTGAAGTCACTTATTGAAGACAATTTTTTAATACGCTGCCAACATTTTATGTGACATTTATGCTAAAGATAATATGTGCTTAATTGAACATATTTTATGAGTTTTCTTTTAAGCAGCAGCTGTGGCACTTCCTCCAGAAGAGTATCTGTATACGAGTTTAAGTGCACAGTTTTTAAAGCTACATAAATGATATGCAATCAAAGCGTTTCATCAAAGTTATCCAGTGAAAAAGCAGCAACTGTTTAATCTAAGGGAAACAAGATAATCACGTGTATTATAAGTAAATTTTAAGTTGTTAGCCAAAAGCTCCATAATCCCAACAGAAACTTAGCTTCCACAAGCTAATTATACTCGCTTTTTTGTTCTTGTTAAGAAAATACACACACTTATATGCTTATGAGCGTGCAACTAAGCAGCATTCGAATGTATGGGTCTTCGAAGTCACACCAAATCCAAGAAAATATGTTCGCGGACGAAGTACTTTTAAGCAATGTCTAGCTTCCACACCAATCGAGAAACTTAGAATAGTCAATTCTGTCCGGCAGTTGCCCCCTAGTATTCTTTTAAAGCTAGCAAAATAGCAAATTTAAAAGCTCTTCTTCTCATTGGCAAGTTAATTGACGAGTGGAGCGAGCAGGTGCCAGAGCCCCCTAGTACTCTTTTAAAGCTAGCAAAATAGCAAACTTAAAAGCTCTTCTTCTCATTGGGAAGTTACCTGACGAGCGGAGCGAGCAGGTGCCAGAGCCCCCTAGTACTCTTTCAAAGCTAGCAAAATAGCAAATTTAAAAGCTCTTCTTCTCATTGGAAAGTTAATTTAAAACGAAGAAAGTCAGTTAATAAAAGCTAACAATAAAAAACAAAGTGAATGTTCCAAAAATTTTATACATACTAAAAAAAACCAGCAAATAACAATTACAGCTTTCGATTCGACACTAACCATCATAAGAGCACAGCTTATTTACACCATTTTGTATGGTTTGCACCATCTACGACTCGGAGCAGGCCATCTGATACATCAACTGAATGATAGTGCGGGTAGGTCGTCCGGTCATATGGTTGAGCAGCAGATACGGCAGGACATTATAGTTAGTCAATAGCCCGGTGCCGTGTATATCTAAATGAGCGTAGTCCACGCATTGCACGCATTCGCTGCATACAGCAGCAGCCAAACAGGACGTAGCAGGTCCACGACCCGTGTTACTTATATCGTAATTGACATTGCTTTTGACAATCTCGTTGAAGTACTTAAACAGAGGCATGCGCCAAATGCGATCACCCGTCACGGATCCTGCTTTACGGAATTCTTTGGCTAGAAACTTTGAGCGGGTCCAAAGGCCGGTGGCACTGCCACCCAGACCTTTTTGTACGCCCTTGGCCAATGTGCCGATGCCAATAATCGCCTTGGGCCTGTACGTTTTCTCTGCATAAATAAGAGGATCGGCCATCATTACTACCGCTGGCTGGCCTGCACTCTTGATGCCCATTTTCACGCCATTCAAGAGTGTCACAATGTCGCCCGACTTCACTGCCATGCCCGAGGGCATGTGCTCGCACAACGGTATAACGGCATTTATATTGATCGGCAGAGATAAGGCGGCAGCTGCGCGCAACACACCCACACAGACAGCTGCGCCGGCCATGGAGCCGCGGAATTGATCCATACCTAGCTTTGGCTTCAGGCACAGGCCGCCGCTGTTAAAGGTTATGCCTTGGCCAAGCAGCAGCACGGGTTTGTCTTCAGGCGCAGTGCCACAGTAGGTGCATTCGAGCAGTAAAGGTGGTTCGCAGGAGCCTTTGGCAATCGTTAGAAATGACCCGAGTCCAACGTCAGCGATCCAGTCCATAGAACGAACTTCCACGCTGACACCGCACGGACACAGCGCGTCGACAGAGGCTTGTGCAAATATGGAAGGCGTCATTTGATTCGCAGGCGTTTCGCTAAGACGACGCGCCAAATTCTGGGACTCGGCCTTGAAGAGACCACGCAGCCAAGCATCGTTGTCACCCTTACCGAACATATCCAGCTTGGGAGTCTTGATGCGACGCTTCTTCAATTGGTTCACATTATAGCGCCATACGGCCAGAGCAGAACCCTCAGCGGCCTGCTCCGGATAATCCATGCCATCTACAAGCACTTTGTTCATGCCCTGCATTTGCAAGGCTCTTGCACCTATGCCTGCAGCAATACGCACATTCTCCAGGCCCTCGTCCAATTCCTCATTCTCATTGTATCCAACTCCTTCTACGCCGGCACCTACAATGGCGATGGCATTGTATTTGCCGCCTAGACCACTCAACACGACACCTTTGGCCAGATCTCCGTTCAAACCGCGGTCTTTGATAATTTCCATCAAGCCCCCGCCAAGCTCAGAATCGATTTCTGTGCCGCCCCTTAAGGACGGTGGTCCCCTCTCCGCCGATTTGTAAAGGCCTAGAGCCACACCCGTCGGTTTCGCGCACTTTGTTGTTGCAAAACTGCGCCTTACCGGACGCATACGGCTTTCCAAATAGAAAATGTGCCGCATGTTTTTAAAAATATGAAAATTGCGAACGCGCGACATGTTTTACTTTTTTTTTTTACTGTAAATTTTATTTGTTGTTCGAGAAACGTTCAAAATCGCACTATTTGAAATTTTAATTTTGCAAGAAAATTTTTACGTCCGCTTCATGTGACTTGATAAACTATAATGAAACCTTAAAACTAAAATGGTATACAATGTCCGAATGTAAGGTGACAGGAAATTCAATGTGCCTACTTAGCCAATCAGTCGATAGTCTAACTAAAGTATTTAGTACCGTTGCGTTTTCCTGTAAACAGTGCTCTGAAGTTCTGGAGGGAACATTTCTTCGCCTTATTGTCGGATAATGATAATAACAATAATAACTTTTCAACGACCCCAAACATGGCCTGTTGCAGTTGTCCTTGGAATGTTAGAGCGAAAATGCTGGTTGGATCATGTTGTGCGTATGGACAAAGTAGCTCCTGGGCAAGCTCCTCAATATGGCTGTTGCTGAAGTATATCGACGAACTTCACTATCTAAGAACTCAGCCGAGCTCTGACTCGTCTAATCTAGTAACTTTTGCCTTACACGTAGAAAAGTTCTTACAAATTATATCAAAATGGAATCTTCTTCTTCTTCTTAACTGGCCATAACAACCCGTTATCGGGTTACGGCCTGATGTAAATACATTCTTTCATTGGAATTGTGGTTTTACGTGGTGGGTTCCAAACCCAACGCACAACCCTTTTAAGGCCTACTGGTGTCATTGTTAGTCGCCCAGTGTCACTGTTAGTCGCCTCATACTACAAGCTTTGACCTGCTGAGGTGGTGTTCTCTAACGCGCTCACCACACGGGGGGATCAAAATGGAATAGAAGGGGCAATAAACCTTCGTGGTTTCATCGGATGCCTTAGTCGTTGCCAACATGTCAAGGGCCGAAGGACTTACTAGGTTACTAGGGTACTCTCCGCTTAAAAATTCCAAGGGCATTTTCATCAGACTGCGTCATCACCCACGCTTCAGCTCCAAAAATCCAAACGGGAAGCATCTTATAGTGTTAGTTTCATCTGAAGAGAGTTGTCTTAACTACTCATTTGCCTACTAAGACCAAAGTAACATCTATTGGCAAGAGTGATTCTCCATTTGATTTACATGCTGACATAGTTTTTTATCGTGACGGTGTTGCCCAGGTAGCCGAAATCCTTGACAACATCAAAAGTATAGTTTCAACATCAATCTGAGAGACCAACAGCTGTGTATCTCTATTTGAAGAAAGCATATACTTCGTCTTGCTCTCATTTACCACCAGGCTCCGGTAACTGCTGGCTTAGTACGCCCGACGATATCGAATTTGTCTGCGTATGCAACCCACTGGACACCCTTATAGAATACAGTCCCGTTCCGATGTACTTCAGCATTTCGGCACACATTCTCCATCAAAAAGTTGCAGAGGTCCCAGGAAAGGACATCGCCTTGACTAAAGCCACGCTTGGTATCAAAACACTGTGTGTGTTGCTCAACGTCATACTGCACAATCGCACCAACTTTGCAGGGATTCCAAACTCAGACTGTTCGGCATATAAACTCCGGGTCGGAAAGTAAACTCCGGGAACGGCATTATCCTCATTACCGGCAGAAAGTAATCCAGAAAAGTGTTCCCATCCACCACCATATTTCCCTCTGCATCTCTACAGTAAGACGTTCCGGTACTAAATCCTTTGGCGCGCGCGTGACTTTTTGGAAGAACCTTTAAACGCGCTGTTCCTGCTCGTGCTTTTTAATTTTTTCTCTCCATCTTCCTCATCTGCCGATAGTGGTCTCGCACTGTAGTGGTTTCGCGACATTCCTGATCGTAACATTAGTTTCTCGGCATTGGGCGTTGGAAACGAAGGACGTTCTCCGCGGTAATACGCAAGGAGCGGTTTATATGTTTCCAAAGTTTCTACGCGCTATCAGGTAATGAGGGAGGTTAAGCGAGCTGCTCTGCCTGCTGTGATTGCAATTCTACAATCTACACCAGGGACCGCAAATAAGAATTATGATGTTTAAAAAAATCATAGCGAAAAAAGTGGCCCAGATGAATTTGAAAACACAAATAATCTTATTTTTGAATGGGCTATCCATAAAAACGATAAATTTTATTAGTAATTTATTTGAAATAAATTTAATGTTATATATTTAATATAATATAAAATTTAATGTAATATAAAAATTTAATTTCAATTTGTTTTTAAAATTGAGAAATAACTCTTATTTGGCACTTTTTAGAATAAAAATTGAAAATAAAAATTGTATGTCAATTTTTATTTTACAAATTGAAAATAAAAGTTATTTCTCAATTTTTATTTTTAAGTTTAAAATTTGAATTTGAATTCAAATATCTTTTGAACCAAACTTTATATTACAAAAGTTGACACATATATATGATCTAGGCGTCAATACCTTTGCACTGATGTATCATATGTCCTTAAAGGATCAGTAGTGGTGTAGATTCTACAGCACTGCTTGTCATTCGGAATCCTAATGCATATTTGATTTAATCTCAAGTTCTTAGAAGTGGTAAAGTTAAGTTTCTTGATTAGCACATTGCCAATTAAATCAAGATTCCAGCAGAGCATTGAGCCAACTTAAACAAAGAAACAATCTTTTAAAGTTGACATAGCATGTTGCTTGCAACAAGATACGTCCCACACCACAGCAACAACAATAACAACAACAAAAAGCCCATAACATGAATCACAATTGAAAGGAATTGAAGCTGTTCAAAGATCTGAAGCTGGAGCAAGAGCTGTCCCATTAAAAATAGCAAAATATGCGCATAAAAATTGCATTAAAATTCCTTCAAGATAGAAACTAATAAACAAAGGCAATAAAGGGCAGTTGCAGCCAGCTTCTATGGTCATGACAAATGTCAGACGACAGAGACCAGTGCTGGGAAAATGATTTCCAATGCCCTTAAATGGCCCAGAAAAGAGACGATGCAGTAAAACAACAATCGGATCGAAGCAAGATAGGAAAAACTCGTGTAAAAATGTTGCAATACTGGCGCAGCTTTCACAGCATTTTCCGAAAGACAACTTGAATGACACACATACATACGCACACACACTCGCACACGCTCAGCATGTGAATTAAACGCAGACGCGTGATTTGGCACATTAATTAAACCTCACATGCCAAAAGGCCATCAAATTGACGTCATAGTGAACACTGTGAGGTCAACCACAAAGCAGCGCGGTAATTTCATGTGCACCCTGCCGCCGTGACACAACCTTCTGCTCTTCTCTCTAGACCCTTTACATTACTCTGTGTAATTGCCTGAAAGCAGCGGCAGCGCATAAAGCTCAACGAAATGGAAGCTAACATTGGGTGCGGCAGGGGCTTCCACCCCCCCCCTAGTGTTATATAGCCAACTGCATTTGATGGACAAAATGCTGCTGGAGTTGGATGGCTGCTTCGTTGGTTGCTTGCATTAAATAAACTGCGAAAATAAATTGTTGCTTTTGTAAAGCTTGTTGTACTTGTTGTTGTTGGATACAAAATGTTCCCTGTCGATGTATTGTAGAAGTAAGCTGTTCCTTACTGCTAGCCACAAAGTATGCAATGCATTTGCTGCTCACTGCTGAGGGGCCAGAAAAATGCATTTTTTGGTGCTTGTTAAAGGAAGAGTAAAAGCTTTTTGTTAAATAAGAATTTATAGTTAACTTTGCTATGAGGTTTATTCAATGGAAATTCTTGAATAGATGGAAACATGAAGCCATCAGAGCAATTTGAGCTAAATAAGCTTCATTTGTAATTTTTGGTTGTGTGCAGCTTGTAAAACATGTAAATTCAACTGAGGGAACATTTAAAGCTTAATTTTGAGCGGAAATAATATTATCTTAAAATAAAAAAAGATGGGACTTGATGAAAACTTTTCGTGCCCGAAAATTAGTTTGCCGTCGGTTTTGGGCTTTGGAACAGAAATCTACGCAATTGTAAACGCCGCGAGCTGTAGGAATCTGTACTTATAGTTAGGCTGCGCAAAGGTCGCTGGAGAATCCTCGCACAGCGTCGATCATGGGCGGTCCACAAAACTGTTGTTATTTCGAGAGCGCAACGTTAAGATGTACACAAAATGGCACAGATTGGAAAAATTGGTTTTCTAGGCGATGGAAATATGACGCAGGCCTTGGTTAAGTGGTTTCTAACAGCGGCCTATAAATACGAAATCTGTAAGGAACGCTGGAAATCCACCACTGGATGCCGCATAGCAAAACACGTCGTGAAAGAACCCAATCCAAAGGCCTCCAGATATCGTCTTCGTCAGAAGAGAAAACATCTGCGACCTCTGATTGGATTAATCACGCGTCACAATACATTTGGTCAACATATCCTCGGGCCTCGTTGACGATCACACGTGAGCAGCCTATTTTGAAGAAGTCGACTCCGCGGAGCACTTTCTGTGTTACTGTGCGTACTTTGCAAGGACACGGATGCGCATTATAGGGAAGTGATACGCTCAGCATGAGCTAGGTATATACTCTCCCCTTAAGCAGTCTTTACGACTTTATACGGAAGTCGGCAAAATTGTGTCAATAGGAAGCCTCTGAAACTGAACTTTCTCTCCTTTAACTTCCTCTATCGGGCATGGCACAATGGGCAAGGCTGCCTGAGTGCTAGGAATGGTTCAACCTTCTCCGATGAGCCATCGCACCCACCATAAATCTTATCTAAACTAATGTAATGCGTATCTAAAGTAAACTTACCTAAACACGGCAGAGAGGTTGCAGTTATCTGAAATAAGTAAATTAAAAGAAACTTTAGTTAATATGTAGTGAAGCAAGTATGGGTTTTAAGCCGCCAATTAATTTCGGGGTGCCAAATGTTCGATGCTTCTTGACACTTGTTTTCTTAAACCAGCTTAAGCTTATAGCAGGGCTGCAAACCAGCTTTAACCTGACTCGAGCCCAGTTATCGGTTTTTGAAAATTCCAATAGATTCTACGATTATTGAGAGAAGACAATTTTATATTGCGATGTTTATTCAGGTAGGAGAAGAAGGATATTGACTCTATCTCGATATAGACAATTTAGGAGATTCCAAACGCAGCAGTATAAAAAGAAGTTAGGTCATTTAGGGGTCATGAAAGTCTTTGAACAAAATGTTTTATTCAGTGTTGTGTCAACAATCTCTAGACGTTTTTGAATCCCTTTAACAAATCCCTTGTTAGATTTAGCATGCATTTTAAAGGTATTTCTAAAGAGCATTCTGGCACACTCTAGAATCTTTTGTTACGTATTGTTAAAAAATATCTGATTTATATTAACTATCAAAAGTATTCGGTAGACGTAATTAGGTGTCAATGATGTACAAAGTTCTACATCATCCGCAGAATGCACAAAGAAAGAAATAACCCGAGGTAGTTCATTAACAGACAAGACAAAAGGAAGAGAACTTAGATGACTACCCTGCAGTGCACCAGAGATAACTTAGACTTTCAGCCTTTAAAAGTAGCACTTTGCACACTGTTCAAGATAGGAAGATATCCGTTTTAGCAAACATTTTCCAAACGGAAAATTCAACATAAAGAAGATCAAATGTTTTAGCGAAAGTCTATTTAAATGACAACCGTTTGCATTTTGTTAGTGGAACCATGATTAATGAGGTAAGAAAGTTCTAAAGACTAGGAGACTAATAACGTGAAAGTAAAGAAATATATGCCTTAAAACCAAAGCACGTTCGTTAACTGCTGCTTATATCTAGTATATAATGTATATAGTAAAACTTCTAACCAACTCATTAATAATTTTCCTGGCAATTAAAAACTTAACATTCAACTCAAGTTTTGGCATTTTCTCAAACTGCAAGTTGTGTGCCAAACCAACAAACTTGCGTGTGGAAACTGTTTCGAATTTCAAGTTTCATTAGTTATGTTCTTGCAACTGACATAATTCACACCTGAGAAATTGACGGAATACCAGCCATAAATATTAACTGTGTAAATAGTAAAAGCTTTTTAAATGATTGATAGCCCTTGGAGTGTGTGCAAGTGAAAGGCAAGGAGAGTGGTAAGTCCCAATGTTTATCGCGCTGTTCCATGAACACGAAGAACCTTGAGATTTCGCGCGCTTCCATCTGTCAGCTGTCAGTTCACGCTAAACTTGATCTGCATTTTAATTGAGTCTTTAAACCGTGCGAATTAACTTGATTTATTCGCATGTGTATGTGTGTGTGTGTTAGTTAGCAACAAATGGTAAACAACAGTCAACTGTTGTATGCTACGCTCGTAAAAAACGTAAACAGGCCAGACTTTGGGCCATTAGGACAAACTGTCTGCAGTACAAATACAAACAGTAAACAAACATACATTTTTGTCAGACTTTTATTGAACAAACAGCGACTGCAAAGTTTTGTTTTATGTTGTTGTTTTTTTTTTATGGCCCGCTGCAACGCTGCGTATGCGCAATGTTACCAAACTAACAGGCTTTGCAGCTGGCCTTTAACCCAGTTATTTGCTTTGTTCAAGTTTTTTCTTCTTTTTTTGTTATCATTAACACCTTGTTGGCATGGCTTATAGATTGCTTTTTTGTATACACTGCATTCTTGTAACCACTGAAAGTAGTGTATTGGGTTATTGTATATGTGGGAGGCGTGGCGCGATGTACATATGCAATGTGCTGATTAGTTAGTTAATATGCTTTTGTTATGGCATTGAAACTTTGCTTTTGGTATGGCTTATAATTCGCAACTTGTTTTAGCAGCTAATATTATTTTCTGAGTGAGCGTTACAACCAGTGTGACCTAAACCGGTATTTCTAAAACCAAAGCAGTATTTTTTGAAGCCAAATTCATCCTCTGTGTATTTACTGTTATTTTCGCGTATTTGTTGTGTTGTATTGAAACATTGCTTTGGATATGGCTTATAATTCGCATATTGTTTAAGCAGCTCACAAGATATTCTGTTGAAGTGAGTGTTACAACCAGTGTGACCTAAACCGGTATTTTTAATACCAACGCAAAGAGCAAAGTGTCTTTGGGAATGGTCGTTTTTCATGCTCTTTGGTCCGTTGAAACAGACAAACATTTTTCGATATCGCCAAAATTTTTACAGCGCTATAACTTTTGAACAGCTTATACGTTTTACTTGATTTTGAACTTGTTGGATTTGTCTTTCCGCCAAGATTTTATATCTGCTTTTAATGAGCCTCTTTTTTATACATGATGGTACCGAGAGAACATATTTACAAAGGCTATTTTTTGGGGTATTTTCAAAATGTTAAAGTGGCACTTTTGATATTTTTCGAAGAAATTAAGTTGGTAATGAAGAAAGTGAAAGTTAGTGGCCAGTTAATGAAGAAAGTGAATAAAAATTTTAAAACAAAAAAACTTTTAAGTTTAAATTATAGATTTGGAACTTGAGCCAGCAAAAAACATATTTATAAGAAGAAGACCAGGTCGCTGATTCCATTTCCAATTTGAAGCAGACAATTTTCGAGCGGATTTGTCGCCAGTGTAGTCTCTGGAGTTCCTCCATCCCACACTAAAACAGTAGTTTACAGTTTTAAAGTATTCTTCATGAAAAAAAGGCAAACCTCTCCAGGATTAAAAAGATAAAGTAAAATTTACGTTTCAGAACTAACTTAAGAGTATCCCATAGTCCATGTGACTCGCCTCTTGCTGTTTGTTTTCATTTTCACTCGGCTTGTAGTGGCAAGCAACCGTTAGCAACTGTTTTATACTGATATATGACATGCAAGTGTGAGAAAGTGTAAGTGAGAATGATTGTATAATGAACTGTCATTATAATGCTTAGAGCCAGGTTAAGTGTGTTAAGACTGATAATTATAAGTGAGCGTGACTTGAGTAACTTGCGTGACATCTCTACTAACTTGTTCTAGAGCATAACCTCACTTTTACTAGCTGCAATTTACATTTGATTTATTGCAGTTTGGTATAGTTTTTGCGATTTCATTGAATAACATTGAGGACATTACATAAACACAAACAATTCAATGTTAAATCGGAAACAACGCATTGCGTATACGCACTGTATGTCCATTAACAATAAAAAGAACTTAGTTTAAACAAAAAAACAAAACGCATGTAAATAAATTTAAGTGAGTGGCGGCTTAGAGTTTACTTGTTTATTTCACTTTAAGTTGACAAACATGAAAGACACACAAACAAACAAACAAACACACAGACACACATGCCTGCAGACATCGTCGGAACTTGTAAACAAACATTTGAAAGCAAGCAGACAAAATATAAACTGTTTTGATTGCAGGCAAATAAAGTACTACAGTGAACACACTAGTTAACGAGTGTCAAGGTGCGGCCCCCTATCAATAGTAATGCACACACACACACACACACAGACACACACACATGTGTATAGTTGCAAGTTTTTATCACTTATATGGCATTTATGGTCTGTGCATGTTTATCAATAATAACTTCTTCAGCTATTGATAAGCGTAGAATGTCAATGATCTTGAAAGTCACGGGCCAAAAGATAAAAGTGACAATGAGTTTCTTCTGCGCTGTTAATACAGTAGATATCGCAGGCGAAAATGTAGCTGTAGTTATTGCATTTAAGCGATTATTTCATATAAGCGATAATCGGATATATGCAAAGTGTTTCAAATAAGCGATAATCGATTACGTTTCTAAAAGCGATAATTTTATACCAGTGACAATCGGATATAAGCAAAATATTTAAGTTATTATTGGTTTATGTGAGCAAAGCAAACAATTACATTCCTACATGAAAAGCATTGTTACGAATTTTCAATAATTAAGCTGTGCTAGAAAGTTTGCATATAACCCATCATATTTTCACCGAAAATTTATGGATGAAACAGCCAATAATTGCTCATAAGCGATTTTCATACAAACGACTATTTTTGTCTGAAATATGCAAGCAAAATGCTTAAAAACTATTTTTTTTTGCATATTAGCAATAATTTCATATAAACGATACGTCATAAAAGCGATATTTACTGTATGTAGAAAAAAGTTTAAAAGTTGCTTTATGGTTGGCGAGCTTCAATATGAACCAATCTTTAACTTTCATGAAACCACGCCTTATCTAAAACCCAATATTTTGATAACATTTTTAGCCTCGTATTTCTCACTTATATCCGTCCTTACGTTTCATTTATGTACCAATTTCTATTACTATCTTGTTATCTTATCAGAGGTGTCTGTAAATTAAGTGTTGTACATGTTGCACAAATTAGCTATATAGTTCTATAGCCACTTTGTCATTATGTTCATTAAATTTTCAAACTGGTTCGATGCTGAATATTTGGATATTTTTGATATTGAACCTTCTATAACTTTTTCGCTTCATTACAGAGTACTTCTATGCCTCTAGAACCGAACCAGACTCATTAGAGTTATTCATGGTTAAAAAAATGCACAAATATTTGAATTTTAAATAACTTTAAGTTTAGAACAAATAACACTAAGCAACAAATTTGATCTCAATGAAAGGCCTATGACTAAAACATACCTTTTCCGGTAAATTTTGGGTCGCTGATTTCGAATCCGGAAACTAATTTGGATTTTCTAGCACCATACAAAAAAAAAAACTCAAAAATTTGAGTTTTCAAAACAGTGCTAAAAAATCAAAAATGGTTTCCGGATTCGAAATCAGCGACCCCAAAAAAAAAACTATTTATCTCCATTTTAAACATGGTTTTTCAAGCGAATTTTTTGAGTATTCTGAAAACTAAAAGCTGATGGAGCAACAAGGTGGCCAGATTTGAATTCAGCGATGAGCTACCATCATGCCCACAGCAAAAAGGTCCCGCCCAGAAGCTACACGTGACAAGAAACTGTACGCAGGCATTCTGGATAGTTGCTGCGAGAGCCCAGGGATTACGGAATGTCGGGTTTTATTTACAAGGACCTGGGTCGCACTTATAGTGAGAGATGTATATCAACAATGATAAACAATATCTTGCCAGGGCTCCACCTCCTGTTCACTACGCACATAATTCCCCGTGATAATACCAACCCGTTTCCTTTCCGTTACTCATCTGCTACTAAAGCTCTTTTACGAAAAAACTGCCATAGCTTCGTTTAATTCTTTAAAAAAATTGCAAATACGCACATATTACTTCCAAATTGGTAGATTTGAAGCATTCAGCTGCGAGTTCTTCTATTTGACATAATGTGGCGCCATCTAGCGTCCGCATATACACAGACAAACAAACGTGCAAACGTCGCGCCTTCCTGTAAACGCTGCTAACACAGCACACGCAAGCGTAACACGGCATGCAAGTCTGTCCTACACCCAAGGCGTGCCAATAGATGTTTTACATCTGTAAAACAACAGTTGCAGGATTTTCTGCTCACTTTTTTTGGTGAAATTAAATTTTTCCTTGCCCAAGCAATTACCTGAACGAGGTCGCAAAGCGAGTCACAATGAATACAAAATCATTCATTAGCAATCTAACAAGTTATGTACATAAAAACGTTTGCGATTTATGGTTATTGGAGTAGTTAAGGGAAATCACTTCCACGAAATCATGCCGAAAGTGAGAACGCAAATGGGACTGACGTCATAAGACACTTCGAGGCTCATGACCAGATTGGTTCGCTTTTCCTTGGAAACATCCATTAATATAGCTAATAAGCTGCAAAGCTTCGAAGAAATTTCGTTCCGTTAAATTTAAATATTTAGTAGATAAATACCTCTAACGGGGGCGCACCCCCCTTTGTGCATTGTGCTTAAAATAGAACATGAAACAAGTATATATAAAAAAAAACTAGCTGCATGATTTCATATATCATTATAAACAATGCACAGAAACATCGTATAATACATATATGTATAATAGTTCCATTCAGTAAATGGAAATGCAAAAATTCCAAAGTTATGCTTCATTAAACATCAAAAGCGGCGCAATGGGGCGGCAAACGTTTCTGATGGGCGGGACAGTTGGACAGCTGTAAAGAGAGTGATTATCCAGATTTTAACCCAACTAATGTCTATATACGCGACATATCGAGTAAGAAGAAGCAAAAGTTACGCATCAGTTGAGTGAGAAATTTCAAACGCCTTTATAAATTTTCAGCTTATTAGCTTTAATGATATATGGGAAATAATACGAGGGCAGTTTGATAAGTTGGTGACTTTTGGAATGAAAGAAATATTTCAATTTTCTTATTGCTTTCAAATATATAAGAGGTTTTCGCACCTCAAAGAGGTGTTTTCTTCAGTAATGACATCTTCATTGGATACAAATCTCCTTTACGCTAAGCCATTTCTTCAGTTTTGGTTACATGAAATACTATAATATACTGGACAAGGTATTAAATCGCCTTGACGAATAGACCAGCTGTGCAACTGTGAATTGTCATGTTGGAAGAGCATTTTTTATTCACTAAATGCGATCGCTTTTGCTTCAAATCAATGTTGAAACGTTCAACAGCTCTAAATTATATACGCCGGTGAACGTTTTACCCGTTTCACTGAATATGTTAGTCTGTAGTACCAGATTTTAGCATTTCGATATCCACAAAGTTACATGTCTGTTCCCAGATCAATCTTCACGCAACCAAATTTCCTGTGTAATCGAATAGTTGAACAGTTCAATAAATAGTTTAGCTCTATCAAACTGGTTGGTTTTTTACAGGCTGTCACTCTAGTTTTGATGTGCAACATTGCACCTAATGGGTAAAACCGACTTTTATGCCGCTAAATAGTACATGCCGTGATTGTAGCACATTAATGATAGCTTACAATGTTCTGCTTGTTACTCTATAAAACTTTCATGAATTACTAGTATTTGCCTTGTCGTCGACATTCGACACGCTCTCATAACAGCTCATTACGAAGAGGAGAGAAGAAAAAACGAAATAACAACGTTTGTGTGTAGTTTGTTGTTGTTTTTTATTTAACATATAAAGTACATTTATTACTTCAAATCTATTTTAAACTGTTTAAAACGAAACAAATCCAGTTGAAACGTATATTCGGCAAACCGCATTCATTTTATCTTTCGGATGGTATAGGTTTCACCCAAAAAAGTTGGGTTATTTGGAAGTAAAATGAATTTTTGACAAAAACTATTCAGAAAGGTTAAACATCAGGCAGGGCTTCAGGCTTTCGAACCATTGTTAAATTTTCAGGCCGGGTTCCTCGCCATAAACATGGCACTAACATGCCTTAGAAGCTTTACAATCCGGACGGGTAATGTAAATATTTACAGTGATAGTCAGGCGGCTAATAAATCACTCAGCGCAATATCGTCTAATTCGATGGTAACAAACTGTCGCAGATCTCTTCTCGAGATGGATGAGCAGTTCATTACTAACCTTACATGGGTGTCGGGACACCGAGGAATTGAAGGTAACTGCATAGCCGATGAGCATGCCAGAGAGGGCACTACTTCTTCTTGATGAAGAAGGGACAAGTATGCCTAAGGCAACTTGTAAGCTACGTATTAAACAACACTATGAACTAGAAGATTGTCAAAAATGGTCTACAAACTTGGCCCGAAATCAGCCAAAACCGCACAGCGTAGCTCTTTCCCTAAATCGGGAAAGGTGCTGCAGGGTTGTGCGTGCTATTAGGGGACATTGGTTAGTGGGTGTCCATGCGGCTAGGCTTTTTGGGCCTTTCAACGATTTAAGCTAAAGCTGTGGGGAGGAAGACGTAGAAACGGTTGAGCACATATTCTGTTCATGCCCAGCTCTCTGTAGACGAAGGCTCAAGCATCTAGGCAGTTACTTTCTGAACAGTATCTTAGATCTGTCCGCAATTAGACCTAAGCGGATTGCGGATTTTATATCTGTATCCGGATGGTCTCCATTCTGATTCTGCCTGTGCTTCATCCTACGGTATCACAATGGGGAGTATTATGGCCTAAGGCAGTATGCCCCAAACTTGTTGCTTAACATATTCCTGCGCAAGGTATAACGAACCTACCTAAACTCAAACAAAGTTCCCATAAAGATCTCATGCTGCTCGAGTTCTTATTTATTGTTTCCGTAATGTGAAGTTCATTCTTTAACGTTATAACTGACATATGAATAGACACATAGAGTATGTAAATGTGTGTGTGCAACAGTGTTTTGCACCCACACACATACTCAAAGACTGTCGTGTGTATGGCAAATATAATGGACTCAATGCACCGTAACAAATTAGAAGAAATATGTCAAATATGTTTGGCTGAAAAACAAAACTGTTAAATCTTTTGTTCAAACTGTATAATATGTCAAAGTCAGAAGAGGGGTGAAAAAAATGGCCCATAATATATCCGCTGTCAATAACAACAAATGACAGTTAGTTAACAATCAAAAAAGCCAACTATTTAATAACAAGAACAACAAAAATTCATAAATTGAAGTCAGTCACAATTGAAAACAAATAACATTCTCTGCAATTTTTCAATTAATTTGATAGAACAGAAATTCTTTGTTTATGGCTGAACATATTTGAATTACAACTATAAATGCATAAATGTAAAAAAAAACATGACGACTATAATTAAAAAACTTGTTAATTGCAATTTATGCGCGATTTTTAATCGTACAAATGTTTTTATTTGCAAGTTGCTGTTTTTTTTTCGTGTTTAATGACTTGTCATTTGACATATGGTAATCATTATTATCATTATTACATATCAACGACTTATGACAGATTTATGAATTGTATTGAAAACTTGAAATATGTGCGCTAATGGAATTGTAATTGTATGTTGTAGCACACTGTGCGAGTGTCTTGCCCATTGGCAGCTGGGTCTTACTCTATAAAACGGCTAATAATCGGCTTTTGATCAGCTTATGGTTGGTGCTTATTTATGTACGAGGGCTGTTTGTAAAGTCGACGACTTTCCAATACTGCTTCTTCAACTAACTTCTGTAAACAGAGTGCTGTGAGTACTTTTAAGAAAGCTGCATCATTAAGTTTGCTTTTAACTCAAACACTCCTACAGCATTCGCATCAGACTGCGACATCAGCCATGCTTCAGCGCCATAAAGCAAAACGGGAAGGATGAGCATATTGTAGAGTGTTAGTTTCGTCTGGCGGGAGTGGTTTCTACTACTCGCACACCATGGGATGACTCTTCTTGAGGACAGGGCAGAGCTAGCTCATCTAGCTCTCTCATCTCATCTAATTGGGTATGTCGGGAAGTTAACTCCTCACCATTGCACGATGGCAAGCCAGAGAAGTGTTCCCTTCACAACCTCTGTGCACAGATTTACTCAGTACTAAATGCTTCGGCCAAACGCTTGAATTTTTGGAAGATCTTCCTTACATCTTTACTGCTCCTGCACATCTCCATCTCCTCTCGCTCACGCTTTTGCTGCTCGCGTTTTTTCGTCTGAAAAGGCGCCTGTCCATCTTGAGCATTTCCTGATAGTGATCTCGCACAGATCGCGTAGGTGGTGTTCTTCACTGCAGTGGCTTCGCGACACTCTGTTCTCCGCGGTAGTACGCAAGGAGGGGAATATATGCTTCCAAAGTCCCTCCCTAAATTTCAACGATTAAGGGTTGTTTTAGTTAACTCCATTGGCGTCATAAAAGTACAAGTAAGCACATTTAGGAAGAATTTGTTGTATTTTATATTACATAGTGAAGACAATCAGAGAACGAAAATGCGTGTGGTGGCAGAGACTGTAGGTACCTAAATTGATCTCAATTTTTACATGAATATCTGGGTGCCACGATTAATGACACTATCAATCTACTTTTGTCGAAAACATTACAGTAGTTTTCGTCATAGATCTCGAGAAAGCATTCGACACTCTGCACCTTCAGTTTCATACTTATCACCAACTGATAACACTATGCAACAAATTTGACCTCAACGAAACCCCTATGGCTAAAACATACCATTTTGCGGTAAACTTGGGGTCGCCGATTTCGAATCCGGAAACCGTTTTGGATGCTCTAACACCGCTCCCGAATTATAGCTATTTAAGAAAATTCAAGATTTCGAGAGCTGCAAAGTCGTTAAACTTACTACCGATCGTGATGATGTATGTCAAATTGAAGACAATTAAACATTGGTTCAAAGTTTCTTAGACAGTTTTGGTCTATTTTTATTATTATTTATTCCAAGTTGAACAAAAATTACAAAAAGTTTTTAGTGGGTGCCCTTGGAATTCGTTAAATTGATTCTTTGCAAACATTTAAACTACTATTTGATTAAAATCGGTGGCGTAATGGCAAAGTTATAAGGCAATTCGAAAAATACCAAATTTTGGTGACATCCTTTATGAACAGTCCCATATCACTTTTCATCAACATCTTATCCCACAACATAATTTTTTGAAGCCGCACTGTCTATAAAGCCATCGAACTTGCGAGTTAACGAACTGCAGTTGAGATGTAAAGGATGTTTAGCATAAAAACTGCAAAAGCACGAACAGTAATCAAGTATAAAAACAGTTTTCAGGAAAATAACGACAAATGTTTCTACTACTATGACTTACAGCGTTTCCAAATGATATATTCCAACTGCGCTATTAGCAATCCTTTCTCTTCGATACTATACATGGCTTTCACAAATGGGAACGGCCAAGCGGCTTTGACGCGTTTAAAAACGCTAGCAAAACGCGCCAAACATTTGCCAGAGAAGAAGCTACATTACATTATGAACAATAGACAACTTGAGAGTAAAGGGGGAAGGGTTGGGTTGTCTCTAGATAAGTGCGTAATTGCAGCCAACATGCCAATAATTTCACATAATACCAAAGGGGTTGGCCGCATTTAGGGATTAACATAATTTTGCTAATATTTTCGAGCAGGTTTTTCATAATACGCTTAAAAGTATAAATAAAACCGGCATTAACCTAGCTGCTGGCGGCTGCCAGTTGCATATAAAAACAAATATTGTAGGCAGAGGCTAATGCTGGATGAGGCGAAACAACAAAAAACGCGCCAAAAGCGCCTATGCAGTCGTCGACGCTGACGCCGACTGCATTAAAGTGGAAAATCCTGTCTGACAACATTAAAAAAAATACACAAAACACATAATAAGCGTGAAAAAAGCAAAATGAGAGCAAAGCGCTTACAACAAAACCTAAAAAAAAAACCACACCAAGTAACCAAACCAAACAGACGGACGGAACAACCGTGCAGCCAGCCAGAAATCCAGAGAGCAGGCAATGAAAAGCGAGTCCGCGACTATGAGCTGGAAAAAACAAAAGAGCAAAAAACAACAACGCAGACAGCCGGCGGTAGGCTGCAATTACTACAAAAGGAGCAAAAGGCAAAAGACTCTGCTCCGGGCAGCTTGGCAGCCAGCGCCGCGTAGCGCTACGGGCAGGATGTCAGCGGCAGTCCGGGCGCCCTCAAAATGATGCCAAGCTGCCGGCAGGATAATGCAACAACGGCCACGCCCCTCAAACTGCAGCTGTCCAAGCCCATAAACAAAATCTACAAAACGTAGAGTGCTAAAAACAATTCGCCGAATATTTTTCAATTAACACCCAAAAATTTTAAATAAACTAATTTTTCAAATATAAAGAGCTAACGGCACACTCTAAACTTTGGCTGCCAAACAAATTCCGTATCATTAATCATGCACAGCCAAAATTATCTTCTATATAGTATAGACATATACATATAGTATATTTGTATAGTTGTAGTTGCCTTTCAACACATTTGCGGTTCACTTGATTGGCATTCAATTTGCACATTTTTCGTTTTATTGATGCCAAAAAGTTGGCTAATAAATCAAAATATAAATTTGAATGCTTTGTGGTTAAAAGAAATTAACAAATTTCAATGAAATTTTCATTTGTGTGGCATGTATTTGGGCCGAAAGTCCGGGAAAAGCGCATGAGTTTTCCACATTTATTGATGGCATTCATAAACAAGCATTTTTCGAGTTGCATATGTGTGTGTGTTTGAATGATTGAAGCCATTGTGATTGTTTTCTTAAAGCGAGTTGAATGCTGAATCACATGTTTCTGATGTGCCATCATCAATACTTTGTCGTTTAATCACATCGCACGGTAGTTCGTGCTGCGACGAAAGCAAGAGACTCTGATCAAGTGCTAGGTAAAAATTACAGGATGTTTTAAGTTTTTGCTTAGAGCGTCTGATCCGGTTGAACCATATACCATTGTCTAGGTATTATAACGTAGATTCAACTTTTCAAAGACTGTTTTTTTATTAATTCATTTGGAGTAGCAAAAAAAAAGAATTATCGATTTTCGAGAAAAAAAAATTGAGTTCACTTGCAATCGAATCCAGTTAGAGACAAACCATAAAAGACATTGATTTAATATAAAATAACCTTCAATTCAAGTTACAATTCATCTCAATCGGTAGTTGAGATGAGATTTTATGTATCACAACTCTTGAAATGTTGAATTTCTTGAATTCGAAAACGATGCAAGAAAATCCAAAATGGTTTCCGGAATCCAAATCAATCAATTCTTTTCGCTCTCACTCTTAAAACGTGCAACACTCTCGCCCTACTGCGAACGTTCGTTATAACTGTTAAGCGTAACAGCAACCAACAGTAACCAGGGGTGTGCTAGAATTCTCTTTTTACCCAATTGTCGCTACAAAAAAAAAGCCACAAAGCCATTCTTCAATGTGCCAGAAATGCCTTGGAGAATGTGGGGAATCCAACAAGGAAGCATCTGACCAACGGGTTTTTTAAGCGAATTAGGCAAAACTGTCTCAAGCGATTTTCGTGACGGCATACATACGAGTTGGTCTTACCACCAGGATGCGCCAATACATGTTTCACTTCAAAACCAAACAGCAAATGTGCAAATTTATATGCAAATTGCGTTCACAAGATGCTTTTGCTGATTCTCTACAAATTAATAGTACAATAGATATTTAGAATCCCATCTTATCAACAGGCTGGCGACCAATTGACGCCACAAACTAATCAACTGAATTTATTAACCACAATTGATTTCAACTAATTAATAAGTTAGAATATTGCATATAAACATTAATGTTAATTTAACACTTGTTTTGCTATAATTTCTCGTTCATAACTATACATATGTTTATATGTCCATCGAATGACTTAACAAACGGTCAATAAAGTGACCACTCAACAAAAAAAAACTAATGGTCGCTTTCTGAATGTTGTCTGTCGGTTGTTATTAAAAACTCGCTCGAAACGCGCTGCTCAATTAAACGGCGCCAAAAATGCTCATGCAAAGCCCCATGTCCGTCGGTCCATCTGTCCGCCGGTCTGTCTTTCGGTCTGTTCGACTTTTATGACTGTATTTATGTTGTTTTAAAAGTTGTCATGCTGGTCTGCATCGTCTTAGACTCCTAGTTCTTGCTAATGACTTGAGTTTTATATTGAGTTTATAGCCATTCTTGAGATTGGGTGTTTTGTTGTCATAGTTTTGCCAACGCTTGTCAACTTGGCTTATTTCCGAGCTAACTAGCTTATAACTAATACGGAATATGCAAATCATTTCCGTAGGCCTAACTTTTGCGTGTTTTCAAAGTGTCAACTAATTAATTGATGCTTGTTTTTGTTGTAATAAAACCAAATAAAATGTAAAGCAATGACTTTGATGGATGGCTTGAGTTATTAATGAGAAAACAGTAGAGATTACTTTATGTCCTTGCAGACGTAACAACTGCTGTTTGTTACGCTAGCTAGAGGATACGCGATACACAAACAAGGTAACATTGTTTGCACCATTTCCTGCATTAAATGTTAGCTTAATAGGAGGCCTTTAAAAAAAATTACTAAAATAGCCTTTTTCCAATAAGATCAACGTCTTAAGAACTCTTGACTCATGGAAGGCACGAGCACTTTGGAGTCGTTTTGGGGGTACTAAGTGCTCCCATGGGAACTAAACTCATAATCTAACACTCGCTGCACTGCTGAATTCAAGAACTTTAACAAAAATTTAAATTTATTTATATAGCCTTATAGAATATAAGTTTTATTCATCTATCTAAGTTGCAAGTTGGAACTTTATTACCTATATTCTTAGGTTTCTATACGATCTTTATATTTTCACACCAAATATGCACAGTAACAGTGTGCATAACTGTCCCAAGTTTCAATTGGATAGCTTCTATGCTGTGGGTCAAAACCGCGAAAATCTGTCATGGGGGAAAGGGGGAGAGATATCGATAAAATTGATCTGCCTATAGAAAATACGCCTCTTTTGGTAAAAATATTTTGTATATTATATAGTCTCCTAGTTTTATGAAAAAGCGATAACTTAAGAATTGTGCTAGAAAATTCAAAACGCTTTCGAACTCGACGACTCAAATAAACTGGAAAAGGCATGTTTTAGCCATAAGCTTTTCTTTTGATCCGCGAATTAAGTGAAAGCGTATTATAAAAGGCGTGGGAAATACATTTATAGTAAACTCTCCTCACTACTTGGCATTGAAATTTGTTTAGAATTGCAATCTAAAACAAATGAGTTTCTTACTCAAATGAATTGCATATTCTATAAATACATATCAAGGGCCTAAGAACCTAAATATACTACAAACACACAACTTAATTAGCCGAATTGTGTAATATCGTGTAATACACACAACTTTGACATAGGGTCACCTCAGAGAGCTAAACGTAACCTCAATTATTGCTATTGTTGAAACCAGTTCAAGGGCCTATATAGAGTTTTGATGGATTGCTAGCCTGCATATCAATTACTCATGGTTTGAGAAAAAAATCAACTCTGATATGTCAAATTGCCGGTCATTGGCCGTTAGCCCTGTTTGTTTTGGGGTTAGCTTTGGAATTTCTGCTTTGAAGAATTACAGTGAAATCATTGTTTGCAGCCATACTTTAATCGCGTATTGCCCGCATGTGCATGTGGCCCAATTCATAACTCCGACCGACAGACAGACAGACAGGCTCAGAGAGTATAACCAGTTTGTAGCTCATTTCGACACTTAGTTAGTCTTACCAAAAAAGGCAGGGAGAAATTTTCGTGTAGCCAAAACAATTAGCCTGTCTAAGGCGCTCAAACAACTTGTTGCCGCAAGGCAATTAGCCAGCACGACAGTAGAGGCCGCGCCGGACGAGGCCAAAGAAAAGCTCTTCTTGTCTTGTGTGTAAAAAGTGTGTAATTGGAAAATAACACAAATAATATATGGAAGCTGGCTGGAAAAGCGTTAAGCGAAACAAAACAGAAATTAACATAAAATTGCGTGCGTTGCGGTTCAATGGGCTTAAGAGTTTTTTACTTCGAAAGTCCGAGAACTGCAGAGCGAGCCACTTGAAGCCGACAGATGTCAATCATGTTCACAAATGAACTTTGACACTTGAATGATGGCAAACAAAAGTCAAATTATGCAAAAAGTTGTATACTATATAACTTAAGAGAAAAAGGGGTAGGTCAGCCATGTGTGTTTGGGGTAGTTTCAAACAATTTATAGCTGCAAATAAAACTGTCAGTTACTGGACTGTAAACTATACAAAAAGCGCAACGCACCTGTCGTCATGACGTAGCAAACGTACAGTAGAGGCGCGATAAGTATCTCATAACTACAAAAGATTAGCACGCCGGAAAAGCGCAATGCTCATGCACACGCAGATACATATCTACACTGTGCGAAAAAGTGTAGCAGAAATAGAAATGTAGATTTCAAGAAAAACAGCTGTCAAAAATGCGGTTAGATCAAACGAAATTGAAGATAGAACAAAACACGAGCTGTTGCTTTCTTGAACGCTTGAAGTTAAAAAGTAACCTCCTTGGGATTGAAACAATTTTTTTATAATTTTATTCAATATATTACCCCTTTTATGTCGATACACACGATACGATTTGCCAACTTTTTGATCCCGTCCGAAAAGTAATTTTTCGAAAGGTCTGCAAAGTACTCCTCCGCGAAATCGATGATCTCCTACTGTGAACTGAATTTTCGGGAGCAGATAATAGTCCGAGGCAGCCAAATCGGACGTATATGGGGGATGGGGAAACAATTGGTGCCGTAAATCGTTGATTTTAGCCATGGTTGCGATGCTCTTGTGTGCCGGCGCATTGTCTTTTTTTTCGCTTAATGTGAGGCCGTTTCGCGCCGATTTCGGCCTTCAATTTCCCAATAATGCGCAGTAATACTCGCTGTTCATCGTTTTTCCTTTTTCGAGGTAGTGCACAAAGAGCATCCCATCTTTTTTTGTTTATATGAAGGAACCACGTGAGAGTAGTAGATCGATCTTTATATTATAAAGGAATACTTTGCCACCAAAAATCTATGCAGAAGTATTATTATGAAAAGTCTTCTATAACGTGTGCGTCATATTTATAGACCCATGGTGTATACCAAACTATGATTCAATAGTTTTCATAAATCATATATAGTTCGAAAGATACCTCAAGCACTTAGGGGCAGCTGAACTTCAAGGTATTGTGTGGTGTTTAGCGAATACCATCGATTCAATGGAACGTCTTTGGTGCAAAAACAAACTAGGAGACAGTGTTCAATCACAAATGAACACTGTAGAATATGTTTAAAGTGACATGAAAGCAGTGAACAATCAGTAACTCAAAAGTTCATCAAGAAGTTGTGCTTTTATTCGAGCCTAACGTTTCACTCGAGATTGCTTCATGCGATCGAAAAGACAATGAGCATTGCAAAACGACTTGATATCTTGTATATTTTATTTTTAACAAAATCGCAAATATGGCTATTGAATTTATGAAATAGTGCAATATTATTTTAACAGGTGTATCGAAGTGTGCTTTTGATTGTGAAGTCCGGCATGTCCGTATATTAGATATCGTTCATCATCCTATCCAGCCATCGTATTTGACAGCAACCAGCTTATTGTTGGTGACCATTGGCACACTGGAAGAGCTTCTTGAGTTTTCTGGGTACATTTTTTTAAGAGACTACACCCTTGATTTTTGTCAGTGTCTTCATACATACTACATAGATGCGGCAGAAAACAGCCGGCAAAGCGACAATGAAAAATGCCACACAGAAGCTAAAGCAACAGGGGAAAAAAATAATAACAAAAAAAAAAATCAAAAACAACATCAACATCAACAGAGAAACCAGCGCAACGCTCAGGTAGGCAGCTAGGCCAGTTGGTAGGTAGACCTGATGCCGTTTAAGGTGTTGGATGCAAGGATGCAGCGCATTGTCAAACCCAAGTAAAACCTAACCGCACGTCGTTCGGATCAAGTTACGGCTTTAACCGCACCCTAGACAGCAAAGTGTCAAGCGGTGGAAAAAAGTAAGTCAAAAGGGCGGATAAGAGACGGGAAGGTAGTGATGGTTTGATTTAGGCGCAAGTCTATGCACAACTTTTGGCCAATCTTCAATTGAATAAGTTTACAAACTATTTGCGATTGAGTGTAATATATGAAATGTGTTCTTGGGCTTTAGCTGTATCTCTCTGAGGCTAGGAGGCTTGTCCAATTTGGTACCACTCCAAGTGCCTGCATTACAACACTAAATCAATCAGAATACTGAAAAAGCGCGAACCCTTAGTGCTTCCGATTAGAACGGAGGACTAAATTCTCTTGATTAATCAAACATCGCAAATATTAAAGTTGTAAAACGCAGTAAATCTAGAACTTATATAAGATATGATAATCTGATGTTTGCCAAATATCTCTTTCAACCAAATTTCAACCCAAGAGTGATTTTTGGGTATGCCAGATATATTTTTCAGCCAAATTTCAACTGAAATGCAAATTACAAACTTGCCAGAAATATATAACAAAACTTTGCCCGAATAATTTTCATTGAGTTGTCAAGTGAAACTACATATATGTATGCAAAGCCGCCACGAGCTTTCTGGCACATCACTGAATACTTCTTCCTAGCTAGAACAACCACCGTGTGGTGAGCGGGTTAGAGAATACCACCTCAGTAGGTCAAAGCATGTATGAGGGGACTAACAAAGACACTGGGTTCTTTCGAGACCAGTAGGCCTTAAAAGGGTTGTGCCTAGGGCTTGGAACCCACCACGTAAAACAACAATTCCAATGCAAGAATGGTTTTACATTAGCCCGTAACACGATAACGGGTTGTTATGGCCAGTTAAGAAGAAGAAGATAGAACATCAAAAGAGCGAAAAAGTACAGGTAAAAATAAAATCATGTCGAAAAAAACACTTAACTTTCAGATTTACATATTTGTGAAATAACTTTTCTTTGAATTGCTTCTGAAAATATGGATCCCCAGGGATGTTTGGTTTGGTTCGTACTAAAATATTCTGAAGAAATGCTTGAAAAGAAAAAGGCTTAATAAATATTTAAAAAAAAACATTTTGTTTTATTTTAATGATCGGAAAAAAAATACATAAAGACATTACTGACTTATAGTGACTTCTATAAAGCTCCAGTGTGCAATAACACAACATTTCCTTATGTCGACTTAAGCTACTCTTCCATATGACCACAGATATATACCCATCAGTGTAGGTAATGGCCCTTAGAAGCAACGTCGGATGTAACGAACAAACAGGTAGGTCGAAATAAGCGGGAATACTTTAGGGCCACATTTTCCTGTAGCAACAATTATTGAGCTTTCTTATTGGGACGTCATAGACTAGAGCCTATCATTGTGCCTGCAAGAGACGAATGTTATCTTCCTCTCCACGGTTGCTATTTTGTTCTGAAGGAACTGTAACCGTGTTCGGTTTGAGCTTTCAAAATAATTTTTATTTACATCTTATCATATATTAGTGTTTATAAGCTATTAAAATAAAAAACAAAATCAAAATCAAAGGCCAGTTGGGTTTGTTTTTTAACGATGGGCACCGACTCACATCAAGGATGTAGCCAAACCACTGTTAGGAGATTCAAGGAAAGACAAGGTAGAAAAATACATAGAAAAAAACGAATTACTAAAAGAGAGATGATATAATTCATTAAAGTAAGTACAAAGAACACGAAAAAGATCAAGCAATGCAAAATGAGACCTACAAACTTGCAGGTGTAACAGACGGAAATAGCGAGAAGAGAGAGATTTCTACGAGGAATAGAAAACATAACCTGGCCAAGAACATAAGAGGAATCTATGAGGCAAAGAATTTGTTTATTTAGAAGTAAAACACCGTGACAGATTTTACGATTAGTTAGAGAAGGCAATTTTATAAGTCTATCAGTATAAGAAGGTAAGCGGATGTTTGGAACCCAATTTAAGCTACGAAGCGCGATTAAAAGGAATTGTTTTTGAACTGACTCTATCATGTCTTGATAGAGTCGATTCTGGAGACTCCAAACACAGGAGCAATAATCAAGATTAGGACGGACGAGAGCAGCGTAAAGAAGTTTAGTCGTAAAGGGGTCACTAAACTCTTTGGACTAACGTTTAACAAATGCGAAAACCCCTCTAGCTTTGTTAACAGTATTGCCAATGAGTTTATCCTATGATCAAATAAAACGCCAAGATCAAGAAGAAGGAAGAATGAAGGAACCTAACGAGTAACTGACTATTCGAGGCTTATTCCGATAGAAAGTCATAACCTTATATTTGGCAATGTTAAGAAAAAACTGAAGCGCACACTTGCATGTTATCTAAATCGTTCTATAGACGTAAATACATGTCATTATCGCTAAATGACGTACAAAGCTTTACATCATCTGCATACATAAGTATACGAGAAGAAGGTATGATCTGAGGGAGGTCACTGCTAAATAATACAAAAAGGAGAGGAAATAGATGACTACCCTGAGGTGCAGCGGATGTAATATGGATTCATTTAGATTTCGCAGTCCTTAAAAATAACCTTTTGCACCTTTTGATAAATGTATGTAGTAGGTAAGTATTAACTTTGGCAAAGAGTATAAAAGGAATAAATTGTTCCAAAAATATGTTTAAAATTGCCAAAATAAACTGTTCTGAACGATCTGCATTAGATATCAGAATTCGCGCAACATAGATATTGTGCATCCCTCAAAAAGCATCAAATACATCGAATATATAAATAAATATGACTTACCTTGATTTTGCTGCTGTATTTAATTGTTTGCTTTTTAACTTAAAGTTTTTATTTGCACTTCTACGAAAAACACTAATAGTTTAACAGCTAAAAAAGTTTGTAAATTTTACAAAAAACAAACACAAATATAGAATGCAAAATACACTTTTTAGTGGGTAAATAAAAAAATGTTAATAAAAAACAATTATTGCGGTTGTAAAATGAGCAATGCAGCGCAGCAGCGAGCGATATCGCTCATAAATCAATCAATCAATTAAACCAATAAAATGCCAATGTTGCTGCTGTTGTAGTCGTTGATAACAACAACAACAACAACAAATTAATAGTAAAACTAAAATTTAATTAGAACAAAACTTGTGGGCAAACACCCAAAACTTTAGCTCTTTTGCCGCTTGACTTGTTCTACTATCACTTAGCAATTGGCCCCCTACATGCATTATTTTTTTAAAATTTTTTTTTATTTTTAAACGCTGTCAGCCGCGCACATTTGCTTTTTCATACAATTATTTAGGCATATTTTTTGACAACTGTTGACGCTAATTTGCATATAAATGGCAAAACAAACACAGAAAATAAACAAATCAAAAATTGTTTAAAAAAATTAAACTTAGGCACGCTTAATAAACATATGTTGTTTTTTTTTTTTTTAATCTCACGTTTGTGTTTTTTTGTTATTGCTGTCGCGACGAAGACGCGCGTTTACCGGCTTCTGCACATGGCATTATTTATTTATAGTTCATCCGCTCGCGTGCTCGCACGTTGAAAACAAAATTGAAATTGTGGCAGCCGCAACTCGCTGTGCAGGTTTTGTTGTTTGCCTTTTCACAACCAGTGTGTACATAAGACATTTTTACATAATGGCTCTCTGCAATTTAACAGCATTATGCTCTCCCACTTCTGACTTCATATGTTTTAACAGGCTGTTATCTGTGTTACTTGTGGCAGTCAATGTAACAATACACTACAGCGAATGTTAAGTTTTATGATTTTAACAGAATTATAGTTCGTAGCTTCTCTGTTGGCAACATTTATTTATGAACTAGATCAATTTTGATTTTTGAATGTTGTTTAAAAAAATGTTTTTGGGGCGACTGGGGCTAAACCGGACACTTTTTGTCATGAGCCAGAAAAAGTACAGAATGTGATATACCTTTAGAAAGCCTAAGCTTTCAGCTACAAATCGCATATGGTTTGGCTCAAACTGACTTAGACTGTACCAACCTCAAAACTTATGGGGCTAAACCGTACAACCACGCTATGGCCTAGTGAACAAAGAACATTGATTTAATAATAAATAGTCATTGGTGTACCAGGATTGCTGGTGATCTAATTGTCGCATTGCGTACTAACCCTGGAACGTTATACCTTTTCTTTATACACTAACGTCTTACGGCGTGCATAGTCATTTTGACGAAGGATGAAGTTCTAGGGTTAAGGACTTTTTTAAACGGCCAAGTACCGAGCGATCCAACGGCTGCAGTTGATGTGAGCAATGTGGACGCATTGAAAGAACAACGCTGCCATTTTCCTTGCAATGGTACAAGCCGCGAACGTATAGGTGTGTTTCGTGATTGTCCAATATTAAAAGCAATGGACTCTCCAGTGATGCATGCGCCTGAGTTTTTGAAGCACTGGAAGAAATCATAAAACTGCTGGCATTGTCAGATCCAACAGAACCCATAGGGCCACCAACTAAGAAGTTCTTAAGTCTCACTCATAGCGGTAAAGACCTCTGTTTCATCGGCATTATACATTTGTTGGTTTACCAGTACCATTTCTCCAATCTTTGCACGCACCTTGTGTAAAAACGGAATGATCATCTCAACGGCGCTGGAAAAGTTCTGTAATTTTAGAAACACGTATGCTGTGACGATTTTTAAATCGCTTACCTTAAATTCAACCTCGCATTTGTTTAGATAGATGCGTTTAAAAATTTGTTGTCCTTTTCTTTTATGATTGGCCCCACAAAGTGGACTTTTTGAAACGCTCATTTCAGAACTGCAGTTACATTTAAAACATGCTTAATCTTCAGTTTTTTTTTTTTTGCACAAAAATTTAAGTAAAAACACCAACTGCTGCAGTTTTATGATTCTTTATTTAAAGTAGACACTTATTTAGTTTCAAAAATATGTTGCAAGTTTTAAAAATTTCACTTGTGATTCTCAGTTTGTTAATTTGTAAAATAGGTGCGCAAAGAACAAATAATTTCACTTTGTAGGAATATATCTAAGCTGCCAAATGTTTATGCCTTGTTCTGTGCGCTTGCATTTGCAAATACTTTACGTATGTATATATATATATAGGTTTTCAATTAAATAAACTTCATGCAAAACGCGTAGGCTATTTTGGATATTTTGGGTGTTCTAGGCAAAACTTCAAAAACAGATATAGACATATGGACTATGAGCACCGAGTGACATACATATATACATATATGCAATACATACATAGATACATATGTGTTAAAACAGTGAACATAGTCAAGTTTTCAGTAAAGACAAGTTCGAAATTATGGTAAGTATTTTAAGTAAAATAAAAATAAACTCAAAATATGCAATAAAAACGAACATACCAAATAGAAAGAGGGAGAGCGACCACAAAGCCTAGGGTTTTTTATTTCCAGCGTTGGGTGCAAGGCAACGTTGGACGAATTCCACAGTTAAGCACGCGTCCAAAAAAACATGGGCGCTGCTGCAGAGCGGGCACAAAGGCCACGAAAATGTCCAAATATGGTAATAAAGGGTTTTTGGTACAGTTTTGTTTCCAGTTGACGCAATGACAATGTAAAAATATGAAAATCCTAGCGTAAAGCGGATGCTGTGGTTAAACCATGAAGCGCTATCGGTGTGGTTCCAAATCCTAGCTGTATATCCTTGTAATACGTTTGCCGTCCAAGTGCAGACGTTCATCAATCAACATTCTCTTTTTTCATCCTTAGCTTATATACCCATATACAAATGACATTTTTATCCAAATCGAAAAGGCCTTATAGACAGACACAAAGATCGTAACGAAGTATTTTTTCAGAGAGGGTCCAACAAAAGTGCGACAATAAAAACTCTTTTTTTTAACTCTCCTGTGCTCCAAAATCTCCATGAGTCGTGGGACACAGCATCCCACGTTGTCCTAGTTTTTGCGAAGGTCACCGCAAATTCCTAATTTCCAAATCCGACTCTTTTACTTAACTTCACTTTTTTTTCCAAATTTCCTGCCTTTACTAATTTAATCCAACTTTAGCCACCATCAACAAAATTATCCTCCATTTCCTCATCCAATTCCTTCTCCTCTCCACTTTCTCCATACATCCTCCTCCTCCTCCTCATACTCCATAAACATAAACGCGCAAATTGGGGAAGAGAAGAAAATAAAAATGAAATATTAATAATTTATGTGTATAAATCGTTATCCATTTCAATTATGGCTTGTTCTTTAAAGTATATTTATTCTGTTGTTGGTAAATCTGTGATATTGTAAGCTCTAGTAAACTAGGGTTGCGTTTTTAAAAAAAATTTACCCAAGTCTTCGCAAAAAGATGCACGAACATACTTGAGAAATTTTGTTTGTATAAAAAAAGGAGCTAATCTGCGTATATTATAATGTGTTTAAGAAAGTTATCTTCGCACCTCTCTGCTTATGGTAATGTTGGAAAAGCAAGTGTGTTGGCATAGAATTCTTGTTTGGTCTTGAAAGTTGGTCTTGAGTTTTGCATGTCTATATTGTTAATTGTTTTTTGGTGAACCAAATCGTTCACTGACAAAAGAAGAATTGTACTTGCTTTTCCTAATAATAGAAAAGTTAAATATTAATGGATGTTTATGTAGTTTAATAATTAGATCGTGAGCGAGACCTGGAATAGGATTGACGTCGTACTGGCGAGTAAGTAGGTGTTCCACGGCGACGAGGTCGCGATGAGAATGAACGTGAACGCGATCTGGCAGGAAAAGTAAACTTAAATTAGACAAACAAAACGGTTAAAGTTGTGCTGCTTCATACCTGTCACGATAGTCACGGCTGCCGCCACCGCCGCCGCCACCACCTCCACCACCACCGCCGCCACCACCGCGATCATTGTCACCATTATCCTCACGCACACGTATATAAGCAACCTCGCCCTGTAGATGATAATGTCAATAAAATGGTTTAAAAATAATTGTATATGCTTTACATTTACCTCATGAGAACGGAACCGAGAGTCGTCCAACTTCTTAATGGCATACTTCATGTCTTCGTGACGCAAGAATTCCACTACGCCAGAGCCATCTTTGTAGGTGTCAGCAAAGCACACATCGCCCGCTTCACGCATATGATCCTTCAAGTCCTGCCAAGAGCCCGATGAGGGCAATCCCGTTACCATCACTCGATATTGTGAACGCTTCGCTGGCGGTCCACGCCCACCAGCGCGTCCGCCACCACCGCCGCCTCCATCACGATTACGGTCATTGCGATTGCCGCGATAACTGCCCGGACCACCGCCGCGTGGAAATTCTACACGCAAACGATAGCCATCATAGTCGTAGCCATCACGCGCCTTGACTGCATCATCGGCATCACTGCCAAAAATAGAAAATTCAACTTATAAGCTATAAACTCAGAACAAACTCCAGGCCGGGCATTACTCACCGCGCGTCTTCGAATTCGACAAATGCAAATGGCGGACCACGCCGATTCTTTAGGTCGACAAATGTAACTTTACCAAATTTGTGAAAAAGATCTTGTATATCCTTAGTGCGAATATCCGGTGGCAAATTACCAACATAAATGCGACACTCGTTGCGTGAGCCCATATTTTAGTAATAAATTTTAATATAAAACCTGCTTAGAACACAATTTTCACTGAATTTTCTGGCACGCAATTAATTTTTATATGCAGACAGAAACTAACACTTATACAAATGGCCGACGACAAGCAGTGTGACCGTAGCTAGCTATTGTCAAAGCATTTTTAGTATTTTCAAATTTATCGATATGCCGATTAGCAATTTTGGGCTAGCTGGCAGCCCTAAGACTGGATTTGATATGTTTTCTATGACATCTCTACTTATTACCGCGGCGTCTGGTTTTTATGTATCAACAACATTTTTGCAAATTTGTAAAAGTCCAAAATGTTTATGTTTTTAACTGAAAAACGTGGTTAATAGTAACGCATTAGGTCGTGAGGCACTTAAAGTGCATAATGTCCTAGAGAAACGTGCAATATTTATGTTTAATTGGCGCAAAAATGAAAGCGCTAAACTTGTTACTGCTCAAGACAACAAAGACAGCCTTGATCAAATAACAAACATTTGTTGATTTCCTCCGTAGGTTCCAGTGCAATATTTATTTAAGCTAATTACGCGCAAACAAGTGCATTACTTTTATTTTGTTATACTTCATGTCGCTACTTATGTTTAAGTGGTCATTATTCAAGTATTGACTCTGAGTTTGTGCAGTAAAAACACATAATGTCCAGCATACGCAGCATTTACTTTTACGATCTGTGCCGTATCTGCACGGCCTGCAATGGCACCGATCAGAATACCAACATATTCTCAGCCGAGGGGCGCGCCAAGAACTTAAGCTACAAAATTGCTGAATGTTTATCGCTGCATGTAAGTAAAGTGCACTGCAATAAAAGCCAAACCCAATTGACTTGTTATATCCACGCTAGATTGACGACAAGGATCGCTTGCCCAAGGTTATATGCACGCAGTGTGTGCAGAATGTAGAGCAATTGTTTGAGTTTCGCAATGTTTGTAAGAACTCGCAGACAATGCTTAACAATTGTCTGAATTATAGAATGCTGCAAAACGATGATAAGGTCTTTATTAAGGATGCCACCAATGACAGTGGCAAGAGTCTCAGTGTCCTAAGCAGTGGCAATGCCCAATTGCCAAACGTTTTGGCTGGCAATAGTATGACTGTCCAGGCATCTACTAGCCAACCAAATGATCTCTTAAGCAGCATAATGCAGGCAGTAAGCGTGCAAGTGCAGCAACAACAACATCCCCAGCAGTATACTATTACCATGGATAACAATCTACAGCAGCTGCAGACATCCCAGCCACAGCAGCAGCAGTCAGAGCTTCAAATTAAGCAGGAGAAGCACAAGTAATTTGCTACTCAAATAATTTATTCTGCATTAATAAAACCGCTCATACTTACAGTACACTGGAGGAGTTCATCAGAATGAAGCCGGACATTAAAATAACGCCTTTGGGCAAGAAGGATAACCAGCACAACAATTCCATACTTACACACACCTCCCCAGCGCAGAAACAGCAGCCTCAGCAACAGCAGCCCCTGCCGCCTCAGCAACAGCAGCCTCAGCAGCAGCAGCAGCCACTGCAAGCTACACATCTGCAGTTACAACCGCAACAACTTAACGAGCAATTGCAACAACAAGCGCTCTGGCAGCAATTACAACAATTGCAACAACTTACCACACAACTGCAAGCCCAGGCGCAGTTTCATCCCAGCAACAATGTTACACCGGATGATGGCACGAGTCCCAGTGACAGCAAAAAGCCGAAGCTTAACTTTGTGCTTTCATCGCCTGCAGCGCCCCAATTTGCTGCCAGCTTGCCTCAATTTGGTGGCCAGCCACAAATACAATTGCAGTTATTACCCAGTGGCTTAGGCGCCACAGCTATTACAGGACAGCCGCAGCAGTTTAATGCAGCTGCTTTGCTCTCCAGTCTGGCAGGTCCTCAAGTTAGTGCAGCCAATGCTGTCGCACCTAATTCCGCTACGAATATGCTCTCTCCGAACAAATGCTTCCTGCCAATTACAATACGCGATGAGAACTCTGATCAGCAAATCGTGGCGCATATAGATACCAAAAACTTGATGTTGCCAACCACATATCAAGTGCAAATGAAGGTGAGCTTGGTTGTTTCTAAAGCCTTGTAAAACAGTGGTATAAGCAAGTCCCTCGAGCTCCAGCCCATCCCACATTTTTCATGTTATATTTTAGTTGGTTGTTTGTAATACTTATTTTATTTTTTTCGCAGCTTCAACCACAGCTTGCCACCGCAGATGGTCAGCCCATCATGCAGCTAACACCCACCTCCATACCTGCCACATTACAATTGACGCCGCAGTCATTGGGCAATGCAACATCATTCCAAAGCGCCACAACAGCAACAACAACGAACACGCTGCCAAATCAGTTTTTGACAGCACAGTCACAACCACAAACACCTCAGCAACAACAGCTGCCTTCCACGGTGCAGGTTACATCCCAGCAAATTATAAGATCTCCGTCTGCAAATGCCAACAATTCTCAAGTTGTTATAAGAAATGTTAAAACAGAGTCAGGCCCTTCAAATAATAGTGCTGAAGCGGCAAGCTTTAAGACGCCATCGCCGCCACGTCAAAAGCAACAGCAACAACACCAGCAACGTGCCCAGCAACAACATCAGCTGCAGCAGCAACAACGCCAACAACAACAACAGCAGCAGCAGCAACAACGCCAACAACAACAACAGCAACAAAGGCAGCAGCAGCAACAACAACAGCTGCACCAGCAGCAACAACATGCAAATAATGTCAAAATCACTTCACCCAATGCAAGCGCCGCCAATGTCATCAATATAACACCCACCACGGAGTTTACTAAGCGTCTGGTGGAGCAAGTTAAACAGCAGCAGCTGCAGCATCAGGTCAAGCAACAGCAACAACAACAGCAGCAACAGGTTACAGCTACCAACGTGACAACAACTCCCGTAAGCAGCGTCTCTAACAATATGACCGTGCAACGTTTGTCCTCCAATACAACCATAACTAAAGTGGTCAAACAACCGACCGCAAACTCTAACAAAGTGCCCTTGTTGAACAAGCAAAATATAACTATAAGTCGCATAGCCACACAGGCGCCGGCTACAAGCCAAGTTAAGCAGTCAAATCAAGTGGCCAAAGACTTGCCGAGGAACAGTCAACAGCCGCAGCAACAGCAACCGCCGCAACTTCAACAACAAGCGCCAGCAAAGCAGCAGGTTAGCGCTACGGCAACCACTGCCACAAATATGACTTCCAGTACAGCAAAGCCTAGCACAGTGAACAACAACAATGTTAGTGGCAGCACCAGCGGCGGGATAAAGAAGCTGCGCAAACTGCCCGAGAGCAACCAGCCCGCCAAACCCAACAAGCCGCCGCAACAAATACTGCCCGTGCCGCCAACGCCATCTAGCGACGGCCAGGAACAGCCGAGTGAGACAACAACAACGCCTGTCTCTGGTTTGACTTGTGCCACTTGCGGACGCGAATTCAAAAAGAAGGAGCATCTTACGCAGCATGTCAAGCTGCATGCTGGACTGCGTCCATTCAAGTGCACAGAAGAGGGCTGCGACAAGGCATTTAGTCGCAAGGAGCATTTGTCACGTCATTTGGTCTCACATTCTGGACAGAAAATGTTCACCTGTGAGGTGTGCAAAAAGCCCTTCTCCAGAAAGGATAATCTCAACAAGCACAAACGGTAAGTGCGATAAGTGGGAAATTCCTATTGTGACATAATTATGTAATTAGTATATGCTTTCAAGAATAGATGCCTTACGAACACACAAATTTTTTACAAAAACAAACTCCCAAAATAATAATAATGAACTCAAGAACAGCCCTGTACATTTCGTGTGATAAATGTTAATGACTTTTATGGTAATAACTTTAGAAGGGTTTTTTGTTTTTATACGAATGTCAACCCTTTTATTAAGACGAGATACAGCGATATCTCAAAACATCCCCTATTGAAGAACTGTACAATAAGCCTAACCCTTTTTTTTTAATAATCTTATTTGGCAGAAAATTTTATCATTAGAATGCATTGTTTTGGAACATAGTGACAGCAAAATTAGTGTACATGGGCATTAGTTTTTATTTTCATAATCCTAAGGGTTGTTTTGCTTAAAAATACGATTTTGAGGATTAGCTAGGATGCATTAAAGGCACGTTCTTTGTTCCGACAACCTGGAAGTGTTGGTTACAAAACAATTTCAGCTACAAGAAAAATTATACTACATTTTCCAAATCTACAAAAAGTGGAGATTTAGTCGAATTTTTAAAAACCAGGGGACTCCACCCCCTGCACGTTTCGCTTGCTAACTCCCGTACCCCTCTCGAGGTATTGCTTTTACCGTTTCCCTTCCTCTTTTTCTTCATCCTCTTCCTTTTCCTCTTCCTCATCTTCTTCCTCCTCCTCTTAATGTTCCTCATCCTCATTTCAAGAGCTATAAGATGAAACAACCCCTATTGACGTTTCACTCTGCCCTCTTCTCGCTTCACTCACAACCTCTTTGCCCCCGTCCCCTTCCGCTTCCTCTTCCCTTTCTTATTAGTAGATGTTGCCAGACATTGTGCACAGCTTTGGGAAAAAATAATATTTTTTGACAGTTTGTATTTTTACGCTTTTTTGTCCACCAAAATATGACTTTCTTTGACAATTTTTACACCGCACATGCACAGTAACAGTGTGCATAGCTGTGCCAAGTTTCAATTCGATAGCTTTCATGGTCCGGGTGCAAACCGCGAAATTTCATCACAGGGGAACGGTGTGAGATATCGGCTTGAATCGACATCTGCACTTCTTATGGGAATTCCCTACACAAGGATATAAGTTTCACCCGTATTTGTTTCCATATAGTTGGTGAAAAAAGGGTCCAAAAATTTTCCTTGGCCTATTTATATAATAAGCGTCTTCCAGGCTGAAGTTTGCGCCATAGTTCGATGTGCCGATAGAAATTTGAACAGAAAGTATCAGAATAGGGCAAAACTTTCTGACGGTCAAGGCACATTAAGAGCGATTGCAGGAACTCGTATAAATTACAAGTTGGTTCGATAAACCCGAATCAGATTGCAGCTTCTAGGAAGACGAAATACACTTTAACTAAGATGGGTCCCGGGTCACACTAACATTCCCGGAAATGAACTCGCGAATGGACTGTCAAAAAATGGCGCTGCAAACACCATGAAACGGCCAGATCCTTTTTATGGCATTGGAAAACATACGATCAAGTAGCTGCTGAAATAAGAGGAGAGACGGGCCTCAGACTGGCACGGGCTTAACTGGCACTACACCCCGGGCCTCAGACAGGCCAAATTACTCCTCGGCTCCTATTACTTGCATAGGTTCAAGAAAATATCACGACTAGGGAAGAATTCTGTTAGGATTCCGACTTCTTGCTGGACATTGTAGGGACATTTGAATAGCTCCAGTGCCTGCAGGCTCGACGAACTCGAGGAGGAGTCCTCTACGCACATACTGGCTGAGTATGATGCACTAGCGAGGAGTAGGATGCTCCTCCTTGGTAGATACAGACCCTCGATGAACGAAGTAGCCTGACTGGAAGCATCCCAGATTAGGACGGGCAGGGGAGCTTTAAGCTCATTAGGTAGCACCACAAATCTTTTAGGTCACGACGCACTACTCCCCAATAACATTATTATTTTTATTATCTCCAAACAAGCTAAAATACGTTAAGATATTGAAGCTCCTAAATTGTCAGGTTGCTGTTCGACGGATTGCTCTATGGCATGCAATCTTATTTAGCATTTCGTCCGTTTTCATAAAGTTATCCGAACAGAAGCAGTGCTGGAAATCACGTTTGGCAGCCAACGTGTATCCATTACATCTTACTCTTTCCATATGGAAACGAGGAAGTCTTCAGGCTCCATTTCACATTTGACAGTCGCAGCGTTACGCTCTTACATAATGGGACACAAGTGCTCTATCGAGGCCGCTTTTCTTTCTTTAAACATATCAGTTAGAAAATTCATTAAAAATGCCATCCAAACTTTGTTGTTACTATATAAATAATATATAAATACTCTTTTTAGTATACACACAACCCAGCCCAACGAAACGCTGCACAGCTGTGACATATGCAACAAAAACTTTGCCTCAAAGACACATTACGAGAATCATAGGGAAATGCACGAAAAATCTCAGAGCAGCAACGCTCCAGCTGCCACAGCCAGCGTCAACAGCTCTACAGCTAAGGTGAGTTTTGTTTAATAACTATGTATATAAATAAACAATTCCTAATGTTTATATTATTATTTTTACGAACAGCTCAATCAATATGAAATCAAGCACACAGCAGCGCCGGTGCAGCCACAAATACAAATGCTGCAAAATGTGGCACAACATCAGCAGCAACAGCAGCAGCAACAAACACAACAACAACAGCCACAAATTATGCACGTGCAGCTGCAGCCAACGGTGGTGACCACACAGGATCTTGCCGGAAACACCATAACCATAACGCAGGCCACGGACAGCAATTTACAAACATCTCTGGCCAATTTTGTGCAGTTGGGTTTTCCACACTTTCAAAATGCCGGCGCGCCGAATCAAATTGTTTGTAAAATTGAAAAGTAGTAATTAAGTTAGTTTTAAAAGTCTTCTAGTCTTTGTTTAAATGTGATTTTTTTTTGCCTTTAAAATGTGTAAACTATTAGGCATATTTTAAGGTACAACGCTGTGCACTGCAAGCAAGTCTATTGCAGTGTTTTGTAGTTCTGTTTGTAAAGCGTTTTAGACAACTTTAAAAGAGTGCTCAACTAGGCTACACTGTAAAAAAAGACTCTTAACATGATCATTTGTATATATTAATGTCAAGCATTCAACTCAAATGTCTCCATATTCAAACCACTTAAAAACAACCCACATTAAGCATTAATGCATAATTACAAATTTATTTTTTGCTCGCATTATAAGGCAGCGCTCTTTCACAGTAAGCCAGACATACATAATAATAACATAATTCATATATAGACATATATATATATATAAATAACATGTAATTATACAAACTATAGTTGATTGGAAAGTTGTTCGAATGCATATATTTCGCTGGTAGAAATACAAAATTTAGGTTTATTTCCATGGAAAGAATTGAGCTGAAAATGTAAACAGTAAAGTTGAGTTCAAAACAATTGCAACAAACACACAAGTAATGTTAGCTATAGATATATACTATAAATGTAGATATGTTTTGTAACTAAGCTGCAACAACTTACCAAACTTGTTCCTTAATTATTTTTGGCTCTATTTTAGACATTTCGAAGAAATTATAATTAAGTAGAACGTAAAGAGCAGCACGTTCTACAGAAAAACTTAAATTAAACAATAAAACTGCGCAAACCAAATTGTAAAATAAAGCTTAATTTTAGGCTATAATAAAAATATAAAATGTTGAAACTATATATGTTTAAAGTGTGTATATTTGGAACATTAAACAATACAAATTCGTGCAAGCTTAAAATATACAATTAAAATTATAAATTGCTTTTAATACTTGATGTAAGCTAGAAACTTTGTAAAATTGACTTTTTGTTTAACATACAAAATGCAGCTGTAAAACGTTTACAAACAAAATGCGGCACATAAATAGTACATGTTGTATATAGTCTTTGGTTTTTGAAAAAAAAAAAAACTGCGTTAATCTTAGAACTAGTTGTAGTACGATGATGACGTAACAGCGCAGTAATGGTAATTAGCAATTGCGTGAAAAGCGCAGCAACGAGGCCAAAACTGTAACTAAAGTTGCGTGAAAGTGTAAGAAAACAAAAACTGTATATAAGTTGCAAGAAAAACTAACTACAAGTGGCAGAGGTTAGGTAAGGTTAGTTTGGTAGCGTAAGGCATAGATTAGTTGAACCAAACCAAGCAAGCAGCAAATCCTAAACAGCTTTAAGGAAATAGTAGTAGTGAAAAAGCTAACCTCAAAACTTATCCATAGAGCAGTGCAAACTCATGGACCTTCTCGACGTCACCCCAAACTTGCACCGCCTGTATATCGGTGAGATCAAAGAATGCCTCGTAGCTGCTCAAAAAGTTATAACCATCTTCACGTATATTATATACATTCATTTTATTGCCCGCATAGTCAAACGTAAATTCTAGTGCAAAAACTGTGCCTGTGGAAGATAGGTCAGCAACGGCACTCTGAACACCCTGACTGAACAAACCATCGAATGCATCCAGATTGCGCTCCTTATGATCTGCCGCCCACGAGCCTTCGTGCTTATAGTTCTCAATTATCTTCTGCGGATTGCTGTTCAAAATCTGCTTATAATGATATGTTATATTCTGCTGTGCATAGCAACTCGTATCGTTGACAAAGTTTATGGAGAATCTGTAAAGAGCCAAGCAAATAATCATACAATTAGCATAAGGTTTATCCGGGTCAAATCGTTTGTTTACACGCTACAATGACGTCTGTTGGATGCAACAGGTGTTTTATCGACTTTCGCTTAGTCATGGCGCACATGGCGGTTTGGCCAGTTTTTGCCCAAACGGTAAAACGTGCTCAAGCTTAGGCAATAATTTTCGGCTCTAACCGGTTATCGAATTCTTGAAATGATTCATAGCTTTAAAATGTGTTCTAATTTGGTTGTTAAGGACAGTAGAAACTCTTAAAGGGCGTGTTGAGCTCAAAGTGGCGTTTTACTAAGCACCTTTATTACTACATTCCACACATGCTCAATGTTTAGCAAATAACTTTTGCATGACTCATAGCATCAAAATAAGTCCCAATTTGTATTCAGCAATGGAACTCCTGGGAATGCTCAAAAAAACTCACAATTAAAGTCGTTGGTAGGCCCGGGTGTGAATAATAGTGCCAAATTGGTTATGTCATTCTTTTTTGTTGGGCTTTTCCAAGAACCTGGCTTATAATAGACGTCTGCAAATGAGAAACCCCTCAAGGCATTAAGCCATCGACATTTTTTGATCGCTCTTCAAAAAAAAATTCTTACTCATGGCTTTAGACCACTACTTGTATTCAGTAAGTGCTTATATACTTTATATACAACTATGTTCTGTTATGTATTATAACGGTTTGCAACAAAAGATTTTAGCTTGGTTTTACTTATCCTCTAGCACTTAAAATAGGCTCAGGGCATTTATAGTTTAACTAAAACTCATATTACTAAACCCTACTAAAATTAAATAGCACACGCTGCTCCGTCAAGTTAGGAAAGAGCTTCTCCCAGCCATTTGATACAAAGGGAGGCTTCAGACAAGGCGATGCCCCTCTCCAGCGACCTCTTCAACCTTGGTATCGATAACGTCGGGCGTACTAAGCGAGAAGTTACCGGAGCCTTTGTGGCTATTGAAAGAGCTGGAGCCTAGGAGTGTTTGAGCGGAAAGTGCTCCGTAAGATATTTGGCCCTCTACGCGTAAGCAACGACTACCGCACCCAATGGAACGACGAACTCTATGAGCTCTACGACGACATTGACATACCTAAGCGCAAAGGTCATGCTGTGTTCAATGCGGTTGTTGAAGGCAACCGACGGAGTGGCAGAACATGTCTCCGTTGGAAGGAACAGGTAGAGGGTAAGCTAGCTACCTTTGTCATAAGGCCCATACACACAGCAATCGCAGCGTATCGCAGAAACTTAAGGAATTCTCTATTACATGCATTTTATATTTGGAAAATATCTTTATCCTTCGAAAGTTATGAATGTTGCCGATATGAAGTCAGATGGCCTCACTGTGCGGCGTAGATGAAAATGCTTCAAAGAATGATGGAATGTAAAGCACAACATAAAAAAAAATATGCAAGCTTGCAAAGCTAAAAAACGAAACGGTTATAGGTCCCTTTACAAAAATTTATTTTGATTACGGTTTCAAAATTTAATCGGTTGTTTTGAATAACGATTACGGCTACGAATACGGTTTGAATCCCCGATTAGAACTCAAGTTTTTTTTTCTCAAATTTAAAAGTTCTTTTCTCGGACGAAGTTTACCGCCTACATTGCCTGTTCGTCAGATCCGGGCCTGGATGTAAAATTAGGATTTTCAATAAATCATTCAATTGCCGTTATAAATCAAAGTCAAAATTTGGAATGCGGTTTTTCGAAATTTTCACAATGTACTCGAAGTATAGGTAGTATTTCAAAAGATTCTGGAAGTTTAGATTCAAGTTACGACATGCTTTTCTTGCCATACAATCTAGAAGGTCTAAAATAGCTGTTATGCACCATTTTTTCCCCTTATACTTTCGAAAAAAGCTACATATATCTACGTACAGAAATAACAAAAGGTTGCAATTTTTGTTAAAAAAAAATATGTGAAAAAGTTCTTAATATCACAAAGAATTGGTCTATACTCATTATCAGACTATTTTTGGAACCTTTCTTTTTTTTGTTCAACAATTTTTTGATAACAAAAACGAGCACTCAAATCAGATGGAATGTAGACCTATCGATCTCACATATTATATTGATTTTCTAATACATTTTGAATTAAGAGAATATGTGAATAAAAAAACTAAACTTTCACTACACTTCAATTTATACTACGGATATCAGCTTCTTCTAATGCTGATAGTGACGGCTTCATTTGTTTGTACTTTATGAACAACGAATTTCTTAGAAAATAATACTATGCAACAAATTTGGCCTCAATGAAAGTCCTATGACTAAAACATAAACTTTTCCGGTAAATTACGGGTCAGGTACACCAAAACTATTTGAAACGGATTTAATCAATAGTCATTTACTTCAAGGTTCCCAAAATATGTTAGATTAGCTGATTTTGCAGTTTTCGAGATCTCGAATTTTTTTAAATAACGATTTCGAAAACGGTGCTAGAAAATCCAAAATGGTTTCCGGATTCGAAATCAGCGACCCAAAATTGACTGGAATAGGTATACTTTAAACATAGGTTTTTTTTATTGCATAGTGTAATTAAAGCCCAAAATATGTAGCATTTATTTTTATTTGCTTCGAATTATGTTGGCTGTTTTATAACCTGTTAGCTTATGTTCTCAATTGATATAAATATGTTATCAGAAGTTATTATCAATATATGGTAAGGAAATGTTTATGCCTTGTGATAGATACTAAAGTTATAAACTACATATATAAAAACAAGAAAATCAAGAAGTGTGCACTTGTGTAACAAATGTTATCTATACTTGTTACCAAGGCATGTTTAGGTAATTTGAATGCTTAATACGTTGAAGAACTTTTAAATAATGTTTGATGTAGTGGATCAGCTGTCTAATTGAAATTTGAAATTTTAGTTGCTTTCTTTCGGAATGACTGACATCTAAGCCAAAGAACAAGAAAGTAAAAGTGTGGATTCCGCTCAGATATCCCTTAGACCGCAGCAAATTATGAAGGATAAAGAAATGAAGAAGGAAGCGAACCAACATCCAAGCCAAAAACGCGACTTGAAGTCACGGCTTGGAGTTTGAAATAGATACCTTTTATTCTTATACTGACTATTTGGCGGTACACTCATAATAATAGACTTGGCACTTGGGAACTGCTTGTTAGACTTTCAAAGGAATTTACAAGTATAAGCCGATTGATAAGTCGAAGTACTTAGCATATTCTAAGAATCCGGTATTACAGTTCAAATTTACAGCTAATGTATTGATATGTTATCTATAAAGTAGTTTATTTGACAAGTCAGCCAACAAATTGAATTGTCGCTATCTGTTGTACCTAAACGATAAGGAAAAGTACGTAAAAAAGGCAATAAGGCCGGAGTCAGCTGGTAGCTCCCCTTCAGTTAGCGCTGCAATAGTTCATATTTATACTTTGTTTGCAATTGATTGACATCATTTTAGTAACTCATCGGCACAACTAGACTGACTGAGAATCTATTGTCAATGATTGTTAAAATGACTTGAATTTGTTCTTTATAATTGTACATGTTATTCTTGTTCTTGTGAGCATCTCTTTTGTGTTTTGCTTTAATCATCATCATCATCATCACCATCTTCATCAACATCAACATCATCAGTCTGCCGGCATCTGATTTGCCGGCATCTTACGCGTGTCTGACACTTTTGTGTTGATGATGTCATAGATTAGATGCTACAGAAATGCAGAGATATGATATTATACGACAAATAATTTTTATATGACATAGGCGTAGACATCGAAACAAAAGGAATTTCGCGATGATTTAGAGTTCATAAATTATTATTGTTTTTGTTCATTCCGGCGCCTGCTTTATCTTGTATTAGCTCTTATAAATAGATTATAACAAAAACCTATGTATAATATAGTACATACAGCCATAAAACATATCCTAAGCCATTTCTTAGGTATTTTCAAAACAAAAATATTTCGTGCTAGTTAGCAAAAAACCGAAACATACACTTGCTCGCCGATTTCTGCGTACAGTGCAAAAATTGAAAGTTGTAAAATTCTGAAGATAAAGTACTGACAAACGATGGGCTGAGCTCACTCATCAGTTCAAAGAGTAATAACAAACTATGTTTCAACGGGTTCCATCTTGTCCCCCGTTCTAGGCGTTCATTCCTACTTACAAAGCAAGAAAAATAATAGATTGTGCACTTGGACACGTTAATCCCAAGGATTAACACCGATCTACTGATGTTGGAGGTTACGGAACGCTTTGCTAAAACAATATCCGATGTTAGCGTAAAAATAATTTTAAAGGAAGCTGACTATAATAGGCATGTAGCCCTTAACAAACCAATTATGAGCATTTCCAAGCCGCCAGAGCTTTGGGGCAGTTATTTTCTCTAATAAGGGTAAACTAATGAACCCCCGTGTGGTGAGCGAGTTGGAGAATACCACCTCAGCAGGTCAAAGCCTGTCGGATCTCAATCCGATAGATCATTTGTGGGACCTACTCGTAAACACGATCCGGCAACATACCAAAACGAGCAAAAAAAATGCTAAAGGATTGTGGAAGATCGGGTCAAAATTAGGGCAGAGGAAACAAAAAAGCTAGTAGACTTGATGCCAAAGCGACTAAAGTTGCTACAGCGAGTTGGACTTACTATAAGTTACTAGGATACCTGTATTATTTATTTAATTAAATAAAAACTTTCTTTACGCAGAATTTTGCGGATTATATTTTAAGGTAGTTTCAGTAAATAGTTAGTTATATGCAAGCTTGAGGGAATTGAGGTTTATGATAAGCAGTTTTTAAAATAACATTGGTCACTTTATAAAATAAAAAAATATATAGATTGCTGTACATCTATTATATAAATAGGCTAAGGAAAATTTGTGGACCCCTTTTTCACCAACTATATGGAAACAAATTTGGGTGCAACTTATATCTTTGTGTAGGAAATTTTCATAAGAAGTGCAGAATATAAGTTTTATTCATATATTATGCAGTCATAGGTAAAATTAATAAAAAAAAAAAACATTTATGTTGAGATGTCTTTACATGTATTGATAACTGTTCATGAACGTATTCTCTGTTAGCAGCTGGCATCTGTAATAGTATTTGTGTGACGACAAAGAATACTCATTGGCTCATTTAAATCATAGTGAGAGAGAGAGAGAGAGAAAAATCAGAAGTGCTAAAATAGAATTAAAAAATTTATGGACCTTAATTTGCAGTCATGATCCGACTGCGGTAGCCCCCCCTACTAGTACCCTATAAATGGAAATAAATGAAGTCAAAGTTGAACTTTCTAAATTTGTTGCACAGTACGAAGAATTCTGCGACCAAGTGTATGCGAAATTGCGCCAAAAACATAAAATAGCTGCACGCGAGCAATATATTTGCCTGAACTTAGAACTTCGCTAACTATTTTTAGTCACTTCCTAGAAGTGGGTCCATGACCAGGCAATCGATTTTTGTTCGCTTAGACATTAGTTGTAGTTAAAAAAATTACTCACTGTCCGGCATTTGGCTGCAAGCTGCCCCGTATGCGTATTTTGTTGACCTGGTACGGCGGAGTTGGTAGCGTGGCCAAGTACTTAATATCCGACATTTTTGCTTGTTATATTTAGAAAAGTCTCAGAAAAAAAAGAAACAAGTAAGTTTCTTATAAACAGCACGTTTCTATTGCAATTTGGTGCAATAAAATTGAAATTTCACAGTAAACTTTTTTCAGGCAGCCTTATGGTAAATACTAACAGTAATTGTTAACGGTAATATATTATTCTAATGCACTTTACACTTTGCGCTGAGCAACAATACTGAATGAGTTTAAACAAAAATTCGGGTTTTTAAATACAGAAGAGTCAATCACGAACAACAACAAGGCGTCCGATGCAAATTGATATTATTATTATTATCACGAAAATTGCATATCTCAGTTATCGCAAATTCTATTAAAATACCTAAAAGCTGCTAAATGCGTTGTGCCAGCTCGCGCTCACGTCAATTACTGAGCAAGAACATAGTCGCACTTGCGGCTATATAGCACAAATATAACTGTTTCGAACTGTTTCGCGGCCACGAAGTTGGAATACTCTGCTGCAAAAGAGCAAGCAGTGGGCCTGTACACAAAGTGTAAAAGGGTATTATAGATTTGTGCAATGTATGTAACAGGAAGAAGGAGGCGTGGCAAATCATAAGTTCCATGGGCAAAAAGTCTTATCATTGACTCGGGTAGCGATTGGACCATGTCCGCATGGACGTCGTGATTTCGGACCCCATAAGAGTTATTAGAGGCACAACAGTTTTACCAAAAGATGCGTATTTGCCTCAAGCAGATCAAGATAATCGAATCATGTCGATATCTTACCCACTTCCAACGTGAGAGAACACCACACCATAAAAGGTATCCAATTCGCTCAGTTATGCAAAGTGTTACTGTACATATGCTGTGTAAAAATTTTTTTAATCGCATAGAAACTTTAAAAGTTATAGGTAATAATGTTGCAATTTTAGTACCCTCCTCCTATAAACGTCAACAACATTTTGCTTTTTACAGCGCTGTTAAGGTTAACATGTTTATGTTAAAGCCACCAAATTTGTTACGAAGATTTATGTAAATGCTTGTAAACCAAACATTGTTGGCATTTTGTAGAATCATCCCCCTACACCTCCCAATCAAGTTACCTTAAAACTTACAGATATAAATATCTGCACAGAAATTCGATTTTCATGGGAAAAATGGGTACAGGGTATTCCACTGTCGGGCACCGTCCTGGCGTCAGCAGCGCAGCTTCTCGCTCTTTTTTCAGCAATGAGAGTAACTTGCGCCTCTCTCTTTTGCAATTTCAGACTCTCACAAAATTTTAAGAACGATCGCTCAACGATGACAGTACCAAATTGATTATTCATGTAGGCAAAGTGTCCAAAGTTTTTATTCCCTAAGCCCGTACTGTCAGGTGTAGTAAAGATTTGTGCCATATAGGTAAAAGGAAGGAGGAGGCGACAGTGGTAGACCATTAGTAACATGGACAAAAATAACACTGTGCGACAGCGAAAATACACGCGACAAATAACATAGAGTAGGTTGTACATCTGGGCGAATAGAACTCAAAACTATTTCTTCCATTTTAAAAATTTAACGGTATTTACACATGAATCTAGTTATAAATCCGCCATTTCTTTTTAACGATTTTAGATTTAATATGTTTTAGAAAGGGGAAAGATGTGCTTTTCCAATTAATGTATGGAATTAGCGACCTGATCTTCTTCTTATAAAGACGCTTTTGCCGGCTCAAAGTCCAAAAACAAGAAGTTAAAATTTAGTTTTTTTTTAAATCTTTATTTCCCGATATTTCCGATTCTCTATGGATACCGTCTTCAGGGGATTTTAACACACCATTTAGCTGCAGAGAAATATCGGAAAATAAAGATTAAAAAAAAGAAATAATAAAAAAACGTAGTTTAACTTCGTTTGAGCCAAATCATTAAAACTGTATTCACCTTTTTTCAATAGAAGCCTGCCTGCCCTAATTACTGGCCATAAGAAATCGTGGGTACTTGTATGCAAATCATAATATATATGTTGTATTTAAAAATTTTGTCCAATTAGACTACACAGCTTGTCGAAATACTGACTATTTTATTATCAAATTTTTAAATACATCATATATATATTATGATTTGCATACAAGTACCCACGATTTCGTCACATGTTTTTCAATTCGAAGATGTTTTCTTGTTTTATTATTACATTACAGCCTACGCTTAGATTTTTACGTTTGTCGTTCCTTTTTATGTCAAAAAGTTAACTAAGAAAATCAAACAGAATTGCAAATCACTAATAAATCAAAACAATTTTTCGCTTGTGTGGTAAAAATCAAACCAAAATCAACAATCTTTCGGTAAGGGTATACAACAACAAACGCGCAGAAGCATTAACTGATCGCTCACAACTGTTAACAATTTTCATACGCGCAATTTACTTGGTATTTATTCAAATAGAAACATATAAATATATATATAAGAAGGCTTATACGTGCTATTTTAAATTTATGAGCATTTTGCGTAATTGACTGTTTAAATGTTTTGCATAACGTCTATTTGAGCCGGCAAATAAATACTTTACAACACTAACTAAGAACCATTTCTATCGATATACCGATATAGTTTATCGCTTGGACTTAGTTCATTGGAGCAATTCATTGAACCGTTCAGCTGAACTTTTCAGAACGACACGACATTACTCCAGCTAGCACTAGTTCATATCAACAACCCTGCTGCTGCTGACGTTTATAAAAGCAAAAGGCCGACAGAATAGTTAAAGCAGTTTTATAGAAATTGTTAAATTAAAAGTAATATTAATAGAACAGCTGCAATATGAAGACATCGCAAATAGTGCTCATGGTTTGTTTTATTGCTGGCGTCGCACAGACAGCGCTGGCGCTCAAAGAGGAAGACTGCGAAGGTACGTACTATGGCCACGTAAGTGCAAAAGTTGCTGGCACATTTCAACAAATTTCTGTGTAATTTCAGTTTGTATTAAGACTGTAAAACGCTTTGGGGACACATTAAACGAAGCTACCAAAAAGGACTACAAATTGATTGAGACAGAATTTAAGAAATTCTGCAAAGTACAAAAGAACAAGGAGCACAGATTTGTAAGTAATAGCTACTAGCAGAGTAATATGGTAATAAGCCGGCTAACAGGTTTCTTCTTTAATTGGTTCGTCTCTAGTGCTACTATCTGGGCGGTCTGGAGGAATCGGCTACTGGCATATTAAATGAGCTGAGCAAGCCAATGAGCTGGTCCATGCCCGCGGACAAAGTTTGTGAAAAGCTGAAAAAGAAGGACGCTCAAATCTGTGATCTGCGTTATGGTACGCCCACTTTTAGTCACTTACAAAGCATTATCGCAACTAACGCCTTTTTAATGCCATCTTACAGAGAAACAGATTGACTTGAACAATGTGGATTTGAAGAAACTGAAAGTGCGTGATTTGAAAAAGATTCTTAACGATTGGGACGAAAGCTGCGATGGTTGTCTGGAGAAGACCGATTTCATTAGACGCATTGAGGAGCTCAAGCCCAAATATGCGCGTAATGAGCTGTAAACTTATGTAGCTTAAAGTAGACTCGCACAACAAACACACACACACACACACACACACTTACACACACAACCATACATACACATTGTTTAGTTAAATTACAATTGTATGCATTTAATTGCAACATCTACTTAGTTTTCATAGAACTTAACTGAAAAACTATTTTGAAATAAAAAAAAACCACATCAAAACACAAACACACTCTTTTTGTATTAAATTAAATGTATTTTTTTTATTGGTTAAGAAATTTCAATATTTTCCTGCATAGTACATATTACGTATAAATTACAACAGAAATTCTTTATTAAAAAAAATGTTAAACAATTCGATTGCACTTATTGCGGGCCGCATAAATTCGGTGCCACATGCTACATCCTTGCAGACGCGCATTATTAAATATATTAAAATTTAAATACGTATTAGTTAAACATATGAGCTAATTACAAAATTAAGCAGTTTTAGTTTTAGCATTATCGACTAAAATGTGTGTTTTTGCATGATGTGCTGTGATTATGAATATGTTTTGATTTGGATTCGGCTTCGGCTTCCTAACGACGATATGGCTGCTTGTTGTAGCGTCCGCGCTCGTTCTCCTCGGAAAGATTTACATATTCGCTGTAGACCACGCACCAGCAATAGGTAAGCACAGCTGAAAATAATGGAAATTATGGTGCAAATTAATAGCCGAGCAAGTAAAGTATTAACAAGCTACATCTCCGACTAACTATATACCAAAATAGCACAGTCTCTCTACTCTACTTACTTAAACCCAGGCAAAACTACAGCTACTCCGGTGAAAGCATATAGATTCTAGCATTTGTTTTGTTAAGCTATTGGTGAGGTGTTCCCCTCTCACCTACAAACTTGTAATCTTGTCATTAAACCATGTTGCCAGACCGCTTGTACCAGGTAGAGTCTATATTGTTCATACTCGAAAATGTTTCATATTCTACTTGAAGGTTGTGACAACTTTGTTAAGGTAGAGACAGGGATCAACCTTTCCATACCAAAGTGAATGGAAATCAGCAGCTTTACCAGAACTTAGTCCGTACATTGGGCAGTAACCCAGTAATGAGTTGTTATAGCCAGTCAAGAAGAATTGCAGGAAACTTAACTGCCTCGCTATTGACACACCTCTTGATAGTGTACTTAATAATGACAGAAGCAACAATGTTTTGAATATGACGTGGAACACACTTCCTTGCCTACCAAACTTTTTATGTTGAGTTGAAACCTATTTAAATTTCTCTTCATTCTAATCTTCTCTGTATCGTTCCAATTTTAGTATATGTTCTGCCGAAGCAAGAACTCTCCTCATTCTCTTCATTCAATTTAGCAAACTAAATTTCGCTTATGTAAAAAGCATATAGCATACTTTCAGGCATATTTTATTATAATCTCAAAATGCTCAAATAAATCAAAGATTTCAGAAAAGAAACTTCTCTCTTTAAGCATGCACTTGAGGTTTTTAAAGTATTCCCAAAAAGGTTTGAACTAGTCTCATTTTAGGCGTTAAGGGGGGTGTGCCCATAATCTCCCAAAAATATTTCTGGCTTAAAGACAGAATGATTTTGAGCTGAAATTCGGTTAAAATTCAAAAGTTAAAAGAGAGATATTTTATTATACACTTTAAACGCTCCCCTAAGATACCTCTTTCAGATTGCAGGCACATCACTAAATATGTCCATCTGAATGGTCCAGGAAAGAGCTTTTCCGAGCATTTTGATAACAAACGAGGCTTCAGACAAGACGATGCCCTCTCCTGCAACCTCTTTAACTTTGTGATGGAGAGTGTGTTGCTATTGAAAGAGAATCTGCCATGGTTCGTTTGGTTGTTAATGAGAGCAAGACAAAGTATATGTTTCCTTCGATAAGAAAGACACAGCGGTTGGACTCTCAGATTGATGTCGAAAACTGTACTTTTTGTATTCTACGACAACATTGACATAGTCAAGCGAATTAAGATCCAGTGGCTCCGCTGGCTAGGTCATGTTGTGTGTATGGATGAAGAAGCTCCTGTGAGAGAGGTCTTCAATGCGGGTATCGAAGGAAGGCGACGAAAGAGCAGACCTTCGATAGAAGGAGCAGGGAATGAGCACACTAGGGACCTTTGGTATCACCGATTGCAGAGACGCCTGGAGGAGAGATTTACATCAGGTCGTAACCTGGTAACGGGTTCTTTTTAAGAAGAAGAATGGTCCTGGTAATGCACAAGCATATAAAAAATGTTCTGTTGGTCACACTTTACTGCTGTATAGTACTGACCAAGCACTGTACTTCAGTGTCACGTTAACAAACAAACACTGCATGATTTGAAAAGCCTCTGCTTGGCGAAGATAGTGCTTGGTTTCTGCAGCAAAAAATTAAGACGAAAGCGACACTGAAGTAAAGTAAAGGTACATAGTAGCAAGAACAGAGAGTGCAGCAAAACAATGGTATAATAAATACCAGGTAAGAGTCGTGTGCTCTTACACAGTTTGTGTGGATATTAATCTTACCTTGTAGGTATACCATGCATATTCGTGTTGAAATGCGAGAGAGAAGGTTATGAAGCAGTTGAAAAACCAACTGATAGCCTGCAAAAAAATTTGTATATGCTTGTGCAGCTTTCTATAGTAGTAATTACACAAGCATGAACTGTCTTTTAAGTATCATATCATCGTAGAGATGAAATCAACAAAATATCTCAAAGATATATGGACGTTTGAAAAGATATCATAATTTGGACTTTCCAATGATTAACGGTAGTAAAGTAGATTAAGGGCTATGTTGGTTCGATTCATTATAAAACTCACTCAACCAATTGTGTCATGATTTGTTGATTAAATTGGATAAAAAAATTTTAATTTTAGATTTCGTGCCTATACTTATTACAGTTTTAGTTAAAACTCCAGCGCATAGTACACCAAATGAAAAAAAAAAAATAAAACATAAAGAAAACCATGCTCCAAGTCACAATTCCCTAGCTAATCCAGCGTTAAGTGCAGGGCCATTAATTCTCTTTACCTCTTTTAGGCGCCGAAACAAGCTAAACAAATTGCCATGGCCAGCACTTCGCGCCTCATTTGTCAAAGTTTGCTGCAAGGTGGCACACCCCCCTCCTGCTTGCAACGCCTGGTGCTAAAAACACAACTCAAAACGCCTTTCAGCACACAGGTAATCAACGCATGATAAATGCGTCAATAAAGTGAAAATTGCACGCGAAATAAAAACGCGTGGTATGTGCATCCGGTGCTAAAAGCCACACAAGGCGTTGTGGTTGCATGCCACAAGCAACCATTGCAAACTTACCACAACAAATCAAACCGAATACGAGCCAGAGTACGCCCGTTAGCACAAAGCCATCGATGAAGAAGACAACTGCCGTATAGATAACGGATATGAGCAGGCCAACGGCTATCATTATGCCCAAAACGACCCAGGGCATCATCAGATAATGATTACGCTATTGAATGGATCAAAAGGCAATTAATTAGTGAGGACAACTGGGAATATTGAGTAGCAAGTGGTACTTACCTTCAAGACACCGGCTATCATGAGCAAAGATATCAATATCGTCATGCATAGATTGATAACCAATATAATCTTCTCTATGTTGTGTGGTATAAAGTCAAAGATAATCGGCTGGAAATGCACGCGTGTCGTGAATATGACAATTATGGTTATTATTGATAGCACTATGGCCAATATGCCGGAGATAATGGAGCCATTGCGCAGTGATTGGCACATGCAGCACGTGTTTAACAGAGGTTTGCCCATTTCGATAGGTTTTGTGTGTGCTGCTAATGGGGTTTAACTGCAAAGAAATAGAGAATAGTTGTAGCATTTATAAGAATACGAAATAAGATATGAAATAAACAGAATAAATGAAACTTTAATCGTATCGAGCATGTTAATGCTTTAATTGTTGGAGCTCGAATATGGCGCCATCTACCGGGCGCGTATGCTGCCCCAACAGCAACAAACTAACATAAACATGCATGCTCTTCTTTTCGCTCTCACTACACAAACGAATGTGTAAGCTTGTTGCACTACAGTGGCCGCTGCTGATACGCACCTTCCTTGCGTCTATTGGCGCGATTGATGTCTGTGATTGATTTTCGAACCAAAGAAATCTTAAGCAAATAACATCTTGATCTAGAGGTCCGTTTGAATCGGCTTATGGAACTGTTTAGAAGCAATCAACGAAACTTCTAAAAAGTGTATAAAGTTTGGAGCCTTGATTCGGGTAAGATTCTTAATTATTCTTATACTGAAACAGATCACAAAATAAGGACATATTTTAATTCTAGTGGTTACCCCACAGTCGGATCCCAACTGCAAATTAAAATTCATAATTTTTGTTATTCAAATCATTTAGCATTTCTGATTTCGGCACTTCTTATAAAAATTCCCTACACAATGATATAAGTTTCACCCATATATATGGTTGGTGAAAAAGGGGTCCACAAATTTTTCCTAAGCCTATTTATATAACAGATTAAAAGAACGAAATTAAAAACTTTCGTTTCTTACAAGAACAACTTTCCAGTTGTTTCGTTTCTGTTTTGCAATCTGAAGTTATATTCAGAAAAATGTTTCGTTGAACATATGTAGTTGGAAGCTAGGTTAAAAAATGTAAAAAAGTAGAACTAACCATACATAATACTTTTGACAACTCTCCGCTATGAGAACTCAAAAAAAAATTTAATGATTTGTTAGGATAACTTCTTCCGTAAAAATGTTCGTAACTCTGTTTCCCTCGTTTCAACATACATAGTCGCTTGTTACACGAAGAGAGATTTTCAAGTAAGAAAATGAAAAACGCACGGGAGAATCTCAGGCCATTGGTGTTTAAATCTGGAAGCCTAGGCGGAGATTGCGTCGGACCACCGTGTCGATTGTTTTCTGTTCTCCGCGAACTAAATTAACTACCTATAACTAATAGGTCTGAGTCATCGACAGACAGCTTTTAGTTTATGACGTGTTTCGAAGTATGTGCATAACTTAAGATAAAGTTCGCCCTCAACTTTGTAGCGCAAGATATTTACGTATAGTACTTTATTCACCTATCTAATCTGTATTTAACATTACGTCTTACTAAAACTGATATTTATAGCTGGCTTGCACTGCCTTGACTTAGTTTGTTGATGTTTTTTGAAGGTAAACAGCCAAATTCGAAACTATAGTCTAAATACTGCTAACGGACGTCTATGACGTCAAATGGAGAATGTTCTTGTTTTCCAGCTGCCCAAAGGCCAAAATAGCAAATATGTTTATAGTAAAAATTGTTTTAAAAATAGACAAAGCGTAACCAAATGAAAGCCAGTCCAAATTGAGCGTGAAATGTGGAAATATATTGTATATAATAAACACACACAAATTTATATATATGTAAATCGTGGATTTGTATAAAAAATGGGCTGGAATTAAACTTTTACCGATAAGCCAGTGCTTATAAATGTTGTACACAATAATTATAAAGCAATCACCTAAATCAGCGCCGAGAGCATGACTAATGCTGGATCATTACTTAAGCTCGATTACTTGGCAATGAATTGAGAAATGTTTAAACAATTTGTTGGAAGACTCAAAGAAACTCTGCATATTACTCACATTGTACTATACTATATGTCATTTCCTGCACGAACTTCGTGGCATTTTCGAAAGTTAATATCAGCTGTTCAGGCCAAGCCTTATTTGCATACACTGCGAGAATAAATCATCTTGTTGTAAAAACCAAGAAGAAACACAAAAGTTAGCTTCCAACAGTTCTCCTAGCGACAGAAAGGAAAAGGATGCAAGACTTTCGTTATAAGATACTTTGAATACCCCTTATCCAAGGGATTTCCGAAATAAGAGCAGATACCAAAAATAAGCGTAACTTGCAAACATAAATGAAAATATGAAGATGAAATAACTTCGAAACGTAAGCTCAATACGAGATAAGTTAAAAGTAATATCTCTTAAGAAAGAAGATCAGGTCGCTAACATCATAGATGATTCCATGACTTTTGACCTGAGATGCCATTCTGTTCTATCTCAAAAACGATTTATTGTAGAATATTAGTTGTGGACCTTTGTAGAGAATTTTACGTTCTATAACTCTTTTGAAGACCGAAAATGAATTGAAAGCACCAGTAACACTGTATTTAAAAAAAAAGATTTTCGTGATCTTTAAACTTGGATATCTTGAGATACAGACATGGGATTTATTATGGCTTTTGAAAAGTATCATTAAATGTCACAACAAACATTCTTAAAATTTAAATTATCTTTCGATTCCAGTGATTAAAGATTAAAAATCTAGTAGAAAATATAGAGCCAAAAACTTAGTTTTGGAACCTAAGTTGAAATTGGACTTAAAACGGTTAAAGGATATCAAACATTGTCCCAGTTTTGTGCTGCTGTTTTAAGTTTTGTACTATCTGGCTGTCTGTGTCTTTGTATGCCCGTTCTTCCGACTGTCCGTTCTTCCCTCTCAGTATGTTTGCAGGCACGGATCTCTTAAACAGAGCAGAATAACGTTGAGCAATACACGCATCTCAGACATTTGGCTTTAGACAAAGCGACGCTCTCTCCTGTGACCTTTTTAACTTTGTGTTAAAGAGTGGATTGCAAAAGGCCGGGTTGCATCGGAAAGGGACCATTTTCTTTAAAAGTGTCCCGTTGCTTGTCTACTCATATAATAGTGACATTATTGGTCGTACCATGGGATTGGGATATATATTTTCTATCAATCTTGCCAAACGGTGCTACTTTAGTCTCAGTAGGCAAATGAGTAGTAGAGAGCATTCTCTCCAGACCAACTCTCTACCAAACGCTGATCATTCCTCTCTTGCTTTATGGCGATGGGTGATGACGCGATCCCATGCTGCTGCTCTTGGAGTATTTGAACAGAAAGTACTTCGTAAGTTCGTTGACTCTTACGCGTTGGCAATGACTACGGGAGTCACTCTGCGAGTTCTTCGACGTTTTCCTGTGGCTCCGTTGGCTTGCCCATTTTGAGCGTGCGGACGAAAAAGCTTCTGGGAGAAAGGTGTCCAATGCGACTGTTGACAGAAGGTAATGAAGGGGTAGGTTTTGCCTCCGTTGGAGGTACCACGAAGAGAGCGCATTTACAACTAGCTTTGGTATCACGGAGTGGATTAAGCGCGCGCGAAGTACGGTCCACTGGTGGCGTGCCCTACAACAGGTCGTATCCTGGTAACAGATTGTTATGGGCAGTCAGCAAGAAGAAGAATCTTTATACCCTGTACACATAGTGTACTTGATTTGAAACAAAGAGCTAGTTTTGATTGAGAAATTTCCTATCGAATTGCAACAATCTAATTATTATTAAGTCCGATTTTTTTCAGTGTATGCTTAGCATCTAGTAGTGTGCATATATGCACATCAATCTATCTATAATTCATGTATCATCAAATGCTGCCACCGGGCATTGTCATTAAATTAATCAAACGTTTACAATCAACTGCAGTTTCATCATCTGATTGAACGTCGACAGTTTTATGCTCCATGCAAATGGGGCGTCAATTTGAGCGCATGTTGGCACATGCAAATGCAGCGCTGCCTTTGGCAAATTGTATCTTTGTATTTTACAGATACATATGCATCTAAACGAATGTTGAACGTGTTTCAGCTGCAAGCCATTGGCAACATTGTTGATGAGATAATCACATGCCAAAATGCCGTGTCGTACATGGAAAAAGAAACTAACAATTTGTTGTGGGAAACGCTGAATAAGATTAAAGACAAGTCGTTTATCTGGTACTTTCGCTTAATAAACACAATTTTGAACAAAGTCAGTTTCCGCTGCGGAAAAATAAAACCAAAAGAAGTACAACTTTTCGCACCTGAAAATTACAGCGAAAAGTTGGCAGTAACAAGATTTCCAAGTAAAATACAAAAGTTCAAATCGCATGCGAAAAATCGCGTTGAATAAACAAAAATTTGTTAAATGTTCAAAGCAAAATGCGAAGAATCTTTAACAAACAAAGCACAACAACAACTCAACAAATTACGCAATTAAATACTCTCCGGCCGGCCAGATACAATCCGGTACGTGGCAAAGATCATCCGTCGTCACTAACACTAAAAAACAACAAAAAACGCGCTAAAATGTGCACAAATAGCAAGATACTTTTATTTATTCTTTTTATTGAATCATCTTAAGTAAGGCAACTCTTCTTCTTCTTGGCTATTTAAAAGTACGCAGTTTTTACTGGTCGTTGTTGTTGTTGTTGCCGTTGTAACAGCGTCTCAGCGAGCGACTCCGTTCAAGTGTTGGTAAACACTCATTGAAGCGACTTGAGTGCGTTTCTCAAGCGTTTTGCCGAATGCGCGCGTTTCTCAAGCGTTTGGTGAATGAACATTTCGTTGTTTTGGTTTTTTGTATGGCAACTGCGATTGAAAGCATTGCTTAATGGGATTAGTAAAAGCAATTTCGGAATCTTTGTATATAAAACTCACATAAGGCATGCTCTACTTTGTGCGCATTGAGTATTAGATCTTTAAACTTAGAGGCATTTCTTTTTTAATTTGAAGCTTTATGGTGAATATATAATACAATAGGATTTAACCAAAGCTCCACCAATAGTCAAGACTTTTTCGAATCTTTCTGTCAGCTACCAAATGCAGTGATAGTAAAAGTGCGCCTAACTTGGAAAATCCATAAAATGAAATTGACATCATCAAAGGATTTGGATCGGAATAAGTTTTTCAAGCTGTTTCCTGGATTGTAGAAAAGATTTTTTTCTATTGAAATATATATACTAAAGGTGTAATAGAGGGGCCCTGAATGTTCGTATAAAACATATAAAAATGTGCTTTAAAATTCCATTATCAATGAAAAATATTGCAATATACAAAATTTTTATCTCGTCACATAAATTATATCATATATGTTATGATTTGCATGCAACTACCTAAAATTTCGTCACATGGTTTTTACTTCGAAGTTGTTTTTTTTTTTTTATATTAAGTTTTACAGTGACACCAAAAAGGCACAAAAACGTGACTGCGTTTCAAGTGCGTTTAAAAACGCGCCAAATCGCCCACTCAAGCCACACGTTGCAATCATGTAAAAGAAAAGCGAAATAACGGTTGCCACTTGCCACATGCACTTGACAAAGCGTTAAGCACTTTCAAAAGCTACGAATCCCACGTAGAGACCAAAACATGGAACTTCGCTTCAGCGTCTCAGTGTCAGCGACAAGTATAGAAATTCTCAAGAAAAGTCGCTTAAAACTCGCAATGACAACGCGCGCGGCCCACACATTCGCTTGAAACTTGTCTGATTGTTATGAGTGAGTGTGTGTGTGAGTGTGTGTGACTGAGTGTAATGAGTGAATGAGTGTGCGGTTTACGAGCAAAGCGATAATATTCATCATTTTATGGACCTTTTGCAAACGGAAGTTAACTTCAACTTTAAGCATTTAAGTCATTATCAGTGACTTTTACTGCAAAACATAATTAAATTTGCTGTAATTACTCTACAGGCAACACATTTGTTGTGTGAGGGTGTGTGTGCGTCTGTGTGTGGCACATGTTTAGGCTCCCATTGTCTAGTATGCTATATTTATTAATAGTTTTGCTGCATAAATTAAAAGTTAAAGGCCACTTAAGTACGGTTACAGCAATACGTACACCTACGCAGCGCAGCGCATATTTGGCATGCCTCAATGGAGCGCTTCGGATTGGTTTGGATTTGGATGGGATTCGGTACTACGCAACAAATGCCTCAAGTGCTAATTCTGCTTAATAACAAAACAAAATGTATCTGAGCATCGCATTTGTATCTAGCTTTTGCGGTGCTCTTGATAAGCGGGTCAGACTGCACCTATCTTATGTCAATAAACATAGAACCACAACCATAAAATGATATCAATGCACTTAGTAACTGTAGACGAAACCTTAGAAGAAAACTTAACATCAAAGCTCAGGCCGCGAAATACCGCAACTTATGTGGCAACAACGAAACCGTTTTTTCCCATTAGTTCAACACAAAAAAAAAAGAAAAACATGCGTCAAGTAGTAGTTTTTTTAGATTATAAAAACGCAAAAAAGTGCTTTAGATGCTAAAGAAAAAAGAGTTACAAAAATTACCAAAATGTTTCACATATTCGCTAAGAACGATAAAAAGAAACCGAGAGCAAAATGCTTGTAAGATATGTTCCACAAATGCCCCTATTAACACAAATTAGACTTAACAAAGTTCGCAAGTTCGACTTGCATGCCGTGACGAATATCTGTTTTTATGCGCAGATGACGTTACGCTCGTTTGCCCATTATGCCACGTCCGATAGAGCGAATGAACGCTTCAAATGAGAACAAAGGTACAAAAACAAAGTGGGTTGACATGGAGGTCCTCTATCAACAGAATCTTTCCGACAGCTGTAGGAATTTGTGGAGACTGCGTAAGCGGAGTCTTATTATTGGACTGCCTAAAATGCGAAGTCTGACACAGTCACAACAGATCTCTATCCATCTCCCATCATGGATTTAGCTCTAGGCATTCGGAATTGCGTAGATTTTAGTCCTCAAAAACGACGGCAGTCTACTTGTCACGCATTTCCGTTTTGTCTGTGTAGAATATGCCTTCAAGCCACTATTAAAAGCGGAGGTAAGATGCAGGCGAACTGCAGACTGGGCAGGAGCATCAGGCCTCAGACAGGCTAAACAGCTCCTTATCATCTAAAACTGTAATAAGAATAACCTCAGTGTACTGACTAAAGGGGCAGTTAAGTAAACTCGGCTTCACCAGCTCTAACACCTGTAGGTTTTGTGATCAAGAGGAGTAGTCGTCGCGGCATGTGCTCGCCGAGTGCGATGCACTGCCTTGGCAGTGAATGAACCCTATTAGAACCATCCCAGATAATGAAATACATATCAGAGGTAGGACTACTGTGGGAGTTAGCTAGCTGATAAGCTATTTAAGAAGCATTTTTTAACTGCCAGAGGCTGCCACTTCCAGCTAAGACACTGTACATATAGTGTACAAGGGTATTATAGATTTGTGCAATGTATGCAACAGGCAGAAGGAGGCGTGGCAGACCATAAGCTCCATGGGCAAAAAGTCTTATCATTAACTCGGGTAGCGATTGGACCACGCCCGTCTCTCCGTCCGTCTGTCTGTCTGTATGGGTTGAGAGATCTGTGAGACTCTAAGAGCTAGAGACACAAAATTTTACCAAAAGATAATCCCAAGAAAGATGAAGTTTGTCGAATTGGGTTGATATCTGCCCCTGTTTCTCTCAGCAGAATTTCGCGACTTATAGCCGTGCCGTTTAATTTATTAACTCAAAACTTGGCAGAGGTTTTGCGTCGTACTCTTATACATCTATGTTATAAAATTTATAGAAGTCGCTTTTGCTTGTTTCGTCCCCCTTTCGCCTATAAACTGCTCCAAATGTCCACTACATGTAGATATGAATATATATGAGCTATAGTTACAAAATGGTGTGGAGATTTGTATGAGTATACAGAATTAAAACTGTATTCACTTTTTTTTCAATAGATGGTTCCCTTCCCCCGCAATCGGTTTACTTTAATTACTGCCGCACCCCGCAACATATCGATTTGAAAATCATCACAGGTATTTAGAAAAGTGTTTTCGATCTATGCTTCGAAATTAAACAACATTGGCCCAAGAATACTGAAGTTATAGACATAAAAGTAAGTTTCGCCACCACAATAACTAATAGGAAAATTTGTCAATTCGAACTTCCAAATCGGAAAATGCTTACAGTCACATCGAACTTGTCAAAATAGACATAAAAGTAGATGCTTTCGTTTCCATTTTACCGTATGCTGTATTAAGTGTTTATGGGGGAAAAAGGGTACAGGGTATTCCACTGTCGGGCACCAAATTTTTTATTTAATTATTTTTGGCAAAGTTTGTAGAGCTTTTTGGCACATTTTTCCATTTAAGATTGCCTTCGTGTTGGGAAAAATTGTTGTAGTTCTAGCTTGCAGGTACAAAGGTATGGGGGAAAGTGCGACGACAGTGCTCACCTGTTCTATGGGATGTTTTCGGACATCCACATCACTTCTCTGACTTTGTAGAAACTAACTTATTTAAAAACTTCTCATAAGCAAAATTACAACTGTTGAGCCATTCTGTCATGTGTTTTGATATATATTTGTTGGATTCTACAAGCGTTAACTCGTTCATGTTCTATGCCAGTTTACAAGTTTCAACAGTCACAGTGCAAAGATCATATAATAACAGAACATAGAAGATCTCATCAAAATAGAGGAACATATGTCATCAAGTAACTGAATGAACGCTTCACTAAGCTCATCAGCACGAAAAGTTCAATGGCGCGCAGTCATTAAGAAAAAATGGAAATTAAGAGATACTACAAAAAAAAAAATATATATATATTTATATATATACAAACACAAAATGAAGGTTAAGTTTTTACAAGGCAAAAGCGTCTGAACAAATAGAAGAGAATAAAAAAGAACTGAATAAAGCCAAATAAAATTATATGAATAGATACATGTGTATGAATGTATCTATAAACGTAACTATGTATCTGTGTATGTACAGATACATATGGTAGATAGGTCTGTAGAGAAATGTGTTCTAATGCACACCTACGACAAGGCGACATTGAAGATGACGACGTCTGCGATAGCGACACACTGCCACACAAAAGTAATGTCATGGAAATATGCTCATTTTATATAGTTCATTTTGCAAGCTAAAATTTTGCTAGCTAAAATTTTGCAAGCTGAAATTTTGGTAGCTTAAATTTTGCAAGCTAAAATTTTGCATGTTTCTTCTGATTTTTGGTGCGAACTACAACTTATTTTCAAAATATCTAATAATCTCTAACTGTTGATTCGCCGAGGTTGCTGGCCGCCTGTAGCACTAGAGAGCTGAAACTAAAAGCATTTGTAATTTATGGTTTTAAAGTACTAAAAGATTTGTAGTTTTGTGTTTGGCTTGTTTCTTGTTTTTGTGCAAAGCTCTTACGACCTTGTATTAGTGTTATTTTTAGCAAATTTTGTATTTTATTTGCTTTGTTTGTTTCGGTTATGAATCATTCTGTATATTTTGCTCGGACTTTCATTTGCGCGGAAAACGAAAGCAGCAAAAGTATGTATATTTGTATATACACAAATGTTCTAACTTTACATTTGAACGCGTTCAATGTCTGTTCATGACCATGAAGCGGTTTTCTCATGCGGTTTAAGCACTATTTAAAAGACATTTACTTGTCATGTTCAATTGCACGCTACTTAAAGATACATTTTAGATAGCAAAATCTTGCATTGCAATCCAAAAGTCGGCAAATTAATGCAACTTCAAAGAAAACAGCGCCACACTTGAAAGCCAAGCAATTGACGCTTTTCCTTGCAATTGCACTTGATGGAGGCAAAAGTGGCTTTAATTGAATCACATGTGGCCAGGGGCCAAGTGAGTTGATTGAAAGCCATGCGAAACGCACAAATCGACACAGCCATGTGATCAATCGAGGCATTTTTTAAACTTTTTTAAACAGAAAAATAAATAATATAAAAACCAGTAACCAACAATTTTGTAGTCGCAGCAAACGAGTTACAAATTTGGCAAAGTCTTAAGATGACAACAAAAAGGCGACTTATATACAAATCGAAGCTTACATGCTCTTAGAAAAGTATCTTTCTTGGTTCAGAAAGTCTTTTAACTGCTGCTGTTTTAGAAAGTCTTCTTTTAACTAAATTTCTGTAAAAAAAACTTTGATGCTATATATCACTTATTTGCCAGAAGACTGTCATGAATCAAAATTACTCGTTATATCATGCTTCATGTAAATATTTATTGCTTTAATCAATAGGAACGGCAGTTCGTGCTGTGACGAAGCGCGTAACTATGACGCAATACTGTACCTCGCTCATTAGCTTTAATATTCATCTAGTTGTGTCAGATTCGAGAGTTTCAGGCTAAATTTGGCATTGGCTCGGAAGATTTTGGGATTTAAAAGAGCATTTAGTCCCCATAAACGCTGACATGGAATCGAAATGTCGTAGCGCCTAACAATGTCCACGAACCAGTGGACATGTTTCGACTTAAAGTATGGAGCATAGTATAAGAATATAAGGTAAGATTATTCTGCCGACGTCCCGCGCAATGGTAACTTATTTTTTGTTTCTGCTGCGAACGCCACTGAGGAAGGTTGTGTACGCGCCTTGTCAACCAACACTAATGCATATACAGCAAATATCGTTTGACACAATGTCAAAATGAGTGAATGAATGCGTTGCATCCTGTCTATGAATAACAGTGTAAAACAAATGACACAGTGATTTCGTAAAAACGGAACGAAAACGTAGAGATCAACTTTTGAATGCAAGAGAACGCTCTTTTCAACACATTCTCGCTCAATCCGCTTTACTAACGCATTCATTTTTATTCATTTCGGTTTCCGTATCGATTGAATTTATTCATTCAAAACAAAAGGATCTCCTAACGTCATGTGTGTGGTAAAGGCACACTTAAAGTTTATTCCCCCGTCTACATCTTCATTCATTTCTTTTTAGGTACAAGCATTCATTTACTTAAACAAAATATAAACTCATAAGGGAGTTAAGTTCACTGTCGTCTTTTTAAGGTTTATCTCAACAATAGGTCGTCTAGAGGTGCTATAAGCTCAAACATTTCCATTTATGTGTAAGGTAATACACGATATATTTTCCATAGCCCGACTGCTTTTCATTTTTGGTTTTATCTTTAAAACACTTTTTAAAGGTACTTCTGTGCATGAAAGTATGTCCGATTTTGGTTAAGGACGAAGAGCTACATAACCTTCAAATGGTAAGTGTAATTTTCTGAAGCAGATCAAAGTAATTTTCAGGTATACATACATATATATAAAAATGAATGTATCTATTTATGAATATTATAGGTTGAAATATGCATAATTAACCATTATGAAAACGCGTAAAGTAAAGGTAGATTTAGAGGTAGAGGCTCCACTTAGGCATTTAAAGCCATATCTACAGTTTCTAGAGCTGGTTTTTCCTAAATTAAAAGTCAATAAACTCCCTTTTATAGAGGATAAACTCAAACAAACAAAAACGTTAGCAACGTGCGACAAAACCAACAAAAAACCAACCAATAAATACAAATTCTGACAGCAAAAGCTAAAATAACAAAAAATATCTACAATTTAAAACAAGTTAGCGAATAAAAACAAAAATCTCTCTAACGCTTTAGACATGTCAAAAAAGGTAGAACCATTTCCGACCGGTTTGGCAAGCGTTATGGCCAACTGCCAACGGCCAAAACGTCAACTGGCAACCGTCAGCTAGTTCAGCCCATGTCCAAGATTGAGCAATTTAAACGTATAGTAAATTCAGTTTCCACAGCAGTCCCAGCTGCCAGATGTATCTAATACCTATACTAGTGTTAGCTGCCGCCCCCTTTGTATCTCACTCAATAAGAGGCGGGCGTAAAAAGTAGCGCAAAAAATGTCAAACTTAATTACGCGTCGAAGCGCAAACAAATTTTGTATCTATCGAACTGAAAAGCCACACAAAAGCCACACGAAAATTGCTTTGCTCTTTGACTATTTAGCGTCTGTCTATGTAATTGGCGTCGACGGCGGCACGCATGAGATACAGTTCAGTCAGCAACATGTATCTGAAAGATAAAAAGAACCAAAACACACAAAAAAAAAAAAAAAACAAAGGAAATCGGCAACGGTAACAAAAGCTTGGAACACACGCGTTCCGACTGCACAACAATTGTAAAACTCATTTTATTTTTTAATTTGATTTGGCGTTGGCGGCGTCTAGGAACAAAGAAGTTGATTAACTTGGAACAAGTTTATTGCTGTTAACTGTGTTAAATTGAATGCATTTCTCGACAATATGTTCCACCAAACCGAGATTAACCCATTAACGCCCAACTCTTTATTTCGGAAGCATTAAGGTGATTTTTGGTGTTAATGGAAAAAGGCATCCTCTGAATCAAAATCCGCTAAAAATTTCATTCAGCGTTCATCCATGTGGGCGTGGCTTTGACTTTTAGTATCTTACAAAACAAAACGTATCTCAAATATTAATGGACAAGATAAGTTGAAAAGCATGCATAAACATGCGAGCGTATTTATACAGTAACACTGTGGGGCAAATCATGTTTGGGCCTTGGGCATGAATGGGTTAACGGTTATTTGAAAAGACGTCGAATTCAGTAACAAATAAGTACACGAATGGTTCGTAACTTGACATCTGGCAAAAGTCTTCAATCATATCAATCTTGATCAGCGACATCAGATGATAACACTGCCAAAGTGACGATTTTTCAACATCAGCTTGAATTGAACGCAAACGCCCCGACGAAGGACAAGGACGATGAGACCAACGATGCGTTCTAAGATAGACTGCAGTCTATCCATGACCGCTGACCAGCGCAACTTTGGTCCTACTGTCGGGCAATTCAGTATTCACGAGAACATCTCGAACAACGGCAAGGCTAATTGAAACCGCCACCGCGCTAACAATAATAGTAAGTAGTACCAATGTATAATTATAAACGTACTGTCATCGCTGCGACGTCAGCAGCGCAGCTTCTTAACTTTTCCTTTTCTTGCGAATTTCAATGAGTTTCTTTTAGCAATGAGAGTAACTTGTGCCTCTCTCTTTCGCTTTTTCAGACTCACAAAATTTTAAGAAGACTCGCTCAACGACGACTTTACCTTTACAAGTATACATTGAGTAGTACCAGATTGCAGCATCCAGATAGGGAGACGACGATGGGGCAGACCATGACTCCGTTGGAACGACCAGGTAGAGCGCGCACTAGCTACCTTTGGTATCCCCGGCTTGAGATATAACAATTTATATCGCATCGCAAACATTTTATTAGGAATAAGCAAAGTTTATCGTCACGTAGCAAATTGTTGTACTTTATATACTAGAAACTAAAGTGAACAGCAATTAAGATTAGAAACAAATGCCTCAGCGCTTAATTAACTTGTTGCAAAACAATGAATATAGCTGTTCCAAAGTTCACTCAAACGGAGTACTTTCTAATGTAAATATAACAGTTCAGAGATCATTTTCCATTAATTGGAGCCACTGTATTTAAAAGTATTTTATTACACTGTATTTACAAAGTATAAATTAAAACACTCCAGGCCTTGAAAGGGTTATGTGTAGGGCTGGGGACCCACCAGAATGTATTTACATCAAGCCGTAACCCGATAACGGGTTGTTATGGCCAGTTAAGAAGAATAAGATTACAGATTATATTCTACACCCTAAATCAGAGCACTAAAACTAAGAAATTTTCGATGAAAGCAAATTCAAATAGCTGAAAACAGCTAAAATAAGAACCTATATTCATGAGGAAAACTGCAGGCGAGTATTTCAACTTTGTAGCTGTTTCGTTTGATACTTTTTTTTTATGCTTGATTAATTGATATTAACATTATACTCAATGTGAGTTTGATGGTGTGCACCTGACTGGCATGGCCAAAACGTATTTGGCACATTATGGATATATATGTCAAGCATAATAAGTATACGCCCACTTGGCCAGACATTATGATTGATGGCACGTCTCTAGCCATGTAATATTTGTATGGTATTTAGAAGAAAAACCTAAACTGACGCGCTTTATATGTTTCGTTTTCAACTGTTCTGAATCAATATTCACAATAAAAGCAATATTGAAGCTCACAGCAATTTCAATGTCAACAGAGCTAGGCAGCAATTGACTGTTGACATCATCTAGAGCAGCAAAAGGCAATAACTGCATCATATGTACATATATGCTCTTGTACATTATGTACTCGTTTATGTACTTGCAAAAACGCAACGAAAACCAAAATAAACAAACTGTTTTTCAGTGTTTCAGTGTTTCAGTGCAGCGCTGTTAATTTTTCATCAATGCCGTCAACAAATTAGGTCAGCACATCGCACACAAGTGTGAAATCGGGCAAAACTTCTAATTGAAGTCTAAACAAACAACAGTAGCTTTGGAGCGCATTAATCACAAGTTTGTGATTTTGATTTTTTATTGCAGGCGCACAGAGCCAAACAGCAGCAGACGAAACGCTTTCGTGAGCGTTGAAATTCGATCGGCAAAGTCAAGTGATTTGAATATTGAAATTGTTGGGCAAGCGGCGACTGCGACTGCGACTTCGACTTCGACGACGACGACGACGACGATGACAACAAATTGAAATTGAATATCATTTGTATAAATAATAATATGTATGTGGAAAAAGCGACCGCGACAACCGCACTACAACACACAACAAAACAAAGCAGACGACACGACAAACTGACGTCCCGCCTTCAAAGTCGCATTGCAATGCGATCGATCGTTTGAGTGTCGCGTTGACAGCTCCTCCTGCTCTTAACTAATGCTGATCGCCTGTTATTTCAATTTCGAAACGATCGTTTATCACTTAATTTGCGTATTGAGCAAATGCAGATCGATGATCTATCGATAGCGCGCCATCGCTGCGGACAACCAGACATGCACTTGGCGATGACTATCTGATAATGTCAGTTCCGTCAGCTTGTTGTCTATATCTGTAGCTGTGTGTACTATATAGGCACTTGGCATTTCAATCAATTGTTTATCGGCCATTTGCCAAATGTGTTTTAAAATCGCAATCACAACACTTACACTTTCTACTTTTGCTGCGCGCTAATGCTGCTTTCTAGCGCTTTTTTCAAATTTTCCAAAAATATGCACTTTTTTTCTAGGTGTTTGTTTTATTGTTAGCGTATCACAAGTACACACACGTTTTTATTAACCGCAAATTGCGTATTTTGAATAACTGAAAACGCGTCTCGAACAGCTGGCACGCGATTTCGTTTCGTTTTGCGAGCGTTTTGTTGTGGCTAGCTTTACGACTAAAAAACGACTAAAATCGCGAGAGACCAAAGTCGCGCAGCAGCAACGATCAACGTTGTGCTGCGCACAGTGGTTCGTTGCGCCTTAATAGGTGGCAAATTTAAGAGTTTAGTTTTTGCCAAATATTTTTTTTTTTTAAATAAAAAGTATTCTAATTAAAGGCCACAACTTATGTTTTGCTTTTCCGCAAAAAGGTATTACGATTGGCCAAAAAAGTAAAATCTCAAAATTTCCACATCTGACAATTTTTCCGGCCAGTTGGCGAAGTTTTTGTGTTCGTGCTTTGTCGATGTAGTGTATTATTACAATAACTTTAGTAATTTCCACTATTGCAAGCTAAATGTTTTTCTATCGTGTTGGGCATATCTTCAAAGGGCTTCCTATTTGATTTGACCACTCTAGTCGCTATAGTTGGGTCGCCAAAGGAATTGCAGTACATACTTTTTTTTAAGTTCGTCCACGATAGTTCGGTTGTTTTGATAAACGTGCGAAAAAGCATGTGTTGGTTACCAACTGTTTATTTTTTTTGTTATACCCTTCTCCGACTGGAAGTTGCACGACAATTGCTAGCCAAAATTGCCTTATAAACAATTATGCTAACCACGATTACTAATTGTAGTGGAGAGAACGGCAAAATAAAAATAAAACTAAATACACCTGTTAAATAACATAATGTAAGTTGTAGATCTGTATTTGTATCTTTCCGTATCTATATGGACTAAGGCTGGTTTTTTTAAACTAAGTAGGAATTTTTCAATGCTTTCAAGAGTGAAGAGCTACCATCGCCCTGGTGCAACTCAGTCGCGAGTTTCAGGACTGCCTCCTATATGCTTAGAATACGAATTAGCAAGAAAACTGGATGTCATTATTCAAACATTCCAAAGCAAGGAAAGTGAATTTGTTATCTCTTGAGCACCAATAAAATTGGTTTTGTTTTGTGGATAATAAACATTTACTATTATAAGTGTATCTTATTTCTCAATAACTTTCCGTGTACACTTGAATTTAAAAATGTTATCCATGTTTAACTCGTCAAGAGGTAAACAGTACAAAAAGCATAATGAATGAAATTACGATTGCTGTAGTGCTTAAACAAAAGTTGTTTCCCCCGATGCATTATTGTCTTTTTCTAATGAAAAAGTTCGTCGTACTTACAGAACACAATGATTCAAGTTAAAGGTGAGGTAGACTGGTCGGTACTTTTCCCACCCGAACCCGGATTTTCACTCTACGGCCGTGCAAGTTGATGTGGCATCGCGTGATGAGCTCACCTAGCAATCAAATGCACAAGCATACTAATAGTCACCAATTTACATTTCATCGCTTTAAAACGGCGCTGCAACTTTGAAGTCTCATTTGCTGCAAAGCAAAGCTGCCAAAGCTCAATGTTGTTTTTGTTAACAACAAAATGATTGCGACCCACTGTGCAACAGCGCTAGCAATCGGAGAGTTTAGTCGATGCTTGCAAAAGGCACAAGGTGGCGGCTGCTGCGCATAGAACGCAGAGCGCCGACTGAGCTAATTTTTCGAAGCTCAAAAAAGTTCTTGGGCATTCAATTGTTGTTTTATTGTTTGATCACAATTTGTTGTTGTCTAATTCGAGTTAGATTTTACACGGAAATGGCTTTTGGACGACAGTCGAATGTAAAAGCTAAACCAGTTATTGTTTTGCCGGTTTGCTGTTTTTTTGTTATTTGTGTTTAAGCCAAAGGGCAAACAAGCGGCATAAAGTTATCAAATGTTTGACAAACAATGGCTATTGTTATATCTGGCTCATAACGGCATACATATGTACGTTCCTATATATGTCTTAAGTATGTACAATACATAGATATCAGTTACAGCGTTATGCTCTAAAACTGAGCAAACAAATCATTAAAAGTGCGCCTCTGCAAGTTGTTGTTGTTTTTGTATTTCCAGGAACCTTGCAGACACACACAAGTGACAGTGACGTCTATTTGCAGTGTAAATTTTACAGTTGCAAGCGTCGGTTGGTGGCAACCAATGGATACTTTTGCCGTTTAAGATACACTTTATAGATATGCAACACGCTGTGTCGCCCATTTTTGGTTAGAGCTGCCTATTGCTGCTCTTACCAACTTGGGTTCAGTTGCTAGTTGGCAGCAGCCGCAGCATCAGCGCCAGCGTTTGCGTTTTGCCCAATTTCCGATCATATGATAAATGTGGCAACTTATTGGCAGTTGCACTTACTGGCTGCCATTGCGACTTTCATATTTCATAAATGTATCTGCCATTTTTACGTATTCTTCGCCGACCTTTATTTTTGTTGATTTTTCGTGCAAAGTCGAAATTGACAATTTTATGTGACCATTGTATGTAAATTTATGTAAAATAAACGAACTTTGCATTGCTTCAAAAACTTCCAAACAATGATTAAAGTTAAAGTTGGTATGCAACTGCGTTTCACAAAGTTTATTTCAGTTTAATTCTCAGCTTTTGAAAACATCTTGTTATTAAGAGTTACTTTCAGTTGGAAAACACAGAAAACGCGATTTTTGGAAATATGTAGTTTCCCGTTGACAGCTTCTGATTCATGTAAAGTAGGAATAGTACAGTCAAAAAGGGCGAAAAAAGGGTCAAGTTCGGAATGAAAGAGCTGAATATGAACATGCAATAACGGTTAATTACACTATGCAAAAAAGTTTCTTCAATTCAATTTATAGTGCATCTCAATCGGTAGTAAGGTTCCCGAGATATGTAAGATGCAACTTTCGGAACTGCAATTTTTGAAACAGCGTTAAATCAAAAACCGTTCTAGATACCTCAAAACGGTTTACGATTTGAAATCAGCAACCAAAAAATTACTAGAGAAGGTATATTTTGTATTGTTTTTTTTTTTGTAGGTAAAATGGTTGATGGTGATAGATAATTTCTCCATTTCGCTACCGATTTTGCTTATTTTGACGAATCCAAAAAAAAAACTCACGAAAAATATTTTAGTTTTCTTTTAGTATTTTATTTGAAGTAAAAAAAAAATTTTTTTTAAATTCAATATTCGAAAATTTGAGTTTATTGTCCTGCAATCGAATTAAGTTGGACCAAAACTGTCTGGAAGACATTGATTATTATGATTAAATTACTTCAATATCTTCAATTCGAGTCACAATTCATCTCGATCGGTAGTAAGGTTCCCAAGATATATGAGATTTGCTGACTTCGCAACACACGAAATCTCGAAAAAGGTTTCCGAATACGAAATCGGCGACCGAAAATTTACCGGAAAAGACATAGTCTTTTTTTGTTGCAGTGTAATTCAGTGACTTTTTCAATTTCTGGTTAAATCTGGGGAATGTCAATAATTTGCATGTTGTTTGGCCGTACCAGCTCAAGTGGCACCAAACGTTTAGGGCGCCCAAAAGAGGTTCGTATCAGAAAACGTCGATCAAATAAATGGAGTGATATTGAAAGATCAAAAAATGAAAGAAACAGAAATGTACAAGGTAGCTTGTAGGCATATCGAGTGAGCGCATAACATTTTACATCAATGTTTGGACATCCTAAAAACATCGTAATTTCGTAACGTAGAGGAAACTTGGATCCATCACTACATTCCGGAGACTAAGCCTCGCAGTAACCGTGCACTAGAGAAGGCGAACAATACGCGTTGTCATTCACATGGGTTAAATGATCAATATGAATAGTATTCACAGCTATTGTACTGATTCTTCATTGACTTGAAGAAAAATTGAAATTGAAAGAGTGCTCTTCCACTCTGACAAACTGCTACTACATCGCTTATGCCGGCGACTGTGAGAAAATTAATTGTTTGGAAGCGATCAAAAAATTGGGTAAACGCATCGAACTAACATGAGTTTATTTGAAGTCACTGACTTGTCAAACTGCCCTCGACCAGATTAGACGCGATTTATATAATTACTGAGTAACTTTTAAAGATACCTACTCCACATATACACTTGTACGGTCTCAGATTGCTGCACTTTCAAAAACTTAAGTCTGATAAGCAAAACCACAAAATTTTTGAGGGCATTGACCATTAATACAAATTGTTGGTTTTCATTAAGTTAAATTCTAAGTACGATTACATTTTGGTTTGACTGCATATTATGATTTATTCAAAAATGAATTTATATTACATAAAACTTTAAAGTTAGGCAGATAAATCATTATCAATTGTTCAGCTAGGAAAAAATATTGCATTAAATAAAGAAATAACTAATAAATAATATTGCAATGGGCGTTGTTAGCGGAATCCTTTGAGCCTGTGCCTATATATGTATATATATATATTGTGTGTATGGTATGCTACAAATACAAATTTTTGGATATACAGCTTAGTAGTCTTCTCTCTATGATATATGCATATATAGTTTTGTATACAATTCTCTTTGTGCAATTAACCATGCAAGGTTTGCATTCAGTGTATTGCAGGCTGTTCTTTGTTGTTGGGTGTAATGGCGGGGTTCAGCTTTACTGCTCCTGCTAATTGCTATCCCTAACGAAAATTTTGTAGCCTACAACTCTGCACAACTTCAATGGGAGTGTGGGCGTGGTCATGTATTGATTGATCTCTTGCTAAACACCTATTCGTTATGATTACTTCTTGTAGCTGTATGTTTGTGTATACCTGGATGCTTCTTATTTGCTTGTACTGGCTGCCACCTCCTCCTTTTTCTTTTGTTTCTCGCGCATCACTTCAGCATCCCTGAAAAAAAACAAAACCATTCCAATCTGAAGCTGCTCTTTGTAGCTTGTAACTGCACTTACCTGGCTTTGCGTTGCTCCACGGTAAGATTATCAGTACGCTTGCCACGGGTCTGCTCGGCCTGTTTCTTTTGGTTTTTGGCGCGTGCCAAATCGCGTTGGTTGCCGCCTGCAAAGGAGTTATTTGTGTATGTGGTTAAAACCCATATCTTAGGCATATGACTAATTTGCACATATCAAAAATAAGCGCTAATTGCACTTAAGCTTCCTTAGTTGGGAGGCGCGTGCTCTAAATATGATCTAATCACAAGGCGGCTAACCGAAAGAGGTTAGAAGCAGCTGCTGACGCCTTTGGTTTTCCGCGTGTCCGTCCCAGCATCGATTTTGCAGCGCATCTTTGCCATTGTGATTAGTTTGTCGCCTTGTTGCAACTGTTGCGCTTGTTGTTGCTATGGCAAAATACATGCTAATAAATTTAAATGCACTAATGTTGCACATTTAAACGCACTCAATTAATAATGGACAACAAATTGTGTATGGCGTACTTACGTGTCATTTTTTGCTGCTACGTTGTTGCAGAGTCGAATTTAGTTACGTAGTAGCAAATTCTACTTAATTATTGCTTTTTCTAGTATAAATGTAATGACAATTATTTATTGTTAACTATAACTTGCTAGAATTTTGCATATTTTGTCAAGTTTTCGTTGACTTTTTTGTTTTATATGCAAACTCAGACTAGTGATGGCCTGCTATCGATGTTAACGATGTGCGCATGTCAACGATGTGTCATCGACTGCACCGGTCTTATCGAGTTGGCCACTATCGATAAATGTGTATTTTGAAATTCTTTCTTTTGAAGGCCAAATTGATTTAAGTTTGTTTCACTTGAAAATAGTATTGTGATTCATAGTTTTACATTTAATGGGAAAAGTCAACCGCCTGTTTCCACATTTTAATATCGGTTTTCTGTCAGTTGCTCTTCCTTTTTATCATATGCTTGTTGCGGTTGAATTCTGTGAATCTTTTATCTAGCTGCAGAAATTTAAAGCCAAGCAGCGTTTTTAATGCTTAAAATATCTTCTTGATTTTATTTTGATCGCGTCTTGCCAAGCGAATTGAAAAGTTCAGAGAGTTAATACTCTTTGTTAGTCTCCCAGGAGCTGCGGACGCTGCCTACTTCTTCACGGATGAATCTAAATTAAATAACCAGGTTGGAGGTGGCGTTTACTCAGAAAAGTATAACATTAGACACGGTTTCAGGTTTTCAAAGCAGTGTAGTGTACTCCAGGCCGAGGTCCTCGCAATAAACAATAACCTGCCTAAAGAATCAACAACAACAGCGATAGACAAACTGCCGCAGATCTATGCAGGAGGTGGCTCAGCAGAACGTTATTAACCTGATATGGGTCACCAAGGCATAGAGAGTAATTGTATAGCCGACCAGCTTACCAGACAGTGTGCTTTAGCTCCCCTTTTCCCTGATGAAGAAGGTACATGTATACCCCTGGCCACTTGTAAGCTTCATATTAAGAATTATTATAAACAGTAGAATTTCCAAACAAACTTGGCCGAATATTAACCATAATAGAGCTACTACTACCCCTAGTAGTAATAATACATTTTGCAGCTGGTCTAGAAGAACTAGGTTATTATAGACACGAATGCTACAGAAACGCAGCAAAGTGTGATCTTGGGGTCAACTGCAAGTTGTTGAAAAGGAATCAATTCCCATGACAGAAAGAATCTGCTAGCTGCTTCGCCCAACTTGGTGAAGACAGAGACAGGGATCAGGGAGCTCCACCCTGTCACATCAGAACCCACGCCCACCCCATTATAATATAGGAGTTCTATTTCGAGTTGAGTTGTGATGGAGATATTATGGTACATCCATTGACCGTGCTATAAAACCAAGTCATTTGGTGGGTTGTGCGTTGGATATGGGACTCACCGCGTTAAACCACCCCCAATGAAAGATCCAAAAGTTGCCTAGGATAGGAACACTACCAAAGTTAAAGAACCCCCCCGCAATCGTATAAAGGACTAAGACTTGAGGGTATGCACCTGGAATATCCAGACCCTTAATTGGGATGTTGCCTCTAGTTACCAGAGCCTTTGCGGCTATTGAAAGAGAATCTACCAGTGTGGGTCTGGTTGTAAATAGGTGCAAGACGAAGTATATGCTTTTTTCGAGAGATACACAGCGGTTGGTCTCTCAGACTGATGTTAAAAGCTATACTTTCAATGTTGTCAATGATTTCGTCTACCTTTGCACCACCGTCACAATGAAGAACGATTTCAGCATGGAGATCAAGCGGAGAATTACTCTTGCCAATAGATGTTACTTTGGTCTCAGCAGCAAATGAGTAATAGAGACCACTCTCGCCAGACGAAACTAACACTCTATAAGACGCTTATCCTTCGCGTTTTGCTTTATGGCGCTGAAGCATATATGATGTCGCAGTCTGATGAAAATGTCCTAGGAGTGTTTGAGCGGAAGTACTCCTCAAGATCTTTGGCCCTCTATGCGTTGCTGTGAGCTCTACAACGACATTGATATAGTCAAGCGAATTAAGGTACAGTGGCTCCGCTGGCTAGCTCATGTTGTGCGTAGGGATGAAGGAGCTCCTGCGAGAAAGGTCTTCAATGCGGTTGTCGAAGGGAGGCGACAAAAGGGCAACCATGTCTCCGTTGGAAGGACCAGATAGAAGCTACACTAGCTAACTTTGGTATTACCAATGGGAGAAGGCGCGCGCAAAGCAGAGAGGTCTGGATGAGTGCTTTGCATCAGGCTGTAACCCATTAATGGGTTGTTATGGTCAGTTATGAGTTCAACAAATTTAAAAAATATTTTTAATAGAATTATGCAATTCTTTCTTTGATTTTGTCAGAACAAAAGTAAAAGTTCAATGAATAACAACAAATTAGAACACAAAGGCAACGAACCATAAAGTGTTAAGCGAACATTACAGCTACAAAACTAACAAAAACTCTTACTTCCTATTATGTTGTTAGAATCGAATTAAAATTAATAGCTTAAAAATAAAAAAAAATCGAAAAATGTCAAATTAGTGAAGCGACAACAACAAAAAGCTAAACAAACCAAAACGAAATTAACACAAAAAAATTTGTTGGCGACAATTTAATGAACACAAATGCAACTTTTTCTGCAAATGTGTTGGTGTCTGTATCTGTGTGTGTGGGTGAATGTCGGTTATTTATAATGACAGTGTTTTTTTATTATTGTTCTGTCGTTATTATTTGCATTGTTTGGCGGAAAATCCCTGCGCAATTTGAGTGCTCGCTCAATATTACTCAGCTAACCGAACACCGAGCGTATTGCCGGCCATTTAGTTCATTATTTATGAGGAAGCGACTCTAGGTCAAACCTTAATCGTTTTAGCCCTATATAGCAAACTGGTGTGATGTTTAACCATTTCAGTTGGCTATGACAATGGGTGCGATAGGTTGCCTGTTGGCCTTGTTGCTGCTAGCGCTAAACGACCGCGTTCTCGGCCTTTTTACCTTTGGTGCTACCACCGCTAGTGACTATAACATGGAGCTGGTGCCACAGCCAAGTGATTTCGGTAGTACAGCAAATCATACCAGTGAGTCTAGTGGATTATCCTGGCAAATCATCATCATCATCGTCATAATACCGTATTTCGCTTTAGTTCTTACGCGTCAGCTGATTGTGGGCACTTTGACGCCTCCTTTACTACCTGGAGCACCTGGTTTGGTGCCTAATATTGTAAATCCTGGAGGGACTAGCTACTGCCAGTGTGTGCCTCCTGGTTCATGCCCTAACCCGCTGCCCACTGCACCCGCAGATGGTAGCGGCCAGATTGACATACGCATTGTGAACAATGGAGGTCTGGTAAGTGGACATGGTAGACTTAGCTTTACAAGGACCCGACATCGATAGAAACAAGTTTTTCTGCGTTACAATCACTTATACCATTAAAACCCCTTACCCGGCTAGGGCCTGATGTAAAGTTCTCCTTAAGGCGTCTCTGCTTTGGGCGCGCGCCTTCTGCAATTGGTGATACCAAAGGTAGCTAGTGTACCCTCTATCTGGTCCTTCCCACGGAGACATGGCCTGCCCCTTCGTCGCCTTCCTTTGACAATCGCATTGAAGAGTCTTCTAGCAGGAGCTTCTTCATGCATACGCACAACATCACCTAGCCAGCGGAGCCGCTGGATCTTAATTCGTTTGACTATGTCAATGTCAAACACTCCAATGGCATTTTCATCAGACCGCGAAATCACCCATGCTTAAGCGCCATAAGGCAAATTGGGAAGGATGAGCGTCTTATAGAGTGTTAGTTTCGTCTGGCGGGAGTGGTCTCTCCTACTCATTTGCCTGCTGAGACCAAAGTAACATCTATTGGGAAGAGTGATTCTCTGCTTGATCTCTATGCTGAAATCGTTTTTCATCGTGACGTTGGTGCCAAGGTAGACGAAATCATTGACAATATCAAAAGTAAAGTTTTGAACATCAATTTTAGAGCCCAACCGCTTTGTAAATCTACTTGATGAAACATATACTTCGTCTTGCTCTTATTTACAACCAGACTCACCCTGTCAGATCCTCTTTCAATAGCCGCTTAGTACGCCCAATGATAAAGATATCATCTGCGAATACAAGTGATTGGACACCTTTGCAGAATACAGTCCCGTTCCGATGTACTTCGGCCTTTCCCAAAACACTCTACAACAAAAGGTCGAAGAGGTTGCAGGAGAGGGAAACGCCTTGTTTGAAGCCTCCCTTAGTGTCAAAAGGCTCGGAGAAGCTCTTTTCTACCTTGACGGAGCTGCGTGTGTTGCTCAACGTCATTCTGCATAGTCATACCAGCTTTGCAGGGATTGCAAACTCAGACAGCCCGGGCTATCAAATGCTGCTTTATAATCTATGGTGGGTGTCGATTTGTTGTTCGTGGGTATTTTCCAGGATTCGGCGTAGTGTGAATATCTAGTCCATAGTGGACCTTACATGCAATGGAAAGAAGACTGACACCAAGGTCATTAGCGCACACAGTGGGATCACCCTTCTTAAGGAAAGGGGAAAGGACGCCAAGGTTACAATCATCGGGCATACTCTCATCTAGCCATATTCTGCAAAAGAGCTGGTGCATGCACATAACCAACTCATTGCCTCCAGTCTTGAACAGCCCAGTAGGCAGGTCATTTACACTTACCTCAGCAGTTCGTTATTAGCCTAATATGGGTACCGCGATATTTAGTATACTGTCCAGACAAGGTACTACCGCCAACTTTCTCCTTAAAGGAGAGGGCACAAGTAAAAAACACTACGAACATAAAGACATCAGTAAATGGAAGATCGCCTTGAAATAATTAACAAAAGCACAGCAGAGCTCTGTACCCTTAACCGGGAAAGGTGATCCGCAGTGGTGCGTGCTATCACTGGTGTTCATTACAGGTTGGTGTTCAGGAGGAAGAGAAAGAAACGGCTGAGCATCTGTTCTGCTTATGTCCAGCTCTCTGTAGACGTACTCTTAAGTAATTAGGCGTGTACTTTTTAAACAACATTTCGAACCTGAATTTACCGACCCCTCTATTACACCTTTAGCTTGAATCATTGCTTTCTGTAAGTACGACGAAGTTTTTCACTCGAAAAAGACAATGCATCGGAACAGCAATATTTTTTTTTAGCAGTACAGCAATTCTTTACGAGGCAGTCATTACACCGGGACCCTAAGATTCGGGCCCGGGTGAAACGTACTCTTACGCCTGACTATAAGCACAATTCATATCGCCATTGTAAAACCGTAATATTGTCACTTGATTTTTAGCCCACTGCCGCCACAACGCTGCCTACTTTTAGCTGCAATTACGGTCTGGTAGCGTGCTGCCAAGCCGGCAGCTATCAGTGCGGTCGTCGCTTTGCATCACCACCGGGTGCCGCCGTTGCCGGTGCGGGCCAGGCCAGCTTTGGTGAGTTTCCCTGGCAAGTGGCCATACTCTCCACATCTGATGTTTACGTGGGCGGTGGTGCGCTTATAACCGCACAACATGTGCTCACTGCCGCACACAAGGTCTACAATTTGCCGTAAGTTTGGTCCACTCTACGCGCCGACTACCAATCCCATTTAGTCTAACCTCATTTAAGGTACGCCTCGGCGAGTGGGATGCAGCAAGCACCACTGAGCCCATACCTGCACAGGATGTTTTCGTCTCGAATGTCTTTATAAATCCTGCCTTTAATCCCAATAATCTGCAAAATGATGTGGCCATACTTAAGCTATCCACCCCAGTCTCACTTACCAGGTAAGTGCTATAACACTTCAAGTGGCATTGAGTTTCCTAATAACAATGCGTACATTTTGTTTGGCAGCAAATCTACCGTGGGCACCATTTGCCTGCCCACCACCAGCTTTGTGGGCCAACGTTGTTGGGCTGCCGGCTGGGGCAAAAACGATTTTGGTCCTACGGGCGCCTATCAGGCCATACAGCGCAAGGTCGATTTGCCACTGTTACCCAATGCCAATTGCCAGGCAGCACTACGTGCCACACGCTTGGGCGCCTCCTTTGTGCTCAGTCCCACGAGTTTCATATGCGCTGGCGGCGAAGCGGGCAAGGATGCGTGCACGGTAAGTGCTTGATAATTATTGTCATTGATTGTCATTTACTCTTTGAACTATAATGCTCTCTTGTGCAGGGTGATGGCGGATCACCGTTGGTGTGCACCAGCAATGGCCTCTGGTATGTTGTGGGTCTGGTGGCCTGGGGCATTGGTTGTGCGCAGGCAGGTGTACCGGGTGTCTATGTCAATGTGGGCACCTACTTGCCGTGGATACAAACGACCTTGACCCTTTAGGCGACATATGGCCGATGTGTATATATCAATAAAAGTCAATTGTAATTGGTAGTTAGCGTTAATCTTGAAAATGACTCCATTATTATAATAAAATTAGAGAATTATTTGTATACGTTATGACGCAGCTATTGGTATTGCTTTTGTTGTAACAGAAGCTTTTATTTCGGTTTAGCTAGCCGATAACACAAGCCAGTGGTTGTGTGCACAAGTTCCCAGCACGTCCGTCGTGGGTTCGATATACCCTTGGGTCACGGTTGTTTAATGTTGCCGCCTGCAGAGTTCGCTTTCATTTTGAGAATGTCTTTTTCTATTCTGCAACCGCGGGCATAATAGATCCCAATGGTTTCTGTGCCCTGTTCCTTAAGTAATATGTGTCTTCCTATGGGCTTTGATTTCGCATGGAACTTTTTGACTTCCATGGTGCTAAAAGTGTTAGTAAAACTGTATTTGCCGGAACATACAAAGTTCTTATATGGAGACTGTGTTTGCACTGCAGGTACGTAATATTTGGAAAAGGTATTCCAAACACTACTATAATATCAAATGAGCTAAGTCCTAAAATAGTCGTAGAACGTTCTACACGAATAACAGTGCGCATTACTATGCCAAGTTTCAATACTATGGTTTTTATGGTGTGGGTTTAAACCGCGAAAGTCTGTCACGGGGGAAGGGAGTGAGATATTAACAAGAATCGATAAAATTGCTATTATCCGGGAGAATGCGCATCTTATGTTAAATGTTTTTTCTCTGAGAAACACGTCACAACACAGACGGACGGACATGGCTATATCGACTCGGCTATTGCTCCTGATCACAAAGATTACATGATCTGCCACGCCTCTTTGTGCTTGTTATATACGTTGCACAAATCTATAATCCACTTTTACATTTTGTATACAGGGTATAAAAAGGAAGCCGAGCTTTGCCGTTTCTTGTTGTGTTACCTTTCCTAAGACGGCATACTAAGTAACCTTCTTCCTAGTTACAAGAACTTGGACATGTTCTCGAGTGTCTTACCAATTTACTTTTTTTACTCTTTGACACAAACTACAAAAGTTGCTTTGTGTCTTTACTAACAAAGAATACTGTAGCGCATGTCCGTGCTTTTCATGGAGAAGAGAACTGTAAACGGCGAATAGTCTTTCCGTGCTTTGCTCATGCCTTCAAATCTGCACAATCTGTCATAAACTAAATAGCTTAAGACTAATTAAAGATAAAGTCATAAAAGATGACTATAGGATACAACTTATGATTATGCCTGAAGTAGGAAAACTTGAAATAAAGTTTTCCTACGCCTCATAGAAAAAGCTGCTATAGTTATAAAAGACTCAACTTAACTTTTAATTAAAGCTTAAGAAATTAACTGATTATCTCATAACCAGCGCATAGCCATAACGCAGATGGTTTCCATTCTAATAATCTTGCTTATGAGAATAGGTGTTCAAATGGAATTTCCTTTGTATTGGCTTTGCTTCAACCATGGAAGACCAAGCATATAAGCACTTATAGCCAACAGGTTGCCTCCTGGCGTATGTTGTTATAGCAACACTATGCACACACACACACACACACACACACACACACACACACACACACACACACACGCTTGATGGCTTTTCATGCTTACTTAACTCGGCTGACTCATAAACAAAACAAAACGAAAAAAAAATGGCGCTCAACTTTTGCTCATTTGCAGCAACAGCAGTGCCAAAGCCCCCCAACTACAGGCAACTCGGCAAGGGTCCTGACCCTAGCCATATTGTGTGCCACAAATAGTATGCAAATTTAATGGCCAACATTTGGCGCTGCATTTCTATCGCATTTTATAGGCGCACCATTTTGTTCGAGAATGTGGCTAAAAAAGTGCTGCAAAACGATTTTTATGAATCGTAAATATTTATAGCCAATGCTGTAATTGGATGCCCTTCGAAGTGCATACTTTAATCAGCCTTATTTTTAGAAAGTTATGCAGTTTCGTGCTTAAAGTTGCGCTCTCGATTTGGTTTGTTGTTGCAGCAGTTAACGCATTACGGAAACCGGAAGCGTCTGTTTGTTGCACAGCTAAAAGTGTAACAGTGAAAAGGAAGAGTGCGAAGAAGCAGAGAAGATGGCAAAAACGAAAGTGTCCACTCATTTAGGCAAAACGTAAATGCCAGACACTGGCTTCCCGCCAACAATGGGCAACAAATAGGAAGAAGGTAAGGGAAGTTATCGAAGCACTGCGACGCTTGTATGCACTTCTTTTGGTAGTGCAAAAAACTTAGCATGTGGAGCAATGGTACTTAAAAATCTAGTATATGTACAAGGATTTTTATTGATATATGAGAACATTATCCCTTGCTGGGTAAGGTTTCTGATCTGCGGATTCTGTGGGATGCGAATCGCATTGATTGGTAGAAACATCATCAGTCAACTTCTAAGAAAAGAGGAAAGACTAGGACGAGCCGCGAACTTGATAAAGACTATAGGCCTTAGGCAGGCCAAACAGTTCCTCGGCTCTCATAACCTTAGCTGGTTCAATACACTGCAAAGTTAGAAAAGAATTCTATTAGAAAAATCCCGGACAGCCAGAGGGTGCACAAAAGACCTCTGCACTGAGGAAGCATTTGTGAGGCCGCTTTACAAAATTCTAACCTAATCCTTCACGCTTACCTAATACCATCCAATACCCTTGCATCTCACAACTGTTCCGGACTAAGGTGTTATCCGAAACCTGCCGACCTTCTGGGACGACGTAACTTACACTCATTTCGATGTGTGCCTGGACCTACTACTACGAACCAGAGACCAGAGCCTTTTTATGGCCTTGGCAGAAACACCATCAAGCAACTTCTAAGAGAAGAGGGAAGACTAGGACGAGCCGCTAATACTCTAAGCCTCGGCTCTCAAAACCTAAGCAGGTTCAAGAAACAGTCATAGTTAGAAAATAATACCATTAGAATTCTGGCAGCTCTGTTTACTGTACATTGTAGACTTAGAGGTAAGCTGGGCAGCACCAGCTCCGGTACCTGCAGGTTCTGTGCACTTGAAGAGGAATCCTTCCAGCACATCCTAGCTGAGTTTAATGCCCTGGTGAGACGAAGGTAGACGGCAGCTTTCTCCAAAGTTTTCGAAAGAATACCTCTTAGAATAACGCTACTCTTGTTGAGCGATAAGTTTGATGGCAACTTTGTCCAAAGCTATCACAAGTATACCTCTTAGAATAACGTAGCGCTTGTTGAGGGACATAGTTTAAACTTGTTCAGTGGAGCCTACTACTCTTCTAACATTTAGACAGTGCTGTAACTGGAGATGGATGTCTTTTAGACGTAGACTCGGTTGGACTTGACGACTACGTACTATTTCACTTTCTGTGCATATGAGTCTACAAGTAAAGCTTAAACTGACACCGTCACTAACCCTAAAACATCTGGTCACTACCTTCAACTCTGAAGATCGAAAATCTTCTTGATTCGTTCTTCAATCTCGTTCAAGGACGAGTACTGTTTCTATCCGGCTGTCGTTCCCCTATGTGAGGCCCACCAGACTTATTGTAAGTTCTACAATCTCGTTCAAGGACGTGTACTGATTCTATCTGGATGTCCTTCCCCTATGTCGTTTATCATAGATTCAACCATTATTATTTTAATAATATCATGCCCAAAAGATTTACTATAAGTCCTTGCTCAATATATCGCTTCTTCTGTTCTTTAAGCCGAAATGGAAGATGATACACCACAAACACTTCTCCTTTGCACTGAACTCGCGCTATCGCCTTGAGCACTTCCCAACGTTTTCCTTTAAACTTCTCGTTAGATAGTCTTTCGCCGGTTTTCCTGGATCTGCCTAGTGCTCTATGGATATCGTTCATCGAATTTCGTCCCAAAAATAACTTCACTGCGTTGCAGATGCCACCATTTTGAAATATATCATTCAATTCATAACAATCCTCGATAGCTTTCTTAATCAAGCTTCTAAAACACTTCGCTGCGATGTAGATGCCACCATATTGAAACATATCATACAATTCATAACCAGTCTCAATGGCTTTCTTGATGCAGTTGTCGATTTTGTGCAACTAATTCTTCAGTCAAACGGCTCTATTCTGTGCAAATCGCTAATAGTTCCAAATTCGCAGAGTATATAACAACAACGCATTTTACTCAATGAATTCCACTCGGCTCAAAACTCACTCAATGAAAGTACGCATACGCCAGGTTGGCACGAATAAGACAAACTGCCGAAGCTTTGCTTGGTTCAGTCCGTCCTCGGCTTTCGTGCGCAACAGACGACATACGCAGTTCAAAAACAAAATCGTACAATTCAAATCGAGTCTAGTAGCGTTTGTAGCAGGACGAACAATTATAGGCGGTAAACAGTTGTTAGCCAAGTTAAAAGCCAATGGCAACGGCTGTGTTTTAGTTTCCGTTTTTAGTTGGCATGTGTAAGCAGCGCAACGGCAGAGGCAGCAAGAACAACAACAACAACACTAATAACACAACAACAATAGCAAAAATGAAGTTTTCGAAATGGTAACGCGTACCAGTGTTGTGTAATCGTTTTGCAATTTGAAAATTGGCTATTAAGCCAACAAGACGTAAAGGCCGCAACTGGCTTAAAACAACGCTGAGCCACAATTGTTGATCATATTGGCTGAAGTAGAAGTTATACGGTTTTTGTGCTTATGAAGTGAAGTTGCATTGAAGTGACACAACTGTTTGTGTGTGTGTGTGTGTGTGACACACTTTCTACTCATTATTGTTGCTGTTTTTGTGTGTTTGATTGTGTTCATGTCCTTGATGCCAACGCTGACTGTCTGACTGCTTGCCAAATAAAAAAATCATTGCATACTTTTAGGCTGCGCTTCGAAATTCCAATTCATTCATAATTGTGCAAACTTTGTTGCCTTTTGTATTATTCACAGTGCCAGTGCAAATAAATTTATAATCAATAACTTTAATTAAATACATATAAACAAATATTTAAGCTGCAACTACGCCAAAGAGCAAACAAATTGTGGTGCGTAATAAGTTAGTTCGTGAGTTAAATGAAATAAAAGTATAAAAGCTGGGAAAAAAAACTACGGAAAACTGCCCGTTTTTCGGGTTTATGTCATGTTTGTCTACGTTTAGAACGTTTGCTTAGCTGCTCTACTATATATATATATATATATGTATTATATCTATGTATTTGTTGCCACTTTGTGCCGCTGTGTGTTTCTTTCTGTGTTGTGTGTCTTGTGCCATGTCCATGTTGCCAGTTGCTGTCAGTTTACAGTTACAGCCTGCTGACACGCGGCTAACTGTAAAAGAGGCGCCTTGGAAATGCGCGACAATTGCTTATTAAGTGCATGCTAAAAATCAAATGTCATATATGTATGTAAATCGCTGCATATAAGCGCCAAACTTCAACAGTTTGTCATATTCTGCGTAAGTTTGTTGTTGTGTTTTTGTTACTGTCATATATAATCATACTCTATCTACTAAATACAAGCATACATAACGTTATTTATATATAAATCTATACATTGAATACATAATTATGCAATAGCTGCATGCACTTGTATGACACTTTTGGTTAATGCACGCTTTGCTTAAACTGTACTTTGTGCTACTCTTACATAAAGCACATGCTACATATTTGGTTGCTTTATACAATTTAAGCTGTTTTTCACTCAATAACATAGTTGAATTACATAAAAAAAAACAAACTGTTCACTTTGGCAAAAAGTGTTGCCTATCCAACAGGCGCATGCAAATATGGCCGTGCGATATCAAGGCTTTAATTCAATATTTTTACAACTTACAGCATTAAATATTATGCTTAGCACTACTTTTTAGCTTATTTTCTAATATCATATGTGAGCACAATCAATATCTGTGAGATTTTTAATTTTCCGCTTTGGAACTCTTAATACAACTGTAAGTATTCCGGAGCACGTCGCCAGACACAAGCTGCATGACACATCTTGTTAACGATTTGACAGCAGACTATAAATAGGTAGATAGTGTTGTTTGAAGATATTTTTTTAACTTACTAAAGCGCAACGAACAATTATGAACGATAGCATTGTTCATAAAGTAAATCTGGGAATTTCCGCACAAAGTACAATGTGACTATTTAAATTCAAGTTTTTAACAAAGCGTTATTATCCAACATCGAATTTGATTAACTTAAAAAACGTATATCTAAATTCAATTAACATTATGAGCAATCCAACAGTTTCTCTTCTTTGTTCTCATTTATATTTACTTCCTTAAGAGAGATAATACGTGATTGACAAACATTCGTCGAAGTCTCCCTCACAACAACAATTAACATATAAGCGAGGCAAAATAATATCAATTAAGCTAAATTTTTAATTTGCTTATATAGTTATTTATGTTTTAACGTCACGTTCGCAATTGAAAAACATCATATGCTTTCGTTTCGTTAATTCCCAACCCAAACAAAAAAAATTTTATGCAGAAAGTCGGGACGGTGCCCGGCAGTGGAATACCCAATACCCTTTTTCTTTAGAAAAACTAAATACGATAAAATGGGAACGGAAGTATCAACTTTTATGTCTCTTTTCATAAGATCGATATGCCTGTTAACATATTCCAATTGGAAGTTCCAATTGACATGTTTTCCTATGAGGAAGTTGGTTATTATGGGGCAAAAATTACTTTTACTCTTATTTCTGTAATCTTGGGCCAATAACGTTGCATTTTGAAACGTATGTCAAGAACACGTTTAAAAATAGATGTGGCAATCTTCAAATCAATATGTTGCTGGGTGCGGTAGAAATTAAGGTAAATCCATTGCGGGGGAAGGTGAATACAGTTTTATTGATTTGGCTCACAAGAGCCTCCACACCAAATTTTGTAACTCTAGCTCACATGTATCCATATCTACATGTAGTGGAGTTTTGGAGCAGTTTATAGACGGATGGGGTCGAAATCAACCTATTTTTGACTATAACTTTTGATGTATTTATCCCATTTCAATCACTTTTAAACCATAGATGCACATAAACACAACACAAACCTCTGTGATTCGAATTGATAGATTCAACGGAGCGACTGTAAACCGCGAAAGTCTGTCACGTTGGAGGGGGGTGAGATATTGACATGAATCGATAAACTTGTACTTTTCCGGCAAATGTACATCTTTTGGTACAATCTTATAGTCTCTGAACAACATGGACAGACAGACAGACGGACGGACCGACGGACATGGCTATAGCGACTCGACTATTGCTCCTCATAATTTTTGCCCATGGAACATATGGTCTGCCACACCTCCTTCACATTGCAAAAATCTATAATACCATTTCACACTTTGGGTACAGGCAGCCGAAGTTCTAGAAGGAATAAGTACTGTGTATCTTCCAGTCTGAAAATGGTTCAGAATAGTTAGATACTCTTTAGTTGATTATTAAGGAGGGGTGGGAGTATATACTTTTATAGATGTCTGCGACACTAATAAAGGTAAATCGGTTGCGAAGGAAGTGTTGCTTCTAACACAGTTTTTATATACCACCTCAGCAGGTCAAAGCTTGTCGTATGAGGCGACTAGAAGAAGAGCAACACAGTTGTTCCACTAAGCGTAGAAAGTATCCATTTTCATTCCGCCATTTGTATTCTTTCAATTTTAACCTGATAATCGAAATTAACGGCTTTAAAATCGAAAGCTAAGCTTAATGAAGATTCTCAAATAGCCTATTATACTCTTAAAAACCCAGATCTCTTTGCACCAGCAGAAGCACTAGCTGCGTAATTATTATGTATTGCAGAAGCTTTAGAAATTTATTTACAATCATTTTAAATTTTGAAAATATCTTTACTTCTTCCTTCAAAAGTTATGAATGTTGCCGATAAGAAGTCAGGTGGCCCCACTGTGCAATGTCGATGAAAATAATTCACAGAACGACGGAATGTAAAGCACAACATGAAAAATATATAAGCTTGCTAAGAAAAAAAAACCGAAACCGTAACGGTATAAATATATCGATTTCAAGGGTTAATGGTTATCGGCTTATCTAAAAAAAATATATTTCTGTTACGGTACGGTTACGGTTTAAAAATTGAATCGGTTGTTTTGGATACCGATTACGGTTTAAATCCCTTGTTTTAAGGCCTAATGTTTGTTCGTTTCAAGTGGAAATCCACGTTTCGTAAATGCAAATGCGTTCTTTTATAAAAGGAAGTTGCAAATTTTAACGGTCTCTTCTGAATTTGTTTTTTTAATTTATTTAGATATAATATTAATTCCCTACCAGTTAGCATGCGAAGAGTTTTTGCTTGCAGGATTTGGATTTTACATACATAGATGTGATTTCGCAATCCATAACGCAATGCAGAGGCCATGCAGGTCCTATAGACAACCTTGTTAATTAGGAACAGACATCTGAGCTGGAGATATGTTTGCTGAAGGTCAGGCGTCTGCCTACGTGCACACCCAAGTACTTGTAACTGCCTGTGATGCTCCCATAGTTGATCCGGCACTAAAACACCAAGGCAGAGATCCTTACGTAGCGCATAAGTACCAGGAGTGCAGTTGCTTGCATTATTGCCTATGCTCAAGCGACCACATTTCAAAGTTATGTAGATACTGCCGTAGAACATCCGTGACTTCGGTGATTCAATTGTTTCTGGCCGGGATGTCTGTGTCGTCAGCACAAGTGGCGATTAGCCACTGTCCTGTGGGTCCTTTATTATAAATGCAGAGTCAGTGTGTGAACAGAGTGTAAAGAGTGAGCCCCAACACACTTCAACTTGTAGAAACACAGCTCTAATAGTCTTACGGAGCACAAACACACAAGGCTGTAACTGAAACCGTTAAGAAAAAGAAGTGTTGTTTAGAAATAGTACTTCGTTGAATCAGTCCAACAAGCTTTTTGGCTATATCTCATTATAAAGTTACACAATTGTGTTACGTAGTTGCCTTAATTCAACAAATATAGTGAATAACCAACAAACGGCTTACGAAATAAGCTCTACCAACTAATTGGCAGGCAATTAAATCTAAATCGCTTTATATGCCAATGAGTACCACAAATGTTACATTAGAATTTAATACCATTAGCTCTTGAGTTCATGAAAATCGGATATGTAAGAGGAAGTGGAAACTCAGGAAAAGCTTACAGCACGTGCGTCCAACTAGAACTTGACATTTCGGACGCTTGACGAATGACGACAGTACTAACATGTGACTGTGTGGGTGGTATGTACATGAGTGTGGGTGTGTGTGTACTAGTAAGATTACTCATGCGTCGTTTAATATGAAAATATAATTTACTTTTTGTTATGGCATGTCCCATTCGGAAAGGATATAAAACTAGAATGTTTGTATGTAGTACTAGCTACCATGTGTGTGCACATATACAGTATTTGTATGCAGAGCTCCGACCACATGCGGCGTCCACGAGCCAAGCATGTCAAATGCACACTTTGAATGAGTCAGGAAGCACGGAGGGGGGGAGGACGTTGTTTTAGAGATTGTGAGCAGTTCACTCTTAATGGTGACATGCGTGTTAATTTGCATAGTTGAAGTGTTTCTTAGTTTTGATGAGTTTAAGCCGACGGTTACAAATGCGATTGTACGGGTATCGGAACTTGAACTAGGAAATACTCGAAACTTGTCAGGCAAGTAATATAAGTAAATTTCAAGAGGCTCTGCAGTTATTTTTAGCTTAAGTTTTTAATATAAGCTCGCTCAAACCACGCGCTCCGTTACGCCCAAACAAATGCACAAATATCATTTTCTAATCATTCCACTGCAGTACTTAGAACTAGTCTAGAACTAATAATTTCACTAGTTCCTCGGGACCAGTAACTGGTTCTAGTTGGCACAAGCCGGTAAACCTGTGGCTCGTTGCACCGAAACTCAGTGGTCAGCAAGTCCAAGTCCGCCGTACCTCTGAAAACCAGAGCTGCATACTCGGAAAGCCTGCTGTAGCCTGCAGCCTTACACCCACGGCTGGCTGCTAGTGTTTAAAGAAAGATGGACATTAAGTCACTGGTGTTTAACGTGAGCACTCGCCGTGTGGGCTCTATCTGAGGCAGAGATAGACAGTTCTATTTTGAGTAACAACCATCCGCCAAAGTTGGTCATAATCTCAGGCTTTCGCTGCAACATCGCCCACGTGCGCCTTGGTGGCGTAGGGACGCTTTTGAGCTTATAGCAGTACCTCCCACAATGCTCATATCTCACGGCATTACACCTAGATAGCCAATGACCGGCTTTGGAGCATAATTCGAAATGACGTCAGTTGCAACCCGTTCTGGCTAGGCTTGTTGCTGTATTGCTGCTCCTGTCGATGTCATGCGACTCTTTGGCGACAGCGTCTACTACAATGTCGTCACCAAACAAGAACACGAACTTTCGCCTTTCATTAGCGTACGTTACCGGAAATTGTGAGTCACTTCCGACCGATGGAGCTGTCACAAATGATGCTGACGAGATACTCCGGCATCTGCTGTATGCGGTACCAGCTGACGCGTTTCTTATGTCCAGCAGTGTGATCAAGCAGAACTCATGTTAGCTTCCATGCCAACTACTGTCTAGTGACAATATATAATTGGGTTCGAAAACACAATCTACATTTTCTGGACTAACAAACTGTGTTTGAAAAGTTTTATTTACTTCATTATGCTGACTCTTGGTTAAAACTTTGACTTCGTGACTTCAAACATATAACAACTTCTAACTCAGCCAGCGACTTCCAAGCGACTTAAAACTACTTCAAAGTTGGTTTTATATATGAACATATGCTCGAAAAACATATTTTTATTACTTAGTTGACTCACAGATACATTCAATTACTGTAAAAATAAACTTTTTTCGATATATTTTACATATCAATAAAAAAGTAATCTGTTGATTGCCATTGAAATGCATCTGCAATAAAATCCCACCACAGAGCTCCTAAGAGATTTTAAAAAAAAGTATATTTATATGCAAATGAAATCCATGATATGAGCCAGATCCATTTGCAGATTTATCACAGCTTTATTTCATGTAAACCAAAAGCCAACCAGCCAATGTTGTGTGCTCATCAAAGACCAAAAGGCAAAAGGTAGCCGGATTCGCATCGATGACGATGAAGAGTAGGTGCCACATTCATGGCTGACACGACATATGCATGCATATTGCAGATATGTGTATATATGGACAGGCAGAGCCTTACATATAGCTTGTCAATCTGGCATGCCACATCAATAACATGCATACACTGAGAGAAAACTACCAAGAGTTGCGTGCTTCAAACTAGATAACACGACGAACTTGCGCAAAGATGTAATTGACTGGACTGAGAAAAGCTCAAATCGGATAAATGCGGCAAAAGTTAAAGTCAAGAAAGTTGGCAGTTTGGAACTTTACATGAAATCTTAAAGAATGAACATCAAATTGTGACTTTTTGAGACGATGGGAGTGGAGGGCAGTGCCGAAAACGTGACGTCACCGTCAAAATTTTTATGCATTCTGAAAAAATCTGTATATTATTATGCAACGTTTACTTTTCTTTCGAACTCCAATATATCCATCAAAGATCTTGCATCAAATTTTAAGCTATTGTCACTTCAAATATCTTCAAAAATCATCAATTTACATCAAACTACAATTCATCTTAATCGGTATTAAGGTTCTCGAACATGGAATAATTAATACAAGGGAGCAATATTCTGTTGCTCTCACACAATTTGCGTATGCAAGTGTATATATTGCTTGATTCGCGACTTTCTCTCTCTGTCGCTCACTTAGGAGCTAGAATCCAAAACGGTTGCCGTATTCCAAATCAGCGACACCAAATTTATCGGAAAGGGTATGTTTTAGACATATGCTTTTTGTACTCTGTACACATAGTGTACAAGGGCATTATAGATTTGTGCAATGTATGTAAAAGGCAGAAGGAGACGTGGTACACCATAAGTTTCATGGCCAAAAAGTCATCATTGACTCGAGTAGCAATTGGACCATGTCCGTCTGTCCGTCCTAATGTCCGTCTGTCCGTACGAGGGGATAGATTTCCGAGACCATAAGAACTAATACAAACACAAAATTTTACCAAAAGACGCGTAGTCCAATGTAAGATGAAGTTTGTCGAATCAAGTCGATATTTTACCCCCTTTCCCGTGACAGATTTGCGCGATGTACAACCGCTCCATTGAGTCTATCAACTCAAAACTCTTCAGAGATGTGCATCGTGTTAATTTCCATCTATGTTTCCAAAATGATGGAGATCGGATAAAAACATCAAAAGTTATAGTCAATAATATGCTAATTTCACACCCGCCCATAAACTGCTTCAAAATTACACTACATGTATATATAGTTACATGAGCGCCAATCTTCGTCGATTGAACGTTGATAATGGTAGCCGATCTTCAGCGATGGTACCGTTTTGGTATCTGCAGCTCGGGTTGCCAATTAAACACTTTCGTTAGGTTTAATGATTTTGAGCTTTGCAGTTATTATTGTAGCCGATCTTCAGTGATGGTACATTGTTTTGGTGTTTGCAACTTGTGCTGCAATTAAAAACTTATAAGTTTTAATTATCGAATTTATTTGAAGTGCTTCGTCTTACATTCCAAACTAAACTGAACTTATAATATTCTTGTAGGTTTGCTTAAAGCTAAGAATAGGCTTTTATATAAGAGCTTTAGTAGGTTATGATAAAGCTTAGAAGCTAGTGCTTATGAAAATACAATCAAGGGTATTTACATTTGACTATATGGAAACACGTGAGCTAAAGTTACAAAATTTGGTGTGACCCCCCCTTCCCTTGCAATCGATTTACCTTATAATAGCCAACTTTCCAATAGGAAAACTTGTCAATTGGAACTTGTAACGACGCTTGCCTTACACAAGCCGCCGTTCCAACCTAGCCAAAATATACACATAAAACAAATAGACATCGAACCAAGGTACAGAAAACAAACGGCCTAAGACGTAAACAAGTCCCCGTTACACACTAGACAACACTCAGTACAATAACTAAGCACAAAATAAAACACAAACAAACCAACAACAGACCACAGTAGGATAACGGGACTTAGAAGATAGAGATAAGCCGCGAGCTGCGATTGGCCGTCAATACCAACGCCAGCCCTATAAAAGGCGGGCCAGTTGCTGCGTGCAGGCCACTTGTTTCCTAATTACTAAACCTGCAGCATCAACTGGTAGGTACATATAAAGTAGTAGTAGTAACCTTCCTAAAACCTGTAGTGGTACACCCAAATCCTCCTCCACCCAATCTTGTTGTCGGCTCGTTTAGAGAAGCCTCAAGATTTGGGTGCTCCTCAAACCCATCTTCCACATGGTCTTGGTGGTCGGCTCGCTTAGAGAAGTATCCAAGTACCATGTGCTCCTCCACCCAATCTTGTTGTCGGCTCGCTTAGAGAAGCCTCAAGATTTGGGTGCTCCTCAAACCCATCTTCCACATGGTCTTGGTGGTCGGCTCGCTTAGAGAAGCAGCCAAGTACCGTGTGCTCCTCCACCCAATCTTGTGGTCGGCTCGCTTAGAGAAGCCTCAAGATTTGGGTGCTTCTCAAACCCATCTTCCACATGGTCTTGGTAGTCGGCTCGCTTAGAGAAGCATCCAAGAACCATGTGCTCACCCTAATCCTCTCCAGCTACTCGACAACGGAACGACCGACGCACTTCGGACTGGTCGCAAGCGAACAGAAATGGTATATGTATATAGCGCCCTCGAAGACAGCAATAGGAGAGTTCAGCTCAGGCACTCGTCGAGTGCAGACGTGCACGCTGAGTCTCCCTCTAGACAGGCATAGTGTTAAAACTTACCACCTAACTAAATAAATGTGAAGTACAAACGCTAACATTATTCTTTTATTTTTGAGCGTCAACAGTGCACCAGTGGCTCCAGAACACACAAATTTCTGTAGCAGATCGCCTAGGTACACCGGCGAGATTTACCTCAGCCGCCTGAGACAACGTTACAAACTTCCCAATAGGAAAATGTTTATCGATCTTATGAAAGGAGACATAAAAGTGGATACTTCCGTTCCCATTTTACCGTATTTAGTGTTCATAAAGAAAAAAGGTACAGGGTATTCCACTTTCGGGCACCGTCCCGACTGTCTGCATCAAATTTTTCTTGTTGCTTAGTGTTATTTTTCTCAGTGTAGTCAATATCATTGGCGAAGCGCTTTAAATCGTCAACATTGTTGGTTTACATTCCATAAATGTTGTTGCACAAGTTGTGTTGGTTGTTTGAAAACAAACGACCGTTAAAAATCGAAGCATTTGAAGAAGAGTTCCATCAATGTGTGTGTGTGTGTGTGTGTTGTGTGTGTGTGTGTGTGTGTGTGTGTGTGTGTGTGTGTGTGTGTGTGTGTGTGATAGTGTGTGTGTGTGTGTGAGGCTGTGTGCAATTGTGGCGCCATTGTAGTCATTGTACTAGCAGCGCCATTGTAAGAAAAAGTTTTACATTTTTCGCTTTTGTTTGTTATTATTATTGTTATTTGTATGACTTGTTGGCCTTGTGCTTCATTTCTGCAACAAACAAACAAACAAACAAACAAACACACACACACACACACACACACACTCATATACACACACACACACATACTATTTACATACAATTGCATATATGTGGCATATGGCGAATAGTTTCGATCACGCACACATGCAAGCGTCATACTTTATTTTGTAGGCCTCCAAATTGTATGCCATAAATTTGACTCAACGCCTTTTGTATGGCTGCGCCTTAATAACTCTCTACTTGAGGCGCATTTTTTTGGTTTTGCTTTTTTTTGGCATTGTTAGTCGTTTAATATAATTACAAAATGCTGGCATATAAATCACATTAAAAAAATGTGATGCAGACAGTGGGGACGGTGCCCGACAGTGGAATACCCTGTACCCTTTTTTTCACCATAAGCACTAAATCCAGCATACGGCAAAATGGGAACGAAAGTATTTTCTTTTATGTCTCTTTTTACAAGTTTAATATGACTGTAAGCATTTTCCTATTAGGAAGTTCCAATTGACAAGTTTTCCTATTGGGAAGTGGTGGCAATAATTACTTTTATGCCCATAACTCCAGTATTCTATAGCCGATGTCGTTGAAATTTGTAACATAGATCAAAAATGCATTTATAAATATCTGTGGCAATTTTCAAATCAAAATAGGGGGCGGTGGCAAATTTAAGGTAAATCGATTGCGGGGAAGGGGGAGTTTTATTGGGAAAAAAGTGGGCGGGGTGAAATTTCCATGTTTTTGACTATAACTTCTGATGTACTAATCCGATTTCGATAATTTTTGAAACATAGATGCTCATACACACGACGCAAACCTCTGTCGAGTTTCGAGATGATAGGTTAAGTAGAACGGCTGTAAGCCGCAAAAATATGTCACAGGGCAAGGGGAAAAGATATCGACGTGATTCGACAAACTTCATCTTTTCGGTGTACATGCGCATCTTTTGGTTAATTTTTGTGCCTCTACCTCTTGTGGTGTCTGATACCTAGACGTTCATACGGAAGGACGGACATGTCTATATCGACTCAACTTTTGCACCTGACCATTTTTGCCCTTGGAACATATGGTCTGCCACACCTCCTTCTGCCTGTCACATACTTTGCACAAGCCTATAATACCCTTTTACACTTTGTTTACAGGGTATAAAAAACAAACTAAAAGTAAACGCTGAAAGTCATAAAATTTATGAACAATTTTTTTAGCCTATTTTTTGGCAAAGCTTAAGCATAATTTCTTATTGTTTATATATTGATTTATGGCGCCCCATTGTCATATGCCAAGCCATATCATTTATTGTGGCGACAGCACATAGGAGTAGGCATATAGATTGCTTTTCCCGGAATCAAAAGCCGTAATTAGAATCAACTGCCATGCCTTATCGCCATTTTGTGTGCAATGTTTGTTTTCAAACAAAAATAACAAATGGCACAAATATGAAAATATATGACGAGAATTTGAGCAAAAATAGCATTAAAAGTTTTTGGCCAACTTTTCATTATGCAAAGTGTGTCTTGTTTGTTGTATCTCTGACATTTATAATTCAAGAACCATCAGAATAAACATTTTGTCTAGTTTTCCAGCCCGCTCCACCTTCATTTTGAATTGGATACTTATATAAATATATATATAGTATAAGCCTCATTAAGTTGTGGGTCAAATGAATGTTAAAATGTAGCAAGTAATTTGCGTAAATATTTTGACCTCGAGTGCAGAGAAAAGTAATTGTAAGAGTCTACAAGTTTAATTGTACAATATACTTAATCAAACGTTAAAAATACTTATTAATTGACTTGAAACTTGGTTAAAAAAACAAAAGGCGTGCGCTTATTAATTGAATTTGTAAGTAAATGGTGAAAAAACTTGTAATTAGACAGTTGCATGTGACAAACTTGATAAATAAAAAGGTTGCCCCAAAAAACCAGTTACTGGGTGATTCTATCAAAAATCAAATCAACTAATTCTATGAGTCATTTTAAAGATTCCAATTTGGAGCTTTGAAGAAAATAAGTTATTTCATTGCTCTGTCAATCGAAATAGACTGTCAGTTAATATTTACCCTATACTAGGGGCAACCCCGCAGTAGGATCCCGACTGCAAACTAAAATCCATAAATTTTGAAATTCAAAATAATTTAGCATTTCTCTCACAGTAATGTGACCGCGAAATTCTGTCACGGGGGAACAGAGTGAAATATCGACATGATTCGGCAAATCTGCACTTCTCATGGTAATTCCCCACCAAATGATATAAGTTTCACTCATATTTGTTGTCGAATCGAATGTATCGAATGCATAAATTTAGCCTTCTTCTTCTTGACTGGCCATAACAACCCGTTACCCGTTTACGTCATGATGTAAAGCTCTTTTCCAGGCATGTCCGCTTTGAACGCGCCTTCTCCAATTGGTGATACCAAAGGTAGCTAGTGTACTCTCTACCTGGTCCTTTCAACGGGGACATGGATGCGCCTCTTGTAGAGTGTTAATTTCGTCTGGCAGAAGTAGTCTTTACTACTCACTTGCCTACAGAGGCCAAACTAACATATATTGGCAAGAGTGATACTCCGCTTGATCTCCATGCTGACACCGTTTTTCGATGACGGTGCACCGCTGTGGTGCCAAGGTAGACGCAATCCTTGATAATCTACTACCTCTCAGCAGCCCTGCCTTTTCCATCGCATCTTCTGGATGGCGGTTTTGTCTGCTTTGTATAGCTCGAGAGCATCCGCCACCTGGGTATTGTCAAATCAGAGTCCTTTATACGTTTGTGGAGCTGTCGCCAACATTCGGGATATTGTTTTTTTCGAGGCTTTTTTACATATTTTCATTGGCATTTTGGTTTTACATGGTGGTTCCCAAACCCTGCGCACAACCCTTTAGGCCTGGGGAGCTCTACTGACCTCGAAACAAACCGGTGTCTTTGTTTATTCTCTGTGATATTCTCTAACCCGCTCACCACACTTACTTTATGTTCGCGAATTATACGCCGCACAGAAATTCAGCGATTTTATCAAGGTATCCTGAATACCATAATAGCAAAACAGACCCAAAATTTAAATTCGATCGAATTAAGGTGGAACAAAACCGACATTTAATTACCTTTAATACGAATTATTTGTTGTTCATCTCAATCTGTAGTATGATTTTCGAGTAATATGAGATTTGTTGGTTTAGCAACTCTCAAGACCTGCTATAAAATGCAAATCGTGTTCAGGGACCCCAAATTAAAGGAAAAGCTATGTTTTGCGCATATACCTTTCATTGAGGTCAAATTTGTTTCATAGTGTTAGGTTATAAATAATCATAATTTTATACATTTTTCATATTCTGAAAGATAAATGAAAAGCCGATAGTAGCAGAAAAAAGCACTCTTATCATTGTAACTAGGTGTTATCAAAGATATCCTTACCAATAAACAATTCTATAAAAAATAAAAATCTACACATTATCTGACAGCATTTAATGCAGACTTGCTATCAGCGTATTTCGCTTAACTTCAAATTAAGTATTAGTCAACTCTTTATTCGCAGTTTCTTGAACTCAACTTTTCGTCTCAAATTCTAAACTAGATTTCCGATACTAAAAGCCAAAGTCTTTACAGACTTTCCTCAACGGTTGCTTCAGCTTTAAGCTTCCGTTCGTAATACTTTGTTTGGATATGCGATGCTTTTTAAGAAACAAAAGTTTTTACAATATTATTTCTGTTGACTCTCAATTTTAGCTTAATAATAAACAGAAACTTTGCAAACATGAAAAACTAAGTTTTGCAACCGAAAACTGCAGCCAAAGTCTAAGCTCATTTTAGAGCTTCTTTTGCAAAGAAGTGGAAAACTTTTGCGTTGCATTCAATCGAAAATTTCATTTGGAAAATGGAAAACTGCTTGAAATACAATATAACTGTTTGGCTATTGATGTGTGTCAGACACACAAACACACACATAGACATCTACCTGCGAGTATAACTGTTGTATGAGCTGGGAAACATTGAAAAATGAGCAGAGCTAGAACAAATAGCGCAAACAATTGCTTCGGAATAACAATAATGACCGTCTATAGCCAACATAGCTTGATAAATGAATGTGATTTGACTGTTGTCTTGTGTAAGCACACGCACAGATAAACAAACACAACACACAGATACACACACACACACTCGAACACAGATACACTCACACTCACAGACAGATACACTCACACACTCACACTCACACAGCTACGCACAAGACTTGGTCTCAAATGCTACAAGTGCAACTTCGCAATTGGCGGAAAACATCTTGCCTTAAATTGATTGGCATAAGTTTTGTGGAGCTAAACGGCTCATTGAGCAGCTCGAATCGATTCGAATTGAAAAGCATGAAATTAATACTCATTGTGGTAGATGCTAAGAAATGGATCAAATCGGAAGAGTAACATTTCATATTGTGTGACCACAAAAAGATGTGTTTTTTCTGTAAGGTCAGCAGTCACTTTAGTTAGTGCCCAAGACAGAGCTGGAGAGGCTTAAGGGATACATGAAGCTGGGTTGAGAATAAACCATATTGTTGTTATAACAAGCAGCACTCAATTAAATGTCGCAGGAGTCCTATAGCTATCATCGAAGGGCGAACTAAGCGACACAATCGAAAGTTTGATACTCATGACAATGTCCAACAAAATTAAGTCGGAATCAAGCAACAATGTTACTAGGACAAAAATTTTATGCAGACAGTCGGGACGGAGCCCGACTTTTCTTTATTAACACTAAATAAGGTAAAATGGGAACAAAATTATCCACTTTTATATCTCTTTTCATAAGATCGATATGAGTGTAAACATTTTCCTATAGGGAAGTTGGTTATAATGGGGGCAAAAACAAACATAAACACGACGCAAACCACTGTCGAGTTTCGAGTTTATAGATTCAACAGTACGGCTGTAATTCGCGAAAATCTCTCACGGCGAAAGGGTGCAAGATATCGACTTGATTCGATAAACTTGCTCTATACCGGGGAAATGCGCATCTTTTGGTAAAATTTTTTGCCTTTTGCTTTTATTGTGCCTGATATCTCAACGATCATACGGAAGCACAGACAGACGGACATTGCTATATCGACTCGACTATTACTCCTGATCGTTTTTGCCCTTGGAACATATCATCATCCCTCTGCCTGTTACATACATTGCACAAACCTATAATACCCTTTTACATTTTGTGGACAGGGTATAAATACGCCCACGATGGTAGAAAATTCAAAACGATTTCCGGATTCAAAATCAGCGAGCTCAAATTTACCTGAAAAGTTATTTTTTAGCCATGGGCCTTCACTGAGTTAAAATTTGTTGCATAGTGTTATTTTACAGTTCTGTCATTACTAAGCCGTCCGGTGAGTTTTTCAACGATATGCATCGATTCGCAACCGGAAGTGATTTTAGGATGTGCACCGCTCACATCATGTATGAGTGAAAGATGCACAAAAGAGAGAAAGTAGAGCAAGAGATAGAAGGCAATGAAGTATTAGGTACGCAACTAAGTTCTCGCTGTTTGCCAACAGATGGCGCTAGCAGTCATAGCTTGTCGATTTTGACATAAGCGTTATGAATCAAAGTGAAACATATAGTAAACAAACCGATTAGTGATTTCGTTTTTTCGTCGTACACCTATAGTTATTTACAAATGTCTGATTATGTGCCAAATAATCGTCATTTGCGGGAAGTGTTGATTTACTTCTATCATTTGAAGAAAACAGCGGCTGAAGCACATCGAGAGCTTCGAAAAGTTTACGGGGATGCTGCTCTGAGCGAAACAACGTGCCGTGATTGGCTCCGTCGCTTTTAAGATTGTGATTTTGATGTTGACGAACGACCGCGTGTAGCAAGGTCAAAAACATTCAAAGACACTGTATTGGAGGCTAGAGGAGCTTGCTTCAGCATTAGGAGTTACGCGCCAAACCATTTCCAAACGATTAGAAAATGTGAGTGAATGAGTGATTAAAAAGCAAGGAACTCAGGTTCCTTATGTTTTAAAGCCGAGAGACGTTGAGCGTCTCTTGTTCTCCTGTGAACAATCCAAATCCCGCGAAAACCTACAAGGAAACTCTCAAATGGGAGTATCTACCCCACCAGCCGCATTCCCCAGATATTGTGCCGTCTGATTATTACTTGTTCCGTTCGATGGCACATCAGCAGTTCCACTCATTTCAAGACATTACAAAATGGCTTGATTCGTGGATAGCCTCAAGAAACTAGCACTTTAACCGACAAGGTATTCGAGATCACTACCACGTTGTGAAGATAGCTTGGGAGTCTAAGTTTAACCAATTTTGGGCAGACTTTCTTTTGTTTGACATTGACATCTACTCTTTTTCGCAGCAAAGCCTATTCAGATAGATGGCTCTAGAAAAGTTACGATATTCACTAATTAGTTAAACGGCTCAGTGGAACAATATAAATTCCCGATATATCGCATAAAGGCAAACATGACAAATCGCCCACTTGTAAAGAGAAAGCGAGTTTTGGCACGACCCACGTGCCAACGTAAGCTATTAGCACTTGTTCAATGCATTTAATATGCCAATTGGCTTTTCGATAATCTGCTAAAATTGTAAATATTTAATATGACATAAATATTCAATTATCGCTTAACAGTGTTTCTAAACTGAAACTATATTAAATTTGCATATCACGTATTTGTGTTTTTAATTAAAAAGCAATTGCTCTCAGCAATTGGCCCAAAAAAGTAGGCAATATAATTTGACCCGCAGCAATTTATCCAACAAGCTTTTATGCTATCGTATTGCATAAGTAAATAGCTTAATTTGCGATTTAACAGGAAATTTCTCGCTGACCTTTTGAAACATGTTTAATCTGGTTTCCATTTCAAGAGTCATTTGTCAAGTGAACAAAAAATATATTGATGGTTAAATTGATTTCAGATAGTTAATTGCATAAATTGCACATACATAAATATGAAATTGATGGCTGACTTGATTGAATAAATAAATGCACTCTTATTATAAATTGAAAAGCCATTTGAAATCTCGCATAAATTTCAATTTATATTAAATTCATCATACTTTTTTATTGTAGCGCTGTCAATAGGGAAATGTGTCTACTAAATAATGCAAGTTTGACGTCACTACGAGCTTCAAGTAAATCAATAAACAAATGTGAACTTTTGTTCTTTATTTTCAAGGTCAATGCAAGTCACAATATGATATATGATATGATAAGGTAGACCATATATCACTTTCCGTTTCCCTTCCCCTTCTTTTTCTTAACCTCAAACTTCTTCCTCTTTCTCATCGTCTTCCTTATTCTCTTTCTAAAAGCTATAAGATGAACTATTTACATTTCGCGGCGCTCTCTTCCCGTTTCACTCACGACCACCTCTCTATGTAGATCATATCCATCTCCCTCTTTCCGTTCTCCTTCCGGTTCCCCTTTCCCATCCTATTAGTAAGAATTGCAGTACTCTGTGAACAGTTTTGGGGGAAAAAAGTAGGCTTTGAGATTTGTGTAATTTTTGTAGTTTAACTCTTTTTCTCCATCAAAATAAGCCTTTTATCAAAATTTTCTTTACTAACAACATTTCTCATTCCAAGAGCTATAAAGTGGATCAACCCGATCACGTTGCTATTTTTTTTCGTTATAATTTTCGTTAGTACCAACATTTCTCATTCCAAGAGCTATGAAGTGACCGTAATTAGTCAACCGTTAGCCATGGCACCCTTAACCAGGACATACTTCTTTTCACAATCCCCTCGAGTGTTAAACGATAGCTTGCAGTCTATAATGCCGGAAGTCAGTCCTTTGTCGAGTTCCATGGGACCTCTTCAAAGTTCCAGAAATGCAAGCAAGGAATCCCACAAGGGCAGTCCCACCCCCATCCAGGGGGTAAAACTAGTTTCCTATGCCGACGATTGCTTCATTGTAGCGTCCGATCGTAACATAGCAGTAATTGAGGAGTGCATCAATAACTAACTTTCGTCACTAAACTCCTTCTTTGCCGAAAGGTATCCCAGCCTTTCGGCCCAAAAATCGTCCCCCTTTTTACCACATGGACCAAAGAGGTCTCTCGCAAAGAGATATCCCAAGATCCTTGGCGTGTCCTTCGACAAGGGGGGTTGTAAAACGCGTCCGTGGTAGAAATAAAGTCCTCTAAGCTTTAACCGGTAGTACCTGGGGTAAAGACAAGTACCCAATTGGTTGCCCTCTCCTCCACTACGCTGCACCTGTTTGGTCCCCGCAAACAGCGAAACCCAGTGGAGGAACCTCCAAACGGTGCAGAGTTAGAACCGGTTGCCATGCGATTACGCATGGTGACCATCTACACCAAAAGTCAGTAGGCACTCGCCAGCACCTCCTCAAGTCAATAGATGACTACCAGCCGGATCACACAATGGTAGACACTCCTGTGTCTCCCGGATCTCGGCCTGTCCGTCACGATTTCAACATCTTTCCATGTGTTTGCGTTTGTCTGCATACATTGTTCTTGATGACAAGGGGGGATTGGGTCGAATATCGACAAAAACGTGATGACGTAATGTATGGACTAGACGAAAGTATAGCCTAGAATAGTTCAGAATCACAGTTTTAACGACAAAAGACTTGACAAAAACCAAACACAACTCTTGATAATTCAATCCATTAGCCAAATAACAATATCAGCGCAAATTTCGGAACTCCATTATTGTCAATAACTAGTTGCAACCCCTCAACCACGATGCCAATAATAGTAGTTGGGCTTTAGCTATTGTCCATGTCCAAGTCTGTGCTTATCACGATTTTGTGTAATCGATTGAAATTGCCAAACTTTTTTGGCATTTGGAGCACAAATAACATTTTTGGCTTGAAATTTGTTATATCAGCGCTGTTTGTGCATTTTGTTTGCCAACTCGGCGTATACGTGATATTTTGCCAGGCAAAAGTATAAAGCAGAGAACGTGTGCAAAATACTTGATGAGACTCATCGGCTCGGCTTAAATGACTTTGGCATCTGACTTCCTTATAATCAAATAGTCTAAAAGGGTATATTTTTATACACACATATACTTAGAAGGCGTGAATGAGTCTATAAAAGGACCATCAAGTTTGGTTTGTTTAATATGACATTTTAGCATGGAAACCTATGGTTTGTATAATCTTTAAAGGGTGTAACGTGCACTAGTTTAACTGTAATATGACAGTATGAAATAATTTCTAGTTACATAACGAGCTACGTAATCGGTTTACAGCTTCGTTGTACCTTATAAGTACTTATTTTGGCTTGCATTTCGCTGTTTTCCATCATTTCTACAGAACCTGTTCAAAAAGATTTTCTTCTTGTTAACAAACCGTTGACGACTTAGGACTTGATGTAGAGCACTATTCGTGGAAACTCTGTTTCTCGCGCGCCTGCTCCAATCGGTGATACAAAAGATGATAGTGTGCTCTCTAATTGGTTCTTTCAACGGAGAAACAACCCGCTCCTTCGCCGCCTTTCTTCAACGGCATTAAACAGCTTTCTTCATCCATAAGCATAAAAATACCAAGCGAGGGAAGATGGATGTTAATTCGCTTGACTATGGCAATGTCGTCATAGAGTTGCCAACGCGTAAAGGATCAAAGCATCTTTAAGAAACCATGAAACCAAACGGGAAGGAGGAGCGTCTTATAGAGTGTAAGTTTGTCTATTGCTAGGTTAACAGCGATCTGTAGCTTTCGCTCTGTTCTACCAAAACCTAGAACCCATTCTAATGTGACATCACTACGAACACTTAACTTATAGGTAAGATGGCTTGGATCAGCTAAATATGCTGATTCTAGTATCTCATTATGGTGGTGTGCGTAGTCCGACTTGTCCATTCCATGGCTCTACATGCCTCTCGCATATTATGAGCTTGGATTCTTCTTTGAGGATGTGCCTTCGGATTAGATCGCTAGCCCTCACTTCCTTCTGTCCCATAACGGACTTTAACGCATTCTTCTTTATTTTGGGTATAAGTCTTTATGCCGGTGGTTAAAATATTGTCATTTGGTCCTATCAATGGTCTTCACTTTTGTTCCATGCTCTGCTGAACGCTGGGACTGCTTGTCAAATATGTCGGCAGGCTCATTCGCTTCTCTAACCATGTGCCCTGGAAGTAGCTTAAGTTCGTTTTGGTGCTGTGGACAATAGTGTCGGATCTCGCACAAAAGATTGTAAGTGTTGCAAAAGTTTGCTATACCTTGGAAGCAAAGAGCCTGAAATAGTAGAGTGGTATCCTGGACCCAAAAAATAACGCACATGTGTGCAATGTGCTGAAAGTTGTCGCCTTTCAGCACGTCAACTCAATGTAACGGCCAAGGATTTCACTCTATTAAATTTGCTTCTCATTGCTTGGAAGGTGCAACTATCGATAGTTGCACCATTCGATATTTTCTTTGCTTTGTTCGAAAAATCGGTCCAAATAAAGCAAATTTAAGCATATCAAACATATTTTGAAACTAATTTGGAAACCAAAAACAAGTTGTTCAGCAAACACTGTTCACAAGTAATTTGAGATCTTAAGATTTTTGTTAAGAAAGGATTTACAAATACTTTGGCTGAACATTGACTTCGTTAATGTCGCTGGGTCATATAGAAATCGTACTATACGCTAAAAATAAATTGTAGAAATATCGTTGTTGATATTAACTTTATCTTCCAGTATTTTAATGGTTCGCTGACCTGAGGAGAATGTGCATTTTCAAGGTATTGGGGAAGATGCACGATCTACTTTGTCCATCTTTGACAAGCTACAAAAAGAAGCTGCCGTGATGGTTCTGCGTTTTCAATTGGTTTTGGGTTTTCAATAGATTTTGCTAGTAAATTTTCCAATATTTGATAGCTTGAGTGACATCGAAGAAGTAAAAATATCCTTGCTTTTTGAAGCAACGTTGCTAAACTTGGTAGTGTATACTTCTCATATATCAGCAATCTTTTCGTAAATGGATGTTCTACCCAATATCAGGATTCTTTTAATGGCTCATAAAGCAGCTCTCACCAAATGACCTGCTCTCCAAATGAGCTGCTCTCCAAATGATCTGCTCTCAAAATGAGCGGTCGTCAACGACTCCGCAGTGAGCCGCTCATCATGCTCATTTTGAACAGAGCAGCTCGCCTTCCCACATCAGAGAATGATTCTGTCCCTTTCTGTGATACTTCAGCATCACGTCAACTTGTTTTCATAGTGCGAATCTTCAACACCAGGCAGTTTCTTGAATTGAATGTATCTTCGGATTGTGTAGATTAGATTTCGGTTCTCCAATACTCACTTCGCATGTGGCTCGGGCTAATGAGCATGACAGCATATTTTCTTCACAGTGCAAATCTTCAAAACTATACAGCTTGAAGAATTGAATGTATCTTCGAATCGTTTAGATTAGATTAGATGCGATGGCTCAGAGAAGGTTGACCCAACCAAAGCCCTCAGGCAGCCTTGCTCATTTTGCCATACCCGATAGAGGAAGCCAAGAGAGAGAAAGCACAGTTGAAATAAGAGAACAGACTAGGCTTGTATAGAGATTTCCTATTGACACAGTTCTTCCGACTTCCGTAGAAAGTTTTCAAGGCTGCGTAACGGAAGATTATACATCTCGCTTATGGATTGTTTACTTAACGTTGTACCACTTGCAAGGTTCATAGGAAGTGGGTTATCCTTTTCTTAGAATGTGCACACTATTTTGTGTATTATTTTCGAAGTGATTTCGGCAGCTCTCAAACGTAAATCACGCATTCCAGATTCCTCTAATAAACATTTCGTAGGTGTCGCTATTGTATTCTTAATTACAAACATAACACATTTTTAATAATCGCCCAGCATATTTTTACTTCTTGTTTGACTGCAAAAATTTCATATTTAACCATAATATAAAATAAATATATGAAAAACGCACATAAATCACTTGTCAAATGTTCTGGCAGCCTTTCATTTGTCTCTTTTTTTTAATGCAATATGTGTTAAATTTGTTGGAAATAAATGGCAAATTTGTATGCAAAATACTTATCACTTTCTTATTTATGTGTTTTGTAGAGTAGCAAATGTTTGTCCATTAAATCCTGATATCGTGTGGAACAAAAAAAGTGACCTTAATGCTCAGTTGCCTCAATCAACTTTTAAATACACACATATGTGTGTCTGTGTGCGTGTGTGTGTGTGTGTGTGTGTGTGTGTGTGTGTGTGTGTGTGTGTGTGTGTACATATAAATATAACAAATTCAATACCCAAACATACACACACAGGGACACACTCACCCTCAACACATTTGCATATATGCAAATCAAGTTGATGGAAACCGGCGCCAGAGCATGAGCTAAGCACAAATTCTCAAGAAAAATACAATTAAAATAAAAGACAAAGATTGGTACGCCGAAGTTTCTGTACTCTTACAAGAACCAATACGACGCTTATTTTCACTTAAATTAAGTTAATCCGCTCCTGAACTTTACTAAACGGGACATAACAAAGCATTGCCGGCTTAAGTCCCGATGCAGAGCCCTCCTCTAGGCGCCTTCCCCAATCGGTGATGCCAAAGGTACATAGTTAGCTCTCTAACTGGCCCTTCGAAGATAAAACCTGTCCATTCGTCGTCTACAGGAGCAGGAACTGCTTCATCGATACGTACAACACGACTAAGCCAGTGGTGATGTTAATTTGTGGACTATGTCATTGTCGCCGTAGAGCTCATAGAGTGCGTCGTTCCATCGAACGTGATAGTCCTTGCCTACACGTATAGAGCCAAAAATCCTACGGAATACTTTTCGCTCAAACACTTCAATGGAATTTTCATCAGAGTGTTAGTTTCGTTTGGCGAGAGTAGTCTCTACTTTTCGTTTACCTGTAGCCACAAATGGAAAGTCTGTTGGCAAGAGTGTTTCTCCACTCTTATTTACAACCAGACCCACACCGGGATTTAGCAGCACATTCTTCATCACAAAGTTGACGAACTCCCTTTGTCTGAAGCCTCTCTCGGTATCTAAAGATTTGGAGGGGTTCTCTCGTACCTTGACCGAACTCAGATAATGCGGCACATACACCATGCCTCAACGGGCTATCAAATGCTGATAATGGATAAAGATATGGTGGTTGTCGATTTGGTGTTCTTGGATCTCCTTCAGGATGTGGCGTAGTGTGCACATCTTGTCAATGGTGTACTTAACAGGTCTAAAGCCACACTGATAAAATCCAATCAGTTTTTTCACAAATGCCTTTCAACTCTCAAACAACACACTAGATAGGGCCTTATAAACGATAGGAAGAAGATTGATACCACGGTAGCTATTCAACTTTCTTAAGAACAGGGCAGTGGTGCAAGGGAGTTTCGAAGGCTGAGGTGTGACTCAGCCAGTCCAGAACCACTTACAAAGTATTATTAAGTGCTGCGACACTGAGCCAAGCAGTGAGTCTCACACGTGCTTATACATCGCGAGGTTGAAAATATCCGGTTCCATAAGCAACCTTCCGTAAGCACCAAGACACCACGAATCGGCGCGAGGTCCACTTAAACGGGTGTCTCTCCTGCTACTGCGCGTTGTCGATCGTGCTAGCTGACAGAAGCCAGCTGCTGCGACAGCAATGCGGACGCTTATCGATAAAGATCTATTCTTCGGTGCTTTTAAATGTTAATTAGGCTAAAAATGGTCCATTTTTGTACTATTCTTAAACTAAAGTGACTTCAGGTGATCATGTTTCAACAACCTTTCCTCAATATCGCTTCGTACTTAGTGTTTTCCGGTCACCCTGAAGGTTTTAGATATTAGCGAATATTGGTATTTTTGAGGAGCTCTCTATTGTCAAAACAAGTATAAACTTAATTCTTAACTATGTTTAAAGCTAATGAATGTCACTACAATCCTTTCATAGACTTTTGGATTTGACCCATAAGTTTTTAGCCACAGACCTTAAAAGTCACTGTCTTACCTACGCACGTTGACCGGATGCCAAAATAATTTTTAATACGACTTTTCTTGAATCAGTTGTCCTATTCGACAATACCAAAATAAGTCATGTTTGAAGAAAACGGATGAAAAATGAAGAACTTATAAGGGTATAAAAAGAAATGCAAAAAATCAAGAACCTAATCGATTGCTTTTGCATCGCAAAATTTTATCTTTAATGGCTTACTTTTGAATTTTACAGTCCGTATCATTAGTGTTAGTAAGAAGAAGAATGTAAGTTAAAAATTTGTACACATTTTTATGTTTTTACCATCAGAGTTCTTCTCCGTGTGGTGAGCGGATTAGAGAATACCACCTCAGCAGGTCAAAGCTTGTCGAATGAGGCAACTAACAATGACACTGGGTTCTTTCGAGATCAGACCTTAAAAGGGTTGTGCGTAGGGTTCGGGACCCACCACGTAGAACCACAATTCCAATGAAAGAATGTATTTACATCAGGCCGTAACCCGACAACGGGTTGTTATGGCCAGTTAAGAAAAAGTGTAATCAACGAAACTTATGCTAGCATTTAAAATTATGAACAATATAAAGGCGGGGCACCTTTTGACTCGTCCCAGTGGACACCAAGCTTTCAATCATCGGGCTTACTCTCATCTAGGCGAGCTTATTGCAAGGGTATCAAAAAAAAATCAAAACACCCAAAAATAAACGCAAAGTGCAAAAATATGTAGCATACTTTCAGGCTAAAATGAAATTTGCTGCACAAGCAGCTGCCTAACGAGATTCGCTTGCCAGGACTTATCTTTCCCTGCAAGTCGGTGTAAGTGTGTGTGTGTGTGTGTGTGTGTGTGTGTGTGTGTGTGTGTGTGTGTGTGTGTGTGTGTGTGTGTGTGTGTGTGTGTGTGTTTGTGTGTATGTGTGTGTGTGAGAACGTGTTAACAGCATGATGTGGTTTCCTTGTTTTATGTACCTTATGATCCTAAGTCAACTGGGAAATTGCTTAACAAATTTTTATTAAAAATATCGTAAGTAGAGCAGAGGCACAGCGCCAAAGAAAATATGCTACATCATTGAGAACTAGCAGCTTAATTATTGATATACAAATACAAACTAAAGTTTGCTACTTCAAAGCGTTGCTCTGAGTTATATCAAAAACGTGTCGTAGGCAGCAAGGACACACGCAGACGGCGTCCTGCTGAGCAGCAGCAGCTATCGTCGTAATCCAACAAAGAGTTCTACATGCAGGAAAAGAGAGGAAAATGAAGACAAGAATGACATCAAGGCATCCCACGATGAAAACAGCAATCTGGGCAACAGCCGTTACACAGCTAAGAACAATGCTAAAATCTACGCCCCTGCCAAATAGGCACGCCCACGCCGCACAGTGGTCAAAATATTCAAACGTGTAAATAGCTTTACACAATACGAGTTTTATGTCCTTTATGGGAGGCGTCTTCTGACATTGTTATTTTCAACAATTTCTGTGATAACAGCAAAGAAATTGTTCATAATTCTGTTTTTACACGAAGTGTATGTTGCGACGCGTGGCGCAACACCATCAGAGCGTAATGACAGATTTCCGTGACGGCATTTGGAATATATATAATATAGAATACTCATTTTATTGAATACTAGCTAAACCCGCGGGTTCCGCTGCGCATTGATGCAATTGCACAAATATCGTCTTCTAATCATTCATTTTATCATTCAAGGGACATAAATTTGCATGATTCTATACTAAGAATCTTAGAACCTTCTGTTCCCTCGACTCCAACCCCTGTTCCCCTCTCGAGGTCGATCAAATTCTGCTTCCCGTTCCCATTCCCTTTCCTCTGCTTTATCTTTCTTTCTTTCTCGCTCTCTTCCTCATACTAAGTCCAGCTGCGGATATTGGTACCAATATCTTCCTATCCTCTTTCTCATCTTCATCCTCTTCCTCTACCTCTTGTCACGTAACCTATGTCATGTCACCTATAATGTAAAGGCTTCAATAACAAAAAAAAAAACCAAAATAAGTTTTTCAACTTACTGCCTTGGCATGCCTTGATGATTATCTCATAAATTATGCATAAAAGCTAACGAAAGCTAAGAAAAAGTTCCAATTAAAAATTTCGTTGCTTTTCGTAAGCTTTCATATTGCGTCACGTCATGTATGACTTTTTGCTTGTTTACATCTTATAGCATAGGTTTTTGCGCTTCATATAATTCTACTAAAGTCTTTTTCTTGAGTGTCCATAACAACCCGTTACCGCGTTACTTCCTAATGCAGAGTACTTCTCCAGGTAGCTCATCTTCCTTTGGGAAGTCCTGTGCAGACTTCCCTGCGCACATTACCTCTGGTGGTATTTAAAGCAGCTATCCAGGGGGCAACACGTGGTAAAGGTATAGATAAGAAATCAGGAAGCTTCACGATATCCTACCAGATCCCACAATTATCAACTTTCTGATGATTTTTATTCATCGAAGTGTCAAAAGGCCGAACTGCATATGTTGGGTTGCCCACAAACCTGAACAGCTTGAACTATAAATCGCCTATTTCAACTAAATTACGCATCTCGACCACTGTGCATCGCCCGCATTCATTTGGCCACTTTTTTGCTGACAATGGCGTTTGGCCTGCATTGCCATGGCAGTGTCATTCTTATACTGACTGCCTGACTGCCTTGGCATGCCTTGACGATTGTCTCATAAATTTTTCAAATTGACCCGAATAGCATAACTTTGACATCATCGTCAGCCTTCGTCCGGTTGAAGTCGACGCAAGGCGTACGGTGAACTGTGTACGGCTCACGATGTTCAACGTCCAACATCCGGCATTGGCACTTAAAGTTTTGCCATGAATCTATTGACAAAACTATTCTCATCATCCCCAACCTACGCCCAAAATCCCACCGCACAAAAGCTCAAACTGAAGATGTTCTTCTTGTAGGTGATTTTGTTGTTTTTGTGGATGTTGCGGCTTTTGTGGCTTGCTTGGCAGCAGATGCAGCTGCCTGTTTTTGGGGGCAGACCTTGACAAAGAGTTGGCAATTGTTTGAACGGCCCAAACTAATTTTCAATGGGCATGTTTGCACTACGGAATTCTTTTTACTGGGCGTAACTTAGCCAAAATTTGAAGAAATTCATGAAATGATATGCATGAAACTTAGAGCTATTTACATTAAAATGCGTAAATTATACAAAATTGGTTGGTGGTAAATATTGGTTTAATGTTCTTTAGATATTTGTGGGCTGCTTTGCCACATTATTGAGTTACAGGGCAATGAACTTAATTGAATTCAAGTCAATTTTTTTGGCCATGACAACCGGTTACCGGGCTATGGCCTGATGTAAAGCTCTTCCCCAGGCGTCTCTGCTTTGCGCGTGCCTTCTCTAATACCAAAGCTAGCTAGTGCGCTCACTACCTGGTTATTTCAACGGACACTTGATCTGCCACTTCGTCGCTTCCCTTCAACAACCGTATTGGAGACCTTTCTCCAGCGGAGTCGCTGGATTTTAATGCGCTTAGCTATGTCGATGTCCTCGTTGAGCTCTTAGAGTTCGTCGTTCCATCCAGCCAAAGATCTTACGGAGTACTTTGCGCTCAAACACTCCAAAGAGATTTTCATAAGATTGCGTCATCACCCATGCTTCAGCGCCATAAAGCAAAACGGGAAGGATGAGCGTCTTATAGAGTGTTAGTTTCGTCTAATGAGAGTGGTCTCTACTACTCATTTGCCTGCTGAGACGGTTTTTCGGCTTCTGAAACGTATTGCTCTTAAGATTTACCAAGCTGTAATCAAACCCGGTGTGGTGAGCGGGTTAGAGAAAACCACCACAGCAGGTGAAAGCTTGTCGTATGAGGCGACTAACAATGACACTGGGTTCTTTCGAGACCAGAAGGCCTTAAAAGGGTTGTGCGTAGGGTTTGGGACCCACCATGTAAAACTACAATTCCAATGAAAGAATGTATTTACATCAGGCCGTAACCCGATAACGCGGGTTGTTATGGCCAGTTAAGAAGAAGAAGAATCAATTTTACTACCGAAACTACATACTCGTTTCTTACATCTATTCCAAAAGCACTCCAAAGTACTCTTTTTGCGCTTAAGACGCTACCTTCTGGGATTTTAAGTCTCTTCATCTTCATCACTACATCTGAGCGCACGATCTGCCTATGTAAAGCACTGCTTGCTGGCAGCAACTCACAAGCAGTTCTTTCATGATTTAAATTTCGCGCCGTAAAGTATGCTATAGAAAATTGTCTAGTGAAATTGTGCAAATTTGTAGCCATAAAATGTAACCATCACTTTGAATAACTTTCTCGCTTTTCCGCACGCTATCTATTTCATTTAAGTAAACTTTTGTGGGCTACTTTATGATTACGTCTTTGGCCTTGGGCCGCTGACTAGGCGCACATTGGCCGTTGCCCGTAGACCCATCTACATTATGCATAGTCAAAAATCTCATAAAATATATGCATATAGAAATTATGATGGCATTGTAAGTTCGTTCAGTCGGTAACGTGCCAAATTGCAATTGCAAGCTCCCAAAAAAAAGCCATAAACAAATGGAGCACATTTTTTGGCTGAGATAGACAACGACCTTGAATTCACTTAGCAAAGTTGAATGACAATGGCCAATGTGCCACAAATTTATGCAGCCAAGTGCGTAAACATGGCTATGTGTTGAAGTGCGTGCGAACGAGATAGATATGGTGAAAGTATGTGTATGACAGTGAAAGTGGCGCCCCAAAGGCGTCTGGCTGCCAGCACATGAAACCGAGTAACTCGCAAGTGACGCCGTCTAAGAGGCCAAAAACAAAAAAAAAAACGCCACAAATGTCAAAGTGGCAAGGCAAATAACTGGGCCAAAAGCGTAGCGACAAATGGCTAAATCTTATTGTTTGTTGTTTGCACAGAAAACAAAGTTTATTTAATGCACGCGTTTTGCGCGCGTTTTTAAACGCTAGCAATTAAAGTGCCATTTGCTTGGCAGCCATTTTGCAGTTCACATGTGGAGTCATGCGTGTCTGTGTGTGTGTGTGTGTGTGTGTGTGTGTGTGTGTGTGTGTGTGTGTGTGTGTGTTTGGTGTATTTGTATATGTCACGCACTGTTGCCTTTAAACTGCTTTTATCTAGTTGTTTGTTGCTATATTATCTCTGTCGTTGTTGTTGTTGTTGTTTACGCCATGAGTGCTACACAATGCAAACACACACACACACACACACACACACACACACACATACATAAACAAGTATATACCCAGTGGACCAACATACGTACCTTTAGCGAAAATCTCGCAAAATGCTCGCAAACGAGTTTGAATTACTCGCCAACTCCAAGAAGGCGTACGACAAGTTTCTAAGCTCCTGGCAGCTGCTTATAACCGATAAAGTAGCCATATAATGCTCGTGGTGTGGCACAGACTTGAAGAAGTGCGGTTCCCGGGCAACCAGTGTTGGACCATTAAATTGTTACCTCCCCAGTTGATAACAAAAAGCAATATTAATAAAAAAAAAAACAGTTTTTTGTTGGGAACAAAGTGGGAATAAAACAAAGGTCGCGCAAACTATTTCTTGCGAGTCTTTTTCGATATCTTTTGCGAGCCATTTTTGATATTGCTACAGGATCGTAAAAACTACTATTTTTATTCAAAAATGTATCGCAAACGATATCCGAAAAGGCTCTCAAGACATACGGTTAGCGAGCCTTTTGCGATATATTTTGCGAGACTTTTCTGATATTTCTAACGAGTCAAAAGAGATATCGCCAAATGCAAGTTAACAATATTTCTTGCGACACACGTAGACAACAGCTCTTGCTGCCAAACTGAACGACATATGAATCTTATTCGTATCTTTTTCGCATCTGAAAACGAAGGTTTTGTCGGGTTAAGTCTCGCATTTCACTCGTATGCGATATCATAAACGAGCGTTTGGTCCGCTGGGTGTGTGTGTGTGCGTGAGGCAGCTGGCATGCAAAACCATTAATTTTGCTTAAAAGTATGAAATTCAGTGTATATATGTATGTGTGTGTGTGTGTGTGTGTGTGTGTGTGTGTGTGTGTGTGTGTTTATAAATGTGCGTGTATTTGTATGCCATTTGCTGTGTTGCACAAAAGTTAAATACTTCTTATATATTTGTATGTTTATATACCAAATTATAAAGCCCGATGGGAAATTAAATTATAAATATTATTCTTTAAGGCGAAATACGTGAAAACGCTCTTTGCTTAGCTTAAATTTAAACGGAAACGAAAATTTCTGCAGAAAAACTGTGAGACAAACAAAATTTGAGCAGAAAGTTCTGCAATTCCTTGAGACATGTGTCCAAAATAATGCAGAATGAATGTTTTAAGTAAGTTGTATGTGATCAGGACAACGCTAGAGGATTAGGTGGTCCCTGCTAGATCCTTACAATAACATTTCAATAGCTTTGCTTCTATTTGCAGCTCTATAACTACATACTATATATGGAGAGGTGTGAGATCCATTAGAACTTCCAGTGCTGCAGTCGGACAGGTTCGCATTGCACCCGTCATGCCTAGACAGGCAAGCCTTTGTATCTTAGTAAGGTCGGTCCTGCCAGAGATTACATTCACTCTTATGCCCCACGTTATTGCTTAATAGGTGAGCATGGGTCTTATTACCATCTTACGATTTTGGGTGAGGTTCCCCATGACTTTCCTGCTGTCTTCCTACACGTGTATAATGCTCTGATGCATTTATTGGTCACGTTCGAATGTCTAAGAATGCTGCTACCACATACTCCTTGGCATCGAAATTCTAAGTATATAATCGGAAATCAAATTGGAGGAGTTTTACCCTTAATGCCTTTTTTGGACAACAAGCGGCAGCCTTTTGAACATATCCAAGTCACAACACAGCATTGAATACTAGGACCGGTAACGGGTTATTATGGCCCGTTAAGAAGAAGAATGTGTCCCAAGACTTAAACAACTCGCGCCAACAGCTTCTTGAGCTGATTCTGATCTTGGCGTTTTAGGAGTTTTATGACCCCTATACGATCAAACTTCTTTAGGCTGCTCTCGTGCGTCCTAATCTTGAATATTGCTCCGGTGTTTGAAGTCCATTGTATCGCCTCTATCAAGACATAATAGAGTCAGTTCAAAAAAAATTCCTTTTCTTTGCGCTTCGTAGCTTAAATGGGGTTCCAAACAACCGCTTGCCTTTTTATAATGATAGATTTATAAAATTGCCATCTCTAATTAATCGTAGAATCTGTCACGGTGTTTTATTTCTACACAAACTAATTTTTGGGCTAATACATTCCTCTTCTCTTCTTGGCCAGGTTCAATTTTCTAATCCTCGTAGACTTTCTCGCCATTTCCGTCTGGTGCACCTGCAAGTTTGCAGGTCTTATTTGCCTAGCATGATCCTTTACGTGTTCTTTCTACTAACTTCAATGAATTATATCATCTGCTCTCTTTTAGTAATTCGCTTTCTTCTATGTCGTTTTCTATCTTGTCTTTCCTTGAACCTCCTAATCGTGCATCTTTCGCTACATCCTGAGGCTGGATGGCTCAGCAGTTTGTTCTCAGCCAACATGGCGGAGGAGCTCGACAGACAATGTACTACTGCTCCCCTCCTACCTGAGAGAGACGGTATAGGCATCCCTATGGCACAATTGTACTCTGCTCCCTCAGTAGGGAGAGATGCCCAGTCGTTGTTAGTGCCACTGCTGCACACTGGCTAGTTGGTGTCCATGCAGCTAGGCTTCTTGTCCCGGACTTTCATCTCTGCAGAAGTTGCAGTGACGAAGAGAAGGAGGAACATTTAGTAGAACGCCATAAATACCTGGGTAGGCACTTTCTCGACAGCCTGTCGGAGCTGTCCAAAGGCAGCCCCAAACGAATACCAGACTATATATTAGCATCCGAATGGTGCTCCCTACAAGCATATACCCACAAAGTTCGAAAAGGAGAAAGGAAAAAGGATCTACGGTATCACAACGGGACGACTCTCCTAAGTGTGCTAGGTAGAAAACTAGCAGCCGTTTTAACCGAACCTAACCTTATGTTACATTTTTTAATTCAATGGGATTTTGTTGTATTCATCTTTTTATAAAAAAATATATTTTGTTTCAACATCAAATTGCACTGTCGCTTTACAGTTCTCCGCATCGCATTTCTGCTGAATTTTCAACATTTTACGGCCTTCATATTGTTTGTAGTAGATTAAGGACCACTTGTGCTGTGAGTTACGTCACTAATTAACAGAAAATTGCAGAATACGCTTTTAATTAAGTTGCAAATTTGAATAGCGCCACATTTTGCATGAAAACTTAATCAAAATATTTCACTAAAATAAATAAGCGCATACATAAATAATTCCGCCGGAGTAGATACTTAGCAAAGGTAAAAGTTTTGTGGCTGCCTTTTCCGAAAATTCAACGGAAACTGTAGTTAACTCGGTTCTCAGTAAGAGTAAAAGCGTAGAGTAAAACGCATAAGAATAAGAACAAGTTTTGGCCTTATTTTTTTACTTTAAAGACCGCGCTGCAAAGTAGGCAATGCTTTTTTTTTTTTGGTTAATTTAAAGCGTGCTGTCTGCGGAGCTGCGGAACTTCCAAAGTGGCTAATTCGGTTTAAGCCCTTTGGGCAAATGTTGGGCCGCAGATAATTGCCAGGCAACCAGACACTGTCGCCAGGCAACAACAAAAGCAACAACTACTACATGGGTTATACATAAGTAGTACAAGTACAAAAACAAAGCGCAATCAACTTGGCTGTCACTTGAGGGCGGTACAGTCGAGTATATCTAAGTGTGTGTGTGTGTGTGTGTGTGTGTGTGTGTGTGTGTGTGTGTGTGTGTGTGTGTGTGTGTGTGTGTGTGTGTGTGTGTGTGTGTGTGTGTGCGCACAATGAAGTGCCATTTTAATTACATGCATAAAGTGCTGTAATGCCTAGTTCCATGTACATAGTTCTGGTGTAGACTTCTGTCGGATTTTGCACAGAGGAAGCTCGAACTAATGAATCATAATTAAAATCTAGGGTGCTGACTCTATCTTAATGTTCGAATGTGTCGGACAAACACTTGCAGTTCCAAGAGGAGGCATTGCCCCACATTTGGGTGCACTGAATCGCCATTTAAATCTCGCCCAGGACAAGAGTTTCAGCTCGTTTGTGTTCAAAAGTCAGAAGAGATAAGTTGACCAATCTGTTTCGCCCTAACGCGGCAAAAGATGATTCTCGTATCGCAAACACTTTACAAGACCAAAGCCATTTTGACGTTTACTATTAAATCGGACATTCGTTTTGTCATTTAACCATAACGAATTCCATTTCGGTCGATGAACGCATTTAAAACACCGAAACCTATCCTTTAATAACTGGTCGATCTGTGAAAAAAAAACAAATTATCTTTACAGACGAGACTCATCAAAGATATGATAAGAAATCCAAAATCAATGAGAGATTGTGGAAAACCCATGCTATGTGATCAGGAGATGATATTGGCAAGTATTTTACAAAAACGAAGGCGATAAAGCAGTTTCGGTCAATGAGCTGCGTTGTCCCTTTTGAGGCCCATTACACTATGCAACAAAAAAAAAGATCATAAATACCTTTTCCGCTATATTTGGGGTCGCTGATTTCGAATCCTGAAACAGTTTTTAATTATCTTAAATTCGAGAGTTGCGAAGCAAGCAAATATCTAATTGCTCTCTGTTTGTGAATTATCACTGTTTCAACAATTCGAGTTTTCGAAAAGGGCAAAGTCAGATAATCTCACATGTCTCTGGCAGCTTACTAGCGATTGTGGCGAATTTTACATTGAATTGAAGGTAATTGACCCAAAATTTTCTGGAAAATATATGTTTTAGACATAGGATTTCTTTATTTGTTGCATAGTGTTATTGACGTTTTATGTTTCAAATATTGGCACTAACTAAGCTAACTTTTCGATTTGGTAAAAAAAAGTATGAAAAACGCATCAAAACAAAAATTTTCATGGGAAACGGGTACAGGGTATCCCATTGTCGGGCAACGTCTGCATCAAATGTAGCCTTAGGGCTAAGACCGTTCCCTGCCGCCACGAAAGTCTATAAACACGTTCAGTTTATATTATATTCACAGTGAGAGCGAAGGGAAGAGCATGCACTCAGAATTAAGGCCATTTTGTTTGCCGCAGTTTATGTTACATTCGGATGGTGTTACGTTCGGATAGTGTTACGTTAGAGTGGTGTTACGCTTGGATGGTGTTTCACTTGTGTTTGCTACTAGCAGCGTTCACAGGAGAGCGAAAATATGTATCTTTGTGCTGTATACACAGTGAGAGCGAAGAGAAGAGCATGCATGCTTATGTTAGATGTTTGTTGTTGTTTTATGGTGCCACAATATGCCAACTGCATATCTGCCGGTCGTCCCGTGATGTCTCAAGTTTTTAGTATAACTTATAAGTCTCTGTAACGATAGCTTCACTGTATTAACATATGGAATAAGTTCACTTAGTCGATTGTGCACTTTGTACTCTACATGTTGTCAGGTTGTTTTTCATTGGACTTTCAAATGGTAAAAACAAAATGGCGTACGTGCCAAACCCTGAAGCCAACTGAAGTGTCCCATTGCATTGCCAACCGTGTCGCAAGCACACACACAAACACAGTGTGTACGTGTGAATTGCATTTTCTGTGACAGTTGCAACTTTTGTGTGCAACATGTTTGCCTCTAATTGCATTGCATAAGTCACGCACTCTCTCGTTCCCTCACTCTCTAAAATTTGAAATGCGAAAAATTACAAAATTATAATATAAAGTTTTTCCGCAACAAAACTCAATTCCTCAGCTGAAAATTCCGACTCTTAATTAATTTTCATTCAAGCTGCCTGGAAAGGCCTGACGAATGTGTGTGGCATGACTCACACACACACACACTCACTCACATAAGTATACATACACACACATGTGCGTGAAGCGCTTTAATTATGCAAACGAGAAATTGTTCTTCTTCTTATTTTATTTAAGTTTTCGATGGTCATTAAATATTTAAGAGCATGAGCAGCATTTAAGTGATGGAACTCTTGGGAATCTTTAAATATGCATGTGTATGTGTGTGTGTGAGTTGTTGTTTTTATTGCTGCTGTCTAGCCAAAGGACACGTGTCTAGCGGCAAATCAACTCCTAATGGAGTGAAAATTTATCATCATTTTAAACATCATTTTTGCGGCTGTTGCACAACGGATTCCTTGAATCCGAATGAAAGTTAAATTCGTAGGTTTTACGATTTAAATTGTTTTGGATTTTGAAGTCTGAAACATCTTTCATCAAGCCTAAAGGGTACGACCGACTCGCATGCCGTCACGAAAATCAGTTATTACGTTCGGGTGGTGTTACGCTCGAATAGTTTTGCTCAGATGGTATCACGCTAGTGTGTGCTATCTTGGGAGCGCCCGCGAAAAAGTTGTATACGTTATACAAAACTGCCTTTTGACAGTGCTTTCTTTTGCGACGTAGTTTCATCACTTACTTACTTAACTGGCGATAGCCCGTTACCGTGTTAAGGCCTGATGTAAAGATCTCCTTCAGGCGTCACTGTTTTGCACGCGCCTTTTCCAATTGTGATACCAAAGGTAGCTAGTGTGCTGAATACCTGTTCCTCGTAGCGGAAGCACGGCCCTCGCATTAAAGACCATGTCCCAGCCAGCGGAGCAGCTGGATCTTAATTCGCTTGACTATATCAATGTCGTTGCCAACGCGTAGAGGGCCAAAGATCTTACGGAGTACTTTTCGCTCAAACCCTCCAAGGGTATTTTCATTAGATTGCGTCATCACCTATGCTTCAGCGCCATAAAGCAAAACGGGAAGAATGTGGGTCTTGTAGAGTGTTAGTTTCGTCTGGTGGGTAACATCTATTCGCAAGAATGATTCTCCGCTTGATCTCCATGCTGACATCGTTTTTTATAGGTAGACGAAACCCTTGATTACAAAAGTATAGTTTTCAACATCAAACTGAGAATCGAAGAGAGCATATATTCCGTCTTGCTCTCATTTACCACCAGACCCACCCTGGCAGATTCTCTTTCAATAGCCGTAACGACTCCAGTAACTGCTCGCTTTGCACAACAAATGAGTTCGATATCAGCTGCGTATGCAAGCAACTGGACACTCTTATAGAACATGGTCCCATTCCCATTTACTTCGGCCTTTCACAAAACACTCTCCATCACAAAGTTGAATAGGTTGCAGGAGAGGGAATCGCCTTGTCTAAAGACTCGCTTGGTATGGAGCTCGGAGGCTTGGAGAAGCTCTTTCCTACCTTGACGGAGCTGCGTGTTTTGCTCAACGTCATTCTGCACCAACTTTACAGGGTTATGCACTCAGACAGAGCGGCATATACGCGATCTCTCAACGAGCTATCAAATGCTGCTTTATAATCGACAAAGAGATGGTGGGTGTCGATTTGGTGTTCGTGGGTCTTTTCCAGGATTTAGCGTAGTGTGAATATCCGGTCTATCTATCCGGAGGACTTCTTCTTCTTAACCGGCCAAAACAGTCCGTTATCGGATTACGGCCTAATGTAAATACATTCATGGTCTTCAAGAATCCATTATCATTATAAGTCGCCTCATACGACAAGCTTTGACCTGCTGAGGTGGTATTCTCTAACCCGCTCACCACACGGGAGCAAGGTACCGATTGCTTCTCAATAAGGCTACTTTTTTAGGTGAAACCTATACCATTCGGAAAATAAAATACTTGCGGTTTGCAGACTATAAGTTTTGATTTAAAGTAATAAAAGGTTGTTATTTCGTGTTTTTCTTTTCTCCTCTTCGTAATGAGCTGTGGTTAGGGCGTGTATTAAGTCGTCGAATGTCGACAAGGCGAATACTAATATACATATATTAATACGCTAAGTGAAAATTCAGTGTGGTACCGATTACTTCGCCATAACGCAACGTTTTCAGGTGAAAACTATACGATTCGAAAGATAAAATGCTTGCGGCTTGCAGAATATAAGTTACACCCTGGATACGTTGTGTTTCAGTCAGATTAAAACTGATTTGAAGTAAAAAAAAACAACAACAAAATACATTCTACACACAAACATTGTTATTTTGTGTGTTTCTTTCTCTTCTTCGTTATCAGCTGTTATGGGACCGTGTATAAAGTCGTCGAAAGATGACGACAAGGCGAAGAGTAGTAGCAATAAATAACTTTTCGATTTTCTGTTTCCGTTTTCTTATTGAGTTTGAAATTTGCATCTTATCAAATTTGGGAAAAACCTTAAACACATGTTAAACAAACAAATATGCAAAAAAAAAATTTGCGCATTTGAGGTGCTCATGAATTTGCTTAAAATTCAATTTGTAAGCCGCCGCCAAACAACCGCTACACGCTGCTTCCTGCCACAAACACACACACACAGATACACTTCCACACATTTGTTGCATTTTATATGAGGCGCCGCGAGTGCGCGCTCAACGGATATCCGCCTCCTGCTTGGCCTGGGGAACCAAAGGTATCCACTGAGCAAAGCCAAATTGAATTTGCACTATGTGCCATTAAGCGGCCTAGACCTAACCTGGCACAACTCACGCCCAGGCCACTTACCACACACACACTCACACACGCACACACACACAGGTGTAACAGTGGCTTAGCGGCAATGCTGGGGTCACATCCTGTGTAAGTCCTTGCTGCGAGGGCCTAAAAACACCAGAAACACACACACACAAAGACACAAATCTAAAAGCAGCTGTTGGCCATTTGCGATGTTTATACCCTGTACACAAAGTGTAAAAGGTTATTATAGATTTGTGCAATGTATGTAACAGGCAGAAAGAGGCGTGGCACACAATAAGTTCCATAAGCCAAAAGTCTTATCATTGAGTCGGGTAGCGATTGGACCATGTCCATCTGTCCGTCCGCCTGTCCGTATGGGGGGATAGATCTCCGAGACCATAGAAGCCAGAGACACAAAATTTTACCAAAAGATGCGCCTAATCTAATGTACCGTGACAGATATGCGCGGTTTACAACCGCTCCGTTGAATCTATCAACTCGAAACTTCTCACAGATGTGCGTCCTGTTTATGTGCATCCATGTTTCAAAAATAATTGAAATCGGATAAATACATCAAAAGTTATAGTCAAAAATATGCTAATTTCAGCCCTATAAACTGTGCCAAAATTCCACTACGTGAGCTAGAGTAAAAAAATTTTGTTTGGAGACTCTTGTGACCCTAATCGTTAAAACTGTATCCACTTTTTCTCAATAGAACCCCCCCTTTCCACTGTAAACTATTTACCTTGATTTCTGCCATACCCTCAAAATATTGATTTGAAAATTGTCACAGACATCTATAAATGTATTTTTGATCTATGTTACAAAATTCAACGACATTGGCCCAAGAATACTGAAGTTACCAGTATAAAAGTGAATTTTGCCTCCATAATAGCCAACTTCCCAATAGGAAAACTTGTCAATTGGAACTTCCCAAAAGGAAAATGCTTACAGGCATATCGATCTTATGCAAAGAGATATAAAAGTGGAAACTTCCGTTCCCATTTTACCGTATTTAGTGTTTATAAAGAAAAAGTGTACAGGGTATTTCACTGTCGGGCACCGTCCCGACTGTCTGCATAAATTTTTTTTGTTTTTGTTTTTGGCTTTTGGCTACTGCCCAAGAGTTAGGTCAAGTGCTGAGATTTGAGCCCAAAAAAAAAGTATACCAAAGTTTTTGTGGCATTGTTTTGTTTTTGAAGGTTTTTCAACGCAAACATATTGTTTGTAATTTAATTGACGGTTTCTGTTTCTAGGCGTTGTTGTTTTTGCTTTTTATGGGTAAACGTGGAGAGCAGAAGTTTTTTAATTGGTTATAGCGTATCAGTTAAGTACGGCTATTAAAAAACAATAAAACTGTTTTAAATTTCCAATTTTGAGAAATCTTTTGAAATGCGCCTAGCAAAGGCCGATAAGCTATGTAGTAAAATCTCTGTCGAATTGAGCTCCTTAATTAAGTAATCTCCATCGATTTATTATGTCCAGTCACTTACCTAACTCGAGTCTACAAGCCCTTACAACTTTGAAGAAGAAGGTTTCAGTTGTCCTACTCTGGGAAATCTTATAAATGTCTAATTAGGAATTTTTGTTTGTCATTTCGTTCACTATTTCAATAGGAATCAAGATTAAATTGACTGACTGTTTATGAAGTCGTTTTGGGTCTAGACTTGCAACCACGAAACATAACACTATGCAACGAATTTGATCATAATGAAAGGCTTATGTCTAACAGATACTTTTTCGTGTAAATTTGGGGTCACTGATTTCGAATCCGGAAACAGTTTTGGATTTTCTAGCACTCTTTTCGAATTATGGCTATTCTAAAAAATTTGATATTGCGAGATTTTGAAGTCTTCTCTGGGTGTGCCAGAATTCTCTTTTAACCAAATTTCAACCCAATTGCAATATATTAATTTATTTAATTTGGTATGCCAGATACAATTTAAACCGATTTTCAGCCAAAAAGCCATTCGACAATATGCCAGAAATATCTTGCACAGCTTGGGAAATGAAACAAGAAGACATCTAGCCAAAGAGTTTTATACAAGATACCGTCTAGAGATTTCCGACACACCCCTGATTGTGATTCTCCGTGAGTTATCGCTATAAAAAAAACGTCAATTACACTATGCAACACAAAAAAAAACCTATGTCTAAAACTTAGCTTTTCCGGTAAGTTTCGGATCGCTGATTTCGAATCTGGAAACCGTTTTGGATTATGTAGCACCGCTTCGAGTTATCGCTATTTCCAAAAATTCGAGATTTAGAAGGTTGCGAAGTCAGTAAATCTCATATACCTTGGGATCCTTCCTAACGATCAAGAAGAATTGTAACTTGAGTTAAAGGTATTTTGATATTAAATCATTGTCTCTCAGACAGTTTTGGTCAATCTTTATTGAAAGTTACAAGGTTACAGTTACTCCAAATAAATTAAGTCAACAACTAAAAAAAATTTGAATAGTTTATTTGTGGATTTGATACATTTCGTTATATTTTAACACCAATTTGAGCAAAATCGGTAGCGAAATGGAGAAGTTATTAAAGAATAAATGCCACGATCAACAATTTTTTTTGAATTTCCGTACAAAAAAAAAATATGAAAACGCTGGAGTAAAGCATACCTTTTCCGGTAAATTTGGAGTCGCTGATTTCAAATCCAAAAATCATTTTGAGTTATCTCAAACGGTTTTTGAATTATTCATCTTGATCGGTAGGAAGGTTCCCAAGATATATGAGATTTACTGACTTCGCAACTTTCGAAATCTTGAAATAGCGATAATTCGAAAACGGTGCTACAAAATCCAAAATGGTTTTCGGATACAAATTCAGCGACCCAAAATTTACCGGTAAAGGTATGTTTTAGTCATAGGTTTATCATTGAGGTCAAATTTGTTGCATAGTGTTCATATCATCATTCATATCTGTCAGCGCGACACTGGAATACAGAACACTTTGTGCAGCTCTTAAGCGTGTACTCAAAGCAGCAGTCACACATCTCTCACGCTCTCTCGTTCACACAAATCTTGGCACCTGGAAGAAGAAGAGTGAGCGTACCTTGTATTATAATACCATTAAAGCTTTGCTTGTCTCACAAACAAATAGCTTTAAGCGTAGCTTTTTAAGAACTTATCTAGTAACTGTGCACTAATCCTATCTCTCTATCTCTCTCTTATTATTATTATTATTATTATTATTAAGTCAGCTGTGTTTTTTGACAATTGTTGTACATTTGTTTTTCTCTATTTCTATTCTTTTATTTATAGCTTTCAAGCTAAAACTAATGCAAAGCTAATGTAGAAAATACAAAAAAAAACCCAATACAACAGCAACAACTTTAGCAACAACAACAAAAACTTGAAACAAAAAAAAACAAAACTAAACTGTAAATTGGTAACAACACCAACAACAACAACAATAGCAAGCCAAGTTGCCGCCAACAACAACAAAAACAACAACAACTGCAAAACTTAAAGCCGCTCAAGTAGTTTTTGAACAACAACAACAACAACAAAAACCGGCACCGAAAGTTTGATTTTTTTTCTGTACTTACAATTTGTTTGTGCGTTGTTACTTGCCGCAAAGTTGTTTCTTTTTTGCATAGTAGACTTTTAGGCGCCACCTAACTGAGGCACACACACACACACGTACACACACACACACACACACAGACACGTACACACACACGTACAAATACCGAGTAGCAACAAAATCATCAAACACCACGTACCATATGAGCCTGAAAAAGATCAAGAAACGCGACACCGACTTATGACTGGTGCGCAACAAGGGCATCGGCATCGGCGCCGGCGTCGGCGTTGGCGTCATGGCCGGCAGTGGCAGTCGCTACAAGGTGACGGCGCGTTGTGTGCCAGAAGTGAGCATAACCATGGCTCAACAACAAGAGCAACAACAACAGCAACAACAACAGCAACAACTACATGAAGCACCGAACAACTCACAACAACAAACTCAAGCTCAAGCCAAACATTTTAGTCTACTGCGCAGCAGATCTCAGCCCACATCTAACAGCATTTTCTCGCCAGGCTTAGTCAAACCCTTAGCCACTGTGGGCGGCGTCACTTTGGTCGAGGAGGAGGATTTCAGCGTAGCTGCAGAGTCAAGGCCTACGTCTAGCAACGGCAACGGCAACGGCAACAACGGCGCCATTTTGTCCAACAAGAATGTGCTGCAAAGGCAGCAGGCCACCACTGTGCAGCATGAGGAGCAGCCGCTGCCCACCAGCAGCACCGCAGCAGCAGCAGCCGCAACAACAACACTAGCTGGCGTTGTACCCACACAGGAGCCCAACGAACTGACGCCTTTGGTAAGCAGCGCCGAGGAACCACAGCCCGCAACTGCCGCTGCACCGTTAGTCAGCACCACTTACAGCCACAACTCAAAGACCACACGCTCCTGGCCGGTCATCTATCGTAATCCGCAGCATTGTGACTACGAGGCGCTTTACGTGCAACAACAGCCACCAAGTGCGTCAACCTTCAACCAGAACTGCTACTCGAATCAGTTCAAGCAGTCGATTGTCTACTCCTCCAGCAATGAGGATTTGGCTGCCGCTGAGCAGCATTTAGGTGAACCGAATAGCGCCCCTACACCATCCTCCGCCAAGCAGACCACCTGCTATTACTTTGCGCCACGCCGGCACAATAGCATTTACGAGCATCCTTCGGCCGTCGTTGGCGGTTCGCTACAATTTGACGCTTGCACGGCCAGCGCAGCGGCCACCACTGCTGCCGCAGCCGCGGCAGTGGAAAGTCTGCGACGCAGCAACAGCATCTTGTTGAGGCAAAACAGCTGCGCCAAGATTATACAGCGACGCGGCAGTGCAGTCGCGCTAGATACGCCCACCTCGCTTAGTTCACATATGGATGCGGGCAGTGGCGGCGCTGCTGGCGCCTGTTGTACCAGCTGTTGCATGGGTCCGCCACCGGTGCTCTTTCTATTTGTGACGCTGCTCATGACCACCAGTGCCACGGCCATGCTGTGTGCTGCGATTATGACTGATCACTGGGAGCATGTGACATGGGATAGGAACAGCTTGGATCGTTATACAAATCGCTCGGGCTTGCACTTGGAGTGGCTGCTGGACGAGCAGGTGGCCATGCTAAAGCCGGATAAGCGAGGTAAGTAACAAGGCATAGATTTGTGTAGTGTATGCTTCTTTTGCAAAAATGATCGGCGTATATAGCCATGACCGGACCTTACGGAGACCATGAAAGCTTTTGAGCGCATATGGATTTTACTCTCGACCTGGTTATCCCTGCTTTTAAACAAAGTTGATCTTTGACCTTTTATCGCCCAATCATACTCAAATGATCATCATTATTTCAAACGTTTCGAGTTTGTAGTAAAACTTTTTGAAAATAAACTGCTTATTGCGCAGCGTGAAGTTCACCTTGATTGAGAGAGCCCTCAGCAACCAACCACGACACACCATTAAGTTCAGCGGCCAAAAGAGCCAGCAATGCCTCCTCTGTACTTCTAATGGCTACAGAATCATTCTGTGATCTCTCCCCCAGAACAACACATCGGATATTGCATGTTCTACTTATAGACTTTTGACAAAGAAGTTCCTCCTTAACACTGCCTATAGTGTCGATATTTTGAGTTCTTCATCCTAGAGTTGCAAGCTGTATTCCGTTCACCCACCTGCTGAGTAATGGGCCAAACATTGTGTTTATCCAAATACAAGGTCAAAAGTAAGTTTTAGCATCCAAAAAGTGGACAAGCACATTGAATATTAAAGAGTATTTTCTATGTTTTGCTATGTCTGCTTCTTGACTGGCCATGAGAAACCGTTTCCGGGTAGCGGTCTGATGTAGGGCACTTCCCTAGGGGTCTCTACTCCCTTTCTCTCCTTCCTTCCGGAGATACGTCCTTTTCTCAAAAGCCGCAATGAGAGCCGTACATTTTTATATTCTTAAAACATTTGTGTTGCAAGATTGTACAACTTGAATTTTTCCACAGCTGACCATCGCTTTCGTCGCGATGGAGTGTTCCTCGTACCCATGCATGGCGGCATCTGGACATTATGCATAGATTTGCCCATATCCAAACTGCAGGAGCTACGAAAACATCCGAAATTTCCACGCGGCGCGCCACCCTGTGTCAACTATCTGGCCGGTTCCATGGAGAATGCGCGCGGAGAGGAGCAACGCAACGATTGGCAGCACAGTGAGTCACAGGTCACACTGCAGCCGCATCTGAGTACGTATGGTACAATCTACGATAAACCGATAACGATTACATGTTTTCACTGTCTGTTCTCTTTGTCACACGCACAAATGTAACTCTTGAAAACCTTTACAATTTGTAGTACTTTTTCCATAACTAACTTAGTATTTAACTTCTTTAAGACTTAAATTTTACACACTTTTGTTGCTTTGTAGCATTGTTTACTTTTATTAATTAATTTTTATGCCTTTTATTTTCAAGTATAAAATATTATCAATATCAATTTATAGCTTAGTACTAATTGTGATTGTAACTTACAGACTTAGGAAAAATCTTGTAGATAAAACAGTAAACAAAAAGCATAAATAGTACAAATGTAATAGTGTGTGTGTGTGTTGTGGTTGGCTTAGAAGAGCAGCACGGAGTTCTCTATGTGTGTGTGTGTGTGTGTGTGTGTGTGTATGATTTAATGAATTTAAGTAGTTGATGTGCATTGGTCCAACTGGAATGTGCTGGGCATTCTAGACTGCCGCACGCTTAGCAGGCGAGCACACGGCCTCGGCCTCCGAATTGGGCTCCTCTGGCTTTTTGCGCTTGATCAAATGTGTAATGTCTGTGGGCTTGGAGGAGCTGCTTATAGTTGAGCTGGAGGATGTAGCAGCTGCAGCCTTGGCAGAAGTGGAACTGCTAGTAGCATCGGCTGCAGCTCCATTGGTGGACACAGTTGAGGTTGAGGAGGCAGCATCGCCGCTGCTCATGGGCTTGATATAGCTATCCAAAGCAGCGCGCACCTCGGCTATGTTCTGCAAGCAACATTTTGTACACATATTAGAAACCAAGCAGTAAGCATTGAGCTGCTGTGCATATTTACCTGCGCCTGCATTTCCTCAATCTCTTGTATTTTGGCCAAAATTTCCTGCTTGGTTTCCTCTAGATCCAGCACAGTATTCTTTTCGCGCTCACTGGGCGTCTCCTTGGCCTGCATCTCAGCTATCTCCTCTTCAATCAAAACACTTGAATTACGCAGGGCAGCAGCGGCCTCCTTGTTCAACTGCTGCGTCAAGTAGGTCAATCCAATCTTATAGTGCAGCTCAGCTAAAATGCGACGATTCTTTGCGGGCAGTTCCGCGTGTATTTTCAAGGCCTTCTCTGTACGGAAAACATGCAACAACAATATATAATTAATACCATTTGAGCTTACAAGCCACAGCACTTACCATAATCCTCACGTGCTCCATCCAATATGCCATTTTCCAACTCTATATTGGCCAGCTCGGTTTGCACATCGGCCAAATAGGGTAAGCCGCTTAGACCCTGGCGCGCGAAAATCTTGGCAGCTGCTTCGAGTATCTCCCAAGCTAGCTGCAAGCTGCCATTGCCGCCCTCTTCGTTTTCATCCTCTGGCTGCTCTTCTTCAGTGGCCACACTAGCAGTTGCTCCATTGCTAGTGCTGGCAGTTGCTTCACCATTTGAGGTGCTCGGGCGTTCATCATCGTGTTTGGCAGCTTTGCCATTGCTGCTGGCGGTGGCATCTGCATCGGCGGCAACGCTGCTGCTTACCTCAGCTACGCCCGTGGGCTTGGTGACGCACGTGTTCTTGTCATCATCAGCTGTAGAATCGGCTTCATCATCAGCACGCTCCTTAATGTCAGCCAACTTTTTGCCAGAGCCATTGGCTGCTGCTTTTTCTGCGTCAGGCTTGCCAGCTTCTGGCATTTCCTCATCATCTTCTTCATCATCATCAACTTCCTCCTCGTCATCGTTGGCCTCATCGGGCACATCGATCACTTTGTTCTCATCCAGAGCCAACGCAATCAGCGACTTGGCGTAACTGCAGTGAATCAAAGCGATTTCATAAGCAACGAATTACATTACATTGTACAATTTCCGACTACTTACAGCAACAGTGGCTGACCCAGCTCATCGGCCAGCTCACCATAGAGCTCCTCGTACAGCGAACAAACCTGGCTTAGCTCATCGGCTGCCTCGTCATAGCTCTTTACCAGAAAGTTGCGTGAGCCCTGACTGTAAAGCTCCTTGGCTTTGAGTATTTTCTCGGCACGTTCCTGCTCTGCCTTGGCTGCATCTAATGCTGGCTTAACAGCGTCTGCAGCTGCATCCGGTGTGGTATCGGCAGCGGCGGGCTCAACTAGAGCCGCTTTTAGTGGAGCTTCATCAGCTGCGGCTTTTATGACAATTGCTTCGGCTTCAGCGGACATTGTTGTAGCTGCGCAAAGAAAGAAAAGATTATTATTATATGTTGCATTTTTAATAGCATGTTTGAGTTATTCTTTTTGTTTTGATTATAACTGGGCTCCACCCCCTGCTCGCTTCACTTGTCAATCCCGTGCTACTAACAAAAGGACTCCGGGTTTTCGTGCTAAACAAATCTATTCTCTATCTATTTTCCCACGACTCAGAAGACAACTCAACAATAGCAATATTCTGATGAGCACTGCAGTTTATAGCAAAATCGTAAGGTAAAGATACCCTACGTTTGAAGGAGGCCCACATGCAGCACGGATTGTAAGCTTTCTTTTAGCAGTAGCTAATCAATCAATTCTTCGCTCGTTCGTAGAGCATGCATTGCACCAACGCGATTCGCAACATCTCATAATCGTACCATAGTAATGCTGGTAAATCAGGATTAAACCTGCGCTAAACCTTGATAACTTAATCTTATTGTCTCAGTTTGGTGTCAATCGGAGCTGTAGTAAAACTTTTGTATATCTATCTCTTCATAACGAGCTGAGCAAGCAGGTGGCGGAGCCCCCTAGTACTAGATATAAGTTTCTCACTTAATTAATTTGTAGCACAACTTAATTTAAGGAATTGGCTCATTAAATTATTTATATCCTGCACCATTAAGAATATTTGTAGGTTGTACCCTAGACGTCACTAGATGTATGTAGACCACTACACCAAGTGCAATTTATTCTTTCGAAATTCTTTTAAAGCAATTTGCTTGCTTCACCCACACATACACACCAATCCCCACTGAGCACTTTCTCAACACACACACAAACTATTCCATTCCATTCATCTAGCTTAAAAGTGCTTTACACTAACCAACAAAAGCAACGCAAATTTCACTAGTCATTACAACAAATCCAATCCAAAGCAAAGCAATCCTTGATTGTATAACAAAAATCAGGTGTAAAGTTAAATCAGATGGAAGAAAGTTACAATACTCTTTCCGAATTCATGGGAAACTTTTATAACATTCGGCAGGATAAATTCCAAAAGAAATAATCGAAATTTGTTCCGAAGAGATGTTTCTTTATTCTCTGATAATTATTACTTGGCTTTCTAAAAATCGTTTATTGAAAATTGTGTACTGCGGTCCGGCTCATATATTAGATTAGATTTGTGGTGCGATGGCTCCCTATTAACACAATCTGCCGGACTCCCGTAGCAAGACGAGAAGACTGTGTAAGGGAGGCGTATACACCTCACTCATGTTGCGTGTATCACTTCCCGAAATGCACATAAGTGAAACATTTGAATGTCGACGACAGTTCGTCCTGTGTTACGGCAGTCTATAAATCCGTTTCGAATTAAGCGTCAGCACTTTCTAATACACTTGAAACCTGCCACAAACTTCCTGACAAAGTTAATTCACCCCAAATTCATTAAAAAACTAGAAGAAAAAATGTAACTGACAGTTGTCCTTGAACGTCCGTGTCGTCGTTGATAAATTCAAGGAGCAAAACAGAGCAACTTTTTAGTAATTACTATTACTACAACCCACAAACCAAAGCCACGCTATGTAGCTTGGCCATATATCCCACCATGTATGTACTATGTATCTATGAACACAGATAGAGCGCTACAACATGAATGATTCATGTCCACGTGGAGCACTGAACACAACCACAATATCAATGTTGCCGCCGGAATCGGGTGAGACAAGGGCTGGAAAATGGGTCATCATGTGGTTGAGGCTAAACGTTCAACGCTTTGCCAATCTCTAACCATGTACTATGTGGTCTGTAACTGCGTTGTAATCCGCAATTGCCACTTTGTGTTTTGTTGAGTTAGTTTCTGCGGCGAGTAGCTCAACTAGGATTTAATTGCCATATATTGTAGTCTCTATGGGGTAATTGGTTTTACAGGTGTTCCAATTGAGCGTATTATGTGCAGGAGAAGCCTATTATTTTCAGTGCCACAATGGCTCATGGGATAAACATTTGAAATTTTTGGGGTTAATTGTAATTGACTTGCAGGAGAGATAGCAAAGTTTCAGTCAATTAGCTAAACTCATAAGCCTTTTGGCAATTTTTGTGGAGTATCTTTTTGGAAAAGTTGGAAAACTATAAAGCTTGGAATGTATAATTCAGTCAATCGCTTGTGGGGTTAGGTTGTAAAATAAGTTGATTCGAACCAATAGCGTAGAATTGTGGAGATTTATGAAAAAACAAGCCTACGACTGGGACAAAGCCTTCAAGGATGGTCAAGTGACCGTCGAAGACATGCCCTCGTTTCCAAAACTAAAGTTGCCACTCCGTGGAACCCGTTCGACACAATTGAGGCCATAAAAAAAATTCGGCGATCGACGCCTGCAACCCATGTTTATCGCTTCAAAAGGGGCATATTTTGAAGGAGACAAAATGAATATCGAGAAAGATTACAAATTTTGCGTTTTATTTACAATTTCCGGAAACTTTATTGTCACAATGTATAGTGGCGTCACAAGAAAAAAGGTAAATTGCGTCAAGGGGCGAGTCCGAAAAGAACGTAAACATTGCTTAGAGATGACAAGGCAAACACTCAAGAGTAAGATGTAAAGCTGGCTTAAAAATCGCTGCAACTGTTTGGCTTTAATAGCTTTGGGTAGCTCATAGTTAAATTCAAAGCAGGATGAGACTGAGATGAACAGAATTGAAGAGAAGCGGATCATTTTTAAGCGCTCAGAAATTGGTGTCTTGAAAATGTAGGTTCGTGCGGTCAGTTTGGAGCGCGTTTCTTAGAAACTGTACCATCAGCATTGCTGTTTATTCAAACAGTAGTCACTCTGAGTTTGGGAACGTCAACAGTTTCTTTGGAACTGCCTTGTACATCGTTCACAGTGGCCTTTTACTATCATTCCAATTTTGTCCCGTTATTGCCCTGTCAAGTCATGCGTTAGATTCGTAACACTTCACTAGCTCCTCAATCCTTACTATATCCTTAACCTTCACGCTCTCACATAATTGCACTGCTTTAGCTCTTGATCTCTTAATATCTTATTGTCCATAACATTAAACAAATTCCAAGCAACTAATTCCCATACAATGAATTTCTCTAGGAATGCAAAACCTTTCCATATCCTGCTCACTAGTTTGCCTCATCATATTAGGCAGCGCCGCTTTGGTCGGCGCCTTTGGAGTTTGTCAGCGTCAAATTAGTGCCATACTCATTACAGGAGTCATGTATTTGTTGGCAGGTAAGTTGCATTGCATAAGTCTACGAGTTCACCAATGATATTCACAAGTCTTTCGATTTCAGCACTCTTTGCGCTTTTTACGCTCATGATTATACACTTTAAACGGCAGCAGGGCCGTCCCATGCTCGACAGCGACTATGATGGCACCGTCGATGGCATTGTTGCACGTCCTGGCGGTGTGGCCATTATGGCCAAGCCACTGCTGGGCGCGCGCATATTCCTAACATCCTGGAGTTTGGATTTGGGCTGGGGCGGTGTGGTGCTCTGTGCCATTACATCAGTATTGTGGATACTCTTGTCAAAGATCATGCGCTACAATCCCTTTTCGGCGCTCATGATTTAGCTAAACGCCTTGCCGCTCGGCGGCTATGGCTATGGATATGCCAGCTATGGCAGCACTAGCAGCAGCAGCGGCAGTGCCAGCTTTTTGCTGACTCCAGCCATGTCGTCGATGCGGCAAACGGAACACCGTGACAAGGGCAAATACATATTGTAAGGCGTTAGGGAAGGCAAGATCTTGAAATCTTTAATGGACACGTTTTTACTTAAGTTTATTTCAACTAAAAATTCCGGTGTTCTTTAATTTGTTGGGAGGAAGTGGTGAAAGCTGAACTAAAATGACTTGTTCCTATAATATATAAGCTATATGGAGCAAGAAGCAAAAAGATGGTGGTAAAAGTCAACAGCTGGTATGAGGTTTTTTGTACACCTTTCGGTTTTCAGTTAATTAGGAGTGAATTTTTGTGAAGGCGTTATAATCAGTGCGTCGAACCGAACTGCGACCGGTATTGAACGCTAAACACGTTTTCTAGCTAGTTAGAAGTTACTCCGACAACGGACAAATACATATTATTGAGCAAAATCGAAAAGAAGACGTTAAAGGAATGTTTAAAAAAAAAATGTTAAATAGTGCAATTTCTAACTTGTATTTGTTTAAAAAATTTTAATGCCTGAGCTCTTAAATTAGTTGGGAGTTGTTCGGGAATACATGTAGCTAATGCAGAACCAACAGCGATTGCCTTGTTCTTATACTATATATAATTATACACGGATTATATAAACCTATATATATGTTATATACTAAATTTAATTATTCTTATACTATACATACATACATACATATATGCATTGCATTGTGTTTCTTACCTAATGTAAATGAAATTTACAACACAATTTATGACTCTCTATTTACAACAAATCAAAACTTTTTGTATAAATTTAAATTTAAACGTTTCTACACACAAACACACACACACACATATTGTATGTAAGTTATTTATTTACAAAACACAACAAAAAAAAACCGTATGTGCTTTTGCTTAAGACACAATTTGAAGCGCTTGGTTCAAATTTGCTTATCTATTATAAAAAAAAATCAATGTCTAGCTTTAAAACAAGTTAACTAGAGAAGTTAATGCAAATCTAACAAAAAGTACAGTTGTGCAGAAAAGATGGCTAAATCAAAATAGCAACCCAACAAAAACATTACCAAACGAAATATCAAAAACTAAAATAGAATGCTTTAAAATATGGTTAAAAAATACCAAGTTAAATATAAAAATATCGTAAAAAACAAAAAATGCTGCAAGTATAAAATATAATAATTGTATTTTTATGCAAACGCTTTGCCTTAAATGAAATGTATTTAAATACAAAAACCATTTCTTTTCAAAAGTAAAATACTTGCGTTTTTAAACTGGAATGGTAAAAGATTTGGTAAGTTTTTCTACTAGATTAAACGGATTGTTTTCGTTCAAAGAAAATTATCGTTGTTCTTCCCGGAACTTTCTGCGTGTCTCCTAATTCTCGTTTATAATAACAACTCCCACACATCAACCGACACAAGAGGCTTTTTGGGGCAACTAAAACGTCGAATTACTTTATCATCCGGCGCAAAGCATATGAATTACAAGTTAAGACTCGTCTGCCGGCTAAGGTGGAACATTTTTCGAGACTTCGGAGATACCTCATTCGGATTGGCAAGTGTTTCGGAAATTGCTTCGAGTGTATCGGTTTTCGTGGAGAAACAATAAAACCGTTTTTGACCAAATATCTTTGTTCTTGTGCTCATTCCCGAAATGCAAAAGTCAGAATTATTAAAATCGTTTGAGAAGAATAGTATTTAACCCATTTCCTGCCACTGTACCTGATTGGGTACAGAAAATCAAAGTACAAAAATTTGATGCAGGCAGTCGGGACGGTGCCCGACAGTGGGATACTCTATTTTTTCCCTGAAAATCTAATTTCATGCAAATTTTTGTACCAATGCGTTGAAGGGTTTGGGCGTAATAATGGATGGTGCGGAAAAAAGTCAAAATTGTTTGGTTTATAAGCCTAACGTACCGCATTTGGTTGACATAAATGTTAACTTTAACATTTTTGTAGAAAGTGAAATTCTGTTACAGTTCATAGGAGAGGGGGCCTAAAATTGGCACATTATTAGCTATATCTTCTCAAGTTCTTACCCGATATGAATCATTTTTACACTACACATGCAGAGTAATAGTGTGCATAACTGTGCTAAGTTTCAATTGGCTAGCTTTTATGGTGTGGGTTAAAACCGCGAAAATCTGTCACGGGGGAAGGGGGTATCGACATAATTCGACAAACTTGTACTGAATAGGTATAATGCGCATCTTTTGTTAAAAAAATGATTGCTTTAGCTCGTTTTGCACTTTGTTTACAGGGTATAAAAAACAACAACAAAATACATTGTACACACAAACGTTGTTATTTCGTGTTTTCTTTTCTATGAAAGCGTTTATACGACGAAAGCTGAATGGAGCTAAGTGAAACATTTGGTTACAGAGAAGTCGTCGAATTTCGACGAAAGGGCGAACAATAGTAGTCTAGAAATCTGTTTCTCTAGCTCTTATAGTCTCCGAGAACGGTGCGACAACACGGACAGACAGACGGACGAGTCTATATCGACTCGAATATTGCTCCTGACCATTTTTGCCCATGGAACATACAGTGTGCCACGCCTCCTTCTGCTTGTTACATACAATGCACAAATCTATAATACCCTTTTACACTTTGTGTACAGGGTATAAAAAACTCAATGGATATTGGTCTTAAAGGGTCTCGGCCATTAATGGATTAAACGCACAAATGTCTAAAATACAACCTTGTCGCCTACAAACTTCATCAAAAAAACTACCTTCTTATTATATGATTATGCAAAAAGTAACAATAATCAAAATATCGTTTTGTTTTTTTGAAAAGTGTTAACAAGCAACACTGCGATATATTTTTGTGTACAACAAAATTTCATTAAATATTATATTGCGAATATTCAGCTAAATGCGAGCCGGTTCATTAACATTTGCCGCTTGTGGAAATAAATTAAACAAACATGCGAATGAACTCGCTAAAATTAAAAATAAAAATAAAAGTAAATATTAAAAAAAGAAAAGGGAAACATTTGCGACAATTTCAAATTTTGCAACGTTTTATGCGTGAGTTGAAAAATTTCTTTGGCTGCTGCTGCTGTTACCTTGCCAGCCAAAGTTAATAATAAAGGTATAAAGGTAATAAAAATAAGAGAGTAAGTGAGCAGAGAGTGAGCAGAGGCAGAGGGTGAGCAGAGCAAGACAAATAACTGTGCATTGGCTGCAAAGAACGCAGCAAACGACACTGTTTGCCGTTGGCCAAAAAAGCGCGGCGAAGTGCGACGAGGTAACTTGGGCTTGCAACACAACGCACAGTGGTCGAAAAGTCGCATTTAGCGAATTTAAATTTTTCATTTGCGCTATTTTTTCTTTATCGATAACAAATACAATCAAACTTGCTTAAGTTGGCTACTTAAAAATTTTTGGCCAACTTATGCAGGCCAACATATGAGGGTGTATCAGTTTTATATTGATTTTATGTTGTTTCTTTAATTTTGTCAACTTTATATAATGGTTTATGATTGTTTTTAACATCAAAATTTGTTTTAATCGTGTATGTTTATGTACTTTGACCATAAACTCAACTTATAATAATATGTATGTTGTTTCAAGGGTACTTGCTGTACATTATTCAAAATTGCATTTAAATTCTAATGTAACTTAAGAGAACCTTTTAAATTTGCTTATTTATAATAATTTTATTTATAAATAATATAATATAATATTTTAAATTTCCTATACAACATAAGTCTGATAAAATTTGGACCCGCTAAGTAAGTATGCAGTCGAGAAATTTACGAAAATACTTCAGTTACTCATATTTGAATATTATAATTTCAAAATATTATAAATTCATTTAGGTTCAATAAACCAAATTTAGCAATCAAATTGTTTTAAAGTAACCCCAAAGCGATGCAGTCTTGGAGTCATTGACAGAAAGACTCGGAATACCCAACAAATAAGAGAGGATCGAGAAAATGTAAAACCAAAGCAAGTTGGCAACGCAATCATAATATATATTACTTCATCCCAATTTTGCCCATTTTTGATCCTTCTCCAACAGGACGGCGGACATGAACAGAGTAGGCGGTCCACAGTTTCCACAGTTTTGCCATTTTAAGTTAGGTTTGTGCTTTTGCATTCTCTTAAGGAGATATAAATCAGTAGTGTCATATCTGCAAGCAGTGAACTATTTAAAGGGGTGTTCAGAGAATGAATATAATAATTAAAAAAAGCTTTCTTATATACATACATATGTGAAATTTTAGCCATAGCCAACCTCCCATGGCAAAAAGCTACCCACGCCACTAATGGCGAGTGATTCATTGCCTATCAGTCCCTTAAACACGCCAGTGTCTGTAAGAATCGTCAACTACCCAATATTAAACTAATAACTGTAACCTAAAGAGATTGCGATATTTAAATAACTAAATATTTATATACTAAACTGTATCAATGAGTCTTAAAAAAGTTAACCCCCCCCCCCCCCCCCCTCCCTCCATATAATCAAACATAATCAATTAGGTAACCCCCTCCCCGTTGGTGATGACGTTATATATGGACGGCCCCTTACATATTGGAATTATGTATGAACATACATAGTGGACATCATTTGGTTTATACCAATTAAATACTTTTCGCAAAAAAACTATTTTCGACTGTAAATTACATTTTGAAAATGAAACGAATTATTCAACTGATTTTTAAGCTAAGAGAGAATGTTCAAGGCGTATAAATTCTGTGACATATCTACAGCAACGCATGCAGATGAAATTGATAGGCATTTAAATTGAGACTCATCTTTGGCGTTATCATTTTCGTTGTGCACATCATTATCAATAAAGGTTTCAGATTGAATTCCTAACATGTATTCAGCTGGTCATAAATTTCAAGATTTTTCGCAGCATATGACTCTTTTAATGAACTAGGGAATAATGATGCTATGACAAGCTCTTTCAGCATGGTGGGATAAGTATACTTATGTCCCGCACTACATCTTCCAGCAATAAAAAGTGCAGCCGCCTTTTCTTAACTCAGCTGTCCAAGCTTCGCAAAAGTTTTCTTTTCTTGTAAAACTTCATTAATTTCATTTCTTTGATTTGATTTATATTCTCCGCTCAATTTTCGCATATCTGATACAAATATATACAAAAAATATCTATAGACATGTTGTTCTATCCTTTGTTCCTTTAACCGATAATGTATAGTAAGTCATCATTGTTTTCAATAATATAAATTTATTGCACACTGACTGTTTTTTGGTTGACAGATGACTGCCACAGCGCGGCATATTCTCAAAAACGGTTGCGAGGAAAATTAGAAGATATAAACGGTTGATATTGGTCAAAATCGAAAATATTATTTAAGATCGCCTATAATTACTGCATATCAAACATATGCGAAATGAATGCAGTTAGATCGCACTTTTCGACCACTGTGCAGCGCGCCAAATGAACGAAGCAGTAAGTGTGTGCGTATACACACATGCATACATATATATATATATATATGTATATATTCGCAAAGCGAATGCAAAAAAGCCATGTGCTTGCTTGTCTATTCTGCTTTTCGCGCGCTCCTAAACAATCACAAAATTACAAAATTCACACACAACAAGAAAATAAATTGCCATTACAAAACAACGCAAAAAAGTTCATTCACCTGTGTGTGTGTGTGTGTGTGTGTGTGTGTGTGTGTGTGTGCGCGTGTGTGTGTGAGTGCGCCCGCCATCGCCAGCAATGTTGCCGCCCGCGCCAACATGCCGGCAACAGGGCTTTGCATTTGTTATAAACTAAACAGAAAACAGTCGAAACATGTTGCGCATTTCATTTTTTTTTAAACAAATTTATATTGTCATCAAACAATTAAGAATTGTTTAGCACCAATAGAAATTTGCGATTTCGCGTGTCTTTTTGCATTTGTTTGTGCATGTGTGTGCGTGTGTGAGCGTGTCTGCATTGGCATTTGCTTAAAATAATAAGCACTTACTTGTTTAATATTGCTTTCAAAGCAACTAATAGTGTAGCACTTTTGTTATTTGTTGTGTTTGAGTTTAAACACTTTGAAATATATTTAACTTAATGCAGTTTAATAAAAATTTGCAAAAAACATTCACAACCGAGCCGCGCAATGCTAAAATGTAGAGCTGTGTCGTTCCGTGGGAAATGAGTTCAATTGAACGGTTCACTCAGCTGAGCTGGTTCCGTGCTGCTTGTTCAGTTTATTAGCTCTTGTCGTACATTCCATTGGTTCATTTGAACTGTTGTCCAATATGCAGCTGTTGTTCTTTTGTTCGTGTTATTTTTGCTTTTGTTGGCTACTAAAAATATGAAGCACATGCAAAAAGTAAACAGCTGAATGAACGCAAAATGGCTGATTTAGTTCATAAGTTCTAAAAGCACAACTGAACTAAACAAATAAATTGTTCATAAAAATGTGAATGGCATAATTTAAAAATAAATTGTTTTTAAATATTTGTGATGGGTAAAAAAGTAAACAAACAAAACAACAGAAATCAACCCGCAGCAAAAGACATTTTTCTCAATATTTCTTTTGTAACGAATTAATGGATAACCTTGCTTTTCATTAAAATTAATAAATTTTCCATAAAAATGTGAATGGCTTAATTTAAAAAAAAAATTGTTTTTCAATATTTGTGATAAAATATTTGATATATTTGGTAAAAAAAAATAAACAACAAACAAAGCAACAGAAATTTTGTGTTATTCCTTTTTAACGAATTAATGGATAACATTTCTTTTCATTAAAATAGTAACTTCGCTTTTTTTTTAAATGCTGCCAATTTGTTGCGTTTAAACTGCTTGCATAGTTTTCAGGTAGTAAAAAAAAAACACATTCAAAAACTCTGGCGACGCCGAATCACTAAATCCACCTCCGTGACTATAAAAAAAATTGTCAAGACAATTCAAGATTGTTTCTTGTGCAGCATTATAACATTTAAACAAACACACATTTAAGTGTACATTTCTTACTATTATATCTAATTGTAAATACAAAAATCCACTCTTACGGGGGTGTGCCTGAAATCTCTTTCAACCGAATTTCAACCCAAAGAAATTTTTCGGTATGCGAGCTATGTTTCTATAACGAATTTCAATCAAAAAGCAATTCGTCAATGTGCCGGAAATATCTTTGAAAGCATGGAAAATCTGACAAGTTTAGGAAAATTGCACTGAAACTTTAGGCAAAAACGTCTAGAGTTTTCTGGCACACCCCTGTTAAAGTCGTGTTAAGGGCAAGAAACATGCGTAGACAAAACCTTGTTTATCGAATTACAGGAACTCTATATTTATTATCGGCTGAGTCGTCATACCTTTAAACATCTACCTTGGGAGGAGTCAACTGAGGTTTTGTTAAAATTAGTAAGTGTAAACCAATTTTTGTGATGAAATAAATATAACGACCAATAAATCTCTTTTATGTGCTCAAGTTAAAAAAAAAATACTCAGTTGCAGCTGCATATCTAAAATAGCGACCGGTAGAACTGTCCTCTAAGTGTGCATATCGCTCATTTACTAGGAGACTGGCATAATTAAAAAAAAACCGAGATTTTTGAGTTAATGATGCAGAATTATTGCTTAATAAACTGTATAATCTGATCGTTGGAAGGGAATATGTTATTCGATTTCCCATTAGGCATAATTAAACATTTTTTTAAATTATGAATGCGAATGTTATTTCAAAAGAAATAACTAAATTTAAAGTAAATCAAACACATTTAAATTTATTAGATTAAAACTTACTTATAAGCTAGTAATTATTAATTCATTACAAAATTCCGTTTTGTAATATGTTTTCTAATTTGAAATGTGCAAACATCGATAAATTTCTAAGCTTTACAACAGCTACTGTTAACATATCGATAACATATCGATAAAGCAAACTGTTAAATTGAAATGTTGAAAGCATGTTAACGGAGCGTCAGCTGTGGGAAGCTAGCTGTCAATACATTTAGCTCATTCTCAGTTCTTGAATTTCTCGGTATACAACGGCTACGCGGACGGCGAATTGTGCATTCAAAGTAATTCTTTCGCTGCGTATAAATGGAAATCTTATAACGAAAAAATAGTTTAAAAAAAAAAAACACAAATAAACGACAAATTGCAACTGCAAAACCAAATACTTACTAGAAACGCGTAAAAAGTGTTAACAATAAGCAACTAGTACAAGTATTTTGACAAAATATAGAAAACACCCACCAACCCCGTTCGCTTGACAAATATTTATACGTACCACCGCCTTGCTCCGTGCGTATGTGGCGCCAGTACACTTAAATACTTAAATAAAAAAACGCTGTCAACATAAATGTGAGTAAATTTTTTTATGCTATAAAACTTTCTTTTGTATGTGTGTGAAATGTCTCTTATTGATTTTTGGACACTTGACCACTAAATTCGCCGCTTTGTTTTTGTTTTTGTCGTGTTTTGTTTTGTGCTCTGCTCCACTTTTCACTCCATTCGCATATGTAATTGTTTTGTATACATGAGTGAGTGTGTGTGTGTGCGTGCGTTTTATCATTCAACTTGGCCGTCGCACAGTGGATCCAACTGACATCTTTTTGGGCGAAAATCAATCAATTTTTTTTCAAAATTTCAAATGCATATAACAGAGAAGTGCTTAAGCTTCTGCGATACACTGCGATAAATAAGCTGTGTATAGAGGGAGCTTTAAAAAACGGTAGCAAAGTGCTGCAAATGTCTTATCCTTGCATGTCATGGAAAAATTCCAAGTTCTAAATTGTGCTTATTTTTCAACAAATCGTCCTCGTCCAAAGTTTGTCTATCTGCTGCACACATCTTGACAACAGATTTTCAAAATTTTAACGATTTATTAAGTAGGTGCAAGTATAAGACTCTTGGTGTATATAATATCGCTCGCTCTCTTCAGATCATATTTGTCGCAGTGTATCGCAGCAGCTTAAGGAATTCTCTGTTATATTCATTTTAAATTTTGAAAATATCTTTACTTACTCAAAAGTTATGATTTTCGCCGAAAAACAAGTCAGTTGGATCCACTGTGCGTCGTCGTCGTTCATTGTTGTCATTCCTTTTGTTTGCTTATTTTGGGGGTTGCTCCACAACCCGTTAGGTTTTGGCAGCTGGAGCGACTGATTCACCTGCTCTTTATGAGCAGCTGCAAGCTCTCAGCTGCGTCTCCGCTTTAAAGCTTGTCAATAACAGCGCAGCAACAAAAACAAAGGCAAACATGCGACTGAGTAATTACCGTGAAACAAAAACCGGTTTTTTTTTTGTTTTTGTTTTTCCTCAAAGCTCAAAAGTTATGAAAATTGTGTTAAAATTTTATTGTTTAACATGTGGCTGCTAAATGCAGCTAACTAATAATGCCAAGTGCTGCAAAATATGTATAATTAATAGTGAACTTATAAAATAAAAATGAACTGCGCTGTTAGGAACTAGTAAGTTTGCTTGCTTCATTTGCATTGTTCATTCTTATCTCGTAGAGTTCAGAAGCTATGCGAAGTTTTCAATCGTGTAATAGGGCGCAATTTCCCCAACTTGTCTTAAGAATTGCTGAATTCTATAATTAATAAAGTGAAAATTAAGCTTCGAAGGATTTCAGAGAAACAATTTAATCACTGAATCAATTCAAAATCATTTCTGCATACAAGTACATAAACTTTCGTCACAAGTTTTCTACCGTGAAGCAGATTTTTGTATTATTTTACGTATTTCATCATCAAATCAATTAGTTCAATGTCGTCAAATTCGATATCTGTAACAAACTGTCGCATGTCTCTGCACGAGATGGCCCAACAGTTCGTTATGAGCCTGATATGGGTACCAGGACATCGAGGTATCGAGGGTAATTGTATAGCTGACGAGCTTGCCAGACAAGGTACTGCCGCTCTTTCTCCCCTAGAAGTAGACGGCACGAGTATGCCTATGGCCACTTGTAAGCTTCAAATTAGGAATTGTATGGATTATAAATCAAATTGCTGTGTAACCAAACAAACTTGACCTAAAATAAATAAAAAACGTACAGTGGAGCTCTGTTCTCTAAACAGGGAGAGGTGTTCTATGGTTGTACGTTCCATCACGGGACATTGGCTAATTGGCGCTCATGCGGCCCGGCTCCGGGTCCCTTTCAATGACTATTGCAGGAGCAGTTGGGACAAGGAAGAGCTTGAAACGGTGGAGCATCTCTTCTGCTCTTGTCCGGCTCTCTGCAGGCGAGGATATAAACATTTAAGCAGATACTTCCTAAATAGTATTGCAAATCTGTCCGAAATAAGACTCAAAAAGATCGCAGACTTCATTGCTGCATTGGGATGGTCCCCCCTCTGATTCTGGATCTGATGATTAACGGGGAAGGAGTGAGCACCAGATCCTACGGTAGCACAACGTGCCGAAAGACGGCCTAGGAGCCATTCTAACTTACGTATTTCATTTTATTTAATTCTATGCCAACGTATTTTCAACTTTGTAAATTATATTTTAAAAGTTTTATAAATCTGAAGTGCACTGCTACGAAGTTCATTTGCATTGTTCATTCTTATCGCACACGATTATTAAAAAAATATATAAAAGTATAGTTCACTTGCATATTATGTGTTTACTTATATATAGGTGTATGTATTTTCATGGCGCATTTTCTTGGCATGCCAATGACTTGAAATACGTATTTAACAGCTTTCCAATAAAAATAAAACTTTTACACTTAAAGCGCAATCCAGACGTCGACAGCAATAACTGACGCCAGTTATGCCCCTTTGTTTTTTTCTGCTGCAATGTCAAAACTTCCCCCATTTATTGCCTGTGGCATTTCTAAAGTTGTGCTTCTTCTTGTTTCGCGTAACGGCACAATTTTCCAATTTCAGTGCAGCAGGGAAGATTATTTTTTCGTTTTTTCCGGTTTTTTTCGTAACCAACTGCCTTTTTATACAGTTGATGATAATGCTGATGACGCGCATAGCATAAGCCTGCACACACGTTCCAAGGATAACAGCCAACTACAAAGCTTACACTGAGGAGACAGACATGCACGAAAATCGATTGGGGTTTGTTTGTGTGTTGATGGAACACCTTGAAGAGAAGGCACAAAACGGAAGCAATACCTTGTGGCAGGGCGTGTGCATGGGCGTGGGTAGCTACTACCTCTACCACTACTACTACTTGTTGGTTGCACGCCAAGAACCCTTCTGGTTTTGAATGGGAGCAGCCCTATCGTGCTGGTTGTTGATGCATCACATGCGGCATATGTCAAACGGAAAAAAAAAACAGGAAATTCATTGTAAATTGTGTGTTGCAAGGTTGCAAAAAGTTGCTATAGAACTTTTTGTTGGAGCTGGTAAAATTTAAAGATATATTTAGGGCAACGAATTTAATATTTATTATTTACTATATTGATATCCACTTCTAAAGGCTAATATAGCATAAAGAATTCATCAAAAATCCATAATATTAAATTAAGATATTGACTGCGAAGATCAGAAAAGTATTAATCTAGCAAGTCGATTTTATAGAGTACAGTGAAATCAGTCTAGAACTGTCTACATTGGACAACCTGTCTGAATGGGACATTTTACGTGAAACCAAATAAATTTCACACAATGTTGAAATATTGTCTACCTTATAAATTGGAAACATTTTTGGTATTTTTAAGTCCAGTCCACTTGTAAAAAAATTGATAAAAGCCTTACAAAGTGCAGAGGAGCTACAAATTAAAACCTCTTCAGCAATGTAATAAGTGCCTTCAGTCATTTTTTTAGCGTCACAAAATGATTTTTAAAACGCTATGTACAGAAAAAATCTAACAAACAAATGATCTTAAATCAACCAAAACACACCGAAAATCTTTAAATTTCTATACTTTGAACACAAACACAAACAAAGACAAAAGTCTTCGAACCAAGTGTCTCTAATGTAGACAGTTGTCACTGCATATAAATTTCCGAAACGCCTCTAAATTCCTTCATTCATCTTTGAATTGAAACTTGTTACATGTTATCAAGATTGGATTCGATTGAAAATCGGTATTTACAAACATTTGAGATTACTGCTTCCAAATCCAAAATAAGTTTCGGAGTTTATTTTAAAAGAAATAATAATAGAAAGATTAGTAAAGTCGAAATTACTAAACTTATTGGAATAACACACTACATCGTCAACGACAACGCACGAACACAAAAACATCGCCAAATCGCCAGAAAAGTTGTCAGAGTTCTTAAATCGTCGAAAAACATAAACTAAAGATTTAAGTTTTTTGGCCAATCGCAATACTTTTTTGCGGAAAAGTAAAATGTGTCAATATCCATGAATCAAACTACGAGATTCCGGTTCCGAAAAAAAACTTTCTTGCCATTTGCCAAACGCTATTGCTTTACGTTTACAGATCTTTTTATTCCTTTTTGCAAGTGACTCAAACTGTTGCAAGGTGTGTTTGTTGGATTTGATTTTAGGTGAATTGTTTAAGTTGTTCGAAACTTGGAATACTTTGGTTTTCAAAGTTGCTGATTCGCTTTAGAGCTCAATAATGCTATTTCGCCCCCACTAGTTTTACATTTCCCCCGACATCTTAAAGCCACTTAAACAGTTACTTTCAAAAGAAAAATTCTGCAAGCTTGTAGCATGCCCACCCACTTGGGTTTACTGCTTTCTAACTACGCATAACTTTTCTATAGCAAGAAACTTGTACGCACTATGAAAAATTCTATAAACTATGACCAAGTACCCAACTGTGGCGCCAGCGTCTTAATTCAATCACTTTCGCTAGCAAGCCAAGAAAATTATGCTCCTGAAAGCTGCCAACAGCTGCATAGCCAGCGAACAACTTTGAACTATGTATGTATGTACAGTACATCATAAAAGTATACATATATTTACAGAATGCACTGTGGCATGGGGTTGCTGCTGTTTGTCTAGTCGCCAGACCGCCGTCTGGCTGGTTCACTGGCTGGCATCCAACCACTTGGCATACCCGGAGCAACAGCAGCAAAGCTAAGGGGGATGCTGCATGAAGTTTTGTAGGACTCCCATCCAATAACTGATGACTCGTCTGACTACCCTTTGTTGTCTCAGCAACGTTTTACACAATCTGTGGCATGCCATGTGGTATAGCGAGTATAGCTTGGAGTGCAGTATTTGCTTGGTGTATACTTAAAGCTAGTTCACTTCCAATGCATTAGCCTTATTTGATTTGCTGGTAAGAGATTTTACTATATAAAGAGTTATGTATATTATTTTGTGTGTTTGCTCAACATTTCATGGCTTGTTATTGTGGAGTAGTCAATGGTCATAAAACGTTATTGAGTTTTTGAACATTTGATTAGGGCAAAAAGAGTTAGAGTGGTTTCATATTACCGTGAGGGCTAGTCGGCTGGGTCATGCAATGCTAGAGGTCAAACCAATGTCGGATGGAGAAGAAATGTGGATGTGCATACAAGGTCTGGTGGTTTTTAAGAAGTGTCTTTAGTTTTAAATCTTATCAGTCCATATGAGCAACTAGCATGAATTGAGGCATGATTCATCTGCTTGAAATTAGCATGTTATTTCATTTTACATCATTTTTTGGATTTCTCCATGTGTCACCGTTTGTTATAAGCAGGCAATCGAAATTCAATTGAAATTGTAGTTTCGGCTGCAACTCCATATGCTTTGGTCATAGTTAAGAATCGGAATGCATTTCGGCAAGTTGTTAAAAGTTATCTAGCTGGACATGGGAATTTCGCTATTTCTGGAAATAAAGCTAAAAAAGAATCACACGTTCCAATTCGTTTTCGATTTCCTACCAACAAAAGTTTTAGAACTCTGCTTTTTATTTAAAGAAAAAAGTCGTCAAAAAATGCTTAAATTGCTCATTCATCAACCCAAATCGCAAAACCTATTTCGTGAGGCCCGTAGGTATATAAGTGTTGGCAAGTCTACAATCTTGAATAAGGCAATAATATTATTGCATCTTGATAAAAAATTATTTTGAACGGGAAAGAAAAATGACAAAGATTTGAGATACGCAAATGATATGCTGGGGTACCTTTCCACGTATATTTCAAGGAGAAGATAGTTCTGGCCGTTGTATTACAGCTTCCACAACATGAGTTAATACACTACATAATGCATAGAATTCCAGATCGACAATTGAGCAATAGTGCGAGTATTATGTGCTTCAAAACAAAGTACAATTTTCTATCGGCCTTTGTGAATATCGACTTACTGACTTCAAAGGATTAGAAGCCAACTTTCCGCTGCTGTAACTGTAACTGCATTGGTCATATTGCGGCGGAATGCAGGAAACAAAAACGGGAGATCGGAGTATGTTACGCCTGTGGTAAAATGGGCCATCATACTGCGATTTGCGAATGCCCGAATTCCAGCGATATTAAAGATGATGTTAAAGATACTGTTGGAGAAAATTTGGAAGAATGTTCAGGAGAAAAAAACGTTGAGGTTCTCAGGGCAGAAGCTCATGAAAAGGAAGTACAAAATCAGCTTTATAATGAAAAAATTTGCGAACAGTAAACTACAAAATGTAAATGTTTCAAAGAAACTGATGCCTAGATTTAAAGGACCTTATGGAGTAACGAAAAAACTTGAGAATGATCGATGTTCCAACATTCAAGAATGCCGTAGTCAGGTGTTTGGGCTGTACCTAATATGAAACTTTGGTTCGGTTCAGGTAAAAGGTCAAAGAAAATGTTAAATGAAAGGATAAATGGAAAGCCAAGTAAAAAGTTATATGAAAAGGCAAATGAAAAGTCGATAAGTTTAAATCATAAGAATAAATCCTAAAAATGAATGTCGCAATGATATGAATGAAAAAATGTTATAAAATAAGATATAACATAGGAATTATGTTAATAACCATAATACAAGAAGTAAAAGAAATTTGGCTGGGATAAGATGATGTTTTTTATCAGGATGGCCGAATCGTAGTAACATAGGAGATACACATGATAGTATCTATCTATATATAAAAATAAGTGTACATTTTGATGTGACCACTAACTGCGAATGCGTTTCGACCGATTTCAACCAAAAATTTAAGGGTAGGTTTGGGATTGTCTGTAGATGGTTTATGTGAAGTTTGAACGAATTCCAATAGATAGCGCCAAAGAGGAGGAGGTAGATGAAGAGGTAGATGCAAAGGATATAAAGATATTGGTATCAATATCCGCAGCTGGACTTAGTATCAGGAAGAGAGAGAGAGAAAGAGAAGGTAAAGAAACGGGAACGGGAAGAATTTATACAATGAATTAATTGACGGGTTTATTAACTCAACTTTCAGCTAGTTAAGTATATATACTTTTGAATAAATAATAAATAAGCAGTTTGTATTTGGAAGCCTTGTTCAACGGACGTGATTTAATGTTTATGCATAGACCGTCTTCATATTGCCCATCCATGGTGGGTACAAACCAATCTGAAAACATGCCAATCCGTTCGTTTGGTTTTCGTTTCTCAGCCCACAATAATCATATAATCATTAATAGATCAATATCCGATAATTAACTTTCATCTAAATTCCAAAAGGCGCACACACGCTAACAGATGTACATACAATTTTCCAGCTCATTTAAACCAATTTGCAACATTTATAGAACTCACTTTGATCAAGAGATAAGCGCACAAACCTTGAGCATGTATATACGGAATATTCTCTGTCAATTTTCAATGAAAAAAGTCAAAAATAACAACAAAAACAACAACAATGCAACGACCCAGTAAAGTTCATTGAATTTTGTTTAGTTGTTGTTTTTTTGCGGAGGGGTTTCAAGTTTCATCTAAGCACGCGACACACGAATCACGAATGATTAGTCAGCCAAATAATTCGACCATGGATGTCGGTCTGGCGCCTTCCCCAAGCAGCACTGATGACTAAGCTGGCCAAAAGGGAGCCCAGCACAGAAATCGGTATAAAATTCAAATTAAAGCAAATCGTCTAGGTGAACGTGAAACGGAAAGGAAGGCCCCAGCCGGATAGGGTCACTTAACCCGCTGCCAACAGACACTGACACCTGGCCACACTGGCCACAACGAAATGTCAGTGGGCAGCCATTTGACACCAACTGTAGTCTAGAAGTTAGAGTGAGGGAGAGACAGCGCGCGCGATTCAGGGACAGAGGCATTGAAGTTGTAGCTGGCTGTTTTTTCAATTACTACTGTAGGTTGCATTGAAGTTGCCTTTGTTGTAGGTTTGTTGCTGTTTGTTGTCTTTGTTGTACGGCAGTTCTTTGGCCGGGCCTTGACTTCTTTTGATTGGATACGCTGTCTGCTAACCGTTGTCTTTGTCATTATTAACATTTAATTTAATATTTAACTTGATTTTTTTGTTTTCTCTCTGAATTATTTAACTTAACTCTTTGGTTCCCTTGAACATCCTCCTGCTTCCACCCACACATTGTCTGTGTCTGTGCAAATTTGCATAGCTTTGGAGTAGTTGACTTTTTTGTTGTGTTTTTTCATTTCTTGCTGTGTACTCATTAATATGCCTGACAAGCCCAGCTCAAAACCCCAATAGGCTATGTCGAGGTTTACTTAATTTATTCATGTAGGATTTAGTTGGCTAAATGTGCTTCGTTTCTATGTAAATCTCTTGGTAGCTGCCACATCTATGACAAGAAAAGTTTCAATTTACAAATTGGTTGCAAAATAACAGATGGTTAATGCATTGTTTGAGCCAACATAATCCTCTGCCTGTGTTTCGCTTAAAGTCTTCTTGTCATTTTCTGTCAATTTTTTTAATGGCTAACTAGTTTTTAGTCGATTAGTGTACCAACAAAGAAAATACTCTTTATGGTGTGTATTTGCTTTCTTATATCGATATTAACAGTTTTTTTGATTAGTAAAAACATTGTTTTTTATAGTTTTTAAGAGAAATGAAGAAAAACGTTAACTATGTATTACCGGTTTACGGCCTAATGTAAATCTCTCCAACTTTTCGCGCGCCTTCTCCAATTGGTGATGCCAAAGTTAGCTTCGTCGCCTCCCTTCGACAACCTTTCTTACCTTGACGGAGAACACCAAGGTTCCAATCATCGGGCATGCTCTCATCTAGCCATATTCTGCAAAAGAGCTGGTGTATGCATGTTACCAACTCATTGCCTCCAGTCTTGAACAGCGCAGCAGACAGGTCATCTGCGCCAGCTGCTTTGTTGTTCTTGGGCGGCATTATGTATTAAGTACAGAAAGAATATATGTATGTATGTTATATTCTTGATTGGAACAATTTTTATACCCCCCACCCTAATGAGAGAGTGAGAGTATACTACTAATAACCAGAGATTCAAATCGTAACCGTTACCCAAAACAGTCGATTGATTGTTGCAGGGAACGGTTGGGATATCGACATGATTCGACAAACTTGATCTGCTTCCTGAAAAAGCGCATCTTTTTGTAAAATTGTTGCTTTAACTTTTATGTTCTGTGAGATTTCGAGACAAACACGGACATATAGAAAGACGAACATGGCTAAATCGGCTCGACTATTGCTACTGATCATTTTTACCCATGGAACTTATGGTCTGCCACGCCGTCTTTTACTCCACAAAGACAACCACCCCCTTCTCTCTGTCATACCTTCAGCTCATGAAAGAAAACGTGTTATATTACATATATTTAAGCAAGTGTTATAAGTTTTTAATATAAAAAGAGTTTTGAGAAAAGCTGTGAACCGCATAAATATTGTACTGCCTTTGGGCTTCATTGGTTTAGCTGCATGTTGAAGCGCCTTTGAATGCCAAACACCGCTTAAGGTCTCATTAAAATATTCTAATTAAAATTTCATGGAAAGCCATAGACACACACACGCAATCAAATCAAACACAACTCAGAATAGCAAACAACACCACAAAATGGGTTCTTTCACCTCGAAAAGTGGGCGTAAATTGCGTGTACAGTAAAGCAGCCCCCAATGGTATTTACAGTGCTTCCCCCAGCTTCAAAGAGTTGCTTAAATTGCCACATAATTGGCATTTGAGTGGATGCAATGCGTGGTGCGTGGTTGAGGCAAAAAAAGCAATTTGACATGGATTGCCACTTCCTGAATTAAATGCATGCAAAAACCAATTTACATTAATGCCTGACATACCACAAAGATGCTTGCAACACACAACACCACTGACCCCCAGTCAAATTAAAGAAAAGTTGGAGGGAGGGTGCATGTGGCAAGTATAAGAAGTTTCAGTTCTGTGTGTTTTTACCCTTACTAGTATATCAAAATTGCACTTTCACATGCAAGGCTCCAAAGACGTTATTTGAGGCTCCACAGGGACGCATTTATTTTACTTTTTACGAAAGCACCCAAAAATAACAACAACAACCAACATGGCGTTAAAAATGTGGCACCCTTGGGTACAACAACCTCTCGAATTGTTGCTTTTGTTGTTGTTGTTGTAGTTGTTTCAATGGCCCATTGCGATTGCAGCCGGCCCATTTCCGCCCGTGGTATGTTTTTCCACTGTTTTTTTTTTTTTTTTTGAGGTCATACTCGGAATGCGCCACTTGGCCCCATTTCCTTGATGCGTTTGTGCTAAAACATGGAACTATGTGTGTACTTGTATGCCGCAAATATACACTACAATGCTTAAATGTGGCAAGTCGCAATTGGGTTAAAATGAATGTACTTCCTTAGTGTGGCATCTTTTGTGACTGCAAAGTGTGAATTTATGGGCCAAACAGTTGGAATGCCAAAATGTTTCGGATAAATTGTGTCGTAATCTTCACCAAATACTTGCAACAAATAATTTCAAACTGATTTATGAACTTAATCTTATAGACTGCCCTCCTTCGTGGTCAATATATGATTAACTTTATTTGTCTTCTTTCTTAACCTACGATAACTATAAGTATGTACATCGAGATCTCTTAGCTGCTTAAACAGTAACATCGATAAGAAAAAGGAATGGCTTACACATACACTTACTACTACAATGCCAAGTAGATTTAAAATCGGATAACTTCATCATGTTTCTGTTTCATACAAGATATGCTGGCATGGTGCAAAGCACTCCTCCAGGCGCCTTAACTTCGAGCGACCCCTCTCCATTCGGTGATGCCAAAGCTAGTTCGCTCTCTACCTTTCCGTTGGAGCCAATTTTCGAAACACCTTTGCTACTCCGAATGCGGGACATACATAACATGTGTTTTGTACACATCAGCTGCTACTTCAGGTGAACATCAGGATCATACGTCGAATGACCCACTAACTTGACATTTTGGGTGCTCATAGATCTTGTGGGAGCCTATGTGTGAGAGATTGCATTGTCACGATAAAGGATCGTCTTTTTTTGGCGATTGGATTTCTTTAATTCTTCAAAACTTCGAAAAAAAAATAACATTATGCAACCAAAAAAAGGAGCTTATGTCCAAATCATACCTTTTCCGGTAAATTTTGGGTCGCAGATTTCGAATCCGGAAACAATTTTGGATTTTCTAGCACCATTTTCGAATTATCGCAATTTCAATATGAGATATGCTGACAAAGTAACTTATTTTGAAATAGCAATAATTCGAAAACGGTGATCGAAATCAGCGCCTTTTAGCCATAGGCCTATAATTGAGGCCAAATTTGTTGCAGAGTGTAATCAGAGCGTTTTGTGGAGAAGGCTACGGCAGTGCATTGTCAAATCAAATCAGCTTTCCGCTCTAGACATCTGGCCAAAGCAGACAGCATTGTCCTTCAACTGGCTATGTTGCGTATAAGTTTCAATATTACTTGTTATGACATCATATCAATATTTTCAACTTAAACTTAACACAACTCGTGACGCATAGCATTTAACCTGCGTTTATGGCCATCAGTTTCGTTTTTCTAATAACTTGGTCCTTGAACTTTTTCAATTCCCAGTGACATGGATCAACATTTCACTTTCATTTCAAAACTTTTGCCTATAAAGTGACATACAGCAATTTGAATTTGAATGACTTTTGACTTGCGCTAAGCTGCCACACAGAAACGCACACAAATGCAACATGAATGCATTCACATAGACAGCGTGTAGCATGCAACATAATCTTTTAGCAACTTGTCATCGTCGTCGCTTTCAATGAAGTGAAAAGTTTTCAAGTGCAAGTCAACCCAACCCAGACCAAGCCATCTAATCCAACAGAGTTATCTCCATATGCAACTGCTGGTTTGACTGGTGCATTTTTTATCATGCCCAAACCGCTTTCCATGCCCCCCGCCTTGTTGTTTACATTTCTTTGGCACGTTTCATCTCACTCCATGACATTAAAGTAAACACACAAGAGATAAATAAAAGAATTGAGTTGCTGCTTTTACTGTTCTTGCAGCTGAAATTGTGGCACAAGGTTGCTGCAAGTCTTTAGAAATTGTTATTTACTCATTTGCTTACTTGGTAATGGAGCTCGTGAAGAGCTTGGACAGTCAATAGCCTTGAGCTGTGGCAACTATATACACCTAAGTATCTAAGTGATACTTGAGCTACTTGACTATTTCTGCGCAGGCATTAGATTTAATTCGAGCCTGCAAGGGGTACTGCAATTTGTTCGCTTCGTACGCTTAATCTCGGTCAAAATCGACCAGTATATTTTGTTTGATTTGAAGAAGTTCTTCCATCCGTTGATCTCACTGGATTGACTGTTTGAATCAAATCAGTCTCACTCTCTCTCAGAGTTCTGTAGCCTGTCCGTTTCGCTCGTTAAGAACTTCTCTTCCTGATGACCCTGATTGCCAACTTTTGCCGAATATCACAAAAATTAGTACTTTTTGTTCACGGAGCTTCTTTGAACTCAAGTGCTCAGTCTGTTTGACATGGTCGTTGCCAAAGCGTACAGGGTAGAGAGCTGCACAACCATATACAAAATGTTTTGCAGGGTTTACCTAAGACTTTTCTTAAATCAGTGCTCCTATTCGAGAAGAAAAAAAAACTGGAAAAAACTGACTACAGAACCCATCAGAGTTCTTGAATATTAAAAAAGTTTCAATTTTGTAGAAACCAAGCTCTACCTTCGCTGAGCAGAGGCTTTTCAAGCCATGCAGAAACATCAAAATATATAACTTTTCTGTACTGCACAACAAGGCATATGTATTACAAGGTAAGAGCCATCATCAGCTCGCTCATTTTAAAGGGCCCTATTTTTCATTCTGGTGCAAACTTCAATTTGAGATGTTGTGTACATGCAAAAGTAGTGCCCCTTGCCGGCAGATGGTTCATACCTTGTAACACATATGCGTTGCTGTACAGTAGTGAAGTGTAACCGAAAGAACAGTCTAGTAAAGAGCCAAAGATATTACGGAGTACTTTCCACTCAAAGACTCCAAGGGCAACCAGCTGCGAGACAGCTCATTCAGCGCGTACAATCGAAAATGAACGAAGGTTCATGTCTTCAGCTTCTCCTCCGAGATCCTTTCAGACTTAGAACTTTTCTTTTTCTCCAATAAATTAAGGCAGCCCGAACACAGGTGATGCCAGTGGTCTTAACCGAAAAATCATAGTGGACCAACCTAGACGGCTACCCAAGCCTATCAGCCTTTTTCTGTAAATGAATTCAGTGCACGTAATCCAATACATTATACGAACAGAATTGAAATACGATGAGTATGATTCGAATTTAATTACAATGAGTTCGGAATTCATTGGTACCCTGTACACCATGCGCATTCAGCTTTATGGCCGACTTCGCTGAATTTCTGCGGCATACAATATCATTTCATCAAAAATGTGTTAATTTTACATATTTATAAGTTTAGCTTTAATTCTGTGTGTTCATTCCAAATACTTCTGCATATTGTCTAATTGTCTTTAAGTTAATTATAACCACAAAACATGCAACATCTGTGCAAATGTTTTTCTTTTGACTTCACAATATTTATTTATTGTTTTTGTTTACCGGAAGCTCAGTTAACAAAAAAAAAAAAAAAAAAAAGTAAAAGCAACAAACGCCAGTTGCCATATAAATCTTTCATGTGAATTGGCAGATTAAAATTGTTTGTGTATGGGTATGGGCACCATTAACCTCAGCATGAGGTAGGCGTTGCCAGTGCGTCTCCCTGGTGCCACTACTGGGTTATGTGTGCCATGTGTTGCTATAAATATGTAGATAGGAGCTATTTATAGGATCCCAGCAAGTTGCAAGCAGTACGAATGCTTTAGCCGGGGAATCCCAACTATAAAATGAGTTAGAAAAGTTTTGTTCATAAATTTTACTCAAATTATACAAAATGATTATATTTGACAAAGGCGTGAAAACAAATATCTATCGTTTGGTCGAAATTTTTGATTAATTACACTGATCCATACTAGTTCTGATTCAAGAATTCTGGCACTTCCTTCGCTCTTTACTGAACTTATCGGTCATTCCAAGGAAACGCCACAATAGCCAATAGTGATTTTTAAGTGCTCCCTTTTCTAAATTTACCTAATCCAATGCCATTCTTTCATATACCATTTTTCCATTCGATATTTATTTTTGCATCTTTTCTGATACAACTTTTGCGAACTCGAACAAAATGGAAGAAAAATAAGCGTTGAAAACATGGTTAAACAACATTGAGATGAATTTGATCATTCACGTCACGAAATAGTGATCATCTACAAAAGAAACACGGTGGATTACGTTGAAAACGACATGGGGGCTAAGTACTTACTTACTTAACTGGCCATAACAGCCCGTTACCGGGTTACGGCCTGATGTAAAGCTCTCCTCCAGGCGTCTCTGCTTTGCGCGATCCTTTTCCAATTGGTTATACCAAAGGTAGCTAGCGTACTCTCTACCTGGTCCTTCCAATGGTGACATGGTCTGCCCTTTCGTCGCTTCCCTTCGACAACCGCATTGAAGACCTTTATCGCAGGGGCTTCTTCATTCATACGCACAACATAGCCAGCGGAGCCGCTGGATTTTTATGCGCTTAGCTATATCAATGTCGTCGTAGAGTTCATAGAGTTCGTCGTTCCATCGTATGCGGTAGTCGTTGCCAACGCGTAGAGACCCAAAGATGTTACGGAGTTCTTTCCGCTCAAATATTCCTAGGGAATTTTCATCAGACTGCGACATCACCCATGCTTCAGCGCCATATAGCAAAACGGGAAGGATGAGCGTCTTATAGAGTGTTAGTTTCGTCTTGCGAGTGTAGTCTCTACTACTCATTCATCAATAGTGATTCTCCGCTTGATCTTAATGGGGACATCGTTCTTCATGGTGACGGTGGTGCTAAGGTAGACGAAATCCTTGACAACATCAAAAGTATAGCTTTCAACATCAATCTGAGAGTCCAACCGCTGTGTATCTCTACTCGAAGAAAGCATATACTTCGTCTTGCTCTCATTTACCACTAGACCCACCCTGGCAGATTCAATATTAATAGCCGGAGAGGCGTAAAGTAATTTTACGGATTTAGCATTCATATTTCCACTGCATAAACTTGGCTTCAGAGTGTATAAAATATTTAAAAACATAACTATAAAAGTCACTTAAAAATTTGTCATTATAGAAAAAGTTGACAAACAAAATCGTTTATATTTAAGTTCCGCATCAACATGAGCAGCAATAGGAGCAATCTTATTTTATTTTGGGCTACTGTTGGGACGATTATGGCTTGCATGATTCTCATAGCCATATTTTCGGGCTTTGAGCATGAAATCAAGAAATTCAAGACGCTGTTAGTAACAATGGTACTAGTGCTGCTCTTTCAGTACCTCCTTGGGGATCCCATAAAGTTTATTATCCTGTCCATAGATGCGGCCTGCTGGCCACCACAACAACGTAAATTTGCCTCGGATCGTGATTCCACGCAGCACAATCGCATTGATTATCTAAAGCTGCGGTTAAACAGTTTACGCTCCCAGCTGCTTATAACGGAGCAGCATCGCAATGAGAAGCTTAATGAGAAGTATAAGCATATTGCGCTGGATTTGTGGTTATATGGGAAATACTACTTCTTTCTGTTGTGTGTGGTGCTGGTAACACGGGATGCAACCGTATATTATAATACGCACAATATGAAGAGACTTTTTTATGAAAATCATACAGACTACTATGGCTTGAAGGAGGTTTATCATATAAATCAGTTGTTCGATTTCATAGAGTCATCGCTGATCAATGCTTTCAATCCAAATACTACCGGTTCAGGCGTATCCGGTTGGGTGCACGGTTCGCAAACGAAAATGTTGGGCGTTGTGCGTTTGCGGCAACTACGTTTGGTAAAAGAAGCTTTTGGTTTGGGTAATCCGCAATTTTCGGAGTTAGACTTTATGCCGGAGTGGCAGCTGCCATATCGTAGGTTGCACTATACGGACAAGTATTGGCGTATATATGAGCCGTGGCTGCCCATATCTAGCTCGTACGACTTTTTAGATGGTTTGCTCTTAAATTTTGATCATATTGGCCACTTTCAAAGATATCCGGAGTTGAAGGGTTATGTAGCGCTGCTGGCACGTAGCAGGGAGAATAGCCTGAAGGTGCTGGAGTATCTAACCGATTACAGATGGCTGTCACAAAATACTTCAGCCATATTTATGGACTTTACGCTTTATAATGTGGATATTAATATATTCAGTGTGTGCACTTTACGGGTGGAGCAGACACCATTTGGTGGCGTTATATCGGATGTGGAAATAGAGAGTGTCAAATTGCTGGAAAGTCTCGATCAAGTTACTTTCGTGGGATTGATGGTACTACTGCTATATATCATAGTGCTCATACAGTTTTCCAAAGCCCTGGTTTTAAAGCTATGGTATGAGCCCGCGGAGCTGAATAATAATATGTGGAATAAGCTGGATTTGCTCATATTTATGCTGAACATCTCTGTAGTAGCTTTGATTATTTTTCGAGAATGTCTGGTTTCGAACATGCTGCAAAAGGTTGAGGGCGCCAGTAAAATGGAATTCATCGATTTTCGACGTCCAACTCGTCTACATAATTGTACTACGATAATGGTGGGTTTTACAATATGCATAACCACGCTGCGTTTGTGGAAAGTGCTGCAGTTTTCCAGTGTTTTCCAACTTTTTACGAGCACACTTTATCTGGCTTGGCAAAGCGTTATGAGCACAGCCGTGGTCATAGGCATCTTTCTAATAGCTTTAGGTATAGCGCTGGTTACCATCAATGGCAATAATAGCTCCAATTTTAATCGACTGATTACTTGCATTGTTACCTGCATGTCCTTCTCATTTGGCTTTAGCTCACAGGTTAGTCCCGAGGATCTATTTCACGGCGGAAAAATGTTGGGCATTTTGCTCTATGGCATCTTGGCATTTGTTGTTGCGGTCTTATTGATTAACGTTTTCGTTGCAATCATAAATGATTACTTTACTACGGCGAAATTGATGCGGGATGAACGCTTTGTGCGCCATATTAATTTTGTAGAGTTTCTACGCGTCGAATATGCCGAATACTTTCGTTTCTTTCGTAAGCTGAGACTTTTCCGCAAAAAATATAACCCTCATCGTCGAACTGTTGCCGAAAATGTCAAAATTATTCTAGACGAGCGAGACATTCAACATAACAAAATTAGTAAATTGGAAGTTTTGACAACAAAACAGAAAAAAATGAAATCCGAAGTGGAACATGATGAATATAAGTGTCATATAGAACGTATGTATACTTTGGCTGCTATTATGCAAACCCAAATGGAGCTACTCGAACGCATACTTTTCGGTGAAAACGGAGAGCAGCAAGAAGAGGAATTACCGACACGAAGTTGAGAAGAGCTAGAAAAGTGATCGCCCAGCTTTACCATTATAACATTATCTTAAACTAACTTTAATGTTAACTAATACTAACTACAATGTAATACAAAAACAGACAAACATGATTTCAAGATGCTGTCCACATTTACTTTGCTACATCTGCAAACAGATCTTGCATCTTTTGACAAAGACGACATCTGTAGGCCTTCAAGTTGGTTTGTTTCACAAAGTTTTAGTTAATTTTCAACAGATTTTGGCTGTATGGTCCACAGTACATCCAAATGTCAAACATCAAATGTCAAACTTAGACCCAGACTGGAAAGTCAAGTTCTTTTAGACAGTTCCTCAACCATTTTATTGCCATCGATACCTCCAGAAGTCCGGTATAGACTCACTCTTTTGTAAGGCAAAGATTAGTTGAATCTCGTCTGTCACTCACTGACCATTACCTGTTCTTCAACCAAATTATTGCTATCAATACCTCCAGAAGTCTAGTGAAAGAACATCTCGTTGAGTCTCGTCTGTCACGCACTGAGCATTACCGACCCGCGAAGCTTCTCCAGGGACTTCAGCTCAGCCTTGATGTCACTGCCAATTTCCCTAACTAACACACACTACGTTCTTTCATGAATGCAAATCGTTGTATTCAGAAAATAGGAAGATTGCCATAAAAACGGTCGGCAAACTGACTGTCGGTCACGTGCAGCTTGAATTTTGCTCACGATATACAGCAGCACCAGTTCCACAGTTGTAGTCATCGCATGTGTAACGAGGCTGCCACTTGGGGTGGGTCAAAGATTTGGCAGCCCATTTTGAAATTGAAACGATTGGCCACCATTAAAGACCCTATTCGGCCCAAAAACATAGCAATCGGACGGAAAGGTAGCTAGTGTACCCTCTACCTGGTCCTTCCAACGGAGACATGGTCTGCCCCTACGTCGCCTCCCTTCAACAACCGCATTGAAGACTTTTCTCACGGGACCTTCTTCATCCAAAGGCAAAACACGGATTTTAATGCGCTTAGCTATATCAATATCGTTGTATATCAAGGTTGTCGTTGCCAACGCGTAGAGGGCCAAAAATCTTACTTATCTTCTTTATAGCCTTTCCCAATACATTCTCCAACAAAAGATTGAAGTCGCAGGAGAGGGCATCGCCTTGTCTGAAGCCACGCTTGCTATCAAAAGGCTCGGAAAAAAATAAAAAGAGACTATTGAAACTAATAAGATGGATTCCATTTCGAAAACCGACTCTCGATTAGAGCGATTTTTGGGATAGAATTTATAGGTCTTGCGTGACAAACTTCATGACACTTCTGGTATATCCCTTTCCTGGTAAATTACTATAAATATAGCTGTTTTTCTTTTTTGTTGATGCTTTTAGTTAAAATCCCGATCGAAATGTTTTTGTTTATACAATAATTCAAGTGAGCTTTTCTCCGCTCCCCAGCAACCTTATTTACGCAATTTCCACTTGGTGTTACAAATTAAATTTCACATTTTCTCGCTTGATTGGTTTTCAGTGTTGAAAATTTTCATGTTTATGTTGTTTTGTTTCTTTGTTTTCTCTAAACTGCATCAAAGTGTCGATTGATTGTGGCACACGCTTTAGTATTTAAAAATTTTTTTAATTCGTTGTGGGGCGTGTCGATAGTTCAAGCGGGAAATGGGTTTTTAGGGTGCGCCAATGGTGTCATGATGGAGTGCTTTTGAATGCTGATGGTGTTGACAGAGTGTTAGAGATAACAACAAGTCTAACATAAAGAGAAAAATGTACATAAAGTCTGATGATAAAATGCGATATTGAGAAACCCAAACAAAGAGAATCTATTGAGCATAGATAGTAAAGTTAAAGTTAAGCGATTAAAGAAAGATTTTTAGAGTTAATTTCATTCATAGATCATACCATGCAAGACAAAGAAATGTTTGATCGCATAGGATTGGAATTGGATTGGAGAACAACAGGGACGAAAACTCTCACACAGTGCCTAAGGACTTTAGACCGATTAGTGTGTCACCATTTCCGCTGAAGGCGCCTGAATGACTTATTGGCCTTCATCTCTGAACCTCTTTAAGATCTGAACGCATGATAGAATCTCAATACGAGTACCTTAAAGGAAAGTCATACAAGATACATAGAATCATGCCACCTAATCTAAATGGTTCTATACCTTCCTTCAGTGGCAGTACTAAGAGATAGTACTGGACATGAAACTCTGGATTGGAAAGAGACAATGGCCCTCTGCTCTTGCAAAACTACTTTTGATTCCCCCAAAACAGACTACTGTGTACCAGTAGAATACCCAAGCACACCTTTCAACACTGGCTTACCGGTCAGCCAGGCTCAACCAACGCCACCTCCTGCTGAACCGAGTTGGAGGGCGAGTATTTAAAAAACAGCTTAATATAAAAATAGCATATATTTGATATTGCTAACTTAATAGCAACAGAACAACTGCGCTCTGCACCTTTAGTAAATAAGAGAGGATAAATAGATAATACGTCCTACATCTCCAAATGACCTTAAAACGCTTTTCATTCATCGATTTTGCAAATTAATTATTGCAATATAGGTTTTATTCAGGGGTTCAAACCGTAGCCGTTATCCAAAACGTAACGTAACCGCAATAAAATGTTTCAGAAAAACCGATAACCGCTATAATTATTCCAAAATAACCGAGCTAAAACAGATCTATTTAAAGAGCATGAAAGTAATAGTGTGGAATACTTGGTCGTTTCATTCAGTCGACTTGCTGAAAAGCAACCATTCTTAGACAGTGCATACATGTGCCTAGTTTTTGATCTTGCTCAACTTTGGCTACGAGCGAGTCGGACCGACAGCGACCTTGTCTTGAAAATGGTCGCTTTTCAGCAAACATGTTGAATTTTTTCACGGTCCTGGATTCCACTCTAGTACTTTCATGCGCTTTTATTTTTGTATAGGAACCAGTATAACTGGTAAACCGAATCAAATACCGGTTCATCAAACCATTTACTGGATCAGGAGTACCGGTACAACCGCAATGGTAACCGTATCCGAAATAAGTTTCGACTTGAACGCCTTGTGTTATTATTCCCTTATAGGTTGTATATCCGTTCAACGAGAACACTTCTTTTAGAGTTGAATTTTGAACAAAAGCAATCATCAAACATCACATATTCAAAGGCAACCTTTTTAAATGAAAAATACTCACTTTCATTACTCTTAATTAGTTGTGAATGAATAAAAATGCCAGCATTGAACTCAGATCAGACGCCAATGCTATATTGCTCAACACCTTGAACTTCTCTCACACAAATCAATCGACAAAGAAATCTAATTGAATATTATTCAAGGCAGCTACGTAATCTAAATGTAAACATTTTCAAATGCAATCGCGAAAAGTTTCTTTAAATAATTAAGCTTAATTTTGTATTTGCATGTATTTTGTAACCACTCCTAAAATCACTCAATATCGAAAACAAATTAACCCAAATTACAGCCGCAAGCACCAATTTTCCCCAAAGGAATTGAAATAATCAGCATAAATGGCAGCGGGGCATGCAACTTGCAATGCGTGGCAGCGCATTGAAGCGCAGCAAGTTGCATGAACAATTGCAATTCACTCAAAGATGCCGTCAATCAATCGGCTTATAGCTTATGGCTTGATTAAAAGGTTCACTAGATTGCATCAAACAATTCAATTGAAATATATATTGCAACAATAATGTACATTCAGAGATTATGTTATGCAGGCGGCGGATGTACTCGGAGGGGTCTCTCCAGCGGCCCAACCCAACCACAAAAGCGCACAACATTGATATGTACGCCCAATGCCAACCACAAGAATAACAAAGAGAGTAACAACCACAAGAGCATTTTGTACTGTGTATTTATGCATTAGCGTCTGCTCCATTTTCTCTGCTCAAGTGCCACCAGGTGACGTTTGTCGTTGGATGTTGGGTCTTATGACATTTCCTCGATTCATTCGTGTCACAGCATTCATCAGATTCACTTGACACACAAAAGGCATTTGACTCTACGCTGAATGTATTTGTATCTCTTTACCGCACTCGTTTGGCATTTAACAAGTTGTATGAGCACGATTGTTATTCAGCTGGTAATTGTGGGTATTATGCGGCTCACAAATTACGCATACGCCACGTGCACGCATGGCTATTAAGTTATACGATGCAGCATATTGTAAGTATAAATTTAGAATACTACGTCTTTGTTGATAGCTACAGTATATCATAAGTTTTTGATCTCAAGATTTTTAAATAGATCATGTCAAATATTGTGAAGAATCTTAATTCATCTCTAAAATAGCTTGTGAGCGCAAGCGTGTTTTAAGTATTTCACATGTCTGGCAAGTAAATCTCTCTTCTTCCTAGATAAATATGGTGATATATGGAATATATCAACATTTGTTGTTTAAATTCTGGTCCGTAAATATAAGTGGTGTTTTTTTTTTAAGACGTTAAACCCACTCGTATGCGTTTGTTATTACGCTCTCATGGTGTGACGCTCAGGTGGTGTTATGCTCAGTTGGTGTTACGCTCAGTTGGTGTTCCGCTTAGGTGATGTTACGAAAACGCGCGCAGGAAACGCTCAAGCGAGAGGAAATCTAGAGGTGAAGGAGCTAGAATGACATTAGGAAGTTTTTCCAAAAAGTCAAGCGTCTGGCTGAAGAATTTAGGCAGACGGTCTTCCTGTAGAGATGCAGAGAGACATCTGGTAGTGACACCACGGGGACACTAAAGGTCTGGAGGGAACACTTCTCTGGCTTGCTATCGGGCGATAATGAGGATAATGCCACTCCCGGAGTATATACCGCGGATATACCGCCGCCTAGCTATTATGAAGTCAGTATCGCAATCAAGCAGCTTAAAAACAACAAAGCAACTGGCGCAGATGCCCTGCCTCCTGAGCTGCTCTAGACTGGCGTTAAAGAATTGGTAACGTGCATATAGGGCATGTTACGCTCTATCGAGCGTAGTGTGGGAAAGACTAAAGTCATTTGTGCAGGAACCGATTAGGACTAATCGGTGTGGTTTTAATCGACCAAACATCTTGACGATTATAAAGCAACTTTTGATAACCCCTTGAGGGTTCGCTATATAAGGTAATGTCTGAGTTTGGAATCCTTGCAAATTCGCAACTTTTTCGATTCGATCGTTTTGCATTCCACCGGCGATGGAATAGAGAGTTTATCACCATTTCACTACTGAAAATGTTCGTTGTATCTTTTTGATCGATGTCTTCCGTAATCTATACGGCATGAGTCAACTGCCTTTGTGGCGCTTCCGTACAGTATCACATCTTTGTTGGGCTGAGTTTTTTTTCTCAACTTATTTTCACGAAATCTGTCGCTTGCAACAGCTTAGGAGCTTCGCCCACACTATGTTTTTTCTATTTTTTATACTTTTTAAATGTGACATTCTAATGGTTTCCTAAAACACGAGCATTCATCGTTTGCATTGCACATTTTCTCAAGTTTTTTTTAAGTTCTCGGCAGACAGTTTAGTTTTACGCTTATTTGCATTATATTTTTATTAATGGTTGTTTATGGAAACTTTTGCAAGTGACTGTAAAGACAACGTGACCTAATTGCATATACAAGTCAAAGTAGTTGGGGCTGTTTAAGGAAATGCATCATACAAATCCCATTACTCTTACAAGTAAATTTTACAGCTGTGCAAGTATAGCATATGTTATATCGTTATTGTTGTCAGAAATAATTCTTATTTAAATAGCCATTTAGAATCTAAATTTGAGCTACTTTAATGTGAAATACAGTCGAATATAAAAGGGAAAAGGTTCTTGCTAGATAAGAGGTGAGTCGCGGATTCGCCTGTCATGGGCATATACCACCATCTTTCAAGCTGAAGTCTGTGCCATTGGCCGATGTGCAGACATAAACCCTAACCGGAATTGCCACAACAGGAAAATGGCGATACTATCGGATAGATAGGCCGTCATAAAGGAGGTTGCAGGAACCTAAATAAACTCCAAGTTAGATTGGGAAACCAGACAGAAGCTGCACCATCTGGGTTCATTGTCCTACACACTCTCATTTCGAAGGGTCCCTGATCACAACAACATCCCTGAGCATAAACTGGCAGACAAGCTGGCAAGAGACGGTGCTGCGTGCTCACTTATAGGGCCAGAGCCCTTTGGTGGATTTGGAAGTCAGACCGTCAAGCAACTTCTAAGAGAAGAAGAAAGACTAAGCACGGCACGAACTGGATAAACACTCCTGGCCTCAGATAGGACAAACAGTTTCTGTGCTCTTATAATATGAACAGGTTCAAGAAACTATCAAAGTTAGGAAAGAACTTTATTAGAATTCGGACAGGTCTGCTTACCGGACACTGTAGGCTGAAGGGACACCTGAGAAAGCTAGGTATCAACAGCTCCAGTACGTGCCGGTTGTGTGAACTTGAGGAGGAATACTCGCAGCACATCCTATCTGAATGTGATGCCCTGGCAAAGAAGAAGAAGGTTGTTGCGCCTAGGTGGTCACAGGATCTCGCTGACCGGCGCGGCCCAGTTGAACCTATCTCATATAATTCAATTCATATCAGAGATAGGGCAGACAGGGGAGCTGTAAGCTCAGTAGGGGTAGTAGTAGATCTTATAGCTCGCGGTACTTTGTACCCCTAGAGCATTTTTATCATTGGTACTACAATCTTCATTAACGCTATCGAAAAGGAATCTAGTACTTTGCTCTTCAGTTTTTTATTTACGTAATCTCATAAGTATTTCGTTAAGCAAATCTATAACCCACTTAATTTTCGAAAACTTTGACAGCTTTAATGCAAAGCACAAGACAGCATTCATTAATCATGTCACAGAACTCAAACACGACAACATCTGAAATGCGAGACTTTGGTGGATTTTGTCTGTTTGTCAGGCGGCTCTTGAACTGCATATGAAATGAGCCATGCCCCAGCAGAATGACAAACGAAATGACAACCAGACCCGGATTGCATACAAACCCATTCAACATGTTTCCATAATGAGCCACTGCCATTATGCGGGCAATCCTTCTGCTTACGTTGCGCCCTCGCCTGGCGACTGCTAAAAGCACATCCTGTCATTAGGCAAAGTAGACACTAGAGTTGCCACAGACTTGTGTAATATCGTAGAAACAACAATAAAATGTGGCACTGACTTTGGGGAGCAACAGCTTGTGGCAGCGAGTTGCCGAGCAATTGCGTTGCAATGCGCTGAAGTACTGCAACCATTTAATTGCACAATTTATTGATAATTAAATAAAATGCTATATGAACTCTTGAAATTGCTTCTTCTTTTTTAGATAGTCAGCAGCGTCGCTGGACCAAGCCCAAAAAGAGATCCCACCACAATTGGCACAAATGAGGTGAATGAACGCTGCAGCGGAGGGAGGCTCAGCTGGCTGTAATTAGAGGCAAGCTACGCCCGAAGCAATTAAACTTCCGCCTGCCTGCATTTGGTAGGTTTTAATTGAAGGAGCAGCGCATTGGACAAGATGCCGTCGCTGCGTCAAAAGGTCACCACATATTTTCGTCAATTGAGCTTTATAGCTGAGCCGCGAGAGGGACATGGAACACGCGCCGGACGCCGTCGTGTGGATGATAACGAAGACGAAGATGGCAATTTTATAACCAAATATCTGGAGGGGTGAGTATTGGGTCACTATCTATTGAGGCTGTCAAATTAAATGATTTAATTGAACCAACTGATCCAAGTTAATTATGATTGCAACTGTTCCATACGCGCACTGTAGCCTGTTCCCCATTTTACGGTTTTCTTAACTAAAGTATTACTATAAGGGTGCCCTTACTTACTTAACTGGCCATAACAACCCGTTACCGGGTTACGGCCTGATGTAAAGCTCTCCTCCAGGCGTCTCTGCTTTGCGCGCGCCTTCTCCAATTGGTTATACCAAAGGTAGCTAGTGTACCCTATACCTGGTCCTTCCAGCGGACACATGGTCTGCCCCTTCGTCGCCTCCCTTCAACAACCGTATTGTAGACCTTTCTCGCAGTAGCTTCTTCATCCATTCGCACAACATGACCTAGCCAGCGGAGCCGCTGGATGTTACTGCGCTTAGCTATGTCAATGTCGTGGCATTTTCATCAGACTGCGAGATCACCCATGCTTCAGCGCCATAAAGCAAAACGGGAAGGATGAGTTACGTCTGGCGAGAGTGATCTCTACTGCTCATTTGCCTGCTATCTCTCCGCTTGATCTCCATGCTGACATCGTTCTTCTTTGTGCCGGTGGTGCTAAGGTAGACGAAATCCTTGACAACATCAAAAGTATAGCTTTCAACATCAATCTGAGAGTCCAACCGCTGTGTATCTCTACTCGAAGAAAGTATATACTTCGTCATACTCTCATTTACAAGCAGACCCACCCTGGCAGATTCTCTTTCAATAGCCGCAAAGGCTCCGATAACTGCTCGCTTAGTGCTCCCGACGACATGGATATTATCGTGGGGTCCCTACCAAAGAAGAGTTACCAGACCCAGGGTAACGAACATATTCGAAATGTCAAAGGCGCTCAAGATATAACAGACCTTATCGATAAAGAACTAAATATCAATATAAATTCTCCAACCGAAGGTTACTTCAATGATCTATTGTCAGATGCAGATGAAATATAGAACATGGAGGGTTTTAGTCTCCTTTGACAGTTCCTTCCACTGTCTTTCTAGGGGAGAAACACTGTACCCCTCTACAGAATTTAGAAAAACATCCGTCACAGATACCCTTTTGAACTGTTTAAAAGTAAATTTCCTTGTCACATCTTGGGCACCACAATATCGGTTAGGAGCAGCTCTTAAATGACGTCACCAAAATTTTAACTATGAAGTCTCGTTTTCGGAATACCCACTGTATCCCTCTACAGAATTTAGAAGCATATACGTCACAGATTCCTTTTCGAACTGTCTAAAGTAAATTTCCTTGTCACATATTGGGTACCACAATATCGGAAGGTTTTTAATGGTGACGTCTCATCTACGGAACACCCTCATTTATGAACAGCCCCTTAGAAGTTTGAACTCCTTCCATCCCAATTCAATTTAATTTCACACACTTATAATCAACTTTCCACTTCTCAGCCGCATGCAGCGTCAGTTTGTTCCCGGTCCGGAGATCTACAATGGACAAAATCCCACTGATATGCCTGTACTCAAAATAGGCACCTATGCCACTGGTCCAGAAAGCATAACTGCCGCTTGTACAGGCCCAGACGAAGGCCTAACCGGCATCAAACGCTCCAAGCTGCATCTAAGTGCCAGCTATGCAGATGATATTGACTTCATTGACACACAGCAGGAGAACGATTGCTACGAGGTGCGCAAGAGCACGGGCAGCAACACAACACAGAGTCAAAATTCTACGCGTCTTACCAATAAATTTGGACGTACAACGGGGTCACGTCGCCAAAGCAATGCAGATCAGCAGTCAAATGCTAATGGCACAGGTGGCATGCGTTCGCGCAAGAATTCTAAGACTAGCATTGCCAATCTTGCGGCAGCTAACAATAACAACAACAAGGAGTCCAGCAAAGGCGCAGCTGCCCCCGAAGCTGGCAAAGCCACCACTATAGTGGTAAGCATGGTAAGCAGTAGTCGTTCGCCGGCACCGCTGCGCGCAGCCAATGAGCAGAACAAAAGAAATCAACAAAATGGAAAGACTGAGCAAAAGACGGAGACAGTGACGGAAGCAGGAATTAGTGGAGGAGTAAGCAATACAGAGGAGAAACAATTGCTGGAGAATGTTACGGAGCGTCTGCTACGTGAGGCAGTCAGTAATCAAAATGGCGCGCCAAATAATACACTGGGCATTACGGAGGATGCCGTAGCCGGCGTGCAGAACTGGAAGATGGAATGCGAATCAGCCTACGGCATATCCGTATCGCTGTATGAGAACAATATGCTGACCAAGGAGCCCATAGGCAATCCCATTGCCGACTGCTATGGCATGGTCGTGCGCGGTGATGCTGCTGCCATGGCCATGGCTGATGGCGTTAATTGGGGTGAGTTTTGATACAGAGCCTTGTAAATACATATGATCTTGCTAAAACTGTAAACCGTTTCAGGTGACGGCGCACGCTTGGCTGCACGTTCGGCTGTGCATGGCTGTCTAGACTACTTGGATCGTGCTGTCTTCGGATCATCACAGGAATGCATGGCCACCACAACAAAGGAGGTTTTTGTAAGCTTGCTGCGTAGCCTGTGGGAGGGACATGGCTGCATTTTGGAAGTGGGCGGCGCTCTGTCCACACTCACCATAGCCGTAATCTTGCCGTTGGACAACCAAAACAAATATGTGGTCTGCGCCTGCAATGTGGGTGATTCACTGGGTTATGTTTATTCCAAGCAACATGGTGTGCGTGAATTTACGCAAGCATCACATGACATCAGCTCTATGCGTGATATGCGCGATGCGCTGGGCGCATTGGGACCCGCCGATGGCAACAAGCCGGAACTGAGCAACCTTACCTTTTCAATGACTTACATAGAGCGCGGCGACATTGTCTTTCTAACCTCCGATGGCATTAGCGACAACTTTGATCCTGTTGTGGGCAAGTTTGCCGAGGCGTGGACACCGGAAGTCAAGCTGCAGTCAAGCATACATGCGCCTGCCAAGCTGGCGCCCAAACGTCAGAATAAAAGCGCCTCGGCCATTTATGCACGTCTGCATGCCTCGACACCACCCACGCGACCAGCGCGACACCAAAAGGCCAGCAGTCCGCCAAATGTAGCGCCCAGTAGACCTAAGTATATGCGCTCACAGACAGTAATTGAGCCGCGTCGCTTGTCTTCAGCAGAACAGGCCAGCTCGCCCAGCACACCGCTGCCAGTGCAACGCATACCAAAATCTGCTAGCGGCTTGCCGCTGGTCACGGGTCCGCAAAGGCATGCTCTAACGCTTTATCGCTTGGAGGATTTGCTCAGCTTTGGCATCAATGGCACCTTTTCACCTTGCGTTTCGGCTAGAAAGCTGTGCCATCTGTTAATTGACTTTGTTCGCATGATTACCTCAGCGCGTCGGAAGACCTTGGAGCAGCGTGAATTGTTCTACAAGTTGGCCACAGCAGCGGATGGCGTTAAGCGTGAAGTGGAGCTGAATCGTATGCAGCATCGTGCGGCACGCAAACGCGTTGTGGATAGCAGCGCTTTTGGTGCTTTGCCGGGCAAGCTGGATCATGCAACAGTTTTGGCTTATACTGTGGGAGGCACCGCACAAAAGGCAATTAACGGCAGTAGTCAGGGGAGAGAGGTTAATGGAGGAGGTGGTGGCGGCGGTGGTGCAGCGGCTCCTATGCTGCAATCTAAGGAGTTTAAGGAAACGAATTTCTAATTCCCGCGAATTGACTGTGTACAACTTTTTAATGTATTTTCTCAGACACACAAATACTATAATACAACTATTAACATATGAACACACTATATATACCACTACATATACATGCTCTATAATATAGATCCTTGAGCTGGGATTTGATTAGCTGAAAGGTCAGATGAGCTTGGATTGTAAAATGTTTATCTATGCTTAACTTTTGTGGAAAAATTGCGCATCGACTAGCTCACGACAAAAAAGTCGTATACAAGATAACGTACATAAAGTTTTATAAAACTATTTTGGACGAATGTTTCTTTTTTAAACTATATTGCCCTTGATGGTAGAAAATGAGAATTGCTTAAGCTTTTTACAAGAGTTACAACGATCTGATAATTTTTAGATAAACACAAAAAATACCAAAGCAAAGCTCATCGGACGGTTCAGAGAGTGAAAACTTGGCTTTCCACTACACACATAATCTCACATACATACTACACATAGTTCTAGACATAAACTTATATATTATATATATTTGATATATGTAAAGCTTTTAATTGTTTAAGTTGTTGAATTTAAATTATAATTTGTCTGCCATAGTTTATTAGTCATTTTTATGTGCACAAGGAATGATATCGACAAAATGCCTCAATGTTTTGAACTACCAAAAAATCAAGAAAGTTAATCATATTTTTGCATATGTATATGTACACACAAACAACACACACACACATATATACGTAAACACATACATGCTTAAACTGTTAGCTTTTACAGTTGTTAATGGGCGTAAGCAATTACAATTTGACTTAATAACAAACTAAATAAACGCAAAAGAAATGCGCTTTTAAAAAACTTATAAATTGTTTTTTAATTTCAATAAAACTAAAAGTATTCCAATTGGACTTTCAACTGAAAACTGCTTTAATATAAACAACTGTCACAGACTGCAACCATCAATGCCACGTATTCCCCTTTCCGGAAGCATGTAATCCTTGTGCAGGCCAAAATCCTGCGTCAGCTCCGGAACGATGAACCAATTGCCGTAGAAATACCGATGGGTCAATTTGTTTCAGCACGCTGATAAAGGGCTCAGCTAAGATTTGGAGAAGTATAAAGACCCTATCAAGCTCACGCAGAACTGAATGGGTGTGGATGAGCTTCATCCTATCAGACTCTCTAGGACTTTTACCAGTCGTCAATTACTACATCCTAAAAGGATGCCGCCTTCACCTCAAGGGGTGAAACTCGTGTCCTATGTCGATGACTGATCCGGTCATACTATCCCTACAGAGATAAAATCTTGGTGTGTCCTATGGTAATATCCTCCAGTTTGCAAAGCACTCAGAAGAGGTTGTCAAACGAAGCGTTGGTAAAAATAAAATGTTTATAGCCTAAACGGGTATTACCTAGGAAAAGGATAAGGAGGCGTTAGTCGGGACCTATAAACCAATAAGTCGTGTCCGATCGACTATGCTACACTTCTTAAGTGTCCTGCCTTTAGCAGACTGTTAGAATTCGATTATGGTATGGTCGCCTTTAAGAAGCACAATCTCTCAACTGAATCATGCAACGTCTGCTAGTTCTCTGGCCGTCCGCCACGATTTTCGACGTGAGCTCCGCTTCGCCTTTCAATGAGGATTCAACTTAAACCCCGTTAAACGGAGGCTGCTGGTGTTGTGGTCAAAGGCCGAACGCTCTGTTAGGTGGTCTATCCTGTTTAGCGTAATTTGGTATACTCCAACATCAGCTTGATTTGACGATGCGACCAAGGATGCGTTCTATGGACTAGATCGGAGTCTAGTCTAGGCGATTTTATTGAAAAGGTCCTGGAAGATAACTCATCATTTGGTCCTACCTGTCGGACAATTCAGCCTTCACGAGTACCACCTCGAACAACGTGTCTCAGGCTAGATTCACTTCGCCGCGGCGCGAAACATGGTAGTCTATAGCACCAGAGTTTCAACATCCCGATATCCACAACGGCTACATTGCCTGTCCCCTGATCAAACTACACTGCAATCAGTTTGACTCATGTTGTGTTTGATGGAAGGCGTGTATCCAGTCTGCTTGATGTTCGGACTGTTAGGAGGGGTCAACATCAACTCTGATCATTATCTTGATTGCAGCCAAGGTTCGCAAGCGGCTAAGTAAAGCGTAGAACGTCCTTGGATTCCAAGGCCCACTGCAGAGGAACCAATGGTACGATCAGGAGTGTCGCGGGGCCACTGCAGTGAAGAATGCCCTGCAGATAACTATCGGAATATGATGAAGATGGGGAGGCGCCTTTTCAGACGCAAAAAACCCGAGCAGAAAAAACGTGAGCGAGAGGAGATCGAGATGTGCAGGAGCAGGAATGACGTTAGGAAGTTCTTCCAAAAAGTCAAGCGTCTGGCTGAAGGATTTATCACTGGACGTCCGTCTTCCTGTAGAGATGCAGAGGGAAATCTGGTAGTGGATGCACAGGGCGCACTGAGGTTGTGGAGGAAACACTTCTCTGACTTGCTATCGGGAGATATTGAGGATAATGCCGCCCCCAGTTATAGACGATGGCGTGGATATACCGCCGACTAGCTATGACGAAGTCAGGGTCACAATCAAGAACAACAAGACTGTACAAGACTGGAGGCAATGAGTTGGTTATGTGCATGCACCAGCTGTTTTGCAGAATATGGCTAGATGAGAGCATGCCCGATGATTGAAACCTTGGTGTCCTCAGTCCTGTCCTCAAGAAGGGTGATCCCACGGTGTGCGCTAAATACCGTGGTATCAGATCAGGCCCGCGATCAGAGTATAAAAGGTCACGAAAAATGTAAAGTTAAATGGGTAAAGAGCTTTTCTCTTTAAAAGTGCGATGTCGTACTTGTTCATTTGCTGAGGTATGGAACTCCTAACAATAAAATATGGCTTATGCAACTTGTATTGAAAACATAAATCTGTTGTGAGCTCTATTAATAATATAACCCCAAATGTTAAGGTTTCTTTACTTTTCTATAAGTATTTCAACAGAGCGTAAAAGTATTATATACATAAACTCGCTTGAGCTCATAAATCAATAACTTTTCGAATGTAAAAATATATAGTATGAGTATAAGTTATCTGAACTTTATAAAATAATTTCAATTGGTAAATTGCACAAAATTTAAAAATACAAAAGTTTATCAGTTCTATATCCAATGCAAAACTATTAGTAATGCACAAAATAAATATGTATATCAGAAATAGGGTTAAATATGTCCTTTAGAAGTCATCACTTGCTGCGCATGCGCAGCAGCAGCTTGGCTATGCACTGGGCGCGAGCTGGCGAGACATCCTTTATCAGCTTATATATATGCTCCAACGAGCGTAAAGTGTTTGGCTGTAAGCATAAAGAATCCAAGTTAATATAATGCAAACAGTGTTTAAGTTAAAGTTACGCACAATGAGTTTGGCATCTAACTGAGATTCCGCTTTAACAGCCAGCAACCATAATTTTAAGGCCAATTGACAGATTTGTTCGCGCTCCAAGTCCGCATAGCGTACAATGCGCAGGAATAAGGCCAAGGCTTGTTGAGCCTGTGTGCGTTGCTGTTGCGCTGCGCCCAAGGATTTCAGTTGCAACAATATGGAATCAATCACCTGGGCGCACAAGCTGTTCACCTCGGCCACAAACTTCTGATCATGGCCATACAAAGCGTCGTTGGAAACCACTGAAAGTGGACAAGTAATTGATTATTATTCAGACTGATTAAGTTAAAAGGACACAAGTAAACATGTAATTCCATAGGTAATTAATATAATTGCAAATAGCACAACAAACAGAATTCAACAATTTAAGTGTATATGTAAAAAATATATAATAATCCGCTTTCATGAAATTTGGACTACTTAATTGCCACATTGCGCTCTTTGCTTGGCTTCATCCGCAAGGCACGCCGCTTTATAAGCCGCTGCTTTGATCTTTTCAAAATCCTTTTTAGCTTTGACCAGCTGACGGGTCAAACGTTTGATACGAATCTTGGTATCAGACAGATATTGCTGCTTTTTGGCTGTATTGCACTGAATCTCTTTGAGCATTGCCTCCATTGCATGTACATTGGCATTCGCTTCCTTTATGAGAAGCTTTGTATTAACGACCTGATCAGAGGCTATGCCGGCTGCCTCGTCGATGCTCTCAGCTTTTGCTTTGCTGTTTGCCAGCATGGCGCCCATTTTCTCATAAATCTCTTTGGCATTTTTAACTTGATTTTCGTAACTTATAACCAGCGCTTGCTTGCCTTCAAGTACGGCCTTTGCTCTTTCAGCAGCTTGAGTAGCTTTTTCGGAAAATTGTTGCTTTACGCATTTGGATGCCTTTTGGGCAGCATCACATTGTGCGTCGGTGGCTATCTCGGCTTCTTGGGCCGCCTGCTGAGCTATATCGCTGGCGTACCGGCTTGAATACTGAGCTGTTTTAGTGTTGGCATCGCTAGCGTAAGCATTTCGCTCCATCGGTTCCTCTGTGCTTGCGCTTTTATCACAACTGCCTAGTTCCTCGTTGCGCATATAGTCTCCATAAAGACTGCTCCCCAACATGCTGCGATCATACTGTGGGCAAGGAATTTGTTTGTTTCTGCAGTTTCTCCATAGTTTTATATACTTACATGCCCGGGAACTATGCATTGCACTATATTTGTCAGAGCCCAAACGATCCATAAGCATAAAAGCCACTGGTGGATCATTTTGTATATATTTTTACGTACAGTTTACAGTTAATTATATGTCGTAGGTCGAGTGAAATATTCGGACTTCACCGCCTTCTAAATTAAGAGTTTTAGTAGTAAGCAAATCATAAGTTTAAATCTGGCCTACCTTTCCCGGTAGATTTGAATTTGATATACTCAACTTAGTAATTACATAAAAGAGCACTTAAGTTACGATTCAAACATTGAATTGACCTAAACTTTCAACAAATCGGAGTGCGATTTTCAGTTCGTTTGACCCTTTATATGTATTAAGAAGAAATCCATAATTTTTCGAATAAAATCGTACATTAAATGTATAAAGATTCAGGCGGACATAAAAACGCATTCCAACTATTCGGACGTAAACATACATTCAAAACATACTTTAAAAATAAAAAGTTACATACCATTTTCTATATGATAGGGAAACTTTTCCAAGCTTTGCACATAGAGCATATCCAAAGCATGCAAATAGATGGTACAGGCTGCAGCACTCTCCGCTTTAAACGGATACTTGCCAACTACATCAAGCAAAAGACGCAAAAAGTACAAAACACCTTGCTCGGGACTATCGGGCACTACGACCAAAGTGGCCAGCATGTTGCATAAATATGAAACCAAGTAGTTTTCCATGCTGCGGGGCTTTCCCTCAAAATCAATAGTTAAAGGCAACTCGCTGACCAAACAAAGCGCAGCTTCAATGCAGGCATCCGCTGTGGGTTAGAATTTCTTTTTACTTCGAGGTATAGCTATATTAAAGTACTAAACCAATCTACCTTGCCCCAGACATAGATTCAATAGTGCCACCTGGCCACAAAGCAAATACAAATCCATTTGTTGGTGCACGGCAATAATGCTTGGTATGGTAATAAAACAATAAGCTATGCAAGCCTTGACAAAGCCCGTGGTCTTGCGTGTGTGCTGCGTGATGCGTTGTCTGGTGGTCATGGCCAATTTGCAGGCAGCTTGCACCAAGGTAACATAAACCGCATCCAAATTGCTAAATGTGCCGCGCGCCTCCACGTAGAAACTAAGCTGTTGCTCCAAATCATTACCAAAGTTAACTTTATGTACGAAAGCATTAATGAGTTGCGAAATCTGACGACGCTCATCCTCCACGGTGAGGGCACTTAAAAAATAAAAACAAAATATTGAATTAAATAGTAAAAAAATATGAGCATGTGTAGTACAATAGAACAATTTGTATAATACATGTGTGCTAACAACAGTTATTGCTTGGCAGAAAGTCGAAATCGGGATGAGTAAACTCTCTTACATGCATACGTAGTTCAAACTTTATAATAAGAGTAATCTCTTATAGCTTTTGCTTTTTTAGTAGACACAATAAATACTCACTTGACAGAATCATTAAGAATTTTACCCAGATACATAAGCGCATTGGTAACCACCGCATCACAAGTAAACTCCTCGCTATTTTGCTTGTAATAATTGAGTATGTTCTTGCAAACCTCTACGCGCACAGACTCCTTGTGAAACAAATCCAAATAAGGCAAAAAATGCTCCTGTATAAGCAATAACTCAATGGTGCGATAGTTTTGCATAATTTTGACCAAAATGCTTTGCAATTGGGGATAGTGTTTCTCATAGGCCTTGCCGAGGCACATGCGTGCATTGAGCTCTCCGAGAAATCTATTGACTTCGTGTATCTGTAAGGTAATAGTGATTAGCCAAGTTTTGCTTTAAAACATATTTTGCATACTTACCGTAAAATACTGTGCAACAAAAGGCGCCCATGTTTCCACACAATTGATATACTCATTTGGATCCGTAAATGTGTTAATAATTTGAAATGAAGTATTTAAAAATAGCACACGCTGCTCCTGCAAGGGCGCACAGCTGCTAACACAAGTGCCTAAGGAACGCAACAGCTGAGACTTTGAAATGCCAGGCGTGTTGCAATTGTTGATAAGATCCACAAATTCCAAAGCATTAGTAGCAATAAATTCAGCCTTGAAGGCGTTGAGTATGGATACAAGCAATGCACCGCTGTGTATAAAAATTGGTCAAATTTAAGTAAAGCTGCAAATATTTGCATGCAACTTACCTATTCTTAAGTTCCTTGCACTCGCTCAGCAAATCCTGAGTATAGAGCTCGCATTTGTGAACCAAAGACTGCAGCATAAAGTCAAACGCTGGCGCATAAAGCTGCAAATAGGCACTGGCCGTAATAATCTCTGGGTGCAGATTAAAACGCGCTACATAGCGAAAGATCTGTAACAGTTTAAAGCTGTATTAATTGTCACATATAAGGACAAAACTGTACAAACTTACTTGCGGATATACAATGAATAAATCGTTGAAATTCTCACGTATATACTGCTTACTTTGAGTAACTGTTACCCCCACGCGCACCATATAACAACGCGCATAGCTAGAGACCAAAGGATCAGCCAAACCGCGCAATTGACGTGTTAATCGCAATAACAGAGGTTCATATTCAGCTGGCAGCAAAAACTCGTAACACTTAAATATAGCCATTTCCAAATATAAGCGCGGTAGCAGTTCCTTTATTGAGGCAATCTTATAGAACCAATTTTGACAGGTATCTCGAGCACTTTCACGCTCTCGTTCCACAGTGGAAGCTGCAGCACCTGGTGCGCCTGCCGCCTTTGTGCGCAAACGTTCATAAACCAACTTGCCAAATGCATCCAAAATATCTGTGATGAGCACATATTGACTGGGATAAAACTGTAGCACTGTTGTATCGGCCAACATCTTGGCACACTGTATGGCTATTTTGAGCGCTTTGACACGTTGATCGCTGTGCCAAGATTGTATGAGCTCTTGTTTTAGTTGCTCAAAACGTTGTATATATTCCTGCTGGGTCAAGTCCATCATGTGGCGCATGCTTCCATCATCAAAATGATCCAGTTGCTCTAGGCGATACTTCACTTTATCGGCCACAATCGTTTGTGCTTTGACTATGGAGGAAATGCAAAAAGATTTTTTAGCTCAGTGAATAAAAATTATAAGTACGTCGCTACAATCGAGTAATGACATATGTATATATTGTAGTATCTGCCTCAGCTTTTGTGGTGTCGACCAAATCGATATATTTTCTGCTGATGATCATATTTTGTCAGACCGTACAAGCTATTAATCACTTTTAGCTCTATCTTCTACACTTAACATTGAACACAATTATTTAAAAAAATCAACCTACTGTTCTCTGTGCCGCCCTCGCTGCTGCTTGTGCAGAGAAAACTGGTGGAAAGTGACAACTTTTCATTGGTGGTAAAGCGATTCAATATGCCCAAACGGCGTGTGCTCCAATTAAGCGCGTTGTCCTCTGGTGCAGATTTATCGCGACGCTTAGATTTGAGATCCTGCAGTTATAACCATTCATAAATACAGAGCGCAACTTTGGCAAAAACAATGCTTACATATTCGCTGACCATTTGTGTAAGCGGATCGTTAAGCTCCTGCTCCTGACGCGCAAACTGGGTCAATGGATCGGTGCCATCGAAAGCTAAACTCAAAGGTTCTGCTAAAAGTGACACACTGGAAGACCGACTGCTAGCATTACTCCCCAGACTAGGCGCACGCGTGCCTTTGCTGTCCACGCACTGTAAGCGTAAATAAATACAAATTAATTATAATTCAATGATCAGAAAAAACAACACTTACTGTAACAGTTTGCAGCTTAAGAGGATGCTCGTACGTTTCATAGCCTTGCAAATAGTTTTTGGTTACTTCAAAGCTACGCGGCATGCAAACCCTAAGTTTTAATTAGGTTTTTACAATTTAATAATTAAATTTAAGCACTTTTAAATGGTTAAACTTACCAATCCAAACTTGCCATGGCGTCGCTGTCGGCGAAATCAGCTGTTTGAGATTTTTGCTTCACTCCTAATCACAGTGGTTCAACATGGTAAAAATCCATTTGTTTGTGTTTATTTTATTAGATATTAGATATCGACATAACTCTACAGAGTATAAACAAGACCAAATTTTCTATCTAAAAAAATTAATTATTATGTATTATAATCATAATTCAATCAAATTATAAATCAAGAGGGTTATAGTGAATGGCTATAATATCAATCAAAACAGAATGTAAGTGCAAGCGCCTATTAGTGACTGGCTATATATGTAAACAAACGTTATGAATGGCAATCAGCTGTTCAATCTAGTAAAAATTTACGTTTATTTACAGCTAATAGCAATGGTGATTTGATGCAAATTTCCTTTTCTCCACAATTTAGGCAAGAATGGGTCAAATAGTCGTGATTTCGAAAAACGATGCATTTTCAAAATGATTTGGAGTGAAAATATTTTGTTTGTATGTTTGCGAATAATGCACATAGTGGGGTACATGACAGTTTTAAATTCTATACATTTTTCCTTGCAAGTTATAGTTTCCATCGTGGAAATCAGGGATTCCGACCGTAATCGTAACCGTTATCCAAAACAACCTATTGAATTTTGAAACCGTTACCATACCGTAACCGAAATACATTTTTGTTTTGTTTTAGAAAAACCGCTATTGAAACTGATATATTTATACCGGTACGGTTTCGGTGGGGCCATCTAAGATTTTATCGGTCATAACTTTTGATGGAGTAAAGACATTTTCAAAACTTAAAACGCATGTAACATGTGCTGTGTACATGGTGCTTCTGCTGCTTTCATAAAAAATTAAACTCAAGACAACACAATCTGTTTCTCGCTCCAACTTCTTTTCTTTTAGTGCTCTTTAGGCACAGTGTTTGTCAAAGAGCATGAATGCAATAGAGTGGAATCCTTGGTCGTTACATTGAGTCGATTTGCTGAAAAGCAACCATTCTCAATTTTGGTTCCGATTGAGTCGGTCTAACATAAACAGCAATACAAGAAGTATCACACTGTCTGTCACTTCCTTTTCAGCAAACGTTTTGAATCCACTCTATACTTTCATACTCTTTGGTTTTTATAAGAACCGGTGAATCGAAACTGATATAATTGAAAAAAGAAAACCGAAATAAAACCGTATCCGAAATAAGTTAGGGTTTGATTCCTTGGTTAGAATAATTTTTTATTTTTATTACAAAAACAAATAGAAGAATTGATTACATTTTAATTAATTTTTTCTGGTCAATTCGAGGTTACGCGAATATATGCATTATTTCATTTTTGATTTATTACCTGTGATTTAAAAAGCATGATGAAAATCGTCTGAGCAGTTAAAAAAGCCGCAGAAATAAAATCCTGGTCCGGGGTAAAAATTTTATGAAAACATACAAGGCTTGTTGGAAAAAATAAGAACTTCCAATTTTTTTCCGGTACGAATGACCCCAACATATGTTGAAATGTTCAGCCGTTCAGACCACATCACTGGGAGATCCATAAAAGCGCATATCAGAAGAAATGGTCGGGGTGCCATGGTAGAAGAAATCAAACAAACCTCGTATACTGCATATGCATGCATCAGAGACCTCAGGGAACTGAGGTCCAGGGGGAAATGTAAGTTTTTTCCAATTTTGAATTTTTATTGTCTTGTATAACTACAGTTACAGCCATGATGGTAATCAGGAACCCAGAAGAAATTATTGACATAAAGTTCTTCAGTCCAAATCTTATTTAAATTGTATAACGATTTGTATGCTGCTATCTATGTTTATCCAAGTTAATGAAAAATACCGGCGATGCGCTGTGAATGGCAAAATGCTATAAACAGCTGTCAAAGCGACGCGTCTTTTTCACGTCTTGTATAAAAATCAAGGCTCTATAAAATAAAATATATAAAATGAATAAAGCAACACAAGGAATGATGAGAAATGTGTGCAGAGTTTGCAGTAAATATGCAAGCGGGAAAAAGTCCTTAAAAATCTTTGAAAGAATTAATAGCAGAGTGTTAGACAACATTGAATTACTCATAGGACAACGGGTAAGTTCAAGAACCAGAAAAATATTTTGCCACAAATTAACAAATTTTCTAATAGCTTAAGCAATTTGACTTTTTGCCGGAACTTATCTGCGAGTGCTGCAATGTAGAGTTGCAAGATGCTATGAAGTTGCGAACACGATGCATAAATGCACAAAAGGAGCTCTTGGCTGCATTAACTGATAAGCAAAGAGCGGTAATGGCCGGAAGGGAATTGGCCGAAAAACATAAGGCCGCGCTTAGCCAAATGCCTTTACGCGACTTAGAGTCAGATATGGGAGAACTTGAACCGCAGTCTGCTGAGGAGGAAGAATTCTTACAGGAAACACAAAGTGAGGCTAAAGACGTGACCAATGATTTAGGCGCGGAAAAAGCAGAATCCATAATATTTATTGAAGATAATGAATACCAGGAAATGATTGAAGAGGACTTGAATATGGCGAATTCAAATAATGAAGAAGATGGCATAAATTATTCAAATGAAGAGAAAGGTGTAAATTACATTGACTTGAATGAAGATGTGGCAGTTGTTGAAACTTATGAGTATGACTCTGATGATGAAGTAGCGGTCTTAGATAACGTATTGGACGATGAATTTGAAAATGAAAAACAAAAGGTAGCATATCCACGCAAAGAAAAGATTGCGAAATCCAGACAACGACGTAGTGGTCAAAACATCTTCATTTGTGAACAATGTGGAAATCATATCAACGGTCGCGTTGCCTTTGAATTACATTGCCGTCGACATCGTGGTGAAAAGCAATTCCAATGCGAGTAAGTTGTTTTTGTAGCTCTACTGTTAGATTTATAATGTTTTACATGTTGTTTTTTTTCGCAGGATTTGCGACGATCGTTTTTGCACCACATCCGAACTAAAGCGTCACATGCGCAAACACACTGGAGAACGTCCTTTTGCTTGTAAATATTGTGGACGTCGCTTTACGGACTACACTACCAACGTAAAGCATGAACGCACGCACACAAATGAACGCCCATATGCTTGCGCCACCTGCGGTAAAGCCTTCACCACTGGCTACATACTTAAAAATCACATGCTGATCCATTCGGGCGAACGTGCATATAGGTAAATGCATACATATTGGTTTCACACAAATCACTTTAATTTGATTTCTATTTGCAGATGCGAGTTGTGTGATAAGAATTTTATGCTAAGTACGCATCTTATCACGCATAATCGTTCTACAGTGCACAAACGCAATGTTGAAAAGCACGAACTAATAACTGCTCAGACCCAAGCGCTGCGAGATTCGTAAATAGTTTCAGTTTTTGAGTATGCATGTTATTTAGCTCTGAGTACCAGTCTATTTGCACATTTATTTCACCGTATGATAAAAATATGAATATTAATTTTGACATAATAAATATTAATTTAGACCATAAGCACAATCAACGCTGTCCTGTTTTATACTATTAAAAAAAAATGTACATGTGCATATGTACCAATAATTTAATTACTCTAAAGAAGCGCTAGGTCCACCACTACTCGGAAGGATGAAACCTTTTTTAGGGTAGAGCGTACTACCAGTATCACCAGTTAAGGCTTGTTGGACAAAGAACACGAGCCGAATCGGAAACTGAAACAGACACTCGATTTCTGTTCCACTTTCTCTCTGCTTCTACTATTTGAGGCTGTGCAACAAAGAACAGAAACAGAATGTAATTTAGATAACTTAACTTTTATGCCATTTTTCACTTTATTTTGTAATTTTCCAAACTTTTATTTACCTTAATACATTTTTCGGACAAAACCACGTGAATGCAGTGAAATAACAGGAAAGATGACGCCAATAACAGTTTACTTTGAACAGAAACAAGTCAAAAGTACTTGTTTCAATGCCTAATGTGTAAAAAAATGCTGTTTGTTTTTGTTTTTATCGCCAATATACTGAATTCGGTTTCTGTTTCAGTTCCTGTGCTTTGTCACAAGAATAATGGTGATACTGGTAGTACGCGCTACCCTAAAAAAGTTTTCATCCTTCCGAGTAGTGGTGGACCTAGTTTGTGCCCCAATGCTAGGGGACTCGAAATGGCTAAACTCTGGGAAACCGACTATCTGAACAGCTTCTAAAGCTGTGTCAAAGTCACTATCTCATTACTTTTGATTTTTTCATACAATCAATAAAGAAATAAACTCATTGAAAAACTGTGATACACAAAATGTATTTTATATGAATATACATACATTCTTTCTATTTTGTGTGAACATGTAAAGCGTACGAGTAGCAATAATGGGTTAAATGCATTTAAAATGTTGCAGCTGAGTTTTGGCGTTGCGCTGTGAATGGCAAAATGACATTAGCAGCTGTACGGTGCTACAATACTTATCATTGCTACTTATTTCGTAAATTCAATTAATACTAGTTTACAACTTTAAAAAATATTAAAATGCTTAAAAACGTTTGCCGTGTTTGCAGTCAATATGCAAGTGTCAAAAAATCATTGAAAATTTTTGACGGCAACAATCGTAAACTGCTTTGGTACATTGAAAATTTGATCGGAGTACAGGTAAGTGGAACATCAACAAACAATTAAATGAAAGACGAAATAAACTAATTTTATACATTTTTACACAGCTGGAAAGCTATGAATGTTTGCCGGAACTAATTTGTAATTGCTGCCAACAGGAAATGGAAAATGGCCTTAGATTTCGCAAACGCATTATTGCTGCTCAGCTAAACCTATTGGATTTATTAGCGGAAGATCAAAGAAATGAAGTTTCGGAGAGCTATCAAGAAATGCTTATGTCAGCAAAGAACCAAATTCCAGGCTTGCCAAATGAATTTGTGAAAGTGAAAGAAGATGAAGAGATTGTCCAACAATTCACTGTTATGCCCTTAAAAGAAGAGGAACTGTTTCTGTTGCCAGAGGAAATTACGGAAGCAACAGAAACGGCTGAAATTGCTGAGACTTATATTTACGATTCCGATGACGAAGTGGCTGTCTTGGATAATGTTCTGGACGATGAGTATGAGATAGAAGTATGCATGGACAATGTGGTACAGCCGCAGCGCAATCGGAAACCTAAAACTGAAAGACATAGAGCTAGTGATATTTATATATGCGATCTTTGTGGTAATCACATAAGCGGACGCATGTCTTTTGACGTACATCTACGACGACATCGTGGAGAAAAAGAACATGAGTGCGAGTAAGTTCTAATTAGTTTTCAATAGCCCATAACTTTTATTCTGTATTTACGCTCTTAGAGTATGTCAGGATCGTTTTTGCACCACTTCAGAGCTGAGGCGTCATATGCGCAAGCACACTGGCGAACGTCCATTTGCCTGCAAGTATTGCGGTCGTAGTTTTTCGGATTATAGCACGCGCGTTAAACACGAGCGTACTCATACAAATGAGCGCCCGTATAAATGTGGAGAGTGTGGCAAGGCCTTCACTACCGCCTATATACTAAAAAATCATATGCTTGTGCATTCTGGAGAACGCGCATTTAGGTAATATTTAATTACAAACGATTAATGTTAATTAATTAATAAAATGTATGCTTGCAGATGTGATCTTTGTGACAAATCATTTACACGTAACACGCATCTCGCTACACATAATCGTTCCATTGTCCACCAACGTAATCTAGAGAAACAGCAAAATCAATCAGCTGTAAGAAATGAAACCCTTGCGAATTAATGGAATTATGAATCTAGTGCTAACTTAGCATAACAGCTACATTTTATCCTTTTTATATAAGCATTATGTGCGATTATGAGGGATTTTATTTTTTAGTTGTAAAATTCGCATCCTAACTTTATATTTCTAATTTTTTAAGACAAACCTAGTTTTCTTTCTATACGTTTATACCGATTTTCAAAAAGAAAATTTCAATTTTGTACCATCTTTACTTAATATTTACTTTTTAAATTATTTCTAAAATCTATTAAAAAATGTACCTCATTTTGGAAATAGAGTTTAAAATCAGTGGAAGTTTTTCAGTTTATAAAGTAGTGTTTATGTGTGTGGAATGTAATTGCAGAACTCCCAAGGAAGCAAACGAATAAGCAGGTGCACGTTGCATTAGCTTTACAACAGTATATAATACTCGAGAGTGGATAGTTTTCAAAAAGTACAAATTACCATACTACTTTCGTCAGTAGCACTGTTTCTCCTAAAAACGCGTTTCTTTAAAGCTGCAGTCTAATTAATAAAATATATATAACTTTTTGAAAGTACTTGTATATTTAGCATATACTGTTGACATTGCAAACTTTTATAATAATAATTTTTTTATGCCGATTTGTACTACAAATACGCCGAATTTGTTGGTTCCAAAAGCTTAGTGGCAGTTGCTCTGTTATCCGTATTAAAAGTTTCTGTTTTTTGATCCCCCAATTTTGATGTACTATTTGTAGGCAGTATACCCTCCTCGGATTTTATACCAACACTTTGCTGCGCCGTGGATTTTGCCACATTCTGCTTATGAGTATTGGACCGATAGTGCGTCGTTAAGTGAGTGGGCCGTGAGAAGGAACGCTCACAAAGATAGCATCTGAAATTAAAACCATTTGTTTTAGCTCAATAACAATAAGTAAATATAAGCTTTAGCTAACCTAAACATGCGTTCGCCTGTGTGAGTTAGCATATGGTTCTTTAGTATGTAGGAATTTGTAAAAGTTTTGCCACATTGTGAGCACATAAATGGCCGATCGTTGGTGTGAGTACGCTCGTGACGCAAACGCCCGCTGTAATTTACATAGGTGCGCTCACAATGACGACATGGAAACTTTCGATCGCCCGTGTGCGTTACTTGGTGGCCTTTGAGCTCCCCAGCTGAAAGAAATCGTGCGGGACACGCTCTGTGGAGTTAAGAAGAAGTATGAGATGGGTTTATGTATGTTACAATAAAATACCTACTCGCATTGATAGGGTCTTAGGTTTGCATGCTTTCGCAGATGACGTTCGAATGAAGATTTACCAGTTATATTGCTGCCACATTGATCACAAAAAAATATGGGCAATATTTGCTTAACACGCAGTTTCTTTGCGCTTCTATTAGGATCACTATTTCGTTTCTTTTTTATTGCCGGTGCCAACGCTGTTTTCTTTTTTTTAGAACCAGTCCATTCCGTATCGCTTAAAGTCTCATCGTCCCAGTTACGTGGTCTCTTTCGTTTCTTTTTTAATGGCGCTGTCTGTCCTTCTTTAGAACTGGAACAATCGACATCGGTATCGCTTTGAGTTACCTCTTCACTGCCATATCGCCGCATTAGTTGCTTTTTTGCAGGCTGCAACAACGCTGTTTGCTCTTCTTTAGAACTGGACCATTCGATATCGCTTTCAATTGTCTCATTGTACTCGGCTTCCGCACTTTCATGTTCCACATTAATGTCCACCGGGTCTACTTCGACAACATTCGCGTCTTCCTCATCAAAGTCTTTTTCAACTTTAATAAGCACTTCCTCGTCTTCCTTAAAGCTATTACTATGTTTCGATCTGCGCTTACTGCGTCTTGTGATGCAGTGTTCGGCAGCTTCTTCGGCGTGTTCCCATTTCTTTTCATTACTTAAACAGCGCCTACGAAATTCTATAGCACATTTTAAGTCGGATAAACAGTTTTCGCATAAATTGCCGGGAATATTGGGCTTTGCCGCTAGCTGGAATTTATTAAAAGCCAATTAGAATACTGAAATTATTCAATCTTGGCGAACTTCACTTACCAAAACTCCGGTGATTAAATGTATTTGGCACAGAAACTTGTCATGGTTTTCTTCAAATAAATTTATGGCATTTAAGTTTTCCAAGTCTTTTGCGCATATGCGACATACGTTTTGCAGCATTTTTAAGACCAATATTATGAAAGTTATTATTAATTTTCAATTGTAAACAAAGTAAAGTAAACACTTTGCATACATTTGCCATTCACCATGAAGACAGACAAGTATGTGCTCCGTGGCGCCCTCTGTGACAAAATTTATTTGAATTTAGTTGGTTCATTTAATAACAAAAAAACTTGTGAGCCTTAACGAACAAATTTAGAACTAAATCTCTAAAAACACGCGCGGCATAACTGAAAATTGCGGCAATAAAACTAACTTTAACTAACTGGAATAATAAAGATTATTTATTTGCTGTATTGTATTCTGAAAGAAATTCAAGGAAAACCATTGTCAATTGTTACAACTATATACATAAAACGACATTTTCAAAATGTACGTGATTATTTTATAAACAGTAATTCGCATACAGTTTTGGACATCAAAATGTAGCGCTCTTTGAACAAACAAAGAAAACAAATTTAAATAAATGCATTGACATTCATAGAAATTCACAATATGATGCTCTCTTCCACTCTCTGTACTCAGAAAAAAACTAAATTATATTCTTCAATTTGCATGTCCGTCCGTCCGTTTGTTGAAGGCATACGTTTCTGGAAGATTAAAAGAAGCTGGTAGTTTGTGATTTTGTATGAGGGCAGCGCTTTGCATTGAAAATTCTACAAAAAAGCGAGCAAAACCGGTATGAAGTAAATATTTTTTTGGGAATATGTACCAAGTCACCTATTAATGATTCATTTGTAAACTATTTACATTCTTATGTGCTTTCTTTTGCTAGACTCTGCGCGCTAAATTTAATTTTAAATTAAGTATCGTTTTTTTATTTTTAAGCTTTCCTTAAAACAATTTAACATAAATTATAATTTATTTTCATTGGGTAAATCCAAGAAAAGAGAAAGTTCTTATGAAATCCAAGCAAACCAAAAATCTTTGTTTGTCGTCACACAACCTTGCCTTTTGGTCCTTGTTTGAATCTCATATGAGGGAACTTCGCCAAGCGTATAGAGCCCAAAGTTAGTCAACCATTCACGAGTAACATAAATTTATCTAATTGTTTAAACTATAAAAATGTATTACGTTTAAGCCATGGCTGCCTCCACATCTGCATTAAAAGGCGCTACTGCATCTCTTACAGTCTCTTGTTGCTTTTCCACATTTTGTTGGTGCATATTTGAACGATAATGCGTTCTCAAATGGGTTTTTCTTTGAAAGGAACGCTCACAAAGTTCACATCTAAATGAACGTTCACCCGTATGCACTAGCATATGATTCTTCAATATATACGAATTAGTAAAAGCTTTGCCGCACTCCGCGCACACAAAGGGCCGCTCATTAGTGTGGATACGTTCGTGCTTCAGTCGTCCCATGTAACTCATGTATTTGCGATCACAATAGCGACAAGGATATCGACGTTCGCCGGTGTGTGTTAGACCATGGGCGCGTAATTCACCAGCGGACAGAAAACGTGATGTACAAAGTCTAAGATTTAAGACAATATAAATAAATAAATCTATAAATCAGCAGCATGAACTTACTCGCAGCCGTAAGGACGCTCGCCTGAATGTTTTAGTATGTGGCGCTCGAAGGAAGCCTTGGTATTGACATGTGTGCCGCATTGTTCACAAATATAAATTTTTGGACAATTAGCTACTACAACTGGCGATTGGTAGTCTTCATCACTGCTGGATTTTTCCTCTGATTTGATGTCACAGTTCAGACTCAAGTGGTCGTGTTCCTCAAATTCGGTGCTTTCCATATTGACGATGACTTCTTCTTTTAACATTATTTGCAGCGTTTTCAGTGGTTGCTCTTCGTCTTCACTCTCCATAATCGGCTTTCGTTGACGCGGTTTTCTTCTTTGCCGGCATCTAGTTCTTTGGCGGTGGCTTTTCTCATCGCTGCAAGAAGTTTCATCGTTGTCTGGGTCATTTGGGTGCCATTTCTTTTGTGTCTTAATGCAGAGCTTACGAAATGCCATTGCGTTTTTAAGATCCGATTGGCAGCAAAAGCATATAAATGCAGGCGCGTCGTTTAGTTCTTTTAGCTAATATTTATGTATATACAAGAAACTTAGAAAAGCGAAAAGTTTTGTTTTTATTTTCACTTACTCGCAACTCTGTCAGCATATTTATGTGCCCCAACAGTTTGCGATTGCATGTTTCAAATAAATTTAGACTTTTATCGCAGATGTTGCTTCTGCCGCATATTCTGCACATATTAATTAACATTTTAAAGCCGTTTAATTACTTTGTTTAACTATTTGCCTAAATTGCCGCAAAACTATACAAATTGACTTGAACAGCTGTTTAGCCAGTCGCACGGAGACGCAGACACTCGGTTGCCAGTGTTGTCGCAATTAGCAACCATTTAAATTTGAGCAGTAAGAAACGGCTTTTATTCTTTTGCCAAACTTATATGGCCACCGAGTACTATTTCAAGTCGAAGCTCAGCTTGTTTTACTTTTGGAGCATCGGAAGACTTCTGCCAAGCAACTCCTAAGAGCAGACAAGAGCTCCCTTAGAAAACTGACAACTGAGTTTTAGCAACTCTAGGTTTTGTGAACTGGAACATAAATCCTCGCTGCACATACTTAAGAAATGGCTACTTTACCCGGCAAACACCATTTCAAAATATTAGACGTATAATAATAATAAGACTGGCGGGAAAGCTATAAAATCAACTACTATTCCAATAAAACTGTTGTAATTACTATGGATTTTATTGGCGTTATGGATATCGTTATCGGCTATTTTTTTCAATGTCAAATTCAGCTTAAATTGTGTTACACACTTGAGTCAAGAATTTTACGTGCTGAGTTTTTAGATGTCAATTTCGTTGCTATCTTCAGTAAACTTGATCTGGCGTTCCTTAATTTGCATTTCTTTTTGGAACAGCATCTCATTATGCAAAGCATCTTTACGTTCGCGTAAAACCTTTAGTTCCAACAAATCCAAGCGGCGTTGCTCGACTAGCACACGATAATGATGCAACTCAAGTTGTCGCTGTCGGAGTGTTGGAAAAGAGCCATTAACGCCTCCTGTTTTGTTCCCGGCGTTAGCGCTTTTAATAGGAGTTGCTGACTTAGTCAGGCGAGTTGGTTTCTTGACGCATGCACTTTTAAGCGAAGAACTAGCTGACTCTGTCTGATTGGAAATTATATAATTAAGTTTGGAACCCAATGCACTGCTTGAAGTGACTACTTTTGTGCCAGCTTTATCCTGGGATATGTCGCTGTTGACATGAAAAATTGTGCCCACAGGCGTGTTGTATGGCACCTCCAAATTATAGGAGCTACAAGAATCCGTATCATTGGTAATACGCTGCGCAAAAATGGGTGCTACCTCACGTACAACAGCCATTTGATTGGGCGGCCAGCAACAGGACTCCATCTTAATATCATTGATCATTATAGCTTTTTGACCATTTGGTTTGGCTTGCTTTAGTTTAGCTTCTTCCAGCTGTTGCGACTTGCTGTATATAAAAATCTTGGGTTTTAAGGACTCGCTGGATGGTTTATAGCGCAAACCCAGAGTCGATGGTCTTTTCAGCTGCTCGGTAAATTTATTTTCACGTATTAGGTTATAGATCTGACGCCAGGCATGGGAGGCAATGGCGTTGCTCCTGCCACTACCCGTGGATTTCATATCTGGAGCGGCCTGCGTGCTAATTTCGGGTCGCTCTAAGCTTTCATTAAGCTGCTGTTCCGCAACTTTTAGGGGGCTTATTTTTACCACAGAGTCATAGGTCTCTTCTTCGTCATCGTTAAGCTTCCACATGACGCGACGACTGCTGCTCGAGTACGATTTCAGAGCTTCATCTGAAAGTTGCCAAAATTTTTACCATAACTTTTTGAAGCCCTCCTGCAGACTATCGTTACTTACCAGACTTTTTATCCATAGCGCTTATTTGGAATTATGTATGCGAAATCTAGAAATAATTTTTTTTAGTTATTTCTCTATTCAAAATTGCCGCATACGCCGCAAATTTGCTTAGGAGAAATATTAGTAAAAATTTAGGAAAAAAATTTAGATAAAATCAAACTGTTTTTGTTTTCGTGCTTCAAATTTTGTAACTAATGTTAGAGTGCTAAATGCAAAGCCTGCTAGACAACGGATTTCTTTGATTAGAAAGGTTGCCAGGTTATTATTGTGACCCCATATCGCCTTTTTCGTTCAAAAAGGAGTCACGTGACGTGACTCTCGCCAGAGGAAGGTCAATACAGATGCAGAGACGAAATCTGAAAGCAGTTTGAAACTAACGAGTAGATCCGAGACTTAGCTAAGAAAGTGAGTTCGTAGGTGTCTTAGCCATCTTCTATAAAGAAAATTTGTTTCACTGTGTTTTCGGCAAAAGGTCAATAAAGGGCCGATAACTCGACCATCGACCAATTAATCAGACTATGCCGAATGCCCCACGATTATAAAGCAGCATTTAATAGCCTGTTGAGAGACCGTGTATGTATATGACGCACTGTCTGACTTCGGTATCCCTGGAGAAAAGAACCTCTCCGAACCGAGCGAGACTTCAAACAAGGCGATGCTCTCTCCTGCAATCTCTTCAACTTTTTGATGAAGTATGTGTTACAAAAGACCAGAGTGAATCGGAATGGGACCATATCCTATAAATGTGTCCAATTGCTTTGATAACATCGAAATCATTGTTCCTACCAGGCGTGTGGGTCTGGTGGTAAAAGAGAGCAAGGTGAAGATTGAAGAACAGTGTATGTGTGTGTGTGATGTCACCAAGGATTTTGTACACCACTGTCAAAGGCTTCTCTCTCCTTCGCGTTTTACATTACGGCGCTGAAGCACGATACAGTCTGATGCAACTGCCTGTGAAGTGCTATATAGCGAGCTCTACGACCAAGTTGACTTGTTCAAAGAGTCGGTTCTGCTGACGCTTGTGCCTATCGACGAAGAAGTCGAGGCCGGCAAGTACGCCTACCTCAATCATGCAGCAATGATCCGGATGACCAAAAACCACCAAATTTGGTGTGTAGAATCATGTTCATATTTTTTTCGTAGGAAAAATGGGCACAGAGTATCCAACTGCTTTGCATTTTTATTAGTTTTAATTGGTATTATCACATTGTGAAAGCGTTTGTTATTTACATTTTTATACTCTGTACATAAAGTGTAAAATTTTAACTAGGTTCGTTTTATTTGTTATGTTTTGCAAAATGCATTTAACATAAATATTGGAAATCATTTAATATAAATCCCTCCATTCCGTCACCTTTTTCTCATTTCATTTCATTTCTTTTGAGATCGATTTGATTTACTTCTAGATTTATTTATTTTTGTGTGTTTATTTTGGATCTCATTAATCTTTTTTTTAGATTCTCATTTTCTCTTTTTAGCATTCTTATTCTTAGCTTTCTGGTTTCAGCTATTTTTTTAGAAGATACATTTTGTTTTCGATAATATTTAAGTCTTTTTGCCATTGTGTGGCACTGATGACAAATTCCAGCTGGAGACTGTGAACGCTTTCTTTTTTGTGGAGGCGACTTTAATATATTTAAGTCAGATGCATCATCTGTGCAACTACTTAGAGTAGTCAAATTGCGATCTGGTATCGATCCCGGTTTTAAATACCTTACTCCTATATTATCTGGTGAAAAATGTTCGTGGCATAAAAAGAGTTTATTAGTATTCGCTACAAAATCCTTGCTAAAATTACATTTCTCAACCCATTGCATCAATAACGATGGATCCTTTTCTGGGAACTTGAACAATTTTATGGCTGGAAAGTCGCGTCTAGATTTTTGGCAGTGCAAAAGGCTGCACTTATTGCCACTTATCTGCCTTTTTTTCTTCTCAGCTCTAACATCAGAATAATATTTATTGTCTTCGGCTGTTTGATCTTCTTTAGAACTGGACCATTTATTATCGCTTTCAATTGTCTCATTACAATCGACGTCCGTACTTTCATGCTCCACTTTAATATCTACCGAATCCTCTTCGAAAACATTCGCGTCTTCCACATCAAAGTCTTTTTCAACTTTAATTAGCACTTCGTCGTCTTCCTTAAAGCTATTACTATGACTTGAGCTGCGCTTACTGCGTCTTGTAAAGCAATTTTCTGCAGCTTCTTTCCATTTATATTCATTGCTTAGACAGCGCTTTCGAAATTCTATAGCACATTTCAAGTCGGTTAAACAATTCTCGCATAAATTGCCGGGAAAATTGGGCTTTTCCGCTAGCTGCAATTTATTGACAGCGTATAAGCAAACTGGCGTACTTCTTTATTGACAAAGTCCACTTACCAAAACACCGGTGATTAAATGGATTTGCCACAGAAACTTGTCATTGTTTTCTTCAAATAAATTTATGACATTTACGTTCGCCAAGTCTTTTGCGCATATGCGGCAGACGTTTTGCAGCATTTTTATCAACGCTTTTGTAAAAGTTTATTAATTTGCAATTGTAAACAAAGTAAGGTAAACACTTTGCGAGCATTTGCCATTCACCATAAAAGCAGACTCATGCACAGTGGCGCCATCTGTGTCGTAAGGTATTTGAATTTAGTTGCCTGCATTTGCATGGCACCAGCTGGGCATCAGCAAAGAGCCTGCTCTTTGGCATCAGAGTATCAAATTTAAATGAGTGGAATCCTTGGACGCTACATTGAGTCGAAATGCTTAAAAGTGACCACTTTTAGCACAGCATGTGCGTTTTTTTGCTCTTTCTCTTTCTCAATTTTTCCAATGAAGTCACTCTGTCAGAGACAGCAACAGAAGCAGCCATGTACACTGTGCTGAAAATGGTCGCTTTTCAACAAACATTTTGAATTTTTTAACGGTCCAGGACTCCAATCCGCTCTTTTCATGGTATATTAAAAGCAAAATTGAGCGCTTTAACGAAAGAGGCTGCAAGCATCTCTACTCTCGAACATGCAGCAATGATCCGGAAGACTATAGAAGGATCCTGCAGTCGCCTGCTACGCGATCTGAGCGAGATCACTATCGGAAAATGAGGAAGATGTATAAGATGCAGAAGGAAATCTGGTAGTGGATGGACAGGGTGCGTTGAGGTTGTGTAAGGTACACTTCTTTGGCTTGTTATTGGGCAATAGTAAGAATGATGCCGCCCCCGTAGTTAACTTTCAGACATTCCCAATTATAGACGACGGCGTGAATATACCGCCGCCTAGCTATGACGAAGTCAGAGTCGCAATCAAGCGGCTCAAGAACAACTGGCGGCAATGAGTTGGTATGGTGCATGCACCAGCTCTTTTGTAGAATATGGCTAGATGAGAATCATCGGGCATGAATGATTGGAACCTTGGTGTCCTATGCCCTGTTCTCAAGAAGGGTGATCACACGGTGTGCGCTAACTACCGTGGTATCAGTCTTCTTCCTATTGCATATGTGGCCCTATCGAGCTCTCTGTGTGAAAGACTAAAGCTGTTTGCGAATGAACTGATTGGACATTATCAGTGTGGTTTTAGGCCTGGTAAGTCAACCATTGACAAGATATTCACACTACACCAAATCGACACCCACCATCTCTTTATCGATTATAAAGCAGCATTTGATAGCCCGTTAATGGATCGCATATATGCCGCACTGTCTGAGTTTGGAATCCCTGCAAAGTTGGTACGACTATGCAGAATGACGTTGAGCACCTCATGCATCTCTGTCAAGGTAGGAAAGAGCTTCACCGAGCCATTTGATACCCAACGAGGCTAGCGAAAGGCCGACGTACTTCGGAACGGGACTGTATTCTTTAAGGGTGTCCAGTTGCTGGGCGTACTGAGTGAGCAGTTACCGCAGCCTCTGCGGCTATTGAAAGGGAATCAGCCAAGGCGGGTTTGGTGGTATGTTAAATGAGCGCAAGACGAAGTATATGGTTTCTTCGAGTGGAAATACGCAGCGGTTGGACTTGATGTTGAAAACTATACTTTTGATATTGTCAAGAATTTCGTCTGCCTTGGCACCACCGTCACAATGAAGAACTATGGCAGCATGGAGATCAAGAGGAGATTCATTCTTGCCAATAGATGTTACTTTGGTCTCAGCAGGCAAATAAGTAAAAAGTAAAGTACGGAAAGTACCCCGTAAGATGTTTGGGCCAGTTAAGTAAGTAAGTAAGACGAGACGCCGCCCGCAACTCCCTCGAGACTAAACTATGAGTTCTGGAAGAGCAAAGAACCAATTCATAGAGCAAGCTTATGCTAGAGCACTGCATCACACAGACAATTGTTAGAAAAGTTATTTAAAATTTTTTTTTTTTTTACTTTTAATTGGTATTTTCTCATTGTGTATATAATTTTTCATAAAATCGTTTGTTATTTGCTAAATTTACATGTTCTTAGTTTTTTTAATTACATTTTCTTTTAACTAGCTTTGTTTTTCTTTTTTGACTACAGCGTTTTTTAAAAATTATGTTAACATTTAACAAAAAATATAATAAATATTTTACAAATGAATTTGTTAACTGAACATGTTATTTGATTTTTAGTTTTAGGCTTATGACAGGGTCAAGAGTTTGTTGCTTTTTGTGTTTGTTTAGTGTTTGAAAATGGGATAACTCGCCTACAACGCACTATGCTAAAATTGCTATTAAAAATTGTTTAAAACAAGAAATTGGCGCCTTTGAATATTTTGTTTTAGTGCGTTAAATTGCTGTGAAACCAGAAAAATGTCTTAAATATTTTGTTAAGCAACTTTGATTTTATATATGTACATATAAAAACAGTTAACACACATTTTGAAGTTATACGAAATCTGCTATGATATATTTGTTCTTTTTGTTGACAAGCATTTGGATTTGGTTGCTTAAATTTAAATTTCATGAAACGCTGTTTTTAATTGTTGACTTTGAGGCGCTTCTGGACAACGCTCAGAGGAATTTTTTATAGTACGCAGGGAATTCACACAATTTTCAAGATATTTAGCTGCATTTTGAACTCTATGTATTGTTTTTTCTGTTATATATTAAACTATGTAAACGTTGTCTATGATGTTAGTTACGCTTTAACTAGTTTTGCTTGAACAGTAACTAGGCTTATTAGTTAATAATATAAAGTATTTTTCATTTAAAGTACACACATCTCTTAACACTTTGTTTTTGTGGGTTGTTTGTTTTAAAGTTGACTGACGACTTCATATAGCAAGTCTTTACACATTTTTCGAGCTTATTTTATTTTGTAATGTAACTAACATGTATTAAGAACTGCTATTGTTTTAGTGGTTTTTACTGCTTAGTAGCTAAAGCATAATTTACAGACAAAAACTGTTTTTCCGAAAATGAAAATTTGTGCCAAGACACGAGCGTTTTTAAGTTTTTGAGTTCTGCTCTGCGCACAAAGTTTGTGTAGTTGCTTTTTTTTTATATATATATATATATATATAAATATATATATATATATGTTTGTATATATATTTTACAAAAAAAGTTATCTTAAAAATTTGAAAATTATTCTTTTAGTAGTTGTCTTATATTGGTTCCAAATTGATGCTTAAATGTTAACATTTTTCATTTTATTTCTTAGGTTATGCTCTTGTTGTTGTTGTATACAAAACCGTTACATGTATATATATTGTATATTATAAACCTTATTTATTTTATATATAAATGTGGCATGAGCAATTCAGCTGCCGCTAGATTAATTAGTTAGTATTTTATCCATGTTTTTTTTTTTTTTTTGTATAAACTCAAATTCGCTAGGAGCTCTCTAAAACAAAATCATGGAATTTGCTTTAATTTGTATATTGCTAATTTAAGGGCCTGACAAAGGTCCTTTCAACTTTTACTTTTCTATAGTTATTAGTTGTTTTGTTGTTGTTGTTGTTGCTGTATTGTACATACTACTAATCATAAGTTACTGGACGACATAGTGAGAAAACGAATAGTATTGCATACCACAATTCGGTAAAATATAGACCGATTTGTAGCGTACAAAGACAATATTCCAATCGTAGTTTATAGGTTTGCAGCAGCAGCAGATAGGAGACACCCAGAAAGCATGGTGCGGTTAGGAAAACTGATAAAATCGCAGTCCAACCTGTAAAGAAAACAAACGATTTTATAGATAAGAGCTTTAAAAATAGCACAACATTGTCTAAATTTATATATACATATACGTATGTATGTATCTATTAAGTATGTCAACAACAATGGGTCTCTAGCTAGTACCTCTGCCGGACAATGAACCCATGCGTCCCATTATTAGACGTATCGTCTCCAGCACAATGAAGCTAATCATTACGGCTGAATCCTGTGCCAATGTATGACCCGTATAGCTAAGATTAATAGCCTTTAACAGGCCCATGGCCAGCTCACAGCAGGCAAACATGCCAAAGTAAAACGAATTTAGATAGATTAACACTTCGTAGTTCATGCTGGGATTTGGCTTCTTTGGCACCTGTGGCGGCACCTGACGTTTTGGTGGCATCTTCGGGCTAACTCCCCGGAGCCTTTGCGCAAACCCCTAAACTTATGTATGTATGAAAATTGTTCACATTAATCCCGACGCTGTTGCGGATAATGTTCGCGTTGGGCGCTATATTTTTAGACTGACCATAATAATAATGTGGACCTGATGTTTAGCTATTGCCGAGGCGTTGTGTCGCTTTGAGGCTGGTTGCGTCTGTCTTTGTTGTTGTTGTTTTTGTTATTTGTTTGAATTATGTGCTTAATGTTGTCGCCCAAGTGATTGTGTAGATTTGGCCAGGAACGTTCTTATAATGACCTGCTCGAAAGTGCAAAATTTGTGAAAGATTCGCCTAAGAGCATATATAACAAATAATAGTTAGAATTCTTCATCATTCCTTCTTCCTATTAAAACAAAGTATATAGATCTTCCAGTTGATCTTTAGGAATAGTATATGTTATAAGTGGATATACCTAATTGATTATGTTTTATTACATTGAGGGAAGGGTGGTCAAAGGTAATGATGACGTCATCATTAAAAATACAATTTTTTTTTTTCATACTTTCAAGAAAAAGATGTTTGTGAAGGCGATTACGATATTCCAGTCATTCCTAATATTAGGATTTAATATTTAGACATTATGTTTACTATATAACCAAGTTTTTTTTTTTTTTTAATTTTTTCAAAAGTTGATGGATTATCGATTGATCCTTAGAAAACCCCCCTTAAATAGTTCAATGCCTGCTGATAGGGCAATACTGCTTCTTAAGAGAGTATAAAAGCACAAAGCTAACTTAAAAAGGACAAAACTGTGAAAACAGCTGTAAGGCTGCTTGTGTTGCTGTCTCGGTTAGAACGACTCACTTGTAGGCAAAATTGAGAAAGAGCCAAAAAAGCGCACATCTATGCACTGTCTTTCAGCAAGTTGGCTCAATATAACTGCCAAGGATTCCACTCTATTAAATTTCATACTCTTTGCGATGACATTTTTTCAATATCATATCAAAGTAAGTCTTCTCAGTTTTACAAAGTCTATGCTTCTTGCAGCCATTGAAGACCATAACAAAAGCGACTATCCCGCGTAAATGTAGAGGTTTCGACCTTAATTCGCACGATTTTCGCATTGATACTAGTTTTTGGGCTCATCACAACCACCAAGCACAAGTATTTAAGTCAGAGTAGGATTTTTCCGCAGAGATTAAAATCACACATTTACTAGAACACTGTCATAACTAAAAAAACGGGATTTTTTTTTCGTTTTTTTTTTTCCTATTTTTGTGGTTATGTACAGGGTGCAAAAATTTGTTGAGGTCTGTCTCTCCAGTTACATTTACATACTCTTTCTTTCTTTTTCTAGAAATCAATTACGATTTTTTTTCGCAAAAATTTGGCTATTCGTCATATATCCCTCCGACGTACTTAGCATTAAGCCTTTAAGACAATAACATAGGTCAACATGGTTTAGTTGTTGGAAAGCTGAGGGTCTTGTCCGAAGTGATTTGCTGCGTAGAGTCAGAATCCGGGTCAGAATCGCGTCCGGATTTTGAGTATAATGCCGTTTTTCGGGTACATAACCTCAAATATCTCAAAATGATATGACGTGATAGGCCAATTCTGATTCTACGGCGCAAATTACCCTCAGCTTTCCGACAGCTAAACCATGTTGACCTGCGTTTTCTATAACTGACACATTCCTCAGATATGCTCTCTGGTGGCATACGTTATGCAGAAAACAAACACCCCCAAAAAGATGTACAGCTCACTTTTAGTAGCCATATATATTACACTACAATTAGAAGTGTATATTGCACATAAAAGCGCCACCAAAACTGCAACTGCAATAAATACTATATAGTATGTAGTAGTATATAGCCAGTTGTATATAATTTTAGACCATCATAAGCGTATAAAAATACCAACAAAGTCGCGCACTCGTAGACACCACAACGGGTCTAACGAGAGACTAAGTCCGACAAAAGAATTTGCCGTGATTTTAATTTAAATACAACATTTGATCGAAACGGACGCGTCGTTGTGTACGCCAAACGTTAACGTGCTTATAAATACCTTATATAAGGTATATAGTTATACTCTATATATACTTACATGGTTATAGAAAACGGTTATTTTGTCGCTTGCTTGCTCGGATCGGTCGCTCATTTCGTTTAAAGTTGATCTTTTTTTTTTTTTTTTGGTTTGATAGCATTACGGATTTTGGTTTGTTATAATATCTTGCTTATTATATAGTGTGTGTGTGTGTGTTCTATGCTATATAGATCCTTAAAATCGTGTGTTCTTCTTGTTGTTGTAGTTGTGTATGAGTGTGTGCGTGTGTTTAGTCTATATCAAAATCGTTCAATTTAAATGTAAAGGTATCTTTTTTTAATGTAATTGTGGCAAAACATGCATCTTGGTGTTTGTCGTCTCTGTGGTCGCTTTTTGGTCGTAGCATGCAACGTCTTTGCCGTTATGGCCAACATCAACTGCTAGGTGTATGTAACGGGTCGACACATTGTACAAATGAATATGCTGGCATAGATTAGTTCAGCACCTTGTAGGGTGATCATTAAGGCACTCAGAATAATTTCGAGTTTGAGAACATAACTTTGAAAACAACATAAATAGATAACAATACCAAGACTGGGCAGTGTTAATATTACGGACGCTGTTGCTTGCCAACCTGCAAAGAGAGAGAGAGAGAGAGATTATCAGTATCAATTATAAAAAATTTGATTTGTCGGGACGGTGCCTGACAGTGGAATACCCAGTACCCTTTTTCTTTATAAACACTAAACACGGTAAAATGCTAACAGAAGTATCCACTTTTATGTCTACTTTCATAAGATCGATATGCCTGTAAACATTTTCCTATTGGGAAGTTCCAATTGACAAGTTTTCTTATTGGGAAGTTGGCTATTATGGTGGCAAAAATTACTTTTATACCCAAAACTCCAGTATTCTTTGGCCAATGTCGTTGAATTTTGTAACATAGATCAAAAATACATTTATAAATATCTGTGGCAATTTTCAAATCAATATATGTGTGTAAGGTGTGGTCTCACGAGTCCCCACACCAAATACATGTAGTTTATAGGCGAGGGGGGTGAATTTTGCATATTTTTGACTATAACTTTTCATGTATTTTTCCGATCTCGATCATTTTTGAAACATAGATGCACATAAACACAAATTTCACACAGCTCTGAGGAGTTTCGAGTTGATAGATTTAACATAGCGGTTGTAAACTTCGAAAGTCTGCTGGGTAAAACTGGGGCATATATCAACTCAATTCGATAAACTTCATCTTACATGGGATTACGTGCATCTTTTGGTAAAATTTTGTGTCCTAGCTCTTATGGTCTTGGAGATCTATCCCCTTATACGGACAGGCGGACATGGTCCAATCGCTGCCCGAGTTAATGATAAGACTTTTTGCCCATAGATCTTATGGTCTGCCACGCCTCCTTCTGCCTGTTACATACATTGCACAAACTTATAATACCCCTTTTGCACTTTGTGTACAGCGTATAAAAAGTGATGCACATGTATTCAAATTATAGAAGGGATTGTGAAACGCAAGAAAAATGTTATAAATAGTTCTTAATAAAAGGTAACCACAAAGAAACGCAAAATTAGCGCGCGATATGTATAGTATCATCAGGCTGTTGTTGTTCTAAAACAGAGGTCAGCAGCGATAGAAGAAATATTGCCTATGGCGCACCAAAATATTTAGTTGGGATGTAAAAAAAATCGATGTTTTGGTTTTTTTAAATCCGATGTAACGATTTTAGCCGATTTTTGTTTGTTTGCGATGCATCGGCCTTGTATCGATGTTTGGTCAAACATCGAAATTTCGTTTGATCACTTCTTCTTACTATTTCATAAGTATGTCACAGCTTTTGCTCGAAGTTTTTGAAGCAAATAGATGCCGTGACGGCAATGTATAATATTTGTGGGAAAAACATAAAAAATGGCTCAGATATGAAAGTGCCTTTGCGTTCCGTACATAAAATAGACAAGAAAACTTTGATTCGATTCGATACTACCGATAGTACCATCGGTTTATCTTCCTTCCTAAAACCGTCCATCCACTATGCATCATGAATGAATACATCACTGTACGTGTGTTTCCATTCCGTTCCGGACAGCATGATTACAAATTTCAAAACTGTTTTGTTATTCGTACATTGGTTAACACAAAACACAAATTTATTTTCACTAATATATAAGAAAAACGAGTTGCTTAAGGCTTGTTGTGCGAAGAACAGGAATTGAAACAGAAACTGAATTCAGTACATTTGCGATAAAAACACAAACTGAAACAGAATTTAAATATTTTTTAATCATTAAGCATCGACAAACTGAGAAATAGGTACATTTGAAACTGAAACAGAAAAAAATTTTTTGATTTTTTTTTTTTTGTGTGCAAAGTAAACTGTTATTGGCGCCCCCTTTCTTGTTCTTAGTTCACTGCTTTCAGAAATTGAATTCTCGTGAAGTTTAAGTGAAAAATTAAGAAAATATTGAAGTTCAGGATTGAAGAAGAAGAACAAATATAGATGTGATTGGAATTATCTAAACAAACATGAAAGCATTACACTATGCTTCAATTTGATAATAATTTTGTATTTTTAGAACGACACAAGGACCTTACGCAGTACACGACACGAATGTTCATGTCTAAACTACATTCTGTTTCTGTTCTTTGTTGCACACTCATAAAATAGAAACAGACGGAAATTGAAACAGAAACTGAAATTGAGTGTCTGTTTCAGTTTTTGTGCTTTGTCACAACAAGCCTTTAGCGTGTGTTGACTGAAAAACAGAACGGAAAACGACGGCATTTGGCTTTAAAGTGTAAACTATAGATAGTGAAACATCGATAGTGGGCCACAAAGGCAAACAACGATAGTGCTAAGTCAAATCGTGTGAGGCTGCTTGTGTGGCTGTCTCTGTCAGGTCGACTCACTTGTAGGCAAAATTGAGAAAGAGCAAAAAAAGACGCACATTTATGTACTATCTTGCGAATGGTCGCTTTTATGGCAATAATGTGAATGATTCTTTGTAGGGCTTGATGCCGGAACCATGGTCCTCCAACTCTTAATTAGTGTCCCCTTATATATTGGAAGCTCCGTGAATTAGACCCATTTCGACTGGTTGAATCGGAATAAACGCATAGGGGTTTTGAGCGATAGGAACAAAAGAAGGGGTCACATTAATGAACTTTATTATTGAATTCATTGGGATTATTAAAAACATAAATAAAAATATGCAGTTATGAATGGAAGCATGATTACGTGGTGGGTTCCAAAAGATGGTATTCTCTAACCCGCTCACCAGACGGGGTAAAACTGATGCAAACTTCAGCTACGAATAAAGCTTTTGTTCTGGTAAACTTTGATTTTTCCAAAATCTTATAGAGTAAAATCTTGGTGTACATTGACATATTCATAATACGATGGTTGCCTTTTATATTTTGCAAAAAGAGAATAAGAACAAGGATATTTCATTGAAAATGGTTTTATTGGTTGTGCAGAAAATATTCATCTCGAAAATCGATACACTATTGTACACGCTTGGAACAGTTGTCGAAACACTTTTGCCACTTCTAATGAGGTACCTTAAAAACAGTTATCAACCGCTACTTCAGCTGTCATATGCGAGACACATTTGGTGCCAAATCGGAAATATACGCCGGTTGAAACATTAATTTGTGTTTTCGGGTGCTTAAAAAGCCTCTTGTTTGAGAATTCACACTGTCTTGTTGAACGATGATGCGTTTTTGGCGGTTGGTTTTCCTTAACTCCGGAAATTTAATGCAAACAAATGTTTGTATACCATTCAGAATGGATCACCCTACGATAATCTAATGGTATGGAGCGTTTTTGTGAAGAAGAGCTTCGTCCGCAAACTATTATTTCTAACCAACAATCAAATTAAGTTCATCGACGCACTTTTCATGGGATCAATGCCATCGAAAGTTTAAAAAATTATAAATATTTTTTTAGTACAAATACGAAACTAGAATTGCTTATTCACGAAATATAAAAGGCAGCTCTCGAACCCTTGATAAACTCGGGAGCTTATGAAATTTGTTACAAACTAAGTGTCAAACTTTTATAGTTTTCCTATAGTAAAGAGTAACGTTAGATTGGTAATAGAGGTATAGGGGAGTTGTTCAAAAACATTGGATTATGAAAGAAGCGACGTCAAACTACACAATCACGCGCTTCCCCTGAATCTGAAACATCGACCATTATGTCTTTTATTACCATAATTACAGATCAGCATTGCAAGTACTATGGTACTCTCAAACACATCGCTTAAGCATTTCTAGAGTACAATTTTAAAGCAGAAGTGTTTTTAAGTACACACAAGTATGCCATTAATATGAGCAAACAACGAAGGTCAGGCGTACCATAGACATTAAAAATTACGCATACGCCGTGTATAATGTGGAAACATTTATATGGACGGGTGGCTCAAAGTGGGTGTTGTAACAGGCAAAACAATGACGACATTGTTGACGCAGCAGCAAATTGTTTCACTATATTATGACATACAGACTCCCAATGTCCCTGACTGAGCTCATAAAGTAAACAAATTTGTATATACCCATGTAGCATATAATCAACCAAATCCATAAAATGTACGCTTAACGGCGCGCTATGAAAACCTCGAACACATCTTAAATGCGGTTTTCGTCTTTTTTGTATTCTTACTATATGCATTATGTTCTTCTATAGAAAATCCTTTGACCCCTGATTTGGTTTGTTTATGAATGAACTGTTTGAATAGAAACAAATTGTATATACGAAGGTTACAACGTTAACGTAAAACCGCTACAAAGTAACTTGAGGGCGAATTAACAAAATCTGTCCAAGTTTTAGGAAAAACAATCAACTTGAAGTAGCCTAAATGTGGCCAGGAAACTTGGCAACATCTTGGGACGAAAACTTAATTATAGTTTCCCATACCTGCCACTAAGTCACAGTGGGATTAACGCAAATTTACTAGTGTAACTAACTACAGCATACTAAAATTCTTGCAGATTGTAAATGCACGATGCTGCTTTGACTGATCGACTAGTCTCCCTAATTGGTGATCGATTGCTGTCGATATTTAGAAATGCCGCTGGATCACAGCTAGCTTATGCACCTTAATACGACCATTTCTTCTTGTTGGCGTAAGTCAGTAAAAGTCTCGTTGCCCCATCAAAACCCGAAACTCGTTCAATTTTGGACAGTAGACTAGAAATGAATGATTCTCTCAAACTGACAAATCAACTAGTTAAGTTAGTGCGCTGAAAAGCATGCTATAGAAATCGTTCAAGCCAAGCTTACGGCTTTTATGTTGCCTTTAGGCTATACTCACCACGATCACTTAAACTGCTCTTACGTCCAAATACAATACGGACAGTTTCAATGATGCATAATGATAGCAATATGCTTGCCTCACGTGATAAAACATTTTCACCGTAATTCAAGTTGATTGCCTTAAGCACGCCAACGCCAACTTCAAAGGCGGCGTACATGCCAAAGTAAAATGAATTTAGATACATAAGTATCTCATATATGAGGCTGGCATTCATATTGTTCTGCTGGCTCCCTGGTCGCTTCTGTACTCCAGTCGTCCAACAACAACAATCTTATACACCACGGCTGCGACGGCGGCAGCAGCTGGCTGCCCTTAGCTAGTTGTTGTCACCGTAGCAGTTTGAAGCAGCAATTGAAGGGCCGGTGGTTGTGGTTGTGGTGGTGCTGGTTGTGGTTGTGGTGAGTGTGGGTGGTTAAGGGTTAAGCTGGCCGTTGTTTTTAAAGTTTTCCCCACATGCACACACACACACACACACACACACACACACACGCGCGCGTCGCTTAGCTATCCCGCTCGCACATACAGCAAGAAGCAGCAGGTGGCTGGCTTACACGCACACACATACGCTGTGCCGTTACGTGCGTGTGTGTGTGCTTGACTTGGACTGCTTTGCGTTGCGTTAATGGCGCTCTTGGTGTATTTTTAATTGCTTCTGCTTTTATGTTTATTTACTTGGCGTCGTTGTTGTTGTTGTTGTTGTGTTTCCTGCCTCGCGACGTTGTTGTTTTTGTTGTTGTGGTTGCAGCTGGTTGTCATGGGAGTCCTTTGTTGTTTAGCTGCGAGCTCGTTGGTAACTCAGTTGCTCCTCTTGTGCTTGTTTGATGACAACTCTGGGCTAATATTAAATATGAACATATACACACACGCACACGTTTACGTTTATGTATCATGCAAGTACATAAGTATATATAAAAATGTTTTTGGAAAACATATATACACGCTTCTTATATAAAAACTTTTGCAATTTGCTCACATACAAAAACAATGCCGCGTAATTTCTGGCACGCACTCACACTCTCTCTCTCTCTCTCGCTCGCTCACTAGCACGCACACACACTCAAGCTTTGTGGTTCCCTTTGACCGTTGCCTTTTTGCACACAAATTTATCACTTTTCACTGTGCTTATAATTATTCAAATATTTTCAACTCTCTACGGTATTGAAATTCTTTCTGCCTTAGCTGTTTTTTAGTGCTTTGATCGACACGCAGCCCCTTAAGTTTATTTTTGAACATGTGGAGCAGCCAGCCAGCAGCAGCAGCAGTCAGTCAGCAGCAGCAGCGTACGCAACGCGCCCGTTTGTTCTGGCTCTTTGTCCAGCATTCAGGCAGAGGCGCTGCTTCACATATGCATTGAATTGAATACAATTTGATTTATTAAGTTTTTTTTAAAAGCACTTATTGTTATGCACTTTTTTTTTTTTTTTTTGGACACAAGTTCAACGGTACAACGTAGAGTGCTTACAGGGGCAGCAGCAGGCATTTTTGCCCACGGCAACTGTGTACACACTGTCTCAATCGATAGGTCAGTCCAGTGTGTACTCCAGCCACGCTGGAAAAATTTTGTTATCGTCCGTGCAGCGATAGCTATAATTTCAAGTTAATTTTTTGTAATATGTCGCGCGCTTTTTTTTTATTGTAAATAAAATAATCTTAGGTGTATACCATAAAATTTCATAAAATTTATTGTCAATTATGAATTTATTACTTTCCAAATACTTTTATGGTATTTTGGTTGCAGCAGTCACATTGAATACGGTATATTTTCTTTGTTTACGTTCTGGTCACTCTATGCATTACAAAGAAGTGTGTATTATTATTGTATATTTGCTAAAAAGACGCTTTGAAAACGCTTAAGCCCAATATGCCTGCCGATCAAATACAATACTCGGAGAAGTATTACGATGACAATTTTGAATACAGGTAAGTTGCGCTTGCATTATGCACTATATAAAAGTTCTTTTTTTTAATACATCTATGAACATAAATGCAGGCATGTTATTCTGCCTGCCGATTTGGCAAAACACGTACCCAAATCGCATTTGATGACTGAAACGGAGTGGCGCAATCTGGGCGTGCAACAGAGTCCTGCCTGGGTGCACTATATGATGCATGCACCAGAGCCGCATGTTATACTATTTCGACGCAAGCGCGTGGAAGAAGAAGAGTCGGCGTCCGCAGCACCAGCGGTTGCTGCTGCCGGCAACAGCAATAAAAACGTTAATGTGAGCTCATAGCACGGATTGGAGCAGCAATTCGGCGGTTGCAGAGGCTATTAGCGAGTTGACAGAACAAACTAATGCACAGTATTCCCTAAGATTTAATGTAACACATTATCAGACATTCTGATGTAAAATAACTTGACCATAGCTTTAGACACTTTGAGAAAACGTTCAGGGATTTAAGACAAATCATAGTTTGGTAAGCACCTTTGAAAAAACCATTGTTATGTGGCCATAAGCATTTAAAACAGTTTCCATTATGTTTTATGTTTTAAAACACACGCATTTATATAAACTTAAGTTGATATAATAAAAAATACATATTATGTACGTAAAATGTACTATTTAAATATTAAAAGCAACAAAGTTGTACTACATTTAATGATAACAACGCCATACAGCTGGCACAGCATAATCTGACCAGTTCTCATAGGCCAAGCTGCAATTCTTGCGCGCATAATACTCCATGGCATAGAGCGAGATTAGCACACTATTACCAGACATGAGCGAGAACCAGAGAAAAATATTGCCCAGCTTTTTAGGCGTGCGACGCAGCAGAAAAAGCAGCGAGACGCCCACCACACCAAAAAGGAAGAACATGATGGGACAGAACATTTGCAGCGCAAAACCCAAGACCTGCTCATGTACTAGCGCAGATATGAGAAACACCAAAAGCGAGGCAGGTACCTTGGAGCCCTTGAAAATGTGCGTATAAACATCTTTGTAAACATATTCATATAACCAATCATGCACTACAACATTCCAGTTACGATAGTAAGCATCATAAGTATGTGAAGTCCACCAATCTTTGTAGAACATGCGATCGCCAAAGCGCAGCAGCTCCGCTGTAAAGTTTAACCAGGAGTGCAGTATTAGATAGAAGCCACACAGAAAGATCACCATGCTGGGAAGCACCATGGCAAACAGCTTCACAATCAATATCGAGGCATTCATAGGCTCAAGTCCATACTGCGAAAAGTGGGCGTGTATGTGACGTTCGTGTATGAAGGCATACAAGAAGGCGACAGCTACCACCTCTAGGAAGCGATTAAGCGCAAATTGCCAACGTATGTGTGAGCTGCGCGGATAGCTATCCCGATAGATTAGCGTGGGCGCAAACAGAAAATAGACATAGCTCTGCAGCGTCGGTAGATACGGTCGTCCATCCAAAGCAATCTTATCTTCCGGCTTTAGCTTACCAGCCAAGACACGCGCCGCATTGTAGCGCACAAATGCGTGCATCTTCATGAGCAGACGCGTGCTCTCTAGCAGCAGTACACAGCCGCTGACAAAGGGCAGCTGGAACTTGAGGCAGAGTGCGGAGGAGCAATAGCAAAAAACCATTTGTGCGCTAATGTACATGATGAGGCAGCTGTGGGACCAAAAGCGTTGCAGTGAACCTGTCAAAAAAACGTAGTTTAAGCTGCATTTATTGTAGGTGGCAGATGTAAGGCTGTTTGTACCAGGATTAAATACATGTAAAGCGATTTATAGAATAGTAAATGTGTTATAGAGGTGTCATAACTAATATTAAAAAGAAGAAGAATGCGATTTATAGACTAGTAAATGTATTTTAGAGGTGTAATACCAACGATTAAACTTGTATGCAAAGGTCTGCGAGCTAAGATTTGTGCGTTCGGAGATACGATTTCAAGAAATAGGCTTTGTAAAGCAAAAATAAGGATTTCTAAGTCAGCGCCATCAGCCAAAAATCCTTAAACCAAAGAAGGTGCGCACATTCATAATGAAAGCACTAGATTTTGAATCGTAGGTGCAGAGTAGGTGGATCAATTTATGGTGTTACTGATCAGGGCCATTTAGTTGCTGGACTAAAACTAAGATTTGAAGCCAAGAAATGTGCGGTATGAGAGAGAGATGAGAGCTTTCGTTCTAACTTGTCGTACACTTCCAAAAGATTATGTTTAAGACTTAGTACAGTTGGGCTAGAACATCACTTTGAAACACTACCTAAAAGTTTGTCTATGAAAACCAGTGTCAATTATGTACACACCCATATTTTTTAGCGAATAATATATAAAAGATACGGAAACCATCAAATAAAAAGTGCCTACCGTATTTGTTTCTATGAAATAATTAGTTTTTTTTTGAAGGCAACTTTTTGGGACAATTATTGCAATCCATATTTGAGCTAATTTATAAAACGTGGCATAGTTCAAGGTTTTTGTATGCGGAATGCGAATTTTGAATGAAGGGTGGATGAACTCATGGTCAGAAATACAATGTCTATGCGCATATCTATAAACCATGCTGTCCATATTGAAAGCAGCGTGATTGTAACCTTTTGTAAGTTTTGGCAACTAAGAGCTTAACTTTATGGAACGCAGATTAGCGCGATAGAGAACGATCATAAACAATAATTTTGTTGCCATGGAAGTTTTAGTGGTCTAAGAAAGACGTCTGGATTTTCATAATATATTTCTAACAAATTTTTTAAATTTAGCTAGTTTTTTGAATAGTTCAGCTTCGCTCAGTAAAATACGTAAAGTCTGCAACATGTCTGACCGCTCAAACATCTGCACGCTGACGTTTGCCGCAACGAATCAGCTGTGTCAGCAAGGGTTATTTGCATTAAAAATGTTAATTGCTTAAATTCATAATAGTATAACTTTGCCTAAAAAATTGTTATTGGCACAAAAACGGCTTATAATAACACTTTGCAACAAATTTGACTTCAATGAAAGGCTATTGACTAAAATATACCTTTTCTGGTAAATTTTATCTAGAACTTTTTTTTTTGAAAAATAGCTTTTTTATAATTCAAACTCAAATTACAAATTTCGAAAGTGGCAATGTCAGTAAATTTCATGTTACTCGAGTATAGTAACTTGAATTAAAGGTGTTTAAATGTCGCCTCAACAGTTTTGATTTATCTTCACTCGATTGTCGAATACAAGACTGTTTAAAAAAAAAAATACTAAAATTTTTAATTCCCAAAATATTTTTGGAATTTATTACCTTGTAACTCGCAATCGAATCCAGGTACACCAAAACTTTCATAAACGTATTTAATCAATAGTCAATTACCTTCAATTCAATTAATAGTTCATCTCAATTGGTAGTAAGGTTTCCGAGATATGTAAGATTTGCTGACTTTCGAAAACTCGAATTGAAACATTGAATTTGAAACAGCGATAATTCGAAAACCGTTCTAGATACCTCAAAACGATTTCCAGATTTGGAATCAGTGACCACAAAATTACCGGAAAAGGTATGTTTTACTCAAAGGTTTTTATATATTTTTTTTTGTGTACGAAAATTCAAAAAAATTGTCGGTCTTGTAATTTTTTTGCTATTCCCTAATAACTTCTCAATTTCGCTACCGATTTTGCTCTGATTGACTGAATCCAAAAATAACCATTAAAATTTTTTTTTGCTTCGCATCAAAAATGTGTAAAAAAAAAGGAATTTTCATTTTTCAATCATTGCCCTGTAACTTGCAAACGAATCAAGTTAGAGCTAAACTGTCTGCCAAAAATTGACTTGATAATAAATTACCTTCAATTCGATTAATAATCTATCTCGATCGGTAGTAAGGTTGCCACGATATATGAGATTTGCTTACTTCGCAAATCTCGAATTTCTTGAAATAGCGATAATTCAAAAACGGTGCTAGAAAATCCAAAATGGTTTCCGGATTCGAAATCTGTAATACAAAGTTTAACGGAAAAGGTATGTTGCAGACATAGACTTTTTTTTGTTGCATAGTGTAATTATTCAACAAATGAATTACTTCTCTGAACCCTATAACCGTTTGCTGAATCAGTGCAGAAGCACTCAAAAAAGTTCAAAACTCATGAACCATAATCGGATTCAAACCGCTGTAAACACATAATTAAACTACGCTTTAAACAAACATCAACAAAAAAAATGTAAGCTAGCCGGGTTTAAGTCCATTTCATGATTATATACTTACACTGCGCCTTCAGCTTATACCGCACCAGCGCCCAACCACGAAAGGCATAGTAAAGGGTCAACACAAAGACATGCTCCAGCAGCCAGACGCCCATCACCCAGTCCAGACGACGTAAACCAGCCTTAAAGGTGCCCAGTCCTAGATTGATCTGCCCCTCCACAAAGTAATCATGCAGCATGACATTCAGCAAGAACATGACCAATATTATGTAGAATATATGATATATGGTCTTCATATGATCCACTTGCAGCAATGCTGTTAGATACGATTCGCGTGCTATGAATACTTTGTCGGGCAATTTACGTGGTTCCAGTTGTTGTTCTGGTGTTTTATTATTTTTGGCGCTTGCCGTATTTGCACTGTCGCTAATGTCTTTTGAGGCCAATTTGGCCCCACTCCGGGCATGCTGACGGTTATGCCAGTTGCTTGCCACAGCACCATTGTTACCTTGGGAATTTGCAAACTTACGAAACTCGTGAGCACGCACTTCGTGTTGACGCAAATCCTGCAGCACATCCTCTATCAGCACTGCTATACGTTGCTCAAAGTGTTGCAAGAGATTTGTGCGAAAATCATGCAGCTTTTCGCGCACAAAGTGCAGTTCTGTCGGGCGTCACGCCATATATGGTTAGCATTTTTGCGAATCAAAATTTTTTTTTTCTATCTTACCGTTTGCATCTGCAGTGTCCGTCATTTGGCTGCGCATGCGCTGCGTTTCGTCAGTTTCGAAGTACTTTAACTAAACAGATTAAAGTTTTAATTGCTCTTTCAATTTAGTTGGTTAATTTCTTTAGCAAAAAAACACGTCAAGTCCGTGTCGCGCCTGATAGGACTGTCTCTGCCAACGTCAGTCTGAGCATTGGCTACAGTTGTTTTGTCAAAGTGATAACGGCGCATTGTTTACTACTTGTCAAGAGCGCAGCGCTCCTTAACTCTCTGTCAAACTCTTTGCCAAGCACAGTGGGCGAAAAAGCACATCTAGCGGAATTAACTCTATAGTAAGTGCACGTTATTAGATTTTGAGTTGAAGGCTTATTTATTGTTTTTATTTTTGACTTATATTGTAACCAAAAGCCATATGCGATAGTTTGAGACGACTTCAAAATATTTTTGTAACTTCGTGCTGTGAGCAAGAGACTCTGACGAAGTGCTGTTGCTCTTTTAGCTATAAGCTACAGGAAGTTTTAAGCTTTGGCCTAGAGCGTCTGATCGGGTAGATCGTAGAACCATATACCGTATATTCGTCCACGCTAATTTCGGTTGTTTTGTTAAACGTGCGGAAAAGCCTGAGTTGGTTACCAACTGTTTATTTTTTATATATGAAATACATGAAATTAGCTACCTGATCTTTTTTTTGTAAAGAAGTTAAAACTTTAAAGTTTTGTAATTTTGAAATCTTTATATTCCCAATATATGCGACTCTCTGCGGAGCTCGTCTTCAGCGTAATTTTTACACAACATTTAGCTGTGGAAACTCAGCTTTCAACTTTATCCTGAAGTTTGACGTTTTTGTGAAACAACTTTTTTAATTTTGATGATATTGTTACCTTCGTAGCTTAAATTGGGACCCAAACATCCGCTTGCTTCTTATACTGATAGACTTCGCCTTATAAAATTACCTTCTCCAATTAATCGTAGAATCGTTCACGGTGTTATATTTCTACATAAACTAATTCTTGGCGTCATAGCTTCCTTCAGGTTATATTTTCTATTCCTCGAAGACCTTCTTGTCTTTGCCGTCTGTTACACCTGCAAGTTGTAACAAAATGTCTATATTTTTCTTTCTTTAATGTGCTTGAGTCACTTCACATTTAAAGTCAAATAAATTTAAGGTCAGCAGCTTATCATGGACATTTTGAAAACATGACGAATGACAGAAACCGATTCATAGAAGACTGCTGTAGACTTTACTGTCTACGAATGTTTAAGATTGTCAAAACGAAAAGAGTATAATTCCATTTGTCATAAAAACGAACTCATAAACCCAGCTTACACACATTTAATTTTAGTATAATTTTGGGGGGAAAATAGCAGCCAAAAATATTTGACAAAAAGGTTTTATGTATTATTTATCGATTGGCGAATAAAGAAACTGAAGCAATTTGAATTTTTAGAATTCATATCAAATTCCGCTAGATCGACTCTTTTGACCACTGTGCTTCGACTTTGTCTAAGCTGCAATGTGCCTGCTTAAGCACCGCTCACCCAAAATTTAGGTACTCGCTCTCTTTGACTCTTGCTCTCTAGGCACTCTACGTGTACGCGCAATGCCAAACACATTATAGTATTAAAGTTCACTGATTAAATAACATATCTACAAATTAGATTGTCCCCGCTTAGGCTTGACTCAACGATTAGCCGTTGGCGCTTTAATCAATCCCGCCGTCTTGGCACATTCACATTGGGCTACTCCACGCCACAATCTATGCTGATAAAGTCTTTTCTTGCCTATTGTCTGCCGTATTGGGTGCACTTGCACTCGCCTTCTGAGTGCGGGCTGCACTCGGCTTATTTCTTGGTGCTGAGTAGATATGTACACACATACATACTTACTTGAAGACATTAAGTGTATATATATGTGTCACAAATCGGTCGACTTGTTGATATGACGAAGCGATTACAGAAGACATGCTTCTTGGGCAAGCTGTGCGCACAGTGGATGAGATGGTCAAAGCGCTAGGAAAAAGTCAATTAGCATTATATTATTGAAAACTTTGAGTTAAGCTTTTGTATTATAGTTCATAATAGAAAGCAGTCTTGAAAGTTGAAGAGTTCGCAGGAGAGGGCATCGCCTAGTCTGATGCCTCGCTTGTTATCAAATGACTCGGGGAAGCTCTTTCCTATCTTGACGGAGCTGCGTGTGTTGCTCAACGTCATTCTGCATAGTCGTACCAACTTTGCAGGAATTCCAAACTCAGACATTGCTGCATAAACGCGATCCCTCAACGGGCTATCAAATGCAGCTTTATAATCGACAAACAGATGGTGGGCGTCTATTTGGTATTCGTGGGTCTTTTCCAGGATTTGACGTAGTGTATCTGGTCAATGGTGGAATATGTCTAATCAGTTTATTCCCAAACGGTTTAAGTCCTTCACACATATCGCTCGATAGGGCTTTATATGCAATAAAAAGAAGGTAGTTAGCGTACACCGTGTGATCACCCTTTTTGAGGACAGGGCAGAGGACACCAAGGTTCCAATCATTGGGCATGATCTCATCTAGCCATATTCTGCAAAAGAGCTATTGCGTGCCAGTCTTGAACAGCTCAGCAGGCAGCTCATCTGCACCAGCTGTTTTGTTGTTTTTGAACCGCTTGATTGCGACCCTTAGTTCGTCATAGTTAGACGGCGGTATATCCACGTCTATAATTGGGGACATCACCCTGTGCATCAACTGCGAGATTTCCCTCTACGTCTCTACAGGAAGGCGTTTGTTTCAGTGACATAACCTTCGTTCGACCCTTCTTAGGGTTAGAAAAATGAAAATAGGTCCAGGAGGCTAAATCTGGATCACGGGGTAGCAGTGCTATGGATCACCAATACATGTGTGTACCCGGTGCTTGTTGTAGAAGAGTCTCTTCATAATAATTTCGAATGTGTTCAAGAGCGCAGAAAAGTAGTCGCCGGTGATCGTTTTACCCTTTTCAGAAGATTTACCTTCTTAGTTAGTAAGTCTCCGGTGTGTTCTTATAGATCCATGTTTGCTCCACGGTTGAACATCGCCAAACACTCCTCTGATGTGGACAAAAGACTGACCTTATGGTCGAGCGTGAGCAAAGTAGGTTGTCTTGTATCCGTTTCGGTGGGATGTCTACAGCTTTAGCATTTGCATTCGCTAATCGTGTTAAATCATTCCATGGATTTTTAGCGACGTTTTATGGTGTGACAATCTCTTTTGGGCGACCTGAACATTCGGCTTCAATTGTTGCCTGCTGGTATGGTCACAATGATATACCCACTTCTTAAGAAAGACCACTCAGACTCTAATGTCAAAGTAAAGTAATATTCTATGTCATAGAGGATGTACTATTTACTTTTGGCATAACACAGTTAAGACGAACGGATACTGAAAATCCACTAAATATAAAACAGATATAAGTAAAATACTTATAATAATAATACTTACTTGAGGAAACATTGTATGGTTAATTTTATAGATTTTCGACTTAGTTCCACAGACTCTGGTTTCAGCTTTGATTACAATAGAAAGTAAAATTTAAAGAGCACAATAATTTAGTTATCTTCTAAGTGGCCATAACAACCCGTTATCGGGTTAGTAAATACATTCTTTCATTGGAATTGTGGTTTTACGTGGTGGGTCCCAAACCCTACCCACAACCCTTTTAAGGCCTGGGGTGGCTCTACTGGTCTTCAAAGAACCCAGTGTCATTGGTAATCGCCTCATACGACAAGCTTTGACTTGCTGAGGTGGAATTCTCTAACCCGCTCACCACACTGGGGATAAAGTAGTTATAGCCGTGTTTATTGTAGAAATAACTTCATTGCCAACTAAATCTATTGATTATCCTAGGGATCAAGCTTTTTCTTGAATGACATATCATAATAACCGATTGCTGGTTTATATCCTGATAAAGCGCACTCCGCCAGGCGCAAGCTATTACCAATAATGGCTAGTGCGCCCTTTTACTGGTGCTCCCAACTGAGAAAAGGCCTTCCATTTATTCGCTTTCCTTCGACAGCCGCATTGCAGATCTTTCTCTTAGCCGCAAAGATCCCATTCTTACTTTGTACGACCAATATATGGATCATCTCAGTGTGTAAGCAACTGTGAACTTTCATAGTAAATGATTCCGTGCCGATGAACTACGGCCTTTCGCAATACACTGTCTATCACAGAGTTGTGGAGGTCGCAGTAGAGCGCGTCATCTTGCTTGTATTCTTACACGGTTTTAAAAGTTTGGAAAGTGCTTTTTGTATTGCTCAATGCCATTCTGCATAGTTGCATCAACTTAGTGAGTTCTCTTCAGCATTTGGCTGTATTGTGAATATCTGCACCAATTCTCCGATCAGCGTTTAGCAAACAAATGCCAAATCTATATAAAAAAAATTTGATGCAGACAGTCGGGACGGTGCCCAACAGTGGGATATCCTGTTACCCATTTTACCATGAAAATCAAATTTCATGCAAATTTTTGTATCGATGCGTTGTAGGGTATGGGTGTAATAACGGTAACTGTACTACGGGGGTAGGGGAGATGGTGCGGAAAAAGGTTAAAATTGTTTGGTTTATAAGCCCAACGTACCACATTTGGTTAATATAAATGTTAACTTTTCTGTAAAAAGTGAAATTCTATTACAATTCATAGAAGAGGGGGCCTAAAATTGGCACATTATTAGCTTTATCTTCTAAAGTTCTTACCCTATATGAATCAATTTGACATTACACATGCACAGTAATATTGTGCATAACTGTGCCAAGTTTCAATTGGCTAGCTTTAATGGTGTAGGTTAAAACCACGAAAATCTGTCACGGGGGAAGGGGGGTGAGATATCGACATAATTCGACAAACTTGCACTGAATAGGTATAATGCGCATCTTTTGGTAAAACCATTTTTGATCTAGCTCCAATTGTGTCCGAGAACGATTCGACAACACGGACAGACAGACGCGCATGTCTAATCGACTCGACTAATGCTCCTGACCATTTTTGCCCATGGAACATATAGTCTGCCACGCCTTCTTCTGCCTGTTACATACATTGCACAAATCTATAAAACCCTTTTACACTTTGTGTACAGGGTATAATTAAGCCCTAAAAAGTGATGTGCTCGCTAAACTCGAAAACGCGTCTACCAATTTCAACCTAATTTTGACACATTGTAGACAGTATAATGCAGAAGGTTTTTGTGAAGTTTGAACGAATTTCAATTGATGACGCCAAAGAAATCGACAAAAACAATTTGCCATATAAAACATACTAAATGTGTTTCTACTTATATTAACATTGACAACTTTGACTAGCTAAAAGAAAAGAATTCTTTTGAATTGAGGTAGTGCTTGATGATATAAAGATATTGGTACCAATATCCGCAGCTTGACTTAGTATGAAGAAGAGAGAAAGTGAAGGAAGAGGAACGGGATTCGGAACGGGAAGAATAAATTTATATAATGAATTTATTAATGCGCGCGGGTTTAGCTAGTATTTTCATATTTTTTAAGCATAGAATTTACGTGTTTTAATTATTGAATTTTTAAGTAACCTTCATAGCTAAAAATTCTTTGGCCAATGTGTAATTATTAAAAAGAAAAATAAATAAGAGAATTTCCAAAAAATATCCCAAAAATGAGTGCTGCATAAAATTTTATGTGGGTTCATGGAAATATGTGTGTGTATTTGTGATTTTGGCATATTTAATTGCAAATATTTATGTGCAGCGCGTTACATATGCGCGCGTGTGTGTGTGTGTGTGTGTGTGTGTGTGTGTGTGTGTGTGTGTGTTTGTGTGTGTGTGAGTAACAAAAACAAATGCAACATAATGTTTTGATAACGAAAAATGAGCCAAAATTAAAGCTCACGGCCATGCGGCCAAAGCTTGGGACACGCACAGCATGTAATGCACACACACACACACACACACACACACACACACACACACACACACACACACACACACACACACACACACACACACACACACACACACACACACAGACAGCTAAGCCCACTATTTGCCTATGTGTGTGTGTGTGTGTGTGCAAAATAATATTAATGCTGTGCAGACGCAATAACCAAAAATATTTATTATTTATGCGGAATAAACAGCACAAAAACACTGAGCAGCACACAAAATATGAAATTAATGCAAAAATGACAAAAGCAGCGCAATGGCAGAGAAAGCCAAAGAAAAAATAAATAAATAAATAGAGTATACAGTACAGGCCATAAATATATGTACATATATATATATACATATATATACTTATGTGTATATAACGCATATATAATATGAAAATAAAATAATAAAAGGACAGTGCCAAAATTGTGGCAACGCGCTCGTAAAACATAAAAGTCAAAATCCTCAAAGCATAACGAAATATTCATAAAGACCAACAAAATGGAGAACAGGAATATTGTGGAGATGCAAAAGATAAAAACACACACACACAGACACACACACACACACACACACACACACGCACATAAAAAGACATTTTTATTTGGCCGCAGCAGAGAGAGCAAAGCAAAGAGAAAAAAAGGAAGAAAAACAAGCAAAAGAGAAAGGGCACAAAAAATGGCAACCAAAATAATATGCGGCGGCATAAAAATCTATATAATTCATAAACACACACACACACACACACACAGAGACACACACACACACAGACACAAACACTGGCGCACACGTACGCCAGCGCTGTGGCAGCCATATTGGGTCATAAAAAGCACACACACACACACACACACACACACACACACATATGCACAGAAGGACATAAAAGCCTCGCAACAACCAGCAGCAGCAGCAACGGCAGAAAAAATTTTATGACGCTGCGCGCAAAAGTTTGTGAAGCAGAAACAGAAACATATAAAAAATGTTGCATATTTTTGGGGGCAGCAGAAAATCAGATGTCGACTTTTGTCTGGTTTGAGTGAAGTTCTGTGTGTGTGTGTGTGTGCGTGTGTGTGTGCGTGTGTGTGTGTGTGTGTGTGTGCCATTTCCGTTTGTGTTGCTGCTTACGGTTTTATAGGCCTAGGCGACCAGTTTTGTAGCGCAGCCAAAAAAATTGCGTATTTTTGTAATTTGGTAAAAAGGCATATAAAAAGCAAAAACAACTACAAAATAAGCACACAAATAATACTTGTATGCTTTGTGCACTGAGCGAAAGTTGTGGTACATAATAGCCGCTATTTAAGAAGATTAAGCAAATTGATTTTAGTTTTTCTTAGCAGCAAACTATTAGCAGTTAAAATAGACCTAATCAACTAGTGAGCAGCGTTTCCCAAGTATTAATTAATAGTTCTACGAAGAACTTTCAGAAGTGTTCTTGATTGAGTCGATTTCTGGACCGTTGTTGCCTATAGGCAACATTGCCTTCCAATGACGAAAAACCCGATACGTAGATTTTTTTTGGAATTTGTTTTGATTTTGTCTGATTGTTTGATAATTTTTGTGTATTCTTATGTATTTACAATTTATCCAGTTTCGGGTGTGGACGCTGTTTTTGTTGTGGTTTCACGTGCCGCTGTAAAAAACCAATTTTGCAGATTACCAAAAAAAATCTAAATGGATCGAAAAAGGCAAGTTACTTGATAAAATGGAAATTTTTGAACAAAACATTTTTTAAAGTCAATCTTGCCTATATGAAACATTGATCCTGGGCGATATCCTTATTTTAAAAAAAACTTTATTAAAAAATTTCATATGCTAAAATAGGACAAACCAGGACACCAAGGACTTTGAAATTCATGTCAGTTAATATTTATGGTAATATTAATAAATGCACTTTAATTCGGTCCTGAAAGGGTTAAGTAAAGTTCAAATAAGTTGCAAAAATATGATCAAGTTTGGTATGAAAGTTAGTAAGATGAAATTTTGGTGAGCCAGTGTGAAAGCTTCTGATCGGTAGTCAATAGTTAATATCCAGGGTGATAACTGCCTCTAGCTTAACCGACTTGACGCACAATCTCCACGTGCTGCCCACTGGATAGCAGTTCTAGTCGCCAACCGGTGTTAGAGTAGTGAGCTAATGTGCGCAGCGAAGCCCGACCTGGGCTTTAAATGGATTGTGCGTAGGGTTTGGGACCCGCAACCAATGAGTTGGTAATATGCATGCAACAGCTCTTTTGCAGAATGTGTCCTCTGGGAAGAGTGATCCCTGCAAAGTTGCTACTACTATGCAGAATGACGTTGAGCAACACACGCAGCTCCGTCAAGGTAAGAAAGAGCTACTCCAAGCCATTTGATACCAAGCGAAACTTCAGACAAGGCGATGCCCTCTCCGGCGACCTCTTCAACCTTTTGATTGAAAACGTGTTGCGAAAGGTTAAAGAACATCGGAACGGGTCTGTATTCTATAGGGGTATCCAGTTGCTTGCATACGCAGATGATATCGATAACGTCAGGCGAACCAAGCGAGCAGTTACCGGAGCTTTTGCGGCTATTGAAAGAGAATCTGCCAGGGTGGGTCTGGTGGTAAATAGATGTTACATGGGTCTCAGTAGGCAAATGAGTAGTAGAGACCACTCTCGCCAGACGAAACTAACAGTCGCGGTCCGATGAAAATACCCTAGGAGTGCTTGAGCGGAAAGTACTTCGTAAGATCTTTGGCTCTCTACGCGCTGGCAACGACTTCCGCAACAGTTGAGACGACTATCTCTATGAGCTCTACGATGACATTGACATATCCAAGCGCATTAAAATCCAGCGGCTACGCTGGCAAGGTCATGTTATGCGTATGGATGACGAAGCTCCTGCGAGAAAGGTCTTCAATGCTGTTGTCGAAGGGAGGCGACGAAGAAAAAGAAGCAGAGTACTAAGTAGTTTTAGAGAGTAGTGTTTATGAATTATATTAACATAAATAGTACTCTGAATAGTAATAGTTATTGGTTCCTAATTGAATTAGTTCAAAATTGAAGTGGGAGCAGTGAAACTTATAAGTGGCCTTATTTTACGCTCGATATAATAGTAAAAACTAGTAGCTAGTAGTTCCTGTTAACTGGAACCCATAAAGTTTTGAAATTCGAACAGCTTAAAGCGTCCATGTGCATTCATACCCCGCACAGGCCGCACTTTCGTTAGGTGACATGGCCGAAATGATGGCCGAAGGAATTACTCAAAGCGTGTTACAGACAAAAATCACCATTGAAGTTGGCTTATTCACTATTAAATTCATTATTGTGTGTTCTCTTTCTGAACGTATCTCGTCTAGAGTACTATGTAAACAACTTCTAAGTCAAAATTAGAGCAGAGTTCGTTCTATTTGTTACGCTTAAAAACATCAAATTCGAATTCTGCACATGTTTCAATTTCCATATTATCCTGAAGTATTCCAAAACTAGCATTCATACCAAGAAATGTTCACGTTAAATTGCCTAGCTTTCGAGTATTCATGTACACCTTTATATGCCCCAAACTTCGTTAAATGTCAGTGCCCAAAACCAAAGTCAAAGCTACAAAAACACTAAAACAACAACAAATTGAGGCTATGGCTGGAGTTGCAGTCCCCTTTGTGCAGTTGGTTTTTGTGGGGCGGCTGCTGCCCGCTACTTTTTGGCAACCGTTATTAGCGTCTAGCACATGGCCATGACGACGACGACGACGCCAACATCGAGTTTTGCGAATGTGGATTATGGTTGAGTGTGGGTGCCAGCGGCTAGCTCACGTTACACGTTCGCAAAATAAAGTGAGCTGAAATCGAACAGTAAATGTACCGAATTTGAAATACACTTTACACACCAGTTAAACGGGACTGTTTTGTTTCCGGAAAGCGGAGGCAAGTGCACCAATTTATCATTTTTATAGTTTTTAAATCAAAGGCAAGCTATTTTAGTTCATAACCGCCTTAAGACAGGTTTGGCGCAGATAGCGGGGACACAAACCGAGCGGGCCAATGATCATTGTCCAATAGATGGCGCCAAAACAACTATATAAATATATATGTTCCAGTGAGTTCCATGCAGTTCCTTGAATAAATTTAGGAGGAATAATTTGAAGCAGTTTTTTGTTGGCTTTAGTAAGCTTTTATCCAGCCATGAGCAAATATAAGCCTGGATAGAAGGTACCATAAAAGGGAAATAGCAATATTATGAGATAGTTAGGTTGCTAAAAAGGTGGTTGCAGCAACAAGAAAAAACTCTAAGCTGTTGCTGGTAAACCAATTCAAATTAGCGGTTCTGGGAAGACGAAAAACTTTTACTCCGATGAGTTCCTGTTCACAGCAGCATTCCCGGGAAGAACTTGCGGAGGAACTAGTATTATGTGGCGACACACTGTTCAGCAACTATAAAGAAAAAAGGCTTTCCTTGAGAGGAACTGCAGACTGGATCTGTGTTTCGGGCCTCTTCCTTTTCATCTTTCTTTTCCTTTTCAACTTCCACATCCTGTCCCTGTTCCACTTCCTCTTCTTCCTCCTGCTATTCCGCTTCCTCTTCTGCCTCCTCCTCTTCTATTTCCTGTTCCTACTCCTCTTCCTCCTCACCCTCCCCCTTTACCTCATCATCATTCCAAGGGATATATGGTGAAACAAACCCTCTCTAGGTGTATAGTATTCCTTATATTCCCCTTTATCTTCATCTACATCTTCCCCTTCCCGATCCTCTTCCGGTTACCCTAGCCGTTCATATGTATGCGTTTCTTAACTCTGTGAACATTTTTGCTTTGGGATTTCATGTAATTTTTTCCATGTTTTTGTCCATCAAAATGAAACTTTTTTCAAAAATTGCAATTGTTACAACATCATTTATGCCAAGAGCTATAAAGTGAATCAACCCGATTAACGATTCATTAAACCATTTATCCAAAGATGTAGATTAGGAACTCAGCAAAATGTGAGCGCACTCAAGTCGGATTCGATGAGCTGTGTGTGCGGATTCTATTGCTGTTTTGTTCAACTGGCATACTTCTCCGAGTCGTTCCTTCATTGCATTAGAGATACTAGTGTTGGAAACTTGTATGCCAGCCCCTGGTGCATCAAATTTTTTGGATCTTGGTTTTTATCTCTCAAAAGAGCTCGGTTGGCCCACATAGATGCGGTTCTGTTCTACTTACCGCTCTTACATGCACCTTTGCTCAATGCCCACATGCCCGGCCACCCATTTCCTGATTGCAGGGTATATAAACGAAGTTACTGTGCCTGTCAGAGCTGGGCTCTTGAGTGCGTTCTGCCTGCCGCTTGCTGCCAGGCTCTACAGAGCGGAGCTCATAAAAATATGCTTGAAATTGGTTTGGCATGTAGCGAAAAACAAACGCTACGAAGGCGGGCAAATATACCAACAAAAAAAAAAGGAGGAAAAACTCTTAGCAACATTTAATGTCGCCAACGAGAAATGTCGCGTCAGGCCAGTTTAGGACGGAACCGGCCAGGAGCGGCCATGTGGTCCATATGACGACGAGGACGACTAAGACGGCGCGTCCGCATTTGATTGTTTTGCAAACAAAGCGAAACGCTGCGACAACCACCCAGCCGCACGCACACTCGCAGAAGGACTCACACACACACACACGCACACACACACACACACACACACACACACACACGCACACACACACACATATATATGCCAGAACACTCCCTCACACATAAAATACTTTTTTCGCTTTTCTTTTTTGCACGTTGTGAACGTTATAGTCGTCCTCGACGCAAAAAAAAGAAGAGTAGCAATTTTTTCGAGGGTGGATTTTCATTTTGTATGGTTCATGATTTGGAACTTTATTTGCGTTGCGTCCCCCTTTTCCATAGTTGTGTCTGTGTATATGTATACCCAGTGGACCAACATACGTGTGCCTTTAGCGAAAATCTCACAAAATGCTCGCTAACGAGCTCGCAAACGCATTTAAAACGAGTGTTTTGGTGTTTCCTCGCAAAACACTCGCATCTAACGAGTCAAAAAAGATATCGCCAAATGCAAGTAAACGATATTTCTTGCGACACACGTAGACAATAGCTTTTGCTGCCACAAACTGAACGACATATGAATCTGATTCGTATCTTTTTCGCGACTAAAAACGTGCGTTTTGTCGGATTGAGTCTCGCATTTCACTCGTATGCGATATCATAAACGACCCTTCAGTTCTAGCAGGCAGGGCTGAATTTTTCAGGCCTGAATCAGGCCTTCAAATGACGCCAGCGGGTCAGAAATTATAAAAACGAAATTGAACTCGCTTCTTTTTAGAGCAATATTCAGGCCTGAATCACGGCTTCCAATGAAGGCAGCTAATACAAAGCAAAGAAAATATAAACAAAGAAAAGAAACAAAATGTGAGCGACACTCGCCCAATTTTTGCCTCTCTTCACAAAACCAAAAACCGTGCAATGTCAATGCAAATTTGCAATATTTTCACCACCTACTACGAGAGTAATTTGCGTCTCTCTCTCTTGCTCTTTTAGCCTGATGTATGTGACAATAAAAATTGTATTAAAAATATAAAAGAGAAAATAAAAGGTACGAACTAGTATGAAAAGTATATGCATTTATATTTAGCTCTTTTATGTAATTGAACTTAAATATAACTTGTGTACATTTTTTTATTTCAGTTAAAATTTGGCTCCAATAGCGCTGTATTGGCCGATACCGAATTCCTAAGGCAGCATTACGTAACGGCAAAAAACACGGAACACAAAAAAAGGTTAAAAGGCAGTTAATTTATGTATAAAAGTAAGATTAACTAGAGCTGTAAATGAAAGGAACTGTTAAATAAAATAAATATTTTGAAACAGCATTGTTTTTGTTGATAAAAAATCAGGTCTGAACCACCTATGATTTTTGCAAAGAAATCAGGCCTGAATCAGGCCTTCGAGTTCAGCTGTGAGTCCCTAGGCAATGCTATTGCAAAACTCATGACCTGGAAGCGTGTAGTTGGAAGGCAGAAGGAAATGCTGGTCATGAAGTTTCCAGGCCTGATTCAGGCCTTAGCAGAACTGAAGGGGAGTGTTTGGTCCGCTGGGTATGTATATATATATGTGTGTGTGTGTGTGTGTGTGTATGTGCATGTGCATGTGTGCGTATTTGTGTATTTGCTTTTTTTTTACCATTACATTATTTGCAAATTTATGCGGTGGTGTTTTGTGACTCACTCGCCAGTTGCCACTTCGCCACTGCACCACTTCGCCACACATCGATTTTGGGTTTCATTGCGAGCGATTTTTTTATGTAGATTGGCCATTATGTGGAATTAGTTTTTCGTAGCGTGTTTCTCTCATTTTTTTTCTCTTTTATCAGTGTGTGTGTGTGTGTGTGTGTGTGTGTGTGTGTGTGTGGCACATAGCAATGGCGTCCGCCATAAAATGTTATTGGCTGTGTTGCTGTTTTGAATGGTTTTGAGCTTATTGCCGCACAAAAGTATGCTCTAGGCAACACAACTCAGAGAAGTTGTATTGCCTGCTTTTTAGGAGTTAAACATAAAGGTATGTAGCTATTCTATAGAGTTCTGATTTAGATCTCACTGAACGACAGAAACTCATATAGTCTATCTATCAATAGTAAGTTCGAAAACCAAGCTTTTAGAACTTTTCAAGAGAAATTTGGTAAATTCGGATTCGAGCGTGTCTTTGAACCAAGCTTCACTGAAACCATTTCAAATCAGATAGAAAAGCGGCATGAAAGTTTTCGCTTTAAGTTAACTCAACCAAAAATATAATCTCTATAGTGTTGACGCTAAATACCGCAAATGTTTGATTACTTTTTCGATTTTATGTCGGAAGTTGTAGTTTTGCCTACATTATAATCCGTGCCAGTTGACGATGAGATTTACAAAATGCTCCCACAAGGGCTACCAACGTCTAAAAAAAAAAAAACAATTGATAACCAACTAAGGCTTTTCCGCACGTTTATCAAAACAACCGAAATAAGCTAGGAGAAACTTAAACAAAAAATTAAAAAAAAAAAAATTAAATTTTTTTAAATTCTTATAATTCCTCTGGCGATCCAACTATAGCGACTAGAGTGCTCAAATTCAATAGGAAACCCTTTGAAGACATGCCCAACACAAAAACATCGCTAAATCGTCGGAAAAGTTGTCAGAGTGCTTAAATCGTCGAAAAAAATAAAATTTGGGATTTTAGTTTTTTGACCAATCGCAATTCTTTTTTGCGGAAAAGTAAAAAACACAGTTGCTGCAAAACATTCGAGTGTCCGAAACATATTCTTGTCCGAATGAGCAAGTATTCGGACTATTAACATTTTACTTTAGTTTTTACAAAGGCTTTAATTTTATTGGAAATTTTTGGTTATTGAACCTAATCCTAAATGGGGGAAAAGCGTTTCCCGTGTTGCGTGCGGTTCGAGATTTACACAAAAAATTAACATTAAGTGTTTTTACGGGCTTATTCTAAATGCGATCTATTTCTGATTTTTGTACCACAAAGTGGGCTTATTGTTACAGTTATATGGAAAATTGAATCTATTTCTGATTTCTGAACAAAATTGCTGCAACTCTGAGCAAGTTTCGGAGTTACACAATAAATGCACTTTTTTTTTTAAATTGTGGGTTTATTGTTACAGTAATGCGGAAAAGTGGATGTTTTTCGGCTTCAATGATTGGGATATGCGGAATCGAACCAAAACTGTGCACAGAGTCTGGCAAAACCTACTAATGGGAACGGGAAGAGGTAGATGAAATGGAATTTTTAGAGGAATGCGATCTACCTACAAAACGGCAAGGAAGATGTGAGCGAAGCGAGAAGTAGGCGGAGTGAAACGTAAATCTAGCGCAGATTCTTTCTATGTCTATAAAAATGAATGTATGTATGTATTGTTGAATCTAGTGAACTCAAAAACGGCTCGACCGATTAGCGTGAAATTTGTTTTAACATCTTCGTTGAAGTTCAGGGAAAGTTTATGGTGGAAATATGCATAATTTTAAGGTAGAGTTAGATGAAAAGGATGAAGATGAGAAATGGGAAATAAAGATATTGATAGCAATATCCGACACTTGTTAAATGCGTGCATGGCAGCACTTCGAATTTCGAAAATATGCGAAACTCGGCATAAAAATCGATTTTTTCCGTTTTGAACATGAATTACTTAAAAAAACTTCGCTTAAAAAAGTTATTCGTTTCTTAGATCCCAAAAAATAGGCAGAAAAACAGTATTTAGCTCCAATATCTTTCAAATATGTTTGTCCCTAATTAAACTTAATTTTTTCAAAAACAAACCAAAAAAAGAAGTAGGCACTATTATCATATAATATCATATTGGCTCATTTTTATAGGGACACCTTTCCATATCCTAATAGTGTTTTTTGCTACTTTAGAAACTTTCACTTTATTTTATGTAAAGTGTATTTTCCCAGCCCTGACCTATCTCAAAACGCACTTCTTTGTTTCAAAAAATGCCCATTATCATATATTTTAACAGCTACGCATTTGCCTCAAGCCCTCCAATCGAATTTGCTCATTTCATCAATGTAAACAATACAAACTTTATATTTACATACATAATACTAATGTATTAAAAAATATTTGAGTTTTAGTTTAAAGGCGTACATTTTGTTTGTTGACTGATAAAAATGTTGTGTGTTTGTTTGTTATTTGGCTGACAAACGGTCAATGGACTGTTTTTTTTTTCACTGGAAATGGAAAATTTTCGACAAATAGAAAAAAAAATTAAACTAAACTTCAATAATTTTCCATTGTTGGTACGCACAATGAAATGCATGGAAATGCAAAATAGAATTGAAGCCATTTCCGTATAATTTAAAAAGTACGTATTTGCTTCAGAATGGAATTGAAAAGGATTGCAGTTATTCTTGTAGTTCAGTAAAAACTAATGAAGATTAAATCGACCCCCAGCATCCACCATTTTATACCCTTGTAAAGTTGAAACCTTTGCGGTTATCGAAAGAGAAGCTGCCAGGCTCTCAAATGATATCCAAATAACATTAAGATTTTGTTCAATAGAGAAGACACAGATTGCTAATGAAAATTATACTTTTGATATAGTCAAGGAACACTAGCAGCACTATTACAACAAAAACCGTTGTCAGCATGGACATATAGCGAAGGATCAGTCTTGCCTATCGATGACAAGAGAGAGCACTTTGCGCAGATGAAACTAGCACTCTATAAGAAGTTCATGTTCCCGTTCATCTTTATGGCGCTGAAAGATGGATCTGACGCAGTCTAATGCTGTTGCCTTCGGAGTGTTTGAGCGGGAAGTACTATGTAAGATCAAGGATTTCGTCTAACTTGGCAGCACAGTCACAACGAAGAACTATGTCAGCAGGGAGATTAAGCGGGGAATCACGCTTGCCAATAGATATCTGAGTAGGCAAATGAGTATTAGAGGCAACTTTCGCCAGCACTCTATTAGGCGTTGAATCAAGGGTGGTGACGCAGTCTGATGCAGATGCCATTGGAGTGTTTGAGCGGAAAGTACTCCGTAAGATCTTTGGTCATTTACTACAGCATTCGATGAGCTCTATAGCTCTCCAGCGGCGCCGCTTACTAGGACATGTTGTGCGCATGGATGAAGAAGGTTTGCCGTTCCATCGAATGCGGTAGTTGTTGCCAGCATGTAAAAGGCGAAAGATCTTACTTATTTACATACTTGACTGGCCATAACACCAGTCAAAGACATGGTCTGCCCTTTCGTCGCTTTCCTTCGACAACCGCATTGAAGACCTTTCTCGCAGAAGCTTCTTCATCCATACGCACAACATGGCCTAATTCGTCGTTCCATCGTGTAGGAGGCCAAAGATCTTACGGAGTACTTTCCGCTTAAATACTCCAAAAGCATTTTCATCAGACTGCGACATCACCCATGCTTTAGCGCCATAAAGCAAAACGGGAAGGATGAGCGTCTTATAGAGTGTTAGTTTCGTCTGGCTGCTAAAACCAACCTAACATCTATTGGCAAGAGTAATTCTCCGCTTGATATCCATGCTGACATCGTTATTAATTGTGACGGTGGTGCCAAGGTGGACGAAATCCTTGAAAAAAGCATACTTCGTCTTGCTGTCATTTACCACCAGACCCATCCTGGCGGTCCATCCCAGATTATGAAGTACATATCAGAGATAGAAGCACTGCTCCCCCATTATATTATTATTATGATTAGCATTCAGGGGCTTAACTGGCTCGATAATGTTATGTTTATGGAAAAAGAAGTTCCTGAGATATAGGGCACAGGTGACGAAAGATTAGGCCGTGTTTTCATTGGAAGGACCATGAAGAAGACGCACTTATTAGCTTAAGCAGCGCATAGCGGAGAAGGCGTACGCAAATCAGAGTTGCGCGGAGGATTGCACAGTATCAGGACGTAACCCGGAAACAGATTGTGATGTATAGTCAAGAAAAAGAAGAAGAAGACCAGTCCACCAGTTAAGGAAATCAAACCTTTATGCGCAATACCTTAGCAGCTCACACATCTTGGTGCATTTTACATATGGCAATAGATTATACCTTTGAATATGTATAAGGTGTCTTATATGTAGCAATTCAAACAGCAACACAACCTTATAAATGCTTAGTATTGTATCGCTTCACTATTCCCAATCAAAGTACACAACTTCGGAAAACTCCCCAAAAACACACAAAAAAAGAAACAAATCCACCATAGAAGCGGGTCTATTGGAAAAAACAAATGTGCTGCAAATAGCGGCGGTAACAATAGTACAAATGTTGTGCACGAGTGTGTGTGTGAGTGTGTGGGTGTGTGAGTGTGTGGGTGTGTGTGTGGGTGTGTGTGTGTGTGTGTTACCCCCTAAAGAAGCGGGGGTGTGGTGTGCATGCAGCATAAATAGCCAGCAGCCAAGAGCTAAGAGCCCTCAGGGTGGTTCTGCTCTTTGGTGATAATTTAACAACAAACGAATGCTGACGGTTTTTATTTTTACTTTTATTTGGTTTGGCTTTTTTGGGGAGCAGCTTTTCTTTTTTAGACGCACACACTCACCCCCTCGCAGAGTCACTCAGTTGTGGCAGGGGCAAGTGTGTGACACATGTAGAGATATGAGGCGAGTATGGCCCAAGTGGGGTTTGTGGTCTATGTGCGAAAGTGTGTGTGAGGAAGGGTGAGACAGGGGGGGGGGTGCACGGAACTTTGGTGCAAAAAGCAAGAAATACACATAAAAATATACGAGTGCTCATTATGATAATACGTAAATAAATGACAGTGGTGTTTATAGTGTAGCGGTGAGCTGTGCATGTATGTGTGTGTGTGTATTAGCCGATATCCGAGTGTGTGTGTGTGTGTGTGTGTGGGACCGTGTGTGAGTTTAGCTTATTAGCAATGGACGCTGCGAAGGTTTGGCATATGAGACTCAAATTAATACGCTGCTCATGTGGGGTATGTGACACATACAAGTAAACAATGCAAATGTATGGATAGGATAGTGGCAGCAGTTAGTTAGGCGATCGCACAAAAGTGAGTATCAATCGAAAGCGTTTTCGAAAGTTGCATTCTTAACTATGACGAACCAATTCCTAAAAGTTTCTGTAATGTGTAATGCCTCTGATATACTCAAATAGCTGGATAGAATCCGAATTTGGTCACTCGTCTATTGCAGCAAAATACGCTTTCGTTAGTTAGTTAACTGTCCATGGCAACCCGTTACTGGATTAAGGCCTGACGTAAAGCTCTCCTCCAGGTATCTCTGCCTTGCGCGAGCCATTTCTAATTGGTTATATGAAATATCTTTCTCGCGGGAGCTTCTTCATGCATACGTACTACATAACCTAGCCAGCGGAGCCGCGGGATCTTAATTCGCTTGACTATGTCACTGTCGTGGTATAGCTCATAGAGTTCGTCGTTCCATCTGTGCTGCCACGCACACAATAATTATTCGTCCAGCAACGCCATCTTCTGCTTCCAACCAAGATTTACCAAATCTCGGCCGTATAGCCAATCACATTCATCCAGCGGGTAGTCACGCTTAAGTTTGAACATAACCGCAAAGTGCATAGCAAGCAGGTCAAACGGGGGAGCTCCAGCGAGTGGATACTGTGCGACATAAAGGTAAGCAGCCACGCAGAATAAGCCTCAGGACAAAAGACGCCTCCTGGCGTTCATATGTCTCATCAACAGGGTATACCACACTGAAGCCCCAAACAGTGCACGAGGTCTATGTGGTCCGCTTGTCGCGAGGACTGAGCCCCCAGTCGACCCGCAGTACGCGTGCCAAACCGTTAACGACTCCAGCCAGCTTATCACGTAAATTCATCCGTTCGCCGACTGTGATGCATATGGAAGACTTGCTTCAGCAAATCGTACCATTGGCCGTCTGTTGGGAGACAATGGGCCCTTTAACAGCATGGTAGGAGGGGAGCAGTATTACCTTATCTGGCGAGCTCGAACGCTATGTTATTGCCCGCTGTCCCGGGACACGGGCGTGTGACACACCGCTTTTCCCCGGACGCAAGCTTCGCCTACAGCCGGCGAGGCTTTGGCTTGAGTCTCCGCGCTGGATTCCTGGTCACAGGCCATGATGAAGATGTCTTAGTAACTTGTTGGAACACTTCTTCTGCTCATGTCCCGCCCTCTGCAAACGACGTCATAAGTACCTGGATAGGCACTTTCTCGACAGCCTTTCGGAGCTGTCCAAAGTCAGGAGAAAGAAAAAATAGATCCTATGGTATCACAACGGGCCGACTCTCTGCTCCACATTAAGAATCATTATGCACTCGAAGTCAGCCAAAAATGGTTTAGTATGCCCTCTTGTGTAATTCTATAAGAGTCTTGTCGTCAAGAAGAAGAAAGTGCCCCTCAAGAAGGCCAAGAAGGTCGGAGGCCCCAAGAATGACGATGAGCGTACGCAAACCAAAGGTATATTATCCAACCAAAACTTTCGTCAAGAAGAGCCCTGGCAAGACTAAATGCAGCCAGCACAAGCGTAATAGAACGCAATCTGAAGCCCGGTACTGTTTGCCGCTAAGAAGGAACGCAAGAAGCACTAGAAGAAAGTAGACGCCGCTCTACTGAAGTTTATCAAGGCCCAACCTGATGGCAAATTCTTCAAGATGTACTTGCAGAGCATATTCACCCTGCACTCCTTCCAATAACCACATCGCTTGCGCTTCTAAACAAAGCGTCAACTACTTGAGATTTAAGGATTTTCTCAATATTTTGTACAAGCAAAAAGGAACTCTGTTGGAACGAGGAAGAGGAGAGAAACGACTGAGCACCTCTTCTGCTCAGGTCCAGCATCTAGGTTGTTACTGTCTGAATAGCATCTCAGATCTGTCCGTAATTAGACCTAAGCGCAGATTTTATCTCTGCATCCGAATGGTGCTCCTTCTGATATTGTCTGCGTTTGAACAGGGAAGGAGTGCTGTCTTAGATGGGTTGTTAAACGGCCTATGTGTGTCAGGCAGTATGTCTGACAGCCGTATTAACCTAAACTTTGCTGAAGGAGCTGCTTTGTTACGGTTTTCAAGTACACATAAAATTTGCTATAATATTTCGGAGTCTTTAAGAAAATATTAGCTTCAAATCATCATTTCACCTTATTTCATTTCAAAAATGAAAAATTACATATCAATACTTTTAATTTGCAGATTTATATCCGAACAACATTCGAAAAATTCAGTTGAAAAAAACAGTTGCGAAGTCAGCAAATCTCATATGTCTGGGGAACCTTAGTACCGATCGAGATGATATATAACTTGAGTTGAAGGTAATTTAATATCAAATCAATGTCTCGAAGACAATTTTGATATAACTTGATTCCATTGAAAGTTATAGGGGAATGAACTCAAATATTTGTTTTCCAAAATTTAAAATTCTTCTTTTTTTTTTTTACTCCAAATAAAATATAGGTAGTAAGGTTCGCAAGATATATGAGATTTGTTGACTTTGCACCTTTCAAAATCTCTAATTTTTTGAAATAGCGACATTTCGAAAACGGCGATAGAAAATCCTAAATGATTTCGGATCAGCGACCCAAAATTGACAGGAAAAGGTATGTTTTAGTCAAAGGCCTTTCATTAAGATCAAATTTGTTGCCTAGTGCTATTTGAACGACCTTTTGCAGCACCTGTTTCTAAGCGTAACTAAGTAGCGCATTTCGAAATCAACGTTTGCCGAACCCATTTGCAGTTAACTTAAATCTGCCGTTTCAACGCATACATTTGAAACTAAAATATGCCAAAGCTGCTTTTGCATTGTGTCTCTGTACGAAAGGTTTTTATTCTGTTTTTGGCCATAGCTTGTCCATGTTTTATGCCTTTTGTTCTTGTCTAACCCCCTAACACACACACACACACGCACACACACACACACACATACAATCTGCAGAAATCTGGCAACCCAACCCCAACAAATTACTTATTCGACATTTGGCATAGGCTTTTGGCTAAAAGCATTTCCGCTTTCCTATGGCATCGTCCTGGACTGCTTCTAATAGTCTCGCATATTTTTCGTAAGCAGTTCAATTTTTTATATTCATTGGCTCTATGTTTTTCTGGCTTAGCACCGACTTGCATACAAAATGGCTACCAAGGCATGACATTAGCGACATGTCTTCCGACGATGCTTGTCCGTAGGCGTGATTACTTTTAATGTAATCCTTTTTTCAGCTGTGATGTGAGTTTCGGTAGTCGGCATAATAGTTACAGAGTTTATGGAGTGGCAGATTTGGCATTAACTAAAGTAAAGTGTGCATTGAAAATCCGCATTACTTGTGTTTCAGCTAAGAATAGAAACCCAAATAAGTTTCACATTCAGCATTTGGACTGATTTAGATGCAGTAGATATAACAAATTCAAGTATTCTTTAGAATGACAATACAACCAAACACTTGTCCGAAGTAATAAGTGCACGTAACATGAATCATACATACCAAGCTTGAGTATACTAAAAGCACGTCCTGAACCTTTAATATACACTGCGACTTAGCAGTAAGAGTGACTTTCATAAGATGCATGATGAAGGAATCCTTCAATCTCCCAACCAACGCAAGGTTTCTTCAGTTTGAGTTCATCGACATCACGTCACCTTATCTCAAGTCGATATGTATGTTGTAGTGTAGTGGTTTTACGTGGTGGGTTCCAAACGCTACGCACAACCCTTTTATGGCCCGGGGTAGCTCTACTGGTCTCGAAAGAACCCAGTGTCATTATTAGTCGCCTCATACGACAAGCTTTGACCTGCTGAGGTGGTATTCTCTAACCCGCTCACCACACGGAGGAAAGAAGAAGTCCTTCGGCTCCTATTAATTTAAAATGTTTAATGTGGGCTGTGATTGTGATTGTGGGTCGATCCACACATAAAAAAAATTGTTTCAAAAAATCTTGAAAACAAAGAACACTTTTTTTTTGTCCACTCTAAGAATCGCCAAAATGCGTTTTCTCTATAACTTTGGTATATATAGATAACCGACTTTTATAAATGATATATTATTGAACAGGTTTCAACGATGGGTACATTTTCTTCTTTGGCATTAACAGCGAAGTTTTAACATGGAATACTAACCCCTAATTGCAGTAATTACTAATTGCAGTTATATTTTTGAATGAAATCGCTTAAGAAATCTTAATTTTTGAATTCTTATTACAGGAGATATCCTAGGCATAGGAATAGGAATGGGAATAGAAATAAGAATGGGAATGGGAATTTATAAAATCTGTCATTAAATACCAAAATTATGGGAAACAACTCTTTTTGGACGGTTTTTTGATTTTTCTCAGATACTCTCTACAATAGCTTTTAAATGGGGCGGTTTTTGAAACGTTTTTTTTTCGCCCCACCCTACTGGGCATCACATCCTTGCAACAAGTACTATGCAAGTACGATGCCTTGGTGTGGAAGAAGGTTGTCACTGATAAGTGGGTACAGAATATCGACGCGATAAGTCTTGGCCGTAGAAGAATAATATAAGGTATGGCTACTCTTCTTCTTCTAGTGGCCACGATGTTTACATAATCGCATGAATTCTACATGTTGACTATACATATGCGGCAACTCAAAAGAGGCCACTACTCTGAGTAAGCCTACCTTGTTATTATATGTACTACTATGGATTAGGCTAAAAGCTAACAATAGAACTTAGAGGCTACGGTGCAATATTATCCAATATTATAAGCAAAAGAGAAATGGGACTGTGTAAAAGTCAGTGTAAAGTGTACTGGCATTGGAAGATGCAGAACAAGCCTCGGTTAAGGAAACTTCCAGTTGTACAAACATAGAGAAGCTCTGGCAGTTGTGATGGCAACGAAAAATTTGATTTGAACAATTCGGTTGGAAGAGTTTTCCAAAAGAAGTAGTGTTTCTAATTTGTTGTTAGCTAAATCTTCGCATTACATTTGTAATAAACGCTGGTAAGTCGATATTTACGACAAATCGAAATGCATTTAAACAATGTGAATGAAACTGGTTTATAATCACACTGATTCCATCTATTGTATGCCATGTCCAGGCTGTGCAAATCCCAAGCTTAAACCATTGGACACTGGGACGGACGGACGAGCTGAAAACTAAGCGCCAAAATAATGCACAAAAACTGCCGAACCACCCCGAGCGGCACAAAACGGCCGTCATCTAATCAAGCCAGGACTTTTCAGGCATTTTCACACTTTTCCTGACCCCTGTGGTGAGTGCTGTTGACGGCTGCGGGGTTGGGCATTGGCCATTGGTCAAAAATTGCGCGCACGTCCTCTGACCCCTTGTCAACATTTCGCAAAAGGTTAAAATTAATGCGAAAATGTGTCATGGAAATTGCGTGAAAAAATCGAGTGCAACCATTTCGGGGTCAGGCCTAAGAAGTTGCGGACACGCCAAGAAGACGCTAAAGGGCATAGGGGTGGCCTAGGGGTTGACATGGCTGCAGGGTTGCGGCTTGCACGCAATTTCTAATTTATTGCTCGAAATTGTAACGATTTCGAAATGTGTGTAACAATAACAACAACGAAAAAATAAAGGATTTTTGTAAAAATTTTCATTGCTCTGCTTTTGTTTTGCATGCTAAAGGATGTCACTTGGGTCGCCTGGGTTTTAATTGACCATTGCACAATCCAGGGCTGACCCCTCGCTCGCCTATTGTCACCTTTGGACCGTCTTGATTTAAATTTTTGCACATTTAAATAATTTTTCATTCGGTTCACATTTTGTTTTCATTGCAAATGGCATTTAATTGTTGACCTTTCCATGGTTTCAGTTTTATGGTTAATGGTTTATGGTCTCAGCGCTAAAATGTAACGTATTTTCATCTTTTTGGTTCAGAAAGCGGCAAATAGTCCGATACTCCGGCAGCTGTGTGTCCTTTGGGATTACACGAATTGGAAACATTGTTTGCTAAGCGCTAAGCATTTGTGTTTCGAGAAACTCTGCAAAACTCTGCTAATTACATAGTGTTAGCGACCTGTTTCCATTTTGAGCTGGAAAACACCTATAGCCCTTATATGTTTATATAAAAAAATTGTTTGAAATGTTTTGCATATATCCGATTATCGCTTATATGCAAAAATTGCGCTGCATTTTCGCTATTTTATGTAAGAGTCGCTTATTTGAAATATTCTTCATATACCGTTTTTACTTTATATAAAATGTTTTGCATATATCCGATTATCATTAATAATGCACAAACTGCGCTGCATTTTCGCTATTCCATACAAGCGATAATCGTTAGATATTTTCAATCTATCCGTTTATAGATTATATTAAATATTTTGCATATATTCGATTGCCGCTTATACATAATAAAAATCAAAATACCTTTATAAATGTCTGTAGCAATTTTTAAATCAATATATTGGGAGGTGCGGCAGTAATTAAGGTAAATCGATTGCTAGGGAAAACAAGGTGCCTTGAGAAAATGCGCATCTTTTGGCAACATTTTTTTGCTCTAACTCTTATAGTGTCGGAGAAACCTTTATACTTTCAATTATAATACCCAATTATAATGCAATACAATGTGCTACTTCGATGGTTGGTTTTTATTTACCCTTTACATCTATTTTTCTCGTTTCCGATGTTGATTACAATATCGATTACATAATGTTATAAAATTACATATATTTAACATCGATATCTAACAGAGTTTGACTTTGTTATTCATCTGCGACTCGATAGGTAGGATTAAGTAACTGTGTAACAGAATCTAACATCTCTAAATACATAACAATAAGTCCGAAAATTGGTAAAACTAAGTCAATTAACGATAACGCGTTGTTATGGCCAGTTAAGAAGAAGATGAAGAAGTCAATTACAGCCTATTATAAAGCAATACCAAATTCATCTGAAAGGTGAACCGCCAAAATGTAGAAAAGGAGGATGTAATGCATGTGCTACTTCGATGGTTGGTTTTTATTTACTCTTTACATCTATTTTTCTCGTTACCGATGTTGATAACAATATCGATTACATAATGTTATAAAATTACATATATTTAGCATCGATATCTAACAGAAGATGAATTTGTTATTCATCTGCGACTCGATAGGTATGATTAAGTAACTGTGCTGTTACTTACTTTTTACTGTTAAAGTAAAAAAACATATTATGCAAACAAAAATGCATGGATGATGAGATTTCCGCAATGAGAAATTTAGCAAAGCTCAGCACAAAGTGTTGTTGTTTGTGGTTATGTTATACAACAAGAACTTGGATAAAATCAACGCAAACTGCTAAAATGCAGATTTGAGACCAAGGTATAATTGGACCTTTTAAGAGAGCGTACCGATAAATCCTAAAGTGTCGCATTAGAAGCAGGCGATACTATCATGAAAGTCATGCAATCTATGTAACTTCTGAAGGCTTTGCAATATGTTACAGAGACATTAGAACGGTATAAGCGTTAAAACATAACTAACTGCTAAAAAGGGTGCTTCTAGAGCCTAATAGCGAAGGTTCAATTTCTTCAAATTTCACAAGTAGAACAGAAGCTAAGGTTGCAGGAGTCACTGACTTGTTAGTGAAGAATTATCAGATGAACCGAGAATTGTAATTGTATTCATTTCATTTCCGCTTTTATAGCGGCGATATAGCGGCTTAGGTGGAATCTCTCTTTTCGAAATTTTCAAAACTTGCTGATGAACGGAAAAAACAAAGTTCGAAGCGATTTTGAAGGAAGTTAGTTTAAATATGAGCACCCATAAAAGCTGTTACATATGTAATCAATTGGCTTTGTCGATACGAAAAATTCATATATGATAGTGCTTAAAACACCTATGCAAACAGTTTTTAGGTAATTGGCAATTATTTTCTGATATTTCAGGGCATTTAAATGAAATTTACGGTATATAATAAAGTTGATCAAGCGAGTGAGTTCATTAAGTTCTACGCATTTTTAAAGAAAGAAATTTTGTCTGAAGCTCTTGCAAATATTTGTAAAAAAAAAATAGATTTACATTAGTAAGCTTCAGGGTGTCCTTCGTAGCTATCAAGATTTATTTGTTACCTAATCCTCAGAAAACCCGTCAACACTACCCAAAGTTTCTCTGCTTGAGTTGCCAAATATTGACTTCAATAGGAAGCAAATCTCAAAAAATTGTTAACAAAATAAAGTCTATAGCGTAAAGGTTAAATCTTGAAGCTCTGCAAAATTGGATGCATCTATTGACTACTCATAATGGCACTTAAAAAGATAACGTACGAGCCTTGACTTTAAACTATTTGCATTTGTTTTGCCATAATGGCAGGACATTCATGCAGCGTCACGCCCCCTTGTACTGCGGCATGCAAATTTTCATAGACATAAATCAAAAGCCAAAAATTCGCGACGTTACGCCCACCGAAAGATGTATTTCTAACGAAATGTTATGCTAAATCGCAAGTAGCGTCTATGACAACATCCGACAAATCCTTTTTTAACACGAAAACCCGAAGGATTAAAAAAGGAAACTAGAGCACAGTAGACATGCACTTCGTATATGGAAGGTCTAGTCATAGTTGCTCTAATTTCGATTGTTTGCCTTAATGGTTACGCTGTAAAAGTAGCAGAATGCCGTACAAAGCGTGAAGGACAACGCGCATTACGGCTGGACAATTGTCCTGTCGAGGCTGTTTTTGTCGTTGGTTGCTTGGTTTATGACGACGCCGCGGCTGCTCAGGTAATGAGGTTTTGTAGAGCCCGGCTTAACAATGAAAATCACTGGAAAATCACGCGGACAACGCGCAACTGGCTGCGAGAAAGTTCCTTCCAAACAGCCAAGTTGTTGTTGAACCCAAAGATACAGTATCTCATAGCTACATGTACACATTAGTCGCTGCGGCTCGCTTCGCTCTACTTACAATTGTCACTCTCTCTGCGGGTTCTTTGGCCCGAAAAAACTACTTCCGCGTAAAATTTTGTTTATTTTTTCAGCATTTCTCCTTTTTTTTACCAAACTGATCATAAAATATTTAGTTTTTTATGGCACAAACAGCAGGTAGGCTGTGTGCTGTGCGTTTTTTGCGACAGCAAACTTAACCCTTTCGACAGCAACCATTAAGAAAACGCGCTGAAGGACCTTGAAGTGCATGCAAATTTCCACTGAAAGTAGCCTGGTCATTGTTTTTTGTTTCCAGCTAATGTTGGGTTCATTGTGTGTTTTATAATGCATTGTTTTGTGTTTTTTACGATGTGGTCTTTGTTTTGCAGGTTAGCAAAAGATACTTCCTTAACCCTTTGGCGAAAGTGGTGCTGCGAAAGGGTTAAATAAAGTTTGCTGCACTTTTTTTATATAAGCTATTTTAGGTATTTACGTTGTGGCACATTCCCAGAAATATGCATGTCTGCCTCATTAGAGATTTATGCGCTATATCGTTCGGCAGCCATACGAACAACAGTTTCTTGGAATGAATACACTGTGACAAAAAATTTAGATTCTGGTACTGAGTCGCTCGTAAGGTTAGTTAAGCACGGCTGCCAGGCCACACTTAGGCCGTATTTCGGCCAGTGGTGCTACCGTAGAATCTCGCGCTCACTCCTCCCCCATCCAGATGCAGCGATAAAGTCTGCGATCTTCTTCGGTCATATTTCGGACAGGTTTGCATTGTTATTTAGGAAGTATCTGTCCAGATTTTTGTGACTTCGCTTACAGAGCGCCGGACATAAGCAGTAGAGATGCTCTACCGTTTCATTCTCTTTCTCTTCCCAACTTACTTAACTGGCCAAAACAAGCCGTTACCGGGTTAAGGCCTGATGTAAAGCTCTCCTCCAGGCGTCTCTGCTTTGCGCGAGCCTTCTCCAATACACTCTACCTGGTCCTTCCAACGGAGACGCGGTCTGCCCCTTCATCGCCTCCCTTCGCCACTCGCATTGAAGACCCTTCTCGCAGGGGCTTCGTCATTCATACGCACAACATGACCTAGCCAGCGGAGCCGCTGGATCTTAATTCGCTTGGTCGTAGAGCTCATAGAGCTCCATCGGGTACGTGAGGCGTTGCCAACTCCTAGAGGGCCAAATATCTTACGGAGTACTTTCCGTTCAAACACTTCTGGCGCAATTTCATGAGACTGCGACATCACCAATGCTTGAGGGCTATAAAGCAAAACGGGAAATATGAGCGTCTTATAGAGTGTTAGTTTCGTCTGGCGGGAGTGCTGTCTACTACTTATATAGACGAAACATAATTTCGTCCCACTCAAAACTGACTTCTGTGTACTGGTAGATTTTTCCCGTACACCTTACAGCACGCTCATCGCCTGTGGGAAAGAATGGTCCCTTGATCATCCGGGACCCAACGATGCCTCCTGCTTCTTCACTGACGGATCGAAGTTAAATGATCGGGTTGGAGGTGGAATTCTTCGGAACTCAAATAAGGCATAGTTTCAGACTTTCGCATCACTGCAGCGGAAGTTCGTCACAGTTCGCAACCTTAAGCTTCACTAGCTGTTGAACCCTAAAAGCTAGTTTGCAAGAGACTTGCGAATCAACAAGTGTTAGCTACCATATGGATTTACGGCATTCAGATCTTGGAAATCAACTCAGTCTTTAAACCTTCCCTTATAAATCCTACCTGAGAATGATATTAGCCTTGGTATAAGAACGCCACAACCCGTTGTATTGTGTTTTTTTATCATTTTTGAAAGCAGGCATTGCCCTGGGCGCCTTCCAGTTCGGGGCAACCATCAAGTAGGTGTTTTATTAATGCCGCTCCTCTGCATTGAGGGCAGGAGGTGGGGCTGAAGTTGCCAATGAGAATGTGTTGGTGAGTGATGCTAGAGTGCCCGATTCTGAGGCATACTATAAGTAGGTTTTAAGTGCCTTCGGTTTTAAGCTGCAGGGTAACTATGCACTTTTTGTTGGGTTGAAGGTGTTCCACTCTTCCTGACCTTTGGCTTTCAGAAGACTAAATTTTTTTAACATTCCGATAGATTGATGCTTTGCAAACATTTAAAGTCGCTTTGAAAACTTCGATGCAACTTAAAGGAAACGTAATTTAGCTAAAGCTGCGGTCACCCAGGACGATAATTGGCATACAAACACACAAAAATCGCGCAAATCGGCGTGCAACATGTCTGACCGCCCATTAATATGCAGGTCCACAATCGCCGTAACGAGTCAGCTGTGTCGGAATGCCAATTATTGGCGGCCAAATATTGGTGTGTGTGAACACCACATAAGTTGAAATGTTGGTAGAGATGCATTATTAGATTCATTGAAAACCGCAGTGAAAAACATTTTCGTAGCAATTCTGCAGATTTTTGATCTTTTTTTATTTATAATCGACGATATTTTGGTGTTCGTATGTTTACGCTTTGGAAGCACTGTGGGTGCTAGCATTGCATCGAACGTTTCTTGAACTTCGGTGTTCTCCCGAACTTTGGATTTATTTATTTTTAAATAGTTTAGGCTACAAGAAATATTACGCAAATTCGAAAAATTTTTCAATTTTAGGTAAAAATTGAGTTCAGCAAAAAACACACTCTTGTAACACACTCGTTTGATCTCCAAATACTAAGTTCGATTAAAACTACCTCGACATCTGAGCTACAGCCTGTTTTCTAACTAAAATAAAGTAATATAGTAGCATAAGTAAAAAACACAATAAAAAACACTGAAAACCAATTACCAATTCAAAACTAGAACCACAATAAAAACCCTCGCTAAGTAAATCTCAAAGGAAAATAGCAAATCATCCTTAGCCATGAAATCAGCTTAGAACTCAAGCTGATATCTCAACTGGGTAAAGAGAACGCGCCACATCAAAACAAAACTAATGATCCCCGAAAAACCACTCGATGTTTGGAAACTCATTCAACCACAAAAGCCTGCCACAAGCCGCATGCCACATAGAACTGCCTGTTCCTTTTTTAAGCAACACTCCTGTGCGCCTCATTGCATTTGCATATAGTAGCTACCACCCCTGGCATAATGCCACAAAGCCGTCTGAGCCCGAGAGCCGACTTAAGTGTGCCACCAAAAGCAAGACAGACTCAAGGATCTGGCTATTGACTGCAACAGCAGGCCAAAGGTTAAGTCGTGCAGCGTCAAATCATTTGCATATATCTGAGGGATTTGCCAGCAGCACGTCAAGCAATTAGCCAAATAGATATGTATCTCATGATGATCATGATGTTTGTGTAGATCACCGTTCAGTTAATTAAGAGGTGAAGCGTGACGTTGCATGCAACATGTGCCGCCAGCGGCTTAGGGAATTTGTTTTGTCATAACTTTACATAACTGGCCTGCTGCTCCACCCGCCCGCTTAAGCAGCGCTAATCACGCTAATCGCTGGCTTTAAGCGCTCTAGGATCAGGATCAACTGATCCTGCAGACGCGTAATATTGGATTATGTGTCTTCGGCTGGCCAACCTACATATAAATCACTTTTAAATCTAGGCCAACATTTTTGCTATTGCCCTATTTTACCAGCAGGCTGGTAGCACCTTTTTTCCACGGATACGCGGGATTAATGAACGACCCGCTGCTCGCGCCGCTACAGGTAGCAGGTCCTTTAATCCTTTCAGCGGTTAAGTCCGCTGTGTGCGCTTAAGTCCGGTTGCATTTTCTAATCCGGTTGACGAACGTCAATGATGCTGCCTGTCCAAGCAGCTTCAATACCTTATTTTTCTACCTGCTCCGAGTTATATATCCTGCACTGACTGTGGTGTTCTGCTCCTATTTGCATTCCGCTGTTGTTTGTTCTTAACAGCATTTGAAAAGCATTTGTTTTTGTTTTGTAAATATTACTTTTACTACTTTGCAACAACGCCTGTAGCTTTTGCACTTTGAAAGATACTTACAAATTTAAGGCCTTTAAGTTGGCTTCAATTAAGAGATTAAATTATCGGTCTTTGTGCTTAGAGAATGCAACTAAAAAGTTGAATGAAGATTTGCCACAAAGATTAACTAAAATCCATAACTATTTTGACGACCTTCATATTGAGTGTGTTCCAGAAATCAAAATAAACACATATCGCCTTTTTATAAGTTCTGAATGTTGAGTTTAGTTCACTTGCAAGAGTTCATTACTTTAGGTCCCTTGCAAATATCTAGGTCATACTCCTCTTCAGATAAAATTTACAGAAACCATCGGCTAAAACTTGCCTATTCTGGTCAATTTTGTCCCACCTATTTCGAAACCCTTTTGGGTATCATCGCTTTTTAACAAATTTCGAGATTTTGCGTGCTAACCAAGCATCTTAATCTTTACAATACCGCGAGTCGGTAGTTTTCCGAGCTAGATGAACTATAAATCAAGCAATAACTAACTAATCAAGGGTGTGCCAGAAATCTCTAGAAGGTTTCGCGTAAACTTTCGTTTCAATTTTCTTCAAAGGCTAACTTATTGGATTTCCCATTATATAAAAGATATTTCTGTCACCTTGACGAATTGCTTTTTGTTTGAAACACGGTATCAGAATATATCTGGCATACTAAAAAATCGCTTTGTGTTGAAATGCGGTTGAAAGAGATTTCAGGCACACCCCCGAAAAGCTTCGCCATGTCCCTATCGAAATTAAATTGTTATTTGATTACCGTAAGCTTAACAGCTTGGTTACAATTCATCTTGATCGGAAGTAAAGTTTTCAAGTAAAATGCGACTTGCTAAGCCCAAACTTACGGAATCTTGATTTTTTTGAAAACTAAAAGAAAACGTTATTTACATCAGTAAAGCCAAATTGGTGGGACAGGTACTTGATGTTCATTGCCGAAACATATGTCGATTTCTTTACTTTAACTGAACAAGCCAATGAAAATAGAGACATCAATGACAATTTTTGAAAACGCTTACATTGTACTCCTCTCTACCCCTCAAAATAAATAGTTGGTAACCAACTCAGGCTTTTCCGCACGTTTATCAAAACAACCAAAATTAGATAAAAGAAATTTAAACAACAAAAAAAATGAAAAAAAAATTTCGAAAATTATTTACTTTTATTATTCCTCTGGCGACCCAACTATAGCGACTAGAGTGCCCAAATTCAGTAGGAAACCCTTTGAAGCCCAACACAAAAACATCGCTCAATCGCCGGAAAAGTTGTCAGAGTGAGAAAAACATAAAATTAGACATTTTAGTTTTTTGGCCAATCGCAATACTTTTTTGCGGAAAAGTAAAAATGTACTAGCAAAACCGTTATTTTCGCTGCTTAATGCTAAAAAATAAGTATTATTATTTGTACCTTTCACTAACCAAACAATAAAACCAATATCATTCACTTCCAAAAATGTGATTTAAAAAAAAACGGAATCTCTTGCAACAAAAACGAATTATTCTAATTAATATTGCAGCAGCTTTTCCTTTTAGAAAGAGAAAGTTGTGTACAAAAACAAATTTAAAGCATTTACTGTTATCTTTTTAATATTGGCACAAAAACTCAGAGCAAACAACAAAAAAAAAGAACAAAAAATCTCTCTGCTGTGATGCAAGGCATAGAAAATGCCATTTTCCAAACAGAAGCTCAACTGGTCTAAAGTTGAACGAACAACTTTTGCAGCGACACACAGTGGATCCATTTACCTTTTTTTTCGGCAAAAATCATTACTTTTGAGGGAGTAAGGATATTTTCAAAATTTAAAATGCATAGAACAGAGCATTCCTTAAGCTTCTGCGATACACTGCGATAAATAAGCTGTGTATAGTGGGAGCTTCAAAAAACGGTAGTAAAGTTCGATATTAATACTGCAAATGTCTTATCTTTGCATGTCATGAAAAAATTCCATGTTCAAAATTGTGCTTATTTTTCAATAAATCGTCCTCGTCGAAAGTTTGTTTATTTGGCGAAAGTGTGTACGCTAGGATCAAAATAGACTACACACATCTTGCCAACAGATTTTCAAAATGTTAACGGTCCAGGATACGACGTTTGGTGTATATAATATCGAACTTTACTACCGTTTTTTGAAGCTCCCTCTCTTCACAGCATATTTAACGCAGTTTATCGCAGAATTCATCCGTGTGGCGAGCGGGTTAGAGAATACCATCTCAGCAAGTCAAAGCTTGTCGTATGAGGCGACTAACAATGACGCTGTGTTCTTTCGAGACCAGTAGAGTCACCCCAGGCCTTAAAAGGGTTGTGCGTAGGGTTTGGGACCCATCACGTAAAACCGCAATTCCAATGAAAGAATGTAGTTACATCAGGCCGTAACCCGATAACGGGTTGTTATGGCCAGTTAAGAAGAAGAAGTATCGCAGAAGTATTCTCTGTTACATGCATTTTAAATTTTGAAAATACAGTGCAGTCGCGATACAATGAACTAATTAAAACCAAGGGTAACAAATTTGTTCACTCTATCGATTCGAACATTTTATGATGTGTTTAAATAACATTATGCACAAACCTAGTCGGGATATCCTTTTATTTATTAAAAAACAAAAAAAAAAGCAAATAATTTCTAATTTTAACATAAAACAGCCTTCATGAGTCATATTTCATCAAATATCATCGCATAAGTTAACTAATTTAGTACATAAAATTCATTTTGATTGAAAAGCATAACTTAAAATTCAATAAATAAAAAAGATAATGCATTACGTTTACAGTTTTTTAAAGTATGCTGAGATTTTGGTCGGTTTTTAGACTCTTTAGAGTAGTCGATGTAAAAAATAATTTGTTCACTCTTACGAGTGTTCATTCTATCGCGACTCCACTGTACCTTTACTCCCTCAAAAGTTATGATTTTTGCCGAAAAAGAAGTCAAATGGGTCCACTGTGCAACAGGACGAACACAATTTACGGCAGTGTTGCACTCACACGCACACATGGCCACACGCCCTCATATGCAGCCTGCTGGCTGTGATGCGTCTGCAGCCAGCGGCCAAAGTCCAGCAAATGATGCATCGGTGGGGCCAAAAATCAATAATCAATATTAAAACGAATTTTGGCTATACAAAAAAAAAAAAAAGCAGCGCTGCTGCTAAAAAGGCAGCAAACGCGGCAGACGCCAAATGCAGCCAGCTGCAGCAGCCAAAGGATGCAGCGACATGGCGCAAGCATTAGAAAAGTGTCGACGTTGACGGCAGCGATGAGATGCAGCAAGCGTCAAAAGGACCGCACGAGCAAGTCTGGCCACGAAAGCAATTGCATAGCGCGTGAGAGCGCAGAGCGCAAAAGAGAGCGCGCTCACGCGTAAAGTGCGTGGAGCACTCATAAAAGAGCGGGGGGTTGGAGCACGTCTAGTTAGGCGTAAACTCATTCACAAATTGAGTGAGTTTTTTTCTTTTGTTTTGCAGCCAGCAGCATTGTAATTGAGCGGTTTTGTGTGTTTGTTTTTTGAGCTGTTTTGTGCCGTCTTTGCTGTGTGTGTGTGTGTGTGTTTGTGCGTTTTTGCTTTTGTGCATGCATTTTTGACGTTGTTTTTGAGTTGCTTTTTGTGCAGCCGAGAACTATGATGAGATTTTTAGGCTATGACTAGACATGTTGAGCACGAATTCGTGTCATTCTCATTTCATTCGTCGCTCGTCGCTCAACAAAAACAGCCGCAGCTTCGAAACGCAGCCAGTGTTTTAGTCAAATCACAAAAAAAAGGACGTGTTTCTTAAGCCAAACAGTTAGTTTACTAAACTATACAACAAAAAAGAAAGTATTTCATAAAAAACAAATTAAGGCTAACAAAAAAAACTGTCAGTGTTGTGTGTTTGTTACAAAAAAATTAATTTAAATTAAAACATATTTTGCAAAAATATACGTTTCGTGCGACTAAAAAAAAAAAAGAAAAGAAAAACAGCTCTCATACGCTCTTTTTTGCGCTTAGCGGCTGTAACCCGCACATGCGCGAAGTTCGCACAAAAAAAGGCTAAAAAGCAAACGCCAAAAAATAGACAAAAAAAAGACGAAACCAAAAAAAAGGAGCAGCCCCAAAAACACACGCACACAAACAGCTTGACGTCTGGCGCGTGTGTGTGTTGGTGTGTGTGTTGGTGTAAGTGACTGCGCGAGTGACACGCACTTTATCACTTCGACGTTTTTTGTTTGCCGCGCGAAGTTCCGCAGCAGCAGCAGCAGCAGCAGCAGCGGCAGCGGCAGTAGCAGCGACGCCAACGTCAAAGCTGCCCAAATAGGAGATTTTGTTTAGAGCGAAAGAGGTATGTATGCACAGTATACATTTTATATACACTTATAACTATGGCGTTTTGTAAACAATTGCAATTTCTGCACATTTTTATAACCTTCAAATATTTTTGCATCTAAGACAAATAAATTAAAAAACACATCTGCACTTAGGCGCATATTTCAATAAGTGCACATTGTGTGTGTGTGTGTGGCCCTTGCAGGTAGCACTGCAATACACTGCAAAAATAATAAACAAGATTATTGCGTATAAAGGATTTAGGATTTAAAATTTTACACTTTAGCTGTGTTTACACTACACGGTTTTACCATATTGAATAACGTTCATTTCAAATGGTGTTTTCTTGAAAATGCAACAAGAACGTTTTTGAAAGGTTTATATTGTGATGACGAAATTAATTTCAAAGCCCACTAGATTAAGTTAAGTTTCATATAAATGTGTGCAAAGAAGTTAATAGTGAGATTTCTTCACTTCTTCTATGCGTCTATAAAACCAAGTATAGCGAAAGATACCAACTGACCAATTCGTAAAGCAATTTTTTACATAAATTCAGCTTCTTCACTGCTTAAACTTAAACGACGTTTGTATTTTTTTGTAAAGCCCTTAGGAACTCTATAAAAAGAAGGCCGGTTTCCACTGGTCGAATATTATCACACAATTCGCTCATCATACAACTTTTTCATGAAAGATTTACCTGGTTAAAGTATCGTTAAAGATCTTTTATTTAAAAACTGTACGATATAGTTTTTTAAACTATAAAGCCGTAATATGTACTACTATATATATTCAGAAACATTACTTTCAAAGCGTGCTGAATTTCAATAATTTTTCGATTTAAAGTTTGAGAAGTTCGTTGTGCTAACTGGCTTAAGTACTCTATGGTTTTTGGCTTCTTCTGCATAACTCCCAATATACCAGCTGCTTAATTCGTGAAAAATTTGTATGCATAATGTGGAGTTCTTTAAGTTGAATACGTATATTCTTTTAATAATAATTATAGTGAACAGCTTTAGCACTCTGTACTCTTTGAATGCTTCTAAATAACTTTTTCATTTGTTCAATGCTGCTAAAACACCAGTTTTTTCTGCTTTTCTGCCTAATTCGAGAAGCATTTTTGTAACGGTTTCCATTACTGAAAGTCCGTATAGCTACTATATTGTGTTTTAGTCGTTTAAACGAGCGTTTTTAATAAGAACTAATCATTCTTAGTTTATTTATTAATTTATTTTTTAAAACTATATCTATATATTATTAAAAACGATTATTTGCTTAGTAAAATTAGGTTATTTGCCTAAAAAAAACTTCTTTAATATAATTTTTTTTTAACAAAACCACCTATCTTGAAATAAAACAATTTGCTGGGATTTTTGTTATATATGTAACTTTTGAAAAGGGTTATTTTTGTCTTACGGACATCTCTAAAGGGTCAAAAGTTATAAAGAACTTTTTAAAATTCTGTCAAAAGTCCACAGTTTTGCATTAAATGCCATAATAGCATGCACATTTTTTGGTAAAAGTGGTAAATTAGCTTAGCAAAATAAATAAAAATTTATTGAAAAAACTTATTGAACTTAAAAAGGTTATTGGCGTAAAGGTGAATAGTAGCTATGATAACAAAAGTTTTTCGCAGCTAAATTTTAATGCTTTACGAAAACAACGATTCCACTTCATAAAAAGTGAAATGATAACAGCTGTTATCAAAAAGGTTATTTGCATTCAACTGAATATTAATTTTTTAGCTTGACTATGTAGAAACAATTTAATAGAAGAAATTTATGTTCTTTTTAAAATTATATAACAAAAAAGGTCATTTGCACTAAAAACGATTGTTTGCATAAATCACATATTAAAAAAGGTTGTTTGCTTGATTATTTGTACTAAAAACGCTTATTTGCATAAATTACATATTTAAAAAAAGGCTATTTGCTTGGTTATTTGCTTAATTACATATTAAAAAAAGGTTATTTGCTTTAAAAACGTTGATTTGCCTAAAATTACGCTTAAAAAGAAGCAAGTTTTAAGCTAAGTTCATAATTTAAAATAATTGCTGTAAATTATTTGTTTAATTTGCCTGCTCGCCAATTCTGGTGCTTAACGCGACACTTACCAATATGCCGCATTCAGAAGCACTGAGCAACCCACTAATCATTGGCAACACATTTACATTCGCTCGATGTGGCGGTTCCTCAAAAGTTAACCTCCTTAATTTAGAACTACTTAATCTAAGCTGCATCTCCATCGAGCAGTGCAACATATTTGTAGAGTATGCCAATTTCCCCATCAGTGATTCCTTTCAGTTGTTCTTGCTCGAAAGTGCCTCTTTTTCTAGCTAACCTTACACACACACACACACACACATTATTTGCTAAAAATGCAAGAGCAAAAATCTAAAACAATATTTCAAAATCTGTCTGGCTTTTAGCCGATCTTGTTTTTTGCCGTGTTCTGTGGTTGCACGTTGTTGGAGCAGCCGGGCGCGGGGGCATGCCACCGTGGCAACCGCACTCTCTCTGTGTCTGTCTCCCGCGAGTCCGTGCCACCAGGCTGCTAGCCTGCCAGCTAATTTTATTTGTTTACATGTCGACTGTGCATGCAACAACATGTTCTTGTTGCTTTTCATTATTTTCCTTGGCTTTTTAGCATTTTCTTTTTGATTTTCATTTTTTTTTTTTTTTTTTTTTGCTTTAATATACAATTTAATTTTAGACACAAAACTATAAGTCAAAGTCAACATTGCCATTTTTTTAATGGCAGCCTCAAATGCTGTTGGCGTTGCCAAATGCATTTGAATATTATATTTATAATGCACATTTATTTTTAAAATGATATATCTTTATGTTTTTTTTAACATGTATTTTTTTGGCAGACAGTGTTTGTGTACCGTTAGTCTGTGTCTGTGTTGTCGGCGCGTTGCATAAAAATCGAAATGCAAGTGTGCATATGTAAATGACTGTCATCGTGATGATTTGTACGTTTTGACGTTGGCCAAGTTGCAAGTACTAGTACGTAAGCCCCCGTTTAGAGGGGTAGCCGCTATTAAATGGTACTGGGCAATGGGGAATAGCAGGTTAGCCTTATGCCAAAAAAGAAATTGTTTAATGTTTTTTGACAAAAGTCTTGTGCATTTAGCTGACAGTCGATGTCAAAACGTTTTGTCGTGTTCTTTTTCTTATTTTTGACTGAGAATTGCATATTGGTAACATTGTTGAATGTATTATAATATTAAGCGATTAATCATTTGCTAACATTCTCTCAAAACCAATTAAAATGCATGCAGCAAAGTCTCCAATTGAGATAACCAAAGCTCTATTTATGGACAGATATTTCGTAGTTTAGCTGAAACCTAGCTAGTACTCTTAGTTATTTTAGTCAAGTTATTAACTCACTGCATCCAAACTTATATAAATACTGCAGAAGATTTGCACTCATCACTTCGTGCGGTAGCTTTGTAGCTGTGACGCAAAGCGCGCTACTAAGCAACACAACTATATAATTACGCCAAGTTTTCCACTTTTAACTGGAGCGTCCTATCCGCTCGAGCCGTATATCGTTGTAAAGGTATTAAAGCGTAGCTTAACCTTTTTATAGACGGTTTTTTGATTTGGCTATTGGTTCGGAAGCTATAGGGGTTCGCTATTTAGAATCCGAATCCGGAGTTCTGTACGTATTAGTACTATGTCGGGTTGTAGACTCAGTCGGGGTTGTGCTGGGAATCTTTAGACGGTTTTGCCTAAAATAGCTTTTTAAATTTCTTAACAAATCCGTCGATCGTAAGCTTTCGTTATGGATTTCCGGCGCTCTCAGTTAGGTTTCTGGCATACAGGAGTGTGCCAGAAATCTCGACTCTTTTTTACATTTAAATTTTCTCCAAATTCGTCGTTTAGATGCTTACTTGTTAGATTTCCCATACGCTCAAAGAAAGTTTTAGAATCTTTAGACGGTTCTGGCTAAAGTTTCTTTTTATATTTCTTGACAAATCCATTTTCCATGCTCTGAAAGATAGTTCTGTCAAATTGATGAATCGATATTTGATTGAAGTTTGGCTATAGGTTGAATTCGGTTGAAAGAGATTTCAGGCACACTGGCGATAGTGACGAATTGCTTTTTGGCTGAAAACGGTCAATTTTCTTTTGCTTTGAAAGCGATTTGAACCCCTGAATATAAGCCTGAAAAATGTTTCGCTTTGTCTGGAGCACACAAAATCGAAAGGAAAAATGATGACACTTGTTTTTTACTTATAAATTTTACTAAATTATAATAATTAATTAAAGACTTGCCAATTTTTTCCTACCTAGTTTATAGTTTAGCGAAATTTCGAATTTTCCGCTCATTGTTCAGCTTTTTGCTGGCACACAAATTCACGCTCCCGAAATTTAGTTGGGGCAATTGTTTGCGCTTTTAAGTAAATATTATTAAAAACGCAAAACGTGAGCAATGGCGGCCATCAGAAAAACAGTTTAAATGCAAATATTACGGTGCTGCATAATTGATGGTACAGGAAATTTTTCGTGAAAAGTTCTATGTTTCTTTTTTTCTTGTGCAAATGCATTTTATATACTGCAAAGATAGAGCGAGAGAGACTATGAGCATATTATATATAGTACATATGTGAATTATTCAAAAGTCACACACTTAACATATTTATCTAATTTAGCGCTTGATGTTTTGAAACCCAAAATTAATTGGCTTGTTACAGTTACGGGCGGTGCTGGGGGGCGCTCTTAATAATAAAACTAAAACTAAAAACAAAGATACGCACATTGAGAGCTGACGCTTAACTTGGCTTGCTGCTACTTTTTTTTCCCCAACAACAACAATAAAACATGGCAAAAACTAAAGGCCAAGTGTAAAATTAATATAACGCCGACTGGGTGTCGAGTGGTTGGTGGTTCGTGGTTCGCGGATCTATCCAATGCATTAGGTGGCTCTTCCGGGGAAGCCAACAAAAGCGCTGTGTGCAACGCAAAACTGAAAAGTAAACTAAACATGTGCTAGTCATTTCTATGCCACAACCCACACCCGCCACCCCGCCATCCCGCCACACACGCTGCAGTTGCACATTCAAAAAACTGCATATTGTATATGCCAGGAAAATGGGGAAAAATTGAAAATTCTCTGCAGTGCTGCGGCGCACAAAATGCGCACAAAAAAATGTTTTGTTGAAAAATCGCAGCAAAAAAGAAAAAAATTCAAGCGAAAAATAATCGAAAAAAAACACAGGCAGGCGAAATGCTGCAACGAGTCGGTTTTATGCATTATAAAAAATTATTTATATTTAGTTTTGTTGCAATTTTCTTTTTATTTTTCCCGCTACATACGTGTGTGTGTTTGTGTTTGTGCGTTGGCGTTGAAAAACTACTTGTTGTTTATGAAAACGCGGCAACTAAACAAATTTTATATAAAATATTGTAATAGGTACCAAAATATATATACATGCAAGTTTTTGAAGGTCAAAAGTATCGCAGCGATATCAGGAATTTAGTAAAGACTTTTGGAAGATTTACATTTTAGACTCAAACAGCAAGCATGGTAGCTTTTTCGTTTAACAAAGTTATAGAGATTTCAACTGTAACAGATTGTAACACTAGACAAGATGAGGCGTTTTTACAAACTTTAGGCGCTACGTGCGGCATCGAGTACTTTTCCCTCGGCCCCGAAGTTCTCAAATGCGATTTTGACGCTAAATGAATAGAAAGGAACGTATCATTTTCAACATTGAACTCTTAGCATGTGCCTCCCCTTCTTCTAAGAGGTGAAAGGACTTCTGATGCAACTCCTATTTTTTATTGTACGATTACAAATGATATACGCAACAGACATCTGCTTATAGTTTAAGTGCTTAATCGTAGTAAAGGGAGTAATAGCAATCCCTGGAGTGTTGGGCCACTGGACAACATCAAGCGTCTCCAAAATATCAGAAGCTAAAGGCAATGTATACCTTTAAAGATAAAGCTGCCGTTGAGCGACCCATCTTAAAATATTGTAAGAGCCTAAAATAGCGAAAGACAGAGGAGCAAGTTGCACTCATTGTTGTAAACATACACATAAACATATAACACCAGCGCATTGAAAAACGCATTAGAATGAAAAGTTAAGAAGCTGCGCTGCTGACGTCGCAGCGACGACGTTACCTTCATAAGTGAACATTGCTTTTAAGTTTCTAGGATCACGAACTTTATAATATATCCTTTCCAACATGCAAGATGTATTTCTCTATCCCCGGTTTGCCGATTAAGTGCGTACCAAGAGAGTACAATTTGTTTAAATAGACTTATGAGATACATACAATCGAGGCGATGAAAGACATTGGTATAGCCTACAGCAAATGCTACATAAGGTACCTTAAGAACTTCTGTACTTACGAAAATCTATTCCCAGCTACTGTTCAAAATCTTAAAAGCTATGGTGACGTCCTTTATGTATAGCTCCATACACTATAAAACTCAGACGAGTACAGAAGGTGACAACCTTTGTAGAGTCGGAACACATCTTCCAAGCAAAACTAAAAAATTAAGTATGGCAATAGGTGTTTTTCCAACGTTTCTTATTTTGGATAGCAACATTATTTGTAGTGCAAAAGCCGTCGAGAGTGTGTTGGGCTGGATTAAAAGCTGATACATGACGTGACACTGAATCTGTGATTTTTGCCTGGATCTATAGGAAAGCGAGTTTTATAAAGCTACTCTTTTCAACATCATAAACTCTTTTAATAATTTTATAGATGTGTGACATGACATGCGTTACGTGACAAAATTGTTCTTATTTTGAACAACGCCAACGTTAGATTTGGAAACCGACAAACGTTTTGGCTCTTCATTTTGAATGAAAGGGGGATGAGCTCGATGAAATTTTTTGAAAATTCTTGTATTTTTTGTTGTCTCACATTTTAATGCCGATTTGAAAATTGTTCGGCAAATGCCAAAGTTATTATGGATGATCGAAAAATTGGCTTGCCACAAAGTTGCTTACGGTTTTACAAATTTTCAAAATCGACAAAATGTAAGTTCAGCTGTCAAAATGCAAATCACAAAAGTTGCCACAGGGCGTTATATTATGTCTTTTTGAATCTAAAAAGTTCACACACAGCTTTTAATTCTTTGTTTAATTACGAAAAAACATTTGAGAAGTCAATAATTCGAACTTGAACCGAACTTCTGTATCACATTTGAACATTTCGATGCTTAGAAGTTATTCTGTGCTCAATAATTTCTTATAGCGTATAACATTTTGAACCGTTTTTAGCAACTTCTTGCAAAAATAGGAGTTTTTATGAAACATTTACAAAAGTTTGACGTCTTCTTCTTGACTGTGACATAAACAACCGAGTTACGGCCTAATTTGGGGGCACCGCTGCAAGCGCCCATATCATTTTCCATTGGGAGAGGTCTCAAACCCTAAGTACAACCCTGTTAAAGTTCTGGATCTTTGGGCATAAAAATTACACTACTCAACACGATTTCACATTCAGGAACTCTGATGGTTGATCATGTTTTAGAAGCTTCCCTCAATATCGCTTCGTTCGAGATTTTCGCGAATATCGGTATTTTTGAGGAGCTTCCACTTTAACCGCTATATCCCTATTGTCAATTGAATAATCAACTTGATTCTCTATTTTATTTAAAGCTAATGAATGCCACTACAATCCTTTCATAGACCACTTTTCAATTTGACCCATAAGTTTTTGACCACAGACCTCAAAAGTCACGCGTGCCTGAAATTTAGCCAAAAAAGTTCAAAATTTATGGTAATAGGTAAGCACGTTCAGCTGTTTTTTAACAAGACCTTTCTTAAATCAGTAGTGAGAATAAATTGGATCAAAAATAATGAAGTTCTATGTTATAGTTTTGTAGACTAGTGTTACAGCTCAACAATAGAGCTCAATGGATACGACTTTTGATGATTTTCTGACAATCTTTTGCCAGAAATGTAACGCCAACACAATTTTTCAACCTTTCGAAATTAGCGCACAAAAGTAAAAATAGCGCACAAAAAACAACAACCCATAAAGTACAAATGTATTAACAAGCAAATTGAGTAGAAATTTTCCGTAATTTCTATAAGATACTTGTAATAAATTCGGCAAGTAAATGGCTAAAGGAAAATGCAAACTAAAGACAGAGATAGATATATAGAGCAGGCACACTTGCCAAGATCAACAAAGCAATAATGCATACTATGTATATAATAAGAGAGCATTTAACATCTGTAAACTGTTAGATACAAATGTATCTTTTACCTATTTACCGGTAAAAGGTTGCTAAGTAATTTACTTAAATCCTTTTGCTTTTTATTATTAAACGCGAAATGCGTCTGCGAGCGGGCTACGAGGTTCTGCTAAAACTTTAATCCGTATAAATGGTTGGAAAATTCGCTGCCTTTCGACGTGTTTTGTGCTCTAATCTGCATAGCTTAAGCTCGGCGTAAATCTGCGGATCAAAAATGTTTCGGCTTTTTTTTTCGCTGTTGTTTGCTCTAATCCACATTTGAATGGATCAGCGCGGAATACCTGACTTTCGCAGTACGCGTCGTCCTCGTCGTCGTCGTCGTCGTCATCACCTTTTAATCCCTTTGGCAGGGCGCGCGTGCGCCTTGCGCTACCTGTGCTTAGAGCAGAAGTTCTCGACACGGAAAAGCAAAATGAAAAATAATATATAAACGCAGAGCTCGTGCAATTGCCACATCAGTTGCAAAATTGCTTCTTTAGTGAGCAGACATAAGCAGCGCAGCGGCAACAAAACTTTGGATTTTATATTTTACGTACTTATATTTATATTTATAAAAAAAAAACACACACACAAAAAAAGCGTGGAACTAGCTCTAAAACGGTAGGTTGGTAGCCATTTTGTATGAAAAAATGTCACGAGTGAAAAAGTTGAGTGAAAAGCAGGGGCTGCGCGCCACCCTCCCTCAATTTTGAAACTTAAGGGTGGCTCAACAAAAAAAAAAAAAAAAAAATACAAAAAAGTGCTCAACACAAAAAATCAAAGAAAATTTCTGACGCAGGCGCAGTTACAGTTACATTTACTCAGTATTTTCTTTAACTTTTTCTCAATTTTCTTTCTATTTACAGTTACGAGAATTTGTGAGCCAACTACCATGCAAAACTGGGAGGCCATGCAAACGGCAGCCAACTACGAGCAGCATAACGCCTGGTACAACAGCATGTTTGCGGCCAATATAAAACAGGAGCCGGGCGTACATGCTGACAGCAGCGGCGCCAGCAGCCCCAATACAATTACACACGGCAATTCACCGCTGCCCTCGCCACTAGCGGGCAGCACACAGCTGGAGCAGTATCTCAAGCAGCAACATCAAAGTCAACCCATGGATACCATGTCGGCAGTGTTGACACCTTCACCTAGCAATACGGACAACAATAGCCTGCAACATTTCTATGAGTCCAATGGCAACAATGTTGCTGCACAACAGCAATTTCTGCAGCAGCAGCAGTACCAACAACACTTTCAACATGCACAACAACAGGCGGCAGCGGCGGCACAGCATCAACAACATACACATGCACATCATCATCTGGCTTTGGGCTTTAATCCGCTGACGCCGCCGGGTTTGCCCAATGCAGTGCTGCCGCATTTCTATGCTAACATAAGACCAGGACAGCAACAGACGCCTAGTCCGCAGCCTGCAGCTGTTACAGCGCATGCATTGGATGTGGCCGAGAAGCTGCAGTCAGCATTAACGCCACGCAATACGCCGCCCATGGATGTAACACCACCAAAGTCACCCAAGTCAGCCACAGCGGGCAGCAGCAGCAGCAACAACAACAACAACAACAACCTTAATGAAAAGGAGCAGGAACACGATCTGATGTCCAATTCCAGTGAGGATATGAAGTATATGGCTGAATCGGAGGATGATGATACCAACATACGTTTGCCCATATACAATTCTCACGGCAAGATGAAGAACTATAAATGCAAGACTTGCGGCGTTGTGGCCATTACTAAGATAGCATTTTGGGAGCATACACGCACACACATGAAACCAGACAAGATCTTGCAGTGTGCCAAGTGTCCATTTGTTACCGAGTTCAAGCATCATTTGGAGTATCATATACGCAAACATAAGAACCAAAAGCCGTTCCAGTGCGACAAGTGCAGCTATACGTGCGTGAACAAGTCCATGTTGAATTCGCATCGCAAGTCGCACTCCTCTGTCTATCAATATCGCTGTGCGGACTGTGATTATGCCACCAAGTACTGTCACTCGTTTAAGCTGCATTTGCGCAAATATGATCACAAGCCGGGCATGGTTTTGGATGAGGATGGCAATCCCAATCCCTCGCTGGTTATTGATGTATATGGCACCAGACGTGGACCCAAGAATAAGTCGGTTTCGGGCAGCGGCACGAGCAGCAAGCGCAGCAGCAGCAGCCACAGCAGCCATGCGCAGCCGTCGCAAAACCCGCAGCTAGCACAGCCACAGCAGGAGCTAAAGCTGCCCAGCAACTCACAGTTATCCGCTGCGCTTCAAGGTTTTCCATTGCCCGCCAGCGTTGCACCCAATACTGCAGCCAATTTGCCGGTTTCACCTGCCAAAAGTGCCGCCAGCTTGGAGCTAAAACAGCCCGCACAGCAACAACAACAGCAGCAGCAGCAGCAGCAACACCAAGCAGCCGCTGCCAATCTGCTGCCACCCTTGGCCTCCATACTGCAGCAGAATCAGCGCAATATGGCCTTCTTTCCCTACTGGAATCTCAATCTGCAAATGCTTGCCGCGCAACAGCAGGCAGCGGTACTGGCGCAGCTATCACCGCGCATGCGTGAACAACTGCAACAGCAGCAGCAGCAACAACAGCGTCAATTGGACGCACAAGCTCAGCACAGCGATGAGGAGGAGCAGGAGGATGATGAGGAGCTGGAACGCAAATCTGTGGACTCCGCCATGGATCTGTCCCAAGGCACGCCTGTTAAGGAAGACGAAGGCAGCCATATTAACCAGGTAGCCATGAATCTCAAGCTGCAAGATGAGGATACGCCTGTCATGGGCAGCAGCAGTGCCTCACGACGCAAAGGACGCGTGCTCAAGCTGGACACACTGCTACAGCTTAAGTCCGCCTCGCTATCGCCAGAACAGACCAAGGTTAACAATAGCATGCCCACGGCCTCGTCGCCCATAGCAGACAGCAAGCCCATAGCTGATGAGCCCTGCTCGGGCAGCTCCTCTGCGGACGAATCCATGGAAACGGCACATGTACGAGCCAGTGCAGCCACTGTGCAGGCCAATACCAGTGCCAGCTCCACGGCCAGCTCCTCGGGTAACAGCTCCAATGCCTCCAGCAGCAGCGGCAGCTCCAACACGCAGTCCACGGCCAACACAGTTAATACCACCACGAACCACAACAATAACAACAACACCAACACTAGCAACAACAACAGCAATGTGAGCAGCGCGCCGGCCATCTATGAGTGCAAGTATTGTGATATCTACTTCAAGGATGCCGTGCTCTATACCATACACATGGGCTACCACAGCTGCGATGATGTCTTCAAGTGCAACATGTGCGGTGAGAAGTGCGATGGACCCGTGGGTCTCTTCGTGCACATGGCACGCAATGCGCACTCCTAAGCACTACGAAAATCGCCCAAACCAGTCAAACATATTTTTTGTTAACTTTTTTATTTTTTTTTCGTTGTCCTGAATTGTAAATATGCAAAATTTTGTTGTCGAAAATTGTACATAACCTAAAATTAGTTTTAAGCTTAAGTGTCTATCTAGCTCACACTCTCTCTCTCTCTCTCTCTCTCTCTATCTATCTATCTCTTACGCTCTCTAGCTGCATGTTAGCTCTTTTCACTTTCTTTACTGTTACTTTAAGGACAACCTAACTGCAAAAACCTCAACACGATCATAAGCCATATAAGTCACTTTAGTACCAAAACTTTTCGAACAAAAACCATGCAAATGGTTTAAAAAAATAATTGTAGTCTCATAAACTTAAATGTAAATGACATTTATGCATTAATTTTTAAAAACTAATAAACACATTTTGTACTATAATTAAGCCAAGCCAAAACGTATGCCAAGTCATGAAACAATCCAAAGTCAAATTAATTATTTAGTCTTAGCTAAAAATTATATATAAATAGTTTTTATTTTTTACAAAAAATAAATGTTTAGTCATAAAACAAACAAAAAACTGCGCTATTTTTCTTGCTTCTACAGTATTTTTATAGTTTTACTTTTAAGTTAATTTAAATCCGAAAATATTTATGATTTAAATAAATGCAATTTAAAAAAATAAAATCAATTTTTTCTTTAATTTTTTTTAACGCACAACTCAACTTTCGGCAGAACGACAATATTTTTGAGAAACTAAAAAAAAAATATGAGTACAAATTAAAAGATTTTAAACATTTGTGTGTATAAGAATAAATTAACATAAAATTATAAAAAAAAGAAGAAGAAAAAAAAACAATTTTAAAAAATTTTACAATTTGTATAAAAAGGCCAGAAATATTGCCACAATCGGAGCTAACGGATCAAAATTAGTTTTTAATAAAAATTAACACGTTTTAAATTAATGTAAGAAAAAAAAAAATAAAAATAATATTTGCATATTTCCCAGTGAAAAGAGAAAAAGTTTTTCCTTCAGGAGCATCTAATCTAGATATAGTTATTTTTAAGTTTCCAAAAGTGTTTTTAATTGATAATAAACTAAAAAAAAGTATAAAAATGTAAGAGAAAAAATAAAACTTAAATTAATTACAAAGTATTAAATGGTAAATAAAATTGCTATATTTATTTAAAGAAATTGGCTTGAATTTGTATCTTCTTCTTCTACCTAACTGGACATAACAACTTGTTACTGGGTTACGGCCGGATGTAAAGCTCTGCTCCAGGCGCCTCCTCGGCGACATGATCTGTCCCTTCGTCGCCTCCCTTCGACTCTCGCATTGATGATCTTTCTCGCAGGGGCTTCTTCATCCATACGCAAAATATGGCCTAGCCAGCGGAACCGCTGGATTTTAATTCGCTTGACTATGTCAATATCGTCGTAGAGCTCATAGAGTTCATCGTTTCCACACATGCTGTAGTCGTTGCCAACGTGTAAAGAGCCAAGATCTTTGGTGTTCCGCTCTAACTCTCCAAGAGCATTTTCATCAGACTGCGTCTTCACCCATGCTTCAGGGCCATAAAGCAAAACAGGAAGGATGAGCGTCATCTAAAGTGTTAGTTTCGTCTGGCGATAGTGGTCTCTACTACTCATTTGCCTACTGAGACGAAAGTAACTCCTATTGACAAGAGTGATTCCCCGCTTGATCTCCATGCTGACATTGTTCTTTATTTAGACGGTGGTGCCAAGGTAGACGATATCCTTGACAATATCAAAAGTATAGTTCTCAATATCAATCTGAAAGTCTAACCGCTATTTATGTCTACTCGAAGAAAGCAGATACTTCGTCTTGCTCTCATTTAACACCAGACCCACCCTGGCAGATTCTTTTTCAATAGCCGCAAAGACTCCAGTAACCACTCGCTTAGTACGTCCGACGATATCATCTGCTTATGCAAGCAACTGGAAACCCTTATAGAAAACAGTCCGGTTCCGATGTACTTCGATCTTTCGCAACAAAATCTCCATCATAAGGTTGAAGAGGTCGCAGGAGAAGGCTTTGTCTGAAGCTGGGTATCAAATGGTTCGTAGAAGCTCTTTCCTAGCTTGACGCACTCAACGTCATTCTGCACAGTCCCACCAAACTCAGACAGTCCGGCATGTACGTGATCCCTCGATCACGCCTCCACTCGTACCATTGGTTCCTCGGCAGTGGGCGTTAGAAATCAAAGTCAGAGTCCCTCGACGCTGAGGAATGTTGAGTGAGCTGCTCAGAGAGTTGAGCGGATACCTATCCGAAAATTGTCATAACCATAAGCGATGTATATTTAACACGCTTTAAAATTGGATTAAAATGAACTTAAGAGGAATTAACTTCAACTACTCCGAAAAATATACTGGAACCCAACATATGCTGCCATGACCAAAGCCAACTGTCAACAACAAGCATTCCAAGCATGATTTATCGAAACTCCGAAATACAACAAAAACTACATGAATAAAATAGAAATTGCATAGACAATATAGTACACATAATTCTCTATAAAGAAAACTGCTCCATCATCGGCTAATCAGCTTTGGCTCGCTCATTAGGTGAAAAAACGGTGCGGGTGACCAAACAAATTGGGCCCTGAACCAGGTTCAAGATTCAAAAATTTTGATGAATTATTGACATTTTGCATGAAACGAACACACACACACACACACACAAAACGCAAATGAAAAGAAAATTATATAATAATGAAAAACTCATGAGCGCATTTTCCTGCAACATTGGGTAACGCCTTGGCAGCCAATGACGCAGCAAGGCAAAGGCAAATAAAGGTCGAGTTGTCGGTTGCCTGTGGCAGTTGCAAGATTGCGCGCATGCGCCGCACGCACTTCAAGCAAATGGCGCACGGCGCGTGTTTGTCGAGTGGCAAAAGGAAAATTTGTTTTTCTTCGCAGACATTGCAGAGTTTCCCCTGTGTGTGTCTTACGCTTTGGCGCGTTTTATAGTATATATAGTCTTTTGGGGATTTTTGTGGCATTGCTATAAATAGTTTTTGGTACTAAAGATTTTCCTAGCTGCCAGCTGATTGGTGGAAAAACTATTCATATTGTGCACGACATTTTTGAAATATTTTTCAATTTTAAATGCCGTTTTTCCTCATTAAAATTACTTTATGCATAATTGATATTTATGGGCTTGATTTGAATTAAGCTGGCAAGACATAAATTCGAGGGTGCATTTAAGGCTGAATTTCATTAGGCGTAGCTATTATGGTGGTCCGCATAGTACAGTAATCAAATTTTGTGCATCTGCCAAGCCAAACAAGATTTGGCATAATAATATCACTGCAAATCCTTTTACCGAGTTTTGCTCATTTCGGCGCACCTAAGTTCTTAATAAGCAAATGTCTATAGTTTTGGCAAGATCCCTTCAAGATGTTTATCATTAGACTTCTAACCAGGACTACCCTCATGTCAGCCACTAAAGATCCTTGCTTTTGGTTTGTTTGCAGCGCTTATCTCGGCTTGTGGTATTGTTAGATCTTTTCGGGTCTTTCAAAGCCATTGTTTTGGGTTCGTCACAAAAAAGTAGCGGAATGCTTCAGGCTCTAAAGTGGAACTAGCCAGTTTTTTTCTTTTTTTTTTGTACTCGTCCTTACACTTGAGTTCCAATAGTTCAATTGCTTTGGACAGCTACGTTGACCATTTGAAAGGTGTAATTTTGGTTTTTTGAAGTTGTTGTTGTTTTTTCTGCTTCCTTTCTATCTTCGAACTCTGTAGGAGTTTCCCGTAGCAGCTGTGCCAGGACTATTGTCCACTTTTTCTTTTGGTTTCCTGTTTTTCATAATTTTGCACCTTTTGGGTACTGGCTATTTCGTATTTCACCTATTGTTGCTTTTGATTCGCTTTAGCTAATTTGAAGTTTTGATTGGGTGACTGATGATGCCGCACGTGGCAGACACACTTCGCTGCATATCATATCATTGTTAGCATTGAGTTGTTTATTATTTGGGGCTTTTAGCGCGGTAGCTAAACAAATACGCAGAGTACCGTCTATGAGAGAGTTACCTTTAGTTTTGCTGTCTAGTTTTCAGTGCTTAAACGAGAACCCAATCGGAGTGAAACTCCCACCCGAAATAAGAAAAACATAAAAGTATTATTAATATCATGAAAAAATCTCCCACAGGGCTAAACATAAAATAGGTATTTACGATTAACCACCACCAATGCCAACAAAGGCAAAACACAGACCAAAAAAATAACAGTGTTGCAAGCTTTTTGAGCGGCGCCGCAATTCGAATACTCTTTTGCAAAAACAAACCAAAGGTATAAAGAAATGAAGCTATGAATACGATATGAAGATATTACCATGTGTAGATCTGATGAAATGAAGAAGTGAAGAAATGAAGATGTAAAGATATGAAGATATGAAGACATGAAGATATGAAGGTATGAAGATATGAAGATATGAAGACATGAAGATATGAAGATATGAAGATATGAAGATATGAAGATATGAAGATATGAAGATATGAAGATATGAAGATATGAAGATATGAAGATATGAAGATATGAAGATATGAAGATATGAAGATATGAAGATATGAAGATATGAAGATATGAAGATATGAAGATATGAAGATATGAAGATATGAAGATATGAAGATATGAAGATATGAAGATATGAAGATATGAAGATATGGAGATATGAAGATATGAATATATGAATATATGAAAATATGAATATATGAAAATATGACAATATGTAGATATGAAGATATAATAATATGAAAATATGTAGATATGAAGATGTGAATATGTGAAGATATGAAGATATAAAGCTATGAAGATAAGGGGGAGGACCTATTTGGACTACATATAGTAGATACTACTACTTATGATAAAGGTTTCTATCCCGTGCAATATATTAAACTTGAACTCTACGCTGCTCCGATTGTAATGTTCATTGAGGCTTCAACTGATATGCAATTTTGTATTCGTCGCTTCTTAACGTATGACTGATCCAAGTTCACTTTTGCCCTTCGTTAAGTTAGGAACTTAACTTAGGCTCAGGAATCGTCCCTGCGTCTGAAGGTACGCAAGTTTATCTGATTATCTTGAAAGTCTTTGACCACTGTAAGTGACAAGCAACTCTTTTGTTCCTTTTGAAGTTCATCGTTGTTACCATTGGCATACCTGCTTGTTGTAACCCAAGAAGGCCAACTTCCTGACAAATTCAATGCACTTTTCACTCTTAGAGTATAGCAAGGAAATCAACGAAACGCACGCCATATTGAATAAATTGAGTAGGGTTGAGGTTGGGGTTGGCACTACGTATCGTATCGTATCCGTATACTATGTGTTGATATGATGAGGACGATAAGGCAGCCATTTTTAGATGCCAGCCAGACGAACGACAGCTAAAAATAAGCCAAACACAGCGCGTCTACAACTACCAAAATGTACCACGACTTCGCAAAGGGAATAAAAGGGGGGTGAGCAAAAGTGTTACAAGGTTTTTCCACTACACAAATGGCTGGCAACATTTTCCCGGGTGTGGGGTTGTACGATAACAACAACTAAAGCAAGAAAAACAACAGCTACAGTTGATTAAAACATGCAAGGGTGGCGCACATTAAACACGATAATATGCAGTTTCTATAATTCCTTAATTCTTGCCTGCTTGACCGCAGACTCGGTCGGTCAGCCCTTATCAAGCATAAGGTCCAAGACTGACCAAGGTCTGATCGACGATCTGTTGATTGCCCCGGCGCCCACATCATCATCCTTAACAATGCTCTAAAGAACCTGAGTATTTTCATCTTTTTTTTCCACAACTTTACGCATTTTAATTGAAATTGCCATGGACAGCCCCTACACGAGCCGACCAGCATCTGTGGCCAATTATAACTGCCTCGTCTATGTATGATATGATCCTCTGCGAGTGCGTGCAGTTCGTGCGCTTAGATCCTTTGTTAGTGGCTACTTAACGCGTGACGTCATCTGCAGCTAGCTTCTTATGATTTGTTGTGAAAATTGTACTGCTTAATGGTGAGTTGCCACAATTGACGTTATTTATATGTGTAAACAATTTCACTGGAATTTTCAGTTTTTCCAAGTTCTTTTTTTTGACTATTCAAACAGCTGACCAATGATAACTGTAACGAATTTTTAAATGGTCCGTTTTAACAAGCTTGATTTGATAGCGTTTTCAATCCGAATCACTTTTTGATCAAACAAAGTGAACATGTTTTCGGCGTTCTAAGAATGTTGGTCTTTTGCAACAGCCCGTGACTTCTCTAGAAAGGTTATCCAATCGGTGAAAGGTAGTTAGTGTGCTTTTTACCTGGTCCTTCCAAAGGAGACATGGTCTGCCTCTTCATCACCTCCCCACCATAGCCGCATTGAAGACCTGTCTCGGAGGAGCTTCTTCGTCCATACGCACAACATGACCTAGCCAGCGGAGTCGCTGGATCTTAATTCGCTTGACTATGTCAATGTCGTCGTAAATCTCCTAGAGTTTATCGTTCCAACGCGTAAAGGGCCAAGACCTTTAGTGTTCCGCTCCTACCCTCCTGCCCGTCCCTACGTCGCCTTCTTTCAACAGCAGTCACATAACTTGCAGGAGCTTCTTCATCCATACGCCCAACATGCCCGCCAGTGGAGCCGCTAGGTGTTAATTCACTTGACTATATAAATGTCGGGAGGTCTGGGTTCAGTAGGGCGAAAGCTTCTGATCGCTGTTAACCTGGCAATAGCTTGCTCTATTTTTAGCAAGTTAACGCACAACCTCCACATGGTGTCCACTGGTTAGCTGCCCTAATAGCCATCCGGCGTTATGGTAGTGAGCTAATGTGCGCCGCGAAGCCACCCTCGGCTTTGAAAGGGTTGTGTTTAGGGTTTGAGACCCACCACGGGAAACCCCAATTCCAATGAAAGACTGTAAAGATGCCTCGGAAAAGGATACCCCAAAAGTTGACGACCTTCCCCCCGCAAACGTGTAAGGGACTTTGATTTGAGGGTATGCAATGTGCGCATTCTTAATTGGTATGGTACCTCTGCTCAGTTGCTTGAGGTCACCCATGTGGTGACTGGTTAGAATGCCAATACAGCAGGTCAAAGTTTGTCGTAAGAGGCGACTAATTGACTGGGTCAGCCATCCCACGATCTTGTGTCCCAACTGCACTTGATCTAGGATAATAGCTGTCCAAAATTATAAAAGGAACTTATCAAGCAGAGGTGCGCGAGGGTAGTGCGTCCAGCGCATTTCAATGACAAACCTTTTGACATATAGGTGTAGCAGGCCCGTTAACGGTTGGGAGTTGCAGAATCGTAGTACCTTCGTGTAGAAACTCATACCAGGAGTTTAAACTGGCAATACCGCATCTAATCAACCCGGTGCTGGGGCCCAGAGACCGGTTGAAGTAAGCATTTCCCAATTCAACTTCATTTGGCACTTATGGAGGATATTCATATAACCCATCCATCCATAGGATTGTTGATTGACGAGAGCATAAATCCGTGTTTAATCCAGGTGCTCACGAAAAACACCATTGGCGTAGATGCAATTTCTAATGCTCCATATACTACGGCTGTCATACGGAGAGGCGCGAATGTGGGTGATGAATTTTTGTCGGCCGGAGACTACGCAACCGTGTCTCCCGGATCTCACCAGTGTTTGCAAGGATGGCCACAGGATAAGGACAGTGCGGTCAAAGATGCGTTCTACGATAGAGTTGAGTCTGTCGAAGACCGCTGCCTAATCCATGACCTTAAAATGGTTTTAGGCGATTTCAATGGAAAAGTTAGAGGAGATCATTTGGTCCTACTGTCGAAAAATACAGCCTTCATGAGACCACCTTGAATAACAATAGAGCTCATTGAGTTTGTCGTTCCAAAGGGTTCGGTAGTTGTTGCAAACGCGTAAAGGGCCAAAGATCATGCCGCTCTAGACTGCGTCATCTCCCATGGGAAGGATGAGCGTCTTATAGAGTCTTTGTGAGGGAGAGTGGTCTCTACTACACATTTGTCTACTGAGACCAAAGTCATATCAAAGGTGATTCTCCGCTTAGTCTCCTTGTTGGCATCGTTCTTCATTGTGAAAATGCTGCAAAGGTAGACGAGCAATGATGTCTTTATATTCTGCGTACGCGAGCAACTGGACACTCTTAAATGTAGTTTTATATTGTGTCAATAGGGAACCTCTATTGCAAGCCTACTCTGATTTTGCACTCTTTCTGCTTTTTCAACTGTCCTTTCTCTCATTTAACTTCCCCTGTCGGGCATGGTACAATGGGCAAGGCTGCCTGAGTGCTAGGAATGGTTCAGCACTCTCTGATGAGCCATCGCACCCACCACAAATCTAAACTAATCTCAAATGGAAGAACGCGGCGCACATCGAAACAAACTGGGTGTGGTTGTTTATTGTTGTTCACCGCATCCTTTGAGGCTTTTGGCAGAAGCTGCTGAGACGAAAAGAGGCAGAAATGGTTGAGCGTATGTTCTGCTTATGTCCAGCTCTCTGTAGACGTAGGCCCACGTATTTAGGCAGGTACTTCTTAAACAACTTTGGGGGTGTTCCTATCCGCGGCTTTAACTTTTGTATCTTTCATTGGGGAAGGTTTGTACGCGGCGGGTCCCAAGCCCTACGAACAACCCATTACAACCCATTTAGAACCCATTTGGCTCTCTACGCATTGTCAACGACTACCGCACCCGAATAAGGTCTTCAATGCGAGAGTCAAAGGGAGGCGACGAAAGGGCAGACCATGTCTCGGTTGGATGGACCAGGTGCTGAGCACACTAGCTACCTTTGGTATCACCAATTGGAGAAGGCGCACAAGCACAAGCAGAGACGCCTGGAGCGGAGCTTTACATCAGGACGTAACCCGATAACGGGTTGTTATAGCCAGTTAAGTAAGTACTTCTTAAACAACGTTTTAAACCTGTACGTTATTAGACCTAAAAATGGATGGTTCACGTGTGGATTCTAGTAACGTAGGAGAAGTGAAACCTAGATACTACGGTAGCACAACGGGCTGAATTAAGGCGTCGGACAGAAAGCTTGGCAGCCGTTCTAACCTAATCCAGTTCATGAGATGGAAAACATTGAAAAATATTGTTAAATCGTAAAAAACTTAGTTATTTATTGGCTGCAACCTCTAGCGAATATGTAAAAGTCTTGGAAATGTCACAGACCAACTTTACTCTACACTTTGTGATTTTTTTTGCTTAAAAACAACCTGAAAATGAGCTTAAGCAAATCTTGGGCAACTTTATCGGCAACTCCAAGTACCATGCACACGCTGACAACTCCCAGGCATCTACAATTACGCTGTTGACTCTGCGCCAGGGCAGCAAACAAGCCAGCCAGCCAGCCAGCCAGACAACAGCTGTAACCTAAGCAAACCCAAACTCGGACTTGTGCCGCCAACCAGTCCAAGCATCAATCCCATAAAGAAAGGCTGCGAATCGAGTAAACCAAATGGCATTTTTATTGTTTGTGCGCAGCAAATTCAGCAAATACTGACCAAAAGGTTGGGTCCAGTCGAGTCGGAGTCTCAGTGCGGTCTCAGTCCCGTGCCAGTTGCTGTAGGAGCAGCGCAAATCGAGTAGGACGAGCAGCCCGAGCACATTGCTAGAGAGTGTGAGTGTGCAACCCCCACACCGAGAGGACGCACAAGCCAATGTTGTTGCGACTTCCTTTTTTCTATAACGGATGCTGGACATTATCGATGGCAACAACAACAACAAGAGCAACAAAACCCTGAACCACGCGTGCATATATTTTTAACCATTGTTATTTTTCGTTAACTAAAGTGCCATCAGGGGCAGATGTTTTTTGTATCTATGTATCTGTGAGCTGTGTGTCTGTGTGCAGTTGATTTGCTCTTCTTCTTGTTTTTGGCCGATTTTCGTTTTGGTTTTTGCTTTTGACCGATTTTTATGCTTTACATATTTACATGTGAGAGTGGACATTGAAAGGAAGGTTTTTCACTCACATTTTGGATTGCTCTGTGGGTTAGTGGGTCTGTCACCAACCAACACGTTACCACCATAATGGCAGCAATATGTGTTCCATAGACTAATGGAAGCAACTATTCTATGTATGTATGTATGTGGCATATAGTGAGGACTCGAACACTGTTTAATTTTATACAGTCTGCATATTTATCATCATATGTGGATAGATATTGTTTAGAATTAGTGGAATTAGTTTTGGTTTTTGCATTTGAATTGAATTTCAATTTGTACATGTCATGTGACAGAGCGCAGAAAGGGAGATTCTATTGGACAATATGTGTATGTGTACTTTCCAAAAGCTTTAATATTGAGCAGTTAGAAGAGAAGACTTTAGTGTACAAATAACAAAAATTGAAACAATATTCAAGAACTTATCAGCTTGGTCACCCTCACATCTTGGAAAGTTCCGGTGATTTTCGATTGCGTTACATTGTGATTAAGGTGACACGCTCAACGCGCATGTTTTGGTGAACATATATGTGTACCTAGTTCTTATGTTTCGCCCATGGTGGTCACTTTTCAGCAAGTCGACTCCATGAAACGGCCGAGGATTCCACTCTAATACTTTCATGCTCTTTGACAAAAACAATGTCAAAAGAGTACTACAATGAAAAAGAAGTGGGAACGAGAAACAGATTGTGTTGTCTAGTGTTTCTTTCTCCTAACAACCCGTTACCATGTTACGGCCTGATCAGGCATCTCTGCTTTGCGCGAGTCTTTTCCAATTGATGATACCAAAGGTAGCCAGTGTACTATCTACCTACCTCTTCCTACTTCGACTCTCTCATTGAAGACCCATCTCAAAGAACCCATTGTCATTGTTAGTCGCCTCATACGACAAGTCTCTAGCCCGCTCACCACACGGTACGATTACGGTTTCAAAATTCTATCGTTTGTTTTGGGATAACGGTTACGGTTGCGATTACGATTTGAATCCTTGATAGCTATGTACTACACATATTACAAAACCTTTCTAATTTCTTGCATCATATTCAAACCACCCCATTAAAAAGTGCAAACAAACCAATCAAATTGTTTGCCGCAGAGCTAAAAAGTCAAAAAACGCCTATTACACAATCTATTAAGTGATTCAAAACACCCGAAATAAAAAATTTCACGCAATTCACATAAAAAAAAGCGATAACAACCAATAAAAATGCACAGCAATGGGAAAAAAAAACTGCTCAAAAAACAAGCAGAAAAAAATATGAAACCCAAAACCCAAACCCCTCAACAAATGTAGCAGTTACAACAAATTCCCAAATTGGGGTGAGTTCGGAATGGCAAAAAGCAACCCCTCAGGGGAGGGTTGCAAAAAATAACACATACAATAGCGCACACATACAAGTAACACATAGCTTCGTTTTTTCCAAAAACTCTCAATGAATCGATATTTTTTCTTTTTTGTTTTGTTGAGAGTTTTGCCGAGCGCTGAAAATAGACCTAAAAAACAGGTAGTTTTGCTTTGTTGTTTTTTAGAGCGTAATAGATACTTTTTTGTTTCTTATAGTTTTTTGGCAACATGTGTTGTTTGGGTGAGCATTTCGGCTTCTTCTTCTTCTTCTTGTATGTGGTATATGTTTGGAAATCGACTTATTAGTCTTTGTAAGGTTAGAAGTGCAAATGTCAGCTGTAACTGCCGTAGTAATGTGAGCAATTACGCAGCGATAGCTGATATATCATTACCAAGTTACAGGTGTTAAGTGATATCCAGAGACATGTTGTCATTTGATAGGCGGATATGGGTTTTGGATTACCACAAACTGTCAGCTGTTGGCACAGCTAGTAGGCGCGGCTTGTTGGGCGTTAAGGTTGAACTTAAGCCACAATGCATTAGGTCAAAGCCGCTAACGCCTCACATGGCTTATATGAACTATATCCTTAAGGCACAGGCTCTACAGCAGCTGCTACCCACATTTATTGCATGACAATTGTGCAGTTTAGAGCTAACGCCCAAAAGTAGACTTACTTTCGTTGGAAAAGTCCACAGCTGGATACAAGCCTTTTATGCGCAGGTGCGCTTGACTTCGTATATCCTGCATATAAACACATATTTCTCTATATACTTCTATGGACATACATATTTGCCCAAGTTGAAGTACCTTCTTTATGCTGCGCATATTTTCGCTTACTTTCATCCAATTGTTTAGGGTTAAATACACACAAAATTTCCAGCTGTTGCCATTACTCCTTTTTGTTTCCACATTCAATTGAATTGTCGCCATCGATCCTCATATAAAGGATCTGTAATTTCCATGCGCCCTTCGGCTTTTGCCACATCAGCAAAGCGCAACCAAATCACTTAAATGTTTGTTTGCTGTTTTGCTTCAAAAAAAAAGAGATGAAAAATGGGAAAAATCATAGCATTTTCGTGAAGTTTTTCAGTTAGGGTGCAACTGCATATTTGCAAAAAGGTGTTTTTATTTATTTGTAACCCTTTCATTATTTTCTTTTTGTTATTTTGTGGTTTCAGTTCCCAGTTTGGTGGTAGAATTTCCTGTTAATTGGAACAGCTGAATGCAAGTCAATGCTTTGAAGAGATTTGGCAATGTGTGAAAAATTCGGTAGAGTAATCAATCAATTTGGATAACTAATATTGCAATCAATGATTGTGCGAAAGATCCTAGAAATTACAGTCTTCTTAAGATCTCACCTATAATGATTCTCAACTATTTTGTATAAGCTATCGTATTTTAGAGACAGATCTTACTTCGAGAAAGAGAGCACAGTAGCGTTTATCTAAACAAATATTTCATCGCCGAAAACATTTGGTATCCAATTCCAGAACACTTTGTATTCTAGATGTCTTATTTAACTTCAACCATTTTTTTTAACAAGTTGAGCTAAAATGTTTACATGTTTCAATCTTTTGGTAGAACTCCTTCTTCAAAAGTACTCCAGCATGTGTGCTTCCTAATGCAACTTCACTTGATCTAGCCGCAATTCTCCCATTCCTTAACAGGGAAAAGATCTAAGTTTTTCGATTCTAAACAATTGCAATGTATTCAAGGGCATATTTTTTTGAGTTCTTGACTTTCGAGTGTGTCCAGCTATGGTGTATTTGGGTTTGCTCATTTTGAAGCAGATTTCCCTCTGATTCCGTCTGTTTGCTTTTTAGTAATCTTAGGTTTGCCCATATCGATCTCATTGACGAACAAACTTGGACGGCCTGTTTTGTAAAGGACGACTGTTACATTATATGTCTCCTCCGCCCCTTCTTCAATCAGGTAACTGGCACCCATAAGACTCATCAACCTCAAGAATGGATGCGATGTACCGTAACTCATTGTAGTCTGAGATGCCATTTCATCAAATAAAACTTAACAAAGACTTTCGTAAGAAGACTCTTTCTATGTAAAGTGAGCAGGCAAAACGCGAACGAGAGGAGATCGGCACGCGTCGTAGAAGGAATGACTTAGAACTATACTTTAGATTTTGTCAAGGATTTCGTCTACCTTGGCACCACCGTCATAATGAAGAACGATGTGAGCATGGAAATCAAGCGGAGAATCACTCTTTCCAATATATGTTACTTTGGTCTCAGCATGCAAATTAGTAGTAGAGACCACTCTCGTCAGACGAAACTAATACCCCATATGACGCTCATCCTTTTCGTTTTGCTTTATGACACTGAAGCATTGGTCATGTCGCTGATGAAAATGCCTTTGGAGTGTTTGAGCGGAAAGTACTCCTTAAGATCTTTGGTCTTTAATGTGGTTGAAGGACCAAGGTAGCCTCTACTTGCTAGATACCTTTGGTATTACCAATTGTTGAAGGCGCGCGCAAAGCAGAGACGCCTGGAGGAGAGCTTTACATCAGGTCGTAACGGGTTGTTATGACCAGTTAAGTAAGTAAGATCTTTGGTCCTTTAAGTGTTGGCAGCAACTAATGCTTTCGATGGAACGGCGAACTCGATAAGCTCTACGATATCATTGACAGAGTCAGTCGCACTAACACTAACCTTTGGTATCATCGATTGGAGTGGGCATGCGCTCTACATAAGCACGTAACCCGTTAACTGGTTGTTATGGTCTGTAATCATCACTTTAACTCAAACCTATCGCTTCACAAAATGGACTTCATTGCACCAAATTATGTAACAAAAAACACTTCAAACTCTTAAAAAAAATTATCACACAAAACTCCGCCTCAAAACACACCAACGGAACACCCCTAACAATGCGGGGAAAAAAAACTGCACAAAACACTACAAAAGTTAATCACCTAATAATGTAAGGTTAAAAATGACACCCCAATTAGCATGTCAAGTTTTTTGTTTTCTTTTTTTTACCCCATATAAAAAACACACCCCTCGAGGTGGTGTGAGCATAAAAAGTGCCCTGTTAAGTGGCGCTAAAAATCGAATTAAGGGTGTTTACATGACTTCGATTACAACATAATTTAAAAAATAGGGAGCGGGGAGAGCAGCAACAGTTTTAGAACAAAAGAACAGCCCACAAAAAAACCGGAAGTTGTTTTTTTTTATGAAGTGCGGCCTTTTTATTGGTGGTTAATTTGAGTGCACACTCAATGTGATGAGGGTAAGCGATGTTCATATAAATGCTGATGATGCAACAAGTAAGCGGCGCCTCTTGATCAGGCGATAAAAAGGGCTACAACCTCGGTTATTTATAAAGAAGTGAAGTGAGGAAAAGCAGGGAAAAAAAGGGTGCGAGCAGAAGGGTAACACTTTGTTATGCCACAATGTGTTGAAAGGGTAAAGTAGCTGTACCCAGGCACGTTTCTGCGCTCAATAGACGCAATACGGAAGAGACAACACACAGCTGGAGTCGACTCGCCTCGGCTCTTTTTCAAGTTCAATGCCGGGGATCTTGTGGTGCCACGCGTCTAAAGACGCTTGTGTAATCCCCGCGCACGCGTTGATTGGCCCAATCTTTTGAGGGGTTGTATGAACTCTAAAAATAAAAACAAATACATAATTTAAACTCTTTTTGGGCATAAGACATTTGTTTCATTTTGTTTTTATTGTGCGCCGTAAATTGAAGTTTTTGTTGGCATTGATGGCGGTGTGAATAGGAGTGTCTCTAGGAGTACACTTATTGGGGTAAGGGCTTGAAGTGTGCGCTGTGTTTTAAAAATAAAAACAACATAATGAAATGATATTAGCTGGAGAGCAAAAATGGCGGTTTGTGTTTATAGCTCCGAGTGAAAGCGCTGCATGTTCAAGGGAAAGCAAAATGGTGGATGGTTTTAATGAGTTTTGCCAAAAGATTCTAAGGCTTGGTGTAAGTTAATGAGTCCCATGAGACTCTTGTATAATAGATTACCTTTTTATATTGGCTTTTAATATGCATAGAGGAATGTAGTGCGGATTTGCCAGACTTTTGGGTTCGGCTACTGTGATCTTTCAATTAAGATCGTTGGTGACACCTAAGTTCGGACTTGGTCAAATATTTCGTATAAACCAGAAGCGTATTACGACTTATTTAAGACGAACCTACAGAAGCGCAAATGGTATCACAACTCGACGATACTAAGTCCTTTCTTTGAACGTCTATAAAAAGGATGGTCTCTACTACACAGTTGCCTACTGAGACCAAAATAACATCTATTGGCAAAGTGATTCCCCGCTTGTTCTCCATGCTGACGTCGTTCTTCATTGTGATGGTGTAGACAAAATCCTTGACAACATCAAAAGTATAGTTTTCAACATTAATCTGAGAGTCCAACCACTGTGTATCTCTACTCGAAGAAAGCATATACTTCGTCTTGCTCTTATTTACCACCAGACTATCTGTCAATAGCCGCAAAGGCTCCGGTAACTGCTCGCTTAGTACGCCCGACGGTATCGATATCATCTAAGTACGAAAGCAACTGAACACCTTTATAAAATACAGTCTCGTTCCGATGTACTTCAGGCTTTCGCAACAGATTCTCCATCAAAAGATTGAAGAGGTCGCATCGCTATGTCTGAAGACTCGCTTGGTATCGAATAGCCCGGAGTAGCTCTTTCTTACCTTGACGGAGCTGCGTGTGTTGCTTAACGTCATTCTGCATAGTCGTACCAACTTCGCAGGGATTCCATACTGAGACAGTGCGACATATTCGCAATCCCTTAACGGGCTATCAAATGCTGCTTTATAATCGACAAAGAGATGGTGGGTGTCGATTTGGTGTTGGTGGATCTTTTCCAGGATTTGGCGAAGTGTCAATATCTGGTCAAAGTTATGACTGTTTTTGTGATAAGACAACCAACCAAAACAAAAATAAGCTTTTAAGCCTTAAGCCTGTAAGAATGTTTGTTTTGAAATTTTTCATTTTTACTTTTCAAAAGCCATAATAAATTCCATGTCTGTATCTCAAGATATCTAAGGTCATAGGTTACAAAATCGTTTTTTCGTGTACTTTCAATTCATTTTCTGTCCTTAGAAAAGTTGAGATATAGGTCAAAATTCTACACAAAATTGGCCTGCGGAAATATTTTCTATAATCAACCATTTTCGATATAGAATAGATTGGAACTCCAGGTCAAAAGTCGCTAAAATAATCAAATCATTTTTTTTTGTGTTCAAAAGAGTTAAAGAACGTAAAATTCTCTGAAAATTTGGTGCACAACGAAACCTTATACAAAAAAAGAGATTGAATAGAATGGCATCTCAGGTCCAAAGTCACGATAAACGTTTTTTGTAGATAGAGTGTTTCCGGGCACTTAAATCATTTTTTGTGTTCAACAATTTTTTCTCCAATCAACCGTTCTTGAGATAGAGTGGGAAACGCTTAGCAGTAAGAAAGTCGTAGGAATGACAGATTGCGTGCGACACAGGACTACCGACTCTTTTCGCTAAATCTCAATAACGGCTGATGAGAGTAAAAACTGTTGTTATATATAAAAATTTGAATATTTCTAATAAAACTTTAAAGATTGTGTTCTAAACGGTCTCTCTCCCTCTCTGTATCACCCTCTCTTTCTGTTATGATAAACTCATCACAGAAACTGTTAATTGTGCAAGCACTACGATTGCCTTACAACAATTTGTGCACCTCTTAACAATCACAACAACAATAGAGTGTAACCCCAAGCAACTGTCACATAGAACTATGCCAAAAAAAAAAAAATTCAAATGTCATTCGAAAAACGGCCGCTGATGACACAGGACAATGACAACGCCAAATGGTCGAGCTGAGAGGCACGGGCTTAGGTTTGGTGTAGGGCTCAGGCTCAAACATATGCGGTCATGCCCGCAACGCCTGCATCTCATTTCAGCATAAAATCTGCAGGGCCCGTTGTCATGAAAATTCGTTTGCTATATGCCCAAGCGCGCCAATATCCTGGCACAGGATATGTACGTACATATATTGTTATTATTTTTATGTTTCATCCGGTTTCATGTGCCCGGTGCGTCGGTTGTTGGTTGCCGCGCCGCTTCAGCTGACAGACAGCGGGCGTCAACGGCTACAAAAACACCAAAAGGACACAACAGGACAAGCCAGCAATATCGACTTCCTTTTGAGTTAAACCACAACACACTCACACACAGACACACAGACTCACTCTCAACCAACTGTCGTTGGTCCTGCGTATCGACAGTTCTTTAGTTTCTGCACTGATAAGCGTGACATTTTCATATTGTTGGCGATCTGCTGCAGTGAAAATCATTTCATTTTCATTCTTACTTTCATTCATGCGACAATCGACGATTTAAATCTTCGGACGGAGCGCAAGTAGCACGCCAATCACACGCTGACGGGATTAGTTGAAGTGTGTATTTTTTATGTCCAAAAGCAGCGCTATGGTCCTATACCTGGTGTTAATTGGGCCGATCAAGGCAGAGCTCAATAGATAGATCTCCTTTGTATGTCCTTGGCGAACTCAAGCGGACAGCCATGTAATGTTAAGAAGTCCATTCGATGGAGCATTTGAGATAAGTCTTAAGTTTTGTGTTTTATACGCGTGCAATTGCCGTTAAATGTGAGCTGACATTGAGCTCTAGCTGAAGTTAGATGTCACATGGGCACGAGGAATAGCCATATAGATTGTAAGCATCAGTACGTTAGTAGCAAGAGAGCATTGAAAATTCAGTATTTATGCCTAATGTCTTGTTAACTAAAGAGCTAATACTCAAAACACTAAATTTAGTAAAGACCATTTCCAGTCTTAAGAGCCGGCCGACCTGTGCATGGCTATCGCTGACACTTTCCCTTCTTCATGGCTGGTGCTGCCACTGCTCGCCTTCTCCATTCCGTTATACCAAACGTAGATAGTGCACCCTCTATCTAGCTCTTCCGAAGGTTGCGTCATCTTACCCCTAGCAGTCTTCCTCCAATGATACAATTGAACACATTTTGCTTGAACCTCATCGTCCATACCTGCAAAGCATGCCAAACAACGGAGCAATCTTGATCTGCATGACTGTATCACTGTCGTGACACTATTCCTAGACTTCAAGGTTCCGTTTCCATTCCGTTTTACCAATCGTAGATAGTGCACCTTCTATCTAGCTCTTTCGAAGATTGCATCATCTAACCCCTTGAAGTCTTCTTATTGAACACATTTTGCTTGAGCTTCTTCTTCCACACCTACAATACATGCCAGCCAACGGAGCCGCTGAATCCTAATCCCTTGGACTGTCGTGACACTATTCTTAGAGTTCATAATATGTTGTAAAAGGCCAAAAAGCTTACGCAGTAGTTTTCTGAAACTTTTGCTGTAATGAAATAGGATGAGCGATTTGGCCAGACTGTTGTTCGCAGGGGATGTAGAGTTTGGTCCGCTGGTTTTCCGATCCAATCTCCAAAAGACAGAACCTGAAACCTTCGTTTTGGAAAGACACATAGTTCAGCATTTAACCTCAGCTTAGTTGTTGCGGATGACGGCATTCAAAACGACGTAGAGAACCTCCTACTGAAGGCAAAAGAGATATACAGAACTCAACTATATGAAGATTCAGTTCATATCCACAACGGCAAAAACCTCGCCTTTTTAAGTCTCATGTAGTGCTTTGAGGAATAAACTTTCTTCACCATTAAACTTTGGTGATGGAAAGGAATACGATGGCCGTAGTTCAGCAATGAAATAATTTGTTTGCCTTACGTTTGTGAACAGTTACCAATATATGTAAAGACATCTCATCATAAATGGTTTTTTAACTAATTTTACCTATGATTTGGCAAAATATACGAATAAAACTTATAATCTTCACTTCTTCTCCCTACCCAATGATATAAGTATCACCCATATTTGTTTCCATATAGTTGGTGAAAAAGGAGCCCATTAATTAATCATACCTCTTGTTTTCTTATACTATGCATAATTCTATAAGAAAAAGTTCGGAATTTCGGACTACAAAACGTTTATTTCTGTAGATTATTTAATTAAAGATTCATTTTAGGCGCAGAGAACGATCTTAGGATACGAAGGTCGTTCGGTTTGATGATGGTCAGAATAGGCGATTTCATATTTATGACTGTTTCTCACTTCGATCAGTCAGTTGCATAGTTCCTACAGACAATTCGACCAGTCGGCATTAAAATCGAAAGAAATCCTTAAGCTTCGAGAGTTTAAAAGCTGTTAACACAAATTTAACCTCAATAAAAAGCGTTTGACTAAAACATACCTTTTCCGGTAAATTTGGGATCGTTAATTTCGTATCCGAAAATCGTTTTGAATTATCTGTAACAGTTTTCGAAATATCACAGACTTCAAATTCCAATTATTGATTTCGGAATTGGCAATGTCAGTAAATCTCATATGACTCTGGAGCCTTACTGCCGATCAGGACAGCACGTTCAAAACACCTATGCCTGTAAGTGGCTCTTAAAGCTTCCAACCTTATCAGCAAGACAACCCCGAAAATCTGCCATTAATTGCTATCCCCAAAACACTCATGCATACATATAAGGTATACTCATTATGACTAGTCATGAGCCAATGGCTACGTGCATTGTATCTTACTTCCCCCACTTCTTGTTCAAACCACAAAACCGTTACACCCACAAAATACTGAAAAGTTTCCTATGCATTATTAAGAATGCCACAAGATTATGATCAACATGAAAAATCATTGAACAAACTAGGAAAAATAAATAAAAACGACAATATATACAAAACATATAAGGCATTGAATCAATCATAAGACATTCAGACAACATGCGCTTAAGTCCTTAAGGAAATGCAACAATGCACAGAGAACAATGTCTCTAGGCAAAGACAGATCCCTGAACCCAGAGGGTAAGTCTGGGAATGCGGCAAGATTGCGCGTGCGCCGCGCACGCTTCCAATAAATGTTTGCGCTATTAGATGGCAGCAGCATTGGCAAGAAGCAGACAGAGTTCAAAATCTCAGAGTGTTGGAGTGTCAGAGTTCAGCAGCAGCAACAACAACAACAAAAAAGGAAGCTATTATGAGCATACAGTAGGGTCCCGGAAAACACAAATCTTACGCGCCAATGTCGCGACGACCCTTCTTTGGCATTTGGCTGTGGCACACGCGACATTTAAATTTTCCTGGGTCGAGGCCGAGACGCCCTTGGGCATAGTTCAAGTTCAAATACTTAGGGGTGACTTGAGAAATGCCTCACAAATGATTTTCTTGTGCTTGATCCTTAGGGATTTGTTGTTCTTGTGTTTCTTATGAAGTGACATTTAAATGAGCGCGGGGTTAAGTCTGTCATGTCCTTAGCGCGATCTTTAGCAGTTTAACATCTGCATAACCCTGAGTCAAACACCAATTTGTGACAGTTCGAGAAAAAAAATATCATACATATACAAGTTGTTTTTCATTTTTCAGCTATAAAAATTTGTTGTGCTCTTAATTTAATGACATTGTTGGTAGTGTGTGAGACGCGTTGGGGGCAGTCTCAATTCTGAAAAACTGTGGCGACATTGATATTTGACTATGACAAACTTTACTTTAGTAGACCTTGGGAAATGTTGGTCTGTTGATACTCACACACTGTATAACTTCCTGACTACGAAGCTAAAATGTATTTGTTTAATCAAGAAATGAGTAGCTCATGGAGCATAAAGAGCGACAATCAAACAGTTCGAAATATTCCAATTGGTAACACACAATCTACAATCCATCATGGTCTGCTATATAACTGATCGTCAAGAGATGTAGGCGCTGGCCTTGGAGTTGTGTGATCTAGTACGTTTCTATAAGAATCCAAGACTTCCCCCATCATAGATGATAGAAGTCACGGTCGCAATCAAGCGTCTCAAGAACAACAAAGCTGCTGGCGCAGAGTTGGTCAAGACTGGCGGCTGAGTTGGTAAGATGCATGCACCAGCTTTTTTGCAGAATATGCCTATATAAGAGCATGCCCCAAGATTGGAACCTTGGTGTCCTCTGCCTCGTCCTCAACAAGCGTGACCCCACGGTGTGCGCTTACTACAGTGGTATCAGCCTTCTTTCAATGGCATATAAGGTCCTATCGAGCGTATTATTTGAAAGACTAAAGCCATTTGTGAGCGAACGTATTGGACCTTATCAGTGTGGTTTTAGCCCTGTTAAGTCCACCATTGTTTATCTGAATCACTGCGTCAAATCCTGGAAAAGACCACGAACACCAAATCGATACGCACCATCGTGAAATAACCTAATCCTAAGGTCTCCAGATATAATCTTCGTCAGAATAGGAAATCACGGGTCACAATACATTTGTCCAATATGAGCCTCATTCCCTCTGTTGAAGAAACCGACTCCACGAAACCCTTTCTGTGTCTCTTTGTCGATTATAAAGCAAAATTTGAAAGCCCGTTGAGGGATCGCGTATATGCCGCACTGTCTGAGTTCGGAATCCCTGCAAAGTTGGTACGACTATGAAGAATGACGTTGAGCAACACACGCTTCTCCATCAAGGTAGGAAAGAGCTTCTCTGAGCTTGATACCAAGCGAGGCTTTAGACAAGGCGATGCCCTCTCCTACGACCTCTTCAACCTTTTCATGGAGAATGTGTTGCGAAAGGCCAAAGTACATCGGAACAGCACTGTATTCTATAAGGGTGTCCAGTTGCTTGCATAGGCAGATGATATCGTTGGTCGTACTAAGCAAGCGTCTTAACTTCCGCTATCGGGAAAGTGGGCAAGACTGCCTGAGTGCTAGGGATGGGTCAGCTTTCATTTATGAGCCAATGCACTATAACCATAACCTAATAAAATCTTAGTGAATATTTTGCCACCCCCGAGAAGAAAAACGTGCTGTGTCGGGTCAAGAGCAAAAATTGAGCTGGAAGAGCACCAAGTGGATCTATAGGCATTATTCTCTACCAGTTGTGCGCCTTAGACATCTACTCAAGAGTAGAGTAAGTAGACTATAAATAATAGTCACTTGAGTTTTAAGGGCAGCCTTGAAGACATAACCCATGGTTATGGTACTAGCGTACCGGCTTGTGCTGAAAAGCCTTAAGTCGTGGCTTTGACCGAACGGACTTACAAATAATTCGACAACTGTAAGAACCAACTTGTATAGTTGAGATGGAAACCTATACAATTCGCATAAAGGCTACAAATCCTTGAAAAATGCTATATAACATAAAAATTACGAACAGTTCTACTTTTATAGCCACAACCCACTCTCAAGTCTCCAACTCGCTAACTAGATACGGCCACCATTTTGAAATGGACGCACACTTCTATACATATGCGTCATATTTAACACCTCCCACCAACGGTACTTACAAAAAACCAATTCATAATGAATGAGTTAAGAGCATCAACAAACCAAGCATCAACATATTGCTGTCGATTTTTTCAACTACTGGATAGCGCATATGCCGCTTGGTTCCGTGACGGCACATGAAAAAGTATTACATGTTCAGACACGCCAGGGCGACGCCCGTATATAGACTCTGCGAGCAGGACATGTGTTAATCAAGTAGCAACCTCAGCAGCGCATAACTCACTGCAACTAAAACTAATTTCGTAATGAGTAAACAGCTGCTACAGACGCTGCCGCTGCCGCTGCTGCTCCTGTGTTCCGTTGCGCAGGCGCAAGGACCATAAATAGCTGTAGACTGGCGCACAAGGTGCAGCCTGCATCTGGGGGATTTATGTGACACAATTTTCATGTTTACGCTTAATTTTTGCTTAATTATTATGGGCGCCAAAGCGAGCAAGCGCAACTATAGGGTGAAGATATGTTATGAATTTAGTTAAAAAAGACTTAAACTGGAGTACTTAAGGTATCAAACATTAGCTGCTGACTTAACCTTTAAAGAGACGTTGGGAAAGTAAACCCGAGCTCACAGCATGTAAATTTTCGAAGACATTTTGAAAGCCAAATTTCGTACCCTAATAAGATCTCTAACCTCGGGCCTGTTAAAAGTACACCATTTGCCGTATACCGACATACGACAAGAAACTGTTGAAAGTCTCTAATAGATAACATGATGATGATTAATAAAAGGTTAAACGAAGTTTCTAGGCAAACCTAAGTTAACCGATTCAATTTCGGGAAACAGTCACCCTGAAAAACAGTTTATGGAGAAAAAGGAACACAAGGTATATCTTACGTTTTTCCCATGAAAGCAATTTAATCAAAAGCAACTTGTTAGAGCATGAAGTTAAGGTACTACCAAAATCTCAGTTGAGCGCATTAACCCTAGAAAGTCCTCCTTGGTCAAAATGACTACGCACGCCGTATGACGTTCCAGGGTTAAGCAGTTGCTCGGGCCGCCCATACATTAACATTATTAAACGTAACACAACTAACATTAAACCATTGCAACACAATTGACATTAAGACCGTGATTTTCTTCCAAAGCCCGTACGGACAAAGCTTTCGTTGTTTACGACGAGTCCGTCGCTCACTGATTGTGCGAGAGTAAAAAACGCGTCGTGAGTGAGCAATGCACTGCAGAAAAAATTCGGCGCTTATTTTTATTTGTTTTGCGCATTAGCGGTTGCTGAGAGTGATGCTGGTTTCGCGCAGTGCATATCTCACCAATACAATCACACATTATGTATGTTCTCTTTCTGAACACCACTGCATTAAATGTAAAGCAAATATTCTCTTAAACTAAATTAACAGCAAAGCTCAATGTAAAATAACATAAGCTTCTCTATTCATACGCTCAAGCTTATCTTAACAGAATGTTAATCACTATACAAAAACTAACAGCATAAAAGCCCACTGTAAGCCGGCGCCAAGACTTTTGCAAGTTTGACGTCTAGCCAGGACACAAACCATACAAAAAACACAACATAAAAGCAAATTGAATTGCTGGTAGGAACTTCTATACATTTGTGGCCGAATTTATAACTACTTTAGCGTAAGCAAGGAACAGAAGGCATTGCTTTGGAACAGAACGACGCCTTCTAGAGATTAATGATAGGAGGTTTTCCAAAAAGTCTAACGCTTGACTCAGTTTCCTGTAGAGCTGGAGACGGAAATATGGAAGTGCAAGTTAGTCGATGGAACACTTCTTCGGCATATTGTCGAGTGATGATGGGAATAATGCTGCCTACACTGATAACTTCCCGACCAAACTTAGCAGTTATGTGCGCCTAATGAACAAAACTATGTATGGAAAGCTTGCCACAAATATTCACCTTTTTTTTTGTGAAAATGGATACAGGATAGTGGGACTATGGAACAAAACGCCGACTGTCTGTATGATATGATACTGTCTTAGTTGGCAGCATCAATGAGCAAATTGGCCATTTGTCTTGTATTGGAGAGCAAAGCTGACAATGATCGTTGCTCTTTTTTGTATTGAGGCAAACAAAGAAGGTAACATGAGCTAAAAAACCAATAACCATCGGCAATGAATAACTGACAAGCAAATCGGAAGAAACAAACAAAACTAAAGTACACAAAAAATGTGCAATTGTTGCAGCATTACAATTGTATGCAATCCGGAAATGTCCTGCGTGGACAGAGCTAGATCGACGTGTGGTCCAAGTGAACAAAGTTACAGCAAATTTTACTCAATTTGTGACTCAAAGAGCAACCCCTATAAAGAGCAAAAGACTCAATGAACAGCAATACTCAATGAGTGTCTAAACATTAATGAGTATGGTTTCGAGCTATTTTGTATCTCACTCTAGCAGTGCTGCTTTGCCTTTTGAGCCACCGAACTTGACCTCTAAGACGACCTCAAAGTTGAGCTCATCTGTACGCGCGCGCGCATTGCTCCTTTTGTATGTCCATGTCCATTGGTCATTGTTATTGGCAGCCAGCCGTTTGACCTTTTCTTTTCTGCTGCCCCTCTGGCACCCGCTCGTCCATTGTCTGGGAATTGTCTTGACCGTTTTACCCATTGCAATAAATGTGATAAAGATTGTTTTTTTCTGTTGCTTTCAGCACAAAATCGCTTGCAGTGTGTGCCATAAATTGCTCGTATTGATGGCACCGGGCTGCATTTTGGCGGTGTCACAGAGCGTCGGAAAATGCATGAGTTCAATGATGCCTTAATTGTGGCGCAGGCGCAGCAGTTAGGGACAGCAGCAGCTGAATCTGGCTAAAATTCAATGGAATTGTCGTTGTGGGTGTTTAGTGTGTGCTTAGCTTGCTTTAATTGTTCGATTTTGATTGAGCGCTATTCACTTATTTGGACAGTTGTTTGCTGTCTAACATATGTAATACCTTAAATAATTGAAATTTTTAGCAAAGGTAAAACATATTATAGCGCAGCAAGCTCAAATTGAATCAAGTTTGAATAATGCGCTGCGTTACATGTTGAAAAATAACAATTTTATGATGGTTTTTAGAATTGGGCTCTAATATAACTTAATCTTAACCAGCCTTGAGCCTATAAAGCACTATACCGCCCTAACAAATAAGCCTATAGATGTAAGTCCCAACGTTTCTTTCCTATAATACTTTTGGCGAATTGCTTCAAAACTTCTCATTTTAACATTATAAAACTGATTGTATTTAAAAAAAAAACCCAAATCTCTTATTTCAATGTATTGATATACATATCTTTCCAAGGTATTTAACGATGCAAATTCAAACTTATATTCAACTGTTGCTTGCATTGCATATACACCTCGGTCTGAATAATTACAATAGCAGGTTTGATTGTAACTCATATTCAAATTCAAATTTACATTTCAACCGTTCCATGTTTGCAGCGCCACCTATGAGCAAGTTGCATTACCAACTGTTATTTTTTACCACACTTATTTGGACAAAATATTATGCTAACCATATTTAAATGTAAATAACATGAAAAATAAACGTATTTTGAATATTTATTTATATAAAACCAATCAAAAATTTTGAAAATATGCCAGTTTTTAAGTGAATCTTGCAGCGCCACCTATGTGTAATATCCACATATGTATTTGATGAACTTTACAGCACCGTTTTTTTTTTTTTTTATTGATATGGCAACCAATGTGGCTTTTCATATGTGTGGCCATTGGCAGCTCAGCTGTTTAGTTTAGCTTTGTAATATGTTAAAATTTTGCGTGTTTATTTCTTAAACATAAAATGAGTCAATATAGCCACGTAAAATATGCAACATCGCCTACACCATCCGTGGTGTCCGGCTATTCAGCTGCATCGCGTGCCCAATCACCGCTGCCGCCGCCTGCAAACTATCGCAGAAATTGCCTGTCAGCGACATCAAAAAGTTACAAATATCTAAGAAGATTATTCAAGTTCAATCAAATGGACTTCGAATTTGCGCTATGGCAAATGGTATATCTGTTTATAGCGCCACAGAAAGTCTATAGGAATTTTAACTACAGAAAACATACGAAATCACAATTTGCACGCGACGATCCTGCATTTTTAGTGTTATTGATTGTTTGTCTGTGTGGTAAGTAGCTTCACCACAAATTGCCGCGTAGACAAGCACCAAAGTTACCAATTTCTAATTTCAGTAACATCCTTGGGATTTGCGTACGTATTGCAATTGTCGTTTTGGCAAAGCATATCCTTTGTATTTTACGTTACCTTTGTCGATTGCATTTTTGCGGGCATCGTTGTTGCTTCATTTTTCTGGGCTGTTACAAATCGCTATTTGCGTGAAAACAACTTGGAGCCGGATATTGAGTGGGGCTACGCTTTTGATGTGCACTTGAATGCATTCTTTCCGCCACTCATGCTGCTGCATTTTGTGCAAGTATTGTTCTATGATTGGATTTCAGTATCAACCATGTTTTATGCAAAGTTTATTGGCAATTCGTTTTGGTTGCTTGCATTGGGTTACTATGTATATATCACCTTCTTGGGCTATAACTGTAAGTGTGCCGCTCTAAGCTGTCTAATAAAAATGTGTCTAAATTTTATGTTTTACAGGCATTCCGCACTTGAAGAATACACGACTCATACTCATTGCACTGCCCATAATCTTTCTGTGGTATCTCATCTCACTAGTAAGAGGCTGGAGTGCCACGGCTTCGTTTATTGACTTCTATAAATATCGCGTATATTAATCAGTAAGGCTTTAGTGGCACTGTACATATACTTGTATCGATTTTAGATTATAGCGCTCCATTTATGACTAATAAACTATTTAGCATTAACCACAAAAGTTCAACTTCCATAAAAAACCAACCGTTTTTAATTAACTAATAAGTTAACAAATGCTTTTATGCTAGGTGTTTGGGTTTGACAAAGGTGCGCTTGCGCTTGTTGCGTTTACGCTGCAGCTCTAGACTGTGTAGTTCTGTATGCACCTCAGCAAAGATTTCCTTTTGCTCCTCTTCCGGTATGGTGGCACGATATTGCATCATTAAATCGTATTTCTCCCAAGGTTTCTGTACTTTTTCAGCCGACTTGCGGTGCTTGTCCTTTAGATACTGCTCCATATTTGCTACACCACGCAAATTTTGTCGTTCCCAACGTTCCAGCCAAGGACGCGGACGCAGCACAACTTTTATATCATTTACAGGTACTGGCGCACCGTCCTCCAAGTGTTCAGCTTCCATGTGCTCATCAAATGTGCTAAACTCAGGCAAAGCATCGCGTAGATAAAAGAGGCTATCATCAAGACGTTTTTCCAAACGCAAAACTTCCACTTTTTGTATGGTTGGATCGTAGAGCTCATACACAACCTCAACGCCCTGATGATCAATAACATTGCGCAGTATGAAACGTGCGCGTAGGCCACAATATTGACGATGTATGCATATACCCACAAAGCGACTGACCTTGCCGGTAGAATGTGGATCAGAGCTGGTTACAGCCAAAATGGAGCCCACATAGAACTCAGGCAAATCAATTTGACGGCGTCGGTCCAACATATCTAAGCGCTCCAATTTCTCGCGAACTTTATTACGCCAATCAATTTTAGGATCAGGCAGGAACTCGGGATATACAAAACGATAATGCGTGGGCACAATTGGTCTGCGGGGCACAGTGTTGCTGGTGTGTGCACGAGTCGCATCTTGAGTTTGTAGCTGTTGCGGCACAGCCGCTTTAGTTGCAAATGTGACTGAAAAGCAAGCTATATGAAAGTTTGAAAACACAAAAATCTTTTTAGAACTTACCTATGCGCTTTAAAGCACATTGGTTGAGGTTTTTATTTAAAATTCTAGGAGTTACGTTCATTTTTACTTTTTTAAGCAGTAGGAAAATTTTTAGATAATCGTAGACATAACAACTTAGCCATTGATAAAAATTTCAGTAAGTTGGCAGTACACATGTTTTCTAACTTCAGGTGGCAACGTTCGGCTGCACATCTGATTAGGCTGATTTGATTTGCGTATAGTATAAAAGAGCTTAAAATGATCAATGAATTTTTTAAAACTGCCAGTTGTGTGAGTAGCGTTGCAGAACTAATAAGTTACACGTAGAAATTATAAGTCAATTTACTGTTTCAGCAAATTGGTGAGTAGTTTGCTAGCTGCGAATACACGGCATTTGCAAACACTTAAACCGAGGTCGCACATCTTTAACCGCAAACCATTGTGGAATACTTACAAAGCCTGCAACCACATCGGTGCCAATCAAAAAATGTTGGACATGCTGCCGCTTTACGCTTCGGGTGAAATTGTGCGCGGTTTTGGACGTGGCTCCAAGGAACTGGGTATACCTACAGGTTTGTGATTTAAACACTGCATTAAAGGTCACAAATTGATAAGCCTTTTTATTGCTAGCCAATTTTTCGCTGGAAGTGGTTAAATCGCTGCCAGAATGCTTGGAAACCGGCGCCTATTACGGTTGGGCCAATGTGGACAATGGCCAGGTATACAAAATGGTGCTTAGTGTGGGCTGGAATCCTTTTTACAATAACAAAGAGAAAAGTGTAGAGACGCATATGCTGCATGAATTCAACTGTGATTTGTATGGCAGAATATTGAAAATCTGCATTGTAGGCTTTCTGCGACCAGAGCGCAGTTACGATTCTTTAGAGGCTTTAATTACGGCTATAAAAGCTGATATTGATGCAGCTGTCAGCAAATTGGATAGTACAGCTAATCAACAGCTAAAAGAGGCTACTTTCTTTAAGGAAGATATCAAACAGCTTAAATAAGTTACTGTAATGCCGCACGTCCAGTTTATCTTATCGTTTTCAAGAAGATCCAAACCTGCAGCGATTCACGTACTTGACAATAACTGTGTGTACTTAAGTTAAAATACTTCAATTAAATTTTGCTTTCGATTATTTTTGTGTATAAACAAATCCAATCAATCCACCATCAACTACACTGCGTTGTAATCAATGTCTGTTCAATGAACATGTGTAACTTTTGGGTTTGTGTCGCGGCTAAATATGAGACAATTCGCTGTGAATGATCGCAGTTGTGAATGATCGACCGCGTGAGAGCGTGTTATTTAAGCCTAAGTGGTTTGGTTTTAATTTTTTTCGCATCTATAAAACTATAAAATAGTTGTGTTAATTAAAATCGCCTTAGAGAACAACTCGCTGTGCAACATACAACATGTCAAGCAGCCGCGGTAACAAAAACAACAAGCAGCCGCAGCTTGAAGCGCAGCAACAGGTGAAAATTTCTGAGTGCAAAGAGTTAACTGGTTTAACCCATGAATGCGGCGTCTTTGGGGCAATTGCTTGCGGCGATTGGCCCACACAAATTGATATAGCACACGTGATTACGCTCGGCCTGGTTGCGCTACAGCATCGTGGACAAGAGTCAGCGGGCATCGCCACTAGCGAGGGTAATTGCTCTAAGAACTTCAATGTCCACAAGGGCATGGGAATGATAAGTACGCTCTTCAATGATGACTCTATTAAGCAACTTCGCGGAAATTTGGGCATTGGTCATACACGCTACTCCACGGCTGGTGGCTCTGGTGTCGTCAATTGTCAGCCTTTTGTTGTGCATACAGCACATGGCGCCCTGGCCTTGGCCCACAACGGTGAGCTGGTCAATAATGAATCTCTGCGCCGCGAAGTTCTCGGTCGTGGCGTAGGCCTTTCAACGCACAGTGACAGTGAATTAATAGCGCAATCACTGTGCTGTGCCCCCGAGGGTGTCTCTGAGCATGACGGTCCCAACTGGCCTGCTCGCATACGCCACTTTATGACGCTGGCGCCGCTGTCATACTCGCTGGTCATCATGCTGAAAGACAAGATCTATGGGGTGCGTGATACCTATGGCAATCGGCCGCTTTGCATTGGCAAGATCGTGCCCATCAATGCAGGACATGGTGATAGCGCTGAAAAACCTGCTGAGGGATGGGTAGTTAGCAGCGAAAGTTGTGGATTTCTCTCCATTGGCGCACGCTATGTACGTGAGGTAAAGCCCGGCGAAATTGTGGAGCTTACACGTAATGGATATCGCATTGTGGACACCGTGGAGCGTCCTGACTACAAGCGCATGGCTTTCTGCATTTTCGAGTACGTATATTTTGCTCGCGGCGATAGCATTTTTGAGGGTCAAATGGTCTATTCGGTGCGTCTGCAGTGCGGCCGTCAGCTATTCCGCGAGGCGCCCGTGGAAGCGGACATTGTAAGCTCTGTGCCCGAATCCGGCACTGCAGCAGCGCATGGATATGCGCGGGAATCTGGCCTAGAGTTTGCCGAAGTACTTTGCCGCAATCGCTATGTGGGACGCACCTTTATACAGCCTTCAACGCGTTTGCGTCAGCTGGGCGTGGCCAAGAAGTTTGGTGCTCTGTCAGAGAATGTGGCGGGCAAGCGTCTAGTCTTAATAGACGATTCTATAGTGCGCGGCAATACGATTGGACCCATTATCAAGCTCTTGCGTGATGCAGGCGCACGCGAGGTGCACATACGCATTGCCAGCCCGCCGTTGCAGTATCCATGCTACATGGGCATAAACATACCCACACGCGAAGAGCTTATCGCAAACAAGTTGGATGCAAACCAGCTGGCACGTCACGTGGGCGCCGATACGCTGCAATACCTAAGTGTGGCTGGTCTGGTTCAAGCGGTGCAGCTAAATAGACAGACGGACGGCGGCGTCAGTGATGGAGCAGCAGGTCATTGCACTGCATGTCTAACCGGCGAATATCCCGGTGGGCTGCCCGATGAGCTAAGCTGGTGATGAAAATGTACTCTGTTACATAAATAAACAATCTGTCGACCGTAAACTACCTACTACAGTATAAAAGCCTCAAGAACGCTGCTCAAATTACTGTCACAAATAAGTTAAGAACATCTAAGACACTGAAATACAAGCCATTCCTATTTTTTATTCCTCTAGAATATAAGCTCACAAAACCACCTGTAATAACAAAGTTGTCGAATAACAAAGTTGTACAAAAATGAAACCTTAAACATTGATTGCCTAATAAAATTACTGATTATTGACAATTTATTTAACTTTACTTGTAAAATATAAATGTTTATAATAAAAACAAAAAGATATTTAGCTCACAATTTGAATTGCCTTAAGTTTCCCAGTTAGCATATTTTGCTTATTTAATGGGGTAAAATAAACATTAACTTGAAGATCATAAAATATTTTCATCAACCATATCTCCTTAGCGAGTTTTCTTAAGATCCAGTTGAATAATCAAGTAAATTACTTATTATAAGCTTAAAACAACTTTTGGGTCAATGAGCAACCGGCCTTTACTCATTAAATTTCATTGTGCAGCATTCCAAGACCTCTTTGGTAAGCCAAAACCTATGAGCAAAGCTGTCACGCTCCAATAAATATCCAAATCAAGTTCTTTGCAATCGTTTCATTACGATTCCAACATATTCTCATAATCCTTGAGCTCAAGTTCTCGCTCCATGACCTGAGTGTATAAGTTGTCTAAGGTCTCTTGCATGCGCTGCTTCAAGGTGGCATTCTGTATGGATGCAATTTCGGTGGACTTTTGCATTTGTTGTGCTTTTAGTTCGCTGATTTGCCTTGTCAATTGATTAATCCTCTCATGAACTTGCTGTTGTGTATACTGTGGCTGCGGCTCATCCACAAAATCCATATTGTCAAAGTCTTCGCGTTTAGGCCTAAGCGTATTCTCGTAGAAACCGCTGGGTGCAGCCAAATTGGAGCTGGAACCAGCCGCACTGAGCTTGGGACTGCTGGTTTCCCGATTAAACATAGACTTGTTGAATTCATTGTGCTCCATTTTAAAGCTATGGGCTGCATCAACACTGCTACCGGCAGCGGCAGTACCAAAGAAGTCTGACATTCGCGAGTCGTCGGCGGACAATCGCGAGGAATCCTCCAGCTCATGACGACGACCATGAGCATTATTGCGTGGTTCGCGCTCATCCTCATCGTCCGTTGTCGACACTTCTTCGCCGAAAAGTTCATGTTCGGCCACGCCCCTGTTGGGCGCAGCATTGCTGGCAAAGTTGCTGGTCTCATCATCATCATCCGATTCCACATTAATGTCACGCTGAACTGCACTTTCATTCATGGTCTTTTCACTGGCATGCATCGTATCATCATGCATGTCTTCGTCTACTTCGTTATATGGCTTAATGTCCGAATGCTCCATGTCATCGCCAAGCTTATCCTCATTAATTATTTCGTATTCTACGCGCACTGCATCATTATCAAAACGTAATAACTGTTTTACTTCCTTTTCAATTTCGGGAGCCTCAACGTTTTTCTTTTTTAAGGTCTTACGGAAGCGGCGTTTGCGTACATTCTTACAGGGCGGTGTTATGCCATGTGGCCATAGGTACTTCTTGTCCACCTTGTTGGGATCTTTCTTTTTATTTTTATTTGGCGATTCTTTCTCAGTTTCATCCTCCGGTTCATCCTTGCATATTAATATTTGACATACGTCTGCTGATTTGTAGAAGCTTTTATTATCAATTGTTTTGTAACTCTCCACAATGGTTGGTAAATCAACAAGTTTTGCATACAATAGTGTGTCATCCAGGCGCACTTCACCATACCGAAGATCCTGATCAAGTTGTATGCTTAATCTGTCCTTGACACTTCCTGCTTGTATGGCCTCGTGCACAACTGTGGCGTATTCCTAATTCGAAAGAAAGATAAATAATTATTCAAGAAAACTTCCCGAACATTTTGCATCGCACTTACCTTTGGTAGTCGCATTATAAACTGACTTTCCAACTCAACACCATCATCCCGTGGCTTATGTTCCGCCTGTTTGACTTTGTCGGTCTTTTTTTCAAGCATTATTTTATATTTATATATGTATGTTATATAAAAAAATACGAAGTCAGTTCAAGTGTTTTTTTCAAATAAGAGTATTTTTAACATAAAACTTATTAATAAAGCCAAAAGCCACTAATATACAAATTTGTTTGTAGTTTGCTGCTTTTCATCACTAGCAGTATGACCGAAAGTGAATCGCGGAAATATACCAATTTTCATCAAGAAACAAATATACTATTTTATGGTGGTGCAAAAAATACTGTTCAATATTGAAAAAATGAATCACCAATTTATCATGGTTTTCTTAATTCACTATTTTTCAAGTGATGGCATTAGTTATGAAAGGGTGGGGGAGGTTACTTTTCTGATACATTTTCTTTCTGGCTTTAAAACGGCCCGCCATAGTTATTCTCACAGCGACTGTACCATTAAAATACACAATAAAATAACGCAATGGGAGGGCACGTATCATATCATCAGGAACCCGGATTTTCTCTACGGCTTTGGTATTAACGAAATGTTTAATTTTATATGAATATACATGAATGTATGTTCATAACTTTCATATTTATCTTTCTCTTAACGTACCATTATAAAAGTTCACAAATATACTTTTGAAATTATAATGAAATGCAAATCAATGTTATACGTAATGAAACTATACGAGTGGTGAATTATAATTATTAATATAAGTAAATAGTTGCAATGCCTTGGTTGCGAATTTGCTATGCGCAAATAATTAAAAATTTCGAAGCGTAAAAATTAAGCCGTTTGGCAGAACTACTTGCCGATATATTAATAAGTTAACGATATCGATACTTTATCTCTACTAACATCGATACCATTTTTTCCAACAGCCTATGACAGTTTTGACAGCTCCAATTGTTCTACTCATCCCTCTACTTTTACTATGGCAAAAACAAATTAAGTAGATTTTTATTACTTTGTAACTTAAAAGCGTGTTAGTAACAGTATCTGCATAGTTTGCACATACGCTAGTTTTAAAATCGTAGAAACAAGTAGCGAACAACACAAGATGCGTGGCGTACAAATTTTACCGGGTGCGCTAATCTCAGTGCTACTCTTAAGCACCTGCGTAAGTGCACTGTACGAAGACCAAATAAAAAAATTTGACTGGTAAGTATCGAATTGATTAAATAATTCATAAATTATAACATCCAAATGTGTCACCTTAGGCGCAGCTTGAACGTCGGCGCGCTAAAACAAGCACACGTCGATCTTAACCATTTTCAGCCCCGCTTGCTGCTCAGCACGCACGAACAAGTAGTAGCCTCCTTATGCCCCAAAACCGGTGACATTGTATGGCGTCAGGTGTTGGAGAAGGGTCCACGTGGCGATATCAAATTACTGCAAGTAAGCGGTTTTTCTGATGATAGCAGCGACACGGCCGCAGCGCCAATGGGCACACATCTGGGCTTTGATATGCTTACCGTGCAAGGACATGCACCCGCATTGGTGCGCGGCTGGAACACTAATATTGGCACCATTGAATGGGAGTGGTCCCTTATGCCGCTGCACACGGAACGTGCCAAAGATGCATTGTGGTTTTATAGCAACTCGTTGTTATATCATGTAGTGCCGGCATGGCATAGTCATTTGGAAGTTACGGCATATTTTGCTACCTCTGGTCACACGACAAGCAGCACTAGCAAAATAATAGCAGCCTGGATCAAGCCGGATAATTGTTTGCTAAGTGGCACATACTTTATCTGTGTAGATGGAAAGCAACTTATTAGCTTGGATTTGGTTGCCAAGAATACGCAAGTTATTGCAACGCCAATGGAAAAAGAGCCAACAAGCTCAATACAACCATTATCGGTAGTTAGCAAATAGCAATTTCAATTTCCTTTTAATATAAAATGTAATTTTTTCAGGGCTTAAACGGCGCATTGATAGTCAACAAAAAGTTGCTGACCGTCAACAAGGGACAAATTTTGTGTGAAGCTCTGCAGAGCTCCAGTTTCGCTACTGGCAGCTTTAACAACCGCAAAGTTATTGCATCTGCTGATTTAGTGGATGGCGTAAGTAATACCTTAATGTGTAATGCTCCTATTACTTACTAAAATAAATTCATGTATACAATAGGTGCTCAAAATCAATGCAGTTTACCAAGACAATTGCTCACCAGTGGCTGAGTTGCAGCAGATTCTGGAGTTCAGTTCTGATTATGGGTCACCTACCTTGCGTTCCTTTGATTGCAAGCAAAAACGTAGTAGCGATGGAAAGAGCTGTTTGTTTTTGCTTAGCACCAATGCCGAATCTATTGTGGCCGTGCAGCAAAACCGTGTACGCTGGGTGCGCGAGGAATCTTTGGCTAACGTTATTGCTTCGGAATTTATTGATCTTCCTTTGGCTGATAGCGAGGGCACACTAGAAAACGAAATGAAGGGGAAATCGGGTAAGTTGACTGTTTTGTGTGATAAATTTACTATAAGCGAGAATAATCATATTATTGAAAAAATGTTTACATTCAATTTATAAAGTGGATTCAACAGGGTTCGAGAGTAAGTCGAAGGCTTTTAAATATAGGCTGTTGTAATGTTATTTTTACGTTGTAAATAGTTTTGTAAATTTGTTAGGAAGTTTGTTTTTGCTTTAAAAAATATCGAGCAATGTAATAATGATAACTAAGAGTTTTTAAACATATTTAAAAAAGTTGCACACGCAAGTAAATGCGGGCGTTTAATATATAACAGATTAGGGATTATTGCTTTGGCATTTGTAAATATAGCTAAAATTCGTAAGAATTGGTTCGTTTTATATGACATCGATTCCAATAGTTTTAAATTTTATATGGAGAAGATCTATTTTTTAAGCTTTTGATTTCAAATTATAAAAAATTGTAGTTTTGACTTCAGCTAAATGAAGACGCATGTATGATGCATACCTACTTTTATTTATGTGCTCTACCTTAAAAAATATTTTATTTTTTTTGTTTTGAGTATCTTTTGGATTTGATTATTTTAAATTCTTTAACTTATGTTTGCTTCTCTTTTTCAACTAGGTGACATTGCCAGCGCATTTTTGCGTCGTGTTACCACCCAAGCTTTGCAAATAAAAAGCCTGTTACTTCATGTCATAGGATTGGGTCCTCCGCCTAGCGATCGACAGCGTGCTGGGTTAGTTCGCGACTCCTTTGGTCTGCATAAAATGCTAGTTCTGCTTACACGCACGGGAAAATTGTTTGGCATTGATAATGTGTCTGGAAAACATCATTGGCAACTGTTTTTGACAAATGTTAGAGGATTCGACAATGCAGAACAAATGCGTTTGATTGTGCAACGCAGCTCCAAGCATTTTCCGTTGCAGCCGCTATGCACCATTGTGGGAAAGGACGTGGTTCGTGCAAAATTGTTATAGTTCAATACATTTAAAGAAAATGTTTTTTTTTTTTATCTAACAGGCCAGTAGCAATGGTATTCTTTATCGCTTTAATCCCATAACTGGACTTGGTACAGAAGGCGGCCTTTTGCAATTGGATTATCAAATCAAGCAGCTATCACTGCTGCCAGAATCGGAATATGATTTTGTCAAGGGCATTTTAATATTGGATGCGTCCAACAATGTGCATGTGCATCCCAAGCATGCCACAAAATTGGTAAACTAAAATATAGATTTAGACTAATAATATGCAGTAATGTATAAAAAATTTCTTTGATATTTACAGGCTCATGGCATGTATTTATACACAGCGGATATTAAGACCTCTGAGCTTAAAGGTTATTATGTAAATTATGCTGATAGTGTAAGTTAACATAGTTTTTAGAACGCAATTAGATATTCATAATTGTTCTCTATAGCAATTATCCTGTACTCAAGTCTGGAATGTTATGCTGGGTGGTCATAATGGAGATCAACAAATTGTTGCTGTGGCAGCTAAGAGCCCAATTGAACACGTTCATTCACAAGGACGTGTATTGGGCGACCGTTCGGTGTTGTACAAATATATTAATCCCAATCTGGTTGCATTTATAACACAGATGCCAGACGCGGTGCATAAAAGTAAGTTCTGATCAATATACCATAAATAACAATCGGAATAATCCTACTTATTACTTATACTCTATTGAAATCTTATGTGCATGCATGCATATTTTCTTCAAGTATAACCGAATGTACCTTATACATATCATCCGCAGCTATACTCAATTTGTTTTTGGTGGATGTGGTTTCCGGCTCAGTTGCGTTTACGATGTCGCATCGCAAGGTGCGGGCGCCATTGCACATTGTGCACTCGGAAAATTGGCTTGCCTACTCTTATTACAATGACAAAGTGCGACGCACTGAGATAAGTAAGGTCCCCCTTCATTTAGTCAATTAAGAATAATCACACTATATTTATGCTTGTATATACAACAGCCACAATTGAACTGTACGAGGGTAAAACGCAAGCCAACAGCAGCGTGTGGAGTTCCATGACTGCGCCGCCTATGCCACTTGTCGAACGGCAATCATATATTATACCCACCGTGGTAGAAGCGCTGCGTGAGACCATAACTGAGCGTGGCATTACCAACAAACACTTGCTGAGTAAGTTTTTTTATAAGAGCACAAAGGAGCTTAAGCTAACACTTATCTCTCAAACAGTTGGCACTGGAAGCGGTGCTATTATAGAAATGCCTTGGGCACTGTTGGATCCACGTCGTCCAATAGCATCTACTACACAGGGACGAGAGGAGGGCGCTATACCCTACATACCCGAGTTGCCTTTGCCTACGGAGAATTTCATAAATTACAATCAGACAATTGCACGTTTGCGCAATATATATACCGCGCCCAGCGGTCTCGAGAGTACCTGTCTAGTCGTGGCCACGGGCTTAGGTATATTTTGTATCCATATTATTATATAAACTTGTCGGTAATGCATAATTTTTTGCAGATTTGTTCGTTACGCGCGTTGCGCCCTCAAAAACTTTCGATTTGTTGAAGGAGGACTTTGACTATATACTAATTTCCATAGTGCTAGTCGTGCTCACATCGGGCTCGTTGATTGTTAAGCATTTAGCATCGCGTAAACTGCTCAAGCAAGCGTGGAAGTAAACGTTGCTAATATTTTAATTGCTTTATATATACAATTTTATTGCGACCAAATACCACAAAAATGGAGTTGATATAACGTAATTCTAGTAGCTGCATTAAATAATACAAATGAAGAAATATTTTTTTCTCAAACGCGTTTAAGGCTAGACAATTATTATATAGCATAAAAACAAAAACCACTTAAGTAGCTGTTGAAAGATTCATTATTGCATTTTTTGTTCGTTTTTTTGTTTTTCCATACATGAAAATATCAGCATTGAATTTGTGTGTTTCAAATTAGTTAATAAAGAGATTGTCAAGGGAGAACAATGGTAAAATAAATTGCATTTTCATTACCCACACAAAAATCATAAAAATCCAAATATTGAGCAAGACAAAATTAAAGGGCTCTTATTTGAACTGATTTGAAGACAAATTGAGTTGGTAGATCTGAGCTTCTGCTTTTTATTTGCCACTTCAAAATGAAAACGTTTGGATTAAGAATTAATGTAATGCTATAAATTGTTTATCGCTAAACTCTTCATTTTGTGTAGTTTTGTTTGTAAAGTTGAGCCAATTTGAATTGCAATGTGTGCGCGCTTCTATATAAAGCGTTGCCACTTGTCATATGTGTCACACAGCTGGCAGCACCTGCGCCGCATAAACAGCTGTTGCCGCTTCCAATTGCCTAGCTCAGTGTAAAACTATGGCGCTGCGTGTTTTTGGCGTAAATTTAGTAAAAACTAACAGAAATCTGCTGCAAAATGCTAGCAAAATAAATGTCACAAACATTGCTCAAGCTGTAAGTCAAATGCAACACACAATTTAATATGTTAGCCAAAATAATCGCCTTAACTTTTTCTCATGCGTTTGCATAACCTAGGCGCAGCACCGGAATTATAGCAATGAGGTGACTGTCCAGGCCACTCCGGCTGCTGTGCAAAAACAGAAAGTAAGCAAAGCTATGAAAGCTTACCTGGAACGTGCAAATGAGCACGACCAGTTCATGAAGACGCAGCAACTAGAGTTCCAAATAGGTAAACGCCATTTGGCTAATATGATGGGCGCCGATCCAGAAACATTCACCCAGCAAGACATAAATGTGCGTAGTACCTGAAGACATAAGACTTTGCAGTTTTGAATATTTTGACTTTTGCAGGAAGCCATAGAGTATCTGTTTCCATCGGGACTGTATGATCCAAAAGCGAGACCGGCAATGAAAAGCCCTGAGGAGGTATTTCCCGCGCGCAAAGCAGCAGAATTTGATGAGACAGGTCGGCCCTTTCACACACTATTCTATACAGCAAAACCCAACTTTTTTCAGCTACTGCACGTAAGTTTTAGTTTCTAGTATCTTATAATTACATATACAAACCAATATTTCAGGACATTGTTGAGGAAATAAATAAGCTGTACGATTTCGAAGAGCGTATGCATCGTCGCGGTAATACACCTGATGAAACGCAAAAACTGTAAGTACAGCTAAACTTGCGTAATGACTGTATATTTTATAAAAAGATTATCTCTTGTTTTTAAAGTGAATTGGCCGGTTTCCAACTGCTGCCCAAGGATCAGCTCGAAAACTTGCTGGTTGAGAATATTGCCGACATTGAGTATTCAAATTTTATCAATACTATGGAACGTTTATTGGCCTCGCCTTATGCTTATAAATGCAAGCCATTTATTGAACCCTTTCTGAAGCCATTAATTGATCAATCCAAGCAATTGGAAGTGCCAAAGCCCAAGTTTGATGAGCAGGGCCGTCAGTATGTAACCACATATGGTATGTACTGCTTGTATATATCTTCTTATAGTATATATAATCGCTTATGTAACTTGCAGAGTGCTTGCGCAAGACCGCGAGAGCTGATGTAACTCTGCTTCTGCCAGGCACTGGCAAGATCAGCATTAATGGAAAAGATATTACGTATTTTGATGTGGAACAATGCAGAGAACAGGTGAGTTTCATTCAAACTATAGTTGTTGCTGTGTAAAGACATCTCTGTAGTTGATATTACTATTAGAAATCGGGCGCATTATTCATTTGAACGTATCCAATGCAATTCGAAGTTAAGTTTTTAGAAGTAGAACTGCTTTATATATTGTAGGCTTAACTTTGGTTGGATATCTTTAAAATACAGAATCTGCTTTTAGAAGATTATTTTCAAATGAACATTCTAGTAACAGCTAAGTAAATAACAGCGAAAGTCAACCGCTCTTGTCAAAAATGAAAGACCCCTTTTATATAACAACATGTATAGTTTATTTTAAGAGTATAAATTTATAAGTTATATTATTTAAACGCTTCTAACGACAACGCCAAACAACAAAACACAGCCTATAACGCCACAAACAATCCTTCTCAGCTCATCCTATCTGCTCGCTCTCTTCTGCTCTCGCCTCTAATGTAGCTACCAACTAGATATATTTATTTATGTATAGATATGATGGCTATATAGTATAATTTGTATGCATACATGCGCCATAAATTCAATTCAATTCATATTTTTAAAAAAAAATTTTTTTAACTACAATAGCTGCTAATATCATTAATTTTTGGGGCTTACATGCTAAGCTTGTAGAAAACATTATATCAAATTAACTATTATCTCAATAAATTTCATTTTGCGCTAGTTGCATACTTTAAATAAATACTGTAATAATATATGCATATGTTTCGTATATATATAATATCAGTTGCTTAGACTCTAAATGCTAATATAACGCTTGCGTTTACTATTTACGCAAATTGTTCTTCTGCTGATTGGAGATAACAATTAGCAACTTATCAATGACCTTGCTGGCTTGTTGTTGTTGTGATATGAGCGCCTGTTTTAGCTCCTGTATCTCCTGTGTCAAGAACTCAATGCGTTCTGCATTATCATCAATTTTGGTTGTTATTGTATTGAATTGTGTGGTCTCAGGATCTTCACCCGGCAGCACATAGGCTGTATTGGAGACACCATTGATGTTATTGTACTTGTTTTTATAGGATAAATAGTTTTCGCCGGGATTATTTGATGATATGGTATGACCAAAGTGTTTACGCATTTTGCCCACCTCATAGGCTTTCATTAGTATATCACGTGGTAAACGTTTCTCGCTGGGATTCAAAGGTTTAACGCATAGCACCACACGGTTTGCTTGTGGCGAAACCAGCGCCGTATAATGCAGCAAATTGCGTAACCAAGTTGGTAAATAACCATTAAATAGCGCTGATTCTATATAAGATATTAGTTTGGTTTGCCGCACCAGCTTCGAAAGTCCTGCTGTCTTCTTTAGACCTTGTATATCATGCACTGCAATGCCCACTAATAGATTCATTAGTATTATAGTAACAAATAGCAGAAACAAGACGAATGTTATCTGTGCGCTAACTTCCAGCAAAAATGGTGGATCTTTGCCATCGGGATCATTGATTAACAGCGAGAGATCCTGCTCGCCTATCATCATGACCAGCACGGTAATAAAACCCATAAATGGATTAGCAAATGAAGAGGATGAAGGAAATATGACACAAAAACTGATGGTAAAACCAATAAGCATGCAGGAATAGGCCATAAATAGTTTGGCGAATTCGCCTTGTACGCGCGTATACATGGCCACATAGACATCAAATACAGGCAGCTGTCCTATCATCAACATAAGATTTGTCCAACCCAGCAGCACGGCAAAGGCGCCTATGTGATTTTGAAAGGTGTACGTTTTGTTCGTGTAGATATAGGATATGACAAAGACGCTGGTAATGACAAACCATTCCATAATGTTCTCCACTTGCGTTACGTAATGCTTAAACGACGAATAGCCCGTTATGCCATAAACTTTTCGAAATATCTCAACTATGGTAATGGCCACCAGCACCCACCATTGCATTTCCATAACAAAAGGATTATTGCGCAGCATATCACCGAGTATGGATTGTTTTTGACATAATTCCTGTGCCTGTATGGTCGTATTGTCATCTTTGCTGCCATTGTAACAGTTGTGTGCCAGAGCAGTTAAGACATAGAGTGTTAGAAAGAGTACAAAACTGAAGCAGAAGATCAGACGTCCTATATAGTATTTGCGTATTTTGCCCCATTTTATGTAGAGAAATGAGGAGCACAGCGGATGCTCCAATATTTCCTTTTGGCCCTCATCCACAAACGTGTTTAGATAGCTAATCTCGCGCGGATGACAGTGCTGTAGCAATTGACGAAAGTCCAGCTCGAGTTCCACCTCACGATTAACGGGATCCTAGATAAAATAGAGATTTTTGACATTTAAAGTGAAATCATGTATACTACCATAACTTAAAATCATCAAAGTTTTATGTTCTAAGTGTTAGTATAACTCACATGCGAGTGATGTAGCGTGATGGCTGCATCTAATTTCTGTCGTATCATAGCCACCGATGAAGGTGTTTTGCGTGTTATCACATTCAGCGCCGAGGTGCCCTTTTTAGATTTCGTTGTAACATCAGCGCCATGAAAGATGAGCATCTCCACGCATTGCACCAGCCCATCTAGCGCTGCCAAGTGCAAAGCAGTAAAGCCATAAATATCCTTGTGATTTACATTGGCACCCCATTGTATTAGGGTCTCCATAATATCATAGGCATTCTCCGATTTGCCTACCGCTGCATGTAGTGGCGTACGATGATCAAAATCCTCGGCATTGGCATCTGCATTGCCATTGCGCAGCAGCGATTCCACACACTCCAAGCTAGAGGTGCGCGCGGCCAGATGTAGTGGTGTAAAACCACGATGATTTTTTAGCGAAGCATCAGCGCCCTTGGACAGCAGCAAATCCACACACTCCACATTGCCCTCATCGGCGGCTAAGTGCAAAGCTGTCGACTCCTTTTCGCGTATGCAAATGCGCACATTGGGATCAGCATTGGGTGCACTCAGCAACGCCTCCAGGCACTGCAAATTGCCCAGATCGGCGGCTAGATGTATGGCATTGGTGCCATTCGGCTTGAGCGAGTTAACATCGGCGCCCTCGTTAATGAATAGCTGCACACATTCTAAGGCATTGGAGCGCACGGCGCAGTGCAACAGACTCTCCTCGCAGTTTGGCTTGTTCGTGTCCTTGTTTATGTCTGCGGCATTGTTAATTAAAAACTTGGCAGCATCTGCGGCATTGCCAAAGGCGGCACAGTGCAGTGGTGTATAACACTTGGATTGTAGATTGACATTGAGTCCCTTGCTAACTAGCAGATTTAATGTGGCCAAACAGCCACTAAAAGCGGCCAAATGCAATGCCGATATGCCATTTTGATCGCAAAAATGTAGATCGGCGCCCGCTTCGAGTAGACTTTCCAGCAAATCCCAGCGTTTTAGAAATGCCGCCCACAAGTAGCTTAAATTCTTTTCTAGCTTTGAAGCAGATTCAAAGTGTGTCTTGGTATTCTCGACCACGACATTGCCTTGTTCTATATCCTCTAGAAAACGCACACGTCCTGCAGCGCTTTTCATCTGATCGATCAGACTGATGCGTAGGGTATCGTTGCATATTTGCACGCTCAACTCGCTAGTTGGCTCCTCAAAACTATCGTACATGCTAGGCGCACTTTCCGCGGGCGGAGATGGACCACACTCCATGTATTCGAATTCACCAGCTGTTGGATACTGAGCTTCGATCATGGCGTCAGTGTTGTTTCGCCATCGTACCATCAGATTGGGTGGTATCGATTTGAAACTGCTTGAAGAGAGAGTAATGTTGAAATTGAAAATCAATTAGTTTATCACAGTTGTCTTTGTTTAAAAACATGCATGTGCCAAGCTGTTTCATACAACAATCTAAGTTCCAATTGTTGTTGACTCAAGTGATTATATGAGTAGTTAATGCAGTTTTTATTAGAAATCCAGCTGTGAGAATGGTTTTTGAATAAACTTGCTGATATCTTGACCTTTATTGAATGTAATGCATTTTTTTACTTTAGTTGGAACATATAAATATAACCAAGTTTGGGTTTTTTTTTGGCTGCCACGGAAATCTTCATTGCGTCACTGTTCGGTTTAAGACAGGAGTCTTTCGCCTATTTGGAGGATACCGCGGCGCCGTTAGAGTTTGGGAGCTGATAGAATTAGTAAACAAAAGAATTACTTTTAGCTTTATCTAATTGTATAGCAATTAGAGAGCCTTAAACACAAAACAATCGTTTGGCATCCTATGAAGGCGCTTTTGACGCATTTATGGTCAGTCTATTCCTTTCTTTCATTGCAAAGTTCTGTAGTATACAGATAGTACTTTCTATGTTAATCCGGCATCAAAACATATGACTGTTCAACATTATATTAATATAATATGCTAGAAATATCTTTAAGAGCGTAGGAATTTTAACAAAAAAGCATCTAAACGACGGTGTTTTAAATTGATTTCAACTTTAGTAAATTACGTCTACAGATTTCTGCAACACACCTGATATTGTTGCTTTTGGACAAAGTTTGTAAATTTAAGAGGTTTAGAGGTAGTCTTTGCATGTATGGGAATTATAGGACTCATCGAAGTTAGAAATTCTTCCAATTCTTTATACTGCATCTTCGTTTGCTTATTGAAAAGAGTGGCTCCTAAGTCCGTTCGGCTTGTCATATAATCATGCATTACTGTTCACATGGAAATAGCTTCGTGTAACTGGGATTTTAAAGAAATTAAACAATATTGTTTTATTTTCTTGGTTTTATCACGGATCTTCTTTCTAAGTTTTCGCAGAGAACGTTGGATTTTTTTACTGCAAAAATCAAATCTATCAAAAACTACTGAGACTTTTAGGTAAAATAGTAAATTTACTCAGGGGTGTGCCAGAAATCTCTAGACGGTTTTGCCAAAAGTTTCAGTTGAATTTTCTTAAAAAGTCCGTCGATCAGATGCTTACTTTTTAAGGTACTCCACATTCTCAAAGATAGTTCTGGCACATTGATGAAATACTTTTGTGATTCAAATTCTCTATAAAATGATATCAGGCATACCGAAAAATTTGCTTTGGGTTGAAATTCGATTGAAAGAGTTTTCGGGCACACCCCCGATTATTTTCAAATACTGTCTTTATACTAAGATAAACCAATTAGCAGATCTGAGAATTCCCACATTAAACACTGAACTCTTAAACCGCTGTATACATTTTGTACACTTAAGAAAAACGTTACAGAGATTTAAAGCTTTAACACTGCTCAATGAGTTTTTTATGGCTAAAATGACAATGAAAATTCAACATTAACATGCATAAATTTGAATTTAAGTAAGTTATGCAAAGTCGAATTGTATATTTTTTGTTGAATATTTTATTATTACAACAACAAGGTAGCAACAATGCCAAATTGTCTGGCATAGTGAGACCGGCAGCTAAATTGTCGTTAGAAAGTTCTGCCTATAAACTACTTCATAGTTACAAACACTATTATTGCATTACTTTTGATAGTTTTTTGATCAACTTCTTATGCTCATGGTCAAGTTTCAAGATGTTCAATAGTTTATGGTTTATGGTTATTAAGGCACAACGACATCGGCGGACGGGGAGTACACACTTGTTGCATAACACGCTTGTTGCCCATTTGCATAAATTTGTTGCATTGTTAGTTACTTATTGCATTTGTCAGCGAACATACACTGTTTGCAGCCATATCCACGGATTATGCCAATTCGCTAATGAGCTATTTTCAATTTCTAATTTCATTTCCAAAAAGAAAAAAAAAAGAAGTAGAGAGTAAATAGCTTTGAACTAGACACACATAGCGACGCGTCGAACTTGACTGACTGACTGAATGACTAGCTGAGGAACAACGGCAACCGGCCAAGTGGCATACAATGGCTGCCTTTTGTGGCGTTTCCAACAATTATTCAACGGCGGAAAATGCAAAAATGTTGTGTGAAAAACGCGAATTTTTCACTTCCGTTTTGTTATTGTACGTTCTCGACTTTTGTTATTATTATTTTTTGCTCGAACGACGACTACGAACGCGTTTTAGCTGGATAATTTAGCAAGCGACTAACGCGTCCGTCTGCATTGTTGTTTAAAAAGCGACTGAACATGATCATGAAAAACCGTAAGAGCTGCCGCCAGCAATTTCGAGTCCAAGCTTGAAGCTAAAATCTAAAGTTCGTCGCTGATCGTGAGCATTGAAGCATGCAAAAGCGCTCAAAATGTCGCACACGGTAAAAAGTTTTCGTTTTCAGCGTTTTCGGCTAACAGCTAAAGAGCGATACAGTTGTGTGGTTGAGCGTCTTTTTAACTGAGCAAGTGCAGTTGAAGCTCAGTTTACTGGGCTTAAAGTTCTCTTCTATCTCCAATGCGCGCGTTCAATGATAATAGACAAAGCAATTCAAGTTATTTCGAAAAAAAAAAGAAGCCATGAAGCTGTCTTTAGGCTTAAGAAGTCTCTGCGGGAAATCATAATCCAATTGATATACCAGATTGTGATAGGACCGCCTATAGGCAGGTTGTGAAAGCTTCGTAAGGCAACCAGTTAGACGAAAACGTCTTTTGTCTGCTGTATTTAAAATGTCTGTTTAAGAGTAATTTTAAGTTAAGAAATCGTCATCTATCTATATATATAAAAATAGGCCTCAAAAAGTAATGTGCTCGCTAAACTCGAAAACGCGTGGACCAATTTCAGCCAAATTTTTACACATTCTAGACAGTATTAGGAAGAAGGTTTTTGTGAAGTTTGGACGAATTCCAATAGATGACGCCAAAGATATCGACAAAAACGAGTTTTCATATAAAACGAGTTTTCATATATCATCGGAATTTATGGAATCAGCTCCTCTTCGCCTTTGTTTTTGCCGATAATTATGGTTTTGCACTTAATTATGGTGCTATTGAACAATTTTGGTTGACCTATCTTTCGGATCATGATAAGAGCTAATCGATCTAATCATATTCTGAAATGTCGGCAGCTTTTCCACAAATGTACACGCAAGTAAACAGTAAAGTAAAGAAGCATGAAAATGTATTTCCTTTAAATGATGAAATTAATGATTGAAAACCATACTTGTTGTTACTTGGGTTCAAATAGCGTAGTCAAAGTGCCATTGATATGTTTGGACAAGCCTTCATTGTTTATTTTTTACATAGTGTTTAATAAACTTTTAAAAAATGTGTACAGAGAACATGAGAATTGAAAAGTCAACACTTCATGGGCTATGAATGCTTTGAAATTACTAACAATATTTGAAATCTTAATTCTAGAGATAAGCGTAAAACAAATGTGTAGGATGAGAGCTGCCTCTATATTACGAGAATGCGCAATTCTATGCTTGCTAGATTAAATCTGAAAATTTCATCGTGTAGTATGGTATTTGTCGTTATCATAGAAGTTATTTGAAAAGTGATTATTTATTGCAACTTTCGAAGTCATTTATCGCAACAAGAGTGCGTCGATGAATTTAATTTAATTTTTGGCGAAGCATCAACGATAACCACTATATATAGATGGGTGTTAGAAGTTTATCATAGTAGTGCTTCAAAACATGTTTATAAGTTCTTAACCGGCGAAGAAACGCATAGATCTCGTGCCCGAAACTAAACAGCAATCGATTAGTATGGGTATCCGAAAACGAGCAAAATCCAACAAAAGCTGTTGGCGGACAAAGCACTTCAAAGCAAACAACCGGACATATAACTACCATATCATTAGAGAAACGTAAAGCATTCTATGCTGAATGGTATTTTTCAAAGGTTTTTGGGATAACTAATGAAAAGCAACCGCCAAAGAGCAATTATCCTTCATCACTATAATGCGAGCTGTCACACATCGGCTTTCCCAAAAGTCTTTTTGAGCACTCAAAACGACGAATTAATGGGTCATCCTGCATATAACCCACAACATGATCTAGTTTTGCTCCCGCACATCAAGCAAAAATTGCGAGGTCAACATTTTTTGACACCAAAACACATGTTTTGGAGGTACCTCATTTGGAGTGATGCAAGTATTTCGTTTGGTTCAAGCATATGCAAAAGCGTGTGTTCGTGAAGAAACAATAAAACCGTTTTCGATGAAATATCTTTGCTCTTATCATATGTCCCCGCAATATAAAAGGCAACATTTTTAGTACATGGATTTTTAAGCCAAAAGTGTTAGTTGCTATATAAGGAGAATAACCAACAGTTCAAGCTGTGTTAAAGTTAAACTTCATTACAATACACCAATCCTTTTTTAAGTTTATGGGAGATAAAATATACAAGTTTTAAAAAAGGAATGGTGACTTCTTATGACTCGTATGAAGCTCCAAAACGCAATAACAACATTTTCTTATGTCGACTTAAGCTACTCTTCCATATGACCACAGATATATATATACATTTAGGGGTAGGTAGGTCAAATTCTGCTTCCCGTTCAAATTCCCATTCCCCTTCCGTACCGCCTTCCTTCGACTTTACCTTTCTTTCTGTCATCCTAATACTAAGTCCAGCTGCGGATATTGGTATCCTCTACCTCTACCTATTAGTAGGCGTTACCAGACTCGGTGCACATTTTGTGGATGTAGGCTTTGAGATTTTTTTCCTTTTTAGAAGTTTTGCGCTTTTTTATGAGTAAAATGGATTCAGACATACGTACACGCATGTGTGTCTGAAATCGCTTTCAATCGTATTTACACCCAAAGCAATTGAAATGTGCCAGAAATCTATATTTGAGAGCATAGGAAATCTAACAAACAAGCATCTGATCGACGGAATTTTTAAGAAAATGCAATTGAAACTTTAGGCAAAACCGTCTAGAGATTTCTGGCACACCACTGACAGACATTCATTTTTATATAAATATAATAAATAGATGTTGAATGTTTTGAAATATGCCAATATCGAATCTTATGTCGACTACGCTTCCACAGATATATAATAACCTCTAAAAATCAGGTGAAACTGCTCTTAAGCTGCTCAAAGAAGATAAGTTCTTGCCAAGCACGTCTTGAGACTTATATAGCCGACTATGCACATTTAGCTTACACAATTTGTATCTGCATTTTTGCTCACTTTTTTCTTGAGTATCTTAAGGCGTTTTTTTGGGTTTGGCGCTTACACACACTTTGCTAAGTAGCTGCATATAAGTATGTGTGTGTCTGCGAAAAGCTGCACTGGTACTTACCGGTTATTTGCATTATTTTCATTCAATGGTTGTTCCACTTCGATCTTGGTTACAACGCTGATGGAACGTGTCATGCGACGCGGTTTGGTGCTGCCCTCCTTATAGCCAAGATTCTCCATGACGCGGCGGCGATGGCAAGCAGCTTTTGGCTACAGTTGTTGTTGTTGTTGGGCTTGGTAAAGTTGTCGCTGCCGCTGCTGAAGTCGTTGCAATTAAAACGCGCAAATATGCGCAAAAATTTCAACTCAATTAACTAAAGTTGTTGTTGTTGTTGTTGTTGCACTGCAATAAATTTCAAAAACCAACGCAAAAACAACCAACAAAATGCAACTAAAAAACTTTCCAATTTTGTGGCGAAAAGTAAAGTTTATAGACGACACACACATCTGGCTGGCATTTTTGTTAACACCTTCAAATTTGGCTGTAAAAAATCAAATCAAAAAAATTAAAACTATTATATTGCATTTGCATGTGTTACTAGTGAAAATTTGTTACACTTTGTTGATTTTGAAATTCATTTGAATTATGTGAATGAATTCCTTTTTGCATACAATCAAGCGAAAAAGCTGAGCACTACTGAAGTATTATTCCCAGCTGTACGCTATTCATAATCTTTGCTTAGTTGAGTTTACTTTCATTTTGAGATTAGGCATCAGATTCTAAACAAATATTTAATTTTGCGTCACTTTTTTGATACATTTTTATACATTTCCCAGCGTTTATTATTTGGCATCAAAAGAAAAAAGTTAGCTTCTATATCTATCTGTACACGAGTTGAATGCGGCAGTTGCGTCTTATCTAAGTCTTCCCAATGGAAGCTGTGTGTTTACGGAAGATAAGCACAATCCGACGTCGGTCCCTAATAGGTTAGTTAGTCAGTCAAATGGTTTTACTTGGGGTTATCTAAAAGTGCTACTGTTTGTGAAGACAATCGCGTGACAGCGTGGCAAGAGAGATTCTTCAGTGGTTTTGGCTTTGGCAAGACTCGTGCTCATGTAAATCATTTATAGATTTAAGAAACATAACATTTTTTATGCAAAAAGTTCATCATTGGAGGCTCTAGACTATGTACGAGGGCTGCTTGACAAGTCTTCAACACTAGATTGCCGGGTGTTGTGCATACATGCTATTTTGCCTGAAATGAGTCAATTCGACTCAAACATCAATATTGTAGTTTTTTTTAAATAATAATAATAATTCTTTATTCGAATCAATTTTAAGATATCAACGTATATAAAAATAAGTGTTACTAACTGCGAATACGTGTCAACCGATGTCGACCAAAAATTTTAGGGTAGGTCTGTAGATGGTTTATGTGAAGTTTAGAAGAATCCAGATAGATGGCCCCAAAGATATCGGCAAAAAGGATTTTCCATATAAAACATGCTAAATGGGTTTCTACTTATATAGTAGGCAAGCATTTTACAAAATTTGTTTAACATTCAAAACTTTGACTAGGTAAAGAATTCATTTGAATTGAGGTAGAGATAAAGGTAGATGTAAAGGTAGAGGTAGATTTGTGGATTCTGTTTCTCCCGCTTGGCACTTCAACTTGACAATGCAACCGTTTTTTAACATTTGTCTGTTTTCAATCGTTCACTTCGTTCATTTTTTCTTATCGAAACGTATAAGTCATAGTATTTTTGTGAAATTATCACTGCACATTGTTCGGGAGAATAAAAGACGTCCCCACTTCTTAGGCCATAAATACGAACACTTAAATTTCTTGTCTCATAAGCTCCTCTAGCGTATAAAGTTGCTACAAAGGGTCATAATTGCGATATGGGCACACGGTGCTATTAACATTGATTACTTTGGGGTAGAACGAAGACTGTTGAACAGATTCGACATTGATTTCAAGCAAAAAGACACCTTTTCCAGCTCTTTCATTTTTAAAATGCAAGAATTTTGAATTGCTATCTCATTCAGCAAAGTGTCCACCTTGTGGCTCGGCGATAAGCGACTTGGATCGAATGAAGAGGTAATCAAAAAACTCTATTGTGACGAAACATTATGTCTTTCAATCAAAAAAGGACTGACTTATTAAGCTGCCCTCGTAGTTACGTAGATAATCAATGTGGCATCACGAGCGAAGTTAGCAGGGATACAGAACCCTATTTTAAGAACAATTGTACTTCATATACCACAAAAATGCCGCCTCCGCTGATTTATTATCACTATATGTATATTTTTTTTTTCGTTTTGTTTGTTCACATTATTAACAAATTATGTCAATGTCAGAAGCTTGAGTCTTACTCTTATTATAAGTTTTGTCTAAGCCTTTGATTAACTGGCTTCTATTTAAAGGAAGTAATTTTACGAACGTTTTCATTTAGTTTCTCTGGGTTTTTGTGAATTTCTTACGTTTTACTATAGATTTTCTACGCTTTGTTAGTTAAAATGTATAAAAAAAATTAATACCCTGTACACAAAGCGTAAAAGGGTATTATAAATTTGTGCAATGTATGTATGTAACAGGCAGAAGAAAAAAATTCTTATCATTGACTCGGGTAGCGATTGGACCATGTCCGTTCGTCTGTCTGTATGAGAGCAAGAGACACAAAATTCAAAGATTAATTTTGTCGAATTGAGTTGATATATGACCCCGTTGCCCCCCAGCAGACTTTCGCGGTCTGTCCGTCCGCCCCGACTGTCTGCATAAAATTTTTTATCTTCAAAGAGGTCCTGGAAAAACACGATCCAATAGAAACCGAAAAAATATGTTGGGTTTTTACCGTCTCTCTATTCATTGTGTCCTGCAATAACCGGTTTTTGCAGACACGCTGAAAAGGTTGACGGTTAATTGCAACAGTTGCAGTTGGCAACAGTCATGGGTCAAAATTTAAGTTGCTGCAATAGTATTTGTGAGTCAGCAGAGCAAAGTTGTCAATGTGTTGCATGCATATATACGAAAATTTACTCACTTCTCAGCTAACTTTGCCGATATTTTTAACTTCTGATATTTTGGAGACGCTTGATCATGGTAGATTGATAGAAGGTATGATCACACAGAGTAGTTGCCTCTTTTCAGGCACAGAGTTGTGGTGGGTGGACGTGTTGGCGCAAAGTCAATTTGCTTGTGTACACAAATGCTCCATTTACTCTGAATTGAAGGCTACGATTAAGAACTTAAACAATAAGAAGTTCTCTGGTGCGGATAAAGAATTGGATTTCCCTTTTTGTTTTCGCCTGTGCCATGGTTTCTATGATTTTAAAGCTTCGCAAGCCAGAAGTTGACACTAAGTCATACGGACTAGTGGATTTAACTAATTACTTTAGTATGTACTAACATTTAAAGTTGATTAGATCGCCATCACGTCTCTTTTTATCTATTTATTATAGCGTTTATTGCTGTATATAACGACATTTTTCACAGCTTTTCACTAGTTCTATGCCTAAGCTATAGCTTTTTGTACCCTTTTTTTCTAATGTATGTAATCGCATACGTAACTGATTTAATTACAAACTACATTGTTTTTTTCTATTTTATGATTATTTAACGAACCGTTAAGCTTGTTATGTGTCAATTATTGAATTTATTTTTAGTTGGTTTTAAATTACGCGACAATGTTCTTTCTGGTTATATATATAAAGTTTTGTTTGGTCTTATAATTTGTTTGAATTTCTGTCGTCGCATTGTGTATCCAAAATTCGGGGAATTGCTACTTAGCTATAAAGACAAACAAAAACAATCAAAACAAAATTTCTGCCGTAAACAAATATTATACGCAACACTTAAAACAAAAATTGGCTGCTAACAAGTCGAAGCGTCAGTTAAATAATAAGGTAAACACAAAAAACTTTCCTTAAATTGGCTAAAAAACAAAAAATTACTAGACTAAAAAGAGACGCAAAGTTACTGCTGACGTTGTTGGCATTGCCAATGTCCAAAAAAGATACAAATAAAATAAAAATAAATTATGCTTAAAAAATTAATCAAATTCTTGGCATCATTAAGACGACGCTGCGCGCCGAAAACCAGTTTAAAAAGCATTCAAACTCTCGAGTTGCTAACTCAAAGCGTAAATGTTTGTATAAAACGCCCCCGTATTCGTACACTAAACACTTTGAGCTACACATTTTTGTTGTCTGGTTTCACGCAATTTGATTTATTTATAATCATTCAATTCAAACCGAAACTTATTTCGGATACGGTTACGATTACCGTACCGTCAAAAAATTATAAATTTTTGCTGAAAAGCGAGCATTTTCAAGACAGTGCATTGTCTGTGAGACCGGCTCGCTCCGCTCGTAGCCAAAATTGAAAAAGAGAAAAAGAACTAGGCACATGTATGCACTGTCTTGGGAATGGGCGCTTTTCAGCAAATCGACTCAATGAAACGGACAAAGATTCCACTCTATTACTTTCATGCTCTTCCAAAAACAGTGCCAAAAGAGAAATGAGCCAGAAACAGATTGTGTTGTCTAGTGTTTCAACACCAGCAGCGTTCTTATAATGCGTCCCACACATATAGGAATCGCAGTGTGGTACCGATTACTTCGCAATAACGCAACGTTTTCAGATGAAACATATGCCATTCGAAAGATAAAATGCTTGCTGTTTTGCAGAATATATATTTTATCTGTATAGGTTGCGTTTTAGATAGATAAAAGTGGATTTGAAATAAAAAAAATAACAACGAAATACATTGTGCACACAAGTTTTGTTATTTCGTGTCTTCTTTTCGCTTCTTCGTAATCAGTTGTTATGAGAGCATGTCGAATGTCGACGACAAGGCGAACACTAGTTCTATGTTACATGCATTTGGAAAATATCTTTACTCCTTCGAAAGTTATGAATGTTTTCGATAGTTTCCGAAGTCAGATGGTCCTACTGTGCGACGTAGATGAAAAGTCGGAATGGTTCGCGACTGTGAAATACTCAGTACCCCTTCTTCTAAAAAAAAGTGGGTACGGAAGCATCCCTTTTTATGTCTCTTTTCATAAGATCGATATGCCTGTAAACATTTTCCTAGTGGAAAGTTCCAATTCACATGCTTTCCTATTGGGAAGTTGGTTATCATAACGGTTACGGTTAAGATTACTGTTTGAATCCCCGTTTATAATAAACGCTATTAACTGGGAAATTGGCGCGTATAACTGTGTCACACTTCACATATAGCACAAAGCACCGTTTTAATTTCTTTAGAATATTTTTATGTTTAATTGCTAAAAATAAACAAAGCTGTTGAGTCAGCTCAGCGGCTTTTGTTTTTGTTGCCGGAAGCGCGCTGACGCCATTTTGAAAACGTATGTGCACTACAGTTATTTTCCAGCCAGCAGCAACAGCAAGTCTGCGCCAACTCTCTCTCTCTCTCTCTCTCTTACTCTCTCGCTCGCGCAAGCGCGCTCTCTCTTATACTGACTGAAGCCGAATTGCTTTGGCATTTCGCTTGATTCAATTATAATTTAAATCAATTTGAATTTTTTGCGCACGCTTTTGTTGCTGTTGTTGTTGTTGTTGGTTTTATTATATGATTCTCAACTCAAAACGAAATTGTATCTTCTTAAGACGTTCCGCTCCGTTCGTATCGCTCGTTGATTTGCCGTTGCTTTCATAATGCCCTTGAACCTGAAGCGTCGCGTCTGTCCGTCGCGTTTGATCCGTTCAGTTCAGGCGCATTCTGCACTTGGAACTGTTGTCGTCGTTATATGACATTATGTGGTTTAGTAACTGCCGTTTAGTTTAGTGTTGTAATTGAAATTCTACAACACAAATTAAAGGATAATGCAGTTTACAGTTTACCGTGTGCTCAATTGTTATTCATGAATGTTTACAGCTTGTTTGTTTGTTGTTCTACGAATTATTGTTGTTTGTCGTCAGCATTCATTTGGATTTTGTAGTTATAAGTAAACGAGTAATTCATAGCAAGTATTATTTCAATGGTTTACTGTACTTGCGCGCGTGTATTTGGAGCTATAAAACTAGTATCCAGTTTGTTATCATTCGAAGATGATAAGCGATTGATGTGTCAATACTATTAAAAATAATGCTTTTTTAAAAACAGTTTCGTGAAAATTATATTTTGATGCTATTAAATCTTCGCTAAAGGCCTGTCACCGAAATTTTGAAGACTATAAATCCCCCTCCCCCCTTGTCATAAATAGTCACATTTAGGCTACCCGTCTCCCCATAATGTGACGTCACGAGCCGTGTTACCGAAAAACAACTGTGAGCATTCCCAGAAACTTGTAATAGCATATCAACTGAATCATTGCAGATAGGATGCACAGAGTATACGCGAAAGGAAGATATTTGAAGTCAATAATTTAAAACTAGCATTCGCTTTGTCGTCGAAATTCCACGACTTAATACATTTTCTTATAACAGCTCATTAAGAAGAGGAGAAAAGAAAATACGAAATATCAAAGTTTGTGTGTGCAATGTAATTTGTTCCTGTTTTTTACTTCAAATCCACGTTTTTCTGTCTAAAACGCAACATATTCAGATGAAACTTATATTCTGCAAACAGCAATCAATTTATCTTTCCAATGGTAAAGGTTTTATCTGAAAACGTTACGTATTTGCGATGTAATCGGTACCTCACAAAATTTTTGCTTAGCATATTTATATATAGATTTGATGCAAGATCTTTGATGTTTTTGTTTGAATTCGAATGAAAGATTTTTTCACATTTCATTACCATTTTGATTGTGACGTCACATATTCGGAAAATTTTGATTTAATTCGCGTAAAACGCTTTGCCACGAATTGGTGATTTAAGTTTCTGACGCAAAGTCGGACGTGCAAAATCGGGTCAATAAGTTGCCTGGTCGACCGTTTGCTTCGCTTTTTGCACACACAACGTTTATTGGCATAATTTTCTGGATTTAAGGCACGCTTTATTTGCTTTTATTATATATTGGTGATCTTTCATACTGAGGCAAGTCTTCTGCCATTTCACAAGCATTTTCTAAGAACGTTCTAGTCAAATGCATGTGGACACACCAGCGTCTCCATTAGCTTCCTGTATCATTTCCTATGCATCAGTATGCGAAATAACATTCGAAGCACAAAATTTCAATCGAACCCAAAAGCTTTTTAGATGTTAAACAGATTTGTTTTACATAAATCGGGTGCAGAATCTGTATTTTACTAGTACTTATAATAAACTTCTCCCACTGGAAGTGGGATAATAATAAAGACTTTTGTTAGCATCCTATGCTTTCGTATGTAATATTAAACAATTTCCGGCGTACCCAAACACGAGATCACTACAAGAATGACAAATATCCATAATCGGATATTTTAGACTGTAAAAAATGATCTATCGAATAACTATCGATATCTTAAAATCCATAAATTTTTTTATTCAAAATCATTTAGAATTTCTATTTTCTCTCTCTCCATATATATATGTATATGAGCAGCTCAGCTGTGAGTCACAAATATATATAAGATAGTCATGTTCTTCCATAGCCCGCAAGGACCGAACAGTTGCCTGCTATTTACACAGCCGAAGTGCAAGCTCAGGCCGTCGCTCACTGCTTTTAGTAGATTAATGCTAATAGCAACTGAGAAAACGTTCGTTAACAGTAACCAATACAAGTAGACATCTCCATATAAATTGCAGAAAATACAAACTATATGAATAAAACTCATATTCTGCACTTCTTATGAAAATTCCCTACACAATGTTATAGGTTTAACCCATATTTGTTTCCATATATGTGGTGAAAAGGGGGTCTAAAAATTGTCCTTCATTCATTCAATCAAAAAAGCGCAAATTTTTTTTTTTTTTTTTTGAGTGGCTTGGGTTAAGTCAAGACGGCTGTCAGGCATAACGCTTAGCACACTTAGGCCACAATACGGCCCATTTCGATACCGTAGGATCTTAGAGAGCACTAGTTTAGTTTGTTTAGCGATGCGAACATTCTTCTACGCCTGATTTATTTCTTTCATTGGAATTGGGGTTTTACATGGTGGGTCCCAAACCCTACGCACAACCCTTTTAAGGCCTCGGATGGCTACTAATCTCGAAAGAATCCAGTGTCACTATAACTCGCCTCATACGGCAAACTTTGACCTGCATAGGTGATATTCTCTAGCTTCTAGCTCATAAGGTTGTTTAATACGCAGCTTACAAGTTGAAATAGGCATACTTGTCCCTTCTTCATCAAGAAGGTTAGCAGAAGTGCCCTCTCTGGCACTGCTGAGCCATCTCGTGCAGAGATCTGCGGCAGCTTTTTACCACTGACAAATTAGACGATATTACTATCACTGTAAATATTCATATTGCCCTTCCGGATTCCACCCAAATGCGGGTAGAGCTGCGATTCAAAGACCAGTCGTTTTCAATCCTGTGCTTGGCACCGTGAGATAGTGCCTACTACTAATGACTCAATGCCCTTCTCGATTGTCGAGTTACTAAGACATGTAAGTGCCATATTTATAACGAGCAGCTCGGCGTCGAAAACACTGCAATGGTTTGGAAGCCTGAAGCGCTGCCTGATGCCACCTCCAACCCGATTGTTCAGTTTAGAGCCATCCGTGAAGAAGGAGGTAGCGTCAGGGAGCCCAGCAATACCAGCAGATCAATCTTCCCGGTATGCTAGGAAATTCCGTTTCTGCTGGGACGAACGCATCTTCTCTTCTTAAAATAGTATCCGGGGCATCACTAGGCGTAGTGCAAAATGATCCTGTAATACATAGCTCTGTAGCATGCTGTATTTTGTTCAAAAGACTTCCTTTGCAAAGCAGGCTGCCATTTTGCGTGGCTTAAATCACCACAAAACATAAATTACCGCTATGTTTTCTAAACAACAAAATTTTCTAAGTTTTCGAGCTTAATCACTTTGAATATATTGTAGTATGTTCCAACTCTTTATATAGATTAAGTATTCTAAGTGCTACCCGTCTATTGCTTAAAATAATAGTTTATTTACTTTGCGATGTGTTAAAACGCCCAAACTGCCGTAAGACACAAAACTAAGACATTTTCAAAAGATTTGCGAGAAACTTCTTAACAAAACTAAAGTTTTTCATTTGATGATTTGAAAGGAAATTTTCCGCGACTTTATGCGCACGCTGTGCAACGACGTTGATCGACTGATAAAAAGAACTGCGCCGAAATAAAAATTATATACACAAAAGGCGGTCCAACTAAGCGTTCCGAGCGCGCAAATGAAGATGATGATGTACACTATACTTAGTATATATACTATGCTATTTATGTGGATATACATATATATATGTATTAGGGGCTTTATCAACGTGTGTGCCTCAAGCCGCCGTCTTCGTTGGGGTTGTGCTCGGTGTCATCGTTTGGCGCTGGAAAAGTGCAAAAAGTTGAGCTGATCCGCAATTGGGGAGCTGTTGGCGAGCTATACATGTGTCTAAACTATAAAATTCATTTAAATCATAATAAAATGTGCCGCTTAGTTTTCTTTCTTCTACTAACTTTGAGACTGTGTGCGAATTTTCTTGAAGCGCCGATAGTTAACATTTGTCGTCATCGAATTTAAGGGTAAGCGGTTAGACCCCGCTGTCCATCTGACTGTCTGTCTGTCACTGCATGCACATATGAAACCAGTTTCATATTTGTCAATTTGTACATTATTTGTTCATTTAGAGAAATCTGTTTAACCCTTTTTATTTATACACATAATTACATGCATACATAATATACACGATGCGTTGTGGCATGAAGTCATCTGACAATTTTGTTTAAACAATTTTAGAAATTCACTTAAATCATATAATGATTGATCGACGATTGTAAATGTCAATTTTAGTTTGCGTTTTGTCTGTGTGCCGAATTTGCTGACGCTTTTTGTCGAGTGTCTGTTTTGTCGAGCTTTTATTATTATATTCTTGTTTTTATTGTGTTTTAATCATAACGTTTATTGTTTGTGTGCTGTAGACCATATTGTGCGACGCGGTTTCCCACGCCTTCTGGCCAAAACAATTTGCTTCATTTTGGCTACACTGAGTACTTTGACACTGTCACATTTAGAATAATACAGTGATAGACTCACATAGATGCATTTTCGACATACATTGGGACCAGAAAGTTTTCGGAAATTGTAAATAAAACGCAAAATTTTTAATCTTCATCGATATTTATTTTGTCTGCTTCAAAATATGTCACTTTTGAAGCGATAAGCGAATCATTAAAACATGCCTTGTAGGCGTCTCGGCCGGTATGTCCTTCAGCACCCTCAGCGAATTTTCTTTTATGGCCTCAATTGTGTCGAAACGGTCGGGAGTGGCAACTTTAGTTTTGGAAACATTGAGAAGTCTTTTGGGGCCAAATACGGCGAATACGGTGCTTGATCGATGATATTCAATGAGTTTTTGGTCTTATAATCATTCACAATTACAGCTCGATGACGCGTTGACGTCCTGCAAAATCCCTAAGTTGTTGGCCCACAATTGCGGCCTTTTACTACGAATTTTTTCACGTAAACGCCTCAAAACGTTCTAGTAATAGTCGTCTTTATTGACGTCTGGTTGTTTGGTATGAACTCCGCGAACATAAAAAAAAAACGATGAGCATCATCTTGATTTTTTAAGGGCTTTGGCGTGGTTTTTTCGGTTTCAGTTCGTTTTTCTGCTTCCATTACGATAATTGCTGGCTTTTTAGAATGTCCTATTCATTGCTCCATGTCTCGTCACCAGTTACGATGCGTTCCATGAATGTGGGATCGAAATTAGCACGAGCCGAACAGCGATGCGTCTCATGCCCAAATTTTCGCTGCTTAGAAATGTGAAAATGATCTAAATTTGAGTATCGTAGCTGCATTCCACTTAAGATCCCTTTTCACTTAAGCGCTCTCATGCCCAAATTTTCGCTGCTTAGAAATGTGAAAATGATCTAAATTTGAGTATCGTAGCTGCATTCCACTTAAGATCCCTTTTCACTTAAGCGCTCTCTATTGTTTGATTTAAAAGTTGGCTTTATATAGCGAATTGCACACTTAACTGCATCAACGCCATCTTTAGGCTGTTTTGGGTACAAAATTTGTACAGTTGTTTGCTATTCAGAGAATCTATCATCTCTAAATACATAACAGAAGCTCCGAAAATTGGTAAAATCAAGTCAATTACAGTCTCTACAATTATATTATAAAGCAATGTCAAATTCATCAGAAAGGTCAACCGCCAAAATGTAAAAAAGGAGGATGTATGTGCTACTTCGATGGTTGATTTTTATTTACTCTTTATATATATATTAATCTCCTTATCGATGTTGGTTATTGTAATTGGAAAATCTAAAAATCATCGATATTTTACATATTTTCCAAACTCCGTTGCCATATTATGCAAAAAAAAGTGCATATATGATGTGCTCCTCAATGAGGAATTTAGCAAAGCTCAGCACAAAGTGCTTTTGTTTGTGGTTATGTAATACAACAAGAATTTGGATAACGTCAACGCATCGTAGCTACAACTTCTAAAGTACAGCCTTGATACCAACAGATAATTGGATCTTTTAAGAGAGAGTAGCGATAAATCCTAGTGTGTAAGCAACTGGAAGCAGGCGATACTTTGAAGTCATTCAAGCAAACTATGTCACTCCTGAAGGCTTTGCAATAAGTTACAGAAACGTAGGATCGGGAAAAAAAGGTTGTATTTCTTCAAATTTCACAAGTAGCGTCGGGGCCAATAGCAGAAGAAAAGGTTGCAGGTGAACAAGTCAGGGATACTGTTGTACTGTACAATGTTGTATGTAACAGGCAGAAGGTGGCTTGACAGATCATATGTTCCATGGGCAAAAATGATCAGGAACAATAGTCGAGTCGATATAAGTATGTCCGTCTTTCCGTCCTTCCGTATGAACTTCGAATTCTCAAACACCATAAAACGTAGAGGCACAAAAAGTTTACCAAAAGCTGCGCATTTTATACAAGCAAATGAACTTTGTCGAATCATGTCGATATCTTGACCTCTTTCCCCGTGAGATATTTTCGCGGTGTACACCCACATCATAAAAGTTATCCAATTGAAATTTGGCACAGTTATGCACAGTCTTACTGTGCATGTGCAAGGATCGGATAGAAACTTTAAAAGAAATAGGTAATAATGTATAAATTTTAGGGCACTCCTTCTATAAACGTTAACAAAATTTTCCTTTTTCAACTATGTTAAGGTTAACATTTATGTTAAAACCAACAAGTTTGCTACGAAAACTCATGTTAAGCTCTTGAACCCAACATTTTTGGCATATTGCCGAGTTAAACCCCTACCCCCCGCAATGCGATTACCTTAATACTTAATTTGACAATAGAGATATAGCGACTTGGGTGGAACCTGAGCTTGAAGCGATTTTGAGTATTGATCAATCTTATCAATTGGCTTAGTCGTTAGTCCACTTAATGTTAAAAATTCCTAAATGATAAGTAATAATAAGTTTTTTTTTCTCTTTAAGCTAAACTCTCCCAATTGACATTATATAAAATGCTTAATAAACTGCAAACAAGCAATAACAAGTATTGCCTAAATTATGCAAAATTGCGGCGTTTCCTTATCCATAAACATGCACCGGTTTTAGCCAGTGCAAATAGCAGTAAATTGCTTAAAACCTGAATCATTTCCTAGTATTGATAAGCTATTGAAAGGTAAAAATTTTCCTGCTTTACCGTCAACATTCTGTTAATTTACAGCGTCTAACATAATTGCATACTAATTGGCTGTTAAATTGCAGTGACGGGTTAAAGCTGCGTTCAGACGCGACATTTCAATTTGTTGATATACATATATCAATATTTTTTAATTTTTTATCAAAAATAATTATTGGCAATCAGCCAGCATAAAACTTAAGCTATAATCCAATAGGTAACAAAAAATAAACGTAATTGCTACACACTATTCAGTAGTGTGGTCTATGGTAAAATTTTAAATAATAGCTAAATTAATAATTCTAATACAAAAAAGTATTTACAAAATTTGGTTTAAATGTTGAAATTCATTGGAAATCTGCTGATTCATCTGCTGATTGTTGCGGTTCGTCAGACTTGGATGGCACAATACCAAGTTGACATTATTAAACTCTTGTAGAGTATGCTCTTTTTTCCTGGTGTTTCTGCCCAGCAACCACTCCATTTTGGCAATCTTTTCCCTTCACCTTGCGGTGATAATTTTAATGTGCTGAGCCCAGTTTAATTTTGCGTCAAGGTGGATACCAAGGTAGGGGTGCGATGGTTTGCTGGGAATTATCTCCCCGTCTCAATTTATTGGAGGGCATAGATCTTCGCTCAATACAATTCTTATGGAACACATACATCTTTGGTCTATTATTTTGTTGTCTTGAAAACAATTTTGAATTATGTGTGCAATGTACAGAAAAATTAAGCTATTTTTAAGGGGCAATGAACTTGGTTTGTTTCGTTTATAAATGTATGCTATATATAGGCTGAGCATTTGCTAACCACCTATTATATAAATCTGATCACCATCGTTTTTAAAAGAATCTAAGGGGATATGGTAGATCAGATTTGGGTTAAGTGTTATTGCTTGATTGCCAACAGAAGTCAATGTTGGTGATACGAAGTTCGTAAGCAGCGCTTCAAACGCAGTTGGTATAAGACCCTGCAGCTACACAATTGAGTTGTTAACTATTTCCTTTTATATGTCATATTTTAGTCATTCTGACTGATCTGATTTTTTATATACGATGTCCTTGAATTTAAAAAAATTTGTTTAATAAATTCACTTTTTGATGAATTAGATCGTTTGAAAATAGTTTACTAAAACACATTTTTATTTACAATAACAAAAGAATTAATCACACTAACTGATCTAAGTATATGATATGAAGTCGTGAGGCATATTACAGTAAATAAGTTAATTCTTATTGTTTATTGCTTATCAGCAGCTGAGTTAATAACACAGTTTGTTGCATTGTTGCAATCTCATAACAAAGTAATAATGAAAAAAAAAACCTGAATGAACTAAGATTTTGAAGCTCACGGGCCAATATACCATTGTTGGTTTGTTTTATGTACAAAAATTGGCATTTAATTTCTACGTTTTCTAACCAATGTTGCATATAGGCAAGATTGAGTTTAAAACATGCTATAGGAACAGCTTAACACTTTTCGATCATAAATTTCCATTTTATCTAGTAAGTTGCATTTTTTGAATAGTTTAGAAGATTTTTGTTTGGTAATCGAAAAAATTTGTGTTTTATAACTTCACGTGAAATCACAACTTAAACACCGTCCACACCCGAAACTTTCCAAAAGTATAAGTATATATCTTTACATAAGAATACACAAAAATGAACAAACAATGAGACAAAATCAAGAAAAAGCAAAAAAAAATCTACGTATCGGTTTTTTCGGCTTTGGCAGCGGTCCTGAAAGGGTTAAATGTGCTTCGTCTGAACACAGCTGCTACATAATTTCCCTTAATTGGCTGTTAACTTACATTACAGTTTATAATTGACTGTTGCTGCAGCACTTCGTCTAATCACTGTTATTTAACAGCAGCGCGTGCTTAGTATTGCCCGCGGACATTTTTAACATTTCCATTAATTAAAAACACGTACAATTCGGATTTTAACTTATATTTATTGTAATTTACATCACACCTTAAAATCACTGGCATTTCACACTAAAAAAAAGTAACGGTGTTAATTATTGGAAAATCGCATGCAACGATTTGTTGCAGTTGTTTGTTGGGCCTTTAAATTGTTTAACGACTTTGCTATTAGCTATTTACATTGTTGAGTAGGGACAGGAAACTCTCTGTGAAAAAACTCATGACCAAACAATGAGCGCCTCGAGCGCGAGCTTTAATAAACGAATTTCGATTGTCTAATATATTAGCCATAGTACTATTATTATATTCCAAAATAATTTGCAACTATTTACTATTTTCAGCTACTATTCCCCTTGCAATTCAGTGAAATGCTGGGCAAAGTTGATGTCGTGGCCAATGTGGAGGGCGGTGGCCCATCCGGTCAAGCCGGCGCTATACGCTGGGGCATTGCAATGAGTTTGCGCAGTTTTGTTGATCAAGAGATGATTGAATCTATGCGTTTGGGTAAGTGTCGTTTAGCGCTGGAACGCTACAAACGGTCAGACATGCTCTTATTTTGACTAATTGTTTGTATTCCATATAGCTGGCCTACTGACACGTGACTACAGAAGACGTGAGCGCAAGAAGTTTGGACAGGAAGGCGCACGCCGCAAGTTCACGTGGAAGAAACGCTAAGCGGCTCGATTTGACGGCCAAGTACAAAAGCTTTTAAGTGCGCATTATCTGTTCAATAAAACTCTATTAAATGCTAATTATATAAAACTGGAAACTTCTGCTTATGATTTATGGCTACTACATTTGGTTCAGTGGCTTCAGTCCGAGCAGTTCCATGCCCTGTTTAAGCGTACGCTTGGCCGCCTGGAAAAGTAGCAGACGCTGAGCTTGCTTATGGGCACAGGTTTCTTGCTTTACAGGCAATCGTTTCAAGGCGCGACTGGTGGCATTGCTGTAAAGAAAAAGATTGAAATTGTTTAATTCAATGTGCAATTCAACTTTTTTCAAGATGCTCTAAAGCAGAAAAAAGATCCGACTTATGTAAGACACTGTTTAAAGCGTACTTTATTTATTACGCACCATAATCCAAACAAATAAGTGACTAACACGCACGCCTCCAGCTGCTCCTTAGCCTGCCATACGCACTGCTCAAAACGCGCCAAATCATACAAAACAGCTAGTGCATCCGGCTCCTGTGCAAAGTGCGCCCAAGATGGTTCTATATCCGCCAGCGGTACATGAGCAAAATTGAAAAGTAAACTATGTAGTCTACAATGTGTATATTGCAGCTTAATGCCCGTATCTCCATTCACTTGCAATGCCAACTGCCAATTAAACTCATGATCCCGCTGCCGGCGCTGCTTTAATACATTGACTAGGACTGCAGAGATGCCCAATATATCACAGACATGCTCATCATCCAAACTGCTGTTGCTTTTGGTGGCTACAGATGAAAAATATTTAAAAATAAGTACAGAGACCTTTGCTAACGCTCACTTACTAACGCTGGCAGCGCGCTTTTCGCGCATTATGTCACGTGCCTCATCCAGAACATCGCGTAGAAAAATGGTATTGCCCTGTCGCGTGCTCATGCCATGTATGCGTCCGAATTTGACATGCTTTAATTTTTCCATACTCAGCTCAGCCTTAAGCGCCGCTGCTGTCTTGAACACAGCATTGAAATGATCAGTTTGGCTGTTATCCACCACATAGAGTATTCGTGAGAATTGCAAGCGCGAGTGCCGCTCCAGCAATGCGGCAATATCACGAGCCAAATACAATGTGGAGCCATCACTTTTAATGACAGGCACTCGACGTTCATCTACGACAACGATTTCACGTCCATCCTGTTCGCGTTGCAACAACTCGGCGGCTCTGAGTTGCTCAAGAACTTCACTTATTTGACGCTGCGAATACTGCGATTCCCATTCGTAGCTGTCAAAGTGTACGCCCAGACGCTCATAGATTCCTGCAAGCTCTGCTATAGTGTATTTACGATATTCTTGCCACTGGCTGGTCATTGCAGCATTCTCGCCTGTTTCCATTTCTGCAAATATGTTGCGGGCACGTTGAAAAAGCTTGGCATCCTTGTCTGCTGCTTTGTTGGCCGTAACATAGGCATTGTATAAGGCTTCAATGGGCGCTGCGCGCATCTGTGCATCATTTACACCGGTTAATTCCACGCCCAGTGCTAATAAGCCAAATTGAGTACCCCAGTCACCAAGATAATTAAGCCGCGTAGTGCGATAACCCAAATGCTCATGTAAATTGGCCAGCACATTGCCTATGATCGTAGAGCGCAGATGACCCACATGAAAAGGCTTGGCTATGTTTGGTGAGCTGTACTCCACAACAATGTGTTTCTTTTGCGCATTCGTCTTAGCCTTCGGAACTTCGGCTTGCAGCAAGTGTGCTGTAAAGGCATCGGGCTGCAGCTTAAACTCCACTTTAGCTGCATTGCGTCCCGCGCTAGGCACAACACGCACCTCTTCTATATAAGTAGCATCAAAGTTAACGGCTTTGACAGATTCCAATAGCTCCCGCTCCTGTTGTGCAACCAAAGCCGGCAGGTTCCATTGTAGCATTGGCTGAATGTGGCCATTTTGTTGCTTTTTCGAGGGCACTTCAAGTGAATGGTAAATATTCTTTACTTGCGGCAGTTGCGTTAACTAAAAAACTGCTTTTAATTAATTTGTTTTGTTAAATTTCATTGTTACAAATTACCCGCTCACAAATTGCACGCCGTATACGGCTGGTCATTGTAACAATTAACAAAGTGTGGCAACGCCAATGCAGTAGTGTTGTAAAGCAAAAGTGCACAATCAGCTGTAGGCTAGTGTAGGCATTGCGGAATGCACAAAGCATTTGTTATTTTTCAGCTTGGTGTTATTTATAAATTCTGCGGATTAAAATGCACCAAGCTTATAATGTACATTCCGTTTTAAAAGAGGGCGTACAAATAGAGTCCATAGCTGCTTATGGTAGGTAAAATTATAAAAAAAGTGATCAGTTTTTTATAAACCTTTATTTTTATTAGGCAATCATGTCATATTGGGCACCCGTAGCGGTCAGCTCATCATGTACTCCGTGGATGAGAAGACTGGTGTGGATATGCTCATGTTCAATAAGAACTTTAGCAGAAAGGCCATTACACAAATGGAAGTGATTGCTGCTGAGAATTTGCTTTTTGTGTTGACCGACAACATGATTCATGTCTGTGATATCAGTCGTGTTGAGAGCAATTTCGCATTCATACACAGTTCAGCAGATACCAAAGGCTGCAGCCTCTTTGCTGTGGACGTTAGTACGCCCAAGTCTACGACTGGCGAGTTAGTCACTGTCATACGCGTATGTTGTGCCATAAAGAAGCGTCTACAGTTTTATTATTGGAAAATGAATGCTCTCCAGTCACCATCATATGGTATTGAACTTAAGGAAGTACCGAAGGCACTATGTTGGCTTGATGATGTAGTGTGTGTGGGCTACAAAGATGAATATGTCCTTTATAATGTAAGCATAGTAAAAAATCGCTTACATAAAGCATTTATAATGTAGAATTATAACAATTTGTCAACTACAGATAGCATCCAATCCACCAGAAAAGCATGATCTCATAGAGACATCTTCTAGATTCAGCATGGATCCTTGCATTTGTATCATACGCAATAATTTGCTTGGCGTCTCAAAGGATGATTTCCTTGTCGCCATTGATCCCCTTCAATATATCAAGCCAAAGGATTCTAAGCAAGCTGTCGCGGAAGCTGGCTTAGATAATAAGAACACAGTTATGCCTGTAACCTGGAGTAGTCCATTGTTGAACTTGGGTAATTTGTAAATTATACTATATTATTCATTATGATATACTTTCTCTTATATACATAGTATACGACGAGCCATATGCCGTGGGTCGCATTAACAGCACTGTTGAAGTGCGCAGCTTGGTCGGCACGAATACTCTAGTGCAAAGCATACCCGAGTTACAAAAGACCAAGTTTCTAGTACGCTCTGAAAAAGGCACCATATTTGCAGCTGCCGCATCTGAGCTTTGGTGCATTCGATTGGTTGACATACCAACACAGCGTCAGCAATTGCTACAGCAAAAAAAATTCCAATTGGCCATAGAATTGACGGTATGTTTGCTGTTCCAATTGACTAAGCAAAACATTCCTAATCCATGTTCTAAATTACTAGGAAATCTCCGACGAACATGTCGAGGTAAAGGCCCAAACTTTACGTGAAATACACATGCTTAACGCCAAGGATCTTTTCATCAAAAATCAATTTTCTGAAGCAATGAAGGAGTTCGAAAAGGCGGCCATTGATCCATATGATGTAATACGTTTGTTTCCCTCTTTGGTGCCGGAAAAAAAGCCCACTCTAGATGATGCTACAGTGCCTTCGGTCAATGTTCCACAAATGGAAGAAAGAGATTTGGAGAATGCACTTATGGCGCTGATAGAATTTCTTGCTCGCGCACGCCAAAAGGAAGTGGTCAAACTTCGTGATACCAAGAGCACCTCCAAGTCGTTGCTCGAAATCATAGACACCACGCTACTTAAGTGTTACTTGGAAATAAATGATTCCCTGGTGGCTCCGCTATTGCGTCTGAAGCAATGCCATTTTGAGGAGTCCGAGAAATCGCTTAAAAAATTTAATAAAATATCGGAGCTTATTATACTTTATCAATCAAATGGCAAACACGAAAAAGCTTTGAAACTGCTCAAGTCCCAGGCGAGCGTTGAGGGTTCCGTGTTGCACGGCCGCAAGCGCACAATACGTTATTTGCAAGATCTTGGCGCGGATCATTTGCCGCTTATATTTGAATTTGCCGACTGGGTTTTAAAGGAGAATCCACAAGAGGGTATGACCATATTTACAGAACAACTTATTGAAGTGGAGAATCTGCCTCGTGCCAAGGTCTTGGACTTTTTGGTAAGCAAGCACAAAAGCTTGGTTATACCCTATTTGGAGCATATTATCCACGTCTGGGATGATAATAACACGCTGCGGCACAATGCCTTGATCAAGCAGTATCGTGAGCAGGTGCAGCGTCTAATGGAACAAAATACGCAGGGGTGAGTCTTGAGGACCCACAAATAACAGATAACAAATATTAACAAAAGGTGTTTTTCTTGCAGCCAGCCAACTCCGGAACTGAAGCCACTGCGCGAAAAGCTTTATAAGCTGCTGAATGAATCAAATAGCTATTCACCCGATCGCGTGCTCGAAGACTTTCCTGCCACTGTGCTGCTGGAGGAACGAGCGCTGATATTGGGTCGTCTACAGAAGCATGAAAAGGTGCTGGCCATTTATGTTCAAGTGTTGGGGGACATTGACAAGGCAAAGGCTTACTGCGAAGCAAACTATGAACATGACACGGATATTTTCCATACGCTCTTGAAGACTATCTTAAGTCCTATAACACAGCCGCCCTATGAGGGCCTCAAAATGCATCCTGATTTTCTGGTACCCAATCGTGAGGTGGCTTTGGACATACTTAACAAATATGCCACCAAAATCAATCCATCAAAAATATTTGCAGTAAGTTATAAAAAAGACAACATTTACTTAACCTTAAGTTTTGCTTCTGTGCATTCCAGTACCTTCCCGATGATCTGCCAATGCAGCAGCTGAGAAACTATTTGGAGAAGGTTCTTCGAAAGCAATTGGCCGAGCACCATCAAGCTCAAATTATGCGAGGACTTTTGGAAGCGGAACTATCGCGCCTCAAAGAAGCTGTTGCCCAACAAGAGCAAATTAGTTTCGAGTTGAACGAATCCAGCTTATGTCCAGAGTGTAAGAAACGCTTTGCCAGCCAAAGTGCCTTTGTTCGTTATCCCAACGGGCAGGTAGTGCATCTAGCTTGTCATGATCGCATTGCACGCGCAGCCTTGCAATCATAAGCAACTATATTTAAAATACTTTTTTTATATACAACATAAACTAATCGCTTGTGATATGATTGTGGACAAGTGGCTAAGCCCAAGTACGCATAGTATATATATATATATATGTATTTTATCCTATATACAATTGTATTTTACATAAATGTTTGTTTAGGCGGTCTCCTCGCTGCCATCGAGCAGACTGTCGCCACCATCTAAAGAGTCATTGCATATAGATAAATCCGATTCGGAGGGTGCACGACTCATTTCACCACGCTGTGGCAGTGATTGCTTGCTGTCCTCATTGTCCTCCAGGCTGGGCGAGGACATGACTGTGGCGGCCGCATTGGACAACTCGCTGGCTGGCATAGCAGACGTGACCGGTGTGGTGTTTGTTGTTGAACCAGGCAATTGACCTTGCCGTATAAGCGCCAAACGTTGCTGTGTCAGTTCTAAATGATGTTTACGCCATTTGATGCGCCGATTTTGAAACCACACCTTGACCTGCGCCTCTGTCAACTGCAGCGTGTGCGCCAAGTACAAGCGTTCTGGTCCAACCATATACTGCTGACGTTCAAATTCCGCCTCCAGGCTTTCCAGCTGCGAAGCCGTAAAAATGGTGCGCACTCGTTTGTTCTTCAGGGCGCTTTTCTTATTAGACTCTGTGAAGCAGTTGAAAAACAGAAGTGCACAAATAAATTTTGAGTTAATCAAAGTTATACAAATAGAGCTTACCCGACTTGAGCTTCTCGCGTTGAAAGTTAAGCGAAGCTTGCTGCGCATGATGTTGATGTAGTTGTTGTAAGCTCTGCAGCGCCGAAGGAGCGCCTACGCTTGCGGCAGCAGCAACGGCAACAGCCGCAGCAAAATTGGCGCGCTGATGTGAATGGCTGCCATGTTGCTGCTGCATTGATGGTAAATATCGATTAACCAGGGCTGGAGCGGCATTGCTGCCGCTATCACAATTGAAGTTATTTACATTTTGGCTGTTATTATTGTTGTAATTGCTATAGCACTTGCTATTGTTGTTATCCTGGTCAATGACATCGACAGCGGTGTCAATGCAGCCAACGCTGCCGCCGCCATTAAGTGACAAATTAATCGCATTATTATAATCCTTGCGTTGGCTTTCAATGGCGCTCTGTTGCAAACCCAAAATGGCGGCTATTGTAAACGACTTGCCCACATCGAGGGAGGTATGCGCTGCGGCCGCCTCTATAAGATGCGCATGCGACGTCGCAGTTGCTGTCTGCTGTTGCTGTTGTTGATGTGTGTGATGGCTTTGATGGTGCTGGTGGTTGTTGCTCTGTGCTTGTGTGTGTGCGGGTGTGAGTTGCTCTTGAAGTGGGTGTTGCTGTTGCTGCTGCTGCTGCTGCTGCTCCATTTGATATGAACTTTGACCGGCTGTCGCTGCTGCTGCCGCCGCTGCAGCGGCCAATGCTGCCGTTGGCAATCCATGCGGTTGCACAACGCCATGATGACCATGGCCATGTGCCGCATTCGCTTGTGTGTTATGCAATGCCAAAAAGTGTGACAAAGGATTTGCGTGATATTTGGAAGGATTCTGCAACATGCTTCAAATTTGACACTTGTCGCTTAACACTTTGTTGCCTGCTTGGCTGCTCCTCTACTACTATGTCTGGATTGTGGCTGCTGTTCGGTTCGTCTTCGAGTGCACGCTCTGGAAATTGCACATAAAACACAAGAGAAATGTTAATTGTCTGGCTAATGTCAACGACTTGCTCTACACTATTGTCTCCTGAACTGATGATGATAATGTGCAGCAATTAAGTGGCAATGTGGTCAGTGCTTAACCAGGTATGGCAGGCGTGAAATCTGAGCATGCTACATAGTTATGCAGCGTGAAGTAGACACAGATATGGAGACACAAATATATGCATATACGGGTCATCTAAGGAACTAAACGGCTGGCATAACATCCGTTTAGAACTTGCTTGCAAATCCCAAGCATACAATTGACAAGAACAACAACAACTATAAACATTTGCAACAACAGGTTAAGCAGCTAGCTGCAAATGACCACAAACACACACATGCTCATATACGCACTCCAGCCAAGTACATTTACTTAATTGCAATCGTCTCTGCCTCTCCTGCACTTACTCTGGACTCTTCTGTCTCTGAAAATTTGATACCTTAATTGAGACTTTGTCACTTTGGGCCAGTTTGGTGCATTATTGCTTGGCTTCGGCTTGTTTGGCCACTAATGTTGTTGCAGTTGTTGTTATTGCAAATATGTAGCACATTGGCAACAACAGCGACATATATGCATGTGTTTATTTGGGTTATTCTTGGTTACATTAAAATAATGAAATGGGCAAGTCTTTTAGTTGAAGAGAGTTGGGGCTTTATTAAGTCATTTAGGCCAACAAATTTAAAGGTTAACGAGCATCAGAGTATGAAACCTTTGAGTTTAACTTTGACATTGGCTAACATAACCAAGAAAGCCAATCAAAATCTTTTTTTTTGGTGGCTCCACAGAAAATTATAGATTAATAAATTGATTAGAACTATAAAAATAGTTAGGAATTTGGGTGGTAATTTTGCTCTGAAAAATTGTTTAACAAGAGATTGTAGACGTAGATAAAGGCTGGCGCGGCTTGGTGGCTGGTTTCAGTGCCGCTCGGGCTGCTTCTTTGATGCTTTCCTTGTTCTTCAAGCGGTCTTCTAAGCTTTCCTAAGCTCTCTTATAGGCATAAACTCTGATTATAGTCAAGTCTTATATACTGGACAATAACTTGTTTGTAGATAAATTATCAAGATTGACTCGGGTTGCGATTAACCATGTTCTCCCGTTAAACAAGGACGAAAACCAAATGTTGCGCATACGATACATAAAAACTAAATCCACCATCTTACATTTTACCTCAATGAAAGGCTCTTGGTTAAAATATAACTTTTCCGGTCAAGTTGGGGTCCCTGATTTCTAGCAAGAATTTCTAATTATTGCTATTAGATATTTCGCGAGTAGCGATGTCAGCAAATCTCATATTACTTGCGAATAGGAGCTAAAATTACTGAGTAATATGAAATCTATATTGAAATTTGTAAAATAGCGATAACTCGAAAACTGGTATAGAAAATCAAAAACAGAAAAACAAACTCTTTTGACCAACACTTTTTGTAAATGAGCTGCGGCCAATAAATATGTGTTTTAGCTGCAATTTCTGACAAGTACATCATATTGGTGTGTTAAGTTTCAAGTCACTAAACGGAAATAGATGCATGTGATTTTAGCAGCGATGACGAAGAACAAGACAAAAATTATGTGCCCATAGAAAGTAGTGATTGGTTCATAAGTTAGACGACACACAGTGGCTCCAACTGACTTCTTTTTCGGCAAAAATCACCTTATCTTCTTCTAAAAACGGTACAAAAGTTCGATATTCGACGTATTATCCTCTCACCTATAAAATGTGCTTATTGCTTAATAAATAGTTATAATTTTGAAAATCTGTTGGCAAGATGTTTGGAGAATATTTTGATCCATACTTTTTACGAGGACGATTTATTGCAAAATAAGCACAATGTAGAAAATGGAATTTCTCCAGGACAAGACATTTACAGTGAATAACACGCTATGACTCTAACTAGTTTTCATCCTGTCGTCGACTTTCGACGACTTAATAAAATAGTGTAAGGGAAATTTTCAATGCTTACTGGAATAAAAACATTCAACTCAATTTTTCCCTATCTAAAACACAACGTATCCAAGGTGAAACTTATATTCGGCAACCGCAGGCAGTTTATCTTTCGACTGGTATAGGTTTTACCTACAAAAGTTGCGTTATTGAGAAGCAATCGGTACCACACTGAATTTTTGCTTAGCGTATTTATATATAGCGTTCGCCTTGCCGTCGACATTAGACGACTGAATACAGCTGATTACGAAGAAGTAGAAAGTAGAAATGAATACAAGAAATAACAACTTTTGTGTGTACAATGTATTTTGTTGTTGTTTTTTTCTAACGTATGAGGTACATATTTTACCTCAAATCAATTTTTATCTGAGTAAAACGCAACGTGTCCAGTTGAAACTTCCATCCTGCAAACCGCAAGCATTTTATCTTTCGAATGGTATGGGTTTCATCCGAATATTTTACGTTATTGCGAAGTTATCGGTACCACACTGAATTTTTGCTTAGGGCATTTATATATAAAATGTTTTTCTTCTAGCTCCTACAAAATGGGAAGTTACCGTAGAAAAATCGTTACTTCGTACGTAAGCGCACTACTAAATTTGTAACTCGATCAACTTTTAACCGATTTTTGATATCTTTATGAATATCTACAGTAGTGTGAAACGACATGCATTTTTATGTATAGAGTTGGGCTATCCACAAAGATTTTCCTTAGCTTTTCTTCCCGACTCAAGGTCCAACTCAAGGTGGGAGCAAAAAAGAGATTGTGTTGTCTTCTTTCACTTTTAATGGCACCATCAGGAGCAATAGCGTAAATTTTATGCGGTCCATGCACACAGCAATCTTAGTGTATCGCAGAAGCTTAATGTATTTTAAATTTTGAAAATATCTTTGCTCCTTTGAAAGTTATGTATGTTGTCGATAAGAAGTCAAATGGCCACCCAGTGCGAAGTAGATGATGAAAAAAACCCGAAACCGTACCGGTATAAATATATCTGTTTCAATTCGGTCATTTCGGAAAAACTATGACGCTTAACGGTTATTGTTTATTCTAAAAAGAACTTATTTTGATTACGCTATGGTTGCAGTTTCAAAATTCAATCGTTTTTTTTTGGTTACGGTACCGTTACGATTACGGTTTCAATGTCTGTTCTAAAGCAACATATCTTTTCCGTTAAATTTGGGATCGCTCATTTTGAATGCGAAAATCTTTTTGAATTATCTAGAACGATTTACCAAATATCATCGATATTTCGAGTAACATAAAGTTTGCTGACTGCGCAACTTTACAGGAAGACGCTCAGGTACTAAATCCTTGGGTCAGATGCTTTACTCTTTGGAAGAACTTCCTAACGTCATACCTACTCCTGCACATCTCGATTACCTCTCGCTACTCCTTTTCCTGGTTGCGTTTTTTACGTCTGAAAATGCGCCTCTCTGTCTTCCTCATCTCCCGATAGTCGTCTCGCAAAGATCGCTTAGCAGTCGACTGCAGTGACCTTCTATAGGCGGCGTTCTTAACTGCAGTGGCTTGTCGACATTCTCGATCGTACTATTGGTTCCTCGCCCGTGGGCATTGGGAAGCAAGGACGATCTCAAAACTTCGAATTTTTTTAAATAGCGATAACTCGAAAACGTTGCTAGAAAACCTAAAACGATCAGTGACCCCAAATTTACCGGAAAGGTATGGTTTAGCCATAGGCCTTTCAATGAACTTAAATTTGTTGCATAGTGTAATTGCCCATGTCAAAATAGCACATACAAAAACTTAATGCCTTTTTTTGTGGGAACATAATCTCAGTACAGGAAGAAGATCAGTTCAGGCAATCGATTCTGACGTCATTAATAGGCATTTCCATATCAACTTATCAAAAAAAAAAAAAAAAAAAAATTGTTTAAAGGTGATAATAATGTTGCTTCTTTTCCTTCAACGAAGATTTAATGGATGATACCATTATTCTTAAAAATTGAGCAATCCAGGCCAATGTGCCTTCTAGCTAGTAATGGGCCATTTTCACTCGAAGAGCCATCTTTTCCACCCCAAATATAAACTAATTTAATAAGACATTGAAGGTGACTAATATTCCATTATTTCTTTTATAGATCGTTTATTGATGAAACCTACAGCTATTCGTACAAAGTTTTAAGAATGCGTATTTTACTCTAATCTTTTGCTAATATTCAGTTCTTTCCCACAAAATACAATCAATCTTTAAACCGTTTCGCTTAAGAATCGGTTGGCTCATTTGTGGATCTATTTCAACATAGCGCTTACAGCGCTTTAGCTGGTGCAGTTGATGTCGGCAACCTCGTCATCCGTTTTCTGCGGCATTGCAAGAATCTAGGCACTATAATCTTACCGATGGATGACAACTTTTATTCTTGATATATATATATTAGTTAAATTTTTACATAAAATAAAGCTGAAAAAAACTAAATATACTTTCAATTTTTTCCCGCAATCTAGAGGGAAAAAGCTTAATTGACAACACTGGGTATGCAAAAAAACAGATTGAATTTGGAAACCGTAACCGTACCGTAATGGAAATAAATGTTTTTAGAAACACCGATAATAACCGAATTGAAACCCTTATATTATACCAGTACGGTTACGGTTTTATTCTTAACCAGGCTTACATTTTTTTTATTTTATTGTGCTTTACATTCCGATATTCAAAGAAGCATTATCATCTACGTCGTACAGTGTGGCAACCTGACTTCTTATCGGCAACATTCATAACTTTCGAAGGAGTGAAGCTATTTTTAAAATGTAAAAATACATAGAATTTCTTAAAATACTGCGATACACTACGATTGCTGTGTGTGTGAGCCGCATTATAAGAACGATACTGGTGCTTCTGCTGGTGCCAGAAAAAGTGAAACACTAGACAACACAATCTGTTTCTTGCTTCCACTTTTTTTTATAGTTCTCTTTTGGAACTGTTGTCAAAAGAGCATGAAAGTTCTAGAGTGGAATCCTTGGCCGTTTCATTGAGTCGACTTGCTGAAAAGTGACCATTCTTAAGAGAGTGCATACATGTGCCTAGTTTTTGCCCTTTCTTTTTCTCAATTTCGGCTACGAGCGAGTCGGTTTAACAGGCACAGCAACACAAACAGCATCACACCTACACTGCCTTGAAAATACTCGCTTTTCAGCAACAATTTCTGACGGTACAGGATTCCATTCTATTGCTTTCATGCTTTTTTTTGTATAGGAACCGGTCAACCGAAACAATTATCGATGAATCGAATTAAAATCGATATTCTTGCAAAAAGAAATCCTAAATAAAAACGTTTAGCGGATCAGTAGTACCGCTACTACCGTAATCGTAACCGTATCCGAAATAAGTCTCGGTTTGAATCCCTGACAATTATAAAAATAGCAGCATAGGAATGTTTTATGGATTCTTAAACTCTAACCACTCTACATAGCACTTTTGCAAATGTTTTAAGTACAATCAAATCGAAACAAAGCGGTAACTCAAAGGTGATCCTGAACCGAAGAACCCTCTCCTAAACCAACAAATCTTACTTTCTCAATTTCTTTAAACAATACAACAATCCAGACGAAAAAAGCTCTATATAGCAGCTGCTACTGTATGCAGTTACTTCAACGTTTTGGCAGAGTTTAACTTAAAACTGAATGTTAACACACCTTTTAAAATTGTTAGTTCTAGGTTTAATTTATGTGCTTGAAACGCGTAGTCCAGAAAATACTCGATGGCACAATAAATTGTTATATGTTAGTTTTTCATAATAATCGCATTTTATATTTTGGCTTCACTACACTCACTTATTGACAAACGTCTTTGCCGACGGCAAAATTGTTTCGAATATTCATAGCATACAATTGCGCGCTTTTTAATTGCACTGCGAGCACTTGCCACATGCGAACGCGAACGTGCTGCAAACTCAACTGAACTCAAAACTCAATGGCCGTAAATTTTTTACAATATCTTTCACAGCAGCAACAGTCGCTGCCGACGGCGACGGCGACGTCGTTAGCTGACGCTAGCGTTGGCAGCGCCGTCTATGTGTATGTGTGAGTGAGCGTGATTTTTCTCATATAAGATGATGCCGCGTTCATCCCGCTGTCTTTCCGGTTTTTTTGTTGTTGGGATTACACAGCAACAGCAAAAGGCAGCGTCGTAACAACGTCGTCAACGTCATCATCAACATCATCATTATGATTACGTTGCGTTTGCCAGAGCAACCACCACCAAATAGTTACATAAAAATGGACATCCACCACCCACTTGGTGAGCCCAAGGACTCATGCAACCTGACAAACGACGACATCTTGCCAACCCTCACATCTTTGCCAGCAACCAACCCGCCCGATTGCTCTGCTCATTTGTACCGACTCGGCAAGTGTATGAAAAAGTTATTGAAATTATGAAATGAAAGCATAATTGGCTGGCCGGTTGTTATACGGCGGGTGTGGGCGGCGTCTAACGGGACAGGAAGCCCAACAAAACAATATGGCGGCAACAGAATTAATATCATTTATGATTAAGTGATGTGGGTTGTGGGCAAAGAAGTGGATGCATATGTTAGTAGAAGAAATTTAATTAATAGAGCTATATTTATTTAAGTTACAATATTAAATTCTATTGCATTGCTGCCTATAACGAAGTTAAAAATAGCTTCGTGTTGCTTTTTAAGAAGGCATGAAAATGGAAAAACAAAAAAGCTCGTAGACTCTTTAGGAAGTCAGGCTGTTTTTTTTGCGAAATCCCAATGAGTATGACTCGTGAATGAAGGCCTGAAATATGATTTGAACTTTCAGCAAAGTATTAACTTAAAAAAATAACTTTTTCGCCAAACCGGCGGTTCCAAAAGCTGGTTCTCATAATAAACGCAAAAAAGCACTTATTAAATGAAAAGTCTATACTACCCAAAAGAAATGTGCACACTTTAAAGAAGAGGGATTTAAACCGCAACCGTTATCCAAAACAAGCGATTGCATTTTAACAACGATAGCCCTTATAATTTTTCCGAAATAACCGAATTAAAACCGATATATTTAGCGGTTTCGCTTTTCTTTTTACAAGCATACATATTTTTTCATATTTTCTTTTTCATGCCTTCATTCTGTGAATCATTTTAATCTTCGTAACACAGGCTCCACTGTGTCTGACTTCTTATCGGTAACATTCATAACTTTTGCAAGATTAAAGATATTTTCAAAATTTAAAATTCATATAACAGAGAATTCCTTAGGGTCTTTTCATCAAATTAATGGATTTAATTGATTTTTTATTCGATTTGCAAGATCTTTTCTTTTCTCGCGTCGAGAGGCTAGAGTACTTCAATCAATGTTTTCTCTTCTTTAATCTTCCAATTAAATTTCAGAGTAAAATGCTTACCTAATCAAAGTTGTGAATTGTAAACACATTAAAATGCTAGCTTACTATATGAGCTTAAATAATATGTATTTATTACGTCACTGAAGAATATTGCTCTTCCTGTCCACCTACCGGACACAAACTTGAAAGAAACCTTCCTGCAGAGCAAACGAATATATGGTCCAACTATGAATTCATTTGGTTTAGTGGTTCTCGAGTTTTATTAACGCTTACCCTGCGAGAACGATTATATATATTAAGATGAGTGCCTCTATGCTGAAATTCGCCTTTTCCGAGATATGATTATTTATTGGATTTTCTAACATATTTGTCTATATCTTAAGAAGATTTTGCGATACGCAATAAATGTGCCGTAGTAGAGGGAGCTTCAAAACAAGTCGTGAAGTTCGATATTATAAAAGCCAAGCGTCTTATGCTTGCATATTATGGAGAAATTTCATATTCTAAAGTTTCTCGATTTCTTATGCCTACTTCTTTTTTTTTTAGTTCTCTTTTAGCATTGTTTTCTATCAAAACCGTTATAGCCGGTAAACCAAAACGAAAATCGGTGAAACGCATCAAAACCGTTATTATTGAAAAAAACCAAAATAAAACCATTTACCGAATCATCGGTCGACAAACTCGTATTTTTCCCGGTATATGTGCATCTTTTGGTAAAAAAATTTTTTCTCTAGCTCTTTTAGTCTCCGAGAACGGTGCGACAACACAGAAAGACGTACATATCTATATCGACTCGACTATTGCTCCTGACCATTTTTGCCCATGGAACATATGGTCACGCCTCCTTCCGCTTGTTATATACATTGCACAAATCTATAATACCCTTTTACACTTTGTGTACAGGGTATAAAAACACGTAAGACCTGTTGAAAGTTCTAACAATACGAATCCACTTTGACTAGAAAACGTGTTACCAACTTATCTGTTTCTCTATAGTCATCGGCATGACCTATGCGTCCGCAATTACCACGCAGAATTTGCTTAGCAAATTTCCCCTCCAAGGACCACTACTCCTGCGCCTATTTACCCTTGACTCAGCAATTGATTCCTTCCTGATAGCCGCCTGCAATTTTGCCTATTTAGCTTAAAATGATCTCCGGATTTTCTTTGGCAGGTACCCCTGGCACTGGACACCTGACATGCGCCCCCAATATTCCAGCTATTCAACTTCTTCTCCAACTAACAACTAAAGTTAAGCGACTTTGGCACAAGGTCAAGCATAAACTTGCACTTATGCCTCTGCCAGTTGTCAGTGAAACGGGAAGTTGATCTCAACGGCCGCCACACATCGCATCACGTCGATAGAACCACCGATCACACATCGATTACGCTGTTAAATGTTGCTAAATCTATCGGCCAAACTAAGCCGCACATAACAAACGATCACATTTCAGTGCATTCCTGCTGAAAACTTCTAAAGGATACTTATTTATGAACTAACAAATTTGTCAATATCGAACAAACGACTAACGCAACTTAAACTAGTCTGCATTAATTAGCCAATGCTCAACTTTGTGCAACACGCTGATAAACTACAGCAAATACCAGCATCATTACCACAAAAACCCCAATTAGCGCCATCAAAGTAAATCAATGCAAACACACAGAGCATAAAGCTAAGCCTGCAGAGAGAGAGTGAAAAAAAGCAAAAATCTGCTCCAACTTTGCCAAGAGCATGCGTTTTTGCAACATATTTTGGCTCTTTTCTGGTTTTTTTTTGGTTTGTTTAAAGTGCCGAGAGACAAATTTAAAATCAAAGTCAGGAATTTTCTGCAGCCCTCTTGGGGGCAAATGGCTACCTCGACGCAAGGCTACACGCTCGACTGAGGCGAGGCGTCACGTTTGCCGTTTCAATCATCATTAGTGCTAATGTACCCACAAGAATTGGGCCCACTCTTGGCATGGCGGCGGCAGCTTAACGAAGAGCTGTAGTGCGTGGGAGAAGGCTAGACTGCGGCATGCAAGCTATACAAGAGCGAGAGAGAGCGCGCACGTGCGCCAACAAACAGCGAGTGAGCAAAGTGGGTGGAAACGTGTAACGAGTGGGGGTTTGTACGCACACACACACACACACACACACACACACACACACACACACACACACACACACACACACACACACACAGAGACAAGCCGCAGCGGCAGCGGCAGCAGCAGCGCTGCCTTTGATGTTGACGGCGCAAAAATCTCTGTTAAATTAGCAATGTATATGCACGCACACACACACACACACACACACCCACACACACACACACACACACACACCCACACACACAAGCGTTTGGCTGTCTGCACATAACAGCCATGTATCTATATATATATATATATATATACATATGTTTTTTGCTCAATTTTTGTTTATTTACCACAATTTTAATATTTTTTGTACAACTTTTACCGAGTTAAGGGTAAAAAATGCCACAAACCAAACACACACACGAACACACATACACAGACTTGTTAGCGTGTGTGTGTGTGTGTGTGTGTGTGTGTGTGTGTATGGCTTCTGCGCATGTGTCCGTGTGTTGGTGTGCGCTACGGATCTGAATCCCGGGTACGGGCCGCCGCCATTGTTGCTTGGCTTTTTGATAAACTTCGTATTTTTGCGGCCAACGTTGTTGCCGTTGCCAAGGCTCATTATGAGCCACATAATGATCATTAGTATGTTGCTAATGACGTTGTTGCTATTGTTATTGCGCATACTGTTTAGATATAGCTTAAATACAAAATATAAATATATATGCAATAAATAAAAGGCAGTAAACCATTTCATTTGTGTGCGCTGAGCATCGCAACAACAACAAGAAAGTTTTTTCATTATGAATTATTACGCAAAAAGTGTGCAAAGAGTTTTTGGGGGGGGACCTTCCGAAGGAAGGTTGGATACGGCACTAAAGGCACAAAACTGTTGCCAAAACGAAAGTGGCTCAGGGCTGTATTGCGGGTATTCGTAGATTGATTGAGGGCGGTGATACAAGAGCGACGACATATTAAGCTTAAGTCTTTGATGCGGATGGGTCAGCTTTTACAACAGAAACTGGTAAAAATGCGCGAAGAAATTGTGCCTCTAAATGCAGATTTGTAATATATCCGTATATATACATTAATGCCTTTCATAATCTTCTTCTCTTACAAATCAAAATATATCAAATTTGATTAGGCAATCTGACTATCGCCAAAAGAGCGCAACAGGGCAATTGATCCAGTTCCAGGACATTGACATGTTAAGTGCGTGAGTCCACAACATTGGCTGTTGGATAGACAGCGAAATAGTTGTGCAGCGAAAGGGACAGACGAAACGTGTGCCAAGAACTAGTTTCTGATACTGAAGGGATAATAAATAGGATTTCCTGATTAAAAAAATAAACATCCTAAAACACAGCGAGTTCGGAATGGAGAATTGAACAAGTTTTCAAAAAGATGTTACTATTATTAGCTGTTAGCTTGTTTTCGACAGATTTTGAAACGTTATCTGCACTGATTTGCTTACCAATTTGACTTATATTAAGATACCGCAAGCGTGGGTACAAAAAATTAAGTATACGCAAACTTACAAAAAGCGTTGCCTACTTTTGTGAGATGCTAAGCATCTTCGACTACGACTTGCAAATGTTCACCTTTTTTAGGGATAGTTTTTCGCTGGAAGCCAGATACGTTTGCCGAAGGTCAGGTGCACACCCAAGTAATTATAACTGCTATGATGCTTCAACAGATGGTCCTGCAAGAAGACGCCAGGACAAAGATTCTCAGCAGTTAGCCGACATTTCAAAGCTATGCAAGTACTGCTGTACAACATTGCTTCATACAGACAATTGTTTCTGACCAAGAAGGCCGTGTTGTCAGCATAAGTGGCAATGAGCAGGTCCTGTTAGTCCTCTAAGCCGATTTCGGAGCCAGTGGGCATGTCGTGTGTAGAAAGGGTGTAAATCGTGGGTCCCAAAACACTTCTCTGTAGAACCCTAGCTCGGATGGCTCTGGCTCTAGACTCAACACCATCCAGCACCACCGAGAAGAAACCGTCCGTCAAGTAACTACCCACTTTCCAGAGAAGTTGGGGCGGCAACAGAGGCTTGATTTTGGAGAGGAGACCATTGCTCAAAATCAGCTCTGCTTTGGCTGGCATTGTCTTGAGCGTTCTGATGTCCAGGCCATCTTCTCCCTATATGTCTAAAGACTTCCTCCGCTGTGATGAGAGCAAAAGGAGGATATAACTGTTCTGTACTGTCGAGTACAAGCTGGACCTTACTTTGTCTGCTTGTTGAGCTGCTATTAAAAGGTTGGAAACGTTCCTCCAAATTTTCAACTCTTTCCCTAGGGGATTTGGCCCAGGATCTGTCAAGCTTCTTGTTTGTTTACCTATGTGTCGCTTGCTGTTTGTATTTTTTAGCTACAGTCCACCGCGAGTGTTTTGAGCTAGTATCCGCGTAAGCATTTGATATTATTATTATTTTCACTAACACCCACAAAAAAGGCGTACATCATGATCACAGTGAATGGGCCGCTTAAGGACATCAGAAGACTAGTTTTATGTTCAAAATTAGTTAAATGCATTCCTATATTTATTTTAATTCAAAATAAAAAGAGCGCTGGAGCGAAAGAGCCGCCAACGAAGTGGAGCCGGGAGTGGCTAAAGTGAAGAAGGGCGCAATATGAGGACTTTCAGACATTCAAATCAATCCACAGGATGCCTCCAGCTACGTTTCATAAGCTCCTGGATCTTGTTTGCACTCTCATACAAAAATTTCTGTAAATTACAACATTGATTATTAATTAATATATTAATTTAACAAAACTACCTATGACATTGTTCGGCGCCAAAAATCTTGTTTGTATTCGTCCCACTTGAGCACCAAACTGAGGTACAAAATAACACTGAATTGCACTTTTAAAACACTTTGCACAAAATCGCGCTCGATATTAGAATGCATGCTAATATGAAGTAAGTCGCATAGGGTTGCAGGCGAGATAACTTACGGGCGATATTACCGTGCCATCACAAGGTGCGAGATGCAACTCATACGCCCTCGGCGCCTAAGCAACTTTGACGAATTTTTCACTCCGCTGCGCACCTGTTTTCCGCTTGCGAATAGAAAGCTCGCTTGAATACATAGATACATATATAAATGTGAGTTTGTACATATGTGTGTGTGTATCTATGTATATGTAGCGTTCAACTTGTTGTGGAAATTTGGGCGCTAGGGCCGCCCCTCATTTAATGAAAATATTTTTATTATTATTGAGCTGTATGACGTTGTTGCATGCCACAAACAAACAAACACACGCTTACAAATGCAGCACAAATTGTTAGTTAGCAAACGAGGCCAAGACCCCACACACACACACACACACACACACACACACACAGACACAGACACATTTCGCTCACTCTCTTCCTCTCTCTTTCCTGCACACTGGCTTGTCGCTGCGCTTAATTTTATTAGTCGCCAATTACTGGCATAAGTGCGAGCAGGCCAGCCTGCATTCATTTGTTTGGCGTAAAACGTCATGATGAGGTTGCCACACTGTTGCGGCAGCCTTCGCTGCCGGCGCGACGCAACGCTGCGCTGCCAGCGTCAACACAAAATGGACTCAAAAATTTGAGCGCAGCAAAACATTTGTGGTATGTTTTTAATAATGTTGTTTATAATGTCGTTCTTTTTTTTGTTGTGTTATTTATTCTTTTTGATGTAATTTTGGCTTTTATTTTAATTTTTCGTTTTTGTTTTTCCTTTTAAATATTTCACTTGATTCGCTTGTGGCATGGTAATCGTTTTTAATCTCATTTTTCATAGCAATTTTACCTTTCGCCGAAATGATGGCCAAAATATTTTGTACGGCGAAAAGTTGTTTGTATAACCAAAAAGGTAATTTTTAATTATTGTGTTATTTAGTATGATTTTATCGTTTTCATGAAGTGGTGTGTGTTTTTCCTGTGTAGACTAAGAAACCCCTTTACCTTTAGGCGTTGTTCATAAATGACGTCATTACCGATCATCAAATTGTGTTTCGAAAATGTGACGTCACAATCAATGTCAATGTTTTCTTTTCATTTCGATACCAAACATATCACTCAAAGATCTTGCATCAAATTTTTAATTTGACTCTTCAAAATATACTCATTTCGCAATTATAATAGCATCTTATACTAGTGATGTAAATCCAGACCAAAACATCGATGTTAACCATCGCCAATTTGTGACAATGGGGATGGGGTGGTGTTTCGAAAATGTGAATGAATCAATGTCAATGTTTTCTTTTCATTTCGATACCAAACATATCACTCAAAGATCTTGCCTCAAATTTTTAATTTGACTCTTCAAAATATACTCATTTCGCTATTATAATAGCATCTTATACTAGTGATGTAAATCCAGACCAAAACATCGATGTTAACCATCGCCAATTTGTGACAATGGGGATGGGGTGGTGTTTCGAAAATGTGAATGAATCACTGTCAATGTTTTCTTTTCATTTCGATTCATATCGCCCAAAGATCTAGCATTAAAAATTTGAATTTGACTCTTCAAAATATACTCATTTCGCTATTATAACAGCATCTTATACCAGTGATGTAAATCCAGACCAAAACATCGATGTTTACCATCGCAGAGTCCATCGGCATTGGACATCGATGTAGGTCGATGCATCGGACTAAAAACATCGATGCGGTTTTCCGATGTTTTATATTTACAAAATTTGCTTTTTATTATAGAAGAAACTTCGTCATTTAATACGAAATATGTGAAACTAAAGCTATCTAAATATAAGAAGATACCTAGATACTATATAATACAGACCAATAGATCTACGACTAAATTATGCCAACATAAATGTTTTGATAACCGTTCCCTTAGCAGTCTATTTCGATGAGAGTTTGGCCTTTGAATAAACTTTGAGATGACACTCTCAATTCTGCAAAAACTGTGTTTTTTACACCACTATCTTATACTCTGTGCATTCTATCTGCAATGTTTCATTTGATATTCTATTCCAAGTGTCTTGTATTGCCTTAAGTTGATTTGATTTTTTGGTTGCACTATTTGTGACGTCACATTAGGAGTTGCGTAAATGTGACTACTTGTGTAAAATGGGAGGGAAAGGGTTCTAAAAATCTTCAAAACTTTGCTGATGTCATTTATGAACAGTTTTCGGCAAAAATCATAATCAACATGGGAGTAAAGATATTTTCAAAAATAATAATGCACGTAACAGAGAATTACAAACCCATCTTCAACATGGTCTTGGTCGTTGGATCGCTTAGAGAAGCATCCAAGTTGCATGTGCTGCGCCACCCAATCTAGATATCGGTTTGCTTAGAGAAGCGTCAAGTATTGGGGGCTTCTCGGCTCGCTTAGAAAAGCATCCAAGCAACCATGTGCTCATCCTAATCCACCCCAGCTACTATGCAACAGAACGACCGACGCACTTCGAACTGGTTTCTAACGAACAGAAATTGTATATGTAGCGCCGTCAAAGACGGCGATGACAGTTCAGCTCAGGCACTCGTCGAGGGCAGACGTGCGCGCTGAGTCTCACTCTATGTAATAGTATTAAAACTTACCAGCTAAATAATAAATATGAAGTACAAACGCTTACATTATCTTTTGTTTATGAGCGTCAACGATACACCAGAGGCTCCAGAACACACAAATCTCTGTAGCAGATCGCCCGGTTACATCGGCGAGATTTAGCCCAGCTTGACATATCGTTACAAGTATCAACTTCTTATCTCTTCACTATATATATATATATAGTTTATATATATATATATGTAGTTTTTGAGGAGAAGAGTTACAATGAATTGTTGTTTATATTAGACTAGCTGGACGCGCGGTAGAGGTACTCTCTACCTCTAGTTAGTACCAGTAGAATACCTCTAGAGGTTGTACCAGTATATATATATATATATATATATAAATGACTGCCAATTCTTGGTTACTCTTCTCCTCGAAAACTACTGGTATTCTCCGATTATAGAAGGGCTGTGAGTAGGGGCATAGCTGGCTAGTGTAAGCCTAAAACGTTATCTAGTTCTAGTGTTCGAAAAATAAAAGTCATTGGTTAAAAACGGTAAAGTAATACCTAACGTGCCACTAACACACACACACACACACACACATGTTAACGTATGTTCCGTTACATGCAATAATTGCAACACAGAATTGGCCACTCAAAAATCAAATTTATAATGAGCGAAGTTTTCAAATATTTGCATAGATTGCTTAGCCAAACACACACCCACACACACACACCAATACAGGTGCACATATGTGTGTGTGTGTGTGTTTTTAATTAAATTGTATTTCTGTGCATTGCAATTGGTTGGCCATTTGACGCAATCCGTCCACTTCAATACGAACAAAGCAGCCAATTTTTGAAATGAGTTTTGAGTTTCGCTTTGGCCAAGCCACTTGGAAATGCTACCAAACAAATCGCAAAATGGCGGCCACCATTTTGCCATTTAGTGCCATTTTGATTATAAGCCACGTGCTTGCAACCATTTGCAAATTAATTTTGCCATTTTAGCCAAAATTCGGCAAATTTTGGTAGCAAATTTGCATTGAAATTCTTTGTGTTATGTGCAAGCAAACAAATTTGTTGGCTTTCAGTTAGCCATTGTTTTAATTAGAAATTTATTTGGTTTTTCAAAGTGTGTTTTCGCCGAAAGCTTTTGCCGGCTACTAACTGTAACTAATAACTGCATTTTTAATTGCATATTATGCGGTGCTTGAATGCATTTTGTTCTTTTAATTAAAATTTTATGAACGTTTCATAAGCTGCCATTTGCCAATAAGTATTCTTGTATATATATAATTTGTTGTTGTTTCGCAGAAAATTTAATCATTTTTTTAAATTGGCTAGGTTGACCTCAATAAGTCATGTTTTATGTCCTGTTAAAAAATGCATATATAATAAATTTTTTTTTTTTTTAAATCTATATTTTTTATGTAAAGACCTAAATTTTTCTTTGACTTTTGATGTCTGTGGCCAAAAACTCATGGTTCAAATCGAAATGTGGTCCATGAAAGGATTGTAGTGGCATTTATTAGCTTGAAATAAAACATAGAATTAATTTGGTACCTCATTTGACAATAGAGATCTTCTTCTTTTTGGCCATTACAACCCGTTACCTGGTTACGGCCTAATGAAGAGCACTTCTCTAGGCAGCTCACATCATCTACAGTCCTGGGCACACTTCGCTGCGTACATTAGCTCACTGCTCTAACCCCTAGAGGTAAATAGAGCAGCTAACCAGGGAGGTTGTGCGTAAACTTAGTAAAGTTACAGATGGTGGTCATGAAGCTTCACTCTGTCCTACCTGAACCCAACCCCATACATTGACAATAGAGACATTGCGGTTTAAGTGAAACCTCCTCAAATATACAGATTTAAGCGAAATCCTCGAAACTTGAGGGTGACGGGAAAAAGTGAGTACGGTGAGGTGGAGGTAGAAGTAGAGGTAGAGTGGTACCCTCATGTTGAGGGTATCACTATATAGAAAGTGTTCCGTCGAGTCGAATTCTTTGAGATAGGCAAGTTGGGTCGTCAATGAGGCCTATGTTAACCAGATGTTGCAAAAAGTCTGACACATCCTTCCTCTGCTAATGTAGAAGATATCTAGAGGCCAATTGTGCTCGACTTTTATCGTTCCTTACAGATTTTGTCTGTGTGGATCGAACCAATTCTGCCGCGCTGACAGAAATAATTGACCTAATGCTTGGATGCCTTGATGTCCAAGAGCCCAGTATAAACTTAATTTGTTATGACGGGAAATGATCTTGATATTGATATTACATCCACTGACCATGGTCAGTTCCGCATTGGAATGCGGTAATTGTTGTCAAAGATCTTACGAAGACAATAACAACCCGTTATCGGATTACGACCTGACGCAAATCTCTCCTTTAGGCGACTCTGTTTTCTACGTGCCTTCTCCAATTGGTATTACCAAAGGTATACCTGGTCCTTACAACGGACACATGGTCTGCCCTTTCGTCACCTCCCTTCGACACTCGCATATGCGTGTGCAAGCAACTGGAGACCTTTATAGAATACAGTCCCGTTCAGATGTACTTCGGCATTTCGCAACACATTCTGCAACAAAAAGTTGAAGAGGTCACAGGAGGTGGCATCGCCTTTTCTGAAGCCTCGCTTGGTATCAAATGGCTCGATGAAGCTCTTGCCTACCTTAATGGTAGGTGCTGAAGGTGCGTGTGTTGCTCAACGTCATTTTGCATATTAGTACCAACTTTGCATTGATTCCAAACTCAGACAGTGCGGCATATACGCGATCTCTCAACGGTGATTTGGTCTTCGTGGGTCCTTTCCAGGATTTGGCGTAGTATGAATAGTTGAGTTGATGTTTACCCCTCTGAACCTACGAACAGCCTTGTGTATTTCCTATTTGCGGCAGCTTTTGGATGTTTCGTTGGGGGAGTTTTTTAAGCGGCGAGCACTTTTTCCCAAACCCTACACACAACCTATTTAGAGCCCAGTGAGGGCATTAGCTCACTACTCTAACACCGGGTGGCGATTAGAGCAGCTATCCAGGGGACACCACGTGGATGTTGTGCGTCAACTTGGTGAAGGCAGAGACAGGTATAACACTGACCATTCCCTACCGAAAGGCAATCAGAACCCTTCAACCTGTTCCACCAAAACCTTAGCTGGCAAACGAAAATTCCAAACCAAAACGCACTTTTAGATTTTACAAGTTATGCAGTAGCTATTCCTAGAACACTTACTCGGTTACCCAAATCGGTCTAGCCATTCTCAAGTGGTATTTCTTTTTTACTATATAGTTGACTTATGCAAAGGTTTATCTAAGACCTAAAAAAGCGCAAGCCAGCAAACCGCTAAATCAAGCAGCTTATTATTTGTTTTATTTGTTTACTCTTAACCATTCTTTAAGCTCTCTAATGTATAAGGTTTTTTCCACATCGATTGCCTTGAAGTTTCCCAGCTTGATTTCCATATGCTTGCCTCAAAGAATTTTAGCACACTTGCGTTCAAACAAAAGAGCAGCAAGCAAATAAAAATAAGATTGCACACCTTACAGGCCTCCGAGGCTTCCTGAAAAATTTCTGAACTATACAAACAGACACAGACAGACACATTTTCGCAGGCAGATACAGATACTTAGGAAATAAAGCAGCGCTGCGGGGAAAAACACCCTTAACGCTGAGTACTTTTGGCACAATCTCTTCTAGCCACCCAGCTAGGCCATTTGGGCGCAACTCATAAAGCGTTGGAAATTATGGAAATTAATTGAAATTCCAAGCATGCCGTTTTCCTCTTTTGAAAACCAACAAATTACCATCATTATGTGTTTGTATGTATAAGTGTGTGTGTGTGTGTGTGTGTGTGTGTACGTGGCGCCTTTGACTTGGTCTAATTTTAGGAAGCGCCACATACATATAACTTTGAGTGAGTGAGTGAGTGTGAGAGGTAACCTAAAACTGTATTTACATGTCGATTTAATTAAGCCAATCAATTAAAGCCATAATCTATTTATATAAAAATAGAAAGAAGAAAACCATAGCATACATTTGTGCGCAGCTTGATTGACTTGCTGCCAAAGGGCTGCACTTCACTTAACAGACAGACAGACATATGAAAAACATATTTTCAGTCAAACCCTCAACAGCAACAACAACAAAAACAGCAAAAGAGTCATATTAAAAATCATTCGCTTGTGAAGATCAAAAGCATTCTTTTTCACCAAAATGCCATGAATGATGTTGCTGCTGCCGAAGCGCTTGAACCACCCACAAGCACCCATTCCGCAGACTCACTTGCTCAAGTATTCAACCAAAAATGCATGACACTCATACACACACTCATTTGAATACCCAGCGGACCAAACGCTCGTATATGATATAGCATACGAGTGAATTACGAGACTTAACACGACAAAACGTTCGTTTTTAGATGCGAAAAAGATACGAATACCCGTTAATGCGAAAACGACGCAATGGAAACGCAAAATGTTACTATTCGCATTTTGAGAAAAACGAATGGAAACACGCTATAAGATTTATATGTCGTTCAGTTTGTGGCAGCAAAAGCTATCGTTTACGTGTGTCGCAAATTCTTCTACTCGTTTGAATTATCAAAAAAGTCTCGCAAAAGCATCGCAAACGCGATTCGTGCGAGCCTTTTGCCCTTTTCTTATATGATAATTATCAAATAGTTCTCCAGAGTTAAAGCTGCTTCTCCCATTTTACATAAAACTTCTGGATTACGGCGTCGAAAAACATGTTTTTCAACTTTATATGATTGCAATTTTGGTTTGGTTAGCTTACTTTCATATCAAATTTTACGTGTTTTTTTTCTGAATAAATGTCATCGACATTCGTCTGTTCTGATGCAATCGACCTGGGATTGCAATGTTGATTGCATCAATTGGGTTTTAATATGTAGGAAGCCAAACGACTTAACGCAACTTGAGCGCCAACGATCAGGTGCCTGAATTTTCACATGAAGATTTTGACTGTCGTCGATACTTGTATGTTGTAGCGCAAAGGCAACGCTTATATCCTTCTCCGACTGGGAGTTGCTCGACACGTATGTCGCAAGAAATATTGTTAACTTGCAATTGGCGATATTTGTTTTGACTCGTTAGCAATATCAGAAAAGTCTCGCAAACCCTATTTCTTGCTAGCCTTTTATGATATTTCTTCTTCATCTTCTTAACTGGCCATAACAACCCGTTACCGTCTCTGTTTTGCACGTGCTTGATCCAGTTGGTGATACCAAAGGTTGTTAGCGTGCTCACTACCTGGTCCTTCCAGCGGAGGCATGGTCTTCCCTTTCGTAGCTTCCCTTCGACCGCAGGAGCTTTATCATCCATACGCACAACATGAACAAGCCAGCGCAGCCGCTGGATCTTAATTCGCCTGACTATGTCAGTGTCGTCGTAAAGCTCATAGAGTTCATCGTTCCATCGTATGCGGTAGTCAATGTCAACGCGAATAGGGCCAAAAAAAAATTATATTTCTTACGTGTGAAATATAATATTAAAAATTTCCAGTCGGTTTTACATTTTTCTTTTACACCCGCCTTTTTATTGCAAAACACTCGTTAAAATGCTCGTATACTGCTCGCTAATATTTTGTCTGCTGGTCGCATTTTTATCGCAAAACACTCGTTTCAAAGCTCGTATGCGAGTGTTTTGCGAGGCAACACTGTAACACTCGTTTTTCACTCATTTGCGAACATTTTGCGAGATTTTCGCTAAAGGCATGTATGTTGGTCCGCTGGGTATGTACACATTTACCTATACACAGACACATCAACACACTTTAATCTTTTTATATGCGTATGTTTATATGTATTTATTTATGGTTTTTCGCATTCAACCACCACAAAAAATACACATATACATATATATCGTCTGATGTGTATGTGTATGTGTGTGTGTGTGTGTGTGTGTGTGTGTGTGTGTGTGTGTGTGTGTGTGTGTGTGTGTGTGTGTGTGTGTGTGTGTGTGTGTGCGCCTTCGCGCACATTTATTAAATATTATTGCTCTTATTTTGCGCTTTACTTGGCTTGCTTTTTTTATTGCCTTCGCTTTTCGACTGGTGTTTTTATTGTTGTTGCTGCCTCTGTGGTTGCTGCTGTACATAATTGGCAGTTATTTGTTGTTGTTGTTGTAGACAGCGAGAGAGCAGAAGTAGCACTTCTCCCTCTCCCTCTCTCTCTCTCTCTTTTGCTGCCAAGCCATTCGCAATGACAGCGTTTATTAATTTTAATACTTGCACATGAATAACGGTTAATCAATAGCCGCCATTTTGTTGCGCTTTATGAAGCCAATAATGTTCCTTTAATACTTGGTTCTTTAAGGTTCACAAGTTTCTCTGCAGGAGTACCCTGTATCCACTTTTATGTCTCTTTTCTTAAGATCGATATGCCTGTAATCATTTTCCTATTGAGAAGTTCCAATTGACAAGTTCTCCAATTGGAAAGTTGGCTATTATGGGGGTAAAAATTACTTTTATACCCAAAAATCCAGTATTCTTGGGCCAATGTTGTTGAATTTTCTAAGATAAATCAAAAATATCGAATTTTTTGAAATAGCGCTAATTCGGAAACGGTGCTAGAAAATTCAAAATCAACGACCCAAAATTTACCGGAAAAGGTATCATTTAGACATAAGTTTTTTTTGTTGCATAGTGTCATTTCTGTAAAAGTAAGACAAACACCATGTCTTATTATGAGAGGAGTAGTGGAGTGCACTACGAACATTTCCTTTTATGTTTATTACCGAAATTCCTTGCCCGCTTAGAAGAAACTCCTCACTTGCACATTGGACACCGTACCAACTGATGGTACGAGTGTCCCAAGACCTTGATCTCATAAATATGTTTTAATGTGCATTAAGAAAAAGAAATCATTGGGTGCCAATTTGGGACTATAGCCAGAAGATCGAAAAAATCTCCTGTGTGAGCCGATGCAGGCCCTCTTTTGGCTGTTTTCTTAATTCTCCGAAAATTTTGGCAAACTAAGGATTGCATACCACTCAGAATTGACAGTTTGACGTTTCTCTAATATTATGGTAGCTAAATGCGCGGTTTCTGAGAAGATACGGGCGACACCTTTGTTGGATTTGTACCTCCGTATCGTCTTCGCAGACCCATACAGTTAATTGCTACAAAGTTTCGGACTTAGATCGAAGATTCGTCGCCTTTTAAGATTATATAAACGTCTTTTCAAGCACCGCTGCAATATTTCTTCATCAGTTCACGATCCGGTAACCCTTGAGTGGATTTTTTTTGTATTGAATGCTGACGAAGTGTTTTAATCTTAGCTTCTTTCAAAATTTTCGATGCTTGCGTTGTTGCAAGAAGAAATCAGTCACCGTTTTCCAAAATCGCGGTCCGGTTCTGCTCCTTTTGTCTCTTAATTGTTGCTAAATAATACGATTTTCAATGTCTCACAAGGGTTCTGTTACTTAGGACATTAGCAACTCCGTTTCTTGCTAAGTGCTTCGCATGTTTATTCACGACAATATAAGTGTGTCTCATGGAATGTACAATGTTTCTTCTTTCAAAATGGCTTAGTTAAAGTTTATTGGGCTCCCCAAACTAGTGCTTTTTCTTGTTTCTCAACCGCGTTAAGCGTCGGCTTATTATTGGGTACTACAGATATGCGATTACTTCTCGTATATCCCTAATAAATTTTGAAATACGTATCCAAATTACGTACGTAATTGCTGGTACCCGTGTTCTCTGCCATTGTTGTATATTTTTTAACGCACCCTCAACAGTGTTGTGCCGTTTGGGAGGATACACCTTCTAGAAGACTCTATCTTAGTGTGTTTCTTTTAGTAGTGCTAAAACTAAGTTTAAAATGGTAAGGCTCAAGCGGAGAATCTTGCCAATCGATGCCATTTTTGTCTCAGTAGCGTAGTAGAGACCAACGTGCCCCTTTTTCTTAATAGTGAATCATGTGTGATTGACCAGTCTAATACTGCATTAGGAGGGTACTTCGTTCGACCTTTGGCCTTTTACACTGGGACGACAACCTCTCTGGCTTGGTCATTTTGTGCGTATGGGTGAAGAAGCTTCTGGAAGATGGGTCGTTTCTTTTTCCTTTCATTTGAAAGGACCAAGCAGAGAGTGCGCTGTGCATTTGTATGTGTATCAACGATAGAAAAAGCGCGAGCAAGGCATAGGCGCCTGGAGGAGTAACCTGAACGTAACCCGGTAACGGGTTGTTATGGCCAGTAAATCAGAAGAAGGGCCTAAGGTTAAATTTTTGGTGGGTGCGGTGGTTCATCAGAGAAGGTTGAACCATCCCCAGCACTCAGGCAGCCTTGACCATTGTTCTAAAGAAGAAGCGCCTAATCTTTTGGATTTTGCGAATATTTAACAACATACTTACTCTCCATTAATCAGCTCTGAGCCATTATTCGGAACGCAACAAAAAGGTCTATAACTCGTAGCACCAAAATTCAAATTCTGGACGTTGTGTGGAATATCGCTCCTTAAGTTGTTCAGTTTCATTGAGTTGTTTTTTTTTTTTGAGAAATTCTCGATGTGAGTTCGCTCCAACTATGCATAATGTGGGAGAGTGCTCATATGCTACCACGAAAACAATAATAAATATGCTCTTCTTTTCGCTCTCACACAAAAACCAAAGGTTCAAGCATCGCGCTCTCCTGTGGCGTCAAGTGTAACACCCTCAGAGCGTAACAACATCCGAGCAAAATAACAGATTTTCATGCCGTCATACGTGTGGGTATACACATGCAGGAAGAAAGCAGGAAAGTCATGAGGAACCTCTCCCAAGATTGTACATAATGGTAATAAGACCTATGATCACATATGGAGCAATCGCCTTTGGAGCAAGACTGAACGTAGGCTCAGTCAAAAACGACCTTACGAAGGTACCTATGCTAGCCTGTGTATGTATGATAGATGCAATGAGAACCTGTTCCACAGCAGCATTGGTAGTTCTAACACAACATTATTGAAAATGTCAGTAGAAGGAACTTTCGGGGGCCACCTTATCAGGGCCCAGGACGCTGAAAAACTGGGAAGGACTATTTCGTTATTTACACAACCCAGAAATGAACGTCAAGCGGTTCTTTGACACCATCATGAGCAACAAACGAGCCTGAACAACGCTAGAGGAGATGCATTCTATGGCAAGGCACTTCATAGCTTTCTACACGGATGGGTCTTTGACGAATGAAAGCACAGGACTAGGAGTCGCGGGACCACGGACTCGTTTGTCAGAATCTATGGGCACTTACACCAGCATGTTGAAGGTCAGGTTGAAGACTTAGAAAGGAACTACCAGAATAGGGAAAAAAGCTATACTATAAGACAGAACAGAAGAGAAGAGATGAGAAGAGAATAAAAGAGAAAATAAAAGATGAGAATAAAAGAAAAGAGAAGATAAGAAAAGAAAAGAAGAGAATAAAAGAAAAAAAAGAAAGACAAACCGCGAACTGGTTTTGAACATCAGACAGGCCAAACTATTCCTCGGCTCCTATATTTAAACTAGGTTCAAGAAAGTTTCCCAATTAGGAAAGAATTCCGTTATGATTCTGACAGGTGACAGATGTAAGGACATTTGAATAAGCTGGGCATCACCAGCTCCGAGACATGCAGATTCTGTGAACTGAAAGAGGAATACTCGCTGCACATACTAGCTGAGTGTGATGCCCTCGCGAAGAGAAGTATGTCTCTCTTAGGTGGATATAAAATATCGATGGCCTCAGTGATCCGTTTAGAAACATCCCAGATAATTACGTTCGTTGCAGAGTTAGAACTGGCAGGGGAGCTGTAAGCTCAGGGGGCACAATAGATCTTGACGTCGCTGTGCAATACTCCCAAACAACATTATACACCAAGGTGCACTTCATATCAACATAAACAACCCTGCTATGTTTAGCCGAAACTGACTGTTGAGCTAATCGGCTCACATACTTTCCAAGATGAAAGCGTTTAGTCAGAAGGAGTTGACCAATTCGATAATTGGTAATACTTTTACAAGGTTTTTCACGACTGCTTCTGTGTATGTGTAAATTTTGAGGGTATAAAAACCCAAATAGATATTTGATCTGGGAACTGATTTGTTATATTAAAAGTATCAATTGCCATATATGTATGTACTCGACAGAGTAAGTTAATCTTGGCTGCACTTATCACTCAACTCTCTGTGTCTCTCTCTCCTAGAGAACAACATAAATTCAGCGAACTCCTCCTCCGGAATTGTTAATAAAATGCAAACAAATTGTGTCACGCGTCAGGCTCAACGCTCAACCAAGCATTATCAGCTACTTAAATCTACGGAATGATTCCGGAGCCGGAGCCGTTATTAGACACGCGTAATTGCCGTTTTACAGTCAACATCAAGAAGCCGAAGAATGCAAGCGTGGGGTGGACCAAAAAACATCAAACACAAGGAAAGCGCAAAAGTAATTTCAATAAACAATGCATAAAAAAAGAGCGAGTATACAAAATCATACGGATATTTTATTAGAAAACAAACACGTGTTCACAGCTCATCTCTTGGAGTAGCTCGGGAACAGCTTAGGAATCGCTTAAGTGGTGGCGGATGTCATCGCAGCAAAAACAAATTAAGTCACCCTTTTATTACGCTATTTAATTTTTCTCGTAATATTGTCAAACTTGTTGACAAATGGTTGATCCCTCCCCTAACCAGGGAACTGGACATTTTATGTTTGCCTGCAATTTGTGCCACTTGATGGGCTATGGATATTTGTAGCTAAATCTTCGGGGTGGTTTATTTGTGTGTTACAATTTTGGACAATGCCAAATGCGATTAAAGCGTTGCAGTTGGGATTTCTGCTGGTGCAGGTGCAGCTACGGCATAACTCTGTAACTAATTATGCATGTCAAAAATATACCTAACCGAGTAAGAAGAAGAGTTCAGACTGACTGCATCATTTGTAAGCTGATTTATGGTTGTAACCAGGCAGCAAAAATGAAGGCTTCAAACTGGAAAGATGTGCTAATAGGCTTAGAGCCACTACCAATCCGATATTTAAATATAACGGAGTTACTTATTATCATTGACATTTTTGGAAAAAAGGACTCAAATTATGTAAGCTCCGCTTGCTTATCCCCGTGCCCCTCTCAAGTAGAGCATATTCCTCTTCCCATTTCCCTTCCTCTTCTTCTTCTTGAGACATACTAGATTCAGTTGTTGATTTCGGAATTACGGGAAGTCGAAAGTCGCCCCCAACATTAGTTTTCTTCAGAAATAATTTGAATTCAGCGGTGTTGCTCTTCATTAGCGTTTTAATTGGCTCTGATGCTGGGTTTAAAGGAAGCAGTATAACTTTTGCAAGATCTTAAATACTTTGAAAACGTTGTTCTGGTGATAAATTTGCTCGGACCACACTCTCGTTGAGCGGCTCGGGTATTTCTGTTAAGTTTTCTAATCTGGGCCGACTCCTTATCAAATTTCAGAGTGAATGTTTAATTAATCAAAGTTGTGAATTGTAAATGAATAATATCTATGGACTTTTGACAAAACAACTTATCTCGAAATCAGATAATTTCAAAAGATTTTTGTTATAAATATAACTTTTAAAAAGGGATAAAAGTCCACATATATGTATTTATTACGTCACTTAAGAATATTGCTGATCCTGACCACCTACCGGACACAAACTGAAGAGAAACCTTCCTGCACAACAAAAGATTATATTGTTCAAACAAGAAGTCATTTGATTTAATGGCTCTCGAGTTTTAGAAATCCACACCCCGCACGAACGATATTAAGATAGATTTTTTCAGAATTTCAATCGCTCTGTAATATGCCACAATGCATAACATTTACATTTTTTTGACCCATTTCAAAATTACATACCATTTTAGACTAGAATTATCAATGAATATAGTTTGGCATTCCAATTCCAAAAAAGTGTCTTCAATTTTAGCAATATGCAGCCCAAACGATAGCGCAAATCGAGAGCATTTAAAAATACAAATTATTTTAGATTTTAGCTTCAGATTTTAGGAGAAAATCTAAAATTACTTTTTTTTGTAATTAGTTATTAACAAAAACCCGGAAAAATACATTTTGAGTTGATTTGATAAGAAATTAACGACAAAACTAGAAAGAAGGTTTAAATGAATATTTAAACCAAATACTTAAGTAGTAGCGTGAAAATAAGTGATTTTGTAAAGTTTAAAATAGGTTTTCTATTATTCGAATAGTCTAAGATCCAACAACGACTTTTACCCGGGCAAATGCATTTCCCGAATCCCACTAGAATTTGTCGACACTCTTCGGTCTACTAGTTCAAAGATTTAACTACAATAGAACGCGTTTAAAAATCTTTTGTACTAAAACAAAAAAAAACACAATTTCCACTTCATTTGGCCTTGAATACCTTGAGAAGCGGACATGAAACAAATATTCAGAAAAAACTGCATCGTACCGTACAGAAATTGCGTTTTGATGGAGACACCAACAAAAACATTTATAACTTCCCTACTTAAAGGAGTTACCTTATCAGTGAAAACACGCGCTTAAAATACGTACATTTGTATACTCTGTACACAAAGTATTATAGGTTTGTGCAATGTATGCAACAGGCAGAAGGAGGCGTGGCAGGCCATATGTTCCTTGGGCAATAATGGTCAGGAGCAATAGTCGAGTCGATATAGCAATGCCCGTCCGTCTTTCCGTCTGTCTTTTCTTCTGTATGAACGTCGAGATATCAGACACCATAAGAGGTAGGGGCACAAAAATTTACCAGAAGATGCGAATTTACACCGAAAAGATGAAATTTATCGAATCACGTCGATATCTTGCTTGCCTATATGCATCTATGTTATAAAAATGATTAAATAGTATAAAGTTACAGTTACAGATTTACCTTAATTACTGCCTCACCCCGCAACATATTGATTTGCCACATATATTTATAAAAGTCTTTATGATCTATGTTTCAAAGTTCAACGTCGTTGGCCCAAGAATACTGAAGTTATGATCATAAAATAACCAACTCCCCAATAGGAAAACTTCTCAATTGGAACTTGCCAATAGGAAAATGCTTACCGTCATATCGAACTTGTGAAAAGAGACATAAAAGAAAATACTCTCGTTCCCATTTTACCGTATGTTGGATTTAGTGTTGATAAAGAAAAGGGGTACAGGGTATTCGACTGTCGTTCCTCCCGACTGTTTGCATCAAATTTTTTATTGAACGCGATTGAGAAATTTGTATTTCAATTTAAAGTAGGGATTTCCGTACCATGCTCGCCCACCCCCATTTGCTTACTCTACCCGCTCCCATCTCCCCGCAGAGAGAACACTTAGTAGATGACTTAACAATTTATTGCAAACAGTTCATCAAAACTGTCTACAAAGTCATCTACTTTCCTACTCGATTCTCATACGTGGTAGGTAAAATTTTGTGTGCGGTGAAAAACTTATTTTTTCGAGAAAGAGAAAAAAATCCTTAAAAAATAAAGATTGCTCATTTTAACATCAGTGTTCATCGCAGCGAATCGGCATTAAAATAATTTCAACAACGTATTTCTTTTAAATAAATATGGTTTATTCGTCATTAGGCGTTCCAATTTTGTATTTTTAATACGTTCGCTAACTTATTTCACAATTCTTGTCACTGGTGCTACTTAAATTCTTTTTTTGTCGATTCCTTCTCGAGAACTTCTACCTAACCGATAGTCCATTTGGCGATTTATTTCTAGCACTGCAAATTTACTTCATCTTTCCGTGAAAAAAAGAATCGAATAAAGTCTTTATCGTTTTACTTATTTTCGGCCGGGTCAAGGTAGTTGTTTGGCGAGGTCAACTATATCGAATATGTAAAAATCTTGAAACTTCAAGAGCTAAAAAAATGTGGGTTTTCGCATTTTAGTAAGTATTTTGCTTAAATTCAAAATGTATGAAATTTAACTCTGAGATTGCTGATCTTCCTATGAAGATGTTTAAGTCGGCTCAAAGTCCAAGGTCGACTTGCTGAATAGCGATCATTGCCAAGAAAGTGCATACATGTGCTTTTTTATCTTTATAAATTTTGAATGAGTCGGTCTAACAGAGACAGCAACACAAGCAGACTCACACGTACACTGTCTTGAAAATTAACGTTTTTCGGCAAAACTTTTTAGTTTTTTAACGGTACAGGGTTCCACTCAATGACTTTCATGCTCTTTGCTTAAAACTAAGATACAGGTGGACCACAATAAGAAAGATCTGACTTGGGAACCAAGCGAACCCAAATAGGTTCAAAAGTGTGAAAAAATGCTGCTTCTGACTGCTTATCTAGAATCAGTCGTTACATCTTACAGAGAATACAATGTTTGCTAACATAATCACCTTTTAATAACACTAACTTTTTCAAGTTTATAAAAGGCACCTTATCATGGCTCAAAGGTATGCACTAAAAATGCGCCTCAAACTGTTATTTTCCAACAAACCATGCACAAATAAGTTAATCAAACTAATTAGACAGCTCGGCAAAGACTATTTGCAACCAACGGCCACAAGTAGCTAAGCCGTGCCATGGTTGGCAGCTGTAAATTCCACAAAACAACTTAATGCCTATCCCCAGACCCCAACACTGAACTCTCCCACATCCACCAGTTGCCAAGTTCCAACGAGTCAGGCTAAGTATGTTGTTAGGTAGCAAAAGGGTTGACTCTCCCGTCTCCGTCTGAGTACACTGAGTGTTTCTGCGTTGGAATTTATAGCAAAGTTTTGTGACATGTTAATTGCCGTGCAGAGCTCTTAGCTTTTTTAGCCCTTGCCACGCCCAGCTCGCAGGCAGCTCAGGGCTTTTGGTTGTCAAGCTCAAAGTTCTTAAAAATTGAAACACGTTTTGTTTCGTTTTTGTTTTTAATTAAAAGTGGAAATGTGGTAAAGGGTGACCATTGTGGCCATTGGTCATCAACGTGCTCCGTTTTAAGCTGTCTAAATTGGATAAAGTACTTGGGCATAACTGCAACATTGTGGGAAGACTTGACAACTTTTATGTACAGTAGCAGATAGAGAAATATATATGAATAGGGTGATTTGTATAATCTTAAGTTTCATATATTTTAAAGCCTAGTTTTTGCTGGGTGAGTTATATGAATGAGTTGGCGTGTTCTTTAATTTTAGTGTTGACAGAATACTTGATGAACCTCATCTACGAGTACATAACAGTTTTTTCGAGTAAGCTCCAACTTGCATGCACTAACTCATTGATCAATACAGTCCGTGAAAATGATACTCTCAAGTCAAGCATATTATTGATTTGTGCCATGCAAAGATGCGCAGAAGAACGTTGATGAATCAAGTTAATATCTGATCTCCTTCCGCCGTCACAAAGTTTCACTCCATATGATCAAATAGACGTACACGAGTTATCAACTTTGCTACACTTAAAAAAGATGTTAATAACACTATGCAACAAATTTGGACTCAATTAAAATCCTTTGGCTAAAACATAACATTTCTGGTCAATTTTGGATAGCTGATTTCCACCGTGTGGTGAGAGGGTCAAAGCTTGTCGTATGAGGAGACCAACAATGACACTAGGTTCTTTCGAGACCAGTAGAGCCACGCCAGGCCTTAAAAGGGTTGTGCGTAGGGTTTGGGACCCACCACACAAAACCACAATTCCAATGAAAGAATGTACATATTTACATTAGCCCGTAACCCGATAACGGGTTGTTATGGCCAGTTAAAAGAAGAAGATTTCGAAACCGGAAACCATTTTGGATTTTCTAGCACCGTTTTCAAATTATCGGTATTCCAAAAAAATTCGAGATTTCGAGAATTGCCAAGTCAGCTAAACTCATACTACTACTCAAACTTACTACCAATCAAGATGAATTGTAACTCGAATTGAATGTTATTTAATATAAAATCAATGTATACCAATGTATTTTTCTATAACTTCACTCGATTGCAAGTAACAGGGCAAGGACCACAACATTTTTTTTTTGTTTTTTACTCGGAAATTTAAAAAATGTTTGATCGTGGTATTTTTTTGGATGTTCCCTAATAACTTCCTAACTTTGATACCGATTTAGCTGAAATTAGTGTTGGAATATTCGCAAAGAATCAATTTATCGAATCCAAAGTTAACCCATAATAAATTGTTAAAAGAAAAACTTCGAAAAAAAAATTTTGAGTTTATTTCCCTGGTTAGGTTATATCAAAACTGTCTTGAAGACATTGATTTGATATTAAATTACCTTCAATTCAATTACAATTCATCTGGATCGGAAGCAAAGATCCCGAGTAATATAATATTTGCTGACTTTGTAACGCTCTAAACCCCTAATTTTTTTGGAATAGCGATAATTCGAAAACGGTGCAAGAAAATCTAAAATGGTTTCCGATTTCGAAGTCAGCGACCCAAAATTTACCAGAAAGGGTAAGCTTTCTTATTTGCCGCTCTCTGCAAACGACGTCATAAGTACATGGGCACTTTCTCGACAGCCTGTCGGAGCTGTCCAAAGTCAGCCCCAAACGAATAGCGGACTATATATTAGCATCCGGATGGTGCTCCCTATAAGCATGTACCCACCCCCAACGGGCGAAAAGAGGAAAGGAAAATAGATCCTACGGTATTACAACGGGCCGACTCTCGGCCTAAACCTAAACCTAGATTTCCTGCGACTTGGCTTAGCATAGATTTGAAGTGGAAGAAGCATTCCACTGTTGCTTCCTCCACTAGCTGCATGGACACCAGCTAGTCAGTGTCCAGTAGTGGCGCCAACAACGACTGAGAATATCTTTCTACTGAGGTAGCAGAGCAAATCTGTTCTTTTGCTTTTTATTACTGGCCATGTTTGTCGAGCAGTGCGACTATTTGGCTTATTTTGCCACTTTTGATTGGCTTTCCTCTTCTTCTTCTTCACTGGCCGTAACCCGGTAACTGGTCGTTATCTGGCCATAACAACCCGTTACCGGGTTACGGCCTAAAAAATTTCTTTCATTGGAATTTTAGTTTCACGTGGTGGGTCCCAAACCCTACGCACAACCCTTTTAAGGCCTGGGGTGACTCTACTGGAAAGAAAACAGTGTCATTATAGGTCGCCTCATATGACAAGCTTTGGCGGCAATTGGCTTTAAGTTTGAAAAATTCATGTATTTTGAGCTTACAGATCGCCATAGGGATGCCTATACCCTCTCTCTCAGGTAGGAGGGGGGCAGTAGTACCTTGGCTGGCGAGCTCGTCCGCTATGTTGTTGCCCGCTATTCCGGTACTCATATCAGGCTGAGAACGAAATGCTGAGACATCTCGTAAAGAGACCTGCGACAGCTTGTTATCAATATCGAGTTTGATGATATTGAGTTTAATGATTTGATAGCTGCTTGGCTATCACTATAGATGTTTACGTTGCCTGAAACGCTATGAGAGTTTCTGAGGCCTTGTAGTGCCTCCTTTATGGCTGCGACTTCCGCCTGAAACACGCTACAGTGCTCCGGAAAACTAAAAGTGAGTTTTGAGCCACCCGTGAAAAAGAAGTTGGCGTTGGTAGGGCCTGGCTGGCCATTAACCACTAATTTCTGTCAGGGATGATGGTGTTGAAAGGAGTGCTTGGGTACTCTACTGGTATACAGTTATCTGTTGTGGGGGAAACAAAGCGTGACCAAATTCGGATACTGGCAAACTATTTGTATCCCCAGTCGAATGTCCGATAAAAGGGCCTGTTCCTCTCCTGTAAGATTCAATGGGGGAATGTTGAGAATGTTAGAGGAGTACGCAGGGCGCCTGTGATGCTCAGCTGCTCGCTGCACTTTATTAAGTTTCTTAAGTGAAGACTGTCTACTCAGAGCTGGCCACCACACTAGAGCTCCGTACAGAAGGATGGGTCTAATTATGGTCGTGTAGAGCCACAGTACAATGTTGGTTGACATGCCCCATATGTCCCTTTCTTGATGCGTTCCTGCATGTTTTGGGTCCAATCCAATTTCATGTCCAGTACTATCCCTAAGTATTTAGCACTGTCAAAGTTTGGTACCATTAAGCTTAGGAATCTTGTATCATCTTGAAAAGAGAACAAGATCTATTTTTGCGGGATTTACGTTCAAACCGCTCTTTGCTGTCTAGTCAGAAAGTTGTTTTAGTTTGCCTGTCATAAAGTCACAGGTTTGGGGGAACTTGCCAAAGAAGCTAATAACGACATCGTCCGCATTGGCTATAACACGGCAGGCACCTCTTTATATGTCGCATAGTAGCTTATTTACTGCTATAATCCATAGAAGTGGGGATGATACTTCTCCTTGAGTAGTGCCTCTACTAACATGGAAGACAGAACTATACTTATAGTAAGAAAAAGGAAAGTTTCGGATATTTGTGGTGCTTGCACCGAACAGCGTTGACTTTTACTTTTGCAGCTTGAGCCGAAACCTAAAACGTAGTATTTCCCTGCATTTCAATTTCGGATAAAAAAATATTACCAATTCAAGTACATAATTGATATACTGGAATTTTTCTATAGAAAGTACATAGCACTTTATATAGCAAGTTGTTTTAGTAAGCGTTCGTTTAAGCCAAAATCTTGGTTCAGAAGTACATTTAAACCGGCACGTAGATTTGAGCACGTAAAATAAATACCATAATAATAACATTTTACAAAATTCTTATTTTTTACGATAAAGTTAAAGCTCTTAGATAAAAAAAACACAGCTTATAACAAAAATTGTGCTTTATTCAGAAGTCAACAATAAAGTTAATCGTCATTTATGTTTAATAAACGAAATTTAAAACTAAACTCATATTTTCGTCTTTAATTTTATTTCAAATTCTATTTGATTTAATAACTAACCTTAAATTGATGTCTTAATGGAAATCTTTTTTTTAAAGTACTTATTCATTAGCTGTCAAGATTTAAAAAAGTAAAATTGAAAATTGTTTGTTAGTCAACTTATTATTAGCTACAATAAAGTTTTGCAAAAAAAACTTTATTACATCTGTAATTCGTAGTTTTAACATAAATGTAATTCAAATCTTAGACACTTTTATTGAAAGTATATCTTAGTGGAAATCTTTATAAAGACAAAGTAGTAGTTGCAACTGAAATTATTTGCATTCTCTGAATTATATATTCATGATTATAAGCTATAGTAATATAATGAACACAAAACTCAATTACATTTTCTTTATCACAACTTGTACTCTTTCCATTTGTTTGATCTAATTCAGAATTTGAACCTTACAACAGATTTAGCAATACGTTCGAAAGCAATTTCTGTTGCATTTTTAAAGACTTAGCAAACTTATTAGCTTATTACTAAACTTAATTCTAACTTATTGTTAAGGGATATTTCTAATTGAGTGTCAGTAATTTTTGAACGCGTTTTATAAAAGTAACAAAAGCACAACCGATGCTATTCAATACTCGATGTTGTTTTAGATGCTTCCACACGCTTGATTAAATTTTTGCCATAGTATGCAGTTATGGCTACCAGACGTGTATCCAAATAATTGTGCTCCACTTCGCATTGTTGACCCTCCCCGGCTAGACGTATTACCTGCTTCATATCGGTACTTCGTGGCAGAAAGACACTAACACTGTCAGTTAGTTTGCGCGCATAGCTCAACAGTTCGGTAGCTCCTAAAGGCTGCAAGTACTCCTCTATGTCATAAGTAGTTCGCTTTAAATAACTTGGTCCGCCCCAGGGTGGACTAAGAAAAACAACATCGGGACGCAGGCAGCTGCTGCGCGCAAATTGCAGAAAATCTGCATGCACAAATTGAATTTTATGTCCCACGCCGTAGATGGTTGCATTGTGCTTAGCCATTGCTAATTTAGAGGCATCAATGTCTACGGCAATGACCAGGCCGCAGGTTTTGGCAAACTGTATAGCATTTCCGCCACAGCCGCAAAAGGCGTCTACAATTACATCACAGGCCAAGCGTTTAGCCGTATGCTTGGCAATCTTCTCCGGCGTTACAGAGAACCAGCTCTCTTGATCAAGGCGTATGCCCCTATCAAACAAGGAGAATAAAGAGAAGCGTTTGTACCAGTACTTAACCAAACTATTGTCGCACAACATGAATTCAGGCATCATTCTGTTTTTTGATTTTTTCTTTTTGCGCTGCTTGCGTATGGCGTGGGATTTTTGCTGAACGCCATGTTCTTCAGCATCTTCTTGAGGCATGTTGAGATCACTATCGCTTTCAGTATCAGTTGAGGAGCCGAAAAACTGTGGCTTTTGTTTGCGGAACTTTTTGTTATTTAGTGAACCAAATGCAGTGGGTAGACCATACGATTTCAATTGTTCATCATCAACCTCATCGGGATCGTCATTGGCGGTCAAATATTGATCATTTACTGTAGTTGTGGTATTCTGTAAACGCTGACAACTTTTGCCACTGCTTGTATCTGAAAAATCTAGCTGTGAGAAATCTTGTGAGATTGCGCGCAATACGGTCACGGTGCTTGTAAATGATCTGCTTAAATCTGTTTGGTAGTTCTCAAATACACAGCTGAATAGATGCCAAGAACTTTCAGCAAATTGTTGAGCATGCTTCTCCCACAGCTCTTGCCAAGCTGTTTTCTCGTCTGTATTAGAATTAATAAATTCTGGATGGTTTTTGTGCCATTTTTCCTCTAGCAGTTCATGACCTTCGCGTTGCCAGAAATCAACCCAAGCTTTTTGTTGTATGTCAAGTAAATTTTCTGTGAAATCCGGAACATTGCTTGCCGTTCCTGGCGCGTCAAATATTTTCGAAAATATATAAAACTGTGGATTGTTGCGAGATGTTTTTAGATAGTGAGTGTTCATTTCACTGGTTGGGTTATTTGCATAGCATTCTAATTTCAAGTTTTCTCTCAGTTATCATGTCAGCATCGATTAGACGGTTTATATGCCATACAATTAAAGCTGGTCGGTGGGTTTGGTGCAGTTTCTGCATAAACTCTTCACGATCCTTGTGCTCCTTTAGATGCAACAATTTTTCATGAACACCACGTGTCGTGAGTGTTGGACTACCCGGAGTTTTTACGTTGCACAAAATAATTTCGCCGCGCACTATGCACGTGCAGCCATTGCTCAGGCCCGACTCATTTAGTTTTTCGTAGCCGAGTTTAAGCAGCAGCACGTATAGGGTGCCCGTAGGCAGTTGATATTCACTGAAAGTATAAAACGTTTGTATTTAAATACATTCATATATAGAGCACTTAAATACCTGGGCAGGTTGTTAAGCCTTATGTTTTGCAATATAAACTGATCGGGCTCTATGCACAAACGTCCATTAACTGCGCATTTGCCGTAATGAAGCTGTCGGTAGTCGGGTTCTAGCGCCAATTCTTCGACTAGAATATGCCTGAAGTAGTTACAGTACTTGGGCAAATTTTCAGCAAGATCAACTTCAGCTGCTTCCGAATCCTCGCTCATTACGCACAAAAACAAGCATAACAAATTTAATTTGAATAGCTAAAAGTTAAATTTTGTGCGGCCGAATGGCCAAAATAGCGGTAGTGTTGCAAACGCCAGGAATTTGCTATTTGCCAACACCTATTATACAGACTATCGAGTTATCGATAGCAGCTCCTGTGCATCCGTAAAATCCGAAACAGAAGACGCAAATTTCTTGAACTTTTTCTATTAAATCATAAAAACTGCTTTATTAATTGACAAAACAAAATGTCGTTTATGAATCCCGTAGACATGGTGGATGAGGACGCTGCCGATCTACAGTTTCCCAAAGGTATTATCAAGATTTTAAGTAATTGCGCAAATACAAGTGAAACAAAAAGTATTGGCTACTGTCGCACGCTGCTGCTCAACGTCGCAGCTATAACCATATTCAATTACTTCTTGCAGTTAGATTAAAGCCCTACGTTAATACTCTGTCCAACAAAATATCGCACGCAAATATTGATAGACACACAATATGCACTACAGCAGTTTACAATCCCCACGCGTTAAACAAACAGCTTGAGAAGATTGAGCAAGGCATCATTGATGACACCGATGAATGCACAAGGAATGTCAGTGGCGCTGTTTGCGCCACTTGTGGCTGCCCGCTACAAGAGCCCTATATCAAGTGCTCCGAGTGCCTAGACATTTTGCTTTGTCTGCCATGCTTTGCGCGTGGCCGTGAAATCAGCTCACATCGTAATAACCACGCCTATACTATTGTGCGGGATGATATACAGGTATTTACCAGCGAGCCAGGATGGACGGCGCGCGATGAACGTATTTTGCTGCAAACTCTGCGCACACAGGGTTATGGAAACTGGGAGGCAGTGGCACGTGCCTTGAATCAGCGCCACAATGAAGCAGAATGTCGCCGGCATTACCAGGATTGTTATTTTGGCGGTATCTTTGAGCGCCTATTGGGCCTGCAGCATGCACGCCAAAGTTATATGCCAGAGCGCATGCCGTATGTGTTTAAAATGCGTGCACTAGAACCTCCCAGGCATGATGACATTTCGTCCATGCAATTTAAAATTAATGCCGGCTATCGTTGCGCACGTGGTGACTTCGATACGCCATATGATGCTTCAGCAGAGAGTCTTCTGGCCATAATGGTAGAGCAGCAACGTGTGGAAGATGACGATGAAGAACCGCTGGATAGAGAACTTTCCGTGGAGTTGCAAAGTGCATTGGTGCTCGCCTATAATAATCGTTTGAGGTAAGTGAAAATATTAAGATTATTTTTATTTTATTATCAATAGATAATCATATAAGATAAGATAGATCCGAGAGTAAGAATCTATAAACCAATCCCAAGTTCAAAAAGATGCTCATTACTCAATTTTACCACAGGGAACGCCAGCGTCGCTATAATGTCATGCGCAGTAACGGCCTCATTATGCCTCACCGTGCAGTCAGTTGGATGTCCAAATTTGCGCATGCCTTTAGCACTGATACCAACTGTATGCGCTTTCTTACCTTTATGCAAATTTGTGAGCCCATTAAGTTTGACATGCTGATGGAATCGCTCCAACACTATCGGGAACTGCAATGTCGTCTATATCGCCTATACGAATTGCGTCAGCAGGGCGTGCGAAGCATATACGGGGGAAAACTTTATGCCAGGCTTAATAAGCAAAGGCAACAGGCACAGCGCGAATATGCGCGACAAAGGCAACACGGTGACAATGATTGGCAACAGCTTGTGCAGCATTTTGAACACAATAGAACGAATGAGTTGCCACAAACCAGCTCTAAGTTATACATACTAAATACACGCCGAAAAGCGGGACCAATAGATATATCTGGTAAGCTTCAATTTTATGCTTAACAGTAATGAGTTTAACAAAATGCCCCATTTTGTAGATTTACCTGGTTACTCCAAGCTGGACGTTGGCGAGCGTACTCTGTGCAGTGTGGCACGTTTAGTGCCCCAAGCTTATATCGACTATAAAAATCAATTAATTACTGAACAGTCCAAGTTGGGCTACGTGCGCCTGGCCGATGCGCGGCGGCTTATTAAAATAGATGTGAACAAAACACGCCAAATTTATGACTTCCTGATTGAAAAGGGCCATATAAGCAGACCGCCATCTTACAGCTAAGCGCAGCTATTTTACTTTATGTTTCACTAGAAAGTTAAAGTTTTCTTATCCGTTACGTATTAAGCTAAAAAATCAATCTTAAAAACTTTCACAGAATTTGAAAATGCTGAAACGCTGTTAATATCAGAGGTACACATGTTGCTTGATCATAGGAAGCGTCAAAATGAATCTGCCGACGAAGAACAAGAATTTTCTGAGGTCTTTATGAAAACCTACGCTTATACAGACAGCTTTCGTAAGTTTAAAAATAAGGAGACCATCATGTCAGTCAGAAGGTATTTTGCTTTATAAAAATTAACTGAAATTTGTAATATTCGCATTTATGATTAATTCATAGCTTGCTTATGCAAAAGAAACTACATAAATTTGAGCTTGCTGCTTTGGGTAATCTGTGTCCGGAGGCTCCAGAGGAATCTAAAGCGTTAATACCCTCATTGGAAGGTCGTTTTGAAGATGAAGAGTTACGACAAATACTAGACGATATTGGCACCAAACGGTCTCTGCAATACTAAATATTGCTTAATATGGAACTTAATGATATATAAAAACTACATAATTTAGAATATAAATTCGCTATAAATATAATTTTTTTTCTGCTGTGTTAGCAGTGAAAGCAAACATAAGAACATATGTTAGTGTGTTGTTTCCGCGCCAGCATGTCCGCACTCTAGATGGCGCCACTTAATGCTAAGTTTGACAGAACTTAGCTAGTTTTTTCACAGCTTAAAAAAGATCAGGATCAATAACCGATTCGCTATAGCCATGTTGTAACCTAGATTTAATCTTTAAAACATATAGGCAATAACAGACCATTCAACGCAACGTGACAAAAACTTGCTGGGAAATTTGAAATTTATAGGAAACACACTGGCAATAGATACTGATAATAGATTTAGATCTATTAACGAATTAATTAGTAACAGAAGACAATAACATCATACGATCTCATAATAACAAAGCCGGTATTCACGTAATTTTGTCAGCGACTGTAAAATCAAATCACTCGAGTTTCAGTGCTGCCACTAAGCACTAGCATTCCACAAGAGCTATAAAAACTGACACTCACTTTCGGAATCTGTAAGACGTTTTTCAACACTATTCACCACAAACAACAGCTGCTGTAATACTCTGCGTTGACAATTTATAATAATTTTAAACGTTTATTGTTTATAATGTGATTGTGTGCCCCAACTTGCGATATATTAAAAACAGTTACACACTCCGCTAAAATGAACAAAGATAACTCGAGCATGGATATGGATCCAAATCTGGCAAGGCGTTTGCTAGCTGAAGGCGCCGTACTTGTTATAGCCGGTGTACCCATTGGCACAGAGTTTGGCATTGATTTATGCGCCTATACCATTGGCCCGGACTTTCGTGGTGTTAAGATGATACCACCCGGTGTGCATTACGTATGGTGCGCCTCACATGGACCCTATGGCGACGCGGCACCACGTGTCGGCTTTGTACATTATTTTCATCCGAACGAATTGCTGGTACGCGAATGGGACAATGAGCACGAGGAGTTGCGTGAGCGTCAAATAGCTGAGCCTGAGTTGGAACGCGCTCGCATTCGCAATAGTTTGCCGCAGCTGGAGCGTGTTTTGGCAGCCTATGACTATCGCTATGTCTGTCAGTGGAAAGATCTAACAGGCAGCGTAACAGAGCCTTGTGTAAAACGCTGTCGACCTGCCTTGGGCACCATACGCACCAACATTGAACTGCAATCCTGCACAGATGCGGACAGACCACGAGGTAGTTCCGGCAGCAAACGCAATGCAGGCAGCAAGTTGCTGCTGGATGAGAGCGAGCTTTTACCTGATCTTAAACCAGTGGAAGGCACAGCGCCACGTTTTAGTGTCCTACCAGCACGTGTACCTTCGGATGCACAACCAGCAGACGTATCACGACATGCCTTAGACTGCATTGCAGCTGTGGATGCTTTGCTTCACAACTTTAGCACGCCCGATGCGCTCATCGAAGAGCTGCAACTGTCCTATATATTTTTTCTTGTTGGCTATTCCGTGGAGTCGCTGGCACATTGGCGCAAGCTCTTAGCGCTGTTGGCACATTCCGAAACGGCTGTTAACAAACATAAAATCTTGTATATGAAGTACAGCGAGGTGTTGGCGCATCAGCTACCACATTTACCCGAGGAGCTGATGTCGCCCAGCGTGCATAACACTGTCTATAAAGATGTGCGTGAGCTGCTGGTGAATCTGTTTGCGGGTGGACTCAGTGTCAGCGCAGAGCGTCTAATGAAACGTTTGGCCAAAGAACTGCAATGGCATTTCGAAGGACTGCTCGATGAAGATCCCGAGGACCAGCCGGTAGTAATTGAACTGCCCTAGAACACACAGCTGGTTAGTAAACATCTAGCTATTAAAGCTACATTTTTATTCATTCAATTTGTTTCTTTTACAGCCAAATCAGCGTAGTGAATGCTGCGTGCGCAAATAGGTCCACAAATCTCGTGCTGTGCGTATGCTGACCATAAACTGGCACAATTTTGTCTCTATTAGACAAAGTATTACAAACTTGGCGCGCTTATCCTTCAGCAGTGACTGCAAAAAGTCAGCGTTAAATTTCATAAGAAAATCACAGAGATTGGCAACCCTTAAAAAGTACCTCTTCATTGTTTTCGGGCCCGCTCTCTACTACACTCCATAGATCCTCGGATTCCAAATAAGCTCGCACCGTCATGGACCATGCCTTATAGTTGTCCAAACCTTTGAGCTTCTCAATTTGCAACTGCAATGTCATTGTGGCTTATAAAGAGAGACGTGTGACCGTCCAACGCAACGTTTGACAAATAAATCTCACTGTACATACAATAATACTTTGTGCTATTGCTTTTTGTGGCCGCTTGCTGTCAATTTGTTTTGAAGATTTTCAAATATAGATATAGTTGTACACATATATACATATCGTACATACATACATCTATGAGTTTGTCATAGACCATTCTCCATTGTCATAATGCGCTTTACCAAAAGGGTTGCCAGTACAGCATTGGTCAACAAAATAGAAACAGCTTTTAGCGCTTTGGCAGCTTCGTAGATCTTGTAAGGTTCGTTGGCAAAGTAACTTAGGAATGTTTTAAAATACCTTTAATTAGCTCTAAAATCTGTAAGCATTCCAGAGTCAAAACAGCAACCAGTTTTGAGGCGAGCTGGAGTCTGAGGGTCTCCAAATGTGTCAAAATATGTTGAAATATGAAAGGCTGAAAGGTGTGCCTGTTAACTCTATGACACGGTTACGGTTAGTTTTATAATTTCGTCGTTCAAAGTTTTCATGGCATATTTTCATTTCACAGATTTATGTTGGCTTTAAATGCAATTTAAAGAGATTGTTGGCACAACTTTTTTTTAACGCATTCTTAATGCATTTGTCATGATTCAATTCAATTTTCATCAACATGTTTCTATTCGATTGACTCTTACTGTACATATCTAGCACGTAAACAATAGCTAGTACTAGACCTAGTTTTGTTGGTAATGAAAAGCTTTACACGGAACTGACTAGTAGTATGAGATTGAAACTGAACCAGGCCTATGGCTATTGGCATTGGGTTCAAGTGGTCTCTTGTGTTTTTTGTCATTGTTGTTGATGCAGTCGAAATGGATAACTACGTATACGCATCCGCATTGTTATAGCTGCCGTTTATAATGGTAGATGGAATATTCTAGCAAATTATTAATTGGTGCTCTCAATGTTTAGTAACTAAAAAGCGACACAACGGATTGTTTGATAAACTTAAGGAAATATAAAAGGAATAAAAGATTATCGGTAAATATACATATATGGGTTACAACTGAGCTTGCATGGTAAGTATTTTTTGAAGTTATTGTGGGATGTTTGCTTTTTAGTTATCGGGAATAGAGTACAAGAACAAAGATATTTCTTGTCCAAAAAACATCTTTATAAGAAGAAGATCAGGTCGTTAATTCTATACATGACAAAGATATTTCTTTGAAAACGATTTTGTTTTTCAAAATATTCTCCACATAACTTGTTACTCAAAACACTTTCGCCACCGAATGAAGAACCTTCAAAACAAATTTTTTGAAACGATCAACCGTTCTTCAGGAGTTGAAAAACACGGAAGCGCAATTTTTTGTTGTTGTGCGGGTACAAAAAGAAATCATGTTGGCGCTCCACGTCGGATTCTCCTTTAATTCGAAGTTTTGGGCGCTGAAAAGGCCTGCTGAATGAGCCGATGTGTGAGAGCCCGCTTTATTGTGATGAAGGATGCTTGGTCTTTTGTCTTAGTTCTACGAAAACCTCTTCCAAATGCCTTAAAGAATTGACCGTCCAGAATTTTGAATGTGCTTCGGTGGGATTTATCTCCATAGATGCCTCAATCTTACGGTTTGTGACATGACGATCTGACAGAATCAGTTCACGCGCAGCATTGATGGTTTTTCGATTGGAAAACTACACGAAGTTCAGCGGTGATCGGCGGACGGCGGCAACGATTGAATTCCGAAAAGCGTCTATATCTGGTTTTGAGATTGGAATTTTCATGCAATAGTTACTTTTATTGCGAATTCAAACATATCCATCAAAAATCTTGACTCTTCAAATAACTTCCCTTCGCTTTGCATCCTATGCAAACCTTCAAGTTTTTTGGTTGCACGGTTTGTGACGTTACATTAGGGGAAGGGGGGTTGCCTAAATGTGACAACATTTTGGTGACTTCATCTATGAACAGCCCTAAAGGTTAACAGGATGTTAGCCGGCTCTTTAAAGCAATAGGCAAGGCGTATAGTTTAGAGGAGGTTTTGTGCCGAAACATTCTGGCATTATGCCATCGCACCGGGCTGCAAGCCTCTGGCCGAAGGATGTAGTACCAGAGCGTCCTACTGTAGATATGCACTGAGATTGTGAAGGGAACACTTCTCTGCCTTGCTATCGGGCGATGATGAGGATAATGCTGCCCCCGGAGTTAACTTCTCGACGTCCCCAATTATAGACGACGGCGTGGATTTACCGCCGCCTAGCTATGACGTAGTCAGGGTCGCAATCAAGGAGCTCAAGAACAACAATGAGTAGCTCTTTTGCAGAATATGGCTAGCTGAGAGCATGTCCAATGAACCTTTGTGTCCTCTGCCCTGTCCTCTAGAAGGGTGATCCCACGGTGAACGCTAACTACCGTGATAAAACTCTTCCTTCTATTGCGTATAAGGGTCTATCGAGCATACTGTGTGAAAAACTAGCCGTTTGCGAAAGAACTTATTGGACCTTATCAGTTTGTTTTAGCTATGGTAATTCCACCATTGACCAAATATGACCAAAACCTGGAAAAGACCCACGAGCACCAAATTGACACCCACCATCTCTTTGTCGATTATAAGGCAGCATTTGATAGCCGGTTGAGGGATCGCGTACATGCCGGACTGTCTGAGTTTGGTGCGACTGTGCAGAATGACGTTGAGCAACTCATGCAGCTCCGTCAAGGTAGGAAAGAGCTTCTACGAACCATTTGATACCCAGCGAGGCTTAAGACAAGGCGAAGCCCTCTCCTGCGACCTCTTCAACTTTGTAATGGAGAATGTGTTGCGAAAGGCCGAAGTACATAGGAATGGGACTGTATTCTATAAAGGTGTCCACTTGCTTGCATACGCAGATGATATGGATATCGTCGGACGCAATAAGCGAGCAGTTACCGGAGCCTTCACGGCTATTGAAAGAGAATCTGCCAGTGTGGGTCTGGTGGTAAATGAGAGCAAGACGAAGTATACATATGCTTTCTTCGAGTATAGATGCACAGCGGTTGGACTCTCAGATTCATGTAGAGAACTATACTTTTGATGTTGTCAAGGATTTCGTCTGCCTTGGCACCACCGCCACAATGAAGAACGATGTCAGCATGGAGATCAACCGGAAAATCACTCTTGCCAATAGATGTTACTTTGGTCTCAGTAGGACCAGTCCCGCCAGACGAAACTAACACTCTACAAGGAGCTCATTATTCACGTTTTGCTTTATGGCGTTGAAGCATGGGTGATGTCGCAGTCTGATGAAAATGCCCTTGGAGTGTTTGAGCGGAAAGTACTCCGTAAGATCTTTGGCGAGGACTACGTGTTGGCAAGGACTACCGCACCCGATAGAACGATGAACTCTATGAGCTCTACTTTGACATAGACATATTGAAGCGAATTAAGATCCAGCGGCTCCGCTGGCGGGGTAATGTTGAGCGTATGTATGAAGAAGCTCTTGTGAGAAGGGGTTTCAATGCCATGACCAAGTTAGGGTCGGCTCAAGGTAAATAAAGCTGCCGATAATTGAAACCTTGTCCTCTGCTTTAAATCTCAAGAAAGGTAACCCCGCTGGGTGTGCTTATTGCCGTGATATCAGTCTTCTTTCACATCTCACAATCCTAGAAAAAGAATGCGGTTGTCGAAGGGATGCGACGAAAGGGCAGACCATGTCTCCGTTGGATGGACCAGGTAGAGAGTACTCTAGCTACCTTTGGTATCAACAATTGCACCAAACTCGCGCAAAGCAGCGAAGTGACTTTTCTTGGTTTCCAAAACTAAAGTTGCCACTTCGTGAAAGCAGTTTCAACACAATTTCTGGCCACAATGAATACAAAAAACTGCGATTCTCCAAGAAGAAAAATATTGCGCTTTTGGCGGAACATTGCAGCAGGAATGTGCCTATGTATGTGCATGTTATTCAATACTTGGAATCCCTAAGGCGCTTGTTACACGATGCGAGATTTTCAAGCGAGAAAGTAAAAAATTCTCACAAAATATCGCTCGATATTAGAATGCATTCTCATATGAAGTAGGTCGCATAGAGGGTTGCAGGCGGAACAACTTACGGGCGATATTGAAGCGCCTACAAGAGGTGCGAGATGCAAAGCAAACGGACTCGCTTCGTGTAACAAGCGCCTAAACATATTTTTAGAAGTTTTGCAAACCTACCTTTTAGCTGAAAAGTAAGTCATATTGTTTTTTTTAAAAGACCAAAAATATCATTTCAAATTTGTTTGTTTTAATGATTTTTATTTGAAATGAATACGAATGTCAGTTTTAGCTGTGTTGTTGTTGTTCTTGTTGTTTCTTTTAAGAATGTTATTAATTATTGTTGCTCCTGGTTTATGCTTAATTAACACTTTCTACACGCCTTTTCTGTGGCTATTTATCATGCTAACTTACGCGTCTCGTTTATCAAAAATTTGTTCAAGAAAAGTGTGTGAGAAAGTTGTTGCTTCTTTACTTGTTGTACGGTTTCAATATTTCTTGCCAAAAACGCTACAATAATACCCAAAGTTTGATCCGGCGCTAAATAAATGATATATATTTACGGCTTGTTATTGGGCTGTTTTAAATGCAAACATTTTTAGACGCTTGGTTGTTGTTGTTGTTCAAAGGGAGGTTTTTGAAAAAATTCGAAATTTCTACAATTATTACATAAGTGGTAGGCATAGAAAATATACAAGTATATATGTATATACTAAGTTGTATACAATATATATGTACGGTTTTTTGTTTTTAGCAACTACAAATACTTGTTTTTTATTATTATTATTTATTTACTTTATATTTTGTATATATTATGTAATATGTTTTGACATACGATTTGAGAAATGCAACGAAATTGAACGAATAAAAAAAAAAAAAAAACAACTGAGACTGCATGCAAAGTTTCTAGAATTTGCAAAAGAAATACCCTTCAATTCTAATTTGAATTTGAAAATGTGTCAAAGTGTGTGTGTGTGTGTGAGAGTGTAGGAAACAATACACTTACAATTTAAGCTTCAGAATTCGTTTTCGACTGTCATTTATTTTACGCCATTTTTTTTTTCTTGCTTGCTTTGCTTTAACTAACATTCTCTTTCGTTTTATAGTTTAGCTTTTACTTGTTTTGTTTTTGCTCATTTCGTTTTGTGTTTTTCATTCTTCACATTTTTGTTTTTAATTTAAATTAATTTTTGCTGCTCATTCCTTACATTTTCATTTTTCTTCGCTTATTATTTGCTCTTCGTTTTTGTTTATACCTTTATAATCAATTTTTTATTTTTATTTCTGCTTAAATTTAAAGTACTTCTTGTGGTTTTTTTTATTTTTTATTTTTTTGTTTTTATGTGAAATTTTTGCTGCTGTATTTTAAAAATGAATTAATTTTGCTTGCGACAATTTGATTTTTTTTTTTTGTTTTTTTTTTATGGGTTTAAATGAATTTTATTTTTGTTTTTGCCTTTCGTAATTAAATATAATAATTATTTATATATAATATGCTGTTTATCTCTCGAATGCAAAAAATTTGAGTTGTTGTTTGTAAGGATTTTACGTTGCCTGTTCATCTTGTAGCTGTTGGTTGTTGTGGGTTTTGCCTGTTATTGTTGCTTTCGGGTAGGTTATACACAAGTGAAGGGAGTGGGGAATACACTTGGGGCCAACACCGTAGAAACAACATACGACGTAGTCCAGTAGTTTACGTGGATATTTTGTGCTGCTGTTGCTGTTGTTCTTGTTGTTGTTGTTATTGTTGGTAGTTGCAAAGTGTTGCCTTGTTGCTGTTGTTGTTGCTGTTCATTTTGTGTATGTGCCTGAAGTTGCTACCCATTTGTATGTTTGTTGTTGGTTGATTTATGCATATATTATATGTATTATATTTACTTTAGAAGGTATATAATGTGTTTAAATGGAAGGGCGGGGGTTTACTTAAATTACGACACATCCTGATCTTCAACATCTTGAATTTCCTGTTTCGGCTCGCCTTCACCTGTTTGGGATTCTAGATTTTAGTAAATACATTTGAGAATTGTTGTTGTTATTGTGTGTATTTTGAATGTATTATAGATATATTCATTGAGAATTTCTGTGTTCTCTCTACTCACCATCTGCCTGCATATCAGACGTCCATAATGTGAGGTTATCTCGCAGCAACTGCATAATAAGTGTCGAGTCTTTATAGCTCTCTTCGCTCAGCGTATCCAACTCAGCAATGGCATCATCGAATGCGGCTTTCGCCAAGCGGCAAGCACGATCCGGCGAGTTGAGTATCTCATAGTAGAACACCTATAAAAAGAATCAATTCCAATTTGATTAAAAGGATTTATTTTAAGAGCTGTGTTAGAAAGTTCTGCGCAAGTAAAGCAAGAATCTCGAAGTTGCAACGAAAATACTGTCAACTGAAGTTTGAAGTCTGAACGAGAAAACCTAGTTTTTAAACTAATACAGCTGCAATGATTCTGGATTCAACAAATGATGAATGATTCAGATTACAAAGAGTTTAAAGTTAAAAGAAAACCTTTTTTTAAGTTTTTGCAAGAGTTCATCGTGTTATCGATTTAGTTTCTAAACTATTTGGGAGTCCATACGAGACTTGTTTGAGTAACAATGTAAAAATGTTTAGAATTTCCTGAAAAACCAAACAATTTTTATTCTTTAACTAATTTTTAAGAGAAATAGTTTGGTTCTAAAAGCAATGAGTTGATGATTTTTTAACTTATTGCCAAATTTATTGAACAAAAGTTTATTTTTGACAGCTGCCTGACTCAGTCGTGCGATTACGTTACAGCCTCTCGCTTAATTCGAGTGATTGTATCAATGACTCGGTCCGTTCGACATTGATGACTCAAAATACTTTAAATCATAACCGTCATTTAACTAGTTACCTGCTTTACTAGTAGAGAGACTCTTCTAAAATAAAACTTTACTTACCGAGAAATTCAATGCCAAACCCAAACGAATTGGGTGTGTTGGTGGCAGATCATTCATGGCAATATCACTTGCTGCCTTATAGGCAATCAATGAATTTTCTGCCGCATCCTTACGATCCGAACCGGTTGCAAATTCAGCCAAATAACGATGATAATCACCCTTCATCTTATAGTAGAATACTTTGCTTTCGCCAGAGGTGGCGCATGGAATGAGATGTTTCTCGAGCACATTCAATATGTCTGAACAAATGTCGCGCAACTCTTTCTCAACCTGTCCGCGATAGGTTTTGATCATTTCCAATTTCTCCTCGACACCTTTGTTTTCCTCCTTCTGTTCAATCGAGGTGATTATACGCCATGATGCCCGACGTGCACCAATAACATTCTTATAGGCAACCGAGAGCAGATTTCTCTCCTCAACGGTCAACTCGACATCCATGGAGGCGACCTTCTTCATGGCCTCAACCATTTCTGCAAAAGAAAAAAACAAAAACAAAAAATGGAGAAAAACAAAAATAAGGCGATGAGTATTAGGCGATTATTTAATTTATAAGCGTATATGATATTGATATGACATAATGTTAGACTTTGATAACATTGATTTATCTATCTAAAAGTGGCTTCCACCTAATCAATAATGATATAATTCTTTATATTTATGCATGCACACACATAATATAGGAAATAGACTTGTTTTGCTCGATTTAGTCATTATTGCCAAATGAGAAATCGCATAAAAATGCCATTGCAAGCGTTAAGCACTTGATAACATATTTTCTGGACCCCTTCCTTTCCCGCTTCCCCCTAATAATTCTTTATTGTACATTGTTGCAAATTTTGAAGCGCAACGTCATGAATCACATGTAATGTCTGTGATCACTTACTTGTCGTCCACCTTCAGACAGAGTTGTTTGCGTGCATTATGGGTACGTTCCCAGCTGATAACATATATGCATTTGGAAACTACAAATCAGCGCTAAAAACTGTAAATGTGCAGCTGCAGCTCTAACTGCTAAGCTGCTGACGTATTTTGACGCTCTATTTCAATCTCACACAGCGGGACATTAACAAAAAGGTGTGTTATTTTTTTGTGTGTAGCACGTAGTTGTGAATAAAGGAAAGCAAAAAAACAAAAACTGAAGATATGATTCATGTTATAGCGCACAGTGGTCGAAAGGTGCAATTTTATATTCATAATATTTCTAACGTTTTTAGGTTGTTTTTCATTAAATGCAAATCTGTATTGAACTACCAAACATAAACTTTGAAAATAGTAACGAACTACCATGTATAAACTCTGTGCTTGTGATTTCTTATAATAAAACAAAGTAGAATTTAGCCGCTGTGTTGATTACTTTGGTAGTGCAACATCACTTCTCTTGAATGCATCTTTAAAGATTGACTAATATACAAGCTAGTTCAGACTTTCTCTGTTTACTCGCTTTTCTATGAACTGTTAGTGCCTTCTAGTCTTGCATCTTGTGCCATTTTTAAATGCAAGTTGCACGAGAAGCACTTTGAAGTGCAAGTACAAAAATAATATTTCGTTAGAATATTGTTTTCGTCATAATATTGTTAAGAAATATAGAAAAATCAATTTCCCACGGGGGAAGGGGCAAGATTTCAACATGATTCGAGAAACTTCATGTGCTTGTATCAAATTCGCATCATTTGGTCAAATTTGTGTGCCTCTAACTCTTATGATGTCTGAGATCTCGACGTTCATACGTAAGGACGGACATTGCTATATCGGCTCGACTATTGCTCCGGAATATTTTTGCCCATGGAACATATGGCCTGTCACGCCTCCTTCTGCCTACTACACACATTGCACATACCTATAATACCCTTTTACACTTTGTGTACACTGTATAAAAATATCGTAACATTTTTAACGAAAATGACTTCGATGCAAAACTATTTTGTATTTTCGTTCCTGGTCTAAATTCGGATAATCTTTAACGCTACAAATACAAATCATTCCCCGTGTGGTGAGCTGGTTAGAGAATACCGTCTCAGCAGGCCAAAGCTTGTCGTATGAGGCGACTAACAATGACACTGGGTTCTTTCGAGACCAGTTAAGCTACCCCAGGCCTTAAAGGGGTTGTGCGTAGGGTTTGGGACCCACACCACATAAAACCACAATTCCAATAAAAGAATGTATTTACATCAGGCCGTAACCCATTAGCGGGTTGTTATGGCCAGTTAAGAAGAAGAAATACAAATCGCAATTAAGATATTGTCGGTTGATCGAACGGGTGTATGCAAGCTGATGAATCAAATTCAGATCTGCACTTTCGCCCACAGTGAGGCATGATTTTTGTTGTTACACAGTATGAGAGTGCAGGACTTAAATATGATAACGATTACTACTATCAAACTAACACATTAGGGCTATTCTTGTACTTTTTCTTTTTAATCAATAAATATGCCCTACAAACGCATTCACACATCATGACAAATCAAAAGAGCCGAAAAAAGACACCAAACCACCAGCCACCCACCCACCAATAAAGGCAGCCGCAAATAAGCCACAAAGCTAAAGCAACCCAAACCTATTAGCTGCCGTCCTTTAACCCCCACGCTCTGTTTAGGCACCCACACCCATGCCCACGCCCGTAGAGAACAGCGCGTCACGCGAAATACAATAAAATATTAAGTCAAACACGGAAAGGAAAGCAGCAACTTGTGCATATATATTCTGAATAAGTTGACGCTTATAACAAAAGGAGCACACGGCGTGGGTGTGTCAGTGTATGCGTTTGATATGACATAAGGCATAGCGCGTAGAGCAGTAGCTTAACGTTGTTACGGGCGGGCGGGCGGTCGCACGGTAGTGTGTGTTGTGGGATTATAAAAAGCATGCGCACATACCGTTACAGTCGGGACGCTGCCCGACAGTGGAATACCCTGTACCTTTTTCTTTATAAATACGGTAAAATGAGAATGGAAGTATCCACTTTTATATATCCTTTCATAAGATCGATATGCCTGTCAACATTTTGCTATTGACAAGTTTTGCTTTTGGGAAGAAGCAAAAATAACTTTTATACCCAAAACTCCACTCTCTTGGGCCAATGTCGTTGAATTTTGTAATATAAATCAAAAAAACATTTATAAATGTCAATGGAAATTTTCAAATCAATATATAGGGGGGTGTGGCAGTAATTAAGGTAAACCGTTTGCTTGGGAAGTGGGGGTTCCATTGAAAAAAGGTGGATGCAAGGGTCACACGAGTCTCCACACCAAATTTACTCTAGCTCACATGTAGTTTATCGGCGAGGGGTGGGTGGGTGAAATTAGCATATTTTTGACTATACCTCTTGATCTATTTTTATACATAGACGCACATAAGCACGACGCACATCTCTGAGAAGTTTCGAGTTGGTAGATTCAACAGAGCGGTTATAAACCGCGCAAACCTGTCACAGGGGCAAGATATCGACTTCATTCAACAAATTCCCTCAGCCTAGATAAAATGCGCAACTTTTGGTAACATTTTTTTTTTTTTGCTCTAGCTCTTATAGTGTCGAAGAAAGCTGTCCCAACACGGACATATCTCTCGACTACTGCTCCTGTTCATTTTTGTCCATGCAACTTATGTTCTGCCACGCCTTCTTCTGCCAGTTACATACATTGTACAAATCTATGATACCCTTTTACACTTTGTGTACAGGGTATAAAAAATTGTAATTAGACAAAGGAAAAACTAAGCCAGTAAAATGTGCAACTTGTATAGAAAAGGAGACAACAGTTTATATATAAAAAAAAAGTGGCCAGGTCCCCCCCTAGCTATTCCATTTACTATGCCATTTGGTAGGCGCTGTTTGTTTTTTTTCGCGAATTGACGACATTGACGCGAACGTCAACTGAAAAGCAGTGTGCGACCTCGAAAAAAAGCAGCTAGAACAACGCTGAATAGCAGCGGCGGCGGCGGCAGCAGCGCAGCACCTGAAAACATACTTAAGGCAGCTTTGGCTGCTGACGTTAATGTGTATAAAAAGGGGAGTCGGTCGGTCGGTCGGTCGTCGTCGTCGACGAGTTAACTTTTATGGAGCGCCGCGCACAAGGCAGGCAGGCAGGCAGGAAGGAAGGCAGGCAGGCGGCAGACACCAGCCGGGCACAGACGGACGTACATTGCCGGCTGCTGCCAACAGATTGCTTGGTATCAGTGCCGAGAATGTGCAAGTGCGACAAGGCCAACGCCAAGTGCTCTGCTCGCTGCTATATACTCTCTCATACACTAACAGGCAAACGGTTTGGAGCACACGCAGGCGAAAATAAGAAGAAAAACATGTGATACAGACACAAAAAATGTTTAACTTTTAATGTTTGAATGTGTGCGTTGGTTTGCAGTAGCTGCAAATAGTTGATTGACTTCTTTTTAGCAGCAGCAATAACAACAACCAACTAATACCCTTTGATGTGTGTGTTGCTTGCTTAATATTGTCAAGTTTTCAAGTCAATTATTTGTAGCGCTTTTGCTAATTATGAACTTATTTATGTTTACGCTTGTTGCAAATATACAACACAACCAGCTGGGACGTAAACTTTTGCGACTGACTGTGCTACGACGCTGTCATTGTATGCGGCGTCGCGCGCACACACACTCACTGGTTATCTCGTTTTAACGCATGTTCCAGCGCATTTGTGTGGCGTTTTGGATAGCGCGCGTTTTTTTTTTTCTTTTTCCAACTTTTTCGTACAGCGCAAAAAGAATAATGCTGGTTTATAGTTTGCATTTTGAAAAGCGTTTAATTAATTGGGACTATTTTTAATTAAATAAAAACGCCGACTATTTTAGCTGTTGTGAGTAATTTAACGAAATTGTTGTGCGTGTGTGCACACACTTACACATGCGCGTGAGCATGAGTAATGCTAGTGCAAATTTCCTGCACTATCAACTCAACAGAGTTGCCGCCGCACACGGCAAAAAGTTAAGTTGTTTTATTTTTTTTTGCTATAAACTCTCAAACTAACCAGGTTAATGAGCTAAACGGTATTTGGGCTAATTTGCATAAGAAATAAACCTTTGTGGTAAATATGCCGCTAACTAAACTGTGACGCTATTTAGTGCGGGGAAACTCTGTGTCACAGTCTCACACACAATCGATTCATTCATCGATTTTTCGCAGTGGCGGCGACGGCAGCGCCACTGATGACGACGCCGCTGCGCAAGAAAAGCACATTTTGAATTGAGTAAAGAAGTTGCAATAAAAAAAAAAAAAGCTGCTCTGAAGTTATTCGCGTGCTGCAAACCCGACGGCAAAGGGACAAATTTAACTCTACAATATTTAATCAGTTCAAAATTAAGCTATCAACACGCCTAACGCGCCCTTTAGTCTGTGTCTGTTTCCTTCTAGAAAGTACGCCTTGGCAACAAAAACAACTATGAGCTACTACCAAACACCCCTTAGCAACGATGTCATTTGGTTGCGCGCATAGACCGCGCGCGCACTCTCCTATCTATACAAAAACACTAAATACACAAAATTTCAATTGAAAAGAATTTTTCATGCAACTATTCTCAAAATAAAAAAAAAAGAGAAAAAATTATAATACGCAATTGACATTTTGGTTTTTGCGAAAAACGGCAAACCAAACTGAAACCACGCGAATTTTTGCCGGTAAAAAATCAAGTTTTACGTTCTTTTTTTTTTCTTTTTTGTTCCTCTTGTCTTTCTTTTGACGTTTTCTACGGCGCTATTCGCTTCTGCTACGGCGTCGCCGTCCTCCTCTCTTCTTCTTAATTCAGTCTTTTTTTCTTTTTTTTTTTTTTTCGCAGAAACACTACTCATCGGCGCGACGCCGACGCCGCTGCTGCTACTGCGGCACCTACACAAATGTATTTAGCAAAATTGAAAATTAAATTTTTCCCATTGCCTAACGCTTTTGAGCTATTTTTTAATTGGCAATTTTATACAAATCAAACGTTTTCAACAGTTTTTCTTCTACGTAGAGCACATAAACCACGCTACGCGACGCGACGCGACGCTCACGACGGCGGACCCCTCCCCAATGCTGGTGCTCCGCTGACAAAATTTTTTCAGTTATCCATTTTTTTTTTTAGTTACTTACCATCGTAGCGCTCCGCTTGTTCGGCCAATTTTGCCTTGTAGACATTATTTTCGCGTTCAGTCATTGTGTATTTTTAATCCTTTTTAGTAAAATTAATCCACAGAAAAAATTATTTAAATGCTCTCCCGGTACGTGCGGCGTCGATTATACTTTATACTGCTGCCTTGTGTCTTCGTCGCCTTCTTTTTCTCTATTACTTTTTGGTCTGACAAGTCTGCGCTCTGCTGCTCGGTCGCGTTCGGCTCGTTTTCAATGTCGTCGTCGTGGACGCTGCTACGAATCTGCGAGTACAGTAAAGAATGCGTTGTAATATGAGTTTTATGTTTGATATTTGACGCTTAACTTCATTCAATCGCTTAATTGTTTATGTTTATACAAATATTTTGATAGTTTCTAATTACATATTTACGCACTTAAGGTTTAAATTTGACACGAAAATTTTTAAATGCCGCAAAACTGACTTCGACTGAATCCAAAAAAACACTAAAGGTGTGAGATATCGATTGGTAAGCGCCAAAATTTACCAGAAAATACTTCATTTGTATAAAAATACTAAAAAAAAAATGTGTTGCAGCCGGCACATTGCATGTTAAAAACAGTGTGTGCACATTATAATGTGCTCAAAAAAAAGAAGGTGGCGCATTGAGCAGTTCAAAAGAATGTTCGCGTGTGACGCGTTCACAGACTAGGACAAAACTGGCCGAAATTCTCGCAATATGTAATAAATAATAATATGTAATTGTCATTTTTTATAAATATGCTGACACATGTACTTTTTCGAAATAAATTCTGATACTGAAAAAGAAAACTAAGTACATTATGAATTCAAAGATTAACTAGAGAGCATAGTAGTAATGTAAATCCAGACCAAAACATCGATGTTTACCATCACAGAGTCCATCGACCCAAAGAGTATCGAAACTAACTTAGTTTCTACTAACTTAGTTTCTACTAACTTAGTTTCGATACTCTTTGTCATCGACCATGACCATCGATCTAGGTCGATGCCTCAATGGTTTTCCGATGTTTTATATTTACAAATTTTGCATTTTATTATAGAAGAAACTTCCTTATATAATATGAGATATGTGAAACTAAAGGTATCTGAACATAGAAAGATTTCTAGATACTATGTAAGACCAATGGATCTACGACTAAATTATGCCAACATAAAAGTTTTAATTACCGTCCCCTTAGCAGTCTATTTCGCTGGGAGTTTAGCTTTTGAATAAACTTTGAGTTGACACACTCAACTTTTCAAGCATCATGTTGAATTATAGTAGGTTGGCGTAAGAGATGGTGATAAATGGTCGATGGTTTTAAAAACAGCGATGTTTTTCCGATGCAACGTATGTTCAAGAACATCGGAGAAATCGATGTATTTTTAACACCACTATTTTTTTTATTCTATTGCAAACGTCATTGTTGTGTCAACTCAAATTTAGTACATTGCCCGGCAGATGGCTCATACCTTGTAATACGTATGCCTTGCTAAGGCTTTTTTTATATCATGATAATATGTCATGCTATCTCTAGCCAAAGAGCATGTATGCACTGCACTGAAAGTTGACGCTTTTCAGCAATTCGACTCAATTTAACGGCCAAGGATTCCACTCTATAAAATTGAATGCTTTTTGCATTCAATGTAGCTAATGTAGCTACTTGTACTTTCAGCAATTCTGTTACACGCGACATGTTAACTAACAGCGTGAGTACGTGTCAGTGTTAAATCTGTGGGTAAAATTTATCGATATATTTTGCTATGTCGCATCTGGCAGTACCATATATATTGAAACAGCTGTTAAATAAGTTGAAAATTAAAAATAAAGTGTATTGCATTGATACTTAAAACATATTTGATGTTTTGCAATTAAAAATATTGTCTAGAGTCACACACATCGAAATGAGCATTAATCTGGGTGGCTGGATACACAGTTTCACCGTAACTGATACACAACAGCACAAGGGAGGTTATACCATTTACAAAATTACTTCTATTGTAAGTAGTTAGGGCTGCACGCATTGTTTTACATTGCCATCCAATTATTTCCCACATTTCTAGGTCTTCCCACGTTCGGTACCACAAGCTTTGACCTGTTTGGTTGTATGGAAACGGTTTCATGAAGTCAAAAAACTGCACCGAGAGCTTAGCCGCCGACACAAGAGTTTGCAATTACCAGGCAAGCTGCCGGAGCCCACAGACAGTAGTTATTTCAAACGCTTCGATGCGGATGTCATACAACGCCGCAAGGAGTACATTTTGCAGTTATTGGACTTTGCAGCCCAACATCCTGCGCTCTATAAATGCAATTTTTTTACGCAGTTTTTTAGCAATGCGCATTCACCAAATGCTTCGCCACTGCGCAAATTGTATGTAGAGCGGACGCTTAAATCGCCCGGCAATGGGGCGGAAACCAGCTGCAAAGACGGCGCCATAGCCGAAATTTGCGATAAGCTCGATTTGCCCTATGATGCGCACAATGCAGGCGGCATCGTACCGCTTGACCCACGCTGCGATAAATCAAGTGACGCCAAGCAGCTTCATATTGAAGACAAAACAGCAATTGTTGATGTTGCCGACCAGCAACCAGAGGAAATGCCTGTTAAACGTGATCACAATCGCTTTCTAACGCCCATGGCCTCAGTAGAGAGCGATGATAGCGACTATATCTATGAAGCGGCCCTAGAGTTCAGTCATGCCGTGCAAGCAGAGGTTAATCTGGATTACCAAGAGGCATACGATCGTTATAAATTTGGCGTAGCATTGCTGTTGCAAGGCGCCAAGGATGATGTCAACGATGAGCGCAAATTTATAGCCAAAGCTAAGATTGCCAAGTATTTGGCACGCTCGGAAGAAATACACGCCCGTTTTTTGCGCGAAAACAGCTGTCATAGAAAACTACAATTCCAACTATCGCTTGACGTGGTAGACAACAGCAGCGAGGTGGCTTATTTGGAATGCGCCTGGAATCAACTGGCCAAATATAAAGTGCTGCAAGTGCTCGACGGACGCGTCATGCAGGTGCAGTGCGTGACACAGCCGCAACAGCCGGCTGCGGTTATGAAGGGCATTGAGAAGCCGGCCAGTAATTCGCCCACACAAAGCATCTTTCTGCCACAACAGGTACCTTATATGGTGGAGCTGCTGGCATATTTTCAATCGGAACAAAAGATATTTCTGCTGCTTAAACAGGCCGAAGGCGGTCGGCTCTACGACTACATTCAAAGCTATACGCCTACGGCTACTAAGTGCAACAACTATGGCGATTTGTTTCCAGACTTGCAAAACGAGCCAGCGCCTGAGCCGCCCAGTCGGGATAGTGATGTGAATGAGCTAGTGCGAAGCTCTCAGCAGCTGCTTAAATCTGTCTCAAGTACGCTACAAGGGGTGCAGGCGGGCACACCAAGACGCACGCCCAAGCGTTTAGCGGAAAAACATGGCCACAAGCTACCTGAAGCCAGTTTGCGTCAATGGGCCTGCGAATTGGCCGTAGCCATACATTGTCTGCATAGCAAAGGCGTTATACTGAGGTGCGTTTAAGATCCGTTCAAATTTTAAAACAGTATTCATAACATTTTTATGACTCCATAGGGATCTGCACATGGTCAATATACTGCTGGGCGCCAAGGGTCAATTACTGCTTACATATTTCTACCAAAATGAAGGCCTCAGCTCGGATGACAACTACGTGCACAAAGCCTTGAGCTTCTCCGCCTTGGAAAATCATTTTGTAGCGCCAGAGCGCCCACTTAACCTTAAATCGGATTGGTGGAGCTATGGTGTGGTGCTGTATCAGCTGTTGCTGGGCTTGGTAAGCATTTTAAAGTATTCATTTAGCATTGCCAAATATAGTATGACCGACGATATCGATATCATCTGCGTATGCAAGCAACTGGACACGCTTTTAGAATACAGTCCCGTTCCGATGTGCCTCGGCCTTTCGCACATTCTCCAACAAAAGGTTGAAGAGATCGCAGGAGAGGGCATCTCCTTGTCTGAAGGCTCGCTTAGTATCAAAAGTGTCGGAGAAGCTCTTTCCTACCTTCACGGAGCGCTTGTGTTGCTCAACGTCATTCTGCATAGTCGTACCAACTTTGCCGGGATTCCAAATTAAGACAGTGCGGCATATACGCGATCCCTCGAGGGTCTATTAAATGCTGATTTATAATCGCCAAAGAGATGATGGGTGTCGATTTGGTGTTCGTGGGTCTTTTCTAGGATTTAGCGTAGTGTGAATATCGGTGAATATAAGGTCCAATCAGTTCTTACGCAAACGGCTTTAATCTTTCACACAATACGCTCGGTAGGACCGTATATGAAATAAAAAGAAGGCTGATACCACGGTAATTAGCGCTCACCGTGGGATCACCCTTCTTGAGGATAGCGGAGAGGACACCAAGGTTCCAATCATCCAATCATATTCTGCAAACGAGCTGGTGCATGCACCTTACCTACTCATTGCCGCCTGTCTTGAACAACTTTGCAAGCGGGACATCTGTGCCACCAGCTTTATTGTTCTTGAGCCGCTTGATTGCGACCCTGGCTTCGTCATAGCTAGGCGAAGAAGTGTCCCTCCATAACCTCAGTGGACCCTGTGCATCCACTACCAGATTTTCCTCAGCATTCTACAGGAAAACGCTCCGGTACAAAAACCGGCAAGACGCTTGACTTTTTGGAAGAACACCCTTACGTCATTTCTGCTCCTGCACATCTCGCTCGCGCTTTTCCTGCTCGCGTTTTTGTGTCTGAAAAGGCGCCTCTCCATCCTCATCTCCTGATAGTGTTCTCGCACAGATCGCGTTGCAGCCGACTGCAGGGTTCTTCTGGTGCACTGGCTTCGCGACACTCCTGATCGTAGCATTAGTTCCTCGGCAGTGGGCGTTGGAAACCAAGGACAGCTTTGTCCAGCTTTTGCTGTGCGCTGGATCGCATGCTTTTCACTTTGTTTAACCGCATGCGAACATTGGCTGGAACACGGTAATGGTTAGAGTTGATGTTGACACCTCTGAACGTACGAAAACACTGGATGCATGCCTCCCATCAATCACAACATGATCAATCTGATTGCATGTAGTTTGAGCAGGGGATACCCATAGCTTCTGGATCTTTCTCCCAGTGAGGGCTTCGCTGCGCACATTAGCTCACTACTCTAACTACTCTACTGGTTGCGTGTAGATTGTCCCCTTACTGATAGAGACCACCACCAATTCCAACCAAACCAAGCTTCTTCGTAATGTTTGACATAACGAGTTTTTACTATTATTAACATATTTATCCTTACAGCCCTATAAATGCACACATCCGGGACAGCTGGACCTATATGGCTGCGTGCAATATCCCGATGATGCGAATATTTCCGAGAATGCAAGAGATTTATTGGAGAAGCTTTTACAAGTTCAACCCGAACAGCGTCTGGACTATGAGCAACTGCAGGCGCATCCCTTCTTCAAAGGCATCGATTGGCAGCTGGTTTTACAGCAAGGCTGCTCGGCGTTTTAATGCAATTAACTTTAGTTTATTAAAATGGTATTATATTACCACAGAGTATACGTAATCTCGTTGAAAGTACTTGGCAGCCGTGCTCTTATTTTGACAATCTTTGTTTTTTTTTTAAGATTTGGCAGCTGAAAACCTAAAATGCGAAAGATTGTGGAAAAACGAGCACATTAGTATATACTTACATAATTTCTTTTGTTTTTGTGTTATTGTTTCGAACTTTGTTATCTGTTTTCGTTACTTGCGTTTAATTTTGGTTTTCATGCACGTTTTGGTACAAAATATATAATTTATAACTAAATATTATTTAATACCTATTACATAAATACATTGCAAAATTTGAAAGTATACATTAAGCACTAGAACTTTAAAAAATATGCAACTGAATTAGCTGTAGACTTTATACAGCATTTTGAAATTTCAATATACAAAAAAATATTAAAACTAATAAGTATTATTAAATTTTGTAAGCAAAATTGCTAATATACATGGAGAACTTTATTGTCTACTACACAACAGTTTTTTGTTTTAATTTAAGACTAAAGTTATGTAAAAGCAGAAGTTTTGTGTGTGTGCGTTACGGTTCAAAAATATAAATCCGTATTTGACTCAACACGAACTTCTGCTTATAAGGCACATTTGGAATGCATTGGGGGCTAGCTATAAACATTTACAGCCCGAATTAGAACTAACTTTGGGTTTACAATTGCAATGAATAGTACGTTAGTTTATATATTTAGGTTGCAAATGTCAAATGTTTCTTTTTCGAATTCTTGTTACTTGTGTCGTCACAATTCCTGTACTTTGTTTATAATAATGCATTACATGTACCCTATTTCCGGAGTTTGAAGCTGTTTTGGAAGATTTACGGCATATCTGATTATGTCATATACAGATTTGTACGTTTCTTAGTCTTTAGGTCACCGCCAGTAAAGGCGTTGTTGATCCTTGCAGCACTCATTTCTGCTGAGCTGAACACTTGCAAGGAGCCAAAAGCCACTGTAGATGAAAATATTCGAAATTATTGTTCTAAATTTGGACTTTGTTGTTGTTGTAGTTCTTTAAGGGTAACTCACAATCGAATGAAATCTGTAATTGACACTAAAAAGGTTTAAAGAATCAAAATCCTTTGGTTTTTAATAAAAATTTACGAAATTCTCAAAATACATTGTGGCGCTAAAACTTTGCAACTTAGTCTTCAAGATTGTTTAGAGGAGGCTGGTGTGCAAAAAGTTAGAAAAAGCATGTGCAAAGGCACGAAGCTAGAGATCTCTGCGTTAGTAGAGAACGACATGTGACAAGGTGAAAAGTTTGTATGTGAGAGTACTTGGATACAGGAGCTATGTGATGTTAAGCTGTTCCTTTGTGCGTGAAAAATAAGACAACAGCTACCGTAAAATGTTATAATTTCAGGGGATCGGGAGTGGTAGTGTCTTGCCTGGCAAGCTCGTCTGCTATGCATTGGTAATCACTGTAAATATGCCATGCTTATGGGCCTCCGCCTGAACAACACTGCAGTAATCCTATTCGAGGCAGGTTATTCAGGTTCGAGCCGTACTTGAAGGAGGCGGCGTCAGTGATTCCCGGCAGACAAATGGACCCGTCTTCCCTACATGGAACCATAGTGTTAAAGGTTTTACTGGCATGAAACATGTTTCGTTAAGATTGAGAAACGACCATAGCTGGATTTTGTCCGTCAATTTGAGTCTCTCAAGCGTATAAAGTAAAGCAGTTTGGGACCATGGTTTTGTTGCAACAGTGTAGATCCATCGCTGTCTTTATTGTGCGTTCTAGTATGCTGAAATTCCAGTCCAATTTTCTATTCAATACTATTCTTACTCCGAATATTGTCTTTACGATCCTGGCTCTGAGGCATATCAATGTTATAATGTCTTATCTAAACAAGTGTAAGAATATACCACTAGACTTTTGTGCACTAAAAGAGCATTTGCATTACTAAGAATTGACATCTATCATAGCAACATTTGACCAAAATTTGCGCTTTTTCTCTAAACTTTAACCACTATTATTGCAATTTGTATCCCATCCTAATTGAATTTAGCTTAAAACTAACGAAAACTGCATTAAGTTTTGGCAAGACTTGTGGATTTTGTTGTGCATACACAACTTACACTAGGCTTAAACTTTAAAAGGAACCTATTGGCCAAAGCAAATCGAAATATACAACTTAAAATCAAAAGCAGAAAACAGTTTAAAATGCTGCACACATTGCGCACAGTTTGAGTAGCACTGCCGCTTAAAACTGTCAAATACTCAAAATGGACGCTTGAAGCGTGGCGCTGGCGTTGGCGCGTAGCGTCGATTGGGGTGCTGCTGCTGCAGCTGGCGCTGACGTCGATGTGTGAGCATTTCTCTTAGTGCAAAAAAGACGGCAATCCATAGTTTTGTGCCTGTTGTTGTTGCTGCTGCTGTGCTGCCACCGCTGCTGCGTCTTCGCTTTTAATCACAGTTTGCAAGCCACTGTCATTGTCATCGCTGCCTGATGCTGCTGCAGCGGCTGCTGTCGCCGCTGCTGTGGCATAATGTTGCGCCTCCACCTGCATATGACAGGCTGCCGACTGTTCCAAGCCGCCCGTTGCATTGCAATGCACCTGCACATATTTAGCCTCCTCTGCGCTGAGATATTTGCCATTAAGCTGCTGATGTACTGTCACCACAGTTCCATCCGGTAGCTGTGCCGTGCCCTCATGCTGCAGCTCAGTAGCACTGCCATAGGCGCTCCCATCGTGTGCACCATGCATGGCCATGCTTTTAGCGGCATCAGCATCGCCAGCTGCTGCAGCCGTGCCATTGCCATTCATTTCGAGGCGCGTTGGACTGCTGTAGTCAAAATGCCGCATGGGAAAGAGTTGACTCTCATGCACATAGGTGCCATACTGGCCGGAATAGGTGCCATAGGGACTGGCTGCTGGCGATAGTAGACTAAACTGTGGACTTAGCTCGTACGGCGTTTGATAGCTTGTCCAGCTGTCCATGCTGCCCGGCGGCGTAACCGTCGTGGTCTGCGGAAAACTGGCAAATGGCGGCGCTAGCGAACTATTAAGTGCAGCCGTTGGCGGCGTGCTGGTCTTAATGTAGCCCGTCTTGCGCGGTGGCTCATGTTTGCGCCATTTAGCGCGACGATTTTGAAACCAAACCTGTACGCGAGATTCGCTAAGGTTCAGCTTTATGGCCAGCTCCTCACGCGCAAAGACATCCGGATAAGGTGCACGTTCGAAGGCACGTTCTAGCTCCTCCAGTTGATGCGCCGTGAAGGTAGTTCTAGTTATGCAAAAGAAATGAAATGTTTCGATTCGTTAGTAATGTAGAAGAAACTTTTTATACAAATCTCTAAATGTTTATGCCTTAAGTTTCAAAAATCTGAATAACTTGATTGATGATAATTTCGTCGGTTCAATTTTCTACACTATTTATGTTATTATGTCTGACCCATCAATAAGAGAAAAGAGCTTGAATGTAATAGAGTGGAATCCTGGACAGTTGGTTGAAAAGCGACCACTTTCAGCACGCGTACGTGTGAGGCTGCTTGTGTTGCTGTCTCTTGCAGACCGACTCACTCGTAGACTAAATTGAGAAAGAGAAAAAGCAAAAAAACGCACATATGTGCACTGTGCTTAAAGTAGTCGGACAAGGAAAAGGACTTTTGCTCTTGGAGACTTTATAGTAACCCAGCATGAGCTATAAGCTCTCGGGAAGCATTATTATTATTAGTATTATTATGAAATAAATTTTTGAAAAAGTTTTCACGTGGAGCAGTATCGTTATATATGAGGGGACTGTCTCTTATTTACCAAATGTATCTCACCGCCCGTGTGGTGTGCGGTAACCACCTCAGCGGGTCAAAGCTTGTCGTATAAGGCGACTTATAATGACACTGGGTCCTTTCGAGGCCTTAAAACAGTTGTGCGTAGGGTATGGGACCCACCACCTAAAACTACAACTCCAATGAAAGAAGTACATCAGGCCGTAACCCGGTAACGAGTTGTTATGGCCACTTAAGAAAAAGAACTCAAGGAAATATTTCTTGCAACATCTTCTCCTGAACATTTGCTTGAAGTTATCAAACTAGATCTGTACTATCTTGAACAATACCACTAAGAATACAGATTCAGGGGTGTGCCAGAAATCTCTAGACGGTTTCGACCAAAGTTGCATTTGTATTTTCTTAAAAAATTCGTCGCTCCCTTGTTTACTTTTTAGATTCCCATGCTCTCCAAAATATTACTGGAACATTGACGATTTGTTTTGATTAAAATTCTGTGTAAAAAGATATTCGAAACCGAAAAATTGCTTTGGGTCAAAATTCTTTTGAAAGAGATTTCAGGCACAACCCCGATTAACTACAAAAGCCAAAAAAATCATACTCGTAGAATAACGGCTTTTGAAATACATATGCACAACATTAAGGAACTTGAACTGAATACATGAAATATGCTGATCTGTTGAAGGAGTGTCAAAATTACCGAAGTGAAACTTCTTAGTTTTGGTAGTGAGCTCGAAAGCCCGAAACGGAAATCGAAAGAGTCGAATCAGCAGACATTTGAAACTTTCGGAATACTCGAAATATATTGAGATAGGATAGATCCACAATATCAATTGTGGAAGTGAGATAGGGAGCGTTGTAGCCTGAAATCGATATAAAAATAAATCAGACTGAGAAACGAAGGAAAGGTAAAAGCTCAGGTTTCTGTATATAGCTCAACGTATATGCCAAGACAAGCAGTTTTTTTCAATAAAAGCTCGCTGAATATGAATGGAAAACTCATTTAAGGATCAGCATTTTTCAATGCCCAAACATTTTTTGTACTATGCGACAAGTTTTTACTTCAGTAACTTATAATGGTGAAACAATAGAATTCAAAGATTTCTCAGTTCTTATAAAAAACTGAACTAAGCTTTGCTGTCGTCTTTTCTGTTAACTTCAAAATTAGATCAATTTGATGCTAAAATGAGCGATTAGGTAAATTAAAACTTTCCTTAAGACCCTGGCAGGGACTGCTCCTTACCTATTAGAAACAACTTCAAATCGATTTAGAATATGGTCTCAATTGGTTGTTCGAAGTTTTGTAGCCTTAAGACTATTAACTAAATAGTCTGTTCCCAAATTCAAAGCCTATTTCAAACTTTCAAATTAACCACATTGTGCATTCGTTACATGACGCTCAAAAAAGTGTCTTGCCTTTAACCAATGCAGCTTAAACCCTCTGAAAACCTCTGGCGCAAGTGGCTGCCAAACTGTCAAGCTGTGTTACGCGCGTATTACATTACGCATACGCCACTTGGTCATAAATTCTCATATAAATTCATTGATTTCCCGTCGTTAAATTAATTACATTACTCACCTCGTTTTCTTTTTTTTAATGCCATTCGGATCGCCCTTCTTTTTATTGTCCTTCTTAACGACAGGCGCACCAGCAGATGCACCGCCTCCAGCACCATTGCCACCCGTTGCGCTGCCATTTGTAGGAACAGCAGCGTTAGCAACTCCAACCGCTGTCACACCATTGCCATTGACAACAGCTCCAGCCTCCATTTGGCACATATCATCACCGGGTTTTTTATGCTTGCCACCCGCTGCGCTTGCGCCGCTGCCATTGATCAGCACGGGCGTGGCATCCAGCATGCCATTGGCATGTCCATCTATAGCATCATGCGCATGATGACTGTGATGCGGACTATCGCCATACATGTGCTGCTGATGCTGCAACTGTGCTTGGTGCTGCTCATATTGCTCCTGCAGCTTGGCATTAGGCGAATAGTCTAGTTTGCCATTCAATGCATGATAGTCAGACATCAGGCCCACAAGCTGCTGCTGCTGCTGCTTGTGATGCACCAGACCATTGGGAGTTGGTGGTGGCGGCGTGACCGCATATTGCTGATGATGCTGCTGCTCGACCAGCTTTTGCGAGCTGGTTAGGTACTCATATTTTTGCGTGGGTGAGTAACAGCCCATTTTGTTAACGCCCTGGCCAAAGTCCAGCTTTTGCACATAGTTGGGCGAACCGCCACCGCCGCCATTCGGCAGTATGGTATTGCAATCGGGCAGACGTTGCTGCTGCGGCTGTTGCGAGCAAAGCTCATGCACGTTGCCCAGCATGACAGGATGCAGACTGGCATGGGTGACCGCGCCAGCGCCTATGCCCAGGCAGCCGCTGGCTGTCGTTGTGGGCAGCAAAGGCTTGGCGCCCAATGGACTCAAGGGACTACCGAAATCGCCAAATATTTGATCATCGAAGTTGCCGTGCTCCATAATGTTGTTGTTTAAGCTGTTATAGCTGGCTTTTAATTGATCGATTATACTGTTCCGCACACACACACACACACTGACGCACAATTTGACCGGCTTAATCCATTTAGTGCTTGTATTTGCTTTAATCAAAATGCGCGTAAAAATTAAATCAAAATCAATTAATACAATTGCACCAAATTGACAACGACGCGTTACTCAAACGCGCACTAATTGTTGTAAATTAATTAATTGCATTTAGTTTTTGGCGCACGCGCAAATACATTTCACTTTTCACTGTTTTCTTGTTTTACACAATTTAGTTGAAGAAAATTTGTAAAGTTATCTTTTACTTTTCGTGTTTTTACTGTTTTTTTTATTTTATTTTGCGGCGCCCGTCGTCGAGCGTTGTCAAGCGTGCAAGTCTATGTCCTTAATTGAGCCCACAAGTCGCGATGATTGCCTTTTTATACCCAATTTAGCTTCGCATTGCTGCAAACAGCTGAACAGCCAATCAGCGACACGCAATGGCTGCACATGTTGCTTGTATTGGTGAGCCGCAAGCGAGTTGGCAGCACACACATTCGCTTGCGCTCTCTCTCTCGCACTTTAGTTTGTAAGCGCTTGTGTTTGTTTTATGCAGGCGCGTGTGACTTTTTGTTTTTGATACTCTAACTAGCAGTACATTAAGTTTGTGTGCAAAGATATAGTGTGTAGCATTCGGGAATAGAGATCAATAACAAAGATAGTTCTCCGAAAATGGTTTTTAAATTTCAAACGTATGTTAACATGTTCTAAGTAGTTTTATGTAAAGAACACCAAAGTCTACGAGGAAATTTTGATTTGTTCTATATTTATTCATAGACAGCCCTCGTATTTGATTAAGACAAACAATATTGTATGGTACCAGTGGATCAAACCCGACAAAACGCTCGTATTCAAATGCGGAAAAGATTCGATAATATGTGGCAGCAAAAGCTATTGTTTACGTGTGTCGTAAACTCGCAAACGATATTTCTTGCTAGTCTTTTAGGATAACTTTTTGAGAGACTTTTCTTATATTACTTGAGATCCTTATTTTAATATTTCTAACGAATAATAATATATTTCCTATATAGGAAACTAATAGAACTGTTCTTAATCAGAAAACTCAATGTGGGAGATCCCGAAAAAAGTGTTGCTATTGATGAAGAACTGATTTGCTATATAATGTATAAAAGCACATATTTATAAAACGTAACTGATGATATATCGAACTACTTTCATCATTACAAAACTGCCTTATATCGGCATAGAGTTTACTTTCTTCTTGTTGCCGTATTTTATTGTTTTGATACACTGATCTCAAGCTTTCTGATGGTAGTCTAAATGTTTTGAAATACTAGATCACTTTTTTCATTCCCACTTTTTGTAGTCTATGCGGGAAATTGAAATCGTATAAAAACTTAATTGAAACAATATAAAAACTCAAAATTTACTTGTCCAAGAGCAAAGAAAGTAGTCCCAGTTTTTGTACCAATTTTTTCGTTGTCAATTCTTTTTTACCCTAAAATTTGTTTCGGCTAAAATGTAAAAAATTCTATATGAAAAATTCGTGTGTATAGAGATTTACTATAAAAATTGGTTTCTATTTTTAAAATTTTATTTTTTTAAATTTTAATAATAATAGGTTTTTAAAAGACTAAATTTTGTTTATTAAAACCGTTTTTTCAAAGATGACCTTTAAAAACAAAAATTTTTGTTTGTTTGTGCGCTTTATTTAAAAACATATTTGAATCCATTTTTAGAACTAAAGATAACACTTAAAATCGTGTGTCATGATTTTTTTTCTTTTTAAGTTTTTTACGTTTATGTTTAAGACATTTTTAAGAGCCTGAAAGTAATAGAGCGGAATCTTGTAACGTTAAAAAATAACGGCCAAGGATTCCACTCTATTATATTGCATGCTCTTTGAGACATACGTTACGTTGGAGTGAGATAGCACTACAAAAAACAAACCGTGCTCGCCCCAATAAAGCATTAATGTGCCCAAAATGCATTAAACAAAACCCGTACGATTTGAAAAACAACATTTGCAAATACGTGAGCTTCAAGATAGATATTGATTGATCTCGCTCGAGGATTCTTTTTTAAAAATAGTCGGATTTATGGAACTTTGTGTAAAGAGGAAAATTGACTGTATTTTGCAAATCGTTTACCGAAAATCTTTAGATTAGTAAAATGTATAGATAGGGTATTTTGTAGCCGGTGTTTTTCAAATGTAATCTTTTACTCGCTTTCGTTAGTGTTTTCGCTTTTGCAGCGGGGTGTGGTTTTCTGTGTCACTGTTGAGATATGGGAACTGCCTCGGTCCAGTTAGTTGAAGTCTCAGCAATAGCTGTACGCACGGCAGTGGTGCAATTTTTGTATCAACACAAAATGATACCAGCAGATTGCAGAATCCTGGGAAAAAAGTCCTCAAGAAGAAATTGAGTTGGTTGTAGGCAAGGATTCGAAATCCAGTTGGACTGCTCGAAATTCCCATTTAAACATATTTTTAGAACTAAGAGCACATTTCGGCAAGTTGTGTTGTCGAACTTAAGAAGTTCTTCCATACATCCTTAGCATCTTAAATCGGAAAGGCGAACGACAATCTACTGCGCTTTTGATTGGGCAGCGTATTGAGCTCATATGGAAAGTGAAGTCAAATTTCTAAAGTCTTTCTTTTTCTAAAATAAGTCACCTAACAAAAACTTGTCCAATTCTGTGTTCAAGTCATTGTTATATCATTAACGATGCCAAACTTGTCTGTGCTTCTTCTATGCTAACTAGCTTACCTACATTTTCACACATGGCACCACATCCAATTGGTCTTCGATTAACATATTCACAAAAATAGCCATACATGTCCAGATCCATGTACGAACAAGCATTACAGCACATTTCCAATTGGAAACGCTAGCCGGCAGAAGTTGATATAAGGGTAGCTTGTGTCTCTGTGGGTCGCTGCACCCTTAAGGATCGCTTGGCACGCTCGTAACTTGAACTGCGCGTGTCAGTCGCCCTATTCTTGTCCGTCTGAGAATTGGCGCGCGGTGCGTTGTGTGTGACCTTTTGGCCAGATGCTGGTACTGCGTTACCTTCTCCGAGTAAGTCAATGAGTGCACTTAGCTTGTTATGGCTCATTTGGGTAGATATTAAGATTTCATAGCGAATTTAAATAATATGCTTGGTTTGTGATCATGAGGGTTAGCTGAATTGGCTGTTGGTAGTTAGTTACAGTTAGTAACTCAGGTTAGTCACATATACAAACTGTTTTTAGAACCCTTGCACTTTGTTATGCTGCTGATGATCGTTATATGGGTTGAGTATGTATTGAAAAGGGGTTTCTCGGCAACGCTTTTGTAAACTAACTTTTTATGCTAAAGCGAAATTTAGAATGCTTGAAATTCTTAACTTAGAATCGTATTTCATAAGGTTGAATACGTCGATTTTTAATAATTTTCGAACAAGTAAGCAAAAATGTGTGCAATACTAAGTCAATAGAAAACTTGATTGTAACATCCGAGAAGCATCTGGCGAATCTTTTAATAACTTTTTTTAGATCAATAAATTGAAGCATTTGATCGAATTGTCATGTCTTTTCTGGAAACTTTGGCTATTTGTTCTTAGATTGAGTTGATTTTGTTATGTTTCAAGAAAAGGTGCTCCTTAAATGTCTCTAGATATATATTTGTGTCTTCGTTAGCGCTTCAAATGTTACAGGTGCGGCAACAATTAAGGTAAATCGATTGCGGTGGAAGGTGGCTTCTAATAGTTTTAATCACACGAGTCTCCACACCAAATTTTATAACTTTAGCTCCCATGTATCCATATCTACATGTAGTGGAATTTTGGAACAGTTTATTGGCGAAGGGGGGTGAAATCAACCTATTTCTGACTATAACTTTTGATGTATGCTCCGATTTCAATAATTTTTATAACATAGATGCACATGACATGATTCGATAAACTTGCTCTTTTCCGGGAAAATGCGCATCTTATGGTAAAATGTTTGAGCCTCTACCTTTTATGGTGCCTGAGATCTCGACGTTCATACGGAAGGACAGACAGACTGACAGACGGACGTTGCTATATCGACTCGACTATTGCTCCTGATCATTATTGCCCATATAGTCTGCCACGCCTCCTTTTGCCTGTTAAATAAAAATCTCAAAACGATACGAAGTCAATACCCTTTAAACTATGCCTCATAAGCAATTGCTGCCCGCCAACCCACACCACCCAATCGATCTTTGCTGAGAAAAAGTAAAAATGCAACTCCTAACCCGCATTGACCTTGTCAAAGAAATCGTATAAAACTTTAACTTCCCACAGCCCAGTCAAAGGACAAAGCGTAAAAGGATCAATATTTTTCCCATCGTTTAGTCCAAAGAAAAAACCTTAAATTCCACACAAAACTACAGCAAATCCGTCAACAACAACAAAAACAACAAGAACGCAAACAATTTGATACTTTTGGGCGCGGTATGTGGCGGGGCGCGTTTTGCAGGTTTGGAAATGCGGGCAACGGCGACTCTTTTGACTGACTTCCACACGGAAATGCATAGAATACACGCACGCGATCGGCGAGGAGCAAAAGAAAGGAAAATGAAATAAAATTTATATAAATAAAAACACCCCAGCAATAGTCGAGTTCGGTGATGATGCGACCCATTAGGGTCTTTCCGTGTGAATAATCAGACAATATTTTGCATTACGATTGCGCCAATTATGTGGGCCTGGTGTATGGGAGATTTTTGGAGGATATCCTAGCTGCATTGTCCTGCTGGTCGAAACGCAGTGGGTTAAGCATTTTTGCCACTCTCCAGCTATAAGTCAATATTGATAGCATCTTTCTTAGCCCTGCCATTGGCAAGATCAAAAGTTAATTATGGTTGACTGCAGTGACTTCTGAACTTTAAAAGATGAGCGTGTAAAGGTAAGATGTTTAGATATGTTGGGTAGACGAGAAGTAGAGAGGTAATTGAGATGGGTTCATTGGATTAAAAAGGTTCTTTAAGGTTTCTTATTATTGTAAATAGCGAGTGATAATTATATTTAGCAAAGTGAGCCAAAGGCTTCAAATCAAACGGTGATTAAGAAAATGTTTAGGGATTAACTATTTCTACAATTGTCTTCGAAACTTAAAATTTGTGCAACAAATTTGGCCTCAATTAAAAGCCTATGGCTAAAACATACCTTTTCAGTTAATTTTGGGTTGCTGATTTCGAATACAGAAACCAAATTCAAATTATCGCTATTCCAAAAAATTCGAGATTTCGAGAGATGCGAAGTCAGCAAATTTCATATTAGCCTTACTACCGATTGCAGTGAATTATAACTCGAATTGAATGTAATTTTATTTCAAATCAATGTCTTTCAGACGGTTTTTCAAAAATTTTGAATTTAAAAGTTAGTCACCTATGAATTAAATTGTATCGCTAAAAGTTATCAATAAGTGTCGTGCTTTTTCGCAATTCTGTGTTAACCATTATAAGTTCCTCATTTTCGATCCGATTTGTTCGAAACATGGCTTATAACTTCTTTATTACCATTCAGTTCTTCGCGCAAGGTAATTCTCACTCAAGAAAAATCTTAATCAAAATATTTTGGGAATAGGTCAACGTGCTTAGGTAAAACCATAAATTTTGCCCCTTTTTGCCTAAATTTCAGGCCCGATCACCTATTGAGAACTGTGGCCGAGAACACATAGATCAAATTGAAAAATGATCTTTAAAAGGGTTGTGGTGACATTCATTACCTTCAACTAGAAAAAAAACCCCAGAGGTACAGCGATTTGAGTGGCATATCCTTAAAAATACCGATATTCGAGAAATTCTCAAGACCTGTGGGTGTCCGGAACAAACTTAGTACGGAGCGATATTGAAAAAAGGTAGCTTAAACATGATCACCCATCAGAGTTCTTGAATGGTGTTGAATCAGTTTTGAGTATAGTTATATGCTATTTTCGAAAATAAAGTCCAGATTAAAAGTTAGGTAAAGGTTTTTCTAAAAAATTGCAAAGAATTTAAATAATCTTAAGAAAACTTAGTACTTGAAATTCGGTCATTAGACTGCTTTTGAGCCAACCCACTTTGAAAGCACATATGAAGCGCTACGCATTTTGTAATTTCTTTGGGTAGTTCACTTCTCAAAATAGTCTGTTAATGCCTCTATCAGCAATTATGGACAACTATAAACAGGTTTCAACCTGCTCTATAATTCTGTTGCTATACATTACGTAACTAAATATTTGTCAAAAAAGCAACTCAAAAACTGGTACAGTTGACACTCAAGGCAAAAGTGTGTCTAAACTTTCTGTTGAATATATTTTCATATTTTTTCCATAACTATTAAGATATATGTATTCACACAATGTGAACATTTGTTTTGAACTCGGTGACAGTCACTCAGCTTGAGCGGCAAACCACAGTGCCCGTCACATTATCACGATATATACATATATATTCAGACATACATAAATAGTAAGTACATGTCGGACTTTTTGCTATGCCATAAACATCATTTCGGTACACGGAGAGAAAAAAAAGGCATCAAAATTCTCTCTATATTGATGCCAAATCATAATTTTACCACATCTCCTCTAGATTCGAATATGACGCAATTTTTCGCAATCTTTGTTGCATTGAAGTCTAATAACGCTTAGTTTTGGAATGGTCTGTCTTCTCTTGTTTTGAGGATATATCACGATTTCGGATGATAACCGTCAACGACAACAAATTTGTCAATGATTTTTCGCATGCTTAGCGTAAAAGAGACAGATGAGGTATCTATACCAGGATTATTTTGTATACGGTTACGATTACGGTAGTACCGGTACTATTGATCTGATAAACGGTTTTATCCGTTATACCGTTACCTATATAAAAATCGAAGAGCATGAAAGTAACAGAGTTGAATCGTTTGTACGGCTTGTGTTGTTCTCTCTCTGTTATGCCGACTCACTCATAGCCAAAATTGACAAAGAGAATGAGCTTGCACTCGCGTTTCAACAAGTCAACTCAAGAAAACGGGCAAGGATTCCATCCCATTAAACACATGCTCTTTGGTGCAAAGGAAGACGACTCCTCTGTTTTTCTAGTCTACATTTCGCAGAGGTAAATTTACATCGTTAAGAATCATTCAAATTCAATTGAAACTAATTTTTCATCAGTTTTAAATACTTTTCAAGTCATTATGTTTTTGTTGTCGTCGCGTGTTAGGGAATGCCAAAACCTATTGTCTCTCAAAATCTAGTAAAGAAAAGAATTTCCATAATAATGATTTGACAAAATCTAATGTTTTTGTAACGAAGGCGATACTTATAGCTTAGTTATAACTTTTTAAATAAGTTTCCGACGGGTTTGGATTTTACACGGTTTTCAATGTCTGAAATAGGGTTTTTAAACCTTTCTACCTACTCAACGCAAGTGTTCAACATAAAAAGTTGCATTGCGTAAGTTGCCTTTTGTTTAGAGCACATATATTTTTCTCAGTGTATCCATTTTATATCATGCCTTTTAAGCAGCGCATCAGTGATTGTGATCTGTGCACAGCAAGCAACGAAATTCCAATATGGCGTATGAAAAAGAAACAAACAAAAAATACAAATGGCGGCTTGGGGTTACACACATACACACGCATACACACACACGAAATACATGTGAATGCTGGCTAGTGTCAGAGTCCAGCGGTCCAGCGGCAAACACAGATACACCAATACAAATGCAATCAATTAAGCTTCGTTAAGATCAATTTAAAATCCCGCATAAAATATCAAATAGTTTTTTGTACTTTAGTTCCATTTCTTCTCTTGCTATTTGTTGTCGCGCTCTTCACATGAGCACAACAAACAACCACGACTTGCACTTCAAGCCGACTGTCTGCTGTCATGACGAAGATGTATAGTTTTTGGTTAATTTTTGCCCTGGCACTTTTGGGGTCCACACTTGGGCAACTATCAGCCGGTGGGGTGTACGGGGTAACATATACAGGCACTATGTTTAGTTCAATGATACGCATACGACACTAGACGACGGATGTGCCAAGTTTCTGACATCTGACCCAACTGATCACGAGCTGTGGTTTACTTGGTTCCAACTTACTTGATACTTTTCTACTCTCTTTTTTTTCGTATGATTTTGCAATCGTTGCCAGCGTTGGTTCCTCTTATTAACATATGGAATGGATGGTTTTGTAATAGACTGTACATCACCCCGTCACAGATTTGGTTATTTGTAGCGTGGTAAACAGCGTTTGACCGAATTCGAAGCGATTTTGGACGGTTCAAGGTGTGTCATTATGGGGTTTTAAAGTTTTTAAAGATAGCAGAGGCGCCTGGAGTAGAGCTTCACATCAGTCCGTAACCCGGTAACGGGTTGTTATGGCCAGTTAAGTAAGTAATGTCTGTTCAATATGAAGTTAAAAATGGTTTTTAGATCCAGACTAGAGCCGGGAAATACGGTTGCGTATCCCCGGCCAACAACAAATCCGTATCTAGATTCGTGCCGCTCCACATGGTAGCTGTAGTAAATAAAGCAGTCTGCTAACACGCAGCAATCTTGCCTTTTCCATTGCATCCTGGATGGGGTTTATATATGCTCTGCGCATCCTGAGAGCATCCGCCAATTCGGTAGAGGAACCATCCCAATTAAGGATGACAGACATTCCAGGTGCTTACCCCCAAGTCATAGTCCTTTAAACATATGCGTAGGTCGTCAACCTTGAAGGGTTTTTACGCGGCGGGTCCCAAACCCTACGGACAACCCATTGGCTCACTACTCTAAGGTCGGGTGGCGATTAGAGCAGCTATCCAGGAGGCTCCACGTGGGGATTGTGCGTCTACTTGGTTAAGGTAGAGACAGGTATCACACTGGCCATTCCCCAGTGAATGACAATCAAAAGCTTTCACCCTGTTCCACCAGAACCCACTTGAATAGACATACTACTATTATATTCAAGTGCAAAGCAAAGTCAAATGGATTTAGAAGAACATGACCTGTCGAATGAGAGAACAACAGAAAATGTCCTTGCAAGTTTAAGACACTGCTTTTCATGGCTTTTATTCGCTACTCAATTGCTTGCTGATTCACTTCCTTATTATTATTGAAACCAAAATTATGTTGTACTTTCTCAATATGCAATAGTAATATATTGCTTAAATAATATAATACTACACAACTTTTAAAATATATATAGCTGATGTGCTGCAGTGCTGCGAAGTCGCGCGCTTTTCGTCGCAACCAGTGCTACCGCCCTAAGTGATTATGTTATGATTAGTACATCATTTTCTTAGATGTATAAAGCAAACTGTGAAGTGGACTTGAACTTGATATTACATGAAAAAACAGAAGTCGATATATATAGAAATCTGGACCCCAAACCAGGTTCGAAGAGTGTCTTGAATCAAAACTATTGCTTGTATTTTTAATGTAGCTGTAAGAAGAGAATGGGTGGACCTTCAGAACTTTCCAGATGCTCATCTGATCAATAAGAATTTTAGTATTGTCTGTCGGTTCGTTTCCACGATTGCAGTTAGAACTCGAAAAGATTTCTTTCATTCATTGTTACTTGAGTAATTTTGGTATACTTATTGTGTTAAAACCGCTCTCAAGTTATTCAAATATAAGGCTCTTCCACACACATTTCCGTTTTATAATACGAAAACACAACATAAGCAAAATATATATGTATGACTGAAAATCCAAATTATTTATAATTTTCAAATCAAATTCAAAATTTTCAAATAACATTTTAGAACTTACTTGGCAAAATGTACAATCCGGTGCCACCAACTCCAACGGGAACGCTCAAGAAAAGAAACGCTACAACAAGTTTAGAATTATTCTATCCAAAAAAAAAATATATATATATATAAATAACATAAATGTGTATATTAACGTTTACCATGAATATGCCATAAAGCAACATAAATGATGCAATAATACCAAGTACCGAAGAAGCAATCACTCCGTAATGCCACAGTTTATCCCAACCAGTGTCCGGTGTATTAAGGTGGAGAGCTTTTTTTAAATCCATGTATGGATTATTTGATGGGATTGTATTAAACATTTTACTTACGTGTCGGCATAATATAGATATATATGAGTAAACAAGACGAAGCCATCACCCAAAATGCAAAGAAAATGGATGCCACTCTCAGTTTACATCCGCAACAGCTACTTTTTGTAAGAACCATTCTAACTCGACATTTTTGGAAGAAAAAAATTTAAAATTTTGATGTGTATAACTACGTCTGCCTAGTAAATTGGCTCAACTAACAGTTTGAGCAAACTTTGAGTACCAATATGTGTATATATGACATTAGTGGTCGGTGCAGCCGGAGCGGTTAGCGATTCCAGCTAGTTCTTCTAGCTTCCTAGACTTCTTTCCGTTGTTCCTAAAACTTATTCAATACACAAATTGTTGGCGGCAATATTTTTCCCGATAGAAATGTGATCAGTCTCTTAGAAAGTGTATACCCGTTGTTAACCCTTTATTTTGTTAAATTTATAAATGACCTAATTCAGTTACGTCATCAAGCACTCTCGGTGCTCTAATGTGCCATCTAAAACTAAACATAGAACAACGAGTCTGAAACATCAGCCGTAGCTACTGCCTCTACTGTACCAATTTAAGTGCAAGTTGTCAGCCATTCACTCCCCTCCTTGGGTGGGTGCAAGAAGTCACTAGCAGTTTTTAAAGCAAAAAGCCTGTATCCTTATTGGGACGTCATTGGCTAGAGTATTAGACAGCCGGTCGAACCGTGATAGTTACAGTCAAAGGAAGCGATAAGTCGCAACGCTTTATTCTAAAGCGTCTCGAACCCTTTTTCGGGTCGTTTTTACTGCATAACCCCACATCCAAATGCTGTAAACCTTTCGTCGCCTCCGTTCGACACTCGCATTGAAGACCTTTCTCGCAAAAGCTATTTCATCCATACGCACAACATGATCTAGCCAGCGGTGTCGCTGGATCCTAATTCGCTTGTCTATGTCAACGTCGTCGTAGAGCTCATAGAGTTAGTCGTTGCCAACGTGTAGAGGGCCAAAGATCTTACAGAGTACTTTCCGCTCAAACACTCCAAGGGCATTTTCATCAGACCGCGTCATCACCCATGGTTCAGCGCCATACAGCAAAACGGGAAGGATGAGCGTCTTATAAAAATGTCCATGCTGACATCGTTCATCTTCCATCAGTGGTGCCAGTGTAGACGAAATCCTTGACAACATAAAAAGTATAGCTTTCAACCTCAATCTGAGACTCCTACCGCTGTGTCCCTCTACACGAAGTAAGCATATACTTCGTCTTGCTCTCATTTAACATCAGACCCACCTTGGCAGATTCCCTTTTCATAGTCGCAAAGGCTCCATCACAAGTTGAAGAGGGCGCAGGAGAGGGTATCGCCTTGTCTGAAGCTTCGATTGGTATCAAAAGGCTCGGAGAAGCTCTTTCCTACATTGACGTAGCTGCGTGTGTTGCTCAACTTCATTTTGCATAGTCGTACCAACTTTGCCTGGATTCCAAACTCAGACAGAGCGGCATATACGCGATCCCTCAACGGACTATCAAATGCTGCTTTATAATCGACAAAGAGATGGTGGGTGTCGATTTGGCGTTCTTGCGTCTTTTCCTGTATTTGGCGTAGTGTGAATATCTGATCTATGGTGGACTTAGCAGGCCTAAAACCACACTCATAAGGTCCAATCAGTGCAAACGGCTTTAGTCTTTCACACAATACGCTCAATCAATACTGATACCACGATAGTTAGCGGACACCGTGGGTCACCCTTCTTAAGAACAGGGCAGTGGACACCAAGGTCCCAATCATCGGGCATGTTTTCATCTAGCCATATTCTGCAAAAGAGCTAGTGCATGCACCTTATCAACTCATTACCTCCTGTCTCGATTGCAACCCTGACCTTGTCATACCATCGTCCATAATTGAGGATGTCGGAAAGTTATCTCCGGGAGCAACGTTATCCTTATCATCGCCCGATAGTAAGGCAGAGAAAAGTTCCCTCCACAACCTCAGTGCTCCCTGGCACATTTGGCGGAGTTAATTGAGGAACATCGGCCAGCAAAAGTTGACGACCGCTCTTGGACAGCAGAGAAGCGACCATTCAAGTAGTTGTAAACTAATCGATTGTAAACAGACTAGTAAATAATGCAGATTAACATAAATACAACATTTTTCAAAATTTCAGCTTTTAAATTTGAGTAAGGCAGGTCTCCAAACTTGTCTCTATCTACTTTCTACAGTGTTCACGTTCTTCAAGCATCAAAAGAGCTAGGGGCCAGAAATTCACGTAACATATAATCGGTTCATGAGCGTCATCGAAAACGAATTTCCCAATTTGTCGCTGAAAATGTTTTTGACTTTGGCTCGTATGCCGTCACGCAAAATTGTTGTCGCGTTTGCATGGTGTAACGCTCACGGGGTGTTACGTTTGATCTCACACTTGAATGCCTGAGATCTGCGGGCCGTCCCATGACGTTTCGAGTGTTTTGATATTGACCTCTCTTTCGCACGATTTCTTTTGGCGGTTTCAAAGCGCTTCAAAATCAGATAAAATCTGTGGAAATTAGGAGTAAAGAGTTACAGAGCGTGTATTATATGATCCGAAATTTTACGATTGTAACTTTTTCATTCTCCATCTACTTAATATGGAGATAGTATTATTGCAGTATTTTAAAAAGATATATAGAAAATACTAATACTATTATATTAAACCAATTGCAACGTGAATAAAATATCGCCCAAACAATTTAATAATTAGATGGTGTAAATCTTTAAGAGCTCGCCTAATTCCAGTTCCCAGCCTATTTGTGAGCTCCTCTGCGATTTCCACTCACCAAATGTAATGCAATCAAAGTGAAAGTGAGTAGACGCCAATAAATTAAAACCAATCACTCTTAAATTGTGCACAAACACACGAAATAAGAGTCGTAGTCAGTTATAGAGCAAAATCTTTGAAGATGCCAAACGCGCCTGGCTATGATGCTCCTGGTTTGCCGGGTGCCCATGCGTCTTGTCAATTCGCAAAAATCGCAACACAGCGCTTGTAATTCAAATTAATTGCCGACAATTGTGACTTATTTAAGGCAAAGGCGCCATTTAATACAGTCAACATGGATTGAGTCCGCATTGCCCTAAGGCACATGCCACTAATAAGTTAAATGGCGTTGCAGTTGCAAGTGAAACATTCATGTGCAACAAGCGTTGCGTAATTGAAATCGATATAATACGTACTATGACAACGCTTTGAGTGATTTTTCCAAAAAGTCGTAGGCTGAGAACAGGAGCTGGCTATACGTTAGAGTAGATTAGTTTAGAACTGAAATTAGGCCTGCCAAAGCATTGAAGCGGTGTTCAAGCTTTTCCTCTTCTTCTTCGTTCATGCAGCTACTGCAGAGGACGTTGCAAGGACCACAGAATCTAGCTGTATGGACGCCGCTCAGTCAGTAGGCTGCGACGGTTTTAAGTTTCAAAAAAGCCACTCATTGGTATGATTTACATTTAAACTATTATTGGACCCTCCAACTGCCGTGCCCCTCTCAAGGTAGATCTTCATCTTCATCTGCGTCTTCAGCTTCCTCTTCATATTCATCTTCCTCTTTTTCTTAATCTCCATGTTCATCTTCATCTCATATTCATTTCCCTTTTCATCACAATCTTCATCTCGATCTTCACCTCCATTTTCATCTACATCTGCATCTTTATCTTCATCTTCATTTACGTCTTTTTCTTCTTCTTTTTCCCATCCTCATCATCACGTTTATCTTCCTCTTCATATTCATATTCCTCTTTTTCTTCATCTTCATATTAATCTTCGACTACACATTCGTCTACATTTTCATCTCCATGTTCATCTCCATCTTCATCTGCGTCTTTATATTCACCTTCTTCTTTATCTTGCTCTTCATATTCATCTTCCTCTTTCTCTTCATCTCCGTGTTCATCTTCATATTCATCTCCCTTTTCATCGCCATCTTCACCTTGTTTTCACCGTCACCTTCATTTTCATCTGCATTTTTCTCTTCATCTCCATGCTCCTCTTTATCTGCACCTTCCACTTCCTCATCTAACGCCATGCTCTTTCAGCCAATCTTCATATTCCAAATTTTCTGCTTCTTAACTGGCCACAACAACCCATTTTTGGGTTACGGCATGATGTAAAGCATTCCTCCAGTCTCTGGTTTGCTCCATCGGTGATAGCAAAGGTAGCACTACCTGGTTCTTCCAACGGAGACATGGTCTGTCCCTTTCTCCAGGAGCTTCTTCATCCATACGCACAACACGACCTAGCCAGCGCAGTCGCTGGATCTTAATTCGCTTGACTATGTCAATGTTGTCGTAGAGCTCTTAGAGTTCTTCGTTCCATCGAATGCGGTAGTCGTCGCCAATAAGGGCCAAATATCTTACAGAGTACTTTCCGCTCGAACGCTCTAACAGTATTTTCATCAGACTGCGTCATAACCCATGCTTCAGCGTCATATACGGGATCCCTCAACGTGCTATCAATTACTTAATCGATAAAGAGATGATGGGTGTCGATTTGGTGTTCGTGGGTCTTTTTCCAAGAATTGGGGTAGTCTTCTTCTTCATAACTGGCCATAATAACCCGTTACCGGGTTACGGCCTGATGTATTTCTTTCATTGGAATTGTAGTTTCATGTGGTGGGTCCCAAACCCTATGCACAACCCTTTTAAGGCCTGGGGTGGTTCTACTGATCTCGAAAGAACCCAGTGTCATTGTTAGTCACCTCATACGACAAGCTTTGACCTGCTGAGGTGGTATTCTCTAACTGGTTCAACACTCGGGTGGCAGTATACGGCCAACAACAAATCCGCACCCCAATTCGCACATCTCCGCATGGTAGCTGTAGTAAATGGCGCAATCTGCCGCCTCGCAGCAACCCTGCCGTCTCCATCGCATCTCCTGGATAGCTGTAATGTCTGCTTTGCACATCCTGAGAGCATACGCCAGCTGTCCCTAGGCACCATCCCAATTAATGGACTGGCATTTCAGGTGCATACTTCCCTTGTCAAATTATAGTCCTTTACATGTGGGGGGATGAGTCAACTTCAACGTTCGGTATATCCTAGGCTTGTTCTTTTATCCTTCACTGGACTTGGGGTTTTCTGTGGTGGGTGCCAAACCACACGCACCTGCCTTTTAAAGCTTGGGTGGCTCTACTGGTCTCTACAAAGCCCAGTTTCATTGTAAGTCGCTGAGCTGGTAGTCTCTAGTAGTGCCATAGAAAGCGCTTCCTAAAATCTTGAAGGCTCGTTTTTGCTCGTTCCCCTTCCCCTAGTTCTTTCTACACCAGAATAGAGCCATAAAGTGGAGCAATCCGAATTTAAGTTTCGCTAACATGGGCCACATAGTTGCCCGTATTCCGGTTGAGCGTCGAAATCTTGCTTTTAAACCCCAAGAAGTGTAGCCTTAACCTTAAAACGCTTCTTAAAGGTATTCAAACAGCATGGAAACTCTTTCAAGTTTCTCTTGTAAAATAATTATTTATGTTGTAATTTATTCGTCTCTGTCGCATATTAATCTTGCTTAATTTGTAATTTAATTTTATTGTTGTTATTGGTGCCGCCGGTTGGCGTGGGCGGCTCCTACGTTATGTTCTTTTTTTGGCATCACTTGACGATCTTCCTTAATTGTTTGTAATTAAATAAAATTGTACAAGGTCGCACTTACATGCTCTTTCCTCATTCACTCTCTTTGGCATTGGGCGCTGAAAGGTCCATGATATCAATTTGTTTTAATATATATATATATATATACATAAACTTATAACACAAAAAAAAAAAATAACGCCGGCCGGCCGGCAATTTCAGTTTGTGTGTTATAGTAAGCGTCTGAAAATTGATTCCTGCTCATTATTTCATTAAAACGCTGAATGGCAATTGGCCAGCGCCATTTACTGGACTAGTAGAGCCCGTGGACAGCACGGACTGAATGACTGACGGAGAATGCTCCGTCGATATGGTTGTTGTCGCATTTGAGTGTTCAGTGATTTTAGCTTGCAGTTTGATTTGATTTTATGAATGAAATTGTATCAATTGATTGTTTTGGTCGCTCTCTCTTATCTGTTGCCTTTCGATTGGCAATAATTAAGTTGGGGGTGTGTGTGCGTACACTGATATTTATGGGGTGGACTTCAAATGGTTTCGCTGGTGTTTGCTGATGAAGATGTCGCGCTAAATAGATTGGAGTTATTGAAATTAGTGGGCGGCACCCATGTAGTTATGGTCTTTGTTTTTAGACACAAATCAAATTGTTTAATTGTTATCTAATTGAGTTGAGTGGGTGAAAGCTTCTGATCGCCATTCACTGGGGTAATACCTGTCTCTACCCTAACCAAGTTGACGCACAACCTCCACGTGGTGCCCTCTGGATAGCTGCTCTAATCGCCACCCGGTGTTAGAGTAGTGAACTAATTGGCGCAGCGATGCCCTCCCTAGGCTCTAAATGGGTTGTGCGCAGGGCTTAGGACCCGTCGCGTAAAAACCTCCCACAATGAAAGATCCAAAAGCCTCGGATAGGAACACCCCCAAGGCTGACGACCCATGCAAACGTATAAAAGACTATGGTTTGAGAGCATGCACCTAGAATGTCTGGACCCTTAATTGGGATGGTGCCTCTACCCAACTGGCGTATGCTCTCAGGATGTGCAGAGCATATATAACCGCTATCCAGGCGAAGGAAAGGGCAATGCTATGCAATGGAGCGGTACAAATTTTTGGGTGCGGATTTGTTGTTGGCCGGAGATACGCAACCGTGTCTCTCGGTTCACACCAGTGAACAAAGGGCTGACAATAATCCGCATCAAGACTAAATTTTTCAACATCAGCCTGATTTGTGCGCACGCCCCGATGGAGGACAATGACGATGCAACCAAGAATGCATTCTATGACAGATTGGAGTCTGCCTATGACCGCTGCCCAGCCCTTGATGTTAAAATCGTGTTAAGAAATTTTAATGGAAAGGTTGGAAGATAACGCATCTTTGGTCCTACAGTCGGGCAATTCAGCCTTCACGAGACCACCTCGAACAACGGTTTCAGGCTAATTGACTTCGCCGCGGTACGAAACATGGTATTCTGTAGTACCAGATTTCAGCATCCCGATACCCACAAGGCAGCCATGTATCCCTTGATTAAACTACACGCAATCAGATTGATTATGTTGTGATGCATGGAAGGCATGCATCCAGTGTACTTGATGTTCGTACGTTCAGAGGGGTCAACATAAACTCTGACCATTACCTTGTTACAGCCAAGGTTCACATGCTGTTAAACAAATCGAAGAACACGCGATCCGGCGAAAGCTGCAATCACAGCAGACCGCCGAAGCCTTTACCGCTCAACCTCCCTCAGAAACTAATAGCGCCCAGGGACTTTGCGAACCACCGCGGAGAACGTCCCAGGTTTTCAACGCCCACTGCCGAGGAACCAGTGGTACGATCAGGAGTGTCGCAAAGCGACTGCAGTGAAGAACGGCGCCTATAGAAGGACTCTGCAGTCGGCTGCTACGCGATCTGTGCGAGATCACCATCAGGAAATGAGGAAGATGGCGAGACGCTTTTTCAGACGCAAAAAACACGAGCAGGAAAAGCGTGAGCGAGAGGAGATCGAGATATGCAGGAGCAGGAACGACGTAAGGAAATTCTTCCAAAAAGTCAAGCGTCTGGCCGAAGGATTTAGAATCGGAGCTTCTTCCTGTAGATGCACAGGGAAATTTGGTTGTGGATGCACAGGGTGCACTGAGGTTTTGGAGGAAACACTTTTCTGGCTTGCTATCGACCCACGAATACAACTCGCACCCACCATCTCTTTGTTGATTATAAAGCAGCATTTGATAGCCCGTTGAGGGATCGCGTATATGACGCACTGTCTCAAAGTTGGTACGACTGTGCAGAATGACGTTGAGCAACACACGCAGCTTCGGCAAGGTAGGAAAGAGCTTCTCCGAAGACGATACCCTCTCCTGCGATCCGTTCAACCTTTTGATGGCTATTGAAAGAGAGTCTGCCAAGATGGGTCTGGTGGTAAAATCATAGCTTTTGAGGGAGTAAAGATATTTTCAAAATCTAAAATGCATGGAATAGAGAAATCCTTAAGCTTCTGCGATACACTGCGATAAATAAGCTGTGTATAGAGGTAGCTTCTTCTTTGTAATCAGCTTTTATGAGAGCGTGTATTAAGTTGTCAACTAGTTTTTTTTCAAATTATTTCTTTTTTTTTTGTAGAAACTGTGCAAAAACAAACTCGATATAGGGCATGGGATACAAGGTCTAATAGTAGTATATTCTCAGATAGCTAAGTAGCTATCATTAGCCTTTATTAAAAGGAATTTTATAAAGAGTTCACAAAGCCTACAGATTTTATTGCTGGTAATGCCCATCTTTTCAATCAGTCATTCAAAGGGAGTTCCAACCTATTTGTCAGATTTTCTTGAAGTTTTTCAAGCTATAGAAATGATAGGTTTGTTGTTTGGGCCTCTCTTCTTCTCTTATGATGTAGATCGAAATGAGTCTTGCAATGTCACAGATTGATCCGTCGCTTTGACCCTAAAGTTATGATTGTCCCACCTTAGCGAGAGTAAGTTCTGTCGGCGTAGTCAAATTCGATTAGGATTTCCAAAACCAGTTACTTGATAGACTCGAGGCATAAATTAGCCCATTGTCGGGTGTGGGATGTGGCCTTCAACGCATGGTCACTACCTTTAAAGCAATTCACCTCCGGACTTATCAATCTTATCTTAAATGTAGTCTCGCAGACTTATCAACTCATACAGACAGATGGAAAGGCGGACGGACAGACGGACATGGTCCAATCGCTACCCGAGTCAATGATTAGACTTTTTGTGCATTGAACTTATTGTCTGCCACGCCTCCTTTTGCCTGTTTTACACTTTGGATTAGAAATCCGGCTGCTTTTCAAATATTTGTTTAAAGATTCCGCTCTAGGATATCTAAGAAGAAAATTTTTGTGAAGTGAATAAAGAACTCTATGTCAGAACATATACTATATATAAAGTCTTTGCCAGTACAAGGAATTCCATACTGTGTACGCATAAGTCACAGATAGCTAGTTCATAGTAGTTGTTGGACAGAAGGGAGGCAAATGCTCTGCAGGGAAACTCTCACATATGACATGCGGGCAAGTTTTAAATTGATCTTAACGAAGCTTAATTGATTGCATATGTATTGGTGTGTATGTGAAGTGTATGTGAGCGTTGGAAAAAATACACAAAAACCATTAATGTGTGCGTTTGCGACAGACACAGCGCAAAATTGGAGGCAGCTAACGACTGGCTATAAATCTGAGCATAATGTAAGAACAATTTGGCACAGTGTATAGAAAAGAGTAGCAAAGAACAAGCTAGGAATTTCAGCTTGGGTACGTCATGGCTTGAGTATTCTCCAAGAGCAGTTTCACACATCCCGTTCTCCTTGTCAACATGTGAACTCGATATTTCTAGCTTTTCTACATAGAATTTTACTTTTTATGGTCAATTTTCTCTTAAACATAAGAGTAAGCAGCTGTTTTAGGGATTTCCCAGCAAACGCCTGCTTTTCCAAAATCTTACCCAAACGTATGTACTCTCCCTAAGAGTATAAAATTATCAAACCCATCAAGACAAGTGTCGGCAAGTAATAAATCAAGAACAGTGCAGTTTTGTTACGTTTCTACACAAACCATTACAAGTTGGTAATTTATTTTTTAGTTTTAAGTATTGCTTCTCTTACATAAGAAACACTTGTAGCTATTAAGTATTTAATCTTTGGACAAACAAATGTTTTCAACTTTTCAACTTAATTATCAAATATTTCACTAAATTTTACAAATTGCAACTAAATTGAAAAATATCCAATATATATAAAAATATTACATAATTCATAACGGTGCCATGTAGAAAATACAAACAACCTCAAAATGTGTGATGGCAATGAAACTAAGAGAAATAAAGAGTAGTTAAAGCTGGCTAATGAAGTACAGAAGTTGCCGCAATCGAAGCTGATAGCGGTTATTGTTGTTGGCTAGTATTATTGTTTTATTGCTTGATTGCCTTAGGCATTGGCAAAATCAATGCCCTTCTGGATGTTCTTCTTAAGCTCAGGAATGGCTGCCTCCAGCAATTTCTTCTCATAATCGTTTAACTTAGGCAGACCCAAGTTCTCCTGAATACCGTTCTTGCCCAAAACCAGAGGCGTTGAGAAGAATGTGGCCTCTGTGACGCTGGATTGCACATACGAACATTCAATAACGTTCTTCTCACCATTCAGACCCTTGAGCAGAGAGCCAGCAAAACGCGCACCAGCATAGGCCATGGAGAGGGTAGCTGAACCAGCTCCAGCCTTAGCCTTGACGACCTCTGTGCCGGCTTCCTGAATGCGCACAGTCAGCTTTTCAATGGCATCTTGATTACCCTTGAACTGAGGCTGGCTAAGTGACAGCACTGGTAGAATGGTAACGCCGGAGTGTCCACCAATCACTGGAATTTGCACCTTCTGGGGATCAACACCCAGAGCGTGGCCAATGAAGGCACGTGCGCGCACTACGTCCAAAGTGGAGACGCCGAATAGACGTTTGGGATCATAGACGCCAGCCTGAAAATTTTCAGTTTTGAGTAATAATTTGGACAGTCTTAATAGTCATGTATTTGTACCTTCTTGAGAACTTCGGCAGCAATGGGCACGCAGGTGTTGACGGGATTTGTAATGATGGCCACTAAAGCTTTGGGGCAGTTCTTGGCAATGGAGTTGGAAATGGTCTTAATGATGCCAGCATTCACATTGAACAGATCATCACGTGTCATGCCCGGTTTACGTGGCACACCAGCGGGGATGACAACAACATCGGAGCCTATTGAGAATAATAATTAAAGAAAATTACTATAAATTATTGCTGTAATTGCAAGCCTTATCTATGTGAGGTCCAAAAGTTGCAAAAACAAAGCACGAAAAGATGAGAACTTTTCACTTACATTCCTTCACTCATTTCAGGCCTTATCTATCTATATCTATAAATGGGTAATAAACATTGAGCTTTGGTTTCACTTTTGTCAGCAATGCCGATCATGAGCTACTGTTCATATGATAAATGCTCAGAACTGATTACGTTTAACAGTTATAAACGCTTAGCCTGCATTAAATGATCAGACTTTCCTATCTTATCAACTCACGGTTAGCATAAAATTTAAAATAAATGCCCAAGATACATTAATTTCAGAACTTGACTGCCAGAATAGTTTTATGCAGCATCTGTCCCATAAGATTACTTAGCGCCGAAACCATATGAAAGAAGCGTATAACAGCCCACGCAGAAAAATGACAGAGCTAAACCTAACCTCACTTGTTGCCCTCTACTCACCCTTCAGGGAATCGCCCAACTGTTCATCGCCAATAAAGCCAGCGGTCTTGCTCTGGGTATCAATGTGCGACAAATCAGCAGCCACACCGGGCGTATGCACAATATCGTACAAAGCCAAGTCAGTGACCAAGGGATTTTGCTTCAGCAGCAACGAGAGCGGCTGTCCAATGCCACCAGCGGCACCACAGACGGTCACCTTGTAATTGTTCTGCCAAAGATAAGAGTAACAATTGCAATTATTAGTGCTAACTGCGAAAGTGTAGCGCCTGCAAGTGCAATTTGCAGCGCTAGAGGCATTACGTAAACAGAAGAACAAGCAGCTCCAAAAAAAAAAAGTGGACTATCGGCATTCTAATTGGAACTTACCTGCTTGCTGCAGGAAAAGCTGCGCACGCCTTGCAGCGCTAATTGTTTGGTAACTTGCTTCAACATGATGTTAATAATTTATTTTAATTTAATTAAGAATTTTCTGTACAAAACAAAAAAGCAGCTCAGCTTGCAAAATCCCAAGAGCTAATCGCAAAAAGCACTAAGATTCTCAGCCACCTAGTGGCAAGGTTAAATGCGCATTGTTGTTGTACAGCAGCGCCAAAAGAGGGAGGCCAACTTGTGCGAAATAATCACATTTGTGTGCGCGCTCAAGCTTTTTTCTTTGATTTTAAGCTACTTTTTTTCCTTAAACGGTTTTAGACATACATAGTAACATTGATATTTAAAAAAAAAAACATGCGAATATGCAGCTAAACCAGTTTCTTTCCATGGTTAGCATTTTTTTAATGCCAGAGGCAAGCTTAAATGCACATTATTGTTATTCAGGGCGGCCAACTTGTGCTAAATGAAAAAGGCATAAATTGCGCGGGCGCAAAATTTTTATTTGAAATTGAGCTTTTTTTTTTAATTCGTTTAACGTGACACAAATGAGTAATATTTTTTTTTTCGTTTAACGTTTCACACATATGAGTAATTAAATTTTTGTTCGTTTAACGTTCACACAAATGAGTAATATTTATAGACTATTTTGTAATTAAAACTGTTGCATGCGCAGCTCAACTTGGAGCGCAATACAAGCACGTTTCTCCTCCTTCAACTCCATGCTTAGCATTTGTTTTTTATGCTCTAACAAAGCATTTTCGCGTGTATAATGCTCTATAACACGCTCGTAATTGCCATCGGCGGGTAACTCGGTCGCTGGTAAGCCAGTTGTTGTCTGTTGTTTATGCATTTGCTGATCATAGAGTTGTTTTAGACGATATACCTCTTTACGCTCGGAACGTATACGGGCCTTAAGCTCATTTTGCCAGGCCGTCAATTCGTCGTATTCGATTTGTAAACGCAGCAGCTCATCACGCATTGGATTTGACTTTGGCAACAGTATATAGCCAGTTAGCTTGTCTATGGTGTGCTCTGGTGGGGTTTCATAGCTGGAAGGGCTCACGTTGTTTGCTTCATCTCTAGGAATGGCTAACCCTAGCTCTGTGGGCTTTTTCTTCTCCACTACAGCTGGTTTGGAGTCCGTGGTATCCTCACCTGTACTTGTTGTTGTCGAGATGGCTGCGGCTGCAGCTGCGCTTGTACTAGGTTCCAGCTCTTCCATGGACTTTTCCTGTTTTCTCTCATAGCTTCTCAACTTGCGTTTAAGCTGTGTTATAATACGCTGCACTTCCCACAGCTGTTCCTCGCGATTCTTTGTAATAAAACCTGCATTCATTTCGCTGTGTATTTGTGAAAGCAAGCTGTCCTGCTTGCGCAGCTCCATTTGTATATCCTCCGGATTGTCCGGCAGCTTGCTTGATGCGGTCAGCGGTGCAACATATCTGTAAGGTATTCATGAGTATTGTATATTTAAGATAAGCCATATTTTTGTTCCATATAGCCTTATTCCACCTAATCAGAAATCGCACCAGTCGCCCAAAGCGCCTGCGTTTCCGCGGCACCAGACTCATGATAATGGACCAACTAATAATAGCTGAATAACTCAACAAGAGTTATGGACAAAGAAAAAAACCTAATCTTATCTCGATAGTTTACTCACTTTATCAGTTTGACATCGGGAAACAGATTTACGCAATGGCATAAGAGAGCGACCATGAGGCGATGTGACATTTGTAACGTTGGACTTAATAGCATAGCCAGAGATTGCGCGTTCAGTTTGTTATATCGCTCCTGTTGTATGACCGAATCAAAATGTAATATAACCCAGCCCAAAAGTGTTCTATTACAACTGGGTAACTGTTCGATAAGTTCCTGGAGTTCCGCTTGCCTCTTGGTGACCTTGGAATGCGAAGCAACCTCCTCGAAACGTGCTACCAAATCGGTGGTCAGCACGGGCTCAGGTAATTCGCGTAGAAATATCTTTAGCAGACTGCAAGCTGTGGGTACATTCATTTTATGAACTTCGGGATCGTATTCGCGATTGTTATACAGTCGCTTATAGCGCATAAGGTGCGGTTTTATAGGTTCGATTTTATAAATTGATTCGCATCTGCAGTTATCCTGCAGTATGTCGATGCAATCTCGCACAACTAATGGTAATTCGATGCCATCGTGACAGCGACTGCGTTCGGTGGCCAGACTGACGGAGACACCAAAGATGGGGTATCCTAGGGCCAAAACGTCCTCAGGGCTGGCTTCGTCGTCTTGCGTTTGCTTGGATTTTTTATCCCTTTTGTCTTTATCCTTTTTGTCGGATTTTTGCTTCTCTTTGCGCTCCTTGTCTTTCTTTTTATGGTCTTTGTCCTCAAACTGTTCCTTATGTTTGTCCTTATCTTTTGATTTGTAAGCTGCTTCCTCATCGGCTTTGCCGGGTTCTTTGTCTGGTTTCTCTTTATCGCGTGACTTTTCACGCTTTTCCTTGCTTTTGGAGCTGGTAAACTTGAAAGTTTTTGACTTTTTCGACTTTGAGGGGCTTCTGTAAGTTATGGAATTTATTTTAACTGTAATTGTATACAATGAGCTCATTCTTACTTGGTGTCTAGTTCTTCCTCGGGCGAGCTTTCGCCAAATTTTTCATAGCCGCGATCCTTGCCCTTCTCCTTTTTGTCCTTACGTCTACCAATGAGCAAATCTTTCTTGCTGTGCTTTTCATGGTCATCTTCACTAACTACAAACGAACACCCACACAAAGTAAAACAATTGATTTTCCTGTTGCTTCTACGCCCACTTACAATCACTGTCTTCTTTGCTCTTCTTTGATTTAGCATCGGCGGCTTCAGAGGCATATAAGCCCGGAAACTCCTTCTCTTCGGGACTATCAAAATCCATAGTAATGCTCTTACATTAAATGAATATAAACAATTTACTCTCACAAGTTGTTTACAAGCAACTCAAGGCCTCATTACAATCAATAAATAATCAAAGCAGCTGTTTACCCTGCAAGGCGCTGCCAACTGGTTGCAATAGCAAGCTCGTTCATTGATCGAAAAAAAAAAATATATATATATTTTATGTGTTTCGTGCAGTTTTAAATATTTTTTATAAAATGTCTTTACGCTTAAGCCAACAGCAAATTGAGCATCTTTCTTTGTTGAAGCGGCCTGCTAGCAATGTCGTGGAATTATGCAAATCTGCCTTTGAATACCTAGTTAATGGTCCCAACACAACCCGGTACGAGTCGCTAGCTCAAAAGTACGCAGATAATGAGGTGAATAGCTTAATGGTGCAACGCACAGTGGAAGCCTTAATCTCGCTACTTATTAATGTTACCACAAATGCCCATGCAACTGGTGTAGATATGCCTGGCATGCTACGAGAATCACTCCCGCAATTGAGCGAAGAAGTTCTAGATGTTCTAGAGCAATTTGTGAGCAGCAATACCAAACGTAACTTTGTGGAAAGCTCCATTAAATCAGCCAATCTTCGTGCATATCGTCTGGTAAATTTAGATTGGCGACTGGAAGTGCGCACAGCATCCCGTAGTCTTCTACAACAGAGTAATATTGTAGTCACCATGAAATTGTACTTGCACACCGAACCCAAAAATGCCAATCGTGAGCTGCTCGAGGTGGACACCACAGGTCGCAGTGAAGAGGAGCTGCGCGACATGCAAGAGGATGAGCGTCGTAATCGCAAGGATTTGTTGGTACAAACAGACATAGAAAGTTTGATGCATATTATTAAAACGCTTGATGATGCGCTTCTACAGTCAAAAACGCGACGCATAAGGAATATAGTTGATGCCATACATTAAACAGCCAATAATGTTAGATTGTAAGCCCTAAGGTATTAAGTCTATTTAAAGGTGGACCAATTTATTACTAGTAAAACTAACTACATACATACAAAGTTTACTCATTACTCCGCTGATGTTAAGGCTTCTGCGGCTGCCGCTTTTAAGGCTACCTTTTTCTTTTGACGATCGGCGCGTTTTTCTTCGGGCGATTTTTTCAGCGCCTTGACACGTCGTGTCTGTATGGAACCAGTTTGCTGTTTGCCCATGTGCACACGTCCCTTGGTATTACCCAAGGCATCTGTGGTAATGTTCTTCTTTTTGGTCACCTTCAGTTGCTTGGGTTGCTTACGAGCTAGTTTGTACAAGTCCTCTGAAGCAATCTTAGTGCGGCGTATTGCAAAATCTGCCGAGGGTCCAATTTCTTCTAGCTCAATGCGTGGTGTCTTTTGGCCTGACTTCTTTAGCAATATTTTATAGGAACGCATAAGAATGTTCATGTCATCGGTGCAGGTGAAGCTAATCACATGTTCCACGCCTTGTAAGCGTATGGATTCAACTTTTTCACGCTGGAACGTATCTATAAACAAGTTGCGCAAACGACGTAGTTCTTCGGTTTGTGCCCATTGCGGTCCATTGAATACCAAACAGGGCTTCACGCAGGTGCCAATCTTTTCGTTTTTGAACTCAGCTATGGCCTGGTAACGTTTAATGCCGAGCTCGAACATGTCCAGTATTTCATTTTCGAATATGCGTCCAAGTATAATGTTATTCGGGCGTTTTTTAGACGTGGAACCAAATGAGAAGAGAGCTGCATCATTTTTCATGATCAAGCTGCGAAAAAGAAAAAAGTATGTAAGTCGTATTAAATGTAGCTATATTAATAGCTTGCATTGTCTTGATTAAATAGTAAATATCTGTAATAAGTTGAGGATTATGGGCTTAATCAAAGCGAATAGATTGCGGGGATATCTTACAAAGTTTTTATTCGAACGTGACGCATATTTGCCTATATTTTGCGTCCACAACGTTTACGGTCTCAAAAAGGACATTACTATAGCGACTCGCCTATTGATGCTGATACTTTTTACAAATTGAACTTATGGTCTGCCACGTTTCACGCCCGTTACATATGTACCTTGCGCATATGTATAATAAGCTTTACCCTTTGGATACTGGCATAAAAAGTTGCGTTCAAATGGTTTCTTTTAAGGCAACGTATAAATACAGCTTAATAACATACAAAAACTTACAATTCAAGTGAGGAGGGATCTTCGAAAGGAGTAATATCATTTTTGCGATTCAATACCTTAACCAAAGGTTTCTTCAGCTGTATTAAATCTTTCATGCAGAGTTTTACATCGCCGCCACATTTACGTCCATCCACAAAAAGCATGCTACGAGCCGGTTCTATAAGCTGTGGCTCGCGTGCTAGTAACACCTTTTTACCCTTGCGGGTGGTGGGTTTTCTGTAAACAAATGAAAATTCGATAATATAAATAACATAGCACTAAGCATATACATACCTGATCCTTAAAAGAGACATGTTTTAGGTGTTTGTTTTGTTAAAAACTCAATAAAACAAGAATGCTAGCGCACTGCACGTGTAGCGTCGCGCAAGACCTACCAACTTGTTGCTATTATAAATTTTTCAAACAAGTGGACAGCCAAATTGCTTGCTAATGAGTGGGCAGCCTGGTTAAATAAATTTTAGCTGCATGCAACAGTTGTAAGTTGCAGTTGTATAAAGATTGTAATTTTCTTAAAAATATGAGGTAATATTTCAAAAATATGTTGCGAAAAAGCTGTATGCAAGCACAAATACTGCTGAGCAGTTTTGTAAATCAATCGCGTGGTTTGGCAACTGTAAAAAAATCTAACAATCAGGCAACTAAGGAGTTACCAAAAAAAACAAAATATTTGGAAATGCATTTGGCCACGGAGGAACACCTAAACGCCAACTATATATCACGCGTTTTGGGTAAAGCACACATCTTAGGATCCATTAACTTCTTTTAAATTTGTTTCTAACTTTATTAGGCGGCAACTATCGGCAATGGGCTGTTGCCTTGGAAAAGCATCCAGAGCTAAAAACTGTCAAGCGAAAAGATTTGATCAACTCTTATAATGTGCTCAAGTCGCTAAACTATACTGTCGATGATATATTTACCAAACCCATGATCATCTACTACAATGCATCAACTTTATCCAATCGTCATAGCGTGCTGCTGGAGTGCGGCTTTAATGATATCAACATATCCACGCTCTTCAAATATGTTACCATCTGCAACAAGCCCATTGCAATGCTAAAATCCCAACTTTACATACCCTATGATGTAGATGTAGCCAAATGCCTAGCTGCCTGCTTCACCGATACAGATTTATCAATGCATTTGCCCAAAACTGCCGATGAAAATATAACATTAAAGGCCTTACGCCAAAATCTGTTGAATGAATATCTGCGCCAGCGTCTGGAAATGACTGAGAGTGATTTGCAAAAGATATGGCGCGTTTATACGCGCGTGCGACATAAAAACTTTCGTGCTGTGCAAGATATAGTCGAACTGATCACCAAAGATCTTAAGTTTCCAAATGAGCGTGTGCGTAAAAATTGTTTCCTCTTGCATGCCGATGCGGATAACGTGCGTAGGATACTAAAAGAGATTCCCACAATTGATGTGCACGATATACGCGAAATAGTCTATCGACGACCAAAAATTTTAATGTCGACCTGTGATTCCTTAAAGCAGACACTAGAGCATGTGCGTAGCTTTGGCATACGTGAAGATGCTATATTGCGTTGCCTAGAAGTGTTGACCCTTGGTCCCGATACTGTGCTAGAGCGTTTACGGGATTTGAATGAAATCGAAGAATTTCAAGTTTTAGGCAGTAATCCGCGTGTGCTGCGCTTGGTTCACTATCAAAACAAGGCACGTTTGCGTCTGGATTATTTAAATCAGCTAAAAGTACGTTGCGCCTCGCTGCATATATTGTCTTGTGGCTCGGAAGCCTTTGCTAAGTGAGTGTGATTCTTATGCAAATATCAGTCTAAACTGCCATGCTATTCATATTAAAAAATATTTTTAAATCATTCGCTATTTCTCATTTTATAGATTTGCTCGAGACGGCTCGGATCGCACCAAGGGTCGCGATATAGTCATCTTCCTAAGCAATAAATTACAAAAGGATGAACAAGAGCTGCGAAATTTGCTCTCCCGTCATCCCAATTGGTGTCATATACCTTTATTACATGTGAAACAATGCCTGGAATATTTATCAAGCAAAAAATTTGGTTACGAGGATATATTCAAAAACATTCATTTGCTGCTATATCCCATGTAAGGAAAACTGCATTTCTAATTTCAGTTATTTTAATTTATAACTATTCTTTAATCCCAGCAAACGTATAGAGGAAAAACTTATGCTGCTGCAAACTGCTGATTTTTTCGAAGAGCTACAGCTTAATGTTTCAAATGTACACATATTGAGCAGCAATGAAATTTTGACGCTCATTTTATATCTTATCGAATCGGAGTTTCATTTCACTGGCGATGGCATTTGGACAGATCAACATGCTCATCATGTGGAAAACTTTAACAATTTGTTGCCCGACTTTCCGGAAAGTCTCAATAAGGTCTATAAATATGGCGTAAAGCCAGCCGAGAAATTGGCAATGCATCATTTGTAAAAAAATACATATTGTATATAAATTAAGTAAATTATAGAAAATGTACATTATAATGTTGAAGTTATATGATGGTTATATGATGAAGGTGAAACTGAAAATTCGTAAAAAAGTTTGAAGCCCTGTCAATACTTTAAAAAGATTTTTGTCCCAATTAAAGCGCTTGTTTCAACGTCTGTCATAGTTTTTGTTGATTATCAAAAGAAAATAAATTGAAACTGAAATAAAAACTGTTTTTCGGGCTTTAGTTAACTGCAAAATGGTGAACAGATACTTAATCTTTGTACTACTTCGTTGGATGGACGAATTTCCATTGGCGTCGAGCCTTAAATATGTATATGTAAAGAGCCTGTGGAAAATCACATCCTGTTTTGTAAGTGCAACAGGATGTTGTCCTGTTGATCTGATGCATAACTACAAAGAGCTCGAAGAGGAAATCCTCGAAAGCTAAAACGAATACGCCTTTAAATGGTTGCAAACATATCCATGGCTGACATGTTATAAAACTAACTTAAATTTGCAAAACACTTTGACATTTGATAAAAAAATTGTCACACTTTCGCTTAATTACTTTTATTCATCATGTCGCACAACAATTGGTTTGTATTTAATAGACACAGCGCGTGTCTTCTCCAGTACATCCTTATATGCTGCTGTCAATGGCTGTTGCACCACTTTATTGTATACATAGCTATCATCCTACATATTAAATAAACCAAAACATTACTAATTTTAATGTTAAAAAAATAGGTTCTTGAAAAACACACCAATTCGTAGCTGCGGTCGGCATCCAGTTCTCCTTTATAGGCTACAAAAGGCACGCGAACCTTTGATTTCTCACTTCGTACCTTTATCTGTGTCATGGCACTTTCGGGTTCATCAAACCAAGCCAATATAAGGTTACTTGGCACATAGGCTGGTGGTAAACTAAACTGCCGACAAACAACAAACGACTCTATGCTGGAATTGCGTGCAGCTCCTGGCTTAAATACGCACACATCTTTAAAGAAACGCTGCAACTGTTCATAAATATGGCTTGTATTGCCGGATCGAAATATCTTAGCGATAAACGAACCGCCTGTTTCCAGAACATAGGTAGAAATGCTTAGGGCCGCCAAAAGCAGTTGAGCTTGCATGTATTGGTCCAGATCATGCATGCCTGTTGCATCGGGTGCGCCATCGCTGACGACTAGCTGAGCCTTTTGACCACCTATATAGTCTATAATAGCAGCGGCCGTGGATTCCTTGGTAATATCGGCTCGTAATTGAGTAACTCCTTCGATGGGCGCCATGCCTTGCAAGTCTACAGCAATTATTTTAACATGCTCACGTTCTGTTTCGCTGCGGGATTGATATAAATGTTTCGAAAGCACCTGGGACCAGCTGCCAGGCGCGGCACATAAGTCCACAGCTCTATTTACATCTACAATAGAAAATTGTGTAAATTTAAAACTGTTGTAAGGCTTTGGTTTAGTACTTACCTTTAAGTATATTAAACGTTTCCTCCACATGAAGCAGTTTAAAAGCACTGCGAGCGCGCCAACCTTGCTCCTTGGCCAAACGATAATAAATATCACGTTTATCCTTTGAGGTTTTACCCATTTTAAAACATAACTAATGTAAAATTTGAAAGTAAACAAGTGCACCTCATGACGTTTATTTCCTATCATCAGCTGTTTGCTTGTAAAGCTACCAGACTGTGCAAAACTTCAACGATAGTTTGCTCCGGCAACATCGATGCAGTAATAAATCGATAGATTTGTTGATTCATTTATAAGGTCTTGGTTGTAGTGTTTGTACTGCCGTATTATCCGAAATATTATTGGAAAGTAAGGAATTTTCTCCAAATAAATTTTATATTTGTGTTGCAACAAGTGTGCTTGATATTTCTAATCTACAACTACGTGCTGCTGCTATGCAAATACAACTTCAGTGTCAGCGCAGAACTCAACCCTCAACTTGCCCACAAATCAACGCAAAAGAGACCCCAATTACTAGGAAAACGTAATTAAAACCCAGCCCAAATATGGCACTGCCTAGAAAATTGCATATGGGCGTAAAGCTGGAAGATCTAGATAAGCTAACCATCATACCTGACGTGAGCAACAAGAGTATTAAAATGTAAGTTGATACTGGACACACATGTATGTGCATTTATCTCTGTATGCTGATGCTGAGAAATTTCAATAATTCACAGTTTACTCAACACCGCGCGCAAGTTGTACCTGGCCGCCGAGCAATTTCGTCTAGGTGGCGACGAGGAGATGGCTTATATTACCTACATGAAATACTTCAATATGTTGGCGTGCATACGAAAAAAGTCGGATTATGCGCAAAATAAGCATACAGTGCGACAAATGTTGGGCGATACCGAAGCAAATCGTCGCATAATGGATACACTTGAAGTGGTTAACAACTCATTGCTCAAGCGTTATGAGCTGCAGCAAAGTTCCCAATTTAAAAATGCCTTGGACAGCCCTGTTCCAGAGTCAATTGTCAATTTAAACAATGAGCAATTGGAAACGACTGTTGGCAAATATGTGAAATTGGGCGTTATTACCTGCGAGGAATTGTTTAATCGCATGCAGGAGAAATCGGTGTTAGTTATGGATTGTCGCTCTAGTGCCGATTATGAAAACTCCCATTTAACCTATTTCTGTGCATTTAATGTGCCGGAGGAGCTTATAGCAGCCGGGTAAGCTGTTTTGTTAACTTATTGTATGCCTTAAGTACTGATATTAGAATATGAAACAGTGCATTGCAAAAAATTTTAGGTTTTTATTACCAAATGATTTTAATCAAAAACACTTCATCTTGCAGCATGTCAGCGGGCAGGCTCCAAGCCAGACTTAACAGCAGTGCCAAGGCTGCCTGGGCCTCGCGCTCTGTCAAAGAATCAGTTGTGCTTATGGACTGGAATACGAAAGACGCCCAACCATCGGCCAGCAGTCCCATAGGCATCCTGCTGGACATATTAAAAAATGTATGTTGTAAATATACATCCAAAAGAGCTGCTAAAGTTAACGTATAATCTTATAGTGGGATCCCGATGTTAACTATCGTGCACCTATACAAATATTAGAGGGCGGCTACGAGTATTTCATCATGATGTATCCAACGCACTGCACAAATCCCAGCATACAGGCACCACAGCAAAATAATAATGAGATTGAAACCATCGACGAAATCGAATATCCTTCCATTAACGACATTACCATGAAGGAAGATATTAAGGCGCACGATTTTTCGCCCAAAGTAAAAAGCTTTGACAAGCAGAGGCCTAGCATAAATCGTGCCAGCAAGCAGGCCGCAGTTCGCACCTACGAAGAACGTAGCAAGCCCATAGCCGAAATTATGCAGGAGCAGGCAGAGCTTCTGCAAAGGGCTCATCAAAATGATTTGCTCCTGGAGACTGCCTCTAAGAAATGGCAGAACATATTTGAATTAAAACGCTTGCGTGAGGAGGGCGCACCGCTAAGCAGTTCCGAACAGGAATTGCTTTATAGCATTTTGCAGTTAGAAAGCACGGCTGAGGATTATGTGGGTGGCTTTTGCTTGGCTAACATTTAACAAATTTAACATTTAACTTTCAAATTACAGAAAAATGAAAATGATCGTTTGCGTGATGAGCTGAACCGTTTTAAGGAAGAGCAACAATTGACTGCGGATGTCGGTCCTGCTCAAATTTTACTTAAGGATGCAGAGGCTACTAGAAAAATTGAAACTAAGATACAAGAGCGTCAAAAGCTCGATGCGCAGCATGAACGCGAGCGTCTTGAACGCGAACGTCAGCTGGCAGTTGCGCGTGAGGCCAAACGACATTATAAACCCAGCGTAGAACCTATCACACCCAACACGCCTAGCACGCCCAGTCCTAGTCACTTGGATGCAAATCAAGCGTTGCAAACATTGTCTAATAATGATGCAGAGCAATTTGATTTCAATTTCGAGGATGAGCCTACGCCGCAGTTCTTGCCACCGCCCAGCTATGATCGCAGTATGAAGCCTCAACCGCGTTTACACAATAAAAGCAGAGCTGAGACACCAAAACGAATGCGAGACTTCTCACCCATAATGGGCAATAATGTGGTAAGCACTGGGGGTGGTTGTCTCAAACTATATTTAGCGTGTCTGCGCTTGGCCATAATCAATAGCCCCAGTTAGTCACGTGTAGAAATGTTAACACACATGTTCGGGTGCTCGTTATTTCACATGGACACATTATTTATAGATTTCTATGCTTTAGTCGCGCACTTAACCCACTCAAAGCATGTTCTCCACGTACAAGCTGAACCAACGTACAATTGTCAAACTGTTAAGTGGTAGCCAAAGTAGCAGCAAGTCCTCTTCAGATGATTTGTGTAGCGGGCGTAAAATTTCAGCTGCCCACGTCACAGCCAACTTACAGCATTTATAGCTCTATATTTCCATTGAGACGTGTAAATAAAAATTCATAGTTAAAATTTATAATTCATAGGTCATTGAAAGAAATGAAAATTCACGAAATTTCTGGATCATATTTGCAGGGACGCGGTCTTACAGGTCTAAAAAATTTGGGCAATACCTGCTACATGAACAGCATATTGCAATGTCTGAGCAATACACCGCAGCTGACAGACTATTGCCTTTCGGATAAGTACAAGAATTATATAAGTCGTAGCAACAAAACCAACGGCCAGGTCATTGAGGAGGTAGCAGCTCTCATTAAAGAACTGTGGAATGGACAATATAAGTGTGTGGCTAGCAAGGACTTGCGGGTAAGAAAATAAACTCATAAATAACTTATTTAAAAGACTCCTATTCCACAACAAACTTGAACATTTTATTTAAAGCCTACTTATACTACTAATATACATTCAATTATAGTATGTTGTGGGACAATATCAACAAATATTCCGAGGTGTTGACCAGCAGGACTCACATGAGTTTCTTACAATACTCATGGATTGGTTACATTCCGACTTACAAACATTGGAAGTAACTCCGCGCTTGCGAGAAACGGTTACTGCAGCTGAAAAGGCGTGGATGGATTTTACCAAATCCAAAGAGAGTCTCATTTTGCATTTATTTTATGGCCAGATGAAGAGCACCGTCAAGTGTGTGGCCTGTCATAAAGAATCAGCCACTTACGAGTGCTTTTCAAATTTAAGCCTGGAGCTGCCGCCGAACTCGAATATGTGTTATTTGGATCAGTGTTTGGCTATGTATTTCAGTGGTGAACACATACATGGCTGGAATTGTCCTAATTGTAAAACAAAACGTGATGCAATAAAGAAGCTCGACATTTCCAAGTTGCCACCCGTACTGGTGGTGCATTTAAAACGGTAAGAAGTCTAAGAAATCTGAAACTTACTCAATAATCTAATCTGTTGTATGTGCCCTTAGTTTTTATGCTGATCCCGGTGGCCGCTCATGTTCCTACATAAAAAAACAAAACTATTTACGCTTTCCTTTGGATAATTTGGATATGACTCCTTACATAGCACGTGCAGAATCGCGCACGGGTACGCCTAAGACTTATAGGCTTTATGGTGTATCAAATCATTATGGCTCCATGGAAAGTGGGCATTATACGGCATTTTGCAAGAGCACTAATTACGGACGTTGGTTTAAGTTTGATGATCAAGTTGTTACCCCTTTGGATTCAACGAATGTTGTATCGAGCGCCGCTTATATACTATTTTATACTTGGCTGCCGCCCATTCAATTGACTCTGTGACAAGTTCCACCAACTGCAGATTCTCAAAATTACTGTTACTAAGTATTTACGTGAATATATTTATAATTTTTTGTTTAGCCCACTTCTTAAAATTCCCTCTCTTTGGTAGAATAGCGATATATCAGTTTCAAAACACGTTCGTGCTGTTTTTAGTTCTAGTCGCTTTTGATTTGAATCTGCAAACTTTATTTTCAAATTTTGCTTGTTTGTTGTTGTTTTATATAACTTATAATTATTTTAAACACTTCCAGTTTATTATTTGTTTAACTTAAGATATGAAGTATTTTACGGGTTGGCATTATGAAACTTAGTGCTTTATTGAAAAAGAAAATGTAGCTTATTATACTTTCCTTGTACATACGTACGTAAATACATAACATTTTCTAAACCAAATAAATGAAATATAATTTCCAATGACTGAAAAAATATGCAGTGAAATTTTTTTGTATATCTTGTAAAGGGGAAACAATGTGATAGTAAGTATTGCCATTAAGTGGCACTCAAGATTTCATTTGCTGATGTAGCCGAGGAGAAAAATAAAATCATTAATCTTAATTTACTATATTATTATTATTAATGTACATATGTATATGTTAAAAATTTAAATTAAGCAAAGAAAAGAGCCATTCAAAGACGAAGTTTGCTTTTTAAGTATTTAAATACTGAAAAATATTCTTATCGATAATACATCAAAAGTGTGTGGACAAAATCGGCTAAAGTGGCAGCGCTAAAATACCGTTTTTATATTTATTTGGCATTGACCTTATTTGCCAGCAAACGAAACATTCCTGTGCGTTATACGTCTGTACGTTGATTTGAAGCATTGACCGACGGCTACACGTAACGATTACTTGATTAAGTTTCAAACATGGAATATTAATTATAGGGAAAAACTATGCTGCCGATGTGAGGACTTAAATTTTTTGGGTGCCTACGAGAGCGACAGAAAGAGACACCCAAATCAAGCTATACATCAAATAAGGCACAACATTCCTCATTGACGTTCGTAGCAGTATGAAATATAATTCCTCAAACAGTGTGAGAGCAGCAGCATAGCCTTTCCTTGTTATTAATATTCCATAGTTTCAAACTAATTAGTATGTAAAGTTTACAAGTTGTAATAGCGGGAATACCCTCGAGGTGTAGAAGCCATTTTATCAAATGATCTCCAATTGAATGATTTTGCAAGTCGAAAATCCCGTACAGAACCGTTACAAATGCATACTTTCAAATTTAAATATAGCACTGCCAACTGTTGCACAGCTGCTGTCATTGCCCGAGTTGACAGCATAAATAGTTAATATCAGCTGTTGCGTGTACCACGTATTAAGAATAAAATATAATAAACAAAATTTGCCGCAGCCGTGAAACAATTCAAATGCAAACTGTATAAGTATAGAAGATTTTAGTTAAATAAGCATAAAGTTCAAAGTTAAAGGAAATATATATATATAAAACAAAAGCCATGAAAGTACCGGAAAACAGCCGTTTCGTGATATATGCCTTTGGTATATTCTTCTGTTACTTTCTTTACGGCATAGTCCAAGAGAAACTTACACGCGGCCGTTACGGTGACCAAGTGCAGCCGGATGGTAGCGTTGGTGAACGTTTTACCTATGCCCTGGCTTTGGTATGGGTGCAATGTCTGTGCAACGCCTTGTTTGCCAAAGGTAAGACCCAAAAAAATCTAGAAAGTATGAACTTCAACGTACATATTTTGCAGGAATGTTGACTGTGCAAAAGCAAAAAGAAGACACCACACATTTTGGCTACTATTTGGCCAGTGCTTCCACCTATTTGTTGGCTATGGTTTCGTCGAATATGGCATTGCGTTGGGTGCCCTATCCAACACAGGTGGTAGGCAAATCGGCCAAGCCCATACCGGTAATGATATTGGGTGTGTTAATTGGACGAAAGTCATATAGCTGGACGCGTTATGCTTGTGTGCTAACCATAGTAGTTGGCGTCATACTGTTTATGTACAAAGAGAGCAAGGTGTCCAATTTGCCAGCAGAAACCACGGGACTGGGAGAGCTGTTGCTGTTTCTGAGCTTGTCAATGGATGGTTTAACAGGTGCCGTGCAAGAGCGCATGCGTGCCGCCAGTGCGCCATCAGGACAACAAATGATGTTGGCCATGAATTTCTGGAGCACTGTTTTGCTTGGCTTGGCTATGGTTTTGACAGGCATGTCAACAGCAACAAGTAGTTAGCCTTTGACTAATTCAATGCATTTTTCTTTTAGGTGAGGGCAAAGAGTTTATTCATTTTGCCTCACGTCATCCCGAACTGTGGACACATTTGTCCATGATTGCATTATGTGGCGCATTAGGGCAGCTCTTCATCTTTCTAATGGTAGCAGGTTTTGGACCATTGGCCTGCTCTGTGGTCACTACAACGCGCAAATTCTTTACAGTGCTTTGTTCGGTATTGTTGTTTGGCAATGTGCTAATACCACGTCAGTGGTTTGGCGCTGTTTTGGTCTTTGCCGCGCTCTTTGCAGACATGTTGTATGGCAAGCAGCCGCATTCCCCCAAAAAAGCTATCGGCGATGGAAAACTAAAGGCAAATGGAGAGGAACAAAAGAAACTGATTTCATAGAATTTATGTAGAGTTTAATTGGACTTGTGTTTTTATCGCATGTACATACTATAAATGTAGTTTATTAGCAAACGTACAAATTGTCAATTTTGTATTGTATCCAAAACACTCCAAATGATCTGCAAACTTGAGTAGTACTAGGACACAAGCAGATAGATCAATTTTTGTTTAATTCTATGAATTCCATATACGCGCTATACTATTTTCTTATATTGGTTGATGAAATAGTTTCCTCTTCATTATATTTATTTTAGATACACATTACGAATTTAAAACAAAATTTATACTATTAACGTCGACTTTTTATCCGTTTTTTCTTTTAATGTATCTCAAATTTATTAATTGTAAATTCAAAAGCAAAGAATCAAATATGTCTTGAAAGAATCGGTGCTTTCTGTTTAAAATCCAATGGCTCACAGCTTTTTGTGGTCTTAGTGTCTCAATAATAAAAATAATTTACAATTTTATTCCTGTTTATGTATCACTTTATTTTGAGATAGTGTTTAGACAGTATATAAAATTTTGAAAATACTACTTTTATTTTGTTCTATTGTAGAGAGTTTTGGAATGCATTAATAAAACTTCCTAATGTTTTCACAAACTGTAATATGTGTACTAAAAAAAGATGTAAGTAAATAGAATTGTCTTTCCTTACTTGAAAGTTGCGGATTCTTTAAAGGGAAATGCAAAATGCCTGTTGTCTAAATCAAATTTACTATTTTATTTGCAAGTGACTTAAGAAAAATAACAAAAATGATTTCATTCTAAAAAATTCTTTTGAAAACAAAAATTTGTTTTCCCACATGAAAGTTTTTATTTTTATTAACTCTTATGCATGTGATTATTTAGAATAACTCTTTTCATGGCTAAAGCAAAACAAATTAAGGATCCCTTCGATTAAATTTTTTGGCTAAATATGTTAAGTTAAGTAAACCAACTGTCTAATAAAAATGGCCAAAAGAATGGGAATGTTTGCGAATAGCTGCAAACCTACCATTAAACCAATGATGCTTGGGTTAAGTCGTACAAGTTGCAGCTTAGCAAGTAAACTTTAAAGATTGAAAAACTTTAAAGTGCATGGAAATGTGCAACCCTTGGTTGCCAACCGTTTCGTTCGCATTTCGTTGCGTTATGTTATATAAAAGCACATTAAAGAGCGATAAATTAACTGTTTTGTTTGTGCTCTTTGACATTGCCAACGAAGTTGTTTTATTTTGCTTATTAACTTTTCCCGGGTTTCAATTGAAATTCGGGCTCCCTGGGAAACACGGGTGAATCCCCACTTTCGACGGCCCTGCCATTACTGCTTACTGGTAGGCAAATTGGTGCTACATCCACCTTTCATACTACAGCGTACTTAATTACTAAATGCATGTACACCGCCAACTTTCATACTTCTTGCTGCAAGTAGCTACTTACTATACTAACTCCCGGTAAATGTGTGTTTACCGGCGCCTTTAAAACTGCATGAGGCGATAGAAAAATTGCATTAAATTCAAATTTACAGGGCCGTTAAAAAGGCTATTTGTTTGAAAACCGTTATAGCTTAAAAAATCATGGTTTCACGTTCAGCGCCTGCAACTTTACCAGTATATGTTAAACTTACTTTATTTTTTATTTAATTACTTTATTTAATTTTCACGTTTTAAAAATCTCCAGTTTGCTTGTCTTTAGTCGAGATTCCACTTACTGTCGATGCGCATCAAAATTGTGCAATGCTCTCTTCAATTCGATATGTTCGGCTTATCGGTTATGCACTGTCAAAAGGTCGATTGTATAAATTTATCGATTATGCACCAGACCTATTTGCTCCTCACTAGCGCAGAGATTACGGTATGTTTTTGTTTCGCGTTCATCTGTGCATCGTTCGTTGATATCAAAACATAATGTCGTAAACGTCGCAATGTTTAATTGATTTAACGCGTGTGTGCAATATAATCGCTAAAAAGTGCAAAGAGCAATAAAAGTGCAAAGAAAAACTCGCGTATTTAGTGCATGCATGAGTCGGGCATAAAAAGGACACGCGTAACACCCTCATTTAAAACGCGCGTGCAAGTTAATAGAAAAATATAGTAAATAAGTGCCATAAATTTAAGCAATTAAATTTACAAATTAAATGAGCTGAGAAAAAAGTGTTGAAAGTGCTGAGCTTAAAAGGTAAAAACCATTTAAATAAAACAAATAAATTCGTTGTTGGGTAAGTAAAATCATTCCGTTATTCTAGTTGTTGTTGTTGTGGTATTTGTGGGCGACATTTTTGCAGCTCCTCACCAGCTGTTTGCTCGTGTGTATTGCCAAAGTGTGTGTGTGTGTGTGTGTGTGTGTGTGTGTTGCTTGCGCATTTGCTATGGCTTATTTTTAGCTTTAACATATGAGCAAAAGCAACGAAAGTGTATGAGACACAGCGACAGCAATGATATTTAAATATTTTAAATACAATGTGCAATGTTTTTGTGCAATTTAGCAACTTTCTTCGCTTACTTTTCATTTGGCTTATGTCAAGGCAACGCGGAGCACATGCTGCTGCTGACAAAGCGTTCAGCCACCCTCAAAAAACAACACCAACAACCAAACTGTCTCTTGCTCTCTTGCTCTTCCTCACGAGCTGTCAAATCTGTCAAAATTCTCTCTCATTTGTTGCGGGTGGTTTTTATATCTTAACATGCCGTTAATATTTTGCCGGTTCTTGTTATATGTATATGTGTGTGTGTGTGTGTGTGTGTGTGTGTGTGTGTGTGTGTGTGTGTGTGTGTGTGTGTGTGTTTAGTTTGTTGTTTCTTTTATTATTGTTGTTCGCGCATGTGACGTAAACTTTTTCGGACTGTTTTATGACATTTTCTCAGAAGCCGGTGAAATGCTTTCTATTATATAAAATTTAAAATTTAAAATGAAATGTTTATCATGCTTTGCATGCGGTATACTTAATATTATATTTAAAAAATGATTCATGTTTTAGCAAGGCACGCACCAAGAGTAGGACCCGTTAGTGTTTATACCCTGTACACAAAGTGCAAAAAGGGTATTATAGATTTGTGCAATGCATGTAACAGGCAGAAGGAGGCGTGGCAGACTATATGTTCCATGGGCAAAAATGATCAGAAGCAATAGTCGTGTCGATATAGACATGTTTGTCTGTCCGTGTGGGCCAACTTTCTCCGGCACTATAAGAGTTAGAGCAAAAAAATTGTACCAAAAGATGCGCATTTTCTCAAGGCTGAGGGAGTTTGTCGAATAAAGTCGATATCTTACCCCCTTCCGCCGTGACAAATTTGCGCGGTTGACAACCGCTCTGTTGTATCTATCAACTCGAAACTCCTCAGAGATGTGCGTCGTGTTTATATGCATCTATGCTTCAAAAATTTTCGAAATCGTATAAATACATCAAAAGTTATAGTCAAAAATATGCTCATTTCACCCCCCCCCCTCGCCTATAAACTGCTTCAAAATTACAGTGCATGTAGATATGGATACATGAGAGCTAGAGTTACAAAATTTGGTACGGCCTAACTCTATTCACCTTTTTTTCAACAGAAGCCCCCTTCCCCACCAATCAATTTACCTTAATTACTGCCACACCACCCAATATATTGATGTGAAAATTGTCACAGACATTTATAAATGTATTTTTGATCTATGTAACAAAATTCAACGACATTAGCCCAAGAATACTGGAGTTTTGGGTATAAAAGTAATTTGTGCCCCCATAATAGCCAACTTCCCAATAAGAAAACTTGTCAATTGGAATTTCGCAATACGAAAATGTTTACAGGCATATCTTATGAAAGGAGATATAGAAGTGGATACTTCCGTTACAATTTTACCGTATTTAGTGTTTATAAAGAAAAAGGGGACAGGGGCAGCATAAAATTTTTATTTTTTCTATTTTGAAATCCAGAAAAGGCACTTTGATTTCTTGAATTTGAAGTTTAATTGACGATATTGATAATTCATTTTGGGAAATATGTATCTATTTGCTGTCTGTTTATCTAAATAAGGTTTGTTGGCGTTTCGGCATTGAATAGAGTCAGTTTTAAACGGCAGAAATTCGTTGGATTCACGAATTGACACAAATTAAAAAAACCCCAATAAACTTTTTCGAGAAAAGGCGCTTATTAGTTGAAGTTTGTAGTTTTCTGTATTGTTTGGCCACTCGGGCCCTCCCACGGTATTCGTGCTGGGTTTTAGCACATTTAAGCTTTCGTTGTTATAGATAGAGATAGTGAAAAACCATCATGACGCGTTCTGCCTTATCGTTTGTCAACGCATACTACTAATATATACGTATATAGACTCATACAATATATAAGTATAAAGAAATCAAAAGCAAAACAAAGGAACACATGCATAAATTATATTATAAACATATATATAGTCTATAATTTTTATATTTAGCCCATTCAAACATTGTATATAGCTCATGATAGTAAAAATTTGCGATGCCAAACCATTTCATTTTCGATTTGTACAATTTTTCACTTTCGCAAGTTTTGCTCACAGACAGACAGACAGAAACTGCGTCTAACGTCTCTATCTGCTTCGTGTTCTATAAGAACTTGCTAAATTGTAAATATTAGCGTAGATTCAACTTGCTGATTTGTATATATGTACATAAATTCTTAAATAGACTTTGGCATATTCGATCGCGTGATTTGAAGCATTTTTTGTTTCGTTGTTTGGGCAAAATTTGAAAGCAGGCAATTTAATGCTTTTTATATTGGTCTTTATTTCCATACTCAAGACATCTTTGCAGTTTTAAGGTCATCCGGTTTGACATTTGACGTGTTTGCAACACATAGAATATTACGCAGAAATTCTTGGAGCTGAATCCACAAGCTGCAGTCGTTCCTTCTGATAGTCGCAGCAACAAGAGAATTTGGAAAAGGTGACATATGCCGTTAGAAAATAGGAAGCTGTTGGGTTAACTACCAAAGAAAATATGCGACGCTACCGTACTCAAATTTTGAAGAAACTAAAATACGCATCTAACCGTTTCACAAATTTGAAAAAGCTTCATGAACGTTTTGATTTGCTTTGTGATTTTAACATCATTATGCAACTTTTCATATGTTCATACGAGTATGCCTGTCGGATTTTCATCCAGATGACTCGCAGAGTAAAGACTTCAACAATATGCAGAACGTAGAAAACATCAGTTTATTGACTTTTGTCACTATCGTCAATAGAAAGCCTTCAAGACATTCATTGTACTGTATGCCAGAAATCTCTTTTAACCGACTTTTAACTCAAAAGCAATCCATCGAAGTGCTACAAATATTGTAAAGCGGGTTAGAGAATACCACCACAGCAGGTCAAAGCTTGTCGTATGAGGCGACTAACATGATGATTCTTTCGAGACCAGTAGGCCTTAAAAGGGTTGCGCGTAGGATTTGGGGCCCATCACGTAAAACCACAATTCCATTGAAAGAATGCATTTACATCAGGCCGTAACCTGATAATGGGTTGTTATGGCCAGTTAAGAAGAGAAGTAAGTTTTGACACAGCATAGAATTGTTTCCCTTATTGAGACTTGAAGTTTATCCTTGCCAACTGCTATTTCAATTATTATACTTTTTCTAAACACCAATCTTTTCTTTCTCAATTTATTCCCATTTCTCACTTATCACGCTATAACTAGGGCCAATAAACGCGTTTGGCATATCTAAAAATAGAATCAAAATCTAAGAAATCTCTTCTTGCTTCTTTGCAATTTGTTTAATTTATACTGCCATAATATCACTTTGTATAGTTTTCTTTTGTGCCCAAGTGTCTGCCTTGCCACTTGCGTAGTTGCTATTCTTGTGTTCTTTGCACTTTTCAATAATCAAAACCCACGTCTTGGGCAGAGCCACCAAGCGAAACCACACTGCCACCCACTCTAATGATGTCATCCATTGGGGTTTTACGTCGGTGTGCTTCTATTTGGTGGTCACATGTTTGGAAATGAGCCCAAATAAATAAATTTTCCTTTTATTCTTATATGTTTGGCTCAAGATTCTTGAGAAATATGTAGTGGGAAATTTTTCATGAAAACGTGAAAATAGCTGAGACACTTTGATTGATTTCTTTGTTGTCATGAAATATACAAACGCTCATATAATATTTAGCTGATAAGATTAAGCATGCATAAATTTTTATTACTATTGACACAGTAATGGTAACAAGTACGTGAAGATAACGACAGCTTCACTTGGCTAGTTAATCTGGTAGATTATGTTTCAGCAGTTCCACAGCTAAATTAGAGAGTGAAGTACAGAAATGAAGTCAACTCTGTCTGGTTTTTTCCACATATATTGTATAGCCATGGCTTTATCGCACATATTTTACATATGTTACGTACTATATAACACTTAAAACAAATTCAGTCTATGCAAATAAACTTTTTATCGTTATTTCTAGTCTTTAAAAAAAGAGAAAATAACTAATACAAATGCTTTGTTTTTCCATCTCTTCTATACAAATTGAAACATTTGTTTTATTCGTGTTTTTTTTATTAGATTTTTTTTCATTTGTTTTTATATTTTGCGCTTGATTAATTGTCATCAATTTTGATTGAAAAAACTATTATGTACTACTATTTATTCAAAATCATTTAGCATTTCTGATTTCTCTCTCTATGATATATATGTGAACAACTGAGCTATGCGTGTTAGAATCGGCTGAAGACGGACTCCGTAGAGAGTCAGAAATATTGGGAAATAAAAATTTAGAAATTTAAAAACAACAATGAACTTTACTTTTAAAACACCTTTATAAGAAGATCATACATTTATTAATTATTCACATTTCAAAACACGCTCTTAAGCTACAACGCTAAGAAAAGAGTAACAAACTTTTTAAATAGCATTTAATCTTTATGTATTATACCAGAAATGCTTTTATTTGTGATATTTCACCAGACCACGAAAATGTAAAAGACTAGAAAATTTTTGCCAAAATTGACTCATGCTAAGAAAATTTGTGTATACTAAGCAGAGCGTCATAGTAGAGCGCAATTCTCGTTAATCTCCAAATCATTTTGCATTTTATTTTGGTATTTAATTTTTTGCATAGTCACTCAAAATAGTTTATGATCACGTGCCTGTCTAATTTTAGTTTTTTTAGTGCTGTCAAGCTGCTAAATTGCTCTTGATTAGTCGAGAACTAAGCAACACTCCTTATGAACTGATAGCTTATTAATGCTGCATACTTCCAAGGGCTGCTCTTCGTGCTATACCCTTCAGCCTTCAGTCATTTTAGCCCTGTGCATTGTGCGTATACGCAATTTGTTTTACATTGTAGCGCATGCCAAGTGTCGCACAAGCCGAATGCAACAAAAAAGTTTGCCTCAAAGCGCTCTCTCTTGCAGTAACACGCTGCTTCTCTTTCGCTCTGCCACTCGAGCAATTGCTGTTAATGCTATGCTTCATCTTTTGTTGTTGTTGTTGTTGTTGCTGTACTTTTATGAATTAAAGATATTGCAGCTATGCTTGCGCTCTCACGCTCTCTCATATGCACACAAAGCGCATATGGCACATGGCCTGAGCAGTGCAACTGCATTGCTTTTTGCCTCTCTGCTTTTCTTTATACCCTGCACTTAAAGGGTAGCTCTGACTGCTGCGTCGCGAATGTCCATGAAGCTGCTAGCATGCAATTTCAGGTTGGTTGGCACAAACAACAGAAACGGAAACCGAATTTGGTACATTTGCAACAGAAATAAATACTTTTGATTTGCCTCACTTTAATGTACAATATGTAAAATGTATGTAAAATGTACTAAACATTTGCAACAGAATTAAATACTTTTCACTTGTTTCTCTTCAATATGCAATTTTATCACAACGTGCATGCTTTTTCTGGTTGATTGGGACAAACAACAGAAACGGAAACCGTATTTGGTACATTTGCAACAGAAATAAATACTTTTGATTTGCTTCACTTTAATGTACAATATGTAAAATGTATGTAAAATGTACTAAACATTTGCAACAGAATTAAGAACTTTTGACTTGCTTCCCTTCAACATGCAATTTTATCACAACGTGCATGCTTTTTCTGGTTGATTGGGTCAAACAACAGAAACGCAAACCGAATTTGGTACATTTGCAACAGAAATAAATACTTTTGATTTGCTTCACTTTAATGTACAATATGTAAAATGTATGTAAAATGTACTAAACATTTGCAACAGAATTAAGAACTTTTGACTTGCTTCTCTTCAACATGCAATTTTATCATAACGTGCATGCTTTTTCTGGTTGATTGGCACAAACAACAGAAACGGAAACCGTATTTGGTACATTTGCAACAAAATTAAGTACTTTTCACTTGTTTCTCTTCAACATGCAATTTTATCACAACGTGCATGCTTTTTCTGGTTGATTGGGATAAACAACAGAAACGCAAACCGAATTTAGTGCCTTTCACTTGTTTCTCTTCAACATGCAATTTAATCACAGCGTGCATACTTTTTGATATTGGTTGGGACAAACAACAGAAACGGAAACCGAATTTGCTATATTTGCAACAGAATTAAGTACTTTTGACTTGTTTCTCTTCAAGGCAAACATAACAATGACAGTGCAGCAATGTTGATATTAAAATAACATTCTCAGAGCTTTGCCAGAAATCTCTTTCAACCAAATTTCAGAGAAACAGCATTATTTCGATGTGCCATATATTATTTCAAGCGAACTTCAGCTAAAACCCAATCAAGTGCAATGACGGAAATACCTTAGAAAGCGTTGAAAATCTATAACAAAAGTTTTTGACTGACTTATTCAAGAGATTTCAAATGAAATTTAGACCAAAACCATCTAGAAATTTTCTGTCTGTTCTTTGTTGCACACAAAATATAGCAATAAACAGAAAGTGAATCGGAAACATAACTAAAGTCTCTGTTTCTGTTACTTTTTCTTATCTGTTCTTTGTCACATCCAAACTTCTCGGCCTCATTATTTATGCTATAGTATTGAAACTCGGTTATGCCTAAATTTTCTTTTAAATTCCCTGTGAAAATCCTTCGCCCAGAAGTATTCTTGTTGGATTTCCGACGCTCTGCAAGATATTTCTAGTACATTGACCAATGGCTTTTGGGCTAAAAATCGGTTAAAATTGATATCTGGCATACCGACAAAGTGCAGTTGGGTTGAAATTCGGTTAAAAGAGATTTCTGGCACACCACTGATAACTTTCTTTAAACACTACCTATCTATGCTTTCAATTTGAAATCGATAGAGCACTGTGGGAGCTATTTTTCAAAATGTCGAACCTCTCGTACTAAAAACCGTTTTTCATTTCGTCTATGTGTGCAGAAGCTACAGACACTAAAATCGGTGGATGGTGTATGGTGATTGGATTTTCACTGTTACTCATATATTTCAAAGTTGACATGACACTTGCGATTTAATATTATCAGGTAACAAAATCGATATCTAATAAATATAATGTTATTGGGGAGTATTGCACCGCGACCTAACGATCTATTGTGCCCCTTACTTAGCTTGCAGCTCCCCTGCTAATCCTATCTCCGCTATAAATTGATTATCTGGGATGGTTCTAGTCGGGCTACTTCGGTCATCGATATTCTAAATCCCCCTAGAAGAGACTTCCTTCTTCTCGCCAGGGCATCACATTTAGCTAGTACATGCGACGAAGGTTTCTCTTCAAGTTCACAGAATCTGCAGTTACTGGAGCTGGTGATGCCAAGCTTGTGCAAGTGTATCTTCATCCTGTTGCGTCTTCCCAGAAGTAGGGAAGAAATTGTGCTCCCGATTTCACCAACTATATGGCAATAAATATGAATAAAACATACATCATTGTGTAGTGAATTTTCATAAAAAGTTCAGATTTGTCGAATCATGTCGATATCTCACCACGTTCACCCGTGACACATATAAAAGCTTAACTTGGATCACTTATTCACACTATTGCTGTGCATATTTGGTGTAAAAATGAAAGATATAGATAAAAACTTGAGAATTTTTGAGCCATTATAGAAATGTTAATATTTAAGCTAAAGTCACTAACTTTGTTACGTTGACTCATGTTAGGCTTAGAGACAAAAATGTTAACCTTTTGTCAAATCATCCTTTAACCTGCGTAGTAATGTTACTAGTTATGCCCATCCCCCTCAAAGCATCCATACAAAAATGTGCACTCACAACTCAGGGGCTCATATTAATCGTAGAGTAATCGGAATCGAAATCGGATGTCGGGATCCGACTGTGGCGTGACACCTAGTATTTTTTAAATGTTTTAAATATATTGAACAAAACTAAATACCAAGGGTAGCTAGTGTGCTCACTAACTGGTCTTTCCAGTGGAGGCATGCACTGCCCTGTTGTTGCCTCCCTTCGAACACTCGCATTGAAGACCCTTCGCACAGAGTTCGTCGTTCCATCGTATGCGGTTGTCGTTGCCAACGCGTAAAGTGCCAAAAAACATTGGTATGCCGTAGTCACGACTCGGATATACAGAGTATACTCTAGTCGGTCAATGACTTTAGCCGGCCCACCAGTTTTGTTTTGTTTTTATTTTCACTGCACAGTGCACAAAAGTAAATGAACCCCAATGTGGCACGCTCTCTCTTTGTTTTTGGCGCTCTTCTGCATTCGGTTGCGCGCTCGCGCTCTTGCGCTCATTTATTGAGCGACTGCATTCGCTTTTTCGGCATTTGGTTTATTTTGGTGCAGCATTCTTTTTGCCGTTAGTTGGTTTTTGGCCATGCCAATTTTCGTTTTGGCAATACGCGCCAGTTGCATAAAACAAGCGCGAAATTCCACAACTAACGCGCTCTCTTGCCAACGTGTGCGCTCTCTCTAATTTAAACCGAATGAGCGTGTTTTTTGATTTATACCTTTTTGTTTCTATTTTATTATGCTTTGCCTGCCTCAACTTCAAAAAGTTGAGCAAAAGTTCTCAAAAAAATAAAATATATATTTTAGTGTTTGTGTGCCATATGTGCCAGCTAGAGTGATGGCAGCGCGTCACAAACCGTAACAATAATTGCAAATAACTTGAGAAAAAATCAATAAAAATCATAAAACTATTTTGGCATCCTTAAATATAATATATGTTTGTTGTAGACAGCGGTACGTACATAGCGGACATCTAGTATTTTTGGAAATTTCGGGCACTCTCGTCTATTGTTTGGCTTGTGCGTGTTATGCAAACATTGGCGCTGAAAATGAAATCAAGTCGCAGTCTGAGCGAAATCCAACCAAAGAGCGTTACTACGGCGAGCGCCTAAAACAATTTAATAATAAAATTAATACAACAACGGTAATTAGTGCATGTTTAAAAAAAACAAAAAAGACTTAAGTGTGGCAATTATGCCTAAAAATCGACTGCATTTAGCGCAAAATTGCTACAGTTCATCGAAGAATACAATTAAAAGTGCTGAGCTGTTCTTTTTTTTTTGAGTGTAAGTTACATTTTTACTTATTTTATTAGTTTTTGATGCATTTTAAAAAATAGCTTTTTTGATTTTTGCAACTCTTCATGTGAGACGAAGTTTAATTTTGTGACGTTCGTTTCAAATTTCCATTATTCCTTTGGTTGTGAATCCTTATCTTATTTAGAGATGTTCAATTTCTCGACATTTGTTTTCTAGATCGAATCTTGATTAAGGGCATAGTTTTTCGTACACAGTACACACAGACTTTCGGTCACTAATTTTCCTAAACACAAACTTTGCATCTAACGACTTTTGAACTTAAACGTCATAATTATTATACGGGTATGCAGAAAATATATGCATATTAAATTTTAACAATATATATTATAATATCGTGTTAATAAAACTCGAGAACCACTGAACCAAATGACTTCATATTTGGACCATATATTCGTTTGGTCTGCAGGAAGGTTTCTTTCCAGTTTGTATCCGGTAATAAATTCATATTATTAGCATTTTAATGTGTTTACAAATCACAACTTTGGTTAGGAAAACACTCTTAAACTTGATTAGGAGACGGTACAAAAGAATGAACATTGATAGAAGTACTCGAGCCTCTCGAAGAGATAGTGGTACAAGAAAATTCCACACCAGAACAACATGTACAAAGTATTTGAGATCTTGCAAATCGTGGCGCTGCAATGAGTGCTGTACAAACTTCTGCATAACGAGTTTAAAACTTGCAGGGGAGAAGAATAACTGTGAGACAACGCATTACAGATGCGAATAGATTAGATGTTAATGTTAGAGGGCGACTACGTGTCAGAACATCATGTTTGTGGTGATAACTGAAAAAAAAAACCATTGCATATTAATATGCGATTGTTCTTGCAAGAAGATATAACCGCAGAAGTTGTCTCTAAATAACTGCTGACGATCGGATATGAACAAATTCCGGTAGATAATTCCAGTGGTTTAATATCCACATGCCATTTTCAATTGATTTTAACGCAATATGGACTAATTCATCATTAACGGTTATCCTAACATTGGTCGAAACTTTCGTAGCTACGATTGGTTGAGCGCACGCGCAGTTAGTAGTAAATTAGACGATTCAAAATCAAAAACCAGGAGAATTGCGTTCGTACAAGTCATTGGATCGATTGTTTAATCTGTTAAAGATCGCTAATTTCCAATTTAATCGGATCATGAATTAATTTAATCAAAGCCATTTTGTGATGTCTTAAAATGAATGGAACTGCTGATCAGCCAGACAATGTGCCATCGAACCGAAAAAGTTATAATCAGACGGCGCAATATCTGGGGAATACGGCGGGTGGGGTAGGACCTCCCATTTGAGAGTTTCCAAGTAGGTTTTCATGGGTTTTGGAGCAATTGTTCACAGGACAACAAGCGACGCTCAACGTCTCTCGGCTTTAAATCATAAGGCACCCAAGTTCCTTGCTTTTGAATTATTTCCAACGCATGTAATCGTTTGGAAATGGCTTGGCAGGTAACTCCTAATGCTGAAGCAAGCTCCTCTTGCATTTGGGCTGAATCCTCATCGAGCAATGCCTGTAATTCAGTGTCTTCGAATGTTTTTGTCCAACATCAAAATTACCATCTTTAACACGATGGAACCAATCATCTCCGTAAACTTTTCGAAGCTCTCGATGTGCTTCAGGCGCTATTTTCTTCGAATGACAGAAGTAAATCAACACTTCCCCCGCAAATGACTATTATTTGGCACATAACCAGACATTTTTAAATAACCATAATAAGTGTACGACGAAAAAACCAAATCACTTATGTGTCAAATCGGTTTGTTTACCATATGATTATCCTTGATTCATAACGTTTTGCTAATGTCAAAATCAGCTATGACTGCTAGCGCCATCTGTTGACAAACAGCGAGAACTTAGTTGCGCACCTAATATTTTTGGCAAAACGAAGTTTGTCGGCCAGCTAGTATATTAATCACAGCGAAAGGTAGTTCGTGCTGTGACGAAAGCAAGAGACTCTGACGAAGTGCTGTAGCTCACTAGCTATAAAATACAGGAAAATTTGAGCTTTTGCCTATAGCGACTGATCCGGTCGAGCAATATACCATTGTTTAGGTATTAAAGCGAAGGTTAACTTTTCCATAGACGGTTTTTGATTTAGCTATTGGTTTGGAAGATATAGTGGTTTCAAGAAAATGTTCCCTAGCTCTAGTGGAGTGCGGGGCAGAGATAGAGCTCCATAAAAGCAGATATGTGAATACAAATCTATCACTTAAAGTACATTTATAACCAAATAATATTTGCTCTGGAGTTTTCTTCTCTTTCCTCCTATTTGGACGCTATGTTTATGTAAAGCTTAAAAGTAAACACCATTAAGATCTTCATAAAATTAGGTTTCCAAAAAGTTAATATTCAAATATTTTGGGTAATTAGTTCCCGAGATATTTTACATTGAACATAAATTTTAATTTTAATAATTTACAAATTGAAGCTCCTATCAGTGTTTTGACTGCAGCTTCTGATCCGGTCGAGCCGTATTCTGTTGTAAAGGTAGATGCGTAGATGAACCCCTTTATAGGGTGTTTCCTGATTTGGCCATTGGTTTGGACTATATAGGGACTTAAATAAAAACGTTATTTAGGACTATCGGAGTGCCGGAAAAACTTAGAGCTCCGATATGGGATCATGGCGTGAATACAAATTCAACAGGACTAAAATAAAGTAATTTGGATATACTACTTTTTAATACTCATAGCCTTTTAAAAATTTACCAATTGAAGCTCCTAACGGTGTTATTTTTTATTTGATAGTATGTGTGAGCAAGTTTTAAACTTTTAACTGGAGCCGTTGTTCTTGCAAGACTCTGTGCACATTTTTTGGAAATATTAATAGTAGGCTTTGAGATTTTTTGTCTTTTTTTTTGTAGTTATACGCTTTTTCATTATGTTTAATTATGTATATTTCCGCCTATGACATGCCTTGATCTTCAACGAAGATGTTAAAAGAAATTTCACGCAAATCGTTCGAGCCGTTTTCGACTAAAATGAATTCAGAAATACATACAGACATTCATTTTTATAGATATAGATACATAAGTGAAAACAGACTTCAAATACCGACATTTTATGATGATTCTAATTTGAACTCATTCAAGAATTGCGTATCTTAGAATTAGCTTATATTCCATAGAAAAAACAACCTAAAATAACATAAAAAAAATATTTGATATACTAAGAGCAACTTTTGTATTTTTCTCTCACTATAATCAAGAAAGATACACAAACAACACGCAAAAGCATTCAATTGCGTTGCTTAAAACGTTTCAATTAATAAAAGCAATAAAAATATTACACATACGCCGCATGGTGTCACTCTTCTAAGACACTTTACATACCCCCCCATGTTTCTGCTCTCCCTGTCATGCACCGCACTTTGCATGAAACGCCTGCAAAGTGCGCTACAGTCTTTGCATTTTCCATTGAATTTTCTGGCACTGCAATTTCCGAGATTGCTTAATTATGATTTTCCTAGTATCAAAAGTATTACTATATATACTATAAGCATATTATTTTACGTGGAAAAAAGGCTTGAAATGGATTCGGCTTAATTGTTGCATGCTTTTAGGAGTTAGCTAAACGAATACGGTCACACTAAATCCGGCGCATTCAGCTCATTGCGTGCACGTCAACGTTGTTAATGCGATTTGTTACTCTTGGCAAGGGGATTTTAGTTTATGAAACCTCTTTTATACCCTTGCAAAGAGTATGTTCATTTAATATTAATGTTTGTTACGCAAAATTGTAGATATCTTATAAATATACAATAATATGGTGCTTATAGAGATTGCGCTGTATGTTGCGATCATTACACTAATGGTTGGCCTGTCATTTTCCGATACATATAATGCATCCGCAAAACATTACTTACTTAACTGGCCACAACAAACCATTACCGGGTTACGACCTGATGTAAAGCTCTCCTCCAGGCGTCTTTGCTTTGCGCGAGCTTGGTCCAATTGGTGATACCAAAAGTAGTTAGTGTGCGCTCTACCTGGTCTTTCCAACGGATACGTCTGGCCATTCGTCACCTCCCCTTTCACAGCCGCATTGAAGACCTTTCTCGCAGGAGCTTCTTCAAACGTAGTCACAACATGACCTAGCCAGCCTTCTTAATTCGCCTGACTATGTCTATGTCGTCGTAGAGCTCATAGAGTTCGTCGTTCCATTGTATGCGGAGAGGGCCAAAGATGTTACGGAGTACTTTCCGCTCAAACACTCCTAGAGTGCTTCAGCGCCATAAAGCAAAACGGGAAGGATGAGCGTCCTTTAGAGTGTTAATTTCGTCTGGCGGGAGTGGTCTCTACTACTCGTTTGCCTACTGAGACCAAAGTAACATCTATTGACAAGAGTAATTCTCCGCTTGATCTCCATGCTGACATCGTTCTTCATTGTGACGGTGGTGCCAAGGTAGACGAAATCCTTGACAACATCAAAAGTATTGTTTTCAACATCAATCTGAGAGTCCAACTGCTGTATATCTCTATTCGAAGAAAGCGCATTTTGAAGTGAAATGAATTTGGGCAAAAAAAAATTTCAAATTTTTTAAATTTTTTGTCAAAAATTCCTTATGAAAAATTAGCTTACAAATGTATCGGGATTTTTCATAAAAAATTCATTTTTGCTTGGAATTCACCAAAAAAAAAAATTGAAAAATTGCCAAAGAATAATGTGCTTAAAATGCAATATCTCCGATTTAACTTAGCTAATCGATTCAATTTTTATTTCAATTTGAAGCCCACAGCATTAGCTTTTCATAAAAGATTTAAAAAAATTTAGTTTTTGTATATTAACTAAAGATAGTAGAAGGTATAATATTTACATAAAATTATCAAAGGCGCCGCCACTTTTGAAAAATATTAAAAAAATACTGTTGGATGCTTCTCTTTTTTGCTTAAAATCGGATTTATTTTTTTAGATCGGAAGATGTAAATTATTTATTAGCTCACGTTTTTATCACTGCTAAATGCATTTGCGCGAAAACAAATATCACAGAGACAATTATTATTCGATCTTAGCAGAGATTGAAAGCAATGAAACAAGAAAGGAATACCTGCAAAAGTTCCAAAAGCACGTCGACGACAGCCAAGAGATAAGAAGCTCTAAATATCGAGAACAAAAACAAAACGACCGAAAACGTAGGTCCAAACAATATAAACACTAATAAAAATGTGAAACCTTTTTTTTGCGCCAAAACCGTTCGAATTGAAATGAAATAAAATAAAAACATTGCGTGTAAATATGAAGATTTTTTCTGATTTTGGTAACATTTTGCGTGTGACGTCACGCTTTCGGAAAACGAGACTCTCCCCCCCAAGTTCCTTGTTATGAATCCGAAACGCTCGAAGGCGGCCCAAACTTCTTTAAAGATATCACTTAGGAGATTGTAGGCAACAACGAGAAAAGAGCGTCCAAGCATCGAGCCATTCTTAGGCAAACGCCTCTTCGGACGCTTTTTAAGACTATGCCTAATAGATCTAAGAATTGCAGCGCTAGAAGTTAGAGCGAATTTACAGCTAAGAATCACGACCGGCTCCGTTTCATCAACTTTTTGTACCCTGGAGAAGGATGCAGACCATAAGTTCAAGGTCAAAAATTCTAAACATTGACTCGGTTACCGATAGGGGTACCATAAAGTTAGCCGAATTGGGTTGATATTTGAATCATTAACCCAAAACTTGACAGAGGTGTGCGTCGTGCTTATGTGCATCCATGTTATAAAAACTATCAAATTAGGATAAAGGCATCAAAAGTCGCCCATAAACTGCTATATTTGATGTGAAGACTCGTGCGAGTTCATCTTTTGTTAATAGAAGCTCCGCTTCCGCCTTAATCCATATCCCTTAACTACTGTCAGATCCTGCAGCATATTGAGTCAAAATGTGCCACGGAAATTTGTATTTGCTTAACAACATTAGCCCAAAGTTTGAAAACTTATGAAAAGAGACAAAAAAGTAGATACTTTTTTTACATTTTACTGTATGTTGTTTATGGGGACAGTAGGGTACAGGGTATGCCACTGCCGGGCACCGTCCCGACGGTCTGCATCAAAATTTTTGTTTTGGCTGATTACACTATGCAACAAAAAAAAACCTATGTCTAAAACTTACCTTTTCCGGTAAATTTTGGGTCGCTGATTTCTAATCCGGAAACCATTTTCGATTCTGTAGCACTGTTGAGGTAATTATTGCTAGTACTAGATAACTGAAAACGGTTTCTGGATTTGAAATCAGCGACCCCAAATTTACCGGAAAAAGTAATAACTTCTCCATTTCACTACCAATTTTGCTCAAATCGGTTTTAAAATGTTCGCAAAAAATCAATTTATCGAATCCAAAAATTATCGACACAAAAATTTTTTTAGTTTTTGATTTAATTCATTTAAAGTAAAAAAAATAAGAATAAAAAAATTTGAATTCATTGCCCTATAACAATCGAATCAAGTTAGACCAAAACCGTCTGGAAAACATTGATTTGATTTTAAATTATTTTCAATTCGAATTACAAATCAGCTCGATAGGTAGTAAGGTTCCCAAGATATATGAGATTTGCTGACTTCGCAAATTTCGAAATCTTGAATTTTTTGAAATAGCGATAACTCGAAAACGGTGCTTCAAAATCCAAAACGGTTTCTGGATTCGAAATCAGCGACCGAAAATGTACCGGAAATAGGCTTTTCATTGAGGTCAAATTTGTTGCATAGTGTTATCGATTTTCATGTCTTTGTTTGGCCAATTTTTGTTGTTGTTTTTTTTTTGGACGCGAAAGTGTTGAGTACCTCACACGCTGCATCCGCCTTAACGCTCTCTTTGTTCTGTGTAATAATATAATCACGTTCTCTCTCTCTCACTTTTATTGCAGTTTACCAAATTGCATTAGTAACTAAGTTAACTCCGCAAATCATACAGTATATAAGATGCAGACGGGCGGTGGTGCAGGTACAGGCGGCGGTAGCTACGAGGAGGTGGCCGCCGCACGCCGTGGCCGCTTTCGGATCACATCATCTACGCCACAGGGGCCGCCGGAGACAACGTTGGGACGTTTTCGCCTGATGCCCACATGTAAGCAGATATGTTTGTAGTTCTTTTCTGCTTGTTGTTGCTAATTATATGCGACTTTACTCATTTACAGCTAATTATGGCGCCATTTCGCCCATATTGCAGCGTGGTCGTTTTGCTGTCATACCGGAGGAGCCCCAAGCTGGTTCACCGGCCCAAAGCACACCACCACATGTTGGGCGTAATTTGCGCTCACCCTCGCCAGAGTGGGATTTCGACATTGACCAGATGAGTACAATTGTGAGTTGTGTGTGTTTTTTGTTGTTGTTTTTCTTGAACTGCTTTTTTGCTAGTTTAGGCCATGCTGTCATGCAATTGGGTTTGGTGTTAATGTCGTAAGCGTTGGGTTTCCAGCTCTATGCAATGCGCCATTATTATTGATTTCTTGGAAAAAAAAAACAAGAGGCAACCATAGACTTGGGAGTTCTATGAAGTGTGTGTTGTTTGTTTGGCGCCAATGTCATAACAAATAGCGTGTCATTAAGGCAACATTGTGCATATTGTATTTTGAGCTAATATACATTATTGCAGACTATATTGAGGCTACGTTTTATGGAAATTTAAAGGGCTTATGTTACAAAGACAATTTGCTATAAATTTAACTTTTAGTTTAACAAATTCGTTTTGAATCCATAAACTTTTATGCCAATTCATTAAAGTGCAATTTAGAATAGCGCCAAAGCTCTATCCCATTGAGTACCCTACTGAGCTTATAGCCTTCGTGTCAGTCCCATTTCCGAAATGAACTTAAATATTCGGAATTGTACTCACGGGTTTAAGCCGATCGTCGAGATTCAGAGATAACCAAGATCAATTAAGATTACAAACATCGAAAAATTTTTTCCAGATCGCCTAAAACTAGCATGTTGAGCTTGGATGTACTTTATATATGTTTTGAACCGATCAGCAGCTACAGTTGGTCGATCTTGGTTGCGTTTACCTTAAAGTCTTAAAAATTCAATTTAATGGCTGTACAGTCTGTTGTGAAAAGTTCTGTATAAATGGAAATACATAAACCAAAATTCTTGTATTAAAATTGGCATCTCATTCAGTCCCATTTCAGCAATTAATGCTCTAGACTCAGAAAACCGGTTGTCGAAAGTTCTCTGAAACTTAAACCGCCAACAAAACTCAGACAAAAATCGAACAAAAAAAATTTGCTTAAAAATTCTTTATTTATGATATTTGATAAATATTAGACTATATTCCTGTTTCACTTATTTTAAATATCAATCATAAATGTCACATTTTAACAAATTAAAATTTAAAATTAAGCGCGTAGCGCATTCACAAACAAAAGTTTTGAATGTCCGTTATTTTGCGCGTTAGCGTTACACAACAAAAAGCTTGCTGCTGCAAAACATGCGTGCAGTTTGTCCAAGTTAAAGCATATGGCAACGCCAAGCTGCTGTCAGGCGGCATGGCAATGCTACACGTTCAGTCATCGCGTAAGCAATTAAAAGAAATACAAATTGTTTACTTAAGCTTTTGGCTAACAAAATGCTTAGCTTATTAAAAGTAAATTATTGACTAATAGATACGTGTGCAACACACGCCGATTGCCATTAAGTTTATCAACGCACGCTTCATGCAGCTCAGGCTTGAACGTGCCTTGGCGCCCAATGAGAGTGGGGTTGGCAGCAGGCAAAAAAACTAGCCCACTCATATTTAGTACTCGTACTCTTTAAAAATTTGTCAAAGGCGAACGTCGCGTCGTTTGTGTCTGTTACTGTTTCTGTTGGGGGAAAAACTTTTCGTATTAATTCGTGGCATTTTTATTGAATAATAATATTAAAAAATATTTAAAATTTATACTAAATCGTAATAACAACAAAAGCATTTAAATAGTGTATGTAATATAATTTATAAAATTATAAAAAGGCGCGCGCCAATGTGCGCAAGTCTGCGTGTTTACCTGTTGCGCCTTTTGGCTTTTGCAGCTAATGCATAGAAAATGTAAAGTGAAATGCAAAATGTGTGCTAAAGTTTAAGGCAATTTATTGCTGATGTGTGTGTGTTATATTTAAGGAAAATGTGTCTGTTTATATAAATGAATAAATCAAATATTGGCCAATTGTGCTCAAACTCCAAACTCGCGAGTTTCTACCATAAATAACACACAGAATTACATGAACAACGCGCATGTGTGTTTTTAAGTGTGTGTGTACTTCATATTGTTATTTTGTGATAAGCAGCGTACAAAGCTTTTTAATTGTGCGCAAAGCGAGAGCAACAGCAACAACAACAACGACTGCGCCAACGCCAACTTCAGCAAAATTACAAAACGGCTATTAAATAAAAATAATTTTTTAAGTTTTTAATTGCTATAATAATTATGTGTAAATAAATGCGCGGCATTTGCATTGCGCCAGCTGCAAGCGATCAGCTGTTTGTTGGTCAACTACCAACACACACACACACACACACACACACAGAACCCAACAACGACAACTAATGGAAATTTTCCAAACAACAACGAAAAAAACTCGGCCAAAGATGAGACAACAAAAAAGGAAAACAAGAAAAACAGCAGCAAATAAGAATTTTACTATGCCCTTCTTTTGCGTTAGTATTAGTGCGTGATCTGCGTGTGTGTGTGTGTGTGTGTGTGTGTGTGTTGGTATGATTGTCCGGGTGATGAACGCGTCATGCATTTTTGACAGATGCACAGTGGGCTAAAGGCTTGATTCAGCGCATAATTTTCGGTGCCTGATAGATAAGTTGAACTGCAACCATTTTCAAAAAAAAAAACAATAATTATATTCCCAAAAATTAATGCTAGTGACGTAAAAGTATGTTTTCCATTATGTACATTATCTCTTAGGTTGTACAAAACTAGAATGCGCAGAGTTTCCAGTTTTCATAAAGCTATATAGTTGCTTTATCACTCTTGAATGAAACATCTTTGATGAACGCCAAAAACATACATATTCCCGAAAATGGATGCCAGTGACGTTAAAGTTATGTTTTCCATTATGTAAATTGTATCTTATGTTGTACAAAACTAGAATTGTGCCATGAGCAGTTTTGAGTTTTCATAAAGTTACATAGTTTAGCCAAAAACCCTTATACAATTTTGTGTTCAGTAAATCTTAGTCTAAGGCTTCAATCATAGTGCACAAAGCTGAAGACGAATCAGAAGACAAATCGGTAGCGTTGCGAGCAAGATAGCATAGTGGAAGCCGAATTTCTATTACTACATTTCATCAGCTGTCAACAAGTGGTTCATTTTTTTTCCTAAAACAATGAACAAATTTTAATAAAGCACTAATCATGCCTGCTCTAATGCTGATTGTAACTTTGGGGTAATGAAATACTTTAAATTTGTATATTCTTCATTATTTCATTATTTATTTTGAAATCAATAATTATTGTATTGTTGAAACAAGAGGGTCTGTGGCGAAGAAAAAAACCACAAAGTCAGCGCAGAACAGCAAGCGATTCTTCTTCAAAATCAGTGCTGTACTGTTTGAAGCTGACGCTTGCTTGAGCTTCATCTTCGTTTTCGTCTTTGCTTGCACTATGTACACTTTCGATGGAATTCATATGTTTACCACTGAACGGTTTTTCGTCTTTAGTTTGATCTTCGTCTTCAGCTTCGTCACTAAGATTGTACCCTAGACGTATGACGTAGAATCCAGAATTGCTTGGCACATCGCTGTTTGCCACCTGCATAAGTTGGCCAAAAATTCTTGAAACGTGTGTGTCCAACTTAAGCAGTTTTGACTGTATATTAAAATCGCACTTAAAAAGTCAAAATGCGAAAACAAAGAATGCATCAGAAAACAGTTTTGCCAATTAAAAGCCTGATTGCACTAGGCTAAAAACGCCCATCAGCGCTCAGCTCGAACGACAAGTGATTCCACTGAAAACATTATCGTTTGCCATTTACTAGGAATTTCAAACCATTTGTTGATTTGTTTTTTTTTTTTGTAGAATTGGCAGCTATTATTATTACTAAAACAGACGATCAGTGCAAATAGGCCTTAAAGCTTTAAAATCAGCTGTGTTCTTGATGTTAAATCGATAAAAATGTGAAGCAAGTGCTGCAAGCAAAGTTGTGCCCATTGCCTTGCCATTGCGCAAAAGTGTAGCAGCTCAATTGCGGCGCAAAACGAAAATTTACAAATTCCACCAGATTCGACCTTTTCGCCCACTGTGAAACTCGCTCACTGACTGACAGCTGATTGCTGTATATTGTTTATCGATCAGGTTTTATGCGTGCCTGCATAATTTCGGCGTTCTATTTTTTTTTACTGTTAATTAAATTCTATAACGTTGCTCGTTGCTGTTGTTGTTGTTGTAGCGTATTGCGTGCGCTGTTATTGTTTTTTTTTTTGTGATTTATTTGGTGGCAAAATACAAATAAAAGCCTGATAAATGCTACAGTGTGTGTGTGCATTAAATTAATCTAATCGCATGCGTTAACGCCTTCTCAAGTTGGGAGCTACGAATGAAATCTTAATGAAAACCCATAATAATTCATATTTAATCTTTATATAATAATGCGCTACGTCGTTGCGAATTGTGCTCAAGTGTTTGTTTTATATTTTATACCCTGTACACAAAGTGCAAAAAGGGTATTATAGATTTGTGCAATGTATGCAACAGGCAGAAGAAGGCGTGGCAGACTATATATTCCATAGTCCATAGGAGCAATAGTCGAGTCGATAAAGGCATGTCCGTCCGTCCGTCTATCCGTGTTGTCGCACCGTTCTCGGAGCTAGAGCAAAAATTTGTTCACCAAAAGATGCGCATTATATCTATTCAGTGCAAGTTTGTCGATTTATGTCGTGAGAGATTATCGCGGTTTTAACCCATACCATAAAAGCTATCCAATTGAAACTTGGCACTGTTTAGTGTAAAAATGATTCATATCAGATAAGAACTTTAGAAGATATAGCTAATAAAGTGCCAATTTTAGGCCCACTCTCCTGTGAACTTCAATAGAATTTCAATTTTTAAAAGTTAAAAGTTAACATTTATGTTAACCAAATGTGGTACGTTAGGCTTATAAACCAAACAATGTTGACCTTTTTCCGCACCAACCTCCCTACAACGAATCGATACAAAAATTTCCATGAAATTTGATTTTCATGGAAAAAATGGGTACAGGGTATTCTACTGTCGGGCACCTTCCCGACTGTCTGCATCAAATTTTTTTTTTTCCGACAGCAAACAGAAAAAAGCGCAGCAACAACAAGAAAAAACTGTGACAAAGTTTTTAATCTCAAATAGTTTACAAAGTGTATGTATGTGTGCCTAGTGAGTGCTCTTAAGTGTTTATGATTTGTATGTTTATTTGTGTTTAAAACAAAAAAAAAATTCAAAAATTACAAAAATTACAAAAAAAAAGAAGCAGCAAGCAGAAATTAATTGTTATATCAACAAGTTCGCAAGGAATACAACACTAAACAAACTTTTTTTAAAGTACTTAATAAAAAAAGGTTCGTTTTTATTTTAATTAATTGTATTTTTTTAATTACATTCTTGATTTATAACATCTTACTTTCTTTGTGTTGATATGAACGCGTTTTTCATTTTTGCTTAGCATTGTTTTTCAAACAAGTTTATTGAAATGCATTAAAAATACAAAAAATGTAACTTCTAGAATTTTGCCTTTTAACAGATTTTATATGGTTTATTTTAGTAAAATACACTGCCGTTGTCTCATGCTTAATAGAATCTAAATACTGTATAACTTGCTACATTAGTCACAATTAGATTTTAACGAAAAACGCTCGTTTTCCTTCCCCTGCAACATAATACTATTTAGTATTATACATATAGTACTCCCCTACACTCATTATGGCTCTTATCGCGTTTAGTCATTTATGCGGGTCATCTTATTGTTCCTTTGGAACTGTTCGTTTTGTGTTTTATTGGTACTGTCAATGTCAAAACCAATAATCGACCAGTAACTACCTACCCAACTATTCCAGCGGGGCAAGAATGAGAGCCGTAAACTGAATTTTGCTTATACAGTGAAAACTGTCTACATTGGACACAGTTGGTTCAAAGACTTTTGTCCAATGTAGACAGGTGTTCTGTGTGTTGTGGTTGATATGATATTTCAACTGATACATACTCATCAATAGCATTCATAATGTTATTTGTGTGCATTGTCTTGAAGTTTCTTGTTCAAATCATTAGTTACTTTGTAATCGGTACTGCCTTCTTCTCTACAAAGCGTTTTAAAAGATCAGGGCTTAAAAATTGATTTAAAGTAAAAAAACAACAACAAAATACATTGTTATTTCGAGTTTTCTTTTCTTTACTTTAAATCAATTTTTACCTGACTAAAATGCAACGTATAAGAATTTTATCTTTCGTATGGCATAGGTTTCACCTGAAAACGTGTTATTGCGAACTAATCGGTACCACACTGAATTTTCGCTTAGCACATTTAAAAAGTGAATTTCATTCACCTGCCTACTATTTTAAGGCAACAAATTCCGTGCAGCTTTGCAAAACGGGCGCTTCGATGAAATAACAAAAAATCATATCAATATTGTGCACCATATTGCATAATTTATTTTCTGTATCGTTATCCAATTCCATAAGTACCTAATAAAAAAGAAAGAAAAAAACGACTATGCGGGCTTTACTGATTAGTTCCGTTTAAAATCCTGGTATAAGCTTTATACCCAAAGGTACTACGATTCTGCAACTCCCAACAGTTAACGGGCTCGCTACACCTATGTATATGTCAAAGGGGTGTCATTGAAGGGCGCAACACTGACTAGTTCATATGTAAAAACTATGTTGGGTGATCATATCTAAACTACCTTCCCTCAAAATCGCTTCGAACTCAGGTTCCACCCAAATGTATAAAAAAATAAAAAATTAATGCCATTACAATTCTCAGGTTATCTGCTAATTCTTTTGGAGTATCCGGGACTTGTTCTCGTGCAACATTTCCTTTTGCTCTTGGACCCGACTCTACTTGTGAAATTTGTAGAAAGCCAACCTTCGCTAGGCCCTAGAAGCTCACTTTTTTAAATCAATTAATTATGGTTTCACGCTTTTTCCGATCCCATATCTCTGTAACTTATTACATAGTTTGCATAAATTTCTTGAAGCTATCGCCTGCTTCCAATGCGATACATTGCTTACCCACTAGGATTTATGGGTACTCTCTCTTAAAAGAACCAATTATCCCTTGATCTCAAGGCTGCACTTCAGCAGTTGTACGAACAATACGTTAATGTTATCCACATTTTTGTTACATTACTTTATCACAAACAATAACACTTTGCGTTGAGCTTTGCTACATTCCTCATTGAGGAAATCTCATCATCTATGTATTTTTGTTTGCATAATATGGCAACGACGTTAAAATATCGATGATTTCTAGATTGAACGATGACAAAAGCTTTTTGAAATGTACTTCTGGGTGAACAACAGCTTGACCTTCATACCTATAAAGTCGCAGATAAATGACAAATTCATCCTCTGTTAGTTATCGATGTTAAATGTATGTAATTTTATAAAATTATGTAATCGATATTGTAACCAACATCGATAAGAAGAAAAATAGATTTAAAAAGTAAATAAAAACCAACCATCGAAGTAGCACATACATTACATCCTTCTTTTCTACATTTTGTCGGTTGACCTTTCAGATGAATTTGGCATTGATTTATAATAGGGTTGTAGAGGCAGTAATTGACCTAGTTTAAACAATTTTCGGAGCTTCTGTTTTGTACTATTTAGAGATGATAAATTCTGTGAATAGCAAAAAAGCTACGAGACAAAAATGCATCTATGTTGGCGAGCTGGTAAGCGGTATTCACTGTAGTTCGTTTCTTGAAACAAATCAAGAGCTAAATCGAGATACAACTGTGGAACTTGAACCATGAAAACTAGACTTTTGTTTCATATAACATGCAACTGTTGCGAAAAATTAGGCAAATATTATTCAATTCAAGTATTTGCCGATTCGCTAGATACAATCTAAGGCACATGGCAACAACAACAACAACAACTACAACAAAGCCGACTTTGATCTTTATACTAAACTACTATCTATATATGTAGTAATAGTGTGTGTTATGTTTTATGGTAATATTGAATGTTCACATTTACAATTGCTTGTTGTGTGTAGCAATTACCGTTAAATAGCAACTATATGCATATACTGCATATATGTATATATAGATATATATATATATATATATATATATATATATATATATATATATATAGCAACTACAACTGGTATATACTCTATTGATTCCTATCACATGTTTCGCAAAAGCATTCGAAATGCCATTTGGTTGATTTACACGAACGTCGCTCATTGTTTGTATACCGCTTTTAAGTGGTTTTGAACTCTTTACCAAAAAGTATACAAATTTTGAATTTTGTTTGTTTATTTTAACAATTTGCAAGATATAAATTACAAGCAAACTCCAAGAAAAGTAAAATACATAACTAATTAATAATAAAGGCTTTGTTTAGACTTGAAATTTTTAGGAAATTTCCACAAGAAATATATGTACATATTACAGCTCTATATACAATGATGATGACTCACAAATCTCTTGATAAATATTCTTGTTTTTGTTCGTTTGTTTATGTCTGCCAGGGGCTAGGTAGCAGTGAATTTTTTCTTGGTTTTATTTTTCATTATTGTCACGAAAAGTGTAATAATTCCATTCGATTCCTATGAAAATTGCCAAGCTTTGCAATTTCAATGTAATTTTAAGCTAATTACGTAATTAAGTGCACTTGCAAAGTCATTCAAGAAACCAGCTGTGTTTCGTCTCAATTTTTAATGTTTTGTCGTCGCTGAACAAATATTGTTTCAATATTTGCTGAGCTTGAATTTATTATGCGGATTTTGGGCTTGACAGCAAAGTTTGTTGAACTTGGAAATACCTTTGGTTTACACAAATTTGTGAGCAAATATTTTGTTTGGCTTGTGCAATTGTTTGCGCATTTTGTTCAAAAGCTGTAAAAGTGCAGCAAAATGTTCAAGTTTGAAGAACAAGTTGTTTTAAAATCATCTGGCGAATGTCGAACAAACACTTTGTAAGAGAACCCAATAGGGTTGTATGTCTTTCTTTGGAAATGTTTGTAAAACAAAAACAAGAGAACGAATTGGAATTCAATTTTTAGGATTTGTTTCATTTGTGTCTTGTGTTTGCGTATTGAGTCAATTTCTAAGCATTAATATGGATATTTTCACAGAAAAATAAAAAAAATGAAATTGTATCAATTTGAACCAGAGATTTAAACCGAAACTTATTTCGAATACGGTTATGATTACGGTAGTACCGGTACTCCTGATCCGATAAACGCTTTTATTTCGGGTTTCTTTTCAAGCAATAATATCGGTTTTTATTCGATTCAGCAATATTTGTTTCGGTTTACCGGTAATACCTGTTCCTACACAAAAGCCAAAGGGCATGAAAGTAATAGTGTAGAATCCTGGACCGTAAAAAAATTCGAAATTTTTGCTGAAAAGCGATTATTTTCAAGATTTGAATATTTTTACTTCTTCAAATGTTATGAATGTTGCCGTTAAGAAGTCAGATGGCAACAATGTGCGACATAGATGAGAATGCTTCACAGAAGCACTACATGAAAATATATGTATTTTTTTTTTTCCAAAAAATGTGCTTTAAGCTTGGGAGGTAGAGAGAGGATGAGGATTAGATGTACTTTCTACCCACTAGAAAAGTAAGAAAGCTTTGTGAGGTGTCAAATTGACGTCTCACAAGTGTGTAACTTCAATGAAACACCTCGTAGCCAAGTGCTTCAGAGCTCTGTTATGTGTAGTTTCAATGTAAAGCCTCGTAGCCTATCGATTTTCAGTTCTCGAAAAAGGGTTTTGATACAAAGCCAACTATTCCAAAAGAACTACAAAGCAAGTCTAGGTAAAAAGATACCTATTAGCCGTACGCATATGGTATCTGTCGCATAATGTGGATAACTCTACACTTTTCGCAGTAAGAGACTATAAGCGCCATTCGGCTGAAACTTGCCATTGGTGTGTAGGATCGAGTTTCAATTTTAAACAATTTTAGACAGTTTAGTGCAGTAAACTAGGGTTACCAAGTTTAAAATTGATGAAAAAAACATAAATTCTAGTAGGCTGAAACTAGACTTTCATCTCAAAAATCAAATCAGCAATAATTCAAACACAAACAGTCACGATAGTTTTAAATAAGATATGTTGATATTTTTGAGCCATGGAGACTAAGGAGTGTATATTAAAAGGTACCATTGACATAGGCAGCGTTGTCCGAGTGATCACTTGTGACAATGTTGGTCTTACTGGAACGGTTGTGGCCTACGACTACTGTCGCCAAGTACTATGCCTAAGTTTGCACGACGACACATCAAATCCCTTGGAGATTGGCGTTATCCAACTGGGCCAGTGCAAAAGTGTCAAGGTTTTGTCGGGCTTCAAGCCAAATGTCCTTATGCGAAGTTTCGCGGCTTTTGAACTGTTTGACAGCCTAACGCGTCAATTTCGTTCGAGTAATATCGTTTGGCAGGGCGATTCGATACTTGTAGTGAACACGGCACGCATTGATCAACCTTATTTGGCGGCCAATGTGGTGTCTTTGTGTGTACCAATGTCACGCAAGCGCGTGGCACATGTTAGGCGCCTAGTCAGAGAGTTCCACGATAGGGCGGCGCGTAAAACCTACCATCTGCAAATGTTGGATCTAAGGGAACATGATTTGGTAAATATGTTTCAATTTCAAATGAAATAACTATGGTCTAAATTACTGAAACCACATAGGACTTGCACTATTGGGAGAAAAGCGAATCAATGTGCCGCCTTCGCACATCTAAATTGGAAGCGGCAAACAAAGATATCGGTGACAGCAACCAGAGTGAGCCTCTGGCTGCTGATGCTCATTCTAATGAGAGTAAAGCGTTGCTGGGTGTCACAGCGCATAAGGAAGTAGCAGCTGTGACAGAGAGAGTGTTCGATGCTATTACAACTGAGCAGCAGTTGAAGGTTAAGTCAACGACTCCAAGCAAAATAAAGGCACTTACATTGGTTAAGCAAACTGATAAAAAGGCGCCGTGCAGTGTGCAAAGTACAGTTTTGGAAAAGAAGCATGTTGCCACTCTAAGAATGTTAGATAAAAAGCCTATTGGTCCAAAACTACCAAGCGAGCCAAAAACGACAACTAAAATCTATAGTTTTGGTGTATCTACAGTCAATCCACAGAAACCAATTATAGTAAAAAAGAGCGTATGTCTCGAAAAGAAGTTATCGCAAACACAAATCGATGTGAATAAGTTAAAAGTAAACATGAAGTACAGCCATATTACGAAGAGAATTGACAATACGCCACCAAAAACGTATGTGTCAAGGCTGGAAAAGCAGGCAGCACCATCCAACTCCACAGTGTCTTTTAAAAGAGTTGTAAAAAAAACTGCTAAGGCTTGAGGCTTAGGCCAACAGCTGACAAAGGATACACTGTACCTTAAACAACTCGAGCGGCTACATAAAAAGAAGCAATTCATTTTATATTTTATTATTGTAGTCTAATTCAATTGAATTTCTTTTATTTGTGCAAGTTTTTCAACAGAAAACCTGAATATATGTAGTCTTAAAAAAGTGCCTGTTACTGGGTTACGGTCTTATATAGAGACCTACTCTAGAAGTCTTTGATTCGCGGATGCCTCCACCAGCGGATGATACCAAAAGTACGAACGTGGTGCATCTGAATCTGACTTTAGCGCCATAAAACAAAAGGGGAAGGATGAGCGTCTTATAGAGCAACTACACACTTTTTTGGTTAAATATTGTCCCATTCCGATGGGTAATGTCCCTTCGTGCTTTCGCAACACACTCTCCAGCAAAAAATTGAAGAGATCGCAGGAGAGGACATCACTTGGCATCGATCGGCATCAAAAGGTTTTGAGGGGTTCTTTGTTATCTTAACGGTATCAAAAGGTTTTGAGAGATACTTTCAAAAGAGGTTAGACAGATGGTCTGCCCCCAGAAATATAAAAGATAACCATGTACACATTTAAAGTATGTAACAGTCAGTCCATTTGCAAAAATGAGCACCATCAATAGACGATTCGACACCAAATTTCAAAAGAATGCTGAACTATGTTAAAACGATTTCGATGATTGTGTACTCATACCTAAACAAAGCCAACCCCCGAGTCCCTCTCGTTGTGGAACACATTCCTCTTCCCTTCCTCTACCTCTATCTTTACCCCAATTCCTATCCTCATTTTAAGAGGTAATAAGCTGAAACAACCCGATTCTTCTTTTCTTTATTTTCATTTCAAAAGTTAAAAGATGAAATAACCCGATTTACGTTTCATTCCGGCCTTTTCTCGATTCGCTCACAACCTCCTGTTTCTCTCGAGGTAGATCGTATTCATCATCCTTTCCCCTTTCGTCTTCGCCTTTCTTTCCCTTCCGGTAGATGATATTCCTCATCCTATCCCTCTTCATCTTCCTCTTTTCTTTCCCCTTCCGGCATTTTGGTGTCAACGCGTACAGTTGCGCTAAAAGCTGATTGAAAGCAGTTGGCATTATACATGTTGACTTTATTAACTTTAATACAAATGTTTATACATATGTATATAAATGGGAATCACAATGTTTTGCTTGGCTTATTTTACCGTTTTATGCATGCCCATTAAACCGTTATGGTCACCTGATTCCAGAGCGTGTTATTCAATCGCTGAATCTCTTTCATTTGTGCGTTTAGCTGATTTAATTGTGCAAAAGCTCGATCGAATTTTTCTTCCAAAACTTGTACCACAGCCTTGAATTCTTGCCGCAGTTTGTGTACCTCTTCCATTGCGGGATTTACACTTAGTTTTTGTGACGATTCCATGCTGGCCGAGGCCATAATATCCGTAGTTTGTACTTCGGTTGTAATGTCGGCATACTCTTCGTCTGGCAGTCGATACATGCAGGCAATGCCATTGATGTATTCGCCAGGAAAGTTGGCATTAAAGTTATCCACAGTGTAGCTAATGCCATTGGGTCTGATAAGCACATCCATTATCAAGTTAAGATTATAGCAATTCCAGTCATTGGCGTGTATAAAAAAGTGTGTCAGTTTTGAGAGCTGCGCAAAGGCGCCGGGTTCAATTTCAGTCAATTGATTGGCGGATACATTAAGCTTAAGCAATTCGGGCATACCTTGCAGCGCCTCCAGTGGCAGCTGCTTGAGACTTGTATTACTTATGTCCAGCCGTTGCAGAGCAGGAGTCTGCCAGCCAGAGGGTAGCGCCTGCAGTGCCGGGTTATCGGCCAAATCCAAGTGTAGCAAACGCGGTACACGTGACAAGGTGGCCAGCTGCATCAATGAGTTGTTGCGCAACAACAAATGTTCCAGTGCCTCGGATTCCGAGAAATACAGCTCCGTCAGTTGGTTATCTTTTAGATCGACAATCCTAACCGTACCATATATATTGACACGGTTTAACGAACAGTTGCGAGCCCAGAGATTTTGTGTATTTAGATTGAGAACTAGCACTTTTAGCTGCTGATTGTGCGATATATCGACAGCGAGCATTTCACGAGTCACGACGCTCTCTGCCGATTGCGACTGCACTTGCGTGCGAAAGGCATATTCGCTTAGCTCACGCAAGCGATTCGTGTGCAATGCCACGGTCAAGAGCTCCGGATTGTGTGCGAATACATCATTGGGTATGGCCACTAAACGATTCTCGGATAGTGACAACTGACGCAGCGATGGCAAATCATCAAATAGTCCCTTGGGCAGAGTTCTCAAGCGATTACCGCTTAGATCCAAATGTTGCAGCTTGCGCAAACCTTTAAAGCTTTGTGCATCCAATAAACGCAACTTATTATTGCTGAGAAACAAAAACTGTAGCTCACTGGCATAGTTGAAGGTATTCTCATTTAGTGTTCTTAACTTGTTATCAGATAGCAGCAATATTACCAGCTTATTAGCCATAAGAAAGCTCTCCCAGCTAACATGCTGCACGCTGCAGTTGCGCATGTCTAGCTCACTCAGCTCCAGCGTATAGAACAAGTGCAGCGGAAAGTTCGCAAATGTGGAGTTTTCAAAGATCAGCGTATCGCCGCGTTGTTCATCACCCAAGTCATAGGTGGCACCATCTGGTGCTATGCGTACCTCTGTTGGTAAATCAAAAAATGCTACCCTATCCTTTTCGGGATAGTAAAAGCCGCCACAGCGTGTTTCTCTCACCATACAATGATCGGTTAGATTGTAAATGTGCGCCAATTGCGTGACTTGCTCATCAGCCTGCACGTAATCCTCGTCCGCATGTGTGTAAACAAAACTGGCAAAAAGTGTGCCCAGGATGAGCACAAGTTTGAAATTCGGCTTGGCGAACATTGCGTATGCTTGTTTAGACTGCGACAACGTTTGCTTTGAGACTAAAATGAGCGCTCGCTGCGATAAGCCTTCGTTGTGCTATACTGTTCTATATTATTATTAATCCTATACTCTACAGCTGATTAATAGTATCATAAGTTCGACAAGAAGTTTGCTGCGAAATAAGGGCTTATAAAATGTGTGTGTTCTGAATTGTAAGCTTGTTGTTTTCTTTAAATCCGCTTTTTGAAAATTTGGCAAAAACAAAATTTCCGTAAACTCTGTTCATATTTCTTCTATACATCATATAATTTTTGTACATCGGATAACCTGATGTCTGTACTGAAAATAAAGTTAAGTCTTTCGGACAAGCCTTATTGGTATAACTTCTAAACATCGTTTACCCTTGATACTTTGCTTAACCCTTATACAAAATCTGAAGATCTATCAGAGTCGCTCTAGTCTAAAAAAGTTGCTGCCTTGAAACTGACATCTATAAATGGTTTAAGACCTAAATAAACCAATCTTTTTATTGGTTTTAAACATCGTTTACCCTCTGTACTTCGCATAAACCTTTTACTAAATCTGAAGATCTATCAGAGTCTCTGTAGTCTGAAAAAGTTTCTGCCTTGAAACTGACATCTATAAATCGTTTAAGCCCTCTATATAAAATAACTTACTGAATATGTAATATACACTTGTATGAGCTCTATACATCGTTGAAACTTTATACATCGTATAACCTATAGGCATCGGATAAATGCTATACATCGTATAAACTTTATTCATCGTATAAACTATAGGATCCGTATAAATACTGTACATCGTATAAACATTATAAATCGTATAAACTCATTTTCGTTTTTGTTAAAAAATGTCGCCTTCAATTTTATTACGATAGAATTAACGATTATTACATTTAGAGTATGTAAACTTCAGTGCTTCGAAGTAAGCTTTCCATTATTTTTGAATAATAAAACATTTTTATTTTGCCATACATTATAAGTATAGTCTATATATAATTGTTTGTTCTATTCATGGTATTTTGATTTTGCAAAAATAGGAAAAACATTGCTATATATAAGCATATATATTATATATAGTATGCTCGAGTTTTTGTCATTATTTTGACATGTGTGTACTAATAATAATTCCATTGTTGTTGTTGTTGTTATGCCTATAGAAATCAAAATATAGCTAATTGAAGTCGCGGACCACATCCGTAGTTCATTTGCTAGGTTTTCCAGCACGAGTTTTTGCTTTTCATAGAATTTTATTGCTTTCTTTTTAATGCTATACAAAAAAAAAAAACTGAAGCAAATTATTTGTTTATATACAAAATGTTGTACAGTCATCAAAATACGACCTTCGATGTTATCCCAAGCAATGCATTGAGCAAAGTCAGCCTTATCATAATCTATACCCATATTTTGTAGGCATGCCACTTTACCTTTGCTTTTAGAAATAATGTACTATATAGTACAAATATTATAGTATGGTCTTTTATTTTCTTTTCTGATAACAGACACTTGACTAGACTGCTAGACGCAGTCTTCTTTGAAGTGCTTAGAAGTATTATTGTTTTATATAAAAAATATACAAAAGCTGTTTTTCTTTACGAACTTAAATTTAATCGTTTCTAATGCATTCCTGATAAGTGTCCGCTAAATAGTAAAGTAAAAGCATCTCGGAAACGTTAAAATATACAATGGTCTTTTGCGGGAGAGCTGCGCTAAATGCGATGATTGTTGATTTAAAACATATAGTCTTCACGGAAAACTATTACAATGGAAAACATGAAAGATTATCAAAATCATTCTTATAACAACAACTTGTTTCTCATGAGTTCTTTCGACTAACTTATCAAAGTATAAGAAAAAAGAACGAAATCGGGAAAAAAAACAAACACATAAACGGGGGAAATTCACAGTCTCCAACATACCTTAGCAGGCCCGGACTTAGAAATTTGGCTCCCATAGGCAGATTCAAAAATTGCCGCCCCCCAACACCTTTAACTTCTCTCTGCGATGGCAGAGAGGGTTGAACCATCCCTAGCACTCAGGCAGCACTGCCCATTGTACCATGCCCGGCAGAAAAAGTAAAAAGATAGAAAGGACAGTTGAAAAAGAGGCTCCCCATTGACACAATCTCCCCGACTCACGTATGAATTCGGGAAGACTATGCAAGGGGAGAGTATACACCTCGCTCATGTTGAGTGTAGCACTTCCCAAAATGCGCAACCTTGTCTTTGCATAGGCCAGACAGTAATACAGAAAATGATCCGTGGAGTCGGCTTCTTCAAGTCAGGCCGCATAATTTGTGTCGTCAACGAGGCTCATATTGGCCAGGTGTTGGCCAAATGTATTAACCTGTGATAAATCCAACCAGGGCTCGCAGATCTTTCCTCTTTTGACGAACCAGATATTTGGAGGCCTTTGTGTTGGGTTCTTTCACGAAGTCTTTCGTTACGCGGAATCCAGTGTTGGATATCCAACGTTCCTTACAGATTGTGTTTATTTAGGCGGCTAACCATCCAACCAATTCAGCTGCGCTGACAGGAATGATTGGCTCAGACCCTATTGGCTGTGACGCCGAACCTTTATTTGCCAGCTCATCCATAATTTCATTGCACTGGATTCCACGGTGTCCAGGAATCCAGTATACCATAGACTGACTTTGTTATGACGTGATATCATGTTGTCGGGTCTTACATTCGATGACCATGATCGAAGTTGTGTATAATATACTCCAGGGACCTGAGTGTGGCCCGACTGTCATTACAGATCCCTACAGTTACCCCACTCAGCTTTCTCTCCAGCTCGCGACATTTGGAATTGCGTAAATTTCCGTTTAGAAAACCGACGGCAATCTACCTGACGCGCACAAGTAGCTTGAGTTTTCATCAAGATATCAACCAGCATCAGTTCCATTTTTCGTTTTGGAAGTTGGGTACAATAATATATAATTGTATCATAGTTAAGTAGCCTTACAATCATGTAGTTTGGCATGTCGTTCACTTATTGCCTACTTAAAACTTTTACGTCTTGATTTGGAGATGGCAAAGCAATTGATAAAGGCATCAAAATCTAGAGACATGAGTAGTTTCGGCTCTACAGCTAACAAAGCATTTGCGTTCAGTTCTCATTTACAACAAGTCCCAACCTTCAAGATTCTCTTTGTTCCGGTAACTGCTTGCTTAGTACGACCGACAATATCGATATCATCTGCGTATGCAAGCAACTGGACACCCTTATAGAAAACAATTCCATTCCGATGTACTTTGGCCTTTCGCAAAACATTCTACATCAATAGGTTGTAGAGGTCGCAGGAGAGGGCATCGCCTTGTCCGAAGCCTGGCATCAAAAGGCTCGGCGATGGTCTTTCCTACCTTGACTTAAAAATCCATGCAACTATCAATTCACACGATAATGCTTTTACTTTACATTAGGAATATTTCGTCCAATTAATGAAACACTGCTAATTTCATGCCTTGTTTACTTTGGTACATAGTTTGTTTACATACAATACTTACATGTGTATAGTATATATGTATTGTTATATGAAAATTTTGTTACCTTTGCTTTTGGCATATGTTCAAATTTTGAAAAGCAACAATTGGCTCTTGAAAATTCTATAAATGTCGGATGATATATGACGGATGATATAAGCAAGAAAACAGAGGTGTGACTTCTTTAATGAGCAGAACTGAAATGCATATAAATAGAAACACGTGTTTCAAAATTAAAAAAAAAAAAAAAAAACTAAGCATAAACATTAACTAAGCTTATATTTTAGTGTTGGAACTTTTTGAAAAACTTTGCATAAATAATAATGCATAAAAGAATTAAATATGAAATTATATGACTTTTTTGTATAACAAAAACATGTTAGACCCGCTTTTCACGCTTTCTAAGTGGCAATTTGTTGTTGTTTTTTTTTTACAGCTTATAAAAATTATAACAAATAATAAACAAACAAAAGTAAAGTGAAGCAAAAAAAAAAAAAAAAAACTAATAATTTAAATGCAAACAAATTCATTTGTTAAGCGATTTTAATTAACTGGTTTTTGTTGTGCGATAAAAAAAAAAATATGTGCGGCTGATAAGAAAAATTGCTTCGGACATGAAAACCAAACAAGCTTATTCTAATTTACATAACTTAAATGCATAATTATAAATCATTATTATCAATCGATTTGCTACTAATTAGAGTGCAATATATGGGTATATACAAGATACGCACACATATATAGAAGTGGGTATATATGTACATATATATAGCCTTCATTTTCCGTTTCAGTTTTCTCTCTAGGAATCATGATCATTGTTGTTGCTGTTCAATTGAAACGGCATGACTTCGTTTAGCGATAAATTTGTGTCGTTTTTCAATTCAATTTGCCGCAATTACTTTGCATACAAGAAAGTAAAGTAGCAACAACAAAAACACAACTAAAAAAATATCCAGACAAAAGTCAGCCGGTCAATTTTGTGCTTTGTCTCCCTTTACTACATGCTCTATCTCGCTCGATCACTGGCTTAAGTGCTTGGGCAGTTCCAGTAGGCTTTTTGTGCCCGTTGTGCCCTTATAGAGAGTATATTCATTTCGTAAGCAAGTTGGCAACTCTTGTAATAAGACAAGAAAACGCACAGTTCATATTTCTTTTGCTTGTTTGAGGAAGAAGATTCGATGGTAACAATAGCAACATAGGTTCGAAAAGATTCAATACAATCGACTGTTTTCCTTCCTAACTTTCTTAGCTTAGTCGCTTAGCATGTGTCTAAACTATCGCTACTGAAAAAAAAATCGATCAACCTGCAAACTTAAGCTGCAAAACTATCAAAAATGTCTAGTTTTTGGGAAAAGATTCGATAGTAACACCATCGGTTTGAAAAGATTCGATACTTTCGATAGAAATATCGGTTGTTTTCCCTCCTACCTTTCTAAGCTTAGCCGCTTTGCGTGTGTCTAAACTATCACTGTCGAAAAAACATCGATAGTGAGACACAATGAAACAAATCGATATATCGATGCAGTTCTATTTCTTTGCGCACCATCCATGCCGTAATACCAATACGCAATACGCGCCCTAACAGTTGCTTCTAGCGAAGAAACTGCCTACTCCTTTTAAAGACCTTTCTTCGATAAGGGTCTTGGTCGCCTTTGAGCTGGATTTCAACTACACCAGACGCCGCTCTTCGCGCACAGTTTTCCTCTAACAGTTGCTTTCAGCGAAGAAATTGCCTACTCCTTCTAAAGACCTTTCTTCTAGAAGTGTCTTGGTCGCCTTCGAGCTGCATGTTAATTCGCTTGTCTTTATTAATATCGTCGAAGCATTCGTCGTTCCAACGGCAGTCTTCAAAGATCTTATGGAGTACATCTTATAGCACATAAGTTGCCAATGGTAGATGACTAAAACGCAACATATCCATATGAAACTTATATTCTGCAAACCGCAAGCATTTTATTTATCGAATGGTATAAGTTTCATCTGAAAACGTTGCGTTATTGCGAAGTAATCGGTACCACACTGAATTTTAGCGTATTTTTATACACAGTGCCATTTGGAAAAGGTCCGAAGATTAAAAGTGTAAATCAGTGCTAATATCTTCAAATACTTAATTCGCAAACTGCACAGATCGCTGATTTCGGAAAAGTTTGGGCAGAAACATACTTAGGGCAAGTTTGTATTAGAGCATTCAAGTTTTGGTATGACCAAAAGACTACTTTCCTTTGTACATGTTGTTGTTAAAATTGTTGCCTGCATTTAATTGAAATCAAATTTTCTTGAATAGTTTTGCTGTGTCAACAAATGCGGCACGTATACGCCACATTGTACGATAAATACGACAATCAGTGGAATCAGCTTTATACACAAGCCATATACATATATATAAATAAAAAAGTTGTTTGCTATTTCTTTTAATTTTTTACTTTTGTGTAGGTGACGCTATTAAATTTATTTAATTTGTCTGGCGCTTGGCTTTTTGTATGCTAATTTGTTTTAAGATTTATTTTAAAGGCTGTTGCAGTCTTTTATGTGGTTTTATATATAATTAGATGATATATTAATATAATGGACAACAAGTTATAATGAGAACGAAGAGTTTTGTAAGCTTTGATTTATATTCAAGTTGAATAATTGAACTAGTATAACCTTGTATGGCAGCTATATCTGAACTTGGCATGCACTTAGTAGTACTCTGAAGTATGGGGCTTATGAGCTTATATCCAGTGACTATATACTGCTGTTCAAAGCAAATATATGTTTGTACACAATGCCAAACAAAAGTTCGAAACATGCTTATCTCAAAATTGTGCCGAACTTATCGTACGAAACGCAACGTCAACGCATATTCATTGAGCACAATAATACACATTTTTATAAACATTTGTTTTCCAAAAAAAAAAAAACAACCAAAGAATCGCATAAACACACAGACCCATTCAAGTTTCGTCATGACTTTATTGGGCTATATAGAGAACAACAAATATAGAAGAGCACAAAAAAAAGAAGAGTAGTCCAAGACCAGTTTTTATTTTGTATAACATCAAGATGTGCTTTAAAAGACTGCCCAACCTTATGACACATTTCAGTTGCGGAAATTCAAAACAAGCGTGCAGATGTTCGCGTTTCATACTATACAATTTCTAGTGCTCCTGGGCCTACTAGGCGGGTTTAGCGCCAATGCAGCTGCACCGGAGCATATACCTTTGCCGGATTTGTCCGACAAATGTAGCAGCGATAACTTATGTACTCAACTTTACTATTCCAATACCGCGGAAGTGCTTTATTTTACGAAAAATGCTACCAAAAATCTAGAGCAAGCCAACGAGCTTATACTCTATAACTGCAATATTGTCAATATGCCACTGAACATATTCCACACTTTGCCACAATTGGAGGAATTCCTAATGGTGCTTTGTGAGTTGCAACATGTGGCAGCCGAAAGTTTTGCCGGTGCTGAAAAGCTGCGTAGCTTGGATTTGTCCAACAATCGCATAGCCAAACTCGAGAATCATAATTTTGCATTAGCCAAGCAGCTAGCAGAATTGGACTTGAGATACAATCAACTCGAAGAACTACCAGCTCAAGTTTTTGCTGGTCTTAAGCAGCTCAACAAAGTGGTGTTGTCCAACAATAAGCTCAAAACACTGAATGCTCAAATCTTTGCAGATTTGCTGCATTTGCAAGAAGTGGACGTAGGATATAATCACTTGCGAAAACTACCCGCTGTTCTCTTTGGTGCAAAACAACAGCTAAAGCAGTTTGCAGCAACTAGCAATGAATTGCTGGATATTTCACCGAATACTTTCGAACAACTAGAACGTCTTTTGATCAGCGAAAATCGTGAGCTACAAAACTTAAAGCTAACGGGCAATATTAGCGAGCTGCAGGCAGAAAAATGCGATCTTAGAACAGTGCAGCTTGAAGCTGCCGTTGTCACTGTAAATCTGCGACACAATAGAGCACTAAAAAGCTTAAAACTGTCACAAACCGAAAGACTGCAAAATCTGTACCTAAGCAATACGCAACCACAAAGTTTCGGCTTCCTGAGCGGCGCCAGTGAGCTGCAAGATTTGGATTTATCCGGCATTGAGTATTTGCCAGCACTGCCGGAGCCCTGGCCAGCCACAAAGCTGTTACGCCTGAGTGTATCCCATAGAACTGAAAAGACCGACTGGTTTGTGAACATTATGAAACAGCTGCCGAATTTACAGATTTTGGACATAGCTGATGAGACTTTAATGGAGCTGTTTATACACGATATGGAAGGCTTAAGTCAAGTGCAAAACTTCTTTGCACAAGATCAAGTAGAGCTGCTGTCCGATGAGCTGGCAGATCCCAGCAGTGTGACGGTGTTTTATGATTAAGTACGTCTAAGTTTTAATTAAACAAAAAGATTTATGTGGAAATTAAGGACAGACGTTTTTGGTTAATTCTTGATAAAATTACAATCACAATTCCATAAAAAAAATGCACAACTTTGTTTGTTTACACTGAAAGAAAAATGAAGTCGCACCACCAACAAGTAAGAACAAAGGAATCGTAAAGAACTGTAGCTTGTGTTGCCATGCCAAAGGTAGCCACAACTACACAATGTTTACATGGGCTTCAATAATAGCTGCGAAAACTATGTGTCACAGCTTTGTGCCAGGGTAAGTTAATACATTTGGTGTAAACACTACGTTTTTACTCCGTCTGCTTGTATGGAAAAAACCCAACTTGTTCGATAGTTACTTACGGCGAAAATGTTGTTTACACTATTGTAACATAATGCTTGTCAAAAACCATTGCAGCTTCTAGCAGCATATAAATACTAGACACAACGAAAGTGTATTCATTCGTGTCTGTGACATTGCATTCGCTGTATCAAACTAAATTGTGCCGCAGTGTAAACTTAGCATTGCGTTTATAACCGTTTGCCATTGATTGGCAACTAGTTGCGTTTCGTTTACCGTTTCGATGGTTAGTATTGCTAAACGGTTACGGTTCGATAAACTGCTTGATTGTCTAAGAACTCCTATCCACAGTGAGAGTAGCGAATTCAACTGTAATCGGCATATTAAAACGGTACCACAGCAATATTTTAGTGATGAATTTCGGTTAACGGTTATAGTTTCAGTTACGGTTCTATTCCTCATAAGATGAAGTTTGTTTGAAAGAAGTTCTAGTGCTGAATTTCGGTTAACGAAATCTTATTCCTCATAAGATGAAGTTTGTTTGAAAGAACAATACAATTAATGTTGCAAACTTGTTGACATAAAAACGCTTGCCGAGCATGTTATTTCGTGATTAAATAAAAAAACTAACGAAGTGTCAAAAGATTACGGAATGTAATATTACCGGATGGCTCTTAAAACCTCATTTATTTCAAGATTGATAAAAGACCCTACACATTAGTTACCTGTGCCAAGTTTATTTTTTTTCAAACTAGGAATAGATCTTGCGGGCTGTTCATATATCACGTCACCACCAAAAGAGGGGGAGTTTCATCAAATTGTGATTTTTTGTGACAATGAGGGATGGGGTGTGTTCCGTAAACGTGGCATCACAATCAAAATAGTAATGCAATGTGAGAAAATCTTTATATTTTCATGCATTGTTTACTTTTTTTTCGCATTCAAACATGTCCATCAAAGATATTGCATCAAATTTTAAAATATTGGCTCTTCAAATATCTTCCGTTCGCTTTTATAACATCAGCGTGTGCATCCTATGCAATTGCAATGATTCAGTTGATATGCTATTCCAAGTTTCCAGGATTCCTGGACCTTAATGTTACCCTTTACTGAAAGTCTTTAGTTGTTCTAGTCATTTTTTAGATAATGAAAGACTTGTAAGTGCCTCCAGTAGGAGTATATTGCGTTACTGAGAGCTGTATGTGCGGGATAACTGCATTTGAGGCGTTTCAGAGTTTACGTAATTTTAAATTACATGCATTTCCGGCTATTCTGAAAGTTATTCTAAAGCGCTTGATTGATTTTGTAGGAACCATAATATCCCCTGTAAGTCTCGTCATATTAAAACGTATTCCAATATCGAGTGAGATTTTTTGAGATATTTTTTCGCTTTTTCACTTGAATATCCAGCTTCGCCTAAGTAAGCAGTAATTTTTTTCTGTCAGTGCACATACATTGTAGACAGTTCGCGAGATCTGATGAGTTTTAAGTTTATGTCTGATTACACTAACATTTATGCCCGCCTAAGTAACTGCAGTTCATTAAACAAATAACGTCAGCATTCATATCAATGATCAGCAATGTGCGTCAAGTTCATTTTGATGGTTTACTAAACAAGTTTGGCGGTTCATTTGAACAGATAAAGGGTTATACAGTGACACAAACATTTCTTCGGGCTATTGGATATCAGAAATTATCATGAGGTAACGGGTTTCTAATGGCCCGTTAAGAAGCAGATATCAGAGATATGGTAAAGTTTCCATGCTCTGCATTTACGGCCAACTTAGTACTATTTTTTTAATTCACTGAAACAACTTAAGTTCTAGTATTTAATATTTCAAATTAAAGAATGTGAAACAAGTTCAGTTTTGCAAACAAAAAGTTTAAAGAGAAATTGCGACAATGAGTGCCTGATTCTTTATCAAATTGGGTTTTTGGCTCTTATTGTGTTTTGCAAACCATCTTCCTTATTCTAGGGTCCCCTAATCCTACCTGGTTTATAAATTATTTCAAACTTTTCGACTAGTTTGGATATATCTATCAGGGCTTCACCCTGTCCGACCAAAACCCAGGCCCACACCTATGTCCTATACAGCTATCATATACTAGTTTTCATATGATTGATAAAAGAGATATATCAACACAATCCTGTCAAGCTTTTGATATGCGTAGAATCATATCCTAACGCTTTTATAAGATTTTACTGAAATCGCCTTGTCTGAAGCCTCGCTTGATATCAAAAGGCTCGAAGAAGCTCTTTCCTACCTAGACGCAAGTGCGTGTGTTGCTCAACGTCATTCTGCATAGTCGCCCCAACTTTGCAGGTATTCCAAACGGGCTATGAAATGGAGCTTTATATTCGACAAAGAGGTGTCGATTTAGTATACGTGGGTCGTTTTGCGATTTAGATCGTCCAAAATGCTGAAGACACTCAAACCCAACTATATCGAATTGAGCTCAGCACTGGTTTTTGTTAAGAGCTTTTCCATTAGATGACAGCGTTAGCTGTCGCTTTCGCGAAAGCGAAATAGTTCAGAACTGGTTGATGTGTGGAACTTTTCTATCATATGAGACGTATTTATACAACTAGAAGAACTTGAAAATCATGAGACTATGCAGTAAACTTAAATTTTATGGCTATTATGGGATTAAAAGTTTATTAACGTCAGGTTCTACAAGTGACTACTATAAGAAATGCAGAAACGATCTAAAACAGGTAACTAAGTACAGTAAAACTACAGATGTCTACAAAAAAATGTGCTTTTTTTTGGGTTATTAGTAAATTGCTAGTAACGCGCTGTGGTGTCCACCTTCCTATTGGATAGATCAACGGTTGATATGGCGGGTAACTGTGTAGTTGGAATTATAGGTGCCGTGGGCTTGGCTGGCACATTGGCCACTTTATTGGGCTCCTTGACGATTTTTGGTGGCATGGTGATATCCAAGCTATCCGATTTCTGATAAAACAAATAACCAGCAGACATAAGACCAATTAACGATAATGTAATCAAAGTCCAACGTAAGCCGGAGTTGATTTTCAAGCCGCTAAACAAAACAAAATTCAATTATATAAAGAAAATTTGAGATACAACGCAGAAGACTTACAGAAAAAGTGTGTACTTCACCAAGTTTGTATAGGTTTTATTGAGGTGTACGCCTTCCTCTACCCAGAAGAGAGGAAAAATGAGCTTGGGCAATTTGCTTAAAGTTTCAATGTCCGGCACGGGCTCCATGTCTAGGTTGAATTGTAAACGCTTGGCAGCTTGAAAAGGCGTGCCAGACATCTGTTTAAACAAGGTAATTAGAGTTATTAAATAGTTGGTAAACAGTAATTAAGACGTTATTACCAGCTCGAAATCTATGTAAACAGCATGATCTTTCTCATTGGGATGCAAGCCATCGACAGCGGCTAGTAGCTTGGGATCAGCCAGATAGAAATGCGGCATAGAAGCCATTAAAGGACCGCCCACACAAGGGGCCAGATTCATAGTGCCTGCCGGTGGACATGTGTCCAAATCCTCCGGATCATTACAGAAACAATGCAAATGTTCATGCTGGCGAACATCACCCAAATCTAGTGTAAGTCTTACAGCTGGCATGCCATGATATGAGGTTTTACGCTCATATGTGGCGCCCAGTGAGCGACAAATGTCCGGTGTAAATGCCCAAAGTCCTTGCTCACGCGTTAAGGCGGGCGGAAATACTGTAGAATCGGTGCCTATAAATTGATTACAAGCATCACCGGGCCAAGTATCCAGTTCGGGCTCATCGGCAAAGCGTATGACTTTGCCCAACTTTTTGTTGTTCTTGACGCCGCGACACACCGTAAAGCGACCCGCATCCGAGTGATTTGCCTAAATATAGCATATTATTACAAAAGTTTTGACAAAATACGCTAGCAAACTCACCTGACCCAAAAAGGAGAACAAAAAATGCGTCTGATTGACTTGCTTGGCCTGTTTCACTTCACCCGTATAAAATACGGTACATAACGCTTTGGAAGCAAATTCCTCGCTCGAACAATCCACAGGGATGCCGCGAAAGAACAAATCCATAAATTTTTCAGTCACAAATGCTTTACCATTGGGAAATACCAACAAAAGTGCCTTAACTATAAGCTCCATCATGGCGGCACGTTCACGTTGCACGGTTATACCGATGGGCTGTCAAGGGGTTAGATATGAGAAATTCAAAATAATAAATCATCGCTAATTGCACTTCATTTGCAATTCATAAAGATGAGGCCTCTAAATGACGTTAGAATACTTGACTCTAGGAATTGCTCAACCGTTCAGTTGTTAGCGCTGCTAAAATTGTTTTCTAATTTAATATTATTTTTTAGAGGTATTCATTTAAATAAGATAACGTGTTCGTTAAGACTCTTTTTTGGGCATACTTCATATTTTCGAATTATTGTAGTTCTTGTGCAAATCTTATCACAAAAGAGGAAGATTTAACATCTATAACACTAGGCACTTGGCTAAAACCGAACTTTTCCGCTAACATAGAGGTTGCGGATTTCAGTCCAACAATCGTTTTGCATTTTCCAGCATAAAAATTCGTTCGCGATGAAGTGTAACGATTTAGTGAAACGTAGATCGGGTTGTTCCATTTTAATGCAATTGGAATGAGGCATGTCAAAGTTTGAAAATTTTTAACAAAGTGTTATTTTGGTGCACATAAAAGCGTAAAACTACAAAAAATGATATAAAATCTCAAAGCATATTTTTTTTGCCACACCCTCAAAAATGTTCACAGAGTCAGGATATATCTGCTAATAGGAACGGAAGATGTAGATGAAGATGAATAGGAATAGGAAAGCGAATATGATTCACCTAGAGAGGGTCAAGTGGATTGTGAGCAAAGGGGTGAGAAGCAAGGAGTTTCCAAAACAATAAACATAATTCACAAGCTAGCCCGATGGATTTCCAACGTTCTCAAAGATATTTCTGTCAAATCGACGTATTGCGCATGTTCTAAAATTTGGTTGAAAGATATATTGAGCATACCACAAATGGCTATTGTGTGGAAATTCGGATTAAGTGGTTCTAGCACATCACTTTGTATTTCGACTCGTTTTCGAATTTGGGTTTACCAAGCTGAATCTTCAAAAACTAATGTTTACTTGTACATATAACATCTTTAGTAATACTTTTCGAAAAAATTTTACAATTTTTGCATTTAGCGTTTAACTGGTTTCCAATGGTTTGGGGCACGTTAGGAATCGTAAGGTTATGTTCGTTAGTCTTAATTTCTTAGTAGGTCTGTAACGACTTCTTAATAGATGCTTGGAAGAGGAGATCTAATGCAAATCAAGTTTTTTAAACCTTTATTTTTGTTGCTTGCTACAAATATAGGTGTTCATTTCACGATTTCTATAAGTAAACACATTCGTTTTACAAATCTTTCGATGGCTTTCGATAATTTATTTTCTTTACGAATCGCATGAATTCTGTGCAAACATTATCTTACCTGTAACAAAGGATGTGGCAACGTTATAATTTCCTCACCCGTCAAAGGTTTTGAAGCCTCTTCATTGAAAATAAAAGTGTTGCGCATGTTATAAGAAACTGAATCCTCAACTGGATCATCAACCAAATCATATTTATCCTTCCATTCGCTAAATTTTATAAAAGTTCATGACTCAAATACATTGTTTTTACATAGAACAGTGATACGCACTCGAAGACGAACGGTCCGACTTCCTGCAGGCGCGGCTTGGCACCTTCACTAACCTCCTCGGGATTGGTCACATTGAAAACGTAGATAAAGAAATGCAATGGGAATGGCGTTTTTGACCAGAGATCCCGTATATCAGTGCCCGGTTTGAGCGTTACTTGCTGTAGACATAGAACACATATGTATAACAGTTGTTAACTATGCTACACTTGCAAAAATATTTCAAGCACCTTTGAAATCATAAACTTTAAAATTTTGGGAAATATAACCCAGCCATAGATAATGCCAAAAACTAGAACACCGGCTGACACCGCTAGCAGCTTAATGCGATGCACTTGCATTTTTTTTTTGTCTTAGTTAGGTCTCACTTTGTTAACTAAACTTAAAAAACAATAGAAGTAGAGAACTCTATCATGCAACTGCCTGAGACATTCAACGCGAAGCTACTGAAATGTCTCAGTTCCGACTGACATCTGCGAAGTCCCAGACAGTCGAAATGGCAAATGCATGACGTGTGTGAATTTTTGCTTTTGCAACCATTTATATGGTAGTAAGACGATGTTTTTATACGCATACATAGATACCTATGTCTACGAAGGGGTTGCAAACAATCTGAGAACAAAACGGATTATTAACATTACTTAAAATCGATTAATGTACTATTTGCCATTGTGATGTTATTCTACACATTGAATTTCATTTATTACGTGGGACGTTTTCTTCGGCCATAACGATGCGTAAGTGCTGTTCAGGTTTAGTAGTCTATAGTTTTTTTCAGTTTCTAAACAAGTTTTCAGAAACTTTTTGAGTAATAATCTTGCTTTTTTCTCCAAAAATGGTATTGAAAAGTATAGAAAACTGTTTTACGAAAACTTATCTCTTCGTATACTATGCGCAACACAAAGAGCCTGTTATGCTTTCTATACTGATATTTCATATGCAACACTTACAAATGTCCTACAAGCAATATGATAAAGCGCACCCATTGACTTCTGATAACCAAAAAAACTAACACAATGATGATATACTCATAGATAGAGTAGGAATTTGGGAATTGTGCCTGAGAACGAAAGGGAAAGCGACACTGCCTTAAAACATAAGGCTTACTCTCTGAAATATCAAAACAAAACAACGAGGGAACGATTGTACCCCAAAACTATTAAGACTAGTTTTCGCCTTATTGTCAACATTCGACGACTTAATACATGTTCCCATAACACCAGATTACGAAGTAGAAAAAAGCAAACACGAAATAACAACGTTTGTGTGTAAAATTTATTTTGTTGTTGTTTTTTTTTTGTTTCAATTCCATTTTTACCTGACTAAAACGCAAAGTATTCAACTGAAACTTATATTCTGCAAGCCGCAAGCATTTAAACTTTCGAATGGTATAGGATTCGCCTGAAAACGTTGCCTTATTGCGAAGTAATCGGTACTACACAAAATTTTTGCGTACCGTTTTGATACATAGGACTAGTCTTCGCCTTATCGACGACATTCGACGCGCTCTCATATAAAGAAGAAGAGAAAAAATTACTTGAAATTCATTTTAAGCTGACTAAAACGCAACGTATACATTTGAAACTTAGCTTCTTATCTTTCGAGTGGTATAGGTTTCACCTGAACACGTTGCGTTATTGCGAAGTAATCGATTCCACACTGAATTATTGTTGAGCGTATTTCTATATAGAGTTCTTCTCTGTACAACTACTATTAAAGCTGACATTTGCGCACACCGTTGCGTTTCTTTTTCGGTACACCAAGCCCTCGGTGCCGTAGAGCTATAACATTTGTTTGCACAGATTTGCAGCTTTTTGTAGCACATCACTATTGTGTTAGGAAGCTATTCGAATATATTAGCTAGCGAATACATTCGTGGATGTCTGCTCCACTTTGTAATGATGCTTAAATGCAGCTGATCTACAAAATCATCTACAAGACAAGGTTAAAGCACATTTTACTTTATAAGCAAGCAAAAAACGACGTTTTTAAGCTAAACATAACCTCAAATATGTCAAAATTCAAAGGTGATTGGCCAATTCTGACGGATAGGCCAATTCTGAGTTCAGAATTAACCCCTAGCTTTCCAATAAATGGATCGCTGGGGTGTGCTAGAAATCTCTAGAGGGTTCCGTTGTTCAGATGCTTACTTATTAGATTCCCCATGATCCTCTAGATAGTTCTGACATTGACAAATTGCTTTTTGATTGAGATCCGGTATAGAAAGTTGTCTGGCATACCGAAAAATTCCATTGAGTTGAAAAACGGTTGAAAGAGATTTCAGGCACACCCCAAATTATTCGGATTTTTTAGGTCTTTTATGCCTTATTTCCACTAACAGAGTAGTCAGCGGAGTTATCTAATCTATTAATTTGCTTGAAATATCTACTTACCAGTTAGATTCCCCATGATCTCAAAGATAGTTCTGGCACATTGACAAATGGCTTTTTGATTGAGATCCGGTTATCTGGCATAACTAAAAGTTTAAATTTGGTTGAAAGAGATTTCAGGCACATCCCCGAATATTTAGATTTTTTGGGTTTTCCAAGCTTTATTTCCACTTATTGAGTAGTCAGCTGAGTTTTAGCTCATCTAACCGGTGTAACTTTGGAAAAGATGAAGAGGGTTGGTGTGTTTCCGTGACGTCACAATAGAAATGTTAATAAAATCTGCATAAATGTTCAAATATCAAAAATATTTTTTTTTTTTTCATTTTAAACTTTCAACTTATGCAAATCATACTTTCGGCAGGAAGTTTGGCAAAAGCCCTTGGTTTATTTTAGAATTTGTAGAACGTGCCATTATCTGGAAATGATTAAAAGGTTAAATTTATGCCGAAACTTTGATCTTTCTTCTTGATTAGAGTTCTAGTCAGTTAGCACTATTGAACTTTAGTGTAGACCTGCTGAGTATACCTATTAGTTGTTAAACTTAGCGCTCATTCCAAGTGTCATTTGCCGAATATTCAACAACTAAAAATTGTTTACCAAATATTTATTTTAACGTTCAAAACGTGTCTCCAAACGATTTAAATATCTACGGAGCTATAAAATACGTAGATTTGATTATCAATTGCCAGATGTATTCGTGCGTAACGAATATATAGTATATATTCTATAAATATATATCGTATAATGATGCGTTGCACTTACTGGCGGCACGCAGACCTTAGTTAGTAGTGATACTTTTAATGATCGGCTGTCCGATGTCTTAACGAAGGGTATCAAAATTATAGGCAATTTTCTTAAAGTTTTATTGTATTGAAATTATAACTATCTAAACGACACCTGCTTAGTATTCCACAACTAGAGACACCTCAGCCACGTGGAAGCTATAGTATTTTAAACGATTTAAAATAGTTAAATTGGCACAATTAAGGCGTCAATTGCATATGACATTGGAAAATATAGCAAAAGGATGTTAAAGAGCCTTGATATATCGAAAAAATAGTATATGCCATGACGTGGGGCTTGCAGTTACTTGAGTTTATCGTATTTAAAAGCCAAACTACTGTTAAGTAGATGTTAACAAGCCCACATTCTTTCCTCGAAATTTTCCATCACTTATACGCAAAGGGGTCTTAAGATCAGGATTTTCACGCTTGATGTTGGCTTTTAGTGCTACAAAAGCATTAATACAAACATTCGTTTCTTATATAGCCACAGTTAGTCAACCAGCTCCCATTGTGACGTCACATATAATTAGGTACAACAAACGAAAGCCTCTTTCAAATGCAGTTTTAGGCTTTGTACGAGTGACGTCCCATTTTCTACAGAAATGGCCACAATTTGAAGAAACCATCATTTCACCTTAAACATTTCAGTCTAATAAACTATATAAGAACAATTACTTGCTTCGACTGAAACTACAAACAATTGTTATCGTTATTATTCTTGAAGGGTTTCATAATTCCTGAAAAGCTTAATAGTATATGTGTAATAGGTGCATATAACATTTTACTTGATGCTGCGTATATAGGAGTTTGAAAACATTAAAAAAAACATTGAATATCTCACCCGTTTTTAAGCAAATAACCCTTTTTCATGCAAATAATCCTTGTTCATGCAAATATCCCTTTTACCTGGAATTAACCGTATTTTTACTATAACAAGCTATACTTGAGTTGTGCTTCATGGGAGTTGTGTGATATAAAGCATTGTAATAATAATAATGTTAATCTTCTTGGGGACTAAAGAACTTCGACCTATAAGATCTATTGTGCCACCTACTGAGCTTACAGCGCCTCGGTCAGTCCTATCTGTTACAAACTTAACTACAGCTTAAAGTTTATTCTGGTTCTTGCAACCGACCTTATGGCAAACTGACTGTCCCATAGTATCGCTATTGTCCTATTCCTATAGTTTCTTTTTAATTGTATGGCATAGTAAACGATTATTAGCCTTGTTTTTGGCTAGCAATTGTCGTCCAACTTTCAATGAAAATGGGGATCAGTTCTGCTGTCTTTTACCACACGATAAGCGGCAAAGGTTAGGAAGGTAGGCAGGAAATAAGAACTGATAGTTCTATCGATAGTATCGAATTTTATTCCAGACACTAACGAAAATATCGAATCACGGCAATATCGATAGTTTTGCAGCTCTATCCGAAACTTGAAGAGAGCGGAGTAGAGGGCAACACCTTGTCTGAAGCCACGTTCGGTATCAAAAAGCAAAGAGAGGTTCTTTCCAATAGCGGATGTTACGAGTGGGGTTTCATTCTGATGAAAATAAGCCGATAATATGATTTTTATAAAAAAGTAACTTTTTACACATTCAAAATTTTCAAAATGATAACCCTATTAAAACCCGCACAAAAAAACTGCGAGAATTTGAATTGGATAGAGATGATACCTGCCTGCACCTGATCTTGCCTGAGCATTACATAACCTTGCCCATCGTCACACCCACTTAGCACGAAACTAGTTAAGAGCATTTTGTTTCAGTTCTCTGTTGACACAAACAGAAATCGAAACTGCATGCTAAACGAATGGAACTAAAGAGAACATCAAAAAGTAGAATAACAATCGCAAAACCAAACACGTGACTCCAACAATGTGCAACAGAGTGTTTCCCCCCATATCGTTGTACCCCTCCAAACAAGTCGCCAACCAACCGAGCGGCGTCTTTAAAATGACACAGAAAAACAAGTTAAATGAAAAAAAAAGAACCTAATTGGAATTGCTCGCTTGACAACAATGAACGCGGAGCCGGAGCCGGAGCCGAGTTCCAGTTCAGCGTTTTAAATGACTTTGTTTTTTTTTCTGCTGTGCACATGGAAATTGCATAAACCGAAACCAAACAGAACAATAAACTAAATTACAGAAAACTCAAACAGTTAAACAGTTATCAAAAGAATTTTCAAAATGTATTTTTTTTATTAATTTGTTTCGAAAATAACAATTTGCAGTTTTACTTAACTGCGATCCATTTGGAAGCAGCTGTAAAGCTAAAAATAACATTACATTCACTTAATGCTCAAAGATTACAAAACTTAACTGAAGGTAGTCTCGCTTGGACGTGCCTGTTGATTTTACTAAAGAATCTTACAAGACTCGGTTTTTCGTAGCTTTATTTAAAAGCAAACTGCACAGATTTTTCAAAAGATCTAAGAATCAAAAATATCCTTTCTTATCTTCTTGTCTAAATCTATATGATCTGGTTGAGCTCAAAAGTTTACAATTTTAAAGCTGATAAGTTTTCAGCCTGTTCCACCAGAACCGCGGTCCTTTTACATCAGGCTGTTACCCGGTAACGGGTTGTTAGCTAAGAAGAAGAAGAAGAAGCCTTTTCTGATTATGCTTGACCCATGTTGAAGTGGTGTTTAAGCTGTTTGCTCTGGATACAACTTTGCCGCCCTCCTGGTTATCCAGTAAGAATTTGACCGCGTTTGGCTTGAGGGTTTACTGCTTGCGTTCAGACTGTTGAATGCGTATCTCCAGAGAAATAGTGGTCGGGAATCCGTTGCTTCAAGCTCGTGTTTCGTTCCACTTGTAGTAAACTCCATGTTTGCCTTATACATGTAATGATAACGAAGAGTCCACACTGCTTGTTTACGGTCAGTCACATCCATTGTCCTTCAGAATACTTTTATACCTAAGGTGGCTTGTGTCATATTCTTGGGTATAAGCATATCCTAGAAGCTAGTTGAGCCTTAATAATAAGGTACTGCTGTTGCGGCGGCAACGGGTTCCATGTAATGCAAAACCAGGCACTTAATTGCATCACTGTGTCGCCCTTATAATAGGTGCGTCACGATGTCATAATTCATCGTGATTTACGCATGACGACGATGATTGATGACTCAAAGCGGCATACTAGCCGATATAATGACCAGCTGAATGCCCAGCTCAATTCCAAGACAGTGACGTTGGCCAATAACATTTGTAGAAGCAGTTTGAGGCGCCTCCATCCAAATAATCTTTTATACCGAAGAAGGGGTGATTAGTATGTTTCGTGTTTATGTGTCTGTCATATGAATTAAAGTGCTAAGTAAAGTGGACTGCCATTTTCTTGTCATTTGTCATATTTAGTCGATTGATTAAGGTTTAATTTAAAGAAAAAATAATCAAAATAAAATAGAAAGAATGCATGATTAAAAACTGTGCTGTCATGCTTTTAGTTCATCTGTTTTGATTAAAGAACGTTTAGTACTTATTCTAAGATGTTTTGTTTTTTGTTTTGCTTTTGAAACTCTATAATAACATTCAATTAATTGAATGAATGAATGTTTCTTGTTGATACTTTTTGTGACCTGCTGCCAAGTTCAAAGTTCGTTGTTCCCCAAGTTTGGATTTGGCGCCTTTCGTGTTAGGAGGTTCCCCCGTTTATAGCTGCAATTGTCGGCACTTTTAGACAATTAGCAAACATTTAACAAATCTAATTCGCTCACGCCTTCAAATCTTTAGCATGTTTTTGCTAATTTTGTTACTTATATTAATTTATTGCATTTTATTTTTACCGTCTGATATAATGACAACATTGTTAGAAATTGCAGCTGTATGTGACTGTACTTTTAAAAGTGATTTAGTCTTGAAAGGCGTTTTTATTTAAACTAACGTTTTCTATGTGATAAATAATGATTTATAACAATGGAAAATGACAAAATTAGAACATTTTTTAGTATTGAACCAGTTAAAGCTGATTTACTGTTAAAAAATATTGGTTTTTGCTTAAAACTTCTGAACTGTATTGCATTTATTTAGTTAAAACTTATAACTAAGCGTTTAGTTGTATTTACAAACTATTCAATGGTTTACTTAACCAGGTCTATTGCAAGGGTATTCACAAACGAAAATTCCTATTTCTCAGCTAAAAAACCTTAATTCAATCCAATCGATGTTTCCATTTTTCGACAAAATTTGACCATCAAACATTTGCTTCAATGTAACGATTGTTCGACACTAAAAGTCCCCATAAATCATGAGTTACAATTGGTTTATGTACTAATTGTATCTTATAAACTCGTAAACCAAAAAGGTCTTTCCGCATAATTTTCCACGTAGTGGATGGACTTCTTGAAGAAGATGCCGAAGCGATCATTCGGCATCCTCACGATTGCATCCGCACAGCCGCTATATTTTCGGTTGTACGCACTCTTTTCACTTTTGTTGCTGAGATATTTTCATGGAGAGAAAAAATCTCACGAAATTTTGTAATTAGGTCAGCAATCGCGTTCTCACTAGGCCGATTATGTTGACCATAAACTGGACGTAAAGCGCGAAAAGTTTGCTTAACCAATAATTTGAAGTCGTTCAAGGGAAAGGTGATTCATGATGAATTTGTCACACATTTCTGAATGCAAACAATAATTGAAGACTTGCTGTCACTCTATATGTCAAATATTGGAAAAATAAATGCGCAAAAAAAAAACACGCTTTATATTCGAAATTACCACATGATTTAGTTGTTTTTGAACCTTGGTGAAACGCAAATAAGATTTCTGCCGTTTTAGAGTTTAAACACTTCTCTCATTCAAACAAGAAGATGCTGGTATCGTCCCCAGTAATTTCACGAATCGTACGAATTCCGGTAAAAGGCTTTTACACCATGGATTCTAACGCAGAAATGTTCGTGAGTGCGAGTGAGACGTATGGGTCTGCTGAGTGGCCACTTTTATCGAATATCGCGTGAAAATTACACGAGTTGAATTCCACATGGGGCCCTGCGACGCGTGTTGGCTCTGAATACACACAAAAGGTCTTCCGGCGCGACTGTTTTCAAAACAAAGTGATTTTGTTAATCCTAATCAAATATTTGAGCAATACTTATCGATTGAAAGTTTCCTTTATCGATATTAAACAAGCAATTTGAAGGCTGTTAGATTGGAAATGTTTAAAGGCTCTCAAATGCTTAGCATGCTTAATGGAAACCCTTTTCAATAACTCGATAGTACTATCGATAGTTTTGCAGCTCTAATTAGTGTAGCCTTATTTCTTAAGGTTTTCGTAAAAGATTCACTGCTCATCTCTAGTCACAATACGTTGGGTTGTACTGAAGCTACACTCTTTTTTTCAATAAAACCAGAAAACAAAAACTTCACTCAAATGATGATAACGCTGTGTAAAACTAGGTTTTCTTGAAAGGTGTCTTAACTTTGAACAAACCACCAAATCGAATGTCCCTTGAATCATTCATGACAAGCGAGCTGTTCATCTTCTATTGGCTGTTTTTGGAGATACCAAAGGGCGTGATGGTTTAGTTACCCAAATAAAAGCCTTTCCTAATAGAAATATTATCTATATATATACTTACCTTCTTGCCCGCATATACACTTTATATATCTTAACAGTTTGATTGTCAGGCCTATCAACAGCTCTGAGCACTTGTCATGTTTCATTTCCATTTATTTATATATATATTTAATTGATGTTTTCTATTTCTTCTTGTTCTTTGCTCTTTTTTTTTTTATTAATATTATTATTTATTAAATGATGTGTGCAGTCACATGCATGACACTATCATATGACAGTTTATAATTAATTATAATGCCCTGTTTGAAGTTAAAGTCTAATGAAAATCAACTGAGAGACTTGTGGGTCACTCTACTACTTGGGAGACTGTACCCGAAAGCGGCTAAAACTATAGAGCATCTATTATATCGTTTGGCGGCAATTACAACCCACACACGTTTTCATATGAAGTTCCAAAGTCAAACTCAATTGCATTGCAATTATTTGCATAAATTTTGTTAAATTATGTAACAACTTGTATTAATTTATTACTTGTAATCTCTTAAAGCGAAACAAGGCACGCCCACTTATAGTTTATAAAACGATTTGTAATTAATACTTTTTATTATTTATTTGTTTATTACTTAAAAGGCGTGTGACATTTTGCTAATGTTAAATGAAATAAGAATTGTTTGAATGCCATTTTTAATTATTGTCGCCGCACCGTGGATCCAACTGACTTTTTTTTCGTCAAAAATCATTAGTTTTAAGGGAGTAAAGAGGGAGTAATAAGCTTACTACTTACACCCTTAGTAAAGTTCGATATTATATACTGCAAATGTCTTATCCTTGCATGTCATGGAGAAATTCCATCTTCTAAATTGTGCTTATTTTTCAATTAATCGTCTACGTCAAAAGTTTCTCCAACTCGCGTATGTACGCTAACTTTAAATTAGACTCAAAACATATGATCAACAGATTTTGAAAATTTTAAGAAGGAGCGCGAGTATTTTTGCTAATATTTCCTCTTCTGGGCCGTTTTCTAATCAAATTTCAGAGTGAAAAGTTAATCTAATCAATGTTGTGAATTGTAAACACATTAAAATGCTAGCCTTCTTTATAAGTATAAAAATTATGTGTTTATTACGTCAATTAAGAATATTGATGATATTCCTGTCCACCTAACAGACACAAACTGAAGAGAAACCTTCCTGCAGACCAAACGAGTATATGGTTAAGTTGATCTCTCACGATCAGCACATTTTAGAGGTGTAAGCATACTCTAATATACATATCGAACTTTACTACTCTACTACTGAAGGAATTCTCTATAACATTTCAATTTTGAAAATATCTTTACTCTCTCAAAGCTAATGATTTTTGTCGAAAGAGAAGTCAATTGAATCCACTGTGCGCCGTTGCATTTGCATTTTATTTCAACATTGTAATTTTTGCGTTTCGCTGTTGTTGTTTTAATTGATCAATATTTGTAATTACGTGCCTGCAATAATTGTTTATTATAAAAAAAGAACGGGGTTAAAGTCAATTACAAATTGGGGTTTTTTCTAGGTTCAGTGGTTAAGCGCAACTCGATGTATTAAAAAAGCTGTTGCAACAAATGTACGTGCATTAGCTCAATATCCTTTTTAAAGATTTAGGAATTTTGTGAATTCACTTTTAACTCACAAGAAAAATGTACGCTTTAAAGGCAATTTGTGATACAAACTTCTTGTTCTTCTTCTCGTGTAAAACAGCTTCGTATCCTCCCTAAATAACCGCTCTATGATTTGTGCAAAATATTCGAATAAAACTTATATTCTGCGCTTATTAAAATTCCCTACACAATGATATAAGTTTCACCCATATTTGTTTCCATATAGTTGGTGTAAAAGGGGTCCAAAAATTTTCCTTAGCCTATTTATATAATTGATGTATTTTTGAAGCACAGCACATTTCACTGTTTTTTTTTTTGAATAGCCGAAGAGTGTAGTACGCTCACCCACTAAACCTACTACCTACTCTCCGCTTCCCTCTCAAGGTACGACCGCTAAGTATTACTTCTCGGGAGGAAGAAGGCATGAAGCTAGAGTTAGCTAGTGTACTCTGTTCCTGGTTCTTCCAACGGGGACATTGAAGACCTTTCTCGTAGAAGCTTCTCTATCTCATTTAAATAGAAGTCCGTTTGTCCGTTCTTTCTTATCACTCACGGGCACATGTCCGGAATCAACCTTCTAGTCGTAGCACCGTTGGAGAAGGTTTCCCCTACCATCCCGCCATAGTCGCCTTTCGACGAAACGGCTGCGGCTCCTTGCAACGGGACTCGGTTGTTAGCAGATCCAAAGATCGGCCATACCAGCAACTACAAACGCAGCATCTTCGGAAAAAGTACGGTATGCACAAATCACGCGAGGGCGCTCCTGTATGCTGAATCAGAGCCGCGGCTGCTAATGCGTAGAGCAAGATAGAACGCACCATTTTTCCTAAGGTAGCAAGCTTGCCAGGCGCCTCCAGTGTTCGCCATTATGACCAAGTTCAAGATTCATTACTTTCACCCTCTTGCCAAAAATCATGTCAAAAAAGAACTAGAAAGAAAAGAAGTGGGAGCGAGAAGTAGATTGTGTTCAACAATTGCCTTGTATCGCAGAAGTTTAAGGAATTCTCAGTTACATGCAAAAGTTATAAATGTTGCCGATAATAAGCCAGTTGGCCCCACTGTGCGATGTAGATGAAAATGCTTTACATATTGACGGAATGTAAAACACAACTTGAAAAAAAAGTTTAGTTTTTCTTGCGAATTCAAACATATCTATCATAGATCTTGCATCAAATTTCAAATTATTGACTCTTTAAATATCTTCCTTTCGCTTTTCTCACAGCAGCGTATAATCTGTGCAAGTCCAAGTTTCTAGGAATGCTCACAGTTTTTTGGCACGGTTTGAGACGTCACCTTAGGGGAAGGGATGTTGCCTAAATGTGACTTTATTTGACAAGGGGGGAGGGCGTGGGGGTCATAATCTTCAAAATGCCTCCTTGGAAGCATGTAACAGCATAAAGTTTGTTCGTTAGTTTGGTCGATAGCAAAACATTGCGATTCAGCCCAAAACCAAACTTGTTCGCTAGCTTCAAATTTTCGACCTACCCATCTTGCTGCGCTTTCCACATCCGCCAAAAAGTTGCATTAAAACACATTTCTTATACACTTAAACTTCTTTGTATTAAACGAATGCGCAGATTTCATTGTTCTGGTTTTGGAACCCCAAACCAGCAGAGTTCAAGCACCTACTTTTGACATTCATTTATGATAAAGAAAAAGCAGCTACAAACTGCTGCAATGTCGAGACATTCAGAGACGCCAGCATGTCTAGCAAGCACTTTGCCTTATGTATATGTAGTTTACAGATACAAACTGAAAAAATTTGCCATAAATTAATATGTACATAGCTACTTGACCAACTTGTGGCGGGTTTTATAGCATTGTTGTTGCATAATTGAAGACCACAAAAGGCAGCAAACAGTTGCACCTGTATGGCGGCAAATGCAAAAGATACAGCTATTGTATCTGTAAGATACAAACTAGTCAGTCAATCAATTGACTCACATACGTCGGTTATTTTGCACATAAAAGTTCGTGTTTTAACAATTAAACTAAACGTTTTCATTTTCTGTTTTTTCTTTTTTTTTTTTTTTTTTTTTTGTATTTTTAGCTAAAGTGCAAGTGTGAGTGAAACGAGTAGCTCACGGATACTGAGTATCTACCCGTTGCTAACTGTTTAGCTACACTACACATTGTAGTTCGATTTAATTATTTATTTCACTTAAATGGATATGACTCAATTGCAAATGCGTCATTGAAAAAAACAGAAACAAAGAAAAAAAAACCATAGTGCGTGCTGCATGAACATGCATCTAATTGGTATTAATTAGTTGGTGCGTATCTATGTACAAGCAATATGTACATATACTCTATATATATATATATATATTATGTACATATACTCTATACTTCTGCTGGGTGTTGCAATGCATATTCTTTTGCTATAACCTTGCCAGCACATTGTTCTAAGCGTCTTTGTTAGTGCGCAGATACATTTGTATCTGTAAGTGCCGTTTGTATCCATAAGTTTATACAACTTTTGTTCGGCTGTCATGAGCAGCCAATAAATGTTGTCACTACGTTTTAGAAGCAGAATAATCTCTTGCTAATTGTTGAAATCTTACTTGTTTTTTTTTGCAAACTACTTTTGATTTCGTACTGTTAAGGCCGCTAATGTAGAGTTCTGCGACAGCTTGTTACAGATATCGAATTCGACGACATTGATCTTATTGATTTGATGGCCGCTAGACTAACACTGTAGATATTTACATTGCTCCAAATACTTGCCGAGTTCTTTAGGTACTTTAGTGTCCCGTTTATTTAGAATAGAAGTCTAAAACTATGTCTTATGTTGAGACCCCAACTCGAACGCATTCATTTAACTTAGATCCGTCAGTGATGATGCTGGAGGACCAAGCGACCATTCTTCCCTACATGGGATGAGCGTGTTGAAAGATGTATTGGAAAATTCAACCGGTATTAATTTATGTTTCGTTAGTATAGAAGAGTGACCAAAGCAACAATTGTTCTAGAAGTTTGAGTCTCTCAAGCGTATTGCTGACAATAGAGCAGATTCCTCTACTGCGAGATCCAAGGGTTGAATATTTAAAATAGCATCAAGGGCAGCGTTTGGCGTTGTACGAGCCGCTCCTGGGATCAAAAATTGTAAAATTTGCTCAGCTGCAGCAATTTTTAGCTGATGCTGTGGAATATCTGTAGAAACGCTTATTGAGTTTTGGTTTCTAACCCTATGATTTTTAAGATTCCTATAACTTATAGCAGAAGCTCTCTAGAAAAGATCGTTCCCGCAATTGGGAGATTCTATTAAAAGTAAAATTTAGCAGCTCTTTGGCGTTGGGGGTAAAAATGTATCTATCAGTATTGCCTCATGCAGTTTAGTTCTTTGTGCTGAGCTGCGCGCGTTCATATCAACACAAAAGGAAAGTGACTGATGATAACTCCCACATACGAACAACTTAATCAATAAACTCCCGTAAATTTACTTTACAGATATCGAGCTGCGTCAGAGTACACTCTAAAACAAAAGAACTATAACAAAATCGGCATATCAATGTCGTACAAAAGAAAATATTTTACCGCAACATTTACATAGTGAAAAATTAAGTGCACAAACTAAAAAAAGCTAACAAAGTACAGTTAAATTGTATGCCAAACTGGAGCACAAAGTAAACAATCCAAAGATAACCAAAAATATAGTGTATATTTGTCGGCTGTTTATAAGACCAAAGAGATCGCAGCCACATGTCCACACATTGTGAATACATTGAAGAGAATGACAGCGGCAAGCAAAAGTTTCAAAGCGTGAGCGCAAACTCAGTCACAACAACAACAATAACACCAGGAACGACCACGACAACAACAACAAACACGACAGCGATGTCCACAAGTGTCTCAAATGCATCACTGAGTGCGCACGAAGAGAAACAGGATGGGAACGAGAAGTCAGAGCAGCAGTCGAAGAGTGCGCTCTATGGCGATGACAGCTTTGAGTGCGCTTTTGAATCCACCATGGATGACTTGGAGCAAGGCTTGCTAGATGGCTATGAATCCGATTCGGAAGCCAGCGCCGCTGAGCAGTCGAAAGACTCCTCCGCCACCAGTCTGTGTCAGTCAGAGCCAACTTTGCCACCCGCACTCAAATATAATCAACATATTGAGGAGCACATGCTGGAGAGCTTGCCACGAGTCAACTCCTTTGACTTTCAAAGCAGCAGCGGCAGCAGCACCGATGATGAGGACGAGGATGATGATGAGCGTCTGGGTATGGTGGGTGCACTCAACTTAAGCGCCAAGTATACCAAGGCCAGCGATGGACGCTATGATGCGTATCATCAAAGGCCCACATACCTGTTGCCGCCCTACATAGAACGTCGTCGGCTCTCACAATGCAAGGAGGAAGATGATGAGGATGAAGGTGATAAGTCCGTAAGTCAGCTAGCAACTGACTTGTTTAAGTATGAGCGACCTTGCAAGGCGCCGCCGCGTCCGCCCACACCACAGGATGCGGCCTCCAAGGAGAAGTTCAAGGATTTGGAGCGTTTGCGACAGCAATTTATGCACAAAATCGATCGTACGCTTAACATTGAGGATTGTCCGACGGTGCCGCCGCCACCGCCACCACCACCGCCAATACCGGCTACCATCTTGCCGCAATGTTTGAAGGATTTGCTGCAGTCCAGCACGGTGGTAAAGCCAGCTGCAGTCAGCAAGGTAGCATTCGCAACGCCTGCAGCAACAACGCTGATGTTAACGCCGCCAACTAACAATATAGTGCCAGCTGCTTTGCCCATCACGCCCACTACGCCGGTGTCACGCCAACCACCGCCCACGCCATTCTCGCACACAGAACCTACGATCATCAAAGGCAAGTTCAAGGTTACGCGTGCGCAGGAAACAGTCGAGCTGCGTCCCGAGGCCCAGCAGCTTAGCCAGCTGCAGTCTAAGTCCAATTCACAGACCATTAGTTTCCCCTCCAGTTTTGGCGGATACTCCTCGGTGCAGGGCCTCTTTTCGCAGCGTTATGGCAGCAATCGTGCGCCCACTGCTGCGCCACACTTTTCCAAGCATTTCTTTGACACATCGCTGGTGGAGATACGCACACCGGCTCAGAGCAATACATCGCTTAATACCGATGGTCACAGCAACAACCAAAGTCTAAATTGTGATACCAATAGCGTAGGCAATAAGCCAATTGAGCGTGAGCTGGATGAGGTATGGATACGTCGTTTCTCTCCGCTGAAATCACCTGGTGACGTGACGTCGACTCCTAGGTCCGTTACTTTGGGCAGTGCATCTACCATGCCGCGACTAAGGCGTACAGAGAGCGCCACATCTGCCGTATCTCGTCAATTGACTAAATCGGGCTCTGTTTCGGTTTCAGTCTCCGAAGATGTAAGTTGTTTAGGTTAATGGCGTGGTAGAATTTAGAACCATCGATGATTGAAACATTAAGTAAGATGCATCGATGTCCATCGTCGATGGACTCTTTGATGGTAAAAATCGATGGTTTCGTCTGGGTTTGCATCACTAATCTATATATATATATATATATAAATGAATGTCTGTATATATGTCTGAATCCAGTTAACTCGATAACGGCTCGACCGATTAGCGTGAAATTTCTTTTAACATTTTCGTAGAACTTAAGGGAAGGTTTATGGTGGAAATATTGTTCTTAGGCTGAGGAAAAGGACGAAGGGATAGAAAGATATTGATACCATTATCTGGACTTAGTATCTGGGATCGTGGGGTCACCGTCACTTCGTCATAGCTATTCGGCGGTCAACATGGTTTAGTTGTTGGAGAGCCGAATTTGGAGAATTTTTTTGAGATATTTGGGTTTATGTGCCTAATTGTGTGTAATTGGGGACGTCGGGAAGTTGGTTTTGGAAGTGGCATTATCCAGTTAGTAAGCCAGAGAAGTGTTGCCTCCACAATCTCAGTGCACACTGTGCATCCACTACCAGATTTCCGTCTGCATCTCTACAGGAAGACGCTCTAATACTAAATCCTTCAGCCAGACGTTTGACTTTTTGGGAGAACTTCCTAACATCATACCTGTTCTTGCACATCTCGATCTGTTTTCGGTCGAGTTTTTACGTCTGAAAAGGCGCCTCTCCATCATCCTCATTTCCCGACTGTGATCTAGCACAGATCGCCTAGTAGTATATCATGGATTGCGTCCGATTAGCATACATTCAATACGCCCTTTACTTAGATTACAGTACAGTGTATCGATAGTTGCTCTTAAAAGCACTTACAATTTCCCAGTATTTGTATGAACAGATGCTTCAGTTTTCAGTCTCAAGTAGTTTCCACTTATTTCATCTATTATTATTATTACTCTTACAACTACAAGATGTATTTATAGCAGCTCTTTGTTGTATTTGGTCCAATCACAATCGTTTCCCGCTGTTTATTTGATTTCTTTGCAATTTGTATCTACGCCAAATTTGAGAGGTAAACATCGATTTTGCAAACTTTGCACATTTTAGCTATAAACAATATGACTGTCTGTATATCACCTGGACAGCGAGTTATCGTCTAGGGTGCTCTTATCTTTGAGACAGACAAATGACACACACAATTTGTCAACTTGTTGTTGTTATTATGTTAAGTACACTTGGCGAAATACCTACATATAGATACATACTTACTCAGACATGGGAATGAGTACAATATGCAAATTTCCATATACCTCGCTAAATGTATGCTACCTTGGTCTAGGCCTTTATGGCACTCTGGGTCAAACAGACAACAAACCATGACGTCAACACCACACCCAATACAACAAGAGGCAAACGAACAAAGCGAATGAAGCGCGGCGTGTTACGCGCCATAAAACACACAAAAACTCTATAACTTTTGAATTACCCACAAACATACATATTATAATACTTATGTAAATATTGTTTAAATACATGAATATATGTGTGTGTTGTTATAAAGACTGCACTAAACAGCTGATGTCAAATCAAGCGCTGCTTTTTTTTTCTGCCAACTCTTAACGTATTTATATTTAACCCACTTTGTATATTTTTATACTGTTTTTTTGCGGCCCTCAATTTGCCGTTTGATTGAGCTTTGGCTTTAGCCCCAAGCACGTGACTTGACGGTTTCTCCGTGGTTTTGGCCGGTAATGCATAAAGCCAAAAGCGACGACAACTTCGTCGGAGATCACATCTGGTTGAGCTTCATCGTTTTTGTTTGTGAAATTGCCGCTGTAATGGTAGTTGCTAAAATTTAACTAAAATACAGGTGGCTTTTGGCTAGATTTTGTATGTCAGATAAAAGTTGAGATGAGATAAGTTAAATTTGTCTTAGGATTGTTTGTGAAAGTTAACGAATTCAAGTGCAAAACGAGCAAGTTTTATCAAAACGATTTGCAGCTCAAACAACTAACTAATATGTGTGCTTTTTGAGTAGTTTAAATGGTGCCCAAAAGTCCAAGCTAATCGGAAAATGCTGTCTAAACTCCCAACGATTCGGTGGGGGAATTTGTTTTCTATACCCCTGCTCACAGATCTTCTATAATCGGAAATAGTTTAGAAGCAGACATGCTGTCCTAAGAGCACCCTAACCTCTGACCCCAGAAGGCTCACAGTCGAAGATTGATCAGAGGCACTCATTAATTCCAAGAGGATCGGAAGCTTTAGAGTAGACAGAGCAACATTAGAAGAGATAAGGTGGTGAAGGTCATTATAGGATGTGCATAGAAGGACAAAGTTACTGCTGCATCTACTTGGGGATAGAGGGACGAAATTTCTCGTAGTGCGGCAAGGAGCAACAAACCTAAGCTGACTGACTAAGTATGGGGAGTCAACCTCTCCACAAATTACCTTCTTCTTAACTGGCCATAACAACCTGTTATCGGGTTACAGCCTGATGTAAATACATTCTTTCATTGGAATTGTGGTTTCACGTGCGGGGTTCCAAACCCTACGCACAACCCTTTTTAGGCCAGGGGTAGCTCTCGACAGAACCCAGTTTCATTGTTAGCCGCCTCATACCACAAGCTTCGACGTGCTGAGGTGGTATTCTCTAACCCCACAAATTACATTGTAAAGAAAAATAGCCCCCAAGGGTTTTTCTACGATTTCACAAGGTAGGCAAGTGAATTACTATAGAAGCAACCTACTATGGTAAGAAGGTAAGGGAATACTAGGGTCCCAGTTGAGTTCACGAAGCGCAAAACGAAGGAATTGCTATTGGACAGAGTTAATGCAACAAGCACGTTGCGGGTTCCACACACCAGAGCAGTATTCCAGCAAGAAACGAACAAAACCCCTAAAATGGAGTTTGTTTATATAAGGGTCATTTCCAATATATCGCTTCTTGATGACGATATCAGGCCTATTGCATTTTTTTTTTGTCGAAGCGTTAAAGCGTTGGTTGTGTTTGCCAGCGGGTGTTCGGCCTGCTCTGATTAAGAAAATTTTAACCATTTCATTTTGTTCGTGGAACAAACTGCGTAAATTAAATTTGATTTGGCGCTCAGTTGCTGCAATGAAAGCACATCGCCGGTCGGTTTCCATTAGCTCATCGGCCATGAAATAAATTTGATAAAAACTCGGATCGGTATCGGGCTTCAGAAGAAGTAGTGAACCAATTCGATGGTACACTTGAGCTTGCACTTTGAATGTAGTTTTAAATCGAGACTCTCTAACAATTTTTGCTGCTCCGAAATATGGAAACTGCAGTTGTACTTCCGAATATTTTTGAGAAACTGTACAGAAGTACTCCCAACTCCAGACACGTGCGTCAAGAGTGGCGGCAAAACTATTTGTCCATTCGAGCAACACATTCCTGGTGTCTCTCTGCGAAATTTCATTGCATGACAGACATTATCCATTTGCCCAATCACTACATCGAGGTGCGCGCTGTAATCGATGTCTTTGTCGTAATTGAAAGAACCCATTTTCAAATCGGTATACCAGATATCAGTTTAAATCGATTTTCTGCCATAAAACCATTCGTCAAGGGCATTGGAAAACTAACAAGAAGGGAATTTAAATGAAAATTTAGGCAGTTACCCTCTAGATATTTCCAACACACGTCTAATTTTGTAGTTTTTATTGTGAACACAAACTTTTACCTTTGAAATTTGTTTTGTAAAATTGAATTCTAGAAACAGGCTTTTCATGTTTCAAGCAATAAGCAGTGAAAGTAGAATGAATGCGCGAAGAAATATTTCAAATTTCATACAAATTTCTTGCTACTTTTGACCGCATGTTTTCACTCCTAGAATTCGTGTACGAATTCAACATCATTTAACACTTCTTTCTGTTCAAGTAGAAGATTTCCTGGATTTTCACTATTTGAACTTCAATAGTCAGGGTAATCCCCCTTTTAAATGCCAATAAACGTGTAAGCAACTATTCATAGCAACCGTCTTAGCCAGACACATTTGAACCGGTTATTTTAGCACATACACCCACCCTATTATATACACAAACCCAACCCTAGCCAACAACCTGTTGCTTGCGCTGGCAACTAAGAATGAACTGGTTGCCGCCAACAAAATAAGCCCCATCCTCTTTTGTATTTTTTTTTTGCGTATTCATAAATTAATTGATTAAATTCGATTAAAGACACTTACGTACGCCTTTGGCGCTGTTGGTATCGTAGCAGGATTCAGAGTTGGGGTCGAGTGTAACACAATTAATTGAGACGTTGTATTGCGAGTATTGTTACGCCATTGCAATTTTTTTATATATGTATGTGCGTAGTATATTTTTTGTTGTTGTGTCTCTTTCCGTTGTTTTTTTTTTTTTTGCTTTTTCTCCTACTGACACAAATTGTATTTGTAGACAATTCGGCATAATTGCAGGCAGGCAGGCTTGGGCATAGTATCAGAAAACAGATATATGAACACCACAAAAGCTAAATTTGTATTGCATACTTACTTGAGCAAAATATAGCTTGCTTCTGGGGATTCGGTGATTCCTGTATTCAGTGAGCATTGTCAAGCGTTGCCAGTAGGTGCGCGACGGCATTTATTTAACCAACACCCAAGAGCATGTCCATGCAAATTGAAACAAATTCACCAACTAAAATTGTCAATCAAACTAAAAAACGACATGTACGATTTCAGGAACAGGATGGCGTGCGTATGCCAGGATCCAGACCATCTAGTGCGCCAGCGGAACCCAATGCCAAAGCAGCAAAGAAGGCCTACAAAAAGATGGAAAAGGAGCAGCGGTAAGTGGAAGAAATTTGTGCAAGAAGGGATCACAAAGTTAAACGGCATTTAGATAACATGTTTGTAATGTATATTACAAACGTATATAGTTTTTGTTCCGGTTTCAATTCTATTTAAACAGTGATTTTAAAACAAAATTCTTAATTTGGGTGTATCGTCGAAAAGCAGCGTAGTCCTGAAGCACATTGAGGATTGAGGCGAAACCAAGTTGCTGAATGGGATAGCTTTCCGATTGAGCCAAGTGTGAGGGCTGCCAAGTCAAGTGGGAAATTTGTTTACAAAATGATTATTTAAAAAAAATCTTGATAATAAATAAGGTTGGCGCCCTAATGCTGATTCAAAGAAAAAGGGGAAATTTATATATTCATTAATTACTCAAAAATGTGAGTACTTAAAATCCGTTTCAATAGCTTCAACCAAACCCCACGCACAACTCTTTCAAGGCCGGGGGTGGCTCTACAGGTCTCTAAAAGAACCCGGTGTCATTGTTAGTGGCCTCATACGACAAGCTTTGACCTGCTGAGGTGGTATTCTCTAACCCGCTCATGACACGGGGGATGCAATTTGCACTGAGAAAACATACTAGTACTTTTTTATGAACGGCTTCGATAGTTCATACTTGTTTCCGTTTTTGTTAACGTTTCAAGATTCCGTTTATGCTTTAACGCCCTGTTTTTATACCATTAAAATTGATTGTAATAACAAAATTTTCACTGTCTCTTAACAGTCGCCAGGAAAAAGAGCAATCACGTCGTGAAAAAGAGCTACGAAAACTAGAACGCGAAACGGCGCGTCGCAATGAACGTGAGGCGGCAAAATTGGAAAAGTTCAATCGTCACAGCGACAAGATCTCACGCAGTACAGAGCGTGTAGCCGGCTCGAGTTCGCGCTCTGGTTCGCTAGAACGTCGTCGCAGCGGCGAAGATTCACCAGTGCTCAATCAGTCCACGGTGCATGGTATAGCATCGCCCAATCGGCGACCCACCATATTCGATGTGTTTCGACCGCGGGCAAAATCCGATGCAAAGCGACAGAAAGAGAAACATTTGCTGGATCCTTCATCGGCGGATAGTAGTGCCACCAGCAGTACATATTCCGTGTCAGGTGGCGGTGGTGGTGTTGGTGCTGCTGCGACAGTTACTGCTGCAGGCACAGCTAATGCTGGCAACAATGCGGCTAGCGGTGGCCTTATGAATTCCATGAAAGTGGCTATGCAGCACTTTGGACATCGACAGCATCCCGCAGTAACGATAACCAATGCCGATGGCACGGTATCGTCTAAGAATAAGTACAAAGATGGCAGCGCACATCCGCATCAAGGCAGCGATGCTCAGGTAAGAGTCAGCTGACATGGCGTGCGATGGCTAACTAACGGCATTTTTTTATTTTTACAGTATTACCACACGGTGACGGCTGTGCGTCCACAAGCGAATGTGCGCTCGCCCATGACCAAAGTAATGGATCTGTTTCGGCATCGTTCAAATTCAGCGGTTAGTGAAGCGGACAAACGCAAAGCGGTAAGTGTCTAGGCTAAGGTATTTTGCTGTGGGTGCGTGCATAGACTAAACTGTTTAGCCTGTGCACACACCAAACAGCGTTATGGGCAATTTTCTGGCTTAAGTTAAGGGAAATTTTGCACTGCATTTAAGTTGCATTTAAGCAAATTTTTGGATGTATTTAGAATTTGACTGAATATTAATATATTTTTGCAAATACCAAGCTGTCTGGGGAGAACCTACATACCAGTTTCAGCCTTTTATTAGATACAAACAATTGCTATAAATATCAATGAGCAATTTCGATTTAAATTCTGATAGGCTTAATTTCCTTCGTATGATAAGCATTTTTTTCTTTCGCACTTTATTGCTCTTATCAATATAAACGCTTATCTCTAGCGTTGAAAAACAATAAATTAGTGACCTAAGTGTATAATTTTTGCAACAAAAACAAAATATGTATGTGTCATAAGTACAATGCAACGTCATGTATAGTTTTTTGACGAATTTCACGTACGAAATTTACATGCTCTTTAGAAAAAGAAATGTTTGATAAAAAGTTTTCAAATAAAAATTGTGCTAACTTTAACGAAACAGGCATTAAAAGAGGTTTCACAGCAAAATACAAACAAATGTTGCTGCAAATCGTTCAATGTTTTACAGTTTTCCAAGTTAAATCGACTGATAAATCCTTTACTCGAAGAATAATGGTCATTATTCTTATAAATACCGATTACCGATTCTGACAATGAAAATACACCCGACAATTAATAAAGTCTAGGTTGTAGATATGGTCGAGTAGAAAAAAATTTTTTGAACGACAAATAACGGTTTTATTACTTAACACATGAATCTCGTTGATACTCCGTCGTTTTTTAACCGATTTTCCTTACTTAGTATGGTTTAGAAAGGCGAGAGACATACTTTTCTAAATCTATATAGAGTAAGGCTGGTTTTTCGTAACTAAATAGATTTTTCCATTTAATCTAAACTTTTTCAAAAAAAAAAAAACGAATTGTGTTTAACTTTAACCGACATTTACCGCACTTTTTCATGAAAAAAGGTTATATTTTAATACCTCATATCGAAAGTACATTCAAGTCAGATTCAAACGAGAGTTCACATATGAAAATCGAACAAGAATTACCCGAGTTATGAGTTTAAATAAAAAATACTAAAAGTAACACATCGCCTGAAAAGTTCCCTGTCCGACACATAACAGGTGTCACAAACTCAAAACCCATATTATTTTTAGATTTTACCAACCTACAAATGTTAAAACTAAACATTTCATGAAAATCCGATCATAAGTTTTCAAGTTACAGTCATTTTATGAATTTCCCATTATTTTTTTTCATTTTTTTTTTGGATATGTTGCTCTGATACTTTATATTTTAATTCATGTCGTTTGACTCGGAATTGAATTTACTTTCGAAATCAAATGTAAGAACATAACCCTTTGATTTCAAAATCTGCTGCAAATAGCTGCCAAAGTTAGAAAAACGTGTTATACTTGGGAAATTTTTAGTTTGAATTGAAAAAATCCATAGTTAGGTTCAGAAAACCATCTTTAATCCATATAGATTAGGAAAGATATATTTTTACGCTTTCTAAAACATTTGTAACGAGAATCGCTGAAGTATTGTGTATTGCTGTTTTCATGTGTAAAGCAAAACCGTTATTTGTCTATAAAAAAGTTGGGTGGGTTCCCCAGAAATAAGCGACTTTTGAACGTTTGAAGGCATAAATTTCAACAACATTCATAAGCGTTACAAAAAGCAGCCCAAAGTCGATGTACGCGCTCAGTTTGCAGTGTATGCCAACGCCACCAGCGCGTGCTGACATCTCACGCACACACACACACACACACACACACACACACATTTGTACACACAACAACAGGTGATCGCGAACAGCTGCTCGCACTCACTATAAAGCTTGTTGCGGCTTTCTTTCGCTCTCTCCGCCAAAGCGCTCTCTCCGCCAGAGCGCTCTCTCTCTCTCTCGCTGTCTTTTTCTCCACACTCAACTTGTCTTACGTTTTTGGGCTTTGCGGAAAAGTCACAGCAGACACCTACAAGCGCATTACGTATACGCCGCATTGTCGTCGCTGTCGTAAATTTTGCTGTTTTCTTCTTTCGCACGCTCAGCTTGTGTTTTCATTTTCAATTGCATTTCAAATTGAACGGTTCGGGAGAGCGCGCATTTTCGCGTTTCATCAATTTGGAAGCAAACAAAACGGCATTTGTTTTTTTTTTGGGATTTTTTTAATCCTCAAAAAAGTTTGTTTTTCGCTTTTATGTCGCAGATAAACAAAATTAGATGCGCTCGTTGTGAAATATAACATTAAGTTTTAATTTATTGTGCGTGTGTGTGAATAGTTTAAAAAAAAAAATTAACATAAATAACAGAAAATATCGAGCCGGATAACGATATATTTTCAAAGGTGCCATAATGAGAAATATCTTCGAATAAATGTTCTAAAAAATTATGCGTATTTTAAAGAAAAGTGCTACAAAACTTAGAAATTAGAACCACTGTTCGTATTTCCTCACGTTTTACTTTGATTTAACAAATGCGCTTACTTGAGAATATTATGCGTGTTTGTTCCTAATGCAGATTTCGTTTACGTTCTATTTCGTTCCTTGTAATATCGTATAATTTTTCCACGCCTATTTTGTATTTCCTTTCGATTAATCTTTTGAAATCTTAATTAGTTTGAATATTCAATTTTCATTAAAAAAAAGTGCTTAATCGGAAGCCTTGCTGACCTTTTACCTAGAGATTAAGCGCGTTTCGCGTCAGTATGAGCTTAAAAATAAAAACTTAAAAACTGGCAAAAAATGTTGTGCTGGAAAATATTATTTTCTTTTAATTAAATAAAATTGCATTTATAAAAAAAAAACATCAAATTTCATTTCTGGAGCACACAAATTTGTGAAATGAAAAATATCAAATATTTTAAATGCCACAAAAATCTTATACCAAAAAATTTAAACAAAAAATGTATATAATTATATTTAAAAATTCAGTTATTATTGAAGAGTTTATAAAAATATGATTTAATTATGTCAAAATTAAAAAAAAATACTGCACATAAATAATAAAAAAAAGCAAACTAAATAAAATATTAAAATTTAAATAAAAGCAAAACTAAAATTTAACAAAATTTACATTTTTAATTATTATTTAAATTTAAAAAAAATTTGCATGAAAATAAAATGCAAAATGAAAAAATATTGAAAAGAATTCAAGAAGGAAAATCTAAATAAAAGTTCAGGAAAAACACAGTCTTGACAGGATAAAAACGGCCGCAAGCCGTGCTCTCGATCCCAGCCTTGTTTGATCATTAGCTGCATCCCACGATTTTTCGCTGAGATGTTGAATTTTTGTAACTTTTTGGCAGCCAAACCTTTGGTGAGCTCGCCTAGTGGAGTCTTGAAAATTTCTTTGGCATACTTCGCAATAAAATGGCGTTAGAGCGATAATCGTTGCTTCAGAAACACTGCAATCAACATGCTCCTCCATGCCTTGCGCACTTTCGAGCTATCTTACAATACTTGCATGTAGCATTATTACCACTCTTGTCTTTTACTTGAACATCTGCTCCCAGGTTTATCAGAAACACTTGCCATTTACTTATCATTAGGACTGCTAAAAGGCATTACTTAACGAATAAGTGTGTTCGGAATTGGCAACCAGAACAGCAAAACCATTCCATTCCGCATTCGACATTCAGAATCGGCAACCAGAACAGCAAAACCATGCCATTCCGCATTCGACATTCAGAATTGCAAACCAAAACAGCAAAACCATTTAATTCGACATTCGAAATTGAAAACCAGAACAGCAAAACCATTCCATTCCGTATTCGTAATTCGGAGTCAATAACCAGAACAGCAAATCCATGTCACCAGAACAGCAACATTATGCCATTTTGCATTCGACATTCGAAATCGAAAAGCGGAACAGCAAAACCATGCCATTCCGACATTCGGAATTGAAAACCAGAACAGCAAAAATATGCCATTCCGCATTCGACATTCGGAATCGAAAGCCAGAACAGCAAAACCATTCCATTCCGCATTCGACGTTCGGAATCGAAAACCAAAACAGCACAACTATGCCATTCCACATTCCAACATTCGGAATCGAAAACCTGAACAGACCTGAATATTCTTTTCACTGGTTGCTTTAGAAGTGTATTTGACAAAATCGCATTGGTAACGAACTTGTTAGCAAGAGTTTCAAGTGTCCAATTTGAAATGTTTGGCATTATTGGAAATTTTGACGTACTAGTTTTTGAAATATGTATGGGAACATTGTGAAACATTGGGCAAGGTCAGCAGAAGCTTCTGCTTTTTTTCTTCTTTTTCATAAAATGCTGCCTAGCTATAAAAAAAAGTAAAGCAACAAACTTGCTTATGATTGCTATATGGAAAACTGACAAATATGTATATATAATTTTACAGTTGCATCTAATAAAATTTCACGCTATGAATTTCTAAAATTTTGCGCAATTTTGTTGTGAATTTTTAATTTTCAAGTTCATTGACGGCTTCTGCAACAGACAAGACAAACAGTCGATGTTTTTTTTCTTTTAAATATTTATAAATTTATTTATATATAATCTAGAATTCTAATTTATATCATTTAAAGCGAGAAATGTATGGAAATAAGCGTAGAAAAAGAAAGCAAAAACAAATGAAAGAAACAATTTGTGTGCAAAACAAGCGTCAAACATGTGATGTGTCATGTGTGTGTAAGTGTAATGTATCTGTGTGTGTGTGTGTAATGTATCTGTGTGTGTGTGTGTGTCTGTCATGTATCTGTGTGTGTGTGTGTCATGTATCTGTGTGTGTGTGTGTGTGTGTATCTGTGTGTGTGTATCTGTGTGTGTGTGTATCTGTGTGTGTGTGTGTGTGTATCTGTGTGTGTGTGTCATGTATCTGTGTGTGTGTGTGTGTGTATCTGTGTGTGTGTGTCTGTCATGTATCTGTGTGTGTCTGTCATGTATCTGTGTGTGTCTGTCATGTATCTGTGTGTGTGTCATGTATCTGTGTGTGTGTGTGTGTGTATCTGTGTGTGTGTGTCATGTATCTGTGTGTGAGTGTAACGTATCTGTGTGTGTGTGTAATGTATCTGTGTGTGTCTGTCATGTATCTGTGTGTGTCTGTCATGTATCTGTGTGTGTCTGTCATGTATCTGTGTGTGTGTAATGTATCTGTGTGTGTGTGTGTCATGTATCTGTGTGTCTGTCATGTATCTGTGTGTGTGTGTGTGTCATGTATCTGTGTGTTTGTGTCATGTATCTGTGTGTGAGTGTGCTTTTTCACTTATGAATTTTTTTATATTTTATGCGCTGCTCTTAAGACACTTATGTTTTAAGCCATTTTTTTAGTCGCTAATTTGTTAAATGTCTTAAGTACGCATTTATTTTGTTCGTTTCGATTTGTTGTTGTTACTTTTCGTTAAGTTTTTTTTTTCCTTTCATGTCTGTTCAGTTGAAGTGTTTGTTTTGTGTGTAGGCATCTGTACATACAACTAAGTATACATACATAAATATCATGAATAAACTTGTTCAAAAATGTATATTTACGTATTTCATGTGATAAGTTGTGCAAACAGCCAAATCTTCAATTAAGTACATTATTGATCGAGTTGTAGGGTTAGTATTCTGGAATTTCTTATTGAATATACGATATTTAGGTAGGTTTTTAGCAGGGATTAAAACCGTAATCGTTAACCAAAACAACCGAAAAAGTAAGCGAACTGTAACCGAAATACATTTTTCTTTAGAAAGCCCGATAACCGTTATTTTTCCCAAATTATCTAATTGAAACCGATATATTTATATCGGTGAGGTTTCACTCTTTTTACTTGTTGTGCTTGACATTCTGTCATTCTGTGAAGCATTTGCATCTATATACGTCGTAGATCTGCAAAACAACCGATAGTACTATCGATATATCGATGTTTTTTTGTTCACTATCGATAGCTTACAAACACGCTGTGGCTTAGCAAGGTAGGAAGGAAAAAAACCGATAGTACTATCGATAATATCCAATTTTTTCGAAACGATGGTACAACGTTACTTCTTAGAGAATACCTCCTCAGCAGTTCAAAGCTTGTCGTGTGAGGCGACTAACAATGACACTGGGTTCTTTCGAGAACAGTAGAGCCACCCCAGGCCTTAAAAGGGTTGTGCGTAGGTTTTAGGACCCACCACTTAAAACCACAATTCCAATGAAAGAATGTATTTACGTCAGGCCGTAACCCGATAACACGAGTTGTTATGGCTAGTTACGAAGAAGAAAGATATTTTAAAAAGTAGTGGCTAATTTCTACATAGATAAACGGACGTGTCGCTTTACCCTTTGTCTTGCACGCCCATCCCAGATAAGTGTCTCTGCTCAGGAAAACGCCTCTGATCCAACATTTCGGATTAGTTCAAACAATCTAGCTCAGAATAGAATTGGGCATTCTTCTAGGAATATCGAAGATCAAAGAATTGCCAACTAAATGTGCTGCTAAAAAGTTTATTATAACTTTTACGTACGTAGTCAAATCGACAATTGCAAGATATGTACGTTGAAAGCGTCATATCTAGGAGACTTTTACCATGGAAAACGGTTGAAAACGTGGAGAAATCGTACCGTTGTATATCGAAAATGGCACGGCAAAGTGCGTTCCGAACGAAAAATTTATAGTGTCTGATAAACTCAGCAATACCAAACGTCCAAATAAACCGAGTCCCTGGCATTCTGAGCAAAATATCGCTGGCGTTAGGTTCAGTGTAAGATCAAGTCGACGTCGATCTGCGCATTTAGGCATCCCATGATCCGGATTGCGCAAAATGTTGTGTCGAAATGGCCGAGAATGACGTTGATTTTTGGCGCGTCAAATCATAATGTACGATGGAGGAGAAAACAAACGAAATGACCGCTACTACGCTTCTTAAAACTAATCAAAAATTTGGTACAGACTGTCGGGACAGTGGTATACCCCCACACAGACGTACATGATCCGACCGCTCCCCGAGGCATTGCTAAGAACTTTTGGCCATTGAATTTATGGTCTGCTACGCCTCTTTTTACCTGTAACATAGTGCATTGCACAAATCTATAAAAAAAAGTGCGGTGTAAGTTTGGGGGGCATGTCCTGAGTTTAAAACAGAGTTTTCGTATTGGAAATGGCCTCGAAAATGGGACACCAAATCTAAGAAAATGTTTCGATCGCCAACCAGGATGTTTTTTTAAGTCATTGTTATAGAATTCGTTTATTTCATCTTTACGAGAATCCTCGCCAAGCACAAAAGCTTCAATAGAACGAAAAACTTGCCTGAATCTGTCCCGAATCTAATGTTGAGAGATCATAGAACATGAGCGTGCACTTCGTAATACATTTTTTTGTATTTATCTTTTGAATCGGAATTGTTATTCCAGCGTTTGGGCATTCTTGCTTATCGCTTCTTCGATATCAAATTTTTTAACCACAGAAAGAGCCCTGAATTTGGAAGTGAGAGGGTATGTATCCAATGTGCTTCACTCACTCTCGTCATTTACGACCGTGAGTGCGAGTGCGACGTATATATATATATAATATATATATAGCGTGAAAATAACCCGGGTTGAATCCCACATGAGGGATTTCGACGCTTGTTGAGCTCTAAACACACACAAAAGGTCTTCCGGCGCGCCTGCTTTCAAAACAGAGCAAGACTTTTATCGAAAAGTTTTCTTTATCGATTAATCAAGCAATTTGAAGGCTGTTAGATTGGAAATGTTTAAAGGCAACAATATAATTAAGAGAATTCTTCAAATATCATGTCTTGGTTTTTTTCAAATTGTCAGCTGTTTAGTCAATTGTCTCATCCAGTTCAAGAGGTACCAAAATAGCACTAGCAACTCAAAAGTCCCACAGCTGTTGGCAAATACCAACGAAATGGTAACATTTGTTTAAATATCAAAGAAAGAAAGACTCTTTAGATAAATTATGCGCAAAAAAAAAACAACGACTATCAATAAACAACTGCTTCAAAATACCCATAATACCGCTTGGTCTGCAATTTTCCCCAACGGCTATGATTACTTACTGTAGAAGTATAAGACCCTAGTGATAAAGCCGCCATAAACCTTTCAGACAGTGCTATCAACTCAGTCGTAGTAGTTGGGTTTTTTTGTTTTTTTTTTGTTTTAGAAATCATTTTTATCTTAACTTTAGGCAAATACTTAAACAGTGTAAAAAAAACGAATTTAATTTAGAGTACAAGGCTGGGCAAAAAGATAAGATATACTGAGTAAATATTTGCTCAAAGGCAATAACAATGTAAAAATTTATATAATAAATAATAGAAGTTGTTTGTTATGAGAAAATATAATAAATGAGTTTTGTTAAAACAACAAATCGAAATGTTAAACAAATAAATGTGCTATAAATACAATTATTTTTAGGCTTCAAGCCAAGCCAATTAATTATAAATAAATCAAAATTAAATCTACTCTAAAAACACACACACATGGAAACAACTTTCTCAAAGAGATACGCCCACTTGCCGCCTTGCTTAGAAAAAGCGAAGAAAAACGGAAGTGAAATTTCATTTAACGCTCACATAATGCTAATTGCGAGAGCTCTCTCTCTCCCTCTCTTAAAATAATAAGAATACACAGCAATAAAAAACACAGTGTACGCCCGTGTCAAGCTGGGCAAATAACACTACACAACAAAAAACTAAATTCTTAGCCAAAACTTGACTGTTATGGTAAACTTGAGTTGCCTTCGAAGCTGAAAATGGTTTTCTTTTGTCTAGCAAGGTTTCGCGTTACAATAGTCTACAAAATTCCAACAAAAAACAGTGTACGCCCGTGTCAAGCTTCGCAAATAACACTACACAACAAAAAACCAAGTTCTTGGCGAAAAACTTGACTGTTATGGTAAACTTGAGTTGCCTTCGAAGCTGACAACAGTATTCTTTTGTCTAGCAAGATTTCGCATTACACTAGTCTACAAAATTCCAACAAAAAACAGTGTACGCCCGTGTCAAGCTGGGCAAATAACACTACACAACAAAAAACCAAGTTCTTGGCGAAAAACTTGACTGTTATGGTAAACTTGAGTTGCCTTCGAAGCTGAAAATGGTTTTCTTTTGTCTATCAAGGTTTCACGTTACACTAGTCTACAAAATTCCAACAAAAAACAGTGTACGCCCGTGTCAAGCTGGGCAAATAACACTACACAACAAAAAACTAAGTTCTTGGCGAAAAACTTGATTGTTATGGTAAACTTGAGTTGCCTTCGAAGCTGACAGCAGTTTTCTTTTGTCTAGCAAGATTTCGCATTACACTAGTCTACAAAATTCCAACAAAAAACAGTGAACGCCCATGTCAAGCTTCGAAAATAACACTACACAACAAAAAACCAAGTTCTTGGCGAAAAACTTGACTGTTATGGTAAACTTGAGTTGCCTTCGAAGCTGAAAATGGTTTTCTTTTGTCTATCAAGGTTTCACGTTACACTAGTCTACAAAATTCCAACAAAAAACAGTGTACGCCCGTGTCAAGCTGGGCAAATAACACTACACAACAAAAAACTAAGTTCTTGGCGAAAAACTTGACTGTTATGGTAAACTTGAGTTGCCTTCGAAGCTGACAACAGTATTCTTTTGTCTAGCAAGATTTCGCATTGCACTAGTCTACAAAATTCCAACAAAAAACAGTGTACGGCCGTGTCAAGCCTCGCAAATAACACTACACAACAAAAAACTAAGTTCTTGGCGAAAAACTTGATTGTTATGGTAAACTTGAGTTGCCTTCAAAGCTGACAGCAGTTTTCTTTTGTCTAGCAAGATTTCGCATTACACTAGTCTACAAAATTCCAACAAAAAACAGTGAACGCCCATGTCAAGCTTCGCAAATAACACTACACAACAAAAAACCAAGTTCTTGGCGAAAAACTTGACTGTTATGGTAAACTTGAGTTGCCTTCGAAGCTGATAACAGTATTCTTTTGTCTAGCAAGGTACACTAGTCTATAAAATTCCAACAAAAAACAGTGTACGCCCTTTTCAAGCTTGGCAAATAACACTACACAACAAAAAACTAAACTCTTAGCGATAACTTGACTATTATGCTAAACTTGAGTTGCCTTCGAAGCTGTCAAGAGTTTTCTTTTGTTTAGCAAGATATCACATTACACTATTTTTTTGCCCAATTTGTTCCCAGCAAATGGAACAACTGATTTAAGAAAAATCTTTTCTGTAAAAAAACCTTTTTGACAACAGCTCAACTAAAGACTAGAGAGCTGCTGTTCTGTCGGTTACACTTCACTACTGTACAGTGCTGACCAAGCACAGTACTTCAGTGTCACGCTGGCAGCAATATTGCTACAGTGAAAACTGTCTACATTGGACACCATTGGTTCGAAGACATTTGTCCAATATAATATAAAAAAAATATATCTATATATATAAAAATGAGAGTCTGTATGTATGTCGGAATCCAGTGAACTCTAAGCCGGCTCGACCGATTAGCGTGAAATTTGTTTTAACATCTGCGTTGAAGTTCAGGGAAAGTTTGGTATGGTATGAAAATATGCATAATTTTTAGGTATAGGTAGAGAAAAAGGATGAAGATAAGATAGGAAGATATTGATGCCAATATCCGCAGCTGGATTTAGTATCTGAAAGAGAGTGAGAAAGAGGGAGAAGGAACACGGGAAGGAGAACAATAAGAAGAATTTGATCTATCTCGAATGGGACACGGGGGTTGGCGAGCAAAGCGAGCAGAGGGCAGTGCGCCCTATTTTCGGTACAAAAAAAAAAATTTCTATCTATTTTGGGCAAAACAAAGTTAGCCGGATTTGCTAGTATTGAATTTTTTTCCTGTCGACTGGTTTGAGGCTCATTATGCCGATATTTATCGCAGCTTAATTCCACACACTTAATTCTAGAGGTCTCAAATTCGAAACAATGAAAAAAAAACGTTTGCCGAATTCGAAATCAAAATTGAACGAAAAAGCTTTGTGCTAGCAAAGCGTCTAAAAATTGGCTCAAATTTGTTGCCTAGTGTAATTGTGCATTTCAACCATTAATCTTCTTTGTTTTCTATTTCTGTGTTATTTTCTTAATTAATCATTTGTCAGTTCATTTCCAAACACATAATTTGAGCAGAAACTGCCATTTATGCACTTTATGGCAACACCTGCTTGTCGCAGCTCCGAACCCCCTTAAGTTTTCATTTAGTCGTTATTCCAGTATTCCATTCTATCTATCTCTTAGTGTAGAAATATTTATGAATTTTATTTTTGCAATTCTGGTTCTACATACATGTACAGTTGAGGTCAACTACTTAACGGCGCTGCTTTGTCTGCTCTCTGCTAGACATGGTTATGTCTAGTGTCTATGCTCTATGTGGACCTAGACCTGCTATGGTGACAGCAATTAAGACAACTTTTGAGTCTGTTTCGCAGCTAACTGGTAATTAAAGTTTTGTGATTTATAATTACTAATTGGAAATGTTTTGTTTGAGTAAATCCCATGTTTGAAGCGCTGCGAACATATTAAGAAATTAGTGTGACGTCATGGCATTTTAATTGATTGAATCTAACGAAATGCGCAATGTATGAAATAAATTTACAATCTACTTAACGGGAATGGACAATTTGTGAAGTTTGCGGAACCCAATAAGTAGGTATAGTCAGATATGGCGTCAAGAGTGAGTTTTGGGCTCGGGCTGTACTTTTTATAGCGGATATATTGGAAAAAAGGCGATCTTTCATTTGCAACTGGATACAGTTTTTAGTTTTCCGTAAAAGATAAGATGCGTGTAATCCCATTAATTCAAATAATGTTCCCGAGTAACATGAGATTAGCTGATTTCGAAATGGCGAAATCCAGGTAGACCAAAACCACCTGAGAAACATTGAATATTCAAATTACTTTAATAAGACATACATACATATCGTCTTGATCGGCAGTAAGGTTACCGAGTAACATGAGATTTTCCGACTTCGCACCACTCGAAATCTCGAATTTTTTTGAACAACACAGCCATAATTCCAAAATGGTGCTAAGAAATCCAAATCGGTTTCCGGATTCGAAATCAACGAACCCAAATTTACTGGAAATGGTATGTTTTGTACATGGGCCCTTCATTGAGGTCAAATTGGTTATATAGTGTAATTAGGAAAACTTCTCAATAGGTAAACATTCCAATTGGACAGCAGTTACAGTCGGATCGACTTTGTGAAAAGAGACTTAAAAGTATCTACTTTTATGCCTTTTTTACCGTATGCTGGATTTACTGTTTATGGGGTCAAAAGGGTTATCTCACTTTCTGGCACTGAGTAATTGTCAATTGATAAATAGTTTTGGTAAACCAGTCGTTATCGCTATAGCAACTGTCATAAGTTTCTTGGCTCACTCTAACTAATAGGTTTTAAGCAGAGTTCGCACATATCAGTCAACGCATATTTTCAATACGCTTTCCTTACTGAAAAACCGGAAAAAATTGTGTTAACTCGGTTTCGCTCTGAGCCGAACACTTTTTCTCGCTGCGCTTGCGTCCTCGGTATTGTGTTAATGGCTGAGCAAAAGTACATTCATTTTATGCTTATACATATGATTATATGAAAACGTAATGCTAGTTAATACAATGTTTCTTTTCATCAACAAGTCTGCTATATTTTTAACTACACAATTTTAATTACACAATACTTACAACAAAGTTCTGTTTTTCCGTTTGTACCTTCATTGCTTTAGACTTCGTGCCAAGGTTCCGTTGCGTTGGTACTAGAATGTACATTTCTGGTCTCGTTTCCTCTTTTTATTTCCTTCTCACTTCGCTACTTGAGCAACACAGAGATCGTGCATGCTTCTGACGAGAGAAGGCACACAAGCTCACAAGTCAAGTGTGTACACCAAAGACCTTTTGCCAGTTTTTTATCTTCAAAGTGGTCCTGGAAAAACATGAGCGAATAGAAACCGAAAAAATGGTTTTTGGTTGATCATTGACCTTTTGCGCAGCAAACCAGGCTGCATGGGTTTTCCCATCAATTCATTGTGTTCTGCAAAAACTGGTATGCGCTGAAAAGGTTGACGATTATTTGCGAGCCTCTGGTTTTCTGCCAAAAACCATTAAGTCATTGTCCTATTGCCATAATGTGCAATAATAATATTCTTAATTAATTTATATAGTTTGCATAGTTTCTCGAATTGCAAGCCTACTAATTATTTTCAATGATGTCTTTGAACTTGAACCTTCGGACGAATTCCAAAAGCCAATTTTTTTACACTGTTAGTAATTAGCGCTAATGACTTTTACAATTTGTTTGCTTTTGAATTTTGTTGCATTTGTTTTATTTGTTGGTCTGTTGTTTATGTTTTTACTGACTGCTTGCAAGTACAATGGCAAATACAATTTGAATGGACGATTTTTATAAAAATTTCCACACAAATATTGACAATAAAATTGTGCAATTGAACAGTTGACTAAATATATATAACTATATACATTTCGAAAATATAGTAAAAAGGCGCAAAAATATTCTACTTATGGCTATAAATACACTGAAAATATTGTTGTAAATTAATTGAAATTATAATGCCAACGTGTTTGTGCCTAATCGTCTCAGACGAACAACACACATATATGTACATATGTACAGTCTTTTATATTGAGTATATTACATACATAGTCACAATTCGACATTTGTTTTAGTTTTTCAAAATTTCCACATATTTAGGCATATACGAATTTTAAAACGTGCCGTTGACATTAACGTTTTGCCTTATACAAATCTTAATGGTTTTGTTTGTATGGCAAATAATAAGCATACGCCTTGTTGTACATACTTAAGAGACTAATTTAACTTTTGCACATTTTTCACATACTTTGTGTGATAGACTTTGTTAAATGTTCTTTTGCTAAAAAGATTCCGATGGTTTTGTTACAAGCTTATTATTTAACTATTTTACACTTTGAGTCTTATAACACTATGCCACAAATTTGAACCCCACAAAATGCCTATGACTAAAACATAACATTTCCGTTAAATTTCGGGTCGCTGATTTCAAATCCGTAACCGTTTTGAGTTATCTAGAACGGTTTGCGAAATATTGCTATTTAAAAGTTCGAACTCAAATTTGAGATTTCGAAATTAGCTATATCAGCAAATCGCATATTACTCGAGAGCCTTACGGACGATCGAGCTGATTAATAACTTGAATTAAAGGTTCCTAAGTGTCGCTTCAATGACCCTCTGACAGTTTTGGTCCATCTTAACTCAATTGTGATAATTTTTCATTTACAAAATAATTTTTGAAATCATTAGCTTGTGTAGTCAATTACCTTACATAGAATTTGTAGTTTATCCCAATCACTGGTAAGGTTCCCGAGATATGTGAGTTTACCTAACTTTGCAACTTTCGAAAACTCGAATTTTTGAAACAGCAATAATTCAAAAACCATTCTGGATAACTCAAAACGATTTCCGAATGTGAAATCCGCGACCCCAAATTTACCGGAAAAGTGTGTGTTACTCGTGTTTTTTTTTGGTACGGAAATTTAAAAAAAATGTCGAGCGTGTCATTTTTTCGATATGCACTAATAACTGCTCCATTTCGCTACCGATTTTGCTTAAATTGGTGTTGAAATGCTCGCAAAGAATCATTTTATCGAAACTTTTTTTATATATTTTTTTTGGAGTAAAACAAAAAGAAAAGAATTTTCAATACTCGAAAAAAAATTTTGGGTAACTTGCAATCGAATCAAGTTAGACCAAAACTGTTTCAAACACATTGATTTGATATTAAATTACCTTCAATTAGATTTGCTATTCATCTTGATCGGTAGAGGGCTTTCATAGATATATAAGATTTTGTTAAGCCGATACTTTCTGTATTACTGTTCGGCCTTTGCAAGAACACGAATGCGCACTTGGGGAAGTGATAAACTCAACATATGCGAGGTGTATTCTCTCGACTTCCTACGGCATTCGGGAAGATTGTTCCAATAGGGAACCTCTTCGCAAGCCTACTCTCCTTTCATACTCCTTCTCTTATTTCAACTATTCTTTCTCTTTTGTATTTTGGAAAGTGATAAACACAACATAAGCGAGGTGTATGCTCTGTCCATTACGCAGTCTTCAGGACGTTCTACAGGAGTCGGGAATATTGTGCCATTAGGGAATCTCTGAGTGCTAGGGAGGTGTCAACCTTATCTGCTGAGCCAACAAATCTTACCCAGGCTAATGCCTTTCGAGGTTTTTGATAGTATTAGGAAAAAGGTTTGGTATTATCGATAGTATTGGGTTTTCTTAGAAAAACTTAAAATAACGTGAAGTATTCCAAGTATCATCGAACAAATTGTTCATGAAATTTTAACTTTTTAAAGGTTTCATTGAGTTTTACTCATTGTTTCTTCTTGGTTTGAGCTTGAGCCAGGGAAAACAGCTAAAAAAGGTTACGAAATAACGATTACAAGAGTAAAACGTGGATTTGGGTAAATTTATGAAATCTTTGATGCTCATAAGGCTCAAAGTGCTGGGTTTTAGTTATTACTTCTCGATACTTCGGACTTTCTGCGTTCTATAGGGTTGCGGCATTATATTTGAAGAAACAAGCGTCTTCATTTTTCTATTTGAGAGAATATATGAGTAAAAAAAATATATCTTTTTCTAGTTATATCTTTCAGTCAATACTGCACGTGATTCAACATTGACCTTTACGTATGATTTCAAAGTTTGTCTGCATTTCGTCAATATATATTGAATGCTCAATATATTGTCCGTATTTTTTTCTCTTATGCCTTTTATTAGCTTTTATTCAATCTATCTTCTTGAATAGTTTATTTTCGCATTTCTTTTCAGTTTTATTTTTTTTTGCTTTTGCTTACCTTTCAATCACTTTTTGTCAATTTCAATTATGAGTAACGCCAAATCAATCAAATGGAATCCAACACAAATTTAAATGCATTTCACAGTTTTCCAAGTTTTCACCAAAGTTTATACACTGTAATTAAAGTGAGTTCTTGGGAACGTTTGTAGCGCACAGAGCATAGATGTAGCCCTCAGACATGGTCTCAAAACTTTTCTTTTCTGTGAAATAACTATACATTTATGCAGGCTTTCAAATTTTTAGGGGTTCATCCGAGTAATCTCTGAAGTTATGCCTATGAATGTGGCTTAGTTTCGCGTCCAAGAGCGATTAGTTCCTTTATAAGAACAACCAATACTTGGCAGCTGTTTGAAGACGGAGGCCATGTGCCCGCTGGAACACTGTGCCTTTGGGACTCCAGTTACAACATTAATCTTGTTCTTGCAAAACCCAACGTCTGGATTGTACTTTTGGTGGCAGCGCTCCTCGAGAGCTATTTCTACAAATCTTTCGCTTTAGTCAAGATCGGAAAGAACATTCTGTAAAGGTGTCCTTGTCGGGACACTCATTGAGCTTTCTGATCCGATTACGACCGATTTATCGGTTTGTTGGCAGTTCTTCCAACTAATTTCTTGTCAGTATCTTAGGAGAGTGATCGGCCTATCGGCATGCTTAACCACAAGTCCTTGCGCATTACGAGTTTATCAGTAAGCCGTTAATCAGAGTCCGTGTTTTGGACAGAGATCTGTGTATCTTTGGCTATTCGTAATATACAAGGACGACCCTAACTAACTCTGTTTTGCAGAAGAGAATTTAACCAACAAAAGATTCAGATATCTTGACGTATCATTCCTAGCAACCAAACGGTTGGGTATCTATAATCCTGGAGGTAATTCACGCTTGTTTATATCTTATGTTCCAATACTTCCTGTCGCCAGTTAAGTGAAACTCTGCAACAGCAAACGCTTTGTGAGAAAAAATTCAAAATGTTGCCATATTCCGCCTCTCGGCAATTTTTGCCAAAACTGGCGAGGGTCAACCGAGCCCCTAATTGCGGTGCCACGGGTTGAGCAGTTTTCCAAGACTGCTCATTGAGGTCGGCCCCCTATTGGGAGGAGTATCGTTCTGGCTGTGGTTGACAAACAAATCGCGGGTAGAACCCTGTGTTTAGCGTTGCGTTGCGTTTACCAACCGAGTGCTGCTGCCCACAAAGCAAAATGGGTGTTAGATACAATTCGTCCCCTACGCAAAGGGGAATGCATGTCCGACAACATGCACTCAAATCGGCACTGACAGGGCAACAGATTCGGCTGTTGTTGTCGGAGGGGCGTTAGTTGCTATGTCCAACCCATGGAAAATGTCACGTTAAACAAATTCCGGTGTAGTTCCGGTTTATACTGCATGTTTACGCTTATTCAAGGTGTTTGTCCTTTTGTCAGCTTTCGAGACTCGGTGGCTTGTATCCGATACCTAGATATGCCATTGGACAGGTGTCTTACCTGGCGTAAGCATGTAGCAATGACCACAACGACTAAGATTAGAAAGCTCAACTGGCTCTTGGGACCTAGCAGCCAGTTGAATCTTAACACTAAGGCGCTTGTTTACATGTCAATAATAGTGCCTACGTGTTCTTATGTTTTGCTAATTTGGGGAGTTGCGATCGCTTCCAATAACGCTAGGATAAAAGTGATGCAAAAGCGGAATCTATAGTGCATGGGGCGTCTTTGCGGTTCATCGTGATATACGCATACTCATGGTGATGGATGAGCTAAATCGGCATTCCAGCCGGTATAATGACCGGCTAAATGACCATTCCAACCCGTTTGCAGCGGCGTTAGCCAACTTATAGAGCAGAAGGAAGTTGAGGCGAATTCATCCTTGTGATATTTGGCTTCGAAGGAGGCGTTTTTAGTTTGTTCAGTAAGGGAAGTTTACGTAGTAATGTTCATTATTTTGTCGTGAACGTGTTGCCTCTTGTCATATTCTTGTCATTTGTCATACAAATGTTTTAATATCATTAAGTCGACGGATTAAAAGGAAACTTCGATAGTTATACGCAAGTATATGATTTGTGTCGCGATGGAGCAATTTGACGGTATCTATTATTTTCCTGAATCCAAACTGTTACTTGGAGAGCAGGCCCTCGGATGTATTATAGAGTCGCTTGTTAATGACCCTTTCGGAAAGGGCCTTTCCCACACCTTATCAGGCGCGAAGAGAGAGGTAGAGAAAGGGTGGGGATTCCCGGAGTTTTCTTAGGGGCCCGATCTAATGATAGTCGTAATTAGATTGCTGTTTTGCTGCATTGTCTCTTTCGAGTGAAAAAGTTCGTCGTACTTATAGAACACAATGATTCAAGCTAAAGGTGTAATATAGGGGCCGGTTTCTCTCTACAACTTATACATACGATTTGGCGTTAGTGTAAAACCAGCTGCAGTTCTTATCTCAGATTTTGAAGGCACATATACCTCATCCTCTCCTCTGTATCGAAGAGGATGAGAGACGCCAAGGAGCTTCGCTTTCTTCAGGTATCTTATAATATGCGTAAACTTCTCTAGAATATGTGTGAAGGAGCAAGTGGAACTTCCGCAACATCCACTTCGTTTTAAGCTCTGCTGCCATTTAAAGGGTATCTTTTAGTCGTACATTTCATGTACTCTAATTTGCCGTCAATAAACTGAGCTGTGACGCTTTTTGACTTCACTTACAAATGCTCTCAGTGTTCCGTCTTTTTTTTTTTTTTTTGCTTCAATTAAAAGCTGCCAGGTCAAGGATTAATTCGAATGTTTGTGTGTTTGACCCAAGAAGAAGAATTTTGCGCACTTAAATCTTTATAGCTTGTATTTGTATCTTTGCGCATGTTAAATGAAAATTTGCTCCAGTTCTGGAAAACACTTGAAAATGAACAGGCTTTATTTATGGGGGATTTCATTATGTTGACGACAGTTTCATGGTCAATGAATTTTTGTTTATTTACCTTTACTGAATTGTGACTTTTTTTTTATAAAAAGTCCGACAATTATTTCATTTATTTATAAGTAGATAAGTAGATAAGTCTTGAGTTTGTAATTAAAAACGAAAAGCGCAATTAAAAAATATGCATACATTTTGTGGCATTTAAAAACAACAACAACATCAAAATAATAATTTACATAATGTGCAAGTATAAACAAATAAGCGTCAAAATTTAAAACAAATAAAAAGTATTAGTTAAGAACCAAAAACGGTGTGAAAAAAAAATATATCAAATATTTGCTTATCATATTTCTAGAGCTCTGCCTAAATCTATATACATAAAATGAAATGTTTATTAAAATGAACTGAAAAGTGTAAACTAAACTTTAATTAAAAAGACATTGCAAAGTAATTGTTTTACAAAAAGGTTTTGGCGCCATCTAGTGGCGCCTAGCGGCAGCGCAACTTACTGTAACGCTAGCTGTTAATAACATTACAGACTGTTTCCAGTATGTGACGCATCGTAACCTAACATTTTATAACTTTTGGCTGTGCTTAATTAAATAAATCATTTGTAAATTATAACAAATTATACATAAAAACAATGTCTGCGGTCAAGCGTTGGATCTATCGTCATACACACTCTCATTCGGGCAATTCCTCGGCCACGGGCCCGCCGCCCGTCTCGCCAACAGTCAAAACACAGCGCGGTCGCAGTCATTCGTTGGATGTGCAAGCTTTACAGAATAGCGGCGTGCGCACTCTGTTAAACAATCAAGTAAGCAAGCACTTAACAGCGCGCTGTTAGTTAGTACTGCTTGGGTTTGTGTCTTGGCTTAACTAACCGTGGTGCGCAGTTGACTTTGTGGAAAACTTTCTGTAGCGAACAGAACTTTTGTTGTTTTGAATTTCGTGAATTGAATTTAATAATATATATACATGCAAATAGGTTTGAGAATAAGGCTTGTAATATACAAAAAAAAAAACAAATACATAAAGAGCGACGAATTTGTTTTACAGCTTTGTCAAAATCTCTAAAAATATGGTAGCAAAAAACACGAATTGTGTTTTTATTGATTTTAAAAAATAAACAGTTCGCAACCAAATCAGGCTTTTCGAAATTAGAGTGGAAGAACTAAAAAAAAAAAATTACAAATAAAATCTTTAAATAATTTACTTCAATTCCTCTGGCGACCCAGTTAAAGCGACTGGAATGCTCAAACTCAATAGGAAACACTTTGAACATAGAAAAACACGATAGAAAAACATTTTGCTTGCTGTAGTGGAAATTAGTAATTGGAATAAAACACACATCGACAATCTAAATCTCCAAAAAAAAAGTTGTTAGATGTTAGACATAAAATTAGAAATTTTAGTAGTAAAGAGGACGAATTTCTTTTAATTGTTTTAACTTGCTAAACATAAGCATAAGGAAAACAGGTTTAAAGGCCATAAAAACGGATAATTTATCATAAGGGGCTGTTCATAAATGAAGTCGCTAAAATATGTAATTCCACCCACCTTGTCACAAATAGCCGCTTTTAAGCAACCCCCCTCGCCCTTGTGACAAATCGTGCAACCAAAAAAAAAATAAATTTTCTTTGGGCGTTACTAGAAACTTGCATGGCAGAGTATACGCTGCGGTTTTAAAAGCGAATAGAGTATATTTTGAAGTAAAAAATGTAATGTTAGATCTTTGATGGATGTTTGGATTCGAAACAAAACTAAACATTGCATGCAAATATAAAGATTTTTCAGATTTCATAAACATTTTGACTGTGACGTGACATTTTCGGATAAAAATCGCGATACGAAGAGAAGTAAATGGGATTATTGATGGAAGAAAATAAGTACTCCAAAATAGTTTGGTAAAAAGTGTACTTGCTTAGGAAAAGTCACAATTGATCCACTTGTTTGTCTAAATTTCAAGCAAAAGCGGGGTGCTCGCGAAAAATTGAGTGCAGTTGTAACTTGAAGGTAGAACAAAAATGGTCATGCAGTTTTTTTTTATAAATATGTATAAAACAAAGCAATTACCAAGGAATTAAAAACAAAACTAACACAAATTTAGCACAGAAAGTAAAACCACAATTTAAAACTAAGGCGATTTTAAAAATAATGTTTTAAAATAATAATAATAATTTTATTATTCTTTTTATTACAGCGCGTTGCGGCACATCAACAACAGTTGGCTGTACAAAGTGAGTACAAAATAAATTGATATTTAATTTTTAGCTTAACAATGTAAAGAATTTCAGCAAGTACCAAAATTAGTTCTAAGTGTTAAATATATATAAAATAAGCTTTATTTTTTTGACTAAAACTCTCTCTCTGCAGTCATAAAGTAGCAACAAAACTTGAAGCATATAATTAAAAGCAAATATCAAAAGCACAACAAACAAACAGATATTTATATAAATTTATATTATGCAAATTAACCTTGACTTTGAAAATGTAAAATATACAGAATATCAGAGACAAAACACGCACACAATGAAAAGTAAAACAAACAAAATGCCCAAAGCAACATGCTAAAATATGTAAAACCAAAAAAAGTGACGACGTAGTCATTCCGAATGATACAGACATATATACAGACTCACTACTTGAGTGGCCGGTTCCGACGGCGCCAATAGACAAATTCAAATGTTCTTGGGGGAGACGTAGAGTCACTCAAGTTTTTATGTTCTTGTTTATTTGTCGTCCAATTTACATGCATAACATATACATACACATATCTAATTGATGTGTGTAAGTGTGTGCAAATACAATATGCAAACTTGTAAATAGTTATTTGTTTTCTTTGAAATTTATTCAAACAATTTACATAAATGCGTTGCACTGTGTGGCATAATTAACAGCGCTGTTATTTAACAGCAGCGGCTAAAACATAAAAGTTAAGCTGTTTATGCTGCTGTTAAATAAGATAAGTTTCTTACCATGTTAATGCGTTTCATACCGGCAAAATGTGTAAGGAACGCTGGAAATGGACCACTGTATATCGGGTCACGCTTTGTAAATAAACCCAGCTCAAAGGTCTTCTTCTTCAGAATATGAGAAATGGTACACTTCGTTTGAGTGAGGTGTATACACTACCTACATTAGCCTACTCTATATTCTTCTTTTTCTTTTAACTGTCCTCTCACGCTCCTTACTTACTCTAAGGGGCTTGGATTGGGATCAACTTTCTTCGATGAACCGCCTCCCCATCACAAATCCAAACTAATCTAATCTAATCTAATCTACTTAAATGAGTCATGCTTGATCTCAATTCCAAATTGCGAATTATTGCACCGCGACCTTAAAGATCTGTTGTGCGCCCTGCTGAGCTCTCCTGCAGGTCCCATTTTTGCGATAAACTTAATTATCTGGGATGGTTCTATTCGGGCTAGTCCTTCTCCTCACACTCAGCTACCTTCTCAAGTTCACAGCAACTGCAAGCAATGTGGAGCTGGTAATGCTACAGAGTCCAGTAAGCAGAGCTGTCAAAACCCTAACAGAATTCTTTCTTAGTTGTGCAATTTTTTTCAAACTTATTAAGTTATAGGAACCGAGGAGTAGTTTGGCCTGCCTGAGGCCTTACTCGTTCTCTTCTCTTCTCTTAAGAGCTCCTTAATAGTGTGTCTATCAATGCCACCAAAAAAGGCTCCTTCATCATTAGCGTGTTCGCCGCATCGTCACTTGCTAGTCTGTCCGCAAGTTCATTCCCGGGATTTCGTCTACCTAAAAGTTCACATTTGACTCGGCTTTCTCGTACCAGATTGGAGTTTATTCTAGTTCTTGCAACCTCTCTTATGGCAGCCTGACTGTCTGACTATCTAAGTTTATAGCTGTACAGCTTGGATTTGGCAGCCCCTAAGAAGTGGTGCCCCATTAACGCCAAAATTATAACTTTTATGCAGCAAGAATTTCTTAGAACAATTGCCGCACTAGGAATGTCAACAATTCAATTTCAGCTACACAACCAAAAAGTATTTCCATGAATAAAAGAGCACAAATCTAACTATAAATAACACTCTTATCTGTGTATATTTGTGTATGTTCTTATATTACCTTCACTACAGTTGTTTACGAAGTTTCTTTGCCAAGTTAAATGGTGTGTTTCTAAAATCAGCATCTGACAGCAGAAACTCACTCTTGAAAGTTGAAAGTGATATCGAACTGCGCTTTCCTTTAATGCAACGCCAGCTGTTAAATCCAAACGACAAACTGTTGCTGCAAAACCCTTTGACCTTGAAAGTTTTACGCTACGGTTTCAGTACAGACTGTTCCAAAACCTGCGGTTGCGCTGTTTGTTGTTGTTGTTATTATTGTTCCTTATGCTGGCTGCATTTTCAATGTCATGCACACAAACAACCACCTGGTGCATACAAAACAAGCTTTTTACGCTCTTTTTCCCGTTCTCTCTCTCTCTCTTTCGCCATGTCACAGTGGTTGCTGTTATCGATAAAATGCCACCGCCACCGCCTGCCCTTGGTGTTGCTTTAGGCATTAACTTTAAGCGCTTGTGTTATTATATTTTTTACTTCGCCTTCGTTGTATCAAGTGTCTGGACAATTGCCTCCAATGACGTAATATTTGCGCTTATGTTTGTATTTCTAGAGACCGGCTTGGCCTTAAATTGCAGCAAAAGAGGCACGTCAAATGCCTTATAAAGTATCTCATGATGTTGTTTACACAAAAGACAGCAATAAGCAAAAAATAAAAGAAAAATTGATGAATGAGTACCGGTTGGCTGGCTTGGTTGTGTCTACGAAGTTTACTTACACTCTATGTGCCAGCCAAATGCTCTACTGAATCTTACACATTTTGAGTGTGAGTCATTCTGCTGCAAGATTTGATTTAATTCAGTATTGGTTGCATCCATAGAAATTTTGCTTCTGTTATTAGAAGCTGCGGCAATGTATAGATCTCGCAGATCTCTAAAAGAGTTGGTTAGCCAGTTCCTTATTAGCCTAATATGTTACTACCGTGCACTTTTTCCTTGAAATAAAATCCATGGTCACTTGTAAGTTTCTTATCAAAAAACAATACGCACATAAAGTCATTCTTCTTCTTTCTTAACTGGCCATAACAACCCGTTATCGGGTTACGGCCTAATGTAAATACATTCTTTCATTGAAATTTAGGTTTCAAGTGGTGGGTCCCAAACCCTACGCACAACCCTTTTAAGGCCTACTGCCTACTAAAGAAAAAAAAAAGGACAGCGGAGATCTGTTTCCTTAACCCTTCGTCGAATCGACAAAGAAAAATGGTCAAAAAAGCTGAATTTCTTACAATTAGTAATTTCCGTTAGTGTTGACAGAAAATGGGAAATCATTGCTTAAGTTGATAAAAAAAATGAACAACTAATGCAATAGAACAAAAAAGTATACATTTTTTTCATGAAAAAAAGTAAGTTCTAACTATTTAAAGTTAATAGGCGATTTGACGAAAAAGAACCTTATTGTATGTAAAATAAGAAGAACCATGTAGGGTAATCGGGAAACGTGGTCCGCTAAGAAGCCTTAACAACACAGCAACTTGATTCGATAGCTTCAATCTTTATCTTTTTCGAGGGCTTAGTAATTAACACAGCGATTTGAGACACCTTAAAAGCCTTATGCTAACATTATTGCTGCACAAGATGGAACCGCCCATATATTTACCAGAATTTCATTCAACCGAATTTCAAGCTAATAGCGCTATGTTCGAATTTTAAAGTAAACACTCTTTTTTTACAAAACAAATAATTCATTGTAGGTTGTGAAACCGTAGGATCTTAGGAATAAGTGTTTAAAAAAGGCGACCATTTAGATACTGATATAAAATCAGCTATCCTTTTTGGGGCTAATTTTAGAAAGCTCTGACAATCTGTTAAGGAAGTACGTTACCTGGTACCTATATCGTCTATTACACTGTTTCATGACCCTCTTCGGCTTCACAGCTTCTGCTGAGGACACTGTAGGGAGCAAGAAGCCTAGCTGCATGGGCACCGACTAGCCAATGTCCAGTGGTAGCTCTAACAAAAACTGAGACACTTCCTACTAAGGGAGCAGATTACAGCTGTTCCTTTACTTTTTTTTTTTACTTCCGGCCAGGTTACAGGTCGCTATAGGGATGCTTATTCCCCCTCCAATTATATCTATATATATAAAAATGACTGCCAATTCTTTGTGACTTTTCTCCTAAAAAGCTACTGGACAGATTTTGATGAAATTTTGAGGATAGCTTTCCATTATGTTGGAAAGTGTTCTTATTTAAGTTTAAACAAAATCGACTTGAGGGCTTCGGAGAGAATTCATTTGAATTGAGGTAGTGGTAGATGTAGAGGTAGAAATAAAGGTAGAGGTAAATGAGGATATAAAGATATTGGTACCAATATCCGCAGCTGAACTTAGTATGAGGAAGAGCGACAGAAAGACAAGGAAGAGGAACGGGAAGAATTAATTTATATAATAATTCTATTGACGGCTTTAAGAATGCCCAGCGGAGTGCGCGGGTTCAGCTAGTACTTTATAAATATTTCAGTCTAACCAGCGCACAAAGTTTAGAAAACATAAGATGCAATGCGTTACAAGATGCATATTCAACCCATAGTACTTTGCATTCCATCAAGAGTAAATTGATACACATGCAACAATAACAAATAAAAGCAGATATTGGCATTGATTTCAAAGCCAAAACTCTGTCATTCACATCGCCACAAACAGTGCAAAGACCACTGTGTGGGTGTATGTCCATGCTAGACGCCGAGAGAGAGCCGCCACTTTAGTACAAGAGTGAGAGAGAGAGAGATATGCTACTGCTATAAATTGTCGCACATGTGACAGGCTTTTCAGCGCATAACAATCGTCACGCGTCACATTCGCAGTCAACTATCTCCCACTGAAAATGTATGTAAACACAACACGGGCGCTGCCAACTCGTCAAAAACAAAACAAAAACAAAGACAAAAACAAAAACTAGAACAGCCATTAATAAGAGCAGCAGAGTGAGCAGGAGAGCAAGCAGCAAAGAGAGAGCAAGAGCATATCTAGCTATACGTTAAGGGCGCATTTTTGTTGTTCTTTATGCCTACGTGCCAAACCGCACACACACACAAAGAAGAAGAAGAAGAAGAAAAGCAACAACAAACAGAACAAAAGCAACAATAAGAACAAAAACAACAACATTTTGTTAATGTAAAACAACAAGAAAATGAGAAATGTAACAAACAAAAAAATAAAATACAATTTTAAGTCATTGAAATTCTGCAAAAGCAATAGTTGTTTATGTGCGGCGCAGTTTTATTGTTACAACATTTTGTGTTTACGTGTTTTTGCAACTGTGTAACATAAACGTAGACTCTCGATAAAGCGAACCAATTACAACCAAAAGTGTTCCGAAGGCCAAAATTCGAGAACCGATATTATAATTATTACGTTATCAAATATAAACTGATAAACGAAATAAAAGTGTTTATTAAAAATAAACCATTGATTAAAATGTTAATTAAACATTATGTAATCGAAGAGTGTCGTAGCTAAGAAAACGAGATTTAGCGCTAGACACCTTTGCTTTTAATTTACTACCCATATGTACTTCCTCACATATTTGAAAGCTTGTTTCAAGACCAACTTTCGTTGGTCCACTCGAAATAGTACCTTATTGATATTTTTTAGAACTTTGGTATTTGATGTACGATTTTAAGAAAGGGGTTATTACATTTTTGTAAAAAATGAATGTTCAATGAAGGGTTGCACGAAGCGATTTTTCAAGCGATAGGCACGCTAATATCGCCCGTAAGTTGCCTCTGCGAGTTGCTTCATATCAGAAACATATAATATCGAGCGTTATATTGTAAATTTTTGAAAATCTAACATCGTCTAACAAGCGCTGAACCCGCGAGCTCTGTTGCGTAAAAGCCGTTAATAAATTAATTATTTCCTGCTCTCTCTCTCTTCTTCATAATAAGTCCACCTGCGGATATTGGTACCAATATCTTTATATCCTCTTCATCTAACTCTTCCCTTACCTCTACATCTACCTACTCTGCCCACTATATAAGTAGAAACACATTTAGTATGCTTTATATGGAAAATCGCTTTTGTCGATATCTTTTCAATTGGAATTCGTCCAAACTTCGCATAAACCATCTACAGACCATCCCCAACCTACCCAAAAATTTTTAAATTTTGGTTGAAATCGGGCGACACGTATTCGCAGTTAGTTGTGACATCAAAATGTACGCTTATTTTTATATACATATATAGAAGATAGCAACTAAAACAATTTTGTGCGACAAAAATAGGAAATTGCTTACCAAACAGCCACAAAATACAAAAAAGCTAATCTCAAAGTATTAACGCAATGCCAACATAAAAACATGAATTATTTATTGTTAACATTATAAGTTGCAATACTACTAGATTCAAGCTTCAACTCAAATTTTTCCTATTTTATGTTGGTAAACAAAATATGTCAAAGCGTGTAAATTTTGATGCGCTTTTGTTTTGGTTCGAAACTTAGTTAGAGAATGCTTTTCTCTGGAAATTTTTGGATCAATACGTGTATTTAATTGCGAGGAAAAGTGTTTGTCAACAAAAGCCCAACACCGTTTTTATTATTAGGCTAACACGCCATATTTGTTGAGTTAAGCTTACTTATAACCCTATTTACATTTAAGGGCATTGGGAGCAATTTTTTTTTACTATAACTTTTAATGCAGTTATCCGATAAAAAAGATTGTTCTGTTCGCCGCCAAGTTAGATTTAACATATTTCAAAATCAAATTCACTCACCGGAGTAGTGGGCGAAATATCAACGTGATTCTACAAATTTATGCTGCGTAGTCAAAATGTGGTTGTGTTGTTAAATTTATGAATTTTTATTTTTCTTAAAATAACTTATGGGCTTCGAAAACTAAGACATGCCTCAATCGCTAGCCGAGTAAATGCAGAGTATTTTGGTACAAACAACTTATAGTCTGCCACGCCCGCTTTTAAACATGTACAATAAATACTATCTATAAAAATTATACAAATTATTTTGTTAGAAAAAACTGCTGGAATGCGAGTTTACCACGTTTTTTATTTCCGTTTTTATATCAGAAGTAACAAGCTAACTTTATATTATACAAAATTGCTAAAACCCTAACGCTTAGGTAATGTCGCTAGATTTGGGAAAACGGGAATAACAAAATTGGTCTAGTACATACAGTAAAACCTGCAAAGTTGACCACCCTCATAAGTCGGCCACCTCCTTAAGGTGGACACTTTTCAGCGAAACCAAAATATATTAGTACAAAAACTCAAATTTTTCGCTGCATATCTTGTAAGTTGGCCACTTTTTGAGCGATTTTTGAATTTTGTCAATGCAATTGAATCTGGAAAAATTGGCCACCTTAAAACCACAGCTATGTTATATATAAAAATACGAAGGCTGCATTTTCGAATCATAAAAATAATCCAAATCAATGGCAAAATATACAACAGAACAAACGTTGCATATGAAAATTTGAACGAAATCCTTCCAGATGGAAGAATTCTTTTGATGAAAATCAAAAGAAAGAAAGCCAAAAGCTTATAAATAAGCAAATTTAAACGATTCACTTAAGTTGCATTAGAATTTAAGTACAATTTTGAATTTAAAAGAATGTACAGTACTCTTGAAACAAACTTCGACTGCTTTGCAACTATGAATTTAAACATACACGATTAAATAAATTTTTATGTTAAAAACAATCATAATCCATAATATAAAGTTAAAAAATTAGGAAACAACATAAAATCACTATAAAACTTACAGCCTCATAAGTTGGTCAAAAAATCTTGAACCGTGAGTGGCCAACTTATGCAGGTTTGACTGCATATGAAGTGCTTACTTTATTATAAAATCAGGTTCACGCCTTCGTGTGTGCACTGTACATGCTGTACAGCGACACACCCCATTTACCGCTCGAAAGTGTGTGAAAGAAGAACGCTGCTAACGCCAACGCGGCGCTGTTATGCGCTCCACGCTCTTCTTGGCTGCGTCGGCCATAAAAGTTAACAGCGCGCTGTTATTTAACAGCAAAGGGCGTTAGAGCAATGTTAGTTAGTACTTCAAACATAATTATGTATTGTATATTATGTAACTTAATACACAGCGAAAGGCAAACTTTGTTTTCAAAAATAATAAATGAAAGTGCTAAAAATAAAGAAGTGCTACTTAACATTTATAGTTAATATGCAATTAAAATAGCAGTTTTTTATTCGTTGTTATTGTCATTAACGCTCTTTACGCTTTGCACGCCTAATTTTTTTGTTGTGCTCACCTTTTTCTGCCGCTGTTACTTGTATGTAAGCCCCCACACACGGTTTGTTGTTGCCGGTCTTGCACACACACACACACGCACACACACACACACACGCACGCACACACACACACGCACACACACACACGCACACACACGCACACACACACACACGCACAGACGCAGCTACATAACAGACAAGCAGCACGAGCGAGCGACCACATGGCAGCTGAAAGCGTCGTCGCCGCTGCTTTAGTTCAATTTCAACTGCCGGTCGTGAAAGACGTGTTCGCTGCGCTTCTTACAACAATTGATAACAAATTTGTGCGCATTGATTAAAATCAAAGATTTCAAGCGCAGAAACTTCACTTCGACAAAAAGTGATGTGCCAAAAGGTTAGGCGCCAGCTAACTAGAAACACATGTTTAATTATAATTAATTAATACGGCTGTCAAAATGCCGCCTGTACAACATAATTATAATACTTTATTTGATAATTAGCCGAAAAAGAGAAAGAAAAGATTCAACAATTATTGTGTGCAAAAACAACAAATAACTTCAAACTGGTTTGAACAAAAATGTATATTTCAGTTTCGGTTGTTTTTCGTATAAATATGCATGAGTAAACCTTTTGAATTTTTTAGTTTTATTGTTCATAAACAAAGCGGTTAAAAGTGCGTGGTTAAAAATAAAAAGCCTCAAAAGTGTCCATAAAATTTAACTTGTACAATAAAAAGCAGGTTTAGACTTCAAAAAAGGAAGACCAAAATTTCTTAAAAATCGAAAAAATTTTAGCTATACTTGAAAAAAAAAAAAACATCAAATCAATTACAAAAATATTAATAGCGTACAATCGCAAATATGAATTAATAAAAATGAACAACTTTGTTTATGACTTTAAATTATAAAACAAATATGCAGTAATTAAACTTGAGTAACAAAACAAAAAAAAATATATATATAATAAAAACAAAAGGAGTAAACAAAATTAATAAATTAGCAAGTCAGCGAGCATGAAAAAAAAATAAAACTAATACTTAATAAATGACACGTTGTTTCCCATAAACAAAATTTACGAACACACAATAAAAAAAAAAACTTAATAGATTTTATTTATGCATAAATTAAAAATAAGTGCACACAGAAAGTAAATAACAACAAATAAAATTAAATTTAAAAAAAAAAAGCTCATACTAAAACCGTGCTTACACACAGAAGTGTGCCGAAAGCCCTTCCTTTGGTCGCAAGCCCTTATCACTAGTTTTCCGACACTCCCAGAGTGTACTATTATCGCAAAGTTAGTTATTGCAGTTCAGTTTAAATCTTTAGAATCTTTTGTATTCTCGATCTATTGAAAAAAAAAGTTTTGCTTCACGGCATGACACGCCTTTGTGAAATTGATGATTGCTAAAATAATTTATAAGAATAGTAATATAATTAACTCTAGTTTATTTACTCGTTAAGAGCGTGACGGCATATGAGTCGCTTTTGACTCTAAGGCGCGCCAATAGATATTTGATATCAAAATCCGTTGGTCAAAACTTTTCCTAAGCTCGGAGTGAAATTTTGACTTTTTGGCGAAATGCCTTCGTTCTGAAATTTAGTTAAATGCGTTTCATTCATTTTTTATTAAGTAATTTTAGATTTTTTAGGCGTTGTCATACTTTTATCGCAGAGCTACTAACTGACAAACAAGCAAATTGCAGTGCAACTCAAATCTTTAGAATCTTTTGTATTCTCAGTCTCTTGACATTTCCGTCACGGCTTTGCTGGCCTATGTGAAATTGATGATTACTAAAAGTATTTAGTAATATAAATAACTCTAGTTTATGTACTAGCGAGCTCGTTATCTCATTGTTCATGAGCCATGATACCATAAAAGCGTGACGGCATATGAGCCGGTTTTGCCTCTAAGTCGCGCCAATAGATATTTCATATCAAAATCCGTTGGTCAAAACTTTTTGACCGGAATGCCTTCTTTCTGAAATTTGCTAACTGCTAAGAAAGGGATTCCTGGTATTTTTCAGTAATTGAGAACTTTAATACTTTTCATTAATTTTCTAACGTTTACTTGTCACATTTTACTTCTATTAATATTAGAAAAATACAATGATATCACAGCTTTAGGAAATTTTGACGTATGCATAAATTAAAAACAAATAAAAAAAATTCCATGTTATTAAAACCACATTAAATAAATTTAAATATAGTTTTGACAAAGTATTTAATATGCCGGAATTTTTTTACTAAAATTCTGCATAATTTAAAAAAGTTCTCAAAACAAATTAAGTAACTGTCAACATAGCACGAAATAGAATATTTTTTTATATAAAGAAAAACATGCCCAATAAATATATAAAAATGTAGGTCACATAACGCTCTATCTATGTATGCACATTTGATTTTATATTAATTTTATCAACAATTTCTCGGAAATTGTTGTTGCTTTTATATGAGAGTGTGATAAAATCTTATAAATAAACAACTTTGAGAATTTTATTTTATATTCGCATGCGACTCAAAAACCGGCAAAAAAAAAGTTGTTGTCATTTCAAGATTAACGCTCTTAAAATCTATTTTTATATTACATTTGCTCGCAGCGAAAACAAAGTGTACAAAAATGAATATATTATATAAGAAAAACAATATTAAATCATGAAATATTACGCGTAATATGGTATAGATGCCGACTTAGGACCGCTATGCGGCGCCAAGTTACGAGTATTAGTGCTGTGTGACGTCAGCAAAAGCCATTCAAGAGATATTTTTTCCAAAGGATGTGTGCAAACTTTATATTATTTTAGTGTTTTATTTTTGAATTTGATTTCGATTTGATTAAAGTTCAAAGCAAACGTTTGCAGGGTGTATTTATAAATTTGTAAATAAAAAATTTAATGATACCAGATCCAGTCCAGGTATTAGTAACAAATAAATCTGAAATTGGCTTTTTGAAGTCAATGCTTTTGAAATGCTGCACTTTCAGTGAAAAGTGCTTTCAGAGTTTCTATTGTTTTATTTTTGTATTGAAAAGTTTTGTCGCGAAATCAATAATAGGAAACAAAAGAATTGGAAAAGCACTTTTATGAAAACTTACTGAAAGATACACGCAACTTGTATTACAATCATTAGGATAATCAGTGTTGTGCCAGAAATCTCTTTCAACCAAATTTCAACTCCACAGCAATGCGTCAGTGTCAAAGAAATCTCTTTGTACTGAAATTCTAACCTCTTTTTCACCAACTATATGGAAACAAATATGGGTGAAACATATCATTGTATAGGGAATTTTCGTAAGAAGTGCGGAATATAAGTTTTATTCATATCTAATATATAAAGAGGCTAAGAAAAAATTTGTGCACCCCTTTTTCACCAACTATATGGAAACCAATATGGGTGAAACTTTATATCATTGTGTAGGGAATGTTCATAAGAAGTGCAGAATATACGTTTTATTCATATATTTTGCCAAATCATAGTTCAAATTAAAACATTTATGTTGAGATTGCTTTACGTGTATTGTTAATTGTTCACGAACGTTTTCTCTGTTAGCTATTGGCATCTGCAATAGTATTTGTGTGACGACAGAGAATAGTTGTCTGTGTGCCCACACATGCATGTGTTCACGAAAGTTTTCTCAATTTCTATTGGCATCTATATATAAATACGCTAAGCAAAAATTCAGTGTGGTACCGATTGCTCCTCAATAATGCAACATTTTTTGGTGAAACCTATACCAGTCGAAAGATATAATGCTTGCGGTTTGCCGAATATTCGTTTCACCTGGACATGTTACGTTTTAGTCAGGTAAAAATTAGTTTGATGTAAAAAAACAACAATAAAATACATTGTACACACGACTGTTGTTATTTAGTGTTTTCTTCTCTTTTTGTAATGAGCTGTTATGAGAGCGTGTATTAAGTCGTCGAATGTCGACGACAAGGCAAATACTTCTTAACTGTCCAGGACAAATGGTTAACGGGTTACGGCCTGTTGTAAAGCTCTCCTCCAGGCGTCTCTACTTTGCGCGCGTCTTCTCCAATCGGTGATAACAAAGGTAGCTAGTGTGCTCACTACTTGGTCCTTCCAGCGAAGGCATGGTCTGCCTTTTCGTCGCCTCCCCGCAACACTCGCGTTGAAGACCTTTCAAGCCGAATACTAGTGAAAGTAAAACCGTCTAGAGATTTCAAGCACACTCCTGAATGAGAAGGTTCTTGCTACCTTTTTGTACAATAGCTGTTGTCGATAAAGACTTCCTCCTCTATTTGCAGTCAGCTTAGCTGAATAACTCTTTCTTCGATGATAACTTCATGACATGCTAACAGAAACTCGTTGCTTAAGAAAGTTAGGAAGTTGGAAGCCAGCGAACAGCTGTAACTCTAGTAGAGTAATACAGAGGAAAAATTCGAATTGAAATTTAGGCGAGCCCTCCTATAAAGAATTTTTATTGCTACGCTGCCTGTCAAAATCTCTAAGCCAGACCCCCGGAACAATTTAGCGTGTGATTCTTCATTTGTATCTATATCAAGTGTACACACTTTGTTGTTCTGGAACATTCTATTTGCCTAAAATTCTTAATACTATTTTGAATTTTTTTTTTTTTATCTTAGTTTATGAAACTTGCGTTTTAAGAACTTTCTCAACTTGTTGCCTATAATTGTCTTCTATTTTTCGTTTATTCGCTACTTTATTTAATTACACTTTTGGAGAACTTTGTTTGTCAGTCTTAACCAGAAAATTCTGGTAATAAAACGTTTCAGCTTGGTTTTAACTTTTTCAGAAACCTGTTTTTGTCATTTTGTTTAAAATTTTGTTACTTTTCTTTTTGTGTATGAACAACAGCTGTTTGTTTTAGTTAAACAATTTTTATGGAAAGCATTGAATAGATGACTATATGAATAGATACCGTTAGTAAATTACTACGTCATTTTTGAAAACTAGTTTCTTTTTCCTTATGAATATGCTAGTAGATATTTATGATTACGTTTTGATAGCCCATAATTAAACGCTACTAAAAAGTTCAACTTGTGGTTTCTAAGCTCTATTATCATAATCCCAAGCTGTATACAATGTATGTGTATAGCTATAAGAGGTTCTTAATCTTTAAGTACAAACGTGCTTTGTTTTACTACAACACTGATAAGAAGCTATTAAAACGACTTTAGGACCCAGCTGTGCAGTCATCTATATGGATCTATAAATACAAAACCAATAGGGTCTAGACGATAACCTCTTGCAATCACTGACTAGTGATATACTATTTTATAGTTATGTTACACAAAAATCAATTCCAGCGAAAAGCTGGCAAACATTTGGAAGCACAGCTGGCAATAGAAATGCGGTTAGACTAGGTCAGTTTCCATGTAGATAGGTTCACACAATGCTACATATAAAGAGGGCATCCATACAAGTTCTTTAGTGTTTTTGTTGCATGCTCACTTAGAGATTAGCACGCAAAAATATTTCAGCCGACAGATGTTCAATATACATACTATATATTGTAAGAACAAGTGTACCCGCTAAAGTTGGGACATACCGATACATACATACATACGCTGTACCCTTGACTACTCACTATAACGAATTGGTAACTCGAACAGTATGAAGCGTGCTGCCCTTACCAACGATAGTTGGAACTCCAAAGTCAAATGAAGGGTAATGTTCAGGGGCAGTTTTGTCAACTCTTAAACTTTAAACATCATTTAATCATAGGGCTGTGATAATATAGTTCTCATTGAGTGTTAACTCTTTAACAATGCCATTTAAATAGAAATCAATGACTCAACAATGAGAAAATCAGTTAACTTTTGGAAAATAAAAATTTACCCTGTTTTTCACTCACCAATAACTTGATTGCCCAAAATTCCTTAAGTTAGCAAGTTTGTCAGCATTTCTGAGCAAATGTAAGCAAATAGATGCATCCTTTAAAAGCAGTACCCCTACCGTGTTACACAACAAAAAAATGCTGAAAACTACAATTAAATGCTTACAAATTTTAAGCCAATATAATGAAATTCTCATTAAAACATCGATTTTATCGATGTTTGGTTTTTAAAACATCGAAAACATCGATGGTTTTTCAGCACGACTATCTCTAAAGAACAAAGCGCAATGTGTTTTGTATGAACTGACTCTGATTTTGAACAATGTGCGCACATATAATGCAAAAAATTTGATCTTGTGACGTCACATGGTTTTTGCTTTTCGCGAATTATGATGAAGGGCACTCCTCCAGGCTCTTGGATTAGGTGCCCCTCCAGGCGCTTCTATTAGGCGCTCTCTCCACTTAGCCATTCCTAAGCCGACCCTTCACTGCCTTCCTTAATGCACGTTGTATGTGTATTACAGCAGCAAATCTGAGGATCTAAACGGTTTCACTAGCTTTCTTCTAGATGTTGCATACGACATTTCGTTTTGTACACCTTGCCTAATGGGCCGTGAAAACTAAAACAAGTCAATAAACCAACAAATTTGATTTTGTGACGTCACATGCTTTTTGTACTTCATTTCCGAATAATGTGCCTCTTTCTTTTCATTGCTTTATGGTGGTAAGTCTTGACATGCCAAAAGACCTTGGGCCTCTAGTAGATGCATGACCTACTCTACTCCTTCATTACCTTCCTTAATAGAGTACCTTTCACTCAGGAACTAGGAAAATGTGCACATTGTCTGTATAGTTTAGTTTTCAACAACAAATCTAAGGGTCTAAACGGTTTCGCTAGTTTTCTTCTAGATGTTGCATATAGTATTTCAATACCCCTTACCTAATGGGTCGTGCAAACGAAAACAAGTCTACTTAAAATTCTTAAATTAAATTAAAATAAATTACATCTATGTTTGTAAATGCACACAATTATTTAAGCGTGCGTGCCAAAATTGAAAATATCGTATTTACAATAATATTATTAAGCAAATGCTAAAATTATATGTATCTCAACAAATGTTTGCAATTGGCTTGGCTTTTGTTTATGCCATAAATTATAACAAATAAATGTCTGTATGCATAAAAAGCCGGTTGAAAGACAACAACACATAACTTCCTCTTCCCAAGAATTTCAATCCCAAAAATACAAAAAAAAATACTCTTCCCATCGTGCCTAACAAGAGTTTCAATCCCAAAGATACAAAAAAAAAACACATCCAAAACAAAAACACAGAACAACAAAAAAGAAACCATGCAAAAACTCAACAAGAAACACATTGGGAAAAACGAAATTGCGCAGCACAAAAATTCTGCTCGTATTTCTTGCTTGAGGTTTTATTTTCATTTTTGGATAATAACCACAAACCCAAACACACATCTCGGGAGCGGGATACGCCAAGAGAGCGACCATGAGAACCGAAAGAGAGCGCATGTTTGGGTGAGAGAGAGAGAGAGAGAGAGTGTTTGTGCAAATGATAGTAATGCCGGCTGGAGGCAAAATTTTGCTGCGACGCAAAAGAACAAAACCAAAAGCCAAGCCAAGAAAATTGCAGCTTTGGCAAATGCCGAAGATTGCATACTCTTGTGTGATACTGATAGGAAACTTATAAAAAGTTGAGTCAGTTTTGGAAATGGAAGCAATTCTGTGTCAAAAACGAGACAGGATTAGTCAAAGCGTGCTCTCAGCGGCGCAGAAGTTTTGGAATGCCGCTGCAAAGGCTTCTGCTTAGTAACTCATCAATACGTGTTAGTTACAAAAGCAGCTATCTTTAAAACCATAGAATCATTTGTTTGTGTTTCAGAGGAGACAGGGTTTTTTGCTCCACTTTCATCTTATATTGCAAAACATATTTTTCTTGACTGGCCAAAACAACCTGTTAACGGCGCCTTATAACATCCTTTCATTGGGAGGGAAGTTTTATCCAAACACTTGCTGCTGATTACAGCAGCTAACCAGTGGGTACTACGTGCAGATTGTGCGTCAAACATAGTTAATATCTGTGGTCATATGGAAGAGTAGCTTAAGTCGACATAAGGAAATGTTTAGTAATTGCGCTTATAAAGTTTATAGAAGTCATTATAAGCTACCGTTCCTTTTTTATGTTTGTGAGAAAACAAATGTACAAGTTTTAAAAAAGAAATGTAGAATTGAATTGACATATATAAAGCTCCAGAACGTAATAACTCAACATTTTCTTATGTCGACTTAATCACCACAGATATATAGACCGCGATCAGGGAGCTACACAATTTCTTGCAATCAAACGTTTTTTGTGAAAAACCTTTTCTTTTATATTTTCTTTCTTCGATCTTATTTCAAATTATAGATTTTGTTAGAAAATGACAGGACATTATAAATTTTGTTAGAAAAAAACCTCTTTTTGCCTGCTTATCTAAAAATTTGTATAATTTCGTGCAAATGAATGCTTGTTATGCAATAAGTTAAGGGTTTTTATATGAAAATGTTCGATTTATTGGCAAATAAGCTTCTTTTTTATGCAAAAAGCCTTATTTATTGAAGATTAAGCGAAATACATAAAAAAAAGCAGATAAAAGAAGAAGAAGTTATACGCAAATGAAAATGGTAGCGTACTCTCCTGAATCTCCCCTTGGCGCATTTAATAAAACGCAAACCAACAAAAAAATGAGATTCTAATCTTTTAGTTTAATTTAAAGCAAAACTCATTCAGGGGTTTGTCAGAAATCTCTAGACGGTTTTGCCTAAAGTTTAATTTGAATTTTCTTGCTTATTGATTAGATTTCCCAAGCTCTTAACAATAGTTAAGATAGTTTTTTGATTGAAATTCGTTATAAAAAGATATCTGGCGTACCAAAAAATTCGATTGAAAGAGATTTCAGGAACAGCCCCATCATAAACCCGAAAGTCAATATACTATGCAAGAGTATTAAAAGTAAGCTACTTACAAAATACAACTTGAAGATACATTTTTTATCTATGGGATAGCTTATTTGACTGTCGGTCGAGCAGACTTTTGACGCTCAAGTGGAAAGTTCCTTTTGGCTTGACGTAAGGCTTTCTCGTATATGGTTTAAAGGCGTGCGTTTGTAAAAAGTATCTATTTTTTCGGATTCCTTAACTTTGCCACATTCGCATAACTTAAGGCTTCTGGCAAGTGCTTAGTTTAGTCGCATGACCTTGACAGTTTTTAGGACAGCGGCAAGAAGGTGGTTCTCCACTAGAGAATTTATTGGTGCTTGTTTGGTTTTATTTTTGGTGCAGACACATTTGTGGGGCATTAATATTTTCATAAGTAAATATTTGTATGTATATCTTAATGACAATTTTAGTATAAAAATTGAGTGTATTTTGTGCAATTTTGTGCACTTTTTGCGTTGTTCATATCAGAGAAGCTCTAGCAAGATCTGTATACTATTTTTAATTTATTACTTTATAATAACATACATTTAAAACAAATTCGTTTTTAAAATGTAAGCTTGCGTCAAAGGTTAAACACGCCACAGCTAAACTCAGTTTACAAAATATTTGAGGGCCTTTTGGAACGCCTCAAAAAACCAGTTACAACAACAACTTAAACTCCATTCATTTTGAGTCACATTCATAAGGTCATTGTAAAACTGACCTGTTGTTGTTTTCATTTTTATTTCATTGTGAGTAACTCTGCCCTTTTTGGGTTCAGTGAACTTTTTAACTCTATCGTAGATAGTTCCAGCATTTTCTTAAACCTTTAAGCTGCTTGCACTTAAATTACATATATAAGGCTATATGTACATATAAATAAAGTCAATTTGTGTGCAAAAAGTTGTTGATTTTGGTTACGACAAAGTTGCCGCTTTGTTGTTGTAGTTCATCAATCAATTTGTTTTGTTTGTCAAATCACCTTTTCGAATTGCAGTTTTTCATATGGAAACTTTATTTTTATGTTTTCCCATTTTTATTGGCAATCTAGCGCCTAGACTTACTTATGGATAAAGCTTTGAAACTGCGCTTGTTAAACGGCTTCGCCTTTTGTTTAAAATCGTAGCGCTGAGAATTGGGTCAAGTAGAGGAACTTACTTAAACAGCAATTAATTTTTTTTTTAAATTTTTTTATTATACCTTTTTTGTTGTTACTTTTCATATTTTGCGCGCTGATTGGCAGTTATTTATTGTTGTTGCTGTAATTGAAACATGTTTTATTTATAAATTTATGTTCTTTGTAATGTAGTGTATTTTTAAAGTGTGATTAAGTTTGTAGGCATTTTGTGATTGTAGCTGTAGTAACTTCTTTAGACCTGAGCAATATTAACAGGTCTAAACTAAAAAGAGGATTCAACATGCGCACAATCCAGAAAGACCGTATGAATAGTTGTCCCATAATCAAAATCAAGCTGAAATTGTACAACTAGCCGTCGCAGACTTCATTTCCCCCTTTAACTGCTGATATTTTTAATGAAGTGTTAAAAAGCTTTATGCATTAATTGCAGTCACATTTCCTATATACACTGTGCAAAACTCTTTTTAACGATCGACGCATGCTAACAGTTAATAATCTATAAAGACTCCACCCCTGTACTTTGCGTTCAGGTGTCGTATATATACATTTCTCACTATATATTCACTCTCCAGTTAATTGGCTTGACTGCGCCCAGTTCAAGCCCATAATAAAACACGTAAAAATAAGCAGCAATAACAACAACAAGAACAGCAAGGTGAAATCTTGACGTCCTTGAACTGCTTATCTGAGGTCTGTCAGTTTCAGAGTTTCAGCAATTCAGCGTAATCCTGTCGCATGACAACACGCCCGCAAAATCCACTTGAAACTTTTGCTCAACTACAACAACAGTAATGAGATTATTAAGACTGAAACAACAAGAACATAAAAAAAGAACAACAAATCAGCTTAATTAAGAGTTACAACTTTTACGAACTACATAGATAGATTCAGCCGCCAGGCGTTTTAGTAGCGATAATAAACGCTGGCAACAATCATAAAGTGGGCCATATACCCTATACGCCTTAGCTCTAGGCATAAAATAATGCCAGACAACGGAACGTGAGGTTTTGCTTAATTCAAATGAAATGCAAAAAAAAAAAAAAAATCTAAAATTATTCTAAACAATTTGCCAATTTTGACACGCAGTCCGAAAAGCTTGTGATTGATGTTCATAAATAATACAAAGTGCTTGAACTGATTGTAACACACCCACTTTATATGCTGATACAAAGCTATATAATTTATAACCTAGGTCTGTGCTTTGCTGATAAGCCATATAAGTAGTGCAAAGGTTCGACCTTGAGTGCTCTAAGCATTTCCAGCTGGTCAAACTGACACTGACAGACATTGATGACAATCTAAACAAACACAAACTACTGCTACAACGAGTCCAGTTTATACGCATTTATATTGGCCAATTACTAGAGAGAGGGTCTATCGAAAACTATGTGCTATAGTGATAAAATCAGCTAGAACTACTACTTGTTAAAAGCTAAAGTAAAGTAAGCATTAAAATTTGAACTAAAAGCACACACATATTCGAGGCTGTAAGTTTCTGGTGGAGAAAACTAAAATACTTACTTTAAAAGTGTTGAATGATTGTATAGCTAATGTGCGCGAAGTGCAAATATAGAGTAACGAATGTTAATCATTCAAAGTTTGGATGAAGAGAGAGAGAGAGAACTTAACATAACATTTAGATTATATCAACATAGAGTAACTAATGTTAATCTTTTAAAATTTGAAATTCAAAGCCTTACATTAGGCGATTCATTGAAGAGAGCGAACTTAGTTAGAAAGCTCAAGAAAAAGCCAATGTGCACACGACAACTTGATCACGATTAGACTGAGCGAGATGTAGAGAGTAGCTAATGTTAGTTACATTACGAAATTCAATGAAGAGAGAAAGAACTTAACATAACATTCTTACAGAAAGAAAGCTAATGTGTCTTTGATTAGACAGAGCAAGGTGTAAATATAGAGAAGGGCTGCCCAAAAGTGGCTTACGGCGGAGCACCCACCAATTCATAGAAGGGGGACCAAACACTCTTCATTTAAATTTGTGCACTAAAAAAAAAGTTATCTCTTTCATGTCAAACATTGCACCTTTAGCGAAAACTAAAACCGTTTTGTACAAGTCTAAGCACGCAAAACATTGATTTTTGATTTTGTTTATAACATTCAGAATTAGTGGGACAACAAGAACGCATATGCAATTGTTTTTGTATAACTGAACGGCATTGACAGAGAATGAAGATAAGACGTCAGATGTCCTGCTACGAGAAGGCAAAGTTGTTTTTGTATTTTGCATTTTTATACCCTGTACACAAAGTGTAAAAGGATAATATAGATTTGTGCAATGTATGTAACAGGCAGAAGGAGGCGTGGCAGACCATATGTTCCATGGGCAAAAATGGTCAGGAGCAATATAGACATGTCCGTTCTCGGAGACTATAAGAGCTAGATCAAAACCTATTCAGTGCAAGTTTGTCGAACTATGTCGATATCTCACCGCCTTCCTCCGTAACAGATTTTCGCGGTTTTAACCCACACCATAAAAGCTATCTAATTGAAACTGGCACAGTCATGCAAACTATTACTATACAAATGTAGTGTAAACATGATTAATATCGGGTAAGAACTCTAGAAGATATAGCTAATAATGTGCCAATTTTAGGCCCCATCTACTATGAACTGCAACAGAATTTCACATTTTACAGAAATGTTTAAATTAACATTTATGTTAACCAAATGTGGTACATTAGGCTTATAAACCAAACATTTATGGCCTTTACACATGCATACACACATGTCTTGTCAGTTTTTACACAAAGCTGAGCTTTTGAGCTTTCGCTCACACACATTTTGGTAACCGAAAAAAGAAGAGTGAACACACCTTGATTTTATTTCATCATGGGCAGCACTGTTAAGTGTAACTAATTTTAATCATCTTGTTGGTGAGAGCACTTAACTTAACATTTTTACAGTAAGAATGCTTAACACATAATTAGCACAAACTTAACTTGTGAATTTAACCATGATGGAATGAAACCAAGGTGTGCTCACTCACTCACTGGGTGACTCTTAAAATAGTTGCCAATTTAGTCTACGTCTGATAGATGTATGAGAGTATAAACAAAGCTAAGCTTTTGAGCTTTCGCTCACACACATTTTGGCAACTTAAAAGAAGAAGAGTGAGCACACCTTGGTATTATTCCATCATGAATTTGACAAATTATGACATTTAACAGAATGCATGCATTTCTTCATTAAATAAATCTGTTACCATTCGATCTACCCTCTTATGTTTATATTTATACTACAAAGTTAGACAATAACATTCAGTTGTAGCACACACTTAAATGAATAAATACACTTCAATCTGTACACTCTTAACCCACAATAAGTGGCATTACTTGAGCCCAGGCAACACACAAACATTGCGATTGGTAATTCTAATATGTCTATAGTATATAGTAGTATTTTTGCATGTAGGTGAGCACAGGTACCTTCCATAATGCCAACAAATTGCATATATCTAATATTGTAAACAAAGTGTCATTCTATAAATTTATACGAAAGCAAGCTATCTCTCTCTCTAAATATCTATATGATATACAATAAACAAGCAAATAAGAGATAAACATCTTTATGGCAATTATTTAATACACAGTTAGTTATCTAGCAGATACTTGCTTCTACTTGTAGTTTGATAACAATGCATATGAATAATAGTTGAAATAATAATATTATGTTTGCTTTATTTGTTTGTTTATCGTTAGCAAAATTATAATTTATTATACGTTGTAAATACAAAAACAACAATAACGCAAACAAATTAATTAAGTGCTACGGAGCAAACCCTAATCACAAGTTAAACTTAGCCCTCTTTCTATAGACACTGATTAATGTTTGTTGAGTATAAATATAAATGCACATTTGTTTTGTGTTAGTTTTGAAAGTTACACGTGTTGAATTTAGTGTTGCAGCGCAGTTAAGTACATAACAAAAGCTGTTTGCTATTAAACAGAGACTACAGTAGATATCGCTTGTATACAAATGCGTTAACCGGTTAAATGCAAAATGTTTCATGTAAGAACTTAAAGTGTTATCTTTTGAAGTTAAATTATCACGACCCAATATTAAGAGATAACATGTTTATATTGCGAACACAGCAATCCGATAACGCTGCGTTAAATAGTTCTGAAAAGTTTTCGTATGATGCAGCTGATCGATTGGATATGCAATAGTTGCAAAAAAAAAAATCGATTTTCATACAAAAAAAAAAAAACTAACTATCAATCTGATTACACTCGTTCTATATTTAAATAGTGCTGGAAACTTTGCATATAACCGATTATTAAATGTTAATGATGTGGTAGCTAATCGATTGCATAAATGCAACAATTGCAAAAAAGCGATTTCATACAAAAAAAAAACTAACTATCCATCCGATTACGCTCGTTCTATACTTAAATAGTGCTGAAAACTTTGCATATAACCGATTAATAAATGTTACATGCAATAATTGCAAAAAAGCGATATTCATACAAAAAAAACTAACTATCCATCCGATTATGCTCGTTCTACACTTAAATAGTGCTGAAAACTTTGCTTATAACCGATTTTTATATATTGTTGATGCAGCTGATCGATTGCATACATACATGCAACAATTGGAAAAAAGCGATGTTCATAAAAAAAAAAAAACATTCATTTCATTTAAGCAATACGAAATTTATATAGTTAAATCTAAGGGGCTTTGTCACCGTTGCCTTCGTTTATTCACATATCGCGCTTTTACTGTCATAACTCAAAAAATGCGATTTTGCAGAAAAGGCGTTTAAATGTTTTTAATTTGCCTTCAACTAATAGGAAAAAGAGCGACATATTCGCTTCCCACGCGAAGAGTATACAAGATATTAATATGAAATGTTTATAAAAGCAGGATATAACCAACAATTCTGCATCATTTACTCAAAAATCACATGTATTGAGTTATGAGAGTCTTCTAGTAAATGAGCGATATGTTTGATAAGAAGAAAGCAAATTTGTGATTATCATTTGTTGCTTGTAAGCGATAATCGGTTATATGCAAAATAATTCATAAGCGTTGATTTATAAGAATATTCGCCTCAAAAATGTATTTCCATAACGTTTTATTTGTTAGACCTCTTGAATAACACTGCATAAATATTTCATTCCGTGCTGAAAAGCATCTTAAAACGCATTTTCTAGCATTTCTCTTTATCTTTAACATTAGAATCCCATTTTAAGATTAATTTCCGTTTGTATGCATTCCCATTCAACTAACGTTTTTGTTTGTGAAAATAACTTCCGTTGAAAGCCAACAAACCATGATGACATTTGCGCACATTTCCCCTTGACATGTTTTTAATGATTTTGCATAAAATGGGTCTTGTCTTCTTACATATATTACACGCACGGGTTTCTCGTTTTCAGTCCTTTGTTGACAGCAGGTTTTTTGCTTTTGTTATGCAACTTTTAGAAAAACGAGAGACATGTTTAACATACCACACTTTAAACTTTAAGGTGGAAAAATAGTCGCAGTTTTATTGAACCTGTATAAGAGCCTTGCACTTAGATATTCGCTGTACTGATTACATTTGCTTATCATTTAAAGCAATGTATACTTATAAAGGTACTTCCATCGCTGCGACTTAAGCAGCGCAGCTTCTTAATTTTTCATTCTGTTATGTTATGGTATTGCTTTGTGGATTTCTTTATGTTAAGAACATATTTCAGACTCTCACAAATTTGAAGACGGTTCGCTCAACGATTACAATATCTAATTGAGTATGCATCGATTTGAAGCGTAATAGACACAAGAGGAAGCTTACTATTTCAAAGTTTTTCGTTTCAAATATGAGTAAAGAAAGATCTAGCATCCGTCTTGCAAAAACTACATCCATTTATCTCTCCATCTATATAGCTGTCACAAGTCTCTACTTATCAAGAAGAATGTAATATATCTAAATGAGCAGCCAAAAATGCACATCTTATTTAAATAAAAACATAATCATTCATTGTCATTATTTGCGTCCATTGAAATAGTTGCCAAAATAAGTAAAATATATATGTGTAAAATGTGTTACCTTGGCAAAGTCTGCTTAGAAATTACTTGCTTACAAGGCCAATAATGCTTTGGCAAGGTTGTCAGTTTTGGCCAGGACAAGACCATTCTATTAAAGCCAAATTGAAGAGCCTAAACAAATGGACCAATGTTGTTGTTGAGGCCGCAAGAGGCTGCGTTTTGGCTTGATAAATATTTGTGGTAAAGTGCATGTCATGACGCGACGCCTGGCATCCAATTAGCAAAATAAAACTGAAAAACTCATTAGTTTGGGTTTTGTTTGATGAATCCATTGCCTTTGACGTCTAAGTACTATATAACATTTGTTGGTATTTCCAGCGCGTGAGCGCAATTTGTTATGGGCTTATGAAAGTTTAAGTTAAGTAAATATTATTATAATTCGTTTATAGTATTGTGGAACCCGTGTGGTGAGCGGGCTAGAGAATATCACCTCAGCAGGTCAAAGCTATGAGTATGACACTGGGTTATTTTGAGACTAGTAGAGCCACCCCAGGCCTTAACAGGGTTGTGCGTAGAGTTTGGGACCCACCACGTAAAACCACAATTCCAATAAAAGAATGTATTTACATCAGGCCGTAACCCGATAATGGGTTGTTATGGCCAGTTAAGAAGAAGAAGCATTGTGGAACGCTGTCATTTCATATATGGTAACTTGTGAGGTATGAATTCTTAGTTTCTATTTGCATGACGTGTCCACAACAACTTAAAGCCCAAAGTCCAATGTATCATATAACTTGTGGAGCTCAGACTCGTGGCAATTATAAATATATAAAAAAAACAAAAACAAATTAAAAGTCGCGCCCCTTTTCTTTCTGTATTGAAAAATTATGCATTCTAGTGTTAATTTTAGTCACTTTTTTATGCTCTCTACGCTACGTTTAAGGGGTATATTAGCTTTGTGCCAGAGAAAACGTAGAAGAAAACGCGTAATACATAAACTTCTCTATTCTTACTCTTAAGCTAATCTTAACAGAATGTTAATCACGATACACAAAACTACCAACAAAAAAAGCCCTCTGTAAGCCGGCGTCAAGACTCTTTTTTGCAAGTTTGACGCAAGGCATATGAATGCCGCATACAAGGTATGCGCCATCTGCCGACGCTCGCTCATTTTTAGGGCATTATTTTTCATTCTGTTGCAAACGTCAATGAGTGAGGTTGTGCTGCGCATGTTATTTGAACTAATGCGTAAAAAATATATGTATGCGTGTGCATTTATGAGAGTGTATGCATGTATATACACTTTTGTTTTTGTGACGCACAGAAAAAAGCAAGAATTGCGCATGACAGTTTGTTTTTTTTAGTGATTTGCGCCTCTCCCTCTCTGTGTGTCAGACACTCAAAAAATTTAATGCCCTGCGTCGGCAGATGGCGCATACCTTGTAATATGCCTTGGTTTGACGTGCATCCACTACACAAGCCATACACGAACATACAGATTTACACATTTCAAACTCAACATAACATCAAATTGTTTTTCTTTTTTCCACTTTTGTGCCCGAGCTCTTAACTCCTTTAGCGAATGCAAGGAACCTCTTCGAATTTCTTTCCTTTTTATATTTTGTTCGTTTTTTTAAATGGTTTCGTTTTTTTAACAATCAAAAACCATCATCAAAAATTCAACAACAAATTTTATCGATATCTGTAGAGACCAATTATATCATATAGACGTAGCTACCCAACTCTAAACGCTTAGTTATTAACTGGCTCTTAAGAAAACTCAAAGTAAATGCAAATATGTAATCGCTCAGGTGACGGGCCCATTAGAAGTGCAAACAAGAATCTATAGGGAGTATCATTGCATTCATTATCCATTAATTAAGTCAAAAGGAAAAACAGCACCAACAAGTTAACTAAACGTGGCACACTTAGAAATGCTTGAGGAAGCTCAAGTCAAGTACCGGCTCATTTCATATGCAAATACTGCCGGTTTGACTGCTGCTAATTTAAACAAAGTTTGTCTATATAGACAAATATACTACTATTATATATTAACGGAACGCGTGAGATGTTGAATCATACAACTATAGAGGGCAACAAAGGTTTAGATTGTTCAGAATAATTACGAATTTGTTTTAGTAGCGCTTGAGTTGCAGTTGATTCATGATCTTTTTCGATAGCGTAAATATTGAAGTTGTTTTGAAATACTCTAGGAAGTATCTTGAGTATCTAGGTCTTGAAGCTGCTGTAAGCTATACTTTATTTAAAATTAGCAGTCAATTTAGACAACTTTGTTGCTAAAACCTGTCAGTATGACATTTTACAAAACAATACTATGCAAATAGAAATTGCATAACTTGCAGTTCTTTATATAATACAAAATTGATGTCCCTATTATAAAATATCTCAACGGCGTTCGCACTTAACTGAAAAAGCAACTGATTCAGGTTCAACATTTGAAATTCGTCGTGTAGAAACCATTCACACAAAAAAAAAAATCAAGGAAATTAAATCTAAATATAATACAAATTTGAGTTTTTTATGTAATTGATCAGGTCGCAAACTCTGCATATTATATTTGTTTATTTTATATTTATTTTTTCATGTAACGTCTGTCACGTCACGTATAATAATGTGGCTGGAAAAGAGAAAAAAAAGTATAAATATACAGTAACGTTACCTCAGATCTTATTAAAATAATTTGCATTTAAAAATTCTGTTCGCAGACTTTTGGGTTTTTTGTAGACAATAACCACTTATATTATCTGTCACGTCACGTAACACTCTTTGCTTGCTAATATCTTCCATGACATACTGTCGACGCCTTAGACCTTTTACACTAAATACGTATAATGTGCTACCGAAAATCAAAAGAAAATACAAGTTTTGTAGTTTTTCTTAATATTGCAACGATCGAAATGTATTTTTCTAGAACTAAATTGCTCTGCGTCATCTTTCTGGGTATGACAAAGATTAAAAGTGCCAAATTAGGGGCTGCAACAACTCAAGGGAAAGAATAGAACAACCGCTTTATCATCTACGAGTGACAGTTTGTCGCGATTTTTGAAAAAATAAAAAAACAGGCATTTAGACAATATTGGGATACTTTAGAAAAAAAATGCAATTTTATCTTAAATTAAAATGAAAGCTTTTGTTTGAAATAACATTTATATAAAATCTATTACTTGCTATTTCATAGCTTTTGTGTCATTTTTTGTGCTGCTCTTTATTTCGCTACTCTGTACTAGATGTCCAGCTGCAAAACTAAAAACTCCTTTATGAAAAACTTTTTCTTAGTTATATTATTTATGACTAAAGTTTCTTTAAAGTTAATATATTCAACTCGTTAAGCTTTATTGCACTCGTATCTAATCAAAATTGGCAATAAAGTCACAAACCCATGAAATGATGTCATACATAACATGGCGTATACGTAATATGCTTGAATCTATAACCTACCCCAATGCAAAATGCATTGTTCTCAATCCTTTGCCAAGTGTTCCACAAACTTCAACTTGCAACAACATTCTCTTTCAAGGCAACTGCAATGTGTCGGTAACCCTTTCTGCTGACCTAGTTTAGTGTAAATAACAACACACACACACACACACACACACACACACACACACTTAAATTAGAGAGCGATGCGTGCATGCTGTGTGTGTGTGTGTGTGTGTGTGTGTGTTCGTGTGTCTATGGGAGAAATCTATAAATAATTCAGAAGCCATTGCCAGCTGTGCAACGACCTTGCATGTAAACTTTGAACTTTGGCAGGGTAATGTTTTTTTTTTTTTGCTTTATTACGCTTGCAGCAATTTTGGCAGTTTTGTATAGTGTACTTTTTGGCGCACTTGCTGTGGAAAATTGTCATGCACTGACCTTCAACTGTTTATTAACTGTTATCTTGTATCTACACTGAGAGAAAAGGTGCATTCAAAACTGCAACTGCAAATGTAATGTTTAATCAACTTTACGATTTACATTCTAGTTTTGCGCTCTTTGCACACGTATCTAACTTTTTTCTCTCTCTTTGTGCTGTTAAGCTTTTTATGTTAAGCCACACTTATGCTTAATGTTAAGCCTTATAAATACGTTATGCTATGTTTACACTGAGTCGCGGTACAATTGAGTGTATCAGAGACACAGATCAGTTTTTTTGCAACAACTATAATTATAAACTGCAAAATTTATTTCGTTAATGCTCGACACTTAATTAGTTCCTGTTTACGAACTTTTTAATTTTTGCACTTTTTGTCAGCAACTGGACACAACAATGGAAAGTATTGTTTTCTACGTTGTAACTCGCATTTTTTCCAATTTTTTGTGACGCCAATGCTAATACTCTTTACTTGCTACACGGATCGGCAAATGTCACAGTGTGAAATCAGTTTTAGCTATGCGTAGAAGCTAAAACAATTTAGATGTGAATCTCAGGCGAATCTACAAAACGCTTTTTTCGTTTACCAACATTTGCCATCGCAGTGTATAAACTAGATTTTACTTTATTGCATAATGCGTCTCAAACTTTAGCTATTTGTCAAGTAGGCAAGTCATTAAATTATCATTAGAATTTATGCTATCTAATGCATAACAGTTATATGCACATACTGTGCATGTTTTTCTTTCCCTGTCATTTCCGCATCGTAAAACTTGTGCAATTAAAAAATAAATAAATAAATTAGAATGATATTTTTGCGAGCTGTTTACAACCCAACGGAAGCGCTATTAAGTAAAGTTCCGCTCGCCCCCACATTTTACCATTAAACTTGTTAGAGCTCATTTTGTTTGCATTCAATTGTGCAACATTTCAGTACGTTTCCCGTTAATTAGTCGCAAGCGGAATGCACACGCAGAAAACACCTTGAAGAAATGTCGAAATAGATACAAAGTCCCTGACGCAATTTGACTTGTCTGTAATTTTTATTTAATTTGTTGTGTTGTTTTTTGCTGCGTCTATTGACAAGATGTGCGAACGGTGTATACATACTTAGCCTTCTATATATAGAGTTGACTGACTTGAATGAGTGCTACAATTGGTCATGGCTATTGGGGTTCTGGGTTCGAAAACATGATTGTAATCCTATTAGGTGTAACCTGTAAGCAGCTGAAAGTCTTGGTTTTAAGCTGTTGTTAAGTTGTCGATGTTTGTCGACTGTATTTTCTCTTTTTGAGAACCTCCCACACAGCAAACTGAATTAAAGCAGAAAATATTTTTTTTGCACGAGTCTCAAATGATACATCTTGACATATAAAACAAAATTTTATAATTGTCTCACTTTTAGATTGTTAGCTCTCTCGCTCTTGAACAACTTGCACTGCTAAGTTTACTTCATGATCCAATTACAATTGTCGGGCGACAAAAAGCCAGTTTACATTTGTCGCTTTGATCTTTTTATTAATTATTATGAATACACGACTTTCGGTTATTGATACTTTCCAATCACGCCAAATTTTAATACTACTAAAATTATCCCAAGAAATCAATTCGAAAATAATTTCAATTCTAGTGCACTTCTATGTTTCGCCAAGTTTATTTAACCCAGTTTTTTTGCTATCGCTGTTCTTAATGCATGAAAATTCATGTGCTTTTAAAAATTTAATCACAAATGTAATCTTAATAATGCAATCCAGCTGAAACCAATATCGTCAGCGAAAGTTATTTAGTGTCCCATAAATATGAGCTAATCTACGTAACTATTACTTGTTTTATGGTATAAATTGGAAAAAAAATCCTAAAAAGACTCCATACCAATTGAAGGGTTTATTGGCTGTCAAATAGCAAGAATAAATGCCAAGCTTTAATGAAGAATCACTTTTCAGTCCGGTATTCAATTGAAATTTACAAAAATAAAAAATTGACAAAAACCATAAAAGCAGAACAATAATGTTATGGTAAAAAAACCAATCGATTTTCAACACAGAAACCATCTTTTGGAGAAAATTATCTCGGGCTGTGCTCTCAAGGATTTGATCAGCATCTATACAAACAGCTCGCCGATATACGATACGCTGATTGTTGTGTACAGTTGTTTCTCTCTAGATAAAAACTATTTGAAATCGGCATTACAAAACGCTTCAATTATAAGTATTACTTTTTCTGATCAGACCAAGCAAATTTCTAATAAATTTCTATATATTTGAAAGCTTAAAGATATTTTTGTTAGATTTTCGAACACGTTAAGAAACAAATATTGTTGTCCCATGTGACTGCACACCGAAAACTTCTCTTTTGCTTTATAATTATCACAAATATATGCTAGCGCAGCTTAAATTTGAATATTCCAACCTGAGCTCATTGGTTTTAAGTTCTTTTGTTTGTCAAGAAATATTCGCACACAAACAAAAGTCAGCAAATTTTTGTAAATACCGCGTAATTCGACCTGCCCTGCTTACCATTTATATGGTATATTTATGTACCTATAGAATACTTATATATGCACACTTTTGCGCATTTCTTTAGCTTTGGTTTATTGCAATGCAGTGGTCAATGCATTTACATGACGCATGGAAATCAATCACGTTCAAGGTGAATGTTAAATCAAGTGTTTCATATTTGAGTAGACCCAAAAAGGAAGTTGCTTATGTTGCTTAGGCAGCATAAATCATATGCAAATATTTGTTAGCGTTCCACAAAATAAACTACTTTGTATTTATAAGCCGCATCAACTTGGTGTAAACAAGTCCAAATCAATTTGAAGCATGCTTGACTGTTATCTTAACTCTACTAAATATATATGTATAGATAGTGTTTGTCTAGCTGGGGGTCTAGCGTATTTTATACCAACTGTCAACCGATTATCTTATCAGCAATGGAAAATGTTTTTAATTTTTGCAAAATCAAAGGCATAAAAAGTTATAGCCGTAGACGCCAAAATGATTAGAATTTCAAAATGCTTGACCTAAATGCGCAATAAGAGTTTGCCAAAAACCAAATGGAAAACCCTAAACATTCTAAAAAGGTTTAAAATATTGTTTGCTCTATATATAGTATATTTATGCAGTCAGTTTTTCTTAAGCGTGTGCGCCATTAAGCAGACTACACATATTGTGCTTATTGCGTATCCAGTTGTTGTGGGCGTAGACGCAAAAGACGCGAAAATGTTTACAGTTGAACACCGCTCTAACATATTTCTATAAAACAGGTTAACTGTGACGTAAGACAAGTGAGTAGCGCTCTTTGAAATTTGAATTTCATGCCTGTCCACCTTTGACAGGAGGAGGTATCCAAAATAGCTTTAAACTCGAGTTTTAAGCCAAGTTCAAATAGGGCGTTAACTTTATGGGGCAGTCCAATTTGGCTTAAATTTAAAGATATAGCAATTGCAAAAAATAAAAAAATAATAAAATACAATTATTTGCATATAAGCGATAATTGCCAAAAAAAAAAATCGCATATAAACAAGATGTATTTGATAGTTTGTGTCAGTCGATTGCGATCTCCGAAGTTCTACTGTATATATATTTATTTATATATAATGAACAACTGCCTTTATATACTTTCACTTTCGCAGAACGCATGCGTTGATTTTCCTTGAACTTTATGCTTTCATGCTTTTAAGCACGTCCTGTTTTTCGGCTTTATGCTTATGTGTGGCGCCATTTGTGCTGAAGCAGTTGACGTTATTTTTACTGTTGCATACATTGTGGCGCTTTGTATGTTAATGGCTAATGTGATTTGGTTTTCTCTCCTTTTGTAGTTAGTGTTCTGCAACTTTGTTAGTCTAAGATGTTTGTAAATGTGCGCGGTGCTCATTTATATCATTAAGACGATAGATTTACGAATTTAAAACACATAAACTTTTATTTATGGCATGTGCATATATATATATATATATATTACAGCTAGAATGCCTTTGGCAACATTTCCTGTGCGCTAATGCATTTCCAATGGTTATAATACTTTTTGTCCTTGCAAGGTCATCAAAAATGCTAGTCATCATTATTTGTACATAATTGATGACCAAACATTTGTCGCAAATAAGCAAGCACGCAATTCTTTTATGACAACAGTGTGGGGTGGATTGTTGGTGCATACAAACAGAAGCTGTCACCCACACGCTGTTATTGAACAGCGCGCTGTTAATTGTTAACAGCAGCATCTCGCTGCAAAAGTTTCACTTTCGACAGAATACCGCTCACATGAGCAGCATTTGCGATGGCAACATTTCCTGTGCGCTTACCTAATGCATTTCCAATGGTTATAATACTTTTTGTCCTTGCAAGGTCGTCAAAAATCATTATTTGTACATAATTGATGGCCAAACATTTGTCGCAAATAAGCAAGCACGCAATTCTTTTATGACAACAGTGTGGGGTGGATTGTTGGTGCATACAAACAGAAGCTGTCACCCACACGCTGTTATTGAACAGCGCGCTGTTAATTGTTAACAGCAGCATCTCGCTGCAAAAGTTTCACTTTCGACAGAATACCGCTCACATGAGCAGCATTTGCGATGGCAACATTTCCTGTGCGCTTACCAATGGTTGCATTTCCAATGGTTATAATACTTTTTGATGGCCAAACATTTGTTGCAAATAAGCAAGCACGCAATTCTTTTATGACAACAGTGTGGGGTGGATTGTTGGTGCATACAAACAGAAGCTGTCACCCACACGCTGTTATTGAACAGCGCGCTGTTAATTGTTAACAGCAGCATCTCGCTGCAAAAGTTTCACTTTCGACAGAATACCGCTCACATGAGCAGCATTTGCGATGCTCTCTTGCTCTCTTGCTCTCTTCTGCTCTCTCGTTACACTTGTGTTTACTTGTGGACGCCGCAGTCAGCACGTGCGTGTGCATATTATGTTCTTTGCCTTTCTTTGGCATCTTCGCCGCTCAGTCTGCTTTGAAATTTATAGACAAACGGTTGTGTGTATGTGCGCACACAGACACACACACACACACACACACGCGTATTAAAGCTAGTGCGAAATATAATTTACACACAACGGTAAATAAATTACCATTTAATTTACAAAAAAAAAACAAAACTAATTAATGTAAATTAAAAGCGACAATTTATTTTGCTCACAATTATCAGTATTGCGTGTTTGATAAACAAAAAAAAAACAAAAACGTTATCGGCCGTTTCGTATTTAACCTCAATTAATCTTTTGTGCATTGTCGTGTTTAAAGCAAACCCAATTAAATTGCGAAATATTGAAAGACATTTCAAAAATTATCAATAAATCAATAATTTCGTGTGTGGCTTTTCAAAATATCATCCAAAATGTTTCTTTGCGTTTATTTGTCGCTTGCCGTTTTTTTCTAGTTAGTTCTGCCAACATACTTGGACGTGGTATGTGTTTTTTGTGTCTTGCTTGTCAATCGCTCAGTTAGTCAGTTCGTCAATCATTGCACTTTGTTAAATAAAGATTTAATAGAGACGGTCAGGGCGTTGCCTGAGAGTGGGATACCCTGTCTCAAATGTATTGCAGCTAGCTGTTGTTTCGACAAAAGGTGTACAAAGTTTTGTTAATTAGCCTCTCACATACATTAAACTATCTGCAAAAGGTGTAATTTTGTGCGAAAAGCATTATTGGCGTTCAACCGATGTTGATTTTGACAACACATAAACAAAATAGCAGGTCGGTTCGATGGTTTTTATAGTGTGTGAGTTAAGATTTCCAAAAACTACGGACAGACACCGTGTGGTGAGCGAATTAGAGAATACCACCTCAGCAGGTCAAAGCTTGTCGTATGAAGCGACTTATAATGACACCGAATTCTTTCGAGATCAGTTAAACCAGCCCAGGCCTTAAAAGCATTGTGCCTAGGGTTTGGGACCCACCACGTAAAACGCCAATCCCAATGAAAGAAATATATCAGGTCGTAACCCGGTAACGGGTTGTTATGAGACGGACAGAAGGACTCATATTTGCAAAGGGACTTAGCCTTATAGGAATAGGGTATAAAAACACAGTAAAGCGCTCTTAACTTCAGCTATCTCGCAAGTTTGTTTATAAATGCAAATACACATATAGTATGTACATATGTACCGTGATAAAGGTCGTTTATTTAAATCGTTTACGGCTCGTGTGTGTATATATTAATGGGATAGCAGCTTTATAGAAGCAATCAGCAAGCATTGGTTAAATACTGCAGTATATTATAAAATTATTTTATTGCCTCCGATTAATAATGCATCAAGTGCATGAAACATTTAAGCGCAAGCTGTTGAGTTTTGTTGTAGTTGTATTTGCATTTGTTAACCGCAAATTCGAATCAAAACAAATATGCAAATATGAGTACCAAGTACGTGCCAATTGCACACCAGATGAAATGGTCGAAAGCGAAACTGTGCCTATCACTTTTGCCACTCTGAATGTGGTAACTCGAACACAAGAGTTTTGCACGCATCAACCGCTTCTTCAGCTGTCGAGAACTCGCAAACTCACTGAAAGTAAATTCTGCCACCGATCGCTTGTTGTAACGAAAATATAAGCAAAAATTCAGTGTGGTACCGAGTGCTTCTCAGTAACACAACTTTTCTAGGCGAAACCTCTACCACTCGAAATATAAAATGCTTGCGGTTTGCAGAATATAAGTTTTACCTGGATACGTTGCGTTCAAGTCTGGTAAAAATTGATTTGAAGTAAAAAAAAAAACAAGATCCAAATACAGTGTACACACAAACGTTGTTATTTTGTATTTTCTTTTTTCGTAAGTAACGAAAAAAAACGAACGGTGTGAACAAATGGTGTTCAAGTAGACGCGTAGAGAATAATCTTTGTATTTTGTTGTTGGATCGATCGCTCGCTTAATATTCCAACAGTGTTGCCTTCTCTTTCTAAATGCGGCTCTGTTCTTTGCTCTGAAAAAACAGCTGTTCTTTGCCTTATCATTTGAAGAGTTGCAGACGTGCGAGACAGCGCGAACTTAAGACACGAGCCTCTTTCAAATACAAGTAAAGAAAGTATAAAAGGCCGCTTGTGCACATTGTATAGTTGATGGGTCTTAGGATTTGGAGGCTTACTTTTATTGTTGCCGTTTTAAATGCATTTGCTTGTTTATCTTCATATGTAGTTATGATGACAGCTGTAAAGTGCACAACAATAACAACAGCAATATTTATTCATACCAAGCACTTTGAATTCGCTTGTGGGTGCTGAACTTACTCAAGTGCATGTCGATTGTCGATGCCGATGCCGATGTTCGTCGTCAATGGCAAGCGCTTTTTTGTTGCAGTGTTTTTTATACCCTGTACACATAGTGTACAAGGGTATTATAGATTTGTGCAATGTATGTAACAGGCAAAAGGAGGCGCGGCAGACTGTATGTTCCATGGGCAAAAATTCTTATCATTGACTCGGGTAGCGTTTGGACCATGTCCGTCTGTCCGTATGAGGGGATAGATCTCAGAGACCATAAGAGCTAGACACAAAATTATACCAAAAGATGCGCGTAATCTAAGATGAAGTTTGTCGAATCAAGTCGATATCTTAGCCCCTTCCCCCGTGAATCTATCACCTTGAAAATCCTCAGAGATGTGCGTCATGTTAATGTGCATCTATGTTTCATAAATGATCGAGATCGGATATATATATCAAAAGTTATAGTCAAAAATATGCTAATTTCACCCCCCCCCCCCTCGTCTATAAACTGCAACAAAATTCCACTACATGTAGATAACGATACATGTGAGCTGAAGTTACAAAATTTGGTGTGGCTCCAATCGTTAAAACTGCATAACCTTTTTTTAATGGAACCCCAGATCCCCAATATTTTGATTTGAAAATTGCCACAGACATTTACAAATGTATTTTTGATCTATGTTACAAAATTCAACGACAAAAGTAATTTTTGCCCCCATAATAGCCAACTTCCCAATAGGAAAACTTGTCAATTGGAACTTTCAAATAGGAAAATGTTAACAGGCATATCGATCTTTTGAAAGGAGATATAAAAGTGGATACTTCTGTTCCCATTTTACCGTTTTTAGTGTTTATAAAGAAAAAGGGTGCAGGGTATTCCACTGTCGGGCATTGTCTGCATCAATTTTTTTTTTTTTTTTTGGTGCAGCTCTCAAAAAGCGCTTAACAGCAGACAGACAAACAACCGTAGGAGCTGTTGTAGTCATTGTAGTGTATTCTATGAGCATACACACATACATATATAGTGAAATTGCACGACATTAGAGCATGCCGAAACTAGTAAATAAACTCAATAAACGAATAAAATACATAACAGCAAATACAATATTAAAGTTTATAAATAAAATAAAATCAGCGACAAACAAAACAAACTCGCGGCGTCGCGACGTCAGCGTCAGCAGCGACGTTAACGTCAACGTCGTCAACAGCTTTGACTTAATTCAAGTGCGTTCAACTTAACGCAGCAGCGCGGTCGCGGCGCTCTTCAAAAGCTTCGAAAAGCTTTTGCAAACTGCATTAGATGCGCGCGCCGCTAAACGAATGCAACACGTGCCTGACTCATATGGCATTCACACTGGCGCCGCAAGTGGGCGCCACTAAGCGTCGCAGCAGTCATTTCTAGCGTTTTTTGTTTGTGCGCACAGTGCGAAATATTAAGTGCAAAAATGGAAATTATAATTTATTAAAAAAAGCTTGCTATACATTATTTTAATGGTATTTCAAGCACTGGACAAGCAATAAAATATTGCGGCAAAATAATTGACTTGCTTTTATATGCTGTTTTTGCGCAACTATTACCACAACGAAAGAAAAAACCACCGATAATCACAAATGTTTGGATTTGAGCTACGGCTGTTTTGCGGCTGTAAAAACACGACATTATACTTTTTTATGACGCTGTGATTGTTGTAAATACAAAGACAGCGCCATAAAAAGTTATGCTTTACTTTTTGTTTGCAGTGCAAAAAAACAACAATAATAACAAAAACGATTATGTGACTCTTTGAAAGTGGTAAATTGACCAAAAGTATAATAAATAAAATAAAAAAAAGCTCAAGCTAAAGACACAGAGCAAAAGTGACAGTGACAAAAAGCTATACAGTGATACTTACAAACATAGAGAGAGAACAGAGACGTTTAAGCGCTCGAGTGATTTTTGTTTAAGAACCTTTTGACGTATGTTATAATTTACTCAACAACAACAAAAATACTCGGCTACACTACAAAAATAAAGTGTAATAAGAACAACACAAAATGCATGGAATTACACATCTTTATCGTCAACATGCTGTCGAAAAACAACTTAGCGGCGGCGGCGGCGGCGAGAGCTGGTCCCAGCATAACGGACGTAGTCTTTACGGCAGCGACTTTAACAATAGCAACAGCAATGACTCGACAACGGGCGCCAGTAATCGCCTCTATAGCGCTGGTTCGTCCAGTAGTTCCAGTTCCAATTCCAATAAATCAGGCAGCAGCGTTGGCATAGGCGGTGTAACTGGCAGCGCTTATTCCCAATGGCAAAGCGACCGCCATTCACTGCCCCAGGCTGTTCCGGATGCCCACAAATCGCTGGCAAATCATCATTATCAACGTTATCACAATTCACCGACACATCAGCAAAGTGCTGGCGCTGCTGGCAGCGCCGCTCATGTCAATGCCAGCGGTTTGCGCAATTCCTATGACAGCAGCTACGCAAGCAGCAACCTGAAGCGTACGCCCTCCTCCAAACGCAGCTTCTTCGAGCGATCTCACAGTCCGGCTATCTATAGCGTAAGCTGCAAAGCGTGACTAACTAACTTAAAACTATTACTTTACTGTATACTTCTTTTAAGCAGAGCATGCGCCGTGGTGTACCAGATTTTGGCTCACCGCCGCCTTCGCAGCCCCCTGGAGGCTTTTTTCCACATGATCTCGATGATATCTATGAGAGCCAGACCGACCAACAGTATTTTACACACACCGGCGCCAGCTCACGTTCCAATGAGCGTCCCACAATTTCATCCATCTTTCATCGTGTCAGCGCCGCACATAATTCAATGGATGACTATAGCGGTGGCTCACGACAATCGGTGAATAGTGTGGACAGCGGTGTACCGTTTGCTGCGCGTCCACGTTTTGACAACACCTCATTTGCCAAAAGTCTTAGCATTGATGAGCACGAGATTGGTCATTCCCCGCACAAGGAGTCACACAAGCACAAGTCAAAGCATCATCATCATCATGGTGATGGTCATCATCACCATCATCATTCTATACAGGAAATGCTCAAGAGTTTTGGCAAAAAAATTCATGTCTGGCCGCGTAAACATCATGATGCACACGCCAGTAGTGTATGCACTTCGCCGCAAAATGATCCACAAGAGAACTTTAGAACACGCTCGAAAAGCTTGGATGTTAATACATTAAGTCGCCCCAACCGCATTTTGGAGGATTGTGGTGCCACATATAAAATCTACGATCGTATTGTCAAAGAAGGTAAAATGACAGCGGTTTAGTTTTAAGCCTTTTGGTACTTGCTATTGTTGTTCTAGTTGAACTTAGTTTGTTCAGTTTTTATAGCTGCTCGCAGTTATTTTCTATTTAGCTAATTTTGTATCTTCTATGTTATAGGTGCTCATATGCGTCGTGCCTCGGCCGATTTGGAGAAACGACGCAATTCATGTGGTGCTGGCGCACGTTTACGTGGTGATGGTACTATGGATCCATACCATGCCGCAATACTATTCAGAGATTCTAGAGGGGTAAGTTGAAAGCGTTTTACGAAAAATGGCTATGCGATTTAGGCTGATTTTGTTGGTGTTTGTACAGAAATGTGCTAGGTATATTTTCCTAGTAAGGAGAAACGGCTTAGAGTTTACTTGCGCACCCTGGAAGAGAAAGTTTTTTGGTGCTCTTTATACGTGTAATTCCATTCCGTTTCGCATCTTGGCATCGGCGTACACCAATACATTTTATTTACGGGTACAATGAGCTAATCATGATGCATAATAGATGGACCGCTTAAGCGGTGCTTAGAACGTAATACATTTCGTCTGACAAAGTAATTAAGATTTTTATCTTCTGACACGAGAAACCTTAGAATAGATTCATTGAAATAAATTCGATTCATTGTATAAACGAGGATTCAGGAGGTCATGTTATGTTTTAACTAAAGAAGCTACTGCTAGAAAGATCTTCAACTGTAGCAGTTGTTTATAGCTTAACGTCAGAGCGTTTTATTCTCAAAATGTTGTCATATATTAACAAGAACTTGGTATGCACAAACTGATTAACAAGCTTGGCTGCTTTTCCCCCGTATGCCATCAAATTAGCTTTATTATCATTTCACTATAACCTCACTGATAAGCTAGTTATCTTGAAGCACTCAATGAACCCCATGCTCTAAGTGCGTTTCTGTTATTTAATTACCATCACTGTCTTTTACCACTCGAAACTTTCGTGGCGTTGACATTTGGCGTACACGTATACTACTTGCAACATGCTCCAGAAACTTATGCACACAATACACCCGCTTCTATGAGTGCATAATTGCTCAAGGTCGTTAATGTTTTCATTCGAATTTTCCAGTTTGTTCGAATACATTCAAGGTTATTCTCATCGTTTTGTTTCATTTTTAAACTAGTTGCGAATTTTAAGCAACTCGCTGTTAATGCAATTGTGCAACAGTTTTAACTGAAAAGCTGTTTTGCATTCAAAGTTTTCATTTAACATGCATGCCTAAAAGCATGCTATAGTATTTCTTGCAGACCTAAATGCCTCTTTTTGTAAGTTAACATTGCGGCGCTCAAGTTAACAGACATAACCTATTACTCTGCATTTTTAAGATACTTTCAACTTACTTTGGCATATATTATCTACAATACTCGAGTGTTTACCCACTTTTTGTTATGCATTGACGTAATTGTTTGTGCCGCTTATACTCTACTATAAAGGTTGTCTATTTTTTCACACATTTATAGTATGTATAGTGACATGTGGTCATTAGCTTGTAGCTGGTTTGCCCATTTACCATTTATCCAGTGTATCTATGAGATATTGTGATATTTGACCATTGTTTCGTTGTAAACTCTAGGCTACTGTCAATTTTTGTTTAATTTTCTAAAGGCACTGGTGAAAGTGCACAAAATATTAAGCTAAGTACATTTTAGTGTAGCAATTTTTTATAAATATGACAGTTGGTTTTTTTATATCAATGATGATTAATTAGTGCGCGTTTCACATAATTCAAGTCTATTGCGTTAGAGTCTAACGAAATAGCGCCATGATTATCGGCTAACAGTGGCATAGATAACCTTGTGCATTGGAGAAGTGTATGTGTTTTCTGATGTTAGCTACATTACAACAGCGCAAGACGTGTTTTGTCTATATCTTTCATGCTGTTCTGAATGAAAAGGTGATGAATTTTCGCACACGGTGTCGAGGATCGTGTTCGAAATGTAGTTTTCAATTTATCGACCAAATCAGAACACACTTTATAAACGTTTATTTGTAGAATAAGCTGTAAGAATTTGAAAGTCGCGCTTGATTTTCTTCTGGCAACGTGAATGCTGTTCTGAATGAGAAGGTGATGGTTTTTCGCACACGGTGTCGAGGATCGTGTTCGAAATGTAGTTTGAAAAAAATCATATTTTACCATAGCATCTCATCTTCACAAATAGATACAATTACTAGCAGTGTATCGACCAAATCAGCACACACTTTATAAACGTTTATTTGTAGAATAACCTGCAATTGATCCCCGTAACTCTCCTAACCACCATCTACGCCACTGTTGGCATACCTTAAAATAAAATGTTAGGTTACTAGTCTTGCTGGAAAGAGAAACGACGAAGAAAAGAAAGGGTGAAGAAAAACCGATTGCCATAATCTGCAGTTTGTTTTGTTTATCAAGTACACATCATGGCGTAGTGTGTTGCGCTCTCGCGCTCTCTCTTTCGCTCGCCATTCGCTGAGTCACAGCTGAGTGGCTATTTCGGTATATGTACTTCCATGGTGTTGTTTTAATGGCCGCTTCTTGTGAAAGCTCTTTAACAAAAAGCTTTCTTCAGCTGTAAATCCTAGGCGCTCTTTTACTCTCTCAAAACGCACGCTCACGAGAAGAAGAAGAAGCAGCAGCAGCAGCTAAAGCAAGGCAAACAAATGCCATGGCTGTGTTTTTGTTGTTGTTGTTTATTTAAGCTTTAGCACTCACACACACACACACATACATTGACAGCGGCACACTCGCTCCCATGATCGTTGAAAAATAAAAACTGTTAACCAGTTTAAGTTTACATTTTCGAGCGCGCAGACGTGTATAGATAGTGTAGCCGCTTCTTTGTTTTACATATATGTACATATATATATATATAAATTTTGTTCATTTACAAGATTACACTTGCGCGTGTGTATAAGTGCATTGTATTAGCTCTGTGTGTGTCTATGTGTGTGTGTGTGTGCGCGCCTTCAACACAATGTATCGTCGTCGTTATTCTGCATTTGAGCCGAAGGCGCCGCGAGTTTCAATGTTGCCCACAACGCATGCAACGTCCAAATTGGCATGTCCACCGGAAACAGCTTCAACTTCAGCGCTGAACAACAACAACAACAACAAAATGAGCGTGCGCTTTGACCCAAATTTACCGGACAGTAGCAACGCACCCAGCAGCAAAAGTTTGCATGCCAAGGTAGCACGCAAGGTACGCTCTCTCAGCAATTCTCCGCTCAATCGTAAAAAGAAATATCATAATCTGCCCGCTCTTATGTCTCATAATGGCAGCACCACGGCCGGAGTCAACTATCAGCTGCTAAACAGCGCCAATTTCAATGATATTGCGGATGGGCAGTGCCACGCCTCTTCTCACCACGTCAGTCGACGCGATGACAACAACAGCAAGCAACAGCAACAAAAAAAGCTGCAAGATGACAAAAACAAAGCATCAGCAGCCGCAGCCGCAGCCTCGCAAATTCTGCTGCGTCGAAAGCTTAACAACAACAATAGCAGCAGCAGCAGCGGCAGCAACAAAAATAGCATACGCAATAGTCTGGGCGCAATGCTTTACCAACGTTTGCCTGCAGGTCATTCACATGAGCAGCAGCAGCAGCAACAACAACAACAACAAGCAGAAGCTGCTGCAGTGGCTGCGCTGCGGCAGAGACTGATCTATGAGCGACGTGCAAGCAGCGCCAGCGCATACGCCTCACCGCGCACTCAATCACCGGTGCATCAGTGTTTGCTAATGCGACGGCGCAGCGACTACAGCGTCGAGCAGATTGAGCAATGGAAAAGGCAACAACAACAAATACAGGCACATTACCCCAACAACAGAAAGATTAGCGTAAGTTGGTCCAAGTCTCTCTCTCTCTCTTTTTCTCGTTTGCGCCTGCTACTAATTAGAGCTGCAAAACCATCGATATATAGTCGCCAATCGATCGTTTCGATAGTTTTGGGTGTCCACCAACGATAATATCGATACTATCGAGATCTGAGAGGTTTCATAGACGTTTTTTTGATTGGGCTCTTTGTTTGGAAGAAATGGTGGCTTAAATGAAAATGTTCCGAGAAGACATAGAGCCCACAATAAAAGCAGATATGGAATCTAGTCTAGTGGATACAAGTGCAACAAGACTAAAATGAAGTAAATCGCATATACTGTTCAATAGCTATAGCCTTTTTTGTCGAAATCTGAGATGAGTGTTCTTAAATTTGGTACACATAAAATACACACAAATTGCTAACTGAAAAACATTTATTAATATTAATAATTTTTATTCTTATAATAATATAATATGTTCAAAAATCCAAATCAAATAATATATTCAATTTTAAACATTTTTTTAGATGTTACTTCCACATTAACATTCTTATGCATAATACTTATAGCATAACAAATCAAATTGGAATGTTCATAAAGCTAAACAATATTGGGGCTCATTCAATTATCCAAACATTTTTATGGATAATACCTACAACTTATATAAGATAGGCTCGTCACTTCAGAAGAATTTGGAAGAACTGCTGTTTATGTACATATCTTTAAGCTCAAATATAATAATAATCTATATGTTTTATATCGATGGATTTTCGGTCATGTAACTTCAAGGCCGATGCCTACATTTGTGCTCTGTATATTAAGCGATGCAATGTGTTCTCATGTCTGCGTTCCAGAAGCGAAGGAATGTCCTTTCTGAGTGGCGTGACTAGCACTGAAGTTTTGCACTATATATTTGTTGCTTTTCATTGTAAACTCGATATATTACGCCGTAAATTTTTCCTTGACATCAACTGAGTTGGTGTTTGACGCCGTAATTGTCACTTTTGGGCATTTTTTGTAACACTGGTTTTTATTTTTGCTCTAATCAGCGATACAATTGTTGCTCAGCTAGTTAGCGTGTCTCTTTAATAAAAAAAAACAGTTGTTGCATTTCAATTGGTGTCATTTAAATGTGAAAAAAACAATCCATTCGACATAGCAACTATGTATTTTCTCTCTGAGAAATGTGTCATAACTAGCTGATGCGGTCAGCAACAACAGTTTGCAAAATTTTAATGTTAATTTAAGCTACTTTTAATAAATGGTTTTATTTTATAGGTATCTCCTTTTTTTATACATAAATATTTCACACATATTGCGTAGTATAAGCAAATTTAATAGTCGCTCATAAATATTTAATAGTATGAAGTTTGAATGTGCTGTTTTTTTCTGTGATTACGTCGTGTACTCGATGCCGGTTGCGATACGTTGAACATTTGGTACTTATAAACAGTGTTGCATTTGTTTATATATTGATAAACTGATTAGTCATTGTGATATTTGAATTAGATTGATTATTGGATTTGCTAGCAATAATTTATAATAGGTGCGATAATAGCCAAATAAATGCATTAAAAAGAAAGCTGTTACGTTACGCATACGCCACGTACTGCGCTTGCATAGGCGAATGCCGATTTGTATAAATACTGTTTATTGATCGAACTGAATTGTTGATTGTACACATTGCTACATATTCTGTAGCACTGTCTCAATTAATACATGATTCGGCTAACTCCGATGTATCCGAATTGGAATTCCAAGCTATTCCCGAGATCCCGAGAATAGTTGATTGTAGATAATATTGCCGTGAATCAAATTTGTGCACAATTTTATGCTCTATAACTCTATTGAAGACGCAAAATGATTTCAAATAGCAGGAAACACATTATGTTTGTGACCTTTGACCTTGAATATCTTGAGATACGAACATGGGATTCATTATGGGTTTTGAAAAATATCATAAATTGTCAAAACAAACATTCTTGCCAAGTTTGAACATACTTTTTTCGATTTCAAGTATTGGTTTATTTGAATACATTTCTAGGTAGTTATCAGCTGGAGGTGTCACCACAAAAACATTCAAACATAGTTCCACAAGGTCTTACTCAACTAACTTTAAATGAACTTCAAAAAGATGCGATATATTGCTAGGAAGTGTCTCCCATGTGACTCTCCGACAGCTAAAGAGCTGGTCGACTTTTATAGAAGAAAAACTTTGGCTGCGTGGATATCGATCAGCTGTTTTCCTGAGAGATTAGGTAACAATAGCAGAGGAACTCTCTCGACTGACCTTTAGAGAATACTTCATTTGTGGTGGTAAAATATCTAATAAGGTTGACACTACCGCATATTTTCAACATTTCCTAAACTATCTCCGCGTCATAATCGCGTACATAGATACTTTTAATTTTAATGTGATTTAAAGACTCTTGATTTTAAGGAACGTCTACTCCCTGCGTTTCACTTTGATTTCCGTTTCATTTGTGCAGTCTCAATACTTAACTTAGAAAATGCTCCGTACAAAATGTTTTGTAAGTGTATGATGAAAATTTGAAATTGTTCGAAAATCGGTCATCTCATGTCTGCTTTGTTTCACTTTGATTTCCGTTTCATTTGTGTATAATGAAAATTTCAAGTTGTTCATTTTCATTGAATCAGACCCACCAAAATCGACCATCCCACGTCTATTCTTAGTGTTTCACTTTGATTTTCGTTTCACTTGTACGCTCTCAAAACTTTACATAGGAAACGTTTCAGTTCAAAATCTTTTCAAAGTTTATGATAAAAATTGAGACACAACATACGTGTGATGCGTCGGATGTTTATAAGATCATGTGAGATCTTGTCTGGTTTTGTATTTTGGTTGAATATTCACATAGCTCTGTTTTCTTTGACGCCGTTTTTGCTTACATAACGTAATAGGTGCTAATCATAACACAGGGTGTTTCATCAAAGCTTTCACGTAAAATTCATTAACAGAGAAGTTTATATTGTAATTCTAACTAATATTAGACCGAAACTACTAAAGCGCATAAAAATAGATTTTAATATGCGGGTTTATTCCAAATGATGAAGCTTACGTCACGTAGAATGTGTTAATTTTTCACAGACTAAATCTATAATATTAGCCATTTTTGAACGTCTATTTAGAAACTAAAACTCATATTTGTTTTTCTGTTTCACTATATCTTTCAGTTACCCGTAGCCGATCCGTTCCTTGAAAAAGTCAATCTATCAGATTTCGGTAAGTATTACACAAAATTTGTTTATGTTTCTATGATAATCAACCTTACCTAGGAGATTTGTTCAGTTTCTCACATTTGATTATATTATAACAACGCAATAGAAATTCTTAATAAATTATTATAAAGTCTTGGCAGAGAACCAAGATTTACGCACTTTGGTGGGCACACGTCGGTAGATATATTATGGAATGACATATAGTTTATTAAAATCATATTTCATTAGGATTAGAAAAACCCTGACATGTGTGTGGGGTGTGTGTTCTATTTTGTGGGGGCACAACGCCCACTAGAAAACTGAGATTTCTAGGTAGTTTGTGCCAATATATAAATTGATTTGGCTTGTATACAGATATACGCAGTGCGCGTCATTTGAATAGGTTCAGTATTCTGGTTTATCACGCTTACACAGCTGGGGGTTTACTTTGGTTTAAGATTTGAAGATAAGACCGCGCAAAGCATGTTAACCGCCGAAAATTTGTAAATTATCACAGAAAGTTGTAAAATTAGAAGAAAAAAACAGTTCTTCAATACATTTTGTATCAATTTTGAATTGAAGATATAAAGAATTGGCGTTATGGATATGGAGAAGAAGACGAGAAGAATCTGCCTGTCATTTAGAAGCACGGGGCGAATGGGAGTTTGTTAACATGTTTGTACTTTTCAAAATTTGAGCTTCATCGGCAAAAATATGTTTGAAATGGAGTTTCATGCATTAAGTAGTAATCAACGTAATTAAGCTCAATGTATTTCCAGCGGTTGTTTCGGCAAAAGATCAACACTTTCTGTTTATCAGTCTTCTTGAGTCTTGTATATATGTATAATAGGGGGCTCCACCCCCTCTTGAGGTAGAGCATATCCCTCTTCCCGTTTTCCTTCCTCTTACGTTTCTCTTCCTCCCGTTTCCCTTCCTCTTCCCGTTTCGCATCTTCTTCCCGTTTCCCTTCCTCTTCCCGTTTCGCATCTTCTTCCCGTTTCGCACCTTCTTCCCGTTTGCCTTCCTCTTCCCGTTTCCCTTCCTCCTTTTCTCATCCTCCTCCTCTTCCTGTTAAATTTATACACCGCTCTTGCACACTAACAGTGTGCATAGCTGTGCCAAGTTTCAATTCGATAACTTTTGTGGTGTGGGTGTAAGCTGCGAAATTTCGTCACGGGGGAACGGGGTGAGATATCGACGTGAATCGACAAATCGGCAATTCTTAAGAAAATTCCGTAGACAATGATATAAGATTCACTCATATTTCTTCGCATATAGCTGACGAAAAAGGGTGCACAAATATTGCCTTAGCCTTTTTATATAAAAGATAGATTGTATGTAGCATATCTACAAAGTACAAGAAAATCAATTTTTGCCTGACTAAAATGCAACGTATCCAGATGAAACTTATATTCTGCAAACCGCAAGCATTTTACGTTTCGAATGGTAAAGATTTCATACATTATATAGTATATATAGATATTATGATTATGAACCTATTTGTGTGAAGCACATAGTCGATGATATATGCGCTTGTTTTAGAACGCATTGCGTGTATCTATGCTTAGTAATTTATTGATTTACTTTGAGATACGCGACGCTAATTATAATATTCAAGTACATTATCGTTTATCAATGCTACTCTCTCAGAGTATGTTTTATGTGAGATTAATGGCTTGTTTTTTCTTTTCATTCACAAATATAATTGCTTGCCAAATGGCGTTTGCGAATTTTTCACATACACAAAATCTGCAAATCTCTCTCATACGCTAAAGATCCGTCTTTCGTCTATATAGTATAAAATGAGATAATTTAAATTTTAAATTTGCTCTTTCCCTCTACACATGTATGTACATATATCGATATATGTGTATTTTCTTTTGTTTGTTGTTGATGTTTTCGTTTGATTTTTCCTACACATTGCTCGAGGAAAACTTTTTCAGCAAATACAAAAATGTATTTAGCTGCTCGATCGTGTGCGAGTGAAAAAAAATAAACTATACCTAGTATTAAACAAATAACAGACTGCAGATCAGTTTATGATAAAATTTCGAGACGTTTAGAACGACAACGCGTTTAAGTTTTTCACAAAAAAAGTTTTAGAAAAACGTTCTTATTTCGCCGAATCTAGCAATATTGTAAATGCAATAGTTTAAAAAAAAAAAAAACATGAAATATTTGCACTTTTTTTTTAGTGCCCCTCAAAGACTCAACTAGTTAGTCATACTTGAGGAATTTACTATATCGACTATAGAGAGGCGCCGCGACGCCAAAAGTTGCCGTGTTTAGCGCCCTCTGGCGACCGACAGCCGCAGCTGAAATTGTTTTTCAATTGTTTTGCTACGTACAAAACAAAGATATATGCTAAATAAAAAATAATAAAGAGGAATTTTAATTAACTTGTGGGCCTTCGACAAAAGACAGATAACTAAATAAAACACACAACAAAAGCAACATATGATAACATTAAAACAACAAAAACAAAAAAGAAAATCAAATCAAATACAATACAATACGAAAGTGACAACCTTCACCTTTTTTCAATCTGCTTCTTTATTGTTTTCATACTATTTTTTTTATAAATTTTTTACAAGTTGTTAAAAAAAAGACGCGTGTGCGACACTTATATGTATATATTTAAACTACAAAATTTTCTAAAAATATGAATATAAATATAAAAAAAAAAGTGTATAGAAAACTGTCGCCACACTTTTCCGCTGGCCTTCATTTCACTTTTTTAAATGGAAAAGACATTATTTTTTGGCAGCATTGCGAACAACCACTATTTGTCAAAGTGTGTGTGTTAAAAAAAATACAAATTTATGGAATGTCGTTTAAAATATGAGCATCGAAATAGTTTTCAAAATGGTGAAAGTATAATTTGATGTCACCTTTAAGTTTAAGCTTTAAGTTTCCGTTTGCTAAGCACGCATTTCTTATACGAGTTGTTATACACTGTATGTAACAGGCAGACCATAAGTTTTATAGGCAAAAATTATCAGAAGCAATAGTCGAGTTGATATAGACATGTTCGTCTGTCTGTCTGTCCGTGTTGTAACGCGTTTCTCAGAGACCATAAGAGTTAGAGCAAAAAAATGTTACCATAAGCTGCGCATTTTCCCGGAAAAGAGCAAGTTTATCTTACCATCTTCCTACGTGAGATACTGCGATTCCGTTGAATCAATCAACTCGAAACTCGACAAAGGTTTAGGTCGTGTTGGAATAAATACATCAGAGTCAAAATATGCTGATATCACCCTCCTTCGCCCTTAAACTGCTCCAAAATTACACTACCTGTAGATATGAATTACAACACTTTGTAACTCTAGCTCGCATGTATCCTTATCAACTTCTTCTTCTTCTTCTTGACTGGCCATAACAAACCGTTATCGGGTTACGGCCTGATATAAATACATTCTTTCATTGGAATTGTGGTTTTACGTGGTGGGTCTCAAACCCTATGCACAACCCTTTTAAGGCCAAGGGAGGGATTCGCTGCACACATTAGCTGACTACTCTTGCACCGAGTGACGATTAGAGCAGCTATACAGGGGGCACCATGTGGAGGTTGTGAGTCAACTTGGTTAAGGTAGAGATAGGCATCACCCTGGCCATTCCCCAGTGAATGGTGATCAGAAGCCTTCACCCTGTTCCACCAGAACCCAAGCACCACAACGTACTTACTTACTTCTTAATAAAATAACCAACAGTGTTAGTTGATTGGAGGGTACGTATAATTTTTAACCCGGCTCCCGATTTTCTCTCTACGGCTCTGTCTATGCCGCTCTTAAACTTCTGCGTTTCTTTGTGTGCATCTACGTTATAAGAATGATCGAAATCGGATAAATACATCAAAAGTTATAATCAAAAATGTGCTAATTTCGCCCCCCCTTCGCCTATAGTGTAGATATGGATACATGTGAGCTATTAAGTTAAAACTGTATTCGCCTTTTTTCAATAGAAGCCGCCCTTCCCCCGCAATAGACTTACCTTAATTACTGCCACACACCGCAACATATTGATTTGAAAATTGCCACAGACATTATAGAGATATATTTTTGATCTATATTTTAAATTTCAACGATATTGGCCTTAGAATACTGAAGTTATGGACATAACAGTTTTTTCGCCCCAATAATAACCAAATTCCCAATAGGAAAACTTCTCAATTGGAACTTTCCAATAGGAAATTGCTTACAGTCATATCGAAAAGGAGACATAAAAGTAGATATTGGATTTAGTTTTTATGGAGAGAAAAAAAGAGTACAGGGTATTCCACTGTCTAACATCGTCCCGTGAGACGTAGATACGTTTAAACTTGACTCTTGGTGACACTCTGTCTCTATGCCTTCACATTGTCTGCCTCAAGTTTCTGATTCACGGTGAAATCTAGTAAGTTTTAGCGCTATTTCTTTGCTACTGTTACTGTCAAAGTCTTCGAGCTCGGTGGAAGAGTAGCCTCTACCTGGTGGGGCCCATTAAAATCTAAATTTATATAAATACATTCAGCTATTTTGCATTCCCTGGTTTCAAATTGAATTCGCAAATATATGAACTCCGTTCAAGTCGATTCTATTTATGTGTATTTCAAACGGAATTTAATTTGCCAAATATACAGTGTCGGCATGGGAGAGATATTTTTGATTTCTTAAACAGATTTCCAAAAATGTAAAGGCAATTTAAATGCATTTTAACAACTACGTAAAAATCACATATTCCCACACACATACGCACACATTTGGCAATTTAGCAAATTTTCTACGTATGTCTGTCCGTCTGTCTAGCCGACTATCTGCGCCGGTTAATTAATTTCTTGGCACAAATATTAGGCTAATATTTGTTGACTATATATGTATGTGAGAACGTGAATACATGTATACGGACATATAGGGACTGTTTAGGTGAGGGTTTTCGTTTTTCGGTTTCCGCACATTCATCTAACGCTGACAGCTGACAACAATGGGTCCGCGGGGGTTGTCTAAGGGGCAACCGACAAATTGTACACTGAGCGAATGTGTGTGCAGTATTTTGATTAACACCTTTGGCCCGCCTCAATGTTTATTTGTTTATGCCTTGTCGCGAGCACTCTCTCTCACATTTTACGAAAGTTTTACCTCGTATACTATAAATTATTTTGACCGCTAAATAATACTGCATTTGTTTATGTGCTTAAATAATATTTATGGTTGCATTTGCTACCTTTTGTTGTTGTTTTTGTGCTAAAAGTACTATTTTTTCTATTACACTTTTATTTGGTACGCTAAATTTATTTTAATTAAAGTAGTCTTAATAAAATTTATTGAAACGAAAACGCGCGCCGCTCAAATTTATAACCGAAAAAATTAAATGAAATGAATACAATATTCATAAAACCGAAAACAAAAACGCGCGCGATTTGCAAGCGCTTTCAAGGCGAAAATTTGTCTGTTTGTTTTTGTTGCTATTGAAATAAATTAGAAACAAATTAAATGAATCCAAAAAAGGGTTGAAAATGTGTTAACAATGCAACGAATATTTGAATACACTTTGGGCGGAAGAATCAATTTCAATTACAGTACGATGTCGGTTAAAAAATTCAACCGGTTGTTTTGGATAACGGTTACGCTTACAATTACGGTTTGAATCCCTGATTAGATCTTTTCTGTTCTCTGCTAAAAACTGCTTATACTCCTGATAGTTCTATCTTTGAGATTAACTTAATTAATTGTAATGGTTCCCACCGGATTGCCTCGAACATCGAGATTCTATACGAACCTCAAAGGGCCATTCTTCTTCTTGCCCCTGGCATCACATGCAACTAGTTCGTGCTAGGAGGATTCCTTCTCAAGTTTAGAAAACCTACATGTATTAAAGCCTACAGTGTCCAGTAAAAATATCAATTCTAATCGAAGTTATATGAGCCGCGGAACTGTTTGGCCTGTCTAAGACCTGGAACACAGATCCAGTCTGTGGTTCGTTTAAATCTATTCGCTTCTCTTAGTAGTTGGCACTGGAAAAGGAATATAATTTACCTAGAGTGTGGCAAGGGGGCGGAGTGCCCCTGGGGTTGTTTCGTCTGATAGCTCTTGGATTGAGGATGAGGAATAGGAAGATAAAGAGGAAGATGTGGAGGATGAGCAAGAGAAAGGGGAAGAAGAATAAAAGAAGAGAATAAGTAAGAGGAAATGAAAGAGTAAGGTGAAGAGGAAGTGGAGGATGAGCAAGAGAAAGAGGCAGAAGAAGAAGCAGACAACTTTACTAACTTAAAATCAGTTTTGCTTGAAATTTTGACAGAAATCTGATAAAGATAAGTCAGGTATTTGGGTTATAAACATTTTCAATTCTAATATGGCTTCTTAGGTAAAAAAAGTTACTAAAATATGAATAGAAAGAAATTGTATAATGCATATTTATGCTCAAATCGATAGAACAGCATGAGCATAAGAAGTTTTTAGAAAATATATTTTTATATTGTAAGACCAATACGGTCTTTTGGCGGATTCGTTTGACACTTCGGACACACAATTTAGGAACTTGCAAGATTAACAACCCGAAGCAAACTTGATGACAAATTATAAGTGCCCAACACACTACTATACCAAACTCAGAGTGATGATTAATAAATACATTTGGAGCTCTAAAAATATTTCTATATAATCATGTACACATTGTTTTTTTTTTTTGTTTATGTGCAATCGTTGTGCGGGGTTCGATGCTTTATTTGACAAGAAGCGCATAGAGCGGCCTTAATAATATACCACATGTACAGTATTATTATGTCATTTAGGTTGTGTAAATTGTCATTAGTCAATCAATTAGCAGTGTAAAATAACACACAAAGCACAGAACTCCGAAACAGTGACAACAATTGTGCTCGAATTTTGAATAGAGACTTTGGTGTTGGTAATGCGCCAGAGAAGAAGTGAGCTAGTTAAACGCGCAACGCGTACGATAAACGCTTAGAAACCGCGTGCGAATCGCTTCCAAAACGTTTAAACGCATGTTACAACTTCATTTCTATTCGAATCATGCGGGTCGTTTGGTGCTCGGTGGCGGAACTAGCGCCGCCGATGTGCTCTATTATCCACTCGAAAGTATCAAAGAATTTGAACAAGTCTCCGAGGCCTGGAAACGTTTGCTAGCAGAGTTGTTAAAAAAAGGTTGACATACTTAATCTACACATTAATGCTCATAATCAAGACTTATGTGGTTTTCTTTACTTTCTTTTGTATTTACAGAGGAGGACGACTCGCAAATCTTTGTCAAGTTCTTTCGTTTTCATCAGTGTTATGATCTAATACCCACCTCTGCAAAACTGGTTGTATTCGATACACAGCTGCTGGTCAAGAAGGCCTTCTACGCTCTGGTCTATAATGGTGTACGTGCTGCGCCATTGTGGGACTCGGAGAAGCAGCAATTTGTGGGCATGCTGACCATAACCGATTTCATAAAGATCTTGCAAATGTATTATAAATCACCAAATGCATCTATGGAACAATTGGAGGAACACAAACTAGACACGTGGCGCAGTAAGTTTTAAAAAGTCTTGAAACACTTTTTAACCAAAACTAATTGTCTTACGTTACTCCCATACCAACAGGCGTGCTGCACAATCAAGTGATGCCTTTGGTTAGCATCGGACCGGATGCTTCACTCTACGATGCCATTAAAATTCTCATACACAGTCGCATACATCGTTTGCCGGTGATTGATCCAGCGACTGGCAATGTCCTATACATATTGACACATAAACGCATACTGAGGTTCCTGTTTTTATATGTAAGCTTAACACATTTCTATTCCTTTTGAGAATCAACCCAATAAGCCTAATTATGTGTATTCCGCAGATTAATGAATTACCAAAGCCCGCATATATGCAAAAGAGTTTGCGCGACTTAAAGATCGGCACCTATGACAACATTGAGACAGCCGACGAAACCACCAGCATTATAACCGCGCTCAAGAAATTTGTCGAGCGTCGTGTGTCAGCGTTGCCACTAGTCGATTCCGAAGGCAGACTTGTCGACATATATGCAAAGTTTGATGTGATTGTAAGCATAAACATGTGTTACTATGTTCTACATATAAGAACCAATTTGGACTGTCAGCTGTTCTGAACCCATCGTCTGCAGTGTAGTATTTCTCCTCGTTGCAGAATCTGCCAAGTTCTCAATGTCGTCTTACACTTTGTGATCTAGAACGCATCCAACGATTGTTTTAGTTTTCCTGGTATGAAATACCAAAGCTCTAAACGACACTTAAAAGCTTGTAAAACCGATGAAAGGTGTCAAAACAAGGATTTCTGTAAGCCCTTGTGTGCCTGATTAAAGAACGAATAGACAAGCAGAGAGTGGGGAAACACTATTAAGAACAGAGAACCTTCAGCTGTCAGAACTAGGAAAGTCAACATCCGTTCAATCTTCATATTTTGCTATGGGTAGCACGAAGAGGACATCCTTCTTCTCCCTACTCATAAGTATGTTCAGCAGGATTTTTGCAACTCAAGAACACAGAACCTTTAGCTGTCAGAACTAGGAAAGTCAGCTTCCGTTCAAATTCATGTTGTGTTACGTGTAGCACTGAAAGGGACATTCTGCTTCTAGCTACTCAAAAGTATGTGCAGCAGGATTTTTGCATCTCATGAACAGAGAACCTTCAGCTGGCAGAACTAGGAAAGGCAGCTTCCGTTCAAACTTCAGTTTGCGCTTTTAGTGGCGACAACGTAAGGCTTCGATTCGTCCTCTTTCACCTCTTCACTGAACGCGTTTTTGTATTGCTGCTTTGAGTTCTTGTTCGACAAGACTTCACTAAGTCTACCAGGATGTGTTACTTTACGCAACATATGACCGATTCACTGCTACTTCATCCCTTCAATCATAGATAGAGATACCATTCGCTATCCTCGCATCCCTTTAATCATCTTACTACTGGGATACATGCTTCTAGACGTACTCGGGTCTTCAAATGAATTGGTTATTAAATCTGTTATTAAAAATTATAACAACCATAATAATAAAAATAGGAGCTTGCCACGTTCCTATTCGGGAAGAGTTACTTTCTATAGCGAGAAATTTGAATAACTTAATAATAATATTACTTTTATAATGATCAATAGTTTTACTACAATAATGATCTTTCGTTTTGTCCTTTTTAGAATCTCGCCGCTGAGAAAACCTACAACGATCTCGATGTCTCGCTACGCAAAGCGAACGAGCATCGCAACGAATGGTTCGAGGGCGTGCGAAAGTGTAGTTTGGATGAGTCACTCTACGAAATCATGGAACGAATTGTGCGTGCCGAGGTGCATCGTCTGGTTGTAATAGATGAAAATCGTAAAGTAATTGGCATCATCTCGCTGTCGGATATACTGCTTTACTTGGTGCTGCGACCCAGCGGCGAGGGTGTTGGCGGTTCCGAGAACTCACTACGCGCCTCCGATCCCGTACTGTTGCGCAAAGTGGGCGAATCTGATATTGGCGATATGCCACGCAGCCCTTCAGCCGGCTCAGGCAGTCGTAGCTTAATCGAGGATATACCAGAAGAGGAGACAATAGCAACGAGCACAGCGCCCGCCGCGCCAGCTGCTGATGGTGATAGTGATAATAACAAATCCGCCAGTGAAGACAAAGAAAACAATAATCAGCAGGATGAGCTGGCAGCTACAACAACGACGACATCGACGACGACGACGGTCACGCCGCCGCCGCCACCAGAGCCAAACGTTGATAGCAATAACAGTCCAGCCGAAGTGTCCTTTGCCGATGAGGCGCACGAAGATGCCGCCGCCACAAATTGTGATGACTATAACAATGATGATGACGATGATGAGGAGCAGGAGAAGCAGCAGGAGGCAGTGGAGCGCAAAAAGGCAGCCGCCATTGCTGCGAACACAGAGGACGGGAATGGGCTGAGCACCGCCGTTTCGGCAGCCTCGGCTTTGGGCCAAACGCTGACGACGCGAGAGATGGCGCTGGTTAGTGAATAAAACTAAAGGAAACTTTTAATTTAATAAAAATAATAATAAAAGAAAAAAATTATAAACTATAAAATACATTTTAAATTTAATTAACTAGCAAACAAAGAAACACAAACAAAAAAACAATAATTAATAAAAAATAAAAAAATAACAAAAAAGAGAAATACTATATTTGAATATTATTAGTTGTTAAGCGCAAGAGTTTATTATTATTATTAAAATATTATTACAATTATGAAATATTATGTATTTTACAAGAGCAAACAAAACAAACAACAAATGTTAACAAAATGTTTATATATATATAAAGAGGATAAAACAAAAACAACAAATATGAAAAGCAAATTATAATAGCATGTCTTTAAATTTTAAATTATGTAATTGATTATTATATAATAATATAGTACAAGAGTCAGAAGTTTAACTAGTTTTAATGCAGTTCAATTAGACGTAACTAACTACAGGCGTTTCCGCAACTTTAGAGATTGCCGAAAATATAGGCAGTTTCCGTCATCTACATGCTCTACCTACCAAATGCTTACTATGGTTTTGTCTTATAAAGAAGTAAACTTTAAAGCCAAGTTTGGAAAAATAAGGAAATGCAGCTCTAAATAGTAGTTACGTGAAGAGTATATGCGCTTCGGTCGTATGCTGGCTTATTCGTCAACCAGCCATATATCGGAGGTGCAATCACCACCAGGATAACGCATTTCATGCGGCAGTGTAGGGCCATTCGGTTCTTTTCCGAAATCCACTAAGAATTGTTCGTTTAACTTCAGGCCTCCAAGCGCCACATCAACATCGATAAGACATATGGTACCTCCTTTCTTGACCATTTCCGGATAAATCTGCACAAATAACAACATAAGATTAGGCGTTTTTTTTTTTTCAAGTTTTCGTCAATATCCTTAAAAAATTGTTAAGAGCTGCGGCGAACTCATTTTTATAACACACTCACCTGCTTATCCCAAGGCGAATAAAGCGAAGAGGACACATACAGACGCTTACCATCCAAGGACAATTGCATCATTTGGGGTCCACCCTCCAGGCGGCGTCCCTTAACATAGCAGGCTTCTGGTCTTTGCTGCAACTCCTTATCCTCAAGCACCTTTAAATGCCCCACATCACGGCAAATCTTGCCGCCTAAAAACACCTGACCCACCAGTTTAGGCTGCAAGGGATCACTTATGTCATACTGACGCACATCCCCATGAAGCCAACAATTAACATACAAAAACCTATCATCCAAGGAAAGCAAAATGTCCGAAATCATGCCTCCCATGGGCTTGGCAATGCCATTACCTTCATCTACCAGCTTGCTGGGTATGTCTATAACCTTAGTGGCCACGTACTCTTCTGAGCTCACGCTTTTTCTAAAGTAAAATACCTTGGCCCATAGGGCACAGCCTACAAAACCCTCGGCACGCTTAGGATTATGCATAAAACGCACCTCCAAAGGTGTAATGCCTTCAGCACCCAAATCTATGCTTTGCTGCAGCGTGCGTGTGGACCATTTGTAGAAATTTAAATGTGTACCGTAGTAGCTCAATTCCGAGCTATTCCAGCCTCGACGAAACTTCGCAGGTGCGCCCCATTCACTGGCTACCATGACATCAAAGTAAGGCTGATACCAGAAGTCATAGCCAAAGGCAGCGCGTTGCTTACCCTGAGACCAAGTGCCCTGACACTCGAAGGTTTCCGCGTCGAAGAGAATAAATTCGCCCTTAGCATTGCCCTCAGCATCGCCCATGACAGAAATCATGACCTGTCCGTTGGCCAGACAATGTGTGGTATGCGGTGCAGTTACATTGTGTTGCTTTAAGACTTCGCCATCAATGCGTTTAAGCAAATTCGGCTTGCGCGGATCACTGGCCACATCTATCACATAAATAGCATCGGAGTTAAGAGCTGGCAGTATAAGTTTGTCACGCTTGGGTATACGCTGGGCATTTTGGTCCAAACGATAGCAGCTAGAGCACGCATTCCAACCAGAATGATGCAGCTCTTGTTGTGTGCGATTGGTATAGGTGCGATGTATGATCTAAGCGCCATACATATACATATATGTATGTACGTACATATAATAATGGGATTTATTGCTTAAAGCTTTGCATCATACCTGACTGTAGGTGGGACTGTCGGGATTAACGTCAATGGTGGACAAATAGTCGCCATTTTGATCTTTCTCATTGGGCTGCACGGTAACAACATACAGCAGCGTTTCCTTGGGTCCATTTTGCATAGCATCCAAGGGCGTGGCATAGCCCGGTCCATGGCAGCATGCTGAATGTTGAAACATATGAACACGATATAAATGTACAGAACTCATTTAAATTACTTACATTTTACCGACATTTTAGCAGTATTATAGTCCAATCACAATGTGTATTAATTTAAATAACACCAAAGCTTATCAAGCGCTTACTTTCTAAGCAATTAACTAATGGAAGTGTCCAACTTTGCTGATAATGATAATTATCAAGAGCGTAAAAAAAAGAGAGCGCGAAAATTGAATATTAATTGAGCGCAGTGAATGGCAAATGTTAACAGTGCGAAATTGTGAATGACAACAACAAAAACAGCTGCATCGTGTTGAATGTCATCAAAACCAAAAAGAAGCATAGCACATGCGTTTGTTTTTTGTTTGCCGCATTTGTTTTACATTTTCAATATATTTTTTTTGAAAAAAACTGAATATGTATCACTTTGAAATTCGCGATGTGCCTGGCAAGGGTCGCGCCATGATGGCAACTAAAGGCTTTCTGGCTGGTGAAGTCATTTTTGAAGAGGAACCATTTGTTTCACATCAGTTCTCATGGAACAAAGCTTATGGCTATTCTGCATGTGATCACTGCATGCGTCCACTGGAAACGGTGCTGGCAAATGTCCGCAGATTGTCCAATAATCCAACAATTGCAGTGCCCTTGCTGGAACATGATCCCAGTGCCGCTTGGATAAAGCAATTTACAGAATGTGCACGTTGCAAGGTGCGTTATTGTTCTGAGGATTGTCTGATGGAAGCGCAAAAACGTTATCATCGTGTTGCTTGCATGGGCGCTTTTCGTGCTGACGATACACATCCGGTGAATGTGTTAAACGACGTCTGGAAAAAGATGCACTATCCGCCCGAAACGGGCACCATAATGCTGCTAGTTCGTCTTATGGCCATGTATCGGCAGAGCAACAATAAACCACAGTTCCTAGAACAGTTGCAAGGATTTCAAGCCTTGATTGTTAATCGAGAAGAACAGATCTATCACAAATTGTTAGGTGCCAACTTTAAAGAGCAGTTGGAACAGCTTTATGGTGCCTTCTGCAAAGCCTTTGAGAGCGAGGAGTTTGCCACGGTAAGTTGTAGCCTAACGTTCTACAATGGCTTGTATAATATATATTGTCAACTTGTAAACAGTTTACCACGCCGGATGCATTTAAAACATTAATGGGCATTATTGGCACAAATAGTCAGGGCATAGCCACCAGTGTGCTAGCGCAGTGGGTTAAAAAAGTATCCGACTTGGCACTGCCCGATGCAGACAAGGCGCAGCTTGATCAAGTTATAGACCAAATATACAATAGCGTGGGAGAATGTAAGTAGTATATAATGCAATCATTATTATTTCTAATTTAAAACACGTAATCTTGCAGTCGCTGGCGATTTTCTTAACAACGAGGGCTCTGGGTTATACACTTTGCAAAGCAAAGTGAACCACAGCTGCGTGCCAAATGCACAGTCTACCTTCCCTTACAGCAACGACATAGTTGTGCTGAAGGCTTTGGTACCCATTCAGGTAGGCGATGAGATATGCATATCATACCTGGATGAGTGTCAGCTCGAACGCAGCCGTCACTCCAGGCAGAAAATCTTGCGCGAAAACTATATATTTACGTGCTCGTGCCCAAAGTGCCGTGCGCAAGCCTCAGATCCAGATGAAACCAGCGAAGACGAGGATGATGATGATATGGATGACTATGATGATGATGACATGAACTAAATTAAAACAATTTACTTTTTACAGTAATTGAGACCGAAATACAGCCTATTGTTACTTCTATTAACAAACTCCAACTAAATATTAATGTTTTTAGTATTAATTTAAAATGGCTTAAGAAATCTCATCAAGAACTGCCCTCGCTTGTCGTCACCGGCGTCAAATTAATCAGTTTATTGCTGCTCTCGGCTAATTCTGCAATGGAGACACGTCCACGCTGTTTGATAAACTTGGCCACTGAATTCAGCTCTTGCTCGGATATATAAATAAATTTGCCACGATCATCAATAACCCCGGTTAGCGTGCCATTGGTTTGAAGCTCTTGTATGCGCTCAATGGCCTGCTGTGTTTTCAGTTTAAATTCAACAGCCAAGTCCTCCAGTACGACTACTTTGTTGTCTTTAATGTACTGTATAAAATTGGCAAGCAAATTTTCCTTCTCATCGGCATCTTCCTCTTCAAAGCCTTCCTCTTCGATGCTAAAGGCTGCTTTCATTTTCAAATATTCCTCGTGCTCCTTGCGTTCGCGTTCCTCTTTGGCCAAACGCTCGGCTTCGGCTTTCTTGCGCTCCTCTTCTGCCTCTAGGTCTTCCAGTTGCTTGCGTTCCGCTTCCTCCTTAGCGTCCTTTGCTTTGCGTTGCTCACGCTCATGTAACTCTTGTTCGCGTTGTAGACGTTTTTGTTCCTTGGCTTCCAATTTGGCTCGTTTTTTAGCGCCCATCTTCTCGTCCAATACAGCACCTTGTGGCACATGCGCTGCATTACCATCGGCAGCTGCCTCGTCATTGTCTGTATCTGCTTCTGCGGCTGCAGCTGGTACTGGGGCTTGTGCATTTTGACGTAGTCGATTTCGTTGATTACGTGCTATTTGGGCACGTCGTGGCACGCCCTCCTGAGCTCGTTGTGGTACGCCACGTTGTGGTTGCGCTGCTACCTTTGTTTCTGTTTGTGGGTATGATGGAATTTAATGAGTAAATATTTTTGCATGTGCGTGACTACCTACCTGTGGCTGCATTTTTCTTTTGCAGGAAGTAAAGCGTAATCAGTAGGACAAATAAAGCCGTAGCTATGCCTAAAAGAAGTATTAAGTCCATTAAAAAATAAATGTTTCGCAAAATTACACTAAATATCCAAAAACTTAAACGTCAACAAGTTGAAAACAGCTGTTGCATGACTGCCAACTTGCTTCCAATAAGCAACATACACTGTAGTAAGTTGGCAGCACTGCAGCTGTCAGAAAGCCTAGCCAAACATTTCGATCTGGCACTTTGCCTTTTTCTCATGACGTGTCGGCGAACTTACTTTTTATTATAAAATTAGTTGCTTAAACAAAGTGCAATTTATTATAAAATGCAAAAACAATTCATCTGCCTGGCCTTGCTGCTATGTGCGTTACAAAGCGTATGCGGCTTGTACTTCCACATCTCGGAAACGGAGCGCAAATGCTTTATCGAGGAGGTGCCCGATGAGACCACAGTCATAGGTAAGTGCGCTGCCTAAAGCAATGTAAAGGCGCAGACTCGGCTTAAACAAATCTGTATCTTGCAGTTAACTACAAGGTGGAGCTATATGATCCACGTTCCAATGGTTTCATGCCTTCCTCGCCTGGAATTGGCATGCATGTGGAGGTACGCGACAGCGATGACAAGATTATACTTTCGCGCGTCTACAGCTCGCAAGGACGCATCTCATTCACATCTCATACGCCCGGTGAGCATGTCATCTGCATGTACTCAAACAGCACCGCCTGGTTTAATGGTGCACAGCTGCGCGTACACTTGGATATACAAGTGGGCGAGCATGCCATAGACTATGCCAATGTAGCGCAAAAGGAGAAACTGACAGAGCTGCAGCTACGCATACGCCAATTACTCGATCAGGTCGAGCAAATCACTAAAGAGCAAAACTACCAGCGTTATCGCGAGGAACGTTTCCGTCACACTAGCGAGAGTACCAATGCGCGTGTGCTCTGGTGGTCCTTGGCACAGACTGTGGTGCTGGTGTGTATGGGCTTCTGGCAAATGAGACATCTCAAGAGCTTTTTTGAGGCCAAGAAGTTGGTGTAGACGTTGACAGTACAAATGCTTGGCTTCTCTTTCAGTGTAAAAAGCAAGTTTCTTGGTAAAAATGTTCATCAATCACCAAGGTTCACAACAAACAACTCAAAACGCCGACTTTTCCGTTTACCCTTAGTTTTAATAACATCCGATTCTTTCCAACTTTCGTGTGTCGCGTTTCGTAATTTAATAAAATCCATTGTACAATAATTAAGCAACCGATATGTGTTATAACTAAAAGACTATGTACTTCAATAAGCTACTATGAATGTGTCATGGCTGCAGTTCAATGCAGTTGCAGCATCCTTATCACTGGCTTACCTTATCAGTTACAGTCAGCTGAGCTGAGTCCCGTGACTGACTTTCCTTGTATACTGTATGCGAATAGAACAAGCGCGACTTAAACCCTTATCAGCTAAGACATGTAAACAAAACTATTGTACCAGAGAGTTTTCCATGTAAAATGGATTAGAGATAACCTGTCCGCTGAGCAACTTTTATCACAATGATTGCTTTGTGTGCACTGTAAATAAAGTCAACGGAGCACAAGATACAAAATGAGAGCAGCATGCTATTGCCACGGCTCTTGCCATTGCGTTAGTAGCATTTGTGATGTGCTGCATGGCAGACGTTGGCGGAATTTAAATAAAAACGTAACAAAGACGCATTGACAGACACGGTAAACCAGACGACCCCCATAAACCACAATACAGAGTCGTTGGTAATTTGAGAAGTGCGCCCATAGTGTACTATTAACGTAACTGCAGGCCGTTCACGTCGGATTAGGCTTAAAACGTAGCAACTAGAAAATGTTTCGCGCAACAGAAATCGGCAGTGAAGAAAGTGAGTGTAACAATGCAGCTCCTCGCCCCCCAACTGATAAGATAAGAGCACAACAAGAAAACCTGCTTCTATATTCACAGTTTTACCTGCTCTTGCCGAGCTTACACAGGCGGGCTATGAGACGGACATGGATGCAGAAGCTCGTGGTGGCGAGCGGGCACAGTTGAAGCGCCGCAATAAGCGCAGCTCCCTGCCCAACTATGGATTTGCGCCCACACCCATTAAAATCAAGTACATGTATCCGCGTGCTGTTTGTTTTATACTTGCGGCCAAGTTTTTCGAGGCCTTTGCCGCCAACGGCATACGCAGTAAGTAAGGGGTAGTTTCCATAGTTGACTCAAAAAATTCCAAAGCATATTTGTTCTCAATGTTGAGACAAACAATTCGTTAGATGCAAACGCGCTTGTTCCAGACCTCTTACAATAATTCTGCATTGTCTGTTCAAATACTATAGTATATTGAACTTTTTGAGGGGGGCACAGCCTATCAGCAAATAAGCGTGCTTGATATGTATACTATAAAGGTGTCATAACGTAGATCAGTCTCAAGGTCTGTCCAATTCAAGATTACAGGCAAAAATTTTAAATATCATACCAGCCAAAAACAGCAAAAATAATATTACCAAACAAAATTTACGATTTTACACCCGTTACCCTGTAGGGTCAAATTGAATCTATAGACCAGAAACGAGCTTTTGTGAGTATCGGATAAATGATAGTTACAGTCAAAAACATGCTGATGAAGGAATGACCCTGCACCAATAAGCTACTTAAAAATTTGTTTAGTAAACAATCATTTTTCATTATCTGTGCGATCATCAAATTGACCTAGATTTTCAACAATACTGTATATTTGTACTGGTTTATAAGGATGGTGCCACGCCCACTTTTCCTAAATGAAGACGAGTTGAAAAACTATCAAAATGTGCGGGCTGCTGCCCGCGAAAATAAATTTGGCAGCTAAAAGTATGCTATAAAATTTTACTTGCTTGAATATGGCCGCGTTTGTCAAAAATAAAAAAGTGTAGCATACTTTAAGTTGCAATTTGGGCTGACACTCCAAAGCAAGCAGCTTTTGAGTGTATACAATAATTACTTACTAATTATGCTGCATTTTAAGCTAGTAGCAGCGCCTTCCAGTTTTTTTTTTTAAAGTTATGGCACAAAATGCAACGATGTTCATTAAGATAATAGTGTATTCAACTGCGTATGTGGGGACTTTTATAAATAAACCTGGATGGTTTTCTTTTAATGAATCTAAAACAGCTAAATAAATCTAAAAATAAATGTACAAGTATGTACGTTGAGCGGAATCGTACTATTAGTAAAAAAGTTACATCGTCAACCGTAATTGTTTGAACAGCTTAGTACGAATTATGGAAACGCTTCGACATCCACCAATAATTCACTAGAAGGACGAGGTCGAACAGCTTCTTACTTTTATAATGTGCTAAAATTTGAACAGGTGGCAGGAACTTTTTGGAACGAACTATCTAATTTCACTTTTCTTCTTCCACAGCTGTGCTTGCTCTATATCTACGCGATGATCTGAACTTTACTGAGAGCTTCTCCACCATTATGCTGCACATTTTCAATTTCTTTGGTCAATTTTGTCCCATTATTGGTGCTATATTGGCAGATAGTTATATGGGCAATGTGCGCACAATATCTGCATTTTGTTTCCTCTATGCATTTGGTTGGCTATTCCTAACTCTAACATCCTTGCCTTATACCGGAGTTTCCATGGTGTAAGTAATAAAACATGCAGCGTTTTGTTGTCGTAAGATTTAAATGTTCCTTCTATTCCTGCAGCTTGCTCGTTTCCGTTGCTTTGCTCTTCATAGCCATGGGCAATGGATCCATACGTGCTTGTATTACGACCCTAGGTGCTCTGCAGTTTAAGTTGCCTGAGCAAGCATTGCATCTAGCGGAATATTTCTCCTTTTACTATTTCGTTTATTATTTTGGAATATTTCTTAGCAAAATACTGCCGCCTATGGTGCGCGCCAATACGCAATGCTTTGACAAGGTGGATTGCTATCCAGCTGTATTTGGCACATTGGGTTGCTCTTTTCTTATATCCTGGCGTAAGTAAACTTCTTAGAGTACAAACTTACTAACTATTTCAATTACATTCGATGTGGTTTAGTTATATTTCGGTAAATTGTTATCCCGTTGGTTTATTATACTATTTTACCTATTTGTATTTTTCCCTTTTCTTTTTTTTAAATCTTTGAAGTTGCATTTATAAATCTATTTGGTTTGTCTCCTTCTAGTTATCTTTCTCACTGGTAAATGCTTTTATAAACCTGAAAAACTAGCCGAAGACAACATACTCTTTAAGTTCTATGGTTGCATAAAGGCCGCATTGCTGGAGAAATGGCGTCGACGCAAGTCGCCCAAGCAGGTCAGGTATTGGCTGCACAATGCAATTGGTGCCTATGATGCGGAATTTGTGCACGATGTGTCTAAAGTGTTACGCGTAAGTGAAGATTTTCATAAGCCCAAACGAATCTAATCTATCTATTACTAGATCACCAAGCTGTTCATTCCACTGCCATTTTACTTTGCGTTGCTGGCACAACAAGACTCCAGCTGGACATTTCAGGCTGCCATGATGAATACCACTGTGTTGGGCGTTAACTTACAGCCTGATCAGGCAAAGGCAGTTGGTCCCATCTTTCTCTTTATGCTTATACCGCTTTGGCAATACGTGAGTGTGCCATTACTGCGACGTTTCTGCCAATGGGAGCTAAAGCCACTTCATAGCGTTACCGTAGGTGGCATATGCGCCGCTGGTGCCTATATTTTTGCTGGAGCACTGCAGGAGAGAATCACTGTGTGTAACGTCTGAGTATACCTAATACTGTTGACTAATCTTTGCATATGCTTGCAGGGCGCGCCTCCTAACACTGTCAACATAGCCTGGCAGCTTCCCCAGTTCCTATTGCTTATGCTTGCCGAGCTTTTGCTTTCCATACCCGGCCTGCAATTCGCTTTTACCCAGGCGCCTGCCAACATGAAGTCTGTCGTAACTGCCGCTTGGTTCCTAAATAATGCCTTTGGCAATCTAATTGTGATATTGGTGACGCAGCTGAATTTTCTCAGCTCCCAGACATCCATGTATTTTTTCTATGCCGTGGTTATGTTGGTGTGCATTATCATATTTGCTTTGCTGGCCTTTGAGTATGCTCTGCATGAGCGCACGATTAGTAGTTTTTATGCGCGGGGTGTGGTGCTGCTACCGCCGGAAACGGAGCGTCAACCGCTGACAGTGCAGCGCGACTTTGAAGTGGACGACGATGTTCCCAGCACTAGCAGGAGTTGTAGTGTTTAGTTTTAGTGCAAATTACCGCGTTAGTATTTGCTCACTACATTTAATTTATTTACATACATGTATGGGAGTTCTTTTTTGTTGCTTTAAATAAACCTGAAAAAAAAAATTAATAATTATCACATTTTGCATAATAACTTATTCTATAATCTTGAAAATATATTGCAGCTCAAGGTTAGTATCTTCAGGCAAATCAGTGCAATGCAAGCCGTTCATCGCTTTTGACACGCCATATTTGGCACGCAGAGTATGTGGACGGAGCACCTTAGCAATTTCCTAAAAATAAAACTCAATGGGTTATCAAATACAAAATACTGAAGGCCCAACTATGTGGCTGCCAAAGGTACCAGTTACTCTTTAAGTACATTAAGCAAACACATTGTAAGAAATATAAAATCCTGGAAATTGTCAGGCACACTTACAGGATCCAAGGGTCCACAGAAGGAGCGAAACTCCTTGTGAGTATCTTTTTCAGAATCATTGCATTGAAGTTCAAGACACATGCATGCTCCACTAGCCAGCTGCGCCACCATCGGTATATAGTCCGGCAATACGCCACGATAGATTTCATAAAACTCTTCGCAATTGACACGTTGTATTATGACCATGCGCATGGCCGTTATTTTGAAGCCATTTAGCAAAATATCTTTAATGATGTGTCCTAATTGACCGTCCTTTATGCAGTGCGGCTTGATAATTCCTAATGTGGTCTTGCTAAATAGGCAATCCTTAAGTACATTGCGTTGTTGCTCAAAAAAGAATTTTATATCTTTCTGCACGTCAGCATCGTTTTTGGAACAATAGAAGCCATCGCGATCCTCTTCATGTGTGAAAAACGCCTCCAAAGGGGCAGGCACAATTTGTTGTGCGTTTGCGCCTTCGTTTTTGCCTTCCTGCACTGCTCGCCAGATGTTCACCACATTGTCGCCAATCAGCTCCAGGGCTATGGCAGGACCAGCTAGCAGTTCGTTTATAAGTACGCTGTAGAGAGGAACTTAATAAAATGAACTTGGAACGATCGATTAAATTGCTCTGCTTACGAAGCCGACACATCCTTTTCTTCTTTGTTGCCCAGAAACTGTGAAATCAATTTCGGCGTAAATCCAACCATAACAGCATTGTCTATGGACATGTTGCTATCAATAACCGTGATGAGCAGCTCGCCAAAACATTTGCTCCACAAACTGTGCTTAAGCAGCAGGAATCCTCTGCAAAGTGAGATCAGATTATTATTAAGTAAAATTGTTTTTTATGCTTCGGCGCTTTACTTTCTACGAAATCTGATCAATGAGTTACGCGTAAACTCATCACCATAGTCAATTATATCGAATTGGCGTCCAAACACATTGATCTTGGAGCCCACAAAGAAATCACGTTTGGATAGTTCAGCCATTTTGGTCCGGCGTAGAAAAGCCCGCCTGGTGCGTTGATCGAACTAAGTTAAAGGGTATTAGTTAACATGAGTGCCTCGGGTACTATAGTAGTATAGTATGTGCTTACCACTTCTAATGTATTATCTGCAATATAAAATGATATAACAAATGTGCGAATAATGGCTGCCTCGGGTTGAAACCATTCTGCTATAAATGATAAACGCTCCATTTGCGCGAAATTGCTTTGTCTTACGAGACACTATTTTTAACTACAATATTTTATTAATTTCTGGTATTTTGGTCTATGAAGTATGTATATGCTTTGAAAATAAAATTCGTTGCCTGCTTTGCATTTTTATTGACTTCAAAACAAATTCAAGCTTCTGCTTCTTCTTGCCCGCGTTGCCTAGCCAACGGCGTTGCCAGCGTAAGCCACCATTGCAGCGTTGCCATATCATAACACAATAAATAATACGAAAGAATTATAAAAATAAAAATTTTTAAATCCCAGAAACCTACGCCATTTATCACCACATGCTCGAGAATAAAATGGCTAAGCTACACAACTAGTAATGGCTGTACACCGATGACTCAAAATCGGACGACAACTTATGTGGTTGTCAATCAAAAACCCAAAGTATAATGTTGACTTTCTAGAACATTTTGGAAACCATTAAATGTGCACATAGTAACAAAGACAAAAGATCTTTACTGATAGTCCACTAACATACAGGGAATCAAAAAAAAAAAAATGCAACGGTTTATAAACGAAATAACGCAATCAAAAAGTAAAGATATAGCTGACAAGGAATCGGATCGATCCCACACATACTCCAAGCAAAATAAACTGATAAATGGGTAGTATGAGCCTACGTAGTGCACTACTCTTCTTAATTGCTCACTGAATAATCCAGAATAATCGTCCTCATTCTGCACAGTCACACCATTTTAGAAAGAGCGTCCATCATATGGCTTTATTAAAAACCGAACAAGACAAAAATACTTTTTTAATTTGTTTATATAGTTTTTATTGTAATTTCCTTTATTTACAGGAAACAAAAAAATTGCAAATCAATTTTGCAAAGAATTGGTTGTAGCTTTTTCTTTTTCTTGTGGTTGGTTGTTAAATTCTAGCGTAAAATTTATGTTTTATAGGCGCCAAATATTTTTTTTCCTTTTTGTGTGTGTTTCGTAAATATTTCGCATGAATATTAACTTAATTCAATAATTTTTTTTCGTTTAAGTTTTGTTTGGAATAGCGTGTAGTTTTGTATGTACGCATCGTATGTGTGTGTTGTTTATATGGTAAAGTGAGTGTGGTTTGTGTTTTGTGGTGTGTTGACTTAACTGTATAAGCGCCTTGGTTAATGCTACACAACTACTACTCCAAAGATCCCACCGACAGTCTGATTTAAGCAGCAGTTTTTTTTTCTTTGTCACCTTCGGCGCCATTTTCTTCTTCTTCGTCATTCTGGGATAGGCTTGGTATATTGTCATCAGAATCGTCATCTTCGTCGACATTAAAATCGTCGAATTTGTTGTTCCAATCACCACCCGAGCTGTTCATAAAGTCACCGTACATGCCAGGAAACTCCTTGGGTTCTGCTGTAAACCAGAGTAGGAGAATGTTAAGTCATGAAACGAGTTTGTTGCTTTAGCGTGCTTACCATCTTCTTCGTCAGACTCATCACGCCACTTAGCAAAATTGGCCTTAAGGAAATGCAGCTTGGTCTTATCAGTAGTTAGAGTTGGCCAGTATGGTCCGATCTCCTTCTTGGGTATTGTGAATTCCAGGCAACGTCCGATGTTCTTGCTTGTAACTTTCTCTGGTTCAACCGAGTGCAAGAAGTTCAAAGTAACATCGTATTTTTTCGAGGCATCCAGTGCATTAACACCCTTGAAGGTAAAGCTGTTGTCTGTCACTCTGTTCCAGGACAAAAAAGAAAAAAAAAAAACGAAAGTTAGCACAGCATTTTAATACGAGTTGAAAACGCAGCACTTACTTGTGTACAATGTCCTTGCATTCCACATCAATAATGACAAAGACCAAGTCACGGCGTTGAGCCCACGAAACTGGTGGCGGAATCGAGCTGAAATATGAGTAAAAGAAATGCGAATTTTTATATAAATAAACGGCATGGTAACAATATTTTTAGCTTTATAAAACGCCATGACAACGCACATTACCGAACCGGCAACCGCCATTTTTCTTTGTTTGGCGTATTTTCTAGAAAAAAAAGCCGGCTTGGACACCGTTTAAATTTTGCATGCAATTTGCATGACATGCCGGCCGTATAAATTAAGTAGGTAATCGTATATTTGTCGGACAGCAACAAAAAACCCTTGTCAATTTAAACATAACCTCAAATGTCAAGTAATTAATTGACTGCTGATTCAACAATTCATCAAACATATTAAAATACAATTGCGGCACGGCCACGCCCACTTTCAATATAAATGTCTTCGCCCAATTAGGCGGTTTATTTTGCCTGCAATTATAATAGTGCAGCCACGCACGAAAAATGGACGCCGCTGCGGCCGCAACAAAGCACGCGTCGCACAAAGAAGCCACAAAAAGAAGTGCAATTGAAATTCAGCACCGGGAACAATCTCAGCTTGGTAACAACTATTAAAACTATTAGTGGACTGACTTACCTTGTTGCCGACATTGTGTTTTTAATTTTATAATTAACCGTAAATTATTGTAATAAAAGAGTAATTCAACGACACGGCACTTTTTGCAGAAAATATGATTTTCCTTTAGCCGAACACACAGCAAAATGAGAATGACTACTCGGATCACAGTGCTGAGCAACGCTAACAAGTGACAGCGCAATGACAGTTGTTCGACTGCTTAGCACTGAAACAGAGTTGCATGCGTAAAAATATCGAAAAATAGTTTCATATCACACAAGTTGGCAGCACGATAACAATCTACTGTCAGCTAGCAATTACTTAACCAGATTTTTTTCCTAAAAGTGAGTAAATTTTTGGTTAATTTTTTAAAATCATTTGTACTAATTATATATTTGTAGAATGTTGCGTGTCACAGCTGGAAAACTTGCTGGCGCTCTGCGCGGTACCGTGGCCACTACTACGCGTGTGGCTGCTGTACGCTGCCTGCACGGCACCGAAGAGTCCGAAGAGGAATTCGATAAGCGTTACGAAAAATACTTCAGCCGCGAGGGCATTGATGGATGGGAGATTCGCAAAGGCATGAACGATTTGCTTGGCATGGATTTGGTGCCCAGCCCAAAGGTTATTGAGGCTGGTCTACGTGCCACTCGCCGTGTTAACGACATTGCTTTGGCCATTAGGTGGTTGGAGGGTTGCAAGGACAAGTGCGGTGACCAGAAGGCCACACTCTACCCTTACTTGCTGGAAAAGATTACACCAACTCTAAAGGAATTGGGCATTCCAACCATTGAGGAGCTGGGCTATGATAAGCCCCAATTGGCACTTAAATCTGTCTACGATGCCTAAGCAAAGTGCGCTTCAGCATTTTCCTTTAGCTTAGTTACACATACAAAATACACAGCGTACACAACAAAAAACACGATCTAAATACTAAATGTATCAAAAAGAATGAACATGTTATTGGATTGCAATTAAAAAGGAGTTTGGAGTAAGGCTACAAACAAAAGCAAATGAGTACTTTTTAGTTACGTAATAACAAAGGGGTCAGACTGACGTACACAGTCAGGCGCGCATGTTCGGGTGATTTAAAAACTGAATTTTAATAATGAAATTCGTTTATTGTCGTTACAAAAACAGTTTAACTATTTATAAAAAAAAAACAAGCCTATTTGCTGTTTATTTCCACTTTTGCAGCAATTGTGCGGCCTTGTCCAGATTCTCTTGCTTTTTTATGAAGCAGTAACGCACAAAATCCTCCCCTAAATGCTTGTTGGGACCGCTGTAAAATGCACTTGGCGGTATGCCTTGAAGACCCATATTCTTAGTCATCCACTTGGTGAATTTGTAGTCCCTGTATTTGTCTGGCTCCGTACTTAGATCCAGCTTTTGTGCCAGCGGTGACCAATCAGCCAGCATAAAGTAACCACCTTCAGGAATTGTTGGTCGCATGCCAGCATCACTCAAAAACTTGGCCATAAAATCACGCTTTACTTGTAGCTCACGCGGCAGGCTAAGAAAGTAACTCTCCGGTTTGCCTAAGCGTGCCAATTCTAGCTCAAAGCTGCGTGCCACACCTTCCTGCAAAGGCGTAGGGCATGTGTATACCGAGTTCTGATGCACCATCTGCAGGTTAGTAATCAATTGAGCGGGTCCATAAGCCCAGCCTATCTTCCAGCCTGTCACAGAGAAGGTTTTGCCAGCAGATCCAATAGTAATGGTGCGGTCCCACATGCCGGGCAGCGTGCAGATGCGCACATGCTCAACACCATCAAAAACTAGCCACTCGTATACCTCATCCGAGACGCACAACACATTCCATTTCCGACACAATGCTGCAATGCGTTCTAACTCTTGACGATGAAATACTTTGCCAATGGGATTGTGTGGCGTATTAAGAATAATCATTTTGGTTTTGGCATTAAACAGTTGCTCCAGTTGAGAATCATCCAGCACCCAGTCCGCGGAACTTATAGGCCCTTCCGTTTTTCGCTGGATAATTGTAAAGAAAAGCAGTTAATATTTCCATTAAATTGAAATGACTGCACTCATTACCAATTTCAGCGGTATAAAACGCGGCACGCCTCCTGCCATTTTTACCATGGGTTCGTAACAATCGAAAAATGGTTCTATAATAATGACTTCATCGCCCTCGTCGACATGGCCCATAATGGTGGAGTATAGAGCCTCATAGGCGCCTGATGTAATAAGTATTTCACTTAAAGGATTAATATCGTGACCTACAAGTCCGCTATACAGCTTTGATAGCGCCTGAACCAAACGCACGTGACCCTGTAGTGCAAATAAAATACATATAAAGTTAGTTGAAATTTCCATAACTAAGCAACTCACATATCCGCGTGTGTACTGATGCAGCAGAGGATTCGCATCGTTGCCTATATCAATAAGTGATTTTGTAACATATTCGGGCGCTGCATCATCCGGAAAGCCTTGACCCAAATTTAAGGGCTTGTATTGCATGGCCAGCGTAATGTACTCATTCCAAACGCTGGGTGTGCTGCCTTGCAGCCTTTTGGGCAAATCAAACTTATCCATTGTGGAAATCGCTGCAGCGTTATGTTGTAGGCGTCGGGAGCGGTAGGCAAAACGTTGTAAAGTGCGCTGCCAGGTTCTAAGCATCTATAAAATAATATGTGTGCTTATCAGAAGGTTGTTAGACGGGTTTTTATTGATGTACGATGTACAAATGTTTTAGGAATTAGTTTCTACGCACTTTGTTCATGTTTAAGTATATATTTAGTATTATCACAAATTGTTAAATGCAATTGTTAAAAACAATTAAATTGTGCAAACTAGGCTAATTCTGCTGGAATTATGCGACTAGGTGACGTTGCATAATAAAACTGTTTGTGATTAGACGCGGCGGCAAATATGCAAAGCGCAAATTAATTTGCTTTTTGTACACAAACACACATACAGATACATTTATCAACAGCTGCGAAATAGTTAAATCACAGCTGTTCCTTTTTTATATACTAACCAATTAGTTAGTTTTAGAAACAAATTCGTCTGCAACTTGTAGCATGCAAATGATAAAAAGTCAGCTAAAGCCGCTCTTTATATAGCTTCAAACCTTATCGTAAGCTGTAATAAGGTTATTGTTATTGTTTTATTGTCTATTTAGTTGCATTGCGGCTTTACTTATAACAAAACCACATCAGCTAAAATACAACTAATAGGCGCCTTAAGATAAGCGCTGTCTGATAATTTAATTTCCCTAATAAGCTTTTACAACTAACAACAAGAATTTCCTTTACAGCTAAAGTTATTTCCCTAAATTGCCCAAAAAGCTGCCACACTTTCAAAAGTGCGCGCCAAGTGATGTGCCTATGAGCTTGTGTACGGTTGCAAGCGAGCTACAAAAAGCTGGTCGCCATGGCTGTTGCAAATTTTACATTTGATATGGCTGCCAGGACCGCATTATGCACTGACGGCATGCCCCACATGACAATGATCTAATACGGTTTTTTGTTTTTGTTTTTTTAAGTTTATTTTTATAAAAATTCTGTGTTAATTGTAGAAAATCAAAATCAAATAAGGAAAATCATCGAATTAAATTATAATATGTAAACACAATGTTTGTTAAAATAGCTTACATTTGTTATATGTACGTTATGCATGTGTTACATTTATATATACGCATTTTATATAAATATAATTTTTTGTTTTTTTTTTGTGGCTCGTGCTTTTATTCAGAGTTTTAACAAAGTAAAGCTACTAAACTTAAATCACAGATAACACTAATGTGTTTGTTACGATATATATTAATATATGGTCTTGTTGCTAAATCGATTGATATATGTCGTTTGTTTATGTTTTCTTTTGTTACCTTGTTAGAAATAATAGAACGCATAACAAGACAGACTTAAAATGTATTTAGAAAAATTGCTAAAATTAATGTTGCAACTGTTTTTGCCATATATGTTTTTTGTTTTTATTAAATGCAACAAGTTTACTTAAGTACTACGAAACAATATTTTTGTGTATATCTGGGCTGTGTTTTTGTTTGTTTATGAGTAGATAATATATTTTATGCCACGGATTTTGCTTATAAACTACATACATATATTATATATTTTATGTTGTTTGTTACTAAAGTCAAAATAAAACCATTTTACAAATGATATGTGTGTATGTGCTTAACATTGCTCTTGTTCTTGTTGCATTTACTTATGTGCTTATTTATTTCCATTATATAAGTACAATATGTAGTTCCCGACCCAGTTTTGTTTTTATTATTTTTATTTTTTTTATTACACGAGTTCATTGTGAATGGCACATTCTGCATAACCTCAAAATGGCAACATGTGCACTTCGTATGGCAAAAATCGAAACTATTTTTATGGAAACCCTACGGCACACTCACACATGCACCTCCGGACAGTCCTCATCCTTAATTGATGTATACTGCACCTTCTTGGCCACATTATCAAAAACCGGCGTTATCATATACTTTAACTTGTCGCGACTCACATAGACCAGCGCTACCAATAGACCCAACAAGATCATGCTTAGCACTATAAGCAGAAATATCAATGTGGCCGTATGTCCGTTCATATGTGGCTGCAGCTCGCCATAGCGCTCCTCATCCTCCGCTGTGTTCAAGAAATCGGCTGCCGCTTCTATTTCAGCCGCACACTGTTGCATGTCCAGTTGCAGTATGTGCGCCGGCGCCAGGTTCTGCTCATGAAAGCACATTAGGCTGTCCCTGTTGCGCACAGTGACACGCGTGGACTGCACCCACGAGCGAAAGGGTGAGATTCTGCAGTCGCATACAAAAGGGTTCAGATTGAAGTCCACTATAAGATTCACCGTGCGATTAACACGCTCTTCCAAATCGTTGAGCAGACGCATATCTTGTGGCTTGACAAACTCAAACTTGTTGCGCTCCAGATCTAGAAAACGCAAATTCTTCAAACAACTCAACTCAAAGTTGATATCCATGAGCAGATTATCGCCCAGATGCAAATCGCGCAGTGATGGTAAATTGCAAAAAACTTTGTGATCCTTGAAGTGCGTTATCTCATTCTGCTCCAGATGCAACTTTTGCAGCTTGGTCAAATCACTGTGTACGAAAATATCATGCAAATCCTCGCTTAACTTGGGCGAACTGTTATCCTCAAAAGCATCTGTTAAATGCAAACTTTGCAGATTAACAAAATTGCTAAATACACGCGGATGATGATGATTGACCTCATCCTCGGAGCGTGAAATGCTCAAGTTATTATGATTCAATATAAGGCGCTCGACATTCTGCACATGATGATAAGTCTTGCCGCGTATTTCGCGTATATGATTGTTGCTCATGTCCACAATCTTCAGATACTTGTAGTCATTGATAGAGCCAAAGACATTCCAGGGCAACTCCGGTATGCGATTGCCCGTGAAAATGAGTATCTGCACCTTTTCCGGCATATACTCCAGCACGTTTGTGTCATGTAAGCCCACATTTGTGCAGTTCACAATATATTGCACCTGACTCTCGTAGAGCTCGTTACCGCACGTGCAGGCAGCCGGAAAGTTGGGTCCACAAAAGTTGTCGGTAGCATGCTCGGCGGCTTGCAGCAGGCCGAGAGCGCTAATGGTAAGTAAAGTAACGGTAAGCATTTGTGGCAGCTGTGGCAATGTGATGGCTGATGCTGCTGCTGCTGCGTCGGTGGGCATTTTGTTGCGGGGTGTGCGCTCGATGGCCTGCAATGAATAGCAAATGGAAATGTTTTATTAGTTGCAAATGCATTTTAACATGGCTGCCAAATTGTTGTACAAAATGGCTGCCAACCGCGAGTGCGGTGAGTGGCAAAGTGGTCTGCACTAAATACGGCTCTAAAAATGTTCTATGAACATTGTTTTGCGAGTGTCTGAGTGAGTATTTATGTGGCAAAACTTGACGATTTATGATTTGATGAGCGACTAAGCATTACTCAGGCGCACATCACAACATTTTAAGTGAAAAAGTTTACAACAATAAACAGCAACTAGCAGCAACTACCGGAAATGGCAGGTAAAATGGCGGCTCTTCTATGTATCTTGGCTGACTCTTCTGTTCGCAAGACATTGAAAGCCACAAATTGCATTGCGGTTTAGCTTATGGCAATCAGCAAGCTTTAACTTCAGCACCCATCGATACACACTGACAAACTTAAAGGTTCATATATGTGTATTATATATATATGGCTAATTTTTGTTGGGCATGGACACATTTTGTTGTTGTTGTTGCTGCTTCACGCACTGTGGCGCCACATGCCACAATAAACGCTGAAGGGCACTTAAGTATGGTGGCAGTACATAAAGTACACACAGACCAGACAAACACCCACATACACGCACATACATATGTATACATTCACAAAAAACAAGCTTGCAGCTGTAACCTTATTATATAAGTACATATGTATTTTATACCCTTTTAAAGGGTTTATTTGCTTTGGTTTTACATTTGTGAAACATGGAATCCGTTTAGTCAAGTTCGTCTATCGATTCATTATAGAAGAACCCGTATCTGTTTTTAGAGACCAGAGTTATCTTGACTTCAAACGATTTCTGCGAGTAGAGCTCCCATCACAATGAAGTTTTGATGTTATGTAGATGTCACACTGAAGCCGCTAAAGAGGCGCAAGCAAAAGAAACCCTGTGGTCAGCCGCTCAAACAGCCGTAGCCCATACAATGAAGTGACAGTTTGATTCAACACAGCGACCGACGCTGATGCTGCGGCTAACTTTACGGTTATCAATGGTTATCGGCTGTTTTCATCGATGTGGCAATATTATTTACTCGCAAAACAGCTTACTATTTATTGGTTTCATTATTTAAAACAAAAGAACGGTGCAGTAAAAGCCCTTGCAATGTTAATAATCACAAGCAACTTTTTCAGAAGGTTTAATTGCAGTTTGCTACCTATCGATTGCGCAAAACGCATTGGGGGAATCCAAGCTCTTCGAAGCCCCGCACAGACACCTTAACTCTAGCTTCTGTAAGGAAGTTTTCCCTTAAGTCATGTGGCTTCCATACTTCCTTGTAATTCCCGCGTTATTTGCAATTGTGTGAAACCCTGCGGACGAGTCAAGAAGACGAAGAAGAAGTAGAAGAAAAGGAAGAAAAGAGGAAGAGAACTAGGATGACGACGAAGAAGAAGAAGGGGAAGAGGACGAAGAAGAGGAAGAGAAAGAGGAAGGGAAAGATGTAGGGGAAGAAGAAGGAAAAGAGGAAGGGAAAGGAGGAAGGGGATGAAAAATAAGAGGAAAAAGCAGAAGAAGAAAAGGAGGAAGGGAGAAGGAATGGTCTCCTCTACCTCGAGGAGCACGGGGGTTGGCGAGCGAAGCGAGCAAGGGGCGGAGCCCTCTAGTATATTCATAGTTCTGTAATTAATCTACTTATTTAAACATCTGTATTTCTCGGGAATTTGGCGAGAAACCAAATATCGAAACAGCATCGACGAATTTTGAACTATGCAGAAGACGCACTTCTGCAAGTTTATCATCATCGTTTATAGCAAGCTTGTTATAATTATTTTTATTATCCATTTTTGCACTTCACTGTTTGTTGTCAAATCAAACAAAAAACAGCTGTTCGGTTGCAGCATATAATCAGAGCTTGAAATGTAGATAAAAGGTTTCAGTTAACTTTGGTTAATCGGTCCAAATCTTATGTTTAATCTATATAGAAAGCGTATGTAACTTTCGTCATGAATTCTATTTTTCTAATATTTTTCTTTGCTTTCATTGGTATTTGTTAAGCATGAAAGCAAACGCTCACAATTACATACATACTAACATATGAGCACTTTATGCTGTCGAACCTTTCGTTTTTATAACTCTTTCGTCTGACATCTGTGTAACCGTCATTAAGGGCTAATAAATCTGCCGGCGTTATATAAGAAAAATATCACATGGTACTCCAGTTTATGAAGTTATGTATTCCAAATAAAGTTAGCTGTGTGTGTGTGTGTGTGTGTGTGTGTGTGTGGGTTTAGTGCAGTTCATTTATGACACCATTTTGGAAAAACTGAAAAACTACTGTTAATGAGCGTTGCATATGGCCAACACACACATACGTTTATATAATTGAGTCCAAGAGTGAGTTTGTGAGCCACAAAATTTAGTTAAAATTGAAAAGGAAACGCTTTTTAATGGTTGGCACATGTGCCAAAGTGCAATTGCAGCATATTATTTATGTAGCATACTTTTTGGGGCTCCGCAGGTAATAAAAATGCCAAACAAATAACAAAAAATGAGTGTAACAGCTTTTTTTTACGCTCTCTAAATGCGCTGAAACGTAAATTGTTTTGCCAACTAACACAGAGAAAGTAGAATGTATGTGTGTGTGTGTGTGTGTGTGTGTGTGTCGTGTGTGTGTGTGTGTGTGTGTAAGTCCGTGTGTGTGTGTGTGTGTGAGCAGCTTTGTTTTTCACACTTGCTGATTGCACTAAACTCTCGCTTATTGGTGAGAAATAACCAAAGCATAAACATTTTTATGCCACGAAGGTAAAAACAAAAGAAAACAAGAAATAAGTCGAAAACAAAAAGCGATACGTTGCATAACTGTAAAGCTCCTAACTGTACAACGGAGCACGAACATTTCAATCAGCTGAGTTCCCGTTTTCACTTTCTCTTTTAAGCGAGTTTCAAACTGCAAATTTTGACGGAATCCAAGAATTTCGCAATGTTACGCAGCGATTTAGATGCTTTTGGTTTAACACTAAACTAACATGGAGCGTCCCAGGACTTGTTGCTCTCTTTGCTTCTCTCTTCTTGAGCGTATTTCGATTGTTTCGTCATCTTGTCGTACTTTTCGATCATAAGACGAAATTTGACAAACGTATTTTTACTATGATTAACAGAGTATGATATTTTACACTTGTCCGCCCTATTCGTAAAAATTGGTCTTGCATTTGAAGCACTCTTTACTCTGAACTTCATCAAGACAGTATTGATTCGATGCAAAACATTTTCCATTTTCTGGAAGTTAAATATTCTGTTCTTCTTGTATCGACTCGCAATTAGCGTGCTTTACGCTTGTAGGACAAATTTCAAGATTCCATTCGTGATCTATGCACAAATTATGATGGTTAATGCCATCATCTCGCTTTTATTATCTCGTGCCCTTCTATATCTTTCTCCATTTTGTCTTTTCTTTACTCTTCTGATTATGCATTTTAAACTTATTCCTGATGTACGTCGTTTTCCTTAATTTCAAAGAATTTTCAATCTTGTGTGTCTGAACTATTCCTGATGTGAGTTCATCGAACTCGTCAGAGATTGACATCATTGATAGCTATCTTTTTTTCTACTTATATGCCTTTGAAATGAGTGCGAAGTGGCTGTTAGAAGGGGTGAATAAAATCCATTTCCGCAAAAATATTTCAGAGCTTTACGGAAATCTTAAACACGGCTAGAATCCAAAAAAATGCAATGTAGCTTTTGTGCACTCTACTTTACTTTGCAAAAGAATTGAAGTATTTCAGCACAAAATTCTCAACTAAGGATACCATATCCAGTTGCTCGCTTACACAGATGATATTCATGGTCGTACTAAGCACGCAGTTCCCGGATCCTTTGCGGCTATTCAAAGAGAATCTGCCTGGGTGTGTCTGGTGGTAAATGAGAGCAAGACGAAGTATATGCTTTCTTCGAGTAGAGAGACGCAGCAGCTAGACTATCAGATTGATGTTTCGTTAACCTTGGCACCGCCGTCACAATGAAGAACGATGTCAGCATGGAGATCAAGCAAAGAATCACTTGCCACTAGATTTTGCTTTGGTCTCAGTAGGAAAATTAGTAGTAGAGACCAGTCTCGCCAGAAGAAACTAACACTAAAAGACGCTCATCTTTCTCGCCTTGCTTTATGGCGCTGAAGCATGCATGATGATGCAGTATGATGAAAATGCACTTGGAGTGTTTAAGCGGCAAGTACTCCGTAAGATCTTTGGCTCTCTACGCGTTGGCAACGACTACCGCACCAGATTAAACGACGAACTCTATGAGCTCTGCAACGACATTGATATAGCTAAATTCAGCGGTTCCGTTGGCTAGGCCAGGTTGTGCGTATGCAGGAAGAAACTCCTGCGAGAAAGGTGTTTAATGCAGTTGTCGAAGGGGGGCGACGAAGGGGCAGACCATGTTTCGGTTAAAAAGACCAGGTACATTAGCTACCTTTGGAATCAACTATTGGAGGAGAGTTTCACATCAGGCTGTAACCCGGTAACGGGTTCTTATGAACGGTTAAGTAAGTAAGTAAGTAACTTTTTAAGAAGATGCAATTGTACGGTTTTTATATAAGAAAACGAACTTACAAAAGGATTAAGAAAAATATATTAGCCTGTCTGTCACAATAAGGCCGATTTCAAAAGGGACAATGCACAGAGCTGGAACCAACTAGATGCATTTGGGTCTTACTACAAACAGCTTCTTCTATCTGTAATGTGATTGTTAAGCTTGATCCCTCGTTGGCCAGCAGCAGAAGAATGCTCAACAATTTCATGTTTTACTTTGGCTATGTAGGCAACGCAAACTAGGTGGACACCAACCAGCCAATTTTCAGTAATGAATAGATAGTATCAGTGGGTCCAAGAGATAATGCTTCTCGATATGGAATTAGAGTGTTTAATGTTGAGAAGAGGCCCAAGAGCGGCACTAGAACTGCTACGAAAGCTCCTGTGATGCATTGTTCCAAAATGTTTTAAGATGGTTGACTTCGTAAGATTGATCAACATACCAAGAGGAGGTAAAGGAGATGAGGCCATAAAGTTCTATGTTTAGGGTGCATGATTCATTTTTTTTACATTCTAGTGTGAAAGTATGAAGATTAAAGTACTATATTTAGCAATATTAGTGGTTAAGAGGCATGGAATCTCTTATTCATATTTATATTCTCTTGAGAAAAGTAGGTCGGTAGATTGTAGTAGGCTTTGAGTTTTTGTGTCATTTTTTGTAGTTTAACGATTATATGTCCACCAAAGCATCCTCATTCCAAGAGCTATAAAGTGGATCCACCCGATTTACGTTTGACTAAACCGTTTGTCATCACATCAAACACATACACAATTTTGAATACATTCTTATATAAATAGATTTAAAAATTTTCGTATTTTATCCAATTATCTCTTAAAAATGCAAACTATGCACTAAATTCTTCTTAACAAACTCATAAGGCTGTTTTCTTAACTGTAGAGTACAAAAAAACAGCGTATAATATTTGCAAAACGCAACAACACAAAATGGCGGTTGCACTTGGACCCATGTTTGTTTGTTTGTGCATGTGTGTGTGTGTGTGTGAAGTGTGCGGCATTTCCGGTCAGGCTAGCGAACAAGCCAGGCACACACACACACACACACACACACACACAAACGCTTTACTTTAGTTTCAGTTGCATGTGTGTGTGTGTGTGAGTGTGTGCTGTTATTTGCTTTTATAAAAGTATACTTCTGCCTCACACACAAATACAAATATTTCGCTTTTTGTTGTTTTTGGGCATAAATTTAAGCGTGCGATTAAAATAATAATAACAAGCATAACAAACTCATGGTTTTTTTGCTTTTGTTTGCTGCTTTTATTTTTAATTCGTTACATGAAGTACACACTTCAAAGTTACATTTTAAGCGAGTTGGCAGCACTGTTGCTTAACAATATGCTAGACGTCAACTGAGGCGTGAAATTATGATGACAATTGAGCTCAATTTGTAATGTTTTGTGTGCTCTTCATACATGTTTGCATGAGTGCGTGTGTGTGATTGGGGGGCTTGGGGGCAGGGATTGGGACAGCAAGCTATTGTCGGAGAATGATGCAGATAGTGCAGAAAGCTTGGGAGTTAACATAAATTGCTGTAGAATTTTCATTTTTCTTACTGTTTTGGAACTCATTTGAAAACACGTAAAATGCTAAGTAGGTTACAAGCATTTTACTCCATCACGGCATATACGCAACCCAAAGTGCTCCATTCGATTTTTCACATCAAAAAGAGAAGAGTACTAACCATAATTAAAAATCTGTGCCAAATTAATGCAATTTACTCCAAAATCTTGAGTAGTTCTTCTTCTTAACTGGCCATAACAACCCGCTACCGGAGTAATTAAAATTGTTTAAAAACAAAATAAACATAACAAAATGTTAGCAAATATGCTTATACAAATAAACAGTGAGCTATCTTATCAAAAAGTGGTCCTTTTTAATGTCTGCCAAAATGATTCGAGTGAAAGGGATATTTTTCGAAACTTAACCGGTTAAGCAGCTTGACGCTGTATCTTGTAGCTGACCATTATTTGTGCAAAACAGATTCCCAAAACTGTTTGGCAAAATCCTTTATATAAATAAGCTAAGGAAAAATTTGTGGACCCCATGCGAGTTAGGTAATACCAGCAGGTAATATCAGCAGGCCAAAGCTTGTCGTATGAGGCGACTAACAATTACACTGGGTTTTTTGGGAATTGGTTTTAAACCGTTCCGGCGCCACTGTATCATATATACATCACTGTATCATATATACAACTGATTTCTTAGTTACGGTTTTTATTATCATCATCATTATATTAAAACAGAAGCAAATATTTTGTATTACAAACTGTGAGACTGCTACGGCACTTAGCCTCATACATTTAGAAAGAGATGAGATAAGATAAGTTGAGAGATGAAAGATGAGATGATCAAATGCGAAGACATAAGATGACATATGAGATGAGATAAGGTAAGACTCTGAGACTATTGTGTCACTCAGCCTCATATATAAATCGATAGGTATTTTGACGTAGATGTGCCGAAAGGAGGAAGGGGCCGCGGCCGATAGCGGAAGGGAGCGTGGACGAAGGCAAAAGGGGGCGTGGCATATGAAATATAGTGTATGGAGGAAGATAGAAATGCATATGCATACGGAAAGGGGGTGGCGAGCGGAGCGAGCAAGGTGCAGAGCTAGGGCTAGCGGAGCGAGAAGTCCGAAAGATTTGTAAACTAAATAAAAGTGACAATTAAAATAATTTAAGCGATTATTCCGGAGAGTACTTTTCATACCAAAGGAAATATTCGGAAAATATGGCTTGGGTGATTTGAGCTTATGTCGAAAATATGAATCCAATAAAATATTGTACAAAATTAATATAATCAATTGACATTATTTATTTAAGTCTGTGTACCTGATTTTTTATTATTTAAGGACATGCTTTTTTGGATCATTATATTTCAGCCGCTTTCAAACAGTTTCTCTCAATTGACCTACTTAAATATTTGAATACAAACTAGAAGAGGTGCATATGAACCGGGCCACTGGTAAAATATCATAGCACACATTTCGGGGCTCGTGCATTTTTAATGTTTTCGCAGCCAGCCACGTACGACTCTTGTCCCAAATTTAAATGCGCCACAGACACCCAACTGTTGTTGCCTTTAATTTAATGTGCGAACATTGCTGCCATAATATAGCACTCTGCTCCGTCCAACCAAGACATCGCCGGAGCCAGCAACATTACGTGGCACGATGCAGGCGAGCGCAATGCGTTGCCAACTACATTACGGAAATAGTAATGCGGCCAACAAGCGTTTAATGTCTTGCGCTCTAGTCATTAAACAAAAAACTTTAAATGCATTTGGCCAAAGAAGAAGAAGCGCGCCAAAGCGGCAACAGTCGGGAGATACACTGCAAGAAAAAGATCGCAAACTTGGTGTTTGAAAGGCTACAAGCCGTTTAAGCTACGACAAAGATTTTGAACATTTGCAAGGAACTTTGAAATAGGTTCGAATTAGAGTTTATTATTTAAAGTTGAACTCGTTTGTTCCGATTCGTGTTAACAAATCGATCGATACTGAATAGTAAGCTTTAAATCCTTAAGCGGAAGGAAGTTGCTATTGGCAAGGGCAACAATGTTCATGTACTTACTAGAGAGCATGTTAGAATAAGCAAAGGTATGCTCACTCAGAGTAGTTGCCTCTTTTCAGGCACCACATTTCGGTTTAGTTTGCCATTGACAGATGTGTGTGTTCGTTTTTGCATGTAGCAGCAAAATGAAGTAAAACAAAGAAAAAAAGAAAACAGCTACAAATAAAAGCACGCAAATGAGAACGCTTGCTTGATATAATAATTACAAGGTAAGATCAATCTGCAGAATGAAACATTCGTACCCAAACAGTGTAAGAGTAGACGACTCTTACCTTGTAATTATTATACCATTGTTCTGCTACACGCGACGTTCTTACTAAGATTTAGCGTTATTTTACCTCAGAGTCGCTTTTTGTTTTAATTTTTGATGCTCAACAGAAACCAAGCGCTTTCTTTGCTCAGCGGAGGCTTTTAAAGTCATGCAGTGTTTTTTTGTTGAGAAGCAAAACATCGAAATATTGCTTTTACCGTAACACTGTAGCAGAGTGATTGGTCAGTACTGTACCGTAGTGAAATGTAACCGATGGACCGTGCTTAGATGCTTGTGCAGCTCTCTAGTACACACATACATGTGAATCTGCTCAACACATTGATAACTTTTTCCTGCTGACGGAGATATTCCAATATTTGGAGATCAAAACAGACCAGAAACAAAGCAATGACTGAAGCTTTAGCCGCTGATTTCCAGAAACCGTTTTGAGTTATCTAGAACTGTTGTCTCGGGAACCTTACTACCGATTGAGATGAACTATAATTTGAATTGAAGGTAATTAATTATTTGATTAAATCAGTTCTAGATAGTTTTGGTGTACATGGATTCGATTGCGAGGAGGAAATTAAAAATTAAAATTTTTTGTTTTAAGTTCAGTGTCTCCACAATCAAGTTAAGATAGACCAAAATCATCATTAAATAACGTTAATTCAAGTTACTATTCATCTCGATCGGCCGTAAGGCTCACGAGTAATATGAGATTTGCCGACATTGCCACTTTCGAAAATTGTAATTTGAATTTGAATTTTTGAAAAACCCCAAATTTACCGGAAAAGGAAATTTAAAAAAAACTTCGATTGTGTTATTTTTTTGATATTCCCTCATAACTTCACCATTTCGCTACCGATTTTGCTCAAATTGGTGTTGAAATGTTCGCAAAGAATCAATATCTCGAATTAAAAATAACACAAATTTTTTATTTTATTTTTAATATAATAATTAATAATAAAAAAGATCTTTCGATTTTCAAACAAAAATTTCGAGTTTATTGCCCTGTAACTTGCAATCGAATCAAGTTAAACACAAACCGTCTGAGAGGCATGAATTTCATATTAAATTACCTTCAATTCGAGTTACAATATTCATCTCTATCGTTAGTAAGTTTTCCGAGACTTCGCAACTCTCGAATTTTTCGAAATATCGATAATTCAAAAATGGTGCTAGAAAATCTAAAATGGTTTCCGGATTCGAAATCAGCCACCCAAAATTTACCGGAAAAGCTATAAAAGGTTTTTTCCCATAGTGTAATCATAGTTAATTGTTTTATCCTTTTCATCCTGAACTCTTTCTTATTAATCCATTCTAGAAACATGAATGCATCGTTGAAGCGAGCCCAGCATGTTTTTTCCTGTAGTGCTATCTCACTTCAAAGAAGCATTCATATGTCTAAAATGATATAAAAAGCGACAAAATCACGACGCGAGCTAGAAAAATTGTAAAATTTCGAATTTGTATCACGTATTTGCCTATTTTCAGTACCTCACTTTTTTCAAAACTTTTGAATTAGCACAAATCTTAACCCGTTTTGTCTTATTATTCAAAATTCACGATAATTTCATAAACTAATATCGTATAAAGAATTTTTGAAAAAAATTTCGGGCAAATCAAAGCACTGATGTCAAAAGAGGTGTTTGCTTTCAGAATTAAGACAAATGTTAACAGTTTGAAGTTTAAGTTTTACACATTTCGTTTCACTTAAGTTGCAGTTGCGTTTGTTTTTCTCAGTGTAGAACTAAGGCTGCTGCAACTAACTGTTGTTTAAAATCCTCTAGCGGCCGCAAAACGCAAAGCAAGCGCCATAAATTAGATGCCAAGCAAGTGTGCAACGCTTGAGTTATGAGCTTGCCGCTACATATATGTATGTACACACACATACATACACACTGCAACTGTGTGCGTGCAACACACAAGCATCTGTGTATGTGTATGCGTGTGATTGTCATGATTTGCTTCATTCCTTGACATTGGTTTATGCGTCTATTAGCTTTGGCCGTTGACTTAAGCGCATGTCATATGTCTGTTGATGCCACTAATTGGCAGCAGCAGCGAGAATCGTAAATTCTCGATATTTTTTTTTTTGCCGTATTGTCACTTGTGTGACCCGTACGCTACGCGACTGTTCGCCAGTCAACACAGCTGGAAAATCCAATAAGGACACGTCTTTTGAAAGGCAATTAAACGTGCTGGCAACAGAGACGCGCTGCCCCTAGCAACCTCTTTGGTAGTAACCAGCAGATGACTTTGGTTCTGCGTTGCGTAAAACTCAATTAGCAAAGTTCTACAATAACACGGTTATACGTTGCATGCCACGACTTGCATCCAAGATCCAACAACTACAACTACAACCCCAACTCAAACCCTTGACCCCTATCGTTACTTGCCTCTTGTTTGAGTGTGTCTGTCTGCCGCCTTGCCACAGTGTAAAATTGGTGCACGTTTGCACAATAATTTTATTATGAGTGCACCGCGTGAAGTAACAAAAAAAATAACGTGAGTGAAGTCAGTGGCGCTTCTTTGGCAAAACTCAGACAGTCGGGCAGACAGCCAAATGCTAGTGTAGCGGTAAAGTTTGCTAGGGGCAAAGGGGGCGTGGTCATGCTACCGGTAAGACTAATTAGCAGACAGTTAATTGCACTTAAATGAAGCAAAAAAGCTGAGCTTCAAAGAGCACTAGCTGGCTCCTCAGTCTGCCAAGTTTTTACACATAAGTCAGTCATGCAACGCAGTATGTGCAGTGGCGGATCGAACCGTTTGGTGGCCCAAGGGGCGGTGGCAATTTGTTTTTGGGGAATAAAGCATCGCCACATTTTAGATATATTGTGCCCCCTACTGAGCTTATAGCTCCTCTGTCAGTCCTATCTTTGCTATAAACTCAACTCTATTGGATGGTTCCAACCGGGTCGTGTTTTTCAGCGAGTTACTGTATCCGCTAAGAAGCGACATCCTTCTTCTTGCCAGGGCATCACACTCAGCCATGATACCTCCTCAAGTTCGCAGAACATGCAGGTGCTACAATTGGTGATGCCAAGCTTGTTCCGGTGTCCCCTCAGTCTACAGTGTCTGGTAAGCAGACCTGTCAGAATTTTAATAGTGTTCTTTCCCAACTGTCATAGTTTCTCTGTGTTTGTTCAGTTCGCGATTCGTCTCAGTCTTTCCTCTCGTCCCAGAAGTTGCTGATCTTGATCATGTCATATAATCTGGCTCGCAGCACAGTCTCTTGCCAGCTTATCTGCAAGTCCATTCCCGGTCCGATCTAAGTGATAGTGTGTTAATATCCCTATTCTGATAGTTCCTGTTTAGATTTGTGTCCGCGCATGCCAATTTAATATATCATGCATAACCTAATATCATAACGAAAATCTTAACAGCGACGTAACGTCGAACATCGCATACTCTACGAAAGCCTTCGGAGGATCTGCAGATGGGTGAGTGGATAAATCGACATGCTTATGTTCTATTTAGTCTGATTAAAGTCAAGTTTTATACGATTTGTATCAAAATGTGTCGTATTTACAAATGCTATATAATTATGTACGCACCTTTCGATATGATCTGATATACTTTGCTATACCCTATTTAATTTTGTTTCGATCGATTTAGTAATAATGCATCAACTTATATATTTTCTTTGTTTATCCAATTGAGCTTACGCTTAATAACTTCAGTTTTATTTTGATTAACTGATTGAATGGCCTTCTGCCAATCTTAATAAAGATAAGTTTTGATAGTAATAATATTATGTCCAACTTTATAACTTAATCCTTAATTATCGCTCATATTATTCAATATGAATTTTCCTTTGCAGTTATTTACTTTATTTTTATAAATTATTATCTTGTAATAATTATGTTATGAATTCTCTCAGTTTTCAGTTAGTTTTGATTTAGTATGAGTTGAGTCTATCAACTCGAAACTTAACAGAGGTTTGCGTAGTACTTATGTGCATCTATTTTATAAAAACGAACAAAATTGGATAAATACTAAAAAAAGTTCCACTACATGTAGATATGGATACAAAATTTGGTATGGAGCCTCGTGTGAGCCTAATCTTTTTAACTGTAATCCTTTTTAATAGAAGCACCCCTTCCCCCACAATGGATATACCTTAATTACTGGCACATTCTGCAATATATTGATTTGAAAATTGCCACAGATATCTATATATAAATAAGTTAAGCAAAAATGCAGTGTGAAACATATACATATATTCATTTTTAAACATATACCATTCAAAAGATAAAATGCTTGTGGTTTCAAGCATATAAATTTCACCTGGATACGTTGCGTTTTGGTCAGGTAAAAATTGATTTGAAGTTAAAAAACAACTACAAATTACATTGTATATCAACTGTTATGAGAGCACGTATTAAGTCATCAAATGCCAACGACAAGGCGAAGACTAGTATTAATAAAAGTGTTTTCGACCTATGTTTCAAAATACTGAAGTGCCTATAACTTTTAAAAGAAAATTTTTCTCCTATAATAACCAACTTCCCAATAGCAAAACTTCTCGATTGTAACTACCCAAAAGGAAATTGCTTAAAGTCATATCGAACTTATGAAAGAGACATAGAAGTCAGCTCATACCAATGTATACTTATACAGGCACTGTCATCGCTGCGACGTCGGAAACTTTTCATTTCACGAGAGTAACTCTCTCTTTCGCTATTTTAGACTATTACGCTCTACGACGACGTTACCTTTGTAAGTATACATTGGCTCATACCATCTTCCATTGGGAGTGGCGTTTTATGCGTTGGTTCCCAAACCCTATGCACAACCCTGTGCTGACTTCACTGCACACATGAGCTCACTGCCCTAAACCCTAGTAGCAATCAGAGCAACTTACCAGGGGATTGTTAGTCATCTTTAATCTTTGACTATATCTCTTGCTACACTGAACTGATCATCAAAACATAGTTATTCCTACAAAGGTGATTTAGTATGAAGCATCTTGGATCCTGACACGTGAACACATGCTTAAATCCAGCCCTGATTATGTGCAACAAAGTGTGTAGGTGTGTAGCTACTATGTATCAGAATGCGTGTGTGTCTCTGATGATGAAGATGTAGCCAAAAAGTATGTGTTGAATGGGCAGTCAGTAAACTGAAAATCACATTTTTGGCCAAAAATTGGGTCAAGAGCTGTTTTTCAACTGGGCATGTTATATGGACTTCGCGTTTTATGAGTGCACATTTTTTTAATACCTATTGAAGTTAGTGGAGATCCAAACTATTTTGATTGCTACGAGTTGAATGCCAGAGAATATTGTGGCAATTGTTGAGAAACTACTCAGCAAAGAGAAAGAACGTCACGCCTTTTTCGACAGTTTCTAAAATTTGACGAAATTTACGAAAATTGAGTGAGCTCGATGTTCAATTGAAGTTCTTAGAACTTAGTTAATCGTATATTTTTGGAATTCGCATCACTAACGGAAACAATATAAACATCATATGGAAGCAAAATGAAGGTGGGTAAGAAGCCTGCCAAGAAGAGAAGATTAAAGGTCATTCAACTCTTTATTAGTATTGATGCTATTATAAGTATTGATGCTTGGACCATATGGTAGTAACGGTAAGTATGCTACGGTTTAAGCTTAAAATGAAACTACATATTACATTTAGGGTTTGGGACTCATCACGTAAAACTACAATTCCAATGAAAGAATGTATATACATCAGGCCGTAAACCGATAACGGGTTGTTATGGCCAGTTAAGAAGAAGAACACGTATTATATTTGGTTAACATAAATGTTAATCCTAACATCTAACATATAAACAGGCTAAGCGAAATTTTGTCGACCCCTTTTTCACCAACTATATTGAAGCAAATATGGGTTTAATTTATATTATTGTGTAGGAAATTTTCATAAGAAGTGCAGAATATATGTTTATTCTTATATTTTGCCAAATCATAGGTAAAATTAATTCAAAAAAATCATTTATGTTGAGATGTCTTTACATGTTCACTGTTTACGAACGTTTTCTCATTGTCATTTTATATATATCTTTTAAAGTTACTACAATGAATTTCATTGCTATTTTAAGGCAACAAAACTGGCGCTTAGATGAAATAACAAAAGCTAATTTCTTATTACCTAAAACTGTGTGCGTAGATGTTTTAAGAATCTTCCTACAGAAATTATTAACATTAAGTGGCAATCTTCATCGACTAAGTCAATTAATAAAACTGATCACCAATAGGTCATATGTAAGAACTCTGTTGGGTGATCATATTTAAACTACCTTCCCTTAAAATCTCTTTAAACTCGGGTTCCACCCCAGCATCTCTACTGCCGAATGAAGTATTAACTTAGTTAAAATATGAAAATGAAATGAATGGCACCACAATTTTCTGTTCATCTGATAATTCTTATCCTCTACTTGAGAAATTTGATGAAATCCAACCTTCGCTATTTGGCCCTAGAAGCTCACTTTTTTAAAGCAGTTATAGTTTCACGCTTTTCCCGATCCAATGTTTCTGTACCGTATTGCAGAGCCTTCACCAGTGACTTAGATCGCATCAATTTCTTGAAAGTATCGCCTGCTTCCAATGCAACCAGTTGCTAACGCACTAGGATTTATCGGTACTCTCTCTTAATAGATGTAATTATCCCTTGGCCTAAAGGCTCCACTTTATCAGTTGTAGGAACGATCCGTTGATGTTATGCAAATTTTTGTTACATTACATTACCACAAAAAAAACCACTTTGCGTTGAGCTTCGCTAAGTTTGTCATTGGGGAAATCTCTTCATTCATTTATTTTTGTTTTCATAATATGGCAACGATGTTATAATATCGATGATTTTTAGATTGACCAATGACAAAAGCTTTTTGCAATGTACTTCTGATAGCAGAGTTATCTAGTCATACCTATGGAGTCGCAGATGAATAACAAAGTCATCCTCCTTTTTGAAATTTTGACAAGTGACTTAGTTTAAGTAATTTTCGAAGCTTTTGTTTTGTACATGGCTTTCTTTTTTGAAATAGAGGACCAGTGATTAAAAACTCCTGCTCCTGACAATTCGGTAGCAGTAGCAAAATTTCTGCTCCTGCTACCGATAGTTCGGTAGCAGTAGCAAAATTTATTGCTCCTGCTCCTGACAGTTCGGTAGCAGTAGCAGAAATTTTGCTACAGCTACTGATACTTCGGAGCAGTAGCAGAAGTCAAAAACAGGTCCATAAGAAATTGAGGAGCGCTTCACGAAGTCTAGAAGCTGCTACCGATCGCGCTAAGAGCCGAAATGTAGCAGAATTTTTCTCTGCCGACGCTTGCTTCTAGTCAGATATTCGCCGTAGCATTTGAAATATGATTTACTCCTCGCCGTGAAAACTGCTCCTCGCCTTGCTCCAGGAGTAATTTTTTCATTTGCTACCAGCTGCTCCAGGAGCAATTATTTCATTTGCTACCTGCTGCTCCAGTAGTCATTTTTTGTATAGGCTGAAATTGCTTCTGAGTGCAATTTTTGTTGCGTAGTAGCTATTTGCTTTGCTGCTGCGTGCATGTTGTTATTTATGCCGTTTTATTTTTGTTAGGTGCTGTTTGTTTTAAAGTATAGCTGCATGAATTAATAAATTTTAATTTTGTATTTTAATAGTATGTATTTTATTTATTTTATCTTACTATTATTATTACTTATTTTTTATAAATTAGGCTGGAATTAACTGATTATCGGAATCGATTAAGTCACCAAACTCTAGAAAATATTTTACTAGTGAAGCTAAGCCCTAGTTTTTTGGATAGAGCCATAGACCCTTTGGCTCTTTTCGAGGGCCAAGATGACGATTTAAACAACGACAGTTGAATTAAGTAAATTATAATTTTATTATGTATATTCTGCTTAATTTATATAAAATAAGTAATAATAATAATAATAGTAAGATAAGTCCTCTAAGAGGACCAATAAATTTTTAATTACGGCACTTAATTATAGTCATAATCAATTTTTGCTATGCTGACTTTGCTCTGCCAGCTTGACGGACGCAAATTACTGTAGCATTTCTTTGTATTGATTTCATTGCAGGCACGATGCACTTTTGACAAAGAAATGCCAGGGACCAACTTCCCATAGAACTTCGATCTTATACATTAGAGAAGCAATAGAGAAACTACAATATCAACGGTTTGTCGTTTTGGTGCAAAAAATTCAAATCAAAAAAAGCTATTGGTAAGCTGTAAAAGTTATAAAAAAAAAGAATGTGTGTATATGAAAGGTAATTATTAGTTACGATTTAAGGCACATGAAGCTTTAACCGTTTGGGAATTATTAGCAAGCAAATAAGAAAATATACAAGTGTGTATTTTTTCTACTAACTCCACTAACACATAGTGCAATAGGTGTGCTTGAACTATGTACGTCACTATAGTGTAACAAAATTTGAAAATCGAAAAACTAAGTACGCCATAATTAGCCGCTAATAAGTTGCTAATTAAATGCGAAAAAATTAGTTTAGTGATACTAAGTTTTTAATACGAAACCTAAAATTATAATGGTTATTCAAATTGTTTTCATAGATGGCGCCATCAAAAAATTAATAACATTGTTAGACTGTGTGACAGCGGTTCAAGTATTCGCATAGATGGCGCCTTGACAACTTTGACTAAAAATTGGAAAATAGGCATTCAAATATGAAATTTTGAGATAACTGTTTTATCCAGAATGTTCAGAAAGTTAATCGTTAATTAATTGCGAAAGAATTGATTTGGTGGTTTTTGGGAAAGAATTAATTTCATTGTTTAAAATTTGCCGAGCCGTAAGTCAGCGGTTCACGCATTCGCATAGATGGCGCCTTGACGACATTCAATGAAAAGTTTTATCAAATGAATTTATTCTTTGCTTATTTATTAACTTATTACTTATTTATTTATCAAATGTCAATACAAACTTAATTTAATACTTGTTTTTCATTCAAAAGTGATACACAAAGGAAATGTAATATATTATTTATTAAAATCAAAACAAATGGATCTTTCAATCTGGCAATGCCTTATGTGCGCGCTCTAATTGGGGGAATTAGCGGGAAAGTAAGATGTTTTTATTTTAGAGGACATGCAAATTGAAAGTAAACAATTAAATCATTGTTTGTTCATTTGCCGATGCTTTCATGATCTCAGGTTACTTGACATATTCCAACTATCAAATATTCAAAAGAAAGGCGCAACAAAAAAATTTTAAGAAGAAAAAAATCAAAACAAAGTGATATTTCAATATGGCAATGCCTTATATGCTCACTTAAATGAGTTTGTACGATGTAGAGATGAGCGCGGGTCTCATATGATGGGCCTGTCCAGCACGAGCACGAAACATTAATTTGAAAATATAGTACAATTTTTATTTATTTAAATTCATATTTACATATTTATATGTAAAAATCTAAGCGTTCGCCTAAGGCTTATTTACTGGACGCATCTCCGATAGAGCTCTGTGTAAATGTGTGCTATCGGTGTGCCTAATTGTTTTGTTGTGTGCGAGTTTGCTTTTCATAATTTTATAATTTCCAGTCTCAAATTTTCAAGTTTTCGATAATTAATAAAATAGTAGGCTAGTATTTGACATTTTACAAATTTTGTTTACAACTTACAAACGTTTATGTAAACATTTTAGTCTTAAATTCAATTAGGAGGAGCTTTATACGGCTATTTTGAAAAAGTATATAAATGGATGATGCCATTATCGAGAAGGTACCATGGCCGAGAGCTGCCTATGGCTCTTACATTATGTTTTTTGAAAAGCAATGAATATGATGCCATTTAAAACCATGCCCTGCACTAGTCCATTGTAACTAGCACGGAATCCATGTATGTACAGGGTTACAGGGATGTTATAATTACCTTTCGAACAGGAACCGCAACGAATGGGACAAAAATACATGGCTCCAATTCAGTTACTTAATCATTTTGTTTTTTAGTAGTACGATAGAGTAGGGTACGTACATACATATATGTATACATAACCATTTTTAATTCTGCAGTCAGCTAAATAAAAATTACCATTGAAACTATCACAGAATCCATGTAAAGTACCGAATCTTATCAGATCAATTATTGCGAATGGAACTGAAAGACGTGGCTCTAAGCCATTGTTACTAGCGCAGAATCCATGTACAGGGTGCCAACATTCAAGTACCGACCCTTACCTGATAAAGTAATGAAAAAAATAGCGAATTGAACAGGAAGACATGGTTTTAATGAACGTCGTTGCAATTTGGGACAACTATTTTTACAAAAAAATGTCAAACAAAAAGAAGTGATATGACATAAAAACACTTTAAAAACGTTGTCGGGTCTCCATTTATGCTACAACAAAAAGAAATGATACAAAACGATGATGCGCTCCATTTTCCCAAAAACCCGACAGTCTGGTCGGACGAATCCAAGTTTAACCGTTTCCAATCGGATGGAAAGCAGTGTTGTTGGCCTAGGCCTGGCGATAAGCTTCAAAGACTTCATGTGAAGCAAACCGTAAAGCATGAAGGAGGAAACATAATGGCTTGGGGGTGCTTTACATGGTGGCACGTTGGACCGTTGACGGAATAATGCGTAAGGAAGATTATCTAAATGTTTTGCAATCCCATCTTCCCAATATTCTGCACAAGTGTGCGTACCCTGAAGGAGAAATAACTTTTCAATAAAATGGGGATCCGAAGCACACTGCAAAAATAGTTAAGGAATGGTTGAGAAACCAAAATTTTAAGTTAATGGAGTGGCCAGCTCCAAGTCCCGACCTCAATCCGATTGAATGTCGGATGTCGTGAAGTGACGGCTCGGGCAGTACCAATCAGCCCCATCCAACATAGACGATCTTTAGAGTCGTGTCGAGTGGAATAAAATTCCGACAAGAATTATTGAGAAATTGGCTGAGTATGCCAAACCGAATAAAAAATGTTATAAACAATAAGGGTCTTTGGACAAAGTATAAATTCAGTATTATGCTTGATTTTTTCATAAAAGGTGCAAAAGTGAATACATGCCTTTTGTTTTTGATTTTTAACTATTTTATTGCTTATTATATTATTTTACCTTTTACTTTTTTTTGTTACAAATTAAATACATATTTCAGAAAAAAAAAATTTCCATTTACTTCATTCGTTTAGGTTTTATGAGCGCTCGAGCTATAAGCACGACGCACACCTCTGTCGAGTTTCGAAATGATAGATTGAACGGAGCGGTTGTAAACCGCGCAGATCTATCACGGGGGAAGGGGGTAAGATATCGACTTGATTTGACGAACTTCCACTGAATAGGTATAATGCGCATCTTACGGTAAAAAAATTTTTCTCTTGCTTTTATAGTCTCCGGTGCGACAACAAGGACAGACAGATGGACATGCCTATATCGACCCGACTATTGCTCCTGACCATTTTTGCCCATGCAACATATAGTCTGTCACGCCTCCTTCTGCCTGTTACATACATTGCACAAATCTATTATACCCTTTTACACTTTGTGTAAAGGATATAAAAATGCACCACGTTTTTACGTAAATGAAGTTGATTAAGAAAAGAAGTCTTATCGTTATACCCTATACACAAAAAGTGTAAAAGGCGCTCTTAATCTCAAACTCTCAACATCATATCAATTCTGATCTCTTTTCCATTGACGAAATAAATGCTCTTACGATGGAGCTTATTAGTAAATTAAGTAAATGTAAAACTAAGAGTGATCAATTTAGCATCATTACTGAGTTAGCTATTAAGTATGTCTATTCTAAATAACTCCTTTGGCGATCTTATTATTATGGAATGGAATGCGCGTGCCGTTCAGTCCAAACGTTTGGAACTTAATTATAGGCATAATCAATTTTTGTTCTGCTGACTATGCTCTGCCAGCTTGACGGACATTTAAATGATATTTCATAGTAAAATTCACTGAAATTCCATTTTGTTTGTTCAAATAATATACGAAAAACTAAAAACGTGTATTTTTTTCAAACCGAAATACGTTTTTGATTTTTTTTTATGTATGTATGTTGTTCTGTTGCCATGTGGGCCAAGGAAACACGGTATTGGGATTTACTTAAAAACTAGTGGAGAATTCAAATTCTAATTACGGCACTAAATTAGCTTGTAATTATTGCCATACAAAAGATTTGGATTAGAAGACCTGTTCTGCTGCCTTGAAACATGGGTTTCTTTTTTGAAATAGAGGACCATTAAATTTTTAATTACGACACTAAATTAGCTTGTAACTAGCTGGTGTGGGCATATGAAACCGGTAATGACATCTAGCGGGTGATAGCCGAATATTTATAAGTTTCCAAACTGAAGCAAATGTCATAATTACTTCATTTGGTATCTGTAAACAATTATCAGTTGTCAGTTTGTCAAGTTTCATACAACAACGAATTTTTTTCCGTGCTTAAAAATGTCGAATTACGTACCTACAAATCACGATATGCGGACACAATTGATTTTGTTGTTTCATTTGAAGAAATCGGCGTTAGAATCGCATCGAATGCTTGTGGAGGCTTACGGAGAGCATGCTCTTGGTCGTACACAGTGTAATGAGTGGTTCAACAAATTTAAAAGTGATGATTTTGATGTGAGAAACGAAGAGCGCGGAAGACCACCAAAAAAGTTTGAAGATGCCGAATTGCAAGCATTACTGGATGAAGATGATGGTCAAACTCAAGAACAACTTGCAGAACAGTTGAATGTTGACCGGTCAACCGTTGGAAAACGTTTAAAAGCCATGGGAATGATCCAGAAGGTGGGAAGATGGGTGCCACATGAACTGACTGAAAGACAGCAAGAAAACCGAAAAACCACTTGTGAAATGCTGCTTGCCAGGTACAAAAAGGAAGTCATTCTTGCATCGAATCGTGACTGGCGATGAAAAGTGGATCTATTTCAAGAATCCCAAGCGAAAAAAATCGCACGTTCGCAGCGGCCAACAGGCAAAATCGACCGCAAGGCCAGATCGCTTCGGAAAAAAGGCATTGCTCTGTGTCTTCTGGGATCAGCGTGGTGTCATTTGGTATGACCTTCTAAAACCTGGTGAAACGGTTAACGGTGAACGCTACCAACAACAATTGGCCGATTTGAACCGTGCCATACGCCAAAAACGTCCGGAATATCAAACTAGGCAGCACAAAGTAATTTTCCTTGATGACAATGCACCACCACACCGAAAGAAAGACACTCGGGAATTGGTGGAGTCGTACAGCTGGGAACAACTACCTCATGCGGCTTACTCACCAGACTTGGCTCCATCCGATTAACACTTATTTTCATCGATGGGACACGCACTTGCAGAGAAGCACTTCAATTCTTATGAAAATGTGAAAAATTGGCTCGATGAATGGTTTGCCTCAAAAGATGAACAATTTTTTTGGCGAGGCATCCACAAATTGCCTGAGAGATGGGAAAAATGTGTAGCTAGCAATGGCCATTACTTTGAAGAATAAAAGTTTTACCATTTCCACGAAATAAACGTGTTTTTTTTAATTTTTTATTACCGGTTTCATATGCCCACACCTAATTATAGTCTTTTTTTTGCTATGCTGACTTTGCTCTGCCAGCTTGACGGACGCAAATTACTGTAGCATTTCTTTGTATTGATGTCATTGCAGGCACTTTGATGCATTGATGCACTTTTGACAAAGAAAGACCAGGGACCAACTTCCCATAGACATTCGATCTTGTACATGCCATTACAGTTGCACCGGGAGAAACTACAATATCAACGGTTTGTCGTTTTGGTGCAAAAAATTCAAATCAAAAAAAGCTATTGGTAAGCTGTAAAAGTTATAAAAAAAAAAGAATGTGTGTATATGAAAGGTAATTATTAGTTACGATTTAAGGCACATGAAGCTTTAACCGTTTGGGAATTATTAGCAAGCAAATAAGAAAATATACAAGTGTGTATTTTTTCTACTAACTCCACTAACACATAGTGCAATAGGTGTGCTTGAACTATGTACGTCACTATAGTGTAACAAAATTTGAAAATCGAAAAACTAAGTACGCCATAATTAGCCGCTAATAAGTTGCTAATTAAATGCGAAAAAATTAGTTTAGTGATACTAAGTTTTTAATACGAAACCTAAAATTATAATGGTTATTCAAATTGTTTTCATAGATGGCGCCATCAAAAAATTAATAACATTGTTAGACTGTGTGACAGCGGTTCAAGTATTCGCATAGATGGCGCCTTGACAACTTTGACTAAAAATTGGAAAATAGGCATTCAAATATGAAATTTTGAGATAACTGTTTTATCCAGAATGTTCAGACAGTTAGTCGTTAATTAATTGCGAAAGAATTGATTTTGTGGTTTCAATTTTTGTGTCCTAAAGTGCGCTAAAGTGACATACTCCAGTTTTCGTGAATGCTCTGTAATGGTTATTATTTTCGTACAAGTGTTTATGCCAGAATCAGCCGATTAATTGGGAAAGAATTAATTTCATTGTTTAAAATTTGCCGAGCCGTAAGTCAGCGGTTCAAGCATTCGCATAGATGGCGCCTTGACGACATTCAATGAAAAGTTTTATCAAATGAATTTATTCTTTGCTTATTTATTAACTTATTACTTATTTATTTATCAAATATCAATACAAACTTAATTTAATACTTGTTTTTCATTCAAAAGTGATACACAAAGGAAATGTAATATATTATTTATTAAAATCAAAACAAATGGATCTTTCAATCTGGCAATGCCTTATGTGCGCGCTCTAATTGGGGGAATTAGCGGGAAAGTAAGATGTTTTTATTTTAGAGGACATGCAAATTGAAAGTAAACAATTAAATCATTGTTTGTTCATTTGCCGATGCTTTCATCATCTCAGGTTACTTGACATATTCCAACTATCAAATATTCAAAAGAAAGGCGCAACAAAAAAATTTTAAGAAGAAAAAAATCAAAACAAAGTGATATTTCAATATGGCAATGCCTTATATGCTCACTTAAATGAGTTTGTACGATGTAGAGATGAGCGCGGGTCTCATATGATGGGCCTGTCCAGCACGAGCACGAAACATTAATTTGAAAATATAGTACAATTTTTATTTATTTAAATTCATATTTACATATTTATATGTAAAAATCTAAGCGTTCGCCTAAGGCTTATTTACTGGACGCATCTCCGATAGAGCTCTGTGTAAATGTGTGCTATCGGTGTGCCTAATTGTTTTGTTGTGTGCGAGTTTGCTTTTCATAATTTTATAATTTCCAGTCTCAAATTTTCAAGTTTTCGATAATTAATAAAATAGTAGGCTAGTATTTGACATTTTACAAATTTTGTTTACAACTTACAAACGTTTATGTAAACATTTTAGTCTTAAATTCAATTAGGAGGAGCTTTATACGGCTATTTTGAAAAAGTATATAAATGGATGATGCCATTATCGAGAAGGTACCATGGCCGAGAGCTGCCTATGGCTCTTACATTATGTTTTTTGAAAAGCAATGAATATGATGCCATTTAAAACCATGCCCTGCACTAGTCCATTGTAACTAGCACGGAATCCATGTATGTACAGGGTTACAGGGATGTTATAATTACCTTTCGAACAGGAACCGCAACGAATGGGACAAAAATACATGGCTCCAATTCAGTTACTTAATCATTTTGTTTTTTAGTAGTACGATAGAGTAGGGTACGTACATACATATATGTATACATAACCATTTTTAATTCTGCAGTCAGCTAAATAAAAATTACCATTGAAACTATCACAGAATCCATGTAAAGTACCGAATCTTATCAGATCAATTATTGCGAATGGAACTGAAAGACGTGGCTCTAAGCCATTGTTACTAGCGCAGAATCCATGTACAGGGTGTCAACATTCAAGTACCGACCCTTACCTGATAAAGTAATGAAAAAAATAGCGAATTGAACAGGAAGACATGGTTTTAATGAACGTCGTTGCAATTTGGGACAACTATTTTTACAAAAAATGTCAAACAAAAAGAAGTGATATGACATAAAAACACTTTAAAAACGTTGTCGGGTCTCCATTTATGCTACAACAAAAAGAAATGATACAAAACGATGATGCGCTCCATTTTCCCAAAAACCCGACAGTCTGGTCGGACGAATCCAAGTTTAACCGTTTCCAATCGGATGGAAAGCAGTGTTGTTGGCCTAGGCCTGGCGATAAGCTTCAAAGACTTCATGTGAAGCAAACCGTAAAGCATGAAGGAGGAAACATAATGGCTTGGGGGTGCTTTACATGGTGGCACGTTGGACCGTTGACGGAATAATGCGTAAGGAAGATTATCTAAATGTTTTGCAATCCCATCTTCCCAATATTCTGCACAAGTGTGCGTACCCTGAAGGAGAAATAACTTTTCAATAAAATGGGGATCCGAAGCACACTGCAAAAATAGTTAAGGAATGGTTGAGAAACCAAAATTTTAAGTTAATGGAGTGGCCAGCTCCAAGTCCCGACCTCAATCCGATTGAATGTCGGATGTCGTGAAGTGACGGCTCGGGCAGTACCAATCAGCCCCATCCAACATAGACGATCTTTAGAGTCGTGTCGAGTGGAATAAAATTCCGACAAGAATTATTGAGAAATTGGCTGAGTATGCCAAACCGAATAAAAAATGTTATAAACAATAAGGGTCTTTGGACAAAGTATAAATTCAGTATTATGCTTGATTTTTTCATAAAAGGTGCAAAAGTGAATACATGCCTTTTGTTTTTGATTTTTAACTATTTTATTGCTTATTATATTATTTTACCTTTTACTTTTTTTTGTTACAAATTAAATACATATTTCAGAAAAAAAAAATTTCCATTTACTTCATTCGTTTAGGTTTTATGAGCGCTCGAGCTATAAGCACGACGCACACCTCTGTCGAGTTTCGAAATGATAGATTGAACGGAGCGGTTGTAAACCGCGCAGATCTATCACGGGGGAAGGGGGTAAGATATCGACTTGATTTGACGAACTTCCACTGAATAGGTATAATGCGCATCTTACGGTAAAAAAATTTTTCTCTTGCTTTTATAGTCTCCGGTGCGACAACAAGGACAGACAGATGGACATGCCTATATCGACCCGACTATTGCTCCTGACCATTTTTGCCCATGCAACATATAGTCTGTCACGCCTCCTTCTGCCTGTTACATACATTGCACAAATCTATTATACCCTTTTACACTTTGTGTAAAGGATATAAAAATGCACCACGTTTTTACGTAAATGAAGTTGATTAAGAAAAGAAGTCTTATCGTTATACCCTATACACAAAAAGTGTAAAAGGCGCTCTTAATCTCAAACTCTCAACATCATATCAATTCTGATCTCTTTTCCATTGACGAAATAAATGCTCTTACGATGGAGCTTATTAGTAAATTAAGTAAATGTAAAACTAAGAGTGATCAATTTAGCATCATTACTGAATTAGCTATTAAGTATGTCTATTCTAAATAACTCCTTTGGCGATCTTATTATTATGGAATGGAATGCGCGTGCCGTTCAGTCCAAACGTTTGGAACTTAATTATAGGCATAATCAATTTTTGTTCTGCTGACTATGCTCTGCCAGCTTGACGGACATTTAAATGATATTTCATAGTAAAATTCACTGAAATTCCATTTTGTTTGTTCAAATAATATACGAAAAACTAAAAACGTGTATTTTTTTCAAACCGAAATACGTTTTTGATTTTTTTTTATGTATGTATGTTGTTCTGTTGCCATGTGGGCCAAGGAAACACGGTATTGGGATTTACTTAAAAACTAGTGGAGAATTCAAATTCTAATTACGGCACTAAATTAGCTTGTAATTATTGCCATACAAAAGATTTGGATTAGAAGACCTGTTCTGCTGCCTTGAAACATGGGTTTCTTTTTTGAAATAGAGGACCATTAAATTTTTAATTACGACACTAAATTAGCTTGTAACTAGCTGGTGTGGGCATATGAAACCGGTAATGACATCTAGCGGGTGATAGCCGAATATTTATAAGTTTCCAAACTGAAGCAAATGTCATAATTACTTCATTTGGTATCTGTAAACAATTATCAGTTGTCAGTTTGTCAAGTTTCATACAACAACGAATTTTTTTCCGTGCTTAAAAATGTCGAATTACGTACCTACAAATCACGATATGCGGACACAATTGATTTTGTTGTTTCATTTGAAGAAATCGGCGTTAGAATCGCATCGAATGCTTGTGGAGGCTTACGGAGAGCATGCTCTTGGTCGTACACAGTGTAATGAGTGGTTCAACAAATTTAAAAGTGATGATTTTGATGTGAGAAACGAAGAGCGCGGAAGACCACCAAAAAAGTTTGAAGATGCCGAATTGCAAGCATTACTGGATGAAGATGATGGTCAAACTCAAGAACAACTTGCAGAACAGTTGAATGTTGACCGGTCAACCGTTGGAAAACGTTTAAAAGCCATGGGAATGATCCAGAAGGTGGGAAGATGGGTGCCACATGAACTGACTGAAAGACAGCAAGAAAACCGAAAAACCACTTGTGAAATGCTGCTTGCCAGGTACAAAAAGGAAGTCATTTTTGCATCGAATCGTGACTGGCGATGAAAAGTGGATCTATTTCAAGAATCCCAAGCGAAAAAAATCGCACGTTCGCAGCGGCCAACAGGCAAAATCGACCGCAAGGCCAGATCGCTTCGGAAAAAAGGCATTGCTCTGTGTCTTCTGGGATCAGCGTGGTGTCATTTGGTATGACCTTCTAAAACCTGGTGAAACGGTTAACGGTGAACGCTACCAACAACAATTGGCCGATTTGAACCGTGCCATACGCCAAAAACGTCCGGAATATCAAACTAGGCAGCACAAAGTAATTTTCCTTGATGACAATGCACCACCACACCGAAAGAAAGACACTCGGGAATTGGTGGAGTCGTACAGCTGGGAACAACTACCTCATGCGGCTTACTCACCAGACTTGGCTCCATCCGATTAACACTTATTTTCATCGATGGGACACGCACTTGCAGAGAAGCACTTCAATTCTTATGAAAATGTGAAAAATTGGCTCGATGAATGGTTTGCCTCAAAAGATGAACAATTTTTTTGGCGAGGCATCCACAAATTGCCTGAGAGATGGGAAAAATGTGTAGCTAGCAATGGCCATTACTTTGAAGAATAAAAGTTTTACCATTTCCACGAAATAAACGTGTTTTTTTTAATTTTTTATTACCGGTTTCATATGCCCACACCTAATTATAGTCTTTTTTTTGCTATGCTGACTTTGCTCTGCCAGCTTGACGGACGCAAATTACTGTAGCATTTCTTTGTATTGATGTCATTGCAGGCACTTTGATGCATTGATGCACTTTTGACAAAGAAAGACCAGGGACCAACTTCCCATAGACATTCGATCTTGTACATGCCATTACAGTTGCACCGGGAGAAACTACAATATCAACGGTTTGTCGTTTTGGTGCAAAAAATTCAAATCAAAAAAAGCTATTGGTAAGCTGTAAAAGTTATAAAAAAAAAAGAATGTGTGTATATGAAAGGTAATTATTAGTTACGATTTAAGGCACATGAAGCTTTAACCGTTTGGGAATTATTAGCAAGCAAATAAGAAAATATACAAGTGTGTATTTTTTCTACTAACTCCACTAACACATAGTGCAATAGGTGTGCTTGAACTATGTACGTCACTATAGTGTAACAAAATTTGAAAATCGAAAAACTAAGTACGCCATAATTAGCCGCTAATAAGTTGCTAATTAAATGCGAAAAAATTAGTTTAGTGATACTAAGTTTTTAATACGAAACCTAAAATTATAATGGTTATTCAAATTGTTTTCATAGATGGCGCCATCAAAAAATTAATAACATTGTTAGACTGTGTGACAGCGGTTCAAGTATTCGCATAGATGGCGCCTTGACAACTTTGACTAAAAATTGGAAAATAGGCATTCAAATATGAAATTTTGAGATAACTGTTTTATCCAGAATGTTCAGACAGTTAGTCGTTAATTAATTGCGAAAGAATTGATTTTGTGGTTTCAATTTTTGTGTCCTAAAGTGCGCTAAAGTGACATACTCCAGTTTTCGTGAATGCTCTGTAATGGTTATTATTTTCGTACAAGTGTTTATGCCAGAATCAGCCGATTAATTGGGAAAGAATTAATTTTATTGTTTAAAATTTGCCGAGCCGTAAGTCAGCGGCTCAAGCATTCGCATAGATGGCGCCTTGACGACATTCAATGAAAAGTTTTATCAAATGAATTTATTCTTTGCTTATTTATTAACTTATTACTCATTTATTTACCAAATGTCAATACAGACTTAATTTAATACTAGTTTTACATTCAAAAGGAAATGTAATATTTTATTTATTAGAATCAAAACAAATGGATCTTTCAATCTGGCAATGCCTTATATGCGCGCTCTAATTGGGGGAATTGGCGGGAAAGTTAGATGTTTTTATTTTAGAGGACATGCAAATTGAAAGTAAACAATTAAATCATTGTTTGTTCATTTGCCGATGCTTTCATGATCTCAGGTTACTTGACATATTCCAACTATCAAATATTCAAAAGAAAGGAGCAACAAAAAAATTTTAAGAAGAAAAAAATCAAAACAAAGTGATATTTCAATATGGCAATGCCTTATATGCTCACTTAAATGAGTTTGTACGATGTAGAGATGAGCGCGGGTCTCATATGATGGGCCTGTCCAGCACGAGCACGAAACATTAATTTGAAAATATAGTACAATTTTTATTTATTTAAATTCGTATTTACATATTTATATGTAAAAATCTAAGCGTTCGCCTAAGGCTTATTTACTGGACGCATCTCCGATAGAGCTCTGTGTAAATGTGTGCTATCGGTGTGCCTAATTGTTTTGTTGTGTGCGAGTTTGCTTTTCATAATTTTATAATTTCCAGTCTCAAATTTTCAAGTTTTCGATAATTAATAAAATAGTAGGCTAGTATTTGACATTTTACAAATTTTGTTTACAACTTACAAACGTTTATGTAAACATTTTAGTCTTAAATTCAATTAGGAGGAGCTTTATACGGCTATTTTGAAAAAGTATATAAATGGATGATGCCATTATCGAGAAGGTACCATGGCCGAGAGCTGCCTATGGCTCTTACATTATGTTTTTTGAAAAGCAATGAATATGATGCCATTTAAAACCATGCCCTGCACTAGTCCATTGTAACTAGCACGGAATCCATGTACAGGGTTACAGGGATGTTATAATTACCTTTCGAACAGGAACCGCAACATTCAATTACCGACCCCTACCAGATAAAGTAATGAAAAAATCACGAATGGGACAAAAATACATGGCTCCAATCCAGTTACTTAATCATTTTGTTATTTAGTATGCAGTACGATAGAGTAGGGTACGTACATACATATATGTATACATAACCATTTTTAATTCTGCAGTCAGCTCAATAAAAATTACCATTAAAACTATCACAGAATCCATGTAAAGTACCGAATCTTATCAGATCAATTATTGCGAATGGAACTGAAAGACGTGGTTCTTAGCCATTGTAACTTGAACAGAATCCATGTATTTAAAAATTTCGGCAAGCTATGAAATGTTTGTGGGACGTCCAATTAGACTACACCATTGGATTATCGAAGCTCTATGTCTGCCCGGCACGCCGCTAGAGCGAGGAAATATTTTCTTTAAACCATTATATCTTCCAAACCAATAGCTAAATCAAAAAACCGTCTATAAAAAGGTTAATCTGCGCCTTAATACCTATACACCGGTTTATGGTTCGACCGGATCAGACGCTCTAGGCAAAAGTTCAAAACTTCTCGTAATTTATAGCTTGTGAGCTACAGCACTTCGTCAGAGTCTCTTGCTTTCGTCACAGCACGAATCACCGTTCGTTGTGATAAAAATGTGATGTGAAGTACATCACCATCATCATTAGCGCAAATTAGTTCTGTGTCTCCTTTCAGGGCGTGGCAAAGTTCCCTTATTAGTACAACACCAATTTGAATGTTTGCATGCCACAAAAAGTGAATCTCGACAAGCAGAGCTGATGGTGCTCTCTTTTGAATTCAACGGCGTCAAAAGAAAAAATCGTTTTGTTGGCCAGTGTACTATTATGCGCTTTTTATTGAGCTGGAATCAGTGAAAAACTATCTGCATATGCATATCATTTTTTATGTGCTAATGTAGTTTCTTTCTGTTTGTAAAATTTTTTTCCGAAAATCTCTTTTATTAACGGTACAGCGCTCAGTTGAATTGACTTAAATACTTTGGTTAGTTGAACTTTTATGGCTGTTATGTTAAAGTGATTATACTTTTGATGAAATGCAACACTTTAAATCAAATTGCCTCATAACGTCTAGTCGTATAATCATCGGTATTTTAAATTATTTAAAATTCATCTTAAATGGCCTTAACCGGCAGACCGAAGTTTACAGCTCTAGACCAGAGCTGACGGCGCTCAAAGCATCCCAACAGTGTAATAAAATGCCTCACTATACGCTATAAAGCGTAAATCGAATTCAAATTGGTAATTGGAATAAAATGCAAAATCGAGAAATGCACACGGATATCAATACGCATACAAACACGTATATATATACACATATATAGTGTGTGCCAAGTGGAAACCTACATTGTGTTAACAGAGAAAAAAGGGTCGTGGGTAGGAATGGGGGCGCTGACGTACCATCGAAATCCAAGCGATACTGGAATCCCTTTTATCCGTTTTATAGCCGCTTGTCGTGTCACAACGAGCTGGCGTTCATGACGTTGCAATGCCAAACGGCGCTTATTGTCAAAAAAAAAGATATAAGGTTGCTATGAGCGAGAGGTGCTCTGTCAGGGATGGGCAACTGTCACACATATGCAGTATGGCAGCCAACAATTTCAAATTGCGTGATTTGGTAGATATACACATTTAACCATACTCAATCTCTATGTCACACAGCGCAGCTAGTTTATCCGTAAGGAACTTGCAATTCATAATTCACAAATTAGCAAAATAACAAATATTAGATTTTGAGATATTTGAGGTTATGTACCCGAAAAAAGGTATTTTTTCCTACTTTTGAGGTTATGTACAGAGTGCAAAAAATTTTTACATCAAAAAATTGTTATATACATCATTTAGTACCACTATTACCCTTAAATTTAAGAATTCAAGAGATCAATTACGTTTTTTTTTTTCAAAGTTATGGAAAGCTGAGCCGGAAGCTTTTGGTGGGGAGAACCTTTTCACAATCTGGTAATACTGGCATATCGTAGAAGCTAGTGTAATTTTTATTTCGATCTGAGAAACTGCCGGCAAATGAATGACGTCCATTGTAGTTTTTGGGAAAATCTAGCATGTAATATGGTAACTAACGGTTCATCATAGCGCCATTTTTGGTACCTCTCCTCGAGCTGCAAATTTACAATAACTTCTCTCCCACAAACTGCGCGACAGACACTCTCATAAGAACAACAAAGCGTTGCCAGCTGTTGCGATGTTTATTGTTGCATTTGTTACAAATCACTTGAAATTTTTTGTCCAAAAAATGGGCACGTCTTTTGGGTGTTTTTGGGGTTTTTGGGCGTGTCAACAAGTTGCTTTGAATGCATTTTTGTACAAAATGCAAAACTTTTGCAATTCTACTGTTATATTCGCCTGCGACACTTACAAATTGCATTAAAAACGCTGCATGAATTAAAAATACGCGCCATGAATTTGGCTCGCACTCTTTCTCCGTGTCTCACTCTCTCTCTGTCTCTCTCTCCTCTCTCTCTGTAGACAGTTGTTGCTGTCATTTCTGTTGTTGTTGTTGTAGTTTTGTTGCTTTGTAGTTTGGGTTTTGTCAAGTTTTGCTCGTGCTACAAGGCAACCAACCATATTTTAAAGCTGTTTGTGCTTTCGTTGTAAGCATTTAATACATATATTTCGTTCTCCATTTTTTTTTCTTTCAATTTTACTGAAAATTTGCTTATTTTATTACTCTTTAAGTTTTGTATAACCGGCTAACATGGGTTTTCACAAGAAGTTTGTAACGTTACGTTAGTAGAGGAAATGTGCATATCCTCGATCGAAGTTAACAGCAGTTTGATGCTGATGATCATAAAAATGGTTTTATTATCTCACAAATTTCATGACATTGAAAATGTTTATGGACACATGATCTACGATGCTTTTTACGTAGTTCGAGCGATAAACCTAGAATTATCACCCGCTCGTGAACTTAAGAGCCGTTTAGCTTCAATCGTTGACGGCTTGTTAATAAAAACGCTTCTAAATAAAATTTACCGATTTCAGTCTACGGCTGACAAAACACACAAGTACATGCGCGTATCCTTGCGTACGTGAGTAACAAAGCAGTTGTCTTTCACTTTTACCAAAAAAAAGTCGCAACTGTAAGAAGAAGACTTTTTTTTTTTTAAATTCTGAAAGCCAAATGCTTCTGTTAGAATATCCACAGTTCTGTCCGCAATTTGGCAGGCTAGAAGCAAAAGCCTTACAAATCTTATATTACGTTTCGAAAGGTCACGTAGCTTTAGCTAATGAAATGCTCTTAGTGAACGCACACAGGGGTGCGCCAGGAATCGCTAGACGGCTTAGGCTACGGAAGGTTAGGTTAAAACGGCTGCCAGGCTAATTGCCTGGTACATTTAGACCGTATTTCGGCACGTTGTGCTACCGTAGGATGATAGTACCTTGGCTGGCAAGCTCGTAATTGTTCTCGATACCCCGGTGTCCCGGTACCCATATCAGGCTGATAACAACGTGTTGAGATCTGCGACAGTTTGTTACAGATATCGAATTCGACAACATTGAGCTAATTGATTTGATGCCCGCTTGGCTATCACTGTAAATTTTTACATTGCTCAAAAAATTTCCCGAGTTCTTTAGGTACATTCTGCTTCTTAACAGGTGGAAAGCAACATGAAGAGGAAGAAGAAAAAAGAAGATGAGGAAAAGAAAGTGGAAAAGTAACAGGAAGAGGAAGAAGAATAAAAAGAAAAGAGGACGAAGAAGAACAAGAGGTAGAGAAAGGGGACGAGGAATGGAAAGAGGAAGGGGAAGAGGAAGGAGAAGTGGAGCACGGGGGATGTCGAGCGAAGCGAGCAGTTTGCGGAGCGCCCTGGTATATATATATATAGATTTTGCCAGGAATTTCTAGATATTTGTACTTTTAAAGCTTCTCTCATCCGAAAAACTCGTCGTTCAGATGCTTTCTAGTTACATTTCCCAAGCTATCTGAAATATTTCTATCGCATTGATGACTTGACTGCAATTCAGTTTGACAATATACCGAAAAATTTCTTTTAAGTAGAAAATTCATCGAAAGAGATTTCTGGCACAGCACTGTGTGAGTTCGAAAAACTGAAGTGGAAATCAAATTGAAACACTTTGGTAAGAGGAATGAGTAGATGAGAATGATAAAGTGTGATGATTCGTGAGAGTGCTAACAATGACACTGGGTTCTTTCGAGACCAGTAAGCCACCACTGGCCTTAAAAGGGTTTTGCGTGAGGTTTGGGACCCACCACGTAAAACCACAATTCCAATGAAAGAATGAATTTCGGGCCGTAACCCGACAACGGGTTGTTATGGCCTGTTAAGAAGAAGAAGAAGTATTGAAATTTCGTTTTAAATGAATCTTTTATCGTAAGATTCCGTCAAAACCAAAAACGTGTGAAAGACATTTTGATTGAATTGTCTGATAACCTATGTTTTATATTGCTGGCTAAAGAGTATTACCAATTTGTGTTTTCTCATGTTATCTTTATATTTGTTAGTATGTGTCTGTGTGTGTGTGTTTGTTGGACGAGCAATTTGCACTATAAAAACTGAGAATGAATGAATTTTAAATAAACGCACCCAGAAGACTAAAAAAAAGCCAAACAAACTGGCACACACACACACACACACACACACACACACACATACACACACACACACACACAGACACACACACACACACACATACACTTACACAATTGAAGTGTAGTCAACGCTCTTCGGTTTTGCCTTTCGCCCATTCGCTTAGAATATTTTACATTTGAAATTTTAACGTCTTCGCTGACGTCACAGTTGCTGCCGCTGTCCTTGTTGTGGCTGCTTTTTGCGCATGAAATTTTAAGCTTGGCAGCAAGTTTGATAAAGGAAAAACAACAAAAAGTTCAAAAAAAAAAACGGAAGAGAAATCAACAACTTGCCGTTTGTTTGAAAAATGTAAATCTATGTACAGTTTGTATACATTTTTTTTTTCATTCAGTTTTTCGTTTGTGTCCTTTTGGCTTTGGCTTTTGGCTTTTGCCAAGGCGGCGCTGTTGCTCGGCTTTCAAGCTGTTTGTTTCCAATTAGAGAGAGTCGAGCAGTCAGACGGACACGGAGACAGCCTGATGGAGAGCGAGCGGCACTGACAGCTACAGTTGCTGTACCACAGGGCGTATGATAATTGGATTGCCAACGAACGGGCAAAGTTTATTTGTTTTTTATTAAACAGATAAATGGGCAGACAGCTGGCAGTATGAGATTCCAGTACATGCGATACCTACGATTGAAGTGCTTAGCTTAACAAGCTGAAAAATACCAAGGCGTTCGGGCACAATGAAAAATGAAAAGTCAACGGCGGAAAACTACAACATCTTTGTAGTACGGCAAGAACAACAAGAAAAGAGCGTCAACAGTTGACAAGTGGCAAGTGGCAAGTGGCAGACACAGGTAAGAACAAACAACAAAAACTGTAGCATACTTTTGAGCGCTGCAAAAAGTGTAGCTATAAATAGCAGAGCAGCGAGCAGAGCCAACGCCTTACGGCCGGCGTCGCTTTGTCTGCCACTTGCTAAAAACTATGCCAACGGCACTTAAAGCTAAAACAGCTTGGCAGGCTGGGCGCCGCTTTGGGGCGCCACAGCTGACAGTTGAGTTCTTTCTGGCTGACATGACAGCAGCGGGTCAGGCAGTTAGTGAGTGAGCTGGTCCAGTGGTCTGGTTGGATGCCTGGTTGCTTTCTGAATGGGCAGGGTTGTCAGGCCAATGCAACAGTTGGTCGCTTTTCGCTCTACGCTCTTCGTGGCCACAAAAAACACGGCCAGCAAATTGCCTTGCAAAACAAAATGGCGCGAAAAAGTACGTGTATGCGTGGCAGTGTGTATGTGTGTGTGTGTGTGTGTGTGTGTGTGGCAGCGCGATAAAGTTGTTGAGTAAAATGAGTTCTAGCACTATCCACAGCACAAATTGTTTGAGTGCCAAAAGTTGTTTAGCATGAGAACGACTCAAGGTGCACATGGTGCGTATGCGTAATAAAAAATGCAAATAATAGCTGTACGGTTAATGGAACACATAGCACTTTTTTTTCAGGCTTTTGTCGTTTAGTAAAACAACGAAATACTATTAAGGCATATTTTTTGTGTCTATCAGAGATTTTAGCACTTTTTTGCGCATTTTACGTCCTTATATTTCCAAAGGCATAACTTCTCTGCGATAAATTATTATGATCATTTCAACGTCTGTCGTAGTTTCCATTGTACTTACAATTATAAATTAAAACTATTTATTTTATTTTGGGGTATGTACAAGTATCCTACAAACAAGTAGGTGTTGAACAAAAAAGAACAATTTTCGATTTGGAAAAAAAAATTTGAGTTAGATCAAAACTTTTTGAGAGATTTGGTATTAAATTAACTTCAATTCGAGTCACAATTGATCTCGATCGATATTAAGTTTCCCGAGTAATATGAGATTAACTAACTTCGAAATCGAAATCTTGAATTTTTGTACATAGCGATAATTTGAAAACGGTGCTAGAAAATCCAAAATGATTTCCGGATTCGAAATGGAAAATTTATGATGGTCTTTTTTTTTGTTGCATAGTGTAAATATTGTTGATGGGCATAAAGAGATTGACACGCTGCTTTACGGCTCCCTTGATGTTCGGGTGCCCAGAGCAAATTTGTTTTTTTATGATGCTACGTAGTGATTTTACGGATTTCACGGATTGTAAAGTCACTGTGCTCCAAGTTTTTATTAATATTTTCAATACGGAGGAAATCTATCCGAGTAGTTCACAAATGCAGCTTTGTGGCGGGAAGCGAACAGTCTTTCAACACTTCAAGTGCTGTGGATTGAGTTAAATGAGGGGAGCGATCCTATCAGGCGATGGCGAGGATAATGCCGCCCCTGGAGTTAACTTCCCGACATCCCCAACAGCAAAGCAGCTGGTGCTGATGATTTGCAAGCTGAGCTGTTCAAGACTGGAGGTTGGGTGTGTTGCGAAAGGGCGAAGTGCATAGGAAGGGGACGGCTATTAAACGAGAATCTGGCAGGGTGGCTCTGGAGGTAAATGAGAGCAAGACGAAGTATATGCTATCTTCGAGTAGAGATACACAGCGGTTGGACTCTCAGATTGATGTTGAGAACTATGCTTTTGATGTTGTCAAGGATTTCATCTATCTTAGATAATGAAGAACAATGTGAGCGTGGAGATCAAGCGGAGAATGACTTTTGCCAATAGATGTTACTTCGGTTACGGAATGGATGAAGAAGCTCCTGCGAGAAAGGTCTTCAATGCGTTTGTCGAAAGGAGGTTACAAAGGAGCAGACCATGTCTCCGTTGGAAGGACCAGGTAGAGGGTATAATGACTACATTTTGTATCACCAATTGGAGCAGGCGTGCGCAAAGCAGAGACGAGGAGATCTTTACATCAGGCCATAACCCGGTAACGTGTTCTTATCGCCAGTTAAGTAAGTAAGTAATTCGTAAAAATTTAAAGACTTGTCGAGTATGTAGATGCATTTATGTTCATAGGTAATAATTCTACTACGAGTTCTTGGTAGGGGTTTACCATGCTCCGATTCCCACTAATAACACTAATAACTGTAATAGCAGCTCCCTCCATTAAGTCAAGCGACACTCAATTTGCCTGCCATTAGTTGCCCTTTGTAACACGCGGCGAATGCGTAATTTTAGTCTTAAACACTAACAAACGCTTATAGACAGCAATTTAGAAAAAGAAACAGCTATTAATTTTGTACTCCTAACAAACACAACAAATTGCTGCAATTAGAGCAAACGCCGCGGCGACTCACAAGTGACCGGACTCAAATATTTGCCACAATTTTTCATATTTAACGATAGAACTAAAATAAAAGCAACCGTTACAAAAACAAAGTAAAAATGATGGCGGCAAAAGCCGAGGCAACACAGAAGGTCGACCGGATGTGGCACAAATAAAAATTGCATAGTGCCAGCGGAAAGGCAACAAAATGCGCTCAAGTTGCACAAACTGTGATCAATCTTCATTGTTGCAAGGCGCAGCACAGGCAAGCAAAGCGCTGTGGCAACCATCAGAAGGATGAGCAACGGGCACTGCTTTGGAACACGGATGTGCAGGCAGTTGCAACATATTTGCGCTGTAGGCAACGCACCCAAGCATGCTCTGTGCTTGCTGCTTCTGTCAAGCCCGAAAGCTTCGAACCCCTGCGAACACCCTGCTTGCCGTGTCCTTGCCACCAAGGAAACAACAGAGGCCGCTGAAAATGAGAAATAAAGCGCAAACGAAGGAACTGAGCCCCAAATAGGCAAAACGAGCAATTCGAGCTGGGAAAATTGCAACATATTTGCAATTGTCGCGTTGCCTAACAAGCGACGACTTCGAGTCAGTAAAAGGCAAGCAACAACAACTAAAACAACAGCAACAACAACACTAACAACAATTGGTCGAAATGAATGAAGATGAAGTAGCCTGCACTTGACTGCTTCTGTCTCCCTTTGGCTCGTGCAACTCGGCAAAGATTGATTGGCCACTGAGTGCAGCCGCTTGAATGCAGCACGCTCGGGGACTTCTATAGCAATTGGTAACAACTGAGACTCACTGCCAGACATTGTGCCATTTTCAAATTAGTCGTCCTGTCAAAAAACTTAGCATTCCAGGAAGTTATGTATGTGTGCATCCTAACCAGCACCCAAAGCTTTGTTGGGTGGCAAAAGCTAAAAAAGTAAAACAAAAGTCGTTGCAACAACAACAATAATAACAACTAACTTTTGAGCTTAGGCGTTCAACTTGACGCCTTGGTCGTGTTTTAGATTGCATTTTTCACTTTACTCTTTGGATTGGAATTCTCTATAAAGAGCAGCGATAAGAAGGGTATATCTGATATGTGCATACTTTTGGGATTGGATTAGATTTGTGATGGAGAGAGAGGCTTAAACCATCTCTAGCTCTCAGGCAGCCTTGGCCATTGTACCATGCCCCACAGAGAAAGTTGAAAGAGAGCAATGACGAAAAAAGTGTAATAAGCTTGTAATAGAGGTTCCCTATTGACACAATCTTCCCGTCATCAAGACTACGTAAATACACCTCACTTATGTTGAGTTTATCACTTCCGAAATGCGAGAGAGAAAGCATAGTTGAAATGAGAGACGTAGTATCAAAACAGAGTAGGCTTTCCATTGACACAATCTTCTCGACTCCCGTAGTATGTGGTGAAGACTACGTAAGGTAATGCTTCGCTTATGTTGAGTGTATCACTTCCCAAAATGTGCATTACGACAGTGACACAGAAAGTGCTCCTTGGAGTCGGTTTCTTTAAGACAGGATTTATCCAAGCAGGGCTCGCAGATCTCTCCTCTTCTTATTTCGTTACGCCAGTGTTGGATATCCAGCTTGTTTCTGTGTAGGCCGCTATCCATCCAACCAATTAAGCTGATCCGTTAGGAATGATTGGCTGCCATTTCGTTGCCCTGTATACCTCGGTGTACAGGAAGCCGGTATAGACTGACTTTGTTGTGACGTGAAATCATGTTAGGTCTGGTCATATATTCGCTGACCATAATCGACGTTGTGCGAGAATTCTCCAGGGACCTGAGCGCAGGCTGACTGTCGCAACAGAACCCTATAGTTACCCCACTCAACTTTCTCCCATGGATACAGCTTGCGGCATTTAGAAATGCTTAGATTTCCGTTAGGAAAACCGACGGCCAACTACCTGTCGCGCACGAGTAGCTTGAGTTTTGAGCAAGATATCAACCAGCACCAGTCCCATCTTTCGTTTTGGAACGGTTTGTGTAGAAGAACTATATTTAGTGTTCAATCTTAGTAAGAGTCCTGGATTGTACCACCAGAATGAAGTAATACATCTTGACTTACAGATGCCAACGGTACTTGAGGAGATCGCCAAGTAAAGCTCAAAGCCAAGGTCATCACCAGGATTACCTTTTCTAGGCTACAACGCTTTCACTCTCTCTTTCTCTCTTTGCGACAAATAGAAGTTAGAAGGAAAAGAATGATGATGAGTCTGTGTGAGTGATAATAGCACGATGTGGATGAAGAATGGCTGTGTTATTGTGTTATTGTGTGTTTGTTGTTTTTTTTTTTTTATGCGGTGTGCAGGAACATACAGCAAAATATTGAATTCTAGTTGCAACTCGAGCGAACCAAGCAGAGGACAAGGATGGTAAGTAACTAACTCGCATATTCTCATGTGGAAGTTCATGTAGCAAGAACAACTTGACAGGATAACGAAAAACTATAAGACATACATACCAATGAAAAAAAAAACAACTTTAAACCAAAAACATTTTGTTATGCAAATATTAAATCGGCTTTTATGCTAATTACCTTGCATTTTTAATGCGATTTTTGTTAAAAGTGTGAATTTGTGCCACAATCGTTGAGAATGCAACTGCGCTTCTAGGTTTTATTTAGATAAATTAATGTGATTCAGCAAATCACTTGTTTTTTAATGCAAATTACCTTTAAAATCATGCACATTTTGGCTTGGATTAACAAGCCACGAAAAAATAGTTCTAAGTATATAGATGCAGCAGTCACTTTGCCCTTCATGACCCTGTTCGTGTTCTATGCACATATTATAATGACCTTCACCACCTTATCTCTTCTAATCTTTCTCTATCTACGTTAAATCTCACTATCCTAGAGTATCTTAGAAATAATGAGGGCCTACGATCAAATTCGGCTATAAGCAGGAGCATAGCTGGCCATCCGGAAAATAAAATTCCCTCAGCCGGTTTGTAAAACCGTTATGTGTGACCAACACATTGTAGACATTTATAGTGTCTGCTAATCGGTTCTTGTAAGAATATTGTAAGAACCGACTTGGCCCGACTCTGTGTGTTTTTTGTTGAAAGTCGCAAAAATGATGAGGATAAGGTATATGACCGAAGACGAAGAAGGTGAGCATGGCGTTGACGAAGACAAACAGCAATAGGTACAGGTGCAGCAAGCTCTTCGAATTTTTATCGCAATCGTAGTTGTGACCGATTTTTGATTATAAAAGCCGACTGCCAACCGTCTGACCATGACGACAGATAGTCTGCCAGCAGTAAAAATCTGGATGATTTTTTTCTCATTTCTCTCGTTTACTAGAAGACTGTCATAACTGAAAAACTTAATTTTTTGCACAAAACGCGTTAAAAGTTTTTAACTTGCTCCCAACTAGTAGAAAAAATAATGATATATTCCCTTCTCACTCGAAGAGTATGCGAGATATTAACATGAAACAAAACACGAAGTAGGACATAACGGCGGCTCTGCGCACCAGTTGGCATGTCGATTGTCGGCCAGTCTGTCCGTAGCTCTAGTTGTTCCTTTCTGCTTCTTTTCATACCATTCTAACGATGTGTTTTCATTTGTCCTTTATGTGTTCTTTGGTTTATTATGTTAGAAAGCAGTCTTGACACTCAACCACTTAAAAATGAAGTAATAAATTTACATTTAATATTTTTAAATTTTTAAAGATATCACTTATTTGGAGACATATAGGTTAGATTTCGTGTAGAGTCAAACAAGTGTTCAAGCGGAACCCTGAAAGCACGTTTTTTAAGGCCAAATTAAAAACACTAACTTGGAGTAAACTAAAAAGCTCCAATATTTAGTTGGAAGTGTAACTAACAAACGGTCTTTAACCGCTTCCCCGAATACGATATCATTAAATTAATTAAAACTATGAAAATTAAGTTTGCATGGACTTTTTCGCAGACGATCTCTTTATGGTATCGTAGCAGCACTTATTTCTATAACTTCTCGACGTCTTAATAACTTAACGTTGACATTTTAATACTATTATTCCAACATCTTTGTTCCATAATAAGCAGGCAGTATTTAAGTACTTTAAGTAGTGAGTATTAAGTAGACAAATCCCGCTAAAAAATCCACTTCTAGACGTTCGCAGGGTATCTTATAGTCTTACGGAGTTCTTAGCTACGGATTTATTATTTGGTATTTGGCTTTTTTGTTTTTGTGTGCTTTCCCTCGGCGTTGGCATATTTTTCTTTTCTCGTGATTTTCTCTAGCGATTTTCGCTTTTAGCACATGCTCCGCTTCAAAACAAAACACATTCAAAAAAAAAAAAAAAAAAAAATACAAGTGCAAATACATATATATGTACATATGTATAAAGCATATTTCAACGTCATCTTTTTGGTTGTTGTTGCTGTTGTTTTTTTTAAGTGTATTTATAGCTGTTGAGTTGGTATCGTCGTTGCTGTAGTTGTTGCTGTTGTGCAACTTGAAAATTTGTGCAATGCTGCGTCGCTTTGTATTGCAATAACCGCCTTGCAATGACTTTGGAAAATTCTTCTCTTTGGGTTTTTCTTTATGGCTGGCTTTATTCTCAAACTTGTTGGTTTTGTTTCTGCCGTTATTGTTCTTTACAATCATTTGTATTACTTTTGTTGCTGTTTGTTGGCATTGCAGCATTGCATTGAATTTCATGTTCAGGAAGTGTGGGTTAATGGGGGCCCAAGGGGCTCTTGTGAGAGGCGCCGCCGCATGTGTATTCTAAATTGCTTTTGTTTATAGCGTTTTGTTTGAAGTTTGGTGAGTGAAAAGCTGGCGATTAGAATGTTGAGAGCGGGTGAAAAGGCTAAAAGAGAGTTTTGAAAGTCAGATAGCATAACAGCTTTTGTGACTGCTGCTGCTTTGCTCTAGTGCAAAATCATTGAGGCATGAGAATTGTGCGGAAACACATATGCTACACAAGGTTGTGAAAAGGCAAGTTAATTAGTTTTGGCATAATATGAGTAGTCCAGAGAAGAGAGCTAATGTTGACAATTGGTTAATTGGTTTATGGCATGGTGTTACACTAATTTCGCACTCTTCAGAGACTTGTTGTGACAGAGAACAGGAACTGAAACGCAAACTGAATTCAGTACATCTTTATATAAATACGCTAAGAAAAAATTCAGTTTGGTACCGATTACCTCGCAAATATGCAACGTATTCAGGTGAAACCTATACCATTCGAAAGATAAAATGCTTGCGGTTTGCAGAATATAAGTTTCACCTGAATACGTTGCGTTTTAGTCAGGTAAAAATTGATTTTAAGTAAAAAAAAACAACAACAAAATTCATTGTACACACACATGTTATTATTTCGTGTTTTCTTCTGTTTTCCTCGTTATCAGCATGAGAGCCTGTATTAAGTCGTCGAATGTCGACGACAAGGGTGGGGGACTAGTTTGCGATAGAAACACAAACTGAATGAGAATTTAAATATTTCGTACTCATTAGGCACCGAAAGGGAAATAAGTACATTTGAAACATAAACAGAGACAAGACCCTGTAAGCCCCTGTAATTCTTCTTAACTGGTCATAAAAACCAGTTTCCGGGTTGCGAGAGTTGTACATCAGAGCTCACCTCCAGGCGCTGTACGCGCCTTCTCCAATCGCTGATACCAAAGGTAGCTGGTGTGCTCTCTACCTGATCCTTTTAAAGGAAACATGGTCGCATCCCTTCCATAACTATAATCAAGACCTTTCTCGCAGGTGCTTCTTCATCCATACGTACAACATGGGCTAGTCATTCGCCTACTGAGACCAAAGTAACATCTATTGGCAAGAGTGAGTCTTCAACATCAAAAGTATAGTTTTCAACATCAATCTGAGAGCCCAACCACTGTGTTTCTCTACGCCAAGAAAGCATATACTTCGTCGTGCTCTCATTTACAACCATGCCCACACAAATTCTCTCTCAATAGCTGAAAATACATCTATTAAAAAGTTGAAGTGCACGCAGGATAGGGTATCGCCTTGTCTGAGCCTCGCTTGGTATCAAATGACTCTTTCCTTCCTTGATGGAGCTTCGTGCATTGCTCAACGTCATTCTGCTTACTCGTACCAACTTTGCAGGGATTTTAAACTCAGGGAGTGCGGCTTATACGCGATTTCTCAACGGGCTACCAAAGGTCAGGACAGAGGACACCAAGGTCCCAATCATCGAACATGCTCTCATCTAGTCATATTCAAAAGGCTGTTGCTTTCACCAACTCATGGCCGCCAGTCTTGAACAACTCTGCAAGCAGGTCATCTTCGACCAGCAACTTCGTTGTTCTTGAGCCGCTTGATTGTTAACCTAACTTCGTCATAGCTAGGCGGCGGTATATCCACGCCGTCATCTATGATGGGGGATGTCGGTAAGTTAACTCCGGGAGCAGCGTTATACTAAAACCTAAACTATAATACACCTTCAAAATCGCGACTTGCAACGAATGTGAAAACTTTTGGCTTATAACTTAAGGCACGTCCTTGCCAGGTGCGTTGGTCTCTAACATCTGCCGAAGCAGGTTGATGACATTTGAATTGAAACGCGTTCATTACATCGCGATTTTTTTATTTCGTCGCAATGTCTATGCTTGGTTTTTCATTACATGAAAATATAAGAATTTTTTCAGATTTCTTTAACATTTAACCCACCGTCACAAAATGTCACAATTTGAATTTGAAAATTGAGAAAAACAAATAAGGGGCAATTTTGAGGTTATGTTTAAGTATGGAATGACTTTAATACTCTGGTGATGGAACTGCTTGATAAGAAATGAAGCCGGTTACTTGTAATTGATTTTGTGAATGTAAGGTTACTAGAGCTGCTTAAGCTTTGTTTAATCCGAAGTTGATGGTGATTCTAGCCTTTTGCACTTTTAAAAATGGTTAATCGCATAACAATAGAGTTTTCGAAGCAAGATGGGGCATTATACGAGATTCATAGCACAAGAGTTTACTTGTAAAATCTTCCTAAGTGAATAGGAAAGTGTAGCCAACGTCGAGTACTTATGGAAAAAAGGTTTATTTTGATGCGTTTTAGTAACAAATGTCGCGACAATATGCTAGTTACTTCATAAAGAAAGCCATATATTCTTCTTCTTAACTGGCCATAACAACTCGTGTTATCGGGTTACGGCCTGATGTAAATACATTCCCAAACCCTAAGCACAACAATTTTTAGGCCTACTGGTCTCGAAAGAACCCAGTGTCATTGTTAGTCGCTTCATACGACACGCTTTGACATGCTGAGGTGGTATTCTCTTATCCGCTCGCCACACGAGCCATATATTAGTGATGGAAAGAAATCAAAGCAGCAGCACAAAGCCAAAGGAGGAGCTTTATGAGTCATTAGATGAAAATTATTACATCCTCCATGTAGCAAAGTATTCCAATTAGTTAAACTACATAAATAATCGCAATTTTCGCTGTTTTTAGCGAACTTGAAGTAAATTTCTTGCTACATTTTCTTAATTTTAAGTCTTATGAAAAGATTCACTCAATTCGGAATGTTGCTTCGCATAATTTAAATACACTTACTGAATTTGCGCATTGAAAAGTGCTCAGTTTATTACGTCCTTAAACACATTTTCCAGCACAGTGAAAAGCGCACTAAGTACATTGAAACCGTTTTAAATCCAAGCCAAATGCGTGTAAGCCAAGAGAGGAAAACCAATGCAAAAAGGACCAAGGAGAGAGGAAAAAAACATAAAACTAACATTAATGCCTTAATTTTGTGCTTGCCAGCGAAAGTTGCAGCTGCCAAAGAAACACAAAAACGAAGATGTAAAAAATCTTATAACTTGGCTACAACTTTGAGTAAGAGAGGAAAAATCTTGGGCTAAAGTTTCGCGCGATTTTAATACATTGAAAAGCTTTGCTTAAGCTGTAAAAGTGCCGCCTTGAAGCTTCGGCAAGGCGCCAACTGCAATTTGCCAAAGAAGCTGTGGTGGGCGCGGGGCAGGAGGAGTGTAAGGGGGCGTGGCGGCTGAAAGTGTAAGTAAGAAATTGGCAGTAGACCTGCAAAATGCAATAATAAAAAAAAAAACAATTTTACGCGACAAGTTTTGCATTTTCAGAGAAGGCCGTGAGAGTGCTGCCAGTATCAACGATTTCGAGAGAGTGAGGCGTTATAATGTTTGTATACTCTGTAAGTAATGAATAGCGTTATGAGTTTCTCCAGCAGTTTGTGGCATATTAAAGTAGTGTCATTACAAAAGGACACTGAACTTAATAAGCGCAAAACTTTGCCTCGTCGCCATTTTTTCTCAACTTTGAGTTTTTTACAGATTTTGGTTCACATTCACAAAATAGATTTGTTTTGAAGAAATTCTATAAACAAAAATCGAAACGACATCTACTCACTATATGTAAATATCTGCTGTAAATATCCGATCTCGCACATAAACACAGTTAAGCTTTAAGGCCTCACGCACACAGAGACTGGGACTGAGCTTAGATGAGACGAGATAATCGTCGTTGAAAATTCAAACACACTGTGGGCTATGGGAGCCTTGAGTGAATGGCTTGAATGAATGGCAAAAATCGGGTGCCGAAACCTAATGCTCATCACAACTAAACACAAATATTCCGCTCCCAAAGTCTAAAACCAGAGTTCGCAAATAAACGACACTTTCATCGTATTGCAGGACACAATGAATAGAAGAATGGCAAAAACCAATGCAGCCCGGTTTGCAACGCAAAAGGTCAATGCTCAACCAAAAAAATTTTTGATTTGTGTGCTCGTGTGCGCATCTGAAACAACCCTTCATATATACTATATGTATGCCCCGTGCCACGCCTAATGCTCACAACCATTTCTCTACGCCCCACAACAATAAAAAAAGAAGGACCTGTTCACTTTTCCGTTTGTTCTTTTCGGTCTTTCACGAACACATATTATTGTGTGTGCGTGATTAAATGGTTTCTGTTAAGCTGTTTCTACAAGACCGGTCAGAATTTTCGATCAACCAGAGAAAAAGTGTTCGGCTCAGAGTTGACATAATATTTTTTGGTTTTTCGGTGAGGAGAGAGCATTGAAAATATGTGTTGACTTTTACACGTTACTCACGTTTTCAAGCGAGTAGCAGCTGTAAAAGCTCTAGAGCCGTCATACACTGGACCACACATGGTGGTTCGACGCGTAGACGAAAAAGTCTGCATAATGCAGCAAAAAGGTGAAGAGAAGTCTGACACTGTTGACTTGCTAAGGCCTGGGTTTCTTGCAGAGTTGAATAAACCTGATGGACCTCTGGAGTTACCTGGCACTAAAGAGGCTGCGTCGCCACCCGCAACAATGCCAACTACGCCGCCAACGCAACTGTCTCAACAAAATTCGGGTCCTTTTCCATTGAATGAGGTTACTGGAGGGGGAGTAACTGTGTCAAACTCATCTGAGCAACAGCAGCGCCCTCTGCCTCATCGTAAGCAATTGTTGGTGCCAAGGGAGATATTTTCCCTGCAAGGGTTTCCCAACACCAACGTCTATCGTTATCGATAACTTACTTCCGTACTGCCTTACACACAAATGTAACGACATATCTTATAAAATTAAAGGATATATATAGATTCTACACATATATCGAAGCAGCTAGGGCGTAAGATAGACTAGTATGCCGTTACAAAAAAATTTGTTATTACGCGGTATTACGCTTGTGTATGCTGTGTTAGCAGCTGAAAGATGCTCGCAAAGATGATCACGCTCCATATCTAAGGCCAATAGCTTCAACTCAACAAGCTTAGCCATTCAGCCAAACTTTCGTTGACGATCTTGAGACCCTGGACCGACGTATACGCTCTCAAGTCAATGCTTTTTGCTATATCTTGGCTTGGTTTAGGTTAGATCAAGTTAAGTAAAATCAATTGTAAAGTTCAGTTGTATCTTAAAGGTGCTCATTTGTCTGTCAGCATATCACAATTTACTCGCAGGTTTCCATGATTTTGATGTATTTTTTTGAGTGTGGGGTTAAGCTAATACCCCTCGTATTTTCAGTCAAAAGTGTTTGCTAGAAAAGTGTGTTCTAAAGTGTGTTTAAAGTTCGCCATCGTCTTAAAAACTTTGCGTTTTTTTTTATTCTTCTTGCCGCGGCAAACGAAAATTGAAAATTGTTTAAATTGCATTTTTATGCCAGTGCAGAGTAAGTGGAAATGATGGAGGCTGAGAGCCACTCAGTAGCATACAGACAAACAAAAACACACACACACACACAGACACACTCAAACAGTCACACACTCATATACACATGCATAACTGAAGTGGGCCTGAGCAGCGGCAGGCAGCAGTTGCACAGCAGTTGCACAGCTGCTGCCGCCCAGCAACGGGGCGTATGAGCAACTTGAGTACTTAAAAGGCAAAAAGTTGCTTTTTATGTTTGTTATGACATTCTTGTTGCAGTGTTTGTTTTTATTCTTATTATTATTGTTGTTGTTGTTGTTGTCGTTGCTCTTGTCGCAGTTGCAAGTTGGATTTTGTGTAATTAAATCATTGAGAAAAAACAAACTGGAAAAGTGCCGTGCTTTTGCTTTATCTGGCTTTATTTGTTGGCCATAAGTGGGTTAAGGCTGCCTGCCTGCCTTTGGCTTTTCTCTTTGACTATGAATATGACTCTAACCCGCCATTAATGAGCAAATTTTCATCTCTTTGCAGTTCACGCACAGAGAGAGAGAGAGCGAGAGGGAGAGAGGGCGAGAGTGAGAGAGACATATACAAAAGCGTAATTAAATGCGTATTAGGGCATGGAATTTGTAGTTTGAAATTGCGGATGTGGAAACCAAATACTGCAAGAATTACAGTGAGTCTGCAGTTGACATACTTGTCGTATACGCGATAAGTGCACAGCTGTTGGTTTTACTAGTATGTATACATCTTATCATCTAATCATCTAATCATCTTATCATCTTATCATCTTATCATCTTATCATCTTATCATCTTATCATCTTATCATCTTATCATCTTATCATCTTATCATCTAATCATCTAATCATCTTATCATCTTATCGTCTTATCATCTTATAATCTTATCATCTTATCATCTCATCATCTTATCATCAGTTCACAGAGAGAGAGAGCGAGAGGGAGCGAGAGGGAGCGAGAGTGAGAGAGACATATACAAAAGCGTAATTAAATGCGTTTTAGGGCATGGAATTTGTAGTTTCAAATTGCGGATGTGGAAACCAAATACTGCAAGAATTACAGTGAGTCTGCAGTTGACATACATGTCGTATACGCGATAAGTGCACAGCTGTTGGTTTTACTAGTATGTATACATCTTATCATCTAATCATCTAATCATCTTATCATCTTATCATCTAATCATCTAATCATCTAATCATCTAATCATCTAATCATCTAATCATCTAATCATCTAATCATCTAATCATCTAATCATCTAATCATCTAATCATCTAATCATCTAATCATCTAATCATCTAATCATCTAATCATCTAATCATCTAATCATCTAATCATCTAATCATCTAATCATCTAATCATCTAATCATCTAATCATCTAATCATCTAATCATCTAATCATCTAATCATCTAATCATCTAATCATCTAATCATCTAATCATCTAATCATCTAATCATCTAATCATCTAATCATCTAATCATCTAATCATCTTATCATCTTATCATCTTATCATCTTATAATCTTATCATCTTATCATCTCATCATCTTATCATCAGTTCACAGAGAGAGAGAGCGAGAGAGAGCGAGAGGGAGCGAGAGGGAGCGAGAGTGAGAGAGACATATACAAAAGCGTAATTAAATGCGTATTAGGGCATGGAATTTGTAGTTTGAAATTGCGGATGTGGAAACCAAATACTGCAAGAATTACAGTGAGTCTGCAGTTGACATACATGTCGTATACGCGATAAGTGCACAGCTGTTGGTTTTACTAGTATGTATACATCTTATCATCTAATCATCTAATCATCTAATCATCTTATCATCTTATCATCTTATCATCTAATCATCTAATCATCTAATCATCTAATCATCTAATCATCTAATCATCTAATCATCTAATCATCTAATCATCTAATCATCTAATAATCTAATCATCTAATCATCTAATCATCTTATCATCTTATCATCTTATCATCTTATCATCTTATAATCTTATCATCTTATCATCTCATCATCTTATCATCTTATCATCAGTTCACAGAGAGAGAGAGCGAGAGGGAGCGAGAGGGAGCGAGAGTGAGAGAGACATATACAAAAGCGTAATTAAATGCGTTTTAGGGCATGGAATTTGTAGTTTCAAATTGCGGATGTGGAAACCAAATACTGCAAGAATTACTGTGAGTCTGCAGTTGACATACATGTCGTATACGCTATAAGTGCACAGCTGTTTGTTTTACTAGTGCGGTTAGAAAGCTTACCTTATGAATATAGAAAAAAGTTGTGTATCTCAATATCCTACGACGATTGTCCTTCAAGGTGCTGCAATGACAAAAAAAGATGATGATTTTTACAAAATAGTACTAACTTTAAAAATTCGCAGCTCTCTGAATTTGTACTTATCAGATGCCTACGACAAATTTCTTAAGTTAAGCTTCTTTTTAGTTATATGGCTTTTAGTTTAGTGCAAACATATAATGGTATGGACATGTTTGAACTCGCTTGTGAAGTCAAAGTCAGCATATTGAAAGAGTTAAAAACTTTGTGACGCTTTCAGTCACTGCTACTGAACGGGACGGTAGATGGTATTATTATTGACCGAAGACAAGATATGAATTCAGTAATAAACTCCTGCCGCCAAAAGATCGAGAACGATGAGGATGATCACTCCCCATCCACTAGCTTAAGAAAAGCAAAAGTTGTGGAACTCGTCGGAAAAGGCATGGCTACAGTCTTTTGAGCTTCCAAGAGGGTATTATTGATCGTTGTTGTATTGAAGAGAAAGACCCACGAACACCAAATCGACACCCACGATCTCTTTGTTGATTATAAAGCAGCATTTAATACAAATCGAGGCTTCAGACAAGGCGATGACCTCTCCCGCGACCTCTTCAACCTTTTCTTGGAGAATGTGTTGCGAAAGGCCGAAGTACATCGAAATGGGACATTATTGTATAATGGTGTCCAATTGCTTGCATATCCAGATGATATCGATAACGTCGGCCGTACTAAGCGAACAGTTACCGCAGCCTTTGCGGCTATTGAAAGAGAATCTGCCTGGGTGTGTCTGGCGGTAAATGAGAGCAAGACGAAGTATATGATTATATCGAGTAGAGACACACAGCGGTTGGACTCTCAGATTGCTGTTGAAAACTATACTTTTAATGTTGTAGGTAGTGAGCATACTAGCTACCTTTGGTATCAGCAATTGGAGAAGGAGCGCGCAGAACAGAGACGCCTGGAGGAGAGATTTACATCCGGGCCGTAATCCGGTAACGCGTTGTCATGGCCAGCTAAGATAAGTTAGTTTAAGTTAACGAAGAGTGGACTTCGGTCTGAAACTTTAAAATAAACTTGGGTAAGTTTGCCAATGTGTGCCGCGGTGTTCCTTTCAAGTTATGTTCTAAAAATTCAGAAATTGCTTTGGATAGTAAGGCTGAATACGTATCGAGGTTTGTTGGATAAGATAAGATTTGTGGTGCAATGGCTCATCAAAGAAGATAGACCCATCCCTGTGTCAGACATGAGGCTTTTTTTTGGAAAACACATTGCTGGAAAGCTGTTCACTGTGCGAGCCAGAATGAAGAAGTTCAGCTGCCAACTTTCCAGCTTTTCTTCTGCTAAGCATCGGGCTTGAACTTTTGATATTTTTGCAGCTTGAATTGCTGCAGAAAAACTCTAAGAAAATATCTTTTTGGTTGTGTGTTGTTAACTCTACATGATTTGGAAAGCTTCTTTTATATATAAAACACTTTCAGACAACTGTTATTTGCTTTTTATTTCCAATTACACAAAACGTTTTATGTCTAGTAAATGCTCACCTTAACCGACACTGGTCTCATAACCTTCTTGTCCAAAGTTGAAAAGTTAGAAAATAAAAATAATATTGTTTTAATCTGGGCGAAATATTTTGCCTTGCCAAATGATTCCTATTTGTCCAAGCGTTTCCAATTTAAATTTCAAAACTATTCGGAGTCTTGCTATCTGCTCACTTAGCTGTCCCCAGGAGACAGCTGGCTCCGTGCGGCTAATCAAAGGAAATGCAAAAACTTTTCCCATTTTGTTAGTAGCTGTCACAAAAGCAGAACCAACAAAGAAAAATAACATAAAAAGTATGAAAAATAAAATGAAAAGTTAAACTATTGTGATAAATATTACACTGACCTACGAACCGAGTGATTGTGGGTAAACACAATTGTTTGTGAGTAGACAAACAAATATTATGACATTATCCTGGCCAAAGGCTCAGATAACAATGCAATGTTACCTCTCCTTCTGACTGCTAGGAAAAACGCACAAGCAACACATAAGCCACGTAGTAGGACTGATAAGCGGGTAACAGGAGCAGACCAGGCAAGTGGAAACACAACAAACAATTGTTGACTGGACGAGCACAATGTGGAATGATGGGCGACAACAGCAACAAGGACAACAGGAAGCCTTGTCGGATACAAATGGCGAATGCAGTGTGTTAAATGGCAATTGCTTGGACAGTCTAAGGCGAACTTGAATAATCTAGGATATGTGGAACCCAATGCAGATACCATAGTAGAAGGACTACAAAGTGTGAGTTGCTACTTGACAATTAAAATTGCGTAAGTATTTCGTTGTAGTTGGGGCACATGAACTTTGTCACGAAGTTTGCTACATGCAGTTACTTTGATACAATTCTTGAGTTTTACGCGAAATAGATTTCTTTTGCTTAGTCCCTGCTACTCCACAATCAATCAAAGTCTTTTCTGGGACCAATGACGTCGTAATTCAGAATCCCAAGTGCGAAGTTATTGGGATGATGAAATTTTGTATATGTTTTTCGGCAAGATTAAGGATCATCAGGTTATATGAGCAACTGTCAATGAGTTCAAGCTATCAAGCTACTTCAGAGAGAAGAGAAAACAGGTACGATAAGTGGACGAATGATAATGGAAAAAGTAAAACCGATCTTTGACTTTATATAAAAAGATGAAAATAATTGTGGAAAGAAATCGAGGGAGGGAACTGGAGATATGAAGTCCAGAAGGTACGTAGTGAAAGGTGTTTCAAAATATAGGGAACTATGAACAAGGATAAGAAGTTGGATGAAGAAGTTATCAAACTCACAGCCGGCGGCCAGCGGATCTTTTCTGTCATTCAAATTAATATAATTAAAATTAATATTCAAATTAATACAATTAATACAAACTAGGGGGTCCATAGTCGCTACGGGCGCCAACCCAGGTATTGGGGGGGGGGGGGGGGGGGTTGTCATCTCATCTCAACTTCTTATAATCTCATCATCGTATCACCCTACCATCGTAACATTGTACCACCGTATCATCTCATCATTTTATCATTTTACCATCTCAACATCTTATCATCTTAACATGTTATCATCGTATCATGTCATCTTCTTATCATCTAATATTCTTATCATCTTACCACAAAATACATGCTTCCGTTTTAATATAATGAAGATAACGATAGCCCATTTCGACATCTTTTTAAACTCGTTTAAAACATAAAATATTTAATACAATTCGAATTTTATGACCATATTTTTATTGATTTTTCTTTTACAATTAACTAATTGTCGAACTTTTTAATAATACCGTGCGTTTTTCAAACTTTATGCATTGCAGATAAATTTATTTGACGTAATTTATTTTACAGAGAGAGAAAGTTGTGACAGGCCATAAGTTCCAAAAAGGTCAGCATGAACGGTTATCCATCCATGACCGTAAATAAGTTAGCCTGTATAAAAATCAAGATCTCGGAGCCAAAGTTTTTACTAAAAGATGCGCAGATGAAGTTTGTCATATAAAGTTGATATCTGATCTTAATCCATAAGAGAATATAGATGTTTATATGCACTCCATAAAAGACATGCTGAATGTGGGGAACTTATGAGCAATTGCGTAATAATTTGAGACCCTCCTCCTATAAATTATAACAAAATTCCATTTTCTGTAGATGTGTTAATACATATATATGCTAGATAAACCAGATTTTCTTGTGGTTACAATAGTTGGCCAATATATTGTTGCGGAAAAGGACTTATTTTCGGGCCCTTGATTGTATAAAACATAGCCTTTCCATATCATAGCTCGCAAGGTGTTACACTCGGATGGTGTTACATGAGTGTATACTGTGTTAGCAACATCCTCTGCAAAGAGAGTAATCGGGTGGTGTTACACTAGGGCGGTATTACGTTTGTGAATGCTGTGTTAGCATTATTCTCTGCAGTGAAACTATTTTTTTATGATAAGCTTCTAACTTTAAAACGTTTTTCCCAAAAATTTGCCATCACACAATCGATTAAAGAGCATGCAAACTTTGACCAGTGGTCTTTCATCGTTTTTCTCTTTTTCTTGCAAACGATGCAAAATGCAATTTATGGCTAGACTTTATTATATTTGAGAAAGAGACAACACGACAGCACAAACAAACGTCTAAAGATGGCATAGTAGCTGATAGCGGAATAAGTTAAATAAGCAACAGCAGCAGGTTGTTCGCTCCTTCTGAAGTTCTATCGTTCTCTTTCTTTTTGTCCCTGTCTCTGCCAGTAAGGTGTGCTTCTGAATTTAAAAGTCAAGTCAAACGACATTGCCTCTTGCCACACATTGGCATTGTCTATTTTGGCATAAACTTTTGGCTTTCGGCATACTTTGCCATTATGCATATGCTACCAAATGTGCATATATGTGTGTGTGTGTGTGTGTGTGTGTGTGTGTGTGTGTGTGTGTGTGTGTGTGCGGAAACGGAAATGAAGCTCAAAAGTTCCGTAGCATAAGTTTCCGAAGTAAAAGCAAACGAGTTAGCCATAATATTTAACTACATATGCGCTTGCCATTTTGGCTGCTTCTCCGGCTGCTACTTCAAAGTGCTATTATTTTATATTATTTCATGCCGCCCTCGTAGCTGCCACGCCCACTTAACCCTAAGTTGCACATTTGCATGTGGTCAGAGGCTGACCAAGTGCTGACCAAGTGTCTGGCCATGATTTACCATAAAAAGTATGCTCATAATTCATGACTTTTGTACTAGCTAACTGTCCAGTTCTTGTTGTTGTTGTGGCTTAGTGTCTTCTTCTTTTCAAGATTTATGCTGACTAATTGTCTGCCTGTCCGTCCGTCTGTAGAGTAGCTCGAAAGGCTCTTCAACAGCTGACTGGCCGGCTTAATTAAATGCAGGCAAAATGTACAACTCGAGACGCCAACAAGTGCACGGCTCATACAGCTATCTCACTCACACGCTTTTCTTTGCACTCACTCCTTCCTATTGCCTGCTGCTTTCCTTTCATTATGCCAAATTCCATTTTGTGTCCGTCATTGTGGCAGCTGTTCCCGCACCTTCTTCTTTTTCTAGAGTCTGCATTTGAAATATGTCTGTATGCCACTCGGACGCATTGCTTGCTTCTGGCCAACAAAAACAACAACAACTGCAATAGCTTGACGTGCATAGAAAAAATTTGATGCAGACAGTCGGGACTGTGCCCGACAGTGGAATACCCTGTACCCTTTTTCTTCATAAAAACTAAATACTGTAAAATGGGAACGGAAGTATCCACTTTTATGTCTCCTTTCATAATATCGATATGCCTGTAAACATTTTCCTATTGGGAAGTTCCAATTGACAAGTTTTCCTATTGGGAAGTTGGCTACTATGGGGGCAAAAATTACTTTTATGTAATAGCTCCAGTATTCTTGGGTCAATGTCGTTGAATTTTGTAACATAGTTCAAAAATACATTTATAAATGTTTGTGGCAAATTTCGTAGCTCTAGCTCACATGCATCCATATCTTTAGATAGTGAAATTTTGAAGCAGTTTATAGGCGAGGCGGAGAGGTGAAATTAGCATACTCATTAACACGACGCACATTTTTGAGGAGTTGATAGACTCAATGGAGCGGTTGTAAGCCGCCCAAATCTGGGGAATGGGGTAAGATATCGACTTGATGCGACAAACTTCATTTTTCCTTATATTACGCGCATCTTTTGGTAAACATTTCTTATGATCTCGGAGATCTATCCCCTCATACGGACAGACGGATATGGTCCAATTGCTAGCCGAGTCAATGATAAGACTTTTTGCCCTTGGATCTTATGGTGTGCCACGCCTCCTTCTGCCTGTTACATACATTGCACAAATCTATAATACCCTCTTACACTTTGTCTACAGGGTATAAAGATTGAGCAGTTATGGAGGTGTGCGTGTATGCGCTTTAGTGCCATTTTAAATCTGCTTATGAAAGCGGCTTTAAATTATGTGCTTAGTTGAATGTGAGCATGCATTACGCATACGTCATGCTGTCCAAGACCATTTAAGCCAAGCATCCTTGACATATAGAACCCATCATTTGCTGCTGCTCTTGACTGAGTTGGGTTGAATTTGTGTTTATGTTTTTTTGATTTTTTGACCAATGCAATTGCAAAAGCTGTTGAGATTTGTGTATGGCAAGCACTTAGGTAAATAGAGAGAGAAAGAGAGAGACAGAGAGAGAGCGTGTGAAAGAGAGGGAGAGTGAGAGTAAGCGGTTAAAAGAGCAGCAAGAGAGGAAGCAAACGATTGAAAACTTTGTTCAAGTTTTGAAATTGACAAATTGGCTTGAAATACAGTTGAAGTGATTGCAAATGTTTAGAGAAAAGGCTTTATTTGCTATAAAAACAAATATATTTTATGATTGATTGCTGTTGAAATTCAAAAATTCTCTAATTTTAATAAATAAAACATTGCACTACTCTAGAACAATGCGAAGAATACTTCAATTGGCAGATAACACATCTTTTTGAAAATGAAAGAAAAGGATAAATTATTCGTTTTTGGAGCCAAAGTAGTTGACAATAATGGCAAATGACAAATAAGGCTTAAATAGAACTGGCTTTGCACATTTCAAGATTTAAAGTCTTCACGAGAAATCGATATACCTTTTCATACACTTAAACCAACTTTCGAAACACTTTTGCCAATTCATATGAGGTACATGCAAAACATTCTTTCTGATTTTCAGTTGTTGAAAAACGTTAACCTCGCCATTTTGTCTTTTTGTGCGAAAACAACGTGAAATTATTGGGTTCTTAGTCTCAATTAAACGCCCGATGACCCAATATTTGAGTGTTTTGGCTACTTCTCTCTTGCTCGAGCCGATGTGTGACCGCTTGCATTGTCGTTATGAAGTATGAACCGTAATTCTTCGAAAACTTCTGGCAAACAAGAGGTTGTATACCTCTCATTATTAACCGTCCTACGTTTCGCTAATGGTATGGTAACTACCTATCCGGTTTGGATAGATCTTTTAATGGATTTGCATCGTCTTCGAAGACCAATATAGGTCTTACACGCATAGAACGAATGTACACTTATGACAGTCTGAAATAGCGAAAGGGAGAGGCGCAAGTTACTCTTGTTCCTGAAAATAAACGCTCATGCACACACAACATCCCTGAAAGAAGAAGTTCGCAAGAAAATGAAAAGCTAAGAAGCTCCGCTGCTGACGTTATTCTTCTGATACCAAGCGAGGCTTCAGACAAGGCGATGCCCTCTCCTGCGACCTTTTAAACCTTTGAAGGGAGTGGAGTTGCGAAAGGCCGAAGTAAATAGGAACGTGATTATGTCCTATAAGAGTGTCCAGTTGGTTGCATATGCAGATGATATGTATATCGTCGGGTGTACTAAGCGAGCAGTAACTGGAGCCTTTGCTACTCTTCGAGTAGAGATACACAGCGGTTGGAGTCTCCGATTGACGTCTACCTTGGCACCACCGTCACAATGAAAAACGATGTCAGTATGGCGATCAAGCCGGGAATCACTCTTGCCAATAGATGTTACTTAAGTAGTAAAGACCACTCCCGCCAGACGAAACTAACACTGTACAAGACGCTCATCCTTTACGTTTTGCTTTATGGCGCTGAAGCATGGGTGATGACGCAGTCTGATGAATATGCCCTTAGAGTGTTTTAGCGGAAAGTACTCCGTAAGATCTACGGCCCTTTACGCGTAGTCAAGCGAATTAAGATCTACCGGCTCCGTTGGCTAGGTCATGTTGGGCGTATGCATGAAGAAGCTTCTGCGAGAAGGGTCTTCAATGCGGTTGTCGAAGGGAAGCGACGAAAGGGCAGACCATGTCTCTATTTGAAGGACCAGGTAGAGATTACACTAGCTACTTTTAGTATCACCAATTGGACCAGGCTCGCGCAAAGCAGAAACGCCTGGAGGAGAGCTTTAAGTCAGGCCGTAGCCCGGTAACGGGTTGTTATGGCCAGTTAAGTAAGTATATTTGGCCCTTTATGAGATTGGTGGTAGTCTAATGACTCTAATGGCTGGCAGCTTTCCTCTTCCTTGACTCAGTTAATGTAGAATGTTGCGTTGACCGGGAGTTTGTACTCAGGTGAGACAACCTTTTAGAGACATGCTTTGGCGCTATCGCATTGGGAACCGAAAGTAGGAAATTAAGAAAATAGGAAATTATTATTAGTATTTGTCTGCCTTTGGTTCTTTAGGCAGGATTTTCTCATCTTGGAGCTCATAAGGTACAGCTCAAATAGTAGCTGTCGTTGCGTTAGGTTAACGTTCCTTTCTGAATAAAAATTAGCATATCCTTCGTAACAGATGTTGCAGCAAATCCCACCTTCGGGCACAGCTCATAACCTTAATACTACACCTTTTAGTAACCGCTCTTTAAGTTATTCTTTGGAAATGTTCACATTAAGGTAAAGTGCAGGCTGACATGGTTTGACAATGTATTGATTTGATCTTTCAGTGCACAGCACAAAATAACAAGAGCAACAATCAACAAATGTAGTTTAAGTTACGCCCCTAAAGGCCCATAAAACACACTGGAAAGTGCTTGACTTGGACTCGATATATTGCTCCAATTGCTTTTAACTATAAATTGTTTCTGTCGTCTTGCCAGTACCTTGAGTTGTAGTTGTGCTTTTGTTGTTGTCATTGTGTTGTTGTCGTTTTCGCTTGTCCTGCGGCTAACCTTTTGTTCAGTTGTTGTTATTGTGCTCTAGAACATGTTGCTTGACTTTGTTGTACTTATGTCACATATATTATCCGCAGTTGTTAAATTGCCGTTGCTTGTTTTGGTTTGTAAGAAAGCAACAATTCACTCAAAAGTTTTTGTTTTCGAATTAAAAAAGCCACAAAAACAGAGAGAGGGAGTCATGCAGCCACAGCTGACAATGTCATTCATTTAGCAATGACAACGCCTAAAAGTCGGCCACATGTACAACAACACACGGAAACTCTCACACACACACTGACTTCCATTGAGTGTCAGACATTTCAATATAGATTTTATTGAATTGCAAACTCAGCCAAACACTCTATACAATGCCACAATGCTCCTGGTTAGTTGCTAGTCTACGTGGCACAGACTTTCAATTAAGTCATCATGTGTGGCATGACGTGCTGTCAGCCTCTCTACAAGAGCCGCTGCGCAGCTTCTCATATGTTTCTCGTGACGCTAGAGATGGCTGCTAGGTAATGGCAAAAACATACACGACAAAACAAATGGAAAGATCATCCAATTCTGTTTTTGAAATTCTTCCGTACATACTAAAAAAAAACGAAAAGTTGCTGCCAGTATAAATGTAGTGGTAGAGGTATAGGTAGAGGTAGAGGTAGAGGTAGAGGTAGAGGTAGAGGTAGAGGTAGAGGTAGAGGTAGAGGTAGAGGTAGAGGTAGAGCTAGTGGCAGAGGTAGAGGTAGTGGTATAGGTAGAGATAGAGGCACAAGTAGAGGTATTGGATGAAGATGAGAAAGAGGATGATATTGGTACCAATATCATCTGCTGGACTTAGAATGAAGAAGAAAGAAAGAAAGGTAAGGAAGAGGTATAGTATGAATTTCATACAAAATTTTCCAGCATTATCGATATGTTTAAATCGTTTCATATTGTAACTATATTCCTTGAATACATAGTTAAACAGACACGCTTTCGGTTCTCATTTGAAAAACTGTTTCTAGTTATGACTCTCAAGTCTACACTTACTATTTATGTGTTGCAGATTAAAAAATACGTCTATACGACTGCGAATTACTTATAGACGAGATGAGATGCTAAGCTTTAAGTTGCGTTTCGAAGACCTTCGTCATTTTGCGTTATCGTTAAACGCTTAACTATTAAGTTATCGTTACGTCATTATCGTTATGACAAACTTCATGTCAAAAAGCTTACTTCCACCACTGATACTTGTCCTTCTTCTACTCCAACACCATCTCTATTGTGTTTAGAGCTATCGTTATACACTGCCTGTTCGTTAATGTTAAAATTTAACACATGGCTGAACTTTGACTATCCTTCACCTTTCCGCCGCACCACCTAAACCATTATCCATTCTGCCGCACAGTGTCAACAACAGCTGATGCTGTCAAACATGATGAATTAGTAGGGCTTGCAACTTGGCTGATTGTGCGAGTGGCAAGTTGGGTTACCAGGTCTGTTGGTAGCACACAATGTGTTGCATTCATTGCTTAGTTGGCATGTTATTGCATGCTGTGCTCGGAGATTAACACCCCCAAATAACAAACACTTAATTGCATATCGCTTCGTTTTCAAGAGTGTCGCGTTAATTTTCAAAACTGCCAAATGTCAAAGTGTCAAGTTGTTGCAACAAAATGTGTGCGCAAAAACGTTGGCCATATATAATATGCATGAGAAATGCGGAACAGGGAAGAGTTCACTGAGTCTCTAGAGATTGTAACCAAACTAAATGACAGCTCAAAAGTGTCAAGCTGCTGCAATAGTTATTGAGTTTGCAATTCGACCCCTTCCGCCCTTCGGCCCTGTTTGCTAACCATAGAATGCCATGGAGTGCTGGCAATTTGTCATCATTATGAGCTTCAAGCAACATCATGATTAGCAGTGGCACGTTTCAGTTGATGCACAGCTCATTATAAGCGAACTCCAGAACTGCCACCAAACTGTCAGTTAGTCACTCACTCAGCCTGTTAGTCAGTCAGAGAGAAAGACAGACAGACAGTCAGTCAGACAACCGCGTTGTGCATTTGTGCATTCATTTTGATGCAGGAGCAGCATCAGGAACAGAAGCCACAGATGAAGCGGCTTAGTTGCATATTCATACACACGCACACACACACACATACACACACACACACACACACACACTCATTCGCTGCACGCACTCATTGCCCCGTTTGGTTTATGCACACATTTTAAGCAATTACATCAAACGACAAACTCCGTATCTCCTGCCAGGGCGACACATTTTTGCATGCCGCACAATGGGCGAAATTGTAATCTGTCGTAGTATATCTATAAGTTAGAGGAAATGATTCAATGGCAGATAACTCTTTTCACCGAAATCTTCTTGACTGGCGTGTCATTTAAGATGATAAATCATGGATATCAAGTGAGTGCAACTTTTGTGTTTTGGTTATAGATTGCATAGCACATTTATTTAGAGATAACATCGCGTAATAAAAAATCAAATGAATAACTGTCAGGACAACATCTGTTAAGTATAAAAACTTCTATATAACAATACAGTTAACCGAAAAAGTTAACTTTTTCGAAGCGCCAGCAGAGCACAAGTTCGATAAACCTTAGTGGATACAAATTTAGCCTTTGTTTTAATGAAATCATTGTTTAATGATATATCAAGAATCTTTTAAAAAAAGAGTAAATTCGCACCCCACCCACTAATCGATTTTATGAAAGAAATCTTTAATTGTGCAAATAACTCTTCTTTACTTAGAAATTTTGTGAAACTTTTAAGCAAATAACCGTTTTGAATGCTAAAAGCTTTTTTTACACTTTCTTGTTAATATTCAGTGTAAATGTCTCGTCACAAAAATTGTATCATATATATTTTGAAAAGCAAACACGGCAAACTTCTTTTTGCCCAAAATAGATCGAAGCATTCACGATTTCCCCCGAATTGGCTTCTGTTCGCTTCGCTCGCCAGCCCCCATGCCCCATTCGAGGTAGATCAAATTCACACACAAGCTGTAAATTACAGGAAGTTTTGAGCTTTTGCTCAACCATATACCGTTGTCTAGGTAATGAAGCGTAGAATAACCTTTTTTATAGACGGATTTTTTATTTAACTATAGGTTTGGTGGTTTAAAGAAAATGTTATCTAGACTTAGAGTTCCGATAAAAGCAGACTATTCACAGCTTGCCGAATTACTGACTATCTTTTTTATCAAATTTTTAAACACATCTTTGTCAAGAACCTTTTAAAATGTGCTTTAATTTGATTGTTAATGAAAAATATTGTAATTTACAGTGTCGTCACATAAATTATATCACATATATTATGATTTGCATACAAGTACCTACAATTTCGTCACATGTTTTTTACTTTAAAGATATTTTGTTTTAGGTTATATGCATCGTGCATGTATACTTTTGAGCTATAGAAAATAGTTGTTAAACCAAGATATTTGAAGATATGCTTTTATACCTTTACAAATCTATACAAATGTTTAATTTAAAATTTTCGCCCATTTCCATTCCCAAAAGCGACATATATAGGCGTGTAAGAAATTTGACAAAATAAACAGCAAATTGTTCCACTGTTCGGCGTGCTTATTGAATTAGTCATTTTCGTGCTCTAGCTCTCTGCTGGCTTTAGGTGCTGCTCTCAGGATTATGTTCGTGTTTCGATGATTTGATTTGTCTAGCATGCAAAGATGACGACGGCCTTAGGGCGCCCTAAGTTATGTGCATTTCCATGGACCAAAAGTAGCAAACCTACAGAATCTATAGATTCAACTACAACAGTGTTGAATGTGTTGACTGTTGATGTGTCGTCACTGGGATTTGTGCAGCTTTTGCCATTTGACACACCAAATAAATGAGCGCTTTACCTAAGCTTATGCCTGCTCTTAAGCAATGCAAATGTTATCAATTGAGCCTGGCTGTAATTAATGCAAAGTGGCCTGCTAGCATTCGTGACGTCATAGATTTGTTGCTATTCAGAGGTCAGAACAGTTTGACAGTTTGAAATTACAGCAGGCCTAATCACGCTCACAACTTAAAGCCATTAACTGTGCATTAGCCAGACGAAGTGCTGTAAATTGGCTTGAAGTTCCATCAAGTCAATTTGTGTGTCAGTTGCATGTGACAGAGCGCAACAGCAGCTGCTATCTATGTAACCTGTGCTCGTTACTCTCACATCAATCAACAAGAAAATGTTGGCCAAGAAATGGCCATGGGCCAGCACGTCAAAATGGCATCAATATAAACGTTAAATAATTATAGCTCTTAAGCTTTAAAAGCAAACGATGAAAGAGTAATCGAACATCGTAGAGAACTGTCGCAGTTTAATTAATTTGGAAAGCTTTGTTACAGCTTTTTAGTAGCTAAAATGAAGTATGCAAGAGAGCTAGAGCGGCAAAGGGAGCTAGCCAACCAGAGCCAGGGATGGTGGAATAAAGAAAGGTGTGCTCACTCTCACTATGAGTCTCTTTAAATTGTTGCCAATTTAGTCTACGTCTGATAGTTTACATTATGCAGGCAAGTTAACATGCCGTGCCCTAGTCAACTATATTATTTTTCTACAGCTCAAATCAAATTTCAAGGAGCTCAAATCGTGGCGCAAAGTTTATTGGAAACTTTGGGGCCCCTGTCATTATCTATATTGCTGTACTTGCGAAACACACTTTCCGGTCTATCAAATGAATTGGTGTCGCTATCATCCGGAGACAACCAGTTTCCTTGGACTGCGGACAGCAGGCTTTTCGATACGAGACGCTGCCCGGACCAAATGTTTGTTGAGCACCTAATTGTTCGATAATCTCTTTTTTAACACCTATTTCTCATAGGACTGTCAGTTTCGGGAGCACAGCGTCCTAGTGGAAACTGACCGGGAACGCGCCTTACTGGCCATAGCTCAACTTGTTGGCGAGAACTATGCATTGTGCGAAATGCCTCCAATGCTCGTGCAGGAACTGGCCGATGCTGGTGAAATAAATCCAAGCTGGTTTGGCATCTCGTTGACGCCACAGCGCTGTCGCCAAGGCCTGCTACCACCGCTCTGCATGGATAGTGGGTTAAATAAAATTTATGGACTCAGACAGTTGGAACACTAGTCACTAGGTTAGTCGACGCATGCGCGCAGCACACAGCTCCAAATATTACATGGAAAGCAGCAGTGATTCGGATACAACCTCAACAAGTGAAGATGATGCCCGAAATTTGCGTACACGTGGACGCAATACTTTGCCCAATGAGGGCTTTTCATCCAGCAGCGATGGCTGCGAATCGGAGCATCGTCTGCCGCTCAGAAAGTCCAGTGGCAAGAAAACGCGCACGCGGTAAACTCTATTTCATTATACCAAAATGACAAAATGACTTTTATGCCACTTTTTTAGGCTCACTGAGATCTCTGGACGCTTTTGGTCCGGTGAATTGTCAGCGCGCAGCAATCAGGATAATCACCGTGACTTCGAGGAGAAGATAATGAAACAGGTGGTGAATTATGTGACCAAAAAGACAGGATCAGATCAGCCTCTGGTGCAAAATGCTCAACCTCTGGGTGGCTGCTATGTACGTTTGGTAGCCGAATGGAAAGAAATGCTTAAACAACGTCACAATAATCATCACCAACAACCAAAATTGTACTATCGGTACGATGGGTGCCTCAAATTTGGCCATAATTTTTGCCCATGGAACATAAGGTCTGCCACGCCTCCTGCGGCCTGTTACATACATTGCACAAACCTATAATACCCTTTTACACTTTGTTTACAGGGTATAATGAAGAATGCAAGAGGGCAAAGGCAGCCAACCAACCAGAGCCAGGCAGTCAGTCATGTGTAACGGCAACCGAATCGCTAAGAGTAAGAGCGTAATACCGCATTCACACTGGAGCCGCTAGAGTTCGCCGCTAAGCGCTGAGGCAAAGCCAGTCACACTGGCAAAAGCCGCAGCCGAACAGCTGTTTTTAGTTTAGTTTGACAACTAAAATGGCAAAATATCAAGTGCAAAAATGGAAAATAAAAATACTTATGAAATGCTTGATATAATAAAACTTCAGAAGTTTGCGGAAGCCAATGTTGATGATGATATTGCAATAGTGCGTCACCTGCACAGTGCAACATTGTTGGATGCTGTTTTGGCATTTGCTTTCTCGCCAAATAAGTAAAAGGATAGCATATGACATAGCAAGTGAGATTATATTCAAAGAAAGTTTCCGAATGGAGTGGAATGTGTTTGCCCAGTTTGTGTTGATGTTACCGCAATTGGTCAGAAAAGACAGTAACTTTCGGAAGTGACTTCGACTGGAGAAGCACGTGGCAATTGCCCTGCATAATCTGCACACCATTTTTAAGGTATTTGAAGTGTCGCGGCCAACAGTGTTTCAAATTATATAAGAATTGCGCCTAAATGATCAGCTGCTTTGCAGAAAAATACCATTGCCACATCGACGGAAACAGCCGATAACCATCGATAACAGCAGAGTTATCCATTCGTTCGCAAGATTTTTGGTCGCCGCAGCGCCAGCGGCGTTCGCTGTGTTGGGCTACGACCGTTTTAGCGGCAGGCCACAGGGCTTTTTCGCTAAAGCGGCTCTTTAGCGGCTTCAGTGTGACAGCGGTATAAGGTGTTGGCATAATCAACGCCTTTAACGAAAAAATGCAGCATGACATTTTCGCTGTTGTTGCCGCCGGCATGGCTCCAGTCTGCAGTTGATCTGCGGTGTGAGTGGGTGCGGCAGTCGGACGTTTTCTTTTTTTGTATATTATAGTTGTTTTTTTTTTTGGTTTTTTTTTGCTTTGGCTGCCGTGCAACATGGCGGCATACTGTGATTTATGTCATACGAAATGCAAATAATACGTAAACATGCAAAACATGCCACCGAATACGTTGTTGCTCTCTGAACACGCATGCACACCCACACACACACATACACACACACACACACACACACATGTATACATGCATACATAAGTAAAAATTCGATTCCGACAGTCGGGCAATCTTAATTCCGACATTAAAATACCCTGTATCCACTTTTTTCCATGAAAATCAAATTTCTGTGTAAATTTTTGTTCGACGCGTTGAGGGGTATATGCGTAAGAACGGTAACTGTCCTGCGGGGGGAGTGGTGATGATTACGAAAAAGATCAACATTGTTGCCTAACGTATTACATTTGATTAACATAAATGTTAACTTTAACATTTCTGTGAAAAATGAAATTCTGTTCCAGTTCATAGGAAAGGTTGACTAAAATTGGCACATTATTAGCTATATCTTCTAAAGTTCCTATTCGATATGAATCATTTTTACACTACACATGCATAGTAATAGTCCGCATAACTCTGCCAAGTTTCAATTGCTTAGCTTTTATAGTGTGGGTTAAAACCGAAAATCTCTCTCGGGGGAATGGGGTGAGATATCGACATAATTCGACAAAATCTTTTGGGAAAAAATCGAGTTCTTATAGTCTCCGAGAACAGTGCGACAACGCGGACAGACGGTCATTCCTATTTCGACTTGACTATTGCTCCTGACCCTTTTTAGCCCATGGAATATATAGTCTGCCACGCCTCCGTCTGCCTGTTACATACATTGCATAAATCTATAATACCCTTTTAGACTTTGTGTACAGGGTATAAAAACTTGCATACATAAATACATATGCACGTTTCGGCGTGTTGCTGTCGCTGCGGGCAATGCTTTCTGCAGGATTTGGCTGAGGGACAGAGTTACGGTTGAATTCAAAACAAAGTCCGAACTGCAGACGACACTAAGTTGTTTTGTAGTTTAAAGTATGTGCTACATGAATTTATGGTTATGCAAAACTAATACTAATGCACACTGTGTAATGAAATATGCAGGTGTAAGAAAATTGTATAATATTACATATATAGTATTTCAGGCAAAAACAGTATGCAATGGTCACAGCTAAAGTTTTAAGTAGATTTATGAAGAGTTAGATAGAAAGCAGGGAGAGAATGTCGAACAAACTTACTTATAACAAACTAACTTATAACATAATCGAAAAAATGAGCTGTTAAGATTTGTTTTAAACTCGGTTAAATGTTTGCCGAAAGCCATCAATTGTTGAAGCAAGTTCATGAGTGGTTTTCGCGATTCAGCCAAAATCAGTGAAAACCGTCGAAAAATTGCGTCAATTTATCAAAAATTAGTGGCTACCGAGCAGTCTAGTCCCGACCGCAAATTAAAATTCATAAATTTTTTTAATCTAAATCATTTAGCATTTCTCATTTCTCTGTCTCTTTCTCTATGAGCCACTGAGCTGTGAGTCAAAAATACCTAAAAACAGTATTTTTCTTCCATAGCCCGCACGGGCCAAATACTTTTCGGCTATTAACACAGACACAGCACAAGCTCAGGCCTTCTCTCACTGCTTTTGCGAGAGTAATGCCCATAGCAACTGAGAAAACGGTCGTGAACAGTTACTAATACAAGTAGAGGCAAAATATATGAATAAAATTTATATTCTGCACTTCTTATGAAAATTGCCTACGCAATGACATAAGTTTCACCCAAATTTGTTTCCATATAGTTGGTGAAAAAGGGTTTCAAAAATTTGCCCTTAGCCTATTTATATAATAGATGAGCCGAAATCATCTCTAAATGCATGGAAATGGAATTAAATATCTCCCATACTTTGATGGAGCATTAGGCTGAGATCATTGCATAACAAGTTCTGTTTCAAAGTGGACAGGGCTTTTGAAAAGTGCGTTCGACCACTGATTTTTTAAATCAAAAGTGGTTAACATCAAACACTGTATAAAAGCTGTGACCTGATATAGCACCGTGTGATTATTTTCCGTTCGGTAGAATGCATTTGGCTATGAAAGGAAAATAAGAGAGAGAGAGAGAGATCTAAACTGTTTGAAAGACATTAATTTGATAGTAAATTAACTTTAATTCAGGTTCTCATGAAATAATCCCGATTTGAAATAGCGATAATTCGAAAACGGTGCTAGAAACACCAAATTTTTTTCCGGATTCCAAACGATCAAAAATTTTAACGGAAAAAGTGTGTTTTAGTTATATGTAGGCCTTTCATTGAGATCAAATTTGTTGCATAGTGTTATTATTTCTAAGCACTGAAATTCCGAAAATACATCGATACATCCTGTCATTTTCCGATGTTCTCCGATGTTCTAGAACATGCTATGCATCAGTTTAGACATCGATGTTTTTAAAACCTTCGAACATTTCACCGTCTCTTACGCCAACCTACTATTATTCAAGATCATGCCAAAGTAAGTAACTTATTCTCAGTTTTACAAATAGTGTTTGCAGAATTGAGTGTGGCATCTAAAAGTTTATTCAAAAGCCAAACGAAATAGACTGCTATTTGTCTTATATAGTATCTAGAAATCTTCTTATGTTCAGATAGCTTTAGTTTCACATATCTTATATTATATAACGAAGTTTCTTCGATAATAAGAAGCTAAATTTGTAAATATAAAACATCGGAAAACCATCGATGCATCGATGTTTTCAGTCCGATGCATCGACTTACACCGATGTCCGTTGTCGATGGACTTTGCGATGGTAAACATCGATGTTTTGCTCTGGACTTACATCACTAACATACATATATAATCGCACGTACCGTTTCCATTCCGTTCTGCACATTATGTTTACAAATATCGAAACAGTTTAGATATTCGTACATCGTGGCGTGGTCACGCACATCGACATCGGTCAATCATGATCACAGTGAAACACACACACAATTTCATTGCACTATCTTATATATATAAGATGTGTATAAAAACGAAGTGAGCTCGAGTTAAAGCCTTTAAAATTGCAGCTGTCTCAGCATAGTTTTACGACTCAAAATATGCTGACTTTTGTGAAACTATTCGATAAGAGCAATAAAAAACGCTGGCCAAAACATTTCTGTATCAGAACTAAGTGCAATTTCTTGCTTAAAGAACAAGGTATCGTATATCACAGGCGACAGCACAAATTGCAGTTAATGCATTTTTACAATATGTCATATTTTTTGTTACAACAACAAAAACTACTTAAATACTGAAAAATCATTCGTCTGTTCAGCATTCAATTAATAAAAAATGCATTTATAAATGAAAGCAGCAATTAAGTTATTAAAAATTAAATGCTGTACATTTTTGCAACTAATTATTTTAAATAAGCCATTAAGCATTAAGCAGAGCCAAGCAGCCAGCTCGTAAAGTCTGGCAACATGTTGCTAGCAACATTTGAAATGTTGCAGAGCACAGTTAACGGTATACTCACGCACACTTACAAGGTTTTATCCCAGCGGACCAACATACGTGCCTTTAGCGAAAATCTCGCAAATGAGCTCGCAAACGAGTGTTACTTTGTTGCCTCGCAAAACACTCGCATTCGTGCTTTGAAACGAGTGCTCTGCGATAAAAATGCGACCAGCGGACCGTCACACAATATATAAGCGAGAGTCGCGCAAAATGCTCGCATACGGTAGTAATAGGGTTTGCGAGCCTTTTGCGAAACTTTTCTGACATTCCTACCGAGTCAAAAGAGATATCGTCAAATGCAAGTTAACAAAATTTCTTGCGACACACGTAGACAATAGCTTTTGCTGCCACAAACTAAACGACATATGAATCTTATTCGTATCTTTTTCGCATCTAAAAACGCGCGTTTTGTCGGGTTAATTCTCACATTTCTCTCGTATGCGATATCATATTCGAGCGTTTGGTCCGCTGGGATTGTATGTGTGTGTGTGTGTACTTTTATTGTTCTGTAATTTCTGTGGTGCAAATAACGATGCTACTTAATTTCATTACCTTTTTTTTTTTTTTAATTTTATTAATTTGTAGGCCCAGGAGTTACATGTATATATATATATAGATAGATATATATATATATATATATATCACTCACAAAGACCACGAAATGCTTAATGCTCGTTGTTGCTGTTGCTGGCAGCAACTCATTAATATAATTGTAATGCGTGTAATGGCTGCCTAGTTGTTGTTGTTCTTGTTGCCTCAAACGTATTTTATTGCTCATTTTCACTTTTATCCGCTGTCTGGTACGTTTGCACTTCTAGTCTTTCCCGGCTGCCACGTGAATGAAGGCCACGTCCGTCCGTATGGATTGTGCTACTTGGGGAATGGATATACAGTGAAACCTGCAAAGTTGGCCACCTCCTTAAGTTGGACACTTTTCAGCGAAACCAAAATATATTAGTACAAATACTAAAATTTGTACCTGTCTAACTTGCACCTGCAAGTTCCCCCATGTGATGTGCGCGTTAGAGAATACCACCTCAGCAGGTCAAAGCTTGTCGTATGAGGCGACTTATAATGACACTGGGTTCTTTCGAGACCAGTAGAGCCACCCCTGGTCTAAAAAGGATTATGCTTAGGGTTTGGGACCCACCACGTAAAACCACAATTCCAATGAAAGAATGTATTTACATCAGGCCGTAACCCGATAACGGGTTGTTATGGCCAGTTAAGAAGAAGACTTGCACCTGCATACCTTGTAAGTTGGCCACTTTTTGAGCGATTTTTAAATTTTTTCAATTGTACTTGTAAAAGTTGGCCACCTTGAAACCACAACAATGTTATGTATGAAAGTACGAAGGCTGCATTTTCGAATCATAAAAATAATCGAAATCAATGGCGAAATTTCTCGTTGCTTATATAAGTTTGAATGAAATCCTTCCAGATGGAACAATTCATTTGTTGAAAGTTAAAGAAAAGAAAGTAAAAAGCTTATAAATAAGTATAAATTTAAAAGATTATCTTAAGTTACATTATAATTTAAGTGCTTTTTTGAATTTAGCTGAATGTACAGTAGTACTCTTGAAACAAACTTCGACTGCTTTGCAACTATGAATTTAAACTTTAAATTATGTATGTACATATTATTATGTTTATTTTGTTATTATGGACAAAGTACATAAACATACACGATTAAATAAATTTTTATGTTACAAACAATCATAATCCATAATATAAAGTTAAACAAATTATAGAAACAATATAAAATCGTTATAAAACTTACACCCTCATAAGCTGGCCAAAAATTCTTGAACCGTGAGTGGCCAACTTAAGCAGGTTTGACTGTACATGTACTGATTTTGTATAACGGCAGATGGTGCAGCATAGCAACATAGAAAAGCTTGGCAAATCCCATATATTAAATAGGTTATCTATTAAAAAAAAAGTGGCCAGATAGTCGCTAGCGTAGACTAGTTAATTGTGGACCATTTGAGTGCTTTTGGAATCCTAATACCGTCTTATTACAATCAGGGTTTCAAACCCTAATCCAAAACAACCGATTCATTTTTGCAACCGTTATAAATTAACCCAAATAACCGACTTGAAGCCGATATATTTATAACGCTACGATTTGGGCCTTTTTCTTTGCAAGCGTACATATTTTTTCAGGTTGTGTTAAACTTTCCGTCGTTCAGCATTTTCATCTACCTCGCACAGTGGGGCCATCTGGCTTCTTATCGGCAACATGCATAACTTTTGAAGCAGTAAAGATATTTTCAAAATGTAAAATGTGTGTTACAGAGAATTCCTTAAGCTTCTGCGATTGCTGTTTTTGCGAGCCGCATAATAAGAACGCTACTGGTGCTACTCCTGTGAAACACTAGAGAACACAATCTGTTTCTCGATTCCACTCCTTTTTTTGTATTTCTCTTTTGACGCTGTTTTTGTCAAAGAGCATGAAAGTAACGGAGTGAAATTCTTGGTCGTTACATTGAGTCGACTAGCTGAAAAGCGATCATTTGCACTCTCAATTTCATTTCTTTCTCAATTTTGGCTACGAGTTGGTTGGTTTAAAAGAGACAGCAACACATGCAGCATCACACGTACACTATCTTGGCAATGGTCGCTTTACGGAAAACTTTTTGAATTTTCTAACGGTTCATGATTCCACTCTAATACTTTCATGCTCTTTGGTTTTTGTATAGAAACCTGTAAAGCCAATAATCCGAATCAAATATTGGTGTATGGAATCGAAACTAATATTATTGAAAAAAGACAACCGAACTAAAATCGTTTACCGTATCCGTTTGAATCCCTGTTTACAATAAAAAAAATCTATACGCTAAGAAAAAATTCAATGTGGTACCGATTACTTCGAAATAACGAAACGTATTCAGGTGAAACCAACACTATTCAAAAGATAATATGATTGCGGTTTACCGAATTCACGTTTCACCTGTATACGTTGCATTTTAGACAGGTAAAAATATATGTTTGAAAATAAAAAAAAACTAAATTGCACAAACAAACGTTGTTTTTTATGTTTTCGTCCCTCCCCTTCGTAATGAGTTGTTATGAGAGCGTGCATATAGTCTTTGAAAGTCGATGAGAAGGAGAATACTAATTTTAATAAAACAGCCTTACATACCTTGTGCTTGTCGCAATGTAACTTTTTATTAAGAGAATTTTTGACAATTCGGCAGAAATTCTATTTAGAGCACTCCGGGAAATGTCACTGACGTGTATCTGAAAATGTAGTACATGGAATTTAGAACATTGACGTTCAAAGTAAAACTTAAAAAAAAAAGAGAAATAATCGCTTTTTCGAAAGTTTCCAAACTTTTCTGATTGGTATGACTGTCGTAATTTAGTTGTTTATTTTAGTTCTCTTAAATTTTCTAGCAATTCTAAACTTAATATTGATCTAAGACGTCTTGTTTATATTCAAATTGTAGCGCATGTCTGGAAATATGGTATGTCGATTTGGAGATTGTCTTCCAAAAGTAATTGAAAGCGTTTGTGGGTCTTACAAAATAACACATTACATTTGGATTTAAATATAGCGGAGGTTCTTGATCAAATCGCTGATATTGTTTTGAGAGTGTGCCCATTAGGAGAATTAAGCGCAAACATTTTGGATCTGCGACGGAAGCGGCTAGGCTAGGCAGAAAATTTAGACGCCTAGACTAAGGACGAAGAGGAGGACTTCGATCAATCAATTTTTTCATCACTAACTGGTTATGGCTTATGATTACTATTTAATCGATTGCTTAGTAAACATTTTTGAAAGAAAGTTTTTGTAGGTTACAACAATATTTGATATCATTACGCAAAGGATGACACGATGAATCATTGATGACTACCAAAACAATTTGACAACAACAGCAGGGTCTTTGGTAAGAGACTTGGGATTAGAGCAGTCAACTTTGGAATCTGGCTTTAGGATCCATAAACATTTTTAAAGCAGAAGCGCCAAATGTGTGAATGCCTTGGTAAACCGTGCTTTTTCTATTATAAATTTAAGCTCCCACGCCTTATGTCTGTTTTGGAAAGTATCGTTACTTATTTTGACCACGAATCCGTATAACTGCATTATGCAGCTCACTTAAATGAACTGTCTACCGAGCATCAGGCGCCCTTAAGCCGCGGGAACTAAAAGCTAAGAAACCGTGCTATAGGGCATACGAGCATCTGAAACTGTTGATTTACTTAACTCAACTCCCTCGCGGCGTAAACAGTTTGTGTTTTTAGCAAATAATACAATGAGCAATGTAGAGAATGAAGGCAAAGAAGATAAACAGAAAGAGAGAAAGCAAAAACAGAAGAACAGCAAAGCAAAGTAAATTAAATATTTAGTTTTAATTTGTTTTTAATGCGCACAGATGATTTTGTTTGAATGACTGAGCAAATGATTGATTGATTGATTGATTGATTTGGTGATTGCATGTGACACTTTGCATATTGATGGCTTGCATGTGAGACAGACATTGATTCGCTGCATTCGACGGTCATTAATAACGCACGTGTGACTACCATCAAATTTGGGTCAATCATTTGGAGGCTGTGGGGCATGTAAATTTATTTGTTTGGCTGTATGTTGTCGCTGCTGTTGTTGTTGTTGTTTTTTCGGATGAGAAGCTGGCATTTGCTTTTCATTAGGCCAGCGAGAATATGCTCTATATAGACCATAGAGAACCGCACTCATGTTGACATCAAAATTGTAAACGGCTCGTTTTTAACGCTGATAACAATCTACAAGATACGTGCCGCTTTTTGTTCTTGTCCCTCATGTTGTTGTTGTTGTGTGGTGTGTCAATGAAGCGCAACTCAGCTCAAAAGCCAACAGAGAGTGGGAAATCAGACAAAACCAAAAGAATACAAAAGTTAAACTGTGAAAAACGCTGAGGTGGCCACATAACACACAGATACAAACGCATACACACACACAGCTACACGCTGAGTGTCACGTAGAACGCACAGTGGATCCAACTGACTTCTTTTTCGGCAAAAATCATTACATTACAGATTTGCGCGGTTTACAACCGCTCCGTTTAATCTCTTATTTCGAAACGGTGCTTATGTGCATCTATGTTGAATAATGATCGAAATCGGATAATCAAAAGTTATAGTCCAAAATTTGCTAATTTCACCCCCCTTGTCTATAAACTGCGCCAAAATTCCACTTTGTGTAGATATGGATACATGTGAGCTAGAGTTACAAAATTTGGTGTGGAGACTCGACCCAAGTCAATTAAACTGCTTTCACCTTTTTTCAATGGAACCCCAATTACATCCACAACCCCCATATATTGCTTGGAAAATTGTCACAGGAAATAATATATGTATTTTTGATCTGTGTTACAAAATTCAACGACATCAGCCCAAGAATACTGGAGTTATGGGTATAAAAGTACTTCTTGCTTGTCAATTGGCACTTCCCAATAGGAAAATGTTTACAAGGACATCGATCTTATGAAAATAGATATATACACTAAGATCAAAATAGACTGCAAACATCTTGCCAACAGATTTTCAAAATGTTTACGATTTATTAAGCAACAAGTGGCTGTTCAGTAAAGACGTCACAAAAATTTTGAAGATTTTTAACCCCGCCTACCCCTTTGTCAAAAATAGTCACATTTGGGCAAACCCCTCCCCCTATTGTAAAGCCACAAATCGTGCAAGCAAAAAAAAAATCAAATCAGCTTTGAGCATTACCAAAAACTTGGAATAGAAAATCCACTGAATCCTTGCAAATAGGATGCACAGAGAAAACGCTGCTATAAGAAAAACGAAAGGAGTATATTTTCAGGTCAATCTTTGATCAATATGTTTGATTTTTGAACATTGTATTAGCATTTTGATTGTGGCGTCACGTTTTCGGAACACCATCCTCCCCAATCGTCACAAAAAGTGACCAACCCTCGGTGGTGCCATCATTTATGAACAGCTCCTAAGCACATTTTATAGGTGCAAAGATAAGACGTTTGGTGTATATAATATCGAACTTTACTACCGTTTTTTGAAGCTCCCTCTCTTCAAAGCATATTTATCGCAGTGTATCGCAGAAGCTTAAGGTATTCTCTGTTACATGCATTTAAGTTTTTTTTTTTTTTTAGATATCTTTGCTCCCTCAAAAGCTATGATTTTTGCCGAAAAAGAAGTCAGTTGGATCCACTGTGCGCCGTTTGGGGCACAGATATAGAAAGATACATACATATGTATAATGGTTCTGTTCTTCGTGTGGTTTTTGTAGGTTGTAGGTTGTTGCTGCCACCGCAGAGTGAACGTTTTACATGTGTCGAGCGGAAAAAAAAAGAGAAATGCATAAAGCAAATCGTGTCAATGACATTTGGTGACATACGCCGCCCAACGCAGACATATAAAGTAGTCAGCTGACAGAGTGACAGAGCAAGCGAGAGAGATAGAGAGCAGCTGACAGAAGAGTGAGAGTGAAAGAGCTAGAACCACATACACTATATGCTGAGGGACCAACGCGTGCAAGACGCTTGCGTGTCGCATTCCAAGTCGATACAAGAAAATTGCTGGAAAAACTACCTAAAGAACAACAACAACAACGCGTTAGCAGCTGACAGCGCAACGGGTTTTTATTTTTTTCGCTTTTCCGCACACTGAAAAAAAAACTATTACTCATTGTTTTGCATTCTTCATAATTAAAAAGTAATGATGCTTAAAGAGTTCTGCTTAAGAGCGCAACAATAAGTTAACAATTCTTGAAAGGATCTTATGACATCATGACGAACGACGTCTGAAGACAATATAAGTATGTTCTTCTTCTTAACTGGCCATAACAACCCGTTACCGGGTAACGGCCTGATGTATTTCTTTCATTGGAATTGGGGTTTTACATGGCGAGTCCCAAACCCTACACACAACCCTTTTAAGGCCTGGTGTGGCTTTACTGGTCTCGAAAGAATCCAGTGTCAATTTAAGTCGCCTCATACGACAAGCTTTGATCTGCTGAGGTGGTATTCTTTGACACACATAAATATGTAGTTATAGAAATAAAAATTACCTTAAATTTCATACCTCTTTATTTGTGAATAAGCGCAAATGTACACTTAGTCATATTAAACGCTGAGCTGAAGAATTCAGTGTCCTTTGTAAGACTCGAATACTGTTCAGCAATGCACTCTTATTGAATCTCTGCAACTGGACTGGCCTTCTTCGTGGTCAATATACGATGAACTTTATTTATATAAATTTAGTAGTAATTAGTATCGGGATCTCTTAACTGCTTATGAATTAGTATTGTTAAGTACAAGTAGTGACTTACACTTACTACTACAATACCAACGGAGTCATCGGCTAAGAATCAAGAGCCTCAGGCAAGAATGATTTTATGAAGATACGTAGGCTGGCCTGTGTATGTATGACAATGCGAACCTGCCCAACAGCGGCATTGGAAGTTCTCATGGATTTCACACCACTCTACATAGTTATTGAACTCCAAAGAATGTCTACTAGAATTTCAGTGGAAGGCACTGGCAGGGGAGAACTAATTAGTGCCGTGATGCCGCTGAGCTAGGAACGACAATTCCGTTACAACCACAGCCCAGGGATAAAATGGGTGCTGAGTACCACTTCAAATGTAATTTGGACAGCCCTAGAGGAGATGCATCTTATGGGAAGGCACACCATTGTTTGGTTCACGAACGGGTCTTCGACAAATGAAGGCACAGGACTGGGAGACGCGAGACTGCGAACTCATATGTCAGAACCTATGGGCACTAATACCAGCATCTTGCAACCCGAAATCTGAGCGATAGGCCGATGCGCGGACCTAAACCTAAACAGAAACTACCAGAATAGGGAAATATAAATACTATCAGACAGTAAGGGCGGTTGCAGGCATATAACACACTATCACTTAGATGAGTCCCCGGTCACACCAACATCCCCGGGAAGGAACTTGTGGATAAGCTGGCAAGAGACGGTGCTGCGAGCCCATTAATAGGACCGGAGCCCTTTTGTGGCATTTGAAGACACACCGTCATGCAGCTTCTGAAGGGAAATAAAAGACTTTTACGAACCGCGAACTGGATAAACACCCGAGGCCTCAGATAGGCCAAATAGTTCCTCGCCTCTAACGCCCTAAAAAGGGTTAAAAAGCGTGCATTTCCAGTCGAAGGAGGTTGGTTGTGTTGCTGTCTCTGCCAGGCCGACTCACTCGCAGGCAAAATTGAGAAAAAGAAAGTGCAGAAAAACGCACATATATGGATTGCTTGGAAATAGTCGCTTTCCAGCAATTAGACTCAATGTGCTAGAAATCTCTAGACGGTTTTGCCTAAAGTTTTATTTGAACTCAATTCAAAAATCTGTCTGCCAGATACCTTCTTTTTAGACTTTACACGCTCTAAAAAATATTTTTGAAACATTGACGAATTGATTTTTGGTTGAAATTCCGCCGAAAAATTATGATTGGGTTGAAATTTGGTTGAAAGAGATTGAAATTACTGAAATTACCTTGTAGGATTGTAGGTATGCTATCGATTGCTCTTCCACTTACGATAATGCCGTAGACAGATTCTGACTTTAACCAAGGTTAAATTCTGTGAGAGCCTAAAAGAGCGAGAGAGAGATTGGCGTCACAACCATTCTAAACGACGTTCTTGGGACAATTAAACATAAAGAAGGCAAAAGAACAAAGTCGGCAGAGTCAGCGTACCTTAAGAAGTATACCTTCTCATTCTTATTTCATGTGTGACCGTTCACGCCAAAGTTTCTTCTTCTCAACGAGCAAATGACGCTTACGTTTTTTCTTAGTGTATTCCAAGTGGGCGTAACTTGCATGTGGCGTATTATCCATGCTACTACGGCAACAATTTACAGCTATGCTTTGTGGCACTATTAATAGCCGTGCTTTTGGGGTCATTATGTTGATGTGGTTTGATGCTGATGATTATTTGATTTGATTGAGGCGTGGGATTGGTTAGTTGTTAGTTAGCTTCCATCTAACCACACAACAAATCTCTACACCAAAAACGCTTTAACTGGATTTATATGTATAATTTAAACATTTACGATTTTAGATTTATGCACGAAGCGCATCCCACACCTTCTAATAAATCAGATAATTTATGTTTTGTTAAGTTGTGTTGCAATAGTTCGAAAAATGTTATTAAAGTTTTTCTTTTTTTCTCTAAGCGCTGCATTCAGCAATTAGTAGCTACAGTTTTTGTTCAAGGTGCTAATTGGGAACCATACAGGCAAAAACGCGATTAGATATTGTGAAACTGCAAAGTGTTACACACACCTAAAGTGTGCGTATTACGTTAGGTAAGAACATAAAAAAAAAAATACCTGTGTGATTTTATATGTGAAAACTTTTGGAGAATATATTTATGACCTGCTGTATAGCATTTAAAAGCTGCTGGCAAAAAGGGGTCTCAAGCTGCTTGTAACTGGTAAATGTTAACTTTAACTAAAAAGAATCTCAATTTCTTTATTCAAGTGAAACGTCTGAAGATAATGCTAAGCATCCACTTTTAAGCACAGCGTAAATAAGGCCGCGTTTGCTTAGCAGCCTTGGACATCTCGATTCTCACTAGCAACGCGTTTCACTTGATTTCCGTTTCCTTTCTACTTTCAAATAACTCGCTTAACTAGTGGTAAAAATAGTATATCAGAGCAAATAATAGGGTTTTACAATCCTATGCTAAGCTTCCTTTTCGCGAAGGTTAAAGTATAGATGCAACGCAAAACTTATTTTTCTAAGGGAAAATGAAAGAAAACACGAAGATTTACGAATTTGTTAAACTCCCTCTAAATACCTTCCAAAAGCAGTGTGATAATTGTGGCCATGCCATATAAAAAAATATGTAAGATTTTGTAAGATTTTTCTACCTGACTAAGTCATGAGGAAAGAAGTACTTTTTCCTACTGCCAAGTCCGACTGGGCATGGAAGTGGGTACACTCATAAAGGTATGATATCTCTGACGTGAGAAAAGCAATCCACTTCTGTAGCTTTAAGAAAAACACGATAACATACAAACATTCACACACTCAAGTGTCGATTTCTTACAACGATACTAAAACCGACACTTAAATTTGCTTTATGGCCAAAAATCATGCGTAGACACAAAACCTTACTCATTGACACTCGCACTAGAATGAAAATTAGGCAACCGTTTATTCAACGTCGGCAGAGCTATCATACCTTTATGAGTGTACACTGCGTGTTTGTGCCTCTCTTAACTTCCCATTTTCAGCTATTGTTTATTTTTTGCCAGCAAAACATTACTCCGCAAGCATTTTATCTTTCAAAATTTAGAGGTTTCACCTGAAAACGTTGCGTTATTGCGAAGAATGTTTGCTTACCATACAACCATGTTCTAAAAATGCACTGAAAATATGAACAACACACGCACGACTGGATTTTTCAAAAGAATACATAAAAAACAAGTTGCGTTTTTCTTTCTAAATAGTTAGAAGATATCTTTCTAGAAATAACTACCAAAATATAATCCGCATTAATTGAGATTGATTAACAAAGAACTCTCAGCTGTATACAAAATTAACAATTCAAATTAAAAACGAAATACATTTAACAATAAACAAATATTCTCTCGCACACTCTGACTTTTTGCTGGTTATTTCATGCTCTATATCAGATTGAGGAAGTATGCACAGTGCTTTAGTTGGTTTGTTAACTGATTTGCATAATCCATTTATATGGAAGAGTTAATTTGATAATTAATCATCAGTCATTAATTTTATTTAAATAATGTACAAAAAACAACTGCAAAATAATAATAGAAAGTTCTGTCGGATGTTTTTATTCACAAAGTAATCTGACTCATGCGTCGGAATTTTCATTACAAAATATTTTGTTGAGAAATATATGCAGGCGGATTTTAATTCGCTTTTTCGATTTGTCAAAGTGAATGGCACAGTTCAGAATACTAGGGCCGAAAATATCATTATTATTTGAGAGTAGTGCATCTATTGTGCCGCCTACTGAGCTTTTATTTGTTATTTTCGAGATAAAATGTGTGGAATCATTCTAGCCGGGTTGCAACAGTCATCGGTATTTTATAAGGGGACATTCCTATTCTCTCCCAGCGCATCACAGTCAACTAATATGTGTTAAGAAGATTCATTCTCAAGTTCACAAAACCTACAGATGCTGGAGCTGGTGATGCTTAGCTTATTCAAATATCCTTTCCACTTACGGTGTTCAATAAGCGGACCAGCTACAATTCTAAAGGGGTTCTTGCCCAGTTGCAAGACTTTCTTGAACCTATTTATGTTATAGGAGTCGAGTATTTCTTTGGTCTGTCTGAGGTATGTAGCAAAGGTACAGTCTGTGGTTTGCGGTTCTTAGTAGTTGCCACTGCATAACTCTGTCATGGAACCCATCAAAGTGAGAATTTCGCCTTTTTTAAAAGCTCTAACTTTATACCGTCCTAACTCTATGAAAGTATGCTATATCTTGTCCGGATTTACTTCGTTCTACGGCGTAAGCAGCAAACCGGGCTGCATGGGTTTTTACCGTCTTTCTATTTATTGTGTCCTAGAATAACTGGTTTTTGCAGATACGCTTCTTTTCTTAGGATGCATCTCCCTTAGAAAGCAATGTAGAGCTGTATTTCACGTGAAATGTAACTCAGTTGCCATATTATCTTTGGTTTGTGGAAGTTTCAGCTTGTCAGCTCGAACACTGATTATATGGGCTTTTTCCATTTCTTCCATTAACATCTATTGAGTATGTTGCTTCTTTCATTTGCAATTCTGTGGTTAGTCCATAAGAACATACAAAGCTACTGGTGATCGTTGCTCACGTCATACAAACACAGGTGAGCCTTCTTACAGCTTTTTGACAGCTTAGGCAATTGCTTCGTAGCTTTACCATAAGGTATACCCATCGGAGGATACCCATGGGCCGCAGGCTATTGTTCTGCATGGGTTTAATACTTTGCAATCGCCAATTTTATGGCATATTACAGAGCCGAAATTTGAGATATATCAAAAAAAAAAAAGGGATTACTTTATATGCTTAATGCTTAATTAGTCAAACAAAAGAATATTTTTATATCTATTATTCGGAGCGTCTATAAATAAATCTTCTTCTTCTTAACTGTCCATTACAATCCATTACCGGGTTACGGACTGATGTAAATACATTCTTACATTGGAATTGTGGTTTTACGTGGAGGGTCCCAAACCCTACGCACAACCCTTTAAAGGCCTGGGGCATAAATAAATAGTTTATATAAAAGGATTAGAATTTCATATGGAAAACCCGTGCATTAAAGTTATGCGTTCATTTACAGCAGTGACTCTGTTTTAAATCAAACTTTTCTACAAAAAAAAACTTTTATAAAACTAATTTAGTCAAATAATTTGCACACCCTTTTTTATTATTTCATTAAGCGGCTGTCAAAATGGCGTTAATTTGCACTTAAGCTAGTTATTTATGGTAAAGTACTTTTTCCGCACGAATATTTGCTCTCTATCTATGCAGCTTTTCATATAACGTATACGCACGGTGTGCATGTATTTGCTTGCATTAATAATTGCACATTTTCATTCACGTGCATATATGCATACATCTACATAAATATTTCATTTTTTAAGTGAATCGAATATTATTTTTTTTAGTTTTTTGGCCAGCTTTTCTGGCGTCAATTTGGCTGACCGCAGTTGATTTTATTTTCTATTTTTTGCCACTGCCACTAAATGCATTAAGAGCGCTTCTCTTAATGTTTGCAGTTAAAAGCCATGAAAATCAACTCACCTTCAAAAAAAAACACTGCTAAAGGTAGATAATATTTTAAAAAAACTGCATATGTTGGGCACTTTTGTGGTTTTCAACTGCGGAAACTGTAATTTAAAACGTGTCTTGCTGTGTTGTGGCTGTCAGGCCTGGAGTTAGACATTTGGCGCCTCTATGCAGAAATTGCCGCCTTCAACAACTTTAACTTCATTCCTTCAATGATGAAATAAGTTATATTATGAACACGTGGAAAACTTGTTGTCTACTGAAAATTTTTACGTTTTGATTTGGGAATCGCAAAGTTATTCAATTATTGTCTTCACAATCTAGACACATGAGTAATTCTCTATAGCTAACAAAGTAATTGGGTTCAATCCTTCTGCAGCCAAATTTGATCTCAAGCAGTTATTTTTCTTCTTCTTAACTGGCCATAACAATCCGTTATCGGGTTACGGTCTGATGTAAAAACATTCTTTTATTGGAATTGCGGTTTTACGTGGTGGGTCCCCAAACCCAACGCACAAACCTTTTAAGGCCTGGAACCCAGTTCTGACGTGGTATTCTCTAACCCACTCACCACAAGTAGTTATTCATTTTCCGTAAAACGGAAATTTGGCTACATTTAAATTCAGCCCTGGTTGCTGTTATTGTCAATACTTTTTTAATACATTTACTAATTTCTTTATAACAGCATTTTTTGTTGCTCGGCTTCAAATTATATGAAAATGTATTTAACATGAAATGGAATACATGCAAACAAAATCACAACAAAATGATGATGTGTTAATAACACTAGGTAACAAAAAAATTGAACTTTGCTAAAATATACGCTTTTCGGTAAAGTTTGGGACACTTATAGCCCTAATAAGTTCGTAAAATTCTGAGTGATTGCCATAAAAAGGGTACGATATTGACTAGCAGTACTTCGAAATTGTTTGAGCAAAACGATAAAGAAGATCTGAAGAAGTTCTAGTTACATAAGATCTACTTTTAATGAGTTTTACATTTCACTGCTATCACCATCAAAAAAAAAAGTTATGTCTACAACAAATATGAATTATATAAAAATCAAAAATTTAAGGGGTTATTTTTGGATTCGATACTTGACTCTTGATTGACTCTTTCCAAACATTTCAATACCAATTTTAGCAAAATCGGTAGGAAAATGGAGAAGTTATATGGGAATTTCGAAAAACGACGAATTCCCATACAAAGAAAAAAAAATAACCAAAAAAACCGTCGAGTAAAACATACCTTTTCCGGTCAATATATAAATCGCATACATCAAAGTTTTTGGTTCATGAAAAAATTGTCAATATAAAATGTGAAACAAAGAACGATTATATCCCACTCCTCCTCCATACTACCGCGGAACACGTCATTGGTTTACGAAGCCCACAGTGAAGAACGCTGCCTGTAGAAACACCCTATCATTATCGAAAGATGGCGCCATTTCAGAGGTATAAAACCAATGTACACTTATAAAGGTACTGTCATCGCTGCGACGTCAGCAGCGCAGCTTCTTAATTTTTCATTCTGTTATGTTATATGTACATAGTATATGAGTATAAATTGCTTTATGTTAACAATCGTATGTGTGCGTTCTTTCAGCAACACTCACAAAATTTTAAGAAAGAACCCCGAACGATGACAGTACCTAATTGAGTATACATTGTATATGCTGAATTGTACGGGCTCGGTATTCCTGCTGCTTATTTAGACTCTCAGAATAATGTTGAGAACTATACTTTTGATGTTGTCAAGGATTTCATCTAACTTGGCACCACCGCCTGGTGGCTATAGCGGAAAAGGTCTTTAATGCCTTTGTTAAAGGAAGACGATTAAGGGACAGGCCATTTCTTCGTTGAAAGGACCAGGTAATGCTCCCAATAACTATTGGAGGTTGGAGAAGGCGCGCACAAATCAGAAAGCACAAAGTATGAGTGCTCTGCATCAGGCTCTTATCCAGAAACGGGTTTTTATGGCCAGTTAAGAAGAAGAACAGCTTAAAGCTAAAAGCTGTCAACATCAATGAAGCATACGTCAATGCAAATGCTACATCAATCTAATTGGTGTACTAGCGTCACGGCATACACGCAACTTATGTCGTGGCTTTAGTCTCAAGACTGATGTTGCACATCAAAAAGCGTGTTACGCGAGGCCAAAATTATCAGAATCATATTAAAGTTCAAGTTCAATTTTGTTGTTTAGTGTTATCATTGGTAAAAAATGAAACCTTCGAAACACGCTGAAAAAGGGTTACTAGGGATTAAAATTTGCAACAACAAAACGAACATAACAGCATTTAGTTTTGTACGGATTTTGAAGCTGTGATTGTTGTCTTTATACTCTTTATATTTTAGCTGGTTATAAAAGTTGTATAAAGAACTTTGTAGCGCTTAGAAGAACTGCAAGACACTCTTAATCAATTTATTTGTGTTTTGCTCGTAGGATATCTGTAATGTATACCCAAAAGCCAAAGCTACGACAGTGAAAGAGATTGACGGAAATAGCCACAACGATTCAGCTAATTTTAAAGATATAATCGGAATGTGTTCTTTTTGAAGATTATAGCTTGAAAAATGTAAAAACACACGCCAAGTCTCTCTCTGTTGGCCATATCGAATAAGTTTGACAAGCTAAACCATTATCGGGATAACGAACACTGCAAACCAAGTTGGTAGCTCTATCGCATATACTTACCAAAATACACACCAAACAATTGGTGCTTATAGTAGTATCGTTTTGTCTCGTCTTGCTAATCAGGAGTATATATGTTGCTAAAGAGCATTGACTATTCGTCGAAAAACAATGCAAAATGTTGTACTAGTGTGTACAGCTCTTTAATTGGCGTTTGCTGCAGTTGACAAGCTGTTAAGTTGACATTTGAAGCCTTTTGGTGGCAACGTGACGTATGTGTAATGTGCGTTTTAAAGCTTTAATCTTCTATGCAGCCATTTGTGGTACTGGCATTTCCGGCGTGTTGCTCACAATTTGACATTTTTTAGCACCAATTACCACTGTCGTTCGTCACAGTTGTCATGTTTGCCGAAACGCTTCACTGCATGACAAGGACACTTACAATAACAGTGAGGAAGACAGCAACCAGGACAAAACTGTTTGCTTTTTGTTCCTTCATTTTATTTTTTTATTTAAACATGCCTCATGTTATATGTACTTTGTGTTATTTCTACAGCTACTTCTTCTTCTTCTTGCTTGACAACTGACAGCGTAGAATTCGCGTGACAGCTGAGAAAGTCCAGTTCCTTGCTTCGAAATACATGCCTCTCATCGGCAAAAAATTCACTCTGACTTTACTTTCTATCCTATTATTTATTTTGTGGTATTATTTCTGATGAAACTCACTTTGTGGCTTTGTTGCTTCACTTAATTCGTCCAATTAAGGTTTTTCTTACGGTATCTTATGTGTTTTTAAGGTATGTGACTTCAATTACATTATTTCTTTGCAAGTTTTAAATGTTGTCATACAATTAAAAGCATTTAAAGCATTAAAAGGTTCTAGTTGACTTTTTCAGGATGTCCACACTGAGATGATCCATTATGATTGTTACACTAAGACCGGATATTTTCGGGGAACTAAGTAAGTTTCTAAACTTAGAGCATCCCAAGCTCAATGAAGCATACCGAATCATGTTGAAGAAGGACAAGGCTGTACAGATCCTAAAAGGCGACTTTCGAGTCTGCACTGCGTTTGACCTACGAGAAAATCCTCTTGACAGGTTGTTCAGCAATCATTTAAGAGCGATATCGTTTCATTATCTTTCATCCAAAAGTCTAACAGCTGCTCAAGTTAATGGGTGCAAAATCGAAGAGAAAGTAGTTTGAGCAATTTTTCCAGTGAAACGTAGCAGCCACCTCCTTCTTTGTCGCATAGCAATTTATTTACAGCCATGTTGCATAGGAGGGTAAATAGTAGTCCATCTTGAGGAGTACCGCGAGCCACGTACGTGGAGAGAGTCGTTGGACCTAGAGATGACTGCCCAGTTCTGTATATGAGCAATTGACTGATCATCCTCACCAGTTGGTCATCGACTCCCAGGTTCGTGAGTGCTCCCGTTATTGCCTGAGGAAAAACGTTATTGAAAGCACCTTCAATGTCTAGAAAGGCGGCTATAGTGTATTCTTTAATACTTAGGGATTTTGTCTATCGTAGACACTACAGTGGAGGGCTATTTCGTGGATCGGCCCTTTCGGTAAGCATGCTGAGTTTCAGATATAAGCTCTTGATTTAGAGTAGTTCTGATATGTAGTTCTGATATGTAGTCGTGCAAAGGTTTTCAGCAGGAAGAATGCTAGACTGATAGGTCTAAAATGCTTGGAAGTAGTATGAGAGGCCTTTCCTGCCTTAAGTATAAAGAGTAGTTGGAATTTGGCCTGATTGAAGAACTTCTTTGAAGTTATGTCGAAGCCATTTTATGACTATAGAGCCAGCAAATTGAAGTTGCGCTGGGATAGTTGTATCAGGACAAGTAGATTTATATGGCTTGAAGTTATTTACCGTCCACTTTATAACGGATAGTCAGAATCTCAAAATTAGCCTTGCAGAATCGCGCGCTTATCGTCACACCACGCGCTACCGTCTATAGTGATTCGTAACAATGGTTCATACAGCCCTGAACTTCTCCAGCCGAAGATAATCTCATAATGTCCGCGACAGTTTATCAAAAATGAAGCAATATTTGCAGAGCTCTCTTAATAAAGACAGTGTTATATCAATATATGCTCAACTAACGAATGCGCACTTAAGAGATACATTATTTTCGGTCCGTATAATCGTAGTTAATAAAGGTATGCGCAAACCTTTAAGCACTTGTATGTAATTGTGCATATTAATTTATATGCATATTACCCATAACTGTTTATCTTTATTGTATTGTAAAATATGTAACGTACTTTAACTGCAATGTGCATATTATTTACGAAAAATTTACATTTTCATATATCACGTGCTGTAGAATTGCAGAAAACGCTGCAACTCCACAACATTATAAAGAGTTTATATGTATATATGTGTGTGTTTCCCTATATATATATATATATACAATTTGATGCAGACAGTCGGGACGGTGTCCGACAGTGGAATACCCTGTACCCTAAAAAAGCACTAAACCCAGTATACGGTAAAAATGGCAACGAAAGTATTTTCTTTTATGTCTCCTTTTACAAGTTTAATATGACTGTAAGCATATTCCTATTGGGAAGTTCCAATTGACAAGTTTTCCTATTGGGAAGTGGGAGCAAAAATTACTTTTATACCCAAAACTCCAGTATTCTTGGGCCAATGTCGCTGAATTTTGGAACATAGATCAAAAATACATTTATAAATGTCTGTGGCATGGAACTTATGGTCTGCCACGCCTCCTTCTGCCTGTTACATACATTGCACAAATCTATAATACCCTTTTACACTTTGTGTACAGGGTACAATAAGTATGAATGCAGTTCTTCAGCTCTGCAGGATGCCAACTTACGGCAACTTATGCGCTGATTACGCTGCCGTGCCACAATTGCCATGCTGTGAGCAGCGACTCCGCTGCAGACACACACACACACACACACACACACACACACACACACACACACACTTATAACTTAGCTTGTAAGCAAACTCATAAAAAATCGCATTTAAATATGCATTTAAGACAGCGCAAGGAAGATGAAGTGAAAGTTTATAAAAGTTCAACAGTTCGGAGTGTTGCAGAGTTGCAGCGTTGGCGTGTTGCACGTTGCAACTTGTCTAGATTATGCACGGCTATTTGTTGTTCCTACTTGCATAAGTTCATATTTTAGAGCTAACAATCTAAAGGGCATCTTATCTTTATCTTATCACTTTCGCTGGCTTCTGGAAAATATCTCTACAAGCGAAGTGAACTCAAGTGTGTAAACTAAGCGCCGTCTCCAGGGAGTAAACAAAAAGTTGTAAAGTATTTTATGAGCAGACTATTATATACTTTGAAGTAAATTTAATGAGCGTTATTTTAAATTTAACGAAATCCATCGCTAGTAGAGTTCGTTTTCGTAACGAAAAAGTATGACTTGTAAAGAGCGTAAAGCGCCTTTCTGAATTTCGGTTTCTTTGTATGTAGTGGAAACTGAGGCTAAGACGTACATTCCCATATCTCGGAAACCAAAAAACCATTTGTTTTTTTTTACATTTCTACCATTCATTTAAGTGCGTGTCATCAAAATGTTCGGAATTAACGATTTTTTCGATCAAAGTAAAAATAAAATTTGCTCTTTGCGCAGAAAAATTTTCGGTGTGTGTTTTTAACTAATTAAGAAATGTTGAATCGAATGGGCTAATGATTACACTATGCAACAAAAAAAGTCTATGTCTCAAACATACCTTTTTCGGTAAATTTTGGGTCACTGATTTCGAATCCAGAAACCATTTTGTATTTAATACCACCGTTTTCGAATTATCGTTATTAAAAAAATGTTTAATATGTTAAAAAAATTGAAGCGACACTTAAGTACATTTAGTTCAAGTTACTGTTCATCTCGATCGGCAGTAAGGCTCCCGGGTAATATGAGATTTACTGACATTGCCACTTTCGAAATCTGTAATTTGAGTTTGAATTTTGAAATAGCGATATTTCGAAAACCGTTTAAGATAATTTTAAACGGATACGGAATCGGCGACCCCAAATTTACGTTTAGTTATGTTTTAGCCATAGGCCTTTCATTGAGGTCAAATTTGTTCCAAAGTTCCGTTGAAGCGATGTGGATGAGTTTTTACCAGGATTAGCTACCGAAAAGGTCTCATAAGAACCACACGAAACAAGCTTTCTATTAAACTTACCTAAAATTTGAGTGCTGAAGATTTCGGGGATAGTTCAGATGTAAGCTGAAAAAGATGAAAACCGAATTATAATATATATATATATGTTATAGAAGTGTTTATAATGACTAGTAATTGCTACGCGCACTTATTTATAAATTAATTAGTCTAGTTCTACAGTCGCGCTTAATTAATATGCACACATAATAAACATTTAGCTCCCTGCAATTATATTCTAAAGTATGCAAATATTTTGCCACAACTTTTGGCAAACATATTGCATTTAATGTAAACAAATATGGTATGAGAAGCGACCTCAAAAAACAGAGGAGACAAACTGACCCCAAATGATATGTTCATTTGTTGCAACAAAATTCATAACTAATGAATAAACACATGTTTTATAACAATAAAAATAGTATAAATAAATTTGTTAGCAGCTATTAAAGGCTGACTAGCGGCAAGCAAACAAAAACAAGTTGTTAAACCACAGTTATGCTCAGCTGACGTCACGCGACCGCAAAACTTGCAACAAAAGGTACTCATTATTCATCAAAATTCCATAGAATTGGCAAATTGTGTGCGTGCCGCGAGCTCGCGCGCTCGTACCAGCCGCGTTGCCAACCATTTGAATAATGACCCAAACTGCCACACACACACACACACACACACACACACACACACACACACACACACACACACACACACACACACACACACACACACACATACACATGCATGTAATTTGCGGCTAGGAAACGTTAATTAGCCGCGTTAAAACAACGGAACTGCTGCATTTTGTTAACATTGCCAAGTGCGCTCAATACACTCTACAAATTGGTTGCTTACTAAAATGTAACGCCCACATTTTGTTAGCCGCCTTCAGTCCAAAAAAGGTAACTAAGCCATTGGGGTTATGGGCTACCCCAGCGACTGCGCAGCACCAATGCCAAAATCGCATTCCCGTTCCCAAAGCCCAAGCTTGATTACTGAATAATTGAGTGCTGCGTATAATGAAATTCGTATTCAAAATTCGTCGTCATTCAACGTCATCTCGTTGGATAAAAGGGAGCGGCGAGTGGGTGAGGTTGGCAGCACCGTCGGTTGCTGGTTCTGACTGACTAAATGAGAGTATGTGTGTGTGCGCATGTATTTGTTTTGTGTAGCCGACTTGCATACATAATGCCTCGCTGTTGCCATTCTCCGTACCCTTCCTGCACTCTTGGCGTCGCTTCCAACATCATTCAACGCTTTTATAGCCATTCAACTTGACGCATCCGTTTTGGCCAACTTTTGGCATGGCTCTACGGCTTGCGCTTAACCGAACCAAGCTGAACAAAGCACACACTGGCAGAAATAGTTTAGTGGCTGGAAAACCTGGCTAGTGGTCATAACTTATTCATAAATAGAATCATACTAGATAAACTTGCGCGATCCGTTCCAATTCCCTTTCCGTTCCTCTTCCCGTTCCTCTGCCTTCTCTGGCCCTCTCCCGCTTCCTCATACTAAGTCTAGCTGCGGATATTTGAACCAATATGTCGTATCGTATTCTCTGCCTTTTCCTCATCGTCTTTCTCATCTTCACCTTTATCCTAATCCTCTTCTTCTACTAGCTGCGGATATTTGAACTTATATGTTCGTATCCTCTGCCTTTTCCTCATCCTCTTTCTCATCTTCACCTTCATCCTAATCCTCTTCTACTACCTCAACCTCAACCACAACCACAACCTCATCCTCTTCTTCTACCTCTAACTCTAACTCTACCTCATGAATCATCTTTCGCTTGAACAAGGACTTCAAATTATTGATTTTTGATACGAAAATGGACGTTCGGTTAGGGACACTTTTCGCGCTTTACGTCCAATTAATGGTCAACATAATCGTCCAAGTGTCTGCCCTAGTTAAAAAATTCCGTGAGCATTTTACTCTGCATTATAATATGTGTCCAACAAAAGTGAAATGGCTGTGAACGAGAGGGAATCGTGAGGATTCAGAATTATCGATTTGGCCTCGTGCTCAAGAAGTTGGTCTTTGTCCATACACTACGTGGAAAATTATGCGTAAAGATCTTTGTTTACGAGCTTATAAGATCCAAAAAGCCAGACGACAGTGGAGCCAACAGACTAAACAAAGAAACTTTCTATTTATGGAGCTCGGAACAACCATAGTGCAGTCCTTTGCATACGCAAATAGTGCGTTTACATGCCAAAGCCGGAGCCAATCTTATACTCAAAGGTGAATGTTATCGTAACATTTTGGGTGGTTGGTTCCATCTAAATGTTGCAACTCATGATTTAGAGATCTTTTGGTTTCATCAACATTCCATACAACACGTCAATCAATCGATATATTGAAGCCATTGTTTGATGATCGAATTGTGTCGGAAAATGAAAACATTGATTGGCCAAACCGCTCATGCGATAACACACCATTGGACTATTTTCTGTGGGGTCATGTGAAGCCATTAGTTTAGGCAACAACAGAAGCAACGATTGAGCTGTTAGAGATCAACATCATATCGGTGATATTTTGCCCGAAGTTCTCGAGAGAGTGGCCAAAAATTCAACCGAACGGATGGCATTTTTCAAACGCAGCCGCGGTGGACACAAGAACTATTTCAAAAACTTTTCGAAAAGTTGAATTTATTAAATCGAGAATATAATTGGATGTGTAACTAATTAGTGATGTGGCTTTTGACATATTTACGCGGACTAGTGTTCGCCTTGTCGTCGAAATTCGACGACTTAAAAACAGCAGACTAGGACAAAGAAAACGGAACACGAAAGAACAAAGTTTGTGTGTTGTTGTTTTTTACATAAAATAAATTTTTAGGTGACTAAAACACAACATATCCAGATGCAATTTATATTCTGCAAACCGCAAGCATTTTATCTTTCGTATGGTATAGGTTTCACCTGAAAGCGTTCCGTTATTGCGAAGTAATCGGTACCACACTGAATTTTTGCTTAGCGTATTTATATATAGACTAGTGTTCGCCATGTAATCGACGCTCTTGTAACAGCTGATTACGAAGAGAGAAGAAAACACGAAATAACGTTTGTGTGTACAATGTATTTTGTTGTTGTTTTTTTAATTTAAGTCAATTTTTACCTGACTTAAAGGCAACGTATCCAGGTGAAACTTATATTCTGCAAACCGCAAGCATTTTATCTTTCGTATGGTATAGGTTTCACCTGAAAGCGTTCCGTTATTGCGAAGTAAACGGTACCACACTTAATTTTTGCTTAGCGTATTTATATATAGACTGCTGTTCGCCATGTCATCGACTATGACATGTTCACAATACCGATTAGCTTAATACCGATTAACATAGGAAACTTATGTAGAGCTCAAATTGTACTACATTTTGGTACAGTAAGTTTCTCTCAGTGCAGCATTTCTGCTCTGTACAGTGGCGTCGTCTGTTGGATTATATTATTTTGGGGGCGCTTTGGCGGCTCATCAGCGTGCTCTTCATTATATGGCGTATTACCAAGTTTGTGTCACTTGGCCTGAGCTTCCTTTTGTTGTCGCGCTGCTGTTGTTGTTGTTGTTGTTGTTATTGTTGTTTGTTGCCGTGTCGCTTCGGTTGGGTTCATATAAATTGTTTTGGGATTTTGTTGCATGATTTCTTTCTTTTTTCTCGTTGTCGTCGTTGTTATTGTTATTTGTTGCCACTTCTTTACTCTGTTTTATTTTTCCCCATTTTCGTTTACTTTCTACCTTCGCTTGACTCATTATTACTGTCGCCCTTTCGTTTTGTTCCTTGTTTAATGACGTCATTTTGTATGAAAAATCGTAGTTACATATAAGTACCTTCTATGTCATATCATATTATATATACTATGTTTATGTCTGCGAAAGTAAGCCATGGCAGACGCCTCAACATGGAGCTCGTGCCCGTGCCCAAAATTATAAAGTTTTACGCTCTACGGCGACAAGCTAAAGAAATGATTAATGTCAGTATTATGCCATGTATCATATTATATATAGAAGCTTATCCGTATATAAGCATTATTTGACTGGCTTTGACAAAATGTAGACGGAAATGTGTGTACATTTTGAGTCAAAAGTGTTGGCAAGCTCATTTCAAGTTTGTAGTTTACAAATGAGCAACTCTTGAGCTCTAGGCAGAGAGAAAGCAAAGTTAAAGACTTGGAGTTGCAGTCATAAATGTTAAAGAAGCACTTTCAAACGAGCGGAGATTGACAGTGTGACATATTGAATCCTAGTTTTAAAAGGCGGTTTCGACAGGAAAATGAAAAACTAGTGCTCAGCACATTCGTGTGGTGGGCTCTGCCAGTAGAGCCACCCCAGACCTTAAAAGGCTGGTGGGCAATTTCAATGAAAAATGTAAAGAAGAAGAAGTGCTCAGCACCATATGCGTTGGCTGCTGCATAGCTTGGTGTACCAAAACGTTCTTTGTCATAGTCCGAAGGATTGACGATTCTGGGTGGCGCAATATAGTTGGCCCGACGACAGAGTATTCACCTTCTTAGCTTGAATATCTCTGTATGTATAGTACTATCAGCGCTACTTTGGGACCGTGGTGAGTCACTGGAAAGACGTGCATATCAAAAACTGCCTTCACAAATGAACCATTTTGTGCGTTTAGATTTAGAAACTTTATCTGACTACTGACTTTAGGATTTATGAGTGCAAACTTTAACCTAGTTTAAATCAACAAATCTAGTCGGAATTATGAGTTAAGATGTTCATGTATAAAAACGGCTCAAGTGGGAAATCTAAGCCAAAGAATCTTATTAGAAAACCAACGTAAATGTAGCTAAACAGCTTGCAACTCATATGAAGTAGCTGAAATCGCACATCATAGAAATTAAATTAATTAGAAAAGTTTAAATTTTTAATTGCCAGCGGGTGAAACAAAAGGCACAGACTTATAGAAGGGTAATCCAAAAGGGATACAACATAAAAAGGAAGAAGTAATTAAAATTTTGGGGACAAAATCTTTGCCTAATCTCGGCAAAGTTTTCCACACTTTACACACACATGCACAACTCTCTGTATGTTTGTATGTGGTTAATGCGCTCATATAAAATTTAAATTAAATAAAGTGCTCATATTTGTGTGTGTGTATGTGTGTGTTTGGGTGTTCTCTAATTAGTAAACCGGGCTCCTCTTCTGGCTATGTCAAACCGCATGACATGTAATGTTAAAATACTTCTGTCAAACATCAGACACAATACACTGACAAAAACGGTATTTGTGCGTGTGTTCGGGCGCAACTAATTACGGTGAAGAGCGTGACAAACAATGTTATTACAATTTAAAAATTTAAAGAAAATGGCGTGTGAAAAGCCACAACAATGCGCAACATGGCGTATGCGTAATAATTAAATAAAAGAAGGGTTTCATTACATTTCATTTTATGTCTAGCTGCAGCACATTGCCAGAATCATCATCGTCATCGTGTGAAATGTGCCCATTGTGTCCAATTAAAAATTATGTTTTTTTTTGTTGCATAAAATTATAATTATATTAAAATGACAAAACGACCGCTGTGATAACTGGAACAACAACACCGAACAACTGATGACGCGCAAAACATAAATTCCAGCACATTTTTATGTCCTCCATTTGTGCAGCGTATGCCCTGAAAAGTATGCTATGATTTTACGGCAAACGGCATTACTGTAAGCATGTATCTCGGTTTTTATAACCTGTTTTTGGGTTAGCTTTTTCGCTGGCTAGGAGCCATCTGAGCATCTGAATTCTGCTTTTAAGGACAACTGTGAAGGTCAGGCGCCCTTCCAAGTGCACACCCAAGTGCTTGTAATTGCTGTGTTGCTCCTGCCTACCAGAAGTCGTCAGGGCAGAGATACTTAAGCAATGCGTAAGCCACTTGCTTGCATGAATGCCTACGTTCCAGCGCTCTGTCCACATTGCAAAGCTTTGCATCGTAGACACCATCGTTTCTGGCCAGAATGATCGTGACGTCAGCACAAGTGGCGATGAGCAGGTTCTGTGGGTTCACTAAGCTGATTTCGAAGCCAGTGGAACTCAATCCTAGACCTGACGCTGGATTCCACTACGTCCAGGAACGGTCACACTATGCAGAGAAACTGAGCCCACAACAGAGGCTTGACTTTGCAGAGTATACCTTTATGTCCAACTCTGTCGAAGGTTTCTTATAGGTTGAAGTGCGCTACCAACGCGTACTCCTTGGCCTCGAAGCACTCAAGCATAAAATTTGCTACCCAATGGTTCTGGTGTTTCATGGGACTTTCGGAAGACAAATTGAAACGGAGGGTTTTTTCTAAAAAACTTTTTATGGATAACAAGAGGGTCAGCATGCTTATTAATCTGTTTGTGCAACGAATACCGCATACGATGGAACGACGAACTCTATGACATAGTGAATCGGATTACAATCCAGTTTAATTACCGAATTACCGGCTCCGCTGGGTAGGTCATGTTATGCATATGGGTGATGAAGATCCTGCTAGAAAGTTCTTCAAAGCGTTGGTCGGAAGGAAGCGACGAAGGAACAGACCATGCCTCCGCTAGAAGGATCAGATAGTGAGCACGCTAGCTATCTTTCGTATCACCGATGGGAGAGGCGCTCGCAGAGCAGATGTATGCTTTACATCATGTCGTAACCCGGTAATGGATTGTTATGCCAAGCTGTAACTGTCATGCCGTCAATAAGAAGGAGCAATTTATGTAGCAGAACAAATTAAACGCATTTTCTATCTAAAACGCGAAGCTCAATAGATAATTGAACTTAATGATATGCATCAAATGAGACATTATCGCTGACAAAAAATCTATTTAGACCCCTTTTTCACCAACTATATACTAACAAATATGGGTGAAACTTACATCATTATGTAGGGAATTTTCATAAGAAGTGCAGAATATAAGTTTTATTCATATATTTTGCCAAATGATAGGTAAAATTAATAAAATACGTTTAGATGTTGGCAACTGTTCACGAATGTTTTATCTGTTAGCTATTGGCATCTGCAATATTATTTGACACATGCATGCGTTCACGAGCGTTTTCTCTGTTAGGTATTGGCATTACTCTCGCAAAAGTAGAACGAAGGCTTGAACTTGCACTATAAAAACGAGTTCCCGGGCTTGCGTTGCAAGAGTAGCAAAGTGAATGAACTTGCACAAATAACACATTACTTACGCAGAAAGCTGCAACATGATTACAACACAAGAAGCCTGGTCAGTGCCATTTCAAGCTGTCTAGTTCTTTCTACATATTTCTAATGCTTTTTTTGGATAAACTTTCCTACACAATGGAAGATGGCTTTCATGTCTAGAAATCACACACAAGGGCAATCCCTGTACGATCATGAATCTTATAGAGCCTTTCTGCTGCTACCTTGTCTCGAGAAAGTTCTACTGACCACCAATTTGGAGGCCAACTCAAACAAGCCACGGATTGGGATATTAACTGTTATCAATTACATACCCCTTAGACGCAGCAGCGGAGGCAATTCTGCTGTTAAGGGGTCTTGGTAACAGATCGCACAAGTTGCATGCAAAAAGGAAAAAGATCTGGAAAAAGAGCAAGTACAATGTGAGCGTATTTTTAAAGTTTCTCACCACAAAGTGCGCTGAAATCATTCCTAAGGAGGTAGTTGCTTCTTCATTACTTTGGTGTGTGCGAAAAACACTTCCGCAAATCTGTTCAGCTGATTCAGCATGCGTTATTTCGCTGACCAAATTGCAAAAGTTTGTTTGCATTGGAATCACATTGATCACTACATCAACCCTAATGCATCTAATGGCCTACTTAATCTTGCCCCTTTGGTTCTAAAGGTAACCATCAAAATCGGCACAAACGGAATCTGAGCAAACGGTTCCGGAAAAGTAGTTAGTTAAGATTTGCACTAACTTCACAAGTTGTTTGGCGATTAGTGATATATCAAAAAAGGTTTAGCGTAAAGTTATCCTTAAATTTGTTGCCTATCTTAACTACTCTAGAACTTCATTAATGTTTAGAAGTTTCAAACAAGAAACGCGCTTAAATCAAATTGTTAGCGTTCTGGCAGTTGTTGCTGTTGTTGTGGTTGCTATTGGTTTTGTAATTGTTGTTGTTCCACTCGCATTCATTTCAACGCGTTTTATTATTTGTTTGATTTGACTTTTTTCGAAAGTTTACTCTTTTCTGAGGGCGTATTCTCCAACAGACCAAAAACAAACTGAAACCGAGAACCTTAAAAACAACAAAACAAAGGTTAAGGGGCAGAGAGAGAGCACTTAAACAACTACAAGCTATAAGCTGCGCTTTATAACTCATATGTGCATGTTGCTGCCGCTGCCGCAGTCGCTGTCGCTGCCCGCTGCTGCTGCTCTGCTGGCTATGCGATGTTTTGTATATGTGCATATTTGTTTTCTGCATTCTACTTTGTCATTTTCTTTTTTCATTTATAATACACTGTAATTATAGGGTATTATAGAATTGTACAACATAAGACAGCAAAGCCCGCATAGCCTTTACTTTTATGATAGGCTGTGCTTTAGACGGGAAGTAACTTTATACGAAGTGGAGTTGCTCCTAGCCGACCGGATCCTCGTACAAACCGAGATTGCCCAACTCGTCTTCTTCATTTGGTACTTATGAAATCTTGATAATTCATCTATTATATAAATAAGCTAGGAACAATTTTTGGACCCCTTTTTCACCAATTATATGGTAACAACTATGGGTGACACTTATATCATTGTGTAGGAAATTTTCATAAGAAGTGCAGAATATAAGTTGTGTTCATATATTTTGCCAAATAATAGGTAAAATTAATAAAAAGAACATTGTGTTTAGAAGTCTTTACGTGTTTTGGTAACTGTTCACGAACGTTTTCTCTGTTAGCTATTGGAATCTGCAATAGTATTTGTGTGACGACAGAGAATAGTTGTCAATGTGTTGACACATGCATGTGTTCACGAACGTTTTCTCAGTTGCTATTGCCATTACTCTCACAAAAGCAAAAACCTTTCCAATACACTCCATAACATCGTTGATGAAGGATATGTACCAATCCGTGTGTTATATGCTTGCATATTCAAACACTCTAAGCCACATTTGGCAAGTGCTCACGTAAAGCCAATTCCGGTTTAGGTTCGGTATTTACTGTCCTTCCATCTATACATAACTGTAATAATGTGTTAATTTTAGACCATTCCTATTACAAACTGCCAAAGTCTAGTTAGAGTTATCAATTTCGATACGTAGACTTGTGTGAGCCTAATAAACAAAACAATGTTGAACTTTTGGTAAAATAATCTTCTCATAGCTCGCACTCCATTTGCAGACAGAAGCATTACACCCTTACTTGAAGCGCGTGGTTATAAACCTTTGGCGAAATGTGTACCTTGCAAACTGCAAAAGACTAGTTAGATTTATCAATTTCGATACGTAGACTTATGTGAGTCTAATAAACAAAACAATGTTGAACTTTTGCCTAAGGGGCTGTTCATAAATAACGTCACCACCTAGCGGGAGAGGGGTTCATGAAATTGTGACTTTTTTGTGACGTTGAAGGAGGGGCTCTAACAGAGCGTACATTTACAGGGTATACCACTGTCATTCATATCTTTTTTAAAGCCGAAGTTGCCGCAATTTTTTTTCGCTTTGTATTTCATGTTGCCTTGTTTCGAGTGCCAAACTGCACGCAGACATACAAAAATGCTGTTAAACAAGTTTCGTTTTTTAAGCCGTTTCCATGCGTGGCTTATGTTAGGAATATTGCGGCGTCGCGACGCGTCGTCTGCCTAAAGAACACATCCAAAACTGCCTGGTTGACTAGCTGTGCTCGACTTTTTGGTCATGTTCCCAGGCACTTAATAAAAGTGTTTGCCTGCTACCAACAATAAAGGCTAGAATCAGCAGAAACACAAAAACAGCGGGCATAAAAGTTCCGCTCATATGGTGCAGCGATACGTATTATTTGACAAGTTGATTGCATGGAAGGTTGATGAACTACGGGGATTGTATTTTAAGCGTATATTGCTTTAATAAAAGTATGCAAATATGCTCAGTAAATGTATCTGTGTCTGTCTCATAACTCATAAATCGAATGGTTTAAGCAACAACCAACACAACAAAGATAAAGACAAATATGTGCTAAGTCAAACAGACATCAAGAGTAGAGAAGAGATATTTTGATGTAATTGTGCGTGCTAGCTTAAGTTTTGTCAAACAAATTATGAGTGTGTGCTTGTTTATGTTGTCAGATGATGTTTGCTATAAATTACATTACGTATACGTAATATGAATACCTATGAGTTTCGTATAAAAATGCAGCAATTTGCCGATACATAACTATTTCTTAGAGTTTTGCTCGTTCTTATAATGCTTTAAGTCGCTTAAATTACATATTTTTATAATTTTAATAATAAGCACATTATCCAAACAGCTTGAGTCGTTGCAAGACGCCCGACAGATGTGAAACACAATGTGGCGCCATCTATCGTGTGCGTATGCCGGCGCAACTACGCGAGAATAACAATAAGAAGTAGTGATGTTAATCACATAAGACAAATACATCGCAGAGTAAATCGACAGTGGACATCGATGTTGGTCGATGCATCAAGCTTAAAACATCGATACCTCGATGGTAGTAAACATTTGGATAAGCGTTCCGGCAGCAGTCTTTTTCCTTTTTCGCTGTGAGTTTGGTCTGCTTTTGAGAATAATCTTTAAGATGGCACTCTTAATACTGCAAAGTGATGCACTATTTGTAAAACTGAGAACAAGACTTGCTTTGGCATGATCCTGAAATAATTTGACTAGCAACACTTTTGATAACGCATAATAGGTCGGCGTTAGTGATGCTAAAACTTTCGATGGTTTTAAAAACATCGATGTTTTGCCGATGCACCGTATGTACGAGAACAACGGAAAATACTGAAAAATTCAGGCTAACCATCGAAATATTACATATACCACTAATAAGAAGAATGCTTGCTCCTGAACTAGTTCGTTTGTACTAATAGTAATTTGAGTAAACTCTTGAACTATATCTTCTGTTCTTGCTCGTTTAGTTAGTTTATAATTCGATAGATAAGGTAAGAGAAGTTTGACCTAAGTTTACTGCACATGCTAATGCCATTTCAATCTCATTAATGTATGTGATTAATTTCGCATAATTCTAGAGAGCGACCTACATAACCCCGTGTGGTGAGCGAATTCGAGAATACCAACTCAACAGGTCAAAGCTTGTCGTATGAGGCGGCTAACAATGACACTGGGCCTTTTAAAGGCCCAAAAAGGGTGGTGTATAGGGTTTGGGACCCACCACGTAAAACCACAATTTCAATGAAAGAATGTATTTATATCAGGCCTTAACCTGGTAACGTTACCCGTTGTGATTAAGAAGAAGATCTACGTGACCCAGCTGATTGGGGTAACTGTAGGGATCTGTAGTGACAGCCAGGCTGCGTTCAGGTCCCTGGAGGATCCTCGCACAACGTCGAACATGGTCAGCGAAGGTAAGACTAAACCTAAAATGATTTCACGTCATAAGAAAGTCAGTCTTTACTGGCTTCCTGGACACAGATATATTCAGGGCAATGTAATGGCAGATGAGTTGGAAAGTAAAGGCTCGTCACAGCGAACAGGACCTGACTCAATCATTCCTGTCAGCGCAGCTGATTTGTTTGGATGGATAGCAGCGTATACAGACAAAGAAACGCTGGAAATCCACCACTGCCGTGTAACAAAACACTTCGTAAGGAACCCGGTCCAAAAGCCTGTAGATATCGTCAAAAGAGAAAAGATCTGCAAGCCCTGGTTAGATTAACCACGGATCAGAATACATTTTGCCAACATCTGGCCAATATGAGCCTCGTTGACGATTCAACTTGCATGGCCTATCTTGAAGAAGCCGACTCCGCGGAGCACAATCAGTGTTACTGTCCAACTTTTGCAAGGACACGCATCCGCATTTTGGGAAGTAATACACTCAGTATGTGCGAGGTGGATACTCTCCCATTACGAAGTCTTCAAGGAGCATTTTTTGTGTTACTGTCCGGATTTTGCAAGGACACGAATGCGCAATTTGGGAAGTGACACATTCAGTATGTTCGAGGTGGATACTCTCCTCTTACGCAGCCTTCACGACTTCCTACGAGATACAGGAAAGTTGTGTCAATAGGGAGCCTCCATGCAAGCCCACTTTGTTTTCGTAGTCCTGCTCTTATTTCAACTATGCTTTCTCTCCTTTAACATCCTCTATTGGCTATGGCACAAAGGGTAAGGCTGCTTGAACCTTCTCTGATAAGCCATCGCACACACTTTAAATCTAGCGGCATTTCAAATCGGCAAAAGAACATCCAGAACATGCGAAAACTTGCTTGCCAGAACAAACAAAATCGTTTCTGCAACGTGAATGCACAATGAAAAGTGTATATATGCATTTCGAGAAACCCAAACTCCGGAAATCGTGGATTGAATTGCAATTGCCAGAACGCCAGCCAACAATGGCATCTTGGGCAAAATGAGTCAAGATGAGATCCAATATGGCTGCCAATTGGCTTTTTTAATAAATATATTATTAATTTTACTTTTAACTAAATAAGCTGAAATAATACAACCACTTATAATAATAACACTTCAAATGCTTAAATACTGTTCTCTTCTTCTAAACTCAGTTAAAATTGGACTTATTTGAGCTAAGCACTCAACTTTGCTTATTCTCATTCCTTGGCTTTCTATGTGCTCAATCAAAGCTTCGCAAGAATACAACTAAATTGTTGTTCTGCTTAAGAAGATTGTATTTATTGCCTTCAATCTCATTGCAATTGAATTGCACAGCAGCGAAATGAAACAAAGTCAATACAACGCAAACTAATGCCATGAAAAGAATATTAAGTTATAGCTCGATAAACTTGAAATACTCTATAAAGCATATTTTGTTGGAAAATTTTTAAAGTGCATATCGACAAGATGAAATAAGAAGCTTAGAAAAGTGAGCGTCAAACATAGTTTGAAATCTAGTCATCTAATCATCTTTCAACCAATTTTCAACCTAATTGTAATCTATCAATGTGCTAGATATCTTCTTCAAATGAAATTCCGTTTTTCTTATTTTACGGACAACTAGTGTTCAAATAAATATTCTACATTTAAGGACGATTTCCGTTTTAGTGCCACTTACTATCTTTAACAACACTGTCTTTGTAGTGTCTTGAAAAATTTAGTATTCACTTTTTGACAATTATATAAAACTAGGAGGCTACTCCGTGCAACTCTCTGGGTACAGCATATTCCTCTTCCCTTCCCCTTCTTTCCCTTTTTCATTTTCTTCTTCATCTTTCTCATCATCTTCTTTTTCCTCTTCCTTATCCTCATTCCAAAAGCTATAAGATGAATGAACCCGATGTACGCCTCCTCTTGCTTCGCTCAGAAACTCCTTGCCCCTCTCTATTGTAATTCTTCTTCTTCTTCCCGTTCCCTTTTCTGATCCTATTAGTAGGCCTGCCTATGTGAACAGTTTTGAGGGAACAAAACTAATAGGCTTTGCGATTTTGTGTCAAATTAAGACTTAAGAGCTATAAAACGGTTGCACTCGTTTTTCGTTGCACTGAACCGTCCACATAGAGAGTTTTAGATTCTTATATATGTATATGGATAAATATCCAGTCTCCTCATTCAAATTTCCCATGCAATGTTGAACGCTTTCAAAGTTTAGTTCAATTCACATTTGTGGCGAAAAAAAACTAATAAAACTAATCGAAAGAACTTGTGAAGTCTTCTGATTAAGTGTCCGATTCTATTTGTTAAAGGTTCTATGGGATTTATCTTGACGTTTTATCTGATGTAGCAACGTGTTTCGTGAAATCTTCTTTATATACATCTCTTTTTGCTCAATCGTTCGGTTTTTATACCTTAGATTACTTAAGGTTACTTGATCTAAACTCGAGGTGTTTCCAATGCGTTACAAAATTGAATATCCTCAATACTTCTTGAAAGAGTATACAACCTCCATTGCTTATTTCGTTGCAAGCTGCGTAATGAATGAAAATGAAAAACTGCGTAAGCGCAAAATTACATTTTGGCCATCATTAGATGTCCAATGGAGCAGGGGCGGGGGGCGTGGAGGGCGTGTGCCGCGGGTAAGCTTAAAATGCAATTGGTAACAAGCAAAAATGAAATGAAAATAACGCAACTATTTTCGCAAATCTAATGAGTGCCAAAATAACGCAAGTAATTCGCTATCTCCTTATCGTGATTCGCGCTATCTCTGTCTATTTGTTTCACTTCTCTTCTTCTTCTCTTGTGCAATGGCAATTTCCAATTTCATTTGAAGCTGGAAAATGCCCGTCATTCTTGTTGTTTAAGCAAAAACAAGCCACCACAATATCAGCACACAATTTTTTCGTTTCCTTTCGATGCGTTTTTTCGCACTTTTTTCCTCTTCTTACACATTTGCGGTCTGTACGGACCACCAACGAATGGCAGCGATAAGTAAAAACAGAAGAAGAAGAAAGAAAGGGGCGCTCCATGCTGCCAATAGTAAATCCGGAACCGTTCCTTGGGCATTTCATACATTTGCTAGCAGAGTGTACACATGTGCGATATGAAAAGTGACCAAAAACGCAGCAAAACCAAAAACATGCACTGAGAAAAATAGTGGGTACTAATAACAATAAGGCATAGTTTTGGTGAAATCAATCTTAATGAAGTTGGTAGGATTAATGCTCATCGAAAAAGCTGGCACGGTTGTACTATGCCTATTAGTAAGATACGCCCTAATTTTTCCGATTAGAAGCTTAGGATTAAAAGAAAGATCTTTTAAGAAACAACTACTTCATATTGTAGTAGTACAGCCTTCTTTCACTGGGAGACAATTTGTCGATAACAATAAATTTAGTTTGTCATAGCAATTGATTGTTGCCTTTCTAGTGTTTCTTTTCAAGACATTTTTGGCTAGCAATTGCCGGGCAACTGCCAGTGGAGAAGACTAATAGGTGCATATATAAGTCACTAATTGAATTATTATTGTCTTAGTAGTTAAGATATCTCGATACTAATCGATACTTACTTTTCATGTCTTGCATTTTAAACATTTAAAAAAATTTATTATCACACTTGGCAATTATGTTTGTTTAGGCAATTATCATGGTTAATGTCTTAGCAGTTAAGAGATCTCGATACTAATCGATACATTTCTTTTATCTCTTGCATTTTAAACATTTACAAAAATGTGTGACCAAACTTAGTAATAATGTTTGTTTTGGCAATTATCATGGTTAATTGCTTAGCATTTAAGCGATCTCGATACTTATCGATACTTTTCTTTCATCTGTTGCATTCTAATCGATACCTTTTTTTCATCTCTTGCATTTTCAACATTTAAAGAAATGTATGATCAAACTTGGTAATATTGTTTGTTTAGGCAATTTACGAGACTTTCGAAATAGCCATAATGAACACCATGTTCGCCTCTCTAGATATTCCAGATCAAAATTCACCAAAATCGTATTTTTATAAATACAATGTTTTCGGTACTGTTAAATCTTTACTTTGTATACTTAGCAGTCTTAGAGCATGAAAGTCTACACAAATCTGACCTACGACAGTATTTCTACAATGAATCGTTCTTGAGTTGGAATAGATTGAAATTCGAGGTCACTGGTTACGAAAATCGGTTTTTAGTGATTACAGTGTTTCCGGTGATTCAAATGTTTTGGTGTCTTCAATAGTGTTCAAAGGCGTAAAATTAGCGATAAATTTTGTCTACGACAGTTCTTGAGCTAAAGCGCAAAGAGTGGGAATCAAAACTTTCTTACTTCGAAGCGTTTCAAACGTTCAGTTAGAGAGAATCGCTTAAAAAAACTATAGAATAGTTGGGTTACAACTTTCTAATGCTTAATTCTCTCAGTGTAGAGCCAGAGTATGCATTATGTACATATGTATTACATGTTCTATGAGTTTTTTTTTTTGCTTGGCTAGGGGGTTCCCGTTGTCTGCCAGCTGTTGCCGCCAGTCACCCCTAACAACTCTAACCCTCAGCTAACCTTGCTTATGAGCTTTTTGGCCCTCATGTTGCCCTGCTTGGGGTTTGGTTATAGCCTTAGTCGTCTTAGCCCAGTCGCTTGGCTTTGTTTTGTTAACAATTTCTTGTCCTGTGCTTCTGTGTCTTGTGTCCTGTGTCTTGTTCATGGCGTTATTGCAGGGCGTTCTCCTTTTTTGGCCTGCAGCCGTTTTTTATTTATACAATATACTTATACGTTATACGCTGTTTTTTCTGTTTTTGTTTTCATTTTTTTTGTTTTTTTTTGTTTCTTTTTGTGTGTTCTTTATCGCATTCCTCTTTATCATCTGCGCTGCGTTATGTTGGCCTGTTTCGGTTGCATTATTTTCGCCTGATTAATTTTCGAGCGGTTCTGCTTGAATTCCATGGCATTTTCTCACGCGCTTCGCTCGACTGCCTTGAAGTCTGAAGTTCTCTGAACGGCTCACCGGCTGACTGGCTGACTTTGAGCCTTAATTGCATATTTCGAGCCTTAAACGTTATGGTTATTATGTGAAGGGTTTATTGTTGTTGGCCGAACTTATTAATTGTGTAATTTAGTTTTGGGCCAGGCGAAACATCATAAAAGTCTGTACATAATAACGGTAATTCATGCAAGAGCAAGTTTATGGTTTCTACTTTTGTATAGTTGTGGGGTTGAGGGTTTGTTTTGGCTAACGCTCTTGACGGGTTTTTGCATAATTTGTGTGGCATAAATTTCAAAATTGGCTTAGGGCTTGTTGACTAACGGTTTATCTAAGTTATATATATGTAATGCTCTTGCTTAACAACATTTGTGTTAAGCTCTTTGTTCCACAAGAAATGGCAAGCCTTTTATTAGTTGCTACTCTAGGTATACAGTAAGATAAATGTAGCGCCAAAATCCTTAAAATCTTGGCCATACTGAGCACAAAAGCAGCACAAACCAAACTAGTTTTATGAAAAGCGGAAGTTGCTTATAAACCCTCTAATAAACATTTGAACACTATATTCAATAATTTTCTTTCATTTTCAAATCAAAGAGGTGCATTAAGCAGAGGTACATGCAGCATTACGAGTCTACCCAAACTTAAGATCCAATGAATTTAAAAGTTAAAACCAAGGATTCAAACCGAAACTCATTTCGGATACGATTACGCTTACGGTAGCACCAGTACTTCTGATCCAGTAAATGGTTTTATTTCAATTTTTCCTCTTCAATAATATCGGTTTCGCGCAAGACAGTGCGTCTTTTAAGTCTTTATTTCCCGACTAGTATTAGCCTTGTCGTCGACATTTAACGACTTTATACACGCTCCCATAGCAGCCCAAAGAGAAGAGAAAACAATGTAGTTGCTGTTGTTTTTTATCTAACGTATAGTATAAAGTCCTTCAAATCAATTTTTACGTGTCTAAACCGCAACGTGTGCAGTTGAAACGTATATTCTGCAAACCGCAAGCTTTGTATCTCTCGAATGATAAAGGTTTCACCCAAAAAAGTAGCGTTATTGAGAAGCAATCGGTACCACACAGAATTTTAACTTTGCGTATATAAAGTTAATCAACTAGAAAAATTTCAAATTTTTAAATTTTAAACTTATTTTAAACGGTTTTATCCAATTCATTTGCAAATATTTGATAATTTCAACATTATTTCAACTATTCTACATGTTTTGAGTGCATTACATACAGTGAATTCCGAAAAAATTTTAATTTTTGAAAGCAATCAAATACATTTTTTTTTTCTCAATGAAATGAGTTCAAGGCATACTGTAGGGACATCTCTTCTTTACTGCTCGGTCGCATCGGTTTGACTTGCCGGTCGAGCTCGTTCCAAAGAAGTTCAATGGGATTGATATCTGTTAGTTGTGGCGCCCAATCCATGAATTCGAGCACACCCTTCTCCTCTTTCTTTTATGCATGGCACAGCTGAGAGGTATGAAGTTTTATAAGTATTTAAACCAATTAAACGAATGCCAGGTGGGATGGCGCTTCTTTGTAAGACTCGAAGGTAGTCCTCTTTTGAACAGTTCGCCGATGCCATTTTAGCTAAAGCAGCCCCAAATCATCACAAAACGTTCACCATGCTTGAATGATGGTGCGAAACATTGAGATTTATGGCGTTCACCAACTTTTCTATGGACATATTCTCGCCATTTGTTATTAAATCGATCAAATTTAGATTCGTTGGTCAGAGCACGGCACGGCTTGTCCAATCCTTGTGCTGTTGATCTCGAAAAGGATTTTTATCTGAGCAAAATTAGAAAATTTTCAAGCTGAGTTCAAACTTGTGGCCGTTAGTGTATAGATATTTGTGACTCTCTAAGGAGTCCGTTTTAGGCGATTTTAACGTAACATTTAGCGAAGTCTTTCTAAGAAGAAGATCAGGTCGCTTATTTCATAAATTACATTTAACTTCTGTTTTATTTGATATAAAAAAGTTTTTAAAATTCAAAAAGTATATATATGTTTTTCGGAAAGTAAAGTTCGTAAAGTAAAGTAAAATCTGTGCCGTTCGGATTTACACTTTGCAAGCCTTAAGAGCCAAATTCAATTGTTTTTTTGTAATTTGCGAAAAACTGTGTATAAATTTAATAAAGTTACGAACTTACCAGCCCCAAATTCAATCTTGACATCCTTCGAAAACATTACCACTATTGTGTTTACTTTATATGTTAAAAACTCCAACATTTGCTGGATTATGCAACACATGCAATTAGCTATTACTACATCGCTCAAACTTGGAAACTGCAAGAAATCTCTAGCTAACTGTTTTACTCGATTTTAGCCCAAAAAAAAAACTCGTATAAATTGGAGCAATGAAGCGCTGTCCATGCAGGATCTGTGTGTAAAATGGCTTTCCATGTAAAACTATTTTTGGTCTGCTGAAACTTTTGGCCTTGCCAAATAAGTTGGAACAGCACAGTGCACAAAAACAGCAGCAAAAACCCGCATCATCATCAACAAAATCAACAAGAAGAAATGTACTCAAGCTCAAAGTGCCGATATTCGTTGCTTTTAATTGCAATTCGATTTGAGTTTTAAATAAATTTATAGGCACAAAAAACAATAACACCACTATGAATGCTTTTTTCTGTGCTGGGTAGATATTTAAGGTATTTTTCAACACTTAACTGAACTCTATAGAATGCATGTTAATGTGAGTTGTGTGTGTTTGTATCTGTGAGCCGCATTGAAAACTTTGTCAGTTATCCTTGAAATGTTCAACATACTTTTTTCTTATTTTTTCTTTTGGGCAAATGGGCGGGAAGCCACTTCAATATTTGTACCTGCGGCAATGTATGTGTGTGTGTGTGTGGGTGTGTGTGTGGGTGTGTGTTGAAGCATTGATTGCCAACGGCAAATACAAGCAACACGGCAACGCCAAGCTTCAATATGTGTGTGTGTGTGTGTCTGTGTGTGTGTGTCTGTGTGTGTGTGTCTGTGTGTGTGTGTGTGTGTGTGTGTGTGTATGGCATTCATTAGCTATACGTAGCATAGCTCGAGGGGTCAAATTGGCATTTATGTGCGCAACATTTTAAGTAGGTTAGTTAAATTTGTAAACACCAAATATATACACTCCCGGCCAAAAGTTTGAGCTCACTTTGAAAATTTTCATTGTTTTCAATTTTTAAGATATTCTAAACGTTTTTATTCAGTTAGTTATACGAATATTGAATATTGGAATAGAACATTATTTCAACTATTCTACATTTTTTGAGTGCATTACATACTGTACACTAAACTCCGAAAAGAAACTTCGATTGTGGAAAGCCATTCATGTTGGCAAACTTTTAACAAGTTTTTGAAGCTTTATGAGTTCAAGGTTATTACAGGCATACTCTGCTTTACTGCTCGGCCGCATAGGTTTCACTTGCCGGTCAAGCTCGTCCCAAAGTAGTTCAATCGGATTGAAATCTGGTAATTGAGCACACCCATTTCTTCTTTCGACTTTAAATATACATGGTATAGTTAGAAGTATGTTTTGGGTCATTCTCTTGCTGAAATATGACGAAAAAACCTATTAAAACCAAGCCAGATGAGTCGGCGCTTCTTTGTTGGATTCGATGGTAGTCCTCTTTGTGCATCATTCCATGTATTTTAACCAGTTCACAGAACTTCTATCATGCTGGAATGATGGTGCGATGCATTGACATTTATGGCGTTCACCAAATCTTTTACGAACATATTTTCGCCGTTGCAACTCAAATTTTGATTCGTCGGTGCAGAGCACGGAATTTCATTGATCGAATCCTTGTACTGTTGAGCAAAGAGTTGTTATCTCAAAAGCTGTGTTTTCTTGGCAACATACCCAAAAAGACCACCTGTTCTGAGCAGAATTTGAAAAATATCATGTATTTATGTGTATAAGTTACGATTAAGAGATATGCTATTTATAAATTGACAGAAATTCGAAAATGTTTGCTATTGGCTTAGTTCACTTTTTGCAATGGCGACGACATGCTGATTTTCTTTTATGTGCTATGTAACGAAAATACATTATATTTAAGAATTATTTTCAATATTTCAAATTTAATAAAACGCAAGCTCTTTTGTCCTCAATCAATAATAATGTTAATGGGGACTAAAGCACTGCAACCTGTAAGATCTATTGTGCCCCTACTGAGCTTACAGCTCACCGGTCAGTTCTATCTCTTTAAAAAAATTAATTATAAGAGATGGTTCCAAACGGATCACATCGGTCGTCGAGATACTGTGTCCACCTAGCTTCGTCTCGCCAGGGCATCACACACAGCCTCCTCAAGTTCACAGAACCTGCAGGTACCGCAGCTGCTGATGACCAGCTTGCTCAAGTGACCTGTAAGTCTACAATGTCCAATAAACAAATCTGTTATAATTCTAATAGATTACTTTCCTAGCTGTGGCAGTTTCTTGAATCTGCTTAGGTTATAGGAGCCGAGTAATTGTTTGGCCTGTCTAAGGCATGGAATATTTATACAGTTAGCGGCTCGTCCTAGTCTTTCCTCTTCTCTTAGAAGTTGCTAGATGGTGTGTCTGCCAATGCCACAAAAAGGCACTGATCCTATCAATGGTTTCGTTGAGCTACGTTGTCCCAGAAGATCTAGTGCATCTTTTGCTACATTCGTGATGTGAGTCTGTGCACAGCGTCAAAAAACACATCCAACTGGCTTTGGATTCTGATTTGGTTTTGTTTATTGTTTTATTTTACTTGACTATATTTTACTTTTATATTATAAATCTTGAGTTTCTGATCACTTCTTGATATCAGTTGGTGCATATCATTTAATAGTTCACTCAACGGATTGGAGACTCAGATTAGATATTCATAAATATCGACTTAACTTCTCTTCTTCTCTTCAGACTCTATGAGTCTATAAAATCAATAAAACGCTATTTACAGCAATGATTATACTAATAAGAATATTTCTTATATTTCTTCTCTTGCAAATTCATAATCATTATTATTATTTTTCCCGCCCATCCATCAATTTCGCCATAAACCTACCTCCAAGCCCTTACACTACTTTAAGCTGCCACAAATCGCAGTTGTGCCTGAAAAACTTAATAGGAATTAGAGAATTTTCTTTGCGCTCTAATAATCAACATTCATATGTTCAATAATATAATTGCATAATAAAAATATAATGATAATTATTATTATTTCAGTGAGTGAGTTTTTTTACAATTGTACATTTAATCAAATGGCATGGAATTTTACAGTCATTGGTTTTGAAAATAGCTTTTACAAATGGCATTGACCTTAAAGTCGAATCAATCGTGTGTCCCACGCTGCCACGCCCACTAGACAGTGTAGGCATCGCATTACACAGCAACACACATACCGAAGCAGCTGCCAACTGTAATCCCCAAGCTTAAGGCTTTAGCCTCAAAGGTTCCACAGTAATTTACACGAAAAACCGCAGACAGCGCAGGGACACGCAGGGAGAGACAGAGATAGAGAGACAAAGGGAGAGAGATAGAGAGACGGAGACTGTTCTGACTTTTGTTTCAGTTTTGGCTTACACATTGGGTCTTAAGCCGGCTAGTTATTTGCTTTTTGCACGTTCTGCCCACACCTGGTACGGCCATTTTGCATGCAGGTTGCAACTTGTGGCATGCCTCAAAGGCTACAAACTCCACTAGATGCTAAAACATTTGGCATGTTCGCTTTGGCTATTTCAGCTTGTTTCTGTTAAGTGCACTGTTATAACTCACCTCTTTAACACGTACGACAAATTTCACTTGCAATTGTGGCGCTTGTTGTTGTTTTTGTTGCAGAACTTGCAACTTCACTTCACATGCAACGCAGTTGCATTTTAAGTGCACGTATCTGTAAGAAAAAACGAAGCATAGCAAGCATATGAGTAAGTGAGCTCCAACTGTGACGCTTTGTAAGCCAAGCAAAAGTATCTTTTACACATTTGCCACAAATGCTGTACACGCTCAGATAAGATAAAATAAAATTATAAAATTTAGTATGTGCACGAAAACCACAGCCGCAAACATTGCCACTGCCATTGTCAAAGAAATACGCCACGCCACATTCACATTGTATCTTAAAGATACAAAACAATTAAAGGCACGCCAGTGGCATTGTTGTCAACGCTTTGGCTGCTATTGTTGTTGTTGCTATCTTTATATGGTCGTCGCTGGTTTTTAACAAACGTTATTGATATTTTATGCAAATTCTACTTGAATCGCCGGCACAAGTTCATTAATTTCAATTTGATTTCCAATGACTACACAAAAATAAACTTGATTAGCTTTCTATAACTTTTTCTCTATAATCAAATGACTTTTAAATAATACGTGAGCACTCACATAAACTAACACTGAACGAAATACATTGCGCAATCAGATGGAAATCGTGTTAGGCGACTTTAATGAAAACGTTGGAAGAGAACGCATCTTTGGTCCTAATGTCGAGCAATCCACTATTCACGAAACCATCTCAAACAACGTTCTCAGGTTAATTGACTTCGCCGCAGCGCGAAATATGTTAGTCTGAAGTACCAGATTTCCGCATCCCGATATGCACAAGGCTATCGATTGCAACAGATTGATCATGTTGTGATTGCTGGAAGGCGTGCATCCAGTGTGCTTGATATTCTCGTACGTGCAGAGGGGTCAACATCAACTCTGCCCATCACCGTGTCGCAGCCAAGATTCGCGATCCAGCGCACAGCGAAAGCTGGACATCATAGAGCTGCAATCACAGCATACTGCTGAAGCCTTTTCCGCTCAACTCCCTGAGCAGCTCGCTCAACCTCCCTCAGAACCTGATAGCGCCGAGAGACTCTGGAAGCATATATCCCACTCCCTGCGTTCCACTGGATTCCAACTGCCACTGCCGAGGAACTAATGCTACGAGCAGGAGTGTCGCGAAGCCACTGCAGCAGAAGAGCGCTGCCTATGGAAAGACTTACGCGATCTGTGCGAGATTACTATAGGGAAATGAGTAAGATGGAGAGGCGCAATGGAGAGCAGGAAAAGCGTGAGCGAGAGGTGATCGTTATGTACAGGAGCAGGAACGACGTAAGGAAGTTCTCCCAAAAAGTTAAGAGTCTGGCCGAAGGATTTAGTACCGGAGCGTCTTCCTGTAGAGATGCAGAGGGAAATCTGGTAGCGGATGCACAGGGCGCACTGAGGTTGTGGAGTGAACACTTCTCTGGCTTGCTATTGGGCGATGCTGTGGATAATGCCGCTCCCGGAGTTTACTTCTCGAAACGCTCTCATCATAGACGACGGCGTGGATATACCGCCGCCTAGCTATGACGAAGTCAGGGTCGCAATCAAGCGGTTCAAGCACAACAAAGCTGCTGGCATAGATGACCCACCTTCTAAGTTGTTCAAGGCTGGAGGCAATGAGTTGGTAATATGCATGCGCCAGCTCTTTTGCAGAATATGGCTAGATGAGAGCATGCCCGATGATTGCAACCTTGAAGTACAATGCCCTGTGTTGGAGAAGGTGCGCGCAAAGCAGAGACGCCTGGAGGAGAGCTTTACATCAGGCCGTAACAAGGTAATGGGTTGTTATGGCCAGTTAAGAAAGGAAGAACGAAATATATCAAAAAATGTTACTCTAAGCACAAAGACTCAAAAGTTAATCTATAAAGTCGCAATATTCATTTGAGATTGAGCCAACTTATAAATCTACAACTAGTTTAAGTAATAACACTAAAGCTCGTAGGTGGCACTAGTTTTTCTCAGTGCATTTGTAGACAACAGACAGACTCTCTGCGCTGATTCATCAAGCTGTGGCAAATGCTTACTTGTAGATATTAAATCCTATGCATATAAAACAAGAATATTTGCAACTTTTAGTTTTAGCTTTATTTTCATGCAACTTTTATGCGGTTTTCTGTCCGATGCAACTATGCAATTTTTGCTGTCGTTTACTGCACTTTTTCATTTACTTTTGACTTGAATTTTTTCTCTTTTTGCAACTTACTTAGTTGAGATTGTTTTTAAGCCAAGTGAGATGACATATGTTTTATTTGAGATATGTGTAGTTGATGCACACGATGTGATGTTTTTTTATACTATATTTTATTGTGGTTTAAGTTTAGTATACGTTTGGCTCAAAAGCAGGGCATTTGATGGTAGAGATGAGAAACGTTAAGCCGCAGTTAACAACATAAATGTAAAGGTCTGAATACAAGTTAGTTACAAAAATACATTGTAACTCACTAAATTACCAAGTAGTTTGCAGATAAGTCAACTTAAGAATTTATGTATTGAAACATTGCAAGCATCATTTCATTGCATTCGTTGGAAAAACTATAATAAAATATGGTTCGTGCGGTGTACGGGTTTCTAAAACTCGAGAACCACATTTTTGGACCATATATATTTGTTTGTTATGCAGGAATGTTTCTCTTCAGTTTGTGTCCGGTAGGTGTTGTGGATCAGCAATATTCTTAAGTTCTTATATAATGGGCTAGCATTTTAATGTGTTTACAATTCACAACGTTGATTTCACTCTGAAATTTGATTAGGAGACAGCCCAGAAGAGGAAACATTGACACGAGCCACTCGACGCGATAGTCATTGCGAAAATTTAACACCAGAACAACGTTTCCAAAGTATGTTAGATCTTACAAATCCCACCACCAGAGCCACTAAAAAAACTAATAGATGGCAACACCGCCGAATCCAAAATATTTTTGAGCAGATTGGCGACCGAGCGTCCAGTTGGTGAAGCAAAACAAAATAAAGCCCGGTTAGCTAGTAGCAAATATCATCTACTTATTTTCTATAATCCGCTTGTCGTATGAGGCGACAACTGGGTTTTTTCGAGACCAGTAGAGCTACCCCAGGCCTTAAAAGCGTTATAGCTATAGCTTTGCGAAAAAAAATCGCAATCTCTTGAACTCCTAAATAAAAGGGTAAGAGTGGTACTAAATGATGCAACTGGAGAGATAGACCAAAAAAATGGTTTGCACCCTGCGCATAACCTCGACAGTAGGAAAAAGCGCTGTTGTTCGAGTGCATAACCACAAATATTTCGTAATCCTGACGTGACGGGTCAATTCTAAGCCCGGATTCGAATTCTACGCAGCAAATTACTTCGGACACGGCCCTAGCTTTCCAACAACCGACATGACCCCGGTAGACCTGTGTTATGGGACGATGATGAGAATTATGCCTCTTCCGGAGTTAACTTCTCAACGTTCATAGTCAAAGATTGTGTGTATATAAAGTCTTCTATCCATGACGAAGTAAATGTCGCAATCAAGAAGCTCCAGTTGTTTAAGACTGCTGTCATATGGTTGGTGGGGTGCAGTACCAGCTCTTTTGCCAAATATGGCAATATATGAAAGCATGCAACTTGGTGTCAACTCACCTGTTCTCAAGCAGTGTGACGCTATAGTTGCTCGCATACGAAGTTGATAGAGAGATCAGTTAGATGTTACTTAGGTCTCAGCAGGCAAATGAGTAGTAGAGACCACTCTCGCCAGACGAAACTAAAACTCTATGACGTTTATCCTTCCCCTTTTGCTTTATGGCGCCGAAGCATGGGTAATGACGCAGATTGATAAAAGTGCCCTTGAAACTATCGATAGTGGTGCCATTCGATATTTTCGATAGTTTCAAGAAAAATATTCGATTGTAACGATAGTGCCATCGTTTCGAAAAGCTTCGATACTATCGGTAGTGCAAAAAAGATAGTGATACACAATGGGAATAAGTCTATGTATCAATAACACTATCGATAGTTTTGCAGCTCTATTCGGTAGTCGTCGCCAACGCGTGAAGAGTCATTAATATAACGAAGTAATTACCACTCAAAGATTTCAAGAATTTAATTTGACCAACTCTATGCGTATAGTTGATGAAGCCTCTTTGACAAAGGTCTTCAATTCCAATGTTAAAGGATGGCGATGTGTCTATGTTGGAAGGACCGGGTAGAGGGAGCAACTACCTTTGGCTTCACCAAGTGGAAAAGCGGTGCGCGAAGCAGAGGCGCCTGGAGAAGTGACCCACAACAGGCTGTAACCAAGTAACGGGTGTTTACGATATGAAATTCGTGCGGCAGCTTGGTTTGAGTATAAGAAATCAAAACCTAGACCTGCGCTGCCGGAGGTTTCAGACGCTTACATATATGCATATTGATCTTCTCACGCTTACGCTTTGCCTGCACAATTTCTGCCTTGTTATCATGTCAGTAAACGTATAATTAAAGTTTGCACAGTTTAATTGCGAGATTATGACATAATATCCCTTTTCACATCAAATCCATAAACTGTAAAGTCTATTACAAACCTATTCAGTTATCTATAAAGTCAGCAACTACATTTAAAAGCTATTATATTTAGCAAAACACATTTAACAACAAATGGCAGAAGGTTTGAATTACTGTAAGTAATAGATACATTTTGTGCATCTATAGGATATTCTAAAGCAACATGTAATTAGAGAAAATATTGCGATAAACTTAGAGGCTGCCATTCTGGTTGCCATACGAACAGATACATACACACATTCAAACTGGATTGCACATTACATTTACGGATTGTTGATATTTGTAGTTGTTATCGCTTCTATTGAGGTTTGACTTTGCAACTGTTTGTGGCCAAGTTGTGCAACTGTTGTGCTGACCTGTAAGCAGAAAGGAAAGCAACCGCAAATTGCTTTTGCCTGACCTAAACTGACCTCCTGCTGAGCTAATGGCGAAACTCTTAACTTTTGATGTCAATTATAATGTAGATGATGACGATGCTTCTGACAATGTTGATGACGATATTAATGATGATCTCAATCGTGATGATGATGCTGTTGCTGTTCATAGATTCGACCTAAAAGCATTCATAGTATAAGAGCGTAGTAGAGATTTGTGCAGTAAGAAGTAATTTATTTGGCAAAAGAGGGTACAGAGTATGCCACTAGGCAACGTTCCGACTTTCAAAATCAAATGTGTTAAAACTGTGACACTAACTTAAATTATAAACTGCCTAAGCCACAAACCAACGCACAAACACTGAACCTGTAATTTGCCAGCAACTAGCAAGTTTTGAGCGTATCTGTGAGATACACATGCTACAGATAAGGTAAGCTATGTGTGTTATTAAAATATTTTTTGCACATAAATTATGCAAAATGCTCGGAAAATGTATGCCAAATATTTGCCTGGTGAAAGTGTTGAGTGCTTGTGGCTGGGCAAGAAGGTATTTCCCTCATATCGCATACGCCAAACTTGTCCCTATGCCATAGTTAGTTGTCAACTAAAGTTAGTTTGTAAAGAGCGGCGCACAAAAAGCTAGCTAAAAAGTTGCTGTTGTTGCATCAGTTTGTTGCAGATTAAGTCTTGTTTGTAGTTAGCAGTTGCTGGCAGTGTGTGAAAACTTTTAATTTGTGCGTAGTGCAAGTAAATGAAAAATGGCATAAATAAAGTTCACTACTATTCCAAGCAGATGGCTTTGTCTGGCGGTTGGCTAGGATACTCCAATATCATGAATTTAAAGGGCGTGAAAATGGAGGTTGAATAAAACTTTGCGAGCACAAAAGATGCATAACATAAATTAAGTAATTGGAATCACGCTAAAGTAATTGGACTTTTGACAGCATCCAATCTCAATCCTTCGGTTTAATATCTCTTTCTACCGAGTTTCAGATCATGTTCACATAATACTCCTACTTAATAGTAATAGTAGTCCCCCGTGTAGTGAGCGGGTTGAAGAATACCACCTCAGCAGGTCAAAGCTTGTCGTATGAGGCGACTAACAACGACACTGGGTTCTTTCAAGACCAGTAGAGGAGACCCTAGGCCTTAAAAGGGTTGTGCGTAGGGTTTGGGATCCACCATGTAAAACACCAATTTTAATGAAAGAAATAAATCAGACCGCAGCCCGGTGCCGAGTTGTTATGGCCACTTAAGAAGAAGAGTAATAGTAGTAGGGGGCTCCGCTCGCCAACCCGAGTGACTCTCTGGAGGTGGAGCATTCATCTTTCCGTCCCCATTCCTCTTTTTCTTCTTCTTGCCTTTAATATTCTTGTCTTGTCCACCAAAATAAGATTTTTCCTCCTTCTCTTCCCACTTCCTCATCCTCATATCATAAGCTGATCATAAATGACGTCAGCAAAATTTTCAAGATTTTGAACATTAGTTTCTTCATCCATGCACACAAGATGTCCTAGCCAGCGAAGCCGCTGGATCTTATTTGCTTGGTTATGTCAATGTCATCGTAGAGTTCATATAGTTCGTCGTTTCATCGTATGCGGTTGTCGTTGCCAACTCATTTTCTAAGTTTCACTAAACCGTTTATACTTTGGAAACGTTGAAACTCGGCAAGCGGCTCGAGTATTTCTGTCAAAGTTTCTTCTTCTAGACTGTCTCCTAATCAAATTTAAGAATAAAGTGTTTACCTAATTAAAGTTGTGAATTGTAAACACATTAAAATACTAGCCTACTATATAAGCATAAACAATATTGCTAATCCTGACCACCTACCGGACACAAACTAAAGACAAACCTTCCTGCAGACCAAACGAATACATGGTCCAAATATGAAGTCATTTGGTTCAGTTGTTCTCGAGTTTTATTAACGCGTACCCTGCACGAACGAACCTTCAAACCTTTCAATGAAATTCGAATTCCTTTGCTAACATATGTTCCCACTACCAGCACTTCAAATTTATGATAATTTTAAAAATCTTTTTTCACTCGCTAAATATTTGGTAGCATTCTCGTGTCTTTTGCATCAAAGTCGTAGTCTACGTACAATTTATCGATGGAGAGATAGTGAAGTTCTTAGTGCCCAAAAGCAAACGCAATATTGGGTATACAGATACCAAAATGTAGAGGTAAACATATTCATTATGTTGATAGAAATGACACGTTTTTAAGCAGGATTGTTCATCTCTAGATGAGTTTCCCTCAAATTTGTTTTGAAATCTTTTGAAAATCCATCGCTCAAATGCTATCGGTCTATGTCAAGCATATCGATTGATTAATTTAGGCTAAAAGATACATAACTGGCAGACACACACACATCCACATTTGCGTGACATATATACCAATATTATTCAACCGATTAGATAGTTCCATTAACTCCGTTTTATTTTACCTCATTTTATAGCAAACTTTATCTTATCTCTGCATAGCACATCATCAAATAATAAAGGAGAAATGTATGATAAAAAAATGAGAAGAAAAAAACTAAATTTCAATTAAGAGTCTGTCTGCAACAGGCAAAGGCATGTAGAACGTTGCTAAGCTTTGCTCTGCTGCGTCTCTGCCCCGCTCTTTGCCCAGCTTTACTTGCCTCAACTGGAGTCGACTCGGCTTAAAGTTGACAATTAAAAAGTTTGGTGCATTGTTTCAGTACATGTTGTAGTTGTTGCTTTGCCGTTGCTTGCTGTCTAAATGAGTTTTTGCGTCAACAAAGAAAAGCAAACAAACAAACAAACAAGCATGCAAACCGGCTCTTTGGTAATGCGTACAGAAAAAAGTTTGCTAGCAAACTAAAAGTAAAAACTGGGCAAATTAGTTAAGTTTTTAATTTAGTGCGATTTGAATTCTTCTATATGTATATATAGTATTGGTTTTCTAATTTGACGAGTTTCTTCCAAATTAAAATTGTGTCAACAAGTTGTTGTCAATTCTTAGATAGATTTCATTAAAGTAAAATTTGCCAATAAAGTGCAAGAGAAAGACGCAGGCACAGCGCCGTTTTTGACATCATTAACGCATCTCTTCAGAAGAAAATAAGTAATAGGACGCATTTTAGCTTGTTGTGAATTGCTGTAACGTTCCTAGTAGCTCTTGATTTTAATTTACTGTAAATCTTTTGGTAGGATTCTTGAAGTTTTGCTTGTTTGACGTTGACTCTTTACTGCAGATTTTAGGGAATTTATCAGGAATCGGCAATGACAGCAAAGCAGTTGCATGAACAGCGAAGGAAAATGTTCGTTAACATGCACAGATGTATAACAACCCGTTATCGGGTTACGGCCTTATGTAAACACATTCTTTCATTGGAATTGTGGTTTTACGTGGTGGGTGCCAAGCCCTACGCACAACCCCTTTAAGGCCTGGGGTAGCTCTACTGGTCTCCAAAGAACCCAGCGTCATTGTTAGTTGTCTCATACGACAAGCTTTGACCTGTTGAGGTGGTATTCTCTAACCCGCTCACCACACATGTATGCTTTTTGTTAAAATTTGCCAACGTCTTTGCTGCCGCTGCGTATCCCTGCTTTAGAGTGTTCCAGTGCGTTGTACTCTCTACTCTATCTTCACTTTAGTTGAGTTAAAATGTGGAAAATATTGATTCCAGGAGTATTCAAAGTGTTGGAATTCTCGCTATACTTGGCTGAAGTCATGTCGCAAGCCTAACGCTCCGAGAAATCCAAATTCTGGGGTACACATTTTACTCACTGAGTTTACAGATAAAGCTTAAAACTTTCAATGGAGGCGTTTGAGTCGTTTGAATATTGCGCAACTCCAATAACGTATTTCTTTTTAATTTTAAGCATTTCTTAACGTTCAAAACAATTGATATTCGAGTTTGAGCATACTATTAGCCGGCACTGTGTACAAATGCTTGCTGATAAAGTGTAAGAAAAAGACTCGAGCAACGCAGAGGGTCAAGCGAGTGGGCGACAACGGTGACGGTGACGCTGAAGTTGACGCTGACGGCGACGTATGAAGGTAGCGCAGCAAGCACGCCAAATTACAAAGAGCAGACAACGGCTGACGGCAGCCGCGACGGCAACGGTGACGGCGACTACGAAACGAGCCAAAGCCAGAATAACAAGACATGGGTCGGAGCAGCGTAGGCGAGGGGCGCGCGCAGACAGCAGGCAGACAAAGCCAAAGCCAACACAACCCAGCGGACCAAACACTCGTTTATGATATCGCATACGAGTTAAATGCGAGACTCAAGCAGACAAAACGCACGTTTTTAGATGCGTAAAAGATTCATGTGTCGTTCAGTTTGTGGCGGTAAAAGCTATTGCCTACGTGTGTCGCAAGAAATTGCGACATCTTTTTTGACTCGTTAGAAATATCAGAAAAGTCTCGCAAAAGGCTCGCTAACCGTATCTCTTGCGAGTTAACTCATGCACACACTCACATATGCACATGGTGCTTATTGAACGCTGCGACTGCGCTGCTTACTGAAGCTGCTGCTGCTGCTGCCGCTACTTCTTTTGGCCAACGCGCGCCGCCAAAACTGGTTTCCTGTCTTTACTTTACTGATTTTTTTTTTTGCTTACTTATTTAGCTTATTGCCTTCTTTCTGCGCTGCTCTTCTGTATTGTGTTTCTTTCTTCCAATATTTGTGTTGTTTTTGTTGCGAAATACTGGTCTGCGCACTCTTCTTGTTAGCTCATCGACAGAATGCACTTAATTAATGTAATAACAAAAGCAGCATTGATACGCTGCACACACACACACACACACACACACACACGCACAGAAACAATCAGCTACACAAATACGGTCACACCAACACAAATGCTAAACACGGCGTTAATGACAAAGAACCGGAGAGCGTTTCAATTGGCGCGCGCTTTGCTCTTAACAACACACTGACGTAGGCGACGGTAAAAACGCATCGGAAAAACTTGCTGCCCGGCATACGCGACACTTACAGCACGACGTCTTTACGACACAAAGTTTATAAACAAACTGCGTCGGCTTGCAGCTTGCTTGGCCGACGTCGCTGTTGCTTGCCATAATGCTTTTTGGTTGTTCGATGTGGTTCGACTGCCAACGCGTCGCTGTCGCATCGGTTTGACGCCTGTTACCGGCAGCCAATACAAACTTGTTGTACTTCGAACACGTTCGAAGCTTTGTGTTGGCTGCGTGTGCGTGCATGTGTGGGTGGCTGGCATGAGATAGCACAAGTTGCACCGTGGCACCGAAAAGCATTGAAATTAGATTTGTTCCGAAACGTATCGGTTATCCTTATGAACTTTATGAACTTATTTTACTAAAAATTGCTCATTATGCGCACTTGTGGCGAACCTGTGCTTCATGCGGGCTTGAGCTCAAGCTCAAAGACACGAATATAAATGGTACGTTAAAGCTAGACAAAGCTATGACGAAATAAACAGTTGGTAACCAACACAGGCTTTTACGCACGGTTATCAAATCAACCGAAATTAGCTAGATCAAATTTATACAAAAAATAAAAATAAAAAAAACAATTTTTTAAAATTTATTTACTCTTATTATTCCTCTGGCGAACCAAATATAGCGACTAGAGTGCTCAAATTCATAGGATACATCGCCAAATCGCCGGAAAAGTTGTCAGCGTGCTTAAGTCTTCGAGATGAACAGTAACTCAGCCGACCTTGACTCGATTATAACGGGCAACAAATTCACGATTTTTTTTCGAAATTCGAACTTTTTCTTACAGTTTATCCTAAGGTTTCCGAGCAATATGAGATTTGCTGATTTTGCATTCTCTTCTTCTTCTTAACTGGCCGTAACAACCCTTTACCGGGTCACGGCCTTATGTATGTATTTCATTGGGACTGGGGTCTTACATGGTGTGCCAAAACCCTACGCACAACCGTTTTAAGGCCTGAGGTGGCTCTACTGGTCTCAAAAGAATCCTGTGTCATTATAAGCTTTGACCTGCTGAGGTGGTATTCTTTAACCCGCTCACCACACGGGGGATTCTCGAAATATAGAATATAATAATTCGAAAATCGTACTAGAATATTCAAAAGGGTTGTCGGTTACGAAATCAACGTCGCAATATTACCGAAAAACAAATGAGTCCAAGGACTAGTCTATAACCGTGGGCAGTTGAAGTCGAAGTTTTCTATAGCTTGTTTTATTAATAGTTATGTAGCATTTCAGCCAATTTTCTGGACATTAGCTGTATTTTGTGAATTTATGCCAAAAACACGATAATGTCGACCAATGTGCAGCGGAACTATTCTAATGATAAATTGTACAGAAACAAATCACAGCTGCACCACTATGCGAGGGCAAACTATTGTGCCAACCTACGCGCAAGCTTACAGCATGTTTGATGCGGCGCATTGACTTTGACGCCTATTGAACTGCAACTGCAACATGTGTCAACAATTTGCTGGCTTTGTTATTGTTGTTTACTTATTTTTTGTGTGTTACCGTGTTGCTTTTGACATTTTTCTTTTGCATTTCTTTATGTTTAAGTTTTCCTTTTTTTTTTTTTTGAATTTGTGTTAATTTTATGTGCTGCCGGCTGTCACGCAGTTGTTGTTGTTGTCGTTGCGCGCGTTAAGTCAATTTAAAGGTTTATTTGAATTTCATTTTTAGTTTTTCTTCTTCTTTTTTTTTGAGTTTTTGGCTCTCTTTGTCGTTGTTGTTGTCGCATTTATAAACTGTTGTTGTTGTTGTCGTTGCCCAAATTTTAACGTTATTTTTAGTATCGGGAGAGTCCGCCATTACGAATATTGACTATTTTGTTATGTGCTCTTAAGAGTTTTTGGGCTCGGAGACCAAAATTACGTTCAACCTTCCGAGTTTTATGCTAATGGGCAAGTTTTGTGTCCATGCATAATGAGCACTCTATAAACAGACTTACTTAGGATTTATTGGAAAAAATGGCTTACACACACATACAGTTACACGTACAGTAGATACTGAAAAAGTACAACTTGTAGATAAACGAAATAAACAGTTGGTAACCAACTCAGGCTTTTCCGCACGTTTATCAAAACAACCGAAATTAGCTAGGAGAAATTTAAACAACAAAAAAAAATCCGAAATTTATTTACGCTTATTATTCATCTGGAGACACAACTATAGCGACTAGAGTGCTCAAATGCAATAGGAAACTTGTCAGAGTGCTTAAATCGCCGAAAAACATAAAATTAGAGATTTTTGTTTTTTGACCAATCGCAATACATTTTTGCGGAAAAGTAACAGTTGGTAACGAACTCAGGCTTTTCCGCACGTTCATCAAAACAACCGAAATTAGCTTGGAGAAATTTAAACAACAAAAAAATGAAAAAAAAAATACGAAAATTATTTACGCTTATTATTCCTCTGGCGACCCAACTATAGCGACTAGAGTGCTCAAATTCAACAGGAAACTCTTGGAAGACATGCCCAACACGATAGAAAAAAATTGTATGCAGACAGTCGGGACGGTGCCCGACAGTGGAATTCCCTGTACCCTTTTTTTCCCCATAAGCACTAAATCCAGCATACGGTAAAATGGGAACGAAGGTATTTTCTTTTATGCCTCTTTTTACAAGTTTAATACGACTGTAAGCATTTTCTATATATTTGGGGGTGTGGCAGTAATTAAGGTAAATTGATTACTGGGGAAGAGGGTTCTATTGAAAAAAGATGGATACATTTTTAACGATTAGGGTCACACGAGTCTCCGCACCAAATTTTGTAACTCTAGCGCACATGTATCCATATCTATATGCAGTGCAATTTTGGCACAGTTTATTGGCGAGGGACTGAAATAAGCATATTTTTGACTATAACTTTTGATGTATTTATTCGATTTCGATCATTTTTGAAACGTAGATGCACATAAACACGACGCACCTCTGTCGAGTTTCGAGATGATAGATTGAAGGGAGCGGCTGTAAACCGCAAAAATATGTCACAGGGGAAGGGGCCAAGATATCGACGTGATTCGACAAACTTCATCTTTTCGGTGTAAATGCGAATCTTTTGGTAAATTTTTGTGCCTCTACCTCTTATGGTGTCTGATATCTAGACGTTCATACGGAAGGACGGACAGACGCACATGTCTATATCGACTCGACTATTGCTCCTGACCATTTTTGCCCATGGAACATATGGTCTGCCACGCCTCCTTATGCCTGTTGCATACATTGCACAAGCCCATAATACTCTTTTACACTTTGTGTACAGGGTATAATAAGGCTCTGCTTCTATAACTAAGCTGTTCGCACTGGCGAGCGTCTACTGTAAGCACATATGTATATATTATGTTTCCTTGTCTGTGAACTTTGCCTGTTGCTTGTTTGTTCAGTTTGTCGTTTTGTTTGTGTTTATGCTTTTGCTTGTGTGTTTGTGTTAAAATTGTTTGTGCAAACAAATAAGAAATTAATTTTGATATGAATTATGCATGCTTTGTCGAGCAGACAACTTGTTGGGACAATTTGATTTCAATAAATTCGCCTCAAAACGATAAATACAATTTCAACCTTGAGCACTTATGTTTGTGGGTGCCACATACATATATGAATGTCTGCATGCGTTTGTTGAAAATCACTATAATTTAGGTAGTCAACAAGCCAATATGCAATTACAGCGTAGCACATCAGTACACATGAAATTACGCATACGCATCATGTGCGCAACAAATGCAATTCGAAATTGCATTCGTGCTGTCATTGAAATATGCAATTAAAGTTTCAATCATTTACAGCTACGCATCGGATTTGTGGCCCACAGTAAACATTTGTGTCACCGCCAGGTGCGGGTGCCCGGTGATTGATGCATTAAATTGGATCTATTGAGACGAAGTTGCAGCTGACGATGTAGTGGGAGCTGGAATGGCTATTGAGCTATGGTGGGGCCAATATAGCGCCAAACTTAGGACTGAAAATGATTTGTGCCTTTGACCTGCATGCTATTGCTGCAAGGCTACAAATTGAAAGCAATCAGCAAAGACACAAACCACAAACAAAAGGTAACAGACGACGATTGTTTAGAACGTTGGTTGCGGGCAGAACAAACTAGCCCGCTGCAGTTGGTCGAACAGCTTACAAGCATGCAACACCGTTAATGATGCCACAGACGTTGGCAATGCACACACACACACACACACACACACACACACACACACACACACACACACACAAATACAAACACAGTCACACACGTGAGTGTGGCAAGCGCAGTCATGCAGCTTGATTGGCCACAGACAATGGCAACATGACAGAAGAAACTTCGTATAACTAAGTACCAGAAATTTCAAGAGTTAGTTTAAGTTTCACAAAGTTAGTTAAAAGCGTCGACACAACTCAAGCTCGAAGCTAAAAAGTTAGGCAACATCGTTATCCGATACTAAGCTGCTTAAAAAAAAAACATTATCGATTATTTGTTTTTGTCATGCTGATTAAAATAAGCCTTCTTTTCGTCATTCTTAAAGTTAGACCAAAAGTCCCATCATAACGGTAGTTGTTGGTATATCAGGTAACCGAACCGAAACCTGGGGCTAACCAGAGAAATTTGATTTAAGACTTATAACCGAACCAAATCTTACATTTTCTTTTCATTTTGGTAGGACAAGGTGAAGCTCTCTGATCCCTGTCCATACCTTTACCAAGTTGAAGCACAAACTCCACGTGGTGCCTCCTATTTAGCTGCTTTAATTACCACTAGGAGTTAGGACAGTGAGCTAACGAGCGTAACGAGCGTCCTGGCCTGTCCAGGACTTGAAGAGGGTTTCGGATCCATCGCGTAAAGCGGAAAAGTGCTCTACATTAAGCTGATACCCGGCAACGGGTTGTTATTGCCTGTCAAGAAAAATACTTTATGTATATCTGTTGAAATTAAAAAAACAGCTTATGACGAAATAGAAGAATATTCCATGAATTTTGTCTTCAACTTTTGAAAACGGTGACTTCCGTCTTCTCTGGATCGATGGTGATTAACGGGGTCAAAGTTCAAATAAGTAGTAAGGAACATGAGATAAGATATGCTGGAATATCATATTACACCAAGTGTTGTTAATATCATATGCATAGGCAAGTAAATGGACCCTTCTTCTTCTTTTTCTTCTTGACTGGCCATAACAACCCGTTACCGGGTTATAGCCTCAAGTAAAGTTCTCCTCCAAGCGTCTCTCCTTTGAGCGCGTCTTTTCCAATTATTGATACCAAATGTAGCTAGTGTACTCTCTACCTGGTCCTTCCAACGGATATATGGTCTGCCTCTTCGCCGCAGGAGCTTCTTCATCAATACGCAAAACATGAACTACCCAGCGGAGCCGCTGCATCTTAATTTGCTTGACTATGTCAATGTCGTAGAGTTCATAGTGTTCGTCGTTCCATCGTATGCGGTAGTCGTTGTCAACGCGTAGAGAACCAAAGGTCTTCAGCGCCATAAAGCAAAACGGGAATGATGAGCGTCTTGTAGAATGTTAGCTTCGTCTGGCGGGAGTGGTCTCTACCACTCATTTGCGTATTGAGTGATTGTGACATGGTTTTTCATTATGACGGTGGTGCCAAGATAACCAAAATCCTTTACAAAATCAAAAGTATAGTTTTCAACATCAATCTGAGAGTCCACCCGCGGTATATCTCTTCTCGAAGAAAGCATATCTGCGCTTGGCAGATTATCTTTCAATAGGCGCAAAGGCTCCGGTAATATCGATATTAACTGCGTATGCAAGCAACTGGACACATTTATAGAATACAGTCCCGTTCCGATGTACTTCTACTTTTTGCAACATCTCCAACAAAAGGTTGAAGAGGACGCAGGAAGAAACGCATTGTCTGCAGGCTTGCTTGGTATCAAAAGAAGAAGAAGCTCTTTCCTACAGTGAGCAAATGGATCCTCTTTTTGAAAATTTTCCCATTTCGATATGCTACCGCCTTTCGCAAAACACTTTCTATAACAAAGTAGAAGGGTCACAGAAATGAGCATCAACTTGTCTGAAGCTTTGCGTTGTGAAGCTGCCATTTTTCGAGTTGGCCGCAAGTTGTCTGGATCACCAAAATTTTATGTATCTAAACAAGAGAGAAAATTGTCATTAAAACGAATATTGTTAACATACAATTTTAAATGCCAACAAAGTAGCTGTAAGTCCACCGGCATTATGTGATGCCACAAAATAGCAAACTGTTTTTTGCATAAAATAACACAAAAGTTCAGTCACATTGCGTATACATAATATTACTCATACGCCATATATGCAACGTCCCTCTATTAACCAGTTTAATTTAAATAATTTATTACTGGCCCAGCCTAATTAGTCGCTGCCATTTACAGTTATTGGCATTAGGCCGCCATGTTGCAACTGATAATATTGTCCAATATGTGGCAAAGGCGGCGCCAGTTGTTTTTGTAGATTTTGTTGCAGGCGCCGTTTAGTGTCACGAATTTTCAATGTGATTTATGGCCTAAGGCGATAAATGCAAATGCAGTCATAGTAATATTTATATTTATGCAGTTATATTTTAACCCTTTGTTGGCCATTATGCGCGTGTATGCGTGTGTGTGCGAATTAGTGCATTATGTGTAATAATTTGGCACAAAAATGTGGCACTAATGAGCGCGGCAGTTACTGTGCTAGTTGGCGACATAAATCTATCAAAGTGCACTGCGCGAAAAAAGATTTTAAAAAACTGAGAATAATTAAAGGATCTTGCAGTGCGCAGAATTTTGAATACCCTTTAAAACAAATTCTATTATATAAAAAAGGCGAAGGAAAAATTTGTTCACCCTTTATCACCAACTATATGCCAACATATATGGGTGAAACTTATACCATTGTGTAAGGAATTTTTATAAGAAGTGCAGAATGCTACGTTGGTCTCAGGCAAATGAGTGATTGGCGCAGTCTGATGAAAATGAGTGTTTTAGCGGAAAGTACTCCGTTTACGCGTTGGCAACGACTGCCGCATCATATGGAACGACGATCGCTATGAGCTCCTCTATGACATTGACATCGATAAGCGATCCAGCGGTTCCGCTGGCTAGCTTATGTCGTGCGTATGGATGAAGAAGTCTTCAATGTGGCTGTTGAAGGGAGTCGACAAAGGGGCAGAGCATGCCTTCGCTGGCCGGAACGGGTAGTGAGCACACTAGCTACCTTTGGTATCACCAATTGGGGAAGGTATTCGCAAAACAGAGACGCCTGCCAGGCCGTTATCCGGTAACTGTTTGAAATCGGGTTAATCCTGGAGGATCCTGCTTTACAACAGAAAATAACACGGTAACGAGTTGTAATGGCCAGAAGAAGAATAACGTGCTCCCTACGATAACATTATGTACAGTTAAGTTTCTGCAAATATATTGAGAAAATGCTATCTAAACTTTAGGTAAACTCTTTGTTAGAGTAACTAAAGCTACTTCAGATGCGAACGCATGTCTGCAACACCCTTAATGAGCCTCCAAAGCGCATTTTTTGTTAAACCATGATGCGGGCATACAGTTTTTTTCAATCATAAATTAAAATAATCCGCTTAAACGATAAAACAGACTAAGTGAGTGAGACAGATAGAGAAGAGCAGAGCGGAAAGCTAAGCTGCCCATTGGCAACCCTTAAGTGCGTTCAAGCAAAACAACCAAGAAAGTGTGACCATTTCTTTCCTTTCCGCCGCTTTATTATTTGATTTTATTGTATTTTCGGACTTACTTTGCTAATGCGACGTTATAAAATTTAATTTTGCGTAATTAATGTAACTCTCGGACAGGATTTTTGAAAAAAAAAACATGACCAAAAGCAGCAGCATTAATATATTTTTGGGTGCCCAAAACAACAACAACAACAAGAGCAGAAGTTGGGCTCGTTTAAGGCATGCATGAGTGATTTTTATTTGAAACCCTTTTCGGTTTTGTCTGGCAGCTCGACACAAACACACGCATGTATTCAAATCGCGGTCGCTCACACACACACACACAACCACACACAACCACACACAACCACACACAACCGCACACAAGCACACTCGTGCACATACGCAATCAAATGTCAAAAACTAAAAATGTATGGCAACTTTGTCACCTGCAGGTCGTTAACCAAACAGCCGACCAAACAAACAAAAACAAGCTACAAAAAAAACAACCAAAAACGCCCAAAAGGATTTAATCATCGCGCACCAAGCAGGCCTCTATGTCCGGGTGTGTGGATGAGCAACCAGTCAAACTGGTAACCAACTAGTACCTAACTGGCTTATGTTCCATAACTAAATAGCTGACATGCAATGATTATGTGACCGACGTATCAACTAGTACCGTAAGTAGGAATAGTTGCATACTAGTTTGCTTTTGTGTTACAAACTTCGGCGGGTGTGGAGTGCTACTAGTGTATACTGCTAGCAAATTGTGTGCTGAATGCTCCTCGCAGCTTTCTTATCGGTTGCAAACTAGTACATTCCGACAGTGTAAAAAACTTGTTGCCAAATTTCAATTCAAATTATCTTGTATGTTTTGTTAGAACACTCTTCGCACTAAGGTTGCGGAGCTATGAGCGATGAAGACAATAATGTTAGCTTTCCGATGTCCCAAAACACAGACGACGGTGTAGATACACTGCCGCATGACGAAGTTAGGTTCCAAATCAAGCGGCTCAAGAGCAACAAATTTATGCCTTGGAACTCTATGGGCGAATTAACATACAGTTTACGCAGCTGTTAAAGGAATGCGACGAATTCCGCGACTATACTTTTTAGAACCAGTCCGCAACTACTAACTTTTGAAGTATTTAAAACTCTTACCAGTAAACAAATTGACTGCAGGCTATAAGTTTGTGTGTGTGTGTGAGTGTCAGTATGTGTATGCTTATCAGTCGTCCAACTATTACTGCCATGAAGTGAAGCGACGATGTGCCTGCGTCGACTGCGGCAGTGCGTTGTTTATTTGTATCTGCTCTGACATTGGATTTATGGCCCAAACGCTTGAACTTGCGCTTAAAATGCGAAACTGTTATACAACTATGTGTGTGTGTGTGTGTGTGTGTGTGTGTGTGTCTGTTGGGTGCCACACAAATATGCCAAAAGCAAGCGCAGCACAACACTCCACAAGCAACACCTGGCAAACGCTCATCATAGCCATCTTGCGTTCACATGGCGTATACACAATATTTGACTTTTGAAGCCTTCTCAGCCAAAGACGAGTTGTTGACTACGTGGCGTATCATTGCGGTTTTCCTATGCTCATTCTGATGGTTTCTTTTTTGTCGACATACGTGTTTTATGCAAAAGTATGGATTTAGTTCGTAGTGCAGAGAATTTGAGAGATTCAATACTTGCTTTCGAATCGAGAGAGGAACTGGACGCCTTTTTGAGTTTAAAGTAAACGCTATCGAAAGCTTTTTGTTGGAAATTAAAAATACTTTACATGAAATGCATTTATTGTTTTACCATGTATATATATATAAAAATGAATCCAAATTGAATTGGAACATGTAGCCGATGGTTGAATGCTGCGTCAAGGCGCCTTCTGCTGCGCCGCAGCAGCCTTGCCCTTTCAATCGCAACTCCTAGATAGCTGTTATGTCTGCCTTGCACATCCTGAGCGCATCTGCCAGTTGGGCAGAGGCACCATTCCAATTGAGGGTCCGGACATTCCAGGTGCATACCTTTATTATCGAATAATCGTGCTTTACCCGTTTGCGGTGGTGGGTTGTCAATGTGCGGGGCATCCTTATCCATTGGAGTTGGGGTTTTACGTGGTGGGTCCCCAACACTACGCACAACCCTTTTAAGGCCTGAATGTCTCTACTGGTCTCGAAATAACCAAGTGTCATTGTTAGTCGCCTCCTACGACAAGCTTTGACCTGCTGCGGTGGTATTACCTAGCCCGCTCAACACACGGGGAGGATCATACTTATTGGGGTTTTCTTATTTAGTCCCCAGTCTTGAGAGTTCCTGCGCAAATATTGCTCAATATTTTGAATAAACACAGTTATCTACGGAAAAGTTTATTAAAATATTTGTTTATTTCAATTTAAGTTCGATTTGTCACATTGTTTTCGGTTAGAATACCAAATAAAATCGATGGCAAGAATCGAAGGTCACGGTAGATGTCTGTTTTATGGATACTTCGTACTGTTTTTGTCTACAATCACCATTATTTGTTCCTTTGGTCATTGTGAGTATAAATAGTTCAAACTCGAATGTACTATTTCTGAATTTGATTTTAGATGTTGGAATTACCAAAATTTTTGAGAATACAATTTATTTGCGATATGTTATCACAATAATGACAGTTGGAGCTTTGCCAGGTATTCCTGGTTCGATTTGCTTAATCTATGGACTGTTCGCTGTTAATATGATAATATTTTTTTATTTAATATATGTATTTTAACGAAACATTCTTATAGAGCAGACCCAAACTTATCACCGTATCGTTCTTTTTGATGGCACCCTTTGGAATCGTAGGATTATGTGTTGGTATTTTAGCAAGTTGGTTCTAACACATCTTAGCAATACGACTATACTTACAAAAAGTATTTTCTTTGCAGTAATTCATATTATCTTCACATATTATATATATAAATATTACAAGCAAATGGAATGAGACGCGAAATTTGCAGTTCTACGAGAGAAGCTACAAATATCAAACTTGTTTGATTTCGAGGACTTTCACCCGACAAACTTCTAAACGTTACATTTGAATGAATTTAAAACTTACTTTAGAGTGCAGCAGTTAATAAAACTAATAACCAATAATCCGGCAGCCTTATCTTTAAATTTAAAGAGACTTTAAAGGACTTCTGCAGATGATCGCCGTTTGTTATCCAAAGGTTCCCACGCTCATAGGATTGAGGTTGGAGTTATTGCTGTGAAGAAATAGACAATAATAACAATATGCAACAAATTTGACGTCAATGGAAGATCTATGACTAAAACATACCTTTTCCGGTAAATTTTTGGTCGCTGATTTCGAATACGGAAACCGTGTTGAATTATCTAGAACGGTTTTCGAAATATATAGATTTCAAAAGTGGCAGCGTCAGCTAATTTCATATTACTCGAGAGCCTTACTGAATATGATGATGAACAGTAATTTCAATTAAAGATACTTAAATGTTGCTTCAAAGATTCCCTGATGGTTTTGGTCTATCTTAACTCCATTTTTAATTACAAGACACTGAACTAAAAAACAAAAATTTCATTTCAAACAATTTTTTTAATTTTCTACCTTGTAACTCGCTATTGAATCCAAGTACACCAAAACTATCTGAAACGGATTTAATCAATAGTCCATTACCTTCAATTCAATTCATAGTTCATCTTAATCGGTAGTAAAGTTCCAGAGATATGTGAGATTAGCTGAATCCCAACTTTCGAAATCTCATCTTTGAAATAGCGACAATTCAAAAACGTTGCTAGTAAATCACAAATGGTTTGCGAATTCGAAATCAATTGAAATTCTTTCAAAAGTACAGTTATCGGAGCACGAATGAGCTTATTAAAACTTTGAGAATGTCAAATAAATAGTTTTAGAATTACTTTTTTCGAACTTTGACAGCAGACAACTTTTGTATAACTCTGTAATTGCTGGAGCGTTACAACATTGAACAACGTTTCGAGATTCTTAAAATTGTAATAATTCGCGCGTTCAATTGAGTTCCAAATCCTACGCAAAACCCTGTTAAAGTCCTGGGGAGACGGCTGCTCATTTCCCGAACATCTGGTTCTGCTATGGTGGTATCCTTTAAACCGCTCACCACACGGGGTGCCAAGACCTTCTCAAGCAGTAGCCTCAAAAAGTTGCTCGTCCGTAACACTATCCTTCATTGATAAAATAGGGACTGTGTGTAGTATACCCCAGTCAGAGGATATTTTAGCGCCAGGAGTCATCTTTTGTCCTACCAGCGGCTCATTCTTGCCGGCTGCCATGCAGGTACTCGCTGGAGCTCCCAGAATTTTGGGATAAGTCTCTGAAGGGATAGTACGACGGTCAGAGATAATATTTAGGTCCACAGAGACCTCTTTCGTCAGTATAGTTAAAAGAGTAACATCGGATATGGCGCTGAAATTTCACTTAGCGAAAAAATAAAAATAAAGAATAAATAATAATGTCTCGTTGAGAGGCTTCTATAACGGAGTCATCGTCATAGAACTTGAGTTGTACCCCCATATTGAGATGCATCTTTAAGATATCGTAATTGAGGAGATTGGTGATCAGTTCACCCTTGTGGGACTCCCATGCTTGCATTTCCAATACATTGATGAAGTCCTACGAGTACTACCTTTCGGCTTTATAAGCAAGACAGCGTTTTAAGCTCAGACGGGAAGTGAAGAACATCCTTGGCTAGCTTAGGTTGGATACCACCTTGCTCCAGTGTCCTGTCAACTTATGGTGTCCAGTAAGCACATCAGTCAGAATTCTAACGCAGTTCTTTCCCATTTGTGAGATATTCTTGACCCTTTTTAAGTTTTTGGAGCTGGGCAACTGTTTAGCCTGTCTGAGACCAGTAGCACAGATCAACTCTGTGTCTCTTCTCGTAGTAGTATGGCACAGACCAACACTGGATTGATTAAATGGCAAGCAGCCATTGTTTGGAATGAAGTCGTAAGTAGGGGCCTATCGGAGTGAGAGTTTGCAGTTCAAAGACTTTCAATTGGATTCGCGTTTTCTAAACCAGCTCAGAACTTATTCAAGTTACAGCAACCTCCTTTAAAGCGATTTAATTGTATGAGATAATTGGTTTCCCATATTATGCTTATTCCTGTCTCGGTTTATATCTGCACATCGACTTAGCAAACTTCTGCCTGGGTCCGCGATTTTCATAGGATGCTTCCCTACCAGCCACTAAGGTGGGCTACTGCACCTGTTGTCATCAGCAGATTAAACTCTTGAGTCGTTTGACTTGGACGAATTTAATCGCGCCCTTTTTTAGGTGCTCTTGGTAAGAAAAATGGAGTGTGTCTGAACCTGGATCTCATCTTAGTACTTACTTTAATTTGTGGTCCATGAAGTGACAGAGGATCGTTGGAGATTTGCGCAGTGAAGCGCGTGGGTTCAGCTAGTTTTTGTACAATTTTGTTGCTTCGGTTTAAGTTTTTATAACTGTCTACAATACCAGCATCAGTTCACACTACGTATACGCAATATTTTAGTGCTGCAGCCATTAAATTGACTTTTTGACCACGTGACTTGTCAATCCGAATCTTATTCAGCCGCATTTCTATAAATTGTTACTTTTTGTACATGAATGTTTCCTAAACTTTTGCCAAGCATGACTTCATGCCTTTCTGTTATGATTTTATGTTGTTTTCTGCTTGCTCCGCAACATTGTAAGTCGCCTGAAACTTTGAATGCCTAAAACACAACACAAATCTATATATATATATATAGGTTAATATTTTTCAAAGCTTGCCCTTTTTCTGTGGGTTTGGGGCTGAGGCTGTCCATTTTTGCAATGTCATGAAACAAAAATCATTGTTTTGCTTTGTATTTTAAAATTCTGTCCGTTTTCATTTTTTCACAGCAAAACAGCAGCACGTATCGTTCTAGTTGCAACAATTTTCCTCAAAATACTAACCAATAAAAATGTCATTTATGTTTTGGACAGTTGGGCACGATTTAGGGAGGGAGCGACCCCGGTCTCAAAAGTGGGTGTGGCAAGTCGCTGCTCGCACTGTACACAACAAAACTGTCACACTCAGCGCCGCTTTCGAGAGATACACAAACAATGAACCAATACAAGCTCACTTGAGATACCTCTAGCAGAGAGCAGACAAAGATTAAGACTGTTCCATATGGGGCTGCTGTGTGTGTGTGTGTGTGTGTTTGTGTTGGTGTGCTCTATGGCATAAGCCAATATAGAAAGCAAGACAAAAGCAGACCAAACACTAAGTAAGTAGCTTGTGGATAGGAAAAGCGTTAAGGACTTCCGTTTTTATTGTGGCTTAAATCTGAGCAACTAAAGTTGAAGTTGCAGTCAAAAACTGAGAGATTTGCAGAATCAAAAGCTTCAGGCGTTTTTCTGTTGAATGTGTCAGAAATATGATACGGAATACCCTACAAGAGATGCAGTCTTTCGCTCGAATTTGGCAGCGCTAAGAGATTTTTTGATATTGGGGAAAATAAAGCATCATCTTTGAAACCCAACGCAGAAAACTATTGAGTGCACAAAATCGGTAAGTAATCATAAAAATGGTAGATTTGGCATATGATAACACAAGGCGACAAAAAAAGATATCTTTTTTTCTAGCAGCGGAAAAGATGGTAGTTGTTTTATAGTAATTTGGCATCGCTGAATTCAAATCTGGCCACCATTCAGCTGCCACTGCCAAGTGGATCCACTACAAAGAAAAGAAATTGGCTTATGCTCTAAAAGTAAAGGAGCTATGTGAAATGTTTGAAAATGATTTAGCTCGTAAAACAGAGTTTATAAAGAGAAGAATTTAGACTTTATCTTCACTTTATTCCCAAATAGGAAGGCGAAAATGTGGAGGACACGAAACAGGAAAAGAAAAAGGCATAGCGAGAGAAGTAGTTTGAGGTATAGCTAAGGAGTTGGAGCATAAGAAAAATACGAGGAGAAAAATGTGCCTACCTCGTAGGAGCACGGTGTGTGCGAGCGAAGCGGCAGGGGTTGCAGTTCCTAAGTACTAGTGTTAGCCTTGTCGTCGTCGATATTCGAATACTCGCTCTCATAACAGCTGATTACGAAGAAGAGAAAAGAAAACACGAAATAACAGCGTTTGTGTGTACAATTTATTTTGTTGTTGTTTTTTTACTTCAAATCAATTTTTACCAGACTAAAACGCAATGTATCCAGATGAAACTTATATTCTGCAAACCGCAAGCATTTTATCTTGCGAATGGTATAGTTTTTACATGAAAACGTTGCATTATTGCGTAGTAATCGGTACCACACACGCGTCGTATACACGGTCTCATGACAGTTGATTACAAAAAGGAGAGAAGGAAAGGCGAAATAACAACGTTTACAATGCATTTTATTGTTGTTTGTTTATTTCAAATCAATTTTTACCAGACTAAAATGCAACGAATCCAGATGAAACTTATATTCTGCAAACCGCAAGCATTTTCTTTTTTGAATGGTGTATGTTTTACATAAAAAAGTTGCGTTATTGCGTAGTAATCGGTACCACACTATATTTTTGGTTAGCGCATTTATATATAGAAGTAAATAAGAAGAAAACTTGACCAAATGATAACTTATAAGCTACGATTTCGGCGGTTGTTAGAACACCGGTTTTTGCAAAGAGTACTTATTTGGGATTAAGTAATTTAAATGAAGTTCAACTCTTTACATATTGTTTGTGTAACTTTCATAGTAAGTGTGTTTTTTTTTTTTTTGATTATCTACTTTTTTTTCCGATAATTTGTTATACCAAACATGCAATAACCTGCATGCCCTACAATAAAGCACAACATGCGAAAATTTCATAAACAGAATATCTTGCAATATAAGTAATAAAAGCGGAAGGCGTCACTTTCAAAATGGCGTCATGCTGTTTTGGCTGTTGTCTGGACGTTTCCTCTTTGCCTTACGCTTCTTTTTGTTTTTATTGTACGCCGTACTCTTAAACCGGGGTTCATATATTTTATTTTATTGTTGTTGTTCTTACTGTTTATTGCATTAGCTGTTGTTGTATCATGTTTTTTCGGTTATTTTGTTATTATTTGTCGTTGTTTTCGCATTTTGTCGTTTTTTTATATGTTATTTTCGTTTGAATTGTTGTACATATTTTTATTTTATTATTATTATTATTATTATTATTATTATGTATGTTGTGAGTGTATGCACATAAATAAGTGAAGCATATATGAACTCTTTATGTTTGCGGGTCGATTTCATATGCCATAAATATTGAAAATGATTTCCTTTTTGAAGTTTTGCTGTTTTCGGCATTGTTTCTTGTTGGCACTGGGTAACTCAGCGGTGTCGACGTTTCTATACCCTTCGTTTTTGAGATTTACGCTGAAATCAAGGCAAATCAAAAGTTTTAAGTCACAATAGTTGTTAGGTTTTTAAAAACTTGCTTATGTACGTGATTTCCTAACTATGAACTATGAAAAGTGTAAACTAAAATGTAACTTAAGATACGTTTACAATAGGGAACCAGTTCTTATATGCCTTCTAGGATCCAAGGTAACTTTATTCATACGTTACAACCCGTTTGGCAACCATAGCTGCTACCTTCACTTGCTATAGTGTATAAAAATATGCCTGAAATGTCAGTACGTTTTGCTTCCAGGACTCGAAGTTTTAACAGCGTTGCGTAAAAATTCGCATCTAAACGTCTAGCCGTATTTCATAAAATGTATTTGATTTCATGTTTGCATAAAATATTAAAAACTATTAATAAAAAGCTGCCCAAAGCACACGTTTTTCATTCATATATATTTTTGCTTTTGTTTTTACTGTCGAGTTTAAAATATATTTCCGACAGTTTTTTTGATGCCTCGACCACTTTAGCATTCATTTAGTTTGTCTAGTTTTTATATGTACTATGTATTTATGATTTATTTTTAGTGTCAGAGAAAATAATTTAAGTTATTGTTGTTGATCGCAGGGAAGAATACTAATGAACATGTTGTAATGCGAGGTGTTAAATAATCCAATCAGTGTTGAATTTAATGGGGTTCCATTTGATTTTCGCAAACATTTACGCTAGCAAATACATACGTAAAAGTGCTTAATCTTCTTGAATTTAATACTAATTTACTTCCTTTAATACCACACAATGCGACTTATTGAGAGAAGAAAAACTGTTGCTTTATGTTACAGCGAAATAAAGTCAGTTGAAATTTGCACTTTTTACCTTTGGCTAAAGTTAATTCACTGAGTTTAAATACCAAAATATTAGGTTTAAATACAAATACTTTGAAAACATTAATGTATATCATGAAAAAGCGCATTAACCTTTTTTTTAATTTCTTTTGAAACTAACCGCAAAAGCTTTAACTGCTATAACAAACAACAACAAATCATTGGTAAATTGGTTTGTGTAGCAGCTAAGGAAAGCAAAACATATTTACAGTGGCTCCGAAACTTTTTTTAAGTGGTTTGTGTAGCTGCTAAGCAACTCGGCTTGTGCATCAAACTTTCAGCTTAAAGCTTTACTTATTTACAATGGCTTCAAAACTTTGTCCTATGGTTGATGTAGCAACTCAGCGAGCTGTTTTTTTTTAGTACAGAATTTTTACCCATTTGCAATAGCCGCAAAAATTAAAATGGTTTGTGTAATTGCTAAGTATATATGGAATACAAAAGTTCTAAAATTATACCTTTTTGCAATGCTTTTCAAACAATGTTTAAGTGGATGGTGTAGCACTCAAGTGATGCTCACTGGTTTTGAGCTGCGTCTTCAAGACGGGGGTGTACAGAAAACGTGACGTCACAATCAAAATTAAAAAAAAAAAAAAAATTTATTTTTTCATGCAGTTTTCTTTTCATTTGATTTGTTTCTTTTCTTTGGCAACTCGAAATGTGACGTCACATTAGGGCAAGAGGGGTTCCCTAAACGTGACTATTGAGACAATGGAGGAGGGCGTTAAAAATCTTCAAAATTTTGGTGACGTCATCTATGAACAGCCCGTAATACGCTTTTGCACAATGTGTACAGGGCATTAAAAACCGTCAGTTTCGAAATCTCATGGTAGAAATGTTTGGAATTTTGGCAAAATTCGAAAATTAGTAACTCTCTCCCTAAAGAATGTGCAATATTGTATGAATTTTCTTCAAAATATAGATGACTCTGAAATCGAAATTTTTTCTACAACAAAATTTGCTCTGATAATCTCTTTAATAAATTAAAAACAAGAATTTTCATTGTTCGCAAATATTGACGAGACTTAAAGTAAAGTACGAAGATAAGATGAAAGTCAGAATGAAAGACTGCAGGGTGTTAAACTTAGGCCTTGAAAAAAAGTGAATTCAAATTATTCTGATTTAAGCGTATCTCTTTAGTTTCCGCAATATATGCATCTGTTTAAAATTTCGTAATAAAATTGCCTCCCATTGCCTTAAGTTAACTAGTGTTGGCCTTGTGGTCAAAATTCGACGGCTTAATACACGCTCTAATAACAGCTGATTACGAAGGGAAGAACAGAAAACACGAAAGAACAACGTTTGTGTGTACAATGTATGTATGTGTGTATTTTGTTGTTGTTTTTGTATTACTAATAAATTTTTACCTGGCTAAAACGCAACATATTGAGATGAAACTTATATTCTGCAAACCGCAATCATTTTATCTTTCGAATAATATAGGTTTCACCTGAAAACGTTGCAGTCTTGCGAAGTAATCGGTACCACACTGAATTTTTGCTTAGTGTATTAATCTATAGAAGATATAATTGGTATTGAATTCGGCAGTTCAAAACTACCTAACTTGTTTTCGAGATGAAGCTATTTCAAGTTAAATAATCAACTTTCTGCTATTGACAAAGCACGGTTAGTTTCGCTTTATCTCGTCTAGTTTTCGAGATTCTCAAGGACCTTGTATGAAATGTATGAGCGAACTAGTAGAATGACAGGAAAGGTTGCGTACAAGTTAGATGGTGACTTGTACACACTCAGGTGAGAATTGCAAACCAAATTTTTATGCCCGTTTTCTATAGATTTATTTTCAAGTCATGCGTAACGCATAGGGAAACATCGGAATAAGATAACGCAGTCAATGAGTAGGCACATTAGAAACTATTAGACTAAGGATAGTTCTATGAATTTACTAATGTAGGCACAAAATTCCCACCTTTCGGTTTACAAAGTTATTGTTAAGTTATCTTTTACTTTCTATACAGAACACTTCCAAAGGAATATATGTATATACGCTGCTAGGGCTTAAACAATAACTTATGTTACAAAAAGCTAGTACGAAACAGACATAGTTTACTTCTAAGGGTTCAATTTGACTACTATGTAATTTCTTGACAAATTAGTTTTTGCTTTGTCAGTCGTGAGACTTATTATTGCTAGATTCGTATTGTAAAATATACATTTATTTAAGACTGTAAAATACCATGAATTATGCTGTCGTTACGGCGTATCAAATAGTCGTCACGTCGCTACCGTTTGCCGTTACCACTTGTTTGTCTCTACTAGACTAATTGTTATTCAGTGTTGTATTGCACAATACATGCATATATACAATATCTGGTATATTATTTTATAGACTACATAACACTCCGACAGACTGTGTTTTCCAGCTTATCTTGCTCACACTGCCCGTTTGCCCGATAGCGCAATACGTAATTGGGTTGCTGCTATAATTAAGTACGGATTGCAGCAAAACAGTCGGCAACAAATGCTACTTAACCATAAGTATTTTGTTAGCATATAAAAAAAATCAAACATTTTAATCAATAAAAATGAATACTATTTATTTTAGTTGATAAAAAAAACTTTGCAACAACTTTTTAACTTGTGCAAAATTACTACAAACGACGATATCAAATCGATTTGTGAACGTGAATAAATACTACATTATGTGTACATGTATCTTAACAAAGCTTAATTGAAGTATTTCTTGAACTCCAAGCAGCCGGCCCAGTTGTCTTCCCAGCCGGGGGTTACCTTCTTGGCGTTCTCGTACCACTTGTTCACATTGGCGTATTTGGTGATGTCAAAAGCGGCCACCTCGAATGTCGAAACGGTTGCAAGCAAAGCAATATCAGCCACGGTAAGAGCATCACCAGCTGCATACTCCTGACCCTCCAAGAAAGTATTGAGAAACTCAAAAGCAGCCTCGATTTTCTTGAATGCCTCCGGATCAGCGGGAGCCTTGGCAAACAACTGTGGGTAGTAGTAGTTGGCGAAACTCTGGTACAGTGTACCCATATCGAAGTACAAGCGCTGGTTGATGACGGCACGCTTCTTGGGGCACTTGGGGTACAAAGAATCGGTTTTGCCGTACTTCTCCACCAGATAGACCTGAATGGCGCGTGATTCCCACAGCGCAAAACCGTTGTCCACCAAGGTAGGAATGGTGTGCTGTGGGTTGATTTTCACAAACTCTGGCTTCAGGTGCTCACCAGCTTGCAAGTTCAGCAGCTTCTTGTTAAGCTCCACACCAACAGCCTTGGCGGTCATAATCACCGAGCGGCATGGCGAGGATCCAGGCAAATAATATAAGTCGGCCATTTTACTGTAAAGGCACAATTAAAATGTATGTTAATATTTTATAAGCACTTTTTAAACGATTGTATGACACGCCTTTGGCATAGACATTCACTTTTTTTCATAAATGATTTCAAAATTCTTTTTGACTTTGTATGCTTTATTCACTTTGTTAAATTTTTTGTATAAATTTCACACTGTCAAGTTCATTGCCACACACACTGACATAAAAAACTTACTTTTAGTTTTTAGTTTTTTTTTCTAACTTGCTGTCACTGAAGCTCACTGCTGTACCAAAGTTCCAATACGACTGATGCGCGACTCGAGAGACGGCGGCCTTTTATAGCGTCGCGCGTATCGCCGCCATTACTAAAGCCGGCAACAACACAAAGCAGCGCAGGCAGCAAACACAGCCAAACAAGCAAAGCTCTTAGATGCGAGCGGGCGGAAGAGAGCTAACGGGGTTCGCAGTCATTAAGAGAGTCGATTTCGGCGTTTGTTGTGTGCGTGTGTGTGTGTGTGTGTGTGTGTGTGTGTGTGTGTGTGTGTGTGTGTGTGTGTGTGTGCTTTTGACGTGGGCAAAACAGTTATATTGTAAAGCTGGGAACTCTTAGACGTACACGCCCCACCCTTCACTTGTTGCGGCGGTGGCGGCCGTGACCGTGGTCAAAAACACAATTTCCAGCTATTAAACAACTTTACTTTCTAATATTTACAGCTTGCAGTGCACTGTGCGCGATCTCTTTTTGGGTATCATTGTTGTTGTTTGGCAACGCCGGCAGCCTCTTTCTGGCATTTTTGGAGAGTTGCCCATCCAACAAATGCTCAGCAAGGCGCTCTCTCAGCAGAAAAATAAAACTGTTTTTTCTCTCTTTTTTTTTGCCATGTACTAATTTATTTGCATATTTGTTCGCTGCTTGAGCGCTTATTTAGTTTAGAATGTGCGGCATACATATATATGTTTGTACATACCCTTCAGTTCTAGCGGGCAGGGCTGAATTTTCAGGCCTGAATCAAAAATTATGAAAACCAAATTGAATTCGCTTCTTTTAAGAGCAATTTTCAGACCTGAATGCAGTAAGTATACTTACTTCCATATATGTATGTACATACATGCAAATACTTATTAGAAACATCTGCGATGATAAGCAACTTTACTTAGGTGTTGTTGTTGTTGTTGCTATTATGGTGAAATTTGTATTTCGTGGCTGCCATTTGCAAAAGCCGGATTCTGTTAATCTTTCGGCGTTTATATTTTGCACAGAACTTCATATTTTTGTTAAAAATAACTCAAACACATAATTTTGTCAAAGGAAGTGCAGCAATTCTTGCTTAAAGATACCCTACACACTAAGAATCACACTGAGCATATGCGGATTTGAAGCTAGGCAAGCATAGTTCAAATGAAAGTGTCATTAGATTAGATTAGATTTGTGGTGGGTGCGATGGCTCATCAGGGAGAGTTGAATGTGTGCACTGGGCTGACAGTGCTTGCTTTTCAGCAAGCCGATATTAGGAAGCACAGTATTGAAATCGTCAAACAACGACCCTACGAAAAATATTTCCGCAGGTGCCATATTGGAATCATTTCTGTTTGGTCATGACTTCTTGCATGATATGGATCGCTGCTGGTCTTTGGATCGCATCACCCGGTTGTAAAACACAACTACACGATGTCAACCCACAGCCACCACCAAAAAAACTTTTTTGGCCATTATTTTGTTTTTTTCTGATATGTGGAATCCAGTTCTTAAACTGCTACTCCTACTCTCCACTTTTTTATTATAACCCGTCTGCTATCCTCAGCGATTCTCATGACAAGCGGCGAGAAACGACTTAATCAAAGCGTCGAAAAAAAAATTTCTCAATTGAAAAAGATAGTGACGAAGTACCTTATATTTAGGTCCTCTGTTAAACAAGCGAGCAGAGGGCGGATTTTAATTTTTTTAAATTAAATTTCCGCTCTTTCGAATAGTATGTTAGATACGAAGAGGAAATTTAAAAGTTTCAGTATTATGTTTTGATAGCAAAAATTTATAGTTTCTCAGTCGCTAATCGCTCAGTGCAAGGCCGAGGCTTTAGGAGCACGCTGGTTGGAGAATAATGCGAGCAGTGGCGGAGCCCCCTAGTTACACATAATATATACAGCTATGGAGTATAAAAAGTTAATTGCATAATGAAAAAAGAAATCTTATCTGCTTCCTGGGGCCCCTAGTACTTTTTAAGCAGTTAGCATTTTTTGTAATTTTTTTTGGGTGAATGAACTACTAAAGTGTTTAAAAATTGTATCAACTTGATCATCAGCTGCTCTTTGCACTAAGTTTCAATGTACCCAACACTTTTACATAGTTTTCGGGGTCTAACTGTCTTTCTTTTAGTATTTTTAACCACAAACAACATAATGCTTTCGAATAGGGTATAAAAATATGTACATATGCTAGATAGATACATATATATGGAAAAGTTATTCATATCAGAGCGCCGGCCGGCCGGCCCCAAATCGGGCGTTGGCAGGCAGCCAGCATGCGCTATACAAGCACACACACACACACACACACACACATGTGTGTACTTCTATGAAGTACAGTAAATTCCATTTGCAGAATTGCAAGTTCCACAATATGGCAAGTTGGCATAGCAGAAATCATGACTCTTTGATATGATGATGTATTATATTATTTTGACGGGTGTATTTAAGAGTTTAAGCTAGAAACCGGTCAAGGTGTTAAATGCTTTTAACCTGTTGTAGTCGTCAAACAAGTCCAGTTTTTTGGCTAACATACTGCTGGCTTCAAAAAAGGCAAAATCTTTAAAAGATTTATTTGTATTTAGTTTCAGTCACATAAAATTGGGTTCCAATGGTTCTTAAAGAACAAAAGACAAAAAAAACTTCCCTGACAAAGCCAGCTAATAACTGTTTGTTATGCTAATGCTGCTATTACATTATTTATTTGTTTACTACGTCCAAAACTGAGTAGTTTTAGAGCTGAGCAATACAATGACTAGGCACATTTCATTACAATGTCGCCTTATCAATAATCTTAGTACGTCAACCAACGCGCTTGCCATAGATTGATTAGAACTCTGCCCACAAGTCTATTAAGTCCATTAATTATTGATTTATGTACAAGAAATAGTACAATTAGCCGGATCATGTTGGTCGTATGTATCGGAACTCTAGATTAGGGTATACAAAGGTAAAACTAGTGGTGCATTAGTAGCAATACACGAACACTACATTTTTGTGTAATTATCTTGATAGTCATAAAGCAAATTAACCGAAAGAAGTTTCTGGCAAAGAAAATTACTAACATTTCTCATGCTGACCCGCTTAAGCGTTATTTTAACGATCCAAAGTATTGTATATTAGGTATTGTATAGAAGCAAGTTTCTTTTTGGGGGCCTTGGTATGTAAAAAAAAAAAAACAAATGTAACAAAAGCTGTTCAGGCGGTCGAGTCTGTTGGCAATGGCGCCCACAATCCGCTAGTTGGTAATTGCTGGTAACTCGTTTTAGCCGGCTTGAAATATTGAACCGTTTTGCGCAGTGAAACTGTGTTGTCTGCCAATATATCAATTGCCTGCCTTCTTGGAACCTAACATATGTACTTGCGCATTTTGCTTAACTTCAAGCAAAAGAAAAACTGTATATCGTAGAACTGTTTTTAGATATCAATTGATCGCCTGTTTTCCACTGTATGCAGCTGCTTGAGCAAACTATGAATCGTAAACAACCAACTTATCAGTTTCACCACACTCAAACTATACTATCAGCATGATACAGCAAAATGTGACCAAATAAACAATTCCGAATAAGAGCCCCCCACTTAGGTACAGGTACACGTCAGCTTTTCATAAAAACGCCGGCAGACAAACATTGTCTTATGCGTCAATGCCGCACAGTGGGCAAAAGCGACCAATCTTGCGGCCGATTTGTACAAGTTTAAGTTGCAGCCATGTTTTTTGCCAAACGATAACTAATACACTGATGCAATGTATACTTATAAAGGTAACGTCATCGCTGCGACGTCAGCAGCGCAGCTTCTTAAATTTTCATTCTCCTGCGAATGTCAATGAGTGAGTTGTGTGTCGCGACTGTTATTTCAGCTTATGTTAGAGTATGTATATGCGTATGCATAGGGCATGTGCGTTTTTTTCAGCATCGAGAGTAAATTGCGAGTCTAATTGCTCTAAAGTATTGCAAAAAATTAAGAGGAGAGAATAATAGTCCATGCAGTAATGTGTATTTTTTGGTGCTCTCTGCGCATATACGTCACAAGATCAACGCGCCTTGTTTTTAGTATGAACAAAACATGTAGAACGTGCAACTGGTCTAACTGAAATTTACTCGCATTTACTCTAGTTTTAAAGTTCTATATAAATATGTGTGTTGTAATGCTACCAAACGTCCTATGAAAAAATTTGTGGCTGTGAAGGAGCTGGATCTTCTTTTCCATAACAATGTAATTAGTCACCTAGTCCCACCAAATTTCGAAGCTAAACTTCGCTGTTTTAGCCATAAATACATAAATTATGAAAAATGTGTATGTAATGAAATATGAATAGTCATCGCTTAAATCTTATGCACATCTATTTTGGGAATAGTTTAACGAAAAAACAAAATAAAAAATTTTTCTAAGAAATATTATCGAATTGGCCAAAACTATAATTATGTTTCGTACAATAAGTTCAATCTGTTGGATCTATATTACCAGTTTCCCACCTGTCGAGCCTATATATATATACAGTGCTCAATCGGAAGAATGAACATTCAGGAGAGTGAACAAATTTGGGCAATGAAATATGACCAATAAAGGCTCTACTATGTCCTCAAATTATGCTTTTTATTATTTGAAAAGATGATAAAATGTTACAGTTCACTTTATGAAGCGTTCATTGTTGCTAGTCGGTCCTTATAAAATCTACACTAGTTCTTGAAATCGCCTAAAACTGCCGATTTTGATAACCATATGACCAAATAGAAAAATACTCAGTCGCACATAAGCTTCGCTCTTGATCTAACGTTTGCATGAGAGGTATAACAATGATACATTCGCATGAAAGTTTACCTTGAAGACTGAAAAATCAAAATTTTACACTTTCTCTGCACATATGTAATGCGGTTAGATCGACACTTTCGCCCACTGTGCACCGCAAAGTGTCAAATTTTCAGATTAAGAGCAAATCGTATAGTTTCTAGAACTATCCCAAGCCGGGCGAACCGTGCAAACCCCCGAAAAACGCTATAGTCATGCGTAACTCGTAAAAACCAGCTGCTTACTCATATGAACATAATTTTTGAATTCACTGAATCAGAAAACTATAAACAAAAGAAGTTAACCAACAGGTTATGTTGTGTGAGCATTTTTTCACATAGCTCGCGGCAAGAAAAGAGTTAAATGCGGAGTGAAGTGAGAAACGCACCACAAAATTGGCATAAAATGTAGAGAAAGGTCACACCGGCCGACTGCCGACGAAGTTGACGTAGCAGATCCGTAAGCAGACGAGCTTGGCAGGGCATGAATCATGTGCAGAGTAACTACTAGAAGCCAAAGAGCTGTGACCAGCGAAGAGCATCATGAGCAAAAGAGAAATACCACTCAAATTTTAAAGAGTATTCATCGTCTATATACTAAGTATGTGCGATGATGCTGTTCACACACTCACATGTGCGTATCTACAAATTATAGCGTTGGCTTGTGGAGGACGCGGGAGGAGCGCCATGAAACGTGGGATTTGTTTTGTGTACAAGTGCGACGCGTGCAGCTTGCCGGCTGGGATTTGGGCATAATAATATGACAGATATGATGAGCTACAATGGAAATAAAATTCTTGCCTTTTAGGGTATTGTTAGAACTGAAGTGCATGCATTCCGGTTTAGATTTTAATTGAAAGCTTCTAGAACTGACTTTTACATGTCATGATGATTACTTTCAAGCATATCAACTTGATAAGACTTTGGCTGTTGCAAAATTGAAATGGTTTTTAGTCTTATCTGTTGTCGCTGGGGGGCTAATTAACTATCTGTTCGATTATGGGGATTCGAGCAAATGTGTCAGGTTGGTATGGTATGATTTTTTGACACCCATTGTTGAATAATGCAAATCATAACTAAAGTGTAGTTCTATACTTAAGTACACTCAGTTTGGATGTGACAAGATAAGCCTAACGACTTCATCTTAATAATGACCTTAAAATGACATTAACTTCGCCTTAATTTTCCTTTAAAATCCCCTCGGCCCATTTGTTAGATTTCCCGCGCTATGCAAGATATTTCTGGCACATTGACTTTTCGGCCAAAAAACGGTTTAAATCAAGGATACAAACCGAAACTCATATCGGATACGTTTACGATTACGGCAGTACCGGTACTTCTTATCGAGTAAACGCTTTTATTTTGATTTCTTTTTTTCAATAATATCGGTTTCGATTTACCTATATTTGTTTCGGTTTATCGGTTATACCTGTACATATACAAAAACCAAAAAGCATCACAGTAATAGAGCGGAATCCTGGTACGTAAAAAAGTTAAACTTTTTTGCTAAAAAGCGACCATTTCCAAGACAGTGTACGTGTGTGATGCTGCTTGTGTTGCTGTCTCTGTTAGACCGACCGACTCGTAGCCAAAATTAAAGACAGCACACTAACTATATTATCTTTATATAGTATAGTTATAAAGTACTTTTCATCTTATTTTTTTTTACGATCTCGTCAATAATTGTGATTCAGAGGCGAAAAATAGCTACATGTAAGATGGGACCATACGAAGTCGTTAAAAAATAAATGTTGCCGCAAATCAGTTGCTATGCATTTTGTTTCGCCGACTGCAAATATAGTTGGGAGAGAGGAATAGAGGAATAAAAAAAAGTATCGAAATTTTTTTTTTTTTTATTTTTCCTAGCTATTTTCGGGTGTTTTGATTAACACGCGGAAAAGCCTGAGTTGGTTACCAACTGTTTATTTATATATAGAGATATCATATTTCGAATCATATAGAAATAGCACCGTAAGAATTTTAAAAAATTATTTCTTCTTATCAAGAAGTAAGACACTCGGAAAGAACGCTTTAAGACTAATGTCTCAATATCACGGAAATATCCTTCAATCCAGAGCAACTACTTGGTGTAAAGTCATCTGTTGATGTGCTAGAATCATTTTTGAGTGCGAAACTTCACAACAGTTTTAACCCAGGCATCTGGCCAGTTCTGAGAATTTGTTAGACGCGCAGCGCATATCAAAAGCTATACAAGCCGAAACCAGAATATCGCTGGTTGCTGGTTACGTAATACCAAACCAATACTAGCGCACAAACCTAGTAGAGATACATTATATATAGGTACAGGTATGTACATATATGCATAATTGTATATACCTAGTTAAACAATGCAATTCTAACAACACAGCTAGTTGACAGCAATTTAGAGTTACTTACTGCCAGGGTTGGCAAGCTAACACTAAGCCGAGAATATTCTGCGATACAATTATTTCAAATTAAAAAAAGGTTCAAACATAAAAAAAGCGCTACTAACAGTGACGCAGCAAATTTTTGGACATCGACATAAAAAGCAAACAATTTCACGAACATAACAAACACAAACTGCTCCAAGAGGGCGAGCGAGCGTAACGGAGCACTTCCAGAGAGAGTGTTCTCGCTTGGCGGGAGGGAACGCACCATATCTTATCGAAATTGGCGTTGAAGATGTATATAAAAGCAGGCAAATGCTACAATAATAATCAGTAGAAATTTGTTTTTCCTACGCGCCACACGTTCAGCATGGATTTTTATTACTTGCCCGGTTCCGCGCCCTGCCGTTCAGTCGTTATGACTGCCAAGGCATTGGGTGTCGAATTAAACAAAAAGATACTGAACACCATGGAGGGCGAGCAGCTCAAGCCGGAGTTTGTCAAAATTAATCCACAACATACCATTCCAACGCTGGTGGACGATGGCTTTGCGATCTGGGAATCACGCGCCATTATGGTCTATCTAGCTGAGAAATATGGCAAGGATGACTCGCTGTTTCCCAAAGATCCCAAGCAGCAGGCACTTGTAAATCAGCGTCTTTATTTCGATATGGGCGTGCTCTACAAGAGCTTTGCCGACTATTACTATCCACAGTTCCGTTTGAAGCGGACCGGTGATCCTGAGAAGTTGAAGGATATTGAGAAGGCTTTTGATTTGCTGAATACCTTCCTGCAGGGTCAGCTGTATGTCGCTGGCGATCATCTTACACTAGCTGATATTGCCTTAGTGGCCACCGTGTCCACTTTCGAACTGATCAAATTTGACTTTAGCAAATACACCAATGTGACCAAGTGGTACAAGAATGCCATGAAGGTCACACCCGGCTGGGATGAGAATGCTAAGGGTCTGGCTGAAATGAAGGCGATTTTGGAGAAGCTGCTACCCAAAGCTTAAGATCTCTTAGTTGATATTTATGGAAAAAGTTTATAAATAATGTATTTATTGTATTATTATCACTGAAGCACTTAAAACTAAATTGATAAAAAAAAAATCACTTAAACTTGTGTGTTGTCAGCCCTGATTATGCGAAACTTACCAGCACTTATTGTCGTTTCCAAGCACGTCAACAATGTTCAACGATAAAAGCCATTATTTTGACCTACCCCGAACCCCAGGCGCTACCTCTGATAGAGATAGCTGCATTGCATGCGATTTCCGAACCGGGCCGTTGACCGTTTGGAAGTTAGAACAGTTGCAAGTGTTTGGTTTACTGATTCATAGTCAAGCGAAATCGTGTTAGTTATGGCATTGAATAATACTATTTTCTATATTATTGTGCAATGCGCTGTGCCCCCAGAGCGAGGGTTGCTAGAAGAGTTTCTGCCAAGGTCACATAAAAAATGAATAGCCTTAGTAAACAAAACTAGCTTCTTGGAAATAAATTTATTCAACAAAAACAGTGAACAATTCATGCAAATGAATGAGAGTGTGGGAATCTGAGCAACATATTAGCTTAGAAGGCTACTACAGCGTCTCTAAGAAAACCGTCTCTGTGTCAATTGTCTGCCAAGTGGCTATAATAAACCGTTAAAACCGGATGTAAAGCTCTCCTCTCCGCCTTCTTCAATCATTAATACCAAAGATAGCTAGTGTGCCCTCTACCTGGTCCTTCCAACGTTGCCATGGTCTGCCCCTTTGTCGCTAACCTTCCACTAAGAATTGAAGACCTTTCTCACAGGAGCTTCTTCATACATACGCACAACATGACCTAGCCAGTGGGGCCGCTGGATTCTAACTCGGTACCATGTCAACGTCGTCGTAGAGCTCATTGAGTTCGTCTTTCCATCGAATGCAGTAGTGGTTGCCAACGCGTAGAGGGCCAAAGATCTTACGGAATACTTTCCGCTCAAGCAATCTAAGGGCATTTGCGTAAGACTGCATCATCACATATACTTCAGCGCCAAAAAGAAAAACTGGAAGGATAAGCGTAATAATAGAGTGTTACTTTCGTCTGGAAACCAAAGTAACATCTATTGGCAAGAAAAATTCAAGGAAGACGAAATCCTTGACATCAAAAGTATAGTTTTCAACATCAATCTGAGAGTCCAACCACTGTGTCTATCTACTCGAAGAAAGCATATACTTTTTCTTGCTCTCATTTACAACCAGACTCAACCTGGCGGACTATTTTTCAATAGTAAAGGGCACGATAACTGTTCGGTTAGTACGACCAACGATGTCGATATCATCAGCGTATGCAAGCAAATGTACACCCTTATAGAATAAAGTTCTGTTCCAATGTACTTCGGCCTTTCGCAACACATTTTCTATCACAAGGTTGAATAGTTCACAGGAGAGTGCATCGCCTTGTCTGAAGCCTCGCTTGGTATCAAAAGACTTTATTTCCTACCTTGACGGAGCTGCGTGTGTTGTTTAACGTCTTTCTGCATAGTCGTACCAACTTTGCAGGGATTTTAAGCTCAGACAATGCGGCATATGCGCCACGATCCCTCAGCGGGCTATCAAATGCTGGTTTATAACCGACAAAGAGATGGTTGGTGTCGATTTGGTGTTGTTTGGGTCTTTTTAAGGATTTGGCGTAGTGTGAGTATCTGGTCAATGGTGGACTTACCAAGTCTAAAGCCACACTGGTAAGCTGTGTCAATTGTGGGTGGGTGAAATCAACTCAAATTTAATAGGTTTTACATACGTGAACTCTTGTTTTGGTTTTGGTCGAGTACAAGGGACCATGTTGAAAAAGTACCTCCAAAGTGGTGTTCGTAGGTTTTTCTTAGTTAAGCGCACCTGTTAACATTGATGTACTTTTTGTACACCTAAAAACCCCCCTCTGCCTTCCGTACTTTACAATCTTTCCGATCATTTGGTGGATCCTACTTAAAATTTTCAAGATCTGGTATGAAAATTGAGGTACATTTTGTACCCTAGTGTCAACAATCACGATATGAGATGTATGAAACTTATCGAACAACCGCCGTAGCCTACATACTAGTGCACAACACAAAGTTGTATTGTTTAATCAAATGTGCATTTTTATTCACTTTAAAGCCGAACATTAAAATAAGAATTCCATTTATGAGCAAAGCGTAGCGACCACACTCCAAACCTGTCTCCTGCGCTTTACTCTACTCCCTCTTTTCCGACGCCGCATCGCTAAGCTTCTGTAGCTGACGATATTTGCGTATGGCAGTGCGCACAAATTCGGTGGCACGGCGTACACGCTCCGGCGTCATTTCCTCGGCCAGCATGCGTCCCACGTCCTCAGCACCGCCTGAGCGCAAATACTCGACTGCTTTGTTTGGTACATCACATAGCGGTGTCAGTCGACACAGACCGTTGGTTATGGCGCCGCCAAAGAGTATCACACCTACGGCAGACAACAGCACGGCCGCAATGCGAAACAATGTGGACATTAGTATGGTGGGCAGCAAGTTGGACAGGAAGGCCAACAGCGGATTAGAAGACGTCGTTGCCGCGGTGGTGCTGCTCACAGCGTTCGAGCTAGTAGTTGTTGTGGTTGCGGCTGTTGTGGGCACTAGGAAACCCTCATAGCCAGATTGCACGACTATGGGGCCCGGATAGGGATACAGACCGGGTGCAGCAGCCATGGGCGCTGGATAGCCGCCAGCATACGGCGCATAAGCACCGTATTGACTTAGATACTGTTGAAAAGCCTCGGGCGAGATAAGGCCGCTGGCGTACATGCCAGATGGATCAATATTGCTGGCACTGGCCACATTATCGCCGGGCTGTAAGTTTTAAGTTTGTTGTTACGACAGCTTATACAAAGATATATATGTAGATAACGTACCGCTGTTGATTCCTGTGCATCCCCAAAGCCAGAGGACTCTTGGTTGGTTTCATTTGCATTGGCGTCAACTGTGTTTAGTACCGCTGCCGGCTTGGAATTTGTTTCAATTTTGGTATCCGGCAGTTTGTCACTCTCTTCCAGGTTATTAGTTGTGGCCAGCAGTGGCACACTATCGAGCGCAGGCGAGCAACCAACTCGCGCTTGCTGCATAAGCAGCAGCATGCAGCTTAGAACACTCAGTTTTCTATAGCTCATTACGGGTTACTAACTGCTTTTGTTTGGAACTATTGCACTTATATGCGATTCCCGACTAAACGTCCTGACGCGCTGTTTTCTTTATTTATAGACTCATCGCGTGACAGCATGCTGTCAGAACCTTGGTTCAGGCCAAATTTTGTTGCAATTTGTACGATGTTTTCCCGGAATTTAAATCTCGTTAATGTCCTTTCGTTTTTCAGAACTAATCCTGCTCGTTTGTTGTCTTTGTTGTTGTTGTGTCGTTAGCTTACCTGCCGTGCTGCACAGGTAGTCCGTCAAATCACTGCAATGAGTTGGCAAAACAAAGGCCAAATGCAGCCAGCGTGCATCGAAAGCAATTACACTGGTGGCCAAAAGAGCGTTACCAGTTCGTAGTTTAACGCTATGCATTGGTGACTCTCTTTGTGCTTCACTTTCCACGACCCTGAGGCTTAATCACAGCAATTGCAGTTGAACAAGAATTTCTTTATGTACTAACATAGTTATTTGTATTTGCATAGTCATTTGTCAAACACTTAGCAGTTACTAAGTAGGCGCTGCAAAATACAGGGTGATGGTGAAGGTCAAACTACCTAGCACAGGGCCTATAGAATTGTGCTAAATGCAAGAGGGCCAAGAAGATTATTGATGGGTGTCACCAAGGCCATTATACTATATGCTGCAACAGTGTGGTCGACAACTCTTGAAGTACAGACTGGGAGCCACTCGAGTTTGATCCGCTCTCCGCACCTTTTCCGATGACGCATCGCTTGTAATAGCGGGGATGGTCACACTAAGTGAGCTGGCCGCAGAGGTTACTGCATTCCGTAGTGCGTTCCGAAACGGTGATGAGGCAAGAAAGCCTTTCGCGTTGGCAACTCAAGTGGGACTTATCAACCAAAGGTCAGGGGTCTCACAGCCTAGTAGAAAGACTTTTTAGGGTAGGTAGGGTAATATGTTATCATCTATCGATATCCCAGCTTCTATAACGATTCCTTGGTCTAAATTTATGGTAAGTCTATCTACGAATTCGCTATCCGTAACAAACTATCACAAATCTATGCTTCGAATGGCATTAAAGTTTATTATCAACCGTCTTCTTGACTGGCCATAACCTAATCCTGTTACGGTTAGGCAGCGCCCCAAACAATTTGTGCCACTCTGGTTTTTTGGACACTGCAATGTGGTTTAATACCCAATGCTGGCAGAGTTTCAACTCGATGTGACGTCGATGTGGCGATATGGCATCGGAGTTTTAGGTAGCCATAAAACCCAAAGAAAGGAAGCAGTCTGCACCATGACACAACTTCTTCAAATTGGTAGCTATGAAAAATCAAATTTCTGGGTCGTGGACGACAATCATCGCTATCATCACTACTGTGCTTGGTACCGGATCTGAACTGAAGCAGGGTTGTGCGTTGATAAGCCAAGAACTTGCCAGAATTTTTTGCAAAAACAGAGAAGAGGAGAAGGAAACAATGGAACGGCTTTCTGTTTATGATCGGCTCTCTGTAGAATAGGCCTTGGCCGTAATTTCCTACCTCTGGCGTTGAGTCTCCTAACGGCAAAGGAGCCAAATAGGCAAAAGTAAGGCTTAAGTGGCTACATTAAAAAATAATCATAATCATAAAACATTATCACCGCAATACAATTGCAGCAATTTAGCATTGTTTTGAAAGTAGAATGGTAAGTGTTAGATAACGATTCAAAGCACAAATAATGTATGTAGACAAATTTGATGCAGACAGTCGGACGGTGCCCGACAGTGGTATACCCTGTACCCATTTTTCCCATGAAAATTGAATTTCTGTACAAATTTGTATATCAGAGCGTTGAAGGGTTTCGGTGTTGTTAAGCTAACTGGACGGCGGGGGGTGGCGATTCGGAAAAATGTCAACAATGTTTGGTTTATAAGTTTAACATAACTTCGTACCAAATTCGATGGCTCTAACATAAATGTTAATCTTAACATTGCTGTAAAAAGTAAAATGTTGTTGACGTTTATAGGAGGAAAGGCCTAAAATTGCCACATTATTACCTATATCTTTTAAAGTTTCTATACGATTTTAATCATTTTTACACAGCACATGCACAGTAACACTGCGCATAACTGTGCCAATTTTCAATTGGATAACTTTTATGGTGTGGTTGTAAAACGAGGAAATCTCTCACAAGGGAAGGGGGAAATATATCGACATGATTCGACAAACTTCATCTCCTGATCGTTTTTGCCAATAGAACATTTGGTCTGCCACGCCTCCTTCTGCCTGCTTAAACCTATAATACCCTTTTACACTTTGTGTATAGGGTATAATAAATGATTCACCTTCAATGAATTTTTATGAAAAAAATTAAAGAGATATGCTTAAATCGTGTCAAACTAGCGAAACGCGCCGTGACAAGAATTTGGGCAGCCATCATAAGCTAAAAATTGAGTTGAAACATTTGCTTCGTTTTTTCAAATATTGTTGCTTAACCCAAGATGGTTTTTCTTCGTCGAATCGACAACGAAAAATTTTCAAAGTGTTGCTTTTCATATTTGCGTACTTTACATTGAGCTCATATTCGGCACAGTTCTAGATCTTGCTAAGCTGTTGAAGAAGTTTGTCTTACTGCAGCTGATTAAGATATAATATTAATGAACCTGAGTTTATTAGTTTTAAGTAATATAATTAAGATTTAAACATAAAGGTTAGCTATAGTTTCACCTAACTTTCCTATTTATGTGAATTCGAAAAGTACCATTTTTTAGAAGTAGTCAAAAAAGTTGAAGTTCTTAAAAACGATATTTTCAGTTAAAATCACCTACTAACAACTAATACAATAGAACCCAAATTATACATTTTTTTATGACAAAAGTTAGTTCTAACAATTCAAATTTAGCCGTAATTAATTCGACGAAAAAGAAGGGTTAAAAGAATACATTTCAATAATTTGAATGATGATTTTTGAAACTGGGTTCTCTTCGCATTGGAAATAACTTCCCAAAAAGTTTGGTATTGCATCAGTTTATTAATTTGCAAGCAGTGTAAAACCAATATTTAGCTATATTACCTGAAATTTTTGCACTATGAACTCTTTTAGAAAGTTTGACATAGTAAAATTTGAAACTTAAGCAATCTCATTGAGAACAACAAGTGCAAGCTCTGTACGCTCATGCCCAGTCCGTTAGCGTTCAAGTTCACTCACTTGAAAAGAGTTACAACAATCAATAAAAAAAGGAATAATCTACCTAAAAACGAAATTTTATAGTGTTATAATTTTAGACACGAAACACGAACAAATTTTGACCGAGTTTCGCCGCTTTAGAGCAATTTATTCAGCCAAACAGCGGACAAAGGTGCTCCAAGTGTGCACACATCAGGCAAATGAGGCACTGTGAAAGTCTGGGGGAGTTGGGGTCTACGTCAACACGACGCGACCGTCGTCCAGGTAACGTTCGTTATGAAAACTAAACGAAAACACCACAACAAAAATAAACAAACAACAAAACGGCGACAGGTTCTGCTGCTGCTGTACAGCGTTCAACAAAATTTTAGAAAAAGCTGCCGGATACGTCAAAGGACAACAACAGCCAGGACTACGACAGGTTGGGCATGTTTAAGTTTCCACAAATTATATCATCATCATAAGCGTTGCTTGTCATTATTTGCAGCAGCAGCAGCAGCGTTCTAGGACACTAAAAAACACTGAAACCCGGACTACCGTGCAGGCGACAGTATAACTCGCGCAACGTCACACCGCACACTGCACACTGGGGAACTGCATAGACACGGAATCGGTGGCCGTAGTGCAGCACAAGCTTGTGCATAAGATTGTGTGAGTATGCCAAAGGAAAATTATTAAATCAAAAATGCACAAATAATCGCGCAGTGTATAATTAAAGTGTTTGCTTGTGATATGCGATGCAGTGGGCTGTTAGCATAGTTCTGCATTGAATGTACATTTAGGGCGTCCAAGTCGGAAGTCTACTAAAAGGAATACGCATATTCGAACTTTTTGCGGAAATCCACAAGTTTTTAAAACAATTGGTTAACTTTTGCAAAAAACTCCATACTAATGATTATAAAACGCGGCTGTCACCTTTGCAGCTCACGTAAAACATAAAATTTCAATGGAAGCAAAAGAGCAGCTCTGGAAATACCAATAGATACATGCATACTTACTCAAAAGATTTAGATTTGCAAAAAACTGTAATAATAAGTGTTGAACTAAGCTCCTAAACTGTTCGAAATATATACTTTTATAACGCTCATAAGCTCATCTAAAAGAACAGCCTAAAGGTATGCAAAAATTTGTAATTATTTGTAGCATACTTTTGTGCGCGATTAATAAAAGGTTTTGCGTGCGAAGAGCAATAATTGGGGACGATTTGAAAGCAAAGGTAGGAATGAGCTGTTTAATTGATAGTGTTATGCATGGGTCTCTCCTCAAGACCTCAAGATATGGAGCAACGGTAGAGATGTCACAGTTTAGCCCCCCCCCCCCCCCGCATTTATGGGATGCGGCATGTCCATGGTATATGGCGAGGACACTATCTTGTGGAGACCCGACTTAGATTAGTCGTTTCGAAGCAGCGATTTTCCAGGAGCATGGAGTGAAGTTTTTAGTTGTATAGTCCGCCGTGCCAGACTCGGTCCAAAAACGCTCCAATGCAATAGAGATTATGCTCAAAGGAATCGAGTATGTGCTGAACCACTCTATGTACCTGCGCAGGTGTGCCGTGTTTCAGGCGAACCTAAACTGGTCCTTTAAAAAAAAAAAAAATCTACCAAATTACGTCATCTTCGATGCCGCCTTTAACGAACATGTCGTTAAACTTAAGGTCGGTGATACGTTATTCATATAACCGAAAACGTTTTCGTGTAGTAGATTCGTGTAGTAACAAAGAATCTTTTTGTTTTAAATTAATTTTTAAAAGCACACTGAAAATGTTGATCATTGATGCATTGATGGATTTGATTGATTAACCAAGTGGCTGTTCATAAGTGACGGCACAACATTTGGAAAACTTTTATCAAATAAAATCAATAGAATTCTAGTAAGAGGTAGACAGTTTTAAAAAAAACTAGACACGGATTCAAACCGTTATCGTCAAAGTAACCGGTCTACGAAATAACCGATTGAATTTTGAAACCGAAATATATTTAAAAAATAAAACCGATAGCCGTTATAATTTTCCCGAAATAACTTGAATTGAAACTTTTACATTCCGTCGTTCTGTGAAGCATTTGTATATACGTCAGACAGCGGGGCCATCTGACATCTTATCGGCAACAATCATAACTTTTGAAGGAGTATATTATCAGAGAATTTCCACAAGTCTGTCTGATTGTAAGCATTTCCCTATTGAGAAGTTTTTCTATTAAGAAGTTGATTTCTATGGAGGAAAAGTTACTTTTAGGGTCATAAATTCAGTATTCTTGGGCCAGTGTTGCTAAACTTCGAAACAAAGATCGAAAAGACTTAAATATATATCTTCGGCCTTTCTAACGAATCAACGTAAATCGATAGTGGGGAAAGGTGCTTCTATTAACGAAAGATAAACGTACTTTAATGATTAGACTCACAAGAGTCTTGACACCAAATTATGTAACTCTAGCGCACATATATAAAGAAGATACTAGGGGAAAGGTGTTCAATGCGCCTGTTGAATGTAGGCGAAGATGGGGCAGGCCAAGCGTCCGTTGGAAGGATAGGAAGAGAGCACACTAGCTACCTTTGGTATCATCAATTGGAGAAGGCGCGCGTAAAGCAGAGACGCATGAAGAAGTTCTCAACATCAAATCGTAACCCGGTAACGGGTTGTTATGGCCAGTTAAGAAGCTGAGGCTCTCTTATATCCATATCACATATAGTATATCCAAAGCTATCAGTACATTTTCGAATATAAAATTTGATGTACTTGTCCGATTTCGATTTTTATAGCACAGATAATAATAAGCTCATAAGCATGACGCAAACCTCTGTCAAGTTTCGAGTTAATAGATTTAACTGCGGCTGTGAACCGCGTCAAGAAACGGGGTCAAATATCAACCCAATGCGACAAACTTCATCTTACCCGGAACTAAGCGCCTCTTTTGATAGCATTTTGTGTCCGACCCAGGCTGACGGGAAAAGACGAACGGACAAACGGACTTGTTCTAATCGCTACCCGAGCACATGGAACTTATTGTCTGCAACGCGCTTGGCTAACTTCAGTACATTTCGGTCGTAATTTTACACCGCAGGTTGGCAAACCGATTGGTAAGTGTGTGGGGCATAACATACAATCATAATACCCTGTGAACACTGTGTACTGGGTATAAAAATCGCAGAGACCACTTATTGATTATTTATCTTACTTAAGGTTCAAAAAAACCCCCAAAGACTAATGCGTAAATCTTTAATAGCGTTCAACGAGGGTTAAGCGAGATACGAGTGTATTGGGCATAAAACGAATAGGCTTTTGAAGAGCTCCGCCCCAAGTAAATAATAAATTAAAATTTTATAGCAAATGTGTACGTGTCTGTATAACTAAGAGTACACATTAGTTCTTGATTTGCTGAAGAGAAATAAAAAGTTCATGAGCTGACCTGAAGTAATGGAAGAACAGACCTTTGTTTGTAGCTGTACCTTTGGCATTGTTCGTATATGTAATTAACGTTAATAAAACATTAAAATCGATATAATCGATTTTCTGCGGCCTATACAGTATTTATCATCGATAGTTGGCACTGCTGAGCAGTAGCATGCTCCTTTCAGTCTAGCTTTTGGTTACTTTCATGAACGAGACCACGCAAATTGTTACCGAATTTGTCTACTGTCTACTCATTAGCGGTGGCAAAATGTCCACTCCAGTGCTCTACTTCCTGCCGCCCAGTCCACCCTGTCGCAGCATTTTGTTGCTAGCCAAAATGCTGGACTTGGAGTTTGAGTTGAAGATTATAAATGTATTGGAAAAGGAGCAGCTGAAGCCTGAATTTGTGGCACTCAATCCGCAACACTGTGTACCTACCATGGACGATCAGGGTCTAGTTCTCTGGGAAAGGTTTGCTCTGAAATGTTTTCTAAAATGTGTTAATGAACGCCTCGACTCCTTTGTAGTCGCGCTATTTTGACCTATCTTGTAGCTGCTTATGGTAAGACCGATGAGCTTTACCCCCGGGATATTCGCGTGCGTGCTCTGGTAGATCAACGTTTGCAGTTTGACTTGGGCACGCTCTACCTGCGTCTCACCGAGTATTATGTGAGTAACTGTAGTAACACCCTCAAATATGCCCGTTTTATTTTAACTAACAGTTTCCCACTATGTTTATTGGTGCTCCGCTGGACGAGGTCAAACGTGCCAGGCTCAACGAGGCCGTGGGCTGGTTTAACACCATGATGGAGGGACGCCAATTTGCTGCAGCGCAGCATTTTACCATCGCAGATCTGAGCTTACTGGTTACCGTTTCGCAGCTGGAAGCATTTGACTTTGAATTGAAGCCCTACAAGCATGTTAAGGGCTGGCTGGAGCGCTGCAAGGAGCATATGGCTCCATATGACTATGAGGAAATAAATGGCACCAAAGCGGTTGTGCTTGCTGATTTGTTTAAATCTAAATTGAATCCTTCGGGTTGAACTTGGAACTGGAGTATTTATGTTAATTGATAGTCCTGTAAATGTTACGTAAGCATAATAAATATATGGTTCTTGACCTTCATTCATGTTAGGTGGTCTGTCTCGTGAATTCGTTAGTTAAGATTTGCTAAGGAACAAATCTTAGGACTTGAGAAAATGTCTAAATATGTGCAGATTTCTTTTTTGAAGTTTTAAGTTTCAAGTATATAATAGTAGATCATTTCAAATTCGTTCTTCGAAAACTTTCGATATCCTGTTGCTTTCGTTGCTGACGAGTCTCTGAAAACAGAAAGGCGAGTCCCTGAAAAAGGCGAGGCTGAATACAGAACCCCAAAGCTAGTCTAGTATTTCGTGTTTTTTAAAAGAATGGAATGATAAATTCAGCTTACGAAACGTCAAATTCGGAAGTTAAATCAAAATCCAGAGGTTTTCTCAGATACTCTCGTTTTCCATCATACTTGAAAATCTGAAAGCTGATGTTGGACGCTTTTGCAACATTAAAACTTACAGAAAAAACACTCTGATGTTCATCCTACACATTTTCAGTCATTTGAAAGAAGACTCCGTTTAGAAGTTTGTAAATTTTCACTTCACTGCAAAGAATCATCATTAAATAAGGAACTTATGTTCAACGTTTACCCAAAGTAGCTTACACTATTCTACAAAATCGTTCTTTTTTTTTTGGTCAAATATGAAATTACGAGTTTTGAAAGAGATTTTTGCCAACGGCGAAGCTATGTCGGTAGCTACAGTTTGGTACTTTAAGTACCTTAAACTGGTCTCAACTATTTACTACAAAGCCAAAAAAACAATTCCCACCTTTTTCAAGTAAAATAAATAAATAGAAGCTGTTAAATACCCATTTGAGGTAAAACCATTGTTAATGGATAGTAATTTATTTACTTTATCCGACAACAGAAGTGATTAACTTGTGCTTCTTCTCGGGGTCAACCGGGTCAACCCAACCTAACTCATAGATGAACCATTTTAATACGTCAAACTGTTGTTTCCTTGGGAAAGGCCATCGTAGATATGTACATGTGAACGATTAAGATAGGTTTCTAGAAAGGATGGGCACTATATCTATGACACTGACAATAACACATAGATGAAGCTAGCTACAAATGTATGAACTGTCGAAACTCAAAGATTGCTGGTTTGGCTGATTTTGACCTCTGCTAACTAATAATAACAATACTTCACAAGTTTACAACCTTTATATCTAATACATCGATTTTGGTTTCTTCAAGCTACTAAACAGTTTTGCTTTCATCAGAAGAAAACTGGTCGTGTCGAATACTTGTGGAAGATTATGTGGTGGTAAGATTATGTTTTGGTAGGCACCGGATTAAAGCTTAGCCGGTACTCCGCTAGCGGTTCGAGGCACCCATATGAAGATTTAAGCTTCCAAAATCGTAAAATCGAACTTCTTCTCAACTGGCTATAATAACTCGTTACCGATTTACGGCCAAATGTAAAGCTCTACTCCAAGCGTCTCTGTTTTGCGCGCTCCTTCTCTAATCAGTGATACCAAAGGTAGCTAGTCTACTCTCTACCTGTTCCTTCCAACGAAAACATCTTTTAGGCAGGAGCATCTTTATCCATATGCACGACACGACCTAGCCAGCGGAGCCACTGGATCTTAATTCGCTTGACTATGTCAATGTCGTCATAGAGCTCATTGAGTTCGTCGTTCCATCGAGTCCGATAGTCGTTGCAAAGGCGCAAAGAGCCTACGATCTTACGGAGTATTTTCCGCTCAAACACTCCAAGGGCATTTTTATCAGACCACGTCGCCACACATGCTTTAGCGCCCTAATGCAAAACGGAAAAGATGAGCGTCTTATAGAGTCTTAGTTTCATCTGGCGAGACCAAAGTAACATCTATTAGCAAGAGTGATTCTCCGCTTGAGCTGAGAACCGTTCTGTCATATTCTGCAAAAGAGCTGATACATGCACCTTACCAATTCATTGCTTTGTAGTTCTTGAGCCGTTTGATTGCGACTTTGACTTCGTCGTAGCTAGTTTGCGGTATATCCACGCTCAATCTATGATGAGAGATGTCGGAAAGTTAACTACGGAAGCGGCATTATCCCCAACATCGCCCGATAGTAATTGTTCCCTCCACAACCTCAGTGCACCCTGCACATCCACTAAAAGTTTCCCCTATGCATCAGAGAGTTAAGCAGAAAAGGCTTTGGAAGTCTGCTATGATTGCAGCTTTGTGATGTCCAGCTTTAGCGGCGCGCGAACATCAAGCACACTGGATGCATGCCTTCCATCAATCACAACATGTTCCATCTGATTGCGTGTAGTTTAATCAAGGGATAGCCAAGTAGCCTTGTGCGTATCGGGATGCTGCAATCTGGTACTACAGACTACCATGTTTCGAGCCGCGGCGAAGTTAATTACCCAGAGGCTGTTGTTCGAGGTGGTAGGACCAAAAATGCCTAAAACGATTATAATATTGGGCAGCGGTCACAGACAGACACCAGTATATCATAGAATGCATGTTTGGTCGCATCGTCCCTGTACTCCTTCGGGGCGAGCGCACAAATCAGGATGATGTTGAAAAATATAGCCGGGAGACACGGTTGCGTAGTCTCCGGCCAACAAAAAATCTGCACCCAAATTCAAAACGTTGCGCATGGCAGCTGTAGTATATGGCAATGCCTGCCCTGCACTCTCCGTCACATCTCCTGGATCAGAGCGATTTAAGCTTAGGCAAACATTTTTCTTAAGGCCACATGCTCATATTTTTTTCCGCTTGTTTTTGGAAGTTAAATCTAATCAATAACGATTTGTAAGCCATAAAACAAATCGCTCGCAGCGTTTGGCAACAAAGTGGATCATAAACCACTATTTGTCCGACAAGATGACCAAAAACAAAAAAAAAACGCCCACAAGCCACGGTTGATAACTTCCAGTGCCAAAAAAAAAAAGAAAATCAAATGGAAAACCATTTTAAAAATACACCTGGTAAAGCAGGTAAAAGGCCGGCGTGTTGACAGCGTCGCCGCAGGCAAATCATAAAAACTAGCTGGATGTGTTGACAACAAATGGCGGCAACGGCACATAGAAAGAACCCTAAACTTAAATTTAATGACACGAAAAAAAGCGCCCACAATTTTATTAACTGACCGAACGCCCAGCAGGAGGAGCAGCAGCAGCTATGACAGAGTCGTCGGCTATTTTTAGAGCACACGGCACGGAAGCTGGCTGCCAGGACAACGGTTGGCTATAAAACATGTCGCGCTACAGTTATACTTTGGACAGCGGCGTGGAAACAACTGTTAGAGCGGCAGTTTTGCAATGGCGTTAAGCGGCAGCCTGCGTTGGCTGTTGTTGGTCATAATGCTGGCAGGGATTGGCGGCAGTGCGCCAGCGAGCAAGCAGAATCAGCTGTTTCTGGGCAAGTGGCGGTGCTTGGTTTAAAGTTGGCCAAATGGCCTAATTGTTGGCAGTTGTGCTCCATTATAGATTGCTCCTGTTTGCATGCCAATGAGCGCAATGCCAGCCATTGGGGCTCGCTCAAGCTGAATGCCAGCCACGCAGTGGGCGCCAAAAACAATTGCCTAATGATCTTCATTGGCGGCCAGCCGGATGAGCTAGTGGCCTTTCAGTTGCAGCAGCTGCAGCTGCGTAGCAGGTGAGTAGCTGCGTCTATTCCATAATTCACAGTAAGCCGGCCATGCAGCATGTTACGCTATTTGCGGCTTGTTGCCTTGCCGCGTTGTAGCCGTGTCGCCTTGTCGCGCCTCAGTTGTGCGCATCAATCAAACTATGCGAAATTGATTAGAGATCGGCAGCAGCGATCGATCCATCGATAAGCAGCGCGCGGCTGTGAAAATTTTCGAGGAAATGCAAATCCATAAGCAAAGCGCAAAGCAAACGCAATTGCCATATAATTAAAATACTTTGTGAAGGTCAGCTTGGCGCAGGGCCATGTGGGCGGTCCGTGGAGCAGGCGTGTACGGCCCAACGAAAACCGTTTTGGTTATAAATATATTTGTAGCCAGCGCGACAAAATTGTGTCAATTTATGCAAAATTTATAGAAATATGTGAAAATTCAGAATGCACTAAAATGTGCAGTAGTGGCCGGCATATAAATAACATAAAATGTTCCGAATCGATTTGTCAATAAAATTGGAGAGCACAGTGGCCGTAAATTTCAGTGGAGCTTGGGCAGAGCGTCGGTTCGAACGTTGGCAAAAAGAAAACGGCCGCCGCGTTTGGTGAAATTTCGATATCCTTTAAGTGAAAATAGTGTCGTAACTGAAAGCACAAAATGTCTATGGATCCGGCGGTTTCGCTAGATGATTTGGACCGCGTGAGTGTCTTTGGTTTTTTAAGTCAAGTTAATAGATTAATGCTACCCAATTCCATCAGCGTCGTCGACGCGCCAGTGCCGCCAGCGCAGCGCGTAAAGGTTCACATACACCACAGCCACAGACAGACTCCGAGGCCATGGCTGTCATCAATGAAATCTTTAATCCTACGCTAAAACTGCCCGAATCGAGCGGTCATTATACACTGCCCGAGGAAATGAGCGCAGATGATCTAGTGGCGCCACAAGATCTGGACATAGCCAAGCTGGCTGAGCTAAAGGAAGTAAGTGTTGCCGTGTGCTCCAACAGGGAATCAAAACGAGTTTACAATTAAAGCGACTCGAGATTTTCGGCGCTAAAGTATCTGTGACAATTTCGCTTATGAAAAATCTGTGACGGTTCGACGACAAATTTTAATCGATTAATATCGCTTAACGAACGCCGTTTGACTATAATACGCAGTTAGAAATAATACAAATCTCGCTGAAAGTGGTTAATTTAAAAAAAAAAAAATTCCAAAAGCTTTAAAATTATGTCTAATTTTAAAAAGAGCAATAAAAAAGAAAAAAATTGTTGTTAAAGTACAAAATTGGTTCTTAATCAGATCCTGATTTAGAAATTTGGCAACTCTAGACAGTTTTGCCACGCAAAAAAATCTATAAATCGGACTCTTTAGCTAACAAAGCAAGTGCGTTTAATGGCTCTGCAGCCAAATTTGATCTCAAGTAGTTTTTCACTCTCCGTAAAAGGGAAAATGATCCTACAGCACTATAATACGGGTGTGGAAACAAGTATTCGGTAAATCATAGTTTTCCTAACTACCTAACCTAGGAAAACTGAATGCTCGTTTCCACACCCGTATCAAATTGAAGTGATGAACGATCATTTTCCGTGTGTATAGCTGTTCAACAAAATCATTTCATTCGTGAAGGATACTTCAATAACTTGAACGTAGAATTTAATCAATTCAATAGATCTGGCACGAAGTTCTTTTCATTCAAACAATGCATGCATGTATGTTATGACTGAAAATTTTCGATAGGGTACTTGACATGCTTTTGACCTTTTTTTTGTAATTCAGGTGAAATTCGGTCTAAAATGACGTTGAAGGTATTTATTATGATATATGACGACTCAATCACCTCGAAAAAGAAATAACGAAATTACAACGTTTGTGTTTACAATGTATTTTGTTGTTGTTTTTTTACTTCAAATCTTCAAATCATTTTATCTTTCAAATAGTATAGGTTTTACCTAAAAATGTTGCGTTATTGCGAAATAATCGGTACCACACTGAATTTTTGCTTAGCGCATTTATATATATAAGATATCTACTCCTCCATATCTGAATTCACCGCATCTGAGTTTACTCGTCTTTTTTCGCGTAGAAACCATTTGATATTCTTAGTGCACGGCACAAATTTCGGAAGTATCCGCTAAAATTTGCCGTCCCCCCGTAGTTGCCGCCCTAGGCACTTGCCAACATTGCCTGTTCGGTAAATCCTTGCCAGAAAACAATCATCGTTTTGACAGCCTTCCGTGACACGCAACATTAATTTTATCAAAACTTCGAATCTAACAATGGCTGGACGGATTAAGCTTCCTCGGGGCCTAAGTCGCAGTATGATATAGTAAATTTCATTGAATATGATATATCGGTGATATTCGAAGATATTATCAATATCGGTTTTGGAACGACAAGATTTGATTTTGTTGCAAATGTGAAAGAAATTGAAATTTTACTGAACTCCGTTACAATATTGTAAATATATCGTAATATCGTAAAAAAAACGCGCAAAATCGGGTTCATGTTTTTCTTTAATTACACTATGCAACAAATAATACCACCATGAAAGGCCTTTGGCTTAAACAAAACTTTTCCAGTAAAGTTGGAGTCGCTGATTTCGAATCCGAAAAACCGTTTTGCATTTTCTAGAAACGTTTTTGAATAATGGTTATTTAAAAAAGTTCGAGATTTCGAGAGTTGCGAAGTCAGCAAATATCAAATTAAATAGCTGCTAAATTCTTTTAGGACAGTTTTGGTCTACTTTGATTCGATTGCTAGTTATAGGACAATCAATACGAAATTTTTTTTCGAACAACGAAAATTCTTTTTTTTTTTTCAAAAAATCGAAAATTACAAAAAGTTTTTAATGCATTTCTTAGCAATATGATAAATAAATTGAAGTTATTGATGACGGATCAATATTCTTCAGACAGATTTGGTATATCTTATGTGTACAAGGCCCTGAATAAAAAAAAAATGTATTTCAAAAATAGTTTTTGAGTTTATTGCCTTGTAACTCGCAATCGAATCAAGGTAGACCAAAACTATTTGAAACGGATTAAATCAATAGCTAATTATATTCAATTCAAATTATATTTCACCTCCATCGGTAGTCAGGTTACCGAGATATATGAGATTAGCTGACTTCCCAACTTTTAAAATCAGTATTTTTTGAAAATTTCGAAAAAAAATTTTTAGTTGGTTGCCTACAACTAATCGAATCAAGATAGATTAAAATTGTCTGACAAATATTGAACCGATATTTAATTGTCTTTAGTTTGATAGTTAGGCTAACGAGTAAGGAGAGATTTGTTGACTTTGCAACTCGCGAGATCTCGAAATTTTCAAAGAGCCATAATTCGAAAATGGTGCTAGAGATCCAAAATGGGATCCAAATTCGAAATCCCCAAATTTACCGGAAATGGTTTGTTTGAAACATAGCCTTTTTTTGTTGCCTAGTGTTATTTTGTTTTCATTTCGGTTAGCAGTTTAAATCGGCGAAAAGCAGTTAACGGTTAAGTTTTGATTCCCTGGTGTCAAACGTCCTCAACTGAACCACACTGGCTTTCAGGTTTTCTCGCTCTTTGACACGGACTGCGATGGTTTGATCTCCAAGGATGATCTGCGTTTTACCTATACGGCCTTGGGCAATGAGCCCAATGAGCAGCTGTTAGAGCAAATGATGAAAGAGGCCCATGAGCCGCTGACCTATGAAGCGTTTGTGCAGCTGATGTGTCGTCGCACCGTAGAGCTAGATCCCGAGGATGTGCTGCTAGAAGCCTGGAGCAAATGGGATGACTACGGCACGGGCAAGATAGACGAGCGCAAGTGCGTAATCCATAAAAAAAACACAATTGTTTAGTATTGTGCTCGAAATATGTTTCAACGGAATTTCAAACCTAATGCAATTCGTCATTGTGCCAGATATGACTTAAAGTTGAATTTCAACCCCAAAAGCAAATCGTCAAAAAAATCTTTTTGAGAGTTGGAAATCTAGCATGAAAACTTTTTCAAAATTTCAAATTTGTTTGAAAACAAAAAATTTCTGTTTGTAACGTTAGCTCAATTGATATGATACATAATTTCCGAAAAAAATAATTATTTTTTGGTAGGCGATAGAATAATTTTCCAGTAATTACACATCGCCGATTGCATTGAAATTCCGCCAAAAGCAATTCACAAAACATTTGGAATTACTTTGCTGTGTTCAGTCGTTTGTTTGATTGCTTTGTGTAACCAACAGAATCTACGAGGAGCTGACCAACTATGGCGACAAAATGACCATCAGCGAAGCCAAGGAAGCTTTGAGTCATGCGCCTATGGCCAAGCCCAAGTCACTGGAGGAGCCACCCATGATTGACTATCCGGCCTTCTGTCGCATGCTTGGCGGCATGCGTAAGCGCAAGGGCGAGTAGCAGCTGTCCATACAAATCTCTCTCTATCTCTATCTCTCTTACCTAACCTTAACGCCAACTTTTGTTAGACTTTTTATCAAAATAAATCGTGAATAACAGAATAACAGAAAAAAGTGCAAGGGAATATCTCTTTCTTAATGGCCGCTCGCTCGCTCGGTCTTTGGGTTGGTCATCCATCCGCCAGGTCGACTTTTATTTTTAGCTGCAACCAACGAGCCAACCAAGCGACCAGCTCAATGTATCGGCCAATAAATTTCAGACATCATTACAAAATATGTTGCTACGCTTAAATATTAAAAGCAAATTCTTTGACAGCTGCTTGGACAGCGTGGAGGCCTTTCCGTATCTGCGGGAACCCGTCATCGAGAATACAACGCTGCCGGCGTATACTTGGTGCAATCATAGCAGCCAAAGCGCACGGACTGCGCCTATTTATAGCGCCGGGCGTCTATTTGGGTTGCGACTAAGCTTCCAGCAGCCGCCAGCGATAGACGGTAACTGGCCACTGAATTTGACTGCGGCTTATCGATTTTTGAAGCGCGGTAAGTGTATACACTAAGTTCGATATCAGTGATGAAACAGAGCTCCAAAACCTTTACAATTTTCGTTCATAAATGACGTCACAAAGTTTTGTAGCAACCCTACCCCAATTAGTCACATTAAGACACCAACCGAAATGTGACGTCACAATTTGGTATACTTGTAATAGTGACGTCAGTTTCTCGGCTGAACCTTCCCTACGTCCCACCCTCCTCCATCGTCACAATATGGTGTTGCACAGCTACGCCCACCTCAATGATCACGTCATTTATGTGCCGCCCTTTTATTTAAAATGTAACACATTTGTCAGAAATACCAACAAAATCAAAGAACGTTTTTCTTAATGTACTACTTTTTTTTGTCAAATTCGTTGAACTGTTATTCTTTATCCAAAAACTTACTAGTATATTTGTATCTTATCTTATCTTCGTTTAAGTTCAAGAAAGGTTTATGGTTGAAATATGCATAATTTTTAGGTAGAAGAAGTGGAAGTGAAAGAAGTAGAGGTTGAGGTAGAGAGGCACAGAATGGGAAATGTGAAAAGAAGGATGAGAAAGAGGATAGGAAGGTATTGGTAAGAAAAGCTGCTGCTGGATGCTCTATGAAGAACAGAGAGAGAAAGAGAAGGAAGAGAAACGGGAAGGGGAACGAAAGGTGAATGGGAAAAGGAAGGAGAGTTTGATGTACCTCGAGTGAGGCACGAGGGTTGGTGAGCGAAACGAGCAAAAGGCAGAGCCCCCTATTTTCGATTAAAAATAAATAGGTTAAAAATTGAATCGTGAATGCCTGAAATTCACTATTATTTAATCTATTTTGGGCAATACAAAGTTTGCCGGCTTTGCTAGTTTTAAATAAACATACATTACGGTTTCATTAAAAATTTAAAAAAAAATGCGCTGAAAGTATCAAGCAATATGCATCAGTCGATAACTCGCAAAATAATCGGAATTTAGCACAGAAAAGGTTGTAAGCAATCCGTTTCACTTATTTTGACCCACCAGCAATGCCAGACATATATTAATACTATGTGTGTCACCCGCAGACCACTTCAAGACGGAGGGACGCCTGATGCCGCACAGCTACTGCGACTACTACTTCTTCGCTAGCACTGCCGCTGATACCGCCGCCTTGGATGTCTGGCGCTACTTCCATTCGCCGCTTTTTCCGGCCAACTATCCGGCGCACATCAAGTGTGCGTACAAGTTTATAGGGCGACCGGATAGTCACGTTGAGCTGCTGTTCGAGGAGCTGCAATTGCCGCCAGTGACCAGCGGTGGCTGCCAACTAGATGCGCTCACCATTTTCGATGCAGAATCTGCACATATGTCGGCGGTCATCGATGTGCTGTGCACGCCCAGTCCTACACGCAGAATTGTAAGCAGCGGTCCAGATCTGCTCATTGAGTTTAATGCCAGCTCGAATCGCACGGCCAAGGGATTTCGTGGCAAGTACAAGTTTGTGGGCAACGCACAGCTAGACTTGTCCAGCTTGGCACCGGCAATCACAATGGAAACGGCGGCGGCTGTGGCAGTCAAGGAACAGCCGGGAAAAACTTCCGACAAGCTTATAACACCAGCCAAGACGAACAGCCTCTTGTCTGAAGTGGAGCTCGCCAAATCCGGCAACGGCAATGGTAAGTTGGCGCCCCATAAATTATAACAGGACTTGGGGGGGCTTCAATCGAATTATGCTAATCGCTGCAAACGGCGAAAAACTTGTAAATATTCCATCGATGTGCTGCCATTTTCATTTGCGCTGTCGCTGTCGACAGCTTCCGACTGTCAGTTGAACTAATGTCTGGCGGAAGGCAGCGCATTTAGCAGCGGATGTGGCCAATCGACGTACAGCTTTTCAATTGATGCGACAGTCTGTTCCAAGCTCTCAACTAGTGCGGTCACAAAATGGCGCGTTCGCTGCTCTTTATTCCGCTTATCTATTTGCCAATCTTTTGGCGCCCTGTAGAGTTGTCGCTGTGCATGCAGGCCTCCAGCAGCAGTGAGTAAATAGTCAAAACTCGAAACCTCCAATATAACGGAGCTAACATTCATTCACGTGAAAAATGCTAGCCAGTAGTTTTAAGATATTTTTGCAGTCACTTGAATTTTGTCCCGTGTTTCTCCCTATTATATAAAAATGCTTTTCTTCGTACATCATTTATTTTGCCCGTCTACTATCCTCCTCGATTTTCATACGGGGTAGCTAAGCGCTCTATTATTAAAATCGTTAAGACTAAATCTCATTGAGGAAGAAAAAAACTCTACGTCAAAAAGAACAAAAGCGTAAAGCAGATGACAATCGACGGAAAAAGACTAAATCACAGCGTCAAACAGTATAATTGTCTATTGAAAAAGACCGAGGAGAAAAACCGCTCAAAATTTTCTACTACCAACAGTCGATACCTCTTGATCATAAGTGAAATTTGCACTAAGACGTGTCTAGAACCTAACAAAAGCAGAAAATGGTCGCCTGTTTCTTCTCAAAAAACGGACATGTAATTGACAGGACGGTCAATTCTGAATAGTATAAAACCATTTGTTTGGCAGAAGTTTTCGATGAGCCAACTAAAAACGGATAATCCTTCATCACAACAATGACAGCTTTCATACATTGCCTCACACTAGAGGCTTTTTGAGCACCCGCAACTCGAATTAATGGGTCATCCGGCATATGGTACCGATTTGAGCAAAGCTAGGAAATGGCATCTCAATCTTTTGATGTTGTGTGAGGGTATAGACATGGCGTCGGGATGCACCCTCTTACTAACTCTTCCACCTTGTGATGTAGAGTGTGCTGCGCTGCATAGAAGCACATAGAAACCGGATCATTTTCTATCAAATCCCCAGTGGTTTGCCATCATTCTTCGTACCAACCCCAATGTTATCGGAGGCTTTGCAGGTACTGAAAAAGAATCCGGGTTATGGCCTGATGTAAAGGCCTCCTCCAACCGCCTCTGCTTTGCGCGCGCCTTCTCTAATTGGTGATACCAAAGATAGCTAGTGTGCTCACAACCTAGGCATGGTCTGCCCTATCGTCGCCTTTCTTCGACACCCACATTGAAGACCTTTCTCGCAGTAGCTTCTTCATCCATACGCACAACGGGTCGATCCGTTCTACCGTTTAAGTTTTCATAGACGGTTTTGGTTTGGAAGATATAGGGGTGTGAATGAAAATGTTCCTTAGCTCTAGTGGGGTTCCAATAAATGCAGATATCGTAGTTATATTTTCTATAAGAAAATTTGTGCACCCTTTTTCGCCAACTATATGAGAAGAAATATTAATGAAACTTATATCATTGTCTAGGGAATTTTCATAAGAAGTGCAGATTTGTCGATTCATGTCGATAACTTAAAAGTGTGTTTCCAAAAAGAATAAAGTACGTTACTGGCCTTAGCTGAGTGTGTCACTCTCTTGAAAAGAAGCATGTCCCTCCTAGAAGGATACAGTATCTGGTGACGACGCGGCTCGGTTGGAAAAACCAAAATTACAATGAAATGTGGAAATGAAGATTGGCGCATCCGAGCACTCAAGCATCTTTGCCCATATTCTATAATTTGTTGTAGAAAAGAATTAAAAGTGTAGGCTGAAAATCGGAATGCTTTGACATTTACCCAGTCTTCCTGACGCCTTTAAGGGCTGAAGGAAAGAAGGAAGACTGCGCAAAAGGGAGTACCAACGTCACTTAAGTGATGCGTAGGCATCCTGCTCCCTGAAAAGCGATCATTTACCAGTTTCGTTGTGTCAGTTCAGAGATCGTGTAGCAAATGTTATCCAAGTGCATTGAGATTTACGATCAACCCAAGAAGAGCTTGCAAATCTTTACTCTTCTAACAAAGAAGATTTTTTGAATGGGCTCAACAGTTATTGTTATTGCGTGCATTCGGAAATGGGATCATCCGGCACTCTTATCTAAGAAGCCGTGGATGCTCTTTAATATTTGGGCTGAATGAGCAACACGCAAAAGTTTCACGGTAAATACTAAAGTGCAAAAGCGATAAACGCACACACGATGTTCTATTTGCAATTTCATTGAACTTCACCTTGCGTTCACTTCACTATTGTATATAATTAAAGTTTTAAAACATTCCGTGTTTGCGTGTATAACCCATGGAAGTGATTGTGAAATAAAGAGACAATTTTGAATATGGTAAACGGGACTCGGAAACCTCAGAACCTATTTTGAGGGGCTTGGGTGACGAGCGCACACCTGTAATTAAACGCCGGCTTGCTACAAACATTGATTTTAAAATAAACATAAATTGGCTCCTCGATTCAGTTTGATTAAAGAAGTTGCTTCTTTTTTTTTAAGGCAATCGGCCGGACAAAAGTCTTTAATCCAATGTTTGCAATATTTTACATCGTTAGTTTAGGCTAAGACATACTAAGTTTAATAAAGGTTTCGATTAAATTATTCTTTTGCAGATCAGTTATATGTAGGCGTTTCAGCCGTCTTCTTGGGGATGTCCCAATGTCATGGCTTGAGCCATGAGCAAGCGAATTTGGATGCGAAGAGTGTGAATTTAGAGTGTCGCCCGAGGTCGCGGTGTATGTTCCGGTTCTGGAGCGTTGGCAATTATCCTAATTGCCTTGTTTTGCATAATTTTGATTTTGAGCATGTGACATTTGGCGGCAATACCTCAGACATGGATGCCATACGTCCAAGTGGGCACCACAAGACTTTTGTACAAGGTGGTTTTGTTGCGGGGCGAGAGCTTACTACTGCTGTCCATAAGCCAGTCCAATTTGGCCATTTCTGCTGTGCTCCTCGAGGTTATACGCGAATATGGTCACTCCACCGTAGCTTTGAATCCAGACGAATTTCCAGATAGGGCTGGAACTTTTTTCTGGAAACTGACCAGCCTTCAGTGAGAAAAGGACGCAGTTGGATATTTGACAATTATATTGTATGTTCCATCGCATAGCCCATGTTTTAAGTGGCTTCTTGTAGGTTAGAAGTTGTAGCTAAAACTACTGAGTCGTCAGTCGTCAGCGTTACATGTGTCTCTACCCATTTCGGTCAATCGCTGCCGATGTCATGGGCGAAGACGCTGACATGAGTTACACCGGCTGTAATGATATGCTCTTTCGATAATTCATCTTTGACAACGACTCGGAATGACCGGTTAGCCAGTTAGGATTTTAGAACCAGGTAGTGTGTGGCTGGCAGAGCCAACTTCAGCTTCTGAAGAAGCTCCTCATGCCAGAGACGGTCGAGAGCTTATGCAGAATTGTTTTCTCTCGAATGCGTTTGCAATATATTGCACTACATGGTCCACTTGCTCTGTTGTGCTGTGCCTTGGGCGAAAACCAAACTAGTGTTCTGCAATGGGTGTGTCTTTCAAATACTTTGGAGAATAACGACAGCAAGCTTATCGGCTGATATGACGTTACGTCTGTTGCTGGCATGCATGGATTAAGGATCATTGTGATCTAGTCACATTTCCACTCCTGTGGGAAATAAGCCAGAAGCAAAATCGAGTTAAACATTTTGGGTAATTATTCGACGTATTGGCAGATCCATTTGAAGGGGCGACGTAATAGCAGCAACGGTTTGAGCCACGTCATAACTGTTGTTTAGGTTTGAAGGCTTGAAACGTTCTTCTAAATGCGAAGCGAAAGCGTCTGCATGGGCTTGGTCAGACCAATACCAACTTCCATTAGCAGCACGGATGGGAGCATTAACTAATGGTGAGCGTTTTAAGTGCCGAGAAGAACTTGCAAATCACTGATTATTCGAATATTTTTGTTGTTTTTTTTTCGAACTCACTCATTTGATAACTGCATTTTTGGTGGCTCTAATGACCTGTAACTTATGACTTAAAATAAAATTGTGTATAACGTTCAGAATATACAAAATACTTTAATTACATTTTGAGACAAGAAAAAAGAAAATTTTAAAATGTATGCAAACTAGTAAGCTAAACTATTAGCCATTATGGGCTTTACGATATAGGACCATAAGAGAGCTGCAACACAGCCTCCAAGCAGGACCAGACAGCTGACATGCAGGTAATATAGGCTTAAAAATGAAATTAATAGGTTCAGCAAGGGGAATCAACAAAGAATTGACCAAATCTTACCGTTTAAGCAACTTCTTGCCGCGTTTTAGAGACTCTTCGGTCGGCGCCTCCTTGGCTAGATGGAAACGCATGCCAATTACAGCGCATACAAAATAATCTTGCCAGTCCAGACTCGCCATGTCAAATTTAAAGAGCTCACGATCCTGGTCTGACATAAGCGCCCACAAGGCGTCAGTGTTTTGCGTGCCAAAAGTCCAGGTTTTCTTCATAAAGAGTGCGAGCAAACGAATACCTTCGTGTACCTTCTCATAAGTCTTGACCAAAAATGGTTCCTTGCCAATTAAACGCAAAATTAGATCTACAAAATATCCAGGCAGCAAATGCAAAAGAAACATCATAACTTTAAATAAGCATTCCGTTTGGATTAATATAATAAAGGGATACCACATCATTTTTGTGGGTGCGCAGTTCTTAACTTGAGACTGCATACTATCTCTAAATTCAGCCCAAGTTAAAATGTTTTTACTGCTGGAAACATGATTATAGATAGGCTTAGGACTGCGATAAGGCGTTGAGTCCTTGGCATCCTTGGCTGTCTTCCAGGCGCTGACCAACATAAGGTTTGCACAGTAATCTACAGGCACCAAGCTGGTGTACGCTGACGGATTAGCTATCGCCACACGCATCACACCAGCGCTTACACCGTAAACGAAGCTGCTAGGTCCAAATAAGTTATCCACCCAGCCCGATACGGGTTCCTTATAGCTGGACAAAACTGTGGACATATAAATATATACAAATAAAAATGGTGTTTAGACAAACTGCACCAGGCAGCACCTACTTATGCTAGGCCTATAAATGCATACGGGTAGATCTTCAGATTCTGTTTTCACCAGGTCTTCCGCAAGCGCCTTTGTAAACGTATAAGTGTTTGGGTATTCGCCCAGCAAAGCAGGTGTCATCTTTTCCAGCAATTCAGGTTTTAACTGCTCGGTCAAAATCAATGCCTCCCTTGCAGTACAGCTTATATTCTCCGGATAATATTTTTCATCAATATGATAAGTGACACAATTCGAGTAGGCAGTGGAAACATGCACGTATGCCTCCAAATGTGACATTTTTTTGGCCATTTCCAACATGACGCGTGTGGCGCGTACATTCAATAGCAAGGCTTTGGGTAATGACTCATTAAAGCGCACCGTAGCGGCAGTGTGTACAACAATATGCACCTCATCCAAAAGTCGCTGACGATCCACGGCAGACAATCCAAGATCAGGCTCCAGGCAGTCACCTTCTATGGGATGTATAAGCTCCAGAGCCTTGGGCTTTTGCTTAAGTAGAACCTCAAACAACTGAAAATTCCGGCATTAGCTTATATGTTCGTTTTGGATAGTGTTCTACTCACAGGTAAAGTGGAAAATGCTTGCATACGTTCTCGTATCTGCTTTCCTCTTTTGGAACGGATGAGCAAGTAGACGCGTCCCACATCCGTTGCACGCAGCAGTTTTTCGAGAAATACTAAGGCGTAAAAGAAGGAAAACGCACACCTGGCGTATTAGCAACGTGGTGGCACATCTTTAAGCATACTCATTATACCCTGTACACAAAGCTTGAAAGGGTTTTATAGGTTTGTGCAATGTATGTAACAGGCAGTAGGAAGCGTGGCAGACCATGTGTTCCATGGACAAAATTGAAGAATCCTTTTGTAGTGCATTCTTGCTCAAACAACTAAAGGCGCAAAGTGGTTTGCGAAGGTCTTTAACCTGATACAATCAATTTTGGTTCTTTTCGAAAAAATCATACATTTTTGGTAGACAATATTTTTTTGTAATTTTTAATAGTTTTTAGCAGAACATAATGATTCCCAAAAATCTCGCTTTGGCTTTTGCTTATGTTGCGATTGGTGTGGGTGATACGGGTTTTACGCAGTGCATATCTCACCAATACAATAACACATTTTGTATGTTCTCTAAACACCACTGAATAAAACCAAGGTCTTAGCTCACTCTTCTTCTTTCAGCTACCAAAAATAGACAAGAAAAATTTCACCACCCCATCTATTAAGCGGCCCATTTCCTTGGGTGAAAATATTGTTGAAATTAGTGAAAATAAATTTGGGATTACGTATTGTACGTACGATTGTATGAATATCAAAACTGTTTTGATGTTCGTAATCATGATGTGGAAACGGTACGTGCGATTCTATGTGTATGTTCGGAATTCCAGTGTTTTAATTGCACATGAACATTGAAATGTTGCAACATACCGCCGCCTACTTGCTCCTGAGTACCACATTATTTCGTTAACGATTCAGTTCAAATAACTGATTGACGATCATGATATGCGGATGTAGGCCCTTCCATCACGCCGTCGATAAACACATGTATAATGATGTATTCAATCTTGATCACATTGGATGGGCCGCTAAAAGCGGAAAATGCTTTAGTTAGGGATGTAAAAAAACATAGAAGTTTTTTTTTAATCCAATTTATCAATGTTAGCCGATTTTTTGTTTGTTCGAGATGCATCGGCAATGTATCGTTGTCAAACGTTGAAATTTCGAGTTCGATCACTCTTTCTTATTAAAATTCATAATGCCAAAGTAATTTCTCTTATTTATATAACACATTAATTCTTTTTAGAATAATAACAAATGCATGTTTTTGCTGCAAGTTTTCGAAAGTATAATAAGAATTGAAGGAGGATTTTATCTTACATGAACGTTATATCTTTCCAAGTTTGATAATAAATGTTGAATGAATGAATGAATGCATAAGAATTGATCATTTTTTCTGATTAATATTTTTTGATTTGTGATAAATTTGTTAAGTTTTGATAATTATTTTTTTTTATATTTTATGGACATTGCTTAAAGCATTAATATATAATACAAATGTATAATAATGTAAACAAATTGAATCTTAATGTTATTCAAATAACTTTTTTTTCGCAAAAAACATCGATACATCGAAATTTTGTATTCGATGAATTCGAATTCAACATCGATTACTATTATGCAACATCGATGTTTAAATTCATGGTCATGTCCAAAGAGCATGAAATTTAATAGAAGTTAATTTATGCGAAAAAAAAAACGATGTCGAAGGTGCTTATAATAGCTATGGGATATAGTCGTCCGCGCGTATTGGAAGCCTTCTTGCTAAATTTACTCTAATTCCTTTATATTACTATATATGTAGTACGAAAGAAAACTCGAAAAACTAATCAAAACACCCTTAATTCGTAATCATTTATGCGTAGCTAAATGTATAAGTTGGTGTAAATCCAAGTTTTGTTTCTATATTGCAACTGTTAGATTTACGCTAATCGGAATAATGGAATAACAGAGAATAAGTGAACTGAAACCACGAGTCATGGAGGAAACGATTTCGATATCGGTACGAAGTTTAATTAATCTCTAAACTATTTTGTCTAAGTGTGCATTTAAAATCTCCAAAAGCGTTGATAGATTTCCGACGACAGATTGTTTGTTGCCGCCGTTCGTATGAAATTTGGTGTATAAGAATTACAAGTTTTCGATTGCACTTTAGAAATTTGTTCTTTATTAATGATATCTTTAAAAGTATCATATTCCTGGTTTTTCTATTCAAAGAAATGGAACTTTTTGCAGCACACATTCTTTTCGGTTGCATGTTTCGTACAACTGTACTGATGGTACTTCCAGGATCCATAATCATAGAACAATATTATAAGTTTTTAAAGCTAAATCATTTTTAATCGTTTTATTTACGCACTTTTAAGCACTAGTTCTATTTATATTGAAGTCAATAGTCCATATGAAGAAATCGCTGCCACAACTAAACGAATATTCTTATACGCTCACAATTGACTTTAAAACACTTTAATTCGCTTTAAGAATTTGTTTCACAATTATATTTTTTAGGATAACTTTGCGTAGTTTTTGAATTACCTTTGCCAAGAAACCCACTACCACCGGTTATAAAAACCGTTTTGTTTTTGTAAAACGCTTGCACTTCGGATGCCATTTTACTAATTTCGAATTCAATTTAAGAAACGGAAAACCACGAAAACTTCCTCGAAAGCGACCGCCTCGCGTCATGTGCTTTACTACGTGCGTTTAGAATGTGTTCCGGCTATTTATACGGCAAGACTTAAATTCCAAAGAAACATTTAAAAACACAGAAGTCATTTCAATAAGCCGCACAACGATACGTACTAACACATGACGTACAAGAAACTGAAATATATTTGGTAAAATATTTTCGAAAAGAGAATTAAAATAACTTGCATAATTTAAAGTTCGCTCATTGATATGTAAGTACACAGAAAAAATTAAGCAATCCGTGCTTAAAGCGAGCACAAGCGGTGACGATAGTACCGTAAGTATCGTTTCGCTAAAATCAAGCACGAAATTCTGATTTCGAGAAAACGTAAATTCTTAATTTGAGTTTGATTGAAACCTTTAAGCTACTGACCCATTAATCAGAAGGACTGTGATTCAAACCCAGACGAGATATTGAAAAAAAAGAAGTTCTTTAAAAAGTTGTATTATACTCATTGTTATTATTGATACGTACAGAATTATATAGCATTATATTATATTAGCGGGCCTATAAAACTCATGAATCACTTAACCAAATGACTTCATATTTTGACCATATATTCGTTAGGTAAGCAATTCACTCTGCATTTTTATTAGACGGCCCAGAAAAGGAAACATTAACAGAAATACTCCGAGAAAATTGATCCCCACAATAGCGTTTTCAAAGTATTTAAGATCTTGCAAATCGTGTAGCTGAAATGCGTGCTGCAAAAACTCCTGCATAACGAGTTCTAACTTTGCAGAGAAGAAGAATAAATGAGTGTCAACGCATGACTGATGCGGATAGATTAGCACATTAAAATTGTCTTTATTTCACCGATATAAATTACAGTGCGCATAGAAGACATGGAAAAAATGCGTTTATTGCCATGCTCTAAAATTCTAAAATGAAACGGCAGGGATTTCTTATGCTTCAGGAAATGTTCTATTGCTTCCTTTAAACCCACCACCAGAGCCACTAAAAACGCTAATGAATAGCAAAAACGCTGTTTCCAAATTACACTATGCAACAAAAAAAAAAAGGAATTTGTCTAAAACATACCTTTTCCAGTAAATTTTGGGTCGCTGGTTTCGAATCCAGAACCTTACTACCGATCGAGATGAATTGTAACTCGAATTGAAAGCAATTTAATATGGATGGTTTTGGTCAAACTTGATTCGATTGCAAGTTACAAGGCAATGAACTCAATATTTTTCTTTGGAAAATCGAAAATTCATTTTTTTTTTATTCCCAATAAATTACATCAAAACCTTAAAAAAAATTATTTTGAGTTATTTTTCGATTCGATTTTTTCCATGAAAATCAAATTTCTGTGTAAATTTTTGTATCTCTTATAGTCTCCGAGAACGGTGCGACAACACGGACTGACTGACATGTCTATATCGACTCGATTATTGCTATTGACCATTTTTGTCCATGGAACATATAGTCTGCCACGCCTGTTACATACAAATCTAAAATACCCTTTTACACTTTGTGTACAGGGTATAAAAAAAAAAAAGCCCACTATGTTATTGATTTTGTAACATATGCAGAAAACTTTGTTTATATCAAAGGGGAAAGTACCTTTCCCCCGGATGGTGAGCGGGTTAGAGAATACCACCTCAGCAGGTCAAAGCTTGTCGTATGAGGCGACTTATAATGACAAATGGTTCTTTCGAGACCAGTAGAGCCACACCAGGCCTTAAAAGGGTTGTATGTTGGGTTTGGGACCCACCATGTAAAACCTTAATCCCAAATGAAAGAAATACATCAGACCGTAACCCGGTAACGGGTTGTTATGACCAGTTAAGAAGAAGAAGAAGTTCGTGTGCTCTCTCAAGCTGGTCCTTCCAACGGAGACATAGCCTGTTCTTTCGTTGCCTCCCTTCAATAGCCGCATTGAAGACCTTTCTCGCAGTAGCTTCAATATGACTTAACCAGCGCAGCCTCTGAATGTTAAATCGCTTTACTATGTCAATGTCGTCTTAGAGTTCATAGGGTCGTATCATCGGATGCGGTAGTCGCTCTGAGTACTTTCAGATTTGATTACTTTCGAAAATAAAGAAGGGGGTGAAATTTTGAAAAAGAACTTTAACCGATATTTAACCATCATTATGTTTAATTTCAGTTTCAATTAAGCTCTATCGAAAGTACGTCTCGCGAATGATATACTGACTTTACAACTCACAAAATCTCGAAATTCGAAAACCATGCTAGAAAACAAAAACGATTTCCGGTTTTGAGCTAAACAAATACAATTGAACAGGAAAATTGTGTTTTAGCCAAGTACCTTAAATTAAAGTAGCATTTGTAGCCCAGTGTAATTACAAACCTATTATGTTTGAAAATTCAATCAAGCCAAATTATGTACATAAACAAATAGACTATTGTAATTTAAAGACACAAAGCCGCACGGGTATTTTATTTAAATTTTTAATTTATGTATTTATAAAAACTTAATTAATTTGTTCGTATGTGAGTTCTGGTAAAAATGAGTTTTAGTCACAAGCCTATGGCGAAGCGGAAACCTTATCAGAGTTGATGGAGCTATAATGAATCGAAGAATTTTACAAACCAATTGCTCTAGCCCGAATGGGGATGACCCACGCAATGTATATATACTTATAAAGGTACTGTCATCGCTGCGATGTCAGCAGCGCAGCTTCTTAACTTTTCCGTCTCTTGCGAATTTCAATGAGTTTTTCTTCAGCAACGAGAGTAACTTGTGCCTCTCTCTTTTGCTATTTCAGACCCCCACAAAAGGGCCACTCAACGACGACGTTACCTTTATAAGATACATTAACCCCACGTGTGCGCATCAGTCTTCTCTCTATCGGATATAGGGCCCTATCGAGCGTATTGTGTGAAAAACTGAAGACATTCGCGAAAGAATTGATTAAACCTTATCAGTATGGCTTTAGGCCTGTTAACGCTACCATTGATGAGGTATTCACACTACGCCAAATCCTGGAAAAGACCCATGAATACTAAATCGATACCCATCTCTTTGTCAATTATAAAGCAGCATTTGATTATCCGGGATCGCGCATATTCCGAACTCTCTAATTTTGGTATCCCTACAAATACAAAGTTGGTGCGACTACGCATGATGACGTTTAGCAACACATGCAGCTCCGTCAAGGTAGAGAAGAACTCTCCGAACCTTTTGATGCTGACAGAGGCTTCAGACCTACGGCGTGCAAAATATTCCTATAATCAATGATGTATAAAAATGATTTAAATAGGCGAAATTGAGAGAATCATGTTCGTTTATTAACTTTCAAAATCGGTGTACTAACTTGTATTTGCTTATATAATTATATGATCAAATAGAACTATAAGTTCGTAGTACTGTTAATGATATCTGGTCCAAATTATACGTCAAAATATTCATTAGTGTTTGAGATACGCTTCGATTTGTGAAGTACTAATAGTGAATTCTCCGATTTTTACTATGTTTAAATTTATTGAACAAAGAAGTGGCATTCAATTTTGTTTGCGGAATGAAATTTCTGCTGAGGATGCTTTGAAAAGTTTTTGGTGCTCAGACTCTGTCTTCAAAGATTGTTTACAAGTGGTAGAAAGAGCGCGAGAGTGTTGAGAAGAATGTGATGTCAAATCGGCCCAAACACATCAACTGATGTACATTACGTCAAGCAAGTCTATGAAATGGTGCTTGAAAATCGTTCATTTTATGTTAAATAGATAGGATTTACTAATAGATGATAGTTCGGGCATATCATTTGGATCGGTGCAAGCGATTTTGAAGCACGAATTGGCCTTGAGAAGTGTGAAATCTCGATTGTTGCCAAAAACACAAAATTTTTTCAAAAAAGTGCGCCTGTGTAGTAATGCTTTCTGACTATCAGGACGTAATGAAACGCATCATAATTGAGGATTGAGGCATATGACCCAGAAAGAGCTGATCAATCAAACGAATATCGTGCCAAAGACGAGCCAAAAACGAAAAAACCACGTCAAAGTCGGTCAAAAATAAAGGTCATGTTGACGATTTTCTTTGATGTGGTTCATTTTGAAATCCTTCCGCCATGCCAAACTGTTAGCAAGGACTATTATTTAAGTGTTATTCCCAAAAAGTAGGTTGGATTTATGGGAGAACAACTCTTGGTTTTTGCATCATGATAATGCAGCATCTCACCATTTCAGCAAAAATTCGAAAAATATCGCAACCACCGTATTCGTTCGAATAGGCTCCGTGTGACTTCTGGTCAATCAGCAAACTCAACTTGACTCGATTGAGGAGAGAATTTTCGAATCACTTCTTGGTGTGGAATGAAGTTTAGCAATTCAAATTCAATAGAAATCGTTTCATGCCCCCACAATCCTGAGTAATTCACTCCTAGCGGTATGGGATCCTGTCTAGCAGTGCCCTGCTCAGTTGTCAGTGGCCTCCTCGTTGTGTCTCCGGGATGTAGTACGTAATTTGAGCGGCGGGCTGCTGTGGGGAGAGTCTGGGGTGGATAACCTCCTAAATCATAATGGTCAATGATTCTTTTCACCAACTCTCGGGCCTTGGTCAACCCGTAGTTGTACTAGACCATTTTTCATGAATGGAGGTAATACCAGATAACTCTGCACTTATGGTAATCCCCCCGCCATTATGGCGGCTGGGCATTCGGATGTGCAGGCCCAAAACCCATTCTTACATATGACCGGAGTTGGTACCTACTATTTCTTTGGAATCAATTTACCTGCTGTGAATGTAGATGAGTGCTCTTCTGTAGCCTTATCGGGCACAGGCTCTCTCACCAGCTCCTTGAAGTGCTTGTTGTTGACAACAACAACAACTCCTGCGGCTGTGGATCCAATAGATGTGTTGGGTGTGGCTCTCTCCATGTACGGTACTCCAACGAGTCCGCAACCCCAAGGTGGTCTTGCATCTGCGGAAAGTGCCACGGGGATGGTTAATCGCTGCGCAAACAACTGGCGAAGGTGTTCGGCTGTTGCACGAGATCAAAGCGCAAGTTAAGGTCTCTGCGTCATCTGCACACACAAAGCCCAAAGCGCATGTGATGGATGGGAATGCTAGTCCCAGAGTACTGGGATTTCATACAGTACCAGCACCTAACCCGGACGGTGGAACGGGAGTACCGCGACAGTTAAAAAAGCGACGGTACGCTGCAAAATGGCCGTCTTCTATTCTCCTTGATTCTGATACGTGGTAGAAGGAATAAAGAACTAATGCGTAAAGTAAATGACAAGTGACAAAATACGTTTAAATTACAGCGTCAGACAGAAAATTCGTCTATTGAAGATAGCGGTGGAGAAGAACATGCCTACCACTTGGGTGCACGGTGGTTGGTGAGCGAAGATGCGAAAAATTGAAAATCGCTATTACTACTACTGCTTCCACCTTTACTAAACCTTTATACTAACATATTACTCAAGATGATGGTCAATTGGTCCAGCGGCTTTAGAGTTTTAGACGCTCGTACCAACTTTTTCTATGTGTTTGATTAAAAACTTGATTGAGCTGACGAAGTTTCATAGAATCGATTACATTGATAAACCAATGCAATCCGTTTAAGCAAACCAAGCTTCTTTTCAAAAACAACGTTGTTTTTTTATTAATTTAAAAAAAAATCGTTAAGCATTTGGTTTGCTTGAGAACATAATAATATAACAAAGACACAAATATTTGATTGGTTTAGTCACGAGCGACAAGTTTTAACCAGAAGCCAGTTTTGGGAATCAACTGAAAACCTGAAGCCTTCAGTACCAAGGGAGTAGTTGTATTTTTAGCAGCGGCAATGTGAAAATCGCGTATCATATAATATATGACGGCCTTCGCTTCCAACAAGGCAAAACGAGATCCTGTCAAATCAAAGCGTTTATAAAAAATGCGACACTCAAGCGTCGGTGCACACACTTACCTATGCAGTTACGTTGACCCAGTCCAAAGGGAAAGTAGGTAAACGGTTGTATCTTATCCTTATTCTCTTCACTGAAACGCTCAGGATCGAATTTTTCAGGGTTTTCGAAATACTTGGGATCGCGATGGAAGCCGCAGGCAGGCAGCCAAATAATCTGACCCTGCTTAATCTCAACAGTATGTCCATCGACCTCATAAGTAATGTCCTTGTTGCACTCTCGATCTACGGCTATGGCTGCTGGCCATTTTCGAAGCACTTCTTGTATAACTTGATCCAAGTATTTCATGCCCATTATAGCCTCATAGGTCAACTCTTTGCCCTCCAATTGGTTGTTAACTTCCTTGACCTCCTCGTACAAACGCGACTGCACATCTTCGTTCTCCATCAGTTCATGTGCAGCAAAGCACATTAAAGTAGCGGATGTTTCGAAACCGGCAAAGAAGAATATAAAGCACTGAGCGACTATGTCCACATCGCTCCAGTCGCGATTATGCGACTTGGGCTTGTCCGTTTGTATCAAGCCTCGCGACTCCATGAGCATGTTAATCATATCCGGGCGCACTATATGATGCTCCTGGCGATACTTCATGGCATCCAGTACCAGACGCATAAAATAGTCTGTAGTTGCCTTGTCAAATAGCTGAACTTTTAAAAGCTGCAATGAAACAAGTTTCGTTAGTTTAAAAGGAAAAATGTGCTCAAATTCAGATCTACCTTCATGAGACGTCTACAACTGCCAAAGAGCAAAAATTTGATGTTTTGTAGCGCCGTAAATGTGGTCAACTTTTTGCCCATTTTGTAAAACTCATTTTCGCGATCCTTAAAGGAGTTCACTTGTAGACCAAAAGCCGTTGAGGCTATAATATCGTTGGTAAAACGTGTGGCATAATCTTTGACATCCAATTCCAAGGCCTTGTCAGAATTCATTTTTCCCTTTAGACCCAGCACAGCATCCTGTGCCACCTGGTTCATAAGCTCAAACATTTGACGCATTTTGCTGCCGGTAAAGGCCGGACTTAAGGTGCTGCGCATATCCTTCCAGCGACCATCGCGCATAGAGAACAATGAACTGGCAAACAGATTATCGCCCTCTGTCTCGTTCTCATCGGCGGTGCCAAAGATGTTGCGATGATTGACAAAATGATCAAAATCCTTAATGGTTATCTGCTTAAGAAGTTCCGGATCGCGTATCATCAACAGCGGCTGGCGCTGGTCAAAAATGCCAAAAACTCTGTAAGAGGGTTAAAGAAACAGCACTGATTTAAGACAGTTTGGCCTTCACATGGTATTGACTGATAAGCTACAGCTTTGGGTCACATTAGAAAGCCCATTTATGCTCAAAGCACGCGAATGGGATCTTATCAGTGCTGCGCTAGCTTGTTTTTGAAGTTAGCGTGTCTCTGAAATACTTGTTTTTTATCTTCTGAGCACATACACACATGTGTTGCTAAGGTTACTCTAGAAGTGTGTCTAAATTTAGATAAGAAATGCACCTATTTTACGGGGTCTCTATTGATTCACACTTGAAAACCTTATCAAATAACCACGCTAATTTATTCTAATCTATCTTTGTTGTCAAAGTTTACATATCTCTCAACTATTAATAAATCGCTCGAAGTGCGTTAAGTAAATGCGGCAGTTTCTGATGAAATTGTCAAATCGATTTTCCGACTACTTTACCACCTTGATATATCTTTTATCTATAACAAATAGCTAGCTATTATTATAAACACTTTGAACTCTAGGTAAGAGCTGCAGATTCTGATGAAATCGTGTTTAGAACTAGTTTTATACAATGTTATTGTTACAACTTAGAGGCAGTTTTGTTAATTTAAAATTCCAAGAGGGTGCTTCAGGTTTGCACAATTTACAATTGCAATTTGAATTTGTTTACCTCTTACAACTATAAAAACTTCTGAAGTAATCGGCTAAAATTCTTAGATTTCTAGCTATACAAAATCTCATACACAGAGTATCTCACAGTCAGCAGCTCTCAACAAAAGTCTTATATATTTTAAGTCAGTTTGATAGTTAGTTCGCAAACAGCACTTAAAAGGGGTGGGCCCCCATGTCTTATTTTTTTGAGCTCAAAACTTAAAATAATGCAGGTATTCCAATATTCTAGTAAATGCTGATAGAAATTGTGGCGTGAAGGTCGACCTCATTTAGCTGTCGCATCCAAAAATATCTTTAAGGACAAGCGAGTTGTGAACACCGTAAACTACTTCTTAGCTGGCCATAACAAACCTTTACCGGGTTACGGACTGATGTAGAGCACTGCTCCAGGCGCTTTCTTCTGGAAAAGGTAACCCGTGGTCAGAGCATGCAAAATACTCCGAAAATCATATAAAACTGCGTTTCACAAAGTACTCAAACATTAGCTAATTCGTTTTTTTGGCGTTTAAATGATGAGACTGCAACTTTGCATAAACAAAATTTTGTTTATTGCTTAAAGAATTTCATTATATACACATAAATAGAGTATATTAACTTCGGAGTATTGCTATTTGCGTGCTCCACAATTAATTATTGTTGTTACTAGAGCAAACATTTAAAAACAAAGGCGTTTCTGGTTGATATGAACTTCGAGTGACGTCATAATTTACGCAGAACAAATTGAATATACCATTTATACATATGTTTATAGTAGCTGTGTCCGAAATTTATCAATCAAGCAAGATCCCACTAATCACATACATAATATACAAAACCGCAACCCGCTTGACAAGTCATTTAAGCATTAGCACAGCGTCTGTTTCTATCATTGTTTACTATATACATATACTTTTATTGGATTCTAACAATAATTATTATGCACATGTTGTCTGTTCATATTTCTGTTTACTATACTCACTTGCTGTCTGATTGTTTATACAGATCCACGACAATATCAAACATAGATTTGGTGCGCAGTAACATATCACCCATATTGCCCACAAAAGGAAGAGGCTTGGCATATGGCAGGCCACGATCCTTGAAGAAATCATTGTTGGCTGTGGCCCAGCGATAGGCTAGATATATGGCCACAGCACTAAGTGCTAAGAATTCCAGCAGCATCTTGTTAGAATGACAGAGCAAGCGTTCGCGCGTAATTACATTAATAAACTAACTGAGCGTACGGCTCGAAAAATCATTTTATGGAACGGCAGGCGTCGGCACGCTGTCCAGCGCAAGCTTTTGCGACGAGCTTTGTGTGATAAATTAATCTAATATATAGTATATATATACAACTGCTCGTGTACAAACGTTGTTACTTAAATTTGTATACAAATTGCAGACAAAAACAAAACACAGAGACTACTATTTAAGCATCAGTGCGTATAATGGATACGGCTGACATCCCTGCGCCTCGAGAGATGCGTGCAGCCAACGTACATTCAAATGCCGGCAGCGTCTGTCATAAATAGATCTGCAAAGGCACAATTTAAACAATTTGCATGGGCTACTTTAATTTATGTCAAACTTGCTCACCTCAACTGATCGAGATCTCCCAGCGTATTTCCTTCATAGAACACCAACGCAGCTTTTTGCGGCTGAACTGTCAAAGTGCCGCCATGACGCACAAAAGCATCGATATGCTCGGGCAGCGCTACATGCGGCGTAAAGTGCGCTACTAGGCCAGCAAATAAACTGCTTTCCTTGGACTTTTCCTTGGTCTTAGTCTTAGACGCGTTTGGCTGAAAATATTGCTTAATTTGCTTTTGTGGCGGCGTCGTTGTTACGTCCAACTTGGGCGTTTTTGGTTTACTAGTTGCTGGCACATCCTCTTCGTCTGATTCCACTTTAACCCGTTTAAACTTTTTGCTGCTGCTTGTCTCTATTTTGCTGCTCTTCAGCTTTGTAGGCGTTTTTTCCGCTTTCAGTTTGTTTTGCAATTCCAGCTTTTCATCATCACAATTGGCCAGCAATAGATCCACATTGACATTACTCTTTGAAGCTGCATACAAATGCTCCAAGTGCGCCAAATCAGTGGCTTCCTTGGTGGTTTTATCACTGCGCAGCCGTGTTATGCGTGGAAAGCGTATGGAAATGCCTGCCGCTGTATGAGCCTCGGATTTTGTAAACTCTGCGCCAGTTATTTCCCAAACGGGCATTTGTTCCGGATCTGTGGCCAGCACATCCGGCACCAAAGATTTTTTACACAGCAACCAATTGGGCGTTTTATCGGCATCAGCGCGCTGCGTTAACTTTATCAAATGCGAGTGTATTTCATCATTGGTAGCATCGTCCAGACCCGAATGCACTTTGGTCACAGTTTTCCAGAGCTGATCTTTCGCATCGTAACAGCCCATTAGAAATATGCTAAGCACGCCGCCTTTTTTGCCCGAGCCATACCAAGCGCCAAGAACTACCAGATCGGCTGTGTCGGCCATTTTGCCACCAAAGAGATAATCCTTTTTAACCTTAAGCCAATGGCGTTTGCCTGGCTGGTAAGTGCCGTTGGCACTTTTAAGTACTACGCCTTCTAAATTGGCCTGCAGCACTTTGGCTGTCATAATGGACAACTCGTTTTTGGTCTTTAGAAAATGGGATTCGGATAACTGCACATGGGATTTGATGGGTTTTATGTTTTGCTCCAGTATCTTGCGACGTGCGCAAAAGTCACTAAGTAATTGAAAGCAATCAATTTTATGGATTTAAAGAAATGTGTTGCACTACTTACAGCTGCATCAAATCCTTTCCATCATATAGTAGGCAGTCGAAAACAAAAAGACACACAGCCGCATTGTTAAAAGTTTGCTTTTTATGTGCGCCCAGCGTGCCAAAAGGCAGCAGCGCGCCCGTTGTCGTATCCACCAATATGATTTCCGAGTCCAAAATCATATCACCCGCAGCAGGAAAGGCTTGAGGTATAAAGTCTTTTAATTGTTTGGTTTTGTGATCCATTACAGGCTTTAGATTGCGACTAAAAAATTTGTATTCCGTCCCTTGCTTATGTATTTGAACGCGTTCGCCATCATATTTGATTTCGCTATATAAGCCGCCAGGATTCTTTTTAAAAGCGTCGTCTACAGAACTGCAGGGTTTTGCCAGCATGGGTGATACCGGCGTCATGACCTGTATGCCCGTGGACTGAGCCTTAGTTTTTTTAGCAGTTCCTTTTGTTAATGCTTGTAAGACTGTTGTAGTTGCCGGTTTGAGCGCATACTGCTTAACTACGGCAGCTAAATCATGAGATGACTGGTAAGCAGGATACGCCAAAGGGCCAAATGCGTCCAGTATGTGACGCGCACGCGCATTAATTCGCAGATCTTGTTTAATTAGTCTTATAAAAGTGCGCAAGTCCAATGCAGTGGCCTGCTTACAAAATTCGCGTAGTACCTCGGTTTGCTCGTCCTCTTTGGTGCGTTGCTCAAGTTTTAACAGATACTCCTCTACCTGCATCAGATACAGCTGACTTTGTGCTTGTGGTTTTAACTTTTTAGAGGCTTCAAAATATTTTTGTAAGGTTTCAGAGACATCGCCATCTGCAATAATAGTAGTATTGTTGCAGTATTTGTAACAATTAATGCTCGATAAGCTTACCCTGCTCTAAGTCCAAATGCATTTGTTGTTGATCAGTACTGAAGATGCGCGCAAAAAGCTTTAACATTCCTTTGTTCTGCAAATTGTAAACTCGTTGATTGGCACTAGGCACAAGGAACTGCACCCAAAGCAATATGTCACCGTCAAAACCAGTGCCGCTGTTTCCATTTTTAAAGAATTGCTGCAATATTGTCACCTTACTGAGGTAGCTGGGTTCCGCAGCGATTTCATCACATACGCGCCGAAATGTTTCCAGTTTGTTGTCATCGTTGTTGGCCATAAAGTTCCAGCTGTGTCTAAGAAACTGTTTGGGCTCTCGTTGCAGTAGTTTGTTATGGCGTATAAAATTGAATACTTTGAGCATAAATAATTTTAAAATTCATTTATTTTACAGAGCACTGCAAGCAAACGTACGATTCGCGCGTAAATAAATCGGGTACGTTCGATACAAATCAGCTGTTTGGCACATTTATCGGCGCTGCCAGTAAACACAATGGCGCGCGCGTTGCACAATGTCGTTACGAATTTCAAGCGCAGGAGCTTGAACGCGTACAAATAAAATTCCATGATTTCAACATTCCCACGGAGCTCCAAAACTCCAGTGCATGTCAGCCAGATGATGCACTGCAGCTGCTTACGCAAGTGCGTGGCAAATACGAGACGGAGGAACTTATATGTGGCGCGTTCCTGCCCAAGCCTTTGATGTCTAGCGGTGCAAAGCTTCAGCTGCAATTTGTGGGCAAATATCCGACTTCAATGACCAATAAAGTACAGTACTACGGGTTTCGTGCAGAATACAGGTTTCTAACTAGTGCGTAATACGTAAGCAAACCGTTGACTGTTGCTTAACCCTATTGTAAATTTAATTACAGACTTTGGCATCATGTCAGGCGAGCAGCAGGGCCATGATTGCAGCTTTGTTTACAATAGCAGCATGCGTATCAGCGGTCTATTCCATTCACCGAACTTTCCGGGCTACTATCTTGAAAATGTAGCATGCAATTATTTCTTTTATGGTGGACAAGATGAACGAGTTGTGCTGCGTTTTACATACTTTGATGTCGAGGGCATTGGCACGTAGGTTTCCCAAGTTTACTACTACAACTAATTGCATTTAATAATTAAATGTTTTCAACTTTAAGCTGCGAATATCAAACCGCCAGCGATTATGTGGAGTTTTCCAACTTCATGAGCACGGATCGTAAGTACAGCAAGTACTGTGGAAAACTGCAAAACTTTGAAGTACGTTCCGATGGTCGTTTCTTTCGTGTCACATTTCATTCGAATGATCGTTTTGTGGCCATCGGTTTCCGTGCGCTCTACACTTTCGAGCCCATAACTGCAAAACATGACAACGCCGTAACCGATTTGGTGGACAATGCCTCAATGCAAAGCTATATGTCTGGTTCTCATAAAACAGCTTTCCATTTAATTTTGGACAAACTATACTTTGTATTTTTATTTTTGTCAATAGCGTGCAAACATTTAAATACATATTAATTTTCTCACATATGAGTTACACATTAACCGACGCATTATATGCGACAACTGAAACAGTCGTAATGCTGACAAAAGTGAACTAGGGACGCAGACTAGTTGGAAACCAAAAGGGACATCCGAATGACAGTGTTACGGCTATTTCACCCAATAAATCACTCTTTTGACAGTGTTACGGCTATTTCGCCCAATAAATCACCCTTTTGGTATCATTGGAGATTATAATGCGTGCGTTCTCTTTTGGTTTTTGGTATTCAAATCTTTCTCTTGCATGGCCATGTTTTTATTGATTTTTGCATATTATATTCGCAGATGATGTCACAATGATGTATCTTGTTGGAGTGGTTATATTGCATACTTGCGCACACAGCGTTTATCACATAAACTGCACTGTATAGTCTTGTATTTTATATAACGAAATATCGTATATTAGCGGCTAGATCGGAGGGTGACCGATTGGACTTTCCGCACATGCTGCACTTTTGGGTTTTTGCATATGCTTCTCCGTGGCCCAAGACGCTTGTTACATAAAGCGACATTTTCAAGTGGGAAAGTGAAAAATTGTCTTACAAAATATCGCTCTCGCTGAAGCATGGGATTGCTGGCAAGACAACTTGCGGGCGGCATTACCGTACCTACAAACGGTGCGAGATACAAATCTCACGGTCTCGCTTGAAAATCTGGCTCTCCAACCAGTCGTTTTGTTTCCCATTCCCATTTACCAAGTCCGCGTAGCGTCTCATAAGGGATAAGTCATGCTCTCCGTCAGCTGTTTACATATGAGTTGGAGAAAATTTAAATAATAACCATGATAGTAGACATGACGTGCGAATTCATCTACAAAAATGGCGGTAAATTCGCAATCTTGCTAATCGCAAGCATCTCTGCTTAGTCTTTGGCAATTACAGAAAGCACGGAATAGTTGCATATTAGCCAACTTGCGGAGTGCCATTAGATTTACATTTTTTCTTTTGTTTTTTATATATGTTAAATTCATAACTTCAACAACGCCAAAGCTAACATTAAAAGTTGTGACGTACTGAAAGGCGCCTATACGCATAAGTGTTGAACAACGCAATTTGACAGCATGTAAACAAAAAAACAGCGCTGCCTGACTGTCATAATAACGACGAGTGGCAGCTGTGGGCATTGTTATTGGCAGCGGCGCGCGCAAGCTTTTTTCATTCTGCTCGTGGCTGTGTCCGCGCGTCGTTCCTGCTCAATTTCTGGAAAATTGAGGGTAGTTGGTCGGTTTTGTTTGTTGCGTCGTGTATCGCGGTTGGCAACACGTCGGAGAAGTTTAAGCGTAACCAAAAGTATTAAATACATATATCAAAATTAATAGCCAATAAGTGTGTAACAACAAGCAAACTGTTATACATAATTCAAAAGCAAAGTTAACAAAGTAAAGCAATTATTTGAAACTTACAATAAAAACATTGCAAAATGTTTTCAAGGCCAAGGTAAGCTTACCAAAAAGAAAAAGAAGAGAAAAAGTATATCAGGCAACAAACAAGGCGTCGCAAAGTTGTGTTTTTTTTTTTTATATATCCATGTTATGCAACTCCAAGCGTACTGGCTCAGCTGTTTCGTCGTAGTGACCTAGTCATCCTCAGCGCAGACGAGTGGCCGCCAAAAACCCACTGCTTCCCTCTGCCGCTTCTAGCTTTCGTTTTCAATGGCACAAACATGCTCAAGAGAACGCAGGGTGTTTGGCATAGACCGAGCCAACTTGCGCAGTGGCCCCAACAGCTGCTGTACACACCTTCGATTTAATTTCACTCTTATACATTGCATAAGGCTTTATAAAGCGTTTTGTAGAAAAAGTCTGTCAAATTAAATGCTTATTCACGTTTTTGGCAAAGACACGACATTCTTTCACATTCTGTAGCAAACAAAAGTCGGCGCACGACTTCTATTTCTGCTCATTGTACCAGACAGACTTAGTCATCAATAGCCGTAACCATCTCTCTGTTTGAACGCATTAACGCCAAATTTTGTGAAAGATGCTCCTTATTGAATCATATTGATTTCTGCCACTCTTGCATTGTAGAAGTATTGGATATTCTATAATTTGGCTAGTTAGTGCTCTCCAAATTTGTTATGGAGACTGCATTGAGCTCAGCACCCGCGATGCAATTCCATTGATTACGTTCATATTACCGTCAAAGCATAGATACAAAACTTAGAGCAGATACCTTCTGACATCGCCGTTACTATATGGGAAAAGCATATACTCAAAATTTCTAAAAAGAAAATAGTCTTTTTTTCGCTACTGTATACACATACAGAAGCCAAACAAAACAGCTGAAATATCAATATAGAAATAACGTTTTATTATTTCTTTTGATATTATATATGCATTTGAAGCGACACCTTTCATGCTCATGGACAGGGACGTTTAGCTCTCTGCCTAAAATAATATGCATAAATATACACACATATATTATATATATTTTCAATATGTTTTTCTTATTTGCTTGTCAGCCAAACTTACCTCGCTATATTCGCAAAAATTCTAAATTTAATATACACACAATAAAAACAGCGTTTTTTTTCCTCTATTTTGATTTTGTGCTTTTCTAAGCACTTTTTGTTTTCTTTGCCAAGTTCAAAAGTTTTGTTCCCGCGGCCTCATAGTGTATCTTTTTTCGTCGTTCGTTCTTTTTTTCGCTTACTATGTAAAAAGCTCGTCCAAAAGCGGGGCCATTGACTCTAATCAGCTTGTTGTTACTAGGCATCTATGGAACTTCTCTTCAACTTACACCTGAATAGCAGAATGACAGGTTTCCATTTTAGTTACCCCTTTCATATCGCTGAACAATCAAATCAAACGCAGGCACTTAAATTCAGAAGAACTTACGTCACAAAATACGCCTTACAAAATTTTTAGCACTTCTGCTCATGTGAGCAAATTGCTCACAACGATATGCACACCACACGTCACTTGGCTAGGTTCAAGCCGTTTATTTTCAATAATGGCCATAACTGTTAAACTAATATGGAATCAGCAATATGTACGTTGCGGGTATTGCAAACATAAAAGTAACTACAAGTTCATACCTACAGCTTGTGGAAAAAAAAAAATTTGTTGCAAACATTGGACTTTTTCTTTATAAACACTAAATACGGTAAAATGGGAACGGAATTATCCACTTCTATGTCACTTTTCATAAGATCGGTATGCCTGTAAACACTTTCCTATTGGGAATTTGTTTATTATGGTGAAAAAAATTACTTTTATGTCCATAATTTCAGTATTCTTGGGCCAATTTCGTTGAATTTTGAAACATAGATTAAAAAGACTTTTATTAATATATGTGGCAATTTTCAAATCAATATGTTGCGGAGTGAGTAATTAAGGTCAATCCATTGCGGGCGAAAGGGGGCTTCCATTGAAAAATGGTGAATACAGTTTTAATGATTTGGCTCACACGAATCTCCACACCAAATTTTGTAACTCTAGCTCATATGTTACCATACCTACATGTAGTGGACATTTGGAGCAGTTTATGGGCGAGGGGGGGGGGGGGGGGTGTGTGTGTGAAATTAGCATGTTTTTGCCTCCTTCTGCCTGTTACATACATTGCACAAATATATAATACCCTTGTGCACTATGTGTACAGGCTATAAATATTGTCAATTTTGTTTGGCAAAAACTGTTTCCGTGACGGCTTGAGAGTTGTGAAAACCGTTCAATTCAATGGGTTGCCTCTTAGTAGAGAAGTTCATCCAAAATCAAAAAGCACTTTCACCCTTTTCCAATTAATGATGTTTTGGTTAACAATTTTAAGTTGAAACGTCCAATGGATATTCGGACTCAAGGCAAAAAGTTCAAGTTTATATTTAATTTCATATATTATATCTCTTTGTCTACCTAATTTATTGATAACTTCATCGTTATTCATAATATTGCAACACATTATGGATATTTGAATTATGATAATGGCTTGAGTACGGCAAAACTCCAGTTGTGTTATTGTTTTCTTTTCTTCTCTTCGTCTTCCTCTTCCCTTTCTTCTTCTCCTTCTTCCTGTTCTTATTCTACTTTATCTTCCTCTTATTCTTCTCTTTATCCTTCCGCTTATTCTTCTTCCTGTTTCTTTTCGACTGTCTCTTCTTCTTCTCCATCTTTCTGTTCCTTTTCCACTTTCTTTTCCTCTTCCTGCTCCTTTTGTACTTTCTCTCTTTCTTGGTCTTTCTCTTCATCATATTCCTCTTCATCTTCATCCTCTTCTTGATCCTTTGATACTTTCCCTCAATATCTAACTTTGTCTTTCTCTTGCCGTCCCCCTTCCGGTTCCCCTTCCCGATCCTATTAGTAGGTGTTGCCAGACGCTGTGCACAGTTTTGAAAAAAATTAAAAGTATGCTTTAAGATTTTGTCGTTTTATGTAGTTTTAATCCTTTTTAAAAAGGACACAGACATACAAACAGAGTTACTTTCGAATGTATATTATTAGTTAAGATTAACATGGCCATTATTGTATGGCAAAAACCGCCATTCTAATCAAGTGACGCGCGCTGTATTGCCATATCTTTACACATTTGAAGTAGTACTACATCAACATTAGCGCTTATTGTTCAAATATGACGGATGATAATATTACCCTGCGCACACCCCGCACCCACAACATTTCAAATGCCTTCAATAATTATAGCGTGTGTCTTGAATTACACATATGAGTTGTATGTGGTATTTGTTGGGTTTTGGAACCTCACGTCATGTGCACATGGACAACGCGTCACTAACGGGTTTGAGCCGGCTCTGCAAATCAGATAGAAACCCATAATTGCTACGACCACGGGTTTTCATCAATGAAAGCGAACAAGTAAATGCAAAATTTGTCGGTTTGCAACTAGATACAACGCACATATCTAATTTAAATGCCCGTTGGTTTTTATCAGCATGCTGCTGGTTTTTTTATCTATTTTTTTTTTTATTAGCTCTTGTAAACAATGCGGCTTAGTTTTTTATTTTTTGCGTGGCCAATTAGTGCCGTTGATGTTGTTGTTGCGCTCGCACTCACTGATAAATGATAAACAAAGTCAGCTGAGCTGGCCTTGGACTTGGTTTTCCATGGCAAAATTGACGCATTTGTCAACACTGGTATCAAAGTGTCAGGCTAATGGGCTTTTGTTTGTATGGGGCTCAATTTTACAATTAAATGGTTTAATATCAATTCACTTTGTTTATATGTATGTACATACTACAAGTTGAACTTTTCTCGTTTGCAGTTTGTGCGGAAATCTCGGCAAATTGTGTCGCAGTGGTAGCGCAATTACAAAAACAACAAGAGCACCTGTAGTATCAGCTTTGTTGCTGTGCGATGCGCGTGGCTTTCATGATGTGCTTGGTGATATTGTCTGTCCCTCGCAGGTTCGCGGCATTGATAATATACGTGACCCGCGCCTTAACAAAGTAAGTCAAGAAACGCTTTATTAAGATCTTACATAATTATATAAATTTGTTTTACATCCAGGGCTTAGCTTTTACCTTGGAAGAGCGTCAAACGCTGGGCATACATGGCTTGCAGCCTGCACGTTTCAAGACACAGGAGGAGCAGCTGCAGCTATGCAAGATTGCCGTTAATCGCTATGCAGAACCTCTTAATAAGTATCTATACCTAAGCGACTTGCACGATCGTAATGAACGTTTGTTCTTTCGCTTTTTATCCGAGAACATTGAGGATTTGATGCCCATTGTTTATACGCCCACGGTGGGCTTGGCTTGTCAACGCTTTGGCCTAATCTATCGTCGTCCTCACGGTCTGTTTGTCACCTTCAATGATCGCGGTCACATTTTTGATGTTATGAAGAACTGGCCGGAACCGAATGTGCGCGCCATTTGCGTTACCGACGGTGAGCGTATTTTGGGCCTGGGCGACTTAGGTGCCTGTGGCATGGGCATTCCCGTTGGCAAGCTAGCCTTGTACACTGCCTTGGCGGGCATTAAACCACATCAATGCTTGCCCATAGTGGTGGATGTTGGCACCAACAACATTGATCTGCTGGAAGATCCACTGTATGTCGGTCTCAGACAGAAACGTGTGGTGGGCAAGGAGTACGATGATTTCATTGATGAATTTATGGAGGCGGTTGTCAAGCGTTATGGACAAAACACGCTTATACAGTTTGAGGACTTTGGTAACCACAATGCATTTAGATTTTTGGACAAGTATCGCAACACGTACTGCACCTTCAATGATGACATTCAGGGCACAGCTGCCGTAGCAGTAGCCGGTTTATATGCTTCGAAGCGTGTTACTGGCAAGACTTTCAAAGACTATACGTTCTTGTTTGTTGGCGCTGGTGAGGCGGCCATTGGCATTGCTGATCTGGCTGTTAAGGCCATGGTTACCGAGGGAGTGCCCATAGAAGAAGCCTACAGCAAAATTTGGATGGCTGACGTCGATGGCTTATTGACTACAACGCGAAAGGTGGGCAATTTGGATGGTCATAAAGTTAACTATGCAAAGGACCACGAACCCATGCAGAATCTGGAAGAGATTGTGACCAAAATTAAGCCCAATGTGAGTGCTTTTAAAGTTTCAAGTATCGTATCAAGTTATTAAACTAAACTTTATTTTTATTAGGTGCTAATTGGCGCTTCAGCTGCTGGAGGCATTTTTACGTCCAAGATCTTGCGCACCATGGCGGATAACAATGAAAGGCCCATAGTGTTTGCTCTCTCGAATCCAACCAGCAAAGCAGAGTGCACGGCTGAAGAAGCTTACAAAAATACCGATGTAAGTTGACAATTAGTGTGCACATTGGCTGTTGCTTAAAATGAAGTACTAATTCATATTATAAACCAGGCACGCGTCATATTCTCGTCGGGTTCGCCCTTCCCACCTGTTACCGTGGGTGACAAGACCTACTACCCAGGTCAAGGCAATAATGCATACATTTTCCCCGGCATAGCTCTTGGCGTAATTTGCACAGGCACTCACCATATACCCGATGATATGTTCCTTATTGCGGCCCAGGAATTGGCCAACTTTGTGGATCCCAGCGATATCGCTGGCGGCTCTTTATATCCACCGCTGCAATCCATTCAGGCTGTTTCCATGAACATTGCCATTGGTGTGACCAAGTGTGCTTATGACAAAGGTAAAAATTTGGCTGTTTTAACTCTTATGCTTACGCTTTAAATTTTTTATGAAATTTTCATCTAGGTCTGGCATCAACTTATCCCGAACCTCAAGATAAACGCAAATGGCTGGAGGATCAGCTGTACAACTTCAACTATGAGTCCTCGATGCCGGTTACCTGGGCCTGGCCACGCATGCCATACATTAAAACTCGTGAATTAGTGCCTACCAAAATCTATGGAAAAAAAAGTAAATAACATTATCCTTTTCTTTGTTTTCCTTTTAGGCGCCGAGAGCCCGCTAATTGCCGCCATTAAATAAACTATCATATCACCGTTATTGACTGATTGAGGGCACCACTGTGTTTTGCAACCTCACACTTCTGCTATTACTACCACCACTACTTCCAAATGTTACCATCATCAGCACCACCAAAGAAAAAAACTAACCAAAAATAGATCACTAACAATTTCCTGCTGCTGCGGACTCGCAGCGTTGCCCAAGTTCAATATCAAATTCACGAGCGGCACAAATGGCTCTTAATAGTGACTAACAAAAACAAAAAAAAACAAACCTGTTTGTAAAATAACATAACTCTCAGAGCCCCTCGTAATTGTGAACGACGGCACGCTGTGTAGTTAAATACTTTGATATCATTTTACTTTTATATGTGTAATATTTTGTATAAATTAATTGTATTGTTTATTATTTGTGAACGAAACAACGCGATGGCGCAGTATTCTACTTCATAGAATGAAATTTACTTTGTGCTATGTTTTACTTTGGTATTTTTGACTTTATTATGTTTATAGTTATAAAAACTTTGTATAAATTGGTTTTACAAGCTTAATTTCCCTACTTCCCGCTCTGGCTTTCTTTACTTCTTGCCTATAAAATATGCTTTATTACTAACTGATAACGGCGGCACACGGCGCGTCTCCTAGCAAAATAATCAAAAACAAAACAAAACCTACCAGCTTATTTAATCAACTATCAAAATTCTACAATTGATTGATTGATATATTGTTGTTTTCATTTCATTGAAATTTAGAAAACGAAGAAATTATGTAATTTAACTCAACCCCAAAGAACAACAGCCCCGGTTGCATATAGCATATGGCATATGCTTAGGCAGCAAGAGTGCTCCAAAAACCGGCGGATAACCTGCCGTTGAGAGTCTATCCCGCACACTAAACGTGTAGTCGATAACCGTTAAAAACTAACGAAATTTAAACTAAGTTATCAGTTTTAATTTATGTTTAAACTTTAAACAGGCAAATTCGTATTCACATTTATATAGCCTATATATATGTATATGAGTATGATAATAAGTATGATTATGTTTTTGTTGTACCATGTCTGATATTTATTAATGCAATTAATTACTTTGTTATAATTTATTGTTACAAATAGCAAAATGTCAACTTAAATGAAACTGAAATGCGATAAGCATGTAAATGATTTACCCATCCGAAGCAATTGTACAATTGACCAGTTGAAAAATAATAATGATAATAAAACGTGCTACTCGAAATTGTATTAAAATCGTAGCTCTGTAAGACCAAGCATACTTCTTTTTTTTATATATTGGCATATTATTGAGTGTTCTTTCGGCAGTACCACAGAAACTAAAATAAATTGCTAAAACATGCAAATTTTAATTCTAATTTCTAATTTTTAAAATCGTTTAAACTGTTTCCATTGTAGCTGTTCCAGCAGCAAATTTCTTTAAAACATTAAATCCAACCCCAATGCAATTAATACATGTAAAATTCTGGTAAACTTTAACCTGAAAAAAGTTCATATAGAATAAATATAAATGCAATGTGTTCAAAAAGAAAACTTTTGTAATTAACGCTATAGACTAAAATATGAGGATCACTGAATTGGAATAGGAACATATCTCGAAAACTATACACATGAAAGTCTAAGCCAATGTTAGTTTTTTATACCAATCATCTTATTTTATTCATTTTAGTTTGTCAATTTGTACCGAACTTATCCAATCTTGACAAATCCTGCATAGCTCCTGGTTGGCCATATGGATTGCAAGTGTACGGAATTGCTGCGAAGTCCCACCAAGAAAAAATCCCATTCCTGCAGGCAAAAACTCTGCGCATGCTTACCTGGTTCATGAGAGCTGCAGACATTGAGAATGACTTAGATGTGCCGAAAGATGGGAATGTCCTAACAGTCAGAGGATTATAACAAGAATAGTACGGTTGGGGACCACATACCACTTCTGTTATGCCATCCACCACTAAGTATACGCACAACCTCCATGTGGTGGCCCCTGGATAGATGCTCTAATCGCCACCCGGTGCTAGAGTAGTGACCTAATCTGCGCAGCGAAGTCCACCATGTGTTCTAAATGGGTTGTGCAAATGAAAAGATTGGATCTCTTGATAGAGAGGAAATATATACAGCGAATGAGAGCAGAGTTTTGGAAAAAATGGAAGCAGGACAATCTAGTTTCTCTGCAGAAAAGATCAAATTGGCGTTATGACCAGCCGAACCTAAAAGAAGGCCAAGTTGTGTTAAGAGAACACACACCCTGGAAGATGGCCAACGGGAAAAATAGCCAATAGCCAGTGGCGAAATCAAAAGGTCATTAAGTATATTAATGTTATACCGAGGTACTTAATGAGCGATTGGGACTCTATAGTTATAGAGCCAATCAGCAGCGGCGCCTTTCCGACTGACTTTGTGTTGTGCTCTGCTTGGGTAAGTCCAGATTTCGGCAACTGCTAAGTTGGCAGCTGTTAGTTTGTGAGGTAGTGTGTGTTATTGCCTCTTAGTCCAGTCCAATAAGGCTTTAACCTCGGTATAAAATATAGTAAGCTGAATTTTTGCACACGTCTTCGTTTAGCCATTCTACAATTTGTGTCAAAAGTCCCCTTGTGAACCTCTTAACATATTCAAGATCAAAGCTCACGAAAACCGGTGTTTTGCAAAACAAACAAGTATCATGTACTTCAAATGCATTATGGAGCTATAACAACTTTGTAGAGCCTAAAAATTGGTACAATATTGAGCTTGGGAATTTTTTAATATAATTAATCGTTATTGAGGTACGTGCAGATTTTCAAAATTTCGAATTCCTTAAAATTTGTGCAAATATACCGTTTCCTGGGCTTCAAATGATATATGAAGCCTTAACAAAATTGGTAGAGCGTACAAATCTCTACAAAAACGATCTCAGACAACACTTTATATATTTAACCCTTCTTGAGATAGAGCACATAATATTTTTGGATAGTCTCTCACACTCTTTGTGCTCTAGCACACTAACGGTTAATTATACCAAAAATGGTTCAACATCGAATTAATAGTGATTTCTATGCTCTTCAAATTTGTAGTAGCTTTAATAATCATTTGAAGTCTAACCAACGAGATACCTATTACAAATGTTTCAAAGTTGGCATATAACGTTTTCGAATTTTCGAAAATGAGCTCTCTCACTCCTTGTATTTGACACCTTTTTTCGCCTTATTTGAATGTACTAACTGTATGTACAAATTATCCACCTTTCTCGTTCATATTTCTACTGCGGATAGCTGAACACTGTAATTCCATTGAATACATCGGGTAAAGCTTGGAAAAGAGGATGAGATCCAAAGAGTCCTTGGTTTTTTTTGGCTTTACACATAAATCTATTTATAACTGCACCATTTTTCTTTCCATTTTCATAATTTAATATGATTTAAAAATGTACCATATCTATATAGAGAAAGGGTCGTTTTTGGAACTATGTAGAGATTTTTTCAATTTATTCAGAAAATTTCGCAAGTATCATACATTTTTCTAACTTTGGCAGATATTTGCAGCAGATTTTGAAACAGTAGGGTTATGTTTTTTTGCTTCATTTCGGAAGTAAATTCAAGTCCGAGTCAAACGAGGGTTTAAAAACCGGTTAAATATCGACCTACTTATGAATTAAAATGTAAAGAACCTGAGAAAGATAAAAAGGCTGGCATGCGTATGTATAACGTGTACAATGAGAACCTGTGCCACACCACTCCATATAGTCATAGAGCTGCAAATGAAAGCAAATCTATTAAGGATGTTAGTGGAAGTTACTGGCAGTCTAAGAGCCGCCTTAAGAACGGTTGCAGTATCTAGAATAAGCTTCAAGTTGGTTCGAGAAACCCGCGACAAATTGGAGCTTTTAGGAAGACGAAACAAACTTTCACTCAGATGGGTCCCGGATCCCATCAACATTCCCGGTAATGAGCTCGTGAATGGACTGGCAAGAAAAATCCAAATTCCATTGAATACATCGGGTAAAGCTTGGAAAAGAGGATGAGATCCAAAGAGTCCTTGGTTTTTTTTGGCTTTACACATAAATCTATTTATAACTGCACCATTTTTCTTTCCATTTTCATAATTTAATATGATTTAAAAATGTACCATATCTATATAGAGAAAGGGTCGTTTTTGGAACTATGTAGAGATTTTTTCAATTTATTCAGAAAATTTCGCAAGTATCATACATTTTTCTAACTTTGGCAGATATTTGCAGCAGATTTTGAAACAGTAGGGTTATGTTTTTTTGCTTCATTTCGGAAGTAAATTCAAGTCCGAGTCAAACGAGGGTTTAAAAACCGGTTAAATATCGACCTACTTATGAATTAAAATGTAAAGAACCTGAGAAAGATAAAAAGGCTGGCATGCGTATGTATAACGTGTACAATGAGAACCTGTGCCACACCACTCCATATAGTCATAGAGCTGCAAATGAAAGCAAATCTATTAAGGATGTTAGTGGAAGTTACTGGCAGTCTAAGAGCCGCCTTAAGAACGGTTGCAGTATCTAGAATAAGCTTCAAGTTGGTTCGAGAAACCCGCGACAAATTGGAGCTTTTAGGAAGACGAAACAAACTTTCACTCAGATGGGTCCCGGATCCCATCAACATTCCCGGTAATGAGCTCGTGAATGGACTGGCAAGAAAAATCGCTGCGAACACCATGATGGGGCCAGGTTCTGTGAACTTGAAGAGGAACCCTCGAGAAGTATGTTCCTCTTGGGTGTTGATTTTGGAGTGTTTATTCGTAATACAGATTAAGCTCTCGAACCATTACCAAGTTAAGATTATTTAAAACTTAGGCTTTTTTAGTAGAGAGGGTAGCTACTAGCAAAGGCTTAAATCTGTCTTAAAATTTGATGGATGACACGTATTTTCCCAAAGATTTAAATTTTAGGCACAGCGACTACTTATTTTAAGCTTCCACTGCTAATCATATAAAAATATTTATAAATACTTCATTATTATCATGCGACAAGTGCTCGCCGAGTACGACGCACTGGCGTGAAGAAGAATGAACCTCCTAGGCGGGCATAGACTCTCAATGCCTGACGTAGCCTAATTACAGTCTCTTGCCATATTATTAGTTCCAGGCTCCAAAATTAATCTTTCCTCATTTATAACACGACAGTAGACATTTAGAGGGCAATAATTCATTCTATTTCAAGAAAAAGAAGGTTGATTTAGGAGCTGTTTATAAATGATGTCACCACCGAGGGGGGAGGGGAGGCGTTCATCCAAATGTGACTTTTTGTGATAAAGGGGGGGGGGGGGTGTACAAATATCAGTATTTTGTATCCATCAGGAGGCATTTTACAGCTCATACAATTTTGAGTTTCATTTTGATCTTTGGATTGTGTCAAGTATTTTAATTAACTCTTGCTTGGTTGTAGGAGCTTTCATCCTATCTTTAGATTTCAAAAACTCCCAGACGTTTTCGATAGGGTTGAACCGTACGAACTGTGACTTTTCGATCATAACTTGAAAAAGCCGTTCGTTTGAAAAACACATCTGTGAAATATCATAGAATACTGACTGGACAATATCTACCGTATAAAAACCTTTAAAATATAGTTACATAGCATTTATAAACCTTTTCTTATTCATCAACCGTAAAGTTCTTGTACAGCCCCTTTGTGCTGCTCTACATCCAGTAAGATTACTTCTGCTAACATCCGCTGCACTGTTTCATGCGAAACTTGAATGCCGACTTTAAAAAATTGTATTACAAGAAGTGTTATGGGCACTTTTCGATTCTCAATGCAAATACTACGGATTTTGCGGTCGCTTCACTCTGTCGTGTTTCTCAGATCTTTACCAAAAAAAAAAACAGAAGTCCTAACAACATACCTACAAAAGGTTCTTAATAAGCAACATATTAACAAAGTAGATTTGCAACATGGATCTAATAATATGGCAAGGGACTGTAGAACCATCCCAAATTTTGAGATACTTTTTATAGATAGGTCGCAGTGCACTACAATAACATTATAAATTGTTATCACAAAACTTTTTGATGGAAACCCGCTTTGGTATATGATGGCATTATTCATCGGTGGCATATAACAATGCGAGTATAGAAAAAATTTCACGGAACAAAGAGCATGGAAGTTATTACTAAGTTCAAATACATATTAACCACTCCTATGACGCCAATATCTAAGATGAGAAGACTATCGAATTATATATATTTTATATTTTATGGTTTAAATGGTGATCTTTATTCTAAAAGATGAAAATTGATCACAGGAATGATGAAAGTTCACATAGTTGATATGATACCAATGGAAACATAGACTCACTTTTACTAAAGTTCATGTAGTGTTTTCAACAAACTATTTATCTCTCTAATTCCATTATGTTTTTCACAATAATAGACCCAATTGGTACTAGTTCGAAGAGCGCCTGCTCGTCTGCTTCCTTAACAAAATGGGCGTCTGGTAGTATCGATCGAGCAAAATTGTGAAAAATATTACCGGGAAACAACTACGTCGATACAGTTGCGCGTCGAAGGCCTACCATTCATATTCTGTTTCCAGTTTGTTGAGGGTTTCCATGTCATCTTTACAATCCAGCATGTCTTACATTTCTGGATCGGCTAGACATTTGTAGGATCTTTCTACTTGATGTCGACTAGTTCGACAAGGTCGTCTGCTAGGCTTATGTTGTCCTTTTTACTTCTCTTTTCAGCGGCATTGTATATTCCTTCCGGATGCACATCAGATTCTTTAGATAGCCCGGGCTGGTCGTCCTGGGCTAGGTCAGCAACTTTGACATTTATCAACGACTTCTTATAGATCGTGATTTTTGCCATTGTGGACTCGAATATGTTTTTATTAAGGTATTCGTAATTAATGACTCCGCTTTTCAACAGGACTGTGTTGTTGGCAATCCATTTTGCCAACACCTTATCCTTGTACCTTGCGTCATGAGGTGGTGAAGTTCATTTCGAATCTTCACTTAATAAGTTAGTAAGCCACAGAAAACGCTTTTTAACAATCGAAAGACAAAACAAAATTTTAGCTGTAAACAGACGATCCGGTTCGAAAGAAAAATTTAGAATATACACTTTATTTGAGTACTAATTTCAGACCTGAACAGAAATCTATATATAAATACGCTAAGCGGAAATTTAGTGTGTTACCGATTACTTCGCAATAACGCAACTTTTTTACGTAAAACCTATAACTTTTGAAAGGTAAAATACTTGTGGTTTGCAGAATACAAGTTTCAACTGGATACGTTGCGTTTTAATCAGGTAAAAATGGATTTGAAATAAAAAAAAAACAACAACAAAATACATAGTACCCGCAAATGTTGTTATTTCGTGTTTTCTGTTCTCTTTTTCATAAACAGCTGTTATGAGAGCGTTTATTAAGTCGGCGAATATCGATGGAAAGGTGAAAACTAGTCTATATATAAATACCCTAAGCAAAAATGCAGTGTGGTACCGATTGCTTCTCAATAACGCAACCTTTTAAGGTGTAAACTATACCATTCGAAAGTTAAAATGATTGCGGTTTGCAGAATATAAGTTTCACTCGGACACTTTACATTTTAGATAGCTAAAAATTGATTAGAAGTAATAAGTGTACTGTAAACGTTAGATAAAAAACAACAACAAACTACATTGTACACATGAACGTTTTCAGCTCTCCGCTTCGTAATGAGCTGTTATGAGAGCGTATATTAAGTTATCGAATGTCGACGACAAGGCGAATACCAGTACTTAATAAATCTGCCGAAGCCTCAGCTGACATCAACATCTAGTATTGAAAATAATATATACAGTGTGAACACAGCTACCATAAACAACAAATAAAAAATACCAGTTCGCCGAAGCCTCGCATCAAATGACAATAAAAATCAGAGCTACTCACTTGGATTGTGGGTTGTACAAAGCAACGCTGTCTGAGTTTAGCTGCCAATAAGCCACAATCGAGATATTAATATACATATATTTTGAAATGTAGCTTATTCTATGTGGCGCATAGGTCAGTTCCTGGGGAACCCAAAAAACCCATAGCTCCAATTAACACCATAAAGTTCTATGTAGCTAGTTTTATGTAGTATGGGGAAAAGGGGGAAAACCCCTTAAGCTGCTATTCAATGCAAATGAAGCTTGAGCGTAGAGCGCAGCCCACACAGATTTGTGAGAGAACGAGAGAGCCGGAGAGCATTTTGATATGCTCGGCATTTCTATATATAACTCTCGCACAAAGCGCGGCTTTCGCAGTAGCGCTCAAAGTGCCAGTTGGAACAGTAGAAACGCTGTAGCTCCTGGCAGCATAAGTCTCACGCTATGACGCGATATAGCTTTGTTGTTGCGCTTATGGCCGCCATATCAATCTTCCAAGGAAACAAGTACACAGTGCGTGCAGGTAAGTAGACGCTATCGTTTCAACTGACTCATGACTCATGTGCTGTACGACGTGATTGTCGTAGAATATGCCGATTCGTGCAGAACGCCTGATGGCAAACAGGGTCAATGCATGCCGTACGCATCTTGTGCAAGTATTGAGAAACGCCTGCTGGCCGCTAACAGTGGCGCCGAACCGCTTACGCCGGAGTATGGCAACTTTCTGCGTGAATCTAACTGCGGCGAATTCGTAGGAGGCGTAAGTGCACAAGTGCAAACTCTAGAAGTTGATAAGTTTATAAGTTATTTGCAAATCTTGACAGCGTCACTTTTGCTGCGCAATGGATCAAATACAACACAACTCCAAGGTGATGTCGGTGTGGCAAGAGGAAAATTTTAACTGCGGCTCTCTGGTTAACAAGCTCGTAGCCAATGGCAAAGAGGTGCAACTATCATCCAGACCTTGGATGGCGCTACTCACATATAACCGCGATGGTACCAAGGAATTCCTCTGTGGCGGCACTCTTATTTCAGATCGTATGTTATTTTTTTAGGCTTTAAATGTTTTGCTATTGTCACTCAAACAAGCCTTTTGCTTTTAGGTTATATACTGACTGCTGCGCACTGCGTTCACACGTATGAAAAAGATCTGTAAGTTTGAGAGTTCTCAAAACGCATGCCTTAATTACCTAAACGCTTAACTTTTAGCATTGAAGTGCGTCTGGGCGAGCACAAAATTTCGACTGAGGTAGACTGCAAGCAACAAGGACGTAAGAAAAAATGTGCACCTCCTGTGCAGGATATAGGCATTGAGAAGCATATCAAGCATGAGAAGTATAACACCAGATGGGTGCAAAATGATATTGCTTTACTGCGTCTGAATCGCAGCGTGACATTCGACAGTAAGCGCCGAAAATTGATGAGTTCATCAAGTAGCATTCTACATAACAGCTTTCTTCCAGAACACATTAAGCCCATTTGCCTGCCCATCAGCGAAGAGTTGAAGCTGCAGGCCGAAAGTCTAACAGAATTGTTTGTTACCGGTTGGGGCACCACCGAGCAGGGCACCACATCCGATGTGCTGCTGCAGGCCAAGGTACCCTTGCGAACACGCCAAGCCTGCTCCGATGCCTATCGGCGTGAGGTGCTTCCATCGCAGCTTTGCGTGGGTGGAGGCGATTTACAGGATTCTTGTAAAGGCGATTCTGGTGGACCACTACAGGCGCCGGCCAGTTATCTAGACGAATACCGAGTTCGTATGGTCGAGTTTGGCATAGTCAGTCTGGGCGTGAATTCTTGTGGACAGGTCAGTTTGCCTGCCTTATACACAAACGTGGCGTTGTATGTGCAGTGGATAACGGACAAGATGGCTGCACATGGTCTTTAAGCGAGTCATTTTGTAGGATTAGGTATTACTTAACCCTAGAGCGTCATGCTTCGTCACAATGACTACGCCGTTAGTGTACAAAGAAAAGGATGACGTTCCAGGGTTAATGAAGTTCTGTTTAAGTGAAACGAACTTCAGGTATTTTCATTTACCTGTGTGTTTTTATCGTAAATAATAAATGTTAAGGTGTAATAATGGACTAAGCATTTTACTGTGGGCTTTAGTGTTTTCAGCGCTTTCAACTTATTTCTAGTTGCTTTTATATAAACAATATTTTCTATATAAAATACTGTAGTACGTTGCGTCTTTAAAGGTTAAAAACAAACTACTTAAAACATTGAATTAATCGGAAATTTATCTTATATTCAATTAGCAAGTCGGGTTCCGCAACGCTATATGTGTTTGTTTGTTTGTAGAGCTTCATTAAAAGAAATTAGTCAGCCAAATATATGTATATCATTGAATATATATGTATATCTATATTTTATCGGCCGAATTGATAAGTACTTTAGGTTGTCAAATGTTTGTTTTGTGGATTTACAATAAAAGAGTGTGCAAGCAAGCCTTAAGTCGAAGACGAAGTTCTTATACTCTTTACTTATATCTAAAGCTTCTTCTAGTTTGAAACAGAAAACTCCTTGGAATCCTTAGTTTCAATGGCCCTAACTATGGTATGAGTTGCTTTTTAACATTCGAATCTTATTGGTTGATAATGGAACTTAACAACGATATTACCGATTGTTTGTTTATATATGCAACAAAAACAAAAGCCTATGTCTAAAACATTCGTTTTACGGTAAATTTTGGCTTGCTGATTTCGAATCCCGAATTTTCTAGCAGCGTAAAATGTAATTAAAGGTAGTTGACTATTGATTAAATCCGTTTACGATAGTTTTGGTTTGCCAGGTTTCGATTGCGAGTTACAAGCTAATAAATTCAAAATATATTTTGGAAATTAAAAATGTTTTCTTTTTTCTTTGAGTTGTAGTCCACAGTCGAGTTAAGATAAACCAAAACTGTCAGAGGCTCTTTGGGTCGACTCCTTTAATTCAGTTTACTGTTCAACTCGATCGGCTGTAACGCTCTCGAGTAATATGAGATTTGTTAAATTATGTAATTTGGGTTTGAATTTTGAAATAGTGATATTTTGAAATATATTTCGATAACTCAAAACGGTTTCCAGATTTGAAAACAGCGACCCTAAATTTACCGTAAAAGGTACTAGTGGTACTCCAGTTTTTTATAGTGTTTTTTTTACGGACAGATTAGATTTTGATTTAATTCATTTGGAGTAAAAATAAAGAAATATAATTTTCATTTTCAAAAAAAAAAATGCATTGCCCTGTAAATTGCAATCGCATTAGTCTAACTTGACTAAAACCGCCTGAAAAACATTGATTTGATGTTAAATTATCTTCAATTCGAAACACAATTCATTTCCATCGGTAGTAAGGTTTCCAAGATATATGAGATTTACTGACTTCGCAACTTTCAAAATCTCGAAATTCGAAAACGGTGCTAAAAAATCCAAAAAGGATTCGAAATCAGTTACCCAAAATTTACCGGAAAAAGCATGTTTTAGTCATAGGCTTTTCATTGAGGTCAAATGTTTTGCATAGTTTTACCTTTTGATATTATAAGTTATTAGTCAACACTCAAAATACAACTTTTCTTATGATGATTTCATCTATTACGGTTCTCGAGTCTTAGACAGCATCCAGTACCTTTATTAAAATCTATTTGCACTTGATTGTTGCGAACTTTAACATCGAATTAGGTCACAGTGAGATCTAAGAAAAGAGTCGATCCCAAAATAAATACAATGAATTTATCGAATGCGTAATATATTGTTTTGCAGCTCTAGTGGTTCAGTCTATGCTAAGAAGATGGTCAAAAGTGGGATGTGCTGAGTGGAAAATTTGAGTACTCATAAGGAGGGATACAATTCGTAATCGTAACCGTAAACGTTATCTAAAATAACCGATTAAATTTTTGAAGAAAAACCGATCACCGTTATAGTTTTGCCGAAATAACCGAATTGAAAGCGAATATTTATACCGGGACCGTTTTTTTTTTTCTTTGCAAGCTTACATAATTTTTCATGTTGGGTTTTACATTCCATCATTCTGTGAAGCATTTTCATATTCGTGGCACAGTGGGGCCTTCTGACTTCTTATCGGCAGCATTCATTCATGCTTCTGCTGCTGTCATATAACACTAGACAACAGAATCTGTTTACCGCTCACACTGCTCTTTTTTTGTAGTTATCTTTGGCACTGTTTTTGTCAAAGAGCAAAACTAGCCACTTGTATGCACTGTCCTAGGAATGGTCGCTATTTAGTAAGTATTTCACTCTATTACTTCTTTAGGTACATTAGTGCCCTGTTTATTGCGAGAACTTCCGCCTGGAACACACTGCAGTGGTCCGGAAGTCTAAAACTATTTCTTATGTTGAGTTCCTCTGAGAAGACCCCACCGCCAATCCGATCATTTAACTGAGACCAGTCGGTGAAGAATTTGTAGGCATCACCAAGGCACCATTCTTCCCTTCATGGGATGAGGGTATTGAAAGGTGTACGGGAAAATTCTACCGGTACACGGTAGTCAGTTTTGAGTGGGACGACATACTGAAATAAATTCTTGCCAAAATCTGAAAGTTTCAAGTTTTGGGTTTGGCAATGCCAACAGCTGGACATACATACATATATGGCTACTTCATTATTGAAAATTGTTATCTTTAGACATGAACATTTAGTACTCTACCCTAATTAGAGTGTATGAAATCAGAATGATCGTGAGCAAGCCTACCGCCAAAAGCGCTTGATGACTGATGAAAAAATCACAAACATATTTTATATATCTATGGTTAGGGGACATACAGATTGAGTATGGCAATTTATTAATATTATGTTTATGGTGATGTACACGTAAAAAATTTGTTCAAGCTTTTGTCTTTCAATTGGCAAACTTGCAGTATATATGAATGTACATCTACCTGAGTGCTAAAAATCTCGCGCACACACCTTTGGTTTTCCCAGTCTAGGTAATTCCACAAAATATCAGCTGTACTCAGATCGGCAAGCACAAGTTTAGGAGTCGCACTAAACCAAATTATTGCAGGCACTTAGACGAGTCTTAGGGATAGAACGTTGTCTGGGAAACGGAATTAATGAAAAGAATTAAACGCATCAAAATAAAAAAAAAAGTACCATATACCAAGATTAGCACAACAAGTTGAATAATGCATGAGTAAAGAGTGTGCATAGAACGCGTGCCAGTCGCATGCAAGTGGGAGAGCAGCAGAGCGAGATGTCTCTATAGACCACTTGGAGTTTCCTGGTAGCCGAGCAGTTTTTGTACGCTCTCCACAAATTAGTAAAAATGCCCCAGACAATGGCAATTACCTCAATGTAAACAGGTTGAGGCCTCGTTAGTACACGTGCAAAAGCAGCGCCATAGCTCACAGCAGCTCGGAGCAGCACGGAAAACCTGTTACAGCTATGCATTTCAATAAGAGAGTTTCAGCTACATAAAGCCGGCACACGACCAAGTGTGTCTCAGTTGAGTGCCACAAGTAGTAGCGACTAAAGCTTCGTTATAAAGCATAATCAAGCGAACAACGGTTAAATTATAGGCATTCACTGCAGATAAAGCTCGGAAATCGGCGAAACAATCAAACGACAGACAGGATGCAGTATTTAATTGCCAGCTTGGTTTTACTGATCTGCTGCGCGCTAGTGTTAGCACGTAAGTTCTTAACCACCAGTTTAAGAGTTAATCATATTAATTAAGAAAAAAAAAATACCATCACCTACAGAGGAGAGCTGCTCTACGCCCAATGGCGAGTCTGGCTTCTGTGTGCACGCACTGGAGTGTAAATACTTTCGTGATCTCAGAGCCACATATGGAAGGTTCCTGCCCGTCCGCATAAGTCGCCAGCTGTTGCAGTCCGACTGTAATCCAAGTCAGCGTGAGGTAAGTTAGCAAGCAACTAACTTAGGAGCGTTTTAATGCAAACCGCTTTCATCACACAGTTGCATTTGTGCTGCGCCAATGACGCAGAGAGAACTGTACAGCTGACGGCGCTAAATGGCCAAAGGAATTCCTTTGCCACACAACCTGCAACTAGTCAACAAAATCCTAATTTGCTGAGGGCCAGCAGACCGCAGGATGGCAAACGTATTGATCGGCGTGGTTGGAATGTGCTACAAGCTCAGAGCACCTGTGGCATGAAGTCTGTACGCAAAATCAGCGAGGGTGAAATCACTAGAATTGGTGAATTCCCTTGGTTGGCCTTGCTCAAATATAATACAGAAGGCAGACAATTTCTATGTGGTGGCAGCTTGATCACAGATCGCTATGTGCTCACTGCAGCGCATTGTGTGTCCCGAAGAAATCCGTAAGTTGTAGCGCACTTTTGGGCGTAAACACTTGATAATGGCTCTCTTGCAGTATTGGCGTGCGTTTGGGCGAACACGACTTGGACACCGAGAAGGACTGTCAAAGAAGCGGCCCACGCATCGATTGTTTGCCGCCTTATGAAGATTATGGCATTGAAGCGATTCTACAGCATAGTGGCTATACCTCGAGACCTTTACAAAACGACATAGCGCTGGTCAAGGTAGATCGCCCTGTGAAATTTAAAAGTAAGCGCCAATTTACGTATTTTAGCTATGCTCACACTAACAAATTATTTCATTACAGGCCACATTACGCCCATATGCCTGCCCATCAATGCGGAAGCTCAAGATATAGCCTACGATCAGAGTTATTATATTGCCGGCTGGGGACTTACGGAAAACCAGGATGCAGGTGCCTCTTCAAAGCTGATAAAGGCCGTAGTGGAGCGCAAGGAATTGGAAGTCTGCCAGCGCTACTATCAAGCTACGCTCAACAATAATCATATCTGTGCGGCTGGCACAAATCGTGTGCATACTTGTTCCGGTGACTCGGGCGGTCCAGTATTTTTCCTAAATGGTTATGAACAGACACAGCGCTATATTCAATACGGCATAGTCTCTTCGGGTGGTAACAGCTGCGGCAAACAGGTGGCACAGCCGGGCGTCTTCACCAATGTCATAGACTTATTACCCTGGATAACGCAGAATATTGACTAAATCTAAACTGCACATTGTACATAATCTTCACTATTATTATATATTTTCTTTAGTCTTAAGCCTCATTGCCATATACACTGAAAAAAAAAGTTATCTGTGAAAGTTGTTAGTTCAAATATATTTTATTTTAATAGCAGAACGAATCATTGTGTAATTAATTCGAAATTATGAAATCATAAGCACTCCTTGGAAATTCGTTCAATTCCAGCTAATAAGTAAGCGTGCGCCTTAAGCACTTAATCAAAGTGCTTTGCGATTTCCCAGCATTTGGAAAATATGAATATAATTGGCCGCAATTTATGGGCACGTCATAAAAACGACCGAAACAAGTTCTGCCTTCAATTGGATTATGCGTCACTCATAAAGAATTGAAATATAATGAGTGAGTGTGATTAAGAATGAATACATATGAAAGAATTTAATTTTTATCTAACCGCAGTGATAATTGAGAGTGTATTTGAAAATTTATGATATGATCAGCTGCTCTGGATTCTTGCTGTTCACAAACCCGGTTTTAGGTTATAAACTTGGATGATAATGTACCTTCTATTATAACCGATCGTTGAGTTGAGGTTGACCAAACCAATAGTCCTATTCTGATATGTATCTCATTATCTGAGATCGGTCTAGTTTGGCTACTTCAAGCATCGAGAGTCTATGCCCGGCTAGCAGGTTCATTCTTCTTCCTTCCACTGCTCGTACAGTGTTTATCCAGTTCGTGGCTCTTCCTAGTCTCTCCTCTTCCCTTAGAAGTTGACAATGCCACAGAAAGGTTCTGGTCCTATCATTTTCGGAGATATTTGTATGCCCAGTGACCCATCTGAGTGAGAGTGAGTTACGTTGTTCCAGAAGGTCTAGCTAATTTGGGTTTCCCGAACCAGCTTGGAGTTTATTCTGCTACGTGCAACCGCCCTTGTGGCGGCCTGACTATTAGATCGTAGCCGTATTATCCTACTCAGTTAATTTTAGGTTTATATCTGCGCATCGGCCTATGGCGCAGACCTCAACCTGAAAAACGCCGGTATGAACACCTATAAATTCTGACATGTTAGTCCGCGGTCCTGCGACATCCAGTCCTATGCCATCGTTTGTCAAAGACCCGTCCAGTAACAAACTATAGTGTGCCTTTCCATAGCATGCATCTCCTCTAGGGTTGTCCACTCCCGTTTGGTACTTATAGAAATATTAAAAATTGGTTTGAAATGGTATTCGATGTCCATTTCGTCTCTGGGTGGTGGGAGCAATGAAATTGTCTTCTTACATGCGCTGATTAGGTGGCCCCTACCAGTAGCCTCCGATGGGCTTGGGTTCTGGTGGAACAGGGAATCAGTCTCTACCTTAACCAGGTTTACGCACAACCTCCTTGTGGATAGCTGCTCTAAATGGGTTGTGCGTAGGTTTTGGGACCCCCCGTGTAAAAACCTCCCCCCAATGAAGATTGATTGTGAGAAATATACTTCTGATGTTGTCAAGGATTTCTTCTACCTTGGCACCACCGTCACAATGAAGAACGATGTCAGCATGGAGATCCAACGGAGAATCATTCTTTCCAATAGGTGTTACTTAGGTCCAGTAACTATATGCAGTGGTGTTAAATTCATTAGAACTTCCAATTCCGATGTAGGGCAGGTTTTCATTGCTCCTGTCATACATGCACAGGCCAGATTCTGAATTTTCATAAGTTCGTCCTTGACTGAGCTCACCTTTGTACTTGTTCCCCAGGCGATCGATCCGCATGTTAGCATTGGTCTTATTACCATCAGGTTAAGCAATCTTATGATTTTGGGCGATTTTCTCCTACACATGTATAATGCTCTAATGCATTTGTTGGTCACTTTTATGACATGGGAGCCAAATTTCAGTTTGCTGTCAAATGTGACCCCAAGATACTTGACTTCTCTACTTGTATCAAAACCACGAAAAGTGAAAACTATGCTAGCCAATAAATTTGTATATTTATTTTAACATAGGAGAAAAAACCAACTCGAGGTTGTATATTACATCTAAAAATAGGTTGGTTATGAGCGATGAAGCCCATTGTATATATACAAGCAATATTCTAGCAAGAATATGAAAGCAAGTTCTACAGCCCGTAAAGTATTACTGGTATCAGGACTTGAAGCCTAAACATGGAATCTTCACAGAGAACTATGCTAAATAAGTTGTATGGCAATCCTTTAAGAATTAAGTAAAGAGGAAATTTAGGGTTGGCCATCAGAGTTTTTGGGTTAACTTTTACTGGTGTTATATAATAATTTCAGAATATATTTGGAGTGGAATAAATATGCATACATGAGAACAATATTTTGTTAAAAAGTTAGGGGCGGACAAAAGGTGTCCAACGCTGACGACTTTCCCCTTAAATTTAAAAGCAGTTTAAAATTAACTCAAAAGCGTTTGATTCATGCGTTTGATTGATGAAGCATCAGCGTGGGAATTGAAAATACCAAAAAAAAACCGGAGCATGATGATGGGTCATATAGCATCAAATCTGAATCGCATACTATTTACCTGACTCACGATTTGAGAGATACAACGAAATTACTTTGGCATGCCATAATTTGCGGTTTGCAATATTAAATGTGCTTAGTTCCAGCTTAGAAGTTCTCATCGCACAACTTGCAATTACTTACAGTATTTTGCGAAATTTTCTTTATACAATAAGACTTATAACGAAAGTATTACGTTAGTTATCGTCGCTTAGCAATATATTGGCGTCAGTTAACTAACTAGCGTTTGGTAAAACCCAGCTCGGTTTCAATGGATCTTTAGAGATTAGCGATTTAACGTCTAGTTCTAGGCATAAGTACGACTAGTCGCGCCATAAATTGGATATATTACTAACACTGGTGCCCAAAATATTTGATTGGAATTCATTGTTGCAAAAAAAAAAGGCAAAGCTTTACAGCAAGCTTACTAAATACTTTACTATTAAATTACTGTTTACACACATATATATGACATATCTATCTAGTTTTGGTAATGTTAATGTATTTTGCTTCGAAAACAATAGGCAGATCTTATCAAGCCAAAGCTTTCTAACGTATTGCAAAAGTCGGAAAGTAACTTCGTCGCAACGTAACAAAAAATGCTGTAAAAAAGCCTAAGGTTCTAACCGTGATATATAACTCTAGAATCATTAATAATATCAAAAATTGAATACTTTAAACTGAATTTTTAGTTTCGATAAGAGCACCAAAGGTTAGCGATTTTATTTGGTGTTTAAATCGGGTTCCTGCATGAAACCCCTTCTCTCACGTCGTCACAAAAAGTCACAATAGACAACTCCTCAGTAGTGACGTCACTTGTGTACAGCCCCTTACATGAAACATCATTTCAATTATATTCAGCACCATGTCGTTCTCCTACAACGGTTAAAAAGTTATAGTTATATGCATGCATGTTAGTTTTGCATGTGTGATAGTGTAGAATAAGAGATAGATATAGTTAGGAGAAAGTGGACTCTGTCAGATAGGCATTAGAATATATAGGTAGATAAGCATGGTAGCGCTGTCGCTAGGCGCTGCATTAGCGGTAGTTTTGGGCGGGAAAATTGGAGTGTCAGTGCTACTGTGAGTAAGTAGGCATAAGGGGCTTCAGAGTTGAGTAGGTCAGTTGGTCTTGGGGAGTCGGCCTTGAGAGGCAGTCGCTCTTTGGAGGCTGGAGAGCAGTAGAGGCTAGAGGAAAGTCGAAGTGTAGTTAGAAAAAAATGCTGGAGGAATGTACGGTGCCAACCAATCAACATTGACAAAGAGATAGATAGAGCTTGTAGTTCAAATCGTCCTTATAAGGGTGTTGATGGGAACTTACGCTATAAGCAATAAGGCACTTGGTGTCCTGGTGGTGTTACGGCGTTAACGAATACACGCATAGCTGATGCGGTGGCAAAGGCTGGAGACCAAGGGCTTAGGATACCCATGCTACCCACTGAGACCAGACCGTCGACCACTTGGTGAGCGGTATAGCAAGTGCGTCTCTGTCTGTGTGTACAAATACAATATGTGTGTAATTAGTGAACTTATGAAGGCGTTGTGCCGTCAAGAGAAGCGTTCGATTCTGCATTGAGCAGGCAGAGGAAACTACTGCGAGCCAGGTCTTCAATGCGGTTGTCGAAGTGAAGCGACGAAAGGACAGAACTTGTCTGCGTCGGATGGACCAGGTAGAGAGTACACTAGCTACCTTTGGTAACAACAATTGCAAAAAGCTCGGGAAAAGCAGAGACGCCTGGAGGAGAGCTTTACATTGCCGTAACCCGGTAACGGGTTCTTATGGCCAATTCAGAAGTAGAATAACGAAGAGTGTAGCATAGTTTTAGGTGCTTGTATTGCTCAAGCATTTTACAAGAAAAGTGTAGCATAGTTTTTGGCACTATTTCAATTAATTCAAAAGTCTCGCATCTGGCAATAATTTGAAATAATTAATATTGAAGTTTTAGCATAATTACATTTTTGGCAATGAAACTAGTGTTGGAATCAAGGCTTTGCCATTTGCCTTACATTGTAGCTCATCGTCCTGTAATGGCAACTGATTCTTCAGCACTTTGTAACGGAATGCAGCCTGCTGGGTATTCAACGAAATACTTATTGTCTTCAACTTCTAGATAATTTCATTATCGTATGATTGATTTGAAGTGCTGAACATATTTGTGATGAACAATTTCGTTCAATTGCTTTGGGAATTGCTCTGCAGCTGGAAAATTGTAGTTTGGTTTAAAGCATTGCGAGCTGAAATTTTCGTTCTCTAATGTGCATATAAATGCTCGTAAGCGTCGAACCTTCGTGTGCCCACGTACACGCCCGGAGTTCTTGCGTAAGTAACTTCAAAGAAGCTTTATGCCATTCAGTACAAAAACACATTTGATGCATTGTTTTGCAAACTTTTTTCAGTAAAAACAAAGTTTAGTATTGGTTTTTCGAATATCGTTTTTATTTGTCTTATTGTTGTTGTGGTTGTTCATGCGCATACTGTAACTAAGACTAGTTGTCTTAAACTAAGCTACCAGCTACAAATATTTAACATTTAAGAAATACAAAATCTATTTACAAAATCTACACTCTATACACATTACGATAAGCACTTAAAATTAAAGCAAAAACAAAACTATGCTAAACGCGCGTCGGATTCCTTAAACTAATTGACTTATTTATAGGCAGATCTTAAAAATTGACCCAGTTATAACTACAAACAAAATACGTTAACATACAGCAACAATTATATATATGCCACACAAGCAGCAAAGAACAAGCGCATAACAATCATACGCACTGTTGTCCGCTTGCATTGCCCAAGTGTGACCAGCTCAGCGAAAGTTTGTTTATTGTGTGCCTTTTTTGTGTGTGTGTTTGTAGCTACTTCTAAGCGTTTATGGCCCTTTTGCTGAGCTTTGTTAACATTTCGTATGTAGAATCTATTCACCTTTTACCAAACTACTTTCAATTGCGAAACCAAAACCAATTTCTATTTTATAAATTTTGCATTTGGCCATATTGAAAGCACTTTAAATCTTTGAATTGCTTTTGTTTTTCCCCCGTTTTGACTCTTGAGAGCGCTCATTGCTATTGGTCTGTCATCTAATCTCTCTCTCTCTCATCATCTCATCTCTAATTGACTTTCAGTTTCTGCGCCGCTGCCTGCGCCAGCATCATCTCTGCGCTGCTGCAGTTAATATTGTTGTTGTTGTTGTTGCTGTCGGCCTTCGTCATCATTGGCTGCGCAGTCGCTGCCAACTGTTGCTGCTGCTTCTGCTGCTGCTGCTGCAGCTGCAGCTGCTGCTGTGCCTTCGATTTCTTGTAGCTCTGCATGTAGAAGTTCATGAAGAGGCAGAAAAAGATGGACGCATTGAGCAGCAGAAGAACCGAGATGAACTTGGAGAATTGGCATTGGTTGCTGAACAGAGCTCGTAATGTGTGCACAATGCAGAGTACAAACTGCGCCTGTAAGAGAAGAATTAAAATGTGTTTTTAGAGTGTTAAACAGATTTTGAGCAAAGTAACAGCTTAGGTTGTTAGTCAGTTGGAAGTCAGTATCTTTGTTATCCACTTACTCCAAGACCCGTCACCTCTTTCTAACTTAAAATCCATGTTTTTATATCAAATGTTCGCATTTGACAATCAAATTGTAGAACTTCTTCTTAACTGGCCATAACGACCCGTTATCGGGTTACGGCCTGATGTAAATACATTCTTTCATTGGAATTGTGGTTTTACGTGGTGGGTCCCAAACCCTTTTATAGCCTGTGGTGGCTTAGTTGTCTCGAAAGAACCCAGTGTCAACCCGCTCACCACATGGGGAAGTTAGATAGAACATGCCAGTTTAATCTCGAGCAGAATATAAACTTTTTGTACTGGACATCAAGGACGGGGAAAAGACATCCATAAATGTTGAAGATTTCCACACACCACTACACATACTAAACGATATAGGCAGCTGTTCCCTTTCCCTTCTAAGATTTTGTGATATTTAGATTAAATGTCACTGTAAAGATCTATAAGTTTACCAGTAAACTTGGAAATCTCTTTTGAGTAGAACGATTTATAGCGTCAAATCGCCACTTTCGAAACGTTAGAAACGGCAGATAGTTGACTCAGTTGACTTTATATTTGATGTTTTTTGTATCTCTGAACATTCACTTTATATTTACGTCATAACATTTTAATGAATTCCCAGTGAACTCTAAATCGCTATGTCAAAGACAAGCATAATTTTTCTTTCTATTTTACGTCAGCAAAGTTTTCTAGACAACCAATCATTCATATGGGTAAACCTCATTCTGAGAGTTTACTCCAATAAGTAAATAACATTTATATATTTCGAGTAAAAACCCGACTATCACTTTATATATATTTTCATCTTATAAAATGTAAGAAGAAGCAATCGCTGATAACTTTACACAGCCGCCAAATTGGTGTTATGGTACTAGGTGAGTATAGCAAAACCTCCAAAGCCAACTGTTCCACAATTGTTGCACAGTGTAATGCATGCATATTCATGAATATCAAATAATCTTGAGCAGAATATACGTACAAAATATACCATATTAAGATTAAGCTTAAAAGTCTGTTGCACGAAGCGAGTATTTCAAGCGAAGCCGTGGAATTTGCATCTCGAACCGTTTGAAGGCACGGTAATATCACCCGTAAGTTATCTCGCCTGCAACCCTATGCGACTTACTTCAGATTAGAACGCATTCTAATAACGAGCCAGATTTTGTGAGAGATTTATTCACTTTCGCACTTGAAAATCTCGCCATGTGTAACAAGCGCCTTAGCTACATTCAAATTTGATACTTTATCTTAACTTCTGACAAGAATTAAGATAAGAATTTGCATTCTGCAGGAACTGTCGCTCTGGTACATTGTGAGATATTTCAGGCTTAAACCAAAAAGCCCAAAAGCAGGCCACTGAAAGCCACCGATTAGAGCGGTTGATTTCTTATTTTCTCAGATATGGAACCCAAGATATACGTAATACTCAACTTCTCATCTGTTGCAGATCTCATTGTATCCAACATTAGGAGAGAACATTAAAGTCATTGTTCGTAGGATACAGCATGGAATGTGTTCAAAATTGGGTCTTGGTGGTGTTATATGTTGCTAAAAATCTTTGTCGGTCATACACGGTTTCCACAGATATTCGAGAAAAAAAGATAGAAGAACCAAGCGATTATCGACTGAAATTCATATCATCTAATCTAGAATATGTAGCAGGTAAGTAAGAGACGGAATACGGTTCATTGAACAGAATAGTAACAGATAATGAGACTTGTTTCCAACACTGGTCGCTCGAATCAAAATGAAATATAAAGCTTTAAATTTAAGCTTTTGTTCTTCTCTTCTTCTTGTTTACATTGGTAGTGTAAAGCTACATCGATGCATCGAAAACATCGATGGTTGGCCTGTCATTAACCGATGTTCTCGTACATACGATGCATCTCCTACGCCAACCAACTATTATTCAAGATCATGACAAAGTAAGTAACTTATGCTCAGTTTTACAAATAGTGTTTGCAGAATTGAGAGTATCATCTCAAAGTTTATTCAAAGGCCAAACTCTTAATAGACTGCTAAGGAGACGGTTATCAAAACTTTTATGTTGTCATAATTTAGTCGTAGATCTATTGGTCTATATTATATATTATATAGAAATCTTCTTATGTTCAGATAGCCTCAGTTTCCCATATTTTGTATTATATAACGAAGTTTCTTCTATAATGAAAAGCAAAATTTATAATGTAAAACATCGGAAAACTATCAATGCATCGAACTAGATCAATGTCCATTGTCGATTGACTCTGCGATGGTAAACATCGATGTTTTGGTCTGGATTTACATCACTAGCAGAAGCTTGAATGACCAAGTAAAATTGATTAAAACGAAAGTGAACTCTTAACTTCTAAATTGAAAGTGACTTCTAGAGACGTGTGCAGTATAATTTGCGTGTGCAAGATTTCCCAGTTTTCTAAGGCGAAAGCACAACATCTTGGAACAAAGGTATGACATGAATAATTCTTTAGAATTTTCAATGGAAAAGTTGTAGAGCAAATTAAAGCTACTTAAAAGCTTAACGCCCAATGAAGGTTATATGTAAACCCCCCAACAAACAGGAAGTTGTTAAGCCACGCGTAGACATATGTCATGAAATATTCCCCAGAATAAAGGCTTCTTGTGTGTCTGTGTGTGTGTGTGTGTGTGTGTGTGTGTGTGTGTGTCGTGTGTGTGTGTGTATGTGTGTGTGTGTGTGTGAAAGGGCGTTTCATAAGTGCCAACAATGTAAAAAAAATGTACAATTTGCCTTAGTTAATAACTGCTTAGCTAACTGTAAGCAGTTAGTAGCTTGTAAAGAGCCTCGTTTTGTTTACAGCTAACAAGTTCGTTTTCCAAGTCTTTCGTTTTGATTGCATACGATGCTGCTTCCATTGACCTTTTTTTGTAATATGTATTTAAAAATGACATAACAAACTTATTGATATTGTAATACACTTAATCGATTAGTGCGTCAAGAGCGCGCTGCAACGTCGATGGGAGCAGAGACACGCCTAACTAGAGATTACATGTGTCTCACTTTTTGCGATGCGCTGCGTCAATTGCAATGAATGCTCGTATATGCGAATCTTGATAGCCCGTCTGTCTGTCTGTCCGCTGTTAGCTTTTATATCTTAGCTGGTTGTGGCTGACCTACAAAGTATTACGTTGGCCAACCAAGCGCTGCAGGTTTCCATTAACACTGCAGTGCAAATCGTGGCAAAGTCACTGAGGCGCAGCAGCGCGGCAAGAGGCAATACGGCAAACCAGGTAGCCAAGTGGCAAGACAAGTCAAGTGGTAGCCAGTGGCCAAGTCGAAGACTATTGCCAGTTTGTTACCTGCTTCTTGTTGACCAAGTTGCTGCCACCTAGCTTTGTATCGTTTCGTTGAAAGCCAACGTCAACGCTCAAACGCCTCATTGCACATAGATGCTGCTGGTATGCGTGCATGTTTCTATGCACAGTGGTGCGAAGTGATGTGTTTTGTAAGCAAAAGAGAGTTAAGTTAATCCATTTCCTGGCTCATAGGCCAATAACATTGGAATCAATAACGTTAACAACTTATTGATTACTAATCGCATATTGACTTGCTTTTAGCCCACAATTTGGTTTAAAAACTAGTCTTATTGTAGGCAATTATTCAATTATTGTTGAACTTCAAAATATCTAACTATAAATTATTTACTTAATAATGATATAGTGATATATATATATAGACGTAAATTCTGAATGAAATTCTTTAACTAACACTTCGAACAGAAGTTACTCCATATTCGAAAACGGAAGCTGTAAATAGTAAATTATAAAATACTAGGGGGCGCCACCCCCTGCACGTTACGCTCGCCAGCTTCTTGCCCCTCTCGAGGTATTCCTCTTCCCATTTCTCTTTTTATTTGCTTTCTCTTTCTTTTCCTTTTTATCATCTTCTTCGTCCTCTAATTTTCCTCTTATTCATTTCAAGAGCTATAAGATAAAACAACTTGGCTTACGTTTCACTCCGCCCTTTCACTCACAACCTCACTGCTCCTCTGTAGTTAGATCTTATTTCTCTTTCTATTCCTCTGCACCTTCCTCTTCCCGTTCCCCTTCCCTTTCCTATTAGTATGTGTTGCCAGACTTTGTGCACAGTTTGAGTTTAAGATTTTGTGTCCTCTTGTGTAGTTTTGCGCTTTTTTATCCACCAAAATACGACTTTCTTTTTGAAAATTTTTTCACCGCACATGCACTGTAGCTCTATGCAAAACTTTGCCAAGCTTTAAGTTAAAAGCTTTTATGGTGTGTGTATAAAAACCGTGAAAGATTAAAGGGTACGGGGTGAGATATCGACATGAATCGGCAAAACTGCACTTCTTATGGAAATTCCCCAGACAATGATATAAGTTTCAGTCATATTTCTCCTCATATGTTTGGTGAAAAAGGGGTCCACAAACTTTTCCTTAGCCTATATATATAAGAGACTGCCGTACAAATTGCTGTTTGTACCACTGTGCCAACATCATCTATGTCAATGTATCGGATTAGCCAACAACAACAACACTTGAGTCTGTGTGTTGCTGCTCTTCTGCTCGCTGCACTTGCAACATGTACAGCTGCTTAGCTGACCGCAAAAGCTGGCCAATAGAAATCGAAAGTGACCCATTGCTGAACTAGACTTTTACCCTCACACACAAATGCACACAAAGAGTTATGCACGCAAGCGCAACCAGCGACATAGACACTGCCACAGACAGTGGCACAGTGTGGCAAGTTCGTCGGCCAGTAAAAGCAAAAATGAATAGTAAAAAGAAACAAAAGTGAACGCACAACTAGCAACAACATTCATTGCCGTTGCCGTTGCCGTTGGCGGCGCTGCTTGCAACAAATCACAAAACGGAACAACAAAATGTAATCGAAACTGGTCTCTTGCCACATGATTTGCCCCACAACGAATGAAATGTGGAAATGTTAGGAATTGGCGCAGTAGTTGTACGGACGGACAGGCGAGTGTGCTTTATGACTGGCCGTGTTCAAAGGATGTTGCAATCAAAATGAACGCTCGCTACGTCAAGCCAATGGCGGGTAATAGCGAGTAATGGCGTCTAATGGTGGCAACAATCGGCAACTCTAATCGGTTCAACTTCAACTTGTTGGGATGTTGGCAAATTGTACAAATTGGAGCATGCGAGCGGCAAATTTGTTGCAAGTTGTGGGATTTAATAGTATTGTAGTTGCTGTTTTTGTGGTTTTGGCTTGTGGTGCGGAACTCGCTAAAAGAGGAACTACGCGCAGAAGTTTTGGAGGGCAAGCGAATTGGACTAGCTCGCTTTTTGGTGTTTTATTATACGCTAGCAGCAGGTATATGCATTTTGGAATGATGTTGTTATCGAATACAGAGTTCTATCTTTCATTTGGCAAGAAGTTCATGTCTTCTATCAATAAAAGTTGAACTACTTGAGTTTTACTATAACTGTGAGTTATAGGCTAATGACCTTACACACTGCTTTTACTTCAGACGACCCCCAAAAATTCACTTTTATCGCTTTTAGGGCATTGACACTAGTTTGTTGAAGCTTTTTTTTTCTTTTAAGAAGCTGTCAAAAGTGGTAAAGGTGCAAAAATATTAGGCAACATTTTAGGGGAAGTCACACATACATATAAAATAATACCTGGGTCTTTTTACTGTGGCGATTTTTTCGTTTTAAGCGTACGATTCTAGGAATACTAGTCGTTTGCTTAAAGAGATTTATTTTTGTATGCGTCTTTAGGGGGATCCGCCCCCTGTGTGCTTCATACGCTAACTACAATGTACCTAAAATGTACGAAATGAATGACCTCATCATACTACCCTCTGTTAGAACTACATATTCGTATCCATATTTCCATTACCAAAAGCGAGAGAAGGCTTTTTCGGCTTTTATTCTCACTTGCCTCCCTACTTTCCTCTCACTTCCCTATACACTTCTCCGTTCATTTCCTGTGCCTCTTTGCCTTGCTTGCGTCGTTCCTTACGTTACTAATCTATCCTAGTCGTAACGTAATACCGCATGTTATTTTTATATACGTAAGACTATCCATCTCCTCAGCTTTTTCGACTTTTACTTCTACTTTCCTCCCCACTTCCCTTTGCATTCCACCTTCCTCTTCTTATGCCTCTTCGTCTTCCTCTTCGGCTTGGCTTTCGGCGTTGCTTTCTTTTTCGCCGTCGTCTTCCTTGTCGTCTTCATCTTCGCGCTTGTCTTCTTCTTCGTTTCTTCGCATATTCCTAATCGTTACTAATCTATCGTAATCGTAACGTAATGCCGATCTTTATTTATATATATATACTAAGAAATAGGGGCATCCGCCCCCTGTGTGCTTTCCACGCAAACTGCCATGCTTCATATTCGTATTCATATCTCCATCTCCTTCTCAGCTTTTTCGACTTTTACTTCCACTTCCCGCCCCACTTGTTTCTCACTTCCCCTTACATTTCACCGTCCACTTCCCATGCCTCTTCCCCTTCGGCTAGCTTTCGGCGTTGCCTTCTTTTTCGTCTGCATCTTAGCACTCGTCTTTCTCTTCAATTTCGGACAGATGATTGACAATTCCCAAATATCATAACGATTGTCTGTGAATGACTTTATAAAAACCATCTTCTATTCTCTTTCTTGAACTTTAGTACCAAATACTAAAGGTCAGAGGCCTATCTAAAAAATTTAGCAATCGCAATGGCTACGGTTTACGACAAAAGTAGGTACTTCGATATGTGTCCTTTGGAGTTAAACATAAATGAAAACCCCATATTTGCTTCTAAGGATGATGAAGGATGAAGCTCTTAGGTGGATAACGATATTTTAGCACGTTTTGTTAATAAGTTTAGACCGCCATTTTGCTTTTTCTGCTTTGTGTACTAAGGGTTCTTTGTAGAGTGTCTAAACTTTACCGCATTGAAATTAACTTTAGCTCAACTATCTTAGCCATATATGTAACATATGTATGGCGTATCTTTGAGTTGCGTTCATGGTACGCTGACTGACTAACTGACTATCTTGCTATTGATATATGTAGCTTGCAGCCTTATTAAAATCACGAAAAACTTGGCCAGAAAAACTTAGATACATAGTATAAACATTTGACGACTACAGTTTTGCAGCTTGTCGCAGCTTCAAGGCAACACACACACACACACACACACACACACACACACACACACACACACACACAGACAAAATAGTAAAGCAGAACAAACTACAAACTACAAACTTGGCGTGTTTCATGCGTTTCAAGAATTTCGAAACTTTGAAAATTGCAATGAAACTTATGTGCCGACTAGCGTGTGTGTGTGTGTGTGTGTGTGTGTGTGTGTGTGTGTGTGTGTGTGTGCGGGTTTGTATTAGAAGCATTGCTGCTGGAAAACCGTTCGAGTGGCGCGAATGCCGCTGCTAATAAAACGGAAAGACAACCAATGGAAAAACAACGAAAAATTGAAACTGAAACTAAAATAAATTATAAAGTGGAAATACGAAAGGAAAACCACTACAACAACAACAACAAACTTGAATGGTCAGTGCGTAAATGTTGCCGTTGCCTTTGCCGACAGCTTTGTTGTTGTTGTTGTTGTTCTTGCAGTTAGTTGCTGTAATAGTCAAAAAAAAAACCGGGTCAATTTAGCAGTAATTCTTGTTGTTAATTTTTGTTTTTTTTTTTTTTGGTTTCTTGGGGTACTAGAATTTCCATGACGGGATTAGCAAGTTGCAGCTAATGAAAGCCACAGCTCAATGAACCCGAGAGTTAGGATTTCGGATATCGGATTTGCACATATTGCTGCATTGGCATTTCCTAGAATGCCTGCAAAATTTGCCGAAGATTTGGCCTTTAGCTAAAAGCTAATAAAAGTGCAGCTGACTGGCATTTATTTGGCCAACTCTTGGCAAACACCATATTAGGTGGCAGGCGCATTGCCGGTTTAACAGGTTTGCACTCGCGCTTAAAGCTAAGTTATGTCCGAAAAAGTTACCAAAAAAAACGAACACAGTCTTAAGATTTAAGCATACTTCTAAACAAGTTTCGTTTTTTTGTTTTTTTTTTGTTTTTTTTTTTAGGAATTTGGCGCTGAAATACGTTTAATTAGTTACTTACGATTTGCAGCTCGGTCATGTATTTCTTCCACCACAGGAACTTGGCATATTCGGGACCCATGGCAGCCATCATATAGTAGAAGTACATGCAGACATGCACAAAGTTGTTCAGCAAATTCGGGAAAGTTGCATTGCCGCCTGCATGCAGAGAAACCATGAATGAAAACCGTGCCCTTGGCATATATGACAAACTAAAATACACACCTGCCAAGAACTTGACCAGCACCCAGGTCTCCAGTGGCGTCAGCGAATGATGATACACATGCAGCCAGGTGATTTGTGTGGACTTCTTGCGCAGCACAAAGAATACCGTGTCCGCAAACTCGGTCAATTTGGACAGATAATAGATGTAGCACAGGTTCAGCATCTGCAACGAGCGAAGAAACATGTAAGGCGTCGTGAAGAGATCGTAAGCAGGTGCTTAAGCGAAGTCAACGTACGGTATATTGCATAATTTACCGTTTTCTAGCTTAGGTTCCGCTACCTTTAACCACACTCACACACAGACACACACAATGACCATGTAGTTTGAACAGCAGAATTGAGTACAAAATCAAATAAAATTTGAAATGAGTGGAATACCCTGTACTCTTTTTTTCCCCTATAAGCACTAAATCCAGCATGCGGTAAAATAGGAACGAACGTATTTTCTTTTATGTCTCTTTTTACAAGTTTAATATGACTGTAAGCATTTTCCTATTGGGAAGTTCCAATTGACAAGTTTTCGTATTGGGAAGTAGGGGCAAAAATTACTTTCATGCCAATAAATCCAGGGGGGGGGTTTATGGAAAAAAGGTCACACGAGTCTCCATACCAAATTTTGTAACTCTAGATCACACATATCCATATCTACATGCAGTGCAATTTTGGCACAGTTTATAGGCGAGGGAGGTGAAATTTGCATGTTTTTGACTATAACTTCTGATGTATTGAGCCGATTTCGATCATTTTTGAAACGTAGATGCACATAAACTCGACGCATACCTCTGTCGAGTTTTGAGATGATAGTTTGAACGGAGCGGCTGATTCGACAAACTTTATCTTTTCGGTAAATTTTTGTGCCTCTATCTCTTATGGTGTCTGATATCTAGACTTTCATACGGAAGGACGGACAGACGGACATGTCTATATCGACTCGACTATTGCCCCTGATCATTTTTGCCCATGAAACATATGGTCTGCCACGCCTCCTACAGCCTGTTACATACATTGCACAAACCTATAATACCCTTTAACACTTTGTGTACAGGGTATAAAAATGCTGTGTCAACACTTGAAGCAAAGCTCATAATAACCACAACAACAACCACAGGTACAGTAAATATTTAATGGGCAAAGCAAAGATTTGTTGCAATGACATTGACAAAGAATGTTAACGAAAGTGAAACGTGAGTTGGCGTTTTTATTGTTTTTCGCGCGTTTACGTTGCGTATGCGCAATGTGCACACAACATTTGTGTGACGTTAATGACTGTGTTAAACAGTGCTTAGCCTACTTTAGGTGTTCCATTTATGGCAGTGCAAGAAACCGTAGCTAAAGTTAGCTTTGGGTGTTCCCAAGACGAATAGATGAATTAGGTCCAAAAACTATATTCTCATTCTCAGTTCGAACGACAATTGGTTGCTCTGACTCTAGCCTTCTCTTGAAAACACACTAAACCTATAAGTGCTTAAGTTGGGAAAGCTCTTATAAGAACTCTACTCATATCAATCTAGTTGCAGTTGTTGATACTGTGACCAGGGCCGTAGCGAGAAAATACGGGTCCGGAGGGGGTTAATGTACTCTAGTGCACTCTATTACAGCTATAGCTTGACTCAATGTGTAAGAACTTTTTTCAATGAAATATTAAGCACTAACAAAATATAAGTTACAAGTTCACTTTCCCTACTTTGGTCGAAGCGAATGTCACGATAATGACACCAAAAACCAGTTTTATTGCTAATTCGGATTCTAAGCATAAGGTAGCCAGTCCTAAAACTCGTGACTGGGATCGATGTTAGTTCTTCACTCTTGAAAGGATGCTTATTGAACGCTCAGCACTGGCAACTAGTGGTGTAAAAACTACATCGATGGTTGGCCTCTCAAACATACGATGCATCGGCAAAACATCGATGTTCTTCAAACCATCAAACATTTTACCTTCTTTTACGCCAACCTATTATTAATCAAGACCATGACAAAGTAAGTAACTTATTCTCAGTTTTACAAATAGTGTTTGCAGAATTGAGAGTATCATCTCAAAGTTTATTCAAAGGACAAACTCTCAGCGAAACAGACTGCTAAGGGGACGGTTATCATTACTTTTTGTTGACATAATATAGTAGTAGTTTTTTTGGTTCATATATAGTATCTAGAAATCTTCTTATGTTAAGATAGCTTTAGTTTAACATATCTCATATATCGACGAGGTATCTTCTAAACTGTCGACAACTCTTTTGCATTCATTAAGAATTGCATTCCACTGACTGCATAGGAATTGCAAATCAGCAAGGAATCTTACTAGATTCTTTATCTCGTCTACAATAGTGGCTGTTCCTAGTTGAAGAACGAGGTTGTATTCATTGATACATTAAAGAATCTTAAATTATTCTTTATCGCTTGATTGTTGGTAGCATATTTCTGAACATTTCCGGAAATTGTAAGTTAGTTTACATATTTCAATAGAAAAAAATCTTTTCTACAATCCAGGAAATAGAGTGAAAAAAATTATTAAGGCTTCTATGAAGAAACGCTGTACATTCTTTGCCATTTTTGTAAAGAAAAGCGTCACTTCTATTCAGAAGCAAAAAGATAAAAGTTACGAACTTAGAGAAGACCCAACTCGGCTTCTTTCTTATATAGTGAAATCAGGGCTACATACATTTCTCCCAGTGTGGGAAGAGGTATTATCTTGCCTCCCCGAAAGGTTTGACACCTTATGAGCAGCAAAGTGTTAAGAAATGCCGCTATAACAAATTGTTCATAAAATGAGCGCAGGTTGTTCGAGATAAAAGAACAGAATGTTCTTAAATCAAGAACAAATCGTTCATGAAATGAGCACAGTGTGTTCTAAATACAAGAACGGAATGTTCTTCATGAAATGATCACAGGGTGTTCTAGATACAAGAACGGAATGTTTTTCTATCATGCACAAATCGTTCATAGAATAAGAACATGGTGTTTTGGCTACAAGAACAGAATGTTCCGTAGTTTTAGACCGTTTTTTTCTGTCAGTGTTCTTTTCGAAGTTGTTTTCAAATGATATAATCTCATCTATATGATGAACTAAATAAGGAAAGCCGTGCCTAAAGCCAAATTTTATGCGTTTGCTGACTTGTCTACGGATGTGAAATTGTGTATTAACAAATAAAGCCCAGAAATATGGCTTAGTGAAGGGAGTGTCAAAAGCCTAGACATTGAGCCATCTGATTTGTTAAATGCCAGCAACAGTTACATAAGTTTCATGGGCTTTACGACTCATTGATGTAAGATCTTGGCCAGGAAAAACGCAATTTAAGTGTCTATGGAGAATTCCATGTTGCTTATATTAAATTTAAAAGGTTTAAAAGCGACCTTGAAGAAGTGATTGTCAGTGCTTAAGTGCCATAAAAAAAGTCAATATAATTTCACAGCTAATTTGAACATCACGAATTGAAGCATAATTGGCCATAAAATTGTAAGAAAAGCGTTTTTATTGTTTGTGGCTGGTTTTTTTTTCAGCAATAACTGCTGTGTTTCTCTTAATTGTGCAATTCAGACTTGTTTTTCCAAAGTTCTTTGCACTTTGTAAGAAAACGCACCAAAAACTAACAAAATTTTGTTTTTACTTAACAAAGTTCTTTGCGCCAGTCGCTGAGCATTAACTAAGTTCAGCTTTTGACTAAAATTAAGTGAACTTTGAATTTGGACCGACTGCTATTTAAGCCATAATTAAAGCACTTTTGAGCTGTGCTGCTGCTGTTGTTGTTGTTGTTGTAGCATTTAGGCAGCTTAGTGAACTGAACCTTGTGAGTTGATACGAACAGCTTCAGCAGAAGCTGAAGCCATGATTCACGCCAAACACTAAAGAATTAGTTGTTAGCAGCGCAAAAATGAAAGTAAATTAAGATTAAGTTAATGAAAATTTGCAAAACCGGTAAAAACTTTTCATTAAATGAAATATGTTACCAATAAATTAATTAATTGGCGGCGTTTGTTTCTTTAAATGTTTCGTGTGTGTGCAGCGTTTTACGTTAAAGCCAATTGCTGCTGGCCTTGAGGCTTCTGCCAACTTACCCGCTTTGACATGGGTCCATCCGAGTAGTCAACCGGTTGGCACTTGAGATTGTAGTAGTTCAGCCAACCGGCCATTAGATGCTATATGGTAATAAGGGGGAATGCACGCATTAGAGCCGGAGTTGCCAAGAGTTTGACAAACAATCAAAAAAACTTACCTCATAAAACATATAACCGCTAAGCAGCACCTGGAAGGCGTTATAGACAACCAAAGTGCGACGCAGCTGGAAGGGTTTACGATCACGCATAAAGAATGGACCCAGCACTAGCACCCAGGAGAGATACACTGCTACCAGTCCAAATGTATACATGGGATGCTCCATCAGCGGAAAGCGTTTGGCACGCGGATCTGTTTTAATGCACAAATATCAAAAAAAAATTGTAATATCTCATTACTTTCGACATCAGATGTACTAGCTAACTATACTAGATACATTATAATTGGCTTTGGACTATGCAAATGCATGCGAGCTTCAATTGCCTAGCGACTTTAGCAGCTATACATGCTACACTCTAAGAAAATATGTATAAGAAGGCGCTTGTAAGAGGCTAGACACATGCGTCCAATGTGTACTTATAAAGCTAACGTCGTTGCTGCGACGTCAGCAGCGGAGCTTCTCAACTTTTCAGTCTCTTGCGAGTTTCAATGAGGCAGGTTGTGTGCTGCCGACGCGATTGCCAAATTTGGCAGCCTAAGAGACACACGCACACGCTAATAAAAAAAAGCAATAACCATAGTGAAATAAGTAAAAGTGCATGCGCGACACAACCTTCCTCCTTGACATTCGCAGCAGAATGAAAATTTGACAAGCGAACAGTGTGAGAGCAGCAGAATGCGCGTTCCTTGTATTATTATACCATGTTTGTGTGTGCATGAGCGTTTTCTTTCTCTTCGCTCTTTCGCTATTTCAGACTCTCACAAAATTTTAGGAAGCGTCGCTTAACGACGACGTTGCCTTGCAGGCGACTACAGCTTCTACTTTTTGATAAAAAAAAGCACGAAATTTAATAAAATGGAAAGTTTGGCCTATTCATCGTGTCGACTTGCTAAAGAGCGACCACAGTGCATACATATGCCTTCTTTTTTACTATTTCTCTTTCTCACTTTTGATTACGAGTGAGTCGGTCCAACAGACACAGCAACACAAGCAGCCTCCCTAGACTGAAAATGGTCGCTTTTCACCAAATTTTTTTTTTTTAGCGGTTTTTTTGCTTTCTGGCAAAAAGACTGAAAGTAATAGATTGGAATTCAGGACTGTTAAAAACCACTCCTGGCCTAAAAGAGGTTGTGCGTAGAGTAAAACCACGTAAAACCACAAGTCCAATGAAAGAATGTATTTACATCAGGCCGTAACCAGTTAACGATTTGTTATGGCCAGTTAAGAAGAAGATTCCACTCTATTATTTTCAGGCTCTTTGTTTTTGATGTATATTCATTCTCCTGCTCATTTCACATGCAATTCGACTCATTATTAGTACGTATGATTTTAGTTAAAAAGCGCTTATATTTCATTTCGATTCATTATGCCAATTTTTTTCTAAGTGTAGCTAACTCTTTCTTTTTCTCATTTTTGCCTACGAAGGAGTCGGTCTAACAGATACAGCAACACAAGCAGCCTAACAGGTACCATTTTAATAATTTTTTAATTTATTTCTTAACAGTGCCGGATTCCACTCTATTACTTTCAGGCTCTTTGTTTTTGATGTATATTCTATCTTCGACTCATTTCACAAGCAAAGCGATTATGATGAGTCATTTTAAAACGCATGATTTTAGCTAAAAAGCGCTTAAATTTAATTTCGTTTCATTATGCCGTTTTTTCTGTAAGTGTAGCTAGGGCACTGACTAAGTCTTTGTGTCACAACAACAACGACTTGGCATATAATTTATCTCATCTCACTTCGCTGACTCGAACAGATACAGTATCTGCGTCGCAAGTTCAAAATATACATTTATAACGTATATCGTATATCGTATATGAATATTTGTGCATTGCTAAATTTTATGATTTCTGAATGAAATCGTGTCTCGTAGGAAATGGCTATAACTATGACGATAGCAACATAAATTATTTGCCGGCATTGTTTGTTTATGTAGATTGTGGGTTAATGTAACGTGTTGCACGTGGCACGAAAATAAAATAAGAAGAAAAAAATAAACTTACTGCTGCACTTAATTTAAAATGCAAAAAATTTAAGCATCATTTTTCAAACAAACCGCAGGAATTCTTTAGAGTTTGAAAGAAATAAGATCCGTATGCACGAAATCCAGAAATACGGGTAATATGCTTATAAACATAAACTGTTTTAAATTGTTAAATATTATTGTGAAAGGTCGCCAGACTTCTTTTTTTTCGGTATTGTGACAGGTGAGGAGGTCGTTTAATTAAGAAATTTTGCTTAATCATGCCAAGCAGCTTATTTTCAGAGTTGCCAAAGGCACTTTTTGTTTGCCAATATTAGATCATTTTAGTTAAGATGTTGAGCAAGAAGTTTAAGCCATTAACCAATTCGCTCCAACTCTTTATTTTGGGTATATTAAGGTGATATGGCACCATTGGCAGGGTTAAGCATAAGGAGTGCAGCTACTTGACTAAAGCTTCATAGCCATAAAGTTGTTATTGCATTGTTAACGTAGATTTCAGTAAAAATTATCTACTCACTCTTAACCCTAAGAAACTATACAGCCTAACGGCCTGTCTGTAAATCTAACTTTATCAGATGAATATTGTTTGCAGATATGAACATTGAATCCTGACATGACAACTATGCGTGTTGACTACACGTCGTTGTTCAGATAATAACAAACTATTTTCAATTTAAAATACAAAACATTGCTACAAGGTAGAAAGTCCGGTTAGCACTCTAACTACTAGGGAAACCCCTTAAACGACATTTTTCAGTAAATGAACTACGTTGCACTTTAGGTTAGATTAAAACGGCCGCCAGCCGTTGGTCGGGCCATTGGGAAACCATGTGCTCCTTTTCCAAGCTTGAGAGACACGCTTAAAGGGTGGACCAATAGTGGCGCCACTCGATGTTTTCGATAGTTTTAGGAAAAATATTCGATAGTCATGATACCATCGCTTCGAAAAGATTAAGTACAGTTACCGTTATAAAGCCCATACCCCTCAACGCATCTATACAAATTTGCATGAAATTTGGATTTTCTTGGGAAAAATGGGTACAGGGTATCCCACTGTCGGGCACTGTCCCGACTGTCTGCATGAAATTTTGTTATTTAGCTATTGGCTTGGAAGATATATTTGGTACATTTTATTCCATTATTGCTTTCAAATACGATTAAACAATTTGGTCGTAGAAACTCTCAAATAAAACTATGAATTTCAAACTGAGTTGCATGTTTTGTGAGCATTTTTGGTTTGCCACTTTATATATGTGCTCTCGATAAAGTTCGAGATTTTTGGTATTAATCAATTTTTTGTTGATTTTATTCGCTAATTATTAAAATGACAGACAAGTTTAAATTTTCACCACCTTTTTTTCATAGTGCACATTCTTCTAAAAAAATTCTACAAACCAAAAGGTAGGCCACAATATAGTAAAATGTATCGATAATACTCTAAATTTTTACCTTTATGTCTTGCTATCGATGATTTTTTCACTTTCGATAGTTTAAAGCCACGTACCAACAGAGTCACTTCGGCTTGTTTTCAACAGACGCTAAGCGATTAATACCCTTTCCCACTTGGAGTTGCGCCAGAGTTGTAGGCCGATAACAACGAATTTTTTATGGTGTAGCAATCGATTTTCAAAGTTTTGATGGCTAGCAATTGACGCACAACTCCAAATGTGAAAAGCCCAGAAGGTTAGGCAGATATGATGAAAAAAAAACCAATTGAACTAACGATAGTATCGAATCTTTTTCCCGAAACTACCGAAAATATCAAATAGTTTCCAGATCTAGTATACTTTTCTATAAGAAATTTGACACAAAACGTGATATATATTATGAACCTTAGGCCAGGGAAGTCCGCCACTGAACGCACTAATCCCCATACTGATACGACCTCTTCAACCAAGCAAGATCATAATTGAACCCTTGGGGCTATTGAAAGAGTATCTGCAGGGTGGTCTTGGCTGTAAATGAGTGCAAGAAATCGTATATGTTTTCTTCGAGTAAGGAGACGCAACAGTCAAGCTCTCAGATTGCTATTGAAAACTATTCTCTTGATGTTGTAAGGGAGATGAAGCTCAGAAAAACTAGTCTTAGTAGGTAAATTATGTAAAGAAGATAACACTCGCCAGACGAAATTGTTAACTGTCTACAAGATGCTGAGTCTGCGTTTTTTGCTTAATGGCGCTGGAGTATGGGTGATAACGCAGTCTAATGTTGGATCTTTGGTGGATCTTCTGGTTGGTGCATCGAACTTTACAAAAACATTGATAAAGTGAAGCTAGATCAAAACAATCGGGTTTCCTTGGTTTGGCTTGGATATGCTGTGCGTAAGGAAGCTGCTGGGAGTACAGTCTTCACTGCGGCTGTTAAAGGCAGAACACGAAGAACCTTAACTAGCATTGGTATCATAGAGTGGACAAGGCGTGCGTAAAGCAGAGATGTCCGTAGTAGAGACACACATGAGGCGTAAACAGAAGAAGAGTTTTTGCATCTAATGCTTATCTAATGCTTATTTTCGGCTTTTTACTACTACTACGCAAAAATACGTTTATAATCATACATTTGCCTGTAACATTGTGGAAGCTGAGTTTAAACGTTGAAATTTGTGTATAATTTAAATGCAATAAAAGTCAATAACAGAATAATTTATGGGTTTTTGAAACCGCAAAAAAGATTAACCCGCATTTTAATATTTTTTTATGTTTAATAAATTTATATATCAAGTTCGTGTCCTAAGTCTTTTGTTTTTTTTCTTCTTGTTGTTTTTAAGTATTGCTTGCACTTGAAACATTTTGAAGTTTGTGTTTTATTCTCGTTTTCATTTTGTTTTGTTATTCTCAATTTACACACACACACACACACACACACACACACACACACACACATGCATGTGTGTGTTGCAGCGCGCTTTTAATTGTTGCTACCTTCCATTGACCTTTTCACCGCGCAGCTTTGCCAAGAACACCAGCACACACACACACACACACACACACACACACACAGACAGACACGGCTGTGCGCGAAGAAAGACACAATTTTAAACAACAAAACGCCCATTTTGCTTGTGAAAACGAAACGTTTTCAGGCATTTAGCCAAAATTGTAAGCTCAAGCTGTCATTGCTTACTCATCAGCTACAACGATTTGAACAATTTAAACAATTTAATATTGTACTAGTTATATGCTCAGTTGCACACGACAGACGCAGCCGGCAGAGGCAGTGGCAGCGGCAGTGACAGCGACTGAGCTGGCGATAGAGACGTCATAAAAACGTCTAAGATAAAGTATGTAAATACATTTTAATTACGTTAATAATTGTCGAAAAAATAACTCAAATATATATATATATATATATATGTACAATTGGCATTGCCAAGGTCGGCGCATATTCAAAAACAACTTCAAAAACAACAGCAACAAAATCAAAAGACGAACTCTTAATTGTCCTAGAAGTTTAACGTTTTTCGCGGCTGTTGTTTTTGTAGTTATGTTCATTGTTGTAGTCTTTGCGCCAATGCTGAAATATATATGTATAAAATATGTGTTTTTTTTTTAGATTTTTGGGTTTTTTTTGGCAAATTGCTTGATGGCATTTAACTTTGTTGTATTGATACCCTTGTTTTGTCTGGCAAAACAGCAAATTCATTGTATATCGTACAACTAATTATTGAAAACAAGTATTCGTACGATTGTGATTTACATTAAGGAATGAATGCATTTCAAATCTGCATTACAATCGACGCAAACAAACTGGCAGCACTTAATATCCCACTGAGCAAAAAGTGCAATTCATTGTCACTAATACGATTTTACTAAAGAGAAATTTGAACCTGTTTTTAAGAACAACTAATATTTGACATTCGACGACTTAATGCAGAGAGAAGAAAACACGAAATGATAACGTTTTTGTCTACCTGGTACTTTGTTGTGCTTTTTAATCTAATCAATCGAATCAATTTTTAGCTGTCTAAAATGCAACGTATCCGGTTGAGACGTACAAACCGACAAACCGCAAGCATTTTAACTTTCGAATGGTATAGGTTACACCTAAAAAAGTTAGGGTTAGCCTTGTCGTCGACATTCTACGACTTTATACACGCACTCATAACAATTGTTTACGAAGAAAATAAAACACGAAATAAAAACGTTTGTGTGTACAATAAATTTGTTTTTTTTACTTCAAATCAATTTAAGCCTGACTAAAACGGACTTATCGAGTTGAAACGTATAGCCGCATTCATTTTAACTTTCGAATGGTATAGGTTTCACTTGAAAACGTTGCCTTATAGCAAAGTAATCTCATCTTTAGCACTCAGGCATCCTTGCCCATTATGGGAAGTTAAAGCAGAGAAAGGACAGTTGACATGGGAGAAAGTACAATCTTACATAAGGCTTGTTGTGACAAAGAAGAGGAACTGAAAAAGAAACTGAAACAGACACTCAATTTCTGTTTCACTTTCTCTCTGTTTCTAATTTTTGACGCTGTGCAACAAAGAACAGAAAGAGAAACTAAAACAGACACTCAATTTCTGTTTCACTTTCTGTCTGTTTCTATTTTTTGAGGGTGTGCAACAATGAACAGAAAGGGAAACTGAAACAGACACTCAATTTCTGTTTCTGTTTCACTTTCCGTCTGTTTCTACTGTTTAAGTGTGTGCAACATAAACAGATACAAGTCAAAAATACTTCTTGCTGTTTCTGTTTCAAAAGTACTTATTTCTGTTCAAGCCTATAGAGGTTTTCTAATGAGACAATGCAAACGTCACTGAGGTAGGTCGTGTCCACGCAAATTTAGTAACCGACATACGGCTCATACCTTGTCTTACATATGTGTTTCTTGATATGTAACTTTTGCTTTCTATAAATTCAGTTACTTTAAAGTTAAATAAGCTTTGAACGTGATTCTAATCAATTAAATGCCGTAACTAAAGAATATGTTTTAAGCTTATTATGGCTTAAAGTTTTACCAAAATCATATCTTAACTTAATGAAACTATTAAGTTAGGGAACTTTTGAACTAGATCGCCTTAAGCGAGGAGAGTTAAGGGCTCTGCTTTCTCAGTTTTTAGCAGAGTATCTTTGAAGTTTTCGTATTTACGTTAACTATTGTTTACTTTTCTCTTGGATTTCTCGTGCATTGATTACTATACTTCTTCTTCTTCTTAACTGGCCATAACAACCCGTTATCGGGTTACGGCCTGATGTAAATACATTCTTTCACTGGAATCGTGGTTTTACGTGGTGGGTCCCAAACCCTTCGCACGATTACTATACTATAGTTCATATTTCGACTAACAACTCTCGAAACTGTGCTGTTCAACCCTGGAACGTTATACTTTGTTTCTGTACACTAACGTCATACGGCGCGCGTATTCATTTTGACGAAGGATGACGTTCTAGGTTTAAGCGCTTATTGAAGTTTTGCCAATAAATATTGTCTTGATTAATTGAGTAGCTAAACATTGTGAAATTTACTCAAGCCTTTTTTTTATTTCCTTGATATTATGTATGAATACAAGATATCGACCCTAGGAGCGTAGGGCAGAAAGACTAAAACTTTTAGTTTCTGTTCTTCATCATTTGTTTTTAGTTTGCATTTTAAACATATTCTTAAAAAGCTTTCGTTTCATATTTCATCAAAATTAATTTTGAATTGATCAAAAAGTCAAATTTTTGCTTAAGTCATCGGATTGCATCATTAGCAAAATTTATAAAAAAGAACAAAGCTTTTTGTTTTTTTTTTCATATGGTTACTTTTTTTAACATTTTTTATAGCACAAAAAAAAGAGAAGCTCTAAGAAGTTACTGGAATTCAAACCAGCGAAATTGTATCAAGTGTGCCAAATAACACTTAAAATCGAAATTTAGGAATCAAGAATATCTATCATGCAAGTTTTTATTAAAAGAATTCTTAAACAGTATGTAAGTCCTTCTAGAGCTTTTTGGCAGTCTATTGAATAAGTTTTGCTTCATACAAATTTTGTAGGGAAGACTGGGGCTAAACCGGACAGTCCCTATATCTCGGAAACCAAGCATCCATCGTATCGGAACGGCCGAACACTGCATGAACGCACTCGAGTATGAGCTACAATCTTCATTTGTTTTTATTTTACATTTCTGTCAGTCGTCAAAAAGTTCGATCAAAGTAAAAAAAAAAAACATATTGCACTTTTTGGGTTGTAAAGCATATATTCAGTTTTCATTATGCTCTGCAAGAAACTATAATTTTCAAATAAAACATATCAATAAAGGTTTTAAATTTCGTTTCCATTAAACTTGCAAGCAATATTCTTTGGTTACTGGGCCATAGCGTGGCTGTCCGGATTAGCCACAATTGGTGTCCGGTTAAGCCACACCTTTGAGATTTTTGATTTTATGGTTAGTGTGCATACTTCAAACCATATGCGATTTGTAGCTGAAAGAACAAGTTTTCGAATTTGATATCACATTCCGGGCATAAAAGAAGTGTTCTGTACTGTTCTTGGACTGTTCAAGACAAAAAGTGTACGTTTTAACCACAGCCTCAGCTACTATATATATTTACTTTATCTAAAATTTCGCAAGCTCTTTAATATACACTTTTATACAAATTGAAATAGTTTAGGACTCAAGAAGTTTTTATCTATAATTTCTACGAATTTTGCCTACTAATCGTTCTAATTACTAAAATACTATGACATGCACTTGCTATAAAGAGTTGCCTGCCTTTTAATTGGAACTTTCCGTTAAGCAATATCAATGATCACACACACACACACATACACATGGAGCTGCTTAGTCAATGACATCAGTAGATAACAGTTAAAAGCTGTTTAATAAGTCTTCTAGCCAGTTTGCTTTATTAGCCAACTTTTATGATTTATTGATTACACGTGTGCAATGCAATTTGCAAGATCCATTAATGAGTTTCAGTAGGGAGAGTTCAAAACGTACCGCCATAATCCTCCTCGACCATCTGATAGTAACGCTGCACCAGACCCGTGTAGTTACGCGTTATATGATGGGTCTTAAATTCATCGAAGGCTATATTGGCTATTTCGACGGCCATGTCGAAACGCGAACTATAGTTATAGCGATAGCTATACTCCATGTACTCCATGTTCATCTCCATTGTTATTTTGTTGTAAGTTATTGTTTATATAATAGTTAATTATAAGCGTTAAAGTTTGAACTTAAGTGTTGCACGTTAAATTTGGTTTTAGCTTTGGCTGGCTACAGGATGCCGCATGCCAACACTGAAAACGTTTGCTGCAGCTTCTAGGCACAATTTTTGACACTCCAAAACACTTTTGAATTTTTTGTTGCTATTTTGTTATGTATATTTTGTGTTTGTTTTTTTGTTTTTTTGTAAATATTTGCAACTACAACTTAATGGATCGTTTAGTTGGATTTCGTTTAATAGTACCATGCGTTAACGTTGCTGGTTCTTAGGGTCTATCAAAAAAACCACCGCACCGTAGGAATGTTTATGCTCAACTGAATCTAAAACTTCTCAACAATCACAAGATAAAGTAACTTTTTGTGCACGACTGCGGCGCACACACAAGCTTAAGCCGCGGCGCTGACAGCGACGTCAGCGCCAACGCCAGCAGCGAGTCTTTGCAAAATAGCAACTACAGCTAGCACACACACACACACACACACACACACACACACACGCACACACACGCACACAGACAGAGCAAAGAGCTTGGTGCGCCGGCGCTTTGGGCTTGATAAACACAGCGCGCAGCTCAAAACTTGACGAAAAGTTTTACAGAACAACGGAAGTTTCGTTCAGTTAAGTTTAACGTCGCTGTGTGCGTTCGTGTGTGTGTGTGTGTGTGTGTGTGAGAGCTTCAAGCTGAGCTTGCATTTATTATTTATGTGTATTCTCAATGGCAGCACACACACACACACCCACACACACACACACACACACACCCACACACACACACACACTCATTGGCTAGACGCTGCCTTAGTTTTATTTATGGGTCAATGCACTGATCTTCGCGCTTTTTAAAAGAAGTTAAACCGTTGCTATGGCTTCGAAATTATGAATATTAAAACTTAAAATTTATTAACTATTTAATTTCTAGAGCTGCTTATTGCGTAAGTTGTATTTAAATAAACGTATAAATTGTATGTTTTAGTTGAATTAACGCTACAATATTGAAAGTAAAAGCAAGAAAAAAACTGGCCAAACCAAATTTGATTATAAAATGATAATAAATGCTACTAGTTTTCATTTTAACTATAATTTTTTTTAATGCCGGAAGCTTAAATGACTCTACTATTAAAATATAATATTATAAGCCATCAGTTGAAACAAAAGTGATCCTAACATATAACTCTTAATATTGAATTGACTGAACTAAAGATAGCAGTTACTTTGGCTTATAAAGAAATTACCCATATGCATGGAATTTGTTTATTTTATAGAATGTAAAACATGGCAATATTTTGCGAAAATTGTGTAAAATTCATAATTATGATACTGGGAAAATGGACCTGGTCTACTCATACTAAAATGCTGACCTTCAAGTCACAGCTCATATATCCATGTCCTCAAAGAGTATGTCTGAGTTGTTTTTGCTTCCTGGAAGGACTCTTGAGCTCATACTCAGAATCTTTATACCCTGTACACAAAGTGTAAAAAAGTATTATAGATTTGTGCAATGTATGTAACAGGTAAGGGGCGTGGCAGACCATGACAAAAATGAGTAGGAGCAATAGTCGAGTCGTTATAGCCGTCTGTTCGTGTTGTCACACTCTTCTCGGTATGTTTAGCTGAATCTAGGAATCCCTCAAATAGTGGTATTTCTCTAAGCTGAAATTCGACTGTTTGCTTACTTATTACCGGGTACAACGTTGTGACCTGGCACCCAATAAACAGCGCCTAAAGCCTAGATTGGAGATGTGTGTGCGAAGTTGCCAAATTTATCGAAGTTTCCATATATTAAAGAAAGAATAGCTTTTTTGCTAAAATTTATATATAAAAAGATGAACTATGTGTAGGCCAAAGTCAGAGCTCCGCTGCGCATTGATAAAGCCATCAATAAATTCATTGTATATATTGAATATGTATACATATTGTGTCCCGTGCGGTGAGCGGGTCAGAGAATATCACCTCAGCAAGTTAAAGCTTGTCGTATGAGGCGACTAACAATGACACTGGCTTCTTTCGAGACCAGTAGAGTCACCCCAGGTCCTAAAAGTGCTATGCGTAGGGTTTGATACCCACCAAGTAAAACCCCAATTCGAATGAAAGAATGTGTTTAAATCCGACCGTAACCCGGTAACACAATATAATCACAAATGAACAAATATCGGCTTCTAATCATTAATTTTATCATTCAAAGGAAATAAATTTACTATACTTAGAATATAGTATAGAATTAATTATTTCTTTTTTAAGCGGGCTCTGCCTTCTGCTCGCTCCGCTCGCCAAATCCCGTGCCCATCTCGAGGTAGATCAAATTCCCCTTCCCGTTCTTCAGCCTTCTCTTGCTCTCTCCCTTCCTCATACTAAGTACAAGTGTTTGGTTGCGGGAGCGCAGCTCCGTAGTAAAATATTAATCAAATTGTAATAAAAGAATTGTTAGAAAAAAAAAATTTCAAGCTTGCACAATTAAATAGAAGTTTAAAATCTAAGGAGTCGAGTCAAGACGACAGTTTGAGTTGCCAAGAGTTTGTCAATCGGTGCACATGAGTTAGGAGGCGAACAGAAGTGCTGGAAGGAAGTTGCTTTTCGTCAGCTGTCCGTGACGCATCGTACAACCGTTGTTGTTATTGTCGTAGTAGCCAGTTTGGGCACGTGGACGAAAACAAACATATGGAAAGATGAAATAAAATAAGATGAGTTAAGAGTTAAGTAACAGAGAATGGGTCAAGCAAGTTCTGTGGGTTTCGATCGGCACTCAAAAAGGTAAACTGTGCTATTGGAACCAAGTATGCACAGCTGGCAGACATCCAAGACTTGGGGGTTTACCCTGCCAGATAGCCGTTCAGAATTTTGTAGAATCCCGATTGTATCTGAACCAGGGCGCTGCCACTACGAAGGATCTACAACTGAGGGTCAGTCACCTAGCCTTGACAGCCTCCGTATGCAAAATTGAGAATTTGTCTCGCATTGGAAGAGGGATTGGAGCCACGTAGGCAATGACGGGCAGCTCACGGTGGAATCCGTGGCGTATAGTACGAGATCCAGCAGACATTGGAGTAGTGTCTGCCAAGTGTGGCGGAGCCAGTGTTTTCTAACGCAGATATTTGTAATTAACTCTACTCTTGAACATAGCATTCTTCCGAAGCACTTGAAGATGATTTGAATTTTTCTGGTGTCATATCAGCTATGATATGACGAAAGGATTCATTCATACATGGGCACTTAATGGTCGAACAGAGGACGGATTGATATTAAAAAATGAAACGATATTATTAAATCTAAATATTTTACATCATTAACCACGACTTTTTCACATCTTTCTAACACTATTAAGATTTCGAGATGGTATACCATTTTATATTTTCGGGCAATCGATGGCCAATTTTTAGGATTCATCTTTTTTCAAAAATATTTTAGATATAAGCGTTACGTGGGCAGCCCAAAAGGGGCGAGGATTTGCAATATGCAACCGAACTTCATCATAGTAAAGGACCGCCTTATGATATCTTTTATTCATATTGGGGGCGGTTTTGTCTTCAATTCTCAGCTCAAAAGCATAAACTGTTTCGCGAAGTTATTTATAATATATTACAAGAGGGCGTAGTCAAAAGAAATAAAGACCATAAGCTCCGAAATAGGAATATTCCGTTTTGTTATCGTTGTTTATGTACTGCCTTTTACCTCAAATGGTTTAAGATGTAATTTTTTCTTAAATATTGACAATATAACGAAGATTAACATATTGGCAAACACTTCAATATTTCCTTTACTTTTTATTCAAATAATTCTTTTCTTCAAAAATTATTTGTATACTTAAATTAAGGCGCTTCCAATGTTGGTCGTAATAAATTCAATGCCAATAAATCAAAGTCAGTAACTATAAGTTTCAAGGTCTTCTTGTTAACTGGTTGTAACAACCCGTTACCGAGTTACGGCATGATGTGGAACGGAGTGTTCCAGGCGTCTCTGCTTTACGAGTGCCTTTTCCTATCGGTGATACGAAAGGTAGGTAGTAAGGTCTCTCCTTGGTAAAATAGAGTCGTTGAAGGCTTTTCTCGTTTTCGCTCTCGTGATCTAGCCAGCGCAGCCGCTGAATGTAAATTCGCTTGACTATGTCAATGTCGACGTAGAGCTCATAGAGTTCCATCGGATGCGGTAGTCGTCATTTGCCAATGTGTAGAAGGACAAAGATCTTACGGGGTTCTTTCGGCTCATTAACTACAAGGGCATCTTCATCAGACTTCGTCATCACCCAAGATTCGTTTTATACACCGTTAGTTTCATCTGGTCTGACAATGGTCTCTACTACTCATTTGCCTATTGAGACGAAATTAACATCTATTGGCAAAATGATTCTCCGCTTGATATCCATGCTGACATCGGTCTTCGTCAAGGTGGACGAAATACTTGACAACATCAAAAGTATAGTTTTCAGCATCAATCTGAGAGTCCAACCGCTGTGACTCTCTACTCGAAGAAAACATATACTTTGCCTTGCTCTCATTTTGACTCACTCTGGTAGATTCTCTTTCAATATCATACAATGAAATGAGAGTATTGCAAAAAACAGGAATCAAAGCGGGTTTTACCAGGGGATGTAAAAGCAAAATACCACAAAAAAAAACCATTCGGGCTCCGAGCCCAAAGGATAAGTGCCCGATGCTTCCCCTTTCGTTAGGCCTGACTCCTCAGTTGTCGGTAGTTTTTGTTTCAAGGTGCCAGCTTTGTTTTTACGCAAAACAGCTGATGAAAGCAATCGAATTGAAGTCATTGTAGAATTTGAATTGAAGAATATGTAGTGGTCTACATTTAGTGTTTTTCATAAAACCAAGCACTAAATTTTTATCACATTCAAACATATGAAAACTCTGCCTTGAAAAAGAAAAAACTTCAAATATTTCACAATGTGAAATGCCTAGAATGCCACGCGCTCAATTCATGAATATGTATTAAAATCATGATTTATAGTTTTAGAGTCATATCATGGTCTGAACGCGCCATCGCATGCAAATTGATAGCGAAATAGCTAGCCGAAGCTTTACACGTGCGAGCGGACACCAAAGGTTCCGGTTTAACACAGCTTACTGAAATAACTAGAATAAAATGTATTGGATTAGAAACGAAAAACCGGGTCTACGCATTTGCAGGGCGAGCTACGTGCCAAAGTTAAGCGTAAATTGGCATTTGTTGATATGCAAATAGCCACGAATTAGGCAGAAATCGAGGCTAAATAGTAAAAAGTAGAATACTAAAAATATGATTTAATCTGTTACAAAAAGGAAGGCATGATTTCCGAAATACAACCTGTTAATGCTGTCTGGGCAAAAACTATATTTAGAACTGGTTTATCATGGGAAGATGTGACGCATATTAGCCAAATGGTTAAATGGTTTTTTGGGTTTTTGGGTATTCTCAAACAAACGTGGAAACCTTGTTTAAGTTTCGTTTAGTTAATAAAAATCTTAATTATGCCATAAAAAACGCTGACAAGAAACATCCCGACGCGTCGTACAGTAACGACAGTTTGACGTTTTCGAATGAAACTACTGTTTTCCAGCTGGTTCTGTGCTATGGCCTTTGACATGTTTTGACTTGATTGTTTTGGCCATGTTATATAGCCTTTCAGTCCGCTCGGGATGGCATTGCCAAAATCGGTTACGGCTGGCTGCACTTAACGGTGCATCAAAGCCAACGATTAGCGCTCGAGTTGGTTTTTAGCCAAAGTCTTAATGATCATCTTTGGGCTTACACTGTCTGTTGGCATCGCTCTTACTGATATCGCCAAAGATGAGGCATTTCACGGTCTAGGTCTAGGCTAGACCTAGGCACTCGGAAGTGGCGTCGCTGTCAACGTCGCTGCTAGCGTCAGCTGCGTTTAAGCCAAAATGCGATGATAAATAGTCAGCTGTCTTTGAATCAGAAGCTCTGGTTTTTTTTTACTTTTTTTGTTTCAAACAAATTTTAGCTACAAATTTTTGTGTGTTTTTTTTTCGCACACTTGCGCCCATGGCAAAAGTTAGTTTGTTGTGTCTAAACAATAAATTAAAGTCTGCATTAATTTAAACAAAATAAGCGCTTAATTTAAATATTTTAGCTGTTGCGTTGACATTAACAATCGTATTGTCTATATCTTGCTGTCAGCTCATTTAACTTTGATTTTCAGTTACTTTTATGATATAATCTAAGCCCCTGCATGACGCATTTCGGCTGCAAGCAAATATCGAAAGTCATTACGCTCAGAAACATTTTTCACGCTCAAAATATTGCAAAACAAAAAACCAAGAAAAAATTGGGCATTAAACAAAAAACTAAATAATAATTTTAATTAGCGCTTGTGTACGAAATATATTTGAAATTAAAAATTAATTAGCACAATGTGTTCAGGTTGTCTTGTAGGGGGAGTCTAGATTCCAGACCAGCTAAACAAGTCTTACACTGCGAAAAACGCCAAGTCGTGGTAGTTGTTTGCGAAATTTTCGTTTACTGAAAGTCTAACTATGTATTATTATTAGGCAGCGAAAGTTGTTCCTTCTTTTCTCTAGTATAAGAGTGATACTTATCCGCCATAAGAGTTAAAGCTAAATATGTAAAAAAAATTATGTCTAAACTCTCACCGATTCGCTGGGGGAATTTTATTTTATGGCCAGCTATGCGCCTGCTCACAACCCTTCTATAACACTACACAACAAATTTGACCTTAGTGAAAGGCCTATGACTCAAACATACCTTTTCCGTTAAATTTTGGGTCGCTTACTTCGAATCCGGAAAATATTTTGAATTTTGTAGCACCGTTTTCGAATTATCACTATTTCAAAGAATTCGATATTTCGATAGTTGCGAAGTCAGCAAATCTCATATATCTTGGGAACCTTACTACCGATGAAAGTCTAATTAGTATAACGCAGCAAAATTCGACTGCGTTGGCTTCACTGAAATACATGATTCAGGCCTGAAAATACAGTCCTGCTTGCTAAAACTGAAGGGCAAGTATGGAACTTACTCGTACGTATAAGTGTGCGTTTTGACACACACACACACTTTTTGGAGCTAAGCATAAACGGTATATGAGTAAAAAAAACACACACATTGCTTTTTATTCAGTGTTTGGTAAAAGCGTGTACTGGAAAGAAAGTCATTTTCACACCATCCTGCTGAATGGGAGAACCTTTGCCAGTTCTTACTTTTGCATGTGTCCCATTGTCCGACAGTCTGTACGTACGTATATGTGTATGTCCAAGTTCTGTAGCTGTCTCTGCCAACTTCTCTGGTGGCGGTTGTTGTAGCCATAGCCAACATATAGGGTCAATTTGGATGTATCCAAAAAAGTTCGGTTGGTGACGAGTTCATAAGTAGCCGAAAATGGAAATATAGTGACATGCTACTTCTTGGTAACACCGAACTTAATACACCCTTTAAGCACTGTGCAACTTAGCTTATGCAACCACGTTGGTTGGATACATTTTCAGACTAGAAAGTAAGATTGTTGTTCCAATCCAGGTTCCTAGTAATGCCCAAAGCTGATTTGATTTATTTTAGGTCGTTATTTCGTAATTATTTCCAAAATTAAATTAAACTTATTTGCATGGTGCGCACTGTATATATACTCTATGTCTTTGCTCTTTCTAAACCCTTAAAAATATGTCACTTGATAAGTTTGTAATCAATGTGGCAACGTGTTTCTTAAAGCACTTTTCATGACCCCCGGGATCCGAGATCATTCAAGAAGTATATAAGAACAATATATATTTATTACAAAACTTTTGGAGTCTTCCTATCTGCATTTTATATTATTTATTACTCAATTCAAAGAATATTCTATGACCTACGCTATTTTTTTTAGAATAAACCTACTTAATTAAGTGTAAACAAATGTAACCCGTTCTAAATAAATCAGTACTTATAGTTTAATTTATTATTTATAAATTATAAAAACAAACAACTTAAAGATAATACAAAAACAAGTCTAAACATAACTAAAATAAGAATACAAATCGTGAATCAAGTGCAAAACAAAACTAACTACAACCAACAATAATATAATCGTTTTCGGAAAAAAAACACACTTAATTATAGCCATTCCCATGTATTTTCCCTTTTTTATGGCAAAAGTATGCAAATGCACTACAACAAAGTCTAAAGTTCCTAAGAAGAGTATCCAATGTTCAAAACTTCTTCAATTTGCAGTCTTCAAAAGTTCTTCGTTGAAGAATACCATTAATAACTTTTATACCACTTTGCTGAATGTGCTCAAATGTTTTTCTCAGTGTAGCTTCAGCAACATACTTGCTTCTATGTCTATTGCGTTTTTGGTAGCAATTTAACTATAAGTAATGCTCGGAAACTTTTGACCTGCAGCGTTTTAATCATTAACGGAAAACTTTAATAGAATCTGGCTAGCAATGAAATTGACTAGCAGTAAGAGTATTCCATACATATGCCATTGCATCGCCGGTAATTGCCAATTAGTTAGTGCACAATTATTAACTCACGCCTTTCAATAACAAAACAACAAGAAACAATGACGTTAACTGCAGTATCAACAACAAGATTGTAATTGTTTTAGCTTTTTTATTGCCACACATGTTAGCTAAGCGGTTTACGTCTTCTTGGGATTATGGCCTATAAAGTGATACCATAGCAAATACATACATATAGATAAATATGTATTTTCCAGTTACAGGTATCTCCGAGCCTTTTGATAACAGACAAGGCGATGCCCTCTTCTGCGACATCTTCCACCTTGTGATGGAGGCTGTGCTGCGAGAGGCCAAAGCACATCGTAACGTGACGGAGTACTTTCCGCTCAAACACTCCTAGGGCATTTTCATCGTCTTGCGGGAATGGTCTCTACTACTCATTTGCCTACTGAGACCAAAGCAAAATCTTATATCAAGAGTGATTCTCCGCTGACGGTGGTTTTAAGGTAGACGGAAATCCTTGACAACATCAAAAGCATAGTTTTCAACATCAATCTGAGAGTCCAACCACTGTGTCTCGCCTTGCTCTCATTTACAACCAAACTCACGCTAACAGACTCTTTTTCAATAGCCGCAGAAGCTCCGGTAACTGCTCACTTAGAACTACCAATGATATCGATAACACCTGCGTATGCAAGCAGCTGGATACCCTTATAGAATATGTACGATGTTCTTTGGTCTTTCGCAACACATTCGCCAACAAAGGTTGAAGATCTCGCAGCAGAGGGCATCGCCTTGTCTGAAGACTCGCTTGGTGTCAAATGGCTCCAAGAAGCTCGATACCCAATGGGCTATCAAATGCTGCCTTATAATCGACAAAGAAATGTTGTGCGTCAATTTGGTATTCTTGGATGTTTTCCAGGATTTGGCTTAGTGTGAATATCTGGTCACTGGTGGACTAACCAGGCCTAAAGCCACACTCATATGGTCCAATCCGTTCTTTCGCAAACGGCTTTAGTCTTTCACACAATACGCTAGATAGGACTTTATATGCAATAGAAAGATGGCTGATACTACGGTAGTTGGCGCACACCGTGGGGTCCACCTTCTTGAGGAAAGGACAGGGGAAACCAAGGTCGCAATCATCGTAATGGTCAGACAACATCAACATGTTGAACCCTCTGAACGTACGAACATCAAGCACGATGGATCTTCCATCAATCACAACATGATCAATCTAGTTGCGTGAAGATTGATCAGGGGCAATTATACTTTTGTCAGACGAAATTAACGATCTATAAGAGGCTTGCTTTATGGCGCTGCAGCACGTGTGATGACGCAGTCTAATGCAAATGTCCTTGGAGTGTTTCAGCCGAAAGTACTCCATAAGATGTTTGCCAATCTACGTGTTGGCAACGACTACCGTATCCGATGGAACGACGAACTCTATGAGCTCAACGACGACATTGACATAGTCAAGCGAATTAAAATCCTCCGCTGGCGAAGTCATGTCACGTCTTCATTGCGGTTGTGGAAGGGAGGCGACGCAGGGGCAGACCGTGTCTACGTTGGAAGGACCAGGTACAGAGCACACTTGGTATCATCGATTGGAGAAGGCACGCTGTCTAGAGGTGTCCTCTACAAGAGTCCATAAACTGCTAACGGGTTGTTATGGCCAGTTGAGAAAAAGAAGAAGTTGAATTTGGTCTTAATTGTAATGCATTTTGCGTGAATGGTCGCTCTTATGATGTTTAAAACCGATGATGATGTCGATAATGTCGATGATTGGAACTGACCTTGAATAACTTTTACCAACCGCCAAAAGACAAAACCCGACAATGTCGACTTGTGATAATGCCAAAAACAAGAAAAATAAACAAAGTTATGCGTTAAATTATTATTTGAACATTTACGATACATATGAGAGCTACACAGAGAGAAAATGGGTAGCACAATTCAGAAGCAATGACTTTTTGACTACACTATGCAACAAATTAGACCTCAATGAAAGCCCTAAAACACACCTTTCCCTGTAAATTTTGAGTCGCTGATTTTAAATCCGGAAACTGTGTCGAATTATCTAGAAAGGTTTTCGAAATATATCTATTTCAAAATTCATATCCAAATTACAGGCTTCGAAAGTGGCGATGTCAGCAAATGTTATATTACTTTGGAGCCTTACTGCCGATCGAAATGAACTGTATCTTGAATTTAAGGTATTTAAGTTTCGTTCAATAATTATCGGACAGTTTTGTTCTAACTTATTTCGATCGTGGATTTCAGGGCAATGAACTCAAAAAATTTAAATAAAAACATTTTAGTTTCCAAAATATTGTTCGATTTTATAGCCTTGTGACTCGCAATCTCTTGGTGCAAAACCGTCTAGAGATTTCCAGCACATATCAACAATCCTTCAAAATCTTGGCAGCTTGATTGAAATATATTCCGATTATTCGATTTCGTATTCAGAGTCTAGATGCTTGAGCATAAATAACAAAATGATGTGTTGTTCTCAGGGATTCAAACCGTAATCGCAATCGTAACCGTAACCGCCATCCAAAACAACCAATTGAATTTTGAAACCGTAAGCGCACGGTAACCATAATAATTTGTTTAAGAAAAACCAACAACCGTTATAGTTTTTGCGAAATAACCGAATTTTGAATTTAGAATTTTTACACTCCAGGGTTTTGTAGGGGAAAGGGTATAACCGGTAAACCGAAACAAATATCGGTGAATCGAATCGAATTGAAAAAAGGAAACCGAAATAAAAATGTTTAACGGATCAGAAGTACCGGTACTACCGTAATCGTAACCGTTTGAATGCCTGGTCGCAATCGAATGTGTTCTTCTTGATTCTGTTTTGTGCAAAGTTTTGCACTTTTCTTTCAGTGTATATACGTTTGAGGTGCAAATCTAAGTCGTCTTGGAATTTCAAGCACCATTCAACAAGCATGTTGTGTTTTTTCTTCTGTTTTTGGGTGTTACCAATTTTGCCGAGCAAACATCATAATTCTACACTAATCTTGAGAGCAAACCAAGCGAGACCAGAAATACCAAAGCGAGGGCGTCTGGTAGCTAGCTAAGTGACAGGAATAGCAAATGATGGTCAATTCTCAAGAAGCGCTAATTAATTGGACAAATAGGTTAATTATGGTATCGTAGAGTTACAATTACCAGCGAATGAATGAACAGAGGTGTATATTATAGAGCTAACAGCTGCGAGTCATATCTATGAATGAGCAACAAAGTTGGTACTATGTGTTTACTATGTTGTTGTTGTTGTTTTTAGACCCGGGCGCAGTCAAAGTACAAGCGACGTCATGACTGGACAAGTTTGCATGCCGCGACATAGCTAAAAGGTAAACAGTCCAAACCGGACAGGTTATATTGTTTTTTATTATTTTATTATTATATTTAAGCGCAAAATCCGCCATATGATTGTTTGTTTACACATATAGTAAACTATGCAATCATCATGTGTGCGCAGATATAAGATCATAAACAAGTCTTCTACAAGTTGCTCACGCGTTTTAGGGCTCCAATGTTCTGGGCCAAGTGATGATTGCGCTCTCTGGGCCCTTGGCGTTGAACTTGAATTCGAAGTTAGGGGTTTCATTAATTTATGCTCGGAGCGAATAATTAACAGCTGGTTGAACTGGTAGCTGCGATAGAACTCTGTCTTCAAAATGGCAATTAAATGTTCACTTTGAACTTGACACAGTTGCTGCCAAAATGGACGTAGCAGGCATTACGGCGGATTTCGCGTAGCGCAGGTAATCATAAATATTATAATTAGAGAAGCAGCGAAAACGCTTAGCGACAATCAGTCTAAGCGCTGCCTCAGTTTCGATTTATTTTCTGTGCCGGTCTTAACTGTATTCTTCGATCAGGAAACGGAAGTAACTCAGCATTTGTGTTTTTTTTTTTTTATTAATCATGCAAACGAGTTTTGATCAAGGGCATGCAAATCCAACGGTAGTTCGGCTCAGCTTCCATTGGACGCCCGTCCGCTGTCAGCTCTACAAAGCGTTTTCGAAACGCCAAAACGCTTGGCGGCAGTCTGTAAATGCCAAATTATTGAAGACTTGACAAAGTTTTACTTGTATCTTTCGGTTTGTTTTCGTATTGCTAGTTTAACTTCGCAGTTTGTTGCTTTGTTATTTCCGTAATCGGCAGCATTATCAATTAGGGTTTTAATGCGTAATAGTCTGTTTAGCACCTCAGCGATGCATAGTTTTGGAGCAGTGCATTGACCCCAATAAAGTCACTATCTGAGAAATATAGGTGAACATTTGTCAGCGGCTCAGTTAAGAGCTACCATAACTTTGTATGTAAATCAAGCCGAAGTGCAAGCCTTTAAGCTCGAAGAGTTCGATTTAGATAATAGAAAAGAAAGATATTAAAGTAGTATCGTTGCGTTTTAGAAATGCTTATTCTAAATCTTATGATCATTATTCAGTCTTCAAAATTTTGGTGACGTCAATTATAAACTATTTAGCTTTTTTCCCGCTAGATCTTACTTACTTATTTAACTGGCCATAATGTTAAACTCTCCTCCAGGCGTCTGTTATTTGCGCGCGCCTTCTCCAATTGGTGATACCAAAGGTAGTTAGTGTTCCCTCTACCAGGTTCTTCCAACGGAGACATGGTATGCCCTTTCGTCGCTTCCCTTCGACAACCGCATTGAAGACCTTTCTTGCAGGAGCTTCTTCATCCATACGCCAAGATGACTTAGCCAGCGGAGCCGCTGGATTTTAATGCACTTAGCTATGTCAATACCATAGCATCAGCGCCATAAAGCAAAACTGGAAGGAGAGTGGTCTTTACTACTCATTTGGCTGCTGAGGCTGAGGGATTCTCCGTCATTTTAACGGTGATGCCGAGGTAGACAAAATCCTTGACAACATCAAAAGGATAGCTTTCAACATCAATCGGAGAGTCCAACCGCTGCGTATCTCTAATCGAAGAAATCATATACTTCGTCTTGCTCTCATGTACCACCAGACCCATCCTGGCGGATTCACTTTCAATAGCCGCAAAGGCTCCTTTAACTTCTGGCTTAGTGCAACTGGACAACCTTATAGAATATAGTCCCGTTCCGATGTACTTCGGCCTTTCGCAACACATTCTCCATCAAAAGGTTGAAAGGTGGACCTGGGTTCTGGTGGATCTCCATTCACTGGGGAATGGCCATGGTGATATCTGTGGTGAGCCACCTCAGCAGTACAAAGCTTGTCGTATTAGGCGACTAACAATGACAATGGGTTCTTTCGAGACCAGTAGACCCACCCCAGGCCTTAAAAGGGTTGTGCGTAAAGTTTGAGACCCACAACGTAAAACCACAATTCCAATAAAAGAATGTATTTACTACAGGCCGTAGCCCGATAACGGGTTGTTATGGCCAGTTAAGAATAAGAAGAATATACCTGTCTCTACTTTAACCAAGTTGATGCACAACCTCCACGTGATGGCCCCTAGATAGCTGCTCTAATAGCCACCCGGTGTTAGAGTAGTGAGCTAATGTGCGCAGGGGGTGCTAATAGTAGCTGTTATCCCTAAGCGGACAGGAGTCACTAATCTTACGACACATCTTATTGTGTTTCTTATTATTCCTTTCCGCAAGACCAGGTTGAACACTTCATTGCAGCATTTACAAATTTGCTAATTTGAAATTTATTTCCTCAATATTCGTATTAGCCGCTATATTTTCCATTTATTGCTGTCATAACTTTGCTATTGACATTAATGGCTTTTACGAAGTATGCATGAGCAGCTCGAAGACAATTGTAGGGGATTCCCCTACGACTATTGTAGTGTTTTTAAGCGTAATACATAAACACATTTTTCTTGATTCCCCTTTGTACGGAGGCCCCTCAAGTTGGTGGGTCCGAAGCACTTGTTGAGATAACTCCAAATTTTAAACAAAAACTGAGCCAAAGGTATGCGTCGTCGTTGGAAACCACCAACTAGCCAGCGTCCAGTGTGACATGTGCATATCTCATTAGTAAGAGATCAGCTGTTCTTTTGGTGTTTAACTCCGGCTAGGTTTGCAGAGCAGTACGACATTTTCGCACATTTTGCCATTTTTGATTGCTGCCCGACGGACCATTCATTCCTGTTTGGAATAAGGGTATTGAAATGAGTGTAGAGGTGTTCTATCGAAACAAAATAGTGTTCAGGTACAGTGGATAAGTGACCAAATATGGATTCTATTCAGTTATTTGAGTCTCTCAATCGCTTAGCCGATAGAATGGCTGATTTCTCTCCTACAAGACTCAGGCGTAAACTGTTAAGTACAGCATCAAGTTTCATACTTGGTGTGGTACGCAGGGTGGTGCATAGTTCAGCCCCGCGCTATAGTACAATATCCGGGGACATACTGCATTTAAGGTCAATGGTCTTTTTGCACGAATAGAGGGCCATCGTGCACTTAATCGTGTGTTCTTAAATGTTTAGGTTCCGGTCCAATTTCCTATCCAGTACTATCCCATGGTATTTTGCACTGTCGCTAAAGGAAAAGACGAAACAATTTAGTTTGGGATGGATGAGTCTTGGGATTTTATACCTTCTTGAGAGGAGAACAGGGTCTGTTCTGACAGGAGTTCGCTCTTAGCTGTCCAATCGGATACGGTATGGCTTAACTATTTGGGAAATCGAACTTGTGCATATTTTCGTCCACAAATTGCTTGGATTTTAGAGTCGCCTCAAAATGTGAATGAATGAGATTTTCCTACTCTTTATTTACCTTAATAATCCCATTGTTTCCCAAGTTACTCTAGTCAATTCTTTCTTCTTCTTCTTAACTGGCCATAACAACCCGTTATCGGGTTACGGCCTGATGTAAATCCATTCTTTCATTGGAATTGTGGTTTTACGTGGTGGGTCCCAAACCCTACGCACAACCCTTTTAACGCTGGGGTGGCTCTACTGGTCTCGAAAGAACCCATTGTCATTGTTAGTCGCCTCATACGACAAGCTTCGACCTGCTGAGGTGGTATTCTCTAACCCGCTCACCACACGGGGCCAAGTCAATTCTTTAGTGGGTTAAATTAACGAATAGAATGGAAAATATCAACTCTGTGTTGAATTTTAGCATCATTTTCATAAAATTTTTTTTTGTGCCTAGAAACCTGGAAATGTATTTGCCCTTCTCCAGCGAAGAAAGGGATGCAATTGAAGTAAGCTCAAAGTTAAAGCGATTATAAGTAATCACATTTTTAAACAGTAGCATTTATACAAAGTTTAAACCTAAATTAGAACAGATCAAAAACTGTGTTGTATTATAAAGGAAAACTACCGCAATTTACGCTACATCACAAAATATAAATGCAAACCAATTTTCAAGCGAAATGAATGAAAACAATCTTAAAAACTATTCGCAATGTAAACATTGTACTGTGTACACTAGGTACTCAATGACTTGTAATATATCATTTTAAACGTCTGGCGACACTTGTTAAATCGTAACTATTCAATTTTAAAATCATTAAAGTTAAACGCATTGCTCGAATAGCTGTGAATGTTAAACAGTTTGAATTGTTTTCATTAAAATGCATACTTTAATAGCTCTCAAAGCGCATGTTATGTTAAACTACAGAGGTAGCAGACAGCATGCTGTTAATAGTTTTAAAAGTTCTCTGTTAATAGTTTTAAAAGCTCGGCAAAACTAGCGCAAAAGCTTTAAGCCGCGCTTTAGAAACGAACGCTAGATGACGCCAGCAGCAACTGAAAGCAAACAAAATTAACAGCTGTTAAACAAATCGTCAGAGTAATGGACAATTAAATTTTAATATATTTTATAATTAGTGTTAATTTTCAGCTAATAAGCACATAAACTTGTTTAAACTGTTGTTTAATGTAAATGTTAGTTGTGCATTTGCTTATTGATAAATTGTTTGGTTTTGTGTGACAAACTAAGAACCAAAATCTGCTGCAAAACTGACCTTGTAAGCCAAAAACTGCATTAAATGATTGAGCATATAAAATATAAACTTAATGACGCTTTATAGCCAAATAGGCACTTAACCAAAACAATTATTGGCAACTTGCGATTTTCAAATTATAAATTCAACATACATAATGCTGTCCAAACAAAATGCAAAGAAATTTCAACGTTTGATAATTACTTGTCGCAGCCAGCAGAGGCAACAAAAACAGCAACAAGCAGCAATTTAGAACAATAATAATTATTAACGGTTTTTGTTATATACTTTGTATGTAAATATTTGCGGAAGCAACTAGCCAAAGCACATAAGGGGAGTTGGAAGGGTTGGCCTTATCAAAATTTTGGCCTAGTATAGAGTTAAGCAGCGAAAAGCCATGCAAAAGCAGCTTAACAAAGTGTAAAACACAATAAACCAACGTTTGCATATCATTAAAGCCATTATCATTCAAAGGCAACAAAATCAAATTAAATCAAAACAAATCAAAGCACATCAATGGCCAACCGGAAGTGCTGCTTGGCCAACGTAGCGTATGAGTGATATGCGCTAAACTCTGCACACCGTTAGGTCAACTCTTGGTGTGGCTCGGTGTCAATGACATTAACCCACATTTTATGCACATAGCCAGTTCATAACTATTATATAATACTTACCAAAATAACTGCGCCTAGCTAAGCGCATTGCCAAAAACGGTATAAATTAACACCGTTAGCAGCGGCAAGTCAAGGTCAAGTTCAATTCGCCGGTGACACAGTTAGCGGTAAAGCAAACCACGTTGAACTTTGGCTGACCCCAGCACACTTGTCTCGCTTCAAAACTTTTCGTCAATCGAACGCATTTGTTGCTTAACTTTAACCCGGAAGTGACATTGATACTACATTTTAGCTTTAACTGCTCGAAGTTGGCGTTTGTGGAGCGCCTAGCAGGGGGCTTTTCAGAATGAAGCCGCAGGTCTTAGAATTTTTATGCTAATTATGAGTCGAAAACGCAATTTTCGACAGGTTTTGCTTGAATCTTAGTGGCGGTTAGTTGGTCGATCTATCCTTGAATTAATACGAAATTAATAAGATGTGAGAACTGTTTGGCCTGCTACCGGCTATCAGCAATCTATGTACCTAAAAGCGGTTCCAGTTATCCTTGTAATCGTTTGAAATTTTGCAATAGCTGCCTAATATCACAGATAAAAAGGGACATGTTCAGATCGTCGAAGTTTATATACGCTTGCAAATGTCGCATGTGGCCCATTGTTAGAAGAGCAGCTATAGCTTTTAGTAGATTTTTAGTGCGTTCAGATCGAATATCCGTAGCTTTTTCAAAAATTAACTATAACGTATAAGCTGCATACTGTTTGCAAAGCTGCTTGAGATCGGATATTCCTAACTGCACTGATACTTGTATTCGAAAATCGAAGCAAATTTCAATGAATTGTTTCAAAAACCAAAAAATTGCATATGACTTCGGAATGTTGTCTTAATGTCAGATTGTATTGTATTTTTTTTTAGAGTTTTTAGGTTAAACAATCTTATCTTACTTACGTTCACTGAAAGATCCCTATCTTATGTTTTTATTTCCTTGTAATATACCAGCTTGTCTTCCATTCAAAGTTCATCTCTTATACAAAAAAATTTAACTGAATTCGAAGGTCTTCAATGTGTTTGTTGAGGGGAGCCAACGAAGGGCTCGAACCATGCTTTTGAAGGACCAGGTAATGAGCACACTGCCTTTGGTATCACCGATTGGATTGAATTTCAATTCAATTCCCCAGTGTGGAGAGCGGGTTAGAGAACACCACCTCAGCAGGTCAAAGCTTGTCGTATGAGGCGACTTATAATGACACTGCATTCTTTGCAGACCAGTAGAGCCACCTGAGGCCTTAAAAGGGTTGTGCGTAGGTTTTGGGACCAATGAAAGAAATACATCAGACCGTAACCCGGTAATGGGTTGTTATGGCCAGTTCAGAAAAAGATTGGATTGAATTTAGACTTTTTGTCATGTCTACAAGGAGTAAAATCACAACACTGGCAAAATCCTCACTTTTCTTCTTCTTGCCGATTTCAAATTCTTCTTGACTGGCCATAACAACCCGTTACTGGGTTACAGCCTTAATGTAGCTAGTGTACTCTCTACCTGGTCCTTCCAACGGAGGCATGGTCTGCTTCTTCGTCGCCTACCTACCACATCCGCATTGAAGACCTTTCTCTTAGTAGCTTCTTCATCCATACGCACAACATGACCTAGCCAGCGGAGTCGCTGGTTCTTAATTCGCTTGACTATGTCAATGTCGTCGTAGAGCTCATAGAGTTTCATCGGGAGCGCCTGTAGTTTCAAACGCGTAGAGGACGAAAGATCTTACGGAGTACTTTCCGCTCAAACACTCCAAGGGTATTTTCATCAACCTTCATACTTCAGCGCCAAAAAGCAAAACGGAAAGGATTAACGCCTTATAGAATACTGGTTCCGTCTTGCGGGAATGGTCTCTACTACTCATTTGACTACTGAGACCAAAGCAACATCTGTTGGCAAGAGTGATTCTCCGCTTAATCTCCATGCTGATATCGTTCTTCATTTTGACGGTGGTGCCAAGATAGACGAAATCCTTGACATCATAAAAAGTATAGTTTTCAACATCAATCTGAGTGTCATACCGCCGTGTCTCTCTACTCGAAGAAAGCATATAATTCGTCTTGCTCTCATTTACCATAAGACCCACCCTGGCAGATTCTATTTCAATAGCCGTAAAGGCAACATCGATATCATCTGCGTTTGCAAGCCACTGGACACCCTTTTAGAACACATTCCCGTTCCCATGTACTTCGGCCTTTCGCAACACATTCTCCAACTAAAGTTTAAAGTTTTAGGTCACAGGAGACACAGGGCATCGACTTATCTGAAGCCTCGTTTGGTATCAAAATATATCAAAACCCCAACTTTAGGTATTTAAAAATATGTAACCCAAAGGAAAAAGAGTCAGGGTAGCATTTAAAAAACAGTCCTTTCGAACGTTTCGGCCCAAAGTTAGCGACATGTCTAATTAAACCGTATAAGCCTCATAGCTTCAATTCCGTGAATCGCATTCCAATCGAAATAACTTATGTTTGAAGCACTAGTTTATAGAAATGCGATTAAAATTTGAATCTATTACTCAGATTATAATATCCAAATCCGTTTTAGATCTCACTTGAGAAAACAAAAGTTTTTGATATGAAACTCGCCTTGGGGGCAAAAACTTATGTCATTGGATGGTTTGACTCGTGTGGCCTGATACGGTAGCTGTATTACCAGGGTATACAGGAGAGAGCAAAGCGGCGAGAAGATTGCACTGCTTCTACTATGCTTCCAATGGGTATTGAAGCGTACTGCCGCTGATTGTGCCCGCTGCTTAATCCCTGAACTACTGCACTACTGCTAGGCGAGTTTGTTGGTTTAGCACTTGGTATAATTCTAAACAGCACACAAAAATGTTTCTAAAGGCAAAGAGTCTGCTAACTAGCGCAAACGAGAATTCATAGGTTCGATTTATTTTACTAAAAACATTTTCATCTGTTAGCAGTACGATATTATTTCAGCCGATGAAAGAATTCGATGCGCACATTATCTCACTACCCTAACAGAGGGTGGAGCTTAGAGCAGCAACCAGAGATCAACAGAAGGATGAACTCTACGATTTCTACGATGGATTCTGTTTATAAGATTAACTTGAGTCTTCGTACTAAATTTGGTGGCTCTTACCTAAAAGTTAGCCTTAGCATTGCTGTAAAAAGTAAAATGTTGACGTTTATAGGAGGAGGGTCCTGAAATTGCTCTAAATTTACCATATAACTATGCCAAGTTTCAATTGGACTACTTTTATGGTGTGGGTTTAAATCGAAAATCTCTAACAGGGGAAGGGGGTTAGATATCGAGATGATTCGATTAATCTGCTTGACACAAATGCGCATCTTTTGGTACAATTTTTGTGCTTCTTACACTTTTGGTGTCCGAGATCTCGACGTTTATACTGAAGGAGGGACAGACTGACATTGTCCAATCGTGGAACTTATGGTCTGCATACCTCCTTCTTCCTGTTATATATATTGCATAAATCTATAATACAATTACCACTTTGTGTATAGGGTATAATGAAACCAAAATTCTGTATATAGCCTGTTTAGTGAAACGCAAATCGGGTTGTTGTTAAAATCTCAAAGCCTACATTTTTTCCACTTAAAAATGTTCACTAACACAACCAGAAGAGGATCATGAAGAGGAAGATAAAGATGAAGTGGAATAGGAAGAGGAATATGATCTACATAGAGAGGGGTGCTGGGGTTGGCGAGCGAACGAGAAGAGTGTGGAGGGAAACGTAAATCGTATTCTTTCATCTTATAGCTCTTGGAATGAGAATGATGAGCAGGAGCAAGAGGAAGAGAAAAGTAATGAGAAAGAGGAAAAAAAGAGTTAGAGGAAGAATAAAAATAAGAAGAGGAAGAAGAGGAAGAAGAATAAAAAAAATAAGCAAAAGTGGAAGAGGAATTCCCGCTGCCGATCTAGCGGGGAAAAAGCTAAATTGTTTCATTTTATTGCTTTTGGTATGAGGATAAGAGAAGGAGGAGGAAAAGGAGGAGAAGGAGGAAGAGGAACATGACCCACTTTGCTAGGAGTAAGAGGGCTGTGAGCAAAGCGAGAATGGGGCGGAGAGAAACGTAAATCGGGTAGCAGAGCAGGAGCAAAAGAAAGAGAGACAAAAGAGAAAGAGGAAAAAGAAGAAGAAAAAGAAGAGGAAGAAGATAAAGAGGCAGAAAGAAGAAAAAGAGTAAGGAAAAGAGGAAGAGGGAAAAATCTAAATAAGCAACACTGTTTACGACGACATTGACACAACATCCAGCGGCTCCGTATCCGTTGTTATCAGGGAGTGAACACTGCAAATAGAAGAGCATCCTACTTCAGGCCGTAATATAACGGTATATATAACGGTTTGTTATAGCCAGTCAAGCACAGGACGTTGATAGAGCTACAACGAGCAACATGAGTGCAGGACGTTAGGATGCGTGTCTTTTCTGGAAAGTACAATTCAGCGTAATAACTGAACAAACTGAAAGAGTAGCGAACGGTTACAGGCAAACGGAAGTACGGGGTCGAATCTTCTACTGCTGCTGATCATAGCTATATGCACGCTGCTAGGGTATTCACATAACTGTTTGTACAAGCTTCTATTGTTTGTCTAGGGCCCGAGTTCTGTTGGTTCCAATAATACTTAAGCTTGGAAGTAACTTGTTTAACATTAACTGACAAAGGGCCAAAGCATTTTGTAAGCGCAGCGACTTTTTGACTCGTCAGAGGTCAAAATATTCTTACACACGCAACGAGAGGAACGAAGAAGAAGAAGAAGAAGAAGAAGAAAAAAGCCCATAAAGAAGTCGAAATTTAGCGTAACGCTACTCAAGAAATATGTGAAATTGATGTAGGTCAAGGTGTGTTTGTGTGTGTATCTTGAAGATATGTTTGCTAGACAGCTTGGCAGCTACTTGTTCTAGATCTTTTTTGATCGCTCTATAGATCGATTTAAGGCGCTCTTGGGCATACTCTACAAAGGGTTTGTTTACGCATTAATAGCTCGGTACTTTTTAAGCGGCTTAATTCTAATCAAATGCTTAAGTGCTTTCAAGCAAGTTTGCTCATAAATATTTATGACTTAGTATGTATAGGAATTGGGTTTTTAAGCAACGCGTAGATTCGCACAAATCAGACCATTTCAAAAGAGTTCGTTTTTGTACGCTTGCTTTTTGAAAATGTCAAATATCAAGTTGTAGCAGCAGCCTTAAGAATCCCGGTTTTATAAAGTATACATATAGTATTTTGTTGTGTTGCGAGTCGACTATAAACCAGTCAGTTTTGGCATAAAAATGTCAATGCGATTAATTCTTAATTGGCGCAAGAAGAACGCAACTGCTAAGATTCTTAAAGAGCAGACAACAAATTGTTTGTACAACATTTTGGTGTTAACTCAAAATGCATGCAAATTCAAGTAGCAAGCAGTTACAAATAGCAACTTAACCGGCAAAATTAATGACGCCGACAACAACAACTACAACGACACTGACAGACAACTCAAAATCATGAGCTCTCTATGTCATTAACATTATAATCATTAAACGCGAAACAAAAAACGAGACCATTTAACCAAAACGCAGCGAAACGCAGCTTCCAAAAGCGATTTAAGCAAAAGAACATTTGTCTAGCGCCAACAACTACAACACCTTTGAGCCAAGCAGCGCTGCTTTAAGCCCAGTTAAGCAGCGTCAAAGCCAAAGACAAAAGCAAACAGCACTTGAAGCGAGCTCGAAAGTAAGAAACACAAAATCAGACCTATAGTCGAAATTTTTATACATAGCAGCTTGCCCAGCGGTGTGGCAGTTCAGTACGTTTGCAAGTCTCGTGGGAAGCGGATGCTAGCAGAGGTCTCTCTCTCTTCTATTTTTTATCAATAATACCAACTGAAAGATTGTACAACAGCCTTTTCATTGCATATTTCCAAGTGTTAGAATTAAGTTAACAACAGTGTTGAAAGAAGTGAAACAAGTGTGAAAGCAGCAATCGTATGTCAATCAAAGACTTTAAATCGATCGAGGATCGATGCCTTAAGTGATTTTGAGAATGTGGTTTAGAGAGCGAAGAAGTCACTATAGCTCTCTTCGCTCATACGCTTCTTGAATGTGTTTTTAAAGCAGGCTCTCGCAAAAATTGACAAGATCTTTTACAGATCTTGAAAAGATTCTTTGCTGATCCATACTATCCATTCCAAGCCATAGTTCTTCTAGTTAATATTTATAGCAGTTTCAAATTCCTCGCCATATAATTGAAACTCATTTAGTTCTAGACGATGTTCTTCTCACATGAATCCTAAAAATTTTCTATTTTGTTTAATATTTTGAGCATTATATCGAAGTTTTTTAGTAAAATGTCAAACATCCAGATCGCAAACGAGCCTCTAACTAAGCTATAACTTCTCCCAATTTTATAATGTGATTCTGCGTACTCTTTAAACGAATGTATCGATAAGCGGTTTTGTTTAGCCAAATAGCCTGAAAGTAATAGAGTGGAATCTTCTTCTTAATTGGCCATAAGAAACCGGGTTACGGCCTGATGTAAATGCATTCTTTCATTGCAATTGTGGTTTTACGTGATGGGTCCCAAACCCTACGCACAACCCTTTTAAGGCCTGGGGTGGCTCTACTGGTCTCGAAAGAACCCAGTGTCATTGTTAGTCGCTTTAACCTGCTGATGTTGTATTCTCTAGGTAGAGTAGAATCCTGGAACGTTACAAAATTCAAAATTTTTGTTGACAAGCGACCACTTTCAGCACAGCGTACGTTTGAGGCTGCTTGTGTTGCTGTCTCTGTCAGACCGACCCACTCGTAGGCACAAGCGGTGTAAGCGCGGTGCTGAAAGTGGTCGCTTTTCAGCAAGTCGACTTAATGTAACAGCCAAGGATTATACTCTATTAAGTTTCATGCTTTTTGGGTTTAGCATAAAAAAATGATAACAAAAAAATAACCGCGAAGAATTTTATTCTTGCTGTTTTTCAGCAATTTCTAATTTCGTTCTAAAGCTTTTGAGCATTATTTCTAAAAGTACCAATTCTTCAATATACCAATTTGTGGACAAAGCTTTCTTCTAGAATTCCAAAAATTCTTCGTTTACAACATTTTCCGTTTGTGGTTTTCTTGCTTCAGGAGCTGCGAATTGGCTTTGATCGTTTTCGAACACGGATAAACGTATAGTTTTGAAATTGCGACTAATCGACTATTTTCAGATATTAAAACGTATCAAAACTATTCTTTTCTTGCAGCTCGCACCGGATCCTATTCCGGAAAATAATTTTCGCAAAAAAGGTTCGTTTGAAAGTTCAAAATTGTATTAAAATTGAAATAGGTACGACAAGAGCGGAACAAATACGTCCTTCTAAATAATCGAATCTTTCGACTAATTTTGAAGTTAATCGTTTTAGTAAACTGAAAAAAACCTTTAGTTCATGGGAAGCATAACTTTTGCTATTATATTTAAAACTTAAATATTGATTGCTTTGGCAAACTGTATAATTTTGAAATCTATATATAAGCGCGTTAAGCAAAAATTCAGTGTGGTACCGATTACCTCGCAAGTACGCAATGTAATCAGATAAAACCTATGCCATTTGAAAGATAAACTGCTTGCGGTTTGCAGAATATAAGTTTCACATCGATACATTGCGTTTGATTTGAAGAACAAAATGTACTGTTAACGTTAGCGAAAAAAAAAACAACAAAACACATTGTACGCACAAACGTTTTTATTTCGTAATCAGCTGTTATGAGAGCGTGTATTTAGTCGTGTCGACGACAAACCGGAGATTAGTATTAAAAACTATCCGAAAGTGCAAAATTATATAGCTTACTGAAATTAATAGATGATACCTCACAAGTGGTTTCTGTATACTTCAGTCCAGATTCCATGTAAACTGTGAAAACTGTCTACATTGGATGCACTTGGTTCGAAGTCTTTTGTCTAATGTCGTCAGTGTATAAATGTATACAAATTTAATTTTTTCCAGTGTGGGATATTTTTTCGTTGATTTAAGATCGTTTGTTACATCGTTGATGCTTAAGTAATGAATGAAGCCACTTGTTACTTGAGGAAAAGCTCGGGGTTTATAGCTCCTTTGCTTTTTGCACTTTTTTTATATAAAATCAGTACTTCGAAATGTGTCCAATGTATACAGAACTTTTATTCGGGGAATGTACTAAAAATATGCCAAAAAAGATTTCGATTTATAAGCAAGACAGCATCAGAAAGGCAATATTCAGGGGTGTGCAGGAAATCTCTAGACGATTTCAATTCAATTTTCTTCAAAGTGCTTACTTGTTAGATACGAATTGCTTTTTGATCTAAATTCGTTAAAGAAAGATATCTCGCATACTGAAAAATGTCTTTGGGTTCGGTTCGGTTGAAAGAGATTTCAGGCACACGCCCGATTGTGTAAACTTTACTTCGCTTCTTGTAAAATGAACCACTCCGACAGGTTGTTCAATGTAAACAGTGTCTTCTTGATTAGATAGTTTTCACTGAATCAATGTAGCGAATGAATCAAACTTCTTTTAAGCTTCTAAGCTACTCAGAATTGCACTGCTAAGTGCGTGAAGCTTGTCGGGGGCGTTACCCGCTAGCATATTACCCTTTTAGTGTCTAACGCCAAAGTTGACCATATATTACACAAACCCCACTAAACTTCAAGCTCCACTAACAAATATTATACAATCAATACTGACATCTCCAAACTGTTTAATATTTTATGCAAATGCGATCGAGAATTGCTAATTTCGACACCCCGCCTGTAGACTCTAGCTCTAAAGGTTGGCAAGGTCATTAAACTATCCAATAAAAGATGCCAACTAATGCTGACTTACTAATTAATTCCATAAGGGTTCCAACAATTTGGCGAATAGTTGCTCAGTGAGACTTAGACAAACCGGAGCCCAAAACCCCAAACCAAGGTTGCCCATTTCACATATGACTAACCAAGTGGAAATGTGACAAGTTAGTTGTATCCACTAGATAGACAAAATTATGTGACAGCAAATAAGATGCAGCTCATTATGTATTATAACTAGATAGTAGTTAAGATTGTATGAGTTCTGCGCAAAGGGTGGCCATACTTTGGACGCGCCTTGATTTATGGCTCAGAACTCGAAAAATGTGGCAAGGTCAGTCAAGTAGTTGTTGTTGGCTGTCTTGTATTAGTTAAGCATGAACATGGCATGCACGTAGTATCCAAAGTCGAGTCGCTTTTGAGGGTTTTCAAACAATTTGTTTATCGGCTCGTTTGTTGTTATTGTCAATATGTTTGTTTTGCTTGATAATTTCTGAACAACATAAAAATCAACTCGATTCTGTAGCTGTTTGTTGGTGGGTCGCCTATTAGCACCTTTTATTTGTCTCTCATTTTCTGGCTCATTTTTCAAATTATTGTTGCAGCGCAGCAAATAAACTTGTCTGTTTGCAGGAAATGACCATAAAAACCAGTTTCACATGACTTGCCCTTCAAAATATATGGTTTTTGAGCATTTTGTAATCTGCATTAATGTTATGGAAAAGCTCAAGAAGCTGGCCAGAATATTGGTATGAAATGAGCATGTTGGCCAAAAGCAACAACACGCAACACACTTAGATACAGCTTGATAAATGATCTTAATCAAAGTGGCCTTTGCGGAGTTCAAGTAGTCAGTTTGAGCGCCACTTCCCGGCTCGTTTACTGTTATTAACGTTGGCCTACACTCGTGTCTGACTTGTTGTTTTTGTTGCAATTATTTAACCCACATGCTAGAGTAAACAAATTGCAGCAAAAATTGTCAAGTGGCTTAAAGACGCTTTTGTTGTATGTACTCATTGTTGCTATTGTTGTTGTAGCATCCCACATATAGAGTCCAGCTTTTCGCGGCGCCCTCCCAATTACTGCTGATCTTCAGCTCTATGTAGCAATCGCAAGTAATGCTGCAAAAGCTACAAAAAATTTGTTTACTTTGTGTTTGTTTATGTTGTTGTTACCGTTGCGATTGTTTAATTCATAATAATGAACATAATTTACTGTTACATGATAATTTTTGCCTTTCATGACGACACACATACGCCAACTTATATAGTAAGATTCAACCTCTAAAACTGGCCAAGCCCAACACTGCGCAGATTTATTGCCATCAAAGTTTTGGATTCCTTTTATACTCTACATGTAAGCAGTACCTGTTACTTAGCTGGTTTGCGTATCTCAGCGATTTCGCTTCAACGGCGTTTTTGAATCAACCTCTCAATCAATCTCAAAATCTCGCAAGAGAATTTCTGCAGATACAAAAAAAAGGGAACATGTTCGCATCTGAGTATCAGAGCATGTTTATTACATCGCGACAACCTATGCCATAATCCTTAGTCACTTCTGGTTTTCGACATAACCCTAGATTGTATCTTCTAGATACAAGAACATTATGTGCTTATATCAAGCACATATCGTTTATTAAATTAGCACAGGTTGTTCTATATACAAGAACAGATTGTTCTTATATCATGTGCAAAATGTTCTCAAATTATGACCAAAACGTTCTCGATACCAGATAATTCCGTGCTTAATTTGAGACCGACCGGTCACGGTACCAAGAAAGACCAAACGGGCATAATTTCGGTAGTTTTAGACCGCTTTTTTCTATCAGTGTAGTCTATTTCACCCCATTATGTCGGTTTGTGGACATAACCTCAAAAAATTCTTAGTTTATTTATTTATTTATATGAGTATTTATTTTATGAGGGCATGATTATTACATCGCTGCAACAGATGCCATAGTCCATAGTATACTAATCAACCTAGCCTCTTAAATTCGTACACTAAAAACCCAGTTTTTTTGGATCGAGAGTTAGTTTATTTGGTTTTCGGTTACGCTGAAACTGTGTACGTAGTCTATTTCATCCTTTTATGTCAGGTTGTGGGCAACTTCAAACTTCAAAAAACTCCTAAATTTAAATTCTACTTGCCTTGTTACACCTAGTATATTGAAACTCAAACTTGGATATATCTTCTCATAAAGTTAGTTTTACATATGTGGATCTAGATTTAAAATCGATTCTTAAAAGCGAAGTATTGACTTGCCACAAAGTCTATCTTTATCAGTTTAAGTGCCACGGACATAAGAGTAGTTTTAGTTCGCGGGTAATTGACCTAAAATGGTTTCAATTCATTGTCTGGTTTAAGTTCCAAAATTACACAGACAACCCGGCTGGAACCGGTTCAGTTCATAGAAAAACTGAAAATTCATTTAGGGCTTGTTCATAAATGTCGTCACCACTGAAGGTAAGATGGGTTTCTTCCTAAACTTTTGAGTGAGTCTGAATTAGCGAAAGACAGAGGCACAAGTTACTCTCATGACATGAGAGTCTCACGTCGTTAATGAACAGGCCCTTTGGAATGTATGGAATTGGCGAGCTGATCTTCTTCTTCTAAAGTTGTTTTTTGCCGACTCAAGGTACAAATATCTTTTTAATAATATCCTTTAAAAATGTGCATTCTCATGGCAAAGTTGTGTATGGATGGCTTATCACTGCGACTGAGGTTAGAAATCAGCCTCAACTGATGCATCTTTTGCCTATATTTTACACAGAGTTTGATATCTAGCCTGAGGTTCGAGATCGAGAACAGTTAGAAAGGATGTAGCATCCGAGAAACCAGTTTCTACTACTGCTCAGGGCTGGCTTCTATAGAAGTCAAGGTAAGATGAGAATAGCACTTTCTGCTAAATGGTAAGAGTATAGAATGTCACATTTCAATTGTCTGTAGTTTGAGTTCAGAAATCAAAAAATGGTTGGTAATTAAGTTTAGTTTTAGACATAAAGGTATTAAAATGTTGTAAAGTTTGATTGCATTGATGCATAGATCAGAAATTACAAAAAAAGTGATGGGCAACCAGCTTCAAAGCACTTAAACTCAAGTATGTGAAGTCTCAGGCCATTCCAAGGCGTAATAATGGTAAGGAAAGACGTACCTGCCGACGTGCTTGCTTAGGTTTTCTGAGAGCCTAAGTGAGCGAGGGAGAGAGAGGCGCAGATCACACGCAAATATGACAAGGCAACGTCATGCACAGGCACAACCTCTTCTCATTGGCATTCGTAGCAGAATGAAAATAAGCAAGCAAACAGTGAGAGAGCAGCAGCTCGGACTTACCTTACTATTAATATACCCTGGGCCAGTATTTCTTTACTTGTTCTTGCCGAAGCTATGAAGAACTGTGCAGATTGACTTCGACTTTCTTTTGTTATGCAACTTTGCCAGAAACCAGTCCTTTGTAACCGTCATCTAAGCACGTGCAGAGCATGTAAACTTCGCGGTTCCAAAGCCGGTCTTGCTTTCTTATTTCTCACTAACTAAGCCTAAACACACACGTTTCTATTTTTTTTTGTCACTGTCTCTGTGCAACATGTAGTCATTTGGCTTTGTAGTCGAGTTTTTTGCGCACGGCAACGACAGAAAAATAATCACACACACAAAATAAAAACAAACAAAAAACCCAAAACTCGTCGCCCAAAGCGGCGACGACTCAACCCAACACATACCACAATGAAAATAAAACACAAACTCATTCGCATATTAACATATTTTAAAATGTTTATTAACTATAAAATCAAAAACCTTTCTGTGCTCTTTCCTAACCAATCATATAGAACACTGCGCAAAACTTGTTCGTTCAGAGCGGTAGACGACGTCGCATGCGCGCTTAGCAGATTTTTAAATTTCACATCGAGTCCACGCATTCAAACATCCGATCTTGCACGAGAGAACGAACAATTAGATACAAATTTAAAAATGGCGGCCGTAAACGCAACCCAAACAGATTATTGGAACTTTCTGTTCATCGAATTGGCAGGTGAGTGTTGTGTACTGAGTAACCTAAAGGTGATCACTTACCGTTCGTATTTGTAGATCCGCGCACCAACGATTGGTTTTTGATCAAGTCGCCGCTGCCACTGCTTACCATATTGGCCTTCTATCTATACTTTGTGCTATCATGGGGACCACGTTTTATGCGAGATCGCAAACCTTTCAAGCTGGAACGCACGCTGCTATTCTATAACTTCTTCCAGGTCGCTTTGAGCGTGTGGATGGTTTATGAGGGCGTGGTTATATGGCAGTATTATAGCTGGCGTTGCCAGCCCGTTGATTGGTCTCGTACACCAAAGGCTTACAGAGTAAGTTGCAAAAATTTGAGTGCTGATTTCGATACCGAGTAACTGTAGTAGTTGCGATCATCTGATTTCGACTGTCTTAAACGAACAGCTGATCGTTATCAAAAGTATAAAACTGTGTAGCTTTTGTAATCAAGATCATTTAGTTTTCTTTGAAAATAAGTTTTATCGCTGATAAATAACTGCCAAACATAGAAATTATCTCTCTTTTTGTAACTCACTCTCTACCTCATTCGCTCGCAGGAGGCACGCGTTGTCTATGTCTACTATCTAGCCAAGATCACCGAGCTGCTGGACACCATATTCTTTGTGCTGCGCAAGAATGATCGTCAGGTGACCTTCCTGCACGTCTATCATCACACAGTCATGCCCATGATCAGTTGGGGTACCAGCAAATACTATCCCGGCGGTCATGGCACCTTCATTGGCTGGATCAACTCCTTTGTGCATATTATTATGTACAGCTACTACTTCCTCTCGGCTTTTGGACCACAAATGCAAAAGTATCTGTGGTGGAAGAAGCACATTACCAATCTGCAAATGGTAAGCACAAAAGCGTGTACTTTGAATGACGTCACTTAACCATATTGTACATTGCTTATAGATACAATTCTGCTGCGCGTTTATACATCAAACCCAACTGCTCTATACCGATTGCGGCTATCCCAGATGGTCTGTTTGCTTTACGCTGCCAAATGCCGTGTTCTTCTACTTTTTGTTCAATGATTTCTATCAAAAGTCGTATAAGAAGAAGCAGGCGGCTTTGAAGGCGGCCGAAAACAACAACAACAGCTGTGCCAAGGATCTGAATGAGGCTTTAAAGACACACACGACGGCGCAGAAAAAGGCGTTATAAGACGTTTCATTTTTAAAAAATACTTGTACAAAAAGCGCGGCACACACACACACGCAAACACAAAACAACCCAGCGGACCAAACGCTCGTATATGATATCGCATACGAGTGAATTGCGAGACTTAACTCGACAAAACGCTCGTTTTTAGATGCGATCAGTGTGTAAGCGAGTGTTTTGCAAGGCAACACTGTAACACTCGTTTTTCACTCGTTTGCGAGCATTTTGCGAGATTTTCGCTAAACGCACGTATGTTGGTCCGCTGGGAAAGCACACAAATGGTATTATACTCACACACACACACACACACACACACACACAAAGATACTTTTAAAAAGTGCTTACACATATACAGTTACAGCCAGGGCGCATTTGTTCTGTGACAATGTGCAACTTTGTTAACTAATTTGTTAAGTCAATTTGCCGCCAAAAACCAAACAAAGCATAACAAACAAAATAAGAAAAACCATAAAGAAGAGACAAAAAGAAAAGAAAAAAACAAAGCAAAACAAGCGAAATATGCAAACAATTAACAGTTAAACGCTTGGGCCTGCCATGCTTTGTTTTAACCCCATGTTGCCAAGCGAACTGTGAGCTAAAAGATGAAACAGAAAATATGATGTATAAGATTTTTTCGGCCAAACTGAACCTAGTTAAGTGAACAGATATGTAGCGACTTAGAGAGCAAGGAAGTGTTAGTTGTGTAAATAATTATATGTATATGTAGATGTTTTCTATAGATTTTATATACCGGTATGTAAAGTAGGCTTTAACGAAAAGAATTACAAATACAAATAAAAACTAAAATAAACTGATAATACAAATATAATAAACTTCAACGTTTTTTTTTTTTTTGTGGATTCTTACTAAAACAAACAAAGAAGTAGACAATGGGCGCGCTCTGTAACTGCAAACAAAGAAAGAGCTCAATGTTTGCTTAAGGAAGTAACGAAGCTATTTTTGGGTATCTTTCAACTAGAAACAGCGGAAGCTGCGCTTAACTGCTAAGATGGCTACCAATTGATACAATAAGACAAAGCCATAAAATTGAACAAGTCATGCGTTTTGGGCGCGTCAAAACAGGTCTGCAGAGTTGGCATAATGCTCGTCGTCGTCGTCATCATCATCATCATCATCATGCAGCATGTCCAGTTTTATAAGAATACATTTCAATTTCAGCTAGTATTGCAAAATAGAAGTTTCAGGCTCATTAGAAGCTCATTTGAAAGCACCTTGAAATCTGTATAATAAAAAGAATTTGTTTTCTTGAGTTTATTGTTTTCAGCTTTTAAGCCTGTAGACAATGAAAACTATTGATCGGCAGGCAGCTGCTGGTAAGTGCTAACGGCAAGTAGTCTTATACTCAGCCATACATTAGTAATCAATTAATCCAAACGGAACTTGTAGCCGTGGTACCAAGTGCGGAAGTAAAACGCACGCAGCATCTTTAAAGCGCACGTTGAGCCGGTTTCGCTTTTGGCCCTGATCTTGACCACAAACAGTAAAGCGTGTTTTGGGCTGTATAACTTAACTAGGCTTGCAGCGCTATATGAAGTGCATGGCCAGTTTAGTGTCTGTGCCACTTGTTTGACTTTTTGCAGCCATAAACAAGCAGTTAATTTATAAACACGAATAAAACAAGGTTTTAAAGTTTGACTTAATTAGTTTTAAAGGTCATATAAAATTATTGCAGCATACTTTTAGGCTGCACTTTGATTTCGCACCTGTTGCTTTACATTCACATAAACTATAACTACCTGCAATCCCCCGTGTGGTGAGCGGGTTAAAGAATACCACCTCAGCAGGTCAAAGCTTGTCGAGGCGACTAACAATGACACTGGGTTCTTTCGAAACCAGTAGGCCTTAAAAGGGTAGTGCGTACCACAATTCCAATGAAAGAATGTATTTACATCAGGCCGTAACCTAATAACGGGTTGTTATGGCCAGTTAAGAATAAGAAGAAGAAGAAGCTGCAAGGCATGTCAACTATGTAATGTAAACTAAGTCAAGGTGAAAGCGCCTGATAATGTTAATTTAAGTTGTATGTTAAACAATGCAAAATATGTAAACCTTACAATGTAATGCAAACAGTAAGACATACAGTGGCCGACATATATATTTTAACGACAACAAAATGATGAATTTTTTTATCTAACTTTTGGTTTTATATAAGTAACATAACGATTTTTATTTTCTTTATTATATCTTGCTAATACAAACTTTGAATAATTCAATGAACGTTTTTTCGTAAGAACTGAAAAATATATGAATTAAAGTAATTTTCATCTGTTGGCATAAGTATTTTGACAAGTGATTATAATTTAAGAAATCAAATTTATAACTTATAAATAATAAATAATTTTGATGAGAGCTAAGAAAAAGTATATCCCCCTTTAGCTTTAATAACTTTTTTATGAATTATGAAGCATTTGTAAGGATATCTCGTGCCAAATGGTAGTGACCTCAGTCTATACGGACTTTATATATAAAAGGAATTCTTTTACGTTTCATAAGAGACCACACGTTTTCGATAGCATTTAAGTCTGGACACTGAGGTGAGAGTTTTCACACCATCACCCTTCAAAAATTTGGTTATCATGTTGCTTTTGTGCCAGGAGGCATTATCCTGTTACAGGCATCATCCAAAAGCGTTATTGTTTAGTGTATACAAGTATTGACCTTGCGTCATCGTGCCCTCGACGGGAACATAGTATCACAACCCTTTGTATATAATACATCCGAAGAACGTGACAGAACCTTCACCATTACTCACTTTGTTAACAACCGGGTATATTTTTTTGCTTTGTGCCTGTACTCAAAGCAGCATTCATCTGTCCATAGAACGCTTCTCCGAAATTATTTCGGCTTGTGCTGATGTTCCAGCACACAAATTTTCAATTTTCATATGTAAGGCTTGCTTTGTATGTCCTGAAACCTGCTTCTGTTAAACGTTGCCGGACAGTACGCTTACTAATTGGACTCTTGGCCAACTCATTCTATTGATTTTACGCAGATTGTGGCTATCGATGAATATTTTTCTTAAATTCCCGCAGAAGGATTCTATCTTCAGTGAACGTTGTCTTGCGCTTAGCACCTAATCTCCAGAAGTTTCTGACCTCATTATGATTCTTCAATTCGTTAATTTTATAGTGTACTGTTTGGAGTGACAAACTAAATTCATTTGAAATATCTTTGAACGAAGCATTAGCCTTAAACTTTGCCACTATCGAAGATCTAACTAAACAGCTTAACTCAGACGTTTTTCCCTTGGTCCAATAATCTTCATTAAATATTTTAATTTATCTTAATATATAAAATCGTTTGTGCAGGGTAAGCGTTGATAAAACTCGAGAACCATGAAACCCAATGACTTCATATTTGGACCAAATATATGTTTGATCTGAAGAAAGGTTTCTTTCAAGTTTGTGTCCAGTAGGTGGACAGGATCAGCAATATTCTTAAGTGCCATAATAAATTTATATTATTTATATTTATAGTATGCTGGCATTTTAATGTGATCATAAATCACAACTTTGATTAGGTAAACATTTTACTCTGAAATTTGATTAGCAGACGGCCTTAAAGAGGAAACATTGACAAAATTCCTCGAGCCCCTCGACGAGACAGGCAAAATAAAGTTTTTTGGCCAGCTAATAATTATAATAAATCATCAATAAAATTAAAATAGTAAAGTTTTTTGATTGTCACTTGCTAAAACGTGCGTGATAACTTGTTATTCTTCTTAACCCAACTAAGGTATAGGTATCTATTTGAAAGTGCATTGTGATGTTGCATTAGTTACTGTATCTAAGTTGGCTAGCGTGGCTCAGTGGTTAAGTGTTTAAACCCAAAAACTCGATGTCGTGAGTTCGATTTTCCACTATGACAGCATGTATGTTTGGTTTAATGCTGGTAATACAAATGTTTCTGTCACTAATTTTCTCAATTGCCCACGATCCTATTTATAGAAAAATATAATTAATAAAATATACAGATAATATAAATACAATAAGTACACAAAAAAACAAAAAATAAAATAATTACAACAACCAACACAAAGTACAAACAAAATCAAAATTTTGAAAAAAAAATGTCTACTGCTACGACTGGAAATCGAAGCAAGGGACCTTTTGTATCATGGGCAAGCTGCTTAACCTCTGATAAAAGAACAACTTGATTTGAGTATTTACTCATAAATTGTACTCAAAATGAGAATTTTTCCACTTATAATGAGATTTTATGTACTTACACGGCTTTTGTGCACGGATGTGCTCACTTTGAGTACAAAGTACTTGATTATTTTTCTCTGTGTATATGTGCATATTGGCATATCTACAAAACGGTTTAATTTTATGTGGGAATTTGATAACGGCATAAACTGTAAAACTGTGCATGTAAAACTACGCACAATGTTATGCGTTTGGCCAATAACAGCATGTAAATGTAAATCACACAATAATGCAACGCCAATGTAAAAAAGCTCGCAAATGTTAAGTGCAGCTTAATGTAAAGCATACAAATTTGCACGGAATACTCTCTCTCTCTCTCTCGCTTTCTCTCTCTCTCTCTCTGTCTGAGCACAGATAACATAATGTAAAAGCTCAACCCTTTTAGCTCTAAGATATATGTTTAGACAACAAAGAAGTTAAACTTCAGAGTTTTCAATGTTTTATGTTATTTTATTACTTTCCAATATTTCTGACCCTCTGCGGAGTCGGTCTTCAGGGCTATACAACAATATAGAAAATGTAACATATATGTATATATTGGCATATCCACAAAAAGGTTTGCGTGGGAATGTGATAACGGCATAAATTTCATAGCTCATGTAAAACTACGCACAATGTTATGCACTTGGCCATCAAATAACAGAATGTAAATGTTAAGTAAAGCACAGACGCACAATAATGTAAAGCTTGCAAATGTTAAGTGCAGCTTAATGTAAAGCATACAAATTTGCAGGGAATACTCTCTCTCTTTCTCTCTCTCTGTCTGAACACAGATAACATAATGTAAAAGCTCAACCCTTTTAGCTCTAAGATATATGTTTAGACAACAAAGAAGTTAAAACTTCAGAGTTTTCAATGTTTTATGTTATTTTATTACTTTCCAATATTTCTGACCCTCTGCGGAGTCGGTCTTCAGGGCTATACAACAATATAGAAAATGTAACATATATGTATATATTGGCATATCCACAAAAAGGTTTGCATGGGAATCTGATAACGGCATAAATTTCATAGCTCATGTAAAACTACGCACAATGTTATGCACTTGGCCATCAAATAACAGAATGTAAATGTAAAGTAAAGCACAGACGCACAATAATGTAAAGCTTGCAAATGTTAAACGCAGCTTAATGTAAAACATACAAATTTGCACGGAATACTCTCTCTCTCTCTCTCGCTTTCTCTCTCTCTCTCTCTGTCTGAGCACAGATAACATAATGTAAAAGCTCAACCCTTTTAGCTCTAAGATATATGTTTAGACAACAAAGAAGTTAAAACTTCAGAGTTTTCAATGCTTTATGTTATTTTATTACTTTCCAATATTTCTGACCCTCTGCTTAGTCGGTCTTTAGGGCTATACAACAATATAGAAAATGTAACATATATGTATATATTGGCATATCCACAAAAAGGTTTGTGTGGGAATGTGATAACGGCATAAATTTCATAGCTCATGTAAAACTACGCACAATGTAATGCACTTTGCCATCAAATAACAGAATGTAAATGTTAAGTAAAGCACAGACGCACAATAATGTAAAGCTTGCAAATGTTAAGTGCAGCTTAATGTAAAGCATACAAATTTGCAGGGAATACTCTCTCTCTCTCTCTGTCTGTCTGAGCATAGATAACATAATGTAAAAACTCAACCCTTTTAGCTCTAAGATATTTGTTTAGACAACAAAGAAGTTAAAACTTCAGAGTTTTCAATGTTTTATGTTATTTTATTACTTTCCAATGTTTCTGACCCTCTGCGGAGTCGGTCTTTAGGGCATACAACAATATAGAAAATGTAACATATATGTATATATTGGCATATCCACAAAAAGGTTTGTGTGGGAATGTGATAACGGCATAAATTTCATAGCTCATGTAAAACTACGCACAATGTTATGCACTTTGCCATCAAATAACAGAATGTAAATGTAAAGTAAAGCACAGACGCACAATAATGTAAAGCTTGCAAATGTTAAGTGCAGCTTAATGTAAAGCATACAAATTTGCAGGGAATACTCTCTCTCTTTCTCTCTCTCTCTCTGTCTGAGCACAGATAACATAATGTAAAAGCTCAACCCCTTTAGCGAAAGCAAACACTTAACACACGCACCTTAACATCGCATATAATTAGCATATTAAGTGAGCGTCAATACAAAATACAGAATTTATTATGATTGTTGGTGTATTTGTGGCAGGAACTTAATCATCGAAAGCGCTTTAAACACTTCGAGCTGTTAAGCGGTTGCCACGCGTAATTTGACCTCACCCAGCGAAGCGGTGCTCATTTGCATATTCTGTAAATGAAAAGAAGAAGAAGAAGAAGAGGAACTCTCGTGTTTGCGCCAGTGTGCATGTGTGCGTGTGTTGGCTAGTACAAGTAAATATGTTTGCGCATCTGTGTGAGTGGCTAAACAAAGCGCATTAGAATTTCTAATTTGACTGGATTATTTTTGTCTTTGTGTTTGTCGCCATGATGTCTCATCTTAAAAAACCCAAGCCGGTTTTTGTGTATGAAAAAAAAAAACCATTGCATAACTTTGAAATTTTGATACATTCTAAACGCACGGTGATCGCCTTAGCGTCTCGATTGGCTCTTGAACGTTCGATAAAAGATAAAAATTATGAAAATTAATGTCTTAGCATTTTTCATGCTGCTTGCCGAGTTGAAAGAAATTAGCCGGTGTGTAAATATAGACTTTTTGCATAAATTTTGTATACTTTTATTTATTTTTTTTTTGTGTGCGCCACGCGCTTTGCACGGCGCGTAGTCTCAAAAAACTCGAACTTAAATTAATAGCACACATGCAAGGGTTCAACAGGTTTGACATGTATTGAGACCAACAAGTTCTGGAACCTTAATGTTGGTTATTTCCCAACCCCCCGAAAAAACCAAAAGACATTTTGTAGCTAACGTTAAAATAAAGTATTTTTTTATTTGCTCAAATTTTTGTAAACTTTCAATTTTATACAAACAAACTTCTTAACTTGTTGTTCTATTGCAATACTTAGGCCAACACATACAGGCAAAACACGCTCGCATACACGCAGTCACACATATACTCATACATACGCACAGTCACACTTACGCATCTAGGTGTTTATTTTTTGGATGTCTTCTTCTACGTCTTCTGCTGTTTGGCAAAAACACAGAACACCTTTTTTTTTTTTTTAGATATTTAGTTATATATATAGATAAGATTTATATTAGACTACAGCCCCAACATCACGCTAACAAAACTTAGTGCACTAACCTACACAAAAAAACCCTATACACATTAACGCACTGCCAGGCGTCTATTCCACTTTTAGCGGTTTCACATTATTGTTGTTCAGGTCAATATAGGACTTTGTCTGCTCCTTGCTGATGACATACTGTTGTGGCACACAACCCATGCCGCTGGCAGCTTGAAGCGCAGATTGAGCAAAAGTGCTGCCATTGCTGCGCGTCGCACCATTCACATTCAAGCTCTGCTTCTTATAGGTCTGACGATAGAAGTTGCCAAAGAGATACAGAAATACCACGGTGTTGGCCACAAAGAAGAAGGTCAAAGTCTTGGGCATATTGCAACCCTTGCCGGCCACCAGCAACATGTAACCGAGTATCAATACAAACTGCACCAGCTGAATGGAGGTCATGTACTTCTTCCACCACAGATATTTCTGGTATTGTGGACCCATGGCAGCGACCATATAATAGAAGTACATCATAATGTGCACGCCGGAGTTGAGAATGCCTATGATGACGCCCTGCTCACCGGGCGCGTACTTCAGATAGCCCCAGGAGAACAACACTGTGATGGTGTGATGATAGACATGCAAAAAGCTGATTTGATTATTCTTCTTGCGCAGCACAAAGAACGTGGTGTCAAGCAGATCAATTATTTTGGAGAAGAAATAGAACCAGGCGCCGGAGTAAAGTGCCAGATTTTGTTCGCGTGTGCGATGTATCTCGCATTTGGTGGAGAAAATGGCAGACATCACACGGCTTTCTTGTATGGCCTGCGAATTGAGTTAGATGAGCATGTGTGAGCACATATGTACATAAAGCATATGCCATGTGTGTTACATACCACGCGACACATCCAGAAAGAATAGCACACTTGAAAGGCATTGTAGACAACCATTAGACGCTTCAGCTCCATGGGTTTGCGATTCTTCATAAATTCGGGTCCAATTTTCAGCACAAACACCAGATAAACCATTACAATGCTCAGAACCGGACCCGGCGAGCTCATCAAGAACCAGCTGTCCACGGTCTCATCTGTTGAATAATGCATAATATTTGCATAAGCAAGTTTGCTTTAATTTAGGGGTTTTTGAATGTTGGTACTTACCCACACCTTTGGCCAGACCCGAAATGCGCTCATTGAATATTTTCATATACGTCGTCATGCTGCTTTGCGTTCCTAGCGTAGACTGCAAACTGTAAAGAAAGATACATTAGAGTTTCGGCCAAAAGTTAAGCTAAGCTGACGACGCAGTCGACGTCGACGTCGCCATCAACGTCGACGTCGATAATAGGCGTCACAAAATTTGGCCTAAAATATTGAATGAAATATTCAGCGGGCTGTGCGCTGCTGCTTAATCAGGCTCGGCACGTAGATTCCGTACGCAGAACAGAACCCAGAACACAGACCCGGCAGAGCGTCTATAGTTGATTATGCTCGGAACATGTGAGCGGCATATCAAAATGTTCCATGCACGCAATTATAAAGAAAAGCAACACTATACAACTATAGAGATTACTATATATACAAAATGGGGTCTTCAAACCAAAATGCGTTCTATACTAATTAATAACTCATAGCTAAACAATAGCTCTGATATATGACTGCCAATTCGAGCAGCATTCAATGTCATTTATCACATAAAAGTGCTGAATATGAGCATAAATAATTGCCTAACTAAGCGCAGTTAATGTCTAGTTAATATGATATACATATATGCAAGTTTAGTGACTAGAATTAAGAGCTAGAGTGCAGCCAAGGTGATGCTATATAATAAAAGTAACTAAAATTGAGCTGTTTCTTGGCACTTTTTAATTCTAAAACCAGCTGCCAAGACCGCAAGTCAATGGCTCTAAAAACCTGTAGCTGTTATTGGTACGTATGTGTGCGTGTGTGTGTGTGTGTGGCATGCTTCAAGGCTTCATTTAAATTTCAGTGTGTGTGTGTGTGTGTGTGTGTGTGTGTGTGTGTGTGTGTGTGTGTGTGTGTGTGTGTGTGGCACTAAAGTCGTATAACTTTGGCATTCATCTTGAAGCTTTTGCACGCGTTGCTTTGCTCTGCTAACTTTGACAAGATGGCGTACACACACACACACACACACACACGCACACACACACATACGCACACACACCAACACACAAAAAGTTCTAAGCATTTACATAGCCACATTAATACTTTGTTAACTCTGTTAATTCGTTCGCTCATTTTGTTTTCTTTAATATTATTGTTATTTAAATTGCATGCGGAACAACATTGAACTATTTTTTGGCTGTTTGGAGCTATGTAAATGATTATTAACAAAACGCATTAAAATTTTATTTTAATTTTGGCCATTTTAATCAATTACTTTATGATCTGTGTAGTATATTTTGGCCATTAAACGTTCTCTAGTAACTCAATTTGGCGGAACTAAAACCTGTCAAGGACGCCCTCAGCTGTTAATTAAGCTGTTATCATAGTTAGTATATTTTGATTTGATCTAGATATTGGCAAGTTGTATGGAATTTCAGCAAACTTGAATGGAATTTGTTTGAAATGCTGTCGAGCTTTATTTGTATAGCCAAAATGCGCGATAGAGCATGCTAAGCGCTTAAAAACATAAACAAAACCAGAAAGAAATATTGATATAAACAATTTTTGGAACTTCAATTTCCTTAGAAACTTGGAACGATCTTTTATATCTCTAGCGATAGATAAACAAAACCAGAAAGAAAAATTGTTATAAACAATTTTTGGAACTTTAATTTCCTTGTAAACCTACAACGATCATTTGAATCTCTAGCGATTAGCAAGATTGAATCTCATTCAAAAAAAAGAGCAAAAAGCCATGAGGAAGAGTATATGTAAATCAACGTTGCATCCAAGACTTATCGATGAATACTCAGGGTTTCACAGTTGGGAAACATAGTTTTACGCCATAGAAACGTTTCCTTATATGTGTCTTCTTATTAAAAGTTCTTAACTTGATGGCTTGTGAACAAAAGTTTAGTGAGACATTTTAAAGCCTGCATAGAAATGCATATTTTTTTGACGCTTAATGAACAAATTTTTACACATAATTATAATTTTTACGAATTTGAATAATTCAGAAAGTTGCAAACAAGTGAAACTTATGCAAGTTAGTTTTGCTACCAAATTGTAACGGAAATCAAGTGTAACACTTGGGGCATGAGTATTGCTGAGTACAGGTAGAGCAACGATCGAAATAATTCAATTAAAGTGCAAGCACCGCTTTCTGTTCACAACACAAAGTGCATTCTCTGAGAGAAGCTAAACTAATTTGAGTTCCTAGGGTAACTTAACATGGTAATTTTACTCACGCCAAGATTTTTAAGATGTTAACATTTAGTCAGTTTCTATTTACATTTTGATTGTAACTCCACGTTTACGGAAAGGGAAGGGGACGTCTTCCCGATCAGCGTTAGATTTGTTGAAAATTGACAATTCAAAACACAAGTCTAAAAGTAAGATTACCTTCTTAAGTATACCATCATTAAAAAGCCTCAAGCACTTATCTAACATAAAAATAATTTAAGGAAAAATGTGGACCCCTTTTTCACCAACTATATGGAAACAAATATGGGTGAAACTTATATCATTGTGTAGGAAATTTTCATAAGAAGTGCAGAACATAAGTTTTATTCATATATTTTGCTAAATCATAGGTAAAATTATTTTAAAAAAAAAAATTAAAAAAAACAATTATGTTGAGATGTCTACATGTATTGGACACTCTTCACGAAGGAAAATCTCGTTTGAAACGATCGATATTTAATAACTTTCAAGAAAATCAGTTCAACTTGATCGTTAGTATGGTTTTCGAGTAAGATGAGAACTGTTGACATCACCAGTATCGAAATTTCGAATTTTTTCAAATAGAAGCAATTCGAAAACAACGCTAGAAAATCCAAAACGGTTTTCGGAATCGAAATTAGTGAACCAAAATTTAGCGAAAAAGTTATGTTTTAGACATAGGCTTTTTTTTGTTACATAGTGTAGTTATAGTAACCAAACAAACAGTCGACGCTGTTCTATAGATAAGTCTGATGGTGCACAAAGTTTTGTAACGAATTGAAGGAAAATTTTGTAGGCTTTGCTTTAACATAATAAATGAAAAGTTACACAAAAAATTAAAGTGTTAATTTGTAAAACAAACGTCAAAGTATGAAAGGGTAAACTGTTTTATAACAATTGTTTAAGCAAAAAGTTTAGTTTCAGCGAAAATTTGAGAACGAATGATGCATATAAAACTTTCTTTATTTGTAACTGTGTACAAATGAGCCATTTTTTGAACATTTTCCATTTTTTTCAAGATACAACAAAAGGGTCTGTTATATACCCGTTTGCTCTTTGAGTTTCAGGTAAAAGATTCGATAGTACCATCGGTACGAATAGATTCGATACTATTGATGTTACTCGGTGTTTTTTGTACCTTGCTGGCCTTAGCCGCTGGCATGTTGTGACAAAGAACCGAAACGGAAACAGAAACTAACACAGAGACTGAATTTCTGCTTCACTTTCTGCAACCAAGAAAAAAATGAGTATATAATTTGGACATGAACCTGCGTGTCGTGTACTGTGTAAAGTCTGTTTGTTGTTCTAAATATGCATATAATGCAGTTTCAACTTTTCGAAGCTTTTACTACTGAAGAAAAATAATGAAGAAAGAACAGAAACAAGTTTTTTGACTTTTGACTTACTTTACAAATGTACTCATTTCTGTTTCGATTCCTAATGTACTGAAAGTACTGAATTCAGTTTCTTTTTGAGTTGCTTTAGAGCGTGTTTAAGCTATCGATAATGAAAAAATAGCGATAGTGAGCTAGTACTATCGATAGTTTATACTGTGTGCAAATCTTTAAATGCATTTCCCATTAGAGACTAATGTCAATATCAATGCAATTGAAACTGTCTTAAAGATTGCTTTTGAGCTTGAAATAGATGAATAGACTGGCTTAACTTCAAAAACACTGCAATTTACTTGACTAAAAGAGTTTTTTTGTGTTCTTCTGGAAACCTGGGATTGCAGTCAATCCCAGCTAGTTGATTAACAACAACGTTGTCAAAGTGTAGAACTATCACTAACTACTACACAAATATAAACGAGATTTTTTTTCACAATAAACCTATCACACACTTCGAAAGATAAATAGATTTTCCCACAAAATATATGTGAAAACATAAATTAAACAAAAGCGAAAATATCAAGCGTTTTAATTGCTTGGCAAATAAGTTAATTTGTAGCAAGAAAAAAACTCATAAAATGCATTTGAGTATTAAGAAAAACACCTGCTGCATTCAGCCAAGCACAACGGCAATATGATACACACGACGTATGAGTGATAAACGCTAGACGAACGGCTTAGATTGTAGCACAGCGTATAAAGCCGGTGCGCGCGATTCAACTGTGTGTAAGGCACTGCGAAATAGACAGCATTCAAGCTGCCCCTAGAAACCAAAACCCTACCCAACCCAGCACAATTAATCAATATTGAAGACAACCCTGGCTGAACTTAGCGCGTTGAGCACACGCTTCCGCGCTGTTGCGCCGATCCCGGCAGTTCGAAACGCTGCTCCCCAAAAATGGCGCACAGCACAAATTTGTATGCAAAACATGGGTTAAGTTAGCCAGCGTCACTGCTTGGATTGACACTAGAGACAGGAAAAAATGAGCTGCGGCATTATCACGACCAAAAATGTGACGCCAATGGGCAGTCAATCTGACAGTCTGTCAATCTGACAATTTCGCCAACGTTGCTGGACTGTGTACGGCTGTCAGTTTCAGGGCCTAAGCCGCCATTTGTGTAAATATTTGCTACAATTTTGTAAGGCAAAGGCAAAGGTCTTTGTAGCGTTTATGGCACATGTATCTATAATGCGTATTGCACGGCATAAGCGTGTGTGTCTGTGTGTGTGTGTATCTATAAGTATAAACGATTCTTCCGCCGTTAACGCTTTGAACTAGACGTACGCGCTACGCCTCATTTGCAAAAACAAAAAAAAGTTTTAAAAAATAAAAGAAAAAATTGAAAAGCAAAATAAACACATACATATAAAAGACAAGCGAACCCACCAACAATTATATTGTATGCATAAGTAATTTTGCGAATCTTGTACCCTTTAACAGTGTTATGTTTTATTTTTAGCTTTTTGCAGTTTTGTATTTCAAAGATACGTCGTTTTTTTTTCGCAACGTTGTCGAAACTGCTAAGAGCTTTGTATTACCCATGTATCTGTTCTGTGTACACAAATTTGCCATAATTTTTTTATGTTGGCTTCATTATGTTTATTGTTATTAATCATTTTGGTTTTGTTGTGTGCACTATTTGGTATATAACGGTAGCATGACTAATGGCTCTTTACAGTTGGATTTCATTGCCTCTGCACTTTATTTTAATGAACAGTTGTGTACTTGTGTTGGCCAAACAGTTTGTAACGTGCTAATGTAGCTAAGAGACCTTAAAAAGTGTAATTAAGTTCTTAGAAACATGATGTAAGAGCTATCCCTTGGATACCTTTGAAGAACTCCACTATTGGTTTTCTGCCCTTGTTTGCATATAAGTTACTTTGCCACACACTTTAAGGCAACGCTTTGGGCTAAAGGGCGTCAATTTGATGCATAACTAAGAAATTCGCCTTCTGTAAGACTGACGTCATTCATTTTATATGAGAGTAGTTGCCAATTTTCAGGCACCGCTAAATGTATGCATACATGCGAGCGTGCAAGCCATATCTATTACAAGGTATGAGCCATCTGCCGGCTCAAGGCACTAAATTTTTTGAGTATCTGACACGGAGAGAAAGAGCGAAAAAGAATGACAAATAATGCCTTAAAAATTAGCGAGCCTCGGCAGATGGCTCATACCTTATAATAAATATGCCTTGCCAGCGTCTACACAAAGCAGCAGTACATTTCGATCATGCTGTCGCACTAAATTTCTTGAATCAAGTCTAGTACGCAGATATGCGAAATTTTCATTCAGAACAGACAAACAACATACACAGCCTGCCACTCTGAAAGGTGTAACCACCTGTTATATTGTGAGTTGTAATTAACAAACAGCTGATAATTCGAGCGAATTGTATATTTGGAGCGAAAATATCAAAACTCTTAAATGAAAAAATTGAAAAACGTTGGATTAACATATGACACATAAACAGCAAGTGGATGCAGTGGCAATAAAAAGTGCTAAATTAAGGTTTGAGTTAGTATATAAAGCAATCTAAAGGCATTGAGATTGATGAGAAGAAAAGTTTCGTACTCGCATCTTCTTCCTTTTTCACAACAGCCCTTTTTATTCACAACAAACACTACTGACATCACTGGTCACCCTTCTCTTAATTTAGTTCATTACGATTCACGAAATAACACTATTTGGCAGATTTCGTCGCTAAACTACACTTTCAATCGCACTCTCAACACTGCAGTCCAAAAAGATTGCAAAGATTCTTGCAGCGACGAGTTGAAAAATTTCAAATTTATATTCAAGGGATCAAGCTGAAGCATTTTGCGCAGTCTCCAACAATGAAAGTGTAAATCGAGAGCATTTTGGAAAGTTTAAGCTTATGTACCATATAAACATTCGTTTTGCTCTAAAATTTCAATATAAGTCGTATGGTCAAATATGTGCACAGCGCATTCACACTTCGTTACGCCCTCCGTTTACTTTTTGTTAAAAAAAGCAACCCAATATCTGCATATTTAAAGCAACTGTCCAAACTGCTACCGAATTTGATTTATGAAGTTCGTCTAACCTTCTACCCAAGACACAGAACAACAACGAAATTACAACAAAGTTCAGTTGTCCCTGAGCTGAGCCGGCCCTCAGCTGCAGTTGCAATACTTGCAACTTAAAATCTGAACAAATAATTGCAACGGGTGTCAGCGCGAAGTGTCAAGTGTCAAAAGCAACATGTGCAGAAGACAACAAAAAAACAACAGCAAAAGAAAAAAAGAAAAAACACGAAACATTTAAATTCAACGACAGCTAAAATATGTTCACACACACACGAACACGCTCAGTACAAGTGCAACGTGCAACGCTGCGTATGCGCAACGGCATTACAATGCAGCGATAGCTTAACGCAATTTTAATTTACAGCTTTTGTGGGTAAAAAGAACACTTTTGTCAACGTTTTAATTGCATTGTTTTGTCAAAGGTTAATTATTTAGCTTTGCCCTTAATTCGAATTTGACGTCAATGCACTGTCTGCATTGCTGCATAGTAATTTATAGCACGCTAGTTAACATATATGAGCCGCAACCCTCTGGCCCGTAATATCCATTGCGGCAAAACACGTCATAGTTGCTCGAAAAATGTATAAACTTGACTTGTACAATGAAATTCGTATTCGAAATTTATGTCAATTATGGAAATAGGTAGCTGGTGGAGCAGGTCGATGCTGCTGATCTGGGATTGATCGATTGATTGAAGCTCCACGTGGTGTCCCCTGTTTGGCTGCTCTAAATGCCAGGGCAGCGAGCTAATGTGCACAGCGAAGTCAACCCAGACTTTAAAGGAGTTTGGAACCCAACGCGTTAAACGCTTCTCCTACTGAAATGTTAGCCATGTCTCTACATCAGGCCGTAACCCGTTGACGGGTTGTTCTGGTCAATAAAGAAGAAGAGAAAAGGTTTCAACGCTCAGTGCTTGGACTTAAAATCTTTAAACTCATAATAAATACAACAACAAATCCAACAATCTTTTGTTTGCGGTAAAAATTACTAGATTTCATTCAAGTTAAGCTAAGTTTACAGATTTCTTTCTTTCTATGTTACCTTTATTGTTCTCTATATCTTTCTTATATAGAATCTATTATATAATAAAGGGTAATTAAAATTTTTGGACCCCTTTTTCACTAACTATATGGAAACAAATATGGGTGAAATTTATATCATTTTGTAGGGAATTTCCATAAGAAGTGCAGAATATAAGTTTAATTCATAAAATTTGCCAAATCATAGAAAAAATTAATAAAAAAGAGAGATGTCTTTACATGTGTTGGCAACTGTTCACGAACATTTTCTCTCTTACCTATTGGCATCTGCAATCGTATTTTTGTGACGACAGAGAATAGTTGTCAATGTGTTGACACATGCATGTGTTCACGAACATTTTCTCAGTTGCTATTTTCATTGCTCACGCAAAAGCAGTGAGCGAAGGCCTGAGTTTGAACTTCGGCTGTGTCTGTGTAAATAGGCGACAAGTGTTCGGTATGAATGTATTTGTGAATCACAGTTCAGTGGCTCATTTGAATCATAGTGAGAGAGAGAGAGAGAGAGAAATCAGAAATGCTAAATAATTTTGAATTAAAAAATTCATAGACTTTAATTTGCAGTTGGGATCTGACTGCTGGGCTACGATTAGTTATTCTAAATACGGTTTGGGCTTAAGCTCAATTGCATAACAATTGAAATTAATTGTAATGTAATTCCATCGAATGGTTCGTTTTCAGGTTCATATGAAAATCTATACAAACGAAGGCTATATTCAAGAACTCTGATTGGTGACCAACACGAACGTTAGTTTGTTGCCTCAATATACAACTCACACTCAGCTCTTCAGAATTTTGCAAATATCGTTATTTCATATAACAAATGGTAGCCCATTCCGGCAACAGCAAACATGGTTTGCTCCACAGTGCGCTGTCCGAATACGCGTGCATGTTTATGCATGTTTTTGATCTTGTCTTGTTAGAAATCGATAGAGCTATGCAATGACACATGGCACACCTCGTTATTGCGAAAACTTCTCAAGTTATTACATGTCAAAGTGAGCTGAATAATAAAAGGTAGAAAAGTGCATTATGCCATTATGCCAGTTGTAATTTCTCAAAAACGACGTCCTTTTTAACTGCCGCGTGATTTCCTATATGATGGAATCGCTATTTATTGAGCAGAATGCGCACGTCACCTGTGCTCATGTTGGTAATAAGTGCTCAAAGTTCGAAAATATTGCCGTGCCCACATGGATGATCGCTGAATGAAATTTTCAGCGAAATTCGGTTCAAAGCATTCCTTTTACCTGTACATAACATTCTCCTAAATATTCCCAAAATAAAGAGTTGGCCCTGAATGGGTTGAGAGGAAAAAAAGAATAATGGAGTTGCAGCGTTTTGAGTAGAACCTTCTCTAAAATAGTGATATACGCCAATTTGTCAAGAGCTGCGATTGATTCAACAACAAATTGCAATTAACTTAGAAATGTGTGAGTTCAAGTTAGAAAATCAACAAAACCCTTAGAGTTTTGCCAATTTGCAACAACGCAATATCATAACAAAAGCCGGAAAAATAATTTAACCCTTATCAGCGACAAATGTACTCGGTATGGAAAATGTGACAAGCAGTTGTGTTTATCTATCGGTAGCATCTAATAGTACAAAAGCGGTCAAATTTGCAATACATACAGCTAAAGAAAATTGATGCAGGCAGTGGAATACAATGTACCCATTTTACACATGAAAATCTAATTTCTGTGGAAATGTTTATATCGAGGTTATGGGCTATGGGTTATTCAGGCAACTGGACTGCGAGGGGTGTGGTGTTGACTCGCCAAAATGTCAACAATGTTTGGTTTATAAGCTTAACATGAGTCTTCGTGCCAAATGTGCTGATTCTAACATAAATGTTAACCTTAACATTGCTGTAAAAAGTAAAATGTTGTTGACGTTTATCGGAGGAGAAGCCTAAAATTGCCTATATCTTTTAAAGTTTCTATCCGATTTTAATAATTTTAACACATGCAAAATAAAACTGCGCATAACTGTGCCAAGTTTCAATTGCATAACTTGTATGGTGTGGGTGTAAACCGAAAATCACTCCCTCTCACGGGGGAAGGGAGTTAGATATCGACATGATTCGATAAACTTTACTGCTTGTTACAAGTGCACAACTTTTGATCAAATTTTTGTGCCTCTAACTCTTATGGTGTCCGAGTCCATCCGACGTTCATACGGAAGGACGAACAGGCGGACAGGCGGTCAGACGGACATTGTGCAATCACTACCCGAGTCAACGATAAAACTTTTTGCACACGGAATTTATAGACTGCCACGCCTTTTTACACTTTGTGTACAGTGTATACTAAGTTTTAGTTTTTGAGTCTTAAGTCGCCCAACTCAGCTGCAAACTGTTTCATGGAAATTCTTCAGTGCGAGTCTAGCTAAAATTTAAGCGTAACTAAAACCTTTCACGCCTTTGTTGTACATATTCGGTCTTTAATTACTTGGCAAATATTTGACACGTTAATTGGGGCTTCGACTGGCTGGCTGGCTGGCTGGCCGACTGAAGTCATTTTCGTGTGAATTTTGCACGTGCTGCGCGCTAGCATGGGTTAAACCCCAAACCGAATGCTTCAACTTTGTTTGCACAACCATGAAAAATTTTCAAATAGCAATTACACAAAGTGGCATCTTCAAACGAGTATCTCGGCTGTCAGATGCAGCTGACAATTTGCCATTATCGATTACAAGTTCAAAGCGTTTAGTTTGGCGTTTTGGCTTGCAACCACTGCGACTTGGCCTTGGCCAAAAACTTGCACATGCCGCAGGCCGCGAGTGTCCACGAATTGCAACCAAGCCGCCCAACTGCAATGCAGCCGTCAACAGACAAGTTTTCAATGTAATCACATACGTTGGCTTTGGGTTAAGGTCAACTAGAAAAATCACAGACAGACAGACAGACAGAGCTGCTCCAAGCAACAAGCACCAATAAAGAAGCATTAGCTAAGATCAGCAAATGGCAGCAAATGGCAACTAAAGAGAAAAAAAAAAACACAAAAATTAAAGTCAAGTTTAAATTGTTTTAGATTTTAGTTTGAGCGCTAACTTAGAGTATGCTAAGGCGGGCTCCATGTCATTTAGAAGCTAGTTTGGCAAGCGCCAAAAGGAAAAAAACTTAAAAACTGACGCACAACTCTTATGTTTTTATCTTCTGCTTAACTGGCCATAACAACCCGTTATCGGGTTACGGCCTGATGCAAATACATTCTTTCATTGGAATTGTGGTTTTCCGTACAACCCTTTTAAGGCGGCCTACTGGTCTCGAAAGAACCCAGTGTCATTGTTAGTCGCCTCATACGACAAGCTGAGCTGGTATTCTGAAACCCGCTCACCACACGGGGGGTTTTTATGTAACATAAAAATATTTATGCCGAAACACAATTCACTTTAACACTTGGCATTTTTCACAAATATGATCAATTCACTTCCGTACCTTTTCGCAATGGGCGTATAGTTGCTCTTGTTGTTGTAGTTGTTGTAGTGCTTCAGAGCCTGGCTGTCCGTTAGTTATAAACACTCCACTCACATACACGCTACACACACATACACACACAAATACACAGAGTCCAAGCAAAAATTGACTCTGCTAAAAAATACCGTCAACTGCGGACGCCAAGAAGACACTAATAGGGAGTTCTACTCGTTCGCATGTATAAATAAACAAAATGAACGCCGCCGCTTCAGATGAACGCTAACAGCGCTGCTGCGGCCGACGTTGACGTCGATGCTGACTGAATTTTGTGTTATCGCCACTTCGCGACCGCGCCGCTGACGTTGACGTTGACGTTGACGTTAAGTGCGAGCAGCACTCGCGCGATCAACAACGTCGCTACGTCGATTGGTGTTTGACTTGGCCAATTTTTTTGTGGCAGCAGCAATTGTTGTTGTAAGTGTGTTTTTTGTTGTTGTTGTTGTTTTTTTTTTGCTTTTGTTTCATTTTTTTGGCGCAAATGCAAGTCCAAGTCCAAGTCTTGTTAATGGCCAAATTACCGCTTTGGTTTTTTGAATTTATTTTCAATTTAGCTGTTAAGGTCAAGTTTGCAGCGATTAAAGCCGTTTCGAAGAAAGTAGCTGACAACGTTAGCGCATTTTGGCCATTTTTTTGCTATGAGTGGTTTTTTTTTTTTTTTTTTTGTATTTTTTGTTTGCATAAGTTTATTAACCTCAGTAGCAGGCGTGCGCGATCCTATCGCCAAAATATATAGAGAAGCAGTTCCGCTTATACGCTTTTTGTGTTTTTTACTCAAAGCAATACTCTTTTGGGCACAGTCTGAATTGTGGTGTTTTCTATGGAATAGGTATTTACATTAACATCTCAAATAAATAAATGTAAGCCCCACTTTTAGAACTGGAATTAAGGTATTGTAATTTGTATGCCAAGTTAAGCAGCCTGTTTGTTACAAATATCTAAATCATAGCCTTAAAAAATTGATATAAGCCAGACAATGATACAACTATGCCACAATAACCGGTTATTGCAGGACACAATGAATAGAGGGACGGTAAAAACCAATGCAGCTCGGTTTGCTGCGCAAAAGATCAATGCTCAACCAAAATAATTTTTTTTACGGTTTCTATTCGCTCATGTTTTTCCAGGACCACTTGCAAGATGAAAAACTGGCAAAGGTATATTTTGTACACACATGACTTGTGAGCTTGTGTGTGCGTCTGAAACAACCTTGAATGGCACTAAACATATTTGAATATACATGCATACTATATGTATGTCTAATGCCTCGCCTCATGAGCACTACCATTTCTCTATGCCACACAACAAATAAAGGACCTTTTCGCCTTCCCGCTTGTACTCGTAACCAAATGGTTTCTGTTAAGCTGTTTCTACAAGACCGGTCAGAATTTTTGCTATTAACGCAAGACCGATGATGCTAGCGCAGCGAGAAAAAGAATTCGGCTCGGAGCGAAAACGAATTGACATAATTTTTTTCGGTTTTTCAGTAAGCAGAGAGCATTGAAAATATGTGTTGACAGTTATTTGCGAACTATTCTATATGTATTCATGACATTTGCCAAAAAAGGGTTTGAGTCAAAGCAGGTTGGGAGTCCAGTTTATTACAATACTTTAGAAGTCTTTCTATCTGCATCTTATATCTATTTCTCTATTGATTACTCAATTCTACTGCTATACAAATAGGAATGTTTAAGAATATTCTATAACCTACTTAATCATTAGTATTTATAGTTTAATTTATTTAAAAATTATAAAAACAAACAATTTAAAAACCATATAAAAACAAGTCTAAACATAACTAAAATAAGAATACAAATCCTGAATCAAGTGCAAAACAAAACTAACTACAAGCAACAATAATATAATCGTATTCAGAAAAAACTTACTTAATTATAGCCATTCCTATATAGTTTCCCCCTTTTTATAACAAACGTATGCAAATACACTATAACAAGGTCTAAGGTTCCTAAGAAGAGTATCAAATGTGCGAAAAATAAGGCAAAACTTCTTCAATTTGCGGTTTTCAAAAGTTCTTCGTTGAAGAAATAAGATTAATAACTTTTAATACCGCTTTGATGAATGTACTTAAATGTTTTTCTCAGTGTAGCTTTAGCAACATACTTGCTGTTCAGTCAGGCTACTATGTCTATTGAGTTTTTGGTAGCAATTTAACTATAAGTAAGGCTCAGAAACTTTCGGCCTGCGACGTTTTATTAGTAATTGGCTATAACGGGAACGTCTTCTTGTGGTCGATTTGATAAGAAGCGAGGCTTCAGACAAAGCGAAGCCCTCTCCTGCGACATCTTCAACCTTGTGATGGAGAATGTGCTACGAAAGGCCGAAGCACATCGTAACGGGATGGAGTACTTTCCACTCAAACAGTCCAAGAGCTTTTTGATCATCCATTTCAAAATATCGTCATTTCAAAACATTACAGATTTCGAGAGTTGCGAAGTCAGAGTAACATGAGAATGTTAATCAGAAACCGAAATTTGAATTGAAGGTGTTGAAATATTGGTTTAATGTCTTTGAGATAGTTTTGTTCTATAATTCAAAAGAGTAATGAAACCCAAAAACGAATGATTGTAATCTAATAAATACATGAAAAGTTATAGTCTAGAGAGTGCCCGCTTTTCTCGATGCCTGCTGATAGTGTTGTACCAAATGTAAAGTTTGGCGTCCGATACAAAGTGTTGTTTCCGCCAAGAGAGCCCTAAAGTAATCCAGGACACTCACTAAGGGTAAAAACTCATGTCTTCTACACAGACGGTTCCAAAACGAAAGATGGGACTGATGCTGGTTGGTATCTTCATGAAAACCAAAGCTACTCATACGCGACAGGTAGACTGCTGTCAGATTTTCAAACGGAAATCTACGCGAGTTGGATCAATGAAAGAAAGTTGAGTATGGTAACTGTAGGGATCTATAGTGAAAGTCAGTCTGCACTCAAGTCACTGGAGAATCCTCGCACAACGTCAATAATGGTCATCGAATGTAAGACATGACTTAATCCGATTTCACGTCATAACAAAGTCAGTCTATACTGGATTTCTGGACACCGAGGAATTCAGGGCAATGAAACAGACACAATCTGTAAGGAACGCTGGATATCCAACACAGTATGACGCGTAACGAAACACTTTGTGAAAGAACCCAATCTAGAGGCCTCCAGATATATTCTTCGTCAAAAGAGAAAAGATCTCCGAGCCCGTATTGGACTAATCACGGGTCACAATACATTTGTCCAATTTGGTCGTTGACGACCCAACTTACGCAGCCTGTCTTGAAGAAGCCGACTCCATGGAGCACTTCCTGTGTTACTGTCCGGCCTTGGAAAGGACACGGATTCGCATTTTGGAAAGTGATACACTCAACATGAGCAAGGTGTATACTCTCCCCTTACATAGTCATCCCAACTCCCGTAGGAAGTGCCTCAATTGCATGCCTAGTCTGTTTTCACACTCTTTCTCCTATTTCAACTTTTCTTTTCTGTCTTTTAACTTCCTCTGTCGGGCACGGTACAATGGGCAAGGCTGCCTGAGTGCTAGGGATGGTTCAACCCTCTCTGATGAACCATCGCACCCACCCCTTCCCCGCAATCAATTTACCTTAACTGCTGCCACACCCCGCAATATATTGATCTGAAGGCTGCCACACGATCTATGTTTCGAAATTTCACTACATTGACCCAAGAGTACTGAAGTTATAAAATACTTCTTATAGATACTTCCGTTCCCATTTAACCGTATGCTGGATTTTGTCTTTATGGGGACAGTTATCACGAAGTAGCCGATCTGTGGTCAGAATTACACACAAGAACGTTCCAACTTTCCTCTTTAATGTAACAGCGTAAGCAGTCCTTACAGGATCACCGGTTGCTTCAGGCCCCAAAGCGGCGTAGGCTGTGTTTTTATTGAGCTCATCAGATTAGGATTCCATCGCTTCGAAATCGTTCAGAAGAATTGGATTAAGACTATAAACGGAGATAAAACGTAGGTTTACAGTTATGTTGCCGAGGCAAAACTACATGCTCATGGGGCGAAGTCAAGGTCTCCCCAAATACCAAGTACGTGCTGCTTACTATCGTCGATTATGAAGGTGCGACTGGCTTCTTTTACACGATAATCTAACAGCGCATGCAACAGTTTTTGAAAAAAAAACCAAAGATTTCACAACTGCGCCTGTGTACAGTCCCGCAAACTGCTTTGAGCTTTCCCGCAAACGTAAATTCCGACCAAAGAGCAATGTTACGTCGACTAAAAGATGATCGAAACGAATGCGATGACTTAAAACCAACCCGTTAACTATCAGGACTACTTCAAGGTTTCTTCGAAGCAAGCTACGAGCCGTAAGATACACGCCAGAGAGTAATAGCAAACGCAGTTCGGATAATTTTGGGAATAGAAGTTTGACAGAAATTAGCACTGTTGGTAAAATGACGACTACTGAATAGTTCAGAACGCCATCTATTTGGCTTTTCCAAAGTGAGCACCACGTGACACCGTAACAGACACTTTTTATAAACAATTTCTTTTTACTCTAAACTTAAAGCCAAACAACAATAGTTACTTTTTAATATATTTACCTTTTGCTTCAACTTCGGAACGGATTCGGCGAATTACACAGCACGTCAAAGAAAAACTTTGGATAGCAAAATCACCAATTAAAAATACTACAAAAGTATATATTTAATGCATCGCTTGCTTGGAAAAAGTAAAAACATATCTAGGGGTGACATTTAGCTACAGTTCACAAAAATATATCGCACTTATCCAATGTCCCGGATATTAACGTGGCTTAAACCGCGTGATTTGCTACAATCAAATATCCCCAGCAAATGTTATTATATGTCATTTATGTTTAGAAATTAAAAATTATGTCAAAACAACACACCGTAGAATTTGGGAAATTTGTCAAATAATTACAATAAATTCCAAAGTGCATAGATTTCTTGAGGTCGAGATTGGTCAAGCCAATTTTTGACATTTGAAGTCATGTGAACCGTTGCTTTGCTTAATAAAATGTAAATATTTGATGTAAATAAAAGCGGATTAGAGATATTTTTTACAAACACTGATGAGCTGAGGAACATTTTCAGCAAAGGTTCATTAGCCGCTCCATTTGCAATATTCTATTAAAGCGATTTTCATTTACTGCTACTTTATGACTTCATCTTCTTCTTAACTGATCATAACAACCCATTACCGGGTTACGGCCTGATGTATTTCTTTCATTGGGATTGGGATTTTACATGGTGGGTCCCAAACCCTACGCACAACCCTATTAAGGCCTGCGGTGGCTTTACTGGTCACGAAAGAATCCAATGTCATTATAAGTCGCCTCATACGACAAGCTTTGACCTGTTGACGTAGTACTCTCTAACCCGCTCACCACGCGGGGGAATAATTTATGACTACAGAACACGTTTCTGACTTAATCGCAATGCAGAATAGTAAATATTCCATTACGTATTCGGATTCTACGCAGCAAATTACTTGGGAAATGACCGTTGGCTTTCCAACAACTAAACCATGTTGACCTGTTTAATTTTCTCAACTCTATGCAACAACCAGGTAAGTACATCGGTAAGTAGCCTTTTGGTAATGCAGCATTGAGTATGAAAGATGACCTTGCGCAAGAATTCAGTATACACCAACTACAAGCCCGGTAAATAGGTCTGTAGGTAATGCTACATGAAGTATGAAAATCGGAAGTGCGCACGAATTCAGTACCCTTTAGAGCATTCACTTTTACTTGGAAATCTTTATAAATCTAAAAAATCGGTATATATAAAGAAAGAGTAACCAAATGAACATTCTCACAATTCCAGAGACTATGTTCCTTTGGAGTATACGAAATACGAGTTATACCTGTGTATATGTATGTGCTCTATGAAATCTACTTAAAAGCGTCACAGGCTTCTTGACAAAGCCAAAACACTATTCCCAACTTAAGCCGTTCAAAAGTGTTTGCAAAGTGAAAGATAACTCAAAAAAAAACAAAAGTAACAAACACTCAGCACTGACGAGTTTTAAAAGCCACAAACTGAACACTCCATTGATTTATTATCGTTGTCACGTCAACGAGCTGACTCAATATGTGAGCTACTCTTTCAAAATGATTGTATTATTTTCAACCCAGTTACGCAAATGGAAGTACACATTGCTAACCCATTTTCAACTTGTCTGGGAAAAATTGCTAACCTTTTAGTTTTAAGTACTTTCCCTAGCGCTAATTGTATGCACAAATGTTGGCCGCTCCGAAAACTAGTTGACAAATCTTCCGGGTCTGAGCTCTGCCACAGTTCATTGATTAAACATTGGCATTTTTGTAAAACAATAATGTTAAACATTTTGAATTCGTTAACTTGGCTTGGACTTTGCGCTTCTTTTTCTTTACGTTTTGTTATTGCCTCTTTCGCTTGCTTTGATTTGGGCCCTGAACTTCAGTAGCAAACCAACAGTAACAACAATAATCACGTCATATATTTGCAGAGACGCAGTTTTGCTGCTTACGGCATATGCAGAATTTATGCAAAGATCGAGCTCCTTGGCCGAGTTTCAGGCAAAGCTGAACGCCGGCTGTTCAAAGTTTAGTTGGAAGTCTTATCAGAACACAAGGCGGCTTGTAGAGACGGCCTGGTTTAGTTATGCATAGTTTAAATCTTTTTAGTAATCAATCATTGTGCCAACGATTATATAATCTACAACCGATCGTTGACGTTACTAAAGCAAAATGTCTTTCAGTAAAAGCATAGTTTTTTAGGGTCTAGTGGGGTGGTAACTAAGAAAGAGGGCCAACTCTGACGACATTTCTTTATGTTTGAGGGTTATTCAATGTCAGCAGCATTTGGCAATTTGGTGTTCGTCGTTTTTTAGGACTATCTAAGAAAGAGGGCCAAACCTTACGACATTCCCTTATGTTTGAGGGTTATTCGATGTCAGCAGCATTTGGGAATTTATGTTCGTCTTATAACTTCTTAATAACGTTGCTATTTAACTATCAATTTTGCTTAAATTAGTGTTGAACGCAGTTAAACGCAGTGAATCAGTTAATTGATTTCAAAATTCTGGATCATGGAATAATAATTACAAGGAAGAACTATTCTGCTACTCTCACACTGTTCGCTTGCCAAATGTTCAAGTATATAAAAAATAAAGAATTTTCGAATTTTGTTGCAGAAGTTGCCCTGTAATCCACAATCGATTCAAGCTGGACCGTTACATTTTATCTCGATCTGAAGTAAGATTTCCGCGTAGCATGCCTCACAAGCAATCTCAAATTTTTTCAAATAGCAAAACTAAAACGCTCGGTGGATTCGAAATCAGCGACTAAAAAGGTGTGTTTTAGCGAGCGTTAAGAGCTACCATTTACTTAATCACCTTATCGTTTATACAAAAAGTGCGCGCAAAGCGTGTCCTGCCAACTTGCTGCTATATTTATGTTATGGTCACACTAACGACTGTCTCAACCAAAATCCAAAGTATCGATGTTGTCATATGTTTCATTTTAAACATCGATATTCGCGCTGCAAGCCATCGATAAGTCAGCTGTTGTAATTTTGTTACTTCAGTTCTATTGCTGTTTTCAACTTAAAGTAGTTCTTGTTCTAATTTTATAATAATAAGCAGCTATTAATAAATTTAAGTAAAATTAAAACCACACAAAAAAAACTTGTAAATAAAATCTATTAAAATCGACATAATTAAACACTGGCTCTTCGATAAATTTCTGTTTCCGATTTGTCTTTAGTTGACTCGTCGCGAAACATCGTACAAAAAATTGGGTCTGCGGAAAAAAAGTAAATAAAAGAAAAATTTTATTGGTAACTTCAGTAAAGGTTTATAAAACAAAACCTTTAATTGAAGTTGCTATAGCATATTTTTGCAAACTCAATTTTCATGTAAGTATACGCATAACAACAGAAAGAAAGACAAAGAGTTAATTTGTGTCCCAAATAGGCATGAACAAAAGTTATATGTATGTAATAATATTATTACGGTTGAATTGCAAGTAATGAGTGGCTTTTTATAAGAAAATTAAAAGTTATCAATTACCTGGTGTTTTTATGTTTGAAAGTTGACTGTGTGGCTTTGTTATAAGTCTTGCATTAAAGAAATAAGTGTTTGACAATGAGCATTAAGAAAATGAATTGCGCACTATTTGACATGCACACAGCTGAACCACCTGCCTTTCCCGTACCACCACGTCAAAGGTTCGCTCTAGGACAAAACCCAACGTGTTCCCTATGTCTTATGTAAAACTTCCCAAAGTATATACATACACATAGATACATTTGTAACTAAAGTTGTTGTTTGCCACACAAATGCCCTTCGTCTGGCTAACTAATCCCCTAACTTTTACTGATAAAACAAGCTCTATTTAATGTCTTGGCCAGGGTAACAAAGTTCAGTTTGATATATACGTGTATATAAAGGGGACTTGAAGCTCATAGCCGCCATATAATATTTAATTGCCTTGTTTTTATACTCTTCACCTGGTGAACTGTATTGAAATTGGCGATAAGATATTTGTAACACACTAAAGTAAATTTCTTGGCATTGCAGTTCCCCGTTTTCGCGCATGGTTATAGGTCTCATTCAGAGACGAAAACAAAAAGACACGTTTGAGCAACTCTTCTGTGAAGGCCCGGTATGTAAATAAAAGAAGGCTCAAACACTTCGTCCAAAGGCCGGTATAAACATAATTACAGTGTCACATTTGCTCAAAGCACTTTCCACAACTTGCAAGAATGACATAATTCATGGCAAGTGCCCCTATGATAAAGTTTTATATGTGACGTCTTCGAATTTCGTGTAACGAAAGTGTATAAAAAGGTTCTACAATTATTGAGATATAAACTTAGCTTACTGGAAAAGACACTCAGAACATAGTTTGCGTTACGTTTTTGTATCAAATAATCTAACATCCAAAATTTTAAAAACTTTACTTTATTTTCGACAGAACTTTTGTGTGGAGGCTAAGCTACAAAGTTGTTGTGGCCAACAATGGAAACTATGGAATCATCTACCAATTTGTTGAAACGTAATATGGAGACAGCCTTTAACCAGGAGAATACAATGCCTGATAGCGAACAGGATACGCTTGTGCAGCGTCATGTGGAAGTGGTGACCACTAAATTACGTAACGACCTGAATGTTACCGATGATGAGGTGGAGGATATTTTTGAGGAAGTCGAAATGATACTACGCAAGCGTCGCGGCTGGGGTCCAGAGGATATCAGCAATAACGACTTGGGTTTGCTAGAGGATGACGATGAGTTGGGTGAGGAAGATGATGCGGGTTGTCCTTTGCCTTCAACACCAGAGGACACACAACTTATCGAGGCGGAGGTATGTAGCCTGAACTAGCAGTAGTAGTAGTAGTAGTAGTAGTAGTAGTATTAGCAATTGTTTGTTTAGTTATGTAGCAAATTGATTTACGTACAAGTCAGAGCATGCCCGCCACCTTATCAATGACCTTAGCAACCAGCGGTTATCGGTCAGCTACAAGCAGTCAACAGAATTACTGCAGACACATATGTATAAATTATAAAGACGTATTGAACTGCAATAACTTGTACTAGTTTACAATCAATGTGGGTTTTGCTTATCAGTCTGCGTACAAGTTTGGAATAGAAGTTTTCATGCTCTTTGAAATAACAAATTTTAAGAGTCGTTTCGTATTTATATACACGTCTTACTTTCTATTGCCTAGCAATTTCTTTGATTATGATTGCCGTTTATGCCTCATACATGAAACTGCTCTTTTGAACCAAAAAAAAAGTGTTTTTTCTATTGCACGGCCGCAGTTACTCTTATCTTATCGCTAGCTTGTTCCGCCAAACAACTTTTTTAAACGATTAGTTTACAGTAAAACGCAGTTGGCGCTGCTAGCTTTGATAGTACATACAAACTAGAAATTGTTTGATTTTAAAGATGCAAGCAGTAGAAGCACAGCCCGAATTGGGTTTGAATATGCAAAAATCGGAAGAAAACATAATAACATTGCAGCATGAGTCTTATAAGAAGCTAGATGAAAATACCATTGAATTACAAGCATGCCAAGCAAATGTTAGATGAACTAGATCATAAGAATTATTGAATTGGTATGTCTTTAATGATGCTTATTAACTTTAACCCTAGATGACGGAAGTACTAAAAGCGGGCGTGCTGTCAGATGAAATCGATTTGGGCGCTTTGGCGCATAATGCTGCCGAACAGGCGGAGGAGTTTGTGCGCAAGGTATGTATTACACAAACACACAGTTGGTTATCTGAATAGGTGCAGCGTCGAGGCAGCAGGTACACAGCAGAGCTTATAGGTGTTCTTGCGCCCTGGTAGTCTAGCAGCAACAAATCGTTGAAAAACACTACAATTATGCTTTCTTTCGTACAGGTCTGGGAAGCCAGCTGGAAGGTTTGTCATTACAAAAACTTGCCCAAGTGGTTGCAGGATAATGATTTTCTTCATCGTGGCCATCGGCCGCCTTTGCCCTCATTTCGTGCCTGTTTTAAATCCATATTCCGCGTGCATACCGAAACTGGCAATATTTGGACTCATCTATTGGGCTGCATTGCCTTTATAGGCGTGGCTTTTTACTTCGTATCGCGACCGACTGTTGAAATACAAACACAGGAAAAGCTTGTTTTTGGCATATTCTTTATGGGCGCAATCGTTTGCTTAGGATTCTCATTTGCTTTTCATACATTGAGTTGCCATTCGGTAGAGATTGGAAAACTATTTTCAAAGTAAGTGCTATACACACATTAATCTAATACACCATTCATTTCAAATCTGGTTAATACCAACAGGCTAGACTACTGTGGAATTGCGTTTCTTATCATGGGCTCTTTTGTACCTTGGGTCTACTATGGTTTCTATTGTCATTTCCAGCCCAAGGTTATTTATCTGTCAGTGGTTTCCGTGCTCGGCTGTTTATCCATTATAGTTTCGCTGTGGGATAAGTTTTCGGAGCCTAGACTGCGTCCATTGCGCGCCGGTGTATTTATGAGTTTTGGCTTGTCTGGTGTTATACCAGCCATACACTACAGCATCATGGAAGGTTGGCTAAGTCAGATAAGTCGCGCCAGTTTGGGTTGGCTAATACTCATGGGTAAGTATTAACTTTGATACCTAATGTTCAGTGTATTGAAATTTGTGTCTTTTATATAGGCTCACTTTATATTCTTGGCGCTTTATTGTATGCGCTGCGTGTGCCAGAGCGTTGGTTTCCCGGCAAATTTGATATTTGGGTAAGTCTCAGTTGTGAATCATTCAATATGTAAAAATATCTGGGATAAGTCGCAAAACGGCAAGTTTAGACTAGGTTTGCAAAAGTCGCAGTCGGAAAATCGTTTCATTAAAAAATCTTTTTCATTGAAATGCAGTGTTATCTCTTATGCGATGTCCATTTTTTTTAAATAGACAACCACATTCGAATTGCTCTACAAACATAGTCGCTGTGGAGATTTAGCGAGTGTCTTAAATGGATTGCAATATTTTTCCAAAATTTGTTAAGAATGAGTTACCAATACTACTTTTCTATTAAGTTTCTGCTGTAACACTTTTGTAGTTAACTTGTTAGATCAAATTCTAAATTCGTTCAAAAAGTGTTTCGGCAACGTTGGGACTTAAAGTTTGTTCCTTCTCTTTCATATTTTAATGTGTTCTTGAATTTTACTTAAGAATTGAATATTGTATATGTTAATCGGACAAGACATTCTCTTCTGCTTATGAGAATACTGAAGGACTGCTTCAACGCATGTTAGTTAGCAGCCAACGAACTTATGGATAAACGCAACAAAAACAGACCGATAGAAAAATTTCGGGCGCTGTAAGTCCGCCCCAAGAAATGACTGCCCAGGCTCCTAATCTAAATTCAGCGACAAATTCAACCTGATTAGGCCAAGTCTGCGCCTACTTGGGAGCTGTATAGCAGGTTGTAATTGACTTACGGAGCATCTCTAAAAGTAAAGTGGGCTATCGACTGAAACTGAGTGCTAAGCTTTTTAGGCTTCCCATACCTAAAATCGTATAAAATGAAATTACCAAGGCAAGACAAACTGTGTTTCCATTGTCTTTGGCAAGGCAATCTCTTACAATTCTATCTTCCTGGAACACCAATATCTTCAAGGTACCTTTTGAAGTGTGGTTTGCAACCGGCTGCCACAGCATAATGAATGTTACGTCATAGTGACTTATTGGCACATTTTGTATGAGTTCTTAAGAAGATGTATACTCTAGAAAGATGATGAATGTTACGTCATAGCTACTTGCTGGCACATTTTGTATAAGTGAATTCTTAAGAAGATGTATACACAAGGACATAGTTCCGCAAAGTGTGTGCCGCAGAAAAAAGTCAAGGTTTTGTGAAGATAATACACTTAAAAATAGCTGAGAGCTATAAGAGCGAGGCGCTTTGTGGCGCGGGACCAAGACATATTAATTATGAGATCTGATCCAAGAAGTCTCATTCTCTCGCTAAAACTTCAATTATACCTGTCTGCAAAGAAGTTGTCAAGATAATGATTAGCCAAGAAGCCAAGATACAATCTCAGGTCGCATTAATGATACTTCTAGGGACATTGAATCAACGTTAATTGAAAAATTAATACTTACTGGAGCTTTTGCGCTAGTGGTCACGCGTATCTCATCTCAAATATCAGGTGCTCTGACGGATGTGTAGTAAAAGAGGGTTGTTTGCCACAACCTGGTTATACCACAGGATAAGAAATACTCAAAGTAACAGACAGAGGTTCAGATTTTGTTTCTGTTTTGGAAAAAGAAGAATGGGTAGTAAAACGGACGTATTCGTGCAAGACAGGTATTCTAATACTTTAACGCCTTCGGACAAAATTAAAAGCTTTCGCGCTAAGTTGGTGCTATGTCACCATTGACATTGGGATTTTTAACTCTCAAAAAAGAAAACGGGTAAGGAAAACCTTAGAGGAGATTCTATACCATAGTTTGGTTTACGGATGTATCCCTCACAAATGATGGCACTGGACCAGGTGTCGCGGGACCCCGTACACGCATCTCTGAATCTAAAAGCATTCAAACAAACGTCTTCCATGCAGAAGTATGCCCCATAGGCAGACGTGCAGACGTAAATCTGGAAACGAACTATTAACTTAGCTATGCTGTCGAAAAGTCAAGCCGCAATAAAGGCGGTTGCAGCAACCAGAATAAATTCCAAGCTGGTTGGGGAAACCCGAGCCAAAATGGCTCTTCTGGGAAGGATGAACAGACTTACACTTCGGTGGGTGCCCGGCCACAACAACATTCCTGGCAAATGGAACAGCAAACCACCTAATGGGACTAGAGCCATTTTGTGACATTGAAAGATACTCAATTAAGCAACTATTAAGAGAGGAGGAAAGAGGCTTAACAGCTCCTTATCTCCTACAACTGTAATAGATTTAAGAAAATTATTTAACTGAGCAAGAATAACCTAAGAGTACTGACTGGCCTACTTACTAGACTCTGCAGACTAAAGTGGCGCTTAAGTAAGCTGGGTATTACCAGCTCTAATATCTGTAGGTTTTGCGAACTGGAGCAGGAGTCGGCGCGCCACGTGCGCGCCGAGTGTGATGCACTGTCAAGAAGAAGACTGAACATCCTAGCCGAGTATAAACTATCGATTATTGATGTAACCCTATTACAAGTATCCCAGATAAAAGTACATATCAGAGATAGGACTACTGGGGGAGCTATAAGCTAGGCACAATAGATCCTTAGAGTCGCAGTGCACTACCATCCCCATTATATTATTATTAGGTTAAATAAACACAAACCCTTGGTGTTCCAGGCAGCGATGTGTTGAACAGCTCAACAGCCTTAGTGGTAACTGAAGCTCAGTCCTATGATAGTTTGAATCTTAGATCTTAAATTAGAATATATCAAAAATCTAATCAAAGTCAGTTTCAAGATTTCTAAACTCATATTATTTTCTTTTGCTTACAGTTTCAATCCCATCAGCTATTCCACGTGCTCGTCATCGTCGCTGCTTTTGTGCACTACCACGGCATATCCGAGATGGCTATGTATCGCGTTACCGTAGGCGAGTGTACCGTGCCCATTGAGCCTATAAATTTTTAAGAAAATCTTGTTAATGCAAAACAACTACTATAAATTCATCCCAAACCTACCACAAACACACACACATACACACCTTTACCACAGACAACACCCACGCACACACTCATAAATATAATATAGGGCTAATTCGTACGGTTTTAAAGTGCAGTCTATTTCAAGTTTGGCTGTTACAATGTTATACGGAATCATACGGCCAACCATAATTACATAGAAGCTGCATCCAAGACAAACAAACAGACAAACACAAAACAAGAAATTTATTGTAATGCAAATATTGTAGCGAAAACGCGTTAATTGTAATCGAATGAAAATCTTCAGTAGTATAATTAATAATACAAACACGTATTTAACAAAATCAATAATTGTTTACTTTATTTAGTAAATTTAAATTTGTTTAAATGTCGAGTAGTAGAATAATTGTATCTATACTTTTTTTTTTTGTTTTTTTGTATTTGTTTTTGCACTACGCTCAGGACTTAGTTACTAAAAGCATAAGGAAAAAAATCTTTTTTTTAGGGCCAGGCATAATATTTAGCTATACATTAGGGTATAGGGAACTAGTGATCAACAAAGTAGCATTACATACATATATGACTAACAGCACACTCCACATCAAACAAGTTCATACAATAATTAATAATAATAATAAAATACATCTATGCCCAATGTATGCTTATAAAGGTAATGTCTTCGTTGAGCGATCCTTCTTAAAATTTTGTGAGAGTCTGAAATGGCGAAAGAGAGAGTCGCAGCTTACGCTCGTTGTTGTAAACATAAAGCAATTCTGAAATTACAAGCTCCCTCATGGAAATTCGCAAGAGAATGAAAAGTTAAGAAGCTGCGCTGCTGACGTCGCAGCGATGACGTTACCTTTATAAGCACACATTGTCTATACCTACACAAACCCCAAATAAAAGTATGAAACTAAGATAATATTTTATCAAAGCATTGTGCATTATAAACGCGGTTTTATCACAAAAACAATAAAAATTTTATTGAAAGACTTCAAAAGAAAACGCATTTGTTTGCCGTGCGCGTTTTTAAACGCTAGCGGTTTTGCACCAAAACCATAACCATGAACACAATTTCAAGAAGAAACTAATTATAGCAACAATAAGTCCCAAAAAAAAGTCTATATTCACGCCAATTTTTTGACTTTTTTGCAATAGTTCGTGTACATCAGCGCAGAAGCTGTGCGTCCTTCTTGGTTTTTATTTATTTTTTTTTAAATTATAGTTTAGCACGCAGCAGAACCGCTTAATTTAGTTTAGTTAAGTTCAGATCTTAGCAATCGAAGGCAAAGTCTTCGCGGATGACTGGCAAATTCGGCTCAAGAGTTTGACTTTGACCCGCTTGATGAAGTCAACCGTGGTTTAGTTTTTGTGCCTTCTATTCTACTCTCTGTGTGTGTCATTGTCTTTGGCGGCGTGCCAGTTTCTATATGCTTTTAGCGACAGAAGTCTTTGCTACTTGTGTCTTGACCATAAATAAACTGTCTATAACACTGTGAAACAAAAAAAAAAGCCTATGTCTATGACTTTTTCGGTAAATTTTTGGTCGCTGATTTCGAATGCGCAAACCGTTTTGGATTTTCTAGCACCGTTTTCGAATTATCGCTATTTGAGATTTGATTTGATTATTTGAGATTATCGCTGTTTCAAAAATTCGAGTTTTCGAAAGTTGCAAAGCATATCTCACATATCTCGGGAAACATACTACCGATTGAGATGAACTATATAAATGGAATGGAAAGTAAATGACTATTGATTAAAACCGTTTCAGATAGTTTTGGTGTACCAGGATTCGATTGCGAGTTAAAAGGCAATAAATAAAAAAAAAATATTTTGGAAACTAATATATATTTTTTTTTTATCCACAATCAAGTTAAGATGTGTAACACTATCAGAGAATCATTGAAGCGACACTTAGGTATCGTTAATTCAAGTTGCTGTTCATCTCAATCGGCAGTAAGGCTTTCTAGTAAAATGAGATTTGCTGAAATTGCCAGATAACTGGCAATTATACTAACTAAATTATAGATAACTGAAAACGGTTTCAGGATTTTAAATCAGCGACCCAAAATTTACCGCAAAAGGTATGTTTTATTTCAGGGTTTTTGTATGAAAATTCAAAAAAAGATTGTCGATACCGAATTTGCTTAAAGTGGAGTTGAAATTTTCGCAAAGAATCAATTTATCAAATGCAAAAGTAAACTATCAAAAATTTTTTGTGGTTAATTCATTTGGAGTATAAAAAGAGAGGAATTTTCCATTTTCGAAAATAAAATTTGAGTTCATTGCCTTGTAACTTGCAGTCGAATCAAGTTAGACCAAAACCATCTGAAAAACATTGATTTGATATTAACTTATCTTCAATTCGAGTCACAATTCATCTCGATCGTTCACAAGGTTCTCAAGATATATGAGCTTTGCTGACCTCGCAACTTTCGAAATCTTGAATTTCTTGAAATAGCGATATTTCGAAACGGATTCGAAATCAGCGAGCCAACATTTACCGGAAAAGTTATGTTTTAGTCATAGGCCCTTCATTGAGTTTAAATTTGTTGCATAGTGTAATCAAGCAACAAAAAAATGTTTGCGGCATTCATTAAACCGTTTCTTCAAAAATTTTAAGCTTGACTAGTTTTTGTCTAAACTATGCGAAAACACTGCCAAGCACTATCAACAAATTCAAATTGCATAAAAATTTTGCGAATTTCAAGTTCAAGCTGCCATAAACGGTAAAAACAGCGCGGAAGTCGCTCCAAAATCAGTTCAGTGCTAATCAATAGAATACGAAAACTGTGTCAAAAGTGTGCTAATTAGGCAGTAACAATAAAACCGCGAGCTCTGTACAAAATAAGCATATAAAATTGGTAAAAAGAAATATATATAAATTTCCGACAAAAATTAGCTGCAATGCGTTCTTTGCAAGCGTTTATTGACCTGCTCAACAAAAACCGAGCAAAAATTCAATGCAAATAACTACAGATTTATTATAAACCAAATGCGTTTTTGTTATAAATCCATACATATATGCCAAAACAACGGGTTATGTTAATATCCATCGATTGCAGCTCGACCGATCTTTGAGCGTTTTGCGCTCTCTGTTATGTGTCGCCAGCGAAACACGTGTGTTTATACCCTGTACACTTGGTGTAGAAGGGTATTTTAGATTGGTGCAATGTATGTAACAGGCAGAAGGAGGCGTGGCACACCACAAGTTCCATGTGAAAAAAGTCTAATAGTTGCCTCGGTTAGCGATTGGACCATGTCCTTCTGTCCATCCGTCTGCCCGTATGAGAGGATAGATCTCCGAGACCATAAGATCTAGATCCCATGTAAGATGAAGTTGATCGAATCAAGTCGATATCGTACCCCCTTACAACCGTTCCATTGCGTCTATCAACTCGAAACTCCTCAGAAATGTGCGTTGTGCTAATGTGCATCTATGTTTCAAAAATGATCGAAATTGGATAAATACATTAAAAGTAATAGTCAAAAATATGCTAATTTCACCCCCTCGCCTATAAACTACTTCAAAATTCCACTACATGTAGATATATGTGACCCTAATCGTTAAAACTGAATCCACCTTTTTTCAATGGAACCCCCCTTTCCCCTGCAATCGATTTACTTTAATTACTGCCACACCCCCCTATAAATTGATTGGAAAATTGCCACAGACATTTATAAATGTATTTTTGATCTATGTTACAAAATTGAACGACAGAATACTGGAGTTTTGGGTATAAAAGTATTTTTTGCCACCATACAAGGCAAACTCCCCAATAGGAAAATGTTAACAGGCATATCGATCTTATGAAAGGAGATATAAAAGTGGACACTTCCGTTCCCATTTAACCGTGTTTAGGGTACAGGGTATTCCACTGTCGGGCATCGTCCCGACTGTTGCCATCAAATTTTTTTCTTAAGTTATAGGCCTTACTACGTCATACATTGTTTGTTGATTTTGTTACTGGATCTCGCTGAGCTTTCACTTTCATTTATGATGTACTCAATGCACGCTAGCTGTAATTATGATCATTACCTTTAATTTGGCTCTAAATTTCACAGTTGTTAAAGTAATTTTCTTTAAGGTGATGAGCTACTTTTGCACCGGCTCTTGGCAGAGCTGCAGCCCAAAGGTGACACATACTATCTATAGCATAGCATATCTGATCTGGCTAACTGATTTACTCACAGTAGTAGCTAGAAGAGAGTGTACTAAAACGGGTTTTGGCTAATTTCAACTGCAAGAAAAAAGACAGAACGGTCAAAGATCACATGCAAAACCCAGCTTAATCGCATTTATCTCAAATTTGATAATTGAGTACTTGGCATAAGATTTTTGTTTTGTAGAAGGTACGGGAATTACATAGTTAGATGGGTTATACGATTATACCAGCTGAACTTTAACATTCTACACAAAGTGCAAAAGGGTATTAAAGATTTGTGCAATGTATGTAACAGGCAACGATTGGACATGTCCATCTGTCCGTCCTTCTGTATGAACGTAAGCATCACACCATTAAAGTTATCGAATTGAAACTTGGCACACTTATGCTTAGTGTTACTGTGTTTGTGCTGTGTAAAAATTATTAAAATTGGATACTTTAGAAGATATAAGCCCATCCTTCTATCAACGTCAACAACATTTTTCTTTTTACAGCAATGTTAAGGCTAACATTTATGTTAGATCCACCGGTTTACGGTGTAATCTAATGTAAGTCTCTCCTCCAGGCGTTTCTGCTTTACACGCGCCTTCGCCACAATCTCGGTGATACCAAAGGTAGCTACATGCTCTATACCTGGTCCTTCCAACAGAGACATGGTCTGCTCCTTTGTCGCGTACCTTCCACAACCGCATTGAAGACCTTTCTCGCAGGAGCTTCTTCATCCATACGTACAACATGACCTAGCCTGCGGAGCTGCTGCATTTTAATTCGCTTAACTATGTCAATGTCGTCGTAGAGCTCATAGAGTTAGTCGTTCCATCGAATGCGGTAGTCGTTTCCAACAAGGTCATATGGAGTATTTTCCGCTCAAACACTCCAAAAGTATTTTGACGCATATCAGAATGCGTCATCACCCGTACTTCAGCGCCATAAAGCAAAACGGTAAGGATGAGCGTCTTGTAGAGTGTTTTATTCGTCTGGCGAGAGTGGTCTCTACAACTCATTTGACTACTGAGACCAAAGTAACATAAGAGTAATTCTCTGCTTGACCTCCATTCTGAAGCCTCGCTTGTTATCAAAAGGCTCGAAAAAGTTCTGCATAATCGTACCAACTTTGAAGGGATTCCAAACTCAGACAGTGCGACATATACGTTATCCCTCAACGGGCTATCAAATGCTGTTTTATGATTGACATACAGAAAGATTGTCAGGTACTAAATTCTTAAGTCTGAAGTTGCAAAGCAATACAAATGCTCCTGCACAACTGAATCTCCGATCTGGAGCTTTTCACATCTGAAAAGACACCTCTTTCTTCCGTGTTCTCGCACGGATCGCATGGCAGCTTCGGTTCTGGTAGAATATACAGTTTATCATTGCCGTTTAAATGTCTCTACCAAGTTGTCACCCCCTGTTTTGTAGCTCTGAACACCAGCTATAATAGTAAGGTAATATGCGCATCGTAGTATCCCATGGACTTTCACAGGTTTGTATGTAGGATTGAAAGGGAAAAAGTCTCAGATAACTACGAGTGACCCCATATATAGAACACTTTAAAACCCAAAATCCACAGCGTACCAGATAAACTGTATGTAATGTCTATATGGACTCGACTATGGTTGCTGAACTTTTTCGCAAAAGGAACTTACATTTCACTCTCTTACATTGCAAAAATCTATAATATCCTTGATACAGCGCTTATTATAAACAGTTTCGTGCCATACCATTTTGATAGTTTCCTAGTTTAACTGGTGTTAAGCCCCGTGTGGTGAGCGGGTTAGAGAATACCACCTCAGCAGATCAACGCTTGTCGTATGAGGCGACTAACCATGACACTGGGTTCTTTCGAGACCAGTAGAACTAAGCCAGGCCTTAAAGGGGTTGTGCGTAGGGTTTGGGACCCACCACGTAAAACCACAATTCCAATGAAAGATTGTATTTACATCAGGCCGTAACCCGATAACGGGTTGTTATGGCCAGTTAAGGAGAAGAAGAAGTTTAACTGGTAGACAAAATAGCAGCTTCTGCTGGGAACTGCGAGTTACTAACATACATATGTATCTATGTAAATCTACACCTGCATGTGTCAGTGTCTGTCTCTGAACTGCTGCATAGCTGAAAAATTTTGATGCGGAAGACATTTCCGATGATTGTTGGCCGGTCGCTTGTTCGGCGCTACGTCAAATCTTTCAAGTTACGTCGACGCTCGCTCAATTGTAGTTCAATGTCAGCATCGGTGTTGGCGTTGACGTAGACGTTAACGTTGACGTTAACGTTGACGTTAACGTTGCCATTAGCCATTTCGACGTCGCTGTCGACGTTGGCAATCTTTGCATGGAGTTCATGACACCCTCCCTATGAATGCTGTTAGGTTTTGGTTGCTCTTAGCGTTTATTAATGATTATTTGCAGTTGGTTATGTGCGTACGTACAACAGAAACAACAACGGGTCTTAGACTTTGAAGGTTTCTTGGTGTTTAAGTGTTATGGTCAAGGGTATGCGTCAATGGCCATAGCATGTCCAGCTAGAGCAGTTCATTGATTTCTAATTAGCGCCTCCCGCCAAAGCAATTTGCTCTGCGAAAGATTGGTACGCTTTTTTTTGCCACTTAATTTCTATATAAAATGTCTTATTTGTTTTGGTCATAAATTGAGTTTTAATGTAGCAATAATTTGAAGAAAAAAACGAACAGATTTTTTTTTTATTTACATATATGTCGCATTAGTAACTTTTGCAGACATTAGCATAACTCCCGATAGAGCCAACCATTTTCATGCAAATTATGATAGCTTGTCAAGTTCAAAAACATTAAAAGCGTATAATGTACAGCACCCAAAATCAAAGCAACAAAAACCAACGCACACTCTCTCAAAACGTAGACGCATAAAGCCGCACGGAGTTGCCGTAATCCAACAAAGACTGGCAATTTTTTTTATCGCTTGCTGTTTATCTTTAAAAATAAACAAATAAACTAAAGAAAAAAAAAAACTTTAATCGAATAAGTCATTAAATATGCGTGTATGAAAAAAGAAACAAGCACACACATGCAGAAAAAAAAAACAACTAACTCGCACATACACATCGACATAATGACAAAACCAGCGCAAGTTTGTGTCTTAAGTCTTTTGTTTCCGCTCTGCGACATTGACTTTGAAATCGATTGATTTGAGTAACGCATAGAAAAGTTGGAAAACACTTAAACTTATACTAAAAATACAATAATAAACAAGCATTTGATGAGCCTATAAATTTTTTAATAAAGTTCTATTCACTATCAAGATCAAGATATTGAGCAATATGCGGTGAATTTAAGCGGAATATTCCATGTCAAATGTGTATTTCAAGTTAAATTACAATCCGCTTTTAAAATCAATTTGTAGAATTATATCGTTTATCACATTCTTCTTCTTAACTGGCCATAATAACCTGTTACCGGTTTCCGGCTTTGATGTAAAGCTCTCCTCCAGGCGTCTCTGTTTTGCGCGCGCCTTCTTCAATCGATGATACCACTACCTGGTCCATCTAGCATCCTTGGAGGCATCCTTCCACAACTGCATTAAAGACCTTTCTTGCCTAGCCAGCGGAGCTGAGTTCGTCGTTCCATCGTACGCGCTAGTCGTTGCCAACGCGTAAAGGGCCAAAAACCTTACGGAATACTTTTCGCTCAAACACTCCAAGCGCATTCACATCACACCGCGTCATCATCCATGCTTCAGCGCCATAAAGCAAAATGGGAAGGATGAGCGTCTTGTAGAGTATTAGGTACGTCTAGCGAGAGTGGTCTTTACTACTCATTTGCCTACTGAGACCAAAGTAACATCTATTGGCAAGTATGATTCTCCGCTTGATATCCACACTGACATCGTTTTTCATCACGACGTTGGTGCCAAGTAAGACGAAATCCTTGACACCATCAATCAGAGAGTCCAACCGCTTTGTTTCGAAGAAAGCATATACTTCGTCTTGTGTGTCGAATAAATCCTATACTTCGTCTTGCTCTCAATAACAACCAAACCCACTCTTGTAGATTCTCATTTAACAGCCGAAAAGGCTACAGTAACTGCTCGCTTTGTACGACCAATGATACTGATGTGCAAGCAACTGGACAACCATATATGTAGAATGCTGTCCCGTTCCGATGTACTTCGGCCTTTCGCAACACATTCCCCATCACAAGGTTAAAGATGTCACAGGAGAGGGCATCGAATTGTCAGAAGCCTCGCTTGGTAACAAGAGGCTCGTGGAAGCTCTTTCCTACCTTGACGGAGCTGCTTCTGTTGCTCAACATCGTTCTGCACATTCGCACCAACTTTGCAGCGATTCCCAACTCAGACACTGCTTCATATATGCGATCTCTCAACGGGCTATCGAATGCTGCTTTATAATAGGAAAAGAGATGGTGGGTGTGGATTTGGTGTTCGTGGGCTTTTTCCGGAATTTGGCGTAGTGTGAATATCAGGTCTTGGTGGACTTAAAAGGTCTAAAACCAAACTGGTGTATCACATATTCAGTAATAAAATCGTCATAAATATCGACTTAAATGTTCTATTAGGTATTTTCTATTCCAAAAGACTTTCCGCTTCGGATTGGTCACATTGAAAAAAAAAAAAAACAACAAAAAAGAGAAAGGAAATAACTTGAACTTTCAAAGATAAGCACTAATTTGATTAATTAACGAAACGAAATTGCTATAAATAGATAGCTGCAGTTTTTATTCAATACACTGAGAAAATTTTTCAAGTATGAAGTAGTCAAATATGAAGAGTACGGTTAGAGCAGAGTGTGTAGTGCCAAGAACAATCGCAATATACTTCGATTAGGACTCACTTATATGTAACAAAAAACAATCTCAAAATATGAATTTTCGTCATCATCACAATTTCGTTACACATAAAAAATTAAATTTTTATTGGTTTAGTTTTTGACTTTTCACCATCACAGTTCATTTTTTCTCTCAAAATTTTCGTTTTAATTTTGAAAAAAAAAAACTTTTTTTTTTAAAAAGTCACGTAGGGCCAAGTCCGGGGAATACGGTGGTTGATCAATAATATTGAATGAGTTTTTGGCCCAATAATTCACAATTATCGCGGGCAATCCTTGTGTCCCTCTCGATGTAGAGCATATTTCACTTCCCGTTTTCCTTCTTCTTCATCTTTATCTGCTTCCTCCCTCTTATCCTCTACCTTATCCTCATTTCAAGACCTATATGATGAAACAACCCAATTCAGGATTCGCTACGCCCCCTACTCGCTCCGCTCACAACCCAATTCAGAATTTTGAAACCAGCAATAAGCATTGAGAGGAATGATACCCCTAAAGTGGTTCGTCTTTCCTTCAGTGTCGGCAAATCAATTAACATCAGACGGCTTTCATATGATATAATGTTAAAACGTTGCAGCCAATTTAGGCTTCTTAGCGCAAAGAAAGAAAACTGTTTTTGAACTGATTCGATTTTGTCGGCGTACACAACATATTGAGGGTTCCAAACAGGTGAGCCGTATTCTAAGATCGGACGGAAAAGCCTTTTAGCAAGATATGGTTGCAAAAACTCTTTTGACAACCTCTTTATAAATCCAAGAAGAGATTTCGCTTTATAGACCATGATGCCGATATGCTCGTTCAATATTAGCTTAACATCCAGCAGCATTCACAGGTCCTTAAAGCAATCAAATGCTCTGAGAGGGCAACTACCAAGTTTGTACTGGAAGTCAGAAATAGATCTTCGCAGTTCATATTGAGATAACACTATGCAACAAATTGGCCTCAATAAAAGGCCTTTGACCAAAACATACCTTTACCGGTAAATTTTTTTGTCGCTGATTTTAAATCCGGAAACAATTTTGGACCTTCTAGCACTGTTTTCGAATTAACGCTATTTCAAAAATTTCGAGATTTCGAAAGATGCGAAGTTAGCAAATCTCATATATCTTGAGAACTTTACTAAAGATCGAGGTGAATTGTGACTCGAATTGAAGATAATTTGACATCAAAATCATTTTTGTTTGCTTTTTTTTGTTGCATGGTGTAATTAGCCGCACACCATTCAAAAAAGTTATTAAGTTTATACTGAAGATTATGCCAACCGTTCTCGTCTGATATGCAGGAATACAAACAGTTTAAGATAACAGTTTTATAAGCTGTTAAAAGTTATTTTAGCCTAACTGTCTTTTATGCAAATTAGTCCATGTAAAGCGAGTTATTAGCTGCATTTTATGCAAATTAAGCTTCAAAATTGAATTCATTGAAAGAGCATTTCAGCTTCGTTAAGTAGTCCAATTCAAGCCTTAATTTGCATTAAAAATGCGCACTAATTAACACGCATCAGGTATATTGTCGAATATTATTCATAATTAAGCAATGCTTAGTCTAATACTAATTAAATATTATTAAAAAAAAAAAACATTTGGTCAACTTGTTTAGGTGCCCCAAGCACGTGTCACAATGCGTTCAACTTTGTCGTCAATCATTCAACAATTTCCACAAACAATTTCGTTTGCAAATTAGCAGCTCAAAAGCGTGCCTACCTTTAGTTGTTGCTACCTGTTGTTGTTGTCGTTCGTGTTGTTGCTGTTGTTGTAATAGCTGCTCAAAATTTCAAATAGGCTGGCGACGCCATTTACCACCCCAAAAAGCGGTGGCCCAAACCGTTGCACGCATTCGGAATGCCAAAATCGCTGCGCTGACCTTCAAAATGCGGAAGCCAACGCAGCAGCAGCGGCAGCTGTATTAGGCACAATGGAAATATCTTCGAATGAATGAATGAATTGAGTTGGCGTGAAGTGGATTGCATTCAAATTTAAATTTCGTCCAACTATCTTAGCCGACGGCTACATCAATCAGTAAGCAGCTAAAAGAGGGCGTTGGCGCGCCCATCAAAAACACATGAGTCTCATTTGTTTGTTTGCACTTAAGAAAACCCATAGAGCGCCGCAGAAACAAAAGAAAATTGAGTGTGTACAGTAAAATTTCGAAAGTGTAAACATGCGATGTTGTAAGATTTTATCAGACCGACAGATTTGAATGAAATACTAGGTGGAAATATTGATACTCTGAGCAGAACCAAGAAATACGCGCAAGTCAAGAAAACAGTTGCCAGAAGAACGGAAACAAAAACCGTTGTAAGGCAAAGCACAAAATGTTAAGTAAAGCTGGATGTTAAATAACATAAATTTAACTCAAAATTCTGTTAAACAAATCATAACATAATGTTAAGTTAGCATACACAAATGTTATGCACCTGAGAACATTAGTGATGTTAATCCAGAACAAACCATCGGTAACACAGGTCAACATGGTTTAGTTTTTGGAAAGCTAAGGGTCATTTCCTTCTCCGCATGAGAAGGTAACATGTCATTCTTTATTTTCTACTAGGATGGAGGAAAAGCTTTTAACGCATTTCTGCAAAATCAGATTTTTGAGTTATGGCAGTCTTCCAGTAAATAACCGATATAATACCGCTGTAAGACGAAATTTGTTCAAACTACCGTTAATCGTTCAATTGATGTGTGTTTTTGTGTAACTTCTTGAGTTGCCTGCCAGTCACATGCGAAATGAAAATGAAAATCTCAGTTGAAGCAATGTTGAATGCTCCCTAATTTCGAAGTCTGCTGACTTCGTTCACCTGAGTTTTTAATGTTAAAAATTGACTTTAAAAAAAAAAAATTAAACTAAATTTATTAAAGTAAGTCAGTTCCTCCTCGTCGCCCTTGACATAGGCAATCTTAGCCTAGCTGCTCCCGTCAAAATCCCAAAATGTTTACACTTAAGCCTCCTTACACACATTTAAAACCAAACTATTGCCCAGTCTGTTGGCATGCCTCATTAATCTGTCATTATGGCACAAAGTAGTATCCGCGATTTGGTCAGGAACATCCGCTATATTCGAATCCATATGTAATTCCTCAGATACCAGAGGGCCCCAGCGATAAAGCGCAGAGGTTAATTTTGTAAGACCTGCCAACGCTTCAAATTGTACCCTTCTAACTAGCCGATAGTTAGCATTATTTTTGTTTTCAACGCATTTTCGTCTAGGGAGAATGTGCTCTTTCATACTCCACATCGGCATTCCATATATCCAGACAGTCGCCAGGATCTGTGGATTAGATTGCTTAGTTTGAGTTTAAAAAAATGTATTTAAAAAAATCAAGATTTCGCTGGTTGCGAAGTCATAAAGCCGCATATCATTAGGGAACTCTGCATCCAATCGATAAATTGTGTTGTTACTCAAATTCAAAGAGCATGAAGTTTAATGGAGTGGAATCCGTGGCCGTTAGATTGAGTTGACAGTGCATACATTAACAATATGACTTAATTCTTGTTGCCAAATGATAATTAGTATACAAACTTTAAGAATCTAATCGGTTTACAACTATAGAGATTTAGCATCGAGTATATTTCCCTCGAAACTGGGTTTTTCAAGAATCAGGAGGACCGTGGTTCAATACCCAGACGAGACAATGTATATTTTAACATATTTTTTATTAATTATATACAAATCAAATCTAGAGTAATTGAGAAAAGAAGTGAAAGGAAAAATTTTCTACCAGCAATAAGACATGTCCGCATCAGGAATCGAACTCACGACTTCGTGTGTTGGGAGGTGTATAACTCCCATTGGGTCACTCCAGCTAACTTGGACGCAGTTCCCTTATTCTTTCAATAGTTTTTTTGCAACTAATTATGACTTTTTGAAACTTGATTTAAGTCAATTTGACCCATTTCCAGTATTTCCGGACTATACATCAACATCCTTCAGTCTTACTATAAAAAATGCTGTACTTGATTTTTAATTTCGTACATTTATGACTTATTACATGATTTTAGCTCTTAACTCAAGACTTGTATGCTTATTTTAAGCATACTTAGGATTGATTTTAGAATCAAGATGGATTCACACTTAATTCAAGTATTATCAAGGATTTTTTAAGTACGAAATTGTACGAATTTTAGATTGAAATTCTTACTTTACGCATAGCGTTTTTCTATCAGTGTAACCTAGATATTATATATTGCTGCAAGAAACTGATCGAAGCAACTTGCAACATTTAACACTAAACTTTGAAAGGGTTCTTGGTCATGAAAATGTATGATATTCTAGCGAAACAAAACTGTCCATAAACCGACCCAAAGTAATCACTGAAATAAGACCTGACGAACTTGAACCTAAGAAGGACCCTTTTATGTCAGCTACGTCAGCCTAAACCACTCTCTCCGTAACTGGCTATAAACAGCGGTTACCAGGTTACCAAATTGTCGCGTTGCTTCCACATCTGCGAAGGGTATATTATGCCTATGTTACATTAGCTTCTCCAAGTTTGTAGAATTCATTCATTCATCAAAAGCTTTAAATCTGTTGCAGTTTGTAGAATTCATTCATTGAAAAGCTCTGTTGCAGTAAAGATTAGTAAACTATAACGAATATCTACTGTACCATCATAAGTTGCCCTGACAAACGTGTGAAGTAATTAACCGTCTGCTGCGGCCCTACCGTATGGTATATGTATACGAAAATTTTTGTCGTTGCACCAAATTGCAGTTTGTCAGTAATTTGAAAAGTTGCAGAGTTTTTGTGCCAAATGTCAGACGCTGCGCCCGTATGTCATATCTGGCCATAATTGTAAACTTCTTTTTTGTGCATTGTTGTAATGCCTGAAGTACTACTGCCATGCGCAGTCACTGTTGGCGTCAAAGTCGACGCCGCTGCCGCTGCCGATGACTTTGCTAAAGTTGTCAAGTGGCCGTTGATGTTTGAAATGTGTGTGTTTCGTGTGGCTTTGTCAATGTGTTGTTGTTGTGTTGTTGCTGCTGTTGTTGTAGTTGTCGTTGTTAGCTTTGTTGTTGCCTGCTAGTCAAAGTGTTTGGCTTTTTGGGGCCATTTAATTGCACAATAATTTGCAAACTCACACTCAAATAGGTTGCCTGCAACAGCAACAAATTGGTAAAATAAAATGCAGTCTGATGAATGTGAGCACTACAAAAATTTAATGACAATGCCGTAAACGCTCTTCGACAGGCTCCAAAAGCCCCTTTTAAGTGCGGCTCATATGTATATATGATAAATTAATATGCAAATGTGTGTTTAAACAATAATTATAATCTAATGATTAACTTAAAAGGGCGTCAAAGTTAACAGTCTATCCGGCTTTCTGAACTTTGGTCAAAACTCTTGGCACTTGGTGAGCGCAGAAAAACATGCAACAGCAATTGCAGCGCAGCAGCAGCAAAGCTTCTAAGCGTGCCTTAAGAAACTATGTAACACACACACACACGTACACACACACACACACACACACACACACACACACACACAGCATTTACTAACACAACGATGCCTGAAACTGGCTCGATCAAGTCGGGTGACAAGTTTGCGCTCGGCTTTGGGGGCTTCGGCCCTTGCGCGTTCGGGTGATCGTGCGCATAGAAGACCGACAGCCCTGTGCGGATAACGCTTAGTCTGCTGTCGGCGCTTCAACCGGATAGTAATCGGAAAAGAGCGTGAAGCCAGCCATAAAAGTTCGAAAAATCAAAGTGCTTCTCGTAGTTGCAGCTCGTGTTCTGCTCTGTCTCTCTCGTCGCGAAGGATTAAGAAAAGTGAGCAACGCGCGTTATTGTTCTCGAAAAGCATTTTACGCAAATTTTACTAAATTTATTCAAGTGTTTTGTGCTTTTGTGTTAACCAATTAAATTTGTGGAATATTCTTAGACAAGTAAGTGCAGTTAAGTAATATGACATTTGAATGTAAGCACGTCAAAGGAGTTAACTTTCGGAGTGCCTCATTGTATCTATGATTTGGCATGTGTTGAGAGTGTTTTGCTACTCAGATCGTTTAGAATGTATCTAAATAGTTTAATCTCCGGGTTTGCGGTTTCGTTACTCAAGCTGCTGCTATTTAGAGTCCGCGTAGAAGCTGATATAGAGTGCTAATTTATTTGTATGTCCTCAAGTGTTATGTTTTGTGTATTGTTCTTGGCAAATCGTTACTAAGACAAGTAGTACAAAAGCGCGTTAACTATAGAAGCTATTATTCAACGCCATATCTGCTGCCAATATGAGAAGACACATTTGTATGCCTTCTTAGACAAGTCATGGCAATAAATCTCCATTTGGAAAACCCAAAAGCGAGTTTTGAGCTATATTCCTGTTAAAAGCTTATATAAAGTACACATTTCTTAAGTGATTCTGCTGTGCGCTTAAAAGTGGCATATTTGATACACATCCGATTGATGCTCTATTACAGAAGCTGCTTACTTGTGGAATCATTGATAAAGTACATACATATCTATAAACGCATTTTAAGTACATTTGTCATTTATTTGGCAAGCTCATTTTCGGAGTTCCCAACAGAAGCACACATGCTTTTATTTACCAGCTTCAAACATTTTGCGAAACATTCTTCTTCTTGTGGAACTGCAGACCAGCGCTTTTAAGCCAAATGTTACATCATTTAGGAATGCAGCAACACAGCTTCGAACTCCACACACACACACAGAGACCTACTAGATAGATGTACTCTTTACAAGACCATACAAACTAAATATTGTATAAATAAATAAATACAGCGTACCAGCCAAAATAGACAACAAAAGACTCAAATCAACAAAATCAAAATATGAAGAAAAAAAAAAGAAAACCTTGATGTAGCTTAACTAAACTGCGCAAAGCCCTCTAGCCGAGACGAACCATTTAAACCTAATCATTAATAAGCCGCATCTTTCATGCAGATACTATGTGTGGCCCATATGTAAATTGGCGGCGATTGATCAATGTGCAGGCCCAACTTGACTCGACTTGTATCGACTTGTACGATCAAGCGCATCTTTGCTACAACGTTAAACAAGTTGTAGCTGTATCTGTAACTTTAGCTGCAGTTCCCCCCAAAAAAAAAAAAAAAACAAAAAAAAAGTGAAAAGAGCTGCCAATTTTCGGTTCACCTGCTGTTGGTTATATCATCTTCTGGTTTCCCCTTAGCCCTGAATTTTGCGTTACACTTTTGAGTTGATGTGAAAAACCGGCCAAGATTGTCTGCGCTGCATTGCCGAAAAGTGCTAAAAGTAAAAATACATAAAATCAAAAGACTTGACCAAACAGTTACCAATTTCTCATAATTCGTTCGCGGATGCCCTTCAAACAAAATATATATAATAAAATCATGACTGGGCAGGGCTCTGAACTGAACATTTGTTTATCTACGATTTTATTGTTGTTTTTGTCGCATTTGTTGTCGCTGGTTCACAATTAGTATATGACCGAGAGAGCTGCGTAATCTTCATAACTCTGCTCACAATTTGACTGCACATCCGTTCGCACATGGCATACCTTTTGCTAATATTTATGTTTATTAGTATTACCATTTTTGGGTGACACCGTCAACCTAGAGTAACTCCATAACTCCATTAACTAGCTGACATTAGCAATCTTGCTCTGCTCTGCCTAGTGTCAAATGTCATTTTAATTTTCAATCCAATTGGGGTCACATGCGTGGCCAGTCAGTCAGTCAGTCATTCAGTTAGTTAGTCGGTCACACCTTTAAGCAAAAGGTATTGTTGTTGTCTTGGGTGCGAGTTTCTTCATTTTCTTGCCCGACCGATTTTCAAGTGACTTATTTACTTAACAAGCCACGGTCGTCTATTTTGCCCAGGCCAAATTTAATAATAATGGCAAAGCAAACACATTTCTTAGACGTTGACTAAAAATTCAAGAAAAAATCTTAACAAAATTGTACCAACTTTGACACACCGAATAGCGCATATGCTCTTGAAGAGCTCTTGAAATAGTTTTTCAAGTAACACCTTTGATCTAAAACTTAAACAACGATGTTAACAGTCAAAAAACAACAATCTGTTTCAATCGCATCAAAAATACATATATACATACATAGCATACAAAATCAAGGTACTCTTACAAAAACTCTTTCTTATTTTGACGGAGCTGCGTGTGTTGCTCAGCGTCATTCCGCATAGTCGTACCAACTTTGCTGGGTTTCAAAACTCAGACAGCGTTTCCAACGGACTATCTAATACTGCTGTGAATATCTGGTCAATGGTGGTCCTACCAGGCCTTAAACCCCACTAAATGGCTTTAGTCTTTCACACTATACGCTCGATAGTGCATTGCATATGCAATAGAAAGAAGGCTGATATTATTGTTGTTAGCGCACACCGTTGGGTCACCCTTCATGAGAACAGGACTGGGAACACTAAGGTTCCAATTATCGGGCATGCTCTCATCTAGGCCTATACTGTAAAAGAGCTGGTGCATGCACCTTAATAACTTATTGCCGCCAGTCTTGAACAACTCTGCAGGCAGGTCATCTTTTCTTGAGCCGTTTGATTGCGACCCTGACTTCGTCATAGCTTATCGGCGTACTAAATCCTTCATTATTACTGCTCCTACACATCTCGATCTCCTCTCGCACGCGCTTTCCCTTCTCGCGTTTTTTACGTCTGAAAAGGCGCCTCTCCATCTTCCTCATATTTCGATAGTGATCTCGCACAGATCGCCTAACAGTCAACCGCAGGGTCCTAACGTCATTCCTGCTCCTGCACATATCTGTTAAAGATAGCAGTTTGCTAGAGAAGGGCACAGGCAAAGTTATTTTTTGGAATATTTCTTCGCACAATTCATTAAAACCTTTTAATCTCAATAAAAAACCTAATCTCGGAAGTAGCTTCACATTGAGAGTACAGTTTTCAAGATAAAAAGTTTAATTATATTTATAGATTTGTATCTCGCATTCGAAGTATCAATATTAGTTATCTTCCAATTCTAAAAAAGTAACGATGAAATTCCAAATTTTTCGTAACTTCCAAAAAATCGTATGCACTATAAATAACATTGTGATTTGCATTATTTACTGATTTTGAAACAAGCCGCCAAAAAGTAAGCAAAATGCAAAATAGTTTCCGTTTCTTTCCATTGTAATTTCTCTAAGAAGAACTTTCTACTTATTAAACTCTTAAAAAAATAGCATTACCTGCGAACTTTTTGCCAGCTTAAAGAGTTATCTTTGTAAGAGTAAAACAATAAAACTGAAGTTCTAGTGAAGGTCAACAAATTTTGCGCCCCGCAAATGTTGAGAAATATCTCAACTGAACAAATATCGTCTGAATGTAGTCAAGTTGTTTGTGCTATATGTGTTTCCCAAGCCGGAACTTAGGGGCTTTTGTTTGTGTTAAGCTTTTACTTAATTAAGAGCGCACATAAAAGATGAACGAAACGGATTCAAAGAACTGAAAATATTGGAGCGTTGAAGAGTTGATAATACAACTAAACGTTAACCCAACTTTCTTATGACATTTAATGATATTTTGTTTGATTTCTTAGCCTAATTTGGACATTTGAAAAATATCTTTGAGATTTACTAGTTCAGGAGCTACGCACTTGTAAAACCTACGAGTTAAGAATTTGCATTAAGCCTTTGGGACGATAAGTTTTTGCTGTGTTTTCTCTCTGGAAATTTTTACTTGGGGGTTTTCGAGGTCGCTGAGAACGATTATATCGGAATAATGAAATTTGCATTTCAAATATGGCGTATTTAAAATGCAAATGCCAATGACATAACTTTATGAAAAAAAAAATCGTAATTGATCTCTTGAAATCTTAAATTGAAGAATAAGAGTGGTACTAAATGATGTAACTGGAAAGACAGGCCCTCCAACCTGTTCATAGCCCCAAAAGTAGGAAAAAAATTTGAGTACATAACCTCAAATATCTCTAAACCCTCACATAATGGGCCATTTTCGAAATTGCCAAAAAGCTATAACTAGTAAAATAAGCAGAATTTGTTACTACTTTCTAACATTTCCAAATAGCTATCTCCAGAAGAGATAGAACATAAAGAAATGTTGCTGGAATGGAAACCAAATAGCGAGGGAACACTGGGAATCGAAACTAAATATCGTAATATTCCATGAAGACCTCTATTTCCTTTAGAAATTTGGTATACTTATTGACTTTTATCTTACTGTGTGTGTTTTTTGTATAACTTTTAATTATATGCTTACAAAAAAGTGAATGCAAATGATTTTATAAGCATTTGAATACTTGGTATTTACAAAGTGAATTGTAGAAATGCCTCCTACAAAATAACAACAAAGATAACCACAACAAAGATGATAATAACAATAATATTATTAACTGAATGAATATTAAAACAAAAAGTACCTACCCAAATTAGTCGTGGTGACTATCTTTAGTGGCTATAAATTATAGCCGTAGTTTTCCTATCGACAAGCTGATAATTTTTCCTTAGCTGAATGAGTAAAACTTAAAACTAAGGTTCATTAATAAGAAATTGCTTTTAAATAATAAGCTAATACGTATTAATGCTGACGCTGGTTATCAATAGCTTTGATTTGCAACGATCACTTAAGTTAGGATAATTATCAGCTATTGATTTAAGCAACATTTTTTAGTTACTAAAGCTTAAGTGCAGTCAGAATTGCAGTTAAACAAAAGACTTAGGCAACGAACTTTATACTTTGCGCGCCAAAGCGTCACATATTAACAAAACACCAATAAATGATTTGTTAATTAATTTAACTACCTTTTTATACATGCAAATCGTATCAGTCAAACCAAAAATAACACTTAAGCATAAGAGGCTCTTTAACGTTGTTGTTATTTGCTTTGGAGACCTGCCACAAAAAGAAAGATGAGCTGAGACCGCAAAGATTCGAGATTGAATTGCGAAAAACGCACCCGCAGCAAAACGCTTGAGCGCTCGATCAATCAAATGTGACACCCGGGTCAAGTAATCGATAGTTGTAATACTATATTTACTAGGGTGTTGCTGTAACTTGTATAGAACAGTGAAAATAACACATTAAAAGTGTCGGAGGGGTTGAACCAATATGCATTGTTTACCAGGAAGATATTTTCATTAAAAATTTGCTAAAAATTTTAATTCAAACGATTGTAGAGTTTAAGTTCTCATATTTAGTAATAATAGTGGTAGTAGTAATAATTCAAAAAACACATTCTTCTAATATTCATTTTTATTTAAATTTATAGGCAGGTCGATAATACTGTTCTAAATCAAAATTTTGTATTGTTTATACAATTAATAAAACTTGAGGAACTTGATGAAAATTTGTCACGTAACGTATGCCACGTCACGAATACCTTGAAGAAAAATAAAAACTAAAAGAAATTTTTCAAAAATACAATTATGAATATGTAGTAACGTTCGCCAAATTTGTCACGTAACGTATGTCACGTCACGAATGGCTTGAATAAAAAAAAGTAAAAGAAAAAAAAACAAAATTATGAATATGATGTAACGTTCGTCAAATTTGTCATGTATATCACGTCACGAATAATGTAATAGCTTAAATAAAAAATTGTAAGGAAATTTTCCAAAAATAAAATTATGTATGTGAAGTAACGTTAACTCCTACAGACAAAAAAAATCACTTTTATATTTTCTGTCGCGTATAACTTTTTGCTTACTAAGCAACTTAAGATTATTCCCACGACGGCTCATAGCTTTTAGACCAAAAAAAAAAAAAAATTGTTAAGTAAATATTATTTCTCAGTTGTAAAGATAATATGTGTATCTAAACTCTGACTTATTACTTTAAGCTAGGCTACTAAAGTGCTATTCAAAAAATAACAAGGCAAAAAGTACTGTGTGTCTTTCTTCATACTATACATACTGTACATAGTGGTACCGTGCGCGTGTCACGTGCGTACCAATTGAAACACTGTTTATTATAGCAAATGTCCATCGATTTACCATTAAGTTGAAATTTGTGCTCTCAACAAACAAAAAAAAACTTTCTGTCAGTGTAATTACATTTTATTTTATTTAGCAATGAATGTCATAATTCGTTCGGGAAAATAATTCTTCTTTTTTTTCTCCCCTTGCAAAGTATTTCATAATACTGTATTTATATATCGTACGTACTACTTAACTTCTTGCACGTTTTCAATTAGCATATCAATGTCTGTGTGATTAAATTACCGCATAGTCTCTTATTTTTTTTTGAAAATCCCCTCTAACAGTTATTGCATCGCCGGCTTGTACATTAGCGACTGTCACTTGCAAATCAAACTTACTCAATGACGTGAGAGTTTTAGCAATTGAAATGTAAAAATTGTTGTTCAGACGCTGAAAAGCTATAATTTTCTCATCCAGACTTGACGTGTGGTGAGCGGGTTAGAGAATACCACCTCAGCAGGTCAAAGCTTGTCGTATAAGGCGACTAACAATGACACTCGGTTTTTTCGAGACCAGTACCACGTAAAACCACAATTCCAATGAAAGAATGTATTTACATCAGGCCGTAACCCGATAACACGGGTTGTTAGTGCCAGTTAAGAAGAAGAAGACTTGACGTGTTGCTCTCTTCAACTCTTGTTCTCTAAGAAGCACTTTGAATCGCACTTTATCAAGGTGATATCAACGCATTAACTAATGCCAAATAGTTAAAACAAATAACTGGCATCAAAAAAAAAAACGTTTGGATCGCCACGAAAATCTGCATAAAGCATGCGCAGCGTCATATAAAGGTCTATAAATAAGCGACCCAAAACGACATTTTCGAAATACCTAACCATAATCATACAAAAATCCCAAGCACGCCCAGAGCACAGCATCCATCCAGTTCAACTCGATCAACTTTGCTCACGCTCATTTAAACATCGCATATTGATAGCTCCAAAATCCAAGAGAGATAAAGAGAGAAATCATTTCGGTTTGATTTCGTTTCGTTTCGTTTCCTCAAAACGTGCGATTGCGACCTTGATAGCGATTTTTAATGCGTTGCCTTTGGCCATCGTCTCCAACTTGGGCAGTCGGCATATAAACGTCAGTGACGTCGCAGCGCAGTCAGCGTCGCAGCAGCCTCTCTCTCTCCCTTTTCATATATTTTTCATTGACTGAACCGACAATTTATGCGACGCACTTGTCAATTTTTTTTGGTCTGTTGTTGCCTCGCATCTGCGTTTTTGTCATCGCCGTCGACATTGTTGTTGTTGCTGCGGTTGTTGGGGGTTTTCACGCTTTTAATGGGTGCACGTTCGTAGCACACGCAATGTGAAACCCATAACATATGCTTTTTTAGGAAATACCTCTACATCTTCTTCTTGACTGGCCATAACAACCCGTTACTGGGTTACGGACTGTTGTAAAGCTCTCCTCCAGGCACCTCCACTCGGTGATACCAAAGGTAGCCAGTGTGGTCACTACCTGGTCCTTCCAGCGGAGGCATGGTCAGTCGTTTCGTCGCCTACCTTCGACACTCGCATTAAAGCAGCAGCTTCTTATCCATACGCACAAGCCAGAGGAGCCGCTGGATCTCACTTCGCTTGACTATCGTAGAGCTCTTAGAGTTAGTCGTTGGCAGCGCCATAAAGCGAAACGGGAAGGATGAGCGTCTTGTAATGTGTTAGTTTCATCAGACGTGAGTGGTCTCTACTACTCATTTGCCCATTGAGACTAAAGTAAGATCTACTGGCAAGAGTGATTCTTTGCCTGGTCTCCATGCATACATCGTTTTTCATCGTGATAGACGAAATCTTTGACAACATCAAAATTATAGTTTTCATCATCAATCTGAGATTCCTTCCGCTGCGTATCACAACTTCTCTTATAATAGCCGTAGAAAAGGGTATATTATAAGAAGGTTGTGAACGCCACTTTGTTAGTTCGAAAACTTTCTTGAAGTTCAACCTGCCTCTGCTCTGACTTCCCAGTCTGCAAAGCTGGCTAGTTGGGGGCGCCAGCGCACACAACATTACTCAAAGATTATTGAGTTTTGTTGGCATACCGAGGTGCGTTGATAGCTACACAAGACTCTTCCCATTGCTGCCCGCCGCTCGTATTAGCAAATGGAAGGAGGACATGTAGCACCCCACGATTGCGAAGTAACATCCTCGAAATGCCCCCCATTAACGATTATAAATGTATATCTCAAGCATATCTTCTTGACTGACCATAGCAATCCGTTACCGGGCTACGGCCTAATGCAGCGCACTTCTCCAGGCGGCCCATATCATCTTCCATTGAGAGTAGTTTTACGCGATGGATCTCAAACCCCACACGGGAGGGCACAACGTGGACGTTATGCGTCAGCTTGTTTTAGATAGAGACAGTGATCAGGGACCGTCTTACCAGAACCCAAGCCCATCTCAAGTATATAGTCACTTACTCAGCAAGAAGTAGTTAGAACCTAAAGATTTGTGCAATATATGTAACAGGTAGAAGGAGGCGTAGCAGAACATAGGCTCCGTGTGTCCGTATTGTAACGTGTTTCTCAGAGACTATATTTTCCATAAGATGAGCGTTTTCCTGGAATAGAGCCAGTTTATCGATTCATGTCGATATCTTACCATCTTCCCCCGTGACAGACTTCGAACACTGGAGTTATGAGCATAAAAGTAATATTTGCCGCATAATAATCAACTTCCTAATAGGAAAACTTGTCAATTGAAACATCCCAATAGGAAAATGTTTACAGGCATATCGATCTTATGAAAAGAGACCTAAAAGTGGATACTTCCGTTACCATTTTACCGTATTTAGTGTTTATAAAGAAAAAGGGTACAGGGTATTCCACTGCCGGCCACGTTCTGACATAAAAAAAAAAGTATCTTAGAATTATAAAGTTTGAATCAAAACCAGCTTTAAATTCAAACATTACGCATTGTTAATCTATCTTGCCTGCTCTTAAATGCTCCAACCTCATGACAAACCAAATATGCCTTCTAATTGCTGATCGCAGAGTATATCAGGAAAATGAAATCGAAAGGCCGTTCAATGCTTCGATTGATGCTCTCATATATGGCCCATAAGGTCTATTATCAAAAATGAGCACAAACGTTCTTTGTAGAATCAAATTCTTAGCAAACATAATGAGCATTCAATAACAGAAATACATAAAATTACGCATACGCCATGTGCGCTGATTCTTAATATGGCGGTGAGTAAAGTGCGCGTCTTTTGTCAGTACTCGACGCGTGCCTAGAATATATGGCCAAACTATATGTAAATGTATATAACTAATACTTTATGGACAGTGACGTCAATGACAACGGACAACGTACACGCCAACACCTTTTACATATATTGTAATATATACCAAGTATTTGTTTAGTTTAGTTTTGTACGCACTATTGTAATGAAGCCGCTAATTAAAAGTCAAGTTGATTTGAATGTGAAACTAAAAAACGCTTCAAAGTGCGCCGTTCTATGCAAAACTAAGCAAATTTCAAGCTGTTGAACTCAGTTTAATTTGGTTGAATTTGGTTTTGGACAAAAAAACTGGTCGACGGATGCAAAAAAAAAGGCTTAATTTATATGAAGCACTCATCTTTATATACTAAGTATGTGTGTTTGACAGAATACATTTTTTGCTCACACTTGCACTTAGACTCAGTTTTAGTGATAATATCGAAGCAAATTATAAATTTCATATGCAAAGTAGCGCTGGCCATTTCTTCTTCTTGTTTTGCAAATGTTTATAAAAAGCGCTTAAAAATGTTTAAACATTGGCAGAACCCAGGACTAATTTGCATATAAATCAAATTACTAAGCACACACATACACACATGAGGTGACAAATATATATACATGTTTATATATATATATAGTTATATTCTGTGAGCATTATGCTAATACATATTCCGAAATCATATAAAGGCCTCCCGCAGGGCCTTCGCTTTGAGTATTAGAAGGCGTGTGCAGGCATTTGGCGTTTCCCAAGACTTGCGAAAATATAACTCGTTTTTTGATCATTATATAGAAAATCATAAAAGCCTTGTATAAACAGTGAAGGGTTCGTCACAACTTGAAAACCGTTAACAAAACTGTTTAAAATTCAAAATAAAAACTTCGCCCTATTGTATACAAAGAACATATTGGAGTAGCTACATATATTATATAGTTAGTTGCTATTTGCCAATATATGCTAAATATATGTTTTTAGTTCTCAAAGAACCGGTAACGTTTGTTTCTTTCGCTGTATCGTCTCTTGGCTTATGCAACTTTATTTTGGGTTCTTGATATTTTATATTAACAGGTTATATGAGCGAATCGCACCAAACCCGCTAAAATTGCAGCTATATAAATTTTAAAAGTATTCTGTTTCTATAATTAAATAACAGAAATATAATAAAAAGGTTTAAACACACTTCTATTTGCATAGAAAACTTGTTCAGCATTAGGTTGTTGGGAACAGCAAATATGTGAATTTTGTGTTATTTTATTTGTCATCAATATCGTTTTGTATACACTGATAGAAAAAGCGATCTAAAATTTTTGAAATCATGACCATCCGTTAACAATAGTCTGTTATGTCCGCTTTTTCTTGATCTATTGGCTATTCTTGGCAATTGGCATTGTTAAGACCGGCTTTCTTTTATTAAGAACGTGTTCGTCTTAATGGTTTATGGAATTAAGCGAATTTGTGGAATTAGGAATTCTTCTATCAACTATCAAATTGTTTATAAGCTTTGTCACAATCAGTCGGGTTCCATTGCATAGTTTTGGGGCATGAAGATTTCGTAACATTTTGATGGCAGAAACAACTTTAAGACGCAAATGATGAGCCGGCATACCAGGCAAGTCGAAAGAACTTAGGAATTCTACAGGAAAATTGAAGACTTCGTTTTTAACGCGATCGAATGACTTGAACGTACGCAATTCTCCTGGATATAACCTGTACACAAAGTGTAAAAGGGTATTATAGATTTGTGCAATGTATGTAACAGGCAGGAGCCCAAATGTTCCATAGGCAAAAATTATCAGGAGCAATAGTCGAGTTGATATAGCCATTTCAGTCTGTCTGTCTGTCCGTATTGTAACGTGTCTCTCAGACTATAAGAGTTATAGAATAAAAATTTTACTATAAGATGTGTATTTTCCCGGAAAAGGACAAGTTAATCGATTCATGTCGATATCTCACCCCTTCCACCATGAAAGATATTTGCGGTTTTACAGCCGCTCCATTGAATCTATAAACTCGAAAAAGACTTGCGTCGTGTTTATGTGCATTTATGTTTTAAAAATTATCGATATCGGATAAACACATCAAAAGTTATAGTCAAAAATAAGCTAATTTAACCCCCCTCGCCTATAAACTACTCCAAAATTCTACTACATGTAGATATGGATACATATGAGCTAGAGATACAAAATTTGGTGTGGAGACTCGTGTGAGCCAAATCATTAAAACTTTATACACCATTCATCATTACAAATCTCCCGCAATCGATTTACCTGAATTACTGCCGCACCCCGCAACATATTGATTTGAAAATTGAAACAAGTATTAATAAGTGTTTTTTATCTATATTTCAAAAGTCAACGACATTGACCCAAGAATACTGAAGGTATGGGCATACAAGTAATTTTTGCCCCATATTAACCAACATCCCAATAGGAAAACTTGTCAATTGGAACTTTCCACTAGGAAAATGCTTACAGTCATATTGAACTAGTAAAAAGAGACATAAAAGATGGATTAAGTGCTTATGGGGAAAAAAGGGTACAGTGTGTTCCACTGTCGGACACCGTCCCGACCGTCTGCATGAAATTTTTTTCTTTTGTGCTCTGTACTGAGCTTACAGCTCCCCTGTCAGTTTTATCTCAGACATAAACTTAACTGGCTTGCTTCATACGGGGTCGCTTCAGTCATCGAGATGTTGTGAGGCACATCATCTTGGCAAGACAGGGCATCCCACTCAGCTATTCAAGTTCAGCTTACTCAGATAGCCGTAAGCAGACCAGTCAGATTTGAAACAGAATTGTAATACTTTCTTGAACCTATATATGTTAAGTTAGAGGTTAAGGAGCCGAGGAAGTGTTTGGTGTGCCTGAGGCACTTATACAGTTCTTGTTTCGTCTTGTTTAAGGTTGTGTCATCCAATGCCGCAAAAAGGTTTTGTCAAGTCAAGGTGCTCGCGGCAGCGTTGCTTGCTAGTTTGTCCGCAAGTTCAAACAAAGAGTGTGTTTCGTAGTCCTAGAGGGTCTAGATTGATTGGGGTTTCCCAAACCAGCTTGGAGTTTATTCTAGTTCCTGCGGCCTGACTGTCTGATAGTATCGCTTATCTTGCATTATACAAAAGACGACTTTCAAGCTTCTTACTTGAATCACTTAGTGACTCGCAAGAAATGTGAAGATTGTTTGGGAGACAAAAGGCCATTTTGTCATTTTAAGTGCGCGGAAAGTTTTATGTGGGTGTGCATCCCTTCTGTCAATTATTCGTTCGCTTTTGTATGCATACAATTTACACCAAAAGTTATAAATAGACAGATGTAAGATCTTTGCTTTCCATTTGGCTTGGCCAGTGATGTGATAAGTTAATATGTCAAAAGGTGCTAAAAGAATTTCTCACCATTTGTCGGTCACTTCAGTTAAGTTGCGGATGTTTAAACTTCAGTTTAACGATTCGTGCAGCATGACTTTGTGGAAAATTAGTGAATTACAATTCGATATGCACATGCCTCGCGAAATCGGTTCAAGGTCATGAAAAGCTGAAGTGCATTTGCCGCAGAACTGGGGTAATAAATCTAAACATCGAGTAAGTTTCAATCTGTGCTTGATTTTTGTGAAACTTAAATAACAGATAGACAAAAGAAATAGGAAAAACGGCAATCAGCAATACACATTTTGAAATAAGTGACGACATGAAGTAGGTATACCTGATGCATGTATGTAATCATCACGTAGCACAGTAGCGAGTATAATTATTCGAACAGTCGAACAGTTTAAGGGCCTGCGTCTCACGTTTCGAGCTCACTTTCAAAGTGTGTTTCAAACGTCAAAAACGTCTGCTCTCTTTCGCTGCATAACTGTTGTGATCTAGCGTTTTCATAGTTTTTCAAAGTTATTTTAAGCAATCGATTAAAAATGGTTGAACACAAGTGTCTATCATTTCGAAACTAACTCTTAATACCTGAACCGGTGAAAACGATTTTATATAAACTAGTATTCGCCTTGTAGTCGACATTCGACGACTTAATACACGCGCGAAGAAAACACGAAATAACGACTTTTGTGTGTAAAAGGTTCGTTTTTTACTTCAAATCAATTTTTAAAAACTTACGCAACGTTTGCGGGTGAAACTTATATTCTGCAAGCCGCCAGCATTTTATCTTTCGAATGCCATAGTTTTCGCCTAAAAAAGTTGCGTTATTGAGAAGCAATCCGTACCACACTGAATTTTCGCTTAGCGTTTTTATATAAAGAAGTCGTCATTCAAGGACTTAATACATGCGCTCATAACCTGATTACAAAGAAGAGAAAAGTAAACACAAAATTACAACGTTCGTGTGTACAATGTATTTTGTTGTTGTTTTTTTTTACTTCAAATCAATTTTTACCAGACCAAAACTCAAAATATCCAGATGAAACTTATATCCTGGTCTTACCTGAAAACGTTGCGTTATTGGAAATTTATCGGTACCACACTAAATCTGAAGCAATTAGTTTTCGGCTTGAACTTAACGTTCAAAAAGCACCGAGCAACGAGTATACGAATAAATACTGCAACCACTGTAGCCATAAATTTGCTTTGTATAAAGGATTTCATAAGAAAATGACTACGCTTACAGCATTTTGCATGCTAAAAAAAGTAATAAACTATATTTTAATAATATGTGCGTGCAATTATTGCAGGCACTGTCGTTATGCCCAGACGCCTTTATTTACGCTAAAATATGCCAAGTCAGTGCCTTCAATGCCTTATGCGAAGGATTTATAGTTGTTGCAAGCTTCTGGCAAGTAATTTTTTACAACAACTCGATAATTATAAACTAAAAGAAAAAACACAAGAAAAAACTGAAGCCAAAAACGCGCCAAAAACGCGCCGAAAACGCGCACAGCATCACAACAGCAACAATAGCTTTTAAAGAACATGAAGGCAGCGGAAACAGGTTCCTATTCTTTGTGCTACTAAGTTGTTGTTCTCGATCTTTTCTTGGACTTTTGACAATAAATATTAAATTGCAGATTTATGCCTCTGTCCTTGAACTAGGCTGCTCCTAAACAACAACAACAAAACTGGGCAAAACCCAGCAAAAGGCAACTGGAAATCATAAGATCAATGGGTTTTAATGCGCTTATAAAATGATTTTAATCAATTTTATGGCCAACTCTAAACGGTAAATAAAATTTACAAATTTTGTTTATGCGGCATTTTGGAATAACAAATTTTTGCGCTTTGGCAAAAAAGTCGTGCAAATTTTGTTAGCTATGCAAAAATATATTACAGTTACAGAGCTAGGGTTAATGAACAGAACTTTGCATTTTGCAGTTTTTGTTTTTGTTGCTGTTGTTGTTGTTGTTGTTTTTTCCTGTCAATTCGTCGTTGGGTTAATATTAAACATTATATGCAAATAATTTAACGTATAATTATTGTTGCTCTTGGCGCACCCGCAATTTGGCGTTAGTTAGAAGCATGCGCCATTTTGTTTAGACTTCTAATTAACGGCATTCACACTGCACACACACACACACTCACACACACACACACACATGGGAGCGCATTTGTGCATCAAGGGCAGCACATGGTCAATATTTACAACACGAATTGCTAACTAGAAATAGCTGTTAATTAAAGCCATTTTTTGTTTTTGTTATATTTACAGTTAACAAAATGTCGGTCAGATTAAACGAGACGCAAACCATTGTTGACAAGATGGTCAACTTCTTTGTGGAGCATGAGGATCTGCGCACCAAGGTGATATGCAGTGCGCACAAACAAGCCACAAGTTTAACCCATTTCTTAACTATCATAGAGCTGGTTTCTCTCCAATGCGCCGGGTCCGCTTTTTATGATTCTTGGCGCCTATTTGTACTTCTGCCTGTATGCGGGTCCGCGTTATATGCGCGATCGCAAGCCCTATGAGCTGAAGAACACAATGCTCATCTATAATGCTGTCCAGGTGGTGCTCAGCTGGGTGTTGTTCTATGAGGGCTACAAGGGCGGCTGGGGCGGTCATTATAACTTCAAATGCGAACCGGTGACCCGTGACACAGATCCCATCTCAATGAGAGTGAGTCTATATATACGTGCTATGCTAAAAACGCATTTCATTTACGCTTACTTCTCTCTACAACTCTGCAGATGGCACGTGCCGTTTGGCTGTATTACATAGCCAAGATCACCGAGCTGCTGGACACCGTGTTCTTTGTGCTGCGCAAGAAACAGCGTCAAATTTCGTTTCTGCATCTGTATCATCATACACTGATGCCTGTGTGTGCCTTCATTGGCGTCAAGTACTTTGCTGGCGGTCATGGCACGCTTCTGGGCTTCATCAATTCCTTTATACACATTATTATGTACGCTTACTACTTGCTCTCGGCCATGGGTCCCAAGGTACAGAAGTATCTGTGGTGGAAGAAGTACATTACCATTCTGCAAATTGTAAGTATAATAATCTTTAGATATTGTAGGGACAGCGCAAATCTCGCCAAGAGCGCATATTCCTATTCTTCAATATAAGTTAGTTACATACACATGATTCCATATGCACTATTCAAGTGCATTATATACAAAGTTAGCAAAAGGAGGTTCAGCTTCCGCTAACCAAATAATCATGGTTCCAACTCAGTTTGGAATCACACATGTGAACGAATTCACATTTTAACAAATGTGTAAACCAAGACACCTGATAGCGCCGAGAGGAACTTTGAAAAAATATATACCACTCCTTGCGTACTACCGCGGAGAACGTTCTTGGTTTTCACAACGCACTGCTGAGGAACCAATGGTACGAACCGGAGTGTCGCGAAGCCACTGCACGCCGCCTATAGAAGAACCCTGCAGTCGGCTGCTACACGATCTGTGCGAGAACTTCATGTTCTTAATTGGCATTGGGGTTTTACAAGGTGGGTCCCAAACGCCTCTCGAAAGAATCTATTATAAGTCGCCCCTTACGACAAGCTTTGACCTGCTGAGGGGGTATTCTTTAACCCGCTCACCACAAGGGCAAATTTGTGCGAGATCACTATCGAGAAATGAGGAAAATGGAGAGACAATGGAACACTTCTCTGCCGTAGATAGATGACGGCGTGGACATACCGCCGCCTAGCCTTGACGAAGTCAGCGACTCAATCAAGCGTAGCGAAGCTGCTGCTGCTGCAGATGATCTGCCTGCAGAGTTATTCGCGACTGAGTTGGTAAGGTGCATGCACTAGCTCTTGTGCAAAATATGGATAGTTGAGAGAATGCCCAAAGATTGGAACCTTGGTGTTCCCTTCTTGGAAGAAGGGTGAACCTACGGTGTGCGCTAACGTTATCGATATCGATACCGCAGCCTTTGCCGCTATTAAAAGAGAATCTGTCAGGGTGAGTTTGGTTGTAAATGAGAGCAAGGGGATGTATATGCTCTTCGCGTGGAAGGACACAGCGGTTGGACTCTCAGATTGATGTTAAAAACTATGCTTTTGATGTTGTCAAGGATTTTGTCCACCTTGGCACCACCGTCACAATGAAGAACGATGTCAGCATGGGGATCAAGCGGAGAATCACTCTTGCCAATAGATGTTACTTGAGTAGTAGAGACCACTCTCGCCAGACGAAACTAGCATTTTGTAAGAGGCTCATCCTTCTAATTTGGTTGCGCTGAGGCATGAGCGGTGACGCAGCCTGATGGAAATGCCCAAGGAGTGGTTGAGCGGAAATGACTTCGTAAGATCTTTGGCCCTTTGGAAAAGCGAGTTCAAATCCATCTCCTTGAAGAAGCTCCTGCGCGAAATGTCTTCAATGCGGTTGTGGAAGAGAGGCGACGAAGGGGCAGTCTATGCTAGCTAGCTTTTGGTATCACCAATTGAGACCTATACATCAGGCTGTAACCCGGTAACTGGTTGTTATGGCCAGATAAGAAAAAGAAGAAGAAGGAACCCATTACAGTGAATCCATGATTTTTTAGTTTTCGAAAGACTTTGCTTCTAGCATTAAATAAAGGAATGTGGAAGCTGTGACGGAAGAAAAAATCGCACGGACTCACTCACATCGTGTAACAAGCACCTTACAATTCTGCTATTGTCATTCTTACAGACACACGTAACTATATACTAAGCTTTTTTCTCTTTTCTCTTTACCCGCGATTCGCCCTACAGAGTTTACCGGCATAAACCCGATAAACAAAGCGTACCACAAAATATAGAACTGTAGATACTTACATATGCCTAAACTAATCCAACTTTTTCTCTAATTTTCAGGTACAATTCTTGATCATCTTTGTGCACACACTGCAAATCCAGTTCCAACCCAGCTGCAACTTCCCCAAGTCCATTGCCGCGCTGCTCACCTTCAATGCCGCTCTCTTCACCTACATGTTCAGCTCTTTCTATGTTCATAACTACAAAAAGGAGGCCAAACAGGCAGCTCAGGCGGCACAGGCTAAGCTTGCAGCGAAACAGGAGTAGAGATATCCACTGTTGTGCCTTAAGATGGCTTTAAGCCGTTAGTTTGTTTTTTTCCAGTAGTTTCTATGTACATTTAATAGTAATAGTAGCCGTCTACCTAGTTACACTTACACTGTGAAGATTCCTTTCGAATTTGAAGCCAACTCACAAGTTCACTTGCAAAACACCAACACACACAAACGCACACACACAAACCCCTTAGAATAGCAATCATATGTACACTTCGGTCAAAATGGGAGTACAATGGAAATTACATTTTGTAGTTTGTAAGTTCTTTACATAGTATTTAGCGAATAAGTGGGGGCTTGTTGATGTATGGCTAGAAAGATCTTTGCACTTACTGTATTTGCATTGGAAAGTGTAATAGAACCAAATATTATAGTTTAGTTCAAATAGTTTTTATAGATTTTAAGACGAAAAATAACATCGAGTTTGTTTTTATTAAGTTCCATGAGTATTTAAGGCTTTAAAAGTGTCGACAAATAATGTTCTAGTGTGAGTTTAGATTTGATAGATTACAAGCTAAAGACACTCACTTGCCTCTTTTAGAAATTCGAAGTAATTCCAAAGCAGCTTGTAGTTTCGTGAAATTTTCTTTGTGATCAGTCGAATGAGTTATTTGTTGTTTGAATTAAATGCTATGGTATTTGATTAATCCAATTTGTACATTAAATGCAACAATAAATATATAAAATTTAAACAGACGACGTTTTCTTTTTTTAGTTTTTCAGAGATTGTGGCATAGTCATTACTCACAAGATATTTTTTCAACGCTTTTTTTTTAAGGACTACATATATTTTCTCCGAGGCTCAGAACACTCGACATTGGATAAACATGCAACTCTTCGTTGTTCATAACTGACGTCACCACCGAGCGAGAGGATGGGTTCTTCACATTGTTATGATGGCTCTGTTATCCACAGCCAGAGTGGTCAGGGACAAAGAGCCTAAAAATAAGAGAGTGGAATCCTGGACCGTTACCCAATTCAAAATTTTTTTTGGAAGAGCAACCACTTTTAGCACCATGGATTTCACTCTAAGTTCTAAGATGCTGTAAAACCGTTTTAATTAGGCAAAGAGAAGAAAGTTCCGTTGAGAGAATACTGCTAAAATTATTAAAATTAGAACAAATTACGCATAGCGTTACTCATTTAGAGCGTAGTTACTTGTGCACATATTTAAATATAAGGCTTAAATATTCCTTGTTTGGCGATTTGGAACATTGAACCTTAGTTGGCTAAGCAAATAGGGTGAATCCCAATTTAAGTTACGTAAAGCAAATTACTTCCGACATTACCATAATTATTCCAACAACTCAAGGTAGAGGTTCCTTCACAGAAAACCATTGATTTTTCAATTCTATCAGCTGACCTAGAAGACAAATGATATAGCATTACAAATTATTTATAAATTCATATTATTAAATATGTTATATATTACAAGTGTGCTAGATATTTCTTTTGACTGAATTTCAAACAAAAAGCCTACGTTAGATTTTACCAGAAATATATATCACGGCGTTGAAAATCTTTAATTAAAGATTGTGGCCAACTATTTTTTAAAGAGATCCATATAAAAAGTAAGGTCAATCACTATCTATATTTGTCTTTTTATGAGCTTGTGTGTATTGCTTTTCAAATTGTTGAATAAAATAAGTAGTATGTAATATAGTATTCTAAAATTAATTGCAGTTAAGTAAATGTAAAAATTTTCAAATATAGTCTTTCACATTTAATTAATTTTCAAAAATAAATTTGCTGCTTAAATTATGAAACAAAAACGTTGAATTGCGTATATTCATAATTGCGCGCCAACAAGAACAGTGCTGCCAATCGGATGCTTAGGATAATAGGCAGCACTTGATAGAAATAGCACAGCAAGCGGAACAGCTGAGCCAACTTATATTTGGCGTTTTACAACACTTTTTGTGTTGCGAATAAACTTTATTAAGGCAAAACCAGTTTCAAAATGTTAGTAACAAACAAGTGCACACAAACTGTATTGAACTTTCAAAAAGTTGCAAGATTGCTAAGCAATCAAGGTAACTTTAAAACCAAAGCCTATACACAATGGCTAACAAATGGCGCTGTAAGCCGAGCCGGTATACAACAAACAGCAAAATGGTCTGTGGGCCAGGGGCAGCGAATTGGCGGGTGCTGCTGGTGAGTAGCTGCTGTTAGTATAAAACCAAGTCTGAAACAGCTTTGATTACGCGCAGCAGCAGTAACAGCGACAGCGCAAGTTTTATTCTGTACACGACATCGACGCAAGAAGGTGTGGACCAACGGAGATTTTATAGTACTCAACAAAAGGCGACAGTCAAAAAAGCAAAAATGGTGGTAAGTGCACAAAAACCTGATTAAAACAGTTAAATTATCATATTTAACATTTGGCAAGATAAATACGAAGTTTCGTAGGTAAATCAACAAGTTATTTCCACGCTTATCGGCTTGACCCATTGGGGGGCCAAGACAGTTCAACTTTAGCGCCCCAAGGCCAGCGAAATCCACAGATTACGCATAGAACTTGTTGCATTTGTTTTCATACACTGTACGGAAAAGAAATATTTATTATAGATTTGTGCGTACGTATGAATTATCTACGCAATTCGAGGAGGCAAAGGCAATCTATATTGGTATAAGTGGCAGAGTTGTTCCCGTATATTTACATCCTGTAGCTTGTCTGTTAGGATATCTTCAAAAAGTTAAGTTTTATTGCAGTTTACAGTAGGAGAGGTCTCAAATTGGTAAATAATTGCCAATATTATTTGCAGCATTCGTTTTATCCTTTTTTTCACACAAGCACAGAATCAGCGTGCCTTACTGTTCCAATTCTCGACGGGATGTCTTTTATAATGTGTGGAATATAACCTTGTAGTCAGATTCAGTGCCCCTAACGGAAGCTGGGTTATAGGGACACTCGGTCAGATGAACATGTCTTCATTGAGTCAACAGGGTCGGTCATGTCTTTGCCTTTGTCTGTTACACACGTTGCTTAAATCTATAATACCCTTCATGCTATGGGTATAGCTTATAACAATTACGAAAGAAAATTCCTATCCGTGATTGTGGCAATGGGGAAAACCCCCAACTGTATCACTTCTAGTTTCAAATTACAAAGTGTTTTTGCTCTTTACAGGCACTTCTAACAGAACAAGAACGCTGTGATAAGCTACAGCCTTTGCTCGATGCTGGTTGGAAACTAGTCGAGGGTCGCGATGCTATACACAAGGAATTCATTTTAAAGGATTTCAATCAAGCCTTCAGTCTAATGGCAGGTGTGGCTTTGTTAGCCGAGAAAATTAACCATCACCCAGAGTGGTTTAATTGCTACAATAAAATACAAGTAACACTCGCCACACACGACGTTGGTGGTCTGAGCAGCCAGGACATACGCATGGCCACATATTTTGAATCGCAAGTTAAATTGTTACATTAATATGAGAAATAAAAATTCGTCTGTTTGTATATTATACTATATTATGTATTCTCGTATATTAGTAAATAAATACTTAAATCAAAGTAGACTTACTTAGAATTTTGTAATCAGCCTCCGCCAAAACATCTGGCGAAGTCTCATCTGTGATAAAGCCCAGTTTTTTAAAGAACGTTATTGAGTTTTCATTATTATTTAAAACTGTTAGCATAATTTTCTCCAATTGCCAATGGCGAGCACAAGACTCAAGCGCCTGCATTATAAACTTGCCCAAGCCTTTGCGCTGGTACTCAGCTAACACTTGCATTTCATAGCTATTAATATAAACAATTATATGGTTATATAGAGCATAAATGATAAATTACGACACTTACCAGTAAAGCACACAATCGCCATCGTCCATATCAAAGCGAAACATGGCATAAGCCACCGGCTGCTTTTCTTTATTATGTGCCACCAGAAAACGTGCCCAGTTTTTATTTAGCTCGGCCTGCTTAATTTTTGGCTGCCAGCCCCTTTGTAATTTCTTATAAAAGGGCCCAACATTTTGTTCCGCCAACTTAAAGGTCCATTTCAGTGTTTTGGCATCCATATCGGTCTTGGCGCGACAGTAGAGTTTGAACTCCTCGCCAGAGGGTGATGTGTAACTATCGTGTGGTATGGTTTCCAGTGGATTCTTGGCGCGAGCTGCTGCCTCAATAAATTTTTGCTTTGCTGCAGCGCTGGGTTCCTCTCTAGTGGACATTTTGTGTTAATTATTTAATTTAAAATGAAAGAATTGCAGCTATATGGCATATATGCTATTAAAAAAGCGGGAACAGCAGTAGCAATGCTGCCAAGTCATAAATAATAGCAGTGCATTCTGAATGGCAGCGCTGTTAAGAGGAAGCACAGCGAGTGCAAACAGCTGTTTAACGCTGACGACAACAAATAATTTGTTATTCTCAACACACAAAACTTGCTTTTTGTAAAAACTTAGCTGTATAATTTAAAGCTTAAATTTTCTTCATCACAAGTAAGCGGAGTAAACAATCACGATGTCCGACTTAATATATATGTTTTATAAACTCTTTGCACATCAGCTACAATGTTCAAAAAAAAAACTAAAGCGCCCATTGCTGCGCCACCCTCGGCGCCCAGCTTAGCAGAGATTTTGGCAGATTTGGAAACATTTGAAATTTACCAGCCAGCGCTGCCAACAACAACACACACGAGCTCCAATGCAGAATTAGAGCACACTTTACTCACAGAGCCTGAAAACTTACCACTTGAAACTTGGTGGCAAATATTTGATGAATATGAACGAAAGATTGGAAAACTTAATGATGTGGACAGCAATATAGACGAGCAAAGAAGGCAGCTAAAAGCCTGCCAGGACAAGTTGGAAAAAAAAGCCAAAACGCTTCGAGAGGGCATTGAAGAACAGCAGGCGCTAGTTAAAGAAGTAATTAATTAGAAATATTTTTATGTGCTTTGTAATAAATTGGTGTCAAGTGAAATTGTGCATATACGAACCCATAGTATAAGAATACTTATATTATTATTATTATACTATGATACAAACACAACTTACTAGTCAACTCCGTCGATCATTGACGTGGTTTTTACTTATAATCCGGAGAAAATGTAGCCAAAACGGTTTGATATCGATTTCAAAAGCCATATCAACATAATCAACAATAGTTCAAAAACGCTCAATTTTTTTGAGACCTGAAAAACTGTGACACATGAAGCTTTTCTTATCGGATCAATTCGCGAAATATAAATGCAAAAAATATGTCAACTGTCAACCGGGAAAACTTCCTATATATTAGTTATAGTCAAATCTTATTATTTATTTAGTTTTCTTCCCTTTTTATAATAAAGCAATAGTCATTCAACAATTGCAGATTGATATGTGAAAACATTATTTATGCCAAATTTTATTCATGTCAAATTCAAGCTGTTATTTTCAGTCTATATCTCGTCAATGGATATCAAATTTCCAGGTATCGGGGCAATTGTCGCGCATCGCCAACATAAAAAGGTATAATGGTATAATAAAACAGCTACTATTGATATAAAATACTCATGTCACTTAATTTGCCAACACTTCTCGCGCTTACAGCAATTTTCTATGCTACTCAAGTGCACAAAAGTTGGCAGTTTTTTTAATTTAAATTTTCACCCATCTGGCAACTCACTTAGTATACCCAGCTTAACAGCTTCAAAACTATCGATACCTACATTGCAGCCGTTTCGGAAGCGTAATAAAACATTGTTTAATTTTATTCTCCAAAACGCATGCATAAAAATGCCAGTGAATTATTAAATATTGAGTATGTGTCATAACTAAAACATTAAACTAAGTCAAAATGCCTAAGCCCCATTGAATAGCAAAGGATTTTGGGAGCGTGAATAAGCCAAAAGAGAAACAGGTTTTCGGGCCATAAAAAAAAGTTGGCTGGCTTACCATTTACGCCAATACGAGTAGCAGCAGTCAGCAGCGCGTTAAAGGCAAAACAACAACAGCGAGCGGAGGTCGATTGTTTTGTGTGTGTTGTTGTTTTATTATAATATTTTTACAATTTGCAAGTGAGTTAGTAAAATCCAATTAAAAAAAAAATGCCAAACAATAATAGAATTGGTTTGCTTGTGATAATTTGTGGATAAAAATACCATAGCATTGGGGGCTAATTGAATTGTGCGAATTTTAATTTGTTAAAGAAGAAAAAAAACTAACAGCAACAGAGGCAGCAGCAACAGCAACAACAGCAACAACAACAGCGAGCAGCGAGTAACAAACAGTAGCAGCAGCTGGAGAGTTGGCTTAAAGCTCAGGCCATAAGAATATACACACACGCTTACATACATACACAAAGCGTAAGAAAAATATACACAGCAAAATAAGCAATTATTATCCAATTAAACGCTTGTCAATAGTGAAAAAAGTGCATTTACAACGCTAAGCCTTTGCAATAGCGCTTAGCAAGGAAATGTGTACAAAAGAAAATCAAGCAGCGATAGTCGTCGACTAACAGTAATTTTCACGGGCACACAATACACATACACGTATGTATGTATGTATGCAAGTGTGTGTGTGTGTGTGTGCATGTCGATGAGCTTTGGTATGAGTGCCATGTTTACGTGCTGCTTGGAATCGTTTATGTGTGTGAAAAAAGTGCTAATGAGATGCTGATGCTGTGCTGCTTCTTATACGCTGTTGTTGCTGTTGCTGTTACCATTTATGCAAAAGACGTAAAAATTTTGAACAAAAGATTTATATTATTGAGCGGACTTGCGAATTCCGCTTGTGTGAACTCACACCAAAAGGTGAAAGCAACTTTGGCTTCTATCTTAATTTTTTTAAATGCAATTCTTTGTGGGCGTTAAAACAGACAATAAATTGCGACGCCATATAAGAATAACCGTTATACTCAGTGCAGCCAATTTCGTGCAATCAGCTGCGACTCATTGTAATTTTTTGCGCTCTATACAATTATGGGCCATCATAACGATCAGTATCAAAATTTTAGTTCGAAGCCAGAGACATTCGTACAGGATCATTCATTCGAGTGATGGAAAGAATGTTGTTGTTCGAGTTAATCAATGGAACATTGCGAACTTCAAATCAACGAACAAATACGACGATGGGAGTCGAAGGCTCCTAAATTTAAAGATCATTTTCAAAAGTTAAAAAAAAATCCTTCATTCCAGTGATGCAAAGAATGTTGTTGTTCGAGTTAATCAATGGAACATTGCGAACTTCAAATCAACGAACAAATACGACGATGGGAGTCGAAGGCTCCTAAATTTAAAGATCATTTTCAAAAGTTAAAAAAAATCCTTCATTCCAGTGATGCAAAGAATGTTGTTGTTCGAGTTAATCAATGGAACATTGCGAACTTCAAATCAACGAACAAATACGACGATGGGAGTCAAAGGCTCCTAAATTTAAATATCATTTTCAATTCTTAGCTTAGGATTAGAATTTCTCCACGAACTCATTTGAAACAATATTATAAACAATTGCGCGTCGGAAATCCAGAAAGAAACCGTTCGAGTAATATCTTCTTCTTAACTGGCCATAACAACCCGTTATCGGGCTACGGCCTGACGTAAATACATTCTTTTAATGGAATTGTGGTTTTACGTGGTGGGTACCGAACCCTACGCACAACCTTTTTAAGGTCTGGGATGACTCTACTGGTCTCAAAAGAATCCAGTGTCATTGTTAGTCCCCTCATACGATAAGCTTTGACCTGCTGAGGTTGTATTCTCTAACCCGCTCACCACACGGGTCGTTCGATTAATATAAGCCCGAGTATTAAAATTAACAAGTTGTATCTCCCAGAAATGGGTACCAAATTCCTCCCCTATCATATCAAACCTTGTACTGATATTTACATTTTCGGGGAAAATATATAGGGTATTCAACTATCGTACAACGCTCCAACTGTCTGTATCATATCTTTTTTTTCTCTTACAGTTCTGCAATGCCACAGACTTGCGCCTCTGACTGTGCAATTTCTTATTAGCGAATGCTGTCAATTCTTATTGCAGAATTACGGCACACCATGCATCATCAACAACAACAACAACAGCAATAATGTGAGACGCCGGGGCAAGCAAGGGTTAACTTACACTAGCATTGCAACCTAGAACTAGTTAGGTTTCCACACACATATACACACGCCAGCAAAATGAGCTGGTTAGTTGCGCTCCTGTTGCTGCTCATGGCTCACAGTGAGCTCTTGGCTAACCCCACACCGCTCAAACTGCCAGGTAAATATAGTATATAACAATGGCCAAATACGTGAATTTAATTTATTTGTTAAAACTCTTTGTTCAGGCTACACACATAAACTTACGCCATATATCAAACACTGGGAAGCGGCAAACTTTGATCGCGCTGTGCTTCAGGCTGCGCAACTCAGACATATCGAACAGGCACGCACGCGCCGGAAACGTCAGACGGCGTCCACAACGACAACGACTCCAGCGTCGATGTTGGCGTCAAATGGCTTGGCGCATATAATACGCCTGAATTTCTCGGCTCATGACAGGTGGGTGTGATGAGTACCACTTGAATATGTATGCAAGTATTTGACAACTTTTTATTTTATGACTTGCAGAGACTTTCGCCTGGTGTTGCGTCAGCAACCGCACTCTGTGTTTGCGCACGACGTGGAAATCGAGAACACACTTGGACCCATTGATTATGATGTCTCACGCATTTATACAGGCACATTGGAGGATGATGATGAAGCCCATGTGCAGGCAATACTAACCAGTGATAATTTGTTGGATGGCACTATTGAAACCAATGCTGAACATTACTATATAGAGCCATCGCAACGTTACTCAAAACAGCTAGCCGAGAGCGGTGTGCATAGTATAGTTTATAAATTAAGTGATGTAAATATGCAACAGCAGGGCTTTGGTGGTAGGGGACTAGCTCCACAGCCCCTGCCTAGCAAAACACACTGTGCCAGCGAGCGTCTGCGGCGCAAGCGCTGGCTGCCGGATGAGGTTAGTACACAGAAACTCTTTAGTTTTATTTTAAAAATCTAATATTATTTCCTTGAACAGCTCGCCATGGCTGACAGTCCCACCTCGGAGAATCGCAATCCACCATTGCCACTGGACCTGGAAGTGCCCTACAACGATGATTTTCGTGTACTTGCTTCAGCGGAGGAGAAGCATCCTGATACAACTGGAAAAACAAGCACAACAACAACGACGCGAACAACTGAAAGTTTTCTGGCTACGTTGACTAAGCCCACGCAAAATCGCAATATACTTGTAAATAATTATAATCCCTCCAGTGCTGCTGATGGTAGCAGAAGCTATAGCAATAACAACAATGGTAACAGCAACTTCAACAACAATAATAATGTGCGAAAGCTTTATACCAAGCATAAGAACATTATTGTGAGCACTTACAATCGACCAATTGAGCCAGACTTTGGTACCCCTTACGAGGAGCGCAATTCTACGAATAACAATAATAATAACTTGCCAAATAATTTTTTTAACTCCAATTGGACAACCCTCTTCATGGGAGCTGGCTCAGAAAATGCCAACGATCGACCGAGCCACAAAACTCACGTGGAAATAATAACCAAAAATGGCTCTACCAAAAAACCCAATATTATTGTTAACAATTACAATCCAGAGATCATTTTTGCGCCCAATCCGCATAATCCCAACTTTAACAGCATGTTAATGACAAATTTGCTGAGCGGACGTGGACACGATGGCCTAGGCGGCGACATACACAGCTCACCACGCTTGCTTTACGATCGCAAGACAACGTGCATGCTTTATCTGCAGGCCGACCACACGTTCTTTCAAAAAATGGGGTCTGACGAGGCCTCTATTGAGGCCATAACACGGCATGTGCAGAGAGCTAATTCAATTTATCGCAATACAGATTTTAACAATGATGGCAAACCGGACAATATTACCTTTATGATAAAGCGTATCAAGGTACATAATATGAATGCAATGAAAGATCCAAGTTATAGATTTCCTGGAAATTATGGTGTGGAAAAGTTCCTGGAGCTTTTCTCAGGTTGGTAGCTTAAATGTAGTGTAGTGTTCTTATCTTAGAGCTATCCTTACATTATTGGAATGGATTTTGTTAAAGATCACATAATTAGAATCTGAATTATTAGAATCATTTTAAAACGAATTTAATTACAGAGGAGGACTATGATGCATTTTGCTTAGCCTACATGTTTACCTACCGCGACTTTGAGATGGGCACTTTGGGCCTAGCTTGGACAGGTGATCTAAAAAATGCCGGTGGCGTTTGCGAGAAGAATGGACATTATCGTGGTTCACTCAAGTCCCTGAACACTGGCATTGTGACGCTGCTAAATTACGGCAAACACGTGCCGCCAGCTGTCTCACATGTTACACTTGCGCATGAAATTGGCCACAACTTTGGTTCACCGGTAAGCTACATTCTGTATGTACGTCGATAGTGTCATAAACATATTTTACAATCCTTCCAGCACGATCCGGAGAGTTGCACGCCCGGTGGCGAAGACGGCAACTTTATCATGTTTGCTCGCGCCACTTCAGGCGATAAAAAGAACAACAACAAATTTAGCTCCTGTTCCTTAAAGTCCATCGAGCCTGTGCTTAATGCCAAAGCGCGTAGTGCCAAGGGCTGTTTTACTGAGCCACAATCCTCCATTTGTGGCAACGGTGTAGTCGAGCCCGGAGAAGAGTGTGATTGCGGTTGGGAGGAGGATTGCAAGGACGCATGCTGCTTTCCCATGTCGCGGCAGACGCGCATAGATGAAACACCTTGCACACTGACGCCCCATGCACGATGCAGTCCCTCACAGGGTCCATGCTGCACTACAGACTGCAAGCTCAAGTTTGGTGACAAATGTCGCGATGACAATGGTTGCCGTGATCCCTCCTTCTGCGATGGACGTGTGCCGCAGTGTCCACCCTCGGTGAACAAGCCAAACAAGACAATATGCAACAAGGAGTTTGTATGTTATATGGGCGACTGCACGGGCAGCATTTGCCTGGCTTATGGGCTGGAATCGTGTCAATGCATACCTGGACCTAAAGACGATCGCATCAAGTCCTGTGAGCTATGTTGCAAGCTGCCTGGCGAGGATAATCTCTGCCGAAGTTCCTTTGAGTGGAACGAAGCGCCATTCGATGTGCCAGATATGTACTCCAAGCCGGGTACTCCATGTAATGATTACAATGGGTAAGTTTGAGTAAAGACAATGCAATTTTTAGCTTTAAAACCTCAATTTTCTCGTAATTTTAGTTATTGCGACGTTTTTCAAAAATGCCGCGAAGTGGATCCTTCGGGTCCTTTGGCCACGCTGCGCAAACTGCTGCTTTCAGAGGAAAGTATTGCTACATTTAAGAAATGGGTGCAACACAATTGGTATACAGTGGTTTTAGCTGCCATAGGCGTTGTCGTGTTGTTGGTAAGTTATAATTTTTGGCTTTTATGCAGGGAATCAAAGCGCAACTTAAGTTGTTTATTTTTAATTTTACTACGGGTCCCTATATTGTTTCAATGACCCAAGAAGTAAGATAATGCATTTCGGTAAACGGTATCCCGTCCTGTTTCGCTCTGATTCCCTACTATTATATTATAATATTAAATTAAATAAGCTTTGACTTATGCGACGCATCAAGCTGTTACGTATTGTTACAAATATGATAAGGGACGAGCATGAGGCAAAACAGAATGCCTTGGGTGAGCCTTTCAAGCATTCAAAAGTTCTCTCAATAATAATAATGCGTGCATTTGTATATCTGTTAACTGCTTGGTAAATTTGAATCTCTAGAGTTGGATTCATACATACACAACCATTATGATATATAACTTTCCCCATTCCCTCATTGTTATAACCTTCCAACTAAATCTACATTTTTCTTCGCCTCCTCAGATACTGTGCATAAAACTGCTGGCGAAACGCTCCAATCTGAAGCTTAAGTCTGTCACTATTATACATAGCGCCACTACGGAGACAGTTCGTCTGCCGGAGAATAATAACGGAGTGATTGTTCATACGGCAGTGCGCACTAAAGTGCCATTTAAAAAGAAAGTGCGCGGTGAGCGTTCCACCAGCAAAAACGCGACCAAGTCAAAGAAGTCCGGCAAGGTAACATCTGGAACCACTGGAGCAACAGCTCGCGCTAAGAGTAGTGCTCCAACAACTACAACAATAGCAGTGCCAAGCAAAAACAGTGCCAATGCGGAACCAAAAAAGCCAGTGCGTGCTCAAGCAGCTTTCCAAAAGAAAAAAACAAACGCTGGAGCAGCCAACACTACGGCGGCCAATACAACGGAAGACGAGTCAAAGAAAAATAAAAAGTTGGGTAAGCACATCAAAGAAATCATCGATTACTCCCATCGCAATGCAGCAGACGATGCGGAGTCGAATCTTTCGACTAGCAACAACCATACAAACACCTTTGGTAAGGTGCAAAAATGGCTACTGGAGTCACCCATAGTAGCTCAACCATTGTCACATATTGAGCACAACTCCAAGGTGCGCAAAGTAATAAGCAAATCGCAGTCCACGCCAGAGCGCCTTGTGCAAAAGACGCCTCAAAAGACCAAGTCAATGGGTAACCTGTCTAATGAAAAAGTGAAGCTGCAAGTGGTCTACAAACCGCCCTTCAAGTTCTCGCTGCGTTTGTCCAAAAAGCCCAAGGTGAAAACACATGTGGTAGGCGTTAATAGACCTAAGCGTGGTCAACAGAATGCCATTCGCAGCTCTGGGCAGAATCAACAACTGGGAAAGGACACCAAAAGCCTGTACCCAGAACGTACAAAGCGAAATGCGCTTTTATTGTGCAATGAAAATGAGGATGATAACCAAATACTCACGCTGAATGAGCCGAATTATGAAACTCTTAAACCCACACGTTCAAGCGAGCATTGCTATGAGAACGTGGAGCTGCCGGGCACAACTAGTACCGCAGCTCTGGAAGCCGATGCCAAGCCCACAACATTAAAATCCAGTAGCAGCAGCAAGATTGCGCCCAGCAGCAGTCGCAACAGCATTGAGTCCAATAAACCAACTGGCCCTTCGCAACGTAGCAGCAGTAGCTCCTATAGACGCTCCAACTCGTTATCCACGCACAATCCCTTTGCCGTGGCGCCGCGTCGCAGCTCCAGTAAGCCCAAGACAGAGGCACAGTCTGGTGGCTCAGTGAATCTTACACGTAATTATGGCAGCACGCAGAACCTCATTAATCTTAGTCAAAACATGGCTAAGTCCAAGAAACGCAGCAGCTTGAATCTCAAATCAAATGCTACTAAAAATGGCAAGGATCCGCCCATTCAAACTACAGGCGCAGCAGCGCCACAACGTCGTTCGAATTCCAATGTGAACCTGCGACGTGACAGCTCGGCATCAACGCATACAGCTCCGAGTGGAGCACTTCCCGTGCCTCCAACGCGCACAGCACGCAATAGTTTCAGCAATATACCACGCGCCAGTCTGAATGGCAGTGGCAACACTACAGCTGCAATGGCAGCACCTAGTTTCTCGCGTCAATCATCCAGCAGCACAGCCACGACGTCCTCCAGTGGCACAACAACAGGACATGCTATTGCAATAACGGCATCAGCAGCACATCCGCCCCTGCAGCAATCTGCTTCAACGAGCGCTGTACCACAGCGTAGACCACCCGCCCAGCCCGTACGTCGCAGTATGCATAATTTTAGATCACGATCTACGGCGGCACCAGCAGCGGTTGCTGCACCAACGGCAACGCTGGATAATGAGCTTCCTTCGGATCTTGAGGTTGTTGTTTCTGATATTGAGAACCTGGTTAGCTAAAAGTGCGCCCAGCGATCTATGTTTTCAAGCAACCAATAACCAACCAAGTGAAAGTGATAAGTCTTAAAGTTAGTTTTACGTCGCATAGGTTTACATACATATATAGCATATGGAATGGTATATATGTAATCTACACTGCCTTAAACTTGCCGTTTCTGCTGAATTTGTAAATGCCACGCCCAGATAAGCCACCCCGAAACACGCAAAGCATCCCCACCACCCGCCATACACACACACACACAAGCACACAAGCACACAACGAACAACGATCTACGTCGAAACTGTTATTAAACTCGCGCTTACGCCTGCTCGCCACAACTCACCATCCTTACCGCCACCGCACATTGTACCTTTTACTATTGACTGTTTACTATTATATTGGCTTTAAAGCTATTCGGTATCTGTAACTGAATCCAATGCTTAATACACTGTACAGCACAGATTTTTAAAAGTATTTTGCTCCTGACTTTGCTTAAGCTTGTTTTCATGGAATTTTTGCCATAAAAGGCTAATGCTTTCATTTGATCCTGCCATTAGACAAAATAGAAATGTTGATAATAGGCGACAAACCCTGCATGTCAATAAATCCTGATGTTCATTTTATAGTTTCGACGGCCTGAAAATCTGACCTAATTTTGAATTTGCATTTATTGATTTTCCAGGCCAATCGGCACGTATTTTAAGGTCTACACCTTTATTATAACCTATTTTTAAACAGGTAGTTACTAGTCCTCTAGGAACTTAAATTGCTGGTAGTTGTTTGGTCATTTCTTGAGAAATGTTCGAATTTAATAGAGCATAAATATTCCAAGTCTTTTACAATATGTTGTATTTGGTGAGAGAACAGCTTTTATCCTAGTTTTTGTCGCATAGGTCAAGCCCTTGTTATAGTTACTAATAAGGTGTTTGTCAGGGCTGCTGACCGGATGTCCGGATTTGTTTGTATGATGAATCGAATCAATATTCACAATTAGTTCAGTATGTTCTAGAAACTTAAACTAAAATCGATCCATAAACATCGAACCCGTAGACTGAACCTCATAAGAAATTTCAGGGCTTTGCAGCACTTATTAGTATAGGTTATTAGATACGCGATTCATTTTTTGTTGAAGGGAATTGTTTGAATCAGTCAGTAAATAAGAAATATTGCTAGAAATCAATGGAAAATGGGTCACTGTGAAAGTCCGTGCATGTAGATGCTTCACATATTTGAATACCATAGATCAGATCATCGTTTAACTATGATATTGTATGAGTCGCCTCAGGCCCAAGACTAAAAGTTTTTAGTTAGGCTTACATTGTATCTTAAGATTATTAAATAATTACATTATATTCATGAAAGAATTAGCAGCTCATTAAAAATTTTACAGAAATAAGTTTAAGCCAAGTTTGGAAACAATATGCGTGTTGTACTGTGTTTTTGTTACGTTTTTACTTTCTATTTCAAAGCAGTATTATGTAAGCATTAACTTATGGTTTTTGTGTTAATTCTTTTAATTACTTTTTCACACTTAGCAGACACTCATCTTAACTATGCCACACACAAACAATACAAGGTGCTATTTAGATAAAGAGGAAAAAAATATTTAAAAATTGCATAACTTTTTAAACTCATGTATGTATATTTTCCAAGATACAAATGCAAAGATATATAGTTTAAAAGTGTAGGAAGTAGGCAGCAAGGGATAGTTGCAAATTGTTTAGCGAATTAACCAACGATAACTGTCAATGAATCAAAAGCAAATTGCATCGAAAGTAGTTTTTAGTAGTTGCAGCAAAGAATCAATTAAGATCCTTTAAGCATTTTTAGCAGTTGCCTTCCAAAAACACTTAAGCCAAAGGCGCTGTAGATATGAAAAGCAAGCATTTAGACACACACATAGCACACAGAAAGAAAACTAGAGCTAAATACCTGCGCCACTTTTAGTAGTAGTGTATATAGAACTCATAAGAATTATAATTTTGATATGCAAATTATGATAATAGCAAGAAAATCACTTAATTAATATATGTATACATATAGTCACATAACGTATCGCAAATCACAAACGAACAAAGTAAACGGCTAACGAATTAACACAACTATTACGCTACTAAACCAATACTAACAATATAGGCTAAGTGAATCCAAGTGAATAACTAATGATATTTGTAGCTATTAAATATATGTAGGATAACTGCATGGGTATTATATACATACTATTCATACCCTGTACACATAGTGTACAAGGGTATTATAGATTTGTGCAATGTATGTAACAGGCAGAAGGAGGCGTGGCACACCATAAGTTCCATGTGCAAACAGTCTTATCATTGACTCGGGTAGTGATTCGACCATGTCCGTCCGTCTGTCCGTATAAGGGGATAGATCTCCGAGACCATAAGAGCTAGACACACAAAAATTTACCAAAAGATGAGCGTACACTCATGTAAAATGAGTCCCCCGTGACAGATTTTTGATTTTTCATTGAGTCTATCAACTCGAAACTCCTCAGAGATGTGCGTCGTGTTAATGTGCATCTATGTTCCAAAAATGATCGAGATCGGATAAATACATCAAAAGTTAAAGTAAAAAATATGCTAATTTCAACTGCTTCAAAATTGCACTGCATGTTGATATGGATACATGTGAGCTAGAGTTACAAAATTTGGTGTGGGTCGTGTGACCCTAATCGTTAAAACTGCATCCACCTTTTTTCAATGGGACCCACATTCCCCCGTAATCGATTTACCTTAATTACTGCCACACCCTCCAATTATTGATTTGAAAATTGCCACAGACATTTATAAATGTATTTTTGATCTATGTTACAAAATTCAACGACATTGGCCCAAGTATACTGGAGTTTTGGGTATAAAAGTAATTTTTGCCAACTTCCCAATAGGAAAACTTTACAGGCATATCGATCTTATGAAAAGAGATATAAAAGTGGAAACTTCCGTTTCCATTTTACCGTATTTAGTGTTTATAAAGAAAAAGGGTACAGGGTATTCCACTGGCACCGTCCCGACTGTCTGCATCAAATTTTTTTCTGCTTTTGGGGCTTGCAATATGTTAAGTTAAACGTTTGAATATAGTTTGAATGTATACATTTGCAACGAAATCACTTTAAATGACACATATCTCAAGATATGAACTTCATTCCGAAGTCAGTGATTCCTTTGATGTTGAATTTCGTATATGTATATCCATGCAGTATGCCACTTTATTGATGTTCATAGTTTCCACAATTTGCATACAGAAATTATACAGCTATCGTTTGCACTACTTCACTGCAATTTTATGAGCATTTAATTAAGTATATTTTTTAAAATATACAAATAAATAAATATGTGCATGTAGTTAGGTTAAGGCTCAGCTCAAGCTAAATACAGAATGGAACAATTAATATGTGGAAAAGAAACTTACAGTAGCTGCTAAAAATCAACGACAGACAGTTAACGCGTAGGCAAGTGACAAAAAAAAAAGATATAAGAGAAAAGAGTAAGAGTACGCGACAATCGCTTTCAAATGCTTATAAATTGAATACTAGTTTTAAGTTTAACATTAATTAAGACAGCGCTAAACGCATGATGTGACTATTTAAATACGCAACTATACAAGGCAAGATTCTTTTTAGAATGGAAAACAAAGGGGCAAAATATATCATAACAATAGATCACAGTAAAATTGCCAATGTATATAAAATAAATGCAAATAGTTATTAACTAAGCATAGTAGAGAAAGAGTAAAAAAGAGTATTGGATGGCTTGAAGAGGCAGAAAGTATTTTGAGCGTTGCATACAAAAAGACTATTTAGCGCGAAATGAACCACTTTTTATGTGTATGTATCTAGTGTACATAAGAAACTCAATTGATTTTAAACTATGTACTTATAAAACTACTTATAATTGTAATTGTAAAACTAAAAGCGATTTATAAATGTATGTATGTGTAACTGCTGTAATGCATATAAATTGTGTACCTCAATTGTAATTATTTTCGATATAGTATATATATTTTTTTTGTCAAGAAGTTTTAAACTTTCAAAGCAATCAAACACACATCTTAAGCGTATTTTAATTAATTACTGTTATTTTAATATACATATTATAATTTAGCTAAATGAATTTTAAACAACCGCGAAACTATCACAGTTCAATCCAGCTGCAAAACTCACATGCTTAGTATACTCTTCCAATGCTCCCTAAAAACCTGTGTAGTTAATGGCCAGTTTTAAATGTTGTCAAATGTGAGCAAAGCAAAGAATACACATATGTATCTCTTAAATAAAAACAAATAAACAAGTATTTCTGTCAATTAAAATTGAGTAAATGTCTTAATACCGAAGAGTAAAAGTGAATATAGCATGTTAATTAAAAGTGTAATTTAAATACAATAATTATGATTATGTAAAGTTTATTGTTTTGAAAAAACAACAACAAACAGCAAATGTTGGACACTTGCGTTGTAACTCATTTATTTAATACAATTGATTCAAAATAATTATTTAATTTATTAATATTATATTTCTAATGTTGACGAGTGTAACTAATTTTTAACACTACATATACATATGCGATATTTTATAATTTACTGATTTTAAGCGAAATTCATTTAACAATAAAAAACAAAACTAATACTTAATTAAAAAAAATCAACTCATTTTTGCTCAATTTCCCTTCTTTGCCGAGCGCTCTAGCTTTAGGGCGCGCTTGGCCATTATCCAAAAGTACATCGCTGGACAGAGATGGCGCAAATAGTACGCAATCTTGCCCTGCATGTCGCTTACAATAATATCAGGCTCCTTACGTAGAATGCACTGTAATATGCGCTCGGATAGTTTCTCTGGTGACATGCCCTTAGCGGTTGAATCATCCATTTCTAATTAAAGACATAAAATACATTAAATTATGGTAGTTAATGAATGCTACTAAAGCCTAAATACTTTTTGTGTTGTGTAAATTGTTTTTCATTCAGCGTCATTTTGAATGCTTCATTTACTTTCTTTGTTTGACTTTTACTTACTGCCATAGTTGCCTCCGGAGCCGGTCAATGCATTCATCGACAGTTGCGTGCGCACATATCCCGGACTTACACAGGACACTTGCACATTTTTGTTGGCCACTTCAGCGCGCAGTGAGTCCGCAAAGGCTTGCATTGCATGTTTGGAAGCAGAGTAGGCTGCCCTTTGTGGTATAGCAAATTTTCCCTGAACCGAACTAATAAAGCAGATATGTCCATTCTCACGTTTAATCATGGATGGCAATAGAGCTTTGGTCAAAGCCACAGCGCCAAAATAATTAACCACCATGACTTTAAGGTCCACATCAACTGTCGTAGAAGCAACATCAGCACGAACACTTATGCCACCATTATTAATAAGTATATCCACTTGATTGTGCACAGCCAACGCACGCGTCACAAAGTCAGGAATGTCATTAAGTTCGGCCAGATCTAGGGCCAGCACAGAGGGTGGATAGGCGGGTTCTACATCTAGAGCGAGTAAATCCTTTTTAACACGCTCCAATTCCTGCACCCGACGTGCGGCCAAAATGACCTTGCAGCCTGCGCGATAAAATACATGAGCAAGCGACTCGCCCAAGCCAGAGCTGGCGCCGGTAATAAGGACTACCTGTAATTAGTTGAATTATGAAAATGATTTTGAAGCTCACGGCGTTAATGACGCACCTTGCCCGGCAACTGATTTCGGTACTTTTGAGCGCGCAAACGTTGCCAAATATTAAAAAAAGCCAGCGGCAAAGCTACGGGCATTAAAATAGTGCCCAACACCCAGTACAACACGTTCCAGTCGCTACTGGGTGGACTGCATTTCTCAACGTCTTGAAGTTTCATTTTTTTGCATAAAATGTCCACACAGAACTTTGTACCTTGCAAACAACAAACACTAAAATCAACCGCAAACAACAAACACTAAATAATAAAGTCAATCGCAATAAATAACCATAACAGAGCGAGGACTGCGTTGCGCTGCGAATGGCAATCTTTTACAATCAGCTGTTATTACGTTATTGTTATCGGAGTACTTGTTGTGCATACGCAACATCAATTTAAAATAGTTTATTTTAATGAAATGTAAAAAATGCACTGCGTTTTGAGAAGAGCTGATCGTTTGGGCTGCCTGTTGCCGGTGCTTTGCACCCAACAAATACACACAACTGCCGTACAGCGTACTTTTTGGGAGCGAGAAAAAAAAGCAGGCTACAAAACTAAACTACCGGAACCCCCAACGAAACAACTAATAATTGATGGTCTGCGAGATTTAAAGCAAGAAATAAAACTATGGCAGCGTGAATTAAAAGAAACACTTACAAGCGATCCCATTTTGGTGTTTAGACCGGGCGAAACTGATGTTGTATTCGATTTTAAGTCACCCGATGTGCTAGACAAGTGGACGGTTACATGCGATGCGGATCATGGCGAGGGCAAAAGCAGTGCCAGTCTTGAACTAAGTGCAGCTGGTGCGGGTCTTTTTCGTGGAGAGGTCAACTCGGAACACACTAAAGATGGCATCATAAAACGCACGGGCTATGCAAATATACGCACAAAGCGCGTGCGGGTCAGTACTCATAGCTTAAATATATTTTTTCTTAATTCAGTTCATCAAGTTCTACCCAATTTGCAGAAATCCTTCAAACGCGAGACTACCTATGACTGGACACAGTACAACATGCTTATTATGAAGGTTCGCGGTGATGGTCGCAGCTATCTTATAAATTTGCACACTGAGGGCTATTTTGATCTTATGTGGAACGACATCTATCACTATGTGTTGTATACTCGTGGCGGTCCACACTGGCAAATTGCAAAAATACCCTTCTCGAAATTTTTCCTTTCATCTAAGGGACGTGTTCAGGATCGTCAAGGCCCTATTGTACTGAATCGTATTACACATTTTGGTTTCTCTGTAGCTGCTAGAAATGGCATGGATGGCCCGTTTGGTTTGGAAATCGATTATGTTGGATTGGAATATGATCCTAGTCATCAGGAAGAGTTTGCCTACGAAATGTACAAGACACAGAAGTATATTGTTGCTACATAATAAATTGTTATGTTATTGACTGTAGTCAATAAATAGTTTGTCTTTAATATAATCGCACTGTACGCTATTTATTAGAGTGGCTTAAGCAGCAATATGCTTAGTAGAGACAATAAAAGCAAGAAGAATTGTATATTGGATCAAATCACCATGTCAGATTATACATTAAATACTACATATAATCATATGAGAATTACAGTATAGTATATAGGTAATCAAATACGTTTAAGAGTAGAACAAAGTTGAGCACGAACCGGAATAGTCCTGCAAGCTACTCGACTAACATTTAACTGAAATAGTTTTTATTTCATTGGATTAAGTTGTAAATCACCACCGTGTGGATGTTATGTGTAGATATTAGCATGCATGTGCTATGAGGCGTCTAACAATGACACTGGGTTCTTTCGAGACCAGTAGGCCTTAAAAGGGTTGTGCGTAGGGTTTGGGACCCACCACGTAAAACCACAATTCCAATGAAAGAATGTATTTACATCAGGCTGTAACCCGATAACGGGTTGTTATGGCCAGTTAAGAAGAAGAAGTTGTAAATGTTGAGTGTATTTATTGACTCAAGAATAAGGGTATACAAACTTTGGTGCTTTGAAATTAACTTTTTGCAATCTGATACTAGCGAAAGGGGCAATAAAAACAGCTAGTTTGTTTTTAATGTGCTCTCTTCTATCGCTCTCAGTTGCTCCCACTCACGTTGTCTATCAGCTGTTCAAATGTTTACATTAGCGCCCTCTCCAGGGTCATCCACTCTGTTACCAAACTGATATTGCAATTTGCAGCACTTTATTAATATACTTATATATTGCGAAGCTTTTTTTAACGTGTCTGTCGGTTTGCCTTTCTACACCAAACAATTAGACCCACAAAAACACAGACAGTTTTTCGCTGTGTAAGTTTCGACATATTCGGTTCAGTCTCGCATTGTAGCTGGTTGTTTACGAAAGTCGCGCATAAAAAAGTGTCTGCACTTCCGTTTTTAACTATTACTACTGGGTTTTTTATCAGCTGCAAATTTTGAATATAATTATGGTAAGTAGTATTGTGCTACAATACATTTGCCTGCTCAACAAGTCTTTCGGTTGACCATGCGTACGTTCAGTCACCGCAGCGCGCTACGACCTTGAATACTATTATAATCCTGTGCATATATGAGGAATGTTTAAAAATCAATATTGCCATGTTTTTAATGACTATGGCTTACACATTTTACCGGTTTGCACCAGAGCCATAGCCATTATTCGCCTGGGCCGGCTCAATTTATGCGCAAAAACCAGTCAAGCTATCGAAAGTGAGACTACGTTTGCTGCACGAAACTTGTTACCCAAAACACACACCTTCCATTCCTGTTATCGGCTATGACTGTCATGCCTACAACTTGCTGGTCTGCGTCGTTGTTTTATCTTGTATCTCTTTAGTTTTGCTGTTACACACGTCAACTGCTGACGTTGGCGTTTCTTGTTGCTCCAAAATGGTTCAATATACGGTACAATTTGTGTATAATTCATAGAAACTAAGAAAATAATCCTACATTCTTTGTATTTACAGCAGGAAACTTACCTCTATGATCCCAATCTGCTGCAAAAGCTAGATTTTCATCGCAGCCCAGCCAAATTTCAACCTTTTATATCCGCCGCCAATCCTGGCGAGCCTTGGATGAAGGTGCGACCACTGAAAGATTCTGATTATGATCGTGGATTTCTGCAATTGCTTTCCCAGTTGACACATGTGGGCAATGTTTCCAGAACACAATTCTTGAGTAAGTATAAATAAACTGCAGCCGTGATATCTCATCTCATAAGATTTTTCTCACAGCCCGGTTCTCGCAAATGAAGGCTAGCGGAGATTACTTTGTCACAGTCATTGAAGACACTCGCAAGAACGAAATCATTGGCGCAGCATCCTTGGTCATTGAGCGCAAGTTCATTCACGATTGTGCGGTGGTAAGTAAAATATACAATTCCAGATTTATGATTTATTGACTGGATTCAAATATTATATTTCAGCGCGGCCGTCTGGAAGATGTAGTTGTCAACGATACATATCGCGGCAAGCAATTGGGCAAGCTGTAAGTGAATTGAATCCAACCCGTCTGTCAGTGCATTTACTTTTAACATAATTTTTTCCCATCCACAGCATTGTGGTCACTGTGTCCCTGCTAGCCGAGCAGCTAGGCTGCTATAAAATGTCACTGGACTGCAAGGATAAACTTATTAAATTTTATGAATCTTTGGGCTATGTATTACTACCCGGCAACTCTAATTCCATGACCATACGCTACGATGAGACGCCAACGCTAAAACACAATCCAACAGCATTTGGCGTTGATACTGCTGGCGATTCTTGCCAAACTGTGAGCCTCGATTTTAGCTCTTGACAATTAGCCGCCAACGCTGCGCCAAAATCCAAGCTTTGAATGCTTTCACATTCAAAGCTTATACTGCGCTAAGCGCAAACGAATATTGGATCATTCATCCGTCAACCGAATGTGTTGCCAAATTTCATTGCGCTTGGTTCATGGACGTTTGGACAGCGCTGGCAGGCGGTGGTGTCTTTGTGGCATTTTATTTTTTGCCCAAGGACATACAATTAGTTATATAGATAAAACAACTGTATATCGTACTTTTTTAATTTTTACAGAATTCTCAATTTTATAATTTTTTCTCTCCTTTTTGCTACTGAATGTGGGGCGCACTCAAAAGGTAGTAGTCATATTACCATTCAAGAGCACCTTTATCAAGTAGCCCCAACAACAGTAATTTTAATGCATAATAAACATTAAATTCAATCAATATACATTACTATACAATATTTAACATATGCTATATAACATTCTATTAAAGCCTTGCATGAGTAAAGCTGTAAGCGATCTATATTTCAGAAATAATTCGAGCGGTTTCATTTATATATTTAACCGATGTCGATGTTTTAACTGCTTGGAGTACTATTAGTTTCCATCATGAAACAAAAGTATTAAGTCACATTTGACTGTCAACTTGCAGAGCTCTACTTAGTGCCTAATTATAACAGCCTGAAAGGGTTTTCACAAAATATTGTCAAAATAGGGCCCAAAATCCTCCTCGTCTCAGGAAAATGAACATAAATGACCACATTTTGGGCACTTTGAATGCTTGGCAAAGTATTTTTGCAGATGCTCGATGTGTCCACCATGAGAGCAGCCTTGACACCAAGCATAAACACCGCGTACAATTAATCCACAAACGCTGCATTTGGAGGATTGCATGGACTTGCATTTTTCACAGTACCAACCAACATTGCCTGACAGCGGACGGCCACATTCTCCACAATTAGCATGCATTGTGGTCGACTGTTGATTCAACTGACGCACACGTCTTAACCAGGAGCGATTGATGACCAAACAGGCCTCATTCCACAGCTCGTAACGATGTAGCTGATCGATATACGTCTGAAACCAGTGTTCCTTAAAAGAGTAAGTAATATGTTTAAGTAGAAATATGTATAAGGGTTCTATAATCATATTACTACTCACAACCAATGCATCATCAATGGGTAGCAACTTGCGCGTTTCACCCAGTACTATAAGTATGGTTAGAGCGGTTTGCACATCTCCAACGTCATTTTGCAACATCAACGCATCTGCTACAAATTGATGCGGTTCCCACATAGGTATGGGCGGAACATGACTGACTTTTAATATACTAGGTACATTTGCCGGCTTTAACAATTTACTTTTTAAATAAAGAGATATATATTTTTTATGAAACAATTACTTACCGGAGACTTTTCATGATCTGACGCCTTGAGATCTAATTGTGGTCGCGCTGCCTGTACATCATGATGCAGCGCTGTATCAGGAAAGGACAGAGCTTTTGTAACATCAGCGGGTCCTACGTAAATAAAGCCAGTGCGCAACAATTCAAAATTGTCGAATGTTATTTCACTGATTATTTGCGTTTCAGAGAGTATGACTGAACTGGTAGGTGGATGTTGATTGCCATTGACACCTATCTCAGCGCCATCCTTATCCGCATCGACTATTTCATGTGGCGTCTCCTGACTATTGCCATTCAGATCTTGTCCCAATTCGCTGCGCTGTGGCGCCCAATCACTGGCCACTTGAGTGGAACGTCGTGAATTTGTGGGATTCTTTTGGTTTGAAAAGGAAGACCGATGCTCGAAAGGTGGTTCAAAGTGATTGCTACCGTAGAATAGTTTAATAAAGTTCCATAAGGTGGTGGCCTGTTATAACAAAAATTTGTTTACAAAATTCACATTAAGGAGCCGTAACTAAACTTACATTATGTTTTCCATATTTCTTAGAGATCTCTGCATTATGCTCACATAACTCGGATAACTTCTTGCCGCTCAGCAACAATTCTCTTGCACAGCCAATAAAGCATTCATGTACACGTAGCTCCGAAGTCGTATCATGCAGAGGATAGCTCTTGAGCTGTAAAAAAAAGTCTCAGCGAAAATATCTATTTGGAAATTGGCTAGACTTACCGAATCTTTAAGCAGAAATATGTACATTTTGGAATGATCCAAATGGAATTGCACGACTCCGCCGTTATTTGATTTGCGTCTATTTCTACAAAATAGATTGATTAGCCATAATTTATATTAATTGTTGTCAGTTTTACACACATAAAGCTTGTTTTGGTATTTGCCAAGCCTGTGCCCTTGGGCGCAAATTCCCTAACTTTTTTAGCAAATGAAATATCACCACGCCTGCCCAAGCTAGCACCTTGCGCATTGGCCTTGAGCGCAGGACGCGTTGCATCCTTAAATGCATGTTTATATATGGTAGAATCTTTGCTAGTGGACAGCAAACAGTGCGAGTCATTGCCCTGCCATGCTATGCCAGTAGTGACATTTGTGTGCTCATTGAAGGAGGCAAAGGGTATATAAGGGCGTCGTATGTCCCAGACGTGAACACTGTAATCTACTACAAGTGCGCAGCTCGCTATATGATTTCTGTAAATGATAAGTCATAAATTGTAATATCTTAAGGTTCCACTCTCTACTATTTAATGCTTACGTGCGTTCTGGCCGCCATTTTACGCGGCCTACCACAGCTATAGTATGTATTGTATACTCCAAATTAGCTCTTCCATCCATGTTCCACACTTTAATCTGTTTATCGCGACTACCAGTTGCTAGCCAGTTTCGCGTGGGATGCCAGTCGCATGTATAAATAGGACCACTATGTGCTGTATATTGCAAAATGCATTTATCCCACTTGCGCATGTCCCACAACTGTACTGTACCGTTCTCAGAAACCGCAGAGAAAACATTAGTCGTGTGAGGACTGAATTTAACATCGCGCACGGATTCCGAGTTACTGAAATATGTATTTACAGACTTGTCGCATCTTATGTCGAAGCATTTAATTGTTCCATCCTGTGAGCCGGAAATTAACAAATTAGACTCGCTGCTGTGGAAGGTCACAGTATGTGCAGTGCGTTCATGTTCGTTATAGACCAAGAGCTGTTTTTGTCGACCAAATTTGGATAAATCCCACACAGAAACGACGCCATTTGTGGCCGCAGTGGCCAAAATATTGCTGTCCAAGGTGCTCCAAGCCACATCATTTGAGGAATAGCTTAGATTTTGATTTTTGCCACCACGCATGTTGCAAACTTCGGTAAAACCATCGCTGTCAATAGCATAAACCTTGAGCACTGCAAGGATTGTGTCATTGAGTTTTAAAATCAATGGCCTTGGCCAAGACTATAACTTACAACTACGCCCGGCCACAGCAATTTGATTGTTATCCTTGTTCAAAGCAAGCGCATTGGCATGTCCCTCCAGACATATGCGCAGCGATATCGTGGAAGTATCTTCCAAGGAGTCTGGCATTATTTTAACACAAGCAGACAATGCAGCTTTTAAATAAAAGGTGGTCTAAATTCCCGATCAAAACACAAGTAAGAACATTTGATGCTGCCACACAGTTTATTTTTAATTTGCAGCAAAATGCCAGTACGGCAACTCTTTTAGGGACTCCAGCCGTTTGTTAAAACGAATGGCTTGTTACTGCGACCGCCCACTTGTTGGTTTATTGCCAAAGCAGTACCAATCGCTAGATCCAAACACAACAGTAAACATATGGTGCTGCCAGGCTGTCTTTATTTTGCGCAAGCTAACGCCGATTGTTAAAACATCTGGCTTGGTACTGCACCCGCTTGTTTGTTGGTTTCATGCGTGCGCTTAAATTTGCCAATTAATATTGTTTAATAAATAATTTATTAAATAAATATCAGCAATTGTTGCATGTTATAAATTATCGGCATGCCAGACATTAAAATCACACCGCTCGGTGCCGGGCAGGATGTGGGTAGATCTTGTCTACTTTTGTCCATGGGCGGCAAAAACATAATGCTCGATTGTGGCATGCATATGGGATATAATGATGAGCGCCGCTTTCCGGATTTTTCCTACATAGTGCCTGAAGGACCCATTACCAGCCACATTGACTGTGTAATCATATCACATTTTCATCTAGGTAAGTATGTGCAGCAAGTTGCCACTGTGGCGGCCGCTTATCAGTATGGCATTCCTAATCGTTTAAACTTATGTGCATAATTTCTTATGTATCGCTAATTTAGATCATTGCGGCGCGTTGCCCTATATGTCTGAGATTGTGGGCTATACAGGGCCTATATACATGACCCATCCAACCAAGGCCATAGCTCCTATCTTACTCGAAGATATGCGTAAAGTTGCTGTGGAACGCAAAGGCGAATCCAACTTTTTTACTACCCAAATGATCAAGGACTGCATGAAAAAGGTGATACCCGTGACGCTTCATCAAAGCATGATGGTAGACACAGATTTGGAAATTAAAGCCTATTATGCAGGTCATGTATTAGGGGCTGCAATGTTTTGGATTAAAGTGGGCTCGCAAAGCGTTGTCTACACGGGCGACTACAACATGACACCTGACCGACATTTGGGCGCCGCTTGGATAGATAAGTGCCGACCAGATTTGCTTATATCTGAAAGTACCTACGCTACTACAATACGCGACTCTAAACGCTGCCGCGAGCGTGACTTTCTCAAGAAGGTGCATGAGTGTGTGGCTAAGGGCGGCAAGGTGCTCATACCTGTATTTGCCTTAGGACGCGCACAAGAGCTTTGCATCTTACTGGAAACATATTGGGAGCGCATGAACCTTAAGTATCCTATATATTTTGCTTTGGGTTTAACAGAGAAAGCCAATACTTACTACAAGATGTTTATAACCTGGACAAACCAAAAGATACGCAAGACTTTTGTGCATCGCAACATGTTTGACTTTAAGCACATAAAACCCTTTGATAAAGCTTATATAGATAATCCTGGTGCTATGGTAGTTTTCGCCACACCAGGCATGTTGCATGCAGGTTTGTCACTTCAAATCTTTAAGAAATGGGCGCCCAATGAGAATAATATGGTAATTATGCCTGGTTACTGCGTGCAGGGAACCGTGGGAAATAAGATATTAGGCGGTGCAAAAAAAATCGAATTCGAGAATCGGCAGGTAATCGAGGTTAAAATGGCTGTAGAGTATATGAGTTTTTCAGCGCACGCTGATGCCAAGGGTAAGTACATCTCAATGTTAAAAAAAAAATTATATTAAGAAAATTTCGTTTATCCAGGTATTATGCAGCTCATTCAAAACTGTGAGCCTAAGAATGTTATGCTCGTACACGGCGAAGCGGAAAAAATGAAATTCCTGCGATCTAAAATACGCGATGAATTTAATCTGGAAACTTATATGCCTGCCAATGGTGAAACTTGTGTCATTTCTACGCCTGTCAAAATACCTGTAGATGCTTCTGTGTCACTACTGAAGGCAGAGGCGCGTTCCTACAATGCGCAACCGCCTGATCCTAAGCGCCGAAGACTCATACACGGTGTTCTAGTAATGAAGGATAATCGCATAATGTTACAAAATCTAACTGAAGCCTTGAAAGAGTTTGGCATCAATCGCCATGTTATGCGCTTTACCTCCAAAGTCAAAATGGATGATCCTGGGCCTAAGATACGCACCAGCGAGAAATTAAAGTTATTGTTAGAAGAGAAGCTCACTGGTTGGACTGTAACACTTCATGAGAATGGCAGCATTAACATAGAATCCGTGGAAGTAAATGTGGAGGAAGACGAAAAAGATCCCAAACAGAAAACCATATTGATTACATGGACTAATCAAGATGAGGACATTGGCGCTTATATACTCAATGTTTTGCAGAATATGTGCTAGTCATGGAAAATGACTAAGAGTTTGCCTTGAACTCCGTTTTATTTGTACAAGTTTTTTAACTGGGATTGAAAGACAAGCGCAATTTATACGATAGTATACGAAAAAGTGTAACATTGGATGCGTCAAATCGCATTCGATTTGCCAGTTAGAGCACAATTCCATAGATGTAGGTTAAAAGTGTTTGTTTTGAAAAATTGAAACGGGTATAATAAATTTAACTTAGCACACACAAAACTGATTTCAATCGTTCGTTCGCACTATTTATTGGGTTGTTTTCTTTTAATATTTGTTTCTTTTATTAAGACAAAGCGTTGATCTGACACTTTGAAATTACATTACATAGTTCAATAATCGTTCAATAATGTTCGAACTGGAGTGTTGCGCTTAAGTCAAAGCAGAAGCACCGGAGATGATTTCAATCAACTCACGGGTGATGACAGCTTGTCTGGTACGGTTGTATGTGAGTGCAAGTTTTTCAATCATTTCACCGGCGTTCTTCGAGGCATTGTCCATGGCAGACATGCGGGAGGATTGCTCCGAGCAAGCGCCCTCCTTCATGGTGTAGAAAATCAATGATGCCAGCGAAAATTCTAAATAGCTTTGGATGACATCGCTATCTAGAGAGTCGTAGACCGCCAACTTTTCGGATTTTTCCACAGTGGATCCACTGTAAATGGGAAGTTGGCTGCACTGGTACGAAACCACCGTACGAAATTTGTTGTAGACAAGTTCGCCAGAGGTAAACTCGTAGCCGGTGTTCAAAATTTCATGCGCAATTTTTGATGCGTCCAAGAAAGTGGGTGGCAGACGGCCGATCTCGTTGCACACCATAAGGATGTTTTTGCCGTAAAGGCGAGACAGGATATTACGTGACTTATCGCCAACGCAAAACACCTTCGTGTTGGTGTCGTCCTTAGCCAATTCAAAGCGAATGTAACGCGCTACACCGGTGTGCACAGCACCGCAGAGACCACGATCCGAAGTCATGGCAACGAGCAGCTTCTTGGGTTGCTCCTTCTCATCGACCTTGATTTCGCTTTTCTCAAAGAACTGCTGTGCGCCAATTCCGTAAGGACGAGCCGCCTTCAGCTCACGCTCGGCACGGGCGTATTTGGCTGCGGAGACCATCTTCATTGATTGCGTAATTTTCTGAATGTTCTTCACGGATTTGAGACGCATGGAAATGTCTTTTAATGTAGCCATGCCACGCTGCTGTTGAGCCTGAAGTGTAGCTTCAACGGCCATGGGCAATAAGAGCGTAGCGCGTTGCATCATCATATTGAGGGCTGTTGATTATTACCTGCACAAAATTATTAGCAAAAAATTTTCACTATGGCGAAGACGAAGGCATTACCTGCGTGAAGTTGGCGACCAATGTTATAACACTGCAGTGATGCCACCTAATGACAACTGTCAAAACTGCATGTTAGTCAAGGCGAATGACAACTCTTTTATATTTTTTTAAGCATATAAAGTCAGACAAAAATGTATTTACCAAAGCAGGTAATAAGCTGGCTTTAATTTATTAGGGCGTTTTGTTGTTTAAATAACGTGCTTATTATTATAAAAGCTGCAAAATCGATAACGCACTCCAAGTCAGCTGCTCTACTAATCGATTATGCGTTCTTTATTAATATGCCATCACTAAACAAAAGCGCAAAGAAGAAGCAAGTAGCTGACGTACTCTGAAAAAAATTAGTTATAACTAGCGAAATTTTGCTTATATTAATTAAGTTAAACGTGCAACGTAGTAGTTTTAATGTAACCTAGAGCAACTTCAATATTTTAGTAACCCATACTCGCTAGCAGCATGAAAACATAACAAAATCAACGTCTATGAAAGCCCAAAAGTGTGTTGAAAAATTGTTGCTGCGCATAGAAACACACACAATAACGATAGACGTATCATCTTCCGTTGAACGAGTCAGCGTACGAAAAGAAAAGCAAAAGCAGGCCAAGAAGAGAGCAGGCGGGTGGGCGCGCAAAACGATGTACATGTAGTAGTGGTAGTATAAGCTAATAGATAAAGTGGAAACAAAACAAAAACTTAACAGCTGGCAAATTAAACAAAACCAAAATTAATAATTATATCAAAGTATTGCACGCATTAACTTGCCTGCAACTTTTATAACAATAATCAACAGCAACAGCTGTGCGTGTGTTGGTTAGTGTGTGCTTGTGCGTGAACGAGTGTGTGTGCGCGCAGTGGTTTGGAATTTTGGGGGGTCCGTGACACAACACTAACAAAATATTGAGCCGTCGAGCAAAACACATGATGTGGTCGTTCTTCTCGCGCGACTCCTCCAAAGAGTTCCCGTACGATATTGGTGAACCGGTGCCAGGCTTTGATAACTATTCCATATGGACATTACACAAGGCCAAACGAAAGGGCACCCTAGAAGAGGTGTCGGTATTTGTATATGATATACGCAGCGGTTCTGATACTAAATGTGAACTGGCCAAAGCGTCGCTTAAGCGCTTAAAAACGTTGCGTCATCCGAGCATATTACAATATTTGGACTCATTGGAGACCGACAAAATGTTGTATGTGGCCACCGAAACAGTGGAACCTTTGGGCACATATTTAACTAAACTTGCCACAGACACTGTGCAGAAGGGACTTTATCTAGCCTGGGGTGTCTTTCAAATCACGGTAAATAGCTTGAAAATTTGAGCAACAACTAGATTTTTATTTGGTTTTAACATTTACCCATAGCGCGCTCTATCCTTTCTCAACAACGATGGCAATTTGCGGCACAACAATGTCTCCGCCTGGTCTGTATTTGTTAATGCCTCCGGCGAATGGAAGCTGGGTAGCTTGGAGTATGTCTCTGCAGCCGATGGCAATCCCATGCCGCCTATTAAAATACCAGTCACACTGGAGGTCTATGATCCGCCAGAGAAAAACGACCAGAGCAAGCTCAAAGCGACAACCAAATGGTAGATACCAAATTTTTTACTTTAAAACTATGTTTATACAATTTGTTTACGCTTAATACAGTTCCGTGGACATGTGGGGCCTGGGCTGCCTGGTGTGGGAAGCCTTCAATGGCGTGCTAAAGTTACGTTCCAGTCTAAAGGATATTGATCACATACCAAAGTCGCTGCAGTCACTTTATTGTGAACTAGTCGGTGCATCGCCTTCAAATCGTCCTAATCCAGCGGACATTATAACACGATGTCGCAAGCCTGGTGGATTCTTTAAAAACGATTTGGTAGATACTCTATTGTTTCTGGAGGAAATACAAATCAAAGACAAGGCAGAGAAGAATCGTTTTTTCAGCGGGCTGACAACACATTTGGATAGTTTTCCCGATAATGTTTGCAAGTAAGTTTACCTATTCAAGTCAATTTACATGTTTATTCATCCGTGTTGTGTAGGTAAAAGCCTTACTTAGCCTGCTTTAGAACATAGAATACATAATTTGCATACTGACCAGTGTCCCCAGTTAAAAAAAGCTAAAACTGATCTCACAATGTATCCGTTTTTCATCAAATATCTTTTATGTTATCATCTTGTGTGTTTAATGTATCATTTATTTAATTTGGAAGTTCTGCTTCGGGTGATCTTCGGGGATCAATAATGTATTCTTAATCGCTTATAATAAATAGAAGTTGTGGCTAAGACCAGGCACAGTAGATTAGAGATTTCCTTTTGTTGATGTAATAATTTCAGTGTTATATCTCTTAATAAAAACTTTGCTTTTTGCAGACATAAAATACTTCCGCAATTGATAACCGCATATGAGTACGGAGATGCGGGCTCTGCAGTGCTGGCGCCAATGTTCAAAGTGAGTCAACTACATGGCGTTAAAATTTGATTCTCCAATAACGTGTATATATCTATTATATTACAGCTGGGCAAGCTGCTCGATGAAACGGAGTACCAGAAGCGTATTGTGCCCTGTGTTGTAAAACTGTTTGCTTCCACAGATCGCGTCACGCGTTCACGCCTGCTGCAACAATTAGATTTGTTCATAGCTCATTTACAACCGCAAGTGGTAAACGATCAGATTTTTCCACAAGTGGCGCACGGTTTTTTGGATACGAATGCGACAATACGCGAGCAAACCGTAAAGTCTATAATACACTTGGCGCCCAAGCTTAATTATAACAATTTGAATGTGGAAGTGCTACGTCATTTTGCGCGTCTGCAAGCTCGAGACGATCAGGGCGGCATACGCACTAATACTACAGTGTGCCTAGGCAAAATAGCGCCGCATTTGCATCCTCAGGTAAGTCGCAACGATTATAACTTAAACAATTTGTTTCTAAAATTTGTTTAACTGCAGGTGCGCCAGCGTGTGCTTGTCTCTGCGTTTATACGCGCTATGCGTGATCCATTTCCGCCGGCACGTGTTGCTGGCGTATTAGCCTTGGCAGCCACTCAGCAATACTTTTTGCTCAGTGAGGTTGCAAATCGTGTCTTACCATCTTTGTGTTCCCTTACTGTTGATCCCGAGAAAACAGTCCGTGAACCGGCATTCAAAACAATAAGAGGTTTTTTAGGCAAGCTTGAGAAAGTGTCTGAAGATCCAAGCCTGCGGGAAACCATGGGTACGTTTCTAAATCAAGAATTTTGTGCGTGCTTCAATTTTATTCAACTGTAAAAGTGTCGTAAAGTTGAACATACCAAATTAAGTTTTAATTTGCTACTGTAAAATCAATTTTACGCGTTTGGTGTTGGATTTAATTTTTAATTCAAAACGGCTTTCAAAACTATTTCAGTTGAATACCTATCAAAATTTGTATGTTTAAAAATGCATTTTCGATTTGAGAATATGATAGACTCAATTCAAAGACGCGTTTTTCAACTAAATACATTTAGTTGCATAACTAATTAAATATTAATTATAACAGAGGCCGATGTGCATACTGCCACGCCTTCGATTGGCAACGCAGCAGCTACTTGGGCTGGCTGGGCAGTCACCGCTGTAACGGCTAAGTTCTATCGCAGCCAAAGCGATTCATCGAGACCACGACCGCCTTTAACTGGACGCAATTTATCCAAGCCAGCGTCACTGGGTGAGTACTAAGACTAATTAATCAATTTCTTCGAAAATCATTTTTTCGTTGTTTGACACTTAACACTCTTTAACTTCCATAGAGCAACCATCCAGCAGCAGCTTATCGACCACAACAAGTAGCGTAACTTCAATGACTTCATTGGAGCACGAAAGCAATGACACATCCGCCTCTGCTTCAGACTATGGCAATAATGATTGGGACAATGAGAACTGGGGGGAAATGGATGTAAGTCTAATGCAAAAAATTACAAGGAAGTATACTACATATGCTTTAAAATTTTAGACATCCCAGGATCCTAGTAGTCCGTTAGTTGCAGCTACAAACAATGGTCAGTTGACGGCAGCGAATGTCTTAAATGAGGTGCGAGATGGTTGGGACAATGAAGAATGGGGCAGTCTAGAAGAAGATCCAGTAAGTTTGTTTTAATATTATTTTAGTAAACGTGATTCAACTCCAAAATCTTTCTATAGTGCGAAGAGGAGGAGCAAGCAGAGCAGGAGCAACAACAACAGCAGCTGGCACGACAATCGATATCCTCTACAACATCATCTAGCCAACAAAGACCGCTGCCGCCGCATCAACACCAACAACAACTGCTGCAACACGAACTCAACGAACTTATTGAGCCGCTGGCTAAGCTCAACTCTCATGTAACATCACCATCGAAGCAACAATCTACGCTGCGACCAAAGGAGCTGCCCAATTTGTCAAGCAGCACCAACTCGCCCACAACGCCGGGCGCGTTGACTAATTGCAACAATATTAGTCCGCCGCCCCCTTCGTCGCTGCATAATAACTCCACGCATAATGCTAACTGGAATAGCGATTCATGGGCTGATGGTGAATTTGAGCCCATAGATGAGCCAGGAATGGGTAAGTGGGCAAATGAACGCAACAAATTTACCATTTTATTAATAACTTTGTAATACAGGCAACAGCAAGCTGGACGAGGCACGTCGCAAGCGTGAGGAAAAAAAAGTACAGCGGCAACGTGAATTGGAGGCACGTCGAGCTCAACGTTCCACTGGTCCAATGAAATTGGGCGCTAAAAAGCTTTAAAAGGGAAACCAACAACAGCAAATTAGATTGTATATTTGTAACTATTATTTGAATCATATTTTTTAAGCCTAAAGTATATATATATATATTTATGTAAATTTGTATGTGTATGGCATATGTGTGCGCGCGTGTGCATAGAGTTTGCATTGAATGCAACGTTGAGTCTCCTTTTCGATTTAGCTACTATATCCAAGCATAACTATACAAAAGTGAAATGCAATATTTAGTTATATGTAACAAAAAGCAGTATAAATCATCTAACATTAATCGTGAGTGTTCGAAGTACAAAGCGAATTTTGTTGTTTAGAAATTCAAGACTAATTGATTGGCTTAACATATTTTGAATAATCATTTTGTAAAAGTTATCAAGCATAATTCTAGTTAAACTTTCGCTTATAGATAAAAATTGCCATTTCATTTCATGGAAATACGTTTTCGAAATGCTGACGAAAATTTCTAAAATGTGGAAATAATAAAAAAAAACTCAGGTTTTTTTAAACAGTCAAATTTTGTAAAACATTTTATGACGCTTAAGGCTTACGAAATCACAAACCCAGTTTAATTTGAATAGTTTCGAAAATCAGTTTCGATCTAAAAGTGCTACTCCTTCTTCGAACATTAATCAAATAACGCATTGAAAAAAGCAGAATATTTACAATTGAATAGTTCGAAAATGAATTCTATTATGTTCTATAGCCAATCGACTTTTTGTTGTAGAAAGAAAAGCTAATAGTTTTACGTTTAAAATGTAATCAACAATGGAAAATTTGTTAAAATATTTTAAATCAAAATTTTATTGCTATTTTATTTTGGTCAACAATTGTTAAGTCTGTGCTCATAACATTCCGAACAACAAAACGAAAAGGAGATTGTTTCCTTTAGAAATGTAATCAACATTTCATTAATAGTAAAATTTTAGCTAATGAAACTGCTAAACCTAAAAACCAAAAATAAATCGCATAATTATTGCATAGTTTAACTTTTAAACTGTTAAAGATATTGGCAACATTTTTGATATTTTGAAAAGGCTTCAGTTAACGAATATTAATTTGAGGGTATCGATCGAATTGGATCGAAGCATGAAGCAATAAAAAGAAGGAGCAAAAGACGCGTGACGTAACAAGCTCACATTTTTTGAAATGTACATATTCTGCTCACGAAAAGGCGGCTCCTCTGCCAGTTTCATTACTTTATGGGATCGAAGCGTTTTTGCTTAACGCTCGCTCTGAAAGAAATGAAAAATGTATAAACTTCAAGCACACTGTAAGTTTAATTGTAAACTGATTAAAAGATCAACAAGTAGCTAGTAAATTATTTAAAATTTATACTTTAGTAAATGACAAAGGCATAACTAAGCTTAAATGCGAAAACAGATGTAAAGCACTGATGCGGGTTTTATTTTTTTATGGTTTACGAATTAAGCGATCATAAAGTAAAATCCGTAGTAGCCCTAATACTTATGCCTGAGAAAATATATCAAAATTTGCATGTATCTACAAAGTCTTCTCAAATATAACAGCCAGAAATTTAGATGCAATCTTTTCAACGCAATATGATAACAAACTGTAAAAAAGTGTATGAAAGACAAGAAAATGTTGTAGGTTCGATGTAACAACTTTTATTTGGCTTCAAAAACCTTAAACCGATTGTTCAAAGCCGCCAGAGAAATGTAACGTATGTATTTTGGTATAAAACTTAAACCAATATTGTGAATTGAAAATAAACAAAAGTATTTTTATATAGTAACTAAACTCGTTAAAAAAAAAACCAATGAAATGCATTCGCAAAACGTTAGAAGGTACGAAAAGTTTGCTAAGCTTTTCACAAGAAAAAATAGTAGAAATTGCACCCGTTAAGTCATAAGTTGCTAGAAAAACGAAAATGAAAATAGATTTATTGTTGATTTTTTGAAATGTGAATTTTCCCACTAACAGCACCAAGCGCAATATTTGCTCCAAGCGCCAGCCATTTTTGCATGTCAAAACTAATAACGATACCTAACATAAAAAAAGAACATACATACATATAGTATACATATATATATATAGTATATATATATATATATATATATAAACTTGTACATACATATATTTATATGCATACTTACACCATAGGTATTGTATGTCTTAACATATACGCCGATTTTTCCAATACCTCAATATCAGTGTACAATTTTTCCATAAATATTTTTTAAAAATACTACAAATAATAAGCATATTTAAAGCGTTAAAGGCAGTTTTTTGATTTTTTAAAATCTCATTGTTCTCACTCTTAATACAAATCGAATACTGAAGTATTTTTAAAAGATTCTCGCTGTGTGTCTCTTTCTAATTGTGCAACAATTTATGCAAATATCCTTACTAGGCATTTTAGCATGAATTGCAAAACAACAAAACAATTAAGTAAAAAAAAAGAAGAAAAACAAATCAAATACAAAAAAAAAATAACAAACAATTTTCTAGAAAACGCAATTTTTCAGTGCAGATATTAGAATACAAAATGAATTATTGAATACAAATTATTTAACATGACAAAAAGAAAATTATTGTTTAGAAAAATTTTTAAGACTGGCAAAGAATTCATTGAAAGTGGTAATAACAAACAATTAGTACTAATCATAATAAAAAATACAATTTTAAAAATAATTGACAAATATTGAAGTTGTGACATTTTCAAACTTACAGCGAATACTTCAACTTTAGTTGTGACGACGCACAAAGCAAAAAAGAATGTAAGTTTTAAAGTTTTTAAAAATTACACTAGGCAACAAAGAAATAAAAACCTTGACTAAAATTCAACAAATTCTGGTAAATTTAGGGTTGCACTTCAGTGGGTTTTCCAAGCAAGCTATTGTTGCTTTTTGAGGCTCTTTGAGTGAGCCGCTTTTCACGCTCATTTTAAAAGAGCTCATGAGCCCTGGGGTAGTTTTTAACGCGACGGGTAACCTACGAAAAACCCATTTAGAGCCCAGGGAGGCTTCACCGATTAGTACAGCTATTCAGGGAGGTTGTCCGTTAACTTGGTTACGGTAGGGACAGGTATCACCTCGGCCTTTCTCCAGGTTAACTTCGGGAGCGGCATTATCATCATCATCGCCCGATAGTAAGCCAGAGAAGTGCTCCATCTACAACCTCAGTGCTCCCTGTGCAGCCACTCCCATATTTCCCTCTGCATCTTTACAGGAAGACGCTCCGGTAATAAGTCCTTCAGCCAGACGCTTGACTGTTTGAAAGAACTTCTTAAGGTCGTTCCTGCTTCTGCACATCTCAATCTCCTCTCGCTCTCACTTTGCCTGCTCGCGTTTTTTACGTCTGAAAGGGAACCTCTCCATTTTCCTCATTTTCCGATAGTGGTCTCGAACAGATCGCGTAGCAGCTGACTGCAGGGTCCTTCTATAGGCTGCGTTCTTCACTGCAGTGACTTCGCGATACTCCTGATTATACCATTGGTTCCTCGGCAGTGGGCGTTGGCAACCAAGGATATTCTCTGCGGTAATACGCAAGGAGTGGGATATATGTTTCCAAAGTTCCTGGGCTCTATCAGATTCTAAGGGAGGTTGAGTGAGTTGCTCAAGAGTTGAGCGGTAAAGGTAGTCTGTTATGATTGCATCTTTGTGATGTCCAGCTTTCGCCGTGCGCTTGACCGCACGTTCTTCGCTTTGAAGAGCCGCATGCGAACCTTGGCTGCAAGAAGGTAATGGTCAGAGTTGATGCTGAGCCCTCTGAACGTACGAACATCAAGGATGATGGAAGCATGCCTTCCGTCAATCACAACATGATCAATCTGGTTGAGTGTAGATTGATCAGGAGACAACCATGTAGCCTTGTGGATATCAGGATGCTGAAATCTGGTACTATAGACTACCATGTTTCGAGCCGCGGCGAAGTCAATTAGCCTGAGACCTTTGTTCGAGGAGGTCTCGTTAAAGCTGAATTGTTCCAGAGTAGAACCAAAGATGCTTTGTCTTCCAATCTTTCCATTAAAATCGCCTAACACGATTTTAATATCATGGGATGGGCAGCGGTCATAGACAGACTCCAGCTTATCATAGAATGCATCCTTGGTCGCATCGTCCTTGTCCTCCGTGAGGCGTGCGCGCATGTCAGGCTAATGTTGGAAAATTTAGCCTTAATGTCTATTATTGCCTGCCGTTCGTTCACTGGACTGAACCGGGAGACACGGTTGCGTAATCACCGGTCGCTCCGCATGGCAGATGTAGTATATGGCAGTGTCTGCTACATCTCTGCAGCCCTGCCCTCTCCATCGCATATCCTGGATGGCGGTCATATCTGCGAGCATCCGCCAATTGGGTAGAGGCACCATGCCAATTAAGGGTCCGAACACTCAAGGTGCATACCCCCAAATCATAATCCTGTATACGTCTGTGGAGGGCTTTTTAACTTTGGTGGTGTTTCTATCCGCGGCTTTAATACTTTTCATTGGAGGTGGTTTTTTTATGCGGTGGGTACTAAACCCTAGAGGCCAAGGCGTGCTTCGATGCGCACATTAGCTTGCCGGGATTGTCGGTATATATAGTATATGTTTTTTCATTTCGTTTAAGCCGAATAGTTGACATGTATATCTAAATTTTTACCGGCTTTCATTCTAATTTTAGAAATCATTGATTGATTTTCAATAGCAAGAAGTCTAACCGAAAAGCCCGTCAGCCGCCAATCGGGGGAATTCTTTGTTTACGTTTGCAATTTCTTTATTTTTTTATATATATGTACATACATATATCTACATACTACACCCACATGTTGGTCATTTTGAAATTGTTTTCACAACTGTTTTTCTTTGTTTGCTCAAGGCAAAACCAATTAAGACCAATTGCATTGAGTTTAGCATCCATTTATACAGCTGTTTTAATCACTCCAAGGCTGCAAATATAATGCCATCTATAAGTAGGATATCTCACGGAGTGCAACAGACCCTTTCAGCAAGTGTGTTTCGAACTATTTACACCCCATTAAAGCTGCCAATAGTGTTTGTCAGGCCCCTCCCTATAGCTATGCCCATGCAGCACGCTCCACTTATTCAAACCGTAACCGTAAAGTGCTCCAATTTTATTGCACAATTTTCTCACGCGCTCGTTTCGCCTTAATTTGTTGCACTTGAAGTCGAAGCTGTCGTTTTCGGCGTCGCCGCCGCCGCACAGTGGAACCAACAGACTTATTTTTCGGCGAAAATCATAACTTTTGAAAATAATTTCAAAATTTAAAATGCATAGAACTGATAATTCGTTAAGCTTCGGCGATACACTGCGATAAATAACCTGTGTATACAGGGAGCTTCAAAAAACGGTAGTAAAGTCCGATATTAAAACTGCAAATGTCTTATCTTTGCATGTCATGAAAAAATTCCATGTTCTAAATTGTGCTTATTTTTCAATAAATCGTCCACGTCGAAAGTTTGTCTAGTATGTATGCTAGGATCAATATAGAATCCAAACATCTTGCCAACAGATTTTCAAAATTTTAACGATTTTTTAAGCAATAAGCACATTTTATAAGTGCAAGGATAAGACGTTTGGTGTATATAATATCAAACTTTACTACCGTTTTTTGAAGCTCCTTCTCTTCACAGCATATTTATCGCAGTGTATCGCAGAAGCTTAAGAAATTCTCTGTTACATGCATTTTAAATTTTGAAAATATCTTCGCTCCCCAAAAAGTTATGATTTTTGCCGAAAAAGAAGTCAGTTGGATCCACTGTGCGCCGTCGCTGCTGCTGCTGCCACTGCTGCCCTTGCATGAGTAATTACCGCCGGCGCTGCCTAAAATAGTTTTCCTTTTTGTTTTTCTTTGTTTTTTGCAAAACCAAAAAAGACTTAGTTGTAATGTATTTATAGATGCTTAAATCATACTTAGCTGAGAACAACAACAACTACTTACTATTACCACAGCTGGGGGGAGATTACAACAAAAGCAAAAAAATGTTAAATAAGAAAACATGTAAGTGCATTTTCATTTTAGAGATCCATCGACTATAGCTGATGCTCTGTAAAGCGTTTTCTAAAGAGCTAAACCACTTAGTGGGGCATGATTCCACAATCAGATTACAATTTCAGAATATAAGAGGTTTAACGGTTTTCGAAAGTTACTGACTTTGGTCCAAAGAGCACATATACGAGCCGACTTGCTCAAAAGCGGCCATTCCCAAGACGGTGCATCTTTTTTGCTCTTGCTCAATTTTGCATACAAGTTAGTCGGTTTAACAGAGACAGCAATACAAGTGGCGTCAAACGTACATTGTCTTGGAAATGGTCGTTTTTAAACAAAGTTTTTTAATTTTATAACGTTCCAGGATTCCACTCTATTACTTTCATGCTTTTTGCTTAGGTCAAAGAGTTACGAATAGCCAGGCAATATTAAGGCTTTGCATATTGCAATATTTTTGCCATCGCGTTAAGTGAAGAAGGAATGGCATTTACATCAGGCTACTCTCATGCTACAGGGCCATAAAGCAAAACGGGAGGGACAAGCTTTTATTAGAGTATTAGTTTCATCTGGCGAGAATGGTCACCACTACTCATTTGCCTGCTGAGACCAAAGTAACATCCATTGGCAAGTATGATTCTCGGCTTGATCTCCATGCTGGCGTTGTTATTCATAGTGACGGTGCTGTCAAGGTAGATGAAATCCTTGACAACATTGATAGTATATTTGTACCCTGTACACAAAATGTAAAAGGGTATTATAGATTTGTGCAATGTATGTAACAGGCAGGAGAAGGCGTGGCAGACCATATGTTCTATGGGCAATAATGATCAGCAGCGTTAGTTGTGTCAATATAGCCATGCCCGTCTGTCTGTCCGAGTTGTCGCACCGTTCTCGGAGACTATAAGAGTAAGAGCAAAATGCGTATTTTCCCCTTCGTCCGTGACAGATTTTCGCGGTTTACACCCACATCATTAAAACTATCCAAAAGTATCTTGGTACAGATTTGCACCCTGTTACTGTGCATGTGTGGTGTGAAATTAATCAAGATCTAATAGTATGTTTAAAAGATATAGGTAATAATATGCCAATTTTAGACCTCTCCTCCTATAAACTATGTTAAGATTTATGTTAACCAAATATGGTACGTAGATTTTTATATCCCTAACAATGTTGACCTTTTTCCGAATCATCCCCCCTACCTCCGTAGCACACTTATTATTATTCTATCTACTTCCATTACAAAGTTGAAGAGGTAGCAGGTGGGGCCAAAAAGTTCTTTCCTCTCTTGGCGGAGCTGCATGTGTTGGTCAACATCATTCTGCAAAGTCGCATCAGCTTTACAGGGATACCGAACTCAGATAATGCCGCATATGCGCGAGCCCTCAATGGGCTGCCAAATGCTGCTGTGCGTGTCGATTGGGTATTCGTTTAGTGTGAATATCTCAATCAATGGTGGAGTTGCCAGGCCTAAGGTCAGTTCTTTAGCGAATGGCTTTAGTCGATACGCTCGATAGGGTCTCATAAGCGCTATAAAGAAGACTGATACCACGCTAGTTAGCGCATACCTTGGTGACAGGGCAGAAGACCTAAACACTTCATCGGGCATACTCTCATCTTTGCATATTCTGCAAAAGAGTTGGTGCATTCTGATTGCCGTCAGTCTTCAACAACTCTGCAAACAGATTGTCTGCGCCAGCATCTTTGTAGTTCCTGCGATCCTAAATTTGTCATAGCGGGCTCGAATCTATTTTCTTGGTTACTCAAGCCGGTCCGAGCCAACCTCTAAGCCAAGTTTTTGCTTTGAAACATGGCTTAAAAAGTTTAGTACAAATGTAGTGTTTTTCTTGTCAATTCTTGTATCTTTCGATATGGTGTTTTGTTATTATATCAAAAAAAAAATAGTTCTAAAAAAGTGAAAGTTCGTTTCGTAGTAGGTTTTATATTTTAATAAAATGCTCTTATAAATAAAAATTATTTGAGAAGAAGGAACACGAAGTTCGTGCGAAAATTAAGAAATTTCTGAAGGTCATTTCAGCTTAATTATTCAGAAAGGATTGTAAGAAGTGTTTTAAACTGTGAGAAGGTTGCAATAGAACAATCTGTATCGACGAACGTCAAAAATTGTATGAGATCATACCCTATGGAATAGTCCTAACGATTTTGATGTTACATATTTCGGTTTCATAAAAAGATCTTAAGAAGCAGCCTGAACAACAGTGGACGGATTGTATATTTTGTTCTCGAGTCTGTGGTTCCCAAGAGGGGCCTGAAATAGAGTAACAACAACACACAATGAAATTACTTAAAGGGGCCAATCGGAGTTAGTTAGTTAGTCCTGGGTCTGGGTTTCCATACTATGTGCCTGTGCAGACGAATTGGACAAACCTAATGCACTTTTCGTAATCATTAAGAATTCGCTTTTAAAGAAGTAAGGAAGTGTGAGGGAGCTGTTATGTACATTGTTCACCAAGTGACATGAAGGTATCATTAAGCTTGAATTTCAATTGTAAGAAGATTGGTATACTTCCTGCATTCTCTTAAGTTAGTCAGCCACTATTTCGTTGCCTCTGTGGCTAGGAATCTTGCTGATACACCGATTTTGCATAGCTCATCAATAAGCTAACACAGTAATCTTTATATAAGCAGAACCGACAATAGAAGATTTTGTTTTTCATCGCTTTCTATCTTTGACAAACCCACACACAAAGTTCACATACCGCAGCTACATAACTTTATTCTTAAAGGGTAGTTTTCTTTTTAAACAGAAACAAACCGACGCGATGTTTATTGCACTTTGCATTACTCATACGCCCTGTCTTGCCCGGCTTGCGTGTCTAATTGTGTGCCAGAAATTACTTAACCGAGCTGGGCTGGTTGGGCCCGGCAATCTTAGAAAAGTAACTAAAGTAACAACGATGCCGCAGCGTATAATTAAATGTTGAATCGTGATAAAGTTGTGCAAATATTGAGATCATTATGCTAATTTCGCCTGCCCTCCAGCAGCGACTACATTTGGCATCCAAATCAACAATTGGCGAACATTTTGCGCTTATTAAACTTGAAATACTTTGTGTGTGTGTGTGTGTGTGTGTGTGTGTGGCAATGTAACTGATATGCGGCAACAACAATTGGGCACGCAGGTGTGCAACATTTGCAACAACGACAACAAATGAACATATCGAAGTATGAATTGTGAGTTGTACATAATTACCGAAAAGCGCGACAAAAACAAAAATGCATTAAATTTGTTTTTTAAAACGATTTTGAGTGGAAATATAAGCTGTGTTCACACTGTTTAGTTTTTCAAAATCTGACATATTCACAACTTTTGCTTGATTTCTGAAAACATTTTGAGCTTAACTAATGTTAAAGTTTTGCTTCTGAAACGGTAATTTAAGGAATAATAGAGCAATCGGAAATACTTTGATATTTTCAGCTTACACCGTGCTCTGCCGCCTCCGATCAAAGTGCAGGGCTATCATACATTCTCTGTAGGTTCCTTCTCCTCAACAAAGTACCTGCGGATTATTTGAACTATACTCCTAAACCATACTCTGCCGCTTCCTGAGTGTTTGAACTAATGTCTGCAAAGTTCAGGGCAATCAAATAGAATGTGCTCTGATGGTTCCTGCTCCTCAACAAAGTAGCTGTTGATTACTTGAACCGTACTCCTAAACAGTAGTCTGCCGCTTCCTGAGTGTTTCCTAAACGAAGTATCTGTGGATTACTTGAACCGCACTTCTAAACCGTACTCTGCCGCCTCCTGAGTGTTTGAACCGATGTCTGCGAAGTGAAGAGCAATCGCATAGAATGTGCTCTGATGGTTCCTGCTCCTAAACGAAGTATCTGTGGATTACTTGAACCGCACTTCTAAGCCGTACTCAGCTGCTTTATGAGTGATTTCCTCAACAAAGTATCTTGAGCCGTACACCTAAACCGTACTCTACAGCTTCCTGACTTTTTGAACCGAGATCTGCAAAGTGCAGGGACATCATGTGAGCTAGAGATACAAAATTGGTTGGGTTTTTTCAATAGAAGCCCCCTTCCCCCGCAATCGATTTACACTATTTACTGCCGCAAGATATTAACTTTTTAATGTATATTCCAAATTTCTACGATATTGGCCTTAGAATACTTGTTATGGGCATAAACGTAAGTTTTGGTCCAATAATAGCCAAACTCCCAATAGGAAAACTTTTCAATTGGAACTTCCCAAGTCTTATCGAACTTGTGAAAAGAGATATAAAAGTAGATACTTTCGTTCCCATTTTACCATATGCTGGATTTAGTTTTTATGGAGATAAAAAGGGTACATGGTTACCCACTGTCGGGCACCTTCCCGACCAGTCGAATGTTGAGTTATGTGGGACAGGAAACAGCGGTTGTTATAAACACTCTTAAATTTCGGGGGGATTTCGCTGTGCGTAATGATTAGAGAAGCTAACCAGGAGACACTTTGTTGAAACAGTGATCAAGGAGCTTCAAGTAGTCTTAGCAGAACCCAGGGCTAAAATTTGACAAATACGATGAATATTTGCTTATTCAATCAAAGTGTAAACACAGCTTCAGACTTCATTTTCGACTTGGCACTTGCATTCATTCAATTCAATCAAAGCGCAACGTCAACAGCGCTGTCGCAGTCGCAGTCAGCGTCAGCGTCTGCGCTTGCGACTTGTTGCATTTTTGGGCGCTGCATTTGATCTTTCTAAATTAACATTGTTGCTGTTGTTATTGTTTTTGTAGTTGTTGAAAAAATTGTTTAAAATTTCAAATTAGTTGCAGTTTGCATTTGTTAATGTTGCTCAGTTGTTGTTCTGTTCTACGTTTCTAGGAGCGGTGCCCATAGGTATTCTGGTTGTTGTCGTTGTTGCGGTTGTAGTTGTTGCATGGGCTTTGTCATGCATTTTTCTGTAGAGTTGGGTTGGCTTGGGCCGACCTTGGTGGTGCATTGCATCACTGCATTACATTTGTCACTCGACAAATATGAAAACGCGTCTTATAAAAGATAATGCCTAGATATTTATTTGAGCATTTGTATAGCAAATACTGTTCTGAAAAAGACTAGAAATCGATGTGGAGTAATAAATAATTCATAACCTTCTCATAGCGAAACTCATTGGGAAATTTTGGTTGGGTTTTCCCAAACTGCGCCCATAAAGCCCAAAACTGTATATAGTTTCCGCTTGGTATTTTAAACAAAAAATAAGAGCTACACATAAATAAATACCGGGTATTGTGTGGGTCTGTGCCTGGATCGGCGTGTTGAGCCATAATAATAACAACATACACAAATTTAACGCTAAATAGACAAACCCCAAAAGTAAATAAGCAAAAGATACATTACGCTATGCTAGCAGAAAGTAAAAATTGGTATATTCGAATATGAGTTACTCTGCAGTTTTGCACTGTAATAATAAGAACTAGCAAATTTTTAGAAGTTACTAAGTTTTCATCGGTTTCAAAAACTGCAACATTCATCAGCTCCGCTGGCTAGGTTAAGTTTTGCCTATGGATAAAGAAGCCCCTGCGAGAAAGATCTTTCATGCTGTTGTGGAAGGGATGCGACGAAGAGACAGACCATGTCTCATGTCATGTACACGTATGCGGGGGGCCAACGAAGTCATGGGGTGGCTCTACTGGTAGAACCCAGTGTCACTGTTAATTTCCTCCTACGACAATCTTTGACCTGCTGACGTGGTATTTTCTAAACCGCTCATCACACGGAATACATATAGAGGATAAAATTCTTTACAAATTTCATCTAGAACAATTGTTATTCAGTCAGATATCTAAAACTTGAACATACATTTCCATGTTTTTGGGATATTTATTTTGAGTTCTCTGGGGAGATGTGTAAAACTTAACCAAGGGCCGAAAGGACCATTTCAATGACTGAAAGTATAAACTTGCCAATCACTTTGTTGCAATTGACTTTAATACAACGATTTTTTGGCCTCAAATGGTGTTACCAGCCAATCGTTATTATTAGAGTAAAGTTTTTTCTATCTATTTCAATGCCATGTTGTTACCCAAACCAAAAGTTGGCTTTATTAAGTAGAATTCATTATAATAAATGCACATCGCCTTTCGCATATCGATTGTTATATTTCCTTACAACTACCTGATCAATTCTAATTCAGTTTTTCACGATGTTTGCTACAGGAGAGAACAAATTCCAATGGCTGCTCTTCAACTTAATAATTGGAGGCATTGCCTGGAGCATTTATTACCTCTGTCGTATAGGCGTAGTTGGTCATTTCAAATATGATTTTAAGAAAAAGAATCTTGAACTATCAAGACCTTATGTCTTTGTAAACTATTTTTCCAAAATTTTCAAAATATGTGGACTAATGAACAACGGTTGTGAATTGGAGTTTGCGCTAATTGTCATATTTGCCATAATACCCAGCAAGTATCAAGTATTTTTGCGCGAAAAAACCAATTTTTCAACAAAAATCATGCTCTATGATTTAGTTTTTGGATTACCAATTGTACTCCTAGTATATATGGAAGTTCTTCAGTTACTGTATATGCTGCACAGAGATGAGCTCTGCAAGATGTACGTTAAGACTGTGAATAATCTTTTGACTGTACATCGAGATATATTAAAAAGTTTTGGCAGCACCGATCTGTATTATTACAGATCAAGTTGGCATTTCTTTGGCTCGAATTGTACAATCACGATTCTACATTAGAAGAAACACAGGTCTTACGCTGTGTACTATTTGAGATCTTCTACTATGCCTACTTCATCTATCAATTGCTGCTTATAAGCTGGCATAAAACCTTCGTAAAGTTTCTCAAATATTATGTCAAAATGTTGCAGAATCCTGTTGAGCCTGATAAGAGACTTTGGAAGCGGAATTTGTTTGTAGAATGAATGAATGGAGCTCATGCGGGCAATGATCTTATTTGTATATCGAGATTACAAATTGTCATCTCATTCATTAGTACAACTTTTTGTTCATTATTCCGCTCTTCGAGTTTTAAATAAACTGCCCAAATGTCATCAATGGCTGAAGATTATCAAGCCACCAAGATTTTAGCTCTTAAAATAATAATAACGCTTGTTAGCCAGTGGCATGAAGAAGACCTTCTTTTTACCCAAATCTCAGTCTTTTTTACATTCTGCATCTTCTTATATTTCCTATCAATATCTTTCATATGTCTATAGGTACAAGTCTCAATGTATCCATATAAGCATATTTTCATATATCCATGTTTATGAGCTTTCTACCCTACTCACACGAACAGAATTACAGATGGATGGATAGGCAGACAGACATAGCTAAAAAGTCACATCTTTACAAATTCAAAACCTTTTTACAAAGTGAATTAAAAGATGCCCAGTTCTCAAGAAGGGTGACCCAACGGTGTGCGCTAAAGAGCGTGGTATCAGTCTTCTTTCTATTGCATATAAGACATTAAGACTTTATTTGTGTGGCTTTAGGCCTGGTAAGTCTACCATTAGCCAAATCCTGGAAAAGACCCCACGAACACCAAATCGACACCCAGCATCTCTTTGTCGATTATAATGTATCATTTGATAGCCCGTTAAGGGTGCGCGATCCTTGCCACTCTGTGTGAGTTTGCAATCCCTGCAAAGTTGATACGATTATGCAGAATGACGTTGAGCAACACACGTAGCTCCGTTAATGTAGAAAAGAACTTCTCCGGACCCTTTGGCAAATGAGTTGTAGAGACCTCTCCCGCCAAACGAAACTAACACTCTACAAGATGCTCTTCCTTCCCGTTTTGCTTTATAGTGCTGACGCATGGGTGTTGACGCAGTCTGATGAAAACGCCCTTGGAGTGTTTGAGCGGAAAGTACTCCGTAAGATCTTTGGCCCTCTACGCGTTGGCAATGACTACCGCACCCGATGGAACGAAGAACTTAATGTGCTCTACGACGACATTGAAATAGTCAAGTGAATTAAAATCCAGCGGCTCCGATGGCTAGGTCATATTGTCCGTATGGATGAAGAAATTCCTGCGAGAAAGGTCTCCCATGCGACGAAAGGGCAGACCACACCTTCGCTGGAAGGACAGGTAGTGAGCACACTAGCTACCTTTGGCATCACCGATTGTAGCAGGCGCGCTAAAAGCAGAGGCGCCTGGAAGAGAGCTTTACATCAGGCCGTAACCCGGTAACGGGTTGTTATGGCCACTTAAGAAGAAGAAGAATAAACAGATATTACTATGCACAATATTCTGCCAATGTCTATCACTTATATACTTACTTTTAACGGTCTTTCCCGCCCACTTCAACCAATGACATGTATTTGGTAGAGCTCCAAATACCCCTCAAGCATTAAGTTTCTACCTACCTAAACCTAAAAAAAATAAACAGTTGGTAACTAACTCAGGCTTTTCCGCACGTTTATCCAAACGACCGAAATTAGCTAGGGGGAAAAAAAAATGTTTTGAAAATTATTTGGTCTTATTATTCCTCTGGCGACCCAACTATAGCGACTAGAGTGCTCAAATTCAATAGGAAACCCTTTGAAGACATGCCCAACCCGAAAATATTTAGCTTGGTAAAGTGGAAATTACTAAAGTAAAGTAATTTACTCTTATTATTCGTCTGGCGACCCAACTATAGCGAGTAGAGTGCTCAAATTCAATAGAAAACCCTTTGTAGACATGCCAAACACAAAAACATCTCCAAATCGCAGGAAAAGTTGTCAGAGTGCTTAAATCATCGAAAAACATAAAATTAGAAATTTTCGTTTTTTGGCCAATCCCAATACTTTTTTGCGGAAAAGTAACAGTTGGTACCAACATAGGCTTTTCTGCTTGTTTATCATAACAACCGAAATTAGATAGAACAAAAAAATGAAAAACAAAAAATTTTGAAAATTATTTACTCTTATTATTGGCGACCCAACTATAACGATTAGAGTGCTCAAATTCAAGAGGAAACTCTTTGAAGACATGCCCAACACGATAGAAAAACTTTTTGCTTGCTAAAGCCGAAATTACTGCATTTATTTGAATTACACACTACATCGACAACGAAACCGACAACGCACAGACACAAAAACATGTCTAAATCGCCGAAAACATAATACTATATTAGAGATTTAAGTTTTTTGGCCAATGCCAATACTTTTTCGGAAGAGTAAAAAAACAATACTATAATACAATAGGGCCAGACGAAGCTGAAATCAACTCGAGCGTCTAAGTAGTAAGAAAAAAACCCGCAAATAAACCACAGACATAATCGCCTATATGCAAAATGTAAACCACAAGCGATAAGCGTTATACTTGTATGGTCAGTAGTTTTGGATCTAGGCGGACTCAGTCAGCCATGGTGACTGGTTAATGCGTGCCGCGTATGATAATAAAGCCGAAAGTCAAAGCCGCGACAACCACAACAAACAGACGCACACACACACACACACACACACACACACACACACACACACACACACACACACACACACACACACACACACACACACACACACACACACACACACACACACACACACATACACACATATATATAAAGCCATAGAGTAACACATGTAGATATGACTCATACGACGCGTGTGCCACCGCTTAAAGCAAAACTTGGTCCCAAGTGTTTCGCTGTGGCACGAGCTCCAAAATTTAACAATATGCGCGACGCAAACTAAGACAGAGACGTTGACGTTATGCTGTCTGCAGCGGCGTTGCATGCAACAGATACTTTTTAGCTCGTGAATGAAAACGTTTTGCTTTTGTTGTTGTCGTTTTTGGTTTTTTTGTTTGGAGCTGCAATTAGAGCTGCATTTGTGTGTGCACCTATAAACAGGTTTCGATTTTATAGTGTTCCCTTTTGGTCTTTTTGGTTCCTTTTTAATGCACTTCCAAAGGGCATACACATTTTGGTAGAAATTTTGTCATCTAAATAATATAGCACGAATCTTGGTTTAGATGCTTGCTGGAAATGATCATGGAAATTGTTTAATGGTAATACAAACATTTTGGGTGTTTGCCTACGCTACTGTGTTATGTCTTCTTTGGATACCTCGTTTGAGAACTTCAAGACGTATCTCACTTTCGATCGTTGTCATCACAAGTCAGCCATATCAGATTGTCAAGTGGCATCAAATCTCTAGTGCATGGAGGCTTTGCACTGGTTCTTTTTTTCATTACGAAGCCCACCCGCTCGACAAATTCACAGTTCGTCGAGAACTAAAGTCACTCCAAATTTTGTGTGGCACCTCGGATAGTATGGTGGGACCTGTAAACCACCTACTTTCCGTTTCCCTCTCAAGGTGTGACCGGTAAACATTACTTTTTGGAAAGAAGGTATGACGGATAGAGCTAAATTCTCATCTATGAGTCCAATTAAGCGCTGGCGTTCAGTGTGACGTAGGGGTTTAATTATCTCAACTGCCATGTTGCTTGTAGTAATCCATTAAGTCTGCGACTATGAATACCATCCCAATGCCTAGGCAGTCCGTTTAGCAAAGAGTCTTGTTCTGACAAAAGAGACACAGTTTCCAAAACGGATCCGTCTCGTGTTTAAACCTATACAAGTTGGATATAAAACATACATGTCCCGTCAGTAGTTTGTTTATGAGAATGAGACATCAGAAGGGACACAAATTCGTCCTGAGGTAGACTGATCAAGAAGCTGTCAATCGAGAGCTGAGGAATCAAGCTGAGGAATGCGTTTGCAAAATCGTGCCAGAACTTCCGTTTTAGGAGCTACAGAATCATCCGAAAAGCACGAGTCGCATTTGCGGTAACTTCGAGAGCTGCTTAATCATTCGAAAACCGTGACGCACGGCGAATCGTTCGCGACAGACTCGAACAAGAGAAAGAACCAATTTGAAAATGGAAGCTTTCAATTCGACAAAGATCACAGGTAGTGGTAGAGGTGGTGGTAGTGGTAGAGGTAGAGGTAGAGGTAGAGGTAAAGGTAGAGGTAGAGGTACAGGTAGAGGTAGCTGTGCGTCGTCTCAACTGGCGCTGCCGACCCTTGATCTAGACCATACAAAACAGCAAGGGTATTAATTTTTCGTGTCTTAACTTTGTTTTTCTTGCTGGTTTCGCATTATATTTATTTGGCGGGCACAAATGTTGACAGACACAATGAAACGGCTGGGCTCTGGCTTCATCTCTGAGTCTGACTCTCCGGGTCTCCGGCTGTCCGTCTTAGGTAGCTGTTTGGCGCACACGTGTTGCCTGGCATCGTTTATTTATATGTACTTTTTTTTTGTGCTTAGCGGCTGTGGCTGCATTTGGTCTTAATTTGGCTTATTTTTGCCAAAGCGCCAAAAGTGCGCTGGGGCCACCCCCTTTAACAGCCTCCCGACGACGACGACGAAGACAACGACGATCAATGCAAGTGGGTCAATTACAGTACGGCTGCTGTTTTTATTGCCGTAAGTCTGTTAGCAAGAAATACATGTAGATATGTATATATGTAAATACATACATATATGTATCTTTGGCTATACTTATGCCCCATGCGTTCGTTTGTCATTGTGAACTTGCGAAATAATAAATTCAATTTCACAAAATTGGAAAAAAAAGAGAAAACCAACAACCGCCGACTACAACAACAACTACAACAAGACTACTACTAACAAAAACGCGTTAAAAATTGGTTGTGAAATTCTAGGAACTGTCGCCATAAGCTTTACCTTTGCTCTGAAGTTGAAAATGGGCCTGTTTCGGGTTTTGCTTCGGTTTCTGCTGCTGCCGGTAGTCAAATTTAACGCTACATTTTGTTTCATGCAGCTGCGACGGCGACAGCGACGTCGACTGCGACGGTTACCTATGCGTATTGGCAACACACACACACACACACACACACACACACACATGTGCACATATTAGTTATTTTTTTAAAATTTTTTTTAATTTAACGTCGACAGTTAATTTTGTTCTTGTTCTTTTTTCCTCTGTAATGTAGCGACGGCATTTTTATTTGCACTTATTATTTATTTTTTGTTTGTTTGTGCGCTCCATTTCTTGTTTTTGGTTTTGTTTTTTAAGGTGTGTGGTTTTTTTTTTAATTTTTGTTGCGTTTAATTTTAAGTTCTTGATCCGCTGCGGGCGCAGACGCCAACAAAGAAGCTAATTTGTTACTTCTACAGTAGACACTCGCAAGAAAGCATGTTAAAAAGATGTGTAAGTCGTACTTAACTGGCCATAAAATAACCCGTTACCGCTTTACGGCCTGATGCAAAGCTCTCCTACAGGCGCCTCAGCTTAGCACGCGCCTTCTCCAATTGCTGATACCAAAAGTAGCTAGTGTACTCTCTACCCGGTCTTTACAACGGAGACATGGTCTGCCCCTTCGTCGCATCCCTACCACATCCTCATTGAAGACCTTTCTCGCAGGAGCTTCTTCATCCATACGATGCTGGAATGATGAGCATCTTGTGGATTGTTAGTTTTGTCTGGCGGGATTTGTCTGTGCTACTCAATTAATTACATATACCAAAGTAACATCTATTGACAAAACTGATTCTCAGCATGATCTCCATGGAATCCTTGAAAGGATCAAAATTATAGTTTTCAACATCAATCTGAGAGTCCAACCGCTGTGTATCTCTACTCGAGGAAAGCATATACGTCGTCTTGCTCTCATTTAAAACCAGACCCATGCTGGAAGATTCTCTTTCAATAGCCGCAAAGGCTCCTGTAACTGCTCGCTTCGTACGACCAATGATATCGATATCAACTGCGTATGCAAGCAACAGGACGCCCTTTTAGAATACAGTCCCGTTCCGATGTACTTCGATGTACTTCCCTCCACAAAATCAGTGCACCCTGTGCATCCACAACCAGATTTCCCTCTGCTTCTCTACAGAAAGACGCTCCAGTACTAAATCCTTCACATCTCGATCTCCTCGATCTCTAAGTCAGAGGGGCAAATGTACAAATTACCACTAATGAGGTTGGCAGGCTCTTCTCCTTCGCGCCCTCAACATCACCAACTAGTTATCCATAACTCTATATCATCATATTTTCAAATCTTCTTCACATCCATCTTTCGCCAACTCCTCTTTCGTTTCGAGTCTTAAATAGCAACAAATTGGCTTTTTATCCAATTACAGTTGGATTTATGTTAACTGGTTGGTGGGCCTGGGTACTGGTAGGAAACGGTGAAGCTCCCTGGTCCCTTTCTATATTTTTACCAAATTGACGCACAACCTCCACTTGGTGCCTCCTGGATAGCTGCTGTTATAACAACTAGAAGTTAGGACAGGACTTTAACAGGGTTGTGCGGAGGGAATGGGTAAAATGGTATAACCTTTGCATTTAACGTTTACGTTCCAATTTCGGGGCGCCTACTGTACCTTTGTTTAATTATATTTGTTCTGCCTTGACGACAGTTTGCAGTTCTGTAAAATATAAGGGCATAACCGCAGTGTGACCCAAATCACATGAAGTAAAACAAGTTGGTCAACCTCAAGAGATTCAGTCAAGCTCATGCTACTGTTCCATTTAGGGATTACTTTGTCTATAAGACTTATGTGGGTGGCCGAAAACTTAAAGGTGTTTAGTGAAGCTCATTTTATAGTGCAGCGCATGCGTGACTCCAGCTGGCCAACCTATTGGCCTGCCTTTCAAACCAGAACGTGATCTGGAGTGTGCAAATGTCCGGCGATTAATTACCCCAACTGTGCTCACCGATCTTAAGTTTACGAGCCTTTTTTTGCGCTTGACAAGTTGAATTATGCGCCGGACACTTTGGCATATATAAAAATAAAAGCCATAAAAGCCTGAATGTCGCTTAAGGGTTTTTCGTTTTATAGTTTGGCAATGCATTAAAAAATATTGTTTGTTTTTTTTATATTTTTGGCTGAATTCTTTATGACTTAAATTAATTGAATTAAAAAATCAGAAAATTGGTAGAAACGTACTTAAAACGTTCTTCCATTTTCGCAAGCTCTGCGTTTTGACAGTAAAGTTGAAAATACAAGTCAAACCTTCACAAATGTTTAGTAAAATGTGAATCGGGTTGCTCCCCTTTATTGCTCTTGAAATGAGAATGGTTTTTAACACAAAAAGTATAAAAAGAAGTTTTATTTTGGTGGACAAATAATCGTTACTTTTTTTCCCAAAAACTTTGTACACAGATGACAGATTTGTAGATGAGACACCTGCCAACTGAGATCCTAGCATAGTGAGCATGGTATTGGAAAGTAACCGCAACGCACAGTTGGTCTTAGTATGATGATGAGCAAGGAAAAGAGGAATATTATCTACCTGGAGAGGGGCATGGGAACGGTACCGAATGAAACTTAAATTGGGTTGTTTCAACGTATAGTTCTTGAAATAAGGAAGCGGAGAGAGAATGAGGAATATAAATATGAATAAGAGTAAGAGTATGAGAGTACTATAGTATGAAAGTATGACAGTAAAGGAGTATGAGATATTGAGAGTATGAGAGCATAAGAGTATGTGAGTATGAGATTATGAGATAATGAGATTATAGGAATATGTGATTATGGGATTATGAGATTATGATATTATGTGATTATGAGAGTATAAGAGTATGCAAGAATGAGAGTATAAGATTATGAGAGTATGACATTATGAGAATATTATAGATATGAGATTATGAGAGTATGATAGAATGAGAATATGAGAGTATGAGAGGACCGCCCTATTGTCAGAGAAAAGTAATAATGCCATAGAAAGCGATGCCATAACACATATGTATATCACATATCTGAAAAAAGTTCAGATGTCTCCGATCAAAAAGGCTTGGGAAATCGATTTTTCAGTACAGTTTTTACTTGACTATTTTATATTATCCTTCTACGATCTAAGAATTGGAAAGATTATCCTATTATTGGGTTGCTTACTCTAACTAAAAGATAGAATTCAGTGCCTTGTTTGCAGTACCAAAACAGTCGTATAACATAGAACGATTAAATATAATAGCCTGTACCGCTATATCGTCAACAATCGAAGACATAATACACTTTCTTATAACAAAAAAAACCGAAATAACAGTTTGTGTGTGTAATGGCAGTTTGTTGTTCTTTTTTTTTTAACGCATACAGTACATTTTCTCCTTTAAACCAATTTATATCTGATTAAAACGCATCGTTTTCAGGTGAAACATATATTCGACAAACCGAAATTATTTCATTTTTCGAAAGGCATAGGTTTCACCTAAAAACGTTGCGTTATTGCGAAGAAATCGGTACCACACTGAATTTTTGCTCAGCGTATTTATATTTAAAAATAATTTTTATGAGCGCTTATCAGGGCAATATTTGAGGTAATCGGTCTAAGTGTTCAAAAAAAGTGCTTTTGAAGCAAAGCGAAACGATCCTAAATGTTTTTTTTAGTACTTACTTTAAGAAAAATTCTGCCTAAAGAAACGAATTGTTTGAAGTGAATCTATATTAAAATCGTTGCCATTGTCTAAAGATACCTGTAGCTATACAGCAAAGACAAAGACATTCGTTAGATATTAATACAATTTCTTTAAAAGCTAAACTTAAAAAAGGACGAACAAATACTAAACAGACAAAATCGTAAAAGACAGAGAGACAGTAGAGAAGCTGAAAACGCTCATCGTGCCGATCAAAAATACTTTGCCATATATAATGATACGTATGCTATGCAAAAGGCCGGAAACATTTACTGCTGTAAATTTCATAAAACACGTAAAAGCGACAAAGGCAAAAAAAAGTATAAAAAATGTATCTTGTCGTGAAAAGGTTCTTGGCCTTTGCTGATCATTCAATGTCATTAATATAACTAGAAACTTCAATATTTATAGACCTAGGTCGGTATTAAAAAGAAAAACATGTCGACAAATCAAGAGAGAGAGTAAATAAGAGCTCTTATGGCTTGAAAAGTGAGTTGGATATACTAACTAAATGGGCAGCACTATCAGTAGCCGCCGACGACGACGACGTCGACGTCAGCCGTCTGCGTCAGCGCCGCTGCTGCTGTGATGTGACGTTCATCGATACACGTTCGGCTAATGTAGGTTAAAAATCCAAGCAGTGAATGATGAGTCATGGAAATGTGGTCACGGAGCGGCGTTAGTTTGCACTACCAACTATGCACATAACTGAACGAAGAGCCAGGGAAAGACGTCATTGAATTGATAAGGATTTGAGGAATTGAAACAGGGATAGGACACGTCATTGACGCTATCAATTGCGGTTGTTCATGGGTCTACGGGCCTATAAGAGCGGGTTCAATGAACACGCCGACACGTGTATGCGTCTACACATGAGTGTGCGTCTGTATTTAGCTTGTGTGTGTGTGTGTGTGCGTGGGGCCACACCTGTTGCCCAAACTGTAAACTACATGCATATGAGCAATAAATCTGCGACACAGTAGAAAAACAACAACAAAAAGTTCATGCTACGATCATAAACGCAAAACGTGCTAATAAAAAAAAGAATTTTATGCATACAGTCGGGAAGGTGCCCGACAGTGGAATACCCTGTGCCCATTTTTTCCATGATCAATCAAATTTCTGTAACGGTAACTGTTCTACGGGGGGAGTGGGGATGATCAGGAAAAAAATCAACATTGTTTGGTTTATAAACCTAACGTATCATATTTTGCTTCTTCTTAACTGGCCATAGCAACCCGTTATCGTGTTACGGCCTGATGTAACTACATTCTTTCATTGGAATTGTGGTTTTACGTGATGGGTCTCAAACCCTACGCACAAGCCTTTTAAGGTATACTGGTTTCGAAAGAACCCAGTGTCATTGTTAGTCGCCTTATACACCAAGCTTTGACCTGCTGAGGTGGTATTCTCTAATCCGCTCACCCCACGGGCTAACTTATCATATTGGGTTAACATAAATGTTAATTTTAACATTTCTGTAAAAAGTGAAATTCTTTTGCAGTTCATAGGAGAGGGGGCCCTAAAATTGCCACATTATTAGCTATATCTTGTAAAGTTGTTATGCGATATCATTTTTACACTACACACGCACTGTAATAGTGTGCATAACTGTGCCAAGTTTCAATTGGCTAGCTTTTATGGTGTGGGCTAAAACCGCGAAAATCTGTCACGGGCGAAGGGTATGAGATATCGACCAAATTCGACAAACTTCCACTGAATAGCTGTAATGCGCAACTTTTGGTGAAAAGTGGTCCGTCTGTCCGTGGATATAAGAGCTAGAGCAAAAATGGCTCTTATATCTCCGAGAACGGTGCGACTACACGGACAGACGGACTCGACTAAAGAGAATGCACAGCTAGGAGAGCGCCATGGCGTATGCGGCCAGAGAGTGAGCGCAGCAGATAGTTTGCTGATGACTTGGCCTGCGAGCAATTTCCGCAAGTTTAAAGATGCTTTGACCAGATAAGATGGCGGCGAAGCAGTAACAGTTGTAGAAGTAGTATCAGAAGAGGAAGAAGAAGAAGTGTGTGCAGACACATATCGAAATGGGGCCAAGGCAATCGAGGCGGCAAAGACCAACAACAACAACAACAACAACAAAAATGTCGTCGACCACTTAGCCAAAAGTGAACGCGCGTAAATCGCCCGAGGTGACTGCGACGCGTTTTCTGCGCTGCTTCTGTTCTTGTGCCGCCGCTACGGACTTTTGTGCTTTTGTTTTGGTTCTGCACATTCGCCTTGGTTCTTGGTCGGTGGTGCAAAGAAAAAAAAAAGTGGTATCTGCTTTGTTGATTACCAAAGATAGCAGCAACAGAGCATCATAAGCATCTATCGAATACGAGATGCTCTGTGAACCTAATGTTTACTTTGGGAAAGTATCAAAAATTTTGAAGTTCATGCCCCCTTGTCACAAATAGTCACATTTCGGCAGCTCCCCGCTCCCCCCAATGTGACGTCACAAGCCGTGCAACCAAAAACAACTGTGAACATTACTAGAAACTTGGAATAGTATATCAACTGAATCATTGCACATAGTATGCATAGAGTATACGCTGCTGTTATAAAAGCGAAAGGAAGATATTTGAAGTCAATAATTTTAAATTTGCTCGTGAGTTTTTGAATTCGAAAGAAAAGTAAACATTGCATGAAAATATAAAGATTTTTTCCGATTTCATTAACATTTCGATTATGATGTTACGTTTTCGGAACACCCACCCTGCCACATCGTCACATAAGTCACAATTTGAAGAACCACAGCCGCCCCCTCTTTGGTCACGTCATTTATGAACAGCCCCTTTTCCCTTTCACTTATTTTGTAGGCCACGTATGTAGGATCATTAGTTTTTGACTAAATTGAAAAATTAAAAGCAACAATTAGTTTGCAGCCCATTGTTTTAGTAAAACGCTTGTGTTTAGCCCTGTTTAGCAGTTGATTTAGGTACCTTCGATGATAATCAAGAGCACATGGCATGCACACAGTAGGTGGTCCAGGACTACTGTTTTTAGCATTTCCTGCACTTTGCTTCATTAGTAATGCTATTGTACGATTGGAACCGGTTTGTGCTTATCAGAGTCCTGCAATCACTTTGTGTTCAGGACGGTGCTCAGCATTCAGCCATAAAAATCGACTGAATATTGCTAGATGAGGTAAAAAGAAGGCAGTGTTGACTAAATTTGATAGACTTTCAAAGGACAGCTTTTTTTTGGGTGTGTTTCCAGGTCTTCTTTATATGAAATATAGCCTGTTTACCCTACGTAAATACAAGTATAGAACAACGTGGTTCATTTATCGGACAAATTTTCTCGCAATTATGGCATACAAGGTTCACTGTACCCGTTACCTTATACAGTGAATGTATTAATAACTTGACAACAACAGCAGAAACAATAATAACAACAATAAAAGCAACAAAAAAAGCTCGTACATCAAAAATGACTTTAAATCTTGGCAGTGTCAATAAAATGCGAGTATATAAATTGTAATTCGGACTGAAAACCGGGCACCGCTCCCTTTTTAGCCATAAAACAATTTGAAAACAAGCTTAATGCATACACCACATGCATATCCCATATCCCATATCCTCGCAGGCAATAAAAATAATGAGTTTGGGAACTTTTGTATACTATACAACTGCTTGTTAATGTTATAAACTTTTAAGAAGGCAAATATTACAAGCGGGAATTTGGTGGCACAGGGGGAAACTTTGTTGCACGTTATCAGATGAGAGCGGAACGTTGTACTTGTTAACTGCTGAGAGTCCAGAAAAGTTGCAAAACACAGAAGTTCTTCTCATGACTCAAGACTGTTGAGTTTCCTGTCAGCTAGAAGGTCTTTGTAGGACTTGAATCTGATTTTGTGCAGAAATTAAAATGATTCTCGAAAAATCAAATTACTTGCATTTCGAGCTCGTATGTTTTACATCGCGCCACAGTTTCAAAGTGCGTAACTTTTAATAATCATTTAATCAGAGATCCCCACTCCCTCTCTCTCACTTATATGGCGCTTTTGGAATTCGCCAAATTAAAAGCCAGCTAATAAAAAATAACCAAAACTAAATGACGCCAACGTCGACTGCGACGCGACGCAAGTCAATGATCGCTGGCGGCACATTGTGCTCGCTGCTGTTGTCATAATTAAACGCGACAAATAATAATAAAAAAAAAACAGAGTCGCTGTCGCATATAGAGTCGGAGTGAGTGCCTGGCACAACAACAACAACAATAAATTCTTCAATTAACATTTGCTCAGGTAAGGCGAAAATACAAGCAACAAAAATTTGATGCAGACAGTCGGGGCGGTGTCCGACAGTGGAATACCCTGTACCCTTATTCTTTACAAACACTAAATACGGTTAAATGGGAACGGAAGTATCCACTTTTATATCTCCTTTCATAAGATCGATATGCCTGTAAACATTTTCCTATTGGGAAGTTGGTTAGTAAGGGGGCGAAAATTACTTTTATACCCAAAACTCCAGTATTCTTGGGCCAATGTCGTTGAATTTCGTAACATTGATAATAAAAATTTTATGCAGACATTCGGGACGGTGTCCGACAATGGAATACCCTGTACCCTTCTTCTTTACAAACACTTAATACGGTTAAATGGGAACGGAAGTATCCACTTTTATATCTCCTTTCATAAGATCGATATGCCTGTAAACATTTTCCTATTGGGAAGTTGGTTAGTAAGAGGGCGAAAATTACTTTAATACCATTACAATACATTTACAAACGTCTGTGGCAATTTTCAAATAAATATATAGGGAGGGGGCAGTAATTAAGGTAAATCGATTGCAGGGGAAGGGGGGGGGGGGGGGGGGTTCCATTGAAAAAATGTGGTTGCAGTTTTAACGCTTAGGGTCATACGAGTCTTCACACGAAATTTTGTAACTCTAGCTCACATGTATGCATATCTACAGGTAGTGGAATTTTGACGCAGTTTATAGGCAAGGAGGGGTGAAATTAGCATATTTTTGACTATGTATCTATCCGATCTCGATCATTTTTGAAACATAGATGCACATAAATACGACGCACATCTCTAAGAAGGATTGATAGACTCACGGGGAAAGGGGCTAAGATATACACTTGATTCGACAAATTTCATCTTACATAGGTGTACGCGCAGCTTTTGGTACAATTTTGCGTCTCTAGCTCTTATGGTTTAGAAGATCTATCCCCTCATACGGACAGACGGACATGGTCCAATCGCTAACCGAGTCAAGACTTTTTTGACCATGGAACTTATGGTGTGCCACGCCTCCTTCTGCCAGTTACATACAATGCACAAATCTATAATACCCTTTTGCACTTTGTGTGCAGGGTATAAAAAGAACTGTCAAGAGCGTGGCGGCGGCGGTGGCAAAAATTTTTGAATGCGCTCATAAGAGCGTAACCGTTTTTTAAGTAAAGCTGTGTGCGTGTGTGTGTGTGCGTGTGTGTGTGCGTGTGTGTGTGCCAGGATCATTTGCATTTGCATTGTGCAGTTGTTGAAGCGCGCAAGGTGTCGCATGGCCGCAGCAGCGCAGCATAAACGACAACAACAACAACAACCACAACAACAACCGCAACAACAACAACAAAGCAAACTGATTAAAATGCATTAAAAACAACAACCAAATTCAAGTGTTCGTTGTTGTTGTTGTTGTGGCAAAAAGTGGGCACGTCGCGCATATTTTGTGTGTGTAAATAGATTAAAATCGTATGCGCAAAAAAATTGAAAACAAAGAACAGAAAAAAAAGCTGAGGCAGGCTCGCACTTGTCGTTGTTGTTGTTGTTGTTCTAGTTGGAGCGCTGGCTGTGTGTGTGTGTGTGTGTGTGTGTGTGTGTGCCTCTGTGTGTGTGTGTGAGTGTTACTGTGCCGCGTGCCAGGCGGTATTAGTCACCGGCGGCGGCGGCGGCGCAGCAGCTACTAGCTGACGGCAGCGGCAGCAGCAGCGGCAGCAGCAGCCAAGAAGACGACAACAACGACGGCGCACGGCGAGTGATCTATGAACCAGCAAAGCGAGCGGGCAGAATTCTGAAAAACGCGTGCCAATTCTCCTCCATCGGCAATAGTAAAAATCGCACAGGTAACACGCTAGGCGCCAAAAAAGCAACAACAACTACAACAACAACAGCAGCTAAAGGTGTTTGGCAATTTGGCTGGACATTGACGCGGGCGACCACCAAATGTGCTCGTGTATTAGTCACAAATAAAAAAGACACCAAAATTACAACAACAACAACAACAATAACAACAACATTGCTCGTATTTTTGTGCATTTTGTGATTTTTTTTTTTTTTGGATACCAAGTACAGTGGGCGAAACAGGCGATCTAGCCTCTATTTAAATGCAAACGATCGTTAAAATAAACGAAGTAGTTGTGAGCTAAACGGTAAAAGCTAAAAAACTTTGCAAGCCTGAATACATGATTATTACTGCTTTTTTTTTTTGGCATTGGAGCCCTAAATTGTGAAAACTTAACAGCTGTAAATACAAGAAATGCATGGAAAAAATGAAAAATTAACAGCAGTTAATACAAGAAATGCATTTTGAATTTTGCAGTAGCTTAAGGTCATCTAAAATACAATTTTCACTTTCAGAAACAAGTTTTCGTTAAAAACTTTATTTTAAAAAAAAAGACAACAAAACCCTATTGTACGTAATATAAAAAAATATATATAAATGAGGAGAATATGAATTAAGTAGATAGTCTCCAATCCGTAGGGTGAACTTTTTAAAGATATGCACCAAATCACATCAGAAAGTGATCAGAAACTCAAGAAAAAGAAATTAAAGTAAAATCAAACAGAAAACAAAACCAAATCAGCATCATAGGACAGTTGGGTGTGTTTTTTAACGATGTGCATCGACTTATATTGTAGATATTATTATAAAATATATTTTGTTATAACGTTTTTAACTGCATCGATACTTAGCTGCGTCGGCAATATAAGTGCATCAAATTGACTTTTAGGCGCAGAGAAAACATATTCTATATGAATAATGTTTTTTTAGTAGCATTTGGATAGCAGCATTTCTAGTTTATTAGCATCATCATAATATGCGCCAAATTATTTGCTTCTTGAGTAAACTGTCCCGACTGTCTACATCAAATTTTTTTTTCTGTTATAGTAATACATAACATATAAAACACATTAAAAACGTAAAAAACGTTGTCGGGTCCCAACTTTTGCTAAAACAGAAAGAAATGATATAAAACGAGTCGGTTCAATACACTTTAAATGTATGTTTTATGTGAAACGAAAGCAAAACCTGATGCGCTATAGGACTCCTATTTCCAATTTCGCAAAAACCCGACAACCTACCACATATACGGTCATTCATTTATAAATAGTACTTGTCTTAAGAACCTGTAGATTTATCTCGTTTGTGCGCTTTTTTGTCTTACTAAACACAAGAAAAAAGTAAATTTTTAACATTTGTCTAATGGAAGTAACTTTGGTGAGTCGAATGTAAAATTGAATGAAATTCGCCCACTGTGCAACGACGCGTTTGCGCAGCGGCAGTGTCGCCGTTCCATTGCCGTGTGTGCCAGCCAGCCTTTTTTAATGTTATTTTCTTGGGCAACAATAACAACAGCGCAGCCGCCGTTTGGGCTCAGTGCCTGGCCAGCCAGCAAGCAAGCCATTAAGCAGCAACAGAGAGCTACAGAGAGCGCTGCGAACACTTTTGCCGAAGCGAGCAACGAATGAAAACGAAACGAAACGATCGGCGAGTCTTTGTACGTGTGTGTGTGTGTGTGTGTGTGTGTGCGCTCGCTATGCGTCGTCGTCGCCTGCTTTTGAGCGCAGGTTTATCAAAATTCAATTTTCATTTTGTGCTTTAATACATTTTGTGTCTTACTGCCGTGTGGAAGTCTTTTGGCAGGAGCAGCCGCACTTAAAATACGCTGACAACAAAAAATAGCCGAAATCTTAACAAAAAAGAAAACGTGCGTTGGCGAGGGGCAGCAAGTTAATTGTATAGAGTGTGCAAAACACAAGCAAGTGAAAAATTATTGAAATAAAAAAAAATAAATAAACAAATGTCAGCTGACATTCAAAGTCTATGCCATTGTTTGTGCATATACGTAATAAAAATAAGTAAAACAGAATAAAAATCACGTAATTTAATCCGCGCGCGCAAATAAAAAGAAAACCAAATGGTAGCCGTCGCCGCCTGCAACAACGACAACAACAACAACAACAACAATAACAACAACGACAACAACGAACAGAATTCTGGCTAATGTTGTTGTTGTTGTTTGTGTCTGTGCCGTGTCGCTGTTTGTTCAGTGTTTGTTTATGCGCCATTGTACCGTTGCATTACCATTTGCCATTCGCACTGCACGTGTGCGCATCCGTCTGGGCGATCGGGTTGGTGGGTGGGTGTTAAGCATTGTGAATGGCTTTTCCTGTGTCCAAATGTACCAAAAAAAAAAAAGTTCAATAATTATTTTTAACTATTGTGTGTAAGTGCGTGAGTTTTAGCCAAGTAAACTGAGCAATTAAAATTTAATAGCTGGCAATAAGCTTACATATAGATTAATTGTATATGAACTGAAGAAAGTGAGTCACACTCCACACATGAAATTGTATACAATTTTGAAACACAATAAATTATAATAACAAATGAAATGTTTAAAAAAAAGTCGTGTTAGTGATTGCATAATGCAATGAAACATTGATTAAAAATAAAACTTACCGCACAATAATATAGTAATAAACTGACTAAAAGTAAAAAATTAAATGAAACGAATTCTAAAATGCATTCAAACAAAATTAAAAAAAAAATATAAACAAGTGCTAATTTTTTAAGTAAAATCATCGTTTTTTAGGAAATTATATACAAACATTTGTGTAAAAAAGTAAATTTGTATGTATTTAAAAATAAAACAAATAAATTGCTAGTTAAAAATGTGCAGTATTCCAAAGAGTTTAATTTTTTGTGTGGCAGAAATGCTTTTCAAACGAATTTCAACTTAAAAGCTAGCAATGCTTTTGGGACCGTTGAACAAAGTGTTGTTTAAGTGTTTATTCAAAAATTATGTCAAACAGTCCGGAGTTTACAAGATATCGAACTGTGAACTTTCCTGCCAGTTGTATTTGCGAAAAAAAAAATATATTTATATGGGTGGTAACTAAAGGAAAGCGTCAAGCAGCGAGATTATAATTCCCTCTAGGAGGGATCCTACTTCTCACATCTGTGAGGATTCTCGAGTTTACAAAACCTACAGGTTTTAGAGTTGCCAATAAGCAGTTAGCTCTCGTGTCCACTCAGTCCCTCTAGGAGCGATCCTACTTCTCATATCTGCTAGAATTTTTCATCGAGTTTACAAAAACTACAGGTTTTAGAGTTGCCAATATGCAGTTAGCTCTCGTGTTCCGCTCTGTCTCTCTAGTAGGGATTCTACTTCTCACATCTGCGAGAATTCTTCATCGAGTTTACAAAATCTACGGGTATTAGCTCTCGTGTTCCGCTCAGTCCCTCTAGGAGGAATCGTATTTCTCACTTCTGCGATAATTTTTCATTGAGTTCTCGTGTTGCGCTCAGTTTCCTAAGGTAGTTTTTCCGTTTGGGAGATTTTCTTAAGCCTTTTTCAGTTGCATAAGCTAGCAGCTGATCGGATCTCATTGCTTCTCTTAGTAGTTAGAGAGCTTGAAGAATCGTTTCTTGCTAAATCGTTCGTTAGTTTATTTCGTGCGAAGTGGAAGCCAGGGAGCTCGTTAACTATATCATCGCTTTCCCAATTTACGTCCATTAAGACAATATTTGAATGCTAAAACAGATAATAGAAAAAGTAAAAGAAATCAAATATAAACAGCAATAATTAATTATTAATATTAAATATTAATTAATATTAAGCACCAGAAACTTAAAAAGTACTTCATAAAGGCTTACTAAGACAACGAACGCAATTATTTTAACCCCTTTTATTTATGCTAATCTTGTTTTTATTTTTAGAACGAATTTTTTAAAGTAATTTCACAAAAAAAAAAAACAGCCTCTTTAATGCAAAAAAAAGAAAAAGTGAACAAGTATTGTTTAATGTAAATAAATGTAAACAAAACTGCAGATAATTTCGGAGTTTATTTATTTAAATATATAAAAATAAATGCAAAATTGTGCAAAAATTAAAAAAAAAAACAACGATAAAAAACAAAACAACAAAAAGCCAAAACAAAACGCAAAACTTGTGATAAACGTTGATAATTTGTTATAGTTGTGTTGTTGTTTTTGTAGATTACTTGAATGCCGTAAAAATGCAACACAGTAGCGGCAACAATAACAACAACAATCTGCAGCAACAACAGCTGCAAATGCTGCAACAACAGCAGCAACAACAACAGCAACAGTCGCACAACAATTTGCGCGATAATTATGCTGTTTGGCCCAACAACAACAACAATAACAACAACAATCTTAATAATATCATCAGTAACAATAATAACAACAATAACAACAGCAACGCGATGCAATTACAGACGCAACAACAACAACAACAGCAACAACAACAACAACGCGCAGCAATGTGGATAGCAGAGAGCAGTAAGCAGCAGCAGCGCCATATTAACAACAACAATAGCATGAACGTCAATTACAATCAGCATTTAATGCTGCCACAACAGCAACAACAACAACAACAACAGCAGCAACAACAACAATATATGCAGCAGCAGTACATCAACTACACGCAGCAACAACAACAACAACAACAGCCGCAGCAGCAACACTTGACGCCAACAACAACGACGCCCGTGAGTAGCTGCTACTATGCCGCTGCAGCACAGTTGCAACAACAGCAGCAACAGCAACAACAGCAACAACAACAGCAACAGTTTTTGGCAACACATCCACAACTGTCACCCGCTGGCGTTCCATCCCAGCGTCTCTTGCATTCGCCACAATCGGCTCATTTGTCTCAGGATCTGGCCGCCACACATTTAAGCTGCGCGTCGGCGCAGCTGATGCGTGCTCATCTTCAAGGAAAATATGGAACGGGCGGCGGGGGAACGGCCGGCATTGGCATGCGCACGGATTCGGAACGCAACAACGTGAGTAGAAACTTTTTATTTTCACATTTTTTGCTGCCTCTCTTTCTTTCTTCTCTTTTTTTTTTTGATTTGATTTGTAGCTTTTTGCTTTTGTTTCATTTTTGTTTTATTTCTGCGGTTTCCACCCATTTTGTATGTTGAGTTTGTTTTCTTTTTGTTTTCTTTTTGTTGCCGCTTTGTGGGCGGCGCTTATTTGTTGTTGTATTGTAGCCAAAGGTGGAGTTTTGCGCGCATCTTTTAAATTGCGTCTTAGTTTTACTTTATCGTTGATCGCTGGCCGTTTTACAAATGGCTGACCGCGGGGCGTATACGTTACAAATTTGTTAACATTACGCATACGCAGCGTTGCACTTTGTTAAGCTGCTGTTTCTATGCTGTTTGTGTAACTAATTAAAACCAAGGGTGTTCACAATACCAAATTTATTCACTCTATCGATTCGAACATTTTATGATGTTATTTAAACATTAGGCACAAAACTAGTCGGGATATCCTTTTATTTATTTAAAAAAAAAACAATTAATTTCTAATTTTTACATAAAACAGCCTTCATGGTTCATATTTCATCACATATCATCGCATAAGTTAACTAATTTTATACATCAAATTCATTTTGATTGAAAAACATAACATAAAATTCAATAAATGAAAAAGAGAATGCATTACGTTTAAAGTTTTTTAAAGAATGCTGACATTTTGGTCTGTTTTTGGTTAAAAACTAGGTTTTTAGAATCTTTAGAGTCTTTTTCTTAACTGGCCATAACAACCCGTGTTATCGGGCTACGGCCTGCTGTAAATACATTCTTTCATTGGAATTGTAGTTTTACGTGGTGGGTCCCAAACCCTACGCACAACCCCTTTAAGGCCTACTGGTCTCGAAAGAACCCATTGTCATTGTTAGTCGCCTCATACGACAAGCTTTGACCTGCTGTGGTGGTATTCTCTAACCCGCTCACCACACGGGGTAAATCTTTAGAGTAGTCAAAGTAAAAAATAATTTGTTCACTCTTACGAGTGTTCATTCTATCGCGACTCCACTGTATATGAAATTACATAAACCGGATAAGTATATTGCAACTGCCATAAGAAATTAAAGTATTTTTAAGCATAAATTCTGTTACCAATTCAGTTTGATTTTTGTACAAGTTTGTCAAAGAACTTCACTAACTATTTATAGTTATAGATACAATCGATATGCAGTAGTGCCGTTGATACAATGCAAACGTAATCTTAATCCGTTTGTTAAAATATGTTTTTTGTATTTATTTTAGTATATACATATCGTATAATTGATATTTTTTTAAAAAATATTTACTCAGTAAACATTCACAGCTTTTACATTGTGTCCAAGAGACTTAGCCATACCGAATTGATCGGCTCTAATTTGAGCGTTTGCCTTTTAATTTTCTTTGATTTGTTTTAACTACACTAAAGGAATACAATTTGATGCGAAAATATGTCTTTCAATAGCAAACATATGCTGGCTCAAAGTTGTATGGGGCTTGTCAACAGATCTGGCGACCGCATAGATCTTTAAATAGGCATAGAAGCTTAGATTTTCGCGATCACAATGCAAATCTTCGTTTGCTTATAGAAATTTACATAGGGTGAATAGGTTATAAAAGTCCTCATCGCCATGTTTGATTAATTTGTTGCCAAAGGCGCAATCCTCTCGTCAATTGGCATGCTCTAATGCACCTCATCTATGGGCTGAATGTTTCCAAATATTGACTTCTTTTCCATTTTATGCTGCAGCGGATATTTTGTTTATGCCAACTTTTTCATTTAGATTTAGTTTTATAGGCATTAAACCTGGATTCTGTGATGAAGAAATCCATAAAATGCTTGAACCGATAGGTTCCTCAACTTCATTTTGCTGTGATGTATAACACTTTAATTTCTTTGGCTAGGGATGTGTTAGATGAGGTATTTGTCATGGGTATGGATGCCGCTGCAGTATTCGCCCAAAAATCAAATATATGCCAATATCGTCAGTTCATCTTCTTTACGTATGCCCGTAACTTAGACATTGTTTATGTTTTACAAATGGAACACATTTACAACAAACTAGTGGTAACCCCGCAGTCAAATCCCGATTGCAAATTAAAATCCAAAAATTTTTTAATTCAAAATCATTGAGCATTTCTTATATCTCTCTCTCTCTCTCTGCTCACATAAATCATAGAGAGTCTATCTCCCTCTCTATGATTTATTTGAGCAACTGAGTTTTGAGTCACAATTACCTATAAAACAGTCATGTTCTTTCATAGCCCGCACTTGTCGGCTACTTACACACACGTAGCCGAAGTGCAAGCTCAAGCCGTCGCTCTGCTTTTGCTAGAGTTATGCCTGAAATACTGAAAAAACGTTCGTGAACAGTTACCAACACATGTAGACATCGCAACATAAATTTTTTTTTTTAATTTTAACTATGATTTGTCATTTCTTATGAAAATTCTCTACACAATGATATAAGTTTCAACCATAGTTGTTTCCATATAGTTGGTTGAAAACGGGTCCACCAATTTTTGCTTAGCCTGTTTATATAATAAATGTATCAAAGCTATGAGAAAAGTACTGAAACCCTTTCTAGAATCGATCTCTTAATTTTTTAAGATTATCACATTTAGGAGCCGGAACGTTCCCATTTTCGATAGCCCATCTAAAAAATAATCGATTTCATGCGTATTTTTGCCAAATCTCTTTAGCCTACCACCTTCTTTATCGGTTCACATTGTATTTGCAAAAGATTGTTAAATATAATCAAACAGCGATTTCATATTTATGAATTGCAAATATTTGACAAAGTTCACTTAACCCCATGCGTGGGAAATGTTAACGCCGCTCCCCAAAAAAGAACATTATATAGGGCTGCTTGTATGCTTATAATTTAATTTGTTTGCATTGACCAAAAATGGAGGGGTTGTCAAATGCGCGTTTAAATTAAAGCCGCAGACGACTGTGGACATAAAAAATGCGCTTTTAAAAGGTTGAATGCACCAGCGTCAATGTCAGCAATAAGTTGGGTAAAACGTTCTAAACTATGTCTGCTATTAGTTCATAACGTCATCGATTATAAATACGTCCACGACTTATGCCAGTTGGTGAGGTGATCGCTGTCGTCGTCTGTTGTCTATGACGCATGCGATTTTTACTTGGCTGTCGCGACCAAGAGTCTACTACTCTTATCGCGCGCACTTGCCGCCGACGACCGACGAGCTGTTGCCAGATAAGACGAAAAGTAAAATGTCACGAACTTGGCAGCAGCGAGCGGGCTTTACCGGGCCAGGAAGTAAAAAGCTGTAAAAAACGCAAAGAAATATATGCCAAATTCATTTTACGAAATCCAAACGGAAATGCCAAGACACGAAGACCTGCCTTTATTTGTTCGAAAGACAAACGAAGCGTCTTTATCTATGCTAACATAACGCGCAACATTTACCTGTAATGATAGCAAAATGTTAGCTAACAGAGTTGACTAGTAATCATGTTAATGTTAGCATGCAGCGACTATCTTGGTGTCTTGTCGTCAAGGCAAGCTCTACGAAGAGCACAAAGGCTGAAAGCAGAGTCATAAGTCTACTGTGCACTGTGGACCAGAAGGCATCATAAGGTATTGTTTAGAATCTATAGTATATTATAAATTCGAAAGTAAGAGTTACTTTCTGTGTGTCTGTTTGTTCCCTTTTCACGCCTAAGCCACTGAACAAATTGTTTTGAATTTTGGTATAGAGATAGATAGTACCATGGAATAAAAAATAGGCTCTTTTTTGTGGCAATATCTTAACCACTTTCTCCGCAAGCGTAAAATTACATAAAATGACACTAAATCTCAAAGCCTACTTTTATTTTGCCCAAAACTGTGCACAGAGTCTGGCAACACCTACTAAAACGAGAAGCAGAACGGAAAGGGAAACGGGAAGAAGAATTTGATCTGCCTCGAATAAGGTACGGGAGTTGTTGAGCAGAGAGAGCAAAAGGCAGTGCAAATTTCGAGTAAAATCATTAATGCTTCGATCTATTTTGGGCAAAACTAAGTTAACCGGGTTTGCTATAATATATGTATATAAAAATCAATCCAAAATTCTGTATGCGGACGATGTTTGGATAAACGACTTAGAGTTTCGTTTTATTCGACAAAAACGCATTGAACTACCAAAAATGACATAAAATCTCAGCCTACTTTTGTAAAATGTTCACAGAGCGAGGAAACGCCTATTAATGAGAACGGGAAGAGTAACCGGAAGGGGATTGGAAAGAGGATGAAGATGAAGAGAGAGAGAGAGGAATAAGATGAAGGTAAACACAAAGAAAAAAAGAAAGTGGAGAAGGAGCAGGAAGAGGAAGAAAAACTGGAAAAAGAACATGATGAGGAAGAAGAAGAAAAAGAAAGAAAGGAAAAGAAAGTAGAAAAGGAACAGGAAGGGATGAATACGAAGAAGAAGAAGAAAAGAGAAATTAAAAGGAAGAAGATGAAGAGAAAGAGGACGAAGAAGAAGAAGGGGAAGAGGAAGAAGAAGAGGAAGGGGATGAGGAAGAAGAAGAGGAAGGGGAAGAGGAGCGGGAAGAAAAAGAAGAAGCAGAAGAAAATGAGGAGGGTAAACGGGAACGGGAAAAAGAATATGCTCTACCTCGAGAGGAGGGGGAAACAGGAAGGGGAAGGGAAAGAAGAATGGAAGGAGGAAGGGAAAGAGAAAGGGGAAGAGGAAGGGGAAGAACAAGAAGAACCAAAAAAAATAAGGAAGGGAAACGGGAACGAAGTCAGCAAATAAAAGTATCGATTCAGCTTGTACTGTTATGACACAAGGCCTGAATTCAGGCATTATAAGCAAACGTTTCTAGAGTTATAAAAATGTAATTACGTGTGCAACTAATAACTTAAACTTGCCATTGATTAAGATTGTGCCATTCATTTTGGCAAATCAAATGCTCCATGCTAACTAGCTTTCATAGCCAAAAATGAAGCATAAATTATACAAAAACAAAAAGCTTAAAAACAAAAACAACTACAAAATTTTAAATAAAATTAAGCTGACTGCTTGTTTTATAAATTTAACACTTAAAGACCTTGACTAAAACAGCTGATTATTGCTAATGGCTTAATGCAAGCGATGGTCAAGATTGCCAGTAGCAACGAGGAAAAGAGTGTGACAGACAAGGGGAGCGAGGGGGGCAGGGAGTGTGGAGCCAGGTGAGCGTTGCACCAATTTGCGACGCAATAAGTGATTTAACGAAATTAATGACTTTGTTGTAGAACGGTTTTGCAGTTATACTTACAATGCCGCAGCTCATTAAATTTAAGCATACAAAATAATAACGACAACAAAAGTTAAACGCCTGCAAATTAAAGTTGTTAACTTTGAGCGGTTAATTGTTTTTTGTTTTGTTTTTGTAAAAAATAAATAAATACAAAAACAAAAGCGAAGTTCAAGGACCCAGCTGTTGTGGTTTCTCGATGTCGTTAGGTTAAAAGGTCTGTTACTCTAAGGAGTCAAATGTTCTTTTAGTATGCAATGCATCCTGAAATACAGTGTTTAGCTTGTGACATTATGTAAATCGCTCAATTTAGGCACTCAGCTGTTACTTTTTTGAATATACCTCGCTTTACGTCCATTTCACCAGTAGTAGTATAGTAGCATTGCGTCCTCAGATAATGCTATGCAACAAATTTGATCTCAACGAAAGGTCTTTCTGTACATTTTCCGGTAAACTTGATTCTTGTAATCATGATGTGCGGAACGGAATGGAAACGGTACATGCGATTCTATGTGCATGCTCGGGATTCCAGTGTTTAGTTACAAGGAACGAGCATTCTGCTGCTCTCTCACTGTTAGCGTGCCAAAAATTCATTCTGCTGCGAATCTCAAAGAGGAAGGTTGTGCTGCTCATGTTATTGCCTTGTCTTATTTGTGTGTGCGTTTGTATGTATTGCTTTATTTGCACCCCTACATCTCGCTCTCTTAGGCTCTCAAAAAAATTTGGAACTCGCGTCGGCAGCATGCGCGTTGCTTGTATTTTTATCCCATGGTACCACATAAACATTGAAATAGACAGGTCTCTTACTGACAACCGCGAGTTTTTACTCGAGTTCTTGGCAACATACCGCGGTCAACTTGCTACTGTGGGTTGTCAAGTCCAAGGATACAAAATAACGTAATGTTATGTGAGCCTGAACTCTTCAGATATTGCGGCCCGCATCTGGGTGTCTTAATTTTTTATAAGTGGGCAGACCAATGCAAGGAGCTCTTCAAAATTTGACGCTGCAAATAGTTTTTGTAGTCCATTGGCCACGACAGTTGTTGTTTAGTTGTTGTTGCATAGGCAATAGCCAACGGAAGACAAACTTCGCTCCTAAATATCATCTCATCTCATAGAAAACCGCTCTAGTCAACGACTCAAATCGAATGGCTGATTGATGATCATGATGTGCGTGATGTACGTCCCTCCTAACGCCGCCCATCAACACAAATTGATGGACCGCTTAAAGAGTTCGAGAAACCAAAAAAGTAACCAATTAGTTGTTCCATTTCCATTTGTTCCGTCTCTCAGAATCTACAACATTTACTTAAGCACTTGTTTGCTTATCATATCAAAACTAAAAATCTTTAGAATTTCTCGCGAAATGAATGCACCGGAGCTGAACATATTTATGTGCTCACCAAAGTGATCAATTACTATAAATAAATATATTTTATAAATATGAATCAGCAATTTAATTGTGTATACTTTGTTTTAACAACAGCAGAAATTCTATATTACATATATAATTGAGTTCATTTATCATATACATATTTAAAGCATAATAAAGGGCTGTTTCGGTGTCAGTCTTACATATATATATGATAGTATGCAGCTAAAGTATCTCACATGTCCCTCCATCCATCCAAAAGTTCAATAAGTATTCTTAAATAAAAAGTTTTATAAACAGTTTTTTTATATAAAATCTAACGAATATCACTGACATATTTAGTGCAGAAAAACCACTGCTGACAGTGTAAAGAGTTTAACCAAGAAAAATCCTAAAACTTCTTTTGATTTCATTCCTTCCTTATTCTTCCATTTCGTTCCTCTCTAGCGTTTATGACTGTACTTAGTTTGATATGGCTATACAGTGAGTTCTTATAATGAAATTTGATGTATTTGTATACTTTATATTGATTTATTGACTTTTGTAGCTCATATTTATAGCAAAGTTAAAATTATCCCTTTCATTGCGACATAACACCTGATATTATTCATCGAAATTTAGATTTCTAAGTATTTAACTTTGAGATAAGTTATACACTAATTTCTGTTGAAATTATTAAATCAAACCTATAAGCAAGTTCACGGTGCCCTGAGTGATCTATGGCTATAAAAGTCTATAAAGATATACATATGTATATACAATAGTTACGTTGAAACAGCACGTCCATAAAGATATGAGTCCATATACATATATGGAAATATATCGGTCTCTTTAACTTATTGACTTAGTTCGAAGGTTCTGGAAATACTTACTACTTTTGTATAGCATAGTTTTAGGCTAGTTGCAAGTGAACAACAAACAAAAATCCCAACAATTGTTAGTTATTTGTCGAAAAGTTCCACATAACCCTTTTTTTTTTTTGCTAACTTTGCATGATTAAACTTGTTGTTCCAAGAATTCCGTTAGAAATTCTATGGAACCGGAGCCCGGCAATGACGTAGCTGATGACGCGCTTCAAAAACAAGTTTGTGATGTCTCGTACTTTCTGACTACTTATATTGTATCTATATTATAGATCATATCGTTTGGCAAATAAGTGAACAACTTGCTAGCTCGAAATATATGCATAGTGTCTGTTTGATATGAAATAGCAATATATATAATCAAATATATGATAAGTTGACACAATTTATGGAAATTTTATGATTTGTCTACACAGTTGCTATGCTCAATCCTAATTGTTGTAACTAAATCGTATAGCAAAGTAAAGGCATTTAATAGACAGATAAAGATAAGATTTCCAAGAAAACTGTATGCCTTTTCAGTAAATAGACTTTATAAAAAGCTTAAGTGAAGTAGAGCCATGTTTATCTAAGAGTTGCAGCTATAAAATATTATAAAGTTTGCAAACAGAGTAAGTGTTATTTGAGTACATTGTACACTAAATATATTTCTGATCGACGACGAATCGAACAGATAATACTCTATTATACTGAATTGCAGCAATTTACGTGATGGAATCAGCCATAAAGAGTAGAGTTCGCAGATGTCTCACCAAGGCGTAGATGACGCTCATGTTTTGAATTCGAGTTTAACTGATGATGAACATGTAAAGAAAAAGAAATAAAGGAAACTAGGGGGCTCCACCCCCTGCTCGTTTCGCCCGCTAACCTCTTCCCGTTTCCCTTCTTCTTCATCTTCTTCTTCTCATCCTCATTTCAAGAGCTATAAAATGATACAACCCGTTTTTCGTTTTACTCCGCCCACTTCACGCTTCGCTCACAACCACTTTGCCCCTCTCTAGATAGATGATATTCCTATTCCTCTTTAACCTCCTCTTTCCGTTACCCTTACCGCAAAAAATAAGAGTAGGCTTTGAGATTTTGTGTCATTTTTGTAGTTTAACGATTGTTTTTTCACCAAAAATAAAACTTTTCTAATTTTTTTTGATAAAAACCATCCGTATTGCAAGAGCTATAAAGAGCAACCCGATTTCAGTAAACCGCGTGTCGTAATATCCGCCACATTCACTATTTTGGATTCCGCTCTCTGCTAGAGAAGGTTACCCTTTCCGCTCCTGTTAGTAGGCGTTTCCAGACTCTGTGCACAGTTTTGGGAAAAAATTATAGTAGGCTTTGAGGTTTTTTGTGCTTTTATGAAGTTTTACGCTTATTTGTCCACCAAAATAAGACCATTTTTATTCGATAGCTTTAATGGTGTATATGTGGTGGTATGCATTTTGTCACGAGGAAGGGGCTAAGATATTGCCACAAAAACGAGCCTCTCTACACCAAAATGCAAAACAATTGGTTCAGCGGCTTAAGCGTGAAGAGGGAACATACACACAGACACAGAGACAGAGAGAGTTATAATCGAATTTATAACATTAGTATAGATGTCTCTGGGGGCAGACATAACGCATCACTAAAAGAATGATTGCTTGGAACTATGCTAATACTTGCATTTGTGAAGCGCAACCAGATTCAGCAAGATCTATTAGAAGATCTTCTTCTTCCTAACTGGCCATAACAACCCGTTATCGGGTGACGGCCTGATGTGAATACATTCTTTCATTGGAACTGTGGTTTTACGTGGTGGGTAAGGCCTGGGATGGCTCTACTGGTCTCGAAAGAACGGCGTGTTATTGTTAGTCGCCTCATACGACAAGCTTTGACCTGCCGAGATGGTATTTTCTAACCCGCTTACCACACGGGGTGTTCCGTTTTAGTTGCTAATAATTGCTTGGTAAGAGTATCCAAGGTGCTGCCTTCTGTTCTTTTCTTCGTTGGTGTTGGTGTCACTGTTTTCTTGGTTTGTGTGACCATTTCCGTTTCGATTGCAGCGTGAAATTCTTGTGAAAATCAAGTATGAATTAATATGTATATACCTCCACCTACTTATATAACAAAGAGTACATGGATATGTAATACTATACAATATAAAAACATCAATATATGAACACTGACAACCTAATTTAACCAAAATATATGGTAACGACCCTTTTGGCCTAGTGTTTTGGTCAAATCCAAACGGCGCAGCAGGAGCCACAACTACAACAACAAGAAGAGATATCAACCCCTCGAGACAGAGACACTCTCAGTCATGGCCTTGATTTGTCTGAGTGTGTGTGTGTTTGCGTCTGTGTCTGCCCTGCTGCTTATCTAATTGTGCCTTGTGTTGCATGCCTCAAGGATTGCCAAATGAGCAAAGACAATTGGAAGTGCAACATGACGCCAGACACACTCAGACGGATTTTTGATTTTAAGGCGTTCAAGGCGTCGTAGGCGCTTGCTGCAAGGCTTATCTGCAGTCCAAGACAAAGTGGCCAAGGAAGCTACTTTATGACTGCAAAGATATAAATGCTACCTGCCTAATGGCTGCGCATTGTGTTTACCTGCCACCGAGCGCCTAATAGCTACATTTTAGCACGCGTCTAAGTATCTGCCAGATACTTTGTGTGTAACGGGCGTGTGCGTTTATTAACTGGTCGGCTGGTTGGTTGTCTGTCTGCCAGTCTGTCCCAGAACTCACAATATACCACTTGCAAGCTTTCTGCAGCTACAGTGCAGCAAATATGTTTTGGCACAGCTTTATTTATTGGCTGTGATATAACAAAAGAAACATTATACCATATATAATGGCGTCATATTGGCAAGTTTTGCTGGCAAAGGTGGCATATTATCATAAAAGTATCATAGCTAACTTGACGCGCTGGTAGAAGCATTTATGACCAGGGATTCAAACCAAAACTTATTTCGCATACGGTTACGTTTACGGTAGCACCGGTACTCCTGATACGGTAAACGGTTTTATTTCGCTTTTCTTTTTTCAATAATATAGGTTTTGATTCGATTTATCAATATGTGTTTCGGTTTACCGGTTATACAGGTTCCCACGCAAAAACCAGAGAGCATGAACGTAATAGAGTAGAATTCTGGACCGTAAAAAAATGCAAAGTTTTTGCCGAAATGCGAACATTTTCAAGACAGTGTACGTGTGATGCTGCAGTTTGTTGTTGTTTTTTGTTTAATTCACATACATTTTTACCTGTCTAAAACACAATGTATGCAGATGAAACTTAGATTCTGCAAACCGCAAGAATTTTATCTTTCGAATAATATAGCTTTCACCTGAAAATGTTGTGTTATTGCGACGTAATCGATACCACACTGCATTTTCGCTTAGCGTATTTATATAGAGATAAATTAAATATGCGTGTGCTCCCTTGCATACACTTTTACGATACAATTAATGCTCAAACTTATCGATACAGATAATATGATTATCGGTGTACAGCGATAGTAATATAATGTTGGTTAGTTTCAACACTGCCCCTCAAATTTTATGTTGTTACAATCCTCTACATTAACATAGAGCCCAACCCGGAATCTGTGTTGCCGCAAAAAGCGAAACCTTCGTCTTTGGCACCACTTATGGACCCTCTTTGCTGCTACCCAGTGCTGTGGACCATAAAAAGAGTTTAATTAACTCATAAACTTATAGCATATTACTCCGTGTGGTGAGCAAATTAGTGAATACAACCTCAGCAGGTCAAATCTTGTCGTATGAGGCGACTAACAATGACACTGGGTTCTTTCAAGGCAAGTAGAGCCACCCCAGGCCCTAAATGGGTTGGGTTTGGGACCCACACCCGTAAAACAACAATTCCAATGAAAAAATGCATTTACATCATATATCCTGCGGAATTTTGGGAGACATCTCTCATGTTAACATTTCGTTTGGTGACATCGTCGTGGTCACTGTCTTCGCTTCTTGCATGCGAAATCGCTGGATAACTTCGCTTTTTTTTGCGTTGGTTCATCCTCATTTAATTTCTTTCCACATTCTGCTCAAACTCAATGCCAAGGCAATACTTTAAACGACCAATGTCTTTCATGTCAAAGATTTCAGCGAGTTCGCCTAAAAGTCGCCGAGTGCCTTCTTATCGTTTGACGCAACCATAAGATCGTCTACGTATATGAGGATCATAGCAAATGTTTCATTGTGTCTTGGTGTAAACGCATGGATCTGCGTTAAGTGGCTCTAGTCCAAGTTCTCGGAGTTTTTCATCCTGTTTCAAACCATACAGTGCTTTTTGCACACCTTGTTTGGCGTGTACATTTACAGCTCTATTTCACGCAAGTTAACTTTGAACTCTTCTGGTACTTCTATATAAATATTTTCGTGTTTTGCCGTTTAGATATGGGCTAGAAGAGCAGTTGTTGAATTTCCATTCCCAATTGAACAGATAATGCCATTGTAGGTGCAAATGTTTCAGTGTTACGCATTAAGAGGAGATACTCCAATATTGTAACACAAATATCTAGACGTTTTTCTGTAAGAAATCTCTGCTGAGTATCAAAGTCGCTCAGTGCCCTAAAAGTGGTAATTTTTGCAGAAATATTACCCATGCCAACACTTTTTTCACGCACTGTATGCAAGATATTGGCGCACGGAACCTGTCTCAGGCGACTGCAGCTAAATCTCTAGAGGCAAAACCGGGTGCCTATAGGCTATACCTATACATATATGTGTGTAAAAACCCCGATGAGTCATCCGCAATGCGTGGCGCGCCAGCATACAAAGCATGTGCCCAAGCAGCTATGTGCGAGCGAGAGCGCATGCCATGGCGCGCGGCAATGAAATCAAAACAAAACCAAACAAAACAAAACACAATGACCAGCAGTGAGTGAGAAAATGTCAACAAAAGCAGCGCGCCAAATTGAAATGCTGAGTAAAACGAATTGAGTTCGAGCGAAGCGCTCAAAAGTGAGCGCAGTTTGAGCGCGAGCGTAGTGTTTAAAATATAGCATGCGATTTAGTTGGTGCGCTGGTGTGCGTGTTTGCTATTGTAGCGCTCTCGCGCTCTTTTTGTAAGTATCTTTTGGATTATCATTCTGACAGTTATTGTATTGCTTGCTATGAGCGGCCATTCGTCAGGGTGGTGAAATCAGAACGAACATAGGCAAGGCGTTCAGCAGGCAAGTGTTCACGTCAGAAGCGTTCAAAATGTGTTCAAAAATGCCGTTTAAAAGCAAGTTTAATGGCCTACAAAGTAACTTAAAGTGTTAGTAATTATTTGGGTGGCTTTTGTGCGCACGCAGGGCTGCAACACGTGTCTAGTGCGGCTCGTTTTTTTTTTGGCGCTTTAGTGCAGCCCTGGCAGCTGGCAAGTAAATTTCCAGCAAGTGTGCGTGTGTTTATGTGGCCAAAACGTCACGCGGCTGTATCTGTGTGTGTGTGTGTGTGTGTGTGTGTGTTTGTATCTGTGTGTGGAACGTAACGGCTCTGACACTGGCTCGCTGAGCTACTAGCTCAGTTATTTTTCGCTTTTTGTTAAAGCAACGCGACTGCAACGGAAAGCCACGCGGCTGCGTATCTCTCTGTGTAGTTTTTTATACTCCTCCCGAAAAACACGCCCGCGCGCTCATACTCTCACTCTCTCTCTCTCTCGCTCACTCTCTCTCTCTCGCTCTCGCTCTATCACTCACTGTAACCCCAAAGCAAACACATACGGAGGACACATACTTGTTATTATTGTCGTGGTTTTCGCGATATTGTTGTTGGTATTTATAATAACCAAAAGTGTTTCGTTGTACATTGTCCGGCCCAGGCTAAGCCTCTAATTAGCCGCAACAACAACAACTGGAGTCATAACTACAAATACTACAAAAAATAAAGTAAAAGTTGTTGTTGTATGCGTGTGTATTGTTTCTTATCTATTGTGAATGCGCGCTCTACGTGCAACGTCACACGCAATAAAACCAAAACCCAAAAACAACAAAAACGCTTAGAAAACGCTGTTTAAAGTGTGTTGTAAAGTTTGCAGCAAATTACGAAATACATTTTGAAACTCTTTTTGGTTTTTCTCACTCGAAACGTGCTACGCTGTGCGAAGTCCAAAGCAAAAAGCGACAACAACAACAACAACGATAAAACGTTAACCTTAAAGGCAATACGCTTCAAAAGTCTAGAGAATTCGGCGCAGAAAAGTTGTTGCTTGCCTTAAAACAACATTTTCGAGTTTCGACGACATAACAGCAAACAATAGCAACAATTTGACAGCTGGAAAATTGGAAAACTCTCTCCGCGAGAGAGCGAGAGTGAACACACATGTAATTTGCACCGTCTTTGACGTTAGTACAAAAACAAATTAGTGCAAAGTGCTTGCAACAACAACAACAACGAGAACGACAACTTTTAACAATGAAAGTTAAAGTCGAACGCACAACAAAAAAGTCCGCTGCTGCTGCTGTCGCTGCAACAACACCGCCGTCGCCCACAAAACGCAGCTGTGAAGAGGACAAAGTCGCCATTAGCGCAACGTCAGCGGAAAACAACAACACCGAGGACGATGATGAGCTGACAACGACAACAACCACAGCAACAACGCAGCAAGAATTGGACTTTTTGCCCGAACTGTCCACAACGATATCGACAACGACAACAACAACGGCGCGCAATCTTATCGTAAGTGATTTTTATTTTTTTTTCTCATTATATGGCAACGTTGGTTCATTACCGTTGGCTGTGTTCCCATTCGTGTAGCATATGATAACACTGTACAGCAAGATTTTTGAAACTGCGTTGCCTGACAAAAGATTGCTTTTGAACTGGAAGCGACTTCCCACTACCCGCTAACGGCAATTTATTCGATTAAGTTAGCAACTTAGCGCGCCTAAACAATCGCTTAAAGCTACTCGCCAAGCTGTTGTAGTGTACTTTGAGAGCCTAGAACAGGAACTGAAACACGAATTGTATTCAGTACATTTGCGATGAAATCACAAACTGAAACAGAATTTACATATTTTGTACTCATTAGGCATCGAAACCGAAATAAGCACATGATTCGGCAAAATGTCAACAATTTCTCGTTTATAAGCTTAACATGAGTCTTCGTACCAAATTTGGTGGCTTTAACAAACATTTTAACCTAAGCATTTCTGTAAAAAGTAATATTGTTTCAGTTTTTGGAGTAGGGGCCTAAAATTGCCACATTATTACTTTTATCTTCTAAAGTTTCTATCCGATTTTGATCGTTTTTACACCACTTATGCACAATAATAGTGTGCAATAGTGGGAAGGAGGTGAGATATCGACATGAATCGATAAATTTGCTCTTTTCCGGGAAATTGCGCATCTTATGGTAAATTTTTTTTTGCTCTAACTCATATATTCTTTGAGAAACGCGTTACAACACGGACAGACAGACAGACGGGCATTGGTATATCGACTCGACTGTTGCTCCTGAACACAAATCTCTAATACCCTATAACACTTTGTGTACAGGGCATAAAGAATGACATACATATTTATATGAAATTGTGACACAACATAAAGCAGGATACAACCAATAAATATGAATTTTTGACTCAAAATTCACGTTTTTTTTAGTTAGGACAGTCTGCTACTGCAAAGCTAGTAAATGAGCGATAAGTAATTGAAAATGTATCGATAGACATGGTAGATCTGTTGGCAACAAAAGCAAACTTTTTAAGATTATGTTTTCTTTAATATCCCTCTCAGTTGCAAAAATCATTATTAAAATTTGTTGACCTGTGTAAGGTGTGTTTTTGTTATTGCTGTTGCTTGCATAGAACGCGTTAATACCCCTTTATTTGTACTATTCGTACGACTACACAAACTTCCCCCACTCGCACTTTATCACACACTCCGTCTCTCTCTCTCTCTCTCTCTCTCTCTCTCTCTGTCTCTCTCTCTTGGCCATTTGTATTGTGTGCTTAACATTTTTTCCATAAAATTAACTCGAACAACAACAACAACGAGTTGCTTCAGTTGGCCGACGCACAGTGGATCCAACTGACTTCTTTTTCGGCAAAAATCAAAACTTTTGAGGTAGTAAAGATATTCAGAGCTAACAAAGAATTCCTTAAGCTACTGCGATGCACTGCGATATAAGTTTTATCCTCTTGCACCTATAAAATGTGCTTATTGCTTAATAAATAGTTAAAATTTTGAAAATCTGTTTGCAAGATGTTTGCAGCCTATTTGATCGAACTTTCGACGTGGACGATTTGTTGAAGAATAAGCACAATTTAGAACATGGAATTTGACATTTGCAGTATATAATATCGAACTTTACTATCGTTTTTTGAAGCTCCCTCTATACACAGCTTATTTATCGCAGTGTATCGCAGAAGCTTAAGCACTTCTCTGTGCTATGCATTTTCTTCTTCTTCTGGTCATAACAACCCGTTATCGGGTTACGGCCTGATGTAAATACATTCTTTCATTGTAATTGTGGTTTTACGAGATGGGTCCCAAACACTTTTAAGGCCTTCTGGTGTCGAAAGAACCCAGTGTCATTGTTAGTCGCCTAATACGACAAGCTTTGACCTGCTGCGGTGATACTCTCTAACATTTTACGTTTTGAAAATATCTTTTCTTCCTCAAAAGTTATGATTTTCGCCGAAAAAGAAGTCAGTTGGATCCACTGTGCGACGTTTCTCTACAAAATCAACAAAAAAACAAAAAAAAAAAAACTTGTTTAAAAAATGACTTTGTTGCTTTTTATGAATATTCGCCGAATTGTATTGTGCGCATTTCGCTTTAGCTTTCGGTTATTATTGTTGTTGTTGTTGTTGTTGTTGCTTCGTCGCTTGTTTCCATTCTCTTTGGTTTTTATTTAATTTTGTCGACATCTTTGGAATTTCAATTTACACTTGTGTGCATTGTTGTTGTTGTTATTGGCATTGCCATTTGGCAGCTGGCGCACAATGACTCGCTCTCGCGCTGTTGCGCTCTCTCTCTCAGACTCACACAGATACTAGGCATGTCATGCGCCGCTATCTGTGTTACGTTGCTATCGCATGCGATATTTTTATATTGAGCGTTTTTGTTCGCTCTCGGTGCAATCGGCAAGGGAACATACATTTGCGCTCATCCGCTATCTGTGTTACGTTGCTATCGCATGCGATATTTTTGTATTGAGCGTTTTTGTTTCGTGCTCGCTCTCAGTGCACTCGGCAAGGGAACATACATTTGCGCTCATCCGCTATCTGTGTTACGTTGCTATCGCATGCGATATTTTTGTATTGAGTGTTTTTGCTCGCTCTCAGTGCACTCGGCAAGGGAACATACATTTGCGCTCATCCGCTATCTGTGTTACGTTGCTATCGCATGCGATTTGTTTGTATTGAGCGTTTTTGTTTCGTGCTCGCTCTCAGTGCACTCGGCAAGGGAACATACATTTGCGCTCAAATTGTGCGCTCTCTTGCTCAAAGAAGTGTCAAGGTTGACGTTTGATTCTGTTTGCAATTTAAGCATGTGCTTTTTTTCCCATTGTTTGAATATTGTTCTATAACTTTTGGGCAGCGTTTCAGTTGTCATATAAAACACGTGCGTTTCTTTTGCCAATTGAGCGTTGACTTAGCAACTGTAAACTATCTAGTTTTATATTGAGGTCAAGGTTGTATCTTAGAAATTGTTTTGCGCTCTTTAAGAACTAAGAATGAGCTGCATATTGAGGCGGTGTTTACACTGGCTGACAAATTTGAGTGTGAACAGTTTAGAAACGCTGCGCAACTTATTTAAAAGATGCGAATGTGTTGTAATATTTGCAAATTGTATCTTCTAGTCCTATAGGGGATCTTAGAAAGTGACCCTGAAGCGTTGCATTTTGATGAACAAAAGATGTTTTTGTTTCCGAAACTTGTTTGGTTATTTATGAGCACTTATAACTTTCATTGATTTTCAAAATTATCACTGACTATTGTTTAACGTTCAAATTTTTCGATTTGATCAAAGAATCACAGAAATGGTGACCAGAAAGCCCGCGCTGAACAGTTTCCAGCAATTTTTGTTTTTTTAAGTTGGTCTGGACTGTTCTCAATTACTATGTCAAAAATTAGCACGATCTGTCAACTAGTTTGTTTACAGCAGCTGTTGAAATCAGTCTCACTTAGTAGTGTAGCGAATTTTACAATGGAGAAAAATAGCGAACAAAGAATTTTTAAACTAATTTCGTGTGCGAAAGTTGGAAAAGGCTTAAGGTGAATATGTTTGGTCGAAAACCCAAGCCCACGACTAGTACAAAGCCATAAAGGATGATCGAGAGACATGCCTCGTTCCGGACGTTCTTCTACGTCTACCACTGATGATATCACTAAAAAAAGTGAAATAAATCGTGTTCGAAAATCGTCTTGCGAGTGTAAGAGAAGTGGATAATTTGTGCAAGAGACGCATCGCATTTCCTTCAAAAGCATCATCGTGAGCAGGTCTCTTTAGACATGCTGAATAGTGCTAATTCGGATCCCATATTCATGGAATGGACATGGTTCTATGAATACGACATACTAACAAGCCAACAATCATCGGAATGGAAGGAGAAAAACGAGCCAAAACCGAAAAAAACCACGCCAAAGCCGCTCAAAAATCAAATTGATGCTCATCTTTTTTTTCGATGTTCGAAGTTTGGTTCACCATGAGTTCGTACCAAACGGCCAGCCGGTCAACAAAGAATTTTCAGGCGTTTACATGAAAAAATCCGTCGTCATGGATTTTGTAAGACGACAACGCGCTACCGAGCTGTAAATGTGAATGATTATAAGGGCAAAATCGCATTCAATATCATCGATCAACCATCGTATACGCCGGATTTGGTCCCAAGTGACTTTTTTTTGTTTCCAAAACTAAAGTTGCCTCTCCGTGGCACTCGTTTCGACACAGTTGAGGCCATAAAAGAAAATTCGCTGAGGATGCTAAAGGACATCCCGGCCGTTGCTTACAAGGCATGTTTTAATGATTGGAAAAAGAGGTGGCATATGTGTATCGCTTCAAAAGCTTACAAATTTTGCGTTGTATTTACAATTTACGAATACTTTCTGGTCACAAATCTTCGAAGGCAGTGCATCGGTGGCTGGAAATGCCAGTTACGCTGCTTAAATCATCTAAAGCGTTAACGTTTAACATTTTTGCAACTAATGTCGCGTTCCCTTGGCGCCGCAAAAGTTTCGCAATCCAAAGTTCTTCTTCTTAACTGGCCATAATAACCCGTTATCGGGTTACGGTCTGATGTAAATACATTCTTTCATTGGAATTGTGGTTTTACGTGGTTGGATGGAAAGCCTACGCACAACCCTTTTAAGATGGCTCTACTGGTCTCGAAAGAACCTAGTGTCATTGTTAGTCGCCTCATACGACAAGCTTTGACCTGCTGAGGTGGTGTTCTCCAATCCGCTCATCACACGGGGGATTCAAATACTAATATTGCTGTTTGGCACTGCGACTAAGTAATAGTCACAGAAAATAATGATTTGATTTTGCTGCGGCTGTTTGCTCAGTGGAAACGCTTTTGCTGCGACGTTTTCTGTTGCACAGTTGCTGTAACATTGATAAATTGGCTGATCGAAAGTTAAAGCGTCTAAGATATAAGAACACGTTCGAGATCAGCTAGAAGTCTTGGTTTTGGTTATGGTTTAACCAAGCGTGCCACATTGTGACAGCCGCAGTCACAGCAACTTAAAGCTGGCACACTGCATATCTTTTAAGTGTACACAACATTTAAGAGGTACTACAAGTTTAATGTAAGCTAATCTTAGCTGAGCTATGTATGTGTGTGTGTGTGTGTGTTTGTGTGTGTGTTGGAGGACACTCCACAAGTCATTAAAACGTCAATCTGTTGTAATTGCTTGCCTCCCAAGCTGCGGCTACTGAAAATTTCAAATTATGCTGCGGCGAATTTCACAACAAAATTAAATGCACATAAGATAGATATACATGCATAAACACAATCTCACAGATACACACACTTAAATACAATGCCAAGGTCATATGGAGTACAGCTGTGCCACTTAGAATGTCAAATGGCTCATGCGTTGCGACGTGAATTTGTTGCAATGTTGCAGCGTCGTCACAGTCGCAAATCTATGTCTAGCATATTTAGTATATTGTATCTATGGGGGCCTTACATGGATACAGATTGCACTTGAAACTAGAAAATTGCCATTTTTGTGCATTGCACGATGTTTGCTCGTTGATTGCAACATAAATATTCATGTAATAAAAGCCGTAACGCATTTCGAATCAACGAGTTTTGAGGGACAACTTCCTCAGGGACATAGCACTGCCAATAGTTAGATATACATATATACTTTATTATAAAGCAGATTTAAATTAAGAATTCAACTTAAGTGTCTTTCAGTGTTTGCTAAAACATTTGCGATTTTTAATGAGCGCATAACTAAAAATAAATACAATTTTGTGCCAATGCAGCAATGTCGATGTCATTTCCCATACGTTAATAATACATAAATATATGAACTACAATGATTCTTATTGTTAGTGTAGCTCTTTTTTTTTATATATCATAAAACTTTATTGTTCGAATTTTATGGTGTTTGCTGCTTGTAGTAACTTCTAAGCTCTAATTTTACTAGCGAATTTATTGCCTAGGATATTTCAATAGATTTCGAATCGATCTCCAAACGTTAACCGTGCCAATCAGTTTCTCACTTCAGACGTTGAAGAGCCTTCTCCACCTGGTAAGAGGGTTAGCCGGCAACAAAAGTTGATCTCTATAGACCGAAGATAATAAACGGGTTTAATTCTCCTAGTTCTAGGATAGAATACATTGGCTGTCAAGGTCAAACCCAAGAAAATCGTTTTTTTGTGAATACTGTTTTGCTAGTTATTTTAAAACATTTTTCGTCTTCAATAGAGCTATAGAGCGAGAATTCTCTACAAATTTCGATTGAGATAGAGTGGGAAATGCATATACCGTAACATACCGGAAAAAGCCTTGGAATTCATTTTCCATATTCTTAATGCATTCCTTTTGTTTTTCCATGTCCCTTGTGCTTGGAAGTTTTCCATTGTGACTATGATTTGAAAACCTGGTAAAGTCTTCTGTGTTCACTTAGTAAGGTTTGGGAAAGATTATATTTTGCCTGATTATTTGTTGTCATCGAGACTTTTTTGCATGAGCATCAATTTGGTTCTAGAAGAGGTCATGGGACGTGGCAGTCCCCTCAGTCATATCCTGAAGGCATTATTATTGCAATGCATTATTTCACGATGTGGAACAAGCTTTCGATAGAGCTTAACATGACGGATTACTACATCAAGTTAAACGATCTCTAGCTTCTGTTTGTTTCCTTTTCAAATCATATTTGGAAGGCAGAAGTTTTAGTGTTAAGACTAAAACTGCTATTTCTGATTCGAACATATGATGCTCCAAATCAAGAGATTGATTTAGTGATTTTAGCACTATTATTTGTACTTATGCTGTTTTTGGGTTTTCTCCTTACGGAATGACTACTTCTTCGGAACTCTAGTTATTTTTATGGCGTCTTGAAGTTTGAAAAAAGTGTTGGAACATTAAGATCAATGTTGATAAATGCTTTAATGTATGTTTTACCTTGAAGCGTGGCATTCGCCCAAAATTGCATTGTAATAATTCACCTATTACTGTGGATGTAAAAGCTAAATATCTGGGTTAAATATTGGACAAAAAGCTTGCGTTTTCCTACTGGAAAGGTAGTCACTGTACGAGCCAGGATGAAAAAGTCGGGACGGCTACTTTCTAGCAATTCTAAACTTAACAATGATGTAAGACTAAGTCTGAGTCTAGTTTATATTCAGATTATAGCGCCTGTCAGGAAATATAGTATGTCGATTTGGGAAGTGGAAAACGATGTATTTGTACAAGTTTCAGGAACCCCAAAAGTTCTTCTCTATACCCTGAAGATATTAAACGGATTTAAATCGAAACTGCGTCTGTTATTCAGATATATTTGTTGCACATCATAGTCATTTTTATAGATCTTTGTTTCGGATAATTTGGAACTACGTTGTATTTATTGTGTGTGTCTATACATACATATGTTGTGGTTTCATTTATCAACATCGTTTGCATTTTGAAATTTACTCCACAAATACAGTTGGCAATAGCGACTTGACTTGAATACAAAATCTTATGTTTACAGTTAATATACAAGCGTTCGCTAATGAAGTCAACTAATGACGTCAATCGATTAAGTTAAACAAAAAGCTTAAGCCGGTTTTATGAGGATTTCACGTTATATACTGAGCCAATTTTTTATATCTGACAAAATTGCAAGCTATCAAAAAAACCAATAAAACGAAATAGGAAGAAAAACTTCGGGTCGTTACTAAAAAACTTGTGCAACTTGTTGCTAATATAACAACTATGTTTTATATAGATAAAGGCTAATGTTTTAAAATGTGTAACTAAACTCTACAAACTAATAGTGTATTTAATTTATAGTTTCTCAGTTTTGGGTAATTTAATTTCCTAAAATATGGGAATTCAAATAGTATCTTACAATAGTTCAACCGAGTTCTTCTTCTTCTCAATTGCCCATAACAAACCTTTAAAGGATAACGACCTGATATAGGGCTATCCTACAGGCACTTTTATTTGCACCTGGTACTTCCCACAAAGATACGGCGTACCCCTTTGCCGCCTTTCAGCAAGAACCATAGTGAAGACCTTTTTCCTAGAAGCACATGACCAAGCCAAGGTTGCCGCTGGATGTTAATTGAAATAACGGCGTAGAACTCGTAAAGTTCATCATTCTATCGAATGTGATTGGCCTAATGGGCCAATGTGCATCTGCATCAGACTGCGTCATTCCACATGCTTCAGATAAGCTGACAAAGTAAAATGGGAAGGATCAGCGTCTTATGGAGTGTTAGTTTCGTCTGGTGAGAGACTGTACCTCTAATTAGCCTACTACAGCATATTTCAGCAAAGTGTTTTTCCATGGTGATATCGTTCTTTATTGAGATTTTAGTGCCAAGGTAGCAGAAATCGTTGACAACAAAAGTATAGTTTTCAAAAGCAATCTGAGAGTCCAACATATACTTTGATTTGCTCTCATTGATAAACAGACCCACCATGGCATGATATCGTGATATCGATAGCTCCTACGTACGGGGGCCTTACATGACACTATATAAGGTTACAATCATCGGGCATACTCTTATCTAGGCAACATCTGCAAGAGAGTTGCTGCTGGCAAACGGCCTCTCTTGATCCGCTTGATAGCGACTAGGCGGCGGCATATCCATGGTGTCGGCAACTGATTATTACGCTAATAAGGTGAATAAGTTGCTTCATAACTTTCTGATTTACAAGCTTCTAAAAACTGATCAAATATATTATAAAGAAAAACTCGCTGACGTCACAGCTGCCATGATAACCTTTAACAGAGAGCGCGAGCTGGGGCCAATAACTAGGCTAATTAAGATGCATGCGGCACATATGTATGTACATATGTATGCATATAGCTACAGGTATACATCACGTATACGCAGTGTATGCCAAGTCATCGAGCTATTAGCTGCCAACAAATGCTAATTTTCAACGCAACAATAACAACAAACATAACAAAATTATGTCATTTTGTATTTTCAGGCGGGAAACTAAAGCGCCCAACAGAGAGCGAGCGAGCGAGAGAGAGAGAGAGTGGTAGTGAAAAATGTCAAAAGTTGCGTGTTTTCACTTTCGATTTTTGTTTTTCCGCTTAGTTTTTCCTAGGAATTGACATTGTGGTCTGGGCATTTTCGTGCTCATAACAATTTTTATTGTGTGTAGTTCAGTTCAAAGCGGTTTGTTGAACCTGACAATGGCGCTAAATGTCAATTAATGTTAATAATAACCAATTTACTGCGCATTGCCGGCCGGAAATGAAATAGAAGATTGGCGCATTGTGTGGCGTGTGTGTGCGCCCCAACAACAACACCAACTACAAAAGTGTGCTAAAAATTGCACAATGCTGAAAGATTTCTGAGCTGCGCTATAAGTAGAGTGCTGAGCAGCCAAGAAATTCCAAGAAGCCTTCGCCACATTCCAGGGGCAAATCCCAGTTGCATGACGCGCCATTCGCTACGCTTAAAACGCTGCACAGGCGATTTTTATGGCCTGGCGTTGAAAGTTACACGCGCGCAAAAAGTGTGAAATTCAAAAACCTCTGAGTGCAAATGCAAATGCAACGTCAGCCAGCATTGAGCAACTGACGTGGGGCTGCAACAGCAACTGCAACAACAACAACTTTGGGGCACCACTCCCAAATGCAGCGATGCCTGACGGCGTCAATATGCTTAATGCTCCTTAAAGCAGCGCACAAGTCGCTTTTTATGCCCTGTACACAAAGTGTAAAAGAGTATCATAGATTTGTGCAATGTATGTAACAGGCAGAAGGAGGCGTGGCAGACCATATGTTCCATGGGCAAAAAGTCTTTGCGATTAGACCATGTCCGTCTGTCCATCCGTCATTCCGTATGAGGGGATAGATCTCCAAGACCATAAGAGCTAGAGACACAAAATTTTACCAAAAGATGCGCGTAATCCCATGTAAGCTGAAGTTTATCGAATTGAGTTGTATGTACCCCCGTTTCCCCCCAGCAGACTTATGCGTTTTACAACCGCTCTGTTAAATCTATCAACTCGAAACTCCTCAGAAATGTGCGTCGTGTTTATCTGCATCTATGTTTCAAAAATTATCAAAATCGGATAAATACATCAAAAGTTATAGTCATAAACTGCTCCAAAATTTCACTACATGTAAATATGGATACATGTGAGCTAGAGCTACAAAATTTGGTGTGGAGACTCGGGTGACCCTAATCGTTACAACTGTATCCACTTTTTTTTAAATAGAACGCCACACCCCCCTATATATTGATTTGAAAATTGCCACAGACACACAAATGCATTTTTGATCTATGTTACAAAATGCAGCGACATTGGCCCAAGAATACTGGAGTTTTGGGTATAAAAGTAATTTTTGCCCCCCTATTGGCAACTTTCCAATAGGAACACTTGTCAATTGCAACTTCCCAATAGGAAAATGTTTACAGGCATATCGAACTTATGAAAGGAGATATAAAAGTGGATAAGTCCATTCCCATTTTACCGTATTTAGTGTTATAAAGAAAAAAAGGGTATAGGGTATTCCACTGTCGGGCTCCGTCCCGACTGTCTGCATCAAATTTTTTATATTTCTTCTGCTTCTTGTCGTTGTTGTTTTTGTTTTGTATTTCTTTATCTCTTGTAGGGAACTTTTTGTTGTTGTTGTTGTTGTTGTTGCTGCTGTTGGGGATTTCCGTCGCCTGATTTATGCCGTTTCGCTTTTCTTGCATACTTCATTTCATTTATGTTGCGATAAATTCGAGAGCGGCTCACCGCAGTCACTCACTCGCTCACTCAGTCGCTCGCACGCTCTCTGAGCGCTTTTTTCTTAAACGAGTTTTTTGGCCTTACGCTCATTTCGCAACCCAACTGACTGACCGAATCAAGTGGGCGTTCATTCGTTCGTTCGTTGAAGTCGCTCAGGCTCTAGGCTATATGTGTACCTACCATACGACATTAACTTGGCTTAAGTCAGCGCACGAATTCTTGGTAAAACTGCGTATGACTCATCGTTTTGGCCAACAACGTTCGTTCACAAATTCATTCATGAATTTTTTAACAACTGTATACAACTGCCTGCTATTAAAATCGCTTGTAGCTCTTGCTCTATTTACGCTTACGCTACGTTATCGCCGCTGTCGTTTCGCTTTGGTTACACTTTAAATATTTGCCACACACCTCTGGATGTTGATGATATACTTTTTGTTGCTGTTGCTGTTTTTGTTGCCGATGACTAGGCAACAAGTGGATTCGTGCTAATTTCTATAGTTTTCTAGGAATGACTAAAATGTTGCTGTCCGAGTACAGATTATTAATTGTCATTTCAGCAGCGCCGTAGAGATAAAATCCGGGGCCGGGGGAGAATGTACCGGCCCCTCTATTACACCTTTAGCTTGAATCACTGTGTTCTGTAGGTACGATGAAGTTTTTCACTCGAAAAAGACAATGCATCGGACGGCATTTTTTTTTTTAGCAGTACAGCAATCTTATTACGACCCTGAGAAAACTCCTGGCCCGGGGGGAATCCCACCCTTTCGCCCCTCTCTCGTCGGGCCTGCATTTCACAGTAACACACATATTTATTTAATCTGAGTTGATATGCTATATTCTATAAAAGATCGATATCATTGATTATCAAAGCGAGCAGTTACTGGAAAGCCTTTGCGGCTTTTGACAGAGAATCTGCCCGAATGGGTCTGGTTGTAAATGGGATTAAGGCAAAGTATGTGCTTACTTCGAGTAGAAAGAAACAGCGGTTGAACTCTCAGATTGTTGTTGAAAACTATAAATTTAATGTTGTCAAAGATTTCGTCTACCTTGGCAACACCGTCACAATGAGAAACAAGAGACGACTCTCGCCAGACGAAACTAACACTCTATAAGACGCTCATCCTTGCCGTTTTGCCTTATGGCGCTGAAGCATGGATGATGACGCAGTCTGATGAAAGTTTGTTGAATCGTTCGGTTTTCATTAACTTAATTTATTTTTTCTACTTATTATTATTTTGTTACAATTACTTATCTTGTATATGATTGTGTTTTTTATACATTTTCGCTTATACATTTGTGTTATGTGTTTTTTACTTTATATGTAGTTTTCTTCTTCTTCAACTGTCATCCGAAAAACTAGTTCACAATACTCCAACTCCTTGCTAGCCTCTGGCAACCTCCTATTGTAAATTAGTGTTGCCAGATCGTTATTATAACTCGTCAATTTGACACTTCACAAAGCTTGCTAATTATACCCCGTACACAAAATGTAAAAGGGTATTATAGATTTGTGCAATAAATGTAACATGCAGAAGGAGGCGTGACAGACCATAAGTTCCATGGGCAAAAAGTCTTATCATTGTCCGTCTGTCTGTATGAGTTGAAAGATCTGCAAATAATGCGCGTAATCCCAAGATGAAGTTTGTCGAATTGGTTTTATATCTGCCCCTGTTTCCTCCCGGCAGACTTTTGCGATTTAGAGCCGCACCATTGAATCTATCAGGCTCCATATGAGCAGGTGGCTCGCGTTGGTCTCGAGGCCTATAAGTCTTATGAACTTTTTTTGTTTTTTTTTCCATCACGGCATGACAAGCAAGAACTCAGGCAACCTTATGGTCGGGACTTACTTGGAATCGAAAAAAACAAACATTTTTACAGAGAGTCCGTGCGAAAGAAGGGCTGTGTTCGCCGCAGCTAGTTAGTTTGGTATAGGATTGTGACGAAAATTTTAATTGACTTCAAAAGATGCTCTGGAGTATTACAGACATTTCACATATAGTAGTATTATGTAATATCAATCGTGCTTCAAATTGCAAGCACTACTTGGGAATGTGTGTTTTACTTATTATGCAGCAATGCCTATTCATTGCTCTTTCAAGGCCACCGTGGCCAATATAACCGTTATATCATCCGGCTTGCCACCGTTTGGATAGAACACATTGTTAGCCTTAGCCTTAAGCGCAAATGGTGACAAAAAGTTGTCGCTTAGAGAAAGTTCCCTTGCCACACCCACCAAAGAATTGGCGCACTTTTGCAGCTTCTCCTCACAACTGACACCGTCGACATCAGCCAATATTTTCACTAACGTGCTCTCGGGCACATTGTCAAAGAGTCCATCTGTGGCTAGTAAGATCACATCACCTTGTTGCAGTGGCACGCTCTTACAGGCCGCCGACTCGGGCTTATCCAAGCTTACGCTAGTCATATCGTCCGGCAGCACAGTAAGCTGGTAGGGTGTATTAAAGCAATGCTGTTGCTCTTCGGAGCGTTGTAGCACTTTGCCAGCGCGTAGTACCAGATAGCCACTGTCTCCCAAGTTAGCTGTGTAGAGCGTACAATCCCGACGATGTAGAGCGGCCAAACAGGCGGTGCTACTACCCAATACGCGCCGCGTTTCAGCACGTAACTCGCTATAACTGTTGGCTAGTAAGCGCACTGGATAGCGCGCATCAAACTGAGGATGTTCGGCGAAATTGGCACACCTCGACATGAGTTCTTTGGCAAAAATACCGGCATCAATGCCCTGCTGCTTCCAAGCACCCACACCATCGGCAACGCCTAGCAATTCGGCCTTGGGCGTGGAACACACGCACCACGAATCTTCACCAAAGCGCTGTTTAGCTATTTTGCCGATGCCATGCTCCTCCTTCGACAGTCCTTGCACGGCCTTCACCAGATACGGCTCCGATCGTGCAACAAGGTGGTGTTTCATAAACCGCTGCAGCACTGTGCCCGCCAGCTCCGGCCAGCATTGCGACTGCATATCAGAAGTCTGTTGTACTTTTATGTATTACAGTGCAAAAAATTACTATTTAAAATAATTTGTTGTCGTTGTCAAGTAGCTTGTTGACAGTATTGTAATTTCATTCATAATTTCTTGACTGCTTTGTTCGCTTTGAAATCTTATCTCACCATTTTCTCTATAAGTCATCACCGGAAGTGTCCACAACACAGAACGTAGCACTTCTTATCGAGCTCTCTTATCGACATTGCCATCTGCATTTTTATGCCTAGGGCAAGACAAGGCAAATTTCATTATAAACGCTAATGCATCATGCGATAGGCATATTAGAAGCTACGGTCAGACGTGCAAATGTTTTGCACGAAAACAAATTTAGCAGAAATGTTAGGTCAAAATGTGTGTCTATCTAATAAGATTTCAAATCATAATGAATTATGTAATGGTGCGAATTGGGTATGAAGCCAACTCGTACATGTATGCAGTACATGCCGTGATGGTAGCACTTAATGAGCTGAAGATAAGCACGGTAGCTGATGATGCAACTATAAGAGGTCATGTAATGAGCAGTAGCGTCATTTCTCTGAACGTGTTAATAAATGAGTGAATTTATCCGACAATTTGTATGAACCGATTTTGATCATACTTGGAACAAACCTGCAGACTACTAAAAAAATAGAACTGACATACATTTGGGCTGCAGTATCTAAAAAAAATAATAAAGTCTTACCAACAAAGAAATTTCTACCGAATATTCGGCATTTTTGTAAATTTATTTATGTCCGGTTTTCTTTTAGTTTTGTTGACTCTAAGAGCTGCCGCTCCCTGCTCGCGTGGTACACATCCTGTTCCCCTTTCCGCTCCGAATATTCGTTTCGTTTTAGTGTTGTTGTGGACTCTAAAAAGTACCAGAAGCTGAAAATCGACAGGTTCCGCTTCCTGCTCTCTTCGCTCGCTCACACCAGTGCCCATCTCGTGGCATTCCTCTCCTGTTCACCTTCCCGCTTGCCCTTCGTCTTCGCATTTCCCTTATTATTCCCCTTCACGTTCTACTGCCTCATCTTCGTATCCTCATATCGTATACCCCTGTAACCATAAACCATACCTGAACTTGAACGAGGATGTTAACAAAATTTCACGCAAATCGGTTGAGCCGTTTTCGAGTTCACTGGATTCAGACATATATATAGACTAGACATTTGGTACTAAAATTTGACTAGTCTGAACGCGTCTTTCAACTGATGTGTGTTTGCCTTTAAAGCAGGACTGATAACACGTGTTATCGGCTAAACAAATAACTTGTTGCTTTGGGTATAAAACTTATCACGTCTGACCCTAGCTTATGGCCATTTGTGTACAACATTTACTTATGTCTCTTAGCAGAAATTACTCATTAATCATTATTATGAACGATATGGAATTCGCTTTGACCAAGGTTCGGCATTAGTTGGAAAACAGTTGATGCCACTTCCTTCAGGCTGCATTGACGTAAATGCCGTAAAGCTAATAATCGCAAGTCTTTGATATGCCAATATGATTTCACTTGCTATAAATATTATATGCATATTGGCCGGAACTCTTCCGAACCTTATCAAAAGTTGGCGTCTTAGTTCAAAGTAAACACTTGAATTTCAAGTCTTATCGGTGTATCGCGTATATGACGTCAGCTCTCAAGAGCATTGTAAATTTTTTATCGTTTGGTTCGGTGGTTTTTGATTGCTAAAAATAATTCCATATAAGGGCTTGCTGGTTTACTGATTCTGTGAGCTGGGCCATAATCTTATACGAGCTGTAAATTCCCATCGCTACGTGACTTTGAACACAGGGCTCTAACCCGCAGTTTGTGCACATTTATTGTAGACTAATTTCACTCCGATGTTGTGGCAAATCTTTTGCAGTGGATATGGGTGCGGGTACTGGTACTGGTACTAAGCGATAAGCGATAAAAGGCACTACTTGGGTCTCCACATTTACCGAGAGTTATCAACCTGAAGTCAACTCTTGCTTTGCTTATTTATAATTTAGGCGTAATTTAACTTGTGGAATTCCCCATGGGGTTTTTTTTCTGGGAATTTCAGATACTTAAAAGCTAAGTTAAAGAATATATGATAATATAGTCGATATGTCAGGATTCAAAGCGTATACAGTAAAGCTTCTTCAAGTAGAACTACTATGAGAAATTTGTTCCGCACTGCCCTCTTCTTTTCCCCGATGCAATTTGGTTTTGTATGTATATACATTGTATGTATGTATATACAATAAACTGCCTTTTATCGAAAAAGGCTACTTACTCAACGATTTCTCGGCTAAATTCTGAGTTTGTATCGAATCATACGAATCACGTATGGATCTAGCAACCCATACAGATAATGATAATGTTATAGGGGTATAACGCACTGCAACATATAAGATCTATTGTGCTCCGTACTGAGCTTACAGCTCACTTAATTATAATATTATGGAATGGTTCCAACCTAACCTAATTCTAATAAAATTCTTGAAATACGCTGTTTAGCTAAAGTTCTAGCTTCAAACTGGTTTCCCGAACCAGCTTGGAGTTTATTCTGTTTCCTGCAAACGCCCTTATAGCGGTCTAACTGTCAGATAGTAGGGCTGTTATCCTATTCCGATTAGGTTAACATCTGCGCATCGGCCTATGGCGCAGACCTCATCCTGAAAAACGCTAGTATGAACACCCATAGACTCTGACTCTACAAAACTATGGTGTGCGTTTTCATAGGATGCATCTCCTTTGAGGTGTCCTCTCCCGTTTGTTACTTATTTAAATACTAAAATTTCGTTTAAAATGGTATTCGATGTCCATTCCGTCTCTGGGTTGTGAAAGCAACGAAATTGTCTTACCCAGATCGTCGGTGTCACGGGCGCTGATTAGGTAACCGCTCCTCCTGTCGTACATACACAGACCAGTCTCTGTTTTTTTATAAGTTCGTTCTTGACTGAGGTCACCTTTTTTCTTGCTCCCCAAGCAATCAATCCGTATGTTAACATTGGTCTTATGAATGGACGTTACCCATGACTTCCCTGCTATTCTTCTACACGTGTTGTTTGAGTTTGCTGTCAAATATGACCCCAAGTTACTCAACTTCTCTACAAGTATCAATAGGAGTTTCCTCTAGGCAGAGTTTTCTCATTTTCTGCAGTTTGTTACCATCAGGGTATTTTCAGGGTTTAGGTTTAATCCAACTTCCTCGCACCAGTTGTAAGTACTGTTTAAACCTTTTCCATACAGACCGGAAAGACAAACGCATATCACTATTTTGACTTGCCTTTCGATGCTGCATATTTGGGTATACACTTTGGGCTGTTTACTACTTTCCGTCTATTCCATATGTCTATGGATTTTCTCTGCTACAACTTGGCTTTATATTTGTCTAGATTTTTATAAACATAAAAAGCATAAGAATACCCGCAAGAAAATGTAATATTTTCAAAAATTCGGTTTATAAAAAAGGGTTATTTGCATAGAAAAATGTTATTTGCATGGTAAAATTTCAGTATAACAAAATAATATACACATGCATAAAGATCGCCGAGATTTTTGTTAGGCGCCTGTTAAACGAAGCCAGATTTTCAAGCAAAGAGCAGTGTGTTTTGTATCTCGCAACGTTTATCTCGCCTGCAACTCTATGCAACTTGCTTCATAATAGAATGCATTCTAATATCGAGCGAAATTTCTTAGTCTTCGCCTTGTCGTCGACATTCGAATGCTTAATACACGCTCTCATAACAGCTGATTACGAAGAGGAGCAAAGTAAACACGAAATAACAACGTTTGTGTGTACAATGTAAAAAGATTTAGATTTTTTACTTCAAATCAATTTTTGCCTGACTAAAACGCAACGTATCCAGATAAAACGTATATTCTGCAAACCGCAAGCATTTTATCTTTTGAATGGTATAGGTTTCACTTGAAAACGTTGCGTTATTGCGAAATAATCGGTACCACACTGATTTTTAGCTTAGCGTATTCATATATATAAATGAAACTAAGAAGGAAATGGTATAGTTGTTATTGTCATTAGCGCTTGCAATTTTTGGGCAACTACCAGTGAAAATAGAGCATTTTATGAATTTGGACAGCAGGTTGACAAGCGTTGTAAGCTTGAGACAGAGCCCTGATTGTATATTGTGTTGGTGTCAATAGAGCTATTTATTTTTCAATATCATAAAACTTAATCTAATCGTGAAATAATCGTTGGGTTTCTGGCGAAACAATTGATCATCAATTTAGTTACTTGTAAGTACTGCAAACAGTGGTATTAAATCGGTTTGTACTTCATTTTTATACATATTTCTTTCTCTATCTTTTTAGGTAAGTACAGCAAATTTAATTGCAACTCAATTACCAAATGCGCGGCAAACCCCTTTGACCCAGTAACAGCCCACGGCCCACAAACTGCCACATGTAAGTAAGTGTAAGTGCCTCACGTAAACAAGGTCATTGTTGCTTTTTTTCATCACTATGCGCATAAAATTACCTGCCGCATATGCACTTGTGTTCAATTACTATGCCACATATATAATATAGATAACTATATATATTATGTTTATATACATATATGTATGTGACAATAAATCCCATCAATATTTATTAGGCGCAAAAAAAATACTTGACATATTTGTTGATAAAAGCAACAAACCGAATCAACAAGCAAACACAACAACTCCGACACCTGCCCAAGTATCCCGCTACATATAGTAGTTATCGCCAGATATCGAAATTGAAGCTCATTACATTGAGGGCAAGCTATTTCGAAATCCAACTAGATAAGAGGCGAGTCACAATGCGACAATGAGAATCCATTGTGCCCCAAGTGGTGGTATTTGTCTTACTTTGGCTAGGTCTTTAAAATTAGTTGCTTATGTCATTGCTAAATTGTCTGCTTTGGGTATAGCGATAAGATAAAAAATTTGATGCAGACAGTCGGCACGGTGCCCGACAGTGGAATACCCTGTACTCTTTTTCTTTGTAAACACTAAATACGGTCAAATGGTAACGAAAGTATCAACTTTTATATCTATTTTCATAAGATCGATATGCCTGTAAACATTTTCCTATTGGGAAGTTCCAATTGACAAGTTTTCCTAAGAAATTGGCTATTATGGTAGCTCCAGTATTCAAAAATACATTTATAAATATCTTTGTCAATTTTCAAATCAATATATTGAGGGGTGTGGCAGTAATTAAGGTAAATCTATTGCGGGTGAAGGGGGGTTCCATTGAAAAAAGGTGGATGCAGTTTTAACGAGCTTGCACACCAAATTTTGTAACTCTGGCTCACATGTATCCATATCTACATGTAGTGGAATTTTGAAGCAGTTTATAGGCGAGGGGGGGAGTGGGGGGGTGAAATTATCATATTTTTGACTATAATTTTATATAATTATAATTTATATCGAACACGCATTGAGGAGTTTCGAGTTGATAGACTGAATGGAGCGGTTGTAAACCGCGCAAATGTGTCCCGATGGAAGGGGAATGAGATATCGACATAATTCGACAAACTTGCACTGAATAGGTATAATGCGCATCCTTTGGTAAAAAGAATGTTTCCTCTAGCTCTTATAGTCTCCGACAACGGTGCGACAACACGGACAGACAGACGGACATGTCTATATCGACTCGAGTATTGCTCCTGACCATTTTTGCCCATGGAACATATAGTCTGCCACGCCTCCTTCTGCCTGTTACAAACATTGCACGAATCTATAATACCCTTTTATACATTGTGTGCAGGGTATAAAGAGCCTCAAGAATTGGGTAAACAAATCCGCGCCGCCTCGCCTATATGTACAGCACAGGCACGTGAGCTGCAAACGTTTCGAGTGATACACCAAGAAACTCAAGCAAATGCAGCGGTTGAGCCCAAAGCCACAAAATTCAACTCAGAGCAGGCGAGAGAAAAGGCAAAAAGCTCAAAATAGCTCAAACGCGCTCTTGCGCTCACTCAGGAAATTCCAAAGCACAGCGCAAAGCGCGCGCTCTCTTTGAGCGCAAAAGCAAAGCAACGAGTTAGCGCTCAAAGCGTTGAGTGCTATAAAAGCGAAATGCGCAACGATGACGCATTTATAAACAAGTTGAACGCGAGACACAACGCATGTGTGGCGCAAGTGTATAAAGTGTAGTGAAAAAAAACGCATAATATATTACGCGAAAAGCTGCTTAATTGTATGAAACTCTTGAAATGTGCAAAGTCAAAATAAATTGCAAAATTCTGAGAACTTGTTGTGTTTAGCATAGAAAATACACATGAAATTGTTCACACGCTCGCGTGTGCTGTGAGTTACATACAAAGATACTTTTGAGTGCGGCGCGCTAAATACAAAAACAAAAAAACAAAACCAAAAACATTTAAACAAATACACAGCGAATTTCGCCAGAATTCGCATTTGAGTCATCGAATAATATTTCAAATTGAAAGGCGTGTCGCTTGGTTAAACAGACTCCAAAGCCTGTTGCGCGCGTCTTGAGCGCTTTTAGACGCTTTTTCCCCAAAAAAGTAATAAAAACAATTTTGTGCCGGAAATAGTTTCAATTAAAAGCTAAAGGCCTTAAACATGACATTGGACAACTACAACATCTTTGGCGGCGATGAATATCTATTCAGCATGCCTCTGTCGCCATTGCCCAAAGTGGTAAGCTACCTTTAAATGCCATATATATAGTATAAACGAAAGCTACTATTCAGTTATATATAGCACTTATGTATATAGTAACACCCACTGGCGACCTACAGCCGCTTATCGTCTGGGCAACGCGACGCCGCTTATCACAACATGAAATTTCCAGAAACCTTATTTATACAATAAATTACATATAAGTAAAATTGTTTGTTTCTTGGTTTTTTTCTCTTATAATAATTGAACCCTATAGACAAAGTGTAAGAGCGTTTTGTAGTTTTTCTTGGAAAACTCGATGTTCTATGTGTCGCATTTTGATTTTCTGTAAAGCTTTTTCGATTTGTATCATTTTTTATGTGTTATTTTGCAATCGAAGTTGTTTGCTTTTAATTATGCGTCGCAGTCGCTTATCTTTATGAAGCTCATTAGCTCTTTTGCCATAAAATTATTGGACTTAGCCTTTTTTTTTGTTCAATATTTGTTTTTGTGCTTTGCCATAAACAAACGAAGGTAAATTATAAGTTTTGGAGTTCGTCTAGCAAGCTTTAGGAAACTTAGGATTTTGAAATGTTATAATAGACTGATAAAAGTTATCAATATGTTTCGTGTTTTTTTGGTATTTTCGTGTAAGCCATTATAGCTTCTTCATTTTTAATCCAATTTGCTCGAAAAATGGCTCATTTTGTTCTTCTCGAATACTACAGATAAAAGTAAATTGTTTTTTGTTCTACTCGTCCAGATCTACAACCTACACTATGTTATTTGTCGCACAGTATTATTTTATTCCTGTTAATTCAAAGTAAATGTAATGTATTAATGTTACATGATATGCAGCACATTTGTAGGATCTATTAACATAATATTTGCAGAATAGGTTATATATAAATCAGACATCGGCAACTGCGAAATGGTTTATGCACACACTTGTGAATGTGCTCCGCAAATTGACAACTTTTCTCAGCTGACACACAGATGCTAGCTGTCGATCCCTGATCTACATAAACATAAGTTACGAATGGCTAAGTATACAGGTTCTTGTGTGAAACAAGTGAAACGTTTTCGAACCCTACTGGTGTTCACGAATGATGGAGAAAATTCACAATTAGGAGTCACAAATACAATGCCAAAACGTTCGTAAACAAGAAAGAACAGAATGAAGATCTGGTCAGATAATATTACCAGACACCAGACACTAATAAAAGAATATAGTAGCTGCTTTTAGAGCTAAAAGAACAGAACTTTTACTGCTGTCTCTTCTACACTTACCAATACTCTTTAAAACCGCTTATAAGCTTTTATGGAAATATTAGAGATAATGTCAAAAAATCGTTCAAAATGTATTAAATTTTTTTCTTGAATTGAAATTTAATAGAAATCTAGCGTTCTTAAACCAAAATTACACTAGATGGCGCTACACTATACCAATTTGGAGATAACTCACAGCTAATTGTTGCACATCTCCTGGAAGTGCCTTCGAGGCATATTTGTGGGCTTTCGATACAACCACTTATGTCTAAAACAGCAATTTTACAGGAGAGTGAAAAAATCATACGCAACTTAAAAAAAACTTGGAAGAAAAGTTGATAAATGCCTTTCAAAAGTTATATTTTTAACAAAAATCCTGTGGAATTGTCTTATTTCGAGATGTCGTTTTGTCCAAATTCTACAGATACATTTTTTTTGCTTGGCATTCGTACTTTTTACACGATTTGATCTTGGTTTTTTTTTAAATGTTTGTTTTGTTTTGCTCCAATTGGCGAAACTTTAAATACAGAATTGCTGTTCTTTTTCTTAACTGGCCATAACAACCCGTTATCGGATTACGGCCTGATGTAAATACATTCTTTCATTGGAAGTAAGGCTTTACGTGATGGATCCCAAACCCAGATGGCTCCACTGGCTCTCGAAAGAACCCAGTGTCATTATGAGTCGCGTCATACGACAAGCTTTGAGCTGCTGAGGAAACTTGCTTCTTTGTTTCATGGTATTCTCTAACCCGCTCACCACACGAGGAATTGCTGTTTCTCAGCGAAATTGCCAGCGGTTTGACGATTGTAAACTTCAGCATTTGCAGCTAAAAACTGGGCAAGGACTTAACTCTTAATTAACATTCACTGTTAAAGTTAACAGTCACAGACTTTGCGACAATGTTAATGTCAAACAACGCTTTTTTGTAACAAAACATGGAACCTGCTCAAACTACAATGCACTTCACCCTCAATTTGTGGCACAAAATCACATTGCAACTTCATGACCAATGTCGTTTTACAGTCCAGTAAATAAGATATATATATGGGGGCCTAGCAGCGATAACGTACACGTGCGATATTCATGGCATTTTATCATGAATTTAGCACACACAATTTTTGCATGAAAGGGGTTAAACAGCTTAAGTTTGACTTTTTGCGTTTTATAGAAGAAAAAAAAAACGGAACAAAATAATAAATAAGAGAGTAGGGCACAAAAAAGCGGTGGAAAGAACTTCAGACACATTCGCGTGACACTTGATACTCTTTTTATAAGCTAAGCACGAGTACTTTTTGGTGTGAGTGTATTAAAATTTGTGTGTGTCTGTGTGTGAGTTTAGGTCTACAATTAGCAGGGTTCAAAGTAATATGCTGCATGTCAAAGGCTTGTGACATGCGCTCGATGCTCAGCTTAAACGCTGTTATTTCTTTCATTAAAGGCGCTTAAACAGCTGAAGGGTTAATAAATGCTACAACAACAAAGTTTACCAATAAAATTTAAAGTGTGCGCACCCACACACACACACACACAAACACACACACACACACATTTAATGTCCGGGCAGCAACTTTCTTTTTGAAGTCACAATTCAAATACTATACGTATATATTTTTTTTCAAAAACACTTTTAATTAACTGAATATGGAGACTTACAACTTGTGCTGGGGCGTACATTTGTTTCTGTTTCGTTGTAGTTGTTGTTTTTGACTTTCGTATTTTAAGTTTTCGAATTTTGTGTTTTTCGTCTCATTGTTTGACGTGGGCTTACAGTTTTACAAGTAGACATCGCTTGTAAGGGTGTGTGGGTGTATTTAAAGCACTTGACATGCCAATTGAACAAAGTCAAAGACATAAAAAGACTACAACAAACATTAAAGCAATAACTTTCCTTTGTCGCAAGACCAAAGCTTCGAAGCATATTCAGAACTGGCCAAAAAAAAGTACAGTAGGTGCCTCGCAAAGAGCTAGATTCGACGAATATGCAGAAGTACAGTAGGTGCTTGCAAAGTAAAAGCTATTATTACGAAAAGTTCAAGAGGTCCTTTATTACAGCAACATAATATTTACTAAGGGGCTCCAATACCTGCTCGCTTCGCTCGTTATACTAACAAGACTGTTTTTGTAACTATATTTTCTTAAAGCTCAGAATTTTTTCTAGACAATATTTTAGTGAAGTGCCGCAACATACTTTTCTTTTCACTAATTATTGTAATTTGCACACGAATAAAGTTAGATTACATTGATTCACCTTCAATTCGAGTCACAGCTCATCTCGATCGGTTGTAAGGTTCACAGCCCATATGAGTTTTGCTGCCTTCTGAACATTTATATTTCAGACTCTTTAAATTTACATTTACTGCTTAATCGACTTAATATGATGGTTCTTTCTATTCGCGTTTTAAGATAAACTGCATCTGCTCTGCGGTAATGGGTTTCTTTGGAGTAACTTAATACGAAACCCTCAAGAATTCTTATGAAAATACGCATGGCTTATTTCGTATATCTGTAAGCGCCAATTACCTGAGCGTTCTATATTTCGAGCAACTACTGTAAAACCAAATCCAATTAAGCTTATGGTTTTTCGCGTACGGTTCTTTTTTATGTTTTCACATGCAAGCACTGCAATTCACAGTTATCTTCTATGGCCAAAAACCGCAGCTAATAGCAATATTTGACAATGTTAGCGTGACTTTGCAATTATCTTCAATTACAATGCATTACTGCTAATAAGACAAGTTGCTTGCCAGTTTTGACCCTGTCAGGACGAAACGTACTACTTGGTCAATGTTGTTTGCCAAATCAATTGGGACTGGTCTGAAATTGGTAGACAAGCTGCTTATATGTCATTTACTGTTTGGATACGTTTTGGGCCACGTTCTGTAGATTTTGCTCTTCAAACACATACGATATGCCTGAGCGCACATTGAGCGCTATTTGATGGTCTGTTTATGGTTTATAGCGTCTGCAATAATTTCATTTTGGCGTAATTTGAAACTACAGTTAAAGAGCTTTTCAATCGACTGTCAGACAGCAGCAACAACAACAAAGTAACGAGAAAGGACTTTTGGCACTAAAACTTTCCTCTTGATTGCCAGTCACATTTCTAGGAATTCTCCACGATAATGAAAAGTGAAAACAACTTTTACTACTTAGCCAACAGTGTTTATTGTTGCTGTTGTTGCAGTGCAGTGGCCCTGCATTTGGCATGTCCTTTGCTTGTCCTTTTACTGTTGTTTTTTTTCTTTGCTGCCGGCTTTATGGCGCCCCGCTTCGACGCGTCGCACAGTGGATCCAACTGACTTCTTTTTCGACAAAAATCATAACTTATGAGCGAGTTAAGATACTTTCAAAATTTAAAATGCATGTAACAGAGAATTCCTTAGAATTCTGCGATAGACTGCGATAAATACGCTGTGAAGAGAGGGAGCTTCATAAAACGGTAGTAATATATACACCGAAAGTATTATCCTTGCACCTATAAAATGTGCTTATTGCTTAATAAATCGTTTAAATTTTGAAAATCTGTTGGCAACATGTTTGCAGTCTATTTTGATCTTAGTGTATACACGTTCGCCTGATAGACAAACTTTCGACGAGGATGATCGTTTCTGCGATACACTGCGATAAATACGCTGTGAAGAGAGGGAGCTTCATAAAACGGTAGTAATATATACACCGAAAGTATTATCCTTGCACCTATAAAATGTGCTTATTGCTTAATAAATCGTTTAAATTTTGAAAATCTGTTGGCAACATGTTTGCAGTCTATTTTGATCTGAGTGTATACAGGACGATTTGTCGAAAAATAAGCACAATTTAGAACATGGAATTTTTTCATGATATGCAAGGATAAGACATTTGCAGTATTAATATCTAACTTTACTACCGTTTTTTGAAGTTCCCTCTATACATAGCTCATTTATCGCAGTGTATCGCAGAAACTTAAGAACTCTTTACTCCCTCAAAAGTTATGATTTTTGCCGAAAAAGAACTCAGTTGGATCCACTGTGCGTCGTTTGTTTGCCATTTCCTTTCTACAAACTTTGCCATAAATTTGTTGCCCTTTGTGGCTACGCGTAGTTGTTGTTGTTGTTGTTGGCGTGTCGCGACAAAATGCATTTAAATAAATTATTCCTAGACCAAAGTCGCGTCATTTTATTAGCCATATACTAAATTTGGTGTTGTGGTTTTTTTTTTAGTATTTCTAGGTATTTCCCCATTTTCGCTTTCTAGCTCAAGAGCAGCACTTAATAGCCTAACCATAAAAAGCTGCAAATTTCATAATAACTTATTAACTACTTTTTAAGCTTAACATTTTTAGCTATTAATTAACGCTTGCGCTCTTATCAATAGAACTAAGCAACTTGGTTATAGCTTTTTTTAATGACGTTTTTGCACATATTATTGGGCTTGGTTTGAAATTCTTCTAAAAAAAAAAGGGTTCAATGCACTGCTTACAGTCAAATAAATCGATTTGTTTGCGCCAACTGACACGACTTTTATATGTACTTTGTGTTGTTGCATGCGATATGTGCAATATAAGTGTACGATGTGTGTATTCTTAACACAAAAGCTACGCCGGCAAATTTGTCAAATGTGTCGTCACGCCCTGACACCACGCCGTGCCACTCTGGCCAAAAGACTGATTAATTTGACACTGAGCTTACGGTCAAAACCTGGACTGGGTTCAGCAAAACACACTGAGCGAAAGACGCTGCTCTTAAAGCCAGCGCGCGCGTAGTCTGTGCGCAGTATTTTATTTCTATTTTTTCTGTTAAAAATCAATATCTGTGCATAAAAAAATGGTCGTTCTTAAAATATACTAAATCCAGTCTTTAATTAGCAGCAGCCTTGACTTTCCTGATGTAGAAACATACTCTCTCTCTCCCTCTCTCTCAAACTCAATCCAACTGAATACATATATGATATATCAAGTCGATAGACGCTTACGAAATACATTTATGAAAGTTCAATGCCAAAAAGCTAAAGCTTTCTACGCCGAATTTAGGAATAGAAATGTTTTTTTAACAGTGACAGGATATTTGCAAAGTGCCATTGTTTTCTTATATTTACCGTATGAAGCCTAGTACGGAGATACGCGAAATTTTTCGCAACGAAAACTGCAAAATAGTGTTGTTGTGTGCAGGAGGCCCATCGAGAGAGGTGGCGAAAGGGTGTGATTTCCCAGGGCCCGATGTTTTTTAGGGGCTTGGTCTAATAAGACAAGATTGCTGTACTGCTAAAAAAATTCATTGTCTTTTTCGAGTGTAAAAGTTAGTCGTACTTACAGAACACAATGATTCAAACTATAGGGCTAATAGAGGGGCATTTTCTCTCTACGGCCCTGGTTATGAGGATGGTGATGAAAATAAAAAACAAAAGTATGGCTTGATAACCGAAAAAAGCAGGAAACTTACATGTCATCAATTTTATGTCAGTTGTGTTGGTTGTCATGAAAAAGAGCCAGTAAATTAAAGGTAAAAGAGTCAAAAAACGTTTAAGAAAAAAAGTGAAAAGATAAAAGTTGTTGCAAATTCAATTCTCTACAAAGTTGTCCTTTGTAAGTTTTTCTTAAGGATTTAAAATACGGGAGTTATGGCCCAAAAAGCAAAGCCCTCCGTAACGCCCCTTCTGCAAGGGGAAGGTGGTCGAAAACTTGGATTTAAGCTATTCTTTTATACTAGCAACTACCTGCAAAATTTCAGCTCGCCCTTAAATTTTTCAATTTGCTCTACTATAACGGGTTTATTAACATGAAGACACCGAATAATTTCGCATATCTGCGTACTAGGCTTGAAGTATAGATAGCCATTACATATCGCTCATCATTGCTTGTCGGTATCTGAGGCTAATTCATATTAAAGCTTAAACATATTCTTTAAATTTATAGCATTGATTTATAAGATCTCATACATACTTCGCTGCGGTCTATTTAAAATTTCGATAGAAGTTGTGAAATTAATTTACAAAAACATGGATTGAAAATAGTCATAAGTGATAAGAATAGTTTTTGCCTAAGTGGATTCGTAAAAAATTCGAAACGAAACTTTATTGAAAAGCCTTCCATTCATGAGAAATGAGCGGTTAGGAGGTTGTTTTCGGGATTAGTTTATACTTCGTTCAGAACGCACATGTCAGTGGAAAAACTTATCAAAGCTTACATACTTATCAAATTTGTGCCACAAAATGGATGGCCAAAAACTGGATTTTTTTCTTCTTTTTTGAAATATCTTTATTAGTTTTTCTTTCAAACTTCGAATAAAGTTCAAATGTTGGCTACACCAATCACATTTCACGACTAGCAAGCTAATGAAACATCACATAAACTCATAAGACATTGCATAAACGAAGCACACGTTGTTTCTCTAAGTGTACAGGAATCGCAAGCCACATTTAAGTAATAAACTTATGCATTTAAAGTCGTGCCATGAAATTGGCTTTAAATTTATGTGACCTGCCATGTTCCAAGTGGCGTTTTGTCTGCTTCTTCTTTTTTTCTGTTATTTAAAAAAAAAAGATTTTTTAGCTGCAATCTGGCAAAATAAATATTTTGCGCATGCAAAATTTGAATAATGTTGTTTTTGTAGCTTAATTCAATTGGCAAGCAAAATACATTTTTTTAATTTCATCAAAAAAAAGTTTAAAAAAAAAACTAAAAAAAAACTTTTTGCTGCGCCGGCGTGGGCGTAGTTTTTTTTTTGTGGCAATGCGACGGCGCGCAACCAAAAATGGACAAAAGCCATGCGTTGTTAATGCCGCGCATATATACTACTTATAAGTAAATATGAACATAATATAGAAGAAACCCATATATACCTATATTATATTATATAAAGGCCGCAGCGATATGGTCAAGCGGGCTTTGGGCCTTTGCGTGCCTAATAAAAAAGCCGGCAATGTCTGTGGCAGTCGTTGTACGAAGTACGTTGACTTTTACCGCCACTCAAAATTCTTGGCACTGCCATTTTTTTTTGCACGACTGTTTGGGCAGCTTTTATCAGAAGCACTCAACATGGCGCGCCATTTCACTTTGGCATTTCGGTCACGTCGTTTCATTTCTTTGGAGGCTCTCTTCAACTGCTTCTCAACGCTCACTCATTAATTGTTTATACCCTGTACACATAGTGTACAAGGGTATTATAGATTTGTGCAATCTATGTAACTGGCAGAAGGAGGCGTGGCACACTATAAGTTCCATGAGCGATTGGACCAGGTCCGTCTGTCCGTATGAGGGGATAGATCTCCGCGACCATAATAGCTAGACACAAAATTTCACCAAAAGATGCGCGTAATTCCATATAAGATGAAGTTTGTCGAATCAAGTCGATATCTTACCACCTTCCCCTGTGACAGATTTGGTCGGTTTTAAACCGATCCATTGAGTCTATCAACTCGAAACTTCTCAGAGATGTGCGTCGTATTAATGTGCATCTATGTTCCAAAAATGATCGAATGAATGATGAAAATGATATGCTAATTTCACCTCCCTCGCTTATAAACGGCTTCAAAATTCCACCCAAGAATACTGGGGTTTTGGGTATAAAAGTAATTGTTGCCCCCATAATAGCCAACTTACGAACAGGAAACCTTGTCAATTGAAACTTCCCAATAGGAAAATGTTTACAGTCATATCGATCTTAAGAAAGGAGACATAAAAGTTGATACTTCCGTTCCCATTTTTCCGTATTTAGTGTTTATAAAGAAAAAAAGGGTACAGGGTATTCCACTATCGGACTGTCTGCATCAAAATTTTTATTTCTGCGAATTTGCATGAAAAAAAAACGCAGCAACAACAACAAGTACAACAAGCAAAGCGACAACAAAAATATGGCAAATTATGTTTAAAATGCTTATCGCGAAGGGAAGTACCCGACAACAACAACAACTACAACAATGTAACAGAGCATCTACGGCGTTTATGCGCTGTTCACACTTGTATAGGATTCTGCATCGTGATGTTTGGCCACAACTGTCAAAATAACGCATGCTAGATTAATGCTGGTTCGCTGAACTGTAGCGACATTTTTAATTACTGGTAATTTTAGATATCGTCTTACAACTGGAGAAAAATGTAAATCTGTAAATGCAGCCAGCGAAAATGAAGGTTGTTAAGGCGCCGCTTACACGTAGCGAGATTTTCAAGCGAGGCCGTGTGATGGCTCGGTAATATCGCCTGTAAAGTTACCTCACCTGCAACCCTATGCGACTTACTTCGTATTAGAATGCATTCTAATATCGAGCGAGATTTTGGACAAAGTGTTGTAAAGTGCAATTCAGTGTTTTGTTGTACCTCACAGTTTAGTTCTAAAAGGTGCGATACAGTGTTGTGTTGTACCTCACCTCGTGTAAAGGGCGCCTAAATTTTTACTTATGCCCATGACTTCTGGATAAAAATGCATTTGGTAAAAAAATTGTTAGTAAGATGATGAAAAATTCAATTTTTTCGAAAATATTCCAAATTATGTAATTAACAAAAATTTAAAGGTCTTAAAGAAATGCAAGCTCAGGCCGTCGCTCACTGCTTTTGCGAGAATAATCAACATCAATCAATTATCAATTAATTTAACCTATAATTTGGCCAAATATATGAATACAACTTATATTCTGCACTGCTTATGAAAATTCCCTAGACAATGATAATGAAAAGTTGCACCCATATTCGTTTCCATATAGTTGGTGAAAAAGGACAAATACTCTAATTTTTTATTTTTTTTTTATTAGTTTAATTATTCAAAATTTTAAAAATATATGTAATTGTTTTCTTTTTTTGCGTTGAGAGACTTCATTTAGCTGGAACTAAGTTGTTTTTGGTGCAATATTAACACCAAAGCGTATCCTGCTACCATAATTATTTTGTTTTAATTTTTTTGTTCCTCAATTTGTAATATCATATTTAAAGTTGTGAATATACTCTTTCTGGCTTTAGCAAGTTACTTAGGTTACAGCAAGCTCTTATATTATATATGTTTGAAAATTGTATGAATGCGTAGCGAAGATAGCTATGAAACGCTGGTTTTTCGAGCGGTTCTAAACATGTTCATGTCAATGCCTAACAAAGGTTTGTGATTTTACAAGAAAATGTATATTTTTCTATTTTTAAAAGTTTAAGTAATAAAGAATATCAATAATTTGTGAAATCTTATGTGATACTTTTTACTAAGCCGAAACTAAATTAAGCTGAAAGCAAGCAAAACCGCTTTTCATAAGCTATTTCTTCCTAGCAACGACAATGTAAATGCGCTATAAATAATTCTAAGTGTACGTAACTACAGTTTTTGACAGCTTGCACGTAACAAACAGCAAGTGTCAGCTATACATAACATGCGCACAAAAGCTGCCTGCTGCGAAACATGGCTGCAGTGGCGCTGCGACTGCGCAACGCGCTGCACTTGAACTTGCTGTCAACTTTGTCAACATCGCTGACTTTGACTTGAACTCATAGACATGGCAACCAAAACAACAACAGCAACAGCAAGGTTGAACGCCATTTTAATTTCGATTTGATTTATTTGTGGTTCTGTGTGTTGGTGCAACTCTTTGCCAATTAGAAACCAAATTGCATTTTATTTTAAATTATGCGCATTTCTTAACAACACAACTAATAAGCCGCAGCAAATCCACTACACAGCAAATGAACATCAAACAGCAGGCCTTTGTTTTTTGTTTTTGTTGTTTTATTTGTTGTTTTTGTAGCGGTCCAACGCTATAAATTAACCTTCAATAAAACAATCTTTATTTTGTTTTTGTATTTAGCAAGCGGCATGTGTAATTTATACAATTGCATTGCAAATAAATGCAGCAGCAACTAGTTAAATGCTATGATTAAAACGAAACCAGCGTCAATAACAGCGCCACTGTTAAAGCATAACATGACTGTCTAATAACAGCGCGCTGTTATAAATTTCTTGCTATTTGGAATGAAATGTTGTGTCTCTTAATACCCTGTACACAAAGTTTATTATATTATAGATTTGTGCAATGTATGTAAATGGCAGAAGGAGGCGTGGCACACCATAAGTTCCATGGGCAAAAAGTCTTATCAATGATTCGGGTAGCGATTGGACCATGTCCGTCTGTCCGTATGAGGTGATAGACCTGCGAGACCATATCCAAGTCGATATCTTACCCCCTTCCCCCGTGACAGGTTTGCGCGGTTTACAACAGCTCCATTGAGTCTATCAACTCGAAACTCCTCAGCGCGTCGTGTTAATGTGCATCTATGTTCAAAAAATCATCGAAATCGGATAAATACATCAAAAGTTATAGTCACAAATATGCTAATTTCACCCCCCTCGAATATAAACTGCTTCAAAATTCCACTACATGTAGATATGGATACATGTGAGCTAGAGTTACAAAACTTGGTGTGGAGAACTGCGTCCACCTTTTTCAACTCCCCCTTTCCACGCTATCGATTTCCCTTAATTACTGCCACACCCCCCAATATATTGATTTTAAAATTGCCACAGGCATTTATAAATGTGTTTTTGATCTATGTTACAAAATTCAACGACATTGGACCAAGAATGCTGGAGTTATGGGTATAAAAGTAATTTTTGACCCCATACTAGCCAATTTCCCAATAGGAAAACATGTCAATTGGAACTTCCCAATGGGAAAAGAAGAGACATAAAAGTTGCAATTTCCGTTCCCATTTTACCGTATTTGGCGTTTCTAAAGAAAAAGGGTACAGGGTATTCCACTGTCGGGCGCCGTCCCGACTGTCTGCATCAAATTTGTTGTTTTTTTTTGTAATCTTTTTCCGCCATACATGTTTTGTGTTTGCTATTGCTTTAGTTTTTGTTGCTATAATATTTTCTTTGCTTTATTACGTCATTGGCTGGCTAAAATTGTCTTAAAAATAGCACGACACGTCAACGACAATAACAAATACTTGATATAACAGAAATTGCCAGCTGCGAGCGAAGACGACGTCGACACTGGTGACTTTTTGTGTTAATTTTTGTTTTTTTTTCATATTTGTTCAGCAAACAATTCATCTAGTCACTTTTTGGGCTTATCTTTAAGCAGTGAAGGAATTCATTTTTAGATGAATAGTTTAGCTTGAAGTGGAACAATGTACTACTTGTTATGTTACTGTATTTTTAACGTAGCGTAACGTAAAACGTAAGACTTATAACGTAAGGGAGAAACGCGTGAAACTATTCCACTTAGTACATTGTCACCTTAGACATTGTATATAAGATTTAGTTTATGTGATCGGACACACACAGTTCCGCAAGCCGACAGCACTTGCAAGATTTGGGTGCTAAGTTGGCTTTATGAAAACAGTTTCTTATTAGTTCCATAAATGAAACAAGTCAATATTAGCTTTTTACCGACATCTCGGTTGGCTACAGATGAATGCTATGTCTTCGGGTTACGGCCTGATGTAAATACATTCCTTCATTGGTGAATTGTGGTTTTACATGGTGGGTCCCAAACCCTAGGCACAACCCTTTTAAGGCCTACTGGTCTCGCAAGAACCAAGCCTCATACGACAAGTTTTGACCTGCTGAGGTGGTATTCACTAACCCGCTCACCACACGGGGTGAATGCTAGGTGGCGCTAGCAAATGTTTACTTGTGTACGTTTATGCTCGTTTGCTTTTGTTAACAGTGAGAGCGATAAGAAGAGCATGTTAGGTTGTTGTTTTCGCTAGCATGCATGAGCTATCAATGTAGTGATAGATTCCAATTCAATGTAGTACAAAAGTTTTCAACACTTAGGCATATTATCGGTGCTTGAAGATTGCCTAACTTGCGACACCCGAAAACCAATATTGGACATCCTTTGTTGTATTATATTTATTGCGGGTTTCTTAGCATTAATCAGATTTTGACATTTGCTGCATTAGTCAGCAAACCGAGCTCTTATTCAGTTTTAATTAACATAAAGCATTTGTTGACGTCAGTTAGTTTGGGTTTTTGTTGTGGATCTCGTAGTCAGAACTCAGCTGGGCTTAATTGACCCCAAAAGTTGAACTTTTGCTGTTATTGTAGTTGATAAGAAGTGCGCCGGATTGTGCTCGTTTCAATTTAGACAAAAACTCGCTCATATTTTTACGCTATATTTATGTATTATTAAATTGACTGATTCATAGGAAAAGTAAATATAAAAAAACCAAGTGGTAGCTTATTAAATAACCGCAAACTGTACAAACACATGTTAAATATAAAAAAATATGCTCTGTCAATTTAAAAATTAAACAAACAATTTTGAAAGTGGGTTAAAATGCATAAAACGGCGCCGCATAAAGTTATTTAAACATATAAGCAAATAATAAACCAGACAAGAAGCGGTTAAGTTAAAAGCAATAACTTTTTTCCTGTTTCGCTTTTATTTAAGCAAATACTGAATTTGATTGTTTTGGTTGCGACACAAAAATAAACAATGTTTACGAAGTATGCGAAAGGATATTCAAAAGGTATTGCCATAAAAATTTCACTGTGCCATAAAACAAAAACAAACAGCATTTTTTTTTAACAATTGTTCGATTTGCAAAGAAATGCTAATATGAAGCATGAAAGTGTAATAGCCGAAGCCTAAATTCTCTTATAAACTTCAAGGAGTAACTTGGATTTTGGCTTTACAAAGTCAGCCCTTATATATAAATGGTTTATTTCGGTCAAAACCCCTTTTTTCTGGACTTATCGCTCAAATTTGAAATGATAAGATGTGGATGACAAACATATTATTCCCTGAAATACATTTCTATAATTTGTTATAATCTTTATGTTAAGTAGCTCAAACACATGCTTCTTATCTCCCAAGTTTTTCCCTTTTTTTTGTTTTTTTTTTTCAATAAACAACCTCCGTGCTATAATCATAAAATAAAGATGTTTTATGTCGGCTAGAGGTCCAAAAACAAAAAGTTACACTTCGAAGTTTTTTTGTTTTTAAATTTTTAAAGATTTAAAGTTGAATCTCCGCAGCCACTGAAGACAAACTTTGTACAGAGTCAGAAATATATAAAAAAATAATCTTTGAAATTTAACTTCTTCTTGAGCCGGCAAAAAATATCTTTATTAGAAGATCAGATCGCTAATGCCTTCCATACATTGAAATAATCGTCAAAATAATATGTTATATGTGGGGACTATCTGTATCTCTCCAGTAGAACAAGCATCTTTTAGAAGAAGTTAAGTGCTTTAGCTATAATATGTATGCATCTGCGGCTGTGGCCAGGCTAAGCTATGAGAAATAATCAAAAAACCGATAGTACGATCGATAATATCGATTCTTTGTGTTTAAACTATCGAAAATCTCGAATGGCGCGACTATCGATAGTTTTGCAGCTCTACTATATACTATACTATGTGATTGAAGCCTTTATGCCGAGGGCATACAGTTCAGTTTTGCTCCTTGAAACAGTTCACCAAGAAAGTCAACAAATAGGCCCAGGGCCTAATTAGGCACAGTAATAGCATTGAAACAATTATGTAGAAAACACAAAACTATCTATTCATATACCTGATGTATCTCATCAAATAGAGCAACAACAATCAACACCTGTTGTCAGCATGTTGCTGGCACGCATCTCTTTGTTTTTTTTTGATGTGACAGACGGCAAGTCGATGCCATAAATCTTTGTATATGCCATAAATTTTGGCAATTGTGTGCAAACGATACAGTCTAACAGTGCCTTATCGCTAAGGCTGTAATTTATGGCAAACAGAAACGTTTAGAAATTTCAGCGAAAAGTGAATATGTGCAATATTACGTATACGCATATGTAGTAGTTGCTAATGAAATGTGAAAAGGCGAGCGGATCAGTTGCAGAAATTCGCCAGAAATCAGCTGCTGCGCTCTTCTGCTATAAAATTTATAGCAAATTGGCATGCGTGCTGCCGCTACGCTCTGAGCCAGACGGCAGACAACGCTGGCAGCGTGGGCAGCACGGGCGCGACAATTGCCAGTGTTGTCGTTGTTGTTGTGGACTCATGTGGGCAGCCTGCGACTGCGACTTTTGCTCAATTAAGAGCAACGTTAGCATTTAAATTTATTTGATTTTCTTTGTGGTTAAATGTTGTTTTTTTTTCGTTATTGTTAAAGCTACAACGTCTTCTAATTTGAGCAAGCTGAAACACACACACACGTATGCCCTCAGAGAGTGTGTGTCTGTTTTTTTTACATAAATATCTATATATCTATATATATATATATATGTTATTATAGTATCCGCAGAACTTGTGCAAATTCTGCTCATTTCATTCAGTCGCAAACGAACAACGAACCATCGACGTTTAGAATATACCTTAAGTGCGATCGCGCGCGCATAACGCCTTAAACGAAAACGAAGATAAATTTTTAAAAGAATACTCAAAGCGCATTTGCGAAAAGTGTTTTCTGAAAAGTTTTATTTAAAGCAGAGTTTTATCTATTTGTAGTTTATTTACTTATTTTTTTTTGTAGTTTCTTTGAGCAAGCGGCGCGCGTGCATTGCGAACGAATTGAAAATAACGAAATATCTGCAACAACAACAACAACAACTACAACAACGAGCAGCATTTTTGTACATGCTGCAAAGTAGCTGAAATAAATATAAATATAGCTATACAAATTTATATAAAATAAAGGCGAATTCTTCTACGCCAAAGCAAAGCAAAAATACAAATTTAAGAGGCGTTGCCACAAAGACGCATGCTACAACAGCAACAACAACAACAACAACAACAACGACGTCTTAAATATAATTAATTAAGCATAAAAAAGGCGCTGTGTAGTTTATGTAGCCATCAATTAAAAAAAATGCAAGACAATGTTCAACAAATTTACAATTATATAATCAGCTAAACATTCATTCTAGCTACAATTGTTGTATTGTATTGTTTATTTATATATGTATTTAAGTTAGTTTAACATATTTGTTAACTAATTGCAACTCTTAGTCTTGTTATTATTATGTTTGCTTTGGCTGAATTGTGCGCATTTCTGTTTTATAATTTTGATTGCCATTTTAATTTCAATGCTATGCGAAAACAACAAATTTTGTGCATTAAACGCTTAAAGCCGCCGGAGCAGCAAACAAAAACCAACTAAAAACTCAAGGAACTAGACAAGAAGCGTAACTTCATAAATAATAAAACCTCAAGAACGAGCGAAACGAACTTAAACGAAAGGCAAAAACCAAACCCAAAAACCAAATTAAAAAAACCAACGAACGAAATTTTTGGCGCCAGCCTAAACAGGCGCTAAGCTAAAAAAACAACAACAACAAAACCTACAACTGAGGAAACTGCAAAATAAAAGCACGCTAGCGAATTTCGTTTAGTAAATTGCAATAAAATACATAAATAATTTGCAACTTTTCTGAGAAAAGTGCGCTGTAAATATTTAAAGTTTGCTTTCTTTTTTTGTTAAAAAATCTTTTACTTGCTGTGGATTTTGATTTACATATTTAATATTAAGTGTTGTGTTTAGTTTAATTTAGGTTAAAAGCAACGAATTGTTTAAAACTAGTCAAAAAAAAGCATAAAAGCCGCCCAACTGTGCGTATACGTAATTTAGCTGCGTATACTTGATATTTTAGTATATAATTTAAACGTAGTAGTTAGCATATAAGCAGCGCAAATGATGAAAAATATTAATTATAAGGCGCATAATGCGTGTTATCATCCATATCAACAACAACAACAACAACAACTGCAACAACATCAGCTGCAGTTGCAGCAGCAGCAGCAACAGCAACAACAGTTGCAGCAGCAGCTGCAGTATGGACAGCACTGCAATCAGTTGCAGCAACAACAATACAGTGCAGACAGTAGCAGCAATCAGTACTACAATCAGCAGCTGCAGTTACAACAACAACAACAACTGTTACGTCAGCAGCAGCAGCTGCCCACGCAAGACGCCTACCAACAACAACAACAGCAACAACAAACACTAAGCCAGCAGCCATATAGCATTAATGCTGCCGCCAACATGGCTGTCACGACTGCGTCTACTGCGACGTCGCAGCACTGCCTGGGGCAGCGCAATAACAACGCGAACGCCAACGCCGCAAGCGCAGCCAACGCCAACGTAAGCAGCAACGCTGCCGCCATGGCCGCCATGTGCCAAATGCAGAATTTTCTAAGTCAGCAGCAGCAGCAGCAGCAGCAGCAAGAATACAACAATAATTGCGCGCATATTAATTATAGCCAACAACAACAACAGCAGCCACCAACAACAAACACAAATCACAATAACAACAACGAAAAATTCACAATGGACGCCAACGAGATTGCCAACTTTCTTGCCAATGAGCTTTTTATGCAGCAGGTACGATGCGCGGCTTGATAACTGATTGCTATAACCGATATCGATAACACTCGATTAGCAATCGAAAGTGCAAAACACAAAGCGCTCGCGCCAACGTGTTCATCTCTATAAATAGACTAAAAACAATAAACTCATATAATGCATGCAAAAAGTTCGCATTGCTTTGAGGGCCATTAAAAACAACAAAAAAACAAAAACAAACAATACAATAGCTACACGTAAAACCGGAAAATACGTTAAACTTCAAAAAGATTTCGGGTTTACTAGCACATCTTGGACTTTAGGCAGCTTATTAAAAAATATTCATTAGCACGCGTGAAATTGTGAAATTATTTGTGTTTGCCGTTAATCTATATCCCTGAACTCTTATGCGTGGGTGTTTACTACAAAATGTATTTAATTTTAAAACAAACAAATGCAGCGTCTATGACTTTTTAGCCAAATGTCTTTAACTAATCGCTTTAATTTATCCATGTCTGTTTCTTTTAGCTCGTCTCTTTTGATGGCATGCAGAGCGTCGTTAGCGGTGTTCCAACGCTGACTACGCCCACGCTAACACCAACCACGCTGCGTAGCATAGAGGAAACTTTCTATGAGATAACCGCCGAGCCAATAAATGCGCCATTCCAGGCTGGTTTTAAGCCGCCGCCATTGGCGCCTCTGGGAACTGTTGCAAATACCAATACAACCAACACAAATGCCGTCGTTATTGCTAGCAACAACAACAACAACAATAACATTATACAGACCTTGGAGCTGTTGGATAGACAAAAGTATAATGACAGCGTACCTGGCAATATGGGCAGCGATACGGAGGATTCAAATGGTTCCTGGAATGAGGGCCAATTGAATGATGACCAAAGCACAACTGATTCTTGTAAGTATGCAATAGTGTGAAATTGAATGATGCATTACATTAAACGTCATTTTTTGTTCACAGCAAGTGCCGCCACCGACAGCAACTCTTATCAGATTGGACACCTTTTGGGCAGCAACTCATTGTCTACCTCTAATGGCGGTGGTGTTAATAACTTTACCAACGCCTTGTCGGCCAACAGCTCAGGCCGCGGTCAGACCAACAACAACACGAATACCTCAAACAGTGCCACGCCAGCACCGCGTCGCGGTGGCGGACGACGACCCACAAAAAACGCCAACATGTCACCCGAAGAGGAGGAGAAACGCCGCATACGCCGTGAGCGCAACAAGTTGGCTGCAGCGCGCTGTCGCAAACGCCGCGTCGATCAGACTAACGATTTGACACAGGAAGTGGATGGGCTGCAAAAGATCGGCGAGAACCTGCAAAAGGAAATTGAAAAGCTGCAAAAAACGAAAAGCGAGTTAGAGTATGTGCTGCAGGCGCATCGTTCCACCTGTCATAAGGTGCGTGAGGATTTGCTTAGCGTTTCCACGTGCAATGGGCTTATTGGGCCCACAGCTTTAATTAGCGCCGGCAGCGTTAGCAGCGGCAGCCATCACAACAACAATAGCAACAGCAATGACAGCAGCAGCGGCACCATTACCGGCCTAGACGCCACGCTCAACTCCACCGGCCGCAGCCAATCGCCGCTCGATCTCAAGCCAGTGCTTATAGCAGACCAACTGCTGCAGCATATAAAACCAGAGCCGCTGGACGGTGGCTTAGATTCCAGCTCTTCATTGGATCAGGATGGACCGCCCTCGCCGAAACGTTTTGCGCTGGGTGGTAATCGCAACGTCGGTATGCTGCCTTTGCCTAATATTGCCACGCTGACTGCTTCGTTGACCACGCCCACCGGCCCATCGGCCTCGCTCAATACGCCTATAGTAAGCACAGCGCCTGTAAGCTTTGGCTGTTTTAATTCCAACATGGGCAGCATAACGAGTCCCACTCTGAATGCGCTGAACAAATTGTCCAAGCCGCGGCCCAATACGTTGGCCGTGCAACGGCCTTTTGGCGCGCATATGCAGCTCAATATGGACGGCAAGGCGCCGCCCACGCAAATACAGGGCGTGCCCATACAAACACCATCAACGGGCACCTTCAACTTTGACTCGCTAATGGATGGTGGCACTGGTCTAACGCCTGTTTCAGGCCCCTTAGTGCCCACCTGCAGCTCGCAGAACAAACATCCCCTGGAGCTGCCCACACCCACAAGCGAACCCTCCAAACTGGTCAGCTTATAACCATAGGGCGCTTGGCAGGCGCGTGGCGCAAACAAAGTCAACTTTAAATATAGTTTTATACAAAATAATTATTATCTATGTATTTAAACGAACGCTAAAAATATTGTCTAAGTCTTAACGAAATTTTCTTTTTGTAACGAATATTTGTGCAAAACGCAATTGCAGCTGATTTGAGCGCATTCGGAAAACTTTTTGAAAGCAACGCGAATGCCGGAAATCGCTTCATTTTTGCGTCTTTGATTATTTTCTGTTTTGCGTGTAACTTTAATGCTTTTGTATTATTATGTTTATTATGTTTAATTTATGATTTGCTATTTTTATACATACCTACATACATATATATTTAACGACATGCATATTTGTATTTTCTATATGTATTTGTATTTTGTGCAATTTTTAAAACACTTCATTTGCTTTATATTTTCTAAAAATATAAAAATATTGTCTATTATTTACAAAAACAGCAAACTATTTTTAAAATAAGTGAGAATGCAAGAATTGAAGTAGTAGTCGAAGCAAGTAAGATGTAGAAGAAGGATGTGTTGTGATATTTATTATAAACAAGTAAAAAAAAAAAACAAAAACAAATAAAAACATAAACAAAATCCAATTAAAATGCGTAATGAAATGAACTAAGCTGGTTTTAAAATTGTACATTTAAAAATTGCATAACTATGTAAAGATTTATGAAAATAAAAAACAAAGAGCCGCAAACAAAAACAAAAATATTAACTTAAATGCCTTGAGAGAGAATTAAGAAATGTATGCAAAAGCAACAATTTATATTTAAAGATAAAACGTTTTATATACTATGAATAAATCATAAACGAGCAAAAATAAATACAACAGTTAAAAAGTAAAAAATTATGAATTATAGTGTTAAGCCGCTGTAGAAAAACCAAAATATATTTTTACTAAAAGAGATAAATAAGCAAAAGCGCCTTGTTGTATGTAAAACAATTTTATATTTTCAAATACCATTTATATAAAACAAAGAGGAAGAAAAAGAACTACAAAAAATTACAAAAGCAAAGCAATTATTACTAAATATATAATTATTATAATGTATATTATGCAAAAAGTCAAACGAAAACCGAATCAGGCAACAATTTTACAGACATTACAGAGTTAACCCATAAAAATCCCTGCTTGATTCAGTAAATTTCCAGTACTAAAAATAAATCAAATAAATTAAATGTTACATTTTTTGCAATAATAGACACACACACACACACACTTATAAGGCAAAGACCAAAATTGAGAAATAAAATAAAATAATATATACAAAAAACCTAAACCAAAGTGTATTATTACAAGTCGGACCTGAAGGGACGCGCAGAAGTTTGAGCTTCGATACATAAATAAACTCTGAAGTAGTTGATATGAATTACAAATTTCTTCACTAGATACGCACATCTCCACAAGGCTGTAGCCAAAAACTGTATCTTTCATCTATTTGATGTGTCGCTTAAATTGTATTGTGGACGCTGAACAAACTTAAAACGCCTCCTCGATGCCAAATGTCACTAGGATGGATTCGCCACAACCTCCTTCTGCATGCATTAGTGGTCAATGCGCCTGCCAAAGGGTTGAGCCGGGCATTCAGCCGCTCGTTATACCGGCAAGAAGAACGATGTCAGCATGGAGATCAAGCGGAGAATCAATCTTGCGAATAGGTGTTACTTTGGTCTCAGTAGGCAAATGAGTAGTAGAGACCACTCCCGCCAGACGAAACTAACACTCTATAAGACGCTCATCCTTCCCGTTTTGCTTTATGGCGCTGAAGCATGGGTGATGTCGCAGTCTGATGAAAATACCCTAAGAGTGTTTGAGCGGAAAGTACTCCGTAAGATCTTTGGCCCTCTAAGCGTTGGCAACGACTACCGCATACGATGGAACGACTAACTCTATGATCTCTACGACGACATTAACAAATACAAGCAAATTAAGATCCAGCGGCTCCGCTGGCTAGGTCATGTTGAGCGTATGCATGAAGAAGCTATTGTGAAAAGGGTCTTCAATGCGGTTGTCGAAGGGAAGCGACGAAAGGGCAGACCATGTCTCCGTTGGAAGGACCAGGTAGAGAGTTCGCTAGCTACCTTTGGTATTACCAATTGGAAATGGCTCGCGCAAAGCAGAGACGCTTTACCTCAGGTCGTAACACGGTAACGGGTTGTTATGGCCAGTTAAGTAAGTAAGACCACCTAGGCCTTGTTGTTAAGACTCAACTGGCTCCTAGGACGCAATAGCGTACTACCATAAGGCGTATGTTTACGCCAGGTAAGACGCTTGTCCAACTGCATACCCAGGTATCGGACACAAGACACCTGTGATATAACCGAATTTCTCGAACTGACAGAAGGACAAACGCCTTGTCTGAGCGTAAACACGCAGTGCTGAATCTTAGTGCTATTGACTGCAATGTTCCACGTGCAGCACCACCTGCCTAATTCATTGGGGCAAGCCGAGCTAGACACAAAAACAGTGTCATCAGTAAACGTGGCTATCATTGAATTTGGTGCATCCGGCATCCGGAAGGTCAGCAGTGTACAAAGTGTACAGCAGAGGTCCAAGAACACTGCCCTGCGGCACACCAGCTTTAGTACAACGCATTCTCGATCGCACATCCTGCACCTCAATCATAAAACAATGAAGGTACCACCTCAAAAGATTGAACTGCGCAGCAGGAAGGAGTGACTCGACCTTGAAAAGGAGACCCTCAGCAGTTTTCTTTGCAGACATGGCTGCAGACCTTAACTTACCAACATTAAAGATGTCTTTGATATAAATATAAAGTGGGCGAAATAGTTTTAAATTCAGACACTTTTTTCGAAGAAACAAAAAATGTAGTCAATTTAAAGATTCCATTTTGGTTACTGGTAAGTTTTATTGTCAACTCATAACGTAAACGTATCTTGGTCGTAACTTCAGTCATTGGTGTTTTAAAAACGCTTTGTTTTGTGAGGTACTAAATGTGAATTCTACGATTTTTACTGCCAGAATTTATTGAACAAAGAAGTTGGATAACATTTTGGTTGCTGCGAAATATCCGAAAACTTGGATTGAAGCTTGTTTCTTATACCAGAAACTGCCTACAAAATTTCTATGGAAGAATGTTTAATTTCACTGGACTATTAGAACATCTGCTCGCTTTTGACAAGGGTGACCATCGATGTGGCTTGGCGAAACATATCTCAGGCCAAAGGAGAACCTATATATGAGTGTCTGCCACGTTGGGTTATACATTAACATAATCTTTAAAAAAAAAACGACTTTTTGGTTAAAAACATTAAGTACGTTTAAAATTCACACTTTTCAGATGCAAAAAATCTACAAAATGAGGAGAAATAGAAAGCTTGGTTTTTCATCTAAAAATGTCCAATACCAATTTGTTCCCCAATTGCACAAATCAATGTACACTTTGTGTACAGTCTATAAATATTACGCCCACTGTAAATCTTAAATGTTCACAAAAATAATTGGATTATTATACCCCGTCCGCAAATTTGAAAAGGGTATTACAGATTTCGAGTTTTGGTGTAATTTGGCGTTCGTCATGACAGCCACTTATTTTATTTATTACATCACGAACGGAATGCCGAGATCCTTGTGCAGGTTTCGATTTCGGACATAATTTCGTCACAAATTTTTCTTAATGCTTTGTTTTGCATTATCTGGATTTCTTTTAAGTTGGTTTTGGCTGCGGTTCTCGAGACTTAAGTGCCATAATACCAAGTTAACATTATTATGCTCTTCTAAGGATGGTCTTATTTCCTAAAGACAGTTTGCTGCTTCTGCCCAATAAACAGTCCATTTTAGCAAGCTTTGAACTACATCATGCAGTGATAAATTTTATATGATGGCACCAGTGTAGTTTCGCGTCAAGGTGAATGCCAAGGCATATCTTCTTCTTAACTGGCCATAGCAACCCGCTATCGGGTTACGGCCTGATGTAAATACATACTTTCATAGGAATTGGGGTTTTACGTGGTGGGTCCCAAACCCTACGCACAACCCCTTTAAGGCCTAGGGTAGCTCTACTGGTCTCGAAAGAGCCCATTGTTAGCCGCCTCATAAGACAAGTTTGACCTGCTGAGGTGGAATTCTCTAACCCGCCCATCACACGGAGTGTGGCTATCACCCCGTCTAAATTGATTGTTGGGCATTGATCTCCCCTTAAGGAAAATAGAACGATGAAAGATTTGTCTCCATTGTGCTGGGATATTCTAACGTTTTGCCCACTTCTCTATTTTACCCGATTCCAGCTGTAGGGCCAGAGCGGCTTCTTGGGCGGCTGAGTACAGTACAGAGTCGTCGGCATAAGTGACCGTGAAGAGACCCGCATTCTTCATCGAATGCGGCTTGTCTATAGTGTATAGTCAGGAAAGAAGGGGTGAGAAAACTTCCTTGCCTGTGAGACAGCTCACCCTCTACCGAAACTCTAAACTGCAACCCTTTATTGAAAAAGCTTGTTGTTTTCGAATGCTCTATTTTACTATTCAAGCCATTTGGAATGAATGAATTGAAAATTGAACAGAATCTTTTGATTGAAGCAAACGAATAACAAAGCTGGCAAAGTACCAGGCGTACAGAAGTCGACAGCAAGCAAATCGTTTCATTCGTAGAAACTAAAAGTATTCAATGCTTTTTATAAAATGCATTATTGTGCGGCGAATAAAACGCAGCAGCTAAAAGTATGCTCTGCTTTTTGAATCCTTTCTAGATTATCCAACATCATTTTGTGGAGAGCCTTGAAATTCGGCGAACATTGAAAAGTCTTAAGTGTTTCGGAATTCAATCGACATTCACTTTCAATTGATCAATTTCACTTAATATATTACGTCATCACTGATAGGGGGAAGGGGGTTACCAAATTGATTATGTTTCATTATATGAGGGGAGGGGGGAGTAATGTTACTAAAGACGACTCCTATCTTTGCGAGTTTGAAGTGATGTCACTTCAAAACAGCTCAACTTTTGCCGGACAACTGTAGCGTTTTCCAGGTAGAGTCTTCATGCCTAAAATACTCTATCATTCAGTCAGATTTTAGCATATAAATATGAACAAAGTTCAAACACGACATCTCTTGCATAATGTCGCAATCTCTTTATGAGACGACTGTTATTAAGCTAATATTTGGGCTGGTAGCTGATAATCCTTAAAAACCCGGCGTGTTTAGGTGGGGGGGCTTATTGGGGAATCCATCACCATCATTAGCGTTATGGCTATTCGAAGTTAAGAAATATATCCTTTCGACGACATTATATTATTATTATTATTATCTCAAAATCCTGACGGGATGGGCTAATTCTGACCTTGGGTTCTGATTATACGCAGAAAGTTACTTCGGAAATGACCCTTAGCTTTCCAACAACTAAACCGTGTTGACCTGTGTTATTGTCTCAAAGGCTTCATGCAAATGCTAATGACGTCGAAGGGATATGCTTCGTAACTTCAAAACTCTTAAATTAAAGCGTAAGAGTGGTACTAAGTGATGTTACTGTAGAGACAGATCACAAAAATTTATTACACCCCGTACATAACATCCGTTTTTCGGGTACATAAGCTCAAATATCTTAGAATTCTGACGGAATGGGTAATAATGACGTAATAATTTTTGATAATCTGATTATACGCAGCAAATTACTTCGGAAAGGATACTTAGCTTTTCAATAACTAAACCATGTTGACCTGTATAAATAACTACGATTTTGATATTTGATTAAAATTCTAATAATTTTTGGACCTCCTACAGATCGATGATGATAATGATATTGTGGTATGATAAACTGAATATTATTCAAAACCAGCAAGAAACTCTTCCTTTTTTCATATCTCGTTTTTATCAGCTTCTAAACAGCATCGTTTGCTGTTCTGCCATTTTGGGACCAGCCTAATGGCAGGTAAAAAAACCAGAGGCACATAAAACAACACACACATATGCAAACTTGTACGTTTAATATACACGTTCCCAAACGCTACATATAAATAAAAAAGAGATAATGCTTACAGGCCAGACAGCATTTAAATTTCGGGATCATTTTGCATTTTTACCATGCTTTGTTTCAAATGAACTCCGTCTCAGTTAGTTGACAGACGTCCAATGCTTAGCAATGACCATGGCAAGTCTCGTACGTGCCCTTAGACGTTCAATTGGTTTGGGTCGGAGACAGCTACCCGTTTCTTCGCATCATGTAGTGCTCATTACCGGCTGTGATTCGGGTTTGGGGTAAGTTTAAGCCGAACTGGATGCCTCTTTGTCTTAAAACCAATAATATTGTGCGTCTGCTTTTGTAGTCACTCACTGGCCGTTTATTGCCACAATGCTCTGAATATGACTGTAATCTCTTGCTGTCACAATCTCAACTCGGCAGGCGCTCATCTTCTGCGGCAATTGAATGTGGAGCAAAACGCACGCATGCATATACTAGAGCTGGATCTGCTGCAGCCATCGTCAATCGAGAAGCTCCATGCTGCAGTCTTGGATCTACTGGCTACCGATAATAGCTATGTTTTTTCAGCCTTGGTCAACAATGCGGGCGTTATGTGCTTTGGTGAATTCGAATGGCAGACTCCAGCGCAACTGGAGCAACAAATCAATTGCAATGTCCTGGGCACCATGCGTCTGACTAAACAGTTTTTGCCTATAGTGCGACAGCAACATGCCAGGATTATTAACATAACCAGCCATTGTGGATTGCAGGTGAGCTCAACTTATGTGTATAGCATACATTCACCATTACCCGTGTGGTGAGCGGGTTAGAGAATACCACCTCAGCAGGCCAAAGCTTGTCGTATGAGGCAACTTATAATGACACTTGTTTCTTTCGAGACCAGTAGAGCGACCGCAGGCCTTAAAAGGGTTGTGCGTAGGACTCACCATGTAACATAAAACCCCAATTCCAATGAAAGAAATTCATCAGGCCTGGTTGTTTGGCCAGTTAATAAGAAGATACATTCACCATACCATATTTTGTCGAAGAAGGATGACTGTCTGTTCCTAGCTATGTTTGTGTCTTAAATACAAGATTGGAAAAACACCAAGATCACTTCTGCTCTATGTAGATATTTTACCTGTTCTTTCACGGATTTGAACTAATATGAACCAGTTCATCCTGGTTCGACCTTTGTGTATCACTGTCATATCACTTTCGATGAAAAACTTTAATTTTTTTTTTTAGGTTTGTTGCAAATTTTGATTTTAAACATGTATGCTACATATTAATACATATTTTGCAAATCATAGAAAAATGAGAAAAATTTTCAAAAATCAAAAATTATTTAAACCTGCATATAATATTTAGTACCGAATCAGGTTTCAGCCAAAGTTATAGAAAAGCCCTAGTAGGCTCATTGCGTTGCCTAGTTACCTGGCCAATAATATCCGGTTATCCGGGTTTGATTCTGTTTGGTTGCTATTACATCTAATCAACTTAATTTCTCTTACAGGCTCTGCCCGCTCTAGCACCGTATGCTGCCTCCAAGGCAGCTTTGCGCTACTGGAACGATGCCTTACGCATTGAGTTGGCACAGTACGGCATCGAAGTGGTCAACTTTGTGCCCGGCTCCTTTGTTCTATGCAGTAATATAGCAGCACGCCAGCAGGATCAAGCTCGTGAAATGCATGCGGCTTTTTCGGAGGAGCAACGCTTGTATTATGGTGCCTATTTTGAACAGTTCAATGCCTATTTGCGCATACTGTCCGGCTTTAAGGAGCCCAATAAATTCCAGGATGATGCGCTGCTTAAGAAGTTTCAAGATGCGCTGACAAATAAGCAGCCTGCGGCTTTATATATACACGAGCCCTGGAGATATAAGCTCTATCGCTGGCTGTTTCGCATTAGTCCCACACCACTAGTGGACTGGCTAGCCGTAAAATTCTGCGCCATGCCCACATATCAGTCAGTAAATATTGACAATGGCAAGGAGACATAAGTGATAATTAGTCAAAACATTTATTATTGTAATTGAATTATATTACATGCAACAAGTGGGGAATACTTTGCTGGGCAGGGTTAATACATGGTAACGCTGTGTGCATAATCCTTGCCTGTAAGTTTGGCACAAACATGTTTGCACAATCACAAAATAAAACACAATAGCATGGGTGGCAGCACATAGCGTGTCTCTTCTTCTTACTGTGTTCTAGTAGCCAATATTGCGACAGCGCTCATAGACCGCATCATATAAGAGCTGAATCCATTCGGCGGCATATATGGAGTCCTCGGCAGCGCGAAACAGCATTAGCTTTTCTTGAGCTGGCAGTACGGAGCACAGATAATAGCTAATGGCGGTCTCTGTTAGTTCATGATGATAGTTCTTAAGCGCCCATTCCAGCAGGCGCTGGCAATTGTGCGCATCAAGGAAATGTATGAGATGATTCTGTAGCAACGCTTCCATTTCGGGTATTATATAGATGCGCGACATTTCAAAGGCTTCCAGCAAGGATGTATAGTTAGGTAGCAAAGGCAGCTGAGAGTCAACTTGATCCGCTTGGCATCCTATTAAATGCAGAAAATAACGCAGTCCGCTCACCGAATAATCCTGCAGCTGGATCTCGCCCTTGTGTCCCTCACGAAAGTCGCTGTTTAGCATTTTGTTAAACACTTCACTGGCATCGCATAGCAGCTGTTTGTTAAACCCAATGCTAATAGGTTTTTTTTCTGGTTCTGGTGCAGTTATGTCAACATTTGCATGCACCACAAAACGCATATCGCAGTTGGAGTGCAGTGGCGGTTCCACATTCGCCGATTCTGCATTTTTACACCAACTGCGCAACGTGGCACTGTCGCTGAAAGTCTGTGTAGGTTCTGGCAGGGCTAGCGAAATTCCAAGAGTAAAGCGTGACATGGCCGTTAGAGCATCCGCCGCTTCAGCTGCATAGATGTCATCTCGTTTCTTGCGCAGAATCAAGTCAAATAACAGTGTCAAGGCATTGCCGTCATAGAGGAACTGATATAGCAAGCGATTACTCTTTATAATATAAGCTACTGAGATAGCAGCACGATGCTGTGCATTGGCATCATCGCAACGTAGTAAACGCACCAGCTCCTCCTTGCCGTAATTGGATTCGCCGACATTGGTTAGCGTTTCCAAAAAAGCGAAGCCGTCCTTGCGCATCTGAAATCGGAAATTATTTACATTTTCTTCTTAATTCTTCACATCAAGCATTGCAATTCTTGAAATTTCATGTCATAAGGGGCTCTTGAACCTTTTCCACTTCACTTATGTATATTGAAAGCTAAAGTTCTTGATTTCTATCTATTTATCGCTGCAGTTATGCTCAAACAATGGCTTAGATTTTTAGTATTGCATTTTCGCTGCTTGGTCCAAATTAAGACGCAATTTCGTTCCCCTTACTTAATCTGTTCTTGAAATTTTAGGTTGCCATTGCAATAGCCTACGCGCTTCAAAAAAAAAGTGGTATTTTCTAAAAAAAAAAATCTGCCAATCTGAACACTCACCTCCTCCACTTTGGTTAACTGATAAAGCTGATGAACAACTCCCTGTTTGATGATTTGGGCAAAGAACTGGCTTTCACTGAAGAGATAAAAAAAAAACAACATTTAGCAATCCAACAAAAAATGTTTCTTGCTTTACTTACAGCAGAATATTCGTCAAAGCACTGGCGAAATTATTATTAGCTCCAAACATGTTGATAGCTCTAATAAGCGTATCTAGAGTCTCTGGCTTGCCCAGCTCGGCACGTTTGTTTACCATTAAAGTAATGCGATAAAGTAGATTTTCTATGATATCAATGCCATCTCCAGATAAGGTGCGAAACGGCGCAGACTTAGGCGGCGCGTCGGAGCTCAGCTCTTCAAGGTCTTCCTTGTCGGACAAGGGATCATCAATGGTTTCACTACCCTCATCAATTAACTTGAGTATGTCCAGTACATTTGTAGGCTGTGCCCGATTCGCAGCAATACGGCGTTCTTTTGTATCTTCATCGTCCTCATCATCATCATCACTACAGGCAGGCGAATAGTTTTCATCGTCATCCGCAAAAAGACTCGAGCATGCAGGGGACATGCTGCGCGAGCTGCAAGGACTGGCACTTGGAAAGGAACGCGGTGAGCTGCTGGGTGAATCATAGTCGGAGGAAAGAGATTCCTGAGTTTTCGAGAACTGTAAAAGGAAAGAGAGTACAGAAAATTTATGATTATATTTATGCAATCCTAATAAATCTTTTTATTAGCTTGGACATTTTTCAGTTTTGGTTTTTTTTCAATACTTTTTTTACCTTGGTTATAGTTTCCGACTTGCTAGCATCAGCCAATTTACGCTTCTTGCCGCCTTGTAGACGTTGCTCACGCCTTTTTTTGTGATGGTCCTCATCACTGGTTAGATAATCATTCAATTCACGCACCAAAAGCGGCACTAAACCCTCAAAGAGCAGAAAATCCATGCTCAAGTTATCATATTGAAAGTTATTTAGTATATGAAAGAGCTAAAAGTAAAACTCATTAAAAACTGTGACAGAAAATATGCATTAACTCCAACTCACTGAGGAGCGCTCGCTTTGAGAATGCGACTCCCTGATCATAGACACCAATTTGCGCAAGGCGCCGCAACGACGTATCTTGGAGCGACTGCAGGCATCGGCAGAAAGGGTGGAAATTATATTTATACAATGGCGACACTCGCTTTCTGTTAATGGCTTGGCCATGTCTCCCGCCATGAGCAGCTCGCAGGCAGCAACAATAGCATCGGCAGTGCCAAGCATCCAAAAGGCGGGGGGATCTCTGCAAAAATTGGATAATATCTTAAGGGCTAAAGCACGTTGCTCGCTGTCCTCCTTGGCAAAGAAGACGATAGGAGCGAAGGATATGCTGCGTGCGAGCACCTGAAGGAATCCAAATGTTTTAATCAATTTTAGGAAAACGGAGAGGTATACTTACCTCCCAGGTGCGCATGCTTATTTGTTTTGCAGACAACAACAAAAGGCACTTTAATATTTCGTGTGCCAATTCAAGTGCTTCATTTTCCTTGGGTAATATAAATTCGTTAAGTATGCGCGAGGAATTCTTTAGCATTTGGTAGTCAAAAATATCGCTTCGCACACCCTCAAGGTTGCGCGCTACCTCTTCGAAGTATTTCTCTCGATGCTGATTTTTTTTTAAACCAATAAGCGTGGTCATTTCTATGTCAAGTTCGGTATCTTTTGGGGCTTCAGTATTCTTCATAACAGCTTGAAAAATTTGCATCAATTGCTGAAACCCGTTGGCAGACAGAAAATATTTATGGAATTGGCTGCTAATCAATAAAAATCGGCAAACTCTAAAAGCCATAACTCTAGTTTCCACCGTGCTTGTGGTATCAATAACGTGGCATATAGCAGGGGCTAAAGCTGCATAATGAGCGTTTAAAAATGGAGCAGCTGCTTTGCTTTTGGCCAAGTTGCCCAGCGTACGGCATACCCGTTTTTGCAGCGTAGGATTGGGTATGGTCTTCAATATGGTTACTAGCGGTCCAACTACTTTACATTCCACAGCCTGCAAATTTTAACGGTTAATTTCAAATAAATATAGTTTTTAAATTTAAAATTCTGAGAACTTTCAAATTTACTGATAACATTACGTCCACTAACCTCTTTGCAAGCTAGCTCGTCCGTACAGCAATTTCCTAATATGCTCAACACTACTTCCATAATTTTTTCATTTAATCGACTTAATAGACGAACCATTTGCGGAACGCCCCCTACAAGACGAAACAAAACAATGCCATCCTTATCTTTTACCAAATCCGTGCGCAGCTTTACTAAGCATTTGTACATAACTGTTTTGTCTGTTGATGTTTTGAGAACATTTAGCATGCCCTCCGCTTGTTCTTTATTCATATTTACGCTAAATTTTGTTTAATTTTAATTTTTACTTTAAGAAACATTTGCACTTAACCAGGGATGTCAGCTATATAAAATCGACTTATCGATGTTTTTATTTATTGTGGACTATCGATATATTAAATGTTTATCAAAATAAATTTAAGGAAATGTAAATTTATTTTGAACAGGCGTAAAACTGTAAAGTAAAAACATGAAATATTTGCGGCTAATTGTAGCCTTAAATAAGCCATGAAGCTCAAGTTAAAGCCTATCAGTGTACAAAAAAGTAAATAAACAGCACAATAAAAGCTAATTCTTTGCGAATAGTAATCGTGCAGCATTGACAAACATGCAGAGTGGATCAGCTGAGAGTAGCGGCACACCGAAGAAGCAATGCTCCACAAATGGTAATCTTTCAATGAGGCCATCAATGGATTGGGATCCCTATAATGGCGCACCAGAAAACGTAACTATCCTAGTTTAAGTGCATAGATTATGGTCAAGACCATCTACGGCTTATAAACCTTTATACAAGTCCAGGCTCATTTAACGATTTTATATGAAAAACCTGAAAAATTTATGCAATATTCACTTATGGAAAACTTTCTTTTCTTTAAGAATTTGCACAACTATATAGACTTAGATGTGCTTGATATCCTAACGGAGGACAATCTACAACAAGGCGATGATTTGGATCTTAGCGAGCAACGTCTGGTCAATGCAATTGCTTATTACCGTAACAGAGCCTCCTTTTATCGGAAGCAGAAGAACCTTACGGCTGAACGCGCATACCAATTAAGAATTGAATTAGGCACATTTAACTAATATTTAATTACAAACTTTAAGCGTAAACTTAATTTAATGAATAAGCTTATGCGATTATAATGTTTTAACAACTATGTCCTTTATGGACGAGTTTAAGGTATACGTATATGTATTACATTTTTAAATGCAAAGCTTTAAACTCTAAATGTAATGTTTATATCCTGTTCACTTAGTGTAAAAAGGTATTGTAGATTTATTGCAGCGATCATACTGAAGGAGACGTGAAAGCTCCTATATACTGCAATAAGCTATAGCCACCAAATTTTCCATGTAAACTCATGTTAGGCTTATAAATCAAATAATGTTGACAGCCACAAATGTAGTGGGTATAATGCTGGAAGATGAGGATAGTATTTTTACGAACCTAAATGACATTGAGGATTATTTTAGAGACCTAGATTATCTTATAGGCAACAAAAATCTACTTTCTACAAGCTAAGAAAACTCAACTGGAAATACTAAAGTTGAGAGCCGAATGCAAATAGCATTTAAACGATCGATTTAACAATTTTGCAGATTTCCGCTAAGTTAAATTACTCAATATGTGTATTTTCGCAATACGGAAATTCTCTGAATCGATATAGCCAGTACAAATATTCAATTTTACAATATATTAACCCCAGAAATTAATAAAGAATATTAAATCTATTGAGTTTGGTAAAAATCACTGAGTAGGCCTAAACAACTTATTTTTAAAATAAAATTTACATTAGAATTTTAGCAATTTACAATAATGTATCTGCATGAGATTAGTAGACACATGAGCGATACGTCCAAATCGTATTCGGAAATAACTAATATACCAGCTATAGCAATATATCTATCAAACTTGACTGGGACAATTCTAGCACATCCGATGGACGTAATGCGGGTCAATGTTCAGGCCAATGTAATGCACTATATATCACTTAAAAAAATATCAAAAATTATGTGGTATAAAAAGGGAATTACCGGTTTTTACTATGGAATTTATGGCGCCATTGGACGTTGTACTGTACAGACCACTACGCAATATTTGCTGTTCCATCATCTGAAAAATAGTCCTTATATTTTGATGTTTCAGGAATACGATACAAATACCCTTTGGGGCATAAGTGGATTTGGCGCCGGTTTGATATCGACGCCCTTTGCCAAATTTGCGCTTATCCGACAGGCCGATCTTACACGACCTGCTTATCATCGACGCAAGTATATATAATTGTAAATTAATGGTCATATATTTTTGGTCTTATGTCAAATTTATTGATTTCAGCTATGAAGGCTTTAATTTCTTATATGGATTTCGCTGCATGTACAGCAGAGGCGGCATACCTTTCCTTTTTGCAGGGTATAAATTAAATGCATTGTCTGGCTGCGCTTTGGCTCTTTTACACGAGCCCATTTTCGACACGGTTTGCAGCTAAAATTTAATATATATATATATATATGTAATACCACAATTACACCCAACAGGTGCAAAATGTTTTAATAGATCTCCATCATTTGAAGGATCGAACCTGGGAAATAAGCCTTATTTCATTGGCTATCACAGGCAGCGCGTTATCGCTATTATTGACTCCCTTAGATGCTATTAAAACATTATTGATGAACGCAAACTATCAGCAATTCTTGTCAAATCGGCATCTTATTGAGAAAATTCTAAAAAAACATGGCTACAAGGGCTTCTTTTTCGGTTTAAAACCTGCTTTGGTTGGTATTTTGCCACATTCCATTGTAGCGACGATTACATATTACAATATGGCGTTTTATTTTGAAAAATAGTTTAACTTGCTTTTAATTGGAAATTATTGATTGCAGGCTCTCTAAAGCAGGCACGAATTCGCGTAAGCTGGAATTTATATCTATTGATGAATTGCTATTAATCAACTGATGTCTAAAGGTTTCCGTAAAGTGCTGCACGAGCTGCAAAAATAAAAAAAAATCTTAGATACGACGTAGCAGTTTTGGAGTTTCCATTCGTCGTCATTCTTATTAAAACAAACTTACCCTAACAATACTGGTTTGATGTTCAAACTGCACTAGACACTCTAGCATGACGGCCACAAATTTGGTTAAGAAGTCCTGCAGATGCGTGTGCAATGTCTGCAGCGGGATGGGATATATGCATGTCAAATAGCAGCAATGCATTTCATATAGCATTTGCTCGCAAATATCAGTGCTTTGCATTAATTTGTCCGCATTCAGTAAAAGCATTTGGAGTATGCTTTTCGCCCAACGAAAGCTAACGGAGGTGTTTAAAGCTGAGCAAATCCGTCGGCAGTCTTCCATACTTTCACTTTGTTCTAAGTCTCTGGTAAACTTTTCTTCAATTTCGGTGCGATTTATTGTAAAGTGGTAGCTTAACTTTCTTATGTACCTCAGCAAGACAATGGAAGTTTTTGCATTGGGTGCCATAGTCACATTTTGTATGAGACGTTCCAGCATGTCATCACTTTGATTCCACTGTGGAACATAGGACATTTTTAATTTTAATTCTTTTACGTATTATTTTTGCATTTTCTAAATGCTTATTGAAGCCGTTTTAGCTTGAGACAAAAATCGTAACTTCAATTTATGTAAGTTAATACTCTGTGCTAAAACCCACCTCAAAGCTGTCTATTTCCGTAAAATGATCCAAGCATAGACAAAGACAGTGCCAAACTGATTCAGTTATTTCAATTGTGTCCATATTGTAGGCATCTTTGAAGACATGTTCAAAAATGACGGCATGTACATTGAGCCTTTGCAAGTCCGCCGCACTCTAAAAATGTTTAAGGAGTTAAAATTGTTTTCATGTAAATATTCATCTAATACTTACGCTATGCCTCAGCATTAACGAAAAAAGGTGTATTCCAAGCTGTTTGTACACGGATTCATAGCATTCTCTTACACTTAGACCAACGGCAAGACTAAAAGTTAATATCTGGCTGGACATTTTAGCTGTTGCGTCTTTAACATCAAAGTAATGCTGTTGTAATTAAGTAAATGCTTATCAGAATAGGGAATAAAATGAATGGGGTCGCTGGAAATACAATAGTCTTTGCTGGTTTGGGAAACCCAAGTCAAATTGGACCATCAAGATCGACGAACCAAGCTCTTTCTCATAAGGGCTACTGGTTACACCACAATTCCATGGATAAACTAACAAGTAGATCGATCCAGTCGACTAAGAGCGCATTAGTCGCCCCATTATTAATGTACCCTCTGCAAATGTATTAAACAATGTACCTCTAAATATCTCACATATCCATGAGTGGCACCAAGCTGACGCTTCCAACAAGATTTGTGTAACTTTTGCTCGTAGTATTTAAAAATGTATGCTTCCGTTTCACTACCGATTGCCCTAGACAACTTATCAAGCACTTCATTGGCATTATTCAGCAAGTTAAGCGCTTCATGTGCCAGTTTATAAATGGTTCCCGCTGCAGTCAATTCGCACATGAGCAGTAGAAGCTGTGCGTTTAACTGAAACATAATGATTATTAAAGATACAAGTAGATTTTATTTGTTGAACAAAATCAAATACCTCATTGTTTTCCACATTTCTATTTGTGCTATTAAGCAAAATGCTTTCATTGCGCTGCAACAAGTCGTACAAAATGGGCAATTCCTGCCGCAACATTGATTGATAGCTAGCGAAGTGCTCAGCTTGGAGCTGCACAGTCTCAAGATTTTCCTTTAACTCCGGCAGCATGCACAGCTGCACTAGCTCGGTTATACGAACTAACTCAGTTACTTGTGTATCGCTAGCCATGATTTAATTCAATAATTTAAATATACTACAAAATAAATGCAATGTAAATAAGCGGTACCCGCTGTTATTGTGACAGTGTTGCACACGTGCCAAGAACTGTAAAAACTGCCAACCTGTTACAATTTGAGTCAGGCATTTAGCTACACTGCTTATCATGTGACAGTCAGAGAGAAGTCACAGGAGAGCGTCGTAGGTTTTTCACTTGTCGCAGAACTTCATCGTCATATGATTAACAAAGTAGCAAAAGGAAAAATGTTGCAAATTTGCGTTATTTTATCGCTGTTAATTGCAGCAAGTAAGTAAAAGTGTGAAATTCTGTGGAAGTTGTGTCAAGATCCATGTGCATTGATTTAAAAAATGAATTTATCTCATTTTGTAATACGCATCGATTCTGCTGTTGGGGGTGGCAGCGCACTGGCACTTGGTACCAGCACGCGCAGAATCTTAGATTTATTACTTATCTTTAGTCCATATTAAACGTAACTGGTTTCATGTTACTAATTTATAAATGATTTTATACCCCAACAGCACATGCTACTGGCCAATTCACGGTGCTAAACAGTCCTAAGGCCATCAGCTTCAAGGGCAATGATGTACTCGAGAGCCGTTTCGTTGGCGATGTACTCTACGCTGCCATGGGTAATGCTGTCACGGGCGACTCCGAATGGAGTGGCATGACCATTAACGATCCCTTCAATTTGGCCAAGGGCGTTATTGCTGTGCACGTGCAGGGTTTAAGTCAAATCACCACAACAGGAAAAGCCAAATCCTACGAACTGGACGGCTCTAGCATAGGCAATTCTTTAAATGCCTTAGCCGCTGTTTTGGAATCAGACAACGAGCCTGTGTGCGACATCAATTTTGATCAGTATGAGGAAGGCGTAAGTAGTCAATCCGGGCTTGCCTTAATTTATTACCTAACTATTCTTACGTTTAGGTTCAATCGTTCAAATCCTGCTTTGGAGATTCTGAGGCAATTGCTGCCACTCCCACCAAGCACTTGAACCCCTCACTGCACAGCGAGGATAAGCAGTTTCTGCAGGAGATTGGTTACCTCAACTCCGCTGCCGAAAACTTGGCTGATATGTTGAAACCCTCTAATGTTTTGATAATTCGTTTGTCGGTTGAAGGCATTGCCAAGGCTCATGGTGAAAAATCTGTTGCATTGGATGAGGCTAACAAATTGGTTTCTGCTTCTATTGGACGCCTGCTCGCTGCAGCCCAAAAGTCGAGTGATTCGGTACTTTTCGTGCAAATCACCAACAAGGAAACTGAAAATGTGCGCTCGAAACGTGACGCATTGTCGCCCGACTCCACTGTAAGTTTAGATTTCGACATTCTTTTTTTGCAGGCATGCTAAATTTGAATTGAATTCTTTTTCACACAGAATCCCTTCAACCTAGCGACATACTACAACCAAGACTATCCCGTTATATTTAACATCATTTTGTGGTTTATGGTTGTCTTTGGCTTCTCTCTGTTGGCCATATGCTACGCCATTGGATCCATGGATCCCGGCAGGGACTCTATCATCTATCGCATGACTTCCACCAGAATGAAGAAAGACAATTAAGACGGTGAAGTGTTTTCCGCACAAAGCACATGTAGTTGTGCTACTTTAAAACTGTTACTTTCCCTTCAATATTTGATTTATCTTCTAAGTGAAGATTAACCTTTGCATTAACGAAAACTTCATTAGCGGGGAAATTGTGTGTGTGCGTTTGCAATAAGTTGGCTTTATAAAATATCTTAATAAGCTATAACATAGTATTACAAAATTATCATTTGCAATGCAGTTTTCCAAAATTCCATTACCAAGTATAGTTTGTTTTGTTAAATCTTGTGTTCTGTTGTACTTTTTAGGTTTATATATAGTCAAATCGATATTCAATCAGTCAGTCACTTTATTGAAGCTAAATATTCATCAATTATGTATGTAAATTACCAAATGTAAAGTGTTATTTAAAGTTAAATATATAACCTAAAAAGACAAATCAATTTTATTAACAGCAATCCCTGTTAGCGCAGCACTCTTTTTTTTCTATTTCGATAAATAACGTCGCTCGACGACTTTAGTTGCTTGCTTCGTACAGCTTAGCTTTTGTCTGCCTATCGGAATGCGCAACGTCAGTTTGAAACTTTAAAGCAGAGCAATTCTTTGGCAAGCAGTTTATAACTTCTGCGTAGATTTATGGATGGAGCACATTTTATGCGCCCCAATGCTCCTTGTTGCCATTTATCTCACAATTCGGCGAGCAACTGCCGACGCTCCAAGTACAGGCGCCATTTTGTGTGGCTGTTGTTGTTTCATAGTCATAGCTGCTAATCCGATTCTGTGCATCAAAATGAGAGGCATTGTTGATATGTGTTCTTTTAAAGTTAACCAATTCCGTTTCAGATGCTTGGCTACTATGCAGCATTGCCTGGAGATGATTTATATAGTTGATGGCAATGCTGGAAAAATTGAAAAAATTTGCATTTATTTTAAGGCAATGAATTATCTCTAAAAATTCTATGACTTACCGTAGACTCTCAATTTTGGAATACTTCTTGCCATTGGGCTTAGTAATCGGAAGCTTCGAGCGTAAAAGATCAAAAGCTCGATTCATGTCACGCATGCGTGTACGTTCCCGATCACAAGCTGTTCTACGATAATCCTTTTCCATTTGCAAGGCCTTTTCACGCCATGCCGGATTCTGCTCTTTGGTTATTTCAATTTCCAAATCATTGGCGCCACTGCCGTAGGTCATATAGACCGGAGGCGGAACAGTTTCTATGCGATTTATCGCTGCTTCCTGGCCAGTGCCTACAGTACCAGATGTAGCAGTTGCGGCTGGTCCGCCTATATGCCACATGGATACTGGCTGAGGTATGCTATAGGCAGCAGTTGGCGGCAATAGACTTAGCGGTTGCTGCTTTTCGTAGTTTGTCATGAGCGTGGGTGTGTAGGGTACATTGCAACATGTCGCGGACGAGCCATAAGTCAGCAGATTCTCACCCTCCGCGGAAAGTGTGTAGTTAATGCATGGAACAGCTTGGGATGCACCTAGCTCCAATAATACCGGCTGCTCGCCTTGCTCTGTGTCCGAAGAGTTGTTGGTGTAAGAGCCGCTGGATAATGCAACGGGCGTGGGTATCAAAGACGGGGGCTCAGCCGTCGATGCACTTAGCATTTGATCACTCATCGCCTAAGCCGATTTAACTGCTTTTCTTCTTTGTTTTTGTAGGTCGCGAATTTTTTTTATGGAACCGTGTCCATGCAGTTACACACACGTCTGTTGACGACAGCAACCTGGAAGGCAATGATGGGGGAGCTATAAAATTGTCGGCTCAATTTCAGACGTCGTGCACTTTCGATTTTTTTTTTTTGTGTCAATCGGGCAGCTCTTAGTTGATCGGGAAACACGTAGAAAACCACGCAGTGTACCTATAGAACACTATACTTAGCGCATTAGAAGCGTGCCCATTTAAAAGGGAATACCGCGACTATGATATATAAATGTCTCAGCATTGATTAATTCCGCACCGCGCACTTTCCAAAATTCCCAAGCCACTCACTCATTCATCATTCCTGCTATTGGACTCTATACTTCTTGGCGTCTACTCATCTAGCTGGACAAGTCATTTGACAAGTGCCCTTTGTACGTGTGTCAATAAGACGGCAACAATGCAGAGCTCGTTCGCCCTCTTTTACGAGGATCACTTGCTGTTTGTGTACCTGCTGCAGCAACAACAACAACAGCAGCAGCACAAATGTGCGGCTTAATTTCTTCTATTGAACCGTTGAGAGCGTGTGCGTAGTTGGAGTCGCGATCGCCTTATGGCTGGGATAGATGTCGATCGCTGGGATTGTCGCCACAACTTCAGTTTGAGTTTCGAATACATTCTTCGATCGTTACACATAAACACACATACGAGGTGGCTATATAAGCAACATGTATGTATATATTTTTGACGCGTGTAAACACAAGTGTTTTGAGTTAATTAAAAAAAAAAATATACTAATCTACCTTTATGTGTATATATGATGTGCCTATAAAACTATGTACTTTTGTGTTAATGTATTATGTAGTTATTGAATTGCACAAGTTTAGCCCACTTTATATCCAGCTTGGGTCTACACTAGTCCAACTATAGGTGCACTTACAGCAAGTACTATGACCAGGTATTTTGTATTCCAAGAATAGCCATGTAAAAGAGATGGCGTAGCTTGGATAGAAATTCGGGCTACCAGCTTTAAGAATGCCTAACTTCAATTTATTGGCTTATTACCCTTCGTTATTAAAAGAATACATACAAGTCCGCCAAGTTCTACGATTGTGGTCGCAGATATCAAAGCATAGGCATAGGACTTACAAAGAATAATATCTCAGATCAAATTCACAATCCAATAATTTAGAATCATTAATTCAATCAGTCTTAAACCGACTCGGCTCAAAGTATTTATAAGTTTATTGTCCAAAACATTAAAAAAAATGTACGGCTTGTAGGCTTCACATTGAAAATTTGATGATTTAAAAGTCGGGACAGTGCCCAACAACCTTGTACACTTTTTCTTTATAAACACTAAATCCAACATATGTTCAAATGGGAACGATAGTATCCACTTTATGTCTCTTTCCATAAGATCAATATGAATGTATACATTTTCCTATTGGGAAGTTCCAACTAACAAGTTTTCCTATTGGGAAGTTTGTTATTTTGGGGGCCAAAATCACTTTTATGCTCATAACCCCAGTGTTCTTGGGCCAATGTCGAAATTTGAAACATAGATTAAAAACACTTTTATAAACATATGTGACAATTTCCGAATCAATATGTTGCGGGGGCAATAGTTAAGGTAAATCGATTGCCGGGGAAGGGCGGCTTCTATTGAATACAGATTTAATGATAAGGCTAATACGAGTATTCACACCAAAACTTGTAACTCTAGCTCACATGTAACCATAACTACATGTAGTTGAATTTTGGAGCAGTTTATTGGTTGAAATCAGCATATTTTTGACAATAACTTTTGATGTCATTATCCGATTTCGATCATTTTTATAACATAGATGCACATAAACACGACGTAAATCTCTGTAGCGGATGTAATTCGACTAACTTCATCTTTCCCGGGAATTTTCTGTCGCTAGCTCTTATGGTCTCGCAGACGGACATGGTCCAATCGTTACCCGAGTCAATGATAAGACTTTTTGCCCATGGAGCTTATGGTCTGCCACGCTTCCTTCTGCCTGTTACATACATTGTACAAATCTATAATACCCTTGTACACTATGTATATAGATTAGGCCGGGATTTGTTTCATAATTAAAAAAGTAGTATAGAACGAGCTGTAGTCTCTGCTTATCAAAACTCTATATGGAATCCAATATTTTCACTTCTATCGTATTAAATAACCATCTTGTGTATTCTCTTAGCTCGTGTAAACGATTCAAATGGGGGAGGTTCCCAGTCTGGGGACTATTAAAGCCCAGCATTGATTGCACTTGAATATTTGTCAGCCGTTTAAGTTACTAGCACTCATTACGTGTAAGTGAAACAAGCAAAAACTAATTTTTCTTCGTATTGCAATCCATTCCAGAGCTATCGAATTACATATACATAACTGAAATAGCCATAAACATACAAGTAGTACATAAATACATTTATATTTCAAGTACAAAAATTGTTTTTCTAGCTGTTTTTGCAATTGTGTTGATAAGAAAACCTCTGCAAGCCGCTAATTAAGCTTAAAAATAAGTGCCAATTTAAGCTAGATTATATATTTTTCGCTTTCACATTAGTACATAGCATACTTGACTTAAAAAAACGAATCGGTTTGACCAGGCTATCGTAAGTATCAAGTAGCTTGACTTGATTTTATAGCTTTTTTACAACTTGTACAGCGTTTCGAAGACGTAGGGAAATTGGGTCAGTCGTTGCAATTGAAAATCGAAACGTTGTGAATTGTTTGCGTTTTCTTATAAAAATAAACGTAATTTACTTTTTGCATAGTAAATAAATAGCGAGTACACAAAAGAAACATTGAATGCGTAACCAGCTTTCTGCTGGTTATTAACAGATAATCATTGCTAAACATAGTAGATTAACTGTCAAATTTCAGCGGTCTGAGTTCAAAGTATTTGTCCAATACTTCATCAGTTATGAGTTTACGTGCTGTTTGATGCGCTTCCACGATCGGCGTGCAAGTCTGTAATGATAGAAAAATATTGTTACATAAGTAAAACCTATCAGATCTAAAATGAGGCTAATTTTCATTAGATTAAAACATAAAGATACGCATGTACATATAGCGTACGTCGTATAAACTTAAAAATTAGATCTAATATAAATACTCTTAACATTTACTCACCTCAATGGCCAACTTCTTGATTTCACCTGTAAGCATTTCTCCCTTACTATACGCCACACGCACCTCCTCCAGCTTCTCATCATCCTCTAAGAAAAACTTTAACAACTGATAGGCCACATCAATATCTGGTATTCCACCCAAAGCACGATGTTCTTCTACCGTTGTACGTCCGCCCGAAAAGGCATACTTATTGATCTTGTTCTTGATTTGCTTCGGCGTATCGGTTAAAAATACAGCTGAATTTTGTTCACTAGCCGACATTTTCGTTTTGGCGCCCTGCAGCGCGGGAAAGAAAGTTGAATGCATGAGCGCACACTTTGGAAAGCCCAAACGCGGTGCTACATCGCGTGTCATACGGAAATAAGGATCCTGATCGATGGCACAAGGTATAAGGCAATGCACCTTCTTGTTGCCGAATATAAATGGAAAGGTGCTGGATAGAGAGGGAGCTGCCTGCACTGCAGGAAATGCAATTTTTCCAATAATATCAGAATCACCAAATCCAAAAATGCCTTTAACTTGATTGAAGGTTACACACTTCTGTATGCGTATGATGTTTTGATACAAGGCCGGACATTTTCTGTGGGGAAATGCGGGCCATTGAGTTACGATATTAAAATTATAAACACGGATTACGTACCCCATAAATTCCAGATTATTAAAAATAAATGTCTTGTTCACATCAAAGCCCATGGCTACAATATCTTTGGCATTTTCACGAGCCAATTTGATTGCTTCTTCAATTTTCAAGTCCTTCCACAAAGTCTTTTCATCGTCAGTCAGTTGAATGATCAAAGGCACATTAAAGGTCTCTTGCAACCATCTAAAAATAGAGCATAATTATAGAAAAACAATTGCAAATTATTTTAAGATGCTACTTACTTAGTCATTGCAAATGGTATCAAGTGACCCATATGCAAGGAACCGGCACTGGGTCCGCGTCCAGTATATAAGTAGAACGGTTTTCCCTGCTCATGTAGCGTAAGTATTGTGTGCAAGTCGCGATGGGAAAAGAATATACCACGTCTTATAAAATGATGAGCTGGCTTGCCTGTGACCTTTTCAAAGCGTGCAATTAATTCATCATCGATTTTGCTGGAGCCAAACCGTTCTGCAACGTGTCAACAAGTTTCGTCAGACTTATGAAATGTGATTAGGAGGAAAAAGAACTACTTACTGATTAACTTATCGTAATCAACGCCTGCATCATTGGTGCTTGCAACATTCCATGGATCCACAAAATCATCCGCTGGTGTAGTTGTTGTTGCTGCTTGCTCCTGGGCAGCTGTGGCAGTTTCTACGGTCTCAGTCTCTGCCTTACCATTTAGGGTAAGCGCATCCACACCCTCAGATATAATTTGCTTGGTGTCCGCCATTTATTAACTAACGTTTTTTAATTGTTTTTAAGCGTATTTGTGTACAGAATAATACTGTCTGCTGAAAGCAACCTTTCACATGTGGTAACACACACACATAGAAATCTGCGGTGCTTAGCAAGCTTGCCGGACTTACAAAGAAATTACGGTTTCTATTAGCAGCGGGTGGCAACATTGGAATCTGCAGAAAACAGCTGTTGTTAGCTGCAATTACAACAAAAGAAAAGAATGCAGAAAATATGTATCTCATTTTTGTTTTCAATTAGTTCAGTAGAGAAAAATATTTAAAATGCCGATTATGTACAATACGGGGGAGTGGTTCAAGCTCCAACCCGATTACTATAGGTGACGCGCCGAAAATAGTTTATTTAATTACATATTAACTTGTAATACGCCCCTTTAGAAAAATTGAGCTGACTTCGCCCGATTGGCCGCTGGACCTGGATTTGGAGTTCATGGAAGTAGCAGCAGCGCCCTATGGTGGCCCATTGGCAATGGTACGGGACAGAAACAAGGCAGTGCCTCTCAAGGGTAGCACAAAACCGGTGATACGCATATTGGATACCACTGGTCAACAGTTGGGTAAGATTATGGTGAGTATTTTGCATTCACACAAGAGAATAATAATGTTAATATCTATGTAAATAAATTTAAATTTTTAGTGGGATCACGGTAAACTTATTGCTATGGGCTGGTCTGACACAGAGGAGTTGATATGCATTGAAGAAAAGGGTATAGTATTTGTATATGATATGTTTGGCACCGAGAAGGAGTTCTATAGTGTTTGCGAAGAAGCCAATGTAATAAAGGTGAGCAAAAAAAATATCTTTTTTTTACTCCACTCTATTTAACTTTTTCTGGGTAACAGGTTGTTGAAGGTAAAGTGTTTCAGTCAGCAGCCGGAACTGGCGTTGCTATTATGACAACATCGGGACGCATATTTTTGAAGCATGGTAGTAAGGCCACAACTAGAAAGTTGCCTGAAATACCACGTAAGTTTTACCTCTTTAAAAAAATGTGAAAAAATAAAAACATTAACTGAAAACAGATAAAAATAACATTTACTTAATTAACAGAATCCAGTGTTTCCTGTTCCTGCTGGGAGATCGTAACTGGGGATCGAAACAGTTACTGCTTACTAGGTCGTGGTCGTGAAATCATCAAGCTATTCCCTGGTGAAACTGTGGGCACCATAACAACCAACTTAATTGAGAAACCCTGTGATGATGGACGCATTATAAAGATGTCTGTTTCATATAATCATCAACATCTGGCTCTATACACAAACACTGGTTTGCTCTGGCTGGGCAGCGTTGATATGCGTCAGAAGTATTGCGAGTTTGATACTTCTCGCAAGGATATACCACTACAAATTGAGTGGATTATGAATACCGACAATACAGATGCGGGCGCTGTGGTCATTTCTTATCCGTCATACCTTCTGGTCGTCAATCGCAAGGCAGACAAAAGTGACTTTTCATATGATCCTATTATGTTTCTCGTTGCGGAAATGGATGGTGTGCGTATTATTACGCCCACTGCACATGAAATGATACAGCGATTGCCAAAGTGCGTCGAAAATATATTTGCCGTGAATAGCCAAGATCCATCAAGTTACTTGTTTGAAGCGCAGAAGAAATTTGAGGAGAAGTCCTATAAAGCAGATGAATATCTGAGCATGTGTCGTGATCAAATTGAGCTAGCCGTCAATCAATGTATTGAAGCGGCGTCTCATGAGTTTTGTCCTGAAACGCAAAAGAGTTTGCTCAGGGTAAGTTTTGGAACAAGTCCCTATCAAGTCTTGCATGATATACCCAAAAGATAGTTAAAAAATAAAGCATTCCTTTTCAGACGGCGCACTTTGGCAAGGGTTTTATACAGTTGCATAATCCCGATGAGTATATGCGCATAATACGCATACTTCGGGTACTTAATGCCTTGCGCCACAAGAAGATTGCAATGCCGCTTACATTCAAGCAGTAAGTTAAGCCATATGTAAGCATATTCACAATGTGTTCAGTCCATAATTATTGTTAGATTTTCCCACCTAAAACCCGACGTGGTCCTAAGTCGCCTGGTATTTCGCAAGCACTATGCCATTGCCATTCAGGTGGCCAAGCACTTGAAGCTACCCGAGTCGTCTATTTTGGAGCATTGGGCCTGTCATAAAGTCATGCATGACCCAAGTAAGTTTATTGAATTTACAAGCCGCATACAACTATATGTATTTAATACATTTTCTAGTTGACAAAGACGTGGCGCGCAAAATTACGGAGAAATTTAAAAATCCCTCCGTTGAAGGCATTTCCTTCTGCAATATTGCGGAGAAAGCGTATCAGAGTAATCGTCACGAGTTGGCCATTAAATTATTGGAGCTGGAGCGACGTGCCTCACTTCAAGTTCCATTGCTTCTCAAATTGCGCGAGTATGAGCGTGCGCTATCAAGTGCCACACATTCTGGAGATACGGAGCTTGTAACCACTGTGTTGTTGGCTATTAAAAAGGAAATGATCCTGACTGAGTTTCACGTATGTAAGCTGCCTTAAGAAAATCTGAATTTTGTCTATAATTGGAGTTTTCAGATGATGATTAAGGAATATCCTTTGGCTTTGAATATGTACAAGAAGATCGTGTTGCAATCAAATCCGACCGCACTCTACGACGTTTACAACACTTTGGATGATCAAAAATCCATGGCCGAGTATCATTTTCGCAATGCCATCGAAAGCAAGGGCCTAAAGTCGAATTTATCGATCATTGCTAATAGCTATACACAAGGCCGTTGCACTGTGGAGGCCGAGCTATGTGCCGACACAGCACGCATAATGAAAATCCAACAAACATTGAACGCCAAGCACAATAAAGAACCTAATTCCGATAGCTTCTTTGGCATGTCTATACACGATACAATGGTCAAATTGCTAAAAATGGGCGAGCTAAAGGAGGCGGAGAAAATTAAAAACGATTTTAAAGTACCAGAACGCAGATTTTGGTGGATGCGCATACGCGTATTAGCCGAAAAATTTAAATGGGAAGAGCTGGAAAAGTTCTCCAAAAGCAAAAAGAGTCCTATTGGCTATGAACCTTTCGTTGAGGTGTGTCTGGAGAATAACAATATATCTGAAGCGCGTAAATATATACCAAGATGTCGGGACGATCGCAAGGTGCATTGGTACATGCGAGCGTGGTAAGCATTATTTGTTGCTACTAAATATAGCATATTAAATAATATTTGTTTTTCTTTCAGCTTATTTGAGGAGGCCGTTGACTGTGCCGTGGAACAACGTGATCTAAGTGGTTTGCATGAACTACAGCGGAATGATGCTGTAACTAGTGATCGTGTGCTCGTCGAGAAAGTCAGTCTCAGTCTGGCTATGCTGCAGTCCAGAAAATAAAATAAACATTCCAAGCATTATTGATTAATTGATGTCTATATTAAAAAAGCTACACTACACTATTATAACCGGAATGAAATATCTTGTCTATGGCCATATTAAGTGATGATGCTATTCGAATTGTTTGGTATTAATTACACCTTATTGTATTGGTGTTCTAAACTTCTAACACAAACTTATAACACATTTTATCGTTACAAACTTTCTATTATTACGCAAAGAATAATAAATACTTCTGAAATGTTACACAATTTTTGTGTTCTTCTAAGCGGAAGCATCTTGAATAAAGACTGGTATTTATACCCTGTACACAAAGTGTAAAAGGGTATTATAGGGTAGTGCAATGTATGTAACAGGCAGAAGGAGGCGTGGCAGACCATATGTTCCATGGGCGAAAATGGCCAGGAGCAATAGTCCAGTCGATATAGACAAGTCGTCTGTCTGTTTTCCGTTTGAACGTCAAGATATCAGACACTATACAAGGTAGAGGCAAAAAAATTACCAAAAGATGTGTTATGTGCATCTATGATTTTTATTTTAAAAATGATCGAAATCGGATAAATACATCAAAAGTTATAGTCAAAAATATGCTAATTTCACCACCCCTCTCCAATAAACTGTTCGAAAATTGTCACCGACATTTATAAACGTATTTTTGCTCTATGTTACAAAATTCAACGACATTGACCCAAGAATACTGGAGTTACGGGGATAAAAGTAATTTCATTTCCAATTTTCAATTGTCAATTGGAACTTCCCAATAAGAAAATGTTTACAAGCATATCGATCTTATGAAAAGAGATATAAAAGTTGATACTTCCGTTCCCATTTCACTGTAATTAGTGTTTATAACGAAAAAGGGTACAGGGTATTCCACTGTCGGCCACCGTCCCGACTGTCTGCATAAAATTGTTTTTTTTTTCGCGATGAACGCGAGATGCTTAAATACGGAGTGCATTCACCTAAGGATTTAGTTAAAGTAGAAACTTGTAGATATTGGGTTTTGTTTTAAGGACATTTTATTGTACATATAGTATGTATATATGTATGTAGTAGTATGTATATGTATGTAATAGATCACATAAAGCAAAAAAGAGAATATTTTACTACTTGTTTTAGTTGTTTTCAAGTGGTTTTGGGCTCCACTAAATAACTTTAGTTAGAACGTTTTAGTCAGTTCTTCTACAATTAGTTGGATTCTGGTTTTAAATGTACGCTTTAGTTAATTCTCTACATATAATTACGAGTTTAGTAAATTACAATACAATTATATAGTGCATACATATGCACTTTTGAATATATTAAGTATTCAAATAGCTTGTATTATTATAATTTTTTGTTTTTATGTTAATTTTACATACATATATTAAATATATTTACGAACATAACAGCAGTCTTATATAGAATGACATACATTTAAATACATACGGATACATTATACAGAAATATATGTATATATGTATTCAATTTATTGTTTTCATTAGAGGGTTCATGTTGGTTGGTTTCAAAAAGTCATATTTTGCCTATACCCTTAATGTGTATTCTTTACGCTCGCTAAAGTCTATAGAAGTTATATGCATAACCCTGTGTATAGTATATATATATATGCTATATAAAAGTTGTATGCTAAACTGAGTGGCCATTAGCGGTCACTTTTAAGCGTGTATTTCAACAATATGGATTTGTTGCATTTCCGTTTATTAGAGCGCCCAAAATTTGTTATTCTACTTAAAGAGACGCTGAGCGTCTGCAAATGCGCTTCAAAATCGGTTTGGCGTTTGCGGCAAAGGCTTACAAATTCTATTGGTATAAATGTATATACGTATGTATTATGTATATTTCAATATTTGAATCATTTTTGTTTGTTCTATAATATAATGCGGAGTTTTTGTTTTATTTACCATGATGCATAAGGAACCCAATTACATATTGTTAATTTATTGTTGGGAGCAGAGATGTTCTATCTCTACATGTTTTCTTGTTTTTTTTTTTATAATTTATATAATACATGAAATACTTTGAATGCGACTCATAGCATTTAATTTGTAAAATTTGCTTCCTTTTTTGTTTTTCACATTTGAGGACGTTCAAACATTGAATTATGTTTAATATATCTATTGAAGACGCACAAACACACATAAATATAAGTTAAAATTACAAAATATATGATATAAATTAAATGTACATAATATATGCATATATTTAATATTTTATAGAGTATAATACTATAACTACCATAGAGTTATTATAGGCTCTAAACATAAACAGACATTCTGCAGCTCTTAAATAGTTGAAATTTTTAACTATCTAATTTTCTTGTTGTTTTGAATATTCGACATATTTTTATTTTTTTTGTTTATTTTAGACAAAGTTTTTGGCAAGTGAAACTTTGTGTTTAATGAAATATTTAGCTAATTAGAAATTTAAAAATTTGATGTGATTTATTTTCTCTTTTTTTTTTTTTGCCAATATTTAAATACTACTTGTGCAGCATAAAAGAACTTTGTTTCGTTGTAAATATAATAAACGAAACTTTTGAAAGCTGCTCAAGCAATAATTTGTAATAAAATGAAATAATTGAATTTAGCTACAATAATGACTAGTTGAAGAGAAATCTTCAAATTTTATTTGCTACATTTATCGATTATACATATTTTTTTATGTTTTTTTTTTTCGAATTTTGTATTTTTTTTTTTGTTTGTTTTGTATATCTGCTTTATGTAGTTTGTTAGAAATGCACAATATTGTATGTTGTGTAATTTAACTAAAACTTGAGCCAAATTGAAATTCACATTTTTGGAATTTCTCAAAAGTAGTTAGTTGAACGCCGCTTAGCTTACTCCCTTTCTTTAACTCTTATGCTTATTGACGAATCCTCTTGCTCTTCTGCCTTTTGCCTATTGATAGTTTAGTTATCTTTCATCACAGCCAATTCCATACTGCACGCTCTTCAAGCGCCTTCAATTGATCGATTTCTTGTAGAGATTTTGATGTATATGCTCGTTCTGCAGCGCGCACATTTGGCCCACAGCAACGGCGCGCAACATGTTGCCGCCGGCGTTATTAGCGTTGACTTCGGCAACATTGCCACTAGCAGCAGCTGGCGCATTCGCAGACTTGTTGGTGGTAGCAGCACGCAAATTTGAAAATAGCTTCTCCCTGGCCAAGGCGGAATACTTGTGCTCAATGAATGTGGGCGATATTTGCATGGGCGTGTTGGCTGGCGTCTGATGCTGCTGCTGCTGCTGCATTTTGATGGGCGTGGTCGCCCCTCGCATGAGTGCGCTTTTTGCTGCTAAGCTTGGGCAGCTGTTGTTTGTTGGCGTGTAGGAGCAGGAGTAAGAGGTTTCTGCAATAAGTAGAGAGAAAAGAAAAAGAAGTAACGAAAAACATAAAATAAAAATACAAAAAGAAAAAAAAAAAGTTATCCAAAGTTTTAACCAAAAAAAGAGCCAATTTTTTTCGATTAAAAAGTTTAAAGTGAAAACATTGCACTAAAGTTTCAAGATTGTGAGGGAGTAAAGCGGGTTCAGAGATGTACGAAACTTATATAAACTAAAGCTGAGATTTTTGGACATAGAACTAAGCTATATATATATATATATATAAGGTTATACATATAAATTAAATTTTAAATTCATTATTTGACGCGCCTAAACAATTTGACTATCATATACATATATAATACTTGAGTTTTTTATTTTCTTTTCTTTTTTTGTTTATCAAAATTTATAATTTTAGACATAGCCTTAGAGTGCAATACAAAAGGATATTGTAAATACAGCGTTTTATATTAGGGCGTGTTAACGTTTTCACAATTCATTTATTGAGGATCTCAACACTGTTTTAGTTCCATTTATTCTATTAGATTTCGGCATTTAAATGGAACATTTTAAAATGAAGTGTAAACTTTAACACGCCCTCATGAAATTCGAATTTCCAAACTAGCTTTTTATTACAATTTTTTGTTAGTCGTTTTTTTTTTGTTTTTTTGTTTGTATGTATAATTAAACTAACAGGAGATCAGCAGTTGTATATAGTTTAATACGGGCATAATAAATGTAATGTTTCTTATATAAAATAATCATTAATTATAAAGTGTATTTAAATTATAAAAAAGTCATATATTGCACAAATAATGCGGCTTGTGTGGTTTTTTCTTTTCCAAATAAGGACTTAACACAATTTATGTTCTGTTATAAGCGAAAAAGCAGTCTACAAAAAGTTTCCAATGGGTTCGTTTGGTGAGTGACTCTATAAGTTAAAAACTAAACCAACTAAATAAATTAAAGTAAGTTTGAAGCTCGTTTACATAATCAGAATGTTGGAAATAATTTAATTTGTTCGTATACAAAAGACGTTAAATGTTGCCTTGATCTCAAATTCTTTAAAAGATTTCTTTTTTTAGCAAAGTGCCTGGACAAATTACTGGATTTTGCGGCGCATTAGGAGTGTCTTAAGTATAGGCTACGTTTCGTCGTTGGCAACACCAGCACAGACAATCTCAATGGCAGCAACTGCGACGGCGCCTGCGCTGCTTGCGGCGGCAGCAACAACAGCTGAGCTGTGCTCCTCATGTGGCGCTGTAGTTGCCGCTGCTGCAGCTGCTCCCGAAGTATTGCTGTTGCTGTCCGACAACCCATCATCATCGGCCATATCCTCCAGCTCATGAGTATCCATGGGCTCAACGGTTGACAACTTCTGTGCGGCATTAGTAGCGGCGTTTGCAGCCGTAAGACCGGCGCTTAGCTGTAAATTGGCTAAGACATGTTGCTGCTGTTTCTTTTGTGCCGCTGCTGTTGCACCACCATTTGGTGACTTGGCCACTGTTAGACTCTTATGCTGCTGCTGTGGCGTGGGCGAACTGCTCTTGCTGCTGCCGCCACTGATGCTGCTCGTAGGACTTATTGGCGTCATGGGCAGCACGTGTTGTTGCTGCTGCAGCTGCTGTTGAGCCTGTGGTGTCATGGTAGGCTGTGTGGCAGCCACTACGGTAACTGGCTGTGGCTCCTGCAGCAGCAAAATGTTGGGCTTGCTGCCGTTATTGTTAAGTTTTTGTTGCTGAAGCATATTAGATGTCAACGAAGCCACCAAAGCCTGTTGCTGCTGTTGTTGCTGCTGTGTGGCCGTGGTGGTAAAGCTGAGTGTCTGTGTGTTCTTGGTGGGCGATGTGGCTGGCGTTAGTATGCCCAAGTTGACCAAATTGGGCAACGTTATTTTAGTAGTCGTGTTGTTCGAGACTGTCTTGACGGCATTCTCATGCTTAAGCTGCTGCTGGGCAAGTTCCAAGCTGCCGCCGTTGGCCACATTTGTGGCTAGTTTAAGTATCTTGTTGGCTGTGGCATTGGCAGCTAACAAGTTGGTGACAGCAGGCGTTTTGGCATTATTCCCAGCATGATTGTTGTTTTGGTTGGCTTTAATGGATACTAAACCGAGTGTGCTGCGCATTAAATTGTTGTTGTTGCTGTTACCTGTTGTTGTTGCTGCAATTTGCATTTGCTGCGGCGAAGACTGAGTGCTGACATTCTGTTGCTGCTGCTGTTGCGGCACATTTGTGACCGTGACAATATTACCGCTGCTTAGCTGCTGCAACATGTTGCTGCCATTGTTGTTATTATTGTTGCTAGACAGGCTGCTGGCGATGCTGCCGCCCTGGCAACTGCTCGCGCTGCTGGACATGTTGCTAATGCTGGAGGGACTAAGTGAACCCAGACTTTGCGATGGCGAATTGCTGCGTTGTATAAGCGTGCCGTTATTAGCCTGACTGCTCACTAATCCACTGTTGGCGCCTTGGCCATGGCCCTGACCATTGCCATTGGACACAGCGGCTGCTGCAGCGGCCGCGGCATTGGCCACCTGCTGTGTTGTCAGGACACTGTCTGGCTGTGTGTTGTGGGTGAGCAATGCGTGATTCTTTAGGCCCTGGGCCGTCTTGTAGCTCTTGCCGCAGTGGCATTTGTAGCCTTTACGCACTCTGTGGATAGTTAGAGAAATAGGATATGTGATGTGTTTCGGGTGTTTTGGCCTGACACAACATTTTCTGTTTGTTTTTTTTAGTACTCACTTGCCGTCTTTTTTGTGGCCATTTTTCGAGTGGTATTTAATACCATTCACGTTCTTGTAGCGCTTTTTGCAACCGGGCACAGGACATGCGAAAGGTTTCTCATTGCCTGGCGCGCCGTTGGTGCCGCCACCGGAATGCCTGAATTTAAAAGAATAAATAAAATAAACGATTGTTAATTTTAATTTTATTTGGGCCATTTATATCTGATAATCAAAATTCTAGAAAGAACCCTATTTTTCTTTTTACTTGCATAATTTTTAGTATAGCAATGTTGAAAAAAATTCTAAGGCTATAGCTAATATAGTATATCTGAAACTTGTAAATGCATCGAGCATCATTTTAGGAAGTAATCTACATAGTCTGACGAACTATGGTCTACATAACAATTACATGATTTTTTGTAGCATCATAAGTGCATCTTTAGCATAGTAAATGTATTGAGGTATTCCTGTAAATAACATTGCAGAAAAGTTCCTTGAACTTTCGAGAATTCAAACTCACCTGCTTCCATAACGCATTATGAATTCTGAACTAAACTCCTCGGTTGTCCACGAGTCATTACTGTCCTCTGATTCCGTAACAACCATTTCGTCCTCATCCATTTCACTGCCTATAATTTAAGAGCTGAGTGTCACTTGAATCTTGATTATTGGGTGTGTTTGACTTACCGGTAGGTGTGTTACTGCGATTGGATGACGACATGCTATAGCTGTGATGTTTTATGGCCAGCTTTCGCTTTAGCTCCACATTTCCAGAACTATTGCTGTTACCGCCATTGTTGGGCAGAAATGTGGTGGCCTCCTTGCGCGCATCATCCGAGATAAAGCGCAGCACATAGCTCAGGGGCAGGCATGCAGGCTGTGCCTGCTCCTTCTGTTCGACCACCTTAGGATCATAGTCTGTAAATGTACAATTTTATGTGGTTAAAATCAACTACGTAAACAAGATAACAAATAAAGTTATATATAAATTACTGAATTTGACATTCAAATGCGGGTTGTTCGGTTTGCCTCCAAAACCTGCACCCAAAAATCATTTCAAATGCTCATAAATTATGAAGGCATTTTGTAATGTATATATATTCGTTAGATATGCATTTAAACAAGTTCAAAAACTGCTGTTTCTGTAGAGGTCTGAGTGGAACTCGCAGTCAGCAACACGATTTATCATTAAAATTAAAAAATTAAAAAATAAAATAAATATGAACGCATGTGAAAGTATGATTATAACTGACTGACTCGCCTACAGTTGTTAAGGCGTTTGCTGACGCATTTTGCGGGGCTTCACATTCATACATACACATTTATGGGGTGTACGTATGTTAAGATCAAAAAACGGGGTCTCTCTAAGTCTTATCTTATCAGACGACAAGCATAAAGCTCAAAGTGTGCTTAATCAACTGCCAATGCAGGTGACTTGCTGTCTGTGTGTCTGTGTGCGTATATCAACCTAACCTCACCTGCTCATGTGCATGCTGTTCTCGCCAATCGAGAACCAGCACATTTCTTTTATTTTTACAATTTGTTTTCAATTAAATGAAATTAATGCGAAACTGTGTCAAATACATTTATCGTTACAGCGCACAGTGGAAAAATCGTATGATTTTTGAAGCAAACCATAATATTTCAAGGCGTAGATACTTGCTAAATTGAAAATCCATGAATTTATGATTATAAATTATGCTGAAAACAAATTTCGGTTTTCCCACTGTGCAGCGTGACTTGGCATATTTATGCATAGATATTAGCATGCATGTGTGTTAGCGGGTTAGAGAATAGCAGCAGGTCAAAGCTTGTCGTATGAGGCGACTTATGACTCTTAATATGATACTTTCGAGACCAGTAGAGCCACCCCAAACCTTAAAAGAGTTGTGCGTAGGGTTTGGAACCCGCCATGTAAAGCCCCAATTTCAATGAATGAAGAATGTATTTACATCAGTGCGTAACCCGGTAAAGTGTTGTTATGGCCAGGTAAGAAGAAAAAGAATGTGTGTGTGACTTTACCAGCTGACTGAGTAAATCCAAATCAGCAAGAACTTGCAAATTATTTTATTTATATTTTCTAAACTATTGGATTAGTTCAACAGAATCTACATATACAACCTACAAATACGCAAAGCGAGATTTTCAAGTGAGAAAGTAAAAAAAATTGATCACAAAATCTTGCTCGATATTAGTAGAATGCATTCTTATTCATATGAAGCAAGTCACATAGGATTGCAGGCAAGGCCACTTACGCTATAATACCGTGCCTATAAACGCTGCAAATTACAAATCACACAGCCGCACATCGTGTAATAGGCGCCTAAGCAAAAATTCAGTGTGGTACCGATTACTTCGCAATTAGTTAACGTTTTTATGTGAAACCTATCCCGTTCGAAAAATAAAATGGTTGCGGTTTGCAGAATATAAGTTTCACTTGAATATGTTGCGTGTTAGTCAGGTAAAAATTGTTTTGAATATTCTAACTTCAGTAAGAATCAGTAACTCATTGAAAAAAATCACGTTTTTTTACTATGTCGCTGTGAAACTAAATGCAAACCTAGCATAATCAGCTAACATAACTACTACTACTTAACTGGCAATAACAAACCGTTACCGTGCTACGGCCTGTCTTAAAGCTCTCCTCCAAGCGTCTCTGCTTTGTGCGAGCTTGGTCCAATTGGTGATACCAAACGTAGCTAGTGTACTCTCTACCTGGTCCTTCCAACGGAGACATGGTCTGCCCTTTCGTCGCTTCGCATCGACAACCGCATTGAAGACTCTTCTCGCAGGAGCTTCTTCATGCATACGCACAACATGACCTAGCCAGCGGAGCTGCGCTGTATCTTAATTCGCTTGACTATGTCAATGTCGTCGTAGAGCTCATAGAGTTCGTCGTTCCATCGGGTGCGGTAGTCGTTGCCAACGCGTTAGGGGCCAAAGATCTTACGGAGTACTTTCCGCTCAAACACAACGGGTTCTAACATAACTGGTTTTAGTTTATCTGCTTTAATTAAAGACGCCCACGCGCATCACAGCGATAGTAACGCATTGATAACGATTTACTTAGATTACGCACAATTAATGTGCAGCATATGCTAGAAATCTGGTTACAATTTATGATCGTCAAGCGCTATCACGCTATCACTAAATAATCAAATGGAAACTTGTGTGACACATAATTTCACGTACTACCAATAACTTAATGCATATGTATGTACATATACTACAAATATTAATTACTTATTGCTTTAGAAACCAATACACGCGAAATGAAACCGCTAAGCGTTTTGGCTGATGAAATCGTGTTGTTATTGTTGTGTTATTGCCGCCTTTCGGCAGTCTCTTTACAGGTTGCTTTTGTATTTGTTATTTGTCGCATAGCGCGGCGTCATTTGTTGCGGTCAAATCAGTTCAAAATTTTTCGCATTCATTATTCCTATTATTTTGCTCTTGCGAGTAGTTGATAACCTCGTAAGCGTTTTTGAGTTCTCACATGTCTTGGCGGCGGCGATAGGTACAACAGCAAAGCGTCCCGTCTCGTCTCTGAGTGAGTGAGAGCGTTTTCGCATATATTTTTGTGTTTATTTATCAAATCGTGCTTTTCGGAACGCATTTGTTTAAAAACAAACATGATATTGCTTTGTATATGCATTACACACATACATACATATATATATATATATATATATCTATATATTAATGTACATATTGCTATATGCGCACTCTCGCATCATCGAAAATTCATTTTACAGTTTCAAAACAAAACAAAAACAATTTGATGCAGACGGTCGGAATACCCTGTACCCTTTTTTTCCCCATACGAACTAAATTCAGCATACGGTAAAATGGGAACGAAAGTATTTTCTTTTATGTCTCTTTTTACAAGTTTAAAATGACAATTTTCCTATTGGGAAGTTCCAATTGACAAGTTTTCTTATTGGGAAGTTGGATATTATTATGCGGCAAAAATTACTTTTATACCCATAACTCTAGTATTCTTGGGCCAATGCCGTTGAATTTTGTAACACAGATCAAAAATATGTACATATATTAATGTCTGTGACAATTTTCAAATCAATATATTAGGGGGTGTGGCAGTAATTAAAGGTAAATCGATTGCGGGGGTAGGGCGGGTTCCATTGAAAAAATATGGATGCAGTTGTACGATTAGTCATACAAGTCTCCACACCAAATTTTGTAACTCTAGCTCTCATGTATTCATATCTACGTGCAGTGCAATTTTGGAGCAGTTTATTGGCGAGGGGGGTGAAATTTGCATATTTTTGACTATAACTTTTGATGTATTTATCCGATTTCGAGATGATAGATTGAACGGAGCGGTTGTAAGATATCGACAAAATAATCTTTTGGTTTGTTTTATATATATCGACTTGACTATTGCTTCTGATCATTTTTGCTCATGGAACATATAGCCTGCCACGCCTCCTTCTGCCTGTTACATACATTGCACAAACCTATAATACCCTTTTACACTTTGTGTAAAGGGTATAAATAATGAGAGCACATCAGAGACCACAGTCTGCTTGCCATTCCTGTTATTGTTTTTGTTTCTGTGATGTGGTGTGTGATTCATGCACTTGTTGCAGAAATGTTGTTTTTTTCTTTATATTTTTTGAGTAGATAGTAAGCACATATTCACAATCACACACATGCTATATGTAGATACAAGTACAAGCCTACATATGTGTGTGTTGTTTGTTTTTAAGCTTTTGCGGTTCAATATTTTCCAATATACTCGCATTTGGCCGACAAGTACTCATGATACCTTCCTATCTTCTTCCAGATTCATAATTCAAGAATGAGTTGCGACTTCTTGTCCATATTGGTATTGCACGTATCATGTTGCCTTAGTCTTTTCTTATAAACATGACACACAGTCCAGTACATGCTGGCAGTTATATTGAGTCAATGAAATTACATAAATGTGTACACACAAATACATATCTATATATATCGTTGGGCGAGTGTACCACCAACAGGTGCCCGGCAACTGTGCAAAGGACAAATGAAGAATATTTCGGGAGAAGCCTGCAAATTTGTGTGCATATGTCCGGCCACCTAATGGGGCGTAAACATACATACATATATTGAACATTTCGACTTTTTGGGTTGATAAACAACACAAGCTTAGAAAACAACTGGGCCATGTGTTGCAGATATGTAATACTAATTAAATTTAAATATTTGTTTTAACTAAAACCATTTCCTATTTATTCATTTGCACAGCTGAAAGGCAAGCTGCTTATTCGATTATTACCTTGAAATTTTGAAATATATGTTAGTTGCTTCAATTTATTGAACTTAAGCGTTCTAGTTTGTAAGCGTCTACTGTTAATACATAACAACTATTCATGTACAAAAAGTCCTTCGAGATAATGAAATGATAGGCATTTATAATGCGTGCACTGAGGCGTATACGTAATGGAAATACGCTTATTTATGCATGTGTATCCGTGTTTATTACGTCTGTTGCTATGTGAGAGCAGCATTACCAGCTTACACTGAGCCCGCACCGCACACAAAAAGCTGTGGCGTTGTGTGGGTGGAGAGAGAGAGAGAGAGAGAGAGAGAGAGTGGCGTTGGATAAAGCACACAAGAGAGTTTATGTAATGCACGCCTGTTTTGGGCGGCGACTACCGTTAGTTGTAACCGTTATCAGAGCAACAACAAACGACATAAAACCGTTATAGTACATAAATACAAATGGTGCTTTGCTGCCACGTAACAGTAACAGTCAGCTGTGCCGAGCCACCCCTTGACAGGCACCAGCAGCAGCAAAACCAACAACAAAGATGTCAAGATAAACGAAACACAAACAATTGCTGGAAATAAATAAAAGCCCAGCAGCATAGAACACAGCCGCCCTGCGTCACAGCCAGGCACCACCCTTGACACACACACACACACATACACATACACACGCACGCACTAACCACCCAGCCGTCCATCATCATCATCATATATACATACATATGTACCCACATTTACCGTTGAAGCCAAGTGGCAACACTGAGCTTAATTTTATTGATTTTCCTACACACACACACTCACACACACACACACACACACACACACGCATAAACACCCGCTGATTTGCGGACGCTGCTGGCGAAGCTCGGGTACCTGGGCAACGCTAAAATTAGAAATTACAGCTGGGGGAGTTTTTTCAGATGGAGTACTATATATGCTGCCATTCACCAATGTAAACTTACACATGCGTATTTATGGAGCCTGCATAAGTACATGTAAGTACATTAATTCATTAGAATTAAATCAGAAAACATTCATATATGAAAAAATTTGTTGCAGACAGTCGGAACGATGCCCGAATACCCTTTACCCATTTGTTCCATCAAAATCCAATTTCTGTTTTGACGCGTTGAGGGGCATGTGCGTAATAACGGTAACTGTTCTACGGTGGGTTGGAGGATGATTAGGAAAAAGATCAACATAACATAAATTTTAACTTTAACAATTCTGTAAAAGGTAAAATGCTGTTGCAGTTCATAAGAGAGGGGGCCTAAAATTGGCACATTATTAGCTATATCTTATAAAGTTCTTATTCGATATGAATCATTTTTACACTACGCATGCATAGTCATAATGTGCATAAGGATAGCTTTTATGGTGTGGGTTTAAGCCGCGAAAACTTGTCACGGGGGAAGGGGTTGAGATATCGACATAATTCAACAAACTAGCTTTTATAGTCTCCGGGAAAGGTGCGACAACACGGACATGTCTATGTCGACTCGACTATTGCTCCTGACCATTTTTGCCCATGGAACATATTGTCTGCCACGCCTCCTTCTGCCTGTTACATACATTGCACAAATCTATAATATACTTTTACACTTTGTGTACAGGGTATAAAAATATTAAATTATTACACTGCTGTGGATGTTAAAGAGATAACGATTTAGTGTTAATTTCAGAAACTGCACAATGCTAGCTACTTGTTCAGACCTAAGCTAAAGCATTTCAAATTAAATATTTTATAAAATGTTCTTATATTTTATCTTAAATTAGCTATAGCTGTGAAATGTATTTCAGATTTATAGATTAACAGCCACAATCTTGTTGAGAATCACAACAATGTTATTGGGGCGTAATGCGCTGAGAGTCTACGGCTTGTTTGTGTTTCTAGCTCCACTGCCAGTCGTATTTTAAAAATGAACTTTAGTATCTAGAATGATACCAAGCTATGTGCTTGCCCAAGTCTCACAATTGATGCTCAACTACAGGTGCTAAAGCAAGGTTTTCAAGGGTCCTCTCAATCTAGAATGCGCAGTAAGGTCACGTTCTTGTACAGTTGGTAGATTTTCATATGCCAAGTAGCTTGTCAGACACTTAATTCTTTCTTTACAAAATATTCAAAGCTATTTGTCTGAACATATAAGGTGGCATTCAGAAGACGATCAGCGTAAGTTAAGAAAACTTAGGGGACTCAACACAGATGCACCGTATTCCAAAGGTGACTTAACAAAGCACGAGAAAATACCTTTTAATCAGGTTCACTATCAGTAATAATTTACGAAATGACAAGCGAAACGTGCAATCAATTGGAAAGTAGGAATTCAGAACATGCCATAGATTTTTAATAAGACAAGTATTCTTTGGGAAAGAGTACCATTACCATTTCCCTAGACACGATGCTATAGGAAATTGCGCAACGTTCCCAGTTCAACAGCTGCACCTGTTCCGGCGCAAGAAACGCGCTTAAAGCAGATATAAAATATAAAAAAACCAGACAAGTGAACCAACTGGTCAGAAGCAGACGTTGCCCAGGTCAAAAAGGGCGCTCGCTAGCGGCTGGTTCAGAGTAGATGCTGTGCTGGCTAGCTGTTTCGCTTAACAAAACACACACACACACACATGTTGTTGTTTTTATGGATCACCGGCTTTTTGCTTGGCTTTGTTTTGTTTGAAGCGGCAGTGCAGCGCACTCTCTCGCACTCGTACAAATTGTGAATCATGGCCAACATGGATAGAATGAATGCTGTACTGTGCGTGCGTCTCTTGAGAGTGTAAGGTGTATGCGTGTATGTGCACAGGTAATTTACTCTGTCTTTGAATGGCGCTGCCGCACAATTAAAGGGGACGCCGCGTACCTTGTTGGTAGAAATTATGCCTGCGTGGTATGTTTACGCCAAGTTTATTGATTTTCCAGTTGTTAATATGAATTTAAACCAGCAACAAATTTAGCGCACAGCTGACGTTAACAATTCGGCTTTGACATGTGCCCAAAGCAAGGGGAGCGGCGGCGGCAGAAAGAGTCGCTTCAATGCAACGAAGCTAATTAAAAACAACATTTATTCACCACAGCAACGACCTGCAGTCACACACACACACACACACACACACACGCACGTAAACACATATGCCCAGTGTTTATTCACTGTGATATGCCGAAACAAGGCGCAAGTTAAATAAACAAAATACACAATGCCGACATCACGCGACTATTGAACTATGTCTTTACACTTTATATGGCACTATTTACGTGCCAGTTACTTCAAATTTAAGTACTCACCTATATGTGTATCCTCGATGTGTGATATTAAATCCCTTAAACTTGAAAATGTTATGCCGCAGCCATTGAATTTGCAGATGTTAATCAGAAACACGGCCATATCACTCGACGTACGACTATGAATGCGCGTTGTTATGTAAAATTGTTCGAATGAATACTGTTGGGAAGCAATGGGAGCTATCGAAAGTTTATTATCGAGCTATTCGATATTTAGCAGCGAAACATTCTTGCGTCGGCCGATAATCGTACGGCTAATATTTATGTTACTTTTTATACTTTTACCACACAACTTCAATTTAAATTATAATTTAATAATGGTAGCAGGGCAAACCAATTGTTGTTGTCGCTATGTGGCGGCGGCTGCTGCGCTTATTGTTGTTGGTTTCTGTACTATGCTGCTTCTACTGCTGCGTGGTGTGGTGTGTTGGTTTTGGCGTGCCACACACACACACTCATGCACAAATGCTGCTGTTATGCAATTGAGGGCTGCAATGACACACAAACAAGGTATGAAATTGCCTCACTGCAGAGTTTATTTTTGCCTATACATAGAGCAAATAATATAACTTTGTTGTACTTACAGCATACTGTTTCGATAGCTTTGTTTTAAATTGATAATATTAAAACATATTCGAAACGACGTGACGTAGACACCGACGACACGACGACGCGTAACGCTGCGGCTGTAGTTGTGTGCGTGGATGTGGTGAAAAACTTGAAACGGGCTGCGGCTGCAAGCCAAGCGAGGGCTGCAAAGTTACTTCTTATCAATAATATTCGATAATAAATAACATCGATAAGAAACTCTTAATTTCCTAGCCAATTAAAGACAGTTTCTTAATTTGTAAGAAACCTGTGCTAGTTAATATAATACTCTGCCTTACATTGACAAAAAAAATAATGTGAGTATTCTGCGATAACAGTTCCGTGCCGGCAAAAATTTCCAACCTCACTTCTATTTTCCCGCACTGGGTTACTTTGGGACAGAAATGTTTTCAATTGAAATCAAAACAAGACAAATATGCTATGATTTAGGCAAGTAGTCTATAAATAAATAATATTACACCAAGCAATGGCAAAAATTAGTAAAGTAACAGCATTCTTCACTTTATAAAACAATAAATAATTACGATAATTTTATCGATATTCGCGCATGCTCACGCATAGCATTCCAGTTGAATTTCCAATTCCCCACGAAGACATGATTTTGCATGGCGACCGTAGGGTAAAGTCAAATTTTGCGTTCAATACGGTTCCACTGTTGTTAAGGGTTTGTTCGAAGTGAGTTATGCGCTAAGCTTGCAAAAAAAATGAAAATTCAGCTGCTAGTCGTCGCTGCCCATATAGTTTTGCTGCTTGTTAAATAATCAGTGAAATAATATAAAAGAAGTTAATAATATTTTGAGTGAAATTATGAGTGCAAATTATTAGTTTTTATAAACGTGTTCAATGTCGCCATCTTGCGGCACATGCATACATATACACATACGCACACGATGTCACACGACCGTGGCAGAAGAACTGTCAGTGAAAAAGTGTCTAAGTGTGCATGTGAGCGGTCGTTGCGTCACTGAAAAAGACGACAGTCGAAAGAAAATTGCTTGCAAATTCATAGTAATTGAAGAATAAGTTTTAAATACTTTTGTTTTAATAAAACTGTGCACATTTTAACGGAAATTGTGAAAATTCTGCTTCAACTGTCGTTTTTTCAATTACGTAATCGGTCAAGTTACAGGCAGCAAGTTATCTTTGAATCGTCTGAAAACTAAAGAGTTATAAAGCATATAATTACAGCAGTTTATATCTTTTTACAGAGCTCCGTGCGCTAGCTTAAATTTTTGTCGTCGTGCGAAAAGCCAATAATTAAATCAATCGAAAATGTTTGTGTCGACAGTCTCTCGCATTGCCCCAGTTGCAAGGACCGTGGTAAGTACAGAATCCCATAGTTACAGAACTTTCAATAATAGTTTTTTGTGTGTAAAGTACTTAAATCAATTTACATTAATTACATAATATCAGTTCTATGTATCTGCATTGATTTTTTTTTAACTTTGCCATGCACAGGAAAATTTGTGTTGGCCGCTACTTTTTATTTCTAACACACACACACATTTTTGTGCGTTTCGCCCATGGTGAACTTCCATTGGCCGCGGTGAATACACACACAGTTACATAAGTTAGTAGCTGCCATTGAGGTTATGTTTGCAAACTTGTGTCTAAATAAATTGATAATAAAAATTGTATTTAAATCAAAAGCAGGCTTTTTATTAGAATTTTAAACTCAATTTGTTCGTTTAATCAAATTTGAATAAAATGATGCGGCACTTATATATCATTGTATAACAACTTCCATCTGCGGCCTAATCAGCGTTGAGGTTAAAACCGGCGAAAGCTTTCCAAGCGAAATCTATAGGGTCTAAAACTTATGCAGCTTCTGCAGACTTGAAAAAATGTGCATTGGTTTTTAAAACAATTAAACATTTGTTTGTTATGTGCATAGAGTTTTGCTTTAGGCCACACAAGCACATAACGCCACCAACAACAACAACAAAGCGGTTGCCATATACCTAATCAATTGAAAATTACTTAACGATTGCATAACTTGGCAATCAGCTAAGACTAAGCAAATGCCAACAAAAATGCGATGCTTATCAGCTAATAGGCGTATATCATAGCAAGTTTTTATCACACACAAGAGACTATTATTATCTTAGACGATATTGCATAATTAAACTTAAACTTTATATTTAATTACAATTCTAAATTTATCTCTCTTGCAGCTCCTGAACAACTCTAAGCAATACTTGCGACCATTGAGCAGCGCCGTCATCAGCCAGGGCCAAACTTTGGCCGCTCAGAACACAACCCCCGTTGCATTACTGCCACAAATCAGGTCATTCCAGACCTCGCCAGTGTCGCGCGATATTGATTCGGCTGCCAAATTCATTGGTGCTGGTGCTGCAACAGTCGGCGTTGCTGGTTCCGGTTCGTATTGGTTTCAAAACTATAAAGCATTATAATATTGGACGCTAAAAAAAACTGAACACAGTTCTTCCTCCAACCTAATTTCATTCAGTCAGTTACAATCTAGCATCTGGGGCACACATAACGAGTATCTGATTACTCACAACTTTGCCCCGGGAAGGTCTGAGATAAGGTCAAAGTTCCACTGTTGGTGTAACAACATGTAACCGCTGAAAGGTGTTTGCGTGTCTTGGAACTTCATTTCCTAGCAGGAAACTTGTGTGATCACAAGGCGAAAGTACCAGAAATCCTACAGCGAATGTGTTGCCATCGCGCTTGTCGCTGATCGCCGCTTTGTTGTATTGAAATCTTTCGTGACCAGCATTTTTAGTGCGATGTGCTTGCTGCTTTGCCTTTGGGCAGGCAGAACTCAATTCAGACTAATCTGTGACTGACTGGCTATTATAAATGATATAAGGGTGAAGGGGATGACTAGCGTTAGAGCTGAAGCTCTGGTTTTTTATTGTTTCATTCCACATATAGCTTACAAAACCTGCTCTCAATCCTGATTTATATTTGCGAGTGTGTTTGTAAATTATATGCCAGCCTTCGGCAATAGTCCGAAGAATGCTTTTCACTTTAAATTTTAATTTTCATGTCTTTTATTAATGTATTTTTTAAAATTTCTTTTCGGTAATTGCTTTATGGAACCAAACCAATACAACAGGTGCTGGTATCGGAACAGTATTCGGTTCCCTCATCATCGGTTATGCCAGAAACCCATCCTTGAAACAGCAGCTGTTCTCATACGCCATTTTGGGATTCGCTCTGTCTGAGGCTATGGGTCTGTTCTGTCTTATGATGGCCTTCCTGTTGCTCTTCGCCTTCTAAAGTGTCGCTCGTCTTGTTCGGTGCAAACGTGCGTGTGTGTGTGTTTGGACTGCAATCCGACAACATAAACAAACAGCATCTAACGGCTATAACAACAGCAACGATAAGTTTAGAGAACCAGCAACAAAACAAACGTTCGTTTTTCGATTATTAATGATAAATGAATGATAGCAAAAAAACATCATGTACTATCGTAATTATAAATAACAACAACAATACATATTCTATAATTTTGTTTTTAAAAAACAACCAAAAAAGTAGTAATCGCCTAAACAACACTAAAACGAGGAAGAACACACTTTTATTTAAGTTTAAAAAACAACAAAATGCTAATAAATAATTTTATTGGAAAAATCAAGGCGAAAATCACGCAAAGGAAGAACCCTTAGCTCGAAAAAATACACAGGACGAATTGTATTTTAATTTGTACAATCTCAAGAGCTAAATATTGCATTACACACACGCACATGAAAACTATATGCGCTCTGCACTTATTTGTATGCTAGGATTCTGCACGTGTCCATGCTCTCTCTCCCCCCAGCTTTGACAACAACAACTGCCAAGGCCGTAGGCAACACGTGCATTTAGCTTAGAACAACATCTAAATGAGGAAAGTGTACATTGGATATTTATGTGTGTGACATGCGTTTTGGCACTGCAGTTTTAATTTTAAGTGGCGCGTACTGAACGTTTTGTTTAGATATTGTTTTAAAGATCAACATTTTGTTGTAATGTAATGCAGTTAATTCCCTTTTATTGCCACACATAAAAACTATCAATTAAAAGTTATGCTAAGGTTTGAAAAAAGCTAAAACTAATAATTCGAAAGGCATTGGACCGAGAAAAAAAATAAAGGAGATCTGAATGTGCAAAACCAATATATTTGAGTTTCTAATGTTGGCCGTTTTAAACTTGTATGTAGCATTCAAAAAGGCGCCCTGATGCATGTCAACTATGAAAATGGCTCACAATATGGCCAGTATGTATTGGGCTCTGGCCGGACACCCTGTGGTCAGTATGGATTGGGCTCTGGTCACTCTAGCTAAAGGACTACCACTATTTAAAAAATTTTAAGTTTCAGTTGCCATTTTATTCAAATCATGGATCAACCTGTGTTTAATACTAATTGTGTGTACACAATCGCACCAAACTGCAGTATTCTTTTAAAAAAAAACCAGCTCTATGTCCAATGCGAGTTGTGCTCTGGTCACACTATGTAAAGCAGCCACCTGTGCATATAAGTCTAAAATTATTTAAATGTTTAAAAACATTGCTGTTTGGGTGAACATATTTTTTTGATCTCCTTGCTTAAAAGTGAATTTATTAAGACAATCATTTTTGAATAACCGCGAATTGAATTTTTTGTTACTTTATATACGAGTCACCTTGTGTTTCATTAAACATGTGATAGCTGCTTCTTATTACTTAGTTTGTTTTGATTATATGCTGTTGACCACGTTTTATTTAAAATAAATCAATAAAATAAATATCATGGACTTTGCCAAGAAAATACTTGGCAAATACGGTTGGAAGGAGGGCGATGGCTTGGGCAGAAACAATACAGGCATTGCTAAGCCGCTTAAAGCCAGTCTGAAATTTGATAATGCCGGTTTGGGCATGGACAGAGCCACAGAATTCAATGATCACTGGTGGGAACGTTGCTTTAATGAAGCAGCTAATAATGTAAGAGTGGATGTCCAAAATGGACAAGTTAGCACAGCGCGAAAGCAGGGACACGATGCTGTAGAAATCTCCACAAAGACCTATTCGGCCAAGAAGCTGAAGAAGGCCAAGGAGCAACAAGGAGGCGCTGCTATTTATAATCATTTTCTACAATCAGCTACACTCATGCAAACTGGTGGCGAGGTATCACATTCAGACAGCATTAAACCGGATGATATTGCAGTAACGACTATAAATGTGCTTACCGATGAGGAGTTATTTCGTGCCTGCGGAGGGCGCACTGCACACAAGGGAGCAAGGCACGGTCTCAAACTGAGTGGCAAATTGGCCAGACTGGAACAGCAAGAACGCGAGATGTTGGATAGATTACAGGCAACAAAAAGCGCAGCGAAGGAAGGCAATGAAAGAAAAGGAATAAATAAAAACAAAGATGAATTTTTGCAAAACGTCGAGATAGAAGACAACCTATTTCAAAACGAAGAATCGGTGGAAAAAACTGAAAAGTCTAAGAAGTCGAAAAAGAAACGGCATAATAACGAAAAATGTCCTGAGTCCGAACACGTTGCAATTGAAATCAAAAAATGCAAAAAGAAACGCCATACTAAGGATAGAAACCTCGATAGCGAGGAAGTCGTTCTACAACAAGAGAAAGAAGAAAGGCTTATTGAAGGACCTAAAGAGAATGAAGTTGATGTAACTGAAAAACCCAAGAAGAAAAAGAAGCGTCATGTTGTGGAGTGCCCCGAAGATGATGGCGAATACACAGAATCAAAAAAGAAGAAACGTAAACACAACAAATAACGATTGTTCAAATTTAGGGATAGAAATATATTTGAAATTTTTTAAAACTACATATGTATAAAATATGTATATTTTATAGTTATTCCTTAAAATAATATGCATTAATTTAACACCCACTCATTTCCTGGCCTTAGCTTTAATGCGTCTGGATTTGCCCATGCGCTTGTTCACTGAAGCGCCTGATTTAGCTCCTCGTTTACTATGTGCCAACTTGTTGGAGTCTAAACCGGCAGCAGACGATTTGGTATTGCGCTTGAGACCCTTCTTCTTGCCACCAAAACCAAACTTTTTGTTGCGTTGCTTACGTTTGTCTGCCGATTGCTTCTGCTTCGATTCAAGCGCTTTGGCGTCTTCTAAAAAGTCCAAGTTCTTCAATTTTCCCTTGCGGAACTTTTTCAGTTTGTCCAACATTTCCTTCTTCTCAGCTTCGCGTTGCACCTTGGTTTGCTTGGCCAGCATTTTGCCCATTTTACGTTGCTCACGTATTTGTTTAATGCGTTCCGATTTGGCCTGGCCCTGCTGCTTGGCCATTAGATTGGCGCGCACCTTCTGCATGTGCTCATCGGTTTTGGCCATTTCGGCGAAATAGTCGTCAGGACGACGTGTTACAACATTTAAGTCGTGCAACTTTTGAATGCCTTCGAGTACAGCAGACTGCGCCTGGCGATGGAAGAGCATTTCACGTTTGAAGTCATTCAGCACGGGATCTTCATCGGGCCGTACATAAGGTATCTTTGCGTTGCCTTTAAACTGATTGGCGCGCTTTTGTTCGTGTTTTTCCATTTGTACAGCCAATTCAGGCGCCAATGGGGCCAGTTCATTGACCATGTCCAGACGTTCTATCCAGGGCAGATCCAGTCGTATGGCCTCTGTTTTAGCCAGCAGTTTGGCCTGCAACAACACTATTAGTTAGGCACTCGAACAGAGTTTTTATGTATATGTCTTACCACATCATTAATGGCCACTCTTTGTTTTTTTAACTCCACATTTAGACCAGGTTTCAAATCTCCTCGTTCGAAGGCTGCTTGCAACTGTAGTATAACAATAACACATTATGCTTTTTATATATACGTAGTTTCAAATCATTACTTACCTCAGCATCGGAATTATCATCTGAGTCGAACTCCGAATCGGTTTCTTGCATTTCAAAGTCAGACATATTAATATTATAAAAAATAAGCAGCAATTTTGGAGATAAAAACAAATTCAACACGTGCGGCTTACTGCGGCTGACTGGATACAGGCTGCTTCAGGTTAGTGCGCTGCTTTACAGCACTGTTTCTTTTTTGTTTTTTTTCAGAAAGGTGGCAACTTCTGAATAATTCTCATTGAGTGGCAAATTTCAATATCGATAGTTTATGTATCGTAATGAGCTGTGCACAACTTTAAACAATTTGCCGCTTGTTTTGCCAATTGCTTTTATTCTACTATAATGTCTGTTAATCTTGCAAATATATATGTCGAATTGCTGCGCGGCTATTCGGAAAGTAATACCATAACTCTGGCAGCGCCACCCACGTATTTAAGCAACATTATTGGTGCACGTGAGGCAGGAAATAAAATTGTGCTATTTTACAAGGAGGATCGCAGCGGCGGTTCTACAAAAATTGATCAAAGAACTCCCACCAAAGTGTTTCTAAAATCGGACCGCAGCTCACCAAATTGCGATCTAGACTTGACAGGCAGTCCACTTAAAGACGACTGCATGGTCGAAACTATTGGTGATATCTCGTTGGACTTGCATATGGTCAGTTGCAATCCCTGGAAGCTAGAGGAAGAGTATCATCGTGGCGTGCCCGTGGATAAAGCGCGTGCCATTATATGCACGGAGCAGTTTCAATCTAATGAAGGTGTTGGATCTGTATGGTTTCTATGCGATGGCAAGGACTTTGAGCACACTCAGCTCTTGCAATATGAATTCAACGAAACTCACTTCTCGCGCGGCATACTCTGCTATACGGGAGTACTGCCTGCCCATATGGTTACCACGCAAAGATTGGTGCGGCAGCATAATGTGGCAGGGTGCTCTCTAATTGAAACCTATATCGAAAACTGCTATCAGATTAACCCAAATATGACACTACGCTGCTCTTGGTCCACATCTTCTGCAATACCGTTGCTTATCGACTTGAGCACTTGCGATGTGGCTTTGGCACAAACCTTTCGTGTCAGCGACTGCGGCCCCTTGACGCAGGACCTTATAAATCAACTGCGCATTTTGGTTTACATAAAAGAAGACATAGTCAACTTCTATAAGGATCAAGAGGCAGGTATTACACGTGACCCAGTTTATCGTTGTGGACGTGGAATTGACAGGAATGAGCTACGTGAGTCTATTAATAAGACCATGACTGAAGTTTCTGGTTTTACCGAACCTTATGCAAGTGGACATGCAGATTTTGATATTGAGGAAGTTGTGCAGCGCGCCAAGGTGAGGACACTGGCGGACCTGACAGACAAGTTATGGGATCTGCTCAAATGTAAGTTCTTATATATTTACACTATTCATTGCTTAATAGGTGTCTCATGTTCCCTAAAGGCTGTTCCAATTACAAGGACTTAAAAATGGCCTTTGACATGCTGTTTCAATGCGCTGCACGCTGTAATATTGTGGTATGTAATGAGCAATAATATTAAGCATAATTTAAAAAAAAAAAAATTGTTTTTTACGCTTAAAGAATACGCCCACAAATAAAAATCGCCTTGCCGAAATTATCAGAGAGCTGGTCAACCGTCGCCTGGCCATACCTTGCCTAAGCGGCACCGAACCTCTGGAGCTGCTCTTAGAAATAGGTCTCGAAAAATTATACAAAGATTATGAATTCATTTATACTGAAAGCAAAGTATGCAGCGCATGTCTTTTAAAGAACAGCGAAACAGACAATGGCGATGGTGATGCTGCAGCCGATAGTCAAAGTGCAGACTGTGTGGGCATGCCAAAGTTGCGCAAATCCCTGCATAATAATGTGCGTCCAGAACCCGCAGCAGTAGCCAGCACCCGCAAAACTCTTCTGCATCATAATGCCAACAGCGAGCAAGTGAGTGGAACAATGTATCAGAATGGCAACGTTAGCGGCTTCAAGAACAGCTATTTCGACGAACAGCACAGCTCGACCAAAATTGCTAAGCTCTTTCAAATACATTGCACATTGGAGCATCTGCTGATGATTCAGCTAAATCTAAATATTAGCAATAGTAAGAAAATGTAGTCCTTAAATAGAATTTTTAATTTATGTAGCGCTTTTCCAGTTTATAGTGATGTATGCGCTCAGCTGCTCAAAAAAAAGCCGCGTATTGTGGACAACATAGATGATGATTTATGCGATGTGCAGGATATTTATTTATCGGCGCACTATGTAAGGGAACACCTGGGTGGGAAGGAGCCCCATTCACGCCGTATCACTATGGTTTCATGCAATAAGTTTAGGGAGGTTAAGACGTGCTTCTACTTTAATTTGGAGAACATATGTCCGCCGGAGCTGGCCCATTGTTTTCAGTGTGATGGTAAGCGTAATAAGACAAAATAACTTTCTAACTAAAATTGTGGGGTTTCTTGCAGGACATTGCCTTATAGACAACCTTGAGTTATGTGAATGGCCGGCAGTTTGATTTCCATTAGACTGTTACATTGTTTATTTTTGTTTTCCTTTATGTGAGATCATAGATACTATATAGTCACACCTGCCAAGTTGGTTACCCTCATAAGTTGGCCGCCTCCTTTGACTTTTTTCAGCGAAACCAAAATATATTAGCCTAAATACTTAAATTTGTAACTGTCTAACTTGCGCCTCCATATCTTAAGCGATTTTAACATTTTGTCAATGCAATTTAACCCGTAAAAGTTGGCCACCTTAAAAATTTGCATTGTGATGCATGCAAAGCAATGTTATGTATGAAAATACGGAGGGTGCATTGTCGATTCATAAAAGTAATCCAAATCAATGGCTAAATTTACAACTGATCGAAATTGGTTGCAGTAAACTCGTTGCTTATAGAAATTAAATTTTTATGTTGAAAACAATCATCACTATGCAACAAAAAAAAATCCTATGTCTAAAACTTACCTTTTCCGGTTAATTTTGGGCCGCTGATTTCGAATCCGAAAACTATTTTATATTTTGTAGCCCATTTTACGAATTATCGCTATTTGAAAAAATTCGAGATTTCGAAAGTTGCGAAGTTGTCACGAGATCTATAATTTGAGCTTGAAATAGCGATATTTCGAAAACTGTTCTAGATAACTCAAAACGGTTTCCGGATTCGAAATCAGCGACCCAAATTGACCGGAAAAGGTATTTTGTAGTCATAGACCTTTCATTGAGGTCAAATTCGTTGCATCCATAATATAAAGCTAAAATTAAAGAAACAATTGAAAACCAATATAAAACTGCTATACCCTCAAAAGTTGGTCACCCGCATAAGTTGGCACCAATATTCTTGAACCGTGATTAGGGGTTAGGGTGCGGCTATTGCTTGGCGAGGTCTTTATTTAAGGTGGTTCCGATGTCGAGATTAAAACGAAGATAGTTTAAGTATCTAAGACCTAATGTAAGGTCATACATAATCGTTGTTATACGAATTGGGTGAGTGTATTAGCATTCAAGCTTGTTACATATATCGCTTCTTCTTTTTGACTGGCTTGATAGACTCGTCCAGTTGCCGCTGCTTTGCGTGCTCCTTTTCTGATCGGTGATACCTAAGCTAGCTAGTGCGCTCTCTACCTGATCCTTCCAATGAAGACATGGTCTGCCCCTTAGTTACCTCCCTTAAGCAACCGCATTGAAGACCAGATATCGCTTAACCCACTTTATTATGAAAGGAACTTGTGCCATTTTTGTTGGCGATGTGTGTCGCATTGGCTTCCATTTCATGTTACACTAAAAGTTCTCTTAAGTAGTCAATAAATCCATTAAATACTTATATATCATTTATTGAATTTAAATTTATATGCTACCATTTATTTACAGATAAGGAAATGGTCAAGGAGCGCACATATCACAGCTGGCTATATCGCAAACTGCGCTCGCTCAAGTAAATCTAGCAAAGAAGTTTTAGGCTTTTTTTTTTAATATCTGGAATAATGTGAATGTCATAAGAAGCGTTTTTAATTTGTAAAATATATTTGTCCCATGCCAGTGCATGTATGCAAATCTTTTTAATTGAACCGGAACCGAATCAATTGTTTTACAAGCTGATTTTCACACGTGATTGTTGGCCCTTTCACGTCTGCCTTGTCAACGCGTTTAAGGGCAAATGCAGAAATCATGTTAAGCGAATTCTTACAAGTTTTAAGCTACGGCAGAGGCTGTCTGTCGTTCGTCATTCGTCATTACACCAAAACCAAACACTGACTGAGCATAAGTCGGGCGTTAAAACTGCATCAATAACGCAGTGCGTATATGCACGATTGTACACTGCTATAGAAGAAGGGTGTTCAGTCTTAATGTTACTGCACTGCGATTTCCAAAACACAAGCAACCTGGCAACCATATCATTGGCTAAGGAACAAGCTATTGGCGCTTTAGGCGCCCAAGCGTATAGTAATACAAAAAATTGTAAAAGCACCTAAAATAACCAACAAATCGTGAACCAAATGCCAAGTGGAAATCGGGAATAAGAGCAAACCAGCGACATGGCGCAAGTATCCGTGAACGCTCCGATATGTTACAATCCAATTAGCGATATGCGCGCCACTTGCCAAGTCGTGTAATGCGCGCCCCGATTGATTTTCATGTCTCAGACGTGCGTTGAACGCGCTGCTGTACGGACGTGTTGGCGGCGTCTTTTTCAATTGGAATAACCACTGGATAATTGACACAGTGTCTGTGCGTGTGTGTGTGTGAGAGTTAAAGAGAGAGTAACGTGAGTCCTGTGCGCAGGATAACGCCCAACTTAGACGACGCGCCAGCTACGTTGTGATCTAGTAGATATATTCTTAAAAATTAAGTTTTACTAAATGCCAATTAACGCGTGTGTCTAATTAAATTATTACAATGGTATGTGTAAGAGTGTGGCACAATTTGTATTAATAATTGCTATAAATGGTTTAAGGAACAAGTTTAAAACTCTTAACATGCTTATGTATAGCATATGCAGCCATAAAAGTGCATTCTGCCAGGCAAAAGGATGTGGGCAAGGATTAAAACATAAAAGTGCCGAACCCAATATACGCAAAAACTTGTGAAGTGCTTAGTTCATTGGCTTTGAAGCCGCATAACAGCTAAAGAGTTGCTTCTGGCCCAAAATGAACACTTATAAAACTTATAAAAACAGTTTATTTCATTATCCTTTACTTAAGACATTTTGTCTAACTTGTTTAAAATTAATTTCTTTGTTCTACTCTTACTATTTTTCACCCACATTTTCGGTTTCTTGCGTTTTTTAAGCCTTTCTTTGGGTTCATCTAAATCTATTATATTTCAAATAATAAATGAAGCATGTCCTTGAATGTACTTACTTCTTTACTGTTAAGTACGTTTCCGTCATTGCATATTTAAAGAAAAAAAACCGTTGTTGCGCTATCTAAAACTTTAAAAGCGTTCGATGATCATGTAACCTTGTGACCGAATGATTTTTCAGCATATTTCAAATGAAACTCAAGGCATCTAGAGATTCCTCGCTGAACCCTTTATATGATTATCCTCAACCGTAGCTATTTAGCTGTTTCTTTGTCCTCTTAAATTTTTTGTTCGTTTTCTCTTTCTCTCTGTCTATAAACTAACTCGGCTCCTTGACTTATTCTTCAATCAACAGTCTTTTTACTTTATGATCTTCCGATTCTTTAATCAAGAATGTTCTTAAATATGCCGATTTTATCACCGTGTTGATTTCTCGATTTTTTCCCATCTTTGCAGTTCCTATGAGATTCTTGTGTCTAAAAGTGTCATGACACACTTTGCATTTGTTGTCCGTTATTTACTCATTTACACCAGTTCTTACTATTCTTACTCTCTGAAATCCTCTAGGGTCTCGAGTTCTTCTTTAAATTTGGCTATGCCTTTCTCACTATTACCCTAATCATTATGATATGGATGTCCTTGGCACGCGCCTCGATGTCGGAAAAGAATGATAAAGAAGGAAAGAATTATCCACCCTGCGCCTATAATGTCATGTGCACGTGCTCCCAATCCTCAACAGATTTGGGTATAGTCAAATGCAAGAATGTGCCTTTTCCTGCACTGCCGCGCATGGTAAACCAATCGAAGGTAAGTTATAATACGGCGAACAATTTTCTTTTTAAAGAAAACTAAAACGCTGACCCGTACTCCAGGTTTATATGCTGCACATGGAGAATACGGGTCTACGTGAGATCGAGCCCTATTTTCTGCAATCAACAGGTTTGTTTCGACTTAAGATCTATGGTAATCATCTAACGGAGATACCTGATGATGCCTTTACTGGCCTGGAGCATTCACTCTGGGAGCTAATACTGCCAAAAAATGATCTCGTCGAAATACCCTCAAAGTCGTTTCGGCATCTACAAAAACTGCAGACGCTAGATCTTGGCCATAATCACATAACGCACATAGAGCATGACGCGTTTCGTGGCCTAGAAAATTCGCTACAAACATTGATCATCCGCGATAATTGTATTTCTATGCTACCGCATCATAGCTTTTCCGGATTGCTGATACTGGAGACGTTGGATTTAAGTGGCAATAATCTGTACGAGATTGAACCAAATGTCTTTGTGGATGGCATGCCTAGGCTAACACGTTTACTGTTAACGGACAATATACTCTCCGAGATACCCTACGATGCGCTGGGTCCGCTCAAGAGCCTGCGCACCTTGGATATCTCCCACAACGTTATTTGGTCTCTGAGCGGAAATGAAACCTATGATATCAAGGCCAATACCAAGCTAAATTTGGACAATTTGCACTTGGAGTACAATTATATTGATGTGCTGCCGCCGAACTCGTTTAAATACTTTGATATTGTGAATAGAACTTTCTTTGACGGCAATCCCATTCACACGCTACGGGTAAGTCGAGGCATATATCATTTTTGTGTTTTGGATCAAAAAGTAATTTATAGCTAGACTAATAAGTTCAAAAGTTTCTTTCTTGAGCCATATCTTTTTTACAAAAGCTTCAAAAGGTATCAATCCCTGGCATAAATGTAACAAGAAAATTTATCTTTTGTGACGGGTTTTAGAAATTGAGGGATCTCATCAAGATCCAAGCCTGTTTTGCTAACGTTTTTTCCATTTTGTTCTTAGACCTTTGGCAAACCTCAGACTTTATACTAATCTTAATAGCAAAGGGTCAAAGGAAAAGAAACGGAGTACACTTATATTGTATTTGGTCTTAAATTTGGTACACAGATGTTTTCCAACTAAAAATTTGCAGTCATTTTTGGAAGACGACTCTGTCTGTTAAAATATTTTAGGCAGATCTGCGCCAATTTGTGTCTCGGTTTTACATTTTGTCGGAAGCCAAGTACCGGTAACAGTGTTGAGATACTTTATGACGACATCCAAGCTGATCAGATCCAGCACTCTTACTAAGAGGGAGCTCGTACAACGTCGATCATGGTCAGCGAATGTTAGACCAGATATAAGATGATTTCCCGTCATTATAAAGTCAGTCTACACCGAGGTATCGAGGGCAATGAAATGGCGGATGAGATGGCCAAGACCAATATGGGAAGAAGCCGAATACACGGACCACTTCTGTGTTACTGTCCGGCCTTTGCGAGGACACGGATGCGCATTTTGGGAAGTGACTCACTCAACATGAGCTAGGTGTACACTCTCCTCTTACGTGGGGGAGTCTTCAAGACTTCCTATGGGAATCGGGAGGATTGTGTCAATAGGGAGCCTCTATTGCAAGCCTACTCAGTTTTCGCATTATTTCTCTTATTCAAGTGTCCTTTCTCTCATTTAACGTACATTTTCGGGCATATCACAATGGGCAACCCTCTCTGATGAGACATCGCACCTACCACAAATCTAATCTCTAATTTAATCTAAGCTGATCAGAGATGCGTTTTAAAAGCTTAACACAACCTATAGGTTTGCTGGAGCAAAACGAGCAGCTTATAGGCCATTATCGCCCGATAGGAATATTGAGGAAACTAATATTGAATGGAAACTCAAGGAAACATAAAAAAACGTGACCGTTAGTGCAGTTCTTCTGGCACTCCTTGTTCACGATATTATACCGACTATAAGAAGGGCGATGTTTGTACCCTAACTAGGTAGCCATTTTGTAGTAGAATGTGTCGATCACAGAGACGGAGAGATAGAGAGTGCTGCATTATCTGCTATATTAATATAACTTTTTAACATCATTTTTATGCTTTCGAGCAGGAAGATGCTTTTAAGCCTGCACGCATACGCGAGATTTATATGCGCTATTGTGGACTGACCAATATATCGCCTGTGGCCTTTGATAGTCTGGTGAACAGCCTGCAAATTTTGGACTTGTCGGGCAATAACTTAACCAAACTACATCACAAGCTCTTTAACAATTTCGATGTCTTGAGGTGAGTACACTGGCATGATTTTCTCTGTGTCCTCTATGTTAATCCGATTGTCAGCACCCAATATGCAACATGCACGTGCCCCTATAGGGCTTCGATACTATATGGGCTAAGTGTGTGACCTCGTTTTCTTGGCAGAACAAAGAGTATAGCAAAGAATTAAAAAACCATGCTAAAAATAAGAACAGTTAACGAACCACCCTTATGTTTATATAGAGTAATCAGCATGCGCGACAACAAGATCAAAATACAGAAGCCCACGGAAACATTTAATGCGATGCACTATACACTGCTCAAGCTGGATCTAAGTGGGGATCGCAACGATCCTACCAATCTCCAAACACTGCGAAAGTAAGTTATACGCACTAACACCCTCCCTTACCCACCCATACCCTAGCAAACTATTTTGTATTTATTTGTAAAAAGTATGACCAGAATGCGAAACATGCGATCGCTGTCCATGTCACGTATGGGCTCTACCTCCTTGGGTTCTGAAGACTTCAAGGACTTTGGCGTTGAACTGGAAGATTTGCAAATAACACGTGCCGGTCTCTCCGGCATACAGTCGCATGCTTTCAAATATGTGCGGGGTCTTAAAAAACTGGACTTTAGCGAGAACGGCATTTCGAGCATAGAGAATGATGCCTTCAATGAGGTATGGCTTACGACATTTACAGCTAGCAAACATGTTTTCTAATGTTTTTTGTTTTACTTGCAGATTGGTCACTCGCTCATCGCTCTGAAAATATCGCATGGCTATTCGGGCAGCGCTTTGCCCGCCGAAGCTCTCCGCCATTTGACCTCACTGCAGGAGCTGGATTTCAGCAACAACCATATTAGCACCATGAGCGATACCAGCTTTCATTTTCTAAAGAATTTGCGTTTGTTGGAACTGCACGATAATCGCATAGAGCAAGTGTTGAAGGGCACTTTCCAGGGTGATATACACTCCAAGCTGCAGGAGATTTCATTGCGTTTCAATCATATGACGCAGGTATCACAGCATACGTTCTTCGATCTGGAAGCGCTACGCAAGTTGCAGCTGGATGACAACAAAATCGATAAAATAGAGCGCAGAGCTTTCATGAATCTGGATGAATTGGAATATCTGAGCTTGCGCGGCAACAAGCTTAACAGTTTGGCAGAGGAATCGTTCCAGAATTTACCCAAGCTGGAATGGCTGGACATGGCCTTTAATAATCTGCCCAACTTTAACTTTGATTACTTTGATCAAGTGGGTACCTTGTCCAATTTGAATGTGAATGTCAGTCACAATCAGATCAGACAACTTATGTACAATAGCTCCTGGAGTGGACGCAATGAGCACGGTAAGCGCATCATTTTAGCGATCAGTTATCCTCACGCTTCTTATATAAAACTCTTGCTACAGGCGGCATGTATAACTCCAACATCAAAATACTGGATCTATCACACAACAATATATCTTTCATACATCCCGGCTATTTCCGTCCTGCCGAGATCTCTCTGACACATTTGCATTTGGGCTACAACTCATTGGTGGTAGGTCTCAAACATAGCAAACTGTACTCGATCGCCGTTTAACCCACTTGCTTCCATAGAACACCACCCGCGATGTCTTTGGAAACATGCCGCATTTGCAGTGGCTAGATCTAAGTTACAATTGGATACATGAGTTGGATTTTGATGCGTTTAAGAACACACAAAGACTGCAGCTCATCTACTTTGCTCACAACTATTTGAGTGATATACCGCAGGATGTGTTTAAGCCGGTTCAAAATTTACGCATTGTGGATTTCTCGTACAATCATTTGCGTGGTCTACCCGATAATCTATTCTACAACGGCGGTATGGAAAAGTGCGTATTCATATGTGCCCTTACCCCATTTGGTATTAATTTATTATTTTCTTTCAGATTGGATGTCTCGCACAATATGCTTTTAAAGATACCATCCTCATCTTTGTCCAGCTTGGCTGCACTCACGCTCTGCGAGCTACATCTGTCCAACAATTTTATCTCTACCATACACAGCATGGATCTATCCAATAAGTTTAGGGTAAGAATCTTATAGTGGACACCCGTTTTTCTGATAATACAAAAAAAGCTACAATTTCTCGTCAGAACAATAGTAAGGATAGAAAGACGGTAATGCTCTTTGAATCCATTGAAAATATATAACAAACAAAGATTTTTGCAAATACGAAGTTGTTGTGCACCGATGATGTGAGTTAAGATAATGTTCTCATCGAACTCTATGCAGAAGCTTTCCTTTGCTTTGGCTTGAGCTTGTCGCTTGGTGTTTGGGGTTTTGAGGACTTCGCCCCTGGATGCAGCGTTTAGCTGACCTCTGGCTTCAGAAAAACATCGATTCTGACTTGATAATAGCGTTCAACTAGGATTTTGGGATTTCTAGACTATAGAAGTGTCTCTCGGGCTCAAATTATTTGCTGTTTTTTTTAGCAGCAGCTGCATAGTATACTTGTTTTTCTGAGTTCTTACATTCATCATATGGCTTTGGCTTGTCTTCTTTTTTTAACTAGACATGGGCGTTCGCCTGGTACGTATATTTCCTTTTTCTGTACCTTGAACTATTTTTTGGGTTTTTGTACATATTTCATTGGGCGATAAACTGGCTTTTATGTGTATAGAATTTGCATCTTGCTGACTGACCATAACAAGCCGCTATGGGGCTACGGCCCCCGGTGTATCTCCAGGCGCCATATCAAATCTTTTATGGATAGGTCCCAAAATCTACACACAACCCTGTTAGAAAATAGGGGAGACTTTTCTGTAGCTAAACAGTGAGCACCACGTGGAGGTTGTGCGTCAACTTAATTAGATAGAGACAGGGAGCTGTACACCAGAACTCGGGGACCTAAAGAATTTACATTTTTAACTTAAAATCAGGAATTCAAACCGTAATCGTTATCCAAAACAACCGATTGAATTTTGACTGAATGGTTTTTTCAGAAAAACTAATAACCGTTAACCATAAAATTTTTCTGAAATAGCCCAATTGAAACCGATATATTTATACCGGTACGGTTTCGGTGTTTTTCTTTGCAAGCTTACATATTTTTTATGTTGTGCTTTATATTCCATCATTTTGTGAAGCCTTATCATCGCTCTGAGACGCCAGACTGACTTTTGACTTTCTGACTTTTTATAGGCAACATTTATAACTTTCGAAGGAGTAAAGATATTTTCAAAATCTAAAATGCATGTAACATAGAATTCCTTAAGCTTCTGCGATACAATGAGATTGTTGCGTGTATGGACTGCATACTAATTACGCTGCTGATGCTATAAAAAGTGAAATACTAGGCAACACAATCTGTTTCTCGCTCCCACTTCCTTTTTTGTAGTACTCTCTAGAGTGGGATCTTTGGCCGTTTCATCGAGTCGACTTGCTGAAAAGCTACCATTCCCAAGACAGTGCATACTTGTGCTTAGTTTTTGCTCTTTAACTTTCTTAATTTTACCTACGAGCGAGTCGGTCTAATTACACGTACTTGCCGAGCGAAGCGGACATTTATTTATATATTTTCTGATATTATGTATCTATTATGTAATTTATTAATATAATTATTGTTACAGTCGCTGCGTTATCTGGACATCTCCTACAATTATTTACTGCGCATCGATGATGCCGTTTTTGCCACCATGCCTAAGTTGGCCGTGCTCGATCTTTCCCACAATCGTGATCTTAAGGTCATGGATAAGAGTTTCATGGGTTTAGAGAATTCGCTCATAAAGCTGGGTCTGGAAAATGTATCGCTTAGCACAGTGCCGGAAATACGTTTGAAATATCTGCGTGAGTTGCGTTTGGGTTATAATGAGCTACCCTCAATACCGCAGGAACTCGCCTACAATATGAGCAATCTACGCATGCTGGATTTATCCAACAATGATCTGACCAATGTGCCACTGATGACGCAGCATCTGCCACTATTGCGGTAAGATTAGCTATTTTTTTATGTGGCCACATATTGTATGTTAAGCTCTGTGTTGTTCAAATTACAGCCGTCTCATGCTCTCGGGCAATCCAATAACCTCTTTGAACAACAACAGCTTTGATGGCGTCAATGAGGATCTCGAAATGTTGGATATATCCAATTTCCGTTTGCATTATTTCGAGTACGGCTGCCTGGACTCGCTGCCTCATCTGCGCTCACTCAAGCTGACTGCTTACTCACATCTAGAGCACTTTAATATACCACACTTGCTGCGCCATCATCATAATATAAGAGAACTTTGGATTGAGGCACCACATCCGTTTACGCGCATTGTCAAGAAGGGTTCGGGTCCTACACAGGAAATGCAGACCGTACAATTAGGCATGCCAACGGATCTACAACGTGAAATGGAGGGTCATTTGCCTGCCAAGCTGACCAATTTAACGTTTAGTGGACCACAGTTTACCAATCTGCATGAGCGCATATTGCGGGTGGGTATTGGTGATGCTCACTTTTCGACGTAACTATACTAATCTTGCCACGCCTCCAGGGCATGCGTTCGCCTTATCTGTATATGCAACTGTTTAACACTTCGTTACAAGCGCTGCCAAATAACTTCTTCAAGAATATGGGCCGTGTGCGCAATATTTCGCTGGATATACGTTACAATAATAACTATTTAAAGAAGATACCAAATCCGAATACGGGCACAGTGCCACATCTGCCGAACAGCGTTTTCCTGGTCGATCTGAAGATGTCACATACAGATCTGAATTGCGACTGCGACTTGGGGTAAGTGATTTTGTTAGTTAAAAATTTTACGCAACAATTTCAAGTATTTCATTATTTAAAGCTGGGTCGAGTTCTGGCAACGTAAACGCCGGCAGTATATATGCTCCGCGCAGACCTGGACCGATTCGGTCTTCCGCACATTCATGGACTCACCCTGCCAGGTGTATGGACGCCATAATTGCGATGATCATGACGATGACCTGCGCGAAACGCATTGTGATAACAAAGGCGGACAGCAGCTAATGGAAGTGCGTAAAACAAACAGTTGGCGGCACACCTTGTTTTTTTTTTCGTATAAATTTAACATCAACTTTTTGCAGACACTGAAGTCCGACTTGGAATGCGGCTGGGACAATGCGGCTTGCCATGAGAACGTGATTGTCGTTGTGGCAGTGTGTTTGGCATTCATCTTTTGGATGTGACTTTTGCACTTTGCATATAAGACGTCCACCGACTTTTACGATATTCTAGAGAAAGTCTACGGCCGGCAGGTCATATAAGTTTGTTAGTGCCTAGTACATGAACAGTGCCGCCGTTAAAATTTTAAGCGTGATGAGACTTTTGATATTTCTTACCTCTCTTTTGAATTTTGTTAGTTCCTCTTTTGAACTTTGTAGCCCAGCGAACAACTTGCATCCCAGATTTTTGTAAGCTCCAAAGTTTTAGAGTCCTTGGTAACGCCTTATATGTAGTACTCCTCAACAATTTGCAGACATGCTTCACAAATCTCTAGATGACTTTGGCTTAAGTTTTTTTTGAGTGTTTGCTTGAAAAATCTATGGGTTAAAAGAGTTGTTTCGAAGAGATTTTTGGCGCATTGCTGTTTGTAACCATATCCATTACTATATTGTACACATTTTGTAAATCCCATATTAGCCATTTAACCCACTTTTTTCTTTTCTTATTATATAACCATTTAATCTAACTTAAGTTAAGGTCACATCGCTGCTTAAATAATTCCAATTAAAAGTCTGTAAAATGTTTCATAAACATGAAAATAAATATTTACTGTAGGTTAAATGTCATTTATTTTAATTGTTTGGTCTGTCTATATAAACAGTTCAGTGAGTTAAACTTTACTCGAATCACATTCAACAATAAATATTGTATGTAAAACTTTCGACTTTATTATAAGCACTCGTACTAGCAAAAGCCAAAAGTACAACAACAGCAACAACAATTATGCCCGCATCAGCAAACAATTTTAAACTTTGGCTTAAAGTTGTTAACCTTGTTTTTATAACCAAAGAAAGACTATTTGAGTTTTAGCATAAAGTTTGGAACGCTCATAGTAAAAAATCTTTAAAATTGTAAGCTAGATTTTAATAGTAATAGCTGCAACGCTTAAAAGCCAACATTCATGATAAATATTCAAAATTGATGCCACTTGATTTAGAAGTTTTTGAACCATGGTTGAACGCAAATAAGATTTCAGCCGTTTTAGAGTCGAAAAACTTCGCTCATTTGCAAGGCTGCAGTTCTTCAGCAGGTTTAGGCGCTCACTCTGTCCAGAGCCTCTACTCTAAAATACTGTGACACTGGGACATGGCGGTATTTTGCTCCAGCTAAACACGCATTCTCAAGGTTTAAAAAGGATCACTAAATTCAATTTCCCTAGCTGAGTCCCTAACCATACAGACAGTATGTTTGACTTATTACCCTTTACTTATGGAAGTACAATTTCGCCATTAACTGAGAGAAATGACGAGAAACTATACGAAGAATGGAAAATTTAAACTGGCTAAAAAGATAAGAGGAATCTATGAGATGAAGAATTAGTTTATTTAATTAGAGAAGGCTATTTTATAAGGCGAATTCTATCAGGATAAGAAGGCAAGCGGATGTTTCGATCCCAATTTAAGTTGCGAAGCGCAGAGTGAATTGCTTTTAAACTGATTCAATCAAATCCTGATAGAGGCAATATTCATCGAGTGAGTGTAAACAAGTTTCGTCGTATAGGGGCTATCAAACTCTATGGACCAACGTTTAATAAATGCTAGAACCCCTCTAGCTTTGTTAACAATATTGGAACAGTGGAAATACGTTCAAGAAAAAAGCAACCTAACGAGTAATTAACAATTTGAGGATTATTTTGATATAATGTCATAACCTTACATTTGGCATTGGTAAGAAATAGCTTATTAACATTAAACCTCATTTGCATGATATCTTAATCCTTCTGAAGACGTAAATACATGTCATTATCAGAAACTCTCATACAAAGCTTAGCATCATCCGCATACATACATAAGTATACGAGAAGAACAGATGACCTGAGGAAGCTCATTGACGAATAAGACAAAAAGGATAGAATCTAGATGGCTGCCCTGAGGTACAAGACAACTTAATAAAAAAAAAATTTTATGCAGACAGATGGAACGGTGTCCGACTGTGGAAAACCATGTACCCATTTCTCCCATGAAAATCGAATTTCTGTGCTAATTTTCTTATCGAGGTTTTGAGGCGTATGGGCTTAATAACGGTAACTGTGCTACGGGGGTATGGGGGGATGATTCGGAAAAAGGTCAACATTCTTAAGTTTATAAGCCCAACAAAAGTCTATTAGAGAGTCTAGAATATTAACATTTCTATACAAAGTGAAATTCTGTAAAAAATTGGAACTTTATTATCTTTACCTCTTAAAGTTTTATCCGATCTTGATAATTTTTACGCAACATATGCACCATATCAGTTTGCATAACTGTGCCAAATTTCAATTGGATAGCTTTTATGGTGTGGGTGTAAACCGCGCAAATCTTTCGCGGGGGAACGGGGTAACGTATCGACATGAATCGATAAACTTGCACTTTTCGTGGAAAATGCGCATCTTTTGGTATTTTTTTTGCTCTAACTCTTAGTCTAGGACATGGCTATATCGACTCGACTATTGCTCCTGATAATTTTTGCCCATGTAACATTGCACAAACTTATAATACCCTTTTACACTTTGTGTACAGGGTATAATAACTGACAATTCGCAATTTCAGAAATTTCGAAGCTGTGTTAAGATTTCTCGAAAGATTTCTAATTTGTGAGCTTCTACTGTATTGTAATTACTTAAATAATCGATTTATCTTCAGTAGTTCCAACAGTGTGCTCATAATGCTATAATAATTTTAAATTTTTAATCCCTGAATCCTCCTATCTACACCACTGGGCTACATTGAACTTTAAGCCCACATCTTGCCAAGGCCGTTTTTAGTTTTTGTAATCAGTTTTTTTTCTTCTTTTTGGCAGTTTTATTGAGCTAAAAGTACTTTGTGATATATGTTGGAAAGCAGGAAGTGCACGTATACGGTTTTTTGCCCACCACCGTAGTGGGCCACTAGTGGGTCTAGAGCTCGCTAAAGTTCAAATGGGGCAGCAACAATCTCATCAGCTTCGCGTTTATGCACTTTTCCAATGCCAGTGGCTGTTGTGGGTGCCTCCGAGCGACCGCAGTAGAGTAACTATGTGGATAGGTGAGATTGTGTAAGTGAGCGTAATATATGTATGTGGTTGCTGGCAGTTGGGGGCTTACCTGTTTGCCAATTAAATTTTCAAAACGTGGCCGCACAAAGCTCCAGGCGCCCATATTGCGATGCTCCTCCTGGCTCCAGACGTAAGCTATGCATTTGGATGGGCGCAAGAGAAAAAGTTGGATAAGCTTGAAAAGTTGTCCAAAGCAAGTTAATTCATAAAACTTACTCTGTGCATTGCCGTACTGTGCTAGCTGTGCCTGCAGCTCCTGCACGGGGAAAGGACTCAAGGATTCAAGGCGCACAATGGCTGTATCAAAGGCCTGGCGCTTGGTACGCTCCTCGTCGAGGTTATAGTAATGCTTGCCGCTGCATATGATGATTTTGCGCACCTGCTCCGCTTGCACGCTTGTGTCACCTGCACAACCAGAAGATTAGCTGCTTATTAAGAAATTAATACGTGCACGTGTACGCACCCAGGACATTGAGGAAGAGCGTGCCTGACTGGAAGTCTTCATGTGTGGATGTGGCTGCGGGTAGACGCAGTAGCGTCTTGGGTGCCACCACCACCAATGGCTTGCGGAAATTGCGTGCTAGCTGGCGTCGCAGTACATGGAAGTATTGTGCCGGAGTGGTTGGGTTAACAATGTGCAGGTTGACGCGGTCGCCATCGGGTGCCGTCTCCTTAGAGTCGCTGAGCTGCAGATAGCGTTCCAAGCGGCAGGAGCTGTGCTCTGAGGCTGTTCCATCATAGCCATGAGGTAGCAGCATGACCAAGGCATTGGACTCCATCCATTTGGCTGTTGGTTAAAACTTGAATTAGCATAGTTGGAAAACTCAGGTCGCAAGAGAGACGAATAGTGTTCAGGGCTAAATTTTATCATTGAGCGAACTGAAATTGGTTCCGAAACCTGTGATATCCCTTAAAAGTAAAGCGGATCCGATAACGATTATAGTCCGTTGTTGCATAACGTTACATATGTATATGTATGTGTGTATAGTGTATACCCAGTCGGACTTGAAGTACTTCTATACATACATATTACAGTACCTCTCTATAGGAATGAAAAAGAACGTTGTTTCCGATAGTCTTCGGGTTGCATGGTAAAGGTACTTCTTGGAGCAGGGAACTTTTCATGTATCGCTGCTTTTTAGCCTTATGTCGTAAAGAGCAAGAAAGGTTATTTCCGATTGGGTTCGGCTTGCATGCTAACCGTACTTCTTGGAAAAGGAAAGTTTTCATGTATCGCTGCTTTTTAGCCTTCTATCGTAGTGAGCAAGGAAGGCTATTTCTGATCAGGTTCGGCTTGCATGCTAAACGTACTTCTTAGAGAATATATCATGCATCACTGCTTTTTATTTTTAGATTAGGTGTAAAAATCAACGTAGTTCCATTGATCATGCTTCTATTTACCATTCTGTCATAGAGAAAAAGAATGTACTCAGTATTTCACAGTAAATAGAAGCGTTTTTTTTGGGAACTACGTTTCACAAAGTCCGAATGGGTCTATACTATAGTGTATTTATATGTAGTACTTTATATATCCATCTATGATCTCTTGTTAGAAAGAGCTTATAATCGTTAGTTTTGATTTTTCTGAAGAAAAGTGATAGAAAGTACATTGAAAAAGTAAAAAGAAAATGTGAATTCTACTTTCCAAGAGCTGGTGGAGATTTTCATCAAATGTTGTTGGTAAGCTACTACAATTACTAGAGGCCAGCCCGAACTGGCTAGCTCGAAATAAATCCATGACTACCTTCTGATTAACTTTTGTGAATGTCTTTTGCTACAACGTTACTTACTCTCTCCGGAGGCAATAAAAGTATCTATGATGATTTGTGCGCCATTGGCAAAGTCGCCAAATTGTGCCTCCCATATGATCAGATTCTGTGGGTTGTCAATGGCCATGCCATACTCAAAGCCCAGCACTGCTTCCTCTGACAATATGCTATGTGCCACCTCCAGCTTGCCACCAAGACCACCCTCCAGTCCGTTTAGTGGTATAAACATGTCATTTGTTTTCTGATCCACCAACATGGCATGACGATGTGAGAAAGTAGCACGACCCACATCTTCGCCACTAAGGCGCACATTATGGCCCTGATACATGAGGCTGCCTATGGCAAAGGCTTCAGCGGTGGACCAGTCAATTTTGACACCAGCTTCCAGCTTTTTCAGACGCGCTGTGACATGCATCTTTTGCAGATGGGGATGAATGTTCTGTAACGAGCCGGCTTAGTAAGGATTTGTTGCAGTGTTTAAAAGGAAAACGTACAAAATCCGACGGATAGGTTACACTTTGCTTGCCAATATAGTGCAGCAGCCCATAATCCAGTCCCGTATCCCAGTAGGTCAGCTCGTGAGCTGGAGCCAATTGCATGCCGGACCATTGCTGCTCGAAAAACGACGGAGTTGGCTGATAGTTGGGCGCCAGCGCCAGCTCCTCACCCAAATATGCCATATACGTTTCACGCATCTGCTTGGCACGCTCGGCGCTTAGTATGCCCTGTTCGGCCAAGCTTGCGGCATACAAATCCGGCACAGATTGGCGTTGATGCACTATTTGATAGACCAAAGGATTTGTAAAAGTAGGATCATCCAACTCGTTGTGACCCCAGCGCCTGAAGCAGTTAAGGTCAATGAAAACATCTTTGCGGAATTCACGTTGATAGCGGAAAGCCAGATTGGTAACACGGGCCAATGCCTCCGGATCATCACCATTCACATGGAACACAGGTGCTTGTATGGACTTGGCTAGATCCGAAGCATAAGCTGTCGAGCGTCCACGTTCACCGGGCGTGGTGAAGCCCACCTGATTGTTTACAATCAAATGCAGGCTGCCACCCACCTCAAAGTGTGGCACATAGGCCATGTTCAGGCACTCCTGGTTAATGCCCTGACCGGTGAAGGCAGCATCTCCATGCAATATGACATTCAGCACATGCTGGCCAAAGGGCTGCGTTGGAGTGGCCGTGCCAAAGGCGCCATCGCCCAAGCTTTGCTGCTTAGAGCGCGCCTTGCCCATGGCGACAGGATTGGCGGCCTTTGAGCGTTAAACGAACAGAGTTTGTAAAATTGATTCAACTTATTGTAATTGGCTTTCTGGGGAGCTTACCTCCAAATGCGAGGGATTGCGCACCATGCTAAAGTTGATGTTCTTGTCCAAAACTTGCAACTGTTCGGAAACATCTGCGGAAGTTAAGACGCAGACATTGATTTAATTACGCATACGCCGCATGTGCCGTGAAAAACTTTACTTACGGAAGTGACTTATGACGTCCGACATGGCCTCGATGCCATCGGCAAACTCCGATGCTCCGCTTAGCTTGCGAAAAACTTTTGCCGGTCTCATGTTGAATAGAGCTGCCTGCAGTGGAGTCCGACCACGATGTGGCATGGCCAGCACAATATGCGCTATGTCGGCTACAAGTAGTGTGTATAATGTTGTAGTTATTGTTAGTGCACGTTTGAGGGAGCAAAGTTTTTTGGCCAAAACAGATTAAGAGTTAAATAACCGTGTGCAGTGGATATAAAACGATGCTCTGAAAATAAGTACAGTTAAGCAAACTTTTGCACTCTTTGCTTTGAATATTCTTGAGTTTAGGACCCTATGACGTCATGGTTCATAAAACGGTATCTCGAGGTTAAACGAATTATTGGCAACTTATGTTCGATCTTAGGATATGGATAACCTGTTTCGAAGCCTCAATATGTGTCTCATTGTAAGCCGACAAAATTGAAAGGGTTCAAAAACAAAGCCTAGTCTTTGCGCTATGAAACCTTAAAGGCGTTATTGAGGCTGAAACAAGAAAAGCGTTTTTCATGTTATGCGATTCTCTCGACTCACTCTATCTCTCTCTCTCGCTGTATTGTGTATATGAGAAAAGCCTGACAATGTACAAAAGTTGCTGTAAATCCATCCATTTTGAGTTTCTGTCGTGCACACTAATCGCATTAGACCCACTGCCACGCCCAAGCCATGCCCAACGACTTACCTTGTACACTGTCGCGCAGGAGCTGCCAAAAAAAGGCCATCATAGATTCGGCACCCTCGCCGCCATAACGTTTGACAGTCGGAAATTTAAGCGCCATAAAATTATCCCAAGCCTGCGACTTAATTAGCAGCTCGGCAATTTCACAACGAGCTGCAGCGTTCAGCTCACGCTCAGGCAATGACTCAAAGTGCAATGCCAGCCATTCTCGTTCCTCCAGATTCTGTGGATTAAGCGCTACCATCAATGTACCACACAGACTACATCCCGCTTACCTCAACATATGAGAACTCGGCGCTCGACGTGTTACTACAGTAAATGCCACGCAAGAGCTGCTCCAGCTGTGCCACGTTTTGTGCCTCAACCGCTGATGCTGCATTTAAGAGCCCAGCGGTGCGTACTGCTTCATGTGTCTGTAGTCCATAAAATGCAGGATTTAATTCCTGCAGCTCACTGGTCATGCCCAAGAAGAAGCAGCAGCAGAGGCAGAAAAAGACAATACACAAAGTTAACCAGGTGAAAGGAAGTACATAAAATGTGCAACTTGGTGACCTTACCTGTTTGCTGCTTTGATGCTAATGGGATTTACGGCTGCCAATTTGTGTCCATGTTGGCGATAGGCTTCCACCCAGCGAAAGACATTGGCCTGTTCGTTGCGCGACTTGAGCACCTCCTGAGGCACTGTGTGCCAAGAGAGAAACACACACACACACAAAAGACAAGATAAATTTCAGTTAGTTATAAATAATTTAAAAAAGGATTCTCGCACATTTCGACATTGTTTGCCATATCTCAGATGTAGCCTTTGAATTTATTGTCCTTTTACTTTTATGTCTGGCATTTACTTTCAAGGGTTTCAACTGGCTTTCTTCTTCTTATAAGCATATGAAAAATTGCCATGGCCATTTTTATTGTTTCATTTTATTTTTGGCCATTTTATTGACAACTTGGACCTATGTATGTATATGGTTTAGGTGTTTATGTGCCAACACAGTTAAAATGTTATCGGGTTTGCGGATTTATTGTGTAGCTGGCAATAAATATAAAGCTGTACGGCGATTTGAGCTCACTTTTTCCTTTGGAAGAGCACTTTTTGGCATTAAAACTTAATTTGATTAAAAATGTTTTTCGATGCTTTGACATTGCATGGTTCATACATCAATTTGTTGAATTTTGCTAAGAACTGTAACTCTACGCAGAGTTTGGCAGAGTTAAAGTTCAAGGACCTGTTTGAGAAGGACAAAGTTTCTATACATTTTTCTTAAGGTGCGGGTAAACAAAGGATGATCGATAGCTCCGACATTTTGGCTGTTCATAAAACCCATTGTATAATATCCTTTCAATGTTAGTACATATCTGATTTAAGAGGATTAATTTGTCAAAGATAGATATGCCACAGGGTATCAAACAGAGCAACACAAGCAGCATCACATGTACACTGTCTTGAAAATAGTCGCTTTTCAGCAAAATTTTTGAATGTTTTTACGGTCCAGGATTCCCACAACCAGTAAACCCACAAAAATATCGCTGAATCGAATCGAAAGCGATATTATTGAAAAAAAAGAACCGAAAGAAAGCCGTTTACCGGATCAGTAGTAACGGTATTACCATAATCGTACCCGAATCCATATAAGTTTCGGTTTGAGTCCCTGAACTGCCATTTCAAGAATCGATGTTCAAGCTCGTTAAAAAAATATCGAAAGTTTCATATCTTTAATAACACTGTGCAATAAATTTGTCCTCAACGAAAGGCATTAAGCTAAAACATACATTTTTCGGTAAATTTGGTGTCGCTGATTTAGAATCCGGATACCGTTTTGGATATTCTAATTCGATACATCGAGTGATGTCAGCTAATTTCATGTTAATCGAGAACCTTAGTACCGATCGAGATGAATTATAACTTGAATTTAAGGTGTTTAAGTGTCGCTTCAATGGTGCTCTATCTTATCTCGATTGTGAATGACAGGGCAATGAATTCAAAGAAATGTATTTAGAATAAAAATATTTTTTGATTTTATTGCCTTGTAACTCGCAATTAAATAGAGTTAGACCAAAACCATCTGTGACACATTAAACCAATATTTCATTACCTTCAAACTAAATAATAGTTAATCTAGATCGGTGGTAATGTTCCCGATTAACATGTGATTAACTGATGGCGATATTTCGAAAACTCCGTAAGATTTTTGGCCCTGCGTTTGCAACGACTACAGGTTACGATGGAGTGGAGCTCTATGACGACATTGACATAGTCAAAAGATTTAAGATCCAGTGGCTCCGCTGCCTAGGTGATATTGTGCGTATGCATCAAGAAGCTCCTGCGAGAAAGGTCTTCTATCTTCAATGAGGAGAGCTTTACATCAGGCCGTAACCCTGTAACGAGTCGTTATGGCCAGTTAAGAAGACGATATTTCGAAAACACTACTAGATAATTCAAAACGGTTTTCGAATTCAACAACAGCAATCCCATTGTTATTTCTTTTTCGGAAATTCAATAATATTTTCCATTTTGCCATTTTTTCGATATTGTTTGCAAACAAAAACGTCAAAATATGGATAAGCCAAATAACATCCACAATTACAGTTCGATTCGCAGGAATAGAATTCGAATTCGGACTTATGGAAACTATCCGTAATGTAGGTCTTATGTCTTCTATTTGTATGCGTTAAATAGCGCTTAGCTGAATGAGCATCCTCACGGGAAGGGTATAGAACACCAGTGCAAACAGAAGAGCATGTTGAATGATGAATTATATTTGCGGCAAATATTTTTCAACTCGAACGTGCAAATATTACTTTAACTCTAGCTACGGTAAAAGGATGTCAGGAGCATTGCAACAGCAGAAGTATAATGGAGCATTGACAGTTATGTTGCAGCAGATTGATAGTGAACTGCAAGCGGCTTAAGGCATGACATGAGCGACCCTGCATACAAATATCTGTTTGATTGTGTTGTCAAGTGAGCTGAGCGATGCCACAGAAAACACAGACACATACTTCATAGTAGTCGCCTTGGCTGCTCTACTCGTCGGCAGTCTGGGCACCTCCAATGTGGGTGGAGTCCCGCAGCCGCGGGTGCATTTGAGTACAAATAAGTAGCGCCCTTCAAGTACTTTGTGCATACCGCTCTGTTCCTTGCAGGTAACCGAGTCCCGGCGAGATGGCAAGAACGGTGGCAAACTTCCTAGAGGACTTGAGTTTGATTTGGGACATCCGCCCGTGGGTGAGTAGGATGCATGGACAAATGGAATTCTATCCCACGATCTTGTGCCCACAATACACTTGGTCTAGGATATTAAGCTTGCGAAGAGTGAATAAAGGATTAGCTATGTGCTGACTGTAATGTTTGCGGCGCTTCAGAGAGTTTCGTGGCAGCTGTGGTTTAGACTCAAAGGCGAGAAGTGTCTTTACACGTAGTGGCGCTGCTCCTAGCAAACCGGCTGCTGGAACCCAAAAAACGGAAGAGATTTGGGCAGTCCTAGGGCAAAACCAAGGTTGAAGTGAGATTGCCCATTTGGCCCTTATGGAAATTGGATAATTTATACTAGTAAAAATATATGCGATATGGAACACTATATTCTTATATAGAATACCATATGACAGCGAGTTGACAATACACTCCATAAGATCGTAGATTGACGATGTGTATCGAACACCGTAAGATTAAGCCACATTTTTGTAAAAACAAGCTCCGGTGTAGGTATGGTATTTAAAGACGCGATATATGAAAATCTAGCTGTGGACTTCATGATTTCTCCTCGAGAAGTAATACTTAGGGGTCGTACATTGAGAGGAAGACGGACGGACGCTGGCAGGTTTGGTAGGAGAAGACGATAAGTCGACGGACAGGAAGGGTTACTACCCGGACCAACAGATCGGTACAAGGTGGATTGTGATAAGTGGCGTGAAGTGGAGGGCTAATGACACGAATGTCGTAGTCCAGCTTATCTAAGCGTACATTCAGATCTGCGATGATGTACAAGAGACAAGCAACCCTTCTTCACAAAGTAATATTTAGCGACCCTCCTGCGGGAAGTGGTGCTCTAGAGTAGCAAGTCAATTTTAAGAGCATAGGCATTGTCGTGTCACCTAGTATCCTTAGAGGATTTTCATCTCCCATGGCGTATGTATGGAAAGAAAACACAAACACATTCGCATACTTACACACAAACATAGCAAGGGATCAAAACACAAAAGCACTAAAATGCAAAGAGCAAATGTTGTGACTGGGTAGAGCCGGAGTTTAAAAAGCTCCACAATCAGGTGCACTAGCTCTCCGGTTTTCAATGGCAAAAGTGTCGTGTAAGTGTGTGTGTATGTATGTGTGTGCGTGTGTGTGTGTGTGTGTGTGTGTGTGTGTGTGTGTGTGTGTGTGTGTGTGTAAATGAGTGTCGGCTTGCATGCAATGCATGGAACAACTTGTTAATGAGATCTCGGTTATCATGGCATGCCTTCCTTGTGTTCAATTTTGACAGGTTTCCATGGTCATGGTAGACATTTTGGTGCCTGTCTTTTGTCTTATGACATATTGATGTACTCATTGATGTTGTGTTTGCGTATGCATGTGTGTGTGTGTGTGCGTGTGTAGTAGCTCAAGTTAATTCTTGCCCCTAAAGCTGAAACTTCAGCTGACCAAGTCGCATGAAATTGATGCCTTTGTTTTTGCCAAGCAGTTCAGTATTCAAGTCATTGCACAGTGGCCGAAATGTTCAAGCCACCGTAAGAACATTTGTTTATATACGGATATAAAAGAACAATGCAGTAGATATTGTTTTGAAACAATAGCGAAAATGCAGCGTAGTTGTTGCATGTTATCGGTTATATGCAAAATATTTTGTACAAGGGATACACCACCTCATGTGGTGAGCGGATTAGAGAATACCACCTCAACAGATCAAAGCTTGTCGTATGAGGCGACTAACAATGACACTGGGTTCTTTGGAGACCAGTAGAGCTACACCAGGCCTTAAAGGGGTTGTGCGCAGGGTTTGAGACCCACCACGTAAATCCACAATTCCAATGAAAGAATGTATTTACAGCAGGCCGTAACCCGATAACGGGTTGTTATGGCCAGAAGAAGATAATCGGTTTAAGTATCCTTTTTTTTTTAAACAATGGTTACTTTTTGTTCCTAAGTTAAACTAGCTGAGCTATTCCGAAAGCACTTTTTCCTACTCCATTATTGTAAAATAAGCAAAATGCACTATTGAAAAATGTCAAATGTTAAACAGTGCTGGAAAGTTCGCATGTAACGTATAACATTTGTAACAGCTCACATTGGGCCCAATCGCCAAATTTTTGGCACAAAGTCCAAAATTTAGTGGAAATAAAATTAAATTTTAATATATCATTTTTATACAATATAATCGCTTTTATTGCAACCCTGAAATTTTTATCGAACTGCAAAGTTTTTTTATATCCTGTACACAAAGTGAATTTTGCAGCTTACACCCACACTATTAAACCATCCGATGGAAACTTGGCATAGTTATGTACACTGTTACTGCGTATGTGTGGTTCAAAAATGAACAAGATCGGATGCCAAGTTCAAAAGACATAGGTAATAAAGTGCAAATTTTAGACAATTCATTCTACTGAATCAGCCCCCTACCAACTGCAACAAAATTTCATTATTTATGGATATGCTAATATTTAAGCTAAGCTAGGCTAGGCTTATAAACAATGCATTTTTCAAAATTAAGACACGTATACGCAAGGCAATATGGGCGGTAAGGGTCTGGAATCAACCAAAACTTTGTGCAAATATTATGCGTTGTCTAATTATCATATATACCAAATTTTGGCTCTGTAATATAATTATTGTACTTTATGCCAAAAAATTGGTGATTGGGCGAAGTGTGCAGCTGATCGATTGCATATAGTATGTGAGATTTGCAAATAAGCGATCTTCATATCAGAGAGTATCAAAGTAATTAAGTGGAATCCTTGGCCGTTACATTGAGTCGATTTGCTGACAAAGCGATCATTCTTAAAACAATGCGCGTTGTTTTTGCGCTTTCTCTGTCTTTTTTTTTTACTACGAGTGAGTCGAACTAACAGAGACAGCAACACAAGCAGCATCCATTTCACTCTATAAGTTACATACTATTTGCTTCATACAAAGAACAATTTTTGAAAATGGCAAGTAAAATGCATTGAAACTAACTTCTTTTTATATATACTCTATTTATGAAGAAAATACTGAGGAAAATCGCAAATAAAAAAAAAACAAGAAACTAAGCTTAACTAACTTAACGTTAAACTTTGTGGGGTATTCGTACTCAGCAAAAACATAACAATCGGACATTTGCAAAATTGACTTTTCTGAACCTAGATTTTGCAGCTCGACCACTGTGCGTTTCGTGTTATAATTAGGAGATTTCGATGTAAGAGAATTCGAGCCATTAATGCATATGTAGTAAGCTGCACTTTCTGTCCAAAAACCACTTTTATTTTCATAAAAATAACAACTTAATCAGTGCACATGTTTAATCTTCATGCTATATAGACGTATTGCTATAATATTTCATAGTGTTTATCAGATTTCAAGTTAATGGCTTGATAATAGAAACACACACAAACAAAAGATTAGAAAAGCACTTGAAGTAGCTGAAAGTTGAGCAAAATATTCCACCAGAGAACGACCAACTGTGTATCTTGATCCCTCTCTCTTATAGGCAGCATAAACAAATCTCTGAGAAACATGAGCTCCACATGTATGTAATAAAGACCCCTTTAAGCTAAGCCAAAAGCGCAAATGCATTACTTCTTCCAATTTTTGTTTCTTGAATAATAACGGGTTTTTTTTTTACTTAACACATAAATCTATTTGTTTTTGTCGATTTCCCTAATTTGGTATGTTTTATATATAGAGCAAATCTGGTTTTTCGTAACTAAATGGGGATTTTTTAAATCTAATGTAAACTTTTCCAAAAAAATCTAATATTTCAAATTTTGACCGACATTTACCGCATTTGTTCATGAAAAAAGGTTATATATTAATAGTTTATTTCGAAAGTAAATTTAAATTAGAGTCGAGGGTTCAAACATGAAAATCGATGAAGAATTACCCGAGTTATGAGTTCAAATAAAAAATACTAAAAATATTTTCGCCTGCAAAATACCCTGTCCGATACATAATAAGTGTCTTAAACTCAAAACCCATTTTATTTTTAGATTTTACCAACCTCCAAATACTAACTGTAAAAATTTCATGACAATCCGATCATTAGTTTTTAAGTTAAAGCATGAGTTCCCCATTATTTTTTTTTTGTTTTCCATTTAACAGGCGATGTGTTGCTCTGTTACTTTATATTTTAATTCATAAGATAATCAATTTTTGGACCTATTTGCTTAAAAAATTCTCGTTTGACTCGGAATTGAATTTGCTTTCAAAATTAAATATAAAAATATAAGCCTCTGATTTTAAAATCTGCTGCAAATTTTTGAGATTAAATTGAGAAATCTCCACTAAGTGTCAGAAAACCATCCTTACATTGGGAAAGATGCATTGTTTCCCGTTCTAAAACATGTTATATTACGAGAATCGATAGAAAAATGGGAGAGCAAAAAAAACCGTTAATTGTCTATAAAAAAAATGGGAGGGTTCCTCAGAAAAAAGTAAATTGTTTTGAGTTCTTCTCTCTCTCTCACCAGATCTAAAACCTACACTGTATTATTTGTCAGGTGTATTTCGGTTCTAAGTTAGAAAATTTTGGAAGTCTTGGAAAACTATACAGATTTTTTTTTTTAATGATCTAGAATAGGGCACTTTGAAAGTTCCGAGTTACTGTAGCATCGTGTTATTCTGTGCAATTTAAAATATACCTGCTATCAAAAAAGTTCAAGTAATGTTTACTATAGAAAATTAAATCCTGGTCAGTAATAATATTGTATTTTGCAGCAACTGGAAATGAAAACCGATTGTGTTCCTTTATATTTTGTGACACATTACTATTTTTTGTTAACGCTTAACTTAATACTCTGCAGCTGACAAAATAGCCACGCCCACATACACATAAATACATAGACTATGATTTTCATATGTAAATAAACAATGTTGGTTTCTCGCAACTAATTATAAAATTGGGCGTGAGTTTAATGCAAAAATTGCCTCATGTGCAGCGGAAATTCAAGTAGATATTGTTGTTTTGTGCAGCAACTGGAAATGCAAACTGTTTGTGTTCCTTTATCCTTGGTGACCTGCTTCTGTCCTACACCTGACAAAGCAGTTTCGCCCACATACGCATACAAACACTATGATGTTCATATGGTAATTATAAAAATGGGCGTGACTTTTATGCAAAATTGCCGTGTGTGGGCTCTGTTCTGCATCAATGGATACTATGATATCCAAAGTACCTTGTTTGCTGTTCACCAGATGCAGAGTTGAAACAGTCACTGCCCACAGTTTGGGTCTATTTATATACAGTTCTGAGATGCTGTCCAGAATGAGACTTCTATGCTGTGCTGATTTTAAAGCCAGTCTGTCTTTCTCCTTTCCAAAACCGTAAAAAAATTGACATGAAGCACCTAATAACGCTTGTTTAAGCGTGGCACTGCAGAGTTGTTAGAGAAATTCATATTTTTTTTATGAATAACTAGACTAGAAACTTAGGATATTACTGATTTAAAAGAGTTTCGATTTGATTTCAAAATGTGTTCGCAATTTAAAACAAACGCACATCTAACGGTTCAAATGCATCAATTTAATAAGGGTTTTTGCTTTGAGTAAATTGCAATTTGCGTTGAGAGAAGCGCCTTTAAATGTTAGAAGTGTATCAACATTAATAATTTGTTTCCAAATGTTCTGAAATATATATAAAACTAGCAGGACCCGCTCGCTTCACTGCGCATTGGTAAAGCAGTCAATAAATTCATTATATAATTTAATTCTTCCCGTTCCCATTCCTCTACCTCTACCTCTATAAACACATTTAGTATGTTTTATATGGAAAATCATTGTTGCAATATTTCCGGAACCCCTAAGTCGATTTTGTCCAAACTTAGATAAGAACACTTTCCAACATAATGGGAAGCTATCCTCAAAATTTCATCAAAATCTGTCCAGTTGTTTTTGAGGAGAAGAGTCACAAAGAATTGGCAGTCATTTTATATATATATAGGCTAGCTGAACACGCGCGCTCCGCTGCGCATCGATAAAGCCGTCATTAAATTCATTATATGAATTAATTCTTCCCGTTCCTATTCTCTCTTCTTTATACTAAGTCAAGCTTTTGATATTGATACCAATATCTTTATATCCTCTAACTTTATTTCTACCTCTATTTCTGCCTCTATTTCTAACTCTATTTCTACCACTATTTCTACCTCTGCCACTACCTCAATTCAAAATAATTCTAAATCCTAGTCAAAGTTAATGCTTGGCTACTATATAAGTAGAAACACATTTAGTATGTTTTATACGGAAAATCGTCGATATCTTTGGCGTCATCTATTGGAATTCGTCCAAACTTAACAAAAACCTTATCCCTAATACTATCTGCAGTGTGTAAAAATTTGGTTGAAATCGGTTCACGCGTTTTCGAGTTTAGCGAGCACATCCCTTTTTGAGGCTCAATTTTTCATTTTATTCAATTTAAAAACTTGGCAATCAATATTTGTTGTAATTATCACGAACTAGTTCCCTTAAACTAACATTTTCAGTTAACTTTCAATTGAATAGCTAAATCATATAGCCGTCAAAGGAAAAAGCCGTTTCTACTGCGAGTGTAAAGAAGCTTTGAGTCAGCTTTTCTTTCTCATTTTGTTGCTCTTTTTGTTGTTGTTATTGTTAGCTGGTGGTCGGTCAGCTGCTTGAGCTACTTAAGTGAGCGATTGAGGCTTGACTTGTTCTTGTTCTTGTAATTGCTCTTGATCTCTGTGTATTATTGATAAGCCGTATGACAGCAGCTGGCGAGTGGTTCAAAGCAAGTGCTCAATGTTTGCTTTCATAGTAGCCACGACACAAGACAAGACACTTTCCATGACAGTTCACTTTTTGTTGTTTTTGTTGTTTGTTTATGTTCACTATTTGTATCTTTGTTTGTGTTTTCGTTCTTTGCTAAACTGTTTCATAGAGCAAAACAACTTCAACAGTTCTTATCAAATTTATATGATTGTTATCTCTTTAGAATTGAAGTCTTGGCAACAAGTTAGATTTATTGAAAACACTTTAATCATAATCCATTTGTGGCAGCTGCCTACCTTGATAGACGCGTCTTGCGGCCGGTGGGCGGTAGCCCCACACGCCCCTTTCACTATGATAGGCGCGTTGTAGGCGTGTCTGTGCGCTCAACAAACTTGCGAATTTATTTTCCGAGTGTGCGACAAAACGCAGCATTTTTCAAATATGTTTTGTTTGTATTTTTAGCCGCACTTTATGGAAAATCTCGCGCTGCACGCTTACCGCTTGCGTGTAAGTTCAAAATAATAATGAGCAGTTCATTCAGTTCATTGTTGAATGGGACCCCCAATGAGTTCACTGCTGATAAAGAATTAAACTCTCTTTAAAATTGATCGCTCTCTTGCATGCTTTCTCTTCTCTGGCCCTTTTTATTGTAGCATACTTTTGGGCGGGCATATAAAAGTTTGAGCTTTTAGTTGATTGAGTGATGTGGCATGCGAGCTTTTTTGGATCACACTCAAAGAAGCTTTTTTGAAAAGAACTCAAATTGAGAATGTTAATAGATAGTAACCATTAACCCATTGATTCCCATTGGCAACTTAAGTTGCTAACCGATGTGCCGCATAATTATGGGTTCTGAGAGTGAGAAAAACGAATACTAACAGTGCAAAATATTAAAGAATGTAGAATAACGATTCTATTTTGGCGTAGCTGCATTTCGTGAGTCTATGCACGTGCTCAGTATAAGCAACTGAATGTGGAGCAAATTGTTAAAACAAAGAAAGTTCCGGGAACTAATGGGTTAATATCATGTGTCACCCTACCCTAGACACAATATTCGATTAAAATTCGTACGATAATAGCATCGTAACGATCCACTTTTGCAGCGATCCCACGGTAGAAATAATAATCTTATTATAACATCTAATAAAAGATATAATTCCGATATAATTAACATTACTTAAAAGTGATATACTTTTTGAATTAATATTACACGTTGCTACAAAATAACAAATAAATTTAAAGTACTTCTGAAGTGACCTATTGTATTTAGTTGTAGGTCTAGTCTAGATCATAAAAACCTTGTTTTCCTCAAACATCTCCAAATTCTAAATTTACCGTTAAATAACCATTATTTCGTACTTAGACGCACTCATTCATTTGTTACTCAGTCGACTATCACTCGATTTCACTTTTCAAAACCGTCAACTTTTTCGGGTCGAAGGATTGTTCCTTGAATGTTATAATATCTGCTATGAAGAAATGCTTTAACCTGCGTTATTCAAGTGTTAACATTTTTGGTGAATTGACTCAAAACAGTGTAATTGATACAAATCTGTTGTCCAAATGTTCTTTGGGTTTTGTAGAAGACCTGAAAAACTATCGATAGTTTTAAAAGAAGGATTCAATTCTTTCAATAGTTCACCCCATCTATCATATGTGGAATAAATTGGTAACTATTTTGAGAGGCACCGACTTCGAGTGAGCAAACCTTGGGTTCATTCCATTATGGTTCCGTCTTCATTCCTTAGTGCACAGCTACGCAGAGGTTGTCCCTTAATGCCACTTGTTCTCTTTCAGATGGATCAGCTCTTTCTAGAAATTAGACGAAGAATTTGTTGTTTACTGTTGACTATACATAGCTATTAATAGGCATATGCTACATAGATAACAGAATACTGATTCGCATACTAATGTATGGTTTTCATTGGTGGCACTGTACTGGTTGAAAATCGTTATAATTCTTACAATTTTGTCTTTTAAATAAAAAAGCTTGAAGAAAACTAAGTATTTCCAAAAGTAGCAAAAAAAAACAAAAACGTTTATCTGTAAGTTCTAACACAATGTATATAATGTATAATAAAAAACTCAAAGGGAAATTGTAGTCTAAGTTCAAAGAAAATTTTGAATATATGTGAGTTGTAATATAAGATTCAATGGGAAATTTCTAAGGAGTTGTGGCAAACGACCTGTGGGGACTTTGCAAAGTTCATTAAATGGATTTCGGCCAAATTCCGTTGGGTTCTCTATTTTCACAAAGTTTCGCTGCCTGACGAAATCATCTACATTATTTTTCATTCATAAAAAGGTAAATTGTAGCGGAAATGCCTTGGCGACATTAATGGCTCATCGTATATAATTGTGATGAGTATTTTTTGAAGCCTTGCTATTTGGACATACAAAATGGACGCGTCATGAGCGATGATTAACTGTAATGTTAATATGATTCACAAAATGTAATGTGGCTAAAGTCAACAAATAGCCCAAAGATAAGGTACAGTAACAACAAGAAGTACTACAGTTCCACTCCCTAGAGCAAACGAGACCGAGATAGAGATAGAGAGATAGAGTTCAGGAGCAACGAGCGCAAAGCTAAAATAAACAACAATTCGAAATAGGCAACAACAAATGTTTTGGTATGCGATTTGGTAACACGCAACTTGCACAACACAAAGACCAGACCACAAAATGTTAACTTAGAGCCCTATAAGAATGCGTTATCAGTGCGTGAGCCGAGTGATAAGATAAGCTGGGCACTGATATCACAATACCGTTTCACAATCGAAGCTAAAGGCAACAGGTGAACTAATGGCCAAGTTTTGGCAACGCCCCGACTTTAGTCTTATTTGAGCGTGGCGCAGTGTCGAACGTATTTTCTGCCTTAAAGAAAATCAACGAAATTGGTAAAGTGAAAAGTTATAAGTGCAAACAAAGATGATAACAGCAAACGCTGATAAGCGACTCATGAGCATTTGATGATGTCATCAAGTGAAAATTTGCAGTTTTCTAGTGAAAATTTAAAATCTATACACAAATTTATTGTTTTTCAGTGTGCTTACTTAAGGGTTTAATAAAATTGCCATTTTTCCTGTGTTATTTTGCAGTGCGTCACAAAACGAAACCAACGATCCCATTTTAATTTACAATCTCCCCGAAAACCAATCTATATAGTGCCATACACAAGTGAAAATGCGCTTTAAATTGTTTTTGGCCTGCATGCTGGCCTGCGGCTTTATGGCCTATGTCATAGCCAACGAGAACTTTTCCGCAGAATTCGAAGATCCGATTATCAATGCTGCAGCTGGCGCGAAAAAGCCTTCAAGAGATGTGGAATTTATCGAACCACAGCCAACGCAGTTGGTGCAAAAGACAACGCCTAAAACGACCACAACTACAACCAAGAAAGCTCCAACAGTGCCTGCAAAAGTAGCACCTAAGCCTAATCCAGCTGGGCAGAAAATGGTGGCAGTGCCTGTGGCACCAGCCAGTCGTGGCACAGATGATATTCTAACAGTGGCGGGTCTAAAACCACAGCCCAAATTGGGTGCTCTGGTTATGCCACTCGATTATCTGGGCGAGCTTTATGATGTGGACTCCAGTGGCTACAATTGGGGTAAGTGTAACGGCTTGTGCTCCACTTGGTTGATTCAGCGATATATTACTCATACGCCGCGTATATCTTATCGTCTGATGTTTAGTTTACTCGTTTACCACTATTTGCTCGATAACTTGTTCGGCTTTTGGTGACACGGTCATATAGACAGGTGTGTGTTGTAAGCCGATTTGTGCGTATGTGTTTATGTATTATATATGCTTTGATAAGATAAAAGCCGCACATTGAGGCATTAACTGCTAACGGGTTTTAGCATTCTGTTCGTTATTGCAACAACAACAACAACAAGTATGAGTGAATCTTTAGTTGTCCATTTATGTTTTACCTATATAATAACTTGGTATATAAATGGTTCATGATTCATTTTACAATAAGTGATAGCCAAGAGCTGTAAAGAAAACCTGATACAACAGGGCTCATGATATATTTGGAGTGCATATGTGTCATAGTTTTGGAAATTCGATTCTGAGAAGAGATAAACAGAACAAAGAAGCGTCTATAATGAACAAGTTTGATTAATAGATTACCTGCATGCCGTTATCTTATCTGTTAGAAGGATGGAAGTGGCTGTATTGACACTCAGCCTTAAAGCTGCATATTTTTTGGTAATAACCTATATGCACAAAGGCTGGATAGTAGAGCACATAGTTTCCGGGTTCCAGATCAACTAAATGCCGTTTTATTTCGATTTTCAATTCGTTTTACAGAATCTACAGCTCTGTTCATTAAATTAGTTACAATAAACTTTGACAAAGAACTTAAATAGACTTAATTCGAGAAATCGAATTCTAAATATCTCAATTTACCGTTTATTATTATGATTTGCCGCAATTGCTTCAAAAATCAAGCTAAAACCGAGAACCGATTCTGCGATTAAGCTTAAGAATCGGACTCAATTAGATCATTGTTCTAAACGGTAAACTTTTTTAAAGTCATGTTAGTTTTTCTCGACTTAAAAACTCTTTTAACTATTTATATTCGTGTCTTAGGTACGAAATTATCGAGTTTTTATGGCAATCTAACTATGTCAATTTTCTTTGTTGAGTGCATGATGCAATAAACAAAGGTGTGCTCACTTTCAGTATGTGTCTCTTTAAATTGTTGCCAATTAAGTCTACGTCTGATAGTATTGGTGAATGAACGTCGTTGGGCGCATTGTCAACGCATAGCTGAGCTTTTGAGCTTTCACTCACACAAATTTTGGCAACTGAAAATACTGAGAGTGAGCACACCTTTGTTTATTCCATCATGATTGAGTGCACACCGCGCTTTGAACTGCTGAAAGCTGAGCTTTCTACTTTTATTCGTCATTCTGCTGCTCTCAGAGAATGCACATCATACTTTGAACTAAAAGCTGAGCTTTCGTTTTAAATAGGTCCTTTCGTTGGATCTCATCGACTCTTAACAGTCTGTTATTTTATTACAATCAATCCGAATCTGAATTTTTCAAATTATGAGTGCTAATTTTGCGTAAAATGATCCTTGTGCATGAGAATATGAATGAATATAAGAGCAAAATTTGAAAGAATAATTATAACTTTGAAAGTCTCGTTCTCTCAGAATGAGTTCGCTTAGCTTTTAGGAAAACATTTATACCAAATCGACTGCGACGAATCTGCAGTAACACATATACTACTATTATTTCTATACTCTTATTTCAATGCATCTATGTGTTTCTGTTCAAGTTTTATGACATGCATCGAATAACAAGTGCAATTTCCAATTCGAGAGTATTGCAAATTCACTACAATTTCTTAGTTTTTATTATTTGTTTTATGAATAACAAAAATTTTCACGCTGCTAGAACTAATAATGCACATTTTATTGCCATAAACATCAAATATTTGCTAAAAGTGCATAATCAAAATAAACATATTTCAACATAAAGCGATAAACTTGTCTCATCAAAAAGGGCTATTTGCATAAATCCAACTAATTAATAAGGTTTATTTGGAACACCTGTATAGTTGGTGAGCGAAGCGAGCAGTGGCCTAAGTCTCCTGTAGATGTAAATGGATTTTCATTTGGATTGAACATCGATATATTTATACTTTATTTTTTATTGCATCAAAATTTCGTTAACATTGATTGCAGATGGCAATTTCCAATGTAAAGCCGATTTAGATGATCGCTTCTACAAAGCAAATGTGTTAGTAATTTCGCTGGTAATACAAAATTCTCTATTAATTTCCAATTGCCATTTTTCAATAAGTAAAAAGAAGAATCATAACTGTTTAAAATTTTTGCTTTTTTTATTACATATTATTACAAATTTTACAAATCAATTCTATATTCTATACTATATCGAGTTTTCCTTGGGAACGTTAAGTCTTTTACTAGATGGCGGGGCACCATCAGCGTCATTACACACATTTCACTTTAGTTTGTCACAATGTTGTCATTATGCACTCATCGATATACGCTGTTCATATTCGGCAATGCGCAATCTAACGGGAACTACCAAGCTAAGATCCTCCATCATGGTATGGCGTTGCGGTCGTAAGGATGCATTTGTATTTGAGTTTTGACGTGCTATGGTAGCGCGTGACTTTTCCATAGAGGGCTTGCGGCGCAATGTGGAGCCATGTGAACTCTTGCGTAGCACCGAACTAGTGGGCGGTTTGGCGCTGGGCGTGGCAAAGTGCTGCTGTGGCACGCAGAGACTAGGGCTGGCTGTTGTAGGTGTTGCTGCTGCTGCTGTCAGTGGCAGCGTGGCGCTCAATCGTTTGGGCTTTGGGGGCGGCAATTGCTGGCTGTTGTTGTTGTTGTTGGTGGTGGTGGCATGACCCAGCTGGCGGCTGGCACGCAGCAGCGATATAAACCTGTTGTTGCCATTTTGTTGGTTGTGCATATATGATGACTCGAATGTGTTGGTCAGTTTGTTAAAGAAATTGATTTTGTCACTGACGCTGCTGGAATTGTGCGCCAAGCTGACATTGGCCTCATCCTGCTCATCCTCTGTTGTAAATGTGGCATTCAGAGCTGAGCTCTGCTCTGTGGAGTTATCGATTGGTGTGTTCAAATTCTGCATGAAACGATTTTGCATGCTTTTGGCTGGCGTTGTGGCTGGCTGCACATCCTCTGTGGAGCCACTATTGCGCTTGGACATTTCCAGCACTTTTTCGCGCAGCTCCATGGACCAACGCTTCTGCGCCGTATGCAGTCGGGGACGCAGTTCTGGCAATGCGGCGGACGTTTGTGCGGAGGCCTGTTTATAGGGCTCCAATATGCCTTTGGGGGTTTCGGGTGCACTCAGTGCTACACATAGCTCGCTGGTGTAACTTGGTGTGGCAGCAGCGGGTTTGTTGATTCGCAGCGGCGTTGATGTAGTGGGCGGCATGTCTTCGTCAATGTCCATTTCGATTTCGTTGAGAAAGGAACACGCTGACGAGGGCATTTTGTAGTTATAGAATTGAAAATTGAACGAGCTGATGCTCATGATGTTGATGATGATGTGGTTGCTTTGGTTTCTGATGAACTACTGTTGTACCCGCTGCCAGAACGCACCACTTTTATAGGCGCAACAAAGGCGGCTGTTGCGGGCAGGTACCTGCGGTTGCCTGGATGGGCAGGCAGCTGCTCAGCGACCATGATTTACCTTTGTTGGAGGGATACGCGTTATGGCTTGGAACAGGTAGTTTAGCTGCAACTGTTGTAAATCGTCAGCGTCAGTTATTTTGTGGTTGACAGCGATTTTGTTAAATATACGCTTGGATTTACGAAAGCCTTGTAATTAACTTTAGCGCTATAACAGCAGATTTCAAACTTATTTCGACGCAAATTCTAGAAGACTTATTCTACACCGAAGCGTACTTACGGCGCTCCGCTATTACATAGTTCAGATGAACTACGAAGATCAGGATCTGTTTCGCACATTCGTTCTCTTGAAACACAGTGCAAATCGCAAACGAGCCGCTCTTGAGATGCATCCACGATTCATTTGGTGTTGCCCTTTTGACTACCTTTCTTTAAGCTTCCGTCCCTTTTATGCTCTTTCTACTTCTCTTCTTCTAGCATGTCGTGTCGTGATTTTGAGCTTTCGCTCAGAAAAACTTTGGCAACTGAATGAAAAAAAGTGAGCACACCTTGGTTTTATTTCATCATAATCCAGAAGTTGTTGCTGATTTTGTCTTTCATATATTGTTCTTTCGCAGTTTCCGCCATAAACATGTAGAACATTTGTGTACTTTTATACTTAAATTGTATAAATTCTCTTAAATCGTTGTTTTAGGGTTGTGTTTAGGCAGCAGTAGATATTCCCAATAACTCGACAGTTATAACATATTCATTAGCTCTTTGGTCCAAATTATCCAGGATGTAGAAGCCAAAAATTGGAGAAAGTATTGCCACACTAAAGGAATCTTCTGAGCTGCATAAATCACTTTCAGCAACTTTTTTCCAGCTTGTGAATTGAAGAAAACGTAGTTAAATTTTCAAAGTTTAAATAATAATGATAATGTAAAACATATTTAGACCGAAAAATTTATAATGGAAAACTATATGTTATACATATTTATGGTTTCCATGCATGATTTTTGCCAATGAACGCTAGAAACAACTTAACCTAAAACTTTCATTCGATTTCCATGAATTTAAAATACATGATTGTTAGTACAACGTTTTGACTTCAACTTTTAAAAACCCGCAGCTCTAAGTACCTAACTTTTGATTCTGCGAATTTGGAAACAGAAATTCGAAAAAATTGACAAACACCAATTCCGTTGAAATCATGTCAAGCACGCGAATTTTGCGTACTTTCCAGATTAATTTATGCCGTGCACAGTTAGAGGGCACACGGAGGGCCATAAATCGTGCAACTGTACCACACGCAGTAATCCGGACGCGTTGTGCACAAATGCCCGAAAATTTGCAATAATTCAATGGTAATGCATATTTTATGATACCTCAGATGTTCGCAGGTATGCCTAAAGCCCAGAAGGTGCCAAAAGGATTAGTGAGCTGAGCAATTTATGTGCCGAGCCCAGGTCCCGAGCATTGATTCATAAATAGATTAAAAACTGATGCATTGTGCGACAGCTGCGTTTAGCAACCGTAAAAACAAAGAACTGTCGCTGACAGTGGAGTGTTTTATGGTTTAAGTTTGGGTATGGAATTAGTTACCACTTGACAGCTGTGCAGCTAAACTATGTATTGAATAGAAATGCAACAGCATTAACTGTAATTTAATTGCACGGAATGCAACATTAATTAAAATGTCAATTCATATAAAAGCCAATCATTCATAAGCACTTGATAAAGAAGAGCTTTGCACTAATGGTTAAAAAATTACATATTAATTGCTGTTAGGATTATGAGCGCCATGCAAGTTGATGGCGTTGCCACATGTCGCTGGTCATTACGGGTAATTGGCATGTTTAACAGTATTAAAGTGCAATTAATTAACGTGCTTTGCATTATTGATGGATTCAAGGGTATTTGCGTGAATGATGATGGTCAAGTTGATTGCTTTGAGGGTTTTTCTTGTAAATGGAGCGGAAATCGTGTGCGAACTAGAGCGTGCTGGACATGTAAGCGTGCTGATTCTGTAAATTTCAAAAGGTTCTGATGTTTTTGATTTGCCCGCTGCTGATATCTAAACGCACATAAATGTAGTTTAGGATTAAGTTAAGCTCCTGAAGAGTTTCGAACATTTGGCAAAATCACGCATACTCTTCTAAATCCGCAATTTTCACAGAATTCTTACGCTTGTTTTCCATCGAGATGCATAAATTCAGCTGGCACCAAAGTGATTACCCAGAAAAAATATTTCCTGTTACGCTCGAAAAAATATGCAAACTGGTCAACATTTAGAGGCGGCTTTTGGCTTATATTTTAAAAGGCCGTTCTTAAAATCAATTTCTGAAAAATTTACGAAAAAAGCTATATTTTTTACAATGTTTTGTACCTTTACGAAATTTTGTTTGGTTTTTGGAATCTATCGCAGCAGATCACTGCATTCTTAAGAAACGAAAACTCGTTTTTTACTACACTTTTGTTGTCCTAAAAAAAAAAAGAAAAGCCGTCAAAGCTCGAACAATTTTTTTGGTATTTTCAATATTACCTTAAAGTTGGCAGAAAAAATGAGAAATTTAATATATTCAACGCTTTCGAAATGTATGTATGTATTTTGGTTTTGACAAACCGGACGGAAGTTCAGTTAACTTTCGACGCTTTCTGTCTCGGTGTGCATATAAATCTAGATAAATGACTAGGTGTACCCAAACCGTTATAACACGAATATACATTTTCCCTTGCAAACTTTTCAATTTTCGCGAATCGTTCTTTTGCGAGAGAAAAATCAAAACCACATCAATGCCACAAATACATAAAACAATCTCTTTTTCGTTTTTTGCTGTGCTGTGAATTTACCGTTACGTTTGCAAAAAGAAACGTTTGACAAACGAAACGGCGAATCGTGCTCAAAAATGAATTCGTTCGCTTAGCAAACTACAAGCAAATCGGCAAACGTTTACAAAACGTGCTCTTGAAGTTCTTTTGACTTACTCATGATGGAATAAAAGCAACATGTGCTCACTCTTCTTCTTTTCGGTTACCAAAAAAGCTCAAAAGCTTTGCTTTTTTTGCACACTCATATGCATGATAAAACAAACAATTTTCTTATACTAAACCAACAAAAATGAACACGCGCATAGAAATAACATGAATAATTAAATAAAAGTATTTATTACATTTTGCTGCAACCAACGACAACCACGACGCACAGTGGATCCAACTGACTTCTTTATCGGCAAAAAAAACTAGTTTTGAGGGAGTAAAAATGTTTTCAAAACTTAAAATGCATGTAACAGAGAATTCTATTCCTACTATTATACTGCGATAAATATGCTGCGAATAAAGGGAAGTTCAAAAAACGGTAGTAAAGTTCTATATTATATACTGGAAATGTTTTATCCTTGCAGATCATGGAGAAATTCAATGTTCTAAATTGTGCGTAGTGTGTACGCTAACTTTAAAATAGACTCAAAATATCTTGTCAATTTTACCAATTATAAGGATTTATTAAGTAATAAGCACATTTTATAGGTGGAAGGATAATACGTTTGGAGTACATAATATCGAACTTTACTACCGTTTTTAGAAGCTCGCTCGCAGTATAGTAGTAAGCTTAATGAATTCTCTGTTACATGCATTTTTAATTTTGAAAATATCTTTACTCCCTTAAAACTGCAGTACGTTTGGCTCGCGTAGTCATTTTGATGAAGGATGACATTCTAGGGTTAAGAGAGACTTCGAATGACCACACCTTGGTTTCATTTCATAATGGTTTTGCTTACTTAGCTGCTTACTTTTCTGAATGAGTACCATTTGCGCTCATGAGCACAAATAATACAAAAAACCAAATTCAACTAACGTTTCTAGCTTGGGTTTGCTTTGAGTTTTGTGTGGAATGAAATGAAAACTAACTTTTTCTATAATTGGTTTACACAAGGTATTTGTTTCTTGCAGTTGTAAAATGATGAACGTAAATATGATTCCAATTGCATCATTTTCGGTCAATGGTTTAATCAGAAGTAAAGTAGAAGGAATACAAAGTAAATACTCTCTGTTATGTTTACATTAATGTTGCCGCACAGATCATATTGAGCTTACATTAATACAATTTGAACAATAACACTATGCAACAAATTTGACCTCAATGAAAGGCCTATGACTAAAACATACCTTTTCCGGTCAATTTTGGTTTGCTGATTTCGAATCCGGAAATCCTTTTGGATTTTGTAGCACCGTTTTCGAAAAATCGCTATTTCAAAAAATTCAAGATTTTTAAAGCTGTGAAGTCAATAAATCTCATATATCTTGGGAACCTTACTACCGATCGAGATGAATTGTAACTCGAATTTAATATCAAATCAATGTTTCCCAGACGGTTTTGGACTAACTTGATTTAATTGCAAGTTACAGGGCAATGAACTGAACTTTTTTTTTACTCCAAATGAATTAAATCAAAAACCTAAAAATGTTTGAATGGGTTATTTTTGGTTTCGATAAATTGATTCTATGCGAACATTTTAACACCAATTTCAGCAAAATTGGTAGCGAAATGGAGAAGTTATTAAGGAATATCGCAAAAATTCCACGATCGAACATTTTTTCGAATTGCCGTACAAAAAAAAACAATATAAAAAGCCTGGAGCAAAACATATCTTTTCTGATAAATTTGGGGTCTCTGATTTCAAATCCGGAAACTTTTTTGAGTTATCTTGAAAGGTTTTTGAATAAACTGTTTAAAAAATTCGAGTGCAACTTTCAAATGCAAAGTCAGCTAATCTCAATTATCTCGGGAAATTCACTACCGATTGAGATGAACTGTAAATTGAATTAAAGGTAATTGACTATTGATTAAATCCGTTTCAGATAGTTTTGGTGTACCTGGATTCGATTATGAGATACAAGGCATTAAATTCAAAAAATATTTTGGAAATTAAAATATAATTTTTTTTTTTTTTGTGAGTTCAGTGCTCTGTAATTCACAATCGAGTTATGATAGACCAAAACCAAAAGAATGATTGAAGCGAGACTTAAGTACCTTTAATTCAAGTTACTGTTCATCTTAGCGGATTTCGAGCACTTTCGAGCACTTTCGAAATCTGTAATTTGAGTTTGAATTTTTAAATAGCGATATTTCGGAAATCGTTGTAGATAACTCAAAATGCTTTCTGGAATTAAAATCAGCGACTCAAAATTTACCGAAAAATGCTAGTTTTAGACATAGGCTTTTTTTTGTTTGTTGCATAGTGTAATTAGCACAATCAACTTTAAGGTTACATTTATTTGTGTACAGTTTAACAGTGGCCGTGGCGTCAAACATAAAAGAGAACTTGACGTCGGCTTACAGCGTGCTTTTATGTGCTCAATCAGTTTACTGTAACTTAACATTATGTTATAACTAGCTTAAGAGAATGTGCAGTGTGGTTTATGTTGTTTTACATTGAACTTTGCTGTTAGCTAACATTGACGATTGTTTATGTTATTTAGCGAGCGTTTACATGTTTCAATGTTAATTGTGTTGCGTTAATTATGTTAATGTACATACGCCTCAAACAGTAGCCTTCAGCAGCTACTCTCCTTTCACATAACTTAATTAACAGAGAAGAGCGGTTAACATGAGAGTAACTGTTTAAGCACACATTCGGTTTCCGGTCTCTGCTTACCATAACAGTAATGAAGGCTTCAGTTGTCGAATATGACTTTCGCCTTTTTTTTACAATACTATTCCAATTCTTTCTGACGATCTCTAACGCTTTAAGTTTCCAACGGCCTTCTAATATATCTAAAAACTCCGATACATAAGTCTGCTTTGACTGCATTTTTTGCTGTTGGCCATCTTCAAATAAAGACCGAATAGGCACTTTGGGACACAATTTTCGCTTCTTCTATGGTATAGTATTTTTTCTCATTAAATTGTATTCAGCGCACCGTGGTCTATATGCCTTTAAGCCGCTTTGTGGCCCAGTGGCCAACATTTAATCATCTTAGACTACTTTAAAGCACAGCAGCTAAAAAGAAATTATAAAAAACTGGCTCAAATAAAATAACACAGCAGAAATTGTAGCAGCCAAGTTGGCGAAACTGAAATGAATATTAACTGTGACCTTTAATGGGTAAGTGCACAGGAAGCGCAGGGTGGTGAAAATCTCTAGCAGTTCAGCAGGATGTCGTCGACGGGCAGTAAGACCAGGATGATGCAAAAAAAAATAAAATAAAGAAAAGCTAACACGAGAAAATGAAGACAGCCCGGTCAGCTGGGCTATTTATGTTGAAAAGTTGGCAACGTGCAGCAAAGGAGGCTGGCCAAGATTGCAAGCCAGCTGCAAAGTTTTAAGTTGCCAGCTCGTTGCTCGTTATACGCCTGTGCATGTGTGGGTGTGTGTATATGAGAGGTGTTTTTTGAATTTGTCTGCGTGTAGTTGTGGCTGGCTGCCAACGTCTTTTTGCTAGTGCTACGTAAATGCAGTGTCTAAGCCAAATTGAAATGTGGCAAGGACAACCGTCCTTACTAGCAGCGAGACTAGTACTTCTTTGTCGTCTTCGACTCAGTTCGCACTTTGGCACTGCATTGAAATTGAAAACATAATCTCTAAGGACTAGGTGTTGAAACGTAAAATTATAATTACGCAAACGATCATTGCGATGTGGCATAACTTAACGCTATCTATGATGCTACTTTTTCAGATCCCAACAACAATGTGGCGCCACCTAGCACCATCTCCACAGCCGCCGGTGGTTATACAATTACCTCAGCGCGTCTGGCTGAGCTGAGAAGCAATTTCCTATATTGGTTCTTTGACAAGGACATGTATGGCGGACGCGCTGACTATCAGTTTGATATACATGCCTCAATGACGCAGCTACACAAGAATTTGAACTTTCAGTTGCCCTTCTATGGCTTTCGCTTTAATTATACCAGGGTAAGTGTACTGAGCGGTCAATTAAAGTTAAAATAATGCTTGTCAATGCAAATCATACTTAAAACATATTCAAAAACGACTTCGGACCAAGAAGTTTTTTCAAAATTTTAAAAACTTCAGCACATTTTGTACAGCATACAAGTGGCAAATTTTTTCCTAAAGTTTAAATATCTTCTTGCTTAAAATACTTAAATATTTTTAACTGACAAAGAAAAGAATTAAAGGCTTTACAAAAAACTTATGAAATCTTAGGAAGATTTTCAAATTTTACCACCTAACAACCTAGTGTTCAAAGATGCGCTTGAGCAAGTGGCCAAAACAGTTCAGTATTCAGCGCAAACTGAAGCTAGTATTGCGAAATCTCTTAAGGTTTTGCTTTTTAAAATATCTGATTGATTCTCATTTGCAGCTATCCCTCAATGGCTATTTGGAATTTTCGGATCCACCAGAGTACTTGACCTATCCACTTGTGTTTCCCGTGAGAGATTGGCCAATTAAAAATGATCCCTCCTTTATGGGCATATTCTTTTCCAAATGCCGTGTGGGCCGCATCTATCCATCTGATATAGATCAGCGCACGCCTGGCGTTTATTTCCGGTAAGTCTTTTATATGCTTTTTGATTGCAAATGCCATTTGCGCTTATTTATATATTTATAAGAACATTTATTGCTAGTTTCTTATGGAATTTACATATTTAAAAGCACTTAACAATACACACACACACACACACATGCGCTTGAGCATGCATGCTCACACCCAGCGGACCAAACGCTCGTGTATGATATCGCATACGAGTTAATTGCGAGACTTAACCCGACAAAACGCTCGTTTTTAGATGCGAAAAAGATACGAATAAGATTCATATGTAGTTCAGTTTGCGGCAGCAAAAGCTATTACGCAGACAATAGCAAGAAATATTGTTAGCTTGCTATCTCTTTTGACTCGTTAGAAATATCAGAAAAGTCTCGCAAGAGCTATCGCAAATGGCTCACAAACATTATTTCATGCGAGCCTTTTAGGCAATTTTTTGCGATACTTTTCTGATATTTCTTGCTATTGTCTACGTGTGTCACAAGAAATATTGTTAACTTGCATTTGTCGATATCTCTTTTGACTCGTTGGAAATATCAGAAAAGTCTCGCAAAAGATATCGCAAAAGGCTCACAAACCCTATTTCTTGCGAGCCTTTTAAGAAATTTTTTGCGATACTTTTCTGATACTTCTTGAAAGACTTCTTTGATACGAGATTTTTATGATATTTCGTACGTGTCAAATATAATATTAAATGTGATACGTTTTTGAATAAAAATTGTATTTTGTACGAGCCGGTAGCAATATGGCAAAAGATATCGAAAAAGACACGTGAGAAATACTTTGCGAGTACAACAACAAACTCGAGAACTCTCGGCACTTACTCTTCCTGTAGCTGAAGGTTGCCAAGGCAACAGAGTCGGCAGTTGGTTTTATATTTTTTTTTGCACCCGCCTTTGTATTGCAAAACACTCGCTAAATGCGAGTATTTTACGAGCATTTTGCGCGACTCTCGCTTATATATTGTGTGACGGTCCGCTGTTCGCATTTTTATCGCAAAACACTCGTTTCAAAGCTCGTATGCGAGTGTTTTGCGAGGCAACACTCTAACAATCGTTTTTCACTCGTTTGCGACCATTTTGCGAGATTTTCGCTAAAAGCACGTATGTTGGTCCGCTGGGCACACACACACACACACACACACACACACACACACACACACACACACACACGCACACATATGAATGCAGCATAACAACACAATCGCATGTAGTCTGCATTTTTAAGCAGCGCCTGTGGCTATGCTACGTTTTTTTCTCGCTCTCTCTCTCTCTTTTTGTGGCTCTCTCTATCCATTTCCGGTTGCATATTGTTTTGCATTTATTGTGCCGTTACATCAGCGTTGACTTTGCTGCTGCAGCTGCTATCTCTGCTGCCATTGTTGTTGTTGTGTTAGTTACTGTCATTTTATTGCCACAGTATTTTTGCATTGTTTGTAGTTTTTACCTTTTGCGATATGTGCCATTTGTGGCACATATATGCATGTTGCATGCATAGAGAGAGTGCTGATTTCAGCATTCATTTATGCGTGCATGCATTTCGCAATTGCAATCGGTCGTAAGTCAGTAAAAACACACACACACACACACACACACACACACACACACACATAGAGACTTGCAACACGCACACACATAGTAGTTGTCAGCTGCCAGTTTTCGCTGTGGGACGCTGCAATTTCATTATGTCACATTTGAAACCTGCTGAATTTGTATACACTGCACACAAAGTGTATTATAGATTTGTGCAATGTATGTAACAGGCAGAAGGAGGCGTGGCAGGCAAAAATGGTCAGGTGCAATAGTCGAGTCGATATAGACATGACCGTCTGTCCGTCTGTCTGTCCGTGTTGTCGCACCGTTCTCGGAGACTATAAGAGCTAGAAAAAAATTGTTTTACCAAAAGATGATAATGCGCACCTATTCAGTGCAAGTTTTTTTAATTATGTCTATATCTCACCCCCTTCACCCGTGACAGATTTGCGCGGTTTACAACCGCTCCGTTCAATCTATCATTTCGAAACTCGACAGAGCGTCGTGTTTATGTGCAGCTATGTTGCAAAAATGATCGAAATCGGATAAATACATCATAAGTTATAGTCCCCTTGCCTACAAGCTGCTTCAAAATTCCACTACATATAGATATGGAAACATGTGAGCTAGAGTTACAAAATTTGGTGTGCAGACTCGTGTGAATAATTAATTATTATATTAATATATATAATTATATTAATAAACCCTAATTGTTAAAACTGCATCCACCTTTTTTTAATGAAACCCCCCCTTTCCCCCGCAATCGATTTACCTTATTAGAGTCACAAACCCCAATATATTGATTTGAAAATTGTCACAGACATTAATATATGTATTTTTGATCTGTGTTACAAAATTCAACGACATTGGCCCAAGAATACTGGAATTATGGGTATTAAAGTAATTTTTGCCCCCATAATAGGAAAACTTGTTGTCAATTGGAACTTCCCAATAAGAAAATGTTTACAGGCATATCGATCTTATGAAAATAGATATAAAAGTGGATACTTCCGTTGCCATTTTACCGTATTTAGTGTTTATAAAGAAGATGGGTACAGGGTATTGCACAGTCGCGCACCGTCCCGACTGTCTGTATAAAATTTTTTATTCGGAATGCTCATTGTGCTGGTGTGCCAAAAACAAAAGAAACTACAATTTCCTAAGGCTGCAAAGTTCTATTTTAGTCGGCAACCACAACGCGGATCCTATACTGGATTCTTCCAAGCCGAAGTGTGTGCCAAATGCCGATATGCGTCTATAAACCTAAACAGGAAATTCTAGAAAGTAAAAGGAACTATACTATATTTAGATAGATATACCACTTGAGAAGCGGTTGCAGGATCTAGATTAAACTACAAGCAAGTTGGGGAAACCCAAAACAAACGGCGTAATACACTCTCACTCCGATGGGTCCCTAGTCAAACTAACATTCCCGGATATGGACTTCCGCACAAAAAAGCAAGAAATGTTGTTCTGAATCCCTTGGCATTGGAAGAGACACCGTCAAGCAACTACTTAGAGCAAAGGAAATCCTATTAGAGTTGAACCATGAGCTGTATAAGTACTCTATAACTTAGATAGGTTGAAGGAAATATCACAATAAGAAAAGAGTTGTATAAGGATTCTGACAGGTCTGCTTACTAGGCACTATAGGTTGACGGGACACTTGAGAAAGCTGGGCATCACCAGCTCCAGAACCTGCAAGTTCTGTGAACTTAAGAATCAATCCTCGCAGCACATACTAGCTGTGTGAAAAGCCCTACAGATACAGGATCGTAGAAAGATCGTAGAGGTCGCTGTGCAATACTCCCCAATAACATTATTATTATTTATAGTTTTTCAATCCCAATTCAATATTATATTTTAGAAAACATTTGGAAAACGAAATCCTCTTACTGTTGATTGTAAATTATCTTAAGAAACATTGAAAACTCCTAAGAAGTAAATGTATTTCCCAGAGTATAGAACATTCTCGAAACATTTTTTCGATCGCCAAATATGCTACATATAGGATTCATTTGCTGGTTTGGCAAAATGTTTGCCATTTTCTGAAAACTCTGTAGTTCCCAAATCTTTTCATGGTGCTTGAAAAATGCATACAGTTATGGAAATACACTCTATTTGGAGACTTCTTAACTTCTACATAAAATGCTTTTAACGGTTTCTGAGTCTTCCGCAATTGGCTTAAAAAAATGTATAAATAAATTTCATAATCTTTCATCTCATTACAAATTCGTCACAATCTTAATCAGCAGGCCAAAAAATTCAAGTTTTCCAGCACGAGTTTCGCTTTAATTCTTAAAACATCTTTTTAGCCTGTTAATATCTTAGCTTATCTTGGTTTATCCCGTTAAAGATATCTTTTGGCCTTTGTATATTCCATTTACGATGATTTCTTAAATTTTCTCTTAGATGTGAATGCTTATTTAACTCCAAAGTTCAATAATTTAGGCTTATAAGCCCTCTAATGAGTGCAGGAGGCAGTTTTATGAACTACTAAGAACTAGATGCCATGACGGTTCAGCCAACAAGCAAACTTCTAACGCGAATTAAGCGTTTTGCGACAATCGAATAAAACACTTTTTATGACAGGATGTCATCCGCTTACTTTTAAATAATTTCATTTTAATTAGTCATGATAAAAATTCACTTTCTGCGCAGCTGTGCATTTAGTTGTCAACATTTTTTTTTTTAGCTTTTTTCAAATTTATTTACCATTATTTTTAACTATACGCCGATGTGGCTGGCCCCCATTTTGTTTTACTAATTATGCAAATTAGCGTTCTGAGTACCGTTGTGTGGCATGCAAATGTGTGAGGTTGTGTGTGTATGTGTGTGTGTGTGTGTGTGTGTGTGTGTGTGTGAGGTCGTGGCCACATTATTTGTGAGCTATTTTTATGTTTGCCGCATGCTCATTGCCGCTTCCGCTTGTTGGCAAACTTTTTACATAACAACAGTTTTGAATTGCTTACCAAAATTGCATTAATTAGCCGACCCGTTGTCAACAGTGGAAAATCCACTATAAGTTGTCTGCCAACTATGTATGGCATAGTCAACAGTAATTTATTTTATATGAAGCATTTTAAGAGATATCACAATGCTGCACAGTTTATTATTAAATCTTTGGGATATGCTTTTACAGGGTAGAAAGTAAGTTCCTGTTGATCTGCTTCTTTTTTTTTCTCAAGGAGGAAACATTGAAAGTAAGTAGGTTCACATGCTGTGTCATTGTTCGGCGTTTGTAAGGATACGAATACACTCAACATGATAGAGGTGTATATGTGAGTCGGGAAGTTTGTGTTAATAGGGGCTCTCTGTGCTAGCCTACTCACTTTGAACTTTCTCTATTGGATATGGCACAATGGGCACGGCTACTAAGGATGGCTCAACCTTCTTTGATAAGCCATTGCATCCACCACAATTTTTTTCTAATTTACTTAAAGTATGTGCATACCTGACAACATTATACCTATCTTCCATATCTACCATATCTTCTCTATGGAAACTGTAACAATTAACCTTAACAAGATGGATTTTTATCGGCTATACTGATGTACATTTCCGAATGTTACTTGTTGGCCCGTACAAAGTGGATTGAAGCAACTCTCTCTCTTAAAAAGCCTATTGGGTACTTGATATATTATACCCAACCCGTGATACCAAAGGTAGTTAGTATGCTGTCGACCTAGTCCTTGCAACGGAGACACGACCTGCTTCTTAGTCGCCTTTCTTCAACAGCCGTTTTGAAGAGATTTCTCACTCTCTTCATCCATATGCACAGCTAACCAAGTCGGAGCTGCATGTTAATGCAGTAGATGAGCTCGCAAAGTTTGTCGCTACTTCGAATGCGCTTGGTCCTTGCCAAAACATAAAGGGACAAATGTCTTAAGGAGTAAGATCAAACCCTTCAAGAGCATCTGAATGAGACTAAGTTACCACCCATGTATCGGCGTCATATTACAAAAGGATAGGGATGAGCGTCTCATAGTGTGTTTGGTTAGTCTCGCGAGATTGGTCTATTGATCTATTACTCATTTTTCTACTGAGACCAGAGCAGCAGTAGAGTTGCACCTGGCCCATCCAATAACTCATCGCGAAATCCCAAGTAAAAATCTCAGGAAAGGTAGTGTACTGCGTTGTTAAGCATAGTTTAGCTTAGCGCCTGAATTTGATTGGAGGAACTTTATTAAGAAAGATCGCATTGGCATCTTCAATGCCTACTGCTAGGAGAGTTTCCAGGTTGAGGTCCAGGATTTCTTCCAGCTCTCTTGATTTCTCGCGTATCGTAGAATGTGGTCATCAGAGGTAGGTGATCAGAGGATTCTTATATCGAAGTTTTCTGGGCGCCATCCATCAAAGGCAAAGAAGATATGTTAATAGCGCTGGGTGTGTACTTTGGAGCAGCAGGATAGTGAGTTGCCTGCCCAGTTGCTAGGATTTGAACAGTGGAACTTTGTATTGCATCTTGCAGGCCTCTGCCCCTCTGTACCGCTCTAAAGTTTCCCCCGAGCCTACTTTTGGCATTGAAATCTCCACCAATAGTAAATCGTTATCAAAAATCTGTCTGAAGTCCGCTGTTGACCAATAAAATTTCGGTGGGAGGTAGAGAAAAGAGACTATCAATTCAAATGAGCTTGTGGCAAGTTGAATGGTAGCAATTTGTAAGTGTGTAGTCCTCACAGGGCCATGATGTACATATGATATATCCTGTTTCACTAAGACCGACGCTCCTACTCTTAGTCTATTGCTGGGTTGGTCTGCTTTGTGTATGTTGTAGCCAGGTATATAGATGCAAATACCATCTTGTAGCCAAGTCCCAGTGATAAGCAGCTCTTCTATATTGTGTTCGGCGAGGAACTGCTTGCGCTCCTTAACATGCCCAGAGAGTCCCTGGGATATTCCATCATCTGTTGGCGTTCAGAAGTCTAAGACAGAATTATACAGCAATTCTTTGAACATGGCTAGGAGTGTGTCCATTGTCGCTGTAAGAGCGTCAATGGGTAACACCAGCCTCGAGCTTCCGTGAGTAGGTATATCTTGCCGATATAGTGGTACAGCCCGCATTTCAGGAAGGATTCACAATATGTAAGCCTGTACAAAGCGACTCTCCCTTGGACCAGGGCTTAGGTAGGGCAGCCATGTTGTCTGCGTTTTTGGAGTCGTTTATTTATACAAAGTCTGTGCGGCATTTGGAGCATAATTTATTGGACATTTGTCTACATTGTGTTGACTTGCTTAAATTTCATTGGCCATGTTGAGAGACGACAAAATGTAAGCGTAGCACATAAATAACGCTAAAGTGACATGAGTGACGTTCAGCTGGACAAGTGACGAGTGCAGGCACATGTTTCCACTCTGCGTATACTCTATCTCTCTCAGTCTCATTGGCCTTCTCACTTGCACCTCCTTGCTCAACCATATTGCGTGTGTTGTTGTCAAACGGCTGACAAATTGGAGCGGCAAAGCAATTAACATGCCTGTAAAGCGCATTTGTTCAGAGCAATCTACTACAGCAAAAAAAAAAAATATAGCTCCGTGTTGGGAGAAACGGTAAAGTGCGCGGAAATAGTGTATTTTTATGGTGCACACACAATGTGTCAAACTTGCGCTTTCAATGGCTCAAACACACACACACTGGACTAGTGGAACAGTTGGTCAGAAGTTTCCTGCCACTCTTTGACATTTAATTGTCTCGCAAATATGTTGAGCAAAACTTTGATGAGTGCAGTGTGCCGGTCTTGCTAGTTGCAGGGTATTGCATGGTGTGAGCTGGTGCTATCTCGAAGCGGAATTTAATTTAAATAACTTTGCATGGCAAGGGATCGGGGGCAAAAAAAGAGATTGTGGCGTTGAAATGCGAGCAAAGCAGCAATGAAAATTCCAGTTGTGCGTTACTTCAAGCAGCAGCTTACAAACACGCTTTCCCGCACACACACTCTCACTTGCGCATATATTTCAATAAATTTAATTACGCACAGATATATACATATAGAGTTTCCCTGCTCAGCTGAGGATTAGCCAAAGTGCAGGGCAATGTGGGCAAATCGCATTAAAGCTAAAAGGAGAGAATTTACAAGTTTTTCTTCCCGCATTACACATACGCCCTGTAAGTTGCTCATTGTGTGTGAGTGAGCGCGCTTGGTTTATATGAGACAGATTATGCGAAGTTATAGCTCACGATTTGTTGAAAATAATGTTAAATTTATCGATTTAAGTTCTCGAATTCATTGCTGCTTTAGCATATGCTGTGGAGTCTCGAGGTAGAAAAGGGTAACAGGAGAACGGCTACTTGTCTTAAGATCAGCATTTGTCTTCTAACAGGATTCATGACACGAATGAACATGAACTTCTCTGGCAGCGACATCAAGGCAACAACTTTTCGGCGAAGTTTTAGCTATATGTGGGTACTAACTCCTAACTCTAAATAAATAGCTATGCGACACAGAAGGAGGTTTCTGCCACGTTATTGCTTACATGTACGATGTTATAAAAAGTTTGACTTGAAAATTCCCTCAAACTTTATGTGACCTGATGACGCGTATATTGCAACAGTTGTCCGTACAGGCAGTAGTTAGCGCATTAAGTATTAATACCGAAAAAACCAGACTTTGTGCCTTTCACGAGAAAGCATACAATTCCACTGCTTGTCCCTCCAAGCTAATTGATTCCACACTATCTTTCAGTAAGAGTACAAAATATTTGGGGACTGTACTAGACAGAAATTGGTTTGGAATCGTAACACACTCAAGCGTACTAAAAAGGCAGCGATGGCACTATATTCCTGGGCGCCCAGTCGGCATACCAGTTGGCAATGCTGGCAAGGGATTCGGTTCAAACTCGACGGGAAAGCGGGACGATGGGCTCGAAGTCGTTAGAAAATTTCAGGGGGTGGGAGAACTGGAATCGCTCTGGTGATTTACAGTCAATTAACTTAATGTGGGAGCACCAGGAGCGAAAACCACTTTGGTGATACATTAATGACTATACTATATTGAGTTACGGACGGTAAAAAATCATTATGTACCATAGTAGTGGTAGTTTTAACTAGGGAACTAACATGAGGTGGAAATCACTAGGGCAATAATGATTTCGAACCGGGAATTAGTAATGGGTATACAAATGGAGAAAGCCACTATGGTGATACGTTAGTAATTTCAACTCGAGTGTTCACTACGTGATTTGTTAGCGGCGAGAATCACTATGGTAATACAGTAATGGCTGTAACCAGGAAATAAACTACGACGCACCGTTGGTAGAAGGCACTATGGTGATACAGTAGTAATGACTACTATGGGTGGACCACTATGGTGATGGGTGGACCACTTTGGTGATGCAATGGTGGTTCAGTAACACAGAGTAAGATAGAAATTATAGGATAGGGTAGGATCGCTATGGTGATACAATAGTGAACTAGAAAATGTAAGGTGGGACAGAACTAGCGAAGTAGATCTGAATAACCAAGTGACACAATGGCGATTCTTGCCTAGAGAAAAGACTTTGAGTGGTATACTCGATAATTACAAGTCACTATGGTGATGCAATGGAGACTTGAATTCCAAACAGACTTAACCTATGCCCTAGATCATGCACGGAAAAATATTAATTTAATATCAGTAAACAATAAAACGCAATTTAGCATAATTCTTTATTCATTCACAATATTTATCCTTTGCTGTGGTTAAAACTAATTGATGAAAATGTGGCGACATTTTGACTCCTTGGAGTGGCCACTTTTCAAAAACGCGATTGACAAAACTTGCAAACCTTTTGATTTCACATGAGCAGCTACAACTAAAACTCGTGATTTTGATTAAAGTGACATGCTCAACGCATAAACTAGTTATCAGCGTAAATGGGTATTTGTGCTTTGACCATTAAATTCATTATGAGCGCACGTTTAATTACACATGCAAACGGCAGACATTACAGCGGCAGAAAAATGAAAAAAAATAAAATCATGAATGCCTGAGTCTGAGTTTATTTGTTAAAGTTTTCAAAAGTGTTTGTTAAACGTTCAAGTGTGTAAATCTGTGGCACGAGCTGAGCTTTTAAGTGTTGTTTGTGCAACGCAAAGAGATTTTTAATTGTTATGCAAGAGCGGCGAAACAATTAAAACATTTGCGTGGACGAAGGACGAAGTTACAACACGTGGCGTATGATTGATATATGTATGTGTATGTGCAGATCTAGTCAGCAGGCTAAGTTTCAAGCCTTTCATTATGGCTTTGACCATTTTAACAAGCAAAATACATACATATTTCGCTCGTGTTGAACATTTTTGCATGCAATTTTCTTTAAGTACGGCCATTGTTTCACTTTCATTTTCACCCAAAACCAAATTGGAACAGAGCAAAATAAGAAAAGCTGCCACAACAACAACAACAACAACAGCAACTAGAACAACGCTGACGAGGACGACTGTAGCATGTAAAACTGCGAAAAAGGCATTTTAACCTAAAATGCAGACAAAACTGCGACGGCGAAGTCAGCGTCTGCGTCAGCGTCAGCGTCTGCGTCGACAGCAGCAACAGCGCCTGAATGTATGCAATAAAGTACATAATGGCGCAGTTCAAGAACTGGCACGGCAAATGTAAGAATGTAAAGCGTGGGGCGTTGCGGTAAGGGGCGTGTAAGGTCTGCAAAACGAGCAGCCAGTCGTTTGTAATATGTTGTACATATACATATACCAGAGAATATGCGAGCTTCTATTACTTTTCATACCCTGTACACAAAGTGTAAAAGGGTATTATCGGCTTGTGGCAGACCATATGTTCCAGTCGAGTCGATATAGACTTGTCCGTCTGTCCCTCCATCCGTATGAACGTCTATATATCAGACACAATATGAAGTAGAGGCGCAAAAATTTACCAAAAGATGCGCATTTACACCGAAAAGATGAAGTTTGTCGAATCACATCGATATCTTTCCCCCTTTCCCTGTGACATACTTCTGCGGTTTACAGCCGGAGCGGCTGATCTCATCATCTCAAATACCCAAAGGTGTGCGTTGTGTTTATGTGCACCTACGTTTCAAAAATTACCGAAACCGGATAAATACATCAGAAGTTATAGTCAAAAATATGCAAATTTCACCCCCCTCGCCTATAAGCTGTGCCAAAATTGCACTGCATGTAAATATGGATACGTGTGAGCTAGAGTTAAAAAATTTGGTGTGGGGACTCATGCATCCAACTTTTTTCAATAGAACCCCCCATTCCCCCGCAATCGATTTACCTTATTTACTGCCACACCCAACCATATATTGATTTGAAAACTGCCACAGACATTTATAAACGTATTTTTTATCTATATTACAAAATTCAACGACATTGGCCCAAGAATACTGGAGTTATGGGCTTAAAATCTAATTTTGGCGCACACTTCCCAATAGGAAAAGTTGTCAATTGGAACTTCCCAATAGGAAAATGCTTACAATCATATTAAACTGGTTAAAAGAGACATAAAAGAAAATACTTTCGTTCCCATTTTACCGTATGCTGGATTTAGTGCTTATGGGGAAAAAAAGAGTACAGGGTATTCCACTGTCGGGCACCGTCCCGACTATCTGCATCAAGTTTTCTTTTCGCTCTGAATGCAAGAGAATATATGCATGTGTGTGTGAGTGTGTTTCTGTGCTTGGCTTTTGGGCTTAGTTACATGTGCGGCGAGCGGTCGGCGGTTTTTTTAGGCTGCGACAATACTCTTTCTTTTCAGTTTTTTTTCTTCCGCCTGAATGTCAATTGCAGACATTTAAAGTTTCATTACGTGGGCACAGAAGTGGTTAAACGCAAGCGGGTGTAGAGTAAATTCAGGCAAAGAGACGCTGCACAGTGGATCCATCTGACTTCTTTTTCGGCGAAAATCACAACTTTTGAGGAAGTAGAGATATTTTCCAAATTTAAAATGGTTAGAACAGAGAAGTCCTTAAGCTTCTGCGGTACCCTGCGATAAATAAGCTGTGTATAGAGGGAGCTTCAAAAAACGGTAGTAAAGTTCGATATTATATACTGCAAAAGTCAGTTGGATCCACTGTGCGCTGCTGGCATGAGACAAATGATAAACTATGCGAGTGTGCGGCTTGCTGTCTCTGTGTGTGTGTGTGTGTGTGTGTGTGAGTGTGTGTGTGTGAGTGTGTGTGTGTGTGTTTGTGCTCTGAGGTTTTCACTGTGCGGCTTTATCTGTCCTTCAACGTTTTACTTTCCTTCACTATTTTCTTGCCCTTGCGGAGCATACATAAACTTTATAATCAAGTTTGCAACGGACTGCAGTGCCTACTAAGAGTTGCATCAGTTCAATCAATAGCTTTATCGCTGAATTGAATTTTTTGTTGCACAGCTGTTTGTTATGGCTGTTATACACCCTGTAATACCCAAGCGTCATATCACTAACATAAAGCAAAGTAACGTGAAATGTTATTTTTTATGAATTGATCTTTGACTAAGCGTTTCGTTAAACTTATGATACAACAGCCGAAGTACAAGCTCAAGTCGACGCTCACTGCTTGTGATAGAGAACACACTCATGTGTCAACATATCGACAACTAATTTCTGCCGATACACAAATACTATTGCAGATGCCAATAGCTAACATCTCAACAGAAATGTTTTTTTTTTATTTTTTTTATTAATTTTACCTACGATTTTGAAAAATATATGAATAAAACTTATATTCTGCATTTCTTATGAAAATTCCCTACACAATGATATAAGTTTCATCCATATTTGTTTACATATAGTTGGTGAAAAAGGGGTCCACACTTTTTTTCTTAGCCTATTAGTATAATAGGTGTTGTTATCGCATTGGTTACATTTGTAACCAACTTGAAACCATGAAAGAACATGGGAATGCTCCAAAAGCTTGGACACAATGTGCCGTATGAATTGAAGGGCTTCAAGAGATATTGAAAGGCGTTTGTTCTTGTCTGAAATGCTGCTTCAACGGCAAAATCGAAGAGATTTTTTGCATCGTTTTGTTAATGGTGATGAAAACAAGATGCATTACGATAATCTGGGGACCACCTACTCATGAATAAACTTCAACAGCAAAGTCAAATAAAAATGGTTCCAAGCTAATGCTCTGTATTTGGTGGGATCAGCTTGGTGTGGTATACTATGAGCTGCTAAAACCCAATGGAACCATCAATGGGGATGCGTCCAGAATATAAGCAAAGAAACAAAAATGTTATTCTTCAGCATGAGAGCGCTCGATCACATGTAGCAAGACCGGTGAAAGCATATTGGGAAACATTATAATGCAAAGTGCTTCTATAACCGCAATTCTCCAGTCCTTCGTCCCTCTGCTTAGTACTTGTTCCGACATATGAGTCGTGACCTGTCTGAGTAGCGGTTCACTTCTTATACTAAAAATCGGTTGATTCGTGGATAGCCTCAAAAGAAACATCATTCTTTTTATATGGAATTGGCAAAATGCGTAAATGGTGGGAAAAAGTAGCGTCTATCGATGGCAATACTTGGAATAAATAAAAATCCACCCAATAAATAAAAATCGGGAAAACCATTATTTTTCGGAACATTCGAACGAACATAAATATATGATGTTAAGTGCTGTTGTAGTACCACAAAATATCTGCTTCCGTTTTAATAATTTCGCAATAAAGCTTCAAATCGAAATATACACACAAATAGTATTTTGAAAATTCGAATTTTTATTAAAATTTGGGACTTAAATCAATCAAGCCAGGAAGATCTTTACATAAAAAATAATGCCCTGTATTTGGTTCTTTGTTCTTCTTCCGGAAACTTCAAAAGGAACTGCCTGAAAACCGATTTGTGTAAGCAATGCCCCTGAAGAATGCACTGTTATGTTTTCCAATAAAACTTCCTAAAGGAAGGAATGGGCGACGAAAAGTAAGGCAATGGTTGGAGAATTCAAAATCGTTCTTATTCCTTATTCAGAAATTGAAAACTTAGAAAAGTTAGTTCGTAGGCAATTGGTATAGGTACGTTTTTTTCTATTCTTCTTCTTAACTGGCCATAACAACCCAACTCTGTCACAGAAGCTTCTTCATCCATACGCAAAACATGACCTAGCCAGCGGAGCCGCTGTCAATATTATCGTAGAGCTCATAGAGTTCGTCGTTCCATCGTATGCGGTAGTCGTTGCCAATGCGCATAGGTCCAAAAATCTTACGGAGCACTTTACGCTTAAACACTAGGCTCGGAGAAGCTCTTTCCTACCTTGACGTAGCTGCGTTGTTGCTCAACGTCATTCTGCATAGTCGCACCAACTTTGCAGGGATTCTAAATTCAGACAGAGCGGCATATACGCGATCCCTCAACGGGCTATCAAAGAGATGGTGGATGTCGATTTGGTATTCGTGGATCTTTTCCAGGATTTGGCGTTGTGTGAATATGTCCAATAATCGGGCATGGTCTCATCCAGCTATATTCTGCAAAAGAGCTGGTGCATGCACATAACCAACTCATTGCCTCCAGTTTTGAATAGCTCTGCAGGCAGATCATCTGCCCCAGCTGCTTTGTTTATCTTTGACTTCGTCATAGCTAGGTGGTGGTATATGCACGCCGTCGTCTCTAATTGGGGACGTCGGGAAGTTAACTCATAATAAGATCAGAGAAGTGTTGCCTCAACAACCTCAGTACAACCTGTGCATCCATAACCAGATTTTTTGTATTAGAGTATTCTAACTTCGGTTGCGCCAAAAACAAATTTTACTGCATTTCTAGGTATGTCATCATCTTTGTAGCTGCTTTTGGTTGTGTGCGTGAGCATCTGTTTGAAAGAGCATATGTGCATGTGTGTGTGCTTTTGGCGGTTTTCAATTTCACTAACATGTGTTTTTATTTTTTTGTTTAATATTTATGCTCTGGCGTCCCATAAGCAGGTCAGCTGTGTAAAAAATTAAATTTATTTTAATTTTGTATATTGTTTTTGATAGTGCAGCTGCTGCTGCTGCTTGCAATTTATGTGTCATTTAATTATATAAAAACAATTACAAATTGTCGATAATTTATGCAAAAGAAGAAGAAGAAAAAATAAACATGATATATGCATGCTCCCTGTGCGAAACAAATTACGAACTTTTTGAAATATTATGAAAATGCAGTAAAATTGATTTTCACAAGAGCGCGTTGAAGTGTTAATAAATATGCAAACGTTGCGCATACGCCGCGTTGCACATTGTCGCCAACACAAACATATGTATAACAATTGGTAGAATGAAAAATATATAAAAACGCTAGTATATCATCTTGGTATGCCTGGCCACAGTAGCGAAAACAACCCAAAACCAACGACAACAACCATAAAGCAATGCACCTTGTTTTTTTTTGGTTGGTTTCGTTTTTATTGTCGTTTTCATTTATTCAACCATATTTGCTTGTGTTTTTTTCTTTTTTTTTTGAATGCAATGCAGCGCCATTTCCATGAAGCCGTCACTTGTGTTTGCGTTGAGAAAGAGTATATACAAAGCAGTTTTAGGAAAAAAAAAAATCAAAATCAATAAAATGTAGCCAAGCAAATCCGCTTTGCCAAATGCCATAAATGCAAATAAAACACATTTATCAATTGTTGCGGCATGTTCAGATACACACACACACACACACACACACACACACACACACACACACACACACACACACACACACACACACACACACACACACACACACACACACAGACACACAGACATAGTTAGACACGCAATTGAATGTATGCTGTAGCTTAAGCTATAAATAACTTAAATTTTATTAAATTTGCTGCTTTATTGGAAAATATTTTTATTGAGTTATATTTTGTTTTAGTTTTCAATATATTTTAATTGAAATTGCAAGCGTTGCAATATAAAATTTATTATCAAAATATTTCATATTATTGCTTTAAGCATGGAAGACAGAAGATGCAAAGTCTCTCTCTTAATAAATAACTTGAGTTACACTAAATTAATTGATAAAAATGTTTATTCACAAAAGCCTTTGCATTCCTAGCCTTATGCTATGTTTACACTGTGTGACACTATGACATTGTGACGTGTACCTGTGTGCATCAATGGCTGTCTCACATGGCAAGTGTTTACACTGCACATTGGGACCAATCCACAATTTTTTGGCATAAAGTCAAAATTTGGTATACAGCGAAACTGTCCACATTGGACAACCTGTCTGAGTTAGACATTTTACGTGAAACAAAATAAATTTCATACAATATTGCCTTTCTGTCACTGTGTAAATTGGTCCCTGTCTACCTTATAATTTGGACACTTTATTGATATTTTTAAGTCTATTGCACTTGTGAAAAGTCTGTGTACATAATACACTGAATTTTGTAGCACTGTTTTTACAAAAAAAAAAAAAAAATAAGAGGAGCTAAAATTTAAAGCCCTTTCAGTCATTTTTATGGCCTATTTCACCTGCCGAAAGACTTGCCTTGGCATACCGAAATATTGTGCATTTGAACCATTATTATGACATAGCTGTTTAACCTGCGGCGGCACAATTTTTTTGCAAAATGTGCCAGCTACTGTCACACGCAGCGTGTGACACTAAACAATGACTTGTGTTCATACTGAAAATGCATTCGTTCGTGTAACATGTAGTAACTGTGCCAAGGGGTTGGCTGTTCACACTGAGTTGTGCGTGTGTCACAGCAAAACGTGATGCTGTGTGAACCTGTGTAAACTCGGCATAACACTTAATTGCTTTGTGCCAAGAAGCGCAGTCCAAAGAAACGAGAGTGAGTGGTACTTATCAGCGTGATAAGGCCACTAGATATTCACACTTCGACAAGTCCTGAAAAAAAACCACGAATACATTGACATTCAGCATCTCTTTGTCAATAATAAAGTAGCATTTAATACCGCATTGTCTGAGGACGTATCCCTGCAAAGTTGGTGCAACTTTGCAGAATAACGTTGAGCAATACACGCAACTACGTCAAGTTAAGAAAGAACCTCTCCGAAGATTTTCATATCGAGTGAGGGTTTTCAGGCAAGGCGATGACGCATTAACTTCCAGCGGCTCCGTTGACTTGATCATGTTGTGAGTGAGAATGACGAAGCTCTTGCGAAAAAGGTCTTCAATGTGGTTGTTGAAGTAAGGCGACGACAGGGTAGGATTGTCTACTTTGGAAGAATGAGGTTGTGGGCGCAATTCACTACCTTTGTTATCACTTAAAGGAGAAGGCGAGTCCGAAGCAGTGGCGCCTGAAGGAGTGCTCTACAGTAGAACGTAACCCGGTAACAAGTTTTTACAGTCAAAAAGAAGAAGAAGACATGCATACATTTTTAATATTTTCAACGAATTCTATCGATCAAATGTGCATCAAATGAGCGGAATTTTAAATTCAATTGTGATTTACCTTTTTGTACCCATATCGACAAAGAGATGGTTGGTGTTGATTTTGCATTCGTGTGTCTTTTCCAGGTTTTGGCTTAGTGTGAATGAATCTGATGAATGTTGGACTTACCAGCATGAAATACAAGCTCCGTTCAGTTCTAGTATTTATGCAATCATTTTCATTATGCACATTTGTGCAAATTCCGATTTCTATGCAAATACCAATTCATTTTATGCAAATGCATGCTATTTTTTGCTGTGTTTATATAGTTAAAGCTAAAAGTCGACCTGCTCGTTTACTGACCAAAATCTCACACTCTTTCATCATATGCACATGCACTTTAATTACCTTTAAAACCAACAAATCCAAAAAGCTAAAATCTCATTTAATGCCAATGAAATGGTTGAACATCAGGCCAAATTGTAGTTATATGTACATATGTTGCTGCATATATGTATGTCTGTTGTTACCTCTAGCCAAGCAGCAGCTAGCATTAAGCATATATAAATATGCAATGCAAATAAAACTGAACAAATCGGCTTAAGATTTATACGCATGCAAAGCTGATGTAGCACGAGTACGATGTACAAAATGGCCCCAAAATGTTGGAGGCCATTGTCTAGCCATTTGCATTGGCTGTACTAATATAATTTTACAAGCGGCTTAAAGCAATTTATAGCAGTAAAACACCAAAAAAAAAAAGAGGAAAATGTAGAGTGCTTGGAAAATATAAAACAAAACAAGAGCTGGCTAAATCATATTTGGTTCATTTTGAATGAAAGAACAGATGAAGGCAACTGAGTTGTGGCTGCTGAATACAAAATGGCAGCCAAGCACACACACACTCACACACACACACACATACACACACACACACGCACGCACATGCTGTCGCCCATCACCCACTTGCAGCATATGTAATGAATAATTAAGTCATATAAATCATACGCCACGTTGCCGCCGATATGTCGATAGCTTCCTTTGTTGCTTACTCGCGAAAAGTTGAAAGTTGAAAGTGCTCACAAGAGCGTAAAATAAATGAAATGTGTATATAAATATGGGGCAAACATGCTTAAAAATCGAAAGACACATATAACGGCAGTGGCACATGAATGTGTATGAATGTGTGTGTTTGAGTGTGTGGGTGCGGCTGAGTGTGTGATGAGTGTTTGCCTGTCTGTGTTTGTGCTGATTTATATGCCAAACATCAAATCCATTTATCTTCATATATGCAAAGACTGCTGTCAAAGAAAGTTGCGGCCCAAGCTTTATATTTTTTTCATTTGTTATATTTATTTTTTTAAATACTCTTTGATAGCTATATTGTTTTATCAATTTGTTGAGTTGTTTTGCTACACTTGACACAATATTACATAAAAACCTTAGAACTTTGCAATCAATTGTTATTGTAAAAAAAGTAATATATTTTCTAACTCCTCTACTGTTAAAGTTAGTTATCTTTATCTATATATATAAAGATGACTGCCAATTCTTTGTGATTGCTAAACTCAAAAACTACTGGACAGATTTTGATGAAATTTTGAGGATAGCTTCCCATTACGTTGGAAAGTGTTCTTATCTAAGTTTGAAAATCGGACTTAGGGGTTCCGGAGATATTGCTTTTTTTTTTTTTTTTTTTTTTTTTTTATTGTAGAGGCAATCAGCCGGACAAAAGGCTTTAATCCAATATTTGCACTATTTTACATCATTACACGTTATAACATAACACTGATTTTTTGATTAAGACTATAACATATATAATACTACATTGAAACATGGTTATCACACAAATTACACACTAATTAACAAATATTTTATACTAAATTTTATACGATTAATAGGGGTATTTTCATTATTTACATTTAGTTTACACTAATACATACTATGTTAAATAAAGGTAACGCTTAAATTATTTTTCTGCTAGGCAGATCAGCTGGGTGCAGGCGTTTCAGCCGTCTTCTTGGTTGATGCCCAGCTAGAGCATGAGCAAGCGAATTTGGATGCGACCTAAGCCGCTCTGCATAGCGGCTACTGAGACTGTTTAGTGTATCGCCCACAAATGGTATGCCGAGGTCGCGGTGTATGATCCGGTTTCGAATGTACCAAGGGGCGTTCGCAATTGCTCGTAGAGCCTTGGTTTTGCATGATTTGGATTTTTAGCATGTGACATCTGGCGGCAGTACCCCAAATCTGGATGCCATACGTCCAAGTGGGCACCACAAGACTTTTGTACAAGGTGGTTTTGTTGTGGGTCGAGAGCTTACTACTGCTGCCTATAAGCCAGTCCAATTTGGATAATTTTGTTGTGCACCTCGATGTTATAGCGCGAATATGGTCGCTCCACCGTAGCTTTGAATCAAGATGAATTCCCAAATAAGGCTGGGATCTTTTTATTGGTATTGGAGAACCATTCATTAAAAAGGTGGGGCACTGTCCAGCCTTCAGGGAAAAAAGGACGCAGCTTGATTTTTCACCATTAAGCTGTATGTTCCATCTCTTAGCCCATGTCCCGATTTTGTCTAGCTCGGCTTGCAGATTGTTAGAGGCTTCTTGTAGTTTAGAAGCTGTAGCCAAAACTGCTGAGTCGTCAGCGTAAGTGGCTAGAAGCATGTGCCTCTCCCCGTTCCGATCAATAGCTGGAGATGGCATGTCAGCAGTGTACATAGTGTACAAGAAAGGGGCGAGGACGCTGCCTTGTGGTACACCGGCTGTAATGGTGTGCTCTTTTGATAAATCATCTTTGACAGCGACTCTGAATGTTCGGTTAGCTAGGTAGGACTTTAAAACCAGGTAGTGCGGGGCAGGCAGAGCCATTTTGAGTTTCTGAAGAAGACCCTCATGCCAGACACGGTCGAAAGCTTGCTTCACATCTATAAAAGCTCCTACGCAGAATTGTTTTCTCTCGAAAGCGTTTGCGATGTGTTGCACCACACGGTGCACTTGCTCCGGTGTACTGTGCCTTGGGCGAAAACCAAACTGGTGGTCTGGAATGGGTGTATCCGACTTACCTGCTGCTAAAATTCTGTCCAAAAGTATTCTTTCAAATACTTTGGAGAATAACGGCAGCAGGCTAATCGGCCGATATGAAGTTATTTGTGTTGCTGGCATGCATGGCTTAAGGATCATTACGATCTGGGCACATTTCCACTCCTGCGGAAAATAAGCCAGACGCAAAATCGCGTTAAAAATTTTGGTAAGGGCGAGGATCCCCGCCATTGGTAGCGCTTTGGCCACTCTTGCATCAATTTTATCCAAGCCAGGTGCTTTTTTGGGTTTCAGAGCTTGAAATTGTTTCATGATATCTCCCGGTGAAATGGGACGTATTGGCAGATCCATTTGGAGGGGCGACGTAATTGCTGCATCAGTCTGGGCAACGTCATAACTGGTGTTTAGGTTGAGAGGCTTGAAACGTTCTTCTAAATGCGAAGCGAAAGCGTCTGCACGGGCTTGATCAGAACGACACCAACTGCCGTTAGCGGCACGGATGGGAGCACTTACTATTGGTGGTCGTTTTAAGTACCGAGTCAGGTTCCAAAGACTGCGGTCGCCTTGTCCTAGCGGATCTGCATTAGTCAAAAGGGAGTCAACTTTGTTTTGATGCGAACGCTCGAGAGCAGCTTTAAGAGACCTTGATGCCTCTCGAAACAGGGCCTTATCAGAAGGAAGGTTACTGCGCATGTATCTTTTTCGGCACCTTCGTTTTTCCCGTAATAATGCAGCAATTTGCGGGTCAATAGGCGTTCGAGAAGGCAGTTTGCGATGAATTAGCGCTTCTTAGTGAAGCTAGACTGGCAGCATCACATATATTTTCCCGCAGGATTCGCAGAGCATCGTCAATGTCAGCCGAAGAGTTGATTTCCATCGCTAGTTGAATTTTCTTGTTTAAGTGTCGTTGGAATTTGTTAACATCAGCTCTAGGGGGCAAGATGGACACGGGTTTTATGTGCGTTAGAACCGCTTCATTAAGAGTAATAATTAGCGGAAGATGGTCCGAATCCATATCCACCAGCGACTTAATGGATAGTTGATGTGGCTGAAGACCTCTGTAAATGGCGAAATCAAGGGCGCTGGGCGACCGAGACGCATCAAAAGGGAAGTGCGTTGGTGCGCCTGTCGCCAGGACAAAACAGGGTATGGACTTAGTAGCTGCAAGCAGCGCACGTCCTCTCGTGCATGAACGCCAGTTTCCCCACCATTGGTGCTTAGCATTCCAATCGCCAGCTGCTAGAAAAAGCTTGTTTTGATGACAAAGAAGCGAACTGAAAGGCACAGCGCCCCAAAGTATTCCCCGGAGGGCAATAGATCGCTGATATGGTAATTTTACCTTTGGCTGACTCGATTTCAACCATAGCAGCTTGCATCGCTATGTCACATATTGGGGTAATCGGGTGGTGCTTAATATTGCGTCTTATGAGTACAGCAGCTCCTCCACGACGCCCATTTGAGGGATGGCTTGCCGAGTAGAGGTCATATCCTTGCAAATTAAAAGTTGCTCTACTGCAGAAATGAGTTTCTGACAGGAGAGCTATGTCAATATTGTTGGATAGGATAAAATTTTTTAGCTCCAAGGCTTTGTTGGCTATGCTATTTGCATTCCAAACCAGAATCCTAATGTTTTGTTGCATTTTGGACAAGCATTGTCATGAGCTGGAGCATTTGCTTTTGCATCTCCATCATGTCGCGCTGCATGGATATGAATTGGTCGAAGCGTCCTAGAAGACCATCAATCTTGTATTCAAGCTGGTTCTTATTTTCCTGTCTTGGCGGTTCTTGTGGCTGCGGGGCGCGATGTCCTCTGGCTGCATCAGCATAAGAAAAGGCACCAAATTGCTGTGGGAATCTTTCATTCGATGGAGGTTGTGGAGCGGAAACACGAGTAGAGCGAAACACCTGATTGGCTTGTTGGGCGCGTTTTGCAAGTCGCTGATATGCACGGCAGCCCTTATAATTGGCTGTGTGCGGGAGATGGCAGTGTACGCATGTTGCTGGTTGATCAATCGGTTTGGTGCATTCGGCAGTTGGGTGATTTTCACCGCACTTGACGCAGCGATAGGATCTCCGGCAGTACCGCTTTGTATGGCCGTATTCCTGGCATCGATGGCATTGGGCAAAATCATTTGCTTTGTGTGGCCTTTCAACTTTGATTCTCTGCCTACAAAGAGTTTTTATGTCAAACACATCCTTATTACTTGGCTTTGGGTCCAAATCTACAAAAAATAGGTCCATCTTCTGTCCGTCTCTTTTGCTCATAGGGCAGTGCACATTGCGCACCGAGTGGCCAAGTTCGGTTAGCTGCTCTTTAATTTCGTCGGTGTGTGTGGAGTGATGGAGTCCTTTAAGGACCACCCTATAAGCTCGCTCGCTGGCTAACTGGTAAATATGAAACTCAGCTCCCAAAAGTTCTAATTTGTTGACTATGGCCCGAAAGGTCGGAACATCTTTCGCCATGATTCTCAATGATTCCCCTCCTGATTTGGTTACAAATTTGTCTGGATCGATATCTGACAGGTCATTAAACAGAGCGTTTATATCAAAACATCTTTTAACCATGATTGGGGGTGGCTTTTCTGAGCGTGGCTCGCTTGATTGGGTGGCATTGGGTGACATATTAGAATCATCATCATTGTCGCTCTGAAGATCTTCGTCCATAGCAGTGGCCAGAGTAGCAAAGCGGTTAAAGTGCTGCGCAGCTGCGCTTGTGCTGGCGATTGGTTGTGTGGGCGGTTTATTGCCTTTAACTGATTTACGCTTGAGTTCGGGTGAAAATGCCGCAGCACGCTTTTTCGTGTTTATCAAACGCTTAGCGGGCGCAACTTGCCAGGCAGGGCCAGAGGATTTCTTGGCTTGGTGAGCCATTTTCTTCAGGAAAGATGCAATTTCTTCATTTTCAGCCATGATCTCTAAAATTTCTGGATCAGTGCTGTTAGGCGGAATTGACTGTATATTAGAAGGAAAAGACATGGCCATAAGATAAGGTAACCGACGATAACTGGCTAGCGGAGTCCCAGATAATAAGCAAAACTTGTATGCTGTATGCTGGTTTATTTTTAGAATAAATATTTCCTAGTTGATTGTGCACTCGTTAAAATAACAAGCGGAACGACCCAACTGGCTGTTTAGACAGCCCGAGCGACTATCAAGCAGTAGCTCAGTGGTTAGCGGGTTGGCCTCTCAAGCTCGAGGTCCCAAGTTCGATTCTCAGATGAAGCAGAATTAAATTTTTCAATTTTTCAAATTTTAAAATTTTTCTTGGACTATGAGTCCCACTTTTGGTTCACTACCACGGTGAGTGGATCTGTTTGTGGTCCCAACGAGGAAAACTGAGCCGCGACGCACTGGAGGTCTGTAATGTTGGGGGACCGTACCGCGGAGCACCCCAAATTGCGCACTGATAGAAAATCTATTTCACTCGCACGCATGCATACGGGTTTTTGAAAAGTCTTTCCCATTTGCACCTGCGCAGATGCATTGGGCTGCTGGACCGGCAGCGGAGCGCCACAAAGGATAGCTGTGAATATCAGAAACACGAAACTGAGTGTACGGAGCGATTTAAACACACGTCTGTCCTCGACAACTGTTGGAATCTCCAAAAAAAAATGGGAGATATTGCAAAAACAATTTTCCATATAAAACATACTAAATTTGTACCAATATCCGCAGCTGGACTTAGTATGAGGAAGATAGTGAGAAAGAGAAGAAAGAATAACAGGAAGGGGAATGAGAACGGGAAGCTTTTTGACGACTTTATCAATGCGGAGCGGGCGGGCTCACCTAGTATATATATAAAAATGAATCCAAAATTGTGTATGTGGCCGATGTTACGACAAACGGTTTACTGCAACGTGAATCGGATTGCTCCTCTTTATAGCTCTTGGAATGAGAATGGTTTTTACCAAAAATAGTTTCATTTTGAAGGAAAAATTAAACTGCAAAATCTCAATATTACTGTTTTCACCAAAACTGTGCACAGAGTCTGACAACGCCTACTAATGGGAATGAGAAGGGGAACCGGGTGGGGAACGTAGAGTAGAGTAATATGATCTACCTTGAAAGGGGTATGGAGGAGGAAGTGAAAGAGGAATAGAAATACACATCGACAGGGGCAAGGGAATTGATCAGCGAAGCGAAAAGGGGGCGGAATGAAACGTAAATCAGGTTATTTCATTTTATAGAATTGATGATGAAGAAGTGAAAGAGAGGGAAGAGACGAGAAGCACAAGGAGACGGAGAAGGAGGAGGAGGAAGGAAACGGAATAGGAGTTGGAGTGGGACTAGGATAGGAATAGAAGGGGGAGGGTTTTAAACGTCAATCGGGATGTTTCACCTTTCAGCTCTTGGAATAGGGAAGAGAAAGAGCAATATGCATATGATCTACCTTGACAGGGGAAGGGAATGAGGAAGGGAAAACATAAAAGAAGTAAACGTATGAGGAAGGCAAACATGAAGAGGAATAAGATCGACCTCGAGATAAAATGAAAAATTGTTACTTAATGAAAATATGAGAATAAATAGGTTACTTAAGAAAATATGGATATTAACATTAAAAATGTTAGGTTCTTTGCATAAAAAAGAACATTTGCATTAATTTCAATAATAAAAGATTTTTTTTCTTAAAAAGTTAATTTGCAGAAAGTTGGTGATATAAATTTATGTATATTCCGTTTCGTATAACGCTTGCTGATAAGTTGGTTCTAAGTTTAAGATATGATTACGCTAGTTCAGATTGAATCTTTACAATATATATAATTTTATAGTTTTAGACTTCTGCTCATTACACAAAAATTTGAACATTGAAACACCTACTCCAAAACAAGGTTTATGCCAACATATCGAGCTTCATCTTTTCTCGAGATGAAATGCTGCTCGTTACTTTGACAATTTTGCGAATTTCGTTGACTCAAAGTGGCTTTTACAAAGGATTGTAAACATTTAGGGATTGTGAGTACAAAGCAAAGGACCTTCTTACAACGCTATTTCTTAACGATTGTAATATGAGCGTGACTTGTAAATCCATAATTTATTCTTTTCCTGTTTCGAAGTATCAAGCTAGCTCCCTTTAAGATGTTCTCATTGGATACATACAGTGCAATCGGCCTCTTATGGAGATAAGAGATGACGCTCCGTTTTCTTCAATACACAAATTTTCTGACCGAAGCTGTGATTCAGTCGTTTTGCTTTACGCATTTGTTTTTTTTCATCGTAGTTCTTTTCTTTCGCTGTAAGATTTAGTTCTTTACAGCTACAGTGTTTAGGTAGCTTGTATGAGAGTCAAGAATCGAATCGATAACTTTCTATGTTAATGTATGTTTTGGATTTTCTAGTACAGTTTTCGAACTATCGTTATATCGAAAAATTAAATATTTCACGAGATTTAAAGTCAGTGCTTAATGTAATGTAAGCCTAATGTAAAATTTTAATTAATGAATTAAAACTTCAATTAAAGGGTTTTGTATTGAAGCAACGGGACGTACATTGAATCCATATTTAACCTTTTATTTGAGTTCATTGCGATCGAAAATAAGGTTCCTCAATAATATGAGATTTGCTGACTTCGCAACACTTGAAATCTAGAATTTTTTTAATTCTAAGTAGTGATGAAACCATGTTAGAAAACCCACAACGATTGCCGGATTTGAAATCAGCGATCTCAAAATTTAGCGAAAAATTGTTCTCAGTCAGGAACTTCTAAGATTTTAAAAATGCATTGCATTCTTCCAAAGATTAGTTATAATGTTTTTGGAAAGCTTACAGATGCTTTTATTTTGGCTGCTATAAAAAGAGTATTTGCTGTACATGGTAAAAGTGCAAAGTAAATTTGTGCTTGTTTCCATTCTGTTTTGGCCTTTGGCTATAACAGAAGAAGAAACAAACAAAAAAATATAAAAATCAAATTTATGTTTATATTCATTTTTTTCACCCCATTTCTGATTTTTTTTTGCATATTTTTGCTTTAGTGCTGATTTGATTTCATATTTGCGTTTTCTCTTGCAGCGTGGAACGTGATCTGATGGGTCGCACGGACCGTATGGGCGTCGAGGTGCGTGAGCGCACCATGTGGGATGTACGTCAGGGCGTGGTCGGTGCAGATACCTTTATACCGAAGCATGTAGTCATTGCCACATGGAAGAATGTTTCCTTTGCCGGTGGCATTGACAATTCGCTCTTTAAGGTGAGTAAAGTCTAATAACCAACGCACACCAGGCGTATGCGCAATTCCATTTTAACTTTGAAAGCCAGTAATTAGTAATTTCGCCGGAATCAAGCACTACGCTCTGAAGTTGTCAGCGTGCATTAAAATGCTGCTCGACAGCCCGGCTAATTGTCAGCTCTATATGCGCTGACAGGTTCAGGCAGTCAGTCAACTTGTGGCATGCTACACAAATTGATAAGCTTTGGCAGTTCCAATTCACTGCATTTGCCACAATTGCTAACTAGCACTTTTTCTCTCTTTGTCTTTTATGTGAAAATGCAGACGAATACCTTTCAAATGATACTGGCCACGGATGAGGTCTACACCTATGTTATCTGGAACTATGCTGTGCTGAACTGGCTGTCCCACACGGAGGCGGGCGGTGATACCACTACGGGTGCTGGCGGTGTGCCCGCATTTGTAAGTAATAGAAAGAACCTTTTGGTTTTCTTTTGTTATTTTGCTAAAATGAATTTTAAGCGCATTATGTATACGTCATGTTGTATGCTCTTAGCTTGATTGCATGATGCTGTAGCTGCTGCAGACGTTTTTGTGCGTCATTTTGCGACGCACTTAATTAAACACTTCACAGAGCTCTTACAGTTACATGTGAGAGCGACAACAGGCGCCATTTTCATTAGAGCAATGGCTGCCACGCAGCAATGGCGGCCAAGCAGTTTCAAAAGTTTTCTTTTAATTATGTGTGCTTTTCCTTTGTGTCTTTCATAATAATTTGTGCAGTAAAAGCTTTGTTTGAATGACAAGTTAAAGAGTTTTATAAATATTTTAAACATTTTTGTACTCATTTGTTAGTCATGAAAAGTTGTACGATATTACAGGACCTGAGAAAGTCAAACCACTGGCTTGCATATAGTAACATAAGGACATATGTTCCCTCCGTTTTTGGCCAATCGGTATGACTTTAAATTGTATGGAAATAGCTGTCTAATTTTGTGTTAGACCTGCAGGAATGGCCCTGTAGGGTGTTTTTCCTTCTTTATAAACATTTGCTGCAACAATGCATTGCTCAAGCAGTTCTTTAAAGATAGATTATGGATTTAAATTTAGTCCGTTTTGGTTACAAAGGCATACCGGATTTTTAAAGCAGCAAATTTTGTATTAGTAATTAGTGTTTAACTATCCAGTACGATGGATACCAATTGAAAAATCTGCTTGAACTTAAAGAAATTTACTCTGGGAGTTCTTCTCTTTCAAAATCAGTCGAAATTGGGTTTTTAGTGTTGGTGGGCCCGAAATATATGGGGTTATTCTAAAAGTAATCTTGAAATTATTTGAAACTTCATATTCGAAGACTTTCAGGGTTATTCCAAATTTCAATTTGGTAAATTAAGTTGGAGAAAATTATTGAATTTGAGTATGTGCACATAATTATGTGCATATATATTATATTTTACTCTAAAATTACCGATTTGTTGCGAATAGTTGAATTTACGTGAATCGTGTACCCAAGCGATCTGCTGCAGAAATTTGTATGTCCTGGAACCACTGGTGCACTGTTGACGCTCATAAATAAAAAGATGATTTTCTACCTGTTACATTAAGCACTCCTACAGGAAGTTCATACCATCTTCCATTGGGAGGGGAGTCTTACGCTGTGGGTTTCAAACCCTACGCGCAATCATGTTAAAGTAGTGGTAGAGTGGTTTGAGAGGATTGGGAGGGGAACATGGGGCTGAAGCGATTGAAGCGAGTCCCAGGTTGAAGCTGGAGAAGATTCGGAGAAGCAAGTATTGCTTATGCGATTGAACTGAACCGAACCGATTGAAAGTGAGACTACTTTAGGAGGAGCACATGGAGCTGATGCGATTGAAGCAACCAAGATCAGTATCATGTGGAAGCTGAAGATGATGAGATGATATTTATATGAACGAACTGAACTGAACCGATTGAAACTGAGAATACTATAGGTGAAGCACATGGAGCTACTATAGCAGTGATGCGATTGAAGCAACCAAGATAAGTACGATGTGGAAACTGAGCCTTTTTTTAGTGAAGCACCTGCTGCTGATGCAATTGAACCAACCAAGATCAGTACCATGTGGAAACTGAGACTAATTTAGGAGGATCACATGGAGCTGATGTGATTGAAGCAAAGAAGATCAGTCCCATGTGGAAGCTGGTGAAGATAAGGAGGAGCACATGGTGCTCATGCGATTAAACCAAACAATATCAATACCATGTGGAAGCTACGGGGTTAGATGATTCCACTACTACACCCTTTTTCCTTGAGCCCTAACTACTTTAGAAACTTACCTCAGTTGATGCACGTTTAAGTGTTCTGGCACTGCAACCGAGGTCTATATGTTTTATGTTTAAGCTTAAGCAGGGCAAACGTCGTTATAACCTGCCTATTCAAAGATTTTCAGGATTGCTAGTTTTTTAATCGAAATACGTATTCGGAAGTGCAATGCGGCGCATACAATATGTCGCACCAAACAATTTTCAGAGTTGCCGATTGTGTTTGAAAAATGAAGTATAGCGGCTACATTATGACGGGCTTGAACTCAAAATGTCTGAAAATGCAAAATAAGTTTTTGGAAAAACAATGTGGTAGATATTTTTTGTTCCAGTGGTTTTGTTCCTGATTTCGAATCAAATACTTGTTGCTCAAACTGGTATTTAACCACAAATCATAAAATATTGAATACTTGTAACTTTGTTTGTTAGCTGTCCATTTTGCAGCATTGCTAACAAGTCATTTCAAATATGTTGTGCTCTAATTTGTATTCAATTGCGAGGAATGCAACAGTTACTAAATGATTTTAATTGTTTTGGAATTCGTTTTGGGAACAGTTGAAGCTTAAACTATGCATTCAATACACACAGATACTTATACTACATACTCACACATACACATACAATTGAGGCGAAACCTAAGTAATAGATACAAAATTTTGCTACTCTTGAACTTACTTTGTCTGCATTTGCTCTAAATTAGCTACAAAACTCATATTGACTTTGCTCCCTTTTGCAGGTTGGATTCAATGCCGGCAATGGGACACAGGCCTATGAGTATGAGCCATATAGCCAGAATATGGTTATACGCGATTTGGCCAATCGTGGATGGGCTAATGGCTTTCCCGGTCGCCATATCTTTCGCATCGATGAGCAAATTTTAATTGGTTCGTGCAACAAGGACATTGGTGCGTATAATTTTATGTTAATTTGTCATTGCCATTTGCTATAATTACTTTTTGTTTTGTGCCACAGATGCGGCTCTGTTGCCACTAACCTTTGCGCCGGAGTCCGGCAATATGCTGGGTGGCCAGGTGGTCAATATTACTGGTCCCTGCTTTGATCCCAATATACGCGTTACCTGCCACTTCGATACGGAATCTGTGCTTGGGCACTATGTAGATCGTAATCGTGTGATTTGCGTGCAGCCTTTCCTTAAGGCAGAGGGTTATATACGCTTCCAGATCTCACTGGGCACACAACGTTTCAAGTGGCGCGGCAAGTACTTTGTGGAGACACCCGCAGCTGCGACTGAGAAGATTTTCTTCACCACCGACGATGTGCACAAGAAGAATCCCAATGAGATACGTATTACCTGGAATGCATTCAATTTGACCTCAAACTCGAATGCCAATGTAATGATCTCGCTGTGGGGCTATCGTGAGACCAAAATTGAACCACAATTGGAGTACATTGATGTTATCGAGGCTAGCTACTCGAATACGGGTCAATATGTTATTACGCCCTCCAACTATCTAACACGCAATAACATTAACAATGATATGCAATTTGGCTTCTTGCAAATTAATTTAACGCAGCCGGAACAGTATTCCGGTCTGACCATAAGTCCGTAAGTACCAATTTTATACATTTTATTATATTATAGTCAAGTAGGGTTGCAGCGTAAGTTCAAGTGGTTTGGCGATTTGGTTCAGCTTAGTGGTTCGGTTTTCTGCTGCTTCCGCTGGACTTCTAACTTTTGGTTCTCAAATATGCAATTCGATGGTTTCGGTGGCTGTTTTGCACTCTGGAACTACTCATAATTCTTAGTTTAGGTATTTTTGCATGTAAAGCAGTTGGGAACAATATTTCGGTTCTTAAGAAGGCTTCTAAAGGCCACGGAGGATAGAAACTCAGTTAGCGGGTGAAAAATAGAGCTGCATGTTCATTGCATTTACTAAAGCGAAAATCAAATGGCGGTCTGCAATTTGATTAGATTAGATTTGTGGTGGCTGTTTTGGCTCATCAAAGAAGGTTCGCCCATCCCTACCACTCACGCAGTGGTTCAAGGGAAAACCGAAGATAACGGTGAATACTGATCTCATGAGAGGTGATACATATATGTATCAAGTCCCCTAGTGTAGTATATAGTATAGTTACTTTGTTAATTGTTTTCTCAGATGTTACAGATTACATTTTCATACCTTTACATTTACTTAGCAGTTGTATAAAAGCTGTATAAGAAACAAGCATGTGTTTCACTTGATTTTCGTTGCAGTTCATTGATAAATAGCTTCATGAATAAGCTTAGACTTTATTTCGCCTAAGTAAGCCAAACGCAAACAAAGTTAACTTTTGAATTTTGTAACTGTATTGAGCAGTTTGTTGCTCTTGCCAAGCGATTTGCTTAGGTATCCCTGGATTTCAAGCACTTGTAGCCCCGTTGGGGTCATTGGTGTGTCCTGTTGCACATTCTGTTATTATGTTTTAATTGATTTGCCGCTGCCCTAGTGCAGTTGCATGTTTTTATTTAATTTACTCAGCAATTTCCTTGGCCAGCTGTGGCATAAGCTGCACTGCCATGAGTCCAGCCCCAGCTGTTGCGACAGGATTGGATGCTATGGACACAATATGCAATCAATTTCTAGCGATTGCATTTCAGATAGCTTATTATGACAGTTTTGTAATTACGCGTCATAGCTAATCAATGGCTGGCATGCAACATGTGGCACTTGCCACTTTATGGCTGCCATTCAATGTGGCTTGAGAGAGTAAGAGATTTGAGAGATGGCTGGCATTTAATTTGAATAAAGCGGCTTCAAATGAAATTCGCATTAAACATTTTTAGCATGCTAATTATAAAAGATAAAGTACATTTATTTGTTGTCTTTGTTGTTGTCGTTGTTGTTTGAGGCGGCTCATAGAATGTCAAAACAAGAACAAAACAAGGCCAATAACTGGCTTGGATTAAGGCCATACAAAACTTGGGGCAGAAAACTCTTTTGTGTTGGATTTTGTTTAATGGCACCTTTGGGTGTCGTTATCATTAGCAGTCCGGCTTTGACTGCGTGTCCGTGTCGGAAACTCTATGCTTGCCTGGAGCTGTTTTTTCTAATCTCTTTGGCTGTATAAGCAAATATCTCGCATTGTTTCAGTATTATATTTGCATTTCACGTGCCGTGCTTTAAGTTATGGCCAAATAATTGTTGTCCGATGCAAATTGTTTAAAAGCATACGCTTGGGCGCTCTGTCAGCGTTTAGATATAAGATAGTGTATCTATGTATCTATCATATATGTCAAATTGTTGAATGCTATTGGTAGATTTCCTTTGGATTTTCAACTCAATGTGCAATTAGTGAGATATGTGGGGCTAAAGATTTGATTTGTTGATTAAAATTTAATTAAGCATTTAATTATTTTCTGGCTTTGCAAGCTCTTGAGAATAGGAGCAAGCTTTGAAATCGTGCTTTACAGTTGGCAGCTTGAAATCGTTCAACTGTAGCTCCTAATAGAAAAATTCAAAAGAATCTTTCTTTTTATTTAAGGACTTCCCTATTTCACAATACAGTTTAACTATATCATTTGATTCTTGAGCATAACCGATATATCTTAAGGTTAGTTTTGTATCTAACACTCTCACTCAATATAGTCATAGAGCTTCAAATGAAAGCCAAGCTATTGAGGATGTCAGTGGAAGGCACTGGCAGGGGTCACCTAAACGGGGACGTTGACTTACTGGGAAAGAGAACTTCGCAATTCATACAGGCCAGGGATGAAATGGCTACCGAGTAACACCCAGTGCCAGCGTCTTCCAGGTTGAACTTTACGTCAAAGACTGATGTACAAGAACGAACAGAATAGGAGAATAGCGAAACTATCGTATGTAATCTATGGAAAAAGAACATAGTTGTTGGGTTATAGCGGGACCAGGCTAATGTTTGTTTCATAGGCCGATGTGCAGGAACTAACAGAATAGTCAGGCCAACTTAAGAGCGTTTGCAGCAACTAGAATAAGCTGCAAGCTGGTTCGGGAAACCGGAGTCAAATTGAAATTTCTTCGAAGACGTAACAAACTTTCACTTAGACAATTCTACGGTCACACCGGCTTTCCCGCATGTTGCATGGAAAACATACCATTAAGCAGCTATTAAGAGAAGAGGAAAGAGCAAGACGCACCACGAGCTTGATGGATACCGCGGGCCTCAGACAAGCCAAGCTACTCCTCGGCTCCTAACCCCTAGGTAGGTTCAAGAAAATATCACAATTAGGGAAAAATTCTAGTAGGATTGTGACTGGTCTGCTTACTAGACACTGTAGGATAAAGGGACACTTGAACAAGCTGGGCATCACCAGCTCCAGTAGCTGCAGGTTCTGTGAACTTGAGGAGTTTTCGCTGCACATACTAGCTGAATCTGATGCCTTAGCGTGCACAAAGATGTCGCTCCTAGGTGGATATATAATCTAGATCTAGAATCATCACAAGATTAGCAGGGGAGCTGTAAGCTCAGTAGGTGCCACAATAGATCTCGCGGTTCCCTACTCCCCAATAGCATTATTATTACTATTATTAAGTTTAGTTTTGTTGTTAAGACCCTAAGATTCCCTCAATGTTTTACCTGCTGTGCATAAAACCAAACCAGAACCGCTTTTAATTTGCATTTAGTTGCAATCCCCGCTCTGCACATTAAACCACAATTCTGTTTCAAATGCTTGCCACTTAATACATTGCCTCGACTTAACTCTAATGGCCATGTGACAAGTTTCTCTTTAGATATTCCACACATACTTGCAATTAGTGCAGCGCAAACTGTTGTTGAAGCTTCTAACTAGGTCGACGTGACGTATGATTAATGCAACATTAGCAAGTTATAGCTCATACGCTCTGTTGACATTTTAGTTTAATGAATTTGAAGTGCAAATTGCAAATTTAATAAATAACTTTTAACATATTTCTTAACGAACAGCATTTTGTGGTCACGCCCGGTGCCCTTGGCCTGGTATATGGCGCCACAGTGGGAACGCAAGCATGGCAGGAGATGGTCCCGCGCTCTGTGCGATAATTGGATACGCAGCGACAGGTTCCTGAGGTAAGTTCCAGCAGTTGCCACTGCATGGGGCTAGCTCAGTGCGCTTTGTGCACCAAAGCTGCATGGGGAATTGAGCGGAGCTAATTAAAAGCTGCGCGAATGCTTAAGGGGTTGCACTGTAATTAGACAGCTTCAAGCGCGCAACCATTTAGACAATTGAAACATTTAACACTTTGCATTTTTTTGCTTTTGCACAACAGAAACTTTGCTGCGGACTTGCCGCTGTGCCCCTGCACCATGGAACAGGCAGTGCTGGACAAAGGACGCTTCCGGCCGGATCGTGAATGCGACAAGGACTCGAATCCCTCTTGTTTGCGTCAACGCGGCGCCATACATTGTGTGGTCAGCGGCACGCCAGTGTAAGCAGAGCTTAACTCCATTAGATTCTATTTTAACTTACGAACTTTGTAATCCTAGTGCACAGGGTGCGGAGCAGCAGTGCTGCTATGATCGCTATGGCTTCCTTATGCTCACCTATGATCAACAATGGGGTTCACGTCCGCGTCGCGTGCACAATTTGGGCAAGATGCCTTGGAATGAAGCCAGCAAGGTACCAACGCTATCCATGTGGTTCCATGACATGCGACCCTTCTACTCCTGCTGCTATTGGCAGGAGGAACAGGCTGTTGGCTGTGAAACCTATCGTTTTGAACGTCGTCCCTCGCAGGATTGTGTGGCCTATCAGCCACCTGGTGTCGCTGGTGTTTTCGGTGATCCACATTTAATTACCTTTGATGGCTCCGCTTATACCTTCAATGGATTGGGTGAATTTGTTTTGGCGCGCAGCACGGATGATAGTGAACGCTTTGAGGTGCAGGGCCGCTTCCAGCAGCTGCCACCCAATTACTATGGTCAAGTGATGGCAACACAGCTAACAGCCATAGCCATGCGTGGTAATACCACAACCACTATTGAGGTGCGCATACGTCCATTACATGCACGCTGGCGTTATCGCCTGGATGTCCTAGCCGATGGGCGCCGCATCTACTTTGATCGCGAGAGCTTGAAGTTCCAGCATTTTGATGGTGTTTCCGTCTATACGCCCACTTATCTGCTTAATCAGTCCCAAGTTATTGTGCAGTTTGATGCTGGCATTGGTGTGGAAGTCGTTGAAAATGAGGGCTTCCTTACTGGACGCGTTTATCTGCCCTGGAAGTTTATCGTAAGTCTAAAGTTTTTCTGGCATTTTTGCAGTTGTTAACCAAATATTTGCTTGCAGAACAAAACGGCGGGACTGTTTGGCAACTGGAGTTTTAATCCGATGGATGACTTTATGTTGCCCAATGGCCAGGTCGCCTCACTCAATCTGAATGATTTGCGCAGCATTCATACCAACTTTGGCATGAAGTGGATGCTGACAGATCGTGATGTGCCTGGCGTGGGTGCTGCCTTGTTTACGCGTGAGTTTGGTCGCATGGCCAGCTACTACTCCAATGGCACCTTTTTGCCCAACTATGTGATTGAGCCCGTCGATTTCTTGCCCACCAATCGCACATATGATGTGGAACGTGCTGAGGAGCTGTGCGGTGAGAGCTATCAGTGTCGTTATGATTATGCCATGACGTTAAATCGAGATTTGGCGCACTTTACAAAGAACTACTATGACAGTCTGGTGAATATACAAGCGGAGAATCGAAAGTAAGTAAAGAAAGGAACTGTTAATTATCAATTTATTCCAACGATTTCTTACAGACGCGTTGTTTCCTGCGGCGTGCTGCAAACACCACGCTTTGGACGCAAACTAAGCTTTGACTTCATGCCTGGCGCCAAGGTGTCCTTCGAGTGCAATGAGGGCTTCATACTGATTGGCGATCAGCGTCGCGAATGCCTGTCCAATGGTTTATGGAACTTGCCCGAATATGGTTATACGGAGTGTCTGCGTAAGTCTAGTCTAAGTTTTCATATACCCTAGCTTGTTAGCTGTAATCCTGACCCAAAAACACTTTGACCCTGTACAGGTGAGGTTTATTATACGCGTCGTGTCGCTTTCATTGCAATTGGCATTATCGTATTGGTCATATTGCCGCTGATGTTGTGCATTGTATGCGGTGTCTATCGCTATCGTCAGAAGCAGCTGAAGGAGGATCCACATTGGCAAATGCCCGTGCTACCACGCTCACGTTCCTCATCGGCACGAAACCTACGCACGTTGAACTATGAGCCCGAAGACGATAGCGATACCGATGCGAGCACGCTCAAGAAAAGTAGGTCCTATGACAAAGTATATCGCACGAACGAACCATTACCAGGCAAACCGCAAATTGATTTTCCAGCTAAGAAATGGGATCTGGAGGAGCCTGACGAGGATGTAACCTCATCCGAAGGTAGTGACAATAGAACTAGTACAAAAGTAGCTAAGGATATATCCTACATTAATAAACAAAACACAACAGGTGAGAAACCCAAGCAGACGGGCCGTCGCTCGCTGCGCTCCGCCTCGGGCACTGAGCTGGATCAACACGACACCGAGGGCGTACATCCGACCGAAGACGATGACTTTGATGAGGGCGACATTCATCAAGGCACGATACATCCAGCCGGCTACCATCAGCCGCTGTCGCCCGAGGAGGCCGAACACTTGCATCAGCAGCAGTACAGTCCTACCTTCAGTGGCGTGGACAGTCGCACCAGTGGCGGCAGCTCCATCAACTACACGCCACAAGCAGCTGTGCAGAATCGTTTTGGCGGCGTGCCCGTTTTGCCCAGCAATACGCAGTTCTATAACAGACCTCCATCTGGGGTGCCCGTAAATGCCAGCAACAATATGCCGTTGCGTCCGGCGCCCCCTGTTGCGCCACTGCCTGCGTCGCAGCTGACGCAGGACAGCGGCTTGCCATCGCCGCCGCATGCCACCTCGCCCACGCCATCTGTGCAAAAGTCCACCGAAGTTTAACTCATTCCCACTAACCATACACACACACACCTACACGCTCATACATGCAGCTGAGCAAGCTTCAAAGTTCAAATTTTTATAAAATTAAATGTAAAAATTCATGTACAATTAATTAAATAACACTTAATGGAAAAACCAAAAACCATAATCAATAAATCGTTTTGCTCATGCAAATTTTATTTTTAAGTACTTAACTGTTTTGTGTAATTTTTGCCAATTGGTCAAGTGTTAACATACGTGTTGCATAACTTGTTACCATTGTTTAATCCTCTGCAAAATGCCCACCTGCCTTAATTTTAGATTGTTTTAATGTATTTGTGTTGTTCGGTACAGTAGGCACTCGCAGGTTAACACATTTTCGTTGAAATTTTTAAGTGAATATTTTACTGTCATATAAAGGATCTTTCGCAAGCTTTACAGAATCACTCATTTCTAATTTCTTTTAATTTTCTTTCTTTTTTCGTTTTTCTTAAGAGAGTCTTTTATTTTTGGATAAATACACATTCACATTTTTCGATTGCAAATTTTTCAATGTTTGATATAATATGAATTTTGAAGTCAGAATCAGTCAGTAGAAGCATATTTCGGAAATTTCTCTTGTTCGATTAATAATTTCAATTTCCTGTCAAAATATAACCTAAGCTCGCCGTTTGACTTATTTCGGAGCGTAACAATTTTTTAAATATTCACTTTCACATTGAAAACTTAATTAGCTCTTTATTTTGAATCCGAAAATCATTTGATGTTTTTTCTGTACAAAACCTTTTCGAGATTTTTATCCCCATAAGAGGAGCAGTTCAAGGAAGTGGAAATTCCAGTTTTAGTTTTCTAATTTTTTTATTCTTGTTTTATTTAAACAGCTAAATAAGAAGATCAGGTCGCGAACTCTACATATTATTTTAAAATAAAACCACGAAAATAATTTTAAATACATTTTATTCTTTTAAATTTTTCATTTAAAAATTTTTTTTTAAATTAAATTCTAATTATTTTTTATAATAATTTTTTTCTTAGAGATTTTGAATCCTATAAAATAAGCAAAGGTTAAAAAAAAGTTATTAAACAAGAAAATTAAAAAAAAAATGGAAATTCTAGTTTTCAACGTTTTTTACAGTTTTATTTTTGTTGCTTTATTTAAACAGCTAACGAATCAGTTCGCAAACTACATATTATTTTTTTATTCATCAAAATTAAATCGCGAAAATAATTTCAATTTTAAATTTTGTTTAATTTTTAAAAAAATTTTTAATTTTTTTTTAATGTTATATTATAAATTATTTTTTATAACAATTCTTTTTTTTAATGAAATATAATAAATTAATTTATTTTTTTTATAATTTATTTTGAAAGAATAGTTCTAAATACTTTGTTCTACTTTCTGAATAATTCCGATTCTTAAATCAACAAAAAACTAAAGTTTTGAAGCCTTAGTTGTACTTTGAGCCGCATTAAACAGCTATAATACTAAAAGATTTAAAAAATATGTAAAAAATATAAAATTTTGAAGGCATCAAACCTTACGTTGCTAATCATGTGCTTAAACAAACTATTTTGTTTTTATTTTTTTTATTAATTATAAAAACAAAATTTGTATTCTAAGTTTATATTCCGATAAAGCCTCAAACCTTAATCTAAGTATTTGCAGCTTGCAGGTTAAAAAAAATTGAGAAAATGTGTTATAATTTAATGATGATTTAAAATTTTTTATTTTTATTTAATATTTATTTTTTTTCATTTTTTAATCTTAACAAAATTTTGTTTAACACTTTTGTATTCAAAAAATCAAGAGCTTTCAGTTGTTAAATCGACAAATATGTTTCGTACCGACTAAAACTCTAATTTGCGAGTCTCTACTGTACTTTTATTTCCATATTCCACTTTAAAACATGGCCATGACCGCATTGACCGCAGCGCTTGCAACTAATAGCCCTAGACTTTACTATTATAATACCCTATGAATACCGTTATTGCCAATTGTTTTACATGCAACTTTCAACATTCATTTAAGTGTACATTGGGTATTAATTCAGTACAATCGTTTTATAAATACAAAACTTGGATTACAGTAAATAAACGTAATCAGTTTTAATTTAATATTCAACAGATTTAAAAATGTTTTTGTTTTTCTTTCAGCTGTTCTGACATAGATAATGCCAATTGTTACATGAAAGTTGACAAGTCGCACAAATTAGATTTAATCTTTGCTTTAAAACAGGGATCGGCAGCGAATACCTAGGCAGAATTTAAGTCAACTCACTGCCGAGCGCTGCTTTAAAGCTATTTTCACAACATCAGCAACAAGAAAACTGTCAATTTTCCTGTAATAATCTGCAAGCAAATGTGGCAATCATTTGACTGCAACATTTCATTATGGTTGCAGCAGATTGCTTTTGCTTGGCTGGCGATAATCTAATGTGCAACATAAATGGAAAACGCAACCACAGAACCACAGAAGCCACATGCAATTCATATATAATTGAAATGCAAAAACAAAATGACATCAAATTTATAAGGCAGCAAGCAATATTGCCATGAGATGTTTAGCTGTGTGGCAAGGACATTAATCTTGTAGCAACTGTCACATGTTTTGGCAGCCAGCAAACTAACGGCCACCTAGCACATGCCACGCCCCTTCCGCACACAGACACAAATGTCTACTCAATCTTCTCAATGCCTCAACGCCAAAAGCGTAGCAAATGTATTGTGCATTACGACAATGTCAATCAATCTTGAGCAAATTGATGGACAAGTTGTTGTTACATACACTGAGCGCAGCACAAGGGATAAATGCATGTTTGTTGTCAAAAACACCAGTTTAAGCAACTGTTTTTCTCTCAGTGTATTATAAACATAGATTACTTGCTGTTCGACATGGCATTTGTTAGTAGTAGCGATGTTTGCACGCCTTAAACTAGGTAACTAGGCAACTAGTTTTAACAGCACACATTTGTATACTCTGCTTTTGCTCTTAACCCACGGGCTTAACCCACTGGTGGTGCTGCTTAACTTATGCATTCCATTTTTCAAATGACAAACATCTGGCCAGGCGCACTCGACGTCACCCAACTTCCACCTAGACAATTCATTACTTGTTGGTTGCTTACATCTCTTTCAGGACACGAGGAGCAATCGGCGCGTGTGGCAAGCATTTCACTGGGCATGGTGCTGCTCCTACTTATTCCCTGTTTGTTGCTCTTGGTTTGTGCCGCAAATTATTGGATACGCGAGCAAATTGCCAAGGAGGAAGCGACTGCGGCTGCGGCTTTGCTGCCAAAGCCAAAATGGAAGCAAAAACCAGAAATTTCATTAGCTCACTGATGTGGTTGCTGTGCACGTTTGCGCGTGGGCGTGGCAACTCCCTCATTGAAGCCTTCATTAGCTAATAACATTCTTTCTTATGTTACTGACTAGTATACACATATCCTTGAGAGTATTGAATAATGTGATAAAATGAGCTATGCTATAAATATTTATATACAAAAATGAATAAAAACTATAAATAAGAAAATTTGATAAGTGTTGAGTTTTTAATTAATGGACACCTCTGAAAGATACATACCATTTATCATAGTTTTCCTCTACAAATAAGTAAGAACCTAATTTAAGCAAAAACAATATAAGTCAGACCACGGTAGATAACGGAGCTAAGCAGAGCAAAGTAATGTGTGGAAGAAAGGGACGGCGATAGTGCGTCGACTGTGATTGGCCTGGCAAAAGGCATATCTATTACAAGGTAAGAGCCATCTGCCGATGATCGTTTATTTTTAAGGCACTGTTTTTCATTCTATTGCAAAAGTCAATGAGAACTCTTTCTTCAAGCTCTTTCTTTCTGTGTCAGACACTCAATAAATCTTCTTCCCCATGATCTTGGTTTTGGCACGTCGTGTCGCATCTTAGCCATGTGCTTCGTTGCCTGATTTTAGATTTGGCCTGCATCAAGATCGGATGCTCCACATCATCGTTTAAGGAATGGTATTAGTTTTGGACCGCTTGCATAAACTGAACTCTCGATTGCGGCGGCATTTACACTGTTTGGTGCTTAGCAAGTACAAATTTCTCACATCTATGATGGGGGGCGTCGTGAAGTTAACTCTGGAAGCGGCATTATCTCATACGCTCCGGTACTATATTCTTCGCCAACCGCTTGACTGAAAAAGCTAACGAATCTGCAAAATATTTTTGCCTGATGTCTACGAGAACCGAATCCATCAGTTTTTTTTTATCAAAGGCAGGCGGCCAGAGCTTCCCATGGTTATTGGAATACTTTAAGAATAAAGCTATCTTATATCTTATCTTATTTTATGATACGCTTTGGTTTGAGCAACGTTAATGTAAAATATTTTCCGTTCATCGATGAAAACTTACTCTTCGTGATTTCACATACATTGAATACCTCACAAGGTATTTCGCCTATCGCAAGACAACATAATCTGTCTTATTATATGATTTGGCTCTAAAATGTTAAGTCAAGCTGGATTTACTGTCGAAAAATTGAACCCAATATCCGTTATGGTGAGGTGTTGTTGATTTGATTAAAACAAATTCATATTAGGGTCTGCAACAACAAAAATGGTGTTTGTCCCATCTTCTCGTTCCATGGAACAACGATGGAATTTCCTAAAATAATTATATAATTATAAATTCATATTTTTTGTTTTACCCACATTATTCTACAATTAAAAGGTATACACCAATAAAATCTTCATAATACGGCGTTTTCAAAAAGTTATGGGTTCAAATAAGTTGGCTAATTAGTTCCCGAGCTATTTTACATTAAACATACATTTTCATTTTAATAATTTACAAATATAGCTCCTATCGGTGTTACTTTTTGGTTTGATGGTATGTGTGAGCAAGTTTTGAACTTTTTTCTGGAGCGTCTGATTCGCCAACAACCCTAACTCTGTGGTGGTGTGGAAATGGGTTTTAATTACAAATTAAAAAAAGGCTGCTTTTCGTCAAGCTGTGAGATCTCATTGTGCGTCCTACAAACTTATGACAGCTCGCCGAAATGCAGCCTTTTTTTTAATAGAATTTTTCAACAGAAATGTTTAAGAATCTTTAAAAATGTGCTTTAAAAGTAAATGAGCAGTGGAAAATATTGCAAAATACAGTGTGTAGTAGTCTCGTCACATATACTATGATATGTATACAAGTACCAAGATACCAAGCGAGGCTTCTGACAAGGTGATGTCCTCTTCTACAACCGCTTCAATCTTTTGATGCAGAATGTGTTGCGAAAGGCCAAAATACATCGGAACGGGATTGTATTCTATGAGGGTGTCCAGCTGCTTGCGTACGCAGATGATATCGATATCGTCGGTCATACTAAGCGAGCAGTTACCGAAACCTTTGCGGCTATTGAAAGAGAATCTGCCAGGGTGGGTAAGTATGTATATGTTTTCTTGGAGTAGAGATACACAGCGGTTGGAATCGCAGATTGATGTTAAGAACTATACCTTTGATGTTTTAAGGATTTCGTCTACCTTGCCAGCGTCACAATGAATAACGATTTCAGCATAGAGAGCAAGCGGAGAAACACTCTTAAGTAAGTGTGCACACTCTATAAGACACTCACCCTTTCCGTTTTCCTTTAAAGCGCTGAAGCATGGTTGGTGACGCTGGATAATGGAAATGCTCTTGAAGTGTTCGAAAAGTACACCGTAAGATCTTTGGCCCTCTACGCGTTGGCAACAACTACCGCACCCGATGGAACGACGAACTCTATGAGCCAGAGACGCCCGAAGGAGAGCTTTACGTCAGACCGTAACAAGGTAACGGGTTGTTATGGCCAGCTAAGAAGACGAAGAAAAAGCTTTTTAAGAGGATAATGTTGTTCCATTTACTTAAGTTAGGTTGAATGGCTTTCAGGCTATTTGCCTGACACACTTAGACCGCATTATGGACGAATGTGCTTCGTTCACTCGTTCTCTGTTACCAATTAGTCTATCTATTCTATATAAATCGGAAGGGATCTGCATCGCCTAAATACTTGAGCCCATGTTTACGGAGAGCTGGAAATAAGCAAAAGAGAGGGCCAACCACTTCCTTCTTGTCCTCTTTACAGCAGCTTATGCAAAAATCATTAAAGGTGGCCAGAAGCCGAGCTGCGTGAACACCAATCATCAGAGTTCCGCTGTTTTATATATTTCAGGCCAAGTTTTTTGGATATGCGAGAATTTGCCACGAAGCTTATGAAGCTTACAAGTGTCTATAGGTATTCTTAAGTCTTCTCCTTCAAGGAGAAAGTGCATGGTAGTACCTTGTCTAGCTATACAATTACCCTCAATACCACGGTGTCCTGGTACCCATATCATGTTACTAAAGAGCTGCTTAGCCATCTTCTCTAGAGATGCAGTTACTTACCGATAATTACACCATATTGACCTGATCGATTTAATAGCCGCTTGGCTATTCATATTGCTCGACATGTTTTCCGACTGGAACACACTGCAGTGATGCGAAGTTATAAAACTTTGCCTTATATTGCTTTGAGTAGTAGTAAGCTTTGACCCGTCAGTGAAGAAGGAGATTGCACCGGTTGGTTCTGGTATTAGGGTGCTGGAGGTTGCACTGGAATACTCCAGCGATACACAGTAGTCTGTTTTGAGTGGGACAAGATCTTGCTCTGTTAAGATTGAGCAGTGAGCAAAGCTAGATTTTGTCCAGCAGTTCGAGCCTCTTAAGCGTATCGCTGTCATTAGAGCAGTTTCCTCTCAATTGGCGTGATGTCAACCTCAGCTCGTTGTATCTTCATGGGTTGCTTAAGGTTAGTTTGCCTTTGTAAAGCTAGCCAGCACACCAGAATTCCATAGAGGAGGATGAACCTTATAACTGCAGTCTAAGGCCATAGAACTACTTTAGGTGACATTTTATAAATGAAACAACTTGTTGTGCAGGGTTCAATTAGATATACTTTATTTATACTTTAGATACATTAAATAAATGTAAAATTAAGTAATTAAACCAAAAGAAAATGAGATGCCGTTTATCAGTGTTCAAGTGTATATTTTATTTGTGTATTTATAAGATACATAATTTCATAGTTAAATGAAACAAAGAAAGTGTTTTAAACTTAATGCAGATGTAGTATATATTGACAGGGTTCAGTGTGTTCATTATTTAAGTGGTATTTTAATTTTAGATACATTTTTTGTTGTTATAACATATGCAACAGACAGATAGATAGAGATACATATATATGTTTGGAATTTTTTACATTAACTATATAGTTATTTCTCTTTAGGCTTAAAACTATATATATGTATGTGACTTTAACGGTTTTGTTATTAATTTTCTTGTTTATATGGATTACTTTAGGTACTTAAACTACACAAAATTTCAGCTGAACAGTTTATAAGTAGTTAAGTAAGTACATAGGTAGAAGTACATACATACATATATAAGCTAATTGCTTTTTAGTGCACATTTAGTAGAGTACATCGATGACATTTACTTAACTAGGCAATGAGTTACGGTTATTATATAGTTACCAGTTACATATATATATATGTAGGTGCTGCTGTTGGCTTAAGAACTATAAAGCTATTTTCAGTTTTAGTAGTACAGATTTGTCAATTTGTAAACGCATACACTCAAGTACGTGTATATATTTGTATATACGAGCAGGTGGTGAAGCCCCTTAATATATATATATATATGTATTTTTGTATGTAACTTTATTATATGTATATTTTTGGTGTGAATTGCTTACTTTTTAAGTTATTTGCATTTGGACAATAAAGACACATATATATATGCATATTTGTGTGTATTTAATATAGTTATTTACTGGCATTTGTATAGAGTTGATGCAACATTTCATATTCCGTGTTCTGTGGTCAATGGCCCTGTATAGAGATTTGCAACAAAGTTGCAGCTGCAGCAAATGTATCTTTAGGTTTTTAGCATATAATTGCCTAGTTTGTGTAACTATTTGCTACTAAACATTGACTAGCTTAATTACTTAGTTCTTTGGTGCTTGAATTTCTATGTGTGGTTTGCTTATTTACTACTTCATAGATACTTTATTGGTATAGTGCATACCTTTAGGTTTTGAATTTGGTTGCAGTTGTGGATTAGAATATTTGCCTTACACTTTTGCATTAGTTTGCTAATGTACAGTTTTTTGTTATAGTAAGGGTATTCACGAAATGCTTTTACATCTATACGACAAAGAAGAGGCTACAGTACACAATGCTTTCTTAACTGCTTTTTGGTAAGTTTCTTAAGATGATTTAAAATAAATCTGTACTTTTAGAGGACGTTGTTTTCAAAATTTGTGGTCGACATTCTGTACGTCCAACAGTGCCAAGCATACTAAGATCAGAGTTCAGAGTCTGAAGAGTGGAATAACAAGTTTTTTTGATTCCCAAGAGTTTTTTGTTCTCTATGGATTGAGCTAAAGTCGACAGGTCGAAATAATGGCTCGAGACAACGTGATATGGATGATACTAGTGTAGGGTCTTCTTGCTGGAGCCTAAAAAAAGTTATAGAGCCTACCGCAAATCATTTAGTGTTGTTTGTGCTACGGGTGTTTTCCCCCTACCGTACCAGAGCCCTTTAGTAGTGAGCCTCAATAGAAAACTGACAATGGCAGTACCAATGAAATAACCCAATACCATAATGAGAGGCCCCGTATCATTTTCATAATGGCTAAAACATTCTCTGCCTATCACTGACTCTGGCTTTTCTGATAGCAGTTGGTTGCGATGGAATCCTAGAAATTGTCCCAATGACGTAGGATCAAAGCATAGAAGTGTTACAATCTATATCCTTCAATACTGAAGGGAATCCAGACGACCAATTCGACCAGCAGAGAAGCAAAGGAGTACTTCAATTGAATAGAAATTTTCGTCTGAAAGGCGCTGAACTGCTTTGGAACTGACTTTGATGATACGTATGGAAAATGGCGCATGTCTATAATAGAACGACGATGGGTCAACGCTACCTTGCAATGTATCTGCTGCGGTTAGAACCGAGTATCTCAATATCTATCTTTGGTATCATCAATACAGAGACACCAGGAAGAAAGATTTTTTGACAAAAGTAGCAACTTCTTGCTTGCAAATTTAAACAAAACAAACTAAATGGTAAATCTCCCCCGTGTGGTGAGCGGGTTAGAGAATACCACCTCAGCAGGTCAAAACTTGTCGTTTGAGGCGACATATAATAACAATAGCTTCTTTCGAGATCAGTAGAGTCACCCCAGGCCTTAAAAGGGTTGTGTGTTGGGTTTGGGACTCACCATGTAAAACCCCAATCCCAATAAAAGAAATAACCAGGTAACTGGTTGTTATGGCCAGTTAAGAAGAAGAAGAACTAAATTGTTACCAATTGGCACTGGGTAGTCCGCTACGAGAGAAGTATTTTTCGAAGTTTATATTGGGCTGCTCTGCCAATCAGTTTTGTCAATGTATCCAAAGCAATTTGGAAGCACGCGGAAAGTGGATCTAATGACATCTTTGCTATTGCTTTTGGTTAGCTTAAGTAATTTGGTACTTTTTTTTTGCAAAACAGCTGCAGATATCCTTCCTTATCCCGACGTCTCCGATTCAAAAAGTAAACCAATTTTCATTATGAAAGAAGCGTCGCGGAACGACCTCAGGCGGTGTTTGGTAACTCGAAGCATCTGTAAAAATCTTGACTCATCTTAACAGCGGAGCAAATCATTTCATCAGGTCATCCAATAATCGTCAATTTAAGCACGAGCATTTGAAAGTATTCCTTGCAGTGCATATCTATGCATATTAACGCCTTGAATGAACTCAGTTTCCTTTAATGCTTCATTTATTTTGAAGTCCAAAAGTAGTTGATTGTCATTTCATCAGCTTTAGTTGCTTTGGTCTTTCGCAGATTAGATATAAGCAGGTTATTCTGTAAAGCCAGAATGTAAAAGGCGCAAAATCATAAGAAACAGCTGATTTATTATCGATTGCAAAGCATATTCGTGAATACCCCTATTATTTTATAGCTGAGCAATATTAATTAAGATTTACAGTGCCTACATAAATTACACGTACAGGTCAGCCTAAGAAACCATCACAAAGTACAATAGAATAAGTATTAATAACTGTAACTTAATGTATATAAACACACTCACATAAAGAAGCTTTGGGTTTAACACACATATGTTACATATGTGTATATTTAGTATGTCTTATATATAAGTAGGTATATATGGTTTTTACAAAGTGAGTTCTAAGCCAAATTTACTTACGATAAGCCGCAAAAACACTGGCTACATTAGTTAGCGCTTAGATTCTGCCACAAACTGCGTCTTGCCTGTACGAGAGAGTGAGAGAGAGAGAGAGAGTGGTGTGTGAGTGAGAAAGGTTGTAAGCCATGATTCCTATTTAAGCCAAACTCAAGCATTTGGCCATTATGGAAATGTAAAAGTTCATAAAATCAAGATCAAGCAAATATGGGAGCATAATGGATATACAACAAATGCGCCACAAAATTAAATACACACAGCTGGCAATGTGCCACAAAATGTGGCAAGTAGAATAACAAAATCAAAATCAAAGCTGAAAGTCAGTAATGTCTGGCATTTAAGGTTCATTGGTTTTTACTTTCATGCTTCTTGTTATTATTGCTAAAATTGTTGTTATTGTTTCGTGTGTTTGATTGTTGTTTGTTTGTTTGTTTGTGTTTGTTTGTTTTGTTACGTGGCACGTTGAAAGCACGCAATTCAATTTAACCCTTTACGCCCAATTACGTTGCCAGCTAAGCAGCAGCCGTTAGCTCTACGGCCAAAAGTGTCAATGCCAAAGTTGAACACGGCCAACACCCACACACACACACACATAATCGTGTAAAGTTTTTAAGGCCATGTCATTTGGTATGCCAAGTGAGTAGCCAACAAAACATAAAAAAACACCCCGACCAAGGCCCAAAAAGTAACTTTTGATGGCCAAAACTACCTAACTGGTTGAATTTTGAATCAACTGCTCTGTAACTGTGACTCTCCGACTCGCCGGTCATTCAGTGTGAAAGTTTTCTAAAAATTAAAAATTACAATCACGTAAGGTTTCATTTCATTTCAACTGAAAGCTCAACAGAACCCAAAACTTGTTATGCTGCCCAACAAAGACCAAAACAAACAAAAAAAAGAAGTTAAAGAAAAAATATCCAAAATAAAAAAATATATACATATTATATATGTAGATATGTATTTATGATGTTAGCTGAACAGTTTTACGGTTATTTTGTTGCCTATTGTGGTTAGCTTTGTACAAGCAAAAGTTACTTTTATACTTTTATGAAGGTTATATTAGCTTTTAAAGATATCCAAAGGAAACTGAAGCATTTTACTTGAAAACTCGATTCAAATCAAGTCAGCTGACAAATTAAGATGAAATGCCGTGTGACCTCCATAATATTTCTGGAAGTACACAATTCTACGTTACGGCTGAAACTTAGATCGATCAATAACTGATAGTCGACTATTTAAGCAAGATGGGGTTTCTAGGAAAATATTTAATTTTATATTTCCTCATTTCCATCTCTTCATTCTTCTTCTTTAATGAAAATTTTTCTATGGTGCAATCTTTTAACATAAGTTTAGATAAGACTATTTTGAGTGGGGTTGCAAGCAATTGAAAGGGTTGTTAAGACTTGATTTTAGATATCTTTCACGATCTTTATAGCAAGAGTAAGTGTTTCTATAAAAAATTGTATTGTATTCATTAAAACATGATTCTTTTTTGGAAATTATAGAACAAATATTTTTTCGATTTAACTTCTTCGTCTTATCTGGCCATAACAACCCGTTACCGGTTTACGGCCTAATGTAGAGCACTCCTTCAGGCGCCTCTGTTATGCGCGTGCTTTAATCGGTGATACCAAAAGTGGCTAGTGTGCTCACTACCTAATCCTACCAACTGGGACTTGGTCTACGCCTTTGTTGCCTCCTTACAAAAGACGCATTGAAGACCTTTCTCGCAGTAGCTTCTTCATCCATTCGCACAACTTGAACTAGCCAAAGGAGCTGCGGCAGGTCAAAATCGGAAATCGTCCCCAAAGCGTAAAAGGCCAAAAATGTAAAACTAGAAAGATGAGCGTCGTTGATATCAACTGTAAGCGAGTAACTGGATCCGCACTTAATTCAAATGTCCCGTTCTGATATACTTCGGCCTTTTGCAACACATTCTCTAGGAGAGTGCATAACCTTGTCTGAAGCCTCGCTTGCTATCAAAAGGTTCAAAGAAGCTCTTTCCTACCTTGAGGGAGCTACGTGTGTTGCTCAACGTCATTCTGCATAGTCGTAACAACTTTGCAGGGATTCTAAATTCAGACAGAGCGGCATATACGCGATCTTTCAACAGTCTATTTATCTATATTTCACTAAAATGCAGACCTGGTCATATATAGAAATGCCTCAATGTTGGGTAGGGTTTGCTGTTTTCTATGTAATGTAGTTCAATTTTACGGCATTTGAGTTTCTCCGGAACGTACAGCTGTTTGAAACTGAAAGCAACGAGTTTGTGGGCAAAACTTTTGCTTCGAAGTTGGTATGGAAAATGATATCTTAAAGTTTGAAAACTACTTACTTAATTAGTAAAGAAATGTTTTTTCCCGAACTGAAGAGAAACATCATTACAATAACAGTTACTAAAATGCTCTCTTATAGTGTATTTTAACTTTGGTACTACAAAATGCAAACATTTCGCTCGTTTTTGCTTTGTTTGTTTGTTATCGAGGCTCATCTTTAAAATGTTATCGTTGTTATTGTTTCTGTTTAGTTTCGGAACATTTTCAATTTCAAATGCGGTTGGGCGTTGTTTTTATTGGATTTTGGTAGAGTTGTGCAGAGCACTTTTCTGGGTCCGTATTTAGCATTAATGCAATACCCAATTTAAGTCGAACAAATGAAACATTTGATGAGATTGCAGCTTAAAGTTTAGCATGACAATCCACTGATAGCAGCAGGACAGACGCTGGCGGTCACAAGGGCCGATCAATTTAATTGCACAAACATGTATATAAGCTTTAAGCCGTTGACAGTCAGCTACACAAACACACACAGATACACACACACACAGATACACTCACACACAGATACACACACACACACACACAGATACAGTATCGCCTGCACTGACACGCTAAGCAATTTAACAATTTTACAGACAATTAAACAAGAACATGCTGACTGGCTCTTGTTGCGCCAACGTTTGCTTATTTCAGTTTGTCCTTCGGCTAAGCTGTCATTGAGTCGAGTCCTACATCCTACTACAAAATGGCTAAAATGTACTTGCATCTGACGTTTTGCCGGTACTAACTGTATCGCATATAAAATATCGATTAGTTTAATGTGCAAAAATAGCAGCTGAAAATGTCCCTGCGCTGTGGGTGCAAACGGACGGACAGCTGGCGGATGGGGTGCACCTACGAACACAGCCTGTGACATATTCAACAAATTGAATTAAAATTGTAAATTTGCTCGTTGCCAGCTTGAACTTTATGGCCCACAAATCAAATGCACTAAGGTGAACCTAACCATAACATTGCCTTGGGGCAAAGCCAAATGTGGGAGTAGTATTTGTCCTACTCGCTCCCTATGGATCTCTCTCTCTCTCTTGATGCTTGCCGCCGGCCAACTTTAATAACAGCTTGTGCAAAAAATGGGCGTTGACAAAAGTTTTTAATAGAGTTGTTATGGTTATAGGGCGTAACCGGGTCCGGGCTTTGTTTTGCAATAAATTTCAATTAAATTTGATTGAAAAAGTTTCACATGCTAATAAACAAATCAACTGCAAAACATATATGTATTTTTTTGTTCCCTACCAGCTCTGAGTTTATAAAGAGAACTTCAATTGGAAAACTCTAATTTCATGCCAATCAACAACTTATTTAACGTTGTTACAACTACGCACAAAAGTAGGCAACAAATTACTGCAAGCGCTGCAAATAAGTGGTAAGTGCAGCTACGTTCAGACGTGTCATTTTGGGTATGTATTTGAACTTCTCACATTTAGCACAAATCTTGTCAGAATTGACACACAGCGCTATTGACTTCTTTGCCTTTAATGGATGGCGGCTAGAAAACTTTGACATAAGAATTGAACACCAGCTGTCCTCTGATGGCCACATTTGGCGCTGCGCGAGCAATCAAGGTGCTTCAGCGATCACTACTTGCACGTGGTACAGATATAGATATATTCCGCCGGGAAAGGGAAGAAACCATGGATCTCAACCTGGAAATTCTCCTACCAGAAGACATTGAAGATGCCAACCCAATCTTTCTTAATAAATTTCATGCAGCTGCACTTTGCGCAGCTCCGGAAATCCAAACGTATCTGGTACTCATGGAAATGAGATATTCATATTAGTAAAAACATAAGCCATATGGAACACTATATTTAATATAGAATGCCATATGACATCCGAGCTGACAAACCCATCGAATATATACCATGGAATCGTTGTAAGACGAAATGTATCAATCCGTGTGTTAAATGCTTGCTAATTCAAACACCGTGAGATTAAGCCATACCTGGCAGGTGCTCACGTAGAATACCCCTGGTGTAGAGATCTTTGCTGTTGCCCTGGCGTTACGCTCGCATGGTGTTACTCTCGCATTCTGTTACGCTTATGTTTTCTGTGTTAGCAGCATAAACAGGAGCAAAGCTATTTCGCGCTAGCATAAGCACACACTAGAGGTCGCCATATTAAATCTTAAATCTTCATATTTTAAAAAAAATCAGGAGTAGATTTTTGGATTATTCTCGAAAACAATTGTTTATGTGCAAGCCGCCAAATGCTATCAAGCTTTTTGGACGAGCACATCATGGCTGATCTACCCGAAGAGCGTCTTTATTTGAGGTTACCGGCGTCGACTTTTGCGGGCAAAAGTCATATGTACCAAAGCGGTCCATTTGGAGCTGGTCAAGGATTTATCGATTGTGGCGTTCTTACATGCGGTCAAACGCTTTACGCTTACTCGCGTAAGAGACTGTTCCTTAGCGATGCCTAATAACAAGACTGCAGTGAAGACGGTAAAAAATCACTACTGTAGGCCCTTTAGTCCTCAGCTTCGAAGAGCTACGCACTCTTGTTTGTCATATTAGTCATATATTAATTCCAGGCGCACTTCTTGGCAGTTGGCATCGAATCATCAATATCTGAGCCTGATATCACACGGTTCAACTTCAACCGGTTGCATAGCTGGCAGCATGTGACCTATCTTCAAGGGTTGTTCTGGGCGCGGTGTGGTAATGAATACATGACTCTCTTACAATAGCGTGCCAAATGGCGGAACTTTTTCGAAGTAGAACCTTATAGAATTTCATTCTACATGAAAAAAATACAATTTCTGTACAATCATTCAGAATTGCTGTATAAATCTTTATCTATTATATTTTTTCACAGGTGGTCTTCTTTTAAGGAAAGAAGAAGAATGCTCCAATAAGTTGCAACCATTTTCAAAGAAAAATGCTGTTCCCAAAGTATTTTATAAGTTTTATACAAGTTTTAGTTGTAACTTCTAATTTTGTATTCTAAGCTCTAAATACAGTAAAAAAGTTATAGACAAAAATATGCTACTAGAAAGATCTACTATGTGGTTCCAACCAAGTAGTTTAATGTTTGATCTGTGCCAGCGTATAAGCTCGTTTGAGTCGTCTGAACTTAGCTTAGAGTAAACAATGGCAAGACACACAACAAGAACAACAACAACAACAACAACAAAAACAACAATAGCAACACATCCGAATCAATTTAACATGCTAAACTCAAATTGATTTGTTGTCGTGAACATTTAGACTTGATTTGATAGAATTCCTGCCGCTGCCTCCTTACTTGCCCCTGCCTCAAATCATGTCTCTGGCGCTTGCAACTGAGTAATTGTGCAATGTGGCACGTGTGGCAGGCAACGGGGTGTGTCTCTAGCAGTGCGTTATATGCAAATGAATGCCGGCTGTTTGCTTAAACATTCCAGAACCATTCATTTGGTTGGCTTTGCCAGAGTAAAGTGCATGCCGACTCAATGTGACTCTTAATAGTGGTGTTTGTTTGCCAGTTGTTACAACTTTAATTAAAATTAGTATGAGGGTTTAGGCTAAGCCAAGTGACGCTCTCCACTAGCTGATTGTTGTAAACATTTTGGCTTAAACTGTGTGTTAATTAGCAGCTCGAGCAACTAAACCTCATTCTAAGTCCGCTCATTTAAAGTGCAAAATAGTTTGCCATTTGTGAGCTCAACAGTTTCAGCTCTGTACCCACTTTGCGGTTAGGTTTTTATGGCTGTTCCCCAGTGAGTAGTGCGCAAAGAAAAATATGTTTTTGACTCACGCCACAGTGCAATCAGCCTAAAATTGTGCCACAGTGGTCGAAATGTAGCGTTTAGCGTAAGAAAATGAATATTTGCGGAACTATTGATAATCTTTAAGGTGTTTGTTGCACGAAGCGAAAGATTCTTGACTTTCTTGTCCAATTTTAATATTCTTTATTGAGTAGTAGGCCACTCTTTTGAAAAGAGACTATATGAGGGGATTCGAAGAAATCAATAGTGCATGGAGTAAATCTTCCATAGCCTACTCCAATATCATGCCAATTGAGAGTGAAACTTGGTTAATCATTTTAGCTTCATGTATCAGTATTTTATGGATAGAATAATCCATATAAAACCTTGGAAACATTTAAACAAATATTTTGGCGAATAGTATCCGTAGTCAATTTTGGGAGTTACATCCATAATCTCTGTTGATGGAAAAATCGTCTAGCTTTATTGCCATTATATGTATTTCCGTAATCAGAATATTGGAATATCTACAAGGAAGAACTTTTTCTAAGTTCATTTTGAAGCTATAATTTCCTGCTCTTTCCGACCTCTTTACTAGAACCCCAAAACTGCCACTTAATCATTTCAAACCCATCGCCAATATGCCCAATGCTTTCTAAAGAGTGGATCCAAGCGAGAAGCGTAACAATTCAGCTTGATGAGCATAATCTGGCAATATCCAGGGTGATACCTGTTCTGCTTTAACCAAGTTGATGCACAACCTCCACTTGGTGTTCACTGGTTAGCTGCCCTACTTGTCAATCGGTGTGAGCTAAAATGCGCAGCGAAGCCACTCCAGGCTTTATAAGGGTTGGGCATAGGGCTTGGCAGTGCTAGTGAATGGCCAGTGTAGTCGGCTGCTACGCGATCTGTGAGAGATCACTCTCGGGAAATGAGAAAGATCGCCTTTTCAGACACTATGAACGCGAGCAGGAAAAGTGTGAGCGTGAGGAGATCGAGATGTGCAGGAGCAAGAAGGATTTGGAAGGAAGTTCTTCCAAAAAGGCAAACGTCTCTCCGAAGAATTTACTACCGCCATCCAATTATTAAAAGCGGTTTATGGATTTGATGGTTTTGGATGGGTTAAGTTTTGGACATAAAATTATAATATTTTTTTAAAGGTGCACAACAACCTCTATGGTGTACTAGTAATCAAGAAAATCAGAGTGAACTTTTCTCAGGCCAGATGGGGCATTTCGGCCACTGTGGCACATGGCTTAGTTTATTAACTTGCCGCATTTTCTTGTATCATTTATTAATAAACAAGGCTGGGCAATAAAACTTTTGATAGCTTCTTCTGCGGTTTCCTGCGTTGCCAGGGTGTGCAAGTTGACAGTAGCAATAATCAAATGGCATGACGGTAAAAACACACAAAGATGGCCACCCACACACTTACCCAACACCAAGTTTTTGCCCAAAACTAACCGCTGCGCAAAAAAGTTTTCTGTGGCAACTGCCGAGGTGCCCCAAAAGGTAGTATGTAGTAGATACACACCTCATCATCTATATAGAGACACACATGTGTGGGTTTTTTTATTTGTACACATTCTCACGTGCCTTGGTAAAGAAAAGCAGCTGCCTTTTTTTTGCTCTGCTCTTTTCTATGGCTTGGTAGTTTTTTTGTTTGCTCAGAAAAGCGCAAAATTGAAATAATTCAATAAGAATGTAAAGTTGTTCAATTCGAAGGAAATTCTGTTTTTTCTTGCTCTGATGATGCATCTATAAAAGTGAGTGGGGAACTTTAAAATCTATCAAAAAGAAGCTTGCCAATCTTGGGCATTTTTTCTGTGTTCATCTGCAGGGCTGCAAATATCCTCAGATGGAATTAGTATGAAGGAGAGGAAGACGAACGCTCTCACGTTTGGGCAAATCTTTTAAATAGAGAAAATTTTGCAAGCCCGCTCGCCACGCACGATCCAAAAAAGGCAAAAACGGTCAATGTATCGAAATTTGATAACCTTTAATCTGAGCTATCCATATTATTGGTCGTACTAAGCGAGCACTAACCTTTACCTTTGCGGCTATTGAAAGAGAATCTGCCAGAGTGGGACGGCTTGTAAATAAGAAGGAGACTAATTGTATGCTTTCTTGGATTAGATAGACACAGCGGTTGGACATCACGATGAAAAAAGGGATTTAGCATAGAGATCAAGCGGAGAATCACTCTTGCCAATAGATGCTACTTTGGTCTCAGTAGGCAAATGAGTAGTCAACACCACTCTATAAGGCATTCATCCTTCCCGTTTTGCTTTATGGTGTTGAAGCATGGGTGATCTCGCAGTATTAAAATGTCCTTGAAGTGTTTAAGCGGAAAGTTTGCCGTAAGATCTGTGGCCCTTTACGCTTTGGCAACGACTGTCGCATACAATGGAACGACGAACTTTATGAGCTCTACTACGACTTTGACAGAGTGCTGGATGAAGAAGCTCATTCGGGAATGGTCTTCAAAGACGAAAGGGCAGAGCATGCCTCCGCTAGAAGGACTGGGCAGTGAGCACGCTAGCTACCTTTGGTATCACCGATTGCAGAAGGCGCGCACGGAACCGAAACGCCTAGAGGAGAGCTTTACATCAGGCCGGAACCCGGTAACGGGTTGTAATACCAGTAAAAACATAAAATAAAATTTGAGTTACAGTTTATCTAGATCAGATTTCTCTAGAGTTTCTCGAGCTATATGCATTTTGCGGACTTCGGCACTCGTGAAGTAACGTATTTTACGAAATACCATTCTACGAAATCCATATCGGTTGCTTAGTGTGGTTTCAGCATTTAAATCAAAGTCTTTTAAGTTTTTCGTTGAGCAATCACGGAACCTGCCTGTTCACGAACTAGTTCACTCTGCAGCCCTGATCAAAATTGAACCCAACAATAATGTCCAAAAATATTTGGTTTTTTATTTTGATGAACGAGTGACAGCAAAAGGGTTGCTCATGCCTTATTCAGTAATTTGTCATACACACGGCGTATACGTAATTTGTTAATGCTCGTATGTAAGATGTCGGCGCCTGTAAGTCTGCAGCATATTATCTTGTGCAGAGCAGAAAAACAGCTCAGACAGACATTCAGCGCTGCTCAGAAGGCATTCAGAAGGCATTCAGAAGGCAGTCAGCCAAGGCATTGCCATTATTATCATTATCTTTGTTGTTGTCATTGTTGTTCTTGTCTGTGTGTTGTGTGTGTCATTAACATTACCGTTATGCGCATTATTATCAAGGAAAAGTTGAAGCGCAGTCGTGCCAAGTTTTTGCTTTTCTTTGGCATCTGTCATCGTTTTTCCTACTACTTTTCATATACGCACATATTTGCTGCATGATTGCGCAACACAAGCACACATTTACAGACATATAAGACAACTAGCTGTTTTGCTGTGACACTTCGGCAACTTGGCAACTCTAGTGATGCTCAGCTCATAATTTTCATCTTTATACATTTTTAATGAAAAAATAACATAGACGAAGGCGCAGCGAAAACTTTGCTAAATTTTTAATAACATTGCGTGTTTGGGCTCCTGACTCTAACTCTAGAGTGTCACGTTCGTATATCTGTGTGTTTTTTTTTTTTTTTTTTTTTTTTTTTTATTGTAGAGGCAATCAGCCGGACAAAAGGCTTTAATCCAATATTTGCACTATTTTACATCATTACACGTTATAACATAACACTGATTTTTTGATTAAGACTATAACATATATAATACTACATTGAAACATGGTTATCACACAAATTACACACTAATTAACAAATATTTTATACTAAATTTTATACGATTAATAGGGGTATTTTCATTATTTACATTTAGTTTACACTAATACATACTATGTTAAATAAAGGTAACGCTTAAATTATTTTTCTGCTAGGCAGATCAGCTGGGTGCAGGCGTTTCAGCCGTCTTCTTGGTTGATGCCCAGCTAGAGCATGAGCAAGCGAATTTGGATGCGACCTAAGCCGCTCTGCATAGCGGCTACTGAGACTGTTTAGTGTATCGCCCACAAATGGTATGCCGAGGTCGCGGTGTAAGATCCGGTTTCGAATGTACCAAGGGGCGTTCGCAATTGCTCGTAGAGCCTTGTTTTGCATGATTTGGATTTTTAGCATGTGACATCTGGCGGCAGTACCCCAAATCTGGATGCCATACGTCCAAGTGGGCACCCACAAGACTTTTGTACAAGGTGGTTTTGTTGTGGGTCGAGAGCTTACTACTGCTGCCTATAAGCCAGTCTAATTTGGATAATTTTGTTGTGCACCTCGATGTTATAGCGCGAATATGGTCGCTCCACCGTAGCTTTGAATCAAGATGAATTCCCAAATAAGGCTGGGATCTTTTTATTGGTATTGGAGAACCATTCATTAAAAAGGTGGGGCACTGTCCAGCCTTCAGGGAAAAAAGGACGCAGCTTGATTTTTCACCATTAAGCTGTATGTTCCATCTCTTAGCCCATGTCCCGATTTTGTCTAGCTCGGCTTGCAGATTGTTAGAGGCTTCTTGTAGTTTAGAAGCTGTAGCCAAAACTGCTGAGTCGTCAGCGTAAGTGGCTAGAAGCATGTGCCTCTCCCCGTTCCGATCAATAGCTGGAGATGGCATGTCAGCAGTGTACATAGTGTACAAGAAAGGGGCGAGGACGCTGCCTTGTGGTACACCGGCTGTAATGGTGTGCTCTTTTGATAAATCATCTTTGACAGCGACTCTGAATGTTCGGTTAGCTAGGTAGGACTTTAAAACCAGGTAGTGCGGGGCAGGCAGAGCCATTTTGAGTTTCTGGAGAAGACCCTCATGCCAGACACGGTCGAAAGCTTGCTTCACATCTATAAAAGCTCCTACGCAGAATTGTTTTCTCTCGAAAGCGTTTGCGATGTGTTGCACTACACGGTGCACTTGCTCCGGTGTACTGTGCCTTGGGCGAAAACCAAACTGGTGGTCTGGAATGGGTGTATCCGACTTACCTGCTGCTAAAATTCTGTCCAAAAGTATTCTTTCAAATACTTTGGAGAATAACGGCAGCAGGCTAATCGGCCGATATGAAGTTATTTGTGTTGCTGGCATGCATGGCTTAAGGATCATTACGATCTGGGCACATTTCCACTCCTGCGGAAAATAAGCCAGACGCAAAATCGCGTTAAAAATTTTGGTAAGGGCGAGGATCCCCGCCATTGGTAGCGCTTTGGCCACTCTTGCATCAATTTTATCCAAGCCAGGTGCTTTTTTGGGTTTCAGAGCATGAAATTGTTTCATGATATCTCCCGGTGAAATGGGACGTATTGGCAGATCCATTTGGAGGGGCGACGTAATTGCTGCATCAGTCTGGGCAACGTCATAACTGGTGTTTAGGTTGAGAGGCTTGAAACGTTCTTCTAAATGCGAAGCGAAAGCGTCTGCACGGGCTTGATCAGAACGACACCAACTGCCGTTAGCGGCACGGATGGGAGCACTTACTATTGGTGGTCGTTTTAAGTACCGAGTCAGGTTCCAAAGACTGCGGTCGCCTTGTCCTAGCGGATCTGCATTAGTCAAAAGAGAGTCAACTTTGTTTTGATGCGAACGCTCGAGAGCAGCTTTAAGAGACCTTGATGCCTCTCGAAACAGGGCCTTATCAGAAGGAAGGTTACTGCGCATGTATCTTTTTCGGCACCTTCGTTTTTCCCGTAATAATGCAGCAATTTGCGGGTCAATAGGCGTTCGAGAAGCAGTTTGCGATGAATTAGCGCTTCTTGGTGAAGCTAGACTGGCAGCATCACATATATTTTCCCGCAGGATTCGCAGAGCATCGTCAATGTCAGCCGAAGAGTTGATTTCCATCGCTAGTTGAATTTTCTTGTTTAAGTGTCGTTGGAATTTGTTAACATCAGCTCTAGGGGGCAAGATGGACACGGGTTTTATGTGCGTTAGAACCGCTTCATTAAGAGTAATAATTAGCGGAAGATGGTCCGAATCCATATCCACCAGCGACTTAATGGATAGTTGATGTGGCTGAAGACCTCTGTAAATGGCGAAATCAAGGGCGCTGGGCGACCGAGACGCATCAAAAGGGAAGTGCGTTGGTGCGCCTGTCGCCAGGACAAAACAGGGTATGGACTTAGTAGCTGCAAGCAGCGCACGTCCTCTCGTGCATGAACGCCAGTTTCCCCACCATTGGTGCTTAGCATTCCAATCGCCAGCTGCTAGAAAAAGCTTGTTTTGATGACAAAGAAGCGAACTGAAAGGCACAGCGCCCCAAAGTATTCCCGGAGGGCAATAGATCGCTGATATGGTAATTTTACCTTTGGCTGACTCGATTTCAACCATAGCAGCTTGCATCGCCTATGTCACATATTGGGGTAATCGGGTGGTGCTTAATATTGCGTCTTATGAGTACAGCAGCTCCTCCACGACGCCCATTTGAGGGATGGCTTGCCGAGTAGAGGTCATATCCTTGCAAATTAAAAGTTGCTCTACTGCAGAAATGAGTTTCTGACAGGAGAGCTATGTCAATATTGTTGGATAGGATAAAATTTTTTAGCTCCAAGGCTTTGTTGGCTATGCTATTTGCATTCCAAACCAGAATCCTAATGTTTTGTTGCATTTTGGACAAGCATTGTCATGAGCTGGAGCATTTGCTTTTGCATCTCCATCATGTCGCGCTGCATGGATATGAATTGGTCGAAGCGTCCTAGAAGACCATCAATCTTGTATTCAAGCTGGTTCTTATTTTCCTGTCTTGGCGGTTCTTGTGGCTGCGGGGCGCGATGTCCTCTGGCTGCATCAGCATAAGAAAAGGCACCAAATTGCTGTGGGAATCTTTCATTCGATGGAGGTTGTGGAGCGGAAACACGAGTAGAGCGAAACACCTGATTGGCTTGTTGGGCGCGTTTTGCAAGTCGCTGATATGCACGGCAGCCCTTATAATTGGCTGTGTGCGGGAGATGGCAGTGTACGCATGTTGCTGGTTGATCAATCGGTTTGGTGCATTCGGCAGTTGGGTGATTTTCACCGCACTTGACGCAGCGATAGGATCTCCGGCAGTACCGCTTTGTATGGCCGTATTCCTGGCATCGATGGCATTGGGCAAAATCATTTGCTTTGTGCGGCCTTTCAACTTTGATTCTCTGCCTACAAAGAGTTTTTATGTCAAACACATCCTTATTACTTGGCTTTGGGTCCAAATCTACAAAAAATAGGTCCATCTTCTGTCCGTCTCTTTTGCTCATAGGGCAGTGCACATTGCGCACCGAGTGGCCAAGTTCGGTTAGCTGCTCTTTAATTTCGTCGGTGTGTGTGGAGTGATGGAGTCCTTTAAGGACCACCCTATAAGCTCGCTCGCTGGCTAACTGGTAAATATGAAACTCAGCTCCCAAAAGTTCTAATTTGTTGACTATGGCCCGAAAGGTCGGAACAATCTTTCGCCATGATTCTCAATGATTCCCCTCCTGATTTGGTTACAAATTTGTCTGGATCGATATCTGACAGGTCATTAAACAGAGCGTTTATATCAAAACATCTTTTAACCATGATTGGGGGTGGCTTTTCTGAGCGTGGCTCGCTTGATTGGGTGGCATTGGGTGACATATTAGAATCATCATCATTGTCGCTCTGAAGATCTTCGTCCATAGCAGTGGCCAGAGTAGCAAAGCGGTTAAAGTGCTGCGCAGCTGCGCTTGTGCTGGCGATTGGTTGTGTGGGCGGTTTATTGCCTTTAACTGATTTACGCTTGAGTTCGGGTGAAAATGCCGCAGCACGCTTTTTCGTGTTTATCAAACGCTTAGCGGGCGCAACTTGCCAGGCAGGGCCAGAGGATTTCTTGGCTTGGTGAGCCATTTTCTTCAGGAAAGATGCAATTTCTTCATTTTCAGCCATGATCTCTAAAATTTCTGGATCAGTGCTGTTAGGCGGAATTGACTGTATATTAGAAGGAAAAGACATGGCCATAAGATAAGGTAACCGACGATAACTGGCTAGCGGAGTCCCAGATAATAAGCAAAACTTGTATGCTGTATGCTGGTTTATTTTTAGAATAAATATTTCCTAGTTGATTGTGCACTCGTTAAAATAACAAGCGGAACGACCCAACTGGCTGTTTAGACAGCCCGAGCGACTATCAAGCAGTAGCTCAGTGGTTAGCGGGTTGGCCTCTCAAGCTCGAGGTCCCAAGTTCGATTCTCAGATGAAGCAGAATTAAATTTTTCAATTTTTCAAATTTTAAAATTTTTCTTGGACTATGAGTCCCACTTTTGGTTCACTACCACGGTGAGTGGATCTGTTTGTGGTCCCAACGAGGAAAACTGAGCCGCGACGCACTGGAGGTCTGTAATGTTGGGGGACCGTACCGCGGAGCACCCCAAATTGCGCACTGATAGAAAATCTATTTCACTCGCACGCATGCATACGGGTTTTTGAAAAGTCTTTCCCATTTGCACCTGCGCAGATGCATTGGGCTGCTGGACCGGCAGCGGAGCGCCACAAAAGATAGCTGTGAATATCAGAAACACGAAACTGAGTGTACGGAGCGATTTAAACACACGTCTGTCCTCGACAACTGTTGGAATCTCCTTGTGTGTATCTGTGTGTATGTGTGTGTGTGTGTGTGTATTTGGAATTGGCCTTGAAAGTGTCTGCAGGTCAGGACAAAGGACGAGCTGCTGACTGACTGCCAGCAAAAAAGTTTGTTTTGTATTTAGTTAAGCAAATATTTATTTGATTGGTTTTTGGGATTTGGATTTGTGCGTATTTTGGGGTATTGTTGTCTTTGTTGTGCGTTTGATATGTAAGCAATGCAATACAGGAAAAGGAAATTGTGCGAGGTAGCCAAAACCCATGTTTATAAGGTTGAAGGCAGCTTCAGTGATTGTGCCAGAGCAAAGTTAATATTTTTTATTTTGCTTCCTTTTCAGCAGTCAAAAGTATTGTAGTCCTTGATGAGTGGGACATATGATGATATATAGCTTTTCATACCAGGCTGCAAAGGATGACAAAGCGTTAAAACTGCTCGACACATGATAGATGATCATTAAGTGTGTTTTGTAAGGCTCTATCAATAGGGTAAGGAGGTTTTTAACACTCGACAGCTTAATTAACTGCCTATTGACGTGTATAGCCTCGACCTGATAAAATGGCCGTAAGCAAATGGCGTAAACTGCTTCTCAAAGCAAATGGCACAGCATTCTCGACCTAACCTACATCTATATCAATGTACAAATGTATTGCTGTCGGCATTAATTAAAAATAATTACACTAGCTATGCAGCGAGCTTAAAAAAAACGAATCAAAATCAGAGCGTTTAAAAAAAAAAACTGCAAACAGCTTTGGCATTGAGATTTTAGATATTTGCCCGCAGGTCTGCTCCATTTTGTTTCCCAAGAATTTTGCACGTAACAGATAATTGATGAAGATGAGTACGTTTCAGGAACAGCAACAGCAACAACAACTACAACAACAAATGTTGCGGCACTAATTGAGCTCATTCATTATGCTTCAATAGCCGGTGCTACCCGTTGATGCGGCCCAGATTGTGCCTTTAATGAAATATCAAGTTATACAAAGCGTCCTGAATGCCTTTAATTTTAAGGAGAGCTCAAAGCAAACCAAGCAACAACAACAACAAAATTAATATAAAATTATAAGAGAAAAATAAAAAAATGAAAACGAAGTGAAAGCGGTGGGAACATCCTGTCTATTTGTGCAGGATGTGAAAAATAAATAAGACTAAATACAATCAGCGGCACGAAATAAAGCAAAAAAGAAAAGCAGCTCAAAAGGATGAGCAGTAAAGAAGTGCAGACTACGGAAGTTCAGATACACTTTTTATAACTCGCCTAGTTGTTTTTTCGCACTATAAACAGGGACACATCTTCGTTCACCTGAAACACGCCAGCAGCCGAAGGCAATAAGATATCGATAGTTTTCGTAATGTAGTATCAAAAGGTTGTCGGCTCCGTACTATTTCTTTTGAAAGTTTGCCAGCTGCATTTAAATTGTGGTACCGATTACTTCGCAATGATGCTACGTTTTCAGCTGAAATTTATACCATTCGAAAGGTAAAATGCTTGCGGTTTGCAGAATATAAGTTACAATTGGATACGTTGCGTTTTAGTCATTTAAAAATTGATTTGAATTAAAAAATGTACGGCATACGTTAGAAAAAAACAACAACAAAATACACTGTATATACAAACATGGTTATTTCGTGTTCCCTTTTCTTCTCTGCGTAATCAGCTGTTTCATGACATGAAACTCATGAGCGAGCCTTAAGTCGTCGAATGTCAACGACAAGGCGAACTCTAGTCTATAAAGACGTAAAGCTTGGACTTCGTTTTCTCAAGCTCAAATGAAGATGAGGACATTGGCGACATCAGAAACTTGAATGGCTTTGCATTATACAGACATTTGACGGCTTGCAATTGTCGAATTCTACTTAATTTCGTAAAAAACTGATCATCATCTCATCGAATCTAATCTAATCCTATCAAATACATGTATTTTATTTAGCATTTTCCAAATATTGTACAAAGTCGAGATATTCGAAAGAGAAGCAAAATTTTCTTATTTACTTTTTACAAGCATTCGATGCAATGCAACAATTTTTCGAAGTTAAATGTTAGATTCGACTTGTAGGATCTAACCAAATCCTTAATTTTAACTGTCGTCTTTACCAACCAAACATTTCCGATCAGAATTCGTGAAATCGCAAAAAAACATGTTTGTTTTTTATTCTCAAGAATACGACAAACTATGTGCATAAAAAGTGCAAAATTGTCTGTATTTTTGACCACAGTGCATACTCTGCAACAGAATTACTTGGCAGCATTCCAGATAAAAGTCTTATTCCATGAAAAACAGAAAAATTGCTTGGCAGCTTGTATAGATCATCGAATAGAATTTCACGCGAACTTTATTATGAGTAATAAACGGCGATGGACAACCTTAGAGCAGATGCCGGCCACTCGAGCATTCCTTGTAATGAAATTGCGGACGAATTAGCAAGAAACGGTGCCGCTAATCCCCTGATGGGTCTAGAGCCATTATGTGGCATTCGATGACATACGGTTAAATAACTACTAAGATAGGAGGAAAGATTCTGGTTAATCGCCAACTGGGCAGGAGCAGCAGGACAGACTAAACAGCTCCTTATCTCCGACAACGCTAACAGGTTCAAGAAAATTGGGCAACTGAACATAAACAACCTTAGAAAACTGACTGTTCTACTTACTGGACTCACTGCAGACTGAAGGGACCCTTAAATAAGCTGGGCCACCTCCAAAACCTGTAGGTTTTGCAATAGATACATAGGATTGCAGTGCACTACTCCGCAATAATATTATTACTATATGTAGAGCACTTCTCCAGGCAGACCATAACATCTACCATTGGGAGGGAGGTGATGGATCCCAAACCCTACGTACAACCCTATTACAGTTCTGGGCCGACTTCGATGCGCTTATTAGCTCACTGTCCTAGCCCCTAGTGGTAATTAGAGCAGCTAAGCAGGGGGCACCGCGTGGAGGTTGTGCGTCAACTTGGCCTACCCCGGTGAAGCAATTAACCAGAATCTGGTATCTGCGTTGGCCAACAATGGTTTCAGTGATAACATACGCAATACTTTGAATTTCGGTAGCACTTTGATCCTGATTCGCATAACATAAGACAATGCAAGGAGAAGGGCAAACCTTCTTATGAGAGTTCCAAAGAGCCTACAAGTAATAGTAGTATCCTGGACCATTCAAAAATAAAAAAATATTGTTGAAAAGCGGCCATTTTCAGCACAGCGTACGTGTGAGGTTGCTTGTCTTGCTATCTCTGTCAGACCGACTCACACGTTGGAAAAGTTGTGAAAGAGCAAAAAAATCGAAGTTGAAGTGGTCGCTTTTCAGCAAATCGACTTAAAATAACTGGCAAGGATTCCACTCTGTTAAATTTCATGCTTTTTGTGAGAGATCTTTGAGTTTATGGTTACCCTTGAATTTTAGTAGTCGGTAATCATCGTTCGTCAAGAAAAGATGATTTTGAGATGAAGGACGAAAACACGGCGACAAGGCTTATTAAGATATATGACAACTTAAAAGAAAATTTCTTCAACGCTTCCGTAAAAATGTCGTTGTACTTACGCTTTTCCAAATGTCTGACGCAAAAGCAATATACCCTTAAAAAAGCTTATAATATCTTGAGCCGTAAAAAATGCGGTATTCGAATATTGAGAAACTGGCCGGATGCCACAGCACTGACCACGCCCGGTGACGAAACTCTTGTATTATATTCAAGTAAACATTTTTGGGGCCAAAGCCCGCCAGCTGAAGCATATTTAATTTTGTCTTTTGACCGTGTTGGAGCTGCTGACCCATTGGACCCCGAGAGAGCGAGTGTGTTGCCAACATTTTGGGACGGATTACTCAGTCCTTTTTGTTGTTTGTTGTTGTTGTTGCTTCATTATGAATTTAAATGAGCGCCATTTTGTTGTTCTATATGCTTTGGCTTTAAGCTTGCCGTGCCAAAAATAAATCATATAAAATGTAAATTACAAAAAAAAAAAGTTAAGCAAATCGTGGCCTTGAGTAGCTGCACTTCCTTGTGCCTCTTTAATTAGCCGAATTGTGTGGCCATTAGCTAAATCGAGTGCAGGTCATAAGCAAAAGCCATAATAACTAATCAATGTTAATCCATTTCTAACGATGCCTCATTATGTTGAATGCCCTCATCAAATGAACTACAATTCCAGAGGTCGGCACAGCTATACTACTGTCATTTTCAAAGTCATCAAATTGCATGCCAATTCGTTGTTGTGTTGTTGTTGTTGTTGTGCTGGCATTTAACGATAATGTGCGCATATCGAGGCCATAAACAGACATTGAATAGCAATATAAATGCCACCGAAAACTGGGCCAAGTCGAGTCTCTCACTGCGTCTGTGTGTGTGTGTGTGCGGAAAAGGCGTTGTACTGGTGGGTGTGGGGTGTGATTGCCTTTTGGGCTTTTCTATTTTTGGTAGGCATCAAACACACACACGCACACCTAGAAAGCGTCTCATAACCTCACATTTGCATTAAAAAAGTTTTAGTTAAAAATAAACCAAAAGCTGCAAATGTACCTATAAATGACAGTGAGGTGTGTGTTTGGTGAGAAGGGACCCTTCAGTTCTAGCAGGCAGGGCTGAATTTATCAGGCCTGAATCACCTATGATTTTTGCAAAGAAATCTGGCCTGAATCAGGCCTTCGAGTTCAGCTGTGAGTCCATAGGCAATGCCCTTGCAAAACTCATGACCTGAACGCGTGTAGTTGGAAGGCAGAAGGAAGGGCTGGTCATGAAGTTTCAGGCCTGTTTCAGGCCTGATTCAGGCCTTAGCAGAACTGAAGGGGAAGTAGTAGTGAGTGTGTGTCTGTGTCTGTGTTTGTGAGAGTGTGTGTTTGTGTGTGTGTGTGTGTGTGTGTGTGTGTGTGTTACAATTAAACTTTGTCGGCCATGCCACAGCCACAAGCCACCATACTTATCGCTTTTTGTTTGTGTGTGTTAAATATTTGTCCTGAAAATATTTACAGCAGAACGAAAATGTGTAAAATTCTACTTGTTTGTTTTTATATACTAATGTATGTGTGTGTGTGTGTGTGTGTGTGTGTCTACAGGGATGTGTACGTAAGTTGTTTGTGGTCCTTTGCAGTGTGTCTTTTCATGCGCGCCGATTTCTGCTACTGTTCGTGTGTGCCGCTGTGTGTAGGTGTGTGTTGCAAGTTTATGCGAATAAAACTTTATCGTTAACTTTAAATGTGCGAACAAAACTGCACATTACCGAAAAAAAAACAAATTACTAAAAGCTAGTAATAGGTTTTCGTGACGGCACACAAGTCGTTATTCCGCTCAAGGTTCACCAATAGATGTTTTACATCATAACTTATCACACATTTTCCATTTTTAATTAAATTTCAATTAATTCTCTTTTCAGAACGTTAAATTTTGAAAATTGCTCTAAAAATTACTTAGATATCAATATATGTATTAGTAAATAAAGTAAAAAAACCGTTATTTGTCAATAAAAAAAACTCGAGGATTCCCCAGGAAGAAAAAATTGTTTTAAGTTCTACCCGACTAAACGTGCAACCTACACTATGAGACTTGTCGGATGCATTTTCACTGCACTGTTTACTAATTTCGGTTTACTGGTTATGCCGGATCCTCTTTAAAAACCAATGAGCATTAAAATAGTAGAATAGAATCCAGGACCGTACAAAAGGAATACATTTTTCTTGTAAAGCGATCTTTTCCAATACAGTGTACGTGTGACGCGTGCTGATTGTGTTGCTGTGTCTGTTAGACTAACTCGCTCGTAGCCAAAATTGAGAAAGAGAAAGAGCAAAAAACCGCTTTTCATCAAGTAGCCGATAATAAGTCAGATGGCCCCACTGTGCGACGTATATGAAAATACCTAACAGAATTTATACCGTACCGGTATAAATGTATCGGTTTCAATTCGGTTATTTCGGAAAAATTATAACTGTTAACGGTTCTCAGTTTGTATTAAAAAAATTAATTTCGGTACGCTTATGGTTTCAAAATTCAATCGGTTGTTTTGGATAACGGTAACGGTTACGATAACGGCTTGAATCCCTCGTTTAAATGATTACACAACTGCTCGGAAAGAATTCGTTTACAGCCGCGTCTACTTTATTTCAGTGCCTCTTAAGAACTCACTCACTGCTTGCAGGCACCAGCTAAGCATACAAGCAATTGAGTAAATGCAACTTGAGAGTTGCCCTCTCAAGAGAGCCAACCAGAGCGGGAGATAGAGATCCTGAAGATGGGCCCACTACAGAAGTTTGTTAAAAAGCTTACTAAAAGTTACAGCCAACGAAGGGTAATTTGGCTTCGTGAACAAACTCATCAAGAAAAATTTGATGCAGACAGTCGGGACGGTGCCCGACAGTGGTATACCCTGTACCCATTTTTCCACGAAAATCAAATTTCATGCAAGTTTTTGTATCGATGCTTTGAAGGGTATGGGCGTAATAACGGTAACTGTACTACGGGGGTAGGAGGATGGTGTGGAAAAAGGTTTTTTGGTAACTAAATTTATTATCAATTGTAAAGAGACACTAAAAAACCAAGTTTATCTCTAGTAAAAATGGAGAATCATCTCCAGAGCTGAAAATCATGACTTAAAATTTAGGCGTTTTATTGCCGTATAAACACAGTTTATATAATTGTGTTTGCATTTAAGATTTGCTGTTGAAATCTAACTCTTTTATGCTGGCCAAACTTCGGTAAACAAAACACAAAATAAATTTCAACATTTGGCCAAAAACGCTGATAAACTCAACAGCGAGTATCTTTGGCTACAACGCACGGTTCTTATTCTCTCCGGCTCTCCCTCTAGCTCACTGTGTGTGCTGGAGCTTTCTCTGTTGACACTTGGTTCAGGCGCTACGCTTGAAAGTATGCTACAAAATGGTTGACACGTTAAGCACGGCTTTTGATATACCGGAAAACACAAACAGTTACAGAAATTTAACTGTTTGCCATATTATGGCTTTTAAATTGAGTTGTTTTTGGACTTATCTAGTTTATGGCCGATGCTGAAAGGCTGAGCAAACAGCGCAGCAAAATACCCATGAAACTTTTATGTATCTGAATGTGTGCCATATTTTATTGCAGGCTTTGAAATTTTGTTTTTAATGTGCTGTTTGGAAATTTTAGTTAAAGTCAACAAGGATTTGATTGGCTAAAAGTGGCTGCTTCTCAAGTGCGATAAAATGAACTTGCATGTGCATGCGTGTGCGGGCTACAAATATGCCATAAATTACGTATACGCAGCGTAAAAATCGAACAAATGTAAATCATTTTGTAAAGTGTCTTGTGAGTGCGCCTAAGTGCAAGAGTGGGCGGTTAGTTCGTTTATATGTATTTGTGTGTATCTATGTGAGCGCAAAAGTCACTTAAATGTTAGGTAAGTGCTTGTAGTAGCTGAAGGAGCATTAACATAAATTACCTTGTGCAGGGATCCGTCCAGCATGTGCAGTAGCAGCCGCATTCAGCTCTGAGCACCAACAGCAACAAAAACATAGCCAGTGGCAAGGATAACGCTGGAGACACATTCACACACACACACAAACACACACACACAAACACAGAGAGACACACGCACTTGATGACGGCCAAGACAAATACAACATCATATATAGAAATGAAGTGGTTAAGTGGCAAAGTCGGGCCATACAGTTGTTAAGAGACAAAGTGCAGCCGCACGTAGCATGAGATTTGTAGCGGCAACTTTACAGAATATTTCAGCAGCAGCAAGACGAATCCTTACACATTCTCTATGTTTCCGACGCGGAAACGGATGCTGATGCAGATGATGATGTAGTCGCCGTCGCTGTCGCCGACGTCGTCGTCGTCGGCGTTGCTGTTGGCATCATTGCTGTTGCTACTGTGCCACTGCCGGCCGAGGATGTACGTGAGACACTTGCATGGCCTGGCCGCATCGACTGCTGCTGCTGCGGCGGCTGCGTAGGAGTTGTGGGCTGCAGCAGCGGCGAATCAAGGCTGCCATTGCCACTGGTATTGTTCGCGCCACTGGCGCCACTTGCTGTTTGGGCGCGTGTCAGGAACCAGCAGTTCATGGGTGTCGGTTTGCCTTTCATGATAACCGGACCGCGGTACTCCAAATGGAATGACTCATCCTGGTTAATCTCCTGGCAAAGCAAGCTGCAAGTGAAAAAATAGAGAATAAATTTAAGCGTGAAAGTCAGCAATGTTATTATTTAAAGTGGTTTAACTATTGGAACCTAAATGGTGATTGTATCTTTGAACAAAACTTTAGAGTTCGTTTTAGTAAGTAGCTCCAAGTTAAGAGACTTGGTAAATGTATATTCTACAAAGTTTCAGTCACTTAAATTTTATCTTCGATTCGGAAATCGATTTGAGCTGTTGGAACTTTGTTATTGAAAACATATATATTTTCCTCCGTTGTGGGGAAATGCTCTTAAACTTAATCTAAAAACAAATTTTACTTAAATTTGAATATATATAACAATAATAGTTTTGCTACATTTGTTCTTTAAAGAAATTGTTCTAAGTGTTCACATAAGGAATACGCTACTGAAACAACGCCCACTTCACTTTACTCATCACGCGTATAGATCAGGAAGAAACAACGATGGTTATGGCAGAAGCTGAGGACAGCTCCGTTACTATTACTACAACCCGTGGCTGCCCTCAAGGAGCAGTACTATCCCCACTCTTGCGGAGTCTCCTGGTCGACAAACTCCTGAGAAGACTTGAAAGGAGGTTGGACCCAATCTGAACCCTACAAAAACCGTGATAGTGCCATTCACTAGAAGATACAAACTACAGAAAATGAGATAACTTCGCCAAATGGGGCACCCTATTGACACGAGCAAGGAGGTCAAATATCTTGGAGTCACGTTTGACTGCAAACTTCAATTTGGGTTCCACGCAGCAAACGTGACCAATAAATGCATCAGATCATTATACACGTATACGAAGACAGCAGGAAAGTCATGGGGAATATCACCCAAAATCGTTAGATGGCTGTATGCATGGGGAACAAGAGTGAATGTGATCTCTGTCCGAACCGATCTTACTAGGATACAAAGGCTGGACTGTATATGCATAAAATGGCTACCGAGTACCACTTCAATCGGAATTTGAACACCATCATAAGTAACAAACGTGCCTTGACAACATTGGAGGATATGCATCCTATTGAAAGGCCCACCATACTTTGGTTCACGGATAAGTCATTTCGAGGCCAAATTTACAACTAGGGAAGAATTCTGTTAGAATTCTAACAGGCCTGCTTACAGGACACTGTAGGATGAAGGGACACTTGCAGGTTCTGTGAACTTGAAGAGGAATCTTACTAGCGAGGAGAAAGATGTTCCTTCTAGGGCGATATAGAATCTCGATGCCAAAGTAGAACGACTAGAACCAGATGATTAAGTTTATCGCGAAGATAGGATTAGCAGGGGAGCTATAAGCTAAGTAGGGGGAACAATAGATATCTATCTAGGTCGCGGTGCAATACTCGCCAATAACATCATATTATATTCTATTACGTACTCTGTACTTATCTCTCTATGCATCGAGGTTCGACTCCAAACCTACTACTTTTGTGTACTTAAGTCTTAAACTCAAGGTTCTAGTTATGAGTAAAATTTCAAACATTTCTTTGCTCTCAATATCAGAGAAAGAACTGCAAGGGATTTTAAATTTATTTCATGGAACGGTTTAACGCAGATTGTGGAACAGGCATTAGATTTGCATCATGACTTGTTCTAGTGGTTCAATGTCCATGTTAGTAATTCTGTCAGTCTTCTCTACATTTTCAATAGAGTTGAAAGTTTAGGGCAGCTTCTTAAACCCTGCTTTGAGGAAACCGAACAAAAACCTTAACTAATAAACAGTTCGCCATTTTGTTTGACTCACTTTAAGCTAGTGATGTAAATCCAGACCAAAACATCGATGTTTACCATTGCAAAGCCCATCGACATTGGACATCGATGTAGGTCGATGCATCGGACTAAAACCATCGATACATTGATGGTTTTCCGAAGTTTTATATTTAAAAATTTTGCTTTTTATTATAGAAGAAACTTCGTTATATAATACGAAATATGTGAAACTGAAGCTATCTAAACATAAGAAGATATCTAGATACTATATAATACAGACCAATAGATCTACGACTAAATATGTGAAACTGAAGCTATCTAAACATAAGAAGATATCTAGATACTATATAATACAGACCAATAGATCTACGACTAAATTATGTCAACATAAATGTTTTGATAACCGTCCCCTAAGTAGACAATTTCTCTGAGAGTTTGGCCTTTGAATAAACTTTGAGATGACTGTCTCAATTCTGCAAACATTATTTTTAAAACGGAGAATAAGTTACTTACTTTGACATGATCTTGGTGAAATGTTCGTTGGTTTCAAAAACATCGATGTTTAGCCGATGCATCGTATGTTTGAGAATATCGGAGAACATAGGAAAATGACAGGCCAACCATCGATGTTTTCGATGCATCGATGTGTTTTTTACACCTCTACTTTAAGCTGTGATTCTGAACCGGTTCAGTTCATGGCCAACTTGTCGTCCTTCACCCTACCATACAGCTGCACTTAGAATTTTATTAAAAAAAATGCCAACTTATATGCGGTATTGGTAATGCAGGCAGCTGCAGCTGCCAGTTGCAAGTAGCTGCTTGAGCTGCTGCAAATTTATTGTCTAACAAGCTGCTAATGCACTTGAAGCCATGGCTGCTGCTGCATGGCAACTGTTGTGTGTGTGTTGCAAGATAAATCCTACTTATACAGGCTTACTTCGCTTGTCTCTCCCAAATGCACTCTACTTTTATGTGAGCTCATAAAATTATGTAAATGCATTTGTTTGCATTTTGATTCTCACATGACTACACATTGCATTATTACAATTTGTTGAAGGAAATCAAAGTTTTATGGTCTGGCCACAAAGCCGCATTTCCGCTTCCGCTTCTGCTTTGACCGCATTGGTTTCGCTTTCAACACATAGAAACCTAAATATTTTATGTAACATGTGCATTCATATTATGCTGATTATTTGCACAGCAATTGCATTTAATTCCATTTATTACAGACGTATGCAATTTTGAAGAGCTGTGTCCGCCATATGGCCACAATTTTATTGCCTGCCGGACAGCATGAAAGTCGCAAAGTTTTTAATTTGCGCCAAAACTGACAAATTGAAAACATTCGATCTCAACATTTATGAGTTTACAGACTGTCGCTAGGACCGGAAAATTGCATGTGCGTGTGGAAACTGCGGCACATTTTCATTTCGTATTTAATGAAGTGCATTTAATTATGCAGTTTGATTGCTGACCCAAAAGCAACTGACATTGGTTTTCCTTCAACTCAATGCTTTCCTTTTCACTTACCAACTTTTTTATGCTTTCGCCTCGATTTATTTTCATTTACATGTTGACCAAGTGCTGGCCAAAAGAACAGATCGATATATACATATATACATATATATATATATGTATACAGAGCTGTATCTGTCGCTCTTAATTAACTTTGGCTGTCACGAGCTGTATATATGTGTATATATCTCTATGAGCACAAATATTGAAACAGATTTATTCCGAACATTGTAAATACATGCTTACTCTTACGTACATATGTATATAATATGTCAATAATGCATGCCGGAATTAATGTGTAAATATGAAATTGAATCTGTCGCAGTTGAAGTGGTAATGCAATTTAAGATAAATACCGAATTGCTGTTACTCTTTAACACACTATTAAAGCAGAGTAAGAAGACAAGCTTTGAAGCTCAAAAGGTCCGCTAAATTTTAAAAGCTTTCCACTGTTCAAAAGAGATCTTTATGGACAGAGAATATCGTCTTGGGGTAATCTGCTAACTCTTTCGAGATAAATAAGGAGCACACAAATATAACTGATCGAATGAGGCGATAGGCGGAAAAACACTTATAATCTCTGTTTTCCGCTCGTGACTGGTTTATAGAATGTTTGTTTCTTCTTAACTGGCCATAACTATCCTTTAATGTTTTTCGCGCCTTCTCCAATTGGTGATAACAAAGGTAGCTGTGTGTTATCTATCTAGAACTTCGAATGACAACCGCATTAAAGATCTTTCTCGCAGCATCTCCTTCGTCCATGCGCACAACATGACCTAGCCAGCGGAGTCGCTGGATCTCAATTCCCTTGACAATGTCAATGTCGTCGCAGCTTATTGAGTTAGTCGTTCCATCGGATGCGATAGTCGTTGCCAAAGCGTAAAAGGCCACAGATCTTATGGCCGCTCAACCACTTCAAACACATTTTAAGACTGCGTCATCACCCATGCTTCAGCGCCATAAAGCAAAACGGGAAAGATAAGTGCTAGTTTCGTCTGAGGGTGGTACTCATTTTGCCTAACAAGATGAAAGTAACATCTATTGGCAAGAGTCATTCTACGCTTGATCTCCATGGTGACATAGGTAGAAACGGCAGACCATGTCTCCGTTGGAAGGACCAGGTAGAAAGTACGCGCTTCACTTGGTATTATCAATTGGAAAAGGCTCGCGCAAAGCAGAGACGCCTGGAGGAGAGGTTTAACGGCAAATGTATCTTGCATATCGTGATAAGCTGATTACTTGATGCACTTCATCAAGCTGAGTTAAGTAACCCGTTCCGACTTCTTCGCACTTTAAAAAGACGCATACGTGTTATTAATTTTTAAAGCATCAATAATGTAAGATATACTGTTAATATTTGATATTCACATTAAGCGTGCAAATATAGTTACAGTGGGTTGGCACCCCCGTGTGGTGAGCGGGTTAGAGAATACCACCTCAGCAGGCCAAAGTTGTCATATGAGGCGACTAACAATGACACTGGGTTCTTTCGAGAAAGTTGTGCGTAGGGATAAGGACCCACCACGTAAAACCACAACGGTCCAATGTAAGAATGGTTTACATCAGGTCTTAACACGATAATGGGTTGTTATGGCCAGTTAAGAAGAAGAAGGATTGGCAACCAATGAATGAGCAGATTATCTTGGCAGCATACCTATAATGAGTCACACTGCTTTCACGGGAAAGACAAGGAAACTGGCGGATTATTCCAATTTGAAGCAATTTTGATCGAGTTGTGCGTTGGACATTGGGGATCATAGGGCAAATCAATCCGAATATTATGTTAGTTTATTTGTAGAGAAGAACAGAGTTTTCAAAAATCCGGTTGCAGGCACTTAATTTTTTTATTATTCCGCTAGAACTGAGTACCAAAGTGCTACTTTTTAATAAATGCCGTTATTTTATTATTCATTCTTCAAATATAATTATCATTTAACTGCATTTTCATGTTGCACTTAAAAATATTTACACTCTCCGCCACAATAAACGAATTTTATTAAAATTTCATGGCGCGCGGCAAAAAACCAAAAGCAAAGAGCGTAACATAAGAGTGCGTGAGAGCGCCGCCATTTTCAAAGAAAGAGAGAGCAAAGAGCATAAATGTGTGAGCGAATGAGAGAGCGCCAAAAAACAGCTGTGAGTGCTGCGTCGCAATTAGATTTTGTTGTTTTGACGCCGCAGTTGCTATTTTGGCGCCGCTCGAGCGAGTTTTATGTTTGTTGTTTGTTTGCCGAGTGTGTTGAATATTTATACGAAAATTGTTTGAAAAACATAAAATTAGTGCATAAATTGCTGTAATCTTAAGAATTTGGGAAAAATTCAAGGCTATTGGTAAAATTAACAAAAAAAAAACTAAAATTTTGTGTAAACAAATAAGTGTTGCTTGTGTCTGTACTTATCATTATATTTTCCTTAAATTAAACACTATATCAAAATCGAAGTGTTTTCCTTGAGTTTGTTGTGTTTCGAAAGGTTTTGCCTTGAACTGGCGTAGAATGCCGGCTGTGTCTCGGCTTAATTTGTTTATATTGTACAATGTACTTTTTTTTTTTTTTCCATTGCTTTTTGTTGTTTCTATGCGGCATGTCATTGCCAGCATGAAAAAAATCAATATTCTTTGTGAGTGTTAAGAGAGCGCGCCGTGTTTGGCGCTCTCAGCCAGGGTCGGTTTTTGGCGTGGGCTGAACGGTGCGCCATATTTCTGGGGCGCTGTTGAAACACATTAAACTAAAGGTTTTTAAGGCAGGCAAGAAAGCACATAAACAACGTGAAGTTGTTAGTGTAGTGAGAGACTTGTCTTTTGTTTCCTACAAGCAAGCCAAGCTTGCTATGGAAGTACATGCTTCGTTTACGGTTTTGCTTTGCAGCTTTTTGATTTTTTTGTTTGTAAAGGTACAATTTGTTGAGTCCATATCTCAAAATGTACATAGAATTTTTACTTTTAAGCTAGTTTTAAGATCCCAACAATGCCTTTTTTCTTTATTTTATCAACTTATTTCGACACTTTACACTAGAACGTCATCCTTCGTCAAAATGACTAAGCGCGATCTTTTTTTTAAGTTTTTTCATAGTTAAATTGTTTTTTTTTGACCTGAATTTTAAACTTGCGGGCGTCTACGCGAATCTTAAGTATGTTATTTTTTGTTTTTTAAATTTTTTTCGCAGTCAAAATGACAAAGGATGACGTTTGTGTAACTTTTTAGATTTACATAGATGGGAATACCCCTTACCTTAAGTCAAAAATAAAATCTACAATTACTTCAATTTTTAATTTTATTATATTAGTTTAAGAAACATAATGACTTTCATAAAAAAATGTTACACATCTTTTGATTTTTTGTGTTTGAAAACGTTATGTTTTGAAACCCAAGTCACTTGAAAGAAAGCTGAGAAATTAAAATTTAAAGTTAAAATAGCAATAAAAAATATAGCTTAATCTTTTTAATAGTGATTCAAATTTAGTAAGCGTCAAAATGACGAAGAATGCCGTTAGTGTATATTCCAGGGTTAAGCCACCGCTGTTAAATTTTATTGCTATATTTATTTCCGTATATTTTGCAATTAACAAAAATACAATTTTCGAACGATTTTTTTTTTGCGAATATTTATATTTGTTAAAATGTAAAGCTCTGTTACCAATAAAGTAAACTGTTTCACAGGCGCCATTTACTTTTGAGCTACTTTTAAAATTCCAACAATGCGTTTTCCTATATTTTATTGATAAAATTAACGATTTGCCTATGTTTATTTTTTTTCGAATATTGTTGACTTTGGAACCCAAAGTTCTATTAACAACAAAGCACATTGTTTCATAGGCGCCTCGTGCGCCATTATTTCTGAAGCCGGTCCTGCTCTCCAACAACCACCAACAAATATTACAGTTAGGCAGCAGTCGCTGAGACTTTGAAGCTTTTGCTATTTGTTTTAACAGTTAGTCGCCGCATTTGATGCTGCCTGCAATTCGCCTAACGTATTTTTGTGCATTTAAATTAAGAACTTATAGTTTTAATAACATTTAAACTAGTTAGTTGGCTTATAAGTTTGATTGTAGCATGTTTTTGCAGTTGTTTGTCGCGTTTGAACAAGTTTTAAGTCAATTAAGACGCCAAGTGCAGCGTGTGCAGCGCTTACTGGAAACGCTCTTGTACGGCTTCCCAAAATCACAAGTACAACGCTTGAAGCCCCCGCAGAGCGCACGCTGTCGTGCCACGTACCAGAACGCCTTTACACCCAGACGTCAGCTGGTCATGGACTACATCTTCGAGTGCTTCTATAATGACACATTTGAGCAGATTACGCGCAATGGTCTGCAGGATCGTCAGTCTAGACGGGATGTACTGGATCATCTGAGCTCCATTATACAGGGCTGCAGCGAGGGTCAGAACATGCAAACGGATGAGGTAGCCGGAATGGCTGTGGTGGCAGCTATGCGCTATCATAAGTTAGCCAAGGACGACAATGGCCATGTGAGTGTAACGTTGAAAGGGCAAAATGTCAATGTCAAGACAAAACTTGCTACATCAAGTTGTTGCAAGTTTTGGCCAGGCATAAATTGTAATCTCATCAATTGATGCAGCGTGCTGGCTGCTCTGTCAGAGATTTGCCACTTAACACATTGCAATTAATTTAAAATTTAATGTTGAATGCGTTTTATGCAAACTTTTGCCACAGGTTTGCCTGATGGGCAAGTACCACAATATACTCTATATAGCGCTACGCACATGTTGGGACTGGGGAGTACGCGATTCTGGCATAGTTGTGCAGTTGCTCGGTAAGTTGCAAGACTTTGTTGTGCCTTAATTTAATTTATCATGCGTGTGTGTGGGTGTGTGGCAAAGGTTGTGTGTCTGTGTTTGACTACTTCTACGAGCATATTTTAATGAATTCGGTTTTAGCCAAAATGTCGACAGCTTAGAACGCCCCTAAGCAGGCAAGAGTTTTACTTTAATCACAAGTTGCTTTTTTTTTGCTAATTGGAAGTGAAATTGTGTTAGCAAAATGGCAAGTCCCATTGTTGTTGTTTGTGTTGTCACTGTTGCTGTTGTGTGCACGGTAAGCGTAACGCATTTTAAAAGTTGTAAAGTGCCTTAAAGTGTTGCAAGTTATTCGGGCCTTGGTGAAGTGTGTCTGTATGTGTGTGTTGCGCGTTGCTTCTAATTAAAACGCTGCGTAAAAGTTACCAAGAAAAGTGGCAGAATTAATGGCATACTCGGCACATTGTTGCCAAAGACGAACTTGCAAACTCTATGTTTATGTGTATGTGTGTGTGTGTGCGTGTTAGCAGATTTTGGACAGCACTAATGAAGCGTTGTACTGCTTGTTGCAAGTACAATTGTGCAGTTAAAAAGCGGCTTTGACTGATGGCAACAACTTTTCGATTGGCTGCTTTGCATGTTCAACGCAGTTTTTATACTCTTTGAAAGCAATAATTAGCCTTGCAGTTTGAAGTGCAGTGCAGAGACTCAAACAGCTGGAACAATTGCAGCTTTGGTCACTCCTCCATACTAACGAGACACACTTCCGTTCACTTAAAACTGACTACCGGTAGAATTTTCCCGCACACCTTTCAACACTCTCATCCCAAGTAGGGAAGCATGGTCCCTTGGTCCTCCGGGGCCTATCGATGCCTTTAACTTTGTCGCTGACGGATCCAAGTAAAATGATCGGGTTGGAGGTGGGGTCTTTTCGGAGGAACTAAATATAAGACACAGTTCCAGACTTCCGGATCACTGCAGTGTGTTCCAGGCGGAACTTATTGCAATAAATAGGGCACTAATGTACCTAAGGAACTTGGGAAGCTTTTCGAGTAATGTTAATATCTACAGTGATAGCCAACCGGTTCTAACAAACTGTCGCATGTCTCTGCACGAGGGTACCAGAACATCAAGGTATTTAGAGCAATTGTATAGCTGACGAGCAGTGTACTACCTATGGCTACTTCTAAGCTTCATATTAGGAACTGCTTCGATTATAAATCCACAGAAAAATGTATAAATGTGGCTAATTGCCGTGTTGCCAAACAAACTTGGCCAAAAATAAATAAAAAACATACAGTGGAGCTCTGCTCTCTGAACAGGGAGAGGTGTTCTATGGTTGTACGTGCCATCGAGGGACATTGGCTAATTGGCGCTCATGCGGCCCGGCTGCGGTTCCCTTTCAATGAATTTTGCAGGAGCTGTTGTGACGAGGAAGAGGTTGAAACGGTGAAGTATCTCTTCTGCTCTTGTCCGGCTCTCTGCAGGAAAGACTTCTACTAAAAAATATTGCTTATCTATCCGAAATAAGACCCAAAAAGATCGCAGACTTCATTGCTGCATCGGGATGGTCTGTCTTCTGATTCTGGATCTGATGCTTAACGGGGAAGGAGTGAAAACAAGATACGGCCTAAGTGTGCCAGGAAGTTAGCCTTGCAGCCGTTCTAGCCTAACCTAACCTAGTGAAGTCCAGCGAAGTTAGTGGGTCTGTCTAAACATAAGGGAAATGTCCAGCTTGTGCGTAATGGAAAATACCAAGTTTTATTAATGTGCAAGAGTATCCTAACTTCGTTGTCTTGACTTTATCTGTTCATGTTGTGTTTCTACTTTTCTCTTTTGCTGCTGACATTTTGTAAGCTTCCGGTTGTTGTTGTTGCTGCTGCGGCTGTTACGCCATGTTGCAACAGCGTGCTGCCATGTTTGTAGCTGTTCTTCTCTGCGAGTGTGTGTGTGTGTGTGTGCGTGTGTGTGTGTGTGCGTGTGTGTCGATTTGGCATATTTGCTATGCTATACTTTGCCTTTCATGTTTGGCTTTGTCTGTGTTGTGTGCCAAAAGCCAAAGCTAAAGCCAATCCGTGCAACAAGTGCAGCTGCCTAATTAGTCGCTTTCGGTCAATGTTATCATTCATCTGTTGGCATTTTGATTGCAATTTCATTTAACCCGCTTCTGCACTCACTTATTTACCAACACAGTTGCCATCTACGAGTGCGAAAAAACCTTTGAGCGTATATTTCTTGGTGCTCTATTTGGCCCGAATGCGCCGCACTTCATTGCTGGCTGGCGCAGCGATTTCCAGGATCAAGTAAGTTGCCAAATCCATTACACGACCATGTGTTAAGCATCTTAAACCATTGTTTTAAATCCACAGCACGAGAATGTACGCGCCGTGGTGTACTTTTTGAAGCATGCAACGCGCGAGCAGCTGACATTGCCAGTTTGGATACCACGCTATGAAAGCGAGCGACAAATCAGGTGAGTGCGAGGGCGATGGCTGTGCGCGTTGGCTTAAACAAGCAAATTTATGGCCAACAGTTTGTGCCAAATTTAAAGACAGCGACTAAGGGCGGAGCTTTTCAACTTGTGATATGAAATTCGATAACATACAAAGGCGTCGTGACATCAGACACACACGCAGACATGCTTAAAACAAACGCACACACAGCCATTGACAATAGCAACGCCAATGAATACAATACATAGTTTGTATCTTTTGTTTAAGTCTATATAAGCATAAAGTAGCGAGGTTTCTGAAACTAGATGCCTTCAGGTGGCGGCAAGGCCCAGTCTAGCCGAATTGTGGCAAGCTAATTGGCAACTAGCTTATAAATACACACACTCACACACATATCACCACACACACTAACACACACACTCACACACACACACACACTCACACACACATCCACACACATCCACAAAGGTGCGCGATATATGACTATGTGGTTTTACGTAGAAATAGTACGGAAGGCTTTGTGTAATGGGGAGAGAGACGTTGAAAGCGGAGAGAGTTTGGAGTAATGTAATTACGACAACAATAAGAAAAACAACGACAGAAATTCTGAATAAAAGGATTTTAATTAAATTAATATATATCCTAGAGTTTGTGTGCTGTTTGGTTGCCATAATTGAGTAAAAGATGGCGACACTTTACACGCACTCACATAAGCTCAAACAATGCACAGTGGTCGAAGTGTGTTAATTTGCATACATTTTAGTAAACAGTTTTTAAGAAAAATCAGCCAAAACAAGATTGAATCATATATTTTTTATGTCACGAAAACGACTGTTGCAAAAAATAAATAAGTTTTCATAATAAAAACTTTTTGTTGCTTAAGAATATTATGTGCTGAATTTAAAGCTAAAATTTCACTACGCCATAAAAACTATACTTTTTTTTTGGTTGACGCTTTAACAGATTCAGAAGAAACACACATTCTACTTAGATTGTTCCATGCTCTGTAAAAGCAATCTTTACTGAGATAACTTTTTAATTCAGAACTAACACTTGAGATCCAATGACACTTATAATGACAATAGGTGAAGTGGCCTTTACAGGCATCTGATATGTAGAACCCATAATCTTAAATTTTTTATTAACTTTGCCTTCCAAATTGTGTCAACTCCGAATATAACCACAAACCCTTGACAAATTAATAAGAATCTAGTGAGAGTTTTTTGATGTTTGGTATACAGCAGATATCGCTTATATGCAATCATGAAAAGGAACCCTAGTTGTTGCATGTAAGCGATAATTTCATATAAGCGATAACCGGAGATATGCAAAAGAAATTCAAATTAGCGATAATCGCTAACAGTTGATATCGCTTATGTGCAATAGCGAATTTAAATTAAATCGATACATTATAGCGAAATTACTTGTTATATATAATGAAGTACATTACTAAGCTAAACTAAACTTGTTTATACCCTGAACATAAAGTGTAACAGGGTATTATAGATTTCTGCAATGTATGTGACAGGCAGAAGGAGGCGTGGCAGGCTATATGTTCCATGGGCAAAATTTATCAGGAGCAATAGACGTGTCGATCCGTCCGTCTTTCCGTGCGTCCATCTGTCCTCATTGGTGTCAGTTTCTCAAAGACTATAAGTGTACGAGCCACAAAAAGATGCGCATTTTCCCTACGAAGAGGGAGTTTGTCGATTCATGTCGATATAAAGTACTCCTTGCTCCCGTGACAGATTTTCGTGGTTTTGTACCTACACCATAAAAGCTATTTAATTGAAACTTGGCGCACTTGTTTAAACTATTACTGTTCATGTTTGGTGTAAAAATTGTCAAGATCGAACAAAAACTCTAAAAGATATAGGTAATAATGTCCGAATTTTAGAGCCCTTTTCCTACAAGCTGCAACAAAATTTTACTTTTTAAAGAAATGTTAAAAGTTAAGCAAGTATGTAGACTCATGAGGCTTATAATATAGACAATATTGATCGAATCAAACGTCCTTTCCCCAACAGTACTGTTATCTTGACTATGTCCATAGCTCTCAACTCATCGATACAAAAAGTGCAGAAATTTCATTTTTATGGTACGGTGCCCGGTGGGACTGTCTGTTTCAAGTTTTTTTGGCTCTACGTAAAGCGAACGCTTTCATTGATTATCAATCAATGGAAATAGAAGTTTAATAAATTTAATTGTTTAGATATGCTGCAAATTTAGCATATAACCGATTACGATCTTACCAACAATTTATGGATAAAACAGCTGAAATCATTGTATATATGCATTAATTGCTAATAAGCGATTTTCATATAAACAACTATTAATGAATGAAAGTTACAAGCAAGTCTTCGCCTTGTCGTCGACATTCGATGACTGAATACACGCTCTTATAACAGCTGATTACGAAGAGTAGAGAAAAAAACACGAAATAACAACGCTTGTTTGTGCTATGTATGTTTTTGTTGTTTTTTACTTTTGCTCAAATTTTACCTGACTATAACGCAACATATTCAGTTGAAACGTATATTCTGCAAACCGCAAGCATTTTATCTTTCGAATAGTATAGATTTCACCCAAAAAATTGTGTTATTGCGAAATAATCGGTACCACACAAAATTTTCGCTAAGCGTATTCATATATAGTTAAACGATTCATAATAGCGATATATATTGTATTCAAAAAGTTAAAGCTTTTTAGTTCCAAGAACAGGTCTACGAGTTACGAACTCAAATGGATAATATCAAAAGAAGGGTCTGTTCCGCCATTACAACTTAAAATGTAAATGTCCTGAAAGGGGAGCTAATACTTGAATGACTTCAAGCATGTATAAAGCGCTTAAAGTGAAGTAAAGTGAATTGGAACACTGGAGCCTAAGACTCGTCATTTGACACAAAGTTCCTAGCTCTTTTGTTCTACGGGAGACAGGCGCACAGGCATACGGATTCGGCTACATCGATTTCCTTTCTCGTGCTAATGATTTTGGTGTATTTAAGGGTCGCCTCACTCAACTCCTTAGTTGAAAGATCCTACTGTAATGTTTAGATTGTTAAACATTAACTTGTTTATAAAGCTCAAAATTGTAATTTTGAGGATTTAGTATTATTTTCTTATTTTCTTATATCCAATACCGTGTTGCTTTCAATATAACTAGAAACATTTAGTACTGAAACAGAAACAAGCCGATTGATTTTCAATATACACAAAAGATTGCCAACTATGTTAAGAGGAATGTTTTTAACGAAATTATTTGCTGTAGAATATATCAGTAATAGCTTTTCAAATACAAAAGTATTCACGTATACTGTTTATTTTGACCACTGTGCAAGGCCTGTACTCACACAACGCTCTCAATCACAGTGGTGGCAAAACGTTGCGGCTGCGGCTGTTGGTGTCATGTATAATTAAGATTTTCACTTCTAACACGAGTCGCTCCAGTTCCGCCATCACTTCTCCGCCCGCTGCCAACTCTCACTTCCGCCGCATGCCTTCTGTTTCCTGACATTGCCTTTGCAGTGGTTGGGATTTGGCTTGACGTTTGTCTCATTTTTTGTGTTTTATTTTTTTTTCTGCCGACACAAACAGAGATTCAAGCCAGCTTTGGTTGTGTGTGTGTGTTTTTCTGTGTGTGTGTGCATGTGTGTGTGTGTGTGTGTGTGTGTGTGTGTGTGTGTGTGTTGAGATAAGCTGAAAACCAACTGGCAGCAATGTAAACCTTTGTTACTTTGGCTTTGTTTGGCAGCACTTCGTTGGATTAAAGTCAAAAATGCGTGTAATAAGCGCATAAAGCTGTAGTACACATAAATACACACAAACACATATATAAATATATATATATATATATATATGTATGTATAGTAAAAACATACATATGTATGTTACTGACAAGACAAACTGACTGACAAAACATTAAGGCGACATTTATGATGCCCTCTATCGCTGTTGCCATTGTTTTCTTCCAGGCTACGGCCAAGAGTCATGAATAAGCGTTAATAACGGCAAGTGTGTATGCCCAGCGGACCGACATACGTGCCTTTAGCGAAAGTCTCGCAAAATGGTCGCAAATGAGTCTTACAGTATTGCCTCGCAAAACACTCGCATACGAGCTTTGAAACGAGTGATTTGCGATAAAAATGCGACCAGCGGACCGTCACACAAAACATTAGCGAGAGTTGCGCAAAATGCTCGCAGGTAGAAATAGGGTTTGCGAGCCTTTTGCGATATCTTTTGCGAGACTTTTCTGATATTTCTAATGAGTCAAAAGAGATATCGCCAAATGCAAGTTAACAATATTTCTTGCTACACACGTAGACAATAGCTTTTGCTGCCATAAACTGAACCACATATGAATCTTAACATTATGTTATATCTTTATCGCATCTAAAAACGAGCGTTTTGTCGGGTTAAGTCTCGCATTTCACTCGTATGCCATATCATATACGAGCGTTTGGTTTGCTGGGTGCTGTGTATACAATTGTCCATGTGTGTGGGCGCGTATGTGCGTATGTGTGTGTGTGTGTGTGTGTGTGTGTGTGTGTGTGTGCATGTGCTGACACTGTTTTGACAAACCGAGAAAGCAAAAAACAAACAAAAAGTTGCACAAATCTGCGGTGACATGAATTATATGCATGTACGTCTCTTCTGACTGGATTAAGCTTCAAGCTATGCTCACACTACAATAACCAGATAGATCATCTACTACGCTTCCGTGCGCGGAATAAGGTTTCAGATCCAAAATTGAATGATGAATGAAAAACATGTAAATTCATGTAAACTGCTGATAATTAGTAATATAGCTTTACTATATATGTAGAAGATTTATGTAATTAGTAATGGAATTGTAATTTCAATTGTAATAGCAATGGAATTGTAATTTCATTGCAGCTAAGATGAAGGATTAAGCTCTCAACAAAACAAAAAAGATTCGTCCTTGTTCGAAGAAACGCATAAGTTCTACTATGTCATCCAAAAAGTGTATCTAAACGAAACGATTGTATAAGCAAGCATCCAACTAGTTGTATACTTAATTATAATCTACTGAGAAATCACTCACAATGAACATTTGATACAAAACTGTGTACACACTTAAAGACAAGTTATTCATCAATCTCCAGGAAATCAAGCTTAATGCCATCTGCTTATTGGCAAAAGCGAATTGTCGTAGCTTTTAAGGCTATTACTGTCCGTTCAATTACCGAACATTTTGTGTGACTGCAACAATTTTTGGCGTGTAAATTTTGTGTGACAAGTTTTTATCGCCTGGCAATAAAACTCGAATGATTTTTTTTTGCAGGCTATGTAGGTATTGGTGTGTGAGTGTATCTGTGTGAGATGGACACCTTTAGATACACGCTTTATTGCAGATTTCTGCTTTTATTTGTCTATTTTTATGTCGAAAACATAAAAGTGACAGCCAAAAAATGTGTTCAACTTGTGTTAGCGTCTTGATTGTGTTTGCTTTAAGTGCATGCTAATGCCAACATTGCGTATACGCAACGTGGCGCAAGCAAAATTAAAGTATTGGACAGTTTTATGACTAAGCCAACTAACAAAAGCCAATGGCCACCTAAAATGTGACAATGAAGCAACAACAGCTGCAAAAGCAGCCTAATTGTCCTTTAGCTAGGACTACAGCACGTGCGCCAGAGTCTTGTGGCTAATGGAGCGTTGCCATTAAAAATGCTCGTTAAAGGCAGCCATGTCACAGCCATTAAAGTCTTTTGCTGCTCGTTTAGGCCTAAAAGCAACAAGCAACAAACGACAAACAACAAACAACAACTAACAACTATTTGTGGTTTCTCACTCTATATCTCTCTTTTGCCTTCGTCCTGACAGATTTATTGATGTGCCTATCGAGTCCTGTGGACGCTCCTCACCTTTGCGCATAGCGCTGCAAGCAAATACACCGGAATTGCTGCTCATTCTACTAAGGTAAGTTGAGCTTGAAAACCGCAAAACGCTAGTTGCCGCTGGAAGACGTCCAAACACTTCAATTAGCAGGAAATATGCAAAGCGAACGGTACTTGGCGGCGCCGCAATGTATGCAACATAAAACTCAAGGCGCTTAGCATAAGCAAGTGCTTTTCCGAGCGTTTTTTTTTCCATAATGTCAACACGCTGATGCAACAACAACTGCAACACCAAATAGACACAAACACTGACACTGACACGATGGCCCGAACTTGAGCAACAAAATTATCATTAAATATGAAATTCGCTGCCAAAGTGAATTTGCATGACAAGGCGAGCTTGAGAGAGTGGCGACCAGAAGGAGATGTGCAGGGTAAGCGCGACCGCAATGACGGCGACGTCGTCTCCGGTTTGTCTCATGGTCGCTGGGCGGTAAAGCAAAGCAAAGCAGCTTGAAAAAACTTACAAGTACGCACTAAAAAGTAACAAAAGACAGAAAGAAAAAAGATTGCATAAAACAACAACAACAACAAAAAAATCATAAATTTATTTATGTAAGCGCGTGTAAATTTTGAGCTCACTCTTTCTTGCTCTCTCTCTCTCTCTCTCTCTCTCTATCTATCAATTGCTCTGCTTAAAGTTTTCTACTTGCCTTAAAACAGTTTTCTTTTATACCCTTTCTTTATGGCGCAAGTTTTCCTGCCGAGCAACAAAGAAAAAAAACTGTGAAAATAAGCAGTTTCGAATCAGACACTTTTGACAAATCTCTTTCGACCGATGATTAACCCAAAACAATCTGTTGAGTTGACAGACATAAATTGAGTGACTTGTAAATCGATCTTAAAAGCTTTTGATAGATTTTAAATAAGTTTTTTACAGTGTTTTTTTTCCTCTTCGTTAAAAAGAAATACTGTTGATGTCGTAAAATAGAATCCTCTCTCTCTCTCTTTTTGTGTTTCGCTATAACTTTAGAAAAAACTGTGACTAATCGGAAATGGAAATTTATCGAATAATCATGCAACTTTATGATTAGGTTAGTTTAAGACATTTATATGATTGACACATCTAGTCCCATTTTACCATCGTAGGATCTTAAACATACTCCGCCGTTCACAACTCAACCAGATGCATAAGTAAAATCAGTCATACGTTTGGGTCTTATAAGCTCTGAGCTGCTATCCCGATGGTCACTTTTTAGATACTTAAGCTTTCGTCTATAGAGAACTGAACATGTCCATATATTGCGTCAACACTGGTAGGAGAAAGGAGCAGTAGATAATTGAGTTTGAGTGGTTACAGGTTTGAGTAGTTACAGATATTATTGACGTCATTATATTTTATTTTATTAATATTTTCAAGAAAAAATTATTTGATATTTTTTATGACAGTAATTAAGGAACATCGTTTGCAGGAGAAGGGGGCTTCCTTGAACAAAAAGTGAACACAGTTTTAATGATAAGGCTCAAGTCTTCACACCAAAATATCATATGTACTCGAAATTTGTAGTAGTTTATCGGCGAAGGGCAGTGAAATAAGCACATTTGATGTTTTTACCCATTTTCGATCATTGTGACACAAATCTCTGTCAAGTTTTGAGTTTAACGATTAAGCCGCGAAAATCTGTCACCGGAGAAGAGGTAAGATATCGACTTTGTTCGACTGTTTGCTCTAACTCTTATAGTCTCCTCACCAAATTCTTCTAAAGGGAAACGTGGGCGGATATCAACCCAATTCGAGTAACTTTATCTATCACGGGACTGCGATTATTATAGAAATCTATAATACGCTTTGTGTAGAGTGCATAAATAGCACTTAGGATCACAAAATTACTTTATCGATAGTGCCATCGATAGTTTTGTAACTCCAAAGAAGCTTTCGTTAAGTTAAAGAACAATCGATATATTTTCAGTTCTATTAACGTGTGGAGTAGTATTGGAAAATTGAAAATGCAAAATGAATTGAAAACTGGATTTCATTTTAAGTTCAACCGGTTAAGATCGGTTTTAGCTACATTTCGATTCAAAGATTCCCATAGCGGTTGCTGTTGTATGCTCAGCGCTACTACTCATAATTAAATCGATTTGAGATAGTTTTGAAAGGGCATTTGTTATTATTTCACGCTCATTTCGTTTCACTTTCTTATTGTTTTTTCAATGTTTTTCCTTTATTTTTCCTTGACTGTTTGCAATTTATCGTTTTTGAACTCAAGCGTGAGCGTTATCGATTGCCATTGGTTGTTTTTGTTGTTTTTTGTTGTAATTGCTGGTGTGGCCACGCCCTATTGCCTGCATTCTTCTGGCGACGCCCTGGCAACTTGTATATGCTTCAATTTTTGATGCAGTGCCAAAAAGTATGCTATGCATTTATTGATTTGTATTTGGCAGGGGAAAGATGCCTGCTGCCAAAATGCCAAGTACAAGCTTTGAAATTAAAACATTTGGTGGTCAAAAGGAATAATAACAGCAAAAAGAAGTGAAATGCCTGAATGCTTCAGGCGTTGCCAATGCCATTTGTAATGGCTTACAGTTCATGCAAATTTCAACATTGAATTTGGTTGCCACAAAAAGGGGCAAGCTGTTTGCTGTTGAAGCTTCCGTGAAGCGGTTCTCTGAGTCGTCCTTGCGGGCGTTTCACTCGCTTTGTCTGCCATGGAACTGTTGATGCTGATGGTGCTGCTGATGCGGCCATAAATTATCGATATTGTTTCGCTTTTGGGTTTTTAATTTTCGTTTCGTTTTCGCTTTGCTGCATTTTCATTTTAAAATTGGCTATAAAATATGCAAATTGCTGCGGTTAAGTCATTTCTTTTTTTTTTGGTCGATTTTTTTTATGTTTTATAATTTCCAGTACCAATTTCAAATTGATTTACTTGCGTACAATTGTTAGCAGCGCATATTGCTCATACGCCGCGTGTGCCGCAATTTATGAGCTCGTACGAATAGATAAACGAAGCAGTGTGTACATTGGAATCCAAAAATGCAAATTGTTGTTCTAGAGCGTAATTCTCGTTTTCTAAAGAATATGGAATATGTTCGCAATGAGATGCATCTATCGGCTAAAGCTTTAAAAAGTTTTCCTTCCTGAGATAGAGAAATATGCTGCTTGTATCATTTGCAGAAGTTGTGTTTTCTGTGATGGTGTCACAAGAGGTGCATGGGTAAGCAGTGCCGGCCATTTTGCCCAAACTGGCGGGGTACTCCAAATTGCAGCCTGTCGATGCTAAAAGGGAAGCGCAAACCGGACCCTTAATTTCGGTATCACAAGCTCAGCAGTTTTTTTAAGGCTGCTCATTGAGCTCAGCCGCCTTGAGTTAGTATCATGGTGGATTTGGTAGGCACCTAAATGGCCGGCAGAACCTTTTGCTCGGAGTGGAGCTGCGTTTCAACCGGTTCGGCCTTACACAAGGTAGATAGGTACTGAAGAAGCAAAAGCTTCCGCTGAATTTCTTGAAGCGCCTTGTACCAGGCTGGTTGTGCTATGTTCACACTTAAGTGGCACATTTGATCATCGCGATTTTAATCCAAGCCATGGAAAATGTGACGTTAAATCAATTCCGCTGTAGGTTCGATGTTTACTGTGCCTACACTGATAGAAAAATGACGTTCGGAAATTATGCACAAATGGGCATGATTTTTCTTATTTGTGGTCTTAATTTTGTGGGTATAAATCGAGACCGCTGGTGCTTGATTTTGTTCGAAAAATGTACCCGCATGTTCTAATTTTACCGGAATAAGCACGTCGTTCTTGAAATACGAACAATTGTGTACAATTTTGGTAGAATTTACAACAAGAATAAGAATTTTTATTTCTTTCCTTTGCTTTGCTTTTAACTTACATGCTTTTACTTGGGAGAGAGAGCGAGAAAGAATAGTATATCGTATTGCGCATCAGATGAGAGGATTGCGAAAATAATAAATTTGTGGTGTTGTTGTTGCTTCGCATCTGCGTGAGGACTTTATTAGAAGAGGCAGAATTCAAATTTTACGTTAATTAGTACGGTAGTTGGTCCGATTTTAAATCAACTTGACACAAATAATATAACTGATCTAATTTTGATTGCGCTAACTAAACTCGCTCTTTAGAAGCTAGTTTCTATGACTATGTTATTGGATTTTTGAGTTTGTAATAAGTTCTGCAATAAAAGTTTGTACATTTAAACGATGCATACTAAGACAAATTTAAAATTAATAAATAATTTTTATTTATTTTTCATCTATGTATTTACATAGATAAAAATTAGGAAAATTACTTTTGTGCTGAAATGCAAAGACTAAAACTGTGTTTTATGTGTTATTTGTATTTTCTACAGTATCGCCTTTGGCATACGTCCTACTCAAGTTTGTATGTTTCTCTATTACATGTTTGTTCTCGGTACAGTCACACCTGAGAAAGTTAGACACCCTTACAAGTTAGCCACCTGCATATGTTAGCCAAAAATTCTTCAACAGTCCGTGGCCAACTTAACCATGTTTGACTGTATTTGCGTATTGCATACGCTCTTTCAAACCGATACATACATGACCTTTTCGTGATTTACTCTCATTGAACTTTTGGCGAGAGAGATCAAGCTGGCTCGATATTTCAATGCGGCTCTATCAATTATAGTCGCTGTGAAAATTGTGAAGAGTGCGGACGTACAGTGTGTAAAAATGTCAAGCCCAGTACAGTTTAATACATGTGAAACAAAGAATTAAAAAGTAAATTTGACGCCAGTGGATCCCAAAATGCTGGAATTTGTAATATTATTGCCGTATTTAAAAGGTAAGTTCAGTGGATATATTTGATGCATTTTACAACTTTTTTTACACACACACACACATACATGTGTACATGCATTAATGCAAAATTTAATAGCTGTGCTAGCTGTAGGTACCCAGTGGACCAGCGAGCGGACATAAAATAACCAAGCGGACAAAATGTCCGAAAACTTGTCCGAAAACGATAGCTATGCGGATCTAAAGACGTAGAACATACACACTTCAGCAGAATGTCCGTTTTCGCGGTAGCAGGCGATAGCAGGAGCGGATGTGAACAACAAAACGAAATGGAATTGAGTTGTTCGTGTGCTTGTTGCCTTTGCCTTTTCGTTTACGGCTCTCGCGACTCCGTGTTTTTTGTGTCGCGACAGTTTTTTTGTTCGCTCATTTACCGGCAACAGCGTGCACGCGTTAGTACAAGTTGAAGTGTGAAAAATTATTGTGACAAAATTTAAAGGAAATCAAATAAATAAAAAATCGTAAGTACAAAACAATATTAACAAGATTATATTACATTGAGTTGTAATTGTTTCGGCTAACTGCAAATAATAGTTAATAAAAAGTTATATTACAAATTGAATATATTTTTCTAATAACATTAAAATTCTTTTGCAGCTGCATTTAAACAAAAATTCGCCATGGAAGACGGAGACTTCGACAGGGTCACCCAAAAATACTTTCAGTATGCGCATAATAGGCAGGCGAAAAATGCAAAAAAAATAAAAATATGAATTTAAGACTATTTCTATTTATTTATAAGTATTATTAATATTGAAGTAACTGTTTTGTTTTTATTTATAAGTATTATTAATATTGAAGTAACTGTTTTGTTTTTATTTATAAGTATTATTATTATTATTATATTTTAAGTTTTATTGAATTGACTTTTTGTTTAAAAGTTTTATATTAAAACCAAACCAAAAACCATATTTCAATGTTTTAAAACAGTAATTACTACAGTGGGAACAAAATGGGAATGGCACACAAAAGACTTCCGCAACACATCCGGATCTGCCCCGTTGGCAATATTGCAAAAGTATCGTTTTAGATCCGTTTGCGTTAGGCGAAACTATCGTTAAAATCGTCCGTTTACGAAGGTATTTTCTGCCACAAACTGAGCGACAGATGATAAGAATTCTTATCGTTGGCGTGTCCCAGCGCGGACATTTCATCCGTTTGAGTTCCGCATAGCTATCATTTTCGGACAAGTTTACGAGCATATTGTCCACTGGGTACATATACATATATGTAGATGTGAAAAAAGTAATATATACATAAAATAGCTATTTCCATCAAATACATACATACTTACACACATGTGTATGTACATACAAATAAGTTGTGTGGATAACAACAAGAAAGTCAGCCGACGCGTCGGTACAGTTGCGTATATTTAACATTGATTTTGTATTAGCAGCCAAAAGTGCAAATAAATATCAAACGTGTGATGGAATTGGTGAGCAATGCACTGCGCAAAATCAGCATCAACCACAGCGTCACAACACAAGTAAAAGGAAAAGCCAAGCTCGACAAAAGAATGTGTCAAACAAATAAAACTAAGCAGCAAGCGCTTGTACACATATATTTTCTGCAGTGTATAGCTAACTCATAGCGCGCTGCAAGACCTCATTTACTCTCGCACAAGTAGTGAGCGGCGCCACCAGCTAGTTTTTTTTTACGCCGTGCATAAGACGTACTAAAAGACAAATACTAATTTTAAGTAGTTTATTTAGTTAATAATTGATAAAAACAGTGTTTTCATAACCTTCATTAGTTAAAAAAAAGTGTCCTATTGTATGTGTGTGTATGATTAGCGTATTTTATAATAACACTTCGGCGTACCAAAGTTTGCATTGACTTTAAAATTTTTTCTTTAATAGATGCGAAAGTGACGTATAATAGCCTTCGCTACATTGACAAGAACGATCTGCGAGAAATTATTCCACCCATAGGACTCCGAATTGAGTTTCGAGAAAAATTATTCAAATGAAGAAAGATTTAGGTAAATTTAGGAAAAACACGCAAATATATATATAATATACAATAATTTTAATTACTGAATTTAGCTTGCAGGTGACGACACCATATTCACGTCGTTTAAACTCAGATATCATTGGATCGGATCTAAACAGAGCCAGCTCAAATTGGAATGACGTATGCGACGAATGGAAGAAGACATATCACATGTAAATTCTTGATTGGACATAGAGCCGGACAAATCAGCTATAAATTTATATTATATATATATTTAAAAAAAGTATGCACAACTAAAAATAAAAAAAAAATTCTAAAAAAAGTGTTTCAATTTTTCATGAAATGAGCACATACTGTTCTAGATAGAAGAACATTATGTACTTATTTCAAGCACAAATCGTTCATGAAATGAGCACAGGGTGGTCTAGATCCATGATCGTAATGTTCTCAAATCATGCCCAAATCGTTTATGGAATAAGCCCATGCTGTTCTAGATAGAAAAACATTATGTGCTTATTTCAAGCACAAATCGTTCTTGAAATGAGCACAGGTGGGTCTAAATACAAGAACATAATGTTCTCATATCATGCACAAATCGTTCATGAAATGAGCACAAGGGGTCTAAATACAAGACCATAATGTTCTCATATCATGTGCAAAATGTTCTCGAATTATGACCAAAACGTTCTCAATACCAGACCGGCGGTCTTAATAATTACGTGCTTGATTTGAGACCGACCGGTCACGGTATCAAGAAAATGCGTACATAACAGACTTTCGTCAACAAATGGGCATGATTTCGGTAGTTTAAGACCGCTTTTTTCTATCAGTGTAGGACTTTGACAGGGTTGTGCGTAGGGTTTGGTACCCATTGCGTAAAACTCCTTACCAATGGAAGAAGTTATGTGCTGCCCGGAGGCTACATTAGGCCGTAGCCCGGTGACGGGTTGTTATGGCCAGTCAATAAGAAGAAGTCGTATCTGTCAAGGCTTTTTTAAAAGTAACTTTTTCTTTCCCAAACTTATATTTCCTAGTATTGTAATAGGCGTATATCTATGGCCCTGGTAAAGCCAGCAGATTGTGCCCACTGGCAACATACAAATATGTGATTCTTCTCCAAACATTCACAACTTTTCTCTGCTAAAACACAAATAATATTGCAGCGACTTAAATTCTGGCAACATCTCAGCTAGCGTCGCCGACCCCTGATTTACAATATTAACTTTTTGCTTTTCATGTTACATTGACTGTTCTATTCTTCTATTTGTTGTATATAAGACATAAGTGCTGGGAAAATCATGAAAATATCTTATTATTTCAAACTATTACTTTCCAAAATTGAAATTCTATGAACTGTAAAATTTATTGCTCCAATAAATATATTATTTAGCTACCAATACATGCTAATGTTTTACAGGTTTCTTCTTTCAATGTATAAAATGTTTCCATTGTTCGCATATTTTCCAAGTTCATCTATTTCACTTCTTCCCTTTGTTATATTTACTCGAATAGTTCCTTAAATAAACGCTCCATATTTCCTTATTGTTAAATTTTGTCTAAGTTCGATGTTTACTGCTGTTGTTATAGCAACGAAACTAACTTGCTTAATAAATTATGTCAAAAAAAAAAAAAATCAAGTTTTTCCCGGAACGTTCTTGTCAAAAAATGTTGACAAAAGAAAAAATAAAATGCATTTGTTTGTTTGTTGGGCGGCCATTTTAAGCTAGCTTCACTTCCTTGTTGAATGTGGGTTTTTGTCAAAATTTTATATTGTCACTTAATAAAATTTAAAGACAAAAGTTTGTCTTTTAAAAGCCAAAGGAAAATTGAAAAACTTTTCATTTGCTTCGAGAAAACAAAAATAACAATCGTAATAATAACGATTCTCGGAAAATTAAGTGAATCCACTTTATTACACTTTTATAAATATTGCAAAAGCCATTTTTATGTTATCTTCAAATTTTGTATTTCCTTAATGCAAACTATAAGTTTTAAGTTCGAAATACTAAGATTTGCCTATGGAATGTTTTTTTTTCATCATTAATTTGCTTCGATAACACTATGCAACAAACAAAAAGACGAATGTCTAAAACATACATTATCCGCTAAATTTTGTTCGCTGACTCGATATGACTCGAATCCAGAAATTATTTTGGATATTCTACCACCATTTTCAAATTATCGCTAATTCAAAAAATTCGTAATTCCGAGATTCGCGAAGTCAGTCTTTTAGACGTTTTGTGTCTAACTTTAATCGATTGCAAATTACAAACTTGTTGTAGTGTAATTAAAGCCATAAAAATTGTCAAGAAAACCCAACAAACTCCAGCATATGGATAATAATACATACTATGTAATAATATTTTTTCATATATAAAATGCAAAAAAAATTTTTTCATTCAAAGTTTGCTGAGGGAAGTGGTTTAAAAAAAAAATAATAATTATGGACCATTTTGGACCAATTCTTTTTCGTCTAAAATTACACATTTTACGTTGGAATTAAAAAGTTGCTCAAATTTCTGCTTTGAATAAAATTTACTTTAAACTATTTGACGGTTTTAATTATTACACAGAAATGTAAAATACACATATAATAATACATAATACATATATACATATGTATGTATGCATATGTGACGTGCGTTATAGATTCGAAACTCCAAAATCAATTTTTCGGTTTTATCAACATGCAATCTGTCAGAACATTCGATAAATAGCACCGGTTTTAAAATTTGTTAGTTTTTACTGAATCAGGTTCGCCATATTGAAGTTCTAAAAAACACTGGCTGTGAATAGCTGAATAGACTTTGGCAAAGTTTCGCCTGTTTTCTGCCAAACAAGAGGAGAAATTAAAGCAAAACTTCAGATACATACACAATATGGTGTATAATGTTGATTGTGGTAAAAATCGCGCTTATGGTTCGATTAAATTGGCTAAAAACGATATGAAACTTTCTGGTTAAATGCTACAACAACAAAGCTACAAAGCGGTTCACAATAGCTGGTTTTCAATAAGGGGCGTTTACTGTACTCTCATGATTTTGTGCTCATCGCAAAGACTATAGTAACATATCGACAAATATATATATTTCTATATGTATTTATACTAATTAATTTCAAATCAAGCGCAAACAGAAAAAAATTTGATGCAGACAGTCGGGGCGGTGCCCAACAGTGGGATACCCTGTACCCATTTTTTCCATGAAAATCAGCTTTGAAGGGTATGGGTGTAATAACGGTAACTGTACTACGGGGGTAGGGGGTGCGGAAAAAGGTCAAAATTGTTTGGATTATAAGCACATTTGGTTAACATAATTGTTAACTTTAACTTTCCGTAAAAAGCGAAATTCTGTTTCAGTTCATTGGAGAGGGGGCCTAAAATTGGTACATTATTAGCTATAGCTTTTAAAGTTCTTACCCGATAAGAATCATTTTTACACTACACATGCATATGCAAGAGTGTGCATAACTTTGCCAAGTTTCAATTGGCTACCTTTTATGGGTTAAAATAGCGAAAATCTGTCACGTGGGAAGGGGGTGAGATATCGACATAATTCGACAAATTTGCACTGAATAGGTATAATGCGCATCCTTTGGTGAACAAATTGTTGCTCTAGCTCCTATAGTCTCCGAGAACCATGAGACAATACGGACAGACGGACATGTCTATATCGACTCGACTACTACTCCTGACCATTTTTGCCAACGGAACAAAATGGTTTGCACGTCTCCTTCTGGCTGTTAAATACATTGCACAAATCTATAATACCATTTTACACTTTAGGGTATAATAAACGCGAAATGCGTTATATATTGGTTCAGTTAGTATTGCTACAACCAATATGAGGGGGATGCGGCGGGCATGACAGACATTTTGACAAACATTTTCAATTTTAAAACTGACAAGGCGCGGCTGAGTCTCTGACGCGGTGGCCATTGTCTGTGGTTGCCAACGGATCGGTGTCTGTGTCCGACCATTTTGTAACACATTTGCACTTCATTTGCAATTTACCACACACACACACACACACACACACACACACATACACACACACACACACATGCACATACGATGTGTAAGTAGCACTGCGCTGCACTATTCATTATTTCATTTGCACATTGTGTTTATCAGCGTTTCAAACATTTATTACTAACGTGGCTCACACATATACACTCACACATACACTTAGATAACTAGCTAACAGATGCGCTGTCAGCTACCTGAGCCAAGCTACAAATTTCAGTTAACAAGCAACCAAGCAACCGCAAACCCATTTGCAAACCTTCACCATCAACAACACCGACTGCCTTGCACCCTACACGCCTCTATTTCACCATCAACGCAACCGCAAGGTAACCAACTACGTGCGCATCTTGTCCAGCTGAAGCCTGCTGCTGCTGGTTGCACGTGGCAACCGCTACACTGACTCACTTGCCGTTACTTTTGTATTTCCCTTGCTGCCTCTCCTCACAAACACATAATGCTTATTGTTGCAGATATGGCGCCTCACCACATCCGCCCGATGGAGGCACTTCCGTTATTATCGCGCTGCTGGACAAACTCATTGAGCATGGGCGTAATTATAGTTACGAGCATGTTATGTGTCTCAGGATTATGCTTCGCAATGTGCCAATGATTGAAATGCCTTTCAAGGTGAGTTCCATCAATACAAAGCGCAATTTGATTGTTTAGTTAATAATTAACATTCGGCACATTGTGGCACATAGCAGAGTGCCAAATAGGTGATTATTGAAATTACAGTTAACACCTATTTCAACAACGGTTAACAAATAACAATTGAAAAAGTATACTGAGTATCCGACTCTTTCGTTGGGATTACGTAATAGCGTGTGAAACACAACAAACTTGTGCATCAGAAACTAAGTCAATTATGTTATTATTGGCCAATTTGGGAACGAAAAATGTGCCATAAGAAAAAAAGTGGTCTAACTAGTGAAATTGCAGCTACTAGTTTGTTTGTAAGCACGAATGACGCCTCCTGACCACAAAGCGCCACGAGTCCGTTTTCAAGGTTGATTAAAAATTTTTCTTGGATTTTCAGAAGCTCAAAGCTCCAAATTTTCTTTTTAACATGCACATTCTGATGAAAATCAGCCTCGTCCGAAAAGATGATTTTCGATGAAAATTTACTTTCGCCCATTGATAAGATTTCGATTGAATCGAAAGCGATTTTCGACCGAATTTATAAATGGCCAACCTTTGTATGAGCCGCTTTGTATGAGTTTGGTATTCCTGCAAAGTTGTCATTCCTGCGAACCGATTAGCTTTGTGATGCAGAGTGATTAGTGAAAGACCGGCATCATTGGTCGTATGCCGATGCTGCTGAAAAGGGTAGGTCTGGCAAACAAAAAGGCGTGACGGTTAAATGCTCAGATTTCTGTTACGAACAATACTTTCGATGTTGTCAACGATTTCGTCTACCTTGCCACCGAGGCCCCAACGACGAACGATGACAGCATTATACCTGCCAATCGATGCATCTTTGGTGTTAGAAGTCAAAAAAGTGTTAAAATAACGGATATTATAAAGGACGAAAAACGATGTCAGCATGGAGATCAAGTGGAGAATCATTATTGCCAATAGATGTTACTTTGGTTTCAGTAGGCAAATGGGTAGTAGAGACCACTCTCGCCAGTCCAAACTAACACTCTATAAGAAGCTCATACTTCCCGTTTTGCTTTATGGCGGTGAAGCATGGATGATGCCCTTGGAGTGTTTGAGTGTTAAGTACTCCGAGCTTTGGCCCTTTACGCGTTGGCAACAACTAGCTCTATGAGCTCCTGGAAGACATTGACACAGTCAACCGATTTAACATGCAGCTGATGAAGATGCTACGGCGAGTAAGGTTTTTTTTTGATCCGTTGGAAGGATCAACTTAAGGGCACACTAACTTTCTTAGGTATCAACGAATCGGAAAGGCGCGTGGACGCCTGGAGGAGCGCTCTACATCAGCCATAACCCACTAAAGGGGTGTTATGGCTTGTTAAGAAGAAGAAGATAAAGCAAACAAGTATTTAAATTGACTTTTAGTAAGTTTTCCTTGCGGATGAATGCATAAAATTTGGGAATCAAAAGTCTTTCTTGTCATTCATTTGTATCACGAGGTTAGATTTAGATTGAGCTACAACAATTGTAAGAGTTTATCGAGTGATAAATGATTTCTAACCCAAAAAACTTTACATAATCAACGCAAATTGCTTAAAAAAGAAGAAAATGTGCTCTCGTTTTTATAACTCCAAAGCAACCAAAAGTGTTCACTTAAATGCATTTAGAAAATCTTTCTTTATCGATTGCATTTGTTGACCACAAAAAGTAATAAAGATGAATTGAACTCTTGAGGTTCACAAAACCCCCTATTTGAGAATGCAGTATATAATATAATGTAGAGCGTACGTAGAACTAAAGTTGCCTTTCAACAATTGTAGAGGAGAGACAAACCACAAGAGAGCAATTTGTGTTAAAGTTAGTTTTGTTTGCATGTGAATTGCTCTTTAAGTATGTGCAAATAAATAGTCATAGAAAAAGTTTGTTGTATAGTTTTTAAATTTGAATAAAGATGAATACAAAAATTTTCTGTTTTACAATTACCGGAGTGAAAGCTTTTTATAGACATTTTTCAATTTAAAAATCAGTTGCTGAAAAAAGATCGTACATGCTTATACTTTTCGTCGTTCTGCCAAATCTTTTACATATAACACATTAACAATACTACACTACAATCTATAACCCTACATTCAATAAGCCCTGGGAGCTCGCCACACAGGATACTATAGCTCTCCTTCTCCTTGATGAGAAAGGTACAAGTATACACCTGGCCATTAGTAAGCTCCATATTACGAATTATTATAAAAGTAAGGTGAACCAAAAATGGTAAAGTGTGACCAACAGTAGAATCGCCAAACAAACTTGCCGGATATCGACCATAAACGCACAATAGATCTATGTTCCCTTGACCGGGAGCGATGCTCTGATGTCGTGCGCTACCGGGCACTGGTTGGTCAGTAATCATGCAGATAAGCTTTCTGCCCCTTTAAACAGTTTCAGCAGGTTGATCACCTCTTTTGCTCATGTTCAGCTCTGTGTAGACTCAGGACTCAAATATCTAGGCAGTTATTTCTTAAGCAGTATACCGTAGCTGTCTGGAATCAGAACTAAGCTACATCTCTCCATCTGGATGGTCTCCCTTATTGATTCTGTCTGCTCAGGAACAGGGAATGAGTGTGTAGATCCCACGGTGTCGCAATGGGCCGTTATATGGTCTTAATGTGCCAGGCAAAATGCAGCCTAGCAGTCGTCCCAACCTAACCTAACTTAACTGGGCTGCGTGGGTCAGCGAGATCCTGTATCCACCTAGGAGCGACAACCTTCTTCTCGGCAGGACAGGATGTGCTGTGAGGATTCCTCCTCAAGTTCACAGAACCTGCATGTACTCGAGCTGATGATGCCCAGCTTGCTGAGGTGTCCCTTTAGACTACAGAGTCCTGTAACTGTGTTAGTTTTTTGAACCTATTTAGATTATAAGAGGAACTGTTTGGCCTATCTGATGCCAGGAGGTATAACGATTACGAGCGAAAATTGAAGCCGTTCTTGGAATTGGCATTTTGGTTTTTTTTCGTTCCTCGTTAGCCTTAAGTGAGAGTTCGTATTAAAAGGCAAAATGTTTATGTCCTTATTAAGCAACCCTTTATAATTGTTTTAACTTTGTGGGCATCAACATTTATAGCTGTACTATGTGATTTAAGCTGCTAAGTAAATAGTTTTTGGACAAGATGCATATGTGTAACAAAACTCAAAGTAACATTGCATTTACTGAATAACAATCTGCCAGTCAATCTTAACTGTTTTTATACTTGCTCTACTTTCAGCCACTTATGTTCGCAGCTCGCCGTGAAATGTTCTTTGAGCGCTATAAACGATTACTAATTGACAAGATCATTGACAAGGAACAGGTCTATGGCGTGCCCCCACTGTGCCATCTCAGCCGGTAATTATAAATAAATGGAACTACTTAGTCAGAGTCTTACCAAATCTGCTGCAGCTCTCTTGAGTTAAAGCCCGATTGACTGCCGGGTAGCACTACAAATAGATACCGACGCTTAATGTCACGGTGCGTCAGTCTAAGCTGCTGCTGCTGGAAGCCATTTCAGTTGACGCTTCTAATAAGTTTTACTTTTTATTCAATTACTTTGACTGGAAGAGAGAAAGGAAAAGCTCAGGGCCAAGTTGAGCTGCCTGCAAAGTCACAGTCAGCAGCAGACAGTGCCTGCAAATATTCTTGTGATAAGCCTAAAAATGAAATAAGCAGGGAGAGCGAGAGAGGGAAACAGGGGGAGAGAGAGAGCAGTGCCAACTGGCTGAGTGACTGCCTGACTGACTGACAGCTTGACAAACCATTTTGTTGACGCGTCTGTTGCGCATAAGCTCTGCCTGCAATCTGACAGCAGCAGCAGCAGCAGCAGCGGCAGCGGCAGCAGAGCAACTGAAGCGCGTCAGAGAGAGGCAGAGGCAGAGGCAGAGGCAGAGGCAGAGGGGGGAGAGAGAGCGTAAACTTTTGGCTTGAATTTGTGCTTTTGTTTTGTTTGGTTGCTTTTTGTCGTGCGGCTTAATACAATTTGTTGTTTTTTGTTGAAACTAACAAACAGTATGTTGTTATCGATGTATACCGATTAGCATAATATCTGTATCGATAAGTTTGACGATAATACAATCGTCCTCTAAAAGTGTAAGCAAGCGAAGCACACGCATATTTGGTAATGAGATAAATAAACTCTAAGCGCTAATAAATATCAACAGGTTATGGACCCAGAACGCTTAAAACTGCGCCAATATGCTTAATAAATAAAGTGCAAGTGAAAATTAAGTAGTAACATTTGTGAAAGAGTCAAATAAAATAAAATAATTTTCACAGGAATTGCGGCGCCTACAGTCGCATGTATGTGTTCGTTGCGTTAGAAAGCAAGCGACGCCAACAAAGTCGCGGTTTAGTTTGAAAACACAAAAACAGTGTTAAAAGTTGCGTAAAAGCAGTGTGGAAAATCGTGGTAATGAAAAACAAAACATAAACAGAAGTTAAAATTGCTGAAACAGTGCAAAAATAAATTTATTTAACAATGAGCTACGCAAATATAAAAATTGATCCTCTCGGACGAGACAATTACGACACATGGACAATTCAAATGCAAGCACTTTTATGCAAAAGCGATGGTTGGAAATATGTGAGTGGGTTATGTATAAAACCTGAAAACAGTTCTGCTGAAAAAGTTGCGGAATGGGAATCAAATGATTTAAAGGCTAAATCAGATCTAATATTGGCGATCGCAACCACAGAATTAAGACAAGTGAAAAATTGTGAAACATCAAAAGAATTATGGGACAAGCTAAAAAGTATATACCAATCAACAGGTCCCGCGCGAAAGGCACATTTATTAAAGTCGCTCATACTGCTGAAAATGCAAACCGGTGGGGACATGCACAGTCACCTGCAAAAGTTTTTTGATATCCTTGATAAAATACGTGAACTGGATATGGAAATAGTGGACGATCTTGTTACAATTTTGTTATTGTACAGTGTGCCAGATGAGTATGAACAGTTTAGAATCGCGATTGAAACCCAAGAAAAATTAATAAATCCAGAATTGTTAAAAACGAAAATGATAGAAGAATATGAAGCGCGTAAAAGAAATAACGATGAAACAGGTGTTAATGCAATGTTTACGCAGAAAAGCAACAGAAAACCACAACATAAGAATCAAAATGAAAAATTTAAATATGCTTGTTACAATTGTGGGGAAAATTGGCCATAAAGCTAGTGAGTGTAAATTAAAGCCAAATGGTAAGCGTGGCAACGGCAACAACAGAAACAACGATAGTTGTGCACAAGCTAGTAAATCAGTTGTAGCAATGCAAATTACCAGTGAAAAAGACCAGTGGTGCTTAGATTCTGGAGCCACTTCTCATATGTGTGCACAAAGAAACAAATTTGATTTTCTGAAAAAGGATGTTCAAACATTAAAACTAGCAAATGATATGTCTGCTGAAGTAACCGGTAGTGGTAAAGTACTTCTACAAACAACGAATGTGTTAACGAGCTTAGACGAAACACTCTATGTTCCAGACCTGAGATCAAACTTGATGTCAGTGTCAAAAATCACAGATCATGGTTTTGAAGTTATTTTCCGCCGCAACGGTGCAGTAATTGTGGACCCAAAGTCCGGTGAGAAAATGGTAACAGCATCGCGAAAGGCAAATTTGTATTACGTAAATCAGCCAAGGGAGTGTGGCAATGTTGCACACACCGTAGGAAAAGAAAAATGACCTGCAAGAATGGCACGAAATATTAGGCCATTTAAATGAAGCTGATCTAAAAAATATGATAAAAAACCAAAAGGCAGTTGGAATTAAAGCAAATGCTAGCCAAAATTTGTCGCAATGTGAAGTATGCATTCAGGGGAAGCAATCACAGAAGCCTTTTGAAAAATCAGAATCAAAGTCAAGTGAGCTATTGGAGCTCGTGCATTCTGATGTATGTGGGCCTATGCGCGTTCAGTCGCATGGTCAGTCAAAGTATTTTGTCACATTTATTGACGATAAAACAAAATGGTGCGAAATATACTTTCTTAAGCAAAAGAATGAAGCTATTGAAAAATTTAAAGAGTATAAAAATATGGTCGAGAATCGCACTGGAAAAAGGATCAAAACGTTGCGCACAGATAACGGAAAAGAATACGTAAACAACGATTTTAAGCGTCTCCTCATAGAAAAAGGTATAAAACATGAACTAACAGTCGAATATACTCCACAGCAAAACGGTGTAGCTGAGAGGAAGAACAGAACGCTAGTGGAAATGGCACGTTGTATGCTACTTCAAAGTAGTTTGTCAGCAAATTTTTGGGCTGAAGCCATCCTCACAGCAAACCACGTCAGAAACCGATGTCCATCACGCAGCTTAAATGGTGAAACTCCATACGGCATATGGGCAAACAGAAAGCCAAATGTAAGTTACTTCCGCAAATTTGGCACAACAGCGTACATGTTGGATAAAGCACCTGGAAAAGGTAAATTTCAGCCGAAGTCACTAAAGTGCATTTTCGTTGGTTATGATCCACAATCAAAAGGGTATAGAGTCTGGAGACCAAATGAAAGAAAAGTTTACAAAAGTCGTGACGTAAAATTTACTAACAAATTTGAAGAAAATGAACAGTTTCAGGAGTTCATCAATGAAAGCATACCTTCAGAATCGGAGCATGAAATTAATATACAGCTTACAAATGAGCCAGGAAATGCGAAAACCGACATACAATTATTCAAGCAAGATGAAAAACACCCCCATATCAAAGCCTTATAGGTTCTCTGATGTATTTGGCTATATGTACTAGACCGGATATATCACATGCAGTAAGTTTATTGAGTCAATTTAACTCTTTTTATGGTCAACAGCACTGGGTAGCAGCAAAGAGGGTTCTTAGGTACATAAAAGGTACCACAGACGAAGGTCTCGTTTTTACGAAGACTGGCAAAAAGCTATTCGGCTACACAGATGCCGATTGGGGCTCCAACGTAGATGACCGAAAGTCATATACAGGATATGCTTTCATATACGCTAACGCAGCTGTAAGCTGGGAATCCCGCAAACAACGAACAGTAGCTTTGTCAACCACTGAAGCAGAGTACATGGCCATATCTGATGCCGCAAAAGAAGCAGTTCATCTGAAGCGTTTCATAAAAGAAGTCCTGGGCGAGCAGCACGTCGTCACAATTTTCAGCGACAACCAAGGTGCAGGCGAATTAACCAGAAATCCTGTGTTTCATAGCAGAACGAAACACATAGATATACGTTCACCACTTTATACGTGACTTAGTGGAACAAGAAGAAATCACCATAAAGTATATACAAACAGAAATCATGCGAGCAGATGTATTAACCAAGGGATTGCCTACAGTAAAGCATGATGAATGCAAAATAGGTTTGGGTATGAATTAAGCGAAGAACAATGTATAAACTTTAAGCAAAGAACAATGTGTTAAGTTTTTGAAATGAATTGTAATGTAACAACATAAAGTTTGAGGGGAAGTGTTGAAACTAACAAACAGTATGTTGTTATCGATGTATACCGATTAGCATAATATCTGTATCGATAAGTTTGACGATAATACAATCGTCCTCTAAAAGTGTAAGCAAGCGAAGCACACGCATATTTGGTAATGAGATAAATAAACTCTAAGCGCTAATAAATATCAACATTTTTTATTTTTATTTTTATTTTTTTTATTTTATTTAATATTATATCTGACCTTTTACCATCAACTTGGGCTCTATTGAGTGTTACGCTTGGCATATTTTGTGTAGCGTGTAAATATTTTTCTCTGACAAAAAGTTTTCCTAAAACAGTTTGTCACAATGTGTAGGAAATGTTCTGCCAAGTTGCCTTGATGGTCACGTAGCCTGACCAGTTGTTAGACCTTCCCCAAGTGGAACCTTTTAGTTAATAAATTTAATTGAATTTCACCTAATTTGATTAGTATTTAATCGAGAAGTTGCTACTAGAGCTGCTTACATTACTCGATGACTTTGGTCAAGTGTCTTTGGCAAATATTTTTGCTTGTTATTGATATACGAGCATGCCAGACGTTTGTATTAATGTTGTACTGCTCCCCAAAGCACGCACACGGACACACACACACACCCACAAGCTCTTCCCATGGCCACGTCCCATCAGATTGCCACAAATAGCAGACACGCAGGCATTCCCAAGTGGTACCGCCAACCAAACCACCATTGCGGAAGTGATTCATACTGCGGATAAATTCTCAGATGACATACCAAACTCTGTGCTAAAACCAGTAACCACGACTCACCCAAAAGGCATTTGTACAAATGTTCAAATGCATCTGTGAATGCACTGTGCCCAGGTTGTGAAAGGTCAAAGGGCTAGCAGTTAGTCCAAAGCCTGATAAAACTCCCGATGACCCAGCTGCAATAATCTGCAACCGCTTAGGGAAAGAGCTAGCCGAGCGGCAAGCGCCATCAGAGCAGCTATTTGGCTTTCGAAAGGAAAAAGCACAACCGACGCAATCGAGACGCTAAGAAATATAACGATAGAAGAGTCGTGATGGGCAGGAGGAGCTAAACAGTATTGGCTAATATGTTCACTCTCTGGTTTCACATATAGCAGGCACTAAACTGAACAGATCTCAAGCTACATTGTACGATTGGTAGAGAGCTACTTTGCAGACCGAATCCTGTTGTTCGATACAGAGGCAGGACAGCGTCAGTACAGGGTCACTGGAAGTGTTTCTCAAGGCTCTGTCCTAAGATCAACACTGTGTAACGCCATGTACGATAAAGTACTCAGTTTGATTCTCCCTCCTGTTTTGCTCGATCGTTGAGTTCGCTGATTACATCGCACTTGTCGCAGTGGCCACAGGTCCCTGATGTGTGCAAAGCTGCATTGCCCAAATTATAGAGTGGCTATCAGATCACGGAATCTCTTTAGCCATAAGCGGGTGGAGAAGGTGATTCTGCGGGTCGACTCAACAGCCATTGAATCCCAACTGGCCATAAAAAACCTCGGCGTAATGCTCAAACACAGGCTAAATTACAATTACCAACTGGAATATGCCGGCCACAAAGCTGCGAAAGCAATAATCAGTATAAGCAGGCTTATGGAGGCCCGAAAGAACGGCGCAGACGCCTCATTGCGAGTATGGTGGATATCAAACATCTTATAGGGATCGGCAATATTAGCCTAATCTTTTGCAGTTCGCTTATACAGCCGAGAGTGTAAAGCAACACAGAAGATGCGCCCCAAGAGTTGCAAGCTATTTAAGAACGGTATCCGAAGTTGGCAAGTATGATCCATACACAAGCAAAGTGGACTGCTTTAGGCCACTATCCTCATCAAACGGCAGAGAAGATGGCAAACTAGCTGATACCCAATGATGGCTTAAACGTAGACGTGAGCTCATTTTCTTGCTACATAGCGCAAATGCTAATAATACATGGGTGCTTCAAGGCGTACCTTTACAGGTGCAATCACAAGGAGAACCCATGTTGTGTACACTGTGGAAGCGGAGTCGTCGAAGACGCGGCAAATTATTTCTTCGTGTGTCCGCTATTTGCTAGAGAGAGAACTGTGTCGGTTGCCCCTTAACCGTGGACAATATTATGTCCCGCATGATGGAGAGCGCCTGCCAGGTAGTGGCCAACATGGAAGCCTCAGCTGCGCCGCAGAGAAAGGAGACGGCGTGGGCAAACCATTTGAAGAGCGGGTCTCATCTTTCACCCACCGTAGCCGCAAAGTAATGCTTTGCACTAGTGCCGCGGAGGCGTCATTCATTGCCAATTCCTTATTTCGATTTGTAAATATGTCATGTATGTATGTGGTGGTGAGCGGGTTAGAGAATACCACCTGAGCAGGTCAAAGTTTGTCGTATGAGGCGACATGACACTGGGTTCTTTCGAGACCAGTAGGCCCTAAAAGGGTTGTGCGTTGGGTTTGGACCCACCATGTAAAACCGCAATTCCATTGAAAGAATGTTTTTACATCAGGCCGTAACCAGATAACGGGTTGTTATGGCCAGTTAAGAAAAGATGTATGTGTATGCACACACACACACAAACACACATTTGTCACGTAACTCGCATTGAGTGTTCCCTGTTGCGGTTAACAGTTGACCATTTGCTGTTTACTGTTTTCCTATTTGCTCTCCTTTTGGCCATGTTTGTGCACTGGCTGTCAGTTCAGTCAACAGTCATTTAGACGCTTGGCTTGCATATTATAATTGCTTTGGCGCTCCCATTAGATGTGGTTACCCTAAGTTATTCCCTACTAACCATGGTTGTCCTTGCGTGTCACTTGCATTTGATATATTGTGTATTTGCCATGTCAATTTATGATTGCTGCAACAATTTATTTTGATTTGCTGCAGTCATAAACACACACACACGCACACATATACAAGGACGTTCAAGGTCATGTGATTTCAATGTATGCTTATTAATGTCACTCAAGACGCACTTGCTCTCATTTCAATATAAAATAATGTGCATAAAAGTTATTGTGTGTGTGTGTGCGCATGTCATTGGCAGCTAACTTAAAATTCAAGAGGTGAAAAGACTTGTTTTGTATTCATAATATGGCTTGGGTTGACCCCATAAGTATGCTATGCTTTTTACACGCTTTACACAGTAACTTTTACTTCATATAGTGAAAAGTGAATATTATTCGAAACTTGTTTAATAGATTGAAAAATAGTAATGCATATACTATAGGTTATAAGAAGTTATAATTTATGTAACTATAAGCTGTTGTGACATGAGTTCATCTGAGTCTTAAGCAAAAACTTTTAAAAGTAATATTAGTAATTGCTAAAAATGCATGCAGCCCTTTTTGTAACAGAACCACAAAAGTGAATTCCAACATATTTGTAGAACTTTTAGCTTTGTTTTTTAGATTCAACTTACATTCCATTATTATATAATAGGAAAACAACAGAATGGTATTTATTTTTCACTGTGATAGACCGAGGACGAAGTGTGTTACGCTTTAGATAAGAAAACTTTTGAAAAATGAATCGCTGAAAACCGCTACTTTAAAGTAAAGTATGCTGGAGCTGTATTTTTCGACAAAACATTTATTTTATTTTTCGTTTTTCATTTCTATCATGTGTGAAATGGTGCAGATTGTATTTAAAACTTCATTACGACATTGTGGTGCAATTGAGTATAATTGCTGCCCTGTTTTCGTTATTCTGCAGGTGTTTTAACGTTTTGATATATCACAAAATATTATTACGGTACAGTAGTATAATAAGTAAAACTAAAAGTTTGGATGCTTTATGTTTGTTATACTCTATGCAATTAAAGCCACAGCAGAAGCAGGAAACAGGATTGTCACTGTCTCCAATACTCGTGGCTGCCCAAAAAGAGGAGTCCCATCTCTATTACTATGGAACCTCCTTGTAGACTTAAAAATAAGCCAAGGTTATGCTCATGACATTGTCCTCATTACATTGGGAAAATTTGAAGGCACTCTTTGTATTATAATACAGAGAGTACTTAACATTACCTACGATTGGTGCAAGGAAGTTGGCCTCAACCTAAATCCTGCAAAAACTGTAGTACTTCCAATTAGTAGGAGATTTAAGTTTTCGCAAATGAGGCAACTTTGTCTTAGGGGGCGTCCCATTGACGCAAGTAGGAAAGGTACATATCGGCGGGTTACATTTAATAGTAAACTCACATTTGGCACCCATATCGAAAACGTGACTAAGAAATGCATCAGACTATGTTTTATGAAGAAAGCTGGTATATCATGCGGAACATCACCGAAAATCATACCATGTATTTACCAATTGGTAATAAGACCGACGCTCACTATGGGAAATCGCCTGGGGAATAAGAGTGAAATTGACATCAGTCAAAAGAAACTTTAAAAAAAATTCAGAGTTTTGCCTGTATATGCATGATAGGTGCAATGAGATAGTGTCCTACAGCGGCGGAGGTGACTATGGATGTAACACCGCTCCATATAGTCACAGAATTTAATAAAGCAACACGGGTAGGGAAAGGAATTGGCTCTGGCCAAATAGCGGATGCTGCTTTGCTCCATAATGACAGGTTTATAGGACATGCCAACAGGGTGGCCAAAGGTTTGGTTGGAAATGTGCCCCTTAAGAGGCTTAAGCGTAACTATTTTCGGACTTTGGTGGGAGCGGCTAGGCTAAGATTGCCCAAGAACAACGATGACTGGATTTTATCAATCCGGCTTTAAAAATGCCTCAAATTATGCACAAAGTTGAGCTTAAAGCCAAAGGCCTCAATATGTCCTCTGCTTCAGAAGAGTTGGTTGAATCACGGATCATAATACATTTGGCCAGCTATTCGACGCTCAACAATCGACTTGGCTTGAAGAGAAAACTCGAGAGAACACGTACTGTGTCTCTGACCGGCCTTTGCAAGCTGTTGAAAGTGATAAACTACAAATAAGTGAGGTGTATACCCTGCCTTTTTCGCAGTCTTCCATCGCACTGCAAACTGGAAGATCCTATTGAAGGTGTGCCTTCTTCTAAGTCTACTATATGTTTCTATGCATTGCTGCTTGCAACTATCCTTTCACTCTACCAACTTTCCCTATGGAGAATGGGTCAACTTTAGAACAGTAAAAATTTTATCTCTATATTCATAGATACTTTAGTAAACGTCTTAATTACGAAAGATACCTTTTCTATTGTAAACTTTACTTACTTTTTGGCTTGGCTAGTTGCCCTTCGAAAAGTGTTTTATTTCATATAAAGTTTTATAAATTGCTGTATAAGATATTGTTTTGCCGACCCAAAGTTTGACTGCCATTTTGGTTTTATAGCTATTTTTCGTTATGACCAGCAGCAATTCCGCTTATCGATTGGTCAAATTTATTGGAGACCATAAACTGCACAGTAAGAAGATTACGTTTTTGATCAAAAACTTGGTCATAAAGTGCAGCCAAACCAAGACAAGAGAAATTAAGGAGCTCATAAAAAAAGGGCAACTGCAACAGTTTCCGCCGCCCAGCGACATCAATAAGCGATTAGCATTTTCGGAGTCGGCTGTAAATTATGGCCAACATTTTGTTGTTTGGCGATGTTTGTAGCTGGCCGCTTTCGAAGAAATTGCGGCAAACTTCTTAAGTTATATTGCGGCATTACATGAGAGCGCGTGTGTTATTTAAGACACTTTAGAACAAACATATACAAACAAACACATACATATACTGAGCAACAGACACTGCAGCAGCGCTGAATTTGTGCCACTTTTTTTTGTTGTTTTTAATGTAGATGGCGCTAAACTTGAACCAAGTTTATAGAATTTTTACACAAAAAGTTTCAAGCACGTGAAGTTTGACGTGCGGATTTTCTTTTGCCTTCTTTTTTTTTATAACGTAAAATCATTGTGCGAAAAAGTGAAATTAATTTATGTATTGTGCTGGCAGATAAGTGCTGTGCTGGGCGTATGCGTGATATGGGTTACAACTTGGCCTAAAATAAAAAGTGACTTTACTTTTTTCTCCGCAGCTGCCGTATACGTGATATTTTGCGAGAGCGCAACCAATTGCCAAATGGCATTGACACCTTGCGTTTGCCAAAGCGACTGCAGCGCTACATCGACCTTACCGAGGAGCTCAGCATGCAGCAGCAACAACAACAACAACAACAACAACGTTTGAAGCCGTCCAAAAACTTGGGGAAAAACTTGCAAAGATTGGAAACAATCAGCAGCGCAGAAAGCGAGGATGAAAGTGAAAATCGCATGCAACTTCTAGAGCCAGTTACCGGGCCTGAAAAGGCAGCAGCCGCTGCTTTTGTTGCCACAGCCGATGGTGCCGTAACGGCGGAGGCCAAGCAAGCAGCCGTGGCAGCTTATGTGGCAGCCACAGCAGTCGAAGGGGGCAAACTACCGGAGCAGCATGACTGCGATCATCTCAGCTGAGACTTAATAATATACTTTTCCAGTTGCTTACCTGTAGGTTGTCTCACTAACATTAATGCGCCCGGGCACGCCTGTGGTCTCCGTGCGACTTGTCAGATTAACCGTGTTGCCAAAGAGACAGTAGCGTGGCACACGGTTGCCAATGACTCCAGTCACCACCTCGCCGGAGTGTATGCCAATCGTTATTTGCTGCAAGTAAGACACGGAATAGGAAATATACATGTTTGTGTAAATATCGAACTTTGTTTTATATATGTGCTTAATTTAGGCTAGAAAGTTGTATGGAGATAGGCGACTGGGACCATCAGTTTTTAAGTTAAACAAAGATTAAAAATATCAATTTTTAAGCAGCAGTAAGAAAAAGAAGCAATTTAGTGCCCTAAACTAAAAATACTTTTATGTAAAATGTTAATATTTATAGCAATGAAGTTTCAAATAAACTTTAAGGTAAACTTAGCCTAATTTTTAAAATAAAGCTACTGAAGTTTCCAGCAAGAATGCGATGACATAATGCTTAACATCCCAACAGATTATAAAGTTCTGCTTATGGGTCAAACCTGTGAGGCTCCAGCGATCAATTAGCCAGTTCGAAAGGAAGTTATTATGCTACAAAACTGCTATATGCTAACTTTACGATTTCACTGTGCAACTTAAGAAAAGTGTTGCCATGTAGTCAACAAATATTGCCACTCTGTCGTATTAAAAAAGGTGGCACATTTGTGTAACATTTGGCACACAATATCAGCCGTTAGCCAACTAAGAAACTAAGTAAACATTAAGAAATGGCCACTAATTAAGCCTAAGATAACACTACAAAGGCGTCGAATATACAAAACTCCGACACTTAATTTCACTGATAAACTTTTCTATAGCGGCTATGGCCAAGTTCCAAGTAAAGCACAGCAAAATGTGGCAAGTAAAACAACCAAAAGTTGCCACAATTACTACTTTATAAAAGTTGCAGTAGCAAAACTTTTATTTTAATTAAATTTAAGGAGAAAAGAGCTGCGGTTCGGTTGCAGCGAATGTTAAAGAAATGCAAAGGCATAAGTAGGTGACGCAGTGGCAACCTCCAGTGGAATTGCAACAAGCAGAAGCACGTGTAGGGGAAGAAAAGACGAGCGTGAGCAAAAGCAATGAAAGTACAAAAGTGCAAACAGTTGGAGGAATGAAAGTGTGTGACAGTCAATGGGGTGCCGGACTTTGGTATACCCTAACGCTATTCGATGTAAAACAACTATAGATACCTCCATCGTCACGCTCGTATGGTGTGACTGGGACCGATCTCCAAGACTGCAGCCTCACTGGTAATTGTCTAAAGGCAGCTGGAAGTAGTAGTAGTAGCCCTCCTAACACCTAGTTGTACCCCTAAGTCCTCCTTTCGACTGCCACATGATCTTGGCTAGCGGCCCGCTAAGGTAGCAACCAAATAACCATGTGCTCTTCAAGCTAATCTTGATTGCGGTCCGCTTGGGAAGCATCAAGAATTGGGCCCTTTTTCACATAGTCATGTGACCCGCTAGGTCAGCAAACCAAACCATGTGATCATGCCAATCCTCTCCAGCCACTCTGCCAATAATATAAAAAGCGCCATATAAGACGGCAGGACGACAGTTCAGCTCAGGTACTCGTCGGGTGCCGAACTGCGTTCTAAGTCTCGCTCTAGACTTAAGTTTTGTGTTAATATTACCATCAAATCTATATCTATAAAAATGAATGTACGTATGTATGTTCGAATCCATTTTATTCGAAAAAGGCTCGTTGAAGATCAAGGTATGTTATAGTTATATATATATTAAACTACAATAAATGGCTAAAAATCTCGAAGCCTTCTACCTCTAAATTGAGCTTGTAGATTTTAGTAACCAATAAGTATTTGGCATTTACAATTGTTAACATTTATACCGAAAGTTTAAATATTGTGTATTCGACTGTTTCCAAAGTGATGAATGTCATTCGGGAGGACAACTCGAAAAGGTCAAAGGTCGCAAACAAAGCGAATGAGACATCAGAAGAACTACAAATTCGTCTCGAAGTAGACGAATCAAGAAGCCGTCAATCGAGAGCTGAGGAGTCAAATGAACATTGAATTGACTTTGCAAAAAAATGGTGTCAGAACTTCCATTTTAAGAGCGGGTAGCGTTTGCGGCTACTTCGTGTCAGAGCTTTCACTTTGAGAGCTGCGGAATCATTCGAAAAACGTGACGCACGGCTGCAGACTCGAACAAGAAAAATAACCAATTTGAAAATGAAAGCTTTCAATTGCGCGAAAGACTTCGATTACAGCCCGCACCCCGATGTAGTGATTGGGCAAATGGATAATGATTGCTTGCAGAGACACCAGGAATCTGCTCCTTGAATGCAAGAAGCATGAATTCTCCAAGTTCAATCCGGCGATCCGAAACAATTGTTCTTAAGATTCGTTGATTGCTATTGTTGTTGTTAAGCCTTTGGATATGTAAGCTATACCAGAAGTCAATCTACTACCACGAGTAGTCAGAAAGTTTAAGATTAGTTCTGTGCTGACTTTTTGGTTGCGAAATTTTGGTGGTGCCTTGTACGCAAAAACCGGCTCCTGAGACCCAAGGAACATTAGAGATGTGGGTAACTCTCGCGTCCTAGCAAGATAGAAGAAAATTTACCAAATAGAACTGCCGAATTTGGTACCAAATGGAAATTATGTTTCTATTGAAGCTCATTAACGACTGAATTTGATCCATGGGCTTGGCACAGTGACATTAACCCTTAATTGATTAGGTGCTCACGTCATCGCAATACCGATGAACAACTCATAAATATAACTGCTAGACTTTCAAGCCCTTTCTGCGGAGTGGATCGGACTCTAGACCACTTGCTGGACTCCTGCTCAGAGTCCAAGTTTATTAGTGTTCCTGCTTTCCAAAGTCTTGATTTGCTAAAGTAAAATTACTCATTTTTTTTTACATAATTATCGAACTTTCAGGTGTTCATTCAAACGGACGGACATGTTCTAATCGATACACGGAAGCCGTCTGCATGCATTGCACCAATCTATTATAAAGGTTAAGGGTATTAAAAGTAAAAATTGTGCATCGGAAAAAAGTGCGCTAGAAAAAGTTGTAATTACGAATACATAAAGGCACAGTTAATAACAGGACTCTGTGTGTGTGTGTGTGTGTGTGTGTGTGTGTGGGAGTACTCGATAAAACTTGCTAGAAAATGAAGGAAAAACCATATCTGTAAGCAAATAAAAAGCAATGCAAAAACTTTTGCACAAGCAAATAACAAAAACCAAAAAAAGAAAAGTCGAGAAGAAAATGTTCATAAAAACTTTTAGCCAAAAATAATTTCGCAAAGGAAATATTGAATAAAGGCTTCGATTTTCTTGTTGTTGGTCTTGTAGCTATGTGCCACAGATTAAGCCCTGCAGCTATGTGCAATGAAATGAAACCGCTGCCATATGGCAACAAATGAGATTTTGATAAATTGTTTTGGCAACGCGTCTACGAAAATGAAACTTGCTACAAGTTTATGTGTTGTGTTGTTTGTTGGCCATTTAAGGATCAAGTTGTTGTTGTTTCAGCTGTTGTTGGTATAAAAAAAGTGGCCTGCAGCATAGCTAAAATGGCCGGAGGTGAAAGAAAAAAAAGTTGGAAAAAAAACTAGCCAAGTGTGCAGTCAAAGTTTTTAGGGCCAAAGGTTTAGCTAAAGGCGCACGTGCGGCAAAGGACTCGAGTCGAGTCGAGTCAAGTTTATTTTAAGTCGAGCAGAGACGACTCGACTTGACTGGACTTGACTTGCCGCTGCTTGAACGATATTTATTGACTGCAATTTTCAAACGCCGCGGCGGAAGTAGCAGAACAAACACAAGCGCAAAATGGCGGCGTGTGCTGCAACTTTTTTGCAGCTGTAACAACAGTTACAATAACTACGGCAGCAATCAAAAGTTGCAACAAAATCAACTTGTGATAATTGGGTCAATTGTTTGACGCTTCCGTTTTTTAAGACTTTACACTGCTATCAGAAATTTAATGAAGCGCAAAATGGTTGCACTAGAGACTAAGTTTCTAAGACCGGAATCAGAGTTCTCTGCCTTGAGGCATGCTACAACTTGGCTCTTGTTAATTGCCTATGTAGTCATCTATCAACCTGCTGCAAAGGTTGCCCAAAAGATATACAATAGTCATGTATCTGTTTTGACTTTTTTGTTTTCGGCTATTCACTGGCGCGTGGCAAGCAACATGCATCAAAAGTTTACGTGCAACACAATGTCGATGACGATAACCTGCAGGTATGTAGGTTAGTAAGGGGTTTTTCAGCAGTCTTTCGAGCTGTGTTTTTACTAGCTGCATGACGAGCTCTTTCCAAGTTTATTACCAAAAGCAATCAGTCAAATATGAAATACTGTGAACCACAAGGGTTAACTGCAGCTGCAATGCACATACTACATATCCGTATTTGGGTTTTTTGGTCAATGTGCAAGCTGGTTGCAGGACTACGGCAAAAGTAGAAGAGGGCAAACTGTTGTATTGTAACTAAGAGACATCAGAGAGCAAAACCAACCACTTTTGACAATATGGCCAAGTGACATGAGCATTCGAGGACGAGTTGTTTGGGTATGTGTAGTTATTGGTATCAAGATTATGACCAGCATTTCACGTATTCTTTGCTACTTTAAAGTAATTGCGTTCATGACATATTCGATTTTGAGCTAACAGCTGATTAATGCTTGAGTTTCATTTGACAGATGTCGTATTTATATGACAAGATGATAATATATAAAAGCAAGAAATAGAGCGATAGGCGGTGTTGGTTTCGTCTACTTTTATCTTAATGTTCGCGAGATAAAGAAGTGGATCTAAGTTACCCTGAATTTTACAGATAACACTATGCAACAAAAAAAACGGGCTTTGAATTATCGCTGCAAGTTGCAAATTTAGCTAATCTCACATATTTCGGGAACCTTATTATATTGAAATTAACTATAAATAAAAGTGAAGGTAATTGACAACTGGTTAAATCCATTTCAGATAGTTTTATGTACCTGGATTGGATTTTGAGTAACAAGGTAATAAACTCAAAAAATATTTTGGGAATTACAATTTTTGGTTTTTGTTTTTGAGTTCTCCACAATTGAGCTAAGATAAACCAAAACTGTCAGAGGATCATAAAGTTACTGATTTCATCTCAATCGGCATGAAATTTGCTGAAATTGCCACTTTCGAAATCTTTAACTTCAGTTTGAATTTTGAAATAGCGATATTTTTATATAGGTTCTCCATAACTCAAAACGGTTTCGGGATTTGGACTTAGCGACTCTAAATTAACCGGAAAAAGCATGTTTTAGTCATATGCCTTTCATTGAGTTTAAAATTGTTGCATAGAGGAATCATATGCGAATTACTGCGAACTGCTGATCTTTTTTATCTTAGTCATCCTTGTCTTCTATATAGACGGCTCCAAAACGAAAGATGGGACTGGGTGTTGGTTGGTATCTTGATGAAAATTCAAGCTATTCATGCGCCAAAGTTAGTTTGCCGTCGATTTTTCAAACGGAAATCAACGCAATTCACAATGCCGCGAGCTGGTTTCATGAAAGATGGATATGTTCTTCTTTTGAAGAGGATCTTAAGATCTGCGAGCTCTGGTTAGATTTATTGACGACCTAACTTGCTTGACCCCACGGAACACTTTCCGTGTCCCTGTCTGGCCTTTGCAAGGACAAGAATGCTCATTTTGGGAAAGGATACACTCTACATGCGTTATGTGTATACTCTCGAATCGGGCAGCTTGTGTTAATAGAGGATCTTTATATAGGTCGACTCTGTTCTCCTTACATCCTCTATCGGGCATTGTAAAATAGGCAAGGGTGTCCGAGTGCCAGGGATGGATCAACCTTCTCTGATGAGCCATCGAACCCGCCACAAATCGAATATAAACTAATCTATGACTTATTTCAATATAAAAACTGCTTTCAATTCATAAGTCTTAAAATGGAAAGGTAAATATAGTTACTCGTCTGGTTACATTCTTTTACATAAATGAGTTTTCCCAAATCCGACTTGATTTTGCGATTTAGAATAATGACTTTAGATTAGTCTTTGACAAAAGCAAATATTTTAAGACTTGGTCCACGTTCAAGAAGTGCATCTTTGTACATATTCAACAACGATTCTACGTCATTTCATACCAAATTTTCTCTAATGTCCAACCGTCAGATCGAATGAAATTTAGAATTTAGGAGCAATTGTCAAACACAAAGTAGGAAGGATTTTTGAAGTTTTCATGAAAAATTCAAAGGCATGAATAAGTATTATCAATTCTTTTTCAGAGCTAGCTGAGTTTTAATCGTTCATATTGGAAAATTACATAAATGGTCGTACGAAATGCATTAATTTGTATTTTCTCCCCCTTGAGCCTTTTTTATGTTTGAACATTCGAAGGGCTCTTAAAATGAGAAATTTACCGTACCTTTGCCTTTTGAAACGCGAGTTTAGAATAAGACTTGATTTGAAGCATACTATCCCAATAGTTTTTAGTCTAGTTCTAACTCTTACGAATCTTGACGGATTTTGACAAACGTAATGACATAATGTAGATAATGATTATGAAGCAAAATTTTGTAAGCATAAAATGTTTCCACTTAGGGTCTGTTCATAAATGGCATCATCAACATTTTGATGATTATGAATACCCACCTCCCCTTGCAACAAACCGCGACCCCCTCCCCCTAATGTGACGTCACAAACCGTGCAACCGAAAAATAACTGTGAGCATTCCATTTTTGAAGATTTCATTAATATTTTGATTGTGACGTCACGTTTTTGGAACACCCCCCCCACCCATCGTCAAAAATAGTCACAATTTTATGATCGCCTCCCTCGCCTCGGTGGTGAAGTCATTTATGAACAGACCCTTACGGTTTTTCTAAAAGATGTGAAACATTGAAATTGGTCGTTATGGAATGGCTGGGCTAACAATGAACAGAAAGTTACCGATAATTTAAACTCTCCAACTTGACGTAATGGGGCGCCATTTAGCGAGCGCTTATGACTGCGCCATTTAGCATACGTCATTGGTAACGGTATCCGAAGCTTATTGATGCAGTTTGGCGTCACGGCATGTGAGTCAATCTTGAATGATGAATTGAAACCATTTAAGCAAAAAATGTTGGGTATTGTTTTTATTCTGCTACTTTTCTTCCTGACATTGATAACTCAAGCGCACCAATATGGACATTGACATTGAAAATACCTATAAAATAACGCGAGGCATATTGGGAAGCCGCTTACAATGTTCACACGGGCCCGGAAATGAATAAATGTTTATCGTCACAGCAAGTAGAAATAGTTTCTTGTTGTTCTTCACTTGTTCTGTAGCAATCTTCAAAAAATGTAACTCTTTGTAAAAATCGGCTTTTCGACAACGAGATAGTAACAGAAAATCACACTTTGCGAATAAGTCAAAGCATAAACGTACTGTAGTTTATGAAGCACAACAGTTCAAACACACACACACACACACACACACACACACACACAGATGAAGGCCTGTTCTAACTGTGGTTGTGGACACACAAAGTGAGTGACATGCCACAAGCATTGTACTTGGCTGCTTGCTTGCTGCAATTGTGAAGGATGCCATCAAGTGGGGCATCATCTCTGTGCCTCTGTCTCTAGTTGTCTCACTACATCTGTATCTGTATCTTTATCTTTGTGTCTGTGTGCAGTAGTGTATTTTAAGCTTAAGCACTCAAAGGAAAAGTGTTTAAATCCAAAAAAACAAGAAGCAAAATGTTGAAAACCCTGCCAGTCAGTCAGCGTAAGAAAAGCACAAGTCAAGGCGCAGGGCAAAAGTGGGCGAGGCTTTGGCTGCGTGGGACGGTCAAGTGGCACATGCTGTCAAGGCTCAGGGTAAGTGACAGGCGGCCAGATGAGCACGTCACATCGCACAACTTGATGCGTTGTGTTCTTTGGCATTGTGTCATCAATTTCGAATTAATCTTAGCAATTTTTGTGCAACTTTTTGTGCGCACCAACTTGAAGCAACTTTTGAATGTGCGTGGCATGAACAAAGTTTTTCCTATATTCTTTCCCTTTTGCTCGATTTTTCCCCCTTTTTCTTAGCGACTTCTTATTCTATCTTATTTTACAATTTTCACTTGAGCTGTTAATATTTTACGTGCACTTTGCAGCCAATTTTATACATGTGCTGTTGAAATTTATACACCATTAGGTTACTCGGCACTGTTGCAGTTGTTCTCACTCTCACTTCCTTTCTCTCTCTCTATCTATCACTGTAGCATCTAAAACGCATTCGGTAACAAATTGCGCGAACATTCTTGAGTTGCACCCTTCAGACAGTTCAGTCAGTTCAGCTCTTTTCTGACAAGTGGCAAGTGGCAACTGGCAACAGCAGTGGCAACTATTTTGAACTATGTGCACAATTAGAAGTACTTGAAAACTGAGATCCTTTGAACTTTATTTGCGCATAAAATTTGCAGCACCCAATTTAATTTGTTGATGAGCCGTTTGCTTTGTGGGAACTGTTAAAACCATATGGCCAAGACTATCAAATAGGGACTGGAAACAAATGGATATACGAGACAAAGTTGTCTAACCATGTTTTAAGATTGTATCAGATCCAAGCTTTTTATTTGGTTGTTTTGGCTTTGATTTATGTGCATCGTGGGATCATCTTCCTAAAAACGAGGCCTGTAGTGTGATTAAAGCCAATTAATCTTTGCTGACAATTTTATATTCTGTAACCGCTTAGAACTTAATGATAGAACTAACGGAAATGAAGGGAAAGTAGCTGCACTAAAAGGCCGAACTTTCATTAAGCGGTCACTCAAACACGGCCAAAGCGCTCGCCGAAGGTCTGACTCACTGCTTGGACAATGCGAAAAGCCTGCTCACTACACTTACAAATTCCAATCTTTGTACATACTCTTGCTGTAGATGCCTGCTTTAAGGTATGTGACGGACGAGCAATGCCGCGAATTTGAATAAAGCGGTTCTTATTGCAGATTCCTATTTCCTTTTTTGAAAAGGGCTAATAATTTGAAACCCATTTAATGTTAAACGTAGACAGTGGCAACCATTTGTTATTTTACATTTGGAGCAAACAAATGTTTTGGAATCAGTGGTTTTCAAAACTTCTTAAAAAACATATCAGCTATAGAGATAAGTTTTTGGACTACAAATACATTGCAAAAGGCAGGGTCAACCAATGTATACTTATAATGATAACGACGTCGCTGTGACGTCAGCAGCGCAGCTTCTTATCTTTTCATTCTCACTTTTCAACTGATTTCGAGATGGATCCATGTTTTATCTAAAATTGCTAAAAAGTTGTGATTGTTATCCGTCTGTGAGTAAATTTTAAGCCGATATTTCTCAAGCACAATGGTTTTTGTAAAAAGACAAAAAAAAGGGATGCCTGCTATCTGTTGCATCTCTAAGTTAGGATCGGCAAAAAAAGCGTTCAGAATCGATTAAATCAATTATATTTAACATTGGTACATACAATTAAAGTTGGATCAAACAATTTCTAACTAGCTCGATCAAAGCATCCTATTCAATACATTTTTGAATCGTTTCTTCTTCGTTTTGTTTGATTGAACAAAAGCTGTGCCAAATCGCTTTTAACTTGTTCTTTTGAACTAGAGTTAGATCAAACAGCGCTAACCTAGTGCGATCGAAGTGAACGAACAAAATGAACGCTTTATTCTTTCTAGGCAAGGAGCTTGATATTTAATAGAGTAGAATCCTTGGCAATTACATTGAGTCGACTTGCAGAAAAGCGACCACTTTCACTTTCTCAATTGTGCTTACGAGTGAGTCGGTCTGACAGTGAGGGAGCAACACAAGCAGCCTCTCACGTACGCTGTGCCGAGAGTGGTCGCTTTTCAACAAAAATTTTAAATTTTTTAGCGGTGGCAGAATTCCACTCTATTATTTTCAAGCTCTTTAAGGAAAGACTAATCTGGCGAAGTGAGGACTTAAAGCGAGAGAGACAACATTAAGCAATAAATACACATGCACACGCAAATAAGGCAAGGCAACAAAATGCGCGGACACAATCCTCATGGACGTTCGCAGTTGAATGAAATATAAGTGCTGCTTAGACTTTCCTCATTCCCTCTCCCTTTCGTTCGATGGCACTAAAAGAATGAGCTGACAAAAACTTAAGTTTAAAGCTCAAATGGTGAACTTTGAACTTTAATATTGCAAGATTTGTGTTCCTACTTATCGACGCTTGATTTCTGGCCCACAAGTCTTATCCAAATTTAGTTAAACTCTTAATAAAATTGACCTTCTTTGCTTATGTGTATGTCAAAGAATCATAAATTCTCAACTTACCACTGGGTTTGTGCCCATTTTGACATTCTTGGCCATGTCCATCATATCCAAGGCCACGCGAGCAATGCATTTGGCATGATCCTCACAATGGTCGGGCAGGCCAGACACTGCCATATATTTATCGCCCACAGTCTCCACCTGTAAGCAGCGTAAGGCAAAGAGAGCGGGAGAGAGAAAAGTTTGTTAAACTTTATGGCCAAGTGACAGTTGACCTAAAAGTGAATTGCCGCCAAGTTTTGTGGGCCAGTCACTTGGTTTGAAGCCGCAAAAAGCAAATGCAATTAAATGTCAGTCCTCTCTAGCTGTTATGTTGGCTAAGTGCATTTGGCAGTCATTTGTTTGCCTTGAAATGTCCTTGCGCGTACCTGCTGTCCTTTGGCATATTTTCATATATATATATATGTATGTATATTTTTTACCTTGTAGACATTCAAATTGCGCTTGGAGTCGGTTAGCGCATCGAACACGGTGTAGAGCTCGTTAAGCATTTTCACAATTTTCATGGCGCCCTCGGGATCCGTGTTGGCCGCACAATATTGGCTAAAGCCCACAATGCCGGAGAACATGAGAGTGACAGAGTCGTAGCTGTCAGGCGTACGATATGAAAATATGTGCAATAAATAAATTGCAAATTGTTTACATTTACTTATATACCTTTTAATATATTGAGGGTCGATTTTTGGATGTAGGCTTTGGCCTTACTTACCGTTTGGGCGGCACGGGCCGTTGATGTCGTAACTCATTCGCCACGGATTTGGGCAGTACGGAGTACAGTAATCTGCGCACAACGGTAACAAAAAACAAACAAAACGAAATGGAAAAGTCATTTTAATTTCGCGCCTGAAAGCATCCTATATATTCTGTTTACTCTATTTAAATGTCTTTTTTGAATTCTCCAATTTCAGTTGTTTTTGTTATTGTTTGCTTACCTATCCGTTTTCTGCTTCTCACTCTCAAGATCCCGAAATGTTTGCTGCAGCTTGTCCGTCAGCATTTCGAGATTCTTGGTCAGCTTGTATTCTGCCTCAAATTTTTCGGATAGCAGCACCAAATCTCTGGCAGCGTCATGCAGCGGCACATCCGAAATGTACAGTCCCTTTCTGTATGTGTGTGTGTGTGGGTGATAATAAAAATAATACACTTTTTATTCCACCTATTTTTATTTAAATTTGTTAGCCACCCAAAAAAAAAAGACAACAACAACAAAAAAATATATGCGAACAGCTGCGGTTGGGGTTCGGCGCTTTTTTAATGTCACCTATAAATTCAACAGCCTCCGCCATTTATTTCAATAAAAGAAATGCGCCTATGAGTGGCTGCCATATAAATAATAATATAAAAGGCAACGCACAGCCTTTAAAATTGTTTCCACTCGTTGAGCGTGTTTTTGGTTATAAAAGCGTTTTAAATCTTTAAGAAAATGGCTAAATTAAAATTCTTAACTGGTTACACTTCGTTCTCCAAATGCTCCTTGAATATTACTACAAAATATCCACAAAAAAACAGTCTTATACCGTTTTTCCGTATAATTTGCTAGATTTCCCTTATTAAATTTGTGCAAATAACCTTTCGGCATGCAAATAACATTTTAATAGCCAAATCACTTTTTTAAATGAGAGGTTTTGATTCAAAAAACATTTAGCTATTTATGCACAATCCTTATTCAATATATACAATATATATTCGCGGTATACAAAGGTATAATCGACGCGTTATTCATCAGTGGGTATGATTTGGATGGCATGATTGGGTTGGCCTGATTAGTCTGTTTTGTCACTCAGGTGCCACACAAGCGTGCGGTGCAACCTCTGCCTGCTTGCTCTCCCGCTTTTATAGCATCCGAATTATATGGATAGGTTTGAAAATCGGTATTGTTAATTAAGATTAGTACATTCGGGTTTCTTACTTCGGTTTTAGGCGTAGTAGACATAAGAAAGCAAAATTCTATAAACAGACTCACGAATACCAAACCGACACACTACATCTTTTTTCGCTAAAGCAGAATTTGATGAGTTTGGAATCCCCGCAAAGTTGGTGCGACTATATAGAATAACGTTGAGCACGCAGCGCCGTCAAGGGGGGAAACCAAGCGAGGTTTTAGACAGGGTAATCGCCACGTCTGCAATCTCCGAAACTTAGTGATGGAAAGTGTGTTGCGAAAGGCCGAAGTAAATAGGAAAGGGAATATTTTCTATAGGATTGTCCAGACTGTCCATTTGGTATTAATATTTTCAATTTTATTCGGAGTTTTGCTTCATGAATTATTCTCAATTTCGTGGGACGATAAGTAAAACTGCTTCAAAACACAACTTCTTGATAAATAGTTTTCTCTTGAACCATGCAAGTGTACTATTGTCTCTATTTTTAGAAAGAACACGCCAGGAAATAGCTTAGCAGCATTTCAGTGGTACATCTTTTAAAAATAAAGGAAGTTTCGAAAGATGATTTAATGCTCCGCTAAAGATCTATTTGTTTTTCTAGATTTGCAATTGAATATTCCATAAATGCTACATTTTCAACACAAATCTCTACAAAACTGAAAGTGTTAAAGCAGACTCAATTCTTACGTGTCAAGAAGTATAGAAGAATAACTCATTTCCCAACCGAAACATACATAAAGCTAACTTACTTTGTCAGATCATCCAAATTCATGACGCTGGGATAACACTGGAATAAAATGCGATCGGTCTCGGGTATATACATCATTTGTCCCTGCAAAGAAATACGTTGGACCAAGGTTCAGTAACCCATAATAATTACATAAGAACATTTTAAAGATGCTGTGACAATTTTAATAAAATGTAATTTTTATGTTCTGCATTTGTGGTAGCATTAAGTTTTATGATACAGGCGGATGTGCGTAAGCGGCCATTTTGTTTAGACATTTCATTTGAAGCGGGCGGACACATTGAAATCAATGCTCGTAATTGCATGCCAGGCGCGCTCGAGCCATCAAGTTGATTTTAACAACAGTGGCAAACAAAATGGCCGCCCACACACACACGCAAACATTTACACACATATTTAGATAGAAAACAGCTCACCTTCAGTCTCAAAAAGCGTTGCTCGTTTCTGCCCATAGCGCCTGGGCGCGTCTGCAGCACATAGATGGTGTTTATGTGCGACAAAATATTCTCAAATGTCAGCTGTAAATGTGGGCGTATTGCCTCCAGCACCTCTATTAACGAACAGTTCTCCTCGGCCACTCTGCATGAATTCCAACAGAGGTTAGCAATATGCAATGCGCCAATGTGGCGCGCTTTCTGTGGCCAGCCATTGTTGCAACCAGACAATTTATAGCACTAATAAGTGCTCATAATGGCTAATCGCAAACAACAGTTGCAGCAACAATGGCCACTATAACAACAACTCACCTGGGTATTACCCGCGATACGGACTTGCCAGCCTGCACAATTTTCATTTGTCTGTCGAACATGAGATGAAAGGGGAATATTCTGCAGAATGTGGCAGGCGATATCAGCGGTGCTGCAACAAAAAAGACAACAATAACGTCAAGGTTACCACTAAGTCTTTTGCTGGCTCTGCCACGTTCAATTAGTGCTTGTAAAATGATAGACAAACCTTCACACAGAAACTCCATATCATCGTTGGCTGCCTCGTCCTTCTTGGCATCCACCTGGGACTTGGTGGTCACGGAGATTTCGCGTATCAGGAACTGAACATGGTCGTAGCGTTCAATATCATCGCTTTTGTTTTTCAGCAGACGCAGGCATTTTTGCTCCTTGTCGCCACCGCAGTCAAAGCTAACCTGCAGTGGTGGACCGCTGTGTGTGCTCGCTGCTGCTCCGGGCGTCGTGGGTGGATTGTTTGAAAACGGACATTGCTCAGCTGAGCGTAACATCAGTGGCAGAGATGGAGAGCAAATAAAGAGGCAAGAAATTAGAGCGAATTTCACAATTTCTTGGCCACATCCGTCCGTTTAATAAAAATCAGTTAACGTAATATTTTTGTATGTGAAACATGTAGGCGCACCTTAAGGCTAAAACCGACTTGTATTGCGTCACGCTCGAATGGTGTGACGCTCGCATGGCTTAACATTCATGAGATAACTCTCAGTTATTGCGCAGTAATCCAACTATTAATTGAGTAGTAGTCAGCAACATGCCTATCAGAGTGGAAAGTCCTGTGAGGAGGGTTTGGAGGCGGAAAAATACAGTGGGTATTTGTAGACCTTAAGGGAGCCTTTGACAATGCTACTATAGACTCGATGTGCTCCACAGCTGAGAGACATGGCATCGATGATCCACCTCATGCTGACAGTCGTCTCACTGCTGGGAATGGTGACCTAGGCCAGGTCACATTGAAGGTAGTACAAGCTTATGGTGATGATGTGCGCAAAGCTGACCTAGAAAGTGCACCGAACGTGCTCTTAGAGATTTCTGGTAGTGCAGACGGACGTTTAGTAAAACGTGGGGTTTGAAGCCGAGCTCTGTAAACTTGTTGTCCTCAGGACCGTAGTATCATACGCCACTGTGGTTAGGTGGAAGAGAACAATGGTTCTGTGAGGCGTCACTCTTATGACCAGGCGCAATGGCATGCCTGCTTAGGGATTACAGATGCTATGAGCACCAACTCAAGTGATGCCTTAACACATTATTAAATTTAACCCCTCAGACTTTACAATAACGGAGTCTAGACGAACGAACTGGCATTTGGTCACACACTAAAAGCCAGAAATTTCATGTCTACACAGAGGGTTTCAAAACTAAAGATGGGACTGGTGGTTGTTGGTATCTTGATAAAAAGTCAAGCTACTCATACGCGACAGGTAGATTGCCGTCGGTTTTCCAAACGGAAATCTACGCAACTGTTAATGCCGCGATCAAGATCCATGTAAGAATGCTGAGTAGGGTAACTGTAGGGATCTGTACTTTTTCTCTCATTTCAAAAGTACTTTCTATCCTCTAAGGCTGCCTGAGTGCTAGGGATGGGTCAACCATATCTGATGAGCTTTCGCACTCACTACAAGTCTAATCTAATCCAACTAAAATCGAATCGCCTTCCGGGTAAAACAAACGGGTGTACCGCATATATGCCGTGACAACAATAAGATGGATACTCCACACCGTTGCAAGTTATCGCAAGTACAAATATCAAGACAACTCGCAATTGAAAACAAAAGGAGTTCAGCCGAAACATATGTTTATCCCAAGATTGCTGAATCGGAATCCCGCAACTTAACGATTTTGCGAATCATGTATAACTCACGAGCTTTAATCCCGATCTAAACTAAGTATAGCTTAAGATAAAGGTAACTGAATGTCGGATGATGCGTCTTCAGTTCGGCGCTTTCACTTCGTGCCTGCGAAACAACATACCTGTTGTTGTCTTCCTGCTGCTAGCACGTGCTGACGTTGACGTTTCTGGCTGCTCTCCATTATCCACATCATTGTTGTTGTTGGCATTTATCACGTTGCCATCACCAACAGGCACGAAGCCATTGTTGTTGTCGGCGTTATGATTATTGTTCTGCTCGGCGTCGATGGCCGCCTCGGCATTCGCCTCTATTTCCAGTTCCTCTTGTTCACGCGCCAAGGCCCGCTGCTTCTCGGCTTCATCAATGGGCTCACCTTTGCGCTTTACAATGTCGATTTCCACTTCAACACCGTGCAGTTTGGATGCAACGGCCTGTAAGAGAGATAAGAAAACAAGTCGTCATTTGTTGATGCGAAAGAGCACTACGGACACACCTTGACAATGCCGATGACTATGTGCTCCAGACCCGGTCGTTCTGAGTAGTAATGCAGCAGTAGCTCACCATCCTTCTCTGTGCAGCGAAAGGAGGGAGCGCGCATGCCGGGATACAGTGTGCCCAGATGGTCATGCAGGGCGTCCAAGTTCTGTGTTTGTTGTTTATTTATTATATTTGCGTGCCAAAGAAAATGCAGCAAAAATTCAATTTCATTTTTCATTATGACAAAGGAGATGAAACGTACTGTGTGGGCGATGGTCGATATATGATGGCGCGGTGAAATTGAGGAAAATTGAAAATAAATCGAATGTGAATGTGCAACAAAAGCGAGTCGCGACGCAATGCGACGAGTGATGGGAATACGAGAAGTAGGTGGCGTAAGCAAGGGGGAAAGTACCGGGCAAAGAGGTTGGCGGCGACGGTGACATTAACGGCGGTTATATGAAAAATGATACCAAATGAAGTTGGCAGCGCTGCTTGTGAAAAGAGCAGAAAATCGCTGTGCATTTGTGTGTGAGTTGCGGTGTATATGAAATGTGCGTAAAATGGAATATTTGTTTTAATGAAATGTGACTGCTAAGTGATGTTTAAGATTTAAGAAGTATCGGTTTACCTGCAGAAAGTCACGCGGTGTGGCGCCTAAGACTTGCAGTATTTTATCATAGCCCGAGTCCTGGCAAAACTCAAAGAATGTTTTGCCAAACAGCTCCAGAATATCATCTGCGGGTATATCTAAATGGTGCAAGTGATGTAGAGAGTTAACATTTATGAGCAGTGAGCGCAGCCCATAGAAGGCGTATACGTGACATATGCAGGCACTTAAACACTCAGCACTGGCCATAAGACTATTTACAGCTAAACAAACATACTAACACGCACACATAGGACTCACACACACACAAATGTATATACAAACGGGGCAGTCTTAGGACATTGCTTTAGCCACTTACTGAGTATCTCAACAGCTGCTCCAATTAGATTGTATGTTATTTCATCGTCATAAATTTGTCGCACCAGAAACTGTCCCTCCATGCTGACCATGGCTTTTTTCCTGTTTCATTGTTGGTCGATTATGTTGAGGTTGTTGTTTTGGTTGGTTGTTGTTGTTGTTGCAGGGACAGATACAAGCAGCCATCAACCCGTCGTAAGAGTATATGCGTTGTCGTTGTTGTCAGCGCCATCAATGTGCGTCGGGCGGAAACAAAAGCCAAAATATAAAGAGAGACGGAAGAGCAGAGTAAACCAGTAAAAACATTAATTTTAATTAAATTTCTTTTGTGCTAGAAACGCACATTTATGTATGTATGTGTTTGAGTAGTTTATTATTACGGGCTGGTAGCTATTGTCATATATATATATGTATATATAAAGTATAAAAAAAACGCTGATTCTTTACTTAAATCAATCCCAAGCGTTTTCAAAAGACTTTCATTTTACTTTTCCGCAAAAAAATATTGGGTTTGGCCAAAAAAATAAAATCTCTAATATTATGTTTACCGACGATTTAACCACTCTTACAACTTTTCCGGCGATTTAGCTATGTTTTTTTGTTGGGCATGTCTTCGAAGGGTTCCCTATTGAATTTGAGCACTCTAGTCGCTATAGTGGGGTCGCCAGAGAAATAATAAGAGTAAATAATTTTCGAAATTTTTATTTTCCATTTTTTTGCTGTTTAAAATTTTCCTAGCTAATTTTTGGTTGTTTTGAAAAACGTGCGGAAAAGCCTGAGTTGGTTACCAACTGTTTATTTTCCATCAAATACAAAAGAATCTATAGAAATAGGTTTTTTTTGATGCTAAAATCCATAAATATTTTAATTCAAATTTCTGCATATCTGATTTCTCTCTCTCTCGATGATTTATAAGAGCAACTGAGCTGTGAGTCACAAATACATATAAAACAAGCATGTTTTTCCAAAACGCACATAGGCCTATCAGTTGTCGGCTTTTTACAGAGACATAGCCGAAGTTCAAGCTTAGGCCATCGCAATGGTAATGCCAATTGCAACTGAGAAAACGATCGTCAAAATCGCAAAATGTGTGAATAAAACTTATATTCTGCACTTTGTATGAAAATTCCCTACACTATGATATAAGTTTCACCCATATTTGTTTCGATACAGTTGGTGAAAAAGGGGTCCACACATTTTTCCTAAGCCTATTTGTATAATAGATGTTTTGCCAAAATATATGAATAAAACTTATATTCTCCACTTCGTATATAAATTCCCTACACAATGATATAAGTTTCACCTATATTTGTTTCGATACAGTTGGTGAAAAAGGGGTCCACACATTTTTCCTAAGCTAATTTGTATAACAGATGTTGGTAAAAATAACTTTCATGCTTATAACCTTAGTATTCTTGTGCCGATAATGTTGAATTTTGGAACATAGCTTTATAGACAAATATCTGTGGTAGCTTTTAAATCAATATATTGTGGTATGCAGCAGTAATCAAGTTTAACTAACAATTGATTCAATTAACAATTCTAAGAGCGAAGTTTCCTTTTTTCGGCATAGTAAGAAAAAAATTACTTAAAATTCACTTTTTTAGCTTTGCACATTAATCTTTGGTTAGATTGTTGTTTAAGATTTAGCAAAGCCAACATATGATTTGCAAAATAAAACTTTTTCTCAATAAGTTTTCTACCTAATGGAACCTAGCAGAGCTGTCAAGTATTGTCAAAACAAATGAAACTTCATCGAGCAAATCATTTAAAAAGTTTCACAATCAAAACCTTTAAAAGTGTTGTTGACAAGCAGGCCACAGACTTCAGTTTAAAATATCATGTTAACTTAACTTTTCACTGGATTCATTGCATCAAATGATGTCATTGCTGTTTTCATTCGATTTTCTTTATTAAATTCAATAACAAAAGGTAACATTTAATGAAGTTGTCATAATAAAACAGCTTTATTTCTGCTAGCTTATTTGGCTTCCACGCGTTTATAAACTTTTTCAATTAGGTGCCCATTGAAAAGATGTAAGACCCACGCCATAGTCCATACTTGAAGCTATGCGTATACATAATTAATAAAAATCAATCATACGCCTACACTGCGCCATAATTCAATTTGTTTCCGCAAAACAACAAAACTAGAAAAATATAGGTATCCCTAGGCACTTGCTGGGCTTCTGTTGGTAACTTTTGTTAACTTTTCTATGTGTACGCATATTTAGCTGTTTATGTAGGTCCTAGTTATATGCACAGTATCAAACTACTAGTTCTGAATTCAAAATTTCCACAGTTACGGAATTAGTATTTGCAGCTGGCAATCAATTTCAATTTTATTGTTCGATGTATATAATGCACATCGTATATTTTCAAGTTTTTGGCAGCAGTTTCCCTTGCAATGTCCGTTACATTCTGTGATACGGGAAATTAGAAGGCAGCTTGCTAGTTATAGACTTACTGGGTGGTATGTGTGAAAAATTACGAAATTTAATATGTGCAGCAACATTTCCAAAACATCTCTTCGAAGTTCGCCATTGTTATGCCACCCCTGCCAAGGGTTGCAGCTACGCTCAACCACAACGCCCCCAACTCAATCAAGCGCCATCAATGCAAGTGAAAACAGCTTGTTAATTTTCGCGTTTCATGGCAACTGCTGACATATTTTCCAGTTGCATGCAACAACAGCAACAACAACAAAGACGACAACTACAACAATGTGACAACAAAGCGCAGCGCTGCGCATTTGAAATGAGCAATGAGCCATTGTTGTTGTCCTGCTTACGTCACATAGCTGGGAAATCACAACTTTTCTTCTCTTGCGTATTGCTGTCTCACTGTCTCGCTGCATTGAAATGGAAAAACTTTTCCACGTACAAAATCTACTTTTCTATTACTTTTGTGTAAGTCTATGTCTATGTCTGTGTGTGCGTGTGTCTGAGATGATTTCTGTGCCACTCAGTTTGCCTTTTTTTCTGTTGCAAATACCTTTCGTTTTGCACGTTGTATTCAATTTGCCAGTACAACAGCTTGGCACAACTTCTTTTAAATAATATACTCAATTTTTTTTGTGCTATAATGCTTGGAACTAACGGAAAGACTGCTCGACTTTTCAGCTATTCAAATTATTCAGAGATTTGCATTGAGCGGTAAATGCGCTTAACATTCTTAACAAGGTCAAACTGCAGCTTGCACTTGCTCTCAAATTAAAGTAATTTTATTTATAAGTCGTTTGAGCTTTTAATTAGACATATAAAAATCTTCTTAGTTTGAGTATTTGTGCCGTTGTCTTTGCTCAAATGCTTCTTCTTATTTAAAGGGCTTATTCAAATCTTAGACTTTCTCCAAAAGCCAAGTCTACAATCCGAAATGCACACTTTTTAAGCCTTCTGGATTTATTTGGAATCCATGACTTTTGCTCTTGACTAACTCAAGGTCCCTCTAGGCTCATAACATATAGTTTATGTTTCGTGCGAGCATTATAACGAAATAGCTCATAATTACAAGAACTGATTAGTCTGTTTCCCATGAGTAAATCATATTCCGCTTCTAACGTATATTTCATTGTTTATATCATACTGAAAGATGGTCGCGATTATAGCACTAGTTCCATGCTGCCTTAGACAATTCTTCTCTTGATTTCCCTACTGAAACCACAAAAGCACCGGCTACAATTGTTTCTAGTTTTTCTAAGATCTCTACAATTTACAATTTTTGCCTTTTCAGACACAAACACGTGAGCAGGAAAAGCGCGAGCGAGAGGAGGTGGAGATGTGCAGAAGCAGGAACGACCTTAAAAAGTTATTTCCAACAGTCAAGCGTCTGGTTGAAGGATTAAGTACTGGACCGTCTTCCTGTAGAGATGCAGAAGGGCATCTGGTAGTGGATGCACAGGGTGCACTGAGGTTGTGGAGGGAACACTTGTTATCAGGCGATGATGAGGATAATGCCGCCCCCGGAGTTAACTTCCCGACGTCCCCAATTATAGCCGACGGCGTTGATATACCACCGCCTAGCTATGACAAAGTCAGGGTCGCAATCAAGTGGCTTAAGAACAACAAAGCAGCTGGCGCAGATTACCTGCCTGCACAGTTGTTCAAGACTGGCGGCAATGAGTTGGTAGGGTGCATGCACCAGCTATTTTGCATAATATGGCTAGATGAGAGCATTCCCGATGATTGGAACCTTGGTGTTCTCTGCATTGTCCTCAAGAAGGGTTATTCCGAAAGAACTGATCGGACCTTATGAGTGTGGTAAGTCCACCATTGACCAGATATTCACACTACGCCAAATTTTGAAAAAGACCCACGAACGCCAAATCGGCACCCGCCATCTGTTTGTCGTTTATAAAGGAGCATTTGATAGCCCGTGGAGGGATCTCTCTGTCAGAGTTTGGAACCCCTGCAAAGTGGCTGCGACTGTGCAAAATGACGTTGAGCGACACACGCAACTCCGCCAAGGTAGGAAAGAGCATCTCCGAGCCTTTTGATACCAAGTGAGGTACCTTTTGTATAAATGTTGTCGACTCAAGATTTGGTAAGTTGTGTATAGGTACTGGAAATATGGCCAACCCAAAATGTATGGAATCAATTCTCAGTATAAACTTTAGAAATTGTCGACCGCAACACAATTTGCGTCTCGCTAAAGTATTGCAGTTTTTAAGCAGCTACTTTATAGGGTTTATTTATCTGTCTTTAAGTTATTTTTACACATAAACAACGCAAAATGAATGTTTTTTATATGCAATTAAGAAAAGTTTATAATAAGCTAAAATGCCATTAATTTGTTCTGTTATAAGGGGTAAATACACACACACATATCTAATACATAGATACGTAATTATTTCATGCTGCACAAATTAATTCCTCACACAATCACACACACAGACACATATATATACCCTGTAAACAAACACAAGCAGTAATTTATGATGGCATCATTTGTAAAGCTTTAGCCACAACAACAACAAGAAAGAAGCGCCATAGCTTCAGCAAATGTATTAAGTATACGCCGCGTTGTTGTTAGGCAACGTTTACTTAGTAGCTGACTGAAAGTCGTTATCGTTATCGTCAGCTACGTCATCAACATGAACGCTTCTGTCGTCGCCGTCGTCATCATTACAAATTCAATTTCCTTCTCAACAAAGTTGATTTCTGCTTTAGCTTCAGTTACAGTTTCAGTTATTATTATTATTATTATTATTATCATATATTTTTTCTGCGCTGCTCTGTTCGGGCACTTTAAACTCATTTAAATAATGTTTACTTAGAACGTCTTGAGGTCTCGCTGACTCCTTGTCTCGACACACAGTTGACAAACTAAGTGGCCTAATCTGCCAAATGGCTAAAATGGCTGCTACGTTGCAACATTGGCGCTCGCTAAGAAATATGACAACATTTCGCGCCTAAGTAGCTTAGAGATACAGCCGCAGCTGACAGCTACGCCTGCTCCCAGCCAATTCCAGAAAGTGGTTCTATTTGCTTTGAACAGCGGAGCGCTTTCGGGGCATTGGTTTTTTAAACGTTGGTAACAACACACACTCGCTCTCCCACTCGCTGACTAGCCTTGTCACTTCTGTCCAAATGCGCCCCGCGGCGTACCGCCCGCCCTTCAAGTACTTTATAAAGTATAAAATGGCCGCGGTATGTGGCCACCGTATATGTTTGTATGTGTGTGTGTGTGTGTGTGTGTGTGTGTGTGTGTGTGTGTGTGTGTGTGTGTGTGTGTGTTTACTGTTTTTGTTTTGACGCGCTTCTGTGCAAATATTTTTATTTAATATATTCCAAAAGGCACAAACACGCGAATACACTACACGCAAAAAGAGCGCCAAGCAAAACGCTGCCAAAATATACGCAACTTGGGATTTATGCCACAGGGTGACGCCTGCTCAAGCGGTCAGATTGAGACGCTTTGTTATGAACTACTTGTGGCTTTTAAGCCACAAAAGTTTCCATAGCCATTCAGTTACTTTGCTGAATTCATAATTAGATTGAGTAGGCAAGCGTTTAGCCACTTTGAATTTCCTCGGAAATTACTGTGGCGAAATTTCGTAGCTGCTTTTTAGACAAAGCTCTTAATTATGGCTTTCAAACCGCATTCAATGATTGTCAAACTGCGGCAAAAATGGCAAGGACTAAAGGCAGTAGCTGGCTCTGTCTGTGGCATAGTGTGTGGGCGGACCACTTGGAAAACTGCATAGACTTAAGGCGCGAATGTGTGTCGCCTGTACACACACAAACACACACACACACATAAACATATAAACCGAGACATTATAAAATTTTCAATGGCAGCAGCACTTAGGGAAAGAGCGCGCCTGCTCTGCGAGAAGAGTGTGAAGCAGCTTGAGGGGCAAATTTATAATAAGGCATATATGCAATTTCTCTAACTTTTAAAAGTGCATATCAGCTGTTATAGCTTCGACAGACGTTGTGGGTTCTAATCACAGTTATAAGATGTGGACATGTTCGCTTCAAATTTTAGGAATTTGGATTTTATTACCTCAATTGATTTTTGGGTAACAATTTCCTTTAAATCTGCAAATTTTACCTCAAATTACAATTTTATGCCCGTGTGGTGAGCGAGTTAATGAATGCCACTTCAGATGGTCAAAGCACTCATAATGACACTGGATTCACCCCAAGTCTTAAAAGGGTTGTGCGTAGGGTTTGGGACCTACCATGTAAAACCCCAATTCCAATGAAAGAAATACATCAGGCCATAACCCGTTATCGGTTAAGAAGAAGAAAAAATTTAGTAGAAATCAATGGCCTTAAATTTAGCCCAATTGCCTAAAAATAATGTTTGTATGAGAGAGAGAGATAGAATGATATGCAGTAATATGCTTAGTTTTTTGTCTCGCTTTTCTATGGCAGTTTTTTGTTTCAAGTGCATTTTCCAACCCCAATATTAAGGTTATTGGATTGTCTTTGGATCAAATCGTTGCCCGTTGCCATATATTGGGTGAAAACTGGGTTATTAAAAAAAAATTAGTTTAAAAGTCACAGGCACGACTGCTTACCTGTGGGCTACCTTCTGGTGGCATGCCTGCTTCATTAATAAGCACCTGCATCATAGCTTCGCAAATGGAATACTTCTAGTATTGGAAAGGCTGACAATTTACCATTTTTGAACACCCAATTTATATTTTAGTTGACATTTCTTTCGTCAGTTTATAATTGTAGCCTTTTGCAACAACATTCTTATGATATATTTTTCCAAGTTATCTTGAAAATAATATCACACGATAAATTATAGTGTATGTCATTATACTAAGTTCACAAGAATGTAGATGAACGTAAGATAAATGGCACCTAGAAAAATGATTTTCAACTTTTTGACCGAGTTTGTGAGTAAGAAATCTGTTGAAAAATATAGGTTTAAATTTCATTAGCTACAAAAATATGAATGTTTCCAGCGAGAAGAGCTGAGAAATGAGAGTTGAGTGATGAGAGATGAAGGATCAAAGATGAGAGATGAGATATGTTATATAAGATATGAGATATGAAAAATGAGATATGAAATATAAGATATAAGATATGAGATATGAGATATGAGATATGAGATATAAGATATAAGATATAAGATATAAGATATAAGATATAAGATATAAGATATAAGATATAAGATATAAGATATAAGATATAAGATATAAGATATAAGATATAAGATATAAGATATAAGATATAAGATATAAGATATAAGATATAAGATATAAGATATAAGATATAAGATATAAGATATAAGATATAAGATATAAGATATAAGATATAAGATATAAGATATAAGATATAAGATATAAGATATAAGATATAAGATATAAGATATAAGATATAAGATATAAGATATAAGATATAAGATATAAGATATAAGATATAAGATATAAGATATAAGATATAAGATATAAGATATAAGATATAAGATATAAGATATAAGATATAAGATATAAGATATAAGATATAAGATATAAGATATAAGATATAAGATATAAGATATAAGATATAAGATATGAGATATGCGATATGAGATATGAGATATGAGATATGAGATATGAGATATGAGATATGAGATATGAGATATGAGAAATGTGAAATGAGAGATGAGAGATAATAGATGATAGTTGATAGATGATAGGTGATATATGATAGATTATAGATTACAACCAAACGACTACCAAAAAAAAGCGTTTAATTGCTTTGTCAGCGTATTCATAAGTCTGCGCAATTCTGCTTGCATTTTCCTGACACTTTTCAGTTAGCGACCAACCCCAAGAAGCCAACAACGACCCCTAAGGCTCCAAGTTTTCGTGCCATGTGTGCATTTTGTCTATGTGTGTGTTGCTCGGTACACACAGACATGTGTGTGTGTGTGTGTGTGTGTGCAGCTAAGTATGCGAATACGCGCTGCAGCAGAAAAGAAAGCTGAAGAAACGGAAACGAAATAAGGTTAAAAGCCACTTAAGACTCGTGCAAGTTAATGTGGCACATAACTCAAGTGAGTCACATATTTTATTGTGCTAAAATAGAGAAAACGGCACGAAATTTAGAAGCAAAGCAGAATGAGAAACATAGCAGGTGGAAAACGTAACACAAAAATGAAAGAGAAATAAATGCATGACAACGGTAAATGTAACTGTAACCGTAACTGTAACTGTAACTGTATTTTGTATGTAGCTTGGGCCAAGGCCAGAACCAGAGCCAAATATGTAGATCAAGCGACTAGCTGGGCCAAAGCCACATTAGCATTGGCTTTAATGCCTGGAGGCTGCCTGACTTGCTCGGTCATAAAAACAAAAGCGCAGGAAGCTGAAGCCAGACATTGCTGTGACGGTTGTTGTTATCATTGTTAGCCATGGGAAAATGGAAAACGAATTGGAATGACAAAATGGAAATTGTTGGTCAATACAAAAGGCAATTGTGGCAAGGCAGATGAGCTGGCAAAATGAATTCATAGGAAGCAGCAAAGTCAAGACCCCAGAGAAGCTTGATGGACAAAAAAATTGGAACAGCTGGGCAACAAATTAACATTGGAATTACAGCGGCCCCGATTCACACACACACACAAAGGATACACACATGGGATACTCTATATGCAACTTGTATGCCGCTATTGTTATGACTTGCTTGTTTTTGTTGTTGCCTCAGTGAAGTAATCCCTGAGGCGTGTTATTCAAAACAGCAACCAAACTTCTAGTTGCACGTAACTGAAAGCCTTACACATGCGATGTGAACAGTTTATGGCAACATATAAGTTCTTGAGTTTTAATAATCATGAACTCCAATTGTGTTTCATGCACGTTTGTAAGATGCTCCTTCGATGTATATACTTATATAAGTCTATATACCCTCCTTTATCTTCTTCTTAGTAGATGGCCTCCCTTGTCGCTTGAGAGGTCGCCTTTGGCAAAGGGTTTGTGTGGCTTTAAAGGTGCAGCATGTGCTTTCCTTTAGGACACACCCAACTTTAGGCACATCTAAGTCATTCACAATACATGCAGTTAAACCAGGAGACATCGAATGGTTGTAAATGCAGACATTATGTTTACGAAAGTGTTTTTGAACTAGCTGAACTTAAAACTGTTTTAGTTTATCAAACACATGCATAATTGTAGATTACAATCTTCTCGCTCGCATAAACATTGTAATAAACATATATATAAATGTTCTTTTATAAGTATAAATATAGAGAGCTGGCAAGTCATAGTTAGTTGATGTGTATTTGTATGCGATTAACGTTAAACCGCTGCAAAGCGTTTCTGCGTCGACTTTGTGCACTGGTCTGGTTATATTTAGGAAACGTGATGTATACCATTAATGATGAAGGATGTGCTGACACACACACACACACACACCACCCATAGATACTTATACTTAGACTGCCAGCTCATCATCATGATTGTCATTGTCATTATCAATGATAGCGACAACCTCGACCACAGCCTCAGCCTCATTCTCAAGCTCGTGCTCAGCTTTCCACAGCCCAAGTCAATTTCAGTGCGGCTAAGCATTTTTATTGTCGTACAGTCTGCTAAGCCGCCCACGGGGCGTATGATTAACCTTTAATGCGGCATCAAATGTGTGACTGCCGTTGCGGCGGCTGTTGTTTTTGTTGTGACTGCGAGGCTGCTAGCTGGAGCGCACATAAGTGGTTCAAGCTGCGGCGCTCGCTTAATCTGTCACACCTACCACGACAACCAGAGTTGCTGCAGGGCCCGATAAAAAACCAAGAATCTCTAGTGAAATTAATGAAGCACACTCCCGGCCAGCTCGCTAGCTCATTAATAACTGTCCATACATGCGTGTGCAGCATGTAGCAAGCAAATCTATGTGTCCACTTGTCCATTCTTTATGCCTGACATTATATATCTTGTCTGTGGTTGCCACTACTTTCAACTGCCATCGATTGAGTGGCATTTCTTTAAGTGCTACGCTGCGTCTAGCAGTTGCTTTGCTGTTTTTTGTCAGCGTCTGCGTCTCACTCGACTGCCACATGCCACAAAATTTATCTAAGCGCGCACTGTGACATTTCGAAATTAGGACATCATTAGCAACTGTCGATGCGAGCTGATAAATGTGCCCATGGCCTACGGGTGGCCACACAGATACCCTCACTCACACACTACACAGACGTACATACTCACTTTCAGATCGCCAGCCGTGACACTTTGCGGTCGGCTGCTGTTTTACGATATGCGTCGCTGCTTTTGACAGCGCTGCTAGCGGTTCTTGCATCGAACAGTTGGAAATTTATACAGTTGAACTGTTGGCTTTCAATTTAATTACACTAACTTTAAAAGTTACGATGATGGGGCAAAAATAGTACCCCCTTTGATGTTGTTCTGCTATAAATATACATATATTTGCCAAGTCATGTCAGCTTGTGTTACCCGCAGGGCACATCTCAAGGAAGCGAGTATACACTTGAAGAAATTGCAAAAACTAGCTATAATTTGCGATGATTCCTTCCTTTACTCAAATTTATGAAAGTAAATTTGTTGTCTAATAAAAACTGAATTCGCTTTTGATTTTCATATATACTTCATTATACTCTTTTAGCCTTCAATCGAATTTTTATAAGCCACAGTGTTCCGGTTTTCACATCTTGAAGTTCATAATTGTAAAGATATACCAATGAATCAACAAGAACTAGGATTCAAACTAGCATCTTATCTTACAAACTGAACCAAATATTTTTCATTTTTTTCCTACAAATTCCTGCCAAACATAGTGCAAAGTTGGTATGATCTCTTTAAGAGTATAAGTCTAAAGAAAATGGCGCATGACAGCACTTCCGGTCTGACGTTCCAGTCGTTGTATTGTTGTTGTCTTGTGTTGCTGCAGTAGCTGCATTTTGACCGGCGGCATTCAAATTGTTATCACACACACACACACACATACACCAATACTTGCACCCAAACACATGCATAGAGAAAAGCTATTTGTGCGGCATTTGTAACATTTGTGTGTCGGAAACCAAAACTCGTAGCAGACATGTTGAGCAATGTCTTGTTTGGAAATGCAAATGAGCAGAAAATTCTTTTAGAGCCTTAACTCGAGCTGCCCCCAACCGGAGTCGAGCCTGTCCAAACATGCCCGGAATACTCAGCAACATTGATTTGCATGGCATTTGCGTGCAAGTCTTTGTGTCTGGTTTACTTCAGTGATTTTGCAGCAAAATACACACAGCAAGTGCGGCAGGGCAAGGACTGCAAGTTATGGACACAATTTCTGTCAGCTCGATGTCAGGCTGGCAGAAGCAGCTGCTGCCCTGGGTGCCACGCCTCTCATTTTTAGCGTGATAAACTGTCTTTTGTCAAATTTGAATCCGAGTCTTGCGTACCCCATAATACTCTGCACGAACTTGCAGCGCTGGCATATGCAGCTGCTGCCGCTGACATTTCAATAAAAGGGATTTTCTATGTGGGCTGCGCTTTAATTTGCAGCGCTGCCAGCTGCATGGTAACAGCCGCCGGATGTCATTACTTATGCAATTTATTATTCCACTCCAACCGAAATGCAATTTGGAAATGTAAAACTGCGCATTGCATGACTCTAGGGAATGGTCTTGCTTTTAAGTTTTATTAAAACCCAAACAACCATTTGCACCTCCATTCGCTGGGCAAGCAGCCTGAGCCCCGCCGCCTGGTGTGCGCTTCGTGTGAATCCCAACTAAGTTGACCCCCATTGGGGCGCATGGTGCGTGCAAAATAAATTGCGTTTAAGCGCGCTTTTGAACACAAACTGCTGTGAGTGAAACACACACACACACACAAGCACACAAATGGAGCGTGTCGCCATTGCAATAAATAAGTATTTCATGATGCATTTATCGTAGAATTATGCTAGAAACTATCTTTCCCTTTCTCAGCTCACTGCTTTTCATTGGCTGCGCTTGAATCTGCGCAATTGTGTTAATTTCAGTTATAAAAAAAAAGGAAAGAAAAGTTTCCAAACGCCCACGCGCACTTGGCGTATGATTAATGTGTTGCTGCCTGCTTTCCAAACGTTGCGTATACGCACTGTATTCAGACAGCGAAATTAGTAGTACAGCGACAGTTCGCAGTTGATTGCCGAGCCGCTTGCTGCCTTTAAACTTATTTAATTAAAAAATGTTGCCTACCCGTAGGCGTTTTATATATGTTTATGTATTTATGTGTACTAATATAGAGTACATAGCAAGGTAATGCTCCAACAACGTTGGGTGGCAACGATTCCATGAAACGACAGCCCTGTAAAGCCTGTGCCTTTAAATAATAAATGCTTCAATTTATTAATCAACATTATTAGTACAAAATTTTGTGTGAAAAGCAGTATTTGCTGCCGGGAGGCGTCGATGAGGTGTACTCATAAATGGAGCGTGCTTTTACGCTCAAGCAGCAAAATATTTGATTTTCAATTCAGCTTGCTGGGCATTAATATAACCTTACTGAGTGTATATTAACTTACTCGCAGGGATTGTGATCGGCGGGGAAGACATTTACGATGGAATTATATTTATATAAAACCACTTGCAGACCCGGCAGACTTCGACTTCGAAATCACGAGTTAACGCCAACTTGGTTTTGATCGAAAATAGGGGGTTCTGCCTTCTGCTCGCTCCGCTCGCTAACCTGTTCCTCTTTCCGTTCTCCTTCCTGTTTCTCTTCCGTTCAGATACTAAGTCGAGCTGCGGATATTGGTATCAATATCTTCTTATCATCTCTCTCATCTTCTTAATCAACTTCATCCTCTACCTCTAGCTAAAAATTATGCATATTTCAATTATAATATTTCCGTGAATACAGATATTCATTTTTAAACATGCGCTAGATTTACTTTTCACTCCGCCTCCATTTCGCATCGCTTACAACCTCCTCACCTCTTTGTAGGTAGATCATATTTCGTTAACTATTCCTCTTCATCTTCTTCTCACCGTTCCCCTTCCGGTTCCCCTTCCCGTTCCTGTAAGTAGGTATTTCTTGACTCTGTGCACAGTTTTGGGAAAAGATAGAAGTAGACTTTGTGATTCTGTGTCATTTTATGTAGTCTACGCTTTTTTAGTCCACAAAAATAGCTTTTTTTGATCACCACACATGTACAGTTCAATTTGATAGCTGCTATGGTGTGGGTGTAAATTCTGGAAATTCTGTCATGGGGGAAGCAATTAAGATATTGACACAAAAATGAGCCTATTTTTTTTTTAAGGTGTCTACACTAAAATGCAAAACAATTAAGTTAAGCGGCTTAGGTGTGAAAAGGGAACAATCACACAGATATAGTTATTTTTGAATTTATAATATTAAATATAGCTAAACTTAGATATAATTATTTTTGAATTTATAATATTAAGTATAGATAAACTTAGATATGGTCACTTTCTGCCTTTTATAGTTCTACATCTCGTCCAATTTCGCACAATTTCTGCTACTTTTACTTGTCTTGTATAATTAGGCGGCTTCATTTTCATCTACTTCTTCACATTAATTTTTTTATTTTTCATCATCAATTTCATCTTTTTCTTCATCACCATCTTCGTCTGCATCTGCTTCATTTACCTTCATATTCATATTGAACTTCTTAATATCTTCACCGTGATCTTTATCTTCGTCTTCGTCATTATTTTCATATTTGTCTTCATCTGTATCTTCATCAGCATCTTCATCTGCATTTTCATCTTTACCTTCATTTTCATCACCATCTCATCTTCATCCTCTTCACATTATCATCCTCATCATCATCTTTAGCTTTACCATCTTCATCTTTATTTTCACTTCTTAATTTTCAAGGCACTCTTTATGTTGTGCCTTTCTAGCCCATCTAGCATATCTCTCTGCAAAAAACTTCCTTTGTAGTAGAGCTTTTGATGGCGCGGCTTCTTTATGTTCGTTCGCCTTACCCAGTTTAGCTTTTATCGAAACAAAAACGAATTTTTCTCAGCCAAAACTGAACATTTTTCAAAATTTAATACCAATGTCTCTCCATGAGCTATAAAGTGGAGCAACCTGATTTAAGTTTCACAAAACCGTTCGAAATTTTTTTCTTAGAAATTAAAAAAGGTTGTTTAAATATGATGGACGGATGTATTAAAGTAAAACTTGATAACCAGTGGTAGCTGTTGTTGCTAGAAAATAAAAGTTCTTAGAAACAAAATAACAGATTCTTGACTGTGTCCAACAACCCGTTACCGGGTAAAGTGTTTCCACATAGATACAATATGTAAGTCTATGTCAAATTTCTAAGAACCAAATTCTCATTCGGAGTCCGCAACATCATTAACAGTGCATCATATTGATTTTCATAAGCTCAAATTTCTGATTCAGAATCAGTAATTTTGAACTTAAACGAACATAATAGAAAGATAACTAGCAGAAGATTTACTGGCATCCTGTCAACATACACTTAGAGTAGGCTTTGAAAAATGATATATTTATTGTATAAATGTTTTTGTCTTGGTTTTTTCATTGAAATCGGGTTTATTTTTGAAAAGTTCTTTAAGTGTTTCAGCGTAACACAGCAGCAGCTAGAGAATCATTTTATTCAATACAAAAGGATGAAAACCGATAATGTTATTTTTGGAAGCTACTTAACATTATAGTTAACTAAATTTGTTTTTGTAATTCTAGAACACTTATTCGAACATCAAGTGTATTCAAATCTTGACTAGCAAAATTTGGCTTTTCTTTCATATTGGTATTTGTTTGTGTGGATGTAATAATCGAACGACAAGACGTTCGTACGCCTGCTTCTTCTTTTTCTGCTTTTGGGGTACCGTAATTAGGCTTACTTTATTTGGGTTATTATGTGCGACATTGCGCGCCATTTCACTTGACTGTGTGCCAAAAGGTGATTTTGGTCAATTGCCTTGTGTTAGATGCCGTGTCCTTGACACTAGGCCAGGTCAGCAATGAAATAGCAGCAACTTCTGAGACAAAGATAATCATAATAATGACAGCGAATGCTAATAATATGCATTGCGTATACGCCACGTTGCCACTTGAAAGCACGCGCTCTGCGTTATTCATAAATAGAAAGATAAAACTGTCGCACGGCTTGTCAAAGACGGGCATAAAATTTAAACTAACAGCCATAAAGCGCAAGTTGCCAGGCTGCCACCATGTTGAGAATTCGAAAATATGAAGCAATCAAATAGACAATAGATGGGTAGCACCCAAAAGGAGTCTCCAGGAAGGAATCGCAGACGCAGTCAGACAGCAAAGCCAAAGAAATGCAATCAAAGCGAAAAGTAATCTCGGCGATAAGTGCGAAAACGTGTCACAGTTGGTGAAGTTGCAAAGGGGTTATGCTTGTGTGTAGGACACCCCCCAGGAGAAAGAAAACAGAGAAAAGCGCAGATGCGCGACAGTCAATACGGCAATATAATAATTCTGTTGAGTTTTGTACTTTTGCTTTGTTGTTGATGACAAAATGGCGACATGATATGAAAATATTATGCTACAGATGCAAGAAGTTGGGCGACTTTTGCTTAGCCCGGGCAACAGTTGCGCTTCCAGGTGTTTTGATTTGGCGCAAAACTTGAACAGGTGTTTGTTTTTGTTTCCATTGTTGTTGTTGCGCGTTTGTTTGTGTTGGTATGTGACACGTAGTGGCAGATTGCTTAACATGCAAAACTTTATATTTAAAACTATTTTGTTAAGCCGACAAAAAAAGGCGAGTAAGTATAAAAATGTGCGGAGAATCTCAAGCAAAAGTTTGCCATCTACTTACGCACACAAACAAGCACGCACAACGAGTTACATGTGTGTAAAATGCCATTTCCGCCACACACACACACACACACACACACACACACACACACACACAGACACACACATACTTTTGCCAAACACTTCTGAAAGTGACTCAAATTTCCATAATGTCTGCCATGAAAATGCGATCGATTTTCGTGTAGCAGCAGAAGAAAAAAAAGTCAAAGAAATGAGGAGATGGAAAAACGCTAATGCTCTGGGCGAGGGCGAGGGCGTTGGGCGTGGCCACTGACTGCCACTACATGTGTTTTTCCTCAGAGCCAGACGAAACGAGAGTCAAAACCAAAACCGTGCTGCTCAAGTGGGCGACAGCATCAAATAAAATAAATATATACAGAGAAATTCTGAGAAATTCGGAGAAAAGAAAAACTAGACGGCGAAATGTGAGTGCGGCCAATTTGTTAAGTTTGAGTTCAGTTAAGCTGAGCATAGATAAACCGCAGAGCAATTTTTGGCCCAAAATTACAACGCGACTTTAGAGGCCAAGTTGGCCAACGGGAAGAGAGACATTTACATAAAAACGCTTTTAATGTTGGCCAAAAAAAAAGCGTGTTTAACAGCTGAAAGGATTCAAATGTCTGCAATCAAATGTAATCGTAACCTCATACACGTGCTTTTACTGCATACATTTCAAACAGTGCTGACTTTATGTGCACCGGAAAAAAAAAGTAGAGATAAAGTTTAGTTTAATGTCAGCTGTTTAATTTGCTGTTAAAGCTAAATATGCCTGAAGCTACAACTATTTATGATCGTAAACTGTCGAATTTAACTTTAGCCATGAAAATAACTAACATAAATGTCAAGTTTTTAGTAGAGTAACAAATGGTTTGTTACATTAGTTTGGAACATTTAAAAAGCTGTGACGTTTACTTGAAAAGGTCGTATCCCATAGTTTCGCAGATAGAGCGTCTACTGTGATCGAATTGAAAAGTGATTTTAAAATGTGCGAAATTTCATGTCAAAATAGTGTTTTAGATGCGCTTCCTTTTGTGAGTTGCTAAAAGTGAATTTTGCTATTTTTACTATGTTTGAATCTATTGAACCAAGAATTTGCACACATCACGTCAAGCAGGTCAAAGAAGTGGTGCTTGAAAATCGTCGATTGTCTATTAGAGACGTCGCTAATAGCTTAGACCTATCGTGGTATGCGATTTTGTCAAGTCAAATCGCGATTGATACCAAAAACACTTAATAACTTCGACGTGAAGATGCTTTCTGGCTATCAGAACGTAATGAAATCCATCATAACTAAAGTTGAGACTTGGACTTAAGCATACGAACCAAAAACAGCAGATCCATTCAGCGAATTTCATCAAAGTTAAGGCACAACGTACAAAAACAGATCAAAGCCGGTCAAATTTCAAGGTGATGTTGACAGTTTTCCTTGATTATCGTAGTGTGATGCATTTTGAATATATTCCGCCGGACACCCGCCACCGACCCACTTGTCGATATGTTATTTTAACAGCCACGGTATCTTGAGGGCAGCATTGTTTCATGCCTTACGTTAATTTTGGTCACGTTCGAATCAATTTTTTTTTTCGTTTTCCTTGGAACTTATATTACTTCAATGATGAACTTTGCTCACGTTCGTCAGCACGCAAATAGCTGTTGAACAAATGTGGGATTAGAGCAAACTATCTCTTAGTTTATGTATCTAAAATGTGTATAATTTCTAGATGTATCGATTAAAAAACGCATTTTACTTTTAAAGGTTCCAAAATGGTATACATGAAATAATTAATGATTCAGATGTTCATATCATTTACCATTACTTCGATTGAATTTTATTGCTAGTTCATTGTAACATTTTCTCCTATATAATTTTCCATCACCTAATTCTGTTTCATTTCCGAATTGTCGTAGAAACTGCGTAGTCATTGCGACAAATCGAAATCTAGGCATGTTTTACTCTGATGAGTGTTGGCAACCCTATTCAATTCAAAGAAGCAACTGAAATTGTTTGTTAAAAATTGATGATAAACTTAAAAAATCGCCTACCTGCAAAAATCGACTTTGTAACGTTTTCTTTTTTTTTTGTGCACGTGTATGTGTGTGCATGCGTGAGTGTGTGTAAATTTCAACTGTGACAAGATGCTGGCTGATTGCTCGCCATTTCAAGCCACTGACAAGCGGAAGTACAGCCACACCAAAATGAAGATTGATGACTTTTAAGCATTTGCCGTTAGCTGTCTGTCGTCTGTCGTCCGCTGCCAGCTCATGCTTTCTGCCACTTTACACTTTATGTCAGCCGCTTTTCTGGGTTGCCTTTTTTTTTGTGGCACATTCTTTTTTTTTAGAACCTAATAAGCCCCGTAAATTGCGTAAAAGTGTTGAAACGTGTTTGGAAATTTGAAATAAATTTGCATTTAATATGCTAAGCGCAAGATTACTTTCAGTTTAAGTATGGTCGCTGCCTCACATTCAGTTTAGGATTGAGTTGGTTGTGGCGCTTGCCGCATTGATAGACACATTAGATGGCTGGTAGTATATGTATATTGTCGGGCGGTCAACTCAAATAAAATTTACAACGCAACAAAATCTGATGACACATTCAGAGCGGCAACAACAACAACGGCCTAGTCAGAAGCTGTTGGACAGTTATGACAAAATCCGAGGCAACATAAATAATGGAAAGAAGCGTCAGTCAGCCGTCGCCAACGCTCGGAAAATACTCTAAGCTGAAAAACTGTGAGCGGGTCAGTCTGCTCCATTCATGCATGTGTGCTTTTGGCCTTTGGCATACAATCAAAAAAAAAAAAAAAAACGCGCGCCCCCCAACAACTTTGGTATGAGTTAAAGCCAACATGAGTTGAGCACTAGCTGGAAAAGCGGAGCAAAAACCCATTAGCAGTGAAATTTTGGATGTGTAGAACAAGGGCCACAGCCCTATCGGCTCATATAAGCTAACTGACATATTGACACACACATGCATATATAGATACAGCAGCTGCAGAGAGTTAAATGTTGAGCAAACGGAAGAGGAAACGGAAGCGGCACGCAATGACAGCTCAACACATGCAGCGGCATGTGCCAATATGCGTGTGTGTGTGTGTGTGCGTGTGTGTGAGTGTGTTGTAAAACATTTTATAGGCAAATCGATTTTTGTCTAAAGTGCCACAAACACGCACAACAACAGCAACTAGAGCGATAACAATAACAAGCACTTCCACAACAATAACAATAATGCGACACTGAGCTGACCACAGTGAGTAGCGGTTCGAGGGTGGTCGCCTTTAGAGGGGCACGCTACACTGACCAATACATAGCACAACAACTGCCACTTTGACCCTGGTCGGCACTGCCACAAGCGTTAATAGGGCCTTTGTCGCAGTCGGCGTCGCCGCTGCTGCCATTAAGTTATCTACTCAATTTCATCTTGTCGCTTGGCATTCACTAGGCAAAGACGAACTTTGCGGCACATCAAAGTCAAGCAAATGCCCGCAGGTTACAGTTAATAATTCACCGAGCAGTCAGTGCAATAAACGTGCCACCTTTCCGCTTCTAAAAGGCACTTTTGTTTGGCTAAGTATTAGCCTTGTTGCAACTTTTAGTAGCAATGGCAGCTTTAATTAATGAGCTTCATTTGTAGATTGATGTGCTGCAATTAGGTGCACACACACACACACACACACACACACACATAAAGCACTTAACGCATTGATTCTGATTAAGTGAGCCAGTCTGTGCTGTCGCTTTAAAGCCGCTTAAGCAACTTGGCTTAAAGGCAACGACTAAGTGTTAGCATATGTTTGTATATGTGTATTTATGCGCTATTACTATGTGCGCTCAGCAGCAGGAGCAGCATGTCAATCATGGCAAGCAAATGCCACAAATGACCCTGTACAGTCCAGGGTCCTCCTATACAGACTCAGTAGCAGACACGGACTCAGACGCAGCGTTGGCGGCGACATTCATTAAAATGCCAAAGCAGAGCAGTCAGTCAGTCGGTGAGTCAGTGGCAAAAGCAATTCGAAAAAATGGCAGACAGTCATCAGAACTATGTTCATGTCCAGCCAGTCAGTCGGCAAGTCAGAGAGTCAGCGAGAAGTTGAAAACCAACCCACTGATTTGCTGAGTCTCATATTTGCCTTGCTTTACACACATATAATACTCTTTTTATGGTTAAAGCTACTAAGAGCTTGTTGAAGAGCTTGCAACGTATACAAATTGAACAGTGTTGCAAAAAGTTGATTCTACACTAATCGCTTTCGTCACCATTCCAACCGTTCAACTGGCGTCGCTAACACATTGTCTAAGAGCTTGTAACAAAGGGTGATTCTATGCTAATCGCTTTCGTCACTATTCCAACTGACCAACTGGTAACGCTAATACATTGTCGAAGAGCTTGTAACGTATCCAAATTGAATAGTATTGCAAAAAGTTGATTCTATACTAATCGCTTTCGTCAGATTTCCAACCGAGCTTGTAACGTATACATATGTTCGTAAGATCGAAGTTCCTGCTAATCCTAGCCCACATACTGATTTGAGCAATAGTATTCATGGAGAGAGGCTTGCAACGGTTACAAAGTGAATCTTTAATTTATTTTTACCAACGTTGTTACCTAACTAAACCAAGGTTCCCCCGTGTGGTAAGCGGGTTAGAGAATACCACCTCAGCAGGTCAAAGCTTGTCGTATGAGGCAACTAGTGTTGTGCGTAGGGTTTGGGACCCACCACTTAAAACCACAATTCCAATGAAAGAATGTATTTACATCAGGCTGTAACCCGATAACGGGTTGTTATGGCCAGTTAAGAAGAATAATAAACCAAGGTTTTAGTTCAAAGTTAAACTGCGTTCATTGTCTGATTCAATTTCACTCAATATATCTAGTTTCAAAATGGTGTGGCTCAAAACCAGTTGGCAGCACTGTTTTGAACCTGGTAAAACTTGCATTAACTGCCCAAACCAGAGTATAACTAGTAAATGTTTTTGCTTTGAGTTTCAGCATTTTCATACACACAAATATTTAAAAATTGTATTGTAACTCATGAATAAAACGCATTTTCACTTAATTGGATTTAAATGTTTAATTTAATTGAAATTCTTGCTTTCATTTTGGCCTAATTATGCTTTTTCATATGTAACAATTAGCTTTAATTAATGCGAACAACAATTCATTCGAAGCGTCAATTTTAATGTCGTTGTGGTTTCGGAACTATGAATGGTTTTTCGCACATATAAAAAGACACTAAAAGATAATATGGAAGGTTTTTAGCGTTAATGGAAATACGTTTTTTCATTCATTTTCTCCAATTTGAATAAATTTAAGACTTAATTTAACACTCTATATAACTCTATTAAGTATAATTTCAGTACCGTGTCTGGCATGAGGGTTTGCTTCTCAGGGCCAAATCACGCCTCAGGGCATGTTTCGGGTACAGTTTTCTTGGACCTCTGCTGTACACTTTGTACACTGCTGAGTTGCCAAATTCGATGATAACCACATTTGCTGATTGACATAGTCTTTGCGTCCAGCTCGGCTTGCCCCAAGTAAGCAGCGGTGAATTTGGCAAGTGGTTCCGCAGTTGGAATATTTCACACAATAGCACTTTATGAGCTCTACGACAACATTGACATAGTCAAGTGAATTAAGATCCAGGGGCTCCGCTGTCTAGGTCAAGCTTTGCGTATGGATGAAGAAGTTTTAGCTCTTTCAAGCCAAAATGTTACTAGTTTCTTTTAAGGAAAGAAAGCTATCAGTGCCAAATTAGCTATCAAAAGGTCCAAATTAAAAGTTTTCGATATCAGACAGCTTATTTTTGATACTAATTCGCGGAGAAAACCGCTGAAGTTTACTTTATGCTCTTCAAATTAACGCAAGAACTTAGAACTGCGTTATAGACGCAAATCAAATCAATATTTTCCTGGAAAATATCAACTTTTAGCCAGAGTTGAACAATAATTGGATTACACATTTCGCATTACTTTTGTAAAGACACATTTCCGCATACATAAAGAGCATTAAAGCTTCGGCAGCCACAACCCAACTTTTCCTGCTTACTTTTTAATGAAGGCTATGACAATGCCTCAAGTGGTTGTGAGGCGACGGAGAATATCATTGTCCGCTCATGTAGTGCTTTAGTATGTATGCAGTATGTGTCTTACGGTCTTGCTCAAGTATAGATACCGTCTTGCTGTCGCTGTGTCCTGTGTCTTGGGCATGTCCTTGGTGCCAATGCCTTGCAGTCAACTGTGCTCGGCAGACAGTCAACTGCAATCGAATCTCTTGATAATGAGTTTGATTTGCGGCACTGCATTGATTGCTCTTGGCAATGTGACGGTAGCTGCGGTGGCGCCTCCGGTTTCAGGGGCTTCTCTGGCGAGTCAACTTCAATGTAATTAAAGTAATTTCATTGGCAGCATTCCAAAGCAAACATTTTAAAGCCTTTTTCAAGGCTGCTGTTGCCATTGTTACCTATGTTTAATGAGAAAAGTTTGTGCTATTTTATTTTATGCGTAATTAAGGGGTTGCCAACTGTTGTGGGTTATCTGGACCGAGACAGCAATTTATAGGCAATTATTTTGTAGGCAGCACAAAAGTAGGCAGTACAAATTGAAAATGACTTGTGGCGTGGCAATCGAAGGACATAAATCGTTGGCAAATTAGCAAAGAACTAATGTAATAATGCTGAAGAGCTTGGAATGCTATGTTGTAGGATCAAGGATATAGCATCGAATTGTAAGAGCAATAAACGCAAATACAAATACATTTGTGGCAATATCAATAACTTAATTAAGATAAATGCGAATTGTATTTAGTCATAGAGCAATGCACACACACAGACGTAGAGCTATACACACTCACACACACGTTCCGGTTGTACCATAGCTAACAAACGGTTATGACATTTGGGCGGAAATCCGTTGATTCCGTTGGTCCCTAGGCATTGCCAATGTGCTGTAGTGTTCCGACGCTTGGCAGGGGCTGCAGCTTTACTGGGTTTTTGCTCGAATTATGGCCAAGCGTGCTCTGTTTGTTTATTTGCTGGTAACAACGCACACACATGTTCACATAATTAGACCCACACACACGCACAATTAGTTTATTCTAACGTAGCTTATATGCGCACCATATATGTTTGCATATGGGCGTGCTCCTGGTCATATATGCTTCTTTTTTCTACACTCAAAAAAAGAAATCAGTTTTCTGAGCTTGAATCAATCATTAGCGGTGTCAAAAGCTCGTCAAGTACGAGTTTTTCTAAATTTATGTATTTTTATTTATACAAAGATCAAGGGCATAGAAAGCCTGCTAACCGATGTAAACGAAGAAGAAGAGGAAGGGGAAGAGGCATAGGAAGAAAAAGATGAATATGAAGTAGAATAGGAAAGGGAAAGGGAGGCGGAGTAAAAGTGGAATTGGATGTGGAAGGGAAAGTCGAAGTAGAAGTGGAAGCGGAAGAGGAAACGGAAGAGGAAGTAGAAGTGGTAGTAGAAGTAGAAGCAACTTTAAATTCAAGTAAACCCACACTAACACAAATTTGCACACAAATTGTATTCTAGTGAGAATCATTTGACTTAAAGTAGATATAGAAGTACAAGCAAAAGGTTAAATAGAGAAATATGATCTACATCGAGAAGGAAAGCGGGTTGCCGTGCGGAGCGAGTCAAGTACAAAATTTCAAGTTTTAGTCACGTTTTAATCTGAGCGAGCTTGATTTAAGAAAAGAAGTGGGCTCAATTTGATAACAAAAAAGCCAGCTTAGCTATTATATAAATAGGTTAAGGAAAAATTTGTGGATCCCTTCTTCACCAACTATATGGAAAGAAATATGTTTGAAACTTATATCATTGTGTAGGGAATTTTCATAAGAAGTGCAGAATATAATTTTTATTCATATATTTGCTATATCATGGGTCAAATAATTAAAATAAAATTTATGTTGAGATCATCAACATTTTCTCAGTTGCTATTGGCATTACTCTCGCAAAAGCAGTGCGCGACGGCCTGAGCTAGCACTTCGGCTGTACCTGTGTACATATCCGACAAAGTTTAGAAAAACATGGCTATTTCATATATATTTGTGGCTCCCAGCTCAGTTGATTATATAAATCATAGGGAGACAGAGAAATCTAAAATGCTAAATGATTTTGAATGAAAAAAATTTGCAGTCGGGATCCGACTGCGGGGTTAGCACTAGTTGTACTCAATTTAAAGCCAAAATTTCTCTTGCCAGAAGATGCTTGATATGAGCATTGAGCTGTTTACTAAATTTGATCTTTCGCAAGCGTTCTCTCTTCAAATTTCACACTCATTTGAAAGATATCACTTTCATCCATACTTTTGTTGTAAAAAGGGAGAGAGAGTTGGGCTCATTATAAGTACTTTTAGTGTGATTTTTACTAGAGACAAGTATTTTATGCTTATGCTTTTTTTTTATCAGTGTAGCTTAACATATCCAAAAGTGCAAAATGTATAATTAGTTAATTGCGGTTTTGCTTGTGTTTTAGTTATTAATTAGGCGCGTTTATATGTTAGTTTATGTTTGGGCTTTATTTAGTTAAGGTTTTTTTGTTTATTAAATGTGCCCAGCTCGTAAATGGAAATTAATGGCAAAAAAGATACTCGCATATTTATGCATGACTACCCTGACAAGCAGATGTTCACACAGACAGACACAGCCTGCGGCAGGATGTGATATTATCGCCATGTCACTGAATTTCACAGATTGCAGGTGCAGTTTTCCTTTACAAGGCTTTATTCTGGCTCATTTTCACCACATAGAACTATCACATAAACCCACAAACATCCAAATTTGCACAAAAATACTTGCACAAATACAAATAAGTGTATATGTATGCTTCGGCGAGTAAACAATGCAAGTCGGAGTTTTATTCTAGTGTGAATTATTTGACTTGAACTTTGCTCTTCACACACAGTTTCTATTTACACTTAAACTTGGGGTCTCTGGATTTTGTTATGACCTATGTATGGATAAGTTCATGTTAGCTAAGTTTTCCACAAAATTTGTAGCATAACAAGTTAAGCACTTAATGTGTCGAACTGTATTTTTATTATAGTATAAAAACTGTGGCTTTTAACGTGTACACAATATGATTGAGGCCACAAAATTTCGTCTACTACTGAGCGAAGATTCTTTGCCCTACCGTTCTCAATAGGTTGGCCTTTATGAGTTTGCCTTTAGGCCTGGTCAATTGATAATTAACCAATTTGTCATTCAACACGTCAATAAGCATGCCAGAGTTTACCACTATGACCGCGTGTGGATTTGCATGATTATGTATCTCTTTTTCTTTCTGACATTTGTACCATGTAACAGCCCATATTTGCTCATATACATATACATTCTTTGACATCATCGCCTTAGAATGAGAAGCAGTTATCGCAGCATTTAGTCAAATTAAAATGGTATGAAAACGAGCACAAGACAAAGTATCACTTATCTACAATCTGACAAATGCGGCGAATTTTATACAAAGTCGATAAAGCAAATTACTTTGTCTACTTGAGTGCTAGCATTAAGACAGAAAACAATGTCAGCCTTGAGATACATTTATCTCATCAGGCAATTAAAGACCCGAACCCTCTCATGACAAACTAAAAATTTGGTTTAGAAGTCTCCCAATATGCCCGATTCTGCTCTATGGGTCTATTTTATGAACTTCGTGAACATCACTTCCAATATCGGATAATAAAAATATGTGCAAGTAGAGCTTTGTAATCTCTAAGATACTATCGAGGGGCTTTCATATTCTAGACCAGCCTTTCTGCTCCTAACTGACCATAACAATCAGCTACCAGGTAACGGTCTGTTGTAGAGCACTCCTAGCCTCTGCTAAGCACGTGCCTGCCAAGGAACAGATTCAGCATGACCTCCAGAACTTGGCAGTATGGACATCCGGGCTACCAGATCACACCAACCTTTTTAAAGACAATGTGGAAGAGACCGTCTTGTTGCAGGGTCTCCGTACCCACATCGCACTTTCTGTTACAGCTGTAGAGAATGATTTGCAGAAGGGAAAGACTACTAAAAATTAAAATTTTCCTGTTTTCAAAGCATATAGTTGTGAAAAACTTTTCTGAAAGTATTAACAATATCCAAGAAAAATATCTTCTCTCGAAAACTCTTTGAGGCACACATTTTTGAACGCCATTGTCTCGAAATAGTATTTTTCGATTTTTTAAATACCGTTTAATCTTAAATTTCCGAATTCTATACAGCACCTTAATCTATTTTGTGAGCGAGATTTTAATTCGTAGGTTAATTACTATTGTTTTCGGACGTTAAAAGTAATTTATGTAGCTTTGCTATCCAGAGAAGATCTGTGCTCACGATCAAGGTAACATTTTATTCCGTAGGTGCACACAAGGCAAAAGGGACTTGAGTAGAGAGAATCTCTTGTAAGCGAATTGCAACCCAGCAAACTTTCGATACGTCGCATATCTTTTCAAACTAATTGTAGCCCAAAACCAAAACTGTGAATCACCAGAAATAACTTAAATGAGCATTGAATATTTTTGACACATTTTTTTTAAAGATTTCAAAATCTTTATGCTAAAACCGTATAAGCGATTTCGAAAATTTGTTTTTGCAAAATTTGATGTTATACAACACTTTTTTTCGAAATTAAAGATTTCCCTTGATCGCTTTTCGTGAGTTATGCATGTATGTAAGTGCTCTTGAGCGCTTTGTGTTGACCAAAGTTTACCTTAAAAATATATTATGAAGAGTATGCTAAATTCGACAAAATAACGAGCGTTTAACTTTCTCGTTTAAGTTGCATTTGTCTGTTTGTGAATTATTTGACTTGCGCTTGGGGTTTTGCACAGTTTCTTTATCTATTGACATTACTTACTTGATTTTTTCCCATATCTCCTCGCCGAAATGTTTGAGCACCAGCAGCTCCAAGGCATAGTTGACAAAGCCATACTGAAAGCAACCAATAAAGAAAGACAGTTGAAATTGATTGCTTAAGTGTGCGTCTGTGTATGTGTGCAGTACAATAAAAGAGATTTGTAGTTAAAGAGTTTACGAGTGAAAAAGTAACACCAAATGGACGAATTTATGGACGCTTTTAGCTAAACTTTTCTATACGGCATTTTAATTATACAGCTCAACATTAATTGGTCTTGATTGAGCATGAAAAGCGCATTAAACAAAAAGATAGCGGGAAAGTGAGGGAGCTCATTCAGCATACTGATTGAGATAAATTTGAAATATGCGAAATCAATAACGGTTGCGCATTTTTGTTACTTTCAAATGTATCGAAAAGCAATCAATTTGATTTGTTAAGCGAAATCAAACCAAAGTACTCACACACACACACAAGCGCGCATACATACAAAACGAGTGTGTGTGTGTGTGTGTGTGTGTGTGTGTGTGTGTGTGTGTGTGTGTGTGTGTGTGTGTATGTGTGTGTAAGAAGCAGCTACACAAGTTTTGCTGGCTTGTGAGCAAGGCACAATCAATCGTTTCCGTCGGAAGTAATACCAAACAAGCAAAATACTCGAAATATATTTACATACATTACGCATACGTCTAGTCAGCCAGTGAAAACAGACTGGGCGCAGCTGCGTTACGGTTTCTTTTACTCGCTAAGTGTGTGTGTGTGTGTGTGTGAGTGTGTGTGTGTGTGTGTGTGTATTTGCTGTCTGATGAAGATGTATCTAACCGATATTTGATGTTTATTGCCTTTGTTGCTCATATTGAAATGCTAAAATAACAGCAATCTATATGAAGAGCTGACAAAGCTGCGCCTTGGGCAGAGCCAAAAAACAAATTGCAAATATCGCAATCATTAAATCAACATTTTCCTTTATGTCAATATGCATGAAAACTTCACTCGCTTGTCATTAAGTTACACAAAATGTCTTTTATCATTTCCTTGAATTACACATTATCTGCACATATGCATACATATATATATGCAAATTACGCTAATTAGCTGTGGCGCCGCCTCTAACCAAAAGTAGCATACCAATATTTTAATGACTTACCATTTTTACAGCGTATTAGTTGCTTTTCCAGCTGCTTCAATTAAAACTTTGTATTCGTTTTTAGGTTAGTTTAATTTGTTATTTTTTCACTTTAGCGCTATAAATGCACATTTCTCAACTTCACATACAAGCATTTAGTTTGGCATTTTACTTATCACTTATTTAGTTTAGCATAAAATGTAATTAAGTTTAGCTCTATAGAATAAAATTTCTTGGTAAAAGCATTCACAAATTTAAGCTTAAAATAATATGTCGGCAGAGTTCGTTGGCAGCTGCTAAAAAGTGAATTTGGCTTCCTTTTCGCTGCTAATGTACAGCGAAAAGCCGCCAAGTGACTGAATAATTCATGAATTCGCAATTTCAAATCGACTTTTTGTTGTTTCTCACTTTTTGTGTTTTATGTTTCGTATTTAGAATTCGCAAAAATTCGGCAAAGAAAGTGCAACTTGGCACTATGTAAAATAAGATTTTTAATCACGGTTTTCAATGAATCAGCAAATGGCTCTCTAGCAATGACGTCATCTTGAAAAAAAGGTTAAAAGATGAAAATCACGTGAAAACAGAAAAACTCTTATATTCAAAGTAAACTTTTTGATCGAATTTCTACTTTATCCGTGTTTTTACATTTGGTACTATGCGACAGACAGCATTCGGCAAACGTTCTGCCATTCGAACACTGTTCGGATTGAAATTATCATTACTCTGCCTACTGAATGCCGAACAGTTGCCGAATAATCGGTTCAACTGTTCTACAAAGTTGTTAGTCTTACGAAATGATAAATGACGTCACCACCGAGGGGAAGGGAAGAGTTCATCAATTTGTGACTTTTTGTGACGATGGGGAAGAGGGTGTTCCAAAAACGTGACGTCACCAACAAACTGTTAATAAAATTTGAAAAAATCTATATGTTTTTATGCAATGTTAACATTTCTTTCGAATACATACATATCTATCAAAGATCTTGCATCAAATGTTAAATTATTGACTCTTCAAATATCTTCCATTCGTTTCTAGGAATGTTCACTGATGTTTTTTGGTTGCACGGTTTGTGACGTCACATTAAAGGAAGGGAAGGTTGTCTAAATGTGACTATTTGTGACAAGGAGGGAGTGATGGTCACTTATGAACAGCCCCTTTGTAGTTTTGCAATCTATTAGATTGGAAAGTTATTATTATTTCATTCAATATTCGGTAATATTCGGCCGCAAGCCGTAAAAAGTCCAAATCCATTATTCGCTTAAAAGCTGTCTATTCAGGAGTGTGTTTTTTTGGTATGCGAGATATTGCTCCACACCGAACTTGAATCAAAAAGCTATTTAGTCGGAAATATCTTTGAGTGCATGAAAAATTTAATAACCAAGCACCTGATAGTCGGAATTTTTAAGAAAGTTGAACTGAAACTTTTGGGCAATACCGTCTAGACACTCCCCTGACTATGTCCAAAAAGACTAAACATAAATAGTTACCAAACAATTATCACCCAAACATTTATTTTACAAAAAATTCGACTTTAAAGCTATTGTTATTCGGCAACATTTTCGAAATAAACTGCAACTTTCAAACCAAAACAAACAACAAAAATTTTTGGCTCTCCGTAACACATTTGCATCTCAAAGCCCCACAGGAAATGCCCTCCTGCCATGAGCCACGCTACAGTTAACTCAAAACTCGTCAAAGTGGCCTAAAAGTATGCAAGGTTTTTTGTAGGCGCGTGCAAGAAATCCATGTTGCCAGCAAAAGTGCAAAAGTTAAAAGCCATTTTTAATGGCATTTGCCGTAGTTGGCAGTTGGCGTCTGTATTAACCCTAGCCAGGCATATGTTGCATGCCACATGCAACACGTGCAACACTGGCAAGGATACACACAAAAACGAAGAAAACCTGAAACTGAAAATATGGCACATCGCACAACACACATCAACTGGGTCACAATAAATGCGTGCACAGGAAAACAAAAATGGAGTAAAATGGCAAGAAAGAAAAAAAATGGCGTCGAGGGTTTGACGAAGCGCAACAACAACAAGCGCTTACAAAGGATGCATAACGCTGGCAAAAGTGGTTAATTACACACACAAACGAGCCAAAAGCGTATGCATTCGTGTGTAAATGTGTGTGTGTGTGTGTGTGTGTGTGTGTGTGTGTGTGTGAGAGCTTGAAATTTATGCGCCACAACTAGTGCATGACTATTAACACGCTACACGCCAAGTTGAGGGCAAGGGTTAAGAGTTTCGTTATGGCTTCGGGGTCTAATCTGGCTGAAACTTTTTTATTGCACTTCCTTGAGGCAGTCATCTTCAGTTGGCCCTTTGGCACTGTGTGGCAACATGCTGATCACTTAAATGTTAAACATGAGCGGGAATTGAAACAAATTTTTATATGCAAGAACATTTAGAGGTTTTTGGAGCAGAATATAATTCGTTCTTATAGTAAAGGTATACGGTTTTTCTTTTTGAAATGTCATCTGTAACTGTTTTTGTGGGTAGGCTCAACATTCGTTTGCACAACTAATGTTTGGTGACGACTTTTATAAATATGCAAAAAAGTTGTTTTGGCACCCCTGTAATATGATGGGCTCTGCGAAGGTATTGAGTAAATAAATTGCTACTGTTAACAGCTATTTTCTTGACAAAACGATGGTCAGTGTGATACGTACAATAAAAATTATGAAACGCTTGGTCGTAATAGTCTGCTTGTCTCAAGAAGTTTGCGTCTGGGTGTAGTAGGTGAACTGCACAATTATTGGATGGGTGCGTCGATCGATCTAGCAGCTCCAAAAACTATGGGGCAGAGGTCGCAAATAAACGTCAACTTTTTCGGCGTGTCTGCAAAAACCAGTAATTGCAGGACACAATGAATAGAGGAGACGGTAAAAACTCATGCAGCTCGGTTTATTACACAAAATGCTCAACCGAAAACATTTTGTTTCGGTTTCTATTCGCTCATGTTTTTCCAGGACCACTTCGATGATAAAGAACTGGCAAAAGATCATTTGTGTACACGCTTTACTTGAGAGCTTGTTTGCCTGCGTAAGCGTCTAAAACAACCCTTGTTGAAAGTAAACATATTTGAGGGTAAGACCTTTTTGCCTTTCCGTTTGATCTGTTCGATCTTTTAAGAACGCATACTTTGTGTGCGCCTGACCAAATGTTTTCCGTTATATTTTCTATATAAAAATACGCTAAGCAAAAATTCAGTGTTCTAGCGATTTCTTCGTAATAACGCAACATTTTGAGGTGAAACCTATACCGTTCCAAATTAAAATATTCTTTGCTGTTTACCTTTCGTTTTAGGCAGGTAAAAATTGGTTTCAAAGTACTAAATGTACTTTTTCCCTTAAAAAAAAAACAACAAACTAGATTTTAGACACAAAGTCGTCGAATGTCGCTGTATATTATATAAATATACTAAGCGAAAATGCAGTGTGGTACCGATTACTTCGCAATAACGCAACGTGTTCAGATAAAACCTATGCCATTCGAAAGATAAATTGCTTATGGGTTGCAGAATATAAGTTTTTCGTGGATACGTTGCGTTTTGGTAAAATAAGAGTTGATTTGAAGTACAAAATGTACTGCATAAGTTAGAAAAAGAAACAACAACAAGATACTATGTACCAACAAGCGTTGTTATTTTGTATTCCTTTTTTTCTTCTATTCATAATCAGGTTTTATGAGAGAGTGTATATGAAAAAAACTCTTGAGTTTAAATATTGGCTAAAGAACATACAGCTCATATTTCAGTCACATTCAAATATAAATCCACCAGACCAATAAAATGTAGACAAAAAGTTGGAATTATCTACATAATTTCACCTTGAACAATCAACGAAAATCAAAACTTCTCTTCTTCATTATGATTGTTATCGTTCTTCAAAAGCATACCTTAAAAACGAATAACATTGATCGATTTGCCAAATGAAGTCAGTAGAGTTTTCCTAGTGTCAATTAGTCAGTTAGTACAAAAGTCTTGTTCTGCCATATTTGCAAGAAAAGGAATGCTGCACTTGTGCAGTGATGTTTCAATGTATTCCTAGTTACTTTCGATCTACGAAGCAGTTTGACACTTTCGTCTACAATCCCTCTTCACAACCCTTTCACAATTTGCGCTTTCAGTATTCCAACTTGAACGAAATAAGCAGGTCTCATTGGCTATTGTTGCTAACCTCAACTTTAACTCTAGTAGCTTCTTCATGCTTCCAACATTTTTTTTGTTCCTGTTTTTAAGTGATTTGTGCTTAACAAACAAACGCAACCTGAATAAGTTCAATGAGTTCTAAGTTAAATGCCCTGAGCTTTGCTACGTATACTTAATATACATACATCACATGCCAAAAAGATTATGTTGTGGCAACTTTTACATGCGGCGTATACGCAATATCCATCAAAAGTACAGCAAAGTTATTAATACATGCTTTGGGGCTATGTTTTAGGTATGTTATCTTCTGTTGTTACTAAGTGTTTTTTTTCATTTTTGTGGTTATCTTACTTTGGCATATCCAAAAGCATAAGTTAAACAAAGTAATATAAGTTATAACCATAATATTTGTTGTGGAATTGTGGCATTCAATTTCCATTAAATTTTGTTTAAATTCGCATAAATTAGAGCAGCATTCTTAATTTCGTATTAATTTCATATGCGAAAATATACGCATGAAGTTATAAGAATATAACGAGCAACGAGATAAGCTTTTTTGTGGAGTTTTACACAATTCAAACTAAAACTAACTATTTCTTAACTATAAATGATGGATTTTGAACTGGAATAAGGCTAGAAAGGTATTCATCTTATGTTTAGCTTGAGGTTGCCAACATTTTTTACCTTTCAAAAGGGTTGTTAAACCTGAAGGGTTTGAGTTACTTTGGCAAACTCAATATACACTCATGAGAAAATAGCATACATTTTAGCCAGCATTTTTTAAAGCATTCCAGTGAAAATCGATTTTCTTATTGTCTTTAAAGCTATGTGTTTGTTCTGGTTGCTGTTTTGCCCATTAGCAAAGGTGTGTGGAAAGGTGTGCCGCAACGGACTTGCTTCATTTCAAGCCTTACACACATATAAATACATATACAATTTGTGCATGTTTGTGTATGTATGTATATGTGAGACCGCCATTGTGTCAGTTTGGCTGACATTTTGTCCCTTTTTGGCATATGCCCGCGCATTTCCGCTTATCGCTTATCGCTGTCACTCGGCTTGGTCTCATTGTTTATTTTGCTTTCGGTTTTATTTGCTGTTGGGCGATTATATTGCGTATAAATCAGGAAAATTCAGAAATCTTTTTGCTTGCCAATGACCTGAGCACGGTTCAAGCAGCAACTCAGACGTTTAGTCGCAAAGTCAGTACTGCTGGCGTCGTAGCCCAATGCGCCACATTGATTTCAAGGATTTGTTGTTTTTTGTGGGGCATTGGGGAAAGGCGTTGAGCAGAATGAGCACGCTTCCAATTCAGCGCATTTTAATTACGTGCAACATTTGGCATTTGAGAGCGAGAAAGGTACTTGGTGTTTGCCAAAACAAAGCACTAATTTGTCAGCTGTTAAGTAAAGCAATTACTGTCGTGTCAATAGCGTAATACATGCAATGGCGTTTTGAGCCTGTTACTTCATTATAATGACAACGAAATGGCGGAGCCACAAAACGGTTAAGTGAATGTAACCATGTAATGTGCATATCAGTTTGTTTGCTCGTTGCGGCCAAATTGTCTATCAATTTAGCGCTAAACTGACAACAACTGAATGAATAACGCGACATCATTAGACGGCACGGCAGCAAAGGGCTACAATTGCTACGCACAAATTGGTCAAAAGGACATTCGAGTTGAGTTGCCTGGACACATTTATCAAAAATAATGAGCAAAAACAGAAGGGCAGTAAATTGCCGGGCACACGCAAGTTCCGGCAAATGTCTTTTTTTGACACATTGTGCTAAAATTGTATCTTTTCGGGTCTAACTTTGTGCAGCACGAAAAAAATCAGAATTTCTTGCACTCCGCACACAAAAAAAAAAAAAAAGAAACAAATTGAAGCGCGCAAAAGTATGCTTTAAATTTATGACTTAATGTTGCCAAGCGACAGACATGTTTATTCTTGTTACTTGAAGCTATTCATTTGTTCTTAATGCTAAAAAATGCAAAAGTTTTCGATTGAAATATTTTGACTGCCTTGCTTTATGAGCTTGTAATGATTTATTTTGATTTTGATTTACTTTCACTTAAGTTTCACTACAAACACGCCACTTTCACTTGCTGGTTCACGATGTCCATACGTGTATGTGTGTGTGTGTGTGTGTGTGTGTGTGTGCGTACGAATGAATGCGTCTGAGTGTGTGTGCCGACTATCGAATGATAACAAAACACGCGCGTTCTCCGCTAACTTTTCGCCTCGCACAAAGTGTACAATACGCTTGGAAGAGCCGTCTACGACTGAGGACCCGATGCTCCGTGCACGTTGTATTAAACAGCGTGAAGTCAGGACATTTCTGTTTTGTACGCTGACTGGCTGGCTTCGCCGTGCCTTGCCCACTCAGCTGTCCGTTGTTGCTGGTCGGCGGCCAACCTGAGCGCATGCGCAAGTATCAACTGCGCTCTCGCTTAACAGCAAGCGCCACTCTCATTTGCTATGTTAAGTTAACAGACTGTTAAGCAAGATTTTATTAGCAGACAAACTTGAATTCAAATTATCAAATATCAGTTTGATTGACAGCTTAAGGCAGAAACATAAAACAACCGAATGTTAGTGTAGGTCCAGAACTGACACATATCTCTGGAAGCTTTGGCCATAGGCTTCCTTTGCATAACTCTTAAGAAATATGTCTATGACTTGCTTTTATGGCAGATTTGCATAACTCTCAAAAATATTTCTGGCATATCAACAGTTTGCTGTTTTTGGGTTAAAATTCACATTTACAGTAAGACTGTCACGTCTAACAAGGTGTTTGAGTTATCCGCCGATTATAAACTATTCATAAGGCGCCCTTTACACGAAGCGAGATTTTCAAGCAACACCGTGTGATTTGTTACTTGCACCGTTTGATGGCACGGTAATAACGCCCACCTGCAACCCTATGTGAGCGAGATTTTTTAACTTTCTCTCTTCAAAATCTCGCTTCGTGCAACAACAGCCTAAATGTTTTGTCTTGTTGCTTATTTTAGCTGCTTTTTTGAACGGAAAGAAAGTTTTTCCGTAGCTATAATTTATAATTAAGTAATGAGAGGTTATTTGCGTAAAAGTTAAATATATAATAAGCGAGTATGTAAAAAACATTTAAAAAAAAGATAATTTTTCGGAGTTGACAAAGACTTAACAGATTCTTATGGGCATAACTGAGTAAACTTACTTTTAGAAAGAAGACTGACAATTGAATATGAAATATCATGTTAGTTTTTGGAAAGCTGAGAGTCATGTCCGAAGTAATTTGCTGCGTAGAATCCGAATCTGGGTTTAGAATTGGCCCATCAAGCCAGGATTTTGTGATATTTGAGGTTATGTATCCGAAAAACGGGTTTTTTCACCTACCTTTGAGGTTATGTACAGGGTGCAAACAGTTTTTGTGGTCTGTCACTCCAGTTACATCATTTAGTGCCTCTCGTACCCTGTAATTTAGGAATTCAATTACGATTTTTTTCCCAAACTTATGGCTTTTCGAAGTTACGAAGTATATTACTTTATTATATTATCTCGAAATCCTGACGTGATGGGCCAATTCCATATTTCAGAACTAGCTTAATTTAATTCTCATTCAGAATATTTACACTTTTCAAACGCTTGAAACAATTTTCGACCACATTATGTCACTCCTAATGAGGTACCTCCAAAACATGTGTTTTCTCGCAATTTTGTCTAGACCTGCATAAAATGTGGGTGCCAAATCACGACTTTACTCATTAATCCGTTGTGTTGTGTGCTGAAAAAGTTGCCTGTGTGAACCGATGTGTGAGAGCTTGCATTGTTGAGATTTAGAATGATACTGATTTTGACGGTCGGTTTGTCCTTTTTCTAAGAAAACTTCTAATAACCAAACGCTTTTATACCATTGATGTATGGTTTTTGGCGACTATTTGCTTTGAAATTCTTCATTCGCAAAAATTCATTGTCGATGTAAGATTTATCGCCGGCTACAATGGTATAAATATCTTAAGAGCAAGGGTCGGCGACGCCAGCAGAGACGTCGGCAGAATTTCATTCATTGCAATGGTATTCGCATGCATGTGCTCACGCACGGTTTCTCAGTTCCTATTGGAAACTCTCAATGGTCAGAATTTATGATGCTGCATTAATATTTGTGCGCTAGCAGAGAAAACTTGTCAATATGTTTCCTGTATGTATACGAAAATTTCGGAGTTGCCAGTGCCAGTTGCCGACTCTTGCTTTAGAGGCTAGAGGTTTAGTGTAAAATGTCTAAGCAACAATCGATACCAGACTCCTTTTGGGCGATTGTCAAATTATACTATATCTAACGCGATCAACTCTTTTTGATGGCTTAATTTGTATGCAATATTGAATGTATAATGGTGAATCTTATGTCCAGGAATGCCTGGTGCCTCAAACACACAGTATGACGATCTTACACAAGGAACAAACAGGCTTTCAATAGTTCATCGATGCGATTCTGTTGAGATAAATGACGTCGAAAGATGACTTCCAAAAAAACAAGAAGCGTTCGTGTGTCAACATGTTCTGGATATTTTTCTTGAAAACATACCAAACTTCAATGGGCGTAAGTAAGCAATTTTCCTCAACATAGTTTTTCGCCCGGAACAGTATTAATCACACATCAGCTCATAATATGAAAAATACGAATCGGTTATAAATTTACGTTCAAGAGGAGTGTTCGCAAGAAAATACACACAAATACAAATATTCGTTATAGAAATTCAACGAATTCCCTTTGAAGCTGCACTTAAAAGAAATGAACTACTTTTAACAAATAAAAATAATATTAATAATAACTAACTTGCAATTAAATAGTATTTATAATTAACAGCGACTAAACATTTTTTGCGCTGTTCGCACAATCGCTCACTGTTAAAAGCTTTTAGAAAGCTCTCCAAAACGTGAAGGCCGCTACTGACACACAGATGGCGCTACAGTGCGTCTGTTTAAATATATGATAGATTCAAGAGTTTTAAATTGTTTTAGCGAAATACCAGAACTTATATTACAATGAAATTAATATAGAGTTTGTTGTATTATTTTTCTTACCTGCTATTAATTTTCTGTCTTTTTTATACAATTTTGTTTGCTTATTTATGAACAGAATTATATTAACTTTTGCTTCGGCAATAACATACACATAATTTATCCACAACAATGGGCATATAACTAAGTAGATATAGATTTTCGGACAGAGAAGTACCATAAATATTTTAGCAGCATTGTTAACAAGACTCGTGTTGTTTTTGTTGCCGATTTCTAGGCGTTGTGGCAAATAAATGATATCAACTTGCATTACAATTGTCGTTATATACAGTAATTGAAATTGAATGGCAGCAACTGAGACGTGAGCAGACAAGACACAACAAGCACAAGCATGCACAGCTAGATAAATAAATGTGGCCAAAAATAACTAAAGGCGGCTTTTCCAAGGCATTAAATTCCTACGAGTTCGCAAGCAGTTTGGCATATTTTGCATATTTTTAGTAGGTCTATTAAACCTATTATTATTATCTTTTAATTGTATCTTATGTGCATATAATTTAATGATATAATGTCTATTATTATTTCAGCTGCTGCAGCTGCTGCTGCATCAATTAAGCGGTTTGTGCGCTTTGCTGCATTTAATGAGCCTGCACTTTGTGCTTTTAATTTCACCTTTATTAAACAGAAAGTGAACAAAGGTTAAAAGGTAGAAAGACAATGCACGATAAATGTCAACATGTCGGCGACAGCGCAGAGCAACGGGAAAGCCAGTGTTGCCATTGACAAGGTGTTAAGACATGGCGGACCCTAAGGGCACAGAGGGCACAGAGGATGGACAGCTGTCCACAGCAATGGCGGGACAATCAAAATCACCGCGAGCTTCGCATCATGCAAAAGAGAACCAAAGAAACGGCAAAAAAAAACTTGGGTTCTGGCATATTGTGACTGAGAAATGGGCCATGAGTAAACTCTCGGTGTTGACTGTAGCTGAGTTTTGGCTTCTAATCAACTTCACCTGAAGCGCACAATTTGGCATTTCTGCTTGGACTACGCCCAGAGTTGCAGACAAAGGCCGCTAGACACTGGCAATGCCAAGCGATTTCAATAGAGACACTGATATGACAACGAGAATTAAGCTTGACGGGTTTTATTTTTTTTCGCTAAATGCAGCAGAATTAAAGGTATTCCCAGTTTGGTACTTTCTATAATAAACAAACAAAACTGTGCAACAAAAATAACAAAATTTGTTGTTTCATGCCTTAAAATCCCAAAAAAAGAATACAAAAAAGTTTCTGTATATAATCTAAATATAGTTAGGTATCAAAATCTTGGGCTCAAAGTCTCAAATTGCATCATAATTATGGTTTTTACTCCCTAATGCCTTATATTTCTTTGGCGCCATAGCAATTTTGGACCAAAATGAACGAATCAGAAGTACGTTTTACGATTCGAAAATTAGTTTTTCTGGTAATGGTAAAAATGATTGAGCATGCTGAAATGAAACATCTGTTTTATGTGGAGAGCTGAACCAGCTTAAAAGTTTATCTATCTTCTATATATATACATATATGTATATAAATTAAGCCTCAAAAAGTGATGTGCTCGCTAAACTTGAAAACGCGTGGACCGATTTCAACCAAATTTGTCGAGAAAAGTGTGTGTTTAGCTGGCAAAAAATACCGCCCTGTTTTCGGTGTCCCAGTATCTTATATATAAATATTTCTGTAAGAGGTCCTGGGCGGACTGAGTGCCTACCCCGGCTGGAAAATAGCATCTTTCCACTTTCGCATCATTCATGTATGTCGGACAATCTTGACATTTGCTTTCGTTATATTAAGTATGTTTGTATTAGTCGGTGATTGCCGGTCAGCGGTCAGCAGCAGCTTAAACAGTAATAATGGAATAAGTATATGGTGCGATAACTATGAGCAGTTGCCTCTTTTTAGTTGCCGCACGCTCAGTTAGTTACCAGCATAAATCACCATTTTGGATTCATTTACTCTCACGCGCTCTCGCTCTAAAAATCCGTTTCAACGACAGCGGCAACCGTAAGAAGAAGAGTTGACGCACCTTATACTTATTCCATTATGAAAACAGTGTTGTTCAGAAAGAGAACACACAAAATGTGTCATTGTATTGGTTCAGCATCACCCACCGCAGTCTAAACATAATTTAAAGTCAAAGCAAACCACAATAAATCAATGTGTAAGACAAATAAAAATAGTGCATAGTCTCAATTTTGGAGAGAGTTATGAAAAAGTATATCCCCTTTAGCTTTAATAACTTTTTGACGACGTCTTTTAACTAAGCCCACTAATTTATAAAGGGTTTGTAGGGATATCTCGTTCCAAATGAAAGTGACAACACAAATTGTTTCTTTACGGATTTTATACAAAGAAGCAATTCGTTTACGTTTCAGAAGAGAGAACTACGATAACATTTAAGTCTGGACACTGAGGTTACCAGTAAAGAGTTTTTACACCATCGCCCTTCAAAAATTTGGTTATCATCTTGATGATTATCCAATCAGCCCGTTTCCGGAAGAGAAAGCTTTATTGTTTAGGATATACAAGTATTGAGCTTGGGTAATCATGCTGCCCCATTGTACGCAATGCATCCCCAGCCTTACAAAAATCGTTTGTTTTGATGAATTGTACTGAAAGGAGCATTTGATGCATGGAACGAAGCTCCAAAAATCTTTTGGCTTGTGTTAATGTTTCTTTGCGAAAGCCAATCTCTTAAGCTTGTTCGCCTTTCGTATGTAAGGTATCTTTTTTTTTGTATGTCCTCAAACTAGTTGGATTCTTGGCCGTCTCATTCCATTGATCTTCCGCAGATTGTGGCTATAGATGAATATTTTTTTTAAGTTCCCGCAGAAGGATGTTATCTTCAGTGAGCGTTGTTTTGCGTTTTTCGTTTTCCCATGGTTTCCAATAATCTCATATCATATTATTATTATAATAAAACATCAATAAAATCAAAATAGTAAAGTACAATAAAACCAAGATATGCTCGCTCTTGGCTCAAAAGCTCAGCTCAATGTAAACAACACTTAACACCTTGGCTTTATACCATCATGATCTTGCCACAATTGGCATATGCAGCTTTTGGTATATGGAATCATTATGGTCTGTTGCAGTTAGTTTTTAGGGAATCATTATGATGTGCTCATGACAGCATCTCCTTGAGTATCTTAGTTTATTAGGCTTATTATTTAAATGGACTTTCCAACTTCTTCTAAGTACATTCCGAAACTAACAAGGGCATTTTTGCATAGTGTACTTCACGGTTCAAGGAACTGCAGTAGCTGTTTCTTTGAACACAGAATGCCAACAATTGGACAATGTTAAAGAGAACAAACTAAAACAAAAGGCAGAGGAAAAGTGCACTACGATAATCACATCACACTTGAGTAAATAAATTCCTGAAGTGGAACCAAGTTATCGATGCACTTTGGCTAGCCACAAGGATGTTCTCTAACAAAGCGACTCTGTAAGAACCTTGATACTCATTATATGCTACGTCTCTGTCTCTGTAACTACTGTTTACTCATCTGCACAGAAACATACTTTCAATGCAATTTCAGCTGATGACAAACATCAAGAAAAGTTTTTCATAAATATGTAACTTGCTTTCGTAGCATGCCAGTTTTTCATGTATTTATTTGAAAAAGAAAATTACCACAACTATGTGTTGAACTTTTTATGTCTAGGCAGCCAGCAGCAATTTCAATATTTAATCAACTATCAGCAGCAGGCCAGCAATCAATGAAACATTTCACAGCATTCAATCAATCAGGCTGCCAACTGAACAAACACTACCAATGTTGGCCTCGATGGCCGGAGACATCCTGCAGAGCAATGCACAGCAGCCATTTTGTTTTCAAGTTGGTATCTGTGACGTAGAAATCGTTGATATTCGGTAATTAGCTTTGCATTTTCTGGTGAAATCAGCATGATTGTTCAAATCGAATAGGACTTTCTGCTTGGTTGCACTGTATATTGTGCGTACACAAAGTTTATATTGTCTTTGTTCTAATCGTTCAGTTATGTGTGTCCTTAAAGTCCTTTTGTTTTTGCTTTGTATGTCTCTTTTCGGCAATAAGTGAAAGCGAATGAGCGCATATCCCTATTAAAGGCAAAACTGGAATCTTGTGCAGAAAAGCTCATGATCTTCTTGAAAAAAACTCACTCACAATATCAACAAAAGAAGATTTGCGAGTTTCTTGTGCCTGAAGGTGGGCAAATCTGAATCTTTATAAATTTCAAAAAGTATAAGAAATAAGGATAACTTAACGAAAAAATGAGTTTTTATAAGTCGAGCATCCCTGGAATGCATTTTTTATACCTTATTTTGGTGGTCGGTCAAGGAAGTGCTTACTCTTATCGAATCGGATCGTGCGTATTAAAACCACATTACTGCCAGCACAAAGGTTTTAAAGCGGTAAGCAACTCACTTCTTAATTTATTTTGTGTGGGTCGTGAAACAAACACAATCCGCATAATCCAAGTCACTTAATTTTTGGTTCAACCTCCATTACAGACCTGACGGCACTTCAGTGTTTGTGTGTGCCAGAAGGCTATCGAGAACAATCCCGAATAGGAGTGGTAAGGGAACGCAGCCTTGGCGTACGCGCACGTTTATCTTGAATTTAGAGCTGTTTTCCCCTTAAAACGTACAGTTAGCAGTGCATCATCATACATATGGCACACTATATCTTCGCAAAGAACCCCATATTTTGTTCCTGAATAGTGTATTAAACGCTCGTTCAAAATCAACGAAGAGTAGATATAACGGTGATCTTAACTCAACCGACAGCTCTATGATAATATGGAGTGTGTTTATGTTGTCTAAACAGGAGCGGTTTGGTCTGAAGCCATTTTGATCACTCCTTAGTTGCGTAGGATGGGGGAGATTCTGTTCAAGATGACAAATGCCACAACTTTAAGCATAGAGTTGAGCAAGGTGATGCCCTGCCAGTTTTTACACTGGCTAATGTCACCTTTTTGGGAATAGTGATACTAACTCCCTCTTTCCAGTGATCTGGTATGAAGAAGTCGTACGTAAAAGTTTAGCTGGAAGGTCGTCGGGCCCTGGACATTTATTGATTTTCAATTTATCTATTAAATATATATATTGAAATCTCTTCTATGGAAGGTGCATCAGTTAAGATACTTTTATTGTGGTTTCCGTTTTGCTAAATGGTGCTGAAGCATGGGTGATGGTGCCCTTGGAGTCTTTGAGCGGAACGTATTGGAAAAGACAAACGCATTCGATGGTAAAACGAATCTATGAGCTATACGACTAGGTCATGTTGTGCGTTTGGAAGATGAAACTCCTGCAAGAAAGGTCTTTAATGAGCCTGTTGAAGGAAGGCGACGAAGGGACAGGCTTCGACTTCATTGAAAGGACCAGGAAGAGAGCGTACTAACTACCTTTGGTATAACGTTAACGGATTGTTATGGCTAGTCTAGCAGACAAGAGATTAGAAAAGTGAAATTTCGTTAGAGTTTATAGGAGGATATAAATATGTGTACCACACTTTTCACGAAAAATTGTGGCAACTCATAGAAACAAAGGAAAAGTGCATCGTAACACACTTGAGTAAATAAGTTCCTAAAGTGGAACGAAGTTGTCACTTTAGCTAGCCAAAAGCCCTACGACCACCAAAGACCCTTGGCCCTCATACCGTCTGTTGTAGTAAGTTTGCATTATTGTCCCGCAAGTGCAGTCATATTGTTTACTTATACACATACATACAAATTTATTGCACAATATTTCAATGCAATTTCAGCTGATGACAAACATCAAGAAGAGTTTTTCACAAATATGTAACTTGCATTCGAAGCATGCCAGTTTTTCATCATTTTATTTGAAACGAAAATTACCACAACTTTGAGTGGTACTTTTTATTATATCTAGACAGCCAGCCGCAATTTCAATATTTAATCAGCTATCAGCAGCAGGCCAGCAATCAATGAAACATTTCACAGCATTCAATCAATCAAGCTGCCAACTGAACAAACACAATAAGTGTTGGCCACGTTGGGAGAAGCATCGTGCAGAGCAATGCACATCCGCCATTTTGTTTTCAAGTTGTGAAGAGCTCCGCACAAAACGCTGTAATATAGTAATTAGCCTTACATTTTCGAAGCGAAATGAGCATGACTTAAGCGGCAATTTACAAATCGACCAACTTAGTCTATTGAAAAAGGAACTTTTCCTTTAAGGACTTTCTGCACGGTTGCACTGATTAAATATTGTAGGCACACCAAGTTTTCCTTGTCTTTGAACAAATTGTTCATGTGTGTATGTGCTGAAGTCCTTTATTTAGTCCTTTTGTTTTTCATTGTATGTCTCTATTCGACATACTATAGAAAGTATCTTTAGTGAGCACTGAAATCTTATGAAATTTTAAGCAAAGTTGCATTCTTTTTCGTTATATTACCAAATAAATAAGTGCATTATATATGTAAAATATGGTCTGCCACGCCTCCTCTAGGGCTTAACTTTAGGAATATGTTCTTTCTTTTTTTTGAATATTTTAATTAAGCTCTTAAGGTTGCAGAGATCGAACCGGTTGACTTATTGACTTATTGTTTATGCAATGTTCCACTCACTTTATAAGTTTTACTCAAAAACTGTTGTTGCTCTGCTGCTGACTCACATTACGATACGTTATTTTGATATAAAGTCAACATAAAGAGTGAAAGAGAGAAGTCACGTCATGTATGTAGAACAATCGACAACAACACAACATTAAATTTATGCTAACGAAGTTGTTGCTCTTCTACTGCAGCTCTTCCAAAACGCTCAAAACTTTTAGCTTGTCGAGGAGAAATCAATAACTGGTGACCAATTTTAAAGTAAGAGTAAAATTGCATTTGTTGCAACTGAAAGCAGCAGCAGAAGCTCAAAGGTCAAACAATTCCAATGATTTATAAATAAGACAACTGCAGTTGCCAATTAAGGTCAAATGAATAGAGGCAGCAATTAATCTCTTAAAATAGAAATATTCATATGTATCGTATGGAAGATAAGCATTTTTACTACATGCTGTATTTGATTATACCCTATAAACGTAGTGTCAAGATTTGTGCAATATATGTGACAGAAAGAAGAAGCTCCGACCGAGCAGAAGTTCCTTTTGACTGTCTGTCTCGCAGGCCATACGAACTGGGGACACCAAAGATAACCAAGAAGCTATCGAATCAAATCGAAATGTTCAGTAGCAATAGACGAGCCATGTCCGTCTGTCGGTCTGTGAGTGTTCTCGCATCGGAGACTTTTTTTGTTAGAGCAAAAATAAATTTACCAAAAGATGCGCAATTATGTCGATATCTTAACCACTTCCCCCGTGAAAGAATAGTGGGGCTTACAGCCTGACCATACAAGCTTACGAATTGAAACTTGGCACAGTTATGCACACTATTACTGTTCATGTGCAGTGTACAAATTTAAAGTTATAGATAGGATTATGTGTTAAAGTTAGACCCCTCCTCCTATAAACTGCAATGACATTTTACTTATTACATGACATGTTATAAGCTAAATCTTCTAAATTTGCTATGTAGACTAAATGATAGGCTTAAATACCTAAATTTCGTCCTTACCCCGCAACACATCGGTACAAACAATTGCACAGCTATTTTATTAGCAGAGGAAAAATGTGTACAGAATATCCCAATGTCTGCATCACATTTTTTCACGTTAAAAAATATCAAACTTAACGATGCAAATTGCAGATTTGTCCCAAAGCCTAGAATCTGAAACTTATTTCGGATACGGTTAAGATTACGGCAGTACCGGTTTATTTATTTATTTCGCTTTTCTTTTTTCTATAATATCGGTTTCGTTTCACCATTATGTGTCTATATAAAAACCAAAGAGCAAAAAGTAATAGAGTGGAATCCTGCACAGTAAATAAAATCAAAATTGTGGCGGAAAAGCGATCATTTAAACGACAGTGTACGTATGATGCTGCTTGTGTTGCCACATCTTTTACACCGACTCGCTCGTTGCCAAAATTGATTGAGATAAAGAGCAAAAACTAGGCACTATGCACTCTCTTGGGAATGGTCGACTATATGGCTTTCATGACAACAACAGCACCAAAAGAGTACTACAAAAAAGAAAGAAATGGGAGCGAGAAACAGATTGTGTTGTCTTGTGTTTAACTTTTTAAGGCAGCAGCAGAACCATCGGCTACGTTATTTTTATGCGGTCCATGCATACAGCAATATAAGCTTAAGGAATTCTCTATTACATGCATTTCAAATTTTGAAAATATCTTTAGTCCTTCGAAAATTATGAATGTTGCCGATAAGAAGTCAGATGGCACCACTGTGCAGCGTAGATGAAAATGATTCACAGAATGACGGAATGTAAAGCACAACAGGAAAAAATGTGTAAGCTTGCAAAGGAAAAAAACCGAAACCATACCGGTTTAAATATATCGGTTTCAATGCGGTTATTTCGGAAAAAATAAAATGTATTTCGGTTACGGTTTTGGATAACGGTTACGGTTACGATAACCGTTTGAATCCCTGCTTTCATTTAAGGAGTTGGAAATTCGAAATGTTGATAAGGTTGTAATATTAGTTGTTACATTAATTATGTTAATATATAAAGCTCTAACACTGGTGAAAAGAGAAGAGCGAAAAAGGTTACAGAGTATTTCGCTGACGAGCACCGACTTTCACTTTCAACAAAAACGCGAGAAAACTAACGCACGACACCTTCTACTTGAATTCGAACATCGACTTGGCAAGAGCGAGGTGTAACTTAAGAGTGACTTATGTTAACCGCTACAAACTTTATATCAGTCTTAATCGATTTGCAGAGAACACTAACGCTCTGACCAGAATTTTGATTCCGCAAGTGACGAAGTAACATAACATAACATAACTTTGACATATGTGCCAAATCTATGTACACATACACAGAGAAAAATAATCAAGTACATTGTACTCAAAGTGAGCACATTCGTGCACAAAAGCCGTGCAAGTACATAAAATCTCATGATAAGTACAAAATTCTCATATTGAGTACAAATTTAAGAGTGCAAATACTCAAATCAAGTTGTTTTTTTACATTTTTGATAATTTTTTGTACTCTTGCGTGGATCAGAGGTTAAGCAGCTTGCACACAGGAGGACCCAGACGTAGCAGTTGAAAATTTTTGGAAAAAGTTAAATTCTGTTTGTAGTATGTTGCGTTGGTTGTTGTAATTATTTTAAATTTTTTTTTCTTATGGTTTTTTTATTATCTGTTTGTTTTATTTATCATATTTTTCTATAAGTAGTTCAAGTATTTTCTGAAAATGTGTACTCAAAAATGCTTGTTCGCATATTGAGTACGCGGCTACTCATTTTGAGAATGTCGTTTTTCTCTCTGTGTATATATCTTATGTACAATATGCTGATACTATATATACACTATAAACATTATAAGATTGCAGACCACAAATAAATATCTGAGATGTGCTGACAGCCAAGTGAGCAGCGTGTGCTGTAGATCTTCAAGTGGCTTAAAACTTCAAGAAGTGCTCGCTCTTGGTTGTCTCTGAGTAATTCAGCACTACTTAGTATTCACGTGTTTTTCTATATTATTATAATTTCATTGTTGTAGTGTTTTTTATTATTGTAATTGACTTATGTTAGATTGTCTGTATTTGAATGTTGGCAGTTAGCTTAAATTTATACATTTCGATGCGATGTATTGTTTTGTTTGACGTGCATTAGCTACTGATCGACGACTCGAGCCTCGGGCTTAGACTTGAGCTTCTTTTGTTCTATGGAAGCAATGGCTACTACTTGGCGGCATGTACTCTAGAGGTGCTCCAACTTGCCTGCCAATTGCTGACAGCAGCTGAGGAAACTATGCATTGAAAAACACTGTGCTACATGCACTAGGGCTATGATATATCTTTTAGTTCACATTTTTGCTGTTTTTGCAAAGATGTCTGATGCTGTTACACCCGAGAAGCCATTCGTTATTAAATGGCAAGCACAAGCTGATGACGATTGGAAAGATCAGGTCTTTACTCAGGATCTTCAACTACAATAATCTGATGACGAGCCGCTGCAACGCAAAGATCCGTCAAACGTATTAGCGTATTCCGGATACGTGTTAATTTTGAATCGCTGCACAATAAATTGATGTTTTTTTGCAGATGATCAGGGTACGGTCGTCAAACGTATGAATTTATATAAAGAAAAAGTGATTCTTTTCTTCGTGAATTATAGATTACACATATAATCTTTTTTGTTGTTTAACTTTCGTAGTAGCTGCTAAAGAAACGAAATTCTTGTTGTGTAGTGCAACTATTATAACTATTGGAAAGGTACAAATTCGATTCGTCTCATTTTACGGATTTTGCTTAGATAAGCGCATGAGTGAAACATTTAATAATGGCTGTATTTATTTTAAGTTTAAGCATGTATAAGCATTTATTATACACTGGAAATCAGTGAGGTTTCGATGTTTATGCACTTAAAGGTAGATCCTCAGTTGATCGCGGTTCATAAGAAACTCTAGTCGCAATCGCGGCAAATTGTATTTGATGTTTTTTGCTTTAAAATGAAATTGCAAATCTTTTTATGCTTGAGTGTTATTGTGGTGAGCGCCCATGTGCGGGTAGTCGATCCAGAAAAGTTGACCACAACTGAAAATACACATTTAAATCCAATACTGAATCGTCGCAACTATTCCATGCCCTGGGTAGTCAGAGAGCCACACCCTGAGCAATTGCCAGAGCCACTTTCTCAGTCAATCGAATATGCAAGATGTGCTGATCTCTGCTTTGAACACTATGCATCTAGTTCTTGTGCTGATAGCTCTGGTATAATTGTACCAAGTCCTTTGAAAGAATGCAGCCATCGTTACTGCGAGGCGGTAAATGTATCCCATTACTATGAGTTGCGCCGACCTGATGGCAGTATACTATTGGAGCCGCATTGGAATTACTTTGAGCGCACCTATATTAACCAATTGGCCACCATGCGTGATCCGTGTCTGTATGAGAATGGCTTGCCAGTGACGCGTCAATGTCTGGGACAGTCGTTCTGGCAGCTACTTCCGCCATCTGTCGAATGCCGAAAACCAGCGCCAAAACAGCTAGAGCTTAACCAGGAGTTGCAGTTTTTACACAATGAAATACTTATGAACAAATACCAGCTAAACAAAACTGAGAGCAAAACCCAAGTACTAACTCAATTGCGCAACTTGTTGAAGCAACCGCACCGGAAACTGCTTCCAGCTGATGTGATCACAACCGAGCAAATAATACAAAAGCTGACAAATGAGCAGGAGGATGCAGCGATTAGCTCGGATTTGATGAGTGTTTTCAGCGGCTTAATGGACACCGATCGTAATGTGCTGCGTGTAGCCGCTGTGCTGAATACCACCAATTCTCTGCTGCAGCAATTTGAGGAGTACATGGATGAGCTGTCCCAGCTACTGGTGCAGCAAGAGAAATGTGGCACAAACTTGACTCAAAGAGCAACAAAAAACGACTCGGACGTGGAGAGCGCAGACTATACTAATATGGGCGTACAGGCGGAGATTACCAACACACTGAGTGTGTTCTTTGTGAATCCCAAGTGCAGCAATATTACAGGCATAGCCATATACGGCACTGCAGGCACTGGACGTCTGCAATCAAGCAGTGGCTTCTGGTTCCGCTTCCTGAGTGCCCATGAGCCAGTGTCACTACTCAAGTTAGAGAAAAACCTAGAAGTGGCTGCCTTTTTGCCAGCCGAACTATTGAGTTCAATGCTTGCCAAAGGTTTTGACTATTTGGTCTTAAAGGTCTATGCACATGATGCACTGTTTGTGGAGATGGCAGACGAACTTAAACGAAGACCGCGCAGCAAAGTTCTGTCGATTTCTATACCTGGCTTTACAGGTAAATGTTTAACCCCATAGAAATAATAACAATCATATTTAGTGCACAAGTCTTACAGGCTCATTGCCACATCCGTTGCCCTTTCTGCTGGCCAACGAGAATCATAGAAAGCCGCTTGCACATGGCACTGAATTGGGCACCGGCTGCGGTTACTGGAACTACTCGACTTGGCTTAGCGATGGTGTCTCCACTAAAAATTACACCGACATGCTGCATGATCCTGTAATCAGCTGCTATGCGAATCATTTGACGTCTTTTACCTACCTGGTTGGGGGCAGCTTTACCCAGCAGCTACTAAAAGATATCAAATTGGTACCAGCCGAGTTCATACACGAGCGTGTTCTGAACTACATAACGCTTGTGGGTTATTGTCTTTCGCTTCTGGGTTTGCTCGGTATTTGGCTAACAGCAGCACTATTGAAGAACTGGCGCCAACAGTCCTCCACCAAGATTCTGCTGAATTTCTGCCTGGCGCTGACATTCCAATTGGTTATCTACGGACTTGTAGACACTGGCATTTCAGTGCAGTCCATGGGCTATATGTGGTGTTCTGTGCAAGGAGCACTGCTGCAATACTCGGTGTTGGTAGTCTTCAGTTGGATGCTGGTCATTGCACGGCTGCAGTTCCAGCGTTACGTAACAGTGATTGGAGTGCAACAACCTAAGCATTATATAATCAAAGCGGCGTTTATAGCTTGGCTATTGCCTTGTTTGCCCACAGTGTCTCTGCTGCTACTTGATCCGGATTCCTTTCAACCAAATGATGAGCTCTTGTTGGCTGAGCAGGCCGTATGCTATCCTTCTGGAAAAGGTTTGGCCTATGGCGTTGTGTTGCCCATTGGAATAATTACTACCGTCAACATGGTCATCGTTTTTTGTATATTTTATAACGTTTGGCATGCACAGCATGAAAACCGTAAACAAATCTTTCAACGTTTACGTCTCTTTGTCTTGTTATTCTTTCTACTTGGTCTATCTTGGTTCTTTGGTTTGCTTAGCTATATGCATTACGGATTAGTGTTTTCGTATTTGTTTTGTCTTACGGCCACACTACAAGGATTCGTGCTGTTTCTTTACTTTGTAGCGCTAAAAAAGGCACTTAGAAATTATTGGCTTTCGTTATTGACGGGCACCAGTTTACTCAATAGGAGTTCCACCAAGTCGTCAAATGCACAAACACTAACATTTTCAAGCTCCCAGACTAGAACAACATTCAACACGGTCTCGATAAGCCACATCAAGGTGTCCCTATAAGAAACGCTAATATGGTAAATATTTGAAAAGTACAGTGTAAGAAACATACATAGAAACAAGTTATACATATATTTACTACGATTGTATCCACAATATAATGGTATTTCTTAATCTTACTTTATGAATTCTTCGTTTTTTTTGTAGTTTTTGGTGGATTTTTTTTTATGAAAGGGGTTAAAATTTGACAGTGAGATTAACTTCCCAAAATCCCAAAAGGCGTACCGGAAAGGCAAGTCTAAGGAAGTAACAAGGAATACACCCTTTCCTTTTTAAAATGTGATCTCCGAACCAATTACCGAAGCACTTGCAGACCTGGGAGTCTATGACCAATTGTTGAAGCTGATTGTGATATGTCGACTCAGGCCAGGTTGGTAAGTAGAGGTACTCCTCATGGAGCGGTACTATCCCCACCTTCTATAGAACATAGCTGAAGCTGGCTACCGAGAGTTTGCCTATGCGGATGAAGTTGTAATTAGTTTGTCTAAGTTTCCCCAAACACTCTGTTGACAGAGTGATTGGACACCTAAGAGCGGATGGAACACAAATCCGGACAAAACAGACCTTGTTTTCTTCTCAAGGAGTTATAAAATCACAAGACTCATCCCCCGAAAAACTAAATGGTTCCGTCCTTTCCTTCCTTAACCCAAAACCTACGCACAACCCTTTTAAGATCTGGGGTGGCTCTACTGCTCTTGATTGAATCCAGTGTCATTATAAGTCGCCTCATACGACAAGCTTTGACCTGCTGAGGTGGTATTCTCTAATCCACTCACCACACGGGCTTCATCATCACTTTTGAATAAATTGTTTAATAACATATAGTTTTCATGGTCACTTTTCAATAATTTACCTCAGAAAATAAAGAAAGTAAACGAGCGAAAAAAAATTGATGCATTTAGTAAAAAATAAAGTAAAGTCTAGATTCTCTAGAGTCTAAAAAATAATTTTAGAATTAGATTTCTAATTTGACAGTACAAATTGAAGTGGCCAAATTATTTAAGCACAATTTTATAATCATTGCTGCTGCGCCTAGTGGCGGCATCTTACGATTCAAATGTGAATACTACAAAACCGGTTTGTTGACATTTTGCTCCACCGCTTAGTTGCGCCATCTTGCGACACATATGTAAATGCTACAAAACCGGTCGCTTACTTTCATAGCTTGCTAAACTGATACTTTCGCTCAGATTGGTCACTCTAAAACACAAGCTTTAGCTAAGTTTGGCACCATACCTGCAAGCACAGTTTGGCAGCTCTTGAGCTTTGCAACACTAAAGACGCAAACCACAGCGTGTACAGCAACCGCTGGTGCTCAATGCTGCGACCTAGCTTCAAAGTTTAACGTGCATTTTAATTATGTTCGTTTCTAATTTATGTAAATATCAAAACATATGACAAATTGTGAATGTGAATGTTTGTATGTATGTGGCAAAATATTGCCGTTGGTCGCGATGTTAAATTTAATTTTAAGGTTTTTAAATTTAAGTGACGCAACGCCGCTCTATAAAGTCGTAACTCATGGTTGTGTATTTTATGTCGTATATTTACTTAGTTATCAGCAATGTGTAACTCTACGCAAATTAGCTTAAATTAGAATACCGAAAGCTAGGCTTACGGTGAGTTTATAATTAGGTGCTTTTTTTTTGTTTAGTTTGTATGACAACCAAAAAAATTAACCTTTTTGCCACTGGTTGCCACCTTATAACGTAAGCAACATTCCATTGAGCGAACATGTTTCGAGCATTCAAACGATGCCGCCAACAACAAACGCTCAGCGTATTAACAGTAAACGCAACGGTATATACGAACTTCCGGGTATAACATCCTTGCCATCAGGCAGAAAATTCTGCGCATAGTTCTTGGGCGTGGGCGTATTGGGCGGCACGTTCGCACTCAGACTGTTGGGCGTGTGCCTAGCTGCTGTCTGCTGCTTGTCCAGGTATGCTTCCGGCTTGCCTTGCTGCGTAAGCGCACGCCGTGAGAACTGTAATGCCGGAGCGGCACTGGGCGCAGCACTTAAATCCTGCAGTTTGATGTTATCCGACTGCTGAAAACGCTGCAAGTGACCCAATATAATGCGACGCAGCGCTGCCATGGTGCTGGGATTGGCGCCGTTATTGCGCTCCGTGGGCGCATCATAGTGATAAGCCTGGCGACTTCTAGGCGCGCTCTGATGAGGCAAGCTGGCGGCGCAGGCCAAGCTCAGCAGCAAAGACAGCTATTATGGGTTCAAGTCATTAGTTAATGGTACACACAAAATTGTAGTCACAAAACTTACGCAAATCCAAGTCCTATACATGTTTGTTGTAAATTTGGTTCTAACGACAATCGAAACAAGAAACTATTCCGCTCTAGAGCTCATTAGTTCGGCAGCCGCGCAGCAACTGAAGCGCTTAAGTGGCGGCTAAATGAAAACACCGTTGGTACCAGGGGCTGGCTGGCCGGCTGACTGACTGACTAAGCCACGCGAACTCGTTTCCCGCTATTCAAGTTCACGGCCTGGCTATAACCATATAGCCAGATAGAGCTGCTAATGGCATTTGCATTTTCAGCATTTTCGGCCAAGACAAGACGCCAAAACATTCTCCGCTGCTGTTGCGGCTCACTGGGCCGGTTAGTTGGCGGTTTGTCGGCTTTATGTCGCTTTATTTCATAAAAACACTTTTTATTTTTCTGTTCTTTTTTCTTCTTTGGAGATTTTGATTTGGTGTTGGGGTTGCACGTGATTTATGCAAACTAATTTTTTGCCACAGAAGATTTTATGCCCATTGTTGGATATTTGTTATAGTAGCGTTTATCAATGTGGCTAATTCGATCAGCGAGTGTATTTTGCAGTTTATATATCAGAGCCGGATTTAGAATTTCTTTAAGTTTGGGTCACTTTATCTACATGACTCAATTATTCGAACACCTTTCTTTTTGTAGTTGTTCTTTGTAAACTCTCAAAATAAAAAGTTTTTTAATGCAAATTTAAGATTACCTATTGAACAAATCTGGGAATAAGTGGAAAAGGGTAGGCGTTAAATTTCATACAAGAAATGACTAACACCAATCTTCTTGAGTGAACATCTTATCTATCTATATGTAAACACGCTTAGCAAAATTTCAGTGTGGTACCGATTGCTTTCCAATAACGCAACTTTTGTATGTGAAAGCTATACTATTCGTAAGATGGAATGACAGCGGTTTGCCGAATATACATTTCACCTGGATACGTTGCGTTTTGGACAGGTACAAATTGATTTGCTTAATTCACTTAAATGCCCTAAAACGCAAGTTTATTAGGGGTGTGCCAGAAATACATAGACGGTTTTGCCTAAAGTTTAATTTGAAGTTTCTTACAAACTCCGTTGGTCAGATGCTTTCTTGTTAGATTGCCCTTGCTCCCAAAGATATTTCTGGCAAATTGACGAATTGCTTCTTTGTTCGGTATAAAAAGATATCTGGCATAAAGAACGCATCCCTACAGTCTCTGACTTAGGTGACCTTTTTGATTCTAAATTGTGTTTTAATCTCCATATCTTTTCCATTGTAAATAAAGCCAAATGAACTCTTGTCTCTATTAAATGCTGTGCTAAGACACTTAATGTGCCTTATATAACCAAACTTCCCTTTACGGCTCTCGTTTGTCCCTTGCTGGCATACTGCTCTGGTGTGTGGAACCCTCAGCGAAAGCAACTCCTTCTTCTTGCGCTTCGTGAACTCAATGCTTAGAGTATCTTGGAATCAATGAGGACTTCTGACCAAATTCGGCTGTGGATAGGTAACAGTCACACTTTTTTTACTTTTTTATAAAGTTACCTTTAAACTTTTAAGAACTTTTGCAACAGCATTGTTTTTGTCATTTCCTTTCTCTGCTTCTGTACATAATATAAACATTGAATTTGTTTGAGGTTATAAAAACTTCTGTCAATACTTCGCTTTTATTAAACAAGGAAATCTCTTTTGTCCAGATTAGTTTATATCCCGAGTGTAAAACGTTTAGAAAAACTAGATTCTCAAAACTCTTATATTATTATATATACTGGGTGGACCGGAGTTCTGGTGGAACATGGTGAAAACTTATGGATGCCATTCACCAGGGAATGGCCAGGGTGATACTTGTCTGAACCATAATCAAATGGACGCACAACCTTCACGAGAATAGCTGCTCTAATCGCCACCCGGTGTTAGAGTAGGGAGCCAACGTGCGCAGCGAAGCCCTCACTGGGCTCTAAATGGGTTGCGCGTGGGGTTTGGGATCCGCCTCTTAAAAATCTCCCCCAATGGTAAGTAGCAAGAAAACCTTAGATTGTGGTAGACATCGGACAGCAGGCAGCTTGATTTGTGTGAAAGACTCAGTGATGCGCTTTACTATCACAAAGAACAAACGGCGCAGACCTCTGAGATCTACAGTATAAACAACTGCCGCCCCAAGGCCACAACCTATACAGCCTTTTGTGTAATCCAGCACTGTTATATATGTTCCCAAGCGTCACTTTTTCTCACCTTAATTTCAAGTCTAACATGTTGGGAGTTAAGGCGCGGCTATTAGCATCTGATCTGGCTCTTCGTCAGACAGCTCGGCGACCGCTTTTGCAGCTACATAATTATGTAAATTAAACCAATTCTTAAAGATACATCATTTTTTCAAGACAGCAACACTTAATACTAAACGTGCTGGCTTCAGTACAATACCAAACAATATAATACCGAGCTTAAACAATAGCATAATAGAGGCATATTCGACTCATATTAATTTACTTTTAAATGGCCTCAAATTAGCATATGTTATATGTGAAATACAATAGTCGAGCCGCTGCTTTTGGGGCTTATTAAACAACCGTTGTGGCTAATCTTTGTTTGTTTGATGCCACTTTGAAAATTGATAATGGCAGTTGAAATTGATTTTAAATGGCTGTTGCTTTGCGTTTACTACAGGCAGAAATCGAGGTAAAACCAATCAAATGATTGTTTAAGTTGTCACTTAAGTCGCTACATGACGTCTTAACTGAAAGTCCAAAACGTTTGATTGACAATTTGTACAATCTCCCAAGCCATTGATGATTAAGTCGCGCAGCAGAGCTAGTTTTAATCAATGATTTGACTTTGTTTTTATTTTTATGAAGCCAAATTTATATTTAAATAGCGTAGCTTTGTATTGACAGCCAGTTAGACAAGTTATTGATTGTTTGATTTGTTTATTGCATGAACTTGATATGCGCCAATTCGTTTGTAATATAATTAAGTATGTCGCTTGGTTTTATAAACCAGCTACAGCAAACGCTCCTGGTCCTCGCTCTCCAGCTCGCTGCTAAAGGAATCCGTATCCGTAAAATAGTCATCCCGATTGCGGCGACAGCATATACGCTGCATTGGCTCATCACCATCATCATCGCTCCAGTGCTCGAATTCCTCCTTATGATGCTCCAACAGCATTAGCGAGGGAAACAAACTGTCGCAGCCAGCACAGCTGTGGTAGTAGAAAACAAAATGGAAATCAGTGGGTAACGGAAACGGAAATGGCGCGCGACGCCATGACATATAATTAATGCAGAGCTTGGTTTGATTTAAGCTATGGCTCACACCGCCTTTTACGAATTATGTAATTAGAATTTGTGACTACGCAAATGTTTTACCCGCTGCCGCCGCTGCTGCTGCTGCATTACCATTTCGATTTATATGCAAACTAAGTGCCAGCTGGCTGGCTAAGAGCGAGATGACAGGATATAGCCATCTTTGTCACTTGCAAGTGCTGAGAACTGTAAAGCCAGCGACACCATGCCTAATTGCTTTGCATATTTTTAATGCAATTATATATAGATATAACAACAGAAAGCAAGGATTATGATTATTACATACATTCATATGCAGCAAGCTATCAATATGGCGCACATTAAGCCATTATGCACATCCCTAATGCTGTTCTAAGTTCATCATATTGATGAGGGTACTTTCCGGTTCAGCTAACAATCTATCCCGCATATCGTTCAAGAACAGCTAAATACTTATGCACATACACACACATCATAACCAGAGGGAAAGTGATGAGTTAGGCCTCTGTCTAGGTTACTTACCCATAATGCCGCTTCTTTTGCTGATGGGAGGACAGCTGCCGTTGAGTGGTAAATCCTCTGTCACATACATTGCACGTCAGGGATTCGCCTGTTAAAAAAGAGCAGAGAGTTAGAGAAAAGGTCTACACAAAACGTTCAAACCGAATGCTTCCTAATGAGTTTGATGGGCTTTTGAACGAAACCAAATTGAAACAGAACATTTTATTTTATTTGATTTGAGCTATGCCCACAGCTCAACCGGCTACACTGTTCGAAAAGTTACGAAACTCAGAAGTAGCGCCACCAAAAGTAGCACATTGTTTAATCGATCGATCTTCCATTTTGAAAAGCAACGTTTTTCTTTAAGCTTTTCTTAAAGTATGTAGGTTTATATTTTCAAAAATATAAACTAATTGCACTCCCGATGGGTTACGAACTTAACATAGATGCTCATTAAACAACAAAATGCGCTCTTAAGTGTTCGGGTACTGAGTGTGGACCGAAAATTGTTTTTTTTTTTAGACCCATATTTGTTGCCATATAATTGGTGAAAAATGGTGCACAAATCTTCCCTCAGCTTATTTATATCTTAATAGATAGAGAACCACTAAGCCAAATGACTTCATATTTGGACCATATTTTCGTTTGGTGCGCAGGAAGGTTTCTATTTAGTTTGTGTCCGTTAGGTGGTCTATTTTACTTTCATGCTCTTTGGTTTTAGCCCTTGAAGTAAACCTTCAATTTGGCCCTTTTGTTGCTCTTTGTTGAAAGCTTATCAAAAAATCGAATGTTTGTAAAAACAAAGTCAATGGTTGCAACTTGACCGAAATCTATCTATACGCAAAACGTCACTCCTACGACTTTCTTACTGCCAAGCGTTTCTTCTCAAGGTCGGTCGATTGTAGAAAATACTTGCAGATGAAATTTGTAGAAAATTTTACGTTCTACAACACCTATGAAGCCACAAAATAATTTAAAATAACCAGAAACACTGTATTCACAAAAAACCGATTTCCGTGATCTTTTATCTTGAATAACTTGGGATACTGACATGAGATTCATTTTAGCTTTTGAAAAGCCTCATAAAATGCCAAAACAAACATTCTCACCAAGTTTCATGGAATTAGCTTTCAATTCCAAGGACTAAATACTAAGTTACATTCTAACTTTAAGGTTTTTTGCAAACACACGTCAAAATATATTTCTCCTTAGATTGCAGGAGAAAACAAAAATTGGGAAAAGTTTTTTAACTACGCCCAGTGTAACTTTTCATATCGCTCGACTTTGACGTCTGGTAAGCAAGTTATGCTTTGTGCCTTACTCTTGGGTCTCCATTCATTGATTTTACAAAACCTCGAACTTTCTCAGTGTAGCTCGTTTCACGTTGGTTTCACCGGAACGGCTTTCATATATAATGCATGACCTTGTATGAGCTGCAAAGCGATTTGCTTTTCAATCAACTAAAACACCCATTTCCCCGCTAGCTTGCAAACTTACTTACCGTAGAAGTCATCTTCCTCCTCTTCGTCATCACCAGCTCCGGCACCGGCACCACCAAGCGCGTTGGCCAGAGCCAGCTCATGCAACCGTTTCATGTGTTGATTTTTCAGCGAAAACCTTTCGGCAGACTCGTTACCGGTGCAAACATTCAGGTCACACAAATCGCTTGCCGCAAAATTTCCTTGGCCATCAATGGCGGATTCTGTCGCTTTGACGGGAGAGCAGGGCGCGGCTGGGTGATAGTTGTTCCTGATGACTGCTGGGTGTGGCAAGGCGGCATTTCCATTCACATCGAAGTTGTTCGAATCATCAAATGGTTCATCGATTTTATGTTGCATTGGCACGACATGTTGGCCATATACAGTGTATTCCTCTTTCCGTTGCCGTAGCTGCTGCTGCTCCTGCTCCTGCTCCGCCTCCTCTTCGCCTTCAGCGTCAATGTCAGCAGCAAGACGTCCGTATGCCTTTCGTTGCGGTCTTTTGACGTATTTCGCTGAAAAGTTTGTGGAAAATGAAATTAAATTTGGCAACAGCGCTATGAAAACCACAATTTCTAATTAAAATAGTTTGGAAAATTGGCAAATATTTTCTCTTATGGTTGTTTGTATCTAAGCCCACAGACACTGTTGTCGCTTATGAAGTTGACAAGGCGCTAGCGCAGATTTATTTAACCACATTTGGTTTGGCAGAAAGCTACTTATTAGTATAAGTTATGTGTAACATTACCTTTGGCATTCCTTATTGATGACATTCTAGGTAAACTTTGACATTTCCCAATGCCAAGACGCCATTGGAATGTTCTCTTGTGTACATACAAACCTACAAACATCTAATGCCTACTTAAAGCTAAGTAAGTTTTCTTGTTTTTCGTAACAGTATTCACACAATTTTTGCATATATAATAAGTTGATGCGCTTTGTGCAACATTTTGAGTGCTGAAAATGAGCCATGGCCTGGGGGCTAATGGGAGTACCCAAAGCTTCTTCTTTACAACTTCTCATTTGACAGCAGTTTGATAAAAATATGCAAATATGGCATACTCACTTTGACGTAATTCTCTGGATACCCACGAAATACCCCACCGGCATCGAGCGATTTATGCACATATGAAATATGCAAATCCCGCATCATCATCTTCACCACCAACAGATACATGATGTTCCACATGTATGCCATATATTTGCTTGCATTCTAAAAGCACGTATGTTAATAGTAGAGCTACAACCCAAAACTTCCACAAACAATGGAATATCTGTCTTGCTTTTATGGCACTCTTGAGTATTTGTTGGCTCAGTTTTTGTTTAACTTGTGGGGAAATGCATAAAGTTACAGTGCATGTAGTAAACTTTTTCTTACCTTCATTTTGACTTGGATTTTTTCTGAAAGTTGGCATAAGTTTTGTTCGCTGCTTCACAAGTTTGTTTTGGTAACAAATAAAGGTTATGTATCTGCATGCAGACAGTGTTTATCAGGTTAATTAATACGCATGCAAGTCACCTGGCGAAGGACAACTGTTAAAAATTGAGCAGGAAAAGCGTGAGCGAGTGGAGATCGAGATGTGCAGAAGCAGGAATGACGTTGGGAAGTTCTTCCGAAAAGCCAAGCGTCTGGCGGAAGGATTTAGTACCGGAGCGTCTTCCTGTAGAGATGCAGAGGGACAAGTCAAAAACAAAACAACTCGACACCCACCATCTCTTTGTTGATTATAAAGCAGCTTTTGATAGCCCGTTGAGGGATCGCGTATATGCCGCATTGTCTGAGTTTGGTATCCCTGCAAAGTTGGTACGATTATGCAGAATGACATTGAGGTAGGAAAGAGCTTCTCCGACCCCTTTGATACCAAGCGAGGCTACAGACAAGGTGATGCCAAGAGGTTTATCCTCCCCTTCTTGCTTTATGGCGCTGGAGCATGGGTTATGCCGCAGTCTTAAAATGTCCTTGAAGGGTTTGGGCGAAAAGTACTCCGAAAGATCTATGGCCCTTTACGCATTGGCAACGACAACCGCATTCGATGGAACGACGAACTCTATGAGCTCTACGAAGAGTAAGTCTATTGAAGAAAGCCGACGAAGGGGCAGGCCAGGTAGAGAACACACCAACTACATTTGGTAACACTGATTGGAGAAGGGACCTTGAGGAGTGTTCTACATAAGGCTGGTAACGGGTTGTATAAGCCAATTATAATAAAGAAAACAGGTAGGATTACTTTGCTCTTTTAATGGATTTAAATTTGTAAGAAAAAGAAAGACTAAAGCAAATCACTCTCGTGGCTAAAAGAAATGCGCATAGAAAAGCCGCAGAGAACTGAAGTTCACAACGAAACCCAAAATAAGTCAATGGTGGGGAGCGTGTAACATCGGAGTCTCTGGTATAGCTTAAAGTCGAACTTAAATATGACCATTCACCTCGACGTTTACAACAAAAGTGAATTTTAAGCCAGCGAAAAGACAGAGTAATGCGACTAGCTACTCGCTTCGTTTGTAGGCGCGTTAGTATTGAACGTAAGTTGTCTCGCCTGCAACCCTGTGCGATTTGCTGCACATTAGATTACATTTTCGAATCGTTTTTTTTTTTTGGTTGTTTTTCCGACTGATTCCTTTAATTTTCACCACCACCCCTAATAAGCTTAGCCTAACTAAAGTAACGAAGTATTTGAATATTTCATTGTCACAATGTCACTGATACTTTTTGTTCTAACTGGCCATGACAGACATATTCAGCCTTGCCATGATGGGAGTTGTCACTTAGCCCACTCACCCACACATATACATGCAAACGGTGTCGTATTACGTGCCGTTGAGTGCGTCTTCAATATAAATGGAATATAAATTCGCACTTGTCTACATTTTTTCACACTTGTAGCCGAGTGTAAACCGACTAGACACTTAGGACCCAACCTTTGTCACAACAAAGCAAATGGAGAAAAAAGAATGAAGCATACTTTCTTGCATTCCATTCTCTTTTCATGTTTAGTGTACTTGGCAACCCTGAGCGCAAACAATCGCACGTGAAACGTCGCTGGAATTTCAATCAACTTGTTAGCATTTTATCGTGCGCTTTGAGAACTTTAAACAAACTACAAATAACAATGGTTTAAAAGCTAATTTTCATACTTGCCAAAAATGTTAATGAAAATGCACTCAAAGTGTGATTTTATGTGTTGTCAAGTTGCACAAAAAGTCTGACAGCAAGAACAATAACAACAAAAACAACTTATCTCAAGATTATATTATTTGTAGAAGTTCTTGGGCAAGTCCAATGCCAACGGATCTTTTTGCGCCTTGTTTACGCTTGGACAGAGCTCTACAAATATTCAATGAGTTTTGCAGCTGTAGGCGACTCGCTCCTATACTTGCCGCAACAAGTTGCACGCACAACTTGGCGCCATATGCGCCCAAGCATAAAAGGCGCCATTTTGGACATAGTTGGCAGACAGCAAAGTTGTAAGATATAATTTGCATAAGTTTAAATGACAACATAAAGCAGCAATTTGATGTTCTTACTAAAACCCAAAAACATTTAGTCCCCCACAAGAACATAATATAAAAAAAACTTGCCCCATACGCACGTCATGCTGAAGCTTGTTTGCCGTAAAGTATGCAACGCTTGTAAGAACCGTAATCAAGTGCAGCTGTGGCCACTAACATATATATGTATGTGTGTGTTTGTATATAACATATACAGTTAATGTTTATTGCTATATCTTGAGTGTAATCAAATTAAAGTAAATAAATGTTATATGCTCTAAAAATTATAACACTTCCAGATAAAAGCGAGTCGCTCCCTTTCGCAGTTGTCTTGCATCCGTATATGTTACGGGTGTAACATTCCGTTTGTTGCAGCGTGTCCGTCTCTCTGAGTTGAAAACCTCATCAAGCTTAAGTACAATGCTTAATTACCCACAGTGTCCAAATGTTGGAAGGTTTTGTGTGTGTGTGTGTGTGTGTGTGTTTGCTGCTGATTATATTACTTCATTTGTCTGTTGGAGAATCTGACAAGTTGTTTTTGTTTTTCACCTGTCAGAATGTCCAGCAGACGCGTCAGCGAAATAACAAACATAAGACAGTTGAGTCTTATAAATGTATATGTAGTTATATGTATGTGTATGTGGCATATAGTAGAAGCTTACATATGAGAACGACAACAAAACTCTAATTTGTGACAAATGGTTTAGGAAATCGCTGAAAAAATATGAAATATATAAAACTCTTTTTAGGCTTCAAATATGTTTATATTTTGACTTTAACGAATGAGAAGAGAAGTCTTTGTCACATAAAAAGCAGCATTTGATAGCCCGCTAAGGGATCGCGTATACGCCTCATTGCCTGACTTCCGTTTTCCTGCATAGCTGGTTCGACTCTGCAGAATGAAGTTGAGCAACACACGCAGCATCATCATGAAAGAGCGTTTACGGGGCATCAGACAAGGCGATTCCATCTCCTACAAGCTCTTAAGCATTGTGTTCGAGAATGTGCTAAGAGTGCCGAAGAGTGGTTCCTTGGCTTTTGCTTTAAGGCGCTAAAGCATGGATGATGACGCAGTTTGAACAAAATGTCATTCCAGTCTTTTTGAGTGGAAAGTACTCCGTAAGATCTTTGACCCTTTACGCGTTGGCTATGACAACCGCATTCGATGGAACAACGAACTCAATGAGCGCTACGACGACATTGACATAGTCAAGCGAATTAACATCCAGTGACCGCTGGCTAGATTATGTTGTGCATATGGATGAAGAAGCTGCTCCCAGAAAGGTCTGCAATGCGGATGTGAAAGGGAGGCGACGAAGGGGCAGACCATGTTTCCGTTGGAAGCGTCAGGTAGATAGTACACTAGCTACCGTCAGTATCACCAATTGGAGAAGTCGCGCGCAAGGCAGAGACGCCTAGAGAAGAGCTTTACAGAAGTCCGTAACCCGGTAACGGGCTGTTATGGCCAGTTAAAAAGAAGAATTAAGAATGTCGTGAGTGGATGGGGTGCCATTGCGACGTTCTTTCTTATTGAATTACACAAAAATCTTTCAAATTTCAACATTGGAAAAACTACTCCAAAACACTTTTTCAATCTTCACCAATAGATATACAACACATCGAGCTACATGACTACAAGATGAAATGTTGCTCGTAATGTTGACAATTTTGAAAATTTCGTTGACACAACAAGGGTTTTCGAAGAGATTGTCGAGTACAAAGCAAAGGACCTTCCTACAACGCACAAAAATTCTGCGCGTCTTAGACAAACTGCGACAATGAAGGCATGCAACTTTCACAGGATTTTGGTTACCTAAGAACAAGACATGATTGTCCAAATCAATAGAAGAATCGCTATTTCTTAATAATTGTAATATGAGCATGTCATAATTCCATAATTTACACTTTTCCTTTTCCGAAGTTCCAAGTTAGCTCCATTTAAGACTGTTGCTATTGGGTAAAGTGATGAAACAGCATATACAGTGCACTCGTTCTCGTTGGTCAGCAGGTCAGGTCAGGTGTTGCATTCAATGTTTTCCAGATTCGTTTGTCTACTGTACTTTTTCGCAACTTAAATGGGATAACTGGGCGTTCTAGTTTATTTTGGGTGTACTGTACCTACAGCTGACATGCATGTCTAAATGCTCAACTCATTAATATTAAACATCTATTTTTGCTAATTTTTGCGAGCAAAATTAAGTAAGCCGCTGACCTTTAGCCAGTCACGCATTTAGTGACACTGACATTCACACAGTCAAGCGGACAGACACATACAGTTACACGTATAGAAAGGGACGCACACATTTTCTTCTATTAATAACAATTAGTGAGAGTCCTTGGGAATATTTCCAGCTCAAACATTTTTAATAGCCTTTTGTCTTACCTTGTCGCAAAGCATGGTTTGTGCTTTTATTGCTGATGTTGTTGCTGTTGCAGCTGCTGTTGCTATTGTTGTTGTTGTTGTTCAATGAGTTGAAGAAATTTACTGCTCCAGTTCGTCGCAAGATCCAAAACATGTTGGCAACCTTTTGACCTCGGCTATTAAACAAAAAGCGCCTACTACCTGCGCCTACTTTCTATTTAAGTGAAATGTTTTTAATTTGAGCGCGGTACTTTTAGCTTTAGCTTTATGAAGATTCCATTCTTGACAATTTATTTTGTTGCCAGCTTTTTAATTAATTTCCGGCGTAGTGAGCGGGGTGTCTGCTATTTAGACACGTTTTGTTTGAGCCGCTAACTTTTTAGGCGCGCTTCTAATGTTACTTTGTGAATTTTTGCCGAGTTTTGTCAGTTTTAAAAGCCAGCTGCTAGATGGGCTATCCCACTCGCTGACTCTTAACAAAGCTTAAACAATGTTGCTTTAAAGAAAAACAGCACTCAAAGCGTTTTAGCCACACACTGCTTACGGTGATACTTTGTTGACCGTTTTTGAACTTTTTTTTTTTCGCTCGTGAGTTGAGCCGTTAAGGCGTTGAGGCGTGCACTTCTGCTTGAGTACCGTTCAAACGTGTTGGCCGCAGCAAACTGTTTGTTGGCCTTTGACAAGCATGGCCCGCTTCTTACAAGTTGTTGGCACAACAGCGCATACGTTACGTATACGCAACGTAAGCAATTGCAGGCGGGGCATGCTAGCCACATGCAAAAGGCTAAGAGTGCGCCTAGTTAAGGCGCAGGCGTCATAATAAAACATCGCATTTGCTGCTCTCTTAAATGCGTGCTCTTTATATAACATAGAATTTAAAGTTCTTAGGAAAATCAAACTTGTCAGCATATAATCTTCAACCAACGGTATTGAGTTGTTGTCTGAACTGATGACTGCAACATGGATGTCGGCAAGCAACTTCTGTCAGCTGTCTTCAAATATGATATCCTTTGGCTGAAATGCTGAATAAGTACAATATGGTGAGGTCGTATTACTACATATATTAAACTTGACATGTGTAATTGTTATCCGAGACACTACATGACTGCACACATGAACAAATGATGATAAATACAGGCAAGCTCTGTAAACATCACTCATATTAATTAAGCAATTAGCCAAACCTATTATATATGCTGGCCATGTCAATCAGAACTCTATTGGTACAGCAGCCGCAAAAACACATAATCAGTCAAATTAATTGAAGTCACCAAGGTGAATAAGCCACATCAACTTAGTTGCGGGTTAATCGTAAACTAACATTATTACACATACGCAGCGTGAACGGCATAGTGTAGCGCTGTATTTGAAATGCGGCGAGGTTGTGTGTTTTTCATTGCTCTATAACGTCAAAGTTCAGAAAATCCTAAAACTAAACTAAACTTTATGAGCTATCATATCCAGTTGTGTCATCGAAGAATGAGTCCTCGGCTCCTTACATGCCGCGATGCTACATAAGGACATTCCCTAAAATCAAAGCAGTTTGTGACCTGAAAGTTTCCGGAAATTGTAAATAAAACGCAAAGTTTTTAGTCTTCATCGATATTAATTTTCTCTGCTGCAAAGTATGCCTCTTTTGAAGCGATACACATAAATTATCTCTTTTTCCAATCATTAAAACATGCCTTGTAGGCGTCGGCCGGTAAGTTTTCTTTTCTGGCCTCAACGAGTTCCTCGCTGTGACAACTTTAGTTTTGGAAACAAAAAAAAGTCCCTTGGGGCCGAATCCGGCGAATACGTTGGTTGATTATTCACAATTACAGCTCGCTGCGATGGTGCTTTGTCGTCATGCAGAATCCATGAGTTGTTGGCCCACAATTGCGACCGTTTACGGATTTTTGTACGTAAATGCCTCAAAACGTTATAGTCTTTATTGACCGCCTGGCTGTTTGGTACGAACTCAATGTGACCCGAACCGCAAACATCGAAAAATACGATAAACATCAACTTGATTTTTGACCTGCATGGCGTGGTTTTTTTCCGGTGATTGTAGGCTTGTTAGCATGTCGTTTTCATAGACCCACGTCACGCCACTGGTTATGATGCGTTTCATGAATGTGGGATCGGATTTACCACGAGCCAGCATGTCTAAAGACATCTATTACGATGAAGTTTTTGCAGGAAATTCAGCTCTTTTGGCACGAGCTATGCGTCTCATGCCCAATTTATCCACCAAAATAAAACGAGCTACTTTATGACTAATATTTAGCTCACGAGCTATCTCTATCACACTCGTATGACGATTTTCAAACACGTTTTTTTTAAATTTTTTTACAGTTATCGTCATTGGTAGAAGTCGAAGCACGTCCGGAACGAGGCATGTCTGCGACGGTCTCTCGACCAACATTAAAGGCTTTGTACCAGTCGTAGTCTTGGGTTTTTTACAAAACAGATTCACCATAAGCCTTTTCCAACATTCGCACGGACACAGCACATTAAGTTTGGCTAAAAACGCAAAATTTGATAGAAATTCTTTGTTCGATATATTTCTACATACTACTGTTTCTGTATGAAAATGAAATTTTAAAGTGAAACTTTCCAAGGGCTTTGCGAGATAACCTGAAAAGGGAAATTTGAAAAATTCATAATCAATATATCTCTAGAAGTTGCTAAACTGTTGAAGAGTGCAGAAGTTGAGCTGCGTACATTTTGGATAAGTTTAAAAATAGAGTCGTCGATTCGATGATTTTCGGACCAAAATCAGTGCAGATACGCAAAAAATGTCACCGTGGAGAATTGGTTTACATCGATTTCATTAGCCAAGTCATTTCTAAAAAAAACTATAAACGACTAATTTGTGCATTCTACAAAATTATCTTGTATTATATACCAAAAAAAAACTGCTTGTGACGAGCACGAAGCTGACTTTTGTACCTTTTATATGAATTAACAAATAATATTATGAAACTGAGTTACTTTATTAGCTTAAAGTATTATAATTAAGATTTAATCATAAAAGTAACCAATATTTTCACCTAAATTAAGTATTTATGTGGTTTTAAAAGGTACTATTTTGAAAAGTAGTTAAAAAAGGTGAAGTTCTTACAATTGATGTTTTCGGTTAATGTTGAAAGAAAAAGGTGCAATGAGTGCTTAAGTTGATAATGCGATGTAACACAAAAGTATAAAATTTGCCGTAGTCGATTCGACGGGGAAGCACATTAGCGTATGTAAAATTAGAAGAATCATCTGGGGTTAAATAGAAGCACTCCCTATGAAGTAGCGTAATCGCAAAGGCTCGAAGCTCGAGGTCACTTTTTGAGTATCGTCATAAGTATTGTAGAGATATTAAACCCCAAAAGCCATTTTATACAAATAAAATTGCGCCTGGGATCATTTATCAGAGCAGCGAAGCGGTGAAAACCTTCTTTAACCTTCTCGATTTGCTTCCTAGTTAAACAAAATGGTAGAACAATGGCAAATGGATGGCGAATTTGGACTTTTTCTTTAAACTGGTCACACTTGGTTGCACACAAACTTCTAGTAGTCGAATTCATTAATTATAAACTTGTTTGGTAAAGCACGAATTTGAAAAAGGTCGGGAAAAGCAGTCAACTCCAGTTGCAAGCCAATGTATCCCAATGAATTGAAAAGAGCAAGTGGCATGGAGACCAATTTTCCACCAAAAGCTTGGTTGAAGTTTTAGCAAAATATGTTGCTTGTTTTTGGCCAAAATGCGTCAACTTTGTTGCCGCCGCGTTCATTTAATTTGTTGCGCTTGCAATTTTCTATTTAATTTTCTATGTCGTTGACTTTTAGTGCACATATATGAGCACACACACACACACACACACACACACACACACACATACACACGTTGCTGTTTTGTTGAAACAACCTTTTAGTCAGCGAAGTTCACGCACATTGCTTACATTTCTCTGACGTTGAAAATGGCTTTGGCGTCGACGTTGTTGACATTTCTTACAATTTATTTCAAGTTACGCATGATTTGGCTTTCCTTTTCAGCGCTTGACAACACTCTGGCACAAAATACAACTTACGCTTAAATTTATAGACATTTTTTTAGAAGAGCTGACTTTAAAACTTGCAGCCAATCTTTGCGTTGCGCATACGCCGTGTACAAACACACAAAAAGCCAGGCAAATCTGCAACTGGCACACACACGCACACACACACACACACACACGCACACACACGCACACTATCACACACAGACAGCCCCCTGGCCAGTTACCAAAATTAACTTTAGTCGAGCTGCAGCAAATGTGATTTTCATGTTCAACTGATGTGCCCGCACCAGTCGTACTTCCAGTGCAGGCCACAGAAATCCCAACCACAAGTCAAATGCCAAAATGTTTAAATTTGCAAATGGCTACACACACACACACACACACATCAGCTGATCTCCATTTTGGTATTACAAAACGGAAATGCTGTCAATTCAGCTAGACTTCGCTTGGCATGCCTTTGGTGTCGCCGCAGGTAGGCGGAAAGAGCAGCATATCAATCAGCTTTGTATGCCAGCGCCATCCATCAAGCAGCTAATCAAATTGAAAGCATTTTCAATTTCAATTATTGCAAACATACTCTCATACACACATTCATTCATAAATAGTTTAAAGCCCTTAAGTATTGTACCAAACAGTTGAGTCAAATCTAATAAACTTTGCCAAAAATGGCATCCTAAATGGCAAATAGTGTACCAGTCCTGCTCAACACCTACGTAAAATCACACGCACACACTCGCCTGTGTGTTTTCCCTTGTGATCATGAGAGCTCCCCTTGCAGATTTTAAGTGCCGGTGTCATTAATTTTTAAACACTTCGGAGCTGGCGGCGATTTGTTTAGACAATAAATATCAAAAGGGAAACTCGCATAAGGTGTCCACAGGCGACGACAGTGACGACAAATGCCGTTATTTTTGGCAGCAAAGCCATGAAAAGTTTAACACCTGCCAGGAAAACACACACACACACACACACAAGCCTGTGATTGATGAAAGAGCATAGAGTAAAGCGTTACAAGCTTTTATGCGCAAACTTGTACTCACGTAGTTACGATAAAATTTACTCGAACTTCGACAATGGTCTAAGTATTCATATACTCTATAAGTTGTAAACAGTATTATAAGTTTTTTAAGAAGAATGCTACGTATGCGTTTAGCTGCTTATACTTTGGCTATTTCCTACAACATGACAAGTTTTGGAAATGATAGATAGCTTTTGAAACTACTTTAAGTTATAAGTCTAGATCTTAAAAACTACATTGGGGGCTGTTCATAAATGACGTCACCCAAATTTTGAAGATTACGAACCCCCCTCCACCCTTATCATAAATATTCACATTTAGTCAACCCCCCTCCCCCTAATGTGACGTCACTACCCGTGTAAACAAAAAAGAACTGTGAATCATTGCAGATAGGATGCACAGAGTATACGCTGCTCTTATAAAAGCGAAAGGAAGATATTTGAAGAGTTAAATTAACAATTTGATGTAAGATCTTTTATGAATATGTTTGAATCTGAAAGAAAAGTAAATATTTTTTCAGATTTTATAAGCATTTTGATTGTGACGTCACGTTTTAGGAGCTAATTTAAACATTTCACCACCGAATCTTGCAGTAGAGTAAACTGCTTTATTGACAGCAATACGATTAAGAGACTCAAACTTAAAAAATTTTATCTTTGATCACTCAATTTTAATGAAGCATAATTTCGTCCCACTCAAAACTAATTACTCTGTGCCAGTCAAGATTAACGCCCTTATTCCATAAAGCTAATAATAGGTCTTTTGGTCTTCCAGGACCCGATCGGGTTGTAGGTGGCGTCTTTTCAGAGGAGTCCAATATAAGGCAAAGTTTTTGACTTACGAATCACTGCATTAGTGAGTGTTTGAGCTGAAAGTACTCTGTAAGACTCCACATCCGATGGAACTACGAACTATATGAGTTTTACAACGACATTGACATAGTCAAGTGAATTAAGATCCAACGGCCCCGCTGGCTGTCATGTTGTGCGTATAGATGAAGAAGCTCCTGCGAGAAAGGTCTTCAATGCGGATGTCGAAGGGAGGCGACGATAGGGCAGACAATGCCTACGCTGGAAGGACTAGGAGCACACTAGCTACCTTTGGTACCACCGATTGATGAAGGCGCATGTGAAATTAAGACGCCTGGAGGCGAGCTTTACATCAGGCCGTAAGCCTGTAACGGGTTGTTACGACCAAATAAGAATAATACAGCCAAGCGTATATCACATCAATCACCGTGGCACCGTGGGATCTACACACTACTTCCCCGTTCCTGAGCAGACAGAAACAAAAGGGAGATCATCCAGATGCAATCTGTTTAGGTCTGATTTTGGACAGTTCCTACGACCATAGAGCCACCGAAAAATGGAAGAACGTGGCGAAAAGCGAACAGTGGTGCTCTGCTCCCTTGACAGGGAGAGAAGTTCTACAGCCATAAGCGCCATTTCAGGGCACTGGCTGATTGGTGTACACGCAGCGCGGCTGCCCTTTCAACAATTTTTGCAGGAGCTGCGGAGATGAGGCAGGGATACAATGTAGGGGAGATGCTCAACCTAACTTCATATCCAGCTCTATACTATATTAAATATAGTTTTTTACAGCATTTTAGTTCTTTATTAATTTACTTTCTTTCGGCGGCAAAGTTCATTTTTTTCTTGTCTTCTTCTTTATTGTTTACATTGGGATGGTAAATGCTGCGATAACCAGAAACTCCACAAATGAACTAGTAAAATCGAATGAAACAAAACTAGTCTCATTTAAATTTGCCATCGACATATCAATTTTTGATGTGAAATAGCGAAAAGCTGCATAAAATGCGACTGAACTAGTTACTTTAAAATAAAATGTCACATTTTGATTCGCATTTGTTGTGTTTCGGCAACAACAATGCCAGTGCAATTTGCATAGGGCACAAAGGGACATTTCAGTTTTTGGTTCGAATTTCAGCAACTCGGCAAATTTTACTTCAGATGCACAAAAACATGGTGGATAACTATGTTGTCTTTCTATTGAGTTGGAAGTTTTAATAATAATAATAAGAAAGTCATCTGGACGAAATGTAGCAGGAAGCCACACAGTTCCACAAACTTCATCTGCGTATGGACCATGCTGATCTTCTGGTTGAGTAAGGTGCTCCTAGCTCTTATCGTCTCAGAGATCTATGGGTTACTACGGACAGACAGATGCACTTAAGTAACCCAAATTATTTAATTTTCCTTGATTTAGCCAATATTTATTACATGAAAAAAGCAGCAAGATTTTGCATTTTATTCCACAAAAATACTTAAATATAATGTAAAATAAATTATTTAAAGATATATAAATTAAAGTTTACTTTCTATTACCGTCTAACGGGAACTTTGTTCATTTTGTATTTAAAAATGGCTCTATAAGCAGTTCAACTAGTTTAAATACGGCTATTGCTGGGATCTGCTGGACTCTAACGTGGATGTGGTATTATGGGTCATTGACTGCAGTTCCTGTGTGCGCCTCTTTGAGTGTCTGGCTGACTTGCCTGGTCTTAACAGCTCCAGCCAGGCACGACGATTGACCTCATCCAGCAGCACAAAGTAGACAAATAAAACGAATCCTTGTAGCGTGGCCGTTAGACAGAAGAGATATGAAAACACCACACCCGCCCTCATAAAGGCAAAAACACCAAAGATCCATGACAGACCCAGTAAAAAGAACAAAAGCACGGAGAGACGTATCTGCTTCATAACCAGCTTACGCTCTGCGCGCTGCATGCTCTGGCCCAAAGAGTGGGATATGCTATAAAACACATACACAAAGATGATCAGATTTGCAACAATAATAAGCGTAACAGGCAGCACAACGCCAAAGATAAGACCATAGCCCGAAGGATAGCAGACGCCAGTGTCCGTGATCAGCTGGCCCTCTGTGGGCACATAAGACTTCGGATCTATGCAAGCCACCAGCAAGGTGGGCAATAAGGGCACAACCCAGGCAATAATAGCGGCTTTGAGTATATAATGTTTGGGTCGTTCTATGCCAATGACCGTGACGTAACGCTGGAACTGCAGAAAGGCTATAATAAGCATCCAGCTGAAGAGCACCAGTATGGAGTATTGCATAGCAGCGCCCAAAGCCACGCAGCGTGTAAAGTCGCGTGCCAAAACCAGCTCCTCGGAAATGTTATCCGTGTTAAGAAAAACAAACAGGATCATCTGCAGCGTAAGAGCAAGGCACAGATGCAGCAGCACTTTGGTGGAGGCTTGACTGCGCCAACTCTTGAATAAGGCGGCAGTAAGCCAAATTCCCAGCAGTCCAATTAGCGATAGACAGCAGCCCACAATTGAGATGATGTCCAAGACGCGCTCGTGCACCGGTGCCACTAGCACCTGCTCACCCAAGTCGTTAATGCGATAGCTACCACCAAGCAAGAAGGAGAACTGCGTCAGATGAGTAGTTTGGCAAATAATGACGGGATCGCGTAGCATGTCTGTACCTGAACTGGTAATAACACCATCGCTTAGCCACGTGGAGTAATTCCAATAGCCACAACCGCTGCCAAATGAGCGTGCTTGTGCGTCCGGTTTGCGATGGTTTTCGTTGAGTAGCAAGAAGGACAGCGGCTGGGGAAGTTGAGCTGACAGAAAAGAAAGAAAATCAGTTAGTGACGTTTAGCTTTCATAGAATTAAACCAATACGTAAGTCAGAAACGACTGTAAGCAACAATATAATCCTTAAGCACCCCCCAAAGACTTACCTTTAAAGCCAGGTATGGAAATGGATATCACCTTGCTCCGTGGTCGCCGTTTGCGTTGCAGCGCATTTTCCACAAAAAGCGCATCGTGTGCGTAGACCTTAAACACCAAATAGGTGGCGCCTGCTGCATGTACCGCGCTCCACAGCTGTTCGCTAAGAAAAGTGGCCGCCTCCAAGGCAGTCTCCTTCTTGAGTGTTATCAAACTTTCATTAGCATGCAGAAATCGATACCAAAAACCACTGTGCGAAGGCTGCAAGTTTTTTCCAGCCGCTGAGTATATGGCCAAGCCCGTTATATTCCTGCATTTCGGGTTCACAAAGTAAACACTAAGATTTCGGGTCATTAGCGCTTGCACACCGATGTCCGCAAAGCTCATGGTCTCTACGCCACTCTCCTGCTCGCTGATCACACTTGCCTTACTGATAACAGGCAGTCCGCAGCTCTCTACCGGAACCAGCTGCTCTGGTAGTGCATCCATATAATCCTCAAACTGTTGCAGCAAAGAGTTGGTCGAGTTTCGCGCCGCGGATTGACGTAATACGCTCACATCGCTGTCCATAATCTCGCTGCATATGCTGAGCATATCAGAGCTGAGCTGCGCATCTTTCTGCTGCTCAGCAATAGCGACAAAGATCTCCCCTGTCATATGCACATCCTCCGCTTGCATACGGCGATCATGTTGGCGTAGTATGCGCCGTACTAATGAAGTTGTCTCTCGGCGTCGGGAGACATCATTCATGCGCCGTTGGCCTTGACGTATTTGATCACGTAGTCTAGTCAAATTCGTGCCAATCGCTTCAGTGCTGGGTGACTTGCCTAGACACACAATCTTTGGCCATTTGTACACTGACTCCCACTTGGCTTCATAGTTTTCTACAACACATTTGCGCGTTATGGACTCTCCATTGGGCAGTAAACACTCATCTTGAAGTGACGCTCGCTCACCAATAGCTGCGCGCTTCCAATAATTTGTGTGTGAGGTCACTTCCTGCTCGGCAGTAGCGTACTCATGCTCAAACTCTTCCGGCTCGCAGTTAAGTGCATTGCAAAAAGCGCCGTTAAGCACTTTGGGTAGAACGGTATTATATATGCAGCCGTATTTCTTATAGCCGTCTTTTACGTGTATGCAAAACATTCTTCCCTGTTTGCAGCCCGAATTTTCACCACTCTCATTTTCACTGGAATACATTGCTGACAGCGCTGCACACTGCAGCAGCAGCAGAAACCAATGCATCGCGCGACTCATCGTGTATGAGTCAAGGTTCACACCTATTTTCGGAAATAACACCTAGCACTTGATCGAAGACGCGTCCGAGTTTCTTCGTGTATAACGCCAAACTAACAGTTATAATGCTTGGCCGCTCTACATACAATTGGGGTTTGTGTGTTATCATAAGCCGACACGATCGGTTATCGAGCTTTTTGACGCACTTACACACATATGTACTTTCCTATGCCAATCGTTATCTTAGGCCGATAATGCGCGGTGCGTTGGCAAACGTTTTCGGAATTGTTTTGTTTATTTGGTTATTAACATGGACTTGCCAATTTCGAAGCGCCAAACTCAAGACTGACGAAGCCTAACGCATTTCTTGTTGATAACTATGACGTATTATTCACATACAGACAGCACCTACACATACAACCGGCTTAGTGCTTACCAACTTAACACCTATTTCTATCAACAAAAAACCAGGTGATAAGATATGATAAGCAACTAATCCAAGTCTAGTTGCTTAAATGTGACTGTGACAAGAGAGGGGTATGCATATCAAATCTTTAAAATCTTAATGAAGTCATGTGTGAACCCAATTCTACTTATAAAGCTAACCTGACAGCTTAATAGGGTTTTTGATTTTAATAGTACTTCAGTGACACATTAACATCAATATTACATTATTTGATGCTTTTCTTAAAAAAACGAAAACTGCATGGCTTGAAAAGCCTCTGCTCATGAAAAATAGCGCTTGGTTTCTGTTGAGAGGCAAAACATTAAGACGAAAGCGACACTGAAGATGACTAACGCTCATACAAATGAACGCTGCACACAACTTCTAGTGTGGCTTTTCATGTGGCTTTTCACTCTTCATACGCCGCGCAACCCGAGTGCCTTTTGCCTTTTGAAAGCCACGAAAATCAATACGAGCGACTCTGCTACAAACAGTGAAAGCAGCTAAATCAATCGTTGGCCCAACTTCGGCAAAGACGTCGGCTCGCGTCGGTTGCACGAAGCAAAGAATTCAAACATAACAATATTTTCTGTGTTTCATGCATCGATTGGTTGCCGAAGTGCAGTGAGAGAAAAAGCTTTGTACTTACGATCAACTCTTATCATAGTACTTAAAGCTCACACACATAGAAATATGAGTTACGGCTCTCACCGCTCTTTTGCAAGAGCTGCTGTGTTTGCTCTCAATTTTGCGAAAATTGCGGTTCATAGTAAAATTTTTTTGTATGGCGTTACTCATCTTAGTGTTTCTACTGTTTTTGAGCGAGCGCAGCATATCAATGGTATAAAAATTACAAGGTAAGATTCGTCTACCAAAGACGAAAACGAAGACGAAGGTGAAGCGCACGCCGTCAGCTTCAAACCGTGCAGTACTGATTTTGAAACAGAATCACTTGCTGTTCTGTGCTAATTTTGAAATATTTTTTTCTTCACCGCAGAGCCAAACCGAATGTATCTTGGCGGAAAATATTACTACTCTCTTGTTTCAACAATTCAATAATATAAAAATGACAGTAAAAATTAATATTCAAAATCCTCAAAATTTTGGTGACGTCATTTATTATTTTATATAATACAAAATATGTAAAACTAAGGCTATGTATACAAAAGTCTATTCGCTTGTCGCTGACATTTTAACCTACTTCTGAGGATAACCTTTGAGATGCTACAATATTGATGCACTGAGAATAGGACTTAATTTGGCATAATCTTAAGATAAGTTGACGAGCGACATTTTGGATGATAATACGAAATGTTTGACGATGTTCAAAACATCGACGAAACATCGGAAAATTACAGGCCAACCACCGACGTTTTCGATGCATCGATGTATTTTTTATACCACTACTCCTGGGTATCACTGCTTGTAAAAATTTTTAAATATTATGCACGCGTTTGTTGTATCGATAATGCGATAATTCAATAAAAATTTCAAGCAAGTGCTTAAAGTTGGTTTTGAAAGAGCCTAAAAGTAATAGAATGGAATCTTGTACCTTTTTGTTGAAAAGCGATCATTTTCACCACAGCGTGTGTGTGAGGTGGCTTCTATTGCTGTCTCTGTCAGACTGACTCACTCGCAGGCAAAATTAAGAAAGAAAAAGAGCAAAAAAACGCAAACGGTAGGTGGTCCCTTTTCAGCAAGTCGATTCAATGTAATGACCAAGGATTCTAATTTCATGCTTTTTAGTTGTATTTTAAGATTATTATAGTTTTATTAAGAAATGTCAGTTTAAGCGCATTTTTGAAGTTCATAGGTGCATGGCCTAACCGCAACGAACCAGTTCCAATGAACTTCGCACAGCTTTCAAAGCAAGTTGGCAACGCGATATGCTGCAATAGCGCTATATGGCAACGCTTGTAGTTTCCTTCACTTTTGCAAGTAAATTCACACAAATAACAAATTGACGAAAATGTATTTTCGTAAGTATTTCTAATAGTTATATGAATTTCCAATTAAATAATACACTCGCGTAGTCGCTTATTTGAAACCCGATCTTCCGGAAGTAATCAACGCCAGTGGTCCTATGACTATAAGCAATGCCTTAGTGCGCAGAGGTCAGGGCATAGTCTCGTTCATAGTCGATGGGCAGCAGTTCCCCCTGTTTCAAGTGGAACCTGGCAAGAAGGACTACCAACTGGCTATGACAGTCAAACTGACCAATAAAATTAAATTTCAGGTCAAAGGTAATACGTGACACCCAATATTTTAGAGCTTATTTAACACTAACAGTTGCAGGCGATGCATGTGTCAACATTTATGGACACATTGATGACCACTATTGCTTAGTTACTTGCAACAGAAACGGCAACATAGCCTATAAAATGGACAAAGCCAAGTTACTAAATCAATTAAAGAAGCAGGATTAAAGGCGCGCTAGATGCTGCAAAGTCCCTGACATGTAAGTACCACAAAACACGAGAAGAACTTTCACATAGTACATATGGAGATACATTTAATATGACAACTAACAAATTTGCAAATTGATTTGGGTGACTGAGTGACATAGCTTTGTGTCTAGATATTGCCTATGTTTGGCCCAGTTCAATCAAACTTTTTGGCACAAAATTCCATGCCACGTTTTGTCAGCGGCTATACATGGCGTCAGCTTGGATGTGTGTGTGTGTGCGTGTGTGTGTGTGTGTGTGTGTGTGTGTGTGTATGTGTGTGTGTGCGGCTTGTTGACACGTTTTCAATTATCAGTCAAATGCCGCATGCCGCTTGCTGCTGCCGATTTGAAATGTGCGCACATTGTAGTTGATTGAGTTGCATGCAACACACATACTGCCGCATTCTAGCCACATTTTATTGCGAATCAAATGTGTGACAGCATTTTCATATTTCCTTATTGCCTATAACCTGTCGAAAAGGGATAATCAAAATTTTTGCTAAATCAAAAAATTTATATTATTGCACAAATGTGAATATGAATCAATCGAATGGTATTTACCGCTAGTTATAGGGTGCTCCTAGAAGTGTTTCCCTTCAAAACAAATAGAGAGCCAGTAAAATCAGCAGCTAAGTAAAAGCATTGGTTCACGTGCTTCGTTGATAATGTGGATACGCCGTATTAAATTAACGTTTTTCATTACAAAAAAACAAACAACTACATTTTCAGGACGCATGACTTTATAGTTTGAGAATTTTGGACAAAATCATATAGAGAAGAATGTATGTTACATGCGTCACGTAGCTAGAAGAAAAACTTGCCATACACACACTCCAATCGGTTGCCCAACCCGCGGTGTAGAATCAAAACATTTTGACTTTCTTGCGACCGTAAATAAAATTGCAATTACAACTTATTATTGAGGTTTTCATACAATATACTCGATCTTCTCGAGCTTTTCAATCAGTCTTAGAATTATTCTTTTTCCAAAGAAATTTAATACCCAATTTAAGCAACTCTTTCAACACTGCATGTTTAATACCACGTAAATTACAATTTTATTCAAAATGGACAATTTGTCGTTGTCCATTTCAAGGAATTTACCAATAATTTCGAGTGACTTGTGACACAGTGCATTGATTTGATAAATATGAACCTTGTTTTTCGTAGTCTACTGTTTTTATTCCCTGTACACATGGTGTAAATGGGTATTATAAGAAGGCGTGGAAAATTCTTAGCATTGTCTCGGTTAGCAATTGGACCATGTCCGTCTGTAAAGTTACAAAAAGCTCAAACTCGTTTGAGCCTAATCGTTAAAGCTCAACTGACCTTTTTGCCCCTCTTCCTCCGCAATTGTTTTACCTTAATTACTGCCCGCAACGTATTGATTTGAAAATTGCCGCAGATATTTATAATAGTTTTTATGTGCCACCGACCAACTTACCAATAGGAAAACTTCTCAATTGAAACTTCTCAATAGGAAAATGCGTACAGTCATATCAAGCTTGTGAAAAGAGTCATAAAAGTAGATACTTTCGTTCCCATTTTAAGGTGTGCTGAATTTAGTGTTTATGAGGGAAAAAGGGTGTAAAGTGTTGCACTGTCGGGCACCGTACTAAAAGTTTCCATCAAATTTTGTTATTATTCCGATATCTACATTTTAGCTAGAAGAATACTCGCTATAGAAGACTTTACAGTTAGCAATACAGAGATTCGTTAGGAACAAGCCTAGAATATTATGACTGCTGGTTAAGTTTTGAGTTGAAGTACGTAGAAAATGATTACACTGTGCTACAAATAAAAAAAAAACCGAAATACACCCGACAAATAATATGGTGTAGGTTGTGGATCTGATTGAGTAGAACTCGAAACAATTTACATTTTCCCTGGGAACCCTTTAATTTTTTTACACATGAATACATTTATTACTCCCCCTTTTTTCTATCGATTCTCTTAATATAATGTTTTTTTTTTTTATGAAAATTTTCCAAGTACTACACTTTTTTCTAACTTTGAAAGTTTGAATTGCAGCAGATTTTCCTTAGGAAAGTCGGTCAAAAATTGACCAACTTATGAGTTAAAATATAAAGCAACACATCGCCTGTTAAATGCAAAAAATGTAAAAACAATGGAAAATTCATATTTTACAGCCTACAAAAGCAGCTAAAACGAAAACGACTGGTACTTGAAAACTAATGATCGGATTGTCATTTTTTCAGTTAAATTTGTTGTCATCTAAAAACAATGAGGTTTTTGAGTTTGTGACATCTGCTATGTGTCGGACAGGGAACTTTTCAGGTTTTTTTAATTTTATTCATAGCTCGTTTAATTCTTGATCGTTTTTCATTTGACTCCGATTCAAATGTTCTTTCGAAATAAGGTATTTTTATACAATCCTTTGTCATGAAAATGTGCGATTAATGTCGGTCAAAGTTTGAAAAATTGTATCCCTACTTAATTCCGAAAAACCAGTCTTACTCTATGTAGATTGAAAAAGGTATGTCTTTCCCCTTCCTAAAACAAGCTAAATAAGAAAAAGAAAATCGGTTCATATGTTAAGTAAAAAAATCGTTATTTGTAAAAAAAATAAAAAATTAAGGTTTCTACAGAAAAAAGATATATTGTTTTGAGTTCGACTCGAACAGCTCTGCAACCTACACTATATTATTTGTCGGGTGTATTTTCACTGTCGCACAGTGTAATATGTCTGCTTTTGTAGACACTCTACAATATATTTTCGATATGGTTCAGTGAATCGTGGCACACTAACCTTTCATACTTGGACGCAATATAATTTACTGCAACACCGAAATCACAAATCAATGTCATCTTTTATTTACTACACTTAAAAGTAGGTTTCTTTGTGGGAAAAACATTCGTGTTTTTAAAGGTCAAGACCAAAGTGAACAAAATGAACGTGGTTCTTAGGCCGGTCTTGGTCGTATTTGCAACAAATCAAATCTACAGTCATGTTGTCTTACATTCAACTATCTTGGCTATCAACAAGATAAGATGTATAAGTAGATACGATTAAAGTTGCATGTTCATATAATATAAGTTCGTATCACTTGGTTTCTTTTTAAAAAGTTGAAAATAAGCTTGAGCTTACGGAAATCTTCTAAAGTTGTAAAGGAAGAAGATGCGAGGTTGCTTTGCATGTAGCTGGGAATGTTTTGTTTGTTATGAGACTGTACATCAGGTTGATTTGGCATTTTGTTGTAATGAATTGGTAAAATGACTGTGCATTAAGTAAGTTTGGTAGTTTTAGTATGTTATGTTTCAAATGACAGTGTTTTGTCGGCATGTTTTCTTTATCGAAACAGCAATTGGTTTGCGGTTTTCGATTTACTGATTTAGTGCAACGAAAACTACAAAACGACTGTAACTGCATGTGGATTCACTGTCGCTTCTAATCCAACAATTCGTTTATTTACTAAATGTCAAATGTTCTTCATACCTTTTAATTTGCTAAATTGATAAACTTTCATAAAATTTATAACTTATCTACTTTTAGCATCAAGAAAACCAGCACGCAGAGTACAAAATGGCATCTCCAAAAAAAGAAACCAAAAACACATACAATTTAAAATTGGATTAAAACAAAAAATCAATATTTGTAGCTCAGAATACTAACTGTTAGAGTTTCGAAATTCCAAATTAATTAAAATTGCACAACTTTTGCTCCGACAGAATCCAATTAGTGCGTCCATAATAGAAAACTGTAAACAGTGCGGAATGCAAGTAAGTGTGCATTTATGTAGTACGTACAAATGACAGACTATCCACTTAGTTGCAAGTTTGGTAATGACGTTTTGCGTGCAACAAGTTGGCAGCTCGCTGGCAAAGTTTATGCGGCGACTGTGCTTTTGCTTAAACAAGTCAAAGTCGTGAGGTCAGGAAATCAGTCAACAAAGCTTGACAGTTGGCTGCCCGGCGCTTGTTTCATGCTCTTGTTGTGTTGTGTTGTGTTGTGTTGTTGGTGGCAAGCAACGGCGGCAGCCAAAGTAATAAATTTTCCAGAGCACATTTGTGGTCGGATGGTTTGCTGGTTGCCCTTGGATGAGGCTTGGCTCTGACGGCTGCACTTCCTGCCCAGCTGCAGAGCTAACGAAGCCAACATACACAACAGCGTACATACATATACATATATACATATATATCTATACATACACAGGAGGCAAGTATATAAGTAGTAGCTGCTTTAGTAAGCGGTGGCAAGCTTGACAAGGTCGAAGGCATTGTGTGGCAAGTCGGGATCAAATGCTATTAGGGTTGTTACCTAAGTGAAGTTGTTGAAGTTATGGCCAAATTTTTTTGGTTTGGCTAAGTGGAGTGCCTTAATCTAGTTTCAAATTGCAACGCAATGAGCCGTGCGTATACTTAATGCTGCACACATAAGTGCACACATCTTTATTTATATGTATTCAATATGAATTGAAGAGCATCAATTGAGACACACAGCACGGCTGTTACATGAACTTTTAAGCACCTGAATGGCGTTATATATTCCTGTTGCCGTGTAAGTGTGTAATGCCGTTATGCTCTTTGGAAAATGGCGAATACGTTGTGAGTTTTTATTGAGCAAATAAAGGCGCTTTTTAAATGAAATTGCATGTAATCAAACGCATATGGTGCGCATACACATATAAATATATGCCATATACCACTCGTTTATATAAAGTGTTTACTGTTTAAAGCGTACTGTAATATGTTCTGCAAACTTTATTTATATATACTATATACATATATAAAAATAAAGAGCTGCGAATATGTTACTGACAGCGTAATGTCAAGTGCAGAACAAAAGCGAGAAGGTACAGATTTATTTTGGAGCAGGAGAAAGATTGCGCGATTCGCTTATAGTATATAAATATATTTAAGTGAACTCTATAACAAAAATTTGGCAAAAAGTTATATTTTCAATGCTGTCAACTTTATAAGACTAACTCTCTTAGCATTTGGGGTTACACCATCTTCTTTCATTTGGTCTCTTAATTAACGCATTGAGTTTTTGTTCTAAGGACGAGCAACGACGAGGTAAGCATTCAAGAATAGTCTCGGGATACTGATTAATTTTAGAAACGAAGCATATTTATCTCACTCGCTTAATAAAGGATAAAAGTTAAGATATAGCGTTAACCCTAGAGTCACTCCTCACCTTGGGTAAGTCGTGATTCGAAAATTTAGATCTGCGTTGTCCAACTGCATGGAAGACGCCCGCAGCATAACTTTTGTACAAGAAATAAGTTAGGTATACCTCTCCATGGTCACAACCTTAGCAGCACGCTAACAAAGTGCATAGCCCTTAGAGGTAGCAGCTGGCCACTATGGTTAAAGTGACGGAGTCGGATAACACAATGTGACAGCCATTTCGCTGCGGGAAAGGTGGTAGTTTTTCTATAGTAATTTGGCCTCGCTGAATTCAAATCTGACCACCATTTTGCTCCATCAGCTCTAGTTTTCGAGATATTTGAAAACAAATGCCAGGCAGTGTAATGAGGTGCTTCACTTCAACAACATTCCGTTAGGTGACATCGCTGACGACACATAAGCTGCATAGTTTTAAGCGCATCGAAGTTAATTGGCATATCAATGTCCACTATCTATAAAAGGCGAAACCATCAAATATGCTAAATGTTTTAACTTCCTTGGTAGCAAACTTACCCATACAGATCCGTACTGATGTACAAATATAAAAGCATGCTAACGCTTCTGTCGATTTTCAAGCATCTCAAGACTTATCTGTCAGCAAGGCGAAAAATACGACTGCAGCTGTTCAGCCTCTGCCATAGTTTAGCTTAACAAAATTCTAGACAGTTTTTGAACCAAGAGACATGGAAATACCGCACCTAAAAGTTGGGTGCTCCTCAGTCCTACATCGAAATGGTCTTACAGACAGCGCGCTGAGTATCGCTCTAGTATAAGCGTAATGTTAAAGTTAACATCTATAATAATAAAATATGAAGTAAAAACGCTAATATTATCTTTTATTTATTAGCGTCAACAGTGCACCAGTAGCTCCAAAACACAAAAATGTATGTAGGAGATCGCCTTGGTACACCGGCTAAATTTACCCCAACCTGAGACATCGTTACATATGTTAGAGCTCTGATAGGTGATTATTTATTTGACAATAGAGATATAGCGGTATAAATTGCGATATTCGCAATTGAGGGATACAAAGGGAAGGCAGTTGAACCCATTCGAGCTCTAACATATGAACTCGTGTTGAGTAGTGTAAATGGAAATTGAATCAAATATATCCGACACTTCGGTTTATGGCATTTGGATTGGGCATAAAAGGACTTTTTCAAAATACAATTTTTTTTTTTACCAGGGAACACTTTTTGTGTAGGGAACACATCTCCGACTTCCAACGTTCCCAATCATATATGACGGCGTGGATATATCGCCGCCTAAATATGGCAATGTTAGGGTTATAATCGGCCTAAGAACAACAAAGCTGCTAGCGCAGATGACCTGCCTGCAGAGTTGTTCAAGACTGGCGGTAATGGGTTCTTAAGGTGCATGCAGCAGCACTTTTGCTGCTAGACGATAGCATTCCCGATGAATGTTATTTTAGTGTGCTCTGTGTGACGAGATGGGTGACCCCACGGTATGCATATGTAACCCTATCGACCGAAATGTGTGAAAAACTAAAGCCATTCGCTAAAGAACTGATAAGTCCATCAATGTGGCTTCAGGCCTGGTAGGTCCTGACACTATTGACACTATGCTAAGTCCTGAAAAAGACCCACGAATACCAAATACACAGAGAGATCGCGTATAAGCCGCACTGTCTGAGTTTGGAATCCCTGCAATGCAGGTGCGACTATGCAGAATGACGTCAAGCAACACACGCAGCTCCGTCAAGGTAGAGCTTTTCCAAGACTTTTGATAACGAGCGAGGCTTTAGACAACAAGGCGACTCCCTCTGCTGAAATCTCTTCAACATTGTGATGGATGGAAAGGACTAAGTACATCGGAACGGGAATGTATTCTACATTGCACCACATTTATACGTTGGACGGACTAGGTAGGGAGCACAAAGCCACTTTGGTTTCACCGATTGTAGAAGGCGCTCACAAAGTAGAGGCGCTTGCTCTATTCAGATCGTATCCCGGTATGGGCTTGTTATTTCTAGTTAAGAAGAAAAAGTACTATAGATTGCGAAAATGACGATTCGACAAAGATGATGACCAATTTTATTAAAAATTTGGTCTCCGAGATGTACCTGTTTACACAGACAGACGGATTGCCCATAACGACTCGATTGTTGATGCTGATCATTTTTGTGACTGGAACTTATGAACTGGCTTGCCTTTTTCGCGGCTAAACAGTTGGCACTATGTGCATCCAGCGCATAAACAAAGATATAGTTGAAGCATCTTTTTGGTTTTGAAGAGCTGAATATTTTGGCATTTTCTCGGTCGGATCGACTACACATACTTTAAACATAAAGGTATTAACCCAAAACAAACACATCCTTTGCCAGAGTATTTAAAAATTCGAAGCAAGTATCTTGTGCCTCGCCTTGTTGCAAAGTTAAATTGAATTTTTTGCAGCAATGCTTCACTTAATCCTTTATAGCATTAGCTTTGCCCTTGGGTTATTGCTCGTCCTCGTCCTGAGTCAGGCAGCAGCATGACATGCAAATGTTCCAGAAAGCGTGTGACTTCAACTGACGCCCCAGACAACAGGTTGCACGGATTTAATGTAATCAGGCGATACGCTTGTTGCCTTTAAAAGTATTCGGTCTCAGAAAATGTACCATGTATATCCACCTATTACATGTGTACATACATATGTGTGCCTTGGGGCTTATATACAGGTGTTGGATTATGTCTGCAAAGACTTAACATTTTTGATCAACCTTTAATATTATACAATTACCATAGCAGCAGACTTTATTTATGCGCATAAAGCAAGAAAAAAAAATTCCCCTGGATGATAACCCGCAGCGTGAACTTTGAACTGCCAGCAAATACAGTCAAACCTGCTTAAGTTGGCCATTCACGGTTCAAGAATTTTTGGACAGTTTTATAGTGATTTTGTGTTATTTCTTTAATTTTTTCAACTTTATATAATGCTTTATGATTGTTTTTAACATAAAAATGCATTTAGTCGTGTATGTTTATGAACTATATCCATAAACCCCACATAATAACAAAATAAACATATAAAATAGTCAAAATTTGTTTACAGAATTTTGTAAATTCTTTTAAATTCGAATGTTACTTAAGAGAATCTTTTAAATTTGCTTATTTATAAGCTTTTGACTTTCTTTCTTTTGATTTTCAACAAATGAATTGTGCCATCTAGAAGGATTTCATTCAAATTTCCATAAGCAACGAGTTTACTGCAATCAATTTCATTCAGTTGTTAATTTTGTCATGGAATAGTATTATTTTTATGATTCGACAATGCAGTCGATGATTCAAAAACACTCAAAAAGTGGCCAACTTACAAGATATGCAGGTGCAAATTTGAATTTTTGTACTTATATATTTTGGTTTCCCCGAAAGGTGTCCAACTTATGAGGGTGGCCAACTTTGCAGGTTTGACTGTATGTACATACGTATATAGTGCATGCATATCCTCTGTGTGTGTGTAAAGTTGTTCCAAGTTTAATTGAATTATAGCGTCTGTTGCTCCCAGACTTCTGATACACGCCCAGCGCAATGACAACTTGAAGCAGCATTTAATTGAATTTAAAAACTGACAACAGTTGCTTAATGAGGAGACACATGATACAGTTTACTTTAACTTCTAAACCGATTACCAGAGAGCGGCATTGCCTGCTGGCCAACATTATGTGTGCTACTTCTAGTCCTTGGCCAGCTCGGCCGCACTTGCTTTCCGAGCACTGCGAGCGGCGTTCAGGGTGAAATCATTTGCATAAATTTATATTTCACTTCATCTAGGACACATTTTTGTTTTGTGCATTCTGCTCTTCAAATATACAACATCCCAAAATCAACAGGGAATTTACGCGCCAGTCAGCTAACAGCTGTAGCCTAAAATAAGTGTGTACATAGGTTAGGAAAAGGTAAAATTATGTAGTTTGGGTTTGGATTTCAAAGTAAAGCAACAACTAGAACCACTTACAGCTTTTATACTGATATCATCCATATATATCCATTGTACCAAAACAATCTCGCACGCACAATTTTTCTCAAGCGATGATCATACATACGCCCAGGGCCTATGTATTACATGTAATAGGCCTTATAAATTGTACATGATATACCAAACAGCTTCTTGAAGAACCTTTATCGAAACGAAATTTTCTTTACTAAAGTCCATGCTACTTATTTCTTACCCTTTCCGTCGATGAATTGTAAGTTAGCTGAATTCATTGTCTACAATATCACTCTTTTGCCAACACAAATGTAAACAAACAAATCAGCAGATGTTCTGCGCTTTAAAGTGAATGCCAATTTGTGATGTTGCCAGAATAAACCAAAAGTGCTAAAAGTGGCAACGCTGCGGCGTATGATAGGTACGATAACCGATTATTGTTTGCAACTCTGCGTGAATCGACATAACGGTGTGGTACGTACCAAATTTGTTATAATTTATTTTAATTCAAATCAGAAACGCACTTAATAGATTGAAAGCCGCAGAGCTACATCACCAAAGTTTTTACTACAACTCAAAATAATGTAAGAAGCTTCATAAGTTTGAAATACATCGCCATTCTTCAACAAAGTATAATTTTTGTGCGCATTTCAGGTACAAATGACGTATCGCCCATTTAGTAGAAGAAAAAACGTGATTTTTGAGGTAATGTTGTACACGTTTCATATTGATATCATTCTGAAAATTCGCATTTCTTTAGTTTAAGCAGTCAGCTAGTAAATGAGCGATGAGTATGCAAATATATTGGTTCACAGAACCAGTGGCTCAGCTTATTCATAGCTCCCTCATTCACGCAGGCTCCCTGCGTGCCACATCGAGGCGCTGCTGATCATCAGGCTTCCTCTAACTTCTGCGTTCAGTCAGAGAATCGGCCTAACACGAAGAGTACGTGATGAGCATCTCTTGGTTGCTTTCTCCACAACACCTACATTCGGCGCTGGAGCTGTGGCCGAAGCAATAATGGCCACGAAAGTACTGCGTTTTGTGAAATTGACGCCTTTGCATGAACCTAGGCAAGCTGCTTAATCAAGGCCTCAAGCAATACGCTGAAGTACTTAATGGACAGTTTTGAATCTATTTACAGCACCTCCAGCCTGAGCGCATTCTCCATATTCTTGCGGCTGTTGACTCACACTGACTCGCTCTAGTAAGCTGCTGGCTTACCACCAACACCAAGTCGACATTACGGTGAGTATGTTAACGTACATACATAATATTCCACATTTAACTAAATAGGCACAACCATCTGCTTTTTAGCTGGCCATAACAACCCGTTACCGGGTTACGGCCTGATGTAAATCTCTCCTCCAGGCGTCTCTGATTTGCGCGTGCCCTCTCCAATCGGTATTACCAAAGGTAGCTAGTATGCTCACTACAGGGTCCTTTTAACGGAGACATGGTCTGCCCTTTCGTCGCCACCCTTTGAAACTCGCATTGAAGACTCTTCTCGCAGGAGCTTCTTCATATATACGCACAACATGACCTAGCCAGCGGAGCCGCTGGATCTTAATGCGCTCGGCTTTGTCAATGGCGTCGTAGAGCTAAAAAAGTTCGACTTTCCATCCACGGGCCAAAGATCTTATGGAGTACTTTTCGCCCAAACACGCCAAGAGAATTTTCATCAGACTGCGTCATCACCCATGCTTCAGCGCTTCATCTATTGGCAAAAGTGATTCTCCGCTTGATTGCCATTCTGACATCGTTTTTCATCGGTGCGGTGTAGTCAAGGTACACGAAGCCCTTGACAACATCAAGAGTCTAGTTTTACTTTGTCTTGCTCTCATTAACAACCAAACCCACTCTGGCAAATTGTCCTTCAATAACCACAAAGGCTTCAGTAACTGCTCGCTTTTTACGACCAATCCTTGTATTATTATACCATGGGATCACCTTAAAATTTTGTAATTAAAGCGTAGTTCCTATGACAACATAAATAACTTCTGTCAGCAAATAACATCCAACAAATAAGTTGTCTCTATTGTGCTGGTAGGTAAACAGTGTGAACAAGAGTTTCAATAGTAATGATAGTACCATCGGTTCGGAAAGATTGCATACTATCGATAGTAATAGCTGGTTTTTTCCTTCCTACCTAAAGAGCATGTACTGCTAAAAATTTTAACAATATTGGTAAAAAGCGACTATTTTGAAGACAGTGCACATGTAAGGATACTTGTGTTGATGCCTCTGTTAGATCGGCTCACTCGTAGGCAAAATTCAGAAAGAGAAAATGTACTTGTATGTACTGTCTTAGGAATGGTCGCTTTTGCTCAAGTCGACTCAATGTTACGGCGAAACATCCCAGTCTATTACTTTCATGCTCTTTCACCTGTGGTTTTTAACCACATCGATAGTAAGACACAAAGGAGAAAATTCGGCATATGGATGGTACTATCAGTAATATTGAAGCTCTACTACATATACGTACAAGTATTTGTGTATAAACGAATACTACATATGTATATGCATAGCATCGCATTTGCTTTTACTAAAATTTTCATTTCAATTCAAAAATTCAATTGTGTAGTAAAATAATGTTTTTTTGTTTTCAGTAAACTAATTCACCACATAAACACCCAAGATGCAGACCATTAAGTTGAAGTCATCAGATGGTCAAATTTTTCATACGGACATTAAGGTTGCTAAGCGTTTGGGTGTCGTTTATCAGTTTTTTGTCGAGAATAACAGCGTAGAAGATGTCGTCGTGCCCTTGTATAGAGTTAATTCCAAAACTTTGGCCAAACTGTTAATCTGGGCCAATTACCATAAAGACGATCCACTTCCAAGCTATGACGAAGGCATTTCTGAGTGGGATGCCAATTTTGTGAAAATGGAACAGGACGCACTCTATAAAGTGTTGGAAGCTGCCAATTATTTGGAAATGGAGTTATTGGTTAAGCTCATTAGCAAAATCATGGCAATCTGATGACAAGACATTTGGGATAAAGAAACAGTAAATTTTTTCTCATCTGTAATTTCAAACAAACAAAAACAAGACATTGTAAGAACATATAACTTATGAAACGATTAACCATTTTTGGACTTTAAATCTTCTTGGATGAAAAACATCAAGTATATATAAATAAAAAGTTCACTTATTTCAAAAGTGATAACAAGCCATTGCTATTTCTAAGGTGCATAAACATTTATGTTGCTTTTTGAATATCTATTTTATTTGGATTACCACAACTATAAACACAAAGAGCATGGCAGTAGCAGTGTGGAATCCGGCGCGGCCATTCCCAAGACAAGTAAGGCTATTTGTGTTGCACTCTCTCTTAGACCGACTCATTGGCAGGCAAAACTATGTGAGAGCAAAATAAGGCACTGCCTTGGTAATGGCCGCGTTTCAGCAAGTTCAGCTAATGGAAAGCTTCAAAATAAATTTTATACCTATAGAACCTGCAACATAGACAACGGACTATGACAATCTTGTCTTTAACTACTAACAAATACTAACAACCGAACGGAAGCTGCACAACAGCACATTCTGTGTGTTTGTCTTTGTGTACGTGGGTCTGTGCTCGCCCATTGAGTATATCCGCTGACCATCAAGCTATTCCATACATTGAAAAATCATTTGCACTTGTAGTGAAAATGCAGGAAATTGCCAAGGAAATGAAAAGGTTGAAGCTTTCAATTGAATGGCAACTCAAAAAGCAATTCAATGTATACTTAGATAGATTCAATTTAATGAAATTATAGCTACATCCTGTCCCCAAGCCAGGGTAATACTTTGCCATAAACTGGACATGTCCGCCTGTCAGTCGGTGGTGGCAAGCATAAGCACAAAATGAAGTACTTTGAGTGACAAAATGGTATGACAACAAGTAGTGAAATTGCGGAATACATTCGTTTCTAATGAAAAACCACTTTGAGCAGACAAAGAACTGCACTTAGGAATGTATCTAACTGCAATTGCAAGAACACAGTCACGTTCGCTACTCGAACAACGTGTCGTCCTTGCTTAATGGCAAAATAAACGCAGTAAGAGTACTTCGTAGTAAGTTTTGCTTGATGCACATGCAGCTTCAGCAACACGAAAATGTTGCATAAGCCTACAAGTTGCCTCGCCCGTATGTCCAGTCACGTAGCATGTTATAAAAACCGTAGACATGAGCTGGCATGTGTAAATGTTGCTTTTCATGGCATTACATGGCGTATGCTTAATGTTATTGGGCACAGTGGGCATATTAAATAATCATGCGCTGATTTTTTACTGCCTGCCAAAACTTCAGACACTTGTAAATTGCCAATAACTCTCGACTTACTGCGCTGTTTATATCAAGCATACGCCATGTGGCGCGCCTGCAACTTAACTATAATTTGATTTTCATTTAAAATTCATTACAGTCTGTGCTGTATTCAAGTACATACAAAATGGCCGCCTGCTGCAGCTGCTGTACCTTGATAGACAACCAACTACTGCGCCCACGCTTCCGTTATCACACACAAACACACACACACACACACACACACACACACACACACATAAATATGTACTCATATAAAGCATACTTGATGTCGGTTAAAATGATTCGCTTTGGAGCCCACGTGGCAGCAAGAAAGGGTTTAATTGCCTCGAAAGGGTTAATTGTGCGCGTATTTATTTTGTGCATGGCAGAAAGCGGAAGTGCCCAAGAGGCTCAGCGCGGTTCTTCACTTGAAATGTTATGCTTCGCAACGTTTTCCTTTTACATTTATGCCTTTATTTCTCTCATATTTTTTTTTTATTATTTTCATCTTTTTTTATACCATTTTGGGTTGGTTTTCATTTAGCGCTAATTGGCTTTGTTTATGCATTTCCATTTGCAGTTTTCTCCCGTTTTGACAGTTTGCTTCATTAACAATTGATTAGCAGTCGTCGCACAGTGTCTGTGTGATCCATGTGAAAATTAATTTAAATAGTTCCCCAGCAGCGCTTGCGGAATAAATGATGAATTAAACTTAAGCTGGCAACTTGTACGAAGACCCAGCAGTAAAATTTAGATACTTATTGCCTGTAAGATACAAACAGTTGATGCATTTTTTATGTTAAATATTACAAAGCACTTTTCTTGTAAATTGTGTGTGCGTGTGCAGCTTTTATTACTTGTATCTTTGCACTTTACGAGCATTATAATGACATAAAAACAAGAAAGACCGTAATGTCGAAAGACCCCAGCTGTAAGCTGTATCCCTGACATGTACATGCACATATTAAGAAAACTAGTAGCATTTTCATGAGCAACAAATTAACGTAAACGTGTCTGTTAACTTGCAACTTGATGGCCCAAAAGGTCTAGAAGTGCACCTTTCCCGTTTCCTATTGAATTTGACCACTCTAGTCGCTATAGTTGGATCGCCAGAGGAATACCAAGAGTAAATAATTAAAAAAAAGTTTGTTTTTCCAATAACTTTAGTAATTTCCACTTTACCAAGCTAAATATTTTCTATCGCGTTATGCATGTCTTCGAAGGGTTTCCTATCGATTTTGAGCACTCTAGTCGCTATAATTGGGTCGCCAGAAGAATAAAAAGAAAAAAAAATTTTCAAAAAATTTTTTGTTTAAATTTCTCCTAGCTAATTTCAGTTATTTTGTTGTTTATATAGAAGAAGAAATGTACAAATATTAAATAGGACTGGTGAACTGTAATGACTTCTAAAAAGCACCAGAACGCAATAATTGAACATATTTTTATGTGAACTTAAACTTTGCCGAAAAATTTAGAACTAAGATATTCAAAAAACTTAACTGTATATATGCCATATCGCAAATATGACATCATACGTCACGATTCCATTTGCGCTAAATTCGATTATAACAGAGCAATAAAAAACTAGTGCATTAAAAGCATTAAAGTCTTCAGAGAAGTTTCAACTCTTCTAAATACCAAAATACTGTATTTAGTATATAACAATTCATGCCTTCAGCATGCCTAAAACTTATTCGTACAACATCAATGTAACTTTAGCTGATTTGCAACATGATTAGTGGGCTACTTGCAGCTAGAACTGACATTTCATTTTCAGAGCGCTGTGTAATTAGTAAAGTCAGTAATTTGTAAGTGTCGTTGTCATAGAAATTGGTTTGAAGGACGGAAACAATATATAATTACACGGTACTTTGTACAAACAGACGAATTGAAGGTCAACACAAGCAGAATCTAGTTACGTTTAATGAAGAACGTGTGTGTGTGTGTGTGTACTTATGTGTGTTTCCGTCTGCGTTTTTGTGTGATTCAGTATTGCCCATTCCGCTTGATGACGCCACTTACGAGCAGCTCCTTTAAAGAACGTTACCCCCTAGTTATTATCACTATAGTAAGCTAAGGGGGTTGCGCCACCAGCTCGCTTGGAGCCCCAGTTCCTCCTTCGTGGTAGATCATATTCTTCTTCCCTTTCTCATTTCCATTCCCTTTCACGTTCACCCTCCTTTTCCACTTCCTCTCACTTCTTAATTCTTCATTTTTACTTCTTACTTCGTGAAAATCTCGCTTCGTGTAACAGGCACCCAAAAACTACATTTTGGGTGCTCAAAAATTATCTTTTGTGAGCCGATGAGTAAAAAATCGCATATTGGTAATGAAGAATGATGCGTTTTTGGAGGTTGGTTTTCTTTAATTTTTCACAATCTTCTTCTGGTTATTCACCATTCTGAATTGACGGTTCAACTTTTCTCTAGTGGCATGATAGCTAAATGTCTAGTTTTGGATTAGAAACGGGCTACCATTTTACTGTATTTGGCTCATATTCGTCGATTGCTGGCTAGTTTCGGTATAGTTGTTACCTGTTACAATCTTATAAACATCCTTTTGAGCACTACGGCAGTTTTTTTTTAAACATTTCTGTTGAACCAACGATCAATTTTAAGCTATAGAAGGCTTGTCGCTTTCTCGGGTCGCTCAGCTTAGCCTAGATCGCACCTGCAGCTGCAACCAACTTCACTAACCACAACGAGTTCGCTTTCTGTTAACTCTCATTCTGAGCCAAAAACCAACTCAGTGACACTAAAACTGAGCAGCAAAGAGAAAAACCCCAATCAAGAGCGACTGAAAAGCTTAACTGACGCGCGTGATATTCAAGATGGACCTAGCTCAATGGTTCGTCAGAGAGCTTATCGGCCAAAGAAAGGCGGTGCCAGTGTTGCCAAGTCCATTTTTTCCCGCGGAAAAGCGGTAATTCTCGATTTCTTTGAAAATACGTTTAGCATTTTCCAGCAAAATTAATATATTCTGTTAGTTTACAAATGAGCTTGAAATGTGTTTTGCAATCCATCATTTTTTGCTGGTGAAAAGTTGGCAACACTTACACTGTATGTGAGTGTTGATGCCTCTCGAACCATGAAATCATACAACAAAAACCACTTTCAACAATCCCTGCAATCCTCATTTTTATTATTGTTTCTAACAATTGAAGTGCGGCAACAAGCAGCCAAGACATATGCAACACATTCTTGCATTTTTATTGTTGGCGAGGGGAAATTTACATTACTTTATATAATGAAATATTGCAAATTTATGGCTCACATACACACACACACGCACACATATGCTCAGAGCAAAAGAGCAAGAATACGAGTGAAAAACTTGAGGAAACTGGAAAATGAGCTTGCACGTGCCAAGCGTAGTCTACTTAAGTTTTAATTTTTGCTGTTTCACTGTAATTTATGAACAGCGAGCACGGCAAGTTTTGGTGCGTTGCGCATACGTCATGTTGCGCATTTGGTAAGTTTTGTAGGGCTATGAAATGTTTTTAAGATGAGCTAATTTCAAGCCACACAAAGTCGATTTAGGTACCTTGTGGAAACCTTACTTACTAGTTTTGCTACTTTTACAGGTTTCGATTTAATTGGAATACTCTAGACTTTCTTGTCTGCTTAAGACTGTTTCAAGAGCATAAACCCAAATTCGAAAGCTTCCTTTTTTTGAAAAATTACTATTCTTTAATGAGTTTTAAGTTAGCCTACAATAGACAGGCAGCCTTAAGCGTTTATCTGTGAATTTAGCAAACCAAACTACGCTTAGCGAGATATCAACATTTTCAATGCCTATATCCACTTTGAAGCCAAGGCTGTTTGGGTTGGATTTCGCAGCGGTGGCTGATGTTAGAGCGGTTTCTTCACCGTTAGAAGTATAGCTGGAAAAACAATCGCCATTCGCGACCATCGATGTTTTTAAAGCAAAATATCTATATAATTGATGTTTTACTTAGAATTTCATGCCATTGGCTAAACAATTTTTATTTAGTTTTGCACAAAATACCTAACATATCAAAAAAATCGAGTTTTCGAGAGTTATGTGTACAGTTCCGTCAAGCTGACAATCCCGGCCATCTGCTTCCCTAATAACAAGGTTGCATTCCTTGATAAGGCTTGAGTTATGTTTAATGCTTGCATATTTAAGGCCATATCAAAAGATTTATGCTGGAACAGCTTTTCCAACTTGTTTATATTAAGTGTTATTTTGACATATATTCACATGGCAGTTCATAAAGAAGCGCTTGTTACAAATATGATTTGCACTCTACACATTTGAGCAAATGTTTATTTAATATGCCAACGCACACACACACACACACACACACACACACACACACACACACACACACACACACACACACACACACACACACACACACACACACACACACACACACACACACACACACACACACACACACACACACACACACACACACACTGACAAATTGGCACACACACACACACACCTTTCTCGGAAATATGCAAATGAGCGCGTTGTCATATTCACACCAACCAAAGTTGACAACAAACAACAAATTTCCTTTGACAAATAAATGCTAATGGCGACAACAGCCCTTTGCAGCGACAATCCTTTTTATGTGCACTTCAAAAATTTACAGCATTTGCTTCATTAATTTTTGAACACTTTTACGCCATTTGACTTTTGACATGGCCAAGTGAATGGGAACCGACAATGTGAAGGGTGAATGCGAGTTTAAGTAACAAAAACGAGTAAAACATGCAATTTTGCCAAATTGGTAACATAAAATGTTATGCAGAATGTCTTACAGCTCGGTTTGTTGCAGGGTTGTCTACGAAGAGCATTGAAGTGTTGCTTCTGCCAAAAGGCAAGTCTTAAGGCGATGTGGTCTAGGAAAAACGGCATGAGAAACTCAGTTTTCTTTTGTTGTAGCATAGTCTTCCATTTAATTTGTGAACATTACGTATACGTCGTGTGAGTGCGCACGTTGAATATTTATCGTGCTGCAGTCATCGATGCAAACGATAACGAACAGTAGTCACGAAGCCGAAAGCCGAAGATCGAGTGCACTTAACAGCTTAATATAAAGCACTGAAATAAACTGCAGAATGACGTTGAGCAACACACGCAGCTCCGTCATGGTAGGAAAGAGCTTCTCCGGGCCTTTTGATACCCTCTCCTGCGGCCTCTTCAACCTTTTGTTGGAGAATGTGTTGCGAAAGGCCGAAGTACATCGGAACGGGACTGTATTTTATAAGGGTATAAAGTTGCTTGCTTACGCAGATGACAGCGTTATCGTTGATCGTACTAAGCTAGCAGTTGTTGGAGCCTTTGCGGCTATTGAAAGAGAAGTCTGGTTGTAAATGAGAGCAAGACGAAGAGTATGCTTTCTTCGAGTAGAGTAACACAGCGGCTGGACTCTCCAGATTGATGTTGAAAACTATACTTTTGATGCGTCTACCTTAGCACTACCGTCACAATGAAAAACGATGTCAGCATGGAGATCAAGCGGAGAATCACTGTTGCGAATAAATGTTACTTTGGTCTCAGTAGGCAATAAGTAGTAGAGACCACTCCCGATAGACAAAACAAACACTTTACAAGACGCTCATCTTTCCCGTTTTGCTTTATGGCACTGATGCATGGGTGACGCAGTTTGATGAAAATGCCCTTGGAGTGTTTGAGCAAAAAGTACTCCATAAGATCTTTGGCCCTCTGGACATTGACATAGTCAAGCGAATGAAGATCCAGCGGCTCCGCTGGCTAGGTCATGTTGTGCGTATTGATGCAAAAGCTCCTGCGGGAAAGATCCTCAATGCGGAAGTAGGAGGGAGGTGATGATGGCAGACCATCCTCCGTTGGAAGGACCAGGTAGATAGTACTCAAGCTACCATTGGTATCACCAATTGGAAAAGGTGCGCTGAAAGCAGAGACGCCTGGAGGAGAGCTTTACCTCAGGCCGTAACCCGGTAACGGTTTGTTATGGCCAGTCCAGAAGAAGAAGCAACTCGAGATAAATGTATGTGCTGGAATGTTTTTTGGTACACTCAGCAAAAATTTGTTTTAAAAACATGGAAATTACAGTAAATAGTTACAAAAAGCATGCATGAATTTGACATTTCTTTTTAGTTAGATGATAAAAGTTAGCGCTTGGTCAAGTTTTATCAAGACAGTTCCAAAACTACGAGGCTACAGACCAATTCGTCTATGGCTCTATGAAGGGTATAAAAACATGTTTGTGTTTAAAAAAATGAACTGACTTTGACTGATTTTCTTTTTCTGAATTTCTTTTATTGCAAGTTGTACTTTATTGTGTCACAACCACAAACACGGACATAAAATGCTCACACGGACACACCTTTAGAGCATGAATGTATGGAAATTCATTTCAGTTCAGTTGCGTCCATTTAACTGCATGCCACACAGCACATAAATATTGATTCAATCTTTTTTTGCTGGCATTTGAGCTTTGAATATGCAACAGCAGCAGTGGCAGTGGCAGTGGCAGCTGCTTCAGAAACTAAAACCAACCAAAGGAAACGAGTGAAAAAGCTGTTTCAGCTTTTGTGGTCAGACTGCCGCTGGACTCTGGCAATGCCATGTGTTCTGAATGTTATGCATAAAACCAAAACTTAGTGGCTTTTCAATAGCACAGATAAATCTCAATGCCCCAAACCGGACGACGCTTAGCTCCCCCAAGTCAAGCAATTCCAAGTGAAATGGGATTTGTGGTTCAGAGTGCATTGCGAGAGCAATTCGTTTTCATTTGTCTTACTCCTCCTGGGCGATCACACAATTGAAGCCTGCTGACAAGGCGCTTGACAGCGTCATTGCTACCAACAAAAACATCAATTGCAACACAAACACACACACACACACACACACACATACACACGCATTCAATGCAACACAATAGAGGCAAAGCCATAAATGAAAAGCGCGCCAGTATTGTGGCAGTTGCAAGTTGAAACGGAAACGGAAACGGTGCACACTTAACCTGATTGCACTCGCTTCAAAAGCCGCTGAGCTTGGATTTGTGGCCATAAATGTGAGAGTGTGAACACAGCTGGCTGAGTGTGTGTGCAATTGTCAATGTGGGTGCATCAACCATACAAAAGCATAGTATTGCCTATAAGTATGCGAAGAAAAATTTCAAATTTCCCTAACTCGTGATTTTCAGCAGTTGACTGATAGCTGTTTGTGAGTTGCTAAAACTTCTTTGACTTTAAAAGTGAGTTATCTGAATAGTTCAAAGTAACTTCTGCAGTCCAACAGGGCCGTCTTAATGGACTTTTGTCTGATATAAATACTTATAAAGGTTCTCCCTTTGTGCGCTTATCGAAAATATTCATTTGGACGACGATGTTAAACTTGTTTTCCTCAGTCCGACCTTGAAAACCTCTTTGAATGATGCACAGCTAATCATCTTAATTTCAACTGCGACAAGTGCAAAAGTTGAGTTTTTTTGCTTAGATTGTAAACACATCTTGACTGATGTTTAAGTCTCATCTTCACTTTATGATAAACCAAAATGTCTTCTTTGATGAAATTTGTTCATTGTTCATCCATTATTCACCAAGTTTAGAAATATGAACCACTATAAGCACCTTCAGAATGCCTTCTACGTGTCTACAAAATGGTCAAGTTTCAAAAACAAATTCGATCCAAGCTCTATTGAAAGTTGTCTGATGCTTATGTTTTGGGATCTCATTTCTTTCGAAGTTGGTAGTAAATGATGTTGACTTGCTTTATTCTGTATATTGAGTTACTTTGACTGATGCGCTGTACCAAAAACTGTAAAGTATAAATGGTGTACCAGAAATCGCTGAAAAAAATCATATTATAGATCATTCTTTAGGCTATTTATGGCACTTTAAGCTACTTAGTGTAATAATAAAAAAATAAAACTCTTCGAGGTAAAAAACAAGTTAGAATTTTGATTTAACATCTTCGCCTCATAAATGAACGCACAACAAAGTATATTTGTATATCGTGTTATACATATCGTGAATTATATATCGTGATTATCTTGCACGCATAAACGTTGTCAAACACACACATATACTCCCAATTATACATGCTGCATTGCGGTTAAGCAAGTGTCGTCGATGTCGAGCAATTTCAATAAACAAATAAAAGTTGCCTTAGTTAAACGTATGTCAACCCTGTGCAGCCAATAGCCATTACTTCCTATGCCCCCTCAACCTAATAGCCTATTAGCACTTTATGTAACGCCTGACGTGCACGGCAACTTATTACATTATACTGTAGGAGCAGCATGTGGCCAAAGCCAGACTAGACTGGAATGTACTCGGCACTTGCCACTTATAGAGCTCCTGCACCGCTGCTGCTAACCAGTTCACGCCGTTGTGTGCAGAAATGTTGCAGCTATTTTTATACACTAAAGCATTAAAGCGGAATTGTTACTGGTCACGACATGCCATACCACCATATTTCAAGGAGCACGTGCTACTCCTATCGAGGTGCCGCCTGTTTGGTCAATACTTGGTTTTGACTTTGGGTAAATGTTGGCGCCATTTCAAATTGAGTGACAAGCAAAGGTTAAATGAAAATCTGTCACCTGTCTGAACAATTTCTTTGGTGCAATTGTGTTTCCAAGTAACATTCATTTCCACATTTAATCTTGCGTGAAAAAAGTACGCCGCAAAAGTGTCAAGTAAAGCGAAATCAACAACAAGAAATGACATCGAGCCACATTTCATGTGGCATTTTCACACTTTCCCATTTTCACAGTTACACTTTTGACAGCATCATTTGCACATTTCACTGAGCCGTCTGAATAATTCAAACGATAATTTACTGTAACGTTCCAATTGACACGAGACCAAAGAGAGAATATAAAAGCAGGCAGTTAATTGGCTGTGAGCCGTTTTGGCTAAAGTTAGCTAACGGTTCTGGGGCTGCCAACTGCTGGCAAGTAACTTGAGTTAAATTTTTCCTCGGCCTTTGGCAACTGCATGAATAAACAAATAGTTTGGCAAATAGCGTGAATTCCAATTAATATGCAAATGGCATTAAAAACCGATTACTACTAACTACGCAGCCGGAAGAGTCTTTATATTGCCAGACCTTTGATACAGTTTCCGAGCTGATTTCGCACTTTTTTGCCAACTCACGTTTTAAAATTTAGAGCACGCGCGTTTTGCATACCTAATGCTATTAGCTGGCAATAAAAATGTCGGCTGTCGTTGTTTTGGATTATCCAATGTCGTGAGATTGTCAATGTGAAGGACTCAATCGAACTGCACAATTTGTTGAAATCATGGCGCATATAAATCTCAGTCAAATTTGATGGTTTTGAACTGTGATTTGGAATTGAGTTTGAATTACAGTTAATAAATTAGGCGCGTGATGACATGGCCTTTGACTGAGAGCGACTGTGTTCTAGTGGATAAAATCTGTACTGGTTGTTTTACAATCACAAAAACGAGTATTTTGTGACGATTGCTTAATCGAAAATCTTCGCAGGGTCGACTTCCACATGAATTTGGTGAAAGCATTTCCAAAACATCTAAGGTTTCTTTACGTCGCACCAGGGCATCACATTCAACTAGGATGTGAAATGGCTTTCAGTGCCCAAATTTGAGTCTGCTGTCAAATGTGGGCCCAAGATAGTTCAATTCTCTACTTGTATAAATTTGAGTTCCCTTGAGACAGAGTTGTCTCATTTTCTGCAGTAAATGGTAAAGCCACGGTCTTCGCAGAGTTTAGGTATAATCAAAAATTATCAAGTATTATGTCACAGAGAGTGTCTTCAAATTAGCTTTTTGCGAAGAGAACAATGCCTTCGCTGTATCCTTGGCATTGGTTCCCCTCGCATTCGAGTCATCCAGAAGTTCGTCTACCAGAAGAGTCCATAGTAAAGAAGATAGTACCTTATGGACATCCACGGGTTGCTTGCTCCGTGACTAGCCTTGATCAGAGCAGTTAAGTTCTGAGTTTGTCATGGGATTGTTCAGATGCTTCGTCGTACCACTCCTTATGGCATATTATGTGAGCCATTGCTGTAATGCTCTTCTTATTGGTATGGAACAAACCTTTGACAGAGGCTAGCACGATGGGCTGCTGCAGACATTGGGTGACCATCCGCTTTTGAAGTCTTATCTAGGTGACTTTCACTATTAAAGCCAATAATGTTGTTAATGATTCTAACCTGTGCTTTCTGGTGTTACGCTGCGTTTTGGGTCCTTTGCTGTTCGGTCTTTATACATCTAATGCCACAAATCCTGAGGATGATATTACTATCCTTAATACCTATTCTTATGATAAGCAGTTGCTGCCTCGGATCTTCAGTTATATTTCTAGCGTCTAAAGGATTGGAATGCGCATCAGAATATCACGTTGGAAAGTGTGATATTGTTGATTTACTTTAAAACATGTTGGTACATTCCACGACTGTACTTTGACAATTCGGTTTTTGCTGTAGATGTCAAGAATATATATCTAAGGATGGATGATATCCTTGATAAGCATCTTACATTTGAGCAACTGTGCGAGTAAGGATGAAGCGGTTCTTCTGGCTCCTTTCCAGCAGAGTAACTGGAAGAACATTTAGGTCTTGCAAAATAAGACTGCGTTTTATCACTATGCCCCCAGCGTGTTACATAATGAGCTGCCAATAGACATGCTAATAGACTAGTGTTGATAATAGTGTCCTATCAGAAGAGTCAAGCGTAGCCATTTTGGAACACTGTTGCTACTAGGAGGAAGTTACTAAGACCTAGAAGGGAAAGCTGAAAAGTTATATTATAAAGTACTATCGGTATATTGATGTTTTCGTTGGTGTCTCACTATCGATGTTTTTTTTTTACTTTCAATAGTGTAAACACACGCTAAGCGGTCTTTGATACAATCGAACTTTTTCAAGCCTGAAACTATCGAAAATATCGAATGGCGCCACTTTTTATAGTTTTGCAGCTCTAATAAACGGGGTAGTTTGTGATGAAGAATAAATCTTGACAGCAACGTGAGTACAGCTCAACATGCAAATGTTATTTATCGTGATGAAAGTTATCTATAAATATCAATAATATAAACGCTTAGCCCAAGAGCGTGAAAGTAATACAGTGGAATCCTTCAATTCCTAGGACAGTGGATACATGTGTGTTTGTTTTGCTCTTTCTCTTTTGCAATTTCGCCTAATAATCAGTCGGTCTAAGAGAGATGAGCAACACAAGCAGCCTCACACATATACTGTTTTGGGTATAGAACGGTTCAAGATTTCACTCTGTAACTTTCATGTTTAATAAAATGAAAACAATTGCGATGACACGATTATCGATAGACGATCGTGGTGCATGAAAAGCAAAGGAAAAACTAGCGTGGATTACTGTCTAATTAGCATGGATGACCGATAAATAGTACCAAATCAAGGTATCGCATCGAAATCAAACAAAATGGTTGAGAAACTAACGTTTAACTGTTTGACGCAATATTTATTAAAATTTTAATATAAAAAAAAAACAATTTGTCAATAACTTGCTTTTATTTTTAGTATTGTTTAGCTTAATGAAGCTTAATTGTTCACTGGCGCTTCCAGAGAACTAAACACTAAATTGACAATTGTCAAAACTGCTGTACTAACTGTAATTCAACAAGCCTAATGAAGGCTTTTTAAATGTAGACGCAGACCTATTGAATGTACTAATACGCGGCATTGTAATCAATGAAAACAGCGCCAAATTACATGCTGAAATCCATTGCAAATACACGCAAAATCCGCACACTAATACAAACAAGCCCTACACGTGTCTGTGTGTGCGTGTGTGTGTGTGTGTGTGTGTGTGTGTGTGTGTGTGTGTGTGTGTGTGTTTGGGCACTAAGCCCACCAGCAGCCATTTGCGTCGACCGAACACACACACACACACAAACAAATACAAAAAGCTAATTACCAACAAAGCAGTCTAATTAGCCAAATTGCAAAGGTGGACAGCGCCGCTTTGTGCATGAAAATGGCTGACATTCAGCGGATATTAGATAAGGGCCTAAACTTGAGATACAGCAGACGCTTTAAGCAGCTTCTTCATAGCGAATGTCATAAAAGCCCAGACATTTATTTTATGTCAAACAATTTCAATTATTTCAATTGCTGTGCATAGATCTGTGAAAATTGGTTTGCTAAGAGTTCTTTTTTTGTTGTTGTTTGTTTTTATGGCTATTAAACGCCCCAAATCGAAATCGTGACAAATGTAAATGTCCAAATAGATTTACATGACACACAAACTGAACAAAATAAAATAAAAGCCGCAAATGAAAACCGTTTATCAAAATCAGTGCCTACACACATATAACATACCTGAAGGGACAGACAGCTAAGTTCCAGAATCGGAAGCCATTTTGGGGCAAACCTTTTTGTCAATGTCGATGGCATGGCTGTAAAGATTTGTTTGCTGACAAGCAAATCCATGTAGGTCAGTTTATTGCACGATTTGAAAGCCACATTTAGGCTCAGCAAATCAGCGTTGTCTATGTATATTTAATGCGCTATGCAAATCAAACCGCAAACTGTCTTCTGTGCTCCGGGCCAAAGGCTTATTTATGAGTTGTACAGTGAAACACATATATTTAACAATCATGCATTGTATTTCATTTTAACGACAGTTCAAAGTTCGCCCGCATTGTCTAATAAATTGCAGACATATTGTGCTTCTGGCCTGCCCCAAAATGAAATAAAAAGAAGAAACATATTTTACATAAAACATTTTCCTTTTTGGCGTCCTTAACAATGGCTAAGCCATACTGACAACCAGCGCCATTTTGTGCCGCCTTCAAAATGGCTACCTTTTTGGGGCTTCAACGGTATTTCTGTATGGGACCAAAAGCTTTAGCATTGATTACGGCAAAGTTAAACTTAAAGATTTAAGCTTTTTAAATCAAATTTCATGCGCTGGCTTTTTGCATACATGAACGTGTGAGTGTGTGTATGAGGGTATCGATGACCCCGTTTGTTAGTGTGAAGTCGCATTTCAATGCGGGTTTTTTGTGACTGCAAAAGGATAAGCTGACTGAGGGCTCTTCTAACTGTGGCTTTCTCAGCTTGTTAGCAGAGTATCTCAATTGCTTACGTACATATCTTATAGTGTCTTTTATACCCTTTAAATATTGTACTTTGAGTCTGTGTAATGTTGGAAATGTATCACATGTATCGATTCTTCATCTTTGAAAGTGTATGTACAAATGATTTGTATACCAATTATATGCGGGAAGGGTTGAGGTTGAGGATTCGATTCATCTCAATCCGACGTACAAAAAAACCTGAATCATAAAAATCCGTCTAGTAGTACCCTGCCGATTTGACAGTGGCCTCCTTGTGGGGTCTCCTGAGTGCCATTCACTTCTGTGGTGATAGCTTATTCGAGCGGCGGGCTGTTATGAGGAAAGTTTGGGTGTATAATAAATCCCAATTGTCAATGATCCTTGCAATAACGTCGCGAGTCGCTGACACCACCTACTAACCAGTTTCCTACACTGGGAAGATAGAAAACAACCCCTCTCGAGCCTTGGCCGCCTCGTGGTTATACAAGGCCTCCCTTTTTGAATGAAGCATAGACCAGATAACTGTACACAGTGTATCCACGCTGTTAGTCATCCCGCTGGTTTCGGAATTGCAGGCCAAAAATCCATTCCCCAAACTTTGCCAAACTTGGTAACTGGGACTTTGGAGAAAGCAACCTAGCAGTAGTGGAGCGCTCCACTGGTGCCTTATAAAACACAGGCTCTATTGAGCTCTCTCTTCGAGAGACTGTTGCTGCGGATCCCATGGCAGTATCGCATGTGGCTCTCTCCTTGCATGCTATTCCAACGAGTGCGCAACATTAGAGCGGAATTGCGTCGGTGTACGCAAGCACGGGGCTGGTTAATCTCTATGCAACCAACGAATTTGCCGAGCCATTGTCACAGGAAATTGGCGGGCTGCTCGGTTAATGGAAGAGAACAAAGCTCAGGCTATTGACTATACACACTTTTATTAAGTTTATTTATCAAAAATATTTTAACTTATGTCTGACTTATATATTAAGTACTAGTGGGTTCCGCCCCCTGCTCGATCCACTCGCGAACAATCGTGTTTCTCTCGAGAAATAACATATTCCTCTTCCCGTGCCCGTTCCCCTTCTCCTTCCTCCTTTTCTTCTTCTTCCTATTTCTTTTCCTCTTTATCTTATTCTCCCTCTTCCCCATCCTCATTCCAAGAGCTATAAGATGAAACAACCACTCCGGCCATTGCTCTTCTTTAGGTAGATCATATTCCTCTTTCGATTCCTTATCATCTTCCAATGCCCGATCTCCTTTCGGTTATTCTTCCCGTTGCTATTGGTAGGTATTTACTGACTGCGTGTGATCTTTTTTGGTGGAAATAAACGTAGGTTTTGTGATTTTGTGTCACTTTATGTAGTTTTACGCTTTTTTTGTCCACCAAAAAAATCCTTCTTTTATTTTTACACCGAGCAGTAACAGTGTGTAAAACTGTGCTCAGTTTCAATTCGAAATTCTATAACGGGGGAAGGGTCTAACACATTGTCACTATCTATCTCTACTTGCGAATTTATAATATAAAGTATAGGTATGCTCGAACTGTAAAAAACTGTTTCCTTCTTGAAACTTTCTGCCAGAAGAAACCTCAAAATTGATGGTAAGTTTTTTGCAGCACTTTGGATACATACGCTGAAAACCTCAAAATTTATGGTAAATTTATTGCATTATAGGCCCCCTGGTCGCTTCGCTCACCTACCGCCTTGCTCCAAAGAGGAAGATTGACCCTGCAAGTCCGTCTTTTTCAAAGTCTTTGAGTGATTGAGTCGTTTCTCGCCGTTTGTAATATGCTTTATCTTCCTCTGTGAGTTTTAGTTTTATGAGAATTGAGGAGGATATTAAACGGGCTAAATAAAGGATGTTCGGAAAAGATTTTTTATATAACAGAGAGATAAAATCTGTCTGTTGGTTGCCTTAGAGCTCAGAAATCGTTTGCTCTCAAGCGTCATCTACATCTGATTTATACAAATGTCATGTATGTAAAAAAAAGGCGTTTTTTCATTGATTGACGCTAACAAGTTTCGCTATATATATGGACTGAAGGTGTATTTAAGCTTCGGCTTTCGTTTTTGCTAGTTTTTTGATTGCATTTTGAAGTGCTGCACAGCTGCTGTCAGTCAGTCAGTCCGTCAGTCCGTCTGCCACTTGGTCAGTTAGTTGGCAGCTGCCTGATTTGGCTTGCGCGCAATTAATTCAATTGGGCCCAAAACTTGTTTGATTCAGAAAAAAATAACCACACACAAAGCCAATGGCAAATACATGTATGAAAATCTGCAAATTGACCACAACTGAACACAATCAAGCGGATGCTGTGAATCAATCGATATTTTCCATTGGGAACAATTTCAAGATGCTATATGCAGCAGCAAAAAGCATGAAATGTGTACATTTAAAACAATTTGATTGACTTTTCTTATGAAAAATATACACAAAATGTTTTGTACATATGTGTGTGTGTGTGTGTGTGTGTGTGTGTGTGTGTGTGTGTTATATACGAATTTCAATAGCAATCAATCAAAAGTGAAAGCAGCAATGGTGTTTGCAGCACTCAAGTTCACCTCTCTCGCTTCGGAATTTGCCACTTGCTCAACCCACACCAACATCATTGAGAGTAAAAGTAGAGCAAACTGGCTTGTGTCTTAGCCAAGGAAAACTGCAATTTGATTGCAGCTGCATTGCACTTGAGGCATGAACAAGCTATACATTTACTTTCCTCTATTGACATTGACTCTGGCTAAAGTGCACGAAAAGGTTGCTTGTTAGTGCTGCGCACCTGGTAGACTTTGTGAGATTTAAAAATTTAAAGAACTTAAAGCATAAATTTCTAGCTACTTGTTGTCATTGTGCTGTCTTTAAGCTATAAATGAAATAAAACTAACTTTTTTTTGACGCCGCTTTGATGAATGCACATGGATAAAGTTTCCATTAAGCCAATTGAATTGACTAACGTAAACTGAGCATCGTGCTGAGCTATTAGCTGATATTTAGTTGAGTTTCCATTGACAGTGTAGAAACAATTTGCAGCCACATTCAATTACAGTTGGACTTACTTGCTTATATATCCTTTTAAAGAAAATCATCTTAGTGACTGCCAAGCAGCCATTTTGTACATTTGCTGCTGCAAATTGCACTCACAATTGAGCGCTTAAGCCGCTTAGCAACGTTGTCTGCCTGTGTGTGTGTATGTGTGTGTGTGCCCGAGGCAACAAAAATCATAGTATACTTACAAGCGCGCCACCTGCTGTGTCTGTGTGTGTGTGTGTGTGTGTGTAACTGAATCGCACATTAATAAGCCAGGCAGCCATTGTTTTTTGTGGAACGAACAAACAAATAATGTAATAAAATGACAGCGCAAGAGATCAAAAAAGAGACCACAATTTGTTGGGCGTGTTTTATGGTTACCACAACAAAATTAAAAGGAGGAAAACAACGAAACCAGACAAAAGAATTGGCAAACAACTTTAAAATTACATTTGCACCGGCAAAGGGTATACATTTTTATGTAAGAATTATTTTACTTTTCCAAAACGTGCAAACAGCCAGGCTATCAGCCTCTGCTAACACAGACATACATAGGTGTAAACAATGTATGTGTGTGTGTGTGTGTGCGTGTGTGTGCGTGTGTAGTATGTGCTGGAGTGTGTGGGAGCGAGGGTTTGCTTAGGTGATGGTATGTTTGCACTGCTTGAATGTTGTTAGCATGGACTGTTTGTGTTGGGTACGCAAAGTCTAATAAAAAACGAGCTACAGTCAGGGCGGTGTCCGTCTGTGGGACAAAGTCTGTGAGTCTCAGAAATTTTGAGTCTGAGTTGAGTTGACGTAAAGTAGTGGTGTGACTGTGCAGAACGACGTTGAGCAACACACGTAGCTTCGTCATGTTAGGAAAGAGCTTCTCCAAACCTTTTGATACCAAGCAAGGCTTCGGGCAAGGCGTTGCCCTCTCATGCGACCTCTTCTGAGTTGAAGAGTGTGTTGCGAAAGGCCAAAGTAAATAGAAACGCTACTATGTTCTATAAGGCTGTCCAGTTGCAGAAGATATCGAGCAGTTATTGAAATCTTTGCTGCTATTGAAAGAGAATCTGCGCGTTTGGTTGTTAATGAGAGCAAGACAATGTATATGTGTTCTTCGAGTAGAGCGACACAGCGGCTGGATACACAGATTGATGTTAAAAACCATCATTTTGATGTAGTCAAGGACATATTTTATCTTGAAAACACCGTCACTATGAAAAACGTACTCATCATGGAGATCAAACGTAGAATCACTCTTCCCAATTGATGGTCTTAGTAGGCAAAAGAGTAGTGGAGACTACACCCGCCAAACGAAACTGACACTCTACAAGACGCTCATCCTTCACGTTTTGCTGTATGGCGCTGAAGCATGGGTTATGACGAGGTCTGATGAAAATGACCTTGGAGTATTTGAGTGTAAAGTACTCCGTGAGATTTTTGGCTCTACATGCGTTCGCAACGACTACCCAATACGATGCAACGATGAACTCTATGAGCTCTACGAAGACCTTTAAAAACTCTACGACGACATTGACATAGTCAACCAAGTTAAGATCTAGCAGCTCCGCTGGTTAGGTCGTGTTGTGCGTATGGATGAAGAAGCTCCTGCAAGCAGGTCGTCAACGCGTGTGTCGAAGGGAGGTGACGAAAGGGAAGACCATGCCTCCGCTGGAAGGACTAGATAATGGGAACACTAGCTTCCTTTGGTATCACCGATTAAACAAGGCGCGCGAAAAATAGAGACGCCTGGAGGAGAGATTTACATCAGCCCGTAACCCGGTAATGGATTGTTATGGCCAGTTATGAAGAAGAAAGTAAATTTTCAAGGTGCATGATTAGATCTAACCGCTACGGAGCTACTTGCTCCTATCGCCGATTGCGACGTTAACTGGCTACTGGAAACGGTAGACCGTTTATTAGACCCAAAAGCGACCGATGACGAGCCTTCATCACTGAACGCCCGACTCGAAGACACAACATCATCACAACATAAGCTGTGAAATCTGGGAGTTAATAGTTATGGCAACGATACTTTGGGATGCTCACTGCGTCACTCTTATGTGGGGTGCAACGATAATCTAGAAAAGCGATTCAAAACTTAAGGAGTAGGAGTTGAAAATCAGAAGATTGTCATTAACCTGTTTCCACAGCTGAAGAAACATGTTTGGCGAAGACGCTTTAAAAACGAAGATAATTTGAAACAAGAAGTTGAGAGATGACTAAGCAACATGGCGGCAGAATAGTATGACACTGCATTAGGAAATCTTGTACTACGCTACCCAAAATATTATGAAAAATAAGTGAATTGGGTAGACAAATAAGTTCATCATGTACTTTCGATTATTTATTTATTTACAAATTAAAATTGTGAAACTCTCTTCTGAGATAACCTCGTATTATAATTGCAAAAATAAAAAATACAATAAAAATGTTAAAATAAAATTATGGAATTTAATAAACTGCTTACGATTTCGAATCTGTTGAGCTTCAGCGAATGTTTATAGGATACTTTCGCCTAACACGATTTTACTAAGAACACAACACGGAATTGATTGGTAGTAACACTAGGCAAAGAATTTAGACTCAATAAAAGGCACTTGTCTAAAACTTACCTCTTCCGGTATATTTTGGCTGATTTCGAGTCCGGCAACTGTTTTTGATATTCTTGCATGTTTTCGGAATTGCTGCTTACTTCCTATCGCGTTGAACTTTAATTTAAACGAAATGTAATTAAACTTAGCTTTAATGTTTCTTAGAAAATTTTGGTCTACTTTGACTAAATTGTGGTTTAGAGGGCAATGAGATCTTCTTACTTTTTTACTTAGTTAACATATATGGTCCCATTTTCCTTATGAATACGATACAAAAAACTCAACAACAATTATGGCAAAATCGAGAAAAAGACGCAAAATACAATTTTACATGGCAAAAATATAAATTTTCCGGTAAATTTCAGGTCTACGAATTATCATGAATTTCAAAGACAGCAAATGGCGTATTGCTCGAGAATCTTAGTATCTCTGGATATGTGATGCATAGAAATATATATGTATGTGTTTCATAAATTTTTCAAATTTAAACATTTTTTTAGGAATTTAATCATTTTTACTTGTTTTTTGAAAAGGTTACCTACTAATAGAACTATAGCTTAGATTCTACCTATCCGAATTCGACCGCTGCAGTAAAATGATACTGTACTTTTGAATAAAACAATGAAAACCATAATTCCATAAAAACAAATCAAAAGGGCTGCAAACACGTGTAAAACTTATGTACGAAAAAAAAACCCTTCAAAGGCCTAAAGCCAATTAGGAGTATCTACAAATACTCTTCCGCTTGAAGGAAGGAAAGCAGCATTATTATTTTATTGAGTTATGCGCTGAGTTGCCATACAAGCAGCCATGACTCCGTATCTCTATATCTAAATTCAAAATCAGCCATTTGATTTTTGAGTTACTATAAAGACTGCTGGAGTAAAATATGAGTGGAAACCCAGTCTGAACATGCCATAAGGGAGTTTGTTTGCCAGATATTTTGTACGTGCACCCTGAACATAGACTCATAAATATGTATTGATTTTCCATTTTCCATTCGCCATTTCTTTTCATGTGCCACACACACTCTCACTCACTCACACAGTCGCTGAGGAAAGTAAGTACCTTCACGTGCTAAAAGTAAAAGAATGTGAAATTGAACACAGCAGGCAGTAGACAATGGCAACAAACAAAGGAACACACAGGCACTCACACACACTCACACACACACACACACACACACACACACAGGACTCCTGAGCACAGAGGCAAAATCAGCGTTATTATTAAAGTTTATAATATGCAGTTTAAAAACAGAAATAAAAATGTGCTCCATTTTCAATTCAAGTTGCTGTTAAAGGCACTGAACCGGCGAAACTAAGATGTCTACTGATAAGTATATATATATATTTACCAGAAATATGACCAAGATGGAGCACTTGTATTAAGCCACTCGTGTGGCTTTGTTGCACGCCCAGAGAAAATGCAGTCAGACATGCAAACGATTCGAGTCCCAAAGGCAGCGAATGCATTCACTCAGCTGGCAAAACATTCATTTCATTGTTGAGCCAAGAAAAATATTTTCTTATCATGAGTAATTCATGGGCTACATCATGAGTTCATTAATTCTGAGGCAACCCAGACGCATCTTCTGAGTAATACACTCGAGTACTACAGCTGGCTGATGGTAAAGATTCGAAATCTCTCATATAAATATATATATATGTACGCATTTATATAAAAAAAAGCATATGTTTCTGCTACATTTGCTCTGATTAATGAGCGGCAGCAAGTCCGTGTATGTGTGTGTGCGTTGTGGCTCGTGTGCACGGAAAAATGTGAAAATTCTCATAACAAATTTGTTAAATGTGCGGAAATTTGTCAAAATGAATTCCACTCAACATTCTCCTTGACTTCATGCAACATTTGTTCGTTTTCATTGTGGAAAGTTGTTATGATTAGCCAAAAAACATTAAAATGGGTTTGCTGTCATTTTTTGTTGTCTACTTTTAGGCTTGGCGACATTTTATCGTTTGGACTTTTGAAAAGTTAGTCGATTTTTAATGCCAAATATTAGTAGAAAAACTTTTATGTGTAAGATACAGCAAGATTTAATGCTGATTGGAATGAAATTGATGGGAAAGTTGTCAAACGAGTGGAAATGATTATTTTAAGAATGATTTGTCGTTGATATCTATAAAAAAATATAAATGTCTTTAGACAGAAATAAAGTAGAGCATTGATAAGGAAATGCTTAAATTGCTTTTGATATGACTTTTTTAAGTTAAACGAGTGATATAAGTGTGCTATTAATGAAGTTAACACGACAAATGTGTGAGGAAGCATTCTATCTATTAATCATACAACAGATTTAAGTTTATATAATAGTTCAGTAGTGTAGTGCCATAAAGCAAACCGGGAAGAATTAGCGACACCAAAGTAATCTTTTGATTTTCATGATGGCATCGTTCTTTGTTGTGAAATTCTTAACAACATCAAAAGGCAACATCAATCTAAGAGGCCAACCGCCGCACCTCTCTGAACTACATGTTCTCATTTACAACCAGACCTATCCAGGCAGATTCCCTTTCAAAAGCCGTAAGGCTACGGTAACTGCTTCGTTAGTACTGCCAATGATGTCATCATCTGCGAGGGCGAGCTACTGGACACTTATATAGTTCAAAATTGTCCCGCTCCGATGTACTTCGGCCTTTGGCAACTCTTTCTCTATCACAAAATTAAAAATGTTGCAGGAGAGGGAATCGCCTTATCTGAAGCCTCGCACGGTATCAAACGGTATCAGGTACGCAGGCCATGCTGCATATACGTGATCCATCAAGGGCTGTAAAGTGCTGCTTTATAAGCGATGCAGGGAGTTGATTTGGTATTCCTGGCTGTTTTCTAGGAGTTGGCATAGTGTGCAAATCTGGTCAATGGAGGACTTACCAGTACGCTCGAGGCCCTACCTTATATGCAATAAAAAGAAGACTGATACCAAGTTAGTTAGCGCACACTGTGAGGTCACAGTTCTTGAGGACAGGGCAAAGGACACCAAGGTTTGAAGCATCTGCCATTCTCTCATTTGACCATGTTCCGCAAAAGAGCTAGTGCATACTCCTCTCTCATTGCCGCCAGTTATGAACAACTTCTGCGCCAGCAGCTTTGTTGTTCTTGAGCCGGTTGATTGTAACCCTAACATTGTATATCCACACCGTCATCTTCATCAGAACAGGAAGACGCACCGATACTAAAACCTTAAGGCACACGATTGACTTTTTGGAGGATGTTCCTAACGTCATTCCTGCTATTGCACATCTCAATATCCACTCGCTCGTGCTTTTCCTGCTCGCGTTTTTTACGTCTGACAAGGCATCTCTCCATCTTCCTGCAGATTTCGCCTAATGATCCAGTACAATCGGATGGTGTTACGCTTGTGAGCGCTGAGTTGACAGCATCCACGGGAGAGCGAGATGGTTGCATGTTGCATGACTTTGGTTTTGTATTATATAAGATCATTCATTTTGTAGACAGGTTTAACCCGTTTAAAGTTTAACTCACTGTCTCTCTTTCAGCAGAGTGTCATAAATTAAGAATCACTTGCCTTAAAAGTTGTAGTGTGTGTCATTCCAATTAAATTTTTAATCTCATTTCTTCATAAAACACATTGTTTAAATTAGTTCGTAGTTTGCTAATAAATAATTCCAATCTAAATCACTTAATCCCTTCAAATGTAAACTTATTAAATTGCTAGTCTGCAAGGTAATTATTGTGCGCATTTCAAAAGCGCCGAAAGTTACAACGTTTTAAACTAAGTTTTCAGTTGATTAGTTACATTTGAAATTCAATTTAATAAGCCTTTTAGTTGCAAAACATTTAAGCTTAAACGAAACACGCCACAATTTGTAGCAAAAATTGAATCGAAATTGTACACAAACTACAGCTGTCGGATTTATGGTCACATACATACAAATATCGTAAATAAATTTATTTAAATTTGGTTTTTGAAATGCAGTTATATAAATGCAAAAAATCCGTACAAAATCCGCACAACTTTTTGTGTACATAGAAAAACGGCAACTAAAACCGTCAATCGATTTTGCTAAAACTTTTTTCTGTAATTTTGTGTGTGGACTGGCAACATGATGAATAAATGTGAGCAGCTGCAGCGGTTTTAAAGGAATTAAAAAGTTTCAAAATTGCAAAGCTCCTTCTAATTGAAGTGTCAATAGCAAAGTACTTCAGACTTTAAGCAGGAATTACCCATTTCAAAAAAGTCTGGCCAACAAATAGGCAACAAAAGGCAAAGGATTTCAAGGTTTCTAATTGACAAAAAAGCAGTCAAAGGCACCGCAAATTATGAGATCTTATGGGTGGTAGCTCAAAGGCTGCTAAGCAGCTTAATTTCTATTATGCCAACTGCCAGCTGATTGCTTAATGTAATTTTTGCTGTGGTAACTCTTATTAAGAGGCGTTCATGTGCAGGTATACATAAATCATACGCCCAGTTGTCAGTTGTCTGTTTTTGCTCCAAGACGAGAGCAAGAGTCGAGCTGGCGAAAAACTTGTTAATTTATTATAGCAAATTTGTTGAACCCCAAAGAAAAGTACAAAACAAAGTTCACACAAAAGTGAAACTAAATGTTTGGCTTAAGAGGCAGCGAGTCAAGGTATTACTTTCGCTTAGCACTTAGCTATTTCATCTCAAAATAATTAAGGTTAGCAAAAATGAATTTCAGCACGTGCTGCGTTTAAGAAATTACATTTCTTTCTTTTTGGGTCTCTGAGCCTTTTTCTTCACTGCTGCACGGGCCGCCGCATGTTCTGTTTGCTCTGACAGCCCCAACAACAGTAGTCACAACAAAAAACCTACACAAAGCAAACACTTAATTCACACTCTCTTCTTTTTTACAGCTTTTTCAACTTTGTTTGTTTTGCATTTTGCCTGTGTTCACAAATCATAGACAATAGTCCCAGCAAAAACTTAACTTATATCTTGGATGTGTTTTCAGGCTTGCGCCATTTACATCTAAGGTCTTTAAATTGTTGCACAGCGGCTTCAGAACAATAGAGCAACTTGTGGCTTGGGGCAACAACAACATCTGCTTCAAACACCAACAAACATAAACATGAAAAAAACCCATTTGTGCTACTTTGAAATAAAATTAGAAAAGTTTACAATTAGCTAGTCGTCTGTGGCAACAATGACAAACAGTGAAGCAGCATACACTGCGTATGCGTAATGCAGAAACATTGCCTGGCAGGCAATTTTCATTTTAGTTTTCATCTGTTAAAGCTACTATGCGCCGGCAGTTCATAAAAGTAGCAAAGAACAATGGATAAATTCATACACGCAAGCCCCAAAAAAATAATTAGCAAATTATTTGCTAAACTATGCTAGTGGAGCATTAACACTGCGAGAAATCTTCTGCATGCATTTTGCTTCTCTAAAGAGAAAGCTATCACCAATATATGGAAATGGAACTTGATATATTTTAGTGATGAGAGATGAGATGAGATGAGAGATGAGAGATGAGAGATGAGAGATGAGAGATGAGAGATGAGAGATGAGAGATGAGAGATGAGAGATGAGAGATGAGAGATGAGAGATGAGAGATGAGAGATGAGATGAGATGAGATGAGATGAGATGAGATGAGATGAGATGAGAGATGAGATGAGAGATGAGATGAGAGATGAGAGATGAGAGATGAGATGAGAGATGAGATGAGAGATGAGATGAGAGATGAGATGAGATGAGAGATGAGAGATGAGATGAGATGAGATGAGAGATGAGAGAAGAGAGATGAGAGATGAGAGATGAGAGATGAGAGATGAGAGATGAGAGATGAGAGATGAGATGAGATGAGAGATGAGATGAGAGATGAGAGATGAGAGATGAGAGATGAGAGATGAAAGATGAGAGATGAGATGAGATGAGATGAGATGAGATGAGATGAGAGATGAGAGATGAGATGAGAGATGAAATGAGAGATGAGCGATGAGACGAAAGATGAGATGTAAGATGACAGATAAAAGATGAGATGAGAGATGAAATGAGAGTTGAGGGATAATAGATAATATATGTGACAAGATAGGAAATTAAATACACCAACACTTTCTTAGAAATAAAAGTTAGAGGAAAGCAAATCCAACTTTAAACTTAGATAGTTTTTGCAATATGCTTGTCAAATCAGATCCCTGCTACCGAAATATAAATACGGGGTACAAAAATGTAACCTTCCAACTTTCGAAACTACACTATCCTTTCCTGGAAGGCAGAAGTACCAGGTCTTGCCAGTTCACCCGCGAATCCAACAATTAAAAGTAGCCTCCTTCGCCACAGTTTTCTTGTTTATGGGTCTACTTGTCAGAGAAGATAAAACTGCACAGCTGCCTTTATATTCTTGATATAGAAGCTCCGACAGACTTGGGGTCGACTCCCACACAGTAAACCTTATCGATCAGTTACTGCAATGTTAGTCTGTTAAAGCTGCTCCAAGGGTTGTTGACTGTAAACAGTTCCACTCATCGTTCCAACCATCAACACACAATTTTGGTGTTCACTCTTCCTATGTGATTTTGAAGCAAACTATTGTTGTGTTTAGGAGGTAGGTGGTTATGTTATGTAGGAGGGTGATTATTATTGAAACCTCAAAGCTAACGAACTTACAAAAATAGTCTTCCGGAATCCGTTTTATGGATCGTTGAGCGACTCAAGCTCAAGTCAAACTTCATCCATGCGGTAGCTGGGTGTATGTATGCCTCTATTAGGGCAACGATAAACAATTCCAATGCGGTGTAATAATAGGCCAGTAGGGTAATAAGCCGAACTTACCAAAGTAGCTCTTAGGAATACTTTTTTTATCGTTTCTTCTTACTGGCATTTCAATGCACTCTAAGCTCTAGTTAAACTTAATCCATGCCGAAGCTAAGCGCATCTATGCCTCGCCTAAGGGCAGAGCGTATCATTCCAATGCGGTATAAAAATGGGCCACTGTGTGCTAACGTTACCGCATCTAATGCCAAGAAGTGCCCTTTTCTCCGAGTGTACAACTACTTTGCAACTACCATACAAATGCCAACAAAGCTGCTTTCAAGGATACCTCTCACATGCATATACACAGACGATGTAACAAGTTCTTGGTAAAAAGCATTTAAAAATCTTTTATGCATATTTTATGCCTTGCAACAATGAGCACAACTATAAGCTGCTAAGCGGTTGAAAGTGGTGCACGGGGTGAATGTGTTGCAAGGAAATGAAGGAACCCCGAAAAGGAAACTGACATTAAAGCACTAAAGTGTGTATTCCCTAAAAGCTACACAAAGGCAAAGTTTTGCTTACGGCTTCGGGTTAAATGGCACATTTGAAGATACAAATTCGAGCAAATAATGACGAAAATTGTCAAAGTCATATGGTGCCAGCATGTCTTATTGGCCAACTCTAAAACAAAGCTAATATACTCTTCGCAAGAGCATAGACTGACGAGAGTGCTAAAACAAAATGCAAAGAGCGCGAGACAAGAAGATGAACGGACGCGAAAAACATGTTGCCGGAAGTGCACGCTTGTAAATTTTGTAATTTTGCAGGCGCAGTTGTTGTTGTTGCTGCAGTTGGCAATGGCGGACATGTCGGTGGGTTAAGTGCTTGCAATGCCGCCATATTTTATGGCACCGCTTACTCTTTCAGAGGTTCGCTCTCTCACTTCCACACACGCGTCTTGACTGCTGCCGACCAGCAACAACAGTTTTCTCACATTTGTAGTTTGCAATTTAACTTTATAAGAAATGTATCGAATATTTAATCGATTCGTCTGCGCCCAACACACACCCACACAACTGCGCAAAGTCTGGCCACATTTATCGTAATGTGCAGCATTGGAGCAAATACCAACATAGATAAGTACTAATTGGCATAGACATGATACTATCCATGAATTTTGCATGTTTGATGCTGCAATTTATCTAATTGCTGTGGCATTGACTTTTACGAGCTCATTGTTGTTGTTATTACCGCTGGTTTGCCGCATTACAAAGTACATAAATTATGTACATTTAATCACTATTTATTTGTAATGCGTTTTCGTTCATCATTATACACAAAGTTCAAAATGGCAGCAGACAGGAAATCACTAAAAAGAAGAAGCAGCAGCAGCAACTGCAGCATTACCAATTGCCAATCCCCAACTGATTTGAAGTTTTAGTTTGACTTTTGCACGTAACAAATGAATTTGTAATGCTTTTGGCTCAATGGAGATGTAGTTAAGTCAGCTTGAAAAGGTTTTTGCCAGACTAGAACGCAATTTGTGGCAATCTGAATTGTTAAATGCTCGTTTCTAGATGTGTGTCAGTGGGGAACTCACAAGTAAACCTCGTGCTAGAGGTGAGCGTGAGCCGTGCATGTGGGCGATGTTTAAGGTCTTTTTAACAATCAGATGACCCCGCTACCTTAGGTTTATAGGTATTATAACAAGAACAACATCCTTTACGTCTTTTACCATAATCCGTACGCTTGCGAAATTTGTCCAGATATCCCATTGGAGATTTCTACGACCAACACCTACACGATTAAGGTTAACTGGACAGAGTTTCTCGACAGAGTTTGGCTCAATGGTTTCCTCTGTAAAGTCAAGCCTCTGTTGCCGCCTCAACTTCTCTGGTTAGTGCGCAGGACCAACTGCTGGAGCATCACAGCAGTTACAAGTACTTGGGTTTGCACTTGGACAGGCGATGGCTCCTTACCGTTTCCTCTGTTCCGTTGCATACTTTTAGGATTAATTGATAGAAAAGATCAAAAGTTCAGCAATAGTTAAGTCAATAAAGACCGTCTGTACGTGTGAGAGCCTAGATGTCGGAGACTATATAGATAGAGACACAAAAATGTTACCAAAAAATAACCAGATGAATTGAGTCTTGCTAGTACGAAGTTAGGGTCGCAATCAAGCGGCTCAAGAACAACAAAGCTGCTGGCGCAGTGAACTTCCTGCTGAGTCTATTCAAGACTGGTGGCAATATTGGTAAGGCTCAAGCATAAGCTCTTTTGCAGATATGAAAGGAACCTTGGTATCCTCTGCTCTGTCCTCCAGAAGGATGACTGTGCGCTAACTATCGTTGGATCAGTCTTCATTCTATCGAGCGTATTGTGTGAAAGACAGAAGCCAATTACAAAAGCCCTTAGCAGTGTGTTTGCCGAACAACATCGGAGTGGGACACTATTGAACTATAAGAGCGTCCAGTTGCTTGCATATGAGTAATATATTGATATCGATGGTCGTACTAAGAGAGCTTTTACCGGAAAGTTTGCGGCATTGAAAGAGAATTTGCCAGAGTAGGTTTATATGCTTTCTTCGAGTAGAGAGACGACGCGGTTATAATCCCATATTGATGTTGTTTATAGTTTCGTCTACCTTGGCACCACCGCCACAATGTCAGTATGGAGAAACACTCTGGCCAATTGATGCTACTTTGGTCTCAGTAGGCAAAAGAGTAGTAGAGACCAGACGAAACTAACACCCTATATAAATATGCGTGTTGATACAGTGTGATGAGGATGCCCTTGGAGTGTTTAAGCGGAATGTACTTCGTAAGATCTTTGGGCCATTACGCGTTTGCAACGACTACCGCATTCGATGTAATGTGGCTCCGCTGGCTAGGCCATGTTGTGCCTATGAAGAAGCTGCTGTGGTCTTCAATGCGGCTGTTGAAGAAAGGCGACGAAGGGGCAGGCCATGCCATTGGAGGGCAGGTAGAGAGCACACTAGCTACCTTCTGTATGTACGCCTGGAGGTGTGCTCTACATCAGGCCGTAACCCGGTAACTGTCCCTTTGCTTTAGTGGTGTGAAAATTATCAAGGTTGGATAGGAACTTTTTAGAACTCTTTTCCTATAAACGGCAACAAAATTTCGCTTCTTATAAATATTTTAGTGTTCGTTAGTTAGTATAAGCCAACAAAAAAAGCAAACAATGCTAACCTTTCGCAGAATCTACAGCAGCTCAACCCCTTAGTTAACTTGATTACGCACATATCTCTCGACGCATCGACACAAAAGGCCAGAAATTTGACTTTCTTCTACTTTTGAAAACTTAAAACAAAATGGTTGCTTCTTTGTAGTTTCCTTTTTATTGATGCAACCACTTAAGATACTCATATTACATTGACTAACATACAACTTCATAAAGACCAACAGCAAGTAGTATTGCAGCAGGTCACCTTTAAAAACACAGTAACTTTAAACTGAATTATAACTCAATTCCAATGTGAGAGCTACAGAGCTATACAAAAGAATCTTTGTGGAGGCCAGTTGACGCCAGTTCTTAAAAAGGGCTAGAAAGACAGCAACAACATGCTCTTGTATGAGTCCACTATCTATAAATTTAATATCTTACAGAAGCTCTAAAAGCGACAGTAGTCAAGTGCAGGTCATGACATGGTTATATAGCAGTATGCAATAATTTGCAGTGGACACAGCACCCGCTACTCAATTCAATGGCATTTAAAATCAGACGCCATTTTGGATCGCATTGGTGAACTGAAAAAGCAGCGAATATGTTAATTTACCTGCATAAATAGCCAAATAAATGTGATTATAGTAAGTAATGTGTTAAATGTTTATCTGCAAGTTTGGGTATAGAAGGGGTCCTCGCTCAAGCTCCACTGTGGTTTCCACAAACAGCTCATCGCTTGCCACAGCTCTGTCAGCATCAAGGTAGCCATTTTGCTTTGCAACTTGCTCATTGGCCAATGTTTCGACGTGCACCACCTGCAGTGCCGTATATGGCGATGCCAATGATATTGCTGCATTTGGGATTCATGAAAAACACACTCAGTCTGTTGGTAATATGCACGTGCATTCCGATAGAAGCATTATCTTTCTCTTGCAGCACCAGCTCTAGTGGCAGTGCATCCATGTATCCTCATGCTGTTGTAGCAAAGAGTTCAAAGCATTCAGCTCAGCGTGTATACGCCGTACCTTACAGCCGTAGTCCATTAAGCCACTGACAAGACTTATCAAATGCGAACATCTTTTTGTTCTTTTGGCTAACTTTTGTAATATTTTCTCTATTGTGATAAAGTCACCAGGAAGCAGGTCTTTACTTGTCGTTTGCCATCAGTCTCACGCATTTGGTATTTCAATTTCATTTTGTAGACCATGAAGCCCTTCACTCTTTATCTGTTTGGCAGTGATTTTGGGCATTCCATAGTTTTGGAAAGTTCTCCAAACGTCAATGGCAGTCTACTTTTCTGCAGACACGCGCCCCACATGCAGTGCACATCGCTTAAGTTCGTTCAAAATATCAGAAAAGTTCTCCAGCAGTTTAATTTCATATTGGGAATTGGTAACTTTTTCCAATTTACAGTAAAGTTGGACGCATTCATTGTATTGGCGTTTATTCATATGACTTTATTTGGCAAACTTCAGAGGACTTAGGATATTGCCTCCTTGTTGTATATAGGCCATTATGGACCTTTATGGCTTACTGGATCAACGCATCTTGGAACAGAGGTTGTTAGTATACAAGCTCAACTGTGGCGCTCCAATGCATAAGACATTTTCTATATACATTAGGTTGGACCACAAATCTTATCTATTTATCCATTCAGCCGTTGTTCATAGACATCGTTTCGATGTTGCATAACATTTCCTTTTCTTTTACTAGAAACACAGTCACTTATCCATCCTAGATCCAAAGTTGATAGATAACAAGGATATGATCCAACATAATGCTTGACTATCTAGACAAAAACCAGCGCAAAAAAAGCGAAAGGAAAGTCAGGTCAGCCAAAATATAGCCTGTAATATATGAAGCAACAGTTAAAACCAATTTCAGAACAGTAAGGTATCAAAATTTAAGGGAAATTAATTAATATGTGTGTTTTGATACAAGCTCTTCTAGCAAAGATCGTCTCTTTCTCGGGAAGAAAAGTTATATAGGAAACTACTCTGGTAAGCTTGTTGTCTCCAAATTTTGGAAATTTTCCTTCAATCTATAGTTCATATGAGGAAATGCCTCCTTACTTTGTGTACCTTATCAGAGTGTCTTAGTTCTGCTATGAAGATTGAAAAACTTAAATTGACATCGAGCTATAATAACTTGGCTGTACGAATGACTACTTTGTGAGAGCTCAGTTGACTTTCACAACAAATTGGGTCTTCAGGATATAAAACTCTATGAGAACAATAAAGATAATGTGTTATCTTATTCTCTGCTACTTTGTGAAAGACGCTGAGACGTTTTGTCTATACCAACTGGTGACTTCTGAATCCGCCTAGAAAGTTTGGACAAGGATCGTATAACTCACAAGATTAAAAAACTTGATGTTTTCAGAGCAATATTTCTTTGCTTATTCGTGCCTTGATGATTAAACGCAGGCCCACCACTATTTGCTTCTGAATGCCCCCTCATTTTGTATTCTCCATTTTCACCCATTGTTTCCTGCTCATTAAATATTTAATGGAAATCTTTTATGTTTGCCTGCTTAACTTTGAAATTGATGCGCTGCCAGTGGGATGCCGCTTTCCGGGAACTAAGCAAATAAACAGTCAAAGCTACATTTAATTTTCGCATATTAAATTTCGTCGCTGCAAAGTCATAGTTATAGCTGTGGTGTGGCAATGCCGCCATGTTGAGATATCGCTTCAATTGACAAGGAATCCCAGCACGTTGACTGAACCAGTCAGAGCGCAGTTGGCGGTCGTTGCGGTTAACTATGTCTGCCAGTCTGAGGTGCCATTAAAGTCAAAGTGCGCAACGGTTTTAAAGACGCCAAGCAGCCATAGTGAAATTGTTGTGTTACACACACACACACACACACACACACTCACACACACTCACACACACATAGAAACACACACTTATAACAACAGCAACACTTGAGGCGACACGAGAGCATTGCATGAACTTGCACTTGAATGTAATGGCGTGTGCAAACACACAGCACAAATGCGACACACACACACTCACACTTAAATGAGCAAACAACAGTCATAAAGGAAAACTTTGCAGTTAAGTTTTTATGGGCGTGGCCTTAAACGACAGCCTCTGCTGCATGCCTGTTGCCATTTTAATGCATCAGTTTAACACTTTCCGCTAAAGTTTTTAAAGCCATGTCGTCGCTGACTCAAATTAAGCAGCGGAAATGTGCTACAAATGATATGTACGTACAGTTAAAAACTTGTAGCCAAGTCAAACAAAGCCGCTGCCAGCTGTCAGCCAAGAAGTCTGACAAGTCTCAGTCCGGTTGCAAAAGCAGTGCAAATGTCACTTCCGGCTGATGATTGATAGCCAGACAGCCAGCAGCTGTCGTGCCCAGACAACAGTCGCTGCTGGTAGCTGACAGGTGTTGGCAAAAGCCGCCATTAGCGGTAAGTTTCATGCCATTACACACATATGTATGTATCTTTAGCTATAACTGTGACAACATGGCGCATACGTAATTTGAAGCAAAAACAGAACAACAATACTAAAATTATGAATAACATGCAACTGTTGACGAAGGTCAAGTTCAGCATTTTTGGCATACAAAGTGTCGCGCAGCAAGACTGTCAGCTCAAATGAGCAGTGACAATGTGGCGTATACGTTATGCCTTACGTCGCTAGCGTAACGTAACGTAAAGCCTGTGCGCTCTTAAGTTTGCGCGCGCTCTCACTCTCTGTCGCTCTCTCTCTCTCGCGCTGCTGCCTATAAATGAAGAGCCAGCAGCTGACAGTCAAACAGTTTGCTGCAGTCCACGCTACGACACGGTTGCCACAAATAAGGCTCGGCTTTTATTTTTGCGCGTCTCGTGAGTTTCATTCGTTTTATGCGTCTGTCGTGCGTTTATTTTGAATTTGGCACGTTTTTTGTTGCCTACTTTTTAGCGTTACGCGCTGATTGTGCGTAGTGCTTGCGCTTATCGCTTTGGGCTTTGTGCGTTGGGGCCTTTGAAATGCCGTCGGTACATAAGGCCAGCTGGTAATTAAATCAGCGCTTCGTTTAAGGCACACACGGTAGTAAACATATCACTCGGTAAACATCAGTAACTCAATACGAAAAACAGCAAAAACAGCAAACAACAAACATGTTTTGGATTTTACGTCGCACGGGCGCTGCCAATTTCTTCAACTCATTGAACAACAACTGCAGCTTTTCTAAGGGCAATGCCGGCAATGGCAACAACAATGGCGGCGGCTCAAATGGCGGCCATCATAATAACAGGCAGGGTAAGTTAAGTCTGGGTACAAATGTGTGCAGATAGCCAATTATATTATCAAATTTTTGGCAGAACATATAATTAATTGGAGCTTCTAATTATTCGCACATTCATCAGCAAAGGCCAGCTAATTAATGGCTAACCCTTGCTCATAGTCAGCTAAGCCGTAAACTTGGCTACAACTTGCCATAATCAAAACACACACACACACACTCTCCACGGAATACGATGACAGCTTAAAATCTCAACTGCCGCTTAAATAATAAATGCCAAACAATGAAGCCAATATCTTTGGCATACAGAACCACTTAAAATTCCAGCCTTGAATGGAACTCGATGTTCTGACTCCTTCTGCTCGTTGTTATTATTGTTGTTGTTGTTGATAAGCAACTCACTCGGTATGGAGTTGGTTTTGGTGTTGTAATCTAACAAGTTAATTAAAATTCTCCAAATGACTTGTGGCATTTATTATTGCTGTTGACGCCGTTTATGGCCAAGTCATACAGTTACAATGCTATTACATTGAATAGAGACGCTGAGTTTTCTTAGATATTGTAGTTGTGTACGTTTGTATGAATTCAGTCGCGTTCACATTTTTAGAAAAGCAAAAGCAACCATAACCGTAGTTAGTTAAATCAACTCTAGTGATAACAGATTCGGATAAACAGATTTGCGGAAACCGACGCGGAAATTCGCGGAAATTGTCAACTTTTTAATTAAAAAAAAATACCATGGAATCGCTAAGCGTCAACCGGCAACCGTATTTCTTCGTATTTAGCTGCTAACGTTATTGAGGGCAGCATAAAGCACAGGACTTTCGTATGAAGCACTTTAACCAACAGTTCTACCAAAAAATAATTTTGTTATGTACTTTTGATTTCAGTCGAAATATTGTCTTCCGCATCATGCATTTTAAGGTAAACTGCTGAAACAACCAAGATAAAAAATTCAAATAAAAGATAGCAAACCACAAATTAAGCTGAAAAGTTATATTTCAGCCAAAAGCTTTTTTCTTGTTGTCTTTTCTGAAACTGAACCTTTTTTCGAGATTGAATTCAAGCCAGGTTTCAGAACGAGTTTTAATCCCAAGAATAGGTTTTCAAAAGAGCAGGAGAGATTAAAAACCTGCAAATTGTTGCAGGCAGGGATTCAAAACGAAACTTATTTTGGATACGGTTAGCGGTACTCGTGATCCAATTTTATTTTGGTTTCCTTTTTTCAATAATATCGGTTTCGATTTGATTCACCGATATTTGCCTTGTGTTAACGGGTTTACCGGTTCCCATACAAAAACCAAAGAGCAAGAAAGTAATAGAGCGGATCCCTGGACCGTAAAACAATGTAAAATTTGTGCTGCAAAACGAACATTTTCAAGACAGTGCACGTGTGATGCTGCTTGTGTTGCTGTGTCTGTTAGACCGATTACATGTATGCCCTGTCTTGCGAATGTCCGCTTTTCAGCAAGTGGACTCAATGTAACGGGCAAGGATTCCACTCTATTACTTTCATGCTCTTTGACAAACACAGTGACAAAAGAGTACTACAAAACAAAAGAAGTGGGAGCGAGAAGCAGATTGTATTGTGTTTCACTTTTTATGGCACCAGCAGAAGCACCAGCGAACATTTTTTATTTCCATACACACAGCAATCGCAGTGTATCGCAAAAACTTAAGGAACTATATTTTACATGCATTTTACATTTTGAAAATAATTTTACTCCTGCGTAAGTTATAAATGTTACCGATAAGAATTTAGATGGCCCCAGTGTGCGACGTAGATGATAGTGCTGATAACCGAAGACGTACCGGTATAAATATTTCGGTTTCCATTCGGTTATTTCGGAAAAATTATAACGGTTAACGGCTACCGGTTTTTCTAAACAAATTTATTTCGGTTAAGGTATTAAAATTCAATCGGTTGTTTTTAACAAAGGTTGCGGTTACGAATACGTTTTGAATCCCTGGTTGAAGGATATCTTGTGACAATAGGCAATCCTATTAAAATTCACTTAATCTTAATAATAAGAGAGATCCAACGTTGGATATACCTGCTGAGGCGACAGTTCTGATTTTCCAAAATAAAACTTTGAAACTTATAGCTAGGCAGGAGACATAATGACCGTCATCTGGTTTGTTACCAAAGCTCTTTGGTAAGACACATTGAAGGCCTTTGTCGCAGCGGCTTTTTCATCCGCTTTGCTTGATTGTCAATGTCATCGTGGAGCTCGTAGAGTTCGTCGTTCCATCGAGTAGTTGTTGGCAACACGTAAAGAGCCAAAGGGCTTGCGGAGTACTTTCCGGTCAAACCCTCAAGGCGCATTTTCATCAGACTGCGTCATCACTTATGCTTCAGCGCTATGAAGCAAAACGGAACAGTTGAACGTCTTATAGAGTGAGATTGTCGTTTGGCGAGAGAATTCTCCCATGCGTACATCGTTGTTCATTGTGATGTTGGTGACAAGGTAGTCGAAATCCTTGACAACATCAAAAGTGTAGCTTTCAACATCGATCTGAGTGGCCAAGCGCGGCATCTCTCTACTCGAAGAAAATATACACATTGTTTTGCTCTCATTTACCCGCAAAATCTCTTTCAATAGCCGCAAACGCTCTGGTAATTGCTCGCTTACTACTACCAATGATATCATCTGCTTATGCTTGAATCAGGACGCCCTTCTTTTCTCTTGGCTATCCAGATCCACTGATATCCTGATTCCCTCGATGGTTCGCTGTTTGCCTTTTGTTCTTATAAGTCTCTAAATTAGCTCACAATTGTTTAAAACGAGCTATTTTTTGTTGTAATGAGATCCTTACTGAGCTTTATTGTGGCCTCACAGAGTTGTGCATAGGATTTGAGACCCAACGCGTAAAACCACCCTCCCAGTGAATGATGTCAAGAGGCAGCTGGTAAAGTGCTTTATATGACGGAGTAACCAGTAGCACATCGTAATACGCCATCATACGGCATCATAATTAGGTTTTTTCAACTCCTCAAAAGTCTGGCTTTCTTATTTTGCATTTCTTCTATTCTATCAAAGACTCATTGGCCTATAGAAGAAAACGGCTTCGGTTTTGCGTTTTACATTTTCTGTTGATTATGGAAAAAGTGTCATCTTTAAGTCCCTCATATAAGATTCTTGGATTTTTTTTGAAAAGAATCAAGCATGATAAGAAAATGAATACTGAAAAATGTGTAAGCTGCTCTGCATTTAATATGCGCCACTGCACTGCTGACAATTTTTAGCTCAGTTCATCTCTAGATTCAAGAAACACTTGAACTTTAGTAGTAAAAGTTGATGGCTTATCTCATAGTCGGAATAAGAACTCGGCTAGCTGTGTGCTCATCCGGCAAATATTCCACTTGGTCAGCCCATTAAAGGTGCACATATTCACTTTCCGAAGAAAACCAAGCAGAACAAAGCAATTCTGTTTAGAATCCTTGTTCCTTAGTCGATTTTAAAATGAATATTTATGACGGTAGCAGCTTTAATATGTTGTATAAAGTTAGCTACTACACAAAAACCAGTGTTTCTATTCAACTGTTGTGCATTGTACATAAAAAACACATCCTACGGCATATTGCTGCAGAGGCGAAAAGAAAAAAAAAACAACAAGACAAATAATGTTGAGCTGCAGAAAGTGAGCAGGAAAAATCGTACGCCATAATGAGCCACGACTGCGTGAATGTGTGTGTGTGTGGGTGTGTGTGTGTGTGTGTGTGTTTGTGTGTGTGTGTGTGTGTGTGTGTGTGTGTGTGTGTGTGTGTGTGTGTGTGTGTGTGTGTTCATTCGTGTGTATGCGTGTGTACTTGTTTGTAATGTGCCGCGTGTGCGATTCTCAAAAACACTTAAGGCTTTAGTCTAAGACGATTTCAGTGTAAGCGCCTAGCTTTGTTTTCGGGGTGTTAAAAGAACCGAAACCGAAACGCTCCACATAATGCATGGCATTAACTACACAAGGTTAATATTACTACAAATTGCTGCTAATTTGGATTCTCTTTAAAAGTTGCAATTTGATTAAACGCAATTAAAAATAAATATTTTCATATTAATGAAACAATCTGTAAACATAAAAGATGAAAATTGATTGGAATAAGTGAGAAAATTGCTTTCATTCGATAAACAACAGCATTATTTGCAATGCGTTTTTAATAGCTTTTGTTATTTGCACTCTTTATGTTGTGAAGCATTTTGCGAATTTTTAAGTAGTTTCTCTTTTATATATAGAGTCCTGACTAATTTAAGCAAAAAGTAGAAAAAAAGGATTCTAACTTTGCTTTTCAATTATTCAGATTAGAGCTTATAGATCATGAAAACATGTTTTATATTAGCAAATTCTTGGGCTTAGATTTGAGCTTTCAACTCACATAAAAGTTTTGGTTTAAAATGGTTTGTTCAACAATTTACCATAAATATACTCAGAAATAAAGAGGTGTCCTGGAAATCTCTAGATAGTTATACCTAAATTTGTATTTAAATTCGCTGTAAAAATTCTTCGCCCAATTGCCTTTTTTTTCCATTTCCCATGCTCTGTACGATATTTTTGACACATTAACGAATCGCTTTTTGGCTGAAAATCGGCTTTAATTATAACTGGCATATTGATGGATTGATATTTGGTTGAAGGAGATTTCAGGCTTACCTCTAATTATATAACATACACCAAAAAATTATTTAGGCCTATGGCTAAGCTTTTCCGCTTAATTTGCGGTCGCTGATTTCGATTCCGAATACCGTTATCTAGAATGGTTCTCGATATATCGCTATTTCAACATTCCATTTTAAAATCGAGTTTTCGAGAGTGGCGACGTCAGCAAATCGTATAATATTTGGGAACTTTATTACCGATCGAGCTGCACTGTAACTTGAATTAAAGGTATTTAAGTGTCAGTTCAATGGTTCTCGTATAGCTGTGGTCCATATCTCGGTATAGCTTTTAATTTCCAAAATATTTTTAGAGTTTGTTGCCTTGCAACTCGCAATCGAATAGACCAAAAGCGCCTGAAACACATTAAACCTATGTTTAAGTACCTTCAATTCGAATCTCAGTTCATCTTAAATGGTAGTAAGGTTCTCGGGTAACATGACATTTGCTGACTTTGCAACTCTCAAAATATAGATTTTTTGAAATAGCGATAGTTAGAAAACGGTGCTAGAAAATTCAATGTGGTTTGTAGATTCGAAATCAGGGATTTTAATTTTAGCAGAAATGGCATGTTTTAGACAAAATGCCTTGTTTTGTTGTATAGCATATCTAAATGCAGAATGGAATGGACTAAATTTACTTTTTAAACTGTTTTAACTTTAACACAAAATATGTAGAGTTTGCGAGCTGATCTTCTTCTTATTTAGCTGCTTTGGCTCAAGTTACAACAAAAAGGTAAAACTTCAGAATTTTTTATTGTTTGATGAAGGACTCCTCCTCCGATTATAAATAACAACCAAAGTTCCAATGAAGAAGTTAAAACTTTCGAGCTTCTGAATGGTTGATGATAAATTCCTCAATGGATTGACCATATTGGATAATAAATAGCATTCAAAGTACCAATGAAGATTATTGTGCATAAAATGAATGCTTTTTTAGTAGTTAATTATTGCACTTTTTGTAACGATTCATTTAAACACAAAAGTTATGCAATTTTAAAAGATGGACAAAGCACCGATAAGCCATGAAACATATCGAAAATATTTTTGTTACCAAAATACTCGATTTTAAGTTTCAAAGTTGTATAATTTTAAAATATAATTCCTTTCAAAAATAGGAACGAAACTTAAGCCAGTCTTTAACTGAATATAAATGACGTGAGCAAAAAAGAGAGTATTAAAACATTTCCTACTTAAAAGTGGTTTTATTTCATATATTTTACACTTGATTTGAGTATTTAACTTTTACGGTCACAAAAAGTAATGAAAATTGAAAAATGGAAATTGAAATTGCATTTATCATGATTACTCACACACAGACAAACACGTGCACTTGAGCTCTTGTCAACACATTTATTGTTTTACACACACATTGACACTCGTAGCTTGATGCAAATTTATTACAATATGTACACATATGGGCGGAAAATTAACCGATAATTATGACAGCCATTTGTAATTTATAATAATATGTGGCAGCAATCAATTTGTAAATGTTGAAATTGTAATACAAGCGCAAATAGCAATGTGTACACATGTATGAGTGCCTTTGTAAGTGTGTACATGTGTGTGAGTAATGCGCGGATTACAAATGGCGACCAATTAGTTGCATACGCTGAGGCGTCGCGACGCCAAACGCATGAAATTTGCCACTTTTTGTGCTAGATTTTCAATGAAATTTCGGTTGCAGCGCTCATTAGTTCTATGAGAGTTCGAGCATGTGTGCGTGTCAGCTGCGGGCTATACAACAAATGTGTGTTTACACAAGACACACACACACACACACACACACACACACACACACACACACACATACATGTATATCATAAATTACAGGCCAGCAAATTCATTTGGCAGTTTTGAAAATCTTTATGTATATGTGTAAGCTGCTTGAATTTCTTGGGAATTATTAGGCATTTATCTTGCGCATTAATAATGGTAGCTGTCTGTTGCCAGCCCTCGGCTACTAGCCACCCATACATCTTACTTAAAGTGGTAGCGAGCCATGTTCTAGGCCTGAATACCGGCCATATGATTTATATAAGTTGCCTAACAAGATGCGACTGCCTGGGGCACATCATTTGTAATAATTTGTTATAATTCTAAAAACATAGAGTCGGAAAACTTTATCTTCGCGCGCGATTATGAGTCGTTTTTGGTTATCGCTTTAAGCGATAACTTTTGCTTTGGCTGTCGACTTTAAGGCGCGCTCTGTTGCCATTTATTTGTGTCATAAATTTCAATCTGTGGCGCACGGTGCACAAATAAAAAGCCAGCGGCAGCAACAGCGCAACGCAAACAGCCCAACACACACATCGAGACACACACACATCGAGACACACACACATCGAGACACACACATCGAGACACACACACATCGAGACACACACACATCGACACACATCCAATAACAAGAGCAAACGTTGCGTTAAATGCTTTGCGCGCCAAAGTGTTGCATACTTACTTGCGCTGACGCTGGCTTTGGCTTTGGCTCCAACTATACGGCTCTACGGCATTAGAGCGTATATTTTGGCTATAAAATTGAGTTTTAGCCCGGTTTATGCGCTAGCGCCCGGTCTCTCGACATTTTTGCGCTTGCTCGCGGCTCGACAGCCATTTTTATTTGTTTGTTGTGTATGTGTCGCCTATGTGTCTGTGTGTGTTCATATTTGTGTGGACGCTTTTAATATTCATGAATGGTTTTATTTACTACCTTTTTGTTCTGACTGCAGTGCCAACAACAGCAGCAACAGCTGTACAACACAACAATGCACGCCCAGTGACATTTTATTCATATTTGATTAACTTTCTAGCTGAACTTTGTTTGCACTCAGACACTGAAAGAAACTTGTTAATAAAAACTTGTGTTTTTTTTTATATCATTTGAAATGCTTGCAACTGTTTCTTCAGTGTTTTTTAGTTTATCGATTATTTTTAAGCTTATTTACAGAAATATACCAAAAGTAAAGCATTCATATTTCGTTCGTTAACAGTAACTGTCGTTTCGAAAAAGATGGTTAAATGTGAGTTTTGGCGAAAATTAAAAAAAAAATTATGATTCTTCGTCAATATCAATTTCAGTCTGCTAACATGAACTTGATCGTTTAGTCAAAGAACCGTTATAAATTCTCTTCTTCTCCTTCTTGACTGGCGATAACAAGCCGTTACCGGGTTACAGCCTAATGTAGAGCACTTGTCCAGGCAGCTCATACCTTCTTTCATTGAGTGGGGGGTCTTACGAGGTGGATCTCAAATCCTACGCGCAACCCTGTTAAAGTCATGGGCAGATTTGCTGTGCACATTAGCTGACTACTCTTATCCCTAATGGTAATTAGAGCAGCTAGCCAGGGGGCACCACGTCAAGTTTGTTCGTCAACTTGGTAATGGTGTAGACAGCGAACAAGGAGCTTCACCCTGTCCTACCAGAACCCAGGCCCAAACAAAACAGACACCCACCATCTCTTGTCGATTATAAAGCAGCATTTGATAGCCCGTTGATGGATTGTGTATATGCTGCATTGTCTGAGTTTGGATTCCCTGCAAGTTAGAGAGCAGTTACCGGATTCTTTAAGGCTATTGATTGAGAAATTGCCATTGAACGTTTGGCTGTAAATGAGAGCGAGATAAAGTATACGTTTTTTTCGAGTAGAGAGACGCAGTAGTAAAACTCTGAGACTGATGTTGAAAACTACACTTGTGCTCAAAAAATTTCTTTACTTTGTCACCACCGTCACAATGATGTCAGCATGCAGATAAAGCGGAGAATCACTCTTGCCAATAGATGCTACATTGGTATTAGTATGCAAATGAGTAGAAGAGATCACTCTCGCTAGACGATACTAACATTATTAAGACGCTCATCCTTCCCGTTTTACTTTATGACACCAAAGCATAGATGATGACGCATTCTGTTGAAAATGCCATTGGAGTGTTTGAGCGGAAAGTACTCCGCAAGATCTTTGGCCCTTTACAGGTCATAGGTCATAGATCATAGGTCATGCTCTTCGTATGAATGAGGAAGCTTGTGCAAGGAAGGCGGCTAGTGCCGCTGTTGAAGGAAGGCGACGAAAGTGTAGGCCATGCTTTAATCGCTTGAAGGACCAGGTAGAGGGCACATTTAGTATCGCTGATCGGAGGAGGCGCGCCCAAAGCAGCGATGCCTGTAGGAGTGCTTTGCATCAAGTCGTAGCCCGGTAACGTGTTGTTATGTGGATGAAGAATTTTCTCATCAAATTCCACGTGTATGAATTGTCGACCCTGATTTTGGCCAAAGAACCGGATTTTCCTAATTGACTTCAATTTTTAAAATCAAATTTGGGATACTCTCAGAAATTTCAAAACAGCTGCTGTAATCGATAAAACGAAACGAAAATCAAAACATTTTATTTTAAAACCCCTTCATATGGCGCCAAATGCACTAAAAAAAAAACCGTTGTGAAATCTATTGTGCAACATTTTTTCGCAATTATTTAAACTAGCGAATAATTTGCGGAAAAATAAACAAAAAAGAAACTTCCAGTTGATATTTCTGATTACAAAATTTATATCTTACCCCATAGCTCGGTCTTCAAAGGTCCAGTGTACAGACACTTGATAAAATACTGTTGGACGGAGTTGCATGTTTTTTAAAAAGATACCAAGTTATCGGTTCAAAAGGTTTTCGAATTAAAACTTTCGACTTTTGTTTGTTTAAAAGACATGCTTCACTTTCAGCTAGCCATTACACAATACAGAAAATAATCGCAAACTATCGTGTGCTTGGAAATTTTTTCGCTCAGTGTAATCCATACACAATGTGAGTATTTTTTTGTGTGCGTAAGTTATTTTGTTTTATTTGCCACACAAATGCATTTGGTATTTATTTCCGTTGACAATTTTATTGCCACTTCTCAAGATAAACATAATAAAATCTATAGTCTTATAAATCGTAGAATCCTACAAAAGCCTGGGCAATTAAGACGACACTAAGTTCCATATAACGAGCTGCTAATTAACACGCTAAATCATTTACCAAGCCTGATAAATCCAAGGCCTCAACATTAAAGCCATAAAGACAGACTTATGGCCTACAAAGCGCTATACATAAACAAGTTCAGAGCAGTATAGATGCTACCTATAGAAACTTCCAACAACTATGCGCCAAAATTTATTGTACCCAACAACACACAATGGTTGTAATAAATCAGATTTTATCACTTCGCGCCTTCGAGCAGAAGCAAGCAAAAGTTTGCGAAAATGACAAAAACTCGAAAACCCGTACAAAAAGCGTGCGAAAAGACAAAGCGCCGAGCTAAAAGCACATAAATTCTGCATTACGGCCTCAAGCGCAAACATTTTGAATTCGGTACTCACAAAGGAGTTAAGCCAAAAACAAAGTTTGCGAATTGTTTGCCGAGCAAACATATTGAGTTCAATGCAAGTTTTGCCTGAGTTGCGAAGAGTTTAATGGCAAATCGCATAAAACTAGCACGTAGCAGTAAAAGTTTTGCCTACTTTAAGGGGCCGCAACGGGCCGTATAACTTAAAGAGTATACGGCTGAGCAGCTGTTGGCACGCAATTAATATGAAAATTGATATACGGTTCGATAATGAAATTTCTTTTCGTTATATGTTTTTGCAGATAAATACGTAAAACGACCGCCACGCAAGGCCTATGGACGTCTTAGCGCCGAGGCCGATGATGTTGTGTCATTGAGCCATAAAATCGATGATCCATTCGATGAACTTGACAATTTCGAAATGGTAGCACCTGGCAACGGTAACGGCAATGGCAACAACAACGGCAACGCCAATGCCAACTCCAATGACGAGGCCAACGGCAACGAGCACAACGCCAATCTGGCAGCGCTCAATGGCGCTGGAATGGCACTTTTGCCCTGCAATGATGCCGATTGCCAGAACAATTTTGTGGTCGAGAGCGCGCTCTGTGAACTCGGCTTATGTGGCGTCAATGGTAATGGGCGTGATTACAAAGGCAAATCATCAAAGAACCTGTCAGCCACATCCTCATCGAAGGAAGTCAACGAGAATACCATAAACCGGCTACATGCTTTGGCCATGGCCGACGATGATGATGATTACGGTGAGTGCCAATCAATTATCAAAAGCTGCATCTCAAAACCTTAAATTGTTGTTGTTGTCCGGACCAAACTACAGATGAATCGCTTACGTGCAATGTGTGTGACCGTGCGTTCCACTGTCACCGGCAACTGGCCTCACATCAGCAAAAGAAACGACACTTTGGGTAAGTGTCAAGCAAGATATCGTATGTTCTTTCAAAGAGCAACGACAGACGCGCTCCGTAATTAAAGTGCTGTCAGACTCATTAGTTTGTCATCCTCTTGTCGTTGTTGTTGTTAATCCCCCACAGCTGCAGCGGCTGCGACAGTCTGTTTCCCTCACTGATGCTGCTGGAACACCACAAGGAGGAATTTGAGCATTGGAGCGACGATGAAATTGGGCGACGCATTTGTTGCCGTCGCAATCGTTGCGATGACGATTACTTTACAGACACGGACTCATTCATTAGCGATGCCGAGAGTGAGGATCTTGAGCGTTTGTTGTAAACAACAGCCAAGGAATGAGCAGCCAGCGAAATAGTGACACTGTAGCTGCTGGCAGTTGACTGGAATAATAAGGATGTGGTAGGTGGCTGAAAATTAATAGCACTTCTTTCTCTTTAATATGTTTTAAGTAATTCAAGAGAATTTTCTCTATACTTAATGCGGTGGCTTTACTATACTCATTTAAGTGGGAAAAGAAGCAAATTATAGTGATTTATCTTAAGGCTGATAGTCAGTAAATCATCTGCAAAGAATCAACAGGATTTTCAATTTAAAGCGTGTTTGCAACTCACAGTGGCAGCTGTAAAATAACGTTTCCATCTAGTTTGAAGCTCATAGTTGGCAAATATGAGTTTTCACCGCTGAAATCTCTTTAAGGCGAAAACATCCTAAAGTCCAACAAACTTGACATTTCTAGAAATAATGAGAACTAGCATATATGTATAGTACTTGGAATTGAATAAACAAGCTCAAAATCAAGGGAACACACTCTGTGAAATCTTGCCGAAACTGAATATTGGTAGTAACGAGCTTAGTTTCTGACTGCAAATTTCTGCTACAAGTGATAACTGGAGCCGATAGTAAGGGATTATATAGCAAACTTCTTAATATTTGATAGTTTATCTGAACAAATTTCTAGCGAAGCTATAGCAATCTCTTAACAAAGCTAACCGAACATTTTAAAGGTTTAAGCCGCACCTTAAAGATTTAGCTTTATGCGGGAAAACGCCATTTTGAATATTCTCTTATAAGAACATATATTCCCAAAGACAAATATAGACCATCCATTTCGTTTACTATAAGTTTTACGCTGCTTTTACAAGGCGGACCCTTAAAGTATGGTATGATCTTTTTTAAAACTCAATCAAAATCAATAAATGGATATGGACAAGCGTTCCAACATTTTGGTAGCACCTCAACAAGCAGGCAAAGAAATTTCCAGCTAGAACTTGACGGTCCAGAACAGTTATATCCTAATGGGGCTCGCTTCACTGCGTAGGAAGTCTTGGGACATATTAAATAGCTAGAGTAGAGAAGCTTATAGAGCTACTCATAAAGGAACCAGACCCCACCTTGCAGAGATTTGGTTTTTTCTGGTTCACAAAGGGGAGAAAGCTAGCACGGTAGGCAGAGTCGCACCAACTTTGCAGTCTTTCATATAGTACGCTTGATAGAGCCTTATATGCAATCGAAAGAAGACTAATACCACTGTAGTTAACGCACACCGTGGGGTCACCCTTCTTGAGGGCAGGGCAGAGAACACCAAGGCTTCAAAAATAGGGCATGCTCATCTAGCCAAATTCTAAAGTAGAGGTGGATGAAGATGAGGATGAAGATAAAGATGATGATGACGATGAAGATGAGAATGAGGATGATGATGCGTATGAAGATAAGGATGAGGATGAAGATGGAAATGAAGGTGAGAAAGAGAATGAGGATGTTATTGGTATCAATATCGGCAGCTGGACTTCGTATGAGGAAGAGAAAAAAAAAAGGAACGGGAATAAGAACAGAAAGGGGAACCGAAAGAGAAATGAGACCGGGAAGAAGAATTTGATCTACCTCGAGTGGAGTAAGAGCCAGCAGAAATTAGAGCCCCTATTTCCTAAATTTCGTTTGGAATCCAGATTGCTCGAAATTAATACAATCTATTTGGTGCAAAACAAAGTTTGCTGGGTTTGCTAGTATATGATTCAGCATTTTCATTTGAAAGATTCTTTACATTCTTGTAGGTTGTACTTAAGTTGTTGCCAACTCCCAATAGTTCATTGTAAAATATAACCCTGGCAAGCTTACGTGTTGAAACAGACAAACAAGGAAAGTGCTACCTTCACTAGTGCTGCATATCAGGTTATGTGTATCTTTAACGCTCACCTATTAATCACAGCAAAGCGTCTTCAGGTTCAGGCTTTTGTTTCGCATCTAACAAAGGATATTTAACAAAAGGGCAGAAAAGTGTGAAAAACAAAACTTGGTAGTTTAAGTTGGCCAACAAATATGGGCTTCAGCCGTCCGTACCCAATAAAATGCATCAAAAAATGTTTTTTATATTGTGATTAAATTCCATTTTTTTTTTTGTGTTGCAGCAAATGCGAATTCGGAAAGGACAATCGATAGTTCCACATCGGCGGACAAATGGAAAATCGTATGAGAGCTGAGCTATCAGCTACTTACATATATGGAATGCAGCATATGCTCTAAAACCAAACAATTTAGCCAAAAAGTAAACCAAAACCAAAAATACATGTAGATTAAACAAAAACGAGCATTCGAATGTAAAAATTGAGTAATCATATGCTATTTTTAAAGTTGAACTAAAGACCTTTACAAATGGTCTAAAAAAAATGTGTACTAAAATATTTTAAATGTATATGTTCATACATATGTATGTATATGTGTAAAGAGCTATATGAAAAATGAAGAAACAGAAACCCCGAAAAGGAACCATATCAAGTGTATTACCAAAGATAAAAACAAAACCAGGCAACTATTTATGTGTAAATTTGAAAACCAAAAAGTATTTTTAAACAAAAAATAAAAGCATTAATTAAATGTGCATAAATGAATGGTTTTATTTCGTTGGCAGCAAATTGAGAATTGTTTTACAATTAACATAATTGAGGCTAATTAAATGCATAATCAAAACAACAACAAAAAACGACGTTTTAATGTCTGCTTAGAATTAAAAAACTTGCAGCTGCGTCGTATTAATAGAAAATAAACAATGGCAAATAGGAAATGGAAAATGGGGAAATCACTCACACACACAAAGAGAAAACCACAATATAATGGCTGTAGGACATTTGTTAAATTATGCAGCGGGCGAGTTTTTGTGGCATCATTAAAACTTGATTGACTTGGAATGAGAGGCGCCTCTGCCGCTTATAAAGCAATGTTGGAGAAACTTTTTGGCACTCTCAGCTAATTTTTTCCGACGTCTTCGAGATAATTATTTGAGTAATTTGTGCGGAAAGTTCGTGAGTTCAGCCAAGGCGTCGAAATATTTTGCAGACAATTTTAAAGCAATTTGATGAAAAACTTTTACTTCGCCTTATCAGTTTCTCAGCTTTTTTTTATGACAGTTTTTGAAAAAGCAAAGAAAAATAAAACTTGTTTATGTTTGATATTTCCACAAATAAAGCTGGCATATAAACGAGAATATGAATAAAATTTATTGTTTGTGATTGCAAAAGAAAATCTGTTGCTTAAATCACAGACCGGTGCGAGTTAACAAGCGGAAAAAGGCAAGTATATTTCCCAAAATACACACACACACACGCTCACTTGATTAAGAGCAACTTTGCCATTGTTCGTTTGACTCACTAAATTCATAACATTTAAGGGTCTACATGAAAACTTTTGGACCAACTGACATTCATTTCACGCAATTCATATCCTGATTGCATAAAACCTTCAACTAACGCCAACTGACAGCTTACTTGGCCAGCGAGGCAGGAAAGTGAGCAGCAGCCAGCGCGATTTGAATGTGATTGATGCAGAAGGAGCTGCCAACTCAGTTGGTTAACTTGGCCATGCGTTATGCAAACAGCTAATGCATGACTGGCACTCTCTCTCGCTCTCGCCCTCACACCTCCAGCTATCTCGCTCGCTGTCAGAGCTCTGCCAACTTTTTTACGTAGCGCGTGGCAGGGCATCCTTGTTGCAGACAGCTTATTTGACATTTTGATAGATGCCAACGCCTCGAGCTGTGCTGGCCCAAATGATGACTTGACCAGCTGATGCCTCATAGCTGTTGCAGCTGTTGGCAGCCATTAAAATTTGATTCGGTTTCATGACAACACACATAAACATTTTATATGCATGCTTCATACGCACTGTTGGCCAGCCATTAGACAAGCTTGAACGCCGAGCAACAACAATCATGGCCACACAATGTTTATGAGCCAACATTTTATTAAAATACGCTTTTAAAAAGCCATTTAAGCAAATTTACATAAACCATTAAGTATCTTTTGTGCAACAACAAACTGTCAACGCATTTGCTTTGCCAATGTCATGGCTGCTGTTGCCACTTGTTCGCCAGTCAAATATGTTCAACAAACCAGGCTAACAACAATGAAAAGCTTTACAACAAAAAAAGTTTGCTCTGGGCTGTTGGCCTTGCAGCTGGCAAAGCAAAAATATGGCAGTCGACGACAGCTTGGCGCGGCTTAAGCTTCTCCACTCCATTTTGATTAGCGTCGTTGTTGCATGTTGCAGTTTTAGACTTGTTCGCCTAAAAGTACGCAACAGCTGCAACAAGATGGCACCAAATTGCATTTGCTGTGGCACTTATTTGGCGTGCCCAGCTCGTAGACGTTTTTTTCTAGAATTTATGGCTCTATGTAGCCGTGTGTTCAGGCATAAGTTTTCAGGCGAAGTTTTCATGCTCTTGTTAGCCATTTTGTGGCGTTACACAAGTTGCAAGTATTCCTGGTAGGAATATATGAGCATTACAGCTGCAGCAACTCTTTAGGCATGCAATTATTTCTGGTACAAGCATCTTGTTGTATATCAATGTAGTCATGCCAAATTCATCTCAGAAATTTTGCGTGTTCGCCGCTTCGTTGGGGAAAGCCGACTGGACACAAAGACAGTGTCATCAGCAATTGTGGCTATCAACGAGTTTGGGGCATCCGGCACCGGAAGGTCAACAGCGTACAAAGTGTACAGCCAAGGTCCAAGATCACTGTCCTGCGGCACACCAGCTTTAATACAACGCATTCTCGATCGCACATCCTGCACCTCAACCATAGAGAACGCCTCTGAAGGTACGAGCTCAAAAGATTAAACTGCGCAGCTGGAAGGAGTGACTTGACCTTGAAGAGCAAACCCTCATGCCAGACGCGGTCAAACGCTTGCTGGATATCTAAGAAGACGGCAGAGCTTTTTTTCAAACCCTTCAAAGACATGTGGCACCACCTGATGCACCTGTTCAGGAGTACCATAATCGTGCTTGAATCCGAACTGATGGCCAGGAATGGCACCCTGAAAAACCAAAGCTGGCACCAAGCTAATTGGGCGATAAGACGATACAAGTTTTTCGGGCTTGACAGGCTTTGGCACCATTTTAATTAACGCCCACTTCCACTGAGAAGGGAAGTTATGGAGACGCTACGTGACATTAAAAATGAACAGCAGATAAAGAACCCCCTTGCTAGGAAGGGCCAGGAGCCTTCTTCATTTTAAGCCTACTGATCTGAAGGCGCAACTTCCCGTGTGGTGAGCGGGATAAAGAATAACACCTCAGCACGTCAAAGCTTGTCGTATGAGCGACTAACCTACTTCTTTCGAGACCAGCAGAGACCCTTAAAAGGGAAGTGCGTAGGGCACTTCCTCCAGCGTGGATTGTTTGCACAACAGGCATTTCTTCGCGAAGAAAAGCACATTACCTGGGTAAGCAAGCTCAAAGGGCGTGAACCGGAAACCTTTCAGCAAAAGCCTTAGCTAGCTCACCATCCGAACGGCACCAAGAGTTATCTGCACGCTGGATGGAAAAACGACTGGGAGGTTGCCTCTTGACACAACGCATAGCCTTCCAAAGCTTGAATCCTAGGTCCTTATTCGGGTCAGCATTGCAGCGCTTATTTGGAAAATATTCACTTTTAATGTCAAAAAGCAGCCTACTTAAATCAGTAGCAGCACTCCTTCAACTCTGATTGTCCAGATCATTGCAAAATCGCATAAAGCGACAGCGCAGAGCTCTCTTAAGTCTCACCAAATTGAGAACTTGTTTTAAAAGAGCCCGATGTACACTGGGAAAATGAGCAGGTTGATTCCTAAGCAAGGAAAAAGCAGCAGCTTCGTAAATTTTTCCTTGAGAGACGGCCTTTTGGCCGCTTCAGAGACACGCTTAAAGGAAGGACTAGGCTGATGCTGAAATAAAGTTCGCTATCCACTTTGGGCTAATTTTCGACAGCTCTTTTCCTATTTCCAACGTTTAAAGAAACTATTTTTCAGTCGATTTGACTCGCTTTTCAACTATTTTCTGTTTATTTGTGCATTAAAGTAAGAAAAGTAAATAATAAAGTAGAGCTGAAAGGCCTATCTAGTTGTTTCAGGGTAGTAGTTAAAATTTGTATTAAAGAAATTATTGCCTTACTTTCCTATTTTGCTGATGAAGTTCATCAATATACGCAGTTCCACCAAAGTGAGCAGAACGTCGCCGAAACTTCTCTTTAAGTATCTTCCGACCAGGCGGTGCCCACGGCTGCGACCTCAACAACTGTGCAAATGGGTTACCGAAGGCCAGAGCGAAGCAAAACGGGACCATCTATATATATATACTTTAAGCGAAAATTTAGTGTGGTACCGATTACTTAAAAATAAAGCAACGTTTTCAGATAAGACTTATACCATTCGAAAGATAAATTGCATGCAATTGCAGAATATAAGTTTCACCTGGATACGTTGCGTTTTAGACAGGTAAAAATTTATTTGAAGTAAAAAAACAATAACTTTTTTTTTTGTAGTCTGTGTAATCTGCTTTTATGAGAGCGTCTATTAAGTCGTCGAAGTTATCTATAAATTTGTCCAGTTGCTTGAGTTCGTCTATCTGCGCAAAACCAGCACCACGAGGAAGAACGATATCAGCATGGAGCTCAAGCTCACTCTTTCCAAATCAAGCTACTCTGGTCTCAGGTGGCAAGAGTTTTAGAGAAGACTCACGCCAGACGAAGCTGCCACTATTTAAGACGTCCATCCCTATAGTTGGCACAAACATAGCCTTAGGCGTGTTTGAGTAAAAAGTACTCCGTAAGAACTATCAGCAGCAGAAATAGCGAAGGAGCGATAGGCTGTATCTTCGTTAGAAGAGTGATACGTATTCTGATGGCCAGTCAAAAAGAAGGATTACTTTTCCCTAAATCTTTATATCTTGGTGGAGCAGCATTAGAAAAGTTTCATTATCTTCTGCACACATTTATAAACTCTTTTGATTTCTTTCATTTCGCGGGATAAAGCGTGATATAGGATATCGTGCCGAAAATCGACCATGCCTACCTTTACCGCCTATATTTCATTGCGTATACCTATCTTCATTTTGAAGTATATGCGCATAGTGGTGGGATGTTGACTCAATAAAATGTCAGCATTGTTTATAAGCCTAACATGAATATAAAAGAATCCAAATCTTGTGGCTTTAGCTTATATAATAACATATCTATAAAAAGTGAAATTTGGTTGCAGTTTGAGGGGTCTAAAATTGAAAGCTTATTACCTATATATTTCGAGCTTTGCATCCGATCTTGTTCATTTTTACACCGCACATGCACAGTACCTGGTGAGGGTGCTTAAAGGCGAAAAAAGGCAAAAAGCATTAGTTACAATAATAAATAAACACTTTGAACTTTATCTTAACAAAGATTATTTTTGGCACCGACCTGCACGAAGTTAGTTCTACTTTACAAAAGATGAGCACCTAGGTTAAGTCTATCTTGTTGTCTAAAAGTGTGAATTTTTAAAGCGCAAAGTTAACAAAAAGTTTCTACTAATTTTATCACAATGCTGACTTTGCAGTTCGATAAAAAGTTTAGGGTTGCAGTAAAAGCGAAAATATTTATCGATTATGTATGTATAGAGTATATAGTTTAAAAACGTTATAGTCAAATTGCTTCACATTAGAATGCATTCTAATTTCGAACGTGATTTTGTAAGAGATTTTTTCACTTGAAAATCTCGCACCGTGTAACAAGCGCCTTAGAGTACTTGAACCTGATATCGGGCTACAATGCTTCCACTCTTGGCTACTTAGCTGTTAGAAGCTTCGATAAGTTAGTATTTTGTCTCAGAAACTTTGGTGACTGCCACCATAAAACGAAATAAAGTCTAAGTCGACAAGATCTTTAGCTTGAATATTGATTCTTTGTTTTTTCCCGACTTTTTTTAGACTCCAGTAAAAGCCACTATTAAGTGTGTACAGATTCCGTAAAGCAGTTCCCAAGTTTAATGTGACAAAGTGATTCCTTCCAAAAACGAATTTTTCACAAATTTCCATCAAAACTGCATATACACTTTGCTAGAGTGAGTAGGATCTCTTGCTTAGTAACATTGCAGCATGAACTTCATCAAATTGTAACAACTCTTGCTCCTAAACGCTTGCCAAGACCTTGTTTAAAATAACAAATAGGCGCTCCTTACTCAATTTGCAGACACTTCCATTAGCTAATTAAGTGCCAGTAGCCGACCACAAGACGCGCCCATATGTGGGCGCACATAAGACCACAAAAACCGCAGACAAAAGCCTTGCAAGACGCTAGACATAAAAAAATGTGTGTATATTGTATAACCCCAAAGTGGCGCCGCATGTTGCAAGCAGCTACAAAACACAAAACCAACAGAAACAATGCAGCATAAATTTTCAAACCAGACCAGAAAAAAGAAAAAGCAGTACTAAGAACTGTTTTAAACATGGAGTAAAGTTTTGCCATGTATTTTTCACCAAGCAAGGCCATCTGCAACGAATGAAAATTCTTAGAATCTTTCAACACTTGTTTTGCACGTAGCTTTATGATAGAGCTTTAAAAGTCATTATGGCGCTAAATAAACTCTTTAAACTAGTTCAGCACGTGGAACAGCATATCTGAGTTCTATAATGAAATCGTATTCTCGGTTTAAGAATCAACAGCTAGTAACACAAACAAGTTCCAATCATGAACCAGTTGAGCCCCCCAACTGCTCTATTGTAAGCGCCGCTATTTATAGCACTAAAAACTCATACGCACTGTTGCCCCAGACAAATTTAATTAAAAACTGCTGACGGATTTGTCAAAGAAATACTGATTGCTGTTTATTACATAAATGATAATTACATTAATAATTGTTGGCATAATTAATGTCTCACTCAAAGCAGGCAAAGGGACGCTGTAAGGACATTTGCATATTGTATATGACGCATTCAGTTAATTAAAATTTCTAAGCCGCTACTTTCACTTCCTTGCGCTCATCCCACTCAGCTTCATCAGCTAAAACAATGGCAAAAAAAGGCAGCCAACGGCTGACAATAACTGCTCGACAAATCTAGTTACAGCTTAATTTTAATACTCATTTACCAGCACGGCAGTCATGCGCGGGCAGACAGACAGACAATTGGACAGACAGACCGACAGCCAGAGAGACAGAGTCATCGGTAATACGCAGAGCATGTGTTGGTTTAAGAGTTTTATGTCATTAATTCCCCAGCCACATTGTACACCAGTCTCCAACTAGTAACTGAAAAACTGTCTAACTGACTGACTGACACACTGATTGACATGGCTCTGGGCTGTTGCCATAGTTTGGCCCAGTTCATGGCAACAAAATTTAGTTACATTTTAGCTGTTTTTCATGAATCCAAAATGCAGGCATGCGGCAAAGTTTGCCTAGTTGAATGTTTGCCATTATGCCCCAAACTTGCTCTATTGATCAGCACACACACACACACACTCATACTGCAACTTTGTTTGTGTGTGTTTTACTGCCTTGTTAGATAATTGAAAACAAGCTAACAAGAATAACTAAGGACACTAATAGCCTTATAGCCCAGCTCAAGTGCTCTTCTAAATGCACATTAAAGTTGTCCCAAACGCTGAACTGCTACGACTTATCATTTCAGCTGGCTGCCATTTTGTTTAACAGCTGGCTGCCATTTTATTGCATTTGTAATTACTTTAATTTAATTTCTTAATTTTCTTTGTTGCCACGCGCACATTAAGCTCCAGCGTAAAATTTACGACATCTGTTTTACCTGTTTGCACAGCTGTTGTCTGCGGTCGCTCACTTCTTGACAATGCCGCCAAACACCCTCCCCCTCTGGAGCAGACCTTCAACCTTGAAAGAGTTCCCGACCGTGTTGCATGCAACAACAGTTTCAACTTAAAGTAGTAACATTTAATTTTGCATGAAAAGAAAATATTTGCTCTGCATTTTTAATGGCGCATATTACCAGAATTTTTGATTGTGGTTAATTCATATGATGAAAAAAATATGCATTACATTGTTTATGCACAAGAAGTTTGCGATTTTGTTGAAATCGCGAAGAATGTGAGTAGTTCTTTGCGACCTAAGTCCTAACCTGCACGAAATCTTACAGTAAGCTGCATTTGCGTTTCATTAGTTTTTATCTGTATCTTCTTTATCTTCTTCTTGACTGGCCATAACTACCCGTTGAAGTGTTACGGCAATCGGTTAGTTAGGGCCTGCCCCTTCAACGCGATCCTTCAAAGACCACATCGAAGAACCTTCTCCCAGAAGTTACATCATCCGTACGCGCCACATGACCAAGCCAGCGCGGACGCTAGATGTTAATTCGCTTGTTGTAGAGCTCATAGAGTTCGTCGTTACCAACTTATATATGAATAAAGATCTACTTTCCCTTTAAAAACTCCAAGGGCATATTCAACAGACTGCATCATCGCCATTGCTTCAGAGCCATTAAGCAAAACGGAAAGGATGAGCGTCTTATGAAGTGTTAGTTTCGTCCGGCGATAGAGGACTCTTTTGCCTACTGAGACCAAAGTAACCTCTATTGGCAAGAGTGCTTCTCCGCTTGATCTCCATGCTGACGTCATTTTCCGTTATAACGGCGGTGCCACGTTAGACGAAATCCTTGACAACATCAAAAGTATAGTTTTCAACACCAATCTGAAATTGCTCTAGTAACTGCTCGGCGAGAAACTAGACGGACTCCACTCTCATAGTTCGGCCTTTCACAACACATTACTCATTAGAAAGCTTAAGAGGTCGTATAAGAGGTCAGCACCTTGCCTTAAGACACTCTCAGTTTCGAAATATCCGGAGAGTTTCTTTCCTACCTTGACAGAGCTGTGTGTATTGCTCAACGTCATTCTGCTTTGTACCAACTTGGCAGGGACAAGCGATCTGCGCCAGCAGCTTTGTTGCTATTGAGCCGCTTGATTGCGACCCTAACATCGTCATGATTGGGGACTTCAGTTTGTTAACTACGGAAGCGGCATAATTCCCGACATCGCTCGACAATAAGTCATAGGAGTGTTCACTCCATAACCTCAATGAATCCTATGCATCCACTACCAGATTTCTCTCCGCATCGCTACATGAAGACACACCGTTACTAGATCCTTCATACAGACGGTTGACTTTTTGGTAGAACCTCCTAAAGCCATTCTTGCTGCTGCAAATCTTGATCTACTCTCGTTTGGACTTTTCCTGCTCGATTTTTTTACGTGTAAAAAGTCACTTCTTCATGTTCCATCGCGTGGCAGTTGACTGCAGGGTTCGTCTAAAGTTCGGGTGGTGTTACGATTGGATGGTATTACGCTAGTGAGAGCCGAGTTGGCACTACAGTCACTTCGCGGCACTCTTAATCGTACGATTGGTGCCCTCTTTGTCTACATATTAAGTGTATCATTTATGGTACAATTTGTAGCCATACTATACATCGGATTTTTGTATGTTTCGCATTATTTTTGAACAGATTAACAGAGTTTAGTAAAAATTGTGCTGCTGTACTTTGTAAGACGAATAGCGGGTAGAGAGAGAGAAGCAAAACCATCATATATTGCTGTGTGTGAAAAAAATAAAAGGTGTGCTTGTGCGCTCGCTATCGCTGAATTTTGGTTTGTTTTTTGTTGTGGTTTTTTTATGCGGTGTAGCAGCATATATACCATTGTGTGGTAAAGTACTTCTTTTCTTTGCTACTTAAAGATGGGACATGTAATTTTCTTGGATAATTTTTCAATACAACTTGTATTTAATGTCTATAAAATTTAAATTCTAGCCAAAATTAAGGTCTACGGGAATATAATTAATATCACGATAAAGTTTACAAAAATAAATACTTGAAAATTTATGTTAAAAGAAATGCAAAAAGTCTTCTAATATAATTTTATAAGTGGTTAATTATTTCATAGTGGTAATGTGTATCGGCATCTTTCATTGGAATTGGTGGGTCGCAGGTAGGTAGGTATCACCCTGGCTATTGCCAGGTTAGCTTTCGCCCAGCTTCACTTAAACCCAGGCCTCTCAATGAGTCCTTCTTTCGTTTAAGTTTTTGATGTAAAACAGCTATTAGCGCGCCTTAGGACTCGTTTGCCTTCACGCTCGAATCGTAAGATGCTCACAAAGTTTTGCAACTGTGAAAATGTACGTATAGATTCCTGCAATACATTGATAACTTTTCTCTGCTGACGGACAAATACTATTGTAGCAACTGTAATTCTGACCAATGACAGTTGCCAATTAGAGCTGTTCGAATGTTCCCAATACATTGACAACTTTTCACTGTCGACTCACAATAGTATCAATAAATTAAATTCTGCCGACTTATCTGCTGCTTCACCGACCACTGCATTAAAGATATGGAGATGGCGCTTGCCTAAGTAAAGCGCGATGGCGCTAGCATGTGAACTAGAGTGGCCAAACAGCTCTCTTACGTATCAATCAAACTAAATGAACTAATCGCTCTATAATCGCAATATCTTGTTAATACTCAAATTTCGCTGCAAGATTTTGCCAAATAATCACTGCACAAACGCATTTTATACATATGTGTCCTTTATGGTTTTTTCCGGATCATATTCAGTTTTTAATTAGCTTGTAGCTTTTTTAACTTTTTAACGACATTCATCGAATATGCAATGCAATTATAACAAGCGGACTTGTGTATATTTAAAAAAAAAAGTTTATATATTTCTTTTACATGGCACACATTATGTTTTTACATTTTTAATTAAGTATGCATTAAAAATAAAGTGAAATATAACGGATGAAAATGTTTACTTTTCTTAAACACTTAAGCGAAATACTACGGCCGTATTTTGTCGCAAGGCTTCAATTTAATAGCGAAAATTTAAGCCAATAATATTGACAAATATGAAATTGATGCTCAGCTGACAAAGGCAGCTGTTTGGCTTTTTATACCCAAGAAAAAGTACTGTTAAGTTAGTGCGATTGACGCAAAGTGAAGCTGATTGATGACTGCGAGGGAGCTGAAAAAGCTGCGAAAATAAAGTGAGTGAATTTATGTGAAGACCTTGCAGGGAACTGATAAGCAGTTCATAAATTGTATACGCTTTTGATACCATAAGCTTTAACAAGCTGTAAAAGTGAGATAGAATATTAAAAATAACACTTGTGTGCTTTTATTATTTAGTGTCTTATTGTGCTGCAAAACCTTTTAAAACTGGCAAAAACTAAAGCTTTAACACAATAGGCAACAAAAACTTAAAATTTAGGAAGAATAGTGGAAAATGCAAATGTGGCAAACTTCCTTCAGCGTCACAAATCCAAATTCCGAAAAAGACACGGAACGTCCGAACAAATGCACAGAGTTTTCTAGCGGATTCACGACTCTTTGAAACATTTTTGAATGTAACGCAGGCCCTCGATCTTCCCTGGCACGCGGCAACGAAACTTAATGCAGCCCTTGCTGTCCCTCAATACAGGGTACTGAAAGCATTCCTCTATAAAGGGAGATATCTCCGAAAAAGGAACTCAATTAAAGCTGTAGTCCCTCAAGGAAGCGATCTCGCGCCATTCCGGTATACAGTATTCACAATTGAGTAACGCTAGACTCCTAAAGCTGCCCATCCACTGTGATCATAGTGGATTACATCATTGTACGTGTGTTGATGGACGGCGTGCTGGACTCTTCTATCAGTCCTTCAATTTGAGTCATTGACTAGAGCAGTTGTCTAAATAATATGATATTCAGGAGTGAAATATGTCTTGCGCTTGCCATTGTAGATGCAACAGCAACTAAAGAGAAAACGCCGCAATAAACCCAAAATGTGGATGCAGAATTGGTACCAATGCGGCACTAATTTACTCACCAAAATCTGCTCAATATATGCAACTTTCGTCGCCAATGGACTATAAAAACAATGTGCAACTTCAAATTTTAAAGAGCTCCTAGCATTGGTGTCCCCACTTATAAACAATCAAGACACACAGATGTGGGTCGAAATACCTGTGGAGTTCAGGCTCACATAACATTACGATATCTATGTTTTATCCTTTGACTTGACATCCCACAGTGCAAGTAGAGCACGTTATGTTGCCAAGTACTCGAGCAAAAACTGGCGATCGTCAGCATCCGATCATTCCATTCATTTCAATGTGCAACTAAGCACTGGAATTCCGTACATACACATAGAATCACACGTACCGTTTCCATTCCGTTCCGCACAGCATGATTACAAATATCAAAACGGTTTTGATAATTAATACATACAAAAAGGCGTACATCATGATCACAGTGGATGTGCCGCTTAACGGCTGTCTATGATGACGACACTGCCATAGTTTTTCTCAACATCCCCCGTACAAGAAGCCTCATATGACCTGCAGCAGCAACTGGAAGAAATAGGAACATGATAAAATGGAAACGATATAAAATTCCAGCCTTACACCTATTTGAAACGAATCCTTCACACTTTCTCTTCGTAAAAAGGGCAATAAGTCGAATATTGAGAATAACCGCGGTATTGCCAAGCTATCATGTATTCCAAAAGCATTTGAAAGTATTGTTACATCACAGCTGTTGCATTTCTGCAGTTCTTTAATGTCGGACTCCTAACATGGCTTTGTAAAACTTCGATCTACATCTTCTAATCTATTAAAATTTTCTTCCCTAATTAATAATAGCTTTTTTAATACTGACTTCAGTAAGGCATTTGATTCTGTTAATCATAATCTTCTCGTAACTAAACTTTCCCGTTTGGGTTTTCCTTCATGTCTTCTAAAATGGATCTCTACCTGCTTATCGAACCGTGTGCAAAAGGTTATTTATGAAGGCTGCGAGTCTAAATTAATCCATGTTACATCCGGTGTATCTCAGGGTAGCCATCTACAGAACGATTTAGATAAATGCAAGCGTGGTTATAAGGTTATAACTTTTTATCGGAATACTCCTCAATTTGTTAGTTATTCGTAAGGTTCCTTCATTCTTGAACGTATTTTGTTTCTGATCTTGGAGTTTTATTTGTTCATAGGCTTAAATTTGATAAGCACAGTGGCAATATTGTTAACAAAGCTAAAAGTGTTCTCGCGTTTCTTAAATGTTGGTCCAAATAGTTTAATGACCCCTAATAAGTCCCCAGAATCGACACTATCAACACAAGATAGAGTCAGTTCAAAAACAATTTAATTGGGATCCAAACATCCGCTTGCCTTCTTATACTGATAGACTTCGGCTTATAAAATTATCTTCTCTATTTCTACATAAACTACTTCTTGGCCTCATAGATTCCTCTTATCTTCTTGGCCAGGTTATGTTTTCTATTTTCGTGTTCTTTGTACTCACTTTAATGAATTATATCGTCTTTCTTTTAGTAATTCGCTCTATTCTATGTATTTTTCTATCTTGTTTTTCCTTGACTCTCCCAATCGTGCATCTTTGGCTCCATCCTTGATGTGAGTCGGGACACATCGTTAAAAAACACACCCAATTTGCTTTAATTTAATTTATTTTTATTTTATATTGTAAATCATGAGTCTCTAGTCACTTTCTTATGTGAGTTGGTGCATATCATTAAAAAGTTCACCCAACAGATTGGAGATTCGGGATTAGATATATCTATCTAGTTAATTCATTTTCTCCTCCTTTTTATATCTTTTTTTATATAACATTTTAATACAACAGGGTTTTTGTTGTTGTATCTTTTATAAATAAATAAACCTTAAACCCGCGAAAAGCTTAAAACTTTCATGCACGTACAAATGTTTTGCTGAAATTATTGCAGCATGCTTTTAGGCGCTGCTTAGACCAAATTAGAGTGACCATGCGTTCAAAAACTGCAATGCTCTCTTCAGCTTAAACTGTTTCACGTTTCCATTTTTTACCAAATAACTTTCGTTTATATGTTATTTGACTGCCTTCCTACTTAAATTCAAATTATGTTCTGCTGCCGTCGACGCTGACGCCGACGTCGACGTCGCTCATTGGCATAATTTTACAACAAATGTTGCCAGGTTTCCGCTGCTGCTTTTGCCTTCTTTTCTTCTTCTTCATATACATAAATATATACACTTTTTTTGGGTTTCTTATAAGTAGCTCAGAGCGGCACATTAAAAAATTGTAATATATTTGTGCGAATGTATTTGTTCCGGCCAACGATTGTGCAGTGAAAAGCAGCAAATTTTCAATTTACTTTCAAGCACACTCCTTCATCAAACGCACAAAGGCACACACACACACACACACACACACACACACACACACACACTCACACACCGACGAGGCTTTTACATTACATTTAACTTGGCAGCCGCATTTGCCTTATATTTTATTCAAATGTTTTTCTCAGATAACTTGAGCTGCTTAGCGCCTGGCATTTTCACTTTTCCGCCGTTAGATTTCAAACCAACAAAAAAAAAGAAAAAGAAGCGCACAAAAAAGGTCAATTTAATTGCAACCGAAGCTTTAATGCTCTTAAATTAGTTATATCTGTTTTGTAATCAAATAAAACTCTGTCACAGAGCCACAGTTTTAGATAGGTTTTAAAAGCACTATGAAAGTTTTTCATACACGCAACTTTCTTAATGAATTCTGGTTTCCTATAGATTATGAATCACTGTTGAATATGAAAAATGATCAAACGCTGTTACACAATTTTCTTAACTTTTGAAAATATAGGCTTAAAACGATTGAGGAAATGTGGCAATATTTATCGAGAGAGAAAACTGTGGATAAGCACCTTTAGTTTAAATTCGGATTTAAACCAAAAACTAAAATATTGGTACGTAAACGTACTACGCACTTAATATCAACCAGTTTTTATCAGTGTAGAACAAAGTAAATCCACATCCAATAATAATAGTTTCTATCTAATTGCATATCGCTTCGTTTGCTCAGGCAGCCATAATGCAAATTTACGCAAATCATCTTGTTATCCCTATTGTATAAGTTTTTCTACGTTCTAAATATAATATATAAGATATTATCGAAGATGTTATCTTCGAATCTCGTTTGTTTCTTTTCATTGCACAGGTCTACAAATACCGGGGTCATATCATTTGTTGGAAAGCTGGGGGTAATGTTCCAAGTAATTTGCTGCGTAGAATCCGAATCCAGATCCATGAAAAGCAAAAACCAGTTGCCTTAATAAGACGGATATATTTGTAACTTCGAATAGCCATAACTTTGCGAAAGAAAATCTTAATTGATTACTTAAAAGTGGTACTAAATGATGTAACTGGACATACAGACTACAACAATTTTTTGCTCCCTTTACATAACCTCAACAGTAGCAAATTACTTCGGAAATGACCCTTAACTTTCCAACTCGTCACTCTATACAAATCGGTCCCTAAGGCGCATGGCGAATATTTTGCTTATATCCGATTATCACTTATGTATATTCAATAACAAGCTTACATGCAAAAACTGCGCTGCATTTCGCCCATTGCATATAAGCGATATATATGGAGCAGCGCTTATTTGAAATTTTTTTTCGCATATATCCGATTATCACTTATGTATATGAAATTACATGTTAACAACCAACAACAGCGCTGCAATTTCGCATATTACATATTCGGCTTATGCGACATCTACTTTTACCGCGTAATGCTTTTTCAATATTTTGCAAATATCCGATTGTTATATGTTTAAATCAAAAATTGCACTGCATTTTGGCCATTGCATATAAGCGTTATCTACCATATAGAGTTGAGCTTGTTTAAAATATTTTGCATATATCCGATTATTGCGTATATGAAATTATGGCTTATATGCAATAACTGCTCTGCTCTGATAAAGAAAAAGTGTTACCAACTGCTTGGCAAACTTATGCTACTCAGCACTTTGTAAAGTATATAAAAAGTACGAATTTACATATATATGTATGCTTTATTATGTACATATATACATATATTTTGAAGTGTACTTATGTATATACGCCGTGCTGTATGTACGCTTGTATATGTGCAGCTATCCTTAGCATTGTCTAAAGGGGCGCAAAAGTTTTGCCGTTTTTCTTGTGCTGCTTCTACTTAAGGTCAACGAAATGTACAGCGCGAATTTTTAACGGTCATTACCTAGCCCCTCGTGGCACTTTTCAACACTGTCTGCTGACCAACTTTAGCCAACCGCCGACTGGCTTAATTTTAACATATTTTTTGTTTCCTTTGGTGCTGCTAAGCTCACATTTAGGGTTCAGCCCATAAAAAACCACGAGCAGGTGTTAAGCTTTTGGCCAGCTTAGTTTAATGATGGCCAACAGTGTAGGATGCTTTTGAGGCCTCTAGGGCCTTGTGGCATCTAATGAGCGCATTAAATTTACTCGCCAACCAAATTCGATTTGACAACAATTTGCAAGTGCATGCAACCATCTAAAAGTGTGAGTTTTTAATTGAGTTATACGCACACACAGAGAGAAACACTGGCGAAATTTCATTACGCATACGCAGCGTTGGCGTGACCAGTGAAAAATGTGTGTGTGTGTGCAGGCAGCAGATGGGCAAACTTTATGGCAAATGTCATTAGTTTTAATCAAATTTGCGCAAACATACACATGCATACAAAGTGGACAAACACACACACAGGAAACAGTTTATTGTTGTTGCCACATGTTTGTTAGCGGTAAATTAAGGCAGCCATAACATTTGTGGCGCTTGTCTGGTGACCCAACACGAAATGACATTTGCTTTTTATGCTTCAATGCGCTACGAGAGTTCAATGTCAAACTCCAACTACCGTTATATAGTACGCCATTATTACGCCATTTTGTTTACTTAGGATATTGTTGTTGTTGTTGTGTTGTGTGCTGTTTGTCAATCAGCAGTGACTGATGTGCCGATTGATACATTGCAAATCAGTCAGACAACAGCGAACGGCGCTCCAAGTGTTGGCATAATTAGAAAGCCAGCAGCAAATAATAATAAAAATATGAGAAATATATGAACAAATGTAAGCACATAGCAGACATAAAGGGACACAGCAGCCGTTAAAGCAAATACATAACTTATGAATATCAACAACAACATGGGCCAATATAATAACAACATCTTGCTGTAAATGTGCTAATTGAACTTTTGCCAAAAAGTTTTCTTGCAATTTGTTTTCTTTTTTTATTATTACATATTATTTTTAAGCCTCTCAACTTTCTAAATATGTATTTATTAATTACCAAAAAGTTTGGCTTTTTTGTGTTAATTTCCGTGCGTCTCCATTTTGTGCCTTTGGCCACATTTGGTTGGTTGGCTGCCTTTTTCTAATCTTTGCTTTTGGCCATGTTTGCTCTTTAATTAACAACAACTTGTTACATGCGCAAATTGGACTTGCGTTTAGCGCTTTAAGTTGTCTTGAATCAGCTTCTAACTCTTTAACCAGGCGGTTTTTCTTGCCGTAGGCAAAAAACTGTTTATGTATATATGGACCAGTGTTAATTTCTCTGGAATTTGACTTTTTGGTTGTACAATACTTAGCTATAAAGTGTGGGAAAATGTAGCTGGCTGTCCGTAAGCCACGCCCATTTAGCTGAAAATCAGTTGCTGTCAATATTAAAATTCAAAATTTTTCACATTTATTGAATTATACAATTTGTCTAATTTACATTTCATGCTTGTTTTATACAGTTCGTTTAGTTTTAATGAAATTTTAACATAATTGTAATTTAATTTTCAATGACTATATTGAATATAGTAAATGATTGAAAAAGGTGAAAAACGTATTCACTTTTTATAGCTATAAATTAGATGTTTATTCGTCTTTTTACAGCATTTAAGTTTGTTTTCATCATGAAAATGTAACCATTGAAATTCCCCATAGTACTTAAGCCGCCATTTCTGTTCACTTGTTTGCATTTCCGTTGAAATTTACGAGATTTGCTGCTTTCAATGGCTGTCAAATACACACTTAGTGACGTAGATTGCTCAAAATTTGACACTACTCCCTTAATAGCTGCTAGTTGACAGGAACAGTATTGCACTTAAAGTTACTAAGCTGGAAATTCCAAAGTTACTGACTTATGCTAATGCGTTTTTAAATAACATTTCAAAGAAATTTATCAAATTCCAACACTCATAATTTACATATTCATCATACTTTTAGCATTTTTGTATTCTTAATTCACTTATGGTAAATTTAATTTAAACAAATATTACTTAAAATTTTCAATAGCACGTTTAAAGCTATTTTTACATACTTTAATTTAATGTAAATACAAATATTAAGTTTTTTACTACGAAAGTACCGTTCTTTATAAATTACAGTGGCGTTTAGGTATAAAAACATCATAAAATTTCCCTTGAAAAATAAACAATATGAATAGCTGGAATAACGTTTGATATACTCCCCCGCCAAGTTCAATGCATATGAAAATGCTTAGAGCAAAAACCAATCCAACTAACCTCCACCCTAAATCCGCACGCCAACCAAATGCCAATCTCAATCCGAAGCATAACAAGCTCCCACGCGTTTCATTCAATTGCAATTCGTTGCACTGCAAGGGCAGACATGTGCTGCATACATTTGCACTACTCACACACACACACACCCACACACACACACCCACACACACCCACACACACACACCCACACACATGCATACACCAACACAATCGAATGGTCTCTCTCATTTGCAAGTAAATCGAAGTATATGTATGTGTGTGTGTTTATATTAAGCGTCAATTGCTTTGCAATATGCCAAGTGCAGTTGCACTTATATTTAAAAGATGGAATGGGAAACGCTTCAAATGGAGCTAGAGATGGTCATAAACCAAAATTGCAGCGATTAACTCAAATTGGACAAAATCGTAGAACAATAAAATGTGACCCGCGCACACATACACACAGCAAAGGGATAGACAGTAAACCAATAAACGAAAGCCAATCAATGACCCATAATGCACCAGATCAACAATGAGAGCAAGAAAAGAATACACTCAGAGAATACACTCAGAGTAAAGTAGTACACAATTTTCATTTGCACAGGTTGTAGGAGAATCTTTGCTCCTACTATCGGATAATGTTGCCTTCACGAAACCAACTCGAAGTCGAAGTCGGCGAAGTCAATTAGCCATAGAGCGTTGGACTAACTGGCTTTTCTCCGTCGCATGGTCTGTAGTGCCATGTTTCAGCATCCTGATAGCCACAAGGCTGTCTCCTAAACAATCTACGCGCAACCAGATTGGTCACGTTGTGATCGATAAAAGGCATGCATCTGGTCTTCTTGATGTTCGTAAGTTCTGAGTAGTCAACATGACTATTACCTTGTTACAGACGAAGAAAAATAGGAAGAACTTTCGATGCAGCTGCAATCACTCCGGCCTGCCGAAGCCTTCTCCGCTTAACTATATATGAGGCTCCTTCCAAACCTTAGAGCACCGACGGACCTTGGAAGCATATAGAAAAGAACGATATAAAGAATACTTATATAGAAAAGAGAAGATCCACGAATACAAAATCAACGCCCATCATCTCTTTGCCGATTTTGAAGCAGCATTTAATAGCTTGTTAAGGGATCACGTATATGCGCTGTCAGAGTTCGGTGTCCCCGCATAGTAGGTGCGACTATGCAGAATGACTTTGAGCACCACACGCAGCTCCCTTAAGGTATGAAGGAACCTCTCCAATACAGAGTGAGGTTTCAAACAAGGCGATCCTCTCTTCGCCGAAATGCATCGAAGCAGGACAATAAGATGAATATTGAACTAAGAGTGTCTATGCAGATGATATCGATATCATTAATCGTAATAAGCGAGCAGTTATCGGAGCCTTTACGGCTATTGAAAGAGAATCTGCCATTGTGGGTCTGGTTGTAAATGAGACCAAGACGAAGTATAAGCTTTCTTCAAATAGAGAGAAGCAGAGTTGGATACTCTGATTGATGTTGAAAACTGTCTGAAACTGTAGTTCAACCGAAGAATCACTCTTGCCAATAGATTTTTCTTTGGGCTCAGTAGGCGGTTGAGTTGTAGAGACGACTTTCGGAAGACGAAGCTAACACTCTATAAGACGCTCATCCGTCCCGATTTGCTTAATGGCGCTGAAGCATGGGTGATGACGCAGTCCGATGAAAATGCCCTTGGAGGGTTTAAGCGGATGAAATGGATGAAGCTCCTGCAGGAAAAGTTTTCGGCTGCTGAAGGGTGGCTACAAAAGGACAGGTCATGTCTCCGTTGGAAGGACCAGGTTAAGAGCACGAAATGAAAAAAATAACTGCCCGAAACTTCAGAATTGCGCTGAAAAAGCTTTACTCCTATATTTAAAACAGAATACTTAACATAAAATTTCTCTAAGTGCATAGAAAGAGAACATTAAGGAGACAAATAGCAAATGCTAATAGAGAGCTTAGAGACAAATGCTTGCATTAAGTAGCTTAAGGATTGACATAAGTGCCCCAAAGATGCTGTTGCTGCTGTTGCTGGGCATGGGAATGGGAATGGGATTGCTGCAATTCCGGATGCTGATGCTGCTGCTGTTGCAAGTCCAGAGATTGCTGATGTTGCGGCGAGGCGGATACATAATGTGCTGCTACTGGGGTTACATAGCCTTGAGCCTGGTACGTATGCGGCATATGTTCATAGTAACCGGAACTGTGATTCGTGGGCGATGCACTCGAGCCGTCAGCTATTAAACACTCCACAGGCTGCAGCTCCAGCGTTGAGGCTAGTTTGTTGCCGCTATACAAGGCAGCTGGGGAGCTGGCACTGGAGCAGGTCGAGAGCGAGGCGGATGATGTGAGCGGCGGCGAGTGCACAGCAGCGGCTGTGGGCCCCTGCGGCACATGCACCATGGGCAGCATTTGATCCATAAGATACTGGTCGATTTCCTTGGGATCAATGTCGCAGCCATTAGCCGCAGTGCCTGCGGTCTTTGCTGTTGGGTTGGCCAAGTAATTTAGCGCTCCACTGGCATGTGACGCAGCGGCATTCTCTTGAAAGCCATTGTAGTAGCCGGCATAGTTGGTATTGTTGCTGCCGCTGCTGCGAGGCACATTTGTAGCATAACCATAAGCCGCCATGCCATCCAGAAAGTCCATTTCTTGGTTTGTCGACTGTCCATTATAGTTAAGCTCGCCTAAGGCAATGTATTCACGGCCTGCATCTAGCAGCACGCCGTAGTCGGCATTAGCTGCAGCAGCGACGCTGGCAGCGCTGCTGGGTTCGCTTAACTGACGCAGCAGCAGACTCTGAGCTGGTGGCTGTTTGCTAGGCATATTATAGGGCGTGGCAGGAGGCGTCAAAGGCTGACCATCGCTGCCGCATAGCGCACTGGATTGCAGTGAGCTGCTGCTGGAGCAGGGTGAATCTAGCAGTCCTCGTTCATGGTCTGTACTCATGCTAAGACCCTGCTCCAGAAGGCTTGCGGCGCAGGCGCTGTTAAGGGACTTCATAAATGCTTCATTGCTAAAGACATCGCTGGTAGCTGTGCAGTTGCCGGACGTAGGACTCAGCGATGCGGCGCCGACGCCAGCTGCGCTGCAACTGTTGTTGTTTTTGCTGCTGCAGCTGGTTTTTGCCACACGGCGCTGCATATTACTATGCGCTGCTGCTGCTGTAGCTCTGCTGCGCTGTTGGCTGACTGCAGTTGCTGCGACAGCTGTCTCTGCTTCGGTTAGCGTTGCTGCCACCAGCGCTGTTGACGTAGACGCTGCCGTGTGCAGCGCTCTGGCTTTCTTGCGTCGCGGCTGATATTTATAGTCGGGATGCTCCTGTTTGTGCGTCATACGCAGCTTCTCGGCGAATTCCATAAACGGCTTCTTATCGCTATCCTTCAGATTTCTACGAAACAGCCATACAAAAAACACAAGAATAAGAAAAGATAATGATGTTAAAGTAAATGTATAATTTATGATCCGGCGACAGCGCATTTATTTATTGACTGACAAATTGCTGCCGCAACCCGCAATGGAACAAAACTCTAATTAAGCCAGAAATCAGAATCATCCAGCGGATGCTTCAATCGCTTACGGCTCTTATCAGCGGCTGGCAGTGTCTTTGGCTTATCGCATGTCATAATGCGCGCTGAACTGTGAAATTTTAATTTTAAATTGACAACAATATTTTATTACGAAAATAAAAAGTTGCAAGCATTCCTCTTGCGGTTTAATCTAAGGCGGAAAAGAGCTCATGCACTTAGCAGTATTGGGAAGCAGCTATAAACGCATGCACTAATTAGGGTGAGAAACCGCTTTTTTCACTATTTCAAGACATTTATCTGGCAGCTGCTAAGAGATAGCTAAAAAAAGAGCTAGAAGCACCGTTTGTTTTTATGAGGTTTGAATTTTCATTGGAAAGACCTTGAGATATAAGGCACTAAGATGATATCATTGCGTGGGTACAAAATAGAATACTGATTGGTTACAGTATTGATGAAGACCCGAAAACCTCAATTCGATATTATGCTACGGATATCAAACTTCGTCTGTAAATGATCTTGGTTATCGGTCTAATAAAAATTAGCCCATGAGATTACTGAACTGAACGGATATCTGATTTAGCTCTTGAACAGTTGGAACTCTTCATGAGAAGAAGAATCGCCATCGAAAATTGGCGATAGTAGTCAAATGTATATGCTCATATGGAAATTATTGTTTTATTCTATTATCAGACAGACACACTACAATAAATGCGGTTGCAGGAATTGGACTCAAGTCTAACTTGGTTTGGAAAACCTGAACTAGATCGTGGGCAAACCAAAATTCCCGCAAATTTTTCTCGGTTAGGCGAGAGCTTTTTTATGGTAAGACTCACTGCAAAGCAACTATTTAGAAAAAAGAAGAAACCCAAACGAGCTGCAGACTGTATTTGTACTACTATTTGTACCATTCTCAATATTCCATATACCACGCCCTTCTCATCTCTCATCTCTTATATCTTATATCTTATCTTTTTTCTCTTGTCTCTCATCTTATCTCTCATCTCTTCTCATCTCTCTTCTCACATCTCATCAAATCTCTCATTTCCCATTCTATCTCTCATCTCATATCATCTGTCGTCTCCCAACTGATCTCATGTCATCTCTAGTCTCGACGACTTTCTCCCTCGAGCTTGCCCCCCGCACCATACGCTTTCGACCATACCCCCTTTTCAAGTCCCCTTTCCTGCTTCGGACACGGACCCTTCTTTACCCTCCCATTTTCAGCCACACCCCATTTTCACCTTCTCCGTCTTGGACCACGACCCTTTCCGCCTTCATCCACACCCTTTCTGTATTCCGCCACGTCCACTTTCTTTTTGGGGAATGCCCTTTTCCGGTTTCGGCCATGTCTCTCTTTCACGCCAGCTTCCAGCTTCTGCCACGCCCACTTTCTCCCTTCCGCAAACCGTGAAAGCCATTATTTTTCGGCATACCTACGTCAAAATACCTATCGAATGTGCATAAATATATGAGGCTGAGTGCCGTAGTAGTCTCACAGTATGTGCCACAGATTATCTGCTTCCGTTTTAATATATGATGATAATTATCGTTACATTCGATTAGAAAGCGCTTCACTTGATTTACTCACTTCCATAATTTTCCCAAGGATTTGCTCAGCTCGGAGTTTTGCAGGTGTGGATATTGTTTGGACATAACACGACGAGCCGCCTGTGCCCATACCATAAAAGCGTTCATGGGTCGCTTAATATGCTCCTTTTTGCGATCGGATGGAGCTCTGAAAGTGCGAAGAAAAAAAACATGAACGAAAAATGTATTACAATAACTGCCAATGGGTTGGGATTTACGATTTTAATTCAAATTTTACTTGTTCACTTTTGCGTGCCGTCAAATAAAAAATGGCGTCACATTGCCGTTGCCATTGTTCAACCGTAAAAAGAACAACGAATTATGCATTAATAATAAAACTGAGTGCATTTTTTTAAAGTTTTTAGTTTTTTGCATTGCTCGGAAATGCACTTAAAAATAATATTCGTAAATAATGCCAAAAGCAGCGAACTCAAGCGATAACACGCCCACAAATGGCACACAAACCGCCCACAAAACCGACAGCAACTTGCAATTAAAAAAGTTTTATTTGCCAAAAGAAAAAGCAAGAAAACTTAAAAAGTGGGAAAATACTAAAATAAAATGACTGAAAAAAAGCACGCACAGAGAGAAAAAGTCTTAAGTGACAATTTAAGATGAATTTTCTACATTAGCATCTGATAAATGTGACATTTCAATTTATAATTTAACCACGTATTTCGAGTTGCTAAGAAGGAAATGTTAGGAGATTCCATTAACTAAAGGCAAAAAAACTTAGAAATTTTATATGCAGTCGGATTGGTGCCCGACAGTGGAATACTCTCTAACCTTTTCTGCCCAGCTAACGGTAAAATGGTAACGAAAGAATGTACTTATTTGCTTCTTTTCACAAGTTCAATGTGCCTGTAGACATTTTCCTACAAGGAAGTTTGAAATTAAAAAAATTGCGACATTTTTATAATCGGAAAGTTGAATAAGTAAAGTCCGATTTTAGCAAATAATTGCGAGCCAAGACTTGTTGCATATAACATATCGAGATCAAAAACTGTTGAATGCCGCACTGGATTGACTCCTTCGAATGGAATCAAAAACTAAGAAAAAAGAGCTACATAGAGACGAGCAGGCTTGGACAAAGCAGTAAGATAGCGCCAAACGTGACCACGGCTGAAGTATCTGAGAAATTTGTCCCGCACCCAAGCCCTACACGGGGTGGAAGTATTCGTATATCCACAACGACCTAAATGTGTAACTATAAGTCCATGTAGGCACAATCTTTAACTTATAGGCAAGCACCATATTGTTAAGTGACTTATTGATAGGTGAGTTGAGCTTTTTAATGGTTCTTGCAATGTGGTTAAGCAAGGTAAGATGCATGTTCAAGTGTAAACCTAAGTATCGAACACAAGCCAAATGAGGTAGAAGTTATGTCTAAATTAATAAATGGTAAGTTCTCCTCCCCCGTGTGGTGAGCGGGTTAGAGAATACCACCTCAGCAGCTCAAAGCTTGTCGTATGAGGCGACTAACAATGACACTGGGTTCTTTCGAGACCAGTAGACCTTAAAAGGGTTGTGCGTAGGTTTTGGGACCCACCACGTAAAACCACAATTCTAATGAAAGAATTTGTTTACATCAGACCGTAACCCAATAACGGGCTGTTATGGCCAGTTAAGAAGAAGAAGTTCTCCTAAACTGTGATACTAGCTTGCAGCGGTTTTTGCTAAAATCAGTAGCATTTTCATTTCCATGCTTCAAATGCCAAACCAAATTGGTTTACTTAATCAAAACAAATGGGCCAAAGAGCTTGCCAATGGCAATTGATGCCATTCGAAATCAGCTCAGTTGCTGCCAACTTCAATTTGTGCCTTAGAAAATTCATTTGCACTTCAATGCAACTTCGATTTGTTTATTGAAGCAGCCATTCAGAAGACAAAAACAAATACACTTTACGGCATTGTCAAAGTGATGCGACTATAATAAGAAAATGGCAAATAAAATCAAATGCTACACACACACACGCACATAACTCTGGGAATGTGTGGCAACTCTATGACTGTGAGTGTGTGTGAGTGTGAGTGTGAGTGTGTGTAGTGAGGCGCCAGATAATTCAATTGACAAAACGAGTCGAACCTATTCAAATAAAATTGCCGAGGCGTATGATAACTTCATGGCCACAAGAGCACAAAGAAAAGTGCAACAACAAGATGAAACAAGCAGAACTAATAACAAACAACAAACAAACACACGCAGAACACATGTATTTAGGCACACATACAACATGCCAATAGGCCGATATACTAAAAAAATTTGATGCAGACAGTCGGGACGGTGCCCGACAGTGGAATACCCTGTTAAAATGGGAACGGAAGTCTCCACTTTTATATCTCTTTTCATGCGATCGATATGCCTGTAAGCATTTTCCTATTGGGAAGTTCCAATTGACAAGTTTTCGTCTTGGGAAATGGGCTATTATTGGAGGCAAAAATCACTTTATGCTCGTAACTCCAGTTTTCTTGGGCCAATGTCGTTGAATTTTTTAACAAAGACCAAAAATACATTTATAGATGTCTGTGACAATTTTCAAATCAATATATGCGGGGGTGTGGCAGTAATCAAGGTAAATCGTTTGAGGGGGAAGGATGGGTTCTATTGACAAAAAAGTGGATGCAGTTTTAACGATTAGGTTCACACGAGTCTCCACACAACAATTTTGTAACTCTAGCTCACATGTATCCATATCTACACGTAGTGGAATTTTGGCACAGTTCATACGCGAAGGGGGGTGAAATTAGCATATTTTTGACTATAACTTTGGATGTATTGAATCTATCTGAAACATCTCGCACATCTCTGATAAGTTTCGAGTTCGTAGATTCAACGGATTGGTTGTAAACCGCGCAAAACTGTCACGGCGGAAGAGGTAAGATATCGACTTCATTCGACAAACTCCCTCAGCCTTGAGAAAATGCGCATCTTGTGGTAAAATTTGTTTGCTCTACCTCTTATAGTGTCGGAGAAAGCTGGCCCAACACGGAAAGACGTCCATGTCTATATCGACTCGACTATTGCTCCTGATCATTTTTGCCAATGGAACTTATGGTCTGCCACGCCTCCTTCGGCCTGTTACATACATTGCACAAATCTATAATACCCTTTTACACTTTGTGTACAGGGTATAAACACACACACACACACACACACACACACACACACACATACATATGCACATGACATTGTTTTTATCTATTTATTCATTTTTATACAGCTTGTTGTGTGTGTTTGCCCACTGTATAAGCCCTTGTGTGTGTGTGTGTGTGTGTGTGTGTGTGTGTGAGTGCTTTGTTTGTTTGTGTGCGTCATGAACCAAAGAAAAAAAAAATAAAATGAAGCACAGCATCAGGCGCACAGCAAGCAACAAATTCAATCAATGTACCAAAGCCAAAGGCAATGAAACAAAGTTGTTGGGCGTCGCAGGACGAGATTTCATCTTGCATATTTATATGTATGTCCGGATTTTCATTGTACGGCAAAGTCTTACTGCTCTCTTTCACACTCTACCTGGCTGCTTCACGTGTGTTTTTTTGTTATATTGAATTATTTATCCTGAGTAAACATGATCAGGCAAACGGCTTTTGTTAGGCGTCAGAGCGATGCTAAATTTATGGATGGCCCTATACATATGTCTATGCATGTTTGAGTGTAATTGTGTCTTGGTGTATGTCTGTATGTTGTAGTACATTGTTGGCTTAGCTCGCTTAAATTGTTATCCAATGTATTAAATCAATATAGAAGCAAATTTGCTTATTTTTTACTTTGAGCACATAAATGCAAAGGAGAAGAAAGGCTTTGGCTTCGATGCTGCAAGGTTTTGTACCAAAAATACGATAACATTTCTATGAAATTTCGTCAATTGCTACCATTTCCATTTCATACAATCTCCTAAGCAATAAGGAATCCTTTTTATGCAAGTACCTGAGTTAGATACATTCTCATTCATAAGATAGCTAAATCAATAGTTTGAAGGTCGCCCATATTGTAAGCTAAATATTTTAAAAGGAAAGAATTCAGATAAATTGGATTAGATTACATTAGATTTGTTGTCGGTGAGATGGTTCATCGAAGGAAGTTAACCCATCCCTAGCCCTCAGGCAATTAGGAGAACACGATAAGCTCTGGGACTGGAATTTTCACAAAGTGCTAACTAATGCGGCGACCAGTGGCGGATTCCCTGCTTGGCGAATAGCTCAGGCACTAATGGTCCATATTTTTCCCGCTCTGTATACCTCGGTGTTGAAGAACCCAGTCGTGTTGAGTATTGTCTCACATTCAGTGACCATGATTGGTGTTGTGCGAGCATTCTTCAAGGCCCTAAGCGTGGTCGGACTAGATTGGACTAGGTTAGGAGTAGATACCTAAAGTTTTTAAATATTTCTTAGATAAAGTCAAGTAGGCAGATACGCGAAATACGCAACTTTTAGGTTGAGATTTGGCACCTGTTATACTGAGTTACCAAACGGACAGTGGTTGTGGAATGAATGAACAGCTGAAAATTCATGTGAATAGCACATCTGCCAATTTAAAATCATTCAATCAATCAACAATCATGATGTAGCGACAATATAAAAAAAGTCTAAGCTTTTTAATGGGAAACAGCTGCTATATCTTCAGACTAGAGAATGTATATGTAACATAACAAATACACATAATATGGATGGATAGACTTTTCAGAGTCATCTTGAGGGAATTCTTACACATATAATTTGCTTAATTTAAGAAGTTTTAACTTTTTGGCTGAACATCAAATTAAGAAGAATATCAGATCGCATTCACATAACGGCACTATATAACAGATTTCAAAGCGAAAAGTTTCGTGTATCTACGTACTAGGCTTTAATCAAATGAAAGTTGATGATTTTGTTTTTTCTTTAAAAAAAATGTATGGCGTAAAATCACTGACATGTTCAGTACAAAAATGAGAAGTTTTTTGCGTCACAAACGGATAATTATACAAATGTTTCCAATAAAAACAGGTGATTTGCATATAAATTGGCGCTTTTCAAACTTCTTATAGAATCATAAAAAAAAAGTTAAATTGGTATTTTTCTCTATTTTCGAGGCTAACAACGGCTTTCGCATTGGCAGTTGTGGTGTTTGATACTTCAAGATGTGTATAAATGACAGAGAATCAAGAAGCCGCGAAATTTCAAGTAGCAAATTGTTCTTCGTGATTACGTTTTTTTGCATCTATATATTAATGCGATGATCAAAAATTTAGTATGGTACCGAATGCTTCTCAATAACGCAACTTTTTTATGTGAAACCTATACCATTCGAAAGATAAAATGCTTGCAGTTTGCAGAATATAAGTTTCACCTATAGTTAGATAGTATAGTGTATAGTGTTTTCTTTTCTTCTCTTCGCAATCAGCTGTTATGAGAGTTTTTATTAAGTCGTCGTTTAAAAGACTTCGGAATTGTCTAGTTTTGCTTAGTATGTGCCCTTAATACTAAGCGAAATTCCAGTGTGCTGAAGTTTTTTAGACTTATGTCAATGAAATAACATTATGTACCAAAGAGTGTGTAAGTACGAAACATTATATAAAATAATGACAGCATAGAGATCAAACAGAGAATTACTCTTGCCAATATATGTTGCTTTGGACTGAGGAGAAAAATGAGACCACTCTTGCCTCACGAAACTACCAACCCATTAGAAGGCGCTCATCCTTTCCGTTTTGCTTTAAGCATGGGTGGTGACGCAGTCTGATGAAATTGCCCCTAGAGTGTTTGATCGGAAAGTGCTCCGTAAGATCTTTGACCCTTTATGTGTGGGCCAATGACTACCGCATTCGATGGAACTCTATGAGCTCTACGAGGACATTGACAGAGTCAGGCGAAGCAACATAGAATAACATAGCAAGCTTGCTGAATACCTTTGGTATCACCTATTTAAGAAAGCGCGCGCTAGTTAGAGGCGCCTGGAAGCGTGCCCTTTAACAGGCCGTAGCTCTATAACGGGTTGTTAAGACAAGTTAAGTAAATGGCAATTTGAGGTACAAATAGAGCAGTGATTCCATCTGTTATCTCATTTCACTGGTCACTCAGTTCCGTGCTCATTTTTAGAAGACATTGCTTGACAACCCAAATGCAACAGTTAAAGAGCAGAAAGAGCAACAGATTTCGCCTGCGCTTAATTACATCTTTGCTCGGTTTATTGAGCGATTAACTTAAAAAAAAAAAGAAGAAAAGAATTAAATGAAAACGAGACGCAATGCCTTAAGGCATTTTGGTCAGCCGACATTGGGGTCTGTTCCTATCTGAAGTTGGTATCGTCGAGTGCCGTCTCGAGGCGCCCTTCCCTCGCCCTTCCAGAACTGCACCTAACCTATGCAACTGACACTGACACAACAAGTGCATATACATATGTGTGTGTGTGTGTGTGTGTGTGTGTGTGTGTGAATATTTGTGATTGCTCTCACGCTTGACAGCACGCTAATCAGAATCAAGTGATGTTCATAACAGTACAGACTGCCGCTTCGTCTCTTTGGTTCCCTGCTCGGATCTGCTCCAGCATTTAGTCAGAATGTTTGCCACTCGGCAACTCAAGCACGTCTTCATTATGTATTGTTGATGTTGTTGCATTTTGAGATGCGCAAATCTCATTAAGTGATATCTTCAAGTGGCCGTTAGCTGCAACGTATGAAAAATGAGCGAGGAATTTTCGCAATTTTCATGTGTTTTTTTTTTTTGTTTTTGTGGTTGTTAATTTTTGTACATATGCAGAGGATGTACTTTTTGTTGTTGTCCAGCGGTTTATCAGCATCTCATTTACAAATGAACCATTTACTGCAATTTGTTATTAAAACATTTAGAGCCAGTGAGAGACTGCAGTTAGGAAATCCCAAATAAGTGTTAGTTAAAAACTAGTTCAATTTTGGTGGATTCGGATTTACTTAGAATGCGCAGTATGTTAAACCGAATTGCTACCATATAATGGTCATGCCGAATAGTTGTACCAGAAGTTCTGGTCGCTTCTTTCAGCAAAAGCACAAAAGTGCATTGGCAAGATATCCTTGACATGCACTATCAAAATCCCTTCAAAACTCCTCAAATTTTGAAAAGATATCTGCAGCCACAAGGCAAATACACTAGATAGGTTCACATCTCCTAACCCGATATTCATCAAAGTTTAAAACAATATGAAATGCAGTCTTAAATTTTGCTAATAAGTCCATTGAAGGATAAAGAAAAAGCTTCCAATAAGGATACCCTTGATTGATGATGAACCACTCCCCAAATGTGTAAAGGACTATGCATTTGGTTTATCTGGACCACTAATAATGCCGCTGCCCAGCTGGCGGATGCTCTCAGGATCTACAAAGACCGCTATTCAGGAGATGCGAGGCGACGCGATCTGTGCGAGACCACTATCGGGTGATGAGAAAGAGCAGCCTTTTGGCTGCAATAAGTTGGTGTGTGGCATGCACCAGCTCTTCTGCGGAATATGATTAGATGAGAGCACGGCCGATAATTGAAATATTGGTGTCCTATGCCCTGGTAAGTCTACCATTGATCATATATGCACACTACGACAATTGCAGTAAAAACCCACAAACACTAAATTAACACTCACCATCTCTTTACAGATTTTGAAGCAGCATTTCAAGCAGAATCAAAGTCCAAGCTGGTTGGGGCAAAGCGAGCAAAGATGGGTTTTTCGGGAAGAAGTAACAAACTGGCACTTTGGAGGTTAGCCGGCCATAACAACATTCCTAGTAATGAACTTGCGAACGAACTTTCTGCTTTCTGTCCGTTTTAAGGTTTTTTGCAGCAGCTGATTCGACGAGGAAGAAACGGTTGAGCACCTCTTCTGCTTATGTGCAGATTTATGCAGACGCAGGTTCATATATCAGACCTAGATGGTCTCACTTTTGATTCTGTCTGCTCAGGAACAGAGAAGGAGTGTGTAGATCCTACGGTTTCACAATGGGCCGTAATAAGGCCGCCCTAACCTAACATAACCTATCAGAGATGTTATATATTGGTAGAGCATTAAGCTAGATGGGGGCACGATAGATTCTAAGGATCGCAGTGCACTACTCAATGCTTTACCCTTGGTAACACAGATTGCAGAAGGCGCGTCCAAAGCAGAGTTGAAAAAGTGCACTACATCAGCCTTGCCAGTTAAGAAGAAGATTGTAACTAGAGCTATGTTGATATTCTATTGTTTTTCTAAACAAGTGCAACGAGCCAGACCTTTGAAGGCCAACAACAAGTTTGTCGCAGTGACAATTTTGGACCGTTTCCCCAATTTGTGAAACCGAATGCCTACGATTTTGGCCCAAATAATTGAGTTTTTTGAAATCCACTCTTTTTAAAGAGGCGAAATCACACAGTGTCAGCGCTTTGGGACTGCCACAATTGAGTGCAATCCAATGTATACCTATAAAGGTACTGCCATCGCTGCGACGTCAACAGTGCAGCAACTTAACTGTTTATTCTCTTGCGAATTTCAATGAGCTTTTTTAGCAACGAGAGTATCTTTTGCCTCTCTCTTTCGCTATTTCAGACTCTCACAACATTTTAAGAAGTGTCGCTCAACGATGACGTTACCTTTATAAGTATACATTGACTGCAATCGCAAAGAGATGTAGTTGTCCCGATAAATGTAATAAAGAATACAGCATATCGATAGCTCGAAAACTAGTCATAATTTTGATACAAAATCAAAAGCCAAAAACTTTGGTTAGATACTGCACTCCACTCCATGTGAATGTTAACATAACCTCCGTTAGACTTTAACAACAAAATTTTTAAGATGGAAAGCGCGACGCACTTAAATATTTACAGTGCAAAGAAACAACAACAACAAAAAATGTTGTTTAGCTATGCAAAGTTGTCATAAAATAAATTCTTCAATATTTCAATTTGGTTGTCAATTTGTATGGCCATGTAAAGTTGATGACAAATGCGTCTAATTAACAGTCAGCTGGAACTCGGCAATTTTCACAAGTTTACAAATACAAAGTATGAAATGTATCTAACAGATGAGTGTAAATATACACATTGCATTTGCAGCCGTGTCGCGTGTAAACTAAAGCAACAAAAGCCGCAGTCGCAGTCGCTGTCGCAGTCGCGGCGTTGACGCTGACGCTGACGTCAGGGTGTTTGCTCAGCCAGCTGCTGAGCAGCGTTTGGCTGGTTTTCCCACGCCGTGGCCGCCCATTTATGATGCTTTTCGTAAAGTTTTTCACTTTTCACTCGATTGCACCATATTCAAATGTTGTGCTGCGGATGCTGGTTTTCTTGTTGTGGTTGCTGCTGTTTCTTGTTATTATTGTTATGGCCAGTATTTACTTGTCTGATTTGCCTGGAACTCCGCCGGTTGGTTTGATAAGCGTTTTCATTTGCACACGGTCGCGCTCTCTTTCAGCGCCTCCGCCCTTTGTAGAACTGCTCTTTTCTCCTTTTTGTCATTTCACTTGAAATGAAAAGTTGGACAAATATTGCGGGGTGTTTGGCGGCTGATAAGCGTAGGAAACAGTTGCAAACAGTTGGAAACAGTTGCCAGTTGCTGGACTTGGGTTCTGTGTAGCTACCGTGAGACTTGCTGCACCACACACACACCTTTTGTTGCATTGTCAACAAGTTTTTGTTGCTGCTGTCGCCGTTGTTGGCATTGTTATTTGCCTTTGAGCAAGCTGAGCATAGCTTGTAATTTGTTCTGGCATTGACATTTTCTTCCCTTTATTTTTTTTTTTGGGGGGGGGCTTCTGCTGTGGTTTAATTTCCAAGTAAAAATACCTTGGGGCAGGTCTGTTGCAAGTTGATTCCTCTTGTTTTCCATTTCTCCAGTTGCTGTTTGCTGTTGTTGCCGCTTTAATTTTCAAGCTTTTCACTTTTAATACCCTTGCATGCACATTTCGGCACAAACCAAGCGACTTTTAGTCATTGCCCATTGGCATTTTTTTTGCGTTTTTCAATTTCCAAGTCAATTTATTTTTACAGCCAGCATAGAGCACTTGATGGGACTTAGAGAGGATACTTGCAGAGCTATGGACCCAGTTCGTGGTGTGTCCAGCTCACGCAATGGCAGTGACGCAGGTTTAGTTTTGGGGGCTATGGCTGCCACTCAACATTGGCAGAGCATTGAACGATGCGTCCCGCAATGAGGAAAGACATTTTAAGTGCTTAACATATTTAATTTTTTGGAATACCCTCGAAGTGAGTACTTTGACTTTGATGTTACGTTTGTAATGTAAGGGAGCTCTAAGGTAACTTACTCAAGGTGTCGCAGAAAGGGTAACCACTATATTTTTAAAAGCATTAATGTTCAAGCAGTTTGACACAAGCATTTAACTTCGACTTGTGGTTCTGTAAGCAGACTGTAGGGCTTTTGAATATGGCCCTTTTGAAAATATCAGCCAATTTTGAAGTTAGTTTGTATAACTTTAAAAATTATTATTATGAAAGCGATAAAGTTGCTATTTTGCCCTAACTACTAGGAGCCTGCTGTCACTTCTCCATATGTCTCTTCGTGTAAGAGGCTAGATCTCGTAGCTCATAATGCAAATTGTGTAAATTTTTTGTTGAAATAAGAGGTTGTTCATAAATGACGTCACCAAAATATTCAAGATTTTTAAACCATAAATTTGTTTTAATTTTGATTGTGACGTCACATTTAGGCCATCGCCCTTCCCCTAATATGATGTCACAAATCGAGCAGCTGAAAAAATAAGCAAATCAGCTTTAGGCATTACTGGAAACTTGGAATAGCACTGAATTCTGACTGATTCAACTTAATCATAACAGATAGGATGCACAGAGTATACGCCGCTGTCATAAAAGCGAAAGAAGGGTATTTGAAAAGTAAAAAATTTAGAATTTTATGCCAGATCTTTGATCGATGTTGCAATTTGAAATTAAGAGAAAACATTACATTAAGATTGTTTAAAATTTCGATTGTGGTGTCACGTTTTTCGAACACCCGCCCGCTTTCATCGTCACAAAATATCACAATTTGATGAGTCCTTACTTTAATCCTAATAATTCAACCCAAACTTTTCAACTTTAATCTTTAAATTTAAGATTACACATCCATGAGCTTGTAAGCTTTGGATTGCTCGATCAGTTGTAACTGTAAAAAAAAGTAATTTCTTATGCTTGTGGTATCTATGAATACAAGATAAGACAATCAGTTCTGATCCTTTAGGTTGAAATCCCGGAGTTTTCGAAACATTATGCCGGTTTTCACATTCATTCCATTATCACCTCTTTTGTAATCTATCTTAAGCTACTTTTAAAATTATTGGCAACAATTTTCATTACTGGCTTGAAATCAAAAAATTTTCTTCTTTCATTACGGCTTTCCATTCGTTTTTGAAACTTGGCTCTCCATTTCATATTCTAGTAAAGACCACCTCACATATTCAAAAAAGCCTTACGTTCAACGGAGTCTGGACGAGCGAACGGGGATTTGCAGGAGACTTGCTAGCTAAAAATGCTTTGAAAACAAAAACAACAACAGTCGATTGTTGTTTTTGTTTTCAATGCATTTTTGGCTATTACAAAACACTATGAAAGAACCCAATCTTCTTCGGCAGAAGACGAATGATCTGCGAGCCCTTGTTGGATTACCGGCCAGGTAATAAGGGGCTCAGCATGCTCGTCCTGTCTTGAAGAAGCTGACACACTTCCTATGTCACTTTTCCGCCTTTGCAAGGACACGACTGCGCATATTGGGAAGTCCACATGAGCAAAGTGTATACCCTTCCCTTACGCAGTCTTAACGGGGAACTCCTATTTCGTATTTTTTTTTCATTTCAACTCTACTTTCACTCGCATTCAACCGGAATGACATAAAAGGCAAGGCTGCCTGAGTGCTAGGGATGGGTAAAACTCTTTTGTTGAGGCATCACACCCGGCACAAATATAATCTATCTAATCTAACCATTGCTCCAATGCGCGTCAAACCTTATTTGACTTAAATTCATCTTATTATGAATGTCTAGATATTCACCAAGAAGAATCCTACTGTTCGCGGGAAAGGATTTCTGCTATAGATTCACTACTCTTATATTATATAACTACTATATACTGCAATACCGCCATACTGTAATACTCAATATTGGCTTGTCAATACGAGTCACCTATCCCTTAAAAGGGACAAATTTAAGTGAAATACGAAATGTTTGCCCGACAGATAGGCTTAAGCAACAACTGTACCCCTGTTTATTGTTAACTCATATTTCCAAGTGTTAGCCAAGTGCAAGAGCTTTAACACAGCGCACCCCAAAAAGTCTCCTATGACTTAAAAGGGTACCATATATTCAATTTGGCTAGTAATAGCTTCCCTTTAGGTTTTTTTCATTTGCGTGCCCCTTCGGATTGGCTTGCATTGTTATTGGCGTTTGTTGGGATGTTGTTGGTTCTGCTGTTGGAGCATCATGTCGCTGACAACAATCAATGTTCTATGGAGCTGACATTCAATGTTTGGTTTGGTAGTGGCAAAATCCTCGGCTACTCCACTTTGTCACCCCGCTCAAGGATAATAGGCTGGCCAAGCACTTTGCATGGCTTTGTCGAGCATTCGAGCGTTCTCCCGCGTGTCACATATGCCAAAAAAATTGCCCAAAAAATCAACAACAACAAGAATGGCAAACAAAATCCACTTTAGCGTTTCGATATTGGCCGCTGCTGTTCGTGTTGGAGTGGCTCCAAAGTCAATGTCAAACTGTGGGTACGAACTGGTGCTCCTGGCCAGCCCCAAATAATAAAAGAGTGACAAGAGCAGCGAATAGAGCTCAGTTGAACTGGTTGCCGTCAAGCGCCACACTTGGTGGGCTTTGTCAAATGGCTTAGCCGCAGCTTTGTTCATACACTGGCAGAAAAATGGTGTAATGTCAATTCAAAAATGTAACAAATGTTTAAAACTCACTTTTGATTGAAGTTGCTTCAACTTAATACAAACACTTGTATCAAAAGAGTTCAAGAGGACGTATCTTAAGTTCTACTGCTCATGGTGTCGAACGTGACACATTTTAAATCGTACAAAATCAAAGTGAAACACTTATTTTTCTGCGGCTGTAATTATAACTAATAGCATTTTGAATTGTATAGCATACGCATACTGAATCCAAGAAAAGCAATTCGACTCGAACGTGACCAAATATGAAACTGATTTTCGTAATAAAACGCAAAGAAAGTAGAAAACAAATACATATTTTAATTGAACGAAAAAATCGCAAGTTATTGAAATTGTGTCATTATTTCGATATTCCCTAATAAGTTCGCCATTTCTCTTCCGATTTTGTTCAAATTTGTGTTGAACCATTCGCAAGTAATCATTTTATCGAATTCAAAATTCGAAATTGATTTAATTCATTTAAGATAAAAAAAAGAAGAATTTTCGAAAATAAATTTTAAGTTCATTATTGCAATCGAATCAAGTTAGACCAAAACCGCCTGAAAGACATTGATTTGCTTTTAAATTAATTTGAGTCACAATTCATCTCGATCGGTAGGAAGGTTCCAGAATAATATTGGATTTGCTGACTCTCGAATATTTAAAAATAGCGATAACTCGAAAATGTTTGAACATGGTTTCCGAATAAGTAAGCACAAGCTTTCGAAATACTTGACACAACCCTAAATGTACTCTCTATGAAAATCTTGCATTTTAGTTATTCCGTTCTGCAGAAATTGCGCTAAGTTTCTAGAGTTTTCATCTACCTTACAAAAAACCGAGCTTAACCCTCTACTCAAACATTTTCTTATTGTTCAGACAATGAATAACTCTTTTATTTCTTGTAGTGTACAGTCCTTACGCACATAACATGCACCCAATTTTATGTGCAAATTTTGTATAATATTTTGTTAAATTTATGGTTAGAGTAAGAAGTTATGACGCCAGAGCTTGGCGTCAATGCGATATGCCGCTTCATTTCCTGCCAACTAACTGGCAGCTGCTTCAATACCGGCTTTAGTTGAATCCCTTAAGCTGCTCCCGTCTGGCTGTGTGCCTGACTGGCTTTGGCTCACATGTCTGCTGCTTGTTTACTCATTTCCGTCACACCTGCAGGCGCTGCCGGGTGGACCATGTTCCGGGCGTGTTCGCTCAACAACTGCTTTGAATATTGCAAAGGCGTACTGTGGCAAGCAAGCAAACACGCGACAACTTTTCAAATTGCGCGAGATGTGAGCGGAAAGACAGAGATTAAGTGGGAGTGTGGATGAGAGAAAGAGGCGAAGATGGATGCGGTTGTGTCCATTGTCGCACCGCTGAAACGTGTAAACGTAGCGGAAGGCAACATGGCAATAAACCGCCGGCAAAATGGACGCCCACAAGAGCGTAAAAAGCAACGAACATCAAATGACAAGCTGCAACAACAACAGCAACTTGAAGCTTATGCTTCAACATGCTGTTGCTGCGCCATAAAGTATGCAAAATCTAGACGAACTCTGGCCATGTTGTTGGCTAAAAAGTTTAGGTGCTGCTGCGGTGAACCCTGCACGTTCAACTTGGCCAGCAACAGACAGAGCAACAAGAACAACAGAAACAACAACAGAAACAGCAACAGAAACAACAACAGAAACAGCAACAAAATCAATATTTGTCTTGTAAGCCGCACGTGTGTATCGGACAGCTACACTACACTACACTTTGAGCCCCACAACCTTTGGCCAATTTTTTCAACATTCAAACCAGTTCAAACTGATGAAGCCAACTGAAATTTAAGTGTACATGTGTGTGTGTGTGTGTGTGTGTGTGTGTGTGGGCCTGTATCTGTGAGGCTCTTTGACTGTTATGCAAATTGTAGCCTGCTTACAGGCGCAGAGCGACAACATCAATGCCATATCAAAGCGCTTGGCCATATAGCAAAATTTGTTCTTTTCATATCTTGTTAAGACCACATAGTTAAAACGCGGATACTTCAGATAAGCAATAAACTTGTACATAATTTATAGCAACCTTCCTCGAGCCATAGGAAGAGGAAGCAGCAGGGCAAGACAACGCCTTCGTCGCGTCTGTCTTTGGGCTTATCTTATCGCTAAACAAATAGAACCAAATACAAAATTCAAGCTATTAGTTCATAAAAATAAAAATAAAAAAAGGGGGCGGCAAGAAAAGGCGCATTGCAGTCGCGTTTCACGATGGGGTGACATATCACACACACACACACACACACACACAGACAGCACAGCAATCATCGTTAAATGTTAGGGAAGGTAAACATCGTATAGCAGCAAAACATCGAAACACAACTTATATTGCGCCTTAGGCAACAAATCCAATACCAAATACAACAACTGATGGTCACACAGCGCCGTTCAAGTGGTCTTCAATGTTGTTTTCGTTGTTTCGTTGTTGCTTTTGTAGATTATATAGATTTCGGCCCGTGACTCAGGCAATATTAATTTAGCTAAAACGACACAAACAGCTACAATAATAAATAAAGCGTTTTTATGCGAATTTGTGGTTTGCTTTTTTAAGGTTTCATAAAAAATACATATAGATAATAATAAAATGAGCAATCTGAATTAGGCGGCACTTGCTCTATGATGAGCCGAACTGTGGGCATGAGAAAGTAGAGACTTGATGCTATGCAAATTGAACTATCCATTTCCCACACTGTCCTTTAGCCATCACAAGAGCTTATTTTCTCAATACAATCTCGCACTCAAGGACATAATGCTGGCCAGGAGTAAATGAGGAACTGTTTTCAAACAGTAGGAGATAAGCCTTCAACATTGAGGTATAACCAGCTGTGTAGTACCCTCGGGTACGAAAGCCTTATCAGGAGTCAATCTGGGTCAGCAAAGCCCGCATAACTTCAGCTTTTTAGCATTGGTTATGTGCTGAAGGGAAAAGTGTCTTAACACAGAGTGACGTTACTCCTAGCCATCTAGGTGCTGCAACACAGAGAAGGGCAGAGGATTTGGATAGTCCTAAAACAAGGTTAATGGTCAGGTTGCCTAACTGAACTTTTTCAGCTGGTACTTATTGAAATTGGCCTGGGTTCTGGTAGAACAGGGAGAAAGCTTCTGATCGCCATTCAATGGGGAATGGCCAGGGTGAAAGCTGTCTCTACCTTAACCAAGTTGACGCACAACCTGCACGTGGTGCTAACCGCCACCCGGTGTTGGAGTAGTGACCTCATGTGCGCAGCGAAGCTCTACCTAGACTCTAAATGAATGAATGATAGAAGAGCATCGGAGAGGAACACACCCAGCATTGACAACTTCCACCCCTTCCGCCCAACTAACATGAAAAGTACTATGATTTGAGGTTATGCACATCGAATGGCCGGACCCTTTATTGGGAGTAATGCCATTTCTGCAGCTTCCTTTCCGACGTCTACAATCACACATGAAGCCCACATGAGAATGGCAATTTAGATGCACAAGAACAGCGAAGATAGTGCCTGCAGAGTTGCTCAAGAATGTGGCTAAAGAAGTTCATGCTCTATGTTTCGAATCTTAGTGTCCTCTGTCCTGTCCTCAAGAACGTTATGCACCAACTACCGTAACAGCAATCTAAAACCTTTTGAAAAAGAACTGACCATTGAACACAGATTCATTGATTCCACCACCTCTTTTCCCCGTGTGGTGAGCGGGTTAGAGAATACCACCTCAGCAGGTCAAAGCTTGTCGTATGAGGCGACTAACAATGACACTGGTTTTCTGGTTTTCTTCCGAAACCAGTAGAGCTATCCCAGGATTTAAAGGGGTTGTGCGTAGGGTTTGGGACCCACCACGTAAAACCACAATTCCAATGAAAGAATGTATTTACATCAGGCCGTAACCCGATAACGGGTTGTTATGGCCAGTTAAGAAGAAGAAGAATCTCTTTCTCGATTATACAATAGCACTTAATGGACCGTTGAGGATTCATAACCCAGCAAAGTTGGTAAGGCTTTGCAGAAAGAAGTCGAGCAAAACAAAAATACAAATAAGTATTAAACAAAAGCAAGCAAAATTAAAGTTCAAATCGCAAAATTCTAATGTGCAAAGAAAAACTTGATGGAAAGTGATATCAGCGAAGAATTTGGCACCGGAAGATTGTGTTTCGTGAGATATAACACAAAACTAGATCGGTACGTCAACTGGCGGATGCTCTCAAGATGTACTTGACCCCTGGTTACATTAGACTGTATCAAGGTAACTTGTGGGCAGTCAAAAAGAAGAAGAATAGGCCAAGCCGTTTCTAGGCTACTTTTCCTAAAAATGTCCAAGACTCTATCACAGTTAAAGAAGAACTCTATTAGAATTCTGACAGGTCTGCTTGCTTGACAATGTAGGCTGAAGAGATACATGAGAAACACGGGCATCACCAGCTGCAGAACCTGAACTAGAAGGTTCTGTGAACTTGAAGAGGAATCCTCCCAGCACGTTCTAGCTGAGTGTGACGCCTTGGTGAGAAGAAGGTTGTCGCTCCTAGTTATATACAGGATCTCGCTGACTAACACGGCCTTTTTGGACCCAACCGATATAATTAAGCTTACATCAGATATAGGACTAAGACAGGGGAGCTGTAAACTCAGTAGAGGGCACAATAGATCTTAAAGGTCGCAGTGCTTTATTCCTCAATAACATTATTAATATCACTTATTTAATAAAATTTATTGGTTTTATCCTGCTTCACGTTTGTGTATTCTTGTATACTCTCAGAGTGGGAAGGGCATACATATTTCATTCTTTTGAATGATTGATTCATCTTTTAGCTTTTGGGATGAGTCTATGGAAAAGGAAGAAGTTGAAGAAGAAGAAGAAAAAAGAAAGAGGAAGGAAAAGGAGAAGAGGAATATCCTAAGCGGATCGATATACTTTATGTATATATAAATGACTAATGTTACGATTATCGAAACTATTGACCTTGGTAACAGGATGGTTTTTAAAATTTTTTACAAAATTCTTTTTCTTTTTCGATATTTCTTTAAAATGTGCCCGAAAACTATTTTTTCTTTAAATGTCCATAAAACGATTTTTTGATAGTAGCATAACGATGAGAAAAAGGAAGGGGAAGAAAAAAGGTGGTGGACGACTGGTGCGTACAGGGAGCAGAATCCCTAGTAAGTTGTTAATTATTATCAAAATTTGTTTTAAATTGTGAATCTTTACTTTTTTGATTTTGACAAAATTTAAACTTGTTTTGAATGTGTTTTGTAAACTATGGAAAATCTTAAATAAGAACATTTCTATGTTTTGAATTCTAAGACGTTTATTTTGACAAGAATTTCGAAATTTGTTAAAAATTTGAAAAAAAAAAAAAAAAAAAAATGAATTGTTAAAAATTTAAAATAAAAATTTTTTTGGTTGTTTGGTTCAATCTCGTTGCTATATTTAATTTTGTTTCTTGAAAAAACCGTATAAAAGAAATACTATAAAAGAAAGAGAATTTAAATTTCTGGTCTTTAGGACTGTAATATTTACAATTTGTTTGCTATACTTATGTATGTTTGTATTATAATAGACACACAACTTTTAAAGTCTCCTCGGCGATAATCTCTCCAAAAACCATAGAACATATGTCTATACATTTCTAATGTCTATATCTGTAGAAAATCGTCAATTCGATTCGGTATTTTGTCCAAAGCGTTCATAATCAGGGTTGTGCCAGAAATCTCCAAACTGTTTTGGTCTAAATTTCGTTTGAAATCTTTTGAAAAATAAGCCAGTCAAAATGTTTAGATTTTCTGGTAATTTTGATTTGTTTTGAGATGAAAATTGTTTTAAAAGTTCAAGTCATCGAAAGATTGCTGGTGGGTTGAAATTCGGTTGAAAGAGATCTCTGAATATCTTTTCTATAATCGCTATGCATGTAATAAGTTTATTTTATAGATAGCTATATGAAGAAACTGCACCTAGAATTTTAAATGCATGTTTAATTTTTAATAGAAGTCTAAGTCTAACATATGTATGATAGCTCATATAAAGCCCTAGAAAACTACAGTTACTTTTGAGCTTATAACTCTGATAAAGCAAAATCCCATGAGCTGAGTTAAATGACTATCGAATAAATGCCAAGCACATGTATGAACAGAGTTATGCTGCAAATGCTTATGAAATTCGAAAACTTTACTGTCAAACCGAACTGCGTGCGGTAACTGAAAAACCGGAACAAGCGGACAATTTCTTGAAGTAAAAATTTCCAATTTAAAGTTATCTTACATTGACAACCATAAGTAAAGTTTTTCAACTCGAATAAATTGTATGTTATTTAGCAAAAAACGACGAACTATCACGTTATTTATACGGGGGAACACACACAAACACAAATAAATGTCGATACATAATGCTTCAAGGGTCTCACGTACATTTCAGCAATTTAAAGTAAAAATAAACATTCGCATAAAGCAGAAGGTAAACAAAGTCAGTCTAGTATATTACTGTTTGGGGTAGAAATGTTGTGCAGGAAGGGTGTGTTGAGGTCGAGGGATGTGCGGGTTAAGAGGGCACTCTACTCTACTTATTTGTACTCATGCTTGTATATCAGTATGTTGAGTTGTTTGTGCTGGCGTTAGAGTCGGAGGCAAGAAAAGTCCAAGAGACTAAAAAAAGATAAAGCAAATGGCGCTCATATCCTTCTGCAAACACACACGTGCTCTTTACAACGACTTTTTGCGCATTTTGCGAAACAGCATAAGCAACATTAACAACAAAACCAACAACTTTGCTCAAGGATGTTTGTATGCGTTGGCATGATAAAGGAAAACCAACAACAACTCGACATTACGTGATAATAATGACATTTGTATGCAATAGAGTTAACTGCATATCCACACACAATCACACACACACCCACGCACACACACACTTTTGCACGATAATGAATGAGCAAATAGCGGTTTTCTTCTGTTACAGGCCAAAAGGATCAAACGCTTTCAGTTTTTCAAACTGTTCTCACGATTGCGTCTTAATGTTGCCAATTTTCACTGCTGGCGCCAAGCTCTCAGCTGCACGCACACACACACAAACACACACAAGCACACACACACACACGCACATAGTGCCCCCTATTGCTGCGATGTCAAGTGTCAGTTGCGCTCTGCTGCGCGCAAAGTGTCAACGTCAGCGTCGCACAGTGGATCCAACTGACTTCTTTTCCGGCGAAAATCATAGCTTTTGAGGAAGTAAAGATATTTTCAAAATTTAAAATGCTAATATAAGATTTCCTTCCTAAAGCTTGTTGCACTGCGATAAATATGCTGTGACGAGAGGGAGCTTCAAAAAACGATAGTAAAGTTCGATATTGTATACACCAAAAGTCGTATCCTTGAACCTACAAAATGTGCTTATTGCTTAATAAATCGTTAAAATTTATTAAATCTGTTGGCTAGTTGTTTGCATTCTATTTTGATCTTAGTGTACACACGTTCGCCAGATAGACAAACTTTCGACGAGAACAATTTGTTGAAAAATAAGCACAATTTAGAACATGGGATTTTTCCATGACATGCAAGGACAAAACATTTGCACTATTTTATATCGAACTTTACTACCTTTGAAGCTCCCTCCATACTCAGCTTATTTATCGCAGTGTATCGAAAGTTATGATTTTCGCCGAAAAAGAAGTCACTTGGATCCACTGTGCGTCACTGCTGCTTCTGTGCTCTGCCGACGCTGTTCTCACCCACCTGTACACAAGTGTCCACTTCTTTGCGCTCTCCCACTCTCTGCCGCTCTGTAATGTCTGGCTTGTTAGCAGTTAGCATCTTCATGCTAAAAATGTATTTATTCACTTTTTATGCCTGAATTGATTTGTCGTCTTCATTTTGAAAGAGTATCGGCATCGCTCTGCGCCCCTTGCGTCGATACTTGCAGTAGCAAAGTTTGTGTTTCATATACTCTATTCTGTATATATATCTGTTTATACCCTTACGTTTGATATGTTATGCAACAGACTGCACACAAAGTGGCATATAAAGGTTTCTCTCATATTGAACACCATTACTCTAGACCAGATATACATGTCCGCCGTGTGGGAATACCACCTCAGCAGGTCAAAGCTTGTAGTATGAGGCGACTAAAAATGACACTGGGTTCTTTCGAGACCAGTAGAGACACCACAGGCCTAGGATTGTGCGTAGGGTTTGGGGCCCACCATGTAAAACCACAATTCCAATGAAAGAATGTATTTACATCAGGCCGTAACACGATAACGGGTTGTTATGGCCAGTTAAGAAGAAGAAGAAGAAGATATACATGTGATACCACAAGTGGCATCTGTGCTTCGTTCAGTCTGTCTTCCAAGCGTATTTGAACTTCGGCTTGCCAAAACAGCTTCTTATTCTTGTTTTAAACTTGACATGCCGAAAAATTTCATTTTGCTTCTTTTCTATTTTGCGATTCATCGGTTGAGGCAACAATTTGTTTACTTTGAAGTCGACCACAATTTCTCATATGTATGCTTGCCCCCTACATGTGTGTGTGTGTGTGTGTGTGTGTGGGTGTGTGTGTGTGTGTGTGTAAGTATTTACATATGCGGCTGTATTCCCAATCGTATGTACTGTTTTGCTCGCTTTTGCGCATGGCCAAGTTTTGTTTACTCATTTAAAGAAAAGAAAATATATAGTAAATAAAATTGTGTTAATTTTTGAGTTCTCAAGGGAAAGGAGTAAGTGCAGTGTGTGAGAAGTTCAGTTAAAATCAGACCGCTTAGTCATTCATGAGCCTATATCGATAATTAGACTGTATCTTTTGGCAAATGTTTTTGTATCTGCTGAGATCAAACGCTTAGCTTGAAGTTTAGAGAGTAACTTTGAGAAATCTGCTTCTTGATCATTACTTACTTGCTTTCAATATAAACTGTTTAATTTGAAATAGCAGGAAACTCAACAACTTTAGTATTTTGTCAAATTTATAGTCAGATTTTAAGAATATCTATACTAATATTATAGATTCGAAAGTAATTCTGTCTGTCTGTGTGTCTGTTTGTTCCCTTTTCACGCCTAAGCCGCTGAACCAATTGTTGTGCATTTTGGAGTAGAGGTAGATAGGACCTTGGAATATAAAATAGGCTCTTTTTGTGGCAATATCTTAACCAGAAGACGAAGAAGAAAAATAAGAAGAAGAAGGGAAGAAGAAAGAGAATCGGGAACGCGAAAATAAATATACTCTACCTCGAGAGGGGCACGGGGTTGGCAAGCGGAGCGAGCATGGTGTTGAGCCCCCTAGTATATATAAAAATCGATACCAATTCTTAGGAGCACTTTATTTCGCCTATAATGCTTTAAAAAACTTTCAAGAATGATTTTTTTTTTAAAGTAGAGCAAATCTAATCCCAAGTTTTAGGTTTCCCATCAATATGAAAAACGTAGCTTGAAAAAGATGAAATCTTTCAAAGATTTTTGACTTTTTAAAATTTTTCGAAATTAATTAAAAACAAATCTAGTCCTAGTTTTAGGTTTCGCTTTAATATTGAATGCCTAAAGATAAAACCTTTTCAAGATTTTTGAACTTTTACAAATTTTTACCAAAAAAGAATTTATACCAAAATTTCAAGCTATCGCCAAATTTACTTGTCTACAAACTACATCGCTTTGGAAAATCTTAATTTTTCTTGTTTAGTTGGAAAATCAAACTACTGTAACTATCAAACTTTACAAATTGTATACCTCCATGTTGCAAATCCGCTACTTAACTTTCTAAAAAAAACCGCATATATTGTTTATAAACACATATTTCTTTCTATATTTAGAAAACAATAATTTTTAACCAAAAATTTATCTGATTTTAGCTGCACTGAAAGCTTATCGCAATCGGCGTGTGCCAGAAATGTCTTTCAACCTAATTTAAGCCCAAAGTAATTTTTGTATACGCCAGATATCTTTTTAAACCGAATTTCAATCAAAAAACAATTCGCCAATGTATCGGAATTCTCTTTGAGTGCATATAACTCTAACAAGTAACATCTGATCGCCGGTTTTGTTCGAAAACTCAAATTAAACATAAATCAAATTAGTTTAGAGATTTCTGGCACAGTTCCTAATATTAAAGCCAAGGTCTTACACTTGATTTGTCAGATCAGAATTCTTAACTGCAATGTACTTATAATTTGTTCATTTTGCATTAAGAACTTCTAAAAATTTCTGTAACTTATACTAAACCGATCTTAACTTAGTGTGCACCAGTTTGCCTAATAAGAAAGAAAGCCCAATTAGATGAATACCGACAATCTTTTGTAGTTCTTCAAATACCAATTCCAAAACGTCTCTAACAAAGCAGCTTCAAAATACCTTTCTTGGAATTTTTCAACCAAGATCGGTCGTTATTTCAAGTTCTCGCAAATTTCTAAGAAACATTTTGCTTTAGACGGCTTTACGTTTAAAAAGTCGTGAGCGGAGAGAACTTTACTTTTGTTATCGCTTTAAAGCCCCTATGGAAATTGTAGTCCAAAATTAAAATTAGAGCTGCAATTTTTTTTAAATTTGGCTCATCAAAATTTGTCTCACTTACTTGGCCGATGCTTGTACCAGATTCCAATCATAGCCCTCTAGCACCTTCATAACCGCCGTAGTTATACGTTCGTCTTCCTTACGAGCGCCCTGACCGGCAGCCCGTTTCTGTTCCGCCTTTAAGGCATAGTTGGCTAGCACCAAAGTTTCTACCGGCTTGGCGCGCTCTGCCGCCGCTGAGGCAGCTGCTCCAAGATTTGTCTTGGTCTCCCCACTCATAATTCACACACAAGTATTCACAATGCAACCAGCGACGGCTTTGCTTTAAGTGTTAAGTGTCGCCACATAAAACGCACTTCCAATACGAAGTTTCAATATACACACGACGAGGCGACACAACGCGAGTGACACGCAAACTGCGACTGATCTGGACAGCCCACGCAAAAGCCGAGGCCGGGTCCGAGGTTGAGCTCGGTTCGAGCAAAGCGGACACGAGGCGACGATCGTTGATCGTGCAGCGGCAGAGCGGCTGCAAGCGCCAAGATAAGCCGAAAGACGGTCACTTTGGTTGGCTGTTGGCTTTTGTCCAGCGTGGGGATGGGGGGAACTGCAAGCGGAGCACATAAAAATCGCGGTACGCGTGTAAACATTAACATGCTCATGTGAAATTATACGGCCGGGGTCGCAGTTGGGGTTGGAGTCGCAGCCAAGGCAGAAGTCGAAAATGGAAACTCGAAATGAAAATAGAAATTAGTAACACTTTACAACCACATGTGGATTTATGACACTTGCGACAGGAGTGATGGCAGTGCGGGTGAATCTCTAAGTAGTGCCACTTGTTGCAGCTGGCAGAGTAAATGGGATTGGTAAATGGTTGACTTGGTGATTAGCGTTAAGGATTTGAGCAATTTGTTGCGAAAATTGGTATCTTAAGCATTTCCAGCGTTTGTGAGCTTTTAGTTTAATCTTTCCAGTGATCGACGACTCTATGTAGAAAAGCAGTTTTTCCACTTATTTTAGATTTTCAAACCCAAGAAGCTATAAAACCAATTTAAGTGCATGAATTCTAAAACTAAATTGTGTTTTATTTTTTCACAAAACATCTTTAAGTTTGTTTCAACTTAAGCTCAAAGGAACATTTATTACCAATTCGCTCATGGAGAGTTATTGTTAAAGCTTTTCTGTCGCAGAGAATAGATAAAAGAAGATGTTCAGCTATATAAGAAGCAGATAATACTCAATTACCTCGCTTGAGCGCTGGGCTATAAAAACAATTTTCCTGTAAATTGTATTGAGAGCGAACTTTTGAGGCAGAGATCAACCACTAAGGTGAACTAAAGCTACCGTTCACAATTACATCTGTAGATAACGAACTTTTGAGGCAAAGATCAACCACTAAAGAAAACTTATGCTAGCGCATAAGTATCAGTTTCCTGATATTTCCCAAGCACCCAAAGATCATTGAAGTCGCACATGTCAATGGTCGTCTACATGACAAGCTTAGTTAGAGGAAAGATTTTTGACTGCTTCCTCACACTGTGCCATCATCTCAACTCACCTTTCTTGCCTTATTTGGGGATGTTAGTCCCCAGAAATCTGTTTCTAAGGGGCTGGCTAGTAACGTCTCAAATCAGTAAGGTTTTCAGTGTGCTTCAAAAAACGTAAACCCTCTTTGAGTTTATGCTATGTGCTGCAGCCTAGGACCTGAGCTTCCTACTGTACTTCACATAATATAGAACATGGAATGAATGGGTTCTAATTACTTATAGATAGTTTTTCGATGGGTTGGAAACCCAAAAGCTTGTTTCAAAAAGTTTTTTCACGCTGAGGTCTGCGCCATAGTCCGATGCGCAGATATCAACCTAAATTTAAACTATAGGAACAGCATAATAGCGATACTATCGGACAGTCAGGCCGCCATAAGAGCGGTTGCAGGAACTACAATAAACTCCAAACTGGCCCGGGAAGCTCGATTTTAGCTATACCTTCTGGGAGTAAAGAAAAATACATTTATGTTGAACGCTTACATTCCCATAGGTATTAACTAAGCACTGAAAAGAAAAAAATAAGCGAATAAAGCAGTCGTTGAAGAACTAAATCTAACAGAGGAAGAAAAAAGCTACGTCCAACCAAAAATGTGTCTATTGAAAAAGAAGGAGAAGAAGGAACTGTCTACCGCTTAGGAGCACGGGAGTTTGATGAGCAAAGCGAGCAGGGAGCGTAGACCCCTTTGGTTGGTAGCCAGTTTCATTACAAATCTTTCCACCTATTTGACTTTAATATGTAACAAAGATATAGATTTAATTGCATAGAAAAGCCCTAAGACAGTATTTCTTAAGCTTATTTCGGAGGGCACATACACAGGTAGTATCAGTATTAAAACGAAAGAACTCTACAATCTATCAAATATTAAGAAATATGATCTTAAAAGAGAGCTCATAGATACTCCCAGAACGTTATTACAGAAGCGTTACTACAGGGAACTGCCTACCTCTTAGGAGCACTGGAGTTGGGTGAGCGAAATAAGCATTGAGCGGAGGCCCCTTTGGTTGGAAGCCACTTTCATTACAGAGCATCCAACTTATAGGATATAAGGGAAAAGAGTTAATCACAGTATTTCTTAAGCTTATTTTGGAGAGCACATGCACAGTATCAGTATTAAAACGAAAGAACTCTACAATCTATCAAATATTAAGAAGTATGATCATGTAGCAGAGCTCATGAATACTCTCAGAACGTTATTACAGAAGCTTTACTACAGGGAACTGCCTACCTCATAGGAGTACTGGAGTTTGGTGAGCGCAACACCTCTTAAATCTGACAGATATTAAGAAGTATGATCATGTAGCAGAGCTCATAGATACTATATGTTACGCTTAGTGCTGGCTATTTCTCAGACAAAATTTGTTTGTATAGAATTAGCCAAAATATAAAGTCTTTAAGTTATAGAAGTTAGTTTAGATTCATACTATTTGCATATTCATCCAGTAATATTCAAACCCGTGCATACCAGCATTTCCCAGTTAGCTATGCCTCAATTTCTTGATCAAAACAAACTGAAGTCTAGAAAACAAGAAAAAAGCAACAGTAGAAGGAAAAAAACGTATAAACCATAAAAACCGTCCGCTATTAATTTCACGCTCATAAAAATCGCCGCCTATTTATGTTTCGCCTTTTGTTTTCCCCCAACATCTGGTTTCAACTGGAAGCTGGAACGGAGCCGGCCTACGGAAATATCTACACAGTCCCCGTGAACTCAAAAACTTTTACCGAACAAGTCTCAAACGTTTTGATTTTTTTTTTTACAACTTTATAATTTTTACAACTCAATTAACTTTTTTTTTTGTTGTATGCAGTATATTGAAACGTGGAGACATAAATACAAAAATTCGGGCAATAAAACACGAAAATTCATAAATGATATACAAATCATAAATACCGATATATACTATGTATGTGTGTGTGTGTCTTTGTAGATGTGGTCAGATGTTGTTTCAGTGGTCCAGTGGCCGGCAGCCTAGATGAGCGTTTTATGTGTATTCGAGTTTCCAAAGCGGCGTCAAAGCAGCGCCCATTTCAAGTGTCATAAATGGCATAAAAAGAAGCCTCAAATATTATACCTACTACATATACATATATAGTATGTTAGTATGCACAAAGTAGTATACACCGCGCTGCACTTGATTATGTTTAAGCCTTTAGTTTTACATTACAGGCCTCAACTTGTGTATTGCCGAAGTTAACTGTGTGAAAAAATGCTCTTCTAAGACTGTAGATAAGAAATAACATAACTTTTATCTTGTGCCCATAAGCTTAGCAAACAATTTATTCTATGTAAACAAAAAGACTTGCTTTTCTTAATCAAAGATCCATCGAAATGTTTGCACCTATAAGATACAAGTTTAAGATATACTCAGAACATAGTTTGCCTATTATAGTTAGTATATTATCTCCTCTGCTCTCCTCTCATCGTCTCATCTTTTCATCGTTTCATTTTTGCATCTTTTTATCTTTACATCCTTTAATTTTTTTCATCTCTTCTTCTTTTCATCTTTCCATCTTCTCTCTTTTCAATATTTCAGCTTCACAGCTTCTCACTTTTTCATTGTCTCATTTTCTCATCATCTCATCTTCTCATCATCTCATCTGCTCACTTCCTCTGCTCTCATCTCATCCCACTCGCTACTCTCCCTCACGCCTTACTCACCCTCATTGCAGCCACGTACCCTTCCACCTTCGGCCACGTCTTTTTCTTTTCGCTTTTTCTCCCGACTCCTTTTCGTGCAAAGGTCTTTTAATCTTTTTACCATTTCAGGTTTTCGTCTTTCCATTTCTCACCATCGATGCATCGATGTTTTTAGTTCGATGATTTGACCTAAATTAATGTCCATCGTCGATGGACTCTACGATAATAGACGTCGATGTTTTCCTCAGGACTTCCATCTCTAGTACATTCAAGGTGGGTTAAAATTTACTGAAAATTGAAACAGAAGTGAAAATAAAGAAGGTAGCAGAGTCACGTTCTCCGGGTGTCCCAAATGCTTTGACAGTATTTGGCCATATTTGTCCACAAATTTTTGACAGCTAACATTAGTTGTATTCCGTTTGAAATGCAATCTAATCTTGATGCATCTCACATTAACCAAAATGTTGCAAATTGCACAATTTCGATAATTTATTCAAAAGTTAAATCGCATCTTATAAATAATGTAATCGATACCGATTGTTAACAAAACCTCTGTGTCCGAACACCATTTTCGAATTGAAAACATATTTCTAAACACGATTTGGTTATTTTCAGGAAATTTCAACATAAATTTATTAATTTCATGTTAATATTGACAAGTTTTCATTTGATTTTTTTTTTTGTATTCAAAACTTACTTTTGATTTGCTAGACATTAGACATTAGAAGAAACATTAAAGCCGAATATCTTATTTACAAGGATGACCACAGCATGGCTTTAGTTGAGTTTCACGAGTTTTTCCAGCTTTTAACTGATATTGCAATTTACTATGTTTGAACCTATTCAAGTGACGCGTGCTGTCTCTGCCTTCCCCCGTCTAACAAGTTCGCTGAACTGCATCGGAAAATTGAAATCGAGTCTAGCAATTTAATGGCTGCATCTAACAAATCGAGCCGACATTTTACAGTTTTGAGGGGGCAGCGGCAGCGCAGCAGCAGCGCGTCGGCAAAGTTCAAACGCTGCCACATAGTTGCGCGCTGCGCTGCGCTTTATCAGCAAAGCTAAGGCTCAAACAAAATGTGCAAAAGCTAAATTAATTAAAAAATTCGCATCTTTTTTGTTGTGTCTCATTTTTTATAAAAAAAATCAAATGCAAAGTGTTTTTTATGAAATCTTTTTTGTTTTACTATCAAATTGGAGCAGCGGCAAAAGGTCGCGAAAATGCAGCGGATACGACGGGGCGCTGAGAACGGCGACAGCGACAGCGACAACGACAGCTTGACAATTTGCGACTTGCCATGAAATCGCATTATTTGATCTAAGCCGCCGACGTTGCGTCGCCGCCGCCGTCGCCGTCGCTGCTGCTGCTGCTGCGACTGCGGCTGCTGTCAACAAACACAGCGCAAAAGATGCGACGGCAAAAAGAGCAGCTTTAAATGCCGTTACTGCTGCTGCTAAACGAAACCAAATGGCGCAATTTGCTTATACACCAAACTTCCATTTGTTGTTGTGAAACACATTAGAAATACATACAAATACACAGGGCCGGTTTAAGATGAAATGGCGCCCGGGAGGAGTGCATGAAAAACGAAGGCTTTTTGTAATGCACAAAGCAATGTTTTAAATGCTGTTATGAAAAGTTTAATTATAAAGTTGTTTGTTTTCCGGCTCAAGGACCTTTATCTTTATAAAAAGAAGTTTAGGTCGCTAATTCCATATATGAGCAAACTTAAATTGTTAAATAGTTGCCGCAATCAGAAATATATATTTAAAATACTCTACTATTAGTGGCAAATACTTCCCGCAAACTTGTAAGATCAAAGTTCAAAGTTATTTTCTTACAGTCTTACAAACTATTTTAAATAAACATTGACTTGCATACATCAAGCCTATGGCATCAGTTTCAAACGACTTAATCTAAATCACTAGAAAAAAACTTTGTTCTTCACCTGAGAGTTCTCTGCATCTATAAATAATGTGGCGCCATCTAGCGTGTGCATATGCTATCGCGAAAATAATAAAAACAGTTTAACATAAGAGTCTTTCCGGTCTCAATGCACAAAAACAAATGTGACAACTTCTCGCTCTGATGTGACACCTTACGAGCGTAACACCAGGCGAGTGTAATAACAGATCTAGTCATGCCCCCAAGACGCGCCACAGATGTTGCACATGAAAAATTTATAATTTATTTGCAAAACGCTGGATTTATATGCACATTTTTTTAATTTTACGTTTGCTTAGTAAAGTTGAACATTCAATTAAGTGAAACTTTATAAGGCAAACATACACTCAACCCATATTATTCCCAGCGAAACTAAGTTGCTCGTTTGGTATACGATATAAGCAATGCGGTGGCAAATTATAAGAAAAATGTTTAAGAAATCTCTAAAAGTAACATTAAACTTTAAATAAAAAAATGATTAAATTTGCTTAATTTTTTTTAAAGCTTGTCACTGTTTTTTCTAACACAAACTCTCGCGGTTATTCGCTCCGAAACTAGATTAAAAGTATTTTCAGCCTATTTATGTTTCGATAAAACTAAAACCAGTAAAGAACTCTATGCACAAGATACCAAGATGGAGCTCATGGCACATAGTACATGTATGTTTCTTGGAATACAAGAATTCAACCATTTATTAAAAATTTTGCGTTTTTAGGTAAATAAAAGTAGGTTTATGTTTTCTTCCCGCGTTTGAAAATATTTTCTCAAGGTTGCACATTGTCATTGTACATAATCGCCTATAATGCAAAAAAGATTAATTATAGAAGAAATCGCGCATAGTTTAACTATCTAGTAAGATATCAAACTTTAAATATCTAAATTTGGCGCTTAGGCCGACCGCCAAGACCTAAAACCGGCCCTGCGGCTCTGCAGCAGAACATGTGTTGCGGAAATATTTAGCTCAGGAAATGCATAGGCCATCTCGCTTGCACGCCTATTAACACCTTAGAAACTTTTGACTTCATTTGCATATGCGCGCAAGGCAGAGCAACAACAACAACAACACACACACACACGCACACACACACACACGCGCACACACACACACACACACGCAGAGACATTTTGTTTTATTGTTTCGCACCTTGTTCGTGTATTGCTCGCTCATTCGCTCGTTTGACCATCGGCTCGCGCGACGTTGCCATTCGCTGAACGCCGTTAATATTCCAGTTAGATTGTGCGCATGTGTGTGTGTGTGTGTGTGTGTGTGTGTGTGTGTGTGTGTAAGTGTGTAATTTAGTGGCGATCGCTTTGCTTTGTTGTTGTTGTTGTTGTCTGAGCGGCTTTTGTTTTATAGCCAATCAGCAGCTGCTTCTTGCGGGGCGTTTTATTTATTGAGTTTGCATTTAATTTTAAGAATTTTCAATATTTAATATGTCAAATTATAAACACAAAACTGAGAATAACAAGCAAACGTTCTAAAATGTTTCGACTTTTTGTGTTTGTTGTTTTTGTTGCTAGGGAAAGGGATAGTTACAAGTCGTCATTATCATTGCATTTGATTTCTTATCTACCCTTCCGTTAAGAGTTCTTCAATCTGACAAGCAAAAGGGGGAAGCCGAATTTAGATAATAAAAAATTGTTGTAAGCAAATGAAATTCACACGTGTGTTTGTCTAATATTATGAGTTGAGTCCAAGTGTGTTTAGCTTGAGCATATAGAAGACTGAAAATTAAAATAGATAACATTTGAAACTAGTATTGCTTCTTACAGTAAATTATTTTTCATCGTTAAATTTCATAGGGTTCGTGTCTACGCTAGCACTACGAAACACTCATAAGCTAAGCAATATGCAACACGAGCAACGAGCTTTTGACATGTAGCAAAACATGCATAATAATAAGCACACACGCTACGCAACACTAAATTCAGAGATATGGCAACATATTATGCCATCGATGTGTACACACTTTTTTAGCAAAGTAAAAAGTGCTTGTTGGGAAAGATTTATTGGAGTTTTATTCTATTATTTTCAAAAGTATCTTCAAGAAAACTACAAAGTTGTTTATTTGTAGCCATGCGCCAAAATCTGGCTTAAACTGGTTTAGTAAAAACAAAGCAAATTTTTTATGCTTTATTATTTGTTACAATTTGATTAGCAAATTCAACAAAATTACGCTTCGTAAAAATTTGTACAAAATGCGTAGCTATCAACAGCCATTGACTCAAAAGTTTTGTTGATTTTTGTAATGTATTTAACAGGAGGCGTGCAATTTAATGCCTGTATGCAACTATTTGTATAAAAATCAAGTAATAGAACGTCATGCAAGAACAATTAATGAATTGTAATAAGAAACTAAGAAGTGTAATTCAACAAATCATGAGTTCAAAAAAATGACCAATTAGTATTGAAAATTGTAAGTCACTTGCTTATCGATGTATCGAAACCAATAGACATATCGCCAACAGTTATGCGTAGTTCAGTTGTGCACACACTGGTTGGCAATAGTAAAGATGGCGTATAAAGATTTGTAAAATCGTCAAAATCTATGTGAAATTGCAAAGCAAATTAGCAAAGAAAAGCGCAGCGTAATAATAAAACGTAAGTGCTGAAAACGTGTGCAAAAAATGTCAAGTTCATTATGAATTAAGTGCGAAAATTGTGCGTAACAAAGTGTCGAAAGGCCTGCCAGCAGCTACACTTTTATGTGCTACTCGCTGTTCGTGTGTGTCTCATTGCATGTATAAGTGTGTGTGTGTGTGTGTTGTGTGTGTGTGTGTGTTTGTGACGAAACGTATCTATGTATTTGTGTGAAAACGCTGAAACAGACGAGCTAGCAACGTGCTCGCAGCACAAACAACAACGGCGCAAGCGAGACAACTACAACATGCTAGGTGCACTTTGTACACGTACGAAACGACTCACATAAGTTAAGTTTTTTTTGTGTGTCGTCGTCGTCGTCGTCGTTGTCGCCGTTCTCGCGGTGCTCTGCCACTGCTGCTGTTTTTGACGATATTTTCATTTTCCTTAAAAATTTTCATATAGAACTACTTGATTTGTTAGTGTGTTGTTGTTCTCCATAATATTGTTAAATATCGCGATGCTGCTTCAAGCGCGCAACAACAAAAGAAAAACGAGCGTGAACAAATTGTTTAACAAAATGCGCAATTCTTTTGCAGTTAAAATGACTTGATAATTGTGTAAACTATTTCCTTAATGTAGCAGTGAAAATATTTGCTTTTATTGCGTAAATGCATTACAATTGCATGTTGAAAAGTGAAAATTTCTCAACAAAGTGATGAAATAAAAAACAAAGCTATAAATGAAAAAAAGTGTTAAACAAAGACATATATTTACTCGAGTATTCGTGTTGTTTTAGTGTATGTGTTGTTGTTTTTTTTTCCCCCCAAATTAAACGCAGTGCATGAAAATTGAAAAAAAAAAACCAAATTCTATGTTTCAGCGGTCGTCGTATTTAACTAGAAGTCAGCTGCAGCAAGAAAGACGCCAACCTCAGCAGCAGCCCCGAAAAGAAAGACAAAATATCGACGACGACGACGCCGACGCCGCAGCCAGTGACTCCCAAACAAAAAGGTAGGCTGAGTCAAGAGACATACGACAAACAACTTACAGTTATTTGCAAATAGACTTAAAAAAAAAAAAACAAAGCTCGTATGCAGTTACCGTTATGCAGCGCCAACGCGCGCCTTGTCTGGGTTGTGCGCTGCTGTCCTCGACGTCGGCGTTGTCGACAGCGCAGCGAGGCCATTGACTGCAACTGCGCTGTAACGGCAGCAGTGTAAAAAAATTAATTACAATGTTTTTTTTTTTGTTTTTTACTATGTTTGTTTATACTATTTTGTTAACGACGTTTTGCTTTCGCTGCCTATTGTGTCTCATATATTTGCACTCCGCAATTGGCATGCAGTTCATTATTGAAGCAAAATCCATTTTTGCATATTCTTTGTTCGTCACTTAGCGGAAGTCTTTGGCGCCGCCATATGCAAAGCCAGCTGTTTTGTTATTTCTAAAAATGTTTTATAACAGTAATTTACATTTACAAAACATATGCAAGACAACAACAATAAGAACCAAAAAGTACACCCCCACCACGATCAGCTGTTGCTGTTTGTGCGCTGCCCGCAAAGTTGATGCGTTCCGTCTTCGTGTCTGCCATCATGCACACACGCGCACGCACACTTGACTGTTTTCTATCTCGCTCGCGCACCTGACTTGGCTGGCTAATTTAGAACGTGTTGTAAAGAGTGGCAACAAAAACGAACGGTACTTTTGGTAAACGGAACCCGACCAATGTGACACACACACACACACACACGCACATCATGTAAAATAATTCGTAACGAATGCGAGCCAAAAGAAAATTGAGTAAAAGTCGGAAAACAAAGGTACAAAAAGTATTTTGAGGTTAGAATATGCTTGCTTACAAAAGTGTAAGCACCGAAGCAAACCGACGGACGACAGCTTCTCTGCGTCAAACATAGGTCACACAACCAATCAACGTGCTGTTTTTCTGTTGCTAAACGAGTGAGTGAGGGGGCACTTACATGTCAGCAAAGAAAGCAGTCAAACGTTGAAATAAACATTAACAGAATAGAAGGCATCCATCATAATTGTCCGTTTTGTCTGTTTCCTTTGAAGAAAGTAGTAGCTATCAAACATAGTTTTGTCGTATATTTCATGCTGTGGCTTAGTGGTTTCACTTGGTGAGTCAATCTTGTATAGAAGAATCGTACAGTGTTTAAAGTACAGAAGATTACCATTATGATACGATATATATTTTGACGATCTTCAAGCACGATTTATTTGATTCATTCAGTGAAAAAATGCTGACACTTTCTCTTCTGGTTGAAATAAAGTATTTAATTCGTAGCGACGATCTTAAGTTTAATGTTAGCGCTGAATAAAATTACAGGTTTCAACGTTAGGGCAAAGTATAAATAACAATAATGAAATTTAAAATATGACTCATAAGAAACATAATAAATAAAATAAACGTTTGTTTTGTCATGGTGATTATTCTTCGCCGAGAATTCGTCATCAGCAATACCAACACATCAATTTTCTCAGCAATTCTTGCGAAAATTTAAACAAGAGTGTATGTAAACAATTCTTCTATTGTAACAAAAAAAGGAAATATGTTTCAACTTTTCACACATGCACATCGAAATCGGTATAGAACTGAAACTTAAACTCAATTATGTGTAGTTAGTTGTCAAGGGTACATGGTATATTATATTGGCGGGTTGTCTATAGCATAGACTTAGTTTGTGTAAGCAAAAAACTAATTCTTTACAAAGACAGCTAGTGCGATTGGTGTAAGTGGATTCTTATTGTGAATCCAGTTGGATACATATATTATAAGACTCCAAGAAAAAATAAAAATTATAAAGCGGCAATCTTATCGGAAAAAGTTCCGTCTTGAAATTTTGACAATGAACCGATTTGAATTAGTCTTTCGTTCGCTTTAACCAATGCAAATAAAGGTAACGTCGTCCCTTCTTAATATTTTGCGAGAGTCTAAAATAGCGAAAGAGAGAGGCACGAGTTATTCTCGTTGCTGAAAAAAAGTCATTGAAATTCGCAAGAGAATGAAAAGTTAGGGTTTTGAACAAACCCGACTTCCGTTTACAAAAAAAATTCTGATGCGTAAACACAGAGTATATCGGCTTCGTTGTGATAAACTTATTTTGATGCATCTATTTTTTACACATTGTCTCTTTCACTGCCCACGTCATTTATCTGTTGTCATATACACGACTCCATTTTTAACTTTTCTCCGCTGAAAGTGTCATTTAAATGACATTTTACTGCTTGGAGAGTGTTTTGCCTTGTGCCTTGGCTCTGCCTCTGCCTCTGCCTTATTGTTTACCTGAACACAATCTTTATCAACGTAACGTGCTATTGTTGTTTTTGTTGGTGGGGCCACAACCCTGGCTGCTTCATTACGTTGCTGTGCACGTTGATTTGTTGCTATTTCTGTCACTGTCAACATATTCGTTGTACTCGTAAGGCTACTACGTACGGCTCTACGTGGTTCGCCCAGCTTAAGTTAACTTTTTGCTGAACTTCTGGCTGATTCATTGGTGAATTTTCAAGTCCGGCAGCAGAACTTAAAAATTGACAGTTTTTGCTAACTTCTTCTTTCTAGAAGAAGCACTGTGATGTTTACTTTTATGCACTCTTCTTTATTTAAATAACTTGCTTACTGTTTAACTGATGAGTGCTTAAAGATGGGACACCTAGAAATGCAAAACAAGCAGTATTCAAATCCAAACAAACTTTTCGAACGAATTTAATCAATAAAACATACGTAAATACTTATATATGTGCATATAAGATAAGATGAGAGCTTGGCAACCAAAACAAAAACAAAGGGGCCGTATGGCTTCGGGTTAGAGATGGACGATGGTATTACTTTTAAAACATTGCGATTTCAAATCTATCCATAAACTGCAAAAAATGTCCCATTTTGTAAATATCTCCCTTTATACATGAACAAGAACACTTATTAATATTTCCTGTATATTGCAATCTCTTCTGTGCACTTTAAATGTTAGTTTTTAGGATTTGCTACACATCGATAAGTCAATAAACACATTGATAAAATATGACTCTGACTTATCGATTTCTTAAAAATGTTAATTTAAAGTTTGATAAAATTATTATTTCAGGACACAAATTTTCGGTGAAACATACAAAAAAAAATTCAAAATTTTTAAATCGATAAAAATATTTTAGCATTTCGCTAGCAATATATAACATTGTGCAGCGCACGTATAACGCGTGAATTCAGTGTGGTTCTTAAACTTACTGTTACAAAGGATTAGTAGCAATAGCTTTTTTTAAGGTTTTCCAAGACAATACCTATATACATACATATATTTGCAAGGCATTCAAATGCAATTTGTTTTCATTACAGCACCATCAAATACGACCAGCAGAACAGTTCCCTTAGGCTGTACGAAGCCGAGAAGCAAACGTCTCCAGCTCGCGCGCGACTACTTTGAAGCTTAACAAAAACAGCACAGATTTGTTGTTGTTGCTCATTAAAAAGGACAGCGCAAGGTTTCTATACATAACCATTTGGTACATAATGAAATTATTTATATACTAAAGTCCTTGAATTTTCTTTAGGCAACGTCTGCCCTCGCTCTTCAGCAGCCTTCCACAGTCACAAACCTAAAAACACACGCAAAGTAATATTAAAATGGAACTGCGTGTGGGCAACAAATATCGTCTGGGCCGCAAGATTGGCTCCGGCTCATTTGGTGACATTTATTTGGGCACAACCATTAACACTGGCGAGGAAGTTGCCATTAAATTGGAATGCATACGCACCAAGCACCCACAGCTGCACATCGAGTCCAAATTTTACAAGACAATGCAAGGAGGCATTGGTATACCGCGCATCATATGGTGTGGCTCAGAGGGCGACTATAATGTGATGGTCATGGAACTATTGGGGCCCTCACTGGAGGATCTATTTAACTTTTGTTCGCGCCGCTTTTCACTAAAGACGGTGCTGCTGCTAGCCGATCAAATGATTTCACGCATTGACTATATACACTCACGCGACTTTATACACCGTGACATCAAGCCAGACAATTTTTTGATGGGACTGGGCAAGAAGGGCAATCTTGTGTACATCATTGACTTTGGTCTGGCCAAGAAATTCCGCGATGCACGCTCGCTTAAGCACATACCATATCGGGAAAACAAGAACCTAACAGGCACAGCTCGCTATGCCTCTATCAATACACATCTGGGCATTGAGCAATCGCGTCGTGATGATCTCGAATCGCTTGGTTATGTGCTAATGTACTTTAATCTAGGCGCTTTGCCTTGGCAAGGCCTTAAAGCGGCTAACAAACGCCAAAAGTACGAACGCATCTCGGAGAAAAAACTCTCCACATCCATAATGGTGCTCTGTAAGGGCTTTCCCAGCGAGTTTGTCAACTATTTGAACTTCTGCCGGCAAATGCACTTTGACCAGAGGCCCGATTACTGCCACTTGCGTAAGCTATTCCGCAATCTGTTTCATCGCTTGGGCTTCACCTATGACTATGTCTTCGACTGGAATCTGCTTAAATTTGGTGGATCGCGCAATCCGCAGGCGATACAGCAGGCGCAGGATGGCACCGACGGACCGCAGGGCCAAGATCCAGCTGCAGTCGCCGCAGCTGCTGCTTCACATCAGCAACAACAGCAGCAGCATCAGCAACACAAGGTCAATACAGCTATGGCCACTGCCGGTGGAAGTACACAGCAGCTAATGGGCAGCACCTCAGGCGCTGGACAAACTCTCGCCATGCTCGGTGGTGCAGGTGCCGGTGGGGCCAGCGCGCATATGATAAATGTGGGAGGCAATGGTGGCCTTAACATGGACGACTCAATGGCGGCCACAAACTCCTCACGCCCGCCCTATGACACACCCGAGCGACGTCCCTCAATACGCATGCGCCAAGGCGGCGGCAGTGGGCTTCAGCCTGGCGGCGTTGTCGGAGATGTGCGAAATGCTAAATAATATTTTATTGTTTAAATGCAGCGCAGTTTACACTAGCTTAGTGGAGGACGGCGCGGCTGTTTAGTAGCTAACTAAGAAACTATATATGTATATGATCTATATATACGATTTAATGGTATACATATTGAATGTAAAGTTTCATTGTCGTCGCTTGAGTTGATTTGGAGGAAAACGGCGACCAAGTGTAAGACATACACACACACAAAAACAACAACAACAGCAGCAGCTGCACTTTTCCTTTGTACATTTTCTAGCTAATTTGCTGTTTTTGATAAAAACATTTAATAATGATCAAATCTGTCGTGTGTTAGTTCCCAGCTCCAGTTGTACAACAGCCCCAAAACGCAAACCCTGCTCCGCCACATACAGCAAAAAACACTTCAAATTAGCTACAAATGCAAAGCTTATTTATATTATAATAACTAAATATGTAACTTATATTTTAGGATAAACTATAAACAAGCATTGCATGAAGTATGCAATAAGCAAAGAAAAGAAAAGGGATTCTAACTTTTATGTGTGTATAGAAGAAGTTTATGAGAACGACAAACAGAATTAGTTTCGAAAAATTATAAAATTATAATAATTGTAAAAGTAAACGAATTATATTTGATATGTTGCATTTAATGTACATCGTTTAAAACAAAATGTCAAATTTGAGTTTGCATTTCAACAAAACATCAACATTGTAACAAGTGTTGCTTAAATAGCTTGCGCCATATGCAGTTGAAATTGTGACGAAAGCTATTTAGAACACTCTTAGGCGGTTTATCTTTGTTTTTCAATGAGAATTTTGCGCTTTTTTTGACTGTCTAATAATAACTAATTAATATGTGAGCGGAGTTTTTATGTAGCTTAACCACCAATTCAACGGAACAAAACAAGCGGAAAAATTTATATTTAATGAAAAAAATATTAATTAATATTTAACATTTAAACATAAATGAGTGTAAGCTTATATTAAATAACAAAATCATACGATTATATGATAAACAAAGGAGCTGTCGGGCGGCAGTTTCCTTAACTTCTTAGTCTAGATATCTTAGTAATTAAAAAAAAACAAATTCAACTGCATATGCATATAAACAAATTAAAACAACAAAACATTAACGTACACAAAACCCCATCAAGATGTAGAGCGCGAATGACGACGGCCCTATTATAATTTTAAAATAAAAAACTGTTGGGGGGAACTTTTGTTCTAGCCGCATTACAAAAACAAACACACTTAGCTTTAAGCAACTTTAATTTGTACCAATTAAATGCTTTTTGTTAAACGAAATAATCATGCAATTTATGAGCGTCAAAATCTCTCGAGTTTCTTTTAGATTTCTGCAAAATATGCTACTGCAATGTGTTCATTTCTGCTCATTTCTCTTTTTGCGCATTTCACTCTGGAGATTCTCACTTTAAATGAAAAATAATTTTGTTTAAGCAACAAAACTTGTAACTAATAGCAGCCTACTTATGTGAAAAAGAACTACATAAATTTAAATTGGGCGCAAGTAAACTTATAACATTTAGCTAATAAAATGTAGATATAATATGAAATTTGTTTATAAGTAATACCAAACTCTAAAAGAAAATAAAAAAAAATGGCAAAAAAAAAGAAAAATCAAAGGGCTTGGGCCCAGCTTAATGGGGGGACAAAGTAAACCGTGCAAAAGTAACACTATATACATAAATATATATATATATATAAAGAATAATAAATATGTAAAACCGCAAAATACACACACACGTATGCATACATGCAAAGTAGAGGCAAGTATCTAATAGATATGCCACATACAATATAGGAGTACATAAAAAATTTAATGATTTAATTATATATAAAAACTTAAAAAGCAGTTGATTAAAACTAGAACCTGAAATAAAATGCATTACGTGATATTTCTTAGATATTGTTTTCTTTTCGTTTGATTATTTTGCATTATTGGATCGTACAGCTCTTTTGCCTCAATTTGAAACAATTTGTCTATTTCCACATATATTTAAGTTTGGTTTTCTAGATGTACTTGATGCGCACGCCTTGTCTAAGAACTCGACCAAATATCTACACGAATCGTGAAACTTATAGAAACACTTGAAAATTTTCAAAATTGCGTATGCAAAATTGTTGTGGGATCTAAACTATTATTGCCCACAACAAACTACAGAAATAAATGATAACAAAAAATATCTACTGAGTGTATATAACAAAACAAAAAATAAAATCTTAATATATATGTGTGATTTTCCTTCTAGCATACAACTAGCGTTTTAATTGATACAAAAAACAAACATAAATATACATATATATATAAATGTATGAAAAGTCCATACGACATAAGCATAAAAAAAGAACTAAATCTAACGACACACAAATTCAATGACTACATGAAAACTTTTTTGTAAAATTAAATTGTATATGTATATTGAAAATAGATTTTTGGCTAATTAACTTAAAATATGGGTATATCATATATGAGATATAAAAAATTAACAAACCACCAACAGTGATATGAACTACAAAAAAAAAACAAAAAAAAAAGAAAAGGTAAAAGTTAAAACAAATACAATTACCGTTTAAAACAAATTGAAAATTGAAAAACGCACTCGTATGTCACAAAATAGAAATTTTGAAATAGTAACAACAAAAAAATACCATTTAATCTAAAACTGAAATAATTATAGCTGTATATTATTAGAATGTATTTAAAAAATATTACAATAACTATGTGTAAACTGAATAAATCAATCTAAATATATGGAAAACTAAACGAGCATTTTACAGCATCACATTAAATACACACTCATATTCAAATCATTTCCAAAACTACATAAATAACAAATTTAAATAAACACATGCAAAACCGATGCTGCATAAATAAATCACGTGATAAACTAAAAATAATAGAGCAAAAAATAAAAAATACAGCATTCCAGACAACAGCAGAAAGGGTAAACATAACTATTAAGTAATGCAAATAATAAATGAGCGTAATTAAAGCCATTTAATTGTCGTACGTTAAAATGCTACAAGGGCGTTAACGACGAACACTACGCTAAACGAATAAAATCATCATTTTGAAAACAATTCAAAATTGAGTTTAATTTTTTGTTTCCTTCAAACATTCTGGCAACGAGCTGGCAGCGCTGCGTATGGCAACACCGCAACGAACTGTCACATGTCAGCTGTGAACTAGAATAAATTCAGAAGAAGAAGCAGCAGCGGCTGCCAAAACATTTGGCTGCGCGTACAAAATTTTGCTAGAAAAAGGTAAGTGTATTTAGTAAGAACAAAATTAAAACTTTATGTTAAAAAATTGCCATTTATTTAAATAAGCCTTACAGCTCTTTACTTGCGGCAGCCATTTTGTCATATTTTTAGCCAATAAACGCATGCAACATGGGCGCAAAGCAGTCACACGAACCACGTTCCGTCTCCATGGAAAATCCTACTCCTAGTAGTGTAATAGATATATCCGACGATGTGGTCAAGCGTCTGAAGAAGGGCTTATCGCAGCAAGGTAAGCGACATATGAAACTAATTGCACTGCGCTGCTTTAGGGCGGAATTCATTTGTTTAGACAAGTGTTATGCAACAATTGGCAATATGGCACTTTGTTTATGCAAAATATCAATATGTGTTATTAATGGACTCTTTGTTTTCTTAGCACGCGAACAAGCAACCGTTTCAGTCGAAACAACACCAGCTGCCAAGGCAGAATCGCCGGCACGCAAAGCACCTGCAAAGGCGGCTGCACCGGCACCTGCATCGCCACCCACAGTTGTGTATCAAAGCCCTTCGTCTATTTACGTGCAGGGTGGTGGACACACAATCAGCGCTGCCGATGTACAGCGCCAAATGAACCAGGAACTGCATAAGAATGATGAGCAATGGCGTGAGCGCATGACAAATTTGGAGCAAAATCTAAAAAAGACCAATACCATCATGGAAGCAGAGTATGCGAATGCTGTGGAGAATGTGCACAAACGTTTTGTTAGCACTGCTGCAGCTCATAAGACACCGCCTTGCCAAAATCTAAAGGCGCAACTTCTAACATGCTATCGTGCCAATCCTGGCGAGACTTTGAAATGCATACAGGAAGTCGAGCAGTTTAAGCAGTGTGTTGATATGCATCGCGTGAAAAAGTTGGACTCCGATCTAGAGCATGAAAAAATTACCATTAGCAAAACGCCAGTGGCTGTGCCCTTAGCCAGGGCTGGTTAGTACTTGTCCTCGATATAACGCTTCTTATTAGTTGTTTACTTTGGTTTCGATTGTCTACACATTGTATATTTACTAAGAGAGCTTTGAGTCTTGTTTAGCAAAGAGAAAAATGCAATGGTAACTTAATTTAACAAGTGAAAACAATTTGTGTTTTATTTTGTTTTTCATTAACACAAATTGTAGTGCCATAACATATATATATATATTGCTAAATCACTAGAAGACTGTCATAACTTAAAAAATGTGATTTTGCAGAAAATAGAATGACATATTCAACATGAAATTTTTACACAACATGAAGCAGGATATAACCAACAATTCTGAAAAATCAAGTTTTTTGAGTTATTACAGTCTTCTAGTAAATGAGGCATATGTAAGTAATCTTCAATGGGATACATTTATGCGTTAACAGTTATCTCAATTTTAATTGTGGTATATTCTTTCTGTATTTATCGAGATAATACATTTTAATATTTAATACATATAAATAGGCTGTCTCATACAACAGCCATAGGAACTATGTAGTAGTTGGGCATTTATATCTGTATTTCTTATAGTAAATTCGTATAGTTTATCTTGTTGACATCCTGCCATTGGTATCCTGATAAAGGGCGTGCACTTCCTGTACTATCTAACGGAGGCACGGTCTCTCCCCTCAAGGACTTCCTTCAACAGCGATATGTTACCGAAGTCGAAGAGCGCATCGAATAGAATATCATGGATTTTTTTTTGTTTTGTAAAATTTCATGTTTAACTTATTGAAAAACGTTGAGAGAAACAACCACCATGAAGTTCAGATTCGATCCGTTATAGTGTCAGTTGATTCAATTTATATACTTACTGTTATAAACAATAATTCATATTTTTAATATTTATTTCTTTACCCACTAAATTAAGTGCAACGCAAATAGTTCGCGCCGCACAAAACGGCCTGCCATGAACCAATTATTTAGTTCGCTCTTTTATGCCAACTCGTTCATTGGATTTAGTTCCCGCTCGCTGTTTTGAATCAGCTCGTGCGCCTATCGGAACTCAACTGGAATAACTGTATTATTGGCAAAGTGAAAAATTCTGCAGTGCGCATTCGTTTAATTTGTTTTATTACACGCAAAGTAGCAAAAATTTTGCGCTAAAACTTAAGAGACGGTTTTTAAAGCCTCTAAAGGCTTTGTTTTTTTTTACAAGTTTTTAAATTAACTTAAGCTAGGATAATAACTAACTTTATATTGCGCACTGCGCTATAGAAATGGCCAATGCAACGGAAAGAATTGGAGCCATAGCAGCTGCTAAAACAATTCCGCTGCTGCTTGCATGGGTATTAGCAGCACCCCGATGTTTTTTACAAGTGTCATCGAAATTCTTGGCTGGTCCCATGCAGCCTGCATAGCTCATTACATAGGCGAGATAGTTCTGCTCAAATACGCCGCCTATTAAACTGGAACCGGGTCCACTGGCAAAAACGATCACATCTTCACCACCATGGGACTCATCTTTCAAAGGTATGGTAGCCATGTGGCGGTACGTGGGCGATTCAAGCTCCTCCTGGCTTAGGAGCTTGAAAGGACGCCAAACATTTGAGCTGTTCTCTGGACGAGTGTTATTGGCCAAATGATCAAAGTAGCCGGGGCCATTCGCATAGGTAATTGTCTCGTAGATCATAGGATCTTCTGGCTTGTGTGTATTGGCAGGTCCCAAAATGTCCGCACCACGTAATGGATAACCATTAAAGGTCACTGAATGCGAGTGATCCGCTGTCACTATTATGAGTGTCTCATCCGAGTCTGTCATCTTTACAGCAGCCTCCACTGCCATATCCAACTCGTACACCTCATGTAAAGCTGCGCGCGCATAATTCTGATGATGCCCCTGGTCAATACGTCCGCCTTCCACAAGCAGCACATAGCCCTCTGAATCATCGCCGCGTTCCAGCACGCCAATTGCTGCCTCTGTCATTTCTTTTAAGGATGGTTCTCCCTCCTCACGCGCAATTGAGTAAGTTATGTGATTATTGCGGAAAAGACCCATTAAATGATCAACCTGCTTTACATCCACTTTCAGTAAATCCTCGCGGGTTTTTACCAGCACACGTTCATCACTGTCATTACTTTGCAGCTTCAGCCACTCTCTGGCTAGATTGCGTTGATCACCACGCGTGCAAATGTTTTCAGTGTCGCCCTCGAAATTCACCGAGCGAACTTCGCTGGCATTTAGATCTCCCATAGGTGAAAGACCGCCACCGAGTATGACATTAAGCTTGTTGCCAGGCGCGCGTTCCACCAGCTGACGCGCTATGTCCGCGTGTTTGCCTTTAGATTCGTTGGGCACCTTGGTATCGCACTCCCAATCGCGGTGGTAGATGCGCGCATAAGTAGCCGCTGGAGTGGCATGGGTAATGCGCGTAGTGGTGACCACACCAGTGCGTTTGCCCTCACGCTGTGCCCAATCCATAATAGACTCAAGCCGTCCCTGTGTGCCATTCAATTTGGAACGTGTAATATCTACGCCAATAGCACCGTAATCGGTTTTGATACCACAAAATATGGCTGTAGCGGTGCCGGCAGAGTCCGGCACTTGTCTGTCCACATTGTAAGTCTGCAGAAATATTGATATTAGTAAAAACTCAACTTCTTTTTAACTTATTAAAGTTGTTATGTACCTTAGCCAAGCCAGTACGTGGAAAATGGTCAAAAGCCAGACTCTCCTCCTCGCCATGTCCATGCTTAAGATACTGGCCCTTGTAAATGCGACCAGCGCTTATTGTTGACAAGCCCATGCCATCGCCTATGAATATAATTATGTTCTTGGCTTTGTGTTGATATGAATTTTCCTTGCACGATTTGGCCTTGCGTATGGTTTGCTCCAGCTGCTTTAGACCCACTTTGAGCCAGTATTTAGCATCTGTAATATGGATAAACATCGTTTAAGTTTTACGGAACTAGCGCGACGTTTTAATTGTTTCCAGTGTTCTCGGCTAGCTTAAGTAATTCTAGTTCAAACTGCTATTTGAATTTATTTCCCCTATACCTAAGTAGGTGTATCTGTCAGTAGTATTTAATGCACGTCTTGATTGCCTTAGTCTGTAAGTTAGCAAGTAAGCACGTTGGGCACATAGCGCCTATTAGAAACGTATTTCCAATTCGTATACGGCGTGACTTGTGAACCCCCGCACATCTTGTGGTTTTAGTTGATTTTTATGATTGCTGCTATAACTGGCAATTTCTAGCAAAGGAATTTATACATCAATCATAAGCTAACTACGTTGTACCCACTACAATTCACTAATTTCTAAATTAACCGTAGGCTCAAAATATATGTTATCTGCAGATTTTAACAGCTGTAACTCTACAATTGCTTTCCTTTTTTGCAGTCATTGACAATTTTTATGTGCTCGCAATGCTAATTATAATCATTAAACTTTTTGTGAATAGTTAATTTGTATGCATAATTTGTTATTGTCTACGCAAAACCACAAGTACTATCGAACAAAAAAAAAAACCTTGACAAACAAACGCTTTACAGTTACGTTCGTTGTGTGCGTGTTAATTTCAGTTTGTCAATGAAATCAGTTTGCCGATTTTAATAGAGTTTCTTGAGAGGACTTTGATATAGAAGCGCTAATAGTATTGTTATCTATTTTATCACGTAGTCAGTTTTCCATTGGCACTTGATACGCATTTAACACCAGTTGAAAGATGTCATAAGTATAATTTCTCTAATTTGTTTGCTAATTATGTCACTGTTAACATATAACTTCAATATTGGCTTTTTGGATTTTCTATACGACATGCACGTTCAATTTCGCAGCTGCTAATTGGAAATTGTTTCTTTATAGAGTGGCCCAGATGTGAAAAGACTATTAAGTTGAATAACACTTGCCTAAGAGAGGGTGTGGAAATGAAACGATTGACTTACGTTACAAGAACGAAAACAGTTGAGATAAGCAGCGTGTGTAGCAGTTAATTCATTTTTCATTTAAGTTCCTGTTCTTTATCACTACAAGCCTTTAATGGATTACACAACGTGATAAAACAATATTTTTTTTTGTTACGGGATCATTCAGCTATAGTTTTCGAGATATTCCAAAAATTTGCAATTCTTTTCCGAATATTTCAAAATTTACCCACCATTAAGGGTATTCTTCTTCTTCTTAGCTGGCCATAACAACCCGTGTTATCGGGTTACGGCCTGATGTAAATACATTCTTTCATTGGAATTGTGGTTTTAAGTGGTGGGTCCCAAGCCCTACGCACAACCCTTTTAAGGCCTACTAGTCTCGAAAGAACCCAGTGTGATTGTTAGTCGCCTCATACGACAAGCTTTGACCTGCTGAAGTGGTATTCTCTAACCCGCTCACCACACGGGGTATAGTTCAAGTTAAAAATTCGCAAACTTTCATCACGATTGAATTGAAGAAAAAATCGATTTTTTGCCATTTTAACTTGAATTTTCAATAGAAAAGCGTGACATACACCATCATTAAAACATGCCTTGTAGACGTTGACCGGGATGTCATTCAGCACCCTCAGAGAATTTTCTTTTATGGGCTCTATTGTGTCGTAAACGGTTCCACGGAGTGGTAATTTTAGTTTTGGATACGAAAAAAAATCACTTGGGGCCCAACCAAGAATTATGACACTACGTGTCAAAAACTCTTGAATGCCGAAAGTAGGCAGCGGAAGTGGCGCTAGAATGGGCACACATTGCGACCTAAAGATAACATCAAGATGCAGTGGAATCCTCAAGATACAAAACGTGGCCATGGCTGAAGTGTCTGGCCATTGTTCGTAAGGTATGACGCTCAACGCCCCTCCCGGAGTTGAAGAATCAATGTTACAAACCAAAAGGCAGAAAGTAGTCCCCGAATACAGGTTACTTTCTAGATATACCGCCGAAGTTAGGGTTGATATTAAGCGGGTGAATAATAATCCCGTGCAATCAGTCTTCTTTCTATCGTATATAATGGCATTCACTAAACCACTGGGCTTTAACAATGCGACTTTCGGCCTGGTCCGCACTCGAAATTTGGTTAAAAACACAAAATTTGATGCGTATTCATTGTTCCAGATTTGAATTCAGCGAGGACAAATTACAATAGAAAAACGTACATCTTTCCCGCAGCAAAATGACTGTCACGTTGAGTTGTCGGCTTTCGTCAAATAACTAACAAGTTTAGACAAGTACCTTATACCCTCCAAGAATCTCTTAAAAGTTGACTTTTCCAAATAACTCCAAAAAGTTAAGTTGGTTTTTGTGCTAAGTTTGCGGTTTCCGAAATTTACAACAAGTACCTTATACCCTCCAAGAATCTCTTAAAAGTTGACTACTAGATATTTTATTAATAATGTTGACTTCCTTCCGAATGTTTCACAATTCTAAAACCATTTTTTTCAATTTCCATTGAGACACTAAAGCAAAACTTTTGTATGTTAAAACACGCCAATTGCCAATTTAATTTGTTTAATGTTTCGCACCTAAATTTATTTAATGAATCAATTTTAGCAATTACTTTGAGAAATTATAAAGCAAAACTTCAAAGCTCATCAAAATTGTTCACTCTAATTGCTGCTTACAATGGTCTCCGCCTCAATAAGTTGTTTTTGTAATTCCATAATATTTTTTGCGTTGCATAATTTTAAAATCGTAAATTGTATCACGTTCTAATTTAACGCTATAACGCGCCTTTAGTTCGAGCCATTTTCAAACACGTGTAACTCAAAAACAAAATATGTAACTCACCTTCCAGCTGTTGTTCTTTCGGCTGCGGCTCCAACTTGTACTCCGGTCCAATATCAGCGCCAGCACTCTGAGACTGTATGATCGGCGGAGGAGCCAATGTGGCTGCCCAGGCCAGCGCCAGACCACTCAGAGCAAGCAAAAGGCAACGCATTGAATATCTTTTAGTTAATTTCACTTGTGAGTATGCGTTATATACCGTTTAATACCGATTGAATTAGTTAGTTTTTTTTTTATATTTTTATCACAGCTCAGCTTTGAATGAGGAACGAAAAGGCGCAGAACTTAGCAGGCCATTTGATTTGAAAGCGCAATTTAATAAACTTGCTTTGCACTTGGAATTATAGAACGAGTGTTCTACAAGCCGCTATGCCGTGTAGCTGTCAATTAGCGGATTTGCAGCGACTAACGACACACTGTGCCACGAAACGCCGTTATATGCGAGCGCGACTGCCGATCCCAGCTCATGTGAGGGGATCGTCGTCGTTTGTGCACGAAGCTGGCACACGGCAGCAGCTTGAACTCAACGATTTACCGGGCAGTTATTTTTAACTATGTAGAATTACAACTGCGAAACTGATAAGGCCTTAGAGCATATGAAGCACTTTTCGATATCACTTGACATCGCTTGACGCTTTGGCTTTAAACAGCTTCCATAAAGTTGGGATTTGCTAATTGTGCATTTATGAGTATTTATTTTAAGAACATGTGTCTATTTAATGATTTACAGTGAATTGCACGTGTTTTGCTTTACAACTACCGTTAAAAGTCAACTGAACTTGGCTATTATCTTGCGCAATGTCTGTGACTGTGATTTCTCATCAAGCTTTTCGTATCTCGAGACGAGACACGTTTTTTTCCATAGGCGTGATTACTTACCTGTTATATATTATGATAACATTGCGCATTTCTTTTGACTGGCTAAGAGACAACAATGCGTATGCGTAATATTTACCATAACTGATTTCCGAAAAAAAACCACTGTTTTGCATAGTTTTTTTATGCGCACTCAAGGCTGTGTATCTAAGCTGTCTCCTACTTGCTGTCACATCAATTTTAATACCAGCCTTAATTCAACTATTTAGCATTTCATGGGACCGCCTCAAGTGGGCCAGTGTGTAAATATCTATATGCACAGTACAATAAAAAGCGCCAGCAATTGTTATTTTATTGTTAAGCATCCAAGTCTATGTATAACTGTGTGCTTAGTTCCAATTTCTGAGTGCAGTTCATGGCGCTGTCGAATGGCTCATCTGGCTGTAATTCTTTATCTGGTCGGTTCTAGGTGATAACCAAGTGCGCACGTTTATAAATGACATTGTAAGAGCATCAGTTCTATATCGAATGATGCATGGCTAGTTGGCTTTATTGAAATTTATGTCTTTTTTTAGAGGTTGTGAAAAGGTCCTTTTAGTTCCGAAAAACGATACTTATATGGAACAAATGACTTTTTGATTTTATACAAAAAGTTTTGTAAGAGAGCAAAAATTACACCACAAAAACATCGTATTTGCCCTTTGATGTGCTTTAATTTATCATAACACTCGCAGCAACATTTCCACAAAACATTCTTCTTCAATCTGATTTTTCATAGATGCAGACTACCATGATATCAAGATTGTCAATCTTGGAGGTTTATACGCAACAGGTAATGCGTAATGTGGAATAAATGCAGTTTGAACGATACTTCTGCGATTTTATCGGCTCAACCATAAGTGGAATTCTGGAATTATATTACTTATCGACGAAGGCTGACGCTGCTAGGTGGATACAGGATCTTGCTGGATGATATGACGCGGTTGGAAGCATCCTAGTTTAGAACATTGATAGGACTGACAGGGAAGCTCTTACAGGTCGCAGTGCTTTACTCCCCAGAAACATTATTATTATTACTTATCGGATAACGTTTGCTGCTATTTTGTTTAATTTAGTCACATAAATTCGACTCAACTATTTACATTAACTATCAAGAACGCTAGAACTCTCCGTCTGCCACTCAGAACTTTAAGAATTTGTGTACTTTGTTACACATTCTTCTGGTAACTTTAGAGGACTGTATATTTATGTTACAAGTACAGAATATATTTTGTGTTCTCGTATTTGAATTTCTCTTTCTTGATCACCTTGTATATATTCTGATAGAAGAAACATTTGTAATTGGGTGACACAAAGAAATCACTTTTATAAAGAGATCTGAGGGTCTCGTAGCTAACTTCTCCCTGAGGCTCGTTTTTCTCTCGACGACCCTGTGCACTATCGACCAAAGAGCTTGTTTTTATTTGGAAACTCTATTAAACCCTTTCAGTTTTTTATACTTACGCCTTGTAAAACAACTATGGTATAGATATTGATAATCTGCCTACTCTAAAAGTGCACTTATGTTTCACTCTTAGTCGATATGAGACTAAGGGGTACGTGTTTCTAAAACTCGATAACCACTTAACCAAATGACTTTATGTTTGGACCATATATTCGTTTGGTGTGCAAAAAGAATTCTCTTTAGTTTGCGTCCGGTAGGTGGACAGGATCACCGATATTCTTAAGTGACGTAATAAATATATATTATTTATACTTATAGGCTAGCATTTCAATGTGAATACAATTCAAAACTTTGATTTCGTAGAGGAAATATTAACAGAAATACTCGAGCCAAATTTAGGAAAGCCCGTCTAGAGATTTCTAGCAAACCCTCTATTGTTTCCTTTAAACGCACCATCAGAGCCACAAAAAAGGCTAATGAATGGCAACACCACTGAACTACAAAATAGGAAGATTTAATAGTTTTCTTTAAATTACCTTAAATGACCTTTAAACCTTATTTTCCTTCAACATCATTACTTATGCTGATGATGATACTGTCAGAGGGCGACTTCCAACAAACACTTCCCGTGATTCCGAAATCAACTGCGGTGGATGAATTCAACGAATGTCTGAAGTCATCATATATTGGGCGATTCACATTCCATTCCATTTTATATGTATATGCGAGAGGATATAACCGCAGAAGTTTTCCCAAAAGTACTGTTGAAGATCGCAAATGGACACATTCTGTTAGATACTTCCTTAATATCGATTCCACATTCCATTTGTCAATTCACTTAAACGAGGCACTTTCGAATCAACAAATCTTTAAATCAAAGAATACTTTTTGTATTATCTCTTACCTATTATTAAACATATTCCAAAGTGTCTCGAAGAGACAGTTTTCTGACTGATCAGGTTCCTAAGAAGCTCAACATTATCTTGACCGTCTCGTAACGTATTTTGCAAGGCAATGCACTATGTCTATAAACTGATTCCATTGACCTCAATAAATACATCTCATTGACCTCACAGTAAATCTGTAGCAAAAACTTTAATTATGAGTAACAATTTTTTAAGCTTTATTAATTCATTTAAGTGTTAGACTATTTACAGTTCAAATTTTTTGTATTGGTGCTTAAATTACACTACTCAACACGAGTTCATATTCAAGAATTCTGATGGGTTATCATGTTTATACAACCTTCCCTCAATATCACTGCTTACTCAGTTTTTCCTTAGATTTTAATAATTTCCAGAATGTAGGTATTTTTGAGGAGGTTTCGCTTAAACAGCTATATCTCTATTGTCAAATGAAGTAGCAACTCACTTCTTTCTAAAGCTAATGAATGCCACTACAATGCTTTTATAGAACACTTTTTCACTTGACCCATGAGTTTTTGGCCACGGATGTCAAAAAAGGGCAACATTTATGTCTTTACCTAAGCACAAAGTCATGTTGACAAAATGTTTTTTAATAAGACCTTTCTTGAATCATTAGTACTATTCGAGCAGAACAAAAGATCATCAAAATTCTTGAATATTTAAAACGTTAGAATTTCGTAAACTAGTGTTACACTATGCAACAACAAAAAATGTCTCAATGTCTTTCAGCCGGTTTTGGTCTAACTTGATTTGTTTGCAAGTTACAGGACAATGAACTCAAATTTTATTTTGGACAATTGAAAATTTTTTTTTTTTTACTCCAACTGAATTTTAATAGTTTAATTTTTGATTCAATAAAGTGATTCTTTGCAAACATTTCAATACTAATTTGAGCAAGTTATTAGAGAATATCGAGAAAATGCCACAATCGACAAAATTTTTGAATTTCCGTACAAAAGAAAAAACACTATAAAAACCTGGAGTGAGACATGCCTCTCCGCTAAATTTGGGGTCGCTCATTTCAAATCCGGAAACTATTTTGGGTTATCTCAAACTGAAATTACAGATTTCGAAAGTGGCAGTGTCACATTTTGTTGCATAGTGTTATTAGCCAGATTGAAAATACCAATTTGTAGTGTTTTTAGAGATTCCATACATATTGCAAAGTTTTTCATAGATCGATTAATAGAATTTATTGATTGTGCAGCAAATTAGTTAGTAAACTTAATCTCATGTAATCTTTCTCTCTTAGCAGATTTCATAGATCAATTCGTCGATGTTTAAATTGTTATCAAAAGGTAAAATGTTTAGTTCTATGTTATGGATCTTGTGCAGACCATATTGCTTTAATGGTTGACTCCGTCAACATTTCATCGGATATCTAGCTATATATGGCTATATATAGCTATGTCTAACAGTGATCCCACTGTTCTTGTGGAACCCGTTGTTCATGTCAGATCAGTTAGTAAATCTCCGATAAATGTGCAGCTAATTCAATTAACTTTTCAGTTCATTAATGCAAGCTATACAAAAATGTATAATTCATCATTTTATAAAAAGAGTATGCATATCTAACAAGTAGTTTGTAGTTCGGCGGTTTCGTCATGCATTTACATGAGTAGCTAGAACATATTCTATATAATTTATTTTTAGAGCTTTTCAAGTTTTTAAAGTTTTTTTACGCTTGATTTGAGTCGTGTTAACCACTTTGAACTTGAACTTGCTTGAAAGTTGTGGCAATAGAGAATGACCTTAAAAATTGGCAAGCAAGCATTCTAAACGCTCTTACCTCTCTTTCTTCCAATCATAAAATAGCTGAGCAAATATTTTTTGCACTAATTACTGCCAGTTTTTATTAAAAATTGTCCATGTCACGTATAAATTTAGCTAATTTTGCGTTGAAAATAAGTTAAAAGTAGTAGAGAAGGAAGGATAGTTGTATAGATGGGCGGGGAAAAAAAGCGGAAATTCACATTATTCATCGAAATTCCACAATAACTAAAGCGTTTCTTCCATTTTGACTAGAATTATATAAACAATGTTGTGTAGAAAAGTTTCAGCTAACAATAAGTAGAAATAAGAGATGATACTCGATAATTCCGATGCGACTATGAGAGCTTCTTGGATAGACTAGAGCGCACGTTGCTGGTTGTTGCCGATTTGGTTACCGTTTTGGTTTTAGTTTTGGTCACCGTAACGTCATTATTGTTGTTATTGTTGTTGTTGCTGCTGCTCTTTAGTGTTGCTGTAACATTGCTGCTGCTGGCACTCAAGATGAGCGAACGTCTTGGCGGCATGCGTTCATTGACCGCATCCAAGCCCTTGGCCTCCTCAAATGAATGAATATGCGAGGCAGCCGAAAGACCTTGTAGTGCTGTAAGTTAGTTATTATTATAAAATAGTTTGTCTCTGCGAGCCAGGAACTTACCCTCCTGAAGTGAATCGCGTCCACCAGAGAGTGCTCCAACTGGCAAAGAGCCCGTTGGCGTAAGACCCTTTAATTGCAGCACGCTTTCCGATTCCTCTCTGGAAATTTAATAACAAGTAATATAATATGTTTAGAGTTATGACTTCGATTGTGTGTGGAATTTCGTGTGTCGTCAACAAATCGAAGTCGTTGTATCAAATTATGGGTTTCGCTTGCATTACCCACCTCAAAATGGAGAAAACACGCGACATTTTGCCAATAGCACGAATCTTATTCCGTATGATTTCTTTGCGCAGCGCCGACATCGAAGCTGTCGATTTCGAGAGAGAGAGAAAGAGATTTCACATTAAGTCTGGTTGAGTTCCACTTTAAGCAGCAGACGTTTTGGCTATATACAAAAAGCCGTCGCTAATAACAAAACGCTCAACATTTTTCATTCATTTATAAAGAGTCAGCAAAGCTCCCTTACTAAAGCTGATCAAGATGCAAAGCTCACTAAGCTCGCTGCAGCTGTTTACCGCGTGCAGTTACAGTTAGCTTTGCGTGTAACTGTAAAGCTAGCGATAACGGTAACTGTAGCAGCTGCTGGCTGCTAGAAGCCAGAAGTTGTTTGGCGGGCAAGGTGCGAAGGCAGAGCGCTGAGCTGAGCTGAGCTAACACTGGGCTTACCTGGCTTACTGGGCGTATTATTGTTATTGTTGTTTGCGTTCGCCGGCACGAGCACAATTTTCTTGCGCAGCTCTTTGTTTGTGTGCGTGTGTGTTGTTTGTGTGTTGTTTGTGGATTGTTTGTTTGTTTATATAGTAGTAATAAGTTGTTGTTGTTTATTATTTGTGTTGTGGATACATTTGGAAAATAGTTTTAATAGAAGATTAGTTGTTACATAGTAAATATGTACATATATTTATGTTGTAATTGGTTATCATAGCCTATATGTTGCTAACAACAACCAAAGCTCTACAACATTTAGATACGATCCACGGCACAATAGCTGTAATTTGACATCCACACTTACCTTCCTCAAGCTCATCGTCAGGCGCCGCCACAAGCTCATCATCCGAGCATATATTTAAGATATTGACTAGCATCTCAGTGACCTGCAAGATAAATGCAATTAAATTTCAAATACCTCATTCTTTAGGTACTTAGGTATATATGAAAGTTTTGAAAAGTTTATGAATTATTACTTAAACTTAATTGTGTATAACAATTAGGTCTGGAAGTTTTTATCCCATTCGACGTAAAGACGTAAGGGCATCATTATGCTAAATGAAACAGATTCATGACCACGTCAGTTCATAAAAACGTGAGTCAAATATAGAAATCATTTTGGCAGTTTTAGTGGTTCAGAATCATACTTTAATATTTTTCACTGCCATTAACGTTGTCTTCAAAATGAGATCACTAATCTCTTACATTTAATGAAGGCCCTTCCCGAAAAAGCCTTTTCAAATATATTTTAATAACAATAACATTTCGGATTTAATTAGCATGAATACACGAAGGTGTGAAGATTTGAAGATATGAAGATACGAAGGTATGAATATATGAATATAGAAAGATATGAAGATATAAAGATGCTTGACACCTTGAAAGAAGAAATGAAGATGTCAAGATATGAAGATATCAAGATATCATGATATGAAGATAGGAAGGTAGGAAGATACGAAGATATGAAGGTAGGAAGATACGAAGATATAAAAGTATGAATATGTGTATGAAGATAGGAAGGTATGAAGATATGAAGGTAAGCAGATACGAAGGTATAAAGATACGAAGGTATGAAGATATGATGATGTGATGATATGATAATATGATGATATGAAGATAAGCAGATACGAAGGTATGAAGATATGATGATAATATCATGATATGATGATATGATGATATGATGATATGATGATATGATGATATGATGATATGATGATATGATGATATGATGATATGATGATATGATGATATGATGATATGGTGATATAATGATATGATGATATGATGATATGATGATATGATGATATGATGATATGATGATATGATGATATGATGATATGATGATATGATGATATGATGATATGATGATATGATGATATGATGATATGATGATATGATGATATGATGATATGATGATATGATGATATGATGATATGATGATATGATGATATGATGATATGATGATATGATGATATGATGATATGATGATATGATGATATGATGATATGATGATATGATGATATGATGATATGATGATATGATGATATGATGATATGATGATATGATGATATGATGATATGATGATATGATGATATGATGATATGATGATATGATGATATGATGATATGATGATATGATGATATGATGATATGATGATATGATGATATGATGATATGATGATATGATGATATGATGATATGATGATATGATGATATGATGATATGATGATATGATGATATGATGATATGATGATATGATGATATGATGATATGATGATATGATGATATGATGATATGATGATATGATGATATGATGATATGATGATATGATGATATGATGATATGATGATATGATGATATGATGATATGATGATATGATGATATGATGATATGATGATATGATGATATGATGATATGATGATATGATGATATGATGATATGATGATATGATGATATGATGATATGATGATATGATGATATGATGATATGATGATATGATGATATGATGATATGATGATATGATGATATGATGATATGATGATATGATGATATGATGATATGATGATATGATGATATGATGATAGGATGATATGATGATAGGAATTTAGGATGATATGAAGGAATGAAGGCATGAAGAAAGGAAGATACCAAGGTATGTAGATATGAATAAACGAAGATATGAAGGTATGAAAACATCTATATTAGAAGATATGATGATATGAAGACATGAAAATTCGAAGACATGGGGACATATAGATATGAAGACATGGTGGTATGATGAATGGAGTTAAGAATTTGCTTGAAAGTCTAAATAAATCTGCTTTTGGATAAGAAGCTTAGCATCTACTAAAGTAAGTAAATTGTCAACCTTTTGCACTTACAAATAATCACAAATTATTATGAAAACCATATTCCTAAATGAAAACTCGTCTTTTTAGTTCGACGCCAAACGTTGAATGAATAGCATAACGTATTCATTGCGTCATATTTTTAGAAACAAAAATTTGAAAATCTGTAAATATTATTGAAAGTGTGCATAGTATAATATTATATGCACAATATACATATAATATTTTAATGAATGACATTAAATGTTTGCTAATTCGACTGTAATTTGTGGAGCTGATAGCAATCTTTACTCAGTATAATATGTATGAAAAATAGAAAGAAATGGAACTTAAGTTTTTTTTTTTTAACCGATGCATGATGTGCATCCAAACGCTAAAGAGAGATGAATTCAATATATTGTACTTACCTTCTCTCCCACAAATGGCAATGACCATGTGAAGACATCCATGAAGTTGGGCAACCAGTAGGGATGCGGCGAGCAGTTGAACTGTCTTATGTTCATCACGTTGTTCTCATATTTGAGCACAGCTGCCTTTTGTCAAATGTTTGGTTAGCCGTTGTCGTTGTCATTGACAAAGAGGCAAAGATACAAAATCATTGGATGAGATGTTAACCATTGAGGCGCGAAGTGGCGGTAAATATGAAAATTTTGAAGAAAAGGAAATATCGCAGTGCGCCGTATATGAAAATAGAAACGCAAATGCAGCAAATTTCATTTTAAAAATAGCAACGAAAAAAGTAGTAGAACAAAAAATTTCATAAACAAACATAGTGCACAACTTAGACAGCTGTGGGACACGCTGGCCATATACAAATACTCGTACCTTGTTGCTGTAAACATCCAAATAGTTGGGCGCCGAGAATATGGTGATGAGCGAGGGAAAGCCCGTCACTTGGTTCTTGCGGTACATGCGATAACTGTAAAAATGAACTCATTATTGAACATTGAAAATATGTACAAGCACTTTGTATGAACTTGCCCCGCATCCTGAGCCTCGTGAGCGCGCACTATGGAGAGCAGATTGTTCTTTTGCAAAAATTCACAGCAAGCGGCATAGCTAAAGAAGTACGAACAACCACGCACTGAATTATGCGAAAAGAACTCATTATTCTTCTCATTGCCAAAATCCTCCAAGGGATCCGACCAGAGCAAATCGCACATGGGACCATAGGCGGGCGGCTCTCTAAAACGATTCAGCTGCACGCCAAAAACACAAACAAACAAACAAACCAGAAAAGAAAAAATAATAATGATCTAGTATATAAGACGCTGTGCGCTTGTAAACATTTCAACGAGAGATTTGTGTGCCAATTTATTACCGTTTTGATGTCGTCAAGTGTGAAAATTTCTGGCGACAGACCGCCATGTATGCATAGAAACTGCTGGTTGAGCAGAGCGGCCAGAGGTAGACAGTCAAAGGCTTCCATGCAGGCGTCGTAAATACTTTCCGAATATTTAATGATGCCTAAAGGCAACAATGCAAATGTAATTAAGGCTGGCGAACATTGCAAAATAATTAAAAATCACACAGATGACTTACACTCCTGTTTGAAGGTGAAATACTCCGTAAGATGACGGCATTCATGATTGCCGCGCAGCAGCGATAATGTGGTGGGGTAGGTTATCTTCAAAGACCACAGATATAGGACGCACTGTGTGTGGGACAAGCGAGAGTATAACCGGAAATTTTCAAATTGTATAACACTTTGCATACCTCTATGCTAAAGTAGCCTCTGTCCACATAATCGCCCAGAAACAGATAACGCGTTGTGGCCGGTGGTCCACCCACTTCGAATAGCTTGACCAAATCAAAGAACTGACCATGTATATCACCACACACGGTTATGGGTGCCTCCACATCAATCATATTCTTCTCCTCACGCAGCAATTCGGCGCCCTCGTTAATAATGCGTAGCGCTACATTCTCCTCAATGCGACCTTCCAATAAAAAGTGCTGACGCAGTGCATCAAAGTTGGGCTTGCCGGTCTTGGGATCATCATAGACCTCTGACATCGTCAGCTTGTGTGTGGGCGGCAGCGGCACATCTACCAATGATCATAAGCAAATCTAATGTAAACACTGCGTATACGCAATATGCATGCTGCACTGCTCAGTTGCTCAGTAACTAGTTGCAGCGCAGATGTGGGTTAACGAGCTGCTGCAACCTATCAAACCTATTGCCAATAATTTGCTTGGCATTTGGTTGCCAGATTTATGAATACACAAAATATGCACCACATGTATTACGTACAGTGCATGAAAATTTTAAGCTAATTAAAAATTTCAAATGTGAATTGAGTATATGCGCGCATAAGTGAATATAAAAGTCGAAAAGTGTATCTGCGCGCACACAAAGATACACGTAATTTTTAATTGTCATACGTATGTGTGCGTGTGTGCTTTTGTGTGAAATTAAATATAAATTTTCAAACAATTAGCCCATAAAATGGCGTTCTATAGCACTTGAGCATTCTAATATCTGCCCAAAACTAATTAAGTCGATTTTTATTGGGAAATTTAGTGCACATGAAAACTGCTTTGCAACAATGTTTATGAAACAGCTAAAAATGATTTACTTGGCTATTAGGTTCCTTGAGCAAACAATGTGTGTATGAAGCTTTTTTATGGCGTGATTCTTGAGTAATCGTGACAATGCGCATAATTTGGGAATAACAAAACACTTGATCAATAATAGCGTATTTTTGTAGGTGTTTTTTCGTTGGCAGAAAGTTTGACCCACAAGTCGTTTTGGATATATTTGAGCTCAGACAAATTGAAAAAGCGGCAAAGTTGAAAAAAGTCATACCAATGAATCAACGTGCTTCAATTTTATCATTAAGTTGATAGATGTCATTCATTTTAAATAATGCTAACTAACTTTTGAGAAATATGTATGTGAGCTAAATGATGCTCTTAAAGTTATGAAAGAAAATAACGATGATTTGAGCTGCCTGTTTTTAAAAATCATAATCTACGTAAGATCTTTGGTACTTTATGCGTTGGCAGGCTGAATTTTGTTGTGCGTATGAAAAAAGTAGCTTCTGGAAGAAACTACATTTGGTATCAAGGAATAAAGAAGGGGTGCACGAACCCGAAAAAGAATCTATGAAACGCGCTGAAATTTATATTATCGAAATGGTTTTTTTGGCATATTTTTCAAAAAAATTATATTTTTAAAACTTCTTCCGAACCTAATGAAAGCTAAACTGGAAAAATGCAAATCGACTGCCTTGCTTAAGTTAATGAAGATTGGCAGAAATACTAAATAAATACTTGAATGTGATATTGGCGTTTTCACGTTGATAGAGTTACTTTAAACTAATGATAATCCCGCAGACGGATCCCAACTGTAAATTAAAATCCAAAAATTTTGTAAGATCTCTTTTTGATTTATATGAGCCACTGAACTGTGAGTCGCAAATACATATAAAAGAGTCATGTTCTTCCATAGCCCGCATGAAACAAACACCTGTCGGCTATATACATATATATACATGGAAACAGCCGAAGTACAGGCCGCTTTTGCAAGAGTAATGTTAATAGCAACTCATGGAATAAGAATACAAGGTAAGCTTACTCCGCCGACGTAGCATCTTTTTTTGAGGGCCTAAACGAGCGACATAGAGAGAGAGAGAGAGAGAGGCGCAGTGCACAGAAAAACAAAAGTGCATACACACTCACAGGCATCAAACAATACATACAACAAACAGGAAGCTCTTTGACGTTCGTAGCAGAATGAAAAATAAGATACCATTGCGAGGGACGAAGGCAGAATAAGCTTAACCAATACATGTAAAGACATCTCCATATAAAATACAGGAATTTTGTTTTTTAATTAATTTCATATGTAAAATATACGAATGAAACTTATATTCTGCACAACTTAAGAAAATTCCCTTTACAGTGATATAAGTTTCACCCATATTTGTTGCCGTATAGTTGGTGTAAAAGGGTGAACAAATCTTTTCGTAGCCTATTTAAATAATACATATATTAAAACTGCCAAAAATGATTTTATTATTAAGTTGATAAGCATAGTAAGTGGAAATGGAAACTGTTTTGCTTTAAATCTCTATTTTTAGGAACATAATTTGCTTTCTTAACAGCAATTGGTTAAAAAACAAAAGGTGAAAATTTTAATTTTAGCATTCTTAAAATTTTGTTAGGTGTTGTGAACTACAACTTTAAATGACGCAAAATGGCAAATTCGCATACATTTATATATAAATAATACATTTCTTTTTCTTCTTATCTATTGCATGACTTAACAGTTTACAACACCTCAATATACACTACCACATCGAGTAATAAGTCTGAATAAGATCGAAGCATTCTAATAAAGGTAAAATTATATTTATATATATATAACCTATAGACTCTTTGAACTAAACCTAAACGGTCGCTTTAACCATTGTAACATTAAATTTGTGCCCCGCCCAAGATATTAGGGGGCTGTTCATACATGACGTCACCAAATTTTTAAGATTTGTAACACCCTCCTAGTTTTGTACACGGATGGGTCATTGTCGAATGAAGGCACAGGACTGGGAGTCGCAGAATCGCGGACTCGCCTGTCAGAACCTCTAAGCGTTCACGCCAGCGTCTTCCATGCTGTAGCTTACACCAAAGGCCGATGTGCAGAAATATGTAGAGAAATAGAGCTACTATTGGATAGGCAGGCCATTATAAGAGCGGTTGCAGGAACTAGAATAAATTCCAAACTGGTTTGGGAAACCCGAGTCAAATTGGAACCTCTAGGAAGACGTAACAAACGTGCTAGCAAGCGACGATACTGCAAACGCTATAATAGGGCCAGAGCCCTACTTTGGCATTGGAAAGCAGAAGCAATGGCTTTGGGCATTACTAGAAACTTGGTATAGAATATCAACTGACTCATTGAAGTCTAAAAAAAAGCGTTATTAATATGCTGAGTTAAGTTTATAAACTTCCAAATTGTTTGCCTAAATGTCAAACACGAGCACCTAGTAAACCCTGTGGCTTTAAAGTTATAAGTTTAAACATAAAATGATCTATGAATGAATTTTAGTAGCATTCGTCATTTTCAATTCCGAAATAATAACTCGATTGACAGTGAAGATATAGCGATTTGAGTGGAACTAACTTTAAAATTCCGATGTTCGCGAAATTGTCAAGGTTTGAGGCAAAGAGCTTGAAAGTAATAGAGTGGAATCCTGGAAATTCAACATTTTTGTTGAAAAAAACCATTTTCAGCAAGGCGTACGTGTGTGATAGCTTGTGTTTATCTTTGTCAGACCGAATGGTCGCTTTTCAGCAAGTCGACTCAATAGGGGGTTTGCCTGAAATCTCTTTCAATCGAATTTCAACCAGAAGCAGTTTTTTGGCTGCCAGATATCTTTTTATACCGAATTTCCAGCAAAAACAATTCGTCAATGTATCAAGACTATCTTTGAGAACATAGAAAATCTAACAAGTAAACATGATCGACGGATTCTGTAAAAAATTTAAATCAAACATTAGGCAAATGGGTCAAGAGATTTCTGGCACAACCCTGAATGTAACGGCCAACGATTCCACTCTATGACACATGATAACACAGGCCAACATGGTTTAGTTGTATTAAAGTATTAAAGGTCTGAATAAATGACCTCAATTCGGCATTGAGCATATTCGCAGTTTGAGGGTATGAATGAGTGCGGTGCACAGAGTCTTGCTAGCTAGACATATTCAGTGTGTCTGCTATAAGTAATGCAGTGATTACATTCAGCTAAAGTAACAACGATTTAGGTTGCCTTTAAGAAAGAAGCATCCATGAATGCCGTCTTCTGCGTAAGCTCATTCATTTGGTCCTGTTCATTTTATTTTATGTCAAATTTGCTATATTCACTCAACTCAAGAGTGTCTCAGCATATGAGTACATTGACAGAGTTCGCTACTAGTAAATAACAACAAAAATTTTCACGACCATTTTGTATGAACAAGTTAATACGAAAGATAATTGGGTGTGAAAATTTTTGTTAAGTGAATGTAGCGCACTTTTCTGAGTTGCATCGAAAAGCTTTCCAAACAATTCGATTGTTATGACAGAAGTAATCAACGGTGTGCCAGACATCCCTTTGCCGATGTGCCAACTGTATCTTTCAATCGAATTTCAAGCAAGCACAAATACGTTGACTTTTGAAAGATTTTTTCATTTGCTTGCCAATGAAACTTAAAGAAAAAACGTCAAAAGATTTCTGGCACACTCCTAAATAGCTTTCGTGTGTTCGTGGTAAGTCATTATGTCGAGTCACGCGCCCCGCACTATTAGAGACACTCGGTCAAGGTCGTGTGTTCTGTGCGGGTTTGTGTCTTGGCTGTGCGGTGTAGTAATTGGCTTGGTTAGTCAAAGGTTAGTCAATGGTTTGTTGTTTAGTCATTGTACCATCCACCATGCGCTCCTTGGTCTTTGTGTAAACCATTTTTTGTTTGCTGCCAGTTGTTGATGTGGCGGAGGTTTCGGCTTTCGTTGTTGAGCTGGAGGAGGATGAGCCTGTGGATGATTTGTCCGTTTTGGACGATTTTCTCGTCAACGAACTACGCGTACTTGTGGACATTTTATAAATGTTTGCTTTTAATTATTATTTATTTAAGTTTTGTTTTTATGTGTCGCTGCGTCCGCTGAAATTCACAATTTAATTTGTTTTTCACTTTAGTTTTTTGTTGATTTTCAATTTTTTTTTTGTTTTAATATATAATTTTTATGAGCCGAAATTTTGTTTGTGTTTTGCACAATTTTTATGCTTTTTTGACTAGCTCAAGAATTTGGAAATTATTCGACTTCGCCTTCGCCTTTAGAAACACACAACACATGCACACTATACATACATCTATATATTTTAGGCAATAAATAAAACTTGTTGTTATATGTAGATACAATATATGATTTAATTTTTTTTTTTTTTTGTAAATTTATTTATATATTTTTAGCAAGCAATATAGACAGCGACAGGTTTTTAGGCACATATATCTGTTAGATATACTTTTTTATACACACTCGAAATTAATATAACTCAATTAAGATTCAAATTTTGTGCAATTATTTTGATATTTATTAACTTTTCATATTGCCAACATACACATCTACGCATACAATAACAATTTGCGTTTGTTGTACCGTAAAATCACTTGACACTTTGGCAATTTAATGCACTTGCAATGCCAATTGACCAAAATTAAGCACAATAATATATGTATAGATGTACAAAAAAATACGCACACTTAGACACTCGTCTAGTATTTGCCGAGCATGCAATTTTCTTGGTCACACTTTTTTTCACAGCTAATCCTTGGTGTTTTGCTTGCTGCTAAGACGCGCACGCAACGCATTTCCAAGTTCGCGCGTCGCGATTTTCCTCGTAACTGTTTAGGTGTTCAGGCCAACGAATTTTCGCAAACGTTTGCGAGCAGCCCAGAAGTCAAACGGCAAAACGCGAGCAGTTCACTCGCAGCGGCCAACATCAAAGACTCGAACCCGACGATGCGGCGCTTCTATCATAGATCGTCGTCGCACAATGGGACCGATTTGCTGATTTTGTAGTCAAAAATAAAAATCTTTCAAGCTTAGTAATTGATGTTTTTCTAAGGTTCATAGCTTGTGTCCATGATATGCACGATATATCAAATTTGTCCGTTTTCTCACACTCGATGTTTTTTTCACTATGGAACGAAGAAAAAAAAACCCCTAGCACTATCAATAGTATCAAAGCTTTTTGAATCGTTGGTACTCGCGTTACTATCGAATCTTTTTCATGAAACTCAAAGAGCATGAAAGTAGCAGAGTGGAAACCTTGGCCGTTAAATTGACTCGACTTACTGAAAAGCGACCATTCCAAAGACAGTGCATACTTGTTTTTTTGCCTACGAGTGAGTCGGTTTGACTGAGAAAACAACACAAGCAACATCACACGTACACTTTCTTGTAAATGGTTGCTTTACAGAAAAATTTTTGTCTTTTTAAGGTTCCAGGATTCCATTCTGTTACTTACATACTTCTTGATGGAACTATTCAAAATACCAAACAGCGTCGCTATCGCTGTATTGCAGATCCTAGAAGATTATCAATGAAAATTGTTTCCTGAGATCGACAGGAACGCAAAGCACTCTATTTCGCATGCGATACAGTGCGAGGAAATAAGATATTTTATTACTGAAATCTATACTTGAACTTATCATCGCTTCGCTTTCGTAACTTTTGAACTTTAATATTTTGAGACGTGGATTTGTGACTTATCTTATAAAACGCACAAACTTTAAAATACAATTTCAGAAAGTTACAAATTTCTATTCCGTAGATAATGTTGGACTGGAACACTTTATCAATGAGTCCACACTCCGATGGGCCGCTGCTTTTCAAATTAAGTCATCCTACACATACGAAATCTTTCTATTTAATTTATTTATTTTCGTTGGTACCAAAAATTCCAAAAATTTCAATATGTCATAAAAAAAATAATAAAAAATCCAACCATAGTAATCATTAATTGATAATTCCAAAAACTTCAAGATTTTTAGATTTTGCTTCTATCCAGCAATGGGTCTACTTAGCGAGGGCACACCACTTTCGTGGGAAGAAACTGAATCCTTAGCAGATTACGTGCGTGTGCATGGCATCACACAGTTTATAAATCATTATAACAAGCACAAAGATCGCCAGAGAGCCATATTCTTATGGGGCGATGAAGTCGAATATATAATTGTCAAATTCGACGATAAACAAAAGTTGGCACGCGTCGCTCTTAAAGCTGAGGAGTTGCTGGAGCAGCTAAATATAAAGGAACTCGGTGATGCGGACAATATCAAATCGCTGTGGCGTCCCGAATATGGTGCTTACATGATAGAGAGCTCACCAGGCAAACCCTTTGGCGGTCTAATGGCACACTTTAATCTGGTGGAGTCCAATATGCGCTATAGACGCGAAGAGGTTGCGAAACTACTGCAAAAAGATGAATGTCTTATGACCATTACAAACTTTCCCCGACTTGGCACACCCAATTTTACGTATCCTTTGTATCAGCCAAACCCTGACGATCCAATGAGCTCATCGGGTTCACTACACATTCCCGACGAGGCAATTTTTCAGGGACATCCACGTTACAAGACACTAACGCGCAATATACGCTTGCGGCGCGGCGAAAAGGTATACATCAAGCTTAAGGGTAAATAATAACACCAACTAATGTTTAAAACGACTAGTTTAGCTTGTGTGCTCAGTCTTTCAGGATATCAATACACAGCTGCCCGTCGAGGGCGCACCGCCCGGCGAACCTGATGCGTTGCTACTAGACGCCATGGGCTTTGGCATGGGCTGCTGCTGTTTACAGGCGACAATTCAGGCCTGCAACATTACAGAGGCGCGCTGTCTATACGATCAGCTGGCGCCACTATGCCCCATTATGCTGGCCTTGACCGCAGCATCACCCATTTTCCTTGGATATCTGACGGAATCAGATTGCCGCTGGAATGTAATAAGTGCATCGGTGGATTGTCGTAACGCGGAGGAACGCGGTTTGTTGCCATTGGAGCATAGCAGATATCGCATTGCCAAATCGCGGTATGACTCCATAGACGCATATATATCGCCAGAAGGCGCCATATACAATGATGTGCCAATAACCTATGATGAGCAGGATTATCAGAATCTTATTAAAGGCGGTGTTGATCATTTGCTGGCACAACATGTGGCACATCTGTTCATACGCGATCCACTTTGCCTGCTGAGCGAAAATGTGCATCAGGATGACGAGACGGACACGGATCATTTTGAAAATATACAATCCACCAATTGGCAGACAATGCGCTTCAAGCCGCCACCGTCAAACAGCACCATTGGCTGGCGTATCGAGTTCCGGCCTTGTGAGACACAAATCACTGACTTTGAAAATGCGGCATTTGTGTGCCTTGTGATGTTATTGACTCGTGTTGTATTGTCGTATCAGCTGAACTTTTTAATGCCGATCAGCAAAGTGGATGAAAATATGCAGACGGCGCAGAAGCGCGATGCCTGTCGGAAGGAGAAATTCTGGTTTCGCAAGTCGGTAAGACAGCCTACAGAATTTCCTGGCTGTTCCTTTAATGGACCTTGTCCGTTGTCCGTGGAAAATTGTCTAAATGGTAGCTATGAAAATGCTGAAAATGAACTTTTTCAACTGCTGACCATTGATGAGATTTTCAATGGCAAGGTGAGTTGTTCATTTAACGAAACAACAAAACGCAATTTAAGAACTCATTTAATCTTCAGGCTAACGTGTTCCTCGGTCTGGTTCCGCTTATACGCAGCTATCTGCAGGCCATGGATTTGGATACGGATACGCATTGCACAATTGATCAGTATCTACATTTTATACAGAAACGCGCTGCCGGCGAGCTGCTTACACCAGCCACTTGGATACGCGAGCAGGTTATGAATCATCCAGAGTACAAGTAAGTAGAAGTACATAAAAACGTCAAGTTCGGTTCCGTTGACATCCAATGGCTTAGAGAGTTAAGAGTTTGGTGTTATATGAAAAAACAACCTGCATTGTCAAGGCGATATTTTAGAAGATGACTTCTAAAAGTAGGCGACCTGCGTTTGTAGCTCCGAAGAAGAACTTTACAGCTACGTCTTTGGTACTCACTAATACTTCAGTGGATGCTAATGAAATAGACTAATGATGGCGCAGAGTTATAAACGCAGGTCGGAAACGAACGGGACTCATCTCGTAAGTAGCTTGAAATGAGAAAAGTCCTGAGGTTTTCTCTTGTTTTCAGAAAAGATTCTATGGTCACTGAACGCATAAACTACGACCTACTTAAGCGCATGCAATCCATACAGGAGGGCAAGCATATAGAAACAGCTTTGCTGGGTCAAAATCACCATTCCAAGACGAATGACTCCATACCGCTAGCGTTGAAAAAACAGCTGGGCGAAAATGGTTCCTGCGATGACAAAAAGGCAACGATGCTGAGCGTGCATGCACCCGAGTGGATAACGTATGTCAGTAAGACAAACGTGGGAGCCAGCAGACACAACTACAGCCGTAATGCTGAATGATTGAAGGGAAATGATCATACAGTTCCAGTAGCTGATTATAATGAATTATCAAGTAAATGATAATTGATTGATTGATTATGTTGCTGTTATTGATTTCTTCGAAAAGTTCTAGTTCTACTGTAAATCGCAAAAAACCACTCGCATAAGCGTTAGCATGCAATAAAGTATAGAATCAAGCAATGAAAACAAGGTTGCTCTACTCTGGCTTAAGAACTAGCTTAAGCATAACACTATTCGGTCCAATTTTTGTCCACTCTTTCGTGAACTTCGTGCAATAACTCACCGATAACAAGTGTTATGTTCGCCTCTAACTGCTCAATCGTCTGTATAAACTAATGCCTTCTCATGATCCCAAGAAAAAAGTCCAATGGTGTGATATCGCATGAGCGAGATGGCCAAACGAAGTATCCATTTTTCGACACTATTCGACCATCAAACTTTTGCTTTAATATATAGATTGTTGAAAACAAAATTCCTCTAAATCATGAATGGCATCATTTGGAAGGAGCCAACTATCCAAAATCTCACAATAACGATCACCATTTACTGTAATGTTGGCTACGGCTTTATCTTTAAAAAACTAAGGGCCGATGATCCCAGCGGCATTGTATTCACTCTTTTAACTTTTATTGTTGAAATATGTTTTATCATGCAGATTAAAATGTTTGCGAAGCAAATGCATTCTCACTTCGTCGAGTATGTTGACCATTAATTGGACGTAAAGTGCGAAAAGGGTTGCTTAACCGATCGCCTATTTTCATACCAAATACCATATTTGAAGTCGTTTTACAAGCAAAAGATGATTCAAGATGAATTTGTCAAAATAATACTGAATACAAATAAACAAAAATGAAGGACTTGCAATTTCTATATGTCACATATACTTAAAAAAAAACACCCTTTAATTATGAAAAATGTTTTTTTTTATTGTTTGCTTTCTGTAGGAAACTAAACGTTTTGAAAAGCACATCTCTCCGATTTCACTTTGTTGATTTAAATTGTAGCATCTCTTGGGTGTACAGTTATAAACAATGTATACTCAATTAGGTACAGTCATCGTTGAGCGACCATTCTTAAAATTTTCTGAGAGTATTAAATAGCGAAAGAGAAGAGAAGAGGGAGGCTCAAATTACTCTCGTTGCTGAAAAAAACCTACTCATAAGGTTGTTAACATAATCTCATATAGAGATAACATAAGAGAATGAAAAATAAGGAAGCTGCGCTGCTTACGTCGATGACAGTACCATATAGACATTGATTATAACTAAAGCTGCATAATTCAACCTACTTCAGGTTTTACTTTTTCACAAAAAAGTATTGCGATTGGCCAAAATACTAAAATCTCTAATTCTATGATTTTCGACGATAACAGCACATCTGTCAACTTTTCCGTCGTTTGGCGATGTTTTTGTGTTCGTGAGTTGTCGTTGTCGATGTAGTGTGTTTATCCAACAATTTTGTTAATTTCCACTATAGCAAGTATATGTGTTGGGTAGGTCCTCAAAGGGTTTCCTATTGAATTTGATCACTCTAGCCGTCTAATTTCCACTATAGCAAGTATATGTGTTGGTTAGGTCCTCAAAGAGTTTCCTATTGAATTTGATCACTCTAGCCGCTATGGTTGGGTCGCCAGACAATTTAAAGTAAATAACTTAAAATTTTTATTTTTTTAAATTTGTCAACGCTGATTTAAAGTGGTTAGCAACTGTTTATTATTTTTGTGTAGATCCAATACATGTGCTTACAAATATTTATAGATTTGCCACAAATAGATTTTAAGTGTTTTTTGCAAAATTTCTTCCATTGTGCGACGGCCTTTGCCCATTGGCCCTTGACTGCCCACTGTTATAAATAAATAAAACACTCGCGAGTGGCGCTGCGTAAGGCTGCTCTGGTTGTTGTCTTGGCTAAGTGTCGCTCAACGCTTTAATGCGTAGCACACATTCAACCGTTTATTTATTGGGTTAATGTGACACGAAGACAATTTCAACGGTAAAGTCAATAGTTGAAAGCGCTCTCTCTTTCGCTCTGCGCTCTCTTAATGTTTTTCAACTTGACCATGAGCGTTCGTGTGTGTGCGCGCTATGTTTTTATTTGGGCGCCAAAAGGTGGGTGTCGCTATAATTATAGTCTTGAGTTTGTGCGCGCCTCGTGCAAAAATTGTATACCCTAACATTGAAGTGTGCGTATGGACAGTTGCAAAGCTTTTGGCAGTTTCTTAAAGCAACAGCAGTCTACTCTATAGTTTAGTTGCAGTGTATGTTTATTTTTTGAGCAATTTCATGGCTGTGTGAGCGACAACTTGCGCTGAGAAAGCGTGGCAACATTTTAATAGATCAATTTGAGTGTGTGTGTGTGTGTGTGTGTGTATGTTGCTTCTATGCTAGAGGCCAGTGTCGTCTTATACATAGTTGTGCCTTTTTTTGACGGTCAATTGAAACATATATATCTATGTATGTATGTAGTATATGTAGATATAGCATGTATTTTGAATGAAATTCTTGCACGCTCTATTTGGGCTGTCTGCTTAAGTATGTGTGAGTGCTGACAATAATTATTGTGATTTTTCTCTTGGTACAGCTTAATTTTAGAAATAAAAGTTCTTTTATATATATCACATATATATTAATTAAATTTAATCAAAGCTGCTTGGACTTGCTTATATCTGCATCTGCTTCGCACAACCCACACACAGAAAATGTTGTGCATTAAGACAAAGGCAAGTCACACGACCAAACAAATTGCCTCGCATCGTATACTTAATGCTTTATTTTTCAATTCTTTTTTTTTTTTTTTTTTTTGATATATTAGAAACAAACACTTTCTGGTGCTAACTGCCTGAGGGTTAAGCGGGAGCGTCTCATGCTTTTGCCATCATCATCATCATCTGTTCGTTTGGCAACGCGCTGACAGCATTGTGGCACTGTGTCCCGCTTCCCTTTTCTATATATAGTCCAGAATTTGGCATTATTTTTATTGTTAAATGGGACTGCGCGTAGAGCGGGCGCAGTAAGAGACTCGATTTTTGGCAGCATTTTCAAATGCCAGTTCTTTTTATATATATCTCTTTATAAAAATAAGCTCTAAAATGTATTTTTGATGACAAAATGAATATATTTGGCAACAATGAATAAAGCGTAATTACGAGGCGCCCTTATATAATATAAATAAAAGTATGTATAGAAGGGCGACCCTGATCAAAAATAACAAATTGAAACTACTACATATAAATACAGTAGAGATCAAATAGAAATGCTTACAAATCACAGTATCTCTGAACATTTAAATCGTACTATATACGCACCGTGAGTAATCTGTGTCTTTTACTCTAAAGGAGTCATGTTTCAAGCACGAAATAATGTTTCAAAAATTGCATAAAAACAATTGATAAATAAGCAAAATGATGAAATAAATTATTAATTAAAAAAAAATATAGTGCCAAAAACCGGCTTAAATTATTAATTTTTGTAACATTTTTTTGGGATTATGCTTGCAGCAACATGCTTTGGATAATTTTGAAATATCCGTACTTTTAAAGCATTTTTAAAAAAAATTTATTTATTTTCTTTATATTTTTGAGCTTTATTGTTTGTTCAATGCAACGCCACTTTTTCTTCAAACCTTAATGACTTGAAAAAAAATTAAGTGATTTAATTTAATTACACTATACAACAACAAAAAAATACATAATTAAAGATTATATTACGAAAAAATCTTCTTATTTGACTATATTTGAGAGTGTTGGAAACCTAATGCGTAAGCATTTGATAAATGGAATTTTTAAGAAAATTCAAATTAAACCGTCTAGAGATTACTGACACACTCCGGGCTGACTTTACTTGAAACTTTCAGAAAATATTTTCGAATCACTTTAAATCGGTCTATTGTTTTGATTATGATATGAATCAGTTTCAAACTTGTTGGTATTAATCACTGAATACTAAAACAAGGAACGCGCATTCTGCTGCTCACACACTGTTCGCTTGCCAAATGTTCATTCTGCTGCGATTGTCAAAGAGGCAAATTGTGCTTGTCTTATTTGCTTGTGATTTAGTATTTATTGCTTGATTTGAGCCTTTCTCTCTCGCTCTCTTAGGCTCTCAACAAAATTTGGCAATCGCGCCGGCAGCATGCGATCCATGATATTAATGTTACACACAGCAAATTTCCAACTCTTTGCCAGTGTAAAGTAGAAAAATGTTACTGTTATACAAACGAAATAATGTTAAGTGAAGCTCAATGTAGAATAACATAAATTAGGCATAACGTTCTCTTAAGCAAATCACAACATTATGTTAAGTTAACATGTACAAATGTTAGCAGCATAAGCACATAAAAGGCCACTGTAAGCTGGTGTCTCGCTCTTAAACTTGACGCGGTCACAAAATGCACACATAAACTAAGAGTAAATGAATTTGACTGATTTGCAACTCTTTAAGTAAGCGCAAGGAACAACTGCAAGCTTAGTAATGAAAAAAATTTGACGCAGACAGTGGAATACCCTGTACCCTTTTTTTTCCCAATAAGCACTAAATCCAGCATACGGTGAAATGGGAACGAAAGTATTTTCTTGTATGTCTTTTTTACAAGTTTTATAGGCGACTGAAAGCATTTTCCTATTGGAAAGTTCCAATTGACAAGTTTTCCTATTGGGAAGTGGGGCCAAAATTAGCATATTTTTGACTATAACTTTTGATGTATTTACCCGATCGCGATCATTTTTGGAACATAGATGCACATTAACACGACGCTCACCTCTGTCAAGTTTCGAGATGATAGATTGAACGGAGCGGCTGTACACCCGACAAAAATGTCACAGGGGCTGGGGACAAGATATCGATATCGAGATTTGACAAACTTCATCTTTTCGGTGTAAATGCGCATCTTTTGGTAAATTTTTGTGCCTCTACCTTTTATAGTGTCTGATATCTTGACGTTCATACGGAAGGAAAGACAGACACACAGACGGCCATGTCTATATCGACTAGACTATTGCTCCTAACATTTTTGCGCATGGAAAATATGGTCTGGCACGCCTCCTTCTGCCTGTTACATACATTGCACATACCTATAATAGCCTTTTACACTTTGTGTTCAGGGTATAAAAAAGAGATTCATTTATGCTTCTGCCGAAAAACTTTCAGATTTATATGCTATGAAATGTAGCTCATTTGTGTAGACCTACTGTTCGTTTCCTATAGCATTTAGATGGGCACCTGATCAGCGTCTTTAACCAGGCGGCACTTGAAACAATCTGTATGTAATTAATTAAAACACGCGCTAAATTGATTAGACAATGTTTTGTTGCTGTGCCTGTATGTGTGCCAAGAAAATAAGAACCGAAATTAGCAACTCATTTCATTTGTTTGTTTACACAAACACATGCAGACACTCGATGTTATATTGTACGATAGTCTTTGTAAGACTTTGGCATCTTGACTATTTCTGAAATTTTAGCCAAAAATTCGCATTGAGTCAAGTCAAGCGCATATCATTGTTGACACTTGTACATTCATTTTGGCATGCTTTCAGTTCAAATATAATTTGATTTATTTTTAAAAACAGCGTGTTTGAGTGCCAGCTACAAAACGCAACAACTAAACAGCAAACCAAAAATAGTACTAGTCTTTTTTTGGTTTTTTTTTTTAAAACAACAGCATTTTTTTTTAGGGTGATTCAATTTGTTTCCTTTTGGCCTCACTGTGCTGTCTGTCCATAAACAAAAGTGCCAAGAGAAACAAACACAAAAAAAAGAATAAAAAAGAAAATGGACAGCGGAAAAATAAGTGTGAGAAGAAAATAATATTGACACGTAGGGAAAACATTTCATTCATTGTTTGAACTTTTGTTTTTTGCCTACGTAGCAAATTGTTTAATTTTTCACGCATTTGTTGTTGTTTTTCCCCGCTTTTCTTCTATATAAACAATGGGCTTGGGCTATTTTTGACATTGCAGAGCGTTAAGTGCTGCTGGGCAAGATTACCTATAATAATGGTGATAATGATATACCAAGAAGCATGACCAGCATCATTAAACATCAAATTAAATGGAAATATAAAAACACAAATTTATATTAATATTTCTGTGTTTCATAAAAATGTATTTTTTTAATATACTCTTCTTAGAAAAGTTTGGTTTCCTATAAAACGGACTTCCTTTTAGATCTGAAATGAGTTCTTACGCTCGGTTGGTGTACCTAACAGAGCAAGAAAGTTGCAAGTTTGTTTTTGAGTGTTGTTTTCGAGCGATAAGAACAGCTTGCAAACTTGTTAGTGCCATATTCTGTATGTAGATATAAGAAACAAATAGAAATCTTGAACTTTGTGCACAACTTCTATCGTAAGGGTCTTATACCGAAAAGAAAATGTGTTTTCAGCTGACCTCAAAACATTTCAAGCCCATCCCATATGTACTAGTGTTAGCCTAGTCGTCGACATTCCACAACTCAATAAACGTTCTCATAACAGCTCTTTATGAAGACGAGAGAAGAAAACACGAAATAGTGTTGAGAAGTTTGTTGTTGTTTTTCTTACGTATACAGTACATTTGTTACTTCAAATGAATTTTTACCCGTCTTAAAAGCAACGTATGCAGGTAAAACGTATATTCGGCAAACCGCAATCATTTTATCTTTCGAATGGTATAGGTTTCACCTAAAAAAGTTGCGTCACTGAGAAGCAATCGGTACCACAGTGAAATTTTTGCTTACTTAATACATACAGTTGTTGTATATGTATCTTTTTTAATCCAAAATTTGTTCGAGTGTTTTTTGCGTTTTTCTCAGGGTGCAAAGACCTGCCTGAAAGTGATTTTGGAAACAGGCCCAAAAGTTGCGTCAGTTATATTTAGCTGAATTTGTACAAATATTCGTTTCAAACAAGTTAGGACCGGCAAAAAAGAAATCATTGTTGTCCTGAAATCGCATTTTGTGCACTCAGCGATGCGTACCACGTTAATTGGTCATATTGTGCCTTATGCTGAACTTGAGTTGTGACAAAGCCTTGTGCAACAGAATTCCAACGCCAGTACATATATCCATTGCGGTCGTGGCCTTGGAGAAATGCATCGTAGAGGAAAGGGCGGCAATCTTGATTGTCTCAGAAAGTCAAACGGCTATCAGCAATTAGCAGTCGACAACAAGGTCACTCTTTGCTGGGTTTTTTGGGCCCAAGGGCATTGTAGGCCACAAATTTGCTGTTGAGCTTAAAAAAACTGTTTCCCCCGTGGGTTCTTTGAGGTTACTAGCTGTATGAGCCTTTGAACTCTACTCTCTATTTAGTCAATAGTGCAAATTCGTCTATATTTCTTTTAATAGCTGTAATTTTTGCCTAAAGTTCTAAGTTTCTTATTATTTCAAGTTTTTTGAATTATATTTCTTATTTTATTAGGGAACAAAACAAGTCTGAAAATAGACAATATTATTGTATATTAATTAGTGTTATATATTTTGGTAAATTTTAATTGATAAACGTCTACAATTAATTCAAACAATTGCCGTTTAAGTAAAATAGTTTAAGCTTTTGACGTATGCGTTATAATGAAAAAGCTTTCGCACCAGCTTAGCATGGACATCAACCAGCTGGTGCTACTTTTTGCTAAGTTGCTGTTAAACAAACTGTTATACATTGCAGCTGCTCAGCACGGTTATGCTTACAGTAAGCGTTACCGTTTTATGTGCTATTATGTTAGCGTTCTGCTAAGTTGCTGTTAAACAAACTGTTATATATTGCAGCTGCTAAGCACTGTTATGCTTACAGTAAGCGTTACCGTTTTATGTGCTATTATGTTAGCGTGTGCGTCGTTTGCTTTCTGCTAACTTGCTGTTAAACAAACTGTTATATATTGCAGCTGCTCAGCCCTGTTATGCTTACAGTAAGCGTTACCGTTTTATGTGCTATTATATTTGCGTGTGTGTGTGTGTGTGTCCGCCATTTTACAAATTGATAAACTTACAGTTATCATTGTTTATGTATTTATTCGTCCCTTACAACAAGTTATGGCATTTTTTCATATTTGGTTGTTGCTTTTTTTACAGCTGCCAAACATTTTCTAAAAAAAAAAAAACAGTTTATGTTTTGGTTATTGTTTGTTTGGGATTTGGCGGACAACTTGGTAAAAGATCTAAAAAAAGCCGCAAATATGAAAAGGCAGCAAAAATTTGTTGAATTGATTTATTGACTTACTTATTTAGACGCTCGACGCTCGTAGATAAAAGCTGATGCTGCCCTTGTTGCTGTTGTTTGCTTTTTATGACCTCTCGGTATACATTTTATAATGTGAAAGCAAACCTTTTTCTTGATTTTCAGAAGTTTTCTTTGTTTTCTTGTTGTCAGCTAGGCAGCAAAAACAGAGCCCCAAGCAAATATTTAGTTTTCATTTATGCGTTATTTTCTGCTTCTTTTTTTTTTTCAACCAGCTGGCTGCCTTTTAAGCCAATTTGAAATTAACTCGATTTGCGGCACAGCAAAACTCACCTAATTGAAATGCATTGAGGGCGAACTTCAAATGCTCCTTAAAGCATGCTAGCTTGTTTTTTGTTTGTTTGTATTTTTTAGAATCAAAGCGCTTATTGATGATAGCTTTGATTGTTTTTGGCTTTTAATATGCCGAGCACGTTAACGCTTTAATTTGCACACACATGGTTATGGAATATTTGGCTTATTTCCGCTAGATTTGCTTGGCATAGGCTGCGAATTGCCGTTAAAGCGTTCAACTCACGTAAATGTGTTTTTCATTTTCCAATCATAACATTCACGTGTCTGTACTGTCAATGACAACCTGGCCTAAAGCCTTTCCGTTTCTCACATACAAGCAGCCGGCATTTTTATAACAATAAGCCAAATTGAATTAACATATTTGCTGTGAAAATGAAAATTATGAGGCGCCAGCACAAAAAAAAAAAGAAAAGCTATTGTGTTTGCTGCTGGCAAGTAAACTGTTGAAGGCAAGGCGATAAAATTCGCCTGCAGCCATTTCAATTATATGTCGAAAGCCAAAATGTTTCGCAAAGCGAGTAAAAACTGTCGGCAAGCTTTAAGTGGCAACAATTGGCTGCTGCAATATGCTGCTCTCGAAAAAAAGTTAATTAAAAGCGCAATCAAGCAGCGCCAACGTTGGCGACAGCAACATTTTTCCTGATGGCCGCCCATAGGAGAAAGTCAGGACTTGTGTGAAAGCTATTGCCACATGTGCATGTAAGCTGCTGCACTCACACATATATAGCTTAAGTTTTAGCTCACACACACACACACATACATGCAACATATTTGTGGCATGCCACACTTTAGGCAGGTTTCCTTTTTTTCCATTGCAAATGCTTCTTCAAATGAGCACAAATGGCTGCAATTATAGGCGCTATAAATTATAAACGAAGACGCCAGAAATACGTAGATGCCTTGTTGAGACGAGAGTGGGTACGATTAATGTAGAAACTGATGGAACACTAGAGAAGTGCTTTTAATTGATTTCCTGCCTTGTGTTTTGTGTCTTTGAATTCAATATAATGACACACACTGCGTATACTTGTTGTGTGCTTTCGGAGCGTGTGCACCAGGGCTGGCTCGAGGCTTTGGTTCACTGAGCGTTTACTTTGCTTCACGTACGACACAGCTACTTTGCTCTTCATAACAACAATCGAAGAATCCTTTAAACTTTAAGCATAACAATCGAGTTATGTGCAAGAAGAAAGAGGCGTGACAGATCAGGGACGCCATATCCTACTTTGGACCCTTTGCACTCTCAATTTCAGTGGTTAAGAAGTAGTATAATGAATTCCGTTGTGTTCGTAATGACACCGAATGTTAAGGTCGCCCAAAGGAAGTGCTCACACCACACATACAATTCTATTGAATGATATTCGACCGGAGTAAAAGAGTGAGTCAGTTGGCTGAGGTTGTAAGCATCGCAACTTAGAGGGTACTAAGCGCATTTAGATCCTAGGCTAGGTCATGTTGTGCGTATGGATGAAGAAGCTTCTGCGAGAAAGTTCTTGAATGCGAGTGTCCAAGGAAACCGACCAAAGGGCAAACCATGTCTCCGTTGGAAGGACCAGGTAGACGGTACACTAGCTATCCTTGGTTTCAGTAGTTGGAGAAGGCGCACTCAAAGCAGGGACGACTGGAGGAGCGCGTATGCATGAAGAAGCTCCTGCGAGAAAGGTCTTGAATGCGAGTATCCACCTTTGGTATCACTAGTTGGAGAAGGCGCGCTCAAAGCAGAGACGCTGGAGGAGCGCTTGTCACCGTGAAACGATAACGGGTTGTTATGGCCAGTTAAGTAAGTAAGCTAGTTATAATCAGTCATATTTTTTGTGTCATGAAACAATTTACAATTAGTTTGCTTACCTGCAAAAATGCCAAAATTATTGCAATATATAAAGTTTAATTGAATACTCGCAGCCGCTTGCCCCTTGCCTCATGCCTCTTACCCCCCTTGACGCTTGCGGTTGTTGAGCTGTCAACACTTCAATTAATTAGTCATTAGAGTTTTCAAATTGCTTTTATTGCTGCTGTGCGTCATAATATGCCCCTTCTTGTCAACAGACAGTTTGTTGATTTAACGCGATTGATATTTGCGGTTACAGGGTGTACCTTTGTGTATGAATGTTTGCGTGGGCGTAAAGCTCATCGTAATGCCAAATAAATCATTTAAGTGTTATAGCAGCGAGTAACTAACAAAATAGTAGGACATGGCTTAATTAGCTGCAAGATTTGGCACGTTTTAAGCCGCTTTGCTTAGAAAGATACATACAGAGCGGGTAATTGCGAACTATGACCTCAGGCCGTTGCGCAGGCAATTAAACGCCCACGACCACGCCCAGGCTGTGCCTTTGACACTAAACAAACATTGCGCAATATGCGAGCTCGTGCCGAGTCGAGAGGTTTTAAAATTTTTGATTTAATTTCGTCTTGCGGCGCCACAGGCCCAAAGAGGCTCCGGGAAACCCAGATATAGAGAGAGAGAGAGAGAGGGCGGAGGGAGAGATTAGACAGCTTTGCTGTAGCCAATTAAATGTAATTTAAAAACGCGTAATATCAATTTTATTACAAGTGTTGCAGCGAGGGCAATTAAATTTCAAGAAAATCTACAATTTATTTGTGGCTAACTGCGAAACGTTGTTAGCTGTAATCTATTAGCTTGTAAATTATATTTATTATTAAATCCCTTTAACAGGTAGCCAGATGGATGTCTGAGCAAGGCTGCGGATGAACCAATTGCTTGAGCTGGAGCTGCTCTTGTGGGTGGCTTTGGAGCAAACGAATATTTTATCACTCGTTTTACAATTTGTGAGTGTGTGTGAGTTCACTGAGAACTTCTTCAGCAACAGCTGCAGATGAAAATTGCAAATGAAATTTAGCTCAACTCAAGTGAAGGGCAAGCAAGCAATTGGTGGAGTGCTTCAGCTCTAAGCTGCTGGCAAAAGTAGTGCACAAATCAATGTTAAGTGCATGTAACTCATACACTCACACACACACACACACACACAAACACACACACACACATTGCATAAGGTTCTGGACTTGTAAGTGTCAAAGTTGCATGTTATTGCATCAACATTATTTCCGTTTCGACTTTCCGTGCGTCTCCGACTTTCCGTGCCATAAAAGTGTCAAACGCAAGCTGTGCATGGCAATGTCTTAACCTTTCTCTCACTCTGACACTGTTCCCCCCTCACTCAGTATTTCTGTGCATGTGTGTGTAACCCCCCTATAAAATTTGTTATCGTTGTAGCAAAAACTTTTGCTTGCAATTTAAACTGATTAATTGCATTTCAAACGGTCGATGTTCGAGGTTCTAGAAGTTAGGGTTTTGGGGTTTGCGGTTGGTCTGCCTGGACAAACAAGCAAATTCATTAGTATCAGGCAACTTTAAACAAAAACACATTATAAGCAAGTGAATAGAGCAAGTGAAATGGCTAAAAGCGAAGAATCACAACTATGAGATACTCTTTCCCTCCCTCCAGGTTTGTTTCCTTCGAGTCAAGTTTTCAACACAGCTTTATTTAAAAAAATTGCCTAAAATAATACTTGTTGGAAATTTCTTGATTATCAAGAACGACTTTGTAAATTAATCACATAAAATATCCATATTTTATATTATATGAAACGTTTAAGATTACTTTTTTTTGAAAAAAAACATGATGTTACGACGAACGGTTTAGTGAAACATAAGTTGGATTGTTCTACTTCATAATGCTTGGGATAAGAATGATTTATGTAAACAAAAGGGAGAGAAATGGAAACGGAAAGAGGAGGGGGAGAAAGACAAATATAAAGAGGAAGAAGACCTGGATGGGATGTGGAAAGGGAACAGGAAAGGAAAGATGAAGTAAGTATAGGCAGTCGTACTATTGAAAGCCTTTCGCAGAGAGATTTGGTAGATGGATTAGAAGAGCATGACATATACTTTTATGCAAACTTCTCAACAAACCTTACCAACATGCGCAGTTGGTCTTAGTATGAAGATGAGCAAGGCGCAGAGAAAAAGGAATAGGAATGGAAATGGGAATAGGTATAGGAATAGATATAGAAATAGGAATAGAAATCAAAATAGGAATAGATAGAGAAACCGGAATAGGAATATACATAGAAATAGACATAGAAATAGGAATGGAAATAGGTACAGGAAAATAAATAGGAATAAGAATAGGAATAAAAATAGGAATAGATATTTATATAAATATAGAAATAGGAATTGAAATTGGAATAAGAATTAGAATATAGTCTACCTTGAGAGTGGCAAATGGGTGGTGCAGTATCAAAAAAAAGAGTGTAATGATACATTTTTGTACTATATAGATACATATACAATTCCGATCAAAGCCAATTTGCCGACCTATTTGAAATATATTTCGAAATTAGCCGGCATAATGTTTATAAAGTGCCGCAATTGATATAAAGGAAAGTAGTTTTAGATTATGAATCATTCACCCGAATTACATACCGTCCAATTTTAGATTCCATAACAATGTCTTGTGGCAAAAAATTTTAAATTTATAATTTCTTTTTGTGGGAAAATATTTGAACCGAAATCACTTTTGGTGGATATCAACGCGGAATACTTAACTATACTTGAAGTATTTTATCATCATTGTATTCTAATATATTTATTTTTCGTGAGAAAAACAGTTATACGGGGGTAACTCTGAAATCCATTCAAATCAAATTCAAGCTCTAGTTTTCTGTCAAGAGTTTTTGTCAAAATTACCTTTGAAGAAAATATGCTAAACAAAATCAATGAATGGAATGAAAAGAGTATTGGTTTTCGGAGTATTCTGTTTTACAAAATCTCTCTCATCTCTAAAATATTGCCGTTCACTGTTGGCAGCCATAACATCAAACATGGCAACTCACTGTAAATATTATTTCAAAGTTGAATTGATTAATGACTTGTTTTTTATGATGAAACATAATTCAAGTTACTTTTTTGAACCTCAATTTGTCATATAGTGAATATGCATTTTGAATTCAGTGCTGCAGGTCGGCAGCGCTGTCAGAAAATCAGCTGGTCAATCAAAGAGCTCAAAAACACTGAAAGAAGAAGAATTCGTTTAAAAAAGCAGAAAATTGTCGGCAATAGGTAGGTTGAATGCTGGTTTCTGAAGCGAAATATACAAAATGGCCCCTAGAAACATCAATAATCTCCACTTACGGGTAAAGTAAACGCCTTGATACCCTAGACTTCCCAAGACCTCATCTAGACGATGGTTTTCGCGTGTTTTCGACTCAATTTTTTTATAGCCAATTTTAAATTCATCTCTTTTGAATTATTACCAATCTGTATTACTTATAAAGCAGCCACAAAAGTTTCAATTTTGCAAAAAATCCATAACAATAATTAAAACATTTAGGAACTAGTTGATTATGTATTTTCCGAGCTATTTACTCAAACCAACCTTAGTGTTTAGTGTTTTATCATACATTACCCTTATAAGCACTTTTTGGCTACACTGCATTAAAAATATTGTAGCAGAGTGTAGTGAAGTGTAATGGCTTCGACTTCCATCGAAGTCAGTCGTAAACTTTTTCAATTTTGTATGAGTTCTCCACAGAAAATGAGCTTAACCAATAACGTCGCCGTCTGCATACAGCAGCAGGCCAAGCTGTAGCAGAAACATTGGGCAAGTACGGGTTAAGCATGAGGATGAGGAAATCCAACTGAAATGGAACTTTTGCCACTAGTTCTCGCTCTACATTGAAACATTTTTATGCGCAATGCGTGCTCTGGCTGCATGAAAAGCGAATCGCAAATCGAAGATGAAGTAGCCGACCAAACATGGGGCAGACTTTTGTAACAACTACAACTAGTTTTTGGCTCACACTGTGCAAAATCAACAAGCCAAACTCAATTGACCTAGTCCAAGTATTACCAACCTAACTGCCACTGCACAAGAGTTTGTCTTTGGGGATACATATGCATACAGATATGTACATACAAAGATACCCTTCCCTGTACGCCCACACGCTTTGCTCGTGCAGCACTTTGATGGAAAAAGTTTAATAGCTTTCGACAATAAAACTTCAACTATTATACTACTGAATGCAAACTCCCGGTTTCATGAGGCGAGTAAGATGGAAGCAAAAGGCGCCTAATAGAGACACAGAGCGCATATGCCTAAAGGCCATGCCGGCAGTTGGCTGTATTGTACTTTATTGATAGGTACAAAGCCGAACCAATAGACAGGAAAGCCCAAGCCAGGCCAAGACTCTGCATTACCATTACCATGCGTTTTAACCACTCTCATACCCGCAACTTTTGGCTATGCCTAGCGGCTTTTTTGGGTTTTATTACGCGTTGCCTCATTGCCAACCAATATTGAATTTCGCCTTAAGGTTGTCTCTATCGTTCTTAATACTCTCAAAGTGAGTGTACATGCAGCTTATGCTGTTATTTGTAACACATAGAAAAAGGCCTAAGAAGTACTGAAAACTTGAAAGTTGTGTGCGGTAGTGAACGATTTCCATGAGAATTTTTGATGCGAAAAAAATAACTTATCATTGGGCAGAATATTCGGCTGTAAATATGAAATACAACAAATAACTGTTAAATTAAATGAATTGCTAAAAAGTCTAGTGGACAATATTCGGCCGAATATTAAAAAATTTCCGAAAATCCGAATACCGAATATGCAGTAACACTTTCGCCTAAATCAATAAAGGTTCGTTTGCCGTATGCTATATACATAGTAGACATCCAGACTAATGTTGTATATGCAGTTCGGCCGAGTACCTAATATTAAAATATTGCCAATATACCGCAAAGATACGTCGACTAAATAAAATCGCATTCGAATTCAAATGTAGAGTGTAATCGCTTAAAAGTCGAATACTTGAAAGCGGCCCTTTCTACGGCTCTTGACCAAATCAACAAAAATGCGTCTGCCAAATAGTTTTGTTTATGTATGTCCAATAAGGACAAGAAAATCGCATTTCATGCCCAAAACATTGAGCTTAACGAAACCACTGATAAAACGGATTTATTTCAAATCCCGCAGGTTCTCCAATCTACTAGAATGGCAATAACAACTGCTTACTGGGTTACGGCCTGATGTAGGAGGCTCCTCCATCTGTTTCGCGCACGTCTTCTCCACTCCGTCGTACCAAAGGTAGTCATTGCGACCTCCATCTGATCCTTCTAACAGAAGCTACTTCGTCCAAGCGGAGCCACTGGTTGTTAATTCGATTTACTATGTCAATGTCATAATGCCGCAATCAAAGTATATGTTTTCTTCGAATAGAGTGACGCCACGCTTGGGTTTCAAGGTTGTTGCCGGAAACTAAGCTTTTGATGTTTGCAATAAAGGTATACACCTGGGCACTACCGTCCCAATAAAGAACGATGGCAGCATGGAGATCAAGCGGAGAATCACTCTTGGCAATAATTGTTACTTTAGTCTTAGTAAGCAAAAAGAGAGAGGAAGAGACCATTCTCGCCAGACGAATTTAACAGTCTATAAGACGCTCATTGCTTTCTAGCTCTAAGCATGGATGATGGCACAGTCTTATGCAGACGTCCTTCAAATGCTTCTCCGGAATGTACTAAGATAAGATCTTTGGCCGTGTACGAATTGGCAACGAATATCATATTCGATTCTATTAAGGATTGTTGCTGAATCAACTTTGTTTTGAGCAAATGAGTAGTAGAGACCACTCTCACCAGACGAAACTAACACTCTATAAGACGCTCATCCTCCCCGTTTTGCTTTATCGCACTGAAGAATGGGTTGCATGCACTTGGAGTGTTTGAGCGGAAAAGAACTCCGTAAGATCTTTGGACGACGAACTCTATGAGCACTACGATGACATTGACATTGGTAAGCGTGTCAAAATCCAGCGACTCCGCTGGCTAGGTCATGTTGTGAGTATGGATGTAGAAGTTACTGCGAGAAAGGTCTTCAATGTGGTTGTTAATGAAAGGTGTTGAAGAGGCAGAGCTTGCCTACGTTGGAAGGACCATTTAGAGAGCACACTAGCTACCTTTGGTAACACTGATTGGAGCAGGAGCCTTGAGGAGTGCCGGTTACAGGTAGAATAAGAGTATTTAACATTCGGCACTTCGAACTTTGCTTTTCTTTCGCGTTTTTTGCCCCGGTGTGTATCTGTGAGTGTGTGTGTGTGTTTGTGTGAAAGTTCGTGTCTGGGTTATCTGACTTTTGCATCTTATGTGGCCTGTTTACTTTAGCGCCATTTTGAATGGCTCTATTTCCTATAATCATTAATGCTCCATATATATAATTAAATTTTTGTGCGCGTTGCGTAATGTTTATTGAAATTGTTTTGGAAAACTTTTGTGCAAAGGCACCGAAATTACATACAAACCGAAAAGACAGATGAAAATGCTTGCAAATTGTATATGTAGTGCTTATTGCTGTATGTGTGCATTGCTACCTACTAAAAAATGTACTACTTATATTTTTTAATGAAAAATTTTTTCTAACAAAAAAGGAAAGTCGGCAAGCCAAGGCTAGACTTGGCCAAGGAAAACTTTTACTGCAGCGTCACTAATGTTTTTCACGCTTTCTTTGCCGTTGCTTGGCAGCATCACAACACTTCGCATTTCTCTATGTAGTGTATGTATATAATTCTTTTTCCTTTGTCGATGAAGGCAACAATTTGCAATGCAAAATGGCGATGGCAAAACACAAAAAAAAAAAAAATAAAAAAAATTATTATAATTGTAAATTGTTTAAAGTTTAAACTTTTTGCATAAGTAAGCAGCAAGTGACTGTGTGCTTTGTGGTCCTTAATAACATTGTGTTACCAAAGACGCTACTTTTGGGCTTGTCTTTTGTAGCCTAAATCAATTGGAACAGTCATTGTTTTAATGGTAGACAGTCGAGCTACTCTACGCCCCTTTCAATTTTGATGCTACTTTAAGCCAACAAATGCCATTAAATATGCAATCAACGTAACAAAATCCTTTGCAGCAAAAAAGCAGAGCTGAGTAGAGTCGAGTCGGGAGCACATCACAGCAGCCATAACGTATCCTTTTAACCCATTTAAGTTATCCAGCTGTCACAGTCTAACAATTTCGACCCTTTTGTTTTGGCTTTTTTTTGTTCTTGACTTCTTTTTGTTTGGCCAGCTCTTATGAAGGTCAAATGTTGTCGGACGTGTTCACCCACACACAGGCACAAACACACATTATTGCCGAGAATTTATTGTTTCCCAATATATGCAAAATTTTTGGCAGTTGCAAATCCATTGATATGTATGCAAACAGGGTGCTTCTTTAAAATTGAGAAAATTTCTTAAAATATCACATATTTTGAATAGAGCCAGAGAGACTTAGGTGCAACCTGTGTGGGTGTAAGATCAATAGCATTTATCCTGATGCCCTTTTTGTGCGACTGCTAGGGGTTAAGCATGGGCAGCACGTGCTATGTTTGCGCCCTTTGTATGCGGATGTGCGTGACCTCGATGGACTTGAAGTAGGTGCAGAATGGATACGGAAACATGACAGGAGTGCTGGTGACTTTGGACAGGATGAGGTTGCGTCTTCGCACAGTGTCGACAGATGATAATGCCACAGGAGGCGCTTGTGTTATCAGTTCCGGGCATTGTGCTCTCCATCCTAACCCTTAATTTCGGTACCACGTATTTAAGAGCACGCTTTGAGGTCGCGCCTTTTGTGGAAACATAGTGGCAGCTGTGGATGACATCTAAGTACAAGCATGTGTTCGGCGTGGAATTGCGTTTCAATCAGTCGCTGAAAAGGTGATAAATGCACTTTGCACTGCACTTAAAAGCGGCGTTAGTTGGCGCATTTTACCAGAACCATTCCAGACAATGGAACAAGCCACATAGCAGAAAACCCTGAAAGATATGGCTATCTCTCCGATCTATCTTTATGGCGCTATGGAGCTCCAGCAAGGAATGAATGTTAGATTAAAAAATAAAACTCAAGTTTAATGAACAAAATGACTGAATTTTTTTTATTTATAACAGCAATGCCAGCGAAAGGGTGACAATGCAATGATAGCTTAGTTGCTAAAAAAAACAGGTTCCTTATTTTGCGGTTTACCAAAGAATCTACACTATTAGGATTGCAATAACTTAAGTGCTTGCTCCGGTATCCAATCGGTATTTGAAAGAGCAGCGCGTGCATCGTGCTCATTGAATCCCTTATCCTTTATTTGCTGAATTTTCACATCAAAATCAGGTAATGCTTGTGGACCACCAGCGTATACGTTAGTCCAATGCTTGGCCGTCTCTACGTATAGTTTGTGATTGGCCTTGAACTGACGAGCTACGACAGCGTCCTGCGGATCATCCGGTTCGGCAGCAGCAAGCAATGCTTGCAAGGACAATAGCACCGTGCGTATGGTTAATGCAGCGGCCCAGTTCTCCTTGAGTATGTCAATACAAATGGCGCCAGTGACAGAAGATATGTTTGGATGCCAAATACGTGTTATAAAGCGAATCTTTGGCGGGCAAAATGGATACCTGTCGGGCACTTTGATTTCGAGCCGAAATTTGCCACCCTCATATGGAGTACCAGGTGGTCCTCCGACTTCACCACGCAGCTCCTTCCAGTTGTTTTCGAAAAGTTCTATTTTAATGGCGCATTCGTCAACCTCACCACTGCACAATACCTCTTTGAGTTCGCGCTTGATGCGTGCAACTGATGGATTCGCCATAATATTGTTCTTTTTTTTTTTTATGTTGAATTTTTATATTCGAATGAATTTTTTCATATGCAGTAATTTGCTTGCACAAAACGAAACAAATTTTGAGTTTGTTTGCATGACATACTGGCTTACTTTAAGAACAGCAGTAATTTTACACAAGTCTAAACTCTACAGACGTGGTGCAAAACGGAGTGTTTTTTCTTTACTTGATATTTGTTAATTTTGATATAGTTTTTGTACAATACGTAGTAGACGTATGTGTATATGCGTTGTACAACACTTAATTTAATGCAATACATAAAGTATAAAAAGTTGTTCAGGCAAAGAGACTGAAAGTAATAGAGTGGAATCCTGGACCGTTAAAAAAATCTACATTTTTGTTGAAAAGCGACCACTTTCGGCACAGCGTATGTAAGAGGCTGCTTGTGTTGCTATCTCTGTCATACCGACTCACTCGTAGGCACTGTTGCGAAAGAAAAAGAACAAAAAAAACCCACATGTATGCGCTGTGCTGAAAGTGGTCGCTTTTCAGCAAGTCGACTAAATCTAACGGCCAAGGATTCACCTCTTTTAAATTTCATGCTCTTTGTGTTAAGCTCCAAAACTATAGATTGTAATGTGAATATATCGAATTGTGTCGTTTGTGTCTAACTATCGATATTTTTTTTTCACAATCGTTAATTTAAACACACGCTAAGTGACTAAGGTTAGGAAGTTAGCAAGAAAAAAACAATAGTTCTAATGATAGTATCTAATCTTTTTAAAGTGTTTAATGTTATAGAAATATATTTGAAGATTGTAAAACTAATAATAAGAAATTACAGAATTTCTATTTACATATTGATAATTATACTTTTATGGGGGTCAAGACGCCGTCTGCATATCAGCACCAGGCGGCGACCGAAGAAGATGCACCCTTATCTCAGGCAGATATGCATGCACATAAGGATGGATCTAGAGGTACGGTAGACTAAGATAGCAGTAAGTTAGTGATAAGAATTTTTCTATAAATATTGTTGTTGAACTATCGACATTGTTCATTTCTCCACTAAACCGTGACGTGTTTCGTCTTATTTTAAAACCTGCATTTGTCTAGGTTCTTCAGTCGCACTTGATCGGATAACGCTTTCAGTAATCACAACTGGTAATAAATACGCATTGGTCCCGCTACTCGCGCAACTAAGCGCCTCGCTCTTATAGCTCCCAGCTATTTTTAGGTGTATTATCTTCACAAAACCTTGACTATTTTCCGCGGCAAACGCTTTGAGGAACAATGTCCTAGGTTATACTTTGACTAGATATACTAGATGGCAGTGGAGAAGAAACGAAGATGTACCGTGTTATGTTGTGGCAGCAGCTAAAGTGTGACAATTAGAATAACTTAAACAAAAGAAATTAGGGCTGCTTTTAATTTGAGGAACCCTAGCCATGGGCACAAGAGTAGGATGGTCTTCTTTTGTTCAACAACCGTTTTCTTTATTACCTTAATGTTTTATATGTTTAACTTTTATTACTTATTTTGAACTAGGGGGCTCCGCCCTTCGTCTTTACCTTCTTTGCTACCGGACTCTGTGCACAGTTTTGGGAAGAATAAAAGTAGGCTTTCAGATTTTGTGTCATACAACTTCAAAGTTTTATGCTTTTTTGTGGGGGAAGGGGTTAAGATATAGCCACAAAATAGAGTCTTTTTTTATTCCAAGCGAACAACAGACACACAGATAGATAGAGTTACTTTCGAATTTGTAATTCTGGCAACGTCTCTCTTAGTACGACCAATGTCAATATTATCTGCGATCAACTAGACCCTTTAATAGAAAAGGCGCCGGTTTCAACGTACTGAAACCTCGCAATGTAAAAGATTCGGAGTGACACTTTCTTACCTTTATTAAAGGCCTAAAGGGATGCTGAGCTCTGACAAGGCGGTATGTAAGAGGGGCTTAAGTCCCTCAAAAGAACACGTTTCATAGGGCGGTAATTAAGATAGAAAAAAGACTGATACCAAGATAGTATACGCATTCCAAGGATCCACCCGTCTTAGGCATAGGGCAGAGGACACCTAGGTTCCAATCATCCTAGTCAGACTCTGCAAAAGGGCAGCCAAGTTCAGCTGTGTTGTTCTTGAGCCGCTTGATAGCAGCGCAGCGGTGGAGGTGGCCTTATTCCTCTCATCGCTCGGCAAAAAGCCGGAGAAGTGTTCCGTTTAAACTCTCCGTATTGCCCATTAACACTTCAAAATCAGCTATGCAGCATCAATAAAGCAAAGTGTTTTGTATGCTGCATGATACGTTGTGTGTCGTTAAACGATAAATCGATGAAGTCTTTAAGCAAGTACAGTACAGTTGTGAATGTACTCAATGTTCATAGTTAACTCTGCTGTTTAGCTCTACTTCTCTTGCAGAAGAAGTTTACCAATTAAAAAGAGCACCCTATATATAAGTCGCTCTTAGTCTGAGTGTATGTATTGCGGCTGGCACAATTGTAACGTGTGCTCCCAATACTGGGAGCTGCCCCTGTTGCTGCTGCAGATGCTGCTGCTGCTGCTGCTGTGCTTGTTGTTTTTGTTGTTGTTGCTGCTGCTGCAGCAGCATTTTGACACAAATGTCGGGTTGTTCGCTTGTCAGTCACTGGGGAAATTTTGGTTTTGCTGTTTCTTGTAGCTTACTTCCTGCACCCCGTCAACGTCATCGATACTCGCTGGCATCGTTCGATGCTTCGGCGTTGCCAACAAAGACAAACACTCAGAGTGAACTATATATAAGAGAAGCTGGCCACAGGAACCTGAACACCACATAGGACAAAGCAACTTTTCGCATTTGCCGTGTTATTTATGCCCATGTGTGTGGGTGCTCGTAATTTGTTGACGCCATTGTGGGAAATGCGAATGCGAATTCGAAAAGTGATATGATTAGAATCGAATGAAATTACTTTGGCTTTTTGCTATGCCAACAACAGTCAGAGCCACTAAAAACAACAACAACAAGAACAACAGAATGAGCTTCTATATAAACGAAAAAGTGTTGTCAATAAATTCGTTTGAATTGCTATGAAATTGGAGTGTTTTTTATTTACATCAATCTTTTATTTTTTTTGCATATGTGTGTCGTATTGGTTTACTAATTGTTTGCAACGAAGCAAGGCAACGATAAGGACTTAAAAGGGTGAAATGCGGCTGCCAGGATAACAAACATTTTGCTGTCAGACAATTTATATTTTGAGTTTCAATTTTCAATCATATGAAGATTTATTTAACACAAATACTTAACAGTAAGTTAAGTGGAAACACTGGGGATTGAGATAAGACTTCAATCGATATTGATACTGAGTTCAAAGGTATTTCGTTTGATTTCTGCATGTGGGCTTGTATGTATGCGAATTCTTATTTAAAACAAATTACAGGCAGACTATTAAGAAGTGAAACCTGCCTTCAGCTCTACGTTTTAAAAAATGTCTCACACTTTCGTGGTAGATTAGCTGTAGAAATTGTAGAACTGCACAAAAACGAACTAGAAGACGCTCAGCCAAAGTACCAGATCGTAAGTCTAAAATATAGATGCCTCCCAAATGAGAAATGGCCAAGCAGGGCCATGGTTTGAAATATCCACAGTCCCGGTAAAAACCTAATCATCTGTCAAGAAGCGATAACCCTTCTTCGCAGAAAAATGCATGGCGCACAGATATACACTTTATCGCTAGGCTTGCGGATATTAGCACTCAGATCGAATGTTGTTTTCAAAATCTCAACATACTTAAAACCGATAACAATCTTTATGTTGATGGAATTCTATGTAGTTCTTGAGGTCGATGTCTGACCAAAGCGGGGGGTATGAAACTTTGATGATGTTTGCTGATTGCTGTACGCCAGTTGATATTCGTTTATTCATTGTGATGTATCAGAGACAGTGTAATCACAAATGCACAAATATCGTCTTCTAATCATTCACTATGTCATTCAAAAGGAAATAAAATTTCATGATTCTATACTTGGAATATAATATAGAACTAATTATTATTTTTTTTTAAGTGGCTCTGCCTTCTGCTCGCCAATCCCCGTGCCCCTCTCGAGGTAGATCAAATTCTTTTTCAAGTTTCCCTTCCCGTTCTCCCCTCCGTTCCTCTTCCTCACACTTAGTCCAGCAACGGATATTGGTACCAATATCTTCCTATCCTATCCTATCTTCTTTCTCACCCTCCCCTTTTTCTTTCTTCCTCTGCCCTTGTACATCGTCCCTCTCCCCTCTTCCTTATCGTCATTCTCATCCTTATTCTCATCATCATCATCATCATCATCATCATCCTCAACAAGATCATCATCATCTTCATCCTCATTCTCGTCATCATAGTCATCCCCATTCTCTTCATCATCATGCACTTCCTTATTATTTTCCTTATTTCTTCCTTATCCTCTTCTTTAGCCTATTCCTTATCTACTTTCTTACCCTCATACTCATCCGCGTCCTCATTCTCATCCTCATCTATATATTTTTTGCAGTGTGTATAACAGCTTAAGTCTTGCCCTAGAGGCACCTCATAGAGATTCAGAGTTACTCGGAATCAACTTTTTAAACGCTTGCTTTAAAAATATATAACAATAGTAAGCAAATTAGAACAAATATTGCTTTTAAATTTGGTTCAGGCTCAAAGAAAATGTTTTGTGAAAGTTTCTCTAGTTTTTATTTTTTGAAAAATATTTAAAGTTGACACTTTTTTTTCACTAAAAGCCACCTGTAGCAGCAAATTTTGTTTACTTAACTACAACTGTAACTACAAGCACATTTGCTTCAAACGAGTTGCCATACATAGGTTATGTAGCAGGAAGTAGCAAGTAAAACCAAATCTTCTTAAGTCAAGTAATTTTCAAATATTTACCAAAATGTCAAAGTTATACACTGCAAAATGGAATCCAATTTATTTGCTGCCGATTGTCTGCAACAAAAATGCTCGGCAATGCCAAAACCCAGTCAGTTTTGCTCATTCTTTCTCGTTTACTCTTTACAGTCTACAAAACGTCCATATTCATATGCACATGTGTGTGAATTGTTATACATACATATATATATATATAAGCGTATGTATGTATGTATGTATGTATATATATATATATATATATATATATATACACACACACATGTGTGTGTGTGTGTGTGTGTGTGTGTGTGTGTGTATGTGTTTCTAGCTCATATTGCAGCTGTGTGCATTTTGAACCGTTTGCTTGTTTTAAATTTAGTCACTCTTTTGATAATTCAATCGGCTTGTCCAGCTGGTAACTCTCAAATGCTGCACTTCGTTATACGCTTCGTTGCTCAGAATTTGACAAACAGTTTTCCTGCTTTTCCATTTTATTGCTCTTTTCTTTTCATTTAAAGTTAAGTCGAGTATTGAGTATTGCAATTCGTTGTTAAATTTATCAAACAAGTTTTCCACTTGGGAGCGCAACACTTATGCAAATGGCTGTCTGTGTTTATAGGGCTGCTGGTACTTACGGTATAGAATTTCCATTTAACGACGGCCATTTTGACGCAATTTGGGCTGCATTTAAATATTTAAAACACGTTGCTATTATGCGCTATTATTTCACTAAGCGGCTTACGTCTCTGAATGTTGCTCTCAAAAGGGGCCAAAAAAAGTAACCCTGCTCGATGATAACCAGGACAACAACAAGGACCTGCAAAACAAATTCTAAACTATTTACTTATGGCAACAGACAGCATTGTTGTTGGGTTTGGTTGGTAGACTGCCGTGGCTGGGTAATACCTTGCCCCAAAAATAAGTTGACACATTTTCTGATTGTTTACAAATTTTTAGGCAGTCATGCGGGCCAGCTGGCTGCAAGGGATGTGGTCTTGTCCTGGTCTGGCCAGGCACTGAGAAAACGAAAAACTTAATCCAAACTTTGCATAAAAGCATGTGGCAGGGATTTATAGAACACTTTTTCTTGAAAGTATAAGCGTTATGTATATGTGTGCCTGTATGTGCGTGTGCTCAGGAAGTAAGCTTGCAGACTTTGGCAAGGTTTTGTTGGCTTGCAACAAAACCGGGGCAAACATGAAAGCGATGATTTAGGGCAAGCCAAGTCTCTATGAAAGATGGTGATTGTATTGTTGTTGAAATCTGAAAAGGTCGATTAAATGCCAACAGTTTTTGTTATGAATTTAAACCTTTACTTACGTCAGTCAGCCTGTAAGTATGCAAGACTTTTTGTTGTTAGGTGTCGCATTGAATTCCCTTTGATTTGGCATAAAATCACAGTTAGAGCGCAAAGTGTAGGCTTTATATTTGTGAAATTGATGGCCAACACGCAAACTCACGGTTCACAAATTAATGACAAATGCTTGCTGTTTGTGCGTGCCAAATAAATATATACAAAAGGATTAGTAAAAATAATTATGAATACACACACACACCGGCACACACACACACACCCACACACACACCCGTTCAGCTACAAACGGCATTCCAAAACGCACCAAATGCGCCAATTGATGTGCACGCGTATGCGTGTTAATGACTCATCTCATTTATATGTCTTTAATACACACACACACCCACACACACACCCACACACACACACAAACACACAGTTGCACACATCCCTGCAAAGCACATAACTGATGACTGAAACGTTTATGATAAACACCATTAACCACATATTGGCGTGATAGTTGACAGCAGCTTGACTAGGCAATGCGATTGACACCGAACACTTGCGCAAAGTCCATGTTTATGCAGTGAGATTAGTCGCGATATGAACAATCGAAATACCAATTATTCCAACATTTGCAGAGAATGAGGAACCCTAAGTAGCTAAAGAGATGATAAACAGGAAACACAAAGCAGTGAACCGCCACTGTGTATTGGTGGTGCGAGCTTTCCAAGCGTATCAGTGTGAGCGTAAGTTCCAGTGTCCTCTGTCCTATCCTCAAGAAGAGTGACCTTACTGTGCGCTTACTATCGTGTGATCAGTCTTCTTTATATTGCATAAAAGGCCCTATCTGGCGTGTTCCCGAGAGAACTGATTGGACCCTATCAGCGTCGCTTTAGGCCTGTTAAGTTCACCAATGGTCAGATATTCACACTATACCCATTCCTGAAAAAGACCCGACTATTGCATATATGCCGCACTGACTGCATTCGGTATACCTGCAGAGCTTTTGGGGACTAAGCACAATGATGTTAAAAGGGTAAATAAGAGCTTCTCCGAATCTTTAGATACCAATCAAGGATTTTTACTAGCCTATGCCCTCTCCTGCAACCTCTTCAACCTTTTGTTGAAGAATGTGTTGCAAAAGGACGAAAAAGGTGTCCAGTTGCTTGCATACGCAGATGATATTGCTATCCTCGGTCGTACTAAGCGAGCAGCTACCGGAGCCTTGAAGTATTGAAGACCCTTGGGTATTGAAGACCCACGATGGGTCTGGTGGTAGATGAGAGCAACACGAAGAATATGCTTAATTCGAGTAGAGATACACAGCGGTTGGACTCTCAGATTGATATTCATATTATCATCCTTCCCGTTTTGCTTTATGTTGCTGAAGCATGGTTGATGACGCAGTTTGATGAAAATTACCTTGCAGTGTTTCAGCGGAAAGTACTCCGTAAGATCTTTGGCCCTTTACGTGTTGGTAATGACTACCGCATTCGATGTAAAAACTCTCTAAAAATCTAAAAACTCTATGAGCTCTACGGCGAAATTGAAGTGGAGTAATATGAATGCAGATAATATTCATAAAATGCATAGTAAAATGAATAAAACAGTACATTAACATAAAAGAAAATACTCTGTTTTTCTTAGCAAAATATCAGTATTTAACAATAAACTACATACAAAAAGGAAAGCGCGCGCAAAAATTTTGATCTTGTGACGTATATGCACAGAGAAAGACTATAAGTTCCATGGGTAAAAAGTCTTATCATTGACTCGGGTAGCGATTATATCATGTCCGTTTGTCGGTCTGTATGAGTTGATAGATCTGCGAGAAAATAAGAGCTAGAGACCCAAAGTTTTATCAGAAGATGCGCGTAGTCCCAAGAAAGATGAAGTTAGTCGAATTGAGTTGATATATGCCCCCGTTTCCTCCCAGGGGTTTACAGACGCACCGCTTAATTTGAAACTTATCAGAGGTTTGCGTCGTGATTATTTGCATATACTATCGAAATGGGATAAATACATCAAAAGTTATAGTCAAATATGTGCTGATTTTACGTCCTTCGCTTATAAACGTCTCCATATTTCTATTACATGTAGATATGGACATATGTGAGCTAGAGTGACAAAATCGACCTTAATTGTTAAAACTGTTTTCACCATTTTTTAATAGAAGCCCCACTTCCCCCGAAATTCATTTACCGTACTGTACCGTATTACTGCCACACCCCTCAATATATTGATTTAAAAATTGAAACAGACATTAATAAATGTATTTTTGATCTATGTTTTGAAATTAAAGAACATTGAATTTATGGGCATAAAAGTAATTTTTTCGCCCCATAATAACCAACTTTGCAATAGGAAAACTTCTCAATTGGACCTTCCCAATAGGGAAATGCTTACAGTCATATCGAGTTGGGAAAAGAGTTATAAAAGTAGAGATTTTCGTTCCCATTTAACAGAATGCTGGATTTTGTGTTTTTATGGTATAAAAAGGGTACAGGGTATTCCACTGTCGGGCTTCGTCCTGACTGTCTGCATCAAATTTTTTTACACTTTTTCGCTTGTCTCCCCGATTGAGCTACATTTTTGAGCGGATATCAAATAACGTTACGATTTTTGCTCTACAAACTTGTGCTCCGAGTCTCTTGGAACACATGATATTAGGCATTTCAGGATACATCCAACATAAACCTAGCAATATGTACGATGTGTGCTTATCATTGTATGACGAGCAAATAACGCGACTCACACAGACATAGAGGCAGCGGCAGAGTGAAAACCAACACAATCACAATTACAGTTGACTTAACCGAAAACACGTGCCAATTAGAGCAACAACGACAATTGTAACTACAACAACAACAACAGCAAAGTCAGTGTTGTAAAACACAGAATTTTGGTATAAGCCGCCCCTTCAAGCACCTGGCCCTTTGGTGTGTCTCTCAGGCTGTCTGTGCGTCTGTTTGCTTGTCTGTCGCTCTGTCGTTGCGATTGTTGGCTTGTTTGCTCTCACTTGGCCCAGCTAATTACGCACATTTGCAATTGAGACAAGCCCAAATTAATACAAATAAGCAATTGCAGAGTTACGTGCTACACTGGCCTGTCTGCCATTTTGACTATAACTCTGTTTCTGTCTCGTTGGCTGGCTGTTAAATTTAAATTAAATGCGTCTAATTAAGAAGCATTGAATTTGCCTTTGATTTGGCTGCACCTACTCATCCTGCTCATTCCAATTTCCACCTAATTGTTGGTTAAATTAATGCCTACTGTGTTTTTGACACTTGAGTTCGTGCTGACCAAAGTTAACAAAAACATTTTGATCAGCGTACTCAAAGGCGACTGCTCAATTAATTACAAAACAGCAGCAACTCGTAATATCAATTAGATGTACATTGATGTGAGCTTGTTGAACTTTGACCCGCTTGTTGTGTAAATGAAACTTTAATAATTTTAAATTGATAACAGCTGCCGCAGAGCAACTAATGGACAGACAGACTGACTGGCTGGCTGAAGGCATTTGAAAGGCTTTACAGCATAATTAACGCACAAAGAGTGTACTTTCATTGAATTGTACAAAATTGGCCAGTATTGCACGACTTCCGTGCCGTTCGCTCGACAATGGCGCACTAAAAGGCAAACAGTTGGCTGTCAAGCAGCCGCCTCTCAATAGGCGTAAGTGCGACAATCGGATATCCGCTTGCCGCCATTTTCAATGGCGCGCGAAAAACAATAATAAGGCGCAGCACATTTTCAAATTCAAATGTTCTAAATGCGCACCACAAAATGGCGGCGCCAGCAGAAGTGAAAACAAAGCAAAACACAACTTAATATTTCAAGCAGTCGTTGTGCGTATTGCTCCTTTCTCCGCGGCAAGCCCCCTTCGCCCTACCATCAATAACTACCATTGTATTGTTTCTGTTGTTGTTTCTGTTGTTGCTTTCTGTTGTCGCTTTCTGTTGTCGCTTTCTGTTGTCAACGCAGCAACATTGTTTTTAATATCCGCTAAAACTGTAGTTTATAACATTTCGTTTAAATTGAGGTGCGTCGTTGTTCTCTCTCTCTCGCTATTGTTTAGAGCGGGAAGCTACGGGTAAGTTGAGCTTGCTCGAGGCTTAAACAAGTTTTTCCTGAAATTGTAGTCGCTGTGGCTGCATTGTTGTCATTCTTTTTTTTTGTTACTGGTTTTTGTTATTGGCTTCAGTAATGGAAATTGCAATTGTTCCCAGAAGAGCAAACATTTTCGCATTTGACATTTCAGTTTATGTTGCAGTTTTTAGGGGCTGCTTTGACACTTGACATAATTGTAAAATGATATTCCAATTTCGTTTTTAAGGATTATGCTACAAGCGTAGTAAGTCCAAAAAACATTATTTTCAGGGCTTAAATAAAAACGAGAGCTGCAGCCTTCAATATGTTCATTCTGGTGGCATTTCATGTTTGGGTCTTGGTGAGCAGGTCTTGAGAGACAATCGTTCCTTGTAGGCTGGAGAGCAGTATAGTCTAGAGGAGAGTCGGAGTGGTGTTGCAAAGAAAAACTGGAGGAATGTGCGGTGCCTAATAATCAACATTTACAAAGAGATAGCCATAAGACCCTTGGTGTCCTGGTGGTGTTAGTGCGGGAAAAAGCGATCGGGGCGCTCGTTGGCAAATACACAAATAGGTGTTCCGATGGCAAAAGAACGCTGAAGACCAAGGGCTTAGGTTACCGATGCACCACTAAGATCAGAGAGAGGAGCGTTTGATTCTGCATAGAGATGCAATCCATTGGCGCAACACCTTGATAATGCGGCCCAGAGAACATAATGCTCAGCTAAGGCGGTCTTTGGTGAGCACAAGAGACAGACCTTTTGGTTTGTCTTTCCTGATCAAACGGATATGGTATTTGAGCCCAGGATTCTGGCTATCAGTAATAGAACCTCAACCACGTCACAAAAGGTGGTGGTAGTTGACGACCATGGATAGAGGCATTAAGAATATTGTTATTTTTAAACTTTACGAGAGAGTTTCGTTGCTGGATATGTACTTAAAAATAAAAGGATTCAAACCGAAACCTATTTCGGATACGGTTACGATTACGTAAGTACCGATACTCCTGATCCGGTAAACGGATCGAATAAAAAAATTTGATTCACCGATATTTGTTTCGTGTTACCGGTTATACCAGTTTCTAGTGGAATACTGGACCTTAAAAAAATACCAAATTGTTGCTGAAAAGCGACCATTTTCAAGACAGTGTACGTATGATGTGACTTATGTTGCCGTGTCTGTTAGACCGACTCGCTAAAACTGAGAAAGAGAAAGAGCAAAAACTAGGCACAAGTATTGAGAATGGTCGCTTTTCAGCAAGTAGACTCAAATTAACGGCTAAGGTTTCCACTCTATTCCTTTCATGCTCTTTGACAAAAACAGTGCCAAAAGAGTTCTACAAAAAAAAGAAGTGAAATCGAGAAACAGATTGTGTTGTCTAGTTTTTAACTTTTTAAGGCACTAGCAGAAGCACCAGCGTTAGCACAGTCTGAGTTACTACCGCAACCCCCCTAAGCAGGGTGGTTCGTTACAAAGGTATCATCTACTGCAAGAGCAGCTTAAATAGATTGGTAAGGGATACAAAATTAAAAGTGGTTGAGCTTTTCAAAAACAAAAAAAATTTTAATGCGATTTTCTAAACTAAAATTCACTCTTCAACTATTAGAAATCCATGCAATTACTGAATCGTTTTCTAAGTGACTATTACATGATTTAATCTAGAGGGAAATCTATTAAAAGCCTGGAGGAGTGCCCTAGATAAGGCAGTTACACGGTAACTTGTTGTTAATCCATTCAAGAAGAAGAATCCATATCAAATAGAACTTCTTTGTGACCAAGTCAAGAGGTCGTAACAGGCCGTTAACGGGATTACGCGCAAGTCTTCCCCAATCCATGTTACCAAAGTAATTAGTGAGCTTTGAAGCCAATTCACACAGAAATTTCTTCGTCTTTACGCATAGAAAGGGTCAAAGTTCGTAAGGAGTATTTTCCGCTCAAACACTCATCAGACTGCGTCTTCACGCATGCTTCAGCGCTATAAAGCGAAACGGGAAAGATGAACGTATTATAGAGTGTTAGCTAATAGCTATGTAAGACGGGAATAAGCTCTACTGACAGAAAGTAGGCAAGAGTATTTCTTCGCCTGGTCTTCATGCCGGCAAGGCGGATCATTTTGACAGTGGTGCTGAAGTACATGAAATCCTTGACAACATTAAAAGTATAGTTTTTCAACAGCAATCTGAGAGTCCAAACGCAGAAGCGTCTTTCCACTTGAACTCCGCCCTTTCGCAACGAACTTTCCATCGCAAAGTTGAAGAGGTCGATGAGCTGCTTATATTTCTTAATATTCGGCATCTCCTAAAACTTGGTGCGACTATGCAGAAGAACTTTGAGAGCCTACATCACTCTCAACTAGCTCATTCAGCTTGTATTTATAACCCTTAACCAACATGACCATGAGTATTGAAATAGAACCGGGCCGTTCCTATAACCTTTAAACTGTAGATTCCAATAAGTTCCACAATCATTAGAAACATCGAGTAGGGTTACTTGGTCTGGTTAAAATCAAGTATTACTTCCGATAATCAAAGTACAAAAAGCATATACCGGTCTGCGCATTTGTGGTTCCTGCTGCAAAGACTTATGAGTATTTTCCTTGCTGGCATTCATAAATCCATTGAAAATAATTCCTCAATGCTGGTTTTTTTTATATTTTTTCCGGAATATCCACGACCATATGTAACGTATTGAAGCTGGACCATTCCAATAACCATTTAGCTGAAGATTCCAGTATATTATCGGCAAAAGTTTTTTTACTATCTGGAACATGAAGTAGCTTTCCTTTGTCTGAGCACATGGAAACGTCTCCAATGGGTGCATAGTATAGTCAAACTCTGCTAGAATACAAGTATTATAACCGGTAATCAAAGGACAAGCAGCATACCCATCGTAGAAATTTCGCAAAAGCCGACCATCCAGAGTTGCTAATATATTACGACACGCGACGATAGACTGTGCAGCTACTGCTGCAGCGGTCTTGGCATTTGGGGTGCCCGCTGCGTCACCAATCGCATAAATGTTTTCGTATTTCCGGTGCTGTAGTGTCCACGGGCAGATATCCACATATCCTTCCCTATTCACTAGTTGCTTACAGTAATAGAGCTCATCGGGCGTGCTCATTGGAGGTACTACATGCAACAGTGCATAGGGTTGCTCAAAACGTTCGCTCGGATTGTCCAAGTTCTCGAAAACAGCTATGTTCGCATCCGGCTTTACTTCGATTAGATTCCTTCTTAAGTTTACATTTATATTACGCTTCTTAACTATGGGCCACAGCGCGTCTGCGTAATGTCGCACCGAGAAAAGTAACGGAAGCGCTGTGTTGTAGGTAATGATTATTTTATCGCGTTTCGATTGCTTGCGGAAGCAGTGCTCTGCTATGTAGACCATCTGTTGTGGGGCTCCAGAACAATTTACGGTTGTTGCAGGCATCGTAAAAATAGCATCACCCGCTTTAATCTTTCTAAAACACTCGAAGACCCGTGACACATATGCCGACGAGTAAATTGAGCATACATTGCTGTTAGGCATATTAAGCGCTTGCACCAAACCGGGTATTCTATCATAGTTTAGTTGTAGCCCAGTAGCTATGAGTAGCAAGTCGTATTTGATTAGAGTTCCCCCAGAGGTTATAACAACGCTGTGTATAGGATCGAAATGTACAGCCTTTTCACGAATCCATTTGGCGTTCCTGGGCAGCACTTTGGCCATTGGTTTGTAGGATTGTTCAAAGGCTTTCATACCACCGCCAACAAAAGAAAACATTGATTGATAAAAGTGTGTTTCGGTGGGTTCCAGCACGATTACCCTTTCCTTACCCAATGCATGTGAGAGCTTTGCTGCCACGGAACAGCCACCAGTGCCGCCTCCAACAATTAGCACTTGGCATGACTGTTTTTGGATATATCCTAAAGATGCAGAGAAATTTCTTGCAATTTGAAGAAAAGTACTTGCCAGACGTATATTAGAGTTACTCATGTGCTAAAAATAAACTTTATTAAAATTGGCCATAAAATGAAAGCATGGCTTTAATAATTTTTTTTAAGCGTAAAAAATTAACACCTGAGTTTTCATGTAAGAACACTGAGTTTCTCATCCTGTAAAACTCTTAATTTAGCGGCCAATTTTTATTTTTTAATTATAATTTTGAATTTGAGTGTCATTTTTTGAAATGTATCACAAATATAAAAAAAATTGGATGAGCTCCGGAATACACTTTGGCAACAATAGCTGCGAAGCTTTGGTTAAACAATGTGTTTGAACATTTTGACAAAACCTTTAGATGGTTTAGGGGTATAATGGGTATATGTTTTAAGGCATTTCTGAAAGCAGAATGGCATTTATGTAGTTAAATGATGCTTTCTGAGTGTAATATGTAGAAGGAAAGGAGTAAGACTTTCCAAAGAATATAACACAATGATTAAAAATAAATCGATTAAGTCTGTAACTAACCTTTCAGCGTGTTACTCAGCCTGTTCAGGGTTCGGCACAAGATATTTGTATCTTGCGGGAACGTCTGTGTCTAAGGCTAGTAGCTCAGTGGGGAATAACGAGAGTTTGAGTAGCGTGCTCAAAAGAATAGCATGCGAGTTTCTTATACGCAGTGACAATGATAATGCATTATGAATCAGAGGCCTCAGGCGATGCTGTTACGCCTCTAAAAACTGAGAGCAAGCTAGAAAGTAGCATGCGAGTTTGCTGCTGCTTTATGGACTGCTATGCCTCTAATAACTAAAACAAGCCAGAAAGTAGCATGCAAGTTTTTATGAACGAGATAGTAAATAGTATGTGAGATTTAATAACGCAGAAGCGATTCTGATACGTTATAAATCTGGCACACATTACGACTACGAATAGCAAGTTGGATTAGGAAGTAGCATGCGAGATTTGACGACGCAGAGGCGATGCTGATGCATCACAAAAAGCCAGAGCTACGGGAAGGATGTTGTATGTGTATAGCATGCGAGATTTGACGACTCAGAGGCAACGCTGATACGTTACAAATCTGGCATACACTATGGGTACGAAAAAGGGTAAGATTGTTAGTACTACGTAGGCGATGCTGTCGTAGCTTAAGGAAACGGGAAGGTGAGGTTACACTGGGAATATCTATTTCTTCAGTAAAAATAAAACTCACAATTTGTTTATGTTCCTCTATCTTGAATGTAGTTTATTTGATCGCTGTTATGATTATATTGGTTTAACTTGTTGCGCATCATTTATGTCCACGTGGTTTTTCTCGGCGTACAGTCACACTCGCTTCAGTGTTTGTTTACTTGCTACACGTGCTCGTGTCTGGCTTATTTGGCGCTCCGCACTAGAATGAATTCTACCACCCACGCTACCAATCTTCGTAGCGTTGCTTCACTTGAGCTATCAAGGTGAACCTTCCACCAGATCGCTTTTGGTGAACTTTGTGACTTTGGCGGATCCCTTTTACGCTTTAAACTCTCAGGACAGCTGTAGTGTGGGTGGTGTGTGTCTTGGCTAATACAGGTGTAAACCTTCTGAACCCACAAGGAGTCGCGTTAAAAGTGATTTTTAAAAATGTGGCGACATTTTGGGTCATCACAATGCATGTCCGTATGTTCGTTATGAAAGTCATGGAATATCGCCAAATTTTTTTGAGAGCCTAAGAGAGCGAGAGAGAGAGAGGCACTAATCAAGCAATACATGCTTACGCAAATAAGACAAGGCAATAACATGCGCGGCACAACCTTTCCTTTGACATTCGAAGCAGAATGAATCGATGATTGGATTTTCAGTGTTGTCCCCTCAAGAAGGCCTATCGAGCGTGTGTTGTGTGAGACTTAAGCCATCCGCAAATTAACTAAACGGCGCACCCTGGCAGCCGCAAAGGCTCCGATGACTACTCGCTTGTTACGACCAACGGTATCGATAAGCAAGCAACTCGATACTCTGTTAGTTTAATATTATCCCGTTTCTTTGTTCTTCGGTTTTTGGCAACACATTCTCCATGTCAAAGTTGGTGAGCCTGTAGGAGTGGGCATCGCCTTGATTTGTCGCGCGTAATCAAAAGGCTCTGCGACGTCATTCTGCATAGTCGCACCAACTTTGCAAGGATTCCATACGCAGACACGGCAGCATATCCGATCCGAGCGATGCCCAATGCTGCTTTATAGACGCCAAAGAGATGGCGAGTGTCGATTTGGTATTAGTGGGTATTTTCCCGGATTTAGCGTGGTGTGAATATCTCGCCAACTTATTGCCGCCAGTCTTGAACTACTCTGCAGGTATGACATCCGCGCCAGCAGCAGTTTTGTTGTTCCTAAGCCACTTGATTGCGACACTGACCTCGTCATAGCTAGGTGGCGGTATATATATAAGTCCAGGAGCGGCATTCTAGTAAGCCACAGAAGTGTTCCCTCCACAACCGCAGTGCCAACTGTGCATTCATTACCAACAGTATCCAACAGCTTGGTTTAATTGTCAAGACGCTGGGGAATCTACACTAATCTTTTGCTGTCTTTTTCAAATTTAAAAGAATTCCAACAAGATGCTTCCAAAAAGCAATAGATGACAGCGAAGTTGAATGTTATTGCTATTTATGTCTTGAATTCTGTGACATCTAGCGAATGTCGCGTTCAAATTAAATTTTATCAGGTGGAAACTCAAGAAATGAATGTGACATTTTCTAAATTTTTGGATACAAGAAGAAAAACCAAAAGTTTAGTTTGTTCTTCTGTGACAACTGATATCGTTTTTATCTTAGTTCATCCCAAAAGTATGCTGCACTTTTGTCAAAACTTTGCACATAATTTCAAGCTCTCAGCACTATAGTTACCGAAGTGCATTTTTAAAGACATGGTGTTAAAAAAAAAAAATTTGCTGCTTTTAACTGCTCTGAGAGCAGTATTTTTGGCCATGTTTACGTTACTCGTTGTTAACTTTTGCCACCTTGACGGCAACCAAAGAACTTGTAAAACTTTTGCTGTCGTATTTGTATTGTGGTTTGTTGTGTGCAACTTGTTGTTGTTGTTGTTTGTTTACTTGCCAAATTCCTTTGAGATTTGTATGTACTTCGATATGAAGTACGCACATACATATACATATGGAAGTGAGTGTGTGTTTTTTAAATTGAGCATTATGTTGCATTAATTATTTACAATTGCTTCAGCTACAACAACAATAACAGCTATGATCAAAAGTTGTAAATACTTGTAAGATTAATTAGCAAATGGTAGCAAACAGATTGTTTTTTGAAGCATACTTAAACGTGGGTCAGCTGCTTACTGAAAAAGTACAAGAGGGAAAACTGAAAAACTGGAAAACTGGCAGCTGGCAGCTGCTGTCAAGTTGCAAAGTTTCTCGCTCACTCTCTCTCCCTTAATTTGCTGCTCTCAATTGATTTTTCACTTCAGCTGAAAAGCGTATCGAGGTTTATCTGCATTTAATTGAAGCGTAACAAACTTCGAGTGAGTTTTGCAGTTTTTCTTATGAAAATACCATAAATTTTTGGGTATAAATTATGCATGTAGCAACAATAATTCATAGTTTAGTAATTCAGAGCGCTTTTATGCTGCACTATTTACTGTTTATCTATAATCAGAGATGTGCAGCCTTTAGGCAAACATAACACATACAAACACACACACACATGTGTTTGTAAAGGTTAGTTTCCGTTTCCTGTTGACTGTTGCCTGTTGCCGCCATGCTGTTAAAAGGCTTGCATGGCTGCCTAGCTAGCTGCCTGTTGCTCGACTTATTGTTGGTTTGTTGTTTATTTGCATTTATGTTTTGTTGTTGCGCGTGCTTAAATAAAACAAATAGATATATGTGTGTGTGTGTGTGTGTGTGTGTGTGTGTGTGTGTGTGTGTGCATCTATTTATGCCCCAAAGCATGCAACACAACTCTTAAAGGCTACCGTTTGTGTTCAAAACACATCAAAATATGTTGGCAACAGGTTTATGCGAGTCTTGTGAATATGAATGTTTTTCAAAAACTCAAAAAGGCAACAGTTTCGATTGTTTTAGACATGTACACACAATAGGTACTGGTGCGGTTTTTATTTTGTAACGCGTATTTTAAACATACAGGTATATCCCCCAAGGTAGGAAAGAGCTTCTCCGAGCCTTTTGATACCAACCGAGGCTTCAGACTATGCGATGTGCTCTCCAGCTATCTCTTCAAACTTGTGATGGTGAGTGTGTTGCGCAAGGCAGAAGTATATCGGAACGGGACTGTATTCTATAAGGCATACGCGGATGTTATCGATATCGCCGGCCGTACCAAGTGAGCGGTGACCGGAGCCTTTGCGGCTATTGAAAGTGAACCTGCCAGCATGGGCCTGCTTCTAAATCAGAGAAGAACGAAGTATATGTTTTCTTCGAGTAGAGATACACAGCGATTGGACTCTCAGATTGACGTTGAAAATACGTTTGATGTTGTCAAGGATTTCGTCTACCATGGCACCACCGCCACGATGAAAAAACGATGTAAGCATTGAGATCAAGCGGGGAATCACTCTTGCCAATAGATGTTACTTTGCGCTCAGTAGGCAAATAGTATCGACAGAGGAAATTAACACTCTATGAGACTCATCCTTCCCGTTTTGGCACTGAAGCATGGGTGATGACTCAGTTTAATGAAAATACCCTTAGATTGTTTGAGCGGAAAGTACTCTGTAAAATCTTTGGCCCTTTATGCGGCTTCGCTGGCTAGGTCATGTTGTGCGTTTGGATGAAGAAGCTCCTGGGGGAAAGATCTTCATTGCGCCTGTTGAAAGTAGGTGACGAAGGTGCATTGGAAATATACTTTTGGTGTCAACGATAGGCGCGTGCGAGGAGTGCTCTTCATCAGATCGTAACCCGCTAACGGGTTTAAAGGCCGGAATACTATCAAACGCCTGTGCTGTAGGTTGCACCATAGACGAAATCGTCGGAGTCTACACTACACGACGATGGTGTCGATGACAAGGAGTTGCTACGGTTGCACTAATCCACTAATTTTATTAAAATATCGCATGTTTTATGAAGTTTTTGTTTAATGAGCGATATCAATTTAAATTTAACGAACTCGCATAAACCTAATTGCGCACGCATACACATGTATGTATGTAGGCTCCATTTCCGTATGTATGGGTTTATATTTATATAAATTCATATTTGTAAAATCTATTTACATTTAGCACAAGGGCAAAAGAAAACTATGTCAGTTTTTGAATTTCTGATGAAATGCAAATAAAGAAGTAAAAAAGCTTTGCATGTAATTTACATATGCTGCCAACTATGTATTTACTTGCCCATTTCGTTTGGGAATTCGTACAATATTTGCAGCCAACTTCATTTTGACCGACACCAAAAACGGCCAACAATTTATGCCGAGTCATCAAAAAGCTAAACGCAAGGTTAAAGTTGTGCGCTGAAACTTAGACGGCCGACGGAAAGGGCATCGACTTAATTAACTACAAGTTCCACATTTGTAACAAATAACGGACACACACACATGCTGGGCCTGCCTTTGGGCTGATTTTTGCAAATATTTAATTAGGTTCTGTTAGCTGCAGACCGCAAAAGTGTTCCGATAAGTACGAGTTTGGGAAATTAATTTAGGTTTGGGCAGCATGTGAACGACGGCGTCATTTTGATGTAGACTACTAGTTAAATATGCAATTTGATGTGGGAGTTGCAAAAACACGTTACCAACTAGGAATTTCAACAAATATTGATACAGGTTTTGCAAATGCAATTTGTTTCTAATGCCAGGGTACACAGTAATGGAAATAGAGCAGTTACAATTGTGTTTCCCTACGAGTGTGTTCATGTGTCCGGGTTATTTGATTGGCAACGTCGCTGAAAAGCGCAATGTATGTACATTTACAAGACTTGACTGCAAAGGAAACGACAATTGATTTTAGCCACAAAGATACAAACACACACGCACAGTGGCAAGGACAGGTTTTGTAGCCATTGCTTTGCATTGTATTTGTCGTATCGGCCACAAGGTAATCAAATTTTACCACAAACGCACACACACACACACACACACACACACACACACACCACACAAATTCATACAGGCATACAGTAACATGTTCATGTCGGTTGGGAATTCACTTTGGCTTGTCTCACATTTGTCACTTGTCCGTTTTGAAGTTAGCTCTAACTTGGCAGAAACAGAAGTGTTTGTGTGACATATTACGAATCATCTAGCATTTCAGGCGTATACGTAATACAGATAAAAACAAAGTTTACTAAGAAAATCATCATCGATCAATCAACATCGATGATATTTTTGAAGATTGGCATCAATGTTTTAAAATATTTTTAAAGAATTTAATGATTACCATATATAGTAGTCACCAGAATGATAGTACGATGTAACTTTTAGCTTTATTAGGTCCCAATTGTCATTACCACTTTAAAAGTTTCGTCTTTATAAAATCACTTTATACTGCATATATCATTAAGTCATCCTTGTGTATTAGTGGAACTATGCATTCAATACTACATGAACATTTGGGCGTCAAGAAGAATTGTTCTGCTTGAATTCCGCATAATTTGACTATTGTCTAAAGAGGAAGGATAATTAAATAATAATATAGCCATAGTGACTCCAAAAACGCTTATGACATCGTAAAGTGACGTATCATGAACATATGCAAACCATCAATTGACATTATGGATATTCCAAAACGAGCCAAACTCAACAAAAGATGATAGTGAACGCAGCACTTCAAAGCAAATGATCGGCTCAGTTGCAGCTATGATGTGCAACTATTTCTTTAATAACAGTTTTTAGAGATTTGAGGAAAACCAGGCACCGAAAACAGATTCTCCTTCAATCCTCACAAATCGCCTAAAAAAAAATGGGCTTGTAGCCACTCTAAAAATCTAACTAATTAGGTCTTTGTGTTCCCGAGGTCAATGTTTTCCGACACCAGAAATCACCGTGTGGTGAGCGGGTCAGAGAATACCACCTCATCAGGTCAAAGCTTTTCGTATGAGTTGACTAAGAATGACACTGGGTTATTTCGAGACCAGTAAAGCCACCCCAAGCCCTAAAAGGGTTGTGCTTGGGACAATTTGAGTATCCAGATTGGTGATCAAGATCACAAGATTTGGTGATCAACATCACATTAGTAAAAGAAATCTCTTGTAAATGCGTTCTGGATTTTTTATATGAACATCATTGGTTTATAAAATCTCTACCAATTTCGCTTTTTTTTTTAAATTTTATTGCATATTAAGAGCTTTATCCTGGTAGCTCTAAATACTACAGCAGGGAGCTGAGCCGAAAATCGACAACAAATCTCAACCAACAAAATGTCAACTGGCTGCCATCACTAAGGCCACAGCCACGCACTGAACGATAATCGATTGAGCGTCTAAGCGACTGAGCCAAGCTCTCTCGAGCAATCTCTACGAGCAATCGCTTCGATCGCTTAGCGACTTTTTTAAAATTTTTGGCAATAAATGTACTTTATTGCTCTGCGATGCACTATGAGATCGTCGCTTAGCCGCTAATCAATCCCGTTTCATTTGCGACTTTAAAGTAAAGCGAGCTTATAGTGCGAAATAAGTCGCCTTCTGTAAGTTTTCACTGTACTATACATTAATAGTACAATGTTTTATGCATGTCAATATAAATTTATGTTAATTTCTTGCATTTTTTGTTTGTTTACTTAACGCAGAGTCTAATATGAATTTCTTTAGAACTGCTCGCAATTCGGAATTTATTGCTATCATAACAAATGCTTTCATTTTTTTTAGTTGCTTCAAACGTCAGAAGTCCATCAAGTATTCCATAATGAATATTGATTATGAATAGTCAGTCACCTTGCAACCATTTTTTTTAGCTTCAACCATATCTGCTATCATTATGCAGAGCGCCGAGTTCTTTTAATATTCATGCTAATGCTGCACAGCCCTTTGCAAATTGATGCACTCACTTGATGGAGATTAATTGACATTGAACGCAGCAAATAGTGGCAGCTGCGCGAACGTGCCACACCAAGAATTTATACCATATCAATGCTACTCACGGCTGCTAGGTTTAAAGTGCGCTCCTGTCAGCGGGTACAGTGGGGCAAAGGGGCAGCACCGTGGGACTAAAGTAAATTAACAGCGCAGACTAATAAACTGAGTTCCCTGCATGCGTGAAACAAAAACCATTCAGTCCGCAGACAAAACATGAAAACAAAAAAAAAACCCGGCGAAAATATTCAAAAGGATTTTCCATTTTCATTTTGTGCCATTTTTCTTGAGTTTCTGGTCGCCTGGCTGCGCCAGTCAGTCAGTGGGTTGCCGTGTTCATTTTCATGCTCTGTAACTAGAAAATGGCTGCCAGAGTAGGAAATATTACTCATCCTAGTTGGACGTGTTTCATGACATGAAAATGTGTAAATGTTTCGTGGCTTAAATTAACTCATTTTGAAAATGAATATTAAACGAGTTTTATTTATGCTTCTGTTCTCAGCAGTAATATTAAACGATAAACGAGTGAACATTTTTCTGATTAAGTAGTCGTACTTATAAAATAAAGCGATTTAATTTAATTAGTATTATTGCATAAATGACAAGCTTTTCCTTAAGCGCATGCAAAACTTCGTTTAACCAAATTTGGTATTTCTTGCACGGTTTTTATATTTTTTGGCGAATTTTTTGCAATTTATATGTACACTTGTGAATATAAGCGTTCGTTTGTGTGTATTCTTGTGTATTTAGTTTTTTTTGGGGTGTCCGGTGAGTGAAACTTCGATTTGTGGGTTTTATTTTGATTTACGAGTCGACCGCTTGTTTTTACGTTGTAAGGATCGAGTCGAGCCCTACAGCCTTTTTCCTAATATTCAATTTGCGGCGGTAATAAGAAATACAGTAATTGCTACGGGCTACAAAAAAGGATATGTTCCGACACCTACAGGCTATTATTACGCTAGAAACAAATACATACATGTGACAATATTTATATTTGTATACAAACATTGATTATTTTAATACACCCAATATACTCATCACGACGAACGGTAGTTCATGCTGTGACGGAAGCAGGAGACTCTGTCGAAGTTGTCAGAGGCATGGCCGAGTTTGGTTTGTCAGGACTGAGGCTGTGGAGGAGCGTCTTATGGTTTAAAATAAAACATCGCGTATTTAATATTAATGTCTATTGTAATGATAATATATATTTTATGGTGGTTATAATTATAATATAAGGAATGTTTAACGTTTGTAGCAAATGCGTTGTAATTAAATCGTTGGCGTTGGCAAAACGTGCTCGGTCACTTCAGCGTCGCAACTCGAACACACCACTCTGCCCGACCACACACGCTGATCGTGCATATCTAGTGTCCATCGAACATGTTGGGCGTTGTATGGTGTTCTATAAGTTACAGGAAGCACTAGCTATAAGTTACAAGAAGTTTTGAACTTTTGACTAGAGCGTCTGATCCGTTCAAGCCATATGCCGTTGTCTAGGTATTAAAGCGTAGATTAACCTTTTTATAGACGGTTTTTTAATTTGGCTATTGGTTTGGAATATATAGTGGCTTAAATGAAAATGTTCACTAGCTCTAGCGGGGCCCCTTTGTGAATGATTTGTGGAAACGTTTCGAGTTAGGCACCTATTACAAGCGTGATATTCAAGTGAATCCGTGGAATTTGTTTTCCGGACTATTTGTATGTGTTGTGGTGTACCTCAGTTCAGTGTTGCAGCTGTCAGATATAAAATAAAAAGCTAGCGCCTTTGGACGAATGATTCGTGAAACGTTTCGTTTGTTTTGTGTCGTACATTCCTACCTCTGTGGTGGTGTGGAAATGGGTTTTAATTACAAATATGTAGGTCAAATTGTATTCCCAAAACCATTATAAAATATGTTATTTTACACGAGCGAAACAACCATATGTAATATCCAAAAACTCGTAGAAAAATTGGTTTGTATTCCATAACTTTTGAACTTTTAGCATTTTTGCAGAAAGATAATTATTAAAATCGGATAGGAACTTTATAAGTATAAGAAATAATGTTGCAATTTTAGGCTCCTCCTACTATAAACATCAACATTTTACTTTTTACAGCAATGTTAAGGTTAACATTTATATTTTAGCCACCAAATTTGGTTCTTAAGCCCGTTTGGTGAGCGGGTTAGAGAATACCACCACAGCAGGTCAAAGCTTGTCGTATGAGGCGACAAGACACTGGGTTCTTTCGAAACCAGTAGGCCTTAAAAGGGTTGTGCGTAGGGTTTGGACCCTCCACGTAAAACCACAATGCCAATGAAAGAATGTATTTACATCAGGCCGTAACCCGATAACACGGGTTGTTATGGCCAGTTAAGAGGAATTCATCTTAAGCTTATAAACCAAGCAGTACTAATGGTACATTAGTCGATGCTGCAATTAGTCTTAATGGTGTCCCTTCCTTATTGATTTTTGGAAGTCCACACAATATTGGAGCGTTTCCACCTGTGGGGTCTTTTCTCATCGTGTAATATGTAGATTTGTAATTTAGCAGAGTTTTCATTTTCTCATGATATTCCATTTTATACATCTTCTTATAGATATCCCGATCCTACGCCTTTAAGCCTATTGGCATGATGAGAACATCGCTGTCAAAATTTTAAAATTTCTTTTGAATATGATCCAAACTGGTTTAAAAGTCATAGTTTCCCAAAATGGATTGTATTATATGTTAGTATAAGTCAACTCTCTGAACAGCTCACTCAACCTCCCTACGAACCCGATAGAGCCGAGAGACTTTGGACGCTTACTTGCGTATTACAGTGGAGAACGTTCTTGGTTTGTAACGCCTACCATTGAAAGAAAAATGATCATTAGTATCGCGAAGCCACTACAGTGCACAACGCAGACCATAGAAGGACCCTGATGGACTGGACTTCTAGATGAGGAAGTTGGAGACGCATTTTCAGACGCAAAAAAGCGAGCAGGCAAAGAACGAGTGCAGTAGCAGGAATGACGTTAGGAGGTTCGTCCAAAAAGTCTAAAGTCTGGCTCAAGGGTTTTGTACCGCGGCGGCAAGGAGCAAGGATGAGAATAATGCCACTTTCGGAGTAAACTTTCTGACGACCCCAATCACAGACGACGGCGTGGATATATCGCCGCCTAGCCATGATGTGTGCAGTTGCTCGCCTACGCAGATGATGTTGAAGTCATTGGGAGGACTAAGCGAGCAGTTAGCGTGTTGACCAAAGTACATCATGGCGCTCTGTCTTGTCTAAGCCAGAACTTCTACATGAGCGTCCTAAGCACAATCGGCTTAAAAAAAATATGTTATCATGCCTCGATAACGTTGTCCGCCGTTAATGGTAACTGGCTTTGACCGCGATCATGGTGATCGCATGGTGATCAAGCGATATTACTTTGGCGTAATTAGGCAAATGAGTAGTGGAGGACACTCTCGCCAGACGAAACTAATACTCTATAAGACGTTCATCCTTCCTGTTTTGTTTTATGGCGCTGAAACGTGGAGGTTGTCCCGAACTGATGCATATATTCTTCGAGTGTCTGAAGAATAGTTAAGCGAATTAACATCCAGCAGGTGCCCTGCCTTTGTCATGTTGTGCGTTTGTATGAAACTACTGCGAGAGAGGCCATGCTTCCGTTCAAAGGACCTCATCAAGCACCTATGGTACCACAGATTGGAGAAGTGCTCCACATCAGCCCGTAACTCATTAACGGCTTGTTATGGCCAATTAAGAAGAACAAGTATACATAATACTTGATTCAACATGTTAATATTAACTCTACTTTTCTGAATTTTTAGTCTAAGCTTTGCTTTTTTTTATCACTATTTTGCGCTTCACTAGAAATGCTTGAAATCCACTTCTTGGCCTGCCATTTGGTCTAATGTTTTCGAGTGAAATTCGATTCCGTTTCTTGCCGGAGCTCAATTTGGCTGCTTTTTATTTGGCTTACCTTCCATCTAATTAGTTAGGCATTTGCCTGATATCAAATTATACTCTTGATTGCTTCAAATTGACGGCATTAGCCGGACAAGTTAAGCTGTGGCTCATTAACCTGCCGCTCAATGCCAGTCACGGTTAAGGATGTTGGAAACAGCTATGTTTGCGCATAATTTACTTTGGCCATCGTGATAAATGTATTTGGAGAAAAAACTTGTCACAAGCTATTGTTTTCAATTGAAAATTAACTGCGTGTCGCACTGTTCTAGGTTGCAGATCTAGTCTAGTATATCCTAAAAACAAACACCACCAAAACCAGAAGCTATCGTTAAAAATTCATAACATATTTTGTACAAAGGCACACATTTCCTTACGGTTTTAGTAAGGAAAAATATATACCTTTTCGAATATATACTGAGTTAAGCTTAATTGCGAGTAAAACCAGAGTCCATTTGGAAAGTAAGTAAGATTTGCCTAAGTTATGAACTAAAATTAATGCATGTGTTTTTTGCTTACACTTTTTGCCCAGTGTGGTGAGCGGGCTAGAGAATACCATTTCAGCAGGTCAAAGCTTGTCGTATGAAGCGACTAACAATGACACTTGATTCTTTCGAGACCAGTAGAGCTATCCCAGGCCATAAAGGGTTGTGCGTAGCGTTTGGGACTCGCTACGTATAACCACAATTCCAATGAAAGAATGTATTTACATCAGGCCGTAACCCGATAACTGTTTGCTATGGCCAGTTAAGAAGAAGAAAAATCCTTTTTTTTTTGCATAAATTCAGTTATTTCATAAGATATTTCTTTACATGAAGAGTAAAACTGCAATTGGTGGGTACTTTTCTAAGTTTAAGACTTCGATGATCACGACGATAAATAGCCCATAAAAAGAAAATGTTGCTAAAGTTATAAAAACTCGTTTTAGCTCTTCTAAGAGAGGAAAAAAGAAGAAAATTGCTCGTTGTGAGAAAATCTCGACATTAACTTTCAAATGATTAGGGGTTTTTTCTAACCATTTTTTCGAGACACCCTACAAACAATTTAGACAGAAAGTCCGTGTGTACGTATACTCAACATAATTATAACTATCATAAACTAAAACTACGCTGAACGTATGCTTAATAAATGAGCACTTAACATAGACTAAAAGTACACTGTACGTATACTTAATGTAATTACGTTTAACGAATTCTAAACGAAACGCAATTTAACTTACATTTCTTCTTAATGCTTATAACGCGCAGTAGAAAACCTAAAACGAAAGCATTTGTCCGGAACTAACACTCATTCTCTTTTCGATGTGACAAATTAGGGTCACTAATTTGCCAAAAATTCAATTTCGCATAAGATTTTCATTGTGCAGCGAACACAACCGCAAACTAATTAACTTGCTCATTAAAGCTATAAATTTGGGCGCTGACTCTGACGGCAAAGGAGAAGCAGCTTCTGGCTTTATTTGCAATTGAAGACCCAGCTCCCGATTATCAATGCTGCGTACCCTGGCCATTTTTATCGAACGCTGGCAACTCAGCATGACAAGGAACACCTGCTGGTTGCCTGGTGACTTTTGCCTTGGCTTTGACTTGGTTGATCGAAATAAAATTACCGTCCAGATAACATGCAGACAGACAAAAGCTGACACGCACACTAAATTACCATTAGCCGAGCTCATGAAACTCCCGCTATATGTCATTATGAAAGCAAACGTCGAGGTCTTGGGGAAGTTCGAGTCGCAGCTGCTAAGGTTGGCAAAGCGATGCTTAAGCCAAGTATTTTGCCATAAACGACGACGTGCATTAGTAGCCGGCTACGTTTGTGGCAACTTTTATGCGACTTTTTGTATGCGAGTGTGTGTGTGTGTGTGTGTGTGTGTGTGTGTGTGTGTGTCGGTGTGCTGTGCTTTGTTGCGGTGCAGCAGCCATTTTGTGCCGCCGCTTGGCATAATTCATAGTACACCTGAAGCTAGCAGCTTTTATGCAAATTCTTAACACATACACACACAGTGCGAGCAACATGCCAGACAACAAAAATGTAGCATACTTTTTTGCTGCTATGCGCCGGTTAAGCTTCGCTTGTGCTCTGCCAAGCTATTTAGCTTGAAAGCTGTACTCTTTGTGTCACATAAATAGCGCCAATTTATGTCAATTTGATTTGTCAACACAACAACAAGTCATATCATTTTCATTATAAGAAACGATCGTCTTGTTTTTGCCGTCAAACAACACGAAAATAATAAAAAAATGGTTAAAATAAACACTTTGGGCAAAGAAAACTTGGTACACCGCTAGAAAACAATACAAATTTTTTTGTCGAAATAGTTTGTTTTTGGAAATCCGAAAATGGAATTTGAGTAAATTCGACAAATTCGACTAGTCAGATTTCCTCACATGTTTTGGATTTGATTTAAGTTCGAAGATCGTCATGGCCATACTAAAAGTTGTTGCTGAAATCAACTAAAACTGAACTATGACACATAAAAAGCAGCATTACCAGCAAACAGGCAATGTAGGTAAAAGTCTAGAGCGGCAGAAACTGGGGGTGGCAATTTTTCCTAAAAATTTCGAAATTCGATTCGTACGAGAAAAACTGGAACTTTTGAACTTGAGAAGAAAACTTAAGCGCTTTTTGAAACTGACTAGGTGCACTACTTTGCTGGAAATGCCATTAGCAGAGTTCGCTCTGCTTACTGAAAAAATGAAAAAAACTATGTCAACTGGGTTAAGCTCTGAGCCGAACACTTTTTTCGCTGCGCTTGTGTCCTCTGTCTTGTGTTAATGGTTGAGCAAAAATTCTGACCTGTCTTGTAGAAACATCTTAACAGAAACCATTGGGTCACGCGAACATAAAGTATGTATTGGTGAAAGACCGAAAAGTGCAAACGGGAAGGCGAAAAGGCCCTTCCTTTGTTGTTGTTGTGTGGCGTAGAGAAATAGTTGTGCGAGACATACATATAGTTTGTAACAAACATGTTTAGTCATGTGTGTACACCAAGACCTTTTGCCGGTTTTTTATGTTAAAAGTGGTCCTGGCAAAGTATGAGCGAATAGAAACCAACAAAAACAAACCAGCTTACATTGGGTTTTACCGTCGCTCTATTCATCGCTCTAACCGGTTTTTTAGGTTGACGGTTATATGCTAACTCTGGCCATTAGTGATTGGCTGCTGCTCCATTAAGTTGACCAAAACAAAAAAAACTCAAAAGTTAAGTGGAAAAAACGATAAATTTTGAGTGGCAATTTTACTTTTTGCAAAAACAAGCGATTACTTCCGCCTACTACTTTTTTTTACATGATGTTCAGACAATGGAAATTTCAAATCATCCATTAGTTTAGATACATGCGTTTTTTAGGCTAACTCGAATAATGGCGAAGTTTGAGAGATATTTCCATTATTAACACATAAGCCAACTGCTGAAGTCAAGCGCTTCAATTGAACAGATATTTGTATATAAGTCAAACCATTGTTCTTGTAGGCACCGATTTTGGCGATTCTGTGGGGCGAAACCGCATTTCCCATTTACATTTTATTTTATAGTCGAAATCAAGGAGCTTGACCAAACTTAGTGTTTCTTAGGCGTAGAAAGTTTTAACTAAATTTCGCACCAAAAATTGTTCCAAGATGACAAAATATCTAACATTTGCAGACACACCAAAGGTACGTACATTGCATTGACCTCTGTTCCGTGTTTTGACTTAAGCTGCAAAAGTTAAGAAAGCTATTTGAAAACTTAATAAGCCTGAAATTGTGGGAGCGGTGAATACAACACAACTGTGCGGTCCATCATATAAACATTGACATAGGATCGTCCATCTCGCTTTCCCATCATCGCGATAAAGCGACAGCTTTAGTGCATAGATTTCATCATAGCTGCCACCTGCAGCCTTCAGCGAGCCACAACTTCCTTCACGCAGCAACGCACCACAAAGGGCTTATTGCATTAATGCAGCTGCACCACAGAGTTCTGGTCAGTGCCAAGTATGCGTTTTGGATCAGGCACATATTTGGGCTGTACCAACAGTGAACCTTTGGATTGAACAAAAAAGCCACAGGCATTTCATTTGAATCCCTTTTAAGCTCACACCAGTTGCAGCCCTTTGATGCGTGTTTCTTGGATTTCCGCAGAGCAAAGGCATTGGATGCATCGCATTTAAGAATGATTGCCTTCTGTGTGGGCATTGAATACAGCGTCCATGGCTATCTTTGGTAGCATCACAAGCAGCCGAAGTACCCAACTTGTGGGACAAAGCGAGCAGCTTGCGTCGAATTACCATCGAAAAAGGAACCGGCTGAGAACAGTTTTTGGCTTGTTGATTAATCTTCTGTACTATTGAGCTGGCATGCAGTTGCTTTTGACGGTTAATGAGTACAACGGCCACTATTTCATGCACGGCGTCGTAGTGCTTGGCCTGTTCGCGAGTATAGTGCTCCTGGCCAGCTTAGTAGAAGACTTGAGAGTTTTCTTGTTGAAGTGCACATCAAGCGTGTACCATTATGTACACAAAGCTGTTCATAAAAACAGAAAACTCCGTAATAGCATGCAAGTACACATAAGCACAAAATAATATGACTTCAAGTTTTGTCGACTTTTTATATTCGATTTTGTTTTTTATTATAGAGGTACACATAACCCCAACATATGTTGACATAATCAGCATTGAAATTTTAGATCGTTTTTGACAGTTGTCTAATTTTGAGCAAAAGAAGCGTCAAATGAGTATCGCTGAGGAGCTATTGAATGACGTCATTGATGATACAGATTTGATCAAGGGGGTCATGACTGATTAAAGCCCAATCATCCCAATGAATGTTTGTGCAAAAGTTTAGGTTTTCTTCGATTATAAAAGCATGATGCGTCGTTAGTTCTTGTATGCCAGTGTTTGGACCAAACAAATTAATGGCTTTTGCATCTGCTCACACATCCATGCTTGATCATGATTTTTTGGCCAAAAAACAACATTGTAATCATGCCTTTGCGCATATCAGAAGAGCTTCGAGTGTTCGAAAATTGGATTACTTTGTAGTGTACATAACAACACACAAATTAACATCAAAATTCACTCATCCATTAATAGACGCAAAAATTGTACATAGTTGATTTGTCGCTGCTGGCTCATCAAATTTCCTGTTAGATGACTTAGTTCATTGAACGATAACCAATAACCATTGCTATTTACCAGCTCTAGGAACTGATCGGCTTTAATAAAACCGGTGTTTAATTTATCCAAGCGCCTCAACGTATCAATTAGCTCATCTCGTCTTTCCATGTCAATGTGTACCGCATTGTTGCCCAATATGTTCAGATATTTGTGCGCCTGCCTACGCTGCTCCCTCAAATGCTGCTCCCGCTCAGTCATGGCGCTCAGTAGTTGGGCATAGCTGACGTCGCCCTGCTGATCCGTTACATCGTCCAGCAAAGCAGACAGCTCCGCCTCATTTAGCGGCTCTTCCAAAGTGGTTAACCAACGATGCAGTAGCGTATAGGGCAGCTTACCAGTGCCGTTCACATCGACGTCACGACAAGAACGCAATAGTTCCTTGGCATCAAAGCGAACTCTGTACTTGGACAGCGCGAAGAAGACGGTCAGCACTATTTCGAAAGTAAAACGCCATGATTTGCCATTCTTTGCGATACTCTTTTTCAGTGACGCAAGTCTGTCCTGCAGCATTGATTTGGTATAATTCAGACCCATGGCACGCAGACACTCGAGCATCTGGTCAGTCTTTATGTGACCAACTCGGTTGGCATCGAAGAGAACGAAGATGCCGTACAAATCTGCCACAAGCGGCATTGCGAGCATTAGTTCCTTGCGCTTTTGCAATTGAGGACAAATTAATGCTGTTTTTCCAAACATTTTTGTATGTTAAATTCAAATTTTGAGGTCTAAAATGGTTTTTTTTTATGAGTGCTGTTCAAATTGTTCTAAATTTTATAAAATAAAGTAAATATCAAAAAACTCTATGATATGACATTTTTTGGATGTTTTGCTTCATAAAGCTTTCACCAACCAGAGTCATTCCCACAAACAAAACACAAAGCAACATACATTTTTTTTGTTATTACAAATTATTAGCTCTGAGCAAACCGAAACTTATTTCGGATACGGTTACGATTACGGTAGTACCGGTACTCCTGATCCGGTAAATGGTTTTATTTCAGTTTTCTTTTTTCAATAATATCGGTTTCGATTCGATTCCCCGATATTTGTTTCGGTTTACCTGCTTTACCGGTTCCTATACAAAAACCAAATTCCAATAACGTGGAATCCTGGACCGTAAAAGAATTAAAAATTTTTGCTCAAAAGCGACAATTTTTAAGACAGTGTACGTGTGATGCTGTTTGGGTTACTGTGTCTATTAGACCAACTCGCACGTAGCTAAAAATGAGAAGGAGCAAATACTAGACATATGTACAAAAGACAGCGCGTCTTGGAAATGGTCGCTTTGCAGTAAGTCGACTCCTTGAAACGGCCAAGGATTCCACTTTATTACTTTTATGCTATTTGACAAAAACAGTGCCAAAAGAGTATTACAAAAAAAGTATGAAAAAAGTTGGAGCGAGAAACAGATTGTGTTGCCTAGTGTTTCTCTTTTTGAAGCTTAGGGAATTCTATTTTAAATGCATTTTTAATTTGGAAAATATCCTTACTGCTTCGAAAGTCAGATGGTCCCACTGTGCTACGTAGTTGATAATGGTACGGTTACGGTTTGCATCCCTGCCTCTTAGAGAATGAAGGATTGTTGATGTACAGGGGGAACCTGGTGGATGGCCCCACAGGCGGCACAAAATAACATTATGACGTATGGCATTTTTGACCGCGTCATCTTCTAGTTTTAGCTTTAGGTCTTCGGCTTTGACACGCGTTTCTGCAACGCGACGTCCCGATGGTGGAAGAAGCTTCTTTAAGACAGTTTCTTCATTTTTAAGATACTTCTGTCTGTAATTCCTAGTAGAAGCAAAATAACTTGGCCGTTTCGATGGAACGACGAATGTGCTCTACGACGACATTTACATAATCAAGCGAATTAGCATCCAACCATGGTCAACCACCAAAAATACAAACAGTTGTGTACAAATGACTGAACTGGTCGAGACCTTGTGTTCCTCCTAATCCTGTCAAGCAGCACATGCTGCGGGCATAGCCTTATAGGCTGACCCAATGCTATGTGCACACTACTCCAGCTCTTCCACATGTTCTCGAGTCTGGTTGGATCATTTGCATCGAAACATTGTGCTCCTCCTAATCCTGTCCAGCATTACATGCTGCGGGCATGACCTTATAGGCTGACCCCATGCTATATGCACACCACTCCACCTCTTCCACATGTTCCCGAGTCTGGTTGAATCAATCGCATTGAAACCTTGTGCTGCTCCTAATCCTGTCCATCAGTTGTGTTGTTTCACACTCTAAACATGACCTTATTTCCTTGGCGGTACTAAAATAATATAAATTAAATCACAGACGTCGGAACTCGGCGTTCAATTTCGACACGACGCAAAAAATTAGACCCGAATGGAGACTAGGAGGCTTTTAAAGTAGCGATTTCAAGCACGTTTCTTTTTGATATGCGTTTCAGTGTTCACTTTTAAAATAAAGTTATTTAGCCGCTTGAAACTGTCACTGTCGAATAACAAATTAAAGCTGTTTTAATAACTGTATTATATCGTATTCCTTCTCGGATTTAAGTGCTTTCCATGTATCATACACTTTTGATCCGAACTGCATATAAGCTTTAAACCATAAAATGCAGAGTATATATAGTAAGATGTGGTATCAACACAAACAAATGCTGCATACTGTGCGATAATGCGGCTCGCTTGATGGTTTAAGCCCCTCATCGCCGTTCTCCTCTCATCATAGTTTTCCCCTCATCGTAGTTCTCCCATCTGGGAGAGTTTTACGCCATTTGCCGTTGATGCGTAAAAATTCAATCTCTGTTGTTGTAACTTGTTGTTGTTGCACGGTTTGTACGTTGTTTAGTTTCAGTTTTTTATTACAACTTCGATTGAATTCCAACTGCCAACACAAATACATATATATGTATATACATAGTATATATTTATTTTTATGTTTTTATTTATATTAGTGCAGCAATTTCCTATTTTTCTGCTATGAATGTTTTTCTTATTCAATTTTCGCACAATAAACGCGCCAGGCGCGCACCATTTTATTTATTACGGCGTTGTTAGTGGCCGGAGTGTCAATGCTTTAATGCCACGGGAATTCAAGGTGCTCAGCTGAGTTATTAAAGGCATTTTGGCAGCAATTTCAGGCCGTCCAAGCAGCGCAGCCAAGCGTTAAGCCAAGCCCAGTCAAGGTTAAAGCCAAAGCCACGCGCCAGCAGAATGCCAGGAGAAGAATGGCAAGGCTCTAAGCATGCGCATCAACTAACCATAACGGATTAAAATTTACCCACGCACACTTGGCGCCTCAGGATCCCAGCGGACTCCTCCGGTTTCCAAAGGCTAAGTGAAGAAAAAAAGAAGAAGACTAAACTTTTATGGCAGGAGTTTGTGAGTCTGGCACCTAAAAAAAAAAAAGCACATAAAAAGTTTCATTCATATAAAGGCCATTATTTCAGTAATGTGTGTGTGTGAAACACATTTGAATGAAAATGCTTTTATGGATTCTATGTATATAATAATAACTCTCTACTTGTTAAAGCGCAATTAAGCAGTAAGCTCGTTAAATTTACAATATGTGAAACTGTTTGAACTTATTGTTAAAAATGTCAGTGAAATGAATGCCACAGTTTGCATAGAGTATCGCTTACAATATGAATGCTTTTTTGGAAGTGCACATGATTGTGAATTGAAATATAAAACGCACACGCTTATTGCGTGAGTTTTCCGCGTTTTGTATTCAGTTGTGCTAAATTAACAAAATTCGATTAAGTTCGATTAAAAATCAACACTGCGAAATAAGATTTGACGATCTATTTACGCTTGCAATTAGATTTTCGAAAATGTTATATTTTCTTGTTGGCATTTGCACTGTTACTCGTAATCGAATCAAAGTAAACAAAAACCGTCTGAGCGAAATTGAAACTTTATTTAATTACCTTTAATTCGAGTTACAGTTCATCTCGATCGGTAGTTCAGTAGTGTTCCCCAGTAAACTTAAATTTTCTGACTTCGCAATTCTCAAAATCTCGAAATTTTTTAAATAGTTTTTAAACTTGAAAGCGGTGCTAGAAAGTCCAAACCGGCTTCTGGATTCGAAATCATCGACCACAAATTTACCAGAAAATATATCTTTTAGACATCGTTTTTTATACCCTGTACACAAAGTGTAAAGAAGAAGAAGGCGTGGCAGACCATATGTTCCATGGGCAAAAATTATCAGAAGCAATAGTCCAGTCGATATAGCGATGTGCGTTTGTCCGTCCGTTAAGAGTTAGAGCAAACAAAATTTTACCAAAAGATGCGCATTTTCACCAAAATCAGCAAGTTTATCGAATCAAGTCGATATCTAACCCCCTTCCCCTGTCTAGGAGCTCTGATTGACGATCGTGATGTCCGTGATGTACCCCCATGTTTCATCACGCCGTCCATCAACAAACGTACGGTGAAGCATTCAATCATGATGACAGTGGATGAGCCGAAGACGTTTATAAAGGTGACAATGTGACACCATGCAAATATCTGAAAATTAAGAGCACTAGAGACAATAGAGAGTTCACAAAGTCAACCCAAATCCAACAAAATTTGGAAAAAAAAACAAATGGGTACGAATTCTTCAGTTCAGCAACCACTTTTAATGACCAACTAGGAGGCGCCAAATCCTGAGTGCTATCCTCGCCACTCTCTTAGCTAGTACCAGGCAAATTTCTTAGCCTCTAGTACCAGGCAGATTCCAGCCCCAACTTTTGCCATTCTATGGAATACCTCCAACATTTTGTTTCGCCAAATACATGATGTTTCACAATAAAATTGTTCCTTTTTTCAACTTTTGTTTCAATACTCGTGCTGTTACGTCTTAGCGATCAGATGGAGATTGGCCAGGGTATATACTTTTTTTTTGCTTAATTTTTGTGTGGGTTTCAGATGAATGTTATGTATAATTCAATCCTGCTATATAGGCGCATAAATGTCATTGCATCTTCGGCATACTCCTGCATAAAAGTTTCCTGTTTCATTAGGATTTAAATTGTCAGTTTCGCTCGATTGAAATAGACGAATCTTTAAGCTTAGCACTGATGATATAAATAACAATATGATAGAATATGATTTGTTTTCTACAAATCATACCGTAAGCCCATTCTGAAGGAACTTTTACTAAGTTCTTCACAATGGCTTGCACGACTTAAACAGTGTTGGTAAGTGGTTTAGTCCGTCAGTGGAAGAGTAGTGTGTGTGCACGTGTGATAATATGATTTGACATTTAGTTTTCCATTTTGGAATTTCTTTCATTTTCATTCATTTCCATTTATTAAGCCGTCACGCACACACACACACACACACACCGCACACACTCATACATATATACGCTTTTGTATTTTAAATAAGTGTCATGCATGCGATTTGGCTGTGGCTTACTTTAGTACACTTTTCACTTTTCACTTTTCTTTTTTTGCACTTTCACTTTCGCATTTGCATTTCGCACCTTTCGTTCCTTGTGGCTCTTGATCCGCCATTTTGTTTTGCATACTTTTGTGCGCGCTTTTTAAATAAGTGTTAATCATACTTATGGCAGAGCTTATTGCTTATTAGAGAAAATGTTGGGGATTTTGGCGTATTTCATTTGTTAAATTTAATTGTCAGAGTTCGCGTCGAACTTAAAGCCTTAAAAAAAGGAACTACTAAGCTGCTCTTTGTTGTTAAATGACAGTTAAGCAGTTACGGATACAGTTTTACTGCCTGTTTTCGTTTATTTTTACCAATTCACAGCAAATCAGATGTAGCGCCATGTCAGCGAATGTCAACGAGCTTGGTCCCTGTCAAGTCGACACACAGGCACACGGCGTGAAATTTAATCAAATAAATTTGCAATACCTCGCATCATGCTGCGTATACGTAATGTTTTATGGCTGTCAGCCTTATTGTCCTTTTATGTGCTTTATTTCGTAAGCATCAATTAAAATGGCAGACTTGTCGAGCAATAAATTTCAAAAAGAGTAGGATATCTCGAAAGTACTATACAAATAAAACTATTAAAATTGAGTTAGCTTCAATTTGCCATGTGACAAGGGTCAGCAGGAGTTCTTTTAGCATTATTTTTTTGGGTCTTATTGCGTTAAGTACTCTTGAGTGTTCGTGTGTAGAGCCTGCTATTTTTGGCTACAACTTGTTGTCGTTTCAGCTTTAAACAGCTTTTTTTTCGACTCTGTCACCTTCAGCTAAAAGTTAATTAAGTTCTGTTATGTTTGACTTACGGCTTAGTTTGAAGGCGCGTGGCAGTCTCACATTTTAGACAGCTAATAGTGTTTTATCCTTCAATGTAGGCATTAGCTGTGCCCCCAAGTTAAAGCTTATTAAAGCAGGAGCGAAACAGAAGCCGCGGGTATCCTAAATAGCAAGCACATGGCAAGACATTAATATATAAGTTATAAGCTGAGAGCGGGTATGAAATGGTTGTTATATTTGGTTAATTTGCAGAAGAGTATAGCAAAACTCACCCGTGTGGTGAACAGGTCAGAGAATTCCAACTAACATAAACACTGGGTTCTTTTGAGACCAGTTGGGCCAACGCAGGCCTCAAAAGGGTTGTGGGCAGGGTTTGGGACCCACCACGTAAAACGACAATGCCAACGAAAAAATGTATTTACAACAGACCGTAACCCGACAACGGGTTGTTATGACCAGATAAGAAGAAGTATAGTAAAACACATATAGCAATATTGCATGAATCGTGGAAGTCATTGTCGTCTTCATAACTCAGTTGCTCATATAAATCAGAGAGTGAAAGCAGATATGCTAAATGAGATATGTTTATGAGTTTGAATTAATTTAGCTTAATTTTTTTCATTTTAGTTTACAGTATACTGTATCCCTATAGGGATCCGACTGCTGAGGGACCCCTCGTTTAGTATAATTCTTTCTATATGAGAATTGGAAGATGGATTATTCGAAAAATGTATGATGAAAGCAAAGACCATATTTCTAACACATGAATTTAAAGTGTCCCACCTTTATTTTTTTGGAATCGTCGGATGGTACATTTTTCGCTATGCTAGGCTGCAACGATGTGGGGAGAGTTGAAGTTGACCCAAAGAACTCGGTACTAGAAAATGTAATAGCTAGCGCCGCAGCGAAGTCTATTAGCATTAGGCCGTTATACGAAGTGATTTGAATTATCCAACTATGGGACTAAAGATACGCTCTTTTCGAGAGCATATTGTCTATCATAATATTAAATTTCTGTATTTTACCAAGTCTCAAATGAGGAATTTGAGTTGGCCAAACCTGACTTCTATCTAGGTTTGGCACGAAGGCTACACATTACAGTCACCGGCTGTTTAGGAGCAATAACACTCCGTGTAAAGACTCTGCTCGTCTTGCACAGCAATCGGCTGCAAGCAAAACATCAGCACCGAACCAATCCCTAAAAAGAAAAGTTCTGCGGGCTTTACGGACTTGCTTCTGCGATACACTGCGATAAATATTGTGTGAAGAGAGGGAGCTTCAAAAGACTAGTACAATCCATGCAAACTAGCAAGAGTTTGGGCTATCTATACCCTTATGTTAACGGTGTATCTTGCAACAAACAAATTTTTTTTTTACCGAAAATTAAAAGTTTTTATGTTTTTTCTTATTCCAAATTAATTTAATCAAAAACTAAAAAAAATTCTAAATGTGTTATTTTTAGATTCGTTAAATTGATTTGATGCGAACATTTCAACACTAATTTAGTCAAAATCGGTAGCGAAATGGAAAAGTTATTAAGGAATATCGAAAAAATGTCATGAAGGTAGTTCGGGTATACGTTTCAGATAGTTTTTATGCAGCCGGATTCGATTACGAGGAAATTAAAATTTGTTTTGGTTTTTTTTTTTTTTTTTGAGTTCATTACCCTGTAAACCACAAGACAATTATAATAGATCAAAACTGTCATAAGATCATTAAAGCGACACTTAAGCATCTTTAATTCAAGATACTGTTTATCTCTATCGGCCGTAAGGCTCTCGACCAATATGAGTTTGAATTTTGAAAATATGTTATCTCGGAAACCGTTCTAGATAACTCAAAACGGTTTGCAGATTTGCAATCCGCGAACCTAAATTGACCGGAAAAGGTATGTTTTTGTTGCTTATTGTAATTAATGATTATATTAGTGTAAGAACAAGTATTACAAAAGGTACATCATGTTTGACAAGTTCTCTCTGCGATGTGTTAACAAAAATTTGGCTAAAGTCAAAGATTCATATCTGTTTCTACGTTCGAGTTGAGATTTAATTTGGACTATTATCATAAGTCATAAGGCATCCGTGTTAAAGAGGAGTGTTCAAAATTACGAAGAAGTCTATGAACAACAAAGTTGCGTGAAAAACACTTTTGGTTTAGAACAAGACAGTCACATGTCATTTCTTGCTGCTACCATCATCGATCTAAATCCTTTACCATCATACCATTTTGACATTGTTATTGAAATTTGGTAAAGCTTTAATAGAAAAGCAGACCAAAGTTACAAAAAACATAGGAAGCCTTGTATTCTATACATATTGGATTATAGTATTCTTGCATTTTTTGCCACAATTTGCTAAGCACTAGCGAATTCCAGGTAGTTTCAGTCAACATTTTTAAAAAGTTATTAAACCTTCTATTAAAATGCAGCTTTGTCCAGCTTACGTTTTGGTGGAGAAATGAATTTATCAAGCTTTTAGTTACTAAATTGTTAATTACTTCATTCAATTTGCATTAATTTCAAATATTTAATTGCTTGCATTTTTTTTTGTTTTTATCGTTTTCAGTTAATAATTTAATTTTTCATTAAAAATCATAAGCTTCCGATAAATATTTTCATCGCATGAGCAGGTTTTAATCTTAATGTCGTAACATTTGCAATAAGCCATTAAATCGTGCATAAAATTTGTAAAATAAATATTTAAATATCGCTTTCGGCAATTTGGCGAATTTGGCACAAATGAGTGAACCATTATTAAAACTTGAGCTGACTCTCAATTGGGTTCATAAAAACCGCCAACTAAACGGAAATACAAGCTGCAATACTGGCAACAATAACAAAGACATAAGTGTAAACAAACTAAACAAATTTTCATATGCAAATGGCTGCCAAAAGTGTTCTCTGGTCATAATATTTGCGCGCATGTCTAAATAAAAAGCCACAAAAACCGCAAAACAAATACAAATTCAAAAAACACAGACATAGACACACACACACACACACACACACACACACACACACACACACACACAAACACAAACACACGACAAACTCTCAAACAAACAAAGAAAACAATGAGCACAGTTTCTGTCAATGGAGAGCCCCAAAAAGTATGCAGCAAAAAATTTTAAAACAAAAAAAAAAAAAAATGGTGGAAAGCCGAACCTCACGCAGCCAATTTATATGCACGCAGCGCAGAGAAATTGAAACGAATCGACAAAAAATGAAATCCAGAAGGCACCTAACGATGCTCTCCCAGTCCGGAGACGAAAACCAAAAGTATTTTAGTTAAATGAAAAATTGAAAATCGCCAGTGCGTATTGGCTTTCCCTTGCCCCTTTGTCACGAATTTGGATGCGATTTGCGGTCGCCAGCTTATAAGCTGGATGGACTGACGTTGTTTAGCTTAGGAACAGTGGTTAAATATGATTCTGCCGCGTTTATTTATACGCTTTAATCATAAATTGGTTAAGAGGGCATATTGATTTTATAGTGCGATTTGTGCGAGCAACTGTGTGCGTATGTTCTGTCAACAACTAACAGAAGTGTGGAGAGTTTTGCTGCTTATAGACACTTATTCAAAAATTTGCACACTTGCATAATCGGAAAAATTGATTAAAACCTTCCTAGTTTATTCATAATTGTTCTTGATTTCGAGGCCGATGTGTGGTTTTCACTCTCATACAAGTTCAATGCTTACACTTGGTTGTTAGCTATCATAGTTACTGTGGCACTTATATTTTTATTGTTGTCGCAACTAAGACTTCTTTTCTTTCTTTGAAAAGCTTCAGAAGCTTAGGTTTTCTACACCTATTAAGCCCGATAAACCCTTATCAAGCACTAGAAGAGAAAGCACTAGTAGTTGCTGCTCCGCCGAACAGCAGGCCAACGTATTTGCGTATAATCTTGCAGGGAAAGGCACAATTTAGGATATTGAGGAGTATTTACTCTTTTCTCTAAAGACGTCCATAAGGGCTTTCTTACTTGTGGCGCTGCAAGCAGCGAAAAAAGACAAAAGCATATTGATTTTCTTGGCCATGACCTTCTGGGCAACTCCATTTCAAGGTCTCTCCCAAAACGTGCACTTTATATTGTATTGCTTTTCAATGCTAAAATTAGGCTGCAACATTTTCTTCCAAAGCAGGAATTCGCTATCGCATCGATAGTCCAAATGCCAAGGCCAATCAGCATTTTGCTGTCCATTTCCCAGTTTTGAAAAATACTGGTTTCTATCAGTTTCGATAACATCGTTGCGTATAGGGAATTCATCGCTGACCATTAATTTGGGTTTCACTAAGGGGCATCTACAGAGTAAATTATACTCTCTATACCTTCGGCAAAAAGCAGCTCTGCAATGCTGCCTGTTTGGACAACGAGCAAGCCCATGACAGGCTGTGACTCTTGTAGGACGGCTTCTTGCCAATACCAAGGAGTCACTGTCTGCTCCTTTTTCAGCTTCGTTCAAACCGACTTAGAGGGGCGATTCGTAGCCTGCTTTTCATGTTGACCGTTGTTACTCAAGGCAGTATTATTGGGTCGATGCTTTACTTTCCTTATACTGCCGACATACCAACGCCGGGACCATAAATGGACATCACACTGGCCTTTACATATGCTTCTTGTCACGTATGCCGTTGACATAAGCGTATTAAGTGCTTCCGATTGCGAGTATAACAAACTGCAGGAATGTCCGCACGTTTTCGAGTTATTAACTTTGCCAATTGTTCTCCCACTAGAAGTTTCATGACAATTGCAAGCCGATAACCACGACTCTTATATGGCATGTTAATCGATTGTAAGCATAGTTGGATTTCTTTTCAAGGCTTTTTTGGCTAGCAGCCATCGTGGAACTTTCAGTGGTGCAGATCTATTACGCTTTATAACCCATATCATACGGCACCCACTGCTTCTTGTCTTTTCCCTCAGCAGGAGTTTCGCTTCGAGGTGGCACATCATATTTCACAGTTAGCACCTTGAGGGCCAAAATTCGCAAGTTTCAAGGGCTACTAAAGCATAGAAGCAGTTTGTCGCTAAAATGCGAGTGATAACTCCCACTTGGAGTTACCGCATTCAGATCCCGAACGCCGAAAGCGGTTCTAGAACCTCCAAACCAAAATATAGCGTCTTATAACAGCTTGCGGCTGATCGTTTGCGTTTCGACTGGAACTCTATCTGGCAGATATCGTGCTTCTCTTCTAGAGTATAAAAATGAAGTAGGCTTCTGGGGTCACAACATACCACTGAGATGAGTCCAAAGACTTCAGGGAAATATGGCCATATAGTATTCAATTTGGGCCAGTCAGTAACTGCATGCCATACGAGAGTGCTTCTAAAGGCAATTGGTGGCTCATGAAAGTCACATTATGGTATAATCAAGAATTTGTGATTGGTAGCTCCCTCATTATTGCTTTTTGCTCAACTTAGTCTCCAAAAAGTGATTAAATTTGAGCATTTTTTCTAGAACTCATCCACTTCCTTTTCTACACATTTGCTTTTTGCTCAACTTAGTCTCCGAAAAGTGATTAAATTTGAGCTTTTTTTGTAGAACTCATCCACTTCTTTTTCTTCAAAGCTAAGCTATAAGCTTAAAGTGGCGTCTTAAAAAAGTTGTGCGTTCTTCATAAATTTTAAATATTTGTTGTCTTTGGCAAACTAAAAGCTATCTAGAGCAGGCTTTACGGGAGCTGCAAACACATTCATAAAAGTTTCTCGTAAACTTTTAACAGCTTAGAAGTTTTTGAAAAAGCTATCTTAAAACCAAGGATGCTATCACTTAAAAAGTCAGTTCAGAAAGCGTATCAGAAATTGTTTTTCAAAAGCGCATTCAAATCGCCAAGTTGCGGCACGGAAAATGGACACAGGGTATTACATATTCTGGGTCTAGTGTCGCCATTGAGCTAACTCGCTTTTGATGCTGCATAGGTGTGTGCGTGTGTGTGTGTGTGTGTGTGTTTGTGTTTATTTTTGTTTTTTTTGCCGCTGGTATTTGGGCAACATTCAAAGGGCATAAATCATCGCGTATTTATCATAAATCAAATTGAATTTTATGCTGCCGATCCCTGACTTACACCCGCACAAGGCTTTAACTCATCCTGTTGCTTCGGTTCTGGGTGTTGTTGTGTGCGTAACGCATATTTTATTTATGATTTTTTTCCAGCTGAGTTGAGAATTTGCTGCCGCTGCCTGTTATTTTGTATCTTGTATCTATATCTGTGCGTTGTTGTCTTTGCCTGCTATTGACATTGCCGTTTTCTCTACATATATAAGTATACTTTTTGCAACATTTGATTTTATGTGCTGGCATTTCAATTTGTACTTGAACCTGGCTGGCAGCTGTTTGGCTAAAATGAAAAAAAAGAAGTGATTTGCTGCTTTGGCTCAAAAGAAAAGGCTCAAACGACGTAATGCGTGAGCTACGTCATTGGCAGCTGCGTTTACGTTACGTCCAAGGCAATTGTGCGTTTCAATATTTGCTGTCTTAAACATGCAAATCAATCATTTCAGCTGTTTCAGATGTGTCACTCGCTATGTGTGTATTTGTATCTTCTATGTTAGCCAAGTTATTTTCAATTTGAACATAGTGTTGTTTGACTTTTACGCACGACTGAGCTGTAATTAACAATAAAATGAACTGCCTGTTGCTGTCTATCCATCTTGAGTCATAAAAAGGCTTGTCAACTGTTGTATCTAACGGTACGCATATAGCATATAGTACTGAACACACGTATACACACTTATACATACATAGTATATACCCTGCAGGAAATCGGTCTACTAGTAACAGCTTCAACTGGTTGTTATTACAGTTGTAGTCAAGTAGTAGCGGACTGGTTGAAAAAAGTATTATGGCGGGATAAGAAACGGGCGGAATACACTTAATTCCTACCGATATGAAAGATATTAGGAGCATTCCACAAGTACCTGTAGTGGTTTGCAACAATACACACCCAACTGGTATGCATCCATGACCCAATTACTAGTTATATGCCACTCGAAACCAGTTCCTATGACAGCCCTGTGTTAAACATAGCACTTGGTTTCTAGTATTCAACCATATTTACATCCTCTTTTTCTGGTTTAAAAGTGGTTTCATAGCGCAAACACACCCCCAACTGTTAGGTTGCCATTGCCCATTTACGAATTTTATACCACTCTCAACCAGTTCCTATGACAGCGCCGTGTTAAACATACCACTTGAAGTCAAACAAAAATTCTAGTTAAGGACCCTACAATTATCCCTTTTTTCTGGTTCAAAAGTGGTCCCTAACTAGTATACTTTCCTGCAGGGTATGTATGTATATGTGCTACCGTACAAGTGCCAACGGTTGAAAAGTGTCAAATGTTCTGGCTGTGCAAAGTCAGGCCGCAGTCAGAGTCAGGCCCAGCTTTGGTTTTGGGGCCCTTAGCCACAGAGCCACAAATTACAACAGGTAAAGCAATTTCGGGCATGACACACATTGAGTGAGTAACTGACTAACTGACTAGCAGACGACTGATTGAATGACAGCATGATTGTCTTAATGCAGTGAACTAGGCAGCAACCCTGCCAATGTGTGAGTGCGTGAGTGTATAGGTGCGTCTGTGTGTGTGTGAGCGTGTGAACATGAGTGACGTCTGTCAGCTGCGGCGATGTACAGTCATTTCTCAGAGCCGCAACTTTCATCTATGAACAAGTAAAAGAACTCGTATACGCTTAGTTGTTGATGGGTTTAACTCAGTCACTGCTCAAAGACTTAAACAATAATAGTTTAAGGTAAATAATCATGTTGTTTAGAACATTACATATGTAATCGATTGGGATAGCAGTTACAGCAGAGAGCAGTTGATTGTTCGAAGACCCAAAAGTTTTGCGCTGACGAGTCACTTTAAAGCACTTTTCGAAAGCGGCATATGTGGAGAAACGTAAGACGTTCATTTCGGAATGTTATATAACCCTTTGTTTGTCAGAAGTTTTTGGGGAACTAAGGAAAACCAACCACCAAAAACAGATAATTCTTCATCCCGACAATGCGACTTCTCACTCAAGAGACTTTTTGGTCAACCAAAATGTCAAATTAATGCATCAAACCAAGTATCATACGGATTCGACATCACGAAAAAACCGCCTTGTGTTAAATCTAAAAAAGCAGTGGATGCGTTCAAAGCACTTGTTTTAGAAGGTACCTCATTCGGAGTGGCTTATGCAGAAGTGTACACTCTGCTTAAAACAAGGATAGTCACTGCAGAAGCGGAGGACAGCTCCATTCCTGTTACTACAACTTGTGGCTGCTCTCAAGGATGAGTACTATCTTCACTTTTGTGTAGTCTCCTGCTGGACAAATTACTGAGAAGCCTTGAAGATGAGGGCAAACAGGGTCATGGATATGCAGATGATATTGTTATAATCGCACTATGAATATTTGCAAGCACACTCTGCGATATAATACAGAGAGGACTAAAGACTACCACCTACAATTGGCGCAAGGAGGATGGACTCAACCTGAAATTGGCAAAAACCGTGGTAGTGCCAGTCAATAGAAGATACAAACTAGGAACTAGCAGGAAGGTCAAGTACATCGCAGTCACGTTTGAAACTTAAATTTGGTTCCCACATAGCAAACTTGACCAATAAATGCATCAGAGCAATATACAAGTGTAGGAACATAGCAGGGAGGTCAATGTGAGCCTCACCCAAAATCGTAAAATGGCTGTACCTGATGGTAAAAAGACCGATGAAGCAATCGGCTGGGGAATAAGTGAATGTAATCCCTGTCCGAAACGACCTTACCAGGATGCAAAAGACCCATTGCGGCATTGGAAGTTCTAATGGATCTTACACCATATCTTCTTCTTCTTAACTGGCCATAACAACCCGTTATTGGGTTACAGCCAGATGTAATTATATTCTTTCATTGGAATTGTGGTTTTACGTGGTGGCTTCCACACCCTACGCACTACCCTTTGAAGGTCTGTGGTGGCTCTACTGGTCATTGTTAGTCGCTTCATACGACAGACTTTGACCTGCTGAGGTGGTATGCCCTATCCCGCTCACGTCACAGGGGGAACACTCCATATAGTTAATGAAATACTGGGAAAGACAATTTTTCTGATTACCTCACTTAGCTTACCTAGCTTGTTGAATACCGCGTTGTCATTCGTGTTCGGTTCGAGCTCTCGAACTCATATCCGATATGAGATTAAAAAATAAATTGAAAATTATCAGTACCTTTCTTTCCAAATGTATGTTTCCACAGCAATGCAGCTGCTTAAATCGACTTAATTCGAATGTGAGTGTTAGAAGAGAGTTATACTAAGCTAAGCATGCAGAGGATACCATAGGATATTATGTAACTTAAGTGGGTTCGGAAATAAGCTTGCTATTATTATGAGATAATTCCTTACTGTTGCCAAAGAGAAAACTTGTCAAGAGTAGTTTTAGCTCATTGTCCGTTATAAAATAGATCAAACTTTGTATAACTAATTTACTTTTAGTCACTTTTACGACAATTGCAAGTTCGTGCAAATTACCGTTCAAGTGTGACAGTTTAGTATCTTTTAATACAAGAAATACGTCATCCGTGCGTGTCTGTGTATGTGTGTGTGTGTGTGTGTGAGTGTGTTAGTAGACTATTTAAGGTTAACACCATCAACACATTCACACAGACATAAAAAAGTTTTATGCGCTCTCTGGCTAACATGTTCCCGAGGAATACTACTTTTTTTTCTATCTGCTAATTGAATCGCTTCCCGTGCCATGTCGAGCTGCTGAGTACAAGTTGTCAGTTGGTTTCATTGCATACTCAAAATGTTGACACCCGTGCCTCGGAAATACTTGTTCTTTTTCTGCAATCGAAACATTCATATATACATATATTTATATGCTGGTATGCATTGGCTGCCTTTCGGTTTACATTTTTATTTCAATTGAATTTGGAATAATATTCAGCAGCATTCGCTCCATATCTGAGCAAAGTGTTGTTGCTTTATTTCCATTTGGACATTTGGCTTTCAATACTGCTGACCAGGCGTGATGTTACCATGCTGAATACTCTTTCCTAGAGTAGCTACGTTTTTGTGTGATGTTTGTGCTCTTGCTGGCTGCATAAGCGAGACAGAGAGTCTGAGATAGAGAGAAAAGCAAAGTGCTTAGATAAACAAACATGCCTAGCGACAACCCTTTCTATGGATGTTCGCTACGAAACTGAATTTTAAGCCAGCGAAAGATTGCGCGACCTATACTATTGCGCGGACTATACAAATTATACCATAAGAATATGTACTACTTGCATGGCTGTTGTTTTTTTTTTTTAATTGAGCCACAAAAGCCACCTTAACTGTACACAGATATCATTGTATAAGTTTAAAAGAATTGACCGAAAGAGTCGAAAATTTGAACAACTATATGTTTAAAAAAGTAAACTTTGGTTGAAATCAAAATCTTGGTTCAGAAGTTCACTATAGCCTGCTTCTGAACTCCAAAAACAAGCTGTCAAGTAGGTTCAAACTCTTTAGTTAAGCTAAACAAGCCAGATTCCTTATATATTAACTTTGTAAAAAGGTAGCGATTACCGAATATGATCTACCTACAAAAGGGCAAGGGAGTGAAACGTAAATCTATCGCAGATTTTTTCTATATATGTAAAAATGAATGTCTGTAGCCAGTGAACTCGGAGACTACCGATTAGCGTGAAATTAGTTCCATAGTATGTACATATAATATCGAATAAAGCAACTATTTTATTGCATGACAAGTTCGATGATTCTAGATCTTACATTTTCCAATATTCACGCGTTTCCACAGACGTACGAATAAGTGCGCGTGGTTTTACAGGTCATCTTGCGTTTACGTAATCTATAGATGTATATAAAAACCAAGCCTCAAAAAGTGATGTGCTCGCTTAACTCGAAAACGCGTGAACCGATTTCAACCAAATTTTCAAACATTGTAGACAGTAAAAGTCCAAAAGAGGACGTATAATTTATAACTTTTAAGCCAAGCTTACTCTTCAGACCTTTCGAGCTGAGGCCAAGCCAAAATAGCACACAGCGAAGTCTGCAAGAGTATTTCTCGCTCGATTTCGCTATATGAGCTTTCGCCTCGTTTTTGCTATTTTATTTTTGTAGCAATTTCATTGAAAACGAATCTGCATTAAAAAAACATATTTTATCGCGCATAGTGCGCTCGTAGCAGCTGCTGTTGTTGCTGTATCTCGAGTTGTAATTGTTGTTGCAATTGATGTTGTTTTCTGAAATAAACAAACGTATATTGTATGTGGTGGATTTCTAGTGTATAACACTACAGACTGTCTGTCTGTCTGTCTGTCCGTCCGTCTGTCTGTCCGTCCATATCTAATTCATTCAAAGCAACTTGCTTTGTGCAATATTTGATCGTTTGTATGTTCTATGAATTCATACATTTAATGAATGAACAAAACATTGTTGTTGTTCTTGTTGTTGCTGTTTATTTTGCACTTGCGGTACATCATCTTGTATGAGTTTTTATTAGTTTTCTGTTTGCCAATTGAATGGAAATGTTTCTTTTCATGTTTTCCAATTTGAAAAACATAAATAACAAAAAAAAAAAAAAACCGAAATCAATGATCAGAGCCAGAATAAAAGTATTGCTCGTAAATACAATGGGCAAAGTGCTTTTGACTGATGGCATATGAACTCGCATGTTTAGACAATAATAATTCTGTCTATTTTATTTGATTTTTTTTATTTTTGGTATTTTATTTTAGATTTATATATTGGCTTTGACTCGAGTTTATTTTTCTTTTGTTTATTGCCTATCAAAAGGAAATTCAAATCAATGTTTAATGTCTATTTGCGGTTGAACGGGCGGCTTAACATAGTCGAGTTTTAAAGTGGGCAGCACTTTAACTTTGAGAATCACTGAGGCTGTTAATTAACAGTGACAGCAAAACTCTTGCTGTAAGCTGTTCTTTTTTTACATGTTTTAAAGCAGCAACGTAACTGTAAATGCAATGAAACGCAAAGTTTGTTTCAACTTGAATTTCCATTAAAAGTAGCTCGTTATAATTTTCAAATTTCGCGTTTACTTAACATTTCTATTCGCTCATGTTCCATTTGCCATAACGTTCCGTTGGGAATCGCATGCGATAAATACGTACGCCCAGTGGGTGGCACAGCAACGAACAGCTTGCTGAATTGAGAGTAGAACTTTGCAGCCAAGCACTCTGAGCGAAAGAGAGCGAGAGCGAGCGCGCGCCACTGTTAGCAGCTTAACAGCCTGAATGTGGGTGCTTTGACTTCGACCCACTGACACACTGCTTTGCTTATTGAGGTAGTTGTTAACAGTTGGCTGCTATAACCCAGCCGACACAAAAAGGAGTGTTCTTACACGAAGAGAAGAAACAAACAGTATATTTTTTATACTAGTGGTGCAGTTCTGATGCCAATATATTTCCAAGTTAAAAACTCGCAGAAAGCTTTTGTTATAAACAGCTTATTACTTTAATTTCGTTATAAATATACTTTGTAAACACCTATTTTTTGTAAACACAAGAATCAAATATAAAAGTTTTTCATTAAATCTCAATATAATCTAAATAGTTTTAATGAAAAATCAAGCTTTTTTTAATTCGCGATTTCTACATTACATAATTTATTTTATACATATGTTTTTATAGTAATATCGAAGTACATTATGAAAATCATGCTTGTAGGTACTTAGTATGACAAATTATTCTGAAGCAACGTTGAGGTTATAAATATTTATTTGTATATATATGTCTTATATCCTAAACTGAATAAATTTATTTTTTCTATGCCAAAACTATATTTTAGTATCAAAGATTTGGCTGTTACATGACTATTTACAATTACATATATTAATTACGGTTATAATCTGGACTCCTTAACAATGAAATGGCCTCTATCCTTAAGTGTCCCCATACCAAGCCATATAACAGCCATATGACGGCAAAGAGTTAAATTTTAAAATAAAAATTTTTTGTAAGGAAACTCCTTGTCTGTTTCAAGTGATGTGTAGGACATTATCAATAGAGTTATAAAATAATGCTAATTTTTGTGAGTGCGCCACAATTTTATTTTACAGAAGGAATTCAAGTTCAATCAAAGTAACAAATTACAAGCTACTTTTGATTAAAAAAATTGTTGGTTATAAATCCGGTTTCACTTTCAAATTTAGCTTCATTAAATTGAGTTAAATTTTGAGTGATCAAGATAAATTAAATAAATCTACTTATCTATGGAAGTCTGTATGTTACAAAAATTGAAGGTATAGGAGAAAATTGGTTTCCTTATATTTCAAATGACTAGTTATATTATAACCATATTTGAATTACATGCTGCGAGAGTAAAAATACCCAAGAAGAACTACATAGTGTAGTCGAAAATAAAGTTTTTTTTTTAAGTAGGATTTTTTTACTCTTATTTATAACTAGTCCATTTTTACACTTTTTTTTATGCGGCAAATGTTGTCCAAAGCTCGGATTAAGTTCAAAAAGTTTCAGTGTTGTTAAAAAATCAGCTCAAATCTGTAAAAATAGATCTCTTCCCTTTCAATATCAAAAAACGTAATGACGGCTTTGTGTGTACACTAAAAATGTTATTTTTGAAAATAGCCAGAAAAAATATAATATTCAGTTCCAATCAAACAGACTTACAGCCTACGAGCTATGAACTTTAAAATAGTTCTGCATCAAAAAGTGCATTTCATAAAAAGTGTGCCATGCGTGTTTGTCACAAAAGTATCGCCAACTTTTCGTCTAGAAATATGTTTTCACACTTTTGGTCTGCTGGGCTTTAACAGCGCGCTGATAACAGTGTGCAGTTGGGTGTGTGTGTGTGTGTGTGTGTGTGAGAGAAACGAAAAGCTGCAGATTGCGCTAGTCTGTTATTGTTATGTCTAACGCTAACATAGTTGCGGACAGGTATGAGACGAGGCGCCCGGCGTTCTGTTAAGCTTTTCGTGCGCCTTCGACTGCGCCGATTGGCGCCGTTGATTGGAGCCGTTGCTACTAGCGTCGCTGCCGACGCTGCTGTTGCGGCCGCTGCTTCTTCTGTGCTGCTGTTGCTTTAGCTCGTGCGCTGCGTTGAAATGTTTGTCCGAGTTTCCAGTTAGAATTTTACCGTTACCGTGCGAGCGACTAAAGACTAAACGGACGGAGCTCAGCACTGTTCCGTTAGATTTCACATAAGCGTTCGCGTTGCTCTGTTTTAAAATTTTGTGTGGCGTCGTGTAACGGTCAGCGAAACTGAAAACAACAACAACAATAAAAAAAATGTTTTAAAAAAAAAAAATACAAATATTTACGAGTAAATAAAATAGAAAAAAAAAAAAAAACAATTGCTGCTACTTAAGTGTGTGGAAAATTGTGTTGTGAAGATAATAAATGAATTTGGTGCGCCAAAATATAAATAAAATGGTAATTTAAATGTTGCAAAATAAATATTGAAAATTTTCAATTGTGTTTGGCAAATTAGGCAAGTGAAGCGAAACTGAGCAATAATATTTCGAATACCCAGCAACAAAACAAGCGGACAGACAAAATTCTAATTTCAAACAAACTTGAAAGCAACTTATCAACTGGCTCTGGATGCTCCCGCACAGCGTTCGAAGCGCTTTTCACGCTCGGCCAAAGTAAAATTATGCAAATCTATTTGCTGTCGTTAATTACAACAACAACGACAGCAACAAGAAAAGCAACAACTAACTGCTACAATCAGCATTAAAAAGAAAATTCGTTTGAAAAAGTACGATTTCCGCGCGTGTTTCTTGTGTTTTTTCAAATCTGCTTAATCCGTTAACACAGTTATTCCCGCTCGCTCTATCAATCAGTGCGTCAGACGCAGTCGCCGCTGGCGTCGCAGTCGCAGTCGCAGTCGTAGCTCGCGTTTACCGTTTGTCGTATAGTGTTCGTCATTGTCGGCGTCACCTTTAAACATTCGCGTCAACTGTCAACAGCAGCAACAACAACAACAACAACAACAACTACAACAACTTGAACAGTTCGTTTCTTTTATAATTTTTCATTTGGCTTTTCTTTTTGTGTGTTCTGCTTCTTATATCATTATTATAATAACTTTGTGCGACATTTGCCACCTGCTTTGAGGCAAGATACCAAAGAGAAGATACTGCCACATCGTGTGAAGCTTTAACCAAATTGATTTCTTGCATATATAGAAGATACATGCATATGTGACGACATTTTTCCAGCAAACATCAAAACAGATTAAGCAGCAAATGTAAGTTTTTATGGGATTTTCATTACTGATTATAAATCTCAAATTTATAGTACATATTTGTATAAATAAGCGTTTATTTAGCACCTATTTGTTGAAAGTTATATTTATGGTCGATTTGGCTAAATGATTAGCATTTAAAATGCGATAGGCGTGTCAGATCATAAGTGCCAGTCAAGTTCGTCAGTACAAATGAAAAGATATTTGATAATCATGAAGATCAAAGAAAAACGAATGAAAACTTGTATGCACAGAACAAGAAATTCCCGTATCCGGTACCCTCTGATCAGCTGATAGAGTCACATGCCACAAGACAATTGAGACCACGTAAAGATGGAAAAGTTGTAAAAGATTAAGTAGTACAAACTTTGTAATAACTAATAATGAATAGCAACAATTGAAAATTTATAGCAAAAACAAACAAATAAGAGTATTAAAAAAAAATAATCATGTACGTTAAAAAAAAAAAAAAATCGAAGCATAATATACATATATCCAACCTTAAGTAGGGGCGTGTTAGATATTTGGTATTTTAATACTTAGCATACCAATATCTGGTCATAGCAAAATGAATAAAAAGTCAATTGGAATTTATCACTAAACTCTGCTACTTATAATCATTTTTACCTCTTCTCAATACATAACAGTAGAAATGTACATATGTACCTATATTAATGCACCAGCTTGACCTTTTGCTGTGTCCAACCTCCTAACAACATAATCCATTTGGGTACTGTGTATCCACTTTTCCGTCACCTAAACTGAGTCTTCACATCATATAATTTTGGTTTATAGTGCTTGTCACGTGCCCTATGAACATTGAAGATATCAAAAATTCAAGAAATGTAAAATTCTAAGCATTTAAATTTTATATTAACTTTTACTTAGCAAAGATTACTTTGGAAGAGATTCATAGTAAAAAGCCATACTACTGCCCAAAACCTCTAGTATTCATAAGTTCCTCTTGCAATTTTGGGGTTTTTTCTTAATACACACTCGCATAAACACATCGCTTGACAGTTTGCACTTTGAGTTAAAGAAATACGAATTGAAAAAGATTTAGTTTAGACTTGAAAACTATTCATGTTAGTATTGCTCATTACACGACTTGAGTACTACTCACATTAGTAATATGCATCTCTCTACCTCTCTCTTTTACCCATTTAAAATCCTTTGTTCATTACGCTTCAACCGTAAAACGTCATTCACAGTTTGTTAGTACATACTTAAGGGGGAGATTATATAAATTTGGAATATTGTACTAAAGGAAACTTGAGTCATGCTTAAAAGTTTATTATTCTATGTTATATAAGAGGAGGAAACTTTTCCAAAATGCACTTATTTTAGAGCATTTTAGAGTAAAAGGAATATAATAGTTTCTAACGAGAAACAGCTTATTCAGCAGTAATTGCGGTTTTCACGTGAAGGTAAGCTGTGATACCGTTAGGATCTTTAAGTGGTTTAGTGCTTTTATTAACTCGGGCACAGTTTTATGTCTTTTAGAAATTAAGGTACTGCAGGCAGTCAGCATTTGCGAGTTACTCATGTCGATGTGATAGAGTGTAAGCTATTTGGCAAAGACATTCGTACGTCCAATTCGCAGAAGCCGATTCCGCATTTGGGGGAAGCCAAAGGCAATTTCAACATGTTCTTATGTCGGAAGTCTGCAAGGAAAAGTTACAATAAGCTATTTGGTAGGAATGTTGTAAGGTTATCATTTACAAGATCGATTGCATTCAATCCTGACTCATTTTGGATGCTTTCGTGTTCTTTTTTATATATAAGTGAATCCAAAATTGTATAGAGGTGGAAAAGATGAAGAGAAAGAGTGGAAGAGGAGGGAAAAGAGGAACGGGAAGAGAAAAAAGGTATGATCTACCTCAAGAGAGCACGGGGTTGGCGTGCGGAGCACCCTAGTTGAAAATAATTTTTATGGGCTGGGAAGGCTTTGTTTCTTCTGACTGTGGCAACTTAAGTTTTAGTTCGAAAGAAAGTTATTGCAAAGCAAGATTTAACGTTGCGAAAAAATATCTCATGAAATAGTGCATTCTTTCGGCAATGGTACTGATAGAGAGAGAACAACACGTTCGGCTCGCATCTCGGCCTAAAGAAACTTCTTTATTGTAAGCGTATTTGCTAGTTGAAGCGAAACGGCGATAAATTTGTGGTCACTACTTGATGACGGATGGTAGTTTGCAATAAAAAGGTATCACACAAATCATTTTTCCAAAGAAAGCAGTCTGTCAGCACCTATTTATATCACCAACATTTAATTTTAACGAAAAATGATTGTTTTTAGTGCATTTAACGCGTAGAAGCAATATATATTCGAAACAACATTACGTATAACTATTTTAAACTAACAATTGGGTCAATTTGAACCAAACATAGCAAAAGTGTTAAGGGTACACAATCAAAAAGTTGTTGTAATAAAAATCTAGCACACAAAACTTAACGAATATGTTTAAGTCGTTTTGAATGGCTCATTAAACGGGAACTTTTACTGTCGCAGCTTTTTCTCTAACTAAATACGCACACAATTACAAACTAATTTTTTTTTTATATTTGTCCCCAATTTAATCTTTTTTTTAACGATTTAAACAGAAAACTAAACATTAAGTGCTCCAACTGAGAAAAACTGGTGCTTGTAGTCCTTAAAAGTCAAGCCCAAAAGAAGTTCTTGGGTTAATCTGTCAGAAAGTTCAAACTATTTCCCAATTTTCTACTGAGTTTTCTTCAGAATCTTAATAAAGCTGCAGATATGTGAGATTAATATGTAAATATAAAAATTTTACTTTTTATTATAGTAGCAAACTTTATTGTATAATACAAAATATGTGAAACTAGAGATAAGTGAACGAAAGAAGATTTCTATATAACTATGTACTACAGACCAAATAGATCTACGCCTAAATTGTGTAAACATGAAAGAGTTCCGGAGCAGTCTGTTTCGCATGTTGCTGAGTTTGCCTACTTCTGAGACTAACCTTTAAGATGGCACTATCAATTCTGCAAATTACTACATAATTAAAAATTTAAAAAGAAAAAAAAACTTACTTTGGCATAATCTTGAAATAGTTTGACTTTGGATAATAATAGTTCGGCGTAAGAGATGGTGAAATGGTTTTATCGAGTTTTATGCGAGAATCGATGTTTTCTATGCATCGATGTATTTTTTAGAATACTAATATTCATCTGTTTCTTGTGAATAGGTTCTTATTTAAAGAACCACTTATTACATTAAAATTAGAACATGTGGTCTTATTTTTTTTGGAGCACAATCAAGAAGTGAGATTTAGAAAAAGAACAGTTGTTCTTCATTTATATAGTATATTTGCCTATCTGTGTTATTTACAAAGATCCCTTGAAAACTGAGTTCGCAAATAACACATATTTTCAATGCGCTCTGCCCTCTGAAAAACAGAACAAAATGATGTCAACTCGTTTTAGCTCTGAGCCAAACACTTTGTCTCGCTGCGCTTGTGTCCTCGGTCTTACGTTTAGAAATAATTATGCGAGACATACATATAGTATGGATGTATATTCAAATATGTTAAGTTACATTAATGTTTGTTTCGCACACACAAAAGACCTTTTCCTGCAAAAACATAAGCGAATAGAAACCCAATAAAAATATTTTTGGTTGAGCATTGAAAGGTTTTTACCGTCCCTCTATACATTGTACCCTGCAATAAACGGTTTTTTGCAGACACGCTGAAAAGGTTGACGATTATTTGCAAACTCTGCTTGAAAATGAGTTATCTCTATTCCAACCATAATGTTTTCAAATCACAACCTTTACCTAAAAATTAACTAAAAATAAGTTATTGCAACTTGACAATACTAATATTGAAACTCAAGCTAATCCACTTCATTGAATGAGTTTGTTTTTAATGTGAACAATTTATTGATAGCTGTTTTATTTATTGTTACACAAACTGTTACTAAGATAAAACGCTTTCAAGGAAATGTTAGGTTAGGCTGAACCGATTGCACACCATGTATTGCTCGTAAGTTAATAAAGATACATAACTTTATGATTCATTTCTACAAAACATGCCAGTCTCAAAAGTTTAAGCTATTAAAATTTCATTGGTTCTTCTCAAAAAGTGCCATATACTAAAACATGAATCACTTTTAGCACGAAGAAATCAAATGTGTTGTAAATTAAATCATAAGCTCCAAACTTTGAATGTTAAAGCGTATTCTGATAATGAAGTAATACACGAACACAATATAAATACATATTGTCATAAAATGAGTCGATCAAAGAAAAATTGTTCAAAGTTCAAAATGTAGCAATATCTATATATTCGTATTGATTTGAGATTTTCAATATTTGCACCCAAGTTCCAATTTAATTATAATAAACTAGCTATTCGTGCTTTTAATATCTATATATAAACCAACCCCGTGTGGTGAGCGGGTTAGAGAATACCACCTCAGCAGGTCAAAGCTTCTCGTATGAGGCGACTAACAATGACACTGGGTTCTTTCGAGACCAGTAGAGCCACCTCAGGCCTTAAAATGGTTGTGCGTAGGGTTTGGGACCCACCATGTAAAACCACAATTCCAATGAAAGAATGTATTTACATCAGGCCGTAACCCGATAACGGGTTGTTATGGCCAGTTAAGAAGAAGAAGAAGAAGAAGAGTGTGCAGCACTTAACTGGCAAGTGTTTAAAGTATCGAAACTTTGTTTTGTTAACCATATTAGCTTTTGATTCAGACCGAGTATCCGGAAAGTGTGAGTTCACTCAAAACAGGCGTAACTAATGAAATTATAAAGTCATATTTCGCTTGATTTACTTTACGCTTTTAAAAACATTTAGTGCGCTTCACTTGTTTTGTCGAGTTACTAAACATGCTCGAAGTGCGAGTATTTGTGTGTGGCAAATAATTTAAAAGCAAAACGAAATGATTTTGCAGCATGTTGCACAAACCACATGCCGCACTTTTATCTTTAAAGTTGTGCAAATAATGCTCAGTAGCAGGCACACGGATTTGCACCTAAATGTTGCTCTCTCTCTCACTTAACTGCAAAACAACAATCTTAATTATCCGAAACCAAATAAAACTCAGCATGGCAACAGACTCCGAGGCAGCAGGACCCAAAAGAGAGGAAGCTTGTCTTGCTTTTTAAATCATTTCGCCTCGCAGTAACATACGTATCCTTGAGCATAGTGTAGGGTATACGGTGTTGGTACTGGGCTTGGCAGGGGCGTGGTGGCTGCTTTGTGGGGCAGGGCAATCAAAATGAAAAAAAGTGAAAAGAACGTTGCCAGAAGATGTAAAACAATTCATGTGGGCACTTACACTAATTACAGCTGATGTTGTCTGTTGCATGTTGTAATTGTTGTTGCTGTTGCTGTTTGGGCAAAAACTTTTGCCTCCACACACACACATTGACGCCTTACTGCAAATTGTGCGCTAGGGTAAACACATTAAACAAAACTACAGCCTTAAGCTGTCAAGAGAGAGAGGGAGAGGGATAGTCGAGAGCGAGACAGAAACAGGTAGAGCATTTAAAATAAACGCAAGTTGTTAAAAAACTGTAAAAGTTACAGTTAATGCGATTTTCACAAGACTCATTTGCCACTAATCTAATACAAAAAAATTTACATAAAATAAAAACACATATGTGTTTGTACTATGGGAAAAATGCACAATATATCTGCTTAAATATGGTGTAAGTTGAAGCACAAACTTACAAGTTGACAATTGCTCAGCTACTTTGAAGCATTTTTCTTGGAAAGCATTTTAATCTTCATACATATGCGTAATTTTTATATTTTTTTAACTTTCACCAAATGTCTACGAAAAGAAAGCAGAATACATCTCGAGACAGACTCCTGTGGATTGAAGTTGTCAACGTTTCTTCCTGTGTTCTCAATACATAATTAAAGCCTGTGGACATTGTTTTCATTGTGAGTATAAGGGGCATTCTTTTATGCACATAAAAGTGAGAAGGAAATACAGCAATATAAGAGTTCTTAAAGAGCAAATGAAGCAGAAACGAAAGATAAACTGGCTTTCAAAAGCAGCAATCAAAGCATAACTTTTTAACGAATTTAAGACGAAAGATATATATATATATATATAAATGAATCCAAAAATATGTTTAGATGCTAAAAACTCGAAAACGACTGAACCAAATAGCATACTTCGATTTGCGGATTTGTTCGTAACTGCTACGCGAAGTTTTAGGAAAAGTCGAAAAAACCTCAACAGGTGGCGCTGTAAGCACACATTTCGTTTTTCAGTTCAAGTCAATTACAGTACAACAGAGTAGGCGATCATCCCTTTCATGAAAGAATAAGAGAAGGTATGGGCGTGTACACAAAGCAGCTGTACATTACTCTCACGCCACCTCGCTCATTAAATTTGTGATGCCTAGAAGATGAAGAAAAATCAAATCTCTTCTACCGGCTCCTATGCTGCGTGTATGCCGTGATGCTAGACAGCAATGAGCTGAAGTTGGCGCCAGCATATGCGCTCGCTAGATAGCATCACATTATCTTCTTGGCTGGCCTTAACAACCAGTTAGCGGGTTATGGCCTGATGTAAAGCTCCCCTCCAGGCGTTTGAGCACCCCTTTTTTCACCACTACCAATGGTAGCTAGCGTACTCTCTACTTGTTCCTTCCAACGGAGGCTTGAAGACTTTTCTCGCAGTAGCTTCTTCATCCATACGCACAACATGACCTAGCCAGCGAAGCCGATGGATTCTAATTCGGTTGACTATGTCACTAGCGTCGTAGAGCTCATGGAGTTTGTCGTTCCATCGTATGCGGTAGTCATTGCCTACGCGTAGAAGGCCAAAGATCTTAAGGAGTACTTTGCGCTCAAACACTCTAAGAGCATTTTCAGGGATCGGACTGCGTCACCACCCACGCTTCAGCGCCATAAAGCAAAACGGGAAGGATAAACGTCTTATTGAGAGTTAGTTTCGTCTGACGAGAGTGGTCTCTACTATTCATTTGCCTACTGAGACCAAAGTAACATATATTAGCAAGCCTGATTCTCCGATTGCTCTCCATGATGGCATCGTTCTTCATTGTGACGGTGGTTCAAAGGTAGAAGACATCCTTGACAGCATCAAAAGTATAGTATTCAACATCAATCTGAGAGTCCAACCGCTGTGTATCTCTACTCGAAGAAAGCATATACTTCGTCTCGCTCTCATTTACAATCCGACCCACACCGGCAGTTACTCTTTCAATAGCCGCTAACGCTTCGGTAACTGCTCGTTTGGTACGACCGACGATATCGATAGCATGTGCCCTTATAGAATACCATCCCGTTCCAATGTACTTCAGCCTTTCGCAACACATTCTCCAACAAAAGGTTGAAGAGGTGGCGGAAAAGGGCATCGCGTTGTCTGAAGCCTCGCTTGGCATCACAAGTCTCGAAGAAGCTCTTTCCTTTCTTAACGTAGCTGCGTATTGCCTCAACGTTATTCTGCATAGTCGTACCAAGTTTGCAGGTTTTTTTTACCTACGTTAGTGATATGAGTTTCATTCTGTCGCTCCTGCACTCTCTTCAAAGTTAAGCCAGCAAGGGCACAAAGTTAGCTGAAAAGTTACTCAATAAGTTTCGGCGCCAAGTATAGCAAGTATATGCTCAAAGAAACAAGTCGATACTCTCTAGGCTTTGAAAGACAGTCAAACAAGCTAAAAGTAAAAAAATAAAATCACAATCTAAAAGTTCATAAAATAAAGGATAAGCCTTACCACAGTGCAATGTATTAGCATTTAACATAAAAGCAGCACAACAGCAGCTACACCTTAGAAGAAATGGTGCGTATACGTAATAAAATTGACAAGCACATAAAAATGAAGACATCGTGGGATTGTATTAAAACCAGTTTATTGTGTCACTGTTTGTGTGTGTCTAATGTACATATTTCGACGCCATGTTGGCTTGCCAAAGGAATTAGAAAGGCTTGCGCGACTGACATTGCTCATACGCCGTGTGGCACCAGTATGAGCACTGAAACAACAATAAATAAACAACTCAGACGAGTAACGAGGCGTACAGTAGAGCAAAACATCTCAAAAGCAATTGAAAAGAGTCAGATACAATGCGCTATTGCTTTGGGTGTGTCTGTATGGTAGTCCCTCTGTACTACACGGCGTATGCGTAATACGGCTGGTGAGCTACGGCTGTAATGCGCATCGCATTGCGGAAATGAAAATGATGTGCTATTGTTTGTTTGCACGTTGTTGTTGCTGTTGTTCTTCAAGCTTTTCAAATATCACGCATACGCAGTGAACAGCTGCGAAAATGTCAAGCTGTCTGCCGCTGCCTGCCTGTAAATGGCCAAAACAAAGCCAGAGCACAATAGACATTGAAATACAAACAAACATTTAACATAGTAAATGTCAGACGTATACGTAACGATAAACGGTAAACGCTAGCGATCAGAAACGTACGATTTTGCGGCAACACCTATAAGCTGTAATAAGCTCTTAATTAATTAATAATTAATCACAAAGCGGCTTTGAAGCGGACTTAAAATGCTGTCCAATTATTTTGAGTGTATATATATGCATCTATCTCTATATATGTGTATATGTAGCACACACACACACAGCTTGAAAATGCCAACAAAATTAAATTGACAAGCGCTGCGGCCAGCGGTTGTCATGGCGGGTTGCCAGATAGCTGCAAAAACGGCATACAAAAAGTAAAAATAGATAAATTCCAGCTGCCAAGAGGTCAACACACTAAATTGAAAAAATAATAAAACTAGAAAAGGCACGGACACGGTGTGTCATTGTCGAGGGGCAGACTATGTTCTGGCTTGTTATCGTAATGGCCGAAAATTCCTAATCGTGGCAATTATCGTGACACCTACGACGTGTGCGTTGACGTCGACGTCGACGTCGGCACCACCGTCGCTGCCGCAGTCGTTGACGTTGACGCCGCGGCTGTGAATTTAATTTCCGCACAAAGCGTTGCGATATCATAATATTCCGCTTCGCGTTCCCGACTTTCAGCATTTATTATTTACAAAATAATATTTTTGTTCATGGCATCTAATGCCATTGGAAATCCATCATGTAAGCCGCGGATTTTTATATTTCTTCGTTGTTTTTCAGAGAAAGATTCATACTCCTGTGTGAGAGTTTTGGTTGTTTGCTGCTTGCGTTTATTTGTTGCGGCTTTGCCATGGCATCTTCATTGTGTTTATTCACTTGCAAAGATAAATGAGCATCATTACGGACGGGACGCAGCTATACTTATTTCTCCGGCTTTGTCGCGGCAAGGCGTTATGGCACACACAGGTACGCATACACACGCCCACTTAACTGTGATTAGACTGAGCCCAGGTTTTTCTCATTGTTGTTGTTGTTGAAGGTGGCGATGACAGCAAAGCCAAAAAACCAAGATGACAACAACATACTACAGTAGGTGCTCAAAAGTTAGAACAAACTACCGTATGAGCAAGTGTTTGAAAAGGTCAATTTGATCAAAACTCTGCTCTTATTACTTTGTGCGGTAGTCCGTGCTGTGACGAAAACGCAAACACAAATATGCAGCCATGCAGGTTATGACTACAGCCTACGAAACATTGTATTACATCGGTGACCAACAAACTTAATTCAATTCAAAATAAAGCTTAAAATCATTTTTAACAGAACTTCGAAAAATGTGCTTTTGCATTTAAATTGTTCTATAGTTTGTACTGTGCACACAAGTACCCACGCTTTCGTCACAAGGTTCTTATTGGAAATGGGTAAGAAATTATTCTCGCTCACACATTTAATTTATTACGCATTTATGAAATTTACTCAATTGAAGTATTTTCCGAAAATGTGTATTCAAAAATGCTTGTTCGCATATTGGCGTACTCAATATGAGAATGTCGTTTTTCCCTCTGTTTAGACATCTTGAAGTCGCTACACTGGGTTAAGTCTGACAACCCCGTGTAATGAGCTTATGACGTCAGTTTGAACAACGCTGGATAAAAGTTTCAGCCAAAGTTTTTTCCATGATGGACACCGATAGTTGAGATCCAGATGAAGCATTGTTTCTCTTTATTGGTACAATTTAAGGCCCAAAAAAGCGTATGATATTTTTTATTAGCAAGCAAAAAGTACTATGCTACTGGAGGGAAAATCAAAGATTCTTCAACTCAATTCTGCAGAGCTTGTAAAGCCCTCTCCCTTTTCCTAAAGTGCTGCTTGCTGGAGCTGCAAAACTAACGATAGTACTATCGATATATCAATATTTTTCATTTGGTATCTCACTAACGATGTTTTCATTTTCACTATCGATAGTCTAGGTTAGGAAGGAAACAAAACTGAAAGTACTATCGAAAATATCGATTGGCACAAGAAAGACGCAAAACGATAGTACTATCGATATATCGATTATTTTCCTTTGTTTTGTTAACGGGCACAAGGAATAAGCCCAACTTTATGCTGAGCTGTCCTGTCTGTAAGCACCCCTAAAGTATCAGTGAGTCATACATCGGGATCTGGCTTATAAATGCTTGTCGAAATATTAGCATTGTGAGCAAATTGCCAAGTAAACTGTGCGAATTCAGACAATTGTGGTTTTAATTTGTTTGCATGTAGTATCCAAATCTTGAGCGTTGCACTTGCTAAGTCTTCACTGTACGCAGCTGGGCTCACTGTCTGCGGGATTTTTGGCTTTATGCTTCAATGTTTAAACTGCCTAGAATTTTGAGATGTGCTCTCTCGTAGGCTGTTTAGAATGTGTGTCTTGGGTGTGCTTTGTCGTCGACAGGGCCAGAAATAACAGCAAATAACAGCCAAGAGTCAAAGCATTTTGAGAGCAGCCTCTTCTCGCCGGACCGGCACCGTATTAAGTAAATTACTTATGTTAATTAGTTTGGGTCGCTAATGAGAAATCGCAAAAGATTTTCCGACTTGCAAAATGAAAAGTTTGCTATGAGCGCCAGCTTAAATTGCGCCGTGTGCACACACACACACACACCTTTATTTATTTAACTTTTATCATCTTGTTTGTGCAGTGCATTGAGTAAATTCGGTTAATTTAGTTACATTAAGTATACTTGAGGTTTAGAAGCTCGGCAAAGTCGCTCAAGCGTTATTCAAAATGTAAAATATAAAACGTTAGTTTAATTGACTTGGCTTACAAAAGCATTTTCAATAACAGCAAATTCAATTCAATTTTCCTCCGTTATTGCTTCATTTCAATATATACTCTACGTAGCGCTGAGACTTGCATTTCACAGTTGGCCGTTGTGGCATTTACAAAGATGCAACAGTTAGTTATGCGAAAATGATTGCACGCAGTCAAGCCAATAATAAAGATACTTTTATATGAAAGTGAAAGACTTGCAATCGATGAAAGCTGTGGAAAAGCAATTGTCTGTTTTACTGTAACGATTTATACGAGTATATTTGGGAAAATGAGCTTTTATTCATGAAATCCTTTGAAAATGGAAATGTTAATGTATGCAACATGAATGCAGAACTTGTAAGTTGTGTCAGAACTGGTGCGGAATGGATTTGTTTCATGAACAACAGAAAGAGCTTGAGAAATCAATTACACTTGCATTAAATAATGCTAATACATTTCAGTTTTATTAAATTGCATAGTAATATAATTTGAACAAATCATCAGCTGAGTTCAATCAGAAGCTTCTGACATCATTGCTCATTGTGATGCCTTAAGTTACTTTTCGCTATCTTAAGTTCTATATATAACGTTACGTTACCTACTTGTAGTTTACTGGTTGGGTTCTATTCTTTTATGAATCTAGCTACTTTCTCCGATAAGCATCTTAGATACTCCAACTCTTTGACGGGCAGGTATAACGTAGCGGCGATATTTTGATTCTGGTTCATCGTGAGTGCAGTCTGATGGCCATGAAGCCCATGACCTATTCTTACATTATGACTCTTGTGTGCACAAGTGTGTAGTCCGTTTAATCTATTGGTATCATAGCTGTGCTCAAAGGTTTTGAAGATACTACAAGCAACCTTTATTCATCTTTCGAAAACAAAAAGTGCTCTCTATGGAGCTCTTTTCACGAGACCAGGCAGACAGTTTTTGATACGCACCTCCAAAGTTAAAAAGGCAGCCTGACTGCCTTTTAGCGATGAATGCCAGATATCGTAGCTCTACATCAGATGCCAGAAATAGAAATATGATATAGCTCGACTCTCTTACTATCTAGACTGTCTTGACTTGCTTGTTTTTCAAGACCGAAGAGTGTAATGGCAGCTATAGAATACCCAAGAGGACTGTTGTAAAATGTAATGAAATTTGATTTTCCGTCGAAAGGATTTGGTGAAATCTCAATGACTCAAACAAAGTTTAAAACACTTTCACTTAAAGCTAGAGCCTTCTCGAAAACTTGTGTATATTAAACATTTCTGCGTCAACGTTGAAGCGCAAAAGGCCCTAACTTAGAACAATGAATAAATAAAATATTGAACTGTGCACTGACAGAAAAAAAGCGGTCTTAAATTACCGAAATCATTCACATTCATTGATAATAGACTGTTGTTTTTCCCTTTTTTTTTGTGATCCTTGACTGGTCGGTCTCAAATTAGGCACGGAAATCTTAAGACCTACGTTCTGGTATTAAGAACGAGTTGGTCTTAATTTGAGAACTTTTTTCATGATATAGGAACATTCTGTTCTTGTATCTGGAACAGCCTGTGTTCATTTCATGAACGATTTTCTTATATCTAGAACACTCTGTGCTCATTTCATGAACGCCATGCTATGACACTTGAGAAGCACATCAAGATTCTGAGTGTCTAAAGTTATTTAAGTTTGTGGCATAAGAGTTCTGGAGTTTTTTTTAAGGCGTGTGTTCTCAAATTCTGCCATCATAGTTTCTAATAGAACGCTTCCATCGAATTTATTTTTTTGCAGTCCCTGGTTTCTATAGCTTACTCGTTCAGGCGATACATAAACTCATATATTAGTGCTTCTTTGGAATATACCCAACTTTATTGAATATTCAATGCCTAACCAATTGACATGCAAGACTTCACTTAGTGCAAATTATAAAATTGAATAAAGAAAATCTGTATTATAATAAATATTATTAAAAATTTAATACACAAATGGTGTTTTTCGCTACCAATATTAAGAGCAAGTCTGTGGAAATTGAAAATGGATAATCAATTAAACCAATTCCGCTGTTTATGTATTTACGCTGCAGTGGGCTTATGTTAATACCATAGAATATTTAAATATAATACATATATGCTATGAGATTTTGCTAATTAAAATAAAGGCACACAAAGACACACACATATACTTAATTTTCATTCAATGAACTCATTAACTTAATTGAACAGTAAAAATGACGTTGTTGCTGGTATTATATACTAAATGAGTTTGCCTGAAGTCAGTTTGATAACGAAAGGATTTTACTGCACTTTATCCTGCGAGAAGTACTATAATTTTGTCAGCAAGTGTGCAATGCATTAATGGGACTAAGATGTCTATATGTTCCGTTTGAAAACAGTGCTGTTTGAGTCTCTCACACTCTTAATACCGTACTTGAAAGGCAGAAGTTTTAGGTTTAAGACTAGGATTGCTTATTCTTATTCTATACCCTTGGAACCCGGGTTAAACCGGCTCTGCTCATAACTGGTTGATCGTCCTTTGTATAATGATAGTTGGAACTCAAACTTCTTCCAGAATCATTTTCAATTTGGTCGTTTTTTGCAGGTAAGAACTGTTAGTTTCTTTAACGAGAAGAGTATACAAATTTCGTAGCCTAGCCATTAGCTTTCCCTTCGATTTTGTTTGTTATAGTTCTTTTGTGTAATATTATATTTTAAGCCGAATGAGCAAATTAAAAATTTTGCACATTAAAGTGAATAACTGCTCAGCCAAATTGAAAATGCTATAGTATGTATTCCATATATGTTGACATTGTAAACATTAAATTAATGAAAATGATAATTTGTTCTCTTGATTAATTAAAACTAATGAAGCGCATGGAGCTTTTAAATTGCAATAAAAAGGAAAAACTTAAAATAAAAAATTGACTTTTTATTAATTAACATTGCAAGTTGAGAGCATTAAGCTGAACACACGCACACCCACACAAGTGCAAACTTATAATAAAGTATCTTAATTTTTGATGCTGCATTATTTATACCCGCAATTAAGTTTCATTTACAGTTGGTCAGTTTTTCATTTTTGATAAAGAAAATGCGCTTAATTTCAGCACAACATGAGTTGTCACGCATACATGTATGAGAACACGTAAACAATCCACTTAACATGCACGGAAATACAAGAAATACCATTTGATCCGACTATCAATCTTTAAATGCGAGCCGTGTGCGCACGAACTGACACACATTGCGTATACGCAACTTGTGACCAAACAACCAGCAACTGTAAAAACGCCATTGGGCGTTAGTGGCACGCACAATATTGATGGCTGCTGTTCACTGGACTCAATGATAAGCCTCGAATTCAATGGGAGCATCAAGAAACTTGCCAATTTTCAGTTTTGTAAACTTTATTTTTCCCCACTTTTCACAGTTCATCGTTTTGTTGTTGTTGTTTTTGTTTTATGATGAGCTCTTTAATTGAAATACAATCTAGTTTTGATTTTACAGCTCATTTGAGCTAGAAAGTTGACCTTAAATGTTAGAGCGATAAGATGACATATATAGATTGACAATAAGTTAAGAGCCGTTCTGCACTGTTATAATAAGCGAGATCACTGTAGTCTCCAGACAAGCTCCATAAAGCTCTCTGCCCTTGTGCTTCAATTCTTTTTGGATTGACCGCTTTTCCGGTTTTGATTTTTCCAATTATGAATGTCGCTTATGTGTAAGAGTTAGGAATAGGGTTCTCCCCAGTGAAAAAGCCATGCCCATGAGCATGATATATACTGGTCCTCCTGTAGGCTAGAGCTTATGAACAAGGCACAGCTATGCTCAAATTAATGATCACCAGTCCTAAGCTGTTTAAAGTTTAAGCTGTTAGTTCCAGTGCCTGACCGGAGGCTTTAATTCTGAGGAGCCGACAGAACTTGGACCCTTGGAGAAGTATCGTGGTGGCTGCGGCTTGACACCCAAACGCGAGTAGGGCTTTGGCACACCGTAAAGTTGCGTTTTATAACCGGGTGTTGCGATTCAAAAATCAGCATAGGTTTAGATAAGCCTTGATTCATACCATGCAAGAAGTCATAATCAAACAGAAATGACTTCAATATGACACCTGCGGAAACATTTGTCGTAGGTTGGTTGATTGGCATGACATATAACCTGTACGGCAGGTGCTCACGTTAAACACGAGTCACTTAATAACTTTTATAGGTCAAACAACTCTGTACTAGTTCAAACGAACTAAAATTTTAACTGAACTTCTGAATTATATGTTCGATTCCCATTCGTTTGCCCCAACTATTGCCTATATGCTAAGTGCCGCCATTGCTATCTTAATAATGAAAGGTCAAGCGTCACTCCATGCGAGCTTAATACAGATTTCTGTCACGTCATACGTGCTGGTTTTTCCGCCTATAAAAACATAATCCAAATGTATTACAATAAGGCAGCAGTTGTCGAAAATAAAATATATATGTCCTATATGTATAATTTATGGCAAAAAATTTCCAGCAAGTCATAATTCTCTAAATGAAATCGAACAAATATAACTTATGATATCATGAGATGACTTTAAACTTGTATTAAACATTATTTAATGAACATAAATCAAATATGTGAACATTTTACGTCGCTTTACGTAAAGGGGTGATCAATATAACAATCATTTACTGTAAGAGCTCAATAAAGTATTGTTATCTTTTACACTACTTCACTATATTAAGCCCTGTTAATAAATCGAGACAAGTTAGACCAGAACTGAGTGCCCGTAGAGTACCAGAGCACTCCTTTTAATATCCATACTCCAAACAGAACTGAAAGGTCCATTGGTCATCTAAGAGCTACCAACGCCAACTCTTCCTTCTTTATTGAAGGCTCAGATGAGGAAGTCTTTGCCATAAAAGTGGCACTATTAGGCCTTAGAAGCTCAAATAACGTTGAACATCTCTAGCAGGCATCGGCAAAGTGAGCAGAAAAGTTTCCACAACTGCAACTGCAAAATGTGTGTATATGTTACATAATTGCAACACATTGAACATTTTTCTCTGCTGACTTACATATACTAATAAAACAACTTAAACTCTGACCACTGATAGCAGCGAATTGAAACTGAGAAGTCGTTCGTGACTTCATTCATTCGAATGTTCTCAACACATCGACCACTTTTCTCTGCCGACACAAAAATGCTATTGCAGCAACGTCTCTGCTGAAGTCGCCGACCCCTGATCTATAGTGTTGGCCAAGCAGCTATCAAATCATTAATCGCAATGTCATCAAATTCGATATTGGTAACAAGCTGTAAAAAGGGATGCTCAGGTGTAGTTCGAGCCACAAGTAGACAATGGCTAGTTGGCGTCCAAGCAGCCAGGCTCCTCCAGGTGGAGGAGGAAGAAACTGTGAAGCACGTCTTCAGGTGCTGCCCTTTGCAATAGATGACTCAAGTATCCTGGGTGGGTACTTTCTATAAAAACACATCAGAGAAAGAACATATCGGACTTTATATCAGCACCTGAATGGTGTTCCCTTTAAACATTTATCTCTAGAGGGGCAAAGAGAAAAAAAGAAGAAGAAATGGTGGCTCAAAATTTTTGAAATCGTTGTGACTTATTTGAATTGGTTCAAAAAAAGACTCATCAGAAAATGTAATAATTAGTTTGAAGCAAACACAGTGGCATCCTTGAGGTAGTTAAAAGAGGACTGGAAATTAGAGTTCATGTGGTCATGGTCATATTGTGCGTATGGTTGAAGAAGCTCCTGTGAGACAGGTCTTTAATGCAAAAGTCGAAGGGCGGCGACGAAAGGGCAGACCATGTCTCCGCTAGAAGGACCAGGTAGTTGGCCGTAACACGGTAACGGGTTTTTATGGCCAGTTAAGAAGAAGAGATTAGAGGTATGCAAAAAATCTAAGGACTTCATAGCAAAATTCTTACTTAAGCATAAGCTTATTAAAATTAAGCATAGTTTGAAAAAGTTGCTTTAGCTTATTAGTTTTATGTATTTTCTCATCTTTAGCTCAATTTTGTATCAAAACTTTGTGAAGGCAGCTAGCTTTTGGAAGATATTATGGAAAAATGTCAAACTTTGGCTTATATTTTGGGGGTAGACCTAAAGCTAAAACTTTCAAAATCTAAAAACTTGTCAATTTTCACTACTACACACACTAACTAACTGTGTATTTGAGAAATATCTTTAACCACTAAATTAGCTAATTTGTGGCAGCAAATTTTGGATAAGGCAAAGTCTGAACAGGCGCTTATCGCAGCAAACTTAGAATTTGCGCACATATAACGACTTTCTTGTTTGCTTGAATATGTTCAATTATGATTAATGACCGCTAATTAAAAGCTGCAAACGACCTTCCGACTTATGCGTAGATATACGACACACACACACACACACACACACACACACACACACATGCATGTATAGCTAAAAACTTTTATTAGCCAAATTATGTGAATTTGATATTGTTGGCAATACAAAGTGAATTGAACACAACCCCCAAACACACACTTGTTGTAACTGTTGTTGTTACTCAAGCGTTGCCACCTTTTCATTTTGCACTTGTGTCCCATTAATAAGGTTGCCATAAACCCGACTTAAACAGACTGTGACTCTTGCTCTTACCATAATATTAGCTTTAGTTGCTTCTGGCTCTTATTGGTGTTGTCGGTGTTGTTGTTCATGTTTTGCTTAATTAGCCAAAACCGCTGACCAACATGAGTTAACTGTACTAACTAGCCCAGGGATGTGTCTGGTGTTCTCCTGGGTTTGTCACGGTCAAGTGGCCAACATGCATAGTGCCAAGTCAATCAGAATTTATGTGCGTGTGTGTATATGTGTGTGTGTGTGTGTGTGTGTATCTTGTGGCTTACAGTTATACTGCACTTGAATAGCTCCATTGCATTAGTGCATTAGGCATTGCTAATTATGTTGCGGCCAAGTTAACACGAGCAGGCTTTCAAAGTTTGCTATTTGAGTGGCGTTTGTTGTTGTTTTGCTAATGCTCTTAGCCCATGAAGTAATTGGTTGCCGCCATTAATCACAGCTTTTTAAAGTTTTGCGCAGTAAATAGACAAACAACTTAGAAAGCTAAACTTATAGAATGACCGACTTTTAGACAGCGTTACTTTAGGATTGCTTTTTTTGTGCAAAATAACACAAGGGTACAAAAATAAAAAAGACTAAATATCGCTAATAATTTGTTAAATTCTTGTGTCATATGTCATTTTTGAGGAAAATGGATTCAATATTTGCAAAATTTTTAACATATTGTTGAGTTATAACCAAACGCAAATAGAGGAAGAGACACTTAAAAATCGCTTTAAAAATCATTTTACCTAAACTAATTTTTGCACATTAAGGTATCAGTTGCGAGCTCTCTATAGCTTGATCATTCCATCTATGCACGTGTACGCTGGCCACACCACGCAAAAACAACAATAACAACAACCTTCCATAGCATGCATGCTCTTATAAGGCAGAACGCTACGTTGACGATTTTAGCACCAGCGGAGCATAATAAAAGATTTCGTGACGGCATATGACTTGATACAAACTTAGAGTTACGTCAATAGCTGTTTCATATCAAACATTTATTTATGTTACTTAGAATGAATTTCAGTAGCATTTCCAGTTAGAGTGGAATACTTTACAGTTACTTTGAGTCGACTTGCTGAAATACAACTTTTTCAAAGACAGTTCATATATATATATATGTACGATTTTAATAATTATAAAACTACCGTTCACCTTGTCATCGACATTCGGCGACTTAATACACGCTCATATAACAGATGATTACGAAGAGGAGAAAACAAAGCACGAAATAACAACTTTTGGGTGTACAATGTATTTTGTTGTTTTTTATACTTCAAATGAATTTTTAGCTGTCTAAAACGCAACGTATCCAGGTGAAACTTAAATTCTGCAAACCAGAAGCAGTTTATCTCTCGAATGGTGTAGGTTTCAGATGAATACGTTGCGTTATTGCGAAGCAATCGGTACCACACTGAATTTTAGCCTATCGATGTTAAGTTACAATAGTCAGATCATGGAATAATAATATCAATGGTATGATATACTGTGCTGCGGCTGTCACACTGTTTTTGTGGCTTATATGCAAATATGAATTTTTAATGAAATCACTGGCTTAGTAGCAATAGTACTATTACCAGACCGCGTGTGTATCAAAAAAAGGTGGGATGCATCTTAACGAGTAGTTAAATTGTCCTAAACAGTCTCTAGCAAACAGCACAAAGATATACGCACTACATTTTATGAGAAATGCAAGATCTGGGTCCTAAAACTAAAAATCGCAATTAACTTGGCTATAGCCAGGGTGATGCCTGCTCTGCCTTAACCAAGTTGACGTACAAAACATTCCTTTGTTGGAATGGCCAGCTATGGGCTAGGACCTTAATCCGATTGAAAACCACTGATTTTCCATTTCTGTCAAAGGTATTGAGGAACAGTTCGATTCCTGAAGGCAGCTTAAAGTAGCATTTCGATTGGACAAATCAAACTTTGAGCGGCAAACCATTCCCTAGCCAAAGTGGCCGGCCAAGTACCAAGAACTTAATCCGATACAAAAACCTCTAGGCTACCATTTCTGCTAAGGGATTAGGTGTTGAAAATGATGCATTTCAATAGGAAATCAAAAATTTATGCACAATTTTAAACTAAAATAAGCTTCCAAGTAAATCTGAAGTAAAATTTAAAATGAAAGATTTTGATGAATTTTTCACTTACACGATTTGCGAATTTTTGGCGATAATTGTATTTTTGCTATCAAGCATTGGAAAAGTGTTGATTTGGTCCATTTTAATATCAATGTGCTTATAAGAGCGTTATGATCATATACCATTGTTGTTTTTCTAGATGGCAGAGTATACAAAAGCTAGCAACAAATTGTGTGGATTTGCTTATCTCAAGCTACAACCTATTCAAAGTTCTAGACATTTTTCCACTCGATTGTATAATTACTGCCGTATGCCAAAGGTGAAACACAAACTTATATTCTCTGGCAAAAGTTGATGCTGCTTAACCCAAATAACATTTAACCTTTGACCCATAAACTACGTGCTACCATGACTATTTCCGCGTTAATTAAACCGCTATATCGCATCAATAGAACACATATAACATACACTCCATATCAATAGCAACAGCTGTTCTCTGTCTGACTTTGAGCTTGAGCAGGGTCTTGTTGTGATTGTTCTTGTTGTTGTTGTTAGAACAAGGGGTGTGCCCAGCTGAAGCAAGTGTAATCAAATGATCATTATTATTATTTTAAACTGCAAACAAGCGTGTTTTTAAGCGCAGAAAAGCAGTTAAAAGCATTGCCATTAAACGGATTGTTGGCAGTTGCACTGCGTTGACCAGCACTTGTGCACATAATTGCACTGGCGACTGACCAAACAACAACATCAACAACAACTGGGCAGAAAATGGCAGTAACAGCAGTTCCAATAGTTATAATAAGAATGCATTGTGGGTGCTTCCGATGCCATAGCGGTGCCCATAGAACGCAATAAAAAAAACTTTGCAATAACAAAACATCAACCCTATATAATATAGCGTATACCCCTAACCAACTAACAATTTCCGGGGTTTGGAATCTGCTATTGCACAGGAATTGCTGGAGCTCTTGCAACTGTTGAATGCCAGTGGCATTAACTGAGTGGCATTTGGCTTTTGACTTCACTTAGCAACAATCAAGTGGCTTTGCCTCAAGACAATGAAATTATTGCGGTAGTGAGAGAAAGTAAGTGACATGTTTAGTGTAAATTCGGTTTATGCGTTGAAAAATAAATGTTCTTTATTTTTTGAGCTTAAACAAATGTTGTTTGTGTCATCAAATAAACTTCGATTCATATTCATACCACAAATGTACTTTCCTAGTTAGGGGCAAAATGTTTATGTTGCATGTTAAGTCACATTATTTAAAGTATTAAGAGTTTGCCATGTTCTTACAAGATCTGTAATATATAATCTTCTTTGCACTAAAATAGCAATATCTACTAGGTTGAGGTATACATGAATACATATAGCAGCAAGCGGGTTCAGCACAGGACTGGGAGTCGCAGGACTGCGTACCTTCATGTCAGAATCCGTTCCGATCATTTATATTTAGGTTAGATAAGCACTCCAGATCTTATACAGGCCAAAACTTTTCCTTGGCTCTTACAAACTAATCAGGGTCAAGACACTATCGCAGTAAGGGAAGAATTCTATTAGAATTCTTACAGGTCTGGTTACTGGACACTGCAGACTTAGAGGATACCTGAGCAAGCTGGGCATCTCCAGCTATGGTACCTGCAGGTTCTGAGAACTCGAGCAGGAATCCACACAGGCTGACAATGCTAGGTGGAAACATGATCTCGCTGGCCGATATGACCCGTTTGGAGCCTTGCATAATTTTACCGGTCGCAGTGCTTTAATCTCCAATAACATTATTACTATGGTCACCGATGTCTTCTACATATACTCTTTCAAAGCGAAATTTTGCTGCTGATTGAAATATAACTGCTACTCATAAGCAACAGGCAGTTTGTCTTTGGTTTCCCAAATGAATGAATGTCACGAGCTGCATCCATGAGAGAAAGTTGAGTGGGGTAACTATAGGGATGCAGTGACAGTCAGGCTACGCTTGCCCTGGAGAATGCTCATACAACATCAACATTGCTCAGTGAATGTAGGACTGGATTCATAAGAGAGTCTATCTTCGGTTGAGTCCAGGCTGAACTAGCAAACAAAGGCTCGGAGTTACAATCCACCACTGAAAAAGAGCAAGAGGCCTTCAGATATCTACTTCGTCAGAAGAAGAAAGTTTTACAAATCCTTTTTGGATAATTCACGGATCATAACACATAGCAAATATGAGCCTCATAGACGATCTAACTTGCACGATCTGTCTTGAAGAAGCCGACTCGACGAAACACTTTTTATGTCACAGACCGCATTTTGGGTGCGTACTCAGTACGCACGAATTCCTACGGGATTCGATAAGATTGTGTTAGGGGTGGAAACCTCCATCAGCCTATTTTGTTTACAAGCTGCTAGAGATCGTGCCATCACACCCACCATAAATCGAAACTAATAATCTAACAAACAAATATCAGTGTCTCCTTAGGGCGTAGATTCTAACTGTGTTTAAGAGAACGTTGCCACATGTTGTTTTAAAGAAATTGTGAAACGAATATCTAAATTTACTGCACGCATAAACACAAATTTGCATGCACCGTTAGCTATAATTGAGACGTTAAGCTCTATTCTATTAGATACGATCAATAACAACCACAACAACAACAACAACGGCAACTAAGTCTGTAAATTAAATGTTCTAAACTTGCTTACAGCAATGGGATAATTGGACAGCCGGACTCAAACATTGTATCAATTACGAGCTGACCGCCATTGTTTGCATGTGTATGCGCCTAAACTTGATTAGTGCAAAAACACCTGGACTTAATGCCGTTAGAATCGGACGTACAGCTGGCACACTTAGCGTATACGTAATGCACAACAATGCAAAAGTAAATTAATTAGTGCTGCAATTAGCATGCAAAAACGTGCAATGCATATCGAGCAGATGAACAGACAATGAACAGTGTTGTATGCAACATCGTAGGATTGGGCTTGAGATAGCCTCAAAGCGGCTTACTCGGCGTATGAGTAACTTTTGAGTGTAGCGTACAGCTCCTAGCAACAGCTAAGTGACTAAGTGGCCATAAATTGGGCTGTTCATTGATGGAAAAAAGTGACCAAAAAGCGACCAAAATAAATATTTCCTCATATATATTTGGCTGTGTAAATAAATTAAATTCAAATCTAAATTGATATAAATATATAAATACTTACTATATAGAAGAAGACGAAAAGAAGGCCTGGATACCGCTTATCAGACACATAAACACAAACAAAGAACTCGGCCTAGGCCCAATTGTGTTTCTGGTCAAGCCAAAGGGGCGAGGTGCAGAGCTTTGGGGCGCCTCTTTATCTCTACTTAATTACGTTACTGATAAGCTCGTTTTGGCTAGTGTATAGCTCTTTTTTGCTATCAAAACTTGCGACGAGCGTTTTTTGTTCGTCTTGCTTTGAAGAGCGCAGAACACTCCACAGAGTTCTCACTTGGCCCACTCAGCATTTAGAAGTGTTCCACTTTGATTATATTAATAAAACTTGAATGGCTCTGTGTGATTTGTTTGCTTTTATATACTACAAGTATATATATATTTATATATATATATGTGTATGTACTTACATAGTAAGTTTACTATATACGATTTTGTTTGTCTTGATTGTTAAGTTTTATTTTGCTATTCTAAATAGAATATCTATTGCATAGCTGCCAAACACGTCAGTAACGGTGCTCAATTAATTATTTTTTTAGCGCCGTAATTGCGCGTTTATTGTTTGTGGGCATCGTTGCGTATGCGTAATGTATTTCATTTTGGCAATATGTTTGCATATAGACACGTGCTATAAAAAGCCATTGACTTGCGCCAAAAATAGTCATATATATTTAATTGATTTTATTTTTTAATATTTATTGTCTTGTATTTTATTTATTTATTTTTTTATTAACTATTATTTGCCTTGTTTTTGCTACTTTATATTGTTTGCTCCAAATGGCTTTGCCGCATAATGTATGTTGGAAATTCCGAGAAAACTTTCATTAAAACTTTTGAACTAGTTTTGCTTTTGGATTGTTAAAGCAAAATTTATAGCTACGTTGCTTGTCTTAGTCTTGAATTTCAGTTAGAAGCATTGACAAAGTGTCAATATAAGTATAAGAAGTTAGATGCAGACAGTCGGGACCGACAGTGTTCAATAATGGGATAACATGCATGCAGTTTTCCCAAGAAAATTAAATATCTGTTAGAAACTAATATACTTTTACCTAAATATATTAGTTTTCATTCGATTTTCATGTCATATCAACATGATTTTCATGTCAACGTTCGGGGTATCCTTATCCGAGGCGTTTACTTTACATTTCTTCATAGGCATTGGGACTATAAGTAGTGGGTCCCAAATCCTACGCACAACCCCAGTGCCATTTTTAGTCGCCTCATAAAAAATACCTTTTCTAACCAATTTAGGATTGCTGATTTGGAATCCGGCAGCTTGTTTTTAGTACGGTTTGAAATTATTGCTATTTTGAAAAATTGAAAGATTTCTATAGCTGCGAAGTCTGTAAATCTCATATTATACGGTTGCCTTACTTCCGCTGTATGTAACTCATAGTCAAATCAAGGTTTTAGAGCCTAAGACTGTAAGCCTAAGGTACATTAAACCAATATTTAAAATCATAAGTGATGTCAACGCCGTAAGTGGGGTGCGAAGGTGTTTATCAAATTCTTACTTTTTGAAGTTTCAATAATTTTCGGAAGCCATTGGTAGAATAGCCAATGATGATTATGAACTTGCAGAAGTGCGTCTCCGGCAAAATTCGTCGATGCTGTTTCGACATTTACTTTCCCGCCAAATCCCCGATAGATTTGTATGAAAAGCAGTGGATTAACAGTAACATATTTTTTTGGGACCACCACGACAACTATTGGGAAAAGAATGTGCCCATAGCAAGTAACTTTATATTCAAAGAAAGTATGAGAATAGAGTGAAATGAGGTTGCCGTTGTGTCAATGTTACCGTAAATGGCCAAGAAAGACTGTAATATTGGAAAATGCATTTCCCTGAAGAAGCGCGTCGCAATTGCCCTGTAGACTCTGAGCACGTCTGCAGAGTTAGCTTTAGCTCTGCAGTACTTAAGGGAAAACTTTCTCACGGATGCTAGAGTTAAGGAGTGAATTGGGTGGGCTTCGAAGAGCTTGGATTCCCCCAATACTTTTGGCGCAATCGATGGGTGCCACATTAAGATAAAACTTGCTGTAAAAGATGTTTTTGATTATTACAATAACCGGGGCTGGTACTCCGACGTTCTTTTGTTTTAAATAATGAAAAAATTGCGCCCAAACAATCAACTCAGCAATTTTGCCACATCGACGAAAACAGCCAATAACCATCTATAACCCTAGAGTTACCCATTTGCATGATTTTTGGTAGCCTGCCTTTATAACAGCAGCTTATATACTGTGCATCCTATTTCCAATGATTCAGTTTATATTCTTATCCAAGTTTCTAGTAAAGCCCAAAGCTGTTAATAGTTTTGTTTTCGCGATTTGGGACGTCACAATACTGGGAGGGGTGATTGCCTAAATGTGACTATTTCTGACAAGGGGCGAGGGAAGGGTTTAAAAATTTTCAATATTTGGGTGACATTAATGAACAGCCCCAGAACATTGATTGTTTTTTTTAGCCTAGTGTTATTGTAGAAACAAATTCTTGGTCTAATAACTGGGAAAACTTTGATAATAGCCAAACTGATTAGTTAATAAGTCTGCACAGTTGGTTGCTAAGATTTTGTTTTGTCGGTTTTTATTGTTGTTTCTTCAGGTTTTTGTTTTTTGTTAGTAGTTTTCTATCTGGTAATTCGTTTATGTGCCATACATGTGACTTTTCCTTCTTTTGTTTCTGATATTTTTTGCTAAATATACATTTGTGTAGAGTGTGTGTTTGGGTGTGCGTAGGTGTGTGGCTATGTTCCTTCATAGAAACACATTCATTCACAGAATGAATAAAGGTGTTTCTTCAATTATTTAAAGCTTAGAACTAACAGCAACATTTGCCTCTACTTTTTGTGAGCAATTAGGTGTATCGATTGATGTGCCATAGTAGTAGTTGTGTGTGTGTAAATTTTTTGAATAGCTCAGCAGGACAAGGTGTAACTTTAACCTTTGTAGGAATTTGAAAGCAATTCGAACTTCATGCTTTTAAGCTCTCTGCATACCTTCAATTTAAATTTTCATTTGGCATTTTCACACATTTTCGCATGTTATGCAAATTGTGTTTATTTATTGACAGCAATTATTTTGTGGTCATGGCATGAAACAAAAACTGGGAAATTTTAAACGCATGCATTTTAGGTGTATGCAGTTTTAAACGAACTTGAAATACGCTTTTTAGTGCCGCTTTTTTGTTAGTAGGCGTTTTAGTCAATATTTTGCTTAATACTTGTACTTTAAACAAGTTCAAACAAATATTCAGCAACATTTTTCACTTTTACGCCAAAAGAATTTTGCATTCGTGGTCTACGATGACTTTGAAATGATAATGGTTAATAATAACACTATGCTACAAAAAAAAGCCCATATCTAAAACATAGCATTTTCGGTAAATTTGGGAACGCTTATTACGTATCCGAAAATCGTTTTGGATTTTCTAGCACCGTTTTCAAATTATGTCTATTTGAAAAAAATCGAAATTTCGATAGTTTCGAAGTTAGTAAATCTTATGTTACTCGGTTATCCTACAACCGATCAATATGGACTGTATGTCAAATTAAAGACAACTAAATAGCAATTCAATATTTTCCAGATAATTTTGGACTTTCTTGATTGGATTGCGCGTTACAGCGCAATGAACTTACATTTTTTTTTCGAAATTAAATAATTTTTATTTTTGTTTTAATTTTTAAGTAATTACGAAAAGTTTCTCACATGTTCCTATTGGATTCGATAAATTAATTCTTTGCGTACATTTGAAAACCAATTTGAGCACAATTAGCAGCGAAATGCCATGCCCCACATTGGGGAATATTTAAAAAATCTCGCAATACATAATTTTTTGGAATTTTCGTCACAAAAAAAAAAGAAAGAAAGTAACGAGTGAGATTTGCTGACTTCGCAACTTTCGAGATTTCGAATTCTTCGGTTTTTGGAGTCGAAATCAGCTACCACAGGTTAACCGGAAGATATATGTTTTAGCCGTAGCCCTTTCATTGCGTTCAATTTTTTGTTGCATAGTGTAATTTTCAAAGCAAAGAGCATTTAATAAAATTTTGCATTATTGAGACAAAAGAAATTGGCAACTCATATTACATTTGTGGCCTACAATGACTTTTAAATGGTTTCGAAAATTAATATCCAAACTTGTAATGAATATTAATTTTCGAAACAAAGAGTATTGAACAAAATAATTGTGAAATATTGCAACGAAATAAGTTATTAGGCAGTTTCGGTGATGCATATTTTGAATATGTAGAAATTCATTTAAAGAGCAATTTCATTTGCATGTTTTATGAGAGTGCATGTGCGTGTGTGTGTGTGTGTGTGTGTGTGTGTGTGTGTGTGTGTGTGTGTGCGTGTGGCTTTGTGGTTGTGTGCGAGTGTATATGTGTGTGTTCGGTTCACTTGCTGGTTCAGTCAAGTGAATAGCTAGTTGGGAAAACTAACAGCGCAGCCTGCAGAGACGCAGCATGGCAACAGGCGCACACTCACACACACACACACACACACACACAGCCGGGACACGCACAATTACTGTCACCCACACAATGATAACGAGCAATGCTTTTAGCAGCCACCCACATAAAGCTTGTCACATAAATCATATGGCGAATTTAGTTTTAGATTTGCATGCTTGTAAGTGTATGTGTGTGTGTGTGTGTGTGTGTGTGTGTGTGTGTGTGTGTGTGTGTGTGTGTGTGTGTGTGTGTGTGGTTGTAGTTGTAAGCTGTTTTCGCACATATATCATACAGCTGGCAAGCAACTAACAACACTAGTCAGGCGCAGCCTCGTCCTTAGCTACGCCCCCGTTGCTCTTGCCCAACTTCCGTTTCATTATGCAATAAATTGGGTATTTTTTTTTTTTTTTCATAACTGTTGTCCTCGACCTTGTCGCGCTTGTTAAATGGTGCGCATTGCGTTTTTAGCATCGATTAGAAATGTAAGCGCGTTTTCCGTCTGGGAACCTTCCCGCTACGGTACCCCTGAGCATTACGCTTTGTAATTATGCCATGGCGCCTATTTTTAGCGTCAACACGCAACTAACATGGGAAACGGAAACTACTTTGCATGCAAGTGTGTGTGTGTGTGGCATTTAGAATCGTCTATTCGAGGGTATTCTATTTCGCGTGTTGTTGTATCCCATATGCAAACGTGCAGTAGTGTGAGGCGGCTCCCATAAAAACAATCGATGCGATGAATTTGTGTCGATTATTAAAGTCAGGAAGCGCCAACATCCAGAAAGATAAAACAATATGATCTTTTCCCATTTCAACACTTAAGTAACAATTAAGTCAAAACTACAACTTCTACTATTTCTCCTGCACTCCTCATTCAATGATTCTTCAGATAATCGTCAGCTCTATTCGATAACATAGGGATTGTCTAAACAGCACTTTATTCATGGAATGCTTTCAAAGATATGTGCTTTATAGTGTTGTTAAGGGTTTAGTTCCGTCTAAGCTGTTTTTTACAACTGGAATATTTTTAGTAGCTAATTCTAGCACTCTGAAACGAACGCCTTATTGCAATTTTATTTTGTCTCAAGACGGTTTTGGTTAATGAGACTCATTTCAATTATTAACTTATGTTATTGTTAGATTTTCCAAGTTCTTGAAGATATTGCAAATTGGCTGAAAATCGGCTTAAAATGATATTTGGCTTTACGACAATTTGAAATTGGGTTGAAAATCAGTTGAAGAGATTTTTGACATGATATGAGCAAAAGATGAAGGGAATGACAAAGAGGCAGCAGAATAGGTAGAGGAAGAGGAATATGAGCAAAGACGAAGGAGAAGATGATGCCGAAGAAGATTAGATAAAGGAATAAGACTAAAGTCGAAGCAAGATGTATAGGAGGAATTTATTTAAATTAATTCATGCATTTCGCGGTTGGGACCGAGAAGAAAAGTAGCCTGCCGATCATTTGAGCGAAGAAGACTAGGTAGAGGAATGGGAATATGACCAAAGAAGATGAAGATAATGACGAAAAATTATAGCAAGAATAATATGCACAAAGACGAAGAGGATTAGGAGAATTTATTCGAAATGGATTCATACATATCGCAATTATGACCGATAAGCAAAGTCGGCGGCCGACCATTTGACTATCTGCCACAAGCAAAAATGAGGACCAAATTTATTTTGGCCACAGTCTGAACAATTAACTAACAACATATGTCTGATCTGATGAAACTACATTCTTTCATTGGAGTTGTGGTTTTACGTGGTGGGTCCTAAACACTACGCACAACCCTTTTAAGGCCTGGGTCGGCTCTATAAGTCTGGAAAGTGTCATTGTAAGTCGCCTCATACGACTGCGGTGGTATCCGGGGAGGAACTCACTAACTTCAGATAAAGCTATAACGAATTGTGCCAACTAGCACAAAGGAATCTTTGTTTTATTGAAGGGTTGTGCCTTTCGAGACATTACAGTTTGAATACAAAATGAATATGTTTTTCAGCTTTTGAAATCCGCGTAGTCCCTTAAGTAGAGAAGTGTGACCCTTTAACGTGCGACTCACTCGCATAAACGTACTAGGTATAGCCCATAATGTGCTTGTCTGTGTGCAGGTCCCAAGGCTCCATTTGTGTTAACCTTGTTGCTTGAACTTTACGTGTTTGTTGTCGTCGCTGCTATGAAGCACTGCTATTTAGTTAGACTTTTGTTTTTCTTGTTTTCTGCATTTTAATGGTTTTTATTGATTTTTCTTCTTCGCTCCTTTACATTTTTTGGCATGTTCCCACGCTGTTAGCCAAGAAAAGTGCCCAAACACAGGGCATCAATTGGCGTGCGCTGCATTGCATCCAACTAAAGGCTGCTGACATTTTACTTTTTTTCCTTTTGTGGCCACAGTCAGGCAGACCTTCGCCTTGCAGCTGGTCTTCTAGAGCTGCGGAACTTTCCCACCGCGGTTTTTCCATACATACATACAATGTGCGAGGTTTAGCATGCGCTTTTCTTTACATAGAACTTGTAGGTGTGTCGCTCTCAATGTTGGTGACTGTGTTATATGCTCTTCCTCTTATTTTTTTTCCGCTTTTCCGTTTCCGGTGTGCACGCCTCGCTTATCAGCGCATTTTCAGTTATAACTGTTGTTCTTGTTGCTCTTTACAGAGCTCTTCGCTTCTTGTTTGCCTGTTTTGCATGTTCTGCGCTTGTTTGTTTTGTGTTTTTTGTGTGTTTCCTTCCGTTTTAAATTTTTTCCCTAACGGTTTTCGTATTCGACTTTTTTTTAATGTTGCTGCTTCTTCTTCTTTTGCGGGAGCTTGCATATTTTATATGTCTTCATGTTATATGTCGCCTCGTCTGTCTGCTGGCAACATTTGCTATTCCACAGATTGTTGCTGTCGCTGCAATTGCCAAAATACACAAAGCAGGCGCAACCCAAAAACAACAACTGCCAACGCAACAATTTCCATACATTCTTGCAGTTTTTGTCACTTTCAGGCTGCTACACGGCGTCTCACTCTTTCTTTCCCTGCCCATCTCTGTCAGTCTCTTAGCCATTTTGTTTGTCAACGCCGCAGCTTTTGTGTGTCAAGGCTGCAACTGTACTTTTTGCTCATTGCAAGAAATTAATTTCTTAGCTATAGTGATCTGCGAATACGCTCTTCACACACACACACACACACACACACACACACACACACATAGTAGCAGCCACACACAGCTGGCGCCTGCCATTTGTCAAATTGCAATGTCTGCAACTTTTTGGCTCTTTCTGCAATAATTTTCGATGTAAGCTGCAAGATTTTGTCTCTGTCAGTTTTCAATTAAACATTTCTATATGCGGTCTTGACTCTTTGTTGCCTTCCTATTTGAAATCGAATTTAATTAATGGCTAGCCAGCAACAACAACAACTGTGGTCGGAAATCTATGCCGTTTGATATATGTATTTACATTTATAGATATGTATTTTGTGAGAAATTGCCAAAGTTGAGTCATAAGTAGCATATTTTATTTAATTGAAATTCCCAGGCAACAAAGCCAGCTTTAATTCATCAATTTGGCAGCAATGCCAGTAATAATAAAACTAATAATACCATAGAATTATTTGTATTGATTTTTCATACAAAAAGAGAACGCATGACACATGACATTCATTTATGACAATATGACAGGAAGAACAAGCAGGCTAAACAAAACTGGGAGCTTCAAAGCTTGCCTGCCCTGAAGGCCATGTCAAGTTACAATATAATGTTATATGAAGTAATATTTTTAAAGCTAAACTAAAAATTTGTTTAAGCTCATGAATATTCGATTTGATTAAAGTAACTTTGGGAATAAGCGAGTTTCCAGGAAACAATTACTTTAAACAAAAGCTGTGTGGGATGTATTAAAAGCAAGTTACAAACAAATTTCTACGAATGCGACATCAATTTATTTAAAAGCTGAAAACAAAGAAAGAACTCGCTTACTTTTTACAGGAATTTCCAAAACCATAGCGTTTCACTTGATTTTCGTATCAGTTTCACTTACAAATAGCTCTCTAGAACGACTCAAATCTATAACTACTCTTCTACACTACTTCAAGCTGCGCTTTACAACAGTCAACTCAAACTGTACTCTTAATGTGAATCAATCTCGTAGTATTAAGCCTTTTTTACAAAAGAAGAAGAAATAGTCTGATGACTGCAAAGTCTGTGTTTACTATGAGCATATCCAATTATCAATTTCCGAAACAAGCTGTGTTTCTAAATTTCTTGTTTCTTGAGAACAATGAAGTCAGCTCATTTAAGAAATTATAGTTTGCCCAGAAGTTTCACAGGGTTGTGCGTAAAGCCACGTTAAACCCACTCCCAATGGAAGATGTTAGGAGGTTGTTATGGCCACTCAAGAAGAAGAAGTCTAGACTTATGCCTAAAACTTCAGTAGTTCCCAATATGAAACAGAAATCAAGGTGAAACAATTTGTGTGAGCCGCAACCAAATATGCAGCAACCAAATATGAATTTATGCAAGACTTGGAAACCAAAATGCTTTTCTGCCAAAAACTTGTTTTACAAACGATCAAAAATGTTATTCCTAAAAAGTTTCGGATATGAACATAATTTTTACACTAAAATATTAGAGGCGACAGATTGCACCAACTAGACCAACTAAGTAAGGTTACCTTAAGATGGTTGCAAGACCCTTTGCCTGAAACACTTAGACCGTAGTACGGCCCCTTGTGAAGGCGGAGGATCCTAAGAGCGCTCCTTCCCTTTTTATAAGCGGACAGTGTCAGATGTAGGACCATACGGATGCAGAAGTAAAATCTGTAAAGGCCCAATTTCAGATAGATCTGAAAGACTATTCCGAAGGTAGCTGCCTAGATACTAGAGCCTAAGTCTACAAAGAGCTGGACATGAGTAGAAGCGGATATGAGCAGAAGCGTTGCTCAACCGTTTTTTCCTCGTCACAGCACTTCCTGCGAAAATCGTTAGAAGAGGCAGAATGCCTAGCTGTAACGACTAAACAGCCAACCAGTGCACCTCTTCCGATCAAGGGAACAGAGCTCCGCTGTGCGTTTATGGTTGTTTTCAGGCCATGTTTGTTCAGCAATTCGACAGTTTGTCACATTATCCATTTTTAGTTGACTTTGAGATGTGTAGCTTACAAGTGGCTATTGGCATACTTGTGCCTTCTCCAGAAGGCGAGCGGTACAGCGCTGTCTGGCAGTACAGTTCACTCACAATGGCACGTACCAGGCTAATAACGAGCTGCTAAGTCCTCTCATGTAGATGATAGATATTGAGCTGAGTGTTTTAATAGCCACTTGGCAATCACTGTAAATATTTATATTGCCCAACATGTTTGTCGAGTTCTTTAGTCATGTTAGTGCCATCGTTATTCGAAGCACTTAAGCCTGAAATATACTGCAGTGTATCCTGCCTGATATTGAACTTTTCTGAGTATTTACCAACTCCGACCTCCTTATTCAGTTTAGGACTATCCCTGAAGAGGAAGGCAACGTCGATGGAACCTGGGATGGAGCTGTTTTATATATACACATAAAGTTTGAGGAAGTATTCCATTAAAAAAAAACCAAAACAAACGAGAAATTACGTGACAGCCACCTGCTGGAGAATACTACACCTCTAGTCACACAGCTGGAGAGAGTCGACGAACCCAGGGATGACTTCACAATCCTGCATGTGAGCACTTGATAAGCCTCTTCAATTGGTCGTCGGCTACGAGGCAACTCGACGTAAATGCTATTCAAAAAATAGGCTGAGTTTTAAGCAAAATAGTTATTAAAGTTTCATATGCAATTCCGGGCCATTAAGTAAGCTTTGCAATATTTTGGAATTTAAAACCAACTAGGGGTCGCTGCCCTCCGATCGTTTCGCTCGCCAACCCCCGTTCCCCTCTCGAGGTGGAGCATATTTCTCTTATCTCTTATCTTATTCCAGTATCCCTTTCGCTTTTTCTTCCGTTTCTTTTCCCCTTCCTCTACCTCTTCCTCCTCATTATATCAAGAGCTATAAGATGAAACAACCCGATTTAAGTTTTACTGCGCCCCCTTGCTTCGCTCACAATCCCCTTACCCATCTCAAGGTAGATCACATTCCTCTTCCTCCTTTTCTTTCTGTTACTCACTCCCAATATTATGAGATGAAACAACACGATTTACGTGTTTCATTCCGCCCCTTCTCGCTTCGTACACAACCTACTTGCCACTTCCTGCCTATATCCACCTTCCAGGTCCCTTTCCCGTTCCTATAAGTATGAACTAACAGACTCTGTGCATAGTTTTGGGAAAAATATTAGTAGAATTTCAGCTTTTGTGTAATTTTTTTAAGTTTTATGCTTTTTGTCTACCAAAATAATTTTATTTTTTCAAGATTTTCGAATTTTTTTTTTTCCAAGGAATTATCTCTACACCTAAATGCAAAACAATAGGTTCAGCGGTTTAGGCATAAAAGCGAACAGACACAAAAACAGAGTTACTTTCGAAACAATAATAATAATTTTTGCTTGCGATTCTTCTCATTTTAGTAAGTATCTTTGAAAGCGTTTCATATGTTAAGAATTACAAATGCAATCCAATCCGATTGCAAAAACGAATCAGTTTGATAAATATCAATGATTTTTCTAATGCTGCAGTCTGTTCGCCAGTCTTCGAATAGTTATTGGGCTAGATATATATGTCGTACTTTAATATCTCATGCCATATTCAACGCGTCACAAACATCAGACCTAACTAAATATACACTCTGCAAATGTGTAAAGAGCAGCTGCCGCAGCAAGGACTCTCGTTTTGTTTGACCAAAAGGCAATTCAAATTATGCCAACATAAACGCATAAGCTCTGTCATTCATCATCAGATATCAATAAAGTTTATGTGTACATGAATATATAGTATGCATATATCAACACACAAACATGCTGAGACATTCATGTGGCGCTCATTAGATGCCAACTGGCGGCTATTCCAAGTCCAAAACTAGCGACGTCAACTTAATAATAATCGAAATACATGAGACGTCACTCAAGGGACAAACTCAATCAAAGGCACACACACATACAATGATATAAAGGGCGTAAAACAGGAAAAGGAAACCCACATATAGATATAAACTGTTAGAATCGAAGCGAGAGATAAAGTTTGAAAAGTGTGACAAGTGCTCCCAAACCACAGGACACCTCAGCAGCTGCGACATTGATGTCTTAATGGTCCATTGACAATTATAATCCTACTAAATCATCATTTCAGAGTGGAAAAACAAACATGTCTCTGACATCTGCAGAAATGGTGCTATGATTGTCCATGTGTTGCTCATGTGTGTGTGTGTGTGTGTGTGTGCAAGGACTTTCTTGTGCATGTCTCGTTGGATACGCATATTATTCAATTAAAATCATACTATTATTAAGCTTGTACGGACAACTGTCACCAACACGCACGGAGACGCACAAACAAACACAGCAACAAAGTACACATGGCACGGAGTCTTGATGAAAGCAAGTCTATATGTAAACTTCTAAGGAAACGTATTGACAAGTATGTAGAGTAGCTACAGTAGCAATTAGTTTAGATAGATTCGGAATGTTACTTTGAAGATAAGGCTGCTTGGAATAAGGTAATTTTTTCCCTTGGGACACTTATTTTAAAATCGTATGAAAACTCCTCTTTCTTAAAAAAAAGTCAAAGAAAAACCATTAATCAAATTAAAATTGTATTTAGTCATTTGTTGCTATAGGATTTGCAATTACCTAAAAATAAATTTCATTTTTGGCCTAATTTTATTCATAGATTTCTTCTTTTTGTTTTTAATTACACTATGCAACAAATTTGACCTCAATGAAGAGTGTATGACTAAAACATACCTTTTCCGGTCAGTTTTGGGTCGCTGTTTTCGAATACGCAAACTTTTTTGCATTTTCTACCACGGTTTCCGAATTATCTCTATTTCAAACAATTCGTAATCCGTAGTTTTTAGACTGTTTTGGTCTAACTTAATTCGATTGCAAGTTACAGGGCAATGAACTCAATTTTTTTTTTCGAAAATAGAAAATTTTTATTTATTTTTTTTACACCAATTGAATAAATTCAAAAATGTATTTAACATTTTTTTATGAATTATTTTTGGATTCGATAAATTGATTCTTTGGGAACATTTCAACACCAATTTGAGCAACATCGGTAGATAAATGGAGAAGTTATTGCGAAATATCAAAAAAATGCCACGATCGAACATTTTTTAGAATTTTCTACAAACAAAAAATCAATATTAAAAACCTATAGGAAAACATTCACTTTCCGGTAAATTTGGGGGCACTGATTTCGGAACACACAAATACGGAAACCAAAATCTGTTGCATATTGTTATCGATTTTTAAGTTACCATGAAAGAGGTAGTGAATCTGCTCAAGTCTCAGTTTTTCACTAGACCTTTCAGTGTTGATTAAACTAGTTCGTCCTTTGAGTAACGGCGCCCAAGCCAGTTCGAACCAACTTCTATGTAATGGGTTTCGTGTGCCACAAAACTTACTCGATATCCAATCAATTATTTTCTGACATTGAACTATAATTACATTACTCAAACCAAGTTCATATTCAAGAATATTTATGGTCGATCATTTTTAAACTGCCTTTCCTCAATTTCGCTTCGAGAAATTTGTGCACCCTTTTCCGCCAACTATATGAGAAGAAATATGAGTGAAACTTATATCATTTTCTAGAGAATTCCCATAAGAAGTTCAGATTTGCCGATTGATGTCGATATCTCATCTCGTTTCCCCGTAACGAAATGTTGCGGTTTACACTCAAACCATAAAAGCTATCGAATTTAAACTTGCCACAGCTTTGCACACTGTTATTGTGCGGTGTTAAACTTATCAAAAATAAAGTCATATATTGGTGGACAAAAAAGTGAGAAACGTACAAAAAATGACACTAAATATCAAACTCTACTATTTTGTTTGCCCAAAACTGTGCACAAAGTCGAGCAATACCTACTAGGTAGGGAATGGGAACGGGTAGAGGAAGATGAAGAGGAGTAGAATATGATCTACCTACAGAGAGGCAAGGAGGTCGTTAGTGAACCGAGAAGGGGGCGAAGTTAAACGTAAATCGGGTTGTTTTATTGTATAGCTCTTGAAATAAGAATGAGGAACATTAAGAGGAAGAGGAGGAAGAAGAAAAGGAGAAAGAGGTAAAGTAAGAGAAAGAAGAAAAAGAGCAAGGGAAACGGGAAACAGAAAAACGAATACCTCGAGATGGGTACTTGTGTTGGCAAGCGGAGTGAGCAGGGGGTGGAGCCCTTTGAAAAAAATAAACAAACAAAATTAAAATTTTAGTTTCTATTAAAGAGTCAAAACGGGCTAAAACTTTTCACTCCCCTTTACGTTTCTTGAAGCTGCTCCGTTTCAGGATAGGTTACGTAATGAAAAAACTGGATTTTTAAAATACCCGAATTTTAACGGTCTTACCCATAGTTCGAAGTCAGAAGCTCAAAGGAACACTGTGTTTCGCTGATTAAATGTTTGAGTCTGTAAAAAGTTCGCTTAAAGCTTATGAGATTATCAGCTGTTAACAAAGCAAAAAACCCTTTGCGCGAGACTTTACTGTACATGCGAATGTATATTTGTGTGGACTTCTATATATGGGGGGAGCCTAGGTGGCCGGTACCGTAAATAAAAGCTAGCTATATGTACATAAATGTCAGCTACAAGAGTTTATTGCTTCGAGCTATAACCAAGCAGTGAGCATATGCGTGCCATAGCTCTTTGGTGCTACAAGTCTGTGCATGTTTGTACACATGTATGAACATGTATGTGTTGGTTTGCTGTGACGCTTTAAGCAAGACAGGTGCACGCACATCCTTGTAGAAAGTCCGTACTTGATTTTTGCTATCCTTTTTTTTGGAATTTTATAGGCGTTTCGTATGTGCTGTCTACTTTCCTGCATTGCGTGCGCCGAAATGTATGCTATGAATATGTCGACATGTTCCATGTTTAGCAAGAAGATACTACTGTTAGGCAGCCTGTACATATACTATACGATACTCTACAAAAAAAAAAACCGTGGCATGCTACAAACGAGCAAAGCAAATTAAGCGTTATAAACTGACACGGGCAACAAGAGACAACAAAAACAACGAGCAGCAGGCAGCTCTCCGTGTGTCGTTGTATGTGTGTGTGTGTGTATGTGTAGTGGTCCTTTGTAGCAAAGAAACTGCTAGTCGTCTTCGCCAAAAGTTTCATCAAGTTTCAACAACGCGAGCGCCCTAGGAAAACCTAAGATAAAGTGGGCAGCTACCTCTAAGATAAAGTAAGCCCCCCATTGAACTTTGCATACACACAGCGACGCACGTAGAGACAGACAGACAGACAGACAGACAGACACATACATGCATGCACACATCAGTTACAGTGCTGCTGTGTGGCAGCGTTAAGTGGCCCAACACTGCTTCAATGCCGCTACGCCCCCTTAGTGCCCAGCAATTTGGACAACATAGTCGTGTCAGGCTCCGCTGTATGTGCAACCGACCAAGTTCTGTTCTTGGCTTGGCGCTGCTGTCACTCCTCAGGGACCTGACATTGTAGGACACTGTTTGTTGCCCCACCACGTTCCGTCCACCGCACTCCATTCACCTTTATTCGCCCTATTTTTACGGTATCGCTTCAATTTTTATGGCTTAAGTTGTTGTAAATTTTGTTAGAAAGAAGTAAACTTTTCTCTCGTTTTCTTTTTATTTTTTATTTAACATTCCATTCTTTTGCCTTTGCTTGTAGTAGAGTGTATTCAGCTTTAATACCTGCTAGGCACACTTGCCAGTTTGTAATCGATACTACGGCCACCCAGAACTGGAACCGGCACCGTGCGCCACCATCGCTCTCCAACACACTACATTTATGGGTGTCTGTTTGCCGTACTATCTTCCGTGCTCTACTGATGGTTGTTCTATTAGCTGCTGCCCGTAGAGCAGAAAATTTAATACTCTTTATTTACACAATTTTATATGCTGTGCTAGTGTTTTGTGTTTGTATTGGTATTGGTCCGGGTGACGGTGTGGGTGTGAGTAAGTAAGTAAGTATCGGTGTCGGTTGTCTGCGCCTGAGTTTGGCCCCAGTTGCTCTTTGGGTCTTTGCTTGAGGTTACGTAATGTTTGCATTAATGTTTTTTCGATAGTTCCTTGCTCCTGTATGTGTTTGTTTTGAGTGTGCGTGTGTTTGTGTGTAGTTGTGCGTTTTGCGAGTTAAAATGTTTCGCGCAAGCCACAGGCACGCATAGATTCACACTCTCACAAATACACAAGCAAATAACTAGTTTATGCGTGTTTTATGCATATTTACTTATCACGACTAAACAGTATAAAAAGGTTGTGACCCATCATGTAAAACCCCAATCCCAATGAAAGAAATAACGGTTTGTTATGGCCAGTTAAGAAGAAGAAATAGTATAAATCTCAAACTAAAGTTGTGAAGATTCCTGACACAGAACCCTAAAGGGTTCAAAGGCTTCGTAGTTCCAGGCACCCCACCAAAGTCGAAGCTGCCCAAAATATAGAGAGCAAAGATTGAGAATGCTGAAGATTAAACGATCGAAAGGAAATGGCGAGTTAACGTTACCAGTAATATGCTTTATGAGAAATTATATCTCTAATGTGGTTCGTTTCTCCTTGAGAGTCGGCAGATGAACATCAGAAGGCTCTCATATGTAGGAAGCTTAAAACCTTGCTGCCAATTTAGGCTTCTTAGCGCAAACAGAAGCAACTGTTTTTGCACTGATTCGACAGCGTTTCCAAGATGTGGCGAACAAGAGATATGAATAGTCTTTTAGCCACATAAGGATTCACTCTTTTGATCACCTTTTTATAAATCCAAGAAGGGATTTCGTTTTTTTGACCAATACGACGATGTGCTCGTTGAAAATAAGCTTAACATCTAGCAGAATTCTCAGGTCTTTGAAGAAATCCACCCTGTCAAGAGAGGAGTTACTAAGATTATAATGGTAATGAGTGATAATACTTCATGAAAAAGAGAGGGGGGAAAGTATGGGATTCCCCCGGGCCCGGTGTATTGACAATCGAAATACAATTACTGTACTACTAAAAAAATGCTGTCCACCGATGCACTATATTTTACGAGTGAAAAAGTTAGTCATACTTACATAACACAATGATTGAAGTTAAAGGTCTAATAGACGGGTCGGTACATTTTCCCACACGGGCCCATATTTTCTCTCTACGGCCCTGATATGCGGTCACATGGAGGAGTAGCTTAAGTGAACATAAGAAAATGTTGAAGTATTACGTTCTGCAGCTTTATAGAAGTCATTACAAGTCATAGATATGTGTATATATGTCACTTTGAAATCTATTGAACTCTTGTGTAGTACGATATAAAGAAAAATCATATAATATAAAGCTGTTTAGCATTGGTCATAATTGAAATCATGATTTACGGCAGTCTTTGACGCATAAACCATGTTCAGAACAACGTTGAAACTATGTATGTAGTGTGTTTGGGTTTAGTGTGAAAACACAGCTTAACAGTACATTTACTTGGGAATTTATGAGTTTATAAAGAGTATCACACACACACACGGACATGCACACATGGTTACGGGTTTCAGGTTATCCTTGTGGCATGTGCTTAGATCCGTTTCCGCTGTTCATCGACAAATGCTTGGCATGCTATTGTATTAGGCGTGCTCCTAAGATTATTTAATTTGCACAGCAGGCAAACAACAGTTACTAACGCCGTGGCATTCTCCTTTAACTAACCAACGGCATTTTTATGGCTGTTGCTATTGTTGTTGTTGCTGGGAAATGCTTTCATTTTCCAGAAGCAGCTGTAAATGCTTTCTTGTGCTTATTATCGTATTTCGTTCCATTTCACCCAAATACTTCGATTCGTTTCACTTGTACTCAAGCAGCGTTTTCTTTTAAAGTTTTATTAAGTTCCAACTGCCGTTATTGCAGTTACAAAATAAACTAGACGATTCCATAAACTATTTAGCAACTGCATGTGGAGAAAGGCGTATTGAATAATATTTAAAATGCAAATATGAGAGGTTTGCTTTTTTTTTTTAGTGTTTTTTTTATAGTGCTTTTTGTTAGTGTCTTTTGCATGCAATTTATGCCAAATCACGTATGACATGACAGAAATTCTATAAATAATGCAGAGCCGAGTGCAACAGCCATAAAATGCAGAGGTTGAAACACGCTCACACAGAGTCGCCCCCACATCCGCAGAAATTGTATCAAAAAATATGTATGTGAAGCCCATAGATAAGTAAAAACACAAGCAGCTGACGCTGTCATGTGCCAGTGGGCGAAATGCAGCTAGCAGTGCGCATAGTTTGGCACAGTGGTCCAATTGCCGCAAGCTGTGCACAGTTATTGCAGTTCACACTTTCATAGCGTTTAACTATATGCAAAGTTGTGTTTTAAAATTGTTGTGTATTAAGGCCCATAAATAAGTTTTATAGGATTTTTTTTCAACTTGAAGTTCTATTGTGACAAATCGTTACTGTGTATTTTATTTAAAGTTTTGTTTACAAAGTCCAATTTACGTATTACATCTTGAAATAATGATGTATCTTTTAAGGCTGACTGAAACTGTGACCTTAAAATGAACTCAGAACTTATCGACTGGCGTTGGATCGTTTCGTGTGATATTTTTGCCATCGATTTTTGGAATTGCTATTGCTTTATAAATGTGTACAACTATAGTGTGTAACTAGTTTAATGTTCATATTTGAATATATGGAGAAAATTGTGTTTCCATTATCGTTATCCATTGATTGTTCCCACCAAATACAGAGCATTAGCTTGGAGCCCTGGACATTGGGCGTTGCCCTTGATGTTGATGCTTGTCCAGGTGGCCCACATGTTTTTTTAGTTTCACACATGGTCAAACGCCTTTCAATGTCTCTCGATTTCAATTCAGACGGCACCTAAAGTCCAATCTTTAGGATCATTCCCATGTTCTTTTGTTACTCTTCACAATTCTGCATATTCCCCTTGCCTTTTAAACAGATCATAGTAATGCCTTCAAATCCTCGTCAAGGTGAAGATGTTTTTGAACAAAATAGGAATATAAAAAAACTTTTTTCAAATGACCTTATTTTTCGTAACATCATTACTGACTTCCGACAAACACAGGAATGTGCTCTACTTCTATAGGGGCATTGAGTTTGGCGAGCGGCGAGGGCAGTGTGCGGAGGAAAACTGAGTTTGCGCGGTTAGTTAGTAATGTAATATTGTATAGTTATGCACACTCATTTTCTGTGTGTGCACTTATTTGTTGAATTCATCTTCAAAATACAGCAGAAAACTTGGAAAAAGCCCAGAAACATATTCATTATTTTGTTCAAATATCTATAAAAACTTACTTACTTATACTAAGTTTCAGTTGCACACATAATAACTTTTCTATTTGAAAGGTATTTCATTGGAACTGGCGTACTCTTTGTTTACTTTATAAACATCAGTACTTCAGTGTACAAGTTCGGCAACAAGCTGCGGATGTTGCCAAGGGAATAACTTCTTAGTCTTACCTCTTTGTTGCTCTATAGTGAAAGTACGCATTCAAAAGTATTCACTTTAACAAGTGCCCAAAGAGCGGCGAAATACATTGAATGCAAATTGCCATATTGCCCACTGTACCTTGCCGGGTTCAAAAATAAACATTCGACATGGAGCTTGGAGCCTATTACCTATGCATATATAGTTTAACTATATGTGCCAGTTTGCACATATTTGCTGTTTGCAATGTTTGCCAAAAATCTTTCGCCTTTTTAGATTTCAACCTTTCTCGCGATGAGTTTCTGCCGCTTTCACCTTTCTTCCCACGGTAGCCAACTTGTCAGTTTAGCTATGTCAATGTCAATGAATGCTGTCATTCCAAAGCAGACAAACATCACACTTTGACCCATTTCCTAGGCACTTGCTTTACAGCGTTTTCTAATATTTTTGGCCATTTGTGAAAGGCTTTGGTTTAGCTTGGATGCGCAACCCTTGAGCAACGACTTGTTTAGATTCAATATGAGATATTTTGAATTGTTGCGGCGTCTGCTGCCAAGTGATTTATACTGATTTGAATCAGGGCTAACAGGCAATTCAATTTTATATAATTTTTTGTTATAAGCAAAGCAATTGGTTAGCCATAAGGCTCCTAGAACACATATGTTGGCCAATTTTCTCGGAACGTGCTTGTTGAAAACAGAACCCATTTAAAATGATGTTTTTGCTTTTTCAGCTTAATGAAAACTCAATATATAAAAATTATTATGGAAACAAAAATTGAATTTATGAATTTCTTTCTTTTCTTTGCAGCTGAATGAAATTGCAGTATAAATGAATTATTGACATAAGGTAAGTTCATGATTTCAACGTCACGTTTTGTATAAATGCTGCATTATATTTGCATTTTGAGAAGATTCTATCAAAAATTAATAACTAAAAGCTTTTCAAAAGTTGTGTTACTAAAATTGTACAGAATTTTGGTTTGATTAACTTGCAGAGAGTTAAATAGGCTATGGGAAAACAGCTTTTTTTGAAGGATGATTGCCAATAAAGGTTTTTCTAAATGGTTTAAGACTGATGTTATCTTTACTGATTTTAGTAAGGCATTTCTTTCTGCTTACCATAGTCTACTTCGCCTTAAGTTATATCTTATTGGTTTCCCTTCCTTTTTCTTCAATTGGTCATATTTAACTAACAGAACTCAGAAAGCCACTTTTCGGTCCTCACTCTCTAAAACAGTTTAGGTTACTTTTGAGGCTCCACAGGGCAGCCATTGACCCATTGTTTTTTTCTCTTTTCATTAATTACCTTCCGAATATAGTGGATAGATGTCGCGTTTTAATGTATGCTGACAATATGAAGCTTAGTTTGACGTTAAATCATACTTCATCCAGCGTTCTTCTACGGAATGATGTTAATACCCTCCAAAGGTGGTGTTCGCGTAATGCATTTATTCTTAAACCCTAAAAACGCAAATTTATGTCGTTTTGTCGGGTTGGCCACCAGGAGACTGTCTATTTTTTTGTTGATGGTTCTCTCGAACGCATCCCTACTGTTTCTGACATAGGTGTTCTTTTTGACTTAAATTATGTTTAAATCTTTATATTTATTCAATTGTAAATAAAGCCAATTGCACTCTTGGCTTGATTACAGATGACAAACTTTTATGGCTCTTGTTCGTCCCTTGCTGGAATACTGCTCTAGTGTGTCGAATCTGTCCAAAAGCAATTCCTTCTTTTTGCACTTCGTGGACTCAACTGGGATGCTAGTATTACCTTAGCATCATACCATAGTAGGTTGGTAGTCAAAAAAGCCTCGATTGCTACGCCGTATAAAATTCGTTGTTATTGGTTTACAATTGTCGCGCAACTCCCAGAAAAAGGGTTTAATATAAGATTTGGGTGAATCCCAACTCTCAAATCACAAACTTTTTTAAATACCGATAGTTTGCAAGCCGTGCTAGAAAACCCAAAACGGTTTCTGAATACGAAAACAGCAACCCGAAATTTAATTTAACTCGCTAAACTTGTGTTACAAACAAACCCAAAATAGATTTTTTTTTGTTGAAAATAGGGGAATCTGCCTTCTGCTCGCTCCGCTGGCCAACCCACGTGCCCCATTCGAGTTAGATCAAATTCTCTTTCCCGTTTCTCATCCAGCTACGGATATTGGTATCAATATCTTCCTATCCTCTTTGTCAGCTTCATCCTTTTCCTCTACCTTTACCTAAAAATTATGCATATTTCCATCATAAACTTTCACTGAACTTCAACGAAGATGTTAAAACAAATTTCACGCTAATCGGTCAAGAAAATTCCAAGTTCACTGGAAACAGACATACATACAGACATTCATTTTTATGTATACAGATTTAAACAAATTTAAATTGAATTTCTGTATATCATTAGGAAATTTTCTGCATTGGCGGATCAGTCCCAGATAATTGACAATCTGCTTTGCATCGTATCAAATGCAGTTGTGTTTTAGTGTTTCGAAACAATTGAACCATCAACAAATTTCTTTCAGTCTTTTACGCCAATTCCTTACAGTTTCATAGTATTAAAGAAATTGTTTCGCTAAAAAGTGCGTTTTAACTATGAAATTAATAAAATTTTTTGTGTTCCCTGCCTTGACGTAAAAGTCATTCTTCCATTTGGCTGCATTGAAAACTAATCTACTCCATTTTGAGCTTGAAACGGGTCGCTTTTAAGGCTAAAACGAACCATATACTATAGGCTATCGAACTTCTTAAGAATTGCTTTTGATTAGTTGGCTGCTTTGGCATTCCTTTTGATATATTTTTGTTCGGCTGTAACTTCATTTCCAATTTGTTGGGCTAGCGAATTTGCTTCAGGATTAGGCCATAAAAATCCGCATTAAGCTGTCTGGAAGAGATAACTTGATATGAATTTATTGACATTTGCGTTGGTCAGTGCGGTTAGTTGAGTATCGCTGTGTGAATGAGTGTGTGATTGCATACAAGCATTTGCATGTGTGTGTGTGTACGTGAATTTGAGTTAAAGTTCGGCTATTCCTAAGCCGGAGCTTTACCCAACTCAATAGCCAAACAATGTTCGCAAGTGACTGCTCATGCACGAAAAGGCCAACATCCGCTGTGGCTAATGCGGCATCGTTTGCGTCAGGTTCAGGCCTCTGGGCCACCAGTAACTCGCCGGTGCCACCCAGCAGGCCCCAAGCATTCATCATTTGTCCAGCGCTACGCTACAAATGTTTACTACGTCAACGCGGCATGAAAAATACATAAATAAATGAGCTACATGCCACATCTTTTTGCTTAAGGTTGATACTCGTTTTTGTAGCCTGCATATAATCAATAGCTGGCAATGATTTATGCAAACAATTTTTATATATATTTTTTTTGTATGCCACACTGTGGCAGCAACAAAGACAACATTTGAATTTAAATAAAAACGCAGGGGAGAACGTTGGCTGCATGTTGGCTAGAACGCTTAAATCTGTGGTTGCGCTTCATAAATTTGTTTATTCAGTTGCTCTACAGTTGACCATGTTTGTCCTTTTGCTTTGCTGTGGTCAACAGCGTTTGTGTTGTTCTTGTTGCTGCTTTTTTTTTTTTGGTCAATTATTCAAACCGCCTGGCGTGGTGAGCATGCAGCATGGAAACCCACAGCCGTCCGCTGGCCAGGCTCTTGCGGTGGCACTGTGAAGAAAAAATGTGTACAAATGGCTAAAAAGTAAACTAGCCAGGAAGGCAGCAAAGCAGCAAAACGACAGCATTTAAATGCAGGACGCAGGAGCATGTGCCAGTGTATAGTGCAGTGGATGCCACATTGTGGCATGGTGTTGAGCTGCGCGCAAATTGCATGAACTAGGTAAAAAGTGTTGCTCGCTTTTGTGCGCGCTGCAACTTTGCCATCAACAGGTTTAACACAAAGTCGGTCAACAGGGTGAGTCGCAGGAGCGCGTGCTGTGCGGTACTCTTTGCTGTTTGTTTGTTCTGCCCCTTTTGTGTTGGCTTTGTTGCCACACTTTGTGCTGCTCAGCAGGCACTTCAAGGCCCCGGTCAGAGCGACAGTGTTTACAAAGGTGTCAGTCGTCGGTGGGCCGTCAGTCGGCGGTGTTCAGTTCTGCAGTTGGTCAGTTGTAAGCGCTGCCTTTCCGACTGGTAAGAGGCCCGCATTAGGCGTACTATTCAAATCCTGTAACCACATCCTGTCGCCGGCAGCAAGGACCGACTAAAAGACAAAGTGACTGAATGACTCAATGCCAAACGCACTTTACAGCCTACTTTTGTACTCTAGCAGCCATTGTTCGACAGGCGACATAGTCGACTGCATAGTCATTCATATGACTTCTCATGTTCTTTCAAGGCATTTTGACGCCCTGAAAGGACGTCGGCAGCACTTCGGCAGCGCTGCCTAACGAAGCGTAAAGTAAGCTCTCATTTTTTGCTTCTATGTGTGTGTGTGTGTGCGTGTGCGTGTGCGTGTGTGTGTGTGTGTGTGTGTGTGGGTGTTGTGGCGTTGCCACATGAAATCAAGCGTAATGAAGCCCAGCAGCCACAGTGGCAACAACAACAACAGCTACAGCAAAAGTTCATCGCAACATTTTGGCGTTCATTTCTCGTCGCTTGTTGTTTGTGTTGCTTCTATGTTCATTCAAAATTCAGCAGCATTATAATGGATAAGTAGATAGGCATTAATGCGCTTAACCACTTAAAGTGTTTTCATGAGTTGTGGTTCCGATCTTGCGCCTTTTTAAAGGTTCTGTCCCACTCGTCTGTCAACGTTCAATTGCTAATTGCCTGATAAATCTTCGCCAGCATTTATGGCTATTTATGTCCCTAATCGAATTTGAGCGGCTTATACTCTAAGTGTTCACAAGCTTAGTTATTGTATAATATCTTGGCTTGTAATTGGAAAAGCATAATCTTTATTTATTTGATAAGCTTAGCACACTGCAAGGTGCGCTGGCGCATTAAGGAAATGTTGTAGCTTAGAGATTTGGAAAGGAGATATGCTGTGTTTTATGAGCTATAACGAAATGATTTAGCAAATATGGACAGTTTTCCAAATTGTTGCACTTAACTATGATGACAGAGTAGAGTAGTTGCAACAATCAATATGGTTAACTTAGTCCATTTGCCTTCTATAAGTTACACACATTTGGTTAGATTTTTATTGCTTTTAATACTTGTGGCTCATTTTTTGTACTTTTTTCCGAAGACCTTTCCAAATATCAGGAAACAAGATTCACAATGAACAGTGGAAATAAAGCCAAATGTTACTCTTCAAAACGTTGTATAAAAGATTCCTTCCTTAATACTTGCTTACTCTATTTGGCTTAGAAAATTATGGAAATTGTTAATAGAATTGAAAGGTAGAAGAAATCCTTGATAACGTCAAAAGTATAGTTTTCAACATTAAGGTGAAGCTTGGAAGATTCTCTATCAGTAGCTCCGATAATTGCTCGCTTAGTACGACCAATGGTATTGATATCAACTGCGTATGCAAGCAACTGGACACTCTTTAAGTTCAACATTGTCCTGTGCCGATGCACTTCGGCCTTTCGCAACACATTCTCCATCGGAAAGTTGAAGTGATTGCAGTTGAGCGGATCGCCTTGTCTGAAGCCTCGGAGAAGCTCTTTCCTAGCTTGACGGAGCGTCATTTTGCATAGTTGCACCAACTTCTTAGGGATTCCATCTTAGACAAATCGCTCAACGGACTGTCAAATTCTTTTTTATGATCGACAAATGAGCCTATTCCAGGATTTGGCGTATTGTGAATACGCTCTATGTCAATGATGGAATAACTAGGTCTGAAGCTACAATGAGAAGGTCCGATCATTTCGCATTTGGCTTCAGTCATATAGAAAGAAGACTGCTACCATGAACCCCGTGGGGTTATCCTTCTTGACGACAGAAGTCTGAGTCCAGTGGGTTACAGCCTGATATAAGACCCTCTAATTGGCACCTTATAACATTTTTTCATCGGTGGGTCTCAAGCCCTATACACATTTCGGTTAAAGGCTTCGCTTTGCACATAAGCTTACTGCCCTTACAACGGTGGAAGATTAGACCACAACGTGGAAGTTGTGCGTCACATAAGTTAAAGTAGGGAGCTTCATCCTGTTCTAACAAAACCCAAAAACTCACTAATAAAACATATAATATATCTTTTACCAGAAGAATTTGCTCATTTTGTTCGTAATTTTTATGAATTCAACTTGAAGTTTTTAACAATTTTAGACTTTAATCTTCTGCTTTTTCTAATATATCTAGGCAAGTGCTGTAATATTGCACTGAAAGATATTTCACACAATTTATATTAAGATATTTAACTACAGAATTGTATTTGCATTTTTGCCTGCCTTCTGCGACAGCTTTGGATTGGACATATAGACTTAATAACTCTGTAAGCAGAGGGTAGATACAAATCACTTTTGATTTATTTATCTATAATCTCAACGTAATTATATGCGAAAAGAACACACAAAATGCCCAGATTCACATTGCACGAACTCCAATCAGTTTTTATTATATCTAAGGGTGCAATAAACGGCAAATGCTGAATAGACTCAGTCCTACCAAACCCGCTTCTTGTTGGTATATGGCCAATAACAATAATAGTTCATAAGCTTCATAAGCTTCAAAATTGGCAAAGAAAAGTTGATCCAATGTTCGGATCTAGTCCAAACTTTAATGGCTTACATAAGCCAGTGGTGCCACGGGGCGTATGAGTAACAAAAACCTAATTGCCATAAAAATTGAATTGTGGCTTTTTTAGTGAAAAAGCAAAATCGAAATCAAAGACAAGACACAAATTGGCCGGAAGGCAAGACGTGACGCGTGTGCTTTGTTTGTTGTTGATTTGTTTGTATTTTTTGTTGTGGGCCAACAATATCTTGGCCTCTTGGTTTTGACATTGTTAAGAGCAGGACACAACATACATATCATACAGATACGACAATGATATGATAAAAGCAAAAACAACAATAACAAGAGCACTCTAACTTAAACAACAAATGCAATGGACAACGTGTATCTTTTATATTTTTTGTGCTGCTCTACACAGCGTCATTGAAATTGACTTCATTTTTATTTTAGAAGGTCTTTAGAAGTTTACTTGCTTTAGCTTTTTTAAATCTTTTTTGCTTTTATCAAATCTTGCAATGTCGTGTCTTTTCAGGTTTGCTTCTAACTTATGTGCTGGTTCAGTAGATATCCAAGTTTGTGCTTATTAAAACAGACCCTAAGGCGGTTTTTAATGTCGATATGGCTTATTTTATATGTATAAGTTCACATGTGTGCATGCAAATAACTGTATTTATGCGGAGCAACTTTGCAAATCCAAAAAGTGCTCAGAGCAACAGACCAGCTCCGGCAGGTTGAGCAACTTCAGCAACGAGAGATAAAGGAAAAGCCACAAATCCAGACGGTTTGTTGCCGCCATCTGAAGACAACTTGGCGCTCGCTTAGTGGCTTCCTATGCCCCACCGATTAGCTGTCATGTTCCATTTAGCCATTTTGCTTTTGTCGTTCGGCTTATGGCGGATGGCCTTGCCTCCGTTTCCGCTATTCTGTGTTTGACCTTGTATACATTTTTTACCACCATTTTGAATGGCAATTTAAATCTTTGTTATCAATTCTGTTTGTTTGAAAAAGCTCCAGCAGAAAATGCTCTTCAAACAGAGGTTTTAGGCTAGCTCACAAGCTGACTCTTATGGGCCTAAAGTGTTACTTTGAAGTGCGAGACAAAACTATCGATATAAATCGTTAACTAGCTCTTCTGTAACTCGTTTAATTGAAGCCATATAGTACTTACATGTTTATGTTTAGATAGAACTTAATAGTAATTTAAGAAAAGAAAAACATTGGTTTTGAGCTGACGTCTATTATTGAAATTTACAGCTATTAGTTATGGCTTTGATATTTTCTATTTGATAACTAACATTGCAGTTGATCTAAAATGAAAGCTATGACCGCTTGTTAACTTGTTGTAGCAAATGTTTCTAATTACACTATGCAACAAATTTGACCACAATGAAAGGCCTATGACTGGTTTTTTCTTTGTTGCATAGTGTTATTCGTATATAATCGTTTTAGCTGTTCGCCATGAGACTTCAATGTAATAAGCTCTTACATTTGTGTATTGCATATTAGTTGCGAATGACAACTGTAAGTTCTGGTAAAGACGTTCCCTTTGCTCGTCGCTGAACGAAGTTTTTAAGAAGAAAACTTGGATGGAAATATTATCTTCAAAGACATTTAAACGTTCATTATGCTTTATATCTACAGTTATTTCGAGCGACTCTCTCTCCTCTGTTGATTACAATGTATTTTCTTTCTTTGCTCCATGAAGCTTCTTCTTTTTTTTCGACTAACTTTACATCAAGTGTAGGCAGCAGTAGCAGCAAAGTTGCCAACGATTAATTAGAGAATGCTCAACAGATTGCAGTTTGTGAGTTATTGACATACACGTATTATTGAAGAGATTGTTGCACTTGCCAAGTACATATAATACGAGTAAACGAACGAGAGTTAAAGATATAGTTCAACACTTTTAAATCTTTACACACCAATGTTTGAAATAGACAGTTACTGGCGCGCTTTGGCCGTTAAAAAGACTCATATGCCTTGTACATGCCGTGATTGTTCCACATTAATGAGCTTGGAAACCATCCATATATTACGACATAACGTTTTTGTTCATTTTTAACCAAACCACCCATGTCATCAAGAATGTTCAGTTTGGTTGACGGTCTACCCCCATCCCCCTCCTCTATGATTACTTAAACATAAAAATATTTTAAATGAACATGACTTCGCCTAATTTGTTGTCAATCTGAAACTATATCCTTTTATGAGCTAGATCACATAAAATTATACATATATATTGAAAGGTTGCCGTAAGGATATAAAAATGCTTTCTCGTTGAGAGAAATCATGTTCAGGGCGAAGTCTATCCAAATGCAGAGATAAAATCTACAATCCCTTTGGGACTAATTACGCACAGTTACGAGATGTTTTCCACAAAGAAACCTTCAATATGTTTAAGCCTTCTGCTACAGGAAGGCGGACATGAGCAGCTAAGTTGTTCCAGCGTTTCGACAGTTTTGCCATTTGATGTAAGCTTTGCGCTTTTGCACTCTCATAATGAGATATAAAGCAGTTGTGCCATATCTATAAGCAGTGAAGTATTTAAGGGGAATCACCAATCCTCCCATCATGGGCTTTTAAAAATTAAAAACTATGTTTAACACCCCTACTCCCATGTTCTTGTTCTTATTAACAGCCCATAACCTTTCTCCCTGAAATTAAGCAAAATCAGTTAGGTAACTTCCACCCAAAAAATGGAGGTCCTGCAATACGCAGATCCGAATGATGCGTAAGCGTGACTACAGTGATGCTTACTTATTTTTAATAGGCAGGCTTAAAATTTGTCGATTTTTTTGTATCCGCTTTTGATTTTAACTATCAAAAGAAGCGAAATTTTGGCTGCGCTATTTAAAACAGCGGATCTTACCAAAGATTCTTTCAATTTCTTTCATTCTTCAATGTTTCACATCTGCCAGACATGCCGTGACGAAAAAAGTTTTTAGCTTTGTTTACTTATTCATTGGCAAAGTTTTACGCTCAGTTCACTTTTTCACTGTGACACAAAGCTGCTTGCTATGACATTAATTGCCTAGAAAAATAACAGCAAAGCTCATTCAAATTGCTTTCTCTATGAATAACAAATTTCACACTGAATATTAATATGGTTTTGTTTTTTCTGGTCAAATTACACTTATCGATTGAAGTGCTCTTGCCAACATACACTTGACAAAATTTTGAAATGTGTGTTCATAACAGCAAAACAATAATTATAACATCAACAATAAAAGTGGGAAAAAAAACATTAGCTTTCCATGCGTTATCAATGCGATTAAAAAACAATTACACTTGTGGCATTAATGGCACATGGAGTAGACGGCACTTGTGGCCACGCGGCAGCAATAACAACAACAACAGCATAAAAGTGTGCTTTCTGAACCGGATTTCAAACCATGTTCTGAATACCACTTCAAATTTTAAAGTCAAAGGTTTGATTTGGTTTTCAAATTCTAATCTATATATGTATAATACATATATATAAATAAGTGTACACTAACTGCGAATACGTGTCGACCGATGTCAATAAAAGATTTTAGTGTAGATTGGATGGGATGGTCTGTAGATGGTTTATGTGAATTTTGGAAGAATTCCAGTAGATATCGACAAAAACATACTAAATGTGTTTCTATTTATGTAGTAGGCAGTCATTTTACAGAAATTGTTTAAGAATTCATTTGAATTGAGGTAGTAGAGGTAGAGGTAGAGGTAGAGGTAGAGGTAGAGGTAGAGGTAGAGGTAGAGGTAGAGGTAGAGGTAGTGGTAGAGGTAGAGGTGGAGGTAGAGGTAGATGTAGGAAGGAAGAGAAACGGGAAATGGACTGGTAACGGGAAAAATTAATTTATATAATGAATATATTGGCGGCTTTATCAATGCAGCGGAATGCGCGGATTCAGCTTATATTTGTATATTATGAAAGTAAGGTAAAGAGATTTGAAATAAAACGCCTTTGGAGAATGCCAGCACACTCCCAAATACATAAAAGTAACAACATATCAGCCATTTTATTATATTTTGTTTTTCAAAATATTTGGCGTTTTGGTGCACTTTTTTATGGCTGTTTGCGGCAGCTGGCAAAGGGAAAAAATTTAATTTGTTTACTTTGGCAGTGGATGCGCTGGTAAAAAGAGTGGCTACCACATCAAAAATAAACAAGAAATGGAAAATTGATTTTCCAAAATCAAAATAAACAAATTCCCGAGTATCGTTTACGTATTTGTTTAGTGCACAGTTTGTTGCGCTTGAAGTTTGCTTTAAAGCAATTGATTTAAATTAATTGCTAATTTAGGTTAAAACGAAGCAAATCAAAGCGGTACCAATGAACATAATAGGTCTTGTGGGCGGTTCCAAAAAAAATACTTCTGGGTTTATTAAAATGATGGTGTGCGCTCATTATGCGCAGCGTTAGCGTCGCAGCTGACTGCGCTGTCAGCTGCGGCAGCGTGCTGGGCAATAAGTAAAAGGGAAAACTTATCAATGAATCACCGGCAACAACAACAACAACATTTGATTGATGATTTTTTGTTGTTGTGCATGTGTGTGTGGGTGTGTGTGGGTGTGTGTGTGTAAATGATATTAGCCAAAAGTGGCTTCTTTTTGCCAAGGATTAAGCGCCCACGCACAGTAGGAGAGCGGCACAGAGCAGGAGAATGAAGCATACATCTTGGCTGTCAGCAGCGCTAATATTGCCACTACACTGAGAGAAAACTCAGCAAAAGCACAACAAAATATTGTTCGAAATTGTATCCAAGGTGTTTTTTATATTGGTTTCTAAGTGTGGATGTACTATCTAGCAATTGATCAACGGATTTTATAAACAAATTAAATGAAACTTTGGGCAAAACCGTCTAGAGATTTCTGAGTAAATCTATTTGCTAAAGTGTATTTGAAGCCCTACTAATTATATATTTCATGATTAAATACTATTCAACTATACTCAATATTCACTCACTTAATAAAAGTTCGCTAAGATAAATAAGTTCGGCAGTAAACTTATACAGAAACGTGAATTCTTTTAAAAATCGCATTTATTGCAAAAAAAAATAGTTAATAAGTTCTATTAAGAAGATCTTTAAGTGTTTTTTGGTTGATTTGAGATCGTTTGTATGTTACATCTCTTGAAAGCGTATTAAACCAAATTGGTGACGCCTGAAAAATGAATGAAGTCACTTATTACTTGCGGAAAAGTTATTAAATTGTATCTCCTATGCATTCCGGGATTCAGAGTCTAATGTACACAGAATAGACTAAAAAACTACCAATCTACACAGTGACAAAAATGTCTTCTTGTTTGCAATTTAGTTCTTTTCGCGTCCAATTTCGATGTCCAATTCAGACATGTAAACAGAATGCAGATTAGGCAGACTTCGCTGTACCTCGCGCGGCACGCTCGTCAGCTTACCAATCCGAAGCCATATTTGGCTAAAAACGAACTATGCAACACTCAACTAATAACAATATATGCCACCTAACACACAAACGACTTTTTCTCTCAGTGCACACATATGTGCACGTCACATATGCATATGGCTGCTGTGTGCGGTTGTGTTCATATGTATTTGTGTAATATTAGTAGGAATAAAGCAGATTAAAAATGAAAAGCTTGCTAAAAGTTTTCCGCCTGCCGCTGCTGTGTAGCTGCCCAAAGCTCAAGCCATAAGTCAGCCTGCCACGCCCCCCGGCCGCATTTAGCCCCTTTTGTATGAGTAGTTTTTGGTTTTTGTCGCTACTGCTTGGCGCTGCTTGTTTACCGTCGGCAAACCAAAGGCAGCTGCTGTCTTTTGCCATTTCCTGTCCTCCGCTACTGCTTGTCAGCGTCTTCAGCTTCATCTTCGTCATACCCTGTACACAAAGTGTAGAAGGGTATTATAGATTTGTGCAATGTATGGAACAGGCAGAAGGAGGCGTGGCAGACCTTAAGTTCCATGGGCAAGAATGCTCAGGAGCAATAGTCGAGTGGATATAGACAAGTCCCGCTGTCCGTCCTTCCGTATGCACGTCTAGATATCAGAAACCATAAGAGGTAGAGCCACAAAATGTACCAAAAGATGCGTATTTACACCGAAAAGCTAAAGTTTATCGAATCACGTCGATATCTTTCCCCCTTCCCCTGTGACATATTTTTGCGGTGTGCGTCGAGTTTATGTGCATCCACGTTTTAAAAATGATCGAAATCGGATAAAAACTTCGGAAGTTATAGTCAAAAAAAAATGCTAATGACTATAAACTGTGCCAAAATTCCACTACGTGTAGATATGGATACGTGTGAGCGATAGTTACAAAATTTGGTGTGGAGACTCGTGTGACCCTAATCGTTAAAACAGTATTCACTTTTTTTCAATAAAACTCCCCCTTCCCGTACCTTAATTACTGCTACACCCCCCACATATTGATTTGAAAATTGCCACAGACATTTGTAAATGTATTTTTGATCTTTGTTACAAAATTTAACAACATTGGCCCCAAGAATACTGGAGTTACTGGCATACAAGTAAAAAAAAACTTATCAATAGGAAAATGCTTACAGTCATATTGAACTTGTAATAAGAGACATACAAGAAAATACTTTCGTTCCCATTTTACCGTATAGGATTTAGTGCTTATGGGAAAAAAGGGTACAGGGTATTCCACTGTCGGACACCGTCCCGACTGTCTGGATGAAATTTTCTTTTTTATTTTAGCTTCTTGTTTTTTTTTTTTGGTGCCTTTTCTTTGGCATAGACCAAATGTTTACACAAACGCGCGATTTTCTTTTAACAATTCATCAAACGAGCTAAACGTGCGCAAAAAACTTTGACACTCAACGTTTGTGTTTGGATATTGAGCCAGAACAACAGCAAAGTTTGCGGCTGTCGCTGCCATATCAATCATCGCCCAATGCCTGCAATTCTCCTATTGACTGTGGGTGATGTTGTTGTTTTTTTTGGGTGTTTTGGGTGTTGTTGTGGGTGTGTACTAAGCTTTAAAATTTATTTATTTTACTTTGCATTTACCTGATCGTGTTGAAGGTTAAATAACTCAAATTGGCCACAAATACATGAACACGCACACACACACACCCTTTCCTACTAACGCTGTCAAAACATTGATTTGCGCAAATTGCGGACAGGCGAGTTGAATAAGCAATGAGTAGGAGACGGCAGCCAAGAACTACCGAATTGTGCATACACTTTGAGAGAAAAGTCCTGTGTTACGTCTGTCAGTTGCGATTTGGTTGATACTGAAAAACAAAGTTTGAAAACAGTGTGCTCTTTCAGAAGTGTTCTGTACCAAAACGTACCAACGTGCTAGTACGTATGATTAAAATAACATAAAATTATCGATACTCGAATCGTTTGATTGATGTGCTAAACGAAACTGTACTTTCTAATTCAAGTTTAGAATTTTGCATGTTGCGCTCTGGACGGGAAACGACTGCCAACCTCCAAAGCGTTACAACTTGATGTCCGTTTAAGTTATTAAGCCGGAAAGCCTCGCAAAAGATATAACTGCAGCGCAAACTAAACATAGCTCCTAAGAGTAAAGGAATTCATTAAGAATGTTTCTCAAAAGAAGAATTCATTCATAAAATTCATTTTTCCTGCATAAACGGCTAAAAATTCGGTTGTTTATGTAGCTCTTTAGGGAAGATTTGATCAATTGCTCACCTATTGTGCAAGCGAATAGTAAATCTACCATTAAACATAACTGCATACTACGCACAATCCTACTAACGATTTTTCCTTTATAAAGCAGCATCTATGTATAAATACGCTAAGCAAAAATTCAATGTGGTACCGTTAACCTAGCAATAATGCATCGTTTTCAGGTGAAACCTATAACATTCCAACGATAAAATGTATGCGATTTGCAGAATATAAGTTTTATTTGGATACGTTGCGTTTTAGTCTAATGAAAATTGATTTTAAGTATTAAAAAACAACAACAATATACATTATTTCGTGTTTTCTTCCTCTTTTTCGTAATCAGCTGTTATTCATACTAGTTTAGATGAAAGTACATTGCGAGATCGCGCAGATGCCGCATTGTCTTAATTAGGTAACACTGCTAATGTAAACGCAGCTTCTGTCAAGGCAGGAAAGAGCTTCTAGGCGCCTTTTGACAGCCTTTGATGCTTCAGATAAGACGATGCACTCCCCTGTGCCTCAGAACAACGAGCTCGGTGTGAAGTTCCAGTGGTGGATCACTCCTGCCTGTCGGTGCTACTTTTGTTTTGGTACCCAAATTAGCAGTAATGACCACTCTCTGCAGACAAAACTAAAGCATAAACCATGGTCGGCGGAGTGAGCAGAGAAGTTGTCACTGGAAAATTCTAACATTTTCGCATACATGTATGCAACACATTGATAACTTTTCTATGCTTTTCTACCATTGCAATGACTGAAATTCTGTCGACGGTTTTACTCATGGTATTAAAGCATGGTTGTTGAAGCGTTTTGAGCGGTAATTAAACGGATCTTTGAGATCTTTTGCTTAAAAATTTCATGGGAAAAGAGAATAGTGTCATCTGTCTTTATTACTAGTCAAAACTTTAAAAGTGTGGATCCTTTAAAAGGAGCAACTGAGTGCCTATGTTGGTGTTTCTTAAGAAATCTAAGATTAAGGCTCACTGTATCTACACGGTTTCTCTCAGAACTTACGGTGATGCCAAATCTTAGGTGCCCTTGACAAGGGTATAATGAGCATTGTTTACATGCGTATTGTGCGGCTGGGGAAAATCATAAATATTGTTTATTCAAAGGTATGGATGTACACATATTTGTTTGTGTGTTTGTGTTCGATAACAACAACAACAACCACAACAGCAAGAAAACTATCCGCAACATATTGATTGCGGCTATTCGTGTAATTAATGTAAACATTTTGTAGCTCTTTTGGTAAATGTGCTTATCGGGTCAATAAGCTGATTTAAAATTAATTACTAATTAAATGCAGGCCACACAAACAAACTGCATGCGATATGCTCATGGGCTTATAACTAAGTTGATCTATGCAATTTCATTTAATGCACACCTGTGCCAGTGTGCACATACTATAAATGCCACACGAGTGTGACCATGCTGCTTTCTAATTGTGTTATACTATACTGTTGTCTTTGTCAGTGTCGAAACAATCTAGATAAACCTACTTTAGAGTCTAGACTCTGGAATGGCTGCGTGCCATGCGCTAATTTTGCGCCATTTTAATTACAGCTCGCAAGTGTCACGGCGCTTGATTTATAACTAATGTCAATGAAGTCAAGTCGTGGCAGGTCACGGCAAGTAGGGGCAAGTCTGCGTTGATGTTATTTTGGCAACATAAATTTTAGCCGCGTTGCGTGGCAATTGCCAATGTGCTTAGGCGCTCTAAAGTATTCCCATGAAATTTCTAAGAGCCGCTTACTTCAAAATCACTGGCCATTTGTGCGTGTGTCAGTCACTGAGCGCAGCCAACTGTGCGTATGATTAATTTTAATTAAAAAGTTGCATGCGCTCACTTAAACATTAAATTTTTCTCTTAGATCTTTAAAACTCACAACTTTTCTAGTACAAACTCAATCCATAAACAAAAAGCAGCAAGTACAAAATTTAATCTACACATTAAAAAGTTTCATGCGAAGCAAAAATGTGCTAAATAAAAAAAAAATGAATTTGGCATAAAGAAAGTGCCGCTAAGTAGAATCAAGCGCAGTGCAAAAGTAGCTCAGCAAAATAATGGGCACGGCCTGCATTGCTCTGCCTACTGACCCAGGCTATAGCCGAGCAGTTGTTTTTGTTCAGTGCGCCTCCCGGCACTTTGCGCGAAAAATGCAATCATTAATTTTGAGCTTAGTACAGCAGCCGGCAGACGGTGGCCCAAAGTGGCAAAGTCGCCCCAAGGCCGACATCGTCTATCGACCAAAAGCCCACTAAGCGAAATATGCAAAAAATGTAAATATAATTAAGACCCTTTTTTACAATACGCTAGAAAGCGGTTCCATTCGGTTGTCCATGAAGTTCGTAGTGCGTTGTAAAAAGCCAATAATGGTATTTGGTCTCGAACCCGATAATCACGCCTTAAGTAGTCCCCGAAAATGGAAGACAAAATATCATAATTGGAAGGTAATGAGATGAACGATTTCGCTGTTGCAAAGCATATCGTAGAATCTATTGTTGTGGACGAAATTCTTTAGATCGAACCAATATATATCACACTTACATATAGCATAGGATGTGAAATTCTGAAATAGTTGGTAGAACACGACCTCTCCCAGCGATTACATGGAAAGCTGACCCTTGTCGGCTACTTTCTAACCAAAGCGTTTCACTTGATATTCGTTTCACCTTTAATGACAAAAAAGTCGCTGAAGACATTTCACTTCAATACGCTAATTACATACCATATTATCATAGGTCCTGGCATATTTCTTAGAAATAACAATCTTGACAGCCGTCAAGGTGCACTCGCTTGTTGTAAAACACAAACTGGCTTTTTATTTTGAATTGACAAATAATATAGTGAGAATTCGGATATTTTTTATTTAAAGCGAACAAATTTATTCCCTGTCAAATTTTCGGTTGTGTAGATAGTTTGCTTCTTCTGGGCATTCCTTAAGATGGCTTGATTTTTTGCTATGGAGGGAGGACAAATTTCTTTAAATATAAAATATTCGGCTTAAAATTTTTATTGAAAATTCGCTAGGCGAGCGATGGCTGCAATTGAATTCTCTCATCCATTAAGAAACATCAATATTATTCAATCAATCAAGTAATGAACATAAGTATGAAAAAGTTGTCGAAATTTTTTTGCATGTTTTCACGATTTAATACAAATGACAAAAAAAATCAAATTTCAAACTGAATTGATACCAAATAAGGTTTAAGTAATAAGTGTCTATTACACAAAGCGAGATTTTCGAGTGAGAAGGTAAAAATATCTTACGCGTGATGACCAACATATTACAGGTAAACTTACGATGGCCATCAAACTAACTACCATTGAAAACAATGGCTCAAAAAAGTGTTATATATATATACAGATAAGTATTAAAAAAGCAAGAAACTTAAGATTGAAATTAAAAAATTATAATTTTGTATGCGTGTGAGGCGCCAACGAATATTTTTTGCGAAAAGGCTGTTTTTCGTCCCCTTTGCAGCACTAATTTGTCAGGTACAACACAACACTGAATACCACTTTACAACACTTTGCACGAAATCTCGCTAGATATTAGAATGCATTATTATAAGTCGCATTAGGTTGCAGGCTAGACAACTTGAAGGCGATATTGCCGTGCCATCAAAAACTCGCTTCGTGTAACAGGCTTCTTAACTGCCCGTAACAACCAGTTATCGGGTTACGGCCTGATGTAAATACATTTGTTCATTGGAATTGTGGTTTTACGTGGTGGGTCCCAAACCCTACGCACAACCCTTTTAAGGCCTACTGGTCTCTAAGTCGCCTCATACGACAAGCTTTGACCTGCTGAGGTGGTATTCTTGAACCCGCTCACCACAAGGGGCAACAGGCGCCTTCTCATTTATTAGCTTCGGAGATATAGTAACTTTTAAGCTAGAAGAAAGAAGCAAAACGTTTTGCCTCCTGCAGATTGTTAGCAATTTGTAGACCAACTGCTGACTCATTTGCAAGATACACATCTCTGCCGGCTTATAGTGTATTCTTGGCAAGGATATACACATAACTATAAACGCGTCAAAGTTGTGTCTTCTTTTAGTTTTAATGGCATCCGGCTGCAGTAAGGCGGCAGTTGCTTGACGTAGCTACTTGAATTTCATTAAGCTTAAAAAATGACTTGCTCTGAGACAAGTGTTGGAGCTAGGCTGGCAATTTATATACGGGCTGAAATCCGCATTCATTTGTTAGACCTCCGGAACCGGAGTGTCAGTCAACCCGCTCGTGCGTTAAGTTTAAGCTGCTGTAAATAGTGTATTGTTGTTGTGTTGCTTGTTGGTTGTTGTTTATTTTGTTATAGTTTATTGCTGCTGTTGACGTTGGCAAGTCGTGCAATGACGCTGATTGTCCAAATGGCAGTTTGCCATTGCATTGGCACGCGATCATTAGTCAAGAAACTAGTCAAACTGACTAACTCACTCGCTGCGGCACTCTTTCTATTTTACTATTTCGTTAGTTTTATTGCTTACTTGCTTTTGAGTATTGCACGCCCAATGCACTAAATTTCGTGCAGCCCGAAAATGTCACTTGATGAAAGTTGAACATGCCAAACATCAGCAGCAACAGAACTTAACGACAAATGAATTGCCCGGGGCATTGAATCACCGTATCAACGACACCGTCACCGTCACCGACACCGACACCGGCACGGATACGGATACGTAAACGTACAACGACAGTTGTAGGTAGTGCAATGTCCAGATCAGACTATTATCCTGTGGCCAGGCTTTTGCTTTCAATGCTTTTTTGTGTTTAGTTTGTATTAAGTTTTTCGAAAACTCAAATTGTCACCGCCTGACGTAACGAATTAAAACTTTTATCTCCTTTCGTTTACTGTTGGGTTTCAATTCATTCATTAGGCTGCATTTAGTTTTATAAATTAGTTTTAAGCAGAAATGCTAGCCAATTAGTGAACTTTGCCTTTGTTTTGGCACTGTCATTGTAAGCGCCATGTTCCGACATTCATACGCCCTGTTGGCCTGCTCCAGTACAACTTTGTGGCGACATAATTATGTGCTGGCAATTTGCATTGCAGCCACAAAACTCCATAACAATTGGCTATGAAGTGCAATTGAAAGAAACACGCGGCAGCAGCAACAACAACAGCAACAAAAAAAGTGTGCAGCAGTTATTTCAACACCTTTATGGCGTTGCCACATTTGTTTGCATACAAACAAACACTAACATATGTACACAGAGAGAAAAACGACATCCTCAAAATGAGTTGCCGCTTACTCAATATGCGAACAAGCGTTTTTGAGTACACAGTTTCAGAAAATACTTCAATTGAGTAAATTTTGTACTCAAATAAGAACCAAGAACATAATCTCCTCCTAGACCTCTCGCATTTACTTTTATTAATCTCTTTTTCTTCCTAACCCAACTGAAATATAGGTATCTATTTGGAAGTGCATTGTGATGTTGTATTAGTTACAGTATCTTAGTTGGCTCAATGGTTAAGTGTTTAAACCCAATAACTCGAGGTCGTGAGTTTCCCACTATGACAGCATTTGGTTAAATGCTGGTATACCAATGTTTGCTTTAAATGATTCTAGGACCTCCTGTGCCTTGGGAAAGTTGCTTTACCTCTGATCCACGCAAGAGTACAAAAAATGCTCAAAAACGTAAAAAACGACTTGATTTGAGTATTTGCAAATTTGTACTTGTAAATTGTACTCAATATAAGAATTTTTCCACTTATAATGAGATTTTGTGCACTTGCACGGCTTTCGTGCACGGATGTGCTCACTTTGAGTACAATGTACTTGATTATTTTTCTCTGTGTACATACAAGAGGCAAAGCTTTGGCCAATGACCAGTGTAAAACCGAACAATGACTTTGCATTCATGTGTGTGTGTGTGTGTGTGTGTGTGTGTGTGTGTGTGTGTGTGTGTGTGTGTGTGTGTGTTTGTATGTGTGTAAGGCATGCAAAACAAACCGCTACGTGGAAAAACATTTACAAACCATAGATACAAATCTATAGATAAGGCAAATTGCTGTGCTACAAAATCGTTAACTGTAATTTACCGCATTTCTAACGTGCCGTACGTCGCTCGCCATTTTCTCTCTGAAGTTTTCTATTTTCTATTGTATTGTGTAACCTTTTTTTTTAGTGCCGTCCAAGCCGGTTCTTCTTTTTGCTTGGCCATTGCATGCAGCTTTAGTTTTATAGCCCGTTTGCACTGCGCCACGAGCCAAAGCATCGAATTTTGTTCATTAGTTTTAACTCTTTAGCAGATTGTTTTATAGCCTGTTTGCACCGTGCACGTTATTTGGAATTAGAGAGCCCATATAAAATCTTTGTTGTTTTTTTACTGAAGGCCTAGTACGCAGATGGCTAAAATATTTTGACACGAATTTCGCAATATAAGCAGATAAGCGGAAAAAAAAAACAAAATCACATGTTCATCAATGATTACCTTTATATTCACCTCTGGACAATGTCGCGCCATCTAGCGCGTGCATCAGCTGGCATATCAAGCCTATTAATGTGCTGATATCATGGCATGTATGCGGCTTAGGAGTTGTTTTAACAACCAAGGCGTGCCATTAGATGACAAATTAAGAGCATTGCGTCGTCGATTTGAGGACGAAGAACCTTTGTGTGACTTTGTGAATGGCATTAAATGATCAATTATGCTTTTAGGAGCCTGTGAAGCAACATATCGATTAATGTATATCACATTGCGCATTGAGCATTTCAACAGGTATCGAGGTAAAGAGAATCAATGATTGCTTCATTTTACGCCAAATGTTCATGTAAATATCTAAAGTTAGAAGTAAATTGAAAACATTAAACTCGTTTGCAGAATGCCTTTTTGGTGTGAGCGACATATAAAGAAAAGTGAGCTCACAATAACTAATCATATTTGTATTAGAAAATTTTCGGTAGCATTATTACCTAAAGGAAGGAATTCTTTCAGATATATATACAAAAAATTACTTAATTACTTACTTAACTGGTCCTAAACACCGGGCTAGCGGGCCCGTAAAGCTGATGTAAAGCTCTCCTCAAGGCGCCTCTGCTTTGCCTTCTATAATTGGTCATACCAAACGTTGCTAGAGTATTCTCTACCTGATCCTTCCAACGGAAACATGGTCTTCATCGCTCTTCATTGTGACGGTAGTGTAAAGGTAAACGAAATCTTTGACAATATCAGAAGGATAGTTTTCAACATCAATCTAAGAGTCCAAATTCTGTGTATCTCCAGAAGAAAGCTTGCTCTCATTAATAACCAAACCCACCCTGGAAGATTCTCTTCTATTATGCGCAAAGGCTAACTGCTCGCCTCTATAGAAAGAAGACTGACACCACGATAGTTAGCGTACACCATGGGTTCACCCTTCTTGAGGACAGGGCAAAGGACACCGTGGTTCCAATCATCGGGCATGCTCTAATCTAGCCATATTCTGGCTGGAGCTGGTACATGCACCTTACCAACTCATTGCAGGCGAGTCATCTACTGCTGCAGTATTGTTGTTCTTGAGCCCCTTAATTGCGATTCTGACTTCGTTATAGGCGGTATATCCACGCCGTCATCTATAATTGGGGACGTCGGGAAGTTAACTCCGGGGTGTCATTATTCTCACCATCGCCCTAAAGTAAGCCAGAGAACTGTTCCCTCCACAATCTGAGTGCACCATGTGCATCCTCTACCCGATTTCTCTCTGGATGTCTACAGGAAGACGCTCCAGTTCTAAATCCTTCTGCCAGACGCTTGACTTTTTGGTAGAACTTCCAAACGTTGTTCCCGCTCCTGCACATTTCGATCTGCTCGTACAGATCTTGAAATTTGTTTTATCTCTCATATTTTACTAACAATGTTTGCTGTTCAAAGAAACTTTTGACAAGTAGATTATTTCAGTATGAGTAGGTTTTCATTTATGGATAGCTCTGATAAGTATATGATTGAGGTATTAATGGGAAGCTCTTCAGATATGCATACACATTGAATGGAAGAAGACTAGATTTTGACGAATGTGTGAAATGGAATCGACTGTATGCGATTGAGAAAATCGTTTTCATTCAGCCAGTGTAAACGCTCTATAAGTTTCATTTATGACTGTATCGTGGCAAATATGTGTGTTTTTATTTTGTAGAATTCCATGGATTTACAGTTAAGGTCTACATATACATATATCTTGCAGCATTAAAGCAGACAATGTGCTGCATGTTCGAGCTAAATTGCAGCTGCCGGCTGAAGAGAGTCTAGCATATAATTGAGGTATTCAAGTGGCTCGCAATTTTGTGCAATTTAAGCTATAAGAAGAAGAAGAGCCAGTACAAAAGAACTCTAAGGTCTGAGCTATGAGTTTGGCACTCTGAACTGTACACAGTATTTCTGGCTATTATTATTTTTTTGGCATACAATACCGCTGCATTAGTACAAAAGTGTTTTGTTGTCAGGCAATCAACATCAATCATACGCACTGTGGCCGCTTTAAAGAAACACATTTGTGTTGAAGTGCAAACTAAATGGAAAAAGAGAGCGCAATTCAAGTTAAATTTTTGCAATGAAAAATTATGTGCAAAGTGTCGACGCTTAAATGAAAGCGCGTCACATGCTCAAAGCAAATATGTGAGCGTCTTTGTGTGTGTGTGTGTGTGTGTGAGCGTCTTTGTGTGTGTGTGTGCATATGGCATGCAATCTGTCAAAGTGCTGTCAGCGTCAAAGATAGAGATAGCCGTAGTGCCATCGTTTCGGAGACGCGACGCCATGGCGCAGCTGCTGCTCTGCCAAGCGGCTGTCAAAAGTTATGTTAATCCATAGAAATAAAAGTTTATAAATTATATGCAAAAATTTATATATCAAGACGCAGGGCAATTTGTTTGCGGCTTTTCTACAAGTACATGCTATATGTTGTGCTAGAACAGGCCAACACATTCATCATACGCCGCATTGGCTGCCAAACAAATAACGCTTCAAATGTAATTAATTAATGCTCTAGTTAAATTTGCCTATGCAGGATGGGTTATTGATCTATGATTGGCTCTAAGATGCTAGTCCACAAATGTGGTTCTCTTTTTTTTTTTGGGCCATTATTGATGTTGATTGATTTATAAACATTTCACCCACGTCATTTGGCTATTGAGTAGCGCCGTGGCAGACAGCAGCCAGCCAGCAAATTAAGTTGTAGCAAAACAATAAACAAAATGAAATTAGCATTGAGCCAGCTGCCACAAAGTCGGCACAAAGGCGTGGCACGGCACGGCACGGCATGGCACAGCCCAACCGCTGTGCAGCTGCCACAGTTTCCACATGGCAGCCGCCACTCGTTCATTTTCCGTTTCCACTTGCCACTCAATGTTTGCAATGACAGCAGAAATTTCAGCGCACAAATATAATTTACTTAAATATTTATAATACGGAAAGTGAAATTCTATACACTTGATTAAATGGCCCGCATGAAATGCTATATCGTCTATATACATATATATATATATATATACAAAGCTGGCAGCATCCATCAGGCAATATTTGCTATGTGCACACATGCATAGGCCATGTGTGTGTGTGTGTGGCTAATTGGTTGCACAGCTTAAAGGTTGACAATGACAAGTTTTAAGCTTTAACTATAGTTCGTGAACTCTGCGTAGTTTTTTCTCAACTGCGTCAGTTTTTGCACGCCAAACTAGCAACCTAATTGGAATTATATATTTGGTGGCAGCTAATTTGAGCCAACATGGCGAGCCACCTCGCTCAGACACACACACACACACACACACACACACACACGCACACACACAGACACACACACACACACACACACGCACACACACACACACTTCAATACAGCGCAGCTAAGCACTTTGCATGTTGCCCTGTAATTAAAGCATTTCCGTTGCACGTTTCGATAGAATTTTCAAAGAGTTTTACATTTCATGTTTTAGTTTTTCTTCGTTTTTCGATTTTTATGGTTTTTTTTCGGAATTGTGTCGACAAGTTCATTATTTCGGGTGTTTGTAATTACCACGAGCTGAGGCACGTTTGTGGAGGTCAATGTAGACGTTTCCAAAAATAGACAATAAATATGACTTCCGGGCGACAGAGCATGTTGTGGCTAAGCAACCGCTAGGTGGCAGCACTGTGCACACTGCAATTAGCTTCGCTTGTCTTGCCACAAATATGTAATGCGCTGAAATTATATTATTCGGCTTATTTAGAAATTCTGGATATAAGTTTTGAGCTGCTTTGATTGCCTGTTTTGAAACAAATTTTAAGCAAATGCTTATACATTTTGTCATTGAAACACTAAAATGTCCAGTTACCAAATAGTTTCAGCTATCAAGTCTCTTTTATACTTACAAAACAAATTGCTAAACTAAGCTGACTAAGCTTAACCTGAATTCCGGAGTCGTCCTTCGCAGTTCCCTGATGTAGTAATCATGTATGTCTGCACTGACATTTGAGCTCCCACGTGGCTTTCCACACAATGCCAGCCAGCAGCAGTGAAAACGTGAAAACGTAAAATCGTTTTTATATTATATACGAGGGCTGCCTCAAGAGTGCTTGTGGCGGCCCGAAAGTGCTGCATTGGAAAACGTAGAATCACTTCAGTTTTTATACTAGTTCGATTTCTTGTTACCTGAGATCGGGGTTACGCATTTCAAGGCGCAAAACATCCTTAAGAAGTTTTTGTAGTAATTCATAGGAACTGGTGCTCCTCAGAGCTCAACCTGTGAAGAGAGATTCGGTGTAGATTCCTTGGTCACAAGTATTTGAAGAAATGGCAATACTTGACGTAACTTCTCCATGTGTTCTCGTTTGTTCGGCCTATGACAATGATGTCGTCAAGGTAGCCGAATGCGTAAGGCTCCAGGTCCCGTCCACTTGGTTCAGTTCACTTTGGAACAGTCCCTGTTGTGGCGCCACTGTAACGATGTCTCAGGCTGGGGTAAATCTCGCCGGTGTACCCAGGCGATCTGCTACAGAAATTTGTTTGTTTTGGAGCCATTAGGGCACTGTTCGCGCTTAAAAAGAAAATACAATGTTAGCGATTCATATTTTATTATTATACTGTAGGTGGTAACTTTAACACTACGCTTATACTTGAGCGAGACTTTGCGCGCACGTCTGCACTCGACGAGTGCTTGAGTTGAACTGGATTACATCCCGATCAAAGCATATATATTACAATGTATGAGCCATCTTCCAACGCTCTCTCATTTTTAAGACACTAATTTTCATTCTGTTGCAATCTTCAATGGGGTATGTGGTGTTGATGCATGTTATATGAGCATTTCTTTCGCTCTGTATCAGACACTCAACCAATCTATACTTTGAGGCTCATAACTCGTAATATTACTAGATCCCGATTAACGTAGACAAAGTTTATCAGTGCTTTGTTCTTTGTCGTTGTGTTCTTGAGTTTATGACTTCTTACTTTTGATGAATCTTACTATCTTATTTTCTCTGGGCAACAAGATTGGAATTGAAAGGAAAATAAATCTCAGAAAAACACAGAGGCTGGCCTGCGTATGCATGACAGTTACAATGAGAACATCGTTTTGACACCACTTCATATAGTCATAGAATTCCACATGAAAGCAACAGTACTAAGTTTGTCAGTGGAAGAGATTGGCAATGGCCATAGAGTCAGTGCCCGGGACGCTGACAGAATGGAAAAAACAATTCCACCTTCAACAGCCCAGGGATGAAATGTCCACCGTAGAATAAACTTGAAGCTGGTTGAGGAAACACGAGCAACAAACTGACACTTTGGTGCGTACCCGCCCACACCAAGATTCGTGGTAATAAGATTGCGGATGAACTAGAACGAAATGTTGATCCCCTGAAGGGATCTGAGTTATCTTGTGGCACTGTAAGACATATGGTTAAATAGCAATTAATAGAGGAGGAAGGACATAAAAATCGCAGACTGGATGAGTACATAGGGACTCTAACTGGCAAACAGTACGTTATCACTTACAACTCTAATTATTTCAAGAGATTCGTGCAACAAAGGAAGAGTAGCTTTAGAGCTCTAACTGGCCTACTTACTGGACGCTGCAGAGTGAAGGGACAATTAAGCAAGCTGGGAGGAGTCGTCACGGCAAGTTGAATAATGAACCTCCTAGGCGGGCATAGACTCTCGATGCCTGACGTTGAATAATTATAACCATCCCAGATAATGTGATACATATTAGAAATAGAACTATTGGAAGAGCTTAAAGATATATAGGTGGTTCAATAGATCCTAAGGTTCGCAGTGCGTTATTCCCCATGAAGATATTATTATTTTTAAATGTTCTCAAGCTGCTCTTCAGACTTCAATTCAAACACTGTCGCTTCGCTCAGCTTTATGAATTGCTTACAACGCTCGCTAGAGCACCCTGTGCTTTACTTTTGGTGCAACCCTCGCATTTAACTTTGCTTTTTTTTGCAAATGCCAAAAGTGCTTGCTTTAAAAATGCTTAGATAATTACGAAAGGGACCTACAGTTGTGTCACAAAAGCAAATCTGAATCAAGTTGCCTTTGATTTTAGACTTCAAAACTTTTGCAACATACTTGATGTACTTATTCAATTTTCAAATCATTCAAATTCCTGTTCTCGAACTAAAAGCAATATTTGATTTATTTGGTAAGATATCTCGACAAAATGGTGCGTAAACGACAATCAGCTCCATCGCAAATGGGACGCCGTCAGTCAAGCAGTTCCACAAGTCTGCCAAAAACCCGGAGCAGCAACCTACCCAGTGTGCCAAAGACGCAACCGGAAGTGGTCAAGGCGCAGACAAGCACCGGCAGCAGCAGCACTAAAAACACATTCAAGGACATGGCTGCCACCGCAGCAGGCGTAGCTGTGGGCTCCGCTGTCGGTCATGCCGTTGGCGCAGGCATTACAGGCGCTTTTAGCGGACGTGGCGGGCACGAAGTGCAGGCGCAGCCGGCACAGCAGCAGCCAAACACACCCCGTTCAGAACTAGCGGAGGATGGTCCCTGCGCCTATGAGCTAAGACAGTTTCTTAAATGCAGCGAGGAGAGCAGCGATCTGTCCGTGTGCCAGGGTTTCAATGAGGCATTACGTCAATGCCGTCAACGCTATAACATTTAATATAACAATGGGGCAATGGAAGAGGCATGGAGCATATTTCGAGACCTACACAAATTTCAGTTCAATACAATTATATTAAGTTGGCCTGGCTAGCTGAGCAATAAAACATTAAAAATACTTTTGGCAAATGTAAATAAATTGGCATTCTCTTCTGGCGGCTTCTGGTTTCTGCTGCTGCAAATCAATTTTAGCCAAATGGCAATAAAAAAGTTTTATGTGCCGCACTCAAAAGCTGACATACAGCTCCGCCTGCACGCACTTCTTGCGCCCCGGACTTTCATTACCAATGGCTTGCAAAGTGTTGGCCTTTTTTTGGTTTTAGAGGCGTGGTTTACGCTTTTTTTTAACACTTAAAACTTGACTTAGGCGTCGTAGCCTTGGCGCTGTTTTCGTCCTTTGTCATATGCCATTTTTTTATATACCCTATAAAATGTTATAGTCATGTCTGCTTAGTGAGAACGCTTGTAACGCTTAAGAGAGTTATAGATGCTCACAGCCAGTTTTGGGAGTTTCTTTTTTGTTTGGTAGTAAAACTTATGATAAGAGTTAAACAATAACAACGGATGACGGTTGACAGTACTCAAAGTACGATAAATGTGCATCTTAACTTCAGAGAATATAAAATATTTTCATAAAAACTGGTTATTTGCCTTGTTAATTGGTGTGCATTAAAAAAAGATATTTGCATAACATTCAAAGTGATTTGCACAAAAGGCTGAAGGCTTTTGGTTAACAAAAAAGTTGAGCCGCATAAAAAAATATTAATTAAAACTTTGTTTAAAACAACGGTTTTTTGCAAATGAAGTTTTTTCCCACAAATGTGCAAAGAAAGGATGTTTGTATAGAAAACGGCTCTAAAGGCAAAGAAGAGATAGCATTTTTACACTGGGTCACCGAGAGATGATTGGTTAACAATCTTCAGAACGCTTTGTCTGAAGGGCTGTTCAATGCTGACAAAGTCGAAAACTGAAGTTTTGCTGGCAGATTTGTGTGGTCGCATTAGGATTGAGTTCACTTAATGTGACGCTGATTAAGCTTATTCAAAAGTAATTTGAATTGAATGAGGTATTTTATAATAACTGCATATAGAATATAAGCCATATTAAAGTTTTGGATACAAAACAAGTTGAAATTCTTAAACCCCATAGGTTTCTTTGATCATTGGAGCTAAAAATGTAACAAAATTGTCTTAAGGTCTAATGTGCACTATGTGCATTTGCGTAAATAAATCTCTTACCAATCTTATCTTTATGAAAATTCAGATGCGCGACAGTTAGTATGCCGTTAGTTTTTAAAAAACAACGTATATATATTCGGCTAGCCGCAAACATTTTATCTTTGAAATGGTATAGGTTTTACCTAAACACGTTGCGTTATTGCGAAGTAATAGGTACCACACTGAATTTTCACTTAGCCTTTTTATAAGTTTTTAGATCTGTAGTGACGGTCAGGCTACGCTTAGGATTCTGGGGAATACTTACATACCGTCGACCATGTTAAGTCTTAATTAAGTCAGTGTTCCTAGACACTGAGGTATTCAGAGCAATGAAATAGCAGCTGAGCCTGAAACAGTCATTCCTGTCAGCTTGGCAGAAATGGTTGTATATATAAAGGTCCCGACAGACAAAATCTGTAAGGAACGCTGGAAACCCATTAGTGGATGCCGCGTAACGAAACACTTTGTGAAAGGGTTCAATACAAGGGCCTCAGATATATCATCCTCGTCAGAAGAGTAAATAGCTGATAGCCTTGTTTGTTTTAATTACAGATCAGAATACATATCATTGAAGACCCAACTTACGCGTCCTGTCCTCAAGAAGCCGCATTTTGGGAAGTAATACATAGCACGCTCAACTTACGCAGCCTTCACGAATTAGTCTGGGATTCGGGTAGATTGTATTACTAGATGACCTCTATGTCAGCCTACTCTGATTTCGTATTCATTTTCCCATTTCAACTATCCTTTTTTCCTCTTTACTTGCTCTATCAGTCAAGGTACAAGGGGAAAGGCTGCGTGAGTCAATCTCTTTGAAGAGATATCACACCTACCACAAATCTTATATTATCTAATAAATTATTACTTTCTAGTTTAGAGACAGGAAAACATAAATTTTTTATTAAAAACTAGGGGTTTCCGCCACTCGCGGCAAATCTTTCTCGTGCCCTTTCCTCTTTCCATTCCACTTTCTGTTCCCCTTCCCGTTCTCCGTTCCATTCCTCTTTCTCTTCCTCTTCTCAGCTGCTAATACTGTTATGTCTAAATATCTTCCTATGCTCTTCATCGTCCTCTTCTTAGTCGCCCTCTGCCACATACTGCGCGCAGCAGCGCATATTGGTGCCAATTATTACAGGTGTCTCATCTATTGGCAGGCTTGCTAGTCGGCGTTGCCAGACTCTGTGCAGTTTTGGGGAAAAATAATGTTAGGCTTTGGTATTTTGTGTCATTGCTTATAGTTTAACGTTTTTTTGTTCAAAAAATGAAACTTTTATAGAATTTTTCGGTAAAAACCTTCATCATTCCAAGAGCTATAAAGAGGAGCAACCCCATATACGTTTGACTAAACCGTTTGTCGTAACATCGACCCTAAATAGATAGATTATCTATCGTGTGTTTACGCTCATTTTGTGAAACTGTCTCCAGTGCTATGTACCAGTATGCCAACCATAGTTTCAACTTAAGTTTTCCTTATGGCAGTAAAGAATACACACGAGTCCAAATCGGGTAAAAATGGCTGATGGCTTAGCTTGCCGATTGATTTCTAGCTAAAAAATCGATTAACATTGAGTGACATCAACTTCACTGGATGTCCACATCGATAGCGGGACAAAATTTGTATTACCGACAAGAGGTATTCACAGCTTTCGATCGTCGGTATGTACACATAGGTGTAGCAGTATCGAAACTTATGAGTAACATTTCTCCGAAATTACCAAAGTTCATTGCAAAATCACAGCTCCCTTTGTACGGAGCTCACTGTATGCACGATGACCTAAGGGTTTTTTCATAAAACTTTTGCTACAATTTCCTTAAAATTTCATTTAACACTTAGAACAATGAAACACAAAGAGCATATAACCTTCGGCGCCCCTAAGTAAACTCTCTTATTTTGCCTTTGTTATGGCTTTGCTTTTTTAACTGTGTTATTTGTGGGTGTGTGTGTGTGTGTGTGTGGGTGTGTGTGTGGGTGTGTGTGGGTGTGTGTGGGTGTGTGTTGGTGTATGACAGTGCGTGTTGTTTTTTTGTCATTTTCAGTTAATTGTGATTTTGTTTACTGCCTTCTGCCCGGGCCCAATCCAGCTAAGGATCAGACCAAACCCACAACCAGACCCGCCAGCGGCGGTTTTTTTTTGTTTGTGTTTCTACTTTGTCTGAGTTTTTGTTTCTGTGCATATTTACTTTAAATTTGTTGTTTCGTTTTTCTACTGAATCCCGCTCCTCATTTTGAGTCGCTTTGGCAAACATGGGCAACCTGCAGCCGTGCCCCTTGCTCCTTGCCACGTTTTTTAACGGTTTCGCGTTTTTTGTTGCCATTTGGAAAGCGCGAAACTTTTTCATTACATTTTTATCTGCTTGGCTTGCGCACAATTAAGCCTGTAAAATGTTTTGCCACAGCAAAAGCGACAGCGACACCCTTTTAATTTCAAGAAAACTCGTGGAAAAATCGAGTCCAAAAATGAATAACGAGTGAGCGAGTCCAACAGGCGAAGTTAAGAGCAAGTGAAATGTTTCAACATATATTTGTTTGTTCCCCTTAAATGCTTTTTCTGGCTTAATTAAAACAAATTTAATTCCTTGGCACCAGCAAAAGCCAGTTAATGAATATTTATGCGCAGCGGCTACTGCAGCGTGTCCAATATATTTGAGCTATTTAAGTGGCCCATAATACTTTAGGCTTCAGCAAATTTCAATGGCATTAGCTCAGCTTCTGCCTAACTGCAGTCAAAAGCCAGACGAAATGGAAGTCAAAATGCTGCAATGCGCTCAACACTCTATTAGGCAGCCATTTTGGGCGTACAAAATGGCGCCGCACTGCATTTTGACGCCAAGTGTTCCACTGCCAACTAAATCCCTGCATACCTTTTTTTTGTATTCGTTAGCCACATTTTAGTTTCCTGCTCAATGAACCAATTGCCGCGCAGTCGACTGGGGCTTCCATTCATTCATGAATTCATCGATACTACATGCTAAGAAGCTTAGTGCGGCACGGACATGGCCAGTACAGTTCGTGTCCGTGTCCGTGTCACTGTCTATCATCTGACATTTGCCAGATTTCAAAGCTGACAGCCACGTTTCTAGCGTGTTATATCAGCAGCACGCACACACATAGACGTGTAGGCGTAGAGTGCCAGATATTAATATATAGGTGACTTGGCTGATGCGACGTTTAAATCGAATTTCAATGCCTAGCATGTTTTTTCTTTTATTTTAATGTTTAAAAGCTTCTTCTTTATACATGTACATATTTAATCTATATATAAATACGCTAAGCAAAAATTCATTGTGGTACCGCTTACTTGGCAATAACGCTACCTTTTCATGTGAAACCTATACCAATCGAAAGATAAAATGCTTGCGGCTTGCAGAATATAAGTTTCATCTGGATACGTTGCGTTTTAGTCAGGTAAAAATTGATTTAAATAAAAAAAACAACAACATAATACATTGTACACAAAAACGTTGTTATTTCGTGTTTTCTTCTCTCTTCTTTGTAATCAGCTGTTATCAGATTGCGTATTAAGTCGTCGAATATCGTCGACAAGGCGATGATTAGTTGTATGTAAAATTCGTAGTGTCATTGGTTTGGATTGCTCAGTTTAAAACTATACCCGTGTGTAACTTGTTTAGCATCTTTGCTAGACAAGTACAATATCGTTTAGCTATATAAGACATGTAATGTAAGAAATATCCACTGTTGTATTGCTTCCAGATTGCCTCATAAAACTCAATAGAATTGATATTCATTTATACTTTTGTAGAAGATGGTAATCAGTGGTGGCTTTGTGTATCGGAGACCAAAAGTGCTTGAAATATTGTCAGAATCTGGTACATACACATAGTTTAAAAGATTATTATGAATTAGTGAAATGTTTGCAACAGGCAGAAAGAGGTGCGTCAGACATTAAGTTCCATGCTAAGCGCACAGATAGCGATTGAACTATGTACGTCTGTATGACAACTGGGTCATAGAAGCTAGGGATACAAAATTTAACCAAAAAAAGAGGCGTGTTCTCGGGTAAGCTGAACTTTGTCGAATTGGGCTGATATCTGGCATATCCAGTTTCCTAGCAGAACTTCAGATGACACTATCAAGTGGAAACTTGACACCCTTAATCCCATAATCAGTGAAACAAATACAAATCAAAAAATTGGTTCAGTTAAAAACTCTACCGTTAATGAAGATATATCGGTTTAATTGGAATCTCCTCTTATAAGATGCAGTTGTGAATTGAATTCCAAAATTAACTTATTAAGTTTGCAATTATTTCCATTGTAGTAAGGTTAGATATTAATACCAAAGCTTCACACTCTTAAAAACAGCTAACATTATGTTAATATTAAAAAAATCAAAAACCTCAATCGATGAACCGATATTTTGACAACGATTTGAACTGTCATTGTAATTTATATATTTTGATATTATTAATTGCAGAAAACGCGCACAAAATCAAAATTCTGGATTCCAAAGTTCGACTAAATTCTGGATTTCAGCGGAGTTACTCTATTTCATATAGTCAGGTATGTTCCGATTTTTTTGTCAATCATGTGCATGATTAGTATGTATGTGTGTGATACGAATATAATCTTGTTACTTCTTACGTAACAATGGGTAATAAGGTTCTCGAGATATGGGACTTTAACTGACATGGCAACTTTCGAAATGTTGAAGTTTTGAAATAGCGTTAATTGAATACTTTCAATTCATCTCGATCGGTTGTAAGGTTCCCGAGTTATATGAGACAATTTACCAAAAGTATTTATGTCCAAAAAGCTTTCCAGAAATACACTAACCAAATCAAAATAACGTCATGCGGTACGTGTATTCCAACTTTGTTTTGTTGTACTTACCGATTTCTGTCGATATTTCGTAAATGGTTGCATATGTCCAAAATGCTGACATGAAACAAGTTCTAATTTTAGCGTGGCACAAAATACTCTTGAAAGACAATTTGATTCTACTATTTGTTGTTGAATGTTTGGTTTGTGCCAAATGTGCGCTCATTGACGGTTTTTGATTTTGTTTTTTTTCCGAACTGACCAAAAGTGAAAAGGGCAAAACAACAAAGACAGGTGAAAAGGCCAAAAGCCATATCATATCATATCATGTCACGCAACGGGTCTGATGTTGCTAATGGTTATGGTAATGGTACTGGCCATGTTGTCATTTGCTGGACAGTTCAGTTGTCAAGCTAAATGCTTGAAGTCATCTCTGAGGAGCAATTGGTGAAAAAGTTGTAGCTAATTTATGCCAACATAATTGTTTATGCTTGTAATTTAACTTTTTCCACAGAGTAAATTTTAAGACTTTATAAAGTTAGTCGCCGCTTGGGAAGAAAGTAGCTGCGTTTTCCAATTAAGAGTCGCGACAGCTAAAGGAAAAACTACTGAAGGCTAATACTGTGTGAGTAGGCAATTTTGCTGCTGTAAATGAGTAGTTGCTTTAATTGATTTCGCTGCCGTTACTTGGGAAGATAGCTACCCGCTGCGCACCCCCCTCACAGTTACGCCTCTGTCTGGCTGTCTGTCTGTCTTGCTGTCTACCTGCTTAAGGGAACTTCCGGTGCGCGCTCGTTACAGCACGCAAAACCTTGTTACGCTCCAAGCAATTTACCATAAAAATGAAAGCAGCGGCTGCCGTGACAGCAAGCTTGGCGCCATCTGAACCTGCACTTGGCCGCACTCTGCGTGACGGCACACACACAAACACAGACACACACACTTGCTTAGCAACCAGGCAAACCGCCAGCAGCTTGCAGCCACCTGTTGCGTTGAACAGAACAGCTGTTTGCTGCGCTCGGACACGGATTTATGCGTCATTAAATTGCTTTGACTTGAATTTGATCAAGTCGCTTATCGAGCCCTTGACAACTTCCGAATAGCCTTTAACTACTTTATGCAACTTGTTTTCCCAAGCACTTTTTCTGAAATTTAATTAAAAAGTTTTCTCTTGTTTTTTTTCCCTAGCAAAGTAAACCGCACTTCGCAGTTTACAGCTTAGAGTTCTATGTAAGCATTTTGCCGAGATAACTAAACTTTATGCCTATGCCAAGTTGTGAATCTGCGTTTTGGCTGAACCTGCAGAAAAGTTTTCCGTTTTTCCTATTTTTTGTTGTTGTTGTTTATTGCAATGAAAGTTTTGTTGCTTTTTTAGTGGCTGAAATTTTGCATGTAAATTTTCGTTGATCATTGTTGTCGTCATTGTCGTCTGAGTACAATTTCGGTTGAATAGTTTTGCGCCACACAAAATGACATTGCAATTTATAAAAGTTATGCTCTTGGTTTTATGGCGACCACCCGCTCCAGTGCTCGAACCACAGCTCCTTCTATTATTTTAAAATTGACATTGTTGTTAGGCAGCTATAAAGTGCTTTGTGTTTTTGCAGGGTTGTCAAGCATTTGATTTAACGCATTGCTTTGTTTTGTGAGTGCTTAATGTTTCTATAGTTTTCTCTAAGTTGGGACAAGCATCTAGAACGATAGCATCTTTGATCTTCTCCGAAATTTAAGAATTTGGGTTATTTTGATAGCGTTGCTACTTATATTTGTTCGGAACTTGAATATGTGACGTGTATTCGATTAATCTTTGGTCTGTCAAACTATCGATTTTTAGCTTTGAATACTCCATCGACAATGGACATCAATGTAGGTACTAAAAACCCCGATGCATCGATGGTTATATAAACGAAAAGCTCGGCGTGTATCTATATTGCTACTCTCACCTTAGTAAAGCGTTCAACTTTTGAACCATTTCGGTTCACAATTGCTCAACAACCCTGCTCTAATGTGCATGGCCAGCATTAATGCCTGAAATTTGATGTAGTTGATGTGAAGCAATTTGTATATAGCTGCCACAATGTTGCAACCTTGTTAAAGCAAATGTTTCATGAAATATTAAATAAAACGAGTATCTTTATGCCCTGGTTGTCCCTCACACACTCAGTAGCCCCAGGACGAGTGGCTCGTTAAACGCCCACCACATACCGTGCCGCAATGCTCATTAAAAATGCTGCTTTGGACTGCTGCTGCCAACGTTGCCACACTCCAAACTTATTGACAATATAATAAAGTAAGTAATAGGAATAAAAGTGAGCGTCAGGCTAGCAGAGGCGCATCAAACTTCTGGCCCAAAGGCAACTCACAACACACAATACACAAAACACTTGCCACTTGGAGTGGCAACAACAGCAGCGGCCACTTGAAAATGGCAACAACCAACGAGTCGAAATTACAATAGCTGTGTAAATAGTAAAAAAGCTTGCCGGATTGCTAATAAAACCAAATTAAATGTTAGTTGTGCCAAAGCCAAGTTGTTAGTGGCGCCCACAGACAAGACCGTACTACCGCCTTACCTCCCCCAGGAAAACATCCGTTTTAGATCAGCAGAGCAGCAGCAGCGTGACGAACTGACTCACTGACTGACTGAGTGAATGACTGTTTGGTGAACTGATTGACTGACTGACTCGCGCCTGGCTGGCTGCGCTCGTTGTGCTCACAGCCAATTGAGCGCCAGTCCAATTGAGTTACTATTTGCATTCAAGTGCCAATTAGTTGAGGTTTCGTTTGGATCGAGCAATGGTGGAACAGCACCAGCAGCGAGTGGCCTAGTCGGGTTAGTGAATTGCTTTTTGTTCTAAATCAAGAGCACAATAACAACAACATTAACAACAACTGCCAGTATTTCAATTCACTAAATCGCAGAGAGCTGCTCATCCACTTTTCAACCGAGTACCGCACTGCCAATACTTGCCAAAAACTTTATGACATGTTCTTGTTCGAAATTATTGCAGTTGTTATTTTTCAGCTGTTCATATGGCGAATATTAGTTAAACTTTGTCAAGAAGTTTGTAACGCATGAAACGAGTGTAATTGACCTCAACAAAAGTAGCTAAAGTGTTTTCGTTTATGAAATGTTTGGCATTGCGAGGTTAAAGCTAGGTTAGATTAGACATTAGTTCAAGGCCGTTGACCTATTGTGAAGGCTGCATCCAGTTTATACTAAAACGACAACCACCATCTAATTGTCGATTATAAAGCAGCATTTAATGGCCCGTTGAGGGATCGCGTATATGTCACACTGTCTGATTTCGGAATCCCTGCAAAGTTGGTGCAACTATGCAAAATAACGAGGAGCAACACACGCAGCTCTGTCAAGATAGGAAAGAGCTTCTCCGAGCCTTTGGATAAAAAGCGAGGCTTCAGACAAGACGAGGACCTCTCCTACAATCTCTTCAACTTTGAGATGGAGAATTTATTGCGAAAGGCCGAAGTGAATCGGAACGGATTTATATGCTATAAAATTGTTCAGTTGATTGTATAAGCAAATGATATCGACATCATTGGTCGTACTAAGCGACCAGTTACCGGAGCCTTTGGTGCTATTGCAAGAGCAAGATAAAGTGTTTGTTTTCTTCGACTAGTGAAACACAGCGGTTGGACTCTCAGATTGATGTTGAAAACTATACTCTTGATGCTGTCAAGGATTTCACTCGGACATCACGATAAAAAATGATAGCATGGAAATCAAGCAGAGAATCACTTTTGCCAAAAGAAGTAACTTGGTCTCATTAGACAAATGAGTAGTAGAGATCATTCTCTCTTAATGGCCAGGTAAAAAGAAGAAGTTGATAGGAAGTCAAATCAATGAATGTTACCTGTATTTCAAATATAAGACGAAGATTTCTCTTTATAAGATGAATTCTAATAAGTAAAAGCGATGATACTTCATTTTCATCTTCGTGTCTTCTACAAGATTCAGAATGGGACAAAGATCCCATTCACACTTATATTAAATTAGATTAGATTTGTGGTAAGTGCGATGGCTCATCAGAGAGGGCTGAACCATCCCTAGCACTTAGGTACCAAGCCCGACAGAGGAAGTTAAAAGACGGAAAGGACAGAAAGAGTTCGAAAACTGAGTAGGCTTGCAATAGAACCTCCCTATTGACACAATCTTCCCGACACCCGTAGGAAAGACTATGTAAGGGGAGAGTATACACCTTGCAAAAACCGGACACTAACACAGAAAGTGCTTCGTGGAGTTGGCTTCTTCAAGACAGTCTGCGCAAGTTGGGTCGTCAACGAGGCCCATATTGGCCAGATGTTGGCCAAATGATTGTGACCCTTGATTAATCGAACCAGTGCTCGCAGTGCTTCCTCTTCTGACGAAAAAGATACCTCGATGCCTTTGGATTAAAGAACCCAATCCCAACAAAGTGTTTCACTAAGCGGCATCCAGTGGTGGATATTCAGCGTTCCTTACATATTGTATCTGTGTAAGCCGCTGCGCTGACATATATATAGATTACCCACCTGCTTCCAATATCCACCCTCTAAACCGAACAGGACATTCCTTCCGTCTAGTACGATATATGACGACCGTGTTAGTCGGCTGCAGAAATCGTTCCACTTTCCGTGTTCCACTAACTCGTTTTGCTATTCCTTGCTTCAGAAAATGCGACTAGTTGCGTGTAGCTATTACGTTTTTTCCAGTTTGATTGCTATTGAATAGCAGAATCGTGCGCTCATATTGAAGTTAGGTCTCAATTACAGAATCATTTGCTTGGAAGAAAACTTTCAACTTTAGAGTTTGAGAAAGCTAAACGCGACATAATGCAAAAGGCTATTAATTTCGATTCGAATGTTAGTTCTCCTTAAAACATTTGACCGTAACTGTGCCTCTTCTCTCCTCTAGATTAGAATAAATGACAAAGATGATTCAAGGCGCTGTCAAAAGAAGAAGATGAAAATGAAAATGAAGGGGAAGGGAAACGGGAAGAGGAATATGCTCTATTAAGATCCTTGTCAGTCTATGGTAGAGTGGCGTGTTTCAAGAAATTGTTGCATATCCTTTCATCTAGTTTTCAAATTGTCTTGAATATATTGAAAAATTTCATAATATAATAAAAACTAGACTTTTTCTTCTAGAGACTAGAAAATTCGTAAAATCTATGATAGAAAAAACAATTAGGTGAAAATTTCGGAATTGATGTACACATAAAGGCTGATTTACCGTCTCTCATTGTATGTCAAGTCTGTGAACAGGGAGCAAAGTACCCGATGATGTACCCGATTGTGCCTGAGTATCAACGTGCAATTAAACCGATAATTGAAACTTTGACGCTTCAAACTGAACCTTAAGCTATCTACCTTTCATGCACTTTCTGCCGCTTACTTGCCTCATCTCTCTGTGTCTCACTGTTTCTATCTCTCTCACAGCCTCTGTGCTCATTACAAACCGAAATGTAGACTTCATTCCAGAACTAAGCGTACAGTAATTTCCGTTTGACATTCTTTATCTCTTAACACACCAACCAACACATCGCATCCACTTTGTGCTTATTCATCGCGTAATCGTATCAGCCAGTTTTCCTTTGATTTATTGGAAAATGCAACCCAAAAACGCAATAATTGGAACACCTTTGCGGCTTGCAGCACATCAAAAGCGTTGGCCAATTTTGTTGGGTTTGCAATTAGATTTGTTTGGACCCGCATGACATGCAGCTAGCCAAAGTGAATGAGCGTCACTTGAAGCGTTATGTGTGTGCGATGACCGTTAGCCAAACAAGGTTACCGTAATGGTCAGCAATTTTGGGTAACTCCCCGTCGCAGCTGTCAGCGACATTTCCCATTATTGCAAATTATGTCACGTATTAACGCATAGAAATGGCCAAGTGAGAAAAAACTTTTAAAGTGCTTAACTTTTAGCACATAATTGAACTATTGATGGACGGAAGTGAATTTGTGGTGAGTGGAGAGTGAGTTGTGGCGGCATGTGTTTTGGAATGAAAAAAGTTTTGAATCTAACATAAACACACTTAACACTTACTTCGCTTTACTTTGCTGCTGAAAGCCAGCGCGTTGATGTTGGCAAACAAAAGAGCACTTTTTTGCACTAACACATACAAACATACATGAGCACTCACACATGGGCACTTGCGGCGTTTATGCCGCTGCTAATACGCGAAACTTTAGAAAAGTGATATATGAATGGAAGGATTATGATATTGTCTTTAAAACACGGAGAGTATCTTAAGTTATATATTTTCTTATTTTTTTTTGCAGTCAACCGTTCTTTTATTGCGTCAATGCATTAGCTTTGAAAACAACATCATGTATTTCCAATATAGATTCAAAAATAAGCTGTTTTGTACAAGTTTTTTCAAAGTGGAAAAATGCATCGGCTATGAGTATCAAGTACTCATACGATAGCTTAAAAATAAACGTCACATGAGCAAAATTTTTACATTTTCGAAAAGTTCAATCTAAAACTAATTTGAAATGAGCCCCAAAAATCCTTAATCAAGTAAAAAGTTACTAGTAAGTGGGGTCCCGGTGCGGTAATCCCCAATAACATTACTAATAAGTGGCATTTGTACTGAATTTTGTGGTTGTTGAAAAAAAAGATAGGCAAAAGATATAAAGTTTGTCTCATGTCCAAGATTTTTAGATCTTTTTTTTTTATTTTATTAATTGCAAAATGTTCTTACACTATTTTCAAGTATTTTTTCAGCTTTTCTTTTTCTCTGTGTAGCTAAATTCTTATCGATGATAAATTTTTAGTGATTTCACGCATACAATGTTCCAGCTGAACAAAGTTTTTTCTTTAAATATTCAAATTTCAGATTTGAGGTCCTACAAAAATATGTGTACTGTCTTCAATATATATATCAAGACTAGGGGGCTCCGCCCACTGCTCGCTCCGCTTGCCAACCACTGTGTCGCTCTTAATCTAGAGCGTATTCCCCTTCCCGTTTGAGTTCGTTTTTTCCTTCTTCTTCACGTTCATCATCATCTTTTTCCTTTTTCTTTTTCTTTTCATCTTCCTTTTCTTCTTCTTTTTCTTTTTCGGTTTCGCTTTCCTCTTCGCATTCCTTTTCCTCTTTGTTCCCCTCTACGTTATCGTCTTCCTTTTCCTCTCCGTTTTCCTCTCCTTTTTCCTCTTCCTTTTTATCCTCCTCTTTCTTTTCCTGTTCCTCTTTCTTTTTCTCTTCTTTTCTGCTTTTCCCTTTCTTTTTTTCCATCATTTTCCTCCTCTTGGTCAATCCCATTTCAAGAGCTATAAAAAGAAACAATCCTTTCTACGTTCCACTTCGACTCCTTCGCGGTGCCCTCGCAACCCCTTGACTTGGTGCTAGGAATGGGACAACCTTCTCTGTTAAACAATCGTTCCCACGAAAAATCTAATCTAATCTCAGCCGCCTTGCCCCTCTCGAGGTAGATCATATTTCTCTTTTTCCTTCTCATCCACTTCTTCTTCCTCCTTCCTGATTCAAGCTATAAGATGAAACAACCCGATATACCTTTCACTCCGCCCTCTTCTCTCTTCGTTCACAACCGTCTTGTCCCTCGCTAGGTAGATCATATTCCTCTTCCGATTCCTTTTCCCGTTCCCCTTTCGGTTATCCTTCCCCTTCTTATTACTAAGCGTTGCCCGACTCTGTGCATAGTTATGGTGAAAAAATTAATAGTAGGCTTTGAGATTTGGTGCCTTTTTTAGTTTAACGATTTGGTAAAAACCATCCTCATTTCAGGAGCTATAAGGTAAATATTCTGTTGGTACTTAGAATGTCCAGAAATAGAATATGGCTGAACTGAGACTTGATCCATTTCAATGGTTTTTGTTCTTCATTCTTTCTAAAAGGAATCAAATTGTGGATCGCTCTTATGATTGCGGCCAAATATATTTTAACATCAATTATTTACAGGAATGATTATTACGCAAGAGGATTAACTAACCGTCTCTTATCAACACTGTTTAGCTTAGGACAGCTTATTCGTTAAAGAGCTAGTAGCGGATAGCTTCTTATTTCAAGGAATCTTGGCCTAGTTAACTGCAATCACAATCATTTGGGAGGATTTGAGAAGAAGCAAAGACAAGAGCATTTTTTGTGTTGTGAATTGAATATTTCGACATATTTACAGCATAAACTATGTAATAAGTAGTTGTCCTTCATGCACGAAGACCGATACAGTCGATACGCCAATCATCAGGGAGCAAAGAATAGAAGAGAATAAAGTAAAGAGAAGCGAAGCGAAGCAGCAGCAGAACCATCATCGTCAGCCTCGTCAACGCGACTATAACCGCAGCCATCAGAAATGCCATTAGAGGCAGTCGGGCAACCAGCAACCAGCGGCCACAGACACACACACACACACACACACACGCACACACACACACGCACACACACACACTTGCACACAGCGTAGAACAATGTTCGTTTAGCCTGCAGGCCAAGCGCATTAGTGTTGGTATTGTGGCTGCCGCAGTGTACGTGTGTGTGTGTGTGTGTGTGTGTGTGTGTGTGTGTGTGTGTGTGTGTGTGTGTGTGTGTGTGTGTGTGTGTGTGTGTCTTCTATGGAAGGAGTAGCCAGCGCCAACAGGCAAACTAGCGCGCATCTAAAACGCGTCGTAAATTGAGATTTCTATTTATTGTTGGTGATGGCGACCGCAATGCAGCCCCCAAGCTGGCCCACAACATCATGCTGGAATATCTGTCATTCGAGAAGTCAAGTAGTTAGAGGACAACGAGGCTGCCACTAACTCGCTGTTGACGCGGTCTGGCAACTTTATAATGTCGCTTAAGCATTTTTAATGGACTTTTAAGTTATTTTTTATTGTTTTGCATATTTATATAGAGTGCTGACTTCATTGTGCTTGTAAGCACATCATATATAGTGTGTGTCCTATACACAATGTTGTCCATACTTATTTGCATATGCTATTTTGGTGGCTTTGTTTAAGGCTAAAATGTTGTCAGAACAACAACAAGTGCTTGGCAAATACAATTAACACTGCTTGCACTTAAATTACGTATACGCCACCCCCAAAACAAAACATGAAACAAAACTTTTAGTTTATTTGTCGCTTGATTTGCCAGCACTTTGTGCTGTTTATATACAAAATGGCTTTCTATATATATATATATGTGTGTGTATCTATGTATATGTATTGTTTATATCTATTTCGTCAATAAACACACAACTTTGTTTTGGCAACAAAAAGTTTTGCGCCCCAAAACGCCTGAGGTGGGTCTGACGCTGGCGTTTACTTTGCTGTATTGCTGCTAGCCAAGTGTCAATCATGGCCAAAGCCCAAAGGATGTGTTGGCAGTTAACTGATAACAATAAATTTGATTGTCTGCCTGTGTGTGTGTTTATATGGAAATTAAATTGATATTTAAGTGACACGTTCGTGCTTCAAGTAAGCAGCCAAAGCCAAAACTATAGCAAATTATAGGCCATACGCGCTTTTTGTGTGTTAGTGTATTTGTGTGTATAAACACATATAAAATATTGATCAGCTTATGGCCAGCTTAGCGTTATTAGGCTTAAACTTAGCCGAAGACGCCATTAAATAATGAACAGCTTCGCCTGCAACTTCCGCCCATTGTTTAGCCTGTTAAATGATGAGTTACATTATATTAACTGCCTTGCTACCTAGACTCCCTGCACGCCGTGTCATAACCAAGGCTTATAGGGCGTGTTGCCCCCAAACGTATGCTATGGAAAATCTAATAAAGCAGCTAGCCGGAATCGACTGACTGCTCATTGAGGTCAGCTTTTGGTCTACTCATTTGACCTTTTGGCCTAAGGGCTTGGTGTTCCTGTTGTTGTTGTTGTTGTTGTGGCCGGCTGCTTCTTTTGGTTAAAAGGTTTAATTAATATGCAAATGATTGCAAACACTGCAGGGCAGTCAAAATGGGTACAGCTGCTCGTAATTTACATTTGTTAGTATTTTTTTTGATGTTCAAGCTCAAAGCTTGAGAGGAATTTTGTTGGCACTTAATTATGTGGCAGCCGTGTCTATGTGTGTGTGTGTGTGTGTGAGTGGTTGCCAAGGGGCGTATGCGTAATTTCAAATACCAAGAACAACAACTAAATTAATATGTTTTAATGCCCATGTAATTTGCTGTTAGACGCTGCCTCTTATTAAAAATTTACAAAACGCGTGCGCTAAATTATTTATTGAATATTTAACTTTGCACTTAAAACTACATGGGCGAGAGCCAGTGTGCTTGCCCTCTCAAATTGTGTTTAGTCAAAAACTTGTCCGGTGAGTTTTCCATAAACATTTCCATTTTAAAGAAATGAAAGCTTATGCCGCCTTGTGGCAAGCTCGCCTGTTGCCGGGCAACATGAAACTATGATGCTGCAACTGTACGACGTGCTGCTTTTACAGTTTTCCATTCCAATTTCGCTTGATGGCTTGTGCCAAATAAATATTTATTAGCTTCCTGAAAATTACATGGACTTGCTGTCGCTGCTGCTGCAGTTTCTGGCCAGAACGCAAATTGCAATTGCCGCAAGTGAGCGAAGGCAAAAGTTGGCCAGAAGTCATGCCATAAATGTTTAAGCCAACTTTTTCCACATCCAGGTGCCGAAACTTCAGTTTGTTTAAACACAAATATTGCATATGGGTGTGTGTGTGTGTTTGTGAGTCACTCTTACCATACGCAATTTGTATGAAAGTACATTTCCGGTTTTTGGAAATGCATTTCCGTTTCCGTTGCCAGCAGCCAATGCTGCCAAAGTTTGAAGTTACGCGTGCGGTTGTCATGCCAAAGTCATAAAATATATATTTGAATTTGACAAAAATTCACTAAATGCTCGCTATACCCATTTGTCACCCCGCATACACACACACACACACACACATGCACACAATATCCGGCGGACACTAATGCACTTATTGGCCATTGAATTTGAATTCGATTACACATTTTTTGTATAATTTATTCCGTGACATGTTTGACACGTCACTTCCATTACTTTGAAATCAAATTTGTTTGTACGCTACTTTGCTTTCCCCCTTCGCTATCTCTTTAACTGTGGCTATTATTGACAGTGAAAAGTGTGAGAAGTGAAATGAAATTATTGAAATAAAATTATGACCATGCGCTTAAATAGAGCTGTCACAAAAACTAATAAAAAGTGTTGGCAATAGTCACTGTCACTAGCTGAATAGTACGTCTGACCTAATGGTAGAAGGTTTTAACTAGAAAGCACGCTTAACTTTCAAAGTACAAACAGAACTTCCCAATTCGAAATCAACTTTATAAACTGCCATTTTATAGTAATTCTAAGCTTAATTTTGTGCATTTTTTTCCGTTTGCAAACAAATATTGAAATTCTTTTAAAGCGTCACGGCATATATGTGGCCATAGCTATAGCCAAATCGCTTAAAATCTGTTCTTTAATTAAGTACAAAATTAAGCTTCCACTTTATATGCAAGCTTTAAGTTAAGCGTGACAAAATAACATTATTTGCATTGAGCTGTTCGAGAACCAACGATTCGCAAGCCTCTGCCTTGTCACACCTTTCCTGTGGTGCCCTACACATTGTTCGATTGCGCCTATTCAGTATATTCTCTTTGTTTGCCCTGCGAACGCCTACTGCGCTTTTCACTGCGGCTTCCATTTGTCCATTTCATTCGCTGTTTGTCCGTGTTTGTGTTCTGACAATAAAAATGGCGTTTTGTGGCGCCAAACCTATGACATGTGTGTGTGTTTTGGGTGTGCACGCTCTCTTTCGTTTTGACACTCTTTTTCTATCGATATGCGTTTCGCATATCGAATTTCACACTTTGCCTATTCATCGAAACAGAAAAACGTAAAATATACGCTCAAAAACACAAAAAAAGCAATCACGCGTGCAATTTTTGGGTTCTGTTTACCCTTCATTTCATCTCGCTTTGTTTTATTTCGAGTTTCTCTATTTGTACCACCGAGTGAGGAAACATTTGGGCAGCTTTTTTTTAACAAAGCCTCCAGTTGCAAGCCACATTAATAAAGGCCATTGAGGACTCTGTAGTGAAGTCCTTTGTGCAGTTTTTCAGCGTGTTCATGACTATGAATAAAGTGCTGCAGGATTTATGCATTTAATTTGCTTTTGCAAGATGAAATTTTTCATTTTCATTTCAATTAAAGGTAGGAAAAACATAGAGGAAATGGAATGTTGCAATGGGAAAGAGCATAGCAAAAAACGATAAGCAAAAGTGAAAACTGCTCAGCCTCAGGAGCTGGCATAAAAGCACGTTACGGGAACTTCCTTTATTCACAGCAAGTAAGCTTTCTACACTGTCTGGAGCCTATGAGCCTTAAGTTTACACTTTCATATTAATAGCTTCAACATGCTAGCCAATAAACACTTCCAAGTGCAAGTTAACGAGTCATCGAGTAAAAAGATATAAAAAATGTCAAACGAATTGTAGCAAGGGATGGTTATCCACGCCGCTCCGTAATCCATATGTCCTCGATCTTATCGACACGTTTAACTGTACTCCGTAAAATGGCTTCTAAAAGTTTACTGGGATAAATGCGATGTTTGTTTGGGTTTGCCTGGGTTCTGATGGGACAGATTGGAGCTCCCTGATCCCTGTCTCTACGAACTTCACGTGCTGCTGGTACTTGTAGGTGTTGGGGCAGTAAGCTAATGTGCGCAACGAAGTCTGCCCAGGACCGCACAAAACCCCCCTCTCAATGGAGGATGGTTGAGGCTCGTGCCTGGAGAAGTGCTGTACACTAGGCTGTAACACAGTAACGGGTTGGTATAACCATTCAAGAAGAAGAAATACTAGAGACAACTCTCGCCAAGCGAAACTAACAGTCTATAAGGTGCTCACCCTTCCGGACTTGCTTTATGGCGCTGAAGCATGGGCGATGACGTAATCTGATAACAATGCCCTGGGAGTATTTAAGCTAATGTACGAGTACATTTCGTCCTTAAGATCTTTGGCGAAGACTACCGCATGCGATGGAACGACGAATTCTACGAGCTCTACGACGACATTGACATAATTAAGCGAAGTTAAATCCTGAACCCGTACCTTGAAGGTACGTGATCATGTCTCCGTTCGAAAGACAAGGTAGAATGAACAGTTTCTACATTTGGTATCACCGATTGGAGAAGGCGTGCGCAAAGCAGAGGTTTTTATGGACAGTTAAGAAGAAGAAGTGCGAATGTATGGTATATCGATCCAAAAACTTTGCATCTATAATATCGAGCAACGGATCAGCCGTCCTCTTAAAACTTGCCAATTCAGTTAAATAGATAAATATTTAAGCCTAATGCCTAAATTGACGACATACTAGACAAATTTTTACATAGCGAAGAAAAGCAAGCCCTTTCACATTTACCAACTAATTTTCTCAATTAAGTATCTGAACAGTAAAGTCAATGTAATGATGCATAAGTTTATCGGCCCAATCTTAACTCAATCATACCCTTCCTTGTACCCCGTTTTTCCATCTTACATGGAGCGGCTCAGAAATCTATTACGTAAAATACTTAAACTTTTACAGCTATGTATAGAACGCGCAAAAGTAACTTTATCAAATACATCTCGAACAAAAAAGTATACACTAACGCTCAATTTTACAGATCGACATACTTATAATTGATTTAATTAAAAACATACAAAACGCACCACTGATATTTATATAGAGAGCATCGTTGCTATTTTATAATAGCAGACAGTTTAGCAGCAGACCTTCTGTCCTAAAAGTACCCTTACATTAAATCTTAAGATTTAGCAAAGACGGAAAATGAATCAAAAGCATTCTTTTATAAACTAAGATCCCAATGCAGTCCGCGAAATGCGAAAAAAGGAATTGCTTTTGGACTGATTCAAAGCTGGATTAGTGTGCCATATACTAAGGATTCCACACACACCGAGCAGTGAAAAAGAACTGTAAAGAGAAGTTTTCTTAGTACTGTGTTTAATAAAACTACTGTTGAGGAAATATGTAGATTGAGGCACAACTTAGAATCATAAAAGGAACAAATAAATCAGAGAGCAACATCATCAATAAAATAGGCCGACTTCTGATGGTTTCCCCGACAAAGGGACATAAACTTGCAAAGCGAACACCAGCTTTGGCAGGCATAAACATCATTCTGTAAAAAAAAAAAACTGGAGGAACGATGATTCAATGTCAAACAAAGCTTCACATCGTCAGAATATATTAAAACCCGAAAGATATCCACTATGTTAGGAATATCATAAATGAATAGGTAGAAAAACAAAGGATGAAAGTGGCTGCCCTGTGGAACCTCAAAGTAACATAAACCTATTTAGAGAGTGAAAATCCATATATGACTTTTTGAGTTCTATTAGTTAAATATGACTTAATCCGACTCAGAATGGAGAAAATAAGATCCAGCTAGGTGATGCTTTAAGTTATCGTTCTCAGTATTAGATTAGACTATAAGTGTTCTTCATTAGCAGCGTATCGCCCAATAAAGACAGTGAAACGGGCACAATTCTAAATTATGACTTTTAGACCTTCTTCAACTTTACAGTAAGAATGTAAAATTTACCGCTTAAGCAGTTTTGCCTTGAAGCAATGGCTGTCAATGTCGATTACTTATCAGAGCAACCTTGTTAATCCCAATAAATATTTCGGATATAGCATATATGGCAGTGGGAAATCCGTTTCGTTTAATTTTGCCAGCCTGCAAAATGGCTTTCCAATTATTGAATAACAATTTTGGCAGCATTCCGTGCACTTTGCAAAATTTGCAATTGAAAATCAACATTTGCATTTTTACTTAAGTTGGTAAAAAGAAAATGTGGAAAGCCAATACTACGTATAATACAAAGTGATAAAATGAAAACAAGAAAATGCGTAATAAAAACTGAAAGCTGAGTAGCATCGTTCGCCTTGAGCTAAGAAACCAAAAGACATCAAAAAGAAAACGGAAACGAAAAACACTGCAAAATGAAATAAACTAATATTTATTAAAGAGATGAGAAAATCATTCTTCAAACTAAATAAAAGAAAAGCCAGCAGAAGTGACGTTGGCTGCGGCAGCACTTGAATTTCCGCAAAAATAAAGGAAAAGCAGCATAAAACAAAGTGCCAGACAAAATGAAGGATGCCAGAGAGAAACTTGAACTGCAGTGTCATTCAGTAAACTGAGCGAAAAGCTAAGAAAAGCAGCGCACAGTGGTTGCAAAATATATATGCACACGGCATATATTAATTGAAAGTTGAACGAATACAACCATCTTGCTATCGTTGTCACTATGGAAGGCAGCGATTGATTTATTTTGAGATCCTATTGAGCCCTTACTCCATAAGTGATAGGTCATTTGTAAGTGCACCGCGGTCTATGAGTTTATATCTCTTCTATCAGTCCTATCATGTCATACTTCATTTCGCAAGGGTATCACACTAAATTGAAACTATCGAAATCTCAAATTTTTAAAATGTCGATAATTCGCAAACCGTTTTTATTTACCGAAAAAGGTATGTTTTAGACATAAGCCTTTTTTTTGTTGCAAACAAATCATAAGGTATAATAAATAAATAAAATAATATACAGCATAAATTTCTTGCAGTGTATCACCTGAAATTTAATTATACACTGTATTGTGTGCAGCAACCGGAAACGCAAACCGATTGCATTCCTTTATTTTTTGTGATGCGCTTTTTTATCGCTGAAGCTGAGCTTTATGTTCTGCATCTGATAAAGAACAGACAAACAGTGTATTGTTCAAATATTGATTCACAATGTTGATTTTATGCAACTAATTACAAAATGGGCGTGAATTGCCTTGTGTGTGCTCAAAAACGCACCAACGGATTCTATGGTAATATTGGTATTGGTCTAAAGTACTAGAGCAGCGGCTTTGTCTGAAGGGGGGACCAAGCAGACGTTGGGATGATACATTTGGGACTAGTTACGGACTGTTCTGAGATGCTGTTCCTTAATATTTTTCCATTTCAAGAGAAGATTTCGATAAATAAATGCTTGCATGAGAATTTGAAAGCTCATACTTTATTTCAGACTGGTTTACAAAAAATGATTCCTTTTAAGGAGCACGAAACATTTTCTTAACAATCTGGTCACGATTTACTTTGGACAACCTATCTTAGGCATTGGACAAGAAACGAAATAAATTTCTTACTATATGGCATTTTGGTCACTGTGTTGATTGGTTTCTTCTCCTAGGTTTTTGGTCCATTTTCTTATTAAATGGTTTAGGTACATTGGGCACTGAATTTCTGGAGTACTGTTTTTACAAAACAATGTCGAAAAGCTTCACCAAGCGTGTCCAATATAGACAGTTTAAATTGTTAAACATGTTTGTAGCCAAAGAAACTTAAGTCTAACCAAGTCAGTCCCGAACCGTGCATGCGCTGGGCCTAAGTTCCTACATAGCTTTGATAATAAATGTCAAGTTACAAGTGCTTTTTTATTATTAGCTATAGTTGTTTCTGTTAAACGTTTAGAATTTAGTTTTGTTCGATATTCAAAACTTCTTGAAGACTCTTCAACGAGAGAGAGAGAGAGAGCAATGATGCTCAAGGGGAAACGTTTCAATCTTTAACTGTTAACATTATTATAGCGCTTGTTACCAGACTTGCCAAATAACAGTCAACACATTTTTTTTTAATGAAGTCTGCTGCCTCTCTCAATTTATGCGTGTACACAAAAAACCGTTTTGCAATTGTTTTTTTGCAAAGTGGTCCCTAAAAACATGTAACGTTTTGTGCAGTGAACCGGCCTGCATGTCTCTCTATTTATGGTGTCCTGCAATAACCGGTTTTGTGAAGACACACTGTAAAGGTTTGCGGTTATTTCCGACCTCTGTTTCTTACACGAAACGAGATTTTCAAGCGAGATATTTAAAAATTCTCACGCATATTAGAGGTAATCTTACAAAACCATCAAACGAAGCGAGAAGATTTTCGACAGCTCACTGGTAATTGCATTTTACAATACTTCCAATTCTCATTTAAAGCTCAAAAAATATTAAAGAAATACAAATAAGTATAAAAAAAAACAAGAAAATTAAGATTGAAATTGCAAAATTCTAATTTTGTATGCGTGTGCTAAGGAAGATATGCGAAAAACAAGAATGAGGAAGCAAAAGAGGCACCAACGAAGTATTTTGTGCGGGTAGGTTGTGTTTCGTTCCCTTTCCAGCACTAAACTGTGAGGTATAACACAACACTAAATTGCACTTTCCAACACTTTGCACAAAAACTCACTCGATATTAGAATGCATTCTAATGTGAAGTAAGGTCGCATAGGATTGCTGGTGAGGCATTTTACGAGCGATATTACCGTGCCATCAAACGGTACGAAATGTAAAACGCACGGTCTCTCTTAAAGATGCCTAACAAAAAATGAAATTTTAAACAAATATTGAAAACTATGCTCACCTCAATGGACGTCTACTTGCGTTAGACTCTGAAGTGGCTCATCGATATAAATAACAATAGAGACAAAAACTGCAGAGCACTCAATTTCTTTTGTTAATTTTGTTAAATTTGCCATCGAATTTTCACATACCGACTACTGTGTCAAAAACATTAACGCCGCTAAATCCATCAAAATGACAGACAGCACTTCCTTATTCAAAACTTCAAGTCTATGCGGTGTCATGTGAGAAACTGCCTCTTATACGCCTTCATTGTTTTGTATAGCTGGCGTTGCCAACTTAATGCTAATTAGCAGCTGGTGATGCCAACTTTATTGTTAAACCAAAAACTTTGCTTTTAGAGCGCTTTCAAGTTAAAATCTTGAAGTTGCTTGTCTTCTTATTACTGTTATTGGCATAAGCGTGCTCAGCTGTTAGCGGCATTCTACAATGTACAGTAAATATGCTTGTTATTTTCAGCGCATAAATTAGATAGAGGACAACTTCCAACTACACGTAGCTCATTAGCTGCAATTCCTGCGAACAGCTGAGTTCAGCTCACGTTTGAAAGGCGCATTCAGGGCTTAAAACATGGCCAAGACATCTATTCAATTTTGGTTGGCAAGTTGTGTACTCGCTCGCACACTGGCTTGCTAGCTCCTTCTAACTTTATGTGCCGAGTCAGCGTAGCTTTTAGCCGTAAGCTGCTGCTATTATATAAGCCGTTTATTGTGTCTAAGTAAAAAGTAGCAACGTAATTGCGTTAAAATAACAAAAATATTAATGATATCGATAAGTATGCCCATTGTGTGTGTGTAGAGAGCTCACAGCCATAAAGTCACAAAATTGAAAGCATTTTGAAGGTTTTCCACATTTTGCTCAAATTTCGCTCAAACGCAATCTATTACCTTTAAAGCTGCGAAGCGCAATCCGGCTTACAGACACACACACACACACACACACACCCACACACACCCACACACACACACACACACACACACACACACACACACACACACACAGATACACACACACACATACAACAGAACTCACTTTTGTATTCATTGCATTTCAGTTATTGCGCTGCGCACATAAATATGCAATAGAAACTTTTCTCACGTTTTTGATTGCATTTTATTTTTTGTTTGTTGTATTTTTTTAACAATCGTTTTTTTTTTTTGCACTGTCATAAATATTTAATGTTTACTTTTAGTGCAACACTTTGGCTTTTTTTGTGTTTATTTTTATTTGCCGTAAGTTGAATCTATGCTATTTATCTTTATAGTAATATTTTTCGCAAACGTTTTTATTGCTCTTTTATTGTTTCTCCATAGAAATGGGGCAAACACTTTACTTTTGATATCAAAAGGAACATAAATTTTGTAAGAATAGAAAAGAGTTAATGTTTGAAGTGTTATTTATTCTTAACGATGTGCTATATTATGCGATGTATTGTATTAAGTACGTGAGCTATTGATGAAACAGCTAAACATATTCGAGATCTTGCATACATTGTTGCTTGCCTCTATCTCGATAAATACGCAAGACTTAAGGTTCAACCTACGAAAGAAGTTATGTATAACTTGGTCGCTAACACCATATATTTTCTGGAAATTTCATGATGTATTGCATTTTTTTAGGTTTCGAAAATTCTTTTTCATCTTCTACAGCTTATTCATCACCTTCATCTTATTCATATTTTTCATCTTCTTCATCTTCTGCATCTTTTTCATCTTCTGCATCTTCTTCATCTTCTTCACCTTCTTTATCTTCATTATCTTCTTTATCTTCTTTATCTTCTTTATCTTCTTTATCTACTTTATCTTCTTTATCTTCCTCATATTCTTTATTTTCTTTATCTTCTTTATCTACTTTATCTTCTTTATCTTCTTTCTCTTCTTCTTCTTCATCATCTTTTTCATCTTCTACACTTTTTTCATTTTCTTTATCTTCTTTATCTTCTTCAGCTTCGTCATATTCTTCATTTTCTTAATTTTTTTTCTCCTTCTTCATCTTCTTCAACTTCTTCAGCTTCTTCATATACTTTATCTTCTTCCGCATCTTCATTTTCTTCATCTTTTTCGACATTAACGTATACTTCATTTTCTTCATCTTTTTATCTTTTACATCTTTGTGTCCCCTTTACCCTACCCTTCCTATTTCCTCTTTCTCATACTGGTACAGCATGTTGAGAAGTTTACCCACCACAAGCTTTCAAGGCCCGAGCAGAAATACAACTGTTTATGTCATGCTGTTCTAATCTAGGCCTTTATCGGATTGTGGCCTGATGTAGAGCACTCCTCGAGGCGCTTTGTTATCCAATCGGTAATACCAAATGTAGCTAGGTAATGGAAACATACCCCCATTTCGTTGTTACCTTTAACAGCCGCATTGAAGACCTTTCTCGCATTATCTTCTTCATCCATACGCTCAACATAACTAAGCCAGTGGAGCAAAAGCTTCTTTGATGAAGTTAATTTATATCGCTCTTAAAAACTTAAGATCCATTTTTTAACGCTGACTTTTTGACTCGGTTTTTTTATGCTGCAGATTCTCTTTCGCACACGGATCATCATGTGACCATATAATTATATAACGTGTTGCTATCAACACCGAGACTGTAACAACATCCTCATTGACCAACTGACTAATGTTTGGTTGCGGTTTTTGTACACGATATTAACAGCAGCCAAGAGACCAACGAGTAAAGCGAGTAATCTCTTGGAAGGCAAGTCGAGTAACAAATGATGCAATCATAATCATGATAAAGTCGCTGTCGACTGCAGCGACAACGACAACAAGCCCAAAACCACACGATGCACTTCATTAACTTAATTAAAAATCTTTGTGTCATCGCAAATAGCTGAGAGTGTGGCAGTTGCAGCGGCAAGCTGTAAAAACCGCAAAGCGACTGAACTGCAACTGAGAGCAAATAATGTGCGCCACTTGCAACCCACCCGCACCAAGTACCAAGTCCCACATCCATTCAGCAGTCTTCCTTCCAACCAGGCTGGCAGGCAGTCATCCAACCAGTTGCCGCATTCATAATGCTCGCATTTCTGTTGCAAGCACTGAGGCAGATGCGAATACTATGAATGTGAATGCAGTCGTCCATGGACTCAGTGCTGAATACTCACTCACTTGCTTGCCAGCTCTCTCGCACAGAGCGTAAACTCAATTAAAAACTGTCGAGGACTTGCCGCACTTTTGCTCATTCGCCTGATGACAGAAGTTGATTATCTTCACACTGGCTGCACACACACACACACACACACACACACACACACACACACACACACACATGCGCACATAGCCACACACACAGATACAAATATCGCTGCTCGCGTTGCACTTGTCGCTGCATTTACAACGCGTTTTTTTCATTTAACGCCATGTGTGAGAGTATTTATGAGTGTGTCATCCCAGCAGACCAAACGCTCGTATATGATATCGCATAAGAGTGAAATGCGAGACTAAACCCGACCAAACGTTCGTTTTTAGATGCGAATAAGATTCATATGTCGTTCAGTTTGTGGCAGCAAAAGCTATTGTCTACGTGTGTCGCAAGAAATATTGTTAACTTGCATTTGGCGATATCTCTTTCGACTCGTTAGAAATATCAGAAAAGCTTCGCAAAAGATATCGCTCTACGTGCATTTTACGAGCATTTTGCGCGACTCTCGCTAACAGCTTGTGTGATGGTCCACTGGTCGCATTTTTATCGCAAAGCACTCGTTTCAAAGCTCGTATGCGAGTGTTTTGCGAGGCAACACTGTTTCACTCGTTTGCGAGCATTTGGCGAGCATTTGGTGAGCATTTGGCGAGATTTTCGCTAAAGGCACTATGTTGGTCCGCAGGGATGTTTGTTATTGCTTGTGTGTGCGCGCATGAAATGCATTTGTTTTGCTTAACAATTTGGCTTAGCAATTTATGTGGCAAGTTTGCACTACGCTTTCCATTATCATTATAATTTCTATTTATATTATAGTAGACGTAAATAAGAGCTTGTATCTCGGAATAAATAAGAGCTTGTATCTCGGCACTTGTATCTGTTTAGTTAGATAGTTATGGATGCACGTAATTACATTCAAATTGCAACTGCAAAATTAGCTGGCTGTAGTTATTGTTGATATTTAGTGGCAGGCTCTTGGGGCAACTTTTCAATAAGGGAAAGCTGCAGCAATTACTGAACAGCTGAGAACAGTTTATTGTTTCGATACTCAGAATTAGCACAATTTACATGTGGGAACTCATTTGAATGAGTCAAGCATTATGCGTAAGTATAATATAACTTTCAAGCTTATTGAAATTAGTAATAATAATATTAAGGGTATTTACGAAAGGCTTAAATTTGGTATTTCACCTTTGTGAGCGTCTAAAATATACTAAAACACGAGTATATTAAATGACAATCAGCTATTCCTTTGTTTTTAGACTACAAATGGAGTTCATTCGAGGTTTTACTGTGCATTCAAATGCGGTGCAAGAAATACTGCCGTTTTACTCCTTAAATCATAGACTTGTGGATATCATGAAACAGGGAGAAGGAGGCGTGACAGACGAAAAGTGCAAAAATTATCCTACCTACTTACTTTACTTAACTGACTATAACAACCTGTTAGGGTGTCTGATGTAAAGCTCTCTTTTTGGTGATACCAAAGGTAGCTAGTGTACCCTCTACCTAGTCCTTCCAACGGAGACATGACCTTTCCTTTCGTCGCTTCCCTTCGACAAAGAAAATATCTTATAGAGTACTTTCCGCTCAAACACTCCTAGGCCATTTTCATCAGACTGCGACACCACACATGCTTCAGCGCCATAAAGCAAAATGGGCAGAATGAGCGTCTTATAGAGTGCTAGTTTCGTCTGGTGAGAGTGGTCTCTACTATTCATTTGCCTGCTGAGACCAAAGTAACATCTATTGGCAAGAGTGACTCTCCGTGCTGTCATCGTTCTTCATTGTGACAGTGTAGCCAAGTTAGACAAAATCCTTGACAACATCAAAAGTATAGCTTTTAACATCAATCTGAGTGTCCAACCGCTCTGTATCTCTACTCGAAGAAAGCATATACTTCGTCTTGCTCTCATTTACCACCAGACCCTCCCTGCCAGATTATCTTTCAATAGCCGCAAAGGCTCTCTTAGTGGGTCCGACGATACCGATATCATCTGCGTATGGAAGCAACTGCACACCCTTATAGAATACAATCTCGTTCCGATGTACTTCGGCCTTTCGCAACAAAATAAAGCCATGTCAATCTGTCCGTATGAAGATCTAGACATCAGAGACTCTAAGAAATATCCGAGGTCCAGACAAACAGGTATACTAGATACAGTTGGCTTGTGAAGCCAACTTAAAAATTTCACTCTAAGGCAGCCTACAAAGCAATTGGTGAGCAAAGAGTGTAAAGTGCAAATCCCTCTTTTGCTAAAATTAATATAACAACTAAACTACTTTTAATTGAAAGAGTGTGAACACAGCATTTGGAGTTTGGGAGAGTACTTACAAAAGTATAAGTACAATGAGTGAAATAAACCTGTTTCAATGCTTGGTCTCTAAAAAGCAAACCTTCGGCGCTCCCTAGGAGTACTCGGTCCGCGTCGACTATAGGCGCTGATTTTGATTGTCTATATATCATCTGCAAGGTTGAATTCACAGAATCTCTTTACATATTGCGGAAATGAATATTAACAGTGGGCATCTGCTCTTAACTCGAAAAAGTGTAGCTTTAGACTTGCAAGTACTCTATGGTAGAACGGCAAACAGGATCTACATTGATAAGATATATAATCATAGTCAAATTCGTTCTTGCAAAATATTGTTTAAGATTTCGATTTGTTCTAAAACTCTAAAGCTATTAAACCTTTTTCCAGTACGTCGCCCTTTACCAACGTATCTATAGCAGCATCAGTTTTGGTTCTACTTCAATTTAAATTCTAGCAATTGCAAATTGAATGATTCTCGTCTCTCGGCTGCAACACATTGAGCATTTCATCCAGTTTTTGCAGCTTTGCTGTTGTTGTTATTGACTAACACATCAATGCACATGACAATGTTGTAGTTGCAGTTGTTGTCAGCCATGTTGGCCTACAAGCTCTCAACTGACAGTGACGAAGTGAATGCAAAAAGGGGAATGGTTTGTAGACTAGAGTGTACATATCCGGTTGCAACCGTCATCGGTAAATTTGCTGTTGACAATTCCCTGTTACCAACGCTGCGTGTGTGTTACATGTTGCATGTGTGGATATAAGCCAATGTTCTGGACGATATATTTTCAATTTGGTTCCTGGGCTACTGCAGACTTTGTGGGTGTGCGTGTGATGCCTCCACGCTTGAGCGCAGCTTAGCTTGCGGACTACATGGCGTATGATTGATGCCATCAACTCAAACTCACGCACAAATACACTTACTTACGAACTTGGCTTATTACTATATTTACATAAAAACAAAATCTGGCACATGCAGCTGTGCGTAAGTGTGCTTGTCTCTATGTGTGTGTGTGTGTGTGTGTGTGTGTGTGTGTGTGTGTGTGTGTGTGTGTGTGTGTGTGTGTGCATATGCATGTGTGAGTGAAAAGGCGTGCTTATGTTTGCTAACGCGATAAGACAGTTGAAAAGCTGCTAAGTGCTGTGGGCGTGGCGTCATAAAGTGCTCGGAAAATGTGCGTCTGTGTGCGTGCTCGTGCTTATGTGCTTACCTTTCATTATGCGCAAATTTTCTCTAATTATAACTTATCTTTTAAATTGCAGCTTGCCAAGTTCTTGAAGACGTCGACAGCTACCAAACAGACAACAACAACGACACATTCATATGACATTAAGGTAAGTGAATATAACTGCCTTTTACAGCATATAAGAAGGGTAACTCAACTAGATCATGAAGTTTGAAACGATTATAGGAGCACTGGTTCTTAGGTAAACTAAAATGTACAATTTCGGTTGAAATAGATTGAATTTCACATTTGGTCATCCAATTACATATGTTATAACAGTAGCATTATTTAGGAAAATGTGTAAACAATCTTGCTGCTCTTCTTTTTGCTAACAGTTAGCAAATAAGAAACAAAGTTGTCTGAAAAATCATAAAAGTGGAACTCATCTGGCATTTAATGATATACATACAATATAAAGAGTCGTCAGAAGCCATTTTATGAGTCATTACGTCGAATACTTAGTCGCTTGTCATGATGGCATTCGATGCACTGTTGCACGCTTTGTTGCATCTCAAGCATGCACATAAAAATCATATTGAGTGAAAAATTGCATTTTCCGCAAAACATTTTGTGTCACACACGAACTTTATTCCACTACAATGAAGCATGCCACAGCGTTTCATACGAAATACTTTTGCAGCCGTCTCGAATGCTGAATGAACGATCTATCTTTGTATGTGAGCATCTAAGTATTTTTATAGAGGAACAAAGGCTTTACCACACACTCACACAAATAGTTTATATTGGCCTTCAATAAGTCTGCAAATTTGAAAGCTTGAGTGCACTCTCGATGCAACGTAAATCAGAGAGAAACATTGTTTGTTGCCACAAAATCGAATCAAACCAAATGGAAATTCCTCTACAATATCAAAGAGCGCAAAATTCAAAGCCATTTTCAATAAAATATATGTTCCATGGAAAGCAAGTAATTGCATTTGTGTTAGAATCTATAAAGAATGTTGAAGAACGTGGCACTCTAGTTTTGGTCGGAAGCTCTATTCTCCATCATAGAACTTATATGTTATGTGGTTCGAACACAGAGATGTTTTACGAAATTTGGGAAGAAAAATCAGTTTTGGGACTTGGTTTTGATTTTGGGGGTCAAGGACCATGTTCAGAGTTGTTGAATGAGTGATTTGTCGCCAACAAATTGTGGCCCCTGATATTCCGAAAGTGAGTTAAATACGCAGAGACGACGTTTTATATATCTGTTTGTAGACAGTTTTATTAAATGGGATATTTATGTGTAACTTTAAACAATTGCGTTTTTATTTATAATACGATTGTAGTGAGTAACCGACTGACATTGGGTTTTCCATCGTTGCTGTCAATTAGTAGTGAAAACCACTTCCGATTTGTCTTTTGGCTACTTGCTCTCTCTCTGATATAATCCCATTTGTACCTAGATGTGGATTTAGGCCTAATAAGTGCACTATCGACCAGGCTAACCTAAATTCTGAAAAATGTCCACGAATACCAAATCGCACCTACAATTCTAAAGCATCATTTGATAGCCCAATGAGGTATTGCGTCAATGCTGCAATTTGATATTCCTGCAAAGTTTGTGCTACTATGCAGGACGACGTTGAACAACACACGCGCCTCCGTCAAAGTAGGAAAGAACCACACCGTACCATTTGACACAAGCCAATGCCCGCTACTGCAAGCTCTTCATCTTGGTTTTGGAGAATGTGTTGCAAAAGGCTGAAGTATATCGAAACAGGAGATTGTTGGACTATAAGAGTGTCAAATTGCTCGCCAACGCAGATGAAATTGACATCATTGGTCAGACTAAGAGAGTACTTACCCGATAAAGAAGGATGTCCGATTACTTTCGTCTCTGTAGGTAAATGAGTAGTAGAGTTCACTCTCGCCAGACGAACCGAACACTCTATAAGAAGTTAATCTTACCCATTTCACTTTATGTTGATAGCGCAGTCTGATGAAAATGTCCTTGGAGTTTTCAAGCGCACTTTACGCTTTGGCAACGACTATCACATTCGATGGAACGACGATGACATTGACATAGTCAATCGAATTAACATGCGCGATTCCGCTGGCTTTGGTATCAGCGACTGGAACAGGCTCGCGACAACCAGAGGCGCCCAAAGGAGGGCTCTACATGAAGTACAGTTAAGAAGAAGAATTATCTAAATTATTTTTCGTACTTTTTTTTGTTAATTTTGGAAGGGTCTTGGAGTATATTGATTCCCTAAATTATTACCCCCTTTATCTACGTGTTTATAACGACGCCTCAACATTTCCGCACAATGAATGAACATATTTTATGATAATGATAATGATGATGACAATGACGATGATGTCAGAGCGACATATAAATATTATTCAAACCAATAAAACTGTGCTGCTGCTAAAAACCAAATGGCCAAAAACCATACAAGTACTCATCTATATAGACAGACAGACAGACAGAGGGAAAAGGAAAAGTGGGTAAAGTGCCTTCTGGGAGCCATCAGTGCTGAACTGATGCTCTTATATGGCATTGGAAATTAACATTTATTTCGCATATGAGCAGAAGGAAAACATAAATACTGATTGTTGTTATATGGCAAGCAAAAGGCAACTAAGGCTCAAGTCTTAGAAAAGAAAATCATCAAAAAGGCAAACAGGGCAAGGTTATAGCATGGCAAAGGTGGGCGTGGCAGTCTGCTGTTATCATAAATAATCAAATAAATTACTAAAGCACGAAATGTAAATGTGGTTCTTGTTGTTGTTGACTGACAAAAATAACAGCAATGCGTATGTTTTGGCTCAACGGAAGCAGGAACTCTGTACCGCAATTTATGTAAAATTCAATGCTTTATTGCGGAATATTATGCGTCGACAAACACAAACACACAAAAGTGAGGCACACACAGATACACACAGATACACACACACACACACACACACACAACACACACACACACATACCCTCTATATACCCAGCGGACCAAAAGCTCGTTTATGATATCGCATACGAGTGAAATGCGAGACTCGACCCGACAAATCGCTCGTTTTTAGATGCGAAAAAGAAAGAATAAGATTTATATGTCGTTCAGTTTGTGACAGCAAAAGCTATTGTCTCTTTTGACCCGTTAGAAATATTAGAAAGGTCTCGCAAAAGGCTCGCTAACCGTATGTCTTGCGAGCCTTGTCGGATATCTTTTGCGATAAGTTTTTGAATAAAAATAGTATTTTTTACGAGCCGGTAACAATATCAAAAATGGGTCGCAAAAGATATCGAAAAAGACACGCAAGAAATAGTTTGCGGGACCTTTGTTTTATTCGCATTTTGTTCCCAACAAAAAACTGTTTTTTTATTAATATTAATTTTTATTATCAACTGGGGAGGTTAAAATTTTATGGTACTTTATTGGTTATAAGCAGCCGCCAGGAGCTTCTTAAAAACTTGTCGTACGCCTTATGTTACTTACCGCTCATTTTTTGACCAGCAAAAGAAAAAATTATTTAACGTGCCGAGCGCGAGTACAACAGTCGGTTTTACATTTTGCTTTTGCACCCGCCTTTTTATTGCAAAAGACTCGCTAACATGCTCCAATGCGAGCATTTTACGAGCATTTTGCGCGACTCTCGCTAATATTTTGTGTGACGGTCCGCTGGTCGCATTTTTATCGCAAAACACTTGTTTCAAAGCTCGTATGCGAAAGTTTTGCCAGAAAACACCAAAAGACTCGTTGCGAGCATTTTGCGAGATTTTCGCGTATGTTGGTCCACTGGGTATTGTATAGGGAGGCTGACTGACGATACATATGCAAATCATATAAGTCAAAAGTATGAAATGAAACGAAAGAAAGAAGAGATGCGGCTGATGGAAAAACATGAAAACATTATAAAAATGAAGAATACCAATGAAAATGTCAGCCGAGATACAACGGCACGAACATCAGCAGCAACAACAACAACGGCAACAAAGATAAGCAATTTCAACAAAAATGTTTTCACCGTTTGGCAGTCATGTAAGGATATGTGTGTGTTTGTGTGTGTGTGTTTCCGTCTATACACATGTTTTGCGCAAAAATTTTATTATGCACCTTCACACACACACACACACACACACACACACACACACACACACACACGAATACAGTCGAACTTGTCTATCAAAAACTTTTGTAGTAAAAATGTTTTGTGCTTTTTTTAAAGTAGTTTTGCAGTTGTATGCAATGCAACTTTAAGGCTGCATTTTAAACTGTGACAACTCGGAAAAAATGGAGCTCAGTCGAGCAAACTTAGTTTTCAAATACACAACGAAAAGGCTTTGTGTTCATGCTTCTTTCACTCGCTAATTTGTCATATTGCGAGACATACGTTTTCTTTCAATGAAACAATTTGTGTAAGGAAACGCTATTTCAAACAAGGTCTCTCTCTATACCCTTACTGCTCAACGATACTCAACCCGCTCAAAAACATTGTTCATTAAATCTCTAACCTTTAAGTTGTCATTCTTAGTTTTGCATTCCAATTTTGAGCCGCATAGAGTGACAATGAACTGCGTACTGCTTTGTTTAGGCAACAAACACAAAGTTCTGGACTTGCTGTGGTGGTTTATTTTGTGCTTGAATGGTGAAGAGAACATGCAGTGCGTTCTTGGAGTAAGAAAGCTGCAAAGAAGCTTTGCCTTCTGAATATTTTTGCAGCTTATAACACATTTCATAAACCGGAAAATGAAAGCTCAGTATTGGTGTGCGTTTCACGAACGCGTCGCAACTGTCAGAATCTATGGACATTCATACCAGCAACTTTCAAGCTGGAGTGTGCGCCATAGGCCGATGTGCAGACATAAACCTAAAAAGGAATTACCAGAATAGGGTAATAGATTCGGGAAATCCGATTAAAGCTGCACAACAAAACACACTCTCACTTCGATGGGTGCCTGGTCACAACAACATAGCCGTGAATACACTTGCGCACAAGCTGGGAAGAGACGATGCTGCGTGTCCACTGATAGGGTCAGAGCCCTTTTGTGTCATTGGCAGACCCACTGTCAAGCTACTTCTAAGAACAGAGGAACGACTGAGATGAACTGCGGACTGAATAAGCACTTCAGGCCTGCTCGGCCCTTATAAGCTAAACAGGCTCAAGTAACTATCACAGTTAGGAAAGAACTCTATTAATCTTTTAACCAGACACTGTAGGCTAAAGCGACACCTGAGCTGGGCATCAGCAACTTCAGTACCTGCAGGTTCTGTTAACTTGAGGAGGAATCCGCGCTGCACATTCTAGCTCAGTGTGATGCTCTGGCGAGAAGAAGAAACAGGATCTTGCTAACTGACACAGCATGTTTGGAACTGTTCTATATAAGAAAGTTTATATCAGTGAGAAGACGGACAGGGGAGCTTTAAAAAAACACCTAGCCATTGCGACACTCATATGAGACACAAATTCATCTTTTTCTTAAATGGCCATAACAACCCGTGTTATCGGGTTACGGCCTGATGTAAATACATTCTTTCATTGGAATTGTGCTTTAACGTGGTGGGTCCCTGACACTACGAACAACCCTTTTAAAGCCTGGGGTGGCTCTACTGGTCTCGAAAGAACCCAATGTCATTGTAAGTCGCCCCATACGACAAGCTTTGACTTGCTGAGGTGTATTGTATTTATCACTGTATTTAAATAGACGCGCGTTGCTTCAAATGGAAAAATGTAAATTCAACTCATGTTTCAAAATCCAAATTTGGTTCCACGTGCAGAAAATGATAAAAAAAAGGGACATAAATCGCTAATATCATATTCAGGATTGCTCTTATTCTGTTACTTTACTTTCGGCCCTAGTTACAGTTTCCTCCTAGATCCTACCTATCGATAAATTACATAACATAGAAGAGCTGCAGTCAATCAGTCGGTGAGAGAGCGGTAACTAGTTCAAAATTGTGAAAAAAGGAAGGAACAGGCACCAAAATAGTATATTCTTTCACGCCTTGGATTAAAACAACAAAAAAAAAAGTTCATCAGCTGCTTATCTTTTGTGGCCTGAGAATTCGTTATTTGGAATCACGACTGTACTTTCGTCACAGTAAATTACACTGCAGCACCGAAATGAGTGCTCAAAAACGTTCAAAGGTGTTGCCAAGCTGGATTCAACAATCAAATTCAGCTCAGTGTAAGCTAACACACACACACACACACACACACACACACGCACACACACACAAACACACGCACACATAAATATATGATTTGGAATCAACGCGTTCATTATTTATGACCGTGCCAAAAAAGAAAAATAAAAATAAAGAACAACAAAAGTCGAAGGAACAGCTACATCAACTTGACATATGCGTAAACATCAAGTGCGCACCCAAAACACGCAAATTCCGCCCACACATGACGCGGAAAGTCAAGTCAATAAGGAGCTGGAGCTGGGACAGGAGCTGGAGCTGGGACCGCAGCTGTAGCTGGAGGGGGCGTGATACTTTTTGAGCGGCAATTTAAAATTGTTGGCTTTTTAACTCGCATCCATTTACGGCAATTTCATTTGATTTACTTGTCTCTCTGAGTGTGTGTGTGTGTGAAATTACATTTGTCCAACGGCAACGCTCCAAATGCTCCAAGGAACATCAAAAATATGCCAGTTAGGCAGCATAGTCTGCCATGTCCCGAGAATTTGCATACCTTCAAGGTGAAAAAAAATCAAATTTTATGACTCAATAATTGAAATAAGCACGAACATATGAAATAATGCATGAGTCTTCTGCATAACAGACAGTTGATGTGTGTTGCGCATACGCCATGTTGCCAATCAGTCCATGTCTGCAGTGGCAATATGAATTTCCATTTAATTTTGGTCACATGGGACAGCTCAATAATATCTATCGATATCTGTCGTTCCCAAAGTCAATAATATGTGAAATTTTCATTTAAACTACTTTTCAGCGTGTGTTTTTTCTTTTCTGATACCTTAACTATGTTACATAAAGAGCAAAAATTCAATAAAAGACATAAAGAGCTTCAAGGTCATTCAATTTAATGAGCTAAAGAAGTCTGCTGCATATGCTGATGAATATTTAAACGAAGTAGTTTTTAAGCCTTTTTTTGTGCTATAATCCAACTTTATTAGTTTTCTATTCATTCTCTGTCCATATATGCTAAGTTCTTCTTCTTAACTGGCCATAACAACGCGTTACCGGGTTACGGTCTGATGTAAGTCTGTCCTCGAGGCGTCTCTGTTGCGCGTGCGCCCTTTATCCGAGGCGGTATTACATTTTTTTCGTTGGGATTGGGGTTTTATGTGTACATACATACACTCGCCGATATTCGCACTAAACTGGAAATAGGTGACAAAAAAATGGTGAACAAAGAGAGGGTAAGCCTACCTTCTTAAGTGTAGATTAACAGCAAAAATAGATTTAATGACTTTCATTTCATTCAGCATAGCTGCTTGAACTTATACAGAGCGAAAAAGCGCCTTCTCAAAATAAGTTTCAATGTAATCTAATAAGCGAAAGAAAGTTGTTGAGTAGAAATTTGTCTGATATTTACACTTTTGAAATCTGTCATTTGAATTTGTAAATAGCGTTATTTTAAAAACCGTTCTAGATAATTCAAAGCAACTTCCAGATTTGAAATCAACAACCCCAAATGTATCGGAAAAGCTGTGCTTCACTCCTGGGTTTTATTTTTATTTTTTGTTACGGAAATTCGATAGTACATTTTTCGATATTCCCTAATAACTTCGCCATTTCAACACCGATTTTGATCAAATTTGTGTTAAAATATTCGCAAGGAATCAATTTATCGCATTACAAAAATAAACCATTAAATTTAGATTCATTTGGAGTAAAATAATTATGAATTTCAATTTTCGAAAGAAAACAAATTATATATGCTTTTCTTGCAATTTGTTGCATAGTGTTTGTCGTTGCAAAGAAGGAAAGTGTAAACAATTGACACAAAAAGAGCTACGTCTCAACTTTGCCCTATTTCGTATTCTACTTAAGTCAGCTGCGAAAATTGTAACTGTTTGGTAGTGTATTTTGTTGCTTCGTTGATTACTGTGTCAACTAGTGGTTAAGTGTCAATTTCTAGAAACACAATCTGTGAGTTCTATTGCCGATGCAAGCAAGGACGCTCATCGACGTTAAAAATGTCACTTTCTTTTCCTTCATGTAAATGTCTTTGGGGCTATTCATAAATGACAACACCACGGAAGTGATTGGGGTTCATCAAATTGTGACTTTTTGTGACAGTGTGAAAAGGGTTCGTCAAAAGTGACGTCACAATCAAAATGTTAATGAAAATTGCAAACCATGTTCATTATAATTTTTAATGCAATGTTTTCAAAAATAATCGATTAAAAGTGAAAGGCGGCTGAATCGATGCTATTGATAAGTTCAACTGCAATAAGAGAATCGGAAAAAGATTGGCATCCCTGGCTTTTTTTATCGATTGTGCAAAATGTAAAAATGCACCGCATTTTAACGCAATTTTGGTCTCTCCAAAATAAGCTTCTTTCTCTTTTTTAACAGCAGCGTATACCCAGTGCATTCCACGTTATGCCATTTCAGGTGTTTGAGTCGGTGAGCTACTGTTCTTTGCGCCAGTTGCTTGACGGCTTATCTACTACTCTACGTTTTGCCAACTTAAAAAATTGTACTTCAGATGGGATTTTTCAATTGAAAATTATATTTTTATACTCTGTACACAAAGTGTAACAGTATGTATATAACATTAAGAAGGAGGCGTGGCAGACCATATGGTCCATGGGCAAAAATGGTCAGAAGCTATAGTCGAGTCGACATAGCCATATCCGTCAGTCCGTCCGCCCGTCTGTCCATCTGTCTGTCTGCCCATGTTGTAACTTGTTGCTCAGAGACTATAAGAGTTAGAGCAAAAAAATTGTACCAAAAGATGCGCATTTTCCCTGTCAATATCTCACCCCCTTCTCCCGTGACAGACTTTCGCGGTCGCACCCCGAAACATATTGGTTTAAAAATTGCCACATATATTTTCAAATGTGTTTTTGATATATGTTTCAAAATTCAACGTTATTGGCTCACGAATACTAGAGTTATGAGCATAAAAGTAATTTTTGCCCCATAACAACCAACTAACTAATAAGAAAACATATCAATTGGACCTTTCCAATAGGAAAATTTTTACAGGCATATCGATCTTATGAAGAGAGGCATAAAAATTATGCTTCCGTTCCCATTTTACCGTATTTAGTGTTACTAAAGAAAAAGGGTACAGGGTATTCCACAGTCGGGCAACGTCCCGACTGTCTGCATCAAATTTTTTGTACTGTTGTACTATTTTCACCCAAGTATGTTCTTATTCTGAATACATTATTGGATGTTGCTCTCGTTACACTTAGTGTACAGTACAACAACTTTGATACATAAGTGACTCTTAAAGCGCATCATCGGCTTAAAACGGTATCCGCAACCCCGACCAAGCCAGCAACAATTGGTAAGAAGCGGAAACCGTACTACCGTAAGTAATCAGTCAGAAGGCAGTACAGTTGTGTCCAGATAAAAGCAAAGAATAACGACTTACTGTTTCGATTGCTGGGTTATCGAGACAATTTTCGCTCTATTTTAGTATCTATAGAGTACACTGGATAAGATGCGTTGTAAGCGAGCTACTTTGACGTAAGAATTGTATATTTGGAGCACTTGCTGGCACTTTTGTTCTAAAACCACGGACGCTCACAATAAGCTGAGAGCACGCTCTGGATGTTTCCATAGTATTGCGATTATTGTTGGCTTTATACTTTTGCGTGGCAATAGCCTTTGGAGGCCTTAGTCCAAGTTCGCGCTTGGCTTGAAGATACACCTCAATCTGTTTTCATTGATTCCTCTTAAAGCTACTTTGTTTGAACTTGATTAAACGCCATGCAAATCGCAATTGACAATATTGTGAAATTTTGTTTGTATTTTCAAATGTAACGCGCGATAGACATTGCGAAATTGGCGCTGCCAACAAATACCAAAAACAGAGCAGCCATATCAGCAAATGCTTATTTCGTCAACTGTGACAACTCTAGTGTCAACTGCAATATTAACTCATTTGAAAGCAAGTCAAATCAAAAAAAAAAGAAAAAATTATCACGGCTTTAAGAAATTTCGAAAATAGGAGTCATTCAATCTCCATCAAACGCAAAAGTGCTTGACGAGTATAATCCAAACATCCCGATACCCGGCGGTTAGTAGCGTCGTGCTTATTGATTGTGCTTATCCTGCTAGCAGTAGACGACAACGTTGCAACGTTCGCACCATGTCGCAAATGGCCACAAAGGATCTGGGCCGCTGGAAGCCAATTGACGATCTGGCGCTAATTATTAACGTACAGCAAACCAATAATTTGCACGTAATACATGATGCAGTGAAGTTCTCGTCCAAATTTACGCTGCAAGAACTGCAGCAGCGCTGGTATGCACTGCTCTATGAGCCAACCGTTTCACGTATTGCTATGTTGGCCGTGCGCAATTTGAATCCCGAGCATATAGAGTGTGTGGAGCGTAAGGTGCTCTTCAGCGTGCAGGAGGAGGAGCTGTTGGGCACCATACAAATCAGCGAATCGGTCGAACTTGAGAAGTTTCAGGAGCTGCTAGACAAGAATCTAAAAAGTTTCTATTATATGCGCACTGCCAAATCGCTGCGCAACCATTGGCTGCTGCTCAAGAAATACAGTCTATTGCCGGAACAGAGCATTCCTTTGGGCGGCCCAGACCAAGTGCTTCGTTTTTCTGATGCCGAAGATGAAGTATTCGATCAAGAAGTTGCCGGGCCGCCTGATGAGGAACTCGAAGATGAGCTGGAACTTGTGGATCGACGGAACAAGCGTGAAATACGCTTCTTGGAAAATGAGCTAACTCGCTTGAGCGTGCTCGTGGAAACTGTTTTGGGCGGTGCACAGCCGGAGTTTGATAAACGCACTTTGGCTTGTCTGTGTGGACAACAGGTGCGCTATTTAATGTGCTCCAAAGAGATCACATTTGGACGTGAAACCAACGAATCAATGGTTGATGTAGACTTGTCCTTAGAAGGTGCTGCCGCCAAAATTTCACGCCGCCAAGGCACCATCCAGCTGCGCAGCGATGGCATTTTTTTCATAGCCAATGAGGGCAAACGTGCCATCTTCATAGATGGAATTCCTTTGCTCAATGGCAAAAAGACGCGTCTCGCACACAACAGCATTGTGGAGATAACCGACTTGCGTTTAACTTTTCTGGTAAATCAGGCCGTACTCAACGACATACTCCAAATAAATTAGGCCTAGACACTGAGTTGAGTTTTCCATGACATATGAAAAGACAAACAAATTGTATGTAAATGTAATTGGCAGCACTCTATCAGCTGTCATCACATTTCAGAGTTCGCATTAAAGAAACCATACAAAAATATGTGTATAATAACTTTAAGGTTTTGTTATTTTTCATTTATAAGGTCTGTGCAAAGCGAACAAATATTTGCAGAAGCAAGAGTTGCCAACTATCACTTGACTATTAGAGGATGCCACTAGCTGAGGCTTGCCACTAGCTGAGGCTTGCCACTAAACTAAAATAATTCTTGGATTCGTAATCGAGGTAAAAAAAACACTGTTTTGCATTCGAATGCTAAATTAAGATTCGAGTAACTCAATAATTCTTTGCAAATCCATTCGAAAAGATTGCATTTGAAAATGTTCGTAAAAGTGTGGCATCTTTGACTTACCTTTTTAACGCTTTTCCAGCACTGAAAACGAGCATGTAAACATTTGTTGTTACCACCAAACAAAAGCATTTACATTTCTATGATATTAAACGTTGATTTTCAAATACTTTTATGACAAATAACAACAAATTGCAGCTGACATTACGTCCAGTACAAAATAGGTATAATGGGGAATAATGTGTGCCCTTGAGTCTACGTCTGATTTTGTGTGTTGTATTAGCATTCAGACTGCAACATTTACTGACGCCGACTCGTTTGCCGTCCCGAAAATCTTCTATTATGTTCGTAGAGGGTTACGCTCGGATGGTGTTACGCTTGCGTAGTGTTGTATTATCATTGAGAGTGAAACATTTTCTAAGGCCGACCCGTTTGCTGTCTCGAAAATCTGTTACCATGTTTGGATGGTATTACGCTCAGTTGGTGTTACGCTCTGATGGTATTACGCCGGCGCATGCTGTGTTAGCAGCGTTTACGTCTGTTTTTGCTTGTTATATTAGCACTGAAAGCAAAAAGAAGAGCATGCATGCCAGATGGCATCTGTGGAGCGCGCCGTGACGGCTTAAGTTTTTTAAGTTTAAGAAAATTGCATGCCATTTAAAGTATATGTTAACATAATTCTTGTAAAAATCTTTGAAATTGTTCACAGCTAAATAACTTTTTCATAGCTAATTAACTGTCAATTTTAAGTTAAATTTTACTAAAGTGTTTCTTTAAAGGAAAAGTTTTTGCACAGTAAATGTAACTCATTCATGCTCATTTTCTTACTTAACTATTTGAAAAAGTTTTCATCAAGCATTACAAGTTTCTGAATTAAGACTAAATAAAGTTTATAAAATTAAGTTCGAAAAATCTATTCGCAATGCATTCAAAACAAGAAACTCTTAAATGGGTGAGACTCAAATCTGTAAGTCTATGCAAAATTTGTGCACTTCTTATGCTCTTTGTATTTGCTCAAGTTTCGCCTTCATCTTATGCATTGTCTCCGTGCGTTTTGCTCTATGCAGCTCTTCTGAGTCATTTATTTTGTGATTTTCGGGTTGCCACAAATCCGTAAGCGTTAAAAGTTCCGCTCGTGGCTTTGATTCAACCCTCTTGCCTTGTTTTTTGTTGAGTGGCGCCACAAATAAAGTCACTGACAAACAGAGCATGAACTGCAGCAAGTCTTTGGCAGTTGCAGTTACTGTTTTTTAGATGTTTGCAGCAAAAATTAACTTTACGCTGGCTGATTTTAAGCGCGCTTCGCTCAATGTGACTATGAAATATGCTAATCTTCTTAAAACTTGACGCGGTCAAAGCAAATCTTGTGTGCGCACATTGCATATTTTGTTACAACAATGTATTTGTTGCACAAATAGTTGCTGCAAGTTGCAAACAAGCAACAATGTAAGCAAGTTGTTGCCACGCAACCCTCCTTCGAGTAGATGCGCTGCCACAGACAGACTCTCACTCGTGGCAGATAGCGGCAGTAACTTGAAATACGTTGCGTTGCGGTGCCGTGGCAAACCTCAAGACGCCAACAGCAATAGTGGCAAGAGCAAGAGCACAGCAGTCAGCGGCAGCCGCATGTTTTAAGCAAACCAAAGAAATTGCTAAATATTTGAAAAGTTTTGCGGCAAATGCTGCAAGTTTATTTGAAATGTCAAATAGTGTAAAACTTGCGGTAAATTTGGGCGCAAGGCGTGGTCGCATATATGTTGCAGACATATCGAGCAAATAATAATAATGCAGCGGCACAAAGTGGCAGCAAGTCAAAATTTCATAGTTGAAAATTGCTCATACGCAGCGTTGCCAATAAAATTGTTGACATTTTGACAGCCAACATAAACAAATGTTCAAATGTAAATAGCTGTAAACAAGTGCTTAACCTAAAGGCACACAAATACATGAAAAGCGTATACTATACTATGTGTTTATACTTATTTATAATGTGAATTGCTGCATGAACAAATCATATATTCATAATTAAATTACATGCATTATTTATGTTGTCGACTTGTTTTGACTGTCGTCGAGCCAAATAAAAGTTAATCCAAATGAAATGAAATGAATTTCAGCCGGAATGTCCTATATTCCATGTGGTTAATGCCTAATGAAGGACTCACTGCCTACGGCAGGCTCGACAAGTTGCTCGATGGTATTTTTGTTTGCTGGCTGTTATTGTGGCTGCTGGCCTTATTTTAGTTCTGGCTAATTGAATTCACTTGGCAAGTTCGCAAAACATTTGTACAAAAACACAAACTTGTTGTTCGTTCATTTGTTGCCAGTTGATTAGCATAATTAAAATAGAAGTTAGTTCTAAAGCGTTTTACAAGCTTTTATGCAAATGCATAGCATATTTGCATTTAAGCGCTAAACTTTTAGTATATAATTTAACTGCTACAAGCGATACACACACACATACATATATATCTTTTCAATCGAAACTTTTGCTTCATGCTAATTATATTATTGCGTTTCCACATGGTTAGAGAGAGGTAAAGCATAATATTGTTTTATGCAGGCAAAAATACTAAAAATCAATTATCCTGGAAATCTATTAGGTCCCCTGCTAATCATATATCTGCGTTAAATTTAATTATCTGGTATGGTTCTAGTCGGGCTTAGGTCATCGAGATTCTACATCCCACCAGAAGGGACATCCTTCTCTTCGCCAGGGCATCGTATTTAGCTAGTACGTACGTCGAGGATTTCTCTTCAATTTCGCAGAACGTGCAGTTACTGAAGCTGGTGATTCCCAGCTTGTATAAGTATCACAATACTAACAGAATTCTTGCCCAGCTGTAACATTTTCTTGAACATAGTTATAGGAGCTGAGCAGTAAGTAGCCTGGCCTGTCGGAGGCTCGGAGTGTCCATCCAATTCGTGTACCGTCTTGCTCTTTTCTGTTCCCTTAGTAGCTGGTTAATGGTATGCTTTCCAATGCCACCGAAGGTCTCTGGCCCTATCATGGCGTTAGCAGCGCCGCCTCTTGCTAGCTCGTCCGCAAGGTCATTTACGGAAATGCCTGTTTGACCCGGTACCCATCTGAGTGAAAGTTTGATACGTCTTGCTAGAAGTTCAAATTTGACTCGGCTTTCCCGAACCATTTTGAAGTTTTTCTAGTTCCTTCAACCGCTCTTATGGCTGACTATGCAATATCATCACTATTTCCCTATTCCGGCAGTTACTGTCTTAATTTAACTTCAGCCTTTAAGACGCTGGTTTGAACGGCCATAGATTCTGATAGGCGAGTCCGCGGTCCCGCCAGTCTTGTGCCGTCATTCGTCAATGAATCATCTGTATACCAAACTACACCTTTTCATAGCAGGAATCTCCTACCGCAATGTCAAGGCTATTTTGTAAGTTATGATGATGTTAAAATTGGTACTGGTACCATTTTACCCTGTGTTGTACGCATAGCGGAATTGTATTTTCTAGTATTTCAGCGACATGGGCCCCGATTAGGTGGCGCCTGCCAGTTCCTTTCACTGACATCCTCAATAGTGTTGCATTCATTTGCAGCTCTATGACTATATGGAGTGGTGTTAGATCCATTAGAACTTCCAATGCCGCAGTGGAACAGGTTCGCATTGCACCCGTCATGCTTACAAAGGCCAGCCTTTGTATCCTAGTAAGGTCGGTTCTGACAGAGAATACATTCAGTCTTGTTCTCCATGCGATTGCTTCGTATGTGTGCATCGGTCTAATTACCATCAGCTAGAGTCATCTTACGATTTTGGGTGAGGTCCTATGACTTTGCTGCCATCTTCCTGCACGTGCATAATGCTCTGCTGCATTTGCGACAAGGGAGCCAAATTCAAGGTTGCTGTCAAATTTGACTCCAAGCTACTTGACCTACCTGCTCCTGCCAATAGGATGTCCCCTTTGGCGAAGTTGTCTTATTTTCTGTAGTTTGCATCGTCTATTGAATTACACTGCAACGGTTTTTGCCGTGTTCAGGTTGCGTCCAAACTTCTTGCACCAATTGACGGTAGCGTTTAGTCCTTGCTGCATTATGTCACACAATCTTCGAGTCTTCTCAGGAGTTCGTCCACCAAGAGACACCATAAAAGTGGAGAAAATATTTTATGGGGCGACGTCCATCAGAAGGCAAACGGATGTTTGGATTCCAATTTAGGCTGCGAAGCGCAAACAGAAGGAGTTGCTTTTGTACTGATTGAATCAAATTCTGATAGAGGCGATATTGGAGACTCCAGGAGAGCAGCAGCATAGTCTTTCCTTACTATTAATATTTCATGGTGCGAATAGTGCAGTTTATTTTACTTAACATTGATCTTTGCTGTTATCTTAACTTGGGAGACTATTTACGTATGTTATTTGCGTTGCGAGGCTTTAATGTTAGTTGTCTTACGTTTAATAATGTTAATGTACAGACGGATCGAACAGTCTCCGCCTGTCCCTTTTATAATGGGCATGACATTGGAAGTGGCAATAGAATAAAGGCGGATATTTTGTAGATGTTATTTATTATTTTTGTCCTATTAGTTCAATATGATCTTACTTTACTAATAATGGTGTCTATTCGTAGTTTTTATCTATGTTAGTATATGGTCAAGCATTTTATACATAGTTATCCCGCAGTGTCCCCTTCTACACCCGCTTCTAACTGTAACGTAATGACGGGCCCTGTCTTAATCTCTGTTAGGGCGATTCCTTGTCCTGATAGGTCATCATTTATATGGCAAATGCCAAGTTACACTGTGTGTGTGTGTGTGTCTGTGTATATACATTATATATTTTCACATGCCCAGCATAGGTCAGAGGATATACTCATAGGTTCTGACGCTGAAAGACCTAAGATTAGTCTTTAACATAATCCATTTTATATATGGTAATTCACTGTTTCTTTCTCCTTTCGCATTTTCACATCGAAAATTGCAATATCGCTTCTTGCTTCATACAAATAGCTCGGAAAGTGTTACTAAATACATGCTACTTGAAATGTGAAAGTTTCAATTTTCGTTTCAATCGATTTTACTAGTTAATTTATGGAGCGCTTGCCTATCGCAGTACTTTCCATACCAATTTAAAAAAAAACTAATATAAATTTCGAAAAGTATATTTAAAAAATGAATTAATAATGTGTCTGATAATATGTCAAGTGTTGCCAACATCACGCCTCTTGTGTGGTCACCACGAGTATTTAGAGTACATGAATTTTTCACAAATTTCTTGACAGCTATCACACACATATATTTATTTATAGATAATGTGCATACCAGATGTATATTTAAAATTTAAAATAATGGTATTATGATTGTGCATGTAGAATTTATTTGCTACAAAATCCAAATTTCCAAATAATTACTCATAATATTTCACAAACTGCTTGCCGTCACTATGAGTCAGCTCTCCAACAGATGCGAAAGTAAAAGTGACGTAATAAAACCACAAGAAGGTACTACGCGCATTTTTAAAAAAAGTGAATAGCCAAAAGCGTAAGTGTTACCTTGCCAATTATATCATACTATTGTTGTCCATATTTAACACATAGTAACGCGCAGAGTCCAACTGCAGCTTCGCAACTCTGGCAATTGTCCACATTTTTCACACATTTTACTACAACGCTTTGGTGAATAATACGCTTCACTTTACTGGAAGTTGTTTTCAAGGCATTTTTGTCTAGCAATTGTCGTGCAACTTCCAGTAATGGAAGGGTATAAACATCACAAAGTGCAAAGGGAAGACAGAATTTGCCATCGCCGTTATACTGACATACTGTCAAAAGCTTCCCTCTATGCGAACTTTCAAACAAAATAGAGAAGCGTCCTGAGGTCTGTCTGCGATCTTAGTTGATCACAAATGTAGTGAGCTCATTCTTTATAACGCTACTCTTGAATCAATGTGATCGCTGAGATGCATGGTCCAGAAGAAACCACTCAGTGGTGCTAATAGTGTAATCTTTCGAAAATGTTAGGAACTCAAGCTTAATGCTATAGATGAGATGTGATATGAAATGAGACGTAATTCGCAATTTCTAAAGAATTTCAAGAGTTCTAGAAATGCTTTAAGTTTGTCCTACAACTTGTCAACATAGTATGTGATTTTGCCGCTGCTCTTTGCGCTGCTTATTCAGCCGTAAAATACACACGTAGACCAACAAGATGAACACTAAACAGCTAAATGGACACCTGCGGGATGTTTTTGCTGATTTCACTAACTGAATCATAAAAGCTACTTACGAAAAAGAGAAAAGAAAACACGAAATAAAAACCTTTTTTTTTTTGTACCAAGTATTGGGTTGTTGTTTTTTTACTTCAAATCAATTTTTAGCCGACTAAAAAGCAACATATCCAGATGAAATTTATGTTCTGCAAACCGCAAGCATTTTATCTTTCGAATGGTACAGGTTTCACATGAAAACGTTGCTTTATTCCGAAGTAATCGGTACCACACTGAATTTTTGCTTAGCTCATTTATATATAGATAAATAAGTATAATAAGATAAATAAGGTGAATGAATTAATAGTAAAGTTAAACACTATTATTAAAAAGAAACGCCTTAAATGTCGAAAGAAGTAAATAAATAAAAGACACATCTAAATGCTAGCTCAAAAGTTTCATACTTTTAACTTAGTTTTAAAGGTAACATAAAATTCTTAAAACAACTGTGGAAATCAGAGACGATGCCAAGGCCACAAAACCGTGCTGCTTCCGTGAATCATGTGTGATTTTTCTTGGAATTTGCAATAACTTGAATGCACCAAACATTTAAAGCAAACTTGATATTTCCAATATTTGCATACCGGCGTTTTTCCCTATAAATATAGAAATAATATTATGAAATAAATTTCAATAACTGAAGTTGATAACGCAAAGCTAACACAAACTAGTTTAAAAACTAAAAAAAAATGAGCACAATTTCTACAAAAAATGGCGTTCTTTTTATTTTTGTTAAGTTTTTACTATATTGAATATGCTATTTTGATCATATTTCTATGGAAAAACAGCTTTAAAACAAAAACGAAAAGAAAAAATGTGTTAATGGAATTTCGCGTTTTTAATTTGGAAACTGAATATTGTTAGTTTCTGTTTTAAATAAATTTTAATGTACATATTATTTGCTAACTACGAACTTATCATAAAAAACAACAATTTATTTTCTAATTGCATATTTATGTGTTTATATCAAATTTAGTTTCTACCTTTTACGCATTATTTATGTTCAGACAAGTTGTTTTTGTTATTGTTGCTCAATTACTCGCATTTAATTTGAAAATTGATTGCGCTTATTTTTGTGCAAATATTTTTGCAATGTAATTGAAAACTGCTATTTGCTTGAAGTACGCGCTATCTTTTTGGCATTTGGCGCAAATCGCGCGAATTTTAATTAACGAAATAGTCAGAAATGGAAAATTTAACCACAGGCAACAACTGTGCATGGTGTTTTTCTATAATGGCTGCTTTAAGTTGGCGCCATATTTGCTTTAATGCCAAATTGAAAGGCAAAAAACACACACACACACACACACACACATACACACACACACAGCTGATTACACAAGTGCTGCACATGAGCGACGTTATGAATGTTGTGTTTAGGGTAACCGGGAAGCACCTTTGTTTCGAGCAGAAACTCGTCTAGACGAGACGCTTTGTGCGCCGTCATTTGGCTCAATTGCCACTTGCAGCCTTCAATGTGAAATTTCACACCACATCAGAAGAGGGTGAAAATGCTTTTTCAACAATTCTCAAAAGTTTTCGCCGACACGACGACGCAATTTTGGCACAAGCAGCAGCCAAAAAGAACTGTAATGGAATTCAATTAAAAAATACGTATACGCCACGTATATAAATTTTATTGTGGCTTATGCCTTTCCGTTGCTGCGGCTTCTACGGCTGCGGCCGTTGACCACAGTACTCGGAAAATGCCGCCTGCCGACAAATAAAAGAAAACGCTACACGGAAGCTGAAAAACATAACAAAAAAACAGCAACAAAAGGCGCCGCTTTTGGTTGCTTTTTCTTAAGTTTATTCGCTTTGTACATATTTTGAAGAGCGTTAATGCTTTAGTTCTTGTTCTAGGGACTGGAGAGGGGAGTTCGCGGGGTCTCTAAACATTGCGCAAATACAAGGCGAGCATTCAATAATCAAAAGAAATATGAAAATTAATACAAAAGGTTGTAGCCGTGCTCATTTACTGCCCAGACACAGCCGCCGGGCATGTTTTTGTATGCACATCATGTTTTCCCAGCAAAATGCTTGGCAAGTACATTGGCCGGCAGTTTTTCGCTTTTCTCTCTCTTTTCCATTGTTTTTTATTGTATGACAGAATGTGCCATATTTATATGAAATTTTCTTGGAAATTGTTACGCCGGACAGCGGCATGTGTCTTTAGCTTTAATGTTTAACTAAACAATTTGAGGTAAATTTCTTTGGAGATACGTTTACAAATTTTCTGTACATTAAATATTTAAAAATTTATAAGATGATTTTGTTGTTGCAACTTAGTTTGCAAGATATTACCTAACTTAGAAAGGTAGCGCTTTTGGTAGCGCAGTGTTTCTTTAAAAAAGAAAAACCTTTTTCTGAAGCTAGAACGTCATAGAAATCTATAATGTGTTTTGTTCCGAGAGTCTTGATTACGCAACTACCCGTAAAACTTGTGCATCACACCGCAGTAGCTACATTCTGTCATATAGACACAATGCAAATTTCTTCAAAAAAACTCAGGAAAAGAGAAGTTGAGTCGAAGGATATATCTAATCGGCGCCTCCAACCAGTTGAATGAACTTTTTATTGATATGCACATCATGAAGTGATCAGAGAGTCAGTCAGAGAGATCAGTGAGAGACTCATGATCTACAATGGAAAAGAAAAAGAAAGTCGAGTAAAATAAAACAAAAAACAAAACCAAATCATAATGAAAGTGTTTTGGAACGATGTTCGCCGACTCACACCAAGAATGTAGCCAATAATGCACGATTGGGAGAGTCAAGAAAAAGAATACAGCAAACTACTTAAAGAAATACGATGATATAAATCATTATAGTTACTACAAAGAACTCAAAAAGGAATATGCGATGCAATATTAGACCTACAAACTTGCAAGTGCAACAGACGGAAATGGCGAGAAGCTCTACGAGGAATAGAAAATATAACCTGGCTGAGAAGATAAGAGGAATCTATGAGACACCATGACAGGCTCTACTATTGATTAGAGAAGGCAATTTATGCTACGAAGTGCAACGAAAAGGAATTGCTTTTAAACTCACTCGATCATATCCTGATAGAGGCGATAGTGGGGACTCCAACATACGTAGTATGTTCAATATGATCGAGTAAAACCACGGTGCTCTAATGTGCAAGCAGTGGAGCTGAAAAACTATCGATGGTACTATTGATATATCGAATTTATCCCTTTGTGTCTCACTGTCAATGTTTTTTATTCAATATCGATAGCTTAAACACACGCTATGCGGCTAAGGTTAGGATGCTAGGAAAGAATAAAAAACCTATTGTACCATCGATAGTATCGATTCGAACCCATAGTTCTATCGTAACTAACATATCGTAACTATTTTGCTGAAACTATCATCTGCGAGGATATCTTCACTATAGGCACATCTCAAACACCATTCTGAGCAACAGAAGGGGTTGGAAGTCTTTTTAAGCAAGTGAATCATGACCGTGCCTTTCTCAATCACTGCTGGCTTTCTCTACATATATAACAGCAAGTTCTTTAAAACAGTTTTCGACCCAAAGTAACTAAACTCTGACGAAACAACATAGCTCGACAACTTCCAGATGGTCAACTGACTTTCTAGCTGTTTTCCATAATCATCTAATTCCGAAGGTAAAATTAACTATAAGATGCTTGAAACTTTTTGAAAAACTGTTCGATGAACAGTGTGTTACGATACGTTTAGCTCAGGTACATCCCATATTTTAAATAATCTGTTACATCAGTACGATTTCACCGTGTGAGCTGCGGTCCGACGGTCAAACGATTGCCATGACAACACAAAAAAATCTAGCAAATCGGTAAGCAAAAACGGTGTTTATAGAGTTTGTGAATCCGTTTTTGTTAGCATATATGTATACACGACTTAGCAACTTTGTATTGGCATGCCAATTGTCGGCCCGTCTGACCGTAGCTTAAGAGTTTTATAGATTTTCACCACTGAAACTTACAAGACAATTGCTGGCCAAAAATGCGTTGAAAACAAAAACAACAATGGTGGCAAGCGATTGAAAAATTTCTTTAGCGTTCTTTATGATTTATATCTCTCATAACTTCCATTTCACTTGCTAGCTTGATTTTTCAAGGTTATTTCTTTTGAACTGAATGAAACCTGGTCATCACAATAATGACTTTCTCTTTAAACGTTGGACTCTAACCATTCCTTGGGCTCCAATGTATGAGAAAAGAATTTTTTTGTCCAAAAATTTCAAGGCTCTTGTGTTCCGGGCATGCATTGATTCTACGTTTCCAATGAAATTTAAAGCACATTTAATGACCTGTGACCGCTACACATTTTTCTTTTAGTATTGAATTTTAGTATCTGATAAATTAAAAAGCATTCACACACAGTGAGAAAAATTCAAGCAGTTTTTACTCAAATTGTGCGGTATGCAACCGGTGTAGGCATAAATAATCTCAATTTATGTTAAATATAAATTATAATTCTAGAATTCTAATTTCAAGCTAAGTTTTTTAGGCTTACAGAAACAGTGCGAGAATAAGCAGAACTTATTTCAAGTGATTCGTAATCAGTCTGAGACTATTTTACCTTAAAATGAGTACAAAGCCCGTATCTAGTAACGCATTTTCTTGGAAAAACAAATAAAACACCCTTTTACTCTTTTTCTACTCCACAAAGTTCAGTTTCATGTAGTTACAAGTTTTTAGTGTCAAACACCTATTGGCGCGTGCTTTTGAGGTAAAACATACTTGTATGCCGTGACAGTAGCACATTATTGATGCAGAGGGATATCGCGTCACATTATGCTAAGTTATGCTTCAACTTTAAGAGGTCATGCATACACAAATGAGAGAGCGTGACGGCACATTCACGTATTACAAAGGTGCAAGTTTAGTTTTATATAGCTAAAAGTTTTTGGTGTGAAACACCTAATTAAGTTATTTTTAATAAGTATATCTTTTTTCTCTCTGTGTACGCTTACATTTCATTAAAATAATAGATGCAATCTCTGTTACTTTTATTTCTTTGCAGATGTGCGACAATCACAGTCACAAGGTGGTTTCAAAGCAAAACTAAACAAAGTTTAAAGTCTTTCAATCATATTGAGCTAATCAAAGGTCCTTCAATAACTTGACCAAGTCAAAGAGTGCCCAGCAGGCAACTGGCAAAATCAAAGTTCATCAGATGAGCAGCAGTCAAAGAACTGGCAATCAATTATAGAGCAGCAAGAGGAACATTTCATTAAACGTTTGTGCCACAAATAAACGAAAAGAGGGGCAGCTGGTGGCAAAGACTGGCGAGACAGGCGGACGCAAACAAAATTAGTAATCAAGTGCACACAAAAGGCAAAGCCAAAGGCGCATGGCAGACACAAAGCGCCCACATGGGCTATAAGACCGTATAATAAGCACGGAGCGGAACCGAGCCGTGAGTTAAGCTGAGCTAACAGCGTATAGGAGGAGCAGCGGCGACAACGACGCTGACGACGTCGACAACTTTATTTTTATTGATATTATGATTAATGACAGAAATATTGCACGACAAGGAATCAACGGTAGTAGCAGTAGTTGTAGCTGTGGCAACATTGTAACGAATTAAGGGCAAATCCAAGCTGAATGCTGCTGATGACATGATAATGATGTCAATCACGATGATGATGAACATGATGAACTTGCTGAGGCAAGGCGGCGGCTGCTGTTGATGCCCGAGCGTATAACTGTTCATAGACATGCCACAAACAAAATGGCGACAACGTGCGATATGTTCATGTTCATGTTCAATTTGATGATGATGATGATGTTGATGATAAAAAGCAGGTCAGCTAAAGACAACGTGGGACTCGTTGATCGTCGGTGTGTAGGCAATTACGCTTATGACAATATTTGAAATCAACGCCACTGACACTGACGCCAACATTAATGCCAACGTCGACAGCGCTGTCCATAATTCTATAGACAAACACACACAAAAAGAGTGAGATAGAGGGGGGGGAGTGCGGCAGAGCTTATGTATAAAATTTGAGTGCATGAGAATTAATAGTTAATGCGTTGCTCATACGACATGTTGGACAAGAGCACGTGCCATATAGCAACACAGCCAACAAATTAGCTTAAGCCGCAGTACAAAGTCAAACATATATACATATATATATATATATATAACTGAAAAAGAGTGAGAGCACAAGTGTGAGTAAGTGAGAAAGCTAAAGGCAGCCAATGAGGCACAAAAAAGCAATCAAGAAAGCATAAGCATAAACATAAACATAAGCTTAAGATAAAGTACTAATTAATTAATTAGCTAATAACTCACAAGGCACTTGTGAGCTTCACACGAAAGCCCTCTGCTCGCAAGAGAAAGAGAGAAGCGCGCATTTATATGGCTTCGCCGGCCAACCACCGATCACAGCCACCACCAGCCAAGGACTACGCTCCCGCGAACACCATCAGCAATCACGTGGTTGTTGCAGCTGCACGCCACGGCAACCACAAACTGATCTCAACCGCGCTGACGCTACTTACGCTCTCATTGAGCAGTTGCATAGCCTATGCCACGGCCGCACTTGGCAGCGACACCACTAGTCAGGAGGCGACCGCATCCGATGACTATGTGGCATTGGTGCTGGAGGCTGCACAACAAACGGCAGGCACAGCCGAGTTCAACAGCTCGAGCGCCTTTCTCAACGCTATTGCTGCCAGCAATGCGGCGCTTGCAGCAAGCGGCTTTAACAGCAGCAGCAATGGCAGCACCACACTCAACACACTTTATAGCACCACAGCGGCGTTATCCACCGGCAGCACGCTCACCTACAACAGCGTTACCAGCAATGGGAATACCACGCTGGTGCCGCTCTCGGATACACCGCTCATGCAGGAGGAGCCCGCCGTGGACTTTGTCATGCCGCCGCTGCAGGCCATTCTGGTCAGCATTGTGTTGCTTGTAGTCATACTAGGCACCGTGGTGGGCAATGTGCTGGTTTGCATAGCTGTGTGCATGGTGCGCAAACTGAGACGACCCTGCAACTATTTGCTCGTTTCGCTAGCGCTTTCCGATCTCTGTGTGGCGGTGCTAGTCATGCCCATGGCACTGCTTTATGAAGTGCTGGAGAAGTGGAACTTTGGGCCACTACTTTGCGACATTTGGGTGGCCTTTGATGTGCTCTGCTGCACCGCATCCATACTGAATTTGTGCGCTATATCCGTTGATCGCTATTTGGCCATTACCAAGCCGCTGGAGTATGGCGTCAAGCGCACGCCACGACGCATGATGCTGTGCGTAGCCATTGTCTGGCTTGCGGCTGCCTGCATCTCGCTGCCACCGCTGCTGATATTGGGTAATGAGCATGTGGGCGAGGATGGCGTGCCCATATGCACCGTATGCCAGAATTTCGCATATCAAATCTATGCCACATTGGGTTCCTTCTACATACCACTCTCCGTCATGCTGTTTGTTTACTATCAGATCTTTCGTGCAGCGCGACGTATTGTGCTGGAAGAGAAGCGTGCCCAAACACATTTGCAGCATGCGCTAAATGGCACTGGCTCGCCACAGACGGCAGCGCCACCAGCACACACGGAGCTAGGCAGTGGCAATGGGCAGCGACACAGCAGCGTGGGTAACACTTCGCTGACATATTCCACCTGTGGTGGGCTTAGCGGTAGCGGCGGCGGCGGCGGCGCTCATGGACATCATGGCAGCGGTGGCGGTGTTAGTGGTTCAACGGGCTTGCTAGGCTCGCCACATCACAAGAAGCTGCGCTTTCAGCTGGCCAAGGAGAAGAAGGCCTCCACCACGCTGGGCATTATTATGTCGGCTTTTACCATATGCTGGCTGCCCTTCTTTATACTCGCACTGATACGCCCCTTCGAAACTATGCATGTACCCGCCTCGCTTTCCTCACTATTTCTATGGCTGGGCTATGCCAACTCACTGCTGAACCCCATCATCTATGCCACGCTTAATCGTGACTTCCGCAAACCTTTTCAAGAGATACTGTACTTCCGTTGCTCGAGTCTAAATACGATGATGCGTGAGAACTACTATCAGGATCAGTATGGAGAGCCGCCATCGCAGCGTGTAATGTTGGGCGATGAGAGACATGGCGCACGGGAGAGCTTTCTCTGAAACTAGGCGCTGGCGGTGGCTAAAGTGGCGAACGTTTAGATTTAGGTGTAGTTGTAGAGTTAGGTTAACTAACTACTGTGTTTGATTCCTTGAATTTCTATGTGTAGTCTACTTTTAAGTGTAAATGAGTCAGTGTGTGTAAGTGTTTTTTTGTGTGTTTGAGCGTTTGTTTTGGGTTCCATTACTATAAGTAGCAAGCTCTCAGCTGATCATCTGTCATATGCAGTGTTAACTTGCCTGAATGTATTCTATAAAAAAGCTGGCTGTTTCGGTATACATTTTAAAGCATACTACTTTGCAATATGAGATGACGAGTTGTAAACTGTTCTCCGATTATATAAATGAAGATAAAAGACTTTAAACTGTCGTAGATTTTCCAAATACACTTTATTAATTTTCAATTTGAGATGATGAATACCAAGCAATTAGTTCATCAGATTTTCTTTTTGGGTGCAAATCATATTTTTCATCAACCACAGACAAGTTGCAACCGGAAGGGAATGTGAAGATGAATAGGATTATTATCTATCTAGAGAGGGGCAAAGGTGTTGTAAGCGAAGCGAGAAACAGGCGGAGTGAAACGTAAATCGGGTTGATCCATCTTATAGCTTTTGGAATGAAGATAAGGCAAAGGAAGAGAATGTAAAAGTGGAAGAAAAAGAAGAAGATGATGATGAAAATGAAGATGATGATGATGAAGAAGATTAAGAAGAAAAGAAAGGGAAAACTTCAAAAATACAAATTTACAAGAAAGAAATTATTACTAGTACTAGAGCAAAATTTGTTTTGCCTCGCACCGTGCCCGCTACGCTCGCCAACTCCGTGCCCATCACGAAATAGAGAATATTCCTCTTACTCGTGCCGTTTGTCTTCCTCTTACCACTTCTGCAAATCATATGTTTCATCAACCACAGACAAGTTGGGGAGCATATATGTTAAATAGTTCCACAATATATTGGAGTTATCTTAGTAATAAAATAAGACACTAATAAGCATCAAAAGTAGTGATGATAATGATCTTCGAAGACTGCTCGTCATCTCGTATTAAAACATAACGTAGTGTATTTGTATAAGTTCACAAAGTTTCAAGTAAAGAAACACTCTTAAGCATGTCACATCATATGGAAAAGAGTATAATGAACTTTCAGCAGGTGAAAAACACACATTTCCTAAGTTCATATAAATATACAATATATTTATATGTAGTAATGCGTATTCGTATATGTGCACCCAATATTTATATGTATGTTTGTAGTAGTTTACTCTGCAAATAATGCAGAGGATGAAAAGATGACTCCTTTAAAAATAATTTGTTGTTGTAATTCTAGTCTAGATATAAGATAAATCTGCCCAGAATAATACCATGTTAAATGTGTAAACAAACAAAACGAAAGAACACGGTTGTAGGGCTTGAAAGTAACCTGAGACAGGTTTCCACTGTTCCTGTTCAAGTTTCCAAAGGAATAAAAACCAAAACCACAGAAAGTAAACAATCAGCACAGCAAAATCGAATCTAGTTTTCAATTTTCAGGCCCAAGCAGCAACGGAAATTCATTTGCGATACTCAAAACTGAGCCAAAAATTAAATTAAACAAAAACGTTAAAAAAAAAACATATGAATAAAGTTATTAGTGTAAGGCCTAAACCGCAATGAGCATGACAAAGAGCAAGTATGTTAAAGTCTAACTGTAAATAACTTCAACTTAAGAGCGCAGCATAAAACGCACTAGAAAGTAGTCAAAAAACAAAATGGCGGACTTATAGAGGCTGCAACTGCATCTAACTGTACACTGTACACAACTTTGTTTAGCCATAGCTCGAGCTCAACTAAAATTTATATATTATATTTATTATAAACTTTCTGCATTAATTTTTGTATTTTGTATAAAAGTCACGCCTCTCTGTGATACCAAACATTAAGCGTTAATTTTATGTTTAGAACAAAAAATGAAAAACAAAAACAAACTGAAAGATACAACATACTTATACATATACATATGCCTCGATGTAATAGTCTATATGCATATATAATATACTATATATAAATATATATATTTAAAAGTATAATGTGTATAATGTTTTTATTGAAAATTAGTCAAGCACACATACAAAGTCATGTGCATGATATTCAAAATTAAGCTCGGCAAGAGAGTTCGAATGAGAGAGAGAGAGTAAATTTACTTGTATGCAAATTGCATTATAATTGGTGTTGAAAAACTCGAAAAATATAAAACTTTAACTAAAACAGAATGTAAACGACAAACTATCAAAACTATTTACAAAAAAAACTAAAAACTAAAAAACCACAAACAAAAAAATGAGAATCATGAAAAACTAAGCGCAGTAAATGGCAAAAAATCCTTTGAGTTTAAACAAACAAAACATAAAGTTAGAGTTCATAAAAAATAAATAACTTCTTGTAACAGAGTGAAGCTTAACTGTAAACTAAATTCAAAGTCTATTTTCCAAAGGCACGCAAAAAAAAACAAAAAATTAAAAAGAAAAACCTTAAACGTGCATAAACGATAGAGCAAAAATTAAAGCATACAAAAATACATAAAAGGCAAAAATATAAATGTAATTAAACAAAAATTTTCGTTATGTGTTTGTTTTTCTTTAGAAGTTTGATGATTTTTGGGTTTGATATTATTTGCATATTTTCTGATGATTAACGGAAAAACAGCTGACTGCCAAAAGCGAACATTTGTTGGAAAAATCTCTGAAATTATTTTCAGTTTGGTAAATTATCCGTGATTTCATGTATAAATAATAGAAGAATGCACGATCCTCTTCGAACTGATAATTTGTTAATAGGTGTAACATCACTTTTTCTTCTTCTTAACTGGCAATAACAACCCTCATCTCACCTCAACCAGCATCTCTGTTTTCCACGCGCCTTCTCCAATCGGTGATACCAAAGGTAGCTAGTGTGCTCACTACCTGTTCCTTCCAGCGGAGGCGTGGTCTGCCCTTTTTGGACGCCTCCCTTCGACCATTCTCGCAGGAGCGAACGCACAACATGACCTAGCCAGCAGACTGACTATGTCAGAGTGAGAGTAGAGTTCATCGTTTCATCGTATGCGGTAGTCGATGCCAACGCGTATAGGGCCAAAAATCTTACGGAGTACTTGCCGCTCAAACACTCCAAGAACATCACCTATGCTTCAGAGCCATACAGCAAAACGGGAAGGATGAGCGTCTTGTAGAGCCTTAGTTTCGTCTGGCGGGAGTGGTCTTTACTAATCATTTGCCAACTGAGACCAAAGTAACATCTATAGGCAAGAGTGATTCTCCACTTGATCTCCAGGTAGACGAATTCTTGACAACATCAAAAGTATAGTTCTCAACACCAATCTGAGAGTCCAACCACTGTGTATCTCTACATTTACCAACAGACCCACCCTGGCAGATTATCTTAACAGTAACTACTCGCTTTGTACGACCAATGATATCGATATCATCTCCGTGTGCAAGCAACTGGATACTCTTATAGAACATGGTCCCGTTCCTATTTACTTCGGCCTTACGCAACACACTCTCCATCACAAAGTTGAAGACGTTGCAGGAGAGGGTATCGCCTTGTCTAAAGCGTCGTTTCGTATCAAAAGGCTCGGAAAAGCTCTTTCCTACCTCGACGGAGCAGCGCGTGTTGCTCAACGTCATTCTGCATAGTCGTACGAACTTAGCAGGGATTCCAAGCACAGACAGTGCGGCATATACGCGACCCCTCAACGAAGACGGATGCTTGACTTTTTGGAAGAACTTCCTAACGTCTAACGTCATTCCTGCTTCTCTCGATCTCCTCTCGCTCACGCTTTTCGTGCTCGCGTTTTTTGCGTCTAAAAAGGCGCCTCTCCATCTTCCTCGTTTCCCGATAGTGATCCCGCACAGATCGCGTAGCAGCTGACTTCAGAGTTTTTCTATAGGCGGTGTTCTTCACTGCAGTAGCTTCGCGTCACTCCTTAACTGGTCAAAATTTTCAGATTTTGGAAGCGTGTGCTTCAATAGAAAGCGCACACGGCTGAAATCGAAAACACTCGATTCTCTTTTTGGTATTTATTAAAGTTATTTATTTATGGCCACTAAAAAAGTAAGGTTTCACTTAAAAGGAGAATAATAAGTTCTCTGGAGAGCTTTGGGTGATGCCCAGATTACTCAAGTGTCGTTTCAGCCTACAATCTCAAGCGATATTTTCTCAAATTCATTTATATTATAGGAGCCAATTAACTGTTTGGCCTGAAGCACAGATTCAGTCTGTGATTTTTCTCCAGCTTTCCTCTTTTCTTAGAAGTTGCTTAACACTATGTTTTCTAAGGCCAAAAACTAGTATCTGGCCTTATCTAGGTTTTGATTGTTTTCGTCGTCCGAAAGACGATCACCAAGTAGCAAGGACTAAATAAGACTTATTTATATTATTATTTACATATTTATTATAAAACCAAAAGCAGTCGACGATCACGTTTATATATAATAAAAAAAAATGTATTCAAAATTGGGAATTTGGCTAATGTTACGACAAACGTCGTAAATCTTATTGATTCACTTTGTCGCTCTTGGAATGAGAAATATTGTTACTGAAGAAAATTTGAAAAAAACGTTAATGCATTCTTTTTCCATGTCAAAATAGCGATTTTCATATGCGCACTTCGATTTAAATACGGTTCGTAGAAGAAAGCCAGACCCTGTAATGAAGACTATGTTAATGCGTGAGTATATCTGGTTTTTGGCAAATACTAAGATGTGTCAACCACTGCAAGTGAATGGAGAGATGGCCTTCGGATCAATGGCAACTAGTTCAAAACAACGCAAACTGGCTCTGATGACATAGGAGGAGGTCGAATAGGACAACTATCTTGGCATTCCAGTCAAATTTCGCTATTAATTACGTTAAGGCCCTTCGAAGCCAATGTCAAATTTGCACTGCTCAATATCTGTGAAACCTGGAAAGTCTCTATCCCCATCTTGAGAAGAATGCTGGCATCTTATCTAAGAAAACTACATTTTTTATGATCGTTTTATTTTGTGTCTATTTACAATTTTCCCATAGGAATCATAAAATATATGTTTAGAGCTAGTCACCCATGACTTTTAGAAAGTTAATGTCAAATTTCGAAGCTGTTCTCCTCCCCTAAAAATATTTCAGTATACATTTAGATGTTACTGAGCTTGTAGCTCACAATCAATTTGGGAGAATAATACAAATTTTGTTGTACAAAAATTAAATACAAAATATTAAGTTTTTTTTTACGGATTTTAAGTTTGTGTAAACTATTTAGCTTGAATATACGGTTTGGATTATTCACTAAAAGGTAAGTTGCTATAAAATCACGATAAAGCTTTACTTTTCAATGCAACTTTCAACAACAGCAGCTGGTTGAGGCACGCTCAAAATGCCCGGATTAACACAGAACTGTTGTAACCTCAAGGAGCTTTACTTGCGCAAAAATTAAATAGCGGACATTAACGAGCTTAACCATTTGAAGAATTGCCCAAACTCACATCATTATGATTGGATGAAAATCCCTGTTACCTGTGTTACGCCTACTGCCGCAGATCAACAATATCGATAACATTATGGTCAGCGATCAAGAGCTACAGAATGCCTTGCGAATTCGAAAAAGTGGTGCTAAAGGCTGAGCCGATACCGAATATTCTGAGCTGGGTCAGCGAGACTGTACACGTGATGGAGCTATCGAGCATGATCGTGAACACACAGCAGCGTCTATTACTAATATGAGGAAACGCAGCGCCACTAACCGCAAACACCTATGACGCCCAACACTGGTATCCCTTCTCACTTCTTCAAACGGTTAGCGATGGCGTCTTGACAACCCCTCCTGTTGGCAGTACAGTTCATGTATGTCTAGATATTCATCATAAACTAAGGGAGTTTCATTGAGACGCTCATTTAACGAACCAATTGCGTGACAACAGTCAATGTGTGATTGGTTTCACGTGATTGGACCGTTGAATGAACGCCTCCATGTAACTCCCTTGGTTGATAATAAATATCTGGATATATACGAACTGTAATGCCAACTGGAGGTGTTGTCAAGTCGGCATCGCCAGGTAAAAAGGTCAAATTTGTGACTTCACAAGCGAATTTTTGCATATCACTTTTTTAGGCTTTGTAAAACGGAAAATGGAATAACTTTGAAATAAAAAAATAAGCTCATAAGTGAACGAAGTTTCAATATTTTGAAAGTGTATAATAATCAATTCAATAGATATTTTGATAGTCTTCGCAAAAATTTACCACCTCAAATCTAATGTTTTCTCAAAATGTTCGCCTCTTCAGTCTTCAACAGCTTTGCAACGTCTAAATGTAGAATATGACAAAAAAAAAAAAAACATTTTGAAAATTCTTCTTCGTCGATTCGGCAAAGAAGAACCATCTTGGGTTAGACTATTCTGCAAACTCTCAAAAAGGCACATGATAGGAACTTTGAGATCATGGGTATTGAAGGAGTCACCTAGGCCTTGTACCCACAGTGCAGCAGCGTCGCATAACTTAGGTTTATTTTGTGTTTCATTCGAACCGACATTGTCAAAAATAGTTTTAGTGTTCTCAGATAACTCTGGGCTCTGGATGCTCTCATTCTCGAAGGGCTTGAGATACCAACTAACGCGTGCTCATTATTATTTGTCGTCCGGCTGATAGCATTCCTTACGTGATAAGTGATCAGTTTTTTTCCAAGAACCATAAATGAAGTGAACATCGAACAACAGTATCATATTTACATATAACACCAGAACTCACGCGTTTCTTCTGCTTCAGTTATGACCAACGTCCTTTGCCACTTCACCCCATATCAATAAGTCGCCCGACGTGGAAAACCCTAAACTTTGTAAACCTGTGTTTATTTTGAATGAATATAGAAATGAAACTCATTTTATTTATTTTGTTTTTTTAGTAAGCTTCGTTATCTCAATCAACACTATGTATATATATTTTTTCCTCTCTAAATTTATTATATCAAATTAATGGCAGTCTATTGAGCTGATTACAAATGGACGTACAAGACTTAGAACTGAGAGCCTAGTGAATTACGTTTAACTTGAGCACGAAGCGTGGCAGATCTCGTAATATAAGACGATGGTGCCGCTGGAATCTGAGGTTGTCGTTATTGAACATGCGATTGTCCATTACGGTACGAGAGACATTTCGCTTCACTGTTTCGCAATTAAGTAATAAGTAATCGAATTTAAGGGTTCCTGGTGTGCCTGATGAACAGCGTCACGGAAGAGAGCAGTAGCAGCCGTGAGACTAGCAGCATTATGGCCGTAACAATTTTTTAGCACTTCCGGCAGTACATGTGTTTGATTGGTTTCCCGTAATTGGGTCGTTGACCGTCTCCATGGAACTCCTTTGGTTTGTAATCTGGATACACAGGCACTGTAAAGCCAACTGAATTCGTTGTGAAGCCTGCATCGCTAAAAAGATGTCGTTTGAAGAAGTCGGACACCAGTGTTGGACGTCATATGCATTTGCGGTGGTTTTTACTTACGTCTTTGGCAACGGAAGTTGGTAGCGCTGCTTTTCCTCATATAAACAATAGACGCTGCTGTGCGTTCACGTTCACGCTCGACTGTTTCGTCCCGTTTACCGGCGTGCTGACGCTGCTCAGAATATACCGGATCGGCTGAGCCTTTAGAAGCCTTTAGAGCCTTTGGACGCACCACTTTGTCAAATCCATGACCACTGACCATAATGTTATCAAGATTCTTTATCTGCGGCAGTATACGTAAAACACGAGTAAAATAGCTATTGCCCGCGGCGTACGAACAGGGATTTCCATCCAACTATAATGATGTGAGTTTCGGACAATTCTTTAAATAGTGAAGCTCTTTAAAATCAGCTATTTCATTCAGTTTATTAGTAAAAAAGTTTTTGTGTAAATCGGAAAACGTAATAAGCTTTAAATAAAATCAGCTCATACAGGAACGATGTTTTGATATCTTAGTGGTAGAAATTAAGCAATTCCAAAGTTTGCTGCCCCCGTTTTTGCCGTTCTAGGCAAGAGAGAGAGAGAGCCTGCACACAAGATTATACTATATACATATAATTATATTATATTATATATCTTTTAGAAGTAACTTGGTTAATTAAATCGATGTAAACCAATGATAATAGGATAAGTGGTGATATATTGGCTCGTATCATATACAGAATTTGGTTCTTAAAAGTCACAAAAGTGTTTTTCTTTGGCGCACTTTTTCAAAAACTTATTCTTTCCCAAACTGTACACTACTAAACTATACTTCTCCACTCTTCAACAGCTGGGAACTTGTACAACTGAGCCGAATAATAGAACACCGTAAACCGCTGTGGTTATCAGGCGTCGTTCTTCTTTTTGAACTCACTGCTAACACAGCACACAGAAAAAAACATGCAAACTTCTCGCTCTCCTGTGGACTCCACTAACTAAGCACATACAAGAGTAACGCCATCCGACTTCAACACTATCGGAGTTTAACACCATCCAAGTTTAACTCTATCCGAGTTGAAAACTATCCGAGTGTAACACTATCCGAGTGTAACACCATCTGAGTGCAATAATCGGCATTCGGGTCTGTGTTACCCCTACGGAGCGCATAACTATATAAATTCTGTGTGTCTGTTTGTTCCCTTTTCACGCCTAAGCCGCTGAAAAATAGAACCTTGGAATAAAAAATAGTCTCTTTTTTTAACCACTTCCCCCGCAAAAAGAGATTTTTAATTTCCTTGACCATTAGTAGAAATTTTGAATGAAACACGTTTTATGAGTTTTACACATTTTATGTATTTCGTATTCTATTAAGCTTCGATAACTCAATCAACAAAACAAACAAACAATTTTATTTTTTTTGCTGTCAATATCTATTGCTTAAATATTATGGCCGAATCTTGAGATGAACATCAATGTACTGGCTTAGAAACTCAAGGCTGCTCCGATCCATATCACGTATAAGATTAAGGACTGTCGTTAGCGAATTACGTGAACGTTGAGCACAAGACGTGGCAGAGCCCCTGACATTAGACGCTGGACCCGCTGGATTGTCCATTTCGGTGCGACAGGCATTAGCAGCTTCAATGTTTTGCAATTGGTAAGATGTAAACAGATTTATGGCTTCCAGGTGTGCCTGATGCGCAGCGTCAAGGGCGTGAGCAGCAGCATCCATAAGAGTAGAGGCATTGTGCTTATAACGATTTTGTCGCACTTCCGGCAGTGCATATTTTTGAGTGGTTTCATGCTGTTGGGTCGTTGAGTGACCGTCTACGAGAAACTCCCTTGGTTTATGATAAATATCTGGATATACATGAACTGTAGAGCCAATTGGCGGCTTTGTCAAGCCGGCAACGCCAACCGTTGGTCGTGGGACAGCAGTGTTAAACGTCATAGGCGTTGGCGTTTGTATAGAATTATGTCTTTGGAAACGCCAGTTCGCGGCGCTGCTTTTCCTCACATTAGCAAAAGACGCTGCTCTGCGTTCATGCTCACGTTCGAGAGCTTCATCCAGTTCACAGACGCGCTGACGCTGCTCACGCACTTTGTCGTATTCGTGATGCATGGCAGTCTGTAGTTCTTGATCGCTGACCATAATGTTATCGAGATTTTTTATCTGCGGCAGTAGGCGTAACACACAAGCTCGATAGCTATCGCCCGCGGCATATGAACAGGGATTTTCATCCAACCATAATGATGTGAGTCTGGGGCAATTTTTTAAATGGTTAAGCTCGTTAAAGTCCGCTATTTCATTTTTGCGCAAGTAAAGCTCCTTGAGGTTACAACAGTTCTGCAGACTGTTAAGTGTGTTGATTTTGTTAACGCTCAAAGAAAGTATTTCGAGGTGCGGCATTTCCATACAAATGGATATGTCACCAATCTCGTTGCCACAAGCGTTAAGACGCACTATTTGGCGGTAATCCGGGCATTTTGAGCGTGCCTCAACCAGCTGCTGTGTCAAGCGTTTGGTAACCATGTTTTCGCAGTTCTACAGTGTGCGCAAGAAAGTTGCATTGAAAATTAAAGCTTTATCGTGATTTAATAGCAACTTACATCTTTTAGTGAATAATCCAAACCGTATATTCAAGCTAAATAGTTTTTACCAACTTAAAATGCGTAAAAAAAAACCAAAAATTTTATATTTAATTTTTGTACAACAAAATTTGTATTATTCTCCCAAATTGATTGTGAGCTACAAGCTCATTAAAATCTACATGTATACTGAAATATTTTTAGGGGAGGAGAACAGCTTCGAAATTTGACATAAACTTTCAAAAAGTCATGGGTGACTAGCTCTAAACATATATTTTATGATTTCTATGGGAAAATTGTAAATAGACACAAAATAAAACGAACTTAAGAAAATATGGTTTACTTAGATAAGATGCTCGCAATCTTCTCAAGATGGGGATAGAGACTTTCCAGGTTTCCCAGGTAAAGAGCAGTGGCTTCGAAGAGCCTTAACGTAATGAGTAGCGATATTTGACTGGAATTAAATGCTGAACACAAGATTCCAAAGACGCTGCAGGCTTTGCTTGTTCCAGAACCGTTCTTGCCCCGCTGCCAAGATAGTTATCCTATTCGACCTCCTCATCTGTCATCAGAGCCAGTTTGCGTTGTTATGAACTTGTTGCCATTGATCCAAAGGCCATCTCTCCATTCACTTGCTGTGGTAGATACATCTTAGTAATCGCAAAAACCAGATCTCCTCGTCTTAGTCCAGGTGGTTTAGCCTCTCAAAGGGTCTTCGTGTCTAATGTGGCTATAGTGGCAGTCAGCACAAAGACTATCGCCAGTAAAAAGAAGACCGAGGACAGAATATCCCCTCGTACCGTTCGTTATCAAGCTTTAAAAGAGTTGAATAACTGTATATTATGTAGAACAAAACGTATTGCGGCGGGATAGAACTCCTTTCAGTGGAATACACCTTACGAAATGTCGAAATGCGACAGCGAAGAACAGCAAAAATCTTGTGGGGTATTCCTCTACTATCAAAAGATTTCCACGTCCAAACGCGGTTGATTTAATCAAAGGGCTTTTCAAGTTCTTCGAACATAGTAGGTCGAGAAGGTGACATAAACTCAGTTGACGTTTTGCGACTTATGCGCAGAATGTTAATGTGATCGACGAAGACGGCTTGATGCCCATTTTGGATTCTGTCCTTTGAGTGTTGGAACAAACGAAAAGGTAATACCACACCAGCTATTGTAGATTTTATGGTTTTCTTTATTTGGTACCCTACCAATAACTCTATCCTTTCAGTTCCTGGAACATATTTCGTTTTTCACATAGCCTATAGCCTTTTAGCCGTTTTGTTGGGATCTACTTTCAGAAACTCAGCTCATATTAACATTTGCTCACTTTCAATCTTAACCTTTATATTTAATGGATTGAATTGCGCACCATAAGTGTGTTTAAAGTGACAAATCCTTTACATAACCGGAAACTATATTATTGCCGTTGGTACTACGAGCTCTTCCGTTATAAAGCCGTAGTTTATAATGTCCTACTAGCTTTTCAGCGAATTTCTTGACAATGAAACCAATTGAAACTCAGAATAATAATAAGCAAGTGCAGACTAAGTTTATAATAGTTCCATTAAATGGTATGGTGTTTAAGCCGCGAATAATCAAATATTCCAAACAAATTGAAAGCAGAATTGACGGGCTTTTATTTGGTGCGTAAAATAATAATTCCCACTCATAAAAAGAGCGCTACAAGAGGCTAAAAAAAGTAAAAAATATATTGGGCAGTACGAATGCCACTTGCATTTTTTATGCGCTCAGTTTATGCAATGAAATGTCAACTCAAAGCACTCTGCAACTTTACAATCCAGCTGCTGCTGATAAAGCTAAGAAAAGCTGCAGCAGCAGCGTTTTCGCAATGCAAAAAAAAAAAAAAACATCGCGAATGGCAAAAAAAAAATCATGCAGACAGTCGGGACGGTTCCCGATAGTGGAATACCCTGTATCCATTATTTCCATGAAAATCAAATTTCAAGTAAATTTTTGTATCGATTCGTTGAAGGGTATGAGCGTTATAACGGTAACGGTACTACGGCGGTAGGAGGGATGGTGCGGAAAAAGGCCAACATAGTTTGATTTTTAAGCCTAACGTTCCACATTTAACACACCTTAACATTTCTGTAAAAAGTGAAATTCTGCTGCAGTTCATAGGAGATTGGGCCTAAAATTAACATATTATTAGCTATATTTTCTAAAGTTCCTATCCGATATATATCTTTTTTACACTATACATGCACAGTAATAGTGTGCATAAATGTGCCAAGTTTCAATTGGCTAACTTTTATAGTGTGGGTTAAAACCGCGAAAATCTGTCAAGGGGGTAGGGGATGAGGCAAATTCGACAAACTTGCACTGAATAGGTTTTATGCGCATCTTTTGGTGAACATATTTTTGCTCTAGCTCTTATAGTCTCCGAGAAAGGTCCGACAACACGGACATGTCTATATCGACTCGACTATTGCTCCTGACCATGGAACATATGGTCTGCCACGCCTCCTTCTGCCTGTCACATACATTGCCCAAATCTATAATACCCTTTTAAACTTTGTGTACAGGGTATAAAGATACAGCTCTGCAGCTGTTGCAGCCAACGAATGTTGTTTTTATTGAAACTGACAAGTTAAGCAAATGTGCGAAATGCGCGGAAGCAAAAAGATACACAGCTTGGTGCATATATCAAAGGAAAAACAGCAAAATAGCTACTGAAAAACAAACAAACTGCAGGATATTCATCAGCTCCTGCTGAGCTGTGCGTGTTTTTGTGTTCGTGAAACTGCTCAATACTTATAAGCATACCTGTGAAAAAAACAAAATCGTTCGTAAATTTTGAAACGAACGAGTTAAAGATTAATGCTTATTCTGACACTTATAGTCAGCTATAAATTTGACACTTAAAAACAAACAACATTCATGGGAAAAAACAATAAGATTATAAATAAATCGCAAAAGGTGCTTCAAATAACGAAAGTCGTTCAAAAAGTTCTTATGAAACGTAAGATATTTAGACTTTTCGGTGTTTCCCCTGTTGTCGTTAAAGAGTTCAAAGCTAACAAGAAATCTGTCTAGCCGCAAAGCAGCAGTGGTGCACGAACTGTGAGTCATCTTTTTCTTAAATGGACATAACAACTTGCTATCGGGTTACGACCAACCAGATGATGATACCAAAATTAGTTGCCAACTAACAAAAGACATTTCTCACAGCAGCTGCCTCATCCATACGCATAGTAAGACCCCATCGGCGGAACCGCTGGATCTTAAATTGCTTGACTCTGCGCTTTCTCCAATCAGTGTTACCAAAGGTAGCTAGAGTACTCTCTCTCTTCCACATTCGCATTGAACACCTTTTCGCAGAAGCTTCTTCATGCATACGCCCAACATGACCTAGCCAGCAGAGCCGTTGGATCTTAATCTGCTTGACTATGTCAATATCGTTGTAGAGCTCATAGAGTTCATCGTTCCATCGAATGCGGTAATCATTGCCCACGCGCAAATGGCTGAAGATCTTAAGGAGTACTTTCCGTTCAAATAATTCAAGGGCATCCACACTTCAGCTCCATAAAGCAAAACGGGAAGGATGAGCGTCTTGTAGAGTGTTAGTTTCGTCTGACGAGAGTGGTCTCTACTACTCATTTGCCTACTGAAACCAAAGTAGCATCTAGAATACAGCTGGACTTCTGTTTCGCTTTTGTCCGAGCGTATGTTCTTTTAAGAAAGATGCCCATATAGAAATCAATCCTCCAGGCGTCTCTGCTTTGCGATGCCGCTTGCCAATCGGTGATAGCAAAGAAAGCTAGAGTGCTCTCTACCTGGATATGGTCTGCCCCTCGTCGCCTCTCTTTCATAACCGCATTGAAGACCTTTGCCGCAGTAGCTTCTTTTTCCATATTTATGTGGTAGCCGACCAAAGATTATACGTATTACTTTCCGCTCAAACATGCCAAGTGCATCTTCATCAGACTCACGACGTCATCACGCATGCCTTGTAGAGTTTTAGTTACGACTGGTGAGAATGAATATTCCCTTGATCTCCATGCTCACATCGTCTGAGGTCAATCTGAGAAAGAAAGCATTCCTTTTGTCTTGCTCTCATTGACAACCAGACCCATCCTGGCAGATTCTCTTGCAATAGCCGCAAAAACTCCGTCAACTGCTCTCTTAGTACAACCAATAATATCGATACCACTTGCGTATGTGAGGAAATGGATACTCTCTTAGTTCAATTTTGTTCCATTCCGATATACATAGTTCGATCCTTTACAACACACAAAGTTGTAGAGGTCGCCTTTTCTGAAGCCACGCTCGTTGTCAAAAGTTTCGGTGCGTGTTTGTTGCACGTGTTTTAAATTGTAACTTAAATTCGCTTAAAAGTAGAAATCATCTTCGTCACAGCGCATTAGACCAGTAAGATTGTGCAAAAAAACGAAAAGACTACTCCTCATCCCGGAAAAAAGGAAGATTATTAAGCTACTTTCATTTTCGGAAATCCTCAGCAACCTTTATATTTCTAGCTTGTTGAACAAAGCATAAATTTAATCTGTGTTTTTAGTTAGTCAAATATTGACAACATAAATTTTTGCAAAACCTACTACAAACATGATTCAGAGCCTTAGAGATTATATAGTATTTCAATAGATCAACCGAAACGTTGAGAATGTTCCAAAACGACGGAGAGCCTCCCGGACGATGAAGTACATAATCTGATGAACAACACATCAATCAAAGAACTGGTGCTCGAGGATAGTCGAGTGACAGCTACAAACTTATTGATGTTGTTGGAATATCAGAGGAATCATTGAAGACCAATTTGCCTGATAGAAGTCAAATCTCTTTTTTTCAAGAGTTCGTGGACACTATCTTTAGTCCATAGAAGAAATATAAGCCGTAGAAGGTATTGAAGAGCATCCCGAAGAATTATGAAGGACAGACTCCAGGCTGATCTGATGGGACGAAATGTACTTTTAAGATTTTAATAAGCAATTTAAGTAGATTACACCACAGACAACGTTTTGGCAGTCGGACATTATCTTCCAAATACCTCTTTCCAGTGCGCGCAATATTTTATTGTCATCTTGATTGGGTATAATCTGCGTTACGTCCGTAAGCGGGGTACGGCCTAATATAAGCAGCGCATAGCATCTTCCAATTGGGGGGGGGGGGATATGTTTACGTTGTGGATTAGAGTATCTAAATAGGGGCACCACGCGAATGTTGTGCATCAACTTGGTAAATGGACAGACGTGGATCTGGAGCTTCACCCTGTTCTACCAGAATCCAGGCCCGCCAGTTTACCGAAATAGTTCTTCTTGAGTTGATTGGGTTGATTAAAGCATTCCTCCAGTCGAAGGTTGGTCCTTCGAACCAATAAATGCACTGTCCCTACTTCGCCACCCTTTCACAACCACATTGAAGACTTTTCTCGCAGGAGCTACTTCATCCAAACGCAAAACATTACCTAGCCAGTGGAGCGTAACTATGTTAATGTCGTATGTTATATACTCTTATATAATTTTCCAACTCTATTGGTGCTGTCGTCTGACAGATGAGATACGCCTCTCATTCTAGCATTCTGACTCTTTTCACTGGCTTCTTTTCAGGATTCGTTGCCAGAAAAGCTAAAACTGTTTTCGACTGCAGCTGCACGTTTAACTCTGAATCAAAACTATTTTTAACACTTTTAAGCTTCTTTTATAATGAAAAACTGTTCTGCGCTGCATACAAACATACACAACATGTCCTGCATAGAAATATGCTAGGCTGCACAAAAAGTCTAACTCAACGAAAGCCAAACATGTGAGTTCAGATTGAAAAGTCTTGTCGTGGATTTGGCAGCACACGCACTCACACACACACACACACACACACACACACATACTCACACTCACACACATGCACTGACACACACACTCACACACACAAACACACTCAGACCGACTTGGTCTGACAATGACAAAGTGATCTTCCGGCGCCATTTTGCATTCGTGCATTTGTTAGTAGTTTTGCGAGCCACTCCTGGCTGCTGTTCTGCTACAGATAAATGATGATTTTACTCCTGCCAGAGAGGAGCGCCATAGAAAATGCCACTATATGAGTGTTCATACGGCACACAAATTTGCAGCCAGACTTTATGACGGCGACGACGCTGTTGCCAAGGTCTTTGCCAGCTCCCACGAATTCCGGCAAGTTCTTAAAGGATTTCAAGTGTTGCTTGTCTGCGTATGTGTAAGTTTTTTTTTTTGTTATTTTTATTCAACTAAGCGGATTTTTTATTTTAGGACCTCAGAACTGTATCAAAGGAGAAAAATGCAGCGAAATGGCTGCAGTGAAAGCTCTACGGCTAGAGAATTTGTCGTCTTGTAAACAGTAAACTCTGCAGTTTTATGAGCTGCTGTTTTTTTTTTGTTTTTTTTTTTGTGACACTAATGCGACGCTTATGAAACATCGCAAATCGTTAGTGACAGCAGCAGTAAGGCAAAAAACATGAAAGTGCGCAACAGCAAAGAAACAGAAAAACAGATAAAGGCACTGTTTAGGAAAATTTGCTTTCGGAAAAGTCTGGATGTGTCAGGCCAAGTGCGAGTGAAGTGTTAACAAGGACTATGCCACATAATTCCTACGAGGAACGAACTTTAGGTCGGAGCCAGAAAAAAAAGAGCCAGCGAAAGTGTGAGAAAGAGAGAGATAGTCTCACGCACTTTCCCATTGCGTAGACACAATCAATTTATTTGAACTGCTCCAGAAAGGAAAACATTTGTGGAAAATACGTGTAGTAACTGTATTTCAAAGCTCGTCGAAAACAATAAAAACCGAATGACACGTAGCAAAAAAAGCCAATTGAACTCAATACTTTTTTTTTGTACTTGTTGTTGTCGCTGTGGATTGTCCATGCTCATTTTGCAGTGTGTTTTCTGTCACACATACATACATACATACATAGAGGGGAAACCGCACTCATCGCTGCCCTATAAAGTACTCTTAAGTGACTACTTATGTGTGGCTTCTGACATTTAATGCTTTTTGTTAACGCAATCGGCAATCGTGAATCGGGAATCGGCAATCGGCAATCGATACGGCTTGAAAGACGCACTCAGTCAGCACTTTGACCGTCAGCTCAGCTCGGCACACATTATGAAAAAAAATTGGCCATTGTTGAGGTTCAAATTCTTGGCTGTTGGGTTAATGGCAATGATAAGCAAGTTGGTAGAAAAGGATAACAAGTCATCTCACTGGATGTACTTAACTGTATTAGATCAAAGTGTTGGTCTATCTTTTGGTTAACTGTGAAGTAGCTAACATTTTTACAGAGCTACTTTAAGCTATATGGCTTCCTGGGTTATTAAAATAAAAAAGAATTTGAATGTCCGGAATTCCAATAACCAACTCAAATTAATTTAATTTTTTCTTAAACTTTTGTTGTTTTGTTTTCATTGTATCGTCGCCATTCGAAAGAGGTCACTGTCGACTTCCTAGCACATTGCTCTAGCCTTATCGCATCCGACTTATCTAAAAGTCTACGTTGTTCTTAAATATTCTTCACATTCCGATTAGCCCAAACGATTACTGAGCGATAGTTGTGGTTTTGCTATTATTTCACAGCTTCAAAAGGAGCAAAAGGAGGAAGCTTAGAAGTCTGACCTTACGAGCCGTTAAAGTCCAACATACTACAACCATGAATTGGAAGATCAGAGAAGAGGTCACTGTCGTCTTCCTAGCACATTGCACTACTCTTATTGCATCCGACTTATCTCAAAGTCTACGTTGTTCTCCAATGTTCTCTACTGCCTCCGATTAGCCCAAACGATTACTGAGCGATAGTTGTAGTTTTGCTCATATTTCACAGCTTCAAAAGGAGCGCGCTATTCCACAACACTCTAACCATGAATTGGAAGGTCAGTATTACATTTCTCTGGATAGACCTCTACCAGAGCGGACTTCGTAACAGATAATCATATTGGCATTGCCCATAACGACAGACGCTATTTTTGGTAATTTGAACCTGGGTTCTCTCTTTATAGAAATTTGGTAGCATGACCTATGCTCCTCCTTTAACCTATCGATTGTGGGGTGACAATAGTGCTTTGCACTTGCAGTTACGGGCAGTTCCTGTTCACCAGGTAGAGAGACCCAAAGTACCTTTAATATCAACGATGGGAGAAGGCGCACGCGAAGCTGACGCGCCTGAAGGATTGCTCTATATCAGCCCATACTCCGGTTGTTACGGCCAGTCAATAAGAAGTACTGAAACTGCCCAATGATGCACCTGCATTAAAAGGACGAGCAGCCTCAATGGTAATGTAACAGGAGCATTCAATAATCGTGTAGAGAAACCCTTCGGACCAACTACCATCTTTTCTGCCGTTTAGCTCTGTCCAGTGCCCAAGCCATTGCGAAATATTTGGGATTTTTGGTCACATCCAGCTTTTTGGGAGTGCCAACCGCTTCTCTACCAAAGGTTTTCGACCATCAAACATTACTCATCGTTGTAAGCCGACAACTCTTCTATGAGTATTTTCAAATTGACCAAAATGCCCCGTGTGGTGAGTGGGTTAGAGAATACCACCACAGCAGGTCAAAGCTTGTCGTATGAGGCGACTAACAATGACACTGGGTTCTTTCGAGACCAGTAGGCCCTAAAAGGTTTGTGCGTAGGGTTTGGGACCCACCACGTAAAACCACAATTCCAATGAAAGAATGTTTTTACATCAGGCCGTAACCCGATAACACGGGTTGTTATGGCCAGTTAAGAAGAAGAAGACCAAAATGCATTAAAGCAGGGATCGACCGCGGTGGAAGAAAAGTTGCCAATGGCAACTGAGAAGATATTTGCATGAACATGTTTCCAACATACTGAAAACGTTCCTCTGCTGCGTCAGTGCTGCCGGCACCGATCCCTGTTTTAAAGCATATCACAATTGAAGTAATGTTTGATACTTTATATTCTTGCATCCATAAATGCAACTGCACCAAACTTACAACTTCTCATTCCTTTCAATCAAAAATCTTTGGCTTTCATTTAAAAATTTGTAACTTTCAGCAACGTAGCGAGACAGCCGCTTTGAGTTAATCTTTAAAGATAAATGAAAAAACAAATACACCACATGGGAAGAGCAATTTGATATGTTTGCTATCGGACTTGTCATTTACTCTAACCTATTAAGAGCGAAGTTGTAGTGATAGCTTCTACAACCTTCACTTGAACTTGCTAACTACAAAATTTACTGCCAACCAATTAAAAAGTTAAAATATCAAACAATTTTAAACATGCCAAAAATATGCATGCCTGCTCCTGCTTACATGGCGTATGCGTCATATGACAAATATGCTTAAAAGTATGCAACACTTTTTTAACAAACTTCATCAAAGTGCACAAATACACACAAACAACACACATACTAAATCTAATGAATTCAAAAACAAATTATGCAAATTACTTGAAACGCTAACAATGTCATTCCAAAAACGATAGAAATCTACATAAATGAGTGCCATAGATGTCCTTCAAATGCCCAGCTACATCCATCAGCTGCCGCTTGACCCCTCGTCCAGCCACAGTTGCTTTTATTATGCGCATTTTGACAACGGTTTCATTAAATGAGTCGTCGTCGACTTCGTTGTCGTCTGGCCTAACCTTAAAATACCTTTAGAATTTGTACGAAATTAAGTTGATTAAATGGACTTAGCAGCGTGATTACACGCAATGCTGCACGAGCTGCCACGGACAGTGCTCCAAACGTGGCAGTTATGTGCTGCTCAGCCTTTGATGAAAAACGACACGGAGAAAACACAATGCTCTTTCTTTTCTTTTTTTCATTTGTGCCATTGACAGCTGGCAGCAGCAGCAAAACTTTACCGTTGAAATCACAGACGTGGCAAAGGCCTCTTGGGAGCCCTGGTATTAAATGCCGCATGATTAACGCTTTTTGTGTGCTTAGAGAATTGATAAGGAGAGCCAGCAAAAAGCAGCTGTGAAAACGCATTGCACTTAGAACAAAGCCCGGCGTCAAGTTGCCTTTTGAATGCGATAGAAATGGAATGACATTAAATTACACTTGAGCAAAAAGAAAACTACAAAATGGAGTTTTCCCTGTCTCTGCTACTGCATCTATTTCACTCTTTTTATCTGTAAACCATGTGGTTTATGTGGGCGTCAATTGTGAAATCTCTACATCCGATGGCTCTTCAACGATGTCTAAAAAAAGAAAGCTCTTTTAAAACTTCATAAAAAGCAGTATCGGTTGCTGACCACACATTTGACTTTTCCTTTTTTTAGAATTGGATAATTTTCATAAAATTTTCAAATAGGGATGCATTTTGGGGTATACTCTCTTATGTTATACTTGCAACTTCTAAACTAAAATGTAAATTCGCTTTGCTCACGTTTGTGTATTAGAAAAAAAAGAAGAAAAACCGGGACCGGGGAGAAATTACTGGCCCTTAGGATTATTTTATTGTTACAGTACTCTTTGGCGCTTGAGAACTCTGGACCCGGAAAGAAAAGTACCCTCCTTCCCTCGTTGGAACTGTATACATGTGTCGACACACGAGTTACAACTCATATGGTTGCTTCATTTGTAGGGTCTTAAGTAGGTCCAAGTGAACCTTGAACCAATCGGGTCACAACTTTCAAAACAACTTATGCTACCGGAGAGTCTTTTCCCATTAGTGAAAACATGATATAAAAATACAAGCTAAGCTTACTCTTCCGACAGCGTATCTTAGTTGATAGTCTAAGAGAGCGAGACTGTGAGTCGCAAATCATTCTTATAGCTGAAATGACAAACATTCATGCACAAATATTGGTATTCTCTCCCAGCGGACCAACATACGTGCCTCTAGCGAAAATCTCGCAAAATATTCGCAAATGAGCACGCAAGCGAGCAAAAACGAGTGTTATACTGTTGGCTCGCAAAGCACTCGCATACGAGCTTTGCAGCGAGTGTTTTGCGATAAAAATGCGACCAGCGGACTGTCACTCAAAAAATATTCGCGAGAGTCGCATTTTAGCAAGTGTTTTGCAATAAAAAGGCGGATGTAAAAGAAAAATGTAAAACCGTCTGGCAGCGCCTCAGTTGCAGGTACAGCAAAAATACGCATTGCATGATAAAGATCTTACGGAGTACTTTCCGCTCAAACACTTCAAGGGATTGTTCATTAGATAGATAGCCATCAAGAAATCGAGAATGATGAGCGTCTATAGAGTTTTGGTTTTCTTCTGACGAAATTGGTCACTACTACTTATTTGTCTGCTTAGACCAAGGTAACATCTACTGGCAAGAGTGATTTGAAATCCTGAGCGTCCATCTAAACTTGCTTATAAAAATATCATTCGTTGGGGTGTTCATTCTGCTCTGCAAATGTTAGACTAGGTTTTGAAAATGTTAAAGTGGTTACCTAGACAGGTTTTGAATTCAATGCTGACAGAGTTCCATGTAATTCTCTGCTGTGCTATTTTGCTGATCTGCTGCTGTTAAACTATTGTCAAGTTGTTCTTGTTGTTATACCACTGTTCTTTTGCTACACTCTTAGTTACACTCTTTGCCATAAATCACGATATTCTGTTGCAATTATCTCCATGGCATAAACTAAGCACATCCTTTTTTGCTCTCTCTTTTTTCAGCTTTTTACAATTAAGCGCCAACGGAAGTGTCTCAGCAGAAATGGGAAAAAAAGCAATTTTGGTGCACTCCTTTCACTGGTTGTTGTAGTTTCTGTCGCTATCATTGTACTTCTACATTATATATTTTGCTGCTTGGCTCTTATCCGTTCTGCTGCCAGTTTAGTTGGTTTTATGCGCCAAAAAGTGGGGGCTGCCGTTTTAGCTGATACTGCCGCAAGCTAGCCAAAATGATTAATGTGCTCAAACGCGGCCATTAATGGGTGGTCAGTGTCCAGTGGCCTGTAGCCCCACAGGCTGAGAACACAGCCCACAAAAATTGGCTCTTCATTTTTTATGCTTTCCCTATTTTCATGCATTTCCTTACATTCCGACAGTGTTTACGCCAAATTACCGCCACTAAATGTGAACACACTTCACAATTTCGGCACGTTATGCTCAGCAACGTTGTACCAATCATCGAGCGACTGGCCATAAATTTACACGGCGTATGATTAATTTTATGGGATACGAAATTTGCTTGGCATGTTCGTGCGTAATTTGGCAGCTGCTGCTTTGGGGCAACTTAATTTTGGGCCAGCTCTCACTTTGCCTTCATCTTTTTTAAATCTTTATTAATATGCATGTCGGCTCTATTGCCACACGCTGCCGCACCCAATCGGCTGCTGCATGTGAAAAATTACGCCATTAGCGCAGTGGCGAGTGGCAAGTTTAGCACTTGTCTTGAACTTTGCCACTACACAAGCCAAACATAACACTACAACAACTGCACTGATATGGCAGTTGGCGCTTTTTGCCAGTCAACGGGTCGCCCACAAAACATGCCACATGCCACATGCCGCATGCCATTTATGTTGCTGATTTTCAGCTATCGGCGGCATTAAAATTTCATGTTCGCAATTTGCGCCAAAAAGGCAAACACCAAAGTCATAAATTTGCCGCTATTTGATGCGGGCCAGTCAGCCAACTCAGCTAAAACCAGCCAGCCATGCTGGTCCCGCTCCTGCTCCTGATCCTGGTCCCTATGAGTGTTCTCTTACCAACTCAATGGCCTGGCTAAGCCTCAGCAAGCTTTATAGCGCATGAAAATCTGAAATCTATGACCAACTAGCATAAATCTTCTTGTTAATTGAAGTTGACCTCGTGCATGTAACTAGTTGCACTTAATTGTGCGTGAATTCTATTCGATTTGATTTCTAAGCTCTCAAATCCTTATTTACGATAAGCTACAATTCACCAATGCCATTTCGATTATGACATATAACAGACATAAGACACTTTTAAAACTAACAAAATCATTTGACTTTTTGCGAGTAGTTTATTTTTAATAAACCCATTAAATTTTTATGCTTTTGCTTTAAGTCAAGTACTATGGGCATTTGACTATATAAAAACTTAATAAGTGTAATGTGACTTGAGGAAAATCTCGGGACATATTAAATTTTTTATGGCAGACATATGTACAAGTTTAAGTTGCACTTAAATATAAGTATTTTGAACAATTTTTTTTTGTTTCCACTTAAAATAATGCAAGTAAAAAAAAAATGTCCCAGCAGGTTGTATAAAGTTAAGTTTCATACGATTCAAAGGCGGACAATATGCTCCTCAAACTTAAAAATTGGAGTGTTTGAGCGGAAAGTCATCTTTGGCTCCTCCAGATGCCTTTAGTTTGCAGTCGGCTTTAAAATTGGTGCTACCTAGTAGCTTCTGCAGCCACACGCTCAACATGGCCAATCCAGCGGAGCCGCAAGATGTTAATTCACTTGGCAATGTCAATTTCGTCGCGGAGCTCATAAAGTTCGTCGTTCCAGCGACTTCGCTGCGAAAATCTATGATACCGATATTATTTGCGAATGTGAGGAACCGGACACTCGTACAGTTCAATATTAACCCATTCCGATGCACGTAGGCGTTTCGCTACCCACTCTCAATCACAAAGATGAAGAGGTCGCCGTAAAGAGCTTCGCCTAGTCTGAAGACTAGCTCGGTAGCAAAAGGTTCAGAGAGGTTCTTTCCTACCTTGACTACCTTCTTCTTCACTGGCCATAACAAGCCGTTACCGGATACAACCTAATATAGGTACTTCTCCAGGCAGCTCATATCATATTCCATTGGGAAGGAGGTTTTACGCGGTGGATCCCAAATACTACGCACAGCCCTGTCAAAGTCCTGGGCTGAATTCGCTGCACACATTAGCTCACTGCCCTTATCCCTAGTAGTATTTAAAGCAGCCAAACAGGGGGAATCATATGAAGAGAGTTTTAGCCTGTCCTACCAGAACGCAGGCCCACCCACCTTGACTACCTTGCTCAACGTTATTCTGCAGAGTCGCATCAACTTTACTGGGATACCAAACTCAGACAAAGCGGGACATTAATAAAAGCGCTAAAAATAGGGTATACAGTAATACAGTGGCAATCCCGAACAATTTCTAGGCGTAGACAATGGCTCCTTTAGATCTTATAAAACGAGCATGTATGAGTTGGATGGGTAAAAGAAGGAGTGGAAGGTAGGTTCTTCAAAGGCTATGAAGTGGCATACTTACGATTTACTTTGGGTGGAGCTAAGCCTCCTGGCAGTGCTTAAAACGTAGTTGGGCCACAGGCATTCATAAGGATTAACAAAAATTTTGCCCTCATTTATAGACGATTTTGACCTGAAATGACAGGTCCACTTCAGAAAGCGAGGACTTTGTTGGTAGGTTCAAAGGCTATAATTATACATATACGATAACAATAATACTAAGATCAAATTGACACAGTTCCATAATTATGTGAACAGTGCTGAAGAAAATAGTAGCCCGAAACATAGAAAACCTCTAAGCTGGAAGTATGTAGCCTCCTTATGTTCATGAAACCAGCAAAGTGTAAGCTTGTATGAGGGCCATCTGGCACTGGTTCTCTGTGAGTATAATGTAATTTACTAAATTCCTAGACTACACTGTCACACATTACTAAACAACACAAAATATAATTTAGCACACAAACAGTTTTCCAGAAAGAGTACAATTTGAGGCATGAACAGCGAGGGAGCCGCCTTACATTCGCATGAAGATGAACATGGTTCTCATCGAAATGCCGAGCCAACGCAACGGGGTAATGACGGACATTGTAGCATGAGGATGTTCTTTCATGGTGGCAGCAACGAACTGATTCTCTTTACATTTTGGAAAACTGATACCGTACTTGCACTAACTCTTTCCTGCTGCTTAGTGTTTATTGTGGCCGTCTTATATGAAGGATTAAAAGCCTATCGTGAGTTTTTGTTCAAAAAGCGAAAGCCACGCGAACCGGCACGCCTACGTGCAGGTGCGACCAACTTGGATGTTCCAAGGACGCTGAGAAGCCAAGTAGATGGTTCCTTGCCGTTGAGGGGTCAAAATTGGCCAAACAAATGTCAATCACTCACACCGTATTCGGATGATCCGATTGCTGGATTACAAAGATGTGCGCCCCTGCATTTGTATCAGACGTTTTTGCATATGCTTCAGGTGGCCCTTTCCTTTATGCTTATGCTGATCTTCATGACCTTCAACGTGTGGCTCTGCCTTTCCACAGTTTTGGGTGCAGGCTTGGGTTATTTTATATTCTCATTGTACAATAAGACTGGCACCCAGGAGCACTGCAATTAAGTCAAAGCTACTGGGCACCTGCTCGGTGCCTCTCTACCTGAAATTGTGAGGAATCTACTACGCGTATCCTACGTATCTGTGCTAATGTACTTTACTAATTAAAGCAAGTTATAAAAATCATTACAAGCCGCAGCAATGCGGCTGCTGCCTAATTGTTAATGTTTATGGCTCATAAAACAATGAATAAACCAATTCTATTACATGCGCAAATTTCCTGAAATGCCGGTTAGAATGTTCGCCTGCTGGCCAACTAGGCGTATGCGCATTATGCGCACGACCATTACAGGTGGCTGTTAATAACTGGGCCGGACGGTCAACACGCATAATACATTTTTTTCTAGGCTGTTGTGTATATATATATATATCTTTACAACCATTTTATGAGCGCCTTCCGCACATTTTTCTTGCGCCTTGCATTTAACGAGTGAGACCTTTTTTTGTGGCTCTTGTTTTTTATACTCTTGATGCTCGTAAGGTTATTATAAATTTGTTAGCAAGTTTGTCACGCATTAGAGAAATAACCCTAGGATTGAACAAACAAGAACTCCAGGCTGCAAGTTTAGTAATTTATGGGAACGCTTTTCCAAATGCACAACTATCGATATCAACGGACTATGGCCAACTGCGAGGTGTATACGCTCCCCTTATGTAGTCTTCACGATCGGCAGTGGAAAAGCTTGTGTCAATAGTAAGCCTCAATGCAGGCTTATTCTGTTTTCGTACTCTTTCTATTTCAACTGTCAACCCTCTCTGATGAGCCATCGCACCTACCACAAATTTAATCTAATGACGAACTGCTATATCTGTGAATAAGCCCATTTCAAATCAGCTTCGATAACCACTTACTTACTTACTTAACTGGCTATAACAACCCGTTACCCTATGTAAAGCTCTCCTCCAGGCGTCTCTGCTTTCCCTGGACTCTAAATGGGTTGCGCGTAGGGTTAATTGAAGGAAGTTCCTCTAGTATAAGCTGTGATCAAATTGATAGGTGAATTTTGTTTTATTTTAAAAATTGTTATACATTCCAATCCATTTCATCCCCTTTCGCTGGGACCAACGAATTTTTCAGTCATCATAACACTTGGCAAAGTTTTTGGTTTTTATCTATCTAATCGATTCAAAAACTCTCTCCACGGAGCGGTTTCTCGAGTTTGCTGAATAACTAGAAGTCACATGGAGGCAAATCAGGCGAATACGGTGGTGGCGAGGATGATATTTGTTGAATTTTTGGTGAAGTGATCACGTAAAGCCAGTGCCGTGTGAGATGGTGGTTTTGAAGATTATGAAATCCACTCCCCCCCTAACCCACCTTGGCACAAATAGTCACATTTACGCAACCCCCCTCCCCCATTCCTAGAATATTAACTGAATCATTGCAGATAGGATGCACAGAGTATACGCTGCTGTTATAAAAGCGAAAGGACGATATTTGAAGTCAATAATTTAAAATTTGATGCAAGATCTTTGATGGATATATTTAAGAAAAGTAACCATTGCATGAAAATATAAAGATTTTTTCAGATTACATTAACATTTCAATTGTAACGTCACGTTTTCGGAACACGCTACCCTCCCCCATCGACCCGCCCTCGGTGGTGACGTAAATTATGAACAGCCCCTTAAGAGTTTGGCCCACGGAAGACTTTCGAAATGCACCACACCGCGATAATCGAAGAAAACTATCAACACGATCTTGATTTTTGACCGGCTTTGACATGATGCGTTTCATTACGTCCTGATAGTCAGAAAGCATTCCTTCACAGATGCTAACACGACTAACTTCTTTGCAAAAATTGACGGTTTTGGTACCAATTGAGATTTAATTCTTCTCGAAAGCTCTTCAAAATCGCTGACACCGATCCAAATGATATGCCGAAACTATCAGCGACGTCTCTTATAGTCAATCGACGATTTTCAAACGCCATTTCTTTGACATTTCTTTGTGTTAATCAGCCGATGGTTTTTCGCGATTTGACACCACATTCTGCACAGACTTAAACTCGTTGTACCACTTGTAAACATTCTTTGAAGACAGAGTCACAAGGGCGTTTTGCAGCATCCTCAAAGTTTCCGCAGCCGAAATTTCATTCCGCAAACAAAATCCAACGCAACTTCTTTACTCAATAATTGCAGACATAAAAATCGCAGAGTTCACTTTTAGTAGCTCACAAAACGGCGCGTCTCAAACACTAATGAATATTTTGAAGTGAAATTTGTCAAAAATTTCAGTAACAGTACTACAGACTTATCCTGTGAAGCTTAAATCAAAAATTCACCTTTGTGAAGAGTATGGAAATTTCGGTGCCCGAAAGTGAATCTTCCGCATCTTGAATTGCACAGCTGCCTGCGGTCAGTGCGTCGGCAAGGTAAGAGCTAAGTGCTGCTGCTGCTGCCTCCCTCTTTGACGTCACTCAACTTTATTTGTTGCTCTGCGTCGTCATTTTCATTATGCCATAATTATGAAGGCTATAAAAAGTTTCCTATAAAAGTGCTGGCATGTGGCGACGTCATGTTCGCTTTGATATATAGCCCGTAGGCGCTGATGGGTTCCTTTGGTCATATATTTTGGAGTGGGCGTGGCAGCCATAATCCTTGTTGTCATTGTTGCCGCTTGCCAAATTGGCTGTCGCACTTGCACTTATCAGTGTTTCCACTTATGCAGCGCTGACTTAAATTAAACCAGCAGCTGGACATCTGTGGCAACTCTGCTGGCAATGTGACTATGACTATGCCAGAGTTACTAGGATACTGGATTATAGTCAATCTATCGCTGTGTGTGTATGTGTGTGTGTGTCTGCTTGTATGTTTGTCTGTTGTTGGCAACTTTGGTTGCCTCTGTACGTTGCATATTCAATTAATATTTTAATAAGCAGACTTCATGACGTTTTGAGAGCGGATATCGCAATTTGGCTTTACTACGCCACGTTGCACATGAAAGGCAAAAGGAGATATCTGTGCAGGACCAGCAGGAGCATCAAGAAGAGAACAACTGTTTTAATAATTTACGCATATGTATGGCTGTGTGTGTAAGGTAGCTGCTTGATATTGCATGACGTACGCCAAGTGCCAGGGCCATGTGGCACAGCGTTATCCCACCTCTATATTTGCAACACACCCACTCAAAACCCAAGAGGATCTGTTTGCCTGTGCGTGTCCTTTTGCCTGTGAAGGTAGTAAAACTTGTTGTTGCTGTTATTGTGTTTCTTACTGACCAAAGTATGGGGCCTGTAAGTGTATTCGGTGAGCTTTTGTGTGCACATCTAGAATGAGTGCCGGCCTTGCATTTTAACAAGCGGAAGCGGAAATGTGCTTCCATGCATATCAATTACGCTGCTCCGGCGTCCTTTTAATGAGCACACTGTTATGTTTTGCTTTATATAAAGTGCATGTAAGAATTTGTACATATATTCTTGAATTTTTCCTTATTATAGCACAGCTTTGTCATTGCTTTCGCTTTGTTGTCAGTCATACGATGATACTGGCGCTTTTAAAGCGAAATCAATCGCATAGCCTGAGTATTAGATTTAGAGTAGAGTTTCTTCACAACGCTAAAGATGATATCACGATATAAGGCTGGCATATAGGCAAAAAAGGTGTCGGTGAACAAGCGATTGCAAAGCTGCGTTCCCATAGCGAAGTAAAACACGCGTCCAACTTCCATCATGGATTGGAACCACATGGCCGAATAATGATCATACATACGCTTGCCCACTTGCCGCAAGCATTGTTGATCGCTAAAGTTTACTCTTGATACAGGTGCTGCACGAACAAACACCATTCGATTTTTCAGCAGCTGCTCGAGCTTTTGCATTAGGTAAGACGCTTGGTCAAAAATGCGCTGACGATCTCTTTGCGAGTAACGCTTGCCATAGCGATTGGCAATCCATTCCACTAGAAAAGGTATTTCCTCCGCATTTGGCAGCGAGGCGAGTACATAACATTTGTTCTTGGCCACATGCTGCAGTCCCACCCGCAGTATTTCCCTCATTTGCTTCAGGTTGTTGCAATCGTAGTACTTCAGCCCAAAGTACAGACGATGATTGCGTTTCATTTTATGGCGACGTTCCAAACGCTCGTACTCTTTGATAAACGCCTGAGTGTCTTCTTTGAAGATTTTTTGTGCCACATGTCCGACCATCTCATCAAGTGTATAATTTTGCTCGTAGTCCAAAGTCTTTCTGATTAGCTCTACATCGTTGTCCAACGCTTCAATAAAGGCCATCTTCAGACGCTGCTGCTCATCTTTCAGCCTCTTGTCGTTGGGCGTAACAAAAAGCTTGCGATAGTTAAACTTGTATGGATGCATTGGAGCCGCACCCAGTTCGAAGTACTTTTCATCATTCAGCAGCTTACTTTGGGAACCCCGCTTCAGAAAGTCTACCATGCTTTTGCACTCATTCATGCCTAGTTTCAGTTGAGTGCTCTTTTTAGCGATCTTATTGCTTCTAGAGAATGCGTATTTGGTTTTTGGTTCATCTGTGCAGGTGCGCGCCATTGTTCGCTGGCCTTCGAGCAGCTGTACTTTGATAGAATCATCTGCATCGCCACAACCTCTACAGAAACACCTAGGCTGGTCTTCAGGCTCTACACCATGGCAGGCATCGCCATTGCCGCCTTCAGGGAAGCCTAGATAGACAAAGTCGGGCTGGTAACAACTCTCAGCTTCATCAGCGTATTTGCTGCGTAAGACGAGTTCCTTGTGCGTTGAACTACGCCGCGTCTTCAAGGCCTTTTCATGGAACATAGCTTTAAAGAAATCCGATAACTCTTCCAGTTCCTGCCGAACACGCTTGCGTCTTCGCTGTGAATAAAAAAAAGAGTAACCATTTGTGCGAAATTTAAGGTTAGGTTTGCTTAAAAGTCGTACTATATGGCTTGAACTTTTCAACTAAAGTTAGTCATTCTAAATGTCCAAATGAAATAGTGCGAAAATTCAAACGCGATTATCTTAAGGAAAAGGTAACAAAGAGAGTTTCTTTGCTAAGTAATAGAGTTATGTAGTTATGTAGCGTAGTCTTGCAAAGATTGCTTCAGTTATCATCAGTTATTATTTATCATCTTTCATAAGTTAACATCTGTCAATGTCTATCATCATCTATTAACATCTGTCCATCATCTTTTTCAAAACCAGACGAAGTTCTTACAAACACTGCCACATAGTTTTATAATCTTTTTCTCATAATGTACCTTTTCTTACGCAATCTTGTCAGGGTCTTTGTCCCATATATCTATCTATTTTTGGAAAGCTGGCAATAAGCCAAATTTGTCGGAAATCACTAAATACAAACTAACTTTACAGTAAGCTTCAGAGCCACATTATCTACGTTCCATCTATTCACCTCTTTTGCTGAGCCGCTAACATCTAGCATCTTTTCCAATTCGATATTCTTAATGGCCGCCAAATTGCGATGCAGTGACTCCTCCAATGCTTGTATTTTCTTGTGCGTTTCACAGACAGCCTGAACATCATCCAGACCCAATTTGACCGAACGAAAAGACTTGGAGATGCGCTGCACCTCCTCATTTAGCAGAATACGTGCAATATTTCTACTCTCGTTAAGCTGATATTTGCCAAACCAGCGATATTTTATACCAAAATTATTGTAATCTTTGGGTATTTTCGAAAATATCGCTGATCGCCTAGGATAGTTCGCATTTAGGCACGTGCGCGTGGACTTGGGAAATGGTGGATTTTCAAAATATGGGTATAGTTTTGATTTTGTATTGGGTCGGGCCTCTCGCTTCTTCAAAGCTGGCTGCTTTCTCTCACGCTGTTTTGCCAACTTGGCTGCCTTCGCACGATCCTCCGCCGAAGCATGCGGCAGCGGCAAAATGCGATCCAATTCACACAGCGTGGGATTCAAGTCCAGTATAAAGATAGCACTCAATAGTATTTGTGCATTACTGTCGTAGGCATTGCTATCAAGCTCGCTGGGTTTGTAGCACATTTCCATGAGAAAATACAGAAAAGCCAAATCATTTCCGCGACTCATGTGCTTAACCTGAATCGCTGTTCTCTTTTTTGGCATCGGATATAGACCCAAGCGCATAAGCACCTGCATTACTCTACTTATTCTGTTTGTTCCCATATCACCACGCAGAGCAGCTCCTAAATCCTGGGCAGCGGCTATTTGATTGTCGGACATCAGGCGATACCAGCGTGGCACGCGTTCACTGCTCATGGATCGTGAGTTTCCATTATGCTCCTTTATGTGCTTATAAATAAGCATTACCTGGTTGTCCAGTTCCTCTTGGGTAAGCATTTTCATGATGATCAATTTAATTTACACTCGAAATTTAAAAAAAAAAAAAAAAATGACACTGTGTTTGTGTGATATAAAAGTATAAGGTAGACACAAAATGCTTGGCCTGCTGTGGCCTGGTCCTGGTCACGCATAGATTGCTACAAAGTGACACTTGAGTGCGTGCGCTCAAGTCTTTTGGACTTGGCCAAGTTAAAGACAAATGGTTTGGCGCGCCAAGTTGACACACGCCTTGCTTTATTTGGACAGGACGACTGTCGCCTAGTCTTAGTCGATCTACTCAGTTTACACGCACATAACGCTTCCTTGCGTCCTTGCTGTAAATTGCTTTTGTACCACGGTGTGTGTGTGTGTGTGTGTGGGTGGGTGTGTAAAAGTCGCTTAAGTGTTTCTGCGTGGCTGACTGCCACACTCTATGCGAGGTAAGGCATATGCGTGGCTGGGCCGGATTCGCTTAGGCCGCCAACTTGGCCAACTCTCAACTGTCTAACTGAGATTTTCAGGCCAGTTTGGCGCTAGACTATATCATTAATTTATTAGCAAATCAAATAACCATGTTTGCCCTTCACTCACACGCACACTAACACACACATAGGCACAATTTTCGCAATTTATTTGCTAGATATGCTAACTGCTTAAGTTTTTGTGGAACTTTTTTCTTTGTTTACTTAATTGTTGAGATTGCCTTATAGAGAGCATATTAAGTTTGATCAGATATTTGTAATACAGTTAAACAGACTTCACAGAAACTACAAAGTATAACTTTTTTAGTGTACAGTTAGTTTATTTGCAAACGCAATGTTCAGTTTCAAGATTTTTCTTGCTAAAAACGGCAGCTTCTTTGATAACAATGGAGAAACAAGTACATCTATTTCGGTTTCAGAATTTTGAGGCGTCCAATCATATAAGTCACCCTTTTTAGACAGAGAAAGGCAAATTTGTTTGCCTATACTATATAAAGTATACAAAAGAGGTCCAAAGACACAGCCTTGCGGCGCACCAGCTGTAATACAAGGCATTTTCGTTCGCACATCCTGCACCCCCGCCATAAAGCAACGCCCCTTAAGGTACGAACCCAACAGATTAAGCAGAGCAGCTGAAAGAAGGGTTTTGACCGTGAAGAGCAAAACCATCATGCCAAATGCTTGCATGCAACTCTAAAGAGTTGGCAGAGCTGTAGAGCCTTTTATCAACCTGTTTAGGAGTGATGATGCCCAAACCCCAACTAATGGTCAGGAATAGCACCCCGGACACCCAAAGCAGCCGATACACTATCAAGTAATATTTTATTGAAGCAAACTAATCTGGCGATAAGACGCAACAAGGTTTTCATAGACTTGCAAGCTTCGCCACCATTTTTATTATTGCACACTGATACTGAGAAGTGGTGGATCCGAAACATACCTTTGAAATGAAAAGCAGAAAGAGACCTCGATTGCTTTGAAGGGCCTTAATCATATTGCCGTCACTCCCATCATACCCTGGGGCCTTCTTCTCTTTAAGCCAACTGATCTGAAGGCGCACTTATCGAGTGTAAATGGCTGGATAGATTGTAAGAAAGTTACTTCCTCACGAAGGAGAGCATTAGTGTCAAACACATCACCTGGGTCTGCAAGCACAAAAGACGTGAACCGGGCCTTTCGAACGCCACCGAACCGCCAAAGCGACTGTCTTTTAACACAAAGCGTAGTCGTCCAAAGATTGCACCCATATTCCTTATTCGACTCAGCATTATGGAGTTTATTTGCCAAGTATAAAATTTTAAAGTCAAACAGAGGTCTTCTTAAAACATCAGAAGCACGTCAATCTTGTTGCTAGAGCGCATAAAGCGCGCAAGGATCACTAAACCCAAAACTTTTTGGGTTTGAAGAAGTTGTGTCGAAGCACGGAAAAATCAGCAGCTTCATGGATTTTCTGCATCATCATCAGCTGGATAACTGAGCTCCATGCTCAGATTTACAAGATGCTCCAACCTGTGCTGAAACCTCAGTATAGTAGGTGAACCTTATTTGGAGTAATAAGAGCAATCACACAGAATTCAGCAATCAAAGGAATGTTATTAAAGTTTAGCTCAATTTCCATCAATGCCAAGCCAATACACCGAATACAGGCAAAAACGGCAAAACCCAAAGCTAAGGGTATCATATTCCCAAACGGATAGTAAGTAGAGGCACCTGTAGCTAGGACGTTCAAATTTGAGACTGCTATAGAATTTGTAAGCGCCGTGCCTCATGCAGTAGCCTCATGCAGTAGCCTTAGTTGTTAAACGAGTCTTCAACACAAAGAATTTGGGTCCAAGCTCGTTGAAGCGATACTCATAGTCGATAACACTCAAGGCAAAACCAGACGACTTTTCCCCAATCTCTGAAAGCCTTCACAGGATATTGAATTTAAGCAACAATAGCTGCCACTTCATACTGGATAATGAACAGAGAGGCAGATTTACCAAAACCCAACTTCTGAGAAAATTGCCTGTGAAGTATAGTTTATATGAAAAATCTAAAGTTAAGTCGCATTGGCGAGAATTTAAAGGAGTATATAAAATATGTATGAGGTTATCTAGGTATCTTGTATACAAATAGGCTAAGGAACATTTTTGGACCCCTTTTTCACCAACTATATGACAACAAATATGGGTGAAACTTATATCATTTTGTAAGGAATTTCCATTTGAAGTGCAGAATATAAGTTTTATTCATATATTTTATCAAATCACAGGTAAAATTAAAAAAAAAAAAAAATGTGTAGATGTCTTCACGTGTATTGGTTACCGATCACGGACGTTTTCTCTGTTGCTATTGGCATTACTCTCACAAAAGCAGTGAGCGAGTGTGTTTTAAATCCGCACAACTTGAAGTGAATTTAAATGGTTTGAAACAATCGATTTCATTGTTTCTTTTGTACATACTTTTTGACACCATAACACTCTTCTCCTACTAGAAGCTCCACGACAATTGCTAGCCAATAACGGTATGGCTATGGATGGCATATTAATCGATTGTTAGCTCTGTTTCAAGGCACTTTTGGCTGGCAATTGCCGTGCAGCTATTAGGGGAACCACAACTAAAGTACCAAATAAGTTAGAGTATGCAAAATTCACCACTTGAAAGTTTGCCTAATACTTTCACGTTCTTATTATTGTTCTTGTGGCACGCACACACATGTGCCCCATCTTTTGTGTGCTTTGTCAGTTAGCTGATGTTGTTTGACACGCTTGTTGTTATTGTAGTGGCTGTTGTTGTTGTTTTTACTGTTACTGTTGAGTCCTCTGTTAACTTTACAATTAGCAATGCGAACTTTAAAGGATGTTGAACAGATCTAGATGAAAATGCATTTAACTTGTGTGTTTTTGTACATATGTTGTAGTTTGTTGTTTCTGTTGTTGTTGTGGTTTTGATATGGATATGCTTGTTATTTATGACTTTCCACTGTCAATTAAATTTCCCTGGAAAACTGTCAGCTTGTTGGTTATGGGCTTAACTAGCATCCAGATCTATTTCAGTCACAGGTCTCTTGATGGTCTAAATGATTTATGCGTTGCTCCGCTGACAGTTTTGTTCAACGTTTGCATGTATGTACATATGTGTTTATGCATATGAGTGTGTGTGTGTGTGTGTGTGCGTGTGTGTGTGTGTGTGTGTGTGTGTATGTGTGCGCGTGTGTGTGTGCGTGTGTAAGCCTTTGTCCCGCCTCTATTTAGTCGTAGGTTCTTGTTTTCCCCAGCTTTCACTTTTGCAGCTTTTGTGGTTTTTCTTTGATTCTTTCTCTTCTTTTGCTTTTAGCTCTTGGTTGACACGTGTCCAGCGCCTGCAGAGTTCTTTATGTTAATGACCCAAGAGCAACTTCCTTCATTTGTTGTTGTTGTCAGCTCGTGCGCTGATGGTCCAATTGTCAGCTGCCTTTTGTTGTTGCTGTTTTTTTTGCCCACAATGATACAAAATGTCCGATTATAATAAATATGCTGAAACTTATCGGCGCACGCATAAATCAAGGAAATTAAAGTTATCTTTTTTTAACTAAAAAAGGTAACTCACCTTTTATTCGCATTAATTTGCATCAAATTATATCACAGTTTGTGACAGTTTCAACAGTTAAAAGGCAGCTTAAAGACCTACAAAATTTGCTTTAAATGCCGAAAATTAAAAGTATTGGTTAAAAGTCCATATTTCGTGCTCTATATTATATTGCTCATACGCCGCGTTGGCTGCTTGACTGGCAAAGCGGCATATGACGCAATGCTCTTAATCACGTTAAGAGAATATATTGAGGCGCCAAATTGTAAGATAAGAACAAATCAACAAACAAATATAGTACCAATAAATAATAACTGATTAATATCAAAAAGAATATATATTTAAAGAGATATTATATGGAGTCACCCAGATCTTTATAAATCAAACTTGACAACGAATTTTAGCTCAATTCAAGGTCAGTAATTCACGCATACCTTACGAACCTTACTTTCGGTCAGAATAAATTGTGACTCCAGTTGAATGTAATTACATTTTTTGAATGTCCTTCAGACAATTGTGGTCTACCTTTAACTTACTTGATTGTAAATAATAAGGCAAGGAAGACAATACATTTTTTTTTCAAAATTATGGCTTGTTTTGTCACAGTGAATCGAAATCACATGAGCGAATTGGAAGAATTAAAATTCGGACTTCTTCATAGATGTTCTTCTTTATAGATGTTCCCTAGGGTACAAAGTCCATATAAAGATGAAAAACAAAAACTTCGAAAGGGTTAACTTCTTGGCTGTTTCTTGAGTCGGAGTAAACATCTACTTATGTATGTTAAACTAAGATCAGTTCGCTTATTCTATATGATAGAAAAAACCTCAGATCAGCTACATTCTATTTGGTAAATTATAAGTTGAAAATTTTTTAGAGACAAGAGAATAGCTAGCTAGAATAGAGTTTTATGCAGACACAGCATACCTTTGACAAAAGGAAGTGGAATTTTGCTACTTCTCATCTTAGTGAGGCCTTTGTGCAAATGATGACTGGTCATTTGAATCATCTATTAGGTAATAATGATGTTCGTAATGATGCAAAGTTTTATCTTTGGCGGTGGACTAAATGTATTAAGAGGCAGCCAGTTCCACAAACTCCTCTGATAACAGACAATGAGCATGGCGACGCACCTTGAGTCGAGATTTAAGCCTTTAAACTTAGTTTCATCTTCTTATATGTTGAAGACGCGTTATATAAACGATCGGCCAAGTATTCCTGGAATATACATTGTTCTGTTTACTGCTGGAATAAGGTTAGTATAGGTTACTCCGCTATGCTTTCGGCTGAACACCACTTCTGCTCATGTCCAGTTCTGGGCAGACGCAGGGTCAAATATCTAGGCAGCTGCATATGACTTTAATAGTATATGGGATCTGTCTGATCGCACATTTTATCTCTTCATCTGGATGGTCTTTCCTTTGATGATGTTTGCTCAGGAACAGGGAAGGATTGTGTGGATTCCACGGTGTCACAATGGGCCGTAATATGGCCTAAGTGTGTCAGACAAGTACCTGACAGCCGTCTTAACCTTACCGAGACATTGTTGATCGACTCACGTTAAGCGAGTTTTACGAAAAACGAAAAAATATCAATTATTACTTTTCCATCGAAATGCAAATATTGAGTCATCCAATGCGTTCTGCATTCAGCTATCATTTGTGCAATATTTCAGCCTGTCAAATTAAAGTCCTCAGGTGCTCAAACAGCACCTTCATTTTTATATCACTTTTTTAAGCCAATAATTTCCAATAGTAAGCTTTAGTTTATCACACAATTTCAAGCGCCCTAAGCGAATTTCTTAAAAAAAAATTCAATATTACTTTTGGGCAGGTCCCTCAAAAAACTACAATATCCGCTTTTGTGCAGTGTGCTCAAAGTTTTTAACCACATTTTATGCATTTAAAATGGTAAAAAATAAATCAAGAAAAACCTTGCCCACATACTGGCGCATTTTTAATTAAAACCTGTAGAGAAAATTGCAATTTTTCCATGAAAATCATATCAGTTTATCAGGCCACAAAAAAATGCCCAGTACACAGACTCAACAAACACACACACACACGTGGACACGCCCACACACATTAATGCAATACATGCACATGACATTAACCGCTTTAGTCGTCTGTCACCGGCATTTCACACACAACAGTTGAATCAAATGTTATATGGAGCCGAAAATCGATAGAACCACTGAACCACCTTATACCATAATTTACCAACACTGGCATCAATTTGATTCACTTTTTTTATGCTATATAATCTAGTTTTTCGGTTCATTGTACTTTTTGTTTTTACGTATTAACAGAAGAAGAGAAGATTTTCTCGAGGAAAATCGTAAGACGCTAATTAACAGTGTGTCCAGCTTCAATCGGGTTTCCTGAACCAGCTTGGAGCTCATTCAACCTGGCTGCAACCGCGCTTTTTGTAGCCTGACTGTCCTTTAGTATTCCTATTCCGATAATTCCTGTTTGGGTTCATAAATGCCTATGGTGCAGACTTCAGCTTGCAAGACGCTGGTATGAACGCACATAGCTTCTGACAAGTGAGTCCGCAGTCCCGCGACTCCCAGTATTGTGCCTTGATTTATCAAAGATCCGTCCGTGAACCAGCTAGGGTGTGCCGTTCCAATGGATGTATCTTTCTAGCGCTGTCCAAGCTCATTTGTTGTTTATAGTAATACTAAAATTTCGTTTTAAATGGTACTCACTGGCCATTTTATCACTGGGTTGTGGAAGCAATGAAGCCAGCGTCAAGGGCTCTGATTAGGTGGTACCTGCCATTACCTTCCACTGACATCCTTAATAAGCTTTCCATCATTTGAAGCTCAATACCTATATGGAATGGTGTTAAATCTATTAGAACTTTCAATGACATTCATTGCTCCTGTCGTGCATAAACAGGCCAGCCTCTAAGATCGTTCTTGACGGAAGTCACATTCACTCTTGTTCCCCAGGTAATTCGTAAGGCTGTTTTTAAGAAACAGCTCAGTCCATACAAAAAAAACTGCCAACTATACACTGTGTGCCATTATCCTTCAGGCAATCAAAGAAACTTATACAAGAGTCTGGATTGTCTCCGACGGATCGGAAGTCTATATGTTTTCACAGCTACTACTGCACAAAGCATCAAAAATAATAAGGCGCTCGGACCCAACGGAATAACTAATGAAGTGCTAAAAAAACTTGGTCCCAAATCTTTTTGCTGACGTATTTACAAACTGCATCAATGTGTGGTATTATTTTCACGGTGGAAGATTCAGCAACTGGCCATGCCTCCGAGACCAGGAAGACCACCTGATGATCCTACGACGTACAGGCTCATCTGTCTTCTCGATACTGGGGCTATTCAACACGGTGGCGACCTCTCAAGTAAGCAGTGTAGCTACAGAAAGTCTCGCTCTCCCTTAGATGTCCTCTTATTAATGTTTACCACAACATTACAATTCCTGGCTTCCGCAGAACGCAGATCAGTTTAAGTACAAGGTTACAGGATGGGTGCCACATGGTACAATGCTGGGTCTCTTGCTCTGGAATTCCATGAATGATGGTATCCTGAGGTTAGAAATGCCAACTAACGCTCAACTGATAGTATTCGCAGACGATGTGGTCGTCCTGCTGCTGGGTAAGGAGCTTCATCGCGGGGATAGTTCCCATCGACTTGCTAGTCACTGAATCAAGCGAGCTTTATAACTTCTCCTTGCCAGGAGAAAAGACGTGCACGTGAACAAAGCCTATTTAAATGACAGCAGAAATGGAGCTTGTCCGTCAATGGGCGCTGGACATTGAACGAAAGCCAGTGGATTAAAAGGCTTCAGAGCGATATCAATTTTTAACTCTTGTAGATCCTCAGTGGACATCGATGCTTTCAGAAATACTTATACAGATTTGCCCACATTGGCGAGCCAAATGTGCCCAGCTTTGTGTCCACCCATTAATGGTGGAGCGCGAGAGCTCCGGGAATGTGATCACAGCGCTTGCCATGTCGGAGATGTCGAGCCTGCGGGATACCATGCGAGCTGGAAGAGGCCTTATAGTGGCATGATAACACCCAGCCTTGCGAAGCTATAATTAGGAGCAGTTCCACAAGGCTAGTTTAGCATAGATACAAAAAAAACAGCTACTACTGGTTAAGGGAGTTTGCTGCACTAATAAGTTGACTAGGATTGGGTGGCGTTTGACTTCGGTAACTGAAAGGACAAGTTTGTCCTTTAAAATTTGCCTTCCTTAACACATTCTGGCAAACACCAGATAAGCGGCTGCTGCTAGAGTTGAATAACTGGCTGATAAACCAATGGTGAAGCTGCTCAGTGGAACTCTATGCAATTGATTTCCTTCTGAGGACGACCTTTAGCTTAACTAGCTTTCGCTTCAGTTTATTATTGAAATGATTTCATTGAGTTCTACTGAACATTGTATATTATCATTTATGTGACATTTGAACAAAATCTGGCTAAAAAACCAAATGTTTATTTTTGTTGCTTAAAGCCATGCTTAGTTAAAGTCCATTGAAGTTTGTTAGCAGGCTCAGTATCGGTTGCTGCTTAAACCAAAGCTTTAACTTTGATAAATTTATCTAAAATTCGTTTGATTTTAATAGTTAATTTTCATAAACAAGTCAGCTATATCAGAGAGTAAGAGAACACTCATATTTGGTGCTTTGGGAGTTTGTGGCAAGCGCAACACTTTGCGTTTTCGTTGGGTCTATGCAACATACAGAAGTCCATTCAGGCTTAGTGGGTTGCATTAAAGTGGTTTGTGGTTAGTTGTTGTTGCAGTAGCTGTTATTCCCAGAATGTGGTAAATTAAGCTAGTAAACTTCGACAAAGTGCAGGATATCCTGCAACTTCCTTTACCACAGGTAATTAAGTAGATCCAATACGCAGAGCAGAGTGACAGAGAGAAAGCATGAGCGAGAGCGTGAGAGTGGAAACCGTTGAAGGCACTATTGTTCAATTTGGCAACGTCTTTGTGGCTTTTGTAGGTATATTTTAGTATTTCAACTAATTAGTTGCACACACACACAAAGGTACAGCCACACATTGTTAAATTAAATGGTGTTTTTGTTTTTGTTGCATAAAGCGAAATCTGCTAAACTAAGCATAAAACAGCCTATACCTATACCGCTTTTGTTGCCATGTTATAAAATTAGTGTATGGCAACCCTTTAGAAATGTAAAAGGATTTCACTTTAATACACCTTGGCATAAACGGCCTGCAGCAGCAACAGGTACGATAAGACCCTTGCTTAAAGGTTGTGTTTGCCCCAAAAATGCTCGAATGCGCCAACAAAGGGCTTACACCTTTTCTTTCAGAAGCTGTTTGTTGAACTAAATTAAAAGTAAATGAAATAACGTTCAACTGACTAATCTGCCGTAGTATCTTCTTCTTCTTCTTGTACGTCAACTGCCCTCTAACGTAGCTTTTGTTCGGCCCAACAAAAGGATACCCGGCAAACTCGATTAAGCAGGCAACGAAAAAAAAACAGCAGCTGTCCCTGGGGCCAGTTAGCATTCACGTAATACTCACACACACACAGTCATGGACTCTGGCCTTAATTTTCAAACTGCCACGCCTACAACACACTCTCAGCTGCCTTTCTTGATGTAGTAGTAACTATAAGATAGTGTGCTGGAAATTGAAATGGCCGGCACGTAAATTTCAAATTAGGTGTTGCTTTTGCTTTGAAGCATCTATTTCGACCATCATCTATCAGTTAGTAACAGTTTGTATGCTATTACACTATTAAAGTTGATTTAAGCCCATGACTGTGCGCCAGCAGTGTTGCCACAGCAACAAACACAACAGAAAAAAATGTTTAATGATCTGCTTTGGCAACACTTTGAAAAACTATAAAGCTCAATTAATAACAATTTGACCAAAAAGTTTGTCCATCTAACAAGCAAACTTTACAACATTGTTGTTGTCGTTGTTGTTGTTGTTGTTGCGGTTGCTGCTTTTTATTACAGTTACTTTAGCTGATAGTGTGTTTGCAGCTGCTGTTGCTACTGCAGCCTGCTTATGACATAAAGTTCAAAACCGCCCAACTCATGAAATTTCATGTTTTTTTATCTGCCAGCCTTTGACTTCGATTTACCTTTTTTTTACGATACCATTGGGAGCCATGAGCCCCAACACACAAAAAAAAGAAAGAAACGTAAAAGCCAAAAACTTTTGCAACAAAAACCTTGGTCATAACAAAAGCCACGTCTATGTGTGTGTGTGTGTGGTGTGTGTGTGTGTGTGTGTGTGTGTGTGTGTGTGTGTGTGTGTGTGTGTGTGTGTGTAAGGACCTGATGACCTCGCTGCAGCTGTGATTGTCAGTATGTGTGTGAGAAGTTTCATTAAAGGAGCTGCGCGCGCTTTTTCATATTTATAGCAAATTTCAGAATTGGACTCTATTACTCGCTAGGCACATTTGGGTATGTTCCCAATTTCGATTTCGTCTGATCTTATCGCTCAGTGCGGCAACTCTGGCTGCGCTGCATGAATATGCAGCATCTTTGAAGCTTTGGACTGGAGCGGCCGTATATCGTTGCAAAAGGAAATATATTACTATACTAGCTGGCCAACAAACTTCGTTTTACCTCTCTCAATGTTTCTTCTTCTGGGTCGTCTGCAAATTTCAGAATAAACTTAATCAAAATCATGAATTGTAAATATGTTAATATGCTAGCCTACTATATAAATATATATGTTACGTCACTTAAGAATATTGCTGATCCTGACCTACTTGACACAAACTGAAGAGAAACCTTTCTGTAGACGAAACAAATACATGGTCCAAAATTGAAGTAATTCGGTTCAGTTGTTCTCGAGTTTTACTAACGCAAATATCTGTATTAAATAAAAATTTTATTTATTTTTCCCCTCTGCTATCCTACTCGATTCTCACACTTGGTAAAGGAAAAAAATAAATAAATAAAACACACAGAATAAGAAAATAAACTACGTCAAAAAGAAGAAGTGAGAAAAGACTAAATCACGGCGTCGAAGAGAAAATGTATTTATTGAAAAAGACGGAAGAGAAAAGCCTGCCTAACTTTCAGAAGCATGGGGACTGGTAAGCGATGCGAGCAGGCAGTTGCATTAAACAATAATAATAGGATAAATTTAATCGCTATCAACGTTTTCACTGAACGAGTCCTTAAATTCATTTAGTAAATTTTTATGATTTCGTTAAAAAGGTAGAGAGTGGGAAGCGGTTAGACCTAATTTTCTTTTAATATTTTTAAGAGTAAGATTAACATAAAGGCGAAAACGATATTCCAGAGATTTCTAAGCATTGGCTGGAAACACCAATTGCCGCATTTCTGCTTATGTTCTTCTTCCTGCTTTCTTCTTCTTCCTTTTACGTACACTCCATTCATAAAAAATGTATACTTTTTTGTTTTCTTTTGTTTTTCAGTGGTAACGTCACTGTCAAAGTTACTTTTAGTGTGCTCATCCGGGCCCGGGATGCTATCCTTCTCGTCATCCTGAAATGAAGTGCACATCGCACAGCAGTAATCATATTTATTTTTAATACCAGGACTCACGCGTTTCTTCTGCTTTGTATCCATATCAGTTATGACCAAAGTCCTTTGCCACTTCACCCTATATCAATATGTCGCCCGGCATGGAAAACCCTAAACTTTGTAAAACTGTGTATTTAATCAAAAATTGGAATGAATTTAGAAATGAAACTCATTTTATATATTTTGTTTTTTTAGTAAGCTTCGTTATCTCAATCAACACTATGTATATATATTTTTTCCTCTCTAAATTTATTATATCAAATTAATGGCAGTCTATTGAGCTGATTATAAATGGACGTACAAGACTTAGAACTGAGAGCTGAGTGAATTACGTGTAACTTGAGCACGAAGCGTGGCAGATCTCCTAATATAAGACGATGGTGCCGCTGGAATCTGAGGTTGTCATTATTGAACATGCGATTGTCCATTACGGTACGAGAGACATTTCGCTTCACTGTTTCGCAATTAAGTAATAAGTAAACGAATTTAAGGCTTCCTGGCGTGCCTGATGAACAGCGTCACGGACGAGAGCAGCAGCAGCCGTGAGACTAGCAGCATTGTGGCCGTAACAATTTTTTAGCACTTCCGGCAGTACATGTGTTTTTCGTAATTGGGTCGTTGACCGTCTCCATGGAACTCCTTTGGTTTATATTCTGGATACACAGGCACTGTAAAGACAACTGAATTCGTTGTGAAGCCTGCATCGCTAAAAAGATGTCGTTTGAAGAAGTCGGACACCAGTGTTGGACGTCCTATGCATTTGCGGTGGTTTTTACTTACGTCTTTGGCAACGGAAGTTGGTAGCGCTGCTTTTCCTCATATAAACAATAGACGCTGCTGTGCGTTCACGTTCACGCTCGACTGTTTCGTCCCGTTTACCGGCGTGCTGACGCTGCTCAGAATATACCGGATCGGCTGAGCCTTTAGAACTTGCGGTCTCAGTTTGTGGACGCACCACTTTGTCAAATCCATGACCACTGACCATAATGTTATCAAGATTCTTTATCTGCGGCAGTATACGTAAAACACTAGTAAAATAGCTATTGCCCGCGGCGTACGAACAGGGATTTCCATCCAACTATAATGATGTGAGTTTCGGACAATTTTTCAAATAGTGAAGCCCTTTAAAATCAGCTATTTCATTCAAAGTTTTTTAGTAAAAAAGTTTTTGTGTAAAACGGAAAACGTAATAAGTTTTAAATAAAATCAGCTCATACAGGAACGATGTTTTTATATCTTGGTGGTAGAAATTAAGCAATTCCAAAGTTTGCTGCCCCCGTTTTTGCCGTTCTAGGCAAGAGAGAGAGAGAGAGCCTGCACACAAGATTATACTATATACATATTATTATATTATATATCTTTTAGAAGTAACTTGATTAATGAAATCGATATAGACCAATGATAATAGGATAAGTGGCGATATATTGGCTCGTATCATATACAGAATTTGGTTCTAAAAAGTTAAAAGTGTTTTTCTTTGACGCACTCTCTCAAAAACTTATTCTTTCCCAAACTGTACACTTCCAAACTATTCTTCTGCACACACAAAAACAAGCATGCAAACTTCTTGAACATGAAGGGGAAAGAGAAGAAAAAGAAAGAGAGGAAAATAAAGTATAAGAAAAAGACGAAGAAGAAGAAGAAGAAGGGGACGAAGAAAAGAAAAAGAAAAAGGAGAAGGAAGAGCAAAAGGAAAAAGAAGAAGAAGAAGAGGAAGAGAAAGTTAAGGAGAAAGAGGACGAAGAAGAAGAAGTGGAAAGGACGCAGAAGAAGAAGAAGAAGAAGAGAAAAAGAAAAGGTAAGAGGAAGAGTTGGGGAAAGAGGAAGAAGAAGATGAAAGGTAAGAGGCAGGGAAAGCGGAAGAGGAAGAGTAACGGGAAGAGAAAGAGGAAGGGGAAGAAAAATAAGAGGAAGAAGCAAAAGAAAAAGAAGAAAATCAGGGAGGGAGACGGGAACGGGAAAAAAATATGTTCTACCTCGAGAGGAGCAGTATTGAACTTCTCCAAGGTGGATTCTCGTTGTTCTCGATAACCTTGCAACTTAGGAGTGTAAAATTCCTTGAATTTTTTTCGAAAATCTCGCCTGAACACTAGAGACTAATTCTCCTCCTAAATTCAGGCATTTCATCAAAAAAGTAAAGCTTTTAGGTTTCGAAATTGGGAACGCGCCTAAGCAGGGTCAAGCAAGATGCACGTATAAAGGAGATTGAGTATGCGAGGTAGGCGCTAAAGGATTCCCTATACGTTTAAATTAATGGTGTTAGTACACACAGACACAAACACACCGACTCTAATGTACACTCACACACATTTACACTCTTTGTAGTTGGCTTCATTTGAAATTCAAGTAGCGCCTTCCGCTGGCTTCCTAAGTTTGTTGCCGGTTTTGTGTTTTAAGTTTGCTTTGTTTGTTTTGTTTAGCATTTTGGCAGCCATTGTTGTAGTTGTCGCTTTTGTTGTTGTTGTTGTTGTTGTTGCAACAGTCGGCTTTGCTTTTGGCTCCTACTTACTTACACTTTTGTTCGAGTCATGCCGCCAGACGCCATGTTGCAACTCAAGTGCTCCCGCATTTCCACACATGCTGCATTTTGTACACATTAGCTCGAAGACCCTCGGTACTAGCAACCTAACCCAAATCTGGATGTGTTCTGCAGAGTCACGTCGCTGCAATTTCTTAGATTCCAATTGCACACAAACACAATAACAGAGAACACACACTCTAAACAATGCATTACATTTTGTTTTTATAATTTGCTCGAACCAAATTCGGTTATTTCGTAAACAATGGTATTGGTAATGAGGTTAGGGTTCTGCTCTGAAATCTAGTAGAACGTTATTATGGCAAAAAATCAATAATCGGTAATTTATTTCATACAATTAATGTCATTTCATTTGCAATTCATTTTAATGCTCTTCACTTGCCGAGCAGTATTATGAGCTTGCCAAGAAGTTTGTAACTCATTAAAGAAGTCATCGTAGATATAAAAGAATGTAGTTTTTTTGCAAGGACTTATCTATTCGGCTTACCAGACTGAATGAACTAACTTTTTCTTTCGTCTTGTAAATCAGATAAATAACGTTTACTTACACAGGTACTCACGTTATGTTAACCATAACTTGACAAGAAAGTTCTAACTAAATGTGCGTCATCTTCAATTCTTAGAAAATACTTTCCTAGAATCTTATGTCCAAATCTAGTTGCTTAACATTGGAGCTTGAAACAAACATCTGAAGAGTATTCAAATTCCGACTTAACGAACTCATTTTTCTACTATCTTTTTTTCCCATGGTCAACTCTCCAATTCCAATGCATAATTACACACTGATGAATTGAATTATTCATTCGACAATAATTATATGCATGTTATTTTTTAGGTTTCTACCTTTTGATTCAATTTGTTTTTCAATTAAATATAATTTTATATTTATCATATTCCTTTAATTGTTGGCTTTTGTAATCATTAAACGTCAGAGAGCATAGATTTTTTCTATGATTTAATAAAAACAATGTTACATAAAATTATGAACTATGAGCTTAACATAATTTAGAACAAAATTGGATAGATTTAATAATGATAATTTTTAAACTTTGAAGTGAGATATTTTTGGGTTCTGAGTTGTTTACGATGTGCGGCTGACTAGCTTTAACGCTTTTGACTTAAATATATAATGTTTGAACTCAAACTGTCACAAACTTCTCAACATCTGAATTATTGGCACTTATTCAACTTTTGCGGAGTGTTTCTGTGAGATGCGGTAGTCTCTGTTTAGAATAAATAAATAGTCGATTAATCTTCAAGGTAAACATCTTCCAGGTAGCGAACACGGTTTCTTTATAGCGTAGCGCAATTTCAGCATTATTTGAAATAATAAATAATTTTAAACTACCTCGCAGGAGATATGTGCTTTCTAAGTATGCAGACACTTGGCCATCTGGGATACTTTTCTAGTAACTCTCGTTACTATTCTTAAATAAGCGTTTTAAAGAGGAATTATTAGAATAAGAACGGAGTCTACGCAATTTGTAGCACAAGATTTCTCTAATTGACGAATGATGCTTTGGCGTCATCTGTATCCATTACTGATGAATTGATCTAGTCTTTGTATGTATTCTGCATTAAATTGACTGCACGGAAAAAAATCATTCATCTTAATAAACAGATTTTCAGCCCGTACATATGTTTGCTCAATGACTTATATAGGTAGTTCTTCTTTAATGTTTTTTTTCATATATAATATTCAATAATATAGCTTAATCCATAAGAAGAAGACACATACAACAGTACCTTTGTTTCATTACAAAAATGAAAGCACACTTGAAAAAGTGATTTTGATATCAGTCACGAGTATACGAACAAGTGATAAACTCCACATGAAGAGGCCGCATTCAAAACTAGGAACCATCCTGAATAATACGTGTCAATTACTGAATGTGACACAATCGTCACGGTTGGCCCTCGCACATGGAGCTCAATCTAGAAAGCACGAAGGAGCAGATATCATTTTTCTCCTCCAGGCATAACCTTAGGCTTCGGAGTCTATACCTGACATGAGGTTCCAGTAAGAAAGCTAATTCAAAGGAATTTGCACCCTTGAAGTACTCGCAATTTTGGCCCTGCCATTGACCTAATTCTATCGGCAAACTTTAACAAAAGACTCAAATTATTTTACAGGATAATCATAACTTTCTGATTATAAGGGAACTTGAGTTAGTCCAAAATAAATAACTATGCTATTAAAAAAAATGTTTTGAATATCCCAGAAAGAATTTCTGTATCAAAAACCGTCATAGACGTGTACTGGAGGGCTTCGCTACCTGCTCGCTAGATAATATTCTTCTTCCCGTTCTCCGTCGCATTCCTTTTCCCCTTCCCGTTCCTATCCTCAGTCCACCTCCTACTCCTTCTCTCCTTCTACTTTTACCTCTACTTCTACTTTTACTATTATTTCTACTTCTACCTCTACTTCTACCTCTACTTCTATTTCTACTATTACTTCTACTTCCACTTCTATATCTACATCTACACCTACATCTACATTTATATCTACATCTACATCTACATCGCCATCTACATCTACATCTATATCTACATCTACATCTACATCTACATCTACATCTACATCTACATCTACATCTACATCTACATCTACATCTACATCTACATCTACATCTACATCTACATCTACATCTACATCTACATCTACATCTACATCTACATCTACATCTACATCTACATCTACATATACATCTACATCTACATCTACATCTACATCTACATCTACATCTACATCTACATCTACATCTACATCTACATCTACATCTACATCTACATCTACATCTACAACTACATCTACATCTACATCTACATCTACATCTACATCTACATCTACATCTACATCTACATCTACATCTACATCTACATCTACATCTACATCTACATCTACATCTACATCTACATCTACATCTACATCTACATCTACATCTACATCTACATCTACATCTACATCTACATCTACATCTACATCTACATCAACATCAACATCAACATCTACATCTACATCTACATCTACATCTACATCTACATCAACATCTACATCTACATCTACATCTACATCTACATCTACATCTACAACTACAACTACATCTACATCTACTTCTACTTCTACTTCTACTTCTACTTCTACTTCTACTTCTACTTCTACTTCTACTTCTACTTCTACTTCTACTTCTACTTCTACTTCTACTTCTACTTCTACTTCTACTTCTACTTCTGCTTCTGCTTCTGCTTCTACTGCTACTTCTACTTCTTCGGCTTCTTCTCCTACTCTTTCTGCTTCCATTCCTTTTCCTAATCCTCCTTCTCTTCCTTCTACTACTCCACCTGTTTGGTTTCCAGTGCTCTTAAGTACATCTGCGGATATTGGTGCCAGTAACTAGTATTTTTGTTCACCAAAATCAAATTTTTCTCAAAATTTTGTTCGTTAAAAACCTTTATTTTTCCAATAGCTATAAAGCTCACTAAAACGTGAAGCAGCCTGAATATAAATGTACCTATGTAAATATGCGCACTCTTATACCCAGAGTTATAAGTTCTTCTTATATTTTGGGTCGCGACTTACTCTGTCGTGCTCTCATTAAACAGTCTTGTTACGAGCATCACTTGAACTACATGCAGAAGTTCGTTATGAAGCTATCAAACCACTTACTCGAAGATGTAAACAATTTCCCAAATGATCTGCAAATATGTTTACATAAGTTAACATTTCCATTACAAAACAGTTCAAAGTGTTTTTTTTTGTAGGCTTCAATTTGGGTTTGGGTTTGGGTTCCGGCTATTTGTAGTCTTTATTATGATACAACAAAAAGCATTTAAAGCGCAAATATTTGAGCTGTGCACTTTTTAAAATTAACTTGGAGAGTTTCTTTGCTTGTTCTTTATTATTTGCTGTTGTTTTTGTTTTTTGTTAATCTTTTTTGTATTGTGCCGGCACGCAGACAAATGCTTTTAAAAGTAACATTTTGCCAAAGGACATGTGTCCTTTTTTCGTTTTATTTTTCTTTTGCTCGGATTTCAACATGCTTGACGTCAAGTTGATGGAGTCTGACGGGGATTGGGACTGGAATAGGTACTGGAATGCTGTGCCTGTGTGGACCTGGGACTGTCCAACATTTCTGCACAACTTATGTGGCAACATGTGTATCCGTTTGTTTGATGCTGCCTTAAAGCAGGCCCGTCTGTCACTTCGTGCCCCAAAAACTTTGGCTAAATTTGCAGTTACAACACGACGGCCACATCTTGTGTGCAACTGGAAACGCATTAAAAACAATCTGAGCAAAATTTCTTAGCTGTCAAGGTTTGCGTTTTGCATTTGCCAAAGAACAAGCGGCAAATATCACGTATACGCAGTCTGCCAGCTGCTAAAATAAACAATGCAGCGCACATACTCGCTTCGACTGTGTGTGTGTGTGTGTGTGTGGTGTGTGTGTGTGTGTGTGTGTGTGTGTGTGAGTGTGTGTGTGTGTGTGTGTGTCAGTGTGTGTGTCAGTGAGTATGCCATTTCATGCATGTCTCGCTAACGAACTTGTGACCTTTTTTTATTTATATTTTTTTCCTTTAAAGCGCCGACGCCTGCAGTTTAACAAGCATTTCCGCTGTTGAAGGAGCCGACTAAAGGCGTGTGTGTGTGTGTGTGTGAGTGTGTGTGTGTGTGTGTGTGTGTGTCTGTGTGTGTGTGTGTCTGTGTGTGTGTGTGTGTCTGTGAGTGAGAAGACGTGCATTGTGTGTGGTTGTGGGCGCCATTGGCACTTCACGGCTGTTAAACACCGAGCTCAAAAAAATAGTCCAGTGACTCGATGTACTCGGCGCATTCTTTCAACTGTCACCTATTTGCCAGGCATACTTTCCTTTGCCATTTTGCAGCTGCCTCTTCAACTGACTGCAGACCACGACATGCAACGTACCTTTGTGTAACTGTATGGGATTCCGTCTGTGAGTACGGTTGTGTCTGTGAATTGGTGTATGGCATTCTTTGCCTTTAAGTTGCCAACACGCCGCTCGGTTTGCTCTGCATGACGTTTTGGTATTCACTTCATTTCTAAAGGGCAAGAGTAAGTTTTTAGATACAAATGAAGATGCGGCAAAGCTTGCCTATGCACGACTAGAAGTTTTAGTACTTTAAGAACCATTGAAAGAGAGATACTAGGACTTCGCACAGGTATCAGAAGTTCATATATTGTTGCAAACACTAGTTTTTTAAGAGAAAAAAAAAAAATGGTGTCTAAAATTATAAATGGCGCTATATAACCAGTTCAAAGAAGCTAAAGAAAAGATTTCGTAAGTTTTAAACCTGACAACTCCTTATATATCTCCTGCTGTGGTTCTTAACTATAGGCCATAACCATCATCGGGTTATGAGTAGTATTTAGTATTTACAAAGCAGGAATTCTGTGACTTTTTGTGATAAGATAGTTAGGATCTTAGGATTATGGGTTGTTTGCATGTGTATGTCTTCCTTGACATTTTAAGGATGCCTTTGACCGGGCCAATATAGAACATTTATTTGTAATTTGCTTGGACAACTGGAACAAGGCGAGGCTTTTGCCTCAGTCAAACACTTTTCACTTATTTATTAAGTGGTAAAGAATATCCCACTTTCCCCATCTAAGTCCCTAATCGCACAAATGACGACCTTGTTGCAGATGTGGCCCCTCGTAGTGTAGCGTTGTCTCCTCGTGCCGTATGTGATATCCTTTATTGTGGTGATGGCTCCGCGTGGCGGTTGATCCTCGTCGTGGTAGTCGTTGTTGTTTTTGCTGCTGCCTATGTAACTGCACCGTGACGATGTTTTCCCGTCGATACGTCAGTCCCATTTTAAGCTCCGTCGTAGACTGTCCCGATTGCCTGCTACCCTCGATCGGCTCAGAATTTCCACTACGCTGGGCGCCTATGGTGTTGGGTGAGCGCAATTGGCGTTTGTCTTGAGTTTAGAACCAGTGCCAACCAGGGATGGGTGCTGTATTAACTTAATTAAATGGCACCATTGCCCTAGGCTAAACAAAATAAACTGTGTCTGGCTTCGTGCCCTTACGCTTAGCTTTTATTACTAACTTACTTCTTACCATCGAAATTGATAGTCTAGAGAACCCGTAGTATATATCAAGCCTTATAGGCTCACAGGGTTTTTAGCTTGATGAGCACACGAATCTAACTTTTCCATTTTGATCAGAATTCACGAGCTTGTTTGCTTTAGAACTATAGCAATAATACACAAAGGATACGGATAAACAAACAGAAACAAACTTTACCAAGATTGAAGTGATGCTAGAATTTTTCAGAAATTTCAACACAATTACGACTTAAGCAAAGCTTTTTGCAGTCGTTTGTAGCTACGTAGTATGAGTATTACTTAGTTAACCAAAATTTACGTAATAAGAAATTCTGGAAATCGTGCTCGTTAAAATAATGACTAGAGTGTATCTCTTAGTTCGCATTTCTAGAGCTTGTAAAACGAACGATTTTGTTGGTTTTTTTTTTATTTTTGCTGTTGCTTTGCGCTTTGTTGCAACTTCCGCTTCATTGTTGCGTAATTTGTAGCATAGTTTCAGGCGTGTGGCAGCTGCTGCTGCTGCACATTCTGCAACTGTATTAATGTAAGTGTGGTCGCGCCTGTGTGTGTGAATGTAATTCACTCACTTGCAATTGTTTTGTGCTTAGTTGTTTTCTTAGTGTCTTATTTGTTGCAAGTGTTTGTGGCCTGTAACTGTCAGAGCCACACACAGCTTACACGCATTTAACACACAACAAGTTTGAGCCACATTTACGTGTCTAACTTTGGCATTACGGCAGGTTTTAAGTGCCACTTTTTTTTTTGCAATATCTATATGGCTTATGCAACAGCTGCTCATCGCTTCAATTTTGGCAGAAGGTTGTGCGCAGCTCATTACCGCGGAAACTGGCATAACCAACACAACAGAAAACAATGCAAACACAGCACATTAAGTGCATTTCACGCTGTGTGCTAATGAGCCACTTTTGGCCCACTGACCGCTTGCCTCCGCCCCTGTCGCAGCACAAGGGCACTGCCCAGCCCTGGCGGGACAGCGGACTCTCGACGCTTATCTAACTTCTCACATTTATAATGCTAATTTAGCAAGTTGATTGCATGTGCGTGTGCCAGAGTACCAACAACAATAACAGTGGCAACAAGAGTGGCAACAAGAGTGGCAACATCACTGTGCTGCCAGATTATAAAATACAAAATTGTGCAGCGGAAGTGAAACAAAATGCAAACGCTGGCCAAGTGTACTTATAGATAAAGGGTACAGTGTATGAATGAGACAGCAAAAAAAAAAGAGAGTACGAGATAGTTACCGAGAATTATAAAAATAACGCTTTAATTTGCAGTTGCTGGCAATTACGGTTGCATCAGCATACAGAACAAGCCACACAGACACTCACACAGACACGCCCGCTAAAAACGGCAGGTGCGGACAGCTGTTGTTGCTGCTGCACAATGGGCATAATCTTCATTCTAGCGCGCATAAAGTCTAATTGCTAACATTCAAGTCCCCTGCATACGAGGTTCAATTCTCAATACATTTCTGCGCTTTTTGGCTTTGAGCTCTGTCAGCGCTTTCCTCAACTCTTTTCTTATTTCCTCAATCGTGACAGAAGGCCATCTTTTGATGGCCCTTTTCAGTTTTGGAGCAGGCTTAGTTGGCTTAATACGATGGTTGAGGCACGAACAATCAAGGGCTCACGTTACACCATGCTACTATAATCAAGGAAAATAGTAAAAAAAAAAAAGCCTTTACATTACACTTTTCGGTCTTGTCTCTACTGGCCTTTTCCATTGGGACGATAAGGCTTTGATTTTCACTCCATAACCATATGTTATGTTTGCATTACAAGTTATGGTCTTTTTCTGTTGAAAATGTCGAACCAATAAATTTGCAATCGGGCATTGAATGTATGCGTCAGAGTATTCTGAAGTGCTCAATCGGCAAAGTGAGCAGAGAAGTTGCCACTGGCGCGCTGGCAAAGGAATTGGGGTGAACTCGTAACCGATCCTCATAACGGCCGCTATATTTATTTAATACGTCACCCACAAAGGGAATGCCGAGGTCCTTGTGCAGATTTCGGTTGCTTTGCATGGTCTGTATTTTTTTAAAATTCGTTTTGGCTACCGTTCCCCATAGTTGGATGCCATAATACCAAAGTATGCTCTTATTTACTAGAGAGAGCCTGCTGTTTCTGCAGATTTTTCTCCATTGAGCTAGATATTCCAACGTTTTGCCCATATTTCTATTTGGCCCAATACCAGCTTGAGAGTGAGAGCGGCATCTTATGCGCTGTTAGCTGAGGATAGAAGGTCAGTGTGGTCGGCGTTAGTAGCCGTGAGAAGGCCCGCATTTCCCTTCTATAAGAGTTTACAAAAAGAGGGAGAGAACACTGCCTTGTGGAAAACCAGCCTTTACCGAAACTCTGAAACAACAAATTTCCAGATATGATTTAAATATTCTGTTTTGAGGAGCAGGGAGTGAACTTTTGAGTTTTTGCAACAGTCCATCATGCCAGACTCGCTCGAACACCTGCTTAACGTCCGAAAAAGGTACAATGCAGTAGTGCTTTCGCTCTAAGGAATCGAGTATGCTCAGGCGTATTGTGCTTTATGCGGAACCCGAACTGGTGTTTTGGAATCAAGGTCGCTAGTTTAATCGTTGTCAACACTGTGCTCTAAAATATGCTTTCGATTATTTTAGCAAACCCTGGCAGCAGGCTAATAGGGCGATAAGACGAAATGGACGAAGGAGGCTGGCCTGGCTTTAATATCAAAGTGATATGAGCACACTTCCACTTTTGGGCCCTTGTAACTCTGTCATCTTTTTAATCTTTTACCACAACTTCTTTAGGCCGTACTGATGTAATCAGCAGATCCATTCGAGTTTCCCCAACCTCAGCATTGCTGTTTAAGTTATATGCCGTGAAACGTTGCCCGAGATGTTGGGCGAATATGTATGCAAGGGCTTGATCGGATCGGCACCATAGGCCATTTGCAGATTTCGTTGCACTGGGACTGGCTGTTTTTTTTTAAGTATCGCGTCAGACGGTTAATCCTGTTTTGGTATAGGCTGTTAGCTGCACCTTTAAGAGTATTGGCAGCACTTTTGTAAAGGGCCTTGTCAATAGGATTATGCGTTCGCAGGTATCTTTTGCGCAGATGGTGCTTTGCCCACAGTATTTGCGGTGTTTGTGGCTCTAATGCATCGCGATGTATGTGATTGAAGCGATCCGTATGTCTCGGAGCTGCTAGTTTTGCGGCGTCGGAGATGTTATTTCTCAACTGTTCTACGGGGTCATCAGTATCGTTTCCTGCGTTTATTTCCATTATGATATGCGTTCTTATATTTATCCACCTTTTAAATATATCTATAACAGCGCGTGGATGTAAGAGCGCTTCGTTTTTTCTATAAACAGCATTTTCAGATAGCTTTATGATCAAAGGAATGTGATCGGAATCTAGCTTTACCAATGGTTTGAGAATGTAAAGTTTCAAAATGCTTACTGTTGCTTGTTGCTACTTTTGGTTATTTCATCCACTGTGCGCTGCTGCAGCTGCCGCCGCCGCACTCTTATTTCATTTAACAAATTTTGTTTGCGCTTCCTGGGGCGAAACTCGGGAAAGTAGTTTGTTTTTAAAGCATACTTTCAGGCTGCACTTTTATTTCAATTCGCACAGTCGTTCCACATTGAAAAAGCTGCAAACATTCGTCTACACCAGTGAGCGAAAAGCTGTAAGTGGGGAGTGGATAGCGCAGAGAGAGTTGTGTTGTTGCGGCTGTCCATATGCTTTTAGTGTTTGTTGGTTGGCATATCAAATTTTTGGCACGCTACATAATTTACAATTCACAATTTTTATGCAAATGTTTTTCCTTTTCTGGAAATTGTTGAATTTGAACGACTTCAAAATGGTTGCAATAACCAGAAGGTTTTGTAAATATTAAACATTTGCGTCATAAAAAGTAAGCTACTTACAACAATAACAACCGATAAACGACTTTTTCAAGATTTCATTCACTTGAATTTTCAAAATTTAAATGAACTTTTATAAACTTACAATGCTTGAATGCACGGATGTGCTCATTTTGAGCATATGTTCTTTTTTTCGCTGTGTGGGAAATTTTACATAGTTTACAATTGAAATTTGTAAAAATAAGGTGCTGCCAATATTAACAGTCTAGTCTTGAGCTTTTCCCAATTCATTCAATTCATAACACTCATCGATTTTCATATACAGAGAACTATAAGACTTATAACAATAACAAACCATTTTTTATATACATAAGCTAAGGAAAATTTTGTGGACACCTTTTTCACCAACTATATGGAAACAAATATATGTGAAACTTATACCATTGTGTAGAGAATTTTCATATGAAATGCAGAATATATGTTTTTTTCATATATTTTTTTAAATCATAGGTAAAATTTATAAAAAAAAAAACATTTATTATTTATGTTGATTGTATTGTATGTTCATGAACGTTTTCTCTAAACAAAAACCAAGAATAGTTGTCAATGTGATAACTTAACAACACGTTAACGGGTTAAGGCCCAATGTAGGGTACTTTTCGAGGCAGGCATAGATTTAGCAAAATTATCCATTTCACCTTTGTCAAAATTGCAATGATCCTTATGATTTTAAAAAATATTTGGGAGTTCACCCCAGAAACAGCAACCAAGAACGAGTACACCAGAAAAAAGAAGTTGTGTAGTCTAGACGAAATTAACACACTAAAGATGCTTATCCTTTCCGTTTTGAGTGAAGTCTGAGTGAAACGCACTGTACGAGCGTCAGAACGACATTGACATAGTCTAATGAATGACATACAAAGATTTCACTCTCTCGGGGTGTTGTGGGTATGAACGGAAATACTCCTTTAATGAAGATCTTGAAAGAAGGCGTAGAAGGGGTAGGATAAGATAGGGGCGCACTAGCCACTTTTAGTATTGCAGTGATGAGAAGACGTGCTCGAACCATTGGCGTGAGACCCTACTTCGAGTCGTAACGCGTTAACTGTTATGGCCACTCAAGTAGCAGAAGAAGACCAAAGTTAACGTTCTGACGTCTTTAATAGTAGATCACCGAATGATTATACTATTGCCTTTCCAAGTCCATAATAACTCAAGAACAAAAAGTCAACAGCGAAGAAGGCATGAATACAGAGAGAAGACAGGCAGTATTAAGTTGGTAGGGTTAGTGCAACAGCCCTTTTGCAACTAATAAAAAGTATGCCCAATGTTTGGAGCATTGGGTCCCTCGTGGTTATCGTGAAAAGGGTCACTCGACCCACGTGGAATCAGACGACTGAACGAGAATATGACAGGGTGGCAATGAGCAGACCGTGCTCCCGTAGAAAGGACATTGTAGAGGGCATACTAGCTTGTTGAATAAAAGCCATAATTTAGTAAGCACGAACAGTTATATTTTATTTCAAAACAATAACAAATATCCAATAGTTAGACCAAAAAATACAATCATATTGCTAAAGATTACCAAAAAGAGATGAAAACTGATAGGTTTTCCAATGGTAAAAACTAAAATCAGTTTGCCCCTGCAGCAACTTCCATATCCCAGTTAGCAGCTGATAGAGCAACAAGCACCAAGTGCTGATTAGCTGCTTTGACCTTGAGCTGCTGAAATTTGGCTTCAAAATCAGGAAATACGTGTGGGCCACCAGCATATAGATTAGTCCAGTACTTAGCTGTCTTTACGTAGCATTCGTGTTTAGTTACGAATTGATGGGCTACCGAAACGTCTATTGGATCATTTGGTTCGGGCGAGGACAGCAAGGCTTGTAAAGACAATAAAATTGTGCGCAAGCTCATAGCAGGGGTCCATTTATCCTTGAGTATATCAACGCATATGGCGCCTGTTAAAGAGGATATGTTTGGATGCCAAATATGGGTCTTGAAGCACACCATCGGTGGATAAAATGGATACGTATCAGGCACTTTGATTTGGAGCAGAAATTTGCCACCCTCATATGGAGTATCTGGGGGTCCGCCGATTTCGCCGCCCAGCTCTTTCCAGCTATTTTGGCAAAATTCGAGCTTTATGCCACATTCAGCAATCTCCTCATTGTGCACTAAGTCGCGAAATTCGCGCTGCAGACGTGCATTCGCCATACTTGAATGTTTTTGATTATAAGCAATAAATGTTAAATGATGTTTCTGCTTTAATTTTAGGTTTGATTTTTAAATCAAAGTTTACTTTAACTCTAAAATGAGTGATTTTTGTAATGGTTCCTAGGGTTAGGTAGTAGAGATTCAGATGCCTCGCCTCTAACTTTTCCAAGTTGACGGACACCCTCCACGTCGTACCCGCTTTTATCAACACACGGTTTTAGGACGCAAAGCAATCTTCATAGAACATTAAGAGTGTTGTGCGTAGTGTTTGAAACACTACATGTAAAACCCCACTTCCACGATAACCGATTCTTATGGGCGCCAGTCAAGAAGAAGCCTTTTCTTTGCTCCCGTTTCAATAGTGAACTTATTTCGTCTAATATCTAATGTTTTTAACGGTGCGTTGTCTGAATCCTGTTAGGTGTCGATTTGGCATTCGTGGGTCTTTCCAGGTTTTGGCGTAGGGTGAATATCTGGTCAATGGTGGACTTACCAGACCTAAAACCACTGATTTGCTTCAATGAGTTCTTTCCCAAAGGAGGCACACACCGTGTGGTCACTCTTCTATGTATTTATCTTGGTATTGTAATTTGCCAGTCAGTATTTATTCGAATTTTGACGTTTGAGCGATACTATTGTTGTTATTAATAAATTAGGTTATTTGAAATTGAAAGCAAGGCAAGTCTGACGGAGATGTATGATATGAGATATATAATATTGCTTTTTGAAATATAAAACCCTGTTTCGTGGCATTCTAGTCCGTAACATCATTTTTTTGTATTCTTTTATATAATTTAAAATCCCGAAATTGGTCAAAACCCATTGACTATAAGCCGCATTCCGAGATCATGTAATTTTCGTTGTTGCAAACAACAAAATTTTTGTTATTGTTGCTGTAGTTGCTGCCATTTGCTGCATTTTTCATGTTCAATTTTAGCATACCTTTTGGCGTAGTGGGCAAACATGGCGTATACTTTATGCTTGTTTTCTGCAATAACTTCCGCTTCCGCTGGCGCTTTGTGTGCGAGAGCTTTGCTTACACACACGCAAGTAAATTCATTTGTATACAAACTCCAAAGTGCGATTGTGTGCCTTTTTTTGGTGTTATTTTTGCGACACGCAAAGCTTACGCCAAAATATTTGCTCATAATTTCTGCGCGCTGTCCTGAAACAAAAGGCAGCCAGCGGAGCAAAAACCAAACAAAAAGTGGCTGTGACTGTGGCTGTGGCTGTGGCAGTGGCTGTGGCAGTGGCAGTGGCAAGTGCCACACACACACTTAAGTTGGCTTAAGTTGCTTTTAAGTAAAATTCAATAACGCATAAAATGCCTGAGCACAAATAACCGCACGCCCATTGTACATAACGGCACATACAGGCACGCTCACACATACATGTTTGCCGCACACTCTGCATATTACAAATTATTGTTTAGTTTGAATGTATTGCCACAATTTGTAAGCCAGCAAGAAAAGCTTGCCACACAAAAATTGAGAGCCATAAAAATCAAACACTTGATAGATTGCTAACATTTTCATCTACAATGTAGCTACATACGTTTTTTCAAGTGCTTCTATATTGAGCAGAATGGCTTGTGTTACATGTGTGTCTGTTATATATATATATACTATATGTATAGTTCGGCGCAAAGCATGATAAGCATATTTGCCAAAAGTTTTGAAAAACTTATCATGAAAAAAGTCAACAAGTCGGGCTTTCGTTAAGCCAAATGAAATTTACAAACAAATGGCAAAACATTTTGCAAAGGCCCTAAAGGAAAGCAGATAAGCAGAGCGCATTTGCTTAGACTTCGGGCCAAATACACTTATACACCCACACACACACCCACACACACACTCACACACACACTCACACACACACACCCACACACACCCACACACACACACACACACACTGCAAAGTTTGGCCACTTTTTGTTGCACATTAGCAGAAAACTGTTGAATGAGCTACAATTGCTAAAGTCACGTTACAGCAGTGGAGCGTTCGCGCCATAAAGTATGCTTTAAAAAAATTTGATGCAGACAGTCGGGACGATGACCGACAGTGGAATACCCGGTACCCTTTAAAAAAATAAAATGTAAAATGGGAACGAAAGTTTTTTCTTTTATGACTCTTTTTACATGTTTAATATGACTATAATTATTTTCCTATTGGGAAGTTCCAATTAACAAGTATTTCTATTGGGAAGTGGGGCAAAAATTACTTTTATGCCCATAACTCCAGAATTCATTGTATTCATACACATAGATGAAAAAAATGTCTGTGACAATTTTTAAATAAATATATGGGGGTGTGTGGCAGTAATTAAGGTAAATCGATTGCGGTGGAAAGGGGAGTTCTATTGAAAAAAGGTGGATACATTTTTAACAATTAGGGTCACACGAGTCTCCACACCAAATTTTGTAACTCTAGCTCACATGTATCCATATCTCCATGCATTGCAATTTTGGCACAGTTTATGGGCGAGGTGGGGTGAAATTGGACCCTTTTTGACTATAACTTTTGATGTTTTTTTCCGATCTTGATCATTTTTGAAACATAGATGCACATTCACACGAATTGATAGACTTAATGGAGCGGTTGTAAACCAAATCTGTCATGGGGGAAGGGGGTAAGATATCGACTTGATTCGACAAACTCCCTCAGCCTTGAGAAAACGCGCATCTTTTGGTAATATTTTTTTGCTCTACCTCTTATAATGTCGAAGATAGCTGGCCCAACACGGACAGACAGACATGTCTATATCGACTCGACTATTGCTCCTGATCATTTCTGCCCATGTAACTTATGGTCTGCCTCGCCTCCTTCTGCCTGTTACATAAATTGCACAAATCTATAATACCCTTTTACACTTTGTTTACAGGGTATACAAAATGTATCACTTAAGCAGCTGGCCTTGAAGCACTCTATGAGCTGAGCGACAGCGTAAAATCGCGAGTGTGTGAGAGTTAGTGAAAAAGTGCGCTCAATAAAAAAAAGAGAAAGTGTACATGACAAACATACATAAAGTTAGAAGCTCGTTAAATTTCGCCAGGGGGAAAGTAAGTTGCCGCACTCTAACATGCTTTCACTTTTACCGCAAGCCATGACAGGTGTACAAGCAGAGAGTGGCTCTCACTCTCATGCACAGATACACTCTCTTCTTCTCTCTTTGTCACTGAGTGAGTGAAAAATGTAAAGTTGTTAAGGCGCTGGGATTTCGCGTGGAAAACACATGACTGCCATTTCAGTAACAGTTTCCCAGAGTGCCCACATTTCCCATGTCATTGCGGCAAGAGGCTTAAGTTCTGGCCTGCAGCGCCTTAAGCAAAGCCAACACAAAATCATCGAGCCAACCCAGCATCAAGTTAAGATATTGTATGCGACTGTGCCGCGGGCCAAAAAGCCGCAATACGCCATATGCATATTATTGTTAACAAGCCGGAGTTTTGGTCCGGCACACGTGACGCCATTAACTCGCCCTCCAGCTGGCTTATCAGCACTGCAAATGGCATAAGCCTGGCTTGCGGCAGTTGCAAGCTCACAAATCTATGTAAATCTCAAAAGGGGGTTGTACCAATTGAATATTTCGGGCAGTGACGCAATGCTTAAGGAACTCAGATGGAAAAAGGGGCTGCCTTTCACACACCAGCGCTGTATACTCTAGCCGATGTTACGCGAACCACAAAAAAAGGCTGCTAAATCTTTTCCAAAATAGTCTCGCTTTCCTTCTGTAAAATCAAGTTTTTTCCGCTGCTTTAATTTAGTTGATCCAAAAGATATTTTGGTTTGGTTAGCTGTAGCTGTTATTTCCAGAAAACACAAAACTTTTCGTCGAGAAATACTACGTATTTGCCAAACAAAAAAGAGTATTCACCTTGATAATTTGAGAAAAAAATGTACATACAACAAAGTACTTGTATAAAAAACAAAAACATATATTCACACAAAATCATTGCTTTAAAAAACGGAAGTTTGTTTGCATATTTACTAAATGAAAAGGATTGTTTGCATAAAAGCTGAAGGTTATTTACATAATTCGTGGTTCTTTTCATAATTCTACATGCGTCTTCTTAACTGGCCATAATAACCCATTACCGGGCTACTGCCTGATGTAAAGCTCTCCTCCAGGCGTCTCTGTCTTACACGTGCCTTCTCCAATCGGTGATACCAAAGGCAGCTAGTGTACTCTCTACATGTTCCTTCCAACGGAGACTGGGTCTGCCCCTTCGTCGCCACTCTGCGACTTTCTCATTAAAGTCCTTTCTCGCAGGAGCTTCTTCATTCATACGCTGAGTTTTAAAGCGATTAGCTATGTTAATGTCGTCGTAGAGCTAAAAGAGTGCGCTAATGTCGAAGCGAAGCCCTTCCTGGGCATAATGGATTGTGCGTAGAGTTTGGGACCCGCCGCGAAAATACCCCACCCCCCCCCCCCCCTCCAATAAAAGATTTAAAAGCCTCTGAAAGGAACACCCCCAACAACACGAATCCACACGCAAACGTATAATTCTACATTAGAAGACAATAATTTGGTAAAAAAATTTCCGCTAGCGGAAAAACGAACACTCATATCGTAAAAAAGCAAGTGTGGGATATATCTCTATGTCACAATTTTAGTACGCTCCCTAACTGGTTAAACTGTTACTACGTTACCGACTCCAGGTACCAAGGCTTCACGAGAGCATTCTTCAATCCGTGATATGGAGACATGGCCTGTCCCTTCGTCACCTTCCTTCAACAGCCGAATTACAGAACTTTGTCACAGGACGTTGCTAATCAATAGCTCACAGAGTTTGTCGTTCTACACTCCAAGTGCGTTTTCATCGGACAGCGTCAACACTCATGCTTCAGCGCCATAAAGCAAAACGGGAAGGATGGGCGACCTAAAGAGTGTTGGTTTCGTCTGGCGGAGTGATCTCTACTACTCATTTGCCCACTAGACAAAATTCTTGACAGCCTCAAAAGTGTTTACTCCCAGAAACTCTCTACGACTTGATCGATATTATCTGAGTATGCGTAACTGGACACCCTTACAGTCCCGATTCCATGTACTTTGCCCTTTCGCCACACATTCTCCATCAAAAGGTTAAAAACGTCGCTGGAGAGAGCATCGCCTTGTCTGAAGCCTTACTTGGTAACAAAAGGCTCGGAGCAGCTCTTTACTACCTTGACAGAGCTGCGTGTGTTGCTCGACGTCATTTTGCACAGTCACACCAACTTTGCAGGGATTCCAGGTTCCATACAGAGCGGCATATACGCGATCCCTCAACGGGCTATCAAATGTGCACCCCGCCAAAAATATGCAGACCACTTAGTAATGCAGCAAAATGCACGTACCTTATAAAATTTAAAATAAAGTATATAAAATTAAGGTGTAAAACGAAAATTTTAATGATCTCAGACTTTGACATTTGCAATAATTACCAATACCAAATGAACTACAAGATTTTCATACAATGTACATGCACTAGAAACACTTTCGATGCACAATGGCAGGGCCGTTTTCATCATACTCTTCCTTGGAGATCCACATTTGCTGGAAGGTGGACAGGGAGGCCAAGATGGAGCCACCAATCCAGACGGAGTATTTACGCTCATTTGGCGCAATGATCTTGATCTTGATGCTCGAAGGCGCCAAGGCGGTGATTTCGTTTTGCATCCGTTCAGCAATGCCCTGATACATGCTGGAGCCACCAGACAGCACAATGTTGGCATACAAAGCCTTACGAATATCCACGTCGCATTTCATGATGGAGTTGTAGACAGTCTCGTGAATACCGCATGATTCCACGCCCAAGAACGAAGGCTGAAAGAGGGTCTCGGGGCAACGAAAACACTCGTTACCAATGGTAATAACCTGCCCATCAGGCAACTCATAGGTTTTCTCCAATGAGTTACAAGAAGCAGCGGTATTCATTTCCTCTTCAAAGTCTAAGGCCACATAGCAAAGCTGCTCCTTAATATCGCGCACAATTTCGCGCTCAGCAGTGGTGGTAAACGAATAGCCTCGCTCAGTCAAGATTTTCATGAGATAATCTGTCAAGTCACGGCCAGCCAAATCCAGACGCATTATGGCATGGGGCAGCGCGTAACCTTCATAAATGGGCACGGTATGTGAAACACCATCGCCACAGTCCATAACTATACCTGTTGTACGACCGGAAGCATATAGCGAGAGCACAGCCTGAAGGGCGACATACATGGCGGGTACATTGAATGTCTCAAACATTATTTGAGTCATTTTTTCCCGATTAGCCTTGGGATTTAGTGGGGCCTCAGTTAACAGCAACGTGTGATCCTGGGGTACGACGCGCAATTCATTGTAGAACGTATGATACCATATTTTCTCCATATCATCCCAATTAGTAATAACTCCATGCTCTATAGGGTATTTTAAAGTAAGTATACCTCTCTTGGACTGCGCCTCATCGCCAACATAAGTGTCCTTCTGATCCATACCAATCACAACGACCTGATGCCGCGGACGACCCACAATAGATGGAAATACAACGCGTGGCGAATCATCACCGGCGAAGCCAGCTTTGCACATACCGGATCCATTGTCCACGACCAATCCGGCGATTTCGTCATCACACATCTTGTAGTTTTTTTTTACTCCACTAAACAAATAAACACGATTAGTGAATACAAATTTTGCTCGATAATTGTATAAATTCACAAAAAAAATAAAAATTTAGAAGCTCCTATGTCGAGTATGCTGCATAAACTAAAAACTAATTTCACATAAAATAAATAAGCTAAGCTAGGGTCCAAAGTGACAGGCAACTCTGTGTAAACTTTGTTTTATGCTATTATAAATTTGTGTGAAATAAAGACTAGAAATTTCAATCTCCATCATTGTCAAGTCGACTAGATCTAGTAAATTTATGTTAGGCTTATCAGTATCCTGATAGATTTATTGTTCACTATCATTTGTCGATTTGGTATTCGAGGGTCTTTTCTAGGATTTGGCATAGTGTAAATTTCTATAGTGTACTTACCATGCCTAAAACCACAATAATAAGGTCCGATCAGCAGTTTAAACGGCTTTACCCTTTCACAATGTACGCTTGATAGGTTTTTATATGCAATAGAAAGAACACTGAGACCACGGTAGTCAGCGCACACCGTGGTGTCAGAGGCCATCGGGCATGCTCTCATCTAGCCATATTCTGCAAAAGAGCTGGTGCTTACCAACTCATTGCCGCCAGTCTTGAACTTTGTTGTTCTTGAAACCCTGACTTCGTCATGGCTAGGCGACGCTATATACACGCCATGTTCTATAATTGGAGACGTCGGGAAGTTACCTCTGGGAGCGGCATAAACCAGAGAAGTGATCCCTTCACAACCACAGTGCTCCCTGTGAATCCACTACCAATTGTCGTTTGCATCTTTACAGGCCGACTGCCCGGTACTAAATCTTTCAGCCATACGCTTGACTTTTTGGAAGAACTTCTTAATGTCATTCTCCTCTCGCTCGCGCTTTTCCAGATCAGGTTTTTTGCGTCTGAAAAGGCGTCTCTCCATCTTTCTAATCTTCCGATAGTGTTCTCGCACAGATAGCGTAGCAGCCGATAGGAGGGTCCTTCTATATGCAGCGTTCTTTACTGCAGGTCCTTCGCGGCCCTCCTGATCGTACCATTAGGTTCTCGGCAGTGGGCGTTGTTAATCAATTACACTACACGCAGTAGTACGCAAGGAATATGTTATATGCTTCCGAAATCCCTCGACGCTAACGGGTTTCGATAATGGTTGAGTGAGCTGGTGAGTGAGGGCTTTGGCAATCTGCTGAAGTGATTGTGAACCTTGGCTGCAAGGTTATGGTCACACCTGCTGTTGACCCTGCTAAACGAACAAGAAGCACTGGAAGGAACTGGATGCATGCCTGCCATCGATCACAACATTATCAATCTGGTTGGCTGTAGATTGATCAAGAAACAGCCATGTACCCCTATAGATATCGGGATGCTAAAATCTGGTAATGACTTTATTGCCTATTTGTATTTTTCTCTTTTCCAAAATACACAATTTTCTAACATTAAAAGGCGTGTATTACAACATTTTTTTTCGGCCTTAAAACATAATGATCAAGTGTTTCTTAAGTGCAATTTGAAGTGCACACTTTAAAATATAATAAATATATATGATAATATCCAGTGGCCAGTGGAACTCAACGCAATCATTCTAACGAAAAACTGGAAAAGACCCTCCGCATCAGGAAATCATTTGCAGCGAATCACTCATATAGTGGAAGAGAACTAACATTAAGCTAGAGGCTTCTTATGATTTTGCTGAGCATTGGAATAAGTCAGAATTTCATCAGCAGCACCCTTATCGCTGTTACATTCCGATTTTATCTGAATAGAAGGTACAAAAGGTATAAACAGCTGTTTGTGTAGGGAAGAAGCCTCATTTTTGGTATTCTCAAGTATGTCTTCAACTAGGAAACCATTAAAATTAGTTATCTTATACGCTTGCTCGCTGAACAATTCCGAGGCACTAGTCTTTTCCAGTACGACAGATGTTTGAGCCTACTTTGGAAAAAGTATAGTAGCGAAGTCGACTTTTGAGTTTAGTAACTTACCTTGGTCATCCGTAGCTGGGGATGTATAGACATGTCCGATCCATCAGGGACACACTGGTTGGCAGCCCCTAGTAGAAGTTTCTTTGGTTGCCTGAAAGATATCGGTACACGTGGCATAGCTGGTATTCTTGTTGGAGTGCGTATGGGCTGAAGTTTCGGTACTTGCTTTTTCAAGGCTTCTTTATGTATTTGTTCGCGAGCATTAGCTGCTTGATTTTTAATTGAAGACGGTTTGGTGTTAGGTGGATTGCAGCCTCTGCTTGGGATTTGCTTGCGAGTTGGCTCGTTAGTCCTAACTGCCTTGGCCTTGATTGCAAGTGGAGCAGGTGGGATTTTAGGTACAGTACCCACTTTGTTGTTGGATGGTTTACGATTTCGCACGAGATTGTTGACAGCCTTGTTTGATATGGCAGCCCGTGTAGTTTTAGGTGCAGTGCATCCTTTTTTAACTGCTGGCTTAGCAGTTGGCACACAAGACGCACTTGGCTTGTCCACAACTGAAGTGCGTACAGTTTTAGTGGCAGTGCCCCATTTCTTGGCAACTGGCTTTAAAGTTGGCTCGCGGGTTGTTCTTGCCTTAATGATAGTAGGAGCCGCGGGAGGCCGCATGATTTTAGGTTCTTTTAGAGTCTTATTCTTCAGAATTGATGGCTTATCAATCATTGGAGACCGTTTCTCCCTTTCTGGAGCCAGCTGTTGCTGCTTTGTTACATATGATTTTGGTGGCGTATCGTCAATCTTTTTCGTAATATGACTGTACGTCTGTATGTGGGACTTTGGTCTTGGAAAACTGTAGATGCTTTTGGGTTTTTCTTTTGTAAGCTGTTTTGGTAAATGTAGTTTTGACGATGTTTGCACTATTTTAGAGGCTTTCTGCGGTTTTACTTCTGCTGTTAAGTTCAACATGTGACCTTCTTTTTCACGTGTCGTTTCGTCAACAGAAGTACGAGCACTTCGAGGCACCAAGCTGGCCGGAATCGATGTTGCAATAGTAGCGTACTCTAGTTCTGGCAAAGCTACCACTTCCTTCTGCTCTGCGCCGCCTACGTCAGCATATGGAACCATTTGCTCGCTCACTGTATTAACGTTCATATCATCGTTTGATCTTTCCAAACGAATTGTTGAGTTTTGAACATATCTATAACGGGTCATTGCTTCGCCTGGCTCTGAATATTGCACGTCCTATGTAACTCCATTAGTTTAGATTTTATTTATTAATTGGAAATTATACAATATTTACCAAAACATGGTCCTTCCGCTCAGACATATACTGATTGTAAATTCTTTTAGAACACGTTTCATGAAACTGTTTTACGACACGTCTGACATGTTGCACACGCTTGCGTCCCATTGGAGCACATAAGGACATAACATTGACCACCAAATAAGGACGATCAATGCGCGCTGTGTTCACTACGAGTATTGAGTCGCCGTCCCAAACGACATCGTTTGTTCGAAACTGGTGCGATAGTTGATTCAAAAGTCTTTGGGCCAAGGCACAACGCACGGCTGTGTTCGGCTCTACGTCCGTTAAAATTTTGACATATTTGCAGTGGTTTAGGCTAAAGAGTCCCATATCCAAATGTTCCGAATCACGACTGCGTAAACTCATACATAACAAGTGGCGGCAGTAGTCAAACGCTATAACACTCCCAGTATGGGTATCGTCCTCACAGGTAACCACCTGGACGACGCTGCCTATGTTAATGGTACCTTCAGATGTATACTCTTCCATCGCAATGGCTTATAAATGTGCGCTTTGTTGACTTTTGCAACAGAAATATGAATATTTTTTATACCAAGACGGTTTGTGTTTGAATGATTTTGCTTTAATAGTTTCGATTGTCATTTATTTCCAACCTACTAGATTTTTATTAAGATTTAAGCAGAAATGCTAATAAAAGAGCGTACAACATCTTACCGACTGCCGTGAGATGTAGTGAAATCTGTGGACGGCGGGACTTCACTCATGAGAATTGTAAGATTTCCCAAAAAATGCAATTCTGCCCTGGTTTGTTACCCGTTATAAAAACACTAGAACCTGTATGTGCTTATTTCACTAATGTTTGGCTACTTTTAGCGGATTTTCAACATTTCTGACTGACTTTCGCTGTATGGTCCGTTATTTATTCAACTAATTCAGGAGGGCTTTGGCTCTATTGGCCGGAAAGTCGAGCCAGTTCGTCAGCCAGTCAATTCTTATAGACATTTCGGTGCACAGGCACAAAGTGCAGTGACATTATTGTAAGTTGAAGAAGGGTCTTGTAATAACCATGACTTTGCGTAAAGCGCCGCTGACTGTAGCCTAACTGTTACTACAGATTCCTATAGCTATACCACACAACCTTCTTTCATGGATCCAGATACCAAATTGTACTTTGTGCCTGATAAGGTACACTACGTAAGCACAGTTACCGTACATAGTACATAACTTAACTGGCCATAACAATCTATTACCGGGTTACGGCTCTCCTCCAGGCATCTCTGTTTTGCGCGCGCCTTCTCCAATTGGTGATACCTAAGGTAGCTAGTGTACTGTCTACCTGGTTCTTCCAACGGAGACTGGGTCTACCCCTTCGTCGCCACTCTTCGACACTCTCATGGAATTTCTTCATCCATACGCATAACATGATGTCGTCGTAGAGCTCATAATTCCATCGGGTGCGGTAGTCGTTGCTAACGCGTAAAGGGCCAAACATCTTACGGAATACGTTCCGCTCAAAACCTTCAAGAGCATTTTCATAAGAGTAGCGTCTTATAGAGTGTTAGTTTCGTCTGTCTATCTACTCGAAGAAAGCATATACTGCGTCGTGCTCTCATTTACCTCCAGACGAACCCTGGCAGATTCCCTTTCAAAGCTGCAAAGGTTCCGGCAACTGTTCGCTTAGTACGCCCGACGATATCGATAACATCTGCCTATGCTCTGGACACCCTTATAGAATACAGTCCCGTTCCGATGAACTTCGGCCTTTCGTAACACATTCTCCAACAAAAGATTGAAAAGGTCGCAGGACAGGGCATGGCATTGTCTGAAGCTTCGCTTGGTATCAAATGGCTCACATTTATTTTGGTTCACACAAAAAATTGTCGAACAACTCATATGAAAGTTGAGCTTGTTGTTACTAGATATTGTTCCAACTCGGGACGGTGCCCCACAGAGACATATCTTTTACCCATGTTTTCCACTACGCACATTGTCTAGTCACTACTCGCTGATCAATGCTGATCATACAAAATGGGCGACATAAAAACAGCAAACTCAGAAAAACTGTATGTAGTTTATTGACCACGCTCACAACATTACCAACTCTTTTCATTCTTATCAATTTTGTTTTGACAAACAAAATACTGCCATTTTTCACAAGAATAAGTATCCCAATTTTTGACTGTAGTTCGCAAGCAGTATTCTTCCGGATCATCGTTCTCAGTTGGTGCCGGATTACGGACGCCCCAGTTGGTATATGTCATCTCATTCATTTTGGGCAGCCACACCCACTTTGTCGCACTAAAATAGCCACCTATCCAAATGCGTGATGCACGCTCTACAATATCCGTATCTAGGTATGCAAACAACAAAGTAATAGACTAGGGGAGTACACTATATATTAGCATTCAATTACTCACTTGAATTTTTCAAAAACTTGACAAATTCATTAAAGTCCTGCTTTGATTTAAAAGCAACTAGCTCAAGATTATAGGCACGACATATGGCTAAGGCATTGAACCATGGTACACGATCTCTGCCCAAAAAATAGACTCCCTCGACTACATCGAAGACGCGTCGCTCAGGCGTGACCAGCATGGAGCTCAAAATCTGTGGCACAAACAAAAACAATACTAGAAACAGCTGCCACATGTTGTCGCAATGTCGAGACCTTAAACCAAACTGACACAGCGTGAAAATCTTTACAATTGTCATTAAAGCGGCTAAAAGCAAATCGAATTGCTGACCAAATCTAAAGCTATAACCCAATAAACAATTTTAGCGCAAAACTTGGCAATACTCATTCAACCTTTGGCCATAACTCAAAAGATTCCTTTTGATACACACAAACAATGGTGCTGAGTGCCAAACTCTGTCGATAATCAATCAATGCTTTAGATTATTGTTGTTGTTGCTGTTGTTGTTACTTGTATTGTATTGTATGTATTTATTTACAATTTGCAAAGGGTTCTCGGCCAGCAAGTTGAAAAATGTTACCAAGTATGAGTACAATTTATATTACTTTATGCTCAGTCCAGAAGTTGGTTTCACTTCGATGCTCGCCGAAATGAAATTGCACTGCCAAACGCGACGAAAAACAAGAAAATGTATAAAGTTGAAGCTAAAGTGACTTTGGCAAACCGAATTACACATACACTTATTACGTATATTAAATAAATCATTGCAAAAGCGGGGGCAGGGGCTCAAAAGCATGGTCAATCCTCCACAAAAGCTGAGAAAATTGATGTTGGGCCCACCAGCTTTAGCTGTAGTGATGTGTCGAACTTAGTCTACAATGCGACGAAAGGGAAGACCATGCCTCCACTGGAAGGACCAGGTAGTGAGCACGCTGGCTGTCGAACTTAAGGTTCCGCCGCGGATTCGGGGTGATCGGCACAAACCCGTCTGTACCAATCATCGAGGTGGTGAAGTAAAGCAATACTGCGGCGGAGTTCCCTCTAGGTATGGGTGCACCAGAAGAACTGCCGTCGACCAGCACGCAGCAGAAAACTTAAAGGTCATCTCATGTGGCGACGCACGCTCAGTGCAGCTTTATAAGGAGGCCACTTCTAACGTCGGCGAAGTTTAGCACGGGGCGAAATTAGTAGCCCTGGGCTGGAATGAGGTGCCGAGTCGGCCTAGAGCCAGAATATGGTTCCCTTCTAGTATAAAGGAACCGGACCAGATACTTTATTTGCTGCAACATTGTAATACGCACCATCTACCAGCCTCTGCTGCCCTTCTACTCCGTCTGGGTGGAGACGGAGAGGACATAGTCCTAATCCAAGCATCTTGGAGGATAATGGGCTCAAATTCTATACTTGCCAAAAACAGCTGGAAAGTACTTGACCATCAATCTTTCTGACCACAGATAATGTGTTTTTTGCAATATTTCGAAAACTAGAGCTGATGAAGCAAAATTGTGGCCAGATGTGAATTTAGCGAGGCCAAATTACTATAAAAAAAATACCCGCAGCAAGAAGAAAAGTGTGTTTTTTCACGTTGTGTAATCTTACATGTCACTCTCGTTTGTATCCTCTAAATCTTCGAAAATTACACTATGCAACAAATGTGACCTCAATGAAAGCAAATATTTAGTTGAACTATATGTCAAATTAAAGGAAATTAAATATGGGTTAAAGTTTCTCAGACGGGTTTGGTCTAGATGACTACCAATCAACCCAAATTTTTTTCGAAAAGCGAAAATTCTCTTCTTTTCTTTTTATTTCAAAGTAATTAGTTAAAAAAACAAAAAGTTTTTAATGAGATCTTTTTGGATTCGATTGGTTCTTTGCAAATACTTAAACATTAATTTAAGCAAAATCGGTAGCGAAATGACGAGTTTATTAGAGAATATCAAAAAGATGCCACGATTTCCGTAGTATGAAACAAAAAACCAATTTCAAACAAACATTTTTTGAGCTCATTAGACCAAAACCGTCTTTAAAATATTGAAACGATATCTCTCGATCTTTACTAAGGTTCTCGAGCAACATGAGATTTGCTAAATTCGAAACTCTCGAAATCGCGATCTTTTTAAAAAGATAATTTGAAATCGGAATGATCGATCCCAAAACAACCGGAACTGGTATGTTTCAGACTTTTTATTTGTTGCATAGTGGTATTGATGGTTTCCTGGTAACCCAGCTAGTTATACCTTGTACACAAAGTGTAGAAGGGTATTATAGATTTGTGCAATGTAATAGGCAGAAGGAGGCGTGGCAGACCATATGTTCGATGGGCAAAAATGGTCGGGAGCAATAGTCGAGTGTACAAGCTAGAACTGATTCAAATACTGTGTTTCAACCACTCTTTCTCTTACCCATTCCCATTCATGTTCCTTTTCTTTTTTTTCTTCCTTTGAGAATGGGTTTGGATTCACTTTTTGTAGTTTACCGATTTTAGAGAACTTCAAAGTGAATCAACCCGATTTACCTTTCACTAAACCGTTTCGAAACCGAGTTGGACAAAAAACAGTTGTCGGATTTAGATTCAGCGCCCCAAACTTGAGGATGTGTTATTGGAAGATTTCCTAACTTTCAGAGCAACTTCAGTATGCATTTAGAAGATTGGTTTATATACTTTGGCTGCCTTTTGTGACTATTTTCTTACTACAAAAGCGAATATGGACCAAGCTTAAATATTTGCTGTATTAGCTGTCTATGACCCAAGAGAACTGGTAACCTACATTGAAGGCCACTGCCAACGAGCTTGCAAGACAAGGCACAAGTGTGCCTATGACTCCTTGTAAGTTCCTTATCCTCTGAGCCAATAGAGATGCTCTGTTGTGGTGTCTGCAATTACCGCCCACAAGTTAGTCCATTAAGTTAGGTTGTTGGGGACTCACAGCTGTCTATAATTAGACCCAAACGAATTGCAGGTTTCATCTATGCAACTGGTTGCTTATCCTATGAACATGGGTTCGTTTGTGACCGGCACAACCTTGGTAAGACAATGAACAAGTCATTCCTGGGAAAGAGCGATATACGTTTTTAATTAGCAGTTAGTTTAGAAAACCAACCAAATTGCTAGAAATAAGTCAAGTTTATCCAAACATTGCAAACATGCTCAAAAAGTGAACATGCTCCTTCCAAGTCTATGTACAACCACACTTGGTAGTATAGCCACGGCAACAAAAACCAAGCTATCAACGTGCTTGCCTTTGCAGCGGAAGCCAAATGGTGCACGTTGCTTGGTGTTCTGGGTGACTGGGTGTTTGGCTAACTGACTGGCTGTCTGCCCTGGCATGTGGCCAGCTTTCAACAGCTTTCAACATGTTGGCCAAGAGAAGGAAACGGCTGGGCCAAACGCCAACGCCAATCAGCTAGACACGCCCACTACACTCAACACGCGGCAGAGTTCAGCATTCATTAAAGCTGGTTACAAGGCGTCTTATATAAACACACGCACACACACATGCGCCAAATGCATTTCACTTTTCCTTTGATTTTCACTACTAATTTTATTGCTTGCATTTTCTATTGCCACACCTACAACTCTTGGCCAACTTTTGCAGGTGTTGTGCTGCTTCGACGCCAATTCTGTTTGCCTTTGGATAAACTTTTACAAAATATGCATTAAATTTCACAGCGACAGCAGGAAAAACAAATAAACAAAAGGAAAACTCAAGACTCACAAGCGTCAGCACAGCAGCTACCACTTAGTAATGTTGGACTTGGTCCAGAGCAGGGCCAAGTTTTGAGGAAGCCGAAAGAGACGATTCTTGTCATTAAGTTGGCCCGCATTTTGGCTAAGAAATTGATTTATTTAGTTGAAAACTTTTTGGGCCAACAAAGCTAAGCAAAAAGGCGTCTTCAAGGAGCAACTTTGGTGCTTTGTTTTTAGAGGTGCTACGTGTGTGTGTGTGTGTGTGGGTGTGTGTGTGGGTGTGTGCCCCTGTGCATGTATTGTTCAAGTACTCTTTGAGAATTTGCCTAAGTGTTTTGCGCCCAGATGAGGCAGGCCAATAATTGCAAATCACACATACACAAACAAGCACACACACACACACACACACACACATACAAATGCGACAATCTGCTTTGGCATTTTGCTCGGCAGCCATAAAAACAAGCACACAAAAACAAAAATGGCCACACACAAGCTTAACAGCTACAACATAGTGTATGTTCTTGCAACAGCACACAAAGTTGCAACAGCAACAGCAACAACAACACTTGAGATAATAACTTCTATGAAGGAGCCACCTGCAGCAGTAACTTTCATCTTGCTGCAATCAATGGTCAAGCAGTGTAGCATACTTTTGGGCTGCCCATAAAACATTTTAACCAAAATGCACTGCAAATGGTCGCACACAAACACATGCACATAAAGGGTGTTCGTTTAAGGAGCGAAAGATGTTTTTCGCAACTTTAAAGAAGATGAATTGAATGTAATATTGTAGTTCATTTTGAATAAAGGTGATTCCCTTAAAGTTATGCTGTTCAATGATATTTCAGCAGAAAAGGCTGATACTTTAAAGAGACATTTTGCACAACTTAAACACAAATTGAGAGATTCTTCTGTTTTGGGAAAAGCAGAAAATACAGAACTATAGTTTGGGCTCAGAAGCGCAAGCATAATAAGATTGTAGATGCATTTGAACATAAGCAGTACTGTGCATGTCAAGCATACATTTGACAAAGACTGGCACTCTACTAAATTAAAAAATGAATTCCTGTACCCTACTTTATTCTTTTTAAGTCATATCTCTTGAATCAATCCTTCTACGTTCATTGAGCTGATGAATACTCGGAACTGTATACAATTGATACAATTTTCACAGCGAAGCTTCCAGCGACGAACAACGCTGATATTGCAATCTACAATCATTTCAAGAAACAATAATATCTCTTACACGTAATGTACAGGGTATAAAAATCCCGCAGACCCAACTCTGCAATCTTGTAAAAAACTTCGATAGAAAATGTAGAACAGCTGTAAACGCTAGAGAGCTGCTCAAGCATATTTCAACTACTTCATAAGCTTCTCTCTCGCATTTCAACACAAATACTTCAGTGACGAAAGAGCTTGGTAACAAAACTCATAATAACAAGCCAATACAGCATAAGAGCAAAAGTAAAGCAGAAGAAAACTCACGTAGTAGCCAGCTGAAGTAGCTGCAAAAAGGAAGTGAAAACAACAACAAAAACACAACTATCTGAGCGCGCAATGAGAACGCTTGCGTGGTATAAAAATTACAAGGTAAGATTAATCTACAGAACTAAATATATGCACACAAACAGTGTAAGAGTGGACGACTCTTACCTTGTAATTACACTAGTCTATAAAATTCAAACTTTTTTAGCATTCAAAAACTCTGATTGGTTATCATGTTTAAGCTAGTTTCCGTCAATAACTCTCCGTATTCAGTTTTTTTTTGGTCACCCTCAGGTTTTGAGAATTTCGCGAATATCAGTATTTATGAGGAGGTTCCACTTAAACCTATAAACTGAGTACGGAGCGATATTGAGAGAAGTTTGTTTAAACATGATTAACCATCAGAGTAAAGTCGTGTTGAGTAGTGTTATTATACCATGTTTCTGCTGCATTTGCTGTTCTTGTTAGGATTAACCGTTACTTCAGTGTCGTTTGCATCTTAACACTCAACAGAAACTAAGCGCTATCTTCGCTGAGCAGAGATTTTTCAAGTCATGCAGTATTTGTATATATAACACTAAGTAATGCAGTGCTTGGTCAGTACTGTACAGGAGTGATGTTTCAGCGACAGAACATTTTTTGCGTGCTTGTTCAGCTCTCTAGTTAACACCCAGAAATAGGTTGAAACAACTTTTACATTGAGACTTGGAAAATTGTTCTCTAGTAACTCTGAGCGAAGTTTTGCAAGCTCACCTGGTAAAACATAAAAAGTCAAAAGAAATACAATTCAAACCTTACTTTCTTACTTAACTGGCCATAACAACCCGTAAACAGGTTACGCCCTGATGTAAAGCTTTACTTCAGGCGTCTCTGCTTTGCGCGCGCCTTTTCCAATTGGTGAGACATGGTCTCCCCCTTCATCGCCTCCCTTCGACAGCCGCATTGAAGACCTTTCTCCCATAAAGCAAAACGGAAAGGATGAGCGTCTTAGAGAGTGTTAGTTTCGTCTGGCGAAGAGAGGAAAATTTAAGACGCTGCTTTCTTCATTGTCCTAGCCTATATTGGTAATTAGAGCAGCTAACAAGGGGGCACCAGGTAAAAGTTGTGCGTCAACTTGGTTGAGGTATAGACAGCGATCAGGGAGTTGCTGTCTGTCCTTCCAGTACCCAGGTCCACTCAGTTAGAGTTCCTTAAAATCCTTTAATTTAGAAAACACAGGTGCAATGCCAGAGCCCAAGGGCATTTTTTGAATAGATATCGACGAAAAGTGCAGATGAAACTTCAAAACTTGTAACTAACTTTAAACAAGTAACAACTCAACAAATCGAACCATGAGTTAGAAACGGACTGCATATGCTTTAGATAGCTACAGAGCAGTGAGAATAACACCCTTTATAAGCTAAAATATAAGAGTCCTCAGCTCAAGTGGTCACAAAATGCAGGCAGGCAGCCATCAGTCGGAAAATGGCGTCGGGGATGCTGCATGCTCTTGCAGCTAATAAGTTGCTACTGCGTGTGTGTGTGTGTGTGTGTTGTCATGGCAAGCATTGCACTTGGCAAACACACATACATTGACATGTAACCACCATATACGAGCAGAACGTGAACAAGTTTATAGCTCGCTCTGGCCGCAGTCGCAGTCAAGGCAATTTATTATGATCATTTTGAATAATTCATGGACTGCGACGTCGGTGGCAGCCAACATAGAACCAGAGTAGTTAGTGGCAAGCAACCAAACAGCAGGAGCAGAAGCAGCAGCCAACGGAAATTCACTCGACATCAGCTCAAGTTGAAGCAATTGCTAGCCAAAGGGGCTTTCCAATGGCCGCCAGCGTTTTCCACCTGCCAAACCAAATGGGCAAAAGTGAGTGAGTGAAACTGGTGCTGTATAACTGTATTAGTGCGCCACTAGACAAGAATGCAAAAAGGGTTTCACATCCTGTCGACTTGCTCCTTGTCGTTCTTGTTGTTGTCTATGCTTTAAGCCAGCTCGCTTGCCATGACAAGTTAAGCCGCACGGGGCCAATATCACTTTGCCAGGGCCACGTTGTTTGCCTCTGTAACTAGCCCGGAAAAAATGAGGAAAAAAAAGAAAATATGTAACTAAATTTTGTCAGCAAACATGTGCATGTGTGTGTGTGTGTGTGTGTGTGTGTGTGTGTGTGTGTGTGTGTGTGTGTGTGTGTGTGTGTGTGTGTGTGTGCTGCATCGTTTTTCATTTTGCGGAATTATGATGAAGATGCTTTTAAAATGTTTCGACTGCGACAGCTACGTGTGTCTTCTCGAACTCTATCTGTCTCTGTCACACACATACACACACAGTCAGTTTATCGCTTTTTGCTTGCTTGTGTGCAAGGATTTGGCGAACATTTTTGTGGCAAGTGTCCCAGGTTCCACACAGGCAAAACCCCAAATGAAAACTACGCTGAAATCTAATTCTGTAGCCAGCCACGTCAAATGCGCAAAAACGTTAAGACTAACTTTTCATAAAGTGGAACTACCTGATAACGAATTTACAAAAAGTTGGGCAATAAATTAAAGAAAATTTCCTAAACGATAAATTGTTACGATAATCTGCGTCTAACTTAAATAATGTAAATATGGTATATTCTTTCGTTACCTACATAGTCAGATATACTGAAACGGAAATCAAATGAAACGATTTGCAGAAAACTGAACTCTATGTTTCAAGAACGTCATGTATTCACTGAAAGTAGGCAGAGCAGCAGAGATCTCCAGATGGTAGCTCTGTTTTGTAGTGCATCCAGCGGAGCACTATCAATTCATCAATTGAATACGGTTGTCGTTGTCAACGCGTACAGTGCCAAAGATCTTCGAGGTACTTCCAGCTGAAAAACTTCAAGGGTACTTTCATCTGTCTGAGAAGGATGAGCGATAGTCGTCGCTACTACTCATTTGCCTACTGAGAGCAAAGTAACATCTATTGTCAAGAGTGATTCTTCGCTTAATCCCCATGCTAACATCGTTCTTCATTGTGATGGTGGTATAGGATTAATTAATTAATTAATTAATCTAAGAGTCAAACTCAACAGCTCTATATAAAAAGGGCCTTTAGTTAACCCGGAGCACTGTAGCGTGTTCCCTATGGAGACTTGTAAGCTGAAAATACATAAAGTTTTCAAATTTAAGCAAATCAAAAATGGCAGAGTGGGCTAAACTGTCGCACTGCTCAACAAACTTGGCAAGGAATAATTAGCAGAAGAACAGCTGTGCTCCGCTCCCTCAGTAGGGAGAGACGCTCAGTCGATGTTAAAGCCACTACTGGACTCTGGCTACTTCGTGTCCGTACAGCTAGGCTTCTTGTCCCCCATAATTATATCTGCAGAAGTTGCGGAGACGAAGAGGAGCAGGAAACGCTGACATGGAAATCTGGCAGCCGCTTGAACCTAACCTAACCTAAGAGTCCAACCACTGCGTCTCTCCGCTCGAACAAAACATTAACTTTGCTTTGCTTTCTTTTGCAACCAGACCCACCCAAACAGAGTCTCTTTCAACAGCCCCAAAGGCACCGCTTACTGCTCGCTTAGTACGACCAATGATATTGATATCATCTGCGAAGGCTATGTACTTGGACATATCGCATCACCTCTTCATCACAAAGTTAAAGAGGTCTCAGGAGAGGCCATTGCCTTGTCTGGAGCATTGCTTGGTATGAAAAGGCTTAAAGATGGGCTATCAAATGTTGCTTTAAACTAAACAAATCGATGGTGGGTGTCGATTTTGCATGGGTTTCTTCGAGGATTTGACGTAGTGTGAATATCTGGTCTATGTTGGACTTACAAGGCCTAAGGCCACAAAAGGTTCAATGAGTTCTTTCGCGAACGGTAGTCTTTTATATAATACGCTGCGATTAAAAGAAGACTGATACCAAGGTAGTTAGTGCATACCGTGGACTCACAGTTCTTGAGGACAGAGCAGAGCACGCCAAGGAACAATTCTTAAGATAATTGAAGTTCAAATATGACAGTCGGTTTACAAGCAAAGTTAAAAAGAAACAAAACTGTTTCTGTAAAATTTATTTTTAAGCAACTTTTACTGCAAGAGAACGGAATAAGGTAACATTTTTATAGATAAACTCTGTAAACTCTACGATATTACTATTTTAATAAAAGTGCGTCATAACAAGGTTTGACTGTTGTGCGGAGCATGCCTCGTGGCAGTGCTAGATGTGGTTTGGCACAAGAACAAATGCATAGTCTACTATACTTCTGGTCCGCAATGCGAGCTCACAGACAATACTGCTGGCCTTTATTGGCTAACCATTTCGGCAAATGCAATAGAACTATCTACCAGGCGAATTGCATATTCTCCAAGTTGCTTGTGTTCCAACCCCAAGCATCGAGACCCTATTTGACACCCCAAATAGCCATTACCCTCTCCAGATACAACACCATGCGACAAAGCGCCGTGCCATTCATTCATTGGTATTGCCCTGCATTGAGGCTGTTACAGTGGCACAGTTGTTGTTGTTTTTGTTGTTACTTTGGGAAGAGGATTATGACCCTAATCTGGTCTGTAGCTGCCATTTGAACACGGCCAACACGTGCCTAGCTATGCAGCTGAATGTGTTTCCTCTTCTAATACGAAGCTTTAGATTCACTTTGCTAGTAGCCAAACTGCATGACAATGCTCGGAACAGTTAAATGCACAACTCTGTGTGTATAACTTTCTGGTTCTAGTCTATGGTTGTTGTTATATGAGTCTCATGTGGCTGTCTGCTTGGAGTGTCATTAATTTCAAGTTTTTGCATTTTTTATGGAACTGAGAGCCATAGATAACTTTTTTTTATGCACACGAACGCTATAAAACATCATTATACAAAAATGATTTGGTGTTTAGTTACTCATTTTTTATCTCAGTGCGCAGCCAAAAGAGAGAGTTAAAAAAATCACAACGGCTTCCACAACAATAGAGCTTTGTAGGTCAATCCATGGGCTCCTTGAGCTTCAAATTCGAAACCAAATTTGAATGAAATATATAATTGTGTGTTTCATAAAAGGTCGTTACTCTTAATCCATTAATCGTTTCATTTTACAAAAATTGTGAAAATTTTCAAAAACAAGATTGATGTTAATGAACCAAAATCACTCGAACAACTTAAGATATGCAGCGAAATCTGCGGAATTTCAGGTAAAACCGAAAAACGTTTGTGGCTGCTAATATTAGATTTTGTTTTCCGAAAGTAACTGAGCCAAATATAAAAAAAATGATTTGTTTAAAACATATTTACAAAAAAATTCGCCAATCATAAAAAATGTATCATAAACAGAGATCGCAAATAACCGTCAACCTTTTCAAAACCGGTTATTGCTTTAGAAAATGAATAGAGGGACTGTAAAAACCCATGCAGCCCGGTTTGCTGCGCAAAAGGTCTAACTGAAAATAAACTACTATATAAGTTTTACAGCACTATGTAATAATAATAATGTGAGTGAGGAGTAGTGCACCGCGACCTAAGATATCTGTTGTACCCTCTACTAAGCTTAAAGCTCCCTGACAGTCTTAACTCTGCAATAAATTTAATTAATTGGAATGGTTCCATTCGGGCTACTTTAGTCATCAATATTCTGTATCCCCCAGAAGGAACATCCTTCTCCACGCTAGGGCATCACACTCAGCCAGTACGTGCTAGGATTCCTCCCCAAGTTTACAGAACCCACAGGCACTGGAGCTGATGATACCCAGCTTGTTTAAGAGTCCCTTCGTCCTACAGTGTCCATTCAGCAAACCTATCAGAATCCTAACAGAACTCTTCCCTAATTGTGATATTTTCTTGAAAATATATAAGCTATAGGAGGAGTAGTTTGGCCCGGAGTAGCCTGCCAGTTCGTGGCCCATTTCGCTCTTTCCTCTTCTCTTAGCAGCTGCTTTATGGTATGTTTTCCAATGCCATAAAAGGACTCTGGCCCTACCATGGTGTTTATAGCGCCGTTACTTGCAAGTCCATCCGCGAGTTAATTTCCGGGAATGTTGGTGTGACCCGGGACCCATCTGAGTAAAAGTTTGTTTCGTCCTTCTCGAAGCTCCAGTTTCTCTTGGAGTTTATTTTCGTTCAATAGTATTGCTATTTCCCTATTCTAATAGTTCCTGTCTAAATTTATATCTGCACAACATCACTATGTAACCAAGCTTAAGTCGACATGTTGAGTTATTACGTTCTGGAGCTTTGTAGATGTGAATTCAAGTCACCATTTCTTTTTTAAAACTTGTACATTTCTGATCTCACAAACTTAAAAATGGAACGTTGACTTGTAATGACTTCTATACGGCTCTAGAACGCAAAACCTCAACATATTCTTATGCCGCCTTAAGCTACTCTTCCATATGACCACAGATATATATATAAATTAAGCCTAAAAAAGTGATGTGCTCGCTAAACTCAAAAACGCGTGAACCGATTTCAACCAAATTTTTACACATTGTAGACAGTATTAGGGAGAAGGTTTTTGTTAAGTTTGGACGAATTCCAATATATAACGCCAAAGATATCGACAAAAACGATTTTCCATATAAAACATGCTAAATGTGTTTCTACTTATATAGTAGGCAAGCATTAATTTTGACTAGAATTCTTTTGAATTGAGGGTAGAGATAGAGGTAGAGGTACAGGCGGAGCGCGCTGGTTCAGCTAGTTTCATATAAAAAAGCACTATTAATTTCTATTGCATTTTCCGAGTACATTTTTGTGCAAATGTATAAATTCTTATCTTAATGCATTTTTGTAATGTTTTTTCTCAGTGTAAAGCATTTCGCTTAGTGTAAAAATGCACAGACTAAAAGCATTAGCTTTTGACTTTAAGCACATAAGTTGCCATGCAGTGAAGCAGCTCCTTGCGCTCTGCCATTTGGATAATATGTATTGAAAATTACTTTGTCTTCGGCTTTGGCGTTGCACGAATTTAATTAAAAGCCAGCAAGAGCGCATTAAACCCTCAATAAGCAGACAGCAAGACAGCGAGACAGCTTCATACTAAGCACAACTTGTGGGAGCGAGACACATGTGGAGCACGGGGCGGGGAGCGCGGAGCAAGGCGGAAAAGCGGTGCCGTAGTTGTTGCCGTTTAGTTTCGCATTGAGAGCGCGTTGTTTCGCCTAATGAATTTGCATACCACAAGCATGCACACGCACACACACACATGCAAAATCAACGCAATGGCACGAGTTGGCTGGCAGCCCGTGCCCCTGGGCTAAATGGCGCGGCTTGGCCTTTTAAACAAACTCACTTGCAACGTGCAACATTCGTATTATCTGATTAAAGCTGCCAACGCTTGGCGTGCGTCAAAATGGCGAAGGCGTCAGCAAAGCCAGCAATGGCCGTCGAATACCGTTAACAAAGTATGTACTGATGTTGCAAGAGCAAAACAGAGAGAGAGAGAGAGAGAAAAGAGTTAGCAAAGAGGCGTTATTGCGCGTATGTGTAAAGTTGTTTTGAGTGCTGTCTGAGCCGTTGTTGTTGCAAGTTGTAAAAACTAATTAAAATTTCATTACAACAGTGTTGAAAAGTGCTCTGACTACAACAATGCCAACAGCAACAACATTGCCAGCTCAAAGGTAAAATGGAACTCAAAAAACCGCAGCAAGCCTTAACTGTAAATAGAGCCAGAGTGAGACTCAAAAACTTGTTTATTTGCTGTCGGCTTTGTTGCTTTGTTATTGTTGTTTCGAGTTGTTCTTGTTGTGGTTATGGTCTGTTGTGTCTGTTGTTGTTATAGTTGTTGCAAGTGCAACGCTTTGCTTGAGTGCAGCGTGTTGCGAACAAAAGGCGTTCATGCGCGGCAACCTTTGATAAATCCTTCTGCAGAACTTTTATTGTTTGCATTTTGTAAGAAATTCTCTGCATATTTCATTATCTTTCTCTAACTGGTTTTACGTTATGAACTGTAGATGGCACTAACAGTCTTAGCTAGCGCCATCTAGTGTTTCGCTTGCATGGCATTCTCAAATATGTTTGCGCCATCTAGCGTCAATTTGTACGAGCGCCCCCTAGTGCGCATTTGCAAAGTAAAAAAGTGCCAGATATTCAAAGTCGCTTAGCCGTTGCCGTCTACGTTTTGCAACCAAGTGGCAGCACTGAGCTGCATGCAACTCGTTGCTTTTAAACATAATCCTTTTGTAGCTCCTGTTCATTTATAATACTCAATAGAAAGGTAGCTTGGTTGAAGCTTTTCTAGAATCTATATAAATTGTGCAAATTTCGGTTGCTGCTCTAAAATTTCTAATTAATTTTTTTTTATATTTTGCAAAAGGATAATAATATAAAATGCATATACGGGAAATATTAAATAATTAGTCTATACGGTCATTTAATATGTCAGTTAGCTAGCAAATTGGGAGCGATAAGTCCTTGTCGGAGATAGTTTAGCCAGACGCCCTGTCCGAGTTAAAGGTAGAGTTACGCTCGAATCAGTATTTAAACCTGAACCCAAGCAATTCATAGGTTCCCACAAGCAAAACTAACTTCACGGCAAAAATATGAAACTAAAATAACTTACTCTGCACTTTAAGGACCTGCTTTTAAAGGCAATAAAAATTTGGAAGTTCTTGTAAATATTTCAAAAAAGTCGTTTTCTTACTGCGGGGTAGGTTAGGTTTAGGTTAAAACCGCTGCCAGGTTTCTACTTGGCACGTACGAAATTCGCTTGCAGGTCGCCACAGGGACCCATATCATGCTAAGAACGAACTGCTAAGCTATCTCGTGCAGAGATTTGCGGTAGATTGTTACTAGTATCGAGTTAGATGATATTTAGGTTAAGGATTTGATAGCTGCTTGGCTATGACTATAAATGTTAGCGGGGCTTGAGATGTTGCCTTTTAGGCATGCCAGTGCCTCTATTAGGATTGGTCTTATTATAGCCGTAAAGAGCCACAGCACAATGTTCGGGAACATGCCCCATTGAAGGTCTTTTTGCACGAATACAGAGCAATCGTGCCGTTTTTCATGCAATCTTGAATATTTAGGTCCCAATCCAGTTTTCTATACAGTATTATCCAGAGATACTTTGCATTTATGCAGCTAGAATATCGTGCAAATTTACAACAAAAAGTTTTTCTATTGAATGCTTTAAATGCTTTTTTTCACAGTTCACATTCAAATGTGCCTTTCTTAAAGGGATGATAATTGCGCGAAGGTGATTTAAATCGCACATTCGCTTGTCAAAATCGGAATTTATAGATATTTCCGCTGCGTAACGTACATAATCTTGGAGCAAGTAGCTGTCTAACTCTTAGTTCTTCTTCTAGTGGCTTATCAAGTTAAAAATAAAAGTTTAATTTGCAGTTTGAAGCCTAAAATTCAAAATACCACTCGTTTGGCTGCTCAATTACTAAACTTAAATCTCAAAAATACCAATATATAGCTACAAAAATCGATTTAAAACAATTTGCAAGAGTTTGTGTTTAAAAAAAGGTTTCATAAACATTTAGTTATTTAATTTTTTAAGAAAAGAAAAGCGTACAGCCTTTATGCTGCCTTAAAATTAAAAATGAACTTAGTTACCAACTTTTAAATTCATTACTTTAGTATTATAATACCGCGCGGTATTTGGCATTTTATCTAGCATTTAAATACTGCGTATGCGTCCAAATTTAGTGCCTCCCGCAGCAAAAGAGAAACGAGAAAAGGCAGCAAGTAAACAATAAACAATCGAAAAACGCGTGGCAAACGAGTAACAAGTTGCGCACCGCGTGAAAATATTATTTTAAAAAATAGAACTCGTTATAAGCTGGAACGACGCGACTGTGCAAACGGTTTTTTGCATATGTTAAAACTATCATAAATTAAGTAAAGTACAAAATAAGGCGTTTAATTTATAAGCACACATTAAAACAGAAAAATAACAGGATTATCGTTTACTAATTTTTGTCAACATTCGTGTGTGTGTGTGTGCGTGCGCGCAGACCAGCAACAAAAGCAGAGCAAAGAAACGGCAGTAAAAAAAGAAACCACAACGGCGCTAAATTATTTTTTAATGAGTTTTAATTAAGCATAATTAAAGCAACTGCTGCAAAACAAATAATCCAGAATAAAAAATAAAAAAAAACAGCCAATGAACGCTGGCAAATACAAAAATTGAGTGCGAGTGAAAAATAAATTGCATTAATTCTGTGACTTGTGCGACTGGAAGAAGAAATGCAAAGCAACGGCAGCAGCAGCAGCAACAACAACAACAGCAACGAGTAGTAGTGATCGTGCGCGTTCGGCATATCGAGCGTTCATTTGTGTGTGTGTGTGTGTGTGTGTGCGTGCGTGTGTGTGTGTGCGCGTGTATTTGTGGGAATGGAATGCAGTTACGAAAAAAGTAAATAAATAATTGAGAGCGCGCGGGAGAGCGAGCTGAGTGAACGCCCTTGCAGTCGCCCGCGCCTGCGTCGCTGCTTGCGCATCGTTTTATCGCGCCGACAGCAGCTGCTGAGCAAAAAAGAAAAAAAATAAGTGGAAACTAATGTACAAAGAAAAGTGGCTAATAAACATGCTGCAATTGATTTGAACGCGCGCTGAGCCAGTGAAAAAGAGAGCAAAACTCGCAGAAAATCTGTCGCATTGACAACAAATTCTTGCAACACTTTACGCCAGCCCTCGCGACTGCAACGCAATGCCAAATCTACAGCCGCCGCCACCGCATCACGCGCCGCCACTGCATCCTAATCATCATCTGCATACACATCATCATCATCATGTGCAGCATCAGCAGCATCATCATCAGCAGCACCACAGCGAGTTCCCCTTGCCAGATGGCTGGGATATTGCCAAGGATTTTGATGGCAAGACCTACTACATAGATCATATTAACAAAAAGACCACATGGCTGGATCCCCGAGATCGGTAAGTTGAGCTCTAGCTAATAGTTGTTCTCTAGAAAGCATTAGCCTTGAGTGATTTTAAGATAGTTTGTGGCGAAGGAAGCGTTGCATCCAAAAAACAAAGAACATTTTTTTAAACTTAAGCTAGCTTGTTGTTTTTAGTGGAGTCGAGTCTCTAGGTCCCATAGACCATAAGTGGACAACAAATGATATCGAAAGATGCAAATTATGTTTATGCAGTTAAAGTTTGTCCCATCATGTTGAAATATGATTCTCCTTCTACGTAGTTAAGCTTCAATCTCCCGGTTGAGGAACTTCAAAAGATAAATTGTACGAGTTTCAGTAAAGGGTACATCCGGACAGTCTTCATATATGTTTTGTTGTGTGGTCTCACGCGTTTTCTTACAACATTTTATTGCACTACCTTACCCTTTCAGTACAGGGTATAAAAAACCCATATAAATACCACAGTTGCCTTCACTTGTGTTTCAACCGGAAAGGAAAGGTGCGACGCGTGTGTGTGTGTGTGTGTGTGTGTGTCTTCAAAGGAATGCGTGAAGAACAACAACAACCGCACAAGAGAGCGAGTGGAGCAACAAAAAAGAGTCAAAAATAGCGAGAGAGAGAGAGAGAGAGAGCGGATAAGGCAGCGTAAATGCAAAGAGCGCCCAACAGAAGCAGCGGCAACAAACAACAAAACGAATTATTTAAAAAAAAGCACATTAACAAGGCAGCTAAAATAAAACGAAACAAAACGAAACGAAACAAAACGAAACAAAACAAACTTAAAGTAAACATTCCATTTCGATGATTAAGACTCCAAGTATAACTGAGCTGAACCCCAAGCTATGGCAGCGGCGGCGGCAGCGGCAGCGGCAGCGACGACTACGTCGACGGCAACAAACAAAAAATGAAATTTACAAAAAATGTATAGCAAAATGAACGATCGGCGGAGAGGAGTCAGAGACCACAAGGCGAATTCATGCTGTGTTTGGGGGGTTAGGAAGCCGAATTACAAACGCAAACTCACACACACACTCACACACACACACACACAAATGCCTGAGAGAGCAAAAGTTAAATAAAGCTCGCCAAAAGGCATTCAACGAATGATCTGCAAAAAAACTAAAGTTAAATAAAAATATAAAAAAAAATCGAGCAAACTAAAAACCTCATACGTAATGTAGTCATGATTGACTCTGTGTGTGTGTGTGTGTGTGTGTGTGTGTGTGTGAGTAGTGGCGTGATCGGCCGCAGGGGGCTTGGGGGGGTCCCACAAGCAGCTCACAGCTCACATCTCTCTATGTATCGCATAGATACATTTTAGCTGGCCGTCTGTTGTGCAAAGCACGAGCGTTTGCCGTTTGCCATTCGCTTTTACGCTCTTGCGCTCCGTCTCTCGCTCCCCCTCTCTCTTTTTTTTTTATTTTTATTTTTCCATAAACAATTGCAAATGGTCGAGGAATTTTGCAGTTTCGAAATAATTGATTTCTGAAATTCTTCTTTTGTATCTCGCATATAGAGAGCTGATTGTTTGTCTGCATGTGTCGAATTCGCTTCACGCTTTCAATTAACACAAACATTTCCATTGTTTGTTTCAAATTGCATGAATATTGTTAAATCTGTTTCATTCAAGCAAGTGGTTTTTTCAACAATTTTGTGTTACGCTTTTTTTTTTGTTCGAAGATGATATAAAACATCTGGTTTTGGAATGGGGCTAGGCGGACCTAAGCAAAGTTCCGAAAGAGTCGAGACTTAAGGAACTTTCTAGATGACACGTAAAATAGGATAAACACTCAAAAATTCTAGACTCTAATTAATGTCAAGGTTGTGCCTTAGATCGCAAACAACAGTCATACAGCCGCATTCAGGCCTGTTTCGGATTGAAACGACTTTGGTCGATTTCGAAATGTTCAAAATCAAACAATCTAAAAACGCAATGAAAAGGTAAATTCCAAACTTAGTAAAGACAGATTTTCTTTCATGCAATTCTATTAAGATAGATAATATTGCCAATTAGCTCAAATGGCTGTCAAAGCAATTCTGCTGCTTTCAACTCTAATATGCACACATTTGGTAGCTTTTGAGGCTATGCAAAGGCATTTAAGAAATTTGTTCCGCAAATTATTACGCCGCCGCTTGGCAAAAATGTATTCAACCTTCGTTGCGCTTCCCTTGCCCCAGTAAGGGGCATGTGCACGTCTTGCATATTTTAGCACAAATATTTGCAATCTCTTGGCTCTGCTCCGCGATTCGCTGCGCTGACCCAAGTCCATCCGCTGGACACGCGCGTTATTATTGAATTTATATTTATACCAAATACATGCATACATATATAAAACAAATTGCTGCCGGTAGCTTGAAAAAATTCCAATAAACCATAAATAAAATTTCTATAACGAAATTCGTGGGGCTGCACGCAGTAATTTGAACGTTTAAAACCAGATAAATGAGAAAAATAACAAAACCGAATACGAGAGAAAAAAATACCTTAACATATTTCACTTGTTTGTACAACTTTTCGACGGGCGGTATTTTATAAACTTTTGCATAAACAAAAGCGGCTAAAATGTGCGCAAGCGGCACAGTCGACGTCAAAGTCAACGTTTTTGGCCAGTTTTGGGGCCAATTGTTAGCTAAATAGGCGAGAGTGGAATATTTTTGTTGTCTTGTTTTTGTTTTAGGCTGAAATTGAGACAAACGTTAAAATGCCAACAAAAGCTTTCAAGTTAAACTCTTTGGCATTTCTTTTGTTGCTATCTTGCTGCGCATATATTTCATCTTAACTTCTTGCTGTCAACTCAATCTTATAGCCAACATGTAGCATATCATTTATATGTTTTAATAAATTGTTTGATGCCCCTAAAAGCAGTTTGCAAACTGCCATTTAACCATATAGTGGCTACCATATTGCCACTCCAACTTGTTTGTTTTACATAAACAGCCATGGCTAAGAGTTTTAATAAAACGAGAGAAAAAAGGCCTAGCGAAAGCGCCTATAACTGTTATAAGTCGGGCGCACTGGCGCCGATGTTGACTAGAGTGGTGTTTTGAGCGGGACAGGGCAAACTGCTGGTCAGGTGTGCCCCGGTGTTTTATGGGCAATTATCTGGTATTGCGTGTTGCAAATTGTCAAGGCATAAAATGCAAAGTAACTACAGAAGAGGAAAGAAAGGCAAAGGTATATACTTTTTATAGACAGCGCAATCTATTAAGCAGCAATAAAAGAAATTGAGCAATAATCGGGAGTTTTTTGTGAAAGGAGCGAAATGATGGTATTATGTTGGGAAAGTTTGGGCTTGGACAATGTCTTAAAAACTGCAAGTTTTTGGTTTTAAAATAAATGAGTCTTTTAATTGCCCTACAAAATGCATCACATCCGATCAGTTTCTAAGAGAACTGTTGAGTTGGACGAATGGTAATCTATCTTACTGTCTGGCACAGCTTACTACCATTATCTTTTCAACTCGTATGGGGAAGTTTCTTTGCAAAATCAGTCTAAACTTGCTAATTAAGATTTGAGGAAATAACAATTGATGTAACAATTTGAATAGGTTTGAATTTCCTGAAATTAGCCACAGTCCAATTGTCTGTTTCTAATGATAAAAGCAACACCTACTGCTAATGAGCGAAGATTCTTATAACCAAAAATGAACTGCTACTTCCGAAGATGTACTTTCAGGAAACTGGATTTTTGAACAGCTGAGTGGCTTTGAAACCAGAAGTTGTTAGATATGACGGCTCTCTAACTTGCATATCCAATTTAATCGGTGTCATAGACCATACCAACATTCCAAGGCAGTTTCTAACAGGCTACATAAGTGGTTCCACACCCTTCATTAGATGCCACACACTCGGACACTTAGGCCTTTAATGACCTGTGGCATTTTAGATTAAGAGTTATTTGGATGGCAGCGTTGCCAATTGCATCAAGAGCGCCAAAGTGGCGACGATAACAACTAATGCCACAAAATGGCCAATCCCAAAGTCAAAACAGCATTAGGTCCAGACGGGTCCAGCCTAGGCAAGTGTTGGTATGTTTAGATACATATACAAAGATATAACTTGACTGTGGCTAATGCGGTCGTAGCTTGTAGTTGAAGGCATGCGTGCCATTATGCATTAGATGTGGCGATTTTAGCTGCAAAATGCCAGCAGAAACAACAAAATTTGCATAAAATTCAATTTGGTAGGGGGAAAGATGCCAATGCACACAGATACTAGTGCACACACACACACACACACACAGACACACTTACAGATACAACGCAAGTTGGAAAGCTGCAAAACGGCATTTTTCATTTAATAAATTGCACAAGGCAACAGCAGCAACGGCAGCACCAAGAAAAAAGTGGAAAGAATGCACACAGCTTCAGATATATTACATATACATGCATAAAATGCGAATACGAATACGACTACGTGTGTATGGCAGATACAGATACAAATGCAGTTGCAGGCATAGGCCTGGCAGCATGCATGCATTGCATTTGTGCAACAAGTATTTCCACTTAACAACAACAAAAACAACAACTGCAACACCAGCAGCAATAACAGCAACAACAAAAGTTGCTGCAAAAAAGTTGCAGCGACCAAAGCCATGATTACAATTTGATTACGCGCATAAATGCAACGCCAAGTTGCCGCTGCAGCAGCAGCAACAGCAATTCAGTTGCAGTTGCAGTTGCAGTGGCTGCCATAGCGACAGCGCAGTTTTCTAGTTTGCAGGCCCAAAGCGTCAAAAAATATTTTCTTTCCACTTGGTAGTGGAAGCAAAGCGCAAACGGCCAAACGACAGTTGCCACATGCATTCAGTTAGTACATAATGTATCTGCTAGATGCATGTACATAAGAGACAAGCCACACACTGGCCCCCAGGCCTGCTGCATGCTTTGCCCATTTTAGCAACAGCTCAGCTCAACTCGGCAACAGCAAACTTAAACTCAAACTCAAACTCAAACTGAAACCCCAAACGCAAACTGATTCTCCAAGCCATCGTCGCCAACGTTGTGTTGTGGCAATGTTGCGAATGTGGTTGCCAACGTTGCCTCCGGCTGCCGGTGGTTGTTGTCGCTAGCTAGCGGTTGGTGGTTGTCGGTTGTCGGTTGTGGCTGCAGTCTTTACTTGGTCGAGAGTTGAGAGTTTTTCCTGTCATCATTTTGCGCTTAGCTGCTGCTGCTGCTGCTGCTGGCAGCAATCGCTCTCGCACTTGTTGCTGTCAATGTTGTAGTTATTGTATTTTTATATACTCTAAAATTATATTATATCTAAAGATCCTAAAGCTGAACGATTCCTATTCCCATATAAATCTTTGTGAAGCATTTTCATATCGAGATTGCGTTTTCCAATCAAGAGATTAACGCGTTGTTCATCAATCGACGATCTCTTCGTATTTTGTATATCTTTATAAAATATGTTCATTTACTATTTTCCAAACTAAACTTGAACGATTTCTTTCATTTTCACATTTCCTTAACTTTCCTTACCAAAAGCTGCACGGTATTTTCGCTTCAGAAGTGTATCTTAAATTTGTTGCGCCCCAGTTGGCTTTTCTTCCTTTTTCTTTATTTTATTTGTATCTTTTGCAATTGCAGTCAGTGTAAAGTTTGTGTGAACGGGCAATCAACACTTGTGATTTTTATCAAGCATAATGATTTCCTTTTCAACATGATTAGTATGTGGCCATGTGGTTATGTGTGTTATGTGAAGCCTGGCCTGTCTGTCTCAGCATGTTTTGCTAATTAACACCAGGCACCAGAGACACACACACAACATAGTTGCAATCGCAGTCACAGTTGCTGAAGATGATGACTACCCTTGAAATACACCCAGTCCTCCCAGTTAAGTACTTGCAACTTTTAAGTATATATTTGTGCAATTGACTTGCAGCACCGCAGGCGAAAAATGCCAAGAAAACGCGCTACAAACGCTAGCGAATAGAGAGACTCCGGGGCTGTGCCAGGCCCACAATTTGCCAACCCATTTTTTATTGTCGCATCGAACTGCTTATTACTGGTGAATTGGCCTGGCCCCTATGAAAGCGATGATCGCGCGAATGCCAGAATGCCCGAGCTGAGTTGAGTTGAGAGGAACTGGCTGACTGGCTGAATGAATGCCTGCCTGCCTGCCTGCCTAGTCGCATATCGATTTATAATAATTCAGCTGTCATTCCGCGATCGCAGCTGAGCAATTTTTTACCCGCTCGTTGTTGTACTTCGCAAAGAGTTTTTGCAGCAAGCAAGCAGATACTGCCAACTGAAAACTGCAAACGTGAGCAGAAAATTAAGTTCCCCCTTTTGGATTTGGATTTAGATTTCGAGCTGTGGCCCCTTTGTGCTTTGCATAAAATGAAACACGCGCGTTCCACAGGCGATTTTTGTTTGCACTCTTCTGTCTGCTGCTCATCGTCTTTGTAGACGTCGTCGTCGTCATATGCTGAGCTGGCTCTTGAGCTCTTCTACGTTGTGTTGGGTGATCGTGATATATGCGTTCTGTGTTATGTTGTGCCCGGCCGGGAGTCAGAGTCGACTGCAAAGGTAGCAATTTTCCATGCATGCACACACACACACACACATATACACACATCCAGTAGAGAGACCCAAAATGAAACGAAACGGGCGCAAAGCCAGCGCTGGAATGTGCATACTCAAGATAAATTGCTGTGAGATACTTTTGCGTTGCTGTTGTTGCTTGTTGCTGTTACCATGCATGGATTGCAGCCATAACCCCATAAGAAAGGCATTCCAAGTGCCCAATTTGAACGTATGCCAACACACACACACACACACACAGACAAGGAAGGATTCAGGGCCACATGGGATTAAGAAAATTACACAATTCTCTTGATGGTAAAATCTAAAGCTGTGCTCAGACAAGTAATTTCGATTATGTGATCTATCTTTGCGAAGATCTCAAATGATATATGTAAAGGAAAATATAGGCACTCCAAATTTGTGTGCATAGTCGGTTTTCTGTTTATTAACTCATAGTTCCTCAACACAGCGTAAAATTATGTTTAGGTGGCTAGCTACACGTTTATACGTGGTTTTCTGTCCTTAAAAAGTCATGGTATTGATTTAGTTCAACCAGAAAGAGTTCTGATAAGGAAGATGAGTAGATGACAGGTTGGTCTATGTGTCATTTGTAGGACTATATTTTAGGACACATCTAACTTTACGCACTTAAAGAGTGCAGATTAGCTTTAGCTTTCCTATTAATAGTACACGAAATGTGAAATCTTCTAAGACAAGCACTTCTTATGGATGTAGACCTGAGGTTTTGAGTTGAGTGATTAGTCCAAAATTCCGGCCTTCTATATGTTCTAGCACCGGTTAACCATAAACAATATAATTCTTAAGAAGAGAATTATCTTGAGCCATTATTAAGTTTTTCTTGGGATATATCATATGAAATGTTGCGACACGTTAAGCTATGAAACCGTTATTTACCAGCTATTAGTAAATTTAAGTAACTTATTCTAGGGTTTCTTTAGAAAACAGCAATCAAGCGAAATTCGTTTGTCTTGAACAGATCATTTAGGACCCTGAGAACTTTTATTTGGCGCATATCAGCAACATCATATGATCAAAATGCACCATCAAAACTTAAGTTTTAGTATTTGAGATATTAAAACTATTAGCGTTTCCCTGCTTACAAAAATGATCAAGAAATTCCAGCTATTACACATACTAACTCTTCTTCCTCATTCCTTAAACCATACACTAACTACATTTGGCGGCATTCCAAGGGCGTTGCCAACCTTTGTCTGAGGTTAATAAAAGTTATATGGCAGCTGTTGTAAATGTGCATGTGTGTTTGAGTATCTGTGTGTATATATGTATAAGCAGCTGGCTGGGGCGCATTCCTTAGCAAACAGCTCATCGCAATTAATTGCCCTAATTAAGAGTTAGCCTCACCGAACTGCAATCAGCTGTAGCTCTGTGTGCCATAGTATGCCTCAGATCTTTTGGGACACTGTACGATATTATCAGTGCCCATTGGCTACAAACATACAAACAGACTCATATAACACATACGAAATACGACAGACAGCAGGGCTTAAAGGCATTCCAAAGACAGCCTTTATGTGCCTCCAACTCCATCTACTCCATGTCTTTTGTCCGTCCATGTAGCCAAAGTTTTGTATTATTTTTCAGTAGCACTTTCCGAATGCCATTTGAGTGCGCATAACATATTCTTAACACTGCGCAGAAGCTTATGGTTGCGCAGGCGTATCTTTTGAATACGAACAATGCGCTCGACGACGACGGAGACGATGACGATGACGATGATGGTGGCTACAACAGCAGCCGCATAATTATCGTTGTCCAAAGATGCGGCAGAAGGCGGAACAGAGTATGTGTAGAGGAGGAGGCAGCTTAAGGGCAGCCATGCGAGTTGAACTCTTCAAAAGTATCTGTGTATCTTCTGTGTGCAGCAGCTTGTGGCAGCTGCTGCATGCTAACTGTGCATCTTGTAGGTGCTTAAGCTGCTTGATTTGGTATATCTTTGTGTGTTACTTTTGTTGTTGTTCAATAAAATACAAAAAAAGCGCTTCGGAATTTCTGTTCTGTTTTTTATTACATATTTCCCCAAGCTTCATTTGATATATTTTTTTTTTTCTGACTACGCATTCCACAGTATTTTTTTCCCCCATTTTTTTCTTATTTTTTTTTTTTTTTTTTTTCCGAATTTATGGCCTAATGAAGTGATAAGGCAAACACAGACGCCCAAAAGTAAAGGCTTTGGGACTACAGCTACTCAAGTATCTCTGTATCTGTAGCTGAAGTTGTGCGTTACATTCTTGGCATGCCTTTGTCGATTTATTTTTGGCGTTGTTTATGGCCAAGTATGGGGTTTGCTGCTCTTAAGCATGAGTATCTCAATGTATATATAGCTGTATCTGTGCAGTAGCTGCTGCGTATCTTTGCATGCGTAAAAGGCAAAGTTTGGTATGCATGTCCATCTGTCTGTCTCTGAATCTGTGTGCTTGTGTGTGTGTGTGTGTGTGTGTGTGCTGTCAAAATGTTTAACACAGCACATAATTCATTTTATAGCGCTTTTTTCAGTGTATTTTATGCTGTTGTTTTTCATGACATTCTTGAGATATTTAAGCTGGAATTTATTGGTTTGTGGGTCAGTGCTGCCGTTGTCTTCGACATTCTTTTGGCCACAGTGTTCAATTTGGCTTTGTTTATGGTTGGCACATACATACATACATACATACATACATATATAATGTAGCGCATAAGACGCGACTTGCAACTCTCTGGAAGACCCAAACAGAAGATAAGCCAAAGAACATTTCAACAATGGCAATAACATTTGATGTTGGCAACAAAGCGAAACGCTGCAACTTGCAACAACGTTGACGCCGGCAACAAGCAGCACAAGAAAATACATACCGACAACTGCAGAGACAAGCAAGATGATGATGATGATGATGATGTTGATTTTGTGTCGTGCATAGAAATTCTTACGTGCCGCAGCCAGATGCACATACATAGACATACTCAAGTGCACAAGTACATAGAAGATGGGGCATGTAGTATGAAATAGCTAGCAAACCGGCTCAGGCGACAGCAGCAACAACGACTGGCAATGCAACAGAAAAAACAATTTTTTGATTAAACTTCTTAAATGAACAAAGCTGACATTCATGTCAAAGCACATAAGCAGCGTCGATTGCAAAAATAAAGAAGTACATTTTATGTGCAGTAGTCAATGTTGGAAAACGCTAAAAAAAAAAAAGAGTCATAAACAGTGTGAACGCTGCATGGAATGTTTGCCAAAATCAAAAAATTCGTAGGTGTGTACATAGCAGCAAAAATTAAACGTAAACCAGGGCGTGTGTGGCATGTGTATGTGTGTGTGTGTGTGTGTCTGTGTGTGTAGTAGGAAATAGTAGCAGCAGCTTGGCATTTAATGCAGCGCAGCGCAGCAAACGCCCGCAGCGGCGGCAACAAATACAACAACAATAACTATGCGCACATTGCTTTAATAAATGCATTCAATTGGTGCGCCGCTGCTGCTCAACAGCGAGTTCACAGCAACTTTGAAATATTTTCCAACAACAAAAACAACAGCGGCAGCAGCCCAACAATCGTTGTCGTCGACGTTGCAGTCGAGCAGCCTATTTCCAAACACAAAATGCATTTACCTCGTTCCACTGTGGCATGCGCAACGCCCCCTCGTCAGCTCCCCACCAACAACAGCAGTCGCCGCCGCTATGCGCGTTCGTTCAACTAGCTTGCTGCCGCTGCCGCTGCCAGCTGCGCTGCTGCACTCAACGACGACGCCAGTGCATAGTTTTGTTGTTGGGATTTGCCCCCAAACAGAGCGCAGCACAGTGTGCCAGAGTGTGCATATTATTGAGAAAAACTGTATAACATGACAAACGCGCGAGCATTTCTATTGCTTTTGAGCCACTGTGAGCGCTGCTTGCTGTTTGTACGGTTGTTTTTCTAGTTCTGCTTTCGGCGCTCCTTCGCTCGCTCACTCACGCTAGCTAGCGTGCTCGCCGCTCTGCCTCTGCTCGTTGTTGTCGTTTTTCATAGCGTAAATAGCAAAGTTGCCCCGTACAATTTTAGAAGAACTTGTCAAAACCGCATTCCAGAGTCGCTGCTGCTGCGCAGTCGCAGTCGCTGTCGCTGTGTGTGTGTGTGTGTGTGTGTGTGTGTGTATCTATGTGAGCTGCTTTGCTGGAGGCAGCACATTGCATACCACTGCAACGAGCTATTTATGCATGTTTATGCGTTTGTTTATTTATTTGCTTTGGAGTAAAATTTACTTAGCAAATGATCGCGAACACACACACACACACACACACACACACACACACACATAGATACATAAATGCGTATCTGCATATATTGCGCTTCTGCTGCTGATAAATTTATATTGCATGTTTATACGTCTGTGTTATTTGTCGCGCATTTTTGCTGTTTATTAATAAACAACAACAAAAACGCAGAAATAGTCAGACACAACAACAGCAACAACAAGATCTAAATTGGCTTATATAATTCTATAGCTTACTTAATTTACTTCTGTTGACAGTTAACACGCGCACACGGTTCGGTTTTTTGCTGACCAATTTGTTGAATTTCGAAAAAACAACTTACATATTTCTATACAAATAAGGCGAATGATTTTAGCTTTCGCCCATTTCAATCATGCAGAATGCCCATATATAACTCTATTACTTTATATTGAACACATTCCCCTATAATACCTAGAATTCTAATCAACCAAAAGAATCTGGGAATTACTACAAAAACAAATTGCCACGAGCGGGTGCCATAAAATTTTTGAAATCTTTCAAGTTTTGCTTTTTGTATTGCCATTTAATTTTTGTTATTTTTCTGCTTTTTCCCTTCTGTGTTCAATTTGCGCTAAAGATAAACAAACAAACAAAATTTCAATGTGAAATACTTTGGAATTTTTCATTTGGTTACGGCTATGTCGGATTTTTATAGAAATGATTGCTATGGCACATTACCAAGACAGCTCGAAAATGCATACAGAATTTATTCCTGCCTGCCTGCTGCTCGGGTGTTAAAAATATACCAGCAAATATTTGTGCGCAATGATTTCTGACAGCATCTCTGTTGCGGCACGATTCGTTTGAAGATTGCTGCAAAGTTGCAATCCATTTTGTGCAACTTTTCAAGCGAAACATATGCGGCGTAACATGGCACAAGTTGCAATCTTATAAGCCTTACAGTCCAGGCTTTCAACAGCAGGCAAAATGTAGTTTTTGAACAACAACGTTATGTCAATCGAACTCAAGTTAAGACCTTATTTTGCAAAACACATTCCTCAAATTCCGTTCATATATCTTATTGTATATGCATTCATAGCTAAACAAAAACATTTTTGTGATTTGTATCTATAAACAAAAGGTAAAGAAATGTTAATTGGCCCATTTGACAAGCGGCATTCTTTATGGCAGCTTTCATTCTACAAGTTTTCTGCTCATTCACCGTCATAGTTCTTGGTTTTTGTTGTTGTATTGTAGTCAAACGTCAAAAGCATTTTCATGCTATTGTTGGTTTGTACGTATGAACAGATATAAAAATAAAAAAACACCAAACTCTTAAAACAAAATGGCACAAGCTAAAGAAATATATCAAAATAATTTTGCCCCCATTGAAAATTGCCAAATTGTCTGCAAATGCCAACTGAATACACACAGATATCGTTATACAAACATAGTTTCCTATACAAACATAGTTTCCTATACAAACATAGCATATTATATGTATATCACTGTGTGTCTACAGTAGTTGCTCATAAACTAGAAATTTTAGATTATACTATGATATGAAACACGCGATTTTGCAGAAAACGCTTTTAAAGTTTTTAATTTGCTCCCAACTAATAGAAAAAAGGAACGACATATAAATTCCCTTCTTACGAGCAGAGTATACAAGATATTAACATGAAAGGTTTACACAACATGAAGCAGAATATAACCAGCAATGCTAATTCTAGTAAATAAGCGTTATGTCAAAGATTGTTGATAACAAAACAAAGTAGTTGAGATGTTGTAACGCAAATCAAAGTGAAACACTTGACACTGCGTTACATGATGGCGTTTGTTCTGACACGCTTAAATCATTTTTCATTCTGCGTACATATCTATAAAGTATATTTTTAATGCCCTTCTAAGCGTGTGCAATATATGAGTTGAAAGTTGCTGTTATCTCGATGATTGATAAGCCTGGCGCAGCTGAGAATAACCCTGTGTCATATCGGCCGATAGATCAGTCTTTCTGCCTTGCATTTCAAGTTAATGTTTTTCAAGCGTTGTACTACTATGTTGGCATTACTCCACATCATCAATAGGAATTGCCTAGAGAGCATGACTTGACAGCTGCTCCAAAGAGAATGCTTAAGTCAATCTTTTCGCGTTTTATATCTTCTACTGTATACTATAATTATATAGTATCTATAAAGAATATTTCATTTTGGCAGACACGTTGTTCTGTTTTTGGCCAAGCACAAAAATTATGATAGATATTCAAGGAATTATTTTTTAATATAAAAGTAGAACGCAAACGTCAAAGCAAAAAGCTAAGAAATTCTTTTACACACACACATACATATAGACGCAGTGGGTTACACCTTGGCTACTTCCTATTAATGGCCTCCAGTATTTTGTGTTTTTGTGGCCCAGAATTCGTTAGCAGCTATTGACGACCTTTAAGGGGCTTTGGAATCTGGCCATAAAATACTAAAGAACTCGCGTCATACATACTCACGTATTTGCATAGTGACTTCCCTTAAGCTATATGTATACCGAGCATTACGTACAGTTAATACAGTTTATATAGAATTCGTAAGTATTTTTACATTCTGTCAGGTACAGTAGAACCAATTTGTTGTATGAACAACTGACGTCGTTGTTGTTTGTATACATTCGCATGTGAATTCGCATTCTCGTACAATGTACATATGAGTAGTTAGTATATTGTACGTCAATACACATACACAAACATATACATATATATAATTATTATTATTTCAATAAATGTGTGTGCGAGTACATACAAATATAGTACTTTAACTCATATATGTATGGATGAATGTATGGATGTATGTATGGATGTATGCATGGATGTATGTATGGATGTATGTATGTATATATGCTTGCTTGCGCACAGTCGCTTGGTTGCTCTGGTATGTGAAGGTCGCAACAGTTGTTTTGTTAATGACAGAGTACAACAACAACAACATTATTGGAGGCAAACAAAACTACAGTGCCGCACGAGACGCCATAATCATGGGCTAACATAGCATTAAATTTCTTTTTCTTTCATTTTTTGCGTATTTTTGGCGCTTTAAAGTTTGTAGTGTAAAATGTATCTATAAGTTACAATTGTATCTGTTTGCAATTTTTGTTGTGTTTGCTGTTTTTTTTTTTCTTTAGCAACTATAAGCACGCTTCTTAGAAACAGCTAATGTCGGCCACAAAACTGCACAGGTGGACACTTTGGGGCCAATACTTTGAAAAACTTGTTGTTGTAGCAGTTGTTGTTGTAGCAGTCTATGGCTGCCAAGGTTTCGGCTTTTTGAAATAAATATAATTTAGCAAGATTGCTTCTTAGAAATATAGCAAAAGTATCTATATAACCGTGTTTTAGCTTGTGCCATGTGGGCGTTCCATATATCGTACAAGTTGGAAATATTTCCTAGTTGTGTTGTGTCAACTTTTTAAGCTTTATAATGCGCATACCAAGAATTTTTGTTGACGTATTGAATACTTTTGCATTATTCGTTTAAATTTGAATACAGTGAAATTGGCATACAATACGCTATGCTTTAAGTTTATGGAGGTCTTAAACAACATGATATTAACATATGTATGGAACTCTAAATATAGATTTACATATAAATCCAATACACACACATACGTCAAATGCTCATCGATCAATGACCAACAACAAAAGCCCAACTGACTGACTGATCTGTTGTACGAACCAAACTGATAGATCTGTTAGCGGAGCAGTCTTTGGAGCGTTGTTTTTTTGTCGTGGTTGTTGTTGTTATTGTTGTATCTATGTTTATTGGCTTTCTTTGGCTTTCTTTGCACGTCTAAACGCCTGCATACATTTCAATTTAATTTGAAAGCCAGCTAAAGTTATTTATTTGCATTTAACCCTGAAATATGTACCAAAGCTGGCAAACAGTGATGGCCAAAAGTTTAAGCACAGCGCGCTTACAAATCCCTCAACAAGTCATAAAAATCATAAATTTCAATTTAAGTTTATTTTTTTTTTTTTGTACTCAGTTTGTGTGTATGTGTGTGTGTTTGCTGCTTTATAGGCGCTTTTGTTGTACGCCTCTCTATGTATAAATTCTATGAATTTTTTAATAGTTAATTTGTATGCAGTTGGCATGCTCATGGCGCAAAAATTTATTTCAATTGTTCACTTTGGAATTTATGATAGACATTTTGTGATTTCCACATTGTACAACAAACAATGTTCGGTAAAGTTTCGAAATGAACGCAGAAAATGTATCCACATGCATGTGATTTGTGTTTGTAAGCATTTGAGCCGAAAGAATGCAGCGTGCCTCATTAGAAGCCCATTGGACTAATGTCTGCTGGCCCTCAAAAGCTGGGCCCACGCATTCAAATGACGAACAGTGTCAGCCTCCAGCTGGGTCTACACTGTGCAACACGGTGCAACACTGACTGCCTGCCGCTCAGATATTTCCATGATTATCGTCGTCTGCTCGTTCATGTAATTGACACCCACTTACGAGTGAAAGAAAAGCGAGCCATAGCTCTTTTTTCTTTGAGAAGAAAAAGAAAAAAAAACGACACCAAAGAAAAGAAAAATGCTGAAAATCGTTGCATAGATTGTGAAATGCTTTCATGGTGAAGCAGCGACAAAAGGCTTTGGCTTATCTTGAAAAATGTGGAATGGTAGAAAAGCGCTGCACACAGTTCAATGACTTGGCACAGTCAGTGCGAGGGAGACAGACAGATCGAGAGAGAGAAAGAGAGAGAGCAGCATAGAAATATTTCAAATATGCAGACAGCTTAAAAATTGCTTTGATAAGCTCAATACAAATGAAAATTTACTTGCCACAGCATTTCCGTTGGCTTATTAAGTTAAAGAAACAGCGAAACACGCGGTGTTGCCGTCTCACTCTCACACACTCTCCCTCTCCCTCTCTCTCTCTCTCTACACTATAAAGCTCAGAAATTATGAAAAAAAAAATGCAGCAGCGGAAGGAAGTCAAAGTGTGAGATAGACAAGCTTGTTGGACTTGACAGGAAATGCAGTTAATATCTTTTTAATTTGTTCAGCCAGCAACAAGCAAGAGAAAAAAATTTGATGCAGACAATCGGGACGGTGCCCGACAGTGGAATACCCTGCACCCGAAAGAAAGAATTTTCTTTTATGTCTCTTTTTACAAGTTTAATATGACTGTAAGCATATTCCTAATCGGAAGTTCCAATTGACAAGTTCTCCTATTGGGAAAGTTGAAGTTGGGGCAAAAATTACTTTTATGCCCATAAGTCCAGTATTATTGGGCCCATGTCGTTGAATTTTGTAACATAGATCAAAAATACATTTATAAATGTCTGTGGCAATTTCGAAGTCAATATATTTGGGTGTGCGGCAGTAATTAAGGTAAGGAAGGGGGGGTTCCATTAAAAAAAAAAGGTTTATACACTTTTAAAGATTAGGGTCATAGGAGTCTCCACACCAAATTTTGTAACTCTAGCTCACGTATCCATATCTACATGCAGTGCAATTTTGGCACAGTTTATAGGCGAGGGGGGGGGGGGGGGGTTAAATTAGCATATTTTTGACTATATTTTCTGATGTTTCCGATTTCGAATTTTGAGATGATAGATTGAACGGTACACCGCAAAAGTATGTCACAGGGGAAGGGGCAAGATATCGGCGTGATTCGACAAATTTCATCTTTTCGGTGGAAATGCGCATCTTTTAGTAAATTTTTGTGCCTCTACCTCTTATCGTGTCTGATATCAAGACATGTCTATATCGACTCGACTATTGCTCCTGAAAATGTTTGCCCATAGAACATGGTCTGCCACGCCTCCTTCTGCCTGTTACATACCTTGCACAAACCTATAATACCCTTTTACACTTTGTGTACAGGGTATAAAAATATTTTTCATAGCGCTGAAATGACACTTGAAACGCGCTGTTATGGCGTAAGGAAAAAAGGTAAGGCAGCTGCGATAAGATAAAAACTTCAAAACACAACGTAAGAGCGCAGAACAACTACAGCGACGATGACAACGACGACCTTTATATGGCGTAATTTGATTAAGCTCAAAAGTATTTGTGATAAGCGGCAGCGAGCAACCGACAAAAATGTCAAAAGGAAAAAACAAACCTACAAAAATGTACAGCAAGAACAAGAGTTATACGCTGATTACAACCAACTAACTTTGTATGAAAAGTCCCATGGCAGCAACAACAACTTGAAACTATTTTTAAAGCTTCATATTGTTTCAATAAGCTTCAAGTATTTGTCAGATACAATATTTCGCGTGCTACTGCCTTAATAAACACACACAGCACTTTGAACCATTTAAATGTGACTATAGAGTATCTGTGTGCGTGCGAATTTATCTCAGCGTATGTGTGTGTGTGTGTGTGTGTAGGTAGGTAGGTATGTCAAGGTGATTGCGCTTGCGTTGTATGGCGCTGGCATTGCTTGATAAATTGGCTTTAATGCCTGCCAGCTATATACATAAGTATGTCTGTATCTGTATCTGTATCTGTGCGCGATTCTGCATTTTTGCATAAAACTTGAGCGGCGTCAATTTGCATGAGCATTACGTTCACGACGCAGTTCTACGGCTCGCGGTACTGTTGTAGAACCGGAAAACTTAAGTAGTCAATGTGCGCTTGACAAGTTCCGTTGAAACAAATAGCAGCACCAGAACTTGACAGCCACTAACTACGTGATTTGACTGACTTCACTGACCGACTCTACTATATATAAACATGGCATTCTATTATGCACATAATTATTATTGCAATTGAGTTTCTTATAGTTATAACGTAACGCATTTTCTTTAAAGAATTTACGAGCTCTTCTAATGATCTGCATTAGATTGAACATTAACTTAGCATTAGAAGCAATCAACTTGGCTTAACTTGTCCCATTTGGTTGATAAATGTTGCGGTGCTTCGCCAGCTATTTTGCTTTGGCAGCTATTAGTGCTGGAATCGTGATCTATACATTCAAAAACTAGCACAGTACGATGGCGTGAGCGTAGCAGGGTAGCTTGTTGCAAAGACTTTGACTTTAATAGAGTGGAATCCTTGGCTGTTTGATTGTCGGCTTTTTTTTTTCTCTTTCCCAATTGTGCCTACGCGCGAGTCGGTCTAACAGACACAGCAACACAAGCAGCATCACATGAACACTGTCTTGAAAATGGACGCTTTTTGGCAAAAATTTTGTATTTTTTCATGGTCCTGTATCACAGGTAATCCGAAACAAATATCGGTGAATCGAAAATCGTGTAACGGATCAGAACTACCCGCACTATCGTAGTCGTAACCATATCCAAAATAAGTTTCGATTTGAATGCCTACTTTCAAACAAAGGCGTAAAACCAACCCAATAGCGTTACTAGGGTATAATTTCAGTTCGACCGTTTGTTCTGAATAATTCGTGTTTTTAGCTAGGGAACCAAATGCATAAAATTCACCATACTAGTTGCGTAATCGTAAATGTGTAAACGATCAACCGTTATGTAAGTGAAAACCGAGCAAACGAAAGTTTACGGAATTCGAGATACTTGTGATGTGTTCTTGTAATGTTTTACACTTTTCTCAACATTTTCGTGAAAGTAAAACTTTGGCTCAAGTACAACGAGTATTCTCTTTTGCGTACTCTGTTATATGCTCATTCAATATTGATCGATTCAGTGACTCAAAACAAATGTAACTTATGTCGTTGTGTGTGTTTTCATTGATACTCCATATTCCCTCAAAATTTGCGTGCATTCCTGCAGACTCTCTTAAGCTTGATGCTCGTAAGATGTAAAGATGCTTTGTTCTTTTTTAAACGTCAAGCTCGTGAGAGCTTCGAAGGCCTGCAAACCTTTGGTCCTACGCGCTGCTACTGATCTGCATTTGACTCAATGTTAATTTGGACTTAAACCAATTAACTCGGCTTATTTAGTTTATGAATTTTGCGCTATTGCCCCGTTTCGGAGACGTTAGATGCCTAGTTGACAATCAGAACTAATGAGCACAAAATCTTAGCATAACTTTATAAAAAAAAATCGAGCAAAACACGTCTATTATGGTATTTGGTATTGAAAAAAAGGCGCCGAAAACAAATGTAAGTATTCAAGTCGTGCCCAGGTCATAATTATGCTAAAACGCAAGAATGTCTTTGAAGCAGAAGAACCCATGCCAAAAGATGGCATTATCAAATGAAATAGATACTATGTCAAAAAAACTAAAAATAACCAAATAAATAGCTTTAAGAAATATGTTTATATGATGGCTTGCGCTGCTATCTAAAATAGAAGATCCCCAAAAGCTAAGAAATACTTTTTATGATTGCAAATTAGCATAAAACGCGACGTAAACAGTTAAATAATATTGTTTATACATATGTTGCTGTGCATGTGTGTGTGTGTGTGTGTGTGTGTGTGTGTGTGTGTGTGTGTGTGTGTGTGTGTTTTGGCTGCCTAATGACAGAAAAGTTGTACGCTGAAGTTGTCGTCGACTTCAGCGACGCCATTGCCGTCGCTGTCAACGGACACTTGTATAGTTTTTACACACACAGATACACACACACACAGATACACACACACACAGATACACACACAGACGCATAATGCCAGCATGCCAAGCCCCAATGTGTTAGTTGTTGTTGCTGCTATTGTGACAACGAAATTCATGCTGAAATATTTTTGGTTGAAACTTGTTTTTGGCCTTCTTTTTTTTTTATTTTTTATTTTTTGTATTTACTGTTTATTGTTGCTGTATTTGTTGTGTTTGTTAAAGCGCGAATTTATTACAGCGGCGCCGTTGACTGCGTCGCGCCATAAACATTTTGTTTACAATAATTTAATTTATGCCGTTTTCTTGCCGCTCTTACAATATTTATATCATATATACTATAAAGTTTAGTATATTTATCTTTTTCTTTTTTTTTTTTATGTGGGCAGCCAACAAATTGCCAGCTAAAGTCGGAAAGTCAATAGGCCTTTAGGTTTCTTTCTCTGTCACTTTTCTGGCCCAACTAACTGACAACGTCAGCAAAAATATAAAAAATAAAAAAAAAATAGCTAAAAGCAATAGGCATGGCAATGCAAAGATACACAGAGAAGCCCTATTACTTGGTCTGTCTTATCGCCCCCGTAACCAAGTCAGCACACTTGTTCTGGGACTTGTTCAGTTACGTGCCAAATGGCATAAGAGCAGCCGAGATAGCGCTAGAGAGAGGAGAACAGTCGAGCGTTGCTACCCATTGATTTTTGTTGGCCCCATGTCGTTGAGGTCAAAGTGAAGCTAATGAAAAGAACATCAAAAATTTGCATACAATTTATGGTCACTAAAGTGTTTTGGAACCTTGATTGCATCTGAAAAGCACAATAAAAGAAAACTTTTTAAAAGACAGTCAACACTTCAGTTGAAGTTGGAAAAGGCATTGGCATATGGCAAATTTGCACCCTTCATTGATTTTTCTATCTGACAGATAAACTTGTTTCTGTTTATGCAATATTTTAAAGTTTAAATGCAGGTATCGGCAGAGTGAGCACAGAAGTGGTCACTGCTACATGCAGGCAACACATGGACAACTTTTCTCTGCTTACACACAAATGCCATTGTAATGACTGAACTTCTGCCGACGTCTCAGCCCGCGCTGCCGACGTTTGCTTTAATGCAGGTATCGGCAGAGTGAGCAAAGAAGTTACCACTGACAACTGCGAAAATGTTCGTATACATGCAGGCAACACATTGACAACTTTTCTTTGCTGACACACAAATACCCTTACAATGACAGAAATTCTGCCGGCGGCTCAGCTGGCGCTGCTGACCTTTGTTTTAATGCGGGTATCGGCAGAGTTTGGAATGAGTGAACGCTGCCGATCCTTGCTTTAAAGTATTGCACAAAAATCTTCAACCGCATAAGGGGCGTAAATGTCTAAGTGTCGGGCAGAATAAAACTTCGCAGCGGATGTCGCCGACCCTGTGTCTAGAAGATAAAAGAGATGCGTCTTAACTGCCTTAGCATTTTAACGTTATGCTTGGAAAGTTGCAAAAACAACATATTTGTTACTAAGCTATTCCATGTTCCAAATGATTTTCGATTACACGTCAGCATTTTGGATTCAGTGACTTAAATCCACAAAACATAAGAAAATGTTATTGAAAAAAACTCATTTGAATATGCACTACGAAAATACTCATTCAGTGATTCACGATTTGTTCAAGTTCGAAACAAAAAAAGGGACCCTATATCGGAAACACAATACCTTTTTATCAGTCTCTATTTAGCTTAGAATATTATTTCAGCTTGAATCATATTTGCCAAGCTCGTCTTTTCTGGCGGCTTCACTCGAAGTTCTGCTAAAAGTAATGCATCTTCCCTACGCAGTTGTACTAGGGTGTGTGCTTTCCAATTCCACTTGTTCTTTTGATTGACACAAAGGTTAGTCGCCTGAAACTGTTGGGAGTTGCGACTGTTAGTACCCGCCTTGGGTATGAAATGTCACCTACTATCTATTATTCTGTAGCCACGGTTAGGCAGCAAACCCATCGAACTTTTTTCCTTTTGGATTGGATATGTGCTGACTTTTTGGTTGCGGCCACCTGCGAAGTTTCGTGGTGGTTGTGGTTACGCTGCCAAACCAAATTAGAAGTAAAGTTACCCAACTTAACTTCTTCGCTTTGTACTCGGCTTCGACCTTTATTGTTCTTCCGATTGTTGTTTGTGTAGCTTCATTTTGATGAGTTGTTGCAAGTTGCCGTTTGTAAACCAGAGTACCGCAAAGTATGACAATTGCCCCGCAGATACTTATTAACGAAGTTTCGCAGTTTTCAGTATGTGCGTTCTGAGATCCTCAAAGCGTTTGAGAAAAGTCAAACTGCGCTTGTTTATGCGTAACAGCCCATCGCTCATGGCAACTCCAACTTTGGTGATAAGACTGCCTAGATAGTGAGAACCAAGTTCTAGCACTGATTTGCACTATTCGAACTGCACCTTAGGCGTCTGTTGTACGAAGCGAGTACGGCCTCAGGAATGGCCGTTTGTAGGCCGGTAATTATCGCCGAAAGTTGTCACGCCTGCAACCCTATGCGACTTGCTTCATAATATCGTTTTATTTGACTTTCTCACTTAACAATTGAACCTAGCTGACAGTTGATATGCATTTTGAGCAAAAGATGATGGTTTTTTTGAATGTCGTAGAGGAATAGCTGAGATAAGCTGTTACGGAGATAGTAACGGCTTTAGTGTTTTTTACGAGTCTGAGCTTAGATGAGATGAACTTATCATCGTTGACAATGCAAACACACTGTGGGCTATGGGAGCGCACACACAGAGAGCGGGACTGACTGGGAAAAATCGGCATGTTGAAAAACCAGCGTTGATAAGCTCAGTTCCGCTCTCTGTGTGCGTGCCTTATTAGTGCAATTTCGTTGTCCAATTCTGTGAAGAACTCACTGCTTTCGTTTCAACTGATCTTTTTCAGCGCAATAAACGATATTCGCCACATTTTTTGCAAATTTTTGTCTCAAAATGTCTCATTCCCTTCGTTCCGTTTATATATTTGAATGAAACCTGCTGATTTATTGAGGCACACTTGACACCTGTGCACTTCCGCGTCAAATGAAACCTGACACAAAAAAAATTCGCTAAAAAATAAGTCTGTCTAATGAAAATAAACAGAATAAATAACAACGATAAACAATTAAATATCAAATGCTCGACAGGCAACGAAATAATAAAAATAAATATCAAAATTCGTCGAATTGAAATTATGAAACCCTGTTGTTTTTTTAAGCTTTTATTATTATTATGCTTAGTTTTTTTTTTTTTTTTGTTATTGTTAGCAGCTCTTGCGATCGCAATCTTTGTTTTGTATGTCAAATGTGGAACTGAGTCGAACTGGACTGGCACATGTCTTTCGCTGCATTTCGTATATCTCTTAAATTTTTTACGACTGTAAGTTGTTGCTTTGTTTTTTATAGATACACCCAGCACATGATTTTTTTTTTTTTTATCTAAACAAAGAACTTTTGTTACTGGCGCAGTGCAAAAGGCATAACCTTTGTTCCCAATAAAATTCAATCAACTTAAATAAATACATATCAATTGTTAGCAAAGCTGCCAAACTGATTGCGAACCTGTACGAATGCACGTTCCCAAAACGCCAGTGGGACAGTTAGTGAGTGTGCGAAGGTGTCAAGCTAATTCTTAATGAGTTGTTGGATCATAAATCTGCAGAGCCAGCTGTCAAGTAGACTTATCAAAATGCAACAAATAACATTTTTTTTTTTTTAATTTTTGCGGCAGAAAAAGTTTAGCTGTAATTTGTGAATGAATTTGAGTATAGATTTGATATTAATCTTGATAGTTGCAACTAAATTTAAACGTTAACAAAATACCCGACTAAATTGAAAAACAAACGGAAATGACATACAGTGGAGTCGCGATAGAATGAACACTCGGTTATGTGAACACTCGTAAGAGTGCATAAATTATTTTTGACATTGACTACTCCAAATAGTCTATAAACCTAGTTTTTAACCAAAAACATACCAAAATCGCAGCATTCTTTAAAAAACTTTAAACGTTATGCGTTATCTTTTTCATTTATTGAATTTTATGTTATCCTTTTCATAAATTAGTTAACTTATGCGATGATAAGTGATGGAATATGACCCATGAAGGCTGTTTTAAAAATTAGAAATTAATTGTTTTTTTTTTAACAAATAAAAGGATATTCCGACTAGATTTGTGCATAATGTTATTAAAACACATCATAGAGTGAATAAATTTGGTATTGTGAACACCCTTGGTTATAATTAGTTCACTGTATCGCGACTGCACTGTATCTTAAGTCCCAAAAGTTTCTTTTTAGTAAATACTTACTATTCTTCTGACATCAATTTCCTTGAATAGGCTGCTTTATGCACCTGCATAATGCTGTAAACAAAAACGTTAGTAATAAAAGTTTCAGATACAAAATGTCCATATCTTATCTTGTTTATACAAGCAGCAATAATTTTTAACAATCGAAGTCGAAAACATTCATTCAAGAAAAGTTTCAAAGTGCTTTATTGTTATAATGATAATAACAATATTTAAACCATTTCTTATAGCAAACCTAAAATAAGTATTTAATCCTCAAACTGTATTTTGCGCAAATTTTGCCCAAACGCATGTTCAACCTTAAATAACTTGAGTGTTTTGTTATAGTTTGAAGCTGAAACTTTTTGACTTTTATATAGCTAAAAATAAAATCTTAAGTCTTTGAGATTACCCCACGAGCCAGTATAGAAATAGTAACGAATCCTGTATTTTGGACAAATTTTGACCAAAGACCTATTTAATATCAAGTTAAGTATTTTTTTTTAGTATTTAGTATGTTTTGTTGTACGGCGACGTCGTCAATTAAATGTGTTACAGAAGATGAATATATCGACTCAAACAGTACATTTCTATGAAGCTGGCAAAGTTCGTTATTCAAGTGTTGATGCTCTCAACTCGAGTACATGCTACGCTTAGAGTAGAATGATGCTGGACCTATCTGTACTTTTATTCCAAAAGGTCACATAGTATGATTTTTGTATATCATAACCCGATTAACCTTCCACTCGCAACCCCCTTGCCCCTCTCTAGGTAGATAGTATGCCTCTTAAAATTCCTCTTCATTTTCCTGTTCCCGATCCCTTAAGGTTACCCTTCTCGTTCCTATCGGAGGCGTTTGCATACTCTGTAAGCATTTTTGAGTGGGATGAAAGTAGACTTTGAGATGTACAAATGCTCGTGGTTTGAATTCTCGGACCCGGCTCTGCAAACTTAATACGCCGACAGAAACATTCGCAACTTCATCTCTCTCTCACTCTGTCGAAGAACTCATAATAATTTGCTGTATCGAAATCCACATGAGAAATATCGACGCTTGTTGGGCTCTAAACACGCACAACAGGTCTTCCGGGTTTTCAGTAAAAGCAAACATTTTCATGCACTTACTCAGGGCCAAGCTTGACGACACCATAATATTTTTTTGTTCCCGTGTAAGTAAGTAATCCAATTTCGGAGAATGGGATTTAGTTCTAAAAATCTAACTAAAGCATTTTTCCTTTTGGCATTTGATCTTGTTTAGATTATATAATAACCCACAAAATACTTAATGATGTGCTGTGAAAATACAGTCATACTCTGTATTTCAAATGAAGGTACACGTCATACTCAGTGCATGTTTCATCGCAACATAAGAACTTCTGGCTGGTTTACTCTTACTTTAAGTAAAATCGGAAATGAGTCAATGAAATATGGTATATTCTACTTAAATGATATTCAGAGAAAAGTTGTCATTGTGTTGGGAAAATTCGCATGGCAACTGTCATTGGTCAGATTTTATGTTGCTGCAATAGTATTTGTGAGTCAGCAGAGAAAAGTTGTCAATGCGTTGAAAATTTTCGCAGGTGCTGCTCACTTTACCGATACCTGATCTAGAGGCAACAAAGTTCAACACTGAACACAATGTTTCATTTACCATTGCTGAATGAATGAATCCATTCTATTCATTCAAGTTAAATTTTAACGGGTTATATGACTGCTAATGATGATTGGCTATAGATCGTAAAACCCGTTAGTAGCTGCTGCACCTGTTTCATTTGGTTATCGCTGCGTCAAACCAAAATTCCAGCTAAAAAACTTATACTATATCAACACTCTGTCCAAATTTTGGATACAGCTGCAGCATTCCAGAGCGAGCTTTTTTTTCTAGGAAAATTCCTAGCCAATTCGCAACTATATCGCTTTATACAATATAAACATATAAAGATGAGTATGACTGTAACTGTGTGTATCTATAAGTATCTACACATATGGCGTACATTTTTATTATCATGCTGCGCAGCCTTTTAAGACTTTTTAATGGCTGCGCGAATTCCGAAGCAATGATTAATTAACAAATCATAAATACGTACATACATATATATATATATATATATATATATGCCTTTGCTTTAAGGAAAACAAATATATTTTTCAATTGAAGAGGCACAAACGCGCCATGTTATCTACGCTCCATATACGAATACGAACAGACAAGTTTATAGATACATCTACTATATATATACACATATATTTGAACAATTAATTTATGAAGATTAGCAATTATCGCTGGAATGCGAAAATGTTGTTTGTCTGATATTGAAATTGAATTTCGCAAACAAACAATAAAGAAACGGAAAAAAATCGAAAGAAAGGAGCTTAGCCGCAACGACGACGAAGTTAACAGCGTCATCAGTTTTTTTACCGCAAAATGTGAAGATAAGATTAGAAGCGTACGGCATATGGCAACAATAACATCGAATTGTGGTTAGAGCCATTTTGGCTAGAGACATTTTACAAAGTTTTGGTTTGCTTTTAGCCAAATGCACAGGAAATACCAGACAACATATTAGACCCAATTGTCGCAGCACACGCTTCTAATCTTATCTGTCCAAGAGGCTTTAAGAAATTGAGCACAGTACCTTTTGGAGTCGATATGCGTGGGAACAATGACTTAGAAACAGGTTACAAAACTCGAAGATATTCAAAATAGCGAAATATCTGTCGGCGGAAATTCATTAGTGATTCGTCGTCTGACCGCCATGTTTGACTGTAAACAAGCTGATTAGCTCTAAGCCATGCGTAAATCAGCTCATTTTAACCTAACTCACCGCTCTCCCTCTCTCTCTTTCTCTTTATTACTTGCAGCTATACAAAACCGCAGTCTTTTGAAGATTGTGTCGGCGATGAGCTGCCCGTTGGCTGGGAGGAGGCCTATGACTCGAATATTGGTCGCTACTACATAAATCATATAGCACAGAGCACACAGCTGGAAGATCCAAGACAAGAGTGGAAAAGCGTTCAGGAGCAAATGCTTAGCGATTATTTATCAGCCGCACAGGATCAGCTGGAGAACAAGCGTGAAATGTTTGATGTCAAGCAGCAACGCTTGATGTTGGCTCAGGAGGAGTACAACCATCTCAACAAGCTTGCGGCCAGCCGCAGCAGCTGTAAGTTAAACATCTATCTATAACAAGTTTTTGGTATGCTAATGTTCTGTTTTTCCCTACAGTGTGTTCTTCGTCCAGCTCGATGAGCAGGCATGATCCCGAGCTGCTGCGCGCCGATCTGGTGCTCGCTCGTGAACGCGTGCGTCAGCTAAAGCAGGAGCTTAATCACATTACAAACGACATCAGCTACACGGAACGCGGCATGAATACGCTCTATTCGGTTGGCGAGAAGATCAATGCGCGAGAGAATGGTTGCTATGACATAGCCGAGGTACAAGCCATACGCGAAGAAATGCTCAAGGTGCACAAGTCGTTGGTTTCCGGCGAGAAGGTGCGTGAGGAGCTCATGCGCAGTCTAGTGCAGATCAAGAATGAGCTGAGCCGACAGCAAATCAATGAAGAAAATGCTGAGCTTATGAACGCCGCTTCACCTTTCGATCGTGTCTGTGTGGCTTCTCAAACAGATTTGTGTGGCGCTGGCGATAATCTCAATGGTGGCGCACGATTTGCCGAAATGGCCAAAACCAAGTTACAGTATGCGGAATGGCGCAAACACATTAAGAAGCTGCAACAGCAGCTGGCCGATCATGTCGAACGCATTGAGCCTGGCCAACTAGAGTCGGACAAGGATCGCATTCTGCTTATACAGGAAAAGGAGAAGCTGTTGAATGATTTGAACAGCATTTCATTAAAGTCGCGCAGTCTGGAGGAGAAGGAGGTCATAGCTCAAACGCGGCAAAAGCTCGAGGACGATCTAAAGGAAGCCTATGAGGCCACCAATACATGCATTGCCAATCGTCTGCGCTTCCATGAGGAAAAGCAGTTGCTGCTCGACAAGCTGCAAGAGGCGCTTAAATCGACGAAACTGCTGGAAGAGCGTCTGAAGTCCTTCTCCTCGGAGAGCACCTTCTCTATCAGCAGCGGTTCCAGCCTGGGCTCACTCTCTACGGCCAGCAGCAAGAGTGCGCTCAGCTTTACTGATATCTATATAGATCCATTTGCCGTGGACTCACCCATCGATGTGGTAGATCTGCAGCGTCGCTCGCAGCGTCTGTTCCAGCAACAACAGTTACACCAACAGCAGCGTCAGCAACAGGTGGTTGCCCAACAGCTGGTGGCCCAACAGCCTGTGCATGCGCAGCTACAGCAACAAAACTCGGAGGTTTCTTTGTCACCGCGCAGCAGCCTGTCCCTTGAAACACCACCTGCCTCGCCCATGAAATACAATGCTAATGCTGATCCGCAGCAGCCAAAGGAGGAGCCCACCTATGCCAATGCCCTGCCACCACCCGCTTATCCTACTGTACCCACGCCTGTTGGTGTGCGTGCTCATCCCTATGACCTGGACTCTACCGTGCTCGATTGCATGATGCTAGAGGCCAGGCTACAAAAGCTTAACATTATGTCAACACCACTCAATCTGGCGGCACCGCTTTCACCAATTTCGGAGAAGCCCTCGCTGCTGGATCTGCCACAAGAGATGCTCAGTCGTTCATCATCCACCTCGAATACTCGTTCCGTCTCAGCCGCTGTTAGCAATGAATCAGTGGCCGGTGATTCAGGTGTGTTTGAAGCCTCACGCGCTCATCTGCCACGCAAGGAGTTGGCTCAGGTGCAAATTGGCCTAAAGTATTTGAAACAGGAAGGCGTGCTGGTTGTTTCACTGGAGCGTGCCAACAATTTGTTGGCGCTATGGACAGCTACAACGGACAACTCGCAAGTGTAAGTGTAACTAGCATCGAGTTAAGACCAGCCGATGGATCTTCTAATAGCAATCCTTTAATCTTCTATAGGTATTTGCGTGCTGCCTTGCTGCCTAATTCGTTGACTTCAATTCGCACCAAAGCGTTGGGCGACTTCCAGAAGCCCGTTTTCAATGATACCTTTGCAGTGCCAATTTCGCTGGACAAATTGCTGAGCAAGAGCTTGCAGGTGACGGTAGTGAGCATGACTGGCCAAAAAGAGGAGATAATCGTAAGTTTTCAAGCGATAAGCCATTTTGAACTTCTTAGCTAACGACTTGCCAACAATATTTAACAGGGTACCGTGCAAATTAGCATGGCCGAGTTCAATCCCGAGGATTCCACGCTCAAGTGGTACAACGTCTTGAGCTCTAAGTTTATACCCAGCTTTGAGACGCTTGATATGCCGTCAACCAGCGCCGCGGCAGCAGCTGCAGCTGTTGCAGCCAACAGCAACAATAGCAGCAGCAGCAACAATGTTGCAGCTTTGACCACATCTTGCAGGGAAGAGAGTTCGGATGAGTCAACCATCACCTCGTCACAAACATCGACACTGACGCGCAATCAGGCGCCACCTTTGGAACTACAGGAGCAAATTGCTGAGGAGCTGCCGGAGCATATGAACACAAATGGTCAGCAGTGTAGCGACGATGATGATGATGATGAGGAGGAGGAAGATGATCTGGCGGGCTTGTCAGCCTGTAAGTATTGTTTTGCTTTTATATATATATATGGGAGCTTTTAATAATTACTTTTTATGTATGTTTTTAGTTAATATATTCGGTGCCTTTATGAAACAAAAATTCGAGGATAAGGAAACAAACACCGATGGTGCTTTTTCGCAGGAGAAATCTCGTGCACAGGCACAGTTCTTTGATGACAGGCCGGTGAAGCGTTCCCAAACCTTTACGCCCTCGGCAGCAGTCAGTAAGAGCCGTTATACATGCCGTCTAAACCGCAGCGACTCCGACTCAGCCATGCACTTTGGCGTTACGCCGCACACCTTCCATCGCGGAGCGCTCGAGCGCCGCTCCTTGCGCTTCCATACCAAAGCTAACAAGTCAGCCACAAGTAGGTTCAGTTATAAGCTTAGTTAACCAAGAGCTGGGTGCTAAATTTGTTGTATTTAATTTTTCACAGAATTGCATCATACGCACATACCACGTACCAGTCTAGACTTGGAGCTTGATTTGCAAGCGCAGCACAGCAAGTTGTTTTTCCTGAATGATCAAATCGCCAAGCTGCAGAACCTTAAGGAAGTGTAAGTGTGACTAGCGCTTTGCTACAATGGCTTGAGCTTAACAATATGTATTTACTTATAGGCTGCAAAAGGGCTGCGACAACAAGGATCCACAGATTGCAGCCTGGGCCATTGAAAATGAGGAATTCCAACGTTTAGTTGCACGCGCTGATCCCACCAAATGTCCAGAGGAAAGGCAACTACAAAAGCTGCTTATGAAGACAGCCAAAGAGATACACAAGCTGCGCAAGACCAAGGTGCCTAAGGGCTGTCCCGACTTGGTGTCATTCAAGTAAGTACATATACAATATAGTAATGACTACTGCAAACATTTGCTAAACATTTGTTTTTGCTTCACAGAGAGAAGATCACTTTCTTTACGCGCAAGGGTTTGTCTGTGCCTGAACTGCCCAGCGAGTTTATGCTCTCCGATGGCGATGCCATTGTGGAGGAGGAGGAGGAAGAGGACGAAGATGAAGAAGACAATGCTGCGGAGACAGCCATTGCCATTAACACCGCACTAGTTGCCAGCAGCAATAGAAACAAGAATCTCAGTGACCATCATCATCATGCGGGCGCCAGTGCGCGTCGTGACTTGACAGCAGCGGCATTGGCTGTTGCTGCCACCACAGCAACCGGAGCAGTGCCCAAGCAGCCTGCGCTCCTAAACGGCGCTGCCAATGCCACAGCAGCAGCAGTAGCAGCACCAAGTGAAACCACGCCCGCCAGCAAAGAAGAGAACTCCAAGTCGGAGCAGCAGCGCTACGACTATGTCGTAGATCGCAATTACGGCGTTGAGGTTTAGTTTACTAAGCGTTAACTGCGCTCTGCTGTACATTATTGTAATTATTATTTTTTTATTTATTATAAATTAACTTTGTTTTCATACTATTAATATTATTGCATTAATGAAAAGTATTTATATGTATATGAAGTGAAAACGGACTAAAACTGATGTAACAAAAACGTGTGCCTTATATAGAAATCAAATGAAATGAAATGAAATGAAAAACCATAACAAATATACAAGAAATGATATATGTTTAGTTGTAAAGCCTTAGACTTGTAAGTTTATATATTTATACTTAGTCAGTTGTACTATTTGAGCCCTGCAACTGTAACTACAACAAATCAAAAAACAAAAAAAACACTCTTATGCCCCCACAAAACGCGCACATTGTGCGTTAACCTACATATTGATTACGGAAAACAACTGTATTCTTAAGACTTGAGCAAATTATACGAATGTTAAAACATATTTTTTATATGCATCTATAATAGTGATCATATTATAATACAAACAAGAACATATACATACATAAAAACAAAACAAATATTTATTCTGAAGATGATTCTATTTGTTAGTTAGACTAGTTAGCTTGCGTTTTTGTTAAGCTCAAAACGAATTCTTATAATTTTTTTATTGTATAAAAAAGAAAACTACTGAAAAAATACAAAAAAAATACATGTACCATATTAGTTAAACGTCACTATTTACAGCAATTTATTAAAACTAGCTTTTAGTTATTATTTAGTTAGTTGTAGTTCTAAGCGAAGCCCCGCCCCAAACTGAATAGCAAAACTTTGTTACGTTAATTAGCACATAGAAAAAAAACTGACCCTGTTAATTTGTTAAATTATTTGCGAAATTTTCAATATGCAACTTAAAAACGAAGTTATACACAATTTTAGTTTAATTTAAGATTTGTGTAATTTAAGCAAATGGAATACGTAAAGCCTTGGGCTTATAGCCAGCCAAGTGAGTGTCTCTGCTCTGTCTTAACGCTGTTGTTAATAATTATTATTGCATACCATTGAATTGAAGAAGAACTACCAATTGCATATAACCTATAAAGCTTAACCAATAAACCCCAACTCAGTAATATTAACAGATGGAGAGACCACATATTTTTTTATATGTAGTAATTTAGTTGTAATAAATTATATAAAAGTGAATATGTATATTGTAATCGTGCAATAAACAAAAAAAAAAACTGACAACTTTAATTACAAGCTGTTTTTATCGGGGAGTTTTCAATCTGAAAAAGTTTATACATTCTAGTATGTCTTCTAGATAACACTATGCCTATATCTATTGCGGTACATTTTAACTGGCTGATTTCGAATCCATTTTCGATTTTCTAGCACCGTTTTCGAACTATCTTAACTTCTTGATTAATAATATTAAATTATCTTCAATACCAGTCACAATTCATCGGAAGTAAGGTTCCCAAGATATATGAGATATTTTCAAAAAGTTGCTACTAGCAAATCCAAAACGGTAACCGGATTCGAAATCAGCGACCTAAAAAAGTAAGTTTTAGTCATAGGCCTTTCATTGAGGTCAAATTTGTTGCATAGTGTAATCAATCAATCTTATCGATCTGATCGAAAATCCAGTAAAATTTGAAAACTTTTCCGCTTTCCTCGTATAAAATCTTTCATTCATTTTTAAAAAATTTCATGAAAATCTCTTACTTTCTGGTTTTTTACTGTTAAAGTTTACACACTTTGGACGATAATATGTAGAAATCGTAGCATACTTTTAGTGGCAATTTAAATATTCGAAAAGTGTAAACATTTTATAGCATACTTTTTTTTCATTCATACTTCTTCCTCTAATGCTAAGCAATCAGGCAAACACAATGTGCAGCAAGAAGACTTCTCCAGAAGGGCTCCAGGAGAAGTTGCCGTAAATAACAGAATACTCAAGGCAATGCCGCCGAAAGCAGTGCTGTTCTTGGTCTTAGTGTTCAATGCTGTGTTGAGACTGGGACATGTTTAAACCACATTGTAGAAAGCGAGAATCTGTAAGATCCACAAAACTGAAAAAAGTTCTTCCGCCCTAGAGTCTTCTTCTTCTTAACTGGCCATAACAACCCGTTACCGGGTTAAGCCCTGATGTATTTCTTTCATTGGAATTGGGATTTTCAATGGTGGGTTCCAAGTGCTACGCACAACGCCTTTAAGGGGTGGGGTGGCTTTAGTGGTTTCGAAAGAATCCAGTGTCATTATAAGTAGCCTCATACGAAAAGCTTTGACCTGCTAAGGTGATATACTCTAACCCGCTCATACAGATCAATAAGCTTACTGCCCACGGTTGCCAAGCTTTTTGAACGCTGCGTGCTGACTCGTCTGCTGTCCATAGAAAGTATAAAAGAAAAAATACCTTCTTTTCAATTTGGTTTCCGAAAGTCGCATGGAACACCACAACAATTGCATAGGGTTGCAAATTTCATACTCGAGGTCTTCGAAGCGAAGGAGTACGTGGTGGCAGCGTACTTGGACATTCAACAAGCCTTCGACAGAGTTTGGCACAATGGTCTCCTCGGTGAACTCAAGCCAATGTTGCCGCCTCAACTTCTCTGGATAGTGCGCAGTTACTTGACGGATCGTTCCTTCTCGGTGGTGCCAGATGGTATACCACAGGGAAGTGTTTTGGGGCCCACACTTTACACCCTCTTTACTCACGATTTGCCCACTGGCTCGGAAATCAGATTACAGGACTCACAGGACCTGCTCATCGCCACACATGCCATCCTGGCCAGAAACAATTGTGTTTATGAAAAAACGGATGGTCTACAGCAGTTAATTAAGAAGATTCTTTGAAATATAGATTGGCAGAATCTCAGGAAACAGACGATTGGATCAAAGCAGTAAAGCAAATTTTGGAGAAGCAGAATTATGAAGATTTTATATAAGTGATACCAGGTGTAATGGAAGAGGAAATAATTAAGTTGATTCATGGACAGGGTCATTTTGGGTAAAAAAAAAGACTAAGGAATCGCTAGAACAAAATTATTTTATACCGAATATACAAACAAAGGTAATAAAAATTGTTAAAGGTTGTGTTGAGTGTTTAATAACAGAAGCCAAGCAAGTGATAAAAGAAGGATATTTAACATAGATTGATAAAAGTATGGAAATGTTAAGTACATATCATATCGATCATGTAGGACCTTTGACAGAAACAAGGAAAATGTATAATCATATTTTATAAGTAGTTATAGTTAGTTATATACTACGAAAACTAAGAATATTTAGAAGAATTAGGCATAGTTGAATTAAATGATGAAAGGGATTATACTTGAAATATTTAAAAAATACAAGAAGAAAATCGTAGAAATGGAAATAGGAATAGAAAAGAAGGAACTCTATATGAGATAGGCGGTTTATTAGCTATTAAGAGAACATAATATGGAACGAGCATGAAGTTAAGAGCCTAGTTTTTTGGACCATATAAAAAATAGAGTTAAGACGTGTTTTATTTAAACGTACTAACGCAGAAAAAAACCAGCATACATGTTCTTTATATCATCATTTTGATCTATCTCATCTTGAAAATCTTCCAAAAGCTTATTTAAGTTGTTGTTGATATCTTTTTCCATGCTTTCAACGTCGAACTCTTTTCTTTGAATTTGTAGTTCTTCCAGTTGCTTCTGTAAGTTGATGATGGTTATATCTTTATCCTTGCTTTTACCATCGCTGACTCTTTGTCGAATTTGTAGTTGTTCCACTTGCTTCCTAAAGTTGTTGTTGTTGCCACATACATGTTATTTCTTTTAACATATCGCGATATCGCTATCATTCATATGATATCGCTATATATATCATATTCATATCATATCAGCGATATCTTTATCATTGCGTTTAACATCGAACTCTTTTTTTGAATCTGCAAGTTGATGGCGATATCTTATATATCTATTTGTAGTTCTTCGATTTGCTTCTTTAATTTGTTGTTAGCCAAATCCGTGTTCATTATTTTAACATTCAATTTTATTTTTTCAGCCAGTATTTCTACTACTAGCTTATTGTACACATCATTTTGGATTTTGATTTTAAACTGCAAGTGTCTGTTTTCTCCTTGTATTACCTCCAGCCGTTTCTTTAAGTCGTTAATTTCCTGTTGGTCACTTATGGGGGTCAATGCTACGCTCCGATTCTGTCAGATAAAAAATGTGTAGCGGAAACTTAAGAACGTATTTGCCTATACATACAGCTTCGTTTCCATGTTCCTCATTATTATAACTTATTAGGTTACTCGGAATGCAGTTGTTAAAACTGAACAACACGAAAAATATCAAAATTCTTCAACTTTCACTCATTTTAATTTAATTGGCAAAACCCAACAGAATACAAATTGTCAAGTGTCGTTCTTTTATAGCAGAATGAGCTCATGTACTTCTCAAAATGATAAGAATAGCGAAATTAATGTATTTTGCTGCAAACCAAATTATCAATAGCCTCTGGGACCCAAATATAGATTACCGGAAGCAGAATAAGACTCAGTTTTATCTCTCGGTGGATGTCGGTAACAGCAGGTTTGTGTATACATATTGTAAGAGTATACAACCTCCCCGAGTTAAAAATTTTGTGACGAAGCGTAGGTTTTTGTATGCAAATCATAAAATAAATGATATTTGTGGGTCGAGAAAAGAACAATTTATATTGCACCACTTATCATTGATAGTTGAATTTCATTCAAAAAAATATGTGTGGTCTATTAATCTATTCTAGATCTATTTAATATTTCCACTGATAAGAAATTCAATTAATTTTTAGCACAATAAGAAGCAGAGTAACCTTTGGCATGATCAGATATCTCTTGGATTCTGACCTAGCAAAGTATCTTTGTTGTTTTTTTGCTGGAGAGGCATATATGTATGTACTCATGAAATTCGCAACACGCATTTGTAAGATAACAAAATTCAGAATTTGCTGATTATGTTTGACACTCTCTGGTTAGAAGTGAGCTCAGATTTTAAGAGAGCCCCAATGGTTATCGCACCAGATGAATGGATTTCCCCGAAGCCAACATGCACTCAAAAAATTTACCAGCGCAAATGTCTGACTTCAAAGTAGGTAATACTACCGACCATTCTCCATCACAAAGGAACGATGTTTTTGAGGCCAAATATCGATGTACTGACGATCTTTTTTTGTAAACACAAAGTCAAATTAATTTTCAAAGGTCACTTAATATTTTGATTTTCTAAGTTCTGTCTTAATATTATTTTGGTATCCGCCTTTGAATAGACTGTACACAAAGTGTAAAAGGGTATTATAGATTTAAGCAATATATGTAACAGGCAGAAGGAGGCTTGGCAGACCGTAAGTTCCATGGGCAAAAAGTTATCATTGACTCGGTTAGCTATTGGACCATGTCCGTCTATCCTTCGTCCGTCTGTCTGTATGAGCCCCTACTTTTGCTAGACCATAAGAGCTAGCGACACATAATTTTACCAAAAGAAATTTGTCGAATTGGGTTGATATCTGCCCCCATTTCCTCCCAGCAGACTTTGGTGCCGTTGTATCTATCAACTTGAAAATTGATAAAAGTTTCCGTCGTGCATCTAAAAATGATCGAAAACGGATACAGACATCAAAAGTTATAGTCAGAAATGGGCTGGTTTCACCCCCTATCCCCTATAAACTGCCCCGAAATACCCCTACATGTAAAAATGGATATATGTGAGCTAGAGTTACTTGTTAATTTGGTGTGAAGACTCGAATGAGCCTAATCATCAAAACTGTGTTCACCTTTTTTCAATAGAAGCCCCCATCCTCCGCAATCAATTTACCTTAATTACTGTCATACTCCACAATATATTGATTTGAAAATTAAAATTTTTTATAGTTACTTGGTGTCGATTTGATGTTCGTGGGTCTTTTCCAGAATTTGGCGTAGTGTGGATATCTGGTCAATGTTGGACTTACCAGGACTAATACAGCACTTATAAGGTCTAATCAGTTCTTTCGCAAACAGCTTTAGTCTTTCACAAAGTACGCTCGATAGGGTCTTATATGCGAAGAAAACTGATACTACGGTAGTTAGCGTATATTTATCCGCCTTTGGAATATATCTATAACAGGGCGTGGCGGTAAGGGCGTTTGCAGGTAGCTTTATGATCAAAGGAAGGTCTACCAATGATTTGATTGTTATTTGTTAGAGGTGGATGCAGCGGCAGACTTTATGTACGAGAGACGTCACCGGGGAAGTGTGTTGGAGCGGCAGTTGCCAGAATATATAGAGGCGTGTTTTAAATGGCTGAGCATTGCGCACGAGCTCTGCAATCAGGCGTTGGCTGGAGGAATTCTGGGAAAGGTACTGCTCACTATAATATTCCGGGGGGACAGTATATTGCAGAGATGGTAATACTTCTCTTTTCAGTTTGTACTTAAAGCTAAAGTTGCTTTCTTATTTGGATTCTTATCTGTTCGAGGATGTCGGCATATCATATGGCAAAAGAACTGTTAGTTTTTCGTGATTCTTAGCACTTGTTTCCTTTGGTTATGTTCCCAAAACGAAATAGACCCATATAAGGACGATATTATGTAACTATTAAGAAGATAAGTACCCCATCGCAGGAAGAGCTCAAGGTCATATCAGAAGTGCTTCGAAGATTGCAAAAAGGGTTTGCGCAAGTGTATTAGTCAACTTATCTTTTGAACAAACCTCGTATATTTTTATGTAAGGTGGCTGCTATTTTTGTATGATGGCGCCACATTTTGTCAGGTTCGAGAGAACTTTTCACTTCTGCCGAAATGCCGTGACGACTCAAGTTTTCAGCCCATAACGAAAAAGAAAACTAATTTTAAACTAATTTTTCATTTCGATCAACTTTATTCACATAAAAATAAATAATTATTACATTTCAACATTTTACGTTTTTTTTTTTCAGCGCAATTGCTGCTCTTTTTTTTTTAGTTAACGAATCTTCTATTCGCTTATGTTGTTTTTGCTTATTAGTGTTATATATTTTGCTTCTTTTCTTATAAGGTATTTTATGTATTATTCTTACTTTTAATATGCATATTTACAAAGAGCAGTTTCGAAGTATTACGAAAGATTTGTTGCCGGAAAAAAACTACGGTACAAGAAGAAAACTGAAATTTTATTTAACATAAAGTTTGGAGTTTTCTGGATACGTGCGTTTTCTTTCAAGTGCTGTTTGCTACTGGTGCTTGGGAAATTTGATGGCCCTGGCTCGGAGTGGTGTTTGTGGTGGTGGTGTTGGTGGTGCAAGTGCTGGGTTATAAGGATTACTGGCTTTACTGGGATTACTCGCTCAGAAGCTGTTGCCGCCGACATTGTACTGCAGATTTTGTGACGTAAATTGCGGTATGCCATGGTTCAGAGCTAAAACTTTATTAATTATTTTAAATTCTTCAAAATTTTTTAAATTACTAAATTGACTAAAGCTATTTGCTGGTCTCGATTTGTGATTTGTGTGTAAACTATTGTAAACGGAATTACCTGAACTTAGGCTGGGCTCCAGGCCATTGGTGCTCGACTCCGATGTCTTTTGCTGCTGCTGCTGCTGCTGCTGCTGTTGCTGCTTTTGTTGCTGCTGCTGCAGCAGCAGCTGTTGTTGTTGCTGCAAATACTGCTGCGCATTCTGCTGCAGTCGGGTGCTTAATTGTGGCGTCAAATGTTGACGATAGAAATTTTGATTCTCCAAAGTTTGTTGCTGTTGACTGACAATTGAAGGTGGCAAGAGCGCGTCAAAAGAGTTACTTGCCTGTATCTCCACATTTGTATTTAGGCCAAAATTGCCAGTACCCGATTCCTGGCGAAAGAGTCTTGCGCGATTTTGTTGCTGTTGTTGCTGTTGTTGTTGTTGCTGCTGGTAGAGTGCATTGCTGACGTAGGCAGGCAGCGACAGCTGTGCCGCAGGCTGCAGCTGCTGCTGTTGAAACTGTTGAAAGTTGTGTTGGGGCAAGGCTTGGGCTGCTGCCGCCTCCGGTGGCTGTACGGGGGGGTTAAGTGCGGTACCAAAACTAAACTGACTCGAAGGTTGTATTTGCACATTTTGAACAGTTGTTGCTGAATTTTCTGCTGCTTTTTGCAGACTTTGCTGCAAGTTGTGGAAAATTTGTTGCACTGCACTCGTTGTAGTTGGCAGTTTTTGGTAGTTGTTATTGTTGTTGTTGCTGTTGCTGTTGCCATTATGCAGTCCAAATTTATTGCCCGCAACCGGCAATTGCTGCTCGATTGGATATGTGGGATAAACTATGGTCTTGGTATGTGTGCTGGGTATAAATTCTACTGAAGGTCTTATGGTGTAACCCGGTGGAGGCGGTTGCAGCGTTTGTATAGCCTCCAGTGTGTGCTGTTGTTGTTGTTGTTGCTGTAGCTGCTCTTGTTGTTGTGGCTGCAGTGTGCTAGATTGCGTAATGGGCGCTGCATTAAAGCGTGTCTGCTCTGCCAGGAGCTTAAGTTGCCGCAGGATTAGATCCTGTTGCTGCTGTGCCTGCAACTTTAGCTGATAAATTTGCTGCTCCAATGCGCGTTGCCTTTCAATAAGATAATTATTGCCGATAGGCGCCGCTGGCACATCCGCCAAAGGCTCCTGCTGAAATGAAAGTGATAATATTCACAAAAGAAATCAATTACTAAAGCTTTGGCAGGTACATTTTCGATATAAAGTTTTTGGGGCATTTCGTTGCTTTAAATACACGAAGTTACTCAGAGCTGTACCTTACTTTTGATATATTGTTAGCCTTAATAAGAATATCGTTTTTGTGCAATTGAATTGAAAGTTTGAAAAAACTCAACAACAACAATTACATAATCAAAATTTGAATATGGTGTGAATAGTTTTTGATATGAAACTTCTAGCGCAACGACTCTTATGCCGCCTACATGCCATGATAGTAAAAAGCTTTTGATGGTATAGACGAGAGCTAATTGGCGCCAGAATATGCGCATGCATCAAACTATAACAGTTTTGTAATTCGTTTCTCTAAACGGGTGAAAAATTTGAAGCGCGTGACGACACTGAATCACATTTTATCTGGCTGTGTTCACATTAACCGATAATTTGTATGGCAACTATATGATAAAGTGCACCCAAATGTGCATCCTAGTAAAAATAAAGTGAGCTAACAGTATAAACAAAAGTTTTAAATATAAATTCTTTCATTGAATCTTGAAGTTTCACTTCTGCCAGGCGACACTTGAGAGCAGGGGCTGCTATTACTGGAATCTCGAAAATGTAAATTGCTTTACTCTCATGTTCTGCAAATGATTAGATAGTGTGAACACAGCATTTCTCGACTTACCTTCAAATACTGAGCGGTGGAGCTTTGAAAATTGGGCGTTGTGGAGAAGGCTGCAGTTGATGTTTGCTGCGTTGTTGTTGTTGTTGTGCTGCTCTGCGTGGGATTGGGCGTGGCTGGGCTGTCATTTTCCTGCAACACATTCAGCTTGGTTATGGTGGGTCCCACATGGCGTACTATAGACGCCAAACCCAGCTGCTGCTTATAGTTAGCCGCGGTGTGCACCAAAGGCCGGAACTTGTGCGCCGAACCACGCTCATCTAGGTCCACAGTGAAAGCGGTCACTAGCGGCGCTTCTTGTATGCGTATGTCGTCCTTATCGACCAGCTCGATGTTCTCACCATCCTCATTGTGTGTGGGCCTAGGCGTAGTTGTAGTGGTGGTTGTTGTTGTGGTGGTAGTGCGACGACGGGTGGTACGTGGTTTGGGCGTAGTGGTTGTCGTTGTGCTTGTTGTAGTGCTCGTTGTAGAGGTGCTCTCCTTTTTGGCATTGCGTATTTCAAACTTGATTTCGTTGCTGCCATCATGATTGGAGATTTCATTGCTGCGCACAGCGCTGCCCACGCTGCGTGTTAGCTGACGATTATCCGGCAATTGCTCATCAATCTTGGCTTCCAATGGCAGCGGCGCAGTCGTACTTTGCTTCTTCAAAGTAGTCTTTTTCCAAAGCTTGGAGCGATCTATGAAGGAAGACAGCAGCTGCTCTTGCGCATTGCGCTCATCAAAGGTGGCCGTATAGAATTGCACCGTGGGCACGACGGCGTCTGCGGAATTGGTGCTCTCCTCCAGTATCTCATCCTTATCACGTTGCTGCTGCAGCGCTTGAGTGGACAGCGTTGTGGCATCCGTAGTGCTGTGCTCTTGATTGATGGTCTCTGTTACTGTAAGCGTAGCAGCAGCGGCTTCCTCCTGCTCCAACTTGTCTATGGCACGCAGCAGCGCCTGCCGCACCGAGTAGTCCAACTTTTGTATTGCCTCTCTGGGTATTATCTCATTGCTTTCGGTGCTGGCGCTCTCATCATCCGCTGCTTTCGTTAATTGTATCTTCAGTGCGGCAAGCAACAGCAGCGCCAGTAACGCCCAAGGCAAATTATTCAAGTGTCTCTGAAGAGCAGAAAAAAGAGTGTTGTGTAGCGAGTAAGAGTAGGCTTGAGTGTTCAAGGTAAGTCAGCAAAGCATAAACTTATGCAAATTAACATTAAATTTTATAGTTAGCTAAATTATATTGTGATATTTAGTAGTGATAACTTAATACAGACTCAGACTCAACAAGTCAAGCGTCATTTGCTGTAATTGCAGCGACTTTAAGCAGCCTTGACGCTGAGCACTAAGTAAATAGAGCGCTTAAGGAAATTAGCTGTGAAGGCTTTGAGCTAATTTTTCTGGATGCCCTGGGAATACATATATGTATGTATGATTTGAAAAGACTTGCACAACTCATAAAGCCAAAGAGCAGCTTCCAACAACAATTGCAGACACAAACTGCTGCTAAGTGAAGTCGTCTCTAATCTCAGTGTGTTCATCTTTCCGGCATTTGTACATCATAACGCATTATAGTTACAACAACAAGGTGAGCAACAGGTTGGCTTAAAGAGGCAGTTGCAGCTACCAAAGATTACCTATTCCCTGCGCGAATTGCTGTTGCTTGGGCACGCCAGCGCTTGTTTTGCATATTCAACAGCTTTGCGATTGATTTCTGCTTTTTGCTCGGAAATGTTTTTCAAAATTGCTCTGTTTTGTTAGGCTAAAGTTGTTGTTGAAAGTTCAGGCTAATTGTGGCATCAACAAGCGGCATTGGGCACTAGCAATCTGCAACAATCATTCAAATGCAAAATGAGGCAAACCAAAGCAAATGTATTCGTATCTAACCACCTGTCGTGTATCTAAGCACAACTCTGGCTGACTGTCTGTATGCAATTCTACACTGAAAGAAATAAGTTGAGCACATTATCAGGCGGTTTCAAGCATTGGTTCCAATCGGACAACGTAGAGGTGTTATTCCTTCGAAAATTTGAAGGTAAAAAAAATAAATGTTTTTTGACCGTTTTTTTTGTATGGGAAGACAACAGAAAATGTGTGTGTGGATAACAGATTTTGAGATCGCTAAGTCCAAATACGCCATTTGCGTTTTGCACCCTGCTACATATCATCCTAGCGGGTACGAAACCCTTTAGTAACAAGTTTTTGAAATCCTTTTTAACAATTAAAGTTATTTTTAAGGGAGCCACAGGAAAGTGTGTTGGAGCCCACGCTTTACAACCTTTTTACGCACTATGCGTAATCCTGCTCATCAGGGCCATGCTGGCCAGAAACAATTGTGTCTACCAAGCACGGATGTTCATCTGCATTAATGCAAGCAAGTGCATCAATGTGACTTACGCACTGCGTGGGGATCTCTCCACTCACGTCTTCTTGCAGGACCAACTACTGGAGGATTGCTGTTGGTACACGCGCCTAATCTTCAGCAAACGTATCTTTAGCGTCACAGGCGCCTTTACAACCGGAATCTGCAGGCTCAGATAGCTCCTTACAAGCGAATAACTATGCCATTAAAACGAGGTGAACATCTGCAAGACCTGCTGAGTTATTGTCTGGCGAGATGGATTTCAAGTGTATGGAAATGCTGCGAAGTCCCACATAATTCGAATTCTGCTGGCAAAAACTATTCGCAGCTTACTGAGAATGACATAGATGTGCCTAAAGTTGGGTATATCCCAAAGAAACGGGCTTCGCAGTACATGCTGCGAAACCACGCAAACCCTGTAGCAAGGCGCCTTCACCAACGACTCAGAAATAATGACATAGAGTAAGAAGTAGATTTTGAACACATGAATCTTTTCTTGAGATGTCCAAAAACGTTGACCTCGCAATGTTTTTTTGATGTGCGGAAACCGAAAGCAATCATTGGCTGCCAAATAGTAACTAAACCCAGAAAAAGCCATTATTTCGACATTATGGCTGCTCAAACAGTCACTTGTGTGAGAGTTCGCATTGTCGTGATGCAGAGTTATCGGTTTAAGCGATTCGTTTTCCTTAATTCGCCGAAAACTTGTTTTCAATCTCATGTTATTTAGAGCAAATTATTCTCATTAGCTAGATCAAATTTGAAATTTGCATCGATAAGTTTGAAATTTTTGCAAATTTCAAATTTTATCTAGCAAAGCATAGAAGTGCTCATTCTCGACACTTTTTGACATTACTAACTTTGGTATTGTTATACAGAACATATAGAATCAAATGTACATTAATTGTTTTGTACTTTGGTTTTCATCGAATTAAACACTAGCAACGATATTATATAGTTAAGCTAATGGTCGACGTTTGAAAGATTATAAATATTTCGTCCAAGTTTGGTATATATAATTTCTCTTACGTATCGACTTAAAAATAACCAGCTTTGTATTATAAAAGTCAGATTTCTTTTATGATGAACAGGGCTTTATATAATAAGTTTGCACGCTCTTTTTTACTATTAAAACAGGAAATCCTTAGCCCCAGGACGTTCTAGGTAATCGTCAAAATGAATACGCCCGCCGTATGATGTAAGTGTACAGAAAAAAAGGGATATATATCTTTAAGTTTGGCTCAGTGTAAACATACTTAGTGGGGAGTTTTGTTTGGACTTGGCTTGAATTTCAGTGAAGTCACGTTGCTGCCACTTGGCACTATGCATTTCTTTTGCCTCAAATTTATTCATTATACGAGCTGCCACAACTTTGGTCTCGCTTGATTTTCCATTTAAGAGCGTTGAATTAGTTTAAGCGGCGAATGGTAAATACTTTTTGCAAGTTTTTGTCTGTTTTTGTTGGTTTTTGTTTTTGGCAGGGTTTTAAGTTGCAAGCCACAACTTGATCGTTGCTATTGTTGTTGTCGTTGTTGACGATGATGCCACAAGTTTGTGCAACTCATCAACACATTTTAGCTTTTCTCTTGTGGCGCACAACTTTCTATACGTTTGATTTCGAACAAACAAAGCGCAGTTCGTTTGATGTCCAACCAAATCAAACATGACTTGCCTTTTTCACACCATGTAACACCAACAACAACAACGGCGACAACAACGTTTCACATTTAACAGCAAATGCTTCGTGTGGCAGTAAGTGCAACTGTAGTACAGTTACTTCCCCCGCCTCAAGCCGCCGCAAGGTTAGAGTTCAAGTTCTGCAAAGGGCAAAGTGTGCATTGGTTTGTGGCAGCAAGAGGCGCAGGTTCAATTGCAATTTGACTGCAGCTACAACAACAACAACAACTAGCAGACAAGCTGCCAAACCACAACAATCAAAACTGCAACAACATTTGATGGGAAATAATTTTTTTTGGCAGTCCCAACCAAAGCCGTATAGTTAGTTACTGTTGTTTGACCAGTTTACGGCTGTCTGTCCGCCTGTACGCCGCAAAATCAATAGCAGAAATGTCTACCATCTGACTTTTGCCACAATTTCACTATGGAAATTCAGCCGGCCGCCTGAAAGCCAAGGCCCGATGGCTTAGCGCTTTTTGTTACCAACATTAAAGTTAATCAACTTGCGACTGTGTGTATGGGTGTCTGTGTGCAGATCATGATAATCATAATAAATTGTAATGATCAGGCGTTGGTTGTAGGGAAATTTTATAAATTTTATGTTTTTATATTGTAAATTAAAGGCAAAAGCTTGCTGCCACCCCGCATAAGTCTTCATTTCTTTCGAATTTATGTTTTTTTGTTTTTTTTTTAAATTTTGAAAACATGAAAAGCGTGTGAAGTATTACGGAAACTTGGAAATCATATACGGTGTAAACAAATTGCGCAGCTGCAGCGAATTTATGGCTAAAAACTGGTAATAAATCGATATGAATTTCGTAATTTTATAGGACTCATCATCTGTGGTTCGTAGTTTTTCGTTATAGCTTGAAATTAATCGCGTGCTAAAGTTACGCTTAACAGCGGCTAAAACTTTGTAAAGCAGCTCAATAATACTTTTAATTACACACATTTATTATTTCCGCCAAATAAACAAAAATCGAATTAGAGAAAATATATGAATTAGACATGCCAAAGTTGAGATACACTTGCAGATCATCAACTGATCATTTCAAACGTTTGTTCGATTTTTGCAAAGACTTATTGCAAATAATAACACTATGCAACAAAGAAAAAATAATCCATTGTCTAAAACATATCTTTTACGTAAAATTTTGGGTCGCTGATTTCGAATCCGGAAACCATTTTGGATTTTCAGCATCGTTTACGAATTATTGATATTTCCAAAAATTCATGATTTCGAGAGTTACGAAGTTAGCAAATCTCATATTACTCGGGAACGTTACTAAAAATCGAGATAAATTGTAACTCGAATTGAAGGCAACTTAATATCAAATCAATGTTTTCCATACAGTTTCGGTCTAACTCGATTCGATGGCAAAATACAGGATCATTGCCCTCAACATTTTTTTCGAAAATCAAAAATTCTTTTTTTATGCCAAATAAATTCAATCAAAAACGCAAAAAAATGTTTAATGGGTAATGAAATCTTTATGATTATGCACAAAAATTACTTTGGAGAGAGGTACGCTACATCTGTGTTTGTCTATTTTTCAAAATATTAAAAGTGATATTCAAGATCACAATATCATAGTATCAAAAAGATTATGTTATCGTATTCTTAACCTTTAAACCAATATACCGCAAGATCCTTATATTTACACTATAAAGACTTAAAATTGGAACCATAATTGTAATATGGTTGCGACTACTGCAGATCAGTTCAAAATGGTAAGTTTTTTATTTTTTTCATAATCTCTTTGAATCTAATCGTCTCAATCGGAACTGCGTGTTCAAAACAGTTCAAAAACAGTTCCTTCTCTTTGGACTTAGTAGCCAAAACAGCGTACAACTTTTGATGTAAATTTGCTTAACTCATGGAAATACAAATCATTTTAGGGATGTTTTTTTTTTCAAAATAAAGCAAAAAATTTTACATTCTTTGCAATGTCATGCGAAATCGACACCTGATTTAAGTTACAGTGAATCTCTTGTTATACTTGATCTCCGTTGAACATGCTGTTCGCTAGTTTTGCGCGTTTCGGAGCATTCCTTGTTGCCTAGTGTAATTAAGCCACCCAAAAATGTTCGTGTAAACCTGGCATTATTAAGCTTATATAGTTAATTATTTTATAGACTCTTTTCGACTATTAAACTATTGCAAAGTTTATAACAAAGCTAATATAACTGCAAGTGTATAATAAACTTTTAAAATAAGCCATAAAAACAAGTGAGTAGCGCAAAAAAAAATACCAAAACAAAAGCCAACTCGCCCAGGTGTAAAAATGGTTTGAAAAGAAATGAACAACTTCAATAAATTAGCAATAAATCAAAGCATAAAAGCCGGGCCTTCAGATTTGGTGTGGGTTGAAATTGTTTTTTGAGTATTTCTGTATTTCTGCAAAGAGCGCACAGATCTTGCAGTGAAAAATGAAAAGAAAAAAAGCTACTTATATAAAGTTTGGCGGTAAGCTACACTTTCGATACGTTATGAGCACAGCTAAGTAAGCAAAGATGTGCGAGTGTGTATCTGTGTGAGTGTGTATCTGTGTGTGTATCTGTGTGTGTTGGTAACCCAGTTACAGTGAAAAAATGGCTCATCATTTGCAAGTAATTTAAGCTGACAGCCGCGTTGTATGCCATCTGCGCCTTCGTAATGAATTTCACGCCTTCTGAAGCGCTCCAGCGGACCAGCGGACATACAAGCTGAGTTGTTGCACTTGTTGCATTGTCCAGTTGCATTTTGCATGCCACTGTCTGTCTGTCCGTCTGTCTGATTGCTCAAGCGATGCACGCACAATTACACCGAAAACGCTTTAGCCAGTTTTGAGTTAATGCTGACTAAGGATTCAAAGCTGAATTTCTTGCTGTGTAGCTTTGCAACTGAAAGTTGCTTCAAATTGAACGCGTTGCGTTGACGCAATTTGTGCACCAATTGGCACCTGGCCACAAATTGCCGACCTCTCTAGATGAATGAAGTTGTTGCCACATTTATGTAGGGCAATGCGCGCTCTAATGGATTGTCATTAATATTAATACGTTTTGTAAGCCACAGATGGGTGTCATAATATGTCCAACTGGGCGCATCCACAACAAATTAAATGCCAACATATAAATTGCAATCAAACGTATAAATAATAACATGCATGCTATATTAAATAAACGATAATAAAAGTTATTTAGCTGCTTTTCAGATGTATCTATAGGCAACCTAAGCTCCGCGTCTTTGGCTCGAATTGCTCAATAAATTTGTTATGCTATTTTATGAGCTTTTAACTGCCTTTGTGGCTACCATGCTTTGTTATGCGGCTTAAGTGGGCAGTGGGGGCTGCCCCTCCACCCATTTACAAAGATACAAAATGACAGCCAACAACAAAGCTGACAATGTAATTGCTGCCAAGCGGGCTAACAAGCCCGCCAGCGCCTAGCTAGGTGTGTATCTGTATCTGTATCTGTATCTGTATCTGTATCTGTATCTGTATCTCGAACTGCATCTGTATCTGTAACTCATTTGCATAATTTCACACTCGATACAAAGCAAACCCTAGTGGCTACGCTTACACTTGTCGCCAAATGGTTTTGTTGCTGCGGCCCCTGCTGATCCCCCTTATTGTCTGTTAAAATATTACCAATCATCCAATCTTCCAATCTGCCTGAAACTCTCGATCAACTTTGTTTTGACATGATCTGGCTAAGCAGGGCCTAAGCCTCGAGTCGTCACTCTGCCTTTGTTTACATATCATTTTGGCGTTGATGTGCCTCTGAGTTATATAGCGCGCTGCTTGTTGCCTCATCTCCTGGCTCAGATTCATTGTTAAAACTCATTGGTTTTCATCTGATCACGCATATTTGCATATTTATATGCATTTAATTGGACTTTGTCGTAAACTCTTTGTTTTACCTTGTTATCTTGCTGTTCCATTTAGCTTTGACTACGATATACTACAATCATATCAGCTGTCTGCATCTTTTTATCTCTCGTTTGGAAACCTGAAATTGATATGCTAATTGGCAGACATGACTAAGGACAAGCTTGATAATGTATGAGCTGATAACAAGTTGAATATATTGCATGATTTTTCATAATTTTAGCCAACTGTTGCGGTATGTTCAGGGTTTCGCATTGATTTGCGTTTTGACAGATATTAATGTTTATTTTATAAGGTACGATGGACATACATATTCAGGCCTGTTTCGTACTTCGTTTCCGTCTGAAGCATATGGTGTTGTGGAGTTCATGTTCGAACAAAGCTCTCTCGACTTTAAAAGAAATGCAAATGGTTTTAGCGGGTTCGCAAATAAACGTCAACGTTTTCAGCGTGTCTGCAAAAAACCGGTTATTGCAGGACACAATGATTAGAGGGATAGTAAAAACCAATGCTGCTCAAAAGGTCAATGCTCCACTATAAACATTTTTTTCGGTTTCTATTCTCTCATGTTTTGCCAGGACCAATTTGAAAATAAAAAGCTGACAAAAGGTCTTTTGTGTACACACATGACTTGTAAGCTTGAGTGGCTGTGTGTGTGTCTGAAACAATCCTTAATGAAGCTAAACATATTTGAATACACATATATACTGTATGTATGTGTCGTGCTTCGCCCCATATGCGCAACTATTTCTCTACGCCACATAACAAAAACAAAGGAAGGACCTTTTTGCCTTCTGTTCTATTCGGTCTTTTACGAACACATCCTTTGTGTGCGCGTGATCAAAAGGTTTCTGTTAAGCTGAGTTGACATAGTGAGCCGAGCGGATTGAAAATATGTTTTGACTGTTATGTGCGAACTCTGGTCAATAGTTATTAAGTATATGCTTGTCCTTGTTAGTCTTAAGTATTAGTTGTAAGAATATAAAGTTATCTCTTTCAATGCAAAAAGTGACAGTTAATAAAAAGTGGTAGTTTGTGTTCGGATGCCTAGTGCAGACGGATGTATTTATGGCTACAATATGGAATCAAATTTACTTTCCAAAACGAATCAAATCTGGAACGCGCCAAAATATACAAAATGTTGAAGTCTACTTTAGCTCCCATTTTATCAGTTTTTGAACGCTTGAAAAGCGGTTTGCTGACCTTCTTGCACTAAATATGGTAAGTCACATTCTTTTTACTCTTAAAAGTAACAGGAATATGATATTACTGGTGTTATCTTGATGCTGATATTCTTTTGTTGCTTTACACTCTTCTGAGATTTTTCAAGAGTATTGAAATAAAACTTTCGACAAAAGCCTAGAGATACTTCTGGCTCACCCATTTATATCGAGGAATGAAAAAATAGGTCAGATGTCAATAAAATGACTTTATTTCCTGAATATAAAGCAATGGTCATGCATTAGCAAAACATAATAAATATGTTCATGAGCTGTCAAAAATGCAAATCTTGGTCATGAGCTCATCAAATTTTCTCAAAATTGTCATCAAACGTTGCTTAACTAAACTTTATTCAGGTGATGATCATTAACAAATTATATACAGCTAACTGGCAAATGACAATAATTTAAAGTTCTCTGATGGTTGTCATTAATTTTGTCAAAATAAAAAAATGTCTGTCAATGACTGCACATCTTTAACATCTATATATCGTACATTTCTTGATTTTTTAATCTGTGGCCATAAGCGACCTCATACAGCTTGAGCGCTAGGGAATCCAAAAGATGCGCTTTATCCGTACGCATAGTTGCCGAAGAGTGACGGTAATGTCTTGGTAGGATGCATGCACCAGCTCTTTTGAAGAATATGGCAGTGGTCGGCGAATTAAAGTTGCTGCAATAGTATTTGTGTGTCGGCAGAGAAAAATTGTGAATGTGTTAAGGACATTCGCATCCAATTTTGCAGTTGCTACTGGCAACTTTTCTGCTAACTTTACCCACAATGGGACTAAAGCTATCGAACTTTATCAGTGCCGCTTTCGACCTGCCAAGTACATTCATAAGATATTTATTCCACCTGGAAAAGACTAACGAATGCCTTATCGACACCCTTCATATCAGCATTTGATAGCCTGTTGAGGAATTGCTCATATGCCTCATTGCCTGAGTTCGGTATACCTGCAAAGTTGGTATACGAAATTCCGTCAAGGTAGAAGAGGACCTGTCCGAACTTTCTTCTGCGACCTCTTCAACTTTATGATGGAGAAGTTGTTGCAAAAGGTCGAAATGCATCGAAATGGAAGCATTTTTTGTAAAAGTGATTGATATCATTGGCCGTAATAAGTGAGATTTTACCGGGCCTTTGGTCGCAAATGAGAGCAAAACAACTTATGTGCTTTCTGTGAGTTTCGGTTGGACTCTCCGACTGATGTTGAAAGCTGCACTTTTAATGTTATCAAGGATTTCGTCTACCTTGGCGCCAGCGTCACAACGCAGAATATTGTCAGTATGCAGGACAAGCAGAGAATCAATTTTGGCAATAGATGTTACTTTGGTAGTAGAGGCCGCTTTCGCCAGCCGAAACTAACAGTCTAGAAGATGCTCATCTTAGGAGTTTTGCCTTACGGCGATGCAGACGTTCTTTGAGTGTTTGAGCGGAAAGTACTACGCAAGTGCTCGTTGGCAGCGACTACAGCATTCGATGGAACGGGACATTGGCTTAGTCTTGTTGTTCGTATGGGCGAAGAAGCTTAGGGGAACGGGCACAAGCTACTCAATGCGGCTCTTGGGGGAATGTGAAGTGTTAGATCGTGTCTGCGCTGGGACCACTTGAAAGAGTGCGGCGTAAACCGGTAGCGGGTTTGTTATTGCCAAACAAGTAGAAGCTATATTGTCTTTTAGGATTAAGTCTACAATCAAGAAAATTAATGAAATCGAAAGCATTATTGACTGAAACGTGTTTTTCTCTCTTCTACGCCATTGTTGATTTTCGTCAATCAACTAGCCTATGGATGTTTGGATGGGTTTTGTCAAATCGGATGTCATGGTGGTGCTCTATAAATGAATAAAGTGCTCCATATGGCATAATTTATTTTCTATATCGTCATCCAATTCCATAAGTACCAAATGAAAAGATGAGTTGAGCACTCTCACTTCAACCTCGATATGGCTCGAGGTCTATCTAAAACCTCTGCCAGTCTCTGGGTCCAAGCATCCGGTTGGTTACATGCAACTTCTTGCTTTTGAGTCTAAACCACAGCCACTACGAAACTCCTCCGTAACCATTAAAGTCAGCACATATGTAGCCGCCCCTAAAAAGAAACGACTATGCGGGCTTTACCAGTTTAAACTCCCGGTATGAGCTTCTTACCCGAAGGTACTTCTTCTTCTTCTTTACTGGCCATAACAACCCGTTGTCGGCTTACGGCCTGATGTAAATACATTCTTTCATTGGAATTGGGATTTTACGTGGTGGGTCCCAAACCCTGGGCACAACCCTTTAAAGGCCTGGGGTGGCTCTACTGGTCTCAAAACAACCCATTGTCATCGTAAGTCGCCTCTTACGACAAGCTTTGATCTGCAGTTGTGGTATGCTCTAACCCGCTCACCACACGGGTGGAAGGGTACTACCATTTTGCAACTTCCAACAGTTAACGGGCTCGCTACATCTATATGTCAAAGGTTTGCCTTTGAAGGGCGCTGAATGAACTATCCATTGTGGGAAATGAAACAGCGTATGCTGCAGGAGAATGGTACACAAGCTCGGCCCTAATACTCCAATCCAACACTAATAACAATTGATGTTTTTGCTTCCTAGCATATCTGTGCACTACAGTAAAGACAGTCTTCAAAGTCAGATGAAATCCACATAGATCAAGCAAAACTTTTATCAGACAAACCACTTCGTGGCTTAGACTTGCCTTCGCAAGTTATTCAAACTTTACCAAATTCGCTCTATCTACTTAATCTCTTTCAAAGATAACCTTATTCGATTGTTTTTTACTTAAAGATGCAGATTTGACCTTTTAAGATCACATGCGTAGTAAAATCAACAATACTTGATCGTATTCCGAATTGGGAACACCTGCGACTGTTGTTGTTTGCTATAAGCTTCACATAAAAACTTAAAGTTACATATTTCGCTTGGTTCAACGTTTTGTCTATGACATTTTTACACTGATAATAGATTTCGTAATAATTCATGGAGATCAACGCTAACTCTCGCCACTAACTCATTTCCATGTAATAGTGCGCCAACTGCGAACTGCGTGTCAACATTTACAGTTCGTTCATTCATATGGTGAAAATGCTCCAACATTATGTGGCGCTTCACCTGTCTTGGCCAACGAAAAATTGATGCCTCTACGCTCTTTTATTTATCCACAACATTTCATAATAATAATAAAAATAATAAGAAATTACCAATGGTGCGGGAATTACAATAAATTTTCGTTGCTGTTGGAAAATATGTTAAAAAAAGTAAAAACAAAAACGCAAAGTTTTTCCATTAAAAATGTTTGTTGTAGCTTTTGCCGTTTTTACGTAGCTTTTTCGCGTAATGGCTTTGTTGCCAGCCGTCAGCCAAAAAGACGAGACATGCCCATTGTTTTTCCTCTGCAGACTCTATAGAGTCTGTTGCTGTTGCTGTTTACATCTAATGACGCGGTAAGGTAAAAATGCAATGTCAATGGCATCATTGCTGTTTACATAGCCAATTTCAGTTTCACTTTTATCGACACAGAGCATCTGCCTTTGAGGAAGATGATCGGGCCAAAGCGTCTTTGGCCTGAAAAGCTGGCCAAGCCAGTTGTAACTGTTTTGGCTTTGTTGTTTACTTCTTTTCCTCTTTTTTATACCCTGTACACAAAGTGTACAAGGGTATTATAGATTTGTGCAATGTATGTAACAGGCAGAAGGAGGCGTGGCACACCATAAGTTCCATGGGCAAAAGTCTTATCATTGGTAGCGATTAGACCGGTCTGTCCGTATGTCCGATCTCGGAGACCATAAGAACTAGACACAAAATTTTACCAAAAAATGCGCGTAATCTAATGTAAGATTAAGTTTGTCGAATCAAGTCGATATCTTACCCCCTTCCCCCGTGACAGATTTGCGCGGTTTACAACCGTTCCATTGAGTCTATCAACTCGAAACTCCTCAGAGATGTGCGTCGTGTTAATGTGTATCTCTGCTCCAAAAATGATCGTGATCGGATAAATCCTCCCTCGCCAATAAACTGTGCCAAAATTTCACTACGTGTAGATACATGTGAGCTAGAGTTACAAAATTTGGTGTGGAGACCCGTGTGACCCTAATCGTTGACCCTTTTTTCACGCAATCCATTTACCTCAATTACTGCCACACCCCCCTATAAATTGATTTGAAAATTGCCACAGACATTAACAAATGTATTTTTGATCTATGTTACAAAATTCAACGACATTGGCCCAAGAATACTGGAGTTATGGGCATAAACGTAATTTTTGCCCCAATAATAGCCAACTTCCCAATAGGAAAACTTGTCAATTGGAACTTCTCAATAGGAAAATGCTTACAGGCATATCGATCTTATGAAAGGAGATATAAAAGTGGATACTTCCGTTCCCATTTTACCGTGTTTAGTGTTTATAAAGAAAAAGGGTACAGGGTATTCCACTGTCGGGCAGTCGTTACTTTCTTGGCATTTTGCTTTTTCTTAAGCTTCTTTTACGTTTTTCTGTGCTTATAACGTTTTATGCATACACCGTTACTTATTATTATGTAAAATGTTTGACATTGTTTTGCGCTGGCATTACCTTTGTGTGGTTGTGTGCCACATTAAGTACTCTGGATACTCTTTTGTTAGCTGTTGACCTTTAGTTGTCTTTTCTTCTTCTTTTTGGTTTCTTTAATAGTATAAACAAACAAGAGATGACATTATAGTTAAAGGTGCTGCGATTATTAACCAGCAACAACTGTTCAGCTTTTGAGCTGCAAAAAGCTCTTCAGCTACAACAAAACAAAAGACTTAGGCAACGAACTTGAGCCGGACACTCAAACATTGCATGCTTACAATTATGCATTTAGAGTATTTATATTTTTGAAGTTTATTAATGCGCACTGTCAGCTTTAAAAAAAAAATTGTATCTTTCAACGTTTCGTGCCACAAAAACAGCAACAACAATATCTATTTAGTTGTGCACAACAAGTGTTGGCTGGCGGCTGTCAAGTGTAGCGCCGCCGCTGCTTGATTTATGTGGCAGCCACGTGTTTTGAATAGGTTTTAGCTCTTCGCTCGCTGATCTTCTTTTGCTCCCAATCCAATAGTAAATTGTTATTTTGACAGCTGCACAAAATTCGTGCAAAGTCAAAGATACACACACACTGAGCGAGATAAGTATCTATGGACACGAATGCTCTAACAAGCTGGAGCCAAGCAAGTGCACGCTCTCATGTGCGGGCGTTCGAAATTTATGAATTGGAGTTCAATTCGCTGAATGAAACAAGCGCAGTGTGTGTCCAATTGTGGGTCTATATGGCTGTGTGCGTGGTTGTTGTTGTTGGCACTTTTACTTTTGCTGATTCAATAAACAAATTCGTGCCGAACTGTGAACTGCTGGTGAAATATACTCAGCGCTAATTGAATAGGCACGATGCCATTTTTTAAAAACAACTAAAATCTGTATATTTCATAGGCCATGGTTTTGCCTTGATAAGAATCTTTGGAGTTATGTGATTTATATTGTGGTAGAAAAGAAACCTGACCTTATTTCAAAGGTCAAATTTTCAAATAGGTATTCAATTCATGCGACCTATAAGATCTGTTGTGCCCCCCACTGAACTTACAGCTAGCCTTACAGTACTATCTCTGATATAAACTTAATTAGACGGCATGCTTCCAAGTGGGCTGTGTCGGTCAGCTAGATCCTGTGTCCACCTATTAGCGACAATCTTTTTCTCGCCAGGGCCTCACACTCAGCTAGTGTGTGCTGCGAGGGTTCCTACTCAAGTAACCAAACCTGCAGGTACTGCGGTAAACAGAACTGTCAGAATTCTAATAGAGTTCTTTCCTAACTATGATAATTTCATGAACTTGTTTAGGTTGTAAGAGCCGTTACTGTTTGGCTTGTCTGAGGCCAGGACTGCTTATCCAATTAGCGGCTCGTCTTAGCCTATTCTCTTCGCTTAGAAGTTACTTGACAATGCCACAAAAGGGCTCTGGCCCTATCAGATTGCTTGCAGCACTGAAAGAATCATAAAATGCTGTTCCTTTTTCGTTATATAGATCATCAACATTGCAAATTATAGGAAAAAACGTTTCTGGGGCTAAATGACCTCAAATTTCCACAATTTCGGCAACTTTTCATATTCATCTCATCAAACGCTTAAAAACTGATTTTCTCCAGTTTGTATATTGTATTTTTTAAATAAAATTATGTTTGCACATCTGAAAAAAAAATTCACACAGGATTTCGGCAGCCGTGATAGAAAATTTTGTAGAAAATGTACTTAATTTACCTTAGCACGTTGACCCATTACGAAAATATTTTAGTCTAATTCGCTTTTTACATCAGTTGACCCACCGATTGAATTTTGACACCTTAACTGAAATAACCGAATTGAAACCGATATGTTTATAACAATACGATTTCGGGGTTTTTCTTTGAATCAAGCATACAAATTGTTTCATGATGTGTTTTACATTCCGCCATTCTATGAAGCATTTTCATCTATGTCGCACAGTGCGGCCATCTGACTTCGATTGTTGTGTATATGGGCCGCATAACAATAAAGTGATTCTGTTCTGCTGCTTCCATAAAAACTGAAATACTAGACAACACAATCTGTTTCCCGCTACCATTTCTTTTTTTGTAATTCTCTTTTGGCACTGTTTTTTTCTAAGAGTACGAAAGTAATAGAGGGGAATACTTGGCCGTTACATTGAGTCGACTTGCTGAAAGAGACCATTCTCAAGATAGTGCATACATGTGGGTTTTTTGCTCTTTTTCAATTTTGGCTACGAGTGAGTCGGTCGAACTGAGACAGCAACACAATCAGCATGGCCGCTGTTCAGAAAAAAGGATTCCACTCTATTCCTTTCATGCTCTTCGGTTTTTTTTATCGCTGAATCGAATCTAAACCGATATTATTGTAAAAAGAAAACCGAAATAAATCTGTTTTCTGGATCAATAGTACTACGGCACTACCTTAATCTTAACCGTATCCAAAATAAGTTTCAAACTGGTTTCACGGAGCTACACAGAAGTGCAGATCAGGTTAAATTAAATATCGATAGGCTTTATCCTATGTATTTAACGTAATACGTGACTAACTAGCAATAGAGGTTACAATAATGAAAAAACTATGGTACCCTATATTTTGGAAAATTAATCAAAGTTATTTTTATTTACAAAATCGGTATGCATTATACTTTTTTTCAACTATTTTTTTTTTGATTTGAATTATGTTTTTTGTTTTTGAATAAAATGCATTTAACAATCTGTCATGCTGACTTCGCCGAGAAATTTCGGAGAGCAAATTTATAAGAATCTTAAACTAAGCTCAAGGCACTTTCGTCGAAATATTTATACAACGATTGCACATAACACTATGCAACAAAAAAAGCCTATGTCTAAAACATAACTTTTTCGGCAAATATTGTATCGCGGATTTGGAATCTATCACTATAGCTTTTATAGCAACGCTTACGACGTATCGCTTTTTAAAAAAATTCGAGATTTCGAGAGTTGCGAAGTCAGTTACTCTCATATTACTCGCGAAACTTACTACCGATCGAGATTAATTGTAACTCGACTTAAAGGTTATTTAATATCAAATCAATGTGTTTGTGCCTAACTTGATTCGATTGCAAGTTACAGGGACAGGGACTGGAAATTTTGTTTCGAAAATCGAAAATTATTCTTTTTTCATTATACAATAAGTGTGAATTGAAGCAGCATAGATTGCTATGGCATATTAGAAGTAGTTTTGAGTTTTACTTAATGGATACAATTTTTTTAAAAATGTTTTAAAAGCATCATAAATAGCGCTAAAAACTATCAAATTTACATTTTAATTCGCCTCATTGACTCACAGTAAATGAAAGTGTAAATTAGCGTTTCTATACAATTGGCCGGCATTGTCTTGTACATTTCAATGGGCAGACACTCAATCCGGCAATTGAACCGCATGTCATGACTTAGCTTAACTTTATGGCTCTATAACGAGTTACTAGTTACAGTGGTACAAAATGCCACAAGACAATCTTGTCATTGATTGATAATTAAGCAATTTCCCTTGGCACTTGCCTTTGTTTGATTTATGAGTAAAGCTAATGATTGTTGCTAATTTCGTTTGGTGAAATTTGTGGCTAGGAAGTCTGCTTCACGGTCAACAACAACAACAACACAAAAGTGAGTACTTGTAAAATATATAAAAAAAAAAACAACATAATCAATTTTAAGCATTGTCAAAGTGCAATTATGCAATGGCGAAAAGTGAAATTTTTATTGCATGTCAACGATACAAGTTTCGGTTTTGGGACATCTTCACTGATGACTGGTCACACTTGTTGCAAGCCAAGGTCCAGTCCGCAACCAACTCTCAACTTTGTACGCGGAAAACGGGTCGCAGCGGCAGCAATCACAGTAGCAGCAGAGCCGGTCTCTGCCGCAGTCGCAGCCACTGTAATCTCTTCTGTTACGGCTTACGGCTCTGCCCATAAATTTCTTTTACTGCTATTGCATAAAATGAAATCCAATATGTCGGGGTGTGTACGCTACTTATGACAAATCGCTGTGCCCGTAACGAAAGTACGTCAAGGAATTTGCTCAAACACATTAATGAAAAAAGAAAAAAAAAACGCAAACCTTTAACTACCAAGGCCTTGTGCTACATTGGGCTTAATGTTAAAGGGAAATACCTCTCGACCAGGCTTTAATTTGCTGAAGAAATGAACCGATACGAAAAGCCAAAACGAAATGCGTTCATTTATTATCATCAGTGTTAATTGAACAATGAACTGAGTCACACTTTATAAATTAACCCAAGCTATGAACTTAATCGAAGTAATACAAATGGATTTAGTTCCAGACCAAGTCCTATGCACAAAAGCGTTTTACGGAATCTTAGTATTAAAGACATCAGATTGAAGACTTTCAATAAATTGGCTGAGGTGGATTTTCTTCTATATTATCGAAAAATTAAAACCGCTATAAAACCGTTAACCGGATCAGAAGTACTGATACTAACGTAATCATGGCCGTATCCAAAATAAGTTTCGGTTAGAATCCCTGCTTACTTTATTATGCGCACAACAATTAATCATTCTTGAATCAAATCTATTGCTGAACCCAGAGGTTTCAGCTTTTACATATTTGGTATACTCAGGTCAGGTTCACCTTGTTTCATAGAGCTCCCAGCCTCCTCGCAATATGATTTTTGAGACATTTCAGACAAATTATAGCATAGACAACATGACAACTCGAACTAGCTTCAGATGAACAACTATGCTTTTGAAGTCAGAATGCCGCCAAAATGAGCCTGAACTAAGGCTGTCGCATGGAAAGTACCAAGTACTTTACCAAGACGAACACCTACATATATAGAATATCTTTCTAGCTAAGCATATCGCATTTATCTTCATATCACCACATTTATTTATCATATCACCTTCAAATGCTTCAATCTGTTATATGGTGTTTTTCTAGCAAATTAAAATGTGAAACATCTAATGCCGCGCCTTGGAAATATGAACGACTCATATGCCGTGATGGCATACGTGCATGCTAGATGGCGCCATTTTATGTCAAGTTGTAAAGAGGTATTTTTAGGAGCATCTTTAGGCAATCGCCTATGTTTGTTTTAATAATATAACGTTTTCCCCCGTTTGACATGGCTGCCATGAGCTTAGTTAGATTCACGCTTAAGCGCTTAGTTAATGCTTCCGCTGGAGGAAGATGATTGGCTGCATAATCGTGACTTGACAGGTTGGAAGCAGAAGATGGAAAGCAGAATTACTATGTCGATGGCAGCACAGATATGCTGACGGTGCCGATCACAGATGAGTAACGTACCTTTTTATTCCGAAGCCATAGAATCTTTGGTTTTAGTCACCGCGCTGGGTTTCTGCTGACATGTAATGGATCACTGAACGCTTTTCAGCATACAAGACGCCTGAGTAACTCGGCTTCATGCCTTTGCAGCGCTAATTTTAAAGGTTGTATGCCGATGAACTTGGAGTGCAGGCGACCCGAGAGAGACAATGCTGCTTATATTATTTGCGGAAGTCGAATTCTCATTGCGACGACAGACATTGTTACCAACTATCAGAGTTCCTAAGTGAATGTTCTTGGAGGGAGTTTAGTTGGCATGTTGTACCAGACTCGTTGTGCTATGTGTACATTTAGGTGGCACCTTAGAGCACCATGATTTTTGTCCAACACATGCAAAATTTCTTCTACTTCTTAACTGGCCATAGCAACCCGTTATCGGGTTACGGCCTGATGTGAATACATTCTTTCATTGGAATTGTTGTTTTACGTGGTGGGTCCCAAACCCTACGCACAACCCTTTTAAGGTCTACTGGTCTCGAAAGAACCCAGTGTCATTATTAGTCGCCTCATACGACAAGCTTTGACCTGCTGAGGTGGTATTCTCTAAACCCACACGGGTTATGCAAAATTTCACATTAAGTAAATTCCGGTGTAGGTCCGGTTTATTCTATGTTTGTTACAATAACATAAGATTTTCGAATTACCAAAATAATTTCGTATGACAACCAATCTGAATCAATCGCTGATTGGTCTAGTTTTTGCCTTCCAAATGATTCAATAACTTTTAATTACGATGCTTTACGTCCCGTGACGTCAAATGTTTTTTCGCACTGGGTTCAAGACTTCAACTACAAGTTCATATCATAGAAGTTCAGTTGCGTTTTAATTAAGTTCCCTGGGTTGTACCTCTTCATTACATTGACTTATATACATTAGACTTGGTAACCGAAGTAACCTTATTTTTAAGTTCAGCTAATTGCCAAGATTGATATAAAGCGCCCAGAACTGAAACATTTTGAAAATTGAAAGTATCTGCAGCCTTGATTTCAGCTCATTTGAATTGATTGCATATACTCAACTTCAAGATCAATTAGACTACACCCTCATGCAAGTCAATTCATTACGAATGCCTAACGATGCAGTTCATTTATCATTAAACAAGTATATTCAAAATTTTTCATTTCCATTTACCTTGCAACTAACTAACAACTTTGTATAATGCTCAATTGGGCTGCAACACTTTATATGCGGTATCAGATTTTATGGTCTTTAAATGATTAGCGGTCCTAAAATAATTTAATCTCAACCACGGCTATAATGGCCACCACAATCTGTAAATCAAATGAGATCTGTTAACACCAAAAAACTCGCTTTTGCTCTATGCTCAATGAAATTATTTCAGGGGCGCAGGTTTTATAGCTCCTAGTTATAAGCAGAAGCATAAAAACTCATTAGCCAAATGACTTTTCACATAAAAAATGATTTGCAATAAATTTGTTATCAAATGGTAAGCGAAAACTAGCATGCATAGCAATGAGTGTATCAAAGTTTCATGATACGAATTAGCAAAGATGGCTTTGGTTTGGCCTATATTAAGTTCAGAAGGCCTTAGATAGTAAACACAGCTAATTGAATTAGCAGACTATAAAACTTAAATGTTGTGACTAAGCCAGGAGAAACTTATTGTATTACTAAAATTGGCTAATAAAATATGAGCTCAAACAAAGCATAATATTGTTTGGTAAAAAACAATAGCTAATGTTTGGCATGCCAAGTTTACAAACGCATTATATATATACTGAGAAAAAGAAATCGCAGGTTTTCTAGTTTTCTAGAGGTAATGGTAGAGGTACAGGTACAGGTAGGGGAGAGTTTGAATTGGTTAGTTTTCTTTCGATTTCTTCTTCTATTTTTAGCGGATCTTGTTACTTAGTTTTTTTTTGCTCGTGAAAATTTAGCAACCCTGTATCTTTTGGGACTTCGAACCCAACATAAGGCTTACATCCAGTCGCAGTTTAGGGTGTTCAATAAGCAAAGTTGAAAAACACAAAGTAGGCTTATGAGCTTCGGAATCAACTATTGCTATCCAACAAATATCTGGTGCTTTTACTTTCGATTTTCTAGACAATTGCAAAGTCACTGATACTAACACTATCAGGGGTGTGCTGGAAATATCTAAACGGGTTTGCCTTTCTTGTCAATTCCGTCGATCATAAGCTTTCTTGATGTATTTCGCACGCTCTCAGATATATATCTGGCATATTGAAGAACTGCTTTTTGGCTAGAAATCGGTTTAGAATGATATCAGGCATAAAAACAATTTGCTGTTGCTATATTTGGGTTGAAAGCCGGTTGAAAGCGATTTCTGGCGCACCCCTGTGTAAATGTTGTCGGTTTATACCCTAGGTACATTTTCATTTCATACAAATTTCAATATCTTTAATCATTTTTGTTTGCTTCGATTTTCTTTTTTTCGTCTAAGATAGAAGTACTAAAAAAATTTAGAAAAAAGACATGTGTACCTAAAAATTAAGAATCATACGCAAAGAGAAGAAAAAAGATCTAAAACTAAACTACATTTTGAAGATTATGAACCTCCCCCTTGTCACAAATAGTGACATTTTGGCAGCCCTCCTCACAAACCGTGGAACCAAAAATCAACTGTGAGCATTCCTAGAAACTTGGAATAGAATATCAACTGCAAATCATTGCAGATAGGATACACAGATTATAGGCTGTTGTTATAAAAGCAAAATGGTAGATATTTGAAGAGGCAATAATTTAAAATTTTATGCAAGATCTTTGATTTGAATTTGAAAGAAGAGTAAACATTGCATGAAAATATAAAGATTTTATAAGGTTTCATAAACATTTTGATTGTGACGTCACGCTTTCGTTACCACACCGCTCAGCTCCACCTCCTCCTCACAACAAAAAGTAGCAATTTGATGAGCCCCTTCCCACACGCCGTGGTGATGACGTCATTTATGAACAGCCCCTTAGTCTTGAATACGTTCAATGAAATAGTTGGACAATTTTGAGCATTTTGAACCATAACTTCTGTATAAAACACTTTTTTTTAACTGAGTTTCGTTGTTACGTAACATTTTATTAAAATTCAAAAACTCTAAAAAAAATGCAAAGCCAGTCAAAAAATTTTGCATTGAAATTTTTCAAAATTTTATGTTTTTAGAAATTAAGTGGGTTTTTTATACATAGGCGTGCAATATCAAAAAGAAATCACTTAACTTACTTTTTTTGCACCAAACATAGATACATTTTAGCTCTGTTATGCCAATGTCGTAAACTAAGATATTGACCTGCTTCACAAAAACACCCTAAATTTTCTGTTATATTTAGCAAAATACAGTATATGGAGCAAAAACCAAAATAAGATTCGGGAACTCTCAACTGCTCATCGAATTTCCTAATAAAAGGTGTGACCAAAACTGCTGAAAAAAATGGTTGTCCATTTTAATTTACGAGTACATTTGGCTTTTTTTGTTTTCTACTAAGTCCTTCAAAATTCTTATATATTAATAGGAATACCCTTTAAAAAAGTACTCATCTAAAAAGATTTGCTGCTAAATGGATTTTAACTTGTATAAAGTTATATGATTGCATCTCCAATTTGGTGCCAAACGAAGAAATCATTCTTGCAGTGTATAAAGTTGATATATTCATATCTATAACACAACATGCCATCTGCAACTTAACCTATTAATGTGTATTTGGACCACAACTTACCGGAAGCATGTTTCCACTAGTTAGTAAGTCCGTTAGTTAGTTATATAATAAATCCCAGCATAAGCACGTATAGGAAAAGCTCTTATCCAATTTCCACGACGCTGCGGCAGACACACCTACACGCACAAGGACAATGGTGACCAAGCGTCGTTGGCAGGGAAACAACCGTTCGGTAGATAATTTTCGCGAGCAATCAAATTTTAATAACTGTATCAATCGGAACTAATTAAACGCAAATTAGCGTCTAACAGTTTGTGGTTTATTTTATTTTTTATGTATTCGAGTTTTGTTTACAGTCTTTGCGCGCTGTTGACGTTGTTGCTGTCGCTCGCTGCACTTTGCTTGTGTTAATGTCGTTTAATTGCAAAAATTTCAAATCGTTATTTTCAAATTAACAGTTCACAACAACCGGTCGAACTTAGTTGGCTATATACACATACGCCTGATATGGTAAGCTGGTGTTATCCGTAAGCTAGGAGATTTGGCGGCATTAACCGCTTGCCAAGCCAAAAACAACTAAACCCTCTGAACGCTCGCTGCAGACTGAGGCGCAAGCGCGTCGAAATTGAAGTTTCCTCGCAGCTAACAGCAAAACAAAAGCAAAAAAGCGCAGCCGCAATGCTTGGCTGACGCTTTTTTTCAGCTTCTTTCGTTTGGCTTTTCTTGGGCAGAAGATGCTGCTTGAGCTTGGCAACATGTTGCTAAGACCAAATGTTGCTAGTGGTTTGTAGCTGGCGGCATTGTTTTTTTTGTTGCTTATGCCGCCTTAATGAATGAAAGCTGCGCTGCGCCGGCTTTGATTATGTTTATTTTTGTTGTCTTTGCTTTTTTGTGCCGTTGTTTTTAAGCTTCTTGTGTGCGTGTGTGTGTGTGTGTGTGTGTGTGTGTGTGTGTGTTTGCCTCCTTAATGCTTACATCAAAATGCCCTCTTGGGCTTGCTCGCATATTGATATGCCGTTCGTCGTTGGCTGTGGCTTCGTTTTGAACTTGGCTCTGGGCAACAGCCGCTCAGTTATTGCGGCGGGCACACGAGCATGACAGACTCCGCTATTGCCAATTTTAACACGCGTCCAAGATTCGCTTGTTCCGTGGCGGCAACTCCAGCGGCAGCAACTATGATGCAATCCGCACCAGACAGCTATGCGGCTGGTTAGTGGCAATTGGAAATTTAATTAGAATTGATATTTTATTAACGGGCAATCGATTTAAATGGCAATCAATTAAATGTGTGTCTTTTTTCATAACTTTTTCGGTGACTACACTAAGCGAAAAATTGCATACTAAATATAAGCAAACTGTCAACTAGTACAACCTGTTAATAGAATACAGCCATTTTTATAGCAAGCTGCGTCATTTAAGCCATTAAGAGCAGACAACCTTGTCAATTTGGCCGAAAATGGGTTGTTCGTGTACTCATCGAGCATTATTATTAGCATAAAGGTAAGTATTGCACCATCAATTTTAATAAGTAAGAAGTGGTTTACTCAATCGTACCAACAAAAGTGACGCCGAACGTTCAGTTCGTCCAAAAGAAGTCGTCATCCCATGGATTAAATCCATATAATGCACGACTCCCATCGTACTTGAGCTGGCTGAGGCTATTTATATGACCATTGCAGAGAAGTGTTTTGAGCTATTCAACCGTAATCGGGGACAAAACATGAAAACATCACAACTCACCAGAGACTAAGAAACAGTCAAAGACCAAAGTGGCAAAATCAATCCATCAATCAATCAACCAATCTGTCGGCCAACAAGATGACGGCTAAAGTTTATTGGGTTGTTTGCGGTAACATTCACATTGATTACCTTTGAAATATGCAACAACCATCGGCGTATACTATTCAGAGAATATGTCCATATTCGTTATGAATTTGAAGCAAAAACGACCGCACGTAGGGAAGAAGAAGGTAGAAGAACGGAAATTGGTAGAAATAAGATCTATCTCGAGTGGGGCACGGAGATTGGCGAGCGGAAAAACTTTCTTATTCAATACCTTGTATTATTTTTTGTCTTCTTCTTTCTTTTGGCTTACATAAGGATGTTAACTGTTGCAATAGTCAAAAATTACCCAATAGCGCAGATAAAATTGAATAAAATGCAAAAGAACTAGTTCCATTTAACTTAGAAATCATTGCTAGAGTCGCAATAGCAATAACTAATTTATTGGAATTTGTATCAAGCGACTTTCCAATTTTGAAAATAAGCTAAATACTTTTGAGAGAAGATTAAACAAATTTAAATTACTTTTACTATCTCGAAAAACGTGCCACAAAAGTGTATATTGCAGTAAAAGCCATTATTGATTTGTTCCCTAGTGTAATTTTTGTTTATCTCACAACACTGAATGGAAATAGCCAGTTCCAGTTCAGGCTCTAGTTAAAAAAGCAAAAAATATATTGGATTTAAACATGTTTTGCAGCCCTGAATAAGCCGAACACATGAATCTTTCTTTTCAGAGCTACATTTTAATAAATTCTGTTCCAAAAATACCCTGTGTTAGAATAACTCCCGAAAATGCGACGTCACAATCAAAATGTTGATAAAATCTCCTAAGATCTATATTTTCATGGTTTCTTTTCATTTTGAAATCAAATATATCTTGCATTAAAGTAAATTTTTGACTTTAATACATCCCCTTTGCTACTGTTATAGCGGGTTCTGTGCATCCTATCTGCACTGATTCAGTTGATATTACATATATTCGAAGTTTCTAGTAGTAAATCTTCACATTTTCGGTGACGTCATTTATGAACAGCTCCTTATATATTTGGCTACTTTTTGAGCAAAAAATAATTCTAGTCCACAGTATTAAATTTGAAATTGGAAAACTTTGCTATTAAATAAAGCATCGTCATTGTAACATCTTCGTTTTTTTAAAGATACACAGAGTAAACACAACAAAATATGTGTTTTGTTAGCTTTACATATTCCATTGTTTGTATAGCGCAGTAAGCTGTAGAAAGTATCTAAGTAAAACCGCAAATTTGCACGTCTAAGTGGCATGACTAGTAACTATACATAATACTTCTCACAGATAAAAAAAAGCAAAACTCCAAAGACAACTAAAAGCTTATAATTTTGCGAAATCATAACCTAGTCACTTTTTCAAACTGACTACTCTGAATATTGAACATTTCAATAATGATGGCTTCCGATTTCGACGCGAATTTGACTTATCATTGTAGGAAAGTTATGGGAACTAACAAATTTTTGGGTGAATATGCCAAATCGATTTACTTTTACAGAAATACCAAGTTAATTGCTTGGCAAGCTTTTGAGTGCATCATTTTTCCAAGTGTACCTATTGACGACTTACTTGGTAGACACTTTCCATTTGGCTGCAGTTTTAGTATGGCGCACTAACGCTTGCCCAATTCGTGGGCATCTTCGCATTGCAACTTGTTTAACCGCATCTGAGGCAATTGAAATCCTTCCATATGTAACCGTTGTTGGCATTATCGTCGCTCTCTAATGAGCCGCCGTTAGCAAGCAACGGGCTTGGCCAAATGTGTGCAGCAGCAACACACACGCGCTGCGGCATGCCACGGGCCTGAGTTGGTCAAATAGACATTTGAACACACTTCCGCATGGCTTATTGTTCACTGCTTGCATTTCAAGTGTGGCCTTTCTTTTGTGGCTCAAATTTTGTGCGCAAATTAGCGCCATTTGTGAATGTAAATTAACTCATTTTTGATGCCGCTCGGCTGCATATGCAGCGTACCTCACCTATGCCACTTTTCGATTTCCGCCAGCTGATCATTTCCGCTGAGCCATATTGGTGCCAAATGCCAGCTTTACAATGTGTCGCTGACACGCTTACAGCTGAAAGCCTGTGCGGCCATAAGCCATAAGACGAAAAGAAAAAAAAATCGAAATCAAAAAAAATACCACAAGAAATAAGTGTAAAATCAGCAATTGCTTATTTGATTTTATTATAAAACCACAGTGCAAAAACTCAGCCAACTGCCAATTGTTGGATAAATAGTATTGCAGACAATCGGGGATTTGCTGCCAGGGCATTGATGAGCTTCGTCTGCGGCAGCAGCCAAGCTTTGTGTGGCTTTGCGGCCCATGGAATGACCGACCTCAAAAGTTGTACTCTGCCTCTTCCGCTAGAGATTTTACCGCTGCTATTGCATATCTGCCTGTATGACAAGTTTTGCAGCTTCCCAGCGCACATTTAAACTGCAATTTTCCACATAGTGGCTGCTCTATGGCACATCTTTAGCCATATGATATTTGCGAAATGTTTTAAAGCGCAACCTGTGCCCAAAACAACAACAAAACATTTATAAAAAATATAAAAAAAATATAAAAAAATATCGAAATTCAAAAGAGCAAACCTGCTTTCTTCGTCGTGACTTTTGGTATTTGAACGCTGTGTTTGGCCACAGCCTACAAGATATCCGCTAAAACCGCCTCTTGCGCTTTTGAACCCGTTTGCACCCGTTTTCCAATGGCTACTCATACTCACTGCTCGTGAGTGCACTCGTACATACGTTTGCACTCATACTCGTTTTGGGCTTTTCTATGCCTGCGGTGGGCATATTAAGTTTTCACTTTTATTTGTGGCACTTAGGTGGAGGCGTGGCACACACTCTTAGGTATATGCCACAATGGTCAGTCATTTTCGTCATCATTTTCCTATTTGTCTGTCTGTTTTTCTATGTTTCTATTTAATATACATATATAGCCTTAAAGGAGTGTGCCAGAAATCTCTTCATTTGAATTTTCTTGAACAATACGTCGATGAAATGCTTTTTCTTTTTTACTGGGCATAACAACACGTTACCGTGTTAGGGTCTAACGGGTATCAAAAGTTGTCCGAAACCACTTTGATATAGGCTTTTGGCACAGCCAGGCGATCTCAATGAAACTGTGTGCACACGACTTTGGAGGACTTCAAAAGGAACATGTCCTATGTGTAGCACTAACCAATCAACATTTTTCCAAAAGTTTTGTTTTTTTTTACATCAAGCACATCTGGGATTATGTAATATTTCTTACTGATTAAAGATTTAAGAGCTTTTTTTAAAACCCTATTTGCAGGTAATAAGGTTAACGAGTAACTTGAGATTTGATCACTTCGCAACTCTCGAAAACTCGAATTTTTTCAAAATAGCCATAATTCGAAAGCGCTGCTAGAATCTTTAAGTTCTGAGTTTTCTCTTCTTCTTTCATTTTTCGCGTAGAAGCCAAAATTTTAAGCGCTTTCTCTACAAAAGAATCAAAATCTTCACGCGTATCATTAACCATTTTGTTAAAAAGTTCAATTCAACCTCAACAATAGTTATTTTAGCATTTTGTAATTTTCTACTTACATAATTAAGGAAAGATAACAAAAAGCCCCACAATTGTAGCATAAATGCTGTCTCTAATATTTTACGTTTTTTTCGAATACCGATTGCTAAGTCGAGACATGTAGTTTTTCAGCCCTACAAAGTTCGATTAAACAACTATGTTTTAATACGTTTTGAGTATTCGGAAATTTGGTTTTGTGCTAAAGCTATCTTTTTGTACAAAGATTATTTCACAGCTTGCAAAGCAAAAGTTGCTAAATTTGATTATCGAAATTGTGTCCGAAATATGCTCAAAGAAGAGGTTTCTTATTAGGTAAGTTAAGAGCAAATAGAGACGATCAAATAGGATCAAAGCACGGTTTACACAAGCTGGTAAACCAAAGTTTCCACCGCAGCGATCATTCAAAAAAGAAAAGTTTTGCAAGAGTATGCAAACTTCAACGCTCCGAAACATATTTTGTTTTGTGTTGTTGTCAAATTTTCAATTTTTTTTTCAATTACAGCTGTGGCAACTGCAACATATGAACACATGTTGAGTGTGTCCCAAGCCTGGCGAGAATTTGCTCATAACTAAAGGCGAATCGTGAGTGCGATTCAAACTGAATTTTCGCCGCTTTTCTTTTTATTTGTTAGTTGCAGCAAATTGAAAAATCATGCTAATGGCGATCAGCAGTTGCGCACATACACAAGTAATTTCTTAATGCATTTGCAGGTTTCACCATGTAATAAGTTGAAAATTTAGCTGATTATCAAAGCAATAAAGTGAAAGAAAGGCTATCAACAGATAGATAACCCGTTGCAGCTTTTAATGGCCCTGGGCTAGACGACCTTGAAGGAGCATTAATGGCATTTACAGTCAAGTCTTGAGCTGTCCACGAGGTCACTTAACTACTGTTTCAATTTCGCACATGCATAATGAGCCAACTCATCAGCGGATCTAAACAGCCATCCATCTATTGAGACATGAGCTTGTCCAAATCCGCGCATCAAAACGCTCGCTTATGCTGTTAGCTGAAAATTAGGAAACAATACACTACATTTGAGACTTGGTCGAAAAGATGAGCCAACTTGGGCTGGGCCAGACGGACATACAAAAAACTGGCTAAAGTGAAAAATTGTTTGCAAAGACATGCATATATGCTGTATAAGCTAAGCTAGTTGTAATTTGTGATAAAATAAAAATTGTCAATAAGCGCCAAAGTCAATAATTTAAAATGCAAATATTAAGCGAAAAAATAAAAGGCCAATACATACATTTCAGCGTTTAAGGTGTGAAATATGTATTGAAGAGGCCAAAACTACAAACGCATTAAAATCGCATAAAAAAATGAACAACAATAAGACAAATGTTGGCTCAAAATGAGATGAGTGCCAGATGTATTTGCCAACGCATTTTGGCCAATTTACATACGCTTGGGCACATTCGTTGCGGATCTCGAATTTGTTTTGGGAGTTGTCCCAGACAAAGCTATGATAGATGGCCACGCGTAGCTAGTTGCAAGCGCTTTCATTACACTACCTTTGTTTGGGGCATGTCAATTTTTAGATTAGACAAAATGGCTTTTTAAATAAGTCGTATCAATCAAGTACCTCTAAGCAGCAAAATTAAAAAAGAAACACCGAAATCGACTAATTGTGTTGTGGCCTGCTGTGGCCACACCCACAAGAGGCGGTTGTTGATTGTCTTATTGTTGTTGTAGCTGCTACTGCCAAAAGAAAAGAAATTAATAGGCCACATTTTTGGCCTTATGCTGAACTCTGCTCTGCAGGCCGTTCAGCGCCGTCTTAGATTTCCAAGCTTAATTGCTGAAAAAGTATAATAACAAAAAGCTTTGATTGAGCACATTATTAAACAATTTTCCGGCTTGTCTTTCAAATGCAACTTTTCTTTGATAGATGCGAGTGAAAGCGTTAGTCCCAAATTGCTGCGCGCTTCTAAGCATAACCAATGAAATCGCATTTGGAGTCCATTTTTCGATAAACCCAAACTAACTCTGGCAATTCGATATGATATTTTAAGCAGCGTACGTCTCATAAATAGCCAAATTTCAAGCTAAACCAATTAATTATGCCGTTGCCAATTCGTTTGTGACTTGTTGGCTCATTTATGCAACGCTTCGAGCCTCGAAATGTTGATCCAAAAAACTTAATTCATAAATCTTTACCAAATATTTTCTTTCTTTTATTGCTGTTATGCCAGCGCTTCGTTTACTTTGACTTATTATCAAATGCCGTTTGTTGATATTTGTTGTGTGTGTGTGTGTGTGTGTGTGTGTGTGTGTGTGTGTAGCTTTAAGTGCCCACAATGGCAGATCAAACAATGGCGTCCAAACAAGTTGCTAGTTGTAGGTGGCTCTGGGAGTCGCAGCTGCGGCGTCTCAGAACGCCCACAACAAAGTATCTTTGTATCTACATCTCTCCATGTTGACTGCGTGTGAACACTAAGCACAGCAGAGGTCATCGATTTGCTTTGTCTAGTTAATTTTTCATATTTAGTCAGTTTCATTTGTAATCAAGCGATGGAAAAAAAAGTGACAAGTGTGACAGCGTTTTTCAACACATCTATAAATTGTTTGCCTTTATTCGTTTGATGAAACACATGTAATACTCTACACGCATATAATACATACATTTATATAAAAGTCTTACAAATCAATATCAAGATAGTATATAGGTTGTAGGTAGGCTACATGTATACATTTATATAGTTATATATTAAAAATAAATCATCATTATCATCATCGGCATCTTCATTGTATTCATTATCAGCATCATCATCATCATCATCAATTCTAAGACATTGAGAATACATTTAGCAAAAACATTAACACACACACTCACACTGAGACATACACGCATTGAGCACATTGATAAACTGTTTTGTGTATGTATTGTAATTAGAGATGGAAGCGAAACTTAATTGATTCATTTACCTCCCCTTTCCAACATTCTAAAGCTAATTTGCCCATTCCCTTCCAAAACTATTCTAAACACTATTTGCACTACCTAGGGAATCAGATGACATTGCTCTTCTCTAATTACTTATACAAATTTTGCATTACAAAGTGTTTTTGTATTTTCTTTAGAGTTGCTCTTCAACTAATATTCCAAACAAGATTTGCATTCAAGGAAATCGTGGCAGATATGTTACAAATTATAAGTAAATGTGACATTTTATGGTTGAAACACGACTTGGCATAATGTGGCGCCATCTATCGTACGTTTATGTTTACCTGCGTCTAAGCTTACGTCATGACAAGCGTATGGATGGATTACCGTCACGGCATACATGCGGCATACAAGTCGGTTTTAGTCGGTTTCACGGCAATCGTGGCAGATATGTTACAAATGATTAGAAAATGAGTCATTTTATGGTTGCTCTTCTCTTATTATATAAACTTTGTATTACAAAGTATTACAAAGTGTTTTTATATGTTTTCTTTTCTTCTTGATTCATATGCCGCCGTTTTGAGTTGCTTTTCAACTAATATTCCAAAAAAGTTTTGCATTCATGGGAATCATGGCAGATGAGTTACAAATTGTCAAAAAATGCGCCATTTTATGAGTGAAACGCGACGTACCATAATGTGGTGCCATTTATCGTATGAATATGCTTGCACCATATAGCGTAAGTCGAAGCTTACCAAACTCATGGATAAGCTACCATCACGGCATACACGCGGCATACGAATCGGTTTTAGTCGGTTTCACGGGAATCGTGGCAGAAAATGCGCCATTTTATGGTTGAAACGCGACTTGCCATAATGTGGTGCCATTTATCGTTTGTATATGCTTGCGCCATATAGCATGAGTCTAAGCTTACGTTATGCCAAGCTCATTGGTAGGCTACCGTCACGGCATACGAATCGGTTTTAGTCGGTTTCACGGCAAGATATCTTACAAATTATCAGAAAATGTGCCTTTTTAGAGTTGAAATATGACTTGCTATAATGTCACGGCATACGAGTATTTTAAATATTTTACATTCTACAATTTAAGTTCAAGTTACTGTAAGCATAAAAGCTTAAATTTGCTTAAGCAAAAATTTATTCATCACGTCTTGAAATGTAGTCTTATATTCTATCTATTTTGCGTTACTTTTTGCTCCCTGGTTTCCCTTAGGATATTGGTCCAAAGATAAGGACACGTAGTATCCATTAAACATACTACAGCCCTGCATAGAGTAATTTGAAACGGCAAATGAGTCATATCGAATGTTATTATTTGACGCAGTAAAAGCATCGAAATCTTGCGTTACTTTTCGAAGTTTCTAACTAAAACTAACTTTAGTGTTGCGTAAAATAAGGTCTAGGGGCTCCAAACATTCAATTAATGGGGCACACACCTTACTGTGCTGACATGTTACCTAAAGAATTACATTTGTTTCCATTTGACGCCAAAGCAAGCCTTCGATGCGTTCAAAAACCATGTTTTGAAGCTAGCCAAAGGAAAACTTTCCACGAAAATTGGCTTAGACTAATCAAATTTTAAAAAAACAAATCTATTTTGAATTCTGATGTAAAATATATATTGGTTGCTTTTGTGGTAAACTGACTCGTATGCCGTCATGGAAGTCTGTTGTTATGCTCAGATGGTGTTACGCTAGGCGGGTTTTACGCTTGTCATGAACGTCAATCAGTCATTCGACTTGAGTCGTTGACTAGAGTAGTTGCCTAATCTAAATACGTTAATGAGGTATTCGGAAGCGAAATTGATCTTGCGCTGGCCATTGCATGTGCAGTTTCGATATTCGTACATCAAGGCGTGGTCAACCACATCGACATCACGTGAATCATGATCACAGTGAATGAGCCGCTTTAGCTGTTATGTTAAGTTGTTGTTGTTTGCGCACGCTAGATGGCGCCATATTATGCCAAGTGAGAGATCGCTTATAGCTGAATGTTTCACATCTCAAGTGGTTTTCTTTGACACATTTAATAGCGAATTGCCTTAATTTGCAAGGCTAGACAAGGGACATTTCGGGAATATCTGCTTTGCACAACATATTTATGTGCTGCGCAAATAGCAATGGAAATGATAATTTTTGGAAGCATTAGTAGTTTAGGTTTAGGTTGCTGCTACGATTTCCGAAAACATATTCATTTTTGGTACCACGGAACACTTGTATTTAAGTTTTCTCCCGAATCGCCTAGTTCCGCGCCCATCTCCAATTGTGTATATTGTATCTATATAGACTAGTTCCTTAAAGCGCCCAGGGCAAAACTCGTAGCATCTCAAATGCTTTTAAGTGCACAGTACATAAACACCCATCGATAGAAAACAAAAAAATAAAAAATAAATTAAACACTTCTATTAAAATATACTTAGCAATTTCATTGCTTTGGCTACATTCGTTACATTCATTGGATTCATTGCTGAGTTGCGGCCATATGGTTACTAATGACCTCCTGTATGATGTGCATGCAATCCCTTTGCCTAGCCACAGTCTTGTCTATCAACTCCGCTATGAACGCACTGGCTGCAATGCTCGTATTGGGCGGTATGTCCTGTGTGCAGGATATGTACTTGTTAAAAATCTCGGTATTCAGTGGGGTGGCCAAATAGTGCTCATCCTCTTGCATCCGGTTGTTGAGCACCTGGGCGGCAGCCAGCAGCTGATCCTTGTTCTTCTGATAGACACGCAGCTCCTGCAGCTGGGCATAATCCGCGCTGTTCACCTGCACCGCACGCTCCGCTTCGTTCTCATTGAGTGCCTTCTTAGCCAGCAACTGTCGTATATGATATTTGCGCTCTGACACAAAATTGCCCAGAAAATAGCCTGCAATAAGAACGTGGCACTCATTAGCAAACCGTTGAATGGGCTTTGATTAGCAGCTGTCATGCCACACTTGGAGGCAACTCAACTGCCACTTACCTGTGATAAGCATGAAGAAGCCAAGTGTCAGAACTAAAGAGGCGCATGTGCGCTTTGACACATATTCGCGGTATTCGCGAGAAGTATTGGCGCGTACTGCCGTCTCGTAGCTGAGCACCTGATGCATGATTACCGCAGTCCTATAGATGTCCTATGCCTGACGTGTGTGTGTGTGTGTTTTGGTATATGCGTATGTATGTAGCTGTGTCTTAGTTGCTGAGTGTGCTGAATTTGTTCGTACTTTTTGTATACTGTATAAATTGTCTATGGCATTGTTTGGTGTGGAACATTTTGTTGGCTCAATTGTACTTTATATCTTTTGATCAAGTCTGTTTAAGTTTTCGTCCTTACCTAATGCCAGTCATCAACCAGCATGCAACTGTAAAAAGAGAAGAAAAAGCCGTTCAATTATAACAAATCACATATGTATATACAATGTATGTAGATACAAGTTCGTGTCTGATGTTGCATGCTATTTCAGCAGAAACTGTAAAGCATTTAATTAAAAATGTTACATATAAAATACTAATGGATTGTCATTTCCAGGAACCCAAATGCTGCAATACATGTTCAAAATAACAGCAAAAAAAATTAAATTAGAAATTTTACATTTTAAATATTGATTGACCTTTTCAGAAACTCAGATGCTATTACTGCAATGCATGCTCAAAGCAATGTCACTCAAAATGAACAACGATGAAATTTATGCTCATTTATAATACCATGTACACAAAGTGTAAAAGGGTATTATAGATTTGTGCAATGTATGTAACAGGTAGAAGGAGGCGTGGCAGACTACTTGGGCAAAAATGGTCAGGAGTAATAGTCGAGTCGATATAAACATGTCCGTCTGTCGCACGGTTCGCACGTGACGAACCGCATACATATTTCACGTCTTTTCTATTAATATAAATAGACTTAGGGCATGTTCATTATTGACGTGACCAAAATTTTGAATTTGAAATTTGTGAAAATTCTACGTTGCCTCAAATTTCAGTACAAATTTTGAAATTCGAATAGCTTTTTTGTTTTTTTTACCATTTGCACACCAATTCGACTGAATTTTCAGGGGTTCCTTGCTTTGTTTTACCTGCATATACTAGGGAGCTCTACCCCCAGCTCGCTACGCCCACAAACCCCCGTCAAGTGGTCGTCTTTTATTCTTTCTTACTTTCCACACTCCCTCACTCTCCCTTATTCCGCATTTTTACTCAGTGCCCATTCTCTTTCACTCCTCACTGTCCCTCGCTCCTCACTCTCTTTCATCCAGCCTTGCTCACGACCCGTTTATCTCTTGCCCCTTTTCACGGATAATAAAGCAAAATTGGAAAACCCTTCTTTTTCGGCACATATACGTCAAAATACCTATCGAATGAGCATAAATATATGTGGCTGAGTGACGTAGTAGCCTCTTAGTATGTACCACAAATTATCTGCTTCCGTTTTAATATAGTGATAATCGATTGTTAAAATCTATATCTAAATCTATCTATCTATAGGCTATGGAATGTGCTGAAAAAACACTTTTGTGACTAATGCTACAATGCATGTTTACTGACTGCTCTATAGCCTACTACATATTGAGGGCATATAATTGAAATAGATGGCCATGAAGTGAATCAAGATGTGCTTTTATGCCTTGCGCCTTATAAAGGAACGTCAACCTGCGATTGTTATTCACATCCGATATCCCATCATATAGTGTTGACAGATGACATGATTAGAGGAAGACAGTATAATAAATCTGAACTGAATTGCGCATAAAGCCAATTCTGTATCATCAGCTGCCTTAAAAAGTTGATACCACTCATATCCAGTATATAACTCATAGATTTGTGCGGTGCTAGGCATCAGTTGAGGAAGCGTCAAACATATGCGACTAAAAAAATTCCATTATGCCTGGAATGAGGCACAGCTGTAGACTACTAAAACTACTGACGGTAGTTAAGAGTCTTGAACAACAAGCCAAGAAATCTAAGCCACCTAAAGGCTCGGCAAACTGTGAGTCAGAAGTTCATTCAGAACTGGCACCGATTCTAGCCAACTTAGCGGATATAGAACCCATTGGTATAATTTCCATTAAAACTCGTTAAATGAACAAGATGAGCATTTAACCACCAAGCTTGCTACTTCTTCTTACCAAAAAAACGGTTTATACGAGCTATTTGCAGGTATTTAGTAGGGTGCCAGAAACACATTGAGAAAATGAAAACTTTTGATGCAGCTGTAAGTGCAACACCCACTGCAATGTAGGCCTTCCTCTGCCTGCCTGGACCCCGATCAATCAGTTGTCACTCCTTTGTCACGCAGTTGCCACCTTCTCACAACGTATGAACGTTCTGTCATTGCGCAACAAGTCGCCGTTGCCGTTGGACAGCATCAATTATGCCAAAATGAGTTGTCAAATGTTTGCAGATTTGTCATAATCTAACTGGCAGTGATTTTTGCAAAGGGAATAACCATACGTTGGATTGATTATGAGACTTTTAAGCCGATTTGTATTGCTGTAGGCGTATTTTTACGTCGAGTTCAGTGCTGTCGTCAATAACACCATAACCACAGCTAGAATGGGTTTACTTTATGTCACAACAAGAACAACGCTCCAGCTCCTGCGTAACTGTGCGTTCCAATAATCTGACTAGTTCAATCGACTTACTTGCAAGCAGCAGATTGAATCAGCTTTCTCCATATGGCCCCGAGTTGATGTCATTAAATATCGAATGGCGTTGTTGGAAAAAGGCAGAAGTGTTAGTAATGGCGACAACGCATGTCCTTCCGCCACCCACAACTATAAATGCTTGGAACCGTTTTTCGTTGTTGATTACTTGGCACTGGGCCCTGACCATCGACATATGCTTTTCCGGTATACTTATTTTTCGCAACGCAGAAACTGCACACAATGTCGAAAGCTCTGGCAAAGTCAACGTCTTTTACCATATGGCCAGTTTTCAAGTTGTTCCAAAGGATCAAAAAAACCTATGTTTGAAAACTGCCTTTCCGATAAATTTTCGATTGCTGATTTCGACTTCGGAAACCATTTTGGATTTTCTAGCACGAATCCTCGTTATTTCACAAACTTTGCAATTTCAAAAGTTGCAAAGTCAGCTAATCTCACATATCTCGGGAACCTTACTACCGGTCAAGATGAATTATCACTCGAACTGAAGTTAATTGATTATCAATTCAAAGACGCTTGGTGTCTAACTTGGTTAGATTGCAAGTTACAAGGCAATGAACTTACATTTATTTTTCGAAATTCGAAAATTCTTCTTCTTTTTTTATTCCAATTGAATTATATAAAAAAAAAACATACATTTTTAATGGCTTATTTTTGAATTCGATATATTAATACTTTGCGAATATTTCAACAACAATTTCACCAAAATCGGTTGTGAAATGGCGAAGTTATTAGGGAATATCCAAAAAATTGCACAATCGATAATTTTTTTGAATTTGCTTACAAAAAATAAACCAATGCAAAACCCTTCGCGTAAGACATACTACTTCCGGAAATTTACTCGTAGGTATGTTTTAGAAATAGGCTTTTGATTGAGACCAAATTTGTTGCATAGTGTAATCAAGGCATTAACTTTACATTATGCATTCACTTCTTATAACGCATGAATACAATGTGCCTCTTAGCGTTTGATGCTCTGCATTTAGAAGTACTTTCCATAAGATATCGTTCCCGTTAAACAATTTGGTTTGGAATTCCTTGAAACAGTCTAAAAGCCTTTATTGTGTTCCAATAAATATGTGTTTATTGCATTTATAGCCCTTTTGCTAAGGCACACTTCTATCCAATTAAAGACTGATTTATCCTTTCCAGCAATATGTCTGTATGTATGGATGCCTTCGCTTTAAAATATGAATGTTATTGAAGTTCTTGATGTATAAAATATGAATTCCCATTTATGTACTTTTGTGATAAACGGAAAATAGCTTTATCAATCGTTTAAATGCATTTTATGTATGTATGTATTTCATCAATTTGTTAATTGACACTCAAAGTCGTTAAGCTCTCATCAAAATATGCAGCATAAGCCGCCAAAAGACCTTGTAAGCCGGATTTACAACGCAGTTTTTTTAATTGAATATATCATTTTTGATGGAAATATTTTTAGTTCAGTGCAATTTTTAATGCCATTCAGTCTTGGTTATATAAGTGACCTTTGCAATAAAATGGAAATTTACAGCAAAATTGAAAATGAAAAATATTTTTCCATTAACTGTGTGTGTAAAAATGTTTGTGCTGTTTATCTGTCAATAAAATGCAACACCCTAACAACCAAACCCCCTTTATGAAGTAGTTCCATTCCGCCGTGATAAATTGCAGCAGTAGTTGGTAAAGGCATTTGTGGGATAGCCGGGGGCGGGGCAGGGTTTAGCAGCAACCAACGCAACCGCAAAAATGCGAAACGTGAATATTTCCATAGGCCTCATTGTATTTGGCATGCGATGCAGGTTCGATAAAATGCCAGCCTGACAAATGGTTTGAGAGGAGGATCGAAATGGGGTTCTATGACTATGGCATGTTTGTAGCATATATGTCTGTGGGCAATTGCGAGGGCCATTAGTTGCCTGTTCTATTTATACTAAACTGATGCATGATTATGCTCGGTGCACACTTAACATATATAAACAATTTTTCGCAGAAGTTTGGGACACACGAAAGAAGTCAACGTTGTTCACAATGAATGGCTTAATATACAAAAAAAAAACTGGGCAGAACCGAAGACAAGCTATTTTGTGTACCGGTTTCTAGTTGAACTTCTCTATAAGCTTTTGACTTAGAGTTCTAAAGTAGAAAAGGCTTTCTGTGCGAAATTTTTGAAGTTCTAGCAGCAATCGGAAACTAATTTGAGTTTGAGCAGTCACCCAGTGAAGCATTCATTTGTAAGTTCTGCAATGTACATAAGCATATATGCTCTTCTTTTCGCTCTCACTGCTAACATAGCACACAAAGATTACATTTCGACCAATTTACTTTATTGTAGAAGCTGCTAACAGAGCAAATACCCGAGTAACACCATACGTGCATAACACCATTCGTGATTAATAATAGATTTTCGGGACAGCACGGTCTTACGTCTAAGGCGCGGCAATACATGTTTCAGATTGAATCCCAGGAAGGCTGTACAAATCAGAAATCTTGTATAGTAAATGTTATTTTAGGTTGTGCATTTCCGCCACTTCTTCTTCTTCCATAACAACCCGTAACCGGGTTACGGCCTGATATAAAGCTCTCCTCCAGGCGTCTTTCCTTTGCACGCATCTTCTTCAATCGGTGATACCAAAGGTAGCTAGTGTGCTCTCTACTTACAAGGGAGACAAATAATCGCATTGAAGACCTTTCTCGCAGAAGCGTCTTTATCCATGCGTACAATACGAGAACATGATGTATTTGCGTCACTATTTCTAACTAATTTGTCCGTTCATTTTATGGGATATTGATGTGGCCTGTTAACCATTGAATTGTCAGTTTGTTACTTCTTTCCAAAAGATCTAGCTTGGATCGGGTTTCCCTAACCAGTTTGACGTTTATTCAAGTTCCTTCCAATGCTTTTATTGCGATTGTTGGATACAGTCGAATGAACTCGTAAATTATATATAAAAAGGCTTGAGTTTTTAAATTAAGCGTTACTTCGAGTACCGCGCTGCTCGAAAGCAGCGACCCTGTTACTGACATTGTACAGATGGATACCCCGGGCCTTAAAAGAGTTGTAATGAAAGAATGTATTTACATCGGGCCGTAACCCGATAACGGGTTTTTATGGCCAGTTAGGAAGAAGAACTTCTAAGTATGTGTAAAACGAACATCACAAGTAAAATTGAAAATTTGTTTAAGCAATATAAGTGAATTCAGCACAACTGAAGGTAGTTCAGAGACCTAACAGCTCTCCAAATTGCGTTTAAGTTTCTTGCAATACGAATGACATAAAATAAATCCATTAAAGATGAAATGAATAATTCAGTTTATAATGCATAAAAACAAGTTTGTTGTTATTTATAGAACACAGTTATGCATTAGTAAAGATTGTTCAAAAGTAAGCACATCAAATTTAACCTTGCTCTTTGGCTTCGTTAGTTGACAGCTCACACTTAAGGAATTATTTCATCACTGAGCATTTGTTTTTAGTTATTTATATTTAAAAAAACGTCATAGACAGACTTTAAGCATTAGGGAGCATGACTTCATCGCACACAAGAGCGCGCCACACACACACACACACACACACACACATAACGCACATATTGACACGCTAATGCTCACTCCTCAATGGCAGTCAACGAACTTTGCCAGCTGCGCTTGGGGCAACAGGCAAAAAAAAACAACAACATCCATCCTTGCAACAGCAACAACAGCAACAAAAACAAAACGAAACTTTCACTTACTTTGCCTGCATTCACAAAACAGTAGCTCTGACCGTGCATATCCTTTGTGTTTGTACTCTCTAGCTCGATGCTCCTTGCTTAAATATGTTGTGCATTTTATATGCAAATATGGATATGATTTCAAATACAAGTTGGGTCCATTATACACAATCCTTTGGCTGCACTGCACTGTATCGGATGAAGATAACAACAACTTCAACGACAGCAATAAGAACGTAATGAACTGCGAAAAGTATGCTATAAAAAAGGCGCGCGTGTTGTTTTCCCCCCTTTTTTTTTTTTGACTGTTGTTTATTTTATTTATTTTTTTCGCTACGGCACCTCGCGCGTTTTCTTGCCAGCTTCGCGTGTTGTACACCAAGCAACCAAGTTGTGCACTGAGCACAGTCTATGAGCTCACGGCGGGTTTTAATACGCAGCCGAGTGTGGTGAGTTTCGGCATATTCAACACACACACACACACACACCACACACCACACACTCAATAAAGGAAGAGCTCCTGCAAAGAGCGTTATGTGTGCTTTGTTGCTCAAGCAGAGCGCAGCGACAGCGCTGTGTCCATGATGGGGTCAAGCAAAGATGCGGCAATGTTTGCCATACAAAACTACTGTGTGTGTGTGTGTGTGTGTGTGCGTGTGTGTGTGTGTCTGTCTGTCTGTCTGTCTGTATGTGTGCGCGCCTTTGGAAGTCATATCGATTTACAAACAGCTGACAGCCGCTGACGCATCCCAAGCAGCTTATTGAACAGCTTACGGGCACTGTTTGATTGTGTTAATCTTATCGCTTCGTTGCTCTGCCGTTACTTCCTCCTCTTCCTCCTCTTTCTGCACTCTTTGTTGTTTACAAGTCAATTACTTCAAGGATATCCAATGCACTGTCCATTTTGCTTGGCATAAACATACAGAAACCGTATTGGTTCACCGTTGCGGCTTAAACACTTTGAAGTTGCACTCTTAATGCTTACGTATTACAACGTTCTGTCGTTCGTTTATAGCACGCTTGAAACGCTTGAACACCTTGTAAATATCTTTCAAGTAACTTTGTCTGTATTAGCATAGTGTAAGAAAACGATATGCAATTTAAGCACTTCGATGGCGTCGGCGATGACTGACATTACTCAATGTCTGCGATGTGTAAGCCGCAGTCACGCTGACAGGACGCGGTAGTTGAGCACTTTATTTACTCAAATTTTTTGCTGAACTTTGAACTACTAGCTTGGAGCACCTTTGAGCGCATTAACTTATTTGTGCAACTTGCAACACTCTCACTTCTCTGTGAGGAAAGCAGCATGTTGTTTCGATGAAACTTTAAAGCAGTGGTCGGCGACGTCAGCAGAGAGGTTTAGTTCTGCCAGCGCTCTGCACATCATGTTTAGCAAAATTTTCTGCCCGATTCGCCGACCCCAGTTTTAAAATCTACATACTATAAATGATTTTTTTTTTTGTTGTGCAATAACCTTAACTACCAAGTCGAGTTCCGAAGAAACTAAATAAGTACTATTGCAAAACAACTTCTTCTTCTTTCTAACTGGCCATAAAAAACCGTTATCGGGTTACGGCCTCATTTAAATACATTCTTTCATTGGAATTGTATTTTTACGTGGTGAGTCCCAAACCCTACGCATAACCCTTTTAAGGCCTCTACTGGCCTCGAAAGAACCCAGTATCATTGTAAGTCGACTCATACGACAAGATTTGACCTGCTGATATTGCTAGCAATATCAATCACCTTAATGTATCTCCAAGATATTCGTTTCTGCATAAATTTTTGACTAACAAAATAGAGGATTGCCAAGCCTTCCACTTTTCGCATTCTAGCTCAAGAACGATTGATTGTAGAAAATCTTGTTTTTTAACCCTCTACAACTCTTTGAACAACTCAAATTACTTCTAAAGCATTTTAAACCTTGTCCTTAAATATCTTGAGACTCTGACATGGAACATAGTTTGGCCTTAGAAACATTCATAGTTTCCTTAAATAAAGGAGTAACCGATTGATTTCTTCAGTGAAATTCAACAGTGAGAAACAGTAAGGAAAATTAGATTACGAACTAAAAAAACTAAACATCGAATTTAGCAAGAAAAGCAACATAAGCACTGACAAAAACCGCGAGCACAACATTAAATATCGTACATACACGTGTTTATTTTTTCTTTCAGCTTCGGAAATTATACCAAAGTACATAAATACATGCATGTATTGAGTGCCATAGCGTCACGCGTTTGAATGTGTGTGTTGTGTAAGTGAGCGTCTCGCCAAGTAAAAGTTTACTGCAGGCACTAGAATTTATGTGTTTAATAAGCTTTAGCTGTTTCTGTCAAATCCCTGAAGAGGCCCTGAAATCATAGTGATCACCGCTCATTGAAGTTTTGGTCCCTATTTATATGGAAATAATAGCTATGCAATTACTAAGGAGGTCATCTATTCCTCGGTCATATAATAGTTTTCTGCTGCTGTTGAGAGCTTCTAGAATACTAAATTGCTGTTGTCTATAAAAAACTGTTTATGTGTAATAAATGTCGCTTGGAATTTACAACAGAGTCTTCACCAAAGAGTATCTTTACTTTGTAACTAAGTTGTGAGCTTTTTATTCTAGTTTGTTAAACTTTTGCAAGGGAGCTGCCACTCACAGGATAACAACAGCTGGGCGTCTAATGTCTAAGTTGCACTTTTTCTGACAATTTCAATTTACCATTGGCGGTTGTTGTTGTTGTTGCAACTCTTGTTTCTGAGGGGCCACGCGCACCTAATATGTTTGCCCTCGTACTTGAATGCTTGTGCGACAAGCCGCTGCTGCCATTATTTTCCTCTAAAGGACAAGTTCACTATATACAGAGAGAGAGAGACTCTCAGAACACCCACACACACAAGCCATTCATTGTTTTTCTTTAGTGCAATTTTCATATTATCCTTGCACAACAAAGTGAAAGCCTTGACGTTGTTAGTTGTTCATAGCCAAACAATGACTTTTCCAGCAGTTTTTGCGGCTCTCTGAGAAAATGTTGCACAAGTTTTGTATTTAGCAGCGCTTAAAGTTTTATGCGGCTCGCACATGCCACTGGCAGTATAGATGGGAAGCCAGTGAAAGTGCAACTTGTGCTGACAAGCTGCAGAATATGTCATCATGAAAATCATTCCTGAACATGCACAGGATAGGAATGCACACACGCACACTAAATAAACATGCACGTGCACGTACACAAGCACAGTTGCACATACTTACTAACTACTTGCATAGGACATGCACGCATGAGTGCTTGTTTTTGTTGCTGTTGTTGTTGTTGTTGTTGTTGTTACTGTTGCTCTTGTTGTTTTTAGAGGCCAATGTTTCATTAAGTGTAAGGGCTTTTAACATGCACCGTGAGCAATGAACACAAGCTCCCACACGCATACAAATAACATCATGTTTGCTAATGAGAGAGAGACCCACTCAAAATACAGTATTTGCTGTTGTACAGGTTTAATTTCCATTGCATACGTTTAGGCGCCAGAAACAAATGCTAAAAAGCTGAAACCAGGCGAATTGCTCCGCTTCAGAAATATTTGAAGCCGCATTTATTGCAATAAATTAAGCTACTCTGCTTTCGTAGATAATAAATATTTATTATTTCTTTTCAGAAATTGTCAGACTTACAAAATTAGTTATTTCGGCATGCACCTAGAGCTGTCTCTTCTTCGAGAGAATGCGCTCCTCTCCATTACGTGATCCCAAAGGCTATGGCACCCCTTTCAACGAAAGCATGGTCACCCTGTCGTCGCCTTTCTTAAACAGTCACAATAAAGCACTTTCTCTCTCAGTCATACTGAGCTACTGAATATTAAGTTTGTTAAGTCAATGGAGAGTGGGCTCTATTATTCATTTGCCAGCCGATATCAAAGAAGTCTTGATTAGTAAGACTCATCTTTCGGTTGATCTCCATGTTGCCATCATATTTTTTTTAGAACTACCATCATATTATTGAGTCTCACTTCGATTGTATACATAACTATATAAAACATAGCATTTAATAGTGAATACCTCATGTAAAAGAGAGAAAAATTTGTAAATTATCTTTGTCGATTGTTAGACTTAAGAGTTGCCAAATGTTTCTTGTTTCGTGTCGCTGTTGAACTTTTTATTGAAAAGTAAGGAAAATTATTCGCGACGAAGTCTGCAATATAGTTTTGTTGTATGGATGGTAAAGAAATAAATAAACAGAATGCTAAGCAGATAACCGAAAATTGTTGATTGTCAGCAGTTTTACGTGTTGTTATTGTCACGAAATTGGCGGGAATTTCCAGCTATTCAGTCAACCTACAAACACTGTGCGTAGTATAACAGGTGGCAACTCTCAACATAAATGGCTACGCTATAGAGTTTGACAGCGAGCAAAAGTTACTCGTAGCTGTGTACTAGGCATTAGTGACAATAAAAACTGGGTACCAAAACTGGTTTTATGGTAAAAAAAAATGTAGTAACTGACATGAAAAAAAAAATTCAAGTTGAGAACCTTTTTTTATTCCCAATCTTTTTTTGGAAAATGTACTATTCTCGCGAATTTTCAGCTATTCATTTGATCCATAAACACTATCCGTATGGCAACACTTAGTTGTTAATGCAAAACTGAGGTGGAAAAAATGTCCTTATTTTCGTTTGTATTTTCTATTTTTTAACAGCAATCTAGCATTTTTCAAAATGTATATGTATACATTTTACAATGTAAAATATTTCAACAATTAACTGTCGAATTAAAAAATATACCAAAATAAGAGAAGATAAAATGAAGGAGAAGCGAAGTTAAGTAGATGGATAGATAGATCTGAGTCTCCAATCCGTTGGGTGAATTTTTTAATGATATGCACCAACTCACATCAGAAAGTGATCATAGACTGATGACTTATAATGTAAAAATAAAAGAAAGCAAAGATGATATAATTCATTATAGCTAGTACAAAGAACTCGAAAAGGATCATGCGATGCAAAGTTAGACGTTCAAACGCGTAAATGTAACAGACGAAAATGGCGAGAAGCTCTATAAGGAATAGAAAATATAACCTGGCTAAGAAGATAAGAGGCATCTATGAGACCAAGAATTAGTTTATGTAGAAATATAACACTGTGACAGATTCTACGACTAATTAGAGAAGGCAATTTTATAAGACGAAGTCTATCTGGATAAGAAGGCAACGGTTGTTTGGATCCCAATTTAAGCTGGGAAGCGCAAACAGAGTGAATTGCTCTTGAACTAATTAAGTCAAAACCTGATAGAAACGATATTGGGGACTCATAAGCATAGGAGCAATTTTCAAGGAAGGCACGGACGAGAGCAGTGTTAAGAAGTTTGGGTCATTAAACTCCTTCTCTCATATATTATAATTAATATTTCATTGCTGAAGTTTCGCTATTTTTCTTTATGTCCTTATTACTCTGTCTATGTGACAATATACACCAAAATGTTAAAAGACCTTTTCTGTGAAAATTGTTTTTCAAAATGTCAAACAATTTTCACTCTTTTGATTCGTTTTCTCAGTAATTTGCACACAGGCCCAGAAGCGTTCTGTTTGTAGGTGTGGGTTGCAGCCCTACACTGGCTCGTTGCAATATAGCTAAACTAGTTATATACACAAAATTGAGAAATCCTTAAATTGTTGTGGAAAACTAGACACTAAAGCAATTAAGAAAAGAGAGACAAAAAATATAAAATTTAGCTACTTCCGATGAATATTTAGCAAATAACTCATAACTTTTTGCTTAATATTTCAACATTGGTATAAAGTTTTTCTAAATCTTTTGTCATAGAAAATGTTATGTCTTAGATCAGGTAAACGATCTTTTCCATCATCTTCGCGCTTTAGAAATATGCCTACCTAGTAGTAATTTTTAGGTGGATAATGTATGACTAAAGCTTATATGTATAGAGTATAGTATATAGAGTGTGCTATATATAGAACAGAAAGTATTCTTCAGTCTAAAACGAGTTTCGTTTACTCCCTTATCGCACCGACAGTTCGTTATTACTAGTACTCGCCTTGTCGTCGACGACTTAATACACGCACTCATAACAGCTCATTACGAAAAAGAAAGAAGAAAACACGAAATAACAACGTATGTGTGTACAATGCTGTTTGTTGTTGTTTTTTATCTAACGTATACGGTTCATTTTTTACATCAAATCAATTTTTACCTAACTAAAACGCAACGTATCCAGCTGAAACTTATATTCTGCAAACCACAAGCGTTTTATCTTTTGAATGGAATAGGTCTCATCTAAAAAAGCTGCGTTGCTGAGAAGCAATCGGTACCACACTGAATTTTCGCTCATCGCATTTATATATATATGGAAGGGGGTAAAGTACGAGTTATAGTTAATGCCTTTCTGCTGGGCGCTCTTCGATATTTCCGATAGTTTTAGGAAAAAGATTCGATGGTAACGGGAGTGATATCGTTTTTTTCCTTCCTACCTTCCTAATCTTATGCAGTTTCTGTCAGAAAGTTGCAAGGCAATTGCTAGCCAAAAATGAACTAGCTGCTTAGCGTGTGTTTAAACTATCGATAGTGCGGCACAAAGTAAAAAAATTCGATAAATCGTTAATACTAACGATAGTTGTGCAGCTTTATTGTATGGTATAATATTGAGGTTTCTGTATAGCAAATAAGCGAATAGTAAAACGGAAATTTGAGCAGAGAATAAATATAAAGAATTTACTGGATGTAAAAATCCGCGACATAACAAATTTTTGGCTAAAAATGCAAACATAAATAAACAGTTTTAGACAAAAATAACTAGAAAAAAGGAAAAATGGGTAAATATTTATAGGTCAGCCACTACACAGAAACCTAATATCCGCTTAAATAGATAAGCAAAGTGTTACTTTATTGATTAATGATGGAAATTCACTGAACTGCAAAGCTTTTTCTAGAAAATTATGTTATGCAGTTAGATGGAACGGTGCAGTGACAGTGGGACACTCTGTAGCCAATCCAAGAAAATCAAATTTGTGTGACAATATTTGTGTTCAGAGTATTAGCGAATTCAAGTTAATTGAGTTGTGATACGGCAAAAGGTCAACATTGTTTGGTTTATATAAGCGTAACATGAGTCTGCACAGCAATTTTGGGGGCTCTGGCTTTTATGAGCCATGAAAAGTGAAATTTTGTTGCATGTTACAACCAAATTGGTACAGTTTTCACCCGATCTTGGTAATTTCTACGCAGAGAAAGTACGTTAAACTTTTGTGTCTCTAACTCTTATAGTCACCGAGATTTAAATTATCGTACGGCTAGACTCGACCATTGTAGCTGGTGATTTTGCCCTTGCAACTAATGGTCTTTCTCGTAAATGTGTACAGGGTATAGAAATTGCAATCAAATAACGTTGAAATTGAATTTTATGTAAAAGCAATGAAGCGATAGAAATTCCGCATTACGTAATGGTCTTTGGCTAATAAAGGCTGCACCTTGTATTCCACACAAACATATCAAGCTTGTACGCATGTATATATACATATAATAATAAGCACATGTATGCACTAATTAATTTCAATTATAAAATAAAACGCAAAATGGACACATTTCACTATGCAAATGGCAGAACTTTAATTTCAAAATGCCATGTAGCACTCCTGTAAATGTCATAAAGTGCATTGCACTCTGTGCAGCAACTTAAACACGTACGCCATTTCTGCAGCTAGCTGCCACCATAAAGCATCATAAAGCAGGCAGCTCATGCCTAAGGTGGCATGCCCCCCTTTAACGGAGCGCGGAATGCGAAATACGGAGCACAATTCCAAGTGAGCTCCGCTCGCTCTTTCACGTATGCATTTGTAATCCTTTGGCAGGTAGTATATGAAATAATTTGCAAGTGCATTGACATACATACACAGAGCAACAAAATGAATACACACACACACACACACACACACACACACACACACACACACACACACACACACACACACCAAATAAACAATCGCATACATCAAACGCACAAAAGTAGGCAACATAAAATGCAGTCAAGTGTTTGGCATGCGTGTCAGGCACAGCAATATGACTGAGTGTGTGTGTGTGTGTGTGTGTGTGTGTGTGTGTGTGTGTGTGTGTGTGTGTGTGTGTGTGTGTGTGTGTGTGTGTGTGTGTGTGTGTGCGGCTTCAGTGTTTATGTTTGTGTTTGTCACTGTCAGCAACGACACTTGCGCTCGAGTTCAACAGGAAAATGGAAAATATGGTTTATGTAAATTGCACTTTCTACATGATAACCTTACCCACACACACACACACACACACACACACACACACACACACACACACGCACACACACACACACTGATATGCAATTGAGTGTGCGTGATTGCCAGTTGCTGATTGATTGCCCATGCAGCTTTATTATTAAGTATACAACCTGTTGTCAACATTGTTTCGAATGAAAGCCAAATTATTTATTCATATAATTATGGATAAATAGTTATGGCCAAAGTGAAATAAATTGCGTGAGCAAATACAAAAACAAACATGGCAGCTATTTATGTGTTCATTGTGGCATGTCGAGCGTAATACAATTATTCAATTTAACTCGACAAAGTTCTATAGCACTTAATTTTCTATAAATAGTAGTTGTGGCATACATTATTTTGCCGTCTTTTGGTCACTATGGTGAGTTTCATTTAAGAGCAACTGCGATTCTCTTTAAGCCGCCAGCTTAAAAGCTTGCTGGGGATTTAAAAATGGAGCTTTTGATTACATTACTATAAAGGTAATGTGCAAAGATTTTGTAAGTTGAGCTTTTTTAACTGAAAGCCGCATAGCTTTATCCAAGTTTCACACTCTGCTGACATCAGCTGCTGTCGGCATGCACGAAACTGGCATAAATAGGTATAAAAAGCTTTCTAAGCTCGTGGATGGCTCAAATGTAAGTTACTTTTGTTTAAACTAGATGAAGTATAAGCATTTCACATTTCTTATGAGTAAATAAAAGTAAAGAGTTATTTTGTGCTGAACCCTTGGAACAGGCAACCCCAATAAGTTCAAACTTCTCAGGTTAAGTTAGGTTAGGTTTAAACGGCCACTACCTGGCACCCATTGTGCAAACGTAGCATCCTATTATCCTATCCTTTCAGTCTAGGGATAAATGTTTAAAAGGAGGACCTTTCAGAATATGTATTGATATTAAATCCGCTAACCTTATGGGTCTAATTTTCGATAGCTCTGACTGACAAGCTGCTTAGGAAGTACCCTTCCAGGTACCTGTATCGTCATTTATAAGGCGCAGGGCAATTAAGTGCTCAGCCGTCTCTTCCTCCTCTTCATCCCAACAGCTTCTGCAGAGATCGTTGTAGGAAGTCTAGCTGCATTGACACCAACCAGTGACAACCAGTGTTCAGTAGTGGCTCTAACAACAGGTGAGCATCTCTCCCTACTAAGAAAGCAGAGTGCAACTGCTCTTTTGGTGTTTATAATTGGCTCTAAGTCTGAAAACTTCATTTATTTTTAGCTTGCTTGCTTATTACCTCTATATCAGAAAGGAGGGGAGCAGTTGTACCCAGGGCCCATACCAGGCTAAGAACTAACAGATTTGCGCCAGCTTGTTATCGATATCAAATTTAATGATATTGAGGTTAGGGATTTGATAGCTGCTTGACTATCAGAATAGATCAAGGGTCGGCGCCAAGAGAGACGTCGTATTTGTTTGTCAGCAGAGAAAAGTCGTCAATTTGTTGAAGACATTCGCATACATGTGTTCACGAACGGTTTCTCAGTTGCTAAAGTCAACTCTCAATGGCTGAACTTTATTAAGTTTTTTTAGTTCCTTAGGTTTCGAGAATTCGGTGAATATCGGTGACTTGAAGAAACTGATGACGGACCTCAATTGAGCGAAGGCTGTTTAAACATGTTCAACCATCGGAGCTCTTGAATATGAACTCGTGTTGAGTAGTGCATTTAGCTACACAAAAACACGAAACAAATTTCGTTCTATTTAATTTAAGTTAGTTCATTTACCTCTAGCAATTGTAATTTGTGTCACAACGTCTGACATACATTTTATAGATTTTGTTGTTGTTAAAGAAACCATACAATTATCAAAGCGCTATTCAAATAAGCTTGTCTAACGGGTTTCTGTGGTCAAGGAGAAACATTGCATTAAAAACAAATCTTAAATAACCTTATATTCCAAGTAAGCAAGAATCCTGTCTATTGTTTAGAGATGTGAAGATGACAAGATTTTACACTTTTAAAGATAAAAGTTTAGTTTTAAAAAATGATTTATACTTTTAAAAAATGTTAGCTAACTTTACCCATTTTCGAAATCAAAATGTTTTAAGTTTCAATTTCAAAATTCATTGTTGCTAGTAAAATTTTTAAACCTATATTATTTTATTGGTCCATATTTATTCAGAAAGGAAGACATAACCGAAGAAAGTCCATTTACTACTAAACTCTCCTAAAGGTTTTCGACTAAATTAATAGAACTTTGCATTAAATGAATGAACCTTTTTCAGGAATTCCTTTATTCTAAGCTTGTGCCGAAAACTTCGTGCAAATAGCAAAATATTTAAAGTTCACTTTTTTGACGAAACAAGTGCATACTACGATAACACTGCATGAATTTTACCACACAACTAAAATTTGAGTGTACTGGATCGAGTCTTACTTGGATTGTAAAACTTAACAGGTTTCTGTTAATGGTGAATTTTCTAAAGTGATCAATATAACTTTTGAAGCTGTGCAGGGTGGCCGAGGTCACTTGGTCCAATCCTGTTAAACATACAAACATTGAAACTCACCGGACGACCATCAACGTTAAATTATGCGCAAAAGGTCAAGAAAATCAAGGAATCGGTGCTTGAAAATCACAGATTGACAATTAAGAAGCATTTCGATATGTTTGGCGTTTCAATTGGATTAGTTCAAACAATTTTGAAGTATCATCAACGTTAAATGAGCAAAAGGTCAAGAAAATCAAGGTTCGGTGCTTGAAAATCGAAGATTGACAATTAAGGGGCATTTTGATATGTTTGGCGTTTCAATTGGATCAGTTCAAACAATTTTGAAATATCATTTGGGCCTCTCAAGAGTTGAAACTTGTTTGGTACCAAAAATTCCCAAACACGCCTCACGCAGCATTGTTTTTTTCCGCAATCGTCTTAATCACCTGATTTAACTTTAACGTGTGACTTCTGCCTGCATACCAAATTATGAAAACCGATGCGGCGACATCGCTTCGTATCATTTGAAGAAAGAAAACTTTACTATTGTATTCAGAGGGTGAAGTAAACTTTAATGCGACTATTAGAAATTCTTTGAATGGTATGCAATTAAGCAGCCCAATCTGAACTGGTAGTTCCTCCCTTAGCATGGTGCATTTCTTTGAAGACCTGGAAATTCGGCTAGATGGACGAGCATGTCTACGTCATGGCCAGTAAAGCGAAATCTTTACTTGTGAAGAGAAGTTGTTGGATCCTTGTCGCTTCATGCATATCTCTTGTTCAGCAGATCTTAGCACAAAGATCACCTATTTGGAACACTCAATATGCTGACAAAATCGAATCAGTTTGAAACCGTTTCTTCTCTTTGTGCTAAGAAGTCTGGGAGACTCGTCTGATAATAATTGATCTGTCGACTTTCAAGGCAAGACAAACCAATTTAGGGATATCATTACTCTCATAGTTTATTGCTGATGACGTTGACTCGCCGTTCTTCTCGACCGTACAACATTCAACATTCCGGATCGTCGCTCTGGATACTTTGCGCCACTTGGCCGCAGTCGGTGTACTCAAAACTACAAAGTCTTTGAGAGTTATATTCAAGGTGTACTATATAACGCTACTTAACATCGCCAATCTTTACAATAATAATAGTTGTAAAATTTGTCTTATTTCGTCATAGATAAATTCTATTATGAATGAAAGATAGTGCTATAAAGAGTTTCGCGTCACATAAATTATATCATATTTGCATAGAAGTAAATAAATGTATCATTAAAAGAAAAAAATTCATTTTGTTGGGGTCCACTCCAGTATTACTCCGTATTACTCTACAATGTTGAGCCGTAGCAACTGTGAGCGAGAACTTGATATGCCAAAAGCCAAGAAACAGGTGTGTGCCAGAGAGATGTTACTCTGATAGAACATTTGTTTATTATTTGATTTTCAACATTTATAAGTTTTCCCAAGCAAATCTCGATATTGTAGTGATTTTAATATACCAAAACTTTTGCACCACTTATGGAACTATTTTGTTTTTATTAGATCTGTCAGAAATCGTAATCACATAATGCCAATAATGGATAGGCTTATGTCTGATTTTCTGTAAGCATTATCCATTGATGTTGTAAGAATCACATTTGAGTGAACGGGCGCTCCCTTTGCTATGGCTTCGGAAATCGAAAACATTTCTTTCGCCTGTGCGTTTCTCTTGCATATTTCACGTGCCGTGCTATACCCGTTGCTTTGTTTTTGGGGTAGTCACAGAAATCAACGGTAAAAGTCAAGTGACGGTTAACTCAGCCCTGGTAGGCATATTGACTTCTTTCGCACACTTATTGACCGACTTTTATCCAACGTTAATGTAATTAGTGGCATATACCAAGGCGTAAACGCGAATTCCAAGCAGTACAACGCGGATTTTCGAAGACTCAACAACGTAGAATTGACGCGAAAAACGAAAGTGAACGGATAAGTTGCAGGAGTGCAAAACATAGGCAGACACCTTGCCACAGGTGCAAGGATAATGCGCTGCTAAGGTCATTCAACTTATGTGTGGCAGTGCAGTGCTAGTGGCAATGTGGCAAATACTATAATAAATGCTTTAAATTTACTTTGTGAAAGCGAAAAGAAAGCCAAAAGATGGCTTTAGGGAAAGGGGAGAGCGATGCCGAAAAGGGAGCAGGCTCGCGGCTGGACTATGACATTATGATGGCCGAGGAGTATGTGCTCAGCGATGTTGAGAAAAATTTTATACTCTCCTGCGAGCGTGGTGATCTACCGGGTGTTAAGAAGTGAGTGCTTGGGCAGCAATGGAAAGCACTGTGCAATTAATTGCTGTTTTTGGTTTATAGAATACTCGAGGAGTATACTAGTATACCGGATAAGTTTAATATCAACTGCACGGATCCCATGAATCGCTCGGCGCTAATATCGGCCATTGAGAATGAAAACTTTGATTTAATGGTATTGCTGCTGGAGCACAATATCGAGGTTGGAGATGCGCTGCTGCATGCCATCTCGGAGGAGTACGTTGAGGCGGTCGAGGAACTGCTGCAGTGGGAGGAAACCAACCACAAGGAAGGTGACCCCTATGTAAGTTATTAACTTAGCAAATGACTGCCTGCAAGTCTTAACCAATTCGCAACATAGAGCTGGGAAGCCGTGGACCGCTCCAAGTCGACTTTTACGGTGGATATTACACCGCTCATACTGGCTGCACATCGCAACAATTACGAAATTTTAAAAATACTTTTGGATCGCGGTGCCACATTACCAATGCCGCACGATGTCAAGTAAGTTTGCTATTTGCCTGTGAGCCACCATTTCTATCATTGGGCACGTACCGTTATTTGTTGCATAAACAGCTGCAGTACGGACAACAGTTGCCACAAAAAGCAGCAGCTAATTTTGCCAAACTGCTGCTAAAGTTTATGCAAATGTTGCTTACACAGTACAAACAACTTGGGTCTGCAACTAACTGTAAATATTTGAGCACAGGTGCGGCTGTGACGAATGTGTAACCTCTCAGACCAGTGACTCGCTGCGGCATTCCCAGTCCCGCATCAATGCCTACCGTGCGCTCTCGGCCAGTTCCCTTATAGCGCTAAGCTCGCGAGATCCTGTGCTGACGGCATTTCAACTATCCTGGGAACTGAAGCGCTTACAGGCTATGGAGTCCGAGTTTCGTGCGGAATATACGGTATAACGGCTATAATCAAAGCTAGAAATTTGTTGTTCATAACTGAACTTACAGGAAATGCGTCACTCGGTGCAGGAGTTTGTTACCGCTTTGCTGGATCATGCTCGCACCTCCATGGAGCTTGAGGTCATGCTGAACTTCAATCATGAGCTCTCACATGATATTTGGTTTCCTGGACAACGTCAAACTTTGGAACGCTTGAAACTGGCCATACGTTATAAGCAAAAGACCGTAGGTTGCGTCTAACTTTAATTAAACTAAAACTCTTTCAACAGCATATTATTTACAACACAGTTTGTGGCGCATCCGAACGTGCAACAGCTTCTGGCTGCCATTTGGTATGAGGGTCTACCCGGTTTTCGACGCAAACAAGGCACCCAACAGCTGATGGATGTTATTAAGCTTGGCTGCAGTTTTCCCATCTATAGCTTAAAGTATATATTGGCGCCGGATTCGGAGGGTGCCAAGTTTATGCGCAAGCCTTTCGTTAAGTTTATCACTCATTCCTGCTCCTATATGTTCTTTCTAAGTAAGTGTATACAAAATAGTTAAAGTACCTAAAAGTTCAAGAGTATTATGAGTATCACAGCAGCCAGTTCGCGGTTTGGAGAAGGAGAAGACTTGGTTCATTGTCCAGTTCAAACCGTTTCGAACCTGGTTAGATATATGATCCGTATAAGAATTAGGAAATATTCAGCCTATCCCACTGTCGGGCACTGAAACGTCTAGAACACATTTCATCCATGTTTCTGACATAATTTTTTCAGTGCTGCTTGGCGCTTCTTCATTGCGCGTGGTACAAATCACCTTTGAACTGCTTGCTTTTCCCTGGATGTTGACCATGCTCGAAGATTGGCGCAAACATGAACGCGGCTCTTTACCGGGACCCATAGAACTTGCCATCATTATGTACATAGCCGCTTTAATATTTGAGGAACTCAAATCTTTATATTCGGATGGTTTATTTGAGTATATTACGGACCTGTGGAACATTGTGGACTATATATCGAACACGTTTTATGTCACTTGGATACTTTGTCGCGCCACGGCTTGGGTTATAGTGCATGTAGGTAGCTCATATTCTACGAAAAGATACAATTTTAACTCTTAACACACTTACAGCGAGATCTGTGGTTTCGCGGCATTGATCCATACTTTCCGCGCGAGCATTGGCATCCCTTTGATCCCATGCTGCTGTCGGAGGGCGCTTTCGCTGCTGGCATGGTGTTCTCTTATCTAAAATTGGTGCACATTTTCTCTATCAATCCACATCTGGGACCATTGCAAGTCTCTTTGGGTCGCATGATTATCGATATTATCAAGTTCTTCTTTATCTATACGCTGGTCTTGTTTGCCTTTGGTTGTGGACTGAATCAGCTGCTCTGGTACTATGCTGAGCTGGAGAAGAACAAGTGCTATCATTTGCATCCGGATGTGCCCGATTTTGATGATCAGGAAAAGGCCTGTACCATATGGCGGCGGTTCTCCAAGTAAGTAGCTCTTTTTGACAAACTTCCTAGTTAAATTCATGTAATGCATTCTTTGCAGTCTATTTGAAACGTCTCAGTCGCTATTCTGGGCCTCTTTTGGTCTCGTGGACCTTGTCTCCTTCGACTTGGCTGGCATCAAAAGCTTTACGCGGTTCTGGGCCCTGCTCATGTTTGGTTCGTACTCTGTCATCAACATTATTGTACTGCTCAACATGCTGATTGCCATGATGTCCAACTCCTATCAAATCATTTCGGAGCGTGCCGATACTGAATGGAAGTTTGCACGTGCTCAATTGTGGATGAGCTACTTCGAGGATGGCGGCACCATACCACCACCATTCAATCTGTGTCCAAACATGAAAATGTTACGCAAGACGCTGGGACGCAAGAGAGCATCCCGCACCAAGAGCTTTATGGTAGGTGGCAACTCAATCTTAGCGCAGTTCCGCTGCAATCAAGACAAATCATTTGGCACATCATTTTCAATCAAGCTCCTGTGGCTAAGGGCGGCTTCAGACTTGCGTCAATGCTCTGGCGCCATGTAAACTTGAAAGGCACAGTTCTAATATATGTCACTTCTTTTCTTGCCCCGTTTCAACAGCGCAAGTCCCTGGAAAAGGCGCAAACGTTGCATGACAAAGTGATGAAGCTGCTGGTGCGACGCTATGTTACTGCAGAGCAGCGTCGTCGTGACGATTATGGCATCACTGAGGATGATATCATTGAGGTGCGACAGGACATTAGCTCCCTGCGTTTCGAGCTGCTGGAGATTTTCACCAACAATAGCTGGGATGTGCCGGACATTGAGAAGAAAACACAAGGTAAAAACAACAAGTTCTTAAATTTTAAAGTACTCAATCAATTGCTTGTCCCAAAGCTGCGGCTGGCACCAAGAAGGGTAAGGTAATGGAGCGCCGCATACTGAAGGACTTTCAAATTGGTTTTGTTGAGAATTTGAAGCAGGAAATGAATGAAAATGAAAACGGACTTGATATCTTTTCATCGCTGGCAAAGGTTATTGGCAGAAGGAAGACGCAGAAGGGGTTAGTTGCTAACGAACTTTTTCAACGCTTTATGTAACCAGTAATCTTTTTTGATCAGCGAAAAGGACTGGAATGCTATTGCTCGGAAGAATACCTTCACCGCAGATCCTATTGGCTCGAAGCGCTCTTCCATGCAGCGTCATAGTCAACGCAGCTTACGTCGCAAGATTATAGAGCAGGCTAACGAGGGTCTACAGATGAACCAGAATCAATTGATTGGTAAGTTTTCAAAACAAGAACGATTGGCAATTAAGCACATGATATATTCCTTAGTTGAAAGGGTTGCTCATATAATTTCATTAAATTTCCAGAATTCAATCCTAATCTTGGCGATGTGACGCGTGCCACGCGTGTGGCTTATGTTAAATTTATGCGCAAGAAGATGGCAGCCGATGAAGTCTCTATCACCGATGAATCCGAACAGCCAACGACCGACGAAGAAAGAAAACTTGAAGCCACTCCAGTAAGTACTGATAAAAAAAACTCTTTCTGTCACTTTTATCGATAAACTTTCAATATGGCTCTTCGCTAGTCCCAAAAGGCTTCCTTTATGGCCGCTGCCGCTATGCGAGCTTCAGTCAGAAATGTTGATGAAAAGAAGGCACGGGAGGACAAAATTAACGCTGAGAATAAGAAAAATGGCGATGACAAGAAACCCGGCGATGCTCAGAAACCAGATAACGGTAAGAAGCCCGATTCGAAGCCACCGCCACCCAGCGGACCAGCTGCGACCAAAACAGGCGAGCAAAAGCCAGCTGCACCAAAACCAGCGACCGCAGCTAAGCCCACAGATGCACCAAAGCCCGCTGATGCAGGCAAGCCAGCTGCACCGGCACCACCCTCCAAGCCCGCAGAAGTTAAGCCCGCAGCACCTAAACCTGGAGAAACAGCCAAACCAGAAGCGGCTGCCAAAAAAGAGGAAACTGCAAAGACAGAAGCCGCTAAACCTGCAGCGGCCGCAGCAGGCGCTACTAAAAGCGCTGCGCCGGCAGCACCAACAGACGCCAAGCCCGATGCAACAGCCAAGCCCGCAGAAACAACAGCAAAGCCTACAGAAACCAAGGCAGCAAATGAAACCGGCAGCGGAGCAGCGCCAGCGGCTAAGCCGGATGACAAGAAAGCGGCTGATGAAAAGAAAGATGACAAGTCGGCTGACAAAAAGCCAGCAGATGATAAAAAACCTGGAGATGAGAAGCCCGGCGAAGCCAAGCCGGGTGAAAGCAAGCCCGCAGATGGCGCAGCCAAGCCAGGCGAAAAGAAACCCGAGGAAGCCAAGAAGCCTGGTGATGATAAAAAGCCTGCGCCGGCACCAGCTAAGCCGGCAATTAAGGTGGGTCAAAGCAGCGCCGCGGCGGGCGGTGAACGCGGCAAGTCGACTGTTACGGGCCGCATGATCTCGGGTTGGCTCTAGAGTGCATCCTTTAGGCTTTAGACATCTTAAATATTAATGAAGCACTTTCCAATTTCATGGAACAATTAATTATAAATGTATGCAAGTGTAAATGCCTAATAAACGGAATTTTAAAACAAAAAAAACCCACGCGCCACATTGGCAACATGTTGCTAGCAGCCAACAGTTGGAGGCACCTGTTGCGAGACCACCCACTGCCAGCGCTGTGCCACAACTGTTGCTGGTGCTATTAGAGACTGACTGACAAGTTGCTGGCAACATTTCTGCTCATTTGGCAAATGCCTGTGGGGCATGCCTTTTGTCTCTATGCGATATAAAAGGACGTGAATTGTGGCATGTAGCAAGCATAATATCAGTGAACGTGCAAAAGTAATCATCAGAGCACAAATATTTGAGACAACAGCAAAAGGCCATATTTAAAGTAAAATAAGTACAAAGAACTATTTTTAGTTGGACATTTTTGTAGGTGCGTCTTGTGCTTTAACTTTTTGATTTAGCAAATAGTAAAAAAGTTAACAACCAACAACAAATATGAAGTCCTTCATGGGTTTGGATAACTTTGCAGCCATCATGCTGGTCTTTATCTTGCTGGCCAAGCTCGGTGCAGCAGGTAAGTTTGATAGTGCAACATCTTTAAGAGTGTCTTCCAACTATGAAGGAACTATGCAGTATAGCAAACTAAGCTGCTCTAAGTCCCTGGCAATCAATCCCACCGCAGGCCATACGCAACATATTTATGTTGTACATCAAGCATACGCAATGTTGTCGGCGCATAGCTTGCGTTACAGGCCAGAAATTGCAACTTCCATTTATTTTCATTGTTCCTAAGGGCACTAAGCCGGTAACAAATTATGTCGGCTTAAATACTTGTTAACTAATACAAGCGAAAATGCAATAATATTTGTCATTCAGGGAACATACTTCACTGTTACGTAGGCTTCACATTAAAAGCGATTCTGATTCTGTTAATCCCTAAATTATTCTCCAAAACAAAACTTAAAAAGAAAGGAATGACGAGATGATTGAGCCAATCCATCAGTTTTCGATTTTTATTCGAGTTTTTTGCAATTTTTAAAACGTAACGGTCTTTGAAAAGTTGGTTACATTTAGTTATTTATGACCACAAAAGTGTTATTTCTCGGGTTCAATAAAGTCGGACGTTATAGTTTTTCTCTAAATGTACAATATTTGACAGAATTTGAAAGATAAACTGTCAATTGTTGGGATAATGTTTGTGTGATAAGCGTTTTGCGAGTGAATCTAAAGTCCGGGTTTTATTCTAAATCAAAATTAGGGGGCTCCGCCCCTTGCTCGGTCCGATCCACACCACCGTTCAGTATTTCCATATCCATATTCATAGTTTTTACGATTATACAAGTTTTTGCAATTTTCAAACGAAGCGGTCTTTGAAAAGTTAAATATACTTTTGGTTATATATGACCGCAAAAGTGTTATATCATGGATTCAGTGAAGTCGGACTTTATAGTTTTCCAATAAATGTACAATATTTGACAGAATTTGGAATATACACTTTAGTTGTTCGGATAATGTTTGTGCGCTGAGAGTTTCGCGAGTGAATCTAAAGTCCGTTAAAGTTCTTCTCTACATGTACAATATTTGACAGAATTTGAAAGATACATTGTCAATTATTGGGATAATGTTTGTGTGATGAGAGTTTTGACAGTGCAAACTAAAATTAGGGGACTCCGCCCGCTGCTCGCTCCGATTAACACCGCCGTTCAGTATGCATTTGCATTTCCATATCCATACACATCCATACTAAATATTCCATATAAATGTCACGACTTATTTCGCCTCCTATGCTGCAAATCTACTTCAGGTCGTACTTATCGAATGAGCATAAATATATGAGGCGGAGAGAAGAGTTACAGTATGTACCACAAAATATCTGCTCCCGTTTTAATATAATGATGATGATAATCATCATCTCAAAAAAGTCGTACGTAACAATTTTTCAATAAATTTACAATTTTCGTCAGAATTTGGTAGATAGACTGTCAGTAGTTAGGATAATATTTGTGTCATGAGAATTTTGTGAATCATCTCTCTCTCCGTTTCTTTTTTATTTTAAGTAATAACTAGTGGGCTTCGCCTCCTTCTCGCTTCGATAACCAACTTACGTGCTCCTAAAATTTAGTTCGTCTTTGTCTTCATCTACCCATTTCCTAAACAATTGTTTTCTAAACAAGCCTAGCTGCGTGTTCTTCTGGTGCCTCCTGAGTCCGTCCCGAATTTGCCACAATAAGTGTCCAATACTACCCACAGTAGTCACTCAGTAATGTTTTTCAAAATTTGAAAATTTATCTTTTAGTTTGTTGCTTTTAACCAAATTTGTCGTTTAAGGCGTATAATTTGTAAAAAACACTAATTTCGAATCCATTTCTCCTATAAAACTAGGGTTTTTCAGTAAAATCGATTAACAAATATCACAGTTTCTCAATTTCACTTTCAATTTCGAAGCATATTTATCTTTTAAAGCATTTCCTTCAAAACAATTAACAGCTCTTATAAATCACTTTCATTCGTAGTCTTCATACCAGCCAAAAAAAAAGCACACACGGCGTATGCGCATTTTTAGCAGCTGTTTATTCAAGACAAAACTCTGTGTGATTTGCAAATTATTGAACCATACTTTTGGGCGCCACATGAAATATGCATACTTTTACACCTGAACCATTGCTTGAACTTTATGTTTGTGTATTTTTGTTGGCATATTCTTTACATAAAACATAAGTTAGCTAGCTTAATTCATATTTATTGTGCTCACATTGGCATTTTTCAGCTGTTTTGGTAGCGAACGGTAGAAAGCAATAAGCTCACTTTGATTAAATTGAAATTTGCCTTATCGTATGCTCTTGATTCCTACAAATTACACTAGACTACAAAGTTTTTCGCACCGAATTGCAGAAATACTTCATTTAATGCGAATTATATTTTTAAAGCATCGGTTTCGCTATGTGACACACAATTAAAAAGTTTTCTTCTAACAGAATATATAGATAGTGATTAAGCGCAAATGGCTTTAGTCTTCGAATGAATAGAAAGAAGGCTGATAACACGGTAGGAAGCGCACACCGTGTGGTCATCCTTCTTGAGAACAGGACAGACGACACCAAGGTCCCAATCATCTGGCATGCACTATCAATGATCCAAAATGTTTGACCTTATGTCTTCTTATGGGCACACTCCAAACCAAGCCATTGGTTAGTCTTCTGTTGGCATGCCTCATCTATCGTTACGGAGCAAAACAGCATCCGCTATTTGACCAGGAATCCCTGCTATATTTGAATCCAAATGTTCTGCTTTATTCGTCAAATACCCAGTAATAAAACGAAGAGTCTTGTTTTCCACAACCAGGAAACGCTTCCAATAACTTTTGGCAGCCACTTCCCAAATCGATATACCATATATCCAGACAGGCGCTTAAATCTGAATATAATTTTTTGACGTCTTAGATCAATGTTAAGTTTAGTTGTTGCTCGAAACTAACTTTCTCAATCTTGGCAACCTTCACAGCCATAAAGTAAGACTTTTGTCTAAAATTAGACCCAGATATTTATTGTTATTCACAGTGATGAAAGTGCTTCATGGCAAAACATACGTTGAGTCATTTACCAACATTGATCTTAATGTTCCAACGCTTTGTCCAATCTTCAAGACGCCATTTTTATAATTGGAGTTTCGAAACAGAAGTCCATTCGTTCGGAGAAGAACAAAAAACAGCCATGTCATCAGCATAAGTACAATTAATAGTTCTGGAATCACTTGTTAGATCATCAACATCTATCGCAGCATTTTGGAGCATCAAAAGCTGAACAGCAAAGGAGCCAAAACACTTCCCAGCGGAGCACCAGGACCCACACACACACACACTTTTTCCTGAGTGTATTTCAAATCTTTTCTTACTATTTATGCAGTATGAAACAAACAAGTAATTCGCGACAATTTGCAGAAGTAAGAGTTGCCGCACATCCACATAATTTTAAGTGCTTTCTAGACGGTTTTATCTATTCTGCTTTCGGAAATTGAACGCATTTTAAAACTAAATTGAAGACAAAAAATTGGTCAATGAGCAGTTTTCGTCGAAGCTAATTCAATTTCCGCCATGAATTAATAAATATTTTGTTTATTACTTATTCAAATAGCTTATTTATATTTCGTTACGAGAAACCTGCGCGCGATTTCGTTATTTTAAAGTCAACGTTATTTTCGCAGCTGTCAAACATTTAATGTTCTAAAAAATAAACAAAAATTCTGTTTAAGAGCACTCCAGAGAATTGGCACAGACGGAACCACGAGAATAGAGCACTTTGCTATGCCAAATTACAGCTGAAATTATTTTAAATTGACTGCAGGGAGCAAAAAGCAACACAAAGCGTTAAATGGGCAGAACGTCAAAATAGAATATTTGCATGAATTTTAAATTCGTCTAACATTTTAATAAATAGATATTTTATGTCCATTCGCTGACATGGCGAAAAAACGCTTTTGATTAGCTTTTTTTGTCAACTAACCGCATTATTTACGCTTGACTAAAACTCTAATGTACGCAGATTTGGAAACCACCAAGAACCGTCGTGCCGGCGCATCGGGTCTCTATGCCTTTCCACGCGTGGGACGCAGTGATCCCAGTTTGGCGAATAGCCTGCACGATGCTAATGATGTTGCGGCTCTTGAGAGCCTATATAATGCAGCTGGCGCCTCCCTAGAGGACTATGAAGGTGCGTGGGCTTACTTTACCTTAAAGCTTTAAGTTTAACGTTTGCCTTGGCAGATTATCCCAAAGGTGAAATCAAACGCGCCAGCCTAATTGCCTTTCCACGCGTGGGACGCAGCGATTCTGAGCTGCGCAAGTGGGCACATTTGCTGGCGCTGCAGCAGGCACTGGACAAACGCACTGGACCAAGTGCCTCCTCAGGTCTCTGGTTTGGACCGCGTCTGGGCAAGCGCAGCGTCGACGCCAGCCAGTATCAGGACGCATTAAAGGGCCAAAAGGAACTGTACTAAAAGCTTTGGCAACTGGCATGCTTTGGACCCCCGGAAGATACTAACGTTTTAAACATAATTGCTTATATATACCATATATACCACCATCCATGATAAAACGCACACTTTGCAAATGAGTAAAAGTCAAATTAACGCACTTGTAAATGCAAATTTTTCAAACTATAGCCTAAAAGCTATACAATAAATATTTCTAGCATTTTATGCAATTTCTTTAATGCAAGGAAGAGATCAGCTTAACGTGGAAAATTTTATTAATTTTACTATATAACTACGCTTTATTGGAACTATTGGGCTGGTGAGGGCTTTCAATGAGCTTGTCCGACTTTAAGAACTTGACGCGCTGCACTGAAAGTCTTTAATATAACAGATTTCTGCTAAATTCCATACAACTTGCTTTAGAGTATACCCTATAATTATTGTATTGTATATAAATCGATGTACTAGTGTTTGTATTTACTGCTTAGAACTTAAACACAATTAACATGCACAAAAAGAAAAACTACAAAAAAAACAATAAATTTTCAACTGCATAAAGTTGCAAAATACAGTTCGTTTTCACTTTTCATTCAGCTGTACAAATACAGTTAAGTTTTGAGTTCTTTAAAATACGTTTTTCTTTTTAAATCATCTTCACGAATAGCGATATACTTTTTCACTTTTAGCCACTCCGAATGAGCTATCTCCAAAACATGTCTTTTGAACGCATTAATAGACGCACAGTGGAGCCAACTGACATCTTTTTCGGCAAAATGCAATTGCATATCACAGGGAATTGCTTAAGCTTCTGCGATACACTGCGATAAATATGGTGCGAATAGAGGTAAATGTAAAGTTCGATATATTTTACTGCAAATGTCTTTTTCTTACGTTTCATGTAGAAATTCCATGTTCTAAATTGTGTTTATTTTTCAATCAATCGTCCTCGCCGATAGTTTGTCTATCTGTTTATCTTATTAACAGACTTTCAAAATTTTAACAATCTATTAAGAACTAATCTCATTTTATAGGTGCAAGGACGTTTGGAGTACATAATAACGAACTTTACTACCGATTTTTGAAGCTAACTCTATTCACAGCATATTTATGGTACATCGCAGATGTTCATGGAGTTCTCTGTTACATGCATTTTACATTTTGAAAATGTTTTTACTCCCTCAAAAGTTAAGATTTTGGCCGAAAAAGAAGTCAGTGGGCTCCACTGTACTTCGCTTCAGATGTCTAAAAACGTTATTGCCAAATGTTCATGAATTGCGGAAACAAATAGGCATCAATTTAATGGGGATGATCTCTTAATTCGACTTTTTGGCCTCTTGCGTTATAAAGGATAATCCATTTTTGACGTTTGGTTTTCCTTAATTCTCCGAAAATTGTTGGTCTGTTACACGAAGCGAGATGACCGTTTGATTTGTGTATCTCACCGTATGTAGGCAGTGTAATATCGTCCGTTAGTTGTCTCGCCTACAATCTTAAGCGTCTTGCTTCATATTAGAATACATTCTAATGTCGAGCGAGATTTTGTACAAAGTGTGGTGTTGTACGTCGGTTCAGTCCTTTTTCGTTTTATTATCAGTTATCTTTTTTGAATAAAATCGGTTTCGATTCGATGCCCCGATATTTGTTTCGGTTTACCGGTTGCTATACAAACCATTTCCAAGACAGTTTACATGTGATGCTGCTTGTGTTGCTGTCTCTGTTAGACCGACTCTCTCGTAGCCAAAATTAAGAAAGGGTAAAGAAAAAAAAAAACGCACATGTATGGACTGTCTTGGGAATGGTCGTTTTTCAGCACGTCGACTTAATATAAAGGCCAAGGATTTCAATCTATTACTTTAAGCCTTTTAAAAATCAAATCTCGCCTGATATTTAAAAAAGTTTTTGGTAAACAAATTTTTGTTGAGTTTAAGTCAAAACTGTGACGTGTAAGGATATGTGAGGCAATAAGTTTAGGCCATCCCAAAAGCATGGTCAACACCAAAACATCACCTTATGCAGCAACTATAACGCTACTCAACCCTAGTTCATTTTCAAAAACTCTGATGGATGTTCAAGTTTAAGCTACCTTTCATCAACATTTAACCGTATCTCGTTTTCACCCTCACTATAGTGATATAATATTAGAGAATTAGAGAAATATTTTTGATGTGATATTCTCCATGCCCATCAAGTTTTGTTCTACAAAAATGCGACTGGTGATTAAAGAAAAGTCTTAGGTACAGATATAAATTTTACGCCATTTTAGCCTATATTTCAAAAACGAAAGTCTAATGAGAACTGTAGTCATAAAGTTCTATATCGAATCGAAAAATAGCCCATTAAGGAATTGTAGTGACATTCACTACCATAAAATCGCAAAAAAAATATCATTGTTATCTTGAAATTGTCAATAGAGATATGCGGTTTGAGTGGAAGATCGCGTATATTCGCGAAATTCTCAGGACGTGCCCGAAAAAAACTAACTATGGTTGTATATAAAGGAAACATAGTTTGAACATGGTAAGAGTTCTTGAATATTAAAAAATTTTGAATTTTGTTGTCTAGTGTAATCATAGACAATTTCAATTGAAACATTAACTAGAGGGAAATACTCTGATAGTTATCTTTCCGCTTTACCAGAAATACTATTAGTGTCAAGAGCTAGTTACTTTTCTGTTGCATCTCTAAACTAACCCTTTGCAATTTTATTTTTTGCCTTCGATTAGTTAAAAATTGATAAAAATTCATTAGAGTTGTAGAACTCCCGTATAGCTACTCCATGTTTTATTTTACAGTATTGGAAAATTTCGTTTTATTTAAGCCATTATTGGTATTCGGTAATTGAAAACGGGTTTTAAGTTAAAAATCATTGTGGTCCTGGAACTGCAACGTGATACATATACATATCTTCAATGTGGTTCCTGTTTGAACTTGCGCAACTCGCTTTGTATGGCCTCAATCAGCGGCGCTGCTGAAGCGTTCGGATCGCGCCTACGACCCGGAGTGTTGGCTCTCGAAGCTGAGCTATTTATTACCTCTAGAATTGTGTCCGGCCGGTGAAAGTTGCCTGCACTCATGGGTCGTCCCAGCGGAGAGTGAGAACCATGCACGCTAGCGCCACCCCAGGCACTGTAAGTCGGTGAGGGTGGCTGAGTGGACTGTGCGGACTTTGATGTTTTCTCCGGCTGTGCAGTAGCTGGACGCTCTAGAGTATTGTAGGCCTTGGGTGGAGAGCTAGACCGAGAGCATAACGATAGAGAGAGTTTGCCAAAACATGGATTATACAACACACCTGGGCAAACCCGCTGATGAGCCGCGATACTCGCGCTTGGTGACACGCCGATTGTTGGTGAAATTACGAGTGGGCAGTGGCATGGGCAGATCATCTTGGCTGGCATACATTTGCATGGCACCCTCGAGCAGACCCTCATAGTGATTACGTATGGCCGAGGGATCATGCATGGCGCTATAGTCGGCGTAGCTCATGGCGTCTGCGGAAGATGATTTTAGGAAGTTCAGTTCGGTTGATAGAAGCTGCTAGAAGTTGATTAGTTTTTCTTGCAGATTCGTTCAGAGACGTTTCAATTTACAGTTGCGGGCTGACTACATTACATTTTACTTTATACATTTTACAGTTGGGTGCATTCAACTAAATTACATAACAAGAACTACAGTTGCTTAGTAACGTTCCCGATCCCGTTCCCGCGCCCGTTGCCCATGTCGTGCCAATGCCCCAACATGCACAACATCAGCGTCATCATCATCATCACCATTATTATTATCACCAATATCTTCAACTCTACTCTCCTCACCCTTTGCTTGCGAGAGATCACCAGCGCTGTTCATGCGTTTCTTGTGCCGCTCCCAAACGATGGGACCCAAAACACCCGGGTCCGGATTGTCGCTGTGCGAAGCAGCTCGCACGGACTTTATGGGCGGTGCCTTTGGACTGGGAAAGCTGGCTATGGTAGCAATTGTGCTGTCCTTTCCAGCATAAGATTTCTGCGATCTTAGTGATCGCACCGACGACTGCTGCACTGGCGTGGGTTTGACATCGTCCACATTGTCATAGTAGGTTACAAAAACGGGATCCAGCACGCGATTCATCGGCTCCGGATGTGTGCTCTTCGGAAATGCGCGTACTGAAGACATTGACAGAAAGGAGCCCACACTTGCCGTGTCCGATGATTTCTCAGAAGGTTGCAGAGCCCGTATAATCTCCTTATTGATGGCCTGAGTTGTGTGCGGCCGTGCTTCATCCTGGTAGTCCTTGTCTGCGTACACAGTTTGCTGTTGCAGCAGCTTGTTGCGGTGATAGTTGTTGTGCGGATTATAAGCTTCACTGCGCTGGAAGTTCTCGTAGCTGCGACGTAGTGCGTCTGGGGATTGCATCTCATCTGCCGATGATTGTGAGTGTGCCGAACGCTGCACTGGACTTGTCTCAAGCGAACCCACGCGGTTTTCATTTAAATAACGTCGCTTTGATTTGTGCCTGGACTTGTCACTCTTCTTATCCGATACAACCGAGGTATATATGGTGTCGTCGCGACCTTCAGCTCTATCGTATTGATGATGCCTTCGTTTGTGTCCATCAAATAGTCTAGCTGCCTTTTCATTCAAAATGCGTTGCACATCTGCACTAGGAGGATTGATGGGACTATAGACCGATGAATCGGAAGTGTTGTCAGTAGAGGACAGCGAGTCGCGCCGTGTGCGTGTATGCGGATCTTGTGGTGGTCCTGGGAACGTAATGTGTGGTTCGCGATCAAATGCATAGTTCTGCACTCCAACATCGCGAGAACGTGCCGTGGAGTGATCGGCAGTATCCAATATGGTATCACGTGAGCTAGGACGCATGGACTGATTCTCTGAGAGCAGCTCATTGCGGGAGATGGTTCTGAAAAAGCGTAGCAGTTAAAGAAAGTTTCTTAGCTAGCAATACTGGAAGTATAATTATAGATTACCTGTTTGCAGCGCTGAGCTCCCTTTGACGTGCACGTGTGCGCCCCAGCAGCAAAACTGCCACCAGCAACAACATAAGCAGCAAAATGGCCAAAGAACTGATGACAACCAAGGCCACATTATCCTTGACGGAATTGAAAAAACCAGCTTTACCACTACGCGGAACGGGTGCCAAGGCTGTGGCTGTGGGCTCACGTATGTAGGCTGGGGTTAAAATGAGTTTACAGATAAGCTTGATTTTTAAAAAGTAGATCAGTTTTTTGTAGCAGCGTAGTTTGGAGAGTTGGATATGTATTTTTCTGCTGAGAATACTTAAAGCGCTATGTTTAACCCAATAGACTAGATACAAAAAAAGTGATGAAAATATCCGAAATCGGTCTCGTCTGCGATTCCAAACTATTGATCAAAGTATGTTGATGTGAACTTTTTTTTACAAACACTCCCAAGTATCTGTTAATAGGTCTCATTATCACATGTAGTGTGTATGAGCACCAGTTTTAAAAAGCAGACGGATTGCCGAAAAGACCAAAATTTCAGTCTTTCAGCTAGTCGATGGAGTGCAAAATTATAATTACCCGCGAGTAAAGAACTATGGCCAACACTAGTATTAATAGTAAGCTTATCATTCTACATCCCTCCAGGAGGGACATCCATTTCCTCTCCAGCGCATCACATTCAGCTAGTACGTGCGACCAGGATTTCTCTTTAAGTTCACAGAACTTGCAGTTACTGGAGCTGGTGATGGCCAGCTTGTGCTTACTGAAGTAACAGAACTGTCTGAATCCAAACAGAACTCTGCCCTATTTGTAATATTTCCTTGAACCTATGTAAGTTGTAGGAGCCGAGGCCTTGGCCTGTCTGAGGCCCGGCTAGTCCATCCAATTTGTCTTCCGTCTTTCTCTTTCCTCTTATCTTAGTAGCTGCATAATTGTCTGCTCTGGTTCTATCATGGCGTTTGCAGTGTCGTTTTTTGCTAGCCAGTTCATTTCCGGGTATGCCAGTGTCACCCGGTACCCATCTGAGTGATGTTTGTCACGTCTTCCTAAAAGTTCCATTTTGACTCGGGTTTCTAGAACCAGTTTGAAGTTTATTCTAATTCCTGCAACCTAGTTTTAAATGGGAATACTGTTCCTAGAAAACTTCACAGCCTTAACATGGCAACCACTTCGATGCAAAACTAACCTGGGGTCAGCTTATATCGAAAACTACGATATACGAATAGCAAAAAAACTTCAAGTTTGGGAAATTGCTGCCAAAGCAAAACTGCAGATCCTTTAAAACAAAACCATACGAAAAACATAGCAGATGTCCCCTGGTATCTCCGAAATAGAAACCATCCTACAACACCTTTGGCACAAACGGTTAAACACACCCAGACTCATTAGCCTGCAAGCTTTCGGAAAATAAACCTAGACTTAGAAGGAAGCATCCACGGAACTTACACAATACAAGGTAGCTGACAATTTGTGAATGGATATGAATGTGATTCATTGGGCCCTAGCTAATGAAATGCTTTTGAAATAGTTGCATAAATCACTTACGTTCCGACTTCATATAGAGTGCCTGCCCCATAGCTTTGACTGCCTCCTCCTCGCTGACCAACTCCATGTCCTTAGCAGCTGTTGTGGCCAAAACTGGTCTGCCATTTACCAGCACCGTATAAATGAGCTCTGTTTGATTGGCCGCAGGACGCTCGTGGCTGTTTCAAAAAAGTCGATATACAAATTTAAATTAATTTCGTTTACGTAGTAACCACGGGCACTTACAATTTTAGGTTAACATATTCCGCATCGTACATCGCATCCACAACGCCAGTAGCGTTCCACTTTTGCACATCCGTCTCCGTAATTTGCGTGACGTTGTGTATGACAACGCGCACGCGTTCGTCCCTCAAAAGCGGAGGCGGTGTGGGTTGTCGCTGTACGACCACTTGTTCCATTTTCCGTTGTTCTAGTTCCTCTTGCTGTTTTTGTTGACTTAGCAGCGCTTCGCGCATTTCCTGCAATTTGTCCGAATTGCCGTTCTGTTGTATAAGCTCCCAGGGGATTAACGTAACATATGCGCCATAGTCGTTGGACTCAGTTGTAGTTGTTTGCACGTCATTGCCCATAGTTGACGTAGTAAAACTTGCCGAAGGCACTTCGGCTGACTCCTCCGACGAGCTGGCCCACTCACTGCCGGATGCTATTGCAGTTTTGATATAGTGTGTGCCATCCATATTCATATCGAGTATTTCCACATCGTCGGCCGGCAAGGAGGCTTCTGTTGTTGTGCTGCTTGTTGCATATTGCGGTCGACGGCGCTCACGTGGCGCTGTCACAGAAACGCCTGCAACTTGCTGCGCTCCATTTATGCCCAAGTGACGAGTTTGCTGTCTAGATATGAGGTAAGTTTAGCTTACTAGCAAGTATATAACTAACTTTTTATGCGGTATGCCATACCTGGTAAAAGCCAGTCGATATAAGCGCGATAGTTTTTCCTCTAGCATGGGATTATCTTTGGGCGTATAGAAGCCCGACAAAACGGTCAACAGCCAATAGCGCCGATCTGTCGCTGAGTAGTTAAGCGGTGGCATAAAAGGACCGCCCATATCCCAGCCACCGCCGCCATCATCAGGCTTGCAGTCCAAGCAAATGGGTATATCTATTTCCTGTAACAAAAACCGTGAAACTTGCGTCTAGTTCTGCTACCTACACAAACACACTCACGTTATTGCCATCCACATAGACCGTAGCTACCACAGTTTCGGTCTTTACAATAACATCCTTGCCTTTGCTTATGCCTGTGTGCACTTTTGTCAAAAAGTCCGGTGGTCCATCACCCGAGCCTGTCCAAAAGAAATCCTCCAGATGCACTTCATCTTTAACTTCCGGGTAATCATCATCCAAATCGTCGCCTGTATAGTCAAATTATTTTACAGGTTATTAAACTCGATTTATTTTTGTACCCAGAGACTTGTAGTTAAGCAGTTTCTTGAACCTTCATAACGTTACTATAGCAATTAACTTTGCAACTTTTGTTATAAAAGTTGCAAAAAAAAGAAAAACTTTATAGACAGTTTTGGGTTTTTCTTTTGTGCGCCCTATACAAGTTAGGAGCTGCATATCTAAAGAGCAGTAACTCTCCTTAACCGCTGGTTATATGTATCTAGCATGGCGCTAATATGCTCGAATTTATGCGCTTTATCGACAAATCATTGAATGTGGTAACCTGCCAACCAGTACTTGAGTTAGTTACTCGAGTCCTATTTATTTGTTTCGTTTATGTATGCTTACGCCCCTTTTAATACTCTGCCAAACAGTACTACAAGTTAGTTAGAGAGTAGGAAAAGCTTAAAAACAAAGTAGTGTTGACTCTTTATGAGTTGGTATACTGGTAATACGCACCTCTGTATAGTACCTATGTTAATTTTTTGAGACATGTTTGTGATCTTTTAACTATTATAAACGCAAATTTCAAAAGCATCAAACATAAAATACATACTAGAAAACTTCGATTAATACAAGAAGCGACTTTTGTTGCGCTGTAAAAAGGAATGATGAGCGAAGAGAAATGTGTTGTTTCAGTTGAAAAGTTTCCCTACCTTAACAAAGCCCCATAAACATTCAAAAGCGTGGATTGATAGGTAAGTTTATTCGGGAGCAACTGAAGCCAACTTTATATGATCCTAGAATATGGATCCGCAGCGTCAGTAGAGAAGTTGCCACAACTGACCAATTGTTCATCATATACATCTACATGTTATGCAGCGTTTTTTGAGTTCAATACATTGACACCTTTTCTTTGCTGACACACAAATACTATTATGGTGACCTAAATTCTGCCAACTTCTCTGCTGCCCTGCCGATCCCTGTGCTTATCATGATTCTTAAGTTCCTGTCGTCTCAAATCATTTCAGCAATATTTCCAAAGGTCGGCCCTCTTGTCTGTATAATAGTGGATAACTAAACCGCGGATAAAACCATAATTTTCGACATTCAGTTGCGTTTCCAACTCCTAAAAAGTAGAACAAACCGAGAAATCGCACAGCTGGTCTGGGCAAAACAACGTCGAGCAGATCACCAACTGCAAAGCATATGCTGAGATTAGCTGGACGCAGGCTCACCAAGGCGCTTAAACTAGAGAAAGCAAATGCTTAACGTCAGTTTATCGAGCAACTTTTTCCCACCAGCACAAAGCATCAAATCTAAGCGCTTCAACCGAAACAATCCTGCCATTAAGGAGTCCCACTGGCAGCTGGTTTCGCAGCGATGCCCACACCCGATAACGGGTTGTTATGGCCAGTTAAGAAGAAGAAGAAGAATGTCATCGTTAAGCTCTAAAGTTTGTCGTTATCGCGTTACGGCCTGATGTAAATACATTCTTTCATTGGAATTGTGGTTTTACGTGGTGACCTACTGAGGTGGTATTCTCTAACTCGCTCACCACACGGGGGAATTGACATGCATAGTAGAAACATATTGATGCAATCATTTGTCAGTTTAGTTGCGTAGAGTGTTAAAGCTTCGTTGGAACCACAGCTAGACACTTTTTTTTGTATGCAAGCCCCCTTCTTTTCACTTGTTTGATCAATTGTTGTAATGGGAACTCTCAAAAAATTACCAAAATACATTTCCTATTTCATAGTTAGCTGAATAATTATTAAAATTAAGTTGATTGGCTAAAGGCTTGAAATTGTCTGCTTTAAATCAATCACTTATGAATGGCCTCAATGATGATGACCGCAACTAAGTGCAGCCCAAACTGTCAGTTTCAGATAGTAATAATTTTATCGATTTACACATAAGTTGGCCCAAAAAAACGTATGGAACCCCGTAACTTGACCATTTCTGTGCGTGTTTGAGACCCAATTAAGTCTTACGCATATTTATACACCTGTATGTGGATGTGGATTTGCTCAGCTGCAAACAATTGTTTCATTGCAATTACTTTGTATTGATTGTCCTAAATTTTTGGGTTTTTTTGTTTTGTGTTTGTTAGTTATTACAACTCATTAGAACGCTGTGTTCTGTAATTTGCTTGGTTGGCCAAATTTTTACATAATATCAAAAAAAAATTAAATCTGAAGAAATTTCCCAAACCACGTGCTCACTGACGCATAGCGGCAAAGGTCAAAGTGGCCGTTATTTCAACACCATATAACCCCCAAGCACATTTAACTTTTGACCAGAACAATGTGGCATAGATATGTGTTTTTTTAAAGTTCTGGCTCAAAATGCGTCAAAAAGTCAATTCCGTTTGCTGCTCAACTTACCGTGACTGGGCTGAATCAGTGGCAAACCCAATTGCTGCCCGGCATTTGCTGTACATTTATGTAAAATGCCAAAAAACAATAAAAATGCCACACAAATTATGGCTTTCATTTTGTGCGAATTGCTTGAAAAACCACTTGAACTTATATATTGTAATTTATGAACTTGCAGCGCCACCTGCTGGCCGGAAGCGCTTCAAAAACTTAAGCATTATTTTCACAAATTCTTGCCAACTTTTTCAAAAACTCTCTTAATAGTAACTCATACACAAAATTTAGACAATTTTTATTATATATCGAGTACAGCCGCGTTTCGCTTAACCCGCTTGGTTTGAAAGTTGCCCGAGAACTGCGCGTTGCTCTAGTCTAATCCAAAGTTAACCAGCTATACGTAGCGCTTGTGCCTCCCTCTTGTTGGTGGTTGTTTGTTATTGTTGTTGTTTCTGTTGTTGTGGACATGCTTGTTTCCCTTTTATATGACGTTGTAGTTAGTTTGTTTAGCCCGCTCGCTCTTTGGCTTTGTTGTCAGGTTGTGTGCTCTCTGTTTGGGTCGCTTTGTGCCTGGTCAGTTACCTGTGGCAACAATCAAACAACAACAAATTGTGGCGCAACAAACTTGCATCTAATAAACAATGCACAAAGCTCTGTACACACTCATTGTGTTTAGTTCTTTATTTTTTCTGTTGTGATTTTACACAAAGTGCCGCTAGCTTTGTTTGAGCCTAGGCTCTGGGAATGTTAGAATGATAGCCTATATTTTATATATGACAAACTGTCAATCCATCAATTTGCGTCGAATCAAAACTAAAGACAAAACATGTTTCCACTCAGGCATTTCAACAAGTTTAACGCCGATTTAAATATGCTCTGCAAGCTTTCTGTTATACTTAACATAAAGCTCTTCCTAATAGCAACCATAAGCTGGCTGTTATGTCATGCTATTTTAAGGTGGTGAGCGGGTTAGAGAATTCTACCTCAGCAAGTCAAAGCTTGTCGTATGAGGCGACTAACAATGACACTGCGTTCTTTTCAGACCAGTAGAGCCACTCCAGGCCTTAAAAGGGTTGTACGTAGGATTTAGGACCCGCCGGGTTGTTATGGCCAGTTAAGAAGAAGATACCTATAAAGGTACTGTTATTACTGCGACGTCAGCAGCGCAGCTTCTTAACTTTTCAGTCTATAGCCTCCCTCTTTCGCTATTTTAGACTCTCACAAAATTTTAAGAAGGTTCGCTGAACGACGACGTTACCCTAATTGGTATACATTGGCTTGAATCAATGAATTAAAACGAGATTTCACGCTGAAATCTGAAGAATGTAACTAAAGACGTTTTAGTATGAATTCTATGTAGTTTAGCCCTTTCGGCATGACGCTTTTTCTTCGAGATACCCTTTGGAAAGTAAGAAAATAAAAACTATTTGCTACATATGCTCCTTAAAGCGCAGTCACACTGAAGCCGTTAGAGTTCGCTTATAATCGCTGTGGCAAAGTCAGTCACACTGGTAAAAGCCGGTGCCGAAGACAGTCGGGACGGTGCCCGACAGTGGGATACCCTGTACCTATTTTTCCCTTGAAATTCAAATTGCATGCAAATTCTTGTATCGATGCATTGAAGGGTATGGTCGTAATAAAGGTAACTGTACTACGGGGGTAGCGGGGATGGTGCGGAAAAAGGTCAACATTATTTGGTTTATAATCATAACGTACCACATTTGGTTAACATAAATGTTAACTTTAACTTTAAGCAGTAAAGTAGAGAATCATGAAATTTTGTTTTTTTGGGATGACAAAATGAATGTTTAGAAGACGATATTTTTGCATTTGTGTGGGTGCAGCGGACCGCGCGGGTTCTGCTAGTATATTATAAACAAGTGTATTTAATAGACTTGACTATTAAACATTAAAATACAAATGTAATCAATTTACTATGAGTACGGTGTAGGCCTTGAACCCCACTTAAATAAATATAAAGTTTTTTAAAAAGCTGCAGATTTTGCAAAACAGTGGAAATTGTTATTTTTCACTATAAAGTGAGTAAACAGGTAAACAATGTGGTATTCTCCAGTTAAAAACAATTGTTTTAAATGTGGGAAATCGATTGAACTTGTTGGCAGTAAGGCGCTTGTTACGTGATTGATGAGTGATTTCCAAGCGATTCTGTGCGATGTGCTTCTTGCATCGTTTGGAGACGCGGTAATATTGATCGTAAGTTATCGCTTCTGCAATCCGTTCTATTGACATTCTTGCGCAAATCGCTTTTTGATTTCAAATTGCCATGAAAAGACATAAAACGTCTCCCACACAAAAGTATGTTAATAAATAAAGCCTCTGCGATTCACTTATAAAAGTACCGGGATCATTTTTATGCAGAAATTGTTCGACACACATATAATTTATCTAGTGGCTGGGTTCTGGTGGCGCAATGCCAAAACCAAGCAATAGCCTAGGTAATACCTCAACCTCCTGGAGGTGTCCCTGGTTACCTGCCCTAATTGCAACCCGGTGTTGGCGCAGCGAAGCTACCACAAGCTTCAAACGAGTTGTGCATAGTGATTGGGACCCACCACGGAAAACCCCAATTCCAATGTGAAGATGTGTGATATATGAACTTAAGTTATGCCTTAGAAAACAAGTTCCACACGGCAGGTTTTGTTATGCGGCATGTTCCAGGGATTGAACAAAAGTGCACATAAAACAACTGGCTACATTGCCAGGTAAGGTTGCTCCAAGAACATCAACCGAAGCTGCTGAAACCTTTTTGTACCGATTTTAATGCATGTTGTCGGTCATGTACTTCCTCTTAGATAGGGGCGTGGTGTACCTGTCAGATATTCTTATATAACCAAGTGAAACTGAACGTCGAAAACGGTGGTTCTATCGGCGAATTAGATATCCACTACGATTCACACAAGAGGGGCGAGCTCAATGAGCATCTTTGGAAGTATTGCTCCAATGGTTTGGATCGGCATGGCAGCAGGCTGGAGAAGTGCTCTATATCGGGACGTAACCCGGTAACTGTTTGTTATGAGCAGTTAATAAAAAGAAGAAAAAGCATGTATACGGTTTTTATCATTTGGAATCTCTCAAAAGGATTTTTTTGAGATTAAACATCTCTTCTGTTTGATCAATGTAAAAGCACACAGAAATGCATTCACGGAATTCATGAAGTACCGAAAAATAAACAGTTGGTAACCAACTCAGGCTTTTCCGCACGTTTATTAAAACAATCGAAATTAGCTAGGAAAAAAAAATGAAAAAATAAAATTATTTACTCTTATTATTTCTCTGGCGACCCAACTATAGCGACTAGAGTGCTCAAATTCAATAGGAAACTCTTTGAAGTTATACCCGAACCGATAGAAAAATATTTAGCTTCCTAAAGTCGAAATTACTAAAGTTATTTGACTAACACACTACATCGACAACGCACAGACAAAAAAACATATCCAAATCGCCGGAAAAGTTGTCAGAGTGCTTAAATCGTCGAAAAACATAAAATTAGAGATTTTAGTTTTTTGGCCAAAACCAATACTTTTTTGCGGAAAAGTAAAAACCGAATAGCTTTGTAAACAATAAATTCGATCAATGACAACGTTGTGATCATAGAGCATGAAATTGAATAGAATGGAATCCTTGGCCATTACACTTTCAGCACACTGTGCGTTTTTTTTTTCTCTCTTTATCAATTTTGCATACGAGCGAGTCGGTCTGACAGAGACAGCTACACAAGCAAGTATGCTGTGCCGAAAATACTCGCTTTTCAAAAAAAAATTTTAAAATTGAACAGTCCACGATTCTACTTTATTACTTCCAGGTTTTTTCGAATGTGTTTTGCATTTGCAAACAGTGTTACCATAGTAAACATCGCTTATTTACTATTAGACTCTAAAAAAAAAAATGATTTTTGAGTTAATGATGCAGAATTGATTGGTTATATCCTGCTTCATTTTGTGTAAATTATTATATTAATATCTTGCTTACTCTTCGTGTGAGAAGGGAATATGTGACTATTTTTTCTACAACATAGTTGGGATCAAATTAAAAACTTTAAACGCGTTTTCTAGCTTAGACTATTTTTTGATCTCTACGACAATTCGCATAGAATATCATGTTTAAGGAAGGCGCGCCCAATCACACACATTCTTTTTAATGTTTATGAACGGTCGTTTAAGATTTTGCGGTTACTGAAAATTAGTTAATTTTGATTTCCTGATCACTTAAATACGTCACTGCGCTTTAGAAAGTGATTTCATCGTCAATATCCGCACGTGACACGTCATAAGCACTAACTAGATTTACCGAGAAGAATCGATGTGGTGTAAAGAACTTTTTATACAAGCGTTCACCAAAACAATGACGAAGTGATGGAATGTTGTGCTTTAATGAATAAATGAGGGGATCACAAAACCCCCCTACCACTTGACCAATCCGTCAAGTTAGAGACGACTTTTTGAAGTGTGCCATCCTGCTGTATGTAACACACACTTCTTCACTTTGTAGGGAATAAAAATTACTTAAATTTAATTGTTCCATATAAGACAGCAATTATGTTCTTAGAAAAAGTTCCGCATTGGTAAAAAAAACCCCCACCTTAATTTGCTTAAAATTTCATAATGATCACACACTCTCTCATCAATCACTTCAACAAAGCGATCTTTTAACAATACTAAAGGCGTTTCTGCTTAAAGGCCTAAAGCTAAACGCTTTTGAAGGTCGCTCAAGGCCTATGGTTTGTGGTAGCAAAGTAGGTCCAAGTTCAAGGTTTTATGTGCTACTTTGTATCATATATTGATGTCATTACACGCTGAAGTCGTGTCAAGAATTCCATTAATTAGCATGACTAAAATTTTATGGTATGTATTACATAAAGTGCCAAGCCGTAACTTGCAGTCATAGAAATGCAAATTATGAGCATGTATGACGTAGTAGTAATGTGTATGTATATACTTACAAACTACTTACTAAGCTATGACTCTATTTGTAAAACTTTATTAACAAGCAATTGGCCATTGCTCTCAGGCACAAAATGGCTAATAAAGTTATCTATCGCGAATGCGACAAGCAAAAACAAAACGACCTCTATCACTTAAGTGCTCATAAAAAGATGAGCTATGTTGATTGAAATTAAGTTTGAGTTTCAAAAATATTTCGAAAACTTGTTATGCGACGTTTTGTATATACCCCCAATAAAAACAAATATGGCCATAACAACAAACAAATCCGTCTAGAAGCAGAAGTCTTGAAAAGGTCAGCTGATATTACGCAACCAAAAACTTGACCAGGCACGTTTCATATGCTAAACGCTCGTAATGGAACACCTTAACCTGATCTTCTTCGAGGAAACAGCTTAGACTTGTTGCTTATACGTAAGTGCTAATAATTGGCTCTAAAACGGAAACCAGTTTAAAGAATTTCAAAATAACATAATATTGAATTTGTTTGCCTTGCCAGATTGACATACATAAATAAAACCTAGAACTTTTATTTAAATTTTTTTTATTAATAGAACTTCTTTTTATGCACAAAAATACTTTTTACAGCTATTGACTTAGCCGGCAGCGGATTTCAGAGCACCGGCGCTCAATTTGCGGTTCTTGATTTGATAACGCGCCTTGTAACCATCCTTATCGGCAGTGTACATGGTTATGGTCTCGGTGTCGGTTTTCTCATCGACTGTGGAGTAGGTACCCATGACGACCAGCTCCTCTTTGTCGGTGCCTGGGTTCATGATCACGCCCATTTCCTCGCGCTTGCTGCCATTGGGATCATCGATGCTGAAGTGCAAAGAAATGATAGATTATAAAGTTGTTGTAAATGGTTACAAAGGAAAGTTAAGTTAGTAAATTAAAGAACGATTGCGAATCCTAGACATTTCTTTTAATATTCGGTTTACTGGTAGGCTTAATTTTACCTATTGAATCAGGAATGCTCTCTTCGACTTCTGCACACATGCTCAGAGGGCCATAAATTGAAATGTAACTAAAGCAGACGAAATCGTCGAGGAGGAGAATCCTCCACAAACTACGAATCACGAGCATAATGAAACTAACTAAAATTGTGGTAAATCTCATCAAAATTGTTTCTTAAGTTTGGTCGAAGGAAAATAGAAATTACTTTTAGGAGCCAACAGTTAAATGCCCAAAATATATTTGGTATTTTAGAAAATATTCGTTCTAACAATCAGTTCATCGAGTTCTCTTCGAGTCAGAATGATGCAAGCTTCTCATTAAAAAAAACTGCATGTCAAAGTTATGTGAAATCATTGAGCGTTCAGTTATTTTGAACAAATTTGAAAAGTTGAAAAAGTTGTCATAATAATGAGGGTAAAAAAATATGAGCTGTGGTTCGAAAAAGTTGTTTCGGCTCATCGTTTAAATTCACAAAAGTTCCGAGACGGTTTAAAATAGGTTTGCCATTATCTTTCAAATAGTACATAAGACATAACCATATGAGAACGAAATATAATGAAGTTTGTTCAAGAAGTATTCTTTAGTTGCTGAATAAAGTTAGAATACAATCCGTTTTAGCGTTTATACGAAATCGAAATTTATGTATGTAAAATAGTTTCTACTTCATAGAGCGATATAAAGAGGGTCAAAAGATTAGTCTGAAGAACTGTTGTAATATACATAGCTTCGACTTCTACATAAGCAAAAATTTCTGTATAAGAGTAGAAACTATTTTCAAATAAATTCATAGTTTAGCTAACTGAAATACAATGAGTAAAAACAAGCAGTAATTGATAAAAATTAGTTATATGAAATAGCATCGACTACTTTAAACTGTACTTTTAGAATAAGTCCTAATCGAAATTTGAACAAGTTGTAAAATTGAGAGAAGCAAAAAAGTACTCAATTATCTAAAACATAATGCTATTAAAATGTATAAACATAAGCTACTTCTAACCATCAATAATCAAATCATTTAACACTTTCAAAAAGAATATAAGTATTGAGTTTTGAAATTTGTGCCATCACGGAAGGTTCGGCATACATATGTGAAATATCCAAATTCTCTGTTGGAAACACAACTTGCATTTTGTCATCTTGTTGCGCCATGCTGCAATAAGCTTTCATGCATCATGTACGCTAGATCCCTTTCAAGCTCAATGATGCCTTTTGACGTCACGTCATACAAGTCCGAAGCGCGCTAATAGCTCTTTCACATCAATAATTGTATCATGACTTATATACACAATTTCCTAAAAACTCTCTATATACTCGTCGTGATGAAATAAAATTCATATATCATGTACATTAGCTTTATTTCCAGATCATTGATGACTTCCTCCGTCACGGCTTAAGAGCCTGTTTTACCTGACACAAAATTTCCTAAGTAACTCGACTAGCCGTGATGCGATGAACTTCATATATCATGTGCACTAGCCGCTAACGCCATTTCTAGCTCAATCAATAATTCTTTCGTGATACACACAATATATTACAATTGCCCAATTTAGAGCGTAATTAATTAAAAGAATTTTTGTCATCGTTAATCGAGTAGTACACAAAGTGTTAAGCCATAATCCCGGATAGTCTGCCTTACGATTCTTTTTTTAAATTTTGAACTCTTAAATGCAATACACTGAATAGTCTATGATTCTTTCTATAAATTTTGAACTATTTAATGCAATAAACTCAACTCTATCGTACTACTAAGCATGAGTCAGTCTTCCTACAACGCGCACATAATGTGCTATTGAAGCTTTGAGTGCTTTGAGTACATTCGATACATTTTGTAAGTACTCGCATTTCAGTAAAGTCCGGCTTTTTGCACAATTTATTGATTTCATTGGATTTTTTAAGAATAAAAAAGTATCAGTCAAGAGTTTTTTAGTATATACAATTTACTAAATTTGTACTTATTCAAACGCTTTTATTAGTATACTAGCTAAGCCTGCGTGCTCCGCTGCTCATTGATAAGGCCCTCCATAAATTCATTGTATATATTGAATCAGGTACAATGTAATGACAACTGCATAAATATTGTAAATTTGCATGATTCTATACTTAGAATATGGTATAGAATAAATTTTTATTTTAATGTTTCCGCTCCGAAACCCCCGTTCCCATCTCGAGGTAGATCAAATTCTTCTTTCCGTTCCCCTTCCCGTTCACCATCCCGTTCCTCTGTTCTCTATTGCCCTCTCTCTCTTCCTCATACTTAGTCCAGCTGCGGATATGGGTACCAATATCTTCATATCCTTTTCCTCTAACTCTACCTCTACCTTGGCGTTGCCAGACTTTGTGTACATTTTTTAGATAGTAGTAGTTTTACGCATTTCCATTGTGTTTTCATTCGTTCAAACTTCACATAAACCATCTCAGACTATCCCCAACCTACTGGGTTTATTTGGTTGAAATCAGTCTACACGTATTCGCAGTAAGTGGTGACATCAAAATGTACACTTACTCTTATATATTTCGATTATGAACATTCACAACGAGCATATTTCTATAAAAATATTCGAGTCTTACCTAAACTATAACTCGATCGTGTTGCTATTTGCTTTTAAACGTTTTCACTTTCACTTGAAATTGATGAACACTTCTATGAAAATATATGCCATTTTCGCTTTGACCTTGAGCTCTTTAAACGTAGACTTTGTTAGTAAACGAGTTTTGTAAAAAGTCTAACCACTTATATAAAGTTGCCTTTAGTTCAGACTCACTTGAAACGATAACCCTCCTTGGTGGGCGCAAAATCGTAGTGCTCCGCCATGATAGTGGGGAAGATATAGTCCAAGAAGCCAGCTGAGCTGGTGGCAGCCAAGGCGGCAATGACAGCAGTCAATAAAAGCTTTAATTAAAAAAAAAAATATATAAAATTGGAATTTAAATTGATCTTGCTTATAATTAAAACAAGCGTGCGACTTGTTTAGTTTAGTTTAAGTCACTAATTGCTGCTATTGAACTGTATCAGTTCGTCGGACTTACGCCACCCTGGACATGCGGACTGGCGAACACCTACCAATTTCGCAGCAGCCATGTTGATGCGCGTTGAGGTTCAGAAGCGAGACTGAAACGTTGAGCTCGCCAAGCTTCAACAGCAAACTTTGTGCCGCATCAAAGATCTGCAAAGAATTTTTCTAATGGCGTCAGAGCAGCGCGGCAACGTCTGTTAGCTCTCAAACCATGTATTGATGAGCGAGCTCATAATAATTAACTACATAGTTACTAATATTAAGTGGAACCGGTCTGGGCGAAGCGCGGACTGCGCGCATGCGCATCAAAATTGAGGCGTTTCATTTGGTTTGGAGTCAGCTGGTGCTGCTACCTGTCGGATTAGCATACATAAATTAGTGCTATGGGGCATACAAACCCCTCTGGGGTTGCAGCCACATGGGTACTACTATAGAGCGTGATTATTTGCATGGATCTTAATGAGTTTGACAAGTTTAGACTTGTTTGTGGCTGGCTGACCTTGAGCTTCGCATAAGCTGTTATCAAGCGGGTAGCTTAAATTTGCTATATGCTATTTGGACTTGCATATCACACCACTTTTGCTAGTTTTTATCTATAATAAATAATAGTTGCTTAGAAATTTATTGCGCTGAGAAGCAAGCTAACTGGTTTAAATTAACTAAATTTCATGCAAATTAGTATTTTATTGCTTATCATTCGTTATGCAGTTTAAAATGTTATTTTTCTTCGATTTTGCGTTTGTTTGACATATTTGCCAAAAATGCTGCGTGGGTGTTTTTAAGGCCGACCCTGGCAAAGATCATAGTGTTTTTGGAAATTCATTGTCTCATAAAAGCGGCAAATAACAAATAGTTGAAAGAAAAAACCCATTTGCATGAGAAGTTATTTTGTGTCATAGATGCGGACTAAAAAAAAAAATCTTCGATTACTCACTTTTCACAAGTTCAAAAAATACAAATAGTCAGTTTGTTCCGGCTTCACGTTACTCATAGTTTTTATCTTGATTACATCTCAAAATAAATCATATAAATAGAAATGCACTTTTCATATATTTATAGCATACTTTTAGGCTTAGAAACCATTAATCGTAGTAAAATAAGAGTAAGGTATGATAACTCAGAGTTAGCAACAACACAAACACACAGGCATGTATGTATACATGCGAGCAAGGCATATATATTACAAGGTATGAGCCATCTGCGGAAGCTCTCTCATTTTTAAGGCACTATTTTTCATTCTGTTGCAAACGGCAAAAGAGCTTATTTCTACGCATGTTATTTGCGCCTCTCTGTCTCTCTGTGTCAGAAACTCAAAAAAATTTAGTACCTTATCCCAGTTGAAAAATTGCCGCTTACGGAAGCGCTGCCGCACTCTGACTTCTTCATCTTCTTAACAGGCCATAACAACCCGTTACCGGGTTACGGCCTGATGTATTTCTTTATTTTCTTTCCCTACGCACAACCCTTTTAAGGCCTGGGGTGGCTCTACTGGTCTCGATAGAATCCAGTGTCATTATAAGTCGCCTCATACGGCAAGCTTTGACATGCTGAGGTGGTATTCTGTAACCCGCTCACCACACACGCACTCTGACTTATAGTACATGTGCATAAATACGAATATTTTCTAAGTTTAAGTTTTCAGTTCCAGTCGGAAGTGTAGTGGATGTCTAGATTTACTCCCTATACTAGATGAGGGAGGTGTTTGCGCGTTCTACATAAATTCTAAATTGAATATTTTAAATGGTTTTTTCATTTATGTAATGTTACTGCTTGCAAATATTGAATTTCTCCAACCATGCCAATCTTAATGCCAAAGACATTCGATAATTCGAATCTAAAATGCAAATATATTGAATATTCTTCCAAATTGCGAAAGTTATAACTTATTACAAAGTTGTTAACATTTCCCTTTAAATCCTATTCTATACAGACTTACCTAATTTTACAGTAATTGAGCGCTTTTAAAGGTTATTCATAAGTTGCGAAAGTATGTAAGAGTAGAATATTCGTTAATTCGAGTTGTGTTCAAATCTATTTTTGCAGCATTTGTTTAAATTTGAATAGTTCACCTAAAATACTGAACAAAACGTTTACGTTAGCTTTTAGTGGCTGTTAAGTAAAAGCTTTTAAAGAGCGCCATCTAGCGTTTACATTTATTGACATGACACTTTGGCGCCATCTATTGCAAACTCATGCGTGACTGAATGTTTGCTGCCATATGCCATATGCCATACAACCGCTTTCGAGAAAAAAATGTTAGAATTCAACAAAAACAATAGGTGTGAAGAAGAAGAATGCGGTAATTAACAGGAGAGAAAGAGTGGGTTCCATCATCTTTGCTGCTTTGGTTCAAATGTGAAATTTCATCTATTTTTTGATTGTACGTATTCATTTCACGCGCTTATCGAAAATATGGGTCAAAATTTTTTTCATTGTGTGAAATTCTTTTGCTAGTGTAAGCCCCGTGACATAGGTCTATGGAAATCGGTTTTCAAGTCAGTTAAGTTACGCTCATTTTCACAAATTATAAAACCTCGTTGTAACTTCGGACTACAGATGCTCAGAACCAAGCTTAATACGCAAGTTATCGCCCTTGCAGAGGAAGCGCTGACAGCGTTCATGGGTTCTCTTTCACCATTAAATTTAATGCGCACGTCCATGCATCATATCACTTTAAATTGCAAATACTTAATTAAATCGTTAGTTTTTAATTACACGTTTGGTATGTGCAAAATTTGGCTAACAAAATAACTGCGCCTAAGCGAAAAGCTGCACAGTTCAGTGGCTCACGCGGACCCGGAACTACAGTATAAATCCAAACTTACAACCAAAATGCGTAATTGCCAAGATTTCGTTTTAGTCCTAAGTATTCTATTGTGCGTTGGCAGCTTTCCGCTGGCTTTGTCAGCTAGCAGTGACATTAATCTAGGCATCATCACGATTCCGGCGCCGGACAACATGTGCAGCTGTTCGCTCTCCTTGAGCTGCACTTGTTGCCAGAAAGTGACGGTAAATGCCATGAACATGACCAAGTCGCGTAAGTAGCGTAGACAAAAGTGTGTGTTTTTAATGTCGATTAATGTGATTTTCTTCAGTTTGCATGACCTTTAAGCTCAACATTTTGAGCAGCTCTGTGGATATCACAATCACTATGGATGACACTCAGTTATCGAAGTTTACGATCAGCGCCAAAACACCGCCCACTTACTGCTTGCCCATGCTATCGGTCACACCTTTGGCCATGTGCGTCAAGCTGCATGATGTCAAACTTATAGGTCTTACCGGCATGCAAGTCTGCGCCACTTTTTATAGCAGCGTTACCGGTAATCAAATCTTTGGCTATGAATTCCCTTGCATTCAGCTGACCACAAAGGGCATAAACTTGGTCTAAGCGCAGCAAAAAGGTTCAAATTCGTTTATTTCAAATGCATTAAAAAGATGAAATTTTCGTTTAGATTGTTTATTTTCGCTTCTCGTAGTAGATATCGAAGTTGCAGCAAGCCTTATATAAGTTATAGCGCAGAGTACTCTAGTATATAGTAAAACAGCTATGTACAAAAGTTGCAAGTATGTAGCAGCTTGTGGCTTAAGCCTAGAGACGATATATAGTTTGAGAAAGTTTTCATGTTGCATATATATATTATTTTTTTTTGAATATAGTTTAATAATATAGCTGTTGCTTTCAAAGAACATAAAATGCTAAGAACATAAGTTTAAAACAAAGATAAAATAAGTAAAACAAAAAATTAGTTATAATATAAGTTGGCAAGTCCTGTTAAGGAGTACGCCTATGTTACAATTAAGAGAGCACTAGACGCCGCAGTTGCGGAGAGCGCCTAGTTTTTAAACCCGTCATGCCTGAACCCCTTGAGGCGGACCTTGGTCACGCCTTCAAACACAATTTACAAAACTTACAACTGAAGATCACACAAAGGACTGCTAAACTTAAAGCTAAATATTGTTCTTATAATGCTCGAGTTTCTAGTTCAACAGCTTGAATCGCTTGGTTTTTTAGACGAGAGAGTTTTATCCTTATAGCTAGACTAACTACGGATGGTGCATGATTTCAGCAATGCTGCTGCGCAGCTCCAGTAACCGTTTACAGTTACGTTTCCAGTTCCAATTCTAGTACTTCCCGCCCCCGCTCAGTTATTACCCGACACATCGCTCACAATCGCCTTGCACATGACCATCCTGACTCCGGCTAGGAAGTCTGTTAGGTAACATCATGTGGGTCGTGGCGGTGCCGCTGCCTTCCGTACTGTGCTGCTAATGGCTGTCGTTCCAGGTGGCGGTGGGGGCGCACTGCGCATGCGTGGCACGGGCTTTACATCCGTCTGCAACTGTTGCAGCTGCTGCTGCTGCTTGGCCTTAACTGGTTCCTGCTGTTTGGGTATTGCTTTTGGTTGTGTCGTAATGACTTTTGGTATGGTGCCCAGACGCTTGGCTTGCATGGCCGCCTTTAATGTTGCCTGCGTCACTATATCAGTTTCGGTGCCTCCCTCCGAGGAGACCGAATCGTATGAAGAGGGTGAAGCTGAGTGACGTCTATTGCCCTCCTCATCTTCATCGTCCTCGTCTTCGTCGTCTTCATCATCATCGTCATCATCGTCCTGCTCCTCGATCATGGTACGAAACTCTTGTATAGAGTCATTTAGCACCCACAATTGTGATAGCAATGAGAGATCCAATTGACGCAGTCCATACTGCAATCAAGGGAGACAAAGAGAAGTAGGCGTTAGATTTATGGAGCTAGAGTGTTAGTCAAGCCTTAAATACAGTAAATTAATTGTACGTAGTCATATTACAACACTACATGGTTAACATGGTAACGTAAGTTTTTCCGGAACTTTGTAAGACAGTAGAGTATAAAATGTTTAAGTGCAGTTCGCCTTAAAAATCTAACTATGATTTGTCGAATATTTGAATCGGCACTAGCTTTGAAATTGCCTATGGGGCTACCTTATAAAGTTCTCCAACTAAGATACTGACATATCCAAGATACTATACTCTCCTGGAATTGAGTTCTTTTGGGGCAATTGGCGAGCTTTTCAGTTGTAGATAGGAGGGAAATCTATCTCCGTTGGAAGCGTTCGACCGTACAGATCACTTTTTGGGCTATTGTAAGTCCTTTGCTATGACTTTTGCAATGGAGTTGGGAGTGATCGCTCTGCTTTTTTTTCTACTCCAGTTTTTCACAACTGTATAAGCACAGCTCAACTATTAGTTTTACTCTAATAGATCTTTATAGCTGTTCCTATGACATTTGCCACCTAATACAGAGTCTCTATTCCAAAGACTAGTATGGGAAGGCGAATCTTTGTGGCCCAGTAATAAACCTTAATGAAAGTGGCAAAGATGATATTCCTCCCTTTCATACACGTTGTGTCTCTAGCAGGATCTATTAGCAGAATAATTGATCTTTCTGGTAACCGATGCCAAGAGACCCGAAGTTTGAGGAAAGATAACTTCATGTTGCAGCTAAAGATTTGTAACAACATTGAACTCATATATCTTCTCAACTTTCCGTGTTTTTCAAAAGGAGCTCAAACGGGTGGTCTGGGTTCTATTAACGTGGCAATAGCTAGGGTGATACCTGCTCTGCCTTGACCAAGTTGACGCACTAGGATGAGGTTCATCGTGGGGTCACCTGGTTAACTGCCCCAATTGCCTCCCTGTTTTAGAATAGTGAAGTGAGCTAGTGTGCGCTGTGAGGCCACACCTTTAAGAGGGTTGTGCGTAGGGCTTGGGGCCCACCACAGAAAACCCCAACGCCAATGAAATATGGAATAGATTACGAAGAAGGAGCTCAAAAAACCATTGCTTGCAAATTTGATTAGGAAAGGGATTTCCTTCCTGCGTATGCCCATATGCTCCTAATCTTTGAAATCTAAGGAGTTTAAGGACACCGTAAGTATATTTATTTGCAACAAAAAATAACTCATTATATAGAACCTTGGATCCTTTTCAAAGAAACCCAAGGTTTACACGATATACTAGTTAGTTACTTTGCTTAAGTTAAGGTGAAACCCCTATACAGGCAATATCAGCTCGTCTTTGTACAACATTGAGGTAGAGTTTCGCCTTCACACATCATGTATGCAGAATATTAAAACTTCGTTAAAACCAAAATTCGGCTTTCTTTTTAGTCTATTCATATTCATAATTCAGTGCGTCACAAGTTCTCGACAGGCACGTCATATCGCTTACTAACCCACCAACGCAAATTGCTAGACAACTTTCAAAAACCAAGGCAAGACCGCTTTTGACTTTATTATTGTTGCGGTTTATGTTGCTTATTGCCTTATTGCATTGATTGACAGCGCCACCCAACAAATTTAAACTGACGCTCAATATCCGCTGCTGGCCACACCCAGAGTTAGGCATAGAGTTCTTTCAAAGCCAGAGTAACCAAAAGAAACCAAACCGTATTAAACCGCAAATGAAGCGAAATCCAAAACAACGGTTTTTGCATTTCACTTAAGTTAGACGCCGCCACTCCAATAATGCAATGCAGTTTTCCCTGGCATCATTTATTTGAACTGACTGCCATCAATGGCGCTTGCATTTTGACATTTAACAGTTCAGCGACATTTGCAACTCTGGCAGACGGGGGGCGGAACTTTATGGCGCCTCAACATAAGCATAAAGCAGCCGCCATGTGTTCAACCGCAAAATGTGTGCATTAAGTAACTTGACAACACTTTTTGCGGCTTGTTTGATAGCAAACATTGCAAATAGCATTACAAGCCAGAAGAAACATTTGCCCAGAAAGCGAGAGAGACGAAACCGAGTCAACTCCTAACGTTCATGCACAACTCTATATATAGTTTATCCATATGGATATTGCCTTGGCCTGTTTCGAGCTGACAAAGCTTGTGGTCAAAATGAAAGTTGGCTGCTGTCGAGTAGGAAGGAAAAATCTCATTTGTCAATTAATATCGCCGCATAATATCTAGCTAGAGAGAGAAAAAAAAAAAGAAAAGAAAAGCAGCACAACTTTCTGTAGACGCGGCCAGCATTAACCAAATCCGCAGAAACTTACGCCCCTGCTACTAACTGGGCTGCTAATACGTTCCATGCAACGGCATCACCAATGGCGCCGCCGGCTTTGCCAATCTGATACGTGGCTTGGTTACCATCTTGCCGCCAAGCAGCTTCTTGCTCCCCCAACTGACTCTGACTCTTTGACTGACTCGCTGACTCTACGCTGCGTGAGTGAGCGCAATTTTATGGCAGCTTGGCAGCCTTGCAGCCGTGCAACGGTTAAGCAGCTGCCTCACTGCCCAGCTCAGCTGTCACTTAACATTTAATCCTTGCCAGAGCGTCGGCCATGATAGACACATCACTGACATTCTAGGTTGTTCAGTTATATGAGTGTTAGTGATGGACACGTGATGGTAACGAGAGTGTGAAAGGCGTGAGTGGCTTTAAAATAAAGTGATAGCTCCAAGTCGAATTCTTTTAGTGGATGACTTGTCAAATCTTAAGTGGAGCCAAAACCAAAATCAACTAATAAATTAGAGAAAATTAGCAGCTATAGAGTAGAGCTCATCAACGAAGAGAGACAATACAGTTAAAAAGTTTGAAGACTCTTCCTTATCTTCTAGACAGAAAACAAGAAACAAAATTGTTCATAATTTAATTTAAATTGTTTATATTTAGAATAAAAAAGCCGGTCAGATTTCTCATCGTGTCTCAACAATATTCGTACTCTAAAAAGATATCACAGGTTACATTTCAGAGCCAATTAAGATAAGTTTCGGTTTAACATGCTCTAAATTGTTAAAATTCTGAAGGATAGGGAGAAATAAAGAACGAAATTATGTGACAGATCTAAGAAAATGATTCTTTAAACTAGTCCAGAAATGATAACAATAGAGAATTTAACGATTAAACGCCCAAATCATTATGGACTTATTGTGTTCGGAGACGTGACAGATCTTGAATGTTTAAAAATTGGAAACGCATCATCTTTTTATCAATTTAGTTTTTAGATTACTCAAATATGACACCGCATTGAGGAAACATTTTAAAAATACTCGTTCTGTTCTTTGATATAGATTTACTTGCAGCATTTTAGCACATGAAATCCAGAGCAAAATTCTTGACACTTTTTCTAAGTGTTGTATTTTGAAGTTTTTGCATTATTCTTATCTATAATGTACTAGGGAGCTTGGCGCCCTGCTCGCTCCGCTCGTCAACCCCAGTGCCCCTCTCGATGTAAAGCATATTCTTCTTCCCGTTCCCCTTACCCCACCTCTCTACCTTCCTCGTTTTCTTCTTCTTCCTCTTCCTACTCCTGTTCTATTTACGTTTCACTCCGTCACCTTCTCGCTTCGCTCACAACCCGCTTGTCCCTCTCTAGATAATATTTCACAACATCTTTGTTTTCCCGATCCTATTTCGGTTTACCTTCCCGTTCCTATTGGTTGTCGTTGCCTGAATCTGTGAACATTTGGGCGGGGTGTAACAACATGTCTTATTTCAATAGCAATAAAGTGGACCAACCCGATTTAAACATCGAAATATCGGCCATATCGGACATATTTATATATATGTATATATATATATATGGATTGTATTGACACTCTTATGCTTGTTGTCTGTCAAAGTTTCATAGCATTTCGACATATGTATATGTATAAGCATCATCAGCCAGCTCGACTCGAGAAACCTACAATTCCACCGCTTGTTAGTGGTGAATAGTTTTGAAAGCATGAAGCTTATACAATTCATGTCCACCTCTAATAACTATAACAACTCACTTCAGCGATTGTTGCTCTACTAGGAACAATCTTAGGTTCAATAAGTGGTCCCAATATGAACACATTGCTTTAGCTCCGCTTTGATTAGCATACCAACTTGTATGCATTCTCAATCTTTTTCTCATTTTTTGTGTTACCTTGTTGCTTAATTTGCACTTTTTCACACACAATAGACAATACACTACTAACACACTTCAAGTACACCATAAACACACCCACACAAACACATCAAGAGTATGTTAATTAGCGCTTAATTGGCATTAGTAGACAAGTTGGCAGCTTTGGCTCGAAAAGTGCATAGCCAATCGATTTGCCTTGCCCACCCACACAACACATGAGACAAGATCCGACTTGTTTTCTCCTTAGAGAGCAAAGCCAACACTTGACTTGGCATAGATACATTTTCACACAATCTAAAACGAAAAACTAAATGTATGTGTATAAATTTATGCATATGCATTTTCCATATAGCACATTGTATGCTAAATTGCATTTCCGCATTGTTTTGCCCAAGAATACAAAGCCAGAAAGGCAAGAAAATCCAGTAAAGCAACAACAAAGTAAAGCAAAGAAAATTTAATGCACATTGAACAAGAGTCGCTGACAGCAATCAAGAAAAGACATGAACAGTTCACCGTGCCACAAATTGAATGGCAGCCATATTGAAATATTGAAGAAAGCAGCCATAATATTAGACGCGCTAAATCTGTTTGCGGAAGAAGAAAAACCTTTGCTAAAAGAACTTTGCGGCTTCGTGTAAATAAGCGGCGACCGCAGCAGCAACAAATTACAGACTAACAGTAAAGTAGAAGAAAATGTTGCACATACATTGCGTATCTGTAATATGCAGAAAGGCAAAGCAAACCGGTCGCTTTCTGGTCAATGACAGCCGCACAAAAAGTGCATGCAGCATTTAAGCAATCTTTAAAAGCAAAAAACCTTAGCATTTCATTTTGCTTAATCAAAGCAAATCAACTCTGTGCAACTGTGTGCGTGAGTATCTGCAACTTTATCTGCAGCTGTATCTGTGTCCGTAAAATACGCAAATTGCATCTCACTGAAGTTTTTTTTCGTACCCCTCCCAATCCCCCCGCTGCCACTTGGCTTGACTCGCAAATTTACATTAATGCGTTTTTAAACATTTCTTGTGATGTGACGTTGTTCTTGAGGTTACTCAGCCATTCAGGCATTTAGTCAGCAAAGCAGCTGCAACATTTCCAGCACGCGTTACCTTCAGCCCATGCTCAAGCGCCATGACAAGATGTTTGACTTCAAGCACACAAAAAAAAAGTCACGGGCCGCTTAAAGTGCGATAAAGTTGCAACTTGATTGTGGGCCAAGTGTAATCAGCGCTTGACTCTATCGATGTCTTTACGTAGAACTGACTTTTTATACCCTGAACCCATCATAGCATGGATTGTAGAATGGTAGGTTGCAACTGTAGCGAAAACGCGTGGCAAGCACAAGAGAGTATAAAACAATATGATTGGCAAAAAAAAAAGACTAATTCTTGCACCGCACTCACTAGAACTATCACATACGCTTGGGTTCCATCTCACCTTGAGAACACTCAAGCTGTATATGTACTGGCTAAGAGCGAAATAATCATATAAATCTTGTTCTTCTCCTTAACTGGCCATAACAACCCGTTATCGGGTTACGGCCTGATGTAAATACATTCTTTCATTGGAATTGTGGTTTTACGTGGTGGGCCCCAAAACCCTATGCACAACCCTTTTAAGGCCTGGTGTAGGTCAACTGGTGTCGAAAGAACCCAGCGCATTGTTAGTCGCCTCATATGACAAGCTTTGACCTGCTGAGGTGGCATTCTCTAACCCGCTCACTGCACGGGGTATAATTCATTCTCAGTTTGAAAGCACAAAGAGCCAAATCTGCTCTATTTTTGATATCCGTCAGAAAGAACAATATGCTCATAAGGATGGACGGAATTGTATGGAAGTAATTTAACCTGCCTCGGCTACCCCCTAACGTGAAAGTAGTCTCAATTCTAAGTAAAAAAGCACTTGTAACCATACCTCTACCTTTAACTTTAGTTCGCCATTTTCATTGATTTTTCTTAAGCAAATCATCAACCCAAGGATTTTTGGTTACGAGCATTGCGAATCGCACCTCCATTTTTTTTTTCTCCAACACCATATGTTGCCAGTTTTAGGAACTAACGGCAACTTTTTTTCATTCTAACCATACAAAACAACAATCACTATAATGCCGAGTTTGGAAATGTTCAATCAAAAGTTGAATGTAGACAGATGGTTCCATAAGGGAGTTACCACGATAGTTTGGGAAATTGGTACACCCTAACGATCATACAATGCTTCGATGATGACGAACCAGTAACAACTTCACCTTAGAATTCTAAGTTTGAAAGCACTGATCTAACATATATAGAGCTGAAGTAATAGATAAGCAGAAGTTCATTCGCTTTAGTTTCTTCACACACTTAAGCAGAGTTTTCGAATTCTTTGTGAACTTTTAATATACCAAATGAGCAAAAGTGTATTTATTTTGACATACTTTCTCCATTAGACGGTCATAAACAGAAATTATAGAACTAAAATTCTACAACACCATAAAAACATAGAAACATTTTCTGGCTTAATAACCTTCTCCCACTGGAAGTTACACGACAATTGCAAAAATACCTTGAAAACAACATAACACAATGCTAACAATCGATTACTATACAAAAGTCTGTTATCGGCTAGCAATTGTCGTGCAGCTTCCAGTGAGTGAAACGTATTACATTTTAGATCTACCAAAGTCAAAGTGAAGTAAAACCACTTCTGTCAAACAATAACAAGTAGATTTGTGTGTCTAGGACAGGGTGAACTAAAGCCTATAAAGCTACCAAACATTATCAAATAGATTTCATCTAATAAGAACTTGAGGTCCTCTAGTAGAGAATAAGAGACCCATTATAACTAAGATATGTCAAAAAGGTTATTTGCAAAAAATAAAAATGTCACTAATAATAAAATGTTATACAAATAAAGCCAAAAATGGCAAAAGGCTACTGTGAGAGAGGGCCGCATCCATGGCGATTGGCGAGCGAAACCAGTAGGGAGAGTTTTGTAAGCGAAGCTTCGGGCTTGGGAACTCAAGCGACACGCCCCCCCAATTTCGGGCGCATCCAATACACAATCAAAACATTCCATACAAAGAGGCTGAACGTGTTGGAGTGGAATCCTGGACCGTTAGGAAATTCACAATTTTTGTTGAAAAGCGACCACTTTCAGCACAGCGTACGTGTGCGGCTGCTTTTGTTGCTGTCTCTGTCAGACCGACTCACTCGTAGGCGAAATTAAGAAAGAGCAAAAAAACGCACTGTGCTGAAAGCGGTCGCTTTTCGGTAACTCGACTCTATGTAACGACCAAGGATTCCACTTTATTTAATTTCATGGGAACATTCAATATTTTCGATAGTGAAAAAACGTTATTAGTGGACCACAAAGTACGAAATTGTATGCCTCGATAGTACTATCGATAGCTTTGCAGCTCTACATACCATGACAGTATGACATACCTTAACAAAACTTATAAGTCATTAGCCTTTCCTGTTCTTAGCTTTAGCGCCATATCAACGGATGAAGTAATGCTGATATAATGACCATAAACGTTTTCGACACTCATATTAAGCCCCATCACATTAACGATAACAAATATGACCAGCAGATCGTAGCCAATGTGTTTTAAAGCCGTAATTTCCGCACTTTAACATTCCAGCCGGTCTTAATCACTAAATAGACCTAAAAATAGGTATTTAACGCCAACATAAGGGCTTTCCACTTAAATAAGTTAAAAGCTGAGCAAGCCATAAACCCTAACTGCTAACGAGCAATCAATAATGGCTAAAATTTAATTAGCCAATATAATGGAAGGCAAGAATGCATTAGAAATATATTTATATATACTAAAACATCCATATATTTATGCATACAAATATAAATGCGCCAAAGAAACCTTAAAAGTGTGTTTTTTTTTTAACGCATAGAGGACGCTGGTGGTGGCAATAAACGGCAATGACACGCGGCCAGTGGCACACGTTGCAAATGCCACCGTTGCAGCAGCGGATTGCAGACTACGACGACGACGACGACGACGACGCGTTGCAGCTGGCGAAGCTGCAGCAGCAGCAGCAGTAGAGGATTTCATGCCGCGTTGTATGCTGCATACTTACATATATTATGCATGCACAAGGCATCTTGTATTTTTAGCATTAGCCCTTTGGCCGCCTCTTAGCCCGTCGTCAGAGACGTCTGAGTCTGCATCTTAGCCAGGCTGGCAGCAGCCGCAGCCGCAGCGGCAGCACATCAAACATTTGTGCGTTGAAGCGTGAACTCTTGCAACCGCGCAGCAACTAAAGTTCCAGAGAACGTTGCAAATGCGGAAGCGCCTCCCTAGAGATGAAATGCTTGCGCCTTTGTGGCCCATTGTCAGTGCAATCGTCTGCTTCTTACTTTTTGTTGTCGTCTTTGTTTGGGCTACTTTTTTTTTGGTTTTGTTGTTTTTGTAACTTAATTTAGCAGCTTTGTCGATTTTGACACTTGCGGCACAGCAAAAACACCGTGACAACAGCAACAACAATAAGTTTTAAAAAAAGAAAATCTTTTTTTTGCTATGCATTTGCATTACAACTTAACGCTAGCGCCTTTTAAACTTTAGCGCCAACAGACACACTCACACACACTTACACTCACTCACTCACACACACACACTCATTTACACATGTATACATAAATCGTCTGCGCTTTGAGCCACATAACAAAAGCAGCAACAACAAAGGCGTCACTTTTGGACGGCAACAGAATATTGTCGCCAGCCAGCTTTGGAATTTTTGCACTTGTGTTTCTTATTTTTACTTTTTACACATAAAGCACAGTGAGCACTGGCAAATGACAACTTTTTAAAGCTAAACTCGTGCCTAACCTTTCAAAAAATCGATTTAAAACTCAAAATAAGCAAATATCGTTAAAACCACAATTAACCTTATACAAAAATTTGCAAGAAAAAATATGTTGGTCAAATTCTAAAATGTTTCAGAGACTAGAACAGTAGATTATGCGATAATGCAGAACAGTTGTTGCATATAACCAGTTACCGGGTTACGGCCTCATGTATTTCTTTCGTTGGAGTTGTGGTTTTACGTGGTGGGTCCCGAACCATACGCACAACACTTTAAAGGTCTGATAGGTCTGCGATAATCAGATATATGCAAAAATATTTCAAATAAGCGCTAATCTTTGATATATAAGATATCGCTTAGGGGCCGCTCATAAAATATTGAAGGTTTCTAACCCCCCTGCCCCCCTTGTCACTAATAGTCATCTCCCTTATGTGACGTCACAAATCGTATAGCCAAAAAATCAAATCAGCTTTGCGCTGTACTAGGAACTTGGAATGAAATCATTGCAGATAGGATGCAGAGAGTATATGCTGCTGTTATAAAAGCGAAAGCAGGGTATTTTGAAGTTAAAAGTTTTAAAAAGATCGGTATGTATGAATTTGAAATGAAAAGAAAAGAAAACAGTGAAATTTTATATTATGAAGATTTTATTAAATTTTATCAACATTTTAATTGTAACGCCACGTTTTCGGGAAACCCCCCGATCCTCACAAAAAGTCACAAATTTATTAAAAACATATCCCCCGCCCCCTGCCCTCTTCAATGTGAGGACCTCAATATAAGCAGTCGCTTATGTGCAATGGCGAATATGTTATTTCACATAAGTGATAATTGGATATATGCAAACTAATTTATATAAGCCATAATCGGTTGCCAGTTTGTTTTCAAATTAAATTCACACGATGCATTATCGTGAAATTACTTTTTTCTATAATGGCGCCAAACAAAGTTTGCATGACCGATTGCATACATGCAATAATTACAACAAAGAGATTTTCATACAAACGACTATTTTTATATGAATATTACCAACAAAATGCACAGAAACTAATGTTAGTTGCATAAATGCAATAATTACACATGAACGATTAGTCATATAAGCGATATGTACTGTATTTATTTTACGATTAGCTACTAACTTATAAAAGTTATAAAAAAGATGTTTTAGTATATTTTCTTTTTATTACAGAAAACAATAATCTAATCTAATCTAATCATTTTCTACAACTCGAAACCCCTGAAACGGAAATTTTTTTATAGTTATGAATTAAAAATATATATATTTTAGAAAAATAACATTTTGCAGTTTCCGGCCTAAAAAACTGCAAATGTTCTCTATCCAAAAGGTTATTTAAAAAGAACAAACCCGTTGTAATAACTAAACATATCATCAGTGCTCGAGGAGTGAACAATGTTATTCTACCGCATTTACAAACCAGAGATTAAATATCTACTGAGTAACTTCAGCATTACAATGAGCATGGACAACCCTACATTATATGCAAGCTATGATAAGGCACAACATAGTTAAGGTGCACTGACGCGTTCTTTACAAATCAAGGGACCCCGATTTATAGTCAACAGGCAACTGACTCAATCTTTGGGCAGCGTCTTCCATGCTGAAGTTTGTTTTGAGAAATTACCAGAATAGGGGACTAACAATTCTAAGCTCGTTCGTGAAACTCGCACTCCGATGGGTTCCTGCTCACGAATGAACAACATTGTTCTGCGCCTTAAACCCTTTGAAGTGATCACTGCCATTATATGGCATTGGAAGACACACAGTAAAGTCAATACTTAGTGGAGAGAGGAAAGCTTGATACGAACTACAGACTGTATCCGTGCTTCAGACCAAACAGTTCCTCTAAATTCAAGAAAATCTCGGAAATGAGCCTGCTTATTGGACACTGTAGACAGAAAGGACACTGGAGTAAGATGGGCATTGCCAGCTAAATCAATTGTCAGGTTTGTGAACTTGACGATCAATCGCCGCGTCTTACACTCATTGAGTGTGATGCCCTGCGGATAAGTAGGATGTGCTTCCTAGGCGGGAATAGAAGCGCAATTTGGCTGAAACCATTACAGATAAAAAGGTTTATCTCAGCGATAGAACAGTCAGATTAGCTTAAGGCGTAGTAGGAAGCACAATAGTTACCAAGTGTCGCGGTGTACTACTACCCAATAACATTATTATTATGGATTCTATGGTTGAGTACAATCGAAAGCAGTACTTTTGGATGAAATTCTATAGGTAAGCCCCGTCTCGTACCATAAACTTAGTTTAGTGGTCTACTTGAACGGTTACTTATGAACCTATAACCAAGTGTAGCGAAACATTTAAGGACTTCAAAGACGCTAAAAAAGAGCCCATATCTGCGTTTCCCATAAAAGTCAAATTTCAAATTACATATATCGGTACTTTACACCTCGTCAGTTTAGAACTAACCAGGAGCAACGTTCAAGTTATCACTGTGCTTACATAATTCTAAATTTGTATGGCAAATGAATATGTGCTTATTTATTGCTTTTCTTTTTTGGATTTTATTTCATTTTATTTAACTCAATTTGGTTTTATATTATTTGCAGCAATTCATTCATATGCGGCATGTGCCGCATTCTAAGTTTGACTCCGGGCCACAGCACTCCTTGCTGAACACGTACTTCTCATATACACGACTCTTAAAGACGGGCAAACTGATAAAATGTCACACACACTCACGTAGCCGTGTTTATCTAACGGTGTCATTAATTTACATATTGCTGCGCAAAGGCGACGCATTGGAATGGCAGGTGAAGGTCCACTTTATTAAGGTGACATGATTTACATACACGGAGCTACATATATATAAATAATTAAGAGTTAGCAGCAGTTTGAAGCTTCCTGCTCAAGTATAAGCGACCCTTTTGAACATGATATGCATCATGCACTCTGTGCTCATAGTTGGCCCAAATATTTGGCTAAAATACGCAATACGCTTACACACATATTTCGCAATCTACTCAAAAGCCGGAAAATTGTTTGGCAACATTCCAAAGCTGACTTGTGACTGCTTCTTCAGCAGCGTGTGAGCCTTTGGCCGGGAAAATCACACACACACACGCATGAGTGACGAGTTTTTCACTATGAAAACTGGCCAAGCCAGTGGGCCACAGTAGCCGTAAAGTAAAAAGCAAACCAAATACGACCATAAATAAAATTGCTTGGACAGCTATTTGGCTTGCACAGCAGCAGAGTCGCCTGCAATGCGAATTATGCAACAAATGTTGCCCCACTGATTGATAAGCCAAGTAAACAAACAACAAACTACATACAAACAATGCTTTAATAAACAAAAACAAAATAAAAAATCTGTAAAAATAAAATAGTTAAATAGAAGAATAAAATAGCAGCATTTTTATGAGCAGTTCTGCTTAGAGCAAGTTACAATTTCTTCTCGGTTTATGCTCATAAAAGTCGGACATGCTGCGCCACAATGTGGCAAGTGCTGAAATCTGGCAACGTGCTGCAAGCGTTCTTCGAGAGTAAAGCTAATGTTTCAACAGATAAGTCACATGCAACAGAATATAAGTAGTTACATATGTCGAGACTATAAGAAATCTAAAAAAAAAACCCTAACTTTGGTTCTAGATGTCAGATTTTTATGAAAGCTATATCGCTGCAAAAGCCTGGACGATGTCTACATTTCCGACTGATGTGTTATTTACCTCGGGATTCATATTTTACTAGCGAAGAATCATAGAAAGGAAGTGGACCCAAGGTATGAGACTTCTGCCGGCTCAAGGCACTAAATTTTTGTAGTATCCGACACAGAGAGAAAAAGTGTTGCAAATAACATGCGTCAACACAACATCGGTCATTGACGTTTGCAAGTTGCAACAGCATGAAAAAAAGTGCCCTAAAAATGAGAGAGCGTTGGCAGATGGCTCGTACCTTAGTTCGACCCAGCTTAGTATAGATACATGAATAAATGGAATCGGGAAGTATAGATTAAAAGCTTTGAGCCACGCCAGGCACGCAGGCAGCTCCGACTGTAGAGCCAAGCCCAAGAGACTAAAAGGGTAATCGAAATGAATTCTGTATATATGTGCTTGATTAAAAATTACCATGTTTTGGAGCTTGTTAACTTATGTGTTTCTAATGATCGACCGAAAAAGTAAACTAATTATAATACTAATATTAAAAAATATTGCTATAAACCAGGAAACCTTGTTGTGTGAAAGACAGGCCAATTGCGAAAGAACTGTTAGGACCTTATAAATGTGACTACAGGCCTGGTAAGTCCACCATTGCCCATATACACACTTTATTCAAAATCCCAGAAAATAACGTAGAATAACCAATCAACAGATAGCATTACTTTGTCGATTATAAAGCAGCATTTGATAGCCCGTTAAGGGTTCTCGTATATGCCACACTGTCTGAGTTTGGAATCCCCGCAAAGTTGGTGCGACTATGCAGAATGACGTTGAGCAACACATGCAACTCCGATTGATTTTGATACCGAGTAAGGCTTCCGACAAGGTGATGCCGTCTCCTGCGATCTCTTCAACCTTTTAATGGACAATGTGTTGCGAAAGGCCGAAGTGAATCGGAACGGGACTGTTTTCTATAAGGGTGTCCAGTTTCTTGCATACGCAGAGTAGAGAGACATAGCGGTTGGATTCTCAGATTGATGTTGAAAACTATACTTTTGATGTTGTCAAGGATTTCGTCAACCTTGGCACTATCGTCACAATGAATAACGATGTCAGCATGGAGATCGAGCGGAGAACCCCTCTTGCCAATAGATGCTGCTTTAGTCTCAGTAAGCAAATGAGTAGACCACTCCCGCCAGACGAAACTAACTCTCTATAAGAGAGCTCATATTTCCCATTTTGCTTTTTGGCGCTGAAGCATGGATGATGGATGACGCAGTCTGATGGAAATACCCTTGGAGTGTTTGAACGGGTAGTACTCCGTAAGATCTCTGGCCCTCTACGCGACGATTCCAGATTCGGATTCTACGCGGAATATTACTTCTGAACTGAACCTTAGCTTTTCTACAACTGACATAACCCCGGTATTTATAGACCTGGCCACTGGCTGATTATGATTATGGGATCATTTTTACAGTGGGGTCACAAATATTCTTATCGAATTGATAAACTGTGAAATAAATCTGCTTATCTGTATATAAATGATGACTTTTAAAGAATGATAGATGCAAATTTTTTCGAAAAGCTAACCGGATGAAAATGTTCACATACTTGTGTTCGGCTCTACTGAAAAACGCGTAAATAGCCTTGTAGTCATGAGAACTGAACATTTTCTTTGTTATTTGTTTATTTAAAGAAAACTCGCGTGAAGAAAAATATTAAAATAAAAGAAAAAAGAAAAGTAAAGGCAAAGCGCAACATATTTGTCACTTTGTGATTTATCTTATGTTGTAGTTCAGGTATGCTTTTTTTTCCCAGCCGCGGGCCTAAATGCAATGGCAAATTTTCATTGCAAAATATTGCTAAACTGATTTCTGTTTGCCATGCCATGCCCCATGCCCCATGCTACATGCCGCTTACCATATAAAAGGCGAACTGCTCTTTCCCCCCTCTGCCGAACACTCTTTCACACTGCTTCTCTATCGCCCAAAGGCAAATTAAGAGTTCCGCTGTGTGTATGTTAATTTATGCGAGTCAGTGTAAGCCTGCATCGTATGTTATGTTTGTTGTAGCATTTACTGTAGCTTTTCTTCATGTTGTTGTTGTTGTTGTTATAGATGTTGCCTGCCCCCATTTGGCTTTTGCCATTTTCTAATTGCACAAAACGCGCCCCAGAAGCGCAAGCCATGTGCATGGCCCCTTGGCGCACGACCCAAAGCAAAGACAATCGCAATTTGGCATCGCGATCATCGACTGAGGAGCGACTGAGGAGCGACTGCAACTGCTGCGTCGACTGCAACGATAACTCCAACTGCTCATTGAATGTGCGCTAATTTTGTAATTTGTGTGCAACTGTCAACGCAACTGTCGACAGAGGCGTTGGCATCGGCAGCGGCATCGGCAGCGGCAGCGACAGAGACTGCGGGCGGCGAACTTTCACTTGCAGTAGGCGACACACATCGTAGTACGTAAGTGAGCATTATAGCCACTATTACTTTGTGGCCAAAATCGCAAAATCGCAAAATCAACAACAATAATTTATCTGCATTGCTTTAGCTTTATTTTTATTACCGCAGCTCACAGCGTCTTCGGCTGCAGTAGCCTGAAGTTGGAATCGGTCTCTAGACGCTGGGTAAGCGGAGGAGTTGCATTTCACCCACTGTGAGCATTACCTAGTTTGCATGTCATGATGCTGTTTATTTTGGCCATTTGTGTGATACCGTCATACGGCAAGGCTGCTGTACATTTTTCTACTCTTCAAGCGTTTAACTTTGGAACTATTAAGTAAGTATATAATAAGATTGAAGCGCTGAATAAATTTCAGAGCTTATTATGTTTGAAACCCTTAGATGTTGCTACATTCCTATTTCCGAAATATATAAGGGTTTGTGCAACGCATTTCGCTCTGAGAAAACGTTTGTCTGTTTGTATGCGTTTCCAGATACATTCGGTTGCTCATAAGGGATAGTTCATAAATGACGTCATCAAATTCTGAGTTCACAATCTTTAATAACATATTCATTGTGATACCGTAAGATCTTAGAGAGATCCCTACCTGTTCCAACGCAGGCGAAACCCGAAGTATCGAATGCAGATATAAAATGTGCTATCCGCTTAGACATAATTACTGACTTATCTAAGTTAGTATTGAGAAATTAACTGTCCAGATGCTTAAACCTACGTTTACAGTGAGGTGGGCATGAACAGAAGAGGTGCTTCTACCTCTGCCTCATTCCCACAGCTCCAGCAAACGTCCTTGAAAGGGGCAAAAAGTCTAGCAGCATGGGCACCAACTAAACAATGTTCCGTAATGGCACGCACGATACCGCAGCACCTCTTCCGATTAAGGGAACAAAGCTCAGGTTGATGATTGATTTCGGGCCAAGTTTGTTTAGCAATACGACTGTTTGTCACACTAAACCATTTTTGATTAACTTCGAGTTCACAAAAGTGTTTAATAACATGGAAAAAATAAATATTTATAAAAGACTAGATATATAAAAATAGTTTATTTGCACATAAAAATGGTTATTTACATAAATGTGCATATTAAAAAGGGTTATTTGCAGCATTGATTAACTTATATTTAAAAAAGACGGCAAGATATTGATAAATAATTTGTTTTCATCCAAAACATTTGATACAATTGAAGATTATTTGGCAGACGTTAATTTCAATGCATAGTTTTGCATAGCTGTTCAAATTGATGCAACTTATTTTAAGTCATACAAAAAGCAACTAACTTCTGACTCAATATGAAAGAGTTGTTTATTTGGTTAAATAAAGGTTTAAAAATGTTTAGTCTATACCAATAGCACGCATTCTTTTCCACAATAACGATAACCTTTTAGCAATTGAAAAAATCCTTATTAGTTAAAAGTGAGAGCGATTTATGAAAAAAGGTGATTTGCATAAAAATAATAAAAAGTTCTCTACAATTGAAAAAAGAAAGAAACGTAGTTATGAATTTACTATGCTTAGAGCATTTTAACTTCGACGTATCGAAATTAACTTTCCAATATCTTTTAACCAACCGTTGATGACGCTATCAATTCAATGATTGCTTTTTATGAGTACTTATCAACAAAATGAGATGTTATTTTATGGCACATTTAAACTCCAACTACAAGCCATAAATCAAGCCACGCCTTTGGAACTTGTTTTATATTTCGTTAGCTCGGAGTTCTTAGTTATAAATCTAGCGAAATGTGCTTAACGTTTTAAAACTACATTCAATAGCCGTAAATGAATTCCCGCCAAGTTCTTGAAAGCAAATTTCATTGTATGAGGTTGCTACGGTTACCATAATCTTAAATATCTTTAAACTAGATAAGCTTTCAAATCGCCTAATTAAACTGAAGCCGGTTTTGGTAGAATTGCAGCAATGTAGCAACAAATGTGGTCCATGAAACCGTTTTTTATTTTTATATAACATATTTTATATTAATTTTATAGCTTCAAGGTGATTTTTGTCAGATTTGCAAACATCATTTTATAAAAGTTTACTATGCAGCAATTCCACTTTTGTAGTTTCTTTGAAGAGATACTAGTGGCTAGGTTTCCTACTGGCCATTGAGCTTAAATACCTTACGCCAAATTTAGTGCTACAATTACGCCTATCAAAGAAATATCAAAAAATTTAAATTCCATTGTTCAAGAACAACTGCTAAATGCAATTTTCCACTATTTAGCCTTCGACTAGTCGAAAAATTCCGTAAATAGCTAATTGTATGCCTCTAAAGTACAAATGTTTTGTGGCAAATGACAAGGTCTATTCGCTCATTAAACAATATCAATTACACCCAACCCACAAAGGTCAAATTGACTATTGAATCTTGAAAGAAAAGAAACAACTGACATTTTGGCAAAAGCCTAAAATCAATGGAAAACAAAGTAAATACAAAAATGCGTTGTTAAATCAAACAATCAAATAAAGTAAAATAACATTTAGAGAAATATCTTTTGGTATGATCAAAGCGAAAACAAATCACAGCAGGTAGTTGCTCTATGGGTCATATTGGCCATATTTGGCTTTGAATGCTCAAAGTGCGATAAAGCCAAATAGATAACTATAAATATGAAATAACTGGCTTTTGACTTGTGATCGAACTTAAACATTTCTTAAGCCACTTGTTTTTATTGTATCGCTCCGTCGATGCGGAAATACATAAATGCGGAAAAAAATATATGATCACAAGCTCCGTAAGCCGTAAGTATTTTGCCTAATCCAGATCGTCTGGCTCCAGAGGATCTCTTACGGTAAGAGTCTTACCTATCACTAATATATATAAAAATCATAATCCATTTACTTATAAACATGCCCAGCTTTCTGATAAAATAGTACACTGATTACACATGCAACAAATGTGGTCTCAATTAAAGACCTATGGACGAAATATACCTTTTCCGATAAATTTTGGGTCGCTGATTTCGAATCCAGAAACCATTTAGGATTTTCTAGCATCTAGCTGTTTCTAAAATTCGGCATTTAGAAAGATACGAGGTCAGCAAATCTCATATTACTTGACAAGCTTACTATCGATAGAGATAAACTACAACTCGAATTGAAGGAAATTTAGTATAAAATCAATAACTCCCAGACGGCTTGGGTCTAACTTGATTCGATGAATCAAGCAATGAACTCAAAACTTATTTCGAAAATCAATAATTCTTTTTTTTATTCAAAAAATTTTGGATTGTTGCATTTTTCGATATTCGCAAATAATTTCGCCACTTCGATACCTTTTTTGCTCATATTGATCTTATAAATGTTCGCAAAGAATCTATTTATCGAATCCAAAAAAAAACCATTAGAAAATGTTTATAGTTTAATTTACCGAAAAGGTATTTCTTAGACATAGGTTTTTTTGTTGCATAGTGTTTCCATCCAAATTCCAAGATATACTAATAAGCCTAAACTTAATCAATGGTATGTCATAATCGTCTTTGACAATCGAGTTAAATAATCTCAACAGAGGGAATATATATTAAAGATGTTTTGTAAAATAATTAAACAACTCAATCGTAAAGTAAGTTAATTCCATTTCCAACTATGTTGCTCTAGATACCGATTAAGTTCGAATCAATTTCGAAATGCAATTGGAATTTTTTCATATTGTTGCTCTTTTAAATAAATCTCCAAAGCAAAAGCAAAGTAAGTATATAATTTAGCGAACAAATTTTCTCAAACTATTAGAAAACTAGCTAAATTCCTTGGAACCAAAAGATTCCAACTCTAGTAAATGGTATGTAGAATAGTACTAGATTAGCAGTTAATGCATTCCATTGGCAGAACTTAACATGAAATGTGCTACTTAATGCACTGCAAATGAAACTCATCTTTATTTTCTATTATATTATGGGCTTTCACACTCAGCTGAACAGACAAACAAAAACACGCACATTCACGCAAGAAGTTGGCCAAGTTGTGTGGCATTAACTTGTGGCATGTTTCCTGGCCAAGTTAATTAGCGAAGACGACATCAAGACCGCTGAACAGCTCAACGACACCCGCTCATTCGCTCAATGTTGCCATGATTAACGAAATTATTGAGTGTAAAATTATGTAAGTAAGCAAAACAATTAAGCGACAATTGCAGCCGCATTTCTAAGCAATTTTCAAAGCACTTTCGCTTTCACTCTTGTCAACACGCCGCGAACACTTTAAACGCTTCCTGTGTGAAAAGTCAGCGGAAAGAATGTGATGTGGAAATTCTTCTTGATTTTACAATACAAAGAAAAACAAAATGGCCGCTCCCCGCTGACGTGTCTTCAGTGTCTTTGTCATCATCACCTTTGTCTAATTTTGTTGCCAATTAAGTTGCCTGTTGCCTGTTGAGTTTCGCGCGCTACCCTAAGCACAATTCCTCATTCTCCAAAGGGCATTTACATTAATGTGGTTTTATTTTTAGCTCTCAGTTTGCACATTTTTCACCATAAACTTCTATGGTTTATTTTTGCAGGTGCCAGCAGCAGGCGCGGCACAGTCCCAGAGTTGCCACAGTTGCCACAGTATATGGTCGCATGGCTGCCCGAAGCCAACGAAGCGTCAATTGCAGTGGCAGCGGCGCAACCGCGTACAGATCATTAGTGTAACCCCATGACAGACTCACGGCAACTGCGCAAAAACAACAGCAACAAAAAGAGTGGCCAAGTCAATTCACAAACAAGCAACAACCAACAACCAACATCCAACATCAGCAGAGCCCCATCAACCAAACAGCTGCGCCCAATGTCAGTGGCATAAACTACTCCAGTACAAAAACCAAGTTGAAATTCATTTGGCTATTAATTATGCATGCCATTGGCTCAGCTCACACGCTCACCTGGAGAACTATAGCCAAAATCGGGATTTGGTTATAGTTATAGTTTTTTTTATGCTACTGACATTGGTTCCATTCCGCTGATTTTGCATAATATAAGCTGGATTATGACGTTGTACAACACGAAAAAGCTATTGTACTCAGTTTGTGGCATATTTTTAATTATAAATAGTTGCTGCAGAGGAAGCACAGGAGACAGCTAAAGTTCTGGTTGGCTGTTCGAAGAAAAGGAGTTTGTCACACCAAAGTCTAGATACTCTTAGGTAGCTTCAGCTATGAGATGAAATGGTTTTTGGGTCCATAAGTATAACTAGTAACAGAACCGCTGTGTTATGCCTTTGATCTGGTACTCGCTTTGACTTTTGGTTTGTTTCGCTACATAATCAAATGTTGCTCAAAAGATTCATAAAAGTTCAATCTCTTATAACTTTTATGTTACTTTTGGCTTGATATTCCAAATGTTCAAACGGTTTGCGGCTCCAACTAAAATTTTCTTCTTAACAGGCCGTAACAACCCGTTACCGGGTTACGGCCTGATGTATTTCTTTCATTGGAATTGGAGTTTTACATGGTGGGTCCCAAACCCTACGCACAACCCTTTTAAGGCTTGGGGATGCTTTACTGCTCTCGCAAGTGTCAAAATAAGTCGCCCCGTACGACAAGCTTTAACCTGCAGAGGTAGTATTCTCTAACCCGCTCAACTCAAATAAGTTTGGAAAATCTAGAACTCTGAACTCCAAGTCCAAGAAACATCGCCCAGTTTGACTTTACTTTTGGAACTTATGATAACAAAGATGCTACTGAACTGCTCCAATAGATAGAAGACTTGTAAAATGTAGGCAAAGAATTACAGTTGAAGAGCTCGAAAAAAATTCCCTTGAAATTTACTAAAAACAACGAATTGTTTTCATTCTTACAGTGAAAACGCATTATAAGAGATTAGGCCATGTTGCAATTGGAGTAAAGAATATATATGTACTTAACTGTAACGAAAGGACATTTCATGTAGGGAAATTAAAAGTTTGGGACGGTTTATAGCCTGTCGGAATTATTGCTCCTTACCTCTTGGTGAATAAAAACTTCAATTTTGACTCTTACGAAAATGTTTAACGCAATCGAAAAATCATATTCTAACGAATATTCTAACGAAATTTCATTTTATCAAAATGATTGGACTTAGGAATCTTAGCTCCTAACCTGCAAGGCTTGACAAAGAGATACAAAAAAAGTGAACTTGGAAATTCATCTTAAATAAACAGTTGGTAACCAACTCAGGCTTTCCCGCACGTTTCTCAAAACAACCGAAAATAGCTGAGAGAAATTTAGACAAAAAAAAAAAAAATCGAAAATTATTTACTCTTATTATTTCACTGGCGACCCAACTATAGCGACTAGAGTAGTCAAAATCAATAGGAAACCCTTTGAAGATATGCCCAACACAAAAACATCGCTAAATTGCCGGAAAAGTTGTCAGAGTGCTTAAATAGTCGAAAAACATAAAATTAGAGATATTAATTTTTTGGCCAATCGCAATACTTTTTTGCGGAAAAGTTATAAAGTTAAAAAATTATAAAAAATAAAAAAAAAAAGATGAATTTTCAAAAAGTGCGAATTTTGAAAATAACATGGTACTATTTCATATTCGACTAATATATTCCAGAAATATATGTAGCAAAGTGACATCTGTCAAAAGATAAGTGCATAAGTTCTAGCTTTCACATTTCATAGATAAGTTAACCTGCTTTTGCCGAATCGAAGAAGCTCATAACTTCTGTAGGCTGCAAGAACTTTAGCTAAATTAGGCTACACTCGGCAAGAGTATTGAAAACCCATTTCAGTCTGCTCGCAAGTTCATTAAACTAACCATAAAGTAAGTTAATATAAAGAGTTATAAAGCATTACGCAAATCCCCGTACATGACTATCTAACTACATATCCTATGAAGGCATTTCAAGTTGGCAAAACGAATTAAAAGACGCTTTCAGATTACATGCAACGAATTGGCAGCATCATTAACAGCTGACAGTATGACTTGGCCAAATGAAAAGTTAAGTCTGGCAGCACCAAGAGTCCAAAGCAAACCATGCCAAGAGCTTGTGCCAAATTCGCCGCAAGTGAAACACGTGAGTGAGAAAAATGGGAGACTACTGCGGCATCGCTCCCAACTTAACTTGGCCAAGAGAAAATCATTTGCTGTGGTTTTTTATGTATTTGTTGTTACGCTAAGAAAAAAAAAATGGAAAGAAAGAACACGCCGCACTCAAGGCCGTTGTATGAAAGCCATAAACTCATTTCATGCCTTGATGCATTTCTCACACTGCAGCAAGTCGAGTGTTGGCCATAGTTGCTCGGTTGGCCAAAGCTTTGTGTTAATATACTTACAGCTGTTTCTGCTGTCTTTTGCTTTTTTGTTTTTGTTGCATTCATAAATTTAATTTGTGGCCATAACCGAAGACGCATTGCACAAAAAAGGCAAAACTATATAAATTAGTTGGCTTACTATCTGGGCCTAATGGCTGCGCATGCGCGCTGATTAGTTTTACTCCCGTTTTCTTTTAAGCTTTTTATAGCAGTTGCATTACAAAAAAAAAAAAACTTTATTACTTAATCATAAAAGCCGTCTGTGTATTGGAAGCGACACGTTGTCTTATAGCCAGTGGCAGGCTACACTTGAGGTACCCTGGGGAACTCTTTCATTTAGCCAGAAGTTGGCAAAATCCCAAACAAACCAATTAAGATATGTCCCCCCTTTGTCCCCCGTGTGGTGAGCGGATTAGAGTATACCACCTCAGAAGGTCAAGCTTGTCGTATGAGGCGACTAACAATGACACTGGTTTATAATAGTAGAGCCACTCCAGCCCTTAAAAGGGTTGTGAATAGGGTTTGGGACTCACCACATAAAACCCCACTTCCAATGAAAAAATGCAAAATAGCCTCGGATAAGAATACCCCGAACGATGATGACCACCCCCGCAAACGTGTAAAGTACAATGATTTGACAATGAGGGTATGCACCTGGAATGTCCGGACCCTTAATTGGGATGGTGCATCTGCCCTGCTGACGTATGATCTCAGGATCCAGGAGATGCGATAGAAAGGGCAAGGCTGCATTGAGAAAACAGACTGTGACATATACTACAGCGGCCATGCGAATTCGGGTGCGGAGACTACGCAACCGCGTCTCCCGGTTCACTCCAGTGAATGAAAGGCTGGCAACAATCCGCATCAAGGCTAAATTTTTCAATATCAGCCTGATTTGTGCGCACGCTCCAACGGAGGACAAGGACGATGCGACCAACCTATGACAGATGAGGCTGCTGCCCAGCCCATGATACAAAAATCGTGCTAGGCGATTTTAATGGAAAAGTTGGAAGAGAACGCATCTTTGGTCCTTCTGTCGGACAATTCAGCCTTCACGAGACCAACTCGAACAACGGTCTCAGGCTAATTGACTTCGCCGCGGCGCGAAACATGGTAGTCTGTTGTACCAGATTTCAGCATCCCGATATCCACAAGGCTACATGGCTGTCCCCTGATCAAACTACACGCTAACAGATTGATTATGTTGTGATTGATGGAAGGCATGCATCCAGTAGGCAGACCAGTAGACCTTAAAAGGGTTGTGCTTAGGGTTTGGGACCCACCACGTAAAACCACAATTCCAATGAAAGAAATACATCAGGCCGTAACCCGGTAACGGGTTGTTATGGCCAGTTAAGAAGAAGAAGTGTATCTTTGCTGTCATGTCTCTTGGCAAATATCAAGCTAATGACCATTTGACTTTTACGGTTTGCGTAATTCATAATTTTGAAAGCTGATCTAATAAATAATGTTGGGTTTTGACCTTCAGCAAATATTTGCTTTCAATTTCAATCATTGAAATGAGCAAATCATCAACAGCACTCGACCAAGCAGTTATGTATGTGCAATAAAACAGGTAATAAAAATTAAAAGACATAAAAAATAAAAGAAAAACTAACTGCTTAATATAACATACATATCAATTTCTTTGACTTGGTTGCTTGGTAGTTAAGCAATTGAAAGCAAAAGCGCACAACTAACATAATTGCAGTACACAAACCAACACACACACACACACACACACACATGCTGAGACATTAATCCACACACACACACTAGTACACACACCCACCAAAAACAACAACAACTACAAAGCACACAAGTTGAATCGTTAATCATTCAACCGCAACATTTGCAAAAAATTGAAAAACTAACATTTGTGTGCCAAAGTTTAAATACTCTAATCAATCACATCAAGGGTATACGCAGGGCCGTAGAGAGAAAATCCGGGCCCGGGCGTGAAAATGTACCGGCTCCTCTATTACACCTTCAGCTTGAATCATTGTTTTCTATAAGTACGACCAACTTTTTGAATCGAAAAAGACAATGCATCGGGACAGCATTCTGATTGTAGCAGTATAGCAATTTTATTGCGACAGTCATTACACTGTGCCACTGAGAAAACTCCGTGCTTGGGGGGAATCCCATCCGTTTCCCTTCTCCCCCTAGATATGCGAATAGATCGTTTCGGACCCATTTTGGGCAAACATATATCTCTTAAACCGATATGCTGCTATCTCAGTAGTTCAAAATCTAATTCTCTTCCTTTTGAACATATAACCTTTGTGTTATAATAGCTATGAGTTCGTTGGTATTTCTCTTAATTCCTAAATGTATACGCAGATTGAGCTGAATATTTCTCAGATTACATTTGTTCAGACATCTGAAACTGGCAAGTCACTTTTGAGAGACTCAAATTATCTAGCCATAGCCATTTCCCATCGTATGTTTGGAATAGTGTCTTTTCTTCTGAAATATAACTGATGGTTTGAATCGTATATGAGATAAAGCTCGATATAGTCCTCTTTTAATCGAATACTGCTATCATTACGTAGGTTTTTTTTCTGTCCACAAACGTGTTATGTCACTATAACTGAAAACGCATGCAACACGCTTCCCCGAAAAAAAAAACTTAAATATGTTGAGACGATACTAACGAACTTCTGACAAAGAAAATTGAATTATCAGCTTTCAACTAATGTTTCTTGTCTTTGCCTTTCCGTTGACATTCGACAACTCAAATGCACGCTCTCATAACAGCTGGTTACGAAGAAGAGAGAAGAAAACACGTATTTTATTCTTGTTTTTTTTAAATTAATTTTTACCCGACTAAAACGCAACGTATCCAGATGAAACTTATATTCTGCAAACCGCAAGCATTTTATCTTTCGAATGGTAAAGGTTTCACCTGAAAACGTTGCCTTTTTGCGAAGTAATCGGTACCACACTGCATTTTCACTTAGCGTATTTATATAACAAATGTATTTGTTTATAAAATTGTTTGACTATAATCTGTCATTTCATTCGTAACAATTGCTATTCTTAAAAACAACCACATAAACATAATTTAAACGCGCTGTTTTCTAAAGACGTAGATTTTTGATATGAGATTATTTGAAGGCTAAAAAGAACGTTTGTACTTTCACATTTATTGTTCGTAACTTTTAGCCAATTTTCAAGATTGCTTTAAATCATTCATAAATTATAAAATACTAAGTCATCATTTGCTTTACACTATAATAGTATTTTCAAGCGATCACTTTTAGTTTACCATTTATGATGTATATATACATTTTTATCGTAAAAAGAGCTTGAAAAGTATCGACGTCACCATAACGAATGTTCTTTCATCTCGTTGATTACACAAGAACAATTATCAGTTATAATTTTCAGAACTCATTTTTAGAACAAAACTAATGGAAAAAAAAGTGTTTTTTTCATTTTGAAACCTTATTAATCTCTCAAAGATTTTGCAATAATTTCTGTCTGACGTTGAAGTTCGCAACGAAAGTGAAATGTAACCGATCGAAAAGAACCATGCGCACACTCCTCTTAAAGTCCTAATGCTTTTACACCTGGTGGTGATTGTGTTTAACAAATTGTGACTTTTTGTGGCGTTGGGGGAGCGGTTTGTGTTCCGAAAACTTGACGTCACACTCAAAATGCTAATAAAATCTGAAAAAATTTAAATATTTTTATGCAATGTTTTTTTTTCATATCGAATTCAAACATATTGAACAAAGACCTTGCTTTAAATTTGAAACTTTGGACTCTTCGAAATAACCCCCTTTCGCTTTTATAACAGCAGTGATTCATCATGCTTCAAATGATATTCTATTCCAAGTATCTAGTAATGAAGCTGATTTGACTTATTTTGTTGCACGATTTGTGACCTCACATTGGTGGGAGGGGGGTTGCTAACTATATAACTATTTGTGACGTCATTTACGACTTTCGAAGCTATTCCAAGTTGTCCACTTCTCTTTGATCAAAACTAACTAACTAAAAATTCCATATACCCTCATTTAGTGTATTCAAAATCAAACTCGGGACCAGAGAGTGCAAAACAAAGCCACATGCATGTGCCCGGCGACAGGCCACGCCGTAATTGTAAGCCAGTAAATTTAAATGTTTGTGAAAAAAACAACAACAACAAACAGACTGAGCAAAAACAATGACCAATTACTGTGTCATTGGGTGCGCGCCTTCGCGTTACGAGTTCGCATTTGAGTTCCCATTCGACTTAGCCTTTTTTTGTGTGTACTCATTTTCTGTTGGCGTTGGCGTCCGGCGGCTTCAAACGCGTGAAATTAGTTGGAGCTACAATGAGAGCAACAACAATAACAACGTAACGTAATTGGTAACAAGACCGAGACAGGCCAGCTTATTGCAATTGTAATTGTGGTAGCAACAGGTTAAATGGCAGTCGCACTGGTCGCAAGGCGGGTGGAGTCCAGGCGCAAGATTGTTGCAACCACAGCAGCTGGCAAGAAAAACAAAAACTTCCTTCTAAACTAACGCAAAGTTAAGCCAAAACGACGCCCAAGCCAACAACTGACGCCATAAAACGTAAATCCGTAAAACGTAATGTTTTAGACAAGATTGCACAACACTGGCAACTTTTGCATAGTAGATTGCAAAATAGTTTAAATGTCTCGCTTTCAATGCTTCAGTTTTAGGCCACAAAATTGGCGTTTAAATCAGACCATAACAACAACCACAACAACTGTAACGAAAAAGGCCACAAAAGTTGCAAGCGAAAAAGTCATTTTGTCAGAAGTTTTTTGGGGGCTTAAACCCAAATCGTGTTTAGTCGACCGAGTATGCCGCTCCTAGCATACAGCCAAAGTTTTTCCATTTCTACTGTTGTTGTTGTTGTTTTTTACACCTACGCCTACTAATACATATATATACGTAAACATAAACACAAGTGCACAGATTGCAGTGTATCTATAAGCCAGCACTAAACAGGTTCTTAAAGTCGAAAAGGTCGCTAGTTTTTATATGGCAAAAAACTAAAAATGTGAAAGGTTTTAGCCAAGTTTAAGTGTTAAAAATTTGGCTTGGTCTGCTCTAAGCCAATGTTTATGTTTTGGTAACAACTTTTGTGTGTAAACCGAAAACAAATTCGAGTTTTTCAATTACAAAATATTTATGTGTGAAATTATTACGCAAACATAATACAAATTTTTAATTTATTTAATTGCTAAACACAGCTAAATTACAAATCAACAACTGTCAGTGTGGCAAAGACGCGACTAACAACCACTGAGATGACAACTTGTTAACGTTGTAAGCTTGGTCAAGACCAACCAAGTTACCGCCAATAGTTGGCCAGCAGCCATTATAGGCCTCCAGACAAATCAAACGTGTCACAATTCACAGAGTTGGCAGCCGTTGCAAGTTGTCGAATCGACGAGACAAATATTTGCTATGGCCATATTTGTATAGGAAAATGATGACTGGAAAATGAGAAGAGAAGAAAAACCCGACTGGGGCAAGTACAATGCAGACCAATCAATATTGACAAAGATTATTCAAATTGATGTCTTATGTTATTCATAAAAAATCATATTTAAAGAGAATACAATATATAGGTTAATGATGATGAGAGTCATTATCTTAGCATGAGTATTCTCTTCTCTGATATTTCGCAGTTACTCAAACAAACTTAGCCAATATATGGAAACCCTGATGCTCTGCCCAACAAAGGAGTTACCTCTGCAAAGGATTCCGCTCTAGAACAGAGTTGCAGCAGACCGAAAGGATACATGGTCCCATCAAGATCACTCTTACCAATCCATGCTTACTTTGGTCTCATTAGAACAATGAGTAGTACAGTCTCAGTCTCTCTTGACGAAACCCACACAATACATATACCTGTTTCGTCGAAATGGCAAGTGCTCCGTTACACTTTCCACGTTGGCATGATGTGTACATGGACTTAGAAGTTGATGGGAGATGGTTCTTTAACACGTCTGCTTGCTAAAGGCAACGAAGAGATATGCCGTTTCTCCTTTGAATGAACCAGATAGAGAGCGAACTTTGCTATCACTGAATGAAAAAGGCGTACAAGAATCAGAGTCGCATATTGGATTGCCCTGAAACTGGTTGTTATGGCTATTCGAGATTCTGAAATAACCAAAGCAGACCATATTTGCCACTACTTGTGGGGTAACTGACGGATCAACTAGGTTCAAATTTGGTACACAAAAAAAGGTACTCTGACTCTGTGCAGACTCTGTAAAGAAGACGATGAAATTCTGGTTGCGATTAAGTTATATTTAAAGCACTTTCGGCTGACTTGATTCAAACCAAAGGGTTAGAGGCAGGAAAGATCAACGCGAGGTCACTAGCCATACGAGCTTTAGAGCTTTTGCTTCGTCTAATCTTTGTGGACCCATTGAATACAAATGATGACTTACAACAAATCTTAGATTTCTCTAAGAATTAAAACTTATGTTTCGGCTGCTGTTTGGAAAGAGTGAAGCTCCCTGATCCATGTCTCTAACTTAGACACCTTAGTTGGTCTAATCACCACTAGCTGTTAGGGCAGTGAGCTAATGTGCGCAGCAAAGTCTGCCCAGGGTTGTGCGTAGGGTTTGGGACCCAACGCGTAATGGAAGATGGTATAAGCTGAATGGAAAAGTGCTTTTAGGACGTAACTCGGTAACGATTTGTTATGGGCATTCAAGCAGAAGAATGAGGCAGAAAGTTACTTGGTAAAGATGAAAGCCGCACCATGTTTTTAGAACATATTTAACTCGCTGGATGTTCACAAAACATTATCTATTACATAAATAGGTTAAGGAAAAATTTGTGGGCCCCTTTTTCACCAACTATATGTAAACAAATATGGGTGTAACTTATATCATTGTGTAAGGAATTTTCATAAGGAGTGCAGAATATAAGTTTGAGAGCTTAAGCCTTCTGCACTTTCGTTTAGAGATTGCATGGATTCCCACCACGCAGTCTGTTAAGGCAGCATTACATGTCGTCTGAACAACAACTGGAAGTTCTGTGTCCAGTCTGTTTTGATCTTGTCCATGTTGTTATTCATGGATACCCGTTTAGTTCCCTGTATAGAGACCCAATGGGTGTCGGGATATGCTCTGTCACAGAGTTCACTGAGCCCTAAAAAGCCTTTCTCTAAAGAAAATGTAGTAAATTATCTAACTGCTGTGGAAGATCCACTAATCACATGCTCATTATACATGCATGTAATATAGAGTTAGGCATTCTTGTTTTCATGTTTTCACTGCATCGTGATTAAGTTATGTTCAAAACCCTTTGGCAAAATGTAGCCCACATTCCCTTTGAATATTGGAAGATTCCACACACACACACACACTCTACACAAGCATTCTGATCGTGCCGGACCGTGTCAAAACTTTCTACTAATCATTTTATATTGTTATATCCTAAGCATATTACAAGCTATGTTTTGCTGGCAGCAAAACTTATACTACTCATGGACTAACATGATGAAGTGCAATTATAAAAACCTGACACCGAACGTCTATTTGCGTCTTGGGTCGGCAATACTACATAGTGGCTTCAAGTGCCGCATGGAGGAGCTCTGATGTTGACGCCTGGGCTTTCAACTTTGACAGAGTGGCATGACACAGCTCGCCTATTGGTCTGAACTTTCCGGCTTTCTGGCTTCTCTGAACAAAACAAAACTGAACGAAAAAAAACAGCTTAAAATAATTGCTTTGCAAATTTTTGGCTTAATGAATAAAAATGAAGAAGAAAGAAATGCTAAGTTGACCCAATGTAATTCATTTGCATATTTTATGGCCAAAATGAGCAGAGACATGGCAAAGTTCACACAACTTTTGGCTTTGTCGTGCTTTATTTATATATTTAATATATTTTGTTGACCCAAAGTGGCTTTTGGCTGTGACGTATAATTACTTTCTTTTTCAACGCCATTCAGCGATGTTTATTGCTGCTTCTTCTTAATAAAATTATAATAATAAAAGCAAAACAAATGCAAAAATAATTTGGAGGCTAATGTCTAGCGAACAGATTGGTAGTCATTGTAGTGGGTGTGGGTGTGTCTTAGCCATCAGTCATTGCAACACGTCAACAGAATTGGTAGAAAGCTGCAGTCAAAATGCAACTTGAAGCAACAAACAATACACTGAAACTTCTATATGTATTATATTACAGTTTGTATGTATGTATGTGTAATAAAAGTAAAATTTAAGAAAAAACGACGATATGAAATATGTGCAGCAGAAATGTGAAGAATTTTTTTAACACTCATATATTTTTTTTTCAAAATATTTTCGACTGCACATAAGGTAATGGGAAATTTCTTTTGAATACTTTTGAGTGATCCAAACGCTGACTGACAACACTCATTCACACACAGGCACACAGAGCTTGCACTTACACAAACGCATAAATCATCATATTTCAAGTTGAACGTCAACAAAAAAAAAATAACTTCAAATCATTTCCGTTGGAAGTTGAGCATATTTTAATACTCTAGCAAAAAGAACATGCACTTTCAGGTAATTCTCTTTACGCATAGAAGAACACCAAGTGGAGCAGTCATAATATCAGAAGTCAGAGCATGTGGTTTGCTCTGATGCTATTCATACCAGTTTCTTAGGTAAGCTTAGGTTAGAACGGCTGCCAGAATCTCAAGCTCACTGCTCCCTCGTTAACGAATAGATACAAAATCAAAAGGTAGACCATCCAGATGCAGCGACAAAGTATTCGATCTTTTTGTCTTACTGCGGACAGGCTTGCAATGTAATTTAGGAAGTATCTGCCATCTCTCCCTGTTCAGAGAGCAGAGCTCCGCTGTACGTTTTTCGTTTATTTTAAGCCAAGTTAGCTGAAAAGCAACCATTCCTTTACATTAGCCTAGCTCTCTCATTCTCAATTTCGGCTACGAGCGAGTCGGTCTATCAGACACAGCAACACAAGCAGCATTAAACGTACACTGTCATGGAAATGGTCGCTTTTAATCAAACATTTTGAATTTTTTTACGGTCCAGTATTCCACTTATTATTACTTTCATGCTCTTTGGTTTTTGTATACGAACCGGTATAAACGGTAAACCGAAAACCAATATCGGTTTCATCTAGATTTAGGGTTTTATTTTCTTCTATTCTGTTTTGATAAGAGATGTCGGCACATTTGTACAATTTGCAGTGCGATGCATGCACTCGCATTCCAGAAAGCAAACCGAATGCAGAATGAATAACCCAAATTTAACGGAAAGCGGTTGTTTTAGCCAAAGGATTTTTATACATATAAATTTGTTGCATAGTATTTTTATGGCTCTTCAAATTTTCTTCAAGTTCTGATCACCACAGGATAGAAATGAAAATAAAACAAAATTGTCTTATTTTGAGCAGTTAGATTTGAAATTCCCTATTTTAATTATTATTTCGTTTGTATAAAAATTAAGCCTTAAAAAGTGATGTGTTCGCTTTTTCAACCAAATTTGCACACATTGTAGACAGTATTAGGGAGAAGGTTTTTGTGAAGCTTGGACGAATTCCAATAGATGACGCCAAAGATATCGCCAAAAATAATTTTCCACATACAACAGGTATTAACTTTGACTAGGTAAAGCATTCTTTTGAATTGAGGTAGAGGTAAGGGGAGAGGAATAGGTAAAGGTAGAGGATATAAAGATATTGGTACCAATAATATCCGCAGAAAAGAAGGAAGAGGAACGGGAAGGAGAATGGGAACGTGAAGAATTAATTTATATAATGAATTTATTGACGGCTTTTGAAAGTTAATCACTTAAATTCTAAGACATAGTGCTTACTGTAAGTGTATTAAAACTTCGTCTAACTGTCAGCAACTTTTCTTTCCCGTTTGTCTCTTTTTTCACTGTTTACTAATTTGCACCTGGAGGGGCATCCAAAGTGGCAGCAAGACTTCAGCTGAGAGGAATGCAGCATGATGTACTGACCCTAGCGAAGTCATACTTAATATGAGTTTATGGTGAAGCCATATCGTTTATAGTAGCCGATAGAGACTCGTATGGTAGGGAGTTAGGGCCAATCAACTTACCATTTCCTTTCTTAACGTGGCTATCTGGGCATCCAAAGTGCTGCCAGTTGTTGCTGTTGCAGTGCTCTTGGCAGGTGAGTTGTTCGCTGCAGTCGCCGCCGCTGCTGCTGTGACTGCTGTTGTTGCTTTTGTTGGAGTTGTTGTTGTCGTTGTCGTGTTTTCGCTTTCATTAGCATTGACTGCGGCTGTTAACGCCAGAGTTGATTTATTATTTTCATTATCATCGATATCTTTAGAGCTGGCTGGCTGGTTGCTGCTGTTGTTGTTATCACTATCTTTTTGGCTTGTTTGTTGGTTGCTGGCCGCAGCATCGTTCTCCTTGTGGTTGTTGTTCTGGTTGTTTTCGCTGCTGTTGGCATGTTGCTCCAAATGCGCATCGACATCACTCAATAGGCCAGAATCGGAGCCCAACAACTTGTTAAAACCGCTAAGACTTTTTGGCAACGGAGGTAGACCGCTAATGGACATAACGCTGTGAAATTGAAATACGAAAATACAAAATCAGTTAAGATCATAAAAAGCAAATGGATATGAATTAAATTAAATTGATGATATGCTAAGCCCCCAAACTAAACTGTACCTGCGCTTGTGACCCAGGTAGCCATAACCTTGCCAATAATCAATAACATGCCCAACATCTTCATTATAATCATGATCGCTATAAGAGTCTGCATCATCATCAGTATCAGCTTCATCATCATGTTCTTTGCCCAATTCATCTAGCACTAGCGGTAGCATGCCCAGACCCACTTCAACATCATGATCATCATGTTCATCGTAATCACTGCATGTTGTGGGCGTCTGACCGCAGCGTAATTCAGCATCTGCATCGGTTTCATGCTCATCGAGGTTAAAAAAACCATCCTGAAAACGCTCATACCACTTGGCCACATACTGCGCACTGGGCGCAAATGGACCAAAGGCGCTACGGCATTCCTCTAGTATCTGGGCGGGATAGAGGCGCCGTCGAAAACCGAACAATATGCACTGCTGCAGTTCGGTGCACGTGGGCGCCGGTATGGGCGAGAGAAACAATTCATCTAGATCTTCGGACATTGCACGTTGTTTGTGTTTGAAACGACTTATGACATTAGCTGGAAATTTCGAGAAAATTTTTGTTTTGGAAATAGATTTTTCTTTATATAATTTACAAATTTTCAACATTTAACAAAAACAGCAAAACGACACAAACTGCAAAGGCATAACAAACAGCAAACAGACACACAACAAACAATTTAGCAGTTTTTTTTTTATTGTTAAGGCATTTGTTGGGCTTTGCGGTGACTTTGGTTTTCTCACGCATTTGCATGACACAAGAAGCTCACTTGGTTTATTCTCCATGTAGATGTATGAAGTTGTTGTGGTTATTCTTGTTATACCCTGTACACAAAGTGTAAAAGAGTATTATAGATTTGTGCAGTGTATGTAACAGGCAGAAGGAGGCGTGGCAGACCATAAGTTCCATGGGCAAAAATGATCAGGAGCAATAGTCGAGTCGATATAGACGTCTGTCCGTGTTGGGCCAGCTTTCTCCGGCACTATTAGAGTTATAACAAAAAAATGTTACCAAAAGATGCGCATTTTCTCAAGGCAAAAGGATTTTTTCGAATCAAGTCGATATCTTACCCCCTTCTCCCGTGACAGATTTTTGCGGTTTAACCGCTCCGCTGAATCTATCAACTAAAAACTTTTCAGTGATGTGCGTCGTGCTAATGTGCATCTATTTTTTAATTATCGAAATCAGATCCGTACATCAAAAGTTATAGTTAAAAATAAATAAATAATAAAAAATACACCCCCCCCCCCCACGCCAATAAACTGCATCAAAATTCCACTACATGTGAGCTAGAGTTACAAAATTTGATGTGGACACTCGTGTGACCCGAATCGTTAAAACTGCATCCACCTTTTTTCAATGAAACCCCCCCTTGGAACTTCCCAATAGGAAAATGTTTACAGGTATATCGATCTTATGAATAAAGATATAAAAGTGGATACTTCCGTTCCCATTTTACCGTATTTAGTGTTTATGAAGAAAAAATGAACAGGGTATTCCACTGTCGGGCACGGTCCCGACTGTCTGCATTACATTTTGTTGTTGTTGTTGTTGTTGTGAGCTAAAAACGCCTCAGGCATAAATTCAATCGATAATCTGACAACAATGACATTTCAATCTCTGCTATTAGCAGTAACTCACATAAATACACCTAAATATATAGAATGCATGTGTGTGTGTGTGTTTTTTTATATTTCTGTGCGAACAAACTTCTGACTAGATGGTATTAAAAGCCAGAAACGAAGGCCAGCGTCTATGGCTTTAATCTGGTCTAACTCGTGCGTGTTGCTTGCATTGCACAATGGGTAGCAGCAAAAATGTTGGCCAAATTTGCAAAAATATTTTTTAAATATTAAACTGGTTTTAGAAGTTTGCAAATGTAGGTGATATTACTAAGCAATGTCCGTATCTATTAATATTTATATGTTACTAAATGATGTGAATAGCTCTATATTAGCACAGAGCAACAGTCTGAGATCTAAAACATCTGGTACCTAAAACATCTTGAGAGATCCGCTATCTAAAAGCTAAAGTTTGTGTGAAATATATGTTTGCTTTTCATGCCAAATGGTTTTTTTATCAACTATAATAAACAGCAAATTATGATAATTTGCACCTACTTTTCAAAATTTTGCAACTTCTACATAATACAATGATTTAAGAAACAAAATCTTTCGTTTTGACTTTCATTTTAATTCTCGAAACGGTTTCAACCCAATTCTTACTTCAAAAGAAATGAAGATAAGATCTTCGCCCAAAAGCTTCTATGTAGGATTTTAGGTGCTCTCAAAAGTACTTGCACAACATCAAGGGATTGCTTCTACTTTGAAATTTAGTTGACAGAGTTATTTGAATCACTGGCATATTAGTGTTGGTTTGAAAATCGGTTGAAAGAGATTTCTTGCACACCGCGGATTATAAGAAATCTTTTGTGGGTTTTAGGACAATCTTTAGATATCAGACTTTAAGTACGTTTCAAAATATGTTATCTTGTTTCTGAAAATTTCACACACCCATAAATACTTTGTATTGTAGGCCTCCTGATAAAGAAACCATTCTACATCATATATAAATATATATATATATATATATATAAATCAATCAAAAATTTGTTTTAAATTTGAACTCTATAAAAGGCCTATGGCTAAAACATAAGCTTTCCAGTACATTTGCGGTCGCTAATTTTGTTAAAATATTATCTGTTATCTAAATGACGAAAAAATACATTCAAGGTCTGGTTTAATTCACAACTTGGACTTCAGGTCGCTCAAGATGTAAATATATAAGTAAAATCAAAAATCGTTGTCTTGCAAGCACATAGAGCTTATATTTATAAAAAAATAAAAGTTCCATGCTAGAGAGACGTAACCTCAAGGTTTCTAAAGACCTGAACTGCTATACAATGTGTAGACAATAATTTTTACTGTGTAGTTTCTCTTGAAAAATTTCACTTGTGGGCTTGGAGAACGAATATGAAGTCGGAATAATGAAATTTGCATTTCCAATATAGCGTATAAGGCTTAATGCAAATGCTAATGACGTCGAAGGCATTTACTTTGCGAGAAGAAAATCGTAACATCGATACCAATTGTGACAGTTGTCTCATCTATTGACCGGCTTGCAAGTAGATTTCTTAAGATCTGATTATATAAGTTCGCTAACATAAAAGTCAACAAATAGCTGAGTTATTGCTTTGAAGATCTATTAAGATTTGTATGTTTCATGCCATTTATGAACAGTTCTGGAACTTCACTATGAAAGCATAACTGTACCAAAGTTCGCAGAGCACAGCAAACGAAATTCAAACGCTGGGTTAAGTTTTATGTGTACAGGGAATAGTGGCTTTCCATTCACTTTTGGACCAATGCAACCCACTGTACTACACACACAAGCTGCTCCGTTTCAATATATTAGCTTAGAATGTTAGACAAACAAGTCTTTTGAATGGTACATATAAAGTTTTGTATCAGCATTAAACAGCCAGTTCCATTGAAGCCCATAAAGTTAGTCAAGGTATTGCAGCCAACGTGCAGTGTCAATACAAGGCGGGCTGGTAATGTCTTAGACATTTTAGATACCATTTTGTATCCACATTGACCCAGTTACTACTAGGCAAATCAATATGGCCTATAACAACGTCAGTTTAAACTCTCAAACAAACCATAATCTCGCTTAACGGTACATGCTAGCTGCTAAAGTCTTGCTGCAAATTGCAGCAGCTACTGCGGCTACCGAAAGAAACATAAAGCTGATATTATTTACCACAGTAATCATTTTTTTTTTAGCCATCATTTCAAGATTTATCGGTCACGGTTTGGCTTAAAATACATATCAGTTGCGGTTACTCGGCTGACTTGGCATGGCTCACGGGATGGCTTGAGCTGAACTGGACGGACTGACGGAATGACGGCTTGACTGAACTGAACTGAGCGGGCTGACTTAGTGGCCGAACGCTTGGCGGCTTGTTTGGCTTAATTCACAGTTTATGCGCTACGCGTATGCCATAAAGTCAGCCAAGTTAAGACGTAGACAGTGACAGTTGGAGTGGCCGACAGCCGGAGATAGACTTGGTCCAGCCCGCTGCAACTCCTAATGCATTATGTATTGAAAACTTTACTAATTGCTTGAATAATGTTAGAGCAAACGTTTTTGCCATTGCTAATTTGTGCAAAATAATAACAAACTTTATTGGATTATCGTTTGATGGCTATATTTAAGATATTACAAATCAGGAAGTACGGTATTACATGGTACACCAATGCCCAATGGAGCATTTCCTCTAAGACTATGTGTGTATCAATGCTTCTATTAAACTGTTGGCCAAATAGTATAAACAGCTGTCAATAATAACAGAAAGTGACAAAAAATAGTATAAAAGTAGCAAAAAGTAACAAACAGAAGATAAAACCAACAAACTCTGATTGAGTTGAATGAAACCGTCAACTTTATTTAACCTGTCATTAACTTTTCGAGGTAATCGCCCAAAAAACAAAGCACAAGAAAAATGGCATCAAGTCGAACCTTAAACTTGGACACGTTTAGTATGTTAAACAAAATAAAACACAAAAGACAACTGTTATGTTTGTAAAATAAAACAAAAAAATAACGTTTAAAAAATAAATATTAAAAAAAAACACGATAAGTCAATTACAAATGCTAACAAGCAAAGCAAAAAAGTAGCGATAAAATTAAAAACAAATTTTGCAAATAATTGCAAATTTATGTTAAAGCTTTTATCTATTTTGTGAGCTTTGCAAAATAATATGGAGCACATTATACAGTGACGTTCAATTGAATAGCAACGACTTTTGTTCTGCGGGAAAATGTGTAATACTTTTAAGTAAGGCATGGTCACTGAACATACTAATATTCCCGGCTGGCGAGAGTTCTTGCTGCGAAACCAGTGCCTTACAGTGGCATTGGCAGACACACCATCAAGCAACTTCTATGAGAAAAGTAAAAACTAGGACAACCCGCGAACTGGATAAGCACTCCAATCCTTAGACAGGCCAAACAATTTCTCGGTTCTTATAACCTAAGCAGGTTCAAGAAACTAACGAAGGTACGGAAGAATTCTATTAGGAATCTGTCGGCTCCGGTTAGTGAACATTGTTGACTTAGAGGTCACCTGAGTAAAGTAAGCTGGGCATCACCAGCTCCGGTACCCGCAAGTTCTGTGAACTTGTGAGGGGGCATCCTGGCTGAGTGTGAAGCCCTGACGAGACGTAGGTTGCCGCTCCTAGGTGGACACAGGATATCGATGAGTTCCCATATAATTAAGTTTATAACAGAAATTGGACTGAACGGGGAGCTGTAAGCTCAGTAGGAGACACAATAGATCTTATTGGCCGCAGTGCTTTAGTCTCCCATAGCATTATTATTATTGAGTAAAGCATATATTTACTTCGATTTGAGCAAACGACGAACCATTTTAAAATTTTAGCAATTCCACGAACGCATTGAATTTCGGGAGCAGAAATCAAGTGAATTTCGATATATTTTGTAGAAATTGCTACCAAATTGATGGTTCAATCGCATCAGCTCTGTGTACTCCTCCTAAAGTAGAGTCAGTTTCCACATAGTACCAATTTCGTCTGGTTCAATAGCATCAGCACCATGTGCTACTCCTAATATACTCCATCTTCCGCATGGAACTGATCTTGGTTGCTTTAATCGCATCAGCTCAATGTGCTCCTCCTAAAGTAGAGTCAGTTTCCACATGGTACTGATCTTGGTTGGTTCAATCGCGTCAGCGCCATGTCCTACTCCCAATCTTCTGCAGCTTCCACATGGTACTGATCTTGGTTGATTCAATCGCATCAGCTCTATTTTCTCCTAATTGAGAAGAGTCAGTTTCCACATGGTACTGATCTTTGTTAATTCAATCGCATCAAAATTTATGGCTTTACCAAAGCATCAGTTGCCAAAATATTTCTTAATAAGACTTTTCTTGTATCAGTAGTCCCAAAACGCATGAAACCTGAAGAAGTTATAATGGTTTACAAGTAAATGCAAAAAAACTAAACTCTTTGATAACTTTTATTGATACAATTTTAAACCTTCGTGGCATACTTTTGATATAAACAGTCACTATTTTTAGTGTCAGTAAATGTGTACTAAATACATCAAATAAATTGAAATGAAAGATCTTTTGATCTTACGATCTACAATCGTATGGAAACTCTGTTTATAAAGAACCGTACTGCTGTTTCTATTCAATTGACCGGCGCTTTTTGACACATATACAAACAATTTTTATCAGTTATACTGCATAAATTAGTATATGGAACCACTGCAAAAATTAGCAAACAAAAATTCAAACAATTGTGTGCTAAAACTGTGCTTGTTTAGATTAATAAGTGTAAAAGTATCTAACAGATACATTTGCATTTGTTTTGCCAAGCTTTGATATCTTTCTTTTATGATATCATTTTTATAGCCATGCAAAGCTGCTGTGATCTTTGCAATATGCTGTTATTAATTAAAGCCAAATATAAAATACCTAAGAGATATGCTGCTATATTTGCTTATGAGCTGGAAAGTTCATTAGCCCCGAAGCTGTGGATCGACAATCTGGGACTTATGACACACACACGCACAAACACTCAAAAACATAGCAAAAGCCATAAATTTTTATTAATAATTTCAAGTGTATAGGTATGTAGCTGTCACTTAAAAAGGCCGTTGCACAATAATTTCTATATTGATATCACTAAAAAGTTGGCTTTTATGGGTAGAGCAACGCCTTTAAGCAGTTCGCAACCCACATGAATGATTTAAATACATTAATTAATTAGCTCATGTTTTAAGAAATTGTTGACCAAAATGGCATGAACGGGTTAAGATGCGCACAAGCTGGCCCAAGCTGGCCCAAGCTTTAGGTCGTGGGTGTATCAAAAGCGTTTAGCCAGTTCTAGCTATATAGAAAATATGATCAATATTTTGTTAAGAAGCAAAGCCAAAAACTTTGCATAACATATTTTTAGCATATTTTTTATGTGCACAAAGCTAGCTGGCAGCATTTTATAACTGTGATAAGGTCAAGATACTTATGTATCTGTTGGCTAGATTATGGTAAATGTTTTAAAATAAACATACACAATTCTTTTGTTTAGATACATAAAAATAATAATAGCACGTTATCACATTTATATAGCACAATGCAGTTTCTTTTACAGTTCACACAAAGATACAAATTATATTTTTTTTTTGGAATTTTTTTTTTTTTTTTTGATTTTTATTTTGCCAGCTAAAATTTGGAACACGACAAAGCAGCGTTTATATTTATAATTCTTAGCGCGTACTCACTAATAATTATTTTTAAGCACAATATGGGAAATATAAACATATATAAATGAATTTCTTGTAAATCTAGCTGGGGGCACTGTTTATTTATTTTTCTTGAGATTTTTTCCTTTTGTTCTGCCCGACGCTTGGCTAACGCTGAGAAATTCGCGTGCTACTAAAAGTCAAAACGTTGGCGACTTTTTTTTTGCTACTTGGAATTACGTAGCGTAAGAGCGACAGTTCCGCTAGTCAGTTGCAGAGATCGGAGACACACATAGCAATGCATTAGTTTCTCAGAAATATACAAGAAACCTAGGAGCGTATGAGATATAAGGAGACAAACAGCGTACAGAGCAAACAGGCAGCAAATTAGAAATCAAGACAAGATAAAAATATATATAAGAAATGCGTGAATTGATTTAATAAAAATTCTAAACAGGGTGTAACATCGCAGCGTTGAGTGAACGAATGTGGAACTGTTTAACGCAGCTATAAAAGTTTAGAACTTGAAAGAATTCTTGTGTGTATGTCCATTATACAGATCAATGCACTTCATTTGACAAATAGCTTACCAGGTCCCTCCTATGGCCTTTGGCCACCCTGTACAGGCGCTACACTGCACGAAAAAGTGTGATGTGTTTAGCTTAATTTGAGATTTTAAGTTCTTATCAATATTTGATATCGCTGCTGCACTTATTACGTTTATATTGACATTTAAAAACATTAAGATTTAAATGTATCTAAACCATTCGCCTAAACTGTATAAGAAAAGAATTCACATTTTTTGGTGTATAGAATGTTCTTGGATCAGAATCCCACTCGATCAGTATTCAACAGTAGAAAGCAAAGCAGAACACAGAATTTTGACTATGTTAATGTCGTATAGCTCATTGAGTTCGTCGTTGCATTGAATGCGTTAGAGGACCAAAGTTCTGTACTCAAACCCCCCAAGGAATTCTTATCAGACTGCGTCACCACCCATGCTTCAGCGCCATAATGCCAAAGGGGAAGAATGAACGTCTTAAAGAGTGTTAGTTTCGTCTGACGAGAGTCGTCTCTACTACTTATTTTCCAACTATTGGCAAGAGTTAATCTCCGCTTGATCTCTATGTTGACATTGTTCTACATTGCGATGGTGGTGCCAAGGTAGACGAAATCCTTGACAACATCAAAAGCATAGTTTTTAACATCAATCTAAGACTAAAACCGCTGTGTCTGTCTACTCAAAGAGAAAATATACTTTTGTTTTCATTACCATTTATAATAACTTTATTGGTTTACTGCGACCCGTGGCACCTATTATTACCCTTATCTGGAATGTCCACAATCGAGTTTCATTAGGCATCGCGATTATATTCTTTTTTCTCTTCAGGGCATCACAATCAACCTGCGAATACTCTTCAAGATTACCAAAATCTAGTTATTACAGCTGGTAATGTACAGCTTACTCAAGTGTTGACTATCGACAATATTTTGTTTACATTATGGCAAATAGGAAAATGACACGAATTCATATATTTGTGATTATTAGAAAGTTTACTTAATAGCTCAATAACAAAACCACATCTTCTATATCTTTCAATGGGAGGCCAGTTTTATGCCGTACGCACAGGGATGTTAAAGCGCAGTGGAAACTGTTTTGCAAAAGACAAATTTCGTGGTAGTTGTGCAAGTTAAGAAGCCGTGCGCCAAGTAGAGGCGTCTAAATCAGGCCGTAATCCGCTAACGTTTTGTTGTAGCCATCCAAGAAGAAGAACAGGAAGTGAACCCAAAGCTTTCAACAAAACAAGGCGAAATATTGTGGCAAGAGTCATCAGTTTTGTAAGAACTTGCTTTTCTATTTACAGTTTACTCTTAAGTCGTGCCCAAAGAATCAACGACAATAACTAGAGACTACGCTGACAGATCAACAAAAGCCTGCTTGAGTTGAATGTGAATATGAAAAACGGAAACGGAGGAAGGATGTTTATGCAGTGAACTCTAAATTTGTTCATGCATTGAAATATTTCACATTAGACAAAGTGCACTTTGAACAGCACACGCTCAAGAGAAGCCACTTAATAAACCAGGTGACTCCATCAGGTGTGCAAATTTTCTACGTCATACGAACAATTTTAATGTTGTTTTCGCTTAGTCAATACTAGAAGAGACGTCATGCATACCTACTTACATATGTTTCCATTTCAACATTTGCGGATAGTTACCATATTAAACATTATACGAAAACAGAGTATAAGTAAGGGCTGCTTTCTGAATCTTCATCTTAAAAAAAGGAACTGGCTGTACTGAATGATTGATAGTTAAACACGACTTTGGTAGTTTTAAATATGTTTCATACATCGTTGAAATTGCTGTTTTAAGTGGCAGCAGAAGCCCAACAGATTACGACAGGATAAGTGGATCTTCTACGACAGACCTAAGCAGAAGAAATAGTACACTAATCTCGAACATCAACACGAAATCCAAACGATCATGGATCAAAGCTTAGAGTCTGCGTCTAGTGACATCAAAAGCGCTGAGCTGCTGAAACTTTATGATTCCGTTACGCGCGTTCGGACGTTCGGCATCGGCTACATTCGACAATGCTGGCTAAAATTGGGGGTCGCCGATTTGGCAGCCGAAGAGTTCAGAGTTCAGAGTTGGAATACGAAAATGTCCTGAGAGATAGGAATCAGCATAATCAGCGATAATATAAGCTCAAATTGACCTTTTCATTTAAGACAGGATCTTGAAATAAACGCATTTTGGAACACAAAATAAGGTACCGAACTAAGATTGTTTTAAAGAAAAACTTGCTTAACATTTCCTTTTTTACTAAGTCAAACTTAAAAGGTTTTTGAAAAAATTAAATTTATCAAGTATGGGAAATGTGAATGAGTTGTTTTCCAATAAATATTCGCTTTTGAGTTGCATAAGTGCAAACACCTCTTTACCAAAAGATAAGCTAGCTGTTGACATAAGACTATGTTGATTTCAGAAACATCAAGTTATAATTTATTTTGTTCACCGTAATCTGTCAGCACTGACGTCTACATTAATATCCAAAAATGACATATTGAGCGCTAATCCTATCTATATCTATATAGAAAAAGATGATGATTATATTTTTTTTTCAGTGCACACACACTGTGCCGTCAGTATTTTCTATTTATAGAGACCATAACAAAATAACACGTTGTTTCACTCGCTTCGCGACATACATCATATTTGCCCTCTCTCCTTCTCGCTCTCGCTCTCTCTCTCTCTGTAGCTGTGACGTTTCTGAGCAACAATTTAACTCTGAACCAAAAGGTATCTCAAAGATTTTCTAACACAACGTGCATAACTTTGTCGTATGTATTTGTGCCTGCCTCATTCAGAAATGCTTCCGAACATGACAACGCTGTCAAAAATTTCTTGTTGTCTTTCAAACCTAGTTGACTCAGCTCGGGTCTCTGGTCTGGCCTGTCGACAATCGGACATATTACCCTTGCTGTGCGTTGAAAGCATTGGAATTGGGAGCGCGTGTGCAGCGTGTCTCAATTTAAAAATACAAAAAAAATATATATATATATAATAAAAAATGGTGAAAAAGTTCTCTCTATGCACTAAATACCAAATGTGCTGGCGACTGACAAAAATAGTGCATTCTTATGCAGGTGGCAATTGGGCAAAGACACGGGATGGTTGCCTCTTGCAGCGGCAGCCATTTTTGTATCGCACAAGTCATAAATCTTTTAAAGAAAGAGTCATCGTACGTACTACTACAAGCTAGGGGACTTAGCTGGGGACACTGTTGCGATTTCTCGCAAAACAAGCTACGTGATCATAATATCAATAGTTGACCTACTAATTTTTATTTTAGCACCAAGCAGCAGAGCAGCCGGAGCAGAGCAGCTGTTTATGTTTTCTTAATAAAGCTTTTTGTTTTGGGTTTTCGCAACCAATCAGCAAACCAACCAGCAAACCGACCAACAAACAAACCAAATGAAGCCATATGAAATGTTTTGTTTACCCGCTCATAGATGCGTCCCATTGTGGCTATGATGGCACCATGTTTGTAGCCTTTCAATCTTTCTAAAGAAGCATAACCGCAGCTTGATCTTCTAATGAGGTCATGTCTATTTTTAAAAACTAAAGAATTGAAACAGTAGCGTCACAAATGGTGCTGCAGTCCAAATTAGTGTCTATTATATGCCAGAGACTTTCAATGTCAGAAACGCACTTTTAATGACACAAACCTTTTTTTGATTGCCATTGTATTCTTAAAGTAGTCACTAATTATGTGAGAAGGTGATATATAATTGTGGGCCACAGCGCTCTTTAGACGCACTTTGTGTAAAAAGTGTTTAAACAAACAAAGAAACAAAGAAAAATGACAGTTACAAATTTCAAAGTTGCTTTAACCTCACTTTTGACTAACAAAGTTCGTATACTCTTTAGTTACAAATGTATCTAACAGAATTGGAAAGTCCATAATAGCTTTGTTTAACATCATTATTTTAAGGAATTTGTGATTTATCTTCCCCGTGTGATGAGCGGGTTAGAGAATACCACCTCATCAGGTCAAAGCTTGTCGTATGAGGCGACTTATAATGACACTGGTTTCTTTCGAGAAACCTTAGGCCTTAAAAGGGTTGTGCGTAGAGTTTGGGACCCACCATGTAAAACTTAAATTCCAATGAAAGAAATGCATCAGGCCGTAACCCGGTAACGGGTTGTTATGGTCAGTTAGGAAGTAAGTAAGTAGTGTTTTATCATGAAAGATTTTATAACATAGACGGTTATATGTTTAACATATGTGTACTTCTAGCATTTTTACAGCTCAGTCCCGGAAGTTTTTGTACTATCTTCTAATATTTTCTCAACTTATTTGATACTTATGAACGTTTGTATGAAGAATGTGGAGGGAACACTTCTCTGGCTTACTAACGAGCGATGCAGGGGATAATGCCGCTCCCGGAGTTAACTTCCCTACGTCCCCAATCATGGCTGACGGAGTGGACCACCGCCTAGCTATGACATAGTCAGGGCCGCAATCAAGCGGCTCAAGAACAAAAAACAGCTGGCGCATATGCCTGCTGAGCTGTTCAAGACTGGAGGCAATGAGTTGGTAAAAAGCATGCACCAGCTCTTTTGCAGGAATTGGAACGTTGGTGTCCTGTGCCCTGTCCTCAAGAAGGGTGACAACACGGTATGTGCTAACTACCGTGGTATCCGTCTTCTTTTTAGTGCATATGAGGCCCTACCGAGCGTACTGTGTGAAAGACTCAAGCCATTTGCGACAGAACTGATTGGACCTTACCATTGTGGTTGTAGGCCTGGTAAGTCCACCATAGACCAGATATTCAAGCTACGCCACATCCTGTAAAAGAACCACGAATACCAAACCGATAGCCACCACAACAGCTCTTTGTCGATTATAAAGCAGACTATGCCTAGGTAGTCAGCAAACTAGCAACCTTGGTATCACCGATTGGAGAAGGCGCGCGCAAAGCAGGATTGCTTTACATAAGGCCATTAAAGGGTTGTTATAGCCAGTTAAGAAGAAGAATAAGTGGGACGATAAGCCGTCTTTTCGAACTTGGAAATTTTAGACATATTTCGTAGTCTCAGGCTACGCTAAAACTAAACACGATCGCAATCAACGGTAGCACAATCTTCACTATATATAATTGTAAGTAATTCCAAGATATGGCAAAGGACCCAAAGGCCGCCAATGAGACCACACGGGACCAGTTCAGGGAAATGCTCAGGATCACAGTGTGTATACCACATAAAACTATTAAAAGCTGGAAGAGAAGGGAATGTGGTTAAGAAGTATGGCTCCACTGATTTGAACAAGTGCAGAGAACCTTAAATTTCGAAGGTTTGCAGTACAGCAAGCTAAAAGCCCAATTAGATATATCCTGATTTCAATAAGAAATAAAGAACTCGTAAAAAATTGAAATCGAATAAACGTAGTTTAAGATATATACTTTATAAGATAATCTGAAGACAGAGGCGGATATACGTATTCTAAATATAACTTTGAAATGTGAGTGTCGGAGCTGCTCTAATGCGTTACGAAGTTCATAATAAATCAACAAAACTTTTTGCTACATAAACAATATAATGACAAATGCACGTTACAAGAAAAACCGAGTTAATAATGTCTCGAAAGAAGGTCAAGCCTATTGTAGTTGGTAACATAAATTAAGCGGAATGTATTGCACTTTCCTAACCATAAAAACGAACACTAATGTTAAACTCGCAACTTGTCACGTACTTCGCCCACACATTAAGCACATTTATGTGCTTATATTTCGCATATCAAAACTATTTTCGTTTTCATTTGAATGGACTGGAAAGACCAAAGACCTTTCATATATACTATGAATACCTATATGTAGCACACAATTGACCCGCATTTCTAACTAACTCAAATGCGTTAGCTCATAAATTTCAAATGACAATAAGTTTTAAGTCGGCTTTTTGGTCTTTTCATTTGTGAAATTTCTAAACAAATACTAATCAAATGCAAATAAGCTAAAACGCGCTTTGATTTCTGATTTCTCGCTGCCTGCCGTCAGCCGCTGTTTTGGATCGAATCTTTTTAACTTGGCTGGGTTTTTCGATGTTGACCATTCTCCACATACATTTCGATTAGTCTCAGTTTTCTCTTTTAGATCGCCCAAAAAACGACTCACACCAAAAAAAAAAACGAAAAAAGCGAAATTTTTGTTGTACATTTGATTTTTGCTTGCTGATTAGTAGAACTAACCAAGCAACAACCAACACATTTGCTTAATTTATGCAACTTGTTGTTGCTTTTGTTGTTGGCTTTTAACGGTGCGTTTCTTTGGCTTAGAAGTAGCTTGCCGTTATTGCTGCAGTTATTGTTGTTGGCAGGTTTCTTGTCTACAAAAAGCGAAAGTAGTAGTATCTCAAAGATACAAATGTTGTATCTATTATGCGCACGCTTACGACTATCAATATTTTGGGCAACACTGTGTAATCTCTATGGTTATGCACGTACAATAGCTGCAGTAATTCAACAAACTTTAGAGTACTTCTATTCATTTAGAAAAAAACAATTGAAAAACGCACAAGTGTTCAACTGAGTTTTATGAAATAGTTTTTGACTAAAGTGCTCACGAATTGTGCTTATTGTACAAATTTGGTCAAAAAGATTTTTTTCACATTTTTTGTATTGACAATAACAACAACAAGTGAAATTCCGCATTTGCGTTTTGAGCAATGTGCGCAATTCACTACTTTTATCTAATTGTTTTGGAGTTATTTTTGGTATCTATTTAGCTGAAAGATAGAAATCTACAGCTGCGAAAACAATCAAATTCAACTTGAAAACAATACTTGAGCAAACACGCAACACTTGGCGAATAATACTAAACCTACGCGAACCATGAACCTACAGCTAGTATGGCCTACAAGTCTAACTTACTTGCATAACTCATAGAACGCTCTTTTAAGTGCAGTCAACCAAATTTGAGAATCTTCAAACACACTCTAGTTATCTAGTAATCTTTTGATTGCAAACTCATCAAACTAAAACATGTATACTTTCAATACCACGCTTGGACTGTAGCAGAGTGCACAAATTCTTGTTAAGAGCTACAATACATTAGTACAAAGTAAGTGATGTATTCGAAAACTAAAGTATCTAAGCCCGATCTCAATGTGAGCGTTTTCCAAGTATCTGAGGCTCGAAATCTTTTCCTTACAGTTCGCATTATGGATCGTAGCGAATCATTCTTAAAAATTTCCTTGTACGCATTTCAATCGTTGGCATTTCCTTGTCCGCACTTTGGGTAGTCTACTCTTGATCCTCTCTCTGCCTCTCACTTTAAAGCATTATTTTTTCCCCCGATTGTTTGCTGTCTACTTAGCTGAAGGCGTAGCCAATTATCGATGGGCTTGCATACAAATTAAACCAAAAAGGGCAAACTAGCTCGTCAATTTTTGTGCCTCAAGGAATCATGTCGGACGTAGATGATATTTTTTTTTTAGGCAGTACAAACTTAATATTTTTGCACCCCGCACGCGAGCTTCTCTCTTTGCTCCACGACTTTCCGAGCACCCTCTCATTGAGTTGACACTGACGTGGCGTTGTTTGCTGACAAAAGCTGGATGGTACGGTGCACACACTTTTTTAGTAACCTCTGTAATGAAACCTAACCTTACCAAAAGAAGCACATTTGTGTCAACCAGCTCAAGTTCCCATAACCTTCAACAGTTTAACATAAAAAATTGCCAGAAATTCAATTTTCATGGAAAAACGGGTAGAGGGTATTCCACTGTCGGTCTGCATCAAATTTTGTAATTGCGTTGAGCCTGACATGGCGTTGCTTGCTGGCAAAAGCTGAATAATACGGCGCCGCAGTGGATTCTACCGCTTTAAAATATCCATTATGATTCATGACTCATGCTTTAAATAATGTCCAAATTAATCAAGTCCATCGATTGAATAGCTTTATGCCAAGTCAATAGATTTAAACATATAGTACAGTGCGAAAAAAGCAAACACTTTGGCATAATTGCATATTATTTGAGGCAATTTAAGAGCGCGCAACAGAACCACTTTTAAATAAACCGAAATAGACAAACATGTTATTATGTGTTGGTTTTTTTTTTCAGTGCACAACTTCCTTGTTTTTGCCAAAAACCAAAGCAAAAGGGAAAATATGTACATATAACCAAAACAAAATGTGGCATTAACTAATTAGCCATCTTTGGAAGACGCGCTGTGCTAATCTTATGCAAAGTCATCAACATGAAAAACCAACCAAAAACAACAAAAAAAAATAGAAGAGAAAGAAACCAAAAGCTAAACAAAAGCTGCAGATGCGGAAAAATTGGCCAAAAGTCAAGCGAGGCAAGGCAAATGGCCATTTGGTCTAGTCGAGAGGAGAGTCGACCTGGAAATGGACATGAACGTGCCTGTCAAGCATGGGGCAAAGACGACGCATGCGCGTAGGCTTCACTTCCATAGAGACTTACATAAACATATGTATGTACATATAACTGTGTTTGTGTGTGAATTTGCAGCTTTGTATGAAGACTTTGTAAGTTTTTTGTTCAAAATTTGTTGATGTTGTTGTTGTTGCGTTAATTTATAACACTAACAGCAAAGCTGCCTGAAAATGAAGCAACAAGAAAATGCAAGAAAAGCCAACTGGCCAGCTTACGAAATGCGCCGTAAGAGAGTGAGTGACGTCTGCGACGAGGGCGACTTGGCCAAAAAACACAAACCGTGTTGGCCGGCTACTAAATTGCCCAAAACCCGTGCAGTGAGGCGCACCAATTAAAGTTACCAAAATGTAGACACACAAACACACATAAAAACGTGCATATATACAAATAGCGGAAGTAATTCACCATTTAATGTATCCGAGTGTAGTTTCTGCACAAAATTCAAATTCGAAATTCCGCCTCCTGCTGTTACTGGTACACAAAAACCACAAGCCGATTCCAACTCAGTCGAACTCTAGTAATTAATGTGCTGGCATTTTTCGCATATGGGTTGACAACAGCCGGGTTTTGAATGAATTGGAGTGAATAGTTGAGGCGCCACACAGCGTCTTTAACTCGTTTCTTGGCCAGTCGAAGTTACAGTTTTTTGACCAGTTTTGGTTTTCATTTTTTGAGCTAAGCTTGTCTCATATTGACAGCTGACGACGCATTAGTGTTAAGTTGTTTTGCTCGTGATAATATTATTATGTATATGCATATGTACATCTCGAAAAGGTGTTACTAATTTAAGTGTGAATTGCTCTTAATATGATACCGTTAATCATTGTATTTTGAAAAAGCCTTTAATTAGAGTTAAAGAGCATGAACTGGGAAGTGGGTTAAATGGTGAAGTGAGAAGGAAACCAAGTTAATCAATCTTTTTCTTCTTAACTGGCCATAACAACTCGTGTTATCGGGTTACGGCCTGATGTTAATACATTCTTTCATTTGAATAGTGGTTTTGCGTGGTGGGTCCCAAACCCAATGCACAACCCTTTTAAGGGTGGCTCTACTGGTCTCGAAAGAACCCAGTGTCATTGTTAGTCGCCTCATACGACAAGCTTTGACCTGTTGAGGGGATTCTCTAACCCGCTCACCACACGGATTTAATCAATGCTAGAAGGCATTTTCTGCTGCCATAAGCGATCGATTAGATTGTGTTACAAATGTCATCATGGGTCCATCAACGAGAAGTTTTAGTGGATAGAAGGTTTGGGTATCAACGAATAGTGACAAAACGCAACTATAACAAAATCCTCAGTTGTATAAAGACTTTCTGTTTTGGCTATATCGATTTGTGACGTCACGTTAAGGGAAGTCTAACTTAAAAGAAGTTTGGAGTTAAGTCTTAATATTTGTAGTGACGTCATTTATGAACATCCTAATATTAAACTGCTTTTTATTATCACCAAATGCCGCAAATCTTTCAACATTAGCACAATGAACTGGGCGCTCTGCCTTATGGCTGATCATATAAAATTTGTTCACATCTTAAGCTTAAGCTTAAATTTGTACATCTTTTAATGACCACCATATAATATATCCTAATCTGTCTCAGCACCTTATTAGGACTAGAAGCCTGGACTAATCAGGGTTCTACGATAAGCTAGCTTTAGTCATTAGCTTGGTACCTTTAGCACGGGTATCGGCAAAGTGGGCAGAGAAGTTGCCACTGGCAACTGAGAAAACTTTCATATACATGCGTGAAACACATTGACAACTCCAATATGCCGACTTACAAATACTATTGCAGCAACTTACATTTTGACCAATGACAGTTGCCAATAACAACTGAAAAATCGTTTGTGAGCACACATGCATGCGTTGCCGACCCTTGCATTAGTACTTTACCTCAAATAGTTTTGAAAGATTTGCAGCGTTGACTTAAGAAAAAAGGATTCTTCATTAGCGTTAACTTTTCCACGAATAATTATGCAATAACGGCATGGAATTTCCTAGATTATATAAAGACAGACCATTAATTATTTTTAGCAAAGTACTAAAAACTAATCAACTCTTGGAAAAAGTCATAAAACCTGGCAACAGCTTTCCCAAAAACTTGCCTACACAGCCAAGTACCGTTGTGATAATCAAAAGCAAAGATAAATGTAAAGAAACTCAAGTCAAGACTGTGAGATGAACAAACAATTCTCAAATACACAAAGTATCAAAACAAAGCTTAGAACGACAACCTTTTCGCTTGTCTCTTACGAAACTAGTCAAGTCCAGAAACAGAAACTCTTTCCGTCCGCTTGTCGCTCTCCGTCTGTCTGTGCTACTGTTGGCCCCATCTATAAATTACAATCAGTTACAGTAAAGTGTCAAGATGCTTAGCAATTATGATGATTATGACAAGAGGTTCTAACTCTCACTCACTCTAAGCTTTTCTTTTTTCCAGAGCGATGCCATAACCTGGCCTCAAGAGCCAGGTAAACTTTAAGCCAGCTGCGCACTTTGTGCTACTTATTGTCAGTTGCTGGTTTTGCTCTGTCTTTTAGCCAAGTTGTTGGCTGCATTTCTGTCGCATCATCTGAATTTATTTCAGTGAAATAGACAAATAGACTGTCTGTTAGACACACTGACTGCTTTAGGCATATGTAAGAGACTTTAACGGTTCTCAGCCGCTCCGAGAGAACTCAAACTGAGCCCGTAAAGGGAATGAAATCTGTAAGCCGTGTACGTGTGATTGTATATCTAATGCAGCAAGTGGCACTCAACGTGCCGCCGCAACTCGTCATAATTACAAAGCCGGAGTCAGTCGCAAGACCTCAACTAAGTTTATACATGACAATATGAAGCTGGTAGGTGCTGTGGTGTCTCTCAGATGTCTCAGATAGTTCACCCAGCTCGGAATCTTGTTGACGTTTATGCTGCTGAGTTTGTGTATCTTATGTTTCTTTGATTTGTCTGTAGTGTTTATAATTTATGATTGCTTTGCGTGATTTTTGCATTTCTGCGTTATTAGTTATAACTTGGCTCGCTAAGGTTTGCTTTATGGTAGGTTTTTTTTCTGCCTATAGAGCGTGTGCAAAAACATTAAAAGGCGAAACACCTACGAGTTGGCTGTGGGGTGCAACCTACACTTAGGCAGTATTTTATGGAACCAGTGCTGCAAGCCTTGCTGCCAAATCATAAGTATCTTGAAGTTGTTGCGATGCCATGTGCGCCTTCCACTCGATGTTTTGTACTTTAAATGCAGATCATTAAATAAATTCTTATTCATTAAATTCATTTAACGAACTTGCGTAATTTGAAATATACATTTGTTGTCAGCATCTACACACATAACATATTTCATACAGCGCAAGTATCTTTTGCAGCAAACTCATTAAAATCTAGCATTTAATTGGAGCTCTTCATCAATCATAAGCGCAAATATCGCCTGCATATGAGTTGTGTGTGTTGACTGGCTAACACAAACAAATTCGACTACAATCAATAAATATTGAAAGGAGAACTTTGCAATGAGCAAATGTCAAAAATTTGACGCCTCAAAATATCTGCAAATTGTACAAACAACTAAAAAATATGTGCGTTTGTCTGTACCTAATTCAATGTTTGTTTTTTTTTTACTGTTTGTTTTTCAACACAAAATTACAGATATCCAAAGCAAAACTGTGACCAGATAACCTCTCTCCCCAAAGGAATAGCTACCATATTTCAGTAAACAAAGCATTAAAAAGCTAATGAAAACGAAAAATGCAGAAACGGCCAATAACGAATAATCAGAAAGAAAAGGTAAATTTACAATATCGACGAGCATATACCCTAAATGAGTTTATGAATTGAAATTCTTCAATATTATTTGGCTTTTCACTTCATTTGTTTGTTCATTGCGTTTCACTTGATTTCCGTTACAAATTTCTTTTAAAACTACCCAAAAAGGCATTATTAGCACATGTAATTCTAAGCTGTGATTCTAAAACCTCAATCTCCTTCTTAAATGGAGTGCTCCAAACTCAAACATTTCCACAAGCAAAGCTTGATCATTACGCGAAGAGGCGATAAGCTCTTCAGCTTGAATTCTTGTATAACTGGTTTATCAAACTTTATTATAATATTAGCTTAGAACCGACTCAGTTTTTGATTTGATGTCTTTCACCACTAGCAGGGCGCCCTTGTATCTCTACTGAGATTTGCTTTCAGTGTTTATACATGAAGTTGAGACAGCTTTATATTGCGCAGTCGAATTGGGGCGTCTTCTAGGATCAGTATTTTCGGGAACTTACATTCATATTAAACCTATAGGTAGATCTCCGACCTTTGAGTCCGGTTGGTTTACAACAACCTCCTTTTCGGGCTCTCTGCCGCAAACATCGAGAGACGCTTTTTGCCAACTGCAGCACTTGGCAGCTCTATTTTCTGAAGCTGCCATATCAGCTGTTGGAGCCGGTGAACAATTTCGCCCTCTTCGGACACTCTGCTTGGGCAATTGTAATTCTTTGCATATGGGTACATCCATGATATTTGGTTCAGGTTCATTCGCACCAAGATTCTTTTTTGTTAGATTGCGGCTCTTAGATGTTGCCCTTTGTGGAGCTGCAATATCAATTGGCGGTGTTGATGTACGTAGTGGCAATATTTTGGTCGAACTTTAGTAACTTTGATTCAACTTTGTCGTTTTTAGCATAATCTGTTGCTGACAACATGCATTGCGATGACGTTTGCATCATCTTAGACTTTCTCTCGTCGTCATTGGAAGGGACTTCTGAGCTTTGCGTACAGGAGCTCTGCTCATAAAGTGCATCAGTAAGTTGTGCAATTCGTTCATCTTGTTCAGATTGATAGTGAGGCAAAGTAATGTTAGCTGCAGTTGTTTCAGACTTTACGTCCTTTTTTATATCATGTAAGGGATCAGGCAGCGAATGCATACTCAACATGAACATCTATGTGGAAGATCTTTAGTTGTTGCAGTTTATCAAATAAGCCTTACTTACGTCTTTCTTCACTTTTTTGTATAGCATATATGAAACTTTGACTATTAATATCATCGAAAAGATCCGCAGAAAAAGTGTGGAACGATCAAATATCAAAAAATTTAAAATGGCTTGCATTTTAACCATAAACCAACAAACCCATTGCCAATTATGACAAAAGTCAGTCATCTTTATGCATGTGTCAAAGGTCAGCTCCATATGGTAATTTATGGACAATTTATGTTTCAACGGATATCAAAATAAAGTAATTTGTTAACTCGAAATTTGGTTGTGTATTTGCAAAGACTATGTAATAAAATGATTTATATATGCCTTAAAAGATATTAAAAGCAAGGGCTACTGCCGAAGCTACTTACTAGTCTGTGTAAGTTTAAGGGGTCGTCACTAAGTGTCGCAGGAAATCGTTTCCACTGGAAAAACTGCCGCAGCTATGGTTTGTTGGAAGCCGACTTCACTTTACCTTGTGGCAGTGGTCATGACATGTACCACATTTATCAAAGTGACACGCTCTACATGAGATATATCTCCATTGTGAAAGCTGGCATTTGGATAAATGCTTTGCCTGACTAGAAACACGCCTTAATACTTGGATCCATTTATCGCCATGAACTTAAATGAGCGACCGAGCATCTCTTATCTGCATACCTTGATTTTAACTGCCAACAACAAGTCTGCGGTGAGCAATACCTTAAAGCTGCGCTCCAGGAGAAATTATGAGAAGAGCTCAGCTGGGAGAAGGCGTTTAAATCTATTATTGTTGCCGTAAATGAATGACGAAGAATTTGAGATGAGCCATATGAAGACGAGCTAGTGTAACAATTTTATGTGGCATATGTGTATTACAATCTGATCCCAGAAGAACCATATCACGAGACGGACTTTTTTGAACATCTCGCTGAAAACAAATGTTGTGGTGTGCTCGAAATCTCTAGACGATTTTTCTTAAAGTTTCATTTTAATTCTTTGTTCTTAACCATCGTTTATAGCCGTCGATCATAAGCTTTCTTGTTGGATTTCCCACGCTCTCAGATATACATATTAACATACCAACAATTTGCTATTGGGGTGAATAGAAGCTATAAAAAGCGGTTCAAGTTTCAGAAATAGTTCTGGTTTTCTAATTGCCATCGTTTAATTACTCATTGCTGATCTTTATTTCGATTTGTCGTTTTGTTGAATCTTTTACACACCAATCATTTGGTAATACGATTCCCAATCACAATCATGCCTGTTATCAATTCCAAAACCAATTTTGTTGAGCGAATTAGCTCTCGAAATATTTGTATACTCAGAGCAAGGATCTTAAATTTTACGTATTCTGCGCGTTTCGTGATTTTCTCCTATTATTTAGTAATACTGTTGTTGAATTCTGCACACGGTTTCTTACTGATACAACAAAATATGTCAAACCAGAACTATTTGAAAAAAAGAAGATTTTTTGATATATACCACAGACCGAATAGATCTACGCCTAAATTGTGTTAACAAAAAAGTTTTGATAACCTATGAGATGGAACTATCAGTTCTGCTACATTATTTGTAAAACTGAGTATAAGACTTACTTTGGCATGATCTATAATTTCACTTTAGATAATAATAGGTCGGCTTAAGGGATGGTAAATTCATCGATGGTTTTATAAACATCGATATTTTGACCATGCCTCGTATGTACGAGAACATCGGAAAACATCGTAAAATTACATTATGTTTTCGTTACATCGTTGTATTTTTAACACTATAAGCTGTGAATAAGTTTAGTCTCAATACCTTAACTTTGTTGACACACGTTATTTCGCAATATGGTATTTATAGGGAATTTAATGAGAATGCACAAACCAAGTTCGGTGAATGTAATTTGTAGGGTTAAACACACTATGCCTAGGCCTGGAAACTTCCTAAGAAACCTAATATACCCTGCTTAAGAGGTATGTTTATAGCAAACCAAACAAAGCTACATTGCTGTTGGCTTTTTGTTTATGTTGCAATTCCTAGAAAATTATGCTGGAAAATGAGAGTCTAACGGTTTGAAGTTGCCTTTCCCGTCGATATCGTCGTCGTCGACGTCGTCTTGAGCGTCATCGTTGTTGGCAGCCGTTGCAGCTATTACAACACATTTTTCGTTTCGTTTTTAATAATCATTTTGCAAATGTCTATTAGTGCATGCTACATACATAGTGCCCCCTCATAAGCCCCTTAATGTCTGAGTTTTGCGCATGCGCAGCGCATTTTCAAAGGAAACTAATCGCAACAATCATTACTACTTGGGCATATGATGACGAGAAAAACTACAACAAACATGTAAATTAAGACTTTTAGCTGAAAATTATGTATAACAAACCATAAACAAGCAAATGGCGAGCAGCGTTAAAGAAAATTCATAGTAAAATTGCAGCAGTGACGCTTAGAGATTGTTTTGATTTCTTGTAAATTTGTAAATATTCGTTTTTATGCTGAAATGGCATGCAATTTAAATTTAATGGTAGGAGTAGCCAACAACTATATATATATATATATATATATATACTATTACCAGGCAGTGTATCTACGACGCCTATATTTACTTTGAAATTTGTTTTGGTCGGTCCCCTTTTGTGCCATTTGAATTATAGTCATTGCTAGTCAGAAAAAGCAAGTAGAAAAAAAAAGTAAAAGTTTAAATTGACTAACCGAAGATATAACAGATACTTGAACTTACTGTAAGTAGGTGAAGTATTTATGAGCCTTATAGCCAGCAAACAACTTCTTATCAATGGGTTTTTGCTTGCGGAAATGCTAAGCAATTCTTGCATGCAAGCGACAACTGTTATGCAATTAAATTAGAGTTACACATGCAACAACAACACCAATAAGAGTTACTCAAATGACCGCATTGCCACATACTACATACACACACACATACATTCATGCATACATTCATGCATACATTCAGGCATACATTCATGCATACTGTTGCAATTGCTTTCGCTTTGATTGAATTTATTTAATAAATCAACAGCAAAGTTGCCAAGCCAAGTGATGCATATAACTGCACTTTATATGCCTACTTATGCACTTGCATATATACAAATAAAGTAATACACATGTGCAAGTGTATCTATAAGATACAATTTGCATTTTGCCTACTGCTCTGTTCACACATCCACCCAAAACACTATAAGAGAGGAAGGAGGGTCTGTCTCTCTCGGTAAGCTGCACGGAAACGAAAACTTGTGTGTGGCAACATAGGAAACCGAGTCTTGAAAGTGGACGGCACATAACGCATGATAAATTGTATTATTGGCATAATAATATTGAGCATAAAATATATTTATGATCCAAACTCCAAAGCAGCTAAAGCTGGCAAAATTAACTGTTTATTTCAATGAGCAAACGATTCTTTACTCCGCCAAAGCTTCACAGTTATAAGACAGATTGGTTTTTCTTAGGTACACAATAATACCGTTAATATCTCATAAGTGCTAAGGCCAGACGTTACTTCAGTGTATCAGTTATATGGTTCAACATTTACATATCTTTAAAAGCCATGAAAATTTACAATTGAAGTTTTTGACCAAATGATTTTGAAAAGGTTTCCAATTAACCCCAAAGCAAATCGTTAAGAGTCTTTGAGCCAGCAAAGAACTTGACATTACAGCTGCAAAACTATCGATTTTCAAGCTCAACCGTTTTAAACAATACACGAGCAAAAAAAAACATAGATAGTGAGGCACAAAGAAAAAAAACCAATATATCTATAGCAATATCGACAGCTCTGCAGCTATACTTGACATGTACCTGACAATTTCCCACACCGAAGTGTTCAACTCGATTTCCGTTTTAGTTTATTTAACATATGTATATCCGTGTGCTGAGAGGGTTAGAGAATACCACCTCAACAGATTTTGAGTATGAGGCGAGTTATAATGACACTGGATTCTTTCGAGACCAGTAGAGCCATCCCAGGCCTTAAAAGGGTTATGCGTAGGGTTTAGGACCCACCATGTAAAACCTCAGTTCCAATGAAAGAAATACATCAGGCCGTTACCCGGTAACGTGTTGTTATGGCCAGTTAAGAGAAAGACATATGTATACATCGCTGAAAAGTTTGACTTTAAAGTGCTTGCAATAGACTGTTATCCAACAGATACTTTCTTGGTAAACTATAGGTTACCAAACCATTTTAAAACCTTGTACTCATAGGATTAGAAATATTTTAACAAAAGAACTCTTCGACGATAAAAGTTCATTTTCACAAAAGACTTTAATTTTTTATAAATATAGTAATACAGTCGCAACGTTAACTGCAGAGTACCAAAGCTCTTCAATTATATGTATACAATTATTAAAGAATTAAAAAAGCCTATCCATGACATCAATGCAATTTGTTGGTTGTGTTATTGCATTAGAAAAAAAAAAAAAAAGGTTGATTTAGTTACGACGTTTATGGATATGATAAGTATTTCTTTGTTCATTTGGGTTGTTTTGTGCAGATAATAATGGGTTCCTCCCTTTCTCTTCAGAGTTTCTTAACAGTATGGGCAGCTGTGAGTTTTAGGCGTTCAAAGCACTGTACGAAATTGCGAAATATCCACACATACTTGGTGAAACCGCACAAAATTTTCTCTATTTGACCCGGGCTCCGACCTTATTGATTGATCGTATGAAATATTTGTCCAGTTTTTCACCATTGCCATCTGACATAAAGTGTGTATCGTCGCAAATAACCGTCAACCTTTTCAACGTGCCTGCAAAAACCGGTTACTGCAGGACACAATGAATAGAGAGACGGCAAGAACCCATTCAGCCCGATTTGCTGCGCCAAACGTTCATGTCTTTCCAGGACCACTTTGAAGATAAAAATCAGGCAAATGGTCTTTTGTGTACACGCATGACTTGTGAGCATGTTCGCCTGTGTAGGCTTACTACAACTATTCATGAAACAAAACATATTTGAACATACAGACCGGTCAGAATTTTTGCTCAACCATAAATACAAGACAAAAGGACACAAACGCAGGGAGAAAAACGAACCCTTTTCATAATCACGCAATGCGCAGTTCAATTATTAATTGTTTTTCTGTACGAAGCGATCGATCTCAAGCTTGTGAGGTGAAAAAGTGATTTTAGCTATAAATTTTAGCAATAACCTTCAATTTGGTGTTTTACATCTGTAGTTTACAAAACTACAGGAAAAGTTGAAACTTTACACAGAAATGTACTCACATGAAAAATATCATTTAAAAAATCGTAAAGTGAAAAAAGTTGTTGTTGTTTGTCTAGAATAGGCAATGGAGTATTCCCATAAGATAAAGAATATAAAGAGTTCTTTACCTAGTCAAAGTTATTGCTTTCCTTCTATATACGTAGAAACACATTTAGTATGTTTTATATTGGAAATTGTATCTCCGGAACCCCTAAGTCGATTTTGTTCAAACTTAGATAAGAACACTCTCCAACATAATGGGAAGCTATCGTCAAAGTTTCATCAAAATCTGTCCAGTAGTTTTTGAGGAGAAGAGTCACAAAGAATTGGCAGTCGTTTTTATATATATAATATAGATTTCATTGCATTACAAACTCTATTAAAGAGTAAATGCACTCACTACAAGTGTACTTTGAAAAGGAAAACCCATAAGCTGTGCAAATGCTGAGCAAAGCTCAGACAAATAGACAGACGAAGCGTCGGCTCCGACGATTGTTGTGCGATTTAAATTCATTCATTCATATTTTAAAATGCGCATTAACGGCTTCCTTCCATTTTGACAGCGCACAGATTGCAACAACAACAATATGACTTGATGGTAAAAGGAAAATGGCAAATTGCAACTTAAATAAATAAATAAGTAAATAGAAAACTGTAATTCACATGCATTTGGCTTGCAAATTGGATTATGCTCTATGTATAGTGGCCCCGTTGTCATTGTTGTATGGTGTGCAACATCCTCTAGCGATTTGCAACAACAACAGCAACAACAACAATAAATATCAGCTACACTCTGTCTCCCAGAGCTGTGTGCACATTTGCGCCTGCGCGCCTTTTTAGTTATTTACAACTTTAGCTGCATGCACCATGTTGTAATTACAGCCATTTGTTGCGGTTGTAGTTGTTGCAGTGGCGAAGCCCCCTTTAATTATTTGCACGAATTTGTATGTTAATCGTTCATTGACGTGCTGCATTGATAGGCACATAAAGTGTGTAGGCTTCGAGCTGCACATACATACATATACACATATTGTACAACATAGTTAGTATATATACTGACTTATAGGTATATAGCAAGTAGTTTATAACTAGCAAATGTAGTAGGCTCCACTTCAATTAAAGGGGCCGACCATGATTGCAGTTGATTTAGATAAACAAAAAACTTGTACAAATTACACATTGTTATCTTGCACAGAAAAAATTTATGATTGAATTGAGCTTTTTTCAACTTCTTCAACTTGAAATTGTTGGTAGTGAAAAGCCAAGGAACTGCAGACAATAAGGCACATAAATACCAATGGACGACAACTATATGAGTTGCAGTTTTCGATTAAACTGCAGCATGTGAAAGTGATACGTTGTTAAGGTCCAACCCACAATGACTATTCTATACGAATGCTAAATCAAAATGGCTTTCATTTCAAATGCCCCAACAAAGTGTATGCACAGTGTATGACGTAGAAATACTCTTATGCCTTTGTAATCCTCCAGTTATTCATTTACACAGAAAAGTTCCATTCCATTCTTAAATTGTAGGTTCGTTTACTCAATAAGCGAACGAAATGAGTTTCATTTGTACTTAAATATGTCTTTGGGAAAGATTAAAGAGAAATGATTGAAAAAGTGAGAGAATGCGCTCATATTTGTATTTTGCTTCTTCTTCTTAATTCAACAACAAAAGGAGTCACTATTTTGAAGCGTATTTTGTGGATTGAGTTGCTCGGATATCCCACCACAACAGCAATGAGTTTGATTCCGGCTTCATCATGGATGAATGTGTGATGAGCGCAGGACCGCGGACTCATAAGTCAGGTGTTCATACCAGATATAAACCCAAATAGAAATTATCGGAATAGGAAAATAGTCAGACCGTCATAAGGACTGTTGCAGGAACCAGAATAAACTCCAAGCTGCTTCGGGATACCCGAGTGAAGCTACACCTTCTGGGTCAACGTAAGTCACTCTCACTCAGATGGGACATACTTATATCCCCGGGAATGAACTTGCGAACAAGCTATGGTGCTGCGAACCCACTGAAAGGACCAAAACCTTTCTATTGCATTGGCCGACACACTAGGACGAGCCACGATCTGGATAAACACTCCAGATCTCAGACAGGCCAAAAAGTTTCCCGGCACTTACAACCCAAACAGTTTGAAGAAACTGTCGCAATTAGAAAAGAATCCTATAAGAATTCTTACAGGTCTGCTTACTGGGCACTGCAAGCTTAGAGGTCACTTGAGCATCACCAGCTCCGGTACATGCAGGTTCTGTGAACTTGAGGAGGCATCCTCACAGCACACCTTAGATGAGTGTGATGCCCTGGCGAGACGAATGCTGACCGTGCTAGAAGGATCTCTTACAGGTCGCAGTGCTTTACTCCGCGGTAACATTATTATTAATAATGTAATCAAATTTTTATCTAGGTACTAAACTTAGCCAGAATTAATAAGCTTAAGTAACTCAAAGATACAACCACGACGTACTCACTGCACTGCTTAAATCTTTCATTTTCTTTGCGGTTTATCTCTTTTTTGGTTTCTACCTAAAAATCCGTTGATAATTATTATGCACATATAGTACGTGCTTGGTTTGCAGTTGCCATAGTTTCCATACCATGCCCCGAAAACTTTGCCTACAACTTTGCTTTCAATCAAAATCTCGTTAGTCTATGCACACAAACCGAAGTTTGAATATTTAATGACTTAATCAGGTTTTTTTTTTTTCGTTTGAAGCCAAAAGAAAATTGCATACGGAAAAAAAACGATACAAAAAAAAGGAGCGCGTCAAAAGTTTTCCAAACATTATATTGTCGTTTTTTTTTCTTTTTCTACTGCTAAATTGATTTGCTATGAAACCAAGTGCAGCTAATTGGTTTTGGAGCGGGTTCGATGATCGAACAGAAATCATTGCCGGGGCACATTTTTTGGGCAAAGTTCGTTAATAAATCAATTAGGGGGTTACTCCTGCTGCTTTTACTTGGGCAACTTTAATGAGTCTGTAGGTTTTTATTGCTAGTTGTTTTTCTGTTCCCCCCTTTAAATATAGAGATGCGCCATAAAATTTCAATTTCAGATAAGTGCAACAATTGCTGACTCAGTGCTTTTATAGTATAGAATTTGAAAGTTCTGCTGTTTTTCACAGCTTTCTCTCAATGAAATTTAAGCAAATTGCCTCCTGGCGTTAACTTATAATTTTATGATTATGGTAAAATGAAAGAATATAAACATTTTTTAGAAAGCTAATTTGCCACATTGAATTGATATTGAGTGCTTGTATAGTTAGTAGTAAAGAACATGATATACAAGTAAACTAAGCCTTCTAGTTACTATGTGCACATTGCCAACACGTAAACTCAATTAAACAAAATGTATGACTAATCGGTCGATATGGAGTCTAAAGCGTAAACCAGCAAAGCAACGCCGGGTTTTGAGTTGGAGACGCTTCGCTGGGTTTCACAAAGCTAAGACCCGCATATGAAATATCTACATGGTTACAAATATTACAGTTACAGTGAGCATTCAAAGTAGTAAACAAAGTGAAACCAAGGACTTCGACTTTGACAAATATAGCAATAGATAGTTATATTACATTTTTAGATTGTTAATAATTTCGATGTCACATGATTTGACTTCTTTAAGTACCCAAAAGGCCTTTAGTTTATTATAGAAGAAATATAATAGTAGTATAATTATACTATTCAGATAGCATTAAATAAGTCACACAAAGCTACGCCCATACATCTATTATATAAATAGGCTAAGGCAAATTATTGGACCCCTTTTTCAGCAACTATATGGTAACAAATATGTATGAAACTCATATCATTGTGTAGGGAATTTTCATAAGAAGTGCAGCATAAAAGTTTCGTTCATTTATGTTGCCAAATCATAAGTAAATGGATTTTAACTTGCATTGGGTATATGACTGCGGGTTTATATTTTATTTTTATTTATATATAAAGCACAGAAACCCCAAAAAAGTATGTAAAGCAACTACCAACATATAAAGTCTTTAATACACTAAAGAGATAAAATTTTGCAATTTCCGCGAAAAAATATACGTTAATAACTCTTTACATAGTCGCGAACTGCTATATTCTAACATATTTAGGACTAAGTTTCACTGGATGCAGCTAAATGAATAACTGTATTAAATAAGATATAGCCTATGAAACATAAGTTACGTTCATTGCGTACCCATTAGAGCTGCAAAACTATCGAGATATCGAAGTATTAAAAAAATAAGCATTGAAGCAGTTACATGTCTCTCAATACATCCTTCTTTTGTGTTCTTCTGAATATGCCTGAAGAGGATACGCCTTGGTTACAGTTTGCTATTTGTCTGGGTGCTAGACAAAGCTCTTACAAACATTAGTAATGAGATGACTAATCTTTCAGCTTTGAAACAGTACCACCCATAGTTTCTGGAAGTTTAATAAGTTTAGTTAAGCTTGAAGCTGAAGATATCCCATATGTCTTAGAGAAACACGATTTGCTTGTACAAATTATCAAAGGTTGTCACTAACGAGCTGTCTTTCAGAAGTAGACTTAAAGTGATCCAACAACAATGTGCAACCAGTTCTCCTCTGTAAAACTAGAGATTAGCTGGACATAGATTTAATCTGAGTGATATGACAAGCATTTGTATGCAACTGCCACGGTTGAAACTGCCGTATCTTCTCAACTAATCTCATGGAATGGAAAGCGAAAATATACTGCTTTAGATGCAATCGGCGCTGAGAGTACGATATTCTTATAAAACGGCGATCAGGCTGTCGTACTCTAACTTGTCGGAGAATCTTTATTGCATAGACGTATTTTTCTATAACGAAATGCAGCACAAGGTTCGGTGCAGAGTCTTTGTTTGACGCATTACGTTTCATCTCCGAGGTATTGATGCCTATACACTATGCACTATAATTCAAACCCAGGCATATCAATTACAAGTTATGAGCCATATATCGACGCTTACTCATTTTTAGGGCACTATTTTGCATTCTGTGACACACCTTAATTAGAGAGGTTGTGTTGACGCATGCTATTTGCACGTCTCTTTCGCTCTGTGTCAGACGCTCATAAAAATGAGTGCCTTGAGCCGGAAGAATGCTTATACCTTGTAATAGATACGCCTTGGTCCAAACTACGATGTACTTCACATATGAAGGAATACAAACAAACAAAACAATTTGATGCAGACAGGCGGGACGGTGCCTAACAGTGGGATACCCTGTACCGATATTCTCATGAAAATCAAATTTTTGTATCGATGCGTTGAGGGGCAAAGGAAACTGTACTACGGGGGTAGGCAGGAAGATTCGGAAAAGGTCAACATTGTTTGGTTTATGAGCCAAACATGAGTCAACTTACCGAATTTGGTGGCTCTAACATAAATGTTAACTTTAAAATTTTGAGAAAAAGTAAAATTCTTTTGAAGTTTATAGAAGTCTAAAATTGGCTTATTATAGCCTATATCTTTCAAAGTTTCTATTCGATCTTGATAATTTGTAAACAACTTATGTAAGAGGTGGAAGAGGGTTAGATATCGACATGAATCGATAAACTTGCTCTATTCCGAGGAAATGCGCATCTTTTGGATAAATATGGGTGGCTCTAACTCTTGTAGTCCATGAGATACTTAGACTGCCACACCTTCTTCTGCCTGCGGAAAGCTATAATACCCTTTAACATTTTGTGTGCAGGGTATAATGGGTGCTGTATTTGTGCACTGTTTAGAATAGTCCAAGTATTTTGAGTTCTTCAGATTGAACATGCACTGTACTACCTATTTACACATATGTATATGTGTATTTGCATAAAATATACAATCACGCATATATTGAAAATCATAGCTATACTATATATGTACTTATAAGTAGAGTCGACTCGGGGCGTAAATACCAAACAATGTGAGTCACGGTAATCAGCTTTGAGAGAGAAGCTTACATACATGTGCAAACGTATACGAATGTATGTATGTATCCATAGCAGGTATGTGTACACAAATAAAACGCGCAGTTATAATAATAATAACTTTTTTTTTAACATTTACAGGCCAGCGCAATACAGCTCCAACAATAACAACAAATAAATACCAAAACAAGTTTTTTTTTGCCTTACAATTTGGTAAAATATTTACACAAGAAGAAAAAAAATACAAATACACAGTCATAAAAAATATTATATATGGATGTATTTTCGTGAACACAGCTGTAGGTGTAAATATTGCGGCATGGAAGATGTTGTTTGTTGCTACTGTGAATTGTGAAGTGGCAACCTGCTGACTGCAACTTGCAGCTTGCAACAGCAATCAAGCGCGAGCTTGCATGCAACCAGCAACAACAACAATGAAATGGTGTCAGTATTAAATTATACAAAAAAAACAACAAAAAAAAAAAAAAGAAGCAAAAATGATAAAAAATATATAACCAAGTGAGTGCCTAAATAAGTCAGTAAGTGTAAGTTAGTGCATTCAATTTGCATGAATTGTAACCGACAAACGAAACACAATAGGCAAAAAGCGCATGTGTATCTATAAGATACAAGCTACAAGACGCCTTTTAGCGCTATGAGCAGTCATGTAAAGCATGTCAAGATAGAAAGAAACACAAAGCGCAGTGAAAATCACTGAAAGAGTTGTAATAAATTAAATTACAACAAATCTTGGGAATGCGCTGCGTGAAATGTCAACACCAAGCGAGCATCCTATAAGATACTAGATACAACATCCCTGGGGGCTTTACTACCTGACTACCTTTACCTATCGTGTGTGTGTGTGCGTATAGTAACTGGCACAATGACAGCTCGCTTATCTTATCGCCCGTATAGCCATAAACCTAGTGATATTGATTTTTACGGCTCTTCTTCACATCAGACGCCTGTGCTGATAGTATAAAGCGTAGGTTGGGCCGGGACAAAGACTGTGACAAATGAGGCTGACCTCAACCGCAACTAATTAATGGACAATGACAGCGGGCAGGAAATAGTTTCCTGACATAAAGGCATAAGCAAAGTGGTGCGGAAAAGAAGGGCAAAGTGTTTATTTGCTTGCAGTGTTTATCTTTTAGGCATTTTTCCAAGGAATTGTTGTGTTTTTTTTATTGAGACGCAAACATAGAGGGGTCAAATTGAGGGTAGTCAAATAATCCCTTAAAATCTATGAGATGAACAACATCAGATATGTGCTAAACCAAATGTCAAACGTGTTCCTAAAATCTCTTTCAAGCAAAATTTCCAAATTACAAGGCACTAAACTGTTTTCGGTTGGTTTTCGAATGTTAGCTTTACTCTTTCACTTTAGAAGTCACAGTTTTTGGAATTATTATCAATTGAGACGAAATGTCGAAAGATTGTGTATAAGCATATTGAAACATGTAACTAAAAATAATTTTCACTTCTTTTGGCTTTATTAGTTATTTAGAAAGTTATTGCAACTTTTAGAACAACAGAATAGTGAAAGAAAAAAGTAACAAATGATGAAAGTTAAAAACAAACTAAAATAGCTGTAAAAATAAAGGGCACGTCTGGAATGCATCAGAAGATAACGTTGAGAAAATTAACGCCTGAAAAAGAATGGTTAATTTTTCGCAAGAAAATGTAGAGTAGAACGCTGAAAAGCGAGCTGAAACAACTAAGAAATTTTAGACGACTTCAAGCGCAGTGTACAGTGTACGGAGTTCTCTTTTAATTAAGCAAATGAATAACCCCCAAACGCAATTAATTAATTAATGAACTGTACTCACCGTTTGACATTGCGGCTGCGCTTCTCATTTTCCGCCTCCTTGACACTATCCCAGCTATCGCCCACACCTGATGACATATCATCCAAACGTTCCTCATCCTCCAAACCGGAATCCTCCAAGCTAATATGACAACTGGTGAGCTTTACTTGCTTACCATTATCGCCCACCTCTATCCAATCGGAGGTGCGTATGCGTTGCGAACGCTCTGTACCATAAGGCGATGAATCCGATGAGCAGCCCGAGGGACAGCGTTTCCTGGGTGAATTATTGCCGGTACCACTTCCTTTCAACGATTTGTTAATGGCATAGGTGAGCGTATCTTCCTCATCGCCATCGGCATCTTCCACATTATCAGCATCCACATCCTCTGTATCGTGATCATACTCATCGTGATCGTCAATCGAATTATAACGCTTACGTGTCAATGATTTGCTTGTCGCCATGGTCGTGGGTGTCCCATTGCCACTGGTGCTCACAACAGTAGCAGTGCTGCCATTTGTGATTGGCGCCAGTGCCGCCTTGGTAAAGCCATTTGTTTGCGACGTGGGCAAGTGATCTAGCGAGCATGAGCGGTTGCGCATGGCAGCCAATTCGGAAATTAGCAATTCATGGAAGGCGTGCTTCTTTTCGGGCGTATTACCAGCGCTAACCGAAGTTTTAATGCTGTTGTTGTGGAAGCTATTGCTCTTGTTGGAGTTGTTGTTGTTTCCGTTGCTATTAATATTGATGCGCGTGCAGTTCCCTGCCGCTTGGCTGGTGACAATGGTAACCTCGCTCATTTGTTGTTGCTGCTGCTGCTGTTGTTGTTGGTGTAGTTGTTGGTGCCGCTTCTGCCGCTCCAGCGCCAGGTCCTGCTCTAGCAGCGCCTGATGCTGTATGGCGCGCTCATGCTTTGTTATAATAGTCGGATCATTGGCCGCTATTGCTGCATGCTTTTGCGTCTGACTGATGATGATTTCCGAGAAGAGCCGCTCTGCGGCATTCTTAAGATTATTCTTGATCTCCACGGTCTTGCCGCTTAGAAAACTACCATTGGATGCGTTTGAATTATTGACCGCAGCATTAGGCATCGCACCGGATGTCATGCCATGGCTATTTGATAAACCTTCGAGCGTAGTTTTAGAGCGTCTAAAGATGCTTGTAGCTTGTGGGGTCGCTGGGGGCAACATATCCTCCATGTCCATGGTAGCCACAGGCATTTGCACAATCTTGCGCGGCTTGGGCAATGGCTGTGTAGTGGGCTGTAGGCCCGCACGCTCAAAATCAACCTTGCCCAAACTAAGACGTGTGTCCTTCAGTGCATTTGCTGGTGGACTGCTGCTGCTTGTGGCATTAAGGGAATTGTGTCGATTAACGGTAATAACATGATTTTGCTCAACAGCTGTTGCAGTTGCCCTTGGCTTGGCCGTAGGCACATCCGGTGCCTTGCGCAGCTTAAGAGGCGGCTTTGGCGCCGTACCCAATGCAGTGGTTGGTGTTTGCGTCTGCGCCTGTTTCTTTTGTAGGCTCAGCGAGGGCGACTTATAGACCAACGTGCGTCCCACAGCGCTCAGTTGGCTCACAAATGTGGGCTTCTTTTGAATGGCTGGCGGTGTTGTTGCTGTGCTTGTGGTTGTTATTGTTGTGGCTGTGGCTGTGGCAACTTTAAAAGCTGTTGGTTCTCGCTGAGCACGCAATAGGCCCGCCTGTAATGGTCTGGGTGGAACCGGTGGTCCCGGCCTCTTAACCACTGTTTGTGGCTGTGTTGCCGCGGATGCTGTTGTGGCCATTTCGCTGCACCACCACGTTGCACACTACAAGTTCTCACGCAAAACTGAGCACCAGTCGGCAGCGTTGTTGGTTCGGCTTGGCTATGCTTGAGTGGCGTTTAGACTGGCCCAACTTGTTGGCCCAGACGTCTTCGTCGTCGTCGTTGTCGTCACTAAGTAAAACCAGTATTTGTAGGTCACTTTTTGTCTCCTCGTTGTTGTTGTTGTTGTTGTTGTTATTGCTTTTTTTGGTATATATCTCTGCTTGGTTATTTATTATTATTTAGCATACGCGCGCGCTAAATGAAAACTTGTTTTTTCTGGCTTGTTTTGCTGACTGCTCTTAGCCAAGTTCTCATTGAACGTTGTACCACGGTAGATTGCGTAGCTTCAATTAGATTGCCATATGAGACTGTAACTGGGGGTTCTCTGCATTTTGACAGACGCTGTTGCAGCCAACGTTGCGTTGTCGCTGATCTATTTTGAATATAGGTTAAACTGGCGCACTAACGGCTAGTTGGTTTACTTTTTGTTGTATTGCCCAATTGGTTGTTGCAGTCGTTGTTGTTGTAACTATTGGCTTATTGGAATTACAGTTCTCTGGGAAACTTGTTTTCGTTGAGGGTTATCGTTGTTGTATTTCTTGTTATTGTTGCTGTCTCTGTTACTTTCAATGTGGCAAGCATACACATTTGGATTCTGTAAACCAAAAGTTTTCCAGTTACTGTTGTTTAGTCTTAAGTGAAGGGAATATCTATGCTTTAACTAATACACACAAAAAATTGGTTAGTTAGTTGAAATTTATTTAATATTATTGATATAAACTTTAATGGCAATCATGCATTCAATTTATTAACCAATATTGCCTGTTAATAGTTGGGGGGCTTTAAAGTAGAGTCGGGCAAAATATGTTTGCACGAAACACCACAAAATGCTGCATTTTCTCACGATAAACAAGTTTGTATTCACGAACTTTACGATTCTGGCACAAATTGTATTAATAGCGACAGCATAAAAGTGTAATTAATAGCAACATTTGCTGCTAGTGGACTCTAATGTGTTCACACAATCTGGCCATATTTAAACGACGCATAAAATGCAAATTTATATTTGTTAAAACATATATTTTGTTTTGAATTAGTTTATCTTAGACTTGCCAACAGAGTTGCCATATTCTTCAAATTGGCAGCTGTGCATAATATCGTGATATGGAACAAAATTCATACACACTGATAGGTTTACGGCAACCCTTTTGCTTTCTGAAAATTTTGAATCATTCTTTCATAAAGTTCGTGAGTGCAACATAAACGTGGGTCGCAGCCATTGGAGCACTTGTACACGATCATACCAAACACGGTTTTGTTTGGCACTACACGAATTTTACGATCACGACTCACGCCCAACTCTACTTCAAAGCTTGCGTTTGGTTTTGTCGTAATAAAACTTTAAGTAGTTGCACTCGTTTGTTTGTTGTTGTTGATTGTTGCAGTTTGTTGCTAGTTGGCTTTGCTGGCTGCATTTCGAAAGTGTTACATTCAATTTATCAGCTTAAAATTATTTTAGAGCCCGGCCATTACATTGCCTTGGTTTGCGTTGGCTTTTGCTTAGGTTTTTCGTAGACCACTTCAAGTTTGATTATCTTTTATTTCGGTTGTTGTTGTTGTTGTGTTTTTTGTGCTCTTTACTCAGTACTATGCAGGGCACACATATGGGTAATTGGCCGAAGTTACATGGCACATAACAATCAAGTTTGACGGAAAGACAATTTGATGGGTTCTGCTGCTTATTTAAAAGCTCAATCAGGCAGACCAGCTGCAAAAACCATACATTTTCGTATGTGTTTAGAATTAATGAAACTTTAATGAAGCATTTTAAGCGTTGTTAACTTAATGGTTTTGAGCAGGTTTTTAGAACTTTTATGATGTAAGCAGCTACCGAACTGTTCGAACTTGTTAGCAGCTGAGCTTAATAAATTGGTCTTTTTACATAAGCAGCGTAACTATAACGACGAAAAAAAACCGTTATCGTTATCAAGAAATGGAAATGTACGTCGTAAATCCGCAAAAACAACTTATGAACTTTGAAAATAAAACAGAAGTTCCCACGTTCTTTGTTTTCTAAAGATTAAGTTGTCAGCTGCTGAGCTACGCATAGAAAATTGAAAATGCATTAAGAAAACGCACAAAACACGTAGAGCTTACTATAATTAGAACATTAGCGCTTAATTGGGTCAGCAGGCAACTTTACAGCAACAACAATTGCAATTACGAAACTCAAAACACATGCAAACACTAATAAGCGCATAAAGAAAATACCAAAACATCGCACAATATAATCAGTGCCGATACAAAAGGTGATCAAGTTGTACAATTGAACGGGGCGTAAGATATCACACCGAACAAATATTATGGAGGCAGTGCTTGAAATCGAACTGCTCAAAAGAGGATATTTTTCAACAAAATGTAAAATCTTTGCTCCGGTATCTGTGACAAGTGGCGAGCAAAGCTTTTTTAAGTGTTTGCAATCCAAGAAAATGTAAATTTTTTTAGAAATAAAAAAAGAATTTTATAAATCTTTGAAACAAATTCTAATTTGGACATAAAGCATAACAGTTTTATCGCTTTTGCATTTCACTTTTTTTTATGCCAACTTAAGCCGAAAAATTTGGTGTCTCTCACTATTATTCTTTCATTGGAATTGCGGTTTTACGTGATGGGTCCCAAACCCTATGCACAACCCCTTTAAGGCCTGCGGTGGCTCTACTGGTCTCAAAAGAACCCAGTGTCATTGTGAGTCGCCACATACGGCAAGCTTTGACCTGCTGAGATGGGATTCTCTAACCCGCTCACCAGACGGGGCTCATATACCTCGTATAAACTAATAATGTTTGGGCAGGGCGCCAATTACGCTTGAGCCGGCACTGAACACAATTGATCAAATAAACGGTAAAATTGCAGCGCCACAGCGCAGTCGCCGTCGAATTGTTCGTACAAGTCTGGCAACACCTTTTGCTGCTGCGCAGTAAGGTGAGCTTTGAATTAGTAACGTTGACGACGGCGTATAAAAGTTCAATGAGAAGTACAATATAAATGAGCTAACTTTAGCAACAATAACCATAACAACAACAACAACAATGCAGCAACGTCATAATTATTAAATGTTTTGCAAGAACTTTGTTAGCAATTATCGAGTTAATTTGCATTTCATTAATTAAACACACACACACACAAGTTTGATGATTGCTTCAAGATTTCGTTATATTGCACTTTGTTAACTTTGGGCAACAAGCACTTTATTTCTTGCATTAAAAGGCTACGTTTTTCTTTCATGCACTATCTTAACGTTTGCCTTAATGATCTTTATTAATTCAATTTCAATTTACGACACTCCGGACACAGCACCCACGCACAAACAAACACACGTAGCCGGAGCCGACGGCAGGAGGGCTAATTGGCAGTCTTGTCGCTGCACTTGTAAGAAAATTCTTGCCTATTTATCTAACTTAACGTTAACAACAATTTGTATGCATTTGGTAGAGAGCAACATCTATAGTTGCTAGTTGTCAACGAATAATAACGACAATATTAACTTGCATATTTATTAACAAAAACAAACACACATACACAAATTGAACACACGGCGATGCGACCCGCTACGAACGTTGCGTTTTACACGAGAGCACAAAACAGAATGAGAGGCACATGAAAGAAGCAAGCTAAGCGTACCTTGAAAAACTCGTTGGCATAACCCAGCCGACAAATGTGTGAGTGTTTGGATAGAGAGGCTAACATTAATTGAGAGAACTTTACATAAATCACCGCCGTTAAGATATAAAATATTCATACGAATATTAGACTAGCCTCCGTTTCATATCCTTAGTCATTATAGCTACATATTAAACTCAAATGAACTCTTATGCTGTTTATTAAAAGTGTTTAATGTTTGCTGGGTTTGCAGTGCCGCTCATCTGTGCATTTGTGGTGTGGGTTGTGGCACTGCGCTGAGAGAGCGGGCGTGAGTCACGCACAAAACGCAAGTCTTAATATTGCACTAACGAATGCATTTTTCTAAAAATAAAATATATATTTAATAAGAAAATTTATCGTAAGTGCAAGTAGTATTTGTAACGCAAGATTTTAAAAATGATTGACTTGAATGATTTCATTCGAATTCTTAAAGTTAAGCTTTAAATAATAATGCAATATTAATATATTTGTGGTCATAAGGAAGTGTTTTAACGCTTCTTCATTTATAAACTTAAAAAAGTAACGTTGACTTCTATAAAGCTTCAGTACGCAATACCACAACATTTGCTTATGTCGAATTAAGCTACTCTTCCATATGAGCACAAATATATCGTTATTTGCTTATTTTTTAGCACACTAACTTTACGCTATGCTCACGCCGCAAACGCGCATCACTAACTAAATTTACTCTTTTGAAGTTGTGCATAGGCGGCGCGCTCTCTGCATATTTAAGCTCGCTCTTAAAACATTTCAATAATAAACAAACATTGCTCTTTTGGCCAATTGGAAACGAACTCAGACATCGTTTTTTTGAATGCTAATAGAATAGTTTTCCGTTAAAAAAAATACGATTTTAAAGCTTATTATGAAAATGTTTATGTTATTTTACTAAGGCTTAAGCTGTTAACAATCTGTATTCAAAAGAGCGCATTTTATCGATGTGCAAGAGCAACTTGGCATATGGCCAAAAGTGCATTGATTGCCACGGCCCGGTCTTTTTTGGCACATTGTTGTTGTTGTTTTAAGAGGTGCCCGGCGGCGTCTGTTTGCTGCATATTCGAACAGCTGTTAGGCTGCCGCCTAGGCCACGCCCGCTTCATCCTCTGTCCATTCATGTAACGAAATCTTTATTGATTATATATGAGCATATATACAGAACTGTTTAAAAAAATAAAAAAAAAAAGAAATAAAAACCAGGCACTAATCGTCTTTTGAATGACTTTGCTGTCTGCCATCACTGGGCGCTGCTGCATATTTACCAAAAGCAGCAACAACAATATTGTTCCTTTTTGCCGGCATTCATTGCCAATTGTTATGCTCTTTCTCACTCACTCCACACTGCCACAACACACATTCGCTCTACATCATGCGCCGGCATTGCTGGCATTTAGAATGACACTGCAGACAAAATTGCAACAAAAAGCCAATACGCAAAGAAAGTCGGTCTATTACACACACACACACCACACACACACACACACACACACACACACACACACACACACACACACACACACACACACACACACACACACACACACACACACACACACACACACACTAACACACACACATACATATCCTACATAATGTGCTGCATGGGCAATGCATATAAATCTCCCCTTTTCGGTTCGTTGGGGGTCGGTCGTTGTCGCTATCTTTGCGGACAATTTGTATTTGCTTGCTCTTTAGGCAACCAGTCGGCCCATTCTCTATGTATTATGTGCTCCTCCCGGGTTGCCACAAATGTGGAGTGCTAGGATATCGCTTTGTCTGTTGTTGGCATGGGCCAGGCGTTTTGGCCTGGACATGGAATACTCCAGAAACACTCGACAAGATTTTATGGCACTCAGGAAGTTCGTTGTTACGGCCAAAAAAAATATAACAGAAAAGAAATTGTCTCCTATTCATATGCTTCTTGGCTGACACTTTTCGTTGTGTTTTTTTTACCGCAGTTGGTTATTGCCTTTTAATTTCTTAAATAAAGAGCTCCCCTTCCTTTGCGGCATCGTACAGTAGGTATCGCACTTTGTACTTGCATCAGAACAGTTAGGGATACGAATTTTCAGAAATGAGAAGATTTGAAATACTGTCCTGTCCGTGCTCTCAGTTTCAGATAATGAAGCATAGGAAACTAGTGCAGCAGACATAGGGCTGTGCAGCGGTCATAGACAGACTCCAATAATAATCAATAGTAATACTACAGCATACGTATATACTAGGGGTGTCCACCCCCAGCTCGCTCCGCTCGCCAATTACTGTGTCCCTCTAGAGGTAGTGCATATTCCTCCTTCCGTTTCCCTTCCTATTTTCCTTCTTTTTCCTCTTTTTTTTTCTCTTCGCCCTCTCCATCCTCTTTATCTTCCTTATCCTCATTTTAAGAGCTACAGATGAAACTACCTGTTTTACGTTTCACTCCTCACCATTCTCGCTTCGCTCACAACCCCCTTGCCCCTCTCTAGACATATCATATTCCTATTTCTCTTCCCGCTCCCCTTTGAAAAATAATAGTAGGCTTTGAGATTTTGTGCAATTTTTGTAGTTTAGCGATTTTGTGTCCACCAAATTAAAACAATTTCCAAATTTTTTTTTGGTAAAAACTAAATATGCAACCCGATTTCACTAGACCGTTTGTCGTAACACCGGCCATATACCCGATTTTTGATTCCACCTCCTGCTCGCTCCGCTCACAAACACGTGCCCCTCTCAAGGTGGAGCATATTCCTCTTCCTGTTCCCCTTCCTCTTTTTCTTCATTTTCCTTTTTCCCTTCCTCTACGTCTATCCTCATTTCTACAGCTATAAGATGAAACAACCCGATTTACGTTTCACTCCGCCTCTTCTCGCTTCGCTTGCAACCTCCTTGCCCCTCTGTAGGGAGATATTTTGATAATTTTTACACCGCACATTCACAGTAACAGAGTCATAGCTGTGCCAAGTTTCAATTAGATAGCTTTTATCGTGTGAGGTATCGACATGAATCGACAAATCTGCCCTTCTTATGGAAATTCCCTAGACAATGATATTAGTTTCATTTATGTTTAGTTGGCGAAAAAGGAGGCACATATTTTCCCTAGCCTATTTATATAATAGATATACATTAGTAGATCAGACAATTGAACATGCCGCTTCGTGCAGCAGAGACTTCTTTACTCTACCTAAAGACTTCTCTTTAGGAGTAAAGAAAACCTTATATAGTGATAAAACGATTTTACATAAAATATCGATAACTTCCCTATTTCTTGATCAAAGATATAGTCCAGCAAAATTAAACATGCCCATAGAGCAAATGGAAAAAATTAGTGACAAGCTGAAATTTTGCAAGTTTTCGACCTCCACCTCCTCATAAAAGGGGTGTTACGGAGGGATTTGCTTTTTGGCCCATTCATCACGTATTCTTAATCCTACAGAAAAACTTGTAAGAACAACTTCGTAGACAATTAAATTTGCAACAATATATATTATAACATTCCTCCAAACATTTACGATTTTGAAAAAAAAAATAATTTATTTTTTCACGTTTCTACTGATTTAAGTCGGAAAAACTGTATGGGAAAATTCATGTTCCGTAAACCTGACATCACAATCAAAATGTAAATTAAATCTGAAAAGATCTTTATAATTTCATGCAATGTTTACTTTTTTTCCAATTGAAACATATCCAACAAAGATATTGCATCAAATTTTAAAATATTGACTTTAAATATCTTCCTTTCGCTTTTATAAAGTCAGCGTATACTCCGTGTATCCTGTCTGCAATGATTTAGTTGATATTCTATTCCAAGTTTCTAGGAATGCTCTCAGTTGTTTTTTGGTTGCTCAGCTTGTGACGTCACATTAAGAGAGGGGGGTTGCCTAAATGTGACAATTTGTGACAAAGGGGTGCTACATAACCTTCCAAATTTCGGTGACGTCATTTATGAACAGCCCCGAAACCACCATGACCAACACCAAAATTCTCTTAAAAATTTTAGAACAATTCAGAGTGCAAGCATGTAGAGATATTGTTTTCACCGCTAATCTACTAGAAAAAAAAGTTAGGCAATAGAACTGTATAAGCTCAGAAATAGACTCGACATATCGAAGAGCCGATCCCGATAGAACCAAATATCATCTTACGAGGCTTCACTGTAAGCTCACTTATTGAAATCCCTTTCAAATCACATATTGGCTTACCCCTTAGGGGCGTCCAGCCTCACACACCCCTGCACACACACACACACACACACGCATTTTATTCTACTTGAGTGCACTTCAAATCGTTGCCCGCCCACGCACAGCCATCCCCATTAGACGTTGAAAGGAAGCCGGAACAATGAAGGTTAAACTTACGTTAAATAGCTGCAGATGGTTGTCCAAGAGTGGGCTAGGGACTGCGGCTAGACTGAAAACCAGGCTGGTTAGTGTCCTTTGACGCCGTTTCTAATACCGAAGCACTTCAAAAACCATTTTTAAACTGATTAGTTTTTACATTATGTAAAATCAATAAACAAAGCTTTTGCGTGTTGCTGTATCTTTAGGTGTGCTTATGTTAAGTGCAGATATAACCACAAAATGGATTACACCATTTAATATAGACAAAAAATTACAATAATTAGTATAAATATTGTTATAAATATTATTGTTGGCTTAAAAGAAGCGTTTGATCGGCATAATAATAAACTGTACAATGTGAGAAAAAGAAACTAAACACAGCTTTTAAAAAAGAAATATAATAATCAACATTAAAAACAATTGCATTTAAGATTTAAGCTAACTTTCGCGCTTCTTTTTCTTTTTTTTTTTTTGTGGGCCTAATCAATTTTACACAAAGCAAATACCTTGCAGAACAGTGTATTAAAAGCTATTTAGACGCATTAATTGTTCACAACTTTACACATAAAATATAGTATAGTATTAAATACATAAATATCTGGACCTGTAGCCCTTTTACATAATATATAGACATAGTACAAATAAAATACAAGCTAATTTAGTTAGTTGTTGCATTATTATTATTGCCTTTGCCTTGCATTTGGCAACTACTAATCAGCAATGGCCGTGTACGGCAGACTGCTATGTTTGGGCTTCGTTTTATTGATGAATACTTTGATGGCACCATTGAAATCGGCGCTTACTAGCACATAGCCACAACCTTTTTTATGTTGTTCCACCAGCGGATCGGGTTGATTGTGGGTTTGCTAGAATGCGTTAAAAAAGCATAAGCCAAGTTAATGTCAATGCTAAAAGTAACTAATGCCCAGCTTTACCTTTTCATGCGACATTTCATCCGGTTCCGGCTTGATAATGGCCTCCGGATGTGGCGCAAATATGGCACAAGTCACAGTGGCATTATGTGCTTTAATGCCCTCCCAGAAATCGCTGCGATCCCGACGCACCTATAAAAAGTAATGTAGCTAATTAGCAAAAAATTACTAAACACGCTTTGCTTAACTTTACCGAGCTCAGTTTGGAGTAGTCATGATTAGTTTTCCATATATATATGCACTGATTCTCGGAGCCTGCTATGATGTACTTGCCATCATGACTGAAAGAGCCCTTAATCTGCGATGACACATTCAAATAGCCCTTATATTTGCAGGACAAATTCAAATCTCTCAAATCATATAAACGCACGCGACTATCATTCGAAGTAACCAAGATTTTATCCTCTCCCGGCATGGGTTCTATGCCGCTTATCTTGCGTCCAATGCGATTTTTGCCACGTGTGGATCTTACATGTATTTGCGTGTGATATTTCAACTGATCTGTAGTATAGAAAATACAGCGTCCATCGTAGGAACCCACAACAGCAAAGTGTCCATTCTGGCAGAAATTTGCTGCTGTAATCAGCTTAGTTTGGCCATCCACTTCATTCCAAAGCGCCACCTTCTTGTCAGGTATATTCCACAACCGCAACTTGCCATCCAAGCTGCCACTTAAAAAGTAACGATCGTCACGCGGATGAAAGGCAATTGCCGTGACAAAATCAATATGCTGAAAACAGCAGAGACACTCCTTGCGCGATATATGCCAAAGACGCACAGTTTTGTCCATGGAACTTGAAAGTATGAAGTAGTTTTTTGACCAGCTAACATCTAGCAGATCAGACGTATGACCATTATATGTGCAAAAGGGTTTTGGCATGAATGGACCAGTGCACTTTTCAGCAGCCGTGGCCATGGCTATCGCTTCCTCTGCCGAGTGTTGAGAGACCAATGACTCTTGTGAGGGCGTGGGCGAAGACTTTTGATCGGCATTGTATTTATTGCGCATGTCTTGAAAGAATGGGTAGGCATCTTTTAAAACCCAAATACGCAGCACTTTATCCTGCCCGGCTGTAGCCAGCAGGCGTCCACAGGAACTGAATTTCATACACCATACAGCGCTGGTATCCTCGCCCGACAAATCCTGCACATGCTGCAGCTTTGTAAACTCATAGGGACCCTTATTTGAGGACGATGCTTTAATTTTGATATTCTGCTCTGGATTCATGGCATCCACTATATCTGCTACATCTTCTTTATGACGCGCATGTGATACTTCTGAGGCTATGGACTTTGCTTTGTCCACTGTCTTCCGCATGGTTGTGCCAAAGAAACGCTTTAGCCTTGCGGTCTTTTTCTTCAAGCGGCTGCCATCCTCTGTTTCCAGCTCCTCCTCATCGGGCTGCTGTCCCTCAATGCTAGGCGGTATGCCAATAACACTCTCCTCATCCGACTCTTTTTGTATTACCTCCAAATGTGATGTTAACTTGAGTATATGCAGGGAGAGCGGATTCCAGCCCTCAGGCACTGGCGGTGAACGCATTTCAGATAATGGCATATTCTCGCCCGTATCCAAATTCTTAACAGGAACTTGTTCAAGTATTTCAAAGTCAGTCAGCTGTTTGCCGGAATTAGTGCGTGTGCGCACATAGATATTCATTTGCTTCAGCACATCCTCATCGCCAGCGGACTTGCGGCGTTCCTTGTCGTTTATGCCGCGATAAATCGGCGGATATCTAATGCGTATATGGAACATTAGTTATAAGTCAATGGAAGCGATTGTAACGCATTATTTGTCTAAATGAACTTTAGCGATATGTGCGAATTGCTGGCCTACTAAAGCTGTTTATATAAAACTTTGTATAACTAACTTGATATTTATATTCCAAAGAGTTTTTGTATATGATGAACATATCATACATGCTGTGAAAAAATCACAAATTTGGTTTATAAAGTCTTTGATTGTAATACTTTATAGATGGACATGGAACAGACGTATCAAGTATCTATTGTATACTCTTTAAAAAAGATCATTTTTAAATTTTATTTTCAGAAAAATTTTGGGTCTAAGTCACTTAGGCACATGCCAATTATCTGTGCTATGTCCATCTTTATTATATGCCAAAGTTCATTTGAAACAATATGACGTAGTTGTATAATCAATGCATACCGCGTGGCACTGCCCAAGCTATTGGAGCCTGTGCCAGCCAGCTTCCGGCGATTAGCGTTCTCCATTAACAACTTTTCAATACGTTCGATTTCATCTTGTGAAGGACCCTGCGCTTTGTTGCTGGCTTCATCACGGGGCTTGACAACATAACCACCTTGAATCGCCTTAAACAGATTAAGACCTTGATTGGGATCTATGGAACTGCAAGAGTAGAAAATATTAATAAATTGTACTTTCACTTCTAGATAGATTGTCCCATTAACAAGGTTATAACTAACCTTACTCTTCCCGGCGCCGAATTGCTCTTTGCCGAATTCGATGGACTCGGTTTGGAATAAACCGAAGTGGAACTATTACCCAAAGAATGTGATGCTTTGTTTACATAACTAGTAGGCGTTGCTATTGCCACGGATCTGACATTAATGCTGCTGCTGGCCGCCATTTGCGTCAAGGGTGAAGGTGTAGTAGTTGCTGCAGAGGCTGATACAATCGTGCTAGTCGAGGAGCACGTCAGCGTAATTGTAGATGCTGTGGCACTGTTCAACGTATTTTCAAACTCCTTCACAAAATCATCGCGCAACTTTTGCTGCACATCACGCACACTCTTGACTGACCGTGTATCACTATCCGTATCCTCTGTATCTGCCGGCGGCAAACGCATGCCGTCATTCATATTGAATTGTTCTGAGCTGCTGCTTGAGAACTTTCTGGATTTCTTTTTGCGCCTGGGCGGCGCTATAGGACCGCTTGAGGTTATTGAATCTGTGGTTTTAGAGTGCGCCAGCTTTGTGCTTGCTATGACATCTGGTTCTTGCAGCATAATGGCACCTGTTGCATTTATTAAGGGCGGCGAGGCGGTAGGCGCTGCAACCACATTAGCTACAGCGGCTGCCACGACACCTTGACCTTGTGTGTGCTTTGGAGAGATGCGTACCGTGCCTGTTGAGCTGGTTGTTGCCGTTGCTGTGGTGCTAGCAACAGAAGTGCCAACTGAGGTGGCAGCTTGGCTCACTGGTTGCTGTTGTTGTTGTTGGTGTAGAGAATTACTGCTCGTTAAGGACTCACGATCGATGCTGATTGCTATGTGAAAATAACTCATTAATTTACATACACTTTGTTTAGGCATTTAAACATTACTTACCTGATGGATCAATGCTGCCTGCCAAGATGCGTCCCACACGACCCAAGGATGTCATACTTTGTATGCTCATGGTATCCGTCTCTATGACCTTAAATGGATGCGTAGAACGATTTGTAAAAACACCATCCGTGGAGCTATTCTGTAGTTTAACATAAGACAATGTGAGTTTAGTTTAATAAAATGCATTACACGCTACATTATTCAATATTTATAAAGCTTTATAGTTATTGTGGAAAAAGTTATCAGAACCTTTTCGGTTTTCACTTTGTATCTTTTGACAGATATTTCATTAAATATAAACTCTAATAAAATAAAAGACTTTACAAATTTGAAAACCGAAAGAGGGCTGCATATACAAAATGTTTAGTACCTGAGAGTCAGGTGTGAGTGTATTTCCTGGATTATCATCCTCATCATTTTGCATGCATTGACGTAGTTCGTGAAAGCGTTGTCTACCATACTATACATACGAGTTTGTGTTTGATTTTTTTTTATTGCATTTGCACATATACAATATATAAACATTGAAATTGAAGTTTTAGACCATATTCCATTTGATAGATTTACAATTTTGGTGGCAGTGACGTTGAGTTGTACGAAATGAAGCAGAAATACGCAAAAATATGAAAATAAAGAACAAAAATTTTGGCACTAAATTAACAAACACACAAAAAATGCAGCTTAATTGGAGTTACTTTTTACATGGAAAATAACACGTTTATATAAAGAGTTACTACGGAGGCTTACAATCGACAAAAACAGTAAACAAACAACTTTTTTTTTTTAGTAAAACTAAGCCATTTTTTAGCACAACTGTAACGAAAATCAAATGAAACGCGTTGTTGGTGAAAATAGCGGAGAGCATGTGTAAGACTAGATTTTTACCATCTACTTCAGAAGTTTCCCAGCATTATTGTGGCCATAGCATAAATGCTAAAGTTTTCTTTTGTTATTAAAGCATTTGGATGGAACTACAAATCAACTATAAAACATAGAAAACTTGGGCTATTTTTGTATCTAAAGCATCTGGGACTAAATTATTCTTATTTAGCATAGTAATTTAACTTCCAATACGTTCAAGAAGCTCCCATAACACGAAAATCACGAATCTTGAAGCCCACACTCAAAACAATTACCAAATTTAAGAGGGTCACAAAGTCGCACACAATAGCGTATATTTATACGACTCGGAAGATCCAAATTACGTGAATATACTGTCAATAGGCCCCATTAACATTTAAATACAGTTTTCTTTTCTTATATGGCACTTTTACCGCTTAGCAGATAAGCGAGTAATTCGAGTGTCGAAAGTGCAATGTGCACACAACATTCGAAACATGGCCAAGTGGGTCGAGCGCGATAGCTTTAACTTGGTCTATAGCAACCTTGACACAAAGCAGCTCAAAACACTTTTACATATATAAATATATGTACATAGAGATACCTATCTGACGACACGACAACAATAAAAGTAAGAGCGAAAACCAACAAAAAGTTAAAGATTGATAAGACGAAACATTTTTCCGTATTCGGTTATGCGTTATCAACATTAAGTAATAATTACTCAATAAAGTGGAACAAAAATATGAAACGACGTTCGATAAGATGAGTTTGTCACTTAATTGGCTCTGTGATATCATATACTTATCGTTTATTTAACGTTTACACTTATAATAGTTAGCGGCAAGGAATTTTTTTATATTTTGACTCAAACTGTTGAAATTTTTCGAATGGTCCCGAGATCTAAGTGTGCACACCGACGTATCGGGTTTATCGTTACCCGAACCAATTACCTTAATAACTTATATTCTGTCATGCCTTCTTCTGCATGCCACGTATAGGGTATAAATACTTATACTCAAAAAATGCAAAACAATCAATGCACATATAAATATATATGGGTAAAGGTATGTACATACATATGTACATAAATACATGCATACGATAAATGCTAACTACTCATTCATACAATTTAATGGCAGACAGCTGAAAGCTGCAAGTAAAGGCTAAATTACAAACACACAAACTAACAAAAAAAAATTATAAAAACAAATAAACTGCATTGGATAATAGAGAAAACAAATAGCTACGTTTATGGCAGGGCAGCAGACATACACAAAAAAAAATTGCTTTGAATTTATTTTTTGCGGAGACTAGCGAAATCGCTATGAAAATTTGCATTGACACATTATCTTGCACAAAGCATAATGAAAGGTTGGCAAACCAGTAAGGGAAATCGCAAACGTGCAAAGAATTTGTTTTGAAAAATCCACAATACAAGGGCGTAAGATTGAATCCCAGACCAAACAACACAGCATACAGTCAACAGCAACGGCAAGACATAAGTGCATGCAAAAGCAAACTAATCGAACATAAGCTAACCAACACACCCAATCCTTAGGAGCACTTAAGACGCAGCTACTTACCGGAGCTTGCACCGGCTTGGGCTCCACAAATACAGCTGCTGCCGCTGCTGCAGCATCCTGCTGCTTTAGACGCGTGCCCAGACTATTAGTGGGGCTGCGTGTTGCGGGCGTGCCAGCGCCTATGGGTGTTGCATCGCTGTCGGACGAGGCAGCCGCATTTACACGCACAGCAGGCTCCGGAAACATGAATTCCGTTGCAGCTTCGGGTGGCGATTTTCGACTGCAAGCACACAAACGCATATGTTTAATATGAAACAGCTTTGGGGGTCAAGTTGTGGTTTGTTACATACCGAAGTGTTGCATGTCGATTGGGCGTTGTATCTTCGGCATCGAAAAATTCCTCGGAGCTGTCTGAATCCGTTTCGAGCTTGCTCATATTTGTGCGTCTATTGTTGAGTGCCAAATTCGTGTATTACCTAACCCACTCTATTAATTTTATAAAAATATGCAAATTGCCTATGTTTGTTTTTTTTTTTTTGCCACCTTTTGTTGGTGCTTTGTATTGTTGTTGCAGCTGCGATCAGAAACGACTCATACCTTTGACGAATTTACGTCATACACTGTAGTTGCGGGAGTGCAACTAATGCTACATACAACATTTTGCACATTGCCAAAGGCCCAACTAAAAAGAAACACTTAAAATTTAGGAATTTCACTTGCGTGTGTGTTAGCCAGAAGTCTAATACTTTAATTAAAAATTACAATGCCAAAATAATTGCTAATCAAGTGAATGGTAAATGGCAAAACATAATGTTGCCATATCATTGCACAAAAGTACTTCAATCGTCATTCCCACGAATTACACAATTACAAAATTTTTCAACACTAACAAAAAATGTAAACAAATGCTGAAATTGGCAAATACATATACAAAACAATTATTTTTTTTAACTAAACATAACTTTATTAATTAACAATGGTGTAAGCTAGCTATAATGCATTACTATTAACATTTTAAATTTGAGCTCTGAAAATTACATATTAAATCATTGTGAATGGCAAGAATAAAGAAGCAGAGTCAAAACATTAACAGCCGTTTTTGCCGCCAAATTTTGTGCTCATCTGCATTAATTTTAAGCTGTTTAACTAGCTGTGCTATTTTTGTTAACAAATACTAAGATATTACAAACTTGCTGAAAATATCTTTGTACAATTTAAATGGACGCGGAACTAAAACAACAATTCGATGAAATGGGCATAGAGCCCAGCAACGATGTGCTGGACAAATGCGTGGTACTGTCTTTAACTTACAATGTGCACGATGCTACCGAATTTGTGGAGCAATGGATGGCTTTTAGTTTGTCCAATCTACATGGTGACGACCCGAGCATCGAAAATCTGGGCGAGTTCGAGCGTAAAGTGTTACAGATCAAACGTGAAAAAACTATTGCTAAACCTGTACAAAGACGTTTACCTGGAGCCTCCGGAGGTCTTGAAGCAAGTGCTTTGGCATCCTATGGCCTGCCAGACAATACTGTGGGTGATGATGATGCCATGATGGATGAATATGTCAGCGAAGCTGTGGCGGAGCCTCATACACCAAAAGCAGGAAAGGCACGACAACGTTCAGCCGGTCTAAAGAGCGGTGTATTATTTAGTCCAGCCAGCTATACGCCGCAGTCCGCTAAACGCACACCAGCACCGGAAACGCCAGGACGTTCGGGAGATACTGTCGTTACTTTCGGCTATCCAAAGCTTCTGGCTAATGCTACCTGGCAAACACAATCGGAACATCGTCTCGCAGTTAGCCAAAAGTTGATCTACAATGATGCACCTCTAAACGCCAACAACTTTGCTTTTATGAATGATTTACTTAGCGACAAAATAGAATCTCTGTACAATCGCGTCTATGACATAGGCCAGGGTATAGTGCATAAAAAACTAGGCATTGAAGGTGCTGCGGAATGCAGCTGGTATCCACAGGATAGAAACACGCTGCAGGCATTGAACATGCTGCACACTGTGGGCATGATACATTCCGAGGACGATGGACCATTGGATCCACACTCTGTTTTGCTAGCCGTGCCAGAAGCGGACGACAGAAGCTTTCTTAATTTGAACTTTTCACGCGCTAAGTCTGTAAGCATTTTTCCCGGACAAGTTGTCATGGCTAAGGGCACTATGCCCAAAGGTAATACTTTTATTGTCGAGGAAATTTATGCAGAACGCAATCTAATGCCTCCAGTACCCATGCAGCTGGAACGTGAGCTGTGCTTTGTAATAGCAGCCGGACCTTTTACGCATACAACAGATCTTTTTTATGAACCATTGCATGATCTGCTGAAATACCTCAAAGAACACAGGCCGGATGTGCTTGTCTTAATAGGTCCTTTCGTGGAAGCAGAACACAAAATCGCTGCTGAACTGGCCGAAACTTTTGAGTCCTTCTTTGAAAAGATGATTACGGGCGTTATGGAGGTTGTTGGCGCAAATACTACAGTTCTGCTGATCAGCTCCCAAATGGATGCTATGGCTCATGCCGTTTATCCCACTCCCCCTTTGACTTTACGCAAATTTTATCCGAATTTGCATTTGCTGCCCGATCCAGCACTGGTTGATCTGGATGGCCTCACATTAGGCGTTACCTCCACAGATGTTGTGGATCATCTTGTCAGCTATGAGTTTGCTGCCAATGCAGGCGAAAAAATGCATCGCGTTATCAATCATTTATTCAATCAAGGTTCTTTCTATCCCATGTGCCCTCCCGCAGATGAGAATATGTCGTACGATTCCCAATTGGCAGAGAAATATGCACAGCTAAAGCAGCTGCCAAACGTGCTGATATTGCCCAGCGATCAGCGGCCTTTTATACGACTGGTCAACGATTGTTTGGTCATTAATCCAGGTCGATTGGCGGATAACAAGGTGGGTGGCACTTTTGCGCGGTTTCTAGCCACGCCCTCAGCGCCAGGTGTCAAAACTTCGGTATTCAGCAGTGTAGCTTGTCAAGTTAAGCGTATTTAGTTAAGAAACTAATAAATAAACTTTTAATTATAAATAACAGCTATCTTTTTTTTTTAAGAGGGTGATGGAACTTTCACCTTATATCGTTCAGCTTAGTTTCCATGTTTATCAATGTCTCCTTGTATAAAGACTGCAATGAGGTTAATGTTACCTCAGTGGATTAAGGCTGGGTTCTGTGTTTAATGCTCTTAAAATTGGCCGATGTTTGTTCATTTACTAAAAGTTTCTAAGTTTGGACTTATCATTAGCTTTAAAACAGCCTATATAAATGTATTCGTTAAAGCGTTTATTAATTTATATATAATAGTACAGCTAACATTAGGAAATGATGTCTAAACATAACTTTTATATAATTCACGATAATTATTCCACTATCTCGAAATCAATTCAGAAGCAAGTGAAAACACATTAAAAATCATAAACCTAAAAGTCACACTGTAAATTTTAACTATACAAAAATACTGCATGAAACGGCTCACTTTAAACTTAAATTAGGTGAACTAACATATTAAAACCTAAACTTTCGGTACGTTACTACAATCCACGTAACCGAAAAACCTATTGAAAATTACTTATATCCTGTTAAGTAACTGCGCGTAACTCTTAAGTAAATCGTTAGCAGTAAGCGACGCCTGTTATTTTGTTTGTGTGTGCTGGCTCTGAATTTCGTGGAGCTGCTACTACGGCTACTGCTGCCTCGCAGTTGCCGTCCAACAACTCTACGCCTGCACGCGTTTAGTTGTTGGGCTCCTGCTTGTATTGTTATTGTCTATTGGTAACGCCCTCCGGATTATGTACACCTCCCATGCTGTGTTCCATATTCTTGACAATCACATAGTTCGTTATGTGATTAATGGCCTCATCCTGCAGACGCTCGGGCCAACGTTTCATGTACGATTTAATAAAATCACTAAAGGTATCGACCTTGTCAGGCGTGCTCTTATGGGTATCGACAATATTCTTGACAATATCCACAAACTTGTCGTACTCTTCGTGAGATTTTTTGATTTTATTATAGTTGGGCACACCACCATTTGTATTTCCACCGGGTCCGGGACCGCCAGCACTAGCGCCGGCTGCATTCATTTGCTGATCCATATTGTTATCGGCCAGACGTGCCGAGGCGGCTGCAGCAACTGCTGCAACCGCCGCCGATGAAGCCATGAAATTATCAACTGACCCAGTATTCGGCGGTGGCTGGGAGTGATCCATAAAGTGGCGGTGCATGCCATATTCTGTTCTGCAATGGTCACAGAAAATTTTTTTGTAAATATATAAATACATAACAATAATGTAATTGTATAAAATTTACTTGTAAAACCCTTCCGAGTTGTTACTGTTAAACTCTTGCTGAGACATTGGATTTTTCCAAACTGGTGACTCGGATGTAGACGGTAAACTGCTGGCACTCGAAGTGCTCGTCATGCGTTTATCTCTGCAGATGTGAAAAGTTAGTTAACGTATTTATAAGCTATACAACGGTTTGGCTACTTACTTAAAGCCTGTATGCGCAGCAAGGCTCTTAAACACATCATCCACTTGACTATAAAATTTCCAAGTACTTAATATGCCGGTTGTCTCAAAGGTCTTTTGTTCTTGTCTATAGAGATTAATAAGTTTTATTATAAACATATCTCTGACTTAATAGTAAAAAATTAAATCGAAAGCAGAAACTTAAAAGACTGAGCGGTTGATATTTTAAACCGATACCGGAAACAGAGCAATAAATTTTAAACACTTTAAAATCTTTGTTGAACTTAAAATTGGATTCAAAGTTTTAGTTTTTATAAATCGTTTTGGCTATTTGATATCCACTTCTTGTGTTAAAACGCGAATCGAAAATTGAAACCCTTATAAAACGCCGATGGGTTTCAAGTTGACTCTTTTCACCGAATTTTAAACTAACAGAAATCCGTTGACATATTGGATATCTCTTTCAACTGTAAGCATTTTAACCCGAAATATGGTTGAGCGTTTGAATTCGATGACCAACGTATTTTTCAAGAGATTTCCAATCAATTTTAGATCATCCTCAATCATTGCCTAGCCCCAAATCGACATTTAGTTAAATATTACATTAGTCACAGACGAAATATGTCAGCGAAATGGCTAAAATGTCGCTTTGTCTTAACAAATAACTTTAATACTCACCTATAACGCTGTGTTAAATTATTCACTTTGAAGTGGACTTCCAGAGCGGTTACGGGTACTCCAAGTGCCGTTAACTGCTTTGCCATAGCCACATAGAGATGGCCATTGCGTTTGATGGTGCGCAATTCATAGGCGCAAACTTTCCATAATTTAATTAACTCTAATACACCACTATCCTCCCATTGTCGACGCTTTTTATTGAATTTTTCATACTAGGAAGTAGTTAATAGAACAAAGTAGTATTAACGATAGGATCTTATATCCTTAGCCTTGCATACTTACAGGCATTTCACATGGGTCTCACAGGACTCAAATTGTTGCCCAACAAACTCTGTGCTCCAACTCCGGGTGGTTACAACAAGCATTATTTAGACCTCACACATGTTTTGCAGCTGAAAATTATTCATTGATTAATAAAAATAAAAACATATATAAACGATAACATATTTCATGCTCTCTCTCTTATTGAATTTCATGCACGCTCTCTAATATCAACAAAAAAGAGCCCCACTGCGCATAATGCTGATTAATAAGTAATTATGTACGAATTTGCAATGATCATTAGGCATAAATCCACCGGCACACACACACACACACACACACACACACACACACGCACACACACATATCGTATAAAACTATTGGCGCGGTTTGTAAACAAATGTAAAAGCTGCAAATTACACACGAAAGGCGTCAGCAAAGCGCCAAAGCAGAAGAAGAAGAAGCTACTACGTGCTCTCTCGACGATGTCTAAAAATGTATTGAAGCGGTATTTCAAGTATACAAAAGCTGTGAGAAGATGCTACAACGACGACGGCGACGACGGCGTTGCCACGACATTGGCCAGCGCGTTGTAGTTGTTGTTCTTGTTGTTGTAAAAGGGGGGAGATGGTTACTTTTTCTCCTGAATACACACACGCACAAGTTTTTCCCTTTTGGAAAAAAAAACACATGTACATACATTTACACAAACGACAGAGCACTTACATACTTTTCTTCACTCTATGATTTGACGTCAATGCACATTTGCAGTTTATGCTTAATGTGCGAGCGACAAGTAACGGTGGCAACACCAAACGAACACAAAACTTAATGATTAGTAATATAATTAAATTGAAATTATCAAAAGAAACGCACTCAATATATGAAGTTGTTCCTACTGCGCAGCTCGCGTACGAGTGTGTGCATATAACGACGCCAATAATGATGTTGTGTAAGCGAGACAGCAGGTGCGCGCAACATGGTGTGAGCGGTACGGCTAGTGCTGCGCTAGATAAAACAGCGTTGCCAGATTGCAGATGTTAACACGAAAAGTGTAAGCAAATTAAAAAGGCGTCAAAAGTACATGCACAGCAATTCTTTTTAGACTATTAATTTTCAGACAAGTCATTACCAAGATGTGAAAGCCTAGCGCTTTTTGATTATTAGTATTTCAGTATTTTATTGCATAACCAGTTGTAGCTAATCTCACTGCAAAATTTTAAATGAATTATGATATTTATACCCTATGCCCATTGGAGTACATAGATTTGTTCAAAAAATGTTACAAGCAGAAATTGGCAGACCAAGTTGAACCTCTTCGAATCATTTTAATATCTAGCGCTTCACACTCTTTTTATAATACCTCTTCTTACCTATAAAATCTCGTTGAAACTTGGGATGGTTATGCAATCTGTGTAACTGTGCACGTGGGATCATTAAGATCGGATGAAAACTTCAAAAGATATAGGAAATAATGTTCCAAATTTAAGATAACACTATTTGTATGGTATTGTATAGAGCCATTAATTTTGGTATGTAAGCCTAATAAATAAAACAATTTTGACTTTGAAACCAAAAAACCCATCGATACGAAACTTGGCTCTTATTGGCGAAAATGTGTACAGTGTATGCTATGGTCGAGCACCGCACCTACTTTTTGCTTCATATTTTTCACCTATAACCGCACTGTTCTCATCTATGCCTCGATTTCCGACTTGTCATGTAATTTATCTTTAGCGTATGCTCTGTGCAGCAGCAGCAGCTCGTTAAGGCCACAAAGCATTATCATCATCATCAGTTCGCGTTTGGCAGCCACAGAAGCATAGTCAGTCGTCTATGGCTGAAACGGCTTTGGGTCGTCTATAGGGGGGTGAACCCCCCCTTCAATGACGCGCAACTGCTTTTGTTCGCGCGCACACACAGACGCATTTTTGCCGGTCATCATCATTAGGTTGAAGTCCCCCCAAACCTCTCCAACGACTAGCTGGCGTTGTGCTCAAATGCGAACGTCATTAGCGCGCTGGCTAAATAACAAAAAATGATAATGTTGCTTCTGCCGCAGTCGACGTAAGCCGTTGCTGGCAATCATCATTAAATACAACCACGTCGATATCGTCGAGCAATCCACCCACAAAAGCCATTTGATGTAACTCCATCGAAGTTGAGAGAGAGAGCGCGCACATTATCAACAACATTTATTGCTTATACTATGTACTATATATATATATATATATGTTTATATTGCTATCTACTCGGTGTTTAGGCAAAATGGGGAACCTGGTATATGTTCCTCTCCCCACTTGACCACCAGCACATAATCTCCGGGATCGTGCACATAATAGGTTACACGCGAAATATTACGACCCAGATGTTTTACCACAACTTCATCGCAAGGACCTTGTGGTCCCAAAATGCCCACAAATAGCATATTATTGCCAGCGGCACTGCCATCCACTGTGAACTCATTGCGCTCCAACAGGTTTATGGTAGTTAGACCCAGACCACGGCTTTGCACCTTGCTGGCATCAGAATTGAAGGTGAGCGCTGAAATAAAGGCGAATTTAAATATCAGGCAAGCGTCATAATGAGATACTTTAGAGAACACTGTAACTTCGAATCAATAACCAAATCCGTAGTTTAATAACAGAGTCGGTTCAAGAGTACTTTGTAGAGAAACCCAAAAATATTCTGTTTGGAATCCAATCGAAGATTGGCTTTCAATAATGATAGCTCAAAAAAGTAGACGATTGGCTGATGCTCTTGACAGACATTTACTTATTTATTAATTCACATTTCTCTCTATGAGTGGTGTGCCAGAAATCGTTTTCCATCAGCAATGCGTTAACTTTCTTAAAACGAAACCAGTCCAGCTAAACTTTTCTGTCATTCCGATTGATTCGTCAGGTGAATGTGAAAAACGGAACCGGCGGGCATATTGGAAAAAAAAAATATGCATTTGAATATTTACCTGAAGTCGTTGTGGTTGTGGTAACCGCTTCATCAGCTGCAATGCCCGCCATGGTCACAATGATATACGGAGATTTAGGCAATGGCACTGAATTGCATTTAATGTGCACCTTATATAAACCCGCCATTGGCAGCTCGCACACAACCTGCAAACGTTCCGGATCTAGCGACAGCAGCTCCAAGGGCATGCTATGCACTCCACTGGGACTCTCCAAGCGCACTTCAAAATTTCCCTTTACACTATTTCTTTTAATAACAAAAGTTGTACTGCTTCCGGGCCGCAATGCACCGCTGGGAAAGTGCAACAGCTGTACTTTACGCGCATCGGTCAACTCGGGCGCTATATAAACATGCGGCGGTTCTGTGGGATAAGCATCTGGCCACCATTGAATGTGGGTGAAATGTGCATAAATAGACATTTACTTGACTTCCGTATAAACAACAAACCACTCACCCGCCTCGGGCGTGCGCTGATATTTTCCAAAAATACCAACGTTCTCTGCTGCCTCGGCCAAAGCATCGCAGCCATTGTATGGATTGCTTGAGTTGCAATCATTACCATTAGCTCCAGCGATTTCGTTTTGACCCAAAATCGCTGCAGTGCTGGTATTCAAACGTATTTCTTGTGACACCTTAAACATCTCCTAATCAAAGAGTTAACACATTCGTACTGAAATTATGTTTTTATAAATGTTTTCATAATTTTCTGAAAAACTATTTTTGTGTCAATGGCGGCACTCTGACATCGACTATGCCCACACAGCTTCTTGGCGAGACTAAGTTAAATGCTCTTGGCGCTTTTTCAATATGCCTCAATTGTAAATACATTATACTTATGTATGTACATTGTAGAAATGCTCTTAAAATTTCAATATTCTCCACATTTTGGTTAGCATCAAAATGTTTTTTTTTGATTATGTTTGATGGTTCGGGCATTGAGCCAAGTAAATTGTTTGGTTGCATAGTTCCATCGCCCTCAAACTACCCAATGATTAATTTATATTATTTTTGGTTTTAAATTAGAGCCTTTTAGTACTTATGATAACTTAAATTTATGCAATGATTGGACATTAAAATCCAGTTCAGCGAAAGCTATTTTTTTGGAAAAAAAAACTGGCAATAAATTCGCCTTCTTATAATAAGCTTCTTAAAGTGGGTATCTCAGGCATAATGCGGTTTTCATCACAAAGATCTATCCAATGTTGAGACGTTCTTCGACACTATTGGAAGTGTAAACAATCTGAACAAATTCATGTAGAGATTTCTGTGACACAAAATTAGCTTTGTATTGTGGTTAGACTAGATAAACATATTCCTTATAACGATCGCTAAGCTAATTGGCTGCATAATTGGAAGTCGAAAAGGAAGGCGACGTGAAAAAAGATGGAGTTGGAGATATGACTTTATGTAATTTTGAATATGACCCCTATTCAGCTCATAAATAATAACTACAATTTTCTAACAAATTTGGCACTAATTTGCGCGCTCAGCTTGAAGAGAACAAAACAAATTATATAAAGCTCTTATGGAATTTAATAAATGGAATGAAATTAATAAATGGAATTAAATTAAATTTCATTACCTATGTGAGTTTTGATTCATTAAACTAGTATATTTCGTCAAGCGTGCAAAATATATAGTTCTATGCTTATCGGTGGTTATCGACTGTTTTTGACGATGTGGCAATATTGCTATTACGCAAAAAAATTGATGAAAGGAAGCGAATTAATTTGGAACAAAGTGTAAAAGGTTATTATAGATTTGTATAATCCATAACTGAATTCAGGTTTTGTTTCAGTTCCTATTTTTTGATACAACCAGCCTTACATTTGCGATACAAACACAAACAGCATTTAAATATTTTGTACTCATTCGGCATCGAAACAAATATAAGTACATTTAAGACTTTTGACTTCTTTCTGTTTGTGTTTAACGTTAACTGTTATTGTCGCCATCTTTGTTGTTGTTATTTCACTGCACTCTCGTAGTTTATGGTGAAAAAAATATGTGAAAACGTAAAAAAAAATATGGAAAATTAAAAAATAAAGTGAAAAGACAGTAAGTGAAACAGAAACAGAGTTTCAGTGTCTGTTTTAGTTTCTAGTTTTTTTCTTCTGTTCTTTGTCACAACCAGCATATTGGGACTCCACATACCCTTTATGTATATATTTTAAGACAAATATCAAACCAGAAATAATATTAAAAAATTCAACACAAAAATTCATTTTTCTTTCTAGAATAGTAATGAACATTTTTAGATGGTGTTAACACGCCTTTTTATTTTATTGTTACATTAAATTCAAATTTTTTCAGTATAACAAATTTAATAAATCCAATCCCATGAAATATAAGTTTTGTGTTCAGCAATGAATTGAAGTCAAAAAAAAAACTTCATTTATACGTGTAAATGGTTATTCGTTTCATTCTCCGCATCTGCGCAAGTAAGTGCATTCCCCGCTTGTAAGTAATTGTAAAATTGCGGAAAGACCGCTTTATCCGTTTCACTCAAATGACCGGATGTATAGAATTTGGCATAAAGCTGTGCAAAAAGAGTTTTATTTTTTTTTTACGACAAATAAAAGGGATATTGTTTTATGGGATAACAGGGGTTTTAAATTTTTGCTTGCAAATTAGTACATTTACGAACAAAAAAACATTGACAAACTTATTTTTCATGAGTGTTCTAACAATGTATTGTGACACAAAAACAGTGGAGTCGCGATAGAATGAACACTCGTAAGAGTGAACAAATTATTTTTTACATTGACTACTCTTAAGAGTCTAAAAATCTAGTTTTTAACCAAAAACAAACCAAAATTTCAGCATTTTTTTAAAAAACTTTAAACGTAATGCATTATCTTTTTCATTGACATATTGAATTTTGTGTTATGGTTTTCGCTCACAAATAATTTTATGTACTAAATTGGTTAGCTTATGCGATGAAATATGATCCATGAAGGCTGTTTTAAGTTAAAATTAAATGTTTTTTTTTTTGTTTTTTAAATAAATAAAAGGTTATCCCGACTAGATTTGTGCATAATGTTATTTAATCACATCATAAAATGTTCGAATCGATAGAGTGACTTGGTATTGTGAACATACTTGGTTTTAATTAGTTCACTGTATCGCGACTGCACTGTAATTAAATTCTTTTATGTTAAATATTTCCACTGAAATTTGGTTGAAATTGAGCAAAAAGTTTCTTAAATTTCGAGGACTTGAGTAAAAATTATGTTAAAAATTGCATGAATCAAATTTCAAAAATTATAACAATGTTTTTTTTTTGCTAACTTTTTTTTAAGCACAAAAAAAAAAATTTGGTTTTCGGACAAAAAATACTGGAATTTCAAGACATCTTAAAATTGGGTTGTGATTCGGAAGAAAAATGGTATAGAATAATGCAAATTAAAAAAAAAAACGAAGTTCAAATAGCATTGGTTCTTAACAACAAGCTTTTTCACTTACGCTCTCTGTAATTCGTAGAGTTTTTATTGTTTCTTGCCGCATATTCATCCAGGTATTACGCAAACGCTCTTCCGCCTCCGATATAAAGCCAGGCGTCCAATGCTCGTGCACTATAAATTGCTTCTTACGATTCTTCTCGCGCACCGATCTCGGTAGCATTACTTGACGCTGGCGTATTCGTTCCTCCCGCTTGTGTCGTCCTTCTAATAACTCCTGTTGTTTGGCATTTCTCTGCTCTATTTGCATGCGCTTCTTTTTTGCCAAATCTTCACGTTTCTTGCTGGCTGCCGTTTCGGCGAATATAGATACCTGATTACTCTGCGCATAAAACTTGTAATAGTAACTTAGCTTTTGAGGATCGCTGGGCGGCATAATGCGACGAAAGTTTCCCATATGACTATCTTCCCAGCTGATTTGTCGCTGCAAAAAGCCTTCCGGCTCGGCTTCCGGTTTTACTTCCTTATTTTCCTTGCCATTACCATTCGTCTTGTTTGGTGAAACAGACGTGACTGTTGAAAGAGGCGGAATTCGCTCGCCCTTGCCCTTGCCTTTGAGTAGTCTCTGCTTAACGCGCTTGCGATCTTCACGGATGATCTGCTTCTTATCCGCCAGCACAGTGCTGACAAGCCGCAAGGTATCGCGTATCAGTGGACGCTTCACTTCTCGATCCACCTGCTCTTGAGTATGAAAACTGGGTGAGTGATTGACCTCCAGTATGTAGGGCTTTAGCTTCCAATCCACCAGTATATCGAAGCCAAGTATCTCAAAGCAGGCCTGTATTGTATCGTGACCTGGAAAGCAAGCGTGATAGTTATGCTTTAACACTGGCCAGGCGCTGAGCACTGTCTTAATTATGACATCGTCCACATTTGCCCAGAACTCATCGACATTATAGTTACGCCGAGTCATCCAAGTGTTAATGGCACTCAGCTTACGCTTGCTGCCGCAATCATCATTGTCACAAAGATCATATTGGGAGTTGCGCTTGTTCACAGAGTAATTGGTTAAATGCATGTAAAGATCCTGAGCATTTCCCGGCGTGGGTTCAACATACTTGTTTGTGGCAAAGCGTGCCAAACCCTCATTATAAACAAAGATGCGTAATGGATCCACAGATGTTATAAGCGTGTAAACTCGCAAATCAAATTTATAACCATCAATTAGCAGTGGCTAAGGAAGGAAGTTGGTATAATAAAATAAAATCATTAACTATTAAATATGAAAATCCTTTCGATAGAGGATATCACTAGGCGGAATGCATTTGATATTGAAAAAAATTCCTATATCCACACAAGCCAAATATGAAATCTAAATCATCAGATAATGAAAAAAGGTCTTAAAGTAGACCTATTGTACCTACACGATGTATATAGGTTTGACATATAAGACGTTCATGAGCTCCAATTGATTTTAGATCATTGGTTAGCCAAATGCCACGTCCTTGAGCGCCTGAGTCCGGCTTTAGTATAAAAGTGCGCTTATGATTCATCGAATAGTGCAAGGCATCGCCATAGCTAGGATTGACGTAAAGAGAAATTGAAGCTATTACCCAAATTAACGACAACTTACTCCGCTGGTAGCATCCAGGTCTTGGGAAAGATCTTATAATCAAGAGGATATGATTTTAACATGCGATTCAAGTTACGTGATAGCAAATCCTTGCGACAAATTTCGATCATGCCGGGAAAATGATTAATCTGTTGAAAACGTTTCATATTCTTAAATAGTTCAACGCCGGGAAACGAATCGGACCACAAAATATTCCACTGCTTCGTTTCCTTGACTAGCTTAAAACCCAAAGCTTTGGATATTCTGCCAATCATAGCATAGCGCGAATTGGACACACAAATAGAGCTTTTGCTTTCACTAGAAAGTCAGATTCAACTAAGTTGTATTAAAATCCTATTGAGAAACTTACGAGATTAAATTATATTCAATGTCATCGCGCAGTTTTTCCTCCGAATTTTTGGCAATAGGCAATTTTACCTTGTAGCGTTTGTCATTTAGCTGTATAAGGCCGCCAGCTTCTAGCTCCATGTCTTGCCCATCACCAGTTTGACAACAATGGGAGGGTACAACATTCAGCAACTTGGGTTTCTTCTTTATCTGCTTTTTGACCACGCGATAACGTGGAGATTTTACTAGACTTGGCGCTCTTTCTGGCGATTTAGGATACCATTCCATATTCGTGGCCGGGCTGTACTGCCGAGCACTCAAATTAACTTCGATTCCTCGCTTCAGACGCTGGGGCTGCTCGTTCTCTTTGCGCAACTTTAACTTTGAGTAATGACGCAGCTCTTGGATTTTTTTGTAAAACTTTGAATTTTTCAAGTTCATTGTGCCAGTCATTCGTTTAAAATCGAAAAATATATGCTACCTACGTAAAGAAATATAGCTATATTGCAAATATATACGTGCTTTATGGATGATATCAAAACATACTCACAAATAGTTAGTTCTGAAAATAACAAAAAATACTTAAACAAAAATGACACTTGGCTCAATTCAAACCAGATAAAAATTATTCAAAACAAAGCAGTTTCATTGCACAAGTATTTGACATTTAAAATTAACAATATGAGTAATCTATATATGGAATGCAGCTTACGTCAGGCAGTTTAAAACCACTCTTAAAAATCATTTGGGAAAACCTTAAAACGATTGACAACAGCATCCATGGTTGGTCGATCATGTGTATCCAAGGCTGTGCATTTCAAGCCCACTTCTATGGCACACATGCACTTTTCCAGATCCTCATCCATTGGAGTCGTTAAACGCTTATCAAAAAGCTGCAAGCGGTTTTCAAATGACTGCAGCCAAACTTGTTTGACATATTTTAGCAAATCCAGTTGATCATTTTGTATCGCGCGATCAGTCATAAGGCGACCTGTAAAAACTTCCAATAGCACTATGCCAAAGCTATAGATATCCACGCCTGTGCTGAGCTGTTTGGAGCGCAGAAACTCTGGTGGCAGATAAACGCGTGTGCCAAAGACTTGCTTAACCTGTATAACAGCATTTAAAGTTTTGGGACCTTCACGCGCCAAACCAAAATCTCCAATTTTCGGTTGCAGACATTTATCCAGCAGTATATTGGCAGGTTTAATATCGCCATGTATGAGTGGTGTTTCTCTTGCAGTATGCAAAAAGTAAATACCTCTATAAATTGAAAGAAAAAATGGGTATAGCAGTATATGTATACATATGTATATAGATGGTTCTTATTACAATTATTTTTTCTATTTAATCATTATATACAATTTTTACTACTTACTTTGCAGTGCCCAGACAAATATTGAAACGCTGTTGCCAATTCAGCGGCTCCAATTGCTGTTTGGATTTGTGTGCCCGCAGCCTGTATTCCAATGAACCGCCTTGCATCAGTTGATACACTAGGCAAGGCTTTTCCCCATTTATGCTATAGCCATAAAGCGCCAATATATTATCATGTCTTATGGTATTTAGATATTTAAGTTCGTTGTAACTTTGCTGCAGTTCAACCTGGTTCTTATCGCTATTGGGACGTCTATAATTCATCACCTTAATGGCTACATCAAGCTGTTTCCAGTCACCTTTATATACCTCTCCAAAACCACCTTGTCCGAGTTGATTTTCGGCGCTCCAATTTTTTGTAGCACTTACCAGCTCCATGTAGTCGATTTCTAGCAATGATTTAGCGGCGCGTTGTACGCTGCTTACGCGTATGTCACCTAGAGACTCTGAGCTGATGCTCTGCTCTGTTGTTGTCGTATTATTATTAGAGTTACTAACGCCCGATGACGACGCGTAAGGCGGTCCGTTGTTGATTTTTGATTCAGAGCCAGTTGCACGTAACTCGCTTATAGTGGGCAAGCTGCGTGGTATGTATTTGTGATGCTTTTCGTCGACAAAATCTTGAATAATACGCATGGCATTGTGCAACTTCATTCTGCAAAGTAACAAGTTGTATTTTAAAGGTACAACAGATATCGTACTACTACTTACTTGTAAAACAAGGCAAACAGATTGTACGCCGTTTGATTGTATTGTCCACCCCAAATATTGAAGAACTCATTTGTGGGTGAACGACCACGTAATTTCTGATTTTTTATGTGCTCCACATCATTGGGATATAGTTGTACAAACGTCGCCAGTTGCTGCCACACATCGAGATAATCCAAATGCTCACACAGACTCTGACGCACAGGAATTGGTAGCAAGCGAATGGGTATGGAATTATCATTGTTGCGATTGTCTCGATTACCATTTGCCTCATTGTTGTTTACTGTTTCTGCCGCGCTCATATTGAACGCTTGTTAATAACCCTTTGCTGATTCATGCAAATTAAAGCTGCGCAGCAAGTCTGTAAATTGTATTCTGGGGAAATTCAACCTGATGCACTCAGAGATACTAATGCAGTTGATTGTTTACTGACATAGTGCTGCCACATTGGTGCACACAGATTGAAATGCTAAAAATACCGAAAATACTTACTTAAATACCATCTTACAGGCTGGCATCCAAAGAGTATTAAAGTAATAGAGTGGCATTCTGGTGCGTTGAAAAAATTTAATTCCTTGCTGAAATGAGTCCATTCCCTAGGCAGTGTATGTAGGAGGATGCTTGTGTTACTGTCTCTCTTAGACCGACTCATTCGTAGGAAAATTGGGGAAAAAAAGCCCAGTGCACTTGTCTTGTCGTATTTTAACAAGTCGGCTCAAAGTAACGACCAAACATTCGAATCATTACTTTCATGTTGTTTGGCCTGGTATACACACAGCAATCGGTTGCCCAAACGGCAAATTTTGGTCGCAAGAAAATCAAAATGTTTGCATTTCCATGAAATTAAAGAAAATTACTAACTACTAGACACTAATTCCGAACCCATTAAATAATTAATATTAAATCCTGAAAAAAAAAGCTCCACAAGTGTTTGACGAAATATAGCACTAAATTTTGCGGCAAAATGGTTCATGTTATCGATAGCAGTAAAAAGTAAATAATCGATGGCACCGATAATTAGAGTAATAGTTTGGCCCTCTGCTTCGTGTGGTGTTGTTCGCGTTCGGCTATATGCTATATGAAAATATATGATTTAATTCTAGAAATTAATAATTAAAAGCATTCTACACCAAAACAGACCAAAGGCACGGCTTCAAACTGGCGGAAAAAAAAACACAAATGGCATTGTGCCAAACTTCAGTGGTAAGAACAATAGACATAAAATGTGGTTGCTAAACTAGTGACATATACATACATATGTATAAGAAAAGTTACACTTTTGTCCATTAATGTTTAATATCAATAGAATGGAATATAATTGATAAATAAAATGCAGCAAGGAACATAACTTTGAAAGAAAGTGAAAGTTTTTGCGTATTTCCATGTGTCGTCGTCGTCGTCGTCGGCTTGTCTGTATGGCGATTTATTTATGTGCATACATTCATATGTGTGTGTGTGTGTGTGCGTGTGCTACATTTTTCATACCACAACGTTCGTTGGCTTGCTGCATTTTTTGTGGCATCTTAATCATACATAAAAAAAAAAAAAAAAAGAATGATTCTCGCATATGTTTTAAATTAATGCGAACTGCGTTAGAATTTGATTTCAATTAGTTGGCTAAAGTGGTTTGTAGTAGAGACCGCAGGCATCATGTTATCAAAATAAACCTTATCGTGTTACAAATTCAGTAGAATTTATTGCGCATTTCTTGAACCGACATTCGAGACACTGTTTTATGTTAACAAAAATATCTAACTCTTTTAAAACTTTATCTACTTTCATAAGCTTAAAGTCTATCACGCCGTTATTGAAGATGTTGTATCCGGTGTGCGAGATGATTTTCTCGATGAGGGTGTCGATGAACAGGTACTGCAGGAAATGAAACAGATATGGCGTAACAAGCTAATGGCAAGTAAAGCGGTTGAATTAAATCCCGAACCGGGTGAGGGTCAACCTCCGCCAATAGTGTCCAATAATCCAAAGGTAAGCAAGGTGTGTATTCGTTTCCAAGTCGTAATATCTTAGAAATTAAAGTGTATTGTATGTTAAATGTGCCCTTTGCATATTATGTATATAAAATAAGTGTGTTATGTTCTGCTTCTCTTTTTTCATCGTTACAACAAAACCACCATAAACCTGCAATAATATATATGTCTGCGCTTCATTGTCACATACACAACACTTTGATTGAATGCCCCATATGATCGCGTTGCTTTACACGTTACACGCCTTCTCATATGCAACACAAATGCACATTCAACCACGTAATTACGCACGCATTAAAAACAGCCTTCAAAGGTAAGGCTTGCATTTCATATAAACTTTAATTGCTTTGTGTACTAAATTCTATACTTTCATTCACAGGCCGCCAATGCAAAAGCCAAAAAAGCTGCAGCCGCAGCAGCTGCTTCACAGAACAGCAACAATGCTGCTGCTAGTGGCAACAACTTAACAAATTCAAGCACAGACAAATCTTCATCATCAATATTGCCCGCAGCGAAAACCCTAGTTGGAACAGCTGCAGGCAGCAGCATAAAGAATGGACACGTTGCCATTAAACAAGAGGTCACATCCCAAAATCCTCCGCCGCTGCATCCCACATCCGGTGCTACAATGCTGCAAAAGCAACAATCTGTTGCCCAGGCGCCCATTCCAATTGTAGCTGCATTGGATCCCAATCGAATTATGCCCGTAAATGTACGTTGAATTAAGCAATTAATAATTTTAAGTCGCTTAACTAATTTTGCACACGCACATACAGATTACGTTACCCTCACCGCCTGGCTCTGTGAATACGGAAACTCGTGTTCTAACCATACAAGTACCAGCATCGGCGCTGCAAGAGAATCAGCTCACCTCAATACTGACAGCTCATTTGATATCATCAATAATGTCATTACCTCCCACATTAGCTTCATCCGTGTTGCAACAGCATGTTAATGCGGCGCTCAACAATGCTAATCAGCTTCAGAGTACGTATAAACACACATAAATTCAAACTTAATGTTAAATCAATCAATGTTATTAGAAAACATTGCCATTGGGAAGCAGATGGATGGCGCTTTGGATTCCACGGATGAGGATGAAAGCGAGGAGACTGATGATAATATGGACAATGATGATGATGATGATTTAGATAAGGATGATGACGAAGATGTCGAACATGAAAATGCCGCCGAAGAAGAGCCCTTAAACAGCGAGGATGATGTGACCGATGAGGATGCGGCTGAAATGTTTGACACAGACAATGTCATAGTGTGTCAATACGATAAGGTATATGCTATACTATATATAGTATGCTTATTCTACATTTTACATATTGTTTTTTATTAGATAACGCGCTCTCGTAACAAATGGAAGTTCTACCTAAAGGATGGCATTATGAGCATGCGTGGCAAGGATTATGTATTTCAAAAATCGAATGGTGATGCCGAATGGTGAACAAGACCATTGAGTATAACTTTTTACCAGCGTAGTGTGAATACGAGCTAATTAAAAGACAAATACGCAAACCTCTATCGAGCACATTTGTGTGCCTTCAACAAAAAATAAAGTTATAAATAAAGTTAACAGCACTCGCGAGCACACATAAGCAACACCATTGGCCAAATCGGCGATATATATGTTCTATATCTGCTGGTATATAAATATATTATCTATCTTTAGTTTATTTTGTTTATACATTTTAATTTATAATGCTGAATATTATTGTCAATAAACTTAATGTTGTGCATATGATATTGGCATAAATTGTCATTATACTTATCCGTATATTCACATTTGATACTTATTATCGGTAGAAATGAATTTGAAATATAAATCAGAAGAGATTATATAATCCTTATTTGCCGTGAAACTCGCTGGACCGATTGACACCAAACTTGGCCAATATACTATAACCACTATATTTTCCGAACCAGTCAATCGCTGACATATAATACATTAAACTCGACCGGATTAGACGATCCAATCAAAAGCTCTAAATAAGCTTAGTAGTGCGTTTCTTCAAAGAGAAGGCCCTAAGTAATAGTTTTTATCATAAACATACATACATATATCGACTTTTTAAAGCACTGGGCAGTAGGTAATCTCTTTTAAAAGTACAATTGATTAATTATATTGCATGCGCAGGTTTGACATAAATCATTGTTTAAATTAGAGTAGTGCATCCAGCATTTTATTTTGATTCATATATTTTGGGCGCTGGTAAGAAAGAATAAACTGGCAGATTTTCCGCTAACTAAGGAATCATTTACAACACATTTTTATTTCCTTGACCATCTTTACTCGATGCAACATGCGTTGCAGCTCATCCTGACTTAGTGCCTGTGTTGAATACCAAACGGGAGAGTCCGGCACACACGAGCGTTCCGGTTGTAGATAGAACACATCATTCCGCGTTTTTACGCTCTCCGGGCTGTGCATATGGAATAGAATCAATAAAATATGTGTTCAATCAATATTGGGTTTAGACTAACCATTTCGATAGGTAGAATTCATATAGACGCACAGGACAGCGCAGGGGGTTCTCCTTGTTTTCTTGCTGTTCATACACCTTTTTCTTGGTCGGATTGGCATCTGTTTGTAAAAAAGTATTGATAAATGTTGTACGTTTTGATCATATGTAATTGGGTACAAACCTAGTCCCGCTTGCGGTGGATAGAAACGTAGTAGCACATTTCGTGTGCCTTGCACATTATCATTTTTGGTTGAACGCTTCCAGTGTTTCATTATGTGCCAAAATGACAATTGCATGTGTTCTTCAACAGTCTGTTAGGAAGAAAAGTTATGTTGAATATTTCATGTTGTTATGTAAGACGAGATGGACACTGAATATGCTTGTTCCGTTGCAAATTGCTTCGAAACATTGAAATAAACCTCTTGTTCCGTGCTAAACTTACTGTCAAGCTAAAAAGTTTCGTATTGAAAAACATAAGCGTATTAAGTAATGCATGTGGCGAATGTGCACCAAGTTGTTTGCATTCCCATAGATGCTCCTCGTCAACGATATATTCTGTAAGACAAAGTCAGCTTCAACACACTTTAATATATAAACTAAAGACACACAACTCACGTAAATCGTTGTACAAGACGGACTTGCGCGCTACCTCGTCAAGGCACTCCGTAAAGCGTTCGTAGTACGGGTCATAGAATATGTTGTCTATGCGTCCATTTTCATAGAGATATTGCTGTATGCCTGAAAAAAAAAAAACAAAAAATGATAACTCATTTTCAAGCCATAAATGGCAATTGAGATATAGTGACTTTAGTGGAACCTCCTCTAAACTATCCATACTCTCGAAATTCTCAATACTTAAAAAAGATCGCAAAAAACTGGTGCAGTTGTATATTGAGAGAAAGGTATTATAAACATGATCAACCATCCAAGGAATGTTCCAATTTTGTAAACCTGTTTAATAGTCACGTACCTAACACTAGATAATATATAGTATCTGGCGCATATTCCGTGCCGTTGGGCTTTCGCACTTCCTTGGCAAATAAGCATAAGGAGTAATTTAACTCGTCGGCAGTCATTTGTAGCAGCTCTGTTTTAAATGGACGTCTGCGTATCGAACTCTTTTCGATATCGGCATTCTTGGTCATCACCCATTGCTTCCAAGCATTCACACCAAACGTATACTTAAGGAACATTGTAGCATCGGGTTTCTCCTGTGCCGTTTGCTGTAATGAGCTGTGATCAAGTTCAGAGCCACGTGGGCGTTTAACTGGCGAACGGTTATTACGAGTTGTTGTGTCTATGGCGGCAGTGCCGCCTCGTTTGCGTCCTTGAGGTGCACTAGAAAGATTATTTGCTTATAAGAAAAACTTTTTACTTCACAGTAAATTCTTACCGCTGGGGCGATTCCAGCATGTGATGTTGTTCTACACCTATTTGGCCATTGCTATCATGACCCACCATGCTTGGGAACTGATTAGAAATTGTATTTGCATCCAACAACGTCTCCAGATCCACCGGATGATTATCATAATTCCCTGTAGCCATTTCCATTGCAATGTGGCCTGCGTCACTAATATGCGCCACTTGCTGCTGCTGTTCTAGATGGTTGTGGTTCTGTAGGTTAACCAAAGCCGGATCCGAGTTGTTTTCGTTATCCGTATCAGAGTCAGTGTCATCTCTTGACAACATATCTGCCATCATAAATAGCTCTTCCTCAAGCGGATTCTCTGGCATTTTATACTGTATCTTTTTAATCTCCTTTAAAATGCCTTGAGATGTATTGCGCGTCGTGGGGATAAAGATCGGCACTGGTATGGGCAGCGGAATAGGTACCGGCACTGGAAACGGTGCCGAGTACATGTACATTGGCTGCGGTATGAATATTGGCACCGGCACTGGTATCAATACCTTGTTTGAGTAATCCGTATCGGTCTGTGTGGCACAGTCACGCACAGACGGCGTACACTGTACGCCCTTCGAGAATGTCATGGTTTTGCAATTCGTGGCTATATTCTGACTTGTGTTTGGCAATTGGGACAGCGGTATAATATTTGCTTCATTAACCGGTAGCGGAGGCGATAAATTGGTGCGAGTGGCCTCCGTATTACGTTCTGGATCACCATTGACGCATTTTTTCTGAACATTACCCATCGCGGCGTTTTATTGCGGTGTACCTTAAATAAGGATTTCTTAATAATAATAAATCTGATCTAAAATTGTGAAGAAACTAAATCTTTGACAATGCAAAAAAATATTGCAAAACAATAGACTGCGATCGTATTAACAAATATTTAATATATTATTCATTAAATAATAATCGTTGTGAAGTTAAAAGAAAAGTCAGAGAAAATCCTTGCTTTTAATGAAAAGTTCGTTTAGAGATAGCTATTAAAGACAGTGTTGTTTCTATCACAGACAGCAAACAGTGGGTTGCTCTACCGTTTGACATCAACCGACGTATTGGATTCAATTATTAATCGATAGGTGCTGGAGGAAAAGTACTCCAAACATATCGAGTGTTGGCCACATGTTGAAAATGTTTTTGGGTTGCCATTTTTCTTGAGATGCCATATTTTAACCGCAATGACAGCTTCAACTTGACATGTTTGGGCAAGTCCGACGGAAATGGTACTGCATTTTTATACTCTTTGTGGAAACAGGAAGTTACTGCTGTTGAGTTTTAATCGTGGAGTGATTTTAAATCTGCATAACGTACTACTGGTAAGTGCAAAAGTTGTGCATTGAGGCAATTTCGGTGACTGCTGTTAGTCTAGATAGATGTGATGGACCTTTGCGCTTTTGCGTTCAAGTATTTGCGGCCTATGGCTCAGGGATCGGCATTTACATTGCTAACCAACTTGAAAGCCGAGTAGCAGAATTTATTTAGACAATGGAATTTCTTTCGTTATAGATACATATACACTTGGTCGCAGGATTCTGCGTGAAGTGCAAAAAATTTGAAAATTCAACTTTGACTCCATTTATTTCAATTTATAGGTTATGTACAGCAATATATATATAACTTTTTTTTAAAACTGCTTATTATAAACCTCAATCCCATCAAGTTTGCATATTATTAACTATTTACTGAAAATCCGCAAAATTCTGCGTACAGAAAGTTTTTAAATTAAATAAATAGCTAATGGAGGCATTCTAGTAACTTGTATAAAGTCCATCCCGCTGTAGCACCTTCTTAAGTTGCTTTGGCATCAATTCTACTAGCTTTTTGTTTCTTTTGCCGTAATTTTGCCACAATCTTCTCATTTAGCATTTTTTTTTTGGGCCGTAATGGTGTGTTGCCGAATCGTGCGTTCGAGTAGGTCCCTCAAATGCTCTATCGGATTGACATCCGGAGATCAACGTTGTACTGTAGCCAACGCCTTGAAATATGCACCGTATGTTTCGTGTCGTTGTCTTTTTGGAACCAGAAATCGTTTTCTAGGCACATCTAATGTGCACTTTGAATGAAATTATCTTCTAAAATTTGGATATAGCCCATGTGGTTCTTCTTAGACACCATAAGCTGTTATACAGCCCCAAACCTCAACGCTGCCTTCTCTATGCTTTATAGATGGTATTAAATGATCTTAATTTATTGTGCTGTACCCTCGTTCCGCGACATTAATTTCTTTTTATTTCATTTTGAAAATCCAAAGCTTACACTAATTAGTGAAAATAATTTTGCCCCAAAGTTTGGAAATGTAATTTTCTACTAATTAGCCGGGGATATTAGAGGCTTGTTATTATATTTAGCTTCGGATATTGTTTTAGCAAAGCGTTCCTTAACTTCCAACATCAATAGATTGGCGGTAATCCTTGGGATTAACATGTCCAAGTGCACAACCTATTATTTGTCTTGCTTTGTGAGTAGGAATGGACGCCTAGAATGGGGCTACCACAAATGGGGCTACCATAAAATGGAACAAAAATTTCTACTAATTTTTTATCCATGGCTTAAAAACATATAATTTTAAAAAGTAAATTGATCCCGCTATAAAATATTGCTGTACATAGCCACACCCCGTGTGGTGAGCGGGTTAGAGAATAGCACCTCAGCGGGTCAAAGCTTGTCGTAAGGAGCGACTAACAATGACACTGGATTCTTTCGAGACCAGTTGGCCTTAAAAGGGTTGTGCGTAGGGATTGGGAGCCACCACGTAAAACCACAATTCCAATGAAAGAATTTATTTACATCAGGCCGTAACCCGATAACGGGTAGTTTCATTGGAAAGCACGGCTCGTGCAACATAAGAGATTCTTTACCAAAAAAAAAAAATTGTATGCCATTTATTGACACTTTTGGGTTGGGAATTTAATGAAGTGTGGCCTTAAAGAATACATGAAAACTTATGTCTTTTAAAGAGTTACTAAAATCAAAATCAAATGTAACACTAGTTTCAAGATTTACATAGAATTGTTTATTTTTGGATTTTTGTTTTCAATTTTACACACTTAGTATTATTTATTAAAGTATGTAAGGTAAATTACATAACTAGTTCACTTATATAAAAACAATAAATTGGTTAATTGTACAGATTTATCAATGAAATTTAATTATAGCGTTAAAAAATGAGAAAAGTACATTTGAATTAATTATTGTTTATTTTTTTTTTTTAAGTATTACAGCATTTCTAATTTAAAAAAACACAATACCAGCTTAGCCAATCGGTGATTTATGTACATCGTATTCGTATATTATATAGTTTTTATCATAAACATAATATATGTACTTTTAAAAGGACTGGGCACTAGGCAAACGCATTCTGCTGGCCACCTAGCTAGCACATATGTGCATACATAGTAAATGTTTATGCTATACATACTTAACAATGACTAATATGTGTTTCATCGGTGTGTGACTGACTCTTGTCGCTTAAAAGTACAATTGATGAATGATATTGCGTGCGCAGATTTGACATAAATATTGTTTAAATTAGAGTAGTGCATCCAGCAACCATTTTTATTCAAAAAACAAGTTGAATACAAAATTCTCTTGACTTATATGTTTTGGGTGCGGGTAAGGAAGATTAAACTGTGGCTGCGCTTTGCCATACTGTAGTTGTGCTAAGCACAATGTTACAAATTAGAAATATAAATTTGCATATTGGAAAACAACAGAATAGCTGTCAGCATGGCAGCTAACTAGGGAATCATTAAGTTGTCAACAGCGCAATATTTATTTCCTTGACCATCTTTACTCGATGCAACATGCGTTGCAGCGCATCCTGACTTAGTGCCTGTGTTGAATACCAAACGGGAGAGTCCGGCACACACGAGCGTTCCGGTTGTAGATAGAACACATCATTCCGCGTTTTTACGCTCTCCGGGCTGTGCATATGGAATAGAATCAATAAAATATGTGTTCAATCAATATTGGGTTTAGACTAACCATTTCGATAGGTAGAATTCATATAGACGCACAGGACAGCGCAGGGGGTTCTCCTCGTTTTCTTGCTGTTCATATACCTTTTTCTTGCGCGGATTGGCATCTGTTTGTAGAAAAGTATTGATAAATATTATACGTTTTGTTTATATGTAATTGGGTACCCACCTAGTCCCGCTTGCGGTGGATAGAAACGTAGTAGCACATTTCGTGTGCCTGGCACCTTAGCATTTTGGTTTGAACGCTTCCAGTGTTTCATTATGTGCGAAAATGATAATTGCATGTGTTCTTCAACAGTCTGTTGGAAAAAAGAATGCATGTTGTATAGCTTGTTGTGTTATGTAAGGCGAGATGTGAAACATTGAAATCAATATAATTAACAAAAAAAACAGTTTTAAATTTAGAACAAAAAAAAATTGATGCAGACAGTCGAGAGGGCGTTTTTTTCCACGAATATCAAATTTTTTCAACAGACGTTAGCTGCGTTTTAAAAATGCGTATCTTTTAGTACAATTTTGTGGCTATAACACTTATTACCTCCAAGATCTAGCGACTATTGCTCCTGATCATCTTCACTCATTGTTAAGTCTGCCACACATTCTGTGTGTATATTTATAATACCATTTTAAAGGCTATAAAAAGCTTTAATTAAAAGATAACCATTTAAGACTTATTTATAGAATAATAGAGAATATTTATTTTGATATGATATTGCTTACGCAATATAGGAGTAGGCCAAAATCATTCGATAAGCCATCTCATCCAAAACGATTCTTATCTTGCATAATTTGTCATTGAAGGTAACGAATATCGCAATGCTTCTTGATCACATCGCACAGAGTTGGAAGTATACGTACGCGTGTGTGTTGGGCGTAGTCTTCTACTAACAATCATTTTTTTCTACATACAAGCAGCCGTTTCTCTATACGGTTTAGGGACAAATCGATTAACTCATGAGAGCTTAGAAATAAAAACTCTACTTTTTGGGGATACTACCCCCGCCTATGTATTAAAAACCCCGTGTGGTGAGCGCGTTAGAGAATACCACCTCAGCAGGTCAAAGCTTGTCGTATGAGGCGACTTATTATGAAACTGGATTCTTTCGAGACCAGTAGAGCCACCCCAGGCCTTAAAAGGGTTGTGCGTAGGGTTTGGAACCCACCATGTGAAAACCGATTCCAATTAAAGAAATACATCAGGCCGTTATCCGGTAACTGGTTGTTATGACCAGTAAAGAAGAAGATGTATTAAAATCAACTGAAAACTAAAGAAATTATTTGCAAAAATGTTAAAACTTTTACTTCCCTTGTCAACATTATGCATCGATTTTACAGCGACTTTCATTCTAAATTGTTTACATAAAATAAAGTTGGAAAAAGCTACATATCACATAAAAAAAATACTACTATTCCCGCTGTCTGCTGTTTTCCACTTTTTCTCGCCATCTGGATAAAAAGCAGAATTGGCCACATTGATTAAAATTAACCTTAATCGAAATTCTTGTTCCATACTCATCACTTTTGACTTACAGTCAAGTTAAAATGTTTCGTATTGAAAAACATAAGCGTGCTAAGTAGCACATGTGGCGAATGAGCACCTAGTTGTTTGCATTCCCATAGATGCTCCTCCTCAACGCGGGTAACAATATATTCTGTAAGACAAAGTCAGCTTGAACACAGCTCAATATATCAACAAACCACACACAACTTACGCGAATCGTTGTACAAGACGGAAAACTTGCGCGCTACCTCGTCAAGGCACTCCGTAAAGCGTTCGTAGTACGGGTCATAGAATATGTTGTCTATGCGTCCATTTTCATAGAGATATTGCTGTATGCCTGAAAAAATTAAAATAAAAAAATGATAACTTATTTTCAAGCCATAAATGGCAATTGAGATATAGTGACTTTAGTGGAACCTCCTCTAAACTATCCATACTCTCGAAATTCTCAATACTTAAGAGATATCGCAAAAAACTGGTGCAGTTGTATATTGAGGGAACCAACCATCCGAGGAATGTTCCAATTTTGTAAACCTGTTTAATAGTCACGTACCTAACACTAAATAATATATAGTATCTGGCGCATATTCCGTGCCGTTGGGCTTTCGCACTTCCTTGACAAATAAGCATAAGGAGTAATTTAACTCGTCGGCAGTCATTTGTAGCAGCTCTGTTTTAAATGGACGTCTGCGTATCGAACTCTTTTCGATATCGGCATTCTTGGTCATCACCCATTGCTTCCATGCATTCACACCAAACGTATACTTAAGGAACATTGTAGCATCGGGTTTTTCCTGTGCCGTTTGCTGTAATGAGCTGTGATCAAGTTCAGAGCCACGTGGGCGTTTAACTGGCGAACGGTTATTACGAGTTGTTGTGTCTATGGCGGCAGTGCCGCCTCGTTTGCGTCCTCGAGGTGCACTAGAAAGATTATTTGCTTATAATAAAAACTTTTTACTTCACAGTAAATTCTTACCGCTGGGGCGATTCCATCATGTGATGTTGTTCTATGTGATGCACGCCCATTTGACCCATGCTATCATGGCCCACCATGCTGGGTGACTGATTAGAAATTGTATTTGCCGTCATTGACGTCTCCAGATCAACCGTAGTCTGCGGATGATGATCATAATCCCCGGTGGCCATTTTCAACGCAATTTGTAGCATATCATCGCCGTAGGGATTGTGGCTTGCAGCACTAACATCCACAACTTGTTGCTGCTGCTGCTGTTGTAGATTGTTCTGGTACTGCAGATTAACCAAAGCCGGATCTGGTTTTATTTCGTTGTCCGAATCAGAGTCAGAGTCGTGTTTCTCTTCTGCAACCATTTCTGCCATCATAAGCAATTCTGCCTCAAGTGGATCCTCTGGCATTTTATCCTGTATCTTTTTAATCTCCTTCAAAATGCCTTGAGAAGTATTGCGCGTCGTGGGGATAAAGATCGGCACTGGTATGGGCAGCGGAATAGGTACCGGCACTGGAAACGGTGCCGAGTACATGTACATTGGCTGCGGTATGAATATTGGCACCGGCACTGGTATCAATACCTTATTCGAGTAATCCTTATCGGTCTGTGTGGCACAATCACGCACGGACGGCGTACACTGTTCTCCTTGCGAGACTGTCATGGGTTTGCAACTAATGTTTACATTGCGCACAGATTTCGGAAATGGTGGCACCGTTATAATCTTTGTTTCAGTAATAGGTGGAGGAGGCGCTACTTCGGTGGTAGTGGTTACCGTACTGCGCCGTGAACTCAATGAAACCAGCGGTGGTGGTGGATTAGGAGACGGTGACCGTGCCATGTTATAGTACACTTGCTTGCGTGGACGACCGCGTCCCTGTACGCCAGGAGTAACAACAGGAGGTGGCGGCGGCGGCGGCAAAGGCGGCGGTGTCTTACCACGTCCACGTACACGGTTGCGACGCACTGTTGTATTGCCAATGCGAGCTTCTGATTCACCACTGGCCAGTGACTGTACATTAGCGATCACGGGAACCACTGTAGTATTGGCGGATTTTTTGTTGGAGTTGCCCGCGTTGTTTTTTGCGGAGTTCTGCAAATAAGAATTTGTAATAAGAAATTGGACTTAAAATAAGCAATCTGCCTATTTGCCAGCGTATTTTTACAAAAATTGTATGCAGACAGTTGGACAGAGTTCGACAATGGAATGGTTTCGATCTGAAGAGTGTGCATAATTATGTCAAGTTTCGATTAGATGGCGTTTATAGTGTGGGTATAAAGCACGACATTTTTTCGGGGTAAGTTATCGAAATGATTCGTAATTTTGGTAAAATTTTGTGACTGTATCTTTCAGACTCCGAATCAAACAAACCCTGCAACAAAGTATATACTTTCAATTGCATTATTTTACCTTTGCTTTAACAGAGTACACGGGCATCGTCCTGATTGTCTGCATACAATTTCTTTTCTTTGGGTTGCTATTTTCAAACTTACCGACTGGTGTGAAAGTTTCAACTTGACACGCTTGGGCAAGCCCGTCGGAAACGGCGCTGCATTTTTGCTACTGCTTGTAGAAACAGCAGATTGCTGCTGTTGAGCCTTACTCGTGGATGGCAAATCGCTATCAAGTGTAAGCGGCGCACGTGCAAATTGATTTTGAAACTGCATAACACATTGGTAAGTGCAAAAATTGCGCATTGAGGCATCCGACATGGTCAAATGATACTGCGGCGTGCTGGCATTAGTACAATTATCGCACTTGGTAACGGCGCGAGCTGAAATATTGCAAGAGACGCCATGCATGGTCAGGCAGTTAATTGAACACGTCAAAGTTTCCTGCTCCCCCTGTTGCTTGTAGATCATGTCAAAATTGTACTTCTTGACCTTGCACCACTGACACGAGACTATATGACGGTTTACGATGATATAAACATTTATGCAAATGCGAGAGCAAAACAATTTCGGTGACTGCTGTTGATCTGGATAGATGGTATGGGCCTCGGCGCTTTTGCGTTCAAAGTATTTGCTGCACATGGCGCAGGGATCGGCATTTACATTGCTAACAAACTTGAAAGCCGAGAAACAAGGATTAGAGCAAAAATAGTGCTCCTTATCGTCCAGCAGCATTTCTACGCGCACAGGTTTCTCATTGTTGCAGACGCCGCAAATATCCACACGTAGTTTCTTCTTGGGATTGCACATGCTATCATAACGACGCAAACAGGTTTGCGAACAAAAGTCCTTGAACTGGTCCTTATCGCCAACGGGCGCCAGAAAACCTTCTTGACCGCTAGATATATCCTTTTGGCAGCAGGAACAGGTCTTGAGACCCTTTTTAAAGGTGTTCAAACAACCAGCACAGCAAAACTGCCGCACATCGAATCCGAAACGTACGCAGTATTTGCCTAAAGCATTACTGCTGACATCTTGCTTGCACGTTTCACATTTCGAACCGATTTTGCGCTGATAGCTGCCCAGACAGACCTCATTGCAAAAATCCATGGTTTCCCAAATGAGCTGCTTGTGGGTCGTACTAATATCATGATGGCAGTCGGAACAGCGTCGTCGAAAGCTCTCAATGCGATCAAGGCGTGCTGCCTCTGCCTCAGCATTGGTGCGCGCTAATACATTAGTCTCGGGCTTTTTACTAGGTGAACGTATCGTAGTAGCTCCTATATTACGCACGCGTATTGAATGTCGTTTTAGTTTGTACTTATCTGGTTCCTCGACATTTAGTAAATTAAAGCAATCGTCATTGCATATGTAGTAAGTGTCCTGATCCTGTCTTAGGAAATATTTGCATTTCTTTTGCTCCTTACAATGAAGGCAAGCTTTCGTTTTGCCTGTGGTACCGCCTTCCGTAGCATTTGAGGCATCACCTTTTTTTGATTCACTGGCGCTGGCTTCGTCGCTACCCAACTCTTCGACAAGGAATTTCTTTCGCCTCACAAAGTATTTTCCCGTCTGACTACTCAACAATGCATCACAGCATGCCTGCTCACAAAGATATTCAAAGTTGTTAGCTGCTGGATCTGCATCCAATTCCACATCGGGTTTCTTAAAACGGAATCCGCAGATTTTCTCTTCGTCGCATTGTCGGCATTTGTTCACGCTGCCAACAATCCAACCTATGATGATCTTAGTAGTAGAGCCTTGTTCTCCCGTAGCTGTGCTGGCAGCTTCCTCCTGCGTTTGTTCCTCAGTTTCGTGTGCATCTTCATTGCCTTCGTCATTTTGCGTTTCTCGTTCTATGAATATACAAACATTTTTGTATTAAGAACTTATAAAAAATTGTATTTAGAAGTTAGGACTTTATTTAATTTTCAACTGTTAAGTGTGCCGAATAGTGAAGAATTGTGTGAGACCTGCACGAGTAATGATAGTTTCAGCTCTATAGTTTTACAAATTATTAAATTATTATTATTATTAAATACTTAGTTTTCCAAAGAACTGGAAAATATGTGATTGAGTTTTTGGTTTCGATATAGCTTGGAATCTAAACTATTGTGACTTCGAAAAAGGACTATGAGTTATTACTTAGCATTGAAGCGAAATCGGTTAGACATACACTCTTTTCAAATTCGGCTCGTGCAGTGCTCTAATATGCATGTATGGTGAGTTTTTTGTTTGGATTTATGTGCGTACAATGCTCACCTTCCGTACACTCTGACGCTGGTGCAGCCGCTTCAGCTCCAGCTTGTTTATCAGCTTGAGCATCTGCCGGCCCAATAGAAGTTTTAGTGATAACAACAAGAAAATTCTACATTGAACAACTCTGAATTAAAGTACATAATGAATGCTTACCATTCGTTTCTGTGGTGCCCTCTGCGATTGCCTCGTTACCTTCCTTTTTTTGGGAATCGTCTGTGGCTGTTAAGGCTTCAATTACTGGCGATTTTGATGCAGCTTCTTCGGCAGCTTCTTCCTCAGCAGCTTTTTCGGCATTTTCTCGAGCTATTTCTTTTTCGGCATCAGTTGCTTCCGTTTCGGGATCGTCTGGTATGAGACACACATCTGATTCTTCCGGTTCAAGCACATTTTCGACGGTATCTGCGAAATAAACGGGGGAAGTTTAAGATGTCCAGTGTATAATAGAGGCAAAAGGCTTTACCATCACCGTGCTCCGCATCAGGTGCAATTTCGCGCTCAGCTTCTTCGTCTTCATGCACTGGGGCGCTATCGTCTTTGTCATTCTCCTCTGTTTCTTCAGCTTCGACTCCATTATCTGCCTCAGAGGCATTGAGATCAACTTCATCTCTGCCCTCTGACGGCGCATCTCTGTCATCTGCATCAGCATCAGTTTTATCATCCTGCTCGTCTGCATGATGCGATTCAACTGAGCGCATATCCACATCACCAGCGGCTTCCCCTAAGGCTTCTGCATCGTCAACTTCCATTTGCTCTGCAGGTGCACCATCCACAGCATCTTCTTCCCCCTCTTCATTTCTTTCTCTATCTACATCTCTTAATGCATCCGCATCCTCATTATTAACTGCATCTTCATTATCAACTGCAGCGTCGTCAGTTTCAGCTGTATCCTCATTATCAACTACATCCTCATTGTCAGCTACATCCTCATTGTCAGCCGCATCCTCATTGTCAGCCGCATCCTCAATGTCAGCCGCATCCTCATTGTCAGCCGCATCCTCATTGTCAGCCGCATCCTCATTGTCAGCTGCATCATCATTGTCAATTGCATCCTCATTGTCAGCTGTATCCTCATTATCAACTGCATCGGATTGTCCCAACACATCCAATTGCGGCGTAGATTCGAGGTCGCTGTTTTTTGAGTTATCAATCATGGCGGTTTCTTCTTCCATTTCGGCTCTTTCTGCCTCTTGAGCGTTTTCATCGACTTCTTCGAGTGTCGTATCTTGCTCCTTTTCTTCTTCATTATCTTTTTGCGGCGAGCCATCATTTGCCGAGTTAATTGGATCTTGTGCATCCTCTTTATTTTCCTGAGAATTACCCTCGTCCATTTCTAAAGACCCATCTGATATTTGCTCAAAATCATCTTCAACATCGCCTACCGCACTTTCGACACTGCCTGCAGTAGCCGTCTGTTCGACTTGTGCTTCCTCATCCTTGTTATTATCTTCGACGTCATCAGCGTTATCGGATGATGCCACGGGTAAAGTGCTTTCTTTGGCTGTTGTTGCTTCTGCACTAACGTTTTCTTCATCCAATTGAGGTGTATCTGTTTCAGGTCGAGCATTTGAATCAGCACCAAAGGAATCTAAGCTAGATATCTCTTCCATAATGCGTTTGGGATATCAAAAAAACGGGTACAAATGCTCAGATACAAAGAAACATGAACTGCAAAGAGCAATAATCATTTAATTATTACAAAATAATGGATTTTTATGATTAACAATTATTAGCGAGTCTGCAGAAGCTATGGCTTGTTCATTACTATATTGAATTATAAATTGTTCGCAATGTAAAACGCTACCAATTTGTTTAGATGCTGGATACCCGATTAAGACCCCACGCAAATCACTTCGTATGGTATTGATAATAATCATTGCCTTAATGCATTATTAGTTTTTTACTAATGTTTTGTTTACCACCAACAAAACACTAAATTTAAAACTCGATTATTTAAGTTGTTAAGCGGCTAAATTTGTATTGTAAAGGTTTTCACTAAATTATTACGTTTGATGTTACTATTTTGACTAATGCAAAATTTATTGCTTTAAATTAATTAATTGGCGTTTAAATATCTGTTGTTATTACTACCATGACCACAAAAAACAGCCCGCAGTCTTCTTGTTTTATCGATAATTTTCTAACCCACCGATAAACCCGAACTTTAGTGTTGCCAAACGCTTAGATGTGTAAAAAAATTCACTGACATACACGCACACCAACGCAACACTAGCACGGTGGTGTACAGTGCACTAAAAAACAAAACATGCGCCAGATATATTAGTGCTTATTAACATGAAAATTCGCAATATAACGAAATTGCGAGCACTTGCCTTGTTTGCAATGTTTACACAATTTTTTTTACTTTTATAGATATTGCGGCGGTTTCGCCTTTATATGCACGTATATATATGGGATCAGCCGCAGTCGCGTTCTGGACCCTAGTCAGCCGCGTAAAAACATTAAGCGTAGCCAGCAGTATATATAGAGTTTAACATTGTTGTGGTAGGGTGCACGTGACACTTTAGTTGTTTTTAATTAATCCGTTATGTTTTAAACTTTTATCTATTGCTTTTAGTCTATGCAATTTATATTTTTCGGCCACTGTAACTCGGCTTTACAAATGTCAAACAAGAAAAATGGCGCACCAGTGTTTCCAAATAGCCTACGAACTATACCATGCAATACTCATATAAGTGCTGGAAAGCGCTTGCCAGTTCACAGGGTGTTTCATTTATAAGGCAAACAGAATAACAAATCTCAAAAACAGACAAATTTACGAAAAAAATTTAAATTGATTGAAAATTACTCAATATTCTGGGTTTAGGTATAATTTGATTAGGCTGATAAATAAAACTGTAAAAAGAAATTAATAATATATGGCATTCAACAATTAATAAAAAACAATATTTTAGCCATTTGGTAACATTGAATTCCTAGTACGTAAAAATAACAAGTTAACATTTTTCTGCTGAGGGCAAAAATGTAACTTTGGCTACTTGAGATAAATATTCATTTGGCTTCAATGTTCAGTTGCAAAACCAGCGTTATTTTTTTTATTATAGTTTGTTGATTCTTTAGCTTTTTCTTTGATTTACTTTATTTGCCTTGTAAGAAGCTTTTAAAGATTATTTTAGGACATGATGTTGCTCGGTTTGAATCAAAAGAGCTTTGGAACTTAATATCAGCCAGACCCAGAGCCCGACTACGAAACTCTTCTTCTTGACCAATTTGCAAGGTTATTAACTATATGATGAAGAGTATAAATATGTACATATGTATAAGTAAATGTGCGTATGCTCAACAATAAATTTTTTAATATTTAGCTATAACACCTTCAGCATCTAAAAGTACATCGGGGAAAAATTGTATAATTTTCACAAAATGCGGAAAACTAGCCGCATTACTGAATTTAATGTCATTTTTGTTCTGATATTCTTGTAATATTTTGAGCAAATCAGGTCTACTAATCAATTCAGTAGCCAGCCAAAGCTGTATGACAAAATTAAAGGCGTAAACCTGTAGATCCATTAAATTGGGTTCCTCGGCTAGTTGCGTGGCATTTTCCAAGATTTTCTAAAAAGTTTTAAGCGATTTAATATGCCGTTTATGATGATACATTGTACATACATACATATGTATGTATACACAAACGATGATATACATACTTACACTTAAGCACACACGCTCTAAATCAGAAATACTATGCTGAAAGGCCAAATTGAAAGTGGGAAATATTTGGTCCAAAGGCCAAAACTTTGTGTCCAGCTGCTCTGCATACGCTTTCAAAAGTTCGGGTATATTGTAGGCATTTGCCAAGATGAATATGTCACCAGCATACTGCAGTTCCACATTCTCTGAATTTGATAACTCAAATGTATAGATGAATTCCAAAAAAAATTCAACGGCTTCGGGTGCAACACCGTTTATTTGTAGCACTCCATTCCAATGCTTGTTCTGATAAATATCCTGTTCTAATTTATCAGAAGCCGTTGCGAGAAAAATTCGATGACATCGAAATCTTCTATAGCATAAATCGCCACGCTCCAGATCAGCTGCGTCACGGTCGCATTGTACATGCACCTCGCAATCTGTGTCCGTACCGTTCTTTAAATACTCCAGACGTCTTTGCTTACTGGAGAAAAACGTCGGTTCCTGGAGCTGCTTTTCATTATAGCTTTCTGCTTGCGATGTGTTGTCAAATGATGTATCGCTTGGGCCGGTTTCCATTTTTTGAAATAGGTCCTTTCGAATTTTCAAACATGACAATTCAGTCCAGGTCCGAAAAATGTAAATTTATTTTTGGCTACAAAATATACTAAAAAAAATGAACTGTAAACTGCGTCGTTTAGATTTATTACGTAATGGTAACTTATCCGATTGTGAACTGCATATTTGCTATATGGACAATTCCAGAAAAATGTGCTCTCGACGCCAGTTTCGGTTGCACCAAAAAATGTTGACCTCCGCCTCTGAAGAGTTCAATCGTATGATCCATGAGCCGAATTTCAAAGATAAGTCTATAATGTATGTGGGAGACGCCTCGCCAGATGCTTATGAAGTTTTGCTGGTGTACATTTATACCTACGAGGTTTGTACCGCTTCATTGGACATGTGCTCGGAAATATTATACTTGGCCACTAAGTACAAAATGCATGATTTAATGGACTTATACATTAAAAAGCTGGCAGGCAAAGATTGGACCTTGGATATTGTATTTCAATTGGCCAATGAACAAAACAGTTCGGTTATGATGGACCTGGTTGCGGAGGTAAGACCTTTTTAGCTGGGCCACGGAAGTGGGCGTTAAAAGTAGTTTCAATAAAAGTCGATTGTGGCATTGTCTCCCTTAAGCCAAATTGCAGAACAGTTTATGCAACAGGGGACTTGGCTTATTTCTTGACAAAGACTAAGAGCAGGTTGACACATTCTGAGATTCTGAGATATTCTCCGTGCGTGACCAGGCTAGGTGAATCGAAAGTCCTACTGAAAGCATATTGAGGTAATTTTGCCATAGGAGAGCTTAAACAAATAATCTTTGCGCAAATTGGACCCATCTTCCGAAAACCACAGCATAGTTACTACGGGTTACTTTTTTTTTGTCTTTTTAACATAAAATAACTCAAGTTGGCAGCGCCTCAAAACTTCGCATGTGCTCTAAAATTTACAGTTTTGTTGCATAGGAAACTAAAGTAACCGAAACTTTTTTTTAAATAGAGCAAAAGGCTAAAGCGGCTTCAACATAAATCAAACAATCTTTCAATTAATAAAATTTATATGACCTTTCTATATTTTTACAGAAAATTTTACCGGTTGCCAAGCAAGTTCTCAATGACAACTCATTTCTGCAGCTTAGTGTGCAGGAACTAAAGGCACTTGTGACTATACTGAAAACGAATGAAACTATATCAGATGACGAATTGCTGGACGCGCTGAAGAAATATCAGACCCATAATAATATAGGCTATGATAATATGTACTGCTTTCAGCAATTTATTAATGTGGCGCAGATTTTTGGGGATGTGCTCTTTGAGGTCGATGGCACCTTGCGTGGAACTGATCCTGAAGTTTCTGAGCAAAACCAGAGAAAGGATTCGCCACGCGAAAGCCAATGAATTAAAGTTGAACGAATATAGTTTATTAAGCACTTTTGTTCAAAAACTATATACATAACATTGGAGCCATAAACGCATATATGCTTACAGATTAGTATATCGGTTTAAATCTAGATGAAAATAAAACGAAATTCTAGGGAAATAATGAAGCCAACGCAACAAATCTTAAAAATAAGCATAAACAAAAGCCAAAATTCAAAAGTTATAAATACACTTATTTATAATTAAATAAGTTAAAACATAGAGCACTTAAACTTATTTTCTTTTTTTGTTGTTTGTTTATGATGCAGTTGCAATAGTTGCTGCCGACAAAACGGTCATAACCACATCGGCATTCGTGGGAGCATTTAGACATTGTACAAAATTCTTCTTGTTTATAGGTTTTATGCTTAGAAAATCTTCGTTGTCTAGTACAACATCATCTTCATCGTCACCACCATCACTATTCTTTTGGTCTTGTAGGTTTGTGCCATTTTCCTCAATTTTCAGATATTTATCGCCATTTAACTGCTCGTGTCCGAGTCCATTTTCAACACCATTGTTCAATTCATTGCCATAAAGACCCGCTACGTTTGTTTTAAATTTACAGACAACCGCAATACGCAAATTGACTATTAAAGAGAAAAGTTTTGTAGCTGGGCCCATTCTTAGATTTAAATATTTAGACAAATCATGACGTCCCATCGTAAGCAGCGACCGTCCATCGACATCTTCCTCAAGCAAAACATTGGCTATTTCCTTCGATTCAAGCGTACGCAGTATATATTCGTGTAGCTCACTTGTATTCCAATAAAACGGATTACTTTGTACGCTGCACATATCAAAGCCGCAATTCTTTTGCCATAATTGATAATTGCGTGTGAATTGCGGTCCATATTCTTGAACAAATGCTTTCGCAATGGAAAAGGAGTTTTTATCATTTTCTACTTTGAATTTGCTTTCGGGTTTTTTTATTTGCTGCTGTTCCATTGCTTGCTTGGGTTCTTTTAATTCCACAAAGGCCTGCGTATCCACAATATGTAGCTCCTCGTGTGGCTCAATTTTGATTTCCGTTGCCTGCGACATTTCTATAGGTGCAGCAGTTGGCTTTATGTTTGGCTCGGATACTGGCTGGGATAGATGAGTTAGTTTTCTACGCTTCGCATTACTTTCACATGCAGAGTTCTTTCTTGATTCTGTTCGACGTTGTTTTTGAACACGCGCAGGTGCCGGTTTCATATACACACGTAGTATTTCGTTTGGCAATACACGTGGTGGCTTCACCGTTTTGGCACGCCATTGTCGCCAATTCTCTGGCGCATAGGGACAGCAGTCACGCAACGCATGTATATTTAAATTAAAGCGTTTGGCATTGCCATAGCCTCGACAGCCCTTGGTATCGCAGGGCATTTGAGCCGGACGTTGTTCGAAACCTGGTGGTGCTTCCAACTCATGCGAAGTAGCTTCACACCAGCCAATGGGATGTAAATCTGGGCTGTCATCCTCCAGCCAAAAGTAATACTCAGTTGGCCAGCAATCTAAATGTAGCTGCACACGATAGCTCTTGCGCGTGATCACTGTAGCGGGACGTATTAAACGAGGATTGCGTTGGTCCACAACCTCAAGTGCCATGCGCGGCTGAAACTCCATTGGATCGCGTGGTGCAAAGAGCTGTGCCGGTGCAGCTATACCGCCTAAATTACTTATATAGTCAGGCCAATTGAAGGATGTATTCTGATAATCCGGTGGTACAATCAGCTGCTGGCGTCCGCGATGCCAACCGCAAGGATGTATATAGGGAGAGCTGATATGTACCCAGAAATCATAGCAATCATCCCAGCCATCAAAATGCACGCGTATGCGTTCGTCTATAATATCAGCTATGGTGGCAACGCAGATTTTGCCAGTGTCATTCAGATCCTCAGCTTCCAGATGCATTCCGCGCTAAAATAAAATGTATTTTTTATAAAAACTACTTATATTTCTTATATAGAGTGCAAACTTACCTTAAAACCATTAACGCACGACTGTAGTGGGCGATTAAGATGCGTAAACAATGCACGTGGTGCCGCAGGTTTTCTCACCTTTGTTAAATAACGAGACCAGCAAAAGGTTTCGAGAGTGTAGCCTTTTGGTGGCTGCAGTACTCGTCCTGTGCGCTCACACCAGCCTGGTGGAAATATATCCATTGAGTCAGCATTAACCCAGAAGTCGTACATAGCCGGATAACCATCAAAGTTCAGTTTTAAACGATAGCCCGCCACTTCCTCAATGTTGCAAACGCAAAATAACGAGCAATTTTCTGGATCAATGGCTTCCAATCTCATACCACGCTCAAAGCAATTTGGGCTGATGGGAAATGGGTTCAAAAATAAATGTATGGGCGCGGCTTGGCCGTTGCCTTTAACATTTAGATACTCGCTCCAACGGAAAGGCTTTAGTTTGTTATCCGTAAATGTGGGCATCCCTTTTTCAATCGAGTTTTTCTCTACGGCGTGCATGTGACGAGGTTTCGCCTTTGTTTCGTGCATATAATTCTTTTGCGAGCGGTGAACGCAGCAAAGTGAACAGAAACCTGAATAGCATTATTGTTATATTAAATTTATCCGAGTTTTGGCTGATATATACTCACGTGGCGCTATAAAATCGACAGCGGGACCATGACAATTGCAGCGATTGCAGAGGTACAGCAAAGGATGGGTGCTGGTAATGGGTCTTTTGATTGTACGTTCAGAGAGTGGACGCGTATAATAACTGGATGGGCCTTTGCGTTGCACAGAACGCTCGTAAAGCTGCACTAAATTAAAATTATTCACTTCAAGACGAATTTTGGAGTTTTGCACAATGCCAGGCTCCTTATCGCTCCACTGAACCATGCTAAAAGCTTGTTGCATACCGCGTTTGAAGTTATTATTGGCAGCTTTAAGAGACATAAGCGAAGATTCAATAGGATTTGAAATTACTGCCTTTGAGTTTGGTGGATTTATAAGCAAACTGTTTGAATGCTTAGTTTCAATATTTTGAGATACACGTGCGAAAGGAGCTATTGTTATGTTTGATGTATTCTTTGTTGCCGGGGAATTGACTGAAGTGGAGGAGGTAGCTGAGGAAGATGTGATATTGAAGGGCTCTTCGCATTGCAAGGACTTTTCAAAATCCTCTTTAGAGACCGACAATGTTTCCGTTTTCACAATGCTCATAGCTGCCTTTGTTTTTGACTTTTGTGATTTCATGGCATCGGCGTTTTCGGTGGGTTTGTTAACTGGCATATATACTTCCTCAACATCACTGCTGCTAAAAGAAGTATCCAAGTCTTTGACCACAGGCGGATCATCCTGTATGCTCGGTTCTGACAAAGCCTTTTCTAACATAGCAGCAAGTATTGATCTTGCAGGTAGCTCCTGCTCATCCTCCGTATCATCATCTATAGTTATGGTTTCAATTGCTTTGGGCAGCTCTTGACAATCATCATCAATGCTGACAGTTGCCAACGAATGCCTGCGCTCCAAAGCACTTAACTCTGGCATGCCATTAGCAGCTGCGGCTAAAGATTTGGAACGTTGTATGCGCGCCATGTCCGTTGCCGGCTCAAATTTGTCTGATTTTTGACTGTTCTTCATTGATTGTGAAACGTCTTTGGCTGTCTGCAATTTGACGACTTTGGAGCCATTGAGTGTTACTGTGGGTACGTTTGGTTGTACGACATTTGGAGTGACGGCAAGTACCGTTTGCTCCGTCTGTTGGGTTGAATGATTCGGCGCGTTCACTATCAGAGATCTGCTCTCCTTGTTGCTGTTAGCTATTTGTACGGCATTGCTTTGGATTTGAATACTTTTGCCATTTGGAAATTTCACTGTCGTTCCAGTCTTCAGTTTTGATCGAATATGGTCTACGGCAGCTTGGCTTAATACCACTTGCCCACGTGCTGGGGCTGCAAGATTTACACCAGGTCCTGAAAATAAAAAAATTACATTTTTTTTTATATGTATAACGCAAAAGGCTTTTGTTTATGACTAATATGGTGCCTGTATACTGCGGCAGATTTCACCTAGCCAACGTTGATCAATTTAAACATTAAGCAGTTGTTTAATCTTCGTTCTTGTGAAGTATAGTTAGAAGGCTGCGCTTAAGTCTTTGAGCGTGATCGGACCACTATAATTCTCACAAAAAGCTATTTATATTATTGGAACAGCTGCTTATGAAATTGATCAATAAATTGTTTGCTGTTGCAGAAACGACCACTTGTGAAACAGGTTTTATACAATAGCAAACTTTCATAAAAACTGCATAATATAGCGAAGTGTTGTAAAAAGGACGTTATCTCAAAGCCGCCTAAAATCAGTTTTGTGTAAGTCCAAAGAAAATAATTGTCTTGTAAAAGATTAATAGTTTTAAAATGTTGAAGACATTTGATGCGTTTTTGCGAAATGACAAATAATGCAGTCTTTTCTTACACAAGATAAAGTAACATCATATAACGAACTATTCTGCAACATTTGGTCAGAAATAGAGTTTTTTTTTGGCTTGAGCGATTTGTACACATGCATATATGTAAGTATTTGCCGGAGTATGCTAACTTCGGTACTTCAAAGTTAGCCGGTCGTATTATTATAAATAATTTTTAGAAAACTGGCAGCGTTGGTTGCCAGTTTTTGAGTGTACCTCCTTTTTTTTGATCTCATGTTAGGAGCATATCCTGACAAAGTTAACCTGCCGAGGAGTACAAGGAATGAAAAACCTGATCGTCTAAGCAGAGCGCTGACTAGCACACGCCCGCAGTTACGAATATATTTTTGTCACATTTGATAAAACGTCTTTAATGCACAAATACTTATACATAATTACATATATGTATGTAGTAGATGTGCCATTTTTTATTGTGTTTATATGGTATGCCTTTAATGTTTAAATATAATAAGCTGCCTTACAAAACTTTACAAAATGACATCAGAAAAGAAACGTCTTTCGTTGAAAAACTTTATGTTAATCGATTAAATGATGGCAAGTGTTTTATGTTTAATTAAAATAAAAATTTGCGCTTTAAATAGCAAACACAGCCGTAGACGACACATAGAAAATTTATGAACAATTTCCACTTTAATTTATATTTGAAAACGAAACGACAATCGCGTTATGAAATATACGGGAGTCACTCGCAGCCTCGAAAAAGTAGGAAACTTAAGCAAAAGCAATGTACGTACGTATGTACGTACGTACGTATGTATGTATGTATGTACGTAAACAGCAACAACAATAATATAGCTACGCACACACGTTCGCCAGCGACTGCTACAAAACTGAACTGAACTGAGTGAGACGGGCAAATCGAATTGAAAGCGAACCCACACGGCACAGCCACAGCAGCAGCAGCAGCAGTAGCAGCAGCAGCATGCAGAGCCGCGGCCAGTTAGAGCAGCATTATTATTATATGCCATTTACATAGTACATACAAACACATATCGATCTAAGATCGTGTATTAATGGATACGCAAAGTACTGGCATTATATAACTCTTTAAAGACTCACCCAACAGTGTCACAACATTAGATAAGGGTATTGTGGTTGTGGCTGTTCCTGCCGTTGATTGATTGGATACTCCATTTTGTTGTGGAATCACAGCTGGACGTACTACAACAGGCGTTTGTAACTTGGGCGCATTCGGCATGGTCATGGCTGCCACAGGTATTAAAGGAGCAGTTGTTGGAGTTGTCGTAGTAGCAGTTCCATTTGATTTTAAACTGGGTACCACTTGTACGATAGGAGCAGCTACATTCTTTGTTGTATAGGTTTTAAATACTTTATTGTTTATATTGTTGTTATTGTTGTTTTTTATGAGCACTGGATTTGCCGCCTTGCTGGACATGGTTGTAGTTACATGGCGCAACTCCTGCTTAGTCGCCGCTGTTGGCATTTGTCCAGGCAGTATTCCTCCGGTTCCCTTTGTTGACTGACGTTCTGTTGGCGTTTTATTCAATGGTAGCATTTTCACAAATTTGCTTTTGTTTTGCTCAATACACAAAGTTTTTAGACTTTTTAAAACTGGAACTTGTCGCTGTCAAAAAATGTGTAAGCAAACATAATTTGTACGTTGCGTTGTGTTACTGCACTTTCGACAAAACGAAATATTATTGTTTTCAGTTTTGGCCGTATTTAGCTGCTATTGTTGCTTTTACTATTGTTAACAAGTTATTGTTTTTGTGTCGCACCTGAACTTAACGTTTTGTGAGTTGCGCGTTTTTCAATTCACAATTCTTTATCATTACTTTTTTTCTTTTTGTTTTTGGTATTTCAAAAGGGTAGTTTTATTGGCGAGTGGCAGCACCGCGCTTGCACTTTTTTATTTGAAAATCAGCTACTTTCAGACCAGCGTGAACACAAAAGCTGCAAGAAATTTAAGTTATTTTATTAATTTATATTATTATTATACATATTTGTGTGCGCTTATAAATTTAGTAAATGCTGCTTGCTACTATTAAGCTTAATACTACGACTTTGTCTTGCCATTTTGCGCGCCGCGCAGTGTTGCCGTGTTTTGCCACAGGTTGACAGCTCTCTTATATCTACTACAGCGAATTATTACCATTTTTAGTTATGCTGCTTCGTTTGGGTACTTTTGATTTTGTCATAAATCAATGTATCATTATGTATAACCTTTTATTGACACTTCGTTTTTATCATAAAGTAAAACAAAACCTTTGCTTTAAATATGCTTGGCTCAGCTGTGCAAGTATACGTATTAGCTCTACCTTTATCTTACCTTTGCCTAAATATTACTTCTCTACCTTATCAACAATTCGCAAACTAAATTCATTTGAGTATTCGTTTTTTGTTTTCTTTTATATGCTTATATGAATAGAAGGCTTAAAATAAGCAAATTACCTGTGCTGCTTGTATGGACAGTCGAAATTTTTGATGATTGGCAAGAGCAGTCGCCAGGTTCTCCCTCTACTTAATGATGCTGCTGAAAAAGACAAAACAATAAAACTCTTAAAATGAACTGCTTAACGACTTTAAACAATTTAACTTTTAAATATACTTGACTATTTCTTAAAACGATAAGGTGCAAGTGTGTTTATAAAGTTTACAAGCCCGCAAACAAACAAATACTAACTGTGGTTCTGGCTGCACCAAATCCTGAACTAATAGTTTTTACCTGCACACGGCGCTTCTCCTTTGATCGATAAGAAATTGTCTTTATTCACTTGTAACAGTTTCTACACAAAAAAACTATATCTGGTAGACGTTCGAACAGCTTCCTCTCCAACGTTAAAATGATTTTTACAACAGGGCTGTGAAAGCGTGCGTGTGTATTTTAACTTGTATGAAGATCAAGTTAATGACCAGGTGGCAACTCTGCAGTTATGGTTTTTATCCCTGTCGGTTATTTTTAAAAGAAATTGGCTCTGCTAAAGTTTTTGTTTATTTAACGAAAGCCAATGCCATTACTGTTCTAATAAGTCAAATTAGCAGTGTTTTAATAACCAACTAAAATACATATTCAGGCAGCTTTTTTGGTGCTTACGCTTACTTGTTCCAATATTACCACCTTGCTTGCACCTTAGCAAGGCATTCAGCATGAGACATACATAATTCTATAAATTGAGTTTTTATGTATCCCTTAAATATTGAATTGATTAATGCTCATTATTTAACAAAAAACTGTGCACTCTTTTAAATTTGTATTTTTTGAATCAATACATTTTCTTTTTAAAGTTTTCTTCCTCTTGAATTACCTTTTGCCACAGTGTTGAAAAACACCAAAGTTTCAATGTTCCAGTGTTGTACTATTTAGCAAATGTGTTAGCGATATAGTGGTTGATATGCCTGCTGTGTCATTTAAAGCGTTTAAAAAAATATAAAAAAATATAACTTCTGAAAATACTAAAGTGCAATTTAAGTAAAAAAGCTAAAGTTCATAGTTTAAACAATTTAAAAAAAGATTCCAACCTGACCTAAAGTCCAAGTTTGAATGCCATTTTGCACATAATTGCAGTTGGTTTTTTTTTTGCAAGACTATTCAAATTTATATTTAACATTTTAAAAATTTAAATAATTTGATATTCATCAAACAACTTATAGTGTTAAAACATAAATCGAAAACAGTAACAATTAAATATGTCCATAATCAATACACTCCAAGACAACGATGACAACATACTGGCAATTGACGAAGATCCGCAGGGTGGGTAAACAAGCGTCATTGGGCGGTTCCAATTAAGCTATTTTATTATGTGTGCAATATCTTTTTCAAGTAGTTGTCATACACGATGACGAGCCCTCCACAACCCAAAAGATGCCCAACGGTCGCTCCATGGACTCTTTGCGTTCCTCATTCACAAATAGGAGCTCCACGCCAGACTCATCGCACAACTCGCTCGACGATGTCGTAGATCCCGGACCGGATGAGCGTGAAGAGAAGGCACGTTTGATTACTCAAGTTTTGGAACTACAAAACACCTTGGACGATTTGTCACAGCGCGTAGACTCTGTCAAGGAAGAGAATCTGAAACTACGGTCGGAAAATCAAGTGCTTGGACAATATATTGAAAACTTAATGTCCGCTTCATCGGTCTTTCAATCAACCAGTCCGAGCTCCACAAAAAAGAAGTAAAAAAGCAAACACGCCTACGCTTGCAACTAAAAAGGCCTTGTAGTAGCTACAACAAATGTAATGTTTGTAGAAAATGTGCACAGTTTTATTTATTTTTTAGTAATAATTGAATATGCTCGAATATGATATGTTTATATATATATATATATATGCATTTAAAACATAATTATGTATGAACATTTAAATTATAAATGTGGCTTATTAATAAATCAATATTAAATTGCTTGTCATACATGCCAGTTTTGGAACTAAAAACAATTTCACAGACTTGCCATATTTCACTTTGTTAACAAATGGGCAACTCTAATACATTATCTGACAACAGCTGGTGCAAGCAACAACAACTCGTATGGCCAGAAGTTATTTTCATTTTACAAAACGCAGAAGTCGTGCAGTTAAATTAATAAATCTGTGTTTAAATAATAAAAACTTAGGCATTTGGTTAAAGTTGATCAAAACTGTAAAAAGCTGCGAAAACAAATCATATTGCTTTGGTATATTTATGCTGTGTAATGTGCATATGGAAAAAGTGATTGCGAAATAGCCAGTAATAATTTTTGGTAGTAGTGCGTCTAAAATTTTAGTCTATCAGTGTTGTTGTTTTTGTTGCCAATGTAAAGAATACATTTTAACTTTTGCCTTATAGGGTAAAATACATTGGCAAACTAAGTTGACTGAAAAGTAAGTGCATTAGTATTACTGCTTTTTGTGTAACAGCAAGTGTCTTTGTGTTGCATTAGTGACAGCAACAGCAGGAGATGTACAATCACACAGAGCAGAACACTTGCTGTTATGCAGGGCCGGTTTTAGTAAATGGGCAAATGGGGCTGTTGGCCCCAAAGCTAAATTTTAGGTTACCACAAGTTTCAGTGGCGGAATAGGTCTGCTTATCGAAATTCCAGGTCTTAAGACCGAAAAGGTGTCAGATACAATTGAATGGAACTTACGCAGAGTTGAAATAATGTTAACATGTGAAAACTGTCGGAGTCACATATAGATATTCTTTTATTCATCGTCAATAACAAAATTTGGTGTGATATACATTTTTGCATATGGTTGGTTCCCCCAAATTTCAACTTTGTTCTTTTACATATACAAATTAATAAAGGCTGCATTATTTTATATACGCCCAGGGGCCAATTTTTCTACAACCGGCCCTGCTGTTGTGGCCCCCAATAAAAGCAATAGCAACAACAACATTAAGCTGCCAATGCCAGTGTTGCGAAACATTTATAAAGTGCTTGCACACTTCCACACGCACATTTACAACATTCGTTTATTTATCATTCGGCTAACAAATTTAAATTTTTTAACTAAAGGAAATCGGCAGCATATGGCGAAAGCTTTTCAAAACAAAGGCAACATCAACAAAAGCAGCGAATAACATTTATGCAAATAAACAACAAAACAATAAGTGGAGATCTTCAAAATCAATGAAAATTTAAAAAAGCGCTGCACAAGCAAAATTTAAATAAAATAAATGTTTAAAATGTGTTGACACATTACTATGTAGCTACGACTAGTTAAAACGCCGTTGTCTATTATCAGCACTTTTCTGAGTCGCGCGCCAGTTGACCGCCCTCTTCCGCCTCGCCCCAGCTTAAGTAAACAAACAGGCAAACAACATTTTCGAACGCCAGACATGTCTTTTTCGGACTTTGATGCCATCTATGAGGATGAACAGCTGGAAGATGTGGAGCATTTTCAGGATCAGACAGTGGTTCCAGTGCCTGAACCTATCAGCATACGTGGTGCAGGCAACATGACTGTGTAAGTAATGTGTTCTAGTTTAGAAACACTTAAAATGGGTCATGTATATGGAAATGTATTTATGGTATGTATGCGCTCTGCCATAATGTCATGTGCATTCGATGTTTTAAATATAGTCCAAGGTTCATGCTACCAATATTGGTCGGGCCTGTGACTCTTATTGCTGACCTTTGGCTTGATGAAAGTCTAAAAATAATTGCAAAATAACTGATTGTTGCATAATGTGTACATACAAGTGTACTCTTGCGTACACTATTTGTATATAGCAAAGCTTATGTTTTTAGGCTTTACAAGATATTTCACAACAAAAAGCTGTACTTAATCAAAAAATCTTATTTTTCATAAAATGCTGAAGAAGAATAACTATATGGAGGTGCTCATTGCTCCTGTCATACATACACAGGCCAGCCCCTGTATTTTCATAAGTTCGTTCTTGACTGAGGTCACCTTTACTTTTTCTCCCCAGGCGATCGATCCGTATGTTAACGTTGGTCTTATTACCATCAGGTAAAGCCATCTTATGATTTTGGGCGAAGTTCCCTATGACTTTCGTGCTATTCTTCTACACGTGTACAATGCTCTTATGCATTTGTTGGTCAAGTTTTTGACGTGGGGGCCAAATTTGAGCTTGCTGTCAAATGTGACCCCGAGGTACTTCACTTCTCTACTTGTGTCAAAAGGGGTTCCCATAAGGCAGAGTTGTCTCATATTTTGGATACTTTGCTTAAGTAAGAAAATATATTTCAAACGACTCGTCTCAATACTCATCAGTTTTAAACTCACATAGAGCGAGGGTCTCAATTAGTTTCAAATTTAATGCATTGAATTTGCCCAGCTGTGAGTTTCAAACTCTCACTAGAGAAACGAGTCTAAAAGCGTACATAACTTGAGTCGAAACAAAATGGTTCGAATTAACTTAGCGACTATGAGTCATTTTGTATAATTGACTCGGCTAAAATCAACTCGTGTTATGCACATAACTTATATTTATGTATGCACTTTTTATTACATTGACACACAAAATGGGTTTCCCATTGAGGAAAATTTCAGCTTATGTTAACTAAAGTGTTTATTTTCTTTCTCTTTTTTCCCATATAGATTTGGCCTTAGCAACCGTTTTAATACAGAATTTCCTTGCGGTCTGATGTCACGCGTTGCACCCGAAGAATTTAAAGCAACAATTGGTCGCATCAATGGCGTATTGAAGAAAACCCTGCCCGTAAATGTGAAATGGCTTTTCTGTGGTTGTGTTTGTTGTTGTTGCACCCTAGGCTGCTCCCTCTGGCCCGTCATTTGTCTAAGCAAGAGGGCAAGTTGACTCATTGACACAATTATGTCTTGGAAGCACTTTTATTGTGATTTCACATTTTCTAGACTCAAATAACGCTGGATAAACTACTGGAGTGGGAGAATAGTCATTTATATCATAAGCTTGGCCTGCATTGGCGTCTGCATAAGCAACAATGTGATTCGAATTCCATGATGGAGTATGTTATATTAATTGAATTTATACCTAAAACGCCCATCTATCGGCCCGATTAGGCATCACGATCTTTGGGATCTCTCTCGGCGGCATAATGTAATTGTAAAAAGTATAATAAATACTAGCAACTAATATATTATTTTAGTCGTTAATATTTTGCGTCACGCTTATAAGGGCAAATACTACATACTTAGTGATTAGTGAATAACACAATACATATTGTACACATTTTAAGCTAAACTAAAAAATTAGTTATTAGCGTTTAGTTTAAAACAAATTCTAAGAAAAATGTAGCTAGTAAGATCAATTGATTTCGCTTTGATTTTACTGCGAATATTTTGTTTTTAAATATGGCAATATCAAATACATTTCTCGTTACAAAATTGAAAGCAATCAAATTGTATATTTTTAAATTGTAATCGAATAATATACACTCCTTTTTTTTACACGTTTTACGCTGGTTGTGTCGCAATTCTGTGGATTTTAAGAACCCACTTTCTCAAATATACATTGAGAAAGCGGAAACAAAAAAAAAGCACTTTCAAAAGAGAAAAATAACTATTTAATTTAAACTTTATTTCAGTTTTATATAACTTAACATCACGTGGAATAGGTATCCTAATATAAATAAATTTCATTTTACTTTTTAGGAAATGTGTATGCTTAAATATAATCAAGTCTTTTTTTTTTGCTTTCTCGCTAACGTTGTGTATGGTACATTTCCATATAGGAGTCACCACATTAAAACTTGACATTCATTTGCTTTAGGAATGTTTTTTGGAATGTAAAATAGGGATTTGGAATACATAATTGTAAAATTATTTTTTCTATAATACTAAAAAATAACATGATGTTTATGCTCTTAACTTGAACCATCTTCGCTCATGTTGGTCGATTGTTTGGCGGCTTCATCGCTACCTTCACTCCCGGAGCTATGCTGTGTGTCATTTTCGTCGGCAGTGCTTGCCACATCATCCTCCACATTATCTTGCTCATCCTCCGCATCGGTGTCGTCAATAACAACGCTATCCTGTACCTGTTCTTCTTCAGCATCGCTTTCTACAGTGTCCTGTTCGTGTTCTTCTTCAACATCGGTTTCTTCAGCTTCCGCTTGTTCCTGCTCTTCATCGACATCCTCAGTAGATAGTGCCAGTTCTGGCCTTTCGTTACTGCTGCAAAAAGATTCGCCAATTTGCATCTCTACTTCTGGTTCCTGTACAACGTTTGAATCTTCCTGCAGCTGTATATCGGGCTCTTCTATAATTTGCTCCACCTTTTCTGTCTGCTTTATTAGATCATTTGCCGTGCGCAACAAAGCATTGGATTGTTTGCGCAAAGCGCGTAATAATATTGTATCCTGCTTCATCTGGAACTCATGCTCCCGCCGCACTAGCTCTTTTTGCTGTATAAAGAAATCCTTTAGCATTTTACTTTGAGACCTACGCAAAGCATCGGCTAGATCGCTTAATTCCTTCTCGAAGAACTTTTCCTGTTTAAGTTTCTCTGCTTCTGTAGCTAGTTTGCTGCCATGGTGTTGCCCCGCAGTGCCCAGATCGCATAGATCGTTCTCGTAGAAATGCTCTTGTTTACGTTTCGCTGCCTCTGTAGATAGCTTGCTGTTACGCTGCTGCGCTTTGCTGGGCCCAAATTCCTCATCATCACTTGGCATGCCCCCCAGCATATCAGCATTATGATCATAAAGCGGTGGCATGACTTTCGGAGTGCCGTTCAAGCTGCGTTGCAGTTTGACAGGTACGGGTTGGGAAGTACCCATCGAACGGCGCTTGTGCATTTGCAACATTTGAGCTTGCATCTGTGCCTGACGACTAGTTGAGGCGGCGGCTGCAGGTGCTTCTGCTGAATTTCCATACATGGGGTAATCTGAGCGCTGCAGGTGCGGCTGAGCTCGGGTCAATATTGTTGGCACGGGTTGGTGGCTGGACGTCGGCGAAGGCGACTGTGGTGGCGAGTTGCAATGATCCAAGTTGGGTATCATACGGTCAGGGCGCAGCGAATAAGGTGTGTTCCGTAACGGCACCTGCTTTAAACGCATCATACTGCTAGTGCCATTGACAGCAGCATTACGTGCACTGGTAGGTTGCACACTAATCTCGCGTGGTATACGCACTGGCATTTGCTGTCTCTGTTGGGATGTTGGTGCCAATTTGGGTAGCATAAGCTTCGTGTTTGGCTGCGAAAAACTGTTGCTACCAGGCAGCGGCAGCGCTCGTACCCCCTTGATCGATGACGATTTACTGCTAAGCTGCGGCATTGAGTGGCGGTCTATGTGTAACACTCCATGTGTGGGTTGACGCTGTGTGTCCTTGGCAAAACTCGCCACGCGAAGTGGTGGCATTTGTGGTGTAGACGTGATCATGGTGTCTCTGTACTCTATGGTTTGCTGTGAGAGCGGTGGTGAGGGTGAAGCGGGCGCTGTAGGAGGCGGCGTATTGGTGCCGTTGCCTTCCATGCTTATGTCCAGATCCGGTTCATGTTTGACAGATACAATAAACGGCGTGTGATCCAAGCTTTGTTTTGCCATTACGTGCTGACTGTATTCTGGCGAATCCTGTTCGGAATTGTTGTCCTGGTCTTGATTGATCGCGGTTTCGTACCCTGTAACATAGAATACATAAGTTTTAGTTATTGAAATGGCTACCGAACCTAGTATACTCTTGGCTTTTTAAATCGAGGAACAAAACAAAGGTTTATCATTTCGTTTCAAGGCTACCTTTTTTAAAAATCGAACTTGATTTATGTTTTTACTTTGGTTTGTCTTTGAAAGGGTATTGGTATATGGCACGTTCTTATGAACTCTGAAACCAGAAGACTTTTGACTTGTCTAATTCAGTAAATTTGATCCTTCTTTGAAAAAATGTTAAAATTGGTATGAATTTTGAATATTATAAAGACCTTGATAAAGATATTGGTAATGAGAAACCTTTTTGTGACAGTTATTTGGTCGAAAATCTCTTGAGAAGACAGAGTCCATAATTTTTAGAAACAAAATTCAAAGGTTGCTAGATTAGGCATGACGAAACTCATGCAATTATCGATGAGGTGGGATGAGATGAGATATATTCAGGAAATTTGGTTGTTGTCTTGATGGATAATGTGAGGAAGAACTGGCTAAACTCCAAACACATATGCCGAACGTATACAGTATACAGATTACTCATTTGATGAAAATGCGCTCGTAATAAACTTTCTTTAATGAAAAATTACATTGGGTTAAAGATTAAAAAACTGACTGTAAATTGCTAACATAGACATTGCCTGAAGGCAAGGATATTTTGAATGAAAATAGTTTTTTTTTCCAATTGAAACCAATGCAGATTAAAAGTAGAAAGCATTAGGAACTAGATATATTTGGGTTGCCGAACTATTTTGGCTCTGAACTAGGGCATTGCCAGGATTACCAACCCATGAGTTTCTTATGCAAATTGCACCCATCTGTTTTCTTATTATTATTTAAGCAAAAAAATTTATCATTTTATTACCAGCGCGATGGTATATAGGGTTGGCATTAAAAAATGAGTTAAGGCATAGGGTTGCCGTAAGTTACAGAAGTGCAGTGGGATAAAAAAGGACTCAATTGCTACCAAAATCATAAACTTTTCAGAGGGCAAAACTCTGAACGTGTTAGCCAGCAAATTTACGATATTATATCTATTCCAGGGCTTCAACAAACTAGACCCAGTAGAAGAGAAGTCCGAAAAAGTAGAATTTTTGTTGCTGGGAGAACGTCATAGGCGAATCATGAAGAAGCGGAAACGCGAATATTTCTCAGAAAGTAAAAAAGTTTCAAGAATTCCATACAAATCTGCTGGCAAAATGTGTAAGGGTGTTTCTGTTAAATGCAAGTTTACCTTTTGAGGATATCTATCGCATTTAAGCGTTTGACAACTACAACCACTGGTAATAGTAGCTTTCGGGTGAGGATGGTCAAAAAATCTCCTCATATGTAGGGTTGTCCCATCTACCACTCGGAGCTTACTCTTTGCATGCCACTTTCGATGTCACTGTTTTTGCGTTACTTATAAATCTTTTAAGAAAATGTTGCATCTGACAACTTTATAAATATGTGCTGGGTTTACGTATTTCCCCCTGTTTCCCTATTTTTGATTTTAAACCCCCTTCACCCTTATCACAAATATTTACATTTGGGCGACCTCCCTGACCCAATGTGACATCACAGATCGTGCAACAAAACCAAAATGTGATGCAGACAGTGGGGACGGTGCCCGACTCTGAGAAACAGAGACCAACACGGACAAGCAGACGGACGGACTTGGCTATATCAACTTGACTATTGATACTAATCATTTTTGCCCATGAAACATATGGTTTGTAACGCCTCCTTCTGCCTGTTACATACATTGCTCAAATCTATAATATCCTTTTACACTTTTATACAGGGTTTAAAAATCAATTCAGCCATAGACATTACCAGAAACTTGGCATAGAATATCAGCTGAAGATTGCAGATACAATGCACAGAGTATACTAGCTAACCCAGCAACGGAAGAATTTGTTGTTGTCGACTCCGTCGTTCAATAGTCGCACATTGTGATCTTGCTTCATCACTTTACCAAGCACGAACATCACTTCTTTTCAATAGTTGTACTCTGACTCTCGCGCACTCTTTTCAAACATTCTAATTAGAGATTTATTAAACTGTAAATGATCATCGTCGAATGCAAAAGAAGGAATTGAAATTTGGAAAACAACTGTAAAAACCAGGGATTCAAACCAAATCTTATTTAGGATACAGTTACGATTACGGTAGTACCGGTACTCCTGATCCGGTAACCTTTTATTTCGGTTTTACTTTTTCAATAATATTGGTTTTGATTCTATTTACCGATATTTGTTTTGGTTATACCAGTTCTTATACAAAAACCAAAGAGCATGCAAGTAATAGAGTGGAATTCTGGACTGTAACAAAATTCGAAATATTTGCTGAAAAGCGATCATTTCCAAGAGAGTGTATATGTGATTCTGCTTGTGTTGCTGTCTGTTAGACCGACTAACTCATAGCCAAAATTGAGGACAACAAAAACTAGGCACATGTATGAATTGTGTTGGCAATAGTCGCTTTCCACCAAGTCCACTAAATGAAACGGCCAAGGATTCGCAGAAGCTTAAGGAATTCCATGTTATATGAATTTGAAATTTTGAAATATCTTTAATCCTTCGAAAGTTATGAATGTTGCCTATAAGAAGTCAGATGAAAATCCCCCCAAAAGCCCCACTGTGCGGCGTAGATGAAAATGCTTCACAGAATGAGGGAATGTAAAGCACAAATGTCAAATGAAGTATCAACTTGATTAAAAAATGGAATATCACTACAATTCTCTGGTCATCTGCTAATTCTTCAGGAGTATCCCCGACTTGATTCCCCTGCAACATTTTCTTCTGCTTTTGGCCCCGACTCTTGGGCTCAAGGCTGCACTTTAGCAGTTGTAGGAACGATCCGTTAAGGTTATCCAAATTTTTGTTACAATAACACTTTGCGTTGAGCTTTGCTAAACTCTTCTTCTTAACTCGCCATAACAACCCATGTTATCGGGTTACGGCCTGATGTAAATACATTCTTTCATTGGAGTTGTGGTTTTACGTGGTGGATCTACTGGTCTCGAAAGAACCTATTGTCATTGTTAGTCGCCTCATACGACAAGCTTGGACCTGCTGAGGTTGTATTCTCTAAACCACTCACCAAACGGGCTAATTTCTACAATGAGGAAATCTCATCATAATCAACAGCTTAGCCTTGTCAAGAACAGAGTTACTTAATCATACCTATGAAATCGCAGATGAATAACAAAGTCATCCTCATTTTCTATATTTTGCCGCTTCACCTTTCAGATGAGTTTGGCATTGCTTGATAAAAGGGTTGTAGAGGCTCCATTTGACTTAGTTTTACCAATTTTCGGAGCTTCAGCACATGTGCAAATTTAATAGTGAAAAGCGATCTTATGTGGAATGCAGGTACGGGATTAAATTTAAGACCATTTTCACATTTCTAAGCAGCGAAAATACAGCTATGTGGGCGAGCAGGTTCCCTGTATACGAAAATTCCAAGGTTGTAGTGATTTGGTTTCATATTTTCAACCATAAAGATGTGATGTATTTGGAAGCAGCTTTTTATATGAGGGGCACATCTAACCTCAAATAATTTATATCTACAAACCTGTATCTACGGGTTCAGGTTTGATGGGACCCAAGCGGAAACCAAATATGGGGTGCTCCATGCCAAGTGGTCCCTCATTTTCCGCACTTCCTGCACGCTCTTTGTTTATTTCGTTGCTTTCATCCATGGAGTAGTTAGAATTTCCACACTCGCTTTCATCATCATTGTTGCAAGAGCCACGCAACATTTTGCACAATACGCGATAAACCTCTTCGGGCACCACTTTTGGTATGGCGCCAAATCCATGACGCGTGGTAGTGTTGTAAGTCGATTTCAAAAACTTCCATTTAGTCCAAATTTGTACGCTGGTTTTCTTAACAAAACCCTTGCTATGCATGATCCTTTCAATTTCCCGAAATATGGTCTCGCTACGTACATTGCGATCGTTAAGCAGTTCCAAAGCATTGATTTGTTGCATGATTTCCAACATTTCCAGCATTTCGGCACGACTCCAGAGATTACGCTCTGGTCGCGAGTCCTTGGCCACGGGCACACCATTCTGTCCATTATGTTTGGAGCGCATTGGCACCAGAAGTCCATCTACATCACCTACCACACCATTGCCGGTGGCAGCTGTAGTGATTAGTTGTTTAACGCTATGATGTTGATTTTGGGTTTGTTGTTGGCGCATGTTTTGCTCGACCTTGCTCAGCAGGCGCATTTTTGTGTGGGCGGCCACTGTGGTGTGGGCGGCACCGGCACTGGAGCTCGTGTTGTTGTTGTTGTTGTTGTTTTTGTTATTGTTGTGGCTGTCGTTGGTTTTCAAACGTGGTGGCATCAACATTTAGATGTGTGTGTTTCAGCAAACTTGTTGTTGCTTAGAGAATTTCGACTAAAAGCTGAAACGACAACATATTTGTAGATAAAGTTTTTACTATTCAAAAACTAAAAACTAATTACATAAGCTATTTCACGTGTTGTCTAGTTAATAAACTGAAAAGTTTATAAACGACTTAACTGCTGTAAATATATATTTTTTATCGATTTTGATTACGAATTTCAAAACGAATATAGAGTGAGGCGTAAAAAATGAATTAACACACTGATACACACCCTCGAATACATATGCACATACAAAACAAACAGAATTTCTCAATAAAAAGCTTGAGAACGTTCATAAAAAAAAAAAAAAAACTCAAGCGAACTAAATTTAGAGATAATGAGTAAACGTTTTTAAAAACGTATGTATGCTCGGTTAGCCTTGGACACAAAACTGTTGGCCAAGTCAAATACAATAGTTAGTTAAAGATTTTCAGAGTTATTTAGAAAAAAATACATATATATATATATATAGGTACATATGCACGTTACCGAGAAACACACACAACAGCAAGAAAAAACTTTTTCCAATACTGAGAACCTGATTCGTTGCCATGCTTAAAAAACTGCTGCTTTTTACTCGATTTGAGTTATGTACAAGCTAAAAATACAAAAGCGGGGATGTTGCTCTTGAGGGAAAGAACAGCATTTCCGAAACCAAAATCACAGTTTGCTCGGTAAAAGTTGAGTAATTTTCCAGCTAGCATTACAACTGCTATAGAACTTGAAACTAACAGTGGTTAAGCAGTAATTTGAAACCGGCCTTACTTTATGACTATAAAACAAATAATTCACTAGTAACATGACTTGACATGAATTTCACATAAAAGCAGCATTTTCATTTTGACAGTTAATTGTGTTCTAAATAAGCGAAGCCTTAAAATCGAAAATATTTGCATTTTTTTGATTATAAAAATAGAGCACAAAGCCACTGTACATATTATGGAAAAAGATACGAAGCGATTACAAACGCTCACAAAACTAGCGCACGCTGAGAGTAATTTCAAAAACGAAGAGCGACTTGCTCACACACACACACACACACACACACACACACACACACACACACACACGCACAATTACAAATTTACGCTTATTATGCGCGCTGTTGAGAATTTTTTTCAAGAATCAAATATAATTGCACAAAAAGTTGATACATACAGCACTTAAACTTAAATAAAGTAACTGTCAGTTAACTGTCTTTTATTTGAAAATATAAATTTAAAACAAAACATGTTCAAGTTCAAGTCAATACGAAAATAGTTTAATTAACGTATTTTCGAACTGCTTTAAATTATTTAACTATTTTGTAGCAAGCAACGAATGAACACAAGAGCAAATGAACAGCAGACAACAAAACGTTGTCGAACAAAACACACACACACGCACACACACACACACACACACACGCACACACGCACACACACACACACAGCAGCTTACACATACCAGTTAAAGAGAGTAATGCTCTTGCGCGCTGTCTCTCTCTCTTTTGCGCTCTCTGCGTGTCTCTCTCTCTCTCTCTGTGTGCAAACGCAGCGACTGCGACTGAATCCGAGATAGAATTTCAACACCACCACCGACGACCGACCGACCACCGACCGAGTTAACGTCAATTTCAATACTGGCGAAACTGAAAACTCAAAAGGTGCCTAAAAAAACTATACGCCACAGTGCTGTATATTATGTATGTACACGTACGAATACATATCTACGATACTTCGTTAAATTTCGGAACAGCACCGGCATCATTATATATGTTCGGTTCACAGTTATACCGAGCGAAAGCCGCACCGCACACACAATGCTAGTCAATTTTTCGTAGCTGCGTTTTTTCTTTCTGTTTTCTGTATTTTTATGACAATCTAGCGCTCCGATATAATCATTTTTTTTCCACCGACTTTAATTTCTGACAATGAGTATTGGGTTTACGTGCGCGCAAGTAGGACAACTATAAGGGCGTGCTTAATGCTTCTATATAGTTGATCCTTTTAATGCCACGCCAAGAGCTGCAAACGAGTTTAGGCATATTCAATTAAATTGATTTAAAATGTTACTAGTTTCTCTAAGCGACTCGGTTTTAAGTTTTTTTTAAAACGTACTTAGCTTTTGATATAAATATCATATAAACTTCTTAGCTTCGTAAAATTACATTGATTTTTATATTTAAAAAAGCACTAGCTTTCTTTCGCTCTTTCAAGATTCCTTATGTCAAATATTTTTCACCAAGTCTCTTTTGACAGCGCTTATGTCAAAGAGCAACATTTTTTTGACAGTAGCTAAATACCAAAGGTAAAGCAAAATAAGTAATAGCACTTCTGAAAACGATTTCGATTTTTCAAAATTACTGCACTTCTCACACAGCTAGTTCTGAAAATATCATTGGTAATTCTATAAGATAAGTTTTTATTATCAAATCGAAATATTTGACTTGAAACAGGCATTTATATGCATTATATGCAGTGAACGCTCATTACACTATGCAACAAAAAAAAGCCTATGTCTAAAACTTACATTTTTCGGTAAATTTTGGGTCGCTGATTTCATATCCGGAAACTGTTTTGAGTTATCTCGAACTGTTTTTGAATTATCGCTATTTTAAAAATTCGAATTTTCGGAAGTTGCACTGACAGCTAATCCCACATATCTCGGGAACTTCACTACCGATTGAGATGAATTATAAATTGAATTGAAGGTAATTGACTTTTGATTAAATCCGTTTCAGATAGTTTCGGTGTACCTAGATTCGATTACGAGTTACAAACCAATAAATTCAAAAAATATTTTGGAAATGAAATTGAATGCATTTTTAATTTCCAAAATATTTTTTTTTGAGTTCAGTGCCCTGTAATTTACAATCGAGTCATGATAGACCAAAACTGTCAGAGAAAGATTGAAGTGATTTAAGTACCCTTCATTCAATTTAATGTTCATCTCGATCAGCAGTAAGGTTCTCGAGTAATATGAGATTTATATACATATATATATTTGTCGAATCCAAAAATAATCCGTTAAAAGTTTTTTTTAGTTTTTGATTAAATTCATTTGAAGTAAAAAAAAAAATAGAATTTGAAATTTTCGAAAAAAAAATTTGGCTCCATTGCCCTTTAACTTGCAATCGAATCAAGTTAGACCAAAACCGTCTGGGAATAATTAATTTTATATTAAATTATCTGCATTTCAAGTTACAATGCATCTCGATCGGTAGTAGTTCCCAAGATATATGAGATTTGCTGATTTCCCAACTTTCGAAATATCGAATTTTTTGAAATAGTGATAATTCGAAAACGGTGCAACAAAATCCAAAATTATTTGCGGATTGGAAATCAGCGACCCAAAATTGACCGGAAAATGTATGTTTTAATCATAGGCCTTTCATTGAGGTCAAATTTGTTGCATAGTGTTATTGCAACATTTTATTATGTTTTTAAAAGCATTTGCAAATTGGGAAATCGGTATATCTTTTTTTGGGTCATATTTCTCTTACAACCGAATTGCTATCTGTAGATGTACCAGACACCACGTTCAACTTTCAAGAAACACATGCTTGTTGTTTCTTCTAAGCCAGCATTTTAAGCCAAGCATGTCCTTGGATTTTAGTATCTTTCAACATGAAAAATCGAATAAAAATATCAAATTTCTGCATCTGAAAACATCCGAAAACAAAGTTTGACATTTGTGGACTCAGAATGTCTAGTCTTATGCGCCCTATTCGGTGTAATAACTGTTCAGAATCCTCGAATTTAATAATCGCAACAACTAAGGGGCTGTACATAAATGACGTCGCCAACATTTTGAAGATTATGAAGCCCGCCTCCCCCTTGTCACAAATAGTCACATTGAGACAGTCCCCCTCAAAATAATGTGACGTCAAAAACCGTGCAACCAAAAACATCTGTGAGCATTCCCAGCAACTTGGAAGAGATTATCAACGGAATCGTTGCAGATAGGATGCAACATTACATGAAAATATAATTTTTTTTTCAGGTTTCATTAACATTTTGCTTGTGACGTCACGTTTTGGGAACACACCCCCTGTCACAAAAAGTCACAATTTAGTGAATCCTTCCCCCTCGTTGGTGACGTAATTTATGAACAGCCCCTAAACTTTTTTAAGTCAAACGAGTAGCTTTACTTTTTGTAGTAATAAAATTAGACTCGAACCTAATCGCATGTCGCAGAGTGTATTTATTTTTAGTACAACGGATATACTTTATCCTTTTGATAATTGCATAATAACTTTAAGAGCGACAAGCGTAAATAGGCGGATATAATTATGTTTTTATTACAGTTGTTGTTGTTATGCATGACTTGGAGTTGTTTTTTATAGCTTAAATAATATATATCGTATGTGGATAAAAGATATATAATATAAACTATATATGTATCTGTCGCTTTAAAAATATATTTTATGTTGGATATGCTAAAGAAAATGAAGTATATAAAGTAAAATATTGTAGTGTATCGAACCCCAAAATTTGCCTATATAACATGTCAATGTTATCAAATCTTGGCCCATTTTTGACGCAGGAAACCAGGAATCTTAGACGTTCCCAAACAGGTAAAAATTAAAAAAAAACTAGTCATCCCTGTTAAGTAAAAGAGTTTGACGCACGAATAGAACAAAATCGATTTGTGTTTCTTGTCCAAAAATGTTCCAAAGGCAAAGGATACGAATATTTCCGCATGAAAAATATGTATATTATCGATTTTGACAACAAAGCAAAGCAAGCAGATTCGCAAGAAAAAAAGTCTGTATGTGCGATTTGAAATGGAATGAGCTAAAAATTTCATGTGAACTTTAAAATTTTTTCCGTTTTCTTTGTACTAGGCAAAAATATAAATAAAACCTTTGCTAAAGTATATAATTTCCGGTGAATTTGGCGTCGCAGATATCGAAATAGATATATATAGGTTAGGTATCTCTCAGACTGTTTTGGTGTACCTTGATTCGTTTGTGAATGAAAATGGTCAACTTTATGGCCTATAAATTTTGCTCAAATTGCTATTGACATGAAATGACTATGAAATGTTTGCAAAGACTCAGTTTGTTGAAATAAAATGGAATATGATTACTTTCGAATAAGAGAAATTTCGAATTTCGAAAGACTCAGTTTGTTGAAATTAAATGGAATATGAGACAAACATTTATGAACTCAGAATTTAATTACTTTCGAAAAAGAGAAGAATCTTCGAATTTCGAAAAAAATTATTGAATTTATTTCCCTGTCCTACACAATTGAGTCAAGATGGACGCAAAAGGGCTTTTTAGTTAGCTATCATTTGAGTTATATGCTATCGAATTTCCTTGCTAGAAAAACAAACTACTGCCAGATTCAAAATCAGCGAACCCAAATTTACTGGAAAAGCTAGTCAAAGCTTTGTCTTTAAGTCAAAGGTCAAATTTGTTGCCTAGCGTTCAGTAACTGTCAACATGACATGCTCTTGCCTGGCGCTTAATCGAGGTTCTACTGTAAGAAAATAAGCAAAATAAATTCAATTTAAAATGCTGCTGTTATACTTTTTTTGATATATGTATGTATATATTTAAAGCAGGTTTGAAAAATTGTCAACCCATAATAAAACTTTAAGAGTTACAAAGAAGGGGCATGTGCTTATATTTTTTATACCCTGTACACAAAGTGTACCAGGGTATTATAGATTTGTGCAATGTATGTAACAGGCAGAAGGAGGCGTGGCACATCATAAGTTCCAAGTCTTATCATTGACTCGGGTAGCGATTGGACCATGTTCGTCTGTCCTTATAAGGGGACGAATTGAGTTGATATATGCCCCCTTTTCCGACCAGTAGACTTTCGCGGTTTACAACCGCTCCGTTGAATCTATCAACTCCTCAGAGATGTGCGTCTTGTTTATGTGCATCTATGATCGAAATCGGATAAATACATAAACACCCCTCGCCTATAAACAGCTCCAAAATTCCAATACATGTAATTATGGATAGCTAGTGTTACAAAATTTTGTGTGGAGACACGTGTGACCCCAATCGTTAAAACTGCATTCACCTTTTTTCAATTGACACCCCTTTCAACGCAATCGATTTACCTTAATTACTACCACACCTCCCAATATATTGATTTGAAAATTGTCACAGACGTTTATAAATGTATTTTTTATTTATGTTACAAAATTCAACGACATTGGCCCAAGAATACTTGAGTTTTGGGTATAAAAGTAATTTTTGCCCTATAATAGCCAACTTCCTAATGAGGAAGACTTGTCAATTGGAACTTCCCAATAGTGTTTAGAAAATGTTTACAGGCATATAGAACTTATGAAAGGAGATAAAAAAGTGGATACTTCCGTTCCCATTTTACCGTATTTAGTGTTTAAAAAGAAAAAGGGTACAGGGTATTCCACTGTCGGGACTGTCTGCATCAAATTTGTTTGTTTATTTATATGTATACTTATATACTCATGTATATACTTAAGTGTTTTTCTCAACACAGCAATTTTTAACTTTTTCAAACAAAGACTTGATTTTGAACAATCTTTAGTTCTTCCAAGAGAATTTAGCTGACCGCTTTATTAAAGACTTCTGGAAGAAACGAGCTTAACAAGTACAGAGCGTATAAAGAAGAATAAATGCAGCCAGTTTTTTCTTTTGCTCATTGATGCCGGGTTAAGGCGCTTCACATTCCATGCAAGAACAGGAAATGTGCAAGAACCAAGAAGTCGTTGCAGGGCAAGCACAAAGTGGAAAAAATGTGAAAAATCTTTGCAGCAGCTCCAATTTTGCTAGTCATTTCAAAAGTTCAAAGGTACAAAAAAATATAAAAAAACTTAAGCTTTATAATTTTCGGCATTGATAAATAAATATGTTCGTGTGCACACATATAAATAAATCTTTATTGTCTCTACTACAAGTATATAATACGATAGCGAAAAAAAAACAACATATATATATTCGACAACAAACCCGAACCCGAAGATGACTCAATAAACTCAACACGTTGTTATTGTTGTTCTTACCAACTACTATTACGACTAGCGAGTTAGAACCACGAATTGAAACTGATTTCGCAAAAAGAAAAACCTGCTGCTTTAGGTTTCTACTATTGACAAGCTGTATGCCTGCCTGCCTGTGGCGAAATTTTCGTACGTATCTAAATTTTGTATCTTTTGCGCTATGTAAAAGTTTTCTCAGCTCAGCTGATATGTCGCAAAAGGTTTGGGAAACGACCGCAAACTACTAGCTCGATTTCAATACCATGCGTCGCGTTGAGCGCTCAGTTTTGCTGCTTCGTTGTGAGTATCTGTGTCTGTTTTTGTATCTTCTTGCTGCTAGAGCGTGTCTGTGTGTATCTGTGTGTGTGCGTATCTGTGTGTGTGTGTGTGTATCTGTGTGTGTGCGCAAGCATGTTGAAATTCTCAGATAACTGCGCTGTGTCTAGCAGCTTGCTTCTTAAGTATGGTGAGTTATGAAAAGGTAAAGGTAAGATTTTTCCGAAAAAAAAAATGTAACATGACTGGTTTGTCGCTGCAGTAATAATAATAATGTTATTGGGGATTACCGCACCGCGACCTGTGATATCTATTGTGCCCCCTACTGAGCCTACAGCTCCCCTGTCAGTAATATCACTGTATTCCCCTTTTAGGTCGATACACTTATTCTAGCGATTTTCCAACTTTTGGATCCCAGATCCGAAAAGACCTCCCTGAAGGCCTGCGAAATTCTCGTCCGCGGCGCGAGCTCAATTTTTTATTGATGAGCCATTTTTTAAGGTTTGGGAACAGATAATAGTCCTAGGGAGCCAAATCAGGTGGATGGGGTATCAATTGGAGCCCTAAATCGTTGAATTTAGCCATAAATGCGATGCTCTTGTATGCCGGCGTAATGTCTTCTACTTTTTTTTTTTGATTTTCAATTGCTCCAACAGTTCGCAGTAATGCTCGTTGATCGTTTTTCCCTTTTCGAGGTAGTCCACGTAAAGTATGCCATGACAATGCCAGAAAAACCGACGCCTATTCTAGCGATTTTCCAACTTTTGGATCCCGTCCGAGAAGACCTCCCTGAAGGCCTGCAAAATTCTCGTCCGCGGCGCGAGCTCAATTTTTTATTGATGAGCCATTTTTTAAGGTTTGGGAACAGATAATAGTCCTAGGGAGCCAAATCAGGTGGATGGGGTATCAATTGGAGCCCTAAATCGTTGAATTTAGCCATAAATGCGATGCTCTTGTGTGCCGGCGTAATGTCTTCTACTTTTTTTTTTTTGATTTTCAATTGCTCCAACAGTTCGCAGTAATGCTCGTTGATCGTTTTTCCCTTTTCGCGGTAGTCCACGTAAAGTATGCCATGACAATGCCAGAAAAACCGACGCCATGACCTTTACGACCCATTGAGCCTCCCTTGGCCGCTTCGGAGCACTTGTGCCATTGCCGGGCACTCATTCTGTTCTCTTTGGGACACCACGAAACTCTCGAAACTAATATTTCACAGTGTTATCTGAAGGAGCACTAGCCCCATAATATCTATCCAACCCTCCCTTTGTTTCCTTCGCCGTTTTGTCACTCTCAAAAAATAATGTTTAATGAGAGAACGAAAATCGTTTTTTTTCAGAATGCCAGGCACATCAACAAAAATCAACTGTCAAAACTGAACAAATTAATTTAACACGCTGAAATTAGACATGTCTGCCTAAATATTAATAGACTAGAAGGCACCATAATCATTTTTGCGATCGCAGCTAATTCTGCGGTCAAGGAGGTTACTTTTCACCCCACCTAGTATATGGGAGGGTTCCAACCAGGTAATATCGGCCAGCGAGATCATGTATCCGCCCAGGAGCGTCAGCCTGGGCATCACACTTGGCTAGAATGTTCTGGGATTATTCCTCCTCAAGTTACAGAACCTGCAGCTTGCTCAGGTAACCTTTAAGTCTACAATGTCCAGAAAGCAGACCTGTAAGAATTCTATTAGCATTCTTCTCTAGCTGCGATAGCTTCTTGAACCTAATCTGGTTGTAAGACCCTGGTAACTGTTTGGTTTGTCTCGGACCTGGAGTGTTTATGCAGTTCGTGGCTCGTCTTATGCTTTCCTCTTCCTTTATCAGTTGCTTGATGGTGTGTCTGCCAATGCCACAGAAAGGTTCTGGTCATATCAGTGGGTGCTGCAGTAACTTTAATAACATTTTATTGTGCACAAAAGATACATTTTAATCTAGTGGTATATTCACAAAATTATTAATTTGATCAAATTGATGCTGGGATATGCATTCAGCTATCCAAATGATATTACGACATTCCATCTCTTTTAATTTAAAATATGCGTAAAAAATACCAAAATGAAATTGCTGCAAAAATGCGAATACACATTTTTTCGCATCCAGCTTAAGCAAACGATCTTCCATAGTAAATAAACTACTCGTATCTTTGGATTCAAAAACAGAATCATAGTCTTTATAAAAAGAGAGCACTGTATGCACGTTTTCCTCATCCACGCTTTTAGCTAAGGCGGCCAAGCCATACGGATACAATTGACCACAAGTGGGAAAAAGTTCAAGGCGTTCCGTGACGTCCAGATCACTGTGTATGGAATTTGTGGCTATTATTATAGAGCGACGATCTGCCTCAAAGCTCAACAAGTCGCACATCACTGCAGACGTATTACCGCCTAAATTTTTGCAAAATTTATAGAAATCTTCTAGATAAGCCTTGTTTAGCATGACTCGTAGTAGCTCCGCATTAAGTGTGCTAAAATTTTCCTCAGTAAAAGTGCTCGACACAAATTTGGCCAGTGGCGTATCGATAAGCACGGCATCAAAAAGTTCCTTAGTATTATTAACAACTTCAATGGCCTTCATTTGATCAAAAATACCCAAGGGATGACATAAAGGCAGCAGATCGCTTATAGGGCGTTGGTTTTGTAGACCTGCTACAAGTAGTGTAACGTTGTCTATCATGTAGGGATAACGCAAATAATCCAAAAATGTAGACAATGGTTCGGCTGAGTAATTTCGCAAATATTCGTATTCGGCCAAAATTCTTTGCCCTAAACTATGTTGAAAAGTTTTAACACTTAGGTTAGTGTCCTTAGCTAAATCGTTGCCATAATCGGTGTTTATAATGTTTGTCTTTAGATCATCCAATGTTTCGCATTGCGTTAGAGTTATGTAGTCCGATTGTCTTAACAGGCCGTTCTTGAAGCCTCGCACGATGCCCTCCAAGTAACCACATTCTTTATTAAGTAAAAAATCCATTGAAATTATTTGTTGTTTATACAGTGAGATTACAAAAAAATTGTTATTGAATTTTATTCGTTTAAAATTTACGACAAGCTTTTCGTAAACTACTTCGTTTAAGCAAAATGCAATAATAAATGTTTGAATTTCAAACACAAGCGCTCAAATTTTGAATTGTATACAACGGCGATGTGTTATAGCAATGAACTTTTGTCAGTGAGTCGTTACAGCTGTTTGTGGCGCTGCCACAAGTTTGCAGACGAGGCTGCCACTCAGTTAAATTTAGAAATTTTGAACTGTTGCAGTATTGAGCTATTTCAGTTCTGGCAAAAATAGCATTACAGCGACTTTATAAGACATCATTTTATATTTATATATTTACGAATACTTTATTTTCAGCCAATTAATTAACTTTTAATAACAAATTTCTTTATTTAACAAATATGGTTTTTCGAAATATATAAAATAATTTTTTTAAGTGGTTTATTTGTTGCTTATTCAAAATGAAGAACGTCGCATTTATTTTTAAAAAAAATTTTATAAATTTATTAATGATTATTGTGAAATTATTCTATAAATATTGAATAGACCCTGAATGTAATAGAGTGGAATCCTTTACCGTTAACTAATTCAAAATTTTTGACAACTTTCAGCACGCGTACTTATGAGGCTGCTTGTGTTGCTGTTTCTGTCAGACCGACTCACACGTAGAGAAAAATTGAGAAAGAGAGAAAGCAAACAAATCGCACATGTGTGCACTGTGCTGAAAGTGGCCGCTTTTCATCGCGTCAACTCAATGTAACGGCCAATTATTCCACTCTATTCAATTTCATGCTCTTTGAGGCTATACTTTGTGGGCACAATGAGAATTTATTGCAAAAATTCCAACCCTTGATGAAACTGAGGGTGAAATTTTATATTGAAAATTGTTTGTAGCATACTTTTGGGAGCCCTACAAAAAAATGCGCACAGTCCTTTTTCTTCATCTAGGATGCACAGAGCTTACGTTGCTGTTATAAAAGCGAAAGGATAATATTTTGGAGTCAAAAACTAAAAATATTAAAAAAGTATGAAAATACATTACAAAAATATATTTTCTTTTTTATACAATTTTTCTGCTTATTTAAAAAAAATATATATTCAATGAAATCTATTTTTGCAATATAAGTAATTAAATAAATGTTTTTTTTCAGAGAGTCAAACCGTAATCGTAACCGATTGAATTAAAATTTGAAAAAATTTTTAACCGTTATAATTTTTCCGAAATAACCGAATTGAAATTGTTTTTTTCATTTTGTGCTTTACATTCCGTCATTCTGCGAAGCATATTCATCTACGTCGCACAGTGGGGCCATCTGACTTCTTATCGGCAGCATTCATAACTTTCAAAGGATTAAAGCTATTTTCAAAATTTAAAATGTCTTCCTTAAGCTTCTGTGATACACTGCAATTGCTGTGTGTACAGGCCTCTGCTCATGCCATAGTGTCGCTCCTACTTATGGCCAAAAAACTAAAATGTTATGTTTTTCGACGATTTAAGCACTCTGACAACTTTTCCGGCGATTTAGCGATGTTTTTGTGTTGGATATGTCTTCAAAGGGTTTCCTATTGAATTTGAGCACTTTAGTCGCTACAATTGGGGAATAATAAGAGTAAATAAATCCCAAATTTTTAATTTTTTATTTTTTTGCTGTTTAAATTTCTCCTAGCTAGCCTAAGTTGGTTACCAACTGTTTATTTTTTATGTAGTTCTCTTTTTGCAGTGTTTTATTAAAGAGCATTAAATTAATAGAATGTGTTTAGTTTGTGCAACACAAGCAGCATCTCACGTACACTTTCTTGACAGCGGCCGCTTTTCAGCAATATTTTATATTTTGAATATTTTGCCGGTCCAGGATTCCACTCTATTACTTTCATGCTATTTGATTTTTAAATAGAAACCAGTAAACCGAAACAAATATCGGTGAATCAATTCGAAACCTATACTACCGTAATCGCAACCGTATCCGAAATAAGCTTCGGTTTGAATTTCTGCTTTTTTCAGAAAAATCAATATTCATTGAATTTCTCAAAAAGTCTATAAAAATCGTGAAAATCCAAGAGATCGAAAAAGCTCTTTTCGTGTATTTTGGCCCATACACAAATCTAAAAAAAAATAAAAAATTTTGAAGCTTTTTTTTTTTGTTTACTTTTACATATGCTGTCAAAGTGAACCTGAATCGCATCAAAACCTGGACTCAGCCAATGTATACTTATTAAGGTAAAGTCATCGCTGCTACGTCGGCAGCGCTGCTTCTTAACTTTGGATTCTCTTGCGAATTTTAATGAGGGAAGTTGTGTCATGTTATATGTATATGTGTCGACGGCATTACCTTTATGAGTATACATTGGATCCAGCTGTCTGCTTAAACTGCTTCTTTGACTTCAATTTCAGAAAGGCAAAGAAAAGTTATGGAATCACGAACCGAACCTTAAAAGAATTTTGTAACATTTGAATATAATCAACTTATGTAGTCTTTTTTTCTATCCATATATATAAAAATTAAGCCTTAAAAAGTGATGTGCTTGCTAAACTCGAAAACGCGTGGACCGATTTCAACCAAATTTTCACAGCATTAGGTAGAAGGTTTTTGTGAAGTTTGGACGAATTCCAATAGATGACGCCAAAGATATCGAAAAAAAAAACGAAAGAATTTTCCATATGAACATAGCTGAATTGAGGTAGAGGTAGCAGATGAGAAAGATGATGAGGAAGAGAATAAGAAGACAGAAGAATTCGGCAAGTATTCAATAAATTTTTACACTGAATGTTTAACTATGCAATTAAAATTTCACAAATGGCACCATGAATCCATAAATAAACTGAAAGGCGACAAGAAAAAAGTGCAACACATGTTTTTTGTTTTGATTTGGCCGCTCTCTCCCAGTCTTGCGCTCTTTTGCTCTTTTGCTTTCCCCTTTGCGCATGCGCGCTCTCTTGCTGTCTGACATTGCTGGAAGCTGTAACTGTTGCTGTTCGACGGGGACCTGTTGCTCTTCTCGTTGTTTACATTTGCGTCTTATCTTTGTCGCTGCACTCACGACATTGCACGCATTTCAAGAGTGAAGAGAAGAAACATATAACAAATTGTGCGCCGTTATTAATAAGTAAACAATAAATGTAAAATATAAATTAGTTGTTGGCATTTGTGCTGTCTCATTTTATTAGTGTTACAATGGATTAACGGAGGCATCAACGCGTACAAAATAAACGTCTAAACGAATAATAATAAAATTAAGACAAATTTAACGGGACTTTGAGCGTCACTTGTGCAGTTAATCGTTTTGTTTAACGGTTCGCACCAACAAACAAGACCGTTGATGACAATGAATCAAAGTGAAATAACGTGATGAATTTGACAGGTAAGTGAAATTACATATTACAACTTTGTGTATCTTGAAATTCGAATTATACTCTTCTCATGATTATGCTATATGTTCGTCAAGCAGTTCGTATCACAAAAATAAATAGTTGGTAACCAAGTCAGGCTTTTCCGCAAGTTCATCAAAACAACCGAAATTAGCTAGGAGAAATTTAAAAAAAAAAAAAATGTAAAACTAATTTCGAAAATTATTTACTCTTATTATTCGTCTGGCGACCCAACTGTAGAGACTAGAGTGCTCAAATTTATAAGGAGACCCTTTGAAGACATGTCCAACACGATAGAAAATATTTAGCTTGGTAAAGTGGAAATTACTAAAGTTATTGGAAAAACAAACTTTTTTAAATTATTTACTCTTATTATTCCACTGGTGACCCAATTATAGCGACTAGAGTGGTCAAATTCAATACGAAAGAAGTTGAAGACATTCCAAAATCGCCGGAAAAGTTGTCAGAGTTTTTAAATCGTCGAAAAACATAAATGGCCAATCGCGATACTTTTTTGCGGAAAAGTAACAGTTGGTAACCAAGTCAGGCTTTTCCGCACGTTTATCAAAACAACCGAAATTAGCTAGAAGAAATTTAAACAACAAAAAAATGAAAAACCAATTTCGAAAATTATTTACTCTTATTATTTCTCCGGCGACCCAACTGTAGCGACTAGAGTACTCAAATTCAACAGGAAACTCTTTGAAGACATGCCCAACACGATAGAAACACATTTACACGACAACGCACGGACACAAAAACATCTCCAAATCGCCGGAAAAGTTGTCAGAGTTCTTAAATCGTCGAAAAACATAAAATTAGAGATTTTAGTTTTTTGGCCAATCTCAATACTTTTTTTCGGAAAATTAATATTCTGATTTCATTAAGTACTATTGTGGGAATTCGTTTATCAATCTTTATTTAATCTTCAAAAATTAATTTCATCTCCCTCAAAGTAGTCCCCCCCCGGATGCAATACACTGGTTCCAAAGTTCTTTCCAATTTTCGAAACTTGCTGCAAATTCCTCTTCCGGTATAGCCTTCAATTCCTTTCTCGTTTTTGTTTCTATCTCATCTATCGATTCAAAACGGTGTCCACGGAGCGGTCTCTTGAGTTTAGCGAATTGTTGAGAAGTCACATGGTGAATGATCATGAATTACGAGCGCTGTGTGAGATAGTGCATGATCGTGATGCAAAAACCAAGAATTGTCTCTCCACAAATCCGGTCTTTTTTGACGCACAGCATTACGCAAATGACGCATAACAACGAAATAGTATTCTTTGTTGACAGTTTAGCCGGTTGGAAGAAATTCATAATGCACCACACCACGATAATCGATGAAAACTGTCAATTGTTGTTGTTGTTGAGCGACTTTGACGTGTTTTTTTTTTAAGAGAGAAGTGCTAAGCCGGACTCTTTTTGGCTTGAGCCAAAAATAGTAAAGAAAAGTTCTTTTATTTCCGGAAGGTGATATACCACTCGAAAGCTTGATCTTTCAGCTACAAATCGCATATTGATGGTATAAGTATCCTCAGTTTGGCGCGATCTGGCTTAGACATTGTTTGGTCATTCCGATACGATGCTTGGTTTCCGAGATATTGCAACTGTCTGGATGAGCCCCAGTCTCCACTACATTAGATGTACTAAATCTGATTCATTCTTTTGATATTTGTTAGAAAAACCCGGTTACGTATAACCTTACTTACTTACTTACTTAACTGGCCATAACAACCCGTTATCGGGTTACGGCCTGATGTAAAGCTCTCGTCCAGGCGTCTTTGCTTTGCGCAAGCCTTTTCCAGTTGGTAATACCAAAGGTAGCTAGCGTACTCTCTACCTGGTCCTTCCAACGGAGACATGGTCTGCCCATTCGTCGCTTCCCTTCGACAACCGTATTGAAGACTCTTCTAATAAGCAAAACGGGAAGGATGAGCGTCTTATAGAGTGTAGTTTCGTCTGGCGGGAGTGGTCTCTACTATTCATTTGCCTACTGAGACCAAAGTAACACCTATTGGCAAAAGTGATTCTTCGCTTGATCGCCATGCTGACATTGTTCTTCATTGTGACGGTCGTGCCAAGGTAGACGAAATCCTTGACAACATCAAAAGAATAGTTCTCAACATCAATCTGAGAGTCCAAACGCTGTGTATCTCGGTTGCGTATAACCGTAAATAAAGAATACACGAACTTCAGACACCTGATTTCAGCTTGCGGCTTTACTTTATACTCATAAGGTTTTGCTTAGTTACTTGGTGTACTTATATAATAACACAACTTTGGAAACAATTAATGAAGCATGTAATTCAATTGTAGTTTCTCAAAGTTTACTTTATCTTTTTGCTCATTCTATTAGCACTTTGACTACTTCAATTTGTTTGTACAACAAAAATAACTCTTCGCTTTCACGTTTTTACAATTAGCGTGGACTTCAATTTCGAAATTGCTTACACAAAAAATATTCCGACGAATGTATAGTATTTGCTTGAAAAAAGTACATAAATATTCCAAAAATATTAATGATGACTTGCAATTGTTTCTTATTTACATTTTTTTTAGCTATTTTGGGTCAAAGTCAAATATTCAGCAATATAAATTTATAAAATAAGAATGCTGGAAAAAGTTTTACGTCACACTACTGTGTGAACTTTCATTCGCAAGTTCAAGAGGGCTCTTCCATTTTGGATACCGATTTATAGCAGATATTTGTGCAAAAGTTATAAAAAAGGCCCTTTGATGACTAAACCTTAAAATAACATATGACTTTTTATTGTCAGCTTTTCAGGCATAGATAGGTTGGGTCAATCCAACTTCTTGGCAGAGTTTGACATTGCATATAACTTTTTGTGCCACTGTATTTTATTTGGAAGGAACAGAAGCTTGAACTTGGACAGTTATGTCTTAGTAGTACACAGTTTCAGTTCTTTTGCAATACACAAACGGTTAAGTATCCTGAACCACCAATGAAGCCAACCTGAAAAGAAATACTATGTATTAAAAGAAACTTCTTTACTTTAAAGCCGTATAATACGAAAAAGGCTCATCGGCTCAGTTTCTGCTCAAAGTACATCTATTAAAACATCTTCTAAATTTGTCTTTTTTTTCAAAGATGTTTGGTTCAATACCATCCGGTAACTTAAATAGAAAATAGGTTGGTAAAACAGATTGGTTTTGAACTAAAACGAATGCCAAAATTGAAAATCCCATGCTCATAAGATGTTAAAATAAAATCCATAGCTCTCATAGATAGAACTTCAAAATTTCTCTTGTCGCCGCTATGAATTTGCGCTGAAATTCGGTTGAAGGGGATATCTTAAACAACGTCGGATTGCTTTTGGGCTAATAACCGGTTTAAAGATGATACTTCTTCGCTGATACACAAATTTCTTTAAAAAAAAGTTGGAAGTAATGTATAATAAACTCATATTATGGCTCGATAAGCTTAAGCTTGCACAATACCATTGCCCGATTTTCGATACAATTTTTTGAAAAACACTATAAGAATTGACAATTTAATGCTATTAGCTGGAATATACCTTTTCCCGTCATTTTGAGCTTGCTGTATCCGAATCATGGCCATAACATCCCGTTAACGGGTTCTTAGCGTTTGCCTTCTTCAATCGGTGATAGCAAGGTAGTTATTGCGCTATTTACCTGGTCCAGCCAATATAGACAAGGCCTGTCCTTTCGACGCATTCCTTCAACAACTGCATTGAAGATTTTTCTCGTGGGAGCTTCTTCATCCATACGCACAACATGACCAAGCCCGCCGAGCCGCGAAATATTTATTCGCTTGACTATGTCAATGCTTGGTGGGCTTGAGTTCTGGTGGAACATAGTGAAAGCTTCTGATTCATACACTGAGAAATGGGCGGAGTGATACCTGTATCTACCTTGACCAAGTTGACGCACAAGCTCCACGTGATGCACCATGGATAGCTCCGGTGCATTAACTGGGATACCAATAGGCGGATGCTCTCAGGATGTGCAGAGCAGATATAACCGCCATCCAGGAGATGCAATGGAAAAGGCAATGCTGCTGCAAGGAAGCAGACTGCGCCATTTACTACAGCTGCCATGCAGAGCGATACGAATTTGGGTGCGGAATTGTTGTTGACCGAAGGTTACGTAACTGTATCTCCCGGTTCGCATCAGTGAACGAAGGCTGGGAACAACCCGCATCAAGGATCATAGATTTCGTCGATCTATTGACAACGGAAGTGTTTGCCAGCGCGTAAAGTACTTTCCGCTCAAACACTCCAAGGGCATCTGAGTCAGACTGCGTCATTACCCAACTGGAACGATGAGTGTTAGTATCGTCTGGGAGACTGGTCTCTATTATTCATTTGCCTACTGAGACCAAAGTAAAATCTATTGGCAAGAGTAATTTCCCGCATGATCTCCATGCTGACATCGTCCTTCGTTGTGGTGTTGCCAAGTTACCTCCAACCGCCGCATCTCTCTTAAAGAAAGCATATACTTTTTTTTTTTGCTCTCATTTACAGCCAGACCCACACTGGTTCCCTTTGAATAGCCTCAAAGGCTACGGTAACTCTCTCTCGCTTAGTACGACAAATGTTGTCAATATTATCTTCTTTTCTGCAAACTATTCTGGAAAATGGCTGCGCTGCAGCCTATCGTACCCTCCACCACAAAGTTGAGAGGTCGCAGGAGAGGGTATCTCCTTTTTTGACGCTAGTTATTAAAAGGATCGGTGAGCTTATTTTTTACCTTGACGTAGCAGCGTGCGTTGCTCAACGCCATTCTGCAGAGTCGCACCAACTTTGCAACTTTATAATCGACAAAAGGATGGCGGATTTGAAAATGGTTGGTTCGATGGTTCGAACCGGCTTGTGAACCTGAATTTAACCTAAAATGGTTAAGGTTTGTGAACTGCATTTCCAGGCAACTTTATTCAGTGTTGAAGATTGCTTTGGAGTCTGTTACGAAAAAAACAGGCATTTGTAAAAGTGAAAAATTCATGGAAAAAATTACTTGACGCACATCGTTATTTAGGAACAGTCATATCTTAGTCATATATTTAAAAAAGTACAATAAAAATAAAGCTCCAATCAAGAAATGTAAGATATTCAGATGTCAATGCTCAGCAGCCTTTGATAGACATTTTTGTGACCGTTAAGTCCCAACATTTTGACTAAATTAATGACAGCCATCAGTGTACGTCAAATTCTTGTCATTTGTCAGTTAGTTGTAATTTGTTAATGGTCACCTTAATAAATTTTTGAGAAGCAACGGTTGATGACAGTGTTGATAAGTTTTGATGAACTCATGACCAAGTTTTGAAGTTTTTGACAGGTCATGGGACAGATTTATAATGTCTGCTAAATATATGGCAATGAGTTTGCATAAGTTGTATGACGTTCGCATTATATATACGGGTAATTTGTTTGGCGCGTGGTCCCATAGATGAACAAAGCCAAGGCAGCATGTATAGCTAGTATAGTGCCTATGGCCGATATTACATCGACACTCATATCGGTTACCAGAAATACGTTCTCCAGAACAACATACTTCAAAGCAGCGAATGTAAAAATAGGAAAGAAGAGCATCAGCGTCAACATCAAAATAAAATATTTTGTTTCACGTTTATGGGCGCCCTGTAGGTTAGAAAGAGAGTTAGTTTCAGTAGTTCAAAAATGATTTGGCGAAAGTAAAACAAAAAAGCATTCCAAATTGCCTAAAGTTAGCTGAATAAGCCTACATTTGCGATTACAACTTGAATATGAACCTGAACCGTGTGCCACAGTTTTTTAAGAAGACTATGGAAGTGTAATTTCTGCATATGAAGCAAGTTTTTATTTAACAATTCTAGGGCTCTGCATCGGCAGCAAGCTTAATCGCGCTTTGAAAAAAAAAGTTGAAATTACACTTTGATTTCCATATATAGATTTACATCATTAGAATAAACAAATTTTTTTCTATCTTTCTTCTTCAACCGCTTGCTGAATTTTATGGTTTCCTGGTATTCGCAGATATTTCTTTTTTAAATCAAAATAATTTAGTATTTCTGATTTCTCTCTGAGCGGTGAGTCACAAATACATATAAAATAGTCACGTTCACACACTTATCGGCAGTCACAGCCGGAGTGCAAGCTCAGTCAAAAGCAACTGAGAAAACGTTCGTCAAATGCACACAAGTACAATTTCAGATGCAAAATATATGAATAAAACATATTCTGCACTTCTTATGAAAACTCCCTTTACAATGATATAAGTTTCACCAATATTTGTTTCCATATAATTGATGAAAAAGGGGTCCAAAAATCCTTAGCCTAATAGATATATCGCTCCGCACACAAACCCCCGTGCCCCAATCGAGGTAGATCATATTCTTCTTCCTGTTTCCTTTTCCGTTCCCATTCCCCATTTCGTTACCCTTCACGATCCCTTTCCTCTTCCTTGACCTTTCGTAATGCTTACCTCACCTCATATTTTCTCTCTCCCCACGCTCTCCCTCACTCCTCACTCTCTTCTCTTACCCCTGCAAAATTTACATTACAAAGATATCTATATATATAAATACGCAAAAATTCAGTGTTGTACCGATTTCTTAACAAAAACGCAATGTTTTCAGGTGAAACCTATACCAATGGAAAGATAAAAGGCTTGCGGTTTGCTGATTATAAGTTAAACCTAGATACGTTGCGTTTTAGTGAGGTAGAAACTGATTTGAATTTAATAATGTAAAGTATGTTACAAAAAAAAAAAACAACTACAAGAAAATACATTGTACACACAAAAGTTTCACTTTGCTCCTCTTCTCAATCAGCTGTTATGAGAGCGTGTATTAAGTCGTCGAAAGTCGACAACAAAGCGAACATTAGTCACAATAATTTCATCACACAATCACACTCTTGTTCATCACATACCTCAATCTCATCTCATCTCCTCTAACTTCTTAACTCCTTACTCTCCCTTACTCCACACTCTCTTTTCAATCTTCTTTTCACTCTCCCCCACTCTTCACTTTATATCCTACACTCTTAACTCCTCTCTTTCCATCACTCCTTTACTTTCCCTCACGCCTTACTCTCCCTCACTTTCTATCACTCTCCCTCACTCCAGACTCTTCACTTTCCCTCACTCCTCAGTCTCCCTTACGCATAACTCCTCACTCTCCCTCAGTGCCCATTCTCCTCACGCCTCACTCACTCTCTCCTACCCCTGATCACGCCCCGTTCTGTCTTCTGCCACGTGCCTTCCGCCTTGGGGTATGCATTCTTTTTGTCCCTCACCTTGTACTTTTCGTGCTGGTTTTTCGCGGGTAATAAAGAAAAATTGGGAAAACTCTTCTTTTTCGGCACATCAACGTCAAAATACCTATCGATTGAGCTAGCCAAAAATGCATTGAAAACAAAAACAACAATGCTAGATAGGTAGATAGTACTAATTACGATTCGAATGTTGTTACTTTCAAATTCTATGGAAATATTGAGCTTATATGTATGAGCTGTAACCTTGACCAACGAATATAAGTTTGGCTTAAACACGAGTTGGATCTTTGGTTAAAAGCTTAACAATACGCACCAATGTGTCCCATTCCAGCGAAGGTTCGTTTTCTTCCAATACAAACTTTGAAATGATGTAGCCTACACCTACTATATGAAGCGCAATAACTAGTCCCACTGCAGAACCAATATCCGCATTTAGATTTGTAACGCCTAGATATTTCTGAAACACAAACAACTTCAGGAGGCAAAATGTAAGCAATGGACAAATCACAATAAACCCAAAGTAGTAGATGAACGCTTGCAATGATTGCGTGCCACTGGTTTTCTAAATAGATGAAAAAGAGATGAAGATGATGAAAAATACTCGGATAATGTTGCTGTTAAGTTTTATGCCAAGAAGCAAAGAGATTATAAAGAGGTGCAGCGTGAAGAGATGAAGATGATGAAAAACACTCGGTTGATGTTTAGTCTTATGCCAAGAAGCAAAGAAATTATGAGGAGGTGCATCGCGCAGGCTTGCTAACCTGTCATAAACTTAACTCAACTTTGACTCAGCTCAGTTCATTTGACTTTACTTTGTAAAACAAATTGATTATATAACGCAGTTGTGTCCATATCATCTCTTCGTTTCATGGCCCTATAATGTTTAAGGTTCTAACAAACCTGTGCTAAGCCCACCGTTTCCACGCCTGGCATATTCCGTGCTTGTTTTGCTGTACTACGTCTATTGTGATTCTGTTCCTGTGACCACATTTTGCTAGAGAACTGATTTCGAAAATAGTTTGTGAACTTGACTCTAATGACACAGTTTGACAGTCTATGCAAGGGCTTCCCCAATAATAGTCTCCAAACTAGACATCATTAAAGTATCAAGCAGTAAAACTACTAAAGGTACGCACATGATATCAGAAGAAACACGGGTTGGCAGTCGTTTTATGCTTAAGTAATAAGACCACGCGCCAAGATTATATGGCACAAATACAGCCATGTATGTTTAGTATAAACCAGACCAGACACACTTGCCACAGCTCATAAAAGTTGGCATAAAAGAACGCACTGCAGTCGAAAAAAAAAAAAGAATCCCGAAAAGATACAGTAGCCAACGACGCAATTTTGATAAGATAATGGCCAACTATCTGCTTGGCTCTTCGACCGTAACGGCTCCATGAATTTGATTAACAATTAATTAAGAAGACAACTTCTTTGATGGGGCTTAGGGGTATACTGGATACAAGCCAGTTGGCTGACTGACTGATAAGCTGTGATTTTTATGAACTCGCGCTAGATAAGCCACATGCACAATTTATTGGCCAAGATTAGATGCGCCTTTGCTCTATGGTCAGCTGACCGGCATTCTTATTGTTCGCTTTGTTGGTTATACCCTGTACACAAAGTGTAAAAGGGTATTATAGATTTGTGCAATGTATGTAACTGGCAGAGTGAGGCGTTGCAGACCATATGTTCCATGGGCAAAATGGTCAGGAGCAATACTCGAGTCGATATAGACATGTCCGTCTGTCTGTCCGTGTTGTCGCACCGTTCGAGACTATAAGAGCTACATCAAAAATGTTTACCAAAAGATGCGCATTATTCATATTCAGTACAAATTTGTCGAATTATGTCGATATCTCACACGTGACAGATTGCCGAGGTTTTAGCCCACATCATAAAAGCAGTTATGCACACTATGACTCTGCATGTGTAGTGTAAAAATTATTCATATCGGATTAGAACTTTAGAAGATATAGCTAATAATGTGCCAATTTTAGGCCCCCTCTCCAATGAACTGTAACAGAATTTCACTTTTTACAGAAATGTTAAAGTTTGACCTTTTTCCGCTCCATCCCCCTAATCCCCGTAGTAAAGTTACCGTTATTACGCCCATACCCTTCAACGCATCGATACAAAAATTTGCATGAAATTTGATTTTCATGGAAAAAGTGGGTAAAGGGTATCCCATTGTCGGGCACCGTCCCGCTGTCTGCATCAAATTTGTTGTTGTTGTTCTTGTCGCTGTGGGCTACAATTTGTGACTGAGTGTTTCCCCAGTATCAAGTTCAATTGGACAGCCATAAATTGTTATTATATGGACAATCACTTGTCACCTTTTAGTTTGATTATGATTTGATTTGACCATAAACTATGATGCTATAATTGTTTCTGACAGGCACTTCTCAGACCTACAGAGCGCTACTTTTTTCAATTTACATATGTTTTGCCCTAGAAATTATTGTATATTGGCTTTTAGCCAGCAACAGCTGTTAACCTAAACAAGAAAATGTAATTATGTCAAGTACAAATAATTTGGGCTTGCAAATCGGGTCAAAACGTATTTCGTAAAATACATACAAAGTGTTTTTGAATTTTCCGCAATTAATAGCAAAATCACAAAAATGAGTGAGTGGTTTTCGAGTTCCTTGACAACTAGACAAGTGAGTCTCTTTCCATGATTCTTTTTTTAAAATTTTATTTATAGCTAAGAATCTTTTGAAAAAAATATGTTTATACACTTGAAGAGGGTATCTTAACTTTATTGTGAAACTGCCAAGTGCAAATGAGCGAAAGAGCATTTTCACTGTTTATGTAGATTACTTTTTGGATGGCAGAGCGATCTCTTACTTAACACTTCTGTGGTTTTTCTTCTTACCTCCGTTCTTCTTACTATATGGCCTCCTATTTTGCGACGCCTGCTCTTTTAGGACATCCCCAACTTTAGGCACATCTGGTTCACTTTCTATGTATGCAGTTCGCATAAACTAGGGGGCGCCAGTTAGCATGCGAAGGGGTTTTGCTTGCAGGATTCGGATTTTTATACCCTGTACACATAGTGTAAAAGGGTATTATAGATTTAACATCTGTAACAGACAGACGGAGGCGTGGCAGACAATATGTTCCATGGGAAAAAATTATCAGGAGCAATAATCGAGTCGATATAGCCATGTCCGTCTGTCTATCTGTCCATCTGTCCGTGTTGGTCTCTGTTTCTCAGAGACCATAAGAGATAGAGCACAAAATTTGCAGCATATAGATTCATGTCGATATTTGACCCAGTTCCCCCGTGAAAGACTTTCGCGATTTACACCCACACCATAAAAGCTATCTGATTGAAACTTGGTTATATATACTGTCACTGTGCATGTGTGGTGTAAAAACTATTAGATTCTATCAAATAGAACCTTTAAAAGATATAGGTATTAATATTTAGGACCCTATCCCTCTATAAACTGTAACAGAATTTTACTTTTTATTATGAAAATGTTAACGTTAACATTTATGTTAGAGCCAGCAAATTTTATGGTGATCTCATGTTAGGCTCATAAACCAAACAATGTTGACCATTTACCGAATCATCCCCCTATCACCGTAGTACAGTTTGAATTTTGCACAGAAATTTGACTTTTATTAGAAAAATGGGTACAAGAATCACACTGTCGGGCACCGTTCCGAGTGTCTGCATAAAATTTTTGCGTAGCCACTTGCAATTCTATAGACTAGCAATCTATATCGCCAGTCAGGAGCTATGCACGCCTTGTAGATGGTCACCTTGTTTTTTAGGGTTAGCTTTTTGCTGGTTAGAAGCCACCGTAGCATTCTAAATTTTGTATTTAAGGCCGCCTGTGACGCTGGTGATTTGTTTGCTGAAGGTCAGGCACCTGCTCTCAAGTGTACACCCACGTACTTGTTACTGCAGTGATGCTCCAGTAATTGGTCCTGTAGGAAGAAATCAGGGCACAGATCCTTACGCAGTGCGTAAGTCACATTGGCGCACTTGCTTGCATTAATGACTATGTTCCAGAACTTTTCAACTGCATCGAAAATAACAAATGCGTATAAGATATGACAAGTGGCGAGAAATGAGTGAATCACAGTTTCGAACAGAAAGTTTGAAGAAGACGGAGAAGGAGCACCTATCTACCTCTCAGAAGCACGGAGGTTGGTAAGCGAACAGGGGGTGAAGCCCCCTAGTAAAATAAAGTTGTAATTATATTTATATATATACATTTGAGTGTACCATTTGCATACTTGAGCGAAGTTAGCTACACATTGAGAGATAATGCATGCACCAATATGCTAATACAAAAACCGATGTGCTGGCGTTCAAGTCTCTTGGCCTTTTACGGTCATCTTATCCGTGTGACCCAGTGACCGTGAACGCAAATGCCAATCTATGAGTAGTACTACTGCTTAGAAATGTTATGAAGGATTAAGGCGTGGCAATGCATTTGGCTGCTTATAGTTATATATTTATTCATTTGTTTGTTTATCGTTAGTTGCACACATTGGAGCTCTGGACGGACGTTCGGCTCATACATTGAGTATGGCCATTATGGTAATTGCTTTGCTTGATGCATTGCTCTGGGTGACGTCTCAACACTTCCGTTTCCTGTTGCTCAGTGCTGAATGCTCTCTAGGTTGTCCACTTAACTTACAGCTTAATTTGTTCACTTGCATGACCTTGTCACGCAAAGGTAGGTTCTATTCCTCCGACTACATGCAAGGTTGTTGTTCTCATCTGTCATTTAATGGTGAACCTTGAAAATGTGCCAGCCATTGCTGCTTCAAAGTTAACAAAGTTTTATACGCTTTTTAAGTGCTTGATTGAACCATATTGCAGTGCAATTTTCAATGAACTTAAGCTGCAGTCGTTGGAGTACTTCAATGTGCACATATTGTATGCCACTTGTTGAATATTGCTGAACTTGACCCAATCCATGACACTATCCATGTGCTGTTCTTGCTTATATAAGTTAAGCACATGTGTTGTGCGTGGCAGCTCCAGAAAGTCTGTAGAATGTTCCTTGGTTTAATCATGCCACACTACTAGATTGGCATGTGACAGTATCTGCTGGCTCCATTTGTCTAAGATTAGTTAGTTTATATTATAGCTCCTTGGTTTTAGCCACATAGCACTAAATGGCTAAGTCTGTTTAAGTTAGTGCAAATATACTTTATTTTTGGCAAATTTAAACATAGATAAACTTGTAACTCACGACAATTTCACTTAAGAGTTGTAGATTTACTGTCACACATGAATCACTTCACACGAATTGCCCTTACAGTTGGGTTCAATGAATTAGACATTGCGGAGCTTAAACAATACATTGACCATTAGGTTTAATGCACTTTTATCCGTCACTCAATAAAATTGGCATTAAATTGCTCAGAGATTTAGCTGAATGCCATTGCTGCTGATGCCGCTGCTGCTGCTGTTGCTCTGTTACTGTTCTTATTGAGGTAGGTCAGTCAGCAGTTGGTGAAATCTAAGCGAATCAAGAATAACACTAGACAACAAGAATTTAGTTAGCAGTATTTTTGTTTTTTTTTACACTATTTCGATAAATAATGTCTTTTGGTCCTTCAGTGATTCTCATATAAATCGGACAAGTGGCAGAAAACGTTTACATCTGCATCAGAGATCGGCAGCGGAGACTTTAGCATAATTTGAGTGCAAAGTTACCTACTTTTAGAGCGCATTCATTCAAAACCCTTCAGTTAGAAAAGTGTAACTACACTGCGTAGCATGAAGGCGCGAGAAGAGTAGCGGAAAGGCGACTGGTGATTATGTTCTCAATAGGTTTGTTGATATTTTAAAAAATATTTTATTTCAATATAACAAAATCTTTAAATTTACAATATATTATATAATTGATAAAATCAATTTTGAAATATCGATATATCGCCAAATATTAAAACGTTTTTTTAACACTTTCAGGTAAGACCCTATTTTTGTTGTCTAGATATCCCATAAGCTATATCGTGCGCCCCTTTCTCTAAGCAGTTGCATTCCAGATAAGCTCTCATCTTCCTTATCAAGTCGATTACAAGCTCCACCATATTTCACTTTTAGGTCTTCCGTTTGACGCATTTCCACTAGACGTATTTCTACTTTTTACGGCACGCTTTTGCTATTTATTGCACAAAATACACTGTAGCCGATATTTGATATCTATTATATAAATAGGCTAAGGGAAATGTTTGGACCCCTTTTTCACCAACTATATGGAAACTAATATGGGTGAAATTTATATCATTGTGTAGGCAATTTTCATAAGTGCAGTTCATAGTGATAGATACGACTGCGTCGTTGCCCCTCGTATTACAAAAAACTATTTTTAATATTATTATCCGTGAAAAAATTAAAAACAAGTGCTTAATTAAGATAAAAAAACTACTAATAATACTTTGTTAAGTCATGAACAGAAAAATGGAGGGAAAGGACAATGAATAGGAAGAGAAGGGGAATATGATGCACCTTTATCTCTTCTCTCTACCCGCTTTTCGCTTTACCCAGAACAGCAGCACAGTGAAACATTAAATTTGTATGCTTCATACAGGAAATGGTTGTTTTTTCACCGATAAACACTTTTGAAAATATTCGCAAATATGGTCCAAAACATCTTTTAAATAATCATGTAAAAAAATAAAAGTTCGTTGGTAAATACTTTCGTTAAAAGTCATTAAAAATCATAAAAACAAACCGAATTTAGCAGCAAAATGAATATTTAACATTGCGATATGTTAAAAAAAACATTGGAGCTCACTTTTGTTTGCCTGTGTAGTCTCTATTGTCATAATGCGAGCACTCAACTCTGAACGCATAAATAATATCAAATACACATAAAGAATGCTACGATAAACACTTATCCAAAATAAATATGAAATAGATGTATAGTAAAAATGTGGAACTGCTATATGAGAAATCCAAAACCATTTGTCTGTCTGAACTTTAATGCTTGACCTTTGCATTTCACCGTTAAAAGCTTCTGCCGGCAGCTGTCAAACGGTACATTATTCCGCTACATTCTTGTCTAAAACAAGATGATAAGATGATGAACGACTATGGCTATGATGATATTCAGGGTCGCCGCTACAAAAACACAAAGTGTATATATTCAAGTGAATTGCAATATCGTTTGATATTTGCTCGTCGAAACTGCTTAAAAATGTAGCGACAAACTACTAAGGCAACATCTCTTTGTTTAGGCAGATTTTGCATGCCAATCAAAATAGAATCTTCTATGTTTATCAAGTAAATATAGGAAATTGTTTAAATGTGCAATTTCAGATACAAATGTATCTGTATCTATGTGTTTGCTAAAATCACAGCACACACGTACTATGATACCAAGATTAAAGCTAAGATAACATTGATTATAAAAACAGACTGCATTTAGTGCAAGATTCTCTGGGTTGAATGAAAAATCAAGTAAATGTCAACATTGCTGTGCAAACTGTCATGCGATTTCAGAGATCAACAAAGACTTTGGATGAATTATGCTATACGACAGACACGAGTAGCATTTTTGTAGAGCAAAGTCTAGGCAAAGATTGGGCTCCGTACGGAAGTGTTAGTACAATTCAATTGCACGCCTGGAAGCTTGTTTATACTTAAGCTCATCATAAAGTGGCGTACTATAAAAATCATTGCATACTTCGAGGCGCTGATAGCTTTAGCTAGAGAAATGTTTATACGATATTTGTTTGCTGTACCGTTAGCTATATGCTAGACTTTTATGGCTCAATTAAGTTTATCCTGCTGCCAGTCATTGACATGTTTGGCTTAAACAAAGTCTCTGTGTGTGTGTGTGCTTTTGGCCAACATTAATATCAATTACGCCTTGTGATTGCAATGACGTCTGCAATGTCGTCAGCCTGAGCCAGTTATTAAAAATCTACCTACATATTATTACACCTATACCTACATACATACATATCTATTAAGGCAACTGCATTAAAGGCTTTGGCTTTTACATTGACTTGCAAATGCACATGCAAATTCTAAGGTTAACTCTATAGCTTGTTTATTAACCAGGTCAACACACTAAGGCCACTGGCAGGAGCCAAAACAACTGCGGCGAGTTCAATGACTGGCACAACAACAAACAGTGTCAAAGGTCAGCCATGTCTATAGTCGACGTCAGCATGAATGTTACAGGATTCAGCATGCTTAAAGTTTCACCACTTTAAACCGCTAATCGTCAGGCACTGCACGTAAGGCTGGCTGACGTTTTCAAGGAACTTGGGTACAAATGCTGTGCTATAATAAGCGCTACTATGGGCTACACTGACTTGGTCCTGAGGTTTGTCTTAAAGTGAGCACAAATTACCAGCGCGCAGATAAAACTAAAGTCTAAATTTTTGACCTTTTAACCCAAAGGGGGCTAAACCAGGGCTATTTGTCAGCCACACACACAGCAATCTGCTGCACAACTGCGGTGGGTTTTGGGTCGCAATCAGATTGGTTGTCAAAAACCTGACCTGATTATCGCTTTATCAGCTGTGACGTTTTCAGCTTTCAACTGGAAGTTTAATTTGCAGCTGGTTAAATGTACCTCTAGCCACAACCTCAGTGCAACCTGTGCATCCACTACTAAATGTTCCTTTGCATCTCTACAGGTAGATGCCGCGGTACTAAATCCTTGAGCCAGATGCTAGACATTTTAGAAAAACGTCCTAGCGTCATTCTTGCTCTTGTACATCTCGTTTTTTACCTCTGACAGGTGCCTCTCCATCGTTTTAATCTTCCCTTAGTGATCTCACACAGATAGCGTAGAAGTCGTCTGCAGGCCCTTTCTGTGGGTGGCGTTCTTCATTCCTGACCATTGGCTACTTGGCGGTAACCAAGGACGTTCACCGCGTTAATATGCAAGCTTCTAAAGACTTCTATCGCTTCTGGTATCGGAGAGAGGTTGATTGAGATGCTTAGAGAGTTCAGCAAACAAGACAATGGTTTTAATATCCCAATAGCAATCTCACACAGATCAGCAGCCTTCTGCAGGCGGCGTTCTTCATTACAGTGGACACTTCTTGGTAATCGTTAGAAACCAAGGACGTTCAAGGACATGCTTCCAAAGTAATCCATCGCTATTGGGTTCGGAGAAAGATCGAGTAAGCTGCTCAGAGAGTCAAGTGTCGAAGACAATAGTAGTCCTTTGTCATTGTAGCTTTTGCTGTTAGCTGAATTACACGTTTTTCGCTTTGGTAGATGTTGACCCCTCTAGACGTACGAACTGGATGCATGCGTTCTGCGGATAACAACAAGCAAGCTATTTGACGAAGACTGATGCAGCGACATGTAGCTTTGTAGATGTCAGGATGCTGAAATCTGATATTACAGATTACCATATTTCGCGGCGCAGCGAAATCAATTAGCCTTAGATCGTTGCACGAGGTGGTCTCGTAAAAACAGCATTTTCCAACTGTAGAACCAATTATACGGTATCTTCCAACCTTGCATTACATTCGCCTTAAAGGGTTTTAATGTCATGGGCTGGCAGCGGTCATAGAAAAACTCAAGTTTAAAGTGGGATGCATCTTTGTCTGCATCGTTCACGCAAATTATGCTGATGTTGAAGAATTTCGCCTAGATGCGAAGCATTTTATTCACTGGTATGAATCTGGAGACACGGTTGCGTAGTCTCCAGTCAACAAAGAATCCGCACATGACAGCTGTAGGAGACGGCACAGTCTGCAAACTTTTAAGAAGCCTTTCCCTCTCCATCTCCTGGATGGCGGATGTAACTGTTTTAAACAACTTATAAACATACGCCAGCTGGGCAACTGTACCATCCCAGTTAAGGGTCGGGACTTTCTAGGTACATACGCGCCTTGTTCATTCCTTTACACGCTTGCGAGGGTCGTCAACATTCGGGTTTACCTTATCCGAGTAAGAAGTTTCACTTCTTTCATTGGACTTGGGGTTTCCTTCTTCTTAGGTGGTCATAACAACCCTTTACCGGGTTACGGCATGATGTAAATCTCTCTTCCAGGCGTTTCTATTTTGAGCGCGCCTTCTCCTATCGGTGATACCAAAGGTAGCTAGTTTCTTAACTACCTGGTTCTTCCAGCCGAGGCATGGTCTGCCCTTTGGTCGCCCCCCTTCAACACTCGCATTCAAGACCTGTCTTTCAGGCATTTCTTCATCCATACACACAACATGGCCTAACCAGCCGAGCCGCTGGATCTTAATTCGCTTGACTCTGTCAATGTCGTCGTAGAGTTCGTCGTTTTATCGTATGCGGTAGTCGTTGCCAAAGCGTATAGGTTCAAAACACTTACTTGGAGCTTTACGTGGTCCTAATCACAATCCTGTTAAAGCCTAGGGTGCCTTCGCTGCGTACATTAGCTCTCTACCCGAACACCGAGTGACAGTTAAAACAGCTAACCAGGGGGGAGGAGGTTGTGCGTCTGCTTCGTTAACGTAGAGAAAAGTATCAGAGGCTTTCGCCCTGTTACATCAGAAGACAGGTCACCCAAACGGACTTTCCGGACCCTTAATTAAGGTGTCGTCACTATGATAAAAATATAAACCCCATTTAGGAGATGCGTTTAAGAGAGCTAAAAGCTGGTCGGGTGTTTGACCTTTTGTGTAGAGAAGACTACAGAACTTGCGCAATCGGAGACTTTGTAGAGCTCGTAGAGTTCGTCGCTCATAGAACGCTTTCGTAGGCAAAGATAGCAAATTGCGAACTTTGGTTGTAACATCGCTTGATATAGATTCAAGTAGAGAATGCGTGTTGTTAGTAACTTTAAGTGTATTAACACTTCGTTGCTTCACAGCTAGCTTTCCTTGTTATTATTTGATTACTGTACTTGTACCTGCCATAAGGAACATGTACGTGCTTGTATTTATTGCATTTTGCTGTAACTAACTTCATTTAGTCGATGCTCCACTTTTGCCCAGTGTTGAAAATAGCTTCAAGGACTCTCGGCAGTAACAGCTTAAGTTATAGACAAAGGTCTAATATTAGCTCGCGAAAATGACTTAGAATTAGGTCGCCAAAAAAGTAGGCAACTGTTTATGAAAAACTCTATATATGTAAAGTATATTGTATGGGTGTAAGTGCGTTCACATGTGTGAGTATGTGTTATTGATGTGGTGTTTGCATGTGTTTTATAATCGCTTCAAGCGCATGCACGTGCATGCAAATGAAGAGAAGCTCGTGGTATGGCCACGTGTATAACGGTTTCTTTGCTAGTTGTTGTTGTTGTTGTTTTTCGAATACCTTGACAGGATTTCAGGCAAAGGAGCGCGTGTTTTGAAGAGCTGCTTGCTTAGCTTAACAAATCAATTTCGATACATTTGAAGAGATACTTGAGGGAATTGGCTTTGAATATGTTACTTTGTTGTTACCTTAATAGGTTTACTTTTGTGCTGAAACTGCAAAAGCACAAATATTACGAAACTTGTGCAAAATTTTGGTTTGTTTTTGTCACTGGCACATATATTCTAAAGAGATCATGCCCACTTATTTAAGCTTAGTTTTGTGCCTTGCGTGTGTCTAATCTGATGGCTTATTTTACATTTTTAATTGGCATTGTAGGCACTGCTACACATGTGCATAGTAGTATCCATACCAAACCTTGCTCATAAGCGGTACATATGTGGACAGATCATATGACTGACTTGTTCCATGTCTTGGGCACTTGAAACTGGTTTGCATTGAGAAACGCCAACGCAGGCATCTAGTATTTTGTTTACATCGCTTTATTTTGCTTAAATCGCAACATATACATATACTGTACAAATAGTATATAAAACATTTACGAATAATTCTTTTATAGCAATTAGCGCAGCAGGGCCTACGCTTCGATACAGTAGTATCGTAACCTCTGTGCCTCTCTAGACCCACTTGTAGTCTTTCATTTCCCGCATGCTGGGCACAACAACAACTCAAGACTCATGGGTAATTTTATATGCAATATATTCATATATCAACATATTCAATTGACGTCAGTCGCAATGCATTAAAAAGTTCTATATTCCCATGCTTATTCACATGTCTAGTGAATTTTTTAATAAAAATTATCAAATTAAATATTCATACATTACTTGTGCAATATTTTGTGCATATTTTGAAAGCGTACTTATTACATACAAAGTGTTTTGATTACGGCGATTAAAAGTAACTAGTTATACATGACACAGTTCAACAAAACTTAAGCACTTTTATAGGGCAGTTTCAAAGCGATTTTTAGTGTTTTTTAAAGAAATTAAACCCAGCTAGTATTCGCTTTGTCTCATTAACAAGAGGAAAGAAGACAACACTAAATACAATGTAACAATGTAATTTGGTGTTGTTTTTTATCTAACATACAGTACATTTTACTTCATATCAATTTTAACATGTCTAAAACGCAACGTATCCAGCAGAACCGCTTATTCGGCAAACCACAATCATTTTATCTTTCGAATAGTGTTGGTTTTACCTAAAAAAGTTTCATTATTGAGATGCAATCGGTACCACACTAAATTTTTAAATGTTGTGCAGGAACGTTTTTCTTTAGTTTGTGCCCGGCAGGTGGACACAACAATTCACAACTTTAATTGGTTAAATATTTCACTCTGAAATGTGAAGAGACGAGGAAACATTGACAGAAATACTCGAGTCGCTCGACGAGTTAGTGGCCCGAGAAAATTTAACATCAAAACGACTGAAATCTTGCAAATCGGGTAGCTTAACAAACTCCTGCAGAACGAGCTCAAAACTTGCAGGGGAAAAGAAGAAATGAAAGATAACGCTTTACTGAAGCGAATAGATGAGCCAATCGAGAAAGACTGCGAGTGACTCGCTTAGTAACATTGTCACGATATAAATTACAGTGCGCATATAAAAATTGACATGGTGGTGACATGGATAAAGAATGCACTCATTGCCATGCTCTAAAATTCAAGAATGAAACGGCTACAGGAAAAGTAGCAGTGCCTCCTTTAAACCCACAACCAGAGTCACTAAAAACGATAATAAGTGTTGCCATCTGAGTCAAAATAATTTTTGAAGAAAATAAGAAGTTTTAATAGTTGTTTTCAAATGACTTCATTTGTGGTCAACATTATTACTTATACGGATGGCGTGATAATACAGTTGGCGGGCGATTTCTGACAAACACTTCAATTGATTCCGAAGTCAACAGTGACGGATGAATTTAACGAATGTGTCAAGAAGAAGAAGAAGAAGGGGGGGGGGGGGGGGAGAGGAAGGCGAATGAGAAGAGGAATATGCTCTACTTCGAGAGGGGCACGGGGGTTACCGTAACCTGGTAATGTGTTGTTATGGCCAGTTAAGAAGAACTTCCTAACTTTAGCCACTCAACGTGTGTGGTGATAGTGAAAAAAACAAAGATAGTTAGACACAAAAAAAATCGATATCTCGATATTAATATCGATAGTTCTGCACGTTTCTCAACACATTGACTGCCGACACATAAATACCATTGCAGCAACTTAAATTCTTCGGACGCATCTATTGACGTCGCCGATCCCTGATCTACTGCCTAATCGGTTGAGTTTCCACTGGCCTACATCCTGCCTATCGCATTTGTGTGCCACACAAACCGCAAAACAGCTGTGTTTTGTTTACATAAAAAGGCTCTGAACTCTGAATGTTTGCAGAGTTCGCCACAATCCATTATAACACAAACAAAAGCATATATCCTGAAAACTAGAACTGATAGAGTTAAAATTGCCTCGAAATCACCTAGATTTGGAATGCGGCTTTAAAATACTTGCCAGCTAGTGCTGTTTATTTATAAAATTGAATAAACATGTAACTCAAATTAACTTAAATAGGTTTAATGAGTTGCTGTCGTAAGGGCAACACTTTATTTATTGCCACTCGGACTTTATATTATATTTAAATTTGATTATTTGTAAATTGTTTACACAAAGCAAACGCTGTGAGTCACAAATGTTTTGGTTGCCATGCAATTGATAAATTGCAAAAAAAAAAACTATTACCATATAACGCATACATACTTACAAACATTTACTCCCAACAGATTTCATTTAGTATAAATATGTAAACTTGAATCAAGTGACGCCTTATTCATTGTAATAAATGACTTTGCATTCATTCGAAACAATTAATAGAGTGCAAAATCTTACAGTGGGCATCACACGTTGACGCCTTTAGTTAAATTGCGTATCCGCCGTGTTGTGCACGTGTGGGCGAGCATTAGCGATTAATGAGCGAATTATACATATATACACATATAGCGGGTAGCTGTCGTCTGTCTGGTCTATACACCCGGGCCAAAACCTTCTGGTTATAGCCAATTTACGATCCACGTTTTATCTGCTTCGGCAGTTGACAGTTTGCTGTCTAATTGTTATCACTTTATATGACTACACTATAAATCATTTTTGAGCTCATACGAATTTGGTAACATTTGGAGACGACTTTCTTGCAGCATTGATGAATTTATGCTAGTGTCTATTTGATTGATTGTCTAAGGTAATTTTTGTATCATCGTTGGCCAATGATGACTCGAATCGAAATTTTGCTTAGGGTCATGTCTAGAAAGATTCCCCTAGAGCAGCAACAGGAAATGGGGTATAACCAACTATCGACAGCAAAGAACCCGGTTAACACTAGGTTTATGTGCAATAAATCTATTAAAGAGACTAGTCACTTTTGTATATTTAAAACGGAAATTGTATTATGATGACGCTCAAGATTTTTAAGTGCATTTGATCTAAATCATACTTTAGACTGCTGCGTTTTTCACAAAAGTAAGTCGAAGAAGCGCCAATTGACGAGTATCTTTAAGGGGCTTAAGGGATACCGATAAGGGGACCACCGATACCCACGTCATTTGCCAGTGCTCTTCGCTGCTAGTTTGAAGCCTTGTTTTAGTAACGTGTCAGAACCTTAAGAAGTCCAAAATATGAGTAAATTGAGGAACATGTTGATCGACGCCTAAGTGTTAGAATGTTGGCGGATTAGTGTTATGATCCTAAAAATACTGTGAATCGCATTGTTATCGAAGTTTTGGGTTTTGCGAATGATCTGCACGAAGGTGTTTCCCGAGGGGCTTTCGGATGAACAGAAGTCTGCAGTGCAACGATCCCGCATGACATCTGCAAGTAGTCTAGAAGTGATGCGATTTCTTCATCGGATTACTAGTTATGTTTCTATGTTAAAGTTCCTTCAGTAAAGTAGCACGTTATAATAATAATAAAGTTAATGTGCTAGTTCTGTCATCAAGATTCTGTAACCGCCCATGGGTAACATCTTTTTCCTCGCCAGGGCGAGGATTCGTCCTCAAGTTCACAGAACCTGCAGGCACTAAAGCGGGTGATATCCAGCTTGTTCAAGTGTCCCTTCATCCTACAGTGTCCAGTAGCAGAACTAACATAATTCTTCATTAATTCTGATATTTTCTTGAACATATGCAAGTAATAGGAGCCGAGGATTAGTTGGGCATGTCTGAGGCCTGCCAGTTCTTGGCCCGTCTTGCTCTTTCCTCTTCTCTCAGCAGCTGCTTTACGGTATGCCACAAAAACGCATTGGCCTTATCATGGTGTTCCCAGCACCGTTTCTTGCTAGTCCTTCCGCGAGTTTATTTCCGGGCATGCTGGTGTGACTCGGGATCCATCTGAGTGAAAGTTTGTTTCGTCTTCATAGAAACTTCAGTTTATCTCGGGTTTCCCGAACCAACTTGAAGTTTATTCTAGTAAGTAGCAAGTTAACAGGTTATTGTAGACCGGTAACACGTACACGTTTCAATTTCATTGAATCTATGAATATCCTATACTATCATATAGCTTTATAATGACGAATTATAACACTTGCCAGATTAAGAAAACGATCAAAGGAAATGTGAAAGATTTATATATTCTTTCTTTTATATTGGGCCACACAGTGTATTTAAGACTCTTTCATTCAGAATAAGTTTTAAAGCAACTTTCTCATATCCAACGAAAAAATTCTCTTGATTTTTATTGAAGTCATTTAGATATAGATTTAGCAAAGAGTTTAAAATCAATTTGAAATCCAATGTTGATGTTTTTGAGGTTTCGAGATCAGGAGGAGAAATCGCCGCGTCACATGCTCGCCGAGTAAGACGCACTAGCACTAGCAAGAAGAAGAATGATCTTCCCAGGCAGGCATAGACTCGCGATGCCTGGTACTGTAGAGCTCTAAGCTAGATACAGCGATTTATAGACTTCTTCTTCTTCTTAACTGCCCATAACAACTCTTTATCTGGTTACGGTCTATTGAAAATACAATCTTTCATTGGAATTGTGTTTTTACGTGTTGGGTCGCAAACCCTACGCACACCCCTTTTAAGGCCTGGGGGTGGCTCTACTGGTCTCAAAAGAACAAAGTGTCATTCTTAGTTGCCTTATACGACAAGCTTTGACCAGCTGAGGTGCTATTCTCTAGCCCGCTTACCCCACGGGGGTATAGACTAGGAATAAAAATCAGTTAACGTTTTTCTTAAATATCACTATCAACGTTTAGTATAACCTTTCGCTTTACCGGATTATACGCATAGTGAAATCGCTTTAAGAATCGCGTTGGCAATGTATCTGAGTATACATATCTCCTGGTTGCTCGCATTTCTGAAACTGTCCAAAATGATAATTTATGTTCGTAGCATAAACCCAGTTAGCCTTAAGTTACTGCCAGAAGTATGTTATTTTAATGTTTGTACATAATTTGCTTAAACTCAGGCGGTCTACTCCAACGCGCTATAAGGGACAGTAAGAAAACTGTCATACTTTCTGCACTCTATCCCTCCTCAGATATAGTGTCAAGATACTGTTTTAAAAAAAAATGACCCGAAAACCCTTTGGAATCATTGTAACAGAATAAGAAGGGTTTCTACCTTATACTTTCAGTAAGTAAATCTTTAGATTTTTTGTCACAAAATTTTGTCAGAGCAATTGAAATGTCACCTATTAAGTTTTATTTTAACTTCCGGTTTGCAATTCCGCTATCTCGACCCATTCGTTATTCTTTATGATGGAACGATTAATCTAAACTAAAATTAGAAACTGGCTTCAAAGGGAACTGAGTTTTACTGCGCACTAACAGAGGCATATCCAGTCACATCTGTCAACTAAAGGAACTTGCATAAAAAACTATTGCATACTTATTGGTCATTGTAAGACATTTCTTTGCAACTAAAAAACTGCTTTATATGCATCAGATAATGAGCCATAAGCCATATAATTTTTCTGACATTTATTATTACTTATAATATGAACAGACTCATACATATTATATGTGATTCCAAGAAAAGGTAGCAACAAATACAAACAGCATCCCAGTCAATGAAGTGATTTGTTGTTGGCCAAAAGCAATGCTTCGGACAGGTCAAAGAGATTATGATTGTTGAAAAGCGCCTACATACGGCATACACAGAAGCAACAAGTAACAAGCTTTCCAGGTAGTTGTTGTTCTTTTTATTGTTGTTGTTGCCGCTGCTACTGCTGCTGCCACATCAAACGAGTGCGCAAAACGAAGCGAAAAAACGACACACGACTATAATGTAGACGCTGACTCCGACGCTGCACAGTGGGCAAAATGGCCGCTTAAAATCATAAAACTCTTATTAAGACTTATTTAAGATGAAGACACATACTTACAGAAAGTTTTAGCAAGATCGATGAACTACAGTTTCCATACTGTGAAATCCATCAAAAAAGCTTATGATCGACGGATTTATGAAGAAACCCTGTACGTGTTCGGGGATGTGTGCATGTTGTGATTTTTCAGCATGCCAGATATCTTTTTATATAGAATTTCAATACAAAAGCAATTCATCAATGTGCCAGAAATATCTTTGAGAGATATTTTACTGGTAAATCTAACAAGGAAGCACGATTTTTTTGAAGAAAATACCTTAGGCGAAACCGTCTAAGAATTTCTGGCACACTTCTGTTTAGTAAAATTTTATATTAAAAAAGTAAATTATTATTATTACGCAAAATTATTTTTAATTTGTTGAGAAATTATGAATTTCTTTAACATTTAACTAGCTTAAATCTTATCATTACAAACTAGCTTTATAGCTCATAAGAAAACAGACAAATAAAAATTAGAGTCTTTTAGTAAAGCATATTTAGTAAATGAGCTTTGGCATTTTTTTTTAGTTTTGTGAACATTTTTGAAAAAAAAAGAAATCTCATCGAAAGTTCCAAAACGCATGTAAACTAATTTCCTGTACCAAGGCTATTGATTCGGCAGCGAGGCTTCAGCCACTGTGAAGACTGGACTTGCCGATTGCGAAGTTCCTCGTATCATTCGTTTTTTTACTGCAACAAATAAAAAAGCTACTAAAAGAGACGGTTTATTCGGCCGAATGAAGTGGATTCATTATAATACTTTCGAAATGACAATACTAAACCGCGCAAATCTGTCGCGTGGGAACGGAGTAACGTATCGACTTGAATCGATAAACTTGGACTTTTCCGGGAAAATGCGCAACTTTTGGTAAAATTGTTTTTGCTCTAACTCGTATAGTCTCTGAGAAATAGAGACCAACACCTGCTGACGGACAGACAAACAAACAGACAGACGAACAAGGCTATATCGACTCGACGAAGGTGTTCTCGTAATCACGGTACCCTATGAGTACAGTACAGTACACAGTAGTGAGCTGTAGTGACAACTACAAAAACTAAAGGAGAAAAGTAATGAAGGAAAAAGTTAACAAGTAATGTTCTTCTGATCTACAACAACACACGCCGGGATGTTTTTAAAACCAAGTGATCTACGTGTTTCAGATTCACAAACGAGATTAATTTGAAAGCAGTTGAAGTCGAAGACAGGTGAGACACAATGACATGACACTGGATTTACCAAGGTACCACCAATTTATTGAGAAACAAGGCGCAATAGTTTAAAAAGCAACATACACAGTGAAATAAACCTCGCTAGTTGGGCGCTTTTGCCCACTGTGTGCCGCAGCCGGCGCGACGCTGATGCCAACGCCGACGCAGCTGGCATTGGTCTGCTTTATTAAGGTACCGGTCGTGATTTTTGTTGTCGTCAATATTTGTAGTTGTTGTCGCGACAGCAGCGCGCTTTGGATAATAAAACCGGCAACGCGCACTCAAGCAGCGAGTTAATTTGCAAATGCCGCTCGCACGTTGCGGTACTTAGTAAAAAACCAAAACAAACCCAACGGTAAACCAGAAAGCGCCGTAACTGCTCCAACATACGACATAGAACGCGTGTGCGTGCTCTTCCGTGCTCTTCCGTGCCAAAGTGTCCAGACGACTCACTAAGCCAAAACAAACGCCAACGGCAGCAGCGAGTACAACGCATCGCCTTCGTCATCGTCATCGGCATTGCCATCGCCATTGCCATCGCCATCGCCAGCAACATCGAGCCAGACATCGGCATCTCGGCATTTGTGTTCAACAGTCTACGTCTCGTATCGTAACCAGTAAGTCATTTTTCGAAAACGTTCCGGCGCGCAACGCAACTCGCTTTCAAATTTTTGTATATTGTTTAAAAAGTATCTGGAAAATTGCGTCGACGAATTGTCGCTTAGTATTAATTTGTTTTGAAATTTTGTATACGCGTGTTTTTGTTTGTGTTTCGTTAACACATGAAATATCAATCAAGTTTGTGCAAAAATCATAATTTTTGAAAAATCCTATGAAAATTTGCGCCTGTGTTTATGTGTATTGTAATAATATTTGCTTTGGCTCAAAGTGAAAACTAGCGCCAGTCAATTGTACAAAAAAAAAAAAAAAAAAAAAAATAAATAAAAAAAAGTAAGCTCCAAAATATAATTTATGCATATTCATGCTATATTCATGATCTATCTATCATATATGGTCATAGTTATTGGAACGGGATTTTTGTATTGTGTCTTAACAAAATTTCATTTAATTTGCATAAAATGTAAGCTCATGCTTGATTTTTTTTTAACTATATAGTATAGAATATCATCTACTTTGTGTATACAAAAATGAAATATGAAAACATATATTTTCAAACAAAAATAAACAATTGTTATATTTATACATTTTATGTGCCAATTTATAAACAATGCTAAGCAAATTTATTACTCTACGCTTCAATACCCTTAATACAAATTTTTTAATTCAACACATTAAAATGCTTAATCCAACAACTAATAGTTCATAAATTAGTGCTTAAATTTTCATTGGCGCTTAATTCATTTCGTAAAAAGCCAAAAATTAGTCTAATAAATTTTGTTTAAGCAATTTTTTCAATTTGCTCTTTTGAAACGTGCAAGAAAGTTTCAATTTTAAAGAAATCTTTGCGGGCATTTTGTAAAAATTGTTCAATAAGTTTTATAATTTAATATCAAACAGTTTTATAACTAAACAATTAATAGTTCTTAAATTGCGGATTAAATTTCATGCATTCTTCACTTGAATCTTATCTTTGTTTGCCATTTCCTGTTGGAAAAACCTAAGGAAAATTCCGTTTACCAAATTCCTAATTGTTTCTATAGTAGATAAAACTTAAAAGAGTATCTATTTAAAGTCTAGCAATTCATTACGAGCCAAAAATAATACAATTTGAAAATGTTTTTCATTTAACACATGATTTTGTACAAAGTAATAAGTAAGTTTCATGTTTTACAAGAACTTGCATTTTTAAATTGGAAAAACTGTAAAAATAAAATAATGGTTCGTAAATAAGTGCCTTATACTTTTTGGCTTTGTCAAATTTTATTGGTCATTAATTTGTTTAAGAAAAAGAAATTTATGTGCACCTCGAAAAGCGAAAAATGTTTTTTTATCTATTATTTATTATGGTCAACGGCGCTTTTGTTGCATTGGAAATTTGGGTGTTTTAAGCAATACAAAAAACAATCGATTTTAGTGAGCATTTTATATTTTTTTTCACGTTTTTGTAATTTTTTTTTAATATTACACTATGCTACAAATTTGACCTCATTGAAAGGCTAAAGCATACATTTTGCGGTAAGTTTGGTGTCGTTAGTTTCAAATCCAGAAACCGTTTGGGATTTTCGATCACAGTTTTCGAAATATCACTATTTCAAAATTCAAATTTAAGTTAGAGTTTTAACATGTCAAATTTCATATTACTTGGGAACCTCTAAATTCTAACTTAAATGAACCCTTTCAGGACCGCTGTTGCCTTCCAATCCCCACAAAAAAACAGTTACGTTTTTTTTTTTTTGACTTTCTTTTGATTGGAGCCCCCTATTATTATTAAATGTGCGACCATAAATATTCTCTCCATCCACTTTAATTCTGTCCTGAAAGTGTTAAATTTATTTAAGTGCCGGTTCAATATTTCTCAGATAGTTTCGGTCCATCTTATCTCGGTAGTAAGGTTTCCTGAGTAACAAAAACTTGATGACTTTGATGACGCAACTCTCGAATTTTTTTTAAATATCGGTTAATCAAAAACGGATTCCAGTTTCGAAATCAGTGACCCCAAATTTAGCGGAAAATGTATGTTTTAGATATAGGTTGTTTTTTTTTTGGTGCATAGTGTTATCAAACATCTTAGTATTCTTTTAGCTCAATACATTTAGTTCATCGATTTTCCAAGTTTTGTGTATTCCTCCTCAAGGAATGATGTCCCCTTTATTCGACTCTATTTCAGGTAATAGTAGAGCTAGAAAACATTAGATGGCACTATCGATGTTTTTTCGATAGTTTTTTTAATAAGCTTTCTTCTGGTACAAAATGTCTTTAAATTAATAGCCGTATTACAAATTTTGACCAAATGTAAACGTATAATAAGGGTTTCTTAATAGGTGGCCACAAAGCGGAACAGTGTTTTCCTTATGATGAAAATACTGTATTTTTAAATACGTCAAAGGATTGATATTAAGTAGCCATCACTTATAAACATAGCATTCAATCCTTTCGATTTCCTTCCGATATGCGAGCTACGCCAACATGAAAAATGAATGACATGATGAATAAATATAAACTTGCGGTTCCTTGCTTTTAAGAGATGATTTTCTACTATGAGATACAAAAACTTGGATCTAGCTCTTTTTGAAAAGCATGGACTTATGGCAACCTCAAATACGGTACCTAAAGAGGGCAGGAAATGTATTCGATTTCTGAAAAAAATGGCGTCAAAAGTAGCGGATACCAATATAATGTTTAGTCAGAACCATAGTATAATAATAACAAGGTAAGATTATTTTAGCGACTTGATTGCCAAAATGCAGCAGACTGAAAGATTGTTACACAAAGTTTGGCAAAAGTAGGTGGGTGACAGAGTAATTTTACCTCTTTATTATTATACTATGGTCGGAACTTTAAAAAGCTTAATGAAAAACTTAAGACCAACTTTAGTCACAAAAATGAGTACTTTAAATGATCTTTGAAAACTAATTGTTCTATTATCTTAATATAAAACTTTGATAGCATTGATTTACTTTAAAAATATCTAAAATATCGATGTTTGCGAAAATCGATTATTTTTCAAATCTAGGTCTGTACGATGGAATGATAATAGAACGGACAGACAAATCTACTGCTCTTACAAAGTTTGCGTGCTTATGTTTCATTCTGCTGCGTACGTCAATGAGGAAGGTTGTGTTCGCGCATGTTATTGCCTTGTAAAGCAACACATGAAAAATTTTCCTGTGCATGTACATGTATTGCTTGATGTTTGCAACTGTATTTGAGTGTGATTTAACACTTTGTGCATGAATCTTTGTCTTTTCAGCTATGAGAGTGATATGCGGCTCTCGCTCTTTTAGACTGTCAAAACATTTAAGCAAGCACGACGGCAGATTAAATTTTCCTTATTATAATTATTCCACGATCTCTGCACAGAGAGAAAAAAGTAAGGAATGCAAGTACAAAAAAAGGAACCTTTTAGTGCACTGCCGTCCTTTTGGCTTGAATGCCCTAGAAATTAAGCAAAACTTTACTTGAAAGAAGAGGAAGAGACATTGCTAGCAGCATTGAAGGACAACCATGCACGTTGCGGCAATCGATCTTAACCCTAGAACGTCATCCTTTGTCAAAATGACTACGCGTGCCGTAAGACGTTAGTGCACACAAAATAAAGGATGTCGTTCCAGGGTTAAGGTTGGGATTTTGAAACTTAATCGCTGAGACACGCCATACAGTTACAATTACGGCGGAGTGCTTTCTTTCTCTCAATTGTTGATTTTTTTTCTCTTTTGCAAATACCAACTTGAGTACAAGTACTCTTTAGATTTTTATAATTGATTTAAGTACATTTTGTGATTAAGTTGCACACATTTCAAGTATTTTCAGACCTTTTCGTACTCACAAATTTACGTTCGCTTATTGAGAACGTCGTTTTTAGCTCTAGAGCTAATTTGGAAAATCGCAAATAGTATTTAGTACGTAGTCATCATATCTTTCTAAAATCAGTTAAATTTTTGAGCCAAAAATACCATTACATGCATTCAAAAAAAAACGTATATTTTCATCAATTTAATGATCATTTGTATGATCGAACATTTGCGCAAAATGCGGCTATTTGCTTAAAGGGTACTGAAAAAAATGACGTAAATTTGCATTAATTGGCTAAGTATATCGAATAAGGCTGCAGAGTTTAGCTCCTCATTCAGCTTATACTCAGTTAATGAATTAGAACATTAAAAAGAGATCAGTTGGAAAAGCATTATTTGCATCAGTTAACATAAATAAAAAGGGACATTGAGCCGGCACAAAACATCTTTATAAGAAGAAGAAGAAGATCATGTAGCTAATTCCATACATTATAGCAGGAAAAGTTTATAAAAAGCGGAAGAGTATCTAATTCAATGTAACGAATAAACATGCATAAATTTGCATTGTAAAGGAAAAGTTAGATATAAAGTTGCGTAACTAAAATGGTAATTTGCGTAAAAAAAGGGTTAAATGCAGAAATTTGCATATTGCTATTATTTGACATTTAGCTTAATAGTGACACAAATTTGCTTTAAAAAAAAGGTTATTTGCATAGTCTATTACTGTTATGTGCTTTAGTATGAACTTTTTACTGTCAAAATAGACAAATTTAGTTTCATAAAAACGATGCGATAGCTTAATAAATAGGAAAACGCTTTAAATAAACAAATTCATAAATTTTATTTAAACACATCGAAAAACGATAGATGGCTTAATTTCTCTTCTCTTTTGTTTATATAAAGTTTTCATTTTGAATATCCAAATAGGAAAACATTATATTAATGCGATTCCTTGTTTTCCAATACAATAATGTAAACATGAAACATCTCTTGTTGCCCAAATATTTATATGTATACTTTTTATAGCCAATCGTGAATATCATAATGATATATATAATTTTATAAAGAGATTGAGAGATTTGTTAGATGAGAAGTGACAAAATTTGTTGTTGTATTATCCGTAGAATCAAAATATCTATAGATATGCAATTTACTTTGTACCAAACCTGAAAGATTTCTATAAAGCCCGCGGACGCTATTAACAAATTAGCAGGGAAATACTTATAAACATATATGCGAAATTGTATTCCAAAGAGTGCTAAATGTCTCAGTCTATATTCGTATAGCAGTTTACGATATCATGCAATTAAAAGAAATTAGTTACGGAGCATTAACACATACAGATTGTAAGGTAACAGTCTGGTTTTGAAATATTTTAAGGTATGTTTCAGATAACTATATTACAATGACTGTCCCGTTCTTGAGCATTAATATTCTAGTTTTTTTGCGAAATTGAGGAGCACCTGGAGAAGGAAAATTATGCAGGTGGATTCGACGCATGCTCTCTGACAGACGTCTCACTGCTGGGATTGGTGATATAGGCAAGGTCACAGTGAAGGTAGAACGAGGATGCCCCCAAGGGGGAGTCCTGTCTCCTCTTTTCTGGCGCTCAGTTGTAGACCAGCGCCTGTAGGAGATTCGAAATACAATATATATACATATATATATACAATAAAGTTTGCACCACAATGCAGGCTATATTGCACATAATTGACTCAGCAATACACAAAGTCTCACCGTATATCCGAGTAATACTACTACCCTGCTCTGTTTACTCGGAAGCGTAGAATGGATGGATTGATCTTTCCAATGTTAAAAAGTTTGACTCTGGCTCTGGCCAGCGATGTGAAGTAACTCGGGGGGCCCTTGATACTAAGCTGACCAGGAAAGTGCACAATGAAGAGAAGACCGGACGTGCTTTCAGAGCCTTTTAGCAGTGCATACGGACTTTAAGTAAAACCTGGGGCTTAACACCGACCTTTGTTTACTCGTTGTACATAGCTCTAATCAAACCCGTAGTATCATACGCCTCAGTGGTTTAGTGGAAGAGAACAATTTTTCAATCCAGCGTCACTCTTCTTACTAGACTGCAAAGACATGCCTGCTTAGGGATTACCTGCGCTATGAGCACCACCTCAAGTGATGCCCTTAACGCACTGTTAAATCTAACCCCTTCTGCCTGTTTGTAGGACAAGAGGCTATGAAAGCGGGTATCCGACTAAACAACAACGGAGTCGGGACAAACGTACTCGGATATGAACACACACTAATAGCCAGAGTGCCCGCTTTTCTCGATACCTGCTGATAATGTTGTACCAAATGTGAAGATTGGCCGCCTATACAATGTGTTTCCGCCAAGAGTGTCCTGCAGCAATCCAGGCTCTTACTAAGGGGAAACAGTCATGCCCAAAACGAAAGATGAGACTGGTGCTGCTTGGTAACTGATAAAAACTCTAGCTACTCATTACCGTCCTTTTTTCAAACTGGAGCTGGATCCATAAGAGACAGTTGAGTGGGGTAACTGTAGGGATCTGTATTGACAATGCGTCCCTGGAGAATCTTCGCCAAACGTAGATCATAGGCAGCGAATGTAAGACCAGACTTAACATGCGCTGGTGTCAGGGAACAATCATCATTAGGGTCGTCCCACATTGGGGCAATCGGTTGAGAATTTAGTACTGACCCAATGACTATAAACGTTGTTTGCAAGTCCTCAAACTTCAGATTAGCTTCAGCCATGTACATTAATGATGATGTCTTCACGGCTGCTGTCCACCGGAATGCGGTTCCCAAGGTAGTAAAAATTGAACCCAAAGAAAAAGTCATTGCTTGCCAAGACATAAAAGAAAGACGTTACTCAATGCACTGATATTAAATCATTATGACTAGCTTTTGATGCGAAGTAAAGGAATATGTATGCAAATGCAGAACTTTGGAAAAGTCAATAAAATGTACAAAAAAAAGGTTATTTGTGATTTGACAATTCCACAATTCATACGTTCAGATTTCAGCTTGAGTCCTAACTTCACAACTTTAGAATCATCTTTGCAACTTTGGTCTCAACTTTAAAACTTTAGTATAGATTATAACTTATGCAAATTTACAGACTAAAACAAACTCTCCGCTGCTTCACTCCTTTCTCTTACTGCCTTGAATGGTTATAATAGCTTATAACTTTACATGTACATCTTCTTATATTCTGTCTCTTCTTTTCTTTTACAGAACGTTACGAAGCTGTTATCAAAAAAATTTCGATGATTGGCTCAAACGCTCAAAAAGTGCAACCAAAAAGTGCGCAAGGAAATTTTGATAACTTTCCGTTATAACGAATACCTCAACTTCGTCAAAGCACAACCACTTAGCAATTAAACCAACAGCAACTACACCAAAGTCAAGGCTATACAAAATTTACAAATTGTCTAGTTTATACCAAAAAATAATATGATAGTGGATAAGTCGGATAATATGGGCGAACAGGCTTGGACCAAGCTGCTGGATGACAAGGAGAGCAGCGGTGCAAGCGGCAAAGGGGCTGTGATTGTCAAAATGGCAGATAATAACGAAAATAGTCGCACTTCTAGTGATAGTAAAATGAATGCAACGGATTGCTCAAAGGAGACAACACCGCTGAATGTTGAACAATTAACAGCGCAGGTTGCGGGAGTTGGCAACCCTAGCGCTGTAATGGATAGCTATAATCGTAGTGCCACCGTTGGCTCGGGTATGAACAGTGCGGGCGGTGAGTCCAGTAATAGTGGAACATTGCTGTCGCGTAAGGAATCCTTTCTGGGATCATTCCATAGACAAATAAGAAGGTCTATTAAAGCAGTTAGTGAATCGCCGGGACCAATTACAAGGTAAGCGAATAGTGACAATTATAATCAAAATAAATGTTAAACTAAGAGTTCTAAGCTAATGGGGTGTTTGTGGTGTAACGTTAACTCCTTAAATTGTGGTAGCCATGAATCTGACGCCACCAATGCAATATGTAAAGTACCTTCAAACAAAAATTTTAACTCGAAATAGAAAGATAATAAACTGAAATTCACCATAATAATAAACTGAAAAAGAACAGGGCTTCAAAACTGCCTATCCGGCATTTTCTTTTCAAGGTTGACCCATATCGTCTAGGCTCAATAAAATATCTGCCAAAATAACACTAGGCAACAAACTCGACTTTAATTTAAGGCCCCTGGAAAAAACATACCTTTTTCGGTTAACTTCGTGCCGCTGATTTCGAGCCCAGCACAATTTTCGAATTATCAATATTTCAAAACAAAGCCACATTTCGAAAGTTGCGATGTCAGTTTGACATATTTTCTCGGAACTTAATTTCGCGATAAATGTGAATGTCAATAACGCTCTGGTAGTTTCGGTTCACCATGACTCGATTGTGCATGAGAAGGTTTGTTTTTTTTTTAACTTTATTTGTTTTTACAATTTGCTCTGAATTCAATTGCTTATATTAAGCACGTGCGTGGACTCACAAAATGTAACTCTCTTTAATATTTGGCACTGCTATTATCATATTTTTGTTCAATCTCTCTCTCAGAGAGAGATTTGTCCGCTGCTCTTAATAAGCTGTTTTCTGCTGTTACTCTACTGTCAATCCACAGACTATTTGTGGAATTTTTCTTCTACTTAACTGGCCATAACAACCCGTTACCGGGTAACGGCCTGATGTAGAGCGCCTCTTCTCTAATTGGTAATATCAAAGGTAGCTAGTGTGCTCTTTACCTCGTCCTTCATGGCATGGCATGTCCCTTCGTCGCCTTACTTCAACAGCCACATTGAAGACCTTTCTTGTAGTAGCCAGCGGAGCTGCTGGCCGTTATTTCCTTAACCATGTTAATGGCGTCGTTGAGCTCATAGAGTTCATCGATCCATTGAAAGCGGAAGTCGTTGCCAGCGCGTAAAGGGCCAAAGATCCGACGGAGTACTTTCCGCTTAAGCACTCCAAGGGCATTTGAATCAGACCGGACCAAAAGTTTGAACTCACACTGAAAATTTTCAATTTTTAAATTTTTAAGACATTTTAAACGTTCTAATCCAATTCATTTGCATACTTGATAAATTCAACATTATTTCAACTATTCTACATGTTTTGGGTGCATATGTGATGCACGCTAAATTCTGAAAAAAATAGATGTTTGAAAGCAATCAAATTAATTTATTTTCATCGATGAACACCTTTGGCTTTTAAGACTGCTGCTTCTTCTTGTTGGCAATCTTTTAGCAATTTTTTGTAGCTTTTCGAGTTCAAGGTTATTCCAGGCATGCTGAAGACACTTCCACATCCCTTCTTTACTGCTCGTTCGCATAGGTTTCACTTGCCGGTCGAGCTCGTCCCAAAGAAGTTCAATCGTGTTGATGTCTAGTGTTTGTGGGATTCGTTGGTAGTTCTCTTTGCGCATTATTCCATATATTTTCACCAGTTTTACCAGTAGCTAAAAAAACCCTGCACCATCACAGAATCAACCATGCTTGAATGATGGTGCGTTTCATTGAGTTGTATGGTGGTCACCAACTTTTCTACGTACATATTAGCGCCACCTGTTGCCCAACAGCTCAAATTTTGATTCGTCGGTCCATAGCACGGATTTCCATTGATCGATTGTCCAATCCATGTGCTGTTGAGTAAAGAGAAGACGTTGATTGAACAAAACAGCTCTTTTCTGCACTCAAAACACAAATACTTGAAATAACGTATACGCCGCATTGTACGCTTTATGGCATGTTTAATGTGCATTTTGTGCATTTATTGCTTTCACAACATTTCTTTGTGTGCCAAGTGGCTGCATCATCTGGCCAGCACATGCGAGTCTTTCAATGCCATTTGCAGTGTTTTTCCAGCATCGCTTTTCCCTCTAAGCTTGCCTGCCATTTTATGTAAATTTTTATACCCTGTACACAAAGTGTAAAAGGGTATTATAGATTTAGACGAAAATGGTCAGGAGCAATAATCGAGTCGATATAGACATGTCCCTCTGTCCGACCTTCCGTATGAACGTCGAGATATCAGACACCATAAGAGGTAGGGGCACAAAAATTTACCATAGGATGCGCGTTTACACCGAAAAGACGAAGTTTGTCGAATCACATCGATATCCCCTTCCCCTGTGACATATTTTTGTGGTTTGCAGCAGCTCCGTTCAATCTATCATCTCAAAACTCGACAGAGGTGTGCGTCGTGTTTATGTGCCTCTATGTTTGAAAAATGATCGAAATCGGATGAATACAAATACAATTCAAAATTTGCACTGCATGTAGATATGAATACATGTGAGCTAGAAAAACAAAATTTGGCGTGGAGACTCGTGTGACCCTAATCGTTAAAGCTGTATCCTTTTTTCAATAGAACCCCCCTTCCCCACACTTCCCAATATATTGATTTGAAAATTGTCACAGATATTTCTATATGTATTTTTGATCTATGTTACAAAATTCAACGACATGGACCCAAGAATACTGGAGTAATTTCTGCCCCCACTTCCCAATAGGAAAACTTATCAATTGGAACTTCCCAAAAGGAAAATGCTTAAAGTCATATTAAACTTGTAAAAAGAGACATAAAAGAAAATACTTACGTTCCCATTTTACCGTATGCTGGATGTAGTGCTTATGGGGGAAAAAAGGGTATAGGGTATTCCACTGTCGGGCACCGTCCCGACTGTCTGCATCCAATTTTTGTATATATACAAATATATATAATAATCGAATTATGTTGTTGGCGCCTTTGTGAAACGCTTTAAGCTTTTGTGCAAACTTCAACTGCCGTTTTGTATCTATGTGTGTGTGTGTATCTATGTGTGTGTGTGTGTGTGTATATGTAACTGTAAAGTGTGCTTATCTGTTGATATGCAAATGCCACATATATACAAACTAACAAACAGCGACTTGTATGGTTTAGAATTCATTATCACTTAGTGTCTAAGTCTTTTTGTGGGGCAGTCGCAAAGCGTGCCAAAAGATAAACTCATTTTTGTTGATTGGCTTAATAGCAAAATTCAATTATTTTGATTTATTTTGATTTAAGAAAACACAAAACGCTCACCGTGGGTGGATAATTAAATTTGATTTCCGCTTGATGTGCTGGCGCTGCCATATAAATATTTGAAATTTTTTTTTTATAGGCATTTAAAATATATGCGCAAGCTAAACAGCTTAATTGGGGGGCACACTTCAAATGTATCTTAAAGATACATCTAGCTTTATGTGTAGCGCAAACAGCATGTTTGTAATCAAATCAGCAGCAACTTGAACGTCCATGACTTGAACTCTGCTTACTACGTATATACATAGCTTAATTTGCTCAGTTGTTTAGATATTAATAGAATTTGTAACTCTAGAATAGCTAGTTTAGTTTTTGTTGATAACTTCATAAGTTTTTGAGTCAACGACTTGTTTGCACCTTGACATAAATTTACATAAATGTGACAGTTAAATAAAGCCAAAAAGCTACAAATATTTCGGCACACTTGTGTCACGTGCGCGTTTTGCTTGGAATTCCATAAATAACACCAAATAATCTTAAGAATTTGCAAGAATTTTATAAGTTAATTAAAAAAAAACGTGTTAAGTGTATGGACAATGACGGCACTTTTGGTTTAAATTTAGTTCTTTGGCTTTGGGCCAAGTGTTAAGGGGCTAAATAGGATTTCCTTAAGCGCTACAGCTGCTGTTGCCAGGTATGCAAATACAACACAACAACAAACACAAACAAGAAGAGCTACTTATGGTCTATGTATACATAGCTAAACATATATATACATCTATATATATATATATATATATGTGTAAATGTCATTTGCCAACTTAACTCAAGGCTAAAAATAAACGCCAAAGTTGGCTTATACATTTCGCTATTACGCGTTAATTATTTGGCCTATTTGTATACCTATTTATGCCTATTTACTTATATCTTATATTTACTGACGGCACACTTTCTTTAGAAATCAGCGATCGTCTACTGGAGTTTGTTTGCTTGTCTCAACGTTGGCTGGCGTCCCACGGAGCGTATGATTAATATGTTATTGATTTTTTGTTTTTTTTATTGATAGTATCTACTGCGATTGGCAATTGAAATGGCAAACACATTGTTTAAGTCGAGAGCATAGCGCGTCAATTTGATATTTTTATATATGATTGATCACGTTTCTGGGAAAATAACGTTGAGAATATATTATTATTAAATGCCAAATAACATTGTTGCATTCAATGTTGAGAGTGTTAAGCTAATCAGCGGGCTAGCATAGGGAATCACAGAAACTGACTTTTTGAAAACAAAGTTGTTTATATGGTTAGCTGTTTAAGAGATTACCCGTGTTGTAAGCGGGTTAGAGGATACCACCTCAGCAGGTCAAAGCTTGTCGTATGTGGCGACTATCAATGACACTGGGTTTTTCCAGTAGAGCCACTCCTCACCCTAAATGGTTGTGCGTAGGGCTAGCGCCCCATCACTTAAAGTCCCAACTGCACTTAAAAAATGTAAAAAAGCATCCTCGGACCCCCCCCGCAAACGTGTTAAGGACGATGATTTGACAATAAGGGTATGCACCTGGAATGTCCGGACCCTCAATTGGGATGGTGCCTCTGCCCTGCTGACGTATGCTCTCAGGATGTGCAAGGCAGACATAACAGCCTTCCAGGAGATGCGCTGAAGAGGGCAAGGACGATGCGACTCAAGATACGTTCTACGATAGACTGGAGTCTGTCTATGACCGCTGCCCTTTACCGCTTTAATGGAAAAGTTGAAAGAGGGCGCATCTTTGGTCCTGCTGTCTGACAATTCAGCTATCAGGAGACCACCAACGGTTTCAGGATAATTCACTTCGCAGCAGCGCGAAATATGGTAGTTTGTAGTACCAGATTTTAGCATCCCGATATCTACAAGGACACATGGCTGTTCCCTGATCAAACTACACACAATCAGATTGATCATGTTGTGATTGATGGGTGGCATGCAACCAGTGTGCTTGCAGTTCGGACGTTCAGAGGGGTCAACTCTGACCATTACCTTGTTGCAGCCAAGGTTCGCATGCTGCTAAGCAAAGCTAAGAGCGTACGATCCAGCGCGAAGCGAAAGCTGGACATCACAAAGCTGCAATCACAGCAGACTGCCGAAGCCTTTTCCGCTTAACTCTCTGAGCAACTCACTCAACCTCCCTCAGAATCTGATAGCGCGGAAGGACTTTGGAAACATATTACTACCACGGAGAACGTCCTTGGTTTCCAACGCCCACTGCCGAGGAACCAATGGAAAAGGAGTATCGCGAAGCCACTGCTTATGAATAAAGAAGCTCCTGCGAGAAAGGTCCTCAACGCGATTGTCGAAGGGAGGCGAAGAAAGAGCAGATCATGTCTCCGTTGGAAGGACAGGGAGAGAGTATACTAGTTAACTTTAGTTTCCCCAATTGGAGAGAGGCGGGAAATTAGAGCGTTATAGGCATATACTAACTGTCTAGTTAGTGTGCTGGTGAAGGCGTTGTGGCGTCAAAAGGAGTGTTCGATGCTGTATAGAGCGGCCATCCATAGACGCAACACCATGCTAATACGGAGGACATAATGCCCAGATAAGGCGGTCCAAGAGACAGACCTTTTTGTTGGTCTACTGTGCGCAAACGGATTAGGTGCTTGAGCCCAGGATCCCTGCTATCAGTAATAGAATCTGTGTCTATTGTTATGATTATTTCAAAAAATTTGAAATTTCTAGAGTTGCAAATTCTTGCTGACTCATGTCTCATGTTACTCGGGACAATGTATACTTAAAAAGGTAACATCGTTGTGGAGCGACCCTTCTTAACATTTTGTGAGAGTCTAAAATAACGAAAGAGAGAGGCTCAAGAGTATCTCGTTGCTGAAAAAACTCATTGAAATTCGCAAGAGAATGAAAAGTAACGTCGCAGCGATGACAGTAACTTTATAAGTATACATTGACTCGGGAACCTAACTACCGATTGAAATGAACTGCAACTCGAATTGAAGGTAATTAAATGTCGGTCTACTGTGTTTCAGATGGATTTGGTCTATTTTGATGCAATTTCGCCTTACAAAAAGAGTTTGTGAGATCGTTTTATATGGGGCGCTACGATATATGTTTTCGTAAAATCCTAAGTTATAGCTTTGATTGCCAAAAGATTCTGATATAGTCATGTTACATGGCCACTGAGAAAATGTTTATATACATGTACATATCGGTTCTGCTGAGTTGCCGCAGCGTCGCGACGCGGCAAATCTTTAATTGAATGTGAGAACTGTACAAATAGAGAACTTTTCGCTTCCGACACATAAATACTATTGCGGCGACTTAAATTCTGGCAACTTTTGTACTGCAGCTGCCGATTTCTAATGTAGAGGCATTGGCCTGTGGAGGTATAGAAAAGAAAGAGTCAAAAAACGTTCAGATTCACGACCTAAATTTAGCGCGGGGCGTCATCAGTTATCTTAAACCAACCAATATTCGAAGTAGTATATGATTGACATTTCATTTCAATGTCCAACAACACACAACAAAAAACCATTGCCAGCCATCATGTGATTATGTTTGTGTTTGCTCAGACCGATAACTGCAAATCAACTATCAGCAAAAGCACAAAAGCCGGCTATAAATTTTGAATGCAATGAACGTAAGATATAAAATTTGATTGGCATTCTTTTTTTTTTTGATGTGTTTAATCAATTGGGATTACAGAAATATTTCAATTATTATTTTGTGACTTTTTTCCACTCAAAGTGTGCTCGCTTTGTCTAAGCGCAGCCAAGCTTGATTTAATGTTCGAAAGTTGAGTTTTTAACGCTAATGAAATGATCTGTCATAAAATTAAACGCGCTAATTGGCAAAAAAAAAACAAAGTTGAAACCTTTATAAACGGGTTAAAGTAGCAAGTGGCAGCAATTGTATAAATTTGCAGCTTAATTATGGTGGCTGGCAAGCCTTCGTAAGAGCTTATAATATATGAAAATAAAATATTACGTATACGCAACGTATGCCACGACTTAAATGCACTGGCCATAAAGTTGCTGGCATGTGCATTAAAACTTAATTGCTGTGATTTAAACGCAAGAATGTTTTCACTTTACTTTCGCAAACTTCCTGCAAGTCGTAATAACCCAAAAACCAAAAATGTGATAGAGTCGAGAGGCGCACGACAGTGGAATACCCTACCTTACACATAGTTCATAATTTGAAAGTTCTATAAGAAAAGTCGATGGTTATTCGGAGGAAGTTCAACAATATTACGCTTATTAAGTTAACACGAGTCAGCACACCAAATTTGGTATAAACAGAAATACAGTTGTATTTTGAAGTATTTGACGGGAGCAAATATCCGTACAACTCGCATATCGTTACTCGAGTTGATGCTGCTCATTTTGGTGTAAGCACGCTTATGATCTGCCACGCCACATTCCGCATGTTACATACATTGTCTTCTTCTTAACTGACCATAACAACCCGTTACCGGGTTGGGTCCCAAACTCTACGCACAACCCTTTTAAGGCGTGGGGTGGCTCTACTGGTCTCGAAAGGAACCAGTGTCATTAAAAGTCGCCTCATACGACAAGCTTTGACCTGCCGAGGTGGTGCTCTCAAAACCACTCACCCCACAAGGGGGAACATATATACATTGTGCAGATCTTTAATACCCTTGTGATTATGGGATAGAGTGTATAAAGAGAGAAAAAACAACTGTGGATACTGATGCCATAAGCGTTATTTAGTGCTGCTTAAAACTCTGTGACATTCGCGAATAACAACTCGCTTCGTTTGCTTTTGTTGCGCTTCGTTTTGTTTTGATTTGCTTTGTTTTGCTTTTGTTTAAACAACAACAACAGCAAGCAAGAATGTGTACAACAAATTATCAGCTGTTGTATTTTATTTTATATTTGTGTTGCTCATTTTTTGTTTTTGTCACCGAACTAAGACGCACAGTGGATCCAACTGACTTCTTTTTCGACGAAAATCATAACTTTTGAGCAATTAAACATATTTTCTAAAATTTAAAATGCATGCAACAGAGAAATCCTTAAGCTTCTGCGATGCACTGCAGCTTCAAAAAACGGTAGTAAAGTTCGATGTTATAAACACCAAAAGTCTTAACCTTGCACCTATAAAATATGCTGGCAAGATGTTTGCAGTCTATTTTGATCTTAGTGTACACACGTTCGACGAGGACGATTTGTTGAAAAATAAGCACAATTTAGAACATGGAATTTTTGCATGACATGCAAGGATAAGACATTTGCTGCATATAATACAACCCGATATCGATTAACGCCTGATGTAAATACAATCTTTGATTGAAATTGTGATTTTACGTGGTGGGTACGCACAACCCTTTTAAGGCCTAAAGAACCCAATGTAATTGTTAGTCGCCTCATCCGACAAGCTTTGACCTGCTGAGGTGGTATTCTCTAACCCGCTCACCGCACGGGTGATATCGAACTTTACAAACGTTTTTTGAAGCTCCCTCTATGCACAGCTTATTTAACGCAGTCTATCGCAGACGCTTAAGGTATTCTTTAAAGTTATGATTTTCGCCGAAAAAGAAGTCAGTTGGTTCCACTGTGCGACGTTAACAATCTGTAAGCACATTTTTCTTGGCGTATATTAGCCGGGCGCACAGTCAATCTCTCAGTTAAGTTGTTGGCATTTGTGTTTAGCAACATGTTGCCGTCTGGCTGTAGTGTTTGTTGTTTTTGTTGTTGTTGCTGTTGTTGTTGTTACCTATCGCCTCATTCACTTCGAACTTAAAATAAAAAGCAGGCTAGCTGTCAACCAAGCATTTCAGTTTGTATTCAGCCGTCTTTGCTGAAAGATACAAATAACGGCGAGTCGCAGCCGCGTGTAGCACGAACTCTATTTGGGGTTGCACACACGCACACAGACGCACGTGCTCTTCACGCTCTTAAGTTTACTTAACGCTCTTAAGTTCGTTGCCACGCGATCAGTTCAACTCGCTCTTCGTCTGTTATTTAAACGCATTTTTATGCAACACGCGTTGCAGTTGCAGAAGCGCCGCCGCTGCAACAACTATAAGCAAGCAGAGTGCCGCGAATTTTATTTATTTTTTTGAAATTTGAAATCAAGACACATTCTACGCATTGAGTTCAAAAATAACTGTATTGTGCTATATATTTTTTGTTTGTTTTTACATTTTAAATTGCTGCTACAATTTTGTCGGCAAACAGTTTTATCGCTAAAATAATGCGTGTTTTTGTTTATTTTAAAATCAAAACAATATTCGCTTTTCCAACCACTAAAAGAACGCATTTCTGACAGAGTACGCAAATTACTCATTTGTCAAGTTGGAATATAAGCAAAACACACACACGCGCACACTCACACACACACACACACACACGCACACGCACATAAAAGCAATAATATTTAAATAAAAAAAAATAACAACAAATAAAAAGCCGCAAGTTCATTTGCTCGCTCACTTTCACGCGTCAACGTCACAACACTCTAAGCGCGGCTCTCCGTGTGACAGACAGTATTAAAAAGTGCTCAAATCTATTGTTTCTCAAACATTAATTTTAATTATTATAATTGTATAATTTATTTTGTGCTGTGCTGTGCTTTGTGTCGCATCGTCGCGTCGCGTCACGTCACGTCACGTCACGTCACGTCACACTGTCAAGGTTGTAAGAGCAGCAGCAAAAAGCAGAGCAGCAGCCGCAAAGAGAGTCGCTCGCTGTTGCCGAGCGTTTCGTTTAGTTGCTGCCGCCGCGTGTTAACAACAACAATAACATCAACAAACAAATACAAACAATACATCAAGTAAAGTGCCTTGGCAGTCAGTGTTGTATAGCCGTATATATAGCGAAAACTTTTGTCATTCAAAGTGATCACATCTAGTTGTATAGTTAACTTTTTTTACTAAAGTTAACTCGTCGAAGCAGCGCACAACAAAAGTTTCACAATTTGCTCGCAATTCCTTTTGAGCAACATGAAGCGTCTGATGACCTGGGAGCGGGATCTTGTCGATGCCATGTATGAGTAAGTCAAAAGCAAACAAACATGCACACTCCACTTATGTATACAGTCAAACCTGCTTAAGTTGGCCACCTCCTTAAGTTGGACACTTTTAAGCGAAACCAAAATATATTCGTACAAAAACACAAAATTTGTTACCTGCCTAACTTGCACCTGCATATCATGTAAGTTGGCCACTTTTGGAGCCATTTTTTTAATTTTGTTGCTGGAAAAGTTGGCCAACTTAAAACCACAGCAATGTTATGTATGTAAAATACGAAGGCTACATTTTCAAATAATAAAAATAAACCAAATCAATGGCAAAATTTACAACTGAACGAAATTGGTCGCAGTAAACTCGTTTCTTATAGAAAATTGAATGAAATCCTTCGCAGTGGAACAATGTTGAAAATCAAAAGAAAGAAAGTCAAAAGCGTATAAAAACAAATTTAAAAAAGTTACAGAGTTAAAAAGTAACATTAGAGGTCAAGTGCAATTTTAAATTTAAAAGAATGTACAATACAACTTTAAATTATGTTATTTTGGTATTATGTGGAGTTTATCAATAAAGTACGATTTAATACATTTTTATGTTAAAAAAAATCATAATGCATAATATAAAGTTACAAAATTAAAGAAACAACATAAAATCACTATAAAAATTACACCCTCATAAGTTGGCAAAAAATTTTTGAACCCTGAGTAGCCAACTGAAGCAGGTTTGACTGTATACGAAACATGTACAGATGAACCTTGTTTATTTGCGTTGCTTAAGTAGTGCGATTTTGTAAAAACCTTAAAAATATAATACAAAAAAGAAACAAAAATTAATTTTATGGCTTAGTACATATAGCAGAGGAAATTGCTGATCGTTAAAATAATTTGCAAAAACTGTTGCGATAAGTTGATTTAGCAAAAATAGAAACTTTGGCACTTTAACTATGCTAAAATTGTGCAAGCATTTGAGAAGGTAACGTCGTCGTTGCAACGTCAGCAGCGCAACTTCTTAACTTTTCATTCTCTTGCGAATTGCAATGAGGGAGGTTTTGTGTCGCGCATGTTATGCGTTGCTTTATGTTTACAACCGTATGTGTATTTGTAAATTTTTCAGAAACGAGAGTATATTGCGCCTCTCTCTCTTTCGCTATTTCAAGCTCACGAAAATTTTAAGAAGGGTCGCTCAATGACGACGTTTCCTTCTTAAGTATACATTGATTTAAGTGATTTGTGAATACAAAACAGCTTTCTCTTTACTGAAATTCTAAATTATGCAAAGGGATTGACAAATGCCATATGTATAAATATCACTTCGATCGCATAATATGTAATAACTTTCTTAACAATTTGCTCGAATTTGAACGGTGAGCATGTGCAAAGCTTTGCTTATTTAACGCTGATAAAGATTTCTCTGCATTTTCAACCAAACTCAACAACGAATTGGGGCCATCTTGTGGCTAAAATGATAAGAAGAATGAATGGCCGCATTATTATTACTGAACCTTTCCAAGAAGAAGCGCTCAACTTCATGCAATATCATATAACCATTGTTTTATATTGCCATTGTCCTAATGAACTTATATAAAATGAAAAGTTGTATACGGTTTTCATATATAGTATTCCTTTTAATCTTATGTTAAACACATACAATTTGCAAAATTCCTTAGCTTCTGATAATGAATAAAAGATCTACAATTTGTTTTGAATAGTTTGCAAAACGAGCTGCAGCTTAAGCCTTATATACTTACAATTACCTAATAATATCTAGTTATACTAAAACCTGAGTTGTCATGAATATTATAGTGTATCTTGCTGTTTTAATTCTAGGTAGCTTAGCTACCATACAAAGTTTCTACCAATTTTACGAATACTTCAATTTAGGCGTCTGTTCCTGATCGAATTGGGTCAAGTCTTGTCCAACAATTTGTCTGATTCGTATATACGTATGATATATTCGAATCTCTCGCTATTTACTGAATTTTTTTCAGACTTTGAAACTAACGAGCTTTAGCTTAACTGCAAAGCACAAATTTAGAACAAATTAGAAGAGTGCTAAGTCACCCAATTTACAGCTGCCAGCTATACACGCTCGCATGCACACATTTCGCGGTGGTAATCATACCTTCCTTTTGGATTCCGTTTTTCAAACATTTTCAGCTTCCTTTGTCAAACAAATTCGCAAAGACAATTAAAACAAAATCTCGATGCATACCTCTTGAATCTCATATGAAAAAGACTTGTTGTTGTTAAACGAAAATTGAAATTTTGGCAAATTTTGAGTTTTTGATCTGGTCATGCTGTACGTATGGATAAAGAAGTTCTTGCGAGAAAGGTTTTCAATGCGGCTGTGGAAGTGAGGCGACGAAGGGATGCCTCCGTTAGAAGACCCAAATAGGGAGCACAGTAGCTACCTTTGCTTTACTTGAGCCCGTAACCCGGTAACGGGTTTTTATGGCCGTTTAAGAAGAAGAAGAAGGTGGACTCATAAGGCTACTTAGCCCATCGCTGGTTGTGTTTGGTTGCTTGGTTGTGCTGTTATATAGTCGCTATCATAATTTAATAAGTGTACTTAAGCTATTCGTAAAAAAAATGTAATTTTATACTTGGTTGGGGTTTTAAGTAAATAGGACACAATATTTACATGCGTCAACATCGTCTTATATAATTTGTGGTGAATTGCACGATGAGTTTTCACTGTACTACATATCAACAAGACGTTCATGGCTGCTTATTATGTGTTATAGTATGTACATATTGTATTTGCGTGAATGATTTTATTTATTATCTATATTATCTATATATATTAAGTATACAGAATGTATGATTAGTGATAGCTTCTATGACGGCAAAGCCTTTAAGAGCAAGTGGGAAAACTGGCTTCTACTGCATTGAACTCGCTCAGAAGTGAACTTGGCAACAAACGTGCGTACATACATATATACATGGCCAACGCATGTGTGTGACCATTGGCCACTGGCCACTGTGGTCTGCCACAAAAACGTGTGTATACCACACAGTGTACAGTCTCTCTCAGCGTTTTTAAAACAACGCAAATATAAATGAAACACATGCCAAAAACTTACAATATATATGTACAAAGACAGATATACATATGTATATATATATATATACAAACATACATATGTACATGCTCATATGCTGATAGGCATCACTTTTGTATGGCACAAACATATGAGCTGAGATCTGCATGGCAACAAACGATCATAACAAACTGTAAACATCAAGCTCTTATACACAAAGCTACATACAAACATAATTCATAACATACCAATTGACTGCAACAGCTGTCGTCTGCATATTATAAGAGCCAAATCCAATTGCAACTTGCCACTCTCAGTCTTAAACTGATGGTCTGACTCTTCAAAGCTCTTGCTTATGCCGGGTTTGCACTGTGTGACACTGTGACAGTGTGACGTGTGGAAAGTGTTGACATTGGGGGCACACAAATTATGACTGTGACAGAGCAAATGAATATGTTTAGGTGTAAACACCTTTTTACATTATGACAGTATGACTGTATGTTCGCAAAAAGTAAACAATGAACTATTTCGTGAACAAGAACTACGAAAAGATTCATACGAGAGCGAACATTTAATGTGCATGTCACTATTATTACAACACGGCGCACACGAACATTATTATTCTTTGAATCAATTTTATTTATCGATGCATCGATGGTTTTCCGATGTTTTATATTTACAAATGTTGCTTTTAATTATAGAAGAAACTTCGTCATATAATATGAGATATGCGAAACTAAAGGTATCTGAAGATAAGAAGATTTCCAGATACTATGTAAGACCAATATTTCTAAGACTAAATTATGTCAACATAAAAATGTTAATTAACGTCCCCTTAGTAGTCTATTTCGCTGAGAGTTTGGCTTTTAAATAAAGTTTGAGATGACATACTCAATCTGCAAACACTATTTGTAAAACAGACAATAAGTTACTTACATTGGCATGATCTTGAATTATAGCAGGTTTTCGTAAGAGATGGTGAAATGATCGATGGTTTTAAAAACATCGATGTTTTGCCGATGCATCGTGTGTTCAAGAACATCGGAAATCACAGGCCAACAGTCGAAATTTGCGATGCATCGATGTATTTTCCAAAATGCGTCAACGATTACTTGTGCTCACACTGAGAATGTATTCGTTCGTGTGACATTTAGTAACTGTGACGCTGTGTGCCCCACTGTAAACGCGGCATTACTCTCAGGAAGTTTCGTTTCATTCGCCTGAAAATCATATCATATGCAAAGCACACAAAGCGGTAAAGGTGGAAAAACTAGCGAAACATACATACATATTACATTACATATTATACCGCTTGTGGAATTTTAATGTTTTTTTTTCTTTTTGCTCTACCTTTATAAATAAGTCGGAGGTCATTGGAATTGCTCATTGCATTTGGCGCTGTTTTTTTTTTTTTTATCAATTTTGTTTAGGCCTAATGCATACAAAGAACCGTTAAGTTCAGTCAGTCCAAATAATACTCGAAGGCTTTCGACTATTTGTTTATTCAGTTTAAAGCAAGAGGTCTCCGGGCATTAGCATGCGTAATCCTACAGCTATTTGGGCTTAAGTAACTGTTTACTGTAGACCGCTTTGAATTAATACACATGCAAATAAATAATAAGAGCTATAGATATGCTATCAATATTTGGCTAGACACTAAAACTTACTTTAATTTTGTATATCAACAAAAAGTGGCAACCTTATCTGCACTTGGTCTATAGACCATTTGGCACTTCGAGTGTTGTTACTCTTATTCAGCACAAGGGCAAATCTTATGTTCCATACGCATTTATTTGCTTAGCTTACGTATGGAATATGTGTCAGCTGTTTTTTTAAGACTTTTACTAGAGAAATATACAAAAAAGTTGTTATTATTCATTTCTTATCAAGAGGATCAAGAATTACGTCAAAGAAAGACCTCTTAAGCTTAGAACACTTAGTCAGTTTCCTGGACGTAATTTATAGATTCAGATGAATTGCTCTTAACAAGTAGAAGAATTAGCATCTCTCCCTAGCAGTCAGCTGTTTGTTAACCTTTTTCTTTCTACTATATGTTATTGTGGCCTTATCTTGAAAAGTTCTGGCAATTTTGTGTTAGGGTTAAGGAAAAAAAGTGTGTAAATAAGAATAGCCTCTTAAGCTTAGAACACTTAGTCAGTTTCCTGGGCGTAATTTATAGATTCAGATGAATTGCTCTTAACAAGTACAAGAATTTAGCTAGGGTTAAGGAAAAAAAGTGTGTAAATACTATTTAAGCATATAAATCTGCGTTTCCTGAGTGTAATTTATAGAATCTGCGTATGTCCCTCTTAACTTTTTGATGCTCAACTTCTTGTATTCCTCTTCATAACATAATCTTCTACCTGAGATAAACTTAAGGAAAGCTGTACCAGCTGTTTTGAAACCCTTGGAAACATGCACCAAATTCGCAATTTTTTTCGGGAATAACAATACTTTTAATTCCCATTTAAAGCAAAAAAAGCAAGAAAATTAAGGTTGAAATTCTAATTGAATTCTAACAGAAATCAAAAGAGGCGCCAATAAAGTATTTTGTGCGTGAAGGTTGTGTTCCGTCCCACTTGCAGCATTAAACCGAGGTACAACACAGCACTTTATCGCAACTTTCAATACTAAACTGTGAGATACAAAAGAACACTGTACTGTACTTTACAACACTGCAAATGATGAATATGAAGCAAGTCGCAACAGCTTGAAAAGCCGGGTCAAGAGGGTGTGACACAGACCTTCTCCGTTTGAAACAGAATGGAAGACAGTGCCTTGCGCTGGGGGTTTTATGAAGTCACAATCAAAATGTTAATAAAAACTGCAGAAAGTTTGTTTGTTTATATTTTTAAGCAATGCTTTCTAATGAAACATAATAACCTTGACAAAGATTGCCATGCCTTGCCCCATGGTCACAAAAATTCACAATTTGACAATCTGTGTTGACAGCCCCTAGTAAGCTGATAGTAAAATCAATGGTGGTAAGTAAAAAGAAGTTCATTGTTGAAACGGTTTTGTTAGTATAGTAACAATGAAAGGAAACCTAAAAGTAGCTAAATCTTAAACAAAAAGATACACATTTTCATATGGTTCTGTTTCTCTTGAAAGGAATCAATATTTCGCAGTATTCAGTACTTAAAGGAACACATAATGATCTAATTTGTAAAAGACAACAAAGATTCAAAAGATGTCGAAGAAACGAATAGAAGAGCTTGAAGTTAATGTTTCTCTTCGTGTATTAGGTATAAAGTAGGTACCTAATTTTGAGTATGTCCCTAAAATACCATTTATTCATTGTAGAAGACAACAAAGATTCAAAAGGTGTCGAAAAAAGGAATAGAAGACCTTAAAATCGATCTGATTCCTCATGCTATTATTTGGAAGACTCGGCTTGAAGTAAATACTTAATTTTAAGTGTATCCCTAAAATGCCATTCATTCATTGACAGCTATAAACGAATTTGTTTATACAGTGTCACCCAAGAGTTTATGAACGAAAGACGTCAACCGTGCTGCCCCATTGTTTACAAGTCTCTCTCGCTCTCACTGTGACGCCGCTAACGTCGCAGAACTTTTAACTTTTGTAAACACTGTACCCCGCTGAAGTGCCGTTACTTTGTACCTTGTTAGCGCTGCTGCATAACTTTAATCATTAGCTAAACAAGCTGAGTATATATCACTACCGTGTGCGGCGTTTGCTATCAGCTGACAAAAACCGGTCACATGCATCTGGAAATATTTACCTGAGCTAATTTCTGTGACGGCATCTGTGTGTACATTTCAATTTTATTTACAAGCGTGTGTCTTGTGCCCACTTCTATTCATAACTAAAGACAGATAAAATAACAGCAATAGTATCAGCAATATGACAAAATCGTGTAGATAAGTCCCCAACGAAGCGACAGACCTCGCAACAGTTTGTTCGTTACGCTGCGTTTAGATTAGCACCTTTTCAGTTTGTTGTCTTTGTTGTAGTTGTATGTGTAAATCGAGAGTTTCGAGAGATACGCAACAACGGCGTTTCCCCTATGACATGAGTCATGTTTTTAAGACGCGCCACAAACACGCTTATTGAGCGTGTCAGATACAGATACTTTTTTTGTATTTGATTTTTTTGTTTGCGTTTACTTTTGTAAATTGATTTGTTCGAGGAAAAGTTTACTGGTCAGTTATTTTAGATGAATGCGGTGATAATTTTTTATGTAAATATTGGCTATCGATTTTTTTTATGGTTTTATTGTGGTTATTTTTGCGCGAAATCGACTCATGAATTGAAACATCTGTCTGAAATGCTTACAGTGGGCGCGTACGCCCTCACAGTATCTATATTTATGCAATTTGCACACTAATGGATATATTGTAGTATCGCTAATTCCATGCTAAACGAATTGGCTGTGGTAATTTTTGAAGCGTTCTTACTAAGAATTCTTTATTATCTTTATCGATACGCTAAACAAAGTTGGCCTGAAAACAATCATTAACGCACTGTAGAGCTAGGCGCGCATGCTGCCGACGCGATTGCCAAAAGAGCGAGAGAGTTAGGCGCAAATCAAACAAATCAGTTTATGTACATGTGTATACTTTGCTGCATATTTACAACAACGAGAGTAACTTGCGCCTCTCTCTTTCGCTGTTTCAGACTCACACAAAATTTTAAGAATGTTCGCTCAACGACGACGTTACCTTGTTAAGTATACATTGCTTTGGCAAGCGCACAATGTGAGAGTAGCAGAATGCGCGAACCTTGTATTATTATTCCATGGGCTGTTTGATCTTTTCAAATTTTCTCTTAACTTTAGCTGTATTTGGTTACTCAATTAACTCTAGTTGCAGAATGATCGCTGCATATGCGCATACATCATGTCATGCTCGCTTGTAATCTCCTATATTAAAACGCTCATACACTGTTAATAGCTCTAAGATGCATTAACAGGCTAATTAACCCTGGAACGTCATCCTTTTTTTCTTTGCACTAACGTCTTACGGCGTTTTGACGAAGGATGATGTTCTAGGTTGAAAATTACTCTGAGAATTGATATTGAAGTGAAAAGTGTGTTATTTCACATCCGGTCTGCCTTATTGAATATACGCATAAATATATATTGTTGTAAGCAAAATGCAATTTTTTTATTCTTCATCGATATTCATTTTGTCTCCTTAAAAATATGCCCCTTTTGAAGCGATACAAATATGCCACATCTTCTTCCAATCATTTAAACATGCCTTGTAGGCTTCGGCCGGATGTTCTGCAACCTCGGCAAATTTTCTTTAATGGCCTCAATTGTGTCGAAACAGGTTCCTTTCCGATGATTGTTGCCTTGTTAGCATGTCGTATTCATATACCCATGTCTCGTAACCGGTTATGATGCGTTCCATGAAAATGGAATCGGAATTAGCACGATCCAGCATGTCTTACGCTGATGTTTTTGGAGGAAATGCAGTTCTTTTGGCACGAGCCAAGCAGCGGTGGATCTCATGCCCAAATTATCCAACAAAGTTAAGCGTGCTACTTCACGTGCTATCTCTTTAACACTCGTATGACGATTATCGAAAACGGTTTCTTTCACTTTCTTAATGTTATCGCGAGTGGTAGACGTCGAAGGTCGTCCGGAACGAGGCATGTCTTCTCTCGACCATTCTTGAAGGCTTTGTACCAGTCGTAGTCTTGGGTTTTCAACAGAACAGATTCACCATAAGAAATTGGCTACAAATTCTTTGGTAGGTATTTTTCTCCACTGAGGTAGACTGATTTACACAGCTGCTGTAAACAAACTAGTCGACAGATCGTGCTAATTTTTGACATAGTAATTAAGGACAGTCCTGCTAACTTAAAAAACCAAAATTGCTAGAAAGTATTTAGCGCGGGCAGTTTAAATAACAATTTCCGGAAACTTGTGAACTAGTTGTCGAGTGCTTCATCTGGCACTTATCACTACGGCTAATTGGTTGGGGACATAGGCTTTCTGGCCCGTATGACTATTTTTGCAGTAGCTGCAGGACGAGAGAACGTTTGAGCTGACGTTGGCTTTCTGAATACTACCTCAGATCTGCCTAAAATTAGGCGTAAACTGATTGCAGATTTTATCTCCGCATGCGGATGGTTTTGATTCTGTCTGCTTAGAAACAGAGTTGTTCGTTTTGTGGATGGAGTACTGTATGACAATGGGCCGTAATATGTCCCAAGTCAGGCAAAAGGCATGGCAGCCGTCTTAACAATGAATTTTGGACCCTAAATATATATTTTTTATTCCCCTGTGCTATTAATTGATAAATTTCAAAATATCAAGTATACGCATGGAAATTTTCATGCTGTGCGCATAATTATTATTGTGTATCTGGTAGTATTTCGCTATGTATGAAGTTTAAATAAAAAATACTTAATTAGATACTTTTACTTTGAAAACTTGTTTCAGTTACGCTTTGCTAAATTGCGTTATTTGGGTTAACGAACTTTTACAAGCTCAATTTGTTGCGCCATGAAGGTTGCTAGACGCCCTGCTTATCTCTTGACAGTTGTACATATCATACACACACACACACCTACACACACACACATACACACACGTACACACACACACACACACACACACACACACACACTCTTTCTGTCGCTTTATAAAGTGACAACAATTAGCCGGCAATTTTAAATGTGCTACCGTTTTGACGCTCTTAATCATGGCGTCTAAAAAGTTGGCAAGATTTTTTGCCATGGCGCTATCAAAACTTGCTCATACATAAAAATACTTTTATTTATGTATCTTTGCGCCTAGAAACAAGTGTGTCACAACTTTGACGTCATTAGTGGCTAAAGCACATTTAGATATCGCTCGTTAATTTCATATTAGTTGTAAAATTACTCATAGATATTATGGGCTTACTTAATTGATTTATGAATTTAGTGGCGAGTTTCGTTTGTTTTGTGAGTTTTCTGTATCTACTTGATTAGATTGATGTTTCCTCAGTCAGACTTTGACTAGTGAGTGTTTCATCCATTTTCATAACGTCGGGGGAATTCTACTCTACTCATGTTTCACTTTTTTTTAGCTATACTTCTTTATAGCCTAATTTATCAGTCCATAAATCGGTTTGATTAGATTTTCCTTTTATTTGACCTGCATTTCATCAAAATTGCGTTACTTCATGGTGGATTTCTTGTTATGTGATTTTCTAATCGATTTGTATATTTTTGGCATTTATTTCTCAAATGGGCAGCTCGATTTGTCACTAGAAGAAAGTGATAAAAGTTTTTAGTTAGTTCTTGTAACCTTTATTTAAATTTTTCATGAGCTCATCAAATGACAGATTAACATCTTGCAGAACACTCAAGCCCTTCAAAAAATGCTCTCTTCTAAGAGAACTATGCGTTCGGTAGCACGAACTAGAATAAACTCCAAGCTGGCTGGGGAAACCCGAGCCAAACTGGATCTTCTTCTTGCAAATACGCAAGAATAATCTCAGAATTCTGACTGGGCTGGAAGGGACACTTAAGCAAGCTGGGCATCACCAGCTCCAACACCTTTAGGTTTTGTGATCAGGTGGAGTAGTCGTCGCTTGCCGAGTGTGACGCCTGGCAAGAAGAAGAATGCACCTTCTAGGCGGACATATACTCTCGATAAAAGAGCTTTAAGTTAGCTCACTTCGTGTAACAAGCGTCTTAGAGAACTTTTCAGTGCTTTTTCATTGAGTAAAAGTCATTATTATATATGTATGTTGCAAAACTGTCGATATGAACATCTCGATCTCAAAGACCATAAGATTTCAAAAAAATGCGCATTATCCGTTGTTTACCCAATCTTGGTGATATCATACATTGTTCCTCTATTGGTTTAAGCCCACACTATTGGAACCGTCCATATATTACGTCATTACTTATAGGATAGGGTGTCACCTAATCAGTTGATTATGTTTGAAATGAGGGGAGTGAGGCTTATGATGATTTCATCATTTTATCTCTTTTTTTTCATATTTTCAAGAGAACACCTAATTTTAGTGCTTTCTAATATAAAGGATTGCCTGGAAACACCATTCGAAGAAACATTAGATTTGGGGCTGGAAAGGTGCGACATTTGGTAATAATGTGCTGACAATGTGATCTCATCGAAACTTGGTACACTGTTAGTATGATGAAAAATTTAACAGATTAATGTCGTTCTACATCCCTACTGCTACTATCATATATTTTTATCCAACATTTAATTGAAAAATCAATTCATTACTTTAGCCCTTAATTAACCTTTCTAGTGACGGGCTTCACTTACCGGCTCAAGTTTTTTGTTCTTAGTCTTAAAAGAAACTCTATGATGATTTGAAAATTAATAATATAGAGAATCAGGGTCAAGATAATGTTAGCGCTTAATAATAATAATATTATATAATATTATATTATAATCTACACTTTGACTCTCTATATTATTATTTTTCAAGTCAACATAGAGCATGTTGTATTTTGTGCTAAATTCAAGTTTGAATTTTTTCGAAATTTTGAAAATTTGAATTAGATATTTGATTAATAATGTTTTATCGTCAAAAAATAGTTTCTTTGTAAATATAATAATTTCTTTGTTATTCGAATTTTTGTCAAATCAAGGGGATTCCCTGAGAGGAAAACATAACTTAGCAATTTGAAATGAAATTTCGTTAATTAGAGCGGAAGCACTAAAAATAAAACTCTACTATAAAGAAAATGAAAGTCAAGTTAATATTTTTATTATCATTTTTATGCTGCTTGAGCGAATTTTTATGGAAGTGTCACTTCAACATATTATGAACAATGAAATTCCTTTTATGCAAGCTTATGATAAGAAGAAATTATAGTGCTAAATGATTAAAGTACACTGAAAAAAAAGAAGTAAAAGTAATTTAAAAGTTTAAAGTTTGCAAGTGTTTTGGAAAATTGCTGATGCTTCACCTTGACCAATTAGGAAAACGTGCAAACAAATTAATAACAATATGTTTATATATAATACTAATGAGCCTGATAGCTACAATGTGCTTAGAAATATTGTATATATGTATATATGTGCAGTACCATATATAACACGCCGCTCAGAGCTGATAAACAGTGCTCATACTTATGTAAAAATGCGTCGTTTTCGTTGTTTATATGAGCATTTAAATCCATTAAACATATGTACAATACAATACATATGTTTAATTAGGTGAAAAGAGCGCACAAAAGCAAAATTATTTGTAGTATTTAACTTTTCTGCCAGTGTGAGCATATACACTCTACAGCTACATACATATACTAAATAGATACGTATACGTCAAGTAGGCAAACAGAATGGTCGAAGGCAGGCAGCCGCTCACAATTTCTACAATTTAGCCGCAGACAGTTGGCAAAAAGTTGCTCGATCGCGCAGTTCACAATTTCCACATTTGACATTAGCATTTTCATAGAGTTTTACACGTAAATAAATGTTATAACCTAAAAAACCTTTTCGAAAACGGCGTGTTACAAAACAGTTATCATACGAAATTCTCTCGCCAAACAAAATGCTAGCAAACATTCTGAGAGACTTTTTGCGCTATTGTTGCCAGTGTCAACACTTACGAAAACATTTCATGCGTTTTATTTTTAAAACAATGACAAATTGAAACAAAAAAGAAAACCCAAATAAAAAACAAAGCCCTTGGGATTGTACATTGTAGCCAAAGCAAAAGTGTGTTCTGCAATTTCAAAACTCATAATAATCTCAAAATGTCGGAGCTACGTCGCAGCTGGAGTCGCCTCTCCATGATTGTTTATCGCGCCACACATTCTAGCGAGCAATCTTGGCGAGAGGAGTTGCTAAGGTAAACAACTTATAATACTATAAAGCCTAGTTTGTTGCCATGTTAAAGAACAACTTTGAAATATTACACTGTGCAACAGCAAATTTGGAGCGCGATAAACGACTTATAATACTATAAAGCATAGTTTGTTGCCATGTCAAAGAACAACTTTGAAATATTACACTGTGCAACAGCAAATTTGAAGCGCAATGATTGCAGTTCAGCGTGATAATGTAGTATTTTTCTTAGATAGTCATTTAACTTCGTATATCCTTCATAAAACTAAACTCAACCTAATTACGTTAGGAAGATAGTTTAATAACAGAGTAATACACTGGGTTCGGGATGACTCCAGTGGTGTTGATGTTTAAATTTACGAAATTCTCTCTGAGTGGCATAATTCCAATTCAGGATGAAAGTTCTAAACATGCATAGTCAGTATTTACTGCTCCCTTGCCAAATTTTTGATGTTATGGGCTATTTCTATCTTATCCTTATTGCTTGATTAATATGATTTTTAGTTCCTAACTGTTCATTCGTGACGTATGTACATTAACATAATGAACGCAAACTAACTAACATTAAGGTAACTAAAAATAACGTTAACAATTTCTAATGTTACAACAACAGCAAGCTCAATGTAGAGCAACATACATAACATTGCACATTCTCTTAAGCGAATTATAACATAATGTTAAGTCAGAATACAGTAATTATTAACATAAAAGCCCGCTGTAAGCCGCCGTCAAGCTCTCTTTCTAGTTTAACAGCACACATACAAACATAAACTAAAAGAGAGCAAGGAACAGTGGCATGGAACAGAAAAAGTAGATGAATCATAGATTGAAATTCTGTTTCACTTTCTGTCTGTTGCTACTTTTTGATGAGGTGAGGTGCAAGAAATAACAAAAATTGTGCAATCCGTGTGTTTCGATACGTTTCGATACGTTCAGAAACAAAAACTAGTAAAAAAAAAGTACTTGGTTCTGTTTGCTAATATACTTAATTCTGTTGCTAACGACTACAGATTACATAAGCTAAGTTACTGTATATGTTTCTGTTGCAACCGTACAGAATTCTGTTTCTGTTCTTTCTCACAATCTATCTTAAGCTTTTTCCTTAGCAGTCAACCTGTACTTATTGAACCAAATTAAACGCAAGTGCATATTGGGTTGTGCAGAAAAGGCAAATGCCAACAAGCTGCGTTTCTTACTGATGATAACCTTCTTGACATGCTGTCCAGATGTAGACACCCAAGGTCAATTATACGCAGCTTAGCATGAAAATTGGAACGATTTTTATGCATGAAGTACATTCAAGAAATCAAAGGCTATGAAATGTTTGGCATGTATGGCCAAGCTTTGTCCTTGGAAAAGTGACTAAATATCTCATTACCTTATCGACAAAAAAATGAATATGCATATGACACAATGGCAACCACTGAAGCTTAGAAGCACTGATTGCACGTTAAAACAAACAACAAAAAACTGTAAGCATCTAGTTACAGAACCAGAAGCACTAAATAGGTTTAACGTGAATTGATATCATTCATAATTTACATATTTTTAAGAAAAATTACATTTTTTCTATTAGTTTAAACACTATCACCAGCTATCACTGAATGGCTTCAAAATTGTTGCACAGTGTTATTTGAACAACTGTATTTGTAGGCACATTAATTTGTAACCACATATACATTCGATATGTAAATAAGGCTTATAATCGAATGCCAAGTATATATTTGCATGCAGCGCGTTTTTCGCGCTGTTTACACGCGTTTTTAACCACTGCTTTCTGCGCCATAGAACATTCGCATTTAAATGGCTGTGGTACTTAGCCTCAAAAATAAATGTATATAATTGTACATATAATACTTATACTTTTATTTTTATACTCTTCAAAAAGCGAATGGTAACTTTGGAATTGTTTTTATATCGCACTTTAAGAATTCACATTTTGTATGCAGAAACGAAAGATGCCGGGAGATTCCATTTCCGGCATTCCGTTTCTTTTTTTTTGTGGAACACATGTTTCACTATATATACATATGTACATATATCGGTTTAAAACTTTATTCATCAAATCGTATCTAAGTTGCTTTGAAGTTGTAAACAGTCTTCTTGATTTGTGTCGGTTTTAAAGTTTATTGGCTTTTTCTTTGCTTAATGATGCTTTTATAAGGACTTAAAATATTGTTTTGTTTTTGTTAGTGTTTCTTTAAGTATCGATTTTGAAATGCATTTGAAACAAAAAATATAAAATTATTCGAGCTTGTATAAAGTTTTAGATCGAATTTCAAGTTTTCGTAAGGAACACTTTTTTACTTCTCAAAATATTTGGCTTACAGCAGTCATATTTTGAGAATCTGTTTTATTCGGCTAGAATTATAATCCAATTTGGTTTTTTTCTTCTTGATTTTATATTGTTGTAATGTCTAAAAACCGGCCTCGTCTTACCATTAAAAGTGTTAGCTTTAATACAAGTTTAAATAAGAATTTCAAGATTTTTAGTGGTATTGTATAGAAAACCAGATTCATATTTCTTTATATATAGCTTTATATTTAGTAAGTGAACAAATCTTCGTTTCTAGAGTTTTTTTCAAACCTATTTTGTGGATAAAGTAAAAATCTTTGTATGAATAGCAGATTATTTGTGCAGAACACAACTTCTTAGGGGATACGCCCAAAATCATATAAGAGTTAGTCTTAAAATGAATATTTGAGCGAAATTCGACACCACTTTTAAATTTTTTTGATTGCATGTTGACTCATCATGTATTAAAAAACTAGACTTAGTGAAAAAGTTAATTATTTTTTCTTCCTATCGTCTATCCTTTGCATATTTTTTATGGTTGTGGCTAGTTTATAAAGAGACATAGTACGAAAGTAACAATTTTTGCCTTCCGATGCTACACAGTGGTCGAAGTGGCATAGTTACTGTCAGAAAAGTTGATTTTGCCGAGTTATTCATTTTCTTACGCTAAATTAGGCATTCCATTCCGTTCCATAACCAGTGTGTTCCAGCTTGTGCTTAAAATTGGAAATCGTGCCTCTGTTAACGGTTTGAGCCTTCGCATGCTCAATATTTGCTTAAATGTTCCATTCCGTTTCATATCAGCTTTTGTTTCAATGCAGACTAGATAAATAAGAGCATTTCTTTTATGTGGTATAGAATTCAGATTTGTCCTTATATTCAGATATTTGATTTTAGCAGTTCAGCAGAAATAGAGGCAATAACTTTCATGGCAGCAACTCAAGTGAGTCTCTAATATTTGCTTATAAAGAGCAACGAGACTTCGTTGCCCACAATTCAGTTTTGCCATATCTCTCCTATATATGTACATTAAAGCGCCATATGCAATGCTTTATATAGCATCTGTGTTTCTGGGTTTATATAAATAAAACACGCCCACCTACTGACAGCTAAAGGATGTTTTTTGCCGCCTTTTGTTTAAAAACAAAAAAAAAAGCATACATTTTTAATGCGTTTTTACGCATTTTGTTTACATTGGCGGCTAAAATTGGCATTTCATTTAAATTATTAGAGACTTTCTTTTAATATTATCGACGATTTTATGAGTTCCTCAAACTATGCTGCTAAATATAGTATCTAGTATGATGACTTTTGGTATTTTTGCGGCGAAATATAGTATGAACTTTTGACAACTTATAAATGAGCCAAATAAATTTGCTGCACATTTACAAGTGAATTTAGAATTTCATTATTTATATATGTTGTCACATAGCGCGAAATTTGTGACATTTTAGCTGGTCTTTGTTTTATGCCAAATTAATACAGCAGCTGAAATAGCATAAATTAGGTATAATTTATATGTAGAGCATCTGACGTCAATTTGTATGCGTGATTTGTTATTGTTGTCTTTTATAACATATCATATTTAGAGTGTCAATGTTTTTAAGGTAGGCGCACACTTTTTGAGCGGTTTTATGCTATAAATGTCAAAATTAGTGCAAATTTGCGCTTTATGACATATATCGATGCAATTTTTGAATACCACAACAATATGATTCAGCTCGAAATGCATTTGCTGTGCTTATTGTCGAAGGTCAGTTTTATTGCTCACTTGAGTGTGTCAACGAAGACAAGAAGTTTCTACTGTACTTATCTGTTAGATGTTATCACTGTAGTACACATATTTTTTGGCAGCCAAGTTGTATCTTTATCTAGTGAGTCAGTTCGACTTCCATTGAACTTGTTTTTTGGCTATCAAAATTTCTGATAAATACAACCAGTTCCTCTAGTTAGTCATAAAGCCAAAGACAGTTGACAAAATCGTTAAAGCCGGTTTATTTGCATTTAAGAAAAAAAATATATATTTATGTTGAAACAGTTTGAACTTTTTGGCTTTAAAATTTCTTACGAACTTGCGGAAAAAAAGTGCATAAGAGTTTATTGTTATTTGTTAAGCGTGTTTTTTCACATTTCTGAGAAACTCTCATTTACATATGCAATCAGTCAACTCATAAGTTCAACTCTGAATTGTCTACTTAGTTAATATTTACTCAATTGTTTCATTGTGAATATTTATCACTCATTTAGGGCTTCATTTGAGTGCCAATTTCATCGCACAAAGCGGCATAACAACAGTTATAATTAATCCCCTATGTACATAAATTTAAGACATAAAAATAATAATATAAAACATTAAGTATATAAAAACACAAAGCATAGCGCATTGATAATGCGCGAAAATGCTTAACAACGTGAAACAAAACTGTAGCAAAGAGTGGACATGGTCGACATTTGCATGCTCTTTAAGTCATAGCTGTCAAAATGTAATTTCTGCGCTTTCCAACGATCTCAGACGAATCACAAAGTCACAAATTTTGTGTTCTATTAGCTAACTAATATGATTTTCACTTTCAAAATGTTTTAATGCATTGAATTTCAAATTATGCGGAAAAGTTCACATGTTGCGAATTCGAATCTATATTTATATAAAAACTGTTCTTTGCGACTTAATTTCATAGGCTGCGCGCAAAACACATCGTATGTGAAAGCCAAGAAACTGTAAATTCACTTCCTATGTATAGAATGAAAACCGAAACCACAAAACAAATTCACATTCACAAATGTGTATATAAGGCGCTTTTTTGATTGATTTTTACTTCTAGAATTGTTCTTGCATTTGCTTTGCTAGGAATTTGCACATAATCTATTTGTATACAAATTAAGTATAATATTGTAAATAGATATCCCAAGAAATAATGCCATTTTTTATACAAGGACTTTAATTTTGCATGCTCTATTTTTAGCGGTCGCACTTGGGTCATTTTGATGTACGTATATTTTTTGACTAAAGACAATTTTCAATATATTTTGAAACCTCTATAAAATCATAAATATGTTGTTACTGGAGTCTTAATTTCATAACCAAAGTTGCATGTGGCTCACCCGCTACCTCTGAGTTCGGGAATATAAATTTTTTTTTTTTGTTATTTCATGTTATACGTTTATTGTTAAAGTGATTATATATCAAATTCGAAATCGATATAACAAAAAATAGTTGGTTTTTCTAAAATTGGACTGTACATTATTTACATGACATAAAAAAAAACATCATTTACGTACCTTTTAGTTGTTATGAAGATGGAACCCATTGAAGGCTTAGGTGCCTGAATTCTGTCACAAATTGAACAAGCAAAAGAGAGTAGACCAAATAATTGCCGTAGCACATAGCACACTCATGTTTGCACAAAAAAACATGCGGGAGACAAACTTACTCATCAAGGTTCGCACTAAACTGTTAAAATATTGACTGAGGCAGTATACCTTATTAAGTATACTTTGAAAAACACCACTTCCAAATGGAATAGTGGGTTTTTTTGTTATGTATGCGTACAATAAACCTTCAAAATGGCGATTTAGGGTCAAAAACTCATTGCGAGCACTCAACAAATTGAAATAAGAAAAAAACCCCTAAATCAAGGTGTTCTCAACATTCGCAACGTTTTTGGCAGCTATTAAGCTTTCGAATCGCTGATCGTAAATCCTAGACATTTATTTTTTCTAACAAGTTTGCATTTTTTAGCTATAAAGTATAACGGTACCTTGAAATTCTAAGATCATTTCGAAGTTTTATATATAAATATATACTGATTAAGCTTTTTCTACAAAAGTATAAGCTTTAAGGACGCACTATAAAATCTCTATAACTCCTTGTTACTTTGGAATTAAGTAATCCTGTCTTTCTTTAAGGCCTTTTGCAATAAGTATTTAAATTAGGATTTTTAAATCGCATTTTACAAAACCTCAATGAGTAGAAGGTTCTCCTATTCGAAACAGCTGATTACAAGGAAGAGAAAACAAAAGACGAAATAACAACTTTTGTGTGTTGTGTAATGTATTTTGTTGTTGTTTTTTGAATTCAAACCAATTTGTACTTGTTTAAAACGCAACGTATCCAGTTGAAACTTATATTCCGCAAACCGCAAGCATTTTACTTTTCGAATCGAATAGGTTTCCCCTGAATACGTTGCGTTATTGCGAAGTAATCGGTACCACACTGAATTTTTGCTTAGCGTATTTATATATAAGATTATACAATTAGCTTTATAAGCATCAGATTGACTCATTTAATGCGTTACAAGCTTTCTAACAAAATTAACAATTCTTATAGCGGCATAAAGAGTATGAACAAAATTTTGTGCAGACAGTCGGGACAGTACGCGACAATGTACACTTGCCGCCTGTACACTTTTACCCCCTTAGCACTAAATTAAGCAAACGATGAAATTGGGACAGATATATCTACTTTTATGTTTCTTTTCGCAAGTTGCTTATGAATGTAAACAATTTCCAATTGAAAAGTTTTAAATAAGACGATTTCCTGTTGGAGAGTTGAAAAAATCAGTATTCTTGGACCAATGTTGTTACATTTCAAAACATAGATCGATAAAACTTACGTAAATATCTAAGGTAAATCGATTGGTGAGCTCATTTTTGATGATTAGGCTCACACGAGTGATCACATCACATTTTTGCCACGCCCACTTCTGCCTGTTACATACATTGCACAAATGTAGAGTACCCTTTTACACTATGTGTAAAGGGTATAAAAAGAGAGCAACGAAAACAACAACATAAGGAGGAAACATTGTCGCTGCAGTTTTTGATTACAATTACAGTTACAAAGCGCGACTTCTGACAGGGCGAAATTCTACTTAGTTACAATTTTACATTCGACTGTGATTAACGTGACGAAAGACGACTCCCACGTCTAATGTGAAAATACCGTGTCAGATTTTTGCAACGCTTTAAGCCAAGTTTATACCAAACGAATAGTGTCAAGTGTTAAGGGGGCTAAAAGTGCATTTAGTGCGCATAATTGCCGGGTTTTTAAACGTAACATATTATCGAAAAGTTGACTCCTCACTTTATGGTGATCTACGCGGTGCAGGCAACTGCTGTTCTTTTTCATCTCTCTTTATCATATTCTCTTTTGATGTTGCGTTTGGTTTGCTTTGCTTCTATTTGGTTGCTATCCATCATTATGCTGCAGACTTTGATTTGGTAAATATTTAGTTTTTTCTTATAAGCTAAGATAAGGTTTATACCATCCTTCCCACTTCTGGGGCTGTGTTCCAAAATTACTATGCTTAATGTTACAAATTCGCTCACGACTCTAGCCAGTCTGGAAGCATATCTCGCGACTGAAAGTAGTCATACTCTTTGGCTCAAAGTAGAGACCGTAATTTGGTCGGAGACCTTTATGATCTTCTTAATAATAATGGGGGAGTAGTGCACTGCGACCCTAAGGATCTATTGTGCCCCTGCCTAGCTTAGAGCTTCCCAAGTAGTCATATTTCTGATTTGTACTTCATTATCTGGGAGGCTTACTTAAGTGCTCCTTTAGTTATACATTGCTCGATAAGTAGGCCAGTCAGTGGCAACAATTTTCTTAAATCTATTACAGTTGTAGGAGACAAGGAGCTGCTTAGCCTGTCAAATGCCTGATGCCTCTGTCCAATCATAGTTGCATAATCGTATGTCTTCCAATGCCACAGAATAGCTCTGGTTCTATTAGCGGGTTTGCGGCTCCATTTCTTGCTAGTTCGTCAGCAACTTCGTTCCCAGGAATGTTATTCTGGTTCCTGCAACCCCTACTGTGGCCTGACTGTATCCCTATGTTGATAATTCCTCTCCAGGTTTACGTCTGCGCATCTACCTATGGCGCATACCTCAGCTTGGAAGACGCTTGTGAGGGTGCCCATAGATTCAGAGATGCGTGTTCGGGTTCCCGCGTCCAATGCCATCATTTCTCCTGCCATTCGTATACCAAACTATGGTATGCCTTTTCATAGGATGCATCTCCTCAAAGGTTGCCCGTGGTACTAATGTTCAGTGTGTGGGTTGTTAAAGCGTTGGAATTGTCTTTCCCAGTCTGTCAGCGTCTCGAGCACTGATTATGTGGCCATTGCCACCAGCAGTGTCGCTTTCATTTGTAGTTTAATGATTATATGGAGTGGTATCAGTTCCATAATGACTTCTAATGCCGCTGTGTGGCACACAGCGACTGTCATGCATACACAGGCAAGCCGCTGTATCTTCGTGAGGTTTCTTTAAACTGAGGTCAGTTCCACTCTTGTTACCTTGGCGATTACTCCGTAGATGAGCATCGGTCTTATATTTCTTCTTAACTGGCCATAACAACCCGTTACCGGGTTACGACCTGATGCAAATATCTCCTCCAGGCGTCTTTGCTTTGCGCGCGCCTTCTCCAATTGGTGATACCAAAGGTAGCTAGTGTGCTCACTGCCTGGTGTGGTCTGCCCTTTCGTCGCTTCCCTTCGACCGTCGCATTGTAGACCATTCTCACAGGACCTAATTCATCTATACGCACAACATGACATCGGTCTTATTACCATTACGTAAAGCCATTGGATGATATTTGAAGATGTTCCCCATGATTTACCCGCTATCCTTCTGCATGTAAGCAATGCTCTGCTGCATTTGTTGGTCACGATCTCAACATGGCTGCCAAATTTAAGTTTACAATCAAAAATGACCCCTAGATAGAGCCGAAGTTGCCTCTGTGGACAATTTGTTTTGTGAAAGGGAAGCTCAGGCCCATATTCTTGGCTCCACGTTTATATAACCAAAATGTTTAAGCAAATGCACTTTAATTTAGAAAAGTCAATAAGTAAGGTACAAAATACATGAGTTTTTTCAAAAGTCCTGTTTGATTTTCAAAACAATTGGGAATGATTTTCAATGCAGTTTAGGGCGATACTGTTGGTGAAAGCTGTTCAAACTAAACATACACCTTTTAATAATTGCACCAATTTATAATTAAAACTTACCTAAAAATATCAACAGTTACGCATTCATTCCATACAAAACAAATAAGACGATATATTACTGAACTTTTGCCTACACTGTACTTTAAATTTACTGATTATATGTGGGCGTAGCACTTATACTTTATCTTATTAATTTAATTAAATCAACAACGTCTCTGTTTATAAGTAGCATCAATATCGTATCGAGTGTATCTTGCATATATTTCCTGTTTTTCCAATCACTTATCAATGCTGAGTACTTTATGCCTTCCATATTACTCACAATGTTTCCTATTCACCGCATACTATAATCAGTTGACTTTTTATACCCTTTAATCAAAGTCTAAAAGTGTATTAAAGATTTGTGCAATATATATAACAGGCAGAAGGAGGCGTGTCAGGCCTTATGTTTTATTGGCAAAAATGATCAGAAACAATAGTCGAGTCGATATAGCCATGTCCGTCCGTCTGTCCGTGTTGTACTCTGTTTCTCCGCGACTATAAGAGTTAGACCAAAAAAAAAAGTATCAAAAGATGCCCAACAAAATCTTTCGTTGCATCTATGTTATAAAAATTATTTAAATTTGATAAAAACATCAAAAGTTATAGTAAATAATGTGCGTATTGACCCCTCTTCGCATATAAAACGCACCAAAATTCAACTACATGTAGATATGGATATATGTAAGCTAGAGTTACCAAATTTGGTGAGAATACTCTTTTGAACCTTATCATTCAAACTGTGTTCACCTTTTGTCAACAAACCACCTCTTCCAACCCCAAGCGATTTCCCCTAATTACTGCCACAACCCGCCATGTATTAATTTCAAAATTACCACAGATATTTCTGAAACTATTTTCGATCTATGCTTCAAAATTTAACAACACTGGACCAATAATACTGAAGTTATGAGCATAAGTCTCAATTTTAGTCACACCCAATTGGAACATCCCAATAGGAAATTGCTTACAGTCACATCGAACTTGTGAAAAGAGATATAAAAGTAGATACTTCCGTTCCCATTTAGTGTTTATGGTGGCAGAAGGGTATAGGGTATCCCACTGTTGGTATCCCGACTTTCTTCATCAAACTTTTTTTTAGAAATTCCTATACCTACAAATTTCAAGATACATTTATATATACCATATTATGGGTTTTCATAGAAAAATGCTATACTTATTACGGCTTTTTTTTTAATGAGAATTCGCGATGACATATTCAATTTTCTTCTTTTTCTATATTATTAAATCAGTAAGAAAATGGGAAAATTTGCTGCGTCATACTCGAAATTCATTTTCTTTTATGTTTATAGACGCGTGACAGATTTTACGAATATATATGTACATGTATGTTTATATAGATGGTATTCCACTTTATGCGGGAGCTAACCTGCCTAAGGTCGCCTTCCTCAACGTCCCCAATATATTTCTATAGTAAAGATTCTCCTTAATCTTAAACTTTGTAAATAATTTTTAACCTGTTCGATACGTTTTTTGGAACTGAAAACAACGTGCGAAACGACTTTCATATTTGCGTATTGAACCTGAACTTCGCAAAAGCTCTTATTTGAAAAAAGAAAATTAATAAAGCACACAAGCGGGCTCCGCCCCTGCCTACAACGCTCGTCATCCGCCGTGCGGCTGCCTGCCTCACCTGATTTAATTCCTTCTTACCATTGCACAGTGGAGCCATCCGCTTTCTTGTAGGCAAAAATCACAACATTTTTGAAGAAGTAAAGATATTTTCAAAAATTAAACAGAGAAACACAGCCGATGCTCAATGACATAAATAAGCCTAGAAGCTGTCTCAAGTCGCGCTACTAACTCATAACCTTTTTTTGTGTGTTCACCATCTGAATGTTTAGAAAAGAGAGAAATGTCATTATTAATATCTTGCATCTTTTCCAAGCAGAGTATTGTTCGAACAAAAAATTTCTATAACCTGCAGTTCCCTTTAGCCAAAAGTTGTTTCGAAAACGATTTCAAATTACTTTACGATTTAAGACAAGGCTTCTTAAAGTCAAAACGTTGGCTCTGTATAAAACATACAGTAGACGTCGCTTAAGCGATAATCGGATATATGCAAAATATTTCAAATAAGCGATCATCGATATCGTTTATTACGTAAGAACGAAAATGCAGCTCTGTTTGTATCGGATATATGAAAAATACTTCAAATAAGCGATAATCTGATATTCCATATAAGCGATAATTTCATAAATGCGACTATCGGATACATGCAAAATATTTTATATATTTATATTGACGCGATTGCATTATTGCGAAAAATTCAATAGTTAAACTGTGTTGCAATGTTTGCATATAACCGATAATATTTGTATGTGTTGATCGTTTGTATATGCATATGCAGTAATTGCTAATAAGCGATTTTCATATAAACGACTATTTTTGTATGAAATTTGCAAACAAAATGCACTAAAACCAAATTTTCTTTTGCATATAAGCAATAATATTAATACAACAGCAGTACGTTATATAAGCGATATATACTGTACATATGTATTATTTCAAATCCAATGAAGGCACTTTCTAAAGCTAAAATTTCAATAAGTTTCTATAATATGTTCCGGGAAGTTGGTTATGAGTTGGATTGAAATTCACCAATGTCCAATTGTTGTTCGTTTATCACCATAAACTTAACATAGCAGCAGCGTTATTCTCTTGGCGTCATCTTGCACGATCTAGGGGTTCATCCAATATCGCCTCTGCTGGAAATGCCGCGCACTAGGAACTATTCTTTCAGTAACTCCAATGTAGCGCCCGCTGAGTAACAAATTAGTGTGCAGTCTTTTGGACTCCACGCTTAGCTTGAAAAGACAGAAAATGTAACGATAGCGTTATAATTGGTTTCCTAAAAATAGTGTTACTAATTAGCGATAGTGTCGTTTTATTTGAAAAACAAGATAGCATAAAGGTACCGATATAAATATAAATTGATTTCAACTCTCTCTCCATAATACAAACTATATCTTTGTTTTACTATCTTCCCTCAGGTATCGACAGACACGTTTTAGCTCGCGGCGTGTCCGAAAACGTGTCGTCTTCAAGCACGGCGAGTGCAATGTGGTTCAAGGCAATGTGGCCAAAAGACGACGACGATATCTGCAAGTGAGTTGGTCATATAAGTGTGGGCATTTGCATAAGACCAGCAGACACGGTCCAGACCGTAGTAAGCTATATATATATATATGTGCATATATGTATTGCCAAGCTGTCCTAGTTATATAAATGGAACGAACGGCTGTGTCTGTGGCGTCTTTCTGCGCGTGTGAGTCCCACTTGGCTTGTCAAATGCACACTTCTTATACTTTATATGTATCCAAAATCTATAATGGCTTACTGCTTTCTCTTCCAGGACATCTTTACGACGCTTGTCGATGCGCAGTGGCGCTGGACGCTGCTGGTATTTGCCGCTAGTTTTGTCATATCCTGGGCCTTTTTCGCCTTCATTTGGTGGACCATAGCCTATGCACACAATGATCTGGAGTATATATTGTTACGGAACTCGCAACCTGATTTGATTGCCAATATGACGCACACGGTGTGTGTCACCGAAGTCAGCAGCATGATGACTGCCTTTTTGTATTCCGTCGAAACGCAAACGACCATTGGCTATGGCAATCGCTTTGTCACCGAGGAGTGTCCCGAGGCTATATTCACCATGTGCATACAATGCATTACGGGCGTCTTTATACAGGCCTTCATGGTGGGCATTGTCTTTGCCAAACTCTCGCGACCCAAAAAACGAGCCCAAACGTTGCTCTTCTCTCGCAATGCCGTGGTATGTCATCGCGATGGTGTGCCGTGCCTGATGTTCCGTGTGGGCGATATGCGCAAGTCGCATATCATTGAGGCGCATGTGCGTGCCCAGATCATACGCAAGAAGGTAACCAAGGAGGGTGAGGTGCTGCCATTCTATCAGCAGGAGCTGCATGTGGGCGCTGATGGTGGCGAGGATCGTCTGATGTTCATATGGCCTACAACTATTGTGCATAAGATTGATCGTAATAGTCCATTGTATATGCTCTCCGCTTCGGATATGCTCAAGGAACGCTTCGAGGTGGTCGTCATGTTGGGTAAGTTGCCTAACTGCATGATGCACTATATATAAGCAGTAGCTGTACTAACTGCGTTTTGCTTTACAGAGGGTGTCATAGAGTCGACGGGCATGACCACACAGGCGCGTAGCAGTTACTTGCCCTCGGAAATTCTATGGGGTCATCGTTTTGTCAACGTGGTCAGCTTTCGCAAGGAGACTGGCGAGTATGAGGTGGACTACACTTTGTTTAATAACACCTACGATGTGGATACGCCGCTGTGCAGCGCCAGGCAGCTGGATGAGCTCAAGTCGGAGTACAGCAAAAGCGCCAAGAACTGTTTGGGTAAGTTAAGCAGTCAGCTTTTAAGAAACTATTATTAATTTGTGTGCTCTGCTTACAGCTCCCTTTGCCGATCGCACGCTTTCTGCGGGTTTGTTCCAGCGCGTAGCCTCCGCCATTTCGGTTGATCATTTGGATCCGGCCAGCGATGAATCGTTGGATTCGGGTCGTCTGCAAATACGCTCGCATTCCATACCGAACGGCGTGCTGGCCAGCGAACTAGAGCCGCTGAACAACAACAAGCATGGCGCTTCCTTTACTATGGGTGGCCTGACCATAACCACTACGGCGCCCAGCATACCCAACCTAACAAGTATTAATGAGAGAACCAACTCTGGTAATTCCATAAATAGCAGCAACTACAGCAATAGCAACAGTCTGAGCACACTACCAGGAGCAGGTGGTCCTGGTGCTACCATAGCGCCGAGTGGTGCTAGTGGTGGTAGTCGCACAAAACAAGCACATACACGCCGCCTCTCCATAAAACAGGATCAGCTGCCCATAGATTCCATTTGCTGATATTTGAGTGATCATCATACAAAATCAGCAACAACAACATAGAAAACCAACCAAGGGCGGCTGTGCTCGCCCATGTCACTGGTCATGGTGTGCATGTGTGTGTGTGTGTTTGGCTATACCAAATGAACCCATCTGAAGTTGTGTATTCTACGTTTTAGGCTCGTAATTCTAATTGATATTAATTGTTAATCTAAAGATTTTTGTCTCATGACCGCGCTAGGACAAAAACTCCAGCTCAGATATACTAGTAACAGTAAGTAAGCTGCATAATTGTGAGAACAAGCTTTAAGCCTGGCTTTGTTTATGCGGTTAGCCTAGCTTTAGAGAATTTATTATTGTTAAGCTTAAAGTTGATATTAAATACAAAAGAGAAATGGCAACCGAAATTCTGTAACTTTCCCCTTAGCTTTTAAAACTAGGGAAAAGTTTGGAAAAGCTCAGTAAATAAATTTATTATAAATAATGCATGCTTTGAAAAAGAAACCAAATTCTTAAAGAATTGTTAAATGTTTCAAACACAAGCAAGCAACTATTAACTATAAATAAATTCAGAAATATTCCAAATTTTAAACTTCGCGCGCTAAAATGTCGCGCATATTGAGCTTCAATTCTAAAATTATACGGACAATAAAATTGTATAAGAACCGACGTTGATATTTGATGTGTATTTTTTAAGAACCAAAAAGACCTTTAAAATATATGAAACTGATTTAAATTTACCGAGCGTTTTATTAAAAGTTGCAGCAAAACTTTTTCAAACTTAAAGTGGAACTGCGCCCAGCAGCGTGACTTACCAGGCGCACAGAAGCCGACAGAAAGTGCATTTAAATGAGCTGTCTAAAAGTATGCTACAATTTTATTACCAAGTCAATAAGTGTGGCGCCATCTATGAATGATTAAAGCCAGCTGCCATAGTGCCAATTACTAACAAAAGGTGGTGCTAAGGCCTTTGTCATAGTGCCAATTACTAACAAAAGATGGCGCTAACGCTAATATGTTTAAAGCGCAAGTGCATTTTCATTTGTTTTAAACCGTGTTTAAAATTGCTCCTGCTCCGTAGCAGGAGTCGTACAATAATTGCTCCTGCTCCTGACAGTTCGGTAGCAGAATGTACATAATAAATTTATAATTTACTTAATTCAAGTGTCGTAGTTTAAATCGTCATCTTGGCCCTCGAAAAGAGCCAAAGTGTCTATGGCTCCATCCTATAAACTAGGGTTTAGCTTCCACTAGTAAAATATTTTCTAGAATTTGGTGACTTAATCGATTCCGATAATCAGTAATTTAAAGCCTAAAAAAAATAAAACAGAGCTTAAATAACAACATGCACACAGCAGCAAAGCAAATAGATGCAACAAAAATTGCACTCAGAAGCAATTTCAGCCTCTACTAGCAAATGAAAAAACTACTCCCAAAGCAGCTGGTAACAAATCAAAAAATTCAAGGAGCAAGGCGAGGAGTAAATCCCATTTCAAATGCTAGCCCACAAGAAAGGAAAGTCATTATATATGTATATTTTTTTGTAATTATATTTTTTGTTTAATTTTGTGTTTGTCTGAGGAAAATTTTTCATATTTTTGTTAAAGCATATTTAAATTAACGTACACACAAATAGAAACATACATATATATGGATTAAACGCTTACGCTTTTAGTTTATTTGAAATATAGTATGCTACTATCAATATGCTTATTTTGTTTGTTTTTTTCTTTACGTATGCATGTGTATATGTATTTGGGTTTTATATTTGTAATTCATTAGTACAATTTACAACAAATAATTTCACATTTAATTTTCATACATTCGCATAGTGTTAGCAATTTGTTTGTTACATTTCAAATATTTTCTTTTAGACTTACAAATTACAACAGTTTCAATACATTTGTTTGTATGTATGCGTATGCGTGTGTGTGTGTGTGTGTGTTTCTGTTAGTGTATTTAACAATATTTCTTTTTCGTATTGCTGTAAACATTTGCATAGTTACGATTTTATATATAGTTAAACTCTTTTATGCATTAGGACAAGTGTAAGAATATTAAATATTAATATTTTCACGGTTTAAAAACTAAAACTGCGCTAACTTAGCGGCAGTTTGCTTAGCAATCAAGTTATGTTTCTTTTCTTTCCTTTAAAAGCATTTACAGTTAGCAGCCCCCTATGTGCAACATCATAAAGTTGCATGCAACTAATTAAACGCTAGATATTTACACATCTTAATAGCTAAATTATAGCAAACTTAATAATTAGATTTTTGTTATTGTTTCCTTTTTTTTTTGTGTGTTTTGTGTTGGTTTGTATGTTGTATAAATGCCTTAAACCTTTACAATAATTAAAATTAGAACTAGAGTCCTTAAAACTAGATGTCTTAGAAGTAATTCTATTAAATGTGTCCGGCATTATTTCTCTCAACCTTTACAAAGTGTTTGTTTCTGTATGAACTATTTTACATGAATTTGCTTTCATATATATTACAAACTAAAATTTCGTATATGTTTTTAGCATCATATGTAGGACGATGCCAAGGGTTAGTAATGAAATCGATGTGTTTGTGGTGAGTTTGATGATGTATGTAATTTTAAGTGAGTTTACTGCATTTTGTTTTAAAGAAAATTAATTGAAATTTTGTGTTTTGCTTTTTTCGGAATCAATTTCAGTTTATAAAAATATTTATCACAAAGTATTATTTTTAGTTGTTTTTGCGTGCTGCGATGTTGCAAACGATTTTACGTATATACCAATTGATGCAGGTAAATGTTAAAAGAATCATGTTAATGAAATGCTATAATTATAAAATAAATAACAATCACGGTGACTAAAAGAAACCATAAGTGGGAAAGTGTGTTTCGGAAATAAAAAAAAAAGGTCATTCAAACTGGCTTGTCAACATTTGTTGCCAGCAACATGTTGCCGCAGCGCGAGACTTTAAGAAAGTTCCAAGTAGCAGCGCGCTCAATAGTACAAGTAACCGTTATTGAAAACATTATAGCGGTAATCGTAATGCTGATGCTGCTGCTGCTCCTGGCCCATCTGCTGCTGACGTTGCTTCTGCTGCAAGTTTGTCAACCAACTCGTTGTTGCGGCAATGCGCTGCAACAGATATTTTCATTCCTTGTGCTGATGTGGATGCTGCGGCTGCTGTCCCTGTCCCTGTCCCTGCTGTTGCTGATGATGCAAATGCTGCTGCTGCTGCTGCTGTTGTGACTGCGACTGCTGCAGCTGTCCATGATGTGGTGGAAGACGCAAATGTTGCTGCTGCTGCTGCTGGGACATGCCCACATGTTGAGACTGTGCCTGATGGTGCTGGGCAGTTGGGTTTTGATGATGTGACGGCACAGCGCCATTGCCATTACTGTGTCCATTGAGGTTGCTGCTGCCACTACCCGAGGCAGCGCTGGACGTAGAAGTTGCAGTGCTGTTGCTATCTGATTTGTCGCGCGGCAACAAGTAGACGGAACCATCGACAGCCTGCTGCAAGCTGTAATCGGAAGGCGAGCAAGGATTGCCTTCTGGATCACGAAGATACTGAAAGGAAATGAGTAAAGATATTGGAGATTAGTCTCAGCCGCTGATTTTTATACCAAGTATATTCCTACCTGAAACACATGGCGATGAAGTATGGTAAACTTGTTGGAAATACGCTTGCGCTCATTCTCCAAGCTCTCACGTTCACTAGTTAAATGGTTCTTGCGTTTGACCACCTCATTGACCTCATCCTCAAGCGTCAGTATCTGATCCAGCTTACGTTTGCGACAATTCTGTGCAGCTACCTTGTTCTTGCCACGTCGGCGTATATCCCGTATCAAAGACAATTGATTCTCGCTAAGATCATATTTGGACAAACGCTCATTAAACTCATCCATGGGCAAATTGATAATGTCGCACACTAGTATGGGTATATTCAAAGCACGCGCTCGCTTCTCATCGCGCGACAAATGCTCATCCTCAGAGATGCTATCTCTAGCACTTTTCGATCCATGCTTAGGTCCGCTAATCATCTTCTTATCACGTGCTTGTGGTCTAGGTAGCGAGCCAGTTCCCTGGGGCAAAGTGTAAGTATGATTATGCTGCACAACCTCTTGTGGATTGCGCGGCGGACGTACGGAATAATCCACTGAGTAGCCACTGCCTGTGCCCATGCCATAGGGCTGATGATGCTGATACTCCTTGGAGAGTGAAGGGCCCATGGCGCTCGCCTCGTTACCGTTATGTTGCAGACTAGCGCTGCTGCTCATGTTGCCATAGCCTCCGTCATACTCGTATTTAATGGGTTGCACCTGTGCGGATTGGCATTGCACAGCGCTGGCAGCTACTGCAGACAGTGGTGCTGGTGCAACGGTTGGTGGCACAGCTGTACGCAAGGCGTTGGGGGACTGCTTGTGTGGATCGCGTTTGCCATAGAGTTGATGCTTCTTTTGGGCCACCGGAGGCTGACGTGTGGCCGTGCTTATGCGTGCTGTATTATTGTAGCTATAATCATAGGGTCCACCGTATTTGCCGTGATGATAATCCTGTGCCGAGTCACTTCCTTCACCCCATTCGCCATCCGACAACGATGGCACACGTTCCGAGCCCATGGAGCTGACGGCACTGTCACTTGATGCGTCCAGACGATCGGCACCACCGCCTTGAGCACCTCCACCGCTAGCCAACAAATCGGCTGTCATGCCCGCTGCAGCACCAACGGATGCTCCGTTCATAGAGAGTCCTGTAGCAGAACCGCCAGTTGCGTGGTTGGCACTGCCACCTGATATAATTGGACCTGCTGCACTGCCAGTATTACTACCATGTCCACTGCTGGGCAAGCCCAGAACTGAAGAGTTGTTGCTGGTGCTGTTGTCCATGCGACAAAAGCCTGCAAAAAGAGGCAAGGGTTCAGAAAAGTTTATTAATGGGTTTTTGCCAAGTCATTTTAAAGTTAACGTATGAATAACCTTAGACTGTTACAGTCAACTTTTATTCTAGCAATCTATGTGTGGGATTATTCAGCAGAAATTGATTGTGATATCTGTATAGCGTTTCTTGCATATGTGGGCTAACGATTTCTAGTTGCAAAAGTCCATAAAAACTCTACAGTCATTTTCTATATTTCATTTTGCTTATCATATTCCATGCTCTTATCTATAGATAAGTAACCAAAAGGTTGTAATTCTTTTCTTGCCATTTCACTTTCAGGTTTATTTTGCTTTGCAATTATAGTAAATAGTTTTGCTCTTTAGGGGGAGCATCGATAGAGAAAACTATAATTTTTAAGCAGGTTTCAATGCCGATCAATTGGTAGTTTCCAAATGTTACTCCCATAATTAAGTTACAAACTACTGACTTCTTGGCTAGCAGCAGGCAGTTTACTATCAATATCTTTTCATATAAAAAGTTCAGGTAATTATATCATTCATACTTCTTATTGGCTAACTTTGTTACGAAATTTGCAGATAAGCATTCAAACGATCCAATGTACTACGTGCTACTAGTAGAGTAAGACGAAGAATTTCCAAACTGAGTTTACTGATTTTGGCATTGTATTTCTTAAGTGCTTTATCTTATCATCTGGTAGGTTTCAACATGTGACCCATGAACTATAAAACATGGAACACTGACTGGGACGAAACGTGTGTTTCGCCATGATGTGGCAGAAAAATAAAATTGCGCCAGTGACATCAATTTTAAATAAGTACTATAGATGATAATCCTAAGCTATAGATTGAACTACAGTTGCTGATAGCAGTTTGTAGTTTTCATAATTGTTAAGATTCTATATTTACGTTTACTTGTTTAACACTAATTGGCCAAACTGTGAGTTGATTAGCTTGTTACGCATGTGTGTAACATTTGGCTATGTATGGCGCACTGATAGGCGTACGCGGCTATCAAGGTCAAGACCCCAAACATTGATGACTTAACAAAAAAAAAAAAAACAAAATATCTACATCTAAATAATCTTCATTTAAAAATGTCTACCGTAAAAAAAAAAATCAAGCAAAATATTTGCTGACGGTATTACTGAGCTGCAAAGTGCAAGAGTCCCAAAAATTCATTCTTTATGGAGACTGAAACACGCGCCATATACGGATTATATACATATGTAGGTACAGTGCAATCGCGAAACCGTGAATACTCCGTTATCTGGAGCAGTAAGTAGTTGTGTGTATGCGTTGACATCTGTTTTTACTTTTCCGCAAGAAAGTATTGCGATTGGCCAAAAAACTAAAATCTCTAATTTTATATTTTTTTTAGCGATGTTTTTGTGTTGGGCATGTCTTCAAAGGGTTTCCTATTGAATTTGCGCACTCTAGTCGCTATAGTTGGGGTTGGGTCGCCAGACGAATAAAAAGAGTAAATAATTTTCGAAATTTTTGTTTTTCACTTTTTTGTTGTTTAAATTTCGGTTGTTTTGATAAACGTGCGGAAAAGCCCGAGTTGGTTACCAACTGTTTATTTTTTTCTTCGTTCTAGTTGTTGGAATCATACTCAATACAAATTTCACTAAAAATTTGTTTACAGGCATTTCCATTCGTAATTCCTCGATAGCCAAATGCTGTATCACAAAAATGCCATCAAAGCCCGTAAATTATATATATTACGTATAACATTGCAATTTACAAAATCATTTTTCATCATTAGCGCGCGTCTAAATATCAGTTTTCATTTTAGAACTTATAAATAGAACAGAACGATATGGTAATAAGAATACCTTTTTTGCTGAATTTTTGGCACTTGTTCACTTTATCGCGTGTGCACTGTAATGCATGAAGTCAGCAATGGCGGAAATTATAAAGATAACGGTAAAATTACTCGCACGTTTTACGATCTGACCAAAAAGAAAAGAGGAAAGAGAAAATTGCACAACCTCTGAATAAAAATACATTCATTCGAAATTTGACAATTGCATGAAAACACGCATCTTGACACGTAACCCACTGTGACTGGCGCTATTGTTCTTTATTCTCTCTCTCTCTCTCTTTTTCTCTTTGTACGCATGTTTTTATTACGAATAACGGCAAAAGCACAATATGCAATTGCAAGCAACACACACACACACACACACACACACACATACATATATGCAATATGAATGTTCATAAATAGACAGAGATGGCGAAACTTGACTACGTGAGCGTCAAGAAGCAAAGCAAAAAGAGAAAAGAATAAAATAAAATAAAAGTCGAGATATCATGCAGTTTTTTTTATTTTTTATTTTCTGCTTGCTCGTTATTGTTTCGAATAAAAATGACTCAGCATTTTAAAAATAGTAAACAGCGAAGCTTGCTGAGCGTCTAATACAGACGACTGACTGACTGACTGACTGAGAGCGAGCGAGCGAGAGAGAGTTTTAGAACAAAAGCTTTGCTGATATCAGCCGTACGCCGTAGATCTGGCTGGCTGTCCGGCTGTCGCATAAGAACGCGGCGCCGCATGACTAACGAAAAAATTGTTACGCGGCAAAAATTTAAATTTATATGAATGTACAAGTGTGTGCGTGTGTGTGTGTGCGTGTGTGCAGCTAACGGCTTTTCTACGTTGTAGCATAAAAATAAATTGAATGCCAACAACACCCGCACACTGTGGCGGCCGAGGGTGCCGCACACCGCACACTGATCCAAAAACGCTGCTACTCACTCATCACTCTCACCTGTTGATTTTTGCATTAGCTGCTGTATCTGAATGGGAAGCCGTTTTTGGCTTTTCTATATTCGTTTGTTGATTTTTTTTTTTTTACTTTTTTACTCGTTTTTCACAAACATATTCATTACTCGCGCGTCATCGGCCGCCTGTTCTAATTTTGATATTGTATCATTTCTACACACACACACACACATGCGCAACCGTCTGTCTGGCTTATGTACTTAGCATATATGGATAGTGTCGCGTCTTTTTGGGTACATTTATTTATTTGTGTTAAATGCGTCACTGTTTGTATTAATTTAATAACTGCTTACTAATTTGCTAATTAATTCGTTAATTTCGTTGATTTTTACACATTCTTTTGACTAGGCGGCTTAAGAACGAACACACACTTTTCTATTATAATCTGATATGTTTTGTGATTGTTCTTCGCTCACTTCGTCGTATTCGATAGTTCGTGTTCGACTAAACTGAATTGGCAGAGCCGTTGCCGCCCGATGCCACCCGATTGCGCAGCACGGTGTTCTTCTTGTTGTTGTTGTTGCTGCTGCTGCTGCTCTGCTCTGCTAACGTCGCAACGGCACTTGCCTTGCCTTGTTATGTTTTGTCTTTGTCGCACTGAGCGAGCACGCGCAAGTGTGAGCGACTGAGCACGAGTTAACCACTCAAATTCAAATTCGAACTAATTTTACGAATTTTATGTTAATCACAAAACACGGCACAAAGCAAGCAAACAGAAATCGTAAAAAGCTCAGCTATATCGGCATTTTTGCCGAGTGTAAAATGAGCGTTTGTGTGTAGCATCAACTAAAGCTTGCGCGAGTTTTGTCTGAGAACGCACACAATTTGAGTAAACTTCTTGAGTGAAAGCTCAACGAGTAACGCGCATGCGGGTGTGACACATGAGTTTGAGCGATGAACTGAGTCAGTGCATTTCAATATTGTATTGCGCAATGCGCATTAGACTCAAGTTTAAAGCGCTCTTGAAATTTAAGTACTTGGAAATTTGGCAAAACTTCAAAAACAATTAAATATTAATTAACATTTGACGGATTTAGACAAGCTGATGAACCATGTTTATAATTGATTGTTATAAGAGAGGGCCAATTACACGTAGTGCGACTGAGTTAAATCTCATCTTTTTCATAAAATGTACCATTCTGAGCATGATGGAATGAAACCAAGGTGTGCTCACTCGAAGTGGGTGCCTCTTAAAATAGTTGCCAATTTAGTCTAGATCTGACAGTTGTTGTTACTACACATGTTATGTGATGTCATTGGCAGCAGAAACATGCAATAAATGCATTTATTAAATTATTTATTAGTTATATTAATGCGCGTGTTCATTTTTTGTTAGTTTATTAAAACAGAGAGTTAGTGTGTAAACAAAGCTAAGCTTTTGAGCTTTCGCTCACACACATTTTGGCAACTGAAAAGAAGAAGAGTGAGCACACCTTTGTTTTATTGCATCGTGGTTAGATCTAAGTTTTTGGTAGATTTAAGATGGGAGTCTAGTGGTGTAAAAAATACATCGATGCATCGAAAACATCGATGGTTGGCCTGTCATTTTCCGATGTTCTCAAACATATGACAAAACATCGATGTTTTTAAAACCATCGAACATTTCACCGTCACCTACGATAACCTACTATCATTCAAGATCATGCCAAAGTAAGTAACTTATTCTCAGTTTTACAAATAGTGTTTGCAGAATTGAGAGTATCATTTCAAAGTTTATTCAAAGGCCAAGCTCTCAGCGAAATAATCTGCTAAGGGCACGGTTATCAAAACATTTATGCTGACATATTTTGGTCGTAGATCTATTGGACTATATAATATAGTATCTAGAAATCTTCTTATGTTCAGATAGCTTTAGTTTTACATATTTTATATTATATAACGAAGTTTTTTCTATAGTAAAAACAAAAATTTGTAAATATAAAACATCGGAAAACCATCGATGCATCGACCTACATCAATGTGCAATGTCGATGGACTCTGCGATGGTAAACATCGATGTTTTGGTCTGGATTTACATCACTAGAACCATCTTGAGCTTAACACTCAACTCAACGAATGTTTATGAGCAAGTAATTTTTGGCAGATAATAGATGATATCAGTACTCGCCCTTAAATTAGAGTTTATTAAACAATCAATACTGTTTCAAGAGAATTAAAAGGATTTAGTGTGAGCATAAGAAGGCGTCTTATAAAAATGATTAAGAATTAGGAACATGAATTTTTCTTTTAAATTTATTGAATGCGTTGCGAAAGACTCAGTTTGTTGAGTTTAAGCGATTTAAGAAGATCGTTGTCAAACGTTGTTTTTAAGCACGTCAATGGTAATTTTTGCAAGTCAAATAAATTATTGCAACACTTACTGTCATTCATATCCATCAAATGGAGATCTTCATCATTCAAAATGGAATTGATAAAACCATCCGTGGTGTGATTCATATCAGAAGAAGCATTCTGTAAAGAAAATAATGGTAGTTCAATTAAATATTGCTTCGTTGCTTGTTACCACTTGCTCTCACTTACCGAGTAATACATCATTTCATGCTCCATCTTATAGGCGTTGCTGGCAGCGGCTGCAGCATCAGGATCATGACTGGAGTTGGTCAAATGCATGCTGGACGAGACAGCCGAGCCCAAGTTATGACCATAATGTGGTTGAGCGCTGGAACAAATGTCACCCAAAGCAGAATTAGCATGCAACATGGCTGCATGATGGCCATGATGTGGTGGCGGTGGTGGTGGCGCAGCAGCATGTCCATACTGAGCAGCTGGATGTTGTGCAGTCGGCATGGGACCTGACGGGCCCTGATAAGAGTAACTGGGATAGTGCGGATAAGGCGGCATTTCTGAGACGCCACCGACAACACCCATGGGACCAAAATATGTGGCAATGTCCTGCAAACGTTGCTCCATGGTGACGCTGCGATTTAGTGGCGGCATGCGACTCTGTGTGAACGAGAGAAGATGAAAGATTTTTGAACATATTACCACCAAGTGTTTTAGGCGACACTGATTAATTTGTTAAAACTTTAAACTGTTGTTGATGTATTAACAAGGTGAGAAGGGTTTTATCATGCTCATGTCAGTAGAGCCAAGATCGGCCAACAACGTGCATACACCTTGAGCAATATGCCATAGAAGTCAGGCAGTCAGTCAACCAGTTGGGGGAATTATGAAATATATTAATAAATAAGCGATCAATCATTTTTAGAGCGCATGAAATCGTTTCGTTATGAATTCTGTAGAAATAAAAAAACAAAAAAAATCTCTCAACACAATAAGTACAGCCAGTTAGCCAATAAGTCAGCTATTCATACAAAAGCCGATATAAAAAAGAGGAAAAAAATTAACTAAAAATAAGACTCTAAATTCAAATTGCGCTGCAAGTAACCTGGCTAGCTGTTTCGACTCACTGTATCAGTCAGTCTGTCTGGCTGTCTGTCTGTCTGTAAGCCAAAAAACGTGCACAATGTATCAATCTGGCGATTTTGAAGTTGTTTCTTGTGTGATTTTCTGTTTGCCGCAGCAAGATCGATCAACATGAAATTGAAATAAATTTCATTTCGTTAAAATTGACAAGTGCTCAGCGGTCGCCAGGGTACGAGTCTGTAAAACGATTTTACTTGTTTATCTGCAAGTCTTTAGACTTGGTTTATTGTATCTCTCTATCTTGGCTTGTGATCGACAGTCGTGAAGAAGCCTGTACGTTGCACCCGTAGAGTTGCTGTACAGAGCCGGACAAGACGACTGACTAACTATCATGGCGTGCTGAACAATAACAATAACAGCCGCACAACAACAACAACAACTACAGTAGTAACCGCTATGGCCGACCAACAAATGACTTCATTAGTCAAATTATTGTTATTCTTAATTATCGCGGTTTATTTATTTTTACTAGTAATTCCAGTAGGGCACTGCAGACGATGTAAGAGATCGCTATATTTTTCGTTGCATACTCTAAGGAGCACGTGGGCGTATGTGGGAGCTTGAAAGCTGTGTGTTTGTAAAGATGAATGTGTCACTTTGGACGGGATCGGCATAGGCTGCAAGATAGAGCCTAAAAATAGCCTAAAAACGTAGTAATGATAGTTGGAAGAACTCGTTTCTCGTAGGTTATACTTACGTCACTATTGTCTACGAAAATTCAACTATCTTTCTATCTCCTAACTTCCTCTGTCGGGCATGGCACAATGGGCAAGGCTGCCTGAGTGCTAGGCATGGTTTCAACATTCTCTGATGAGCCATCGCACCCACCACAAATCTAATCTAATCTACTACTGGTAAACCGTCATTATATTGACATTCCACAGATTTCCTAGCATAAGGATTAGACATCTCGACCGGCATAGGTAAGAAAAATAGGAGTTATTCATATTTTTCTTTGCTTCCACTTGTTCTCAAAAAACGTTTCTAAAAATTATGCATATGCATGTGTTTTGGAAAATTAGTAAAAATACACTTTAGTCGAAATTTTTCACTGTACTGTAATTATATGGCTGTTCCATTTTGATTTTTATATTCACTGAATTTGAGACCAAAAAATGAAATTTTGGCTAAATCTGTATGAATGAGATCAGACATTTTGCTGCTATCGGAACTTTTTTGTTTCCTTACCGTTTATCTTATTCCGAAGTAAATTCCTTTTATACAAGCTGTGTTCAGCAATCTCTCTTAAAGATAACTTTTCCAAAAAACTGCACAAAAATCAATTTGTTAAACGAAAATGCCACAATTAAGAGTTAAAAGCCAGACAACAACAACAATAACAATAACAGCAACCGCAACAGGGGCGTTAAACCGTAAAAACTGATGAGGACTGCTGCATATGGCATCCAATCATTTTAACATTTAAAGTTGTCGGCTGCATTGATGCTCTTCTGATGCCGATCATATATTGATGAGCAGCTGAGGCTCTTTGCTCTTTGGCTCACTTTACGCAGACGACATTGACATTGAAGATAAAAATCAACGAAATATGACGCGAATGCATGAGAGCAAAGTCGAATCGAAACGGCACCAAACGAGACGAGACGAGACGCGACGAGACGAGACGCGACGTGACGCGACGCGACAAAGAGCTCAAAAGATCGACAATCAAGCTCCAAAGTAGGTGTAAATCAAAAAGAGAGATATTCCGACGGCAGAGTTCGTTTCATTTGACGGACGACTCTGACTCTGACTCCTTTTCACGTTGATGTTGAGTTTTCGTTTGACCAACATTGACTGACAGTAGCTGGACCAGCAAACAACAAAATGCCTTACCAACGTGTGAGTGTGTGTGTGTGTGTGTGAGTGAGGCTGTGCACACACACACACATATATATTTACTAAGCGTGTGTATCTAATGAATACCTTAACACTCCTGTACAAACAGGTAATACCCGAGAAGCAGGTAAACTGGGCGTTTACCTTTGTTTCGCTTTGGCAGTTGCATTTGCTGAGAGTGTGTGAGTGCATCTATGTGTGTGTGTGTGTGTGTGTGTGTGTAATTTCAATTGTCACTGTCTTGTCATTAACTTCTGGTATTACTATGCTAGCCACTGGCTATTGTGGCTACTGTGGTTGTTGTTATAGCTCTTCTCTGTATGTTGTTGCTTTTGTTGTTGTTGTGTAGCGTTTCACACGCAAGCAAATGCCGAAAGCTTAAGATATTTTGTATGAACTATGGTATACATTCGATTTTGCAAATAGTTAGGCTTAAATAGATTAATAAGTTCTTATGGTTGAAAAATGTAAAAGGGAATTCTCTGATGCATTCCTACGAGAGGGGAAAGAAGCATCGGGTTCTTTTCCCCACCAACCCGTAGCTATGAAGGGGGCTATATAGAACACATAATGAAATAACTCAAAGGGGGCCGGATCAAGGCATATCTATTAACCCTTTATATCCTATGAGCTCCATTTTGCACAAAATCGAATTTTTCTAATAGTTTTTGTAGTATAAAAATTTATTTGTTCTAGCGTTTTTTGAAATTTTATTGCCTTTCTATAATATGGGTTTGTGACAGATCTGTCACAGTGGGATATAAGGGATCAAAAGCTGCATAGTAATTGAAATTAGAAAATTTCGAAATGCGAAAATCTTTAAAGGGGGTATTGCGCTTTTTAAAGCAAAATGTCACTTTACACTTGTCACACATCGTTTGTAACATACGGTATGAGCTGTCTGCCGACGCTCGCTCATTTTTAAGGCACTATTTTTCAATCTGCTGCAAACGTCAATAAGGGAGGTTATGTCGACGCATGTTATTTGCGCCTCTCGGCTCATACCTTGTTAAAGATATGTCTTGGACCGGATTTTCTCTATACGACGCTGCGTACCGCCGCAAAACATAGAACATGCATGAAATGACGTACTATATATAGGTTCTGTGCTTAGCGGTGCAACTAATAAATGAGCGTGCTTTTGATAAATAAGTATTATATATTAATTTTGTACCAATTTACTTAGCATTTTTACTATAAATAAAACATCTGTTATGACTTTTAACTTAAGAAATATGATATCTATAAATTTCAGTTCGACATGTTCAATTTCCCAATACCTAATAGTATTTACATCTATTAAACAAATTGTCAGTACTATTTCAGTCAATGCATCTCAAAGCGAGAACAAAGTATGCGTTGCTCTCCAAAGAGTATATTTACCAAAAGAATTGTTCACTTAATCGAAACTGTACTGTATTTGTACGCAAACTTTCATCTACCTGAAATAACGGTGCATCTATAAGCTGACTTTAATTCAGTGTAATGTTTAAGTTACAAAATATTGCATGTTTGCTTAGTTCGATTTGATTGCATGTTATATTCAAAACAAGAAACTATAAAACTCTATAACTTTTGAGTCTAGCCTGTCGAGTTTATCGTCAGTTGATCATTAAATTGATTTATGCTTACATATTAGTCAACTGACAGCCGCGACAGCCATCAAACTGTTTACATAAATTCAATTCTACGACACAGAAAAACCAAAACAAAAAATTCAAGATGCTGTAAAACAATTAATAAACTTTTTGCGCTGATTTTTGCTAAGCTGTTTCATTGCTGTAAATATTAAAAATTCACATAATTAAAGCTGCGCACAGCGATTAAGGTGACGACTGAGTCGACGGCGACATTAAAAGTGACTTTTTTTCGCGCACGCTAAATGGAGATTTAATTGCAGGCGGCTACCACAGCAGCAGCAACAACAACAACTACAGTGCGCTTACTGAAAGATGCAATCAAGGCAACCCAAGTCCCCAAGTCAAGCCCCTCCAAAACCGAGAGATGAGCATGAATGGGCATGGGCAGTCATCGTGTAGTCAGCCAGACGCAGCGCAAGTGCCACCGAATTCAATCAACACTTGGAACTCTACGCGGAACAGACAAGTGTCGGAGACAACAACAATGAACATCAGTATGTGGCTAAGCCCTGATAGCCAAGTTAAGCACACTTTTTTTTTTGGTTTTTGTGATTGCAATTAGCAATTGGTAAGGCGTGTCATAGGGAGGAAGACTCTGAACAGCTGAGCCAACGTCATCAAATGGCAAAGTTTAATGTTATATAGCAGGAAGTGTGCACTTAGTATAATTATCATTATATATGTATGTATGTATTAGAGATTCGACATCAAATAATTTGTCAAACTTTTGGGAATTTCCAAGTTTGCGGAAACTTTGCCATTTCTCATGTAACTTAAAACAGCAACCGGTGTATAAACCATTTTGAATAGGGTGTTAAACGAGATATTTTTAGCACCAAAACGAACAGAAAAATCCTCTTAAATTTCCATCTCGAAATGTAGCTATATCTAAAAAAAAAAAGTTCGATTCAAAAGTAATCCTATAACATTAGTTATTACCAAATGGAGCCGAGTGTACGAAGGGCAATTAATTACCTATATGTCCAGCCTAAATTAAAAGCAAGAAGAGCTGGGACTCTGTCCGTCTTGGACACCCCAGCTTTCACAGAAATCGTTGAAAGGGTTGTTAATGGTCGAGTATGTGCACTGCTCCGCCCGTGTGATGAGCGGGTGAAAGAAAACCACCTCAGCAGTTCAAAGCTTGTCTTATGAGGCGACTAATATTGACACTGGGTTCTTTTCGGGACCAGTAGAGCCACCCCAGGCCTTAAAAGGGTTGTACGTAGGGTTTGGGATCCACCACGTAAAACCACAATTCCAATGAAAGAATGTATTTACTTCAGGCCGTAACGCGATAGCGGGTTGTTATGGTCAAGTTAAGCTGATGTGCTCTGAACAAAATTTAAAAGAACGAAATAATGCAAATTTGTATGAAATATGTGTCGTGACTTGAAAAAATATATGCTACTATCCGAACCCACGCGCATAGATATAGCCGTCAATAAAATCATTATATAAGTTTATTCATCCCATTCCCATTCTCTACCTCTACCTCAAATTCAAATGAATTCTTTACCTAGTCAAAGTTGTGAATGTTAAATCTTGCCTACTATATAAGTAGAAACACATTTAGTATGTTTTATATGGAAAATTGTTTTTGCAATATCTTCGGAACCCCTAAGTTGATTTTGTTCAAACTTAGATAAGAACTCTCTAGTTTTCGAGTTTAACTATATATTTTTAATAACTCGATGGATTTGAATAAAGATTATGAAAAACAACTGTCAGCTCGAAGTATTTTAGGTTTAGAACATTGATTTCCCAAGTCTGTGTCCACACTTCATCTTAACATGTTGTCTACCAAAGCAGATGTCTAATCATGTTAACTCTATGTTAAGTTATCTTATGTTATGTTATCATTGCTAAAATAGAAGTGCGTTCTCGCATGCATTTAATGTCAAACTTGTTATGTTAAAATTTAAGTCTTAAATGTTGGCACTTTATCAATGAATATTTTCAAAACTAAATTGGTTATTTTGAGCTTAAACTAATTATCAAACATATTGCACAGTTTCTATCTCTATAATATATGACACTTTCTGTTTCGATTGTATAATTTCCAGCAAGTTAGTTTGTCACTAGGCGCCCATCAAAAGTTTAAAGCCACCGCCAGTCAGGCTTAATGACACTTCTGGCTAAGAGTTGAAAATCCCAAAAGGATTTAGCTTGACAGTGCTCACTCTTCCAGTGAAACAGCCTCAAGAGACAGACAACAACAGATGATCTCAGCTCATTAAATGGCTTAAGGCACCGCACCGACCGTGCACTTTGCTCTACAACCTGCTGTGCATTCAGGAAAAACTACCGGAACATCAAAAACCAGAGATACGCCGCCATAACCAATGTCATATAGTGTATTAGAAGAGAAAGATCGCAAAGCGGGTTGCTCTTTAATCCGTTTGCAAGACCGCAGCGTGCGGTCGCTACCGGTAAAAGACTTTGCGGTAATTGCCACTGACTTCATGACTGTTTTTGTGTGGCTTTTGTGTGTGTGTGTGTGTGTGTGTGTGTGTGTATCTGTGTGTGTGTATCTTGTAGCTTGTGTCAACTGCGGTTGAATCCGCTTCATTAAATGCGTGCGCATGCGCAATGGCAGCTAAGCAAAACAAACGGTATAAGGTTGAGCGAAGACCGAAATCTAAGATCCGTACAGGTAATTCGTACATTTCATGAACATTTCATTCATTTGCATAACACGTTTGATGTGTGTGTGTGTGTGTGCAAGTGCTGAGCGCTTGTTTTGGCAGATTTGTGGCGCGGATTTATAAAATGTAACTCATCAATATTTTGGGATAAGCCGTACCCGAGTCTTACAAGTGCCAAGCAAATATGTTACAGCTTGATAAGTTGTAGACTTTTTGTTGAAATATGGTAAATGAAGCAGTTTTGATAATAAAACTGGTTAAGCCAACAGAACAAACAAAGCCAAGAATCTTAACAAAACTTCAGCCATTATAATTTCAAAATATGCTTTCAGTTATTTTTTGTTGTTCTTCTTTTTGATGAGCAGTTACAACAAAAGTCTTCTACGTCTGAGGGTCTGTGCTGATTGACGAATGTATTGCTGTAGCAGGGAATGTATAACCAGATTTTAAAGCTTTATACAAATAACAAACAACAGGCAAACAACAACAAGAACAAGACATGAGAGCAAGCCAAGATCAAGTGCTCGAGAATGAAGCAAGACTGAAAACAGTTTTCAATAAAAGTTACAAAAAAAAAAAAGAACATCTAGAAGATGAAAGCACTTCAGAGTCTGGCGCATGATCCTTGGTTTATACTGACCAACTGACTGTACGACTGTGACTTGAACAACGGATGCGCATACTCGAGGCAAAGTTTTGATTGAAACACAAGCATTAAACTCACATTCCGTTGCAAATTAAAAGGATTACGTTCAAGAGGACAAAAAATGAACTTACCTGATGGTGACCATGATGAAAGCCGCTTGAGCCGGTCTGCCTATGGAAGGCACTGCTAGCACCACTACCAACACTGGCATAGTTAGGAGCTGCCTGTACGGCACGCTGATGATGGTGATGCGCAGCTGCAGCAACGGCCGCTTGATGCGCATGGTGATGATGATGATGATGGGGATGATGATGATGATATGGAGGCGCAGTTGATTGCAACATTTCGTCTAGTTCCTTTTTGGCCTCGTCATCTAAATCGAACAAGGGCGAGCCCACAGAGTTTTGTAGCTCCTCAAAATCACTGACCGAGAAATTATCGTCCGAATCCTTATCGTCGGTGGTAGAATTGCTGATTTTACGTATTTTACCAGCGGTAGAGTCTTTATCTAAACAAGGCTCAGCAGTTTCGACAGCAGCCGGCGAGTTATTGTTCGAATTTAAAGCGGCAGCAGCTTGAGAGGTAGAGGCAACGGAATCGTTTTGGAGCTGGTAAAAATAAATAATTTTTATGAGTAAAAGGATTTTTAAAGCTTATAAAGCTTATAATAATATTTATAGCTAACCTCGTCTTCCAGTGGGAATTCGGATAGTTGTAGCACGTCGTTGAGCAGCTCATCCAAGGGTAGACGTATGTATTCACCTGTAGAGCAGAAGAGAGAGACGACAAGTTAGTGTGTTTTTTATAGCAATTGTTTGGTTACAAAAGTTAACTCTACGGATGTAAGTGCCCAAACTCTAGTCAAACATTACAAAACGTGTTTGTTGCTACATACATAACTAAGGCCTATTACGAGTACTACCAAAATATTTTAGGGTATCGATCATTGAACTGCTTTTCTTAAAGCAAATACAAAAATATTTTGATCATCTGAAATACTCTCCAGAGCACGATCAATTTCCACGCCATGTTTGTTTTGCGTTTAAATATTTGAAGAATTTTTGTGTGTCTATGTATACTCTGGGGTACATGTTTCCCACAATGCAATTAGAGTTTGCTGGACAAACGGTAGCACTTTCCTTAGGGAATTTGTTTGGGATACAAGTTAGGCTGCATATAATATCATATATTAGAAATATGAGTGCGTTCATTAATCATCATCATAAAAGTGCGCATATTAAAGTCTGACGGAAGCAGCTGAAAATTGCAATAAATGAAATTCTTGCTTAATGCTAAATTTATGAAGAGTTTTGACAGCTCTACAAAAGGCGCTTAAAATCTTCGCAGTAGAATCAACAAATATCATTTACAAATAAGCACTGGCTGTTAGGCAATGTTGATCAAAGCAAAAATTAAGGGGAAAAAATGAATTAAAAACCTTATAAACAAAATTTTCCCCGTGTGGTTAGAGAATTCCACCTAAGCAGGTCAAAGCTTGTCGTATGAGGCGACTAACAATGACACTGGTTCCTTTCGAGACCAGTAGAGCAACCCCAGGCCTTAAAAGGGTTGTGCGTAGGTTTATGACCCACCATGTAAAACTCCAATTCCAATGAAAGAAATACATCAGGCCGTAACCCGGTAACGGATGTAATGGTCAGTTAAGAAGAAGAAGATAAACAAAATGCATTCATTTTCATTGTATAAAGTCGAGTAACATCAAATCAATTTTCTATCTTTACATAGTTTACACAAATAAATAAGTTCAAACACTTAACTTTGACATTTAGTATTCATAGATTTGTGCAGAGCGCGAGACATCTACGATTCCTACCAACTATTTTTTTTTATCACAAAACGACTATTAAACATCGAATCTTAATAGAATTCCACGAAAAATATGTCCAAAGTGGTAGCCACAAAAGAGACTAAATATTAAATGAAGTAAAAATAGATCTGTGGGCGCACTCGACAGTCAGCCGGCCCGTGGGCAAACATCTAGATAAAAACTAAAGGGGCGCAACTTGGCCTAAAGTACAACAAAGGTAAAAGAAAAAAGGTAAGGGAAAATTATGAGCTCAAGTGCTGTGACGACGACGACCTTTGCGCGTAGCCAGACAGAAGGCAAACCACTTGAGTTGGGTCAAAAATTAGAATAAACATGGTACAATTCTTGCTTTTGGCTCTCGGCTTGAAGCAATGTTATTCTTACGATTGGTTACAAAATACACTCAATTCCATTTCGACCATTTTGTATGCGTGTTGGCCATGTTTTTCTAGGCGCTGCCTGTTATTTTAGGTTTTTCTTGACCAGCCGTTGCGCTTAGTACGAACAATTAAGTTTCAGAACAGTCTTTTTGTGCATTTAATTCGTTTTCGTTTCGTTTTTGGTAACAGTCAAAGGCCGGAAAATATGCCCAAAAAAAACACAACTCAAATTTGTTCGTGTGTGTGTGTGTTGTTGGCAGTTGTTTGTTTATCGGTTTTGGGCCCGTTTTTCTTTGTTTTCCCTGCTTTCCATAGTTGTTGTTGTTTCTATTTTCGTTGGCTTTCCACATTGTTGTAAATGTCTATGAAAATATTATTCGATTTGCGTTTTTGTTCTCTATGAAATTGTCCACATTCTGTCAGCAGCAATTAGGCGTTTGCCCACAAGCTGTAGATATATCTAGTATCTATGCTCTATAGTTATGCATATTATAGCATTTCCGCAGTTGTTCGATGTTTGTCTAAAAGCCGTTCATGTATAAACTTTTGTTTACACGCCAAACAATTGTTGGTTAACTTTCAGGAAATTCGTTTAGTTACTATTAAGTAGCCGTAGCTCTGTTTTGACAAATATTGTGGGCGCTTCTGTTTTGGGGAATGTTTGCGATATATCTTAAGGGTGACTCAAGTGGCAATTGGTTGGAGCAATGACGATGTTATTACATAAGCTGTAAATGCCGTCGGCAAAGACGACCCTCTGTACATATGTTTGCATACAAATTTTGAAACATTCACAGCAGTGAAACCTTTTTAGAGTTCCATAAAGTGTAGTCAATTAAGTAATAGTGATCGTAAAAAGTCTACTATAAAAAATCAAACTATTGTAGAGTTTAACTAGGTCCAACCTAACGTTACCCTTGAGATGAAAATGGTTCGAAATCTAACTTTGGACAACTATATATAGTATACAAATTAGTACAGCGAAATTTGATGGGATTTTTATTGATGGGGCAACGCATCTTCTTCTTCTTCTGTGATCCACAAAATCTATTTCTTCCGAAATGTACAATTTCTTACTTAATTGAGAAAATACTATTGAAGACCAGCCTCTATCAAAATCAAGAACGGGAATGGAGAACACTGAGATAAACGAGATGAATTACATTTGAGATCAACTGAAAACGATATGCCAAGTTCCGTCTCAAACTGTTATTCAAGATTTCGTCAAAAATCCAACCTATATGAATACACAATAAACTTAATCATTCGATTTAAAAAGCTGTAAAAGGACGCTTTGGAGACACCGCTTTGAATCATTTGAGGAGATAGGGAAGATTTCCTTTACCAAAATCGAATTAAACAAATACCTCGAGGATGGAAATAATTGATGTCAGAACTCGGAAGGGATTTATAATCCAAAGGTAAAATTAAACAAAACTTGTCTAATATATTGAATTAGCGACTAAACTTGACTAAATAAATATGTATTTTTAAGACAAAACTTTTCTATTTAAGAAAAAAAACTAACTATTTAATTGTGAAACCAATTGTAAAGAAAGCATTCTATGACGAAACTGGTTACATATTGAATTTACAATTCCAATCACATGTAGAGTTGCCTTTTGTTGCTTGGTAAAATCAGAACTGTTTCCAATTGAAATTGTTATTTTGTGTCATCTTATAGAAGATTTACAATTCCCATTAGATCTAGAATTGCCTTTTGTTGCTTTAGAACAGATCCAACAGAAATTTCTCTTTCATGTTACTAGGGGAGTTTGCATTTTTTCGACCAAATATTATGAACCATGAATTTAGAATATAAATTTGAAAGAACTCTACGGTAAAGAAATCTACGCTAGCCTATTAAAATCGCGTTTGCTACAAAATTCTGAATACAGCTTTACTAAGATGATATAATTTGTGCGCATTACCTTGTGTTATCATACAAATTGACATTGAAACCCTACAAGCACCTGAAATATCTCTTATTTGCTGTGGTTTTCCAAAGTAAATTGTTTTGCTAAGATGATATGAGATGTACAGATATGATTCAGTACGTATTGTTTTTTTTAATAAAATCACATAGATAGAGGTGTGCTAGAAATCTTTTTTAAGCGACTTTAAACCCAATAGCAAATTGTCGGTATGCCAGATATCATTTTAAACCGATTTCAGCCAAAAAGCAATTCGGAAATCCATCAAGAAAGCTTCTGATCGACGGAAGAACTTTAGGCAAAACTGTCTAGAGATTACCGGCACACCCCAGAGAATGTCTATCATGTGATATATTTCTCATCTGGCACGGTTTCTAATATTATAAGCTAACAAAGAATCGCAAAAAAACACTTCAGACGGTAGTTATCTTTGGAAGAGTTTTACCAAAACTACCCAAAGATTTGCAAACAAATCAAAAACTATTATACCCAAAGAGAAGAAAGGTTTTAAAACACGGGCGCAAGAGATTTTTTAGTGGTTCTAATAAGTGTATTTCTTCAAAGCGTCTAGATTACACATCAAATCAACATCAGAGATACCTGCCACAGATTTCTGGTTTGTTTGTCATCTTTTTCCCAGACTAACAAGCAATTCGCAACAATTCTTTTGGCAATCCCAAAACTAAATATGCGCCAAATTACAACTATGACAAAACAAGTTATTGCGGTCAAAGTTATGTTAGGTATACGCCAAAATTCAAAAATGTAACACAACAAATAATGCAGAGTCAAAAAAAATGAGGTGTACATACCAACCTTTTCATGCAATGACGCGATATGACACTTTAGGTGTAGACAAATTTAATCCAAACAGTAAAGAAAACACAACAATCGAATGTGTGCTGCTTTTTTGTCAAAAGATTGAGCACAAATTGTTGCAATAATTGTATGGTTGTTTTTTTTTTGTGACAATTATGTAACCTTTGATGGACCTTTTGTGGCAATTGCAGAATTGATTCGGCGCTGGGCAACAACAACGACAACGCTCGTTTCCGCTGTAAACTTTACACAATTTTTGATTGTTTGATTTGTTTTGATATAAACGCGAATTGCAGCAACAAATGTTAAAACCACGAATAGACGAGTGTAACTCTCGAGTATGTTGGTTTTTGGCTTTGTATTTGTTAGAATCGCACAATGGCGATTTGGCGTTTGTTAAGGCCTTTGTTTGCACTAAACTTGTATTTATTGTATGTATTTGGTATTTTGTAACTTTTTTTTTTGACTATGGCTTTTTGATTTTGCACAATTGCAAGCAGACTTTCACTTTTTGGCAGCAAACTTAGCAAACACACGCATATAAGTTGATATTAAACACTTTGGCAATTGAATAATAGTTATAGTGTAATTGTTTAACAATTTGCCTGGTTTTTTCTCTGACTTTAGTGACACAGTTTTTAAGTTTTGTAGTCGCAACTACGCGCTCTATTGCACTTTTGGTTGTGCAAAAAATGTCTAACTCATCTAATTGGCGGCACTTGACATTGCGCACAACTTGCGTTTTATCGACGTCAAAGCACTTTCTTAGAATGTCACTTGTAATGCCAGCAGAGTCCTTAGTTTTGGCCAAAAATGTTTATACACGCCCACGTTAGAAAAAACCGTTTATTCTTGCTATATGCTATATGCTCTCTATATGTCTAGAAATTATTTGAATATAAACAGCGCGCGCGCGCTTTGAGCAAAACCGTCAAGCGTTGAGCGTTTCTCGAGCGTTTATAAAAATTCAAATACGATTCTTGACGCTTGGGAGCCGCTCATATGATGGCGACGCAGGCAGCGACGTCAACCAAAACACAAAAAAGAGAAATGGCGGCAGCTTGGCAGCATAGGCAGCAGCCAAGCGTGCAAGCGAGACAACTATATGAACTTCCTCTGTATCTGACGTTGCGCTGTGTTCATGCGCACAAGCAGCGCGCATCACTACATTAGCAGTCTTTGTGTGTGTGTGTGTCTGTGTGTGTGTGTGTGTCTGTGTGTGTGTGTGTGTATGTGTGTGTGTGTGTCTATGTGCGACGTGCAGTAGAGGCGGAGCTTCATGGCTTTATGTACCTTTGCCACGTTTTTCATGCTCTGCGACTGCCGTTTTCGCTGTTACCGTTGTTTGTGTTGTTGTTTTTCAACATGGACGCTTCTTGTGAGCCAAAGAAAAAAAAGAAGACTTCAAAACTGGTTAGAGCTTCCAGTTTGTTCTTATTACGGCGCGTTTTTAGCTCTTTCGGCTCATTTCTTTTTTCATTCTTTTGTATAAATTTGAGAGAGAGGTAGAGCGCAGCGCAGCTTAAAACCAACTCATCAAATATTTTACGTTACGGGCGTTCAGCACAATTACGGCACAATTCTTATATGAACTTTTGAGGATTACGGAATCTAAAAGTCGAACAGGGGTTGTAGAAAGACAGATTTATAGATAGTATATCGTGCATTAACAACAATGATTAAAAAGATTTGTTTATGCTTCAGTTGAGTTTTATTAAACCCTTCAATTGCACATACTTTTCTAGGGATCAACTAAAAACGCCTTATTTGAGGAATCAAACAACAATCGCAGCAAATGTGACTTAATGTTTTAGCTAAATGAATGAAGATTTTTTTGATTAGAACTTTTGATACCGTAATATTCGAGCTAAACAAATAACGTGGAAAACAAGCAAGTTCCGTGAAGTGACTCGGCGGCTCAGTTTGAACCTAACCCAATTACAGCCATTTCCCACTACAAGTTGCACGACAGTTTCTAAGCGATAACAACAACTTTTGCATGGCATAGAAATCGATTGTTAGCATTGTTTGTTTTTGTTTTCAAATCAATTTTGGCTAGCAATTTTCCTGCAACTTAAAGTGGGAGCAGCATATTAGATAGATGGACAACTTAGGAAGAAAATTCGTCAATCGCAAGCTCAGTAGCTATGGATAGATAGCTTTATCCAGTTGGAAAGCCGTATTAACCGATTAGCATTTTGTATAATCAAGATACATATAGGAGATAAACTAACTAAAAGCCTATTTTTGGGATTAGCGGTAGCCAATTTTAACATAGTCAGCTCTATTATGGGAGGCGTCTTCCATTTTATCGTAAAATTTTCAAGTGCCTCAAGTAATTCAGTAAAATGAATCGATGGTTTTCTTAATCTCCGCTACGAAATTTGGTAAACGTAACCACAGCCTTCGATTTTCTTCCTTATATCGGTTATATTCAGACATTTCAGTATGAAGCATGCGAGTAACTTCTAAATGATGACAACGAGGAGTTTAAAATTAAAACTAGTTTTAATTCCAAAGCTAGAGTTGATAGAAGACGAAGAAGCCTATTTTGGGGAATTTAAGAAATCAGAGGTATTCTTACTTAAAACCAAGCTGCGAACAAACATTTTTCATTATTAAATTGAACGTCAATATATAAAATAGAATAACAATTATAAAGTGTCACTGCAACTTTTAACAATTGAACAATAAACCAACAACTGAACGTTCATTCTTATGAATGCTTCTCCAAATAATGCTTGCGAAAGTTTACCAACTGCAACTCCAAAACACTGCCGGACTTTTCCAGTAGCTTCAGCTCCAATTGCCGCTTATGTAGCGATTCTATTTCGCTTTGCAGTATCATCAATTCGCTGCTCGTATCTGACTTGGCCTGTTCCAGAGTCGCAAACATAACACGCACAGACCCGGTTAAATGTCGCTTTATTTGCTGTCCAAATCCGCTCGCAATTTGTTGCACACTGCCACGTAATAGTCGTATTAGATGTCTAGTATACTGCGCCTTATAGCTACGCTCCTGCTTTGAAATTGTCCAGCTGAGCAGTTCATAGAGATAGATTGAGCCCATTAAGCTGCACACACCCAAAACAGGACGCCAGCCAAGCCAACGCATCAACCAACAGCCTAGGCATAGACAACCTGCAAATCCCTCCGCACCCAAGTTGTTCAGCAGAAATGCACTCATAACTTTCAGCTGCTCGCTGTTCATATCCCGCATATTCAGAGCCGGTGGCACATGACACATGCCATTTAAGGGCTTCTCCAGACTTGGAGCTGCTACGTCGGCTGCCCCTTGTGGCACCACAACTTTGTGCTGAAAACGCTGCAACATGGCCGAAATACCCCATGAAAAGCGAAATTGCAAGTCGGCTTGAAAGTCCATCATGACGGTTTGACAATCGCAAAAGTAGAGCAGCTGCAAACCAGCTTGTTGTGGCTGTTGCATGTGTTGCCAGTGTAGCGGCGTTAAGAGCTCACTTTCCAATTGTTGCACTTTCAATTCCAATGGCGCACAAATTTGCATTTGCACCTGGGAGTTGAGTATCTGTTCCAGTTCCATGTTCAGTGCACGCTGATAGAGGTTCAACTGACGTCGTGGTTCACTGCGAAATCCGCAGCCAAACTCTTGCACCGCTTTGACTAGCTGCGAGATCTGCTCGTGCAACATGTGTTCACTATTTTGCGCTGCCTCATCACTAAACTTCTCGATTTTAGTGCTCATTTCTTGCTGCATCTGCATGATTTGCAATTCCCGACACTCGAAACTCTCGGCTAGCAGTTCATGTGTAGTCCATTTATCGGCACACTTTTGTGCCATGTCTTGTTGCAGGTTAGCTAGTATTAGTTGCAAGTGTTGAAGCAGCTCAGCTGCGCCGGCGCAATGTTGTTGGAATTTGGTTCTAAGCGCACTCTGAGTTATGCATTCGGCAAACTCCTGCTCAAAGCTGAGAAACTCAGCATAGCGCTGTTCATAGCCCTCCGCCAGTTTAAACTTACTGTCATCCAAGCGCATGTGTAGCGCTTCCCGCGCTGATATAAAGAATATGCGCTTCCTGGCCTGCTGCTCGGTCTCATAAATGCCCAGCTCATTCACCAACAACGTCACACAACGTTGTGTATGTTGTTCCCTCACCAGATCCTTAATCTCCCAGTCTTGCGTCGCTGCATCCCAGCGATTATTTAGTATAAACACATTTGGTCGCGACAGCCTACTTGCCACCTCATGAAAGAATTGCTTCTCCACGCGCCCCATAGTAGACTCCGCATTTAACACCAACACAAACACATCCGCATTCAAACAATGCCGATCTATGAAATCATCCAACTGTCGTGTGACATCCACACCCGGCGTATCCAACAGCACTACATCATGATCCAATAGAGCACACTGTGTCCGGGGCCAGCACACGTGCAATAGTGTACGTGCACTTAGTGCTTCCTCAGAGTGCGCGCTGGCCAATGCTTTCAGACTGCCTATGCTTAATTTTTCTGTGGAGTCTTCAATCAAAACATAAGGATCTTGGTCGTCCAAGTCGGCAAACTCCTGCTGTGTGGCTGCTTCCACTTGACAGAAACAACTTGTCGTATGTCCCATGGCGCTGGGCAGTATTGGGGCATGCAACATGGCATTGATTACCCACTTTTGCCATTCGAGGTGCGTCCAAAGAAGGCAACTTTCATGCTTTTTCGCTGCAAAATGGCGCCAATGTCATTTACTTTGGCTTTATATTTGCGCAGCTGCTCCAAAACTTGTATACTTAGTAAATATTCCATTGGAGGTATGCCTTCCAGCTGCTCCGAAACTTGTTGCAAATGTGTGGACAGGTTTTGGTAAATGCTTTGTAAAGTCTCCTTGGCGTCACTGAAGTCACTCAAAGCAGCCATAGTGCTCAAATTTTAGCGATATTGAAGATATTTGTTAAAAAAAATATATTTTCATTCGAGTATTCAAATTACTTTGGAAAAGCTGGAAAAATGTTGCTTAGTGATTTTTTTGATGTTCTACATAAAGCTACTAGGTTTCAAAAAACACACACAGTGAATCGCTGTCCCTTGAAACGACAGAATAAGGGGCGAAATGTATGGTTTTTAGCTTTCCAATTGGTATTGGTATTAGTCGATAATGCTTATGTCAGTCTTTGCTGCTTCCATCGTGTATATATTTTACAAAAATTTCAGTCTTTCGTAAAATTCGTGTTTTGTATGTGATCAATTTTTCCCCAAGTTAACATCAGGTAAGTGATTTCCATCTCTCGAGGTGCGTGGAACATCCACCATGTACTCAAACCTAGAGGCCAAAGTGAAAGGATAGCCAACCCTGGCGACATTTCATAACATTAAAATTTGAAAATTTCGTCCAAAGCAATATAATTTGCGATTAATTGAAATTTATGGAATGTAAAGCTTTCATATGAAGAGTACTTCTACTACTTCTAAACTTTTAAGTGTACAAAACATACCGAAATCCAAGATCTTGAAACAATATGTTTTCTCGTTTCGTATTTCAAAAATTGCAGAATCTCAATGCGTTCCAAGTTCGTTAAGTTCACGACAATCCAAGACATGCTAGATTTGACCTAGATAGTGACCCAACATTTTCTTTTCACCCATTTTTCTTGTATAGTTCTTTAGCTAATATATGGTCCATTTCAATGCATAAGTAACTTGACACATATTCAATAAGTTCTTTAAAGAAAAGTTCGTTAGTTATATTTAACTAGGTAACTACTACAAAATGTACTTCAACTCTTCTGCTGTGTCTCAAATTTTTACACAAGTACAGTGTTTTGGGTCAAATCGAACCAGTTTTCGATTTATTTCTTAAATTAAAGTATTATACAAGAATCCATGAACAGTTGTAATGCTGGAACTTTATTGGCACTTTAAGCAAAGTGTTGCCATGTTGCTATGTATGATCTTTGCAAAAAAATGTCTTACAAATATTGTATATCCTATGGATATGCTTTGTTTTTGGCCAAAAGCAACAACTCTAATAGATGATAAAGTCCCAGCATTGTTGTTTTTTGGAAGTGTACTCTGGATTGTTTGTACTAGTATTTGGTAGTCTTGCCTTGAGTCGTTTTCTGGCTTTAGCCTATGTTTCCTGAATCTATATCCGGATAGAGCCTTTCCCTAAAAAACTTTATAGCTTTCGAAATAGTATTAAGTTATGCGTCTGGTTTGAAGTGTATGTATATTGAGCATTGATTGATCAATTGCATCCACTCTTGAATTAGTTTGGTGATTGTCCGAGTCTTTTTTTTATCATTGTAAATTATTTTGGAGTGTAGAAACGTTTAATTGCTTTTGTTTATGCCAACAACAAAGTTATTGCAAAATACCTTGTGAAAAAATAATCGCATGAAATATTGTTACCTTTGGAAAACAGCTCTTATAGAAAGAGAACAACAACTTATTTGTCGGGAGCAGAACTTAAATCTAACAGCCGCATAATATAATGATTCCTTAAACAATCGCATGGCTTAGGGCCATGATTACATAAAGTTCTCTTAAGTTGCAAAGCTTTATCTGTTGCTCATAGAGATCATGATGGAATAAAACCAAGGTGTGTTCACTCTTCTTCTTTTAAGTTGCCAAAATGTGTGTGTACAATATAATACTAGGTATTATTAATTCAAATCAATTGTTACCTGACTAAAACGCAACGTATACAAACTTATATTCTGCAAACCGCAGGAACTTTATCTTTCGAATGGTATAGGTTTCAGCTGAAAACGTTGCGTTGTTACAAAGTAATCGGTAGCACACTGAATTTTTGCTTACTTTATTTGTATATAGACTATCGGTAAGTCCGCAATCGGACCCGACTACTAATTAAAATCCATAAATTTTTTAATTCAAAATCATTTAGCATTTCTGATTTCTCTCTCTGTGATTTATATGAGCTATTGAGATGTAAGTTACAAATACTTATAAAACAGTCATGTTCTTCCATAGCCCGCAAGGACCCCTATTGACACAGATACAGCTGAAGTGCAAGCTCAGGCCAAGGTGTGCTTACTCGAAGACGGCGCCTCCTAAAATAGTTACCAACTAAGTCTAGATGTGCTATGTGGTCATCGGTGCGCGGATTGTCCACGCAATTGCTCATATCTTATGTCAATTTTAACACAAAGCTGAGCTTTTGAGCTTACGCTCATATGTTATGTCACTTTTAACACAAAACTGAGCTTTTGAGCTTTCGCTCACACTAATTTTGGTAACTGTAGGAAGAAGAGTAAGCACATCTTTGATTTATTCCATCACGGCTCAGGCCATCGGTCACTGCTTTTGCACAAATCCTATTGCAGATGCCAATAGCTAACAGAGAAAAAGTTCGTGAACAGTAACTAATACATGTAAAGACATGTCCATACAAAATACAGGAATTTTTAATTTTTTTTTTTATTAATTTTACCTATGATTTGGCAAAATATATGAATAAAACTTATATATCGCACAACTTATGAAAATTCCCTACATAATGATATAAGTTACCCCGATTTTTGTTGCCATATAGTTGGTGAAAAAGGGAGAAAACATTTTTCCTTACCCTCTTTATGTAACAGATAGATAAATAAGCAAATTTTGAATAAAGATGAGTTCAGTTTTTGTTAGAATATTAATATTTTAGCTCACAATGGGCCGTATTATGGCGTAAGTGTATCAGGCAAAGTGCCTGACAACCGTTCTTACCTAACCTATAATATTTAAGCTACTGACAAAGCTAAAAGATGAGTTCAATTCTTACTAATTAGAAATATTTGAGAGCTTTTATACAAAATTTCGGTGAAAACCCGTTTGCTACAGTTACGTTGTACAAACATAGTTGTGTTTGCCAAAACTACAAAACCTTTTACCGATTAAGTAATTGGAAAAAGAAAGCAATTTCGCAGACTTTCACAGTAATCGCAATTTACTCTCACACGCCTTTAAATTATTGCCAACTTATTGCATTTCAAGCTGACCCAAATAACAACAACTATTTACCAAAATTAACACAATTAGCGCAATCAAATCGAATGCCTTTTTGGGCCAAACGTAAACTACAAAAATTACACGATAAAAAATACAAAAATGGAAAAATAACAGGCAATACGACTTAATGGGCCACTGAACTAATAGATATATATAGTAGCTATAGCAAACTTCAAATGCGGCGCATAGAAAACAACAAAATTAGCAGCATCATCTATCGAATAGTCGAAATAGTCTTTATATTTTTGGAAGTAGCAGACAGTAGAAATAGGCAATGGTCAAAGCTCAAATGTTTGCCGCTTGAGCATTTCGAGTGGGTTATTACAACTTAATTAGTTTAAATTGTTGAAAAGCCGCCGACGCGACGCTCAAAGTGCCAGCCGCCATTACAAACTTGAATATCACTAAGCATATGTAGAGCTGGTGCATTGTTTCAGGGAGTGAGCGCGACAGCAATAGAGTTTCCGGTGAAAGAGGCGCCTCAAACATGATGAGTGCACTTTTCAATTAACAATTATGGTAAAAAAAAAGAGCAAGTTGAAATTACAACCTAAAGACTTTTCACTTTTTTGCGGTATCTTGCAAATTTTAGTGTTGGTCATCATCATGATGAACTTGCATTTAACACCCAAAGCAAACTAGCTGACCCTAACCTCAAAAAGTCAGCGGCAGAGCAACAGAAGCTATATAAGTTATGACAAGCTAAATATTGTCTGCACAGAAAATTGGCCAGATTGCTGATAGTAGTGTTTTAACAATGAAATTGCTTGAAAACTTTTCAACTTTTCATAGAATACGGCTCAAAACTTTAAGCCGCATTATATTGCTGATTTCACAAGTGCCGCATTTTTATGGCTACTGTCTCTAATGAGTTGCCATAAAATGTGTCTAAGCGATGAATGAACTTTTGTGAATGAGCATATGAATGGTGCTATTTGAATAGGTTTGAAAACACTTATCATGCATGGCAAGAAATATGGTTACATATGAGACTTAAGTTTCTTAAATCAATTTCAAGTAGTAGTTCATAGACAGCCACTTAAGAGGTCAAGCAGTTTTGAGCTTAAGCTAATTGCATCATCATATGGCAGAACTACAAATTTTTGTAGTTTTTTTTTTTTTTTTTTTTTTGGCAATTTCGTAACTCGTAACTCTAGTCTAGCACACTCTCTTTTGCGTTGCAATGCAGCATGTTGCAAGCGGCAAACAAACTAGACCAAACACTTGAAAATGATACGATTATGCAGCAAAAACTCTACTCTGTTTGTTTTTTCCCCGTGCTGCATGTAAAATTTAAATTTGTAGCGTAATGCTGACCATGTAGAATTTGAACAATTTTTACGCTAGGCTGCAACAAGCAACTCAACCTGCATATAAGTTGTCCAGACAGCAGGAACAGCACAACAAAGTACTTACATATAGACAGATACACATTACTACCTGGTAAGTATATACGCAACGGTGCAATGCAGACGTGCCCCTCGGGGTTCCAGTTTAATCAAAAACACCTAAGAAGACACCAGCTGTTTTGTAATAATTTTCATTATGTGTAGCACAGTAATACACTGGAAAAAAACAAGACCAAGCTAGACCAGCTAGTGGCAATCTGTACGACTCTCATTGCGAATACGCCAGGAATCTTTAGAATTCTTTGCAGGAACTGAAAAGGAATAGTTGGTAGGATTACACTATGCAACAAATTTGGCCTCAATTAAAGGCCTATGGCTAAAACATACCTTTTCCGGTACATTTTGGGTCGCTAATTTCACATCCAGAAACGATTTTAGATTTTATAGTACCCTTTTCGTATTATCACTATTTACCTAAAATTCAAGATAATACTCGGGAAATATATATAGCGATAGCCTATAAAATCATTATAAGCGGCTATAAAATCATTTAGCTCAATATCGTCTAACTTGAGAGGGGTAACAAGCTGCCGCAGATCTCTACAGGAGATGGCTCAGCAGCACATTATTAACTTGATATGGGTGCCGGAACACTAAGGCATAGTGGGTTATAGTATAGCCGATGAGCTTGCCAGACAGGGTACTATAGCACCCCTTCTCCTTGATGAAGAAGGTACAAGTATACCCCTTGCCACTTTTAAGCTTCATATTAAGAATTATTATAAAAATAAGGTCAATCAAAAATTGAAAAGTGTGATCAATAGTAGAATCGCCAAACAAACTGTGCCGGATATCGACCATAAACGCATCCATTACCGGGCACTGGCTGGTCGGTAACAATGTAGCTAGGCTTGCTGCCCCTTTTAACGCTTTCTGCAGCAGCTGCTAGGACGAGGATGAGAAAAAAACGGTTGAGCACCTCTACTGCTCATGTCTATCTAGGCAGTTATTTCTTGAACAGTTTATCGGAGCTGTCTGAAATCCGACCTAAACGAATTGCATACATTTTATCTGCATCTGAATGGTCTCAATTTTGTTTCTGTCTGCTCAGGAACAGGGAAGGATTGTCTAGATCCCAAATATCCCAATATATCTGGCAGCCGTCCTATTCAATTGCAAGTTACTGGAAATGAGAACTTTGAAATAGCGATAATTCGAAAACGGTGCGAAAATCCAAAATCCATTCGTTCTTGCCTCACTCTTTACTTTCTCTCAGTGCATAAAAACTCCCAAAAGCAGTGATTTTGATCCCATTTCGAAAGCTGTATGTGAATGACCATTGCACAAGCTTCACACATTGAATCAACTATAAATTAAAGCAAAGTCAATAAACTTGGCCAGTTGGCAGCCTTAACTGATTGCATAATAGAATTTAAGCTATAATAGCCGAAAGCCGAACGATCTATAACATAATTGAGAATAAGAGCATAACTTGCAGTACCAAAAAAAAAAAAAAAAAGTGTCGTTCTAGCTGGCTTTTTGTTATTATACGTTTAAAATATTTTTTACAAGTCATGGCCCAAAGTTGTCAACAGTGGCAAAAGACACAAAGCCATGCAGACATTTAGAGTTATAGGTATTTTTTCTAGCCAAGAAATAACACAAAACGGGTTGACAGACAGCTGAAGCACAACAAATTCAAAAGTATCAATGTAATCAGATTTATATGCCAGGCCCACAAAATAAACTCAGTCAAGTTATATATATATATATATGAGATCAAAACTGTGCTGAAGTTTTCAAAACAAACAGCATTGATTGCGAGCTACAGTAAACACAAAATCGGGCGGCAACAAAAAACTTTTAAGACATTTTACAACAATGTAGCGGTGTGTGTGTGTGTGTGTGTATCTGTAAGATACTTGTAGACAGCAACTTAATTATGTTGAAATGATTTTTGAAGCCTTGTACGCCGATGACAGGGCTGTATGTGTGCACAGGACAAATCTTAGCATTACAACTCAATTTTGAACAGGATTCGCTGACAATAACTAAAGTCAAAAGAGTGAAAACTAATGATTTTCTCAACTACGTGCAACTGCAAATTGTTTAAGACAACAAGAAAGAAATTTATTCCGAAACGAATGTAAAACTACAGGGTCTTCGTTCTATAGTTATAGGTAATTTAAGTGAAGTAAAATTAAAGATACAAAAATGACTTTCATTTTAGTAGCAGCAGAGCAGCAGCAGCAGCGGTTCAGCACAATAGCGAACCGCTCACATACAATTTACTATATGTATCTAGATAATGCCGCATATCGGCGCACCGGCATGGTCTTTTGGTCGGTTCGATCTTTTGGTCTATGGGGAATTTGGATACGCAGCGCAAACAAAAGCGTGTGAATGCGTGTCTCGAATATGATATTAATCTAACATGGCTGTTTTGTTTGGGTGTGTGTGTGAGTGTGTGTGTGTGTGTGAGTGTGTGTTTGTCTGTGTGTGTGTGTGTGAATATGCCGCGCATCAATGGATTTTTAATAAATAACCGACGAAATAATAATAAGCAGTATAAATGGCTATGAATAGCAAGCAAACTCACAAGGCAAATATACAAACAAAATGTGATAGATTCCAGCTTATGTTGATTATGTTGATGATAATGGTGTTGGTGTTGGTGTTAGGGGTGGGGAGGTGTGTATATACATACACGGTAGTTTGGTGGTAGTTTCAATGCTCAAAGCCATACAAAATGGCGGCCGGGATTTACAGCAAATGCCAATATCTATACAGCAGCACATAAGCAGCTTGCCGACGACACTCAACGAGCCTGTTCCGTTTCCGTGCGTGACAGCAAATAAGCAGAGCGGAAAAAAATCAAACAGCAATAAGAAGCTAACTGTACTTGCTGAAGCTTAAATGCTCTTGCTGTGACAGGATACAGCAACTGGACAGCAGTAGCGATAAACAAAAGATAGAATGACAAGAAACTTTTCATACAACAAAAGTTTCCAAGTTAGTTTTGGCGCTAAAAAATATGTTAGATTACAGAATTGTAACAAGATCAAAGCTACTGACTATGGAGGGCACTGACAGGTGCCACCTAATCAGCGGCCGTGATGCCGAAGAGCTGGGGTAGGCATCGAATACCATTTCAAACGAAATTTTAATATTTCTTTCTTTACGTAACAAACGGGAGTGGACAACCCTAGAGGGGATGCATCCTATGGAAAGGAACACGGGCTCTTTGACAAACGAAGGCACAGAACTAGAAGTCGCAGTACTGCGGCCTCACATGTCAGAGTCTATTAGTGTCCATAACAGCGTATTTCAGGCTGAAGGGGATGCGCAGATGTAAATCTAAACAGAAGTTATAGGAATAGTTTGGGGAAACCAAAATAAACTACAAGCTGATTCGAGAAACCCTAATAAAGCTAAACCTTCTGGGACAACGTCACTCACTCTCAATAAGATGGGAATGAAGAATGAACTTGCAGAAAAGCTGGCGAGGGATAGTGCTGTGAACCCACTGAAATAAACAGAACCTTTCTGTGGCATTGGCAGGCACACCATCAAGCAGGAAGAGGAAAGACTAGGACGAGCCACCAACTGGATAAGCACTCCAGGTCTTAGACAGGCCATACAGTTCCTCGGCTCTTACAACTTAAGCAACTTTAATTGTATTAGAAGTCTGACAGGTCTGCTTACTGGATACTGCAGACGTAGAGGTCACCTGAGCAAGCTGGGCATCACCAGCTCCTGTACCTGCAGGTTCTGTGAACTCGAGAAAGAATTCTCCCAGCACGTTTTAGCTGAGTGCGATGACTTGGCGATACAGACGTACAGGATTTAGCTGGCAGATATAAGCCGGTTGGAACCATCACTTATAAGTAAGTTTATAACAGAGATAGGACTGAGAGGGGAGCTGTAAGCTTATTAGGGAGCACAATAGATCTTACAGTTCGGTGTGCTTTATATGCATTATTGTTATTAAGCTAATGGCTCATGGCGTCATGTCGTAAGTCTGGCAGAAACCAAATAAAGAACTTCAAAAAGATGTGAAGCATAGACGTGGTAGTGTTATGTTTTGGGCGTCGGAATTGGTATATGGTGTTCCTATATCAAAAAGGAACATGCATGCATGTTAACAATACCAGCTTTATCAAGATAACGAACTAAAGCAAAAGACTACAATTGTGCAGCCCCGGGTTATATGTTACTATCCCCATGACTTGGGCATGACAGTCATCTGATATAAAGGTCATTGACAATCTGTCGAATTTAACAAGGAATATTTGAAAAAGACGCTACTACACATCATACATCAATTTCCAAACATACTGTGATTGCCATTTGCTCTCTTTAGTTTTTAAAATTATTTGGACTTTATTTTAAAACCTGATACTGTATCGAACAAGTTGTGAGCCACTATAATTACAGCGATAAATTCATTTGAAAACTATGTCGTTATACTAGTATCGTCTATTTAGACTAAAAATTTTGGATATTGTGTAAACGCTTCAATGTTAATAACCAACGTTGATAACCAGTGCTTCAATCCCTAGATTCAATGCATACTTATTGAAAAAAACATTGCCTAGATTATTCCCAATCTCTAGGCAATTGTAGGCATGCTGCTCCTCTTTTCTCACTCACTGCTACAACACAACAAAAAAAACCTCGCCGCCGTCTCGCTCTCCTGTGGATTCTGCTAGGGGTAACACCACACGAGCGTAACACCACCCGTATTACCCACAATGCGCGCAAATATATGTTTCAAATACAAAAGTTTTCATAGATTAAATTCAATGTATTCCATAGAATTCATTGCATTGCATTCTTAATTTTTGCCTAAGTTCAGCATCAACAGCTACTTTTGAGCACGAAATAGACTGTTAACTTATTTAACAGAATAATCCTCAAAACTAAGAGAGAGCTTTAAAACGAACCTCGGTCGGTCATCCAAATGGCATAAATAATAGTTTGCAAAAGAAGCATTAGCATAGTTTTTTTTTGGCTTTTAGAATACATAAGCCCCCGTTGCATTACGCTCTTTGCCTTTAACTGAAGTGCGAGAATAACTTTAAATATGGCGTATCTGTGTGTGTTTACATCACGATGTAATGAAACTTCTTTCAGTTACCAAAATTTCCGTGAGCGAAAGCTTTTAGACTAAATTGGTAACTATTTTAAGAGGCACCGACTTCGAGTGAACACACCTTGCTTGCATTCCTTCATAGTTGACATCGAGTTAGTAGTAAGAGTTTTGATTTCTGTTAACTTTCCAAAAAGTAAAGTAAGCATACTCTCTGCAAGGGCAAAAGTCGCCCTATCCAGAATTCTTGGCTGGTAGCGAACAAGAGGGTTGCGTGACTGCAATGGGTGGGAGCTAGCACTTGGAGCCTTGGCTATACATATAAATGCTTCCATATACATCTTATAGGCCAAAGTTGAAACTCAAGCTATGTACATGTATTCGTGTGTGCGTGCGCACAAATACATACATATACAAATTTTTGGCAAATCATGTTTCGTTCATTTTTCAAAAGAAAAATGTTGCATGCGACGGCTGCTGCTACTTTTACTGCCACTGCCATTGCCACTCTACTTTACTACTACAACCATCGTTTGTGCCACCGTGCCACCAAACCGGACAAGTTTCGCCGCCTTGCCATTCGCTTAAGCCAGCCGGAGCTCTTTTAATAATAATAAAAGTTCGTGTGCGTGTCAAAGTTTGTTTGAAAGCAAGCCAGCCGCTCGTTTGGATATGAAATTGGGCGCGGTTCCAAGCTGCCAACTGGGAGATTAGCAGCCGAAGGCCCCATAGGCCAAGCCATGCGTTGCTCCCCAAGGCAGCAAACAATAACAACAACAATAGCAGCAGTTTTATCGATATCAAAATAAATGAGGCGCAAGGGCAAAAGGGGAGCCAGTACCGGCAGCAGTAGAAGTGGAAAAATTTTACGAAAAAAAAGCTCATTTTTCTTTTAATTTTCGTGCCTGTCAACTCAAAATGCCTACATTCATTTATAAACGTCTCAAAAACACACATACAAACGCACAACAACAATGGCAACACTCACACCCAAGCCACAAACACATACAAATAACATCAGGATAATCCATTTTCGTTAATATAAGAGCAGCAGCAGAAACTTGGCATGTGGAGCATACGCCATTTTGAAAAAGGTCAATTTTACTCAAAGGGCGTAGAGTTACTTAAATAGGTGTTTGGAAATTCTAATTAGTTCGAGCAGAAATTGGATAAACGACTTAAAATAACCCATTCAATGCGACTCAAGGTACAATGTAACAGCGTAAGTAAGTAAAATTGTTGTGTTTCACATCATAAATTAAGAACCACTACTTAGATTACGACATTCTATCCATATCTTTGTTTAAATACGTTCTCTTCAAAAAAAAACTTTTAAGACCTGCACATAAGCATATCTATCTTATAAATTTGTACATCCATGAGTGGTAGTAGGTAGTATCTCAAAAAACATGTTGTTTCGTTTGTAGATAAGTTTTTATGACCCCCTACTAAATCTTCTCGCTTGTTGATTTAAATTTCATAATTTGAAAAGCTTCTTAAACTTACCAGTTTCATTATCAATAGTAAAAGGTATTCCACTCCATTCATTTGCAATATCTTCCTCCAAGGCAGCAGGGTCTTTATCATCAACCTTGGGCTGTTGGGAATACATAAAGTTATAAAATTATAAATAGAGCTGAGCTCATAAACTAATTATCATAAACTGTACAAGTTTCGATAAAGCTTTGATCTTGCATTATTCAAAAAGCTCGTGAATAGAAAAAGCTCTGATTCAAAATCTAAAAGCTCATATTCATAGAATGCAAATCGTCAAGTGCTTTGTGTATCTTGTATCTGATGATTTTAACTCGTATCTGACATTTGCTATATGCTTGATATGATAAGTGAAATACGGTCTCAAATGGTTTGAGTAACTAATATTATACTAAGTAACCCTTCAACAAATCAAGAATCTGCCAGGATGGGTCTGGTGGTAAATGAGAGCAAGACCAAGTACATGCTTTCTTCGAGTAGAGATACACAGCGGTTGGACTCTCAGATTGATGTTGAGAACTATACTTTTGATGTTGTCAAGGATTTTGTCTACCTTGGCACCTTGGCGGAGAATCACTCTTGCCAATAGGTGTTACTTTGGTCTCAGTAGGCAAATGAGTAGTAGAGACCACTCCCGCCAGACGAAACTACACTCTATAAGACGCTCATCCTTCCTGTTTTGCTTTATTGCGCTGAAGCATGGGTGATGTCGCAGTCTGATGAAAATGCCCTAGGAGTGTTTGAGCGGAAAGTACTCCGTAATATCTTTGGCCTTCTACGCGTTGGCAACGACTACCGCATACGATAGAATGACGAACTCTATGAGCTCTACGACGACATTGATATAGTCAAGCAAATTAAGATCCAGCGGCTCCGCTGGCTAGGTCATGTTGAGCGTATGCATGAAGAAGCTCCTGCGAGAAGAGACTTCAATACGGCATGTCTCCGTTGGAAGGACAAGGTAGAGAGTACGCTAGCTACCTTTGGTATTGCCAATTGGAAAAGGCTCTCGCAAAGCAGAGACGCCTGGACGAGAGCTTTACATCAGGTCGTAACCCGGTAACGGGTTGTTATGGCCAGTTAAGTAAAGTAAGTAAACCCTACAACACGTGTGTATGTACATATATCGATAACCAAGAAGTCATGATAACAGTCCATAAGTATTATGAAAAAAGAAACCCACAAGTTGGGCGAGTCAAAGGGGCAAGAGCTCATGTCCTCGAGGTGAATTGCCATTTGAAGAATGTCACTGCCGCTAGGGTTGATATCTTGTGCACTAAAATACCCTTTACTAGAACTTATAAAGTGAAACTGCTTAAAGCGTAGCTTATCCACCACGTCCAGATCTAGACTTGAAAATATCTGACAGCGCAAAATTTACTTAAAAACTTCTCATACCATAAGTTTTAACTGCTAAAAATCGATTACTTTTCAATAATCAATATAGATATAATATCACGTATACGTTAATAATATAGCGAGTTATCTATATAAAAAAACTGCCCTTTTAAGCATGCTATTACTATTGGTTTTCGAACATGACTCACATTCGCTGAATTTTTGGTATCGCCAAAATCGATTTGCAGATAAGACCCTGAACCCCCACCAATATGTCTAATAGTACCGTTTAGTAGTATTGTTCACGCCAACAATTGCAAATACATGTTGTGAAATTCAAATGCAAGACCTTTGCAACACTACTAACCTTATCTTGCTGAAGCTCTTCGAGAGCTTTCAACTTTTCAATATCGTCAGTGGAAGCGGCATTTTCATTTTCGGCTTTTTCATCATCATCAGTTGTTTCAGCTGCCTTTTTGTCATTTTCCGTAGAGGTCTTGCTGTTGTTCGAGTTATAACCGCTGGATAGAGAGGCATTAAGTAGTTGTTCCTGATCCAAACTAAAGCCCAAATCGACATCTTGCTTGTAAAGCACTTCAGCGATTTCGCTTTCCTGTAAAATTAAGTTTGTAACAATTAGTTGAAGTGAAATATGGCGGTATAAAACTAATTTGCGAGCACAATAGCTGAAATAAGCTTATTCTCTTTTTTTATGATATACCTACTTGAAAGCTAAGTAATTTCATATTTAATTTTTGTTCGATTATTCTTGATTAATTTCTTAATCAGTTGATTTGATGACAAAATACTGCAATACACTTGAGTTCAAGTTTTGTTTGCTCTTAAATTTTGATTATATGTATGTATTTCGCTTAAATTTAAAACGCTTTGCTTCAAATTCGTCTATTTTTGCTTGCAGCTAAAGAGAGACTGAATGTAATACCAAAAATTGCGAGCACATGCTGTTTTTTTGCTCTTAACTGTTTTTTATAATGTTTATTATATAGGTAAAATTTTTTAATGATAAGCCACCAACAGGTCGGCGAACAGTGGATCCAACTTACTTTTTTTTCGGCAAAAATCATAACTTTTGAGGAAGTAAAGAAGTTAAGCTTCTGCGATAAATATGCTGCGAAGAGTGGGAGCTTCAAAAAACGGTAGTAAAGTTCGATATTATATACACCAAAAGTCTTAACCTTGCATCTATAAAATCTGCTTATTGCTTAATAAATCGTTAAAATTTTGAAAATATGTTGGGAAGATGTTTGCAGTCTATTTTGATCTTAACATAGTGTACACACGTTCTCCAGATAGACTAACTTTCGACGAGGACGATTTCTTGAAAAATAAGCTCAATTTAGAATTTGTCCATGACATGCAAGGATAAGACATTTGCAGTATATAATATCGATTTTTTTTGAAGCTACCTCTATACACAGCTTATTTATCGCAGTGTATTGCAGAAGGATAAGTTCTTCTCTGTTCTATGCATTTTACATTTTGAAAATATCTTTACTTCCTCAAAAGTTACGATTTTTGCCGAAAAAGAAGTCAGTTTGATCCACTGTGCGGCGTTTGTCTATATAGATAACTGCGACAGTTGGCTTGTTATAGGTGTTAAGTGCGTCTGGTTTTTCATATAAAGCAAGTAAAAAGTGGGCGAAATTTTAATCATTTATCTTAGATAAAAATAAAAAAAGATTTTATTGTTTGCTCATTTTATGTTATTTGCCTAGAATGGAATATTTGAATTCGATAGTGTTAATAATAATGTAAATTCATATTCTATGTCGCTCTTAACATTTAAATGCTCTCTTTAATGTGGTGAAAAGGATTGAAGTTATAATGCAGGTTTGTTCAGAAAGAGAATGTGTTAGTGTGTTGAGCGGTTTGATCCAGCTTTTTGTTCCAAACTGTGAGTCAAGAGTTCAACCGGTGATTTCACTGTGTGTGTGTGTGGGCACCAATGTATACTTGACAAGGTAACGTCGTCGTTGCGACGTCAGCAGCGCAGTTTCTTAATTTTTCATTCTCTTGTGAATTTCAATGAGAGAGGTTGAGTGTCCCGCATGTTATTTGAGGTGCTAAACCCGAAACAACACTTGCAAAATACACACAAATTCACCAGCGGGGACAATTTCGCGGAGTGCTCATCTTCGGCGCGTTGCAGCGCAAAAAGTATAACAGTTATCAAAAAACAACTAAGACACAAATTGTAGGAAAATGACTCAGCTACAATTTTTTTATACAAGTTTTCCGTTTTTTTTTTTTTTTTTAAACAATTTTTATAAACAAAATACTACAGCTATGAAAAAAAGTTATAAGGTAAAAGTTGTTGCAAATTCAATTCTCTATAAAGTTGTCCTTGTAATTTGTTTGTAGGATTAAAAATACGGGAGTTATAGCTCAAATCGCAAACGTCTCCGTAACCCCTGCTGCAAGGGGGGAAGTCAAAAAATTGGATTTAAGCTAGTCTCTTATACAAGCACCTACCATGCCCCTAATTATTTCCATTTGCTCTATGGGATCTAATTGTCTAATTTTACTGGACTATTAATGTTATATGTCAATGTGTAAGCATTGTTTCATGTTTACAACAAAGAGAGTAACTTGCGCCTCTCTTATTCGCTATTTCAGACTCTCACAAAATTTTAAGAATGTTCGCTCAAATACGACGTTACCTTGTTAAGTATACAGTGGTGGGAAATGGAACGAAGGTTCAACACGTTTGGTTTAAAGGGCGCATTGTTAACATAGATCACTCTCAACTTAAACTTCGCCTTTGCCAAGTACATGAGTGCTTCAAACGCACTTAGGATTACTCTCTTGGCATTTCTTTATTTAATTTTAAACTAATATTAAGTTTTATAGTTTTGTGCAACTTTTTTTTAATTACGACAATCGAAAATTGTTTATGAAAGCAGCGATTGTCTGGCTTCTAATCTAAGCTAAGAGCAATTTAAGTTCTCTAGACATAATAACATACAATATATATGTATCGATGTTCAAGTACACTCTCTTATAACGTGAGCGTTGTTTACGCTTAAATTGTGAAATATTTATAAGGCTTGCTATATGGCAAAGCAATACTCTTATCGGTTAGTGACATCGCAAAAAAATATAAATACTATAGATTTTGTGCTGTACTTAAGAGTTTGCACTGAAGAGACTCAGACCACTACACTTTTCAAAAAAAGTGTGTACCAAAGAGTGGTAAAGACCAAATCAATGCCTTACTCAATTTATTAAGACACAAGGTATTGTAAAATTATAATGCGGCTTGCAAAAATATTGCAAATTCATGCCGAAAAATTCAGATAGAGAGCTCAAATTATAGCGTTAATGATGCATTATTAACGCCTGACCATGTCGAGACACTTTAATCCTTTTGGGCCAAGTCAACAACTTTGGCAGTGAGAAGATGCGTTGAAAAATGGGCGTTTTAAGCCGCAACAACTTGGGAAATATGCTTGTATATTGTGTGTGTTTTACCAAACAGGTAAAATTACAATACTTTGAAGGCATAATCACAGGATAATGGCACACATTAGTGTGTGACTTAAGTAAAATGTAAAACTTCCGCAACAAAAGATGAGCTAAAGAAACGTTGCTCTGCTTTTTTTTTTACCAAATCATCGAAATTGTAAAGTTACAACAAGTTGCAGAGGCAACTTGCAATGACACAACAATTGTCAAAATGACAGTCACAGTTACAGTGGCAGTTGCAGTCACAGTTACAGCTACAAAGTGGCAACTAGCCAGGCAATTGGAGGCCGAGCCACATTGATGGCTTAATTAAAATGTTTCAACACGACATGTTCAGCATTGCGGCCCAAACAATGGAGGCTTCTTTTTTCAAGAATTTTTTGTTTTCAGACGACATTTTTCCATTTTCCTTCAAGCGCTGAAAATTGTTCAACGTTTTTAATGAAATTGTATGGCATTGAGAGAGGCTTTCTTTTGGCCTCTGTGTGTATGTAACGCTGTAAGTTTTTCCCTCTTTGGGTTCGTAAAACAAAAAGTAATCAATCATTATGTGTGGAACCACGCCTATCTCCTGGATTAGTCAGCAGAATATATAGCATGGCGGCGGCATCATTGGTCTTTCAACCCAGCAAACGTCGGCAGCAATTGTAAGCCCAATCAATTGCGCGCTGGCGACGTCGACTGCGCTGCCTGCTGCCCGTTGCACCCTAGGGACTAGCTGTATCTGTGTGTGTGTGTGTGTGTATCTGTGTGTGTGTGTGTGTATCTGTGTGTGGGACCCTCATAGTACACATGCTGCGCGTTGCGCATGTTCGGTAAAAATGAGCAATTAAATGCGCTCCGACTTTGAATCTGGGGTTCGTTGGTCCGTCGTCGTCTCTGCCGGCAGGCCACCCTGCTGCTTTTTGGGGGTTGTACAATTTACATTGTATTAGCGCTATACAAGTTGCAGGTGAACGTTTTTATAAAAGCCGTCACAAACTATTGGTAAGCAATTTTTAATTAAACTTGATGCTGCTTTTTTTAATAAAGTTTTCCCCCTTAAAGACAAACTAAAATAATTACTTTGCTTTCGACTATGTATCTCTTGTCTTTCAGTGAATATACTTCGGACATATATAGTATATGTTATTATAGGTTTATAATTGGGTCTAAAAATATGGCCAAAGCTTATCTCAATGTACGTGACATTTGATTGGGTAAACATACATGCTAACATATGAATATACGTACATGCTACGTAAAGGATTGTTATAGTGGATAATTACCGTTAAGTATCTGCATTTTTAAAACTTATGTAGAGGTCAAAAGGTCGGCATAATATTAATAGGTAAGACGTTATCTACCTCACATTAGTACTCATAGTTATAATTAATAGCGAAAAATCGTCACATTCGGGAAATCCCGAGCAATCGAGACGACCATAGTAAATGTTAGTTTAGATTAGATTTGTGTTGGGCGAGACCACACGGTTGAGCGGGTTATAGAATACTACCTCAGAAGGTGAAAGCTGTCGTATGCGGCGAAAAACAATGACATTGGGTTTTACCAGTAGAGCCACCTCAGGCCTTAAAAGGTTTATGCGTACGGTTTGGGACCCACTAAGTAAAACACCTACTTTAATGAAAAAATGTAAAGAAGCAGCCTCGGAAAAGGATACCCCACATCGGAGGGAATCTTAGTTTTATGTTGAAAACTATACTTTTAATTTTATCAAGGATTTCGTCTACCTTGGCACCACCGTCGCAATGAAGAACGATGGCAGCATGGAGACCAAGCGGAGAATCACTCTTGCCAATCGATGCTACTTTGGTCTCAGTAGGCAAATAAGCAAATTAAGATCCAGCGGCTCAGCTGGCTAGGTATGTTGTGCGTATGGGTGAAGAAGCTCCTGCGAGAAAGGTCTTCAATGCGGACAGACCATGTCTCCGTTGGAAGGCAAGTGGAACAAAAAATGTTCTGCCGAGTCGGTTTCTATCGGTAGTAGGCAAAAACCTTTTCTTAGATGGTACCCTGATCAGCGGAATCTTCTGGACAAACCAAACAATTTTTTTCTTATCCCTTAATGAAGTCAGAGCTGTTTTGTGTTTTTGGCAAACAAAGGCTGAAAAGAATAGAAGAGATCTACGCAATCCTCTGACAGGTCAACCAGATCTACAGCTCGGAGATTTTGCAAGTTTTAGAACAAATTCTCACTATGAATATATAGCACTAGTTTTAGATACAAATGAAGATCACAAATAATAATGTTCGGCTAGAGGTATATAAAAAAAGATATTAGGATGGGAGCACGTTTTACGCTTACACGAAATCAGGAAGAGGCAGAGACGTTGGCAGAATTGAATTAGCTGCAACTAAAGGGAGCGTCGGCAGAGACCAAGCTGCATTCGCATACGCATTTCTACAAACATTTTTCTCAGTTGTCATTGGATATACCTTTTGAATTCAGTTGCAGATAACAATTTCTACTACATTTTCGGTTATATCCTTGTTGCTGGAAGCTAGGTACTTGATAAGGGGTGAATAAATTGTGTTAAAGGATTATGATCTGACTTAAATTTCTTTTATTACATTAAATGTCTTCCAGTAATATCTTGTTTCTACTCTAGTTGAAGTTGGTTATTGTGTTAGCGGAAACGTTAAGAGGCTGATTTAGTTTGAAATAAAAATAATTTGGGATCATCTTAAAACATATAAAAATTGAATGAATTTCTTGCTATAATTGGTCTCAGTTACATTTGAAAACTGATAAGTTGCGAATCGAAATGTATTTAGAAAAAAGATTTATTAGAATAGAAGTTATCTTAAATTCATGTTTGACACTATTATTGCAATTCTTCGATCATTTTAGAATAAATTGTATAAAATCTTAAAATAATCTAGCCTCAAATCTAAAAATTTTCGAATATATGGGCTGACAATGAGTTATTGCGTTTACAAAACTAAACATCTGTTATTGCAGATTAGAAAAGTTGAAGGTCATTGGCATATACATATTTCAATGGGTCGTCACTCAGGATTGTTTTTTCAATATTTCCACTTTATAGTTGTCAAAAGTATTTCACCACAAATGTTACAGGTTCAGCTTTGAAGCGATAAAAACCCATGTTTTTTTTTGTTAAGAAACTGACTTCACAAAAACAATACTTATCGGTAGACAAACAAATGTATGCCTAGATTATAATACTTATTAATAAACTGAAACTTGAATGAGCCTCTTGAGCGCGCTAACCAAATACTATGTGTGGTATATTAATTTTTTGAATTTTAACAGTCTTCAGTTGTAAATAAAGCTTGTTCTATGAATGACACGTGTGGCGCTCTGCCAAAATTGATAAGGTTTTTATAGCGATAAGATTTGTTTCTTGAAAAGCAAACAATAACGTAAAGGCCTGACGTTAATGATGAGTGTACTACAAAGATGGCAATCAATCAATGTATGCAACTGTCCCCGCCAAATCAATAAGATCAGCTCAAAATATTGACACTTGCAGCATTTTGTAGCAACAATTAGTTGTTCGACTGACCACAAAATGCCGCCGGTACAAGAGATGGCTCAGCGATTGAAAGGCAAGATAAATGCCTTTTCGATCCTATTTCTATAGTCGGCAAACCACAAAAAGTCAAGTGAAAGCAACGACGGCGGCGGCGGCGTGGAAGAAAGTGCCAAAGGAAAGAGATTTTAGCTCAAAAATAAAAAAAAAACAAAGGAAAGGCGGCAGTTGGCGGCTAAAGGTTTAAAGTCATTAATAAAGCCTCGCCAGATTTCGATGACACCTGAACTGACAAGTAACCAAATGCAGCTAAAGATCGAGTGAACCCACAGCAAAATGCACTGAAAGATCTGCCAAGTTCCGCAGCAAGTGTGGCGCATATTAATCATGTGCTCGTCAGTGTGTCTCAGTCAGTTGCACTGTCGGTGCAACCACTTGGTACTACCACCAACAAAGCCACCAACAAAGTGAAGTGGCCAAGTGTATCTTATAGATACGCATACTAGTGCATTGCACAAGTATCCTGTTGTGCATTCACCAGCAAGGCAACATTTTGTGGTTGCATTTAACCGGTTTAATAACAGTTCATTAGTGTCATCGTGCGCTCTTATTCGTATATATTTATGCGTTTTTCAATTATTCATTTGCATTTTATGCCTATTCATTATCATTATCTGTTTTGAGCGCTTCCATAACTCACGACGCGCCCCGTAATCGACTTGACATCTGAACTTTTGCAGGAATATCTGCCCTCTCTTTCTTCGCACTCTCTCTCTCACTCGCTCTGTCACTCTTAGATTTAGTGGACGGCTAGTTTGCAACAACTGCCGACAGGGGGCGTGCGTAATGTGTTTAAATATTTCTTTTGCTATTCAAATTGTTTTTGCTTTACCATAATTAACTGTTTTTAATTATAGAAATTAACAAATTGCAAACGCAGTTCAGACGCGCTGAACACACTGTGAAAAAAGACAGACTTGTTTTTGTTGTAGCTCAATAGTTGTTGTAATGTCTGGCAATTAAGTTGAAATGCAGCGTAATTATAGGCAAATGATTTTTCAATTTTCATTGTAGCTTTTTTTTTTTTTGCTGTGTTTATTTAACACATTTTAGTCATGTGAAATGAAAGTTAATGGTTTTAAGAGTGTTTTAATCACGTAAATTCGCTACCGACCGCTAAATAAATGTGCATATGCTTGTACTCCTCGTTGAGACACATTTTTGGTTTTTTTTTTCAGTAAAAATCAAATAAAAAACAGTCTTTTTAAATAATTTAATTTGACGTTTGGCGTATATTGTGTATTTTATTGAAACAACACTCGAATCGTAGCAACACGCTGCAAGTTCGTTTTCACTATAAATTAGCCGCGCGACTAACACGGCTCTTGGCTGTGCCTTCAGTGGTTCAGTCTGCTCATAAAATATTAGATTAGTTGATAAAAAACCACATTGCGCTCACTTTTTCACATTGAAAGCTAACCAAAACTGTGGCGACTGATAAGAGTTGCCAACAAGTGAGCGTAAAAACGGTCATATAAGTATAAATAGGCTTATGAAAACAAAAAAACCAGCTGCCTTATCAGTTGTCTGCAATTCAATTTGCAACGGCCATAAAAGCTATCGATAGCTTTAAGAAGTGTGCACAACACTGGCAGCTTGGTTGCTGTCTTGGCTAAGCGCTTTTTAACTTAACAGCGCTGTTATAAATCTAACAGCTGCTGTTAACTCAACTGGGCAAACTCACCACGAAGAGCGCACGAGAGCGAGTTGCTGAATAAGAATGCTGTGTTATAAATGTGGTGCATAAAAACGCCGGTAAAAACAGCTGTTTACTTTTGCGTTTGTTTTTTTTTTCGAAACTAGTTTGCTTTTGCGTTTGGTTTTTTTTTTTTACTTTGGCAAACATTTTATTTGAGGTCACAAAATAAAAAGGGGGCAGATGCATTTTGTATTTATTACAAAAAAATATGATGCAGACAGTCGGGACGGTGCCCGACAGTGGAATACCCTATACCCTTTTTCTTTATAAACAGGAAGTATCCACTTTTTTATCTTCTGTCATAAGATCTATATGCCTGTAAGCATTTTTCTATTGGGAAGTTCCAATTGACAAATTTTGCCTATTGGGAAGTTGGCTATTATGGGGGCAAAAATTACTTTTATACCACAAACTCCAGTATTCTTGGGCCAATGTTGTTGAATTTTGTAACATAGATCAAAAATATATTTATAAATGTCTGTGGCAATTTTTAAATCAATATATTGGGGGGAGTGGCAGTAATTAAGATAAGGGGTTCCATTGAAAAAGGTGTATGCAGATTTAACTAATCGTCACACGAGTCTCCACACCGAATTCTGTAACTCTAGCTCACATGTATCCATATCTACATTTAGTGGAATTTTGAAGCAGTTTATAGGCGAGTGGGGGGTGAAATTTGCATATTTTGGACTATAACTTTTGATGTATTTATCCGATCTTGATCATTTTTAGAACATAGATGCACATTAACACGACGCACATCTCTGAGGAGTTTCAAGTTGATAGACCGTTGAGTTGTAAACCGCGCAAGGCGGTAAGATATCGACTTGATTCGACAAACTTCATCTTACATTAGATTACGCGCATCTTTTGGTAAAATTTTGTGTCTAGCTCTTATGGTCTCGGAGATCTATCCCCTCATACGGACAGACGGACATGGTCCAATCGCTACCCGAGTCAATGATAAGACTTTTTGCAAATGGAACTTATGGTGTGCCTTTTACACTTTGTGTACAGGGTATAATTATGTTAAAATGCTTAAGCTGTGGTTTATCTGTAATTATCTGTACACAAAGCAAGAGTGTTAAAGACAAGTTTGTGTGTAACATATAGAAAGTAAATACTATATGCACACCAAAATGATCAAAAAAGCTAGCAACATGATATGTACTCAAGTTCTTTACAGACGTTTTTAGTTTAATAATGGACTATCTTGTCTGACGACACTGCTTTTTATATAAACATAATAATACGAGTTCTTTGTAAATAAAGTGTAGAAAAAACAAGAACCGTAGCAGTCAGCATTAGCTTCATTTAAAACCGAGTTCAATGAAACTTTTTGTTGAGATTTTGCCATGATGACTCTTTCGAAATAAACAGAGAGAGACCCCAAAAAATAAATGCTCACGGACAACAACAACAACAACAATGGTGTCAATGTATGCGAAAAAGCAAGCGAAAAGATAAACGCAAATGTTATTTACTTGTTTGTATCTATAAGATACGCTTAGTAAAAAAGCAGCTCAAAGCAAAATGTAGACGACATTCAAGCGTATGAGTTTAGAGTGTTATATATGACCTCAAGCTTAAAGACACAAGTGTGTTGCAAGGTAGACTTCAGTTTACAGGTGGCATAAAAATGACACAAAATAAAGATAGGCACTTTAAATTACAGTTAGTTAGCGTGAATATGATGGATACACTTACAAAAATGACTGTCAATCGATAAGCTTTAATTAGAAAATGAAATTTCGTTTCGTGACAGAAATTATATATGAAAACTGGAACAAAGCAGTCGCGATAAACAGCTGTTTGTAATGCATTCCACAGACATTTGAAATGTATACTCTTTAGTTACGATTTGCATTTGCGCTCAAATCTAATCGTTTAATCGATTGACTGACTCAATGACATACAAGTCAAAGCAAATTGTGATTTCTATGACATAATTGATCCATTAAATTATGCATCAAAATGAAATGCACATTGAGTCACTAAAAGCTATAGCCGCAGATCTAGTATATAAGCATTCAAGAACAAACTCATGGAACGACGTTCGTTCGTTGTTGCGCTTGTTTGTTTGTGTTAAACATTTCGTGACATGTTAAGGAAACAATCTATACTATATATGCATTCAAAATATCAAAAACAAAATGTTCAAATTAAACTGCCATAGTCTCAATGTGTGAGTGCGTAAATATTTAAATTGCAATTTCGCAAAGCATGCAAAAAAAAAAGAAGATACCCAAAAATGTATAGTGCATATGCCGACGACATTCAATTTAATTTGCCGTTTGGTAAATTTTAAAAATAAAAAACGAGCGTACAAAACCATTTCCAAGACAATGTATGTGTTTGGTATGTATACACAATTTCTTTTAGATGAAATCCGTTTTCAAAATATCTACTAAAAATAAAATTGCATACATTGAAATTCAATTTTGAGTATGTTTTTTTTTATTTTAGCAATTTTTGGAATATTTTAAGTGCTGTGAGTAGCTTTTTTGCGCATCCAAATCGGTTGTTGACCCAATTGTGGCATTTCTCTTATGCCCTCTAATAGAGTGTGTTTATTCGTTTTGATTTGATCTTTTTCATAGGCTTGTTGTAGAAAAAGTGGATCTATGCTTGTCGTGTGTGGTCGCTTATCTAGCTACATAACAGGCCAAGTGAAACATGGGGCACACTGCAACATTTCAAGACCTCAATCTCTCGCAGTTCGAAATCTTTTAAAGACATATTCAATCGAGCATCTACTTTAAAAAAGACAAACAAATGTGTCTCCAAACCATGGATAGATAGCTTAATTCATCTTGGGACTATCATAAAAAAAAAAAACAAATTTATGTTCTGTTCGGCGTTCTCGAGCGCTGCCAATGACAATAAGTCTAGACATCATAAACGGCATTTCAGTGAAACCTTAAGGCACCAGAAGCCCTTAAAACAGATTCAGATACATTCAAATCGTAGCTACCTTTAGCTAGCACAACAAAAAGACGTTGATTACATAATGTTAATTCATATATATATTAGAGATAAGGTTAAAGCATGCCAGAATCGACACGAAATGTTTAGAATCTTGGCGATCCCTCCTCCAGAATAGTGTACGTGTGACCGAAAAATTGTGTTGCATAGAACATATAAAGGGATCGCCTTGATTTGACTAAACATATCGTGTAATATGTTTCATTTATAACTGAAGAATTACATCATGCCACCCATGCTGCCCATGGCAGCGGACGTATCGTCAGCCACAACAACTTCAGCTGTAGCCAGCAGCGAGGCAACTCCGGAAGCATCAGAAATGGCTGTGCGCACAACCTTTGTAGGATCAATGATGCCCCTTTGAATAAGTTGGCCAAATTCATTCTTAAGCGCATCGTAGCCAAAGTCGCCAGTCTGGCTCTCGACCTTGGCAACAACCATTGCAGCATCAACGCCAGCATTCTTTGCAATTGTCATGCAAGGCATGCGCAATGCGCGACAGATAATTTCAATGCCCAAGGTCTGATCATCATTCTCTCCCTTCAAACCGTCCAATTTGGGAATGCAACGCAAGAGGGCGGTGCCACCACCGGGCACAATGCCCTCTGCAATGGCAGCACGTGTTGCATTAAGCGCATCATGTACGCGATCCTTTTTCTCATTGACCTCAACCTCGCTGGAACCGCCAACACGCAGCAGTGCCACACCGGATGCCAAACGGGCAAGACGCTCTTGTAACTTCTCCTTCTCATATTCGGAACTCGTCTCGTAAATTTGCTCCTTTATAAGCTCAACGCGGCGGTCTATGTGCTCCTTGATACCCTTGCCCTTTAGCAGCAACGTATCGTCCTTGGTAATGACAACTTCGCCAACTTGTCCCAGATCGTGGATTTTGACATCCTGCAACTTGAACAACTCGGCTTCATCACCAAACACAACGCCGCCTGAGGCAATTGCTATGTCAGTCAGTGTAGACTTGCAGTTGTCACCAAAACCTGGTGCTTTGACAGCGGCTACCTGCAGACCAGTCTTCAAGCGATTGAGTACCAAAATGCTTAGAGCCTCACTATTAATATCGTCTGCAATGATAACCAGTGGCTTCTGCTGTGCATTTGCCAATTCCAGCGCTGGTATAATGCTCTGCGCCGAGGAGATTTTCTTTTCTGAAAGCAACAGCAACGCATCCCGAAACTCCACTTTAGCGCCTTTTGTAGTGTTAATGAAAAACGGCGATACGTAACCACGATCAAATTTCATGCCTTCAATAACTTCTAGCTCATCCTTCAAGGTTTTACCGTCCTTGACCGTAATAACGCCATCACGTCCCACCTTTTCCATAGCAGCGCAAATAAGCTTGCCCACATCCAGAGCGCCGTTGGCAGCGATGGTGGCAACCTGTTCTATTTCCTCGCGCGTATTCACTGGACGCGACATGGCCTTAAGTTGCTTTCCAACATTCTCAACGGCCCATATTACGCCGCGGCGTATTTCCACAGGATTGGCACCCTTGGATATCTTTTCAAATCCCTCCTTGGCAATAGCACGTGCCAGTACAGTTGCCGTTGTTGTGCCATCGCCTGCCTTCTCATTGGTGTTGTTGGCCACATCCTGTACCAACTTGACACCAATATTCTGAAACTTTTCCTTTAAATGAATTGATTTGGCCACTGTGACTCCGTCCTTGGTTATCTTGGGTGATCCCCACGACTGCTCAATTATGACATTGCGACCTTTTGGTCCCATGGTTACAGCGACTGCATCGGCCAAAATATCAACGCCCTGCAGCATTATTGCGCGCACTTCAGCCCCAAATTTAATATCCTTGGAGTAGCAGCGCATTGCCAGCTGTCGGCTGATGGAAGCGCGCGTAATCGAAATGGGTAAGCCAAACATTTTGATTTATATAGTCTTTTAAAAGTTACAATTTCGTAAATTTTCGTTTCGTTATTGTCGATGTTTTAGTTTAAACAGTGTGTTCGAGAAAAGTGACAGTTCTAGAAATGTTACCTATGAACATAAAAATTGTTGAAAACGTGGCTACTCTGTTTTTTTTCGTCCGATTTGTTACAAGTTAGTTAATTTCCGATTTGTTACTTTTATTTTTTTTTTACAATATATGTTAACTATGATCGAAAAATTTAAAAGGTCTGGAAATGTTACCTATATACACACATACATAGAAATGGTTTTGGTCTAAAAAAAGTGTAATTTTTTTAAATGAGATTTACTATCGCTTCCCTGAATTACTAGGAATATTAACAGCGGAGAGCTATGGAAACAGCTGTAACCTTTAGAACAAACCTTTACATTCAAAAACCCGTGTGATGAGCGGGTTAGAGAATACCACCTTAGCAGGTCAAAGCTTGTCGTATGAGGCGACAGGCCTTAAAAGGGTTGTACGTAGGGTTCCCAAATCCTATGTAAAACCCTACCACGTAAAACCCCAATCCCAAAGAAAGAAATACATCAGGCCGTAACCCGGTAACGGGTTCTTATGGCCATTTAAGAAGAAGAACATTCAAAAAAACCAAATTATTACTACTAATTTTCAAAATTGCAAAATCAGAACGCAGTTTGAGATGAGTTAACGCAAGTGACCAAAGATGAGTTGTGTGCATTTTGAATGCCTTCACAATCACTACTCTTCATAGATGCAGCCAGAACATTCAGTCCTAAGCATTTCTGCCCCGATATAATTTTAGATGATGTCAAGCTTCCAAAATACAAAAACAAACCAAAGCATCTGTCTACACCAAAACGTTAAGGTGAAAGTTTTCGCTTATTTAGTTTTAGAAAATATATGCAGAATTTCATTAGAGAGCACAACAAAGCATAAAAATTTGCACAACACAAAAACATTGTCCAGTCGACACACCAATTTGTTATCTATAATAAACCATTAACTGTCATCGTGAAATGCCATAAAATAAGTGAATTATCAGTTGATAATTATGAGGGAACCTCAGAAGGGGGAACCCACTTATTCGTAAGCTAGCAGAAAAGCAAACTATAAACATGTTGAAACCAAGAGACATGTCTAAAGGTAAATATATAAAATATACTATACAATCGAAAACGAATAGGTCAAGCGCTCGGAGCATTTGAAATGCAAAAATAAAAAACACAATCTGACTAACTATTGGAAATGCAATTTCAAATCGACATCGTGCTAAATACTCAGCTGATGTCTTATCAGTCAAATGAAAGTCGGCTTATTTCCACAATTAACTATAGAGAGCTGCAAAAATAAAAAAGTTATTGAACTTACGATTACCTGCTCCTCCTCATGGACTTCCAACTCATGCTCAAAACCGTTGCCTTCCGGTTGCTCTGTTTCTATTGTGACCACGGCATCCTCTTCAGCGTTTTGTGTTATTCCCTCCACTTCCAAAGCATTGACCATGTTGTCTGCCTCTCCAAACAAACTGCCCAACAATAGATCATCATCATCGTCATCATTGCCAAATTGTTCTATATTCAATGTAGTCGAGCTGCTGGGATGCGGCGTGCTGTCATTCAAGGCTGTGGCGTCTCTGCCGGCATTAAATCCATGCAAAAATGCAGCCAAATGCAAGTCCAAATGCGTATTATTGTGCCCCTGCTGTCCATCCTTAAGCGGCAGATTGGCATATGGACTGGTCAAAGGCAAATCTCCGTAATCATGCAAATCGGCCAAGTTTTGTTCCCATATAGAACGTTGTTCCTGCAAGAGATCTGGTGAGAGCAATATATCCAGTTGGGGTGTGGGTCTTTGGCTATGATTATTGTTGTTATGAGCCATTGTTGAGGTATTTATGTGTATCTCGCCGAGCGCTGCAGCTGCTGCATTTGAGGGGCTGTGGCCGCCAGTAGCAACTGAACCGCCACCAGTTGCACCCACGGCGTTATTAGCAGCACCGCCAGTGCTTTGCACATCCTGGAGCGCAGCAGTTTGTACACTGCTATTACCAGTTGTATTATGTAGATTCATTACAAAAGCGCTGGCATTAAAGCTATTAGGCAACTTAAAGCCCATGGGATTATCATCAAAGTGCAGCAAATCCTCTATATACGGTGACATGGTCTTACGATTGCCATATGGATGCTGTGATTCTATAATGGGCACGGTACGTAACATTTCCAACTCCCAGCCATCGCCCTGCGGCAAATCCAGCTGCGCATCCCAACGACGCAAGCGTTGCTGAAGCAATGAGTTATCCGGATCAACATGGAGCAGACTCAAGGCCAGCGCCAGTTGCAGCATTTTCATGGCATATGCCTTTTTGTTTGAGATCATTGTGTTGCTTTTGAGCTTGAGGTTACTTCGCAGTTGTTCTGGTTCTGGTTTGATGTTATTGTTACAAATGACTGAGCGTGGGCGACAGTTGGCGTTACTGCTGCTGCTCCTGATCCCGCTCCACCACCCACTCGGACAGACAACAGCACGCTGGCTGCGTCGTCCGTTCAATGACGTTTCCTTGCTTTGCTTCTCTGCTTCTTGTTCTGTTGCGTTTATATACAATATACATATATTATGTGCCTATATGTGTGTGTACATATATGTGTAATCAACACACACAAAATTTTTATTTGTTTAAATCGCAATTCTTGTATCTTATAATTGTTGACTCTTCTCGTCTGATGAATATCCCAAAAACAAAAACACGGTTTGTAGCCGTCGCTGATGTTATTTTTGGGGTTTGCTTAAAACGCACAAATAACTGTCCTTGTGTGTTTCTGTTCTGTAAACAGAAAGAGAGAGAATTTTGGAATTAGTAATCACGTATGATAGATAAATTAAATGTCAGAAACTATTGCAATTTATGCAGATGAAATGCTTTTGTTCATTATGAAAATGTTTCCTATAAAGACCTTGTTAAAGCAATGCTTACAAGGAAGTCTATTTCATATATGGATGTGCTATGTAAATAAGCACATGCACATACTACATGTACATATATTTTATATAAATAAAAAGCTTATGTTTACATATAAACAATGCAGCAATAGACGTTCGCACTAATGAAAAAAAAGACAACTTCTTTCTACTGGAAGACTTCGTATTTAGAAGTTTTCGTTGGATAACGTAAGAGTGCCAGAGATACAACTACATATACACAAGTGAAGCCGATGAGTAAAAGTAATACAGGAATGAGTGAATTGAATCTGAAGACATGCAAGAGAAACGGAAATTCTTTATAGGAATAAGAATGGATAAGCAGTCAATAGAAACAAAATAGATGCAAAACGTAAGTATATTGAAGAGAGGAATCGAAATTTTTGGAAATTGGAGTACATTTTTTTTATAAAGTTATTACCAAGGTATACTTAAGTTAAATTGGGTATACTTTGCTTCTAAGGTAAGGTATTATTACTTTACCACCACGCTCTAATCATTAACTATTTATGTTCAAATATTAGAATTTATTTCTTTTTAATTTTTTTTCCAATTTTTGAACATAAATCTTTGTGAAAAATTGTTTCTATTTTTAGAACATTTTTATTTTCCACTTTGAAATGAGCTTTGGTTCATTGCACGGCTCAAATCGAAAAAACATCCAGATATAGAAAACATTGTCTATCACATTTTATTGGGCCTTTACCATCAATACTTAGTTTGGACATTAAGCCGGAAAATTGTTGAAGATATATGCATACAAATGCTTTTGATTTGATTTTCTATAGAAATTCTAAACAGAAATTTAAATTTTTTAACACTAATTTTGAAGAGGTGCGAATACACGACCGGTAACTGTATTCATAAACAGAATTAATTTGCAATACTGACGACAGCAAAGCCCAAAATAAAAATTGTCTATAGCCGGCTCCTCTCTCTCCTTCCCATCTCATGCCTAATTCGTCCAACACGTTGTGAACTTGAACTTGTTCAAGGCCTTTTCATGGTGGACGCGAATAATAGAGTTCAAGAACAAGCCAAATAAACCACAAAAAATGGGCAAAATGATAAACAAAACGATATAAACGTTCTTTGTTCAAAAAAAAAAGGTCTGCTAATGCATATTATAGAAAAGAGTAAAGATTGATTAGCGAAAATGCGAACAAACAAAATAGATGCAGTGCACTCGCGAAAACGTGAACGCTTCAATTCTCCGAGCACCTCTCTAAGCAGAGTTAAAAGTTTGATACAGACAGTAGGGACGGTGCTCTACTGAGGAATACCTTGTACCCTATTTCTTAAGAAACACTAAATACGGTAAAATGGGAACGGAAGTTCCAATTGACAAGTTTTCATATTGGAAAGTTGGCTATTATAGGGCAAACATTACTTTTTTACCCATAACTCCAGTATTCTTGGGCCAATGCCGTTCAATTTTGTAACACAGATCAAAAATACATATATTAATGTCTGTGTCGGTAATTAAGGTAAATCGATTGCGGGGAAAGGAGGGTTCTAGGTGGATACAGTCTTAACGATTGGGGTCACACGAGTCTGCACACCAAAACTTGTAACTAGCTCACATGTACCCATATCTACATGTAGTGGAATTTTGGAGCAGTTTATGGGCGAGGGTGTGAAATTTGCATATTTTTGACTATTTATCCGATTTAGAGAATTTTTCAAACATAGATGCACATAAACACGACGCACATCTCTGAGGAGTTTCGAGTTGATAGATTCAACAGAGTGGTTGTAAACCGCGAAAGTCATCTGACATGGGATTACGAGCATCTTTTGGTAATATTTTGGGTCTCTAGCTCCGAGGACAGACGGACATGGTGCAATCGATACCCGAGTCAATGATAAGACTTTTTGCCCATGGAACTTATGTTGTGCCACGCCTCATTCTGCCTGTTACATACATTGCACAAATCTATAATACCCTTTTATACTTTGAGTACAGGCTATAAAAAGCACGACAATGCGCGAAAGTACGGCTTAAGTCCAAAACTTTCTTAGCAATACGAATATTGTCATACAAAATTGTTTCAGTTGTACATATGTTGTGTTACCTAAAAATGTCTGCAAATAAAGAAACTTTTCTTAATGAAAAGCACAGATTTTGAAGAGTCAGAGTTTGAACAGCTCGCAAAGTTCATGCTATCGAGTGTGTACTGTAAGTGTGCAATGCAATTGCTAATCAAAATTTAAAAAAAAAACAAATTTTGTACGTATGAATGAGCGTAATAACTAAACATTTGTCTGTATTAATGAATGGTTAAATAAATTGTGCACATTATTTATTTATAGTTCATATCCAATCGTACACTCACCTTTAATATACAAGAATGCCAAAGTATTGTTCTGAATCGCTACAAGAACAATAATCGACGAAGATAAATTGCGACGCAGTTAATATTGGTGGTGGTTTTGTTGTTGTTGCTGCTGCTGCCTGCAGCAGACTGAAGTTGGTTGAACGTCAACGACACTCACACAAGCACACACACACACACTGTGTGTCTGTGTGGCTGCGCTTTACTGTTACGCGTTTGTATGTGTAGTTGAGTTTTTTGATTTTTTTCTAAATTAATAAATTTAGCTTAGCTGTAAATATTTGGTTTTAAAAAAAATTGATTTCACATATATATGTATGCGCAGTTTGGACGTCTGCGGCGCGACTTGTTTGCATGTGTGTGTGTGTGTGCGACGTCCTTGAACTTGCCCAATGTACTTTCACTTTGAACCCAATTCTTGTTTTACTTTTTTTCACTCAATGTGTGCTATAAAAAGAGCAGTGCAGCATTTGAGTTAAATAATTGTTAATTTTTAAACAAATTGTTTTCGGTTTTTAAGTCTTTTTAGTTCACGTTGCGCGTCGTCTACAAATGCTTCTTCTTATGCGTCTGTCTGGCCAATACGCACTTGCCATTGCGCTGTGACCTGTGACGTGTTTTTGTATGGTGAAATCGTCATTTGCTTTATTTCACTCAACTTAACAAAATATTTTGACATGTCTTTTGGCCCTACACTTTGTGTTTTCTTCTTTGCTCTCTGACTTTGCAACAACAGTTATATATATATATATATTTCTTTGTTTGCTTTTGTCGCTGTTTTCTTCGTTTTGCTTTTACCAACAACAGTTGTTGTTGTTGCTGTCTGAATCTGAATCTGACTCACTCACTCAGCGCCTACGAAACTCATGTTATTGTATGCATGTTTTGCTCTCTCTTCTACAAAAAAAAAACAGGCAAAGTTCTGAGCGCCGCTCTATAAAATGAATTTATGCATTTACCTAAGCGCAAAATGATTGAATTTCTATGACAATCAGAACACTAAACAAACACACACAAGGCGAAAAAACACACATTTTACATGCATGCCAATGCAAAAACAACACATCAGATACAATGTCCAAAGCAAACACATGAGCAGTCGAACAAACTAACTCAGCACACGTACTCACTCACTCACTCACGCCATAACAAATAAATGTTAATTTTATGAAATTTCATATTGTTTTTGTGCGCAAATACGAGTAAAAAACGAAACTTCCAGAACAACAAAAATATGTAATTGCCGCACTTTGTATTTTGTACATTTATCAAGCAATTTGCTTTGTTGCGCTCTTCTTCTGCTGCATTTCAGCTTGCAACATGTCAGCTGAGTGAGAGAAGAACGCGTGCTGCTGCTGCTGCTGAATTTGTTGCTGTTGCGCTCGTCGCCTGTTGGTCTGCCACAATGAGTTGCATTAATTTTGGTAGCATGCAGCATAAATTGTAGTCACTTTTAACAAAGTTAAAATAAACAAAACATATTGTTTTTGGAAATATTAAATAGACCGGCCTCGCACTCTCTCACTCACACACACACACACACATCACGGCAATTTGCACTTTAACGCGTTTTTTTCTTTCTTTGCATGCGTTATTAATTATTGTCACTTCGTTTTGTGCGCGTCGCTTTTTACATTGCTTACAACTTTGCTGCTTTTGGACGTCGCTTAAAACGTGTTTCTTTTTTGTTAACTTTGCAATTCTTTTTTTCTCTTTTTATTTTCACAATTTTGCTTTGTGTTGAGCTCCGCGGTTTTTTCTTTCGACTCGTCGAATGTTGATTAACAATTTGCGCTTGCTGGCAACTGCACAAAAACACAGAAAACAGTAGCAAGAGCTTTGAAAGCTCTGTTTTGCTTTGGCGTGTTAACAGCAGCTGTTATGTTGCTTTTAACATTCGCTGTAAACAGCAGCGCTAAATATTTAAACTATAAATAAACAATATTTAACAATGCTATAATTTAAAAAATAAAATCTTTTTATTTTATACCGTCAGTGAAGTGCATCTTGTATCAAACAGAATTCACTTGCGGCTTTCTTATGTTAACAAACTGTTGTCAGTTGTTTGCGCATGTTAATCAATCTGCCAGTGTGTACATACATTTTAAATACTGACAGCTTTTTGAGTTTCATACATTACAGCTTCAGTCTGGCTATGTTAGCGCTTTTAAATTTAAATATTTTAATAAATTTACATTTTAAACGCTTGTTTCTATTGTGCTCGCAAAAATAGAATGTAACTTTTTCAAGACTTACCAGCAGCGTGTAGTTCATACCGTTGTAATTATATACAAAACCAGTTGGCTCCGTTGGTACCACCGGCGGCGTGTCTTCCGACGAAACGACAGTTTGCTTCGGGGATGCCTTACCTGGTACCACTACAATGGGCTTGATTAACTTGATAACCTTGGTTGGTTTGCTGAACTCCTTTGTTTCAAAATCCGATCCATGGGCTGCCTCTATATCCTTTAAAGGCGACAGCGATTGCATTCTGGGCAAATCTTCTAAATCAATCATGACGCTAAAGTAAATAAAAGTTGTGAGTCAACTAAAATGAAATAACAGAAAATCAGCTATCAGTTAAATAATATAGAAAAAAAAAGAAGTTACGAAAAGCCAAACGCTATAATCAGTGTTCCCGAAGATAAGATACTCTGTACTGCATTTTCAGGTTGCAAAGTTTTTTATATGGTGTTTATGCGCTTAAAAATTATCAAGAAGGCTACGTTTTATGCAACTCCTTAAGTTTTTATATAGATTTTATGCGCATTACTTAATAAATACAAAAAGCAAACACAGCTCTTGTCAAATTTTAAATTCAAAAAGTGTGGTATATACGTGGAATTCAACAAAGTTTGGAATGGAAAAATTATAACTTCTGCCAGCAAAAACTGACTTATATTGGATATGATATTTCTACTTGATTCATTGTAACATTAGAAGCATAAGTTTTCGGGAAATTTTCTAAATACTAATCAATATATATAAAAACTTGGTAAAACTTTTAAATCGTTAAACTACGAAAAATTACAAAATCTGGCAAGCTATCATGGATATTTATCTAATCTGAAGATTCTAAAACCGTTCCAGATTTGATTTCCTTACATCTTTATGTGGATAAGTTCAGATGGCTGGCCAAGTTGCAGTATGCAGTTTCGAAGAGTCAATTTCTGCACAATGAAAACTCAGAAGAGGTACCAAAAAAAATCATAGACTTTGACAGACTTGCCCAACAATAAAGGCAGAGATGTTCGGGAGCTTGTAAAATGTTTCTGCCCAGGCGCACAATTTGTGATAGCAAAGCTCAAGTTCTTGGTAGAACAACCATGAAGATCTGGAATCAGGTCGAAGCTAATGCAAGTGTTATCTGAGGGCGTATGGCAATAAACCAGGCCCAACTCATAATTACACTATGCAACAAATTTGGCCTCAATTAAAGGCCTATTGCTAAAACATACCTTTTCCAGTAAATTTTAGCTCGCTGTTTTCAAATCCGGAAATCCTTTTGAATTATCTGGAACGGTTTTCGAAATATCGCTATTTCGTAATTCAAATTCGAAGCACAGATTTCGAAAGTGGCAATGTTGCTTCAAGTGTCGCTTCAATGGTACTCGGACAGTTTTGGCCCATCTTATATCGATTGTGGATTACAAGGCACTGAACTCAGAAAAGCAACAAAAAAATTTAATTTCCTAAATATTTTTTCAGTTTTTTGCCTTGTAACTCCTAATCGGCTCAAGGTAAGCCAAAAGTATTTGTAAGTGATAAAATCAATAGTTAATTGTATTCAGTTTAAATCATAGTTCATCTCGATGGGTAGGTAGGTTTCCCATTAATATGAGATTTGCTGATTTTGCAACTATCGAATTTTCGCATTTGTTCAAATAGCGATAATTCGAAAGCCGTATTAGTTAATTTAAAACTGTTTCTGGCTTCGAAACCTTCAGCGAACCAAAAATTTACCGGTAAAGTTATGTTTTAGACATAAGCCTTTATTTTTTGTTGCATAGTGTTATCTAAAGGCCCTTTTGTTTTTAACTTGGTACAATGTTATTGTTTAACTTGCTAGATACACTTTTGTTTATGGTAGCTAACAAGATAACCTAAAGATTGTCCCAGAAACATTCAACGGGAACGCGCCGGCTTTCGGAAAAACTGTTCAAAAACACCTTTTTTTTATTTTTTTTACGATAATGCTCACATGATAATGTGTATAAAAACAAAAGAAAGTCTTCCGAAATTCATTTGCAATATTATGGCAATTAATGAAGGCGTCCAGATATCGATTAGGACTTACTGATAAGGCCACCTACAATTCTACATATGAATACTTAACGCGTGGCAGTTAGGCCATAAAAAGTACATTTGCTTTAATGGACAAGAGGTTATTTTTGGTTTACCTGCCAGAATAGTTCACCTCGTCGCCCTTTGCAAATGTTTCCCATCCAATACAAACAAAAACAGAAAATTTGATGCAGACAGTCGGGACGGTGCCCGACTGTGGAATACCCTGCCTGTAAACATTTTCCTATTGGGTTGGTTATTATGGGGCAAAAATTACTTTTATGCTCATAACTCCGGTATTCTTGGGCCAATAGCGTATGGATATTTGGCAATTTTCATATAAATATGTTGTGGGGTGCGGTAGTAATTAAGGTAAATCGATTGCAAGGGAAGGGGGGCTTCCGTTGGAAATGGCACAAATGTATAATACCCTTATACACTTTGTGTACAGGGTATAAAAACAGAATATGTTATTGACCATAAGTTACTTTATAAAAAGTACTTATATTATATTTCTGGCACAATTCTATGACTGTTGTCGTGCCTACAAAATGTGATAAGAACGATTTGGCAAGTACATAAATAATTTTGATTAGACAAGGGTCTCTCCTAAATAATTACTATATGTATGTAGGTAGGTAAGCGGCTGATTGCAAATTGTGTGCCGAACAATTTGTTGCTATAAGTCTTCGAACTAGTGATAGCCCCAAAAGTGTAGATATGCACGAAATTAATTTTAATATTTGATTTCATCAGAACTTTTTTGTTCATATGCATAAACAATTTTTTTTGTACATTCAGCGAACCATGTAAATATTATACTACATGAGATCATATGCAAAATTTCAGCGAATTCTAATTTACGACTTGATCAAGCCTGCATGAAGTACAGCCAATTCAAAACTTTGACAGCGTCTTGTAAACGTCACGAGAGCATTACGCAGCGACAGAGCGTGTTTACAATGGAAAGCTACTGTAAGCTGTGGCTTTAAATAAATTAAGTACTCAGAGACGGTACATAACTATTAAAATGTAAATATAATTTAGATTTTATAGCTTTTACAAGCCAAGCATCTAGATTGTGGCACTATCTGAGATTTGCTCAGCAGTTGTGAAATCTGTCGCACAAGCTTCGAGCTTCTATAAATATGTCAATTAGTACTTATAAGCCAAGCTTTCGGTGGCGACTGTTGATACAATGAAAGCTAACAAAAAAGGTCAAAACCTGTTTAGATGGATTTTTTATACTCTGCTTTTAGTTTCAGGTATTAAAAGCTATGCTGATAAATTTGTCACGTTTAGACTTGAAATTATGAAAAACAGAATGATTTGCGCTGCTACCGAGATCAAACATAAGATGTGCACAGTAGCAGAAATCGAAGAAGTGACTACAAAATGGTAGTTGGTGTAAGGACGAAAATGAAACACACTCTTAAACTTCAAGAGTTCACCTGATCAATGCACACATGGGTTTTCGGCTTTGCTTATAATGAAAAAGTGTTGACATTACGGAACGCCTGGCAGCAGTGAAACATTCTGGTTTTTTGAGAGAATTTATAGCTATAAATCTTTTTTTTCATAGCGAAGCCAAATTTATAACAGTTTCCTTTTTATTAGTCTAACAGGTACGAGCCAGCTGCCAACATTGGCTCGTTTTTAAGGCATTATTTTTCATTCTGTGGCAACCAGCGAGGTTATGACATGCCGCATCTTATTTGCGCCTCTCTTTCTCTTCGTGTCAGACACTCAAAAAATGTACTCTCGCACATGGTATAATAATACAAGGAATGCGCATGCTGCCGACCAGATTGCCATTTTTTTAAGAGCCTAACAGAGCGAGTGTGGGAGCGCAAATCATGCAATACATACAAACGCAGCACAAACTTCCTCTCTGACATTCGCAGCAGAATGATGATTTGGCAAGCGAACAGTGTGAGAGCAGCAGAATGCGCGTTCCTTGTATTGTTATTGTATTGAAGAACAACACTGGTACAAAGACACACGAGTAACGGACCTATGCAACGACATCTCAAACTTATTCATGTGCTATTATACAAGTCGGCTCTTCAATGATAGGGGGAGAGAAAGATCACCTAGTTGTTTAGGCGCTTGTTACACCAAGCGAGACTTTCAAGTAAGAAATCACAAAATCTCGCTCGATATTATTATTTTCTAATATGAAGAAAGTCGCATAGGGTTGCAGAAGAGGCAACTTACGGGCGATATTACCTTGCCTGCAAACAGCGCGAGATACAAATCGCACGGATTCGCTTGAAATTCTCATTTCGCTTTAATGCTTATATATAGACATGATTAACGGACCTGGACTTTGTGGCTCTTATTCTTAGATACTTGACACGCTCTGGCGTCATCTAGCGCCATTTAGCATGCGTCTATGCAAACGACAACTCAAGCTTATTGATGTGCTAGCATCACGGCATATACGCAGCATGCATGTCGGGTTTGCCATCAAGGCTCGCCATTATTCCGACTTTACATATGGGGTTTTTTATATTTGATTACATGGGATAAGGTGGAAGGGTAATGATGACGTCATCATTTAATCTATATATATATATATAAATGAGTGTATGTATATCGATTGGAGTTAAGAATGTTATAGGTTAAAATATGCATAATTAACCTTTATGAAAAAGCGTAAAACTATGAAAAATTACAAAAAAATCTCAAAGCCTATTATTGTTGTTTCCAGGTAGAGATTTATGTAGAGTTAGCGGTAGATGCAGAAAGATACAAATATATTGAAGGAAGCAAAACGGGAAGGGGTCATGAAAGGGGAATATAATGAAATATAATGAAGTTATTGACGGCTTTATCAATGCGCAGCGGAGCGTGCGGTGGTTTAGCTAGTAACAAATATTTTTAAATTTTCAAGAAAATATATCAAGATAGAGGCTAAAACGATAGGCCAATAACTTCTAATATTAAAGCAGGAAATACCATTCGAGGAACCAAAGCATTAAAGTCAATCGAATAAAAAGTTTACTATTTGAAATTTAGTTGCATGTTGAAAAATGTATCAGAAGTTTACTATTATTTTATGTATCCATGAGCACAAAACGAAAGAGTATCTAGTTATGCACAAATTTGGTGTGTATGTATTTATATTCATCTAGTAAATTCGTATGCTTTTTATGATGATGACGTTTTATGAAAAGGGGAACAAAGAGGCGCTCGTTAATGGGCAAAAACGTGATGACGTAATGTTTAGGCGGGCTTTCAGAAGTTTCACATAAAAACAAAAACAAGAATAGCTAGAATAGGTATTTTGGCAATCTTTGAAGTGTTAGTGTTGGATCAGAAGTGTTTTCCTGACCAAGAAGCACCTATCGAGGATGGGCGTGCAAAAACGCCAGAATTTTTAAGCGCGTGCAAGGCAAGACGTTCGACTGCCGCGACTATGAAATCATAATAACAAGGAAGGACATTCTGCTGCACTCACAGTGCTCGCTTGCCAAATGTTCATTCTGCCGCGAATGTCAAAGAGGAAGGTTGTGCCGCGCATGTTGTTGCCTTGTCTTATATCCGTGAGCGCCACTCTCTTTCTCGCTCTCTTAGGCTTTCAAAACATTTTAGCAATCGCGTTGGCAGAATAGTCCTTTCTTGAAATTATTAACCCATGTTGGCGACTGTTTAGCTTTAACATGAATGTAAAGAGTGAGAGCACAATGTTTTGTGTATGTTACGCGATTTGTTCTAAATGTTGCGTGTATGTCTATGTGTTTTATGTTATTTGTGTGAGATTTGATCGAACACTTAGGTTTTTTATACCCTGTACACAAAGTGTAACAGGGTATTATAGATTTGTGCAATGTATGTAACAGGCAGAGACTATATGTTCCAATGGTCAGGAGCAATAGTCGCGTCGATATAGCAAAAATTTGTACCAAAAGATGCGCATATACCTGGAAAAATACGAGTTTGTCGAATTATGTCGTTGTCTCACCCCCTTCCCCCGTGACAGATTTTCACACATTTCACACTATTACTGTGCATGTGTAGAGTCATATTTCGGATAAGAACATTAGACGATATAGTTAATAATTTGCCAATTTTAGGACCTCTCTCCTATGCAACAGAATTTTACTTTTTACAGAAATGTTAAAATTAACATTCAATGGGGGTACATAAGGGTTATAAACCAATGTTGATTTTTTTCCTGATCAGCCCCCCCCACATCCCCTCAATGCGTCGATACAAAAACTACACAGAAGTTCTGTTCCGACAGTCTGCATCAACTTTTTTTTTAGCATTTTGCTACAACCCAGAGTCGTTTCGGAACAACTGAAGATGTTTGAGCTACAATATAAACTCCCAGAATTGGATCACTCGTAGGCTCAAAATAACATTGTCTAAAATCTTGGAGTTCTTTCCTAGAGGGATCAAGTTAATAAAAGTCGGCTAAACATTGCCCAGGACAATAAGGCCTCAAAGTATTGACTAAAATAGTAAGCAATATTTAAAATTTCAGTTATGTTTTTGAAAAATGCGTCAAATCGAACTCAATGGATGTCTGTTCCTATACAATATCAAGATATATATTTTTATGTTTATTTTTTTGCTTTTGTGAGTGGTCCCAAAGCAGTCAGTTATATGAACAAGTTTTACAATAACAGCTATCCAAATTAGATACTTGTAGTTTGTATTAATTTAGTTACCAGAAAGTCTCCATAACAAACTAAAGTCTCAATTGAAGGACTTGATTTTTACTGTTTAGTTTTCTCGTTTTTTACAAACTTTTGGTTTTTAATATTTCTACGAAACATCTTATAAGTGGTAGTGTAATATCATGGTTTTCATTCATTTGAATACACACAGCCATATGAGAGTATGTTTGCTTTCTGCAAATGTGGACTACATTAGAACAAGAAATATGGCAAGAAAGTAAAACTGACCAAGGTTAATGGTGCACATCGGTTTTTATGGATTTAACACATAGAGCTTTAAATGAGTGCTAAAAAGAGATGGGCAAAGGCCATATTGGCAGCAAACGAGCAGGGATAGCCCTAGAGGTTTGCATCCCATGAAAAGGCACACTATAGTTTGGTATACTAGCTCGGAGTGGCGGGACCGCCCGAATCCATGCTGAAATTTGCGCCATAAGCCCATGTGCAGATGTTAACAGAAAATCATTTAGCCCGATTGGAAACATCCCGGATAATTAGGTTTATCTCAGATATATAACTGACAGGGGAGCTATAATCTCAGTAAGGGGCACAATAGGCCACGGTGCACTACTTCCAATAAGAATAACAAAATATTAAAAATAAATGTTTTACTGCAGCTACAAAATGTGTGAAAGAAGGCTGTTTGTGCCCTAAAGAGCCGGTAACCCGATACAATTGGGTTTAAAGTATTAAGTGTTTGTGGGGAACATCAGGGCAAGTCAAAGGAAACGTTGACTAACCGTTTTTACTGCTGCGGTTCAACTTTAACATGCCGAAAATTCCGAAAATTGTTTATATTATCTTATATCTGGCAATACTTGTTACCTGATTTGTACATAATTTGTTTGCCTAATCGACCGTCAAATTTAAATATACATATAGTATATATTTAAAAAAAATGCAAAATGGTGTTTTTTAATGAAGCCAGTTCATTTGCTTGTCAAGATAAACTACGTTACGAAAAAACCCACACATATGTATTTAGTAGCTACGTGTACTTTAAGGTAATACCTTTGGTTGAGGAAGAAAATGTGGATTGTATTAACCAAAAAGTAAAAGCAGTTTTGTATAGCATAAATTCTTATCTTTTTTTGGAAGAAGAAATGTAAAAAAGGGGCCATGCTTAAACCATAATTAAGGTAATCCGAAACAAATAAAATGAGGTAAATTGAGTTTTACTAAGTACATTGCGATTTTTTATCTTAGCAAACAATATAATCATAAAATGTATGAAAGTATAAAAAGCGAGCGGCGGGTAATACAGTTATATAGCATCTGAAGAGTAAGCAAACTTCGAAGACTTGCAAAAAGCCTTCCGGCATGTTTTTTTCATGAAATTTTTCGAAATTTGTTGTTGTTTATTTTGACAAATGCAAAATATGTTAATTACAATACTAATAGCAGAGGCGAATAACATTTCAAAATCAAATTGCCAGTGTTAAAGTTCAGGATAAAAAACCGCTTAGCTATAGCATTTTTTTGTGAATATCCCAAAAATAAAATGGAAAATTTGATGCAGACAGTCGGGATGGTGCCCGACAGTGGAATACCCTGTACCCTTTTTCTTTATAGACACTAAATACGATAAAATGGGAACGGAAGTAACCACTTTTATATCTCCTTTCATAAGATCGATATGCCTGTAAACATTTTCCTATTGGGAAGTTCCAATTGACAAGTTTTCTTATTGGGAAGTTGGTTATTATGGTGCCAAAAATTAATTTTATAAAAAAAACTCAAGTATTCTTGGGCCAATGTCGTTGAATTTTGTAACATAGATCAAAAATACATTTATGAATGTCTGTGGCAATTTTCGAATCAATATATGTTGTGGGGGGAGGGAGTGTTGGCTGTGGCAGTAATTAAGGTAAATTGATTGCGGGGGAAGGGGGGGTTCCATTGAAAAAAGGTGTATGCAGTTTTAACGATTAGGGTCACTCGAGTCTCCACACCAAACTTTGTAAGTTTGTGAGCGAGGGGGGGGGGGGTGGGTGAAATTATTATATTTTTGACTATAACTTTTGATATATTTATCCGAGATCGATCATTTTTGGAACATAGATGGAGTAGATAGGAGTTTCAATGGAGCGGTTGGAAACCGTGCAAATCTGGGGGTAAGATATCGACTTGATTCGACAAACTTCATTTTGCATGAGATTACGCGCATCTTTTGGTGAAATTTTTGTGTACAGTGTATAAAAAATGTTTAATAATATAGATTTTTGGGCTTAACGCAACGGAGCGCAACAAAACGATTCAGCAATGAAGCGAAAATACAAACCAAAAAAAATATGTTGTTTTAGGAACAATTTGAAAATTGAAGTTTTTCTTTTGCTTCCGAGTAGAGAGATATGCATCAAAGCGTGCCTTAATTATTACACGAGCAGCTAATTATAGCATAAAAGGGCTCATCAAATATCTAATATCAATTATTATTATAGTAATAATAACAGGTACACACACACACACACACACACGCACTCACACTCACGCACTCACACACACGCACAATAGAAATCGTTTAAATAATAAATCTAAATATTTATTTTTAACACAGTTATTGTTGTTGCTCTTCGCAGGCCACAGAGATCAAGCGCAGAGCGTAAGAGAGCGCATTTGAACTTAAGAGAGCCGACAATGCCGGTAATTTATACAAAATGCGTCAACACAACATATCAAAATTTAACACAAAAACAGGCGAGAGAATAAACAAAACACAAATTTTTGCAGCAAGAGCAAGAAAGAGAGCGCACAGTGGATCAAACTGACTTATTTTTCGGCAAAAATCTTAACTTTTGAGGAAGTAAAGATATTTTCAAAATTTAAAATGCATAGAACAGAAAAGTACTTAAGCATCTGCGATACTTTGCGATAAATAAGCTGTGTATAGATGGAGCTTCAGTAAAGTTCGATATTTTATACTGCAAATGTCTTATCCTTGCATGTCATGGACAAATTCCATGTTCTAAATTATGCTTATTTTTCAACAAATCGTCCTCGTCGAAAGTTTGTCTATCTGGCGAACGTGTGTACGCTAAGATTAAAATGGACTGCAAACATCTTGCCAACAGATTTTCAAAATTTTAACGATTTTGTTGTGAGAGTTGCTGTTTGCTAAATTTGTTTGTGTGTAAATTGAGAACAGCTTTGTTTCGTTTTAATGTCCATATGTATTCTTTTTATTTTATTTGTTTTATGTTAATTGTTGCCTCGTCGAAGAGAGCGCGATCTGTCTAATGCGCGCTTATATAATATATTATGTTTACAAAATGAAAATCTCGAAAACGCGTAATTTGCTCAATACTAAATACCAAATGTATGAGGTATTTTAAGATTTAATGGTTTACAATTTTAATTTATCGAATGTTAATTATTGTCCTGCAACAGATTTATTAAGCAATAAGCAGATTTTGTAGGTGCAGGTATAAGAGTTTTGGTGTATATAATATCGAACTTTACTATTATTTTTTGAAGCTTCCTCTCTTCACAGCATATTTATCGCCGTGAATTATCTGTTATATGCATTTTAAATTTTGAAAATATCTTTACTTCTTCAAAAGTTATGATTTTCGCTGAAAAAGCAGCCAGTTGAATCCACTGTGGAGCGCGGCAAAATGTGTGTGTCGGTGATTAATCGCGCGGGTGCAGCGGTTTACTTGCTTGTTGATTAAACTAACACACTGATAGCAGCTCACACACACACACACACACACACACACACACTGTTAAGAGACACACACGCGCCGAAATAATTATAGTGTATAGCGCGCAGTTATTGACAATGCTCAAAATGTAGTAGTAGCAATTTTAACGCGAACACGAAACTAAAACGACGCAATTTTATATTGTTGCTATTTAATTTGACAAATGAAATGTTGCGAATTGCCTAACAAACTTTATATATATGCATAAAATAAATTAATTCAAACAATTTCACCTTTGAGCATAAAATTAAAACAGTTTAAAACACAAAAGCTTTTAGTTTTTAACACTGCAGCTTTTTTTTTAAAAGTTTATTGGTTTTTTTTTTGCTTCGAAAAGCGCGCAATAGTAGTTGTTGTTTTTTTTATTGCATTTAAACGTGGCCACAAAAATTACGTATACGCGCAATTTCAAAACCAAAACATTTAAAACACTTGATACACTGTTTGCGAGTTGTTTGAGACGACTTAAGAGCGTTTAGTACAAAAACGTTTTCACTGTTCAGCTGTTCGCATAGAACTGAACGAGCACCAAGTTTCAAGAAAAAAAAAGCGCTCAGCGTTGAGTCAGCTGTGCGCCCTCCCGCCATGTGCCAAACTCTCTTTTCTGCCCACAGTGTGTCTGTATGTAAAGCAGTTTGTTGATAAAGCCAAAACCAACAGCGCTAAGCCGATAGTGCGGCGACGACAAGTGCGAGTTTGCTTGCTCTCTGTCGTTCGCTCAGTTTGACGCTCTTAATTGAGTTGTTTACTATTTGTCTGCTCCGACTGACTGACACTGCGAGGTATGTAAACTAACAGTTTGGCGCTAACAAACAGTACTAACAAATGACAACAACAAAAACAAGCAAATGTTCCGATGTTATTATCTATGGGCGCATTTCTATATAGAACAATTCGATCATCCGCTTAAGTTAGGATCGTCTTTGTTCGCATCTTTTTATGCCATTTTAGCGGCTATCGCTTATATGCAATGGCGAAAATGCAGCGCTGTTATTGCATTTAAGCGATTATTATCACCATAATAAGCGATAATCGGATATATGCAATATATTTCAAATAAACGACAATCGATATTGTTTATACGAAATAGCGAAGAGTTTATATGTGCAAAGCAAACAATTACAATTGATTAAATAAAAATCATTTTTGCAAATTTTCAATAATCAAACTGTGCTGTAAAGTTTGCATATTGCATAATTTATCAACGAAACAGCCGATCGTTTCTATATATGCAATAATTGCTTTTAAGCGATTTTCATATAGACGACTATTTTTGTATGAAAATTGCAAACAAAATGCTTCAAAACTAATTTTTCGTTTGCATATAAGCAATAATTTCATATAAACGATACGTCATATAAGCGATATTTACTGTATATTGAGTATGGTTCGAATTTTGCAAGATAATACCAAAAAAATTTGATGCAGACACTCGGGACGGTGTCCGACAGTGGAATACCCTGTACCCTCTTTTTCCCCCATAAGCACTAAATCCAGAATACGGTAAAATGGGAACGAAAGTATTTTCTTTTATTTCTCTTTTTACAAGTTTAATATGACTGTAAGCATTTTCCTATAGGAAAATTCCACTTGACAAGTTTTCCTATTGGGAAACTGGTTATTATGAGAACAGAAATTACTTTTATGCCCATAAATCCAGTATTCTTGGGTCAGTGTCGTTGAATTTTGTAAAATAGATCAAAAATACAGATATAAATGTCTGTGACAATTTTCAATACATCGGAGGGTGTCGCAGTAATTAAGGTAAATCGATTGCGGTGGAAGGGGGGCTCTATTGAAAATAGGTGGATACAGTTTTAACGATTAGGGTTTTCTAGCTCACATGTATCCATATCTAAATGCAGTACAATTTTGGCACAGATTATAGGCGAGGGGGGGTGAAATTAGCATATTTTTGACTTTAACTTTTGATGTATTTATCCGATTTCGATCAGTTTTGTCGAGTTTTGAGTATGGTCCCTTTTACACTTTGTGTACAGGGTATAAAGAAGGCGCGTTCGACACAATTAATAGAAACTCAGCTGCCTATAATCGGAAAATGCCGACAATATTATAGCCATTAGTTTAGTTCTTGCATCAGATTTGATGCGCTTTTAAGTTGCAAATTATTATCATGCCAAGTGTCAACTTTCTTCGTTGAAATGTTTCGTTGTAAACAGTGAATATATATTGCGGGAAACTGCGCTGTAATCTTTCAAAAAGTAAAAAGAATTGCTGCTTTTAAGTAATCTGCTTTATTAATTTTGAAAAAATTAACGTCGCTCTCTCTGTTACGAGAGTGATTTGCGCCGCTCTTTGAGTCCCTCACAAACAATAAGCAGACGACGCTACAGCACATAGTATAATAATTACAAGGTAAGTTTCATCTCTTGGCTTGGAGGATTCAGTTCTGGGTGGACACAATCTTTCTCACTCACATTTGCAGTAAAAATCCCTCAAAAGTGACCGAGCAGTCAGTCGGCAGTTGACTTACCTTGTTATTAATATGCTATACGGCAGCATAATCATACCTGGTTAAGTATTCCTTGAGTGGCACTGATCTTGGCAAACCTCTCTCAGAGATAACTGGATGATTAAGCCAGAAGGAACCAATGATTGTATGGTACGAAAATAATTAAATAACTATCTGATAAATAAAATCAGCCATATCGCTCTACCTCGATTTGTACATTTATTAGACGCAACTACTGAAGATAGTATTAACTCCCAAACGAGTACTTTACAACATTTCATATCTCAAATTACAAAACATACGAAAAAAACAAATTGCGCCGTTAAGTTAAAGTTTATAACTACGCTAAACGGTTCAGTGGCGCAGATAAGTTCGAGATTAGGGGGATCAATCTGGATCTCCCAAAAGACTTATGCGAAGAACTCAAAACTATTCGAGCAAAAGAATTTGCGTTTTCTAGAACTCATGAAGATGAAAAATAAAATCGTTGAAACTGTTGATGTTGAGGGCAAACATAAAAATCGTGATATAACTTATGTGAAGTTTACGAATCAGAAAAATCTACTGATGGAATTTCTTTGCTCTTGACTAAAAATGAAAAAAAAAATGAAAAAACATTTGATAATTTCATAAAAACTTTCGCATTTTATCAAATCTTCATGTCTGGTGGGTCATTTGTTTTCTTGCCGAGCTGAAAATGTGGAAAATATACTTGATTCACACTGGTGAAATCCTGCCTAAAACTTTATTGGAAGCTCTGGATAATTGTCCAGAAGAAAATTTACCAAGTTCAATGTTGCTGAGTATATCAGCTACATAGTCTACTACAGTCAGTTACTACTTATAACCGATTAAGACAATTCAGAAGTGCTCAAGGAACTCAAAGCTAATGTTTGTCTCATTATGTTTATCTGAGAAACACTTGAATGGTTTGGCTTCTAGAGGAATTCATAATATTGGAATTACATCACACAAAATCATAAATGAAATGTTAGAAAAAATCCCGAAAAATAGTTTTTTTCTCTCTCTGAGCCATGTCCCCCGTTGCAAAAAGCAAACTACGCCACTGAATGTAGTTATTACGAGACATTCGTCTTTGCTTCATAAAGTTGTTTATATTAAATAGAACTTAACAGCTAACTTGGCCTAATTCGCTAATATAAGTATATTAAGGTTAATATAAGAGTCTAGTCCAGCCAGTATTACTATTATTGAACAACTATATCATTTAGCTGCTTTATGATAATGTGTGATGTGGTACAGAAAAGAGGTTAGAGTATACAAACTTCGATGGTTCAAGGTCGGTTTGAGCTTTTATTCAAAATTATGATTCGTTTTGCGCTCATATTTGCAACGCCTTACAAAAGTCGAGGCGCTGATAGAAAACGCGATATTCAATCCAGAAGCATCTGTTTGTCTTGTTTCACAATTCCCGCAATTCCTAAGCTCTCGCATTAACATCTCGTTTAATAAATGATTTGGGATTTCCGGGTTCGGACTGGTTTATCAAGTAACTAACATTGAAATGATTGTTGTTATAATATGTCCGTAGTCTGGGATGTGGAACTGCCCATAATTGTGCCCGCTTATCGAACAGATTCCTCTTTTTGTCGATATGGATTCAAATACACATGAATACCCAGTAATATAAGCTATACAAGTGTATATCTAACATATATGGGAGAGTCTAAATAAGAAAATGTTACATTATTGCGTTTTATAGAAGTCATTGCACAATAGATGTAATTTAGTTTTAAAACATTGTTGGCAAATGCCTGAAAGCGCCGAGGGACTTTGGAAGCATATATCCCACTCTATCCCACTGCCGAGGAACCAATGGTACGATCACAAGTATCGCGAAGTCATTGCAGTGAAGAACGCCGCCTATAGAAGGACCCTGCAGTCGGCGGCTACGTGATCTATGCGAAACCACTAACGGGTGATAGGGAAGATGGAGAGGCGCCTTTTTAGACGTAAAAAATGCAAGCAAAAAAGGCGTGAGCGAGAGCGGATTGAGATGTGCAGAAGCACGACAGATGAAAGGAAGTTCTTCCAAAAAGTCAAGCGTATGACTGAAGTATTTAGTACCCATGCCGGTCTTCCTTTAAAATTGCAGAGGGAAATCTGGTAGTGGATCCACAGGCTGCACTGGAGGGAACATGTCTACGGCTTACTATCGAGCAATGATGGCAACAATGCCGCTTCCAGAGTTAACTTATCATAGATGACGTCGTGGATATAGCGTTAGTTAGAGTCGCAATCAAGCGGTTTAATAAAAACAAAGCCGCTGGCGCTGATGACCTGCCTGCAAAGTTGTTTAAGACTGGCGGCAACGAGTTGGTAGGCTGCATGTAGCAGTTCTTTTGCTGATCAATCACGATGTTTGGAAACTTGGTGTCCTCTACACTATCCTCAAGAAGGTAACCACACGGTGTGGGGTATCACTACCGACGGTGGTATCAGTCAGTATCATTTGGCCCTATAGAGCGTATTGTGTGAAAGACTTAGCCAATCGCCAAATAACTGATTGGACCTTATCAGTGTGGCGCCGTTGGAACAATCAGGTAGAGATTACGCGAACTTCCGATGGTATCACTAATGGGAAATTGCGTGAGCAAAGGAGATCTCCTGGAGAAGTGCTACATCAGGCCGTAACGGGTTATTATGGCCAGCAAAGAAGAACTTGGGCAATTTCCTTAAAGAATCAGAAATTCTGTGGTGATTAAGGCCAAGAAAACATTGATATTATAAATTCGAAAGTAACTCTTTGCAGTGAGCTGTCACTTTTTAGTAGAGACTCTCTCGTCCACCATCTCTTTGTCGATTATAAAGCAGCATTTGTTGGCCGCTTAATGGATCGCGTATATACCGCACTGTCTGCGTTTGAAATTCCTGCAAAGTTGGTACGACTATGCAGAATGACATTGCTCCGCCAAGGAAGGAAAAGAAAGAAGGAAAGAGCGAGGCTTCAGACAAGGCGATGTCCCCTCCTGCGATTCTATAAGGGTGTCCAGTTGCTTGCATATGATATGATCGATATTGTCTCGCGTACCTAGCGAGCATTTACCGGAGCCTTTGCGGCTATTGAAAGAGAATCTGTGGTAAGTCAAGGTATATGCTTTCTTCGAGTAGAGACAGACAGCGGTTGGACTCTCAGATTGAGAAAACTATACGTTTGATGTAGTCAGAATTTCGTCTACCTTGGCACAATGAAGTACGATGTCAGCATGGAGATCAAACGGAGAATTACTCTTGCCAATAGATGTTACTTTGTTCTTAGTAGGCATCGAGTAATAGAGACCACTCTCGCCAGACGATACTAACACTCTAACATAAAAAACTCTGATCCTTACCGTCTTGGTTTATGACGCTGAAGCATGGGTAATGACGCTGTCTGATAAAAATGCCCTTAGAGCGTTTGAGCGGGAAGTACTCCGCAAGATCATTGGCTCCTTACGCGTTAGCAACGACTGCTGATTGAACGACAAATACTATGAGCTGACATCGACATCGCGCATCCGCTGGCTTGGTCATGTTGTGCGTATGGACGAAGCAGCTACTACGAAAACGATATTCTGTACGGTTGTTGAAGTAAGGTAGCGAAGGGGCAGGCCACGTCTCCGTTTGATGGACCATGTAGATAACACTCTAGCTGATTATGGTAAAACCGGTTGGAGAAGGCGCCTGGAGGATTTGCTTTACAACAAGCCGTAACTTGAAGAATATTAGCAGCGACAGTGAAAAAAAGAGCATGCGTGTTTTAGGTTTCAGATGAATTCCAAGGCGTTCCTGTGTATCGAAATTCTGCTTGCTAAAGAAGGACAAATATCAGCACAATTCAACAAACTTCCTCCTGGTAACGGTATTGGTTTCAACATTCTGATAAAACTTAAATCGTAATCTGCAAACTAATATATTTTGGACAACTGCTTAAATCTACAGAAAGTAAAGCAGTAAAGCCAATCTTCCAGAAGCAATACGCGCAGCTTCGTCAGGGCAGGAAAGGCCGAAGTACATCTTATCTTCAAATAACCGTCACAGCGAAGAACGGTGTCAGTATAATTATGATCTTCTGGACCAAAAAACTCCTGGTGGAAAGGTCTTCAATGCGGCTGTATGAAGAAGGCTTTGTTAACACGAAGCGAAAAAGGCGTGCGCAATGCAAGGGCGAATGGAGAAGTGCCCTAGATCAGGTCGTAACAGGTTGTTATAGGGACCTAGTGGATTAGCTCAAGCGTATGCTTCTACGCACTGTCATTGCTATTTCTTTGCGTTCTACGCCCTACGAAATGTGCGTTGAGCTAGCGATATTGGATTCTTATTGGCTCCGCTTCTTGTATTGAACGGGTGACGATCCAGTCTGGCAACGCTGGCGCTTCGGCACGCACTTCATGCATTTTTCCGTTTCGGGCAGAAGAGGAATAAGATTCGGACATGCGTTGCATGTAGTGCAGAGAAAATCAATGAAACGCACCAAGCGTCAGACGCAAAAGGAACATGATTTTTGCCGAAAAGTACATTCCTGTGGCTGTTAAAATTTTAACATCTGCGTCCATGGCGTAAAGGAGCTTTATCAGCTGCTCTGCATACTTGGAGGTGTTTAGCACTTTCTGCAGACAAAGTTTGGCCAAGATTTGATGCGTGGTTGCCGTGATCATTGAAGGCATCTGTTGCGGCCATAACAATGAAACGCGTGGGTGGACAGCGCAGCATGCTCGAAGTGGTATCGATGCACAAGTTATGGCCAGGCGGCAGTAAGGGATAAGAAATCCTTTCGCGGAAGGATATGTTCAAGCTAATGAGCATGAATGCTTTACAACTGCTGGGCGTTCCATGAAGCCAAATGTTTTTATACCCTGTACCCAAAGTGCAAAAGGGTATTATAGATTTGTGCAATGTATGTAACAGGCAGAAGGAGGCGTGGCACACCATAAGTTCCATTGGCAAAAAGTCTTATCATTGACTCGGGTAGTGGTATTGGACCATGTCCGTCTGTCCGACTGTCCTTATGAGGGGAGAGGTCTCCGAAACCATAAGAGCTAGGGACACAAAATTTTAACAAAAGATGCGCGTAATCCCATGGAGACTCGTGTGACCCTAATCGTTAAAACTGCATCTACCTTTTTTCAATGGAACCCCCCCTTCCCACGCAATCGATTTACCTTAATTATTGCCACACCCCTCAATATATTGGTTTGAAAATTGCCACAGACTTTCATAAATGTATTTTTGATCTATGTTACAAAATTTAACGACATTGGCGCAAGTATACTGAAATTTTGGGTCAATTGGAACTTCTCAATAGGAAAATGATTACAAGCATATCGATCTTATGAAATGACATATAAAAGTGGATACTTCCGTTCCCATTTTACCGTATTTAGTGTTTCTAAAGAAAAAGGGTACAGGGTATTCCACTGTCGGGCACCGTCCCGACTGTCTGCATCAAATTGTTATTCCAGAGTTTGTCGTAGGTCAAAAACGCGTAACTTTCTTGTATTTGTTGTATACGTATATATATATTTATATGTAAATAAATATATATATGTAAATAACTACACCCATTTGTATTTTATTTTATTTTATTTAATTTATGTCTCATTTTGACTTAAAATATAAATATATTTTCATACAATTAAGTTTACGTCTTTAAAGTTGCTTTGCCTGCTTCGCTTTTTGCCATCCCTTCATCTTTTACAACTATTTACTACACATTTTCCATATTCCATTTAATACTTAAAGCTTAAAAAGATGATACATAATACATATTTCGTTTAGGGATACACTTACTTTTTTTTTTAATTAAGCAAATAAATTTGATCTAATAAAATTAACTAGAATTTTTGGCATTAAAATCAGACAAAAGGCCATATAAGGGTTACATTTTGAGAGCGTTTAAATTAGAGCACAAACTAAGCGGTAAGTGAAAATGTAATAAATCTTGTGGACGGATATACATTGCATATATAAGTAAGTATATATATATGATTGGGTGAGCGAATAGAAGCGCTTATGGATGGATGGATGGATGTATAACTGGGTTAAGAGCAAGAACTTAGGTTTAATTTTTGGCTAAATTATAAGAAAATTGATATTGAAATAATTTATTTACATGGTTTCTGAATATCGACAAATAAGAAGCCACTTATTTACTTCCGATAATAGTATATATATATATATATATATATATATAGAGTACTATATAAGCAAAGTATCGCGCACTTGACACTTTGACTATGAGCCGATCTTTATGATCTGTAAAACTTTCTAAATCTTGCATTTGTATGTATGTATTGGTTTTAGATTTAGGTTTTTATCGTACATTTTAGAAAACAGTAAAATCCCTCCAAAACTTGTTTCTTGTTTAGCTACTAGAGTTTGTTGTTGTATGTAAGTATGTTTGTCTATTTGAGAACTTTCAATATTATTCTACATATATAATTTACTTGTTGTTTTTGTTTTGTTACTAACCAGATTGACTTTGTTGCAAAAATGTACGAGTATCTTTCGAGTTAGTCTTAGTTTTCGAGCAACCAAATTTAGCATAAAGATAAACAAGCATATAAATCTTCTGCATACAAACAATTTAAATAAAAAATTAACATAAAAAACTGTACGTTTTGAAGGTTTGGTTTGTTTTTATTATATCTATTAATTTCGAAAACGTGTTTCTTTTTATTTGTGTTTTTAAAGGAAAAACCACATGCTGTTTTGCAAAACTGGAAGAGATGCCGTCGGAGAACTAAGAGCGCAATGGGAGAGATCTAGAGAGAGATGTCTAGTCGGTGTTTGCTGATAAGCTAAAGATCTCTTAATGTTATATAATATGCTTATGTATGTTAGATGAGCGTGTCTGTGTGCGTGTTGCTCTAATCTGACAAGCTTTGAGTAGTCGTGGCTAATCAATGCCACTTGTTTGTGTACAGCACACGCCACACGTATAGAAGCACTTTGTAAATTTTTTGGCAACACTTCTAGAGAGAGCTGTAGTTCATGGCTAGACTTGATTATAGTTGAATTTACAAACAAACGAAAGATGAATGAACTTCAAAAATGTACAACACACACACACACAGACACTTTAAACTAAGTTACATGTACAATATACAGTTATGGAGTTGTGTGCACAAATAAAAAGTGTCGTGTTTTAGCCAAGTACTGTTAGTATACTATGTACAAATGTATCAATATTTTCGTTATATGTATGGTTCCAACATCTGTTGGAGCGCTAAACTTTCTCTGCGTTTCAAGCACGTTTTTTGTCATTAAGGAAGATTTCTGTGATTATTCAATTAGCGCACATACACTACATATACAAGACAGTTACAAGTTCACACTTATGCATGTGTATGTTACACTATGCACGTTTTACACTAGACTGCACAAAAGTTATTTCTTAGTTGTTAATAAAATAGACCGTGTAAGCTAATTCTTCTGCGTACTACTTTTCGAGCTAAATAAGTTTATAATTTGTTAAATTTGTAGCTGTTAATTTATCCTATTGATTCTCATTCAGCTTTACGTGCTTTTATTTCAAATTTTCTACCTCTTCCTAACTGGCCATAACAAACCGTTATCGGGTTACGGCCTGATGTAAATACATTCTTTCATTGGAATTGTGGTTTTGCGTGGTGGGTCCCAAACCCTACGCACAACCCTTTTAAGGCCTACTGGTCATTGTTAGTCGTCTCATACGACAAGCTTTGACCTGCGTGGTATTCTCTACTCGCTCACCCCAAAATTCAAATTTTACTCTTTTCTTTTTCGACAACAAGCTTGATTTTGAGCTATCTGCTTTAGCTTTTCGACTTAAATCGCTTATCAATTATGAAAACATCAGATTTGCCTCAAATTGTTCGTTTTGCTTCTAAATTGAGAAAAAAATGGGCTAAAGTTTGGACTTTTTAAAAATTCAAAGAAAATGTTTGATATTGGAATGCTCACTGCACACTGTCTCGGCGTAGGAACGTTTCATTTCGTTTTGTTCTGAGTTAAAAAACGTAATTTAAGCACTTTTTCGAGAAAGCTGCTCATTCGCTGTTTCTCTTTAAGTTTCCGAAATAAATCGTTTTTACCATAGACTTTTTTTTAATAATTGAGCACTAAAACATCAAAATTTTGAGAGTTTTAGCTGAAAGTAACCATGATCGGAAGTAAGATTTCCTGACTTTCTAAATTTCGAATTTTTTCAAATAGCCATAATTCGAAAACGTTGTTAGAAAATCAAAAATGGTTTCCGGATTCGGAATCAGCGACCCGATATTTACCGGAAAAGATATGTTTTAGCCATTGTAATTTTATTGATGGCAAATTTGTTGCATAGTGTAATCAAACTTTTGGATTTTAAGTTGATAGTCTGCTTTTGTATATTGTTTAAAAAAGCCTATCAATATTCTTGTGGCTATGTAATCAAAAATTAGTTGCATTCAACAATTTGTTTTTGAAAACTATTTTGGATTTCACACGTTAGTTCTCATTAACTAAAGTTCATTAACACTGGAAAACAATTGCTTTTCTTTAAATCATAACTTTAGCTTTTGATAATCGTAACCAAATCTTGGTGAACTCTGAATCACACTTCGCTATTCGTACCACGCCTAGTGCCGCCCTTGATGCTATTCTAAACAGTTCAACACTGAATCTTGCTGTGAAGAAAATTACTTTACTAACACTGACAGTAACAGCTGTACGAAATCCGACGTTGGTAGCACCTCAATCTTAACGAAACATACTTTCCAAGATGTTTTACAATGTGAAGGTTCCGGTTTCTAGTACACCCTTTAAGACTCATAAGATTGGTCGCTTGGTCTTCCAGGATTCAACGACGCTTCCTCCTTCTACACGGCTAGCTTGACGATAGATAAGCGTCTTGAAAGCGCCGTCAACATACATTGAAGGTAACGATCGCTTCCCGTCTCCTTGAGAGAGAGTTCTGCTACTTGTAAGCTCAATATCAAGCACTTTTTTGACAATATAGTCTTATAGCCCAACACACTTGGATTGAAACTAGAGCAGTGTTCTCTGAACCGCTTTGCAGTTTTGCGCGCCAATACTTGCTAGTCTTTGCGCCTCTTTCAATGACCTTTTCAGGAGCTACGTGGGCGAAGAAGAGGAGAAATAGTTGAGCACCTTGTCTGCTCATGTCCAGCGGTCTGTAGGCGGATAGCATCTTAGAGGTATCCTTCATTAGAACCAAAGGGATTGCAGAATTTGTCTTTGGATATGGTTGGTACCACCTTCTAACCAAATGTCCCTTTGCGAACGGGAAAGAAATATATTACAGGTACTACGGTGCTAAGTTTGGATGGCAATCGAACGCCGGCTCGATAAAACCGATTGGTTTCTTTTTTGTTAAAGCTTGCCATATTGTATCAATCAATATTTATATGAAGAGTTAGTGGCTACTTCTTTCGCCTCATTATTTGTCCAATCTTTAGAATTTCAATATTTTCAATATGCTGTGTTTTTTGGTTGTATTGAGATCATTTGTTTGTTGCATTTGAAACATATAAAGCTATTTCTGTACATTGTCTTGGAGTTTCTTGTTCGAATCGTTAGCGGCTCAAACTTCTTCTCTAGAAAGCGTTTAAAAGATCATTTAGCCACGCTAAGGAAATGACTGAAGGGACCCATTAGTTGCTGGAAAGGTTTTAATTTGTCGCACCTTTTGTAATTAGTAGGGCTATTTTTAAAGACAACTGTGCTGTGATATTCAGTGCCTAATTTACACATGCACATGAACAAAAAAACATCAAAAGAGTTTCCAATATATAAGGTAAATAGGGAACAATTTACATAGCGACAAAAAGGCAATATTGTGTGAAATTTTCAGGTTCAGACCGTTTGTCCAATGTAGACAGTGCCGCGATTAGACAGTTTTCACTGTAGGTATATCCATATCTCGCAAACTAGACCCAGTGGAACTAAAAGAATACCGGATTTTAAATCAGCGGCCACTGAGAATTTAAAAATGTTCTAAACAATCTCTTACTGCGGATACATAATCGTAAAAATCAGGGATTCAAACCTAACCTAAACGGTTTTATTTCTATTTTGTTCATGTTCAAGACAGTGCACGTGTAATGCTGCTTGTGTTGCTGGTCTGTTAGACCAACTCACTCGTCGGCAAAATTAAGAAAGAGAAAGAGCAAAAACTATGCACATATATGCACTGTTTTGGGAATGGTCGCTTTATAGAAAGTCGACTCAATGAAACAAACTAGGATTCCACTCTATTACTTCCATGCTCTTTGACAAAAACAGTGCCAAAAGAGTACTACAAAAAAAGCAGGGGGAGAAAAAGATTGTATTGTCTAGTGTTTCACTTTTTATGCACGTGCTTAAGGAATTCTCTGTTACATGCATTTTACATTTTGAAAATATCTTCAATCCTTCGAAAGTTATGAATGTTGCCGATAAGAAGGCAGATGGCCCCACCGTACGATGTAGTCGATAATGCTTCACAGAATGACGGAATGTAAATCAAAAAATGAAAAAATATGTAAGTTTAAAAAATAAAACCGTACCGGTATAAACGGTTACGGTTACGGTTTGAATCCCGGGTTGAAATCATATTTGTATAAATATCTCTACATTTATGATCGATGCAACAAAGAGGAAGATACTATGTGGAATCAGCTTACACGGTTTACTTAGATAATAACTTAAAACTGAATACAGTGCAGTATTAACGTACGAATTTAAAGGATATTGAATTGCATAATCACACATACAAAATTACAATTATGTTGTGGATGAGGATTTTTTAATGAATTTAACAAAAATCCCGAACCACAAAAAAAATTCGGATGTTAAAAATGAATACGAAAGTTCCGTGATTATGGATGCGTATATGCGCAAAGTGCCTAGCCATAAGCTGACCTTTTGACCTTCACCTTCTTGACTTTCAAGGCTAATTAATATGCTTTATATTACATATATTGGTTTTCTTTGTTACTTTGCTTCTTGCATTATTTTTGTTCAAGTTTTTTTTAGAGTTTCTTGTTTTTTTTTTTGAAAAAATATGTTTTTGTTTGCTTAAATACAAGTTTTTCTTTTCGCTAAATACGTTTTGTAAAATATACATACAATACATATACAATATATAGATTTATATCTTTATGTTCAGTTGTAGATATTAGAAAATTTCATTATAAGTTTTAATATAAGAGCTTGGTGTGTTTCCGTTTGTTTTTTTCCTTTCAAATAGATATAAAGTTACGTACAATACATATAATTTCTTTTACATTTACAATTTATTTGTTTACTCTTAACTAAAGTTGTTGATTGATAAAATGCGTTTAAAAAATAAACAAATATACTAAAGGAGATCGCAAGTAGATGACATGATATGGTTAATATTATTTATAGTATGTATTCGATATTAGTTATCTCTTTTTTTATATAAATCAAATATGTCTTTGTATGCTACAATTTGATTACTTGGTGTTTGTTGTGTCGCTTTTGTATGTAAGGAACATAATTACAAATGAGGAAAGTTAATACATATACATATATTTATATATAATAGTGATTTTATTACTACATTTAAAATGAAAGTTATTGAAATTAACCAGCTTTCTCTCACATTTCTAACATTACAAACTGAAGACGGTAAACCCAAAACAATAGAACCCCATCAATGTGAGTGCAAATTGCTTTCGACCCATTTATAGAGCGATGTTTGTGATCTGGCGACCCATTCGACATTAGAGGCGACGCTGCTTAGCGTCATGTTGAGCACCGCCATGCCATGGCCACGTCCAAAACGATGCACCAGGGATTTAAGCTGTAAAAATATGTCAGTTAGCATCAATTGATCGAGTAATTACTTAAAATTAGCTTCAATAACAAGTTTAATTACTTTTAAGTGCTTTAATTACTTGTTATAACTCATAAACTAATAATAATTAGTCATAGTTAAATAAAATTTTCTTGTAATTACTTTAAAATAAACCTTAATTAATCATACATTATTTGTAAATACTCATAAGTTACTTACATTCATAACCAAAATATTTTCAGCTACTTATTAATTAGTTGCAATTACTCGTAATTTCCTTTGAATTGATCATAGAAAACTTGTAATTACTCATTATTTACTTGTAATTACTTGCAATTATTCATTAATTTTTTTTACCCTGTAATTCAGAATCGAGTTATGATAGACCAAAACTGTCACAGGATCATTGAAGCAATACTTGAGTATCTTTAATACAAGTTACCTCGATCGGCAGTAAGGCTCTCGGGTAATATGAGATTTGCTGACATTGCCACTTTCGAAATCCGTAATTTAAGTTTGAATTTTGAAATAGTGATACTTCGAAAACTGTTCTAGAGAACTGAAATTGGTTTCTGTATTTGATATTAGTGACCTCAAATTGATCTAAGCAGGTATGTTTTACTTCAAGGTTTTTAAACTGTTTTTTTGTTGTACGGAAATTAAAAAAAAAGTTCGATCGTGACATTTTTTCGATATTCCTCGATAACTTCTCCACTTCGCCACCGATTTGACGTTGATATGTTTGCAAGGAATCAATTTATCGAATCCAAAATAAACCATTCAAAAACTTTTTTAGTTTTGGCTTAATTCATTTGGAGTAAAAAAAAAAATTTTCGAAAAAAAAAAACATTTGAGTTCATTGCCCTGTAAATTACAATTTATTAAATTAGATCAAACCCGCCTAAAGAGCATTGATTTGATATTAAATTCAATTCTTCAATTTGAGTTACAATTCATCTCGATCGGTAGTAAGGTTCCCAAGATATATGAGATTTTCTGACTTCGCCACTTAATAGCGATATTTCGAAAATGGTGCTACAAAATGTAAAATGGTTTCAGGATTCGAAATCAGCGCTCCAAAATTTACATGAAAAGGTATGTTGTAGTGATAGGCCTTTCATTGAGGTAAAATTTGTTGCATAGTGTTACGTTTAGTATCTTAGAATTTTTATAATTACTTATAAATAACTAGCAATTATTTATAAATTTCTTATAAATACTCATAACTTGCTCGTGCTTACACATAATTAGCTTGATATTACTCAAAAGACATTTTTAACCACAACTAATATAATAATAATATAAGAGGGATTGATCATATGGATCTGTGCCCCCTACCTAGCTTATAGCTCCCCCAGTAGTCCTAGAAGGTCTTCTTCTTGACAGTGCATAACCCTCGGCAAGCATGTGCCGGGACGACTTTTCCTCCTGTTCGCAAAACATACAGGTATTAGAGCTGATGATGCCCAGATTACTTAAGTGCCTCTTTAGTCTGCAGTGTCCAGTAAGTAGACCTGTCAGTAGTCTAAGGTTATTCTTGCTCAGTTGAACAATTTTCCTAAATCTATTACAGTTGTAAGAGATAAGGAACTGTTTAGTCTATTAAAGGCCTAATGCCCCTATCCAGTCAGCGGTTCGCCTGCTTCTTTCCTCCTCCTTTAATAGTTGCCTAATCGTGTGTCTTCGAATGCCACACAATGGCTCTGATCCACAAATTTGAGTTTCCTATCAAAAATAACCCCTAGGTATTTAACCACAACTAACTTACGTGCATTTACTTATTAATTAGTTATAAATACTCTTAATATACATACTTCTATTTACTATCTATTTCTATTTTTTATATTTAATGTTAAATAACTGGTAATTATTCATGGTTTACTAAGAAGTACACAAAAGTAGCTTTTAATTAGAGCTCCAAAACTACCGATAGTGGCGTCATTCGATATGTTTTATATTTTTAGGAAAAACATTCGCTAGTAACGATAGTATTATCGGTTCGAAAAGATTCGATACTATTGATAGCCTTTTTTTTCTTTCCTACCTAACCTTAGCCCAAAGAACATGAAAGGAATAGAGTGGAATTCTTGGCCGATATATAGACTCGATAATAGAGTGGAATTCTGGACCGTTAAAAAATGCAAAATTTTTGTCTGAAAAGCGACCATTTCCAAGACAGTGCATCCATGTGCGTTTTTTTTTGCTCTTTCTCAATTTGCTGACAGAGACAGCAACAACAACAATCATTCTCAAGCATTTCAAAGCATTTAATGGCCTTGGGTGCCATCCCAATTTTCCTTGTTCAATAACTCCAATGAGAATTTTCTCTTTCGACTCGACTCGCCCGAGCCAGCCCTCTGAGCGTGAGGTATTTTGCCACGTCAAGATGTGCTTAGCACGTCATCTTTCCGCATATGAAAATTTTTGTGCCTGAGCGCTGATCGTGGGCATTTCATACAGCGCACCCATCACTAGCGAAATTGCTTAACATCCCCGATGACAGGTACATCCAAATTAGTGCCAACCACACCGATTCCGAGGTGGAAGTTCGGCACAGCGCTACAGATGGAGCTGCAGCCATCTTTGCAGCTACAAATGAGCTTTGGAAAGGTTTTTAAGCCACTGCCTCCGCTGTTTGTTTGGGATTACTTCCGTTCAAGTATTAGTAATTTCGACCTCGGTTTTTATATATATATATTCGGAATTCATGTTTTGGTTCCTACGAGTGGCGGAGAAGGGGTGGTCGGCCTGTGCAGAGATCCGCACTACGCAGGAAAGGCTAGTTAATTTAGATGGCGCCAGGTATGCGAATGCTCCGTAAAAGACTGGGCTATTTAGAAGGGCACCCAGCCAGGCTGATTCTCGGCACGTGTCGCATGACACCTTAGTCCAGCCCTTACTCAGACCATGTCAGAGATCTTTCCCAGAAATGTGCTATAAAGAGCCAACGCATACGGTCCCAATTAACTGACTTGGCTTACACCCGTTCCAGAAAGGACCTACTGAAGCGTCATTACCAGTCGGCACCCTCGGTGAGGGTTCAGTCGAGGATTTTGCCGACCAAGCCTTACTATCGTTCGTTTTGCAGCTCTACTTGAAATTACTCAAGAATTTTACATACATACATTACTTGTATTCACTCAATTACTCCTCATAACCCACAAATTACTTATATTTACTAATTGATTACTTCGAATGATTCTATTCTGTAACTTACCTCATCGTAGTCGAACTTCGTCGCGCCATACTGTGTTATGGCCGATATCACTTTGGCAAAACTAAGGGTGCCCTGGCCCAGGCGCTTCTCCAGCTCAAACCATTTGGCTTGCAGAAAGCGACAGGCCATGGCTCCACCTGTTGGTGTGCCCGCAATGGCCTTGAGAACTTGCACCACCTCGGCGGTGGGCAGCATGGTAACATGTGAGAGCAAACGATTCTGTAGCCAGGCGTCCTTGGTGCGACCTAGCGCGCGCAGCAGCTGCATGCGTTCCACAAATGTCTCCGAGGTGCGCTGCAACGATACGAAACGCTCCCAACAGTGCTGCCAATAGATGTACTCGCCGGAAAGTATGGAACCCGTGTAAACAACCTGCAATAAATTACTTTATTAAGCACTGCTTGACTTGGGGGAAAACAAAAGTTTTCCAAAACTCAAAAATAACTTGAGGTGCTAACCAGCAGAGGACCAAAATTCGCTGCACAACGCACGACTAAAAAAAATCTCCCGCAACTCCCAAATAACCACCGCTTTTTAAGAAAATAACCATTAAAAATATAGTTCCTAGATTTACAGATCTATTTATACGCTATATGCGATTTTGTACGATGGTTTACGACACTCATATAGTGAGTTACGCCCATGACGTTGCCATGGTGGTCGTAGCAAAAGAGCTCTGCACGCCTGAGAAGCTTTGTAACGATGACATGCTCGTGTAAACCGATAGCTGGAGTCGGCAGGGCTAAAGCTAGCAACACATAAGACGGAGGCAGCCTAAGCGATCGAAAGAAGGTCAAAACCACGCATATTATTGACGGAGGCTGTAGTGTTCAATCGAAACGGGCCATTAAATACCTAGGCGTAATGCTGGACTGCCAAAAATCGTTTAGGGAGCACCTTGCCTATGTGCATGGCAAGGCAGAATGCGACTTTTGATGGGTCTAACCAAGGCCATAACAGTGCGTCTCATAGTGTTAAAGCAAGCAGCGCCAAAGCAAGAAAAGTGGTGGTGAAGCAAGAATCCTAAAGCCTAACGCGCTGGCAATCGAAGTGGGATATATCCACAGAAAGTCGGTGGATCCACCGACTTATCCCTCTTTAAAGTGTGTGAAATGAACGGCACCACGTTGAAGCATGCTTCTATTTGACACATCTTCTAAGTGGGTACGGATGCTTTAGGAGCTATCTTCTGAGCGCTTCGGCCATGAATCCAGAGCTGATTGCGCGGGGTGTGGCGTAGGCGTCGAGAAAGACGCGTACTACGTCGTTTTCACGTGCAGGCGGTTCGCCAATTGGAGGCGTGTGCCCATCAATGTGGGCAACCTTATGAGTATATTGGTAGCTAGTGTGTCAGTGTAGAAGGCGGTGACCCTTTCGCGTATCTGGCTTTGGGCGAGCTGAGGAAGCTTTAGCGTGAACGAGTTGGAAAGAGCAATGAGCAGGCCAACAGGTCGCAGGACCGCGATACTGTTTACTTATGTATAAGATTAGGTTTTGCGATTTTGGACTTTTGTAGTTTTCTATGATGTGGACTCCTATCAATACAGAATAACTATTAATCGGTCTAGAGTTAACAGAAGGTTTCCATCGCATTTGTTTTCTCTAAAAGATCAAGATAACCCATCTCCGTCTCTCTATCAAAAGCTAGAGTGTTAGAAGTAAAGCTTCTTTAGCAAGACATTTGTCAGAACTATTGAAACGTTAATCAACTGAAACGCTTTGCGGGAGTTTTGCGAAAGTGTCGAGCGCTAATCAACAGAGCAACCAAAGAACGAGCGCGATGCAAAACGAAGACTCAAATACCAAGGATACAAAATGCAACTGATCAAAAGCTGCGACAAAAACTATTTCAGTACGTTGTAAGCTGCACTCACCTCTCGCAAATTTGGCGATATTGCCGAGCCATTATAATAAAGATATTGATTGAGCATGGTCTTTGCTTTGCTTATGCTGTCAATATCCTCCCATAGTACCGAAGCCAGCAAAACCTCCGGACGCATAAGTCTGTAATAAAGGAAAACAAAATTAATTAACAGTTAGACTGAAATTAATAAAACTTACCGTTTGGCCACATCGCCTTCATCGGTCCAGCCAACCTTCTCCATAACTGTGGATATTTTCATTTTTATAAACTCCGAAAGCATCAAGAAACATTCGGAATATTTGAGTATGCGACGCCATTTCTCAAGATGACGCAGAGCCAGCGCCATGGGTCCATAGCTCGTTTCACTGGGCAGATATTGGATCATGTTCATTGTAATCTCACAGGGCAGCAAATTGGCGTGGCAAAGTGTAAAGGCGTCCGAAAGCAAGCCAATGCGATCCTATAAAAAATGTATAAATTAGCAAAGACTTTATATGAAAACCACAATTGAATTGAGCGCAGGATGACGATTGCTCTCCAATTAATCGATTCAAATTAAAAAATGAAAACCAGAAGCGTGATTGGCATATTGTGAAGCTTCGCCCCTGCTCTCTCCGCTCATCTTATCTCGTCTCTCATATTTCCCTTATATATCGTATCTAGTATCACTGGGCTCACATCTCATATCTTGTATCTTTTATTTCTGTTATTTCTCTTCTTTCATTTCTCGTATATCTCTTATTTCATTTCTCGTATCTTGTACCTCTTGTCTCGTATTTCGTATTTCGTATCTCTAATCTTGTATCTCTTATTACTTATATCTTAAATCTTATACCTTATATCTCTTATCACTTGTTACTTATCCATTATGCCTTATGCCTTATCCCTTATCCCTTATCCTTTTCCCCTATCCCTCATCTCTCATGTCTCTCCGATTGTGCTTCCAAACGGTTCCGTGTAATTGGCATCTTCTAGTTTTTCTAAATTTAGAGAAATTAGACTAACCAACATAACAATTCCGTTTGATTCTTTGTTATACGGAAAAACTCCCAAAATTCGCCTGACATTAGTTTTAAATAATTAACTTAAACTCACGTTTCGATGTATTTTGTACTCACCTCGCTGCTAAATCGTTGTGGATTATTGGACAACTCCTCAATTAAACTTGCCCAGTTATCATCATTGTAGACCACACGATAGTAACCATTTTGTATGGCATTGACCTTGATCCATTTCACATTCTCCGGCACGTTAAAGGTTACTAAAGAAATGAGAATTATACATACTTAGTACAATGCATTTCATATTTGTATTTCAAATATTCCAACTCACCATCCACATTCTGCATCCACAATGTTTCGCTGACATTATTGATATCCGTAACATAAGTAACCGGAAAGATCCATTTCATATGCGGTGGCGTCTTATGTTTGCTTGCATGTGTGGGTGCCACCGTGATGGGCATATCTGTGGAATTCACTGTGGTCTTGTTATAGTTGTTGCCATCGTAGGAGTCATCATGTATGGCCAGAAATTCTGCGGGCTTGAATGGACGCTGCTGTATGGAAACGCTATTGCCCATTTTGGTAACTGTTAGCAAGGGAAAACCAGGTTGATGTGTCCATAGCTGCATCATGTCCTTGATATTTTTAGAACCATTCGCTTTTTTCGTGCATATGGTCCACAAATCTGTGGGCTCTGCGGTCTTAAAGCGATTCAACTTGAGAAATGAGCCCAAACAGCCACGAAAACGATCCTCTCCAATGGCTGTATGCAGCATGGAGAATATAGCCGCTGTCTTTTGAATGAAGAACTCCTCGTTGTTGCCATCATGACTGGTGCCATTCATTATGCTATCCCAGCCCTGTATAGCATCTATATCCAGCGCCGTAGTGGCCATCTTAAGCAAATACATTTCACGCAATGGCCATTTATCTTGCAGCGGTGACAGCGCATGTATGCCCAGATATTGTATTAGTCCCTCCCACAGCCACACATCCTTGAGCACCTTGCGTGATGTTATGCCGCCAAAGAACTGGCGCACCATAGCTTCAGCTATGCGTAAAGCGCTAAACTGATACTGTTCCGTGGTAATTGAAGCCGGATCGGTGAGAAACGAAGTTTTCAGCGTAACCAAACCGAGAGAAGAGATTAAATTACGATCCAGCGAAGGCAAAGCCACGAAGTCCACTTTGGTCAGTGGATAACTTGTGTCCAGCCAGTTTTGCAAGTACTCCAGCACATCGCGAGAGGTGTGCAATATAAACGAAGAGCGTGGCAGCAAGTCCCGAGGTGCATAGAAGGTATACGAGGGTGCGCGCTTTATGGATGAACCCATGGATTGGGATAATGCAGTCAAATTGGCAGGTTTGCCATTACCATTGAGCGAGGGCAGCACAGTGGTTGTGGATGCATTTGGACGCGGCGTCAGATTCACATTGAGCGAGTGCGTCAGGGCAGTGATGTTACGAACCGGCGGATTTTTGCTCTTCAGTTGCGTAAAGTTGTTTAGCTGAGCGGATTTCTTGCCGCCTGCTGCGGTAGCTGGTGCCACAGTGGTCGGTATATAGGCAGCCGAGGGTTGCAGAGATTCACGCTGAAAATCGCTAACGACCCAGGCTACGGCATCGGCGGGCAGTGGTGGCGTCTCTATAAAGTCATCCCGTAGCTGTAAGTTAGTCGATTTAGTTAGTTTGTGTTTAGTGAGCTTTTGTTTTGAATGCTTACCAGGCCTGTGCCCATATAGAAGCCCACATCCTCCGTGGTATGCACTATAGAATTGGAAAGACCTATGTGGAAGCGATCACGGAACACAGAAATGCGGAAGGGTGCACGTACGTGCGGCTCATCGAAGCAGGGAAAGGCTTTGCGTGCTCCATTTGGCCGGAAGACAGTGGCAGCCAATAAACTGTGTAAAATGTACAAAGAAATATTAGAATTATAAAGAAAAGTATTGATCTTATCTTAAGGTAAGGACGTACGTCTTTTAGCGTCTTACTTAGGATTTGCCGCTTCTAACTATTATTTCGTACGAAACTCTACCAGGAGCTGTCTGGTACCACGAGTAGTCAGAAGGCGTGCGGGACTTTATCTATTCTTAATAAGAAGAGTTTTAGACCAAATGAGGGTAGAGCTTCGGCTCGACGTAGCGTCAAAACTCATCGTGTGCTGGGCCCATGTAGCACCATGGGGATAACCCTCGTGCCAAACCAAGGTGGAAGTTAGTTTGCCCAACAAGACTTTTTCATTTGGTATTAATGGAAACTTTCGGAAAAGATCTGGAATTTTCCATTTAAAGAAATAATATTTTTAACTCCAAAAACAAGAGGTAAAAACTATACATCAAAATAGATTGAAACATCGTTAGGCACCACATATGCTCATTGGATTAGGGATCACTTGTCATACACGGAGTACTCTTACAAACTTGTACTTAATACTCTACACTCTATGAAGATTTTGAGCGCCTTACCGTTCCATTCCATTGTGACTCTCATATTGATCCACATAGAAGCCCTCTGGCTCGGGACTTAGCTTGGAATACCAACGCAAATTCAATGTATAATTGGATTTCCTTTTAAGCTTCTCCTTGACTTCAATATAAAATTGCTGTCGCGGCGGAAACTCCAATACCTTGACAATCTTTAGTGCATAGCCCTTGGGGCCAGTCGTCACAATGGCCTGAAAGCGATAACAAGGATAATAAAAATGAAATGTCATCACGGCAATGCCAACTAATTGGCATAATTTGCATCGCGCCACTCACCTTCTCGGTTACATTGAGGTCCTGTATATGCAGCACAATGAAATTTGTTTCCTTCTCCACGAACAGATCGATGGTTACTTGACCTTTTTGAAGCGTATAAGAGAAAATAAATTGTATTATACTACCGTTAATTTGCATTACTGCCGCGTCAACTCACTCACCTTTCACGTCCAACGTTGTCAGATTGGGATGTATGGTAACCATATAACGAAGCGGCCTGGCATTCATGGGTAGAGTCTTCTCCAGCCAGGGAAAGGGCTCTCCATTCGTTGCAATTGGATTAAATGGTTGTGTGTTGTTTTCTTCATCCGTTTCATAGCCAGACGATGTTTTGCCCGTACACGAACAGTCTGCAATGGTCACACACAGACACACAAACGAACGCATTGTTGAGGAATTTTTGCACAAAGATATTTAGATTCCGATTTTTTGTGTTGTGGGAAAGCTTTTTAGGTTTTTGCTTTTGTTGTTAAGCAACTGCATTTTACACGACTAACAAGAAAAACTCAAGAAAAAAGAAGATGACACAAAAACAGTAATACATAATAAGAGCAAAAAACAGTTACAATTTAGAGAAAGAGAGAGAGGTTGGGGTACTACTACTTATATGAGTTTTGGTATGAATTTATTGTAGAGCAAGTTCTAAAACGAGTTGCGGTCACAATGAACATATGCGTAGTATAAGGGTTAAGGCTAAATTGTGTTTTTAAATGCATGTTGAAGGCTAATTGATATATGATAGAGATATTAAGGCTAACATGAGCTGGTGTATGTAAGTAGTTATGATAAAGTAATACGCTATATTGTAATCAATAATGATGAAACCATCCGTCAGTTTCAGCAAGCAGGGCTGAATTTTAAGGCCTGAAATCAAGCCCTTAAATGTGTCCAACGCCTCGGAAAATATAAAAACCAAACTGAATTCCCTACTTTTTAGAGCAATTTTGAGCTTCGAATGAAAAGCAAAGCATATAAAGAGTAAACAAAAAGGCAGCAAGTGTGACCGACACTCGGCTAGAAGAAAAGAAATCACTTGTGATCTAAATGCCCATATATGGAAGGGAGTTGATTCAAGCATTCGGTGAATCACTAGGAAATATCCTTTTAAAATGCATGATCTGAATGTTCATAGTTAGAAGGAAGTTGGAAGGCCTGGTTATGAACTGACAGGTCTGATTCAGATCTTCGGAGAACTAAAAGGCATTGATTTAACCTTTCAGCAGGCCATTTCATTTCGTCAAGCGACAAAGATTAATCGTTTAATACCGTAAATTGATATATTTGTTGTGAAGTTTTAAGCTAGCAAGTCGAACTCAGAAGTATATCGATTACTGGCTGTGCGTTTTCGACAGTGAAGCTTTAGACTGTCACTCAATTGGGAATGACTAGACCTTAACCAAGTAGCCACACAACGTCAAGCTAGTTCCTTTTGGTAAGTACCTCTAATGCCCATCCGGTATCAATACAGTTGTACTTAGGGCTTGGAAACACCCACAGAAACCCGTATCGGCTGTTAAGGCTAGTGAAGAAGAAAACTAATTTGGTAGTTGGTTTCGATTACGATTCATTACCCAGTATTAGTTCCATTTAGTTGATGTAATCAAAACACAACCACAATGCGTTAAAATAAAAAATTTACTTTAAGGCTAAAGGTTAAAAAGCCTATGAGTTTCATGGTTTAGTGGTTTTGGATAACGAACATAAATCCGGTTTTAAAATAAGATTACGTTGAAGGGATTACTCAGATTTCCGAATGGAAAGGTTTCATTTCAAAAGTTCGTGAAACTCGTATCATCATCATCGTATAGTCATCTTCTTAGTACGTCAAAAGTGTTAATCAGCTTGCCAAAGCAATAAGTTTCAAATCAAAGGCTCCGCCAATTCGTATATTCCGTTCTCTTAACGAGCTATTTTTGTGCAAAAACAAAACTAAATCATCAAAATCAAAAGTCAGATTTCCAAAGCCAGAAGTTTCAGTTTAATCGCAACAAATTGGATTGATTTGGTCTAACAATTGGGGAAATTCAAAAAATCCTTATTAAGGACTTTACAAATTTTCGTTAGGTTCGAGTTGGCATATAAGAAATGATTGTTTATTATATGGTTTCAGTAATGAAGATCATTAATTTCGTATACAAACTGAACATTGATTAATCGCTTGAGTTACTAAAAGTACTAAGAACTATCCAAAAATGTGTACATGGGTATCTTAGGTATATGTTTTTGAAAAAGTTATTCATTTTGAAAAGGTTTATACTCAAAAAAACACTCAAAAACAAAAGCTGCTTGGGATTCAAAAACGGAAAAATAAAATGAGTGTCGAAAATTCTATGTGCAGCTTTTTAAGTTACACAGTTTCAAGAAATTTTTTCAAGAACTTCAATATGTCTTAAAGTGTACATCTATGTTGGAATTTTGTATATGTATATCGACAATGTAAGACATTAATAATAACAGTAGTTCTAGGCAATGAATTTTAAGGTACAGTTAGAACATGAAAACCTCTTTTAGAACTAAATGAACAGTAACAGATTAAGTGTACTTAAGAAATATCTTAAATACGTCGATGATTAATAGTATATAATAAAATGTTAGACTTTAGTTCTTTAGGTACAGCTATGGAATGAAATCCCTTTTAAGAATGTACAGTTCAAAGAGCATGAAAGTAATAGAGTATAATGCTTGGCGGTTACAGTGAGTCGACTTTCTGAAAAGCGACTATTCCCAATACAGTGCATACATGTGCGTTTTTTTGTTCTTTAACTTTCTCCTTTTTGCCTACGAGTGAGTCGGTCGAACAGAGACAGCAACACAAGCAGCCTTATATGCGCTGAATTTTTACTTTTATGCTCTTTGGTACAGTTCAAAGAGAATAAAAGCAATAGAGTGGAATCCTTTGTCGATTTGCTGGAAGGCGACCATTCCCAAGACAGTGCATACATGTGCGTTTTTTTTGTTCTTTCACTTTCTCAATTTTGCATACGAGTGAGTCGGTCTAACAGACACAGAAACACAAGCAGCATCGCACGTACTCTGTCTTGAAAATTTTCGATTTTCATCTCAAATTTTACACTGGTTTCCAGTCTATTACTTTCATGCACTTTGGCTACTGTTATAGAGAAACACAGTACTGTTTAATGTTCAGTATTAAAAATGTCAATGATTTAGTATGTTTCGACATGAAAACGCAGCTTAAAAAGTTCTTTTGAAAAAACAATTCTAAAATATGAGCTGTGTTAAAAAAAAAACAACTATTTAAATACAAGGAGGACGTAGAAAATAAAAACATCAACATGCCGACATATTTTTTTTTTTTTATAATACATATAATGTTATGTATTTATATTTTCATGATTTTCATTATATACCGGTAAAAAGTTTTGGGTTTTAAAATTTGTTACTCACATTTTTACCAATCAAACAAGCATTTAAGAGAAATATTCATATATAATATTGTTTATACATAAAAAAAAAATAAAAAATATATAAACAACAAAATTACATATTCGTATTACATTTGGCATTATAGATATACTTTAAGTAAGAATATTATACAAAATAGAGGTGAAAAAGTTTGCAAATAATTAGTTTATAGAGTATAGAGTAGCTTTTATCTGGCAATATATTCGATTGCAGTTAGCAGTGAACTGCACACACGTCATCAATGGCTTAAGTAAACAATGGCACATACATAGAAACATGAACTGCATAAGAGTATGTGTGTGTGTGTGTGTGTGTGTGTGTGTGTGTGTGTGTTTATGTGTGTTGTGCACCTTTCTTTGTCTGGGCTAATACAATTAGCCTTCAATGCATTTAACCCCATTAATTATGCAATACAAACCTTATGTTTGCACTTTGCATACATTCTGCAATGTAATACACAGTAACCAATTCCGCCCCTCCTGCCCCTGGACACTCCCCTGGGCTACTGTAAAGGGAGTGCAAGCATAACGGCAAACGTAATATGTCAGGTATTACGTCAACCGGAGAGTGAAAGGCTGGGCTTTGGATACGCCATCTATGCGCACTGCTTTGGCTTGTGTTAATATTGTTAAAAGCCAACATATAACAGTAAAATGCTGGACATAAACTCTTTGATGTGGATTCAGTGCATCAACTGGACATGCACGTAAAGCCAATGCAATTAGCTTTGTTTTTTAAAGAGTTGTAAACTGCACTGCGGTTAGCTTTATTAGTAAAAGTGGCTCGCTCTTTAGTTATCCGTACAATGATCCCTGCAGAAGCGGCGGATGCGAAGGGGAGTAGGAAACGACAGAGCACTTCTTTTGCTCATATCCTGACATCTGCAAAAGACGGCATAAGTAACTGTGCAGGTACTTCCTTGGCATCTTGTCGGAGCTGTTCAAAGTCAGCTCCAAACAGAGAGCTGTTCACCCTACAGGCTTGTTTCCCCTACGACTATGGGCCGTATTTTGCGATTTCGCGATTTTGCCATATGCCGAATTTACAAAAATTCTCAAATGTCACTACACTATGTAACAAATTTGACCTCAATGAAAGGTCTATGACTAAAATATACCCTTTCCGGTCAATTTTGGATCGCAAATTTCAAATTCGGAAACCATTTTGGATTTTGTAAAAAATTTTATATTTCGAAAGTTGCGAAGTCAGAAAATCTCATATATTTTTGGAATCTTAATACCAATCAAAATGACAACAAAAATAACGATAATTTAATATTAAATCAATGTTTTTCAGAAAAGTTTTATCTAACTTTATTCGACTGCAAGTTACAGGGACATTGAAGTCTCTCTTTTTTTATTAAATTTCGCGGTTTACCCCCACACCATAAAAGCTATCGAATTGAAACACACCTATGCACACCGTTACTAAGCATGTGCGGTTCAAAAATTATCAAAAAAAAGTCTTAAAAAAAGTGGGGAAAAAAGCTTAAAACTAAAAAAAAATACACAAAATCTCAAAGCCTACTATTATTTTTCCCAAAATGTTGTACAAAGTCTGGCAACACCTACTAATAGGAAAGGGAAGTCGAGCGGGAAGAGGACGATGTAGAGGAATAGAAAGAGGAATGCGATCTACCTACAGAGGGGCAAGCAGGTTGTGAACGGAGTGAAACGTAAAACGGGTTGTTCCATCTTAAACCTCTTGAAACGAGGATAAGGAACATTAAGATGAAGAGAATGAGAAAGAGGGAAAGGGAAAGGAAGCGGATGAAGAAGAAGAAAAAGAGAAAGGGAAACGGGAAGAGGAATACCTCGAGAGGGGCACGGTGGCTAGCTAGCCGACCGAGCAGGGCCTGGAGTCCCCTAGTATTAGCTAACATGAGGGAACAAAAAATTGTTTGATGTTTGATTGATTTAATTTCTTTCTCTTACGTAAGCTAAACAGTAAAAATACCAACTGTGACAAAAATATTGGTGTATTCTACCAGTTTTATTCTTATCGAAAAGCAATGATATCTTAATAATAATACCAAATATCCAAATTGTACCTATACATAAGCTAACATATGAGGAAAGAAAAATGGAATGATAGCTTTCCGAAATTTATTACTTTCTCCTTCTTTTTTTTAATTTGATTTTTCTATGAAATATATCAACTGTATTAACTAGTATTTAATATAGCGGTAACTTACTAAGTTTTTGAGTATTTATTTAGTATATCATTATAATATAGAAAAAAGTTGCACACAGTCTATGTCTAATTTAGTTCTCTAAAATGATATCACTACAACCGACTTCTGCACTTGTCTTATAGGGGTTACGTCCTTGCTATTGTTGAATAATACTGATTTTAGGGTTATCAAAGAGTTTGAAGAAGATTAGAATTGTGACGTTTAGAGCATTAAACATGCAGATTGTTTATAATTGAAGTAGTCAACAAGTTGATTTAACAACTTTCCACTCCAGGATGAATCCTGGTATTTTATCCTACTAAAACCCAAAATACACCTATGTTAATTTTCTAAGCAACAGCACGGAAAACGTATCCCATACTCTAAAACACTTCTTAAAAGACAGGCCATCAGCCAATTGAATATATGGTATAATTCGGAATTCAAATGCAAAGTTTACTCCCGAACCCATCTGTACTTCGAACTGCATAAAATTATTGAACCGAAAGCCAATGTTACCAAATCAAAGCATGGTCACACTAGCCCCCTTTGCCAACATAAATAAAAGATAGATTTTTCTTGTTTTGAGTATTGACAAAATTAAAAAAGAAATAAAATAAAAAAACTCAAAAAAGTAGACTGAACTGCAAACCCAAATGCAAATATGTACATATAAGTCAACCTACCATTTTGCGGTCCGGCATACGCAATGATAAGCGCCGTCAGCAGCAGAGATCCGAGGACGATGCCGGCAACAAGCAGAGCACGGCGCTGGGAGCAGACGGCGACACCGGTTCGTGTCGGTCGGCCTCCGCTTGACTCTCCACCTGGAAAATGTAATTAAAATGGGTTGAAAAGAGGCAAAAATAACACAATGATGGAATATAAAATTCAATATTTGTGCGCTGATTGTTTGCACTGTCGTGCTGAGTGGTTTCTCTTTCAGGGGTTATGGTATAAGGTGGAGCATATAGCAAGTCTGTATACGTATTAGACGGGGCGAACTGGTGGGTACCGGAATCTTCAGGTTGCATGAAAGTGGGAACCAAAACTTAAGCGCTTGCACTCGTTTACGCTTTGTTCTTACTTATTATGACAGCTGAATTCATATTATTAACGACAAAGACACAAATTTAGATAAAGTCTTTAATAATATGTATTAGATTAAATATTTAATGAACTCTACTCCGATTTCGTAAAACGTCAAGTGGTTGTTAATCACGAGCAAGGCAGTTTGTATTGTAAATTTGACCGGGAGCATGTAAAGGATTTCAAATTTTTCAGGGGAGTGCCAGATAGCTCTAGGCCTTTTTGCCTAAAGTTTAATTTGAATTTTCTTTAAAAAAATGTCGTAGATTTTCCATCTCTCTTTGATTGAAATTCTCTATAAAAAGGTATCTGGCGGAATGAAAAATTGCTTTGGGTTAAAATTTGGTTGAAAGAGATTTCAGGCACACCCACGAATTGATTAAGATTTAACACTTTGAACCCCTTCCCCATCTCTTGTAGCATTTAGGCAACCTTCCTAATCCAATGTGCCGTCACAAATCGTTGTAGAAAATAAAGAAGACATATAATTGGTTCTCTTGACTTTGGAACAATCCGAATTTCATTATGTGATTGTGAAATTCGGAACAAGGAAATATTGACATTTTCTAATTCCTAAAAACCCTACAATCATTTAAACACATAATAAGAATAAAAGAGTTTGGTCCGATCGAGGTAAAATCAATCAGGTAAATATGAAAAGAGATCCGATTTATGATAATTGTTACCTAGGTATACTTATAAAGGTAACGTCGTCGCTGCGACGTAGGCAGCGCACCTTCTTAACTTTTCATTCTCTTGCGAATTTCAATGAGCGAGGTTTTGTGTCGCGCATGTTATTTCAGATTATGAGCTTTCGCTATTTCGGACTCTCACCAAATTTTTAGAAGGTTCGCTCAACGACGACGTTAGCTTTATAAGTACACATTGATTGTGACTGGTAGCTATTAGAAACTTTGTGGCGTTAGAAGATACTCTGTTAAGACACTACTAAGAGAAGACGAAAGATTATAATGAACCATAGACTGGATTTGTGTTTCAGGCCTCAAAGAGTCCGAACAGTTCCTCGGCTCTTATAGCTTAAATTAAAGAGAACCTCGCAAATGCGCAAGAGCTGTGTTAGAATTCTAGCTGTTCTGCTTACTGGAAACTGTGGACTGGGCATCATCAGCTCCATTATAGGAAGGTTTTGCAAACTTCAAGAGGAACTGACTATTTCAATGACGTCATCGAGCTTATAGAATTTGTCATTGCATCGGATGGATTAGTCGTTGAGTACTTTTCGTTCAAACATTCCAATGCCATTTTTATCAGACTGGGTTATCACCCATGCATCAGTGCCATAAAACAAAACGGAAAGGATGAGCGTCTTATAGTGTTAGTTTCGTCTGACGGTGACGGTGGTGCCAAGATAGACCAAATTCTTGACAACATCAGAGAACCAAATTCATACTTAACTTATTACTTCAGTATGTATCTTGCAGTAGTTATTCTAATAGTGATTGAATTTAACGAAGAATATCAACAGAATTGAAATAGCGGTTGTGCGAAATTTGGTTCATTGTTCAAATTCACTGCACATTGCTGTGCAAGTATTTATTCCATTCTAAAAATGTAACCAAAATAGCTAGAACTCAAGAATTTTATGAATTTGAATAGATGCATAGATATGTGAAGAATTTCTGCGAACACAATTTTCCATATGCTGCACATATTTAACATAGACTGCACGAAAATTGCAGAGAGATACGAAATTGGCTACACTAGGTTAACTCTTTGGGCGAAATTTTTTTCATGGACCAACATCTGCGCATATCCAACTTCGATTGAAATCAGGGAGTATTTTAAATCCACATGAAATTTGAACAGACAGAAAACTGTTTGTCAGTTTCTAGTCTATATCGCATCCTACTAGATTAACCGTTTCTGGTTCTGATCAAAACTCTGTTAAATGGTTTGGGAATGGACTTATTTGCTTAGAAGTTAGATCATAAAAAAGGGTTTTTAGTTTGGAGCTGAGTCCTTGACACAAAAATCAGTCCGTGAAAGGACTATAACACCCTCACTCATACGGATTGCGATTTTCTCATGAATTTACTGCCATGGAAGAATCGAGACAGCAAAATGAATTCACATTCTCAAAATTTATGTGGATTTCGCAGTTTTTAAGCTTATTTCACTTTTACGGATTCACATGTCTTGCGAAAATCGAGACAGCAAAATTATTTCAATTATTCTCAAAATTTATGTGGATTTGGTGTCTTTTTGGCAATAAGCTTTATTTATTAATAGACAACATTCTGTTTATTTTCCTACAAAAATTTTGTAAAAACTTTCACATGAGGGAAATGTAAGTAAAAACACTTTTACGGAATCACATGTCTTGCGATTTTCTCATGAATTGGCTGCCATGTGAAAATCGAGACAACAAAATGAATTCACATTCACAAAATTTTTGTGGATTTGGCAGTTTTGAAAATTATCTCACTTGTACGGATTCGCATGTCTTACGATTTTCGCATGAATTGGCTGCCATGTGAAAATCGAGACAACAAAATGAATTCACATTCACAAAATTTATGTGGATTTGGTGTCATTTTAGGAATAAGCTTTATTTATTAATTGACAACATTCTGTTTATTATCCCACAAAGTAGGTAAAAACACAAAATGGAGACACAACTTGATTTTTTCACACTTAATTATTGGATTTTCGGCAACGATGTTTACCTGATAGAAATGCACAGTCATCTAGATCCGGATCATTTGTCATCTCGATGCGCTCGCGACGCCAAATTTTTGAGCCTCTTTGACCACCGCCAACGACCGAAATCTTAACGGGGCCGATTTCTCTTTGTCTTCCGGCCAATACGTACGGTTACTAGCGTTGCTTAAACGCCGCGTTGTCGGACGAGACGATACTCTTTGTTTACCCAGCGCCAATGTGTTACTCTTTTACTATTATTTTATTTATATTTATTTATGCGATTGCAAAGCACGTGCACTTGTTAAATAATTGCTGCGATTGGAACGAAAAATCACGTTTGTTATGTTTGCCGGAATCAGTGTCGATTACCCTATGAACCCTTTTTTTTTGCCGTAGAGCACACTAACAGCATAATAGCAGTTCAGCTGCTGGTGTACGTGTGCATCATGTTTTATGCATTCAAAATGGTCAACTAACAGCAACACCCTTACCAATACACACACACACACACACACACACACACACACAACAAGCAAACAAACTTCAAACAGCTGACAATTTGTTAAGTTAAAGCCGCAAAAACTTTGCTTTTTTTGCAGCAAATAAATCGAAAAAATGTCAAAATTTTAGCTAAAAAACTCAACTGCAGCGTCATATACACCGAGCTGATAATCTGGCGCTCATAATTTATGCAGTCATCCCCAAAATATTTTCACCATTTTATTTGACTTTCTTTTAACTTGCTGTCTGAGGCATTTCCCTTCAAGTTCATTTTGCAGCTTGTGTTTTTCTTTTTCCGGCTATGCGCCAAATGCCGCCCAGCCCTGTTAACTGCCAATCCCCGGACTACCCGGCCGCCGCCAATGCGTTGTGCTTCCGGCTGGCGCGACGTCTGTTTCGGCGTACGTACTTTATATAAGCCCCGGCTAGTCAGTCGGCTATTTGGCTGTCTGCAGCCGGCAACGCAGTTTTGGATTTTCTCGCAATTTCAATGTCGCATTGAATTAGTGAAAAGCGCTTTCAACGTGTTTCCATGCCAAAAACACAAAAAAAAAGAAAAACCAACCCCCGAAAAGTGTGCTTCTTTGTCGGCATGGCTTTGGGTGTATATCTGTGTGTGTGTGTGTGTGTGTGTGTGTGTGTATCTGTGTGTGTGTATCTGTGTGTGTGTATCTGTGTGTGTGTGCATCTGTGTGTGTGTGTGTGTGTGCGCACCGGCGTCTGTGTTTCTATGTATTGGTGTGCATGTGATTGTCTATGTCTGCTTTCGAGCAGCACTTGATGTTGAAGTTTGCATTGAGCATCATCTACAATTATTTGCGGTTAAGGTCTAAGGATGCGATTTCGGACCTTGCATTTTATCCGAATTCGAGTTTTTTTTTTCATGCCTTAAAAAACGCTTAAAGTTTGAGTTTGTTTGAGTTAGCCATTTAAAGCTCTCTTCTTTTTTTAGAGTTCATTGACTTTTAGTTACTTGTTCGAGCTCATGAGTATACAGAGAATTTCTTTAAATGCACTTCTTTTAATAGTTATGTTATTAGGCAGTACGGATCTTTCTCTTTATTGCTTCTTTGCGTGGCCCTTATAAGTATGCTTTAATTTTTTTTTTTGGAAATGTAACTCAACGTATACTTAATTTATGAGCAGAGTCTGTAAATAGTCCAACCTAATTATAAGCAACTTCTTCATAGCAAACTTCCTTATCGCAAATTTTGCTTTCTTACACATTTAAATAGGAATTCTTTGTAAAAGGCAAAAAATTTGCTTTAATAAACATGTAATGAACTTCGCATCTAACCATCTTACATAGTTGAAACTTCTTGTCTATAACACTTATATGTATAACATACACGTTTAAAGGTTTCAACAGCAATTTTTATTATATTATTTTTATTAATCAACTAAGAGGTCGTGGTGAAACTGTCGAAGGAGTGCCTTCCTTTCATGCCAGTGCATCCTATATCAAACTCGTTCTCGCAGAACTGTATTCTGGTAACACTAAGGACAAACTTGGACTATGTGATAGTCAGTTGACTCAAGCTATTCACTTTATCTAATTTATGATTATTGTACTATATGTAGCTATAAAGTTGATTTTTTATACTAATGGAGCGCACTTGAGGAGGAACTCTGCCAGCCCATCCTGGCTGAGTGTGATGCGCTGGCGAGAAGAAGGTTGTCGCTTCTCGGTGTATACAGGATGTGGCTGACCGACAGGAAAGCTAAAAGCTCCGTAAAAAAGGTCGCGTTGCATTATTCCCCAACAACATTATTATTATACTAATGGATTGACTTTATCGAAATAGCTTAAGATTTCACAGTAAAATTAAGTTATAAAAGCTGAATTCTTATGTGAATGCATCTTTTTTTAACGAACCTGTTCCTTTCTTTAACTTTGCCTCTTCAAAATCGAGATTAGTGTTTTACAGAAAAGTTTCCTCAAGGCAACTTTTTACTTTTTGGCTTTTTTATATTCTATATCTATATTCTTGGGTGTTTACTTGTGTTGTCAAGGCTCGCGCAAAGCAGAGACTCCTGGAGGAGAGCTTAACATCAGGCCGTAACCCGGTAACGGGTTGTTATGGCCAGTTAAGTAGTAAGTAAGTACAAGCATATTGGTCCAAATAACTAACTAGCCTTCAAACTGAATAAGATTAAATATCCTAACTTCGACGCCATCAGCGGTAACTTCGTTAACAAAGACTTGGAGTAAATGGCCTGCTTTGTTCAAATTCATGATCTGATGTGGATTAACGTGACTATTTCGAATAGAGTTGCTACGTGTTAGGACGCCAAGCTAGAGATTGTAATCAAAACTATGATTTCACCCATCTGTTTCCAATGGGCGAATATATATGTGTCCATATCGGTACTCTATGTCCCTAACGCAGAGAGCAAAGAGAAAAAGAGTTCTTCTACACTCAACTATTCGAAGGTGAGCCGAACGGCAAAGCCACGTCGAATGGTCTGGGAACCAGAAAAATACGTCTAACACGAGAAAATTAAATGCACTATCAGAAACATCTATAGCAATAGATAAGTGAAATTTTCGGAGCAGTAAATTCACTCACTTTCTTCTAGGGAAATATTATAAGAATCTGTTGCTCGAATTCCTCTTTTTATGATTTGGGGCGAGTTTTCTCTGCGATTGCAAGCAGTTGACAAGTAAGGTATTCGCAGTGACTGAAAGCAAGCACTTTACTATTGTAGGTATGGATTTAAGGTGAAAATCCGTGACGGGTAACATCTATAAGGACCTGCTATAGACCCTTTGGATTATTTCATTGTGTGTGTCATTACAACTGTCAATGGCTCTACTGTAGGCTCACTTGAGAGCTCCGTGCACAATTGGAAGAGTAGCCGATGACGCCCCGTGCGAAGAGTGGTCGTCTACTTAGGCCCGAAAGTAACCAGTGACAATAAACTAATTAGAATTAGAAGCTTTTCTCTCGGAAAATCTCAAGATTTTTGGATCACTTAAAGTTGGCGATGAGCTCTGCGGAGTAGCGGCCTTAATATATAACGGCAATAATGGTTTACAGTGGTGGAGCGTACCACCGAGTTGCAGAGACAAGAGCTAAGGAGCTAGAACGCCATTAGTGGAAGACCTTGGTGGGCTCTCCTCAACGCTGCCAAGACCATAGCACGGTTATAAGGTCATTAGAGAAGAAGCTAAGTATGATACTAAAAATTGGGTGGTAACTGTGCACATTCACAAAAGATTTGTGTTGTCTGCAGTAAGACCTGTCAAATGACGCCTAATAGATTTACATGACGTTCGCTTTCAAGATGTTTGACTGTACCATAAACATAACTTATCACGCTAGAATTCCTATTCATTGCGTGCGTGACAATAACAATAACTCATTTCATTCCATTTCACTTTATAACATTTTATTCACACGGCTCTATTAATGTCAAAGTCAAATGAAACCATTATTGTAATGCGTTGGTATGCGTGTGAATGTTGACGATTTGTTCTAAATACAAGATTCTACCGAATAGTGCTTAGTTTTTGGGCGTCTAAATTTGAATATAATAGACATTGGTACACGAACCACTTGCTGGCTGCATGCATAAACTATTACCATTTATACAAATGTCTTTATACACTATACACGAAGTGTAAAAGGGTATTATAGATTTGTCCAATGTATGTAACAGGCAGAAGGAGGCGTGGCAGACTATATGTTCCATGGGCAAAAATGGTCAGGAGCAATAGTCGGGTCGATATAGACATGTCCGTCCGTCCGTGTTGTCCCACCGTTCTCGGAGACTATAATAGCTAGATCAAAAATTTTTTTACCAAAAGATGCTCATATACCATAACATATATAAAAATACGAGTTTGTCGAATTATGTCGATATCTCACCCCCTTCCGCCGTGACAGATTTTCGCGGTTTTAACCCACACCAAAAAAGCTATTCAATTAAAACTTTGCGCAGTTATGCACACTAGTACTGTGCATGTGTAGTATAAAAATCATTTACTTCGCATAAGAACTTTAGAAGATATAGCTAATAATGTGCCAATTTTAGGCCCCCTCTCCTATGAACTGTGACAGAATTTCACTTTTTATAGAAATGTTAAAGTTGACATTTATGTTAACCAAATCTGGTACGTTAGGCGTATAAATCAAACAATTTTCACTTTTTTCCGCACCATCCTCCCTACCCCAGTAGTACAGTTACTGTTATTACGCCCATACCCTTCAAAGCATCGATAAAAAAAATTTGCATGAAATTTGATTTTCATGGAAAAAATGTTTACAGGGTAGGATTGTTGATATTTTTCAAAATATAGTATTTCGATATATCGAAATCGTGAAATTTGCAATATCGATATATTGATAATATCAATTTTAAAAAATCGATGTATCGATATATCGCCCAAAACAAAAAATTAAAATTAAATTATTTTATTATTATTTCCAATATTTTTCATTGACCGACTTTAGAAAGACGCGTTTTTTTACATTTTCATGAAGCAGTCTGCTTTTGTTGTCTACAACAAGTTTTACAAACGGATGCTACCCGTTCCGATGCTGCAGAGCTGGCTGGTGGTGTCAAATATTTTAGGGCTAGTTTATAAATATTGGAATATTCATCTCTCCCTTTTTCCAAACAGTTGCTTTCTAAATAGGACCTTATTTCCATCCTTCACATCGATTTCAGGCTCAACCATATTCCACAATCTACCGCTTGTTCCCAATGTCCTTTCAGGAACTACGAATAATAAGAATTTCACTGAATATATATATATTTGCACAACGATATGTCGATATAATATGAACAATCCTAGTACAGGGTATCCCACTGTCGGGCACCGTCCCGACTGTCTGCATCAAATTTTTGTTTTTATAGCTGGTACGACATTTGTTTACATTTTCATATGTGTCATTGTCGCCGACGTAGAGAAAACAATAACACAAAACAAAAATAGAAGGACTTTGAATATAATCTAAAGAGCCTACAAACAATGCGCTCTGCAAGCACGAAGCAAAGCTGAAGTGAGAGCGTGAGTGGCTGCCAAAACAAAAAGAGAGAGAGAGAGAAAGAGAGAGAGTTTGAGTGTGAGGCAGTTGAGTTGAGTTGAAGCAGTTACTCTCACAAAAGTCACGCTCGCATTGGAATTCATGTTTTGAAAATGAAATGTCAAAATGCAAAGCTCAACAGTGCGCATTTCCTCAGATGCTTTGATGCGTGTGTGTGTGTTGGTGTGTGTGTGTGTGCGTGTGTGTGTTGGTGTGTGTGTGTGTGTGTGTGTGTTGGTGTGTGTGTGTGTGTGTGTGTGTGTGTGTGTGTGTGCGAGTGTGACCGTATAAGTGAATTTCCTGTTTTGTCTTGCTGTTGATTATGCGGCGTTTCTTTTGCTGTTTCTTTCGCTGTGTGTGTGAGCAGAACGCCGTGTATGGCTTGCTGGCTGCGCGTATATATGTCAATAGTGCGCTTTCCAGTCCTTTTTACTGATTTTTGCTTCTTTTTTTTTGATTTTCTTTTTGCTGCTTGACGTTTTTTGTATTTGTATTTCTTCTTCTTCTTTGTTCGCTGCTCCCTTTTCTGCCACTTGACTGAATTGTGGCTCGATGCATTTGCCACCTTTGCCGTTGGGCCTAAATAGCGGCTAACACTAACAATTAAGTGAGCTTTTCTTTTGATAGCTCCAAGTGAAAGCTAACACTAACTTTAGTTGCTTGTTGCTGTGTTGCCTTGTTTTAGTTAGTTGCTGTTGCTAGTTGGCTGGCTTAAAGGTCAAAAGAACGGCAATTAATAAAAGCAAATGTCAACGCAATTAAAACACAGCTAATTTGTTTTTTATAACTCTGAGTACACTTGCATTTTTTACACATATAAGCGCAAAAAATTTGCACTTTTTCTAAACAACTGAGTTTTAAACGCATATATATATATATACAGCTTTTTCTTAAGTTTCGCACATACATATATTTGGCAAGCTAAAGAAATTGATTAATTTGGCAATACTTTGCGACTGGCAGCACAGGTTTTGGCTGTTTTATGGCCCGTTTTAGCTATAGACACGCACACACGAGTCACGACTCACGAAACACGACAATACACACGCACAGTGTAAGCGACAGGCCGCCTAGTGTTTAAACACACATATACATATATATATATATATATATATATATATATAACGGTATGTGTTTGTGTGTGTGTGTGTCTAAAGACTTTCTTGTCAACAGTGAGATACGGCCAAAAGTTTCTAGCACTTGAACAAAATTGCACGCGCGTTATAAGGTGCGTTTCATTGCGCGTACATTTTCCAACTGGATGCTGTTCCACAACGTCTCGAGAGTGCCAAAAGCCTGCAACCCTATAAAGAGCTACTACCAACATTTGCCGAAAGAGACAACGCATGCGCTTGACTTGCTCGCTCTCTTACCTGCAGCATGTGCCAAAATGAAAATGAAATGAAATTTTTGTTGGCCCCAAATTGTTTTCAAAAACTACATGCTAAAAGATTGTGTATAGTGTGGAGTGTTGCCAGGCAACAGAGGCGGCAACCCTTAAGCAGCAACGGCGTTACCCTTAGCCGGCACCCAATAAACCACCCCCAGCCACCCATTGACTAGAGCTCCCCGTCGACTGCCCATATTCGCAATGCAACGTACTAGTCAAAGCGACTGTCAGTCAGGCAGTCATAGAGTTCTTCTATCAAAGCAAAGTGCCACATGAGCTATGTGTGTGTCCTAGTGTGAGTGTGTGTAGCATTTTTATCATGTGTAAGGTTCAATCTGGCAAGCGCTATCATTAAAAGTTCTACTGGTTATTTAAGGGATGCTGTTGCCATTCGTTTCCAACATTCTTTCATTGCTTTTCTTGCCCGCTTTAATGCTTTCCGTTTTGAGGGATTCTCGCCTGAAATTTACGAGTTGTCTATATTTTTGGGCGTCTTTTAGCAATTGTATCAAAAAACCGGCAGTTTATAGCAAATAGCAATGCAGTAATTGCATATCACTACTATATAAAGCGCTTAATAGCTGTTGTACAGTTTTTTATTGCCTACTTTCAGGGGTTCTTTTTGCTTTGAAAAAAAAAAAAATATATCAACGGGAGTGCGCACTGCAAACAACAACTACACAGCGCTCTTCATGTATATTGGTGGCTACTAAAACTTTTGGAGTAGGCTGTAATTAGGTTTGACTCTACCCCAAAACTTTAAGGCGCGCTCCCCGTGCAACGCATGTCAGACAAACTCTTTGCACTGACATCGCAATTGCTGTTTGTGTTTGGCTGTCGAGTAAGCAAAACTTTTATATGTGAACAACAAACTTTTTTATTTTTTAACTGATGAAAAGACAAAGTTTGAGGCACGTCACGCCGCCAACGTCATGGCAAACCCGCAAAAAAGGTCTAAACTGCACCGAGAGAAACAGGATAGGCAAGTAGGCCACGATGCAACAGCATTGTCTATGTGTTTTGTTTCCGTTTTTTGTGTTTCGCAAACTAGAATGCTTCGTGTTGATTAAAGACAATCAGTTCTTAAAATAGACACATTATTCTTGATGCATTGTGACTTTAGAAGCAACACTGATCCCATTTCTCGTTAGACTCGTGGCGGTTTTTAAGCAATCAAGGGCTTCTGGACTCAACCCAAAAAACCAGGCGCACCGTAATTTGTCTAGGCTCTAAGCCATCAAGGGATTTCCGGAAACCAGGATGATAAGGTGCTTAAAAAACTTACAAAATCGAATCAGTTAGCATCGTAAACTGAAGAAACTGGCAGTATGTGTACAATCTAATCGTATATACTCTACAGAGCAGATCTTATGGCTGCTGTGAAATATTATTACCCGTCTCCTATTACGTGGCAAGCCTGCGGATCATTTAACCGCGAGCGCATTGGACATGCACTGCAGATTCAGAAATACCTCTTCAACGGAACTACTTTACCTGTCCGACCAATCTACGAAGAAGTTCTAACTATACTTAGGCCACCAACTGTGCTTCTGTCAAGCGGCTAGTCATCCCATGATCGGCTATGTGCTGACTTTAATACTTGCGGCCCTTCGGGGAGTTTCATGGTGGCTGTGGTTTAGACTCAAAAGCGAGAAGTATCTTTACACGGAGTGGCATTGCTCCCAACCAACGGGGTGCTGGAAACCAGAGACTGGCAGAGGATTTGGGAAGTCCTCGGGCCAAACCAAGGTTGAAGTGAGATGGCTCAACTCATCGAGTTGACAACCCCCGTCCAATATACTCCATAGGGTCGTTGATTGACAAAATGTATCAAAATATTTTTCTCCGACCCCTTCTAGCTTCGGCAAACCTCAACTTCATCTCCTTAGCAATATCTCCATCTTTCCCTTTGCCGATACTCCTCCTTTTCTTTTGCTGAATTATACGAATCATTCAAATCGATTAGGCTTATGATTTCTATATCTTAAGCTAAGGCATGTCGAGAAATTTGGTGTACTAAGTAACATGAACGGAGCGTGATTTTAAGCCTTCGGCTCACGCTTCGAACATGCCTGTGTGATCACCCAATCATCGCGCAGGCTGTACGTCTTGTATATATAGATATCTATTTTAGTTTGAGAAAGTTTGTCTATAGGTTGTCAATAAACAAAAATCCTTAAATGTGCATAAAGTTTGTAGTCCAAAAGTTGGCTTTCACTATTTCTACTGAGTTCGTGATTTTATAACACACTATTCTCTAAGTGTATTCCGAACTCCATTCAGTGAACTTTTTGTCACGTTGTCGCATCGGTAATAACATTTAAACCTGTAACTGAGCCTAGATTCGCCCGCAGTTACTGTCTTTAGAGTGCAACCATAAAAAAAACTGCTTCTGTTTTCATTATTGACCCACTAGAACACACCGCATGAGCCCCAAAGAGCTGAAGGCCCGGAAGTGCTGCCATGTAAAAATGTTGAGCAAATTGAAATGAAAAATGCCCACAAGGCAGTTCTGGGTGTTTCAATTTTCTGTTGTTTTTTTTTTTCGCAATACACTTGTTCATTATAGCTCACATTGTTTTGTTCGGTTTCTCTTATTCAATTGGACCATTGTATCCCATTGTATTGCCCTTCGCTAGGTTACTTAACGCAATGCTTGGGGTTACTTGGGGTTAGAGGTACCCCCGCTGTGGCCATTGAGTATTTGCTGTCGCATGCAAATTTATAGCAACCAGAGAGCAAAGGCAGAGGCCTAACAGCACTTGGAACGCATTATAGTCTACATATGGTATTTAGCGTGTCACCCAGAACCCAACAATTGAGTACTCATCCGCAGTATGTGCCTGGCATGAAATTGTTTAGTACGCACCCCCAAGGCAATGCCAGAATTCGTTGAACATGACCGCAAGTGTTGCAGCGCTGGGGGTCGGAGGGGTTCTTTTCCGGGGGTTCGCGCTTATACTCTGATCGAAATGTGGTGGTTAAATGATGGCTGTTTATGAAACAATCAATATTATTAAACTTTTGTGCTGCCAATGCCAACATTTGCTCTTGTTCTAACATTGAGTTCTGATGTTAAGAGGGTAGAGAGGAAAGTTCAACTCGAGTGTTTTGATTATTTGTAGTAGTGGATTTAGTGCTTGGAATAGTTTGTTTGCTATGTATTATGGGATATTTGCTTTGTTAATGACCAATTTGCCGAGCTTATGATGAAAGAGAAAAAGGTGAAGTTGACTGAAGTCCATTCTACTTATAACTAAGCAATTGACATAGTCAAGGACCCTCTTTGGAGGTATAAGTGATTGTTTGTGGACAGTTAAAGGAAAAGTGTAACTTTTTTAATTAATCAAATTTAAGCTACGGCTGAAAGCTGGGCGGAAAACTTTAGATTTTTTGTGTAAAAACTCGTAGATTTGTAGATGATTTAGTTTATTTCGCTTAAACGAAAAATAGATGGGAAAGAAATTGTAATTTATGACCAATTTTAATCAATTTAGTAATCGTTACCTTACGAAGTTTTGTTACGTTTAGGAAGAATCGTTGCCCTTAAGAAGAATTGTTACCCTAACCCATATAGCTAAATACAAATGATCCTTATTGCTAATGCCAATTTAGCCGAATGAAAACGGAAACAGAAATATTGCTAGACATTGGTGTTTGTCCTCTAGGAAAAACTACAATCTAAGATCCAACTGAGTTAACGTTTTGAATACCGAAACAAAGGATTTGTTTTAAATCAAGCTTTATTAAAGCAATTCTCTAATCAAAATCTGCACGGCCTTTTGTAATTTCAACTAGACAATTATATGAAGTACTAGGGGGGTCCGCCCCTGTTAGCTCCGCTCGTCAACTTTCGCACCCATATCGAAAGTAGATCATATTCTTATTGTTGCTTGTCCCTATCCTCCTTCTCTTTCTTTTCCTCTCCCTCTTCATCATCTAAACTCAGTTGCGTACAGGTACCAGTTATGTCAGGTGTCTCACCAATTGGCAGGCTTGCCAGACTGTGTTTTTCAACCAAAACGACTTTAAGAGTAAGAGATAATAGTCACAGGGTGCTAATCCGGAAAAAAAGGTAGCGCCGTTCATACAATTTTGGTATGGCAACTACGCTCTTGTTTATGTTGCTATGACCTGCTTTTAATCTTCTTCGCTTTAAGTCCAACAGCAATAAACAAGATTGTCCAGCAATCCATATAAAGCAATCGCCTTGGGCAAGAGTTGAGTTAACCTTAGTCAAAAGGAACCTCACAGGAACTAAGTGGCTGGCCTGCATATCCATGACAGGTTCAATAAGAACGTGTCTTACAGCGGCACTAGAGGTAATTATGGATTTGATACCACTCTATATAGTTATAAAACTAAATATGAAAGTTACGCTGCCAAGAATAACAGTGGACGGGATTGGCAATGGCCATATAGTCAGTGCTTAGGATGCTGACAGACTGGGAAACACAATCCAGACGCTTCAACACAGGGATGAAATTGCCACCGAATACCATTTCATTCGGGACTTCAGATTGAGTATAAGTAACAAAAGAACATGGACAATCTTAAAGGAGATGCATACTATGAAAATATTGCGATTATTTTTTCAACTTGTGACTTCATTTATCTTAAGAGTGAAGAAATATTGAATATCACAATAACATATATAGCTGATTCTCAGACTTTAATCGTAGCCGAATTTTGTAAGGATAGTTGTTTTGCCCGAAATCGATGTTGAGATTGCGATTGGGCATTAGTTCCACAAGTGTACGTATAATATTGCACAAACATTTGGCCGACAAGAAGATTCGTTCGTGTCGAAAACCGAAGAAAAAGGATCGTGTCAATTGTTCCAAAGAAATGTTAAAAAATGTAATGCCCGACAGTGGAATACCCTTTTTATTTATGAACACTAAATCCAACATATGGTAAAATGGTAACGGAAGTATCCACTTTATGTCTCTTTTCATAAGATCGATACGAATGTAAGCATTTTCTTATTTGGAAGTTCCAATTGAGGAGTTTTCCTATTGGGAAGTTGGTTATTATGGGAATAAGATAGTAACAGGCGACAAATCTTCAAGCTATGCGCTCGAAACCAAACAGCAATCGACAGTATGGGTCTTTGAAGTCGAGAAAATTCTAAAAAAAAGTTGTTCAGAAACGAAGTACTTTAAAGCAAAGGATCACCTGTTTCCGCTCGGAAACCGGACATGTAGCTGCCGTACCATTAGAGAAGAACAGTACGGTCTATTCTGAACGGAATATAACCATATCTATGCCAGAAGTTGTTGAAGAATTAAGAAAAACCAGCCGCCAAAAACGGATCATATTGCATCACTACAATGTGAGCTGTTACACACACAAACCTCTTGAGCAGAGGCTCATTCTTGTGCTCTATGCCCGAAACATAGGCAGTATTTAAAATGTACAATAATATTTCAATCAATAACTAAGCCTTTAAAACTCAATATAGCTTTAAAGAGTCATTCAGTCTGAAACTCAAAACGGCATAAAACGTTCCTAATCAAAGCGAAACAAAATGCTAGAAACTTGGTAACTTCGAGTGTCGATACTTGAGCCACACACGCACGCACACACACACACATATACGGCACATTTAATGATTTAATTAATTGGCAGACCGTGTTGAAGTGCCCCCCTTGAAGAATGCTTCAGAGTTCCAGGGCTAAAGAGTTAAGAGCAACTGCAGGGAAAACAAAATGCTCTGGAGAAAATACAATAAAATAACTGCAATCAATACGAAAAAAGCAGAGGAGTAGGCGTGGAGGCGGCGGCAGAGCAATCATGACTGCAAAACTAATTGTGCAGAAATATTGCTGAACTCATCGAGTTGAGGCACATCCATCCATTCACATAACAAAGAGCCGGCGACTGCGGCGTAAGGGATCCGAGTTTTTAGGGTCTTTAATGTTTATGGCTCATGGAGTGCAGTGTAATCCCTGCGCATATTGGCAGTCAGCGAAACGTAAGCGTAAATGTGTTTTGTGCAGCGATGGCAGGGCTGATTGAAGTGCTTCGAAAAAGTAGGCAACAGATTTTTGCTGCATGAACAACCGCAATTGGGTTGCAGTGGCCATTATTGTTGTTGTTAATGTTGTTGCTAGTTGCTGGGCTGTTGCAATTTGCATTTTTCATTTAATTACAACGTCAGTGCGGCAACAACAACAACTTGCCCCAGCCAGCAGCCAACAACAATGCAGCACGGCATTGCCTTGCGGCACGCTCAAGTGCGCGCCTCAAAGTATGCTTTGTAGTTGCTTTTAATTGTATTTCACTTGCGCTATTTTGCAACAATAATTTTGCTCTGGGTGCCGTTTTGTCGCTTGGCATTTAAATTGAGCTGGGGCGCCACATATATATACATACATATATAGCTTAACTTAGCATTTTTTTTTATTTTAAACTTTTATGTTTTTGCTTCCAGAATGCTGGCTGACTCCTTCCCGGCATACTTCCTGCAAAGGCAACGTTTGAAGTAGCAGGAAAAACGAAGTGCTGTAAAAACGGCTGACTGACCTAAAAACACATTTTATATTTATGTGTCTTTACTTTCACTTGTGTGCATATGCCTCAATATACTTGTATATATGTATGTAAGTGCATACAAACACTCGCTGCCCCACTTCAGCGGGAAAAGTGTGGAGATGCTCCCGTTGCCAACTTGTAGGCAACAGTTACAGTTACAGTAACTGTATGACTGCATTGTTTCTTGGGGTTTCGTTTTTTCGAATACTCTCACTAAAGGCATATAATGTTTGGCACAAAATTTGAGGCACTAGCTGTACTAAATCAGAAGTGCAATGTGGGTTTAGCCCGAGGCGAGTCGGATTTGGCATTATTTTAGATTGTGTACATTGAAGCACAGGTGAGAGTTCGACAATCTGAATAAGGAATTCCAGTTTAGTGTACTAGGAGAGTTTAAGGTAACCCTCAAAGTAATATGCGGGCTCCGACCAAACCTTCTATGTAAATAAGCAACTATTACCAGAAACCATTTTGTTATTGTTGTGTTGATCTTAAATAAATAAATAAATCTGGCCCCTATGGGATGAGTTTTAACCAAGATCTTGTTCCATATATGTATGACCGTACATAGTATATTTTTTTCCCGTTCCCGTTTTCCTGCTTCATATTCTTTTTCTTCTTCTCTTCCTCTTTCTCTTCCCATCCTCTTTCTCTTCCCCTTCTTCATATCCTTAATCTTCTTCTTCTTCGTCCTCTTTCTCTTCTTCTTCTTTCTTCTCTTTATCTGCCTCTACACTTAAATGCAAAACAATTGGTTCAGCGGCTTAGGATTGAAAAGGGGACAAACAGTTACTATCGAATTTATTATATTAGTATAGATATAAACAAAGATAAAAGAAACCAACTTCCTTTAAAGAGTTTTAGAGTTTCCATACTCATATAGCTCTCTCAACCTGAATCGAAATCATTTCGCAAAATTACGCCAAAATTGTTGCACAGTGTGATTCTACGTCCTTTTCGTTTTCGATTGATTAGGGTTAATTAAAACTTTGTCTTGGAAACTGCTATTAATAAGATCTTTTATAGTCTTGTTTTTATTGAAAACTTCTTAAATTCATATATTAAAATGATGAGCTCCGCCGAAATTCGGTCAATTAAACAGAAGCCTACGATATTCTTCCTTATATCAGGCTAGTATGAAACCTGCGAGAAACTCCCTACCGACGACAACGAAGACTATTCCTGCTATAGGAACTGCCTTTTCGAAAGTTGATACAAAATCGACTTATGTTGTATATAAAATAATCGACATAAGAAAATTTGAGTTTTCCTTATATGGAACCTAAAACTGTTTAGTTTTGCTTTTTTCTTATTGGTAATTTTTACCATATATAAAGACAAAGAAAGTTGAATACAAAAAGTTGTCATTATTAAAAATGTACCGCATTATGCTATCATTTGGCTTTGTCTCTTGACCTTAAGCGGCCTAAAAAAGATAGAGTATAGTAGCTACGACTTGCCGAAATAAGCTTTCTCATCTGTTTATTTTTTTGTGCTTGTTTATAGCGGGATACAAAGCGCCCGGCAGGATTTCTTTATTTAAGTCAAGCCGCCTCAAGTGTGTGTGCAAGTGCTTCGCTCTCGCTGGCTATGTGTCTGTATATCTGTTAGTGTGTGTGTGTGTGTGTGTTTAGCCCATTCAAAACGCAATCAACGCATCCTGCAATTATCAACGTCAGCTGCAGCGTCATCATCATCATCACCATCAGCATCTGATGCAACTGATGCATGTGGCATGTAGTATGTTGTTGCAAAGCTAACAACAGCTCTTCAGCCAATGTGCCCTTAGCACACACCCCGCAGTATTCCATCCAATCTCTTGCGGTTTTCCCATAGCACGTGGGAGCGCTCAAATGCACAGATGCTCAAGTTGCCACCACGGACATACACACACACACACACACACACACAGGTGAACATTTATAGGCGCGGCAGCATGAGGCATGTACTTACTGGTGGGCGCCTCAAGTGGTTACTCCAGTTTATGCATCCTTAATTGCATGGGTGACAAGCACGCGTCCTGTTCCCGTGACACTGATTTGGCATTGGCGCCTTTTGACTTGGCTTTGCTTAGACTTTTACTTGCTTGACTTGCTTTTGCCTTGGGCGGAGATTGCAGCGTATATGTAGTATCTGTAGTCTGCAGATTATGACACCGCGTGACCAAGTGCCGTCGATTTAATTTATAGATAATAAAGTGTTGCTTTATTTTAAGCAACATTGAGAAACCATTAAGCATATAGAGAGGGCGTAGAGCGGCAAAGGGTTATATGTAACTTGTCAAATTTCTGCTAATACCCTCAGGGGTGCAATGCACACACAAACACACTCCCAACCAACACAACACAGACAACACACAAATAAAATCCACAGAGGAAATTGAAATCTGAGAAAAAGCAAATCCAACGCTTGCAACGACTGCCATTCGCTGTCTGGCACTTTGTCAGCAAAATAGCAAGAAAGAAAGCACGGGTGAGAGGCCAACGACGTGGAAAGAGGCATACAAATCTGTCAAAGAAGCAACATGCTGGAAAATCGCTTCAGGCAAAATATAATACATATTACATACCTACAAACAGCAGGAATAAAGATGGAAAATACGTAGAAAAATAAGAGCAACCGAAGCAATGAATTCGAGGTACAGAAGTTATAATACTCTTGACATATTCTCGAACTCTCGTTCGATAAGAGCCTTGGTTTTGCCTCAGAAGGATTATGAGGAAAAGTGATTCCATTCGAAAACGTATAAAACAACGAAATTCGCATCGCAAGTTATTAATTAAAAAATATTTTCAAATTATATTCCCCGATGTTATGGGGACTGGGTTCTAGCAAAACGGGGTGAAGCTTTCTGATCCTGTACCTTATCCAAATAGACGCACAATCTACACGTTCTACCCCCTGGTTAGCTGCTCTAATCATCACTATGTATTAAGGAACTAATGTGCGCAGCGGAGTCTGCCCATATTAGGATTGTGCGAAGAACCCACCGCGTCTAAGCACCCTCCTAATGGAAGATGGTATGAGCCGCCTGGAGAAGTGTCCTACATTAGTCCATAACCCAATAGATGCTACTTTCCCACAGAAGGAAAAATGAATAGTATATACCACACTCGCCGGACGAAATCTATCGTCTATAAGACACTGAACCTTTAAAGTGTTTTAGCGGTCTTTTTCAGTCAGTTTAGCTGTCTATTCCTTTACCAAGTTGACGCACAACCTCCAAGGGTTGCCTCCTGGTTAGTTGCTCTAATCACCACTAGAGGTTAGGGCAGCGAAGTCTGCCTAAGAGTTTTACGGGGCTGTGCGTAGGTTTTGGGACCCACCCACCCACAACACCCCTCTCAATGGAAGATGGTATGAGCTGCCTACATTATGCCATAACCCGGTAACTGGTTTTTATGGCCAGTTAAGAAGAAGATTGATTTTTTCCGTTTAGGATTGATTTTTTTTTTGTAAATAAACACTTTTTCGATCCGAAGATATTCTTGGTTTCCTAGCCTACACCATCTTCCATTTGGAAGGGGGTTAGACCCAAACCATATGCACAACCCCGTTATAGTCCCGTATATTTCTGACTGACTTTAATTTTAGGGAGAGGACGGGGAATCTATTTTATAGCTAAAATGACTCAGGACTTCCGATTCACAAGGCTCAATTATGTTTAAGGTAGCTTAAACGCAGCAGATCAATTGCCTTCGCATCTTAACAATCTATGATTGCTAACACAGTAAAGCATCTAAGAGTTTCCTATATACGTAAACATTTAAATTCGATGAATGAGAAGATTTCTAGCAAAATTTATTACTTCGAGTAAATGCAATTGTCTGAATCCCTCAAATGTTGTGAAAGTTTGGCGGCGAAAAATTACTTCTTCTTCTTTTCCCAATCCCTAATAAAACTTAGAGCAGCCTTGATGGATGTAGCTCAGCATTTCACAAATTTCCTCAGAAGTGGCGAGCCAACTGTGAAAAGTAGCTCAAGAAAACGGAATGGTAAATTTGTTGAACACCCACGGAGCACCTCATTTCCCACAAACTTCCGTTCCGAATCTCGGATCAAATTAAGCCATCGATACCCAAAACGTAAATAAATAAGAGATTCAAATACAGCAGATGGAAGAAAAGCATATAATGTTTCGTCAGATCTCCGCGAAAATACGATGCAAACATCTTGACAATCTCGCCATAACTCTTACAACGCGAAGAGTATAAAAAAGGAGAACAAATTATGTTCTGGCAAATGGCAGACGACAAACCGCACAAACCGAGACGATGCTGACATTCATCACAATTACTTGTGGCAAGCAGGCAGCTTCTAGGCAGAAGCTAACGGTATCCATGTAGATGCAACATGGATATGACTAACGGTTTCCTGCAGGAACAGCAACAACAACAATATGCAACACCAGCAGATTAACGCCCCAGACCTTTCTTTCAATTTTTTTTCTTTATCTTGTGCATTTTTAATGCTTTTGTTTCCCATTTGGCGTAATTAAGAAAACAACTTGATGAATAAATTTCACAAGGGAAAATGCCCTTTTTGCCCATTTTCCACAAACGATGACGACAGTCAAGTCACATGGCTGCCAGGGGTGCCCAGGCATAAAGAACCCTAAAATGCGTGAAGCGTCAAATTATGCACAAGTGCAATTAGAAGCATTCCTTTGGAGGTGCAGCACATCCATAGAGTTCCCTGCGGCTAGGCTATAATCTTATGAAGAGAGCAGCACACGGTGACTGGTTAAGGCAATTGTAGGACCTAAATAAAGTCGTATTTGGGCTATGAAAGGAATACTAGGCTTTAAGCTCTTGTAAATAGATTCGTTAACGCATTTCTTGAGGCAATTGTGTGCTCGTCGATTTCTACATGCACTTAAGGACTTAGAGCACACAAAAACCTTAATTCTTAAACCACATACCAGCTTAATTAACCACCTATTAGAGTACTTACCAAAGGTAACACCATTCGTTTGTTTTTCCTTATCCTTTTCCTTATCACACTTTTCGCCGCCCAGTGGCTCCAGTTCTATGCCATCCGTTGTGGCCACTTTGTAATCTCGTTTTGACATGTTGCCACAGCAGAAGCCACAACATAACATTTGACCAATTTTGTACAGCTTTTTGTGGTTTAAGTGTAGGTCGTTAAGGGTTCTGCGTGGTTTAGTTGGGGTGTTTGGCCTTTGAGTGTGGAGTGTGGGATTAATGTGTGGAGCTTGATTGGGTTGGGGGGTCAAACGCAAGTTCACTCACTTCTCTCGTTGCTCTTTGGCTATATGCTTTTTATGTGACTTTGTGTGAGTATATCCAAAAAAGTTGCTTTCTAAAGTTGTTTGTTTGTTTGGTTGTTGTAGATGTTGCATATATAGACTACATATAAGATTACAATTCGGTGAGTATTGCTGATTGTGTGAGTTTTTACTTTGTTTGTTGTTGTTCGTTGATCTAAATTGGTCCAGTTACGGGTTTATATGTAGTGGTGCTTTGTTGGTAGACTGCAAAAACAGAAACAAGTTGAAAAAAAAATACTTTTCATTTAAAAAAGTACAAATAAATACATGAAAATGAATCTAAGTCATAATGTAAATGAACTGTCGACATAGATATGATGCAACTGTGTCTAAAATCGTGCAACCTGCCCAGAAACTAATTGTATTTTTCAATGCATTTTTCATTTGCAGATTGAACATATAAAATACCCGGATCATTAACCTGAATACTCTTTTTGCCAACAATTGTTCTGTTTATCAATCAATTTTTGTACAAATAATGCGATTCTTCTTTTTTTTTTTTGTTATAAAACTTGGTTCGGAGGTTCGATTAAAACAGGACTTGAACGCAAGTCTGCCTAGCGAGTCTAACAATATAAATCTTACAGCTCGATATTCCAATTTCTAAAGTCTCCAAAAATTTTACTTTTAGTCTAAAGTGCTGAAAGGCCTAGTAAAGTCTCTTTCACTTATTCCAGAGTCTTCAAGAATGAAATTTTTGCATAAAAATTATATAAATTATAAAGCAGCATTTGATAGCCCCTTGAGGGATCGCGTATACTCTGTCTGAGTTTGGAATCCCTGCAAAGTTGCACCGACTGTGAAGAATGACGTTGAACAACAGACGCAGCTCCGTCAAGGTAGGAAAAAGCTTCTCCGAGCCTTTTAATACAAGCGAGGCTTCAGACGATGCCCTCTCCTGCAACCTATACAACTTTGAGATAGAGAAACACAGCGGTTGAATTCTCAGATTGATGTTGAAAACTATACTTTTGATTTCGGGAAGGGAGACGCCGACCATACCGTAATCCGGTTGTTATGACCAGCTAAGAAGAAACATATTTCAAGAGCAGCGTAATTGCTTAGTCGGATTTTATGATTATTGTAACCTGTTGAAACCGCAACTACTAGGTGTTCATCAACCACATTCGTAACCATCACCATCACCCCAACAAAATATTCTATAAGTTATTCGGACTGTGATTTTAATATGAACCAAGTGAAGAGTAATTGTTTCTCTTTGTGTTCGACTTAAACTGTCATTTGCGATATCTTTCATGTTGTTATTTTCCTGCATTCAAAGATTTTTTTGCAGGTTTTGGGACCCACCACGAAAAACCACAATTCCAATGAAAGAATGTTCAATTTACATCAGGCCATAACCCGATAACGGGTTGTTATGGCCAGTTAAGAAGAAGAAGTAATGAAAGCGTGACCAAAGCTTTGAAATCAGCTTTGCAATATTGAATTGCAGCATTATATGCATTTTTCTGGGTCATCCAAAACTGGCATACTACTGCCATTTGGGCGCAATAAGTTAAAGAAGTCGCAGAAGAAAACATCGCCTTGCCTGAGGCCCTCTTGGTAACAAAAGGCTCGGAGAGGTGATTTTCTATCTATCGTCATTCTGCAAAGTCGCACCAACTTTGCAAGGATACCGAACTCAATGGGCTATCAAATTATATGATTAGGTCCACACGAGCCTCCAAACAACAATGTATAACTGAAGCTCATATATATCCATATCTATATGAAGTGAAAAGATTGAGCAGTTTATAGGTGAGAGGAAGGGATGAAATCAGCACATTTTAAACTATAGCTTTTGATGCATTTATCCGATTTCGATCATTTTTTAAACGTAGATGCAGATAAACACGACGCAACCCTCTTCAAGATTCGAGTAAATAGATTCAACGGCGCGGACAATTCAAGCCAATTTGACATACTTCATTCATTACGCTTTTTTTTGGTACAGTTTTGGGTAGGTAGCTCTCATAGTCTCGCAGCTCTAGCGACTCATACGTCAATATGATCCAATAGCTACTAGAGTTAATGATAAGACTATTTGCCCAACTTATTGAACTTATGGTCTGCCACGCCTCCTTTTGCCTGTTACATACAAATCTATAATGCCCTTTTGCACTATGTGTTTACACTATAAAAAAAGACAAACGTCTTCGCGGTAAAATAAAGCCGACAACGCTAACCCAGCAATCGAAATCTGGCTATATTTTGGTATACTTTACTTTGGTATATTTGTAATTGTAGGCTCTCAAAAGGTATTGCTCTGGGTGAGGTTGCCCATCCTGCCGTCTGTTCAGTAAGCATAACTGGATCGCCTTTTGTAAACCATTTCTCTCCAATTCATGTCCCTTACAACCCACTCTAAATTAGCTTAAAATGGAATTATCTAAGCGTTCGGTCGAATGCGCTTGTCGGGTCGTCTCCCCCAAGTGAGTGTGTGCTACCGGTGTGCCTACTTTGTGTATATGTGTGCTATCGGTGTGCCTCGTTGTTTCATTGTGTGCGTGATTGCTTTTCATAATTTTATAATTTCCAGTCTCAGATTTTCAAATTTTCGATAATTAATAAAATAGTAGGCTAGTATTTGATATTTTACCAATTTTGTTTAAAACTTACAAATGTTTAGGTAAACATTTTAGTCTTAAATTCAATTTGGAGGTGTTCAAAAAGAAAAACCGTAACATTTCATAATTTGCTGGACGATGGGCATAAACCTCAAAAATTAGAAGATGCTACATGTAGGTAGTCAGTGCATGAGCAAAAACTCCATTTACCAAACGTACGATATTATTGCGGGAAAAATTTTAATTGTCCGCTTGCTTGTAGCGAAGTATAATGCTAATACCAAGTTGGTAGAGAAATTGAAAAAATACGCTATTAAAAATGTTCAATCAGAAGTTCATCAAATAAGCGCAGCATCGTATAGAATGACAAGTCCTATTTTCCATCATGGACAAGCATTAAATTACGGTCACTATACGGCTGTTTTAAAAAAAATATTAAAAATAAGAACGTTTGGTATAAAATGGATGATGCCATTATCGAGGATGTACCATGTCCGAGAGCTGCCTATGGCTCTTACATTATGTTTTTTGAAAAGCAACGAATCCATGTACAGGGTTACTACGGGATATTATAATTACCTTGCGAACAGGAACCGCAACATTCAATTACCGACCCCGACCAGATAAAGTGATGAAAAAATCACGAATGGGACAAAAAGACATGGCTCCAATCCAGTTACTTAGTCATTTTGTTATTTAGTATGCAGTACGACAGAGTAGGGTACGCATATGTATACCTGACCATTTTTAATTCTGCGGTCAACTCAATAAAAATTACCATTTGAAACTACCACAGAATCCATGTAAAGTACCGTATCTTATCACATCAAGTATTGCGAATGGAACTGAAAGACGTGGCTGTAATCCATTGTAACTAGCACAGAAACCATGTACAGGGTGTGTATAGAATGCATGTATAGGGTGTCAACATTTAAGTACCGACCCTTACCAGATAAAGTAATGAAAAAAATAGCGAATTGAACAGGAAGACATGGTTTTAATAATCGTCGTTAAAGTATCCATGATATCAAATGTTTATCTTATATTCATTTAAATACGTCTTTCTGAAATTTGAAACACAAGTTATACACAAGATGGTTGTCTCGGATAGAAACCAGGAATGTCCGAAGATGAAATCATTTAACACGTAGGACAACACAACACGTTCAGTTCTATGATACCGTCTAATACTTCTATTCAAAATGGATGTGGACAAAATCAAGGCAACTATACTGCGGGTGGTGGGGTTGCTGTGCAACAACACGAACCGACAGACATTGCTATATCGCCACGTTCTGTTCTATGATCCCGATTAATACTTTTATACAAAATGGATGTGATGGGTTGTCGGGTTTTTAGGAAACTGGAATTAAGAGTCCTATAGTGCATCCGGTTTTGCTTTCGTTTCACGAAACATACATTTAAAGTATATTTAACCGACTCGTTTTATATCATTTCCTTCTGTTGTTGGGATCCGACAACGTTTTTTACGTTTTACCGTGTTTTTTATGTCATTACATATTATTATTATTTAAAGTTTATTCCATAAATTTTTGTTTTCAATTTCATGGAAAATACCTTCAAAATATTTTTTATGTTATTGCCAAAAGACTACAAATGCACACCAAATTGTTATAGCACTATTCCAAAATTCTTTGTTGTTACGCAAGTGTTGTTGGATTTTCTTCAGATAATTTAGTGAAACAAAATATATACTAGTGGAGTGTAATTGCAAACTTACAAAGGTTATAAACGAAATTAAAGGAGATTGTGAAAATTTTGTGTTCGTGTCAAGTAAGTCCATACTTGTACAAAAGTTTTTTGCCGAAAATGTTGTGTGTAACACCTAGAAAGAAACGTGATAAGCACGTCAAAAAGAATGGATGATGTCATATCCGTAGATCTGTCTGTACATTGCCCAATTCTTGAATGCTAAGAGAGCTGGGGTCATTATAATTTGTTATACCTTGTCCCTCATTTCATATTTATACCCTGTACACATTGTGTAAAAGGGTATTATAGATTTGCGCATAATGTGTGTTACAGGTAGAAGGAGGCCTGGCAGACCATAAGTTCCGTATGAACGTCGGTTGCTTTACAAAAACCAAAAAGCATGTAAGTTATAGAGTGGAATCCTTGGCCGTTTCATTGAGTCGACTTGCTGAAAAGCGACCATTGCCAAGACAATGCATACATTTGCCTAGTTTTTGCTCTTTCTCTTTCTCAATTTTGGCTACCAGCGGTGGGTCTAACAGACATAGCAAAACAAGCAGCATCGCTTTTCAGAAATTTTTTTTTGGCTTTTTTGACGATTCGGGATTCTACTCTATTACTTTCATGCTTTTTGATTTTTGTAAAGCAACCGGTATAACCGATAAACTGAAACAATTATCGGTGAAAAAAGTAAAACCAAAAAAAAAAACCGTTTACCGGATCAGGAGTACCGGTACTACCATACCTATCCGAAATAAGTTTCGGTTTGAATCACTGGTTCTATGGTTTAATTTTTCAAATTCTTACTCCGAGCAGGCTGCTGCACGGTGAAATGGAGAGTAAATCAAAGGCCAAGCGATGCAAATCGCGATCAAATCAGTGCTTGCGGTTTTTAAGACTATTGGCCGTATTTGGTCTTATATATTGTATATCGGTGGCAATGTTAATTCAGCCTAGCGAGGCTCAAGAAAAAGCAGAAGATAAAGTAGAAGGTAAAGGAGAAGAGAAAGGAGAAGGTAAAGAAGAAGGTAAAGAAGAAGGTAAAGGAGAAGGTAATGGAGAAGGAGGTGGTGACGATAAAAAATCGGGCCCCACGACATGGCGTGACGGGTACGAAGGACATGGCACTACTCATGAATTGCTCGGTCAAGCGCACTTCGCATCGGTCGAATACACTGACTATGTATCAAACGTAACATATACTACGGAGAAGCCATATTACAGCGCCATTATGCATCCAGTTTACAACTTGACGCATTATATATTTAATAGTATATTCACGAGGGATCCGGTTCTACCGCCAGGTATTTAGGTACTCAATGCTGCTTGCGCTCTCTAACCCTCTGTGCATTTAGGCTATCTTATAATACAAAATGAAGATACGGTTTTGTTGGGCCCCAAGTCAGAGCAGAACGAATGGAGTGATTTGCTGTCAGAATACTGGTTTCTGTTTCTTTGGATAGTCTTTTGGCTTATACTGATCATATTTATTCCGTTCTTCGCGTAAGTGTATTCTTATGTTATTGTAAAATATTAACATTTGTGTTTCCTACAAATTGACACAGGGTTTGCTATTGTTGCTTCTGTTGTTGTCGCCGCTGCAATCCAGGATGTCCGCCATGCGATCGAGATAGAGATATTCGCTTGCGTTTTTGTTACGGCTTAATATTAATCTTGCTAACTTTTTTACTACTGTAAGTTTTACGTGAGATAGCACATATACAAATATATATTTGTGTCTGTCAACCAATTACAGAATTGGTATTCTCATTGCTTGCTTGAGCAGTAAACTTCTGAATCGTGGCTTACATGAAGGCATCGTAACCTTAAAGCGCGGTAGTTTGGATACCTGTGCTTTTTTAAGAGATGTGGGAGATCATATTCATCACCTATTAATAAACAATTACGAGGAATTTCAAACAGGCATAAATCAAGAAATTAATGGTAATGACAGCACACACATTTCCCATATGCTTTCGTTTCTTGATTAGCTCATTTCAGAGTCCTATAAGCATATTTTTCTCGACCTTGCGGATGCTTCCGAAGCCAATGCTTTAGAAGAACTAGAGCGGATATTTCTCAATATGCCAATGTCACTAAAACTTATGAAAAAAGTGGAGCACGCTGAAAAGGATTTGCGCTTCTACGCAGAACAGCTAAGACATGGTAAATAGCTCTTATTTGATTGGATACGTGAAACCGTAGCCATAACTCATTTACTGCATACACTTTACATAATACTAGCGAATGGCCAGCAATAAGTCATGAGTCTCTTAAATATTAAATAATGTTAAAAATATTTCTTAACTTTTCGATATACAACACGACCATAGTAAAATATTTACAAGTTAAGAGTCATTTGCCGATTTTCGCTCGCTTCTGGTAGATTCTTTTTTAGTCAATCAAGAAGCTTGTGTTCAAGTCCACCTGGCGACAGATGACTCTTACCTAGTAATTATTAAACCTACTTTGGGCTCGACTAAAACGGCTTCAATTAGTTAACATGATTACACAGGTCAACATTAGTTCATATTCAAGAATTCTGTTGGGTGATCATATTTTAGCTACCTCAATATACACCAACTTTTTCGCGTTCCCCCTCAGATCTTAAGCATCGTGCTTATATCGGTTTTTTTTTGGGACAATATATCTCTATTGCCAATTGTGTTATTAACGTGATTTCATTTCAGAATTGTTTGACTCTAAAAAAAAAACACATCCACAGGCCACATATGCTGATTTGCTGTGTGCAGAACTTGTTCCTGTTCAAGAAACCAATCATTTGGTTTGGCTTTGCCTCTATTGAAACACAAATAAGGATTTTCATTTTTTAATTTCAATTACTTAAGAATACAACGGATTCGTCTGCACTCTAAAGAATTGTTTCCGTTGTTTTCCTTAATGCCTTTTTGATAATAAAGCTCTTTATTTTGAAGTTTATGAGCAACTAATCAGGAATACATGATAATCTTATAAATTAACTTGAACTTTTATTAAAGTTCGATAATTGATTTCAATAATTGATAACAACCTATTAACGAGAACGGCCTGATCCAGCCGCCTCTGTCTTGCGCGCGCCTCCTCCAATCAGTGATACCAAAGATAGCTAGTGTGCTCTTTTCATGGTCCTTCCAACGGAGACATGGTCTGCGATTTCCTTCAACACCCGCATTGAAGACTCTCGCAGGAGCTTCTTCATCCATACCCACAACATGACCTAGCCAGCGGAGCAGCTGGATTTTAATTCCCTTAAGTATGTCAATTTCGTCGTAGAGATCATACAGTTTGTCTTTCCATCGAATGCATTGCTAACGCGTAAAGACCCAAAGATCTTAAGGAGTACTTTCCGCTCACACGCTTGGCATTTGATCAGACTACATCATTTGTTGACAAGATTTTCTGCTTGACGGTGCTGCCAAGTTTGGCGAAATCCTTGACAACATCAAAAGTAAAGTTTCCAACCTCAATATGAGAGGTTAAACCGCTGTCTCTCTCTACACGAAGAAAACATGTACTTTGTCTTGCTCCCATTTACAACCAGACCCAATCTGACAGATTCCCTTTCTCAATAGCCACATAGGTTCCGGTAACTGCTCGCTTTGCACCGTGTTGTGAGTGAGTTAGAGAATAACACCGCAGCAGGTCAAAACTTGGCGTATGGGGCGATTAACAATGACACTAGGTTCTTTCGAGACCAGTAGAGTCACCCTAGGCCTTTAAAGGATTGTGCGTAGGGTCTGGGACCCACCACGTAAAACCACAATTCCAATGAAAGACTGTATTTACATCAGGCTGTAACCCGATAAAGGGTTGTTATGGCCAGTTCAAAAGAACTGCTCGCTTAGTACGACCAATGATATCAACATTATGTGCGTATGCAAGCAACTGGATACTCATATAGAACATTGACCCGTTCAGATGTACTTGAGCATCACAAAGCTGAATAGGTTGCAGGAGAGGACATCGCCTTGTCTGAAGCCTCGACGGAGCTGCGTGTATTGCTCAACTTCATTTTGAACAGTTGCACCAACTTTGCAGGGATTCCAAACTCAGACAGTGCGACTTATACGCCATCCCTCAGTGGGCTATCAAATGCTGCTTTATAATCGAGAAAGCGATGGTATATGTCGATATACTGATATGCTAGTTTGACAAATCTGGTAATTTATGGAGTTACCAGGACTAAAACCACACTGATAAAGTCCAATCAGTTCTTCCGCAAAATGTTTAAGTCTTTCGTACAGTACGCCCAATAGGGTCTTATATGCAATAGAAAGAAGACTGATTCCACGGTAGTTAGCGCGCACCGTGGGGTCGCCCTTCTTTGGGACAGGGCAGAGGACACCAATGTTCCAATCATCGGACATGCTTTCATCTAGCCTTATTCTGCGAAAGAGCTGGAACTTATTGCCTCCAGTCTAGAACAACACAGCAGGCAGATCTTCTACGCCAGCAGCTTTGTTATTATAGAGCCGCTGGACTACGACCATGATTTCGTCATAGCTAGGCGGCGGTATATTCCCGGCACGTCGGGAAGTTCACTCCGGAAGCAGCATTATCCTCAACATCGATAGTAAGCCAGAGAAATGTTTCACAAACTCAATGCCCCCTGTGTATCCACTACTAAATCCGGTACTAAATCCTTAAGCTAGACGCTTAATTTGATGGAAGGACTTGCTAACGTCTCGATCTCCTCTTGCTCGCGCTTTTCTAAATGGAAATAAAGTCAGCTGGGCCGGGCCTCATTTTATAAGTCATCATGAATGAATTTTCATGTCTTTTCCCTTATGATGAATATTATCTTCATTTCCTTTTTTTTTATTCTTGTTTACGGGCTGAACGTTTTAGTAATGATCAATTTCGTTAAATTTTACTTCGATCTTTGCGTTGCTTTGTATTTAGATAAGATCGAAAATTCGCTTTGTATTACATTTACATTGCTACAAGCTCTGCAAGAAAAATTTCTCCGGTCCCATTAAAATTCTAAAATGTACTAGATTTCATACTTTATAAGATTCAAATAAGTCCGGTTAAGCCAGAATTTGAAGACAACCAGTAATATAATAAAGCTCAAAATGAAACAAACTACTCGATGATTATAATAATGCAATTCTTGCATTGTTTTAGCAGTTATTTCGAAACCAGTTATTATTAATATTATTTACTCATTTTCAGAGTTACGATTCATTAAAAAGGATGCAACCTCCGTTTTATTGCAAAATAGTTGCAACCAAATATTAAATAATAAGTGTGTAAACTTCTTGTTCTCGCTGTATCCAATTCAGCTTTTAGATACGTCAAAAAACCTGCATTTGGATGAGGTAGGTAGTCTCTACGTCCGAACCACCATTTAAATTGCAATCTTAACAGGTACCTAACACGACAATTTATGTAACTGGCATGGAGGAAATCATTGAGGGTAATTTTTCATCAATAGTCTGGCTTGGGATGGACCGACTGCAAAATATCTCGGAGTTTATCAAAGAAATTGTTTTAGAAACTGCGGGTCCAGTGCAAACTGACTTGGCTGCTGGACGCCTTGCATTCCAGAATCATGCGACCGAAATACGAGCCATTATTGATTCTGTGATAAGTGACATACATTTCAGAACGTTGCGTTCTACTAAATCCTTCGAAGGTCTCTACAAAAAGTATGGTCCTTATGGCTATGTAACCAACTTTCTTATATGCCTCTTTTTAATACTTGTATGTTATTTAAAAGTTGTATACCTTTTATTTTTGTACTCGTTTAATTTGTCCAAAATGTTTATAACTTTAGATTTTTATATCTTTGTTTACTGCCCTGGTCTGTGGCTTTTGTGGCAAGCCCCGTCGTGGTTATGGCGATGGATCCTGCAATAGAGGCACAGGAGCTGCGTGTCTACTTTTGTGAGTTGGCGAGTTAAGTTTTCAAAATCCTTTTCTATAATACTATCTTTAATGTATTCCAACAGGGCCATTATTCTAATATTTATGCTATTCTCAATTTTAGCTATAGTTGGGATCTTTTATTTCATCATAGGGCTTGTAGCATACCATGGCACATGTGCGCCTTTAAGGTGAGTTATTTAACAAATCTATATTTCAAACTGAAATATTTTATTCTGTTTTGCAGAGATCAGGGAAGAAATTCCTTACTTCGTCAAGTGGTCGATTTAAATGGCAATCTGCCGCAAGAAGAGCAATCGAAAGAGAAGATTTTTTTTTCAAAAGCCATCAAGACGTGCGAGGCTAATCAGACCATTTTTGAATTATTAAAAGGCATGGGTAAATTCGACCTGGATACATTATATAACACTAAGATTTTGACAGAACGTGAGGTTAACAAAAAAGTGCAAAACTTGTCTGAAACAGTCATTTTAACAGAAGAGGAGAAGATTCAGCTGAATGACATGAGCAATAACAATCTAACGAGCTACCATAGCTTTCTTTATACGGAACATTTATCGGATAAAATAGTACCCATGGACTTGTCGAAATTATCTCAAAAACTTGATAGATTTTGGAGAGAAAATAATTTCCGTTACTATCGAATACCATTAGATGGCGTTGTATATGCTCTAAGAAAAGCCGACGATGCCCTTGTGCCCAAGCTTATATCTGACGTCAACGTAATAACAACGAATGTAGAAATAATCGATCGTGCAATTTTGTTTGAGAATTTCGATTTTGGCGTATCCATAAAAAAGCTCGTGGATTCAGTTTCAGCATCTGAAATTTTTATCCGGACACGCGGCGTAAAATATATTGAATCTTTAGTAGAGAATCTTACACTTTTTGTTTCAGATGAGATTGAGCACTATATAGACTATGTAGTAAAGGAGGCAAATGATAACGTGGGCCACTGTGTCCCTTTAGCGTACATTTACAACCGTGGTGTAGAGCAAATTTGTTACCGTCTAGTGGATCCCCTGGTAAATGTTGTTTAGTGGCGTAAAGTTATGTATAGAGATTTCAATTTTATTTTTTAGAACGCATTTTGGTTTGGTTTACTCCTCTGCTGCTTCCTTTTTTTGCCAATTGTGTGGGTTGCACATAAGCTAATATGCCTTTACAGGAAGATTGATCCGTACATTGAGCGTAAAAAAAATATCGAAGCCGGGTAAGTATCCTTTTACATATTTCTTATTTTCTGTAGTTGCTCATAACTTTTTTTTTTGTAGTTGTCCCGTTTGCTCGGGTATACCACTTGTACCGAAACCGGCAATAACGTGCAGTGGCGGCCAGCAAAACCCTTGCGTTTGTCCTGAAGACAAGAAAAAACGCGGTGACGGTGGCGGTCTTAGCTTCACTCAACAAAATTTTCCCCAAAAAGGAGAAGCATTCAATAAAAAATCAAATTCAATAAATATTGATAGTGAGCAGGACGAGTTTTCCGGTTCAAATCAGTTTCGCAAGCGCAAGCAAGATTAGTTAGCACTCCGCCATAAATGTGATGATTTGAGACAAGGAAGGACTTGAAAATTTGGGACTATGGACCACCAAACTATCAATTCACAACAAGTTAGTGGAGTTAAGTCGTGTTAAACGCAGGCGCCGGAATCAGCATTGGCCGTTTGGGAGCACTGAAAAATCTTAGCTATATATAGCCAACATATCACATTTTTCAAAACTGACAAAAATCCATTAAAACAATAGAAAACAGCACTGCTAAAGTATCATATATAAAACGTGTTTCTTTTTTGGGCTTTGTGGACTTTTTTTCGGACATATGATCACCGCGGCTTCAAAAATGCCATCCTTTCGGTCTAATTTTTGACCACTCGCGAGAACTTCGGGCAAAATCTCACCTACAACATGTGTTATGTTGGCCTCTAACTGCTCAATCGTTGCTGGTTTGTCTGCATAAACTAATGCGTTCACATGATCCCACAGAAAATAGTCCAATGGTATGATATCGCATCAGCGAGGTGGCCAATCGATGTTTCCATTTTTCGACCAAATTCGACCATCAAACATTTGCTTCAATATATCGATTGTTTGACGTGTTAGAAACCAAAAGTTCTCTAAATCATGAGTGGTGTCATTTGAAAGGAAACAACCATCCAACACCCCACGATAACCACCACTGACTGTAGCAATTTCTCCGCCTTCAACTTTGAAAAAAATATGGCCCGATGATGCTTTTAGATATTTTGAACTAGGGCAGCAACCCCGCTCTCGCTGGGTCGATTATGTAAGACCATAAATTGTACGTAAAGCGCGAAAAGTTTGCTACACCGATCGCCCAATTTCGTACCAAATATCAATTATTTGAAATCGTTTTCAAGCGAAAGTTGTTTCATGACAAATTTGCCAAAAATGAAGGACTTGCTATCAATCCATATGTCAAATATCCCATTTGAAAAAATACATGCTGCAAAAAAAAACACCACTTACTAGGCCTATGTCCATCTATAGCACAACAATTTCGATCCGTTCTGTTCTTCATAGGCACCTAAAAATATAACAATTACAAATCAATCCTAAGTAGCTAAATTATCAGCATAATCTACAAAGTTTTGTTGCAGTTTCAAGTAGGAGGAGTACATTATTGGCCATATCTTTTGAATTTTTCACACTACAAATGTACAGTAATGTGTGTGTTTTAAACGAATGGCTTTTATGATGTAAGTGTATGTCACGGCATTCTCTCACAAAAGAGGTGAGATATCAACACTGCTCGACAGACTCATGCGCTGGCTATGTATGCATGTATAGCTCTTATGGTCGCCGAAATATAGGTGTTCATATGTAAGGAGGTGTTGACAGACTTGGTTTAATCGCTTCAAACTAAAAATGCCCTTGACACTAAGTGTACATGATACAACCGATGTAATCAGGGATTTAAGCCGAAACTTATTTCGGATACGGTAACGTTTACGGTAGTGCTGGTACTCTTGATCCGGCAAACGGTTCTATTTCGGTTTTCTTTTTTTCCAATAATATCATTGATCATTTTTGCTGAAATTCGAGCATAAGTACGTGTGATGCGGCTTGTGTTGCTATGTCTGTTCGACCGACTCGCTCATAGCCAAAATTGTGAAAGAGAAAGAGCAAAAACTAGACAAATGTACTATGCACTGTCTTGGAAATGGTCGCTTTTTAACAAGTCGACTCAAAAAGTACCAGCAGCGTACTTATTATGCGGTACATACACAAGGCAATCGCAGTGCATCGCAGAAGCTTAGAGCGTTCTATGTTACATGCGTTTTAAATTTTGAAAATATCTTTACTCCTTCGAAAGTTATGAATGTTGCCGATAAGACGTCAAACTGTGCGACGTAGATGATTATGAATCACAGAATTACGGAATCTAAACCAAAAAACCGAAACCGTACCGGTATAAGATACGATACAATACGATAAGTTTTTTTTCGCGAATGTTATCCTTTTCGTTATTGGCGAAGCTATTAAAAGAAGAGAAGGCCATAAGAGCGAAAAGCAATGAATCAAAGTTGGATTTTCTTATGATTGTATTTGTAAATCAGCGCACTTGATGTCGCAACAGTTATCAAATCTAAAGTGCAAAGTGACCTCTATGGTCTTTGGAAACTAGACTTACGAGTTTAATGGTTTAAAAACAAAATCTACATACCTGAACTTTTAAAATTAACTTATCATGGCTAGAAATGAGCTTAGAACTGAAACTTAGTAAAATCTTTTCAAGTACAATCTCAGAACGAAAACATAGATTAAATAGAGACTGACTTTGCTCAGTGGATAAAATGCAGAAACTCTAACCAGGATTTGTTTATTTTAAGCCACATACTGTAGCTTATTTAGAGTTTTAAATAAGAATCAGAATTAAGAGGCAAACCGCAGACCAGTTTTCATGAATAATCAACGTAACGTCCAAGATGTTATCAGAACAGAAAGCAATCTTATAGATTTAAGATACAATTCATTAAATAATTAGCACTTATAAGAACAGCCAGAATAAAATTCATGCTGCAGAAAGATATTACATGATTATGATGACTTTAGTCTATAATTTAGTGACTGGTCATAGTTTAATTTAGTTAATTTTTATCTATTTTGGCTATGACAGTTTTATTACTATTAAAAACTTGATTTTTAATATAAAAAAAAGATATTCAGGATTGTGCTAGAAATCTCTAAATTCCCTCTAATAATCCGTCGGACAGATTAGATTATTAGAATTCCCAAACTCTACGAGATATTTCTAGCCCCTTGACGAATGTCTTTTTGGCTGAAAATCGACTTGAATTGATAACTTGCTTAGCAACATATTACAATTGGTGAAAGAGATTTCAGGCACACCGCTGCTTATAATCGTTTTTAAAATTAGAGATCTATTTTAATGAGGGTTTGCAATTTGCGCTAACATTGTTAAGCTACATTCGATTTTTTAAATTCTTGGCATTTTTTCATCAACGATCAGCGTTAAAAACAAGATTTAAAAACAATTTTAATGAGTAATAAACTTGCCTGAATAAATTTAGCTATTTTAGGACATAGTTAAGCTATAAAAAGAAAGCTTTGCGTTCGATTCAAGATCTTTTTCAATCAACGATAAGCACTACAACAAAAACCAACAGAAGCAACTGAAAAACTTTGGTAGCAGCAAACTGCTAACCACAAGCATGCACAAACATTAGCACATATCTTCATCCATGGCATAAAAATAAAAAAATTGAATTTGTTGCAGACAGTCGGGACCGTGCCCGACAGTGGAATAACCTGTACCCTTTTTCTTTATAAACACTAAATACGGTAAAATAGGGACGAAAGTATCCACTTTTATATCTCTTTTCATAAGATCGAAATGCCTGTAAACATTTTCCTATTGGGAAGTTCCAATTGACAAGTTTTCCTATTGGGAAGTTGGCTATTATGGTGGCAAAACTTACTTTTATGTCCATAACTCCAGTATTCTTGGGTCAATGTCGTTGGATTTTGTAACATAGATCAAAAATACATTTATAATGTCTGTGGCAATTTTCAAATCAATAAATTGGTGGGGGAGGGGGGGGGGGGGTGTGGCAGTAATTAAGGTAAATCGATTGCGGGGGATTTTTTCATTGAAAAAAGGGTATGTTGTTGTAACGATTAGGGTTGTACGAGTCTCCACACCAAATTTTGTAACATGTATCCATATAGTGGAATTTTGGCACAGTTTATAAACGAGGGGGGTGGTGAAATTAGCATATTTTTGACTATAACTTTTGATGTATTTATCCGATCTTAATCATTTTTAGAACATAGATGCACATTAACCCGACACACATCTTTGAGGAGTTACGAGTTAATAGACTCAATGGAACGGTTGTAAACCGCGCAAATCTATCACGGGGGAAGGGGGTATAATATCGACTTGATTCGACAAACTTCATCTTTTCTTAGATTAAGCGCATCTTTTGGTAAAATTTTGTGTCTCTACGGACAGACGGACATGGTCCAATCGCTCCCCGAGTCAATGATAAGACTTTTTGCCCTTGGAGCTTATGGTGTGCCACGCCTCCTTCTGCCTGTTACATACATTGCACAAATCTATAATACCCTTTTACACTTTCAGAGACGCCAAAACTAAAGACAGAGTCGACAAAAGAAACGTTGTTTTATTTCTTAGAAACAAAGGCAGGACAGACAGGTACGACGCGATTGCGGGTATGCGACAGTACTTCGCCAACACAAATTCTCTCTTAATTTGAACTTAATATTCGTTCGTCCAAAACCGTGACCTTCTCGAGGTTAATTACACTCGACTTCTTCTTCATTTTCATCCTCATATTCCACTTCCCGTTCCCCTTCCTGTTCCTCTTCCCGCGTCACTTATCGTTTCTCTTCCCATTCCCGGTCCCCTTCCCGTTCCACTTCCCATTACCCTGCCCATTGTCCTTCCTATTCCTCATATTAAGGCCAGTTTGCGTATCCCCACCAGAAAATTTCAAGGTCTTTGGAAAAAATATCGACACAACAGTATGCTCTCGCTGCAAAAGACTTCCATTGTATTACGGATATAAAACAGAATATGAAACTCTTCCTAGCCCTACTCCTTCCTCTGCAGCTTAATCTCTACTTGGTCGCTACCTAGATTTGACTTTACGTTGCCATTCCTTTACATAAGTTAACAGTTCTACTATGCTTACATTTGTTGACAGGTGGCCAATACTAAACCAGACTCATTCGAACAACTCTCTAACATTGTCCACAAACACGAACGGAAGACGACTACGTACCTATGTACTTCTCCTTCACAGGATATAACAACCTCTTACTAGTTAACTGCCCCACCGAAGAAGTTTCCATAAAAATTGGAGCTACTTTTCGATTACTTGTTTGCAAAATTTAAAGGATTTTGCGAATTACTACAAATTGCACTCACAAAGTTCAATAAGTTTAGGCGAAACTGCGAAAACTCCAAAGTCGAAAGTCTTCACTTGGGGATATGTATGTAAAGTTTATTATAATAAGAGTATTTAATATTATACAGTTAGTAATAAGTGTGGTATGTAACTACAACGAAAACTGAACTCGAATTCCGACGACGACTGTAGACAACTCACGACTGTACTGTAGCTTACGTTTTAGCTATGTCGTCTTCCTTTGCTGCTGTAGCTGTGCTCTTTTTTGTAGCGCCGCATTAATCGCGCTACAGTTCCGCTCTCTTCTGTATACGGTGCCAGGGATGTCAAATGCTCCGTAGTACAAAGCATCTTTACATGTATATAAAGGCAGTTTCGATTGAGGCAACAACGAAAAGAGTGCCGTTATATATTTGAGGCCCTGCAAATCTCAAAATGTAAAAGACCAAAACCCTTCAAGGAGTGTCTTAACAGCTTATAGTTTTGCAACTAGGCTGAAATCATCCAAGACTTGCAAAATGTTTGAAGCCTGTTTTAAAGTCCTAAAAAGTGCACAACGGGCGAGTCAACAACTTAAGAATGATATCACTGACATGGTTCAGACTCTGGCTAAAATTTTGTAGCTCTTACCGGCTGATGTTGCTCTTTTTAGACACCCACACGCAAAGAAGTTTTTTTTGTTTGTGTTGTTCTGCTTCTTATTGGTGTAGGTGTTGGTGTAGTTGTTGCAGCTGACGCTGTCACTTTGCCGGTGTCGTTGGCTGACTGACTGCCGACTCTGGCTGCCTGCTGCTACCATTGTTGAATGCAAACAAAACAAAACTTTAATAAAAGCACTCACACACCCACAAACTCCTACTCATACGCGCACATGTACTCATTGCTCTTAGTGCTAGTTGCTAGGCCAGCTATGTTCTTACTTGCAGAACACTCCAAATGCTTTGTATGCAGCAACGTGGCACAAAAAGGAGCAGCTTGCAACAATGACAGTGTCGGGAGACGGCGACAGTCGTCTAGCAGGACAAAATTACACTAAAGTAAAAAACAACAAGCAACAACAAGAAGGAAAAATAACATTCAATAGCCCAGAGGCAACAAAATGCAAATGCAGAGCAAGATGATGCCAGGGCGCAATGCTATTATGGGGGCGCAACAATAATTGAAACCACAAAGCGCACATGGGGGCGTATACGTGTCGCTGTTAGCCATTGCGCCTCCTACAATTCATGCGTGCAAAGAAAGTATCGAGGAACAGTTCAATGCACGGCAACTCAATGAATTAGGGCGTGGCAGGTAGCTAGGCGGCTACGAAGTTTGGTAGTTGGGCAAATGTATTGACTGCAGCACTTAAAATGACGATTGCTTGGCCCAAACCCAAGCGACTCCTGCCTCTGTGGCAAGTGTTTGTGTTCATGTTGTTTGCAAAAACAAGGTAATAAAACACTTGGCATAAACTGTTGTGCCCGGGGAATAGGTAATATAGCAAAAAACATAACAATGGCCAGATGCAACGAGTCTGTATGCCACAAAATGGCAAGGATTAATGACAAAATGGCGTCATTCGTTTTTGTTGCTTGCCATTTGTACGTTATACGTTATGCCTGCTTGCTTTGTTGCGGCCAGGCCCAAAAATAAAACGTAACTTTGTTGCATTTGGTAGAGTTGTTCTGGCCCCGAAAGACAATGCAACTGAAAATGGCCAAATTTAACGCAAACATGCCGCATGTGGCAGTACCCCTGTGTGTGTGTGTGTGTGTGTGTCTATCTGTTAGTGCCTCAAAGTGTCATTTGTTACGTTATTTCCGGTCTGGCGCGCGTTGGTTTAAAAATAATACCATGCGCTTGGCCATGTTACTTGCCCAACAAGCCAAAAAAAGTAGCAAAAAGCCATAAACAAATAAGTTAACTTTGGATGTCTAGGTTGACATTGCCTTGCGGGGCTGCAAAACGGATTATTGGAAAATGCAAACTTTTGACAGTTTGGTTTTTGCTTGGTTTGCAGCAAAATAAATAGTTTTCGGTGCTCTGATTAATCTTATTTTCACAAGTTTTTTTCGATTTTGCTAATGACAGATGTAGTAAGCCACAGAAAGGGATCCCTTTAGCGTTTGGAATGCATTTCTAAGTCATAAGTAAAATCAATTCAGCCAATTCACAAAAAAAACTTTCTTGTTAGTATCACAAATGACTCAAATTTGACATAATATTATATTCCCTTTGCTGTCGTTATCTTTGAGGTGCCATTTCACAGTCTTCTTCTAAAAGATATTAATGAGATTAGCTACATTTAACTTGTGAAAACCATTGATTGAGTTGAAAGTCAAGTCTTTAGAACTTTTGCCATTTTCTCTTTCTTTCTCTTTTTTTTGCCTACAATTGAGTCGCTCTAACAGAGACAGCAACACAAGCAACCTCACACGTACGCTGTTCGAAAATGTTCTCTTTTCAACAAAAACTTTGAGTTTTTCAATGGTCCAGGATACTTTCAGGCTCTTTGGGCTTATGTTTTTAAACTGGCCCCTCTTATTACACGAATTTGAATTCCTTAAATATTAAAGAATTTTTCTTGAATTAATATATATTTTCTTACGAATTTTCTCAAATTGAGGAAATAATTCGTAAAACTTCTAATTTAAGTTTCGTATCCGGCAACCGTTATGATTTTTCTGGTATGATTTTAAAAATATGGCAATTTTAAAAAATTCTAGATTTCACCAGTTGCGAAGTCAACAAGACGCATATTACTCGGCAATCTGTGTCTCAATCACAATTGTAGTTTAAATTTAAAGTTATCCCACAGAGAAGTTTTTGGTTTAATGACTCGATTGTGGCTGAAAGGTCTTCGAAAAGTCATCTTTTTTACTAAGGAAATTAAATCCGAAGCTAAAAGGGTTCATACTATGTTGCGAACATTTCGAAACTGATTCGAGCGAAATCAGCAGGAAAATATCGACTTTATTAGGGATGATCGAAAAGAAGCCATGATAAAGAAAAGCGTTTAGAAAGATACCGCTGTGTAATCCATGCAGCAATGAAAAGGAGGTGGCGCATTGTGCAGTTCCGTTATTCGCAAAAACATTTTTTTCGGTTTACTTTGTATTGTGTGTTCACACGTTGTAAATGTTCTGTTCATACTAAACACAATGCGAGTTGATCTTGTGACGTATATGCGCAAAGAGAACAAATAGTTGCACACGGGAATGTGCCCATCTTTAGTTTCATTAGTTTATGTGTTTAAACTCTGTTTCCGCTATCGTACAAGCCCAGGCGCTAAACTTTTTTCAATCCTTCACTCAACGTTGAACGTGTTGCAGTAATGGCAAAATTGTATTAATTGAACTAGTTCCAATGCTTAGATCACCTTTTTCGAGTAGTAATTCCTAGTGGTGTAAAAAATACATCGATGCATCGAAAACATCGATGGTTGGCCTGTCATTTTCCGATGTTCTCGGCAAAACATCGATGTTTTTAAAACCATCGAACATTTGACCATCTCTTAAGCCAACCTACTATAATTCAAGATCATGCCAAAGTAAGTAACTTATTCGCAGTTTTACAAATAAGGTTTGCAGAATTGATTGTGTCATCTCAAAGTTTATTCAAAAGCCAAACTCTCAGCGAAATAGACTGCTAAGGGATCGGTAATTAGAACTTGTATGTTGACATAATTTAGTCGTAGATCTATTGGTCCTACATAGTTTCACACGAAGTTTCTTCTATAATAAGAAACAGAAAACCATCGATGCAACAATGTTTTTAGTTCGATGCATGGACCTACATCGATGTCCATGATCGATGGACTCTGCGATGGTAAACATCGATGTTTTGGTCTGGATTTACATCACTAGTAATTCCTCATTCCGGAACTACTCAAAAAAACGCAACTTAACTTTTGTAAAAATAAGGGCAAAGCTAGCCAGAACTCAACTGGGTTTGGGATAGTCATTAGAGTTCTTGAATGTTAAAATTACTCCTTTGCTGCCTAATCGCTACTGACGCGTTTTTGATGCTTGATCCAGCAATCTTTCGAATTTCGAACAAGGAAATACTGAAAGTATCATAAAATTTTTAAGATCTGCAAGTCTTTAATTTTTACGCTAGAAACACCAAATGGTGATTTGGCTTCCTTGTTAGTTCCGAAAATCTTAAATCCAATAAACGAAACGCAGGCCTAATGCGTTACAAGCCCTTTGGCCAAATGATGTTACTATTCACAACAACTATAGAGCATAAAACGAGCCAATTAGGGACATTTCGAAAAGGGCACAAAATTGCTAATTGAATTTTAAAGCGTTAAAAGCTTAAAGATACTTAGTGAATACAAAAAATATCCAAAAGCTTTTAGATAACAGCATACAATTTTCCAGTAATTGAAAAACTTTTCCACATACAAATTTGAAGGTCAGCCTGATGCACATATACTATGTATGTACGTGTGTATATGTGTGTAGCTGTGTTGCCTTGGGCCAGCTTTGAAGCTTCCCGCAGAAGCATTGATTGGTCTCAATCACATCTGAAAATGCACATAAAAACCTAGGATACACGACAGCCACAGACCATTTGACAAATCCTTTTTGTTGGCAAGTGTATGTTTGTGTGTGTGTGTGTAAGTGTACACACGTACACACAAGTCACACCAGCTGAAACCATTAGCTATAGAAACGTGACGGCATACATAAAGGCAGGACCTTCGACCAGGTAGGCTGACTTATAGGAAGAGCTTTGGTTAGGGCAAAATTTCGCAGGTGTCACGTTTTATTTTTAGCACTACGAAACATGGGAACGCACAGTGTGTCAAATGCTTGGTATAAGGCTATAAGAGTGAGTTGCAGTTGATTTTTACAGAGAAAGACAGCCAACACTTGTTTAATTATTAATATCGACAATCAAAGTTAATTATTTATGGGCTTCTGTATACACAGTGAGTGCGTCGAAGTATTTGTGTGAAAATTAAAGGCAACCGAGGCTTTTTCTGTTTGTTTGTTTGTTTAGCCTTGCGTGCAATTAACAAGGATACGGCACACGTAGTCAACATGACAAACACATTAGTCAATGCCAAAAACAAGCTAAACAAATGACAAAACAAAAAAAAATGTAATTGCAACACGAATAACAACTAAAATAAGTACTGAAAAGCTTTTTCCTTTACCAAATGTGGAAGAAAATGCAGGAAAAACGACTGCTTGTTGTAATTTTCGCGCCAAGTTGTAGACAAGTGCGGTTATTTGGTAGTTATAGGTTGTTTGATATAAGGGATATGGTCACAATTTTGCAGGATATGCTTTGTATATGTATCTTTTTTATGACACGTTTGATTTGCACTTGGATTAAACACAGCTTTATACACGAGTTTTGCACAATTCAACTTTTAAAATGGAAAACAGATTTTGTGCGTTTTCGTCAACGGCAATAGAGTAAAACAAGTGATTAAAATAAGTATTTTACTGCGCAGCACAAACGCGAAAAAAATGCGTCCATTAAGCAGCAAGGATAAACTCTTTCTGTTAAAAGTCAGAGACTGGCAGCTGATGTAAGGCGCTTTGGCGCTCCCGAAAGCTCAACAAGCTCTGCCGCGCTCTCTTTAACGCGCTCTCCATTAATATCCTGTGTCAGAATTTGTACAGTGAAATTCCATGGGAAGCTGTTTGGGTGTGAGTGCTAAGAGAGTCCAGAGAGCGAGAGAGCGCGAGAGCGCGAGAGAGAGTGACATAAAGAGAGCGCGCGGCGTCTGTTCCAAAGACAACCACCATACACCCCACTCTGTGAACAGCATCCGCGCACTAATATAAACAACGATTTTGTTGTTGAAATATATAGCGCCATACTAGATAAACAACAAAGCCAGCTACAAGGGGTGCATGAAACTCCTTTGTATGTATGTATGTATGTCGGTTGGTTTTTCGTGGCTAAGCTGTGCGCTTACAGTTTGGGGCATATCGATGTTTAGACATGTTTTGTAACACTTAGAAAAACTGATCATAGCTTAGCATTTGTTCTCGTCTTATGGAACACCAATTCTTTGTGTCTAAGTTGTAAAAGTCGCTGAAGCATGGGTGATGAAGCGGTCTGATGAAAATGCACTTGGAGTGTTTGAGCGGAAACTGACAACGACTACCTGAAACGATTAAACGATGAACTCTATGAGCTCTACGACGACACTGACATAGTCAGGCGCATTAAGATCCAGCGGCTGCACTGGCCAGTTCATGTTGTGCGTATTGATGATAAAGCTTCTGCGAAAATGGTCTACAATGCGACGGTCGAAAGGAGGCGACGAAAGGGCAGACCATGCCTCCGCCGGAAGGTACAGGTAGTAAGCACAATAGCTACCTTTGGTATCACCAATTGGACCAAGCACCGCAAAACAGAGACGCTTGGAGTAGATATTTGCATGAGGCCGTAACCCGTTAACGGGTTGTTATGGCCAGTTAAAAAGAATAAGTTGTAAAGGGTAATAGAAATTTCTGTTCCTTTAATTGGACTCAATGGCGTTGAGTCTATGAAAAGTACTATAGGTGTGAAACTGGATATTTCCTTATTGATCGGCAAGATTTCGATGGAGCAAGGATAATTATGGTGTTCAATGCTTTACACTTTCCACTCTTTCAATCTTTTTGTATCTTCAATGTTTGTTGTTGCATCTAAGCCACCGTTTTAATTACCACCATCGCCCTTCTGACCGCATTGGGGTCAAAGACCAAATAGGCTTGTGCATTGGCGTCTGGAGCAGCGGTTCTGATCAGATCGGGCTTAAAACATTATACTTTTAGGATGATTAAATGGAATTGCGTTCAGTGTGCGGCTCCGAAGTGATTGCGGAGAATTTGTCTTGGCGGCTGTTTACTGCCACCTAGTTTTGGCTGGGATGTTGATGACTTTGTCTCTTCAGCGAGCTTGGGCTCAAATTCCTGATTGCTGGAGACTGGAATGCTCTGCATAGGCTGTGGGGTGCGAGGCGTGCTACTCCAAGAGGCACGACGCTTGCAAATTACATAGCAAGCTCTAACTTGCTCGCTATCCGTTTAGTAATATGACACCCTCAGCCTTGGATTTTGCAGTTTTTTCCCGGTATTCGGTCTGATTGCCTTGGCATTTGTGAAAAACTTGAGATGAACCCCGATCACATTCCTTTCATTGTTGACTTCAACGTGGCTGCTCATACCACTGCAAATAAATTTCGTCTTCTTCCTCGTCGGGCGGGCATTTTGAGGTTTCAGCATAGGTTGGAGCATTTGACTTTCTTCAATATATTTGAGAGAATATTTCTATTTTGCTTACAAGTCAATAGTTGTGCATACGTGGTGTTATGGCTTGCCAATTTGGGGAGTTGCGGCCGCTTCCAACATCGCTACTATGCATGTGATGCAAAACCGGGCTCTTAGGTGCATTACTGGGGCGCCGTGGTATGTGCGTAACTTCGCGATTCATCGTGATCGGTATAACGACCGTCTGTATGCCTACCTGAACCCGTTGGCAGGAACATTGGCCACAAATACATGCAGAAGGAGGATGAGGCGAATCCATCCTAGTGACATTTGAAGGAGGCGTCGTTAGTTTCTTCAGTGTCCGTGTTTTTTTTGTTGTTGTTTAATTAAGGAAAAATTTGCGTAAAAATGCTGATTGTATTGTCCTAAACGTAATCCCTCCTGTCATATTCTTCTCATTTGTAATAAAAATGTTTTATAATCGTTAAGTCGATTGATTAATGTTTTAAATTTAATTTTATATAAAAATATAAAAAACTACCATTAACCTAGCAGAAGAGCCATTATGAAAATCAATTCCAAAAATATACATTTTTTATATGCAAAAGCAAGTCAGCTGCATGCACTTTAGACGTTATTTTAAATTTAGTGACAACCTTTAGTTTACATTTATTTTCTACAAAATGCTTTTTTTTAACCTTCATCATGGTTCATAAATATGTATTACTATTAAATATACCTTACCGTTAGGAAAAAAGGGAACCTAACGAGGAACCTACTAAGGCTATGACAAAAAAAATTTGGTTTAATTAACTAAAAGCTTTGCCAAAAACTAAATTTAATAAGTATTAACTTTTTTTGAAATCGATATAAATAACAAAAAATCGTAAAAGAATCCGGGTACGAACATCGAGGTCTTAAAAATACTTTGGTACAATAGATGTCATCATATATACTTAAAAAAAAGCAGCCTAGGTTCTACAAGTGTCACTTCAAATGACAATTCTTTTACAAGAAAGAAAAGAAAAATGTCTTCTTGGTTTTAAATAGGCTGCTCAAAAGTTTTCGTTTCCTTATGACACCAAAGGCTCTTCACATTCCGTGTCCGCTCAAACCTTGGGCTCCCAGTTTGGAAATCTAAATAGTGAACTGGGAAAAACCATTTTGGTGTCTTTGTGATAAGCAGCTACCACCATATGAGAGGCATTTGATGCCGTTTGAACTAACGACAGGTAAGCTTCCCAAAAGTTCGAATTACGCTAAATGATCAAATCACATATTTTTAGTCGAAAAAATGAAGATTTGCATAATGAATGTTAAATGAAGTTCCTTTTTGGCACGTTACATTTGTTGTTGTTATTGAAATTACAGTTTTATATGAAGAACAAAAATGGAACGATAAATACAATTTGAACTTATACATAAATTTATAAATTGAGTAATTAGAGTCACAAAAATTAAACGATACATACACTAATTCTTAATTATAAATTGCGTTTAAGTTTTATGAACGTTTTAAATCAATCATTTCATTGCCTTCCATATCCTGATTCTTTGGCGTATCATCGGGATCCAGCAATTCACCGTCAAAGCTGCGGGCAAGATATATCAAAGTTAAAATAAAACAATAATTGTCTAAATTACACTTACAATAATTTGAGCTCGTCAATTCTACACTCAAGTTCTTCGGCACACTTGATATAGAGCAATTTAAAGCAATCGGTTTTCTTCATGGGTAGTATAAGTGGTCTCTTCCATTTAAAGCCCTGTATTTTCAACTGGAAACTTTTCGGCTTGCGCATTAAACTATTGTGATCCTGCTCTGGTTTTTTCTCATCATAAAAGTCCATATTAGTTTTCAAAGCACGCCCACCTGTGTTACACAAAAATTGAGATTTATGTACTTTGTAAATAATAAATATCGTTATATACGCACTTAGTATGTGGTAAATTTTTAAACCAATATCATGGGGCGTCTCATAACCTTTGATGAAGTGAGTATCCAGATTAACAGAAATATCCGACAAAGGCTCATTATTGCGTTCCGATATTTGATTGAACAAATGCTTAAATTTTTGATGTTTCCTTAGTTTATAGATTTGAATTTCACCACCCCAATTTAAATTAACAATAACTTCTGGATTATCAAAATCAAACGATTTTTCGCTAGGTTTTACAGTCGGCATCCCAACTTTTTCCTCTTCATCTTCATCAGAGTCCAAGTTGATCTGAAAAGATTGCTATTAGTTGAAGGGCTTGCATAACTACGCCAAGCTTGACTTATAAAACTTACGAATCCCTCAACGCGTGGTACTACAGCTGAAACTAAATCTATGGTATCCACCACAGCTGCACGTGCAGCCACTTCTGCAGCATGTTGGCGCCTTGTAAGATTTGCTAATCGTCTTATTACGTTAAAATTGTAGCTACCACCAGGTGGTGGCGGCGGTGTTGCCAAAAGACTATCTGCAATTGCTTGTGCTGCCCCTGTAGCTTTGCGCCCACGCTTGGGCGCTGATGATTGGGGCTGTGGTGGCGGGCATGTTGCGGCAACATTATCTTCAACTGCTTGCGTTGCATTTGCAGCTTTGCGACCACGCTTACGCGCTGGTGCTTGGGTCTGTGGTGCTTGTGTTGCACTAGCAGCTTTGCGACCACGCGGGCGCGCTGACGTCTTGGGCTTAGGTGGCGCAGGTTCTACCACAACATTAGTTTCAACGGGATTACGCTTTCCAATCGAAGCTCGCGTGCGTCTAGACACTGGCATTTCGAGCTCAAGTTTTTGTTCATAGTCGTGCAACATTTGCGAAATGGGTGATAAAACTGGACGCGACGATGTTGTCTCAATGCTGTCAAAATCTGGAGTTGATTCTCGAGAAGTTTCAGTCGATTCCCCTGCCTTTTTCTTTTTGCGACCTTTTTGGATCTTCGGCTGCTTGGTTTTCTTAGGTGCCTTTGGGGCTCGTTTTTTGGTTGGCTTGCCTCCATGAATAAAATCATATTCATCTTCGCTCGCTATAGGACCTTTATCGACAGTTGTTAATCTTGTAGGAGGAACTGCAAGGATAATAAGCTATTAATAGTCTGTTTGATTTTCTTAGCCCGTTGACAAACATGTTATAGCAAAAATACCACAAATGGCTACAACCTATATGTAATTATATCTATGGAATTTTGTAAGATTAATTGATAATTCGAATGCGTAGGAAAAAGCCGATTTTCGGACGCAAAAAACGCGAGCAGGAAAAGGATGAGCGAGTGGAGATCGAGATGTGCAGAAGCAGGAATGACGTTAGGAAGTTCTTCCAAAAAGTAAATCGTCTGGATGAAGGATTTAGTACCGGAGCGTCTTCCTGTAGAGATGCAGAGGGATATCTGGTAGTGGATGCACAGGGTGCACTGAGCTTATGGAGGGAACACTTCTCTGGCTTGCTATCTGGCGACGATGAAGATAGTGCCGCCCCGGAGTTAGCGACACCCCCAATTATAGATGACGGCGTGAATATACCGCCGCCTAGCTATGACGAAGTCAGGGTCGCAATCAAGCGGCTCAAGAACAAAAAGCAAAGCTGGCGGAGATATCCTGCCTGCTGAGCTGTTCAAGGCTGGAGGCAATGAGCTGAAAATGTGCATGCAGCTCTTTTGCAAAATATGGCTGGAAGAGAGCATGCCCGATAATTGGGACCTAGGTGTCCTCTGCCCTGTTCTCAAGAAGGGTGACCCTACGGTGTGCGCCAACTACCGTGGTATCAGCCTTCTTTCTATTGCATATAAGGCCCTATCGAGCGTACTGTGTGAAAGGCTAAAACCGTTTGCGAATGAACTGATCGAACCTTATTAGTGTGGCTTTAGGCCTGGTAAGTCCACCATAGACCAGATATTCACCCTACGCCAAATCCTGGAAAAGACCCACGATAAACAAGACGACACCCATCATTTCTTTGTTGATTATAAAGCAGCATTTGATAGCCCGTTGAGGGATGCCGCACTGTCTGAGTTTGGTATCACTGCAAAGATGGTACGACTATGCAGAATGACACTCTACACGAAGCTCATCCTTCCCGTTTTACTGTATGGCACTGAAGCATGGGTGATGACGCGGTCTGATGAAAATGCACTTGGAGTGCTTGAGCGAAAAGTACTCCGTAAGATTTTTGGCCCTATACGCGTTGACAACGACTACCGCATACGATTAAACGATGAACTCTATGAGCTCTACGACGACACTGACATAGTCAGGCGAATTAAGATCCAGCAACTGCGCTGGCTAGATCATGTTGTGCGTATGGATGGAATAGCTCCTGCGAGAATGGTTTACAATGTGACGGCCGAAGAGATGCGACGAAAGGGACCATGTCTCCGCTGGAAGGACCAGGTTGTGAGCACACTAGCTACCTTTGGTATCACCAATTGGACCAGGTAGTGAGCACACTAGCTACCTTTGGTATCACCAATTGGACCAAGCACGCGCAAAACAGAGACGCCTGGAGGATATATTTGCATGAGACCGTAACCCGGTAACGGGTTGTTATGGCCAGTTAAGAAGAAGAAGAAAAGAGCCGTATCTTTTGGAGTAATTTGATTGTCTCTTTAACTTATGGTCTGTTATGGTATGAGTTGTTCATACGAACATGATAGCCCGGGTACCTACATATGTGTACATGGACCAAAACTTACCTAAATATGTTAGGTGTTGCCGCGATGCTTTAAATATATCACAATCGTCATCCGAATCGTCGAAGTCACTTTTGTTATTGATAGTTTTAATCTGAGCTTGAGGCAGAGCTGTAATTGTAAATGTAGAACATACAGAACTTAAAATCGTAAATAAACTTATAGGATGTTTAGCAAACTGACATAGATTCCTTAGCCAAACAATACTTTATCCGTTGCAAACTTGTTGACAAACTTACAATACTCATGAGTAAAACAAAGAATTTCATGGTAAACTCACTTTGGCATTCCCGGGATGCTTTAAATATGTCGCAATCATCGTCGGAATCCTCAACGCATTTTGTGTTATTGTTATTGGTATTAAGGTCCTGGGGCCCGCCTGTTGAAGTACTTGTTAGAAACGATAGTAAAACTAATATTTTAGATAGCTTACCCAAAAGTCGCGATGTTCTTAGTATATTTAAATCGTCTTCGTCAGACATGATAAAAGCAATGGCTTGAACTTAAACTAAACTTCCTATTTAAAATAAAAGTATAATACCGCCAAAATAATGAGTAGGACGCTGAAACTAATATACAATTTTTTAGCACTATCGAAAAGTGTTATCGGTCGCATAGTGTCGATTGGGTGAACGATTTGACAGCTGTTCGATAGCCAGTGTTGTAAAACGTGCGTCTTTTGTTAAAAGCAATTATCATTTCCATCAGCCAGCAGACGCAAGATATTTTAATTTTGCGGAAAAATGTAATTGAATGTATAAATATTTATGTAAATTGCATAAAATGTAAAGTACCTGCAGAGAATATTATTAGACATCAAATCTAGTTCTCCTAACTAGGAGACCTGGTGTTTTCTTTGTGAATGTGATTTGTGATAAAAAAAAAATAAAAAAACAAACGTGATTATTTTATGCAACCAAGTTGTTCACAAGCAACGGAAATAAATTACTAAAAATTATTTAACTAAACAGCAATAAACCTACTAATAAAAGTGAGCATAAATTGTAATGTCGTCTACTAACAATTTGGTAGACGTTGTGCGTCATTATCAGCGCAGCATTGAGCGACACAGCGAGGATGAGACACGCGTAAGTTTTTTTCCTTTTCCGATGTACATATTTCTATATGCTTGTGCTTTTTGTGCAGCAAATTTAAGGGTATCTACTACACAACGTGCGAAAGTGTGAATTATTAACTTTTGCCAAAGAAATATTTTCATAAATAAGTTAAAAGTTGGTGACGCGTTGTGTTTTTTTCCCATCTTTCCCCCTGTTGTTTGTTGTTGTGCATTGACCTTTTTCTCTCGCAGCAGCAGCTAAGCAAATATGGGAGAGAGCACATTTTGTGCATTTCGAAGAGAGAAGAAAACACCTGCCACTAAGCCTAATCCATAGCCGGCTCAGCAGCCGAATTTCCCTGGTTAAATATGTATATTTTTCTAACGAAAACGCATTTTCAGCTGCTACACTGCATCACAAAACTTTTTAATCTGCCCATCAAATTCGAGCATCTACAGGAGACCGGCATTGGCAAAACAGTAAATGCACTGCGCAAATTTAGTGGTGAAGTTGGCGTTGCAGCCAGAACTCTAGTCACAAAATGGAAAGCTATGGTAGCTGCTGAGGAAGAGGAGCCCAAGGAGTTGCCCAACATAGCACCAAATAATAATGAAGAGGACTCTAATAGATCCAGCGGCAGACGTTCAAGCGACGAGGAGGAGCAGGATCAGGAGAACAAAGGCAGTAATTCCTCAAGCGGTGAGGAGGCAAACTTTAAGCGCAAGTCAAAGGAACAAGAGCGCAGCGGACACAAGAGTCGAAGCGGAAGTAGCCACAATAATCATCACTCCTCACACAGCAGCAGTAGCAAAAGTCACTCCAAAACAAAATCGGACAGCGATAGAAAGCACAAAAAAAGTAAGCATGACAAAATCAAGGATAACGGCAAGCATCACGAGCAGCGCAAGGAGCATAGAAGCAATGGCATTAAGGAATCCTCTGGCATCACAACATCCCTAAAGCCTAGCAGCCATGAAGATAGTAGCAGCAGCAAGCATCGACAACGCAGCAAAGATGCTGCCAAAACAAGTTCCAGCAAATTGGATGCACACAAAAGCGATTCAAGCAAAGCGCGCAGCAGCTCCACGCAGGACAAGAGTAAAGAGGTGAATCATTGATGGCTTTTTTTTTATCTATGTTTTCACTGATCTACTTAACTCCATTGGCAGACTAAATCCCATAGCGAACATAAATCATCGAAGGATCAAGCAGACAAACACAAATCCTCATCTAGCTCAAAGTCGTCCAAGCGATCACGAAGCAGCGAGCGTAATGTTGAGGAACCACCTAAGCCTAAGATACCAAAAACTCAAACAAAGGCGGATGCAGTTAGTAATGAAAATGCCGTGGATGAATTTGATTCAACAATGGGCGCCAATTTTGATGATGTCCTGGGCATGCTTAATATGCCGATGAGCAGCAAAAAAAATTGTAGCACTAAAATAAAATCGCCCATGAAGGCAGTAATTTCAAGTTCCCGTATTTCCGGTACAAGCACATTGAAACGTAGAATCGTATCATCGGAAGCGGAAACACATACCAGCACTAAACTTATTACTACAAGGGTAAGTTAGGAGGGTGAGTTGGGTGCTAAGAATAGAGTTTGACACCGACGAATAAGTCGATAAATTTTATAGCACCAACCTTTTTTTGGTGCAATCTTTATGCATACAAATGCGATAGAAGTAATTTGTGAGAGGATAGAACTGGTTAAACGAAGGAGTAATCTTTGCAGAGCTCTTTAGGGATACAGAATATGTAGACAATTTGTTTGTGTTATTCCTTTAGTGGCTCATACAGCCAAAATCCTTTAACCGTATATGATGATAGTAAATGCTTTGTCACGCCTCCAATAACTTAATTCTAATTATTATGTTTTATTAGAAACCGGAACTATTGGCTCCCACAGCCAAGTTGGAACCACTGGATCCTAGCATTGCTTTGGAATTACCAACCATATCGAACAACTACAAGCCTATGCCATTAAATCAGACAGTTATGGATGTAGTATTTAATCAATCGAGTGGCAATCACTCATACAAGCCATCACTATCGCGTAATTTCAATGAGTCTGAAGCTTTGGCTGCCGGCATTTCTTCCAAAACAATGCGGTTAGTTTGTCTTAGTTTTATAAAGACACCCGCATCAAAATGTAATGAAATGTATTTGCAGTACCAAGATCTACTCAGGTGTCAAGACTGGACAAATACTACAGGTACCATCACTATTTGATCTATGCACACGTGTGCTGCAAAAGAATATCGATGGTAGGTTTTGAATTTCATTATTCTAGTTTTTCGTTTAATTAATTTTGATATTCTAATGACAGCTCTTGAATACACTGGCGGGGTACCCTTTGAAGTGCTGCGGCCTGTTTTGGAACGTGCCACACCACAGCAGCTGCTTAACTTTGAGGAATACAATCCTTATTTAATGGACGACAGCGAAGTGCTCTGGCAGCTGCATGTGCAACGGCATTGTCGTAGTCAACAGCGCGAGGAGATGGAAACGTGGCGTGAAATGTTTTTGGTAAGTGTTTTGCAATAAGCAGAACTGAGCGACCGTTGGCACTCGTGCAGCTCTTCCTAAAGTGCCATGTTCGCTAGAGAATGTGCAAAGACAGTTGGGAAACAATGAGTAGATGGGAGAGACTTAAAGCATTTAGAGTTGGTTTCTTCGACGGAACCCTACATAAACTAAAGTTAGTTATACCAGTTAAGTTGAACCATTCACAAGGTAGAATTCTTTGCAGCCTGACACTCACTGCAGAAACCTATTATACTCTTGGATCCAGCCCGCCGCATTTCATATTGAAAACTATCGGAAAAATGTAGATTGACATATTTTACCTATTCCACACGAGTATGCAGTGCAACTCCTGTATCGCTCGATTCCGTCGTAAACAGTTCAGACGAAAAATTCTAGTTGTATAAACAAATTTTGAAAAGTTTGAATAATTTGAAGTTATGAGGAAAGTTTTTGTTTTCTGGTGAGTTAAGTAATCATGTGTGCTCCAAATATGTAAATGCCTCTACAGATTTATATCGCTTCGTTAAGGGATATGGAAAAGTGATTTGCAGGGCTGGGAGTTCGGTTGGGTTGTTTTGACAAAAGGCCAATATCGTTTTGGTTATTGGGATCACATTCTTCTTCTTCTTAATTGGCCATAACAACCCTTTATCGGATTACGGACTGATGTAAATACATTCTTTCATTGGAATTGTGCTTTTACGTGGTGGGTCCCAAACCCCCTAGGGCCTACTGGTCTCGAAAGAACCCAGTGTCATTGTTAGTCGTCTCATACGACAAGCTTTGACCTGCTGAGGTGGTATTCTCTAAACCGCTCACCACACGGGGGATTAGGATCACATTAGCTCTAGATTATACATTAACAAATCAGTATATCAAAAAGAAGTCGAACTTTGTTGATTTTTACAGGAGGATTCTGTAATTGATAAGTAAATGGCATTTATAGTGCGCATGTAAAAAGGCGATCATATTTCAACATTATGATTTGCTGTCCTTAACTTATTATTTCTGCAAAAGGAGTTTATGGTCTACCCTGGTTCTCCTTGTTGCATAACGAGTTTTTGCGTCCTGCACTGAAGGATGTTGGCAAAGCTTTGCCTAAAAAGCTTAAAGGCAATAACTACTCAAATAGACTATTTACAATTATTCCAAACTGAATTTCTATACGGTGTACTTAATCACTCAATATGTGCAGTGTCCTCTAGTTGTATGCCCTTTTTTCGCCTAAAACTAACAGATTTCACATTTTGTGTCTACAGCGCTGCCAAGAGGAAAAGGAACGCAAACTATCAATACTTGCCGAAAGCATTAAAGCATCACAAAAGATAAGTGAGGCGCCCGTACGTAAAACTCAGATGGCATTTGTGGACTCCTTGGTGAAGCCACCACGCAGCATACAACGCAAACAGGAACAGTATGGCACCAAGGGCAAACTCATAGCCACGCCCGCTGCACGTGTGGCAGCACTCTCAAGTGTTACACCGAATGCGGCAAAGGTGGGAGATGCGCGCTTGCGTGTGCTTGGCGCCGCACGAGATACTGCGCAAGTCGGTATGTAACAATATAAAGTTTTCGGCTTAATTAGCTCACTAATAAAGGTATATCTTTTACAGCTGCTGGCCCAGTGCGACCCAAGAAAGCACCATTGATGATGAAAACACTACAATTTATGCGCGGACGCCATAAGCGTTAGTTATTACCAATAGTTTGGTAGAAGAATCGTTTATGTATAGGCACGGAAACTCTTGAGAATTATTCCTATATACTCGTTTACTGTTTTTAACGTGCATATGCTAACATGTTGTTTATCAACATAATTTATTTATTAATTACTGCAAATTCGCATTAAAAAAAATGCAAACTTTTTCGAATACTGTTTGCCGGCTTTTTTGTATCAATGTTAGGTAATAAATTTAGGAACTTTTTCAAATTTTTGTCTTGCAATAATTAAAACAGATAAACTTACAATTAAACAATTTTTTAGTTATATCGAATGAGTTTTGTGTTTTATGGCGTTATATACTATGTTTTGTGCCAGGGAGCTGTGCGTATATGTGAAAAATCAATTGTATATAATTATAAGCAGCATATGTATGCAAATAAAATTGTATAATACTGTCATTGGGGGAATATGCAAAACATATTATTTATTCCAAAGCGTTTTTCCAAAACTTGTTAGCCTGGAATAGCAGAAAACCTCTTAAAAACAATTACTTAATTATACTATATTGTACATACTTTGTCTAGCATGTTAAATTCTTGCGATAGAGTATTATCCTAATATGCAAAAAAAAAAAAAAAAAAGAAAGCCAAACAAGTTGCTCCACATAGTAGTAACAGTTATATTATACACACTTATTACAAATAAATTATTTATAAACAAAAACGATAATTTAGTTGTAATCTCTCACAGACATGTGCCTAAGTGCCTATGCAATAGAGCATTTTACTGCGTCCATAGAATACGTCAACCAAACGCTGACAGGAACTATTCAATGCCAAAATACGATTTGTTGCGGCTGATGATGAGGAGGCGGAGTTGCTGTCGCTACAAGAACACCATAAAATCAAAGCAGCAGTTCTGCAGTTTTTTTGTCTAGTGGCTTACCTCATGGATGTCAGTTTCTTGATGTCCCATAAGCGCAAGCTGCCATCGCTGCAAGTTGTGGCCAAATGCTGATTATATTCGCTCCAAGCCAAGCTGCTGACACTAGCGCTGTGATCCTTCAGCTCGCTTAGCTGTGTGCCCGCAGCCAAGTCAAAAATGCGCACCTTAGATTCCTCGCCACCAGCTGCTAACATTTTGCCGTCAGGACTGAATGCTAGCGTGTTAACAGCCTGTCGACAATCCGGAAAGACACGCATTAGCTTGCCGCTGGTTGTGCACCACAGACGCACCGAGTGATCAGCAGAGCCAGTGGCTAAATAGTTGCCATTGGGATGGAATGCAACGCACTGTCAAAATTGAAGAATTCTCATTAGCCAAATCCAGCAATGCTTGACTATAGTCTTTACCTCAACATCCTGTGTATGTCCTACGTATATAATTAACGCATATTCGCGCTCCAATGACCACAAGCGTGCAGTCAAGTCTTTTGATCCTGTCACAACATACTGACCAACTGGACTTTCAGCCATGCACCATATGGGATAATTGTGACTGCGGTAGATTGCGGCACAATGTAAATTGTGTGCCCGCCAGCAGCGCATAGTACAATCCTTGGAAACACTATATATTAAAGGATAGTGCTCTGAGAAACGCACATCGGTGACACCTCTTGTGTGACCACGCAGCGTAATGCCGCCAAATTCGTTGCTGAAAATATTAACAAGTCAATTTAATACATGTCTGAAACGTCATAACACGTAGTGATATACTGAAACTCCTGAAATTGTGGGATTTCCAACACAAATCAGTCCTGCTATCGTTAAGGACTTGATATGTATTGCTGATACAATATAAATTTTCTACTTTTCACGAAAAACCAAGAAGTTGCCCTCATGTACATTCTGCTTATTATGTTCGTATAACAAGTTTTAAAGTTTAGACAACAAAACTAATGGAATTTCTAAGTCACTTCCAATGACCGAAAATCTGAAATAATTGTAAGAGGAATGACAACCCTTTGAGTCCCGATACAAATTTGTCCTCGATTGTGGCACTACCTATTCTTGGTCGTTATTTTCCTAAGCCTAAGATCCTCTGGATTTCTTGGATATCTAAATTTACGAAGGTATAAGAAGTTTGTGCTAAGTACTATGTCTAATGGGACAACTTACAGCAAGTGCGCAATCTGCAACAAATGAGTTGTATGATGTGGGAAATCTCACAATACTTACAAGGAGTTGCTAGCGTATTTGCTACGCAACGCTCTGTCACGTTCCCGACGTTGTTCATCGTTGTATTTGGACTCATCCTCATCACTTTCTGTGTCTTCTTCCTCGCAATTGTTGATTTCCCAGCTACAGTTGGTATGTGGATACCGTCTGTACAAGTTTTTGCCTCTGTAACTCTGCTGATTCAACTGCCACAGTTGCACAGACGAGTTATCAAAGCCAGCTAGCATATGGCACTCACTTTCGTCAATATGTGCTGAAGTGAGTCCACCAGCTTTTTCACTTATCTTTAGAAACCGCGGTAGCTCAATTTGCGCCTTGAGTATTTGTGTTGTATTTGTGCTAAGAGTTTGCAGGGAGTTGTCTATATTTAAGGCAGCCGGTGGCCTAGATTTGTTGGCCTCGCCGCTTTCTTTACTGGCTGGTTCTGTCTTAACGTCTGCTTCCAGTTTGACTGTTGTTTCCTCGGCGGGTCGTTTTTTGTTCTGTTTGTCGCTTGACTTAGATTTGTGGTCAGTGCGGGTGTTGTTTGTTGTATTAGTGGCGCTGCTGCCAATGGCATTACTAAAAACATCTAGTTCACAGCCATCGTCGGCATCGAGCTCATCTGTAATGCCCAATAGCAGATGGTCTTCCGTGAACTGACGCTGCTCGTTGTCGACAATACGCACATGCAACCAAGTGTACAGGATATTCATAATTAAAACATGCCCACGACGCTCAAGATACGCACACAGTTTGTCCACAACCTGGGTTGTTGTGTGTACTTCATATCTAGAGGAGCGAAAGTGTGCCACTGTGGGATCTGCCTCTGCTGTCTCTAGTTTTGTGCAGCCAGACAAGATTTGTACTAATTTCATGAAATAGTCCAGCTCTGCATCGCCGGTGTCTTGTGCCTCACGTGCAAAGCGTATATGACAGACGGTGTCTAGCTGAACATCGTTGGTTACAGAGCAGCCATTTATTTTGGTGGGCAAGGGTGCATCGTATAAATCCACAGGCGCGACTAAGTGTGCATATTTTTTAAGAAAGTCCACAGCGCCCTTGGGTTCACGTGCCTTTAGCAGCTCCAGGTACAAATGGCACAACATGGGCGCAAAAAAACGCTTCATTTCAGCGCGCATAGTTTCTGTTTGTGCCTCAACAAATTGCGAGAAACGCCCAAATTGTTGATCCACCATCTGCTGGTTGTTTGTAATAATCTGTACATTCGAATAGGTAAAACTATTGTCTGCATGCAGATCCGCCTCCATCATTTTGTGCACAGCAAATTGACTTTTGTTTTGTAGCAAAACAAAATCCGACTTTCGGAATTTTTCATTGCCCTGAAAAATAAAATGTGAATCACGCTTTTAATAAATAAACTTGCATACACTAACCACATAGTTCTTTTGTTTTAGCAAGAGTCCTACGGCAGCTCGCAACAAATCGTTCTTGGAGGTTTTTCGTGCCACAGATTTGTTGCCGGTGCTGCTGCTGGAGCTGGTTGTTGTGGCGGCGCTATAAACGGGCGATGCTGCGTGGTTGTTATTATTATTGTTCATAGTTCCGGCGGCAATCTTGCAATTTTTAAAAGCAAATCAAGCACGGCTTGCAACCGAATCCTGATCTCGTCCTGCAATTCAATCAATCTACTGCTACAAACTCAATTGACTAGTGTTGTACAGCGTCAGCTAAGACCATTACTGCTTCAGCGATAGCCATGGCTAGCCAACAATCGATAACTTTCAGGCGCCAGCTGTTGTTTTCCCAGCTGTTCGAAAGTGAGAGTTCATTGTTGTGTTGTCGCTGGCTCACTCGCGATGTAGGCAGTCGTTTTTTTTTTTTGTTTTTGGTAGTTGATATTATTGTCGTGCCAGTTATAGATGTACTGCAACATTACCGGGAACTGCTTTATCAGAAATAACTAAAAATGTCTAACACCACAAAGTTTGTAAGCGAATTCTGCGATATCATAGATTCCTATGGCGGTCGTGATAAGGTGAGCAAACTTTATTTTCTCTTGAAAACTTTATTACTAATTAATTGCTAAAGTGCACATTTTAAACCGCATTTTTAAAAGTGCAGCGTGGCATTTTATCTTGTTTTTTGTAGTTTTTGGTGGGTTTGTTGTAGAACGCCAACAGGTTTTTTGGTATAGTATGCGAACTTCATTATTATACCCTATACCCAAAGCGAATGGGGTATATTAAGTGAGTGACAAAAAATAAACTTTTTCTTATAGGTAAAAATGCGCCTAAAACCTACAAATATACAGCTTACTTTTTCGGGTTACCACTCTCCAGGCCCCAATAGATCTTTACTGTTTACACCCAAATCTTTAACAGTAAAAAGCTGAAACTTTACATATGCGATTTAGCAACTATGTATTTATTTTTCAAAAGTGTGCCAAACTCGAGTTGAAACTGTGGGATTTAAACTATTAGATGTAGTCCAGGGCAAGGCATATCTATTACAAGGTATGAGCCATCCGCCGGCTAAAGGCACAAATTTTTTTGAGTGTCTGACACAGAGAGAAACTATAGCGCAAATAACATGCGTCGACATAAACTCTCTCATTGACGTTTGCAACACAATGAAAAATAGTGCCTTAAACATGAGCGAGCGTCAGCAGATGGCTCATACCTTGTAATACATGTGCCTAGGTCCAGGTTATAGTGTATATCCTAGTCGAGTTGTACTGACTGTAACCGGCTTACTTGTTTTGCCTCATTTAACTATAAACTGGCATTGATATTGAAAACCACCGACACTGAAGCAGAGTCGGAAACGTTTTTGTTAAACCTTGTCTTACTTGTTTCATATTGAATAATGGCAAGCTAATATCTGTACGGTCTTATCAACCAAAATCAGTATCAATAATGCTTCAACACGTTGTGGATCGCAAAAATTTGACTCGCAATCAGATTAAAAAGATTATACGCTATGAAAGAAAGGTACTCTCTTCTCTCTCATTAAGCGTTACTGTTTATTTTAAGTGAACTGTTATTTACGCTGACAACGCTGGCATAGCGTTTCCACTGGGCAAACAACTGTAGCTGGAAACCTTATATGTACCTAAAGTTGTTCCATTAATGGGATATAACCATTACGCATACATATCGACTCTAACGGAGCTTCCAAAAGATCTTAATGACTTTTGCGTGCTATACTAGAAAAAGGTTAATTGTGTATTTACAGTTTTCGTTTATTGATTCGAATCCACAACACAAACTGGCTTTTTTTTCCTGTAAACAAACACAGAAATTCGATGCACATAGTTGGTGCCCGACAGTGGAATACCCTGTCCCAATTTTTCTCAAGAAATTAAAATATCTTTGCATTTATTTGTATGACCGTTGTAAAGGTAATTGTATTCTGGCGGAAAGCTTTTATGATGTAGTTCTAAACTGCTATATGCACTCACGGAGGAAAGTAGTAAAATATCGACGTAATTCGACAAGTTTAATCTGCTTATGGAAAATGCTCATCTTTCAATAAAAATTATTATACGTCCAAGTCTTATAGATCTAGTTGTTCCCACAGACGTGGATCCATCTCTACCGGAGCGAATTTTAAGCATTTTTGCCCATGAAACTTATGGTATGCCACGCCTACTTTTGTCTGTTGCATACATTACAGAAATCCATAATACGCTTTTGTACTGTGTATAAAATATTACTAGCACCAGCTGTTAGCTTAAATAGTAAATATAAACAAACATCTAAAATGCCAACCTTACCGACTTTTTCCAACGTTGACACAAATGCAGTGGAAATCTAACTGGCGATAAAATGCTTTTAATTTTAGCACTTGTGTTTATTTTATCACTGATAATTTTTATCTTCTTACAAAGCAATTGAATAAATTGCAATGCAGTGTAAACAGAAGAAGGTCAGGACTTAATGCGTATACCTTTCGTAATCTGATCCATAAAACCGGATTTTGTGCAACAACACGATATTGTAGATATCTGTTATTCTTTCCGCTGTTGCACCACTTAAAAACAAGGTACAAGAGTACGTGGTTTTAAAAGTTTTTAGTTAAGTTTTTGAGAGAAGATATAATATTCGCTCCCTAGAAATAGGAAGTTAGAACGAACTGAGCTAGTTTCTATAGACGACAACGTCATCTCTCTATCTCTCTTTAACTCGAAATACATATACATATACTGTAGAAAACCTTTGTTGTTCTACTTTGGTAACGTGCATGGGGACTGTTCATAAATGACGTCACCACCGTGGCGAGGACGGGTTTATCAAATTATCACTTTTTGTCACGATAGGGGAGGTGGAGTGTTCCGAAATGGTAACATCTCAATCATGACAAAACTTGCATCAAATTTTAAATTATTGGGACTATTTGTGACAAGGAAGGAAGGAAGGAGGGGGGGGGGGGGGGGGTGTTTGATTAATGAGTTCTTTCCAATAACGGCTTCATTCATTGCAACAAACTATGAATGAACTGCACTGTGACGTCGTCCTAGTACTAAACACCCAAAACTTTCGCTATTGGACCGATTTCGATGAATGGCATCATTCGAAACGTATTCTGTTGTTGAAGTGCAGAAAATCAATGAAAATTAGAAATTGTGAGACAGGCAGTAGGTATTCCGACATGGGAATACCCTTTTATCCCCAAAAACAGTAAAGTCTGCATAAGGTAAAGTAGGAATTACGCCTACGACCACCTATCTACCTAAACATTTTTGAACCGACAAAGTTGAAATTGAAAACATATATCGAAAAGATAAATATAAATGTCTGTGACACAGTTTAAATCAATATGTATTGACAAAAAAAGTCAACAAAGTTTTGATGATTAGCCTCACGAGTCTTCACATCAATGCTGGTGACTTTATTAGCATCAGAGCTGTCTTTTATATATATTGGAAATGATCAATTCTCTGGATCAAATGTGAAATTTGCTTTGTAAAGTTTGGAATTTTTACACGTGGAGTTGTCTTTTACAACCGGGTGCTGCGACCCAAACCCCAGCAGAGGTTTAGATAGGCCTCGATCCATACCATGGAAGAAGTCATGACCAAACAGAAATGTTTTCAATATGGCACCTGCGGAAATAATTTTCGTAGCAACGTTGTTGGCGATGTCAATCCTGTGCTTGGCACCGTGAGATAGAGCCCATATGGCAGGTGCTCACGGTAAACACCAGTGACTTAATGTACTTATGGGTCTTCGAAGACGAGCCCAATCCAAGAAAAGTTTTTCGCGGACAAAACAATTCAAATTAAATGGTCGCCTATTGCTTCTTCTTAACAACCTGACAAGTAGCAACCATACGAGTAGAGAAACGAAGACGGTCAAGTCTAAATGACAACACCATTTGTTTGTCAAAAGTTTTCGGAGAATTAAGGAAAACCAACCGACAAAAACTGATCATGCTTCATTGGAACAATGCTAGCTCACATACATAAGCTTACTCGAGAGGCTTTTTGAGCAACAAAAACGTCGAATGGATTATCTGGTGTTTAGTGGATTATTAGGTGGAATCAACGTTTTTCGACCTCTGAAGAAGCGGTTGATGCGTTCAAAACATATGTTCTGGTGATACCTCATTTCGTATTGGCAAAAGTGTTCCGCAAATTGGTTCAAGCCAATGCAAAAGTATAACGAAAGAAAACTTACTTATAAACAAGAATTTAATACAAGCATGCCTTGTGTTTTCAATGTATGAAAATAATATGAAAATATTTTCAAACTTACAACATACTTCATAACCACTTCCACATTCGACTCGGGAACAACACTCTCAAATCCTACACTCAACATAAAAAACAGTTTAACTAAGATAATTAACAAAGTATTTGAGGAAAATTTTTTTTTTTACAAAATTTTATTCGTTTTTTTAAAGTAATATCAGAAATTACGATTACTGGTAAAACATGGATGTTCTATTGAATCACAATAAGGCTAGCTTTTTTGAAAGTTATCTCAATAAGCACCGTGAGCTAGCCAAGCGTCAGCGAGAGTACAAGAAGATACTCTCGAGCAAGTTAAAGACGCGCAAAGAGACCATAATAGAAGCGAGCTATGAGAATACCATTGAACAGCTGCAGGAGGAAAAGGATGTGTTGCGCGCGCAAATCTGGGTAGCCAGCGGTAAAACGCATATTACACAAAACGACCGTTATTTGAAACTTATCAAGTGTCACGTGGACTGCCAGGAAAATCTGGCCGAGGATATAAACACACTCAAGACTTCCATAGTAAATCTGGAGCGTGAAATAAGTCGTGTGAGCAAGCACACATATGAGTTAAATCGCCATACCATACCGGATCAGATGCATCAGACGCATGTGGCAAACACACGCAAGAAGTTGAGCATTTTGGAGAACGCTTTGGAGGTGAGCGTGCGCCAGGAGTGCGGCTTTACTGCCGCAAATGGCGATCTAAGGCAGCAAATCGTACGCATACTCAATCATCGCAGTTTCTTTAATGACTGTTACTTGAAAATGATACAGAAGTTGAACAGTGATAAAAAGTATATGATCGATTTAATAGAGTATGCGGTGAATACTTTCGAAGGCTGCATCGATGTGTACGAGAAGCTAAGCAGTATGCAGAAGCGTGAGGCCAAGGATCGGGAGTCGCGCAAGATCGAAATGCAGGGTGTTATGCGCAAAGTAGCTGCTGATACGGATAACAAAGCCTTCATGGGCTGCAAGGGAAAGCAACGCGAATTGGCCGATCTACAGCCCAAAGAGTACAAACGACGCGAAAAATTCCGTCACGAGCACAACAAAAAGATCGATTTGTACAGAGCGGTGTTGGATAAGATATTGAACTTTACCAATTCAAGCAATGTGGAGGAGGTGATTGAAAAGTTCCAGCAGCAGGAGAGCCTCTACTACTCATTCTTTAACTATGCCAATGAAATGAGCTATCACATAACACTTTTAAACAACTCTGTGAATCGTCTCTTCGAGGATATCATTGCACTGAAGCGGGACAGTTCAAATACGCTGCAGGAGCAGCTGGACACTATAGTTCAGCTTGAGAAAGACTTGGAAAAGAAGCAGGAAGCGAACAATCTGCTACAAAAGGCCAGAGAAAGCAACGACGAACGTCTTGAGAATCTAATGCAGGGTGTGGAAACCCTTTGCCAGATGTCCAGGCTGGATTTAACACCTTTAACCAGACTGCTGGGCGATCATACACATGTTAATCTGGTAAATGTACGTTGTTTTCTTAAATTACTCGAGACGCGTATACAAGAAATTGTTGCATGTGTATATATAACTGAGCGTCAGGATGACGAGGGCCAAACTGAATTTATAGTAAAACAAATCGAGAAGATATGCGAGGAGCCAACCGATCTTGATGATATTGTGCTGACCCAACAGTGTCCGGAGTGTGCCGAGGGTGAAGCCTTCAATATGGATGATGGTGGTGATGGCGTTGTTATACACACCGCACAAGAGGCCAAGCGGAAGCTCTATGAAAAGATCACACAGCCGGAAATGCAGTATCGCTTGCATAGTATGAGTCAGTGCCGCTTGCCAAGATCGCGCTTGCTCACTGCCAAGCGTAATATGTACCAATAGGCACATCTTATACATATTTCATGAATAAACGCTAAAAGAACTTTCAATTTGTGTTGTTTCATTTTAACTCTTTCAGGACCGAATTAAAGTGGGTGGAGATAAAGAATATTTGAGGTCGTCCATTTATTAATATGACCATAAATATTATCTGGTATCCTGGTTCGTCCTATTTTAGCATACGAATTTATTTTTAAAGTAAGGATACCGCCCAGGACCTATATTGCATATAGCCAAGACTTTTCGATCATAAATTTCTATTTTATCTAGTAACTTTCCTTTTTTCTTATCAATTTAGAAGATTTTTTTTGGTAATCTGAAAAACTGAACACTGCAAAAACATCGTCCACACCCCAAAACTTTCCAAAAGTGAATACATTGTAAATACATAAGAATACACAAAAATGATCAAACAATCAGACAAAATCAAAACAAATTCCAAAAAAGATCTACGTACAGGGTTTTTCGGCATTGGAAGGCAATGTTGTCTATAGGCAACAACCGTCCTGAAAGGTTTAAATATTCGTTCAAATTCTAGGGAATTTGTTTTAGTGGAATTGAGAGATGTATGGAAGAAATGTGTGGAGAGAAAAGCTCAAAAGATGCGTTTGAATTGAAGATATGGTGCAATGCTTCCCAATAACATTATTATCTCATATTATTATTTTGCTGGTATGTATTTGCAGGTAATGAAGGCGCTTTGTTATAGCGCCAAGCTGGTTGCCGGATATCATGCGAAAAATAATCCTGAATTGGCCAAACGGTATGCTATTGCTAGTTCCAGGATATCCGGTGCACGTGCCACACTACGGCTCATCGACGACATACCCATGATTCAGTATGCTCTGCAGTATGGTTTGGGCGAAAATGAGTCGGATCGTCTAATGGCCATATTGGGTGTTACGGCGAATATAGTCGATCTACTGTATTATCCCATTGAGAAAATCTGTTGGCTAACAGAGCATAAAATTCTTAATTTGAAAAATGCCGATAGTTGGGATAATGCCAATTCGATTTTTTGGGTGCTGTCAGTATATTTGAACTTGATGCGGTAAGTTTTTGGCTGCTACTTTTGTGGTATAAAGATATTTAACTCCACTAAACTATTGCTTCACAGTACAATGCGACATTTTTCACTGAGTCAGGATAAACTGAACAAAAGCCATAAGATCAGCGAGTAAGTTTTAAATTTACAACTGTTGCCAATTTCATTTTCAAGTATATTTTGTGAAATCAGACACGATACAGACTTCGATGCTTATTTCGAGTTGACGGAACTATAGTTACACGTAACACTGTTTTCCAATCAGAACTCAACTTTGATAAATCGGAAATGAAATCATGTATCATGTTTGTATATTCAGTACTGTTACCGTTCTCATCATCCTACTAAATCCTATACAATGTGTAAAAATGGAAATTCGTTTAAAGTACAACGGTTCAGAAAAAGTGAGGGCGGCAACAGGCTAAATACACAAATTGCAAGTGAAATTGGCAAATCCTCCAAAACACAAATGTTACAAACTTTCTGTCTTTAGTCCTTCTAGCATTGACTGGAGAACTGTGGAAAAGCACCGTCTGGAAATGTTGTCAGTAGTACGCTTATCGCTGGACTTTGTGCATGCTGTTAGCACACTGCCTAAAGGATATCTCTGGGGTGGTAAACTCTCCACATTTCAAGTAGGCGCCATTGGCACGATATCAGCGGGTTTGGGCATTTATCAACTATTTGCCAAAAGAAGACTGAATTAAGAAGAGATACAATTTTCAAGGTCTTTTATATAATAAGCAATTTGTTGTTGATAAATTAAGCTAATTGTAACTTAGGCAATACTTGGGATCAATTTGGTTTATGTGCAAATGCCACTATGTGGTTAACCAGTGAAACCGAACTACCTAAATTCGAGTTTGTTGTAAGAGTTATTTGGAATATGAGAATCATCGTAAAGTGCACATAATAAACTTGTAAAAAATATTTTAAGCAAATTTTTGAATACTAAAACATTGTGTTTATTATTATAATTCTTTTTTTTGACGAAAATGTTTGAAAGTTGTCCAGGATTTTTTGTTGATAAGGAATTCTTCGCTACCTTCGCTTTACCGTCCCCATAGAGATCAACTGGAGAATCACTCTTGCTAGTTGATGATACTGTGATAACAGAAGGCGATGATGTGCGCCAGATGTAACTAACACTCTATAAGACCCTCATCCTTCCAAAATTGCTTTATGGCGCTAAATGATGTGATGATGCATTCTAATTAAAATGCCCTTGAAGTGTTAAGGCGGAAAGTGCTCCGTAAGACCTTTACTAATGCATTCGAATTAACATGCAGCGACTCCGCTGGCTAGGTCATGTTGTGCATATGGATGAAGAAACTACGCGAGAAAGGTCATCAAAGTGGCTGTTGAAGGAAAGCGACGAAGTAGCAGGCCATGCCTTCGACTACCTTTGCAAAAGCGTCTTGAGGATGCAGATGGGGAAAAGCGCTCTCTCTATGATTAACAATTTACAGCAATATTAATATTACACTGAGATAAGAACGCACAGGGAACCGCATTAGCTGGGAAATATGTCCTTTGTGCTGGATATTCTTGGGCCACTACCGTCAGGAAATGCAACAGTGTTTTATCTTGAACACTTGGAACCCCAAAGTCTATCTCTATTTGCGGAGCAACATCCCGCACTCTCGTGTGCACTTATCGCACTACAGCCCATCCAGTGGTCTCCGGCCGGGTCATAATGGTGAATTGGGCAATTACAGCCACCACACACTTACATCCGAAGATGCATCCAGAGCCCTTGGAAGCAAGATACATATCTTGTACTATCATCTCCATGCCTGCAAGAGCCTTCTTGCTTTATAGCTTCCACTTCTACCAGAGGCGTTAAAAGGACACTTGGAACCCCAAACTCTATCTCTATATGTGGCGCATACAGTCCACCCAGTGGTCTCCGGACGGGTCATAATGGTGAATTGTGCAATTACAGCCACCACCCATTTCCGTCCGAAGATGCATTGAACTATCATATCCATACCTACAAGAGCCTTCCTGCTTTATAGCTCCAGCTCCTACCAGCGGCGTTAAAAGGACACTTGGAACCTTAAACTCTATCTCTGTTTGACGAAGTTCAACCGTACTCCACCGTTTGTACCATTTCGTAACCGTAAACGAAACATTGATCTATGGCAACACCGGAGACAAACGAAAAGTTAAAGCAGTGAATTTCTCGGGGTGAACGTGATTGAAAGATGGCCAAAGTGGATCTATCGTGCTGACATTCACATTGATAACATTGAAAAGGGGAACACGATCCCCGGCGAATACTATGTAGAGCTGTATGTTCGCTAATCCAATTGGGCGAAGAAAAATGTGCTGTAGACCTGTTAATGCCGAATCAGGACTTTAAGGTTGGTCGTTTAATAGCCAAGAGGAAGGCCAGCATAGGCATATTTGAATGTAAGGTGATATCACGCAATCATGCTGTTCTTGGGTATATACTAAATGACCACTTTTCAATTAAGCACATTTGATCCCCTACCGCCACATTTATCAATAACAAAAAATTGAGTTTCGAACCAATTTTAACAATAGACGCCGAGTGTATGAGGAATTCACTTCAGGAATGTTACATTAGCTGGGCAATAAGAGAGTCCCGACCATGGAATAATAATGCAGGGAACGCGCTTTCTGCCGACGCGATTGCCAAAATTTTTTAAGAGCCTAAGAGAGCGAGAGTGGGGGTCGGAAATCAAGCACACGCAAATAAGGCAAGGCAATAACATGCGCGGCACAATCTTCCTCTTTGACAATCGCAGCAGAATGAAAATTTGGCAAGCAAAGAGTGAGAGAGAGCAGCAGAATGCGCGTTCCTTGTATTATTATTCCATGGGGTCGACAGCGTCAAAGCCAATAGAACCTGAACCAATCATCTCTGTCATTGCGGCAGAATCGGTTGAATAGATTAAATTTTTAAGGGACGCTGGAAATCCACTACTGGCAGGCCGCCTAACAAATAACTTTTTGAAAGAACCCAATCTTAAAGCCTTCAGATATTTTCTTCATCAAAAGAGGAAAGATTTGGGAGCCCTGCACGGTTCATATGCCATTTGCTCAACACCTGGCCAATATGGGCCTAATTGTCGGCTCAACATGGGCGGCCTGTCTTAAAGAAGCCGAGTCGACGAAGACTTTCTGTGTCACTGTGTCAACTGTTCTTTTACTCTGCTAACTTCGTCACAATGGGCTAGGCTGCCCGAGTGCCAGGGATGGGTTAACTTCCTACGATGAGCCAGCCCGCCCAGCACAAATATAACCTCTAATCTTTCTAAGTACCTTTGAAAATCCCAAAGAAGAGAATCGCTAAGATTTTGGTCTGTGTCCTTTATTATTTATTTGTATTTCTGTTTTGTTACCTTTTGATATATAATACATACTTTTATTTTGTCATTAGTTTTGCATACTCAGCATATTGAACTTAATGTACAGGCTCATATATTGTCGTTTTTAGGGGTTCTTTTAATATTGTTTTTATATATATGTAAAGTTAATGTTATGCATAGTTCTCTTTTTTTATACGATTTGTCAATGTAGCAGTCATTGTATACTTTAAGTGTTCTCTTTGTTATATGTAATTCATGCTTATTTAAAACCTTCTTCTATTTTATGATAATAGATATTATACTTAGATTTTGGATATACTTGTAGTTATTTCTTTGGTGCTTTTTATGTAAAAATGCATGAATCTTGTAAACTTTCAAAATCACTTAAGCTTCTGGTTCTAAAGCTTATAAAGTTTACAAGAAAAACACATTTTCTTGACTTTTGTTTTTATTTTAAAAACTGCGTCTGGTTTTATTTTACGTTATTTAAGCTGCATTTTAAAATAACATTTTGTAATAAATAAATTGTTTATTGCAAGTTAATTTGTTTGTAAATAAATATATTAAAAATTTAAATTTTTATGAATGAAAAAATATTTTTATGCCTGGTACATTAAGCACTCACAAATTAATTTTCAACTAATCTAAATTTCATTACTCTTAAATTTGCGATTAGGTTTTAAAATCGACAGCAAATGCACAAAACATCGGTATTTTTTTCGGAATCGAGCGGAGCATACATTTTTCACTTATTTGTTCGAATTTTCTAATTTTGGTTGCTAATTGGGGCAAATTTTTTCAAAAAAAGGTCTACGGTTTTATTCGGAATTCACAAGTGAATTTTATTTCGAGTAAAACGAGAGTTTATTTATGTAAATCGATCGAGAATTAATCAATTTACGAATTAAAAGAAAAAATAGCAGATGCTAAACTCATCTCTTAACTTCGAGCTAATGTGAAACACTTGTTTTCAGGCTATCAAAGTAGCTAAAACTAAAACGACTGTTACTCGGAAACTAATGATGGACATCATTTGAAGGTTTTGTAGATCTGAAAACTATATGACCTCTGAGAATGAGGCATCTTTCGCACCAGCATCAAATATCATTTTGATCTAAAAATCATTTCGATTTGTATGATGTAAAAGGTGTGAAAAGGTATTATAGGTTTTTGCAATGTTTATAACAGCCAGAAGGACGTGGCAGACCATATGTTCAATGGGCAAAAATTATTAGGAGCAATAGTCGAGTCGATATAGCCATGTCCGTCTGTCCGTACGTCCGTATGAACGTCGGGATCTCAGCCACCATAAAAGGTAGAGGTACAAAAATTTTACCAAAATATGCACATTTTATCAAAGCAGATTAAGTTTGTCAAATCATGTCGATTTCTTGCCCCCTTCCCCCGTGAGAGATTTTCGCGGTTTACACACATACCATAAAAGTTATAGAATTAAAATAGTAGAATTAATAACAGTTATGCGTATTATTATTGTGTATGGGCTGAGAAAATATTATTAAAATCGGATAGAAACTTTTAAAGATATAGGTAATATAAATGTATCCTATAAATGTCAACAACATTTTACTTTTTACAGCAATGTTTAGGTTAACATTTATATTAGAGCCAGCATATTTGGTACGAAGACTAATGTTAAGCTTATAAGCCAAACATTGTTGACATTTTTCCGAATAGGCCCCCACACCCCCCGCAGTCCAGTTTCCTTAATAACGCTCATAGCATCGACATAAAAATTTGCACAGAAACTCGATTTTCACGGGAAAAATGGGTACAGGGTATTCCACTGTCGGGCTGTATTCACATGCAACGTAAATGGAACGAAAATTGAAGCCTTAAGCAGTAATCGGCTAATATCTCGTTAGTATTCACATGTAAAGTGAATGGAACGAAAACTGAAACCAGTTTGCAGTGTTTGCATGATCTGAAGAGCTTACATGTTGAAAATGCAACTTTCGAAAATAAAGAAATTCAGTCTCTGTCTCAGTTCCTATTCTTTGTTAAAATCAGGCTTACATCTCGAAAGTATACACATGGAACGTGAATGAAACGAAACTGAATGGAATGAAACTGAAACTAGTTTGCAGTGTTTGCAATATTTGAAGAGCTTACATGCTGAAAATACAATTTTCGAAAGTAAAGAAACTCAGTCTCTGTTTCTGTTCCAGGCTTACAATTCACATGAAACGTGAATGGAACGAAAACTGAAGCCTTAAGTAGTAATCGTCTTACATCTCGATAGTATTCAGATGGAACGAAACTGAATAAAACGAAACTGAAACCAGTTTGCATGATTTGAAGAAATGTTTACAAGCTGAAAATGCAAATTTTGGAAGTAAAGAATTTCAGTCTCTGTTTTAATTTCTATTCCTTGTCACAACGAGGCTTACATCTCATCTCTCTTGGAACGTGAATGGAACGAAAACTGAAGACTTAAGTAGTTTTCTGCTTACATTTACATGGAACGTGAATGGAACGAAACTGAATGGAATGAAACTGAAATCAGTTTGCATGATTTGAAGAGTTTACATGCTGAAAATGCAAATTTCGAAAGTATAGAAATTAAAAGTACATAGATTAATTATTTCTAATTTGTGTCTGTCAATTAACCCAAAAGGGCTTTCATTTATGAGTGTACTGTACCACAACTGTCGCTGTCTTTGGCTTATTGTATAGCTTGTAGTTTTTTTATTTATGTGAATATTTTTTTTATAATTTTATTCAAGTGTATTAAAAATTTGTTCGGTTGATATACATAGATATAGGGTTTTTTTTTTGTTTGTTAAATTTTAGTTAATTATTTAATAGACCTAACTACGGTTTTTTGTTGTTGTTGTTGTTGTTTTGATTACATTGGTATATGCAACGGTATATTATGTTTATGTTATGTATTTTTGTTTGTAATTTCCATTAATCGTCTTGTATGTGTCTGACGTCACTGAAGCTCGAAACACACACACTCGGAAAAATATCGGTGCAACCGAATTTTGAATTTTCGCAGCTATAAATTACAGTTATTAAGCTGTTCGTTTACATATACATATGTATTTACATAGCATATACGTACGTATGTACGTATGTATGTGTGTATGTAGCACTTCGAAAATGCCGTATAAAAAAGCATCAAAAAGTTGTTAAAAATGTGTGCATTCAAAATATGTTCAACTTTGTTCCATTTGCTTTTGTTTAATATAACGTTTAATGCATTTTTGAACTTTTGTTCATAACAATATAATAAATACATAAATATGTATATATATGTATGTATGCATGTATGTATGTATATGGTATATGTATACTAGGTATGTACGTATGCGTATTCTCTTGCATTTACTATATATATTTTTAATATATGTTTGTTTTTTGTATATATATATTTACTTATCGGAAGCTATTTAAAATGGCACTGCAGTTTTTTTATTTGTTTTTGTTTTTTATTTATTATTCCTATATAAGGTGGGAAAATCAATTAGAATATTTTGTTTGTTTTTTTTTTTTACTTAATCTAGATTTTATTGATTTAATTTTTAACAATATGCATTTTGTTAAATACTTGCATTTAAACAGAACTGCCCAGCGGACCAGCATAGCGAAAATCTCGCGAAATGCTCGCGGGTGAGCTCGCATGCGAGCGAAAAACGAGTGTTACTGTTATGGCTCAAAAAACACTCGCATACGAATTTTGCAGCGAGTTTTTTTTGCAATAATACTATGTCTTTCGTGTGTTTAGCCCTCAAGTAATATCAGAAAAGGCTCAAACCGAACGACATATGAATCTTATTCATATTTTTTTGGCATCTGAATGCCAGCTTTTTGTTGGTTTAAGTCTCGCATTTCTCTCGTATGCGATATCATATGCGAGCGTTTCGTCCGCTGGTTTATAACACAACGTGACAAAAATGTTTGTTTTTCTTGCAGCGCGAAAGATTTTAGTTTTTTTACGGCAATTTGGCATCGCTGAATTCAAATCTCGCCACCATTTTACTCCATTAAAACGTAAATGGTAAGATGTAAATGTGACGCTTTTTTATTTGAAAATCATGCTTAAAATGTAAAAAAATCGATTTTTTGGCAAAATTCGAAATTTTGTGAAATTTGATTTGTACCAATTAATTTTAGCCAGATATGCCAGCTGTACTACCAGCAATTTTAGAGTGGTTGCACGTTTCAAAAAACGTAATTTTCTGGAATCTCACGATAACTACAGCTGATGGAATAAAATGATGGCCAAATTTGAAATAAGCGAAGCCTTATAAAACAACTAACATCCTTCCCGCAGCAAAATGGCAGTCACGTTGTGTAATTGAAGGAACACAAATTCTATTCTACAGTGAAACTCGATGTTGCAAGCTAGGATTGAGCCCGTTTTTGTGTATTTCCGTACCGAACATCTTTATGCGGCTTATAGACACAGCAATTGGTTGGCCAACCGCAACACATTTTGGTCACAAAAAATCAACATTTTTTGATTTCCAAAAGCGCTTGCTGCAAAAATGTACAATTTTTGTAAGAAATGTTTGCAAAAAAGCCAAATATTTTAATATAAAATAATTATAAATGCGTGGAAATAGCAAAGATTTCAAACTAGTTAATAAAATAACTATACTGTGATTTTAAGGGTTAAATTGGGCTTGAGAATTCTAAATTACTTCGGAAATGACCCTTAGCTTTCCAACAACTGACATGACCCCGGTATTTGTGGACAATTTTTACCATAAGAAACGCATTTTCCCGGAAAAGAGCAAGTATATCGATTCATGTCGATGTCTCCCCCCCTTCCCTCGTGACAGACTTTCGCGGTTTGCACCCACACCAAAAAACTTGGCACAGTCATGCACATTATAATTGTGCATATGTTGTGAAAAAATGATCTAGATCGGATGAAAACTTTCAGAGATATAGGTAATAAAGTTTTTTGTTTTCTGTTCTTTGATAGATAACACTATGCAACAAATTTGGCCTCAATTAAAGGCCTATAGCTAAAACAAACCTTTGCCGGTAATATTTAGGTCGCTGATATCGAATCCAGAAAACGTTTTTCATTTCATCATTTCAAAATTCAAATTACAAATTTTCGAAAGCAAATCGCATATTACTCGGAAACGTTACAACCAATCGAGATGAACAGTTACTTGAATTAAAGGAACTTAATCTTCAATGATCCTCCGACAGTTTTTGTTTATCTGAAGTCGATTGTAGAATAAAAGGCACTGAATACAAAAAAAAAAACAAAATGTAATATCCAAAATATTTTTTGAATTTATTACCTAGTAAGTTGCAATCGAATTCAGGTACAACAAAACTATCTGAAACGGATTAATAGTCAATTAACATCAATTCAATTTATAGCTCATCTCAATCGGTAGTAAGATTCCCGAGATATGTGAGATTAGCTGACTTTGCAACTTTCCAAAACTCGAATTTTTGAAACAGCGATAGTTCGAAACCCATTCTAGATACTCCGAAACGGGTTACGGATCCAAAAATAACCCATCAACATTTTTTTTTTGTTTTTGATTTAATTAATTTGGTGTATAAAAAAAAAAGAATTTTCGAAATAAAAATTTTAGTTCATTGCTCTGTAACTTGCAAGCAAATCAAGTGAGACCAAAACCGTCTGCAAGATAATGATTTGATATTAAATTACCTTCAATTGAGGTTACAATTCATTTTGATCGGTGTTAAGATTCCCGAGACATGTGAGATTAGCTGACTTGGTAACTTTTGAAATCTTGAATTTTTTGAAATAGCGATTGTTAAGCGTACGAATAATGTCGTCGCTCACTGTGTATTGCATCAGCTTAACGGAAAAGGCGTGTTTTAAAAATAAGATTTTTTGTTGTTGCATAGTGTAATTATACTCAATTAGGGTTTACAATTTTTAGCTTTTTGTTAATCTAGCGTTTTTTGCTTGTGAAAAGTTGTCCACAGTGTTTGCTGCGTACCGCAGAGATAAACGTTTTGAATTGAAAATGCGTTTGACGGCGATATGAAAAATTTCTGGTTACTGTGTACTAGGCTATAGCGGTAATACGAACTGAAAAGCGTGACAAATAGTTACTTTGTGTTCCTTCAAAGTAAGACATATGTTCCATTATAGTATATCGTATGTTTTGCATTATACTAGTTGTCTTTTAATGTTATTCACTATTAAAATAGAGTATTTTTGTTCGTACATTTGATTATTGCATTAAAAGCTTATTACGTTTAATTTTGTTATTAGTATTTGTTTGTATATAATACGTATAATAGTCTTTTTAAAAACCGTTCTTATTGCGTTATTCTCAACATCTTGCCGTGCAAATGTTTGTTTTTTTTTTTTGTTTTGTTTAAAATTCAATTTGCAATTTGTGTTTGCTATAATGTTCCCCCAAATGTGTCTCACATGTTGCTTGTGTTTTAATCGGTTATTAAAAATAATTTACTTTTAAGATTTTGTTTTTGTTTTTTATATGTATGTATGTATGTGTGTTCGTTTAAAGTGTAGTAGAGTTAGTTATTAGTAGTTAGTGTTAGTTTGGTAAAGATATTATGTTGCGCAGTGTATAGGTATGCTTAGAGTATTGTATTTAGTATAGTACTTGCCGTGATTTTGATTAAGTTTTAGCACATATTTTTTGCTCTAGATGTTTTTAGTGTTTCACCTTAGCTGTTTTTTTTGCTTATTTTTATTTTTTGGTTTTGTTTTTAAAAATACTTTATGTAGAAGCCTTTGTTTATATGGAAAATAGTTATGTTATGTGTTATAGTAGCTCGTTATATATGTATATAGTAAGTGTATGCATGTATATGTAGAGTATGTTTGTATTTGTGTTGTGTAAAACCTTTTATATTGTTATTTTTATTTGGCTAAAATTTAATATTATCGTTTTTTGCGTGGGAAGCGTTCGATTTTGGTTCCTTTACATTTCGTTTATTTTCTCATTGATAAATTATGTGTTTTGAGTTTTGTTTCTTCTTACATTTTTTTTGTCTCTCTTTATTATTGTATATATAAAATTTAGCAGTTGTTTGATTTGTTTTTTAAAAAAAAATGTCATCAAACAAGCCGAAAAGCTTAATGCATTTTCCTTGCATTAATAGAAAGTTTAAAAATCTTTTGGTTTTTTTTTTTTTATATAATGCATGGTGTTAGTTTAGTAATTAAAAAACTCCTTTGTTGTTTAGTAAATTCTAAAAGCGTTAAAAACTTTAAAATAAAAATGACTTGCACACACAATAGTTGGAGCGCCAATTTTCGAGTGGGCCTTTTACCCTATAATAGAGTTTTCTATAGCAAGTATTATCCCATAATAGCATTAAAATTTTGCTTTAAAAATTTGTTGTTTTTTTTTTGGTTGTAAGTTTTAAGAGTTGTAAGTTGTTGTAAAAGTATATATAAATTTTATATATTTAAAATTTGCACAAATTTTTGTCATTATTTATTTATGTATATTTTTGTTCTAGTGTTAGTATACTTGTGTGTGTGTGTTGCATAATCAATAATATAATTTTTTTTTGTAAAATCACTTTGCAGCCAATAGTTTAAAATGTAATTTGTCTTTTTTTATAATTTTATTTTGAATAAAAACTTTAGTGATTGTTTTATTGTTTTTGCGCTAAAAATTTAACTTCAACTTAAAATATTTAACACTCGTTTTTTTTTACTGAATTACTTTGCTTGAACATTTTACTTGTTTTTTCTTTTTTAAATTATGGTTTTGTATATTAGTCTTAAAATTATTATAATTCAGCTAAAGCACCATTTTATGTAAGTGTAAATATATACAGTTTTCTGCTTATTTTTTTTTTATTTTTTAACTAATTTTAGATATAGTTTTATATATGTTTCATTCCCTTTTTATGCAGTTGAATAAACTGTTTTTAAAATATATATATTCGGAATAATATTTGTGTTTAATTGTTTTTAATATATTTTAGGTATTAATAAGCTTTTTGATTTGTGGTTTTGCTAAAGCGCGTATTTTTTTTTTTGTTTTTTTTTTTAAGTGGGTGATTTGCTTTGCTTTTACTCAAGGCCTTAATTATGTATATAAGTTTCAATAGTTTAACCATTGTAAGCATTCTATAATTATGCATAATAATTGTCTAGCATTTTTTCTTTAAATTTTATAAATTTTTGACAAATTGCTGTTCATAAGCTTAATACTTAGTACAAAGTAGAGAATGACATGAATGCATTCAAAACAGCAAACGAATCATTCGCTAATGAATGAGTCTATTAGTAACATTTCTTTTGGTGTTTTGATCCCACGAGATGCTTCCCTGACTTTCAAGTGTTTCGAGTACTTGTATGCCAGTGAATTGCTACCTTGACGCTATTAATGCATTCAAAACGGCAAACGAGCAATTCTCTCATGAATGAGCACAAAAATATCGGTACAATAGAGTATCGATTCCAATATATAATTGGATCTGACTTTAATTACTTATGTTTCTTGTACTTGTATAACAGTGAATGTTCCCTTTGACCCTTTGAATGCATTCGCTCATAAATGAGCACAACAAATATCGATAAAACATAGTAGCATTTCTTTAGATATTTGGATCTTCCTTGAATTGCTTATGTTTTGTGTACTTGTATACCAGTGAATATAGCCTTAAACGCTTTGAATGCATTCAACATGGCAAACGAATCATTCGCTCATAAATGAGTACAACAAATATCGATACAATAGAGTACCATTTTTTGTATACTTTTTACAAATTTTTTTTGTATACTTGTCTACCAGTGAATGTCTCCTTTGGCTCTATGACTGCATTCAAAACGACAAACGAATCATTCGCTCATAAATGAGCACAACAAATATCGATTCAATAGAGTATCCTTCCATTAGATAGTTGAATATCACTTGAAGCGAGCTCAACAAATATTTAAACAATAGAGGTCCTTTAGGTATTTGAAGCTCACTTGAATTGCTTATATAAAAGCTTGCCTGATTGAATGCATTCAAAACGGCAAACGAATCATGCACCCATCAATATGCCTAACAAATATCGATACAATAGAATTTCTTATATTATAAACGCTTGTCTGACTTTGTGTCAGTGTTTCGAGTGCTCGTTGTCGCTATGAATGCATTCATGTCGAGCTTTATGTAAGTACTACAAACCGTAACAACTCATCAAGTTGAAAGAAAGTAAGCATTATGCACGCCAACAGAAACCGTTGCACTAAGAGGCTTTTTTTTGTTTTTCTTTTATTAAGTTCTATTTACCCTAGACCCGCTTTCATTTCTTTTGTTGATGACGTCACAATTTATTTAAATTGTTTATTATTTCGTAATAATGACTAAACTAAACAAATTCAACTAGTTAGCTCTGCCAGCTGCACTTATGCGTAGTATTGTTTATTTTCTTTGTTTTTTCTTATATTTACAGACAATTGCATAATCTTAACTTTTGTTTATAGACTTTCTTTGTTTTTATTTCAAATACTACCATAAAATCCCTGTAGGTTCTCTATGCGTATGTTTGTTCTTTCTTAAACAGAAAAATACTAAATTATATAGTGCCAAAAAAAAAAAAAAAACAATGCTAAAGGCAATTAATGCCTCTAAAAACGCATAATTCGCGATTTACTTGTACATATGTAAGTTTTCTCATGCATTTAGTTTCCGTTTGAGTTCATTTCTGCAAGGTTTTCTAATTCTTAGTATTTCCTACGTCTTATTTTAAAGAAATTTCCAATGCAAAAGTAAGAAATATTTACTGCGAATTTACTGGAAGTTTTGCATTTTTTAATTCTGTACCACGACAATGCGAGGCAATGAGCACCCCGAACATCGTATTAATGGTGCTAACGCCGTCCAATACTGGTTTGGCGAACTTTGTTTTCTTATTCCCGCCAAAAAATTATTTTGAGCATGTATTTTCTGAATAAGCTTTCGTCAGAAACATCGAACCTTGCTCAAAAGGCGAAGGTTTTATGTTCAATAAGGGATTTCTTTATAGTTTAGCAGTTTTAAATCAGGCAACAATAATACAAATTCATTGAGAAACATAATATAATAATAGAAATACGTATAGAACCGTTGGTTCTAAGTTTAGTACAGTACTTTTGTGGTAAACCGATTTAGTGAAACTTCTTTAAAAAATGGAGTTTTCCAAATCGTTGATTTTTGCTAAAATTAGTTCTTATGACAATCCAAAAATGATCAATTAATGACACAGGTCAAAACGGCTCAGTTTTTGTATAGTGTCATTGCTGAAAAATCCGAACCAGTCAGGAATTTGAACTATTTCAAGGCATATACCCAAAATATGTCTTTTTCGCTACTGTTTTGTATTCAGATTTTTCCACTCTTTCTTTTTGTTGACATCAATAAGTGCTGCTTTTACTCTTTTACTTGAAATTTGTAAAGATCGATGACTACCATCAGTTTTTGGAAATAATACATTCAGGGCTGTGCTAGAAATATCTAGGCGGTTATAGCTAAACTTTAATTTACTCTCCCTTTGAAAATCCTTCGGCCAGCTGCTTTCTTGTTCGATTTACCACAATCACCAAGATATTTCTGGCACATTGACGATTGTTTTTTTTTTAGCTCAAAATCGACTTGTATTGATATCTCGCATACCGAAAAATTTCAATTGGGTTGAATTTTGGTTTGAAGAGATTTCTGGCACACACCTGATTATGTTGATATTTTTTACTCAGCGACTGAAATAAGATAAATTACAGGGAAAAATCAGTGTGCCAAGTATTTCTGTGGTCATATGGAAAAGTAGCTTAAGGCGACATAAGAAAAAGTTGATTTATTGCACTGTGGTGCTTTATAAAAGTCATTCCAAATGTACAAGTTTTAAAAAAGGAATGGTGACTTGTAATGAATCCTATAAAGCTCCTGAACGCAATAACACAACTTTTACATATGCCGAGTTTAGCTACTCTTCCATATTTTATAGATTTAATGCACCTGCTCACAGCTTCAAAAAGCCAAAACTTCGAGCAAAAAATATCGTAATCGAACTCTACAACTCTTAAATTGGAGAGTAAAAACTGTACCAAATAAAGTCACCAGTAAAAAGGGCCACAAGAAACGTAATGGATCTCGACAACTTTTAAGTTGAAGAGTAAAAACTATACTAAATAATGTCGCCAGAGAGAAAGTCCACAAGAGTTTTGTATATTTTTGTGTGCATAACCTCAAATATGTCAAATTTCTGATATGATCATACAAAAAAAAAAAAAGAATAATTTCGGAAATGACATGCAACAACAACTGGCATGCACTTATTTGTGAGCCTGTATTATATGTCTTAAGCAATTAATTTACATTTTGGTGTAAACTGTTTGTATAGAAAAAAAAACCCTACTTTTAAAGCTACAAGTTTCTAGGTTGCAATATTCGTAAGCTTTAGCCAACGATATCTCATAAACTAAAATAAATTTCTTAAAGTTTTTCACTATTTGTTTGGTAATAACCATTCTAACCATTCCTCACATAAACCAGAAACTTTAAAAACCTTTTTAGAGCTACAAATTTAAGAAATTATGATAAAAACGACCTTTTTTCCATGTAAAACTTAACAAAAGTGAACTCAGCGCAAGAATACTACAATTTTGTTGTACAGTGTTCGTTTTAGACTAAATAGTTTGAAAGCTAGTTTTGCTTTTGGTTAATTTCATTGTATGGTTAAAATTCGTTCAAATTTAAAAATTATATTAGATTAAAAACTCAATCAAAAAAATGTAAATGTGCAATATAAATGCGCTGAAAGGTAGAGTTGTGTGTGTGTGTTAGCGTAGTTATTAAAAAAGCATTGTTAAAAAATAGAATTGAAAGCAATATGAGTAATATATTTGTTGAAAAAGTATTAGTGTTTTCGTTTAGCGTTTTCATGTTATGTACAAAAAATAAGAATTTCTAAATTAAAGCGCTTAAAGTATGTAATGGTTTGCTATTACATAGGCAGCATTTCAGTTTCTGGCTCACTGTTATCAATATGCTATATATATATAGTATATACTATGTACATGAATCGTAGGCATAAGACATAAATTATTAGTTTGAAGTTTCAAGATAAAACTTTTAACAACTTTTTTAACTTTTAAATGCAAAATAAATCAACTTAAAACGAAATTAACAATAAAGCTGTGCAGCATATTTAACAAAAAAAAATTGTGAAAAACCTCATTGTTTACAACAAAATATTTTAAAGTAATAACAAAAAAGAAAAAAATAACTCATATATGGTGTCTATACAACAATTGATTATAAACAAACTCTTCTAAGCCATAAACTAAAGAAAAAAATTTACAATTTTTAAAAGTTGTGCTTAAAAATTGCAATTTTATCAATACGCTTCAAGGACATATCAAACTTTGTGGCTTATTAAAAAGAAATCATAAAATTTCCTCATAATAGCGCAATACAAAAATATTACAATAAACATAACAAAAAAGCAAATAATAATATTCGAAATCTTTCATAAAGTGTGTTGAACTTAAAATTTAAACTTGTTAACAAAAACATAAAGAATGCATTAAATGCATCAATGGTTTTCTAGCCAAAATAAGCTTAAAACAATCTTCTCCTTTCATTTGGTTACTTAGTTGCTGTTCTTTAGCTTTGTTTTTCTTTTTTCATTTAGCATTCGAATGCCAGCTTCAAATGCTGATATGTAAGCATGATTATCAAAAAATATGAGAAATGTACATTAACATATATGTATATATATGTTTTTAATATATATATATATATGCATTTAGCCTAAAAGAAGAGTTTTACTAATATATATAGTACCGTAATAACATAATTTCCGATTATAATAAAATTAATGATTTACAATGTGCTTAATGTCTTGTTTCTAATCCAATAGATGACAACTTTTACTTAGTAGTCTCGTTCAAAGGCGAAACATAGGCACAACTCTCTCTTTCGCAGCGTGAGATAAAGAGATGAAGAGAGAGATGCTGTATGAAGCGTAGCTTAAAATCCACAAAATCATCTGACGAAAATTTCACAGTAAAACGGCACAATAAAAGCAAACGCGCAGTTAATCTAACTGTAAAGGATACTGCTGATGCTGCTGCTGATAGTTATAGTGGGTAGCAGCACCTGAAGGATTGTGTGCACCAGGCGTCGATAATAAGCTCATATTGCTGCTGCCATGTTGCAAGTGCTGCTGATGCTGCTGCTGCTTATGGTGGTGATGTTGCTGCTGCTGTGGCTTGTGTTGTGCCTGCAAGGAGTTCATGCTGCGTGCTGGTGAAACCAATGAAAAGCTCGAAGACGAGCCTGGACCAATTCCCACCAAGATCTGTGACTTGGAGTTGCGGCTCAAAGGCTTATGATCTTTAACAATATCGCAGCTATGCTGCCACTCCCAACAGGTGCGGCAAAAGTAGCTGCAAGAAAACCAAGTATTACAACAACACCAACATTTATATCTATGCATCTATGCTTACCGAAAGCACGACAGCTCGCGACAGTAATAGGGTCCATGTTGCACGCCACAAATGGAACACAAGGCGTCCTCCAAGTACGGATCAATTTGCACTTTCTTGGTAAACTTGCTAGTGCGTATTTCTACGAATGCAGCCGAAACTGCCTTCATATACGAGCGAAAATTACTGAACGTAACACGCCCAGATCCAATTGGATACTTGTACTTGTCCGTATCTATGCCGGCATACAGCACGCCATCGAACAGATCGTCCATTATTTTAAACAAACCTTCAGCTGTTAGCTTGCCATGCAAGGCGCCTACAAACACCGTTTTCGTCGGATCCAATTTTTGAGAACTTGAACGCACAAAATTTGAATCGGCTATAATCCATGGTTTGACTTCAACCTGGGTTTCGAGTAAAAATTTGGGTTATGGTAAGTCATAAATGAATAACACATTTCTCTTAAAAAACTAAACCATAAGTCCTACAACAAACTGAAGGTCATATTGAAACCAGAACAGATCTGAAAAGTTTTAAACAGGCGAACGCTCCATTGTCCTTCTTAGGAAACCTCAAAACTCTAAGGGAAAAAGAGCTAGCGTGTAAATTGGTTCGAATGTTTGCGGTTATACTACAACCAAACATCCCACATATAAACAACTTCAGAGATAGTAACGCTACTAAAAAGAGGTACCGAGTCCAATCCATCTCAATGACCACTAAGGAATATTTAATGAGGTAATCAATACCCCTGTCCTTGGTTTCCAACGTGCACTGCCGAGAAACCATTAGTTCGATCAAGTGTCGTCAAGCCAATGCAGTGAAAAACGTCTATAGAAGGACCCTGCAGTCGGCTACTTCGCGATCTGTGTGAGACCACTTTGGGAGATTAGGAAGTATATCAGAATGGGACAATATTGAAATATAATAGTGTCCAGTTGCTTGCATATGAAGATGATATCTATATAATTGGTAATACTACGAGACGCTCATCATTCCATATTTGCTTTAATGCTTTGAGCCATGGAATTGTAATGAAAATGCCTTTAGAGTGCTTGATAGAAAAGTACACCTTAAGATATTTGGCCCTTTGCGCATGGGCATTTCGATAGAACGACGAACGCTACGAGCTCTACGACAAAATTGACATAGTCAAGCGATTCAACTTCCAGCGGACCCGCTGTCTAGGCCATGTTGTGCCATGGATGAAGAAGGGAGGCGTAAAGAGGCAGACCATGTCTCCGTTAGAAGGACCAGATAATGAGCACACTAGCAACCTTTGGTATCATCGATTGGACAAAGCGTGCGAAGATAAATAGCTTAAGATAAGCTTTTTGTATACCGAAACAGCGATGGGATGTCTTGGCGCTGGCAGAGACAGGCAGATTGGTACATGTAAAAGTCCCTATAAACACTAGTGAAAAAGTTCCATTTAAATGGCCCAGCCTCGCTTGGTGGAAACATGATAATTTGGAGAAACCAATCTATGAACTGTGTAAACTATTAAGCAATCTGAAGCTGCATGGATGAAGCATTGAGCCGTCCACAGCCTATCATTAGCTACATTAATCCAAAATATGTAAATAGTACTCACATTTTTAGATTTTATACGACGCGAAGATATTTTAAAGAAATAGTTGTTGCCAGTTTTGGAATCGTCAATCACCACAACACAAGCAGATAACAAAGCTTTAACTTGCTTATCAGACTCAAATATAATGTAGGCAAATCCTTTAGGCTTTTCAGCCTGCTGCTCCTTGCCCGGCCATTCAACTCTGTAAAAAATAGGCATTTTTAATAAATTCGTTAAAATAATGCTTTACTTTACACACTCACTTAATGGGCCCAAAAGGCTTAAAGATCTGTATAAGCGATTGTTCGCTTATGTCCCACGGTATGCCACCTAGAAACACTTTTGGTGAGTAATTCAACATGCGGTGCGAACGCGGGGGCAGCTGTCCGCTCCAGGTGCAAGTGGCATCACACAAAGCAGCCGAGCTGCGATGAAATTTGGCCACCAAGTCCAGGTTACCGTCACCGCCACCTCCACCAAGGCCGGCATTAGTAATATTTAAGCTCGCTTGCGAACCCACAAGCCCATTTAAGTTTCCAGCTCCCGAGTTCAAGTTCAAGCCATTGTTAGTGGAAGTCGCATTTGGCAAGTTACCAGCGTAAGTCTGCAGCAACTGAGTTAGCAGCGGCATTTGCTGAGCTTGAGCCTGCAGTAATTTGAGCGTATTTATGCGCTGTAAGTTCTGCAACTTGGCCAGCTCCATGTCCACACTGTTAAAATTGTCCAAGCTGCTGGAACCCAGATTTGAGTTGCTGTTTGAGTTTTCAAAATGAGCACTGTAATACGGTTGAGACTGAAGCGTCTGGTTTGAGTCCGAAAAATGAGGCTCATAATTGTGATGATTATAGCCGGAGAACACGGTGTGCTGTTGGGATTGCTGTTGCTGCTGCTGTTGTTGCTGCTGCTGCTGCTGCTGCTGCAATTGTTGCTGTCGTTGCCGATTCATTTGCTGCTGTTGCTGCTGCATTTGCTGATCTTGCTGCAGCTGAGATTGTTGTTGCTGTTGTTGTTGTATTGAAGCCAGCTTATTACTGTTGACAGTCAGCAAATTCTATAAAGATAAGATACAAGTGTTTTAGAAATCTTGAATAAATTTCGTGTCGTTTGTTAGATTCATGGGAAAAGATCATAAATCTAAAATGGGCATTTTAATGGTTCTTCTAGACGTTTCGTCTGCTCTGAATACGTAACAGCGACTTGATGCGAGAGTTCTTAGTCCAGTCTCCTACTGGAAGTTGCACGACAATTACTAGCCGAAAACGCCTTGAAAACAAAAACAACAATAATCGATTGTTAGCATTGTTGTTTTTGTTTTCAAGGTATTTTTATCAGCTGGCAATTGTCGTGCAACTTCCAGTGGAAGACGGTTATAATAGATGCAGATTGGCCAGAATCTATGACGGTTTCATCATAACTTAGGCCATCATAACCCGCTACACGGCATCGATGGCAAGCCCAATGAGATATAGAAACCTGTAACTGAGTCCGGTAGGAAGGAAGACCTATGCTGTATATCCCATACGGGAGCTGAAAATGAAAACGTCTCTAAGGGCGGGATAACTTAGATCTTATCTCCTTCAATGGGAAGTCATGACCACGCTTATAAGCTGTTATATAATAGTGTGTGAAGATCGTAGATGAGGTTTTTTTTATGGTACTCCCAATGAGCAAATGCAGAAACAGTTTATGGTTCCTTCTTCATATGTAGCTAATACACATGAGTAACCAAAGCTCGCACCATTGCACTGTCTGTAGAATGGCTTTGATGGAAATTACCAAAACCTCTGCCTCTCTGGTTTGTGATGGCTTAACTCAGCCTCGCTATACTATAAAGACTTCGATTTTTTCTCTTCCAATTGGTTGTCTTGACCTCGCAAATAAGCTGTTATACTGTAACGTGTGTAGATCGTTAAGATGAGCGTCTTATGGTATGCTTTGATGGAAATTCCTTTGACATCTACCTCTCTCGTTTGTGATGGCTTAACTCAGCCCTGCTAGATTATAGGTAATCTTATTTGCTTCGAAACCTGCGCAGTGGTACTAGCCTATTTATATACCCTGCATCTTCTTCTTCTTAACTGGTCATAACAACCCGTTATCGGGTTACGGCCTGAAGTAAATTCATTCCTTCATTGGAATTGTGGTTTTACGTGGTGGGTCCCAATCCCTACGCACAACCCTTTTAAGGACTACTGGTCTCGAAAGAATCCAGTGTCATTGTTAGTCGCCTCATACGACAAGCTTTGACCTGCTGAGGTGGGGTATACCCTGCATCAACATTGTTTATTCAGCTGTGACGATATTGTGTAGAAAATTGGTTTTTTTTTCTCTATACTATATACAGATTACCGGTCATGATCGAAGGCGACGAATATAACTTTCGGTGGCAAAGGGACATAGTGTTGTAAACAAAAATTAAGTGCTGGACAAACAATCTACACTTTTAGAGGTTGACTGTACAGAGCGAACCAATGATGCATTCGCTGCTTCTAAGCGCGTCCTTTACACAAAACTTGAAACTTTTTAGCCTAAAAACCTAGTAAAACTTGGTGTATGTATAAACAAATCGGCTTTCAATTGATGGTGTTAACGACCTGATATGTAAGCGGCTCAAGGTCGTTTCAAAGCTTGTCTTTTTGTACCGTTGTAAAGTTGAGCTGCAAGGAACAGTTTACTTACAATCATGTCCAGCAAATTAGGCTCATTGACCGATTGATTGCTGTTCTGACTCTCTGGCGAATTGGAACGAGTCGAAGCATTCTGAAAGCTAGCAGCCGAATGTGTATTGCTAGCATTATTCAAATTATTATAGCAGTTCTGCTGATAAAGCATGGAGTCCAAGGAAATACCATTGGTGCTGGAAGAGTTGCTGTTGTCACTGCAAATAGTGTATGAAAAGGATTGAGTTAACAAAATGTGCTTAGCAAAATGTTAAATCATATCACAAAAAAAAAATAAACACTAGTATGAAATGCATATGTCTTAAGGCCGATAAGTTATCGTTGCGTTGATGCGTGACGATAACATTTGTAACATTTGCTTTAAGCGTTAAGACATATACAAAATCATTAGGTTATTACACTTAAGCTATTTGGTTTTTACCTGACTAAAGGTGAACTGTGAAAGGAGCGATTGTAAATAGATGTAGGCGTACTTGGCGATAAAGGTGCAGAGCAATCGAAGCTGATGTTTGTTCTTTGGAAAGCCTTAAGTGGTGTAGTTTGTGCAACATTTTCAAACTAAATTCAAATAGATCAAGACCAATTGTTTGAAGGAAAAGAAAAAAGAAAGAAATAAATTATAAAATATACAAAATTAAGATATACACACACACACACACACGTTTAAACAATAGTAATGAAAATTATGATGGAAAAGTCCACGAGCGTAGGAGAGGAAATACATTTTCATTTGTTTTTTTTTTTTTCAAGTAGTAAAGAACGAGAAAGTAACAGAGACACAAAGACAAGCAAAAGTTAGAAATATTGGTGCAATATAGGTGCGATTAGAGTACAAAAAAAAAAGAAGAAAATCATAGTACAAAACAGCCCCATAAGCATGGCTGACAAATAGAACCCACCTGAAAGAAATCAAAATTCGACTTGCTGGACAGCGTGCCAGGTGAGGCCGAAGATTGGGTCGAGCTTGGCGTCAACGGTGTATACGTATATGTGACCAGATTGTTAGATCCACTATTGGTGGCCCCAACAGTAGCACTACCAAGTGAGCTTGTATTGAGCAACGTATTGTTAATACTGCTGCCGCCACCACCAACAAGGCTACCCATAGTCATGCCGTCGACTCCAGTGGCTCCCGTTGCTGCTCCTGCTCCTGTTGATGCTGGTGCTGCTGATGTTGTAGTTGCTTGTTGATGTTGTTGTTGTTGCTGCTGGTTTTGTGCTGTTTGCATGGTTGTTCCGCCGCACAGGCCAAGTAGATCGTTCAGCGTGATTGGATCTGCAATGGACAACAACAATTACAATTACAATTACATATTATAAAATGTAGGCACTCTAGTAGCATATATGTATGTATGTATGCATGTATAGAGTATATATTGTTGGCCTGCCATCAATAAATCAAAACTATTGCCCAAAGGGCCAGTCGCATTTGCTTTTGGCTTTCAAGCATTTTGCAAATATTCAAAACTACGAGTACTAAAATTGACTAATAAATTAAGCGTAAATATGTTGTTGGTCCTCCGTTTGGCATTGGCCAAAAGCACAACTTACTGCCAATGTTGTTATTGTTGTTCTTATAGTTGTACTCTTTGCCACCGCCATCGCCGCCGCCGCCAGCAACATCAATGTCCCGCACATCATCAACAAAACTAATATCATCAGTAGGGTAAGAAACAGCATCAGTGGCAGTGGCTGTGGAAGTGGCAGTTGCAGCCTTCTCCTCCTTAGCAGCCATGCCAAGGACTTTGTCGTTGCTGTTGTTTTCATCTGTCATGCCAAATTCAAATGGCTCCTGCAGTGCCTTGTCCTTTTTGAATAGCGTAGGCGCCATCTTTGGCAGTGAGCTTGGACCACTTGAGAACAGTTCCGAGTTGCTTAAAATGCTCCGAGCTTGGAATCTAGCTTATTTCTCTCTCTTCGCTCTTGCACTTTTCTCTACACTTATAGTACACCGCAAAATTTGGATTTTCTTTATAAAAATTACATATGTATGTAACTTATGAATTTGGTTCTATCGAAGCCAAAAAAGTTTGCAGATATATAAATACACTTTTTTAAAAAAATTTACACTAGAATATATTGGAAAAAATATGTTAATAATTTAACTAAATGCCCAGCTCAAAAGAATAAAACTAAATGAAATATAATATGAATTTTACAAAATAGGTTACTATAAGTCCAAGGCATACTTCCTTTTTTTTTTTAAATTTTTTTTTAATGAAAGTAAAAATCTTCGGAAAACCATTTTACGGTCTAGCCTCTGTCTTTGTTTCCTTTGATGCCAGCCCCGCGTTCAGCGCTGGGTTATCTAGCATTCTTTGGAATCGTGGTTCAGTTCAGTTGTTCCAGAGTGGATAGTTTTATCTCTTTATATGGCATATATATTTATAAAGTTATCTGGGATCAATTTGAACAAAGGTAAATTTAGTAAATGCCTCGAACAATGTACACATGAAGAAGAAAAGCAGCGAAAATAAAGAAATTGAAATTAAATTTCTTCTATAAACCAGAGATGCGATAGTTTCCGATTACCAATTCACAGGGAACTTCAGCACTGTTTAAGGCACAAGCACAGGAACAACCACAACTAATTGCGTAGCCTTGGTGCAAAGAATGATGTCCCTCTATGACGATCTTAGAAACTCGGTGCTAGACATTGTCCGATTGAGTGAGATTCACCAAAATATGAAGTACCATTTGGAAGGAGGAAGTTGGAAATGGACAAGCTTATACTTGTTTCTCTCTTAATCTTCACGTGGTGCTGATTAGCTGCCCCGGTGCTAGAGTAGTTAGAAGTTCACATTGAAGACTTCCCAGGTTTTAACAGAGTTTTTCATAGGGTTTGGGATCCATCGCCAAACAACCCTTTTTCTAATTAATTAGTGACAAATAAATTACTACGTTTTGCAATGTCCGGATTCTTAATTAGGACGGTGCCGCCTGAGCTATGTAAATCAGATATAACTGCCATCCAGGAGATGCGATTAAGAAGTCACGCAGGCTACAAGTAAGCACACTCTGATACAACGTCTACAACGGCTGCCATGTGCAGAGACTCTAACTTGGTATTCGGCCCTACATTCCAACAATCCAGCCTAAACATGGTTTCAGATTTCAGCATCCAGATATCCACACAGGTACATGGCTGTCCCTTGATCAATCTACGTGCAATCATATTGATCAAGGTGCCACTAGCTTGTTACGAAGTCTCGGCAATAACACTGAATATAAATGTTCTACTCACTTCCTGTGAGAAAACCACACATATTTTAGACATTTTCGCAATAAAATGCCATTAAAATGTAAAAACTCTTAGTGATACGTACCATTTATAAAAGATATGAATCCATCGGGCAGCATTTCATGTTGATTTTGCTCTGACAGCGAGTTAATGGAATGCTTTTGTAGGAAATCATTGCTGGCGCCACTCAAGGCACGCATGCCAACTCCAGCGTTGCCAGACCCTCCGCCACTAACCGCGCAATCTGGCGTGTCGTACTAAAAAATAACAAAACAAAAAAAGTATTAAGAGATGAAGAAATTCGAATGGCAATAAAATGCATGGCATAAACTAAATTACAAGTGCAGTTTCTCTACGTTTAAACAAGAATACCAGTTAGCACACTAGTTAAAATGCAATTCAGTTGCACATGTGACGCCATACAGGCAAAAAACAATCACAGCCAACTTTATTGTCTTTGATGTGTCAGGGCCTGGTTAAGGATGCACACACATAGCCCATTAAGGACACCCCCAAAGTGATTGCAACAACTAATGAATCGTTTATCTTTTACGTTTTCTTGCCACATGCCGATGCTGCTGCTACAGTGGCTGCCGTTGCCATTTGCCGACAAGTTCGAGCACGAAATGTTGCCAGACAGCTGGCAACCAACCACACGAGTACCACAAGTCAACATCAAAAGCAACAGTAGAGTGCAGGCCGGGCTAAACGCCCACACAGATGGCGCTAGCAGGGCATACGCCCAGGGTTTGTCGGCTGGAAGGGTCTTGGAAGTAGACATGCTTGGCAAGTGCACACCACTCGAGCGTTTGGCGCAATTAAAAGCGCATCAAGTGTCAGTGGAGCACACTTAAAAATGCCAAATTAGTGCAAATATTGTTATCAGGCACTCGCCAAACAATTTAGCTCAAAATGGCGTACAACTCATTATGGTGGGATTAATGCAACAGAAAGAGAAGGAAGCAAAAGTAAGCAGAAATGGCAACTATTAATGTTGCAAATGAATGAAAGTGATTTATTGAGCACCAAGGCTGCAAAGGGAACTAGTTCAAGACTGGAACTTCGGTTTTTGTCAATAGGCTGTGAAATAGCTACAATATAAAGCAGAGTTCGAATATAACCGTCAATCTTTTCAGCGTCTTTTCTGCCAAAAACTGGTTATTTCAGGACACAACGAATAGAGGGACGGTAAAAACCAATGCAACCCGGTTCGCTGCGCAAACTGTCAAGGCTCAACCAAAAATATTTTTTTTTTTCGGTTTCTATTCGCTCATGTTTTTAGGACCACTTTGAAGATGAAAAATTGGCAAAAGGTCTTTTGGGTACACACATGACTTGTGAGCTTGTGTTCCTCTGAAACAACACCTAATGAAACTAAACTTATTTGATATACATACAAAACTATTTCTCTAAGCCACACAACAATAACAAAGGAAGACCTTTTCGCCTTCCCATTTGTTCCTTTCAGTCATTTACAAACACATACATGGTACTGAAACATGGATGTGGGAGTTAGTAAGAAAGCACAGCTAAATTTCTTATCTCAAATATCGATCTATCAAACACAGGACTATGCCATTCCCAACCTTACTGGGCATCTCACTAAAGATTTTAAAAGCAACACAGAAAATTCAATATTTTAGAGTTTCATGTCCAGAATATCATTGTAAATAGACAAATCGATATCGGTTTTGAGAACAATCATGACTAAGTTCAATCTATTTAGAACTGTAAGTATGTTCTTCTATGGCTTAAATCTAGCCCTATGAAAGGCTCTTAAATGCATAGGCTTTAGTTTCTAGTGCACGTATTACAGAGGTTTACTCGACATTTTAAACATAGAGCAAGCGAAAAAAAACAAGCTTCACGAACTGTTTCAGTGATAACACAGAGGTTTGAACCTTAACTTTGCCCCAAAGCCAGCTATTAGCCGGCTCATGAACTTTTGCAGAGGCGTTCCAATCATTTAAAAGCTCTGCAACACATTTTAAATGAAATCACAAAAGTTTTCAACCCTTCTTAGTGAACTGATTGATTGAGTTTTACAATGAAGATTGACCAAATACATAAGCACTTTAGAAATGCTTGTAAAAGTATTTCATGCTTTCTTTCTTTATTGAATAGCATTGCCTGCCTTGTGGTATATACTATTTAAAGTCAACATCGTGACGGTTCAACTTGTAACAAGTTTCTGTGGAACCCAGCGAGCGCTTCCTTTGCTTTTTGTCATCTTGTCACAACTATGTTAAGTACAAAACTTGCTATGGATTTAAAAATTGAATGACAACTTGATGAAGGTACGTGAAAAGTCGGAAATGGCACGAACAAGCACACGCACCCGCACACAACCCAACAAACGCCCACATATATGCCACAGTGACTTACTACCAGGACGACGCAGTGCTACCCACTGGACAACTGGCTTACAAAGGCAACTGGCATTTTAGCCTGCTGACACATATATGCGATATGTTTGTACATGGAAACATCATTAGCGAGATATGTCAGATGATAAAAACAGCGTCAATGAATGCAAATTACAAAAATAGCCTTCAAGTTTTCAAAGACGACAACCGTGTGGGATTCACAAAGAGGCAAAAATAAGCTATTACCAAGAAAAAAATCAGGTAAAGGATAAACAACGCAAAAAGCAGCTAATTTCAACTAACGGATGTATGCATGTGCGTCCTGCCAAAGGAGAAGATGTCACTTTGAATAAATATATATAAAAGACCAGACTGAAAGCTTCGGATAAGCTGAACACGGAGCATAGCTAAAGGAAGTCAGCATAAAATGACAGCTTTGATTAAAGAAAATCTGTAAATCTGTTCTTAACAGTATTCTTACATAGCGTCACAGTTAGAGTTAGAGACGAAATAATAAATTATTTAAAAATTTAAGTATAGTATATAAGTTTTTATTCTTTATATTGAAGAATTCTGTCAGCTACATCAAGGGCAGGGATCGGCAGCGTTTGCGGAGATTATGCTTATGACAACTGAGAAATCGGTAGTAATACATACACATGTTCGTTCTGCTCGACCGCTGAACACATAGGCAACCTTCAACATACAAATACGCGACTTGAATTCAGCTCACGTTTTGGCTGCCATTACCGACCCTTGATCTAGAGTCAGCACGGCTAAACGGATACGCCTATAATTTTGGAAAATAAAACGGAAGTAGAAAGAGTAGAAAAGTGCACTTTTCTTGACTGTATAGTTGAAACGTTAACATGACTTGTTATTTCTCCCTACTCGTACATTAACACAACTTGTTATTTTCCCCTACTCCTACTACATGGGGTATGAAGATCAAGCGGGGCATCACTCTTGCCAACAGATGTTACTTTGGTCTCAGTAGCCAAAAGAGTAGTAGAGACCACTCTCGCCAGACGAAACTAACACTCTATAAGACGCTCATCCTTCCCGTGAGATCTTTGGGCCCTTACGCGTTGGGAATGACTACCGCATTCGATGGACATAGTCCATCCAGCGGCTATAGATGAAGAAGCTCCTGCGAGAAAGGCCTTCAATGCGGTTGTTGAAGGAAGGCGTCGAGGGGCAGACTATGTCTCCGTTGGAAGGACCAGGTATAGAGCACACTAGCTCACACTCTGGTATCGCCGATTGGAGAAGGCGCGCTCATGACAGAGAGTGCTTTAGGTATAGGTTGTTATGGCCAGTTAAGTAACTCGTTAACGAATTCGTACCTTGCTGACAATTCAACGTAGCTTGTCGAGAGTTTTCTATATGCATTAAATCTTATAGTCTCACGACATTTGGAGACCAAAATGGACAGAAAGACAGATAGAAGGACATATTGCTCCAGATCAGTTTTGCCCATGAAATTTACGATTTGCCTCGCCTCCTACATTTTTTCGGAATTCGGAGTGTCGGTAGCTGAATCAATGATGAAAGAGTGCGCAAGTTAAGGTGTTTGGAGATAGATCAACGCTGACAGCGCTGAAAATGTTGCTAAGTTTTTCATGAAACCAAACATTCCGTGGCACAACTGATAACTGTGGATAAGTGGACTTCTGTCAACCTTATTTTTAGACTTTAAATTTTCTTAACATTAGAAGTTCCACTTCTCCTTTGATTGGAAGTAATGGTGGGGTTCCGAAAGACTGTTTGCTCCTGTGCCTAAAGTAAGGTGCAACAAGTGAAATCTAAAAATTAATGCTTTAAAGTTGCAGCAATGTTTGCTTTACCTTGAGGACAAATTGTTATCCGTCGATTCTTCTTAAATATGCTCTTGTTAAGAAGGAAATTCTCCAGAACACCACACTAACACAACGAAGTAAGTGCGTCAACCCAAACATGTTGGCATTGAGCGTGTTGTAGGAGCCCCGCCTGTTGGACGTTTACCATTTCAGCAACCCGATTCATAGGTTTGGACAATAGCGAGTGCATCGACAGATACACTGCATTCAAAAAAGCCGCAAAGCCTTTCTTTCAATATGTTCACTATAGTCCCATTTCCAATACAAAAACAACCAAATTTACAAAATTCAAGCCTAGATTTCAAATAAAACAGGAAACATACTCAAGTTACAGTAAATGACATAAAAAAACACGTTATAAACGTGAAAAACGTTGTCGGGTCTCCACTTTTGCTACAACAAAAAGAAATGATACAAAACAAGTCGTTTAAATACACTTTAAATGAATGTTTCGTGAAACGAAAGCAAAACGTGATGCGCTATAGGACTCCTATTTCCAATTTTCTGCACAAGTGTGCGTATCCTGAAGGAGAAATAACTTTTCAACAAGATGGGGATCCGAAGCACACTGCAAAAATCGTTAATGGTTGAGAAACCAAAATTTTAAGTTGATGGAGTGGCCAGCTCAAAGTCCCGACCTCAATCCGAATGAGAACCTTTAGTCAATCGTGAAGCAACGGCTCGGGCAGTACCAATCATCCCCATCCAACCTAGACGATCTTTGGAGTCGTGTCGAGATGGAGTGGAATAAAATTCCGAAAGGAATTATTGAGAAATTGGTTGAGAGTACGCCAAACTGATTAAAAAATGTTATAAACAATAAGGGTCTTTGGACAAAATATTAATTCTGTATTATGTTTAATTTTTTCATAAAATGTACAAAACTGAATACATGCCTTTTGTTTTTGATTTTTAACTATTTTACTTTTTTTTGTTACAAATTAAATACATTGTTCAGAAAAAAAAAAAGTTTTTTCCATTCACTTCATTCGTTTAGGTTTTATGAGCGCTCGAACATAAAAATGTTGAATGTGGAATCACTTTTGCTCCCCACTGTAAGCACGACGCACACCTCTGTCGAGTTTCGAAATCTGTCACAGGGGAAGGGAGTAAGATATCGACTTGATTTGACAAACTTGCACTGAATAGGCATAATGCGCATCTTTTGGTAAACAATTTTATTCTCTAGCTCTTATAGTCTCCGAAAATGGTGAGACAACAAGGACACACAGACGGACATACATATATCGACTCGATTATTGCTCCTGACCATTTTTGCCCATGCAACATATAGTCTGCCAAGCCTCCTTCTGCCTGTTACATACATTGCATAAATCTATAATACCCTTTTACACTTTGTGTACAGGGTATAAACATTTAGCTTGCTAAAGGCGATATTACTAAAGTTATTAGTAAATGAAGTTGATTAAGAAGTCTTATCGTTATAACCTGTACACAAAGTCTCTTAAGCTCAAACTCTCAACATCATATCAATTCTGATCTCTTTTCCATTGACGAAACAAACCCTCTTACGATGGAGCTTTTTAGTAAATGTAAAACTAAGAGTGATCAATTTAGCATCATTACTGAATTAGCTATCAAGTATGCCTATTCTAAATAACTCTTTTGGCGATCTTATTATTATGGCATGGAATGCGCGTGCCGTTCAGTCCAAACATTTGGAACTTAATTATAAGCATAATCAATTTTTGTTCTGCTGACTTTGCTCTGCCAGCTTGACGGACACAGCTTGTATTGATGTTATTGCAGGCACGATGCCCCTTTAAAGAAGCGTAATATAAAGGCCAGGGGCGCTGCGACCAACTTTTAAAGAATGTTATAAAGTATTTTCATATCAAATTGAATGCCGACATAGTTGTTTTGGTGGATAAGTTGCATTACAAGCAATTGGTAAGTTGTAAAAGTTATAAAAAAAAAGAATATATGTATATGAAAAGTAATTATTAGTCACTATTTGAGGCACATGAAGCTTAAACCGTTTGGGAATTATAAGCAACCCAATGAGAAAATATACAAGTGTGTATTTTTTCTACTAACTGCACTAACACATAGTGCAATAGGTGTGGCTGAACTATGTACGTCACTTTAGCGCAACAAAATTTGAAAATCGAAAAAATAAGTACGCCATAATAACATAATTTAAGAGCCATAGGTATCCATGGCCGAGAATGGTACCTTCTTAATAATGGCATCATCCATTTTATACCAAACGTTCTTATTTTTGATATTTTTTTAAAATAGCCGTATAGTGACCGTTATTTAATGCTTGTCCATGATGGAAAATAGCACTTGTCATTCTGAACGATGCTGCGCTTATTTGATGAACTTCTGATTGAACATTTTTAATAGCGTGTTTTTAATTTACTCTACAAACTTGGTATTAGCATTATACTTCGCTACAAGCAAACGGACAATTAAAATTTTTCCCGCGATAATATCGTGCGTTTGGTAAATGGAATTTTTGCTCATGCACTGACACATGTAGCATCTTCTAATTTTTGAGGTTTATGCCCATCGTCCAGCAAATTATGAAATGTTACGGTTTTTCTTTTTGAACACTTCCAAATTGAATTTAAGACCAAAATGTTTACCTAAACATTTGTAACCCTGCAGGAAATCGGTCTTCTAGTAACAGCTTCAACTGGTTGTAATTACAATTGTAGTCAAGTAGTAGCGGACTGGTTCAAAAAAGTATTATGGCGGGATAGGCGAAAACAGTTACGGGGAGCGCGCTGTACTCGGCGCTCTCACTGTTTACCTGTTGTTGTTTGTGTAGATTGAAGAAATTTGTGTATACACAAGAAAAATAACAAAAAGAATGCTGCTGCGCAAAATATGCGTCATTAGGCGTCAAAATGCAAAGTGTGAAGTTGTGCGAAATTGGTAAGTGCTGGTAGTATTTTGTGTTTTTAACTCAACATTAATTTATTATATTATTTACTTAAGCAATTTTACTTTATGCAGATGAATTTGGAATGCTGGAATGTTTTCAGTGAATAAGGTAAGCCAAAAATACATACATATATACATACTAAGTACTTTAAAATTGTTTTATATGCTGACTCTTCCATTTAGTAAGTAAATGGTGTCTAAAATTTATTTTTTTATACAATACATTTGTATGTAAAGATGTATTTTTCAAATTTCCATGTTTCTTATTTTCAGTGCTTTAACTAAACGTTCCGATCAAACCGTAAGTTATAAGAAAAAAAATTTATAATAAAATTTTAAGCAATTAAAACATAAAATGTTTTGAATAAAGTCAAAATAAATGGAGAAAATATAATTTTAAAAGAACACTGTAATTGTTTTATTCACGGGCGGAATACCATTAATTCCTACCGATATGAAAGATATTAGGAGCATTGCACAAGTACCTGTAGTGGTATGCAACAATACACCTCAAACTGGTATTTAGTCATTTCCCATTTACTAGTTTCATACCATTTGAAACCAGTTCCTATGACAGCCCCATGTTAAACATACCACTTGGCTTCAAACAAAAATACTAGTAGTGAACCATAATTACATCCTCTTTTCCTTGTTAAAAAGTGATTGATTTCGTACTAGTATTTTTCCATAGCGCAAATACACCCTCAACTGGTAGGTTGTCATTGTCCATTTACGAGTTTCATACCACTCGCAACCAGTTCCTATGACAGCTCAGTGTTAAACATACCACATAGCCTCAAAATTAAAATGTTTGTGCATTCGAAAATCAAGCGCATAAAAAACTAAATTGAATACGGCAAAAAATCTTAACCGCTAGCTGCATAGCATTCACTCTCGTAATACTACAACTACTACTAATATAGACAACCGCATTACAATCCTTACTATTCTCGCATAGTGTGCTCCCCTTTGCGCACTCCTGCTCTGACTTTTGTCATCAAGGATTTTCAAATTTGAATCCTTGTTGTTGTTGTTGTTGTTAGTGTCGTCGTTTTTGCAGCTGAAGCTGAAGCTGCTGCTGCTACATGAAGATATTTGAAATCTTTTTGCGTTCGACGAAGAAAACGCCAAAGTATCCGAATAGTCAGACGACAACGCACATAACTCAGTAACTCAGTAGTTATTTATCCAATGTCCATTTGAACTGACTTGCTTGTTACCCACTCTACTTCGAGCTCTATCTCACTCTGTATTTAGTTGTTGTTGTATGCATTTTCTTGTTGGCTTTCTTCGATTTTAGCATTTTTTTGGCAAACGCTTTTATGTGTTGATAGAAACAGGCTAAACGGAGTGAAGTGCAATGAAGTGGAGGCCAGAATGTCATGATTCCGGCCTGCATTTAAGCACACATTTTCATGTATACATATACAATTTTCATACGTGTGTGAGTCTGTGTATGCAGCAGCTTCAGTCTCTTGTCGCTGTTTGAGAAAATTACAAGTTTCTGCTTTCAAAAGTCTTACAAATTATTATGTTTGCATCGTTTACAACACTTATTAGATGTTGCTGCTACTGTACAGTGTTCCCTCAGTTTCCTCAACTTCCTTCTGCTCTCCAGTTGTTCTGGCAAAGGGTTCCTTTCACATTAAAATTTGATGGCATGTTGTGATAAGCGTTCTATGACGATGTCGTTGTCGTTCGATTCGATTTTTGCCTTGCTCTCCCCCACTACTCACTCTCTCTCTCTTTCTCACTCTATCTCTCTCGCTCACACCCTCTCCCTCTTGGCTGACCAAAGTGCAAAAGGTTAATGCACAGTTGTAATTTTTTATGGCCGATTACATGTAGTACATGTGTTAGTGTATGGGTCAAACCATAAAGGATGCAAGTTATTTTCGGAATGTACTTGAATTTGCTTAAGCAAGTGAGTGTTTTATAGTGTGCACTTTTTAGTAGCAATTTGAAAATGGTTTATAGTTTTTATACTGTTTGAGTAGTTATTAATAAAAGTGAAGAACAGCAGCTGCTGGAACGAGGATGAGGACGAAACGGTTGAGCACCTCTTCTGCTCATGTCCAGCTCTGTGTAGACGCAGGCTCAAATATCTAAGCAGTTATTTCTTGAACAGTCAATCGGAGCTGTCTGAAATCAGACCTAAACGCATTGCAGACTTTATATCTGCATCTGGATGGTCTGCCTTTTGATTCTGTCTGCTCAGGAACAGGGAAGATGTGTGTAGATGCTACGGTGTCACAACGGGCCGTAATATGGCCCAAGTGTGTCAGGCAAAATGCCTGGCAGCCGTCCTAACCTAACCTAACCTAACTTAAGTAAAGAACAGTTCTGCTGAGTTTATATGCATTCATGTTTGTCCGTTTATTGGGAATCCCAAACTGCTTAAAGCAAGATAACATATTTAAAGGAAATGAATTGCCTGCAGAGTTGTTCAAGACTTGGACAAGTACATGCCCGATAATTGGAATCTTGGTGTCCTCTCTTGAGGGTATTTGCTAACTACCGAGGTATCAGTCTTCTTTCCATAACCTATACAATTGAACCTTATCAGTGGAGCTTTAGGCCTTGTGAATACTGGGAAAGACCGACGAATACCACGAATACACTCCCCATCACTTTGTCGATTATAAATTAGCATACGATAGCCCGTTGAGGGATAGCGTATATGCTGCACTGAGTTTGATATCCCTGCAAAAGCTAACAAAGAACTTCTATGAACCTCTTGATACCGAGCGAGGTGATACTCTCTCCTGCAACCTTTTCAACTTTATGATGTGTTACCGGAGCGTTTGCGGCTATTAAAAGCGAATCTGCCAAGCTGGATTGGGTTGTAAATGAGAGCAAGACAAAGTATTTATTTTCTTTGAGTAACGAAACGCGGCGATTGGACTCTCAGATTGATATTGAAAACTCTACTTTAGATGTTGTTAAGGATTTCGACTGCGCTGGAACTACTGCCACAATGAAAAACGATATTAGCATGGTGATTATGTTGAGAATTACTTTTGCCAATAGATGTTACTTTGGTGTCTGCAGGCAAATGAGTAATAGAGACCGCTCACGTCTGAGTGACGCTCATATTTCTCGTTTTGCTTTATGGCGATAAAACGAGGAACTCTACGATGACACTGGCATAGTCAAACAAATTAACAACCAGCGGTTTCGCTGAAGATGCTGCTGCGAGAAGATGGGAAGCGACGAGGCCATTTCTACGTTGGAAAGGCCAACGCCTGAAGGAAAGCTTTATTTCAGGCCATAACCCGATAGCGAGTTGTTACTGCCAATTGAAAAAAAAGAAACAATCCTTAAGGAGATAGTCAAATTGGAAAGAAAGAAAATTTGCAAAAATTCAATTTTTGTCTATAACTTGTTTGCTGAGTTCCCTCTTAGTACTCTAAAGCGATTTTCATGACATATATCCTTAAAATGCGAACGTCAAACAACAATCAATTTCTAATATATTAAGCAAAGAAATACACAAGTTTATATCTTATTAACTTTGAGAAGATCAAGTGCCAAGCGTTAGAATAAGAATTCACATCAATAGTGTAAAAAAAATGTAGAGTATTTATATATAAAAAATTCTTTTTATGTTTTGAAATATCGATTGGAAATTGGAATTTTTCTATCTAATTTGATTGTTTTTGCATTAAAAGAAATGCAATACGCAAAACGAAAGTTCCTTGGGCAACATCTGAAGCCTGAAGCAGTACACAGACACACACTCGCACACACTCACAACCAAACATCAGCATAGCAACACTGAAAGAAAAAGGCAGCTTCTTTCAAATGCAATGACATGTAAAGGCTGCGCCTAGAAGTATGCAACATGCCAATGTCATTTACTTGTTGGTTGTGTTGTGCGCATTTTCATTAAATGCCAAAGCAAATTAAATTGAGTTGCATTTTAAATGTCATTTCATCAAGTACACACTAAAGGCAACACTTGATTTGTGCATTGACAAGATGCGTGGCACTTGCCACGCCCCCTTCCCTTTATGTGCCCCTTTAGACAACTCGAACAACAACACTCGATTGCATGTATGCTATTCTTGCTTGTTTGTTTTACATGAATGTATGAGTGGAAGTTGTGAGTGTGTGAGTGTGTGTGCGTGTGTGAGTGTGTTGACGCTCAATAATAAAAAACAAGACATTAAATGCATTTTTCCTACAACTATCAAACACATGCCGGCAGCTCATTCACACACACACACTCACACACTCACACACACTCACGCACACACAAACTAACGTCGTATGCACTCATACAGATGTCTCTTCCTGCCCATGGATCCATTTAATAATAACAATATCGTAATTCAAGCAAGTCACTGGCAGAAGCGCGCACCGTTTACATGGGCGTAGACGCTGACGCTGACGCTTACGCTGACGTCGCCGACTGTTACACGCTGCTGGCAGAGCAAACAAATGGCAAAGGGAGCGACATTTACAGTTTCAACGGCAACATTTCCGATGATGTGCGCCTTTTGTTGCTGCTGCCGCCGCTGCTGCCGCTGCTTGCTTGCTGCCGTTGTTATTGTTACACAGAGTTTACATGCATTTCCTTGCAGAACGGCCCCCTCTGCCGTTACGCCCCCTTGCAGCACACGCAAAACGCCCAGTTTTTAAACAGCCGTCAACAGGCATTCAATATACATACATACATTTCCATCTGTATCTGTGTGTGCGTGTATCTATGTGTGTGTGTATCTGTATCTGTGTGCGTGTGTATCTGTGCGTTTCCATTGTATGCGTTAGTGTTGTGCTAAGTGGAAATAAAACACGCGCTTTTTCCGCACTGTATTATCTGGCCACACAGGGCGTATGATGTATATATTTTTTAGGCGCAAGCAAGTAAAACTTTTGCATGCCTATTTAAAATAAAAATAAAACACTCACACACACACACACATGCACTCACTCACACACACACACACACACATGCACTCACTCACACTCACACACACTCATAAACATGCGCTTGGCTTGATGCTGGCCGGAGCAGCTTTTGTGGTTGATGCTGCTGCTGTTTTTTGTATAGAATTTATTCTTTTGTTGTTATTATTGTTGTTGTCCAAGCCAACGCAACTTCGCGTTATTATACACTGTAATCGAATGTCATGTAAGGATTTCAGATTTCCCATAGTGTATGTAACACAGGCTATAAAAGGTTATGTGTATCCATTAGTAGTGATATTTTATTATTATATCTTTATTTAAATCTGTAGATTCATAGTTACTCTGAGATCATAAGAAGAACTAGGTTAATTAGTCAAAGCACAGCTGGTGGGCGATACAACATTCGACAAGAAGTTAAGTTTTAGTTTTATACAACGAATTGTACTACACTTTGTGGCACATCATTTCAAACCTTTTCTAGGAAAACAGATAGAAGCTTTTAAGAATTGGAAGAAAAAAAGTACTCAGTACTAACTTCCTTCATTCCTTTCAACATTCGTAGCGTTCCATCGGTTCCATATAAAAGTTGTACGCAAAACGATGGTTCGAAGAACCAAGAAGTCTATAAACTGGCACTTGCCTTGTGAACAAAGCTCAGAGGTACAATTGTCTCCCAATACCATTTAAAATGGAGTTTAAAGAGCGAACAACGTGAAATGCATGAACTGATGCGACGCACCATAGTTTTGTAGAAAGGTTGATCAGTTACAAATGTAGGCACTGGCCTTGGATTTGTGGGTTTGAGAAAAAGTCTGTCAAAATCTATGAACATTAATACCAGTTTCTGCCAAACTGACGTTTTATACGATATGAATATATCTAGGCAATCCCAAAAACCATCCGATATAAGGATACAGAAACTCAAGAAATGGTGCTGCTAGAGCCGAAAGAGAAGAGCTACAGATAATATGTAAACTGTAAATCTACGACATCGGTAAAGTAAGGCTGAATTTCATCAATTGGTAACTTAAGCTACCAACCGTGATTGAACAAAAATATGATGAAAACAGATACGAACAGGGCAAAATACTAAAAAGAATACAATAACCATTTTTCGGAAAGGCACAGTTGCCTTTTGTGAGTGCTTAATATGAACATCTGAATTTGCAATATTTTGTAAAAACAAAGAGAGTTCCAGGAACTAATGGGTTAAATGCTGCTTACAATATTCGTATATTATATATTCGCATTTCTCAAACTATCTCAATTTTTGCTTTTGAAAATTCATAATTATATTAGCAAAATTTTCTTTAAGTGCTCCAAAGCAGTCATTCCCAATGAAGCCATCGTTTTTGTCTATTACTCGACCAATCAAACTTTGAATATGTTGTCAAAACAAAATCGATTATTTATATTTTCATCCGTAGATTAGAATTAGTGAAAGAAGTAATCAAGAATAATTAGAAGGTAGACCCCCCTCCCCCTTCTCTATGATTAATCTTAAAAATGTACTACATGAGCTACGAGATGCTGTCCTCAAAAGACTCAATCAAGATATTTGAGCCTTCTTCTACAGGAAGGCGAACATGAACAGAGGAGGCGATCCAACGTTTCCACAGTTTTTTCATTGCAAGTTAGCTTTGCGCTTTTGAACTCTTTTAATAAAGCCGTAGTGCCATATCTGCAAGCAGTGAACTATTTAAGGGGGGTGTTCAGAGAATTAATCTATGAATCATCGAATTTTGAAAAAATTAAAAAAAAATTTGTTTCAATACGTGCATATCTACGCCACTGAAGGGGAGTGATTGATTCCCTAATCAGTCCCCTTGCACAAACAGGTGTCTATATGGATATTTATGTACTAATTTGAGTCAATGATTGAGTCTTTTAGGCACGATATCTGGACACCTTACAGTGATCCGCAGACCAAAAGTTAAGCTGTTGAGAGAGGAGTAAGGCTTCCCTCGCACCTTGATGGCCAATTATTGAATCCTAATACTAGAAATGACTGGAATATCGTGTTTGCCTTCACATGCAGCTTTCCCTTGAATGATGACGTCATCAATAACTTTAACCCCCCTCGAATATATGGACGGCCCCTAAGTGCAATCTGTTAATACTAAAGACGCTTACCAAGCGAAAAACTGGAACAATTTTAAGCATTATGCGTATACATACATATGTACTAGGCAAATGGCTATAGGGGATTTCAGAGCCAATGTCTCCACATTGGTTCCTTTTTGCGCAAGGTCAAAACAAAGAATAAGGCCCCTGAAAAACAAGGGCATCCGTAAGGCGCTCTTCAAGCATGTTACAGAGTATAGCACAGTCTCATTGTGGCCAAAGTCTGCTTTCTCACTTGTTTTATTTTTGTGCTTTTTGGTTTTTCTCTTTTTTTGTTGCCTATTTTCTTTTGCACATTTCGTTTTTAATGATAACGCAACGTAGTTGTAAATACGTAGACTTGCATTGTTGGCATTGCCGTTGGGGGCACCACTGCACCTACCAGTCTCTGCCCCTGCCACAAAGGAGCACACTGCCTCAGCACACCGTGCCACACAACCACACCCACACATGTCAATACCAATACATTAAATGCTAGTTGTGGCAGCCAGCGTCTGGCGCAAAGTAAATCCAATTGAATTTTGTGCAGTTTTTAATGCCAGCGGCTCATATTGCTGCAGCCGCCATAGACGCCATAGTCCCCAAAACCCCTTACCCCCAAAGTGCACCACAAAACGCGTCGCATTTTTATCCTTCTGGCGGCTGGCGTGTGATTTGCTTGGTATCGACATTTTAATGATGTGGCTCTGGGCGGTTTAGTCACCGTTCCCATTGTAGCTACTACCCCCAATCCCATAACCCGCCTAGTAAATACTTATATATAAGTATATTTTAACACGCTCCAAGCGCCATTTTGTGCCAAGGCGCAGCCTTCATAAGTTTTGCTGCTTTTATGCAAAATGCAAAATGTTCAAATGTATTTCTATTTTTTTTTTTCTACTATTTGCTATTATTATTTTGCGCCTAAAGTATTTATAGCTATGTGGCATGGTCAAGAAAGCAACCGCAACGATTTTTCTTTTGTGACAAATTGAGACAATTTTCAATGATTTCCCATAGCGAGAAATCAAGCTAATATACAAGAAAAGTGATTTTCAAGCTTAAATTTAGCGAGTTCATCGTAGGGATTGCAAGTAAGTATATCAAATTATATTGCCACTCACAGCAGGAAGCGTAAAACAAATGCAGGGCAGAGCTATTAACACAGCTAAGAGACTCCCTTTTTTTTGCATACATATCTATAAAATTACAAGCTTTTTGCATATGTATGTAAATGAACTATATAAAAGCACTATTTACGCCAAGCCAGTTTACATTATTTATAGGCACTTTGAACAGCATGCAAGCCATGTTAAAATAAAACATGTAATAAATAAAATTCTGGGGCATAAAATTAACAAAAAAAAAAAAAAATATATAAAAATAATAGCATCATTGTCATGTAGCCAAAGAATGCAAGAAAATAAACCAAGAGGAAGAGCTTTATTTGACGCAATCAGAATTTAGATACTCTTACCAAATACATGGAGCCTAGTCAATGCCGAGAAATCTACAAAAATATCTCTCCAATTCCGAACTTTTATCTCTGTTGCGTATCTACGTCGTAGTGGCGGCGTAACGCACTCGAGCCATGCGCCTTCTTCTTTTATTTACTTCTATGCTCCAAAGCAAACCCCCTTTAACTGGAAGTCGCCTAGAATGGTCCTTGTGTTCGTTCCAGACTTTTAAATCCCTAAGACAGGATGGAATCTCACCATCATTGCTGCAGAATGACAGATAACTTCTGATTCCTCACCTCACACACCAAATCCTTTAGACCTATCAGCTTAACATAGTTTTTGCTGAAAACGCTAGAGATGCTGGTAGCCAATCATATAAGGAATACGCTGCTTCAACGGACTACTACATTTTACCCAGCATACGTATTGAACAGGAAAATCTACTGAAACGGCTCTATATCAACTGAAGAACATTCTCAGTCGAGCCGTTGACAACAAAGATGTCGCAGTTTGCGCCCTCTTAGAAATTGAATTGCTGCATTTGATAACACATCGCATAATGCTGTGAATCAGGCACTCTCAAGGCGGGGAGTAAATAGGACTCTATCGAGATGGATGCACTTTCTGCTTAAGACTCGGTTACTGTGAATATAACCCGTGGCTGCTTTGAAGGGGGACTACTATCTTTAATCCTATGGAGTCTCCTGGTGTACGAACTCCTGAGTAGACTCGAAAATGAGGGAAGACAGTGTCAGGGATATGCAGATGACATTGTTCTCATCGTATTGAGAAAATTTAAAAATACTCTTTGTGACATAACACAGAAAGGATGCAGGGAAGTTGGACTCTATCTGAACCCGGCTAAAACCGTTGTATTACCGGTCACTGGACGATATAAGCTACAGAATATGAGACAATTGATACGAGCAGGAGGTCAAGTATCCGATCCATTATTAACCATTCTATTGAGCCCTTGTGAGAGCAGACAAAGTATTTATGAATCCTTATAAATAGGCTAAGGAAAAATTTGTGCACCCTTTTTAACCAACTATATGGAAACAAATATGGTTGAAACTTATATCATTGTGCAGGGAAGTTTCATAAGATGAGCACAATGTAAGTTTCATTCATATATTTTGCCAAATCATAGGTGAAATCAAGAGAAAACAAAATTCCTGTATTTTATATGCAGATGCTTTTTCATGCATTTGTTACTTTTTCTCAGTTGCTCTTGGCATTACCCTCGCACAAGAAGCTATTGAAGAACATGACTAACTTACATAACTCACAGCTCAGTAGCTCTTATAACTCATAGAGGGAGAGAGAGAGAAATTGGAAATGATTTTGAATTACAAATTTCATGGATTTTAATTTTCAGTCAGGATCCCACTACGTGTTGACCCATAGTATTTATTAAATTTGTTTCAAATATCGAGCAGACTCAAGAGTGAAGTCCTGGTCGACATGGTAATGTCGCACCCATGCTTTTCATGATGAATTTATGGAATATTATCTTCTACAACTTGAATATACTATAAAGGAAAGCATACATTGACACAATTTACTGCTTAAATGTACATTAACTTTGGGAGTTACCTTCTAAACGAATAACCCCAAAACGTCAAACCTCTTTAAGGGTATGATATGCATTTACTTGAATACATAAGTAGTATATGCACGTACATATATTGTATATAGAAAACAATGCAAAGTGCTGCTGATGCCGCTGCTTACTATGCTTACTACAAATATATGTACATATATACATAAGTATGTAGGTATGTAAGTAGGTATGTATAGTAGTTAGGCTGATTGTAGTAGATTGTGCTGCTTACACGACGAAATTGACATTTTGCATTTACCATTTACTACTTAGTTTTTTTTTTTACTTTTTATATATGAATGTATTAGTAAGTCTATTTTTTGCTGCCACAATAAAATGAGAAGAAAAATTGCATAATAAACCCTTTGAAATCGCTGGATTATCCTTAAATATTTGTGTAAACATTGTAACAAATGCGCAACCGAAGCTCCATTGTCAAGCTGTTGCCTCCACTGCTTGCAACATGGTCCTCCAACCACGCACTTTCCATTGACGTAGTTGTTCTGGTAGTCATCAAATGCCTGAATGATGAGCCATAGATGGGCACCGCCGCATCACCGTCAACAATGAGCAACTTTTTAGCTTGTCTGTATTTTTTTTTTTTCTTCATTCTATTTATTTACTGACTGTGGCGAATATACTTGCCGCTTACGCATGCAACAATGACAATGCAAATGGATGACGCCTTAGAAAGAGAGCGAAATAGAAGTCAGAGGGCTTCTTAAAAAACTGTCACATATATTGACACACAAACTGACAGCGCTTAAGATCGCTTACCCACACACACACACACTTGCAGAGGAGGAGTTAGTTAATCTCTTCATGCTTCTATGTGGCATATAAGGCATATCACTCAACTAAGCACAGCTGTGAGCCACAGGCATTTTGACTGAATCAAGTGACAGTGGCTTAGTGGCAATTGGTCGTGTCAAATGTGTGTGACGCCCCCAACAAGACTTGAGGCTCAAAAACATGTTTTTTCATAGCTAAGTGTATATGACAGACAATATATTTAGAAGAGTGACATATGCTGTAAACTTCATACATTTAAGGTTAAGTAACTAAGTTTGCACCACAGTGCAGGCTGTTTTGACTAGGATTGACTCCTGGTGCAATACACAAAGTCTCACCGTAAACCCGAGTAGGACTACCCTTGTTCTTTTTATTCGGAAGCGTAGGATGGATGGACTGATCCTTCCAACGCTACAGGGTGTGACTCTGACACTGGCCAGCGATGTGAAGTATCTCAGGGTGACCCTTGATACTAACCTGACCTGGAAAGTGCACATTGAACGAAACACCGAACGTGCTCTCAGAGCCTTCTGGCAGTGCAGACGGACTTTTAGTAAAACCTGGGCCGAGCTCTGTTCACTGGTTGTACATAGCTCTAATCAGGCCCTTAGTATCATACGCCTCAGTGGTTTGGTGGAAGAGAATAATGGTTCATTCCAGCGTCACTCTTCTCACCAGACTTCAAAGGCATGCCTGCTTAGGGATAACCAGCGCTATGAACACCACATCTAGTGATGCTGTTAAATCTTACCCCTCTTGACGTATTTGTAAGGCAAGAGGCTATGAAAGCGACTAACAGACTCAACAACAACGGAGTCTGGACGAACGAACTGGGATTTGGTCACACACTAATAGCCAGTAAGCGTAGGGAAGAGTGCCCGCTTTTCTCGATGCCTGCTGATAGTGTCGTACCAAATGTGAAGTTTGGCCGCCGATACGATGTGGTGTTTCCGCCAAGAGAATCCTAGAGCAATCCAGGACCTTTACTAAGGGGAAATACTTATGTTTTCTACACAGACGGTTCCAAAACGAAAGATGGGACTTGTGCTGGCTGGTATCTTGATGAAAACTCAAGCTACTCATGCGCGACAGGTAAATTGCCGTCTTTTTTCCAAACAGAAATCTACTCTATGGAAACTCTAGAACAGTATATACTACTGAGATCAAATTGAAAAGTGAATTTTTAACTTCCCGGGCTTTTTCTAATGTCAAAATATTCGTTTGTGATTGAGATAAGCTTCGTTTTGTGAGTTACTGAAAGTGAATTCTGCGATTTTGACTATGTCTGAATTTATTGAACAAGGAAATTGCTTTACATTATGTTTGCGGAGCCAAATTTCGGCTGCGGCAACGTTGAGGATGCTGTAAAAAGCCTTTGGGGATCGCACTTAATCTTCAAAGAATGTTTACAAGTGGTACAACAATTTCAAGTCTGGCCGCGAGAGTGTTGAGAAGAATGTGATGTCAAATCGGTCAAAAACTTCGAAGTAATCGTCGATTGATTGTTAAACGTCGCTGATAGTTGGGGCATATCATTTGGATCGGTACAAGTGATTTTGAAGAACGAATTGGCCTTGAGAAGTCATATCTTAATTGGTGGTAATTGGGAAAAAACAACGTCAAAGTCAGTAAAAAAAAAAAAATGTTGACAGTCATTTTCTTCCATAGCCCGCGCGGGCCGAACACTTTTCGGCTATTTACACAGACACAGCCGAAGTGCAAGCTCAGGACGTCGCTCGCTGCTTTCGCGAGAGTAATGTCAATAGCAACTGAGAACATGTTCGTGAACCCATGCATGTGTCAACACATTGACAACTTTTCTCTGACGTCACACAAATCCTATTGGAGATGACAATAGCTAACAGAGAAAACGTTTGTGAACAGTTACCTACATCTCAACATAAATGTTTTTTTTTTAAAATAATTTTACCTATGATTTGAAAAAATATATGAATAAAACTTATATTCTGCACTTCTTATGAAAATTCCATACACAATGAAATAAATTTCACTCATATTTGTTTCCATATAGTTGGTTAAAAAGGGTGCACAAATTTTTCCAAAAAGTTTCTTCAGCCTATTTGTATTTTTAAAATATAACAAAATTCAACTTTTAATTTGCGTTGCGATCTGAAAATCTCTTGTTGTGCTACTAGCGGAAAGAGAAAGAGGTAAATTGATCTATGTAAATCCTAGCCACCTAATACTTTATTAGCACCCGACTTTCCTGCAACTGGTTTGTGTTAGGAGTATGAATTAAATCGGTTTTAGAAATGAATTTGCAACAAAATAGACGGGCAACATAGAACACCAATTACTTCTTTATAGACACAAACAGGTTGCCATTAATACCATATGTGTACAAAATAAGTAGCCGTAATAAGCTTACGCCTTGTGTCTAATCAAATCACAAACTTAAAGTTAAGTTAAAAAAATATAAAAGAAGCATATGAAATTAAATCACGCAACTATTTTACGCGACAAAGAGTACAATTAAAACACATGCACACGTTCGCGGAAAGGACAATGCTGAGCATTGCACTTGTTGTGTCTAGAAAGTGGAGTGGTTGGTGAATGTGGGTACTCCAAGCGACAGCAGCCAACAAACGCCACAAGTTTAATCGAATTTAACTACTCATAATGTGCAACAGACAACAAGGAGAGCTCAGCGGAGGCGGCAAACAGAGTTCAGTTGAGTTGCAAGTGAGCCGCATAAAGTTAAGAACTAATCTTATTAGGATCAGCCAACAGGCGGCAGCTCAGCGCTGAGTTGGGCGCTGCCAATGAAGAAAAGTTGCGGCAATGCCGCAAGGCGCATAAATACTGCCATATACAGATTTACAACATGCAACATACTTATGTAGCGGCATTCGAGCCCCCCCGTTTATATGGATGTTGCTGTTGTTGCCGCCAGCTGATATGCTGCGCTCTCTTAGTTGTACGTGAGTGAGCACCATTTCAATTACCGAGCTGACGAACATGGTGAGCTACTGTTGGGCGTGCGAATGGGTTTTATTATTATTTACATACCTGTTGCAGCAACGGCATTGTTTTGAATAAAAATTCGAATTTCCACACTTGTATTTCACGTTGTCGTTATCCTTGTTGCTGGCAATGTCTGCTGCCGCAGCGTCGTCGCCTTGTTGTGTCGGCGAGTACGTAATTTTCGTCGTGCTTGCTCGGCTATGGCATCGGTTGCCGCTTCAACAGGATAAGCAGCAGGCGAAGCGGTAAACAGATGTCACTACTTCCGTATGCAGCAGGCAACAGAAATGGCAACACCAACAGAAACAACAAAAGCAACAATACAATTTGTATGCTGACAGCGCTCTGTCGACAATCCTAGTTGTTGCTCCCGCTCGCAGAAGTTATTACACGTTTGTTCTCTCGTGTATGTAAGTTACACACTCTCTTTGTTTGACTGTGTCCTGCGCAAGGCTGGGAGCTGAATCCTTGTTGCTCTGCCCTGTTTGGTTTGATGGTTCGTTTCACTCGTTTATGCGGTTCTTGTTGCCAACATGTTCGTTTTAGCTTTGGGTCTGAACAGTTTCTCAGCTGCTTGGGCCACGTCGTTGTGCTTCTTCAGCTTGATATTGTTGATGTTGTTGTTTGATTTTGGCACCACTCGAAGGATGGCAGACAGACGAGAAGCCGTGTAAGCAGCAGCAAATAGTCATCGATTCATTATTTCATGTCAATAATGCAAATTTCGCGATGCCCTCTGTTTGGGAGTAGACAAAATTATTTTACATAATCTTCAAGATGTAAATAAAGGAGCTGATACTGCCAGCTATGTATGTGTGTGCGTGCAATAAATAAGGATTACAATATTTATAGAGCTAACAATGGGAAACTTCGTAAGTAGAGGCAAGGCATATGCTTCTTAAGAGCTTCTGAACAGGTGAAGTTAGTTGACTAATTAAATTACTCTTCCTATAGCAAGTCAGTTACTTAAGGTTAAGATACGAATCAGTGATATACACAAGTTATATTTAGGGATGTGCCAAAAATCTCTAGACGGTTTTGCCCATAGTTTGATATGCATTTTCTTAAAAATTCTACGACCAGATGCTTACTTTTCAGATGTCCCATGCTCTCAAAGATACTTTTATTGAGGAATTTCTTTTCGATTGAAATTCGTTCATTTCTTTGGATTGAACTTCGGTTGAAAGAGCTATCAGGCACATCCCCGATTAATTCAAATCTAAATCTTAACACATTTCCTTCAACTTAATTAGTATGAGTTTGAGTATTTTGGTTGCGCGATCTTAAGTACATTTTTCAAAAAATTTCTTTCAACTATTAACGGAATTTATACTAAAAGGACAAAAGTATCTTAGATAACATTATAAATCTATCATTTCGTTTTCAAGAGATTTCAACTAAAATGTAAGGCACACCCCTGAATGAGTCAGAAATATTTTGGCGAAATACAACAAAACAATGAAATAAGCAGTGAAAGCACGGATCTTGTTTAGTTAGTTGAAGTTGTAATTGATTTTGATTTTAAGGAAATTAGTTTTTAGAAATATTAGAACTGCTTTTACAAGCAGTTGATAGTCGAGTCTCGATGAATTTTCACTACCTAAACTCTGTGGCAAAGTGCGTGTTTAAAAGAAAACTTTCAAGAATATACGCTATTTTTTATACCATGTACACAAGATGTAAAAGGGTATTATAGATTTGTGCAATGTAACAGGCAGAAGGAGGCGTGGAAGACCATATGTTTCATGGGAAAAATAAAAGCAATAGCCGAGTCGATATAGCCATGTTCGTCTGTCCTTGCGTCCGTGTTGTTAAGTGTTTCTCAAAGATTATAAGATTTAAAGCAAAAAATTTTACAATAAGATGCGCATTTTCCCGGAAAAGAGCAAGTTTATCGATTTATGTCGATATCTCACGCCATAGCCCAGTGACTGACTTTCGCGGTTTACAGCCGCTCCGTTAAATCTATTAACTCGAAACTCGACAGAGGTTTGCGTCGTTGTTTAGGTGCATCTATGTTATAAAAAAAATTATTGAAATCGGATAAATACATCAAAAGTTATAGTCAAAAATAGGTTGATTTCGACCCCCTTCACTGCTCCAAAAGTTACAAAATTTGGTGTGGAGACTCGTGTGAGCCAAATCATTAAAACTGTATTCACTTTTTTCCAATAGTTTTCGATATATGTTTCAAAATTCAACGTTATTGGCCCAAGAATACTTGAGTTATGATAATAATAACCAACTGCCCTATAGGAAAACATGTCAATTGGAACTTTCCAATAGAAAAATGTTTACAGGCATATCGATTTTATAAAAAGAGACATAAAAGTTGATACTTCCGTTCCCATTTAATCGTATTTTGTGTTTCTAAAGAAAAAGGGTACAGGGCACCGTCCCGACTGTCTGCATCAATTTTTTTTAATAGTAGCATGTTTGTCAAACCTTTTCTGTTTGAGAATCATTGAGAACAGCTTGAAGTGAAATGAATTTTGGTACTTAGTAAACTAATTAAGTCGAAACTAAACTTCTTAAAATAATTTAAAAACTTTTCTGTTACTACAGATATAATTTAAGAATAGTTTTGACTATATGCATTATATAAGATTAATTTTCTATTGATGCATACAACTTTGAAGTGTTATTTTCGTGCTTTGTTGATTATGATTTTAACCATCCACTAAATTGGCTTCAACAACCGCGAACAATTCCTAGCCCACCTACAATGTGTGTGCATTAACCTGTCCCATAAGAAACACCAACACGCACTGCTTCTTAAGTAGAGTTCCTAAACAACTGCTTTAAACATGTTTAAAACAAGTTCAACTAAGCGTTAAACGCTGTAAATCGATCAAGGCGTATCCCATAAAACGCATAACCATAATTAACCAATTTTCTAAAGCAAACCCCTTTTGAAAGTGCTTAGCCGTACAGCTGGCTGCACTCTCTCCTTAATTTCGTCATATGCTGTAATTATTTTAATTTTTATTTATCCCAATAACACAAACCCAAATTTGAGCACCCAAGAGTTCGACTAGTCTAGTAGTAAGAACCAAAGCCCAAACTCAACCCAAGTAGACAGACGGTGGGTGTTAATGTTTAGACAGAAGTGTGTGTGTGTGTTTGTGTGTGTAAGCTTTGGCATGCGTGCAAACGAGTTGAATCCTTTTCAGAAACAGGAAGTTGTGTGTTAAGCGAACCTATTATTAGAACCATAAATCAGCATGAAATGAGCAGTACGCCGCAGTCAAAGGAGCGAACTCTGTTGCTACTCTTCATGCGTATTCGTACAGTGTTTGGTAGCGGTAGTAGTAGTAGTAGTAGTAGTATTAGCAGTCAGTGGCGTACTTAGCTTTTCAAGACAGAGGAAAGATAAGATTTAGCATTGAGTTCCACGCATTTTTCATCGAAAAAATGGGTAAGTGGTCCACTTGAAGAACTGGTCTGTCTTCATTTTTGACCAATTTTTGCAAAATGAAAAAAGTTAATTATTGAAACGTACTTACTTGTCAATGTGCAATGAATCATGCAGAAAATGACTCGGATATAATTTTGTAACGAGCAATATGATAGTAGCGATTTCTTGCTTCCAAAATTCGTATCTAAACTAATATTATAAATTCGAAAGTAACTCTGACTGTGTGCCGTTTCCCTTTTCACGCCTTATAGTTTTGCATTTCGGTGTAGAAATATATAGGACCTTGGAATAACAAATAGGCTCATTTTTGTGGCAATATCTGAACCCCTTTTCCGGTGCAGATTTCGCGGTTTACACCCACACCATAAAAGCAATCGAATTGAAACTTAGCAAATGAAGAGGAATAGTTAGAAGAATATCACCTATTCGCATTTTATGATAGTCTTCTAGTAAATGAGCGGTATATTTTCGATATACTAAAATTTCTGGTGACATCGTGAATGCTTCAATCTATTTTAGGCAAAACGAAGTTTGCCGGATTCGCTTGTATTTAATAATTTGCTGAAAACTCCTTGAACTCTTTGCTTAACTTTTTGACTTAAGATATAAACTAAATCAAGAGTTTTACTAAATACTGCAATACTTGCAAAGTATTAGTAGATGTAGTAGAACATAGCTTTAACTATAAGTAATGTTTTTGCCTTTTACGTGTACATTTTTACGAACAAACAAACACATTATCAAGCAAATCTCTTTATCCAAAATACTTTATGCATTTTAAAGAATTAACATGCCGCATTTTCTGAGTTCGGTATCCCTGAAAAGTTGGTGCGGCTATGCAGAATGACGTTAAGCAGCAAACGCAGCTCCGTCATGGTTCCTTCCTACCTCGCATCAGACAAGCGATGCCCTCTACTGCAACCTCTTCAACTTTGTGATGATAATATATTGGGAAATGCCAAAGTACATCGGAACGGGATAATATTGAAATTTGAGGATATGTAGTTACTCGCATAAGCAGATAGTCAATACAGACCATTTTACCCACGGAACTTATGATCAGCCACGTCTTCTATTGCGTATTTTATACATTGCACAAATTCGTAATACCCTTTTTTCACTTTTTGTGCATGGTTTAAATATAGCGTATACTCTTCAAAGTTGACTTTTTACACGCACTAATAATACTAGTGTACACTACCGCACCAAGGTTTAATCGGATGACTTTTATAGTGTAGCTGTAGCCGTGGGAAGGCGGCGAGATGTCAAAATGTTTTGGCATACTTTATATCGTTTTGGAAAATACGCATCTTTTGGTAAAAGTGTCTAAGATATCTATGTACTATATGTTGGTATTTATACAAACAGAGGAAATCATTGCAGGGAATAGCAAGGAAACTCGAGTCATTTTTGTGATCGTCACTCGACTTCGAAGAAAATACATATTTTATTTGTTGGTCCGACTGTGGGATACCTTGATTTCATTTGTTCGGTTAAAATAAATTTCTATGCAAATTTTTTTGTATCATGCGTTGAAGGATATGGCCTTTATGGTTAGAAGCTAACTATATTGCGGGGTGGGTAGTTCTTGCCGAAAAATGTACTTTTTTTTCTTTGCTTTATAAGTCTAACACGAGCCTACATACCAAATTTGGCTGCCCTTTTAATTAGTAGAAGGAAAGTTCTGAGATTAGCACATTACTACCTATGTAAATTTTTTAAATTTTATATCCAATCTTGCACCATGTGTATGACTGTGCTTAGTTTCTTATGGTGTAGGAGTAAATCGCGAAATTCTGTCATTTCCCATCTTCTTTTGCACCATATCTTATAATCTATAGCAAAAAAAAATAAACAGTTGGTAACAACCGAAATTGGCTAGGAGAAATTAAAACAAAAAAAATAAAATAAAAAAAAAATTTCGAAAATTATTTACTCTTATTATTCCTCTGGCGAATAGAATGCTCAAAGTCAATAGGATACCCTTTGAAGACATGCCCAACCCGATAGAAAATATTTAGCTTAGATAAGTGGAAATTACTAAAGTTATTGGAAAAACAAACTTTTTTAAATTAATTACTCTTATTATTCCACTGGCGACCCAACTATAGCGACTAGAGTGGTCACACAAAAACATTGCTAAATCGTCGAAAAACATAAAATTAGATATTTTGTTTTTTTGGCCAATCGCAATACTTTTTTGCGGAAAAGTATAACTTGATCATTTCCCATCTTGTTTTGCCCCAGATCTGATAATCTATAGCAAACAAAATAAAACGCCGACAGACGGACATGTCTCGACATATATCGCGACTATTGCTTTTGATCATTTTTGCCAATGGAACTTATGGCCTGACACGCCTTTTTCTGCCTGTTACATATATTGCAAAAACCTATAAATCTCTTGTACAGGGTATAAAAACTTATTTATTTTTTTTTTGTAAGCTGGTAAGCTAAGTAAAAAAATTTGATGCAGACAGTCGGTACGGTGCCCGATAGTGTAATACCCTGTGCCCATTTTTTCCATGAAAATCAAATTGCAGTGTAAATTTTTGTATCGACGCGTTGAGGAGTAAGTGCGTAATAACGATAACTGTTCTACGGTGGAAGAGGGGTATTATTAGGAAAACGATCAACATTGTTGCCTAACGTATGACATTTGGTTAACATAAATGTTAACTTTAACATTTCTGTAAAAAGTGAAATTCTGTTGCAGTTCATAGGAGAGGGCACATTATCTATATCTTCTAAAGTTCTTCTTCGAATCATTTTTACACTACACATGCAGAGTAATATTGTGCATAACTGAATAGATAAAATGCGCATCTTTTGGTAAAAGAAAGTTTTGCTCTAGCTCTTATAGTTTCCGAGAACGGTGCGACAACACGGACAGACGGAGATGTCTATATCGCTTTTGATCATTTTTGCACATACAATGTTACATACATTGTGAAAATCTATAATACTCTTCTACACTTTGTGTACAGGGTATAATTAGTCAAAACGACTATTTTCAAATGTATTCAAATCTTACTCATAGAGAGGATTGATCCACCAATCGGACCCCATAGCTACGCCACTCCTAGCAATATAGTAGTAAAAAAAAAAGTAGTCTGGCAATAGTAGTAGGAGCAGCAGCAACAATAGTAGTAGCATGTTGAAATAGTAGTGTGTGTGCGGTTCAAGCTGAAACATGACGATGACGTGAGTGGCGTTGCGTTGCGTTGCGTGCGAGACGTAAAACGTTCATGAAAGGAATAACGGAAAATAGTAAAAAGACCGTAGCGACGATGATGCTAGGCCAACAACAACAACAACAGCAACACACTATGAAAGGGCAATGAAGCCAGCCGCAACACACAATAAGAGCGAGAGCGACTGAGACTCCTCCCGTTTTGTAGTAATTTGTTGTTGTTTTTTTTACACATCCCAATGTTTAATATTGTTTTGCTTGTTTTACTGTTATAAATTTATATTCCGTTAGTTTAGCTGGAATTTTTATTGAGCGCACAAAAACTACACAAAAGCCCGGCTGCAAATGTATTCAAACCAATACATACCCAAAAGACTAGCGCTGGCAATTGGAATTGAGCTTATTTGTTGCACGCTCTTAACTAATAAATTGTTGAATTTAATTTTTTAATTTTGCACTCCTTGTGAATCAGTAGTCAGTAGTTGTAGTTGCCTCCTCCTTCATATGCGTGCGAAGCACATTTTTGCACACTTTACTTTCCGGTCGCAGCAGCAGCTAGGAACCGTTACCTTTTCTTTGCTTCGCACGTCTATTCGCTTATTTAGCTACGAATGTGCGTATTAATATTTTAGGCACTACACTTGCAAAAATATTGTTTTGCCGTTAAGCGTGTTTAGTTATAAATTTAAGTCATTTTAATTATATATAGAAAAGGTGTGTTTTAATTTTATGTGTGTGCTGCCGCTGCCTGAATTTTTATTGTATGTTTTATGTCCGAGCCCAAGTTGCGGCACCACCTTACCAAACGAGCAATTGAAATACAGTGGCGGCAGATACTGCGAGAGCACAAACCAAATCGTCTCGCTGGCAGCGCTCGGCAGCAGCACACATGTTGCAAGGACTTGGCGAAAGCGCGCAAGTTCAAAATGGCAAAAAAAAAAAAATAAAAAAAAAAGTACAATATAACACAGCAAAGATTTTATTTAATTAGTTAAGTTTTGAACAATTAATAGTGTTCTTGTGCACACATACATTTTTGTTGTCTAATTTTTCGAAATGTCATGAGCTAGCAATTAAGATTTGTATTTTTATTGGCTTATTTAGACGAGTTATGCGCTGCTGCTTAAATGTTATTAATATGCAGAGTCGATATTACATACAATATGCTTTGCCTTAATGCATTTTCATGAACAATTTTTGACAGTGTATAAATAAATGTTGCCTCGCCATTGCTATTGTGAATGTCTCTTAAATGATGCACAGCTGTTTCAATGGCGTTGCCATATCGCACTCTTTCCTGCTAACGTTGTGCTTGCCAGATCTGCGTTTTATACAAAGCAATTACCGGCAAACAAAAGTTGAGAAATATAAATAAAATTATAAATATTTAAACTTAAATGCACAAAAGATGGCTGGCGACAATGATACAAGCACCACTGATTCTACAAATGAACATATTGACTTGATGATGTACCGCAAGTTGGTTAAACAGTTTATTGACATGGCAAGTGTTGGACTGGCGTCAGCATTTAACTTTCATTTATTTATATTGTTTTAAAAATTATAGCGTCGTTATTCGACTGCGCTTTTTTGGGCTGAGAAGGTGGCAGTGCTAAGCGGGTATGAGTCTCGCGATGTTTATTACCAGGCGCAGTGCATGTTTCTGCTTGGTGAGTTCCATCGTGCAGCACACACACTGCAACACCATAAGTTGGAAAAGAACTCGTTGCCCTGTTTTAATCTGTTGCTGGAGAGTCTCTTCGCTGCCAAGGAGTTTAACGAAGCAGTCAATATAATACAAACAGTGGAAATAGATATAATGACCACGTCCATGGTTAACCAGCCTATGGATGCTGGCAGCTGTTACTACTTGGAGAGCAACAGCGTATTTGGTGGCGAGGAAAACAATCGCAATGTAAGCAGCCACCACTTCTGGCACAAATAGATGTCTAATACATTTCCATACCTTTAGGAACTACTGGCCTCCATATATTTGCTAAAAGGCAAGGTCTACGAAGCTATGGATAATCGCGGCATGGCCATGGACTTCTATGTGCAGGCCTTACACAAATCGATTTATTGCTTTGAAGCACTGGAGGCTTTGGTGCAGCATGAAATGCTTATGGCTTGGGAAGGTATGTAGAGCCAAGTTGAACGCCAAAAAAACTATGCTAATTTATTTACAATCCATCTAAAGAGTTCGAGCTCATTAACCATTTGCCTTTGGCACAACAATCCAGCGAGACTGATGCCAAATTTATACTAAAACTTTACGAATCCAGACTTAAGAAATACTATGAGCTCATATCAAAACGCAACGAAGAAGATACTTTATCGCCCATTGTCAATCCAGACGTGCTACAATATATCAAAAATTTTACAGAGCGCGTGCAACCAACATGCCCAACAAATACAAATACTCAAACTGCCAAACTGAGCGCTCTTAAAATGCCATCGACACCTTGCCATATCATGTCGCCCGCGCAAAAGTAAGCGTTTATGCCGAATATTAAAATGTGTAAAGTATCTATTAATCCAAGTTTTTTGTTTACAGAGTGCTTGAGGACTTGAAAGCGACATCCTTTTCATTACAAACAAGCCTGTCGCGTGCCAGCTCCATGATTGATGCATCACAGCGTTCCTTCCTAGAGTCGTCTAATCGCAGGCGCTCCCGGGATAATGATACTGTAACTTTAATGCTCTTAAACGATTGTTTTACACGTGTGCAACGCAGCACGGATCTAATGGCAGCTCAGGCTGAGAAATGCTTCTATGACGGCGCCTACAAAGTCTGTCTAAAAATACTTAATGAGTAAGCTATAATTTCATCATGAAACGCTTCAGTTGTAAAGACACAAGCGAGTGACATATTTTTATTAATTCATAACTTGTTAACTGTCATTTTACATCTGCATTTTATATTGCGGCGCATGTTACTCCCAAAATTGTCTAACATAAGATAAATCTCCATTTTATTTACAGCCTGCTAAAGATAGATCCGTTCCACAACAATGCCCTAACCATCCAAATTGCCTGCCTTGTTGAAAATGGCGACTTTAATAGACTTTTCTATGTGGCACACAAACTGGTGGATCGATATCCCGACAAGGCCATATCTTGGTATGCCGTGGGTTGCTACTATGACATGATTGGCAAAAGCGATCCAGCGCGTCGTTATCTGTCAAAGGCTACCTCCTTGGATCGACTGTACGGTCCCGCCTGGCTGGCCTATGGCCATTCCTTTGCCACAGAAAATGAGCATGAACAGGCCATGGCTGCTTACTTTAAAGCCACCCAATTAATGCGAGGTTGTCATTTGCCTTTGCTCTACATAGGAGTGGAGTGCGGATTGACCAAAAATCTGGATTTAGCAGAAAAGTACTTTCTGCAAGCCATGACCATAGCGCCCCTAGATGTGTATGTGCTGCACGAGCTGGGTGTGATTAAATATGAGTATGAGTATTATGAAGGCGCAGCAACTATTTTTCATTGCACTGTGGACATAGTCAAGAAACGCGCAAAAACCAATAATGAAGAAATATCGACACGTTGGGAGCCGCTCTTTGTCAATCTTGGACATGCTTGCCGTAAAATCAAAAAATATGAGGAAGCGCTCGAACATTTTCAGTTTGTAAGTACAAATTCAAATATAACTATTGAAATTTCACTTAATACAGATGTAAATAATTTAACAGGGTCTTTTGTTGAAACCACAAAGTGCGCCCACTTATACGTCCATAGGATTTATACACGCACTAATGGGCAATTTAGATGAGGCCATTGAGTATTTCCATAAGAGTTTGGCTGTAAATCGAGACTGCATCATTACATCCACCATACTGAAAGGCTGCATTGAAGATTTAATGGACGATGATGCCACAATTGATGAGATTTGTAGTAAAGCCTTGTCAGAGGTTACAGAATCATTATCTGTGGGCGGCAAACGCGTGCTGAACTCGGATAAATTTAATGGCATGAAATTAATATTCGAAGAGGAGGAAGAATTAAGCAACACGGATTCGAATATGGTTGTCGAAATGAGTTTTGACACTTAGTTGTGGCACACAAATAAACACACACATACATACATAAAGTCAGTCAGGCTCACTGTTATACAATGATACAATTTTCTTTAAACTTATTTTGTTTTAAAGCAAATTATACTATAAGTTAAAAAATGCTAGGCCAAAGCTGCTGTTAAATGCACTTGAACTCAATTTACACACAAACAGCTGTGTTTGAACCAGAAGTTTTTGACTCGATTATTTGAAGCAAGTTCTTTTTTGCGTTTTTGAAGTTTGCCGCTGGTCTAGTAAAATAGAAAATATAATGTGTGGCTTTATGCTAATATAAGGCGCAAATAAGTAGAATATTTGTATAATTGTATAATAGAGATATTTCCAGTCTAAATCACAGCACTTTTATGCCCCATATAAATCCATAAAGTGAAAAGGTTAAATGGATAACTCTTATCGGTTATTTACGCCGAAAAAAACCAAAAATACTATTTAAGCACATCATCAAACTTTAAATATGCAAACAAACTACTGATACACTTTATGGCACCAACTAACACAAAAAAAGGAACACACGACGAAGAGCTAGCTTTGATGAGTCGCCAATTGTATACTCTTACAAGCAGCCAAAACAAAATTTGGGCACAAGACCCATAATTGATTAGTTTCTAAAAAGGAATTATTTTGGTTGCATGTCAAACTTCAAAAACTGCTGAATATGATGTCTCCAACAAAAACAGTTGATTTTGCAAAAGTTCTAAATATGAGACCCAAAGAGATAAGCCCTCAGCAAGAGTATTGAAAAAGAACTTTACCGTGTATGAATGGCTGCTTAATGAGTGTCAAATATTTGAATAGCAATAAAGCGTGTGACTGCCTTTGCGACTGAGTTACTATAGAATAAAAAAAAAAACAAACGTATGACGAAGACAAGAAAACGACGATGTCCCCGCTGAAGGTCTGCCGGCGAAAAATATGTTTATAAACATAAGCGCCGCTGTCTGATAACAAGCGGGCGTGGAAACCAAGAATATGTTACGGCGGCATGCATCCAACCAAAGTGTATATAAATCCCTACTTGTCAAGGCTTGAGCACAGTCCAAAAGCACCAAACCAAGCAGCAACATCTGGCATATTATCGTTAGAATAATGAGTCGCTTGATCCTGTTATTAACATTTACACTAGCATTGGCTCGGGCGGTTCCAATAGTTTCCTATGATGACCTAGACGATACTATTGTTGTGGAAGCCGCAGCCGATGACAATGGCATTGAAGAAGTGCGCAAGGTCAGCCAGGATATTATTGATCTGAGCTTCTATGGTAAAGCCATGTTTGGCGAGCCTGATCTTAAGCGAACGGCAGCTTTGGTGGGCAACTACAGTTCCACAGCCAGCAAAGTGAATCCAGAGGAGCTGGGTAGCTATTTGGAGGGCGATATACTCGTACCGACCAAGGGTAATATTATTACCAAGAATGGCTTGACCACGCAAAGCTCACGTTGGCCCAAAGGTGTGGTGCCCTATGAGATACGTGGTAACTTCAATGCTCGTGATATGTCCATCATTGAAGGCGCCATCCAACAGTACCATCGACGCACCTGCATACGATTTGTGCCGCGCAGCAGCGAACGTGACTACATTTCCATTGTAAGCGGCAACTCCGGCTGTTGGTCCTCAGTGGGGCGTGTTGGTGGCAAGCAGGAGGTCAATCTGCAGTCACCGGGTTGTCTCAGTAAGCCAGGCACAGCTATGCATGAGCTCATGCACGCATTGGGCTTTTTGCATGAACAGAATCGCATGGAGCGTGATGGTTTTGTGGCTATTCAATATGGCAATATACAAGCCTCGGCCAAGAGCAATTTCGATAAGGCTGCTCGTACTGAAGCCTTTGGTGTGCCCTATGACTATGGCAGTGTAATGCACTACTCGGCCAATGCCTTTTCCACCAATGGACAGCCCACCATTGTGGCTATGGTGAGTAAACGAGATGCCAATGGTTATTTTATACACTAACTAATCATTTTAATCTTTTAGCGCTCCGGAGGCAGCTCCAAAATGGGTCAGCGTGATGGCTTCTCAGAGTTTGATATTGAAAAGCTAAATAAAATGTACGAATGTGGATCAGCTGGTGGCATGCCTCCGCAATTACCTGGAGCTGCGCCAGCTGCACCAAATCCAGGCATGGGAAGCGGTAATCCCATTGTTGACAGTTTTCTGAATGGACTTATTAGCGGCTTAGCTGGTTAATGGAGATAGTGAGCACCAAAAACGGTGCCCAGCTTAAGATAATGGTCGCCCACATGACATACATATTTAGCATAATGCATCTCTAATAACTAGTTTAGCCAAAATTATGATGAATCTTTACCTGATCAAAGTATAGCAATAAAGTAGCAACAATTTAATGAACAAAGCAAAGGATTTTGGCATTACACAATCTAATATTTCAATATAAATTGCCAAAGAGCATGAAAGTAACAGAGTGGAATCCTCGCGCGTTAAGAGATTCAAAATATTTGCTGAGAAGCCACTATTTGCAAGACAGTGCACGTGTGAGGCTGCTTGTGTTGCTGTCAGACCGACTCATTTGTAGCCAAAATTGAGAATAAGAAAGTGCAAAAAAACACAGGTATGCATTGCCTTGGGAATGGTTCCTTTTAAACAAGTCGATTCAATGTAACGACCAAGTATTCCACTCTATTAAATTGCGTGCTCTTTGATGAATTAAGAGTTTCGAACAGTTTTCACTGTTTAAAGATGTAAAATTTATTTATGAAATGAATTTAAAAACCCTTTTTTAAATAACTCATACAAGACAACCTTAATATTACATATTACGCTGGTTAGCAAGGATGCGCGATCTGGGCAAGCGGCACTGACTCATGCTATGCAAACGATACTGCATTTCCGGCTGTATGACCTTTTCAAAGAGCTTTTTCTGAACTTCCTTGGTTGTGAGTATAGAAACTGCATTGCCGCCTTCATCCAAGTTAAAGGCCTCACCCTCGGCACACTCTGGACACTGTTGGGCCAACACAATATCATCAATCTCTGTACACGGCTCGCACATCATTTCGATTTCTTTTACTGTATACTCGTAGGATGTATAGTCTTTATCTACATCCTGGCGCTCAGTTATATATACGCATGCAAGAATTTCGTATACGCGTATCTCTAGTAGTTTAATGAAACGACGTATATTAACGAGACTGATTTTTTTATGATCGCCCAGCAGTCTGGATAAAGGTGCTGCATCGATATTGGCCATCTTGCATAGATATTCGTAATCGGCCAGCAGTTCCCCCAGGCGTAAGTCATTGCTTTCACGCGCTTCTTTTAGCAACTTGTTGGACTTCTGCTTTTTGGCCAACTCTTTCTCAAGCTTAGCTATGGTATCTAGCTGGTCCTGCAGCGAACTTGCATTGTCCCGCCTAAGAGCAACGATATCCTTAAAGAGATTATTTACAGAGTTGTTGAGTAGAGTTATGTGATGACTCATTTCATTGGCATAGTTAAAGAACGAATAGTAGAGACTTTCCTGCTGCTGAAACTTTTCAATCACCTCCTCCACATTATTCGAATTGGTGTAGCTAAAAACGTTTTCAAGAACCGATCTGTACAAATCGATCATTTTGTTGTGCTGTTGACGGAATTTATCGCGTCGTGCGTACTCTTTGGGCTGTAGATCGGCCAATTCGCGTTGCTTGGTCTTGCAGTTCATGAAGGATTTATTAGACTTGTTAGCTGCCAGTTTTCGCATAAAAGCCTGTACTTCGGTCTTACGAACCTCGAGTCCCTTGCAATTGTGTGTTTGCAAAGTGTTCAGCCTCTCGTACATAGTAATGCAATTCTCGAAAGTATTCATGGCATATTCTATTAGGTCGATCAAATATTTTTTGTCGTTGACTAGCTTCAGTACAATTTTTAAGAACGATTCATTAAAAATATGGCGATGATTAAGTATTAGTATGATTTGCTCCCTTAGCTGAACATTAAAGGAACTAAAACTGCACTCCCGACACACGCTCACCTCTAAAGCGTTTTCCAGCATAATCATATGCTTGCGTGCCTTTTCCACATGAGCCTGATGCTGCGAATCAGGTATGGTTTGGCAGTTCAATTCATATAGGCGCTTTGCCGTACGACCTATTTCACGCTCCGCATTTATTATATCTTTCTTGAGTACGTTTAGATCTACGTCCAAGTTTTCCTGGCAGTCCACGTGGCATTTGATAAGATCCAAATATCGTTCGTTTTGTGTAACATTGGATTTACCGTTGGCTACCCAGATTTGCGCGCGCAACACATCCTTTTCATCCTGCAGCTGTTCGATGGTACTCTCATAGCTCTTTTCTGCTAGAATATCTTTGCGCGACTGTAGTTTTATGGAGAGTTGCTCCCTATATTCCCGCTGGCGCTTGCTCAGCTCACGATGTTTATTAAGATAACTTTCAAAAAAGTTTGCTTTATTCAATAAAATGTTCGCCATGGCTCAACAGCATCAATATCTTAAGAATATTAAACAAATGGACAAAATGTAAGTGAATTCAAGTTGAATATAAGTTTAAGTTTATTTTACGGGTTAAGCGTGTTGTTGACTGTTTGAAGGTTTAAGTAGGTTTGAATAATTGTGATGGCATATATTTCGTTTTAATATTTTGTTTAAAAGTCAAAAGCCTATTTATGTTAGTTTGCAATGCCTTGTTTTTTTTTGGAGCAGTTGATTTCATATCATCCGTAAAAACCAAAATAGCCTAATCTTATTATACGTCGATCATCGAGCCTTGCTTCACAATAGGTAATAAAGTACATACTTGAGAATAATATCAGCCTGTATGGGACTAAAAACGCTCGTATTGTAGAGGTATTAGCGTCTTTAAATTTACCTTGTTCTTCATTTTTTATAAAATGTGCTTAAGGAGTTACCATAGCATCCGAATGAATTCCTTTTTTAGCCAAGTATGCTCGCAGATGATTATACCTTAAATGTTATTGTGCACCGGACTTGGCTTAGAGCAAGTGCTGAAATACTTGTGAATAATATTATGTTTGCCTCAGCTTCCAAGAATGTGCAAAAATATCCTTTGTCCTCTGTGCTTCATGACAATAGATTTCGTGCTGGTAAACATGAAACTTGGATGAAAATGCAATGTGATTTTTGACTCATCCAATTTGAATAACGAGAGCTTTCATATAAATTCGCTTCTATTGAACCAAATGTGAACCGAAACACCCTTCGACTATCTGATTCAAATCACATTCGACGACTTAATACACGCTCCCATAACAGCTGATTACGAAGAAGTGAAAATAAGTATAAATAGAAATAACAACGGTTTTGTGTACAATGTATTTTGTTGTTGTTTTTTTTACTTCAAATCAATTTTTACTTGACTAAAACGCAACTTACCCAGGTGAAAATTATATTCTGCATTTTCACCTGAAAATGTTGCGCTATTGCGAAGTAATCTTCTTCTTCTTAACTGACCATAACAACCCGTTATCGGGTTCCGGCCTGATGTAAATACATTCTTTCATTGGAATTGTGGTTTTACGTGGTGGGTCCCAAACCCTACGCACAACCCTTTTAAGGCCTACTGGTCTCGAAAGAACCCAGTGTCATTGTTAGTCGCCTCATACGACAAGCTTTGACCTGCTGACGACTTAATAAAATAATATAAGAAAATTTACAAATCCAGTGAAATACTATGTGTAGCATCACTCCCTTACCTTTAATCAAATTAATTTTTACCTGACTAAAACGCAACGTATCCAGGTGGAACTTATGTTCTGCAAACCGCAAGCGGTATATCTTTCGAATGGAATAGGTGGCTTATCCGCATGCGAACCTTGACTACAGCAAGGTAATGGTCAGAGTTGACGTTGACTCCTCTGAACGTACGAATATCAAGCACGCTGAATGCATGCCTTCATTCAATCACAACATTAGAAATCTGTTTGCGTGGGGATTAAACGGGACACAGCCATGTAGCCTTGTGGATATCGGGATGCTGATATCTGGTACAACTACCATGTTTCGCGCCGCAGCGCAGTCAATAATCCTGTGACCCTTGTTCGAGGAAGTTTCGTAAAGGCTGATTTGTCCGACAGTAGGACCAAAGATGCGTTCTCTTTTAACCTCCATTAAAATTGCCTAACACGATTTTAAAATCATTGGCTGGGCAGCGGTCATATACAGACTCCAATATCTCATGAAGCGCATCCTTGGTCGCATCGTCCTTGTTCTCTTCCGTGGAGTAAGCACAAATCTGGCTGATGTTGAAGAATTTAAACTTGATGCGGATTGTTGCCAACCTTTCATTCACTGGTGTGAACCTGGAAACGGTTGCGTAATCTCGGCCAACAACGAATCCGCACCCAAATTCATGCCGCTTCGCATGACAGCTATAGTTAATAGCGCAGTCTGCTTCCTCGCAGCAGCCTTGCCTTTCCATCGCATCTCCTGGATGGCAGTTTTATCTGTTCTGCACATTAACAGAGCATCCGCCAATTGAGTAGAGGCACCACCCCAATTAAGGGTTCGGACATTCCAGGTGCATACCTTTCAGCTCGTTCCACCAGAACCTAGGCCCACAGCGATCTACGTTTCGAAATTTATGGGCATAAAAGTAATTGTTGCCTCAACTTCCTAATGGGAAAACTTTGTAATAGGAAAATACTATCGGACTTGCGAAAAAAGGCCTAAAAGTAGATACTTTCGTACCGTTTTTACCATATGCCGTATTTCGTTTTTGGGGTACAGAGTATTCCACTGTCGGTTACAATCCCGACTGCCTACATCAAATTTTTGTGATAACTTGAGTAATTATAGTAAATCGTTTCCACTAATCTTGTGATGTACCTAAATATCATAAAACTTGCTTATTGTTACAACACAAAAATAAAATTTATTTATGAAAAATATAAACTTTTTTTAAATATAAAAAATAAAGATTGCTAATGCAGAAATAACTCATATAAGACAACCTTAATATTACATATTCCGCTGGTTAGCAAGGATGCGCGATCTGGGCAAGCGGCACTGACTCATGCTATGCAAACGATACTGCATTTCCGGCTGTATGACCTTTTCATAGAGCCTTTTCTGAACTTCCTTGGTTGGGAGTATAGAAACTGCATTGCCGCCTTCATCCAAGTTAAAGGCCTCACCCTCGGCACACTCTGGACACTGTTGGGCCAAAACAATTTGATCAATCTCTGTAGACGGATCGCACATCAATTCGATTTGTTTTACTGTATAGCTGAAGGATTTATCATCTTTATCTACATCCTGGCGCTCAGCTATATATACGCATGCAAGAATTTCGTATATGCGTATCTCTAGTAGTTTAATGAAACGACGTATATTAACGAGACTGATTTTTTTATGATCGCCCAGCAGACTGGATAAAGGCGCTGCATCGATATTGGCTTTCTTGCATAGATATTCGAAATCGCGCAGTAGTTCCTCCAGGCGTTGGTCATTGTTTAGACGCGCTTCTTTTAGCAACTTGTTGGACTTCTGCTTTTCGGCCAACTCTTTCTCAAGCTTAGCTATGGTATCTAGCTGGTCCTGCAGCGTACTTGCATTGTCCCGCTTAAGAGCAACGATATCCTTAAAGAGATTATTTACAGAGTTGTTGAGTAGAGTTATGTGATGACTCATTTCATTGGCATAGTTAAAGAACGAATAGTAGAGACTTTCCTGCTCCTTAAACTTTACAATCACCTCCTCCACATTGTTCGAATTGGTGTAGCTAAAAACCTTTTCAAGCACCGATCTGTACAAATCGACCTTTTTTTTATGCTGGTGATGGAATTTATCACGTCGCTTGTGCTCTTTGGGCTGTAGATCGGCCAATTCGCGTTGCTTGGTCTTGCATTCCAGAAAGTCTATCTCATACTTGATTGCGGCCATGTTACGCAAAGTAACCTGTACTTCCTGCTTACCAACCTCGAAATCCTTGGCATCGGTCGTTTCCAAAAGGTTTAGCATATCGTACACATCAACGCATCTCTCGAAAGTATTCGTCGCATATTCTATTAAGTCGATCAAATACTTTCTATCGCTGTTTAGCTTCTGTACCATTTTCACGAACGATTTATTAAAATAACTGCGATTATTGAGTATTCGTATGATTTGCTCCCTTAGCTCAACATTAAAGGAACTAAGACTGCACTCCCGGCACACGCTCACCTCTAAAGCGTTTTCCAGTATCATCATATGCTTGCGTGTCTTTGCCACATGAGCCTGGTGCTGCGCATCAGGTATGGTTTGGCAGTTCAATTCATATAGGCGCCTTGCCGTACGACCTATTTCACGCTCCGCATTTATTATATCTTTCTTGAGTGCTTTTACGTCTACGGCCAAGTTTTCCTGGCAGTCCACGTGGCATTTGATAAGTTCCAAATATCGTTCGTTTTGTGTAACATGGCATTTACCGTTGGCTACCCAGATTTGCGCACGCAACAGATCTTTCTCCTGTTTTAGCTGTTCAATGGTACCCTTATTGCTTTTTTCTAATAGAATATCTTTGCGTGATTGTAATTTTGTGGAGAGTTGCTTCTTATAATCCCGTTGAGCCTTGCTCAGCTCACTATGTTTAATAAGATAACTTTCAAAAAAGTTTGCCTTATTCATGGCTCAACAGTATCAATAACTTAACTATAATGAAGAAACGGACAAAATGCAAAGTAATCTTTTAATTATATAAATTTAAGTTTATTTTACAGCTTTGGAGTGTTGTTCACTGTTCGAATGTTTTAGTAGGTTTAAATAATTGTGATAGAAAATATTTCGTTGTAACTTTTTGCTTAAAAGTAAAAAAAAAGGCTACGTTGCTAGTTTCTTTTTCTGTGGGCAATTGATTTAATATCTATTCATCAGTCGATCGCTCTTAGAATGTCCTTCTATCTGTTCCAGGCGTCTCTGCTTTGCGCGCCTTCTTCAATCGGTGCTAGCAAAGTTAGCTAGTGTGCTCACTACCTGGTCCTTCAGCGGAGACATGCTCTGCCCTTTCGTCGCCTCCCTTTGACACCCACATTGAAGACCTTTCTCGCAGGAGCTTCTTCACCAATACGCACAACATGACCTAGCCAGCGGAGCCGCTGGATCTTAATTCGCTTGACTATGTCAATGTCGTCGTAGAGCTCATAGAATTCGTCGTTCACGCGTAAAACTTTACATCAGACCGCGTCATCACCCATGCTGCAGCGCCATAAAGTAAAACGGGAAAGATGAGAGTCTTGTAGTTTTACTTTCGTCTGGCGGGACTGGTCTTTACTTCTCATTTCCCTACTGAGAGCACAGTAACATTTATTGGCAGGAATGATTCCGCTTGATCTCAATGTTGACATCGTTTTCCATCGTGACGGGTGTGCCAAGACAGGCGAAAACCTTGACAACATCAAATGTTAAGTTTTCAACATCAGTCTGAGAATCCGCTGTGTCTCTCTACTTGGCGAAAGCATATACTTCGTCTTTGCTCCGGTAACTGCTTGCTTATTGCGAGCAACAATATCGATATCATCTGCATATGCAAGCAACTGAACACTTTTATTTAATACAGTTCCGTTTCGATGTTCTTCGGCCTTTCGCAACACATTCGCCATCAAACGGTTGAAGAGGTTGCCTTGTCTTAAGCCTGCCTTGGTATCAAAAGGCTCGTAGAAGCTCTTTCCAACCTTGACGGAGCTGCGCGAGTTGCTCAACGTCATTCTGCATAGTCGTACCAACTTTGTAGGGATTCCAAACTCAGACTGTGCGACATACATATACGCGATCGCTCAGTGGGCTATCAAATGCTGTTTTATAATCGACAAAGAGATGGTGTGTGTCGATTTGGTATTCATGGGTCTTTTCCAGGATTTGGTCAGACCTAAAAAATGGCTTTAGTCTTTCACACAGTTCGCTAAATAGGGACTTATATTTAATAGATAGGAGACTGATACCGCGGTAGTTAGCGCACACCGCGGAGTCACTCTTTTTGAGGACAAGGCAGGGGACAATAAGGTCCCAATCATCTCATCTAGCAATACTCAGCAAAAGAGCATTACCAACTCATTGCCGCCAGTCTTGAACAACTCTGCGGGCAGGTCATCTGCGCCAGCAGCTTTGTTGTTCTTGAGCCGCTTGATTGCAACCCTGTTTATGCGCCGGTATATCCACGCCGTCGTCTATAATTCGTCGGGAAGTTACCTTCAGGAGCGGCATTATCCTCATCATCATCCGATAGTAAGCCAGAGAAGTGTTCCCACCTCAGTGCTCCCTGTGCATCCATTACCAGATTCCCCTCTCCATCTTGACAGACTTTTCTTGAGCCAGAAACTTGACTTTTTGGAAGAACTTCCTAACGTCGTTTTTGTTTCCAAAGTCCCTCGGCAGGTTCTGCGGGAGGTTGAGTGTACTGCTCAGAGCGTTGAGCGGAAAAGGCTTCGGCAGTCTGCTGTGATTGCAGCTATGTGATGTCCAACTAGTGCACGTTCTTCGCTTTGCTTAGCCGCATGCGAACCTTGGCTTCAACAAGGTAATGGTCAGAGTTAATGTTGACCCCTCTGAACGTACGAACATCAAGCACGCTAAATCCATGCCTTCAATCACATCATGACCAATCTGTTTGCGTGGAGATTGATCGGGACACTGCCTTCTCAGCCTTGTGGATATCGGGATGCTGAAAGCTGGTACTACAAAGTACCATGTTTCGCCACGCGGCGAAGTCAATTAGCCTTAGACCTAGTGAAGGCTGAATTGTCCGATAGTAGGAACAAAGATATTTTCTTATACACTGATTTTTGACAGTTGTTCTTTTGTAGAAACGTATGCCAAATATCTTAAGAGCCTCAACACATTCTATGACATAATTACTAAAGTTTCGGCAGGGATATGTACAACGGACTTAGCATATGATATTGCATATCATCAATATTATTAAATATGTTTTTAAGCTTGACTAGATCTATAATTAAACTAAGAAGAGATCTTTAATCCGTCTACGTTTTAAAACAATTAGTTTTATTTGACCGAATGCAATTTTTTCGAAACTATATAAATTTAAAAAAATTTATAATACATGGAAATAAACGTATTATTGTTGAGATATGCCAGAGCATTCCAAAGCCCGAAATATTTTAAATACGGCATATATATAGGCAGCGGTACGCAAATCGTTACATAGTTCAAATTTATTGGCAGTGGCTTTGATGCCTACAGCTGCCGCTTCCATAACAGTTTGTAGAGCAGAATCCACTATTTCCGCCTCCTTAGTGCAGTCGCGTATCTGAATCAAGCGCTCGTTCGGCACAATCTCCGGCTAGAAATGGCATATTAGTTACTTTTTGATGACTTTTTTCCTTTAAGGATTAGCTTACAAAATCAGCATCGGGAGACGAGCATAGAGACTCGTTAATAGAATTAAGAACTTCATGTATGAGCTGATTGGTAGTTTTAGAGTTCATTTTGCCATAAGACACATGATTAATATTCTTTAAAAACTCAAAGTAGGATACAGTAACACCGCCCGCATTGCAATAAAGATCGGGCACTAAAAGCACGCCTTTGTCTAGTAAAATTTTTTCACCCGCAGGTGTTGTAGGTCCGTTGGCGCCTTCAAGTATCAATTTGGCCTTTATATTGGCTGCATTCTCGCTAGTAATAACCTTTTGGGTCGCACAAGGCAATAGTATATGGCACTCTGCTACCATGAGATCATCTTGGGTTTCTTTAGCCTTTGGATAGCCCTTAAGGGTTTTTTTCTCCGCATGGTATTCAAATAGATCCTGGTGGTGTTACAATTATTAGTGGCTAAAAATACTTCTTTTTAACTACTTACATTACAATCGATACCTTCGGGATTGAATAGAGACACATCAAACTCTTTAATGCCTATCACCTTGGCACCTGCATCGTACACAAATCTAGCTGCATGTGAGCCCACATTGCCAAATCCTTGCACTATGGCCGTTTTATCATTCCAGCCGGTCTTCCAACCCAGCAAATCCATCCACTCCTTGTCTTGCAAAAACATATCACCTGCCTTCCAGACGCCGCGCCCTGTGGCCGAGTTACGCCCATTAATGCCGCCTATTTCCACGGGCTTGCCCGTGACTATGGCAGCTGCATTAATGTCCTTGTATCCAAATGTTTTTGTATACTGATCAACAATCCAGCTCATCTCACGTCCACTAGTGTTGACATCTGGTGCAGGCACATCTATGCCGGGTCCTATCATATTACGCTTAAGTAACTCCATGGTATAACGACGTGTGATGGTCTGTAGCTCGTTAACCGTGTACTTCTTGGGATCTATGCATATGCCGCCTTTGGAGCCACCATAAGGCAAATTAACGCAAGCACACTTGAAGGTCATTATAGAAGCCAATGCCTTAACCTCGTTCTGATCCACATCCAATGCGAATCTCATGCCTAGTATAAAAGAAGTTCTATCTGCTGTTTAGTGTAAACACAAGTGTCAATTCACTTACCGCCCTTTAGCGGCAGACGATGACGTACGTGATGTGCCCGATAGCCCGTTATAATCTCATATTTGCCATCGTTGCGTATAATCGGAAAACTAACTTCCAATGAAGTGGTAACGCTGCCTATCAAATTCAAAATGGCGCTAACACGCGCTTGTTTCGCCTCGGGTTTCATGTGTGCGTACTTATCCATTTCCTTCACCAGTTGCTTTTCCATGGTCTGCGCCGCCTTATGATAATAGTATAAAACCATGGCCGAAAATTCGGGATCTTTATCGGTTATGACTTTTTGCAATTTCTCTGGTATTTGATGCTTTTGGCGATTTTGACGAGCCCATGAATTGAGCGTTGTTAAAAATTTCGTACTAATATTGCGCAACATTGTGAAAATGATTTGTCTCGGAAAAATATAATTTTGATATATTGCTTATTGTACAACAAATGCTGAAATGAACGAAAACTTCAAGCTGCTAAGTTTGTGTTTTTTTTTTTTTTGTTGATGTTTATTTATGTATATAAATACAATATTTTAAAATTGCTCTACACAATACGTGGCTACAAGCTACGAGCTATGCTTAAATAATTTATAGCTATACACAAATGGTAAACGAGTGTTTTTTTAATGGTCAATTTCTTAAGCACTAACAGCTAACACAACTAACAGCAAGCCAATAATAAAAGACTAAACATATACTATGTATAGAGCTATATAATTAAAAGATACACACATAGTACTATATGCATATATAGTTAAATAATTATAATTAGTTTTAACTGTTGTGTGCCGTTTTACGTTTAAAACTTTCGAATTCGCACGGAAGCGCACAAAATGTTTTTGGAGGAGTTGACAGATCAAGAACTTATGTATGTAGTTTTACCAGTAGCACAGTTAGTTATAAATAATATAAAACTTTTCAACTTAAGCCTACTTATATATATGTAGTTTTTATTTATATGTATATACACACACACGAAATTGTTTGTTGTGAAATGGGTGGGTTAGATGTAAATATATATAATATATGTACCCCAATTTGCAAAATGAACAAATATATAAAACAAAATTTTAACGAAATGTAGCTTTTAATATCACTTTTGGGGACATGCACATTTTTTATGGCCTCTTTTACGAATATGCTAGAAGTGTTTTGTTAATTTCAGTATGTAGTTTCATATAGTTTTTACTTTTTGCCTTCAATTATGAGGCAAGAAACAAATTGCACAAAATTTAATTTCTTTTTTCAAAATTTTTCAATATGGTTATTGAGTTTAAAGATATTAAACTGGTTTGCTTGTTAAACGCATTGATTTCATGGCTAAGGTCTAGATCTTACAAGTGTAGCGCTAAAAGCTAAGCTTACAGTTACGCGGGCTTATTTTAAATTAATTTCAAATTAATTTAAAAGCCACATATTATACATATTACAATAATTACAAACAATATATGCGCCCAACACTTTAATCTCGTCGTAGATCGCAGTTTTTCCTGCTTAATATATAACATCACGCTCTTTTCTATTATAACAGCGAAACTGTCAATGTGTGATTGTGTTTCTGTTTCTGTTTCTGTTGTTGTGTTGAAATGTTGCCGCTCCACCAACTCCAACTTTTGTTAGTTTATGTAACTCTAACAGCAGACGAACGCTTTCATCCAGGCTTTCTGCTGCTAGTCCACCTCCTTCTTTTCAATCTTCAAATCGTATTTGGCAACCAGTTCCTCGGGCGTGTGCCTATAAAGATTGCAACATAAAAGTTATAATATATTCTGTTGCACTTCCAAATAGATGACACTTACCCCACTAGATTCTGCAAATCGCATACAAAGCGATAGACATAGCGCTTGCCCGCCGTCTTGTGTATGATGTTTTTGTCATAGTAATACCGCAGACCCCGGCTCAGTTTCTCGTAGTTCATCTTGGGCTTGTTCTTGCGTATGCCCCAGCGACGTGCCACCTGTTAGAGAAACAAAAAGAAAAGCGGCATTAGAAATAAGTTAGAGAACTTTCATATGGTATGATAAATGAGGGTGGGTGTCCAACAGACCCACTATTCTTTCGGATACAGAAACAATTCTTGCTTGTCAGAATCTATGGAGTAACTACCAGAATGGGGAAATAGCGATACTATCGGATACTCAGTTGCAGGAACTCGACTAAACGCCAAGCTGCTTTGGGAAACCCGAGTTAAATTGAAACTTCTAGGAAGACGAAACAAACTTTCACTCAGCTGGATCCCGCGACATACCAGCATTGCCGGCAAACAACTTGCAAGAAACGTGGCATTGGAAAACATACCAATAAGTAGCTACTAAGTTGGTTTCGATGTATAATTTGTGTCTATATACAGTAGAACCACTTAAATTGACCGTTCCAAGATGCCGGCTATATTTGTATATTAGCATAAAACACCCAGTACATACCTCATCGGGATCGGTCAGCTTGAACTCCCAGCCATCGCCAGTCCAGGATATAAAACTTTGACACGTCTTATCCAAAAGCAATTCTAGCAAAAACTGCCACAGCTGTATGGGACCCGAACCCGTAAAGCAGGGTACACCACCCTGTGCCGTATAGCCACCCAGCAGCGATTTATCCAGACTCAATTGGCTCATATATGCCGCCGGATGCTGATGTGCATGTGCGCTCCACTCCATTGATGGTTGACCGTTCATGCTTTGAAACTGCTGAGCTTCGTAAGGCGTAAAGTCTAATGGATACGAGTCATGTATACGCGGTCGTCCATAGGAATTTGAATAGAAATCGGGACTGCTATCAATATAACCATTGCTATTGGTACTGCCACTACCATTTCCAGCACCACTCGATGATTGACTTTGATGTTCCTGCGCCGAGATCGAACTATGATAGTCACTATCATCGCCGCCAGTTGCACCGCCAGAACCGGGTCCACCGCTACCGCTATAGTGACCAGCGGCTGCTGCAGCCGCTGCGGCAGCGGCAAAATGTGCGGGCAGGCCATAGCTGGAGAGATCGGTTGGATCGTTTTGAGCATTCTGTGCGTAGGCAGAGCTATTGCCACCGCCAGAGCTGCCACCACTATTGGTATTTTGGGTTCCCGGTTCCTCTTTCATTTGGTGATGTATGTAGTTAGCGGCTACAGCCATTTGCATGTAGTTGATGTTATTGTTGTTGTTATTATTGTTGTTGCTGCCCGCATTGCCGTTGTTGTTGTTGTTGTTGCTGCTGTTGTTGCTATTGTTGTTGTTGCTGTTAACTTGACTGGCCGAGTTTTGTTGCTGTTGCACGGCAGGCGGCAGCATGGAGCTATTGTTGTTGTTGCTGCTGCTGCCATTGACATTTTGGGATTGCTGCGGGGGCGGACTACCATTAGTGCGATCATGTGCATTATTGCTGTAGCCTGTAAGTATAGAGAATTGCAAGATATTGATAACTTAATTGGTTAAATAGTAACTAAGTGTAAGTCTGATCAAAGGCAACCCAAAAGGGCTCCACTCTGCAGCACAGAGCGTTTACAAGTATCTAAAAGCAATAGAATGTTTTAAAATTTCAACTCGTTTGGTGAGCGGGTTAGAGAATACCAACTCAGCAGGTCAAAGCTTGTCGTATCAGGCGACTTATAATGACACTGGATTCTTTCGAGACCAGTAGAGCCACCCCAGGCCTTAAAAGGGTTGTGCGTAGGTGTGAGTGTAAAATACCAATTCTAATGTAAGAGATACATCAGGCCGTAACCCAGTAACGGGTTGTTACGGCCAGTTAAAGAAAGAAAAGAAGAAATTTAATTAAACTTTTTAGATTGTCCTATTTCATCAGCATACAATTTGGTTTCCCATTGATCAGCGAAGTGTAAAAGCGCTTTTAATTAAATCAACAGATTTAGCGCCCAAAATGGGGCGTCTCTTAAATACAGATCTTATACATTTACTCTGACAAGTTTTCGATAACCAATCAAAATCAAAGCTGCCACTAATACCAATAAGCAGCGCAATAGATAAGCACAGATACACACACACATTGAGAGAAAAGAGAGAGAGAGAGAGAGAGAGAGAGCGCCCGAGAGAGTTGCTTTTCGTTTGTCTAATGGGCTGCAAGCTCACGCTATATTAATTGCAAAAAAGTATCTGTGAGATACACCGCGGCAAAAACCTGTTGAAATACCAACACAGACAGACATCACACACACACACACGCACTCGCTCACTCTTGACATGGGCAGCTAGCGCTATCTCGCTCACTCGTTCACACATGCTAGCAAAGCTTTACGCTTGTCTCATTCGCTATAGGCGCCCCCTTACGCGCCGGTATTGCGCAGATACAAAAACCATATACCATACAATGTTGAGATACAAATCGCCGATAGCCGTTGGCTGAGACAAAACGAAGCGCGCCGAAGCAAGAGTTCACATCGTTTGATACTCCTCCTACAAAATACATAGCTGAAATGGTCCACAGCCTCAGCGTAACTGACACACAAAGCATTTAACGAGCAACCCCCAAAGTACGGACAAAATGTATCTAGCAGATACTTGTTGCGTGTTGCGTCTGCAAGTAAGCGCCGGGCCAGTGTTGTGATTACGCCTCAAACACTTAAAAATGAATTACAATTTAATTATAAGAAGCGAGTGCGTGGGAGCGCATTGTGGCTGCGGGTGCAAAACGTATGTATGTATCTTTAAGCTACAATTCACACCCTGCTGCAAGCAGCATATTAACGCCTTGACGCCTGGGCGCTGTGTAATTAAATTTCTGTGGTCGCATTTGATGTCAACATTATTAGCAGCGGGTTTATGAGAAAATTGTTCAAATATTTGTACACAGTTTGAGACTTTGTTCTTTTGGGTCTGGAGTTTTACCTGGACTAAAGAAATTCACATCGGATTCGTTGTAATAGGCATTGGTGGATGCATGCTGCGTGGGCGAGTAATCACCCACAAAGGTGGTTATATCATTAAAGTAGCCCAGACCCAGCGAGGCTGCTGTGCTGCTGCCCAAAGCGCCAATAAGATTGCTACTATTGCTGCCGGTTGCGTTGCTGCTGACAAAAGCGGCAGCGGCGGCGCTCAAGCCGCTGACAGAGGAAGGCGTGGAGGCGCTTGATGAACTGGAGCTGGAGCCGGATGAGCTGGATGCTGTATTGCTGCCCGTGCTGCCGCCGGATAAACGATGATGCGGCTGCTGCGTGGGTGAGCCATAATGTGCATGTTGTGGTTGCGACTGTGGATGGTGTTGGTGATGCTGATGATGCTGCTGCTGCTGCTGATGAAGATGCTGCGGTGGCTGCTGCTGCTGCTGCTGATGTTGCAGGTTGGCATTCTGTGGCTGCTGTTGTTGTTGTTGTTGTGGCAATTGTAAATGCGCGGATTGATGTGACGACGGCAAGTGATAGCTGGGATAGTTGTCATAGCTTTGCAAAACCATATTGGAGCACTTGTTGGGGCTGCCAGAAGGAGATGCTGCTGCTGCGTAATTGTAGTTTGGCGCCGCTTGGCAATTGTTGTTAAGGTTAAAGTGCTGCTGCTGCTGCTGTTGCTGTGCAATTTTGTGCAAATTTTTCAATTGATTTATAGACCTAGGCTCAATGTTAGTGGCTATTATTGCTTTTGATTCGTTCAAAATTGTTGTTGTTGCTGTTGTGGCTGTGGCCGTAGCTTCTCTGTGTCTGTCCGCTGTCGCTGCGCTGATTATGGTGGCATTAACTAGGAACTCAGAGGGCGGCATTTCTTCGCGTTTTCAAATCGGTCAACTGTCAAAAACTGAATGGCAAAAGCCCACGTCATTGACTTTTTAGGCTTATCTTGTGCGTAAGTATAATATGTACTATATATTTCGACAATTCTGCGGGATCGCAACGTTGTTCTTCTTCTTCTTGTTTTTGTATTTCAATTGTCATTCCCCAAAAATAGTTTGTTGTTGTGGTTTGGATTTATGCTGGTGGTACTTGCAAGTTGTTGTATTAAAATTGATTTTTGGGTTTCGTTGGATTTGTAATTTTTGCATGTATATCAGTTAATTTAGTGGGATGCACATGCGGGCTCTAATCAATTGAGCTCTATTTAAGTATTTTGAATGCCAGCTGAAATCGCTGTCTAAGTCGTTGTTTAATTGAATGATGACTTCAAGTATTTGGTTTTTCAAGCACACAATTGTTTTTACCATTAGTTTAATTATTTAAATTTAATTATATTTGAAAAAGTTTAGCTTCTGATGTGTTTTTTAAGTTGTGTTATTTTGGTTTTTAAAGCACACGTTTATGGTTTTAATAGCGTTTTTTTCTTATACAAATTGGCTTTTAATTTAAATGCATTTATAGATTTATTTTTTATTCTTGCATTTTGTTGTGGTTTCTTTAGAGTATTTCGTTTCGTGTTTGCTTCGAATATTCGTCTTTAATTCTCATTCGTTTGCGTTTATTTAATTTATATTTTGCATTTTATTTAATATCTTTAGAGCAATTAAAAAATTTCTCACAACTGCTTTTTTTTTATTATTAAACTTTTCCAGCAAATTTATATAAGTTTTAAAAATGTATTTTGCTTATTAATTTCTATTTTTTATATTGCTTTTCTTATGCATTTTCTGCTGTTATTCAATTAATTATTTTTTATGTAATTAAAATTTTGTTCAAACCTTCAATTGAATTGTTATTACATTTTATTTTAAAAACTTTTTCTTAGTTTTAAAGTTTTTTGTTTGGCTTTTGCATATTTACTAGTGTTGCAATCTCAGTTTTTTTTTTGGATTTATATACTTTATATATATATTTTTTTAATAATGTTATAAAATTATTTACTCGTGTTGCAATCTCAAAGTTTTTATTCAATTTTGTTGGCTTTTTTATTTTTTAAAATTCTGTCATATTTTTTGTTTTTTTTCAAAATCTCAGTCAGCACTTGTTTTCATTTTCGTTGCTTTTTATATAAAAACTGTTTGATTTAAAGATTTCGTTTTCTTTCAATATTATTTTTTTAAGTTTTTCACGACTTCTTTTATTTTGATATTTCTTCGTTGTAATTTATTTGTTATTTTTTCTTTTGTATATTTAAAAAAAAAATTACAACTGTTCGTAAAAAAACGTACTCTTCTTTGCGTTTCTTGCGTATCTTTAGCTATTTATATAGCGTTTTAACATAAAATTTGTGCAACTTGTCTTTATTTTTATATTGATTTATTGTTTAATGAGTTCAAATTAATTTTTCCTGCTCTATACAAAAGCTGTTGTAAATTGCTCTTTAATTCAATTCAAATGCTTTTCAGTTATCAAATTTGCCGTCGCATTTTTAGTTAGAGCTTGTAATTTAAAAGTTAGCACTTGGTTGGCATTTCGCGCGTTTTAATGGCAACAATTTAAAGCAATTCACATTAAAATATTTGAAATTAACGATTCTGTGTACACGGATACACACACACGCAGTTTGAAATCTGGCGATAATTTAATGCGCATATAATTTTATTTTATTTCTTATATTTTCTTTGCCATTTTTATTTGTTTTTAGTTAGTTGTATAAGCAATTTGTTGCCTTTTGTTTTAATTTCAATGTCAACTGTTTGTTTTTGTTTTGATTGTGGCGCAAATGTTTAATTTGTTGTATTTGCACATATATATATATATATATATATATTTAGTATATATATTTAATTGTGATACGCGTTTTATCTTAACACTCGCGCACAGTTCATATCTTAAATTGGACTTGAATGCGACATTTCACTCTGTTTGTGGGATACAACGCCTCGTCTTTTGAGCAGCGATCGTTATTTTTTTTTTGGTTTTGTTTTTGTTTACAACGAGCGAGCGAGCGAGCGTTGGCGGCACTTCTTCTACCTTCGGCGTGCGTTCAAGAACTGAAGTTGCGCTGAAGTTGTGCGCTGTGTTGTTGGCTGTCGTTCGTATCTGTGCGCGCTGCCGCGAGCATGTGTGAGTGAGCGGCTCGTGCGCGTTCGCTTCGGCTGGCGCGCTCTTCGTGCGCTGCTCGGCTGGCCACACGAAGCTACACACACACACACGCACACACACACACACACACACACACGCACACACGCACATGCATACGTACTATGTATAAACTTGCTAGTAATAATAATCATCGGGAATAGCTAATACTGAAAGAGCATGGCATTCAGATGACGACGACTAGAGAGCTTACTCATACTGCGCACTTAGTACACTCCTGGCCATTCGAATAGCGCACACTCATAAATTGTGTTTCAAAGTGCCTATTCTTATTTTTGCAATCTTCTTAACTGGCCATAACAACTAGGATTGTTGATATTTTAAAATATATCGTATTTCGATATATCGAAATTATCAATTATCGATAATATCAAGTTTAAAATGTCGATATATCGATTTATCGCCAAAAATTTGCGTCCAACGATTTTAGGAAGACGGCATTTTTAACATTTTCATTTAAGGACCTACTTTTGTTGTCTAGAACAAGTTCCACAGCAGATGCGACCCTTTCTGACGATGCAGAGCTGACTGGTTTTGTCAATTATTTTAGAGCAAGTTTTGAAATATGATTTTCATTCCTTTAGCCTGCCCATTCTCTAAGCAATTGCACTTTAGCTAAGTTATCATCTTCTTCTTTACGCCGATTTGCTCCCTCCCTTGCTGTTTTGTATCAGGTTATTATGAACATCCCACAATCTTCCGTTTGACGAATTTCCACTGGTTTTCACAATTTTTCCGCACAGTGTGACACAGAATTTTAATCTAATTGATAGGCAGCGTGCCAATTAGAAGGCTTTGGTCCTTGACAGCAAGAACGGGACTGAGGCAGTCCAGGCCAAGCACATTGAGGAGGAGTTAGCTACACTTTATTTAAAATTTTTCTGGAATCTTTTTGTTTGTGCGGTCTAATGTTTTGATTTTTGTTAATTTTATAAAAAATTTCAAAAAAATTCACTAATTTGAAATTAATTAAAATTAAAAGTATATACATATTTCTGCCTTAGTTAGGGTTGGGGGTTGCATTTTGGCTCAATTGTGCGCCAATTTTTTCTCAAATTTATAAATTATGACACATCATTTAGGGGGCAGGTACAGTTGCGCCATTAAATTAGTCGCCATTAGGCTTTGTTTTATACATATATTTCTTTTAAACAATTAACCAAACAAACGCCAACGTCAACACATTAGTGTTGCGCTGCTACAAAATGGCCAAAAACTTAAAGACCACATGTGGAGCCCGTTTTGACCAACTCATCAACTGGCTTCCCACTGGCCATCTCATGTGGGTAGCAGCTCATCAGCTCAACGCCAACGAATTTCTTGATGACCATGGCACATAATATACTATATAGTGAAAAAAAAAACCATATCTCATAGATACACTCGCACACACACACACACACACAACCATAATTAGACAAAGTGGGATTGGTTAGCTGTCGGCATATGATCTCATGCTAAAGGCCGACAACCCACAGCGATAAAAGTCGTTTCATTTGTCTGACGAGTCTTCAGCAGCACCACAAAAAAAAAAACAACAACAATACATATATGTTCATATGAATATATACAAAATTAGTTGTAGCGTACGTGTTTTTGTTGCTGCCATAATTTCTTGTCGATTTATGGCAAAAAGTAAAAAAAAAGCCCCAAGAGTTGTTCCACACACAAAAGACATATAAAGCTAGATGACATTTTTTCTATAAAAATGCCAAATATTGTTTTATATAACTCTTTGTTATTATTTTTTTTATTAAATTTTTTCTACAAAATGGTGGCCATCATGCATTCATAAACGTGTTATAACGCGATTTGAGCAAACAGCCAATGACAATGCCGCATTTTATTACAGTTAAAGTGAAGTACGTGTAATAAACAAAGACTCTGTGAGTATTAAAAACACGTAATTATGATGTTCACATTAAATAAATAAAAAAATTTAAAAAAAATTAATGGAAATTGTTGAAACTCCAAAATGCCAAACGCGGAACTTCAACTTCGTGATGTATCTCAAATGAGTTTTCTATTATTTCTATTCTCTTAGATAAAGCATTTATATTGTCCATTGTATTTCTGAACTTTGAACTTTTTTTGTGGAACTTGAAATTTCTTTAAGTTAAGCAAAAGTCTAAATTTAGAAGTCTGAATTTCCGAAGTTTGCAAATCAATATCATGCGGATGTTGATAAAGCCCATAAAAAGTTCACCGAACCTCCTAGATTAAAATCCATCAAATTGATATACAAGTTTTACTTTTATAATAACAATTTTACCAAACAAAATCAATTGAGATCTCACCTTAAAGCCCATAGAAAATCTGATGCATCAGTTTGTTTGCTTAAGTTATTGTCTTTATACCTTCTAAATTTTCATTGTCGAATCACTTTTCTAAGGAAAGTACCCATGAAATTCGGCACCGGGTTCAAATTATACCCGATTCCAGCTGATATCATTTCATATTTCATTGGTACTGTCGCTGTCAAAGTCTCTAGGGCTCCCCATTGAGAGCTTTAAGCTCGGGCAGAAATGTACCCCATATTCCTCTCATTGTTCTTGTAAGTAACTTCTGATATAATTTCTCTTAACTCCTACTTCTTCGATTTCACATGTGGCAACTGCATTTACTTTCATTATTTCACTTAAATATTAAAACAAGAAACTTCAACATAACATCTAGAATATGTATTGCCTACTTAGGCTTAGGTCATGGGAACCAAGGGTTTAAAAAGAATTGCCAAAGTTCGAAACGTTTGAAACTGAACTTTTAACCAATTGTGCTTAAATTTTTTATGAATCATTAATTATGAATCGATTAAGATAATCCAATTTTAAATCTTATTCAAGAATTTGAATACTTACTTAAAATTGAGAAAAACACATCTAAAACTTTCGAACACAACGTTGAAGAAGCTTCTAATGAGTCGCTATTTCAGAGCAAATCAGTTCTCTAAAATTTGTGGGAGGCAACTTTTTTGTCTTTTAAAAATCTTTAAATCGAATTTCAGACCAACAAACGGTTCGATCGCCGGTCTTACAAACGCATTTTTATGCAAAAGCAATACGTCGATGTCAAGTGAAATTCAGAAAAACACGTCTAAAACTTTCGGACACAACTTCTTCAGAGAATTGCTCTACTAGTGTGAACAGTGAGCTGTTAGAACCAGTCTACAAACCAGTTCAAAGTTTCTATAAAGAGGGGAGTTACAAATGAAACAGGATTGATCACGACCACATAAAAATGGAAATTCACAAGAGAGGTGGCAGTAAGGAAAAGCTAAAGCCAATGAAAGCAGCCATTTAAGGACTTTTGTTGGTACGCTCCACATAAATGTAAAGGTATGAGACAAAAATTTCTATATAACAATATACTTAAAACATTTCTTATCCTTTTGTCTCCAGTATTGCGCTGTTTTAACTTAACACAAAGAAAAACATAGCACTAGATAGGGAGTATCCCAAGGAAAACCAGTCTGAAATCTTTTATGGCTATAACTCTATATAGGTGCCATATAGCTACAGCTTAAGCAAGCAATGGCAATGCATTTTTGTTGTTATCAGTAATATTTCTTTGCAATTTATGCCTTATTTTACTTTTTTATTGATTTGTTTGCCATTATTGAGTGATAACAACAAAAATTTCAACTTAGTTTGCGTTGTACAGCTGAAGCAGCTCAAGTATTTCCAGGAAAAACTCCGATGTGTACTTGAGACAGACATATAAGCCCTATATATATGGTTGGGGGCACATACATATATAACGCTGATAAAGCATAAAAGTCGTTAAATTAACGGCACAAGAAAAATTATGTATGTTTTTGGTCAAAACTTTGGTTAAGCTGCTTGGTGAGCAATCAGCAAGTAGCCAAGAGATACAAGAAGAAAAAAAAATTTGATGCAGACAGTCGAGACGGTGCCCGACAATGGGATACCCTCTACCATTTTTCCGCAATAAGCTCTAAATACAGCATACGGTAAAATTGGAACGAAAGTATTTTCTTTTATGTCTCGTTCTACAAGTTTAATATGACTGTAAGCATTTTCCTATTTGGAAGTTCCAATTGACAAGTGGGGGCAAACAAATTACTTTTATACCCAAAACTCCAGTATTCTTGGGCCAATGTCGTTGAATTTAACATAGATGAAAAATACATTTTGAAATGTCTGTGACAATTTTCGATTTAATGTATTGGCCTTAAATCGATTACGAGGGAAGGTGGGGTTCCATTGAAATAGTGGATGCAGTTTTAACTATTAGTGTCACACGAGTCTCCACACCAAATTTTGTAACTCTAGCTCACATGTATCTATATATACATGTAGTGGAATTTTGAAGCAGTATATTGGCGAGGAGGCTAAAATTAGCATATTTTTGAGTATAACTTTTGATGTATTTATCCGATCTCGATCGATTTTTGGAACATATTTGCAAATAAACACGACGCACACCTCTGTCGAGTTTCGAGATGGTAGTTTGAACGGAGCGGCTGTAAACCGCAAAAATATGTCACAGGGGAAGGGGGCAAGATATCGACGTGATTCGACAAAGCCTCAACCTTTTATAGTGTCTGATATCTTGACGTTCATACGGAAGGACGGACAGACGGACCTGTTACCTATACATTGCACAAATCTATAATACACTTTTACACTTTGTGTACAGGGTATAAGAAGCATAAAAATTAACATTAACAGCTGTTGACCATTTTGGTCTTAATGAACTTTACCACAAAAGGATCGTGCAGGTTTTTTTCGGTTTTTTTCGGTTTTTTTGGCTTTTTTTGGCTACTTAAAAATTCCGCCTGCACACGCGCAAGTTACACATATATATCATGTGTGTTTGTGTGGAAGTGTAGTTTTAAACAATATGAGAGATAAATTTTGATTTGCTGCGTAAAGTGTAAGGCGCACAATAGAAATGTACAAAAACGGAAATAATACAACCAACAAAACAGAAACAACTAAAATTTTAAACAAGGTAATGACAGCTGCTAGAGGTTAGAGCGAGACAAAACAAGCGCCTTGCTTACGATCATTTCCGGTTGAAGCACGTGCGCATTTAAAGAGCGAGTTTTTTCGAAAAAACCAAAACTCAAGCTTCAATTGAAGTGACTGCCGCCGTGCCACCAATCGAAACGCTGAAGAAGTCCCGAAAACTGGCGACACTTTTGTCTGGCACTACCTTCCGAAAACGCGTCACGTTCAATGGACTGAGAACTTTGACAAACACAGGGTTAACATAATAATTATCTTATGGATAAGCAAGTTTTGAATATGAAATGAATGGTGTGTGCCATGCGAGGGGTGAGTAGGGGCGTAGCTGCAAGGAGAAGCATTTGAGATAGAGAGCGGCCTAAACCAATTTATATGGAATTTCAATTAAAACTTGTTTGAGCTGCGCACAACAATTGGTTCAGGAGCTGCACAAAGCGCTTACCTAGTGCTAAAAAGGATTACAATTTAATGCAATAACGCGTTCCATAGCTATTGAGCAGAAGGGCCAAGGCAGCAGGGAGTTACAGGAAGCGCCTACAGACATATAGTTTGTGAAGAAAAAAACAGGGTATATAGTAAAGGATTGCTCAACAGCTGTGTTTGAGGTACGTTTTTTCTTCGGATTTTACGTAGAGGGCGTGCAATGACAGACGGCACTCGCTGACACTTGAGCTGTTTGAATCCTTGTAAAAGGTATATAAAATGCGGCCTATTGATATCATATTAAACTTGTCTGCGAACACGTGCAAAAGAAAAACCTTTTTGCTTGTTGGAAAACTGCAGCGGCTGCAGCAACCTCAGAAGCTGTAGTTACTCTATATTTACTATCAACACAATTTCCCTTTGTCTGTGTCGTTGTAAGTACTTCCGGCGCATTTAGCTGGTGTGTGTGGCCTAGCCACGTGTTGCACTGTGGCTCCCGGAGTCTCCCCCGCGACCGCGCGCCCATCTCTCTCTCTCTCACTCTATCTCTGTCTCTCTCTGATCGTGCAACTAATGTAAATCGGATGTCATTGCAACGTTGCTGCGCGTGACGCATATGAATTAAGGTTGCGCAAAGAGCGAAAAAAAGCATGTAAAGAACCTGTTAGAAGCAAAGCTAAATGAACTGTTACTCTGCAAAACGGAAGGAAATCGTAAACAGCGAATACCAGTGGTTGTTGTTGTTTTGTTAACACGCATACTAACATAATTGGTCTGGCGGAGCACCTCACCCCACTGCAGATACACACGCACACACACACCTGTTGGCCGCTTCCGCCAAAGAAAAATATCAATTTTCTATGTAAACTGAACTTGAAATGTGTATTCTTGAGATACTGCAATTTTTCCAGCATTTTGACAACAAATAAACATATACGAGGAGCTCACAAAGATATTTACGCTTTGATTGTTAGACAGAGAGACGATTATACGTTCTAAAACAATAACAAACACACACAGATACACACACAGATACACACACAAACAACTGACTTGGTATGGACGCAGTTTGGCAGCTGAAGAGGCTGAGGCTGATGCTGACACGGAGATTGTTTGCGAGCCTGTAACTCAGAAGACACTGAGGCCTTATGTGTTGCTTTATCTTCACAGCTCCTTGAAGTGTTTGTCTGTGTGTGTGTGTGTGTATTTAGAGCGGAAATGAAACCAGATACTTTGATAGCAGCAGTAGTTGTAGCCTTAGCTGTGTTTGTGTTTTGGAATCTCTTTAACCCTAGGCTGGGCAACAACTTTTATAAAGTCACCAACAACACCACGTGCAGATCACAAATCTCTTTTGAACGAAAGCCAGCATATCTTTCGATAGCGAGTTTTATGCAAAAAGCAATTTGTCAATGTTATACAACTATCTTTAAGGCACTTGTTACACGAAGCGAGCTTTTCAAGCGAGAAAATGATACTATCTCACACAAAATCTTGCTCGGTATTAGAATACATTCTAAAATGAAGTAACTCGCATAGGGTTGCAGGCGAGACAACTTACGGTCTCGCTTCATGTAAAGGGCGCCTAAGAGCATGATAAATCTAACAAGTAAGCATTTAACAAGGCATTTTGTAAGAAATTCCAAATTAAACTATAGTCAAAACCGTCTACAGATTTCTGGCACATATTTGGCGTTATCTTTTAATACCGAGTTTTATGCAAAAAGCAATTCGTCAATGTGCTACAACTATCTTTGAGTTGGGAAAACCGTATACAGATTTCTGGCACTTCCTTGGCATTGTTTCGGATTTCAAAGATGAAGCACAAATCTTTAGGATATCTTTCTGTTTAAGCTACACTTCTTGATTCATTCATATTTTTATGTTCCTAAAAACAAGAGTTGTATCTTCGTAATACATAAATACTCTATCATTTTCAAATTCAACTCAGTTTTTAACCGTCTTTAAAATATTGCTGCATTCAGAAAACACATCTTATAAAATTTAACAAGTTGCATAACTTTACTTTGTTTGACAAAAGTAGTTATGACAAATTTGGCCTGTTCTAGGGTTAAAGTACTATGCTTTGTACTAGGTCTTAATGTTGACCTTAGAGTCCTGACTACATTTAGCTGATCTTGCCAACAGTTGGTCAAGTTGACTTGCTAAATGGCTCATTTACAACCAATTCCCACTGTGCAGCGGCACAGAAGGTGGCGCACTATACGGTACATGCGGTTTACAAAAACAAAACCAAAAAACAAAAAAAAAAAAGTATACCTATAAAATAAAAGCAACAACGATCGTATGAGCTCGAAAAACAGAGCCGGAGACCCTGGCAAAAGGGCAAAGCAAACGCAACTCAAGCGGCTGGCGAACGTCAAATTGTGCACCTGTCCGTCCGAGTATAACCATGACTACAGCAACCAAACTGTATGCGTCGACAGTTTTTGAGCAACATATGTGCGCCGGGAGATCTAAGCGACAGGCTGAGAGCGGCTGAGCAGGGGAGAGCGCTGCACAACAGTTGTGTTCCTGAGTTTGCGCTTTTTTTTTTTTGTTGTTCAGTGTAATTCGTATGCCAGATTGTGTGCTACACACCCACACACACACACACGCACACACACATATTTCCGAGTGCTGTTTCCGAGTCACACGCAACGCAACAACAACGCTGTGAGAAACTGCAGGCGCACTTGCTTAACAGCCGGCATTGTATCCATAAGATACTTTCAGTTCTTGTCAGATAGAAATGCTCAAGCAAATGCGATATTAGATTGTAAGCCAAGCCTGGCGGCTACCTGCCAGGCCAATTTTGGGGTAACTCCGGTTACCCTTAGGCTTGCCTAATATGCTTGTGCGCCGACGCAGCGGTTTTGTCCTTGCCAGCTATACATACATAAGTATGTATGCGATATATATGGTTCATTCATAAGACTGAAATCTCTACCACTTGCGGCTTAACAAAAGGACACAGTGCAAGGCAGTGCACTGAACTGTTCATTCGGGTTTTTACTTGAGTTTTTGTTTTCAAGGTGCAGTACACGGAACTAAAGGAAGTAAATTACCGGATGTTGTTGGCTCTTTTTCTTGTTTGCCCATTTGCTTGTTGTTCTTTTGATTTACATTGAATTTGAGCTGTTCAAAGATACAGCCAGCAAGAAAGATATCCTGCGGCTTTTTTGTGAGCACAAATCTCTGCAGAGCATTGCTCATTTTACAGGCAAATTGTGAGTTGTATATAGGTGTGTCCTCTTACCCATAAACCTTTTTGGCAGTCAATATGCATATAACCTTAAATATGGCCATTAATGAGCTATGCAATGACTTTTTAATAGCCGAGTCTATTAAAACACACAAATAAGTTGTAAAACGTTCCCACGCCAGCTATTACAAGTTACAGCTACGTACTATATAGTAGCCATAATTTTTGATAAATTACACAACAAACGCTAGAGATACTACGTGGCGTTCCAGCTCATTGCGCCACAATGTTCCGTGTTGAGGTCCTTTAACGCGTGGGAGAATCAAAAACTAGCTAGGACCACGCAGGAACGCTTCAGCGGGCTTTGTACAACTTTTTCCATGAGGGTAACTTGCAAGTGTTCAAAATGCACAAATTCCAAAACTCAAAAAACTCGAGCACAAATCAAAATGCCAGAACAACCACCAACAATAGCTGGGAACTAACTAAAACAACGGCGACAACAACGATTACTAGACTTACTCACTTGTCATTTGACAGATAAATAACAAAATTATATAGAAATGCAATCAGGATATGGGAAATGCAACAAATAAAATGGGGAAATATATCAAGCAAAACTTGCAGCATTAAGCGGGCTAATATTACACTGAGAAAAACAAACGTTGGCTAGCTGCGTGTAAAGCAAAATGTTCAAGGTCACTTAAAAAGCAATTTCTCTAAATTTGTGCACTTTTCTTGATTTTCGAGGCTGTTGGTGCTTAACTTTAGTGTTATTTGATCTAAGTTTACGAAAAAGGCGCTTATTTAAGCATAGTGTTTTCAAGAATGTCTAATTTTTAGTGGAACTGCTTGGATGTTACAAGGATTATCTAATTTTGCTTTTTTGAAACTCAATAATTGGAAGTCACTCCATCAAGTTAACCTAAAAAATAGACATATAAAGTTTGATTCAATATAACCTAAAACTTGTGCACGAACACGGTAACACTTACTCTTCTCTGGTCATGGTTGACACTGAAAACTGTTTGGGAATTATAAGCGAATTTGCTTAATCTCTGGAATTCTATTTGCATAGGAATTGATTGATCATTATAAGTTGTTGTTCGGGTTCTTCACATTTACTGTACAAGACTAAGTTAACCAAGTCAGCTCATTTCATGATATCATTTCACGATAAATAAAACAATGTTTGTACGCCTGCCAGAAACTGTCGTATAAATGATTGTTGCTCTAAATCATAATATGATAAGCAATTACAAACTAAACATATCGGATAGTAGGCTTCGAGATTTTTCGTAATTTTTTGTAGTTCTTCACCAAAATGAGTCTTTTTTCAAAATTGTAATTGTAAAAAGTAACAACAATCCTCATTCCAAGAGTTATAAAGTGGATCAACCCGATTGTCGTTGCACTAAACCATTTGTTGTAACATCGGTCACATACAGAATTTGGTCTCATTTTTATATATATAGATTTGAGATATCTAGGCATTGAAGTGCCGCAAGAGAACCAGTCAACTTTCGGGGTTAGCTTTCTCAAGGCTTTTACTACATTTTTCAGTGGGAGTATACAGGATTCTCTACTAGAGAACCCAAAAATATTTTCAAAAGGAATGAAGTTTGTGGTTCCCAAACCCTATAGGAGAATAGAACCAGTTCGATTGCTAGTGGATTCGCTACTTGAGAGTGCAAGTATTTTGTGTCATAGTGAAAAGCGTTTGAAAGGCACTTTCTTCTCGCAGTGTACTATACACTCTGCGACAATTCAAGTTCACCTTCTGAGGCCAACCATCGATGTTTTCGATGCATCGATGTGTTTTTTACACACCAGAGTTTCCTACTTCTGAGTACAAGTATTTTGTCAAAACGATTAATGTGTTATGGTGAAAAGCGTTTGAAAGCAAGTCTGATCGCTTATGGGCAGTTTTTTCTCGAAGTGTACACACTCTGCTACACTTCAAGTTCTCCTTCTGAGGGTGTTCTGCACCCTTGACACAAGCATTCCAATGCAAAATGCAAGTGCGGCAGCCTGCATAGGGTTGCGGGTGCGCGTTCGTTGGCTATCGGTAGGTATAAAAAATAACAAAAAAAAAAAAAAAAAACAACCACCAGTAAAAGGACCTGCGGGTCCTCTACTGTCCAGCATAAAACTGCAAATTGCGCCAGCGATCTAGACAATTATTGCATTTAAGAATAATGTAATTTGTTGCAGGGTGTCTCTCCGTCCGGCCGTCTGGCCGTGTTGGACCAACACCTGAGCCCCGTAGTTGTTGTAGTTGTTCTTATGAACGTGGGAAAATTCTCATTTCGAAAGTTTGTTTTTTTTTTTCTTATTTTGCGCTAATGCAATTTGGGCTCAGAGCTCGTAAATTTCTGCGCAAAAGTTGCGCTATTTCTGTTCGCTTTGCTCTTGATTTTTATCAGTTTCATTCCCTAGACTTGCTAGTTATTTTAGTGTAATGCCTTTTAGGTATTTGAGTTTTATTTTTTTCATTTTCATTTAATTTTCACATCGTTATAGTTTAGTGTGTTCTTTGTGTCATTTGTTTGTTCTGCTTTTTTGGTGTTGCTTTTGGTCGGTTTCTGTTTCTGTTTCTGTTTGTGACTCTTTGTCTCTGTTCTGAATGCGTCAAAGTGTAAATAAATTTGAATTTTCAGCTTGTTTTAAGTTTAATTTTTACTTGCTCTCTCGATTTCTCTCTTTGCTCTCTGCGCTTTGGACCTTTTGCAATTTTAAAAGGTCGGCTTGGTTTTTTTGTGTGTTTTTTTTTGTCGGCTTTTTGTCGTTTGATCTGTGCGCTTGCGCAGCTGATTTGTTTTTGTTGTTGCTGTTGTTTTGGTATTGTTTCATTTGCTGTTTACTTGTCAGTTTTAGTTTTGTTGCTATTGTTTTTGTTGTCGCTTTTATTGTTTACCATCGGCGTGGGTAATTACTGGAGTGTTTCCCCAGACCAAACACTTTATTTTTGTACCTAGTACTACGTGTCGTCCATCTCTAGTTTTTGTTTTTGTTTTTCCACTTCATTTGCATAGATAAAAGCCGCCACAAACTTCAGACACTTGCCTTTTCATAATTGCATTTTGGCCAGGCAAAGAAAAGCAAAAATCGAAAGAAAAGTGAAAAACCAAAAATCACACAATTCAATTAACACGACTCGATAATTGCAAATTGCTCAGCGTTTTACAAGCAAATAAACAAGTCAGCATGCTTAGTAGATACGCAGATACTTTATGAAGAGACTGGTGAAAAGTGTACCAACGGAAATCTATAAGGAAATTGAAAAGCTGCTGACAGCCGACAGCAGATGAGCAATAGATGCATGTGTATGTGTATATGAGTTAGGGGTCGCCGCCAGTGCGCGCTCCCTTGCACTATTAACGGATATTTGCAGCGCGTCAAAGCATGACTTGTTTTTTGGGGGAGCCACAAAAGTGTCGCAAACGGAAATTGCGGCTTACAAATTGAGTGGAAGAAAGCTGATTGCAAGCACAAAAACAAGGGTAAGAGGGAGCGACTGACAGGAGCGAAAGTAAATACCCTTGAAATTATGGCTCATAAACATATGTACGATAGAGGCTCAGCGATAGAAGCGCTTGCCAACTTAAAAGCTTTGCAAATCATTTAAGATTTGTTATTTCAGCCAGATTTCACAGATTTTGGCCAAAGTAAGAAGTTTTTAGACGCGTGTTCTCGAAAGAATGTAGTTTAGCTACTAAGCGCCAAAGAGTTTTCCTATACATTCCAGTACAAACAAAGCCGCCAAAACACTTTTTTTTTCAAATAAGGTTTATTTTACTAAAATGAATAATCTGAACGGAAAGAGCTGAGCTATTCTCTGACTGTATGGATATCCTACTTATTTCGCAAAACAATTAGTTTGCTATGGCGGCAGAGATAATGGAATCGTCTTATCGCGCTGAACCAAAGCGCCGCACAGTGGACCCAACTGACTTCTTTTTCGGAAAATTTCTTAACTTTTCAAGGAGTCAAGATTTAAAATATTTAAGATGCATGTAACGGACAATTCCTAAAGCTTCTGGAATACTCTGCGATAAAAAAACCATGAATACAGGCAAGAAAGTAAATTAAAGTTCGATATAATATACTGCAAATGCCTTATCCTTGCATGTTATGGAGAAATTGAATATTCCAAATTGTGCTTATTTAACAAAAAAATGTTGTCATCGAAAGTGTATCCATCTCAGGCAGGCAGAATCTACAGATGTGGAGTAAAATTTTGCAATTTCTAGACACTATTTAGAAAACATACGCTTAGATGTGCAAAAGAGTTGCTCAAGCTTTGGAGCTCGCTAAAATTGCTGTTTATTTTTCTCACAAAAATGAGAAAATTCATTAATTATAAAACTTATGCGATATGAGGCTAGGTTTGCTGTGCCTATATTCCAAAATTTATGTATCTAAAAGCAAAGAAATAAAAAACTGAAATAAAATTCTTAATAATTAAAGCAAAATTTCATCATAATTGTTATTATCGCGCGTTATAATTACATTTATAAAATTCGCATAATAATATGAATATGTGTTGAAACACACACATATATATGAGCTTTGTGTGTGTGTGTACTATATATATGTATATATATATATATATATATATAGAAAAAAGCGCAGCCTCACATCCGGTCAACATTTTGTCGTACTTATACGTAGTCGTGCTCTGCCTCTCTTTCATGTGAACTCTTTCAAAACGGCAACTACAACAATGCGAACGGCAATAAAAAATCAAACCAAATTACATGAAGCTCTTGCACAAAAACTCACACACTCATCCACACACTCACACACACTCAAGCACACTCACACTCACTCACACACACACAGAGAGAGATGTGTGTGTGTTAACAGAGCTTAGCTAAGCGCAAAATCTAAAACAAGTTACAGTTCATTCATTTCTATCCATTCATTCAATCGAACACTCGAAACGAGCCTGGGCCAACGAACCGGCTTTTGGAACTCCATTCATTGCTGCACTGAATGTATCAGTGTGCGTGCGTGTGTGTGTGAGTGAGTGTGTGTGTGTGAGTGAGTGTGTGCGAACGGATGTTGGCGTAGTTCTTTGGGGGCTTTGCTAGCCATCCAGCCACAAGCCCCAAGACGTTATATACACACTTGTATATCGTATATACATATAATTTTTTTCTCTTCATTTTCACAATTTGATTTTATTTATTCGTTTGTTGTTGGCAGAGTTAATAATTATAAATTGGCGTTTGTTGGGCAACGGTTACAGACATATGTCCAACTATCTGGGGTAACTGTTATGCATGTGTGTGTGTGTGTATCTGTGTGTGTGTATCTATGTGTGTGTGTGTGTATCTGTGTTTATTTCTCCATTTTGTCGTTTGTTTTTGCCTAATTCTTAATGATGCATAAAGTGCTTTGCTTGCTGCTGTTGTTGTTATCGTTATTGTTGTTGTTGTTGGTAATCAAAGTTTTGAAAGTTGATTGCAAATTAATTGCCAACCTGACTCTTGATGCCGTCACATGCAAAGATAGCAGACATGAAAAGAGCTCCATAACATACATGCATAAAAAAAAAACGTATCTCAAGATTTGATAGTTTTTTTTTTTCAAAACAACTTTTTAATCTTAAGCAGTTATACATATAAGCAATGTTCTCAAATTCTTCCATACGATTCAAATCTAAAACGATTTGATTCTTTTTGTTCTCTTCTTCAAAGCAGAGAGCGCGTTAACTATCGAAATCGAGGAATCATACTTCAAAAATCGTCTAGCTGTCGAGTTGCTGTCGATTTGGCAACAAGTTTGAAATTTGTTGTTGAAAGATCTCTTATTTTTTTGAAGCATAACATTAAAATAAATTCATTGAGAAAGAAGTATTCCTCGGAATTATACAAAGCCAAAATATTCTTGAATTGTAACTGTGATTTGTGCCACACAGTAACGATTAAACATATGGTAAACTGATTTTACTTGTATGGGCTTCATCAAATTGTCATTTTTTGTGAAGGGGGGTGTTTCGAAAACGTGACGTCGCAATCGTAATGCTAATAAAATCATAAAAATATTCAAAATTTTGATGACGTCATTTATGAACAGCCCTTAAATGCTGTCATCAAATAAGCCAAACTACTAGCCTTTCTCTGAGTTTCTAGTACAAATGGTAAAAACTTGCCATTTTGCATCAATTGCTAAATCTCCTATATCTATCATCATCTCTGTTAGATAACGTTTCATCTTTGAAAAAGAAACTCGTTCAAATATAAAACTAAGCTAGTTGTTTCTGTCAGATAGCAAAGCATCAATCGAGTTTCAAGAAAGTATGTGAAAAAATCAGTTTAATTTTAAATTGAATAAAACTACTTATGTTAAATCTACTATATGTTTCATCATCTCTGCTAGATTATCTTTCATCTTTGAAAATAACGGCTTTAACTCGTAATTGGGAACAGTTTTGGCCAAATATTGTGAAACAAAATGAGCCAATTCTTTGTTTTTCTAGGCATATTTAATTCCAGTCAGCACAATCTCCGATAATCAAGGTGTTATATTATGCATATGAGCTTGTGTATGTGTGCGTGTGTCTCTTTCTATGTACTTAAATATATGTAAAACTCATTTATTGTTGGTCTTTCATTTGGCTGCCATTAGTGGGTTTCGCATTATACAATTTTATGTTGCTGTTGTTGTTGTTGTAGCTGTTATGTAGCCCCGTTGATGTTGTTCTTTTGAATGTTCTTTGTTTTAAATTAACTCGACCGTAACGCTTTTCTATGGCGTTAAATTTACATCTACTACCTATGTACGTAACGAAATAAAAAAAAAAAACAAAAAATATACGTAAAAAAATTAAACCCCGAACCCAACTGTCTGAGTGACTGCATCGAAAAGAGCTACTTTGTAGAGTTCCAATACCATACAGCTAGATGTGTGAATGAGTTATAGAGCCTTTAAAGCTTGACTATATAACAAACGTTGGGTTGTTATTTAAGCGTTAACTCTATATGCAGAGTATCTATTAGAACTTGTAGCGTTGGCATTGGTTTGGCTTGGATTGGTGTTGTTGCCTTTGGCGCGCGTCAGATTCAGCTGAATATGGTAATAAATTAAATGAAATCAACAACAAAAAAAAAAAAACACAATGTGCCACAGAGACTGCAGCTAGATAATGTATACAAGTTGTTGTAGTTGCGCAAACTGCGCATACTAGAAACATTTCGACCACAACAACAACAAATAAAAGGGGAAGAACCACAGTCGCATACGCATAGATGTATCTGTGCAACAAAATTCTAGGTTGCGCGTCTTTTGAACCGTGCTAAAAACTGAAAAATACCATAAAACTGAAACGTTGAGTTGACTTTTCACAGCTCTGCGCGCTCTGGCACCTAGGAAGCCACACCAAACCACACTAAACCACACCACACCACACCACATCACAATCAAGCTGAAGATCATCAGGTTGGTCCGTTGACGTTAACGTTGACCAACCAACCGCGCAAGCGCTGTAAATGCCGCTCCAACGCAATCCAATCCAAACCAAGTCCAACTCCAACTCCAACTCCACTCCAACTCTATATGTTAATTAGTATTAGCAATGTGATTTCAGACTTGAAGGCTGCAGCTGTTAGCTGCCATCATTCGTCTTTTTCGGAATTCTTCTAGTTTCTAGACCCATTGTTAGTGGGTCGCTCTACAACGAATGATTAATATGCTGCCCCCAAACTAAGTCGCTGGAAGTGAAGGCATTAAATTCCGCTAAATGCTATAATAATAAGCTGTAGGCTCAGCAAGCCGCATCCAAGTGCTTGTGGTAGGAGTTAGTAGCAGTTAGTGGCCCGAACACACACTAAACTTAGTTAGCCATTGCAAGACAATGGCGTTAAAATTAAAAATAAAATTATACTTTATGACCTTAACAAATTTGCAATCAACATAATTTTAGTTGTTATGACTTGGGTTGAGTTTATGTACGGCATATATAGAGTAGCATCTAGCATACGCATTCGATTAGTTACTTTGTCTAGTTGTATCTTTGTATCTTTTATTAGATGTTGGTAGTAGTCTTTGACCGTTGGCTGGTTCTGCTCTGTTGCCGCATAATTTGTGGGCCGCAAAAAGTGTCTGGCGTTAATGGCAGAATTTAGCGTAATTAAAAAATTTTTGTTTTATGTGTCTTACATTGTAGTCTTTCAAATGGCTTATCTATGCAGAAGCGAAACCTGACCTATCTTTGAGTCTTATTGATCCAAAGCAACTGATGATATCATTGCATAATTATAACAAGCTAAGCTTGATCTGCCACTGGTGCTCTTAATGCGTGCCAAATGTTGAGTCAGACGGCAGATCATCTGCGACGAATCACTTTCACTTAGATGGATCCCTGGAAACACTAATATTCCCGGTAAAGAACTCGCGGATAAGCTGGCGAGGCTTAGCGCGGCGAACCCACTGATAGGACTAGAGCCTTTCCGTGGCATAGGCAGATACACCATCAAGCAACTTCTAAGCGCAGAGGAGAGACTAGGACGAGCCGCGAACTGGATAAGCACTTCACAGGCCAAATATTTCCTCGGATCTTATAACCTAAGAAGTTTCAAAAAACTATCACAGTAAGGAATTCTATTAGAAATATGAAAAGTCTGCATACTGGACAATGCAGACTTAGAGGTCACTTGAGGAAGCTGGGCATCACCAGCTATGTCACCTGCACATTCTGTGAACTTGAGGGGAATCCTTCCAGCACATCCCTCAGTGTGATACCCTAGCGAGACGAAGGTTGACGCTCCTAGGTGGACTCTCGCTGTATAATTAAGTTTGTAACAGAGATAGAACTGACCGGGGAGCTGTAAGCTCAGCAGGGGGCACAATAGATCTCATAGGTCGCAGCGATTCATCCCCCAAGAACATTATTATTATTATTATTACAATGCTTTATATCACACAACTATCTTGAAGCACAACCCATGTGAAGCTTGTTATAGTAAAAATACGGTTATTTGCATGAATAAGGACCATTTGCATGAAACATAGTTATTTGCATGAAAAAGGGTTATTTGCATGAATAAGGATTAATTACATGAAACCGGTGTTTGCATGCAAAAGGGTTATATTCTAAAAGAACCACAAACGAAGAATTTGTGTAGAATGACAAAATCATCTAGTGTTATATGCAAAAAATGGCTTGTGAAGAGCACAGTTTTCCTTTGTAGCTCTTGCATAAATTCACAAATAATATGAATGAACGTGAGTTCTTTTATTACTTACTTTCTTATTTACATATGTGCCCAAAAGGTCAATGCTCAACCAAAAACATTTCTTTTGGTTTCTATTCGCTCATGTCAGGACCACTTTGAAGATAAAAAAGTGGTAAAAGGTCTGAAATAACCTTTGATGAAACTAAACATATTTAAATATACATACATACTACATGTATGTCTCGTGCCTCGCCTCATTCGCACAACTATTTCTCTATACCGAGCAACGACAACAAGTAAGGACCTTTTCGCCTTGCCGTTTGTTTTTTTCGGTCTTTTAGGAACTCAAATCGTTGCTGTTAAGCTGTTTCTACAAGAACGGTCAGAATTTTTGCTAAACCATTAACACGAGACCGAGGACACAAGCTCAGCAATAAAAAGAGAAACCGTGTTGACATTTCGGCTTTCCAGAGAACATGTGTTGACTCTTATTTGCGAACTCTGCTAATTGAAAATTGAAATGGGGCAGATAAATTATTTCAGCACCTTTAAAATGAGTTAGTTAGAGGTATGCATTAGACCAACCAATAAGCCTTTAAAGCTATTCAATACCCGAATGAAGTATGAATTATCTTTCGAACCAAACAAAGAACGTGATTAACTTTGGAACCTACTTTGACTAACTAGCTATAAGTTCAAAGTATTACGTCTACCTTTAGATTGAAAAGTGAAATGACCTTTAAGTGTTATAGACATGTGCATATAAGCAAAGAATGCCATTGTCGTTTTCAGAATCAACAAACTGTAACTAAACTGAAAAGCTTGACACACAATCAAAGACGCAGACAGACAGACAGACACACGCACAACCAGAGTTGTCGCAGAATTGGCACTAAATGTAATCACACACAGACATATGAAAGTACTTAGAGTTCACTTAAGACATGTGTAAAGCGCGACAACAGACTCGCGAGCGAAAGAGATGTAAAGATTGTCTCATAAATGTACTATATGTATACAAAAAAGAATGACATGTGACAATCAACTGTCTGGCATTGGTGTTGGTTCTGACTGAGAACCGAAGCGTGTAGAGGGTTGTGGGGGCGGCGGTTGGTAGCAGTTGTGGAACAGTTGCTGCATGTGCAGTCAAATGTATCTACAAGTCAAATGTGCATTAAATGTGTCATTTTGTGTGGCAACAATCTAAGCGCGGCACGAGCTTGAGCTATGAACGCACACACTACAAGGCTCACAAATGGACGTGATGACGGCGACACGGCCAAGCGATATGAAAAGCGAGTGGATCTTGAGTTGGGCTTTGACTTGGACGCACGGTTGGTCGATCGGTTCAGCCGGCTGAGGTTGTGCTTACTGTGTGTGTGTGTGTGTGTGTGTGTGTAGGCTGCATATGCCGACATCATGATGATGAACATGAATCAACAGCCGGCAAAACAATGGCAACTCTTCAAGCTTGGACAAACATTTCACGCATCAGGCATTTTATTATGTAGAAATAAAATAACAGAGACTCCAAAACTAAAAAAAACACTAGCACAGGCCAAAAAGAATAATAGCCCATGAATGATGACTGAGCGCAACGAATGAAAAACTAAATCAAGGCATATATAAAAAAAACAAATTTTTTGTGCAAAAAAAAATTTGATGCAGATAGTCGGGACCCGGGTGCCCGACAGTGGAATACCCTGTACCGATTTTTTCCATGAAAATCAAATTTCTGGGGGGAGGGGTGATCATTAGGAAAGAGATCAACATTGTTGCGTAACGTATCACATTTGGTTTACATAAATGTTAACTTTAACATTTCTGTAAAAAGTGAAATTCTGTTGCAGTTCATAGGAGAGGGGGACCTAAAATTGGCACATTATTAGCTATAACTTCTAAAGTTCGTATTCGATATGAATCATTTTTACACTACACATGCATAGTAATAGTGTGCATAACTGTGCCAAGTTTCAATTGGCTAGCTTTTATGGTGTGGGTTGAAACAGCGAAAATCTGTCACGTGGGAAGGGGTTGAGATATCGACATAATTCTTGCTCTAGCTCTTATAGTCTTTGAGAACGGTGCGATAACACGGACAGACAGACTATTCTATATCTGCCACGCCTCCTTCTGCCTGTTACATACATTGCACAAATCTATGATACCCTTTTACACTTTGTGTACAGGGTATAAAAACACATAGTTGGGCATAAATAAAAGCAGTTAAACAAAAGGCTGTGATGATACATTTCGTTAGTATATATTATGTGGCAAATTTGTGCTGAAAGGTAAATGGCCTTTGGCCAAAGTTAACAAGTAAATCATAAAACAACTAAATCCGGCCATAACTCAAGCCAAATTGTAGCCATGTATCTATAGGCACAAAAAACTAGCTAATAAAAACAATTTTGCGTGCAAATATCTAAGATACACTAGCCTAGATATGCGCTCAAGCAAGACACACAAAGACCCTGGCTGTAGATACTACACTAGAGTTTAAGCCAAGTCAAAGCCCAACAATAGCAGCGTTTCAATCAAATGCAATCTATGAGTTATTAAAAGTATCTTTTGGCCTAAGCTGTTGAGTGAGTGGGGCAAACTTAATGAATTGCAGGAGGACTGCTACTAAATGCGCAGCGAAAACGCTGAAGCGTTGCCAGATCGTAAATCAATGAGCGAACAGTTGACCCACCTTTTGCTTTGCTTGGGTCAGCGCCAGCACACACAAAACTAGTAGTCACTTTTTTTTTCGTTTTCTAAAATTTATGTATTTGGAAAATTGTAGCTAGGTAGCGCTCTATAGCAGCTCTTCTGATGATGAAACTCAAATTTTCAGCTTTTTTGCGCTTCGTTGATTTTAGGTGTTGTAGTTTTTGTTGTTGTTGTCTGTTGCATTTGTTTTAGAGGTGAGGGCGGCAGCGCGTTTTAAAACAAAGTCTTAGAAGCGTGTGTGTTCATGACACTGTTTCTTGGCTTTTCATTTTGACTGTTAAAGCTTTTCAAATTTTGTAAGCCATAAACTTAATTTTAATGACCATAATTAGTTATAATTTGTTTTAGTTTTGACTTAAAAAAAAACTCCAAGAAAATTGCTTTTATTATGCCTTATTTATGGCAGCGTTATACCCTGAAGCACACCTGGACACATTAACATATTTGCATTAAGGATCTCAGCTGGTAGCTTCACTTACTCGCATATAAAGTGTCAACAAGTCAAGCTACTTCTTGACTTCTTGCTAACTTCTGATAAAAACTATAACTTTGTTGTTGTTGTATTCACTCGCACACTCACTTATATGCAAATGCTTTCAAGCGCACTAAAAAAACAAACATCAATAATATGTAAATTCAGCAAATTAATGACTGACAAAAAGACAATCGAAACGAATTAAGAAACAACCTACAATACTCAGCAGGAGGGAGCAAATCCAACGCCAGATACAAAACAAAGCTAGCGGGGCAACCAGTTGGATAATTTATATGCGGGTAGTCCAATCCAATCCAATCCAATCCCCGCCAAGTACTACTCATACTCATGCCGCTTAGACCCATGACTTTACGCACAGCGGTCATAAGATGACAACGACTATATTGCCTTTGGAAGAATTGAATTAAATTGAAAATGCAAGAAGAAGCAGAGAGCGGCATACAAAAACAAACTAATAATTTCCAACTATGATGCATAGTAGCACACCATTTTTCTTTATCGAAAAATTAATTTAAAATTTGTGGACTGGAATTTTTAGAGGTTGACTTGATTTATATTTCATGCGCTAAATAATTATACTAGGGGGTTCCGCCCCTTACACGCTCTGCTCGCCACGTGCTCCTCTCGAGTTAGAGCATATTCTTCTTCCCATTTCTGTTCCATTTCCTCTTTTTCTTCTTCTGCTTCTTTCTCTTCTTCTTCTTTTTCTTCTTCATCCTTTTCCACTTTCTCTTCCTTTTTATTTTTATTTTTCTTTTCCTCTTCTTCTTCTTCTTCCTGTTCCATTCTCGTTTCTCTTCCTTTTTTTCTTCTTCCAATTCCTGCTCCTTTTCCACTCTCTCTTCCTCTCTGTCTTTGTCTTTCTCTTCATCATCATCCTTTTCCCGATCCCCTTCCGGTTACACTTCCCGTTCCTATTAATAGACGTCTTCTCACTGCGAACATTTTATCAGTAGATCGTACAAAAAAAAAAAAACATCATGTAAAACTCGCCCGCTTATATTTTCGTTTTTAAAAGTGAAAAATTGATAGATTTTAGCGCTTGTTACTCTCTAAAATGAGACAAGTGGAATCCTATATGTTGACCATGCTCTCGACAGTGTACGTTTGAGGCTGCTTGTGTTGCGCTCTCGCTTAGACCGACTCATTCGTAGGCAAACTTGGAAAAGAGAAAGAGCAACTGCACAGCGACCACAGAAAGTTTAAAGAAATAGAAAAAGAAATGCCAAAATGAATCCTATGCCGTCACGATAGTATGGTGTGGTATTGAGTAAATCAAATTTAAGATAGTTTAAACAAGTTCAGAGTAGGCGTTTCTAACAAGCTGCTGCAGCAATCTTAATGGCACACCTGGAGGGTAAAACCGACGCTTACATGCCGTGACTGCAGCACATTAATAAGATTGAGTTGGTGCTTGCACCTTCACACGCTAGATGGCGCCACATTATGCAAAGTTACGAATGCAAGTATAAGAGGGAACACAATATGCAGTTCCGATATTCGTGAGCGTGACGATAGTGCGCACTAAGGCGGAATATTTTTTAGCTGTATGAAATAATGTATCGTTTTTCATAAAATTTCCCGCGTATGTGTAGACTAGTTCAAAGTGAACTGAAATTTAGGGCCGTTGTATTGAAAAAAAGAAAACCAAATCAAAAAACGACTTCTTAAATACGTATTTAGCAAACTGACAACATCAAAGACGTCTATAAGAGTTGGAGTAGAATTTTTATTTCTTTGTAGCATTGAAATGAACATTTTCAACTTATTTTCCACAACAGGATTCATCTCGTCTTGACTGGCCATAAATATAGAGTACTTCTTAAGGCAGCTCATGCAATCTTTCTTTGAGAGGTGTGTTTTACGGAGGCGGAGCTCAAACCCTACACACAACCCGGTTAAAGTCTTCGCTGTGCACATTAGCTTGCTGCCCTGTTCCCTAACCGGGGGCACCATTTGCAGGTTGTGCGTCAATTTGGTAAAGGGCAGGGATCAGGGAGCTTCCCCCTGTCCAACCAGAAGCCAGGCCCACAACAAGATTCTATAGCCATATAAAACTAGCTGATGAAACTCAATCTAATGTACATATATTGTTGGTTTGCGAAATTCAAAATCGGCTGTTATGTCAGATCGCATCGCTGCTGCGTGCGAACTCTAAATACTTGATTATAATGTGAACTAATTGAGATTGGTTTTATCGAAAGTATATGGATAATCATGGAAATACAATAGTTATGGAAATAGTAACAGTACACAACTTATTCATCGTATGAGTTTTCAAATCTTTTCTTTTTCTTAAAGATCTGAGCATTTGTTCTAGCCAAAGTTACAGCTACTAACAACCGCTACGTCCAACTCAAAGCCATACAGAAAAGGAACTTCTTAAATGCGTTTATTTCGAAATAAAGTTTTTCAGAAAGTATCTTTGCGGTAAGCAAATTTTCTCAAGAATCTTTTTCCCCTATTGAGCTACTTTTTGCAGGCTAGATAACACCTGTATTATTAAATCCAAAGAAATTTCCAATTTACAGAATGTTTTGGAGAAACAAGGCAAACTACACCGTCAAAAACCGTCAATGGGAGCACGTCGGCTTACACAGGAGGTTTCCAAGCACCCAAAACGTCGAAAGTATCGTTTTGGCACTGCGTTTAAAACACATGCTTTGGAGTTGCCTCATTTGAGGTAGCAAAAATGTAGTGTAACGATCGAAAACCATTTTCGATGAAATATCGGTGATAATGACAATGCTCGTGCATTAACTGCTTTGTAGAATGAGTATCTCTAGAGAGAGCTCACGCACGTGGGAAACTTAGCAACTTTTTATCTTATTCACATCGCTTAAGAATTTCATGCTGTCAATTTCCACTTGTATATCTATGTTTTATTTGATGTTTCCATTAGGCTACCATATAAGCATCTTCATAAGTCTGACCATCATTTGCCACAAAAGCATAAATTCAATTAATTATTATAATGTCAGCAGCGGGCAAAACTGATGGCAGATAACAAGCTACTGACGGACTTAACTTTTATTTCATCAGTCAAATAGACTACTAACTGTACAAAGATACATCGTATAAGCTTCAGATACACACAAAGCTACACACTATACAATAAGCAATTTGGACTGCAGCTTCAATATTAATAAATTTGTAACGCATGCTACATCAAGTTAACACTAAAGATACATAGTATCTTTATCTCTCACTCTCTTTTCATATTAGCTGTGCTCTTTGCACTTGAGCGCGTGTATCCACAAGATACAATGCATTAATGATGCGCTGCTCCAATTTGTAAAAGCGCATTTAATAAATGTATCTCAAGCTGTGCTGGCGTCGCCGTCGCATTTGTAGTCGCCATTCGACGATTGTCGAATATGTAAACAATTTAAATAGATATTTAGATATGCTTATTTCTCACTGAAACCGGCTGTCGGTGGTCTCGGAGTCTTCGACTGCCTACGCTGGCGCCAGCAGCTCTCCCCTGGACTCTTCACATTTAGACATATTGCTATTTGTTTTAAAATTTAATTTCCGTTTCAATTTCACATAAATAAATTAGTACTGAAAACAAATAAAACTAGCTAGAGCTCAATATATGGTCTGCCATTTAAATTATACGCTCCAATCCAAACAAAAGTCACACACACACACACACTCGCACACATCAACAGACATTAAACAATTAATAAAGATACGCCCATTATAAAAATAAGTTAGATTTTATCTTTAGCTAATCGTAACATTTCAAGACATTCGAATTCATTAAGATTTTGACATGCGCCGGATGCACTGCTGCCAAACATACTGCCAATCTCCTGCCATAGCACCTACTATAGCCACATAGTTCCCCCTTTTGAGGATGTGCAATAAACAAGTTTGATGCCTTAATGAAAGTATCTATTAGTGGCATGTGCTAATTTGGCAGCTTGGGCTATTTGTTTGAACTATGGCTAACATCATTTTAGTTCCAGGTTTTAAGAGTGATTTGTACTCCAAATCAATTTTGATCTCACATCAACCAATAATAAGCAAATAAAACGGCAATTTATTCATGTTTAGAACAGTGAGTGATTCGTGATTTAGTGGTGATTCGTTGTGACTATTCTAGTTATAAGCATTGCTGTGCAACATTTGTATCTTAAACAATCGGTAGTTTGTGCAACAAACCCGTGTGGTCAGCGGGTCAGAGAATACCAACTACTGCCGACTAACAATGACATGGGTTCTTTCGGGACCAGTAGAGCCACCCAGGCCTTAAAAGGGTTGTGCGTAGGGTTTGGGACCCACCACGTAAAACCCCAATACCAATGAAAGAAACCATTTACATCAGGCCTTAACCCGATAACGGGTTGTTATGGCCAGTTAAGAACAAAAAGAAGTTTGTGCAACATTTCGAAAGTGCTTGGTGCAAGAAAGGGTTGGTCATCGTTATTTCACCTTGAACCCTAATACGCTTAGCTCTTCTTCTCAGTAGCTAAATGATAAATTTGGTTATATCTTATGTATCAAAAGTGGCATAAAAGTATACTTTGAATTAAGGAGCTTGTTAGGCGAAGCGAGATTTCCAAATGAGTTCGTGAGATTTGTAACGCGTAACCTTTGTGATGTTAGGAATTGGCTAATTAAATATACTATATCTGTTATATAGTTCTATGAAATCTCTACTTATTTCTTTTACTCGATGTGGAAACCACAGTGCTTTGCAGCCAAGACAAACATGGCACCTGCTTAGATTTCCTATTATGTGTGGCGATCAATTGGTCTAAACTAGAAAGTACAACTTGGCTGATGCTGGACGCATTTCTCTGATTCTCGGCTGCTCTATTGTCTACTTCAATAACTCTTTGACTTAAACTCCTATTTGAATCATTCAATGCTTGTCGTGCATGTATACGCGCATTTTGGTATTGTACAGTATTGCGAGCCCTGCTCTATAATCCTACAAACTGGATCACGAAAATCCAATCTGCACTAATTTTACTAACAAATTTTGTTCTTTTAAGTGTAGGAAGGTAGTCTATCAAATATCTTATGCTACCAATTAAAATATCAGTTGTCTATTTTCTAAGTATTTTCGAATCCCTTTTTTTGCAATAAAATTGCTTGACTTTTAAGTGACAACAAAATCTTCTGTATTTGCTTGACTTTTTCGCCAAGTGTAGGCATATGAGTAGCAAAGTGAAATTCGAACTCTATGTAGCTTGTTGTGAGGCAAGAATTGTTGTGCTTCTGATAACATATAAAGATATCGAAATCAATATCGAATTCTGTTTCAAGTCTATTGAAATGAAAATTCGAATTCGTGTAATATAGATAACTTCGTTATACTATCAATGGATTTGCTTGATTTCGTTCTAAGTTTAGTAACATGAATATAGAAATCACAATCAAATGAATATTGAAATCCAAATCGAATGCCGTGACAATTTCGAGCTTTGGAACTCTTAATTTGCCAAATTTTTAGTAACAAAGATTGTATTAACTTACCGCTATGTTGCATGGAGGGTGAATGGAAGTTGCTTTTATCACTGTTTGTTGGTGTTGTCCCATAGTCCAGAGATAAACGACTTGTATTGTTATTGTTGTTATTGCCAGGCGTTGTTGTTGTTGTTCCTGCTGTTGTATTATTTACCGAATTCCCTAAGTAATTTGCTATTGCTGCTTGATGGTCCGATCCACAGACCGAGCCGCTGTTTGTCGTCGACTCAAATGAATTACCGTGCACAATGTCCTCATTTGGTTTCTCACAATCTATTATAAAGAGAGCGAAAAAGCAACCCAATTAAATGAGTGTTTTTTTTTTTGTTTTTTTTGTTACCATAAAAGTGTAGCTTCAACAGGCTTGAACCCACTAAAAGCTTTTTAAATTTAATAAATTATATTTTTCAACAAATATGCCAACTGATTTGACTTCCGTTGCGTTTTGACCTCAAAGCAAAGTGGCAAGAAAAATCGAATTTTGTAGCAATAGGAAGGAAAAGTGGGGGGGAAAAACAGCTACTGGACACGCGACCAGCTTCTTGTTGTTGTTTTTGTTGTAGTCAGGTGGCCCGTTGGCTGCCGAACCCGTTCGTTGGAGCTGTTGCATGCAACAACCCCCAAAAGAGAGCGTCATACGAAAATGGACGCTGTGATTTTGTTAGCTCCAAGACTTCCGCTGTTTGAGCCAATTTTTTCGTTCTATTTTATGTGCCAGCAAATTGGTTTACCATCAGCTAAACATGTTACTGACGGTGCGTCCCATCAACTGGTTAGTGTTGCCACTTAGACTAGCTTGTCTGGATGACGCCTTGGCGCCAGGCATCTATTAGTATGACAAACACGTATGCTTACCTTTTTGTAAAATATCCAAATGTTCCCATAGTATATCACCCGTAAATTGCGGCGTTATGGCCAAAAATTTCTCTTTGCCTAGCTCAACCATTTCACGTCCTTTCATTTTGTAAAACGGTTCCAGATTCATTGAGACCAATGAGAATTCGTTTTTGGCCCATTGTAGCCAATAAATAACATGCTCCTCCGTCCATTCACGGGGATCTATGACAAAGATACAAGAAAAATTCATACAAATTCATAGAATTATAATAATTATAATCAAATTTTCTTAACTACTTAATTATTTTAGTTGGGTATCTTTTGAGCTCGATGCGGCGTGGGAGCGCTTTCAACGAATTTATTGTTATTATTGTGAGAACCTATTAATATTCATTTATGATCATGTCTCTTCAGTCTAAAGTTGACTGTTGTTAACATACATCTATTGTTTTTGTTGTGTACATTCATTAATTAGTATTTTATTGGCGTCACATATGCAATACTCGCTTAGATCTGAGTACAACTACATTGGCAGTGAGTAAAAGCAGTATTAACTAAAAGTCGAAATTTTTGAGACATTTTTCTAGGAACTCACATATTTGTAGCACATTGTAAATCTTAATGATTTGAACTACCTAGTTCCAAGACATCGACTAGCTCGATACTGCGTTATCTAAAACTAAACTTTGGGACTGTTAGTAAACTAATTCTTAGAATATGAACTTCCATATTAGTGAATAAATTGCGCCATCAATAAAAATAGTTTTTTAAACTTTTTGCAAGAAAGGTGCATTTTTAGATTAGACAATGGAAAAACCAATATAACATGCTTGTTTTTTTTAAGCAGCTACACTTTTTGCTTTCTCTCTGTCTATCGCTCAGATCGTGAGCCAATGTAGGAACTCACGCGCTCTAACGAGCTCCTGGTTAAACTAACCACGCACCAAATATCTGCTCTTAACTATCGTGAAGATCGTCACTCACAAAATCCTCGACATTATGTGTCATCTATACATAAATACGCTAAGCAAAAATTCAGTGTGGTACCAATTGCTTCTCAATCACGCAACTTTTTTAGGTAAAACCTATACCATTCGAAATATAAAATGATTTCGGTTTGCCGAATAAACGTTTCATCTGGATACGTTGCGTTTTATTATTAATTAAGATATCATTTACGATTTTGTATTTTATACAATTGATTTTTTCGGTTACAGTTGTGGTAGAATTTTACAGTATTTTGAATATAATCTGATTCCTTATATCATCCTAGGTCTATAGATGAAAATAGGTTCTCAATGGAAAATTTTGGCCCAGCATTTTGAATCGATGCGATCGGTTACGATTCGATCCTCTTGTATTTCCTTCTAAGTGTTGAAAGCTGGTTCTAATTTTTTTTTATCGATTAAAAAGTAATCATAAGCCGCATATTATGCGACATTAAAACACCAGGCATTTTGGAAGCCGGCCACACAGTGATCGAAAATTGATTGAAATAAATTAATAGTATAGATTCAGTCTTCTAGACATTCTTTGAGTTATCCACAATACATGATGTGCTTCTGTTTAGAACCACACTGTTGTTGTGTTCATGTTCTTTATGTTTTCTCGGTCATGAAGGAGTTTCTGAAATGACCATTAACTTGTCTTAAAGATCATATGCCTCCTACAGCTTTCTTTTTACTCTATTCCCTCTATGACCTAAGAAAACGGCGCAACTATATAACTATAATATATAATCCACGTCTTTTTCAGCCCAAATCCGACTACGTTTATTCTTTGCTGTATGATCGATGCTACCACACTATAATTCATGTCTATTGGGTTTTCATTATATGTGCAGAAACTAAACTACGTAAATGATAAATAAGGTTCATCAGCTGCTTGACGCAATTAAGATGTTTTTTTTTGCAAAAAAACTAAACTAAAACTTTTTGCAAAATCTACGTATTATATTTGAATTGACTTCGATTTTATAGTTATCACTAACTATGCACTTACCTTTGGTAATATTACAGTTCTGCACTTCCTTTTCCCATGAAGCAAATGAGGCCTTCAGCACCTCGTTTACCTTGCCATTAGTGCCAGGTGTTAAAGGTGGCAACGCAGTGGGCACATCTGCAAAAGAGCGTCAGAAAATGTTGTAGTTAGTAAAAGTGCATTATGCATATAAAGTCTATAGGTATGTCAAGTGGGATTCGAAAGATACCTTTCAATTTGCCATTGCTGGTGTGCAATTGTTGTAACTTTTGCGCCTTCAAATTGAATTTACTTGAAAAACATTGATAATTGTTATTAATAAATGTCTGATGATGATTATTGTAGCCAGATGAGCGCAAGGGAGGCAACATGCGACTATCATTCCAATCAATCCATTCATTTGTCATCATTTGGCAGTTGCAGTTTAAAAGTTTAAGCCAAAAATCTCTTTACTATCTATGAATAGAGTCACAAATGAAGCACTTGTTTTGCTTGTATAGATGTCAAAGGTCAAGTCAATTGTTTGCTTATAGCACAATTGAAACTTAAATAGAAACAACACCCAACTCATTCATAAAAGCGACAATAACGGACGGCTGATCTTCAAGTTCAATTGGTTTTAATTTATTGGCGTTAAAATCAAAGTATCACAAGACACAACAAATTTGATCCGAAATGTCAGTGAAAGTCGCGACCCTTTCAGCTGTTTGCTCTCTTTTTAATTTCTTTGCAACGGTTTATGTGCGCACAAGGGCTGCAGATACAAATGTATCTTTACAGCGCATATGTTTGTGTATGTGTATTGCTGCTGCTGTTGTTGTTGTTGTTTTTGTGCCGCACTTGCGGCAGCGTTAGACGTTGACTTTTTGTTGTTGTAATAGTTTTAATTTTTTTACTACTTTGTTCTTATGGCATTTGCTTTTAATGCAATTAAAAGTTTGCAAGTAGTTAGCTTAATTAATAACATTAGCTCTTAATTATGCAGCAACACAAATTAATAACTTTTGCAGCAATTTGTTGCACTTGTTGCACTTATACACACACACGCACTGAAATTTGTTTAAATTTGTTGTTAATTTTTAAACACGACGCAAAATATATACATTTTTTTTAACGACGAGTTATTCTCTGTGTATCTATTGGATAGCTGGATTTGTGAAGACAAACTGAAACGAAACGATCGTGTCGTCGATGATATCCTAAACAACGCTACGAAACGAGATACAATTGTGAGAGCGCGCTGCTGTTTGCTGTTTGCTGAGAGCGCAGCGCATGCAACAAGTGGAATTGGAATGCTAACGCGCCTACAAAATTCTGAAACGAACTGGAATTCATTCACAAACACACAACCCAAATTCATGCCTGCAGCAGAGCGTGAGAGCGTAACAGCGCGCAAGAGAGAGCGCGCGTTATCTTGGGCTATGCGCTGGAACGGAAACGGCCATCATCGTGCTGCCGCCGACACAACAGCAACAACAGCAACAACAACACAAACTACATCTAGTAAAACAACAAAAATGCACGTTGTTTGTTTAGTGAGAGAATCACACAAAAAAAATAAATTTGATGCAGACAGTCGGGACGTTGTCCGACATTGGGATACCCTGTAGCCATCAAATTTCATGCAAATTGTATCGATGCGTTGAAGGGTATGGGCATGGTGCGGAAACAGGTCAAAATTGTATGGTTTACATTTGGTTAACATAAATGTTAAAAGTGAAATTCTGTTACAGTTCATTGGTGCGGGGGCCTAAAATTGGCACATTATTAGCTATATCTTCTAAAGTTCTTATCTGATATAAATCATTTTTACACTACACATGCACAGCAATAGTGTGCATAACAGTGCCAAATTTCAATTGGTTAGCTTTTATGGTGTGGATTATATGATATGTGATATATCGGTGATATATCGACATAATTCGACAAACTTGCAATGAATTAGTAATGTAAATCCAGAACAAAACAACGATTTTTACCATCGCAGAGTCCATCGACATTGGACATCGATGTAGTTCGATGCATCGGACTATATTATATTTTCAAATTTTGCAGTCTATTTCGCTGAGATTTTGACCTTTGAATAAACTTTGTGATGACAGTCTCAATTCTGCAAACACCATTTGTAAAACTGAGAATAAGTTATTTAAGTTTATTTACGCAAGAGATGGTGAAATGTTCGATGGTTTTAAAAACATCGATGTTTTGCCAATGCATCGTATGTTCGAGAACATCGTAAAATGACTGGTCAACCATCGTTGTTTTTGATGCATCGAAGTGTTATTACACCACTACACTGAATTGGTAAACAAAATTTTTGATCCAGCTCTTAAAGTCTGCGAGCACGGTGCGACAACACGGACATGTCTATATCGACTCGACTATTGCTCCTTCCACGCCTCTTTCCGCCTGTTACAAACATTGCACAAATCTATAATACCCTTTAACACTTTGTGTACAGGGTATAAAAAGGCAAAAAGTATTTGAGCAAAAAACAAATGTACGAAATAAAAACCAAAGCAAACAACTGAGCGTTGGGTGGCAGGCAGGTGAGACGAGGACAGCGTTTAACAGGTGTGCATGTGTGTGTGTGTGTGTGTGTGTGTGTGTGTGTGTGTGTGTGTGTGTGTGCGCTAAGTTCAAGTGCTTAAAACGCATTAACTTATTAAGACTGAAACTAAAAACTACAGCAAATTGTGCGAGAATAAGTGCAGGCGTACACACACACACACACACACACACACACATACATACATACATTGTGTATAGCATGTTCTGCACATATGAGAATGCATTGCATGCTCATGTTGCAGCTCCTTGGCCATTGTTGTTGTTGCTGCTGCTGCCACCGCTGCCAGTGAAGGGCACAATTTATGAATGAATTTCTCATGTTGCCTCACACGAGCATTCGTGTGTTTGTGTGTATACGTTCAGCTCAAAACTTCAACAACAACAGCAGCGAGCAGCGCGCATGCAGCCGACGCCGGCAGCGCGTCTCAATAGGCAATTGTTGTTGTTTTTTACGTCAAAAATATGTACAACAACAATGATCGAAGCACAGCAATAACACCAACAACAACAACAACACTAAACTCCGCAGCAGCAGCGCAGCGTCGGCTGCTGCTTCCGCTGCTTCCGTTCAACGAATGCTGCTGTTGTTGTTGTTTTTGTTGCGTATCGAACAGCGCCGAAGCTAATTTCTAGACGCTGGTCGGGCGTCGGGCAGCGACGTCACTCGGTGTGTGTGTGTGTGTGTGTGTGTGCGTGTGTGTGTGTGCGTGTGTGTGTGTGTGTGTGTGTGTGTGTGTGCGCAAAGTTCAAGTGCTTAAAACGCATTAACTTATTAAGACTGAAACTAAAAACTACAGCAAATTGTGCGAGAATAAGTGCAGCGTACACACACAAACACACACACACGCACACACACTCATACACACACACACACATACATTGTGTATAGCATGTTCTGCACATATGAGAATGCATTGCATGCTCATGTTGCAGCTCCTTGGCCATTGTTGTTGTTGCTGCTGCTGCCACCGCTGCCAGTGAAGGGCACAATTTATGAATGAATTTCTCATGTTGCCTCACACGAGCATTCGTGTGCGTGTGTGTGTGTGTGTGTATACGTTCAGCTCAAAACTTCAACAACAACAGCAGCGAGCAGCGCGCATGCAGCCGACGCCGGCAGCGCGTCTCAATAGGCAATTGTTGTTGTTTTTTACGTCTAAAATATGTACAACAACAATGATCGAAGCACAGCAATAACACCAACAACAACAACAACACTAAACTCCGCAGCAGCAGCGCAGCGTCGGCTGCTGCTTCCGCTGCTTCCGTTCAACGAATGCTGCTGTTGTTGTTTTTGTTTTTGTTGCGTATCGAACAGCGCCGAAGCTAATTTCTAGACGCTGGTCGGGCGTCGGGCAGCGACGTCACTCAGTGTGTGTGTGTGTGTGTGCAACTTGTATATAAAAGGAATGAAAAAAAACAAGAAAATACTAAAGTAAAGGCTATAAGATAAAGCTATTATGACTACGAGACCAGGTAAATTTATGAATGAAGATACATGCTACGTATGAATGAATTGAAATTACGTGCACGGCAGACAACAATAACAATACGGCGACGCACGGACAGACAACGACGCCGCGCAACGTAAAGATCATTTGGTCATTATCACAGCAAACCGCATAATCGGCGACAAACGCAGCGAAAACCCTGAAATACATACATAGATACATACATATGCATGAATGTAACTACAAGATACTTCTTGTACTTAAAACAACATAGAGGTGGGAGCCTGCAGCTTGGTGTTTTACAAATTACACTACTAATACACAGAGAAAAAGCCAAATTCCGTAAGCAAGCTAAAGACACAGCATTTGCCAGACGACTTTGTACTAAGTTCTATTTGAATTATCTTAAAAAGTTTGTCAGCTAAAAGCTTCATAGTAGATTCCCACCGAGTGGTGAGCGGGTTAGGGAATACCACCACAGCAGGTCAAAGCTTGTCGTATGAGGCGACTAACAATGACACTGGGTTCTTTCGAGACCAGTAGGCCTTAAAAGATAGGTTGTGCCTAGGGTTTGGGACCCACCACGTAAAACCACAATTCCAATGAAAGAATGTATTTACATCAGGCCGTAACCCGATAACGGGTTGTTTTCAACTTGCTGCATCGATAAATGGCGCTTGTCATCAGCTCTTTATCAGCTTGTCACAAAATTTGCACAAAAACATCCCGTTTTATTTCTTTCAGTGCATGCCATACATATGCATGCCATATTATTACCCAGTCATGTTGTAGTTCTTGCCATCTTTGGAGAAAAAAAATGAAAAAACTATCTTTGAAATAAACGCAGTAGCTACAAGTTGAAATTACAAAACGTCTGTGCGTGTTCAAAATTCATTATGAGCAGACATTTCTTATTGCTGTTTTTTATATCATATAGTTATACATATACATATTTATATATAGGTATGAAGTCTTTTGGTGTTGTTGTTGTTGTTGGCCACACAGGCGCACACTTGGGTGTTAATGCTCTGGCCATTCCCAGGTGCCACAACAACTTATGTTGCATGCCTAGCTTCAAAGTGTTAATAATCATATATATGAGCTGTGCATATGCTCGATTATTAAGACTAAATGGGTCACGCAGCCTTTTAAGACTTAACCAAAGTCCGAGCTATGCTTGAGACCGTGACGTCACGTAGCTCCAAAGATGAGCTGTAAGGGTTTTTAACCCAAAAGTCTTCAAAACTTGTTGGCCAATTGTAGAAATTCTGGATGAGAGTGCAGCACACATATAACATCTTATTTCATTGATGCTGTTTCACTCGAAGTTATCTATTTCGTACGTTTGTGATCATTCTTTTGACCGAACCAAGTAATGATTCCTAGTTCAAGGAAACTTATTTACTCTCGCTGAGTCTTATCGTTTAAGGAAATTTCCACACACTCATTTCGCGGCATAAGAAAAACTCCAACATGAAGTTTATTAATGTAGGGCAGTTTCTTTTGTTACCCTGTACATACCAATGTCCCATATGCTAGAAAAACCACAGATTATGCACATCATGCGAGAGTTTCCCATGTTTTCACAACAAACAGCTTTTTGTTCCGACAATTGACAAAGAACTGCCCGCCAATAACTAGACGACAAGTTTAAATACTTCAGTGCCAGTATTTGCAATTTATGCTTTTACAATTCTGATAAAGAGTATCCCTGGGTCTGACTCCTGCAATCAACTACAAATTCAATTAGATTGCTTATCATGAGCAACAAATTGAGTGAGATATAAATTTAATAACTCTGCAATCTTACAAACTCAAAAGGCACCTTTCAAGGTCCGATTCATAAATAAATTTCGTTTTTAATGCACAGTTTCCTTCCGATTCAAGTTACTCTTATCAACGATAAGAGCAGCTCAAACGAAAGAAAGCACAATTAAAGATTTTACTACAAGTGATAAAAATACGCAAACAAGATTGTAGCTCTCAATCAATGTTTCAAAAACGTTACCTTCCGGTCGAAGGTGTTATCGCTAATTAGAGCTTGTTAAACAAAAGGAAGTGCAAGCACATGATTCTTTGATAGAAAACTCTCTAACAGTTTCGTTAACATGTTCGCTGTTATCAGTAATAACGTGATAAGAGCGGCCCACACTTCAAACTTAATTCAACAGTAATAACTGTCAATTAATTTTAATACATTTATGATTTCTCAAAATCGTTTCCTTCCGCTTTGCTTTATTATCAGATGAAGAAGCTGGAAAACCAGAGAAAGGTAGCTAATTTATTGCACAATTTTTGAGTACTTTCAAAATTTATAGACTAAATTAATCTATGTTAAAGCGTTTGGACACATTTCGAAAACCTTTTTTTTCCGAAAGACGTCAAAGCAAGTGCGTTTGAGTGATAGTCTAGTAGCTAGAAGTGGAAGGGATTGGCACTGGTCATATCGTTAGTGCTGACAGATTAGGAAAGAAAATTCCGCAGCTTTAGCAACCCAAAGATGAAACGGACACCGGGAAGAAGCAACAAAATGACACTTCGGCGGGATGAACTTGCGGGCGAACTAGCAAGGAAAGGTGCTGCATTGGAAGACATATGCTCGCCAAGTTCGATACACTTGCAAGAAGAAGAATGAACCTCGTAGGTGGGCATAGACTCTCGATGCTAATTGGAAACAAGAAAATTCTGCAACTAAGCAAGAACAATATCAGAATTCTGACTGGCCTTCTAACAGGACGCTGCAAGGTGGGCATCAACAGTTCTAACACCTGTAGATTTTCTGATCAGGAGCAGGAGTCGTCACGGTGCGACGCACTGGCGAAAAGAAGAATAAAGCTCCTGGGCGCGCATACGCTCTCGATGCCTGACGAAACCCAATTAAAACCATCCCAAATAATGAGATACATATCAGAGATAGGACTATTGGTATAGGTTTAAGCTAGAGATGGGCCACAAATGATCCTAAGCTTGCGGTGCATGATTCCCCCTTAACATTATTACTATTATAAATGAATACGAAACAACAATGTGATGTCAAATTTGGACTGGAAAGGTTTTGAGTTTGTTGATACTCTCTTAGGAACAGTCTAACGGTTTAACTTAAATCCAAACTTTAACACAAAAATGCTTTTTTTTTGAATAGGAATTCTTAATTTCGATTTCGAATGATCGATTGCAGCACATACGTGGGTGTGTCTGAAATCTCTTTCAACCAAATTTCAACCCAAAGCAATTTTTCGTTTCGCCAGATATCTTTTTATAGCGAATTTCAATCAAAGAGCAATTCGTCACTGTGCCAAAAGAATCTTTAAGAGCATGGAAGATCTAAGAAGGAAACCGTTGATTTTTTTTAAGAAAATTCAAATGGAATTTTAAGCAAAGCCTTCTAGAGTTATCAGTCATAACTCTACAACATCAAATTCAAATAAAACGTTTCATAAGTTATACTTAACTTAGAAGTCAATGTGACATGCTATATTTTTCCAAACATGTTTTAGGAATCTTCGAAATTGAATGATTTTAGTCGATTTAAATGAAAAACCGCAAGCTTAACCGAAATGGTCCATAAACCATTATAATGAATACCGAAGTATCCTTAAAACTCTTTGGTTTGTTTAGTGATCTGAAATGCCAATTTGCTGTCTAATCGTATATCAATAATATGCAATTGAAGCCAAGTTGATTTCTGGCATATCATCTTGTGGAGAGACATATTGAGTCCCGAATATAGGAAATAGGAAACACAGCACCTGATTGAATAGTGTAACCGAAACTATTATAGCTAAAACATTGTGTAAAACATAAAATGTAAACGACATTTGAATACTGTACGCGTTATCGAAGTATGTATATAAACGATATACATTTGATGCGATTCGCTTGCCGCTTTCATTTTCTATGATTGATTCTGAAAAGAAACGCATGCCCCATAGTTTGAGGCTTGATTTCAAAAGTGAACGATAACATATCTATATAGCGGATGCAGAAACGCAACGAAACAAGTGCAAAACTATGCAGTTAACCAGTTAGGAGTGAGTTTTCTTCTAAAAATACTCTAAACAAGTGATACATTGAGATGCCAAAGTGATCAAAAATTCTCTTTCCGAATACGCCCATTCATTGAGTATCATAAAAGACATATGTATGTACTATAATTTAGTTGTTTTTCACATGTCTATTTAACCCATTGAGTAGTATCTATTGAGTTGTATAACTCAAGGCAGCTTCTGCTGAACATCTCTTTAATTGGCAACCTGATGACTACGCGCTGAGCAACACGCAATTTTGCAGCCATGAAAATTAGCAGCCACACAGCCGAAAGGCACAAAACCACAAAGCTACAGCTACAACCACAACAACCACAACAACCACAACAACCACAACAACCACAACAACAACAATAGCAACAACTTGAACCAAAGCCAACCGAACCAACAAGCCAACAACATTATTAAGTATTTGCTATTGACTTCCGGTCGTTAGATATTTCATTACCAACACAGTGAAGTTTGAAGAGTGAGTGAGTGAAACTCACAGAAGAAGTATCTATAAGATAGATTCTAGCAGCCGCCTGACAGCACCCAAGGCGCCCACAATGACACGAGTTTGAGCCATTATTTGATAAGGTTTTGCATCGAGTCGCTAGCAAAAAAATCAGTTCGAATGACGTTTTATCCGATTGAAATGTAATTGCAAAACTTTAAAACTAATGAGCAGCTACCAACATAAATTTGCATCGAGCTCTGCAACTACGACAACTCCCTGATTGGTATTTTTGTGTCTAAATCGCTTTGATATTAAAACTGAAGCAATTGCCGCCTGCAGGCATACAAGCTCAAATGTCTATCCATTTGCAACTAATTTGGTTCATTTGCAACTGTTGCTGCTGCTTTTTGTCTTTTATTTGATTTTTATTTATACAGTAACATCAAATTTATATAATGCCAATTTGGGGTACAAATGCTGCGGCAGCAGTTAAACCTACTTACTTAGCCAGGTCGTAAAGCAAAGACAATAAATTTAAGTAAATTATATATAAAAAAGTCGCATAAAATCAAATTGAACAGAAGCAGCAGAGTGACAACTTCTTGGAACTCAATAAAGAAAGATACAACAACAAAAAAAAAAAAGCATCTACAACTAATTTGCATACGCTTTGCAGGAGTTTATTAGCTTTTCTTCGTGTATTTAATGAAATGCTAAAGAGTATAATAGTTTACGTAGTAAAACTGCAAACTAGTTTGAAACGAAATTGTTTCGTATGCGGAATTTATAAGAGATTTTAGAAGGTGTAAATGGATTACAACAATCGCGTTAATAGTCGTCTTTCTATCGCATAAAGAGACTAAAGCCATTAGATTTAGGCCATTGACCAGATATTCACAGCACGCCAAATCCTGTAACCGTCCTACGATTACCAAATCGATACCCGTCATCTCTGTGTCATTAGGCTACTTTTGATAGCCCATTGAGGCATCGCTTTCAGTTTTGTCAGAGATCAGTAGTATGAGTTACACACGTAGCTCCGTCAAGTTAGAAAAGTGCCTCTATGAATCTTTTCATAGCGAGTAAAGTTGCAGACAGCAAATGTGAAGACTATATAACAAAACAGTCCAATATTGAACTATGATATTGTAAAGTTTCTCGTCTACACAGATGACATTAATAGTACGGAAAGACTATGCTGCTGCTCTCACACAGTTTGAGGTCTTATATTTCATTCAGCTCCGAACGTCAATGAGAAAGGTTGTGCCGCGTATGTTATTGCCTTGCCTTATTTGCGTTTGTTTGTGTATGTACCAAACTCCACTCTCTCTCGCTCTCTTTGGCAGTTAAGAAATTTAAGTCCTTACGTCGGCAGCATTGTCTTTCCTTGCTATTATTATTGCTTAGGTAGTTCCAAGGCATGTCTATTACACGCTAAATTCTTTGAGTGACAGAAAGAGAGGCGCAATTAACATGCGTCTTCATAACCTCTCTTACTGACGTTTGAAACAGAATGAAAAATAATGCCTCATAAATGAGCGAGCGTTTGCAGATGGCTCATACCGTGTAATAGCCTTGGGTAGTACTATGTGCATGAAGTGATGAAGAATCTCCCAGGGTGGGTTTGACTGCGAATGAGAGCAAGACGAAGTATATGCTTTCTTCGCGAAAAGATACACAGCGGTTGGACTCACAGATTAATATTGATAAACTATACTTAAGAATTTCGTCCAGCTTGGCACCACCTTCTGGTGGAGATCTGGTGGAGAATCATTCATGCCAATAGATGCTACTTTGGTCTCAGTTGCAAATGAGTAAAAACACAACTCTTGCTAGACGAAACTAACACTCTATATAAAATCGGTGCAAAATACCCTGCCATGCAAATTATCGGAAAAAGTGAGCACCGTTTGTATAAAATGTGACTAAGTTTTGAGCTTTCTCTCGTTTTTAGCTGCATAACAATCTAAAGATTTCGAATGTTAACAAACGGGCATACAAGCTCATTAATGTGCCAGCGTCACGACATATACGCAAAAATATAAATATTTTACAAAAAATCGTAAAATTTTAGTAACATGATTTCTTTATGCTTACATTTTAAGAAGAACTATTTGTTTCAATAAAATTAATTAAAAAAGAAGAGATTAAGAAGTTAATTTCAGGTACTCTGAAAAAAAAAAATACGAAACTTCAAGTAAACTAGAAATAACTAAAATGAACTCAGACAGTGCATTCAAGTTTCGTTGTTGGAAAACTTTTTATGTAATTTTCTTATGTTTTCTAAGAATATTGTGCATTATATTTTTCCTCTTAACACTAAATAATTCTGTATAAAATGTAAAAGAAAAAAAAAATACAATCGACGGCTGGAAATTATATTGAAAGCAAATAAATCAAATATGCAACCAAATTACAACAAAAAAAAAGCACGAACACAAATCAAATATAAATAAAAGATACTTATATGTAAGATATATGGACAGGCGCTTGGCACCCTGATATAGGTGCATATAGGGAGTATTCAATATAAAAATAATTGCAGGAATTGTGTGACGACGGCGACGTTCGCCTGACAAGTAGCCGGACGGGCCAAAAAACCATCCAGAAGATACTTGTACTTATTGTTGTTGCATTTTTGCAGCTGAAACAGCAAAATCAGCAGGCAAGTGTAAACGAGCAGCAAGTTGGAGAAAAACTGAAGCCAAAGAGGGACAGAGAGATGTGGAGATGACAGACGACGCACAGTGGATCCAACTGACTTCTTTTTCGGCGAAAATCATAACCTTTGAGGTAGTAAAGATATTTTCAAAATTGAACATGCACATAACAGAGAATTCCTTAGGCGCCCTTTACATGAAGCGAGATTTTCAAGCGAGAAAATGAAAAAATCTCACGCGCGACTGTCAAAATATTACAAATAATATTGCAAGAGAAGATTTTGAACAGCTCACTGATAAACGTGTTTTACAATACTTCTAATTCCCATTCAAAACACTGGCTTAATAAAAGTGTTGTGAAATACAAGTAAATAAGTGCAAAATTTAAATTCTGTATGTGTCCGCCAAACGCGAACTTAAAATAAAAAGGGCGCGTTCAGACATTCAACCCACTCATACAAAAATTTCTGTAAATTACAACATTGATTACAAATTACAGTGGAGTAGAGATAGAATGAACACTCGGTTATGTGAACACAGAGTTAGAGTGAACAAATTATGTTTTACGTTGACTACAAAACTTAAAGAGTCTAAGAACCTAGTTTTTAACCAAAAACAGACCAAAATCTCAGCAATCTTTAAACATTCATTTAGTGAATTTTATGTTATGCTTTTCGATCAGAATGCATTTTATGTTCTAAATTAGTTAACTTATGCGATGATATGTGATGAAATATGACTCATGAAAGCTGTTTTATGTTAAAATTAGAAATTAATTGTTTTTTTTTTTGTTTTTTAAATAAAAATAAAAGGATATCCCTACTAGATTTATGCATGTTATTTAAACACATCATAAAATGTTCCAATCGATAGAGTGAACAAATTTGGTATTGTGAACACCCTTGGTTTTAATTAGTTCACTGCACTGTAATTTATTAATTTACCAAAACTACCTATGACATCGTTCGGCGCAAAAAATCTTGCTTGTGTTCGTCACACTTGCAGCATTAAACTGAGGTTCAACCCAACACTGTATCACACCTTTCTGCACTAAACTGTGAGGTACAACACTCTCGCTGAAGATTAGAATGCATTCTAATATGAAGTAAGTCGCATTGCGTTTCAGGCGAGATAACTTACGGGCGATATTACCGTGCCTCGCTTGAAAAACTCGCTTCGTGTAAACGACGCCTTAAGCTTCTGCGGTACACTGCTTTATTCTGCTTTACTTCCTCAAAAGTTATGATTTTTGCCGAAAAAAAATTCAGTTGGATCCACTGTGCGACGCGACGAAGCGACGTTGTCGTATAAAACTTACTACACCGGAAATATAAAATTACACACTCAACACTTAAATTGTGTGTACGTGCATGTGTGTATGCATGCGTGTGTGTGTGTGTGTGCGTGTGTGTGTGTGTGTGACGTTATTCACATGTTGCATGCTGCAGGCTGAGATTCCGCTAGTGGTTTGTACGGTGCATGCAACAACAACAACAACAACAACCACAACGGCATTGAGGGTGAAAAACAATACAACCGAAATTCTTCACGTCTATTTATCACTCAAAGATAAAAAAGTGTTTATATATATCAGAAAATATAATTAATTGCCATTTAGTTGCAAAGAAAGAGACGTTCAGCTGCTGCGTGCAAAATTCATATAATTTGAGTGATCGCTTGTAGTTCCTTAAACGCAAAGATTGTCAATCAAGGTGTGAACAATTATGGTTGCATAGTGTATAAAGTTGGTTGCCGAGATCAGTCGAGTTCTTCAAGTATCACTAAATAACACTGCGTGTGAAAAACGACTATCTAAAATGGACCTTTTTTTACAGTTTAAGGTTAAGTTTTAAAAAAGTTGCTGTGAGAATTATCGGTAGAAGAAAACGTTTGTAATTTCGTAACTATACGGTTGAATACGATGAATTTTTAAAAACAACAGCATTTAAAGTTATTTGTCAGTATTGCACCGCGACCTAGAGATCCATTGTGCCCCTACTTAGCTTACAGCTTCCCTGCTAATCCTATCTCCGCGATAAGTTGGATTATCTGGGTCGGTTCTAGTCGGGCTACTTGTGTCATCGATGTTCTATATGCCTCCAGGAGGGACATCCTTCTCCTCGTGCGACTTAGAGATCTTTTGTGTCCCTACTTAGCTTACAGCTTCCCTGCTAATCCTATCTCCGCGATAAATTTGATTATCAGGCTTGGTTCTAGTCGGGCTACTTCGGTAATCGAGATTCTATATCCTTCCACGAGAGACATCCTTCTCCTCGTGCGACGGGGATTCCCTTTCAAGTTCACAGAACCTGCAGTTACTGGAGCTGAAGATGCCCAGCTTGTGCAATTGTCTCTTAACAGAAATCTTCCCTATTTGTACTATTTGCTTGAACCTATGTAAGTTATAGGAGCCGAGCTGTAATTTGGCCTGTCTTAGGGCCGGAGTCTCCGTCCTATTCGAAGTTCGTCTAGCTGTTTTCTCCTCTCTTAGAAGCTGCTTAATGGTTCGCTTTTCTATGCCACAAAAGGGTTCTGGTCCTATCATGGCGCTCGCAGCGCAGTCTCTTGCTAGCTCATCTGGGCATGCCAGTGTGACCCGGAAGCCATCAGAGTGGAAGTTTGTTACTACGATTTCTAACAACATATAGTATATCCTTTAAAAAAGTCTTTAATGCGTCTGTTGAAGAGATAGAACGTGTCTTCGTTGAAAGCACCACGTGCACTATCGACCTTTGATATCACAACGTTGAGAATGCTTGCGTGATACAGAGACGTCTGGAGGAGCACTCTACATTATTCCAGGGTGATGTTAGGATACGTTGAAGCTCCCTGATCACAACCTAGACGTGGTGGCTTCTGTTTAGCTGCTATAATCATCAACCAGTAATAAGTAAGTGAGTAATGTGCGCATCGAAGCACTTAATAAAGATTGTGCGTAGGGTTAGGGTCCCACCGCGTAATATACCTTTCTATATGAGATGATGGTTCTACATTAGGCCGTAATCCGGTAATAAGTACTGATGGCCAGTCAAGAAGAAGAATTTTCATCCTATATAACTTAAATTCCGTCATTTCTAAAACAGCTATAATACAAGAATAATGCCAAGAAATTGCAGCCTGTTTTCTACAAATCCAAACAAAATTAGCTTGAAAACTACTTCCCAAGAGCTAATTTTGATAAAGGCATGTGTTGAATTTCAGATTTGGAGATTGAAACAATAGTTTTAATACAAGAGACACAAATATCGACATTTACCAAAATAAAATCTAATCTTATAATATATATATTACAGTTTTGTATAAAAATTACATTTTATGGAATAGAATTTTATAATTTAGAAGAAGCTTTAAGGAAAAATCAAAATAATAAAGAAAATCTACATTTAAATACGGTAAGCAAAAATTCAGTGTGGTACCGATTACTTAGCAGTAACGCAAAGTTTTCAGGTGAAATCTTTACCATTCCAAAGATAAAATGCTTGCGGTTTGCAGAATATAAGTTTCACCTGGAAACGTTGCATTTTAGTCTGATAAAAATTGATTTGAAGTAAAAAAACATAAAAATACTTTGTACACACAACATTGTTATTTCGTGTTTTCTTTTCTCTTCTTCGTAATCAGCTGTTATGAGAGCGCGTATTACGTGGTCGATGGCCGATGACAAGGCGATACCTTAAATATATTACAAGCTTCCTGACTTAGCTAAGATACTGTTGCTCTACTCTCTACCATCTTATAATGCACAACTTGCTGAGAACAGATTCGCAGAATACAAAATTCCCACGCACTTGAAGAATTTTTTTTGGGTTATTTTGACATATTTTAATACGTATGCATTTGTTTTAGTATTTGCCGAAAAAAGAGAAAAGAAAATGAAATACGAAGTTCTACTCGAATTACACACACATGTGGACAGCTTCGAAGAGATCCATTCAAACCCGCACAATAAGAGGTACATATATGTAGCTCCTTTTACCTGCTAATGAAACAAGCAGCAGTTCAAGTACCAACAAAGCCAAGTTCAGCAGGCTCTGCATATGTGTCCTTGCCATATTAGTTGGCTACTTTTTAAATTATAGCTATAAAAGTAGTATAATAATTGTGTTTTAAGATACTTATAAATGAGTACCAACGAGTATCCCTCGCTTGACTAATGCACCAAGCATTGTATGCCAGCTTCGGGGCAGCAAGGACTCGTTTGAGAGCTCCAAGAGTCGTGGGAAAACGAACTCTTTTTTCTTCAAGTTCCTTTTATTTTGGCAAATTCTCAAGCAGCGACTGAACTCCGAGTGTCTTGTCTCCCCCTAAAATCTTTTGCAAACTCGATTTAATTCCATTTTTTCGTCTTTTATTATAATTTATTATCTGGCTGCTCTACTCCCACTACGTCAGTGGCTCTGAAGATGTGCATATAGAGTGGCGCAGCGTATGCAAAGTATCCCAACTACCTCGGCTTAGTCACAGTTACCTTCAAGCGGAGCAGGTAGCTCGCTCGTCGCTATCAGTGGTGCTTATGACCATGACCATCAAACCACATTAAGCATTGTCGCCGCCAGACAAAAACCAAAATGCGAAATACAATAATTGGATATGTCTGTGAGGTAGCTAAGAGCACTATAAAATACGCAAGGCCCGTGGACCCCCCCTAGCCCGTAACCACTCTCTTTACGCTGATAACCCAACTTTGTCGGGCTTATCAGCGAAAAGTAAAAAGACCCCCGCCAGTTGTACATACATAAAGTTATCAATTAACTGAATTTATGCTCTAATACTCAAAACTCTTCAATTACTATATAACAACTTCGATTGAGTTCTAGGAATCATGAGTTCCAGCATGACACATTTGGTAGTTTAAGCAAATTTAAAGCAAATTCTTCTCTTGTTTTGTCTGCGCATTTTATTGTCACATTCACTTGTGCGCACATTTGCTTTAATTTCCTTAAATTTTCATTCAACTCAATTATGACAATCTGACAAAAAGAAACACATAATTCCCTTACAATGAAGACTTGCGCATGCGCGTACCACAATCAGCTTTTTAATTGCTCGTATTTACAGCATCGTCTTTAATTGATGGTGGGCAGATGAACTGGACATTGGAGCTCTACGTCTACTACGACATCTACTGCTAAAACCACTAATTGAATTTGTTCATTATAATCAAGTCTTGTCTATTGTGGAGTTTTGCATGCTCAGCTGAACTTTGGTTATATTAAAGTTGCTAAGAGTATCAATTGAAATCAGTCTCTCTTTCTGAAGAGTTGGAAGTTTTCCTAGTTAAATGAGCAAGATAACATTATGGTCAGAAAACATTCAATCGGTATGAAATTAGCTTCAGTTGTGCTCCCGACTCCTCCTCGATTCTCATAATGGTTACCTATACGCTGCGGTAGTAAAGGGAAAAAAACATTTATTTTGCTCGTCTGCTATCCTTGATTAGATTAGATTTGTGGTCATCCCTGGCACTCAGGCAGCCTTGCCCATTGTATCATGCCCAACAGAGGAAGTTAAAAGAGAGAAAGGACAGTTGAAATTGTAGACAGAGTGCGAAAACAGAGTACAGAGTGCAATAGTGGCTCCCTATTGTCACAACCTTCCCGGAACAGAGTATACACCTCCCTCTTGCTAAATGTATCACTGCCCAAAATGCGCATCCGTGTCCTTGCAAAAGCCTGTAACACAAAAAGTGCTTCGTGGAGTCGGCTTCTTCAAGACAGGTTGCGCAAGTTAGGTCGTCAACGATGCCCATATTGGCCAGGTGTTGGCAAAATGTATTGTGACCCGTGATTAACCCAACCAGGGCTCACAGATCTTTCCTCTTCTAACGAATGTGATATCTGGAGGCATTTGGATTGGGTTCTTTCACGAAGTGTTTCGTTAAGCGACACCCAGTGGTGTATATCCAGCGTTCCTTACAGATAGCGTCCGTGTAGGCCCTTATCCATCCCACGAATTCAGCTGAGCTGACTGGAATGATTGGCTCAGACCCTATTGCCGCCATTACATTGCCCTGGATACCTCGGAGTCTAGGAACCCAGTATAGACTGACTTTGATATGACGTGAAATCATGTTAAGTCTGGTCTTATATAGAAATCTCTTTCAAACAAATTTCAACCAAAAGCAATATTTCGCTATGCCAAATATCTTTTTATACCGAATTTCAATCAAAAAGCAGTTCGTCAATTTTTCAGAACTATCTTAGGGAGCATGGGACGTGCAACAAGTAGGTTGGAAAACTTTATATAAACCTGTGCAGAGATTTCGTGCACCACACTGATTATATAGAATGAGGTCCAAAGGGAACCAAGACGGAGCTGCGTGTATTGCTCAACGTCATTCGAAAAAGACTCACCAAAGATAAGGAAGACAATGTGGCGTATACGCGATGGAATATATATATATACATAAGGTGAATGTTGGGGGTAATGGTAAAAGGAACCCTCTGAATCCAAATCCGCTGAAAATTTCATTAAGCGAACACCCATGTGGTCGTGGTTTTGACTTTTATTACCTCTCAAAACAAAACGTTTCTCAAACACTAATGAATATTTCGACGTGAAATTTAGCATAGATGTCACAAACAGTACTGCCAACTTACAGAATACAAAAAATATGATCGATTCGAAAATGCTGGAAACCTGAAAACCGTGCATAAGTATGCACGCGTACTTGGACAGCAGATTGTGTTTGCTGATGTCATATGGCATCGTTGGGCATGAATGGGTTAATGGGCTGCAGTTTCTTTCAGGGCCTTATATGCAATAACTAGAAGATTGATAAGGTAGTTGAGAACTGAACGCAGGGCAACGAGGTGCCATGTAGGTGCCGCTGGCCACAAACACAAATGAAAAGACTAGATCCTTGGGCAAAGTTTGGCATATTATAGAAACAATATATCTTATGACATCAGTACGCTTTACAAGTACAATCAAGATTGATCTGATGTGTTTGATAGCAAACTCAAAACTCATAATTAATATGAAATACATGTAGCATAGTTCCGCTTAACATTTTCCTACTAAGTAACTACATTGTATCTTAACTTCAATGGCATATACGTGTTTGTATGTGTATCCATGAGATACATGAACATGTGTGTGCTCAATTTTGAATGAATATAAATTGCGCTAACGTGTAACGCTCCTCAAAGCTCTTCACAACACTCTGCCAGACTTCGATCTGGCATGCATTCACATAATCAAAATCAAAAGCATCATAATGATGATGATTGCACTTCAAACAGTTGCCAATGTGTCTGTTTGATATCAGACTTTCGGTTGCCTTGCAACGTTGCAACGTTACTTCACACTTTATATGGGCAACCAGAGATTAGCGCGCATACAACAAGTGCAACATCAACAAACATGAAAGCAAATGCTTTGATCTATCGACGGCAACACCCCATATAAAGCGAGCTACCCGAGCCCCCAACATGATCACAACTCATAATTGTATGTTATAATAATCTAGCCTTTTAATTGTACGATTACATGCGCGAAAAACTATTAAAATCATATAACAAATTTTTCCAATGCATAAAAACTTGAATTGAATATGCATCATAAAAATGAGTTTTTTGTTGCTTCGTTTGTTATTTTGTGTCGTTTGATGTTTTGTTTGCGAGTAACTTTGAAAAAATAAATAAACATTGTTATTGCAGGGAAATGCGCTTTGCAAACTCGACAAATTTACCCGAATTTATTGTGCACGAAACGAATTTTAGCATAGTGTATTTAGTGTATTCAGTGTATTCTATGTAGTTTTTTTTTTCTTCTCGTTTTTTGGACTTGTTTGTAAACATGACAAGTTCCGCTGAAAACGCCTCAAAAATTCAATGAAACAAAAACGCCGCGCAGTCTGTTTGTCTGTTTTAATGTCTTTTGGGAGTTTTTGTTGTTGTTTTTTTTTTTTGCTGTTGAAACAAAATACACATAAAATGTATTGTACAAATATGAAAAAAATTAACAACAACAAGGTGTGTGTTTGTTGTGTTTGTTGTATGTTGATTGGGTTTGTTTTGCCTTGGCATATTAAAAATTAATTTATTGGCTTTTAGCAAGAACGCAACGAAAACGATTTTCACTTTTTCACTTTTTGGACGATTGATCTCAGTTCCGTTGCCGAATTTCTTTTACTGTAGTTGAGTTGGTTTTTCCTCTCTCTGGCATCCATGTGAGAGTTTTCTTTTGATCATCAATTTTATTGCATATTTATTTAGTTGTTGTTGTTTTTGTTGTTGTGGCTATTGCTTTTGTACATGTGTCTTAGTACATCTATTATAAAGTGTATTGTGTATTGTGTGCTGATCGCATGCTAAATAAACATTTTCACACGCAAATTGTCTTTGGAAAAGCTTTGTTGAAAAAGTTTCTCATTTGTGGCACAATAAATGTGGCAGCCATGTCGAATCAAAACAAAATGTCGGATATATTTTTTAGACTACCTTATGAGCTGTACTTTTCTCATGGAAGTAAGTAATATCATTGATGAATATATTGTTTTAAACTAAGCTGTAACTTGTAGAGTGTTTATGCCTGTACTTTGTTTAATTGTTAATAGCTAATAGCAAGTGTGTTAATAGTCTTATGGGAAACATTGAAGCGAAATCGAAGCAGCTTTTAATTTAAGGGTTATTAAGACCTACAAATGAATTGATGCTACTTTTTTGTACCTTGGCAAGACCTTCAACATCTGCATATAAAAGCTCTAAGCGTAAATTCAGTGTGGTACCGATTACTTGGCAATAACGCAACGTTTTCAGGTGAAACCTATACCATTCGAAAGATAAAATGCTAGCGGTTTGCAGAATATAAGTTTCATCTGAAAACGTAACGTTTTAATCAGTTGCAAATAGGTTGAAGCTGCTGTCATGATGTCATGAGGCGACAAGGCGAAGACTAGGGAAGAATAATGCCAGCATGTAGATCAAGCGAAGGAACACACTTTCAATGCTACTTTACTCTCAGTAGACAAATGAGTAGTAGAGATCACTGTCGCCAGACAGAACTAAAACTCTTCAAGATGTAGTATAAGTATAAATATAAAAAGTATAAACTGTGCAGATAATTCGACAAATCATAATTGATATCGAAACCGGTAGTAGACGTTTATGTTTTTTATCCAGCTATGTTAAGCAATAATTCAGTGTGGTACAGATTACCTCGCAATTACGCAACGTTTTCAGCTTAAACCTATAACATTCGCAAGATAAAATGCTTGCGGTTTGCAGAAAATAAGTTTCACATGGATACGTTTTCTTTTAGAGAAGTAAAAATAGGTTGTTGCGAGTATGGATAACATTTTTTTTCTTTAACTCTTACAGTATCTGAGAAAGATACTGTGATACGATGATCATTTTTGTCCATGGAACATATGGTCTGCTACGCCTCCTTCTATTTATGAACCGATGATACTATCGATAGTATCGAATCTTTTCAATAAAACTATTGAAAATATCGAATGGTGCTAATATCGATAGTCCACGGTTCAATTCCATTTTTAAGCCGAGATTTCCAATACAACAAGTATCACTCACTTTTACGCTAAAAAATACCAAATTTCACGATGCAAATTTCATACTTTTAAAGTGACAAGACTAGAATAGTTCATTCCCGAAATATGTATAAAAGGTAGCCCTCATACATATCCATCAAGTATTCGTTATGGTTTTCATTACAAATATAAATATGCACAAAGCTCAATGGATATATTTAAACAAATCAAATCACAGGTCAATGCTTAATTACTCTAAGCAATAAAAAAAAAATAGCTATAGTTATCGAAAAGGAGCTTGATTGATTGATTTATTGCCTAATTGGCCATCTTTCAAGCCTCAAATTTAATCAACTCCAAGCATTAACAGAAAAAAAGAACTACCATAAAAAGCATAGTACGATATTAAGCAGAAAAAAAGAAAAGAACAGAACGAACTGCCGGCAAACAGAAGCTACGAAATAAAATCATATAGCGACGAACATCAATCCGATGAGCAACAAAATTTTAATCAACACTCATTAACTCTACAAGATCGAGCGGGCAATATAATTAAGAGAAATTATGTTTCCACTGGCGCTACGTTGACGACGTCGACGGAGATGACCGCAAAGTCCCAACCATCTGGTTGGGGAGAACCTGATCAAATTGGATCACACAAACACACACGCACTGACTGACTGACTACCGCCTGTTGCAGAGATTATTATGATTGTTTATTGTTGCTTTTGTTGCTGTTTTACAATTTCGCAATACAGCTGTCGATCGTTTCATTCATAAAAGTGTGGGGAGTCAGACTTGCACACTCACAAATCATTCACACACACCGACACTCACAAACACACACACACACACACACACACACACACATAAAGAGATAGAGTGATCTCTTGAATATCCGCACATGCTGGGTTAATATGGCAACCACCCGCCGCAGCCGCTGTGCGATCGGTCGATCGGTCGTACGGTCCATAACAAACGAAGTGATTAATTCATGTATAGTGGTCGCACTGTCGATCGTTTTGGCCCGTTGCCGTTGCCACCGTTTCCATATGCTAGCTGCCAATAGTTGCCACTGCTACGGCAACGTTTTCCTCAATGAAAAAACAAGTTTCGTTCATCAGTCCGTCGTTCGTTCGTTCGATCGATCGATTGTTGTACGCCGTTGTTAATATTGGGGTTTATGTTATTATATTCATCCTCACCTGATCCCCAGCAGCTGCTCATCCGGTCAATGTGAGAAAAAAATAAATATACATACAAGCGCTGCAAAAATAGACAAGTGAAGCGAGTGCTGCCTGCCTGGACTTGCACGAAACGCATAAAACTCTTTCTTTTTGCCACATCAGTTTTATGTAGTAGTTGTTGGATTTGTGCCTTGATATGGTTTGTCTGAGCTTGAGAGCGCCTGCCGTTGGAAGCTGGCCGCTGATCAAGCTGCTCAGATATTAACACAACAAGTGAATGATGTGGGGTGCTGCTCATAGGCAGCAGCGCCAATGAAATGCGAAAGTTGCTCCAACTCGCACGCATTTTCCTGTGGATGACGACGACGTCGACGACGACGACGACGACATGGACGACGTTTATCTGCCATTCAAATCAGCTTAGAAAACAGGCAACAAGTGGCCAGTCCCAGCCCAGTGCAACCTATTTCAGCATCCGCAGCAACACCACCACCAACAACAACAACAACAACAGAAAAGTAAAAACTTGCAACGTTTGGAAAATGCTTGGTGCTGTTTTTTTTCTTTCTTTATGCCCGCGATCTGCGGAAGTTTGCCAAGCATGAGCAACGGTTAATGTGCACAGGATATATTTCCGGACGAAACAAGTTTTGTTTATTTCAGCTTCTACTGCAATGTATTCATGCTATTGTTGTTGTTTTTAGCCATTGAAGTTATTAATTTTCAATTTGTTGTAGCCAATGATCATAATTTACATTTACCGTGGGTTGTCAATGGTCAAGAACTAGTTTTCACGCACTGTGCGAGAGTTGGGTAACATGTCTAGCGGGAATCGTAGAACTAGTTTGCAATAAAGCACGAGTTTAATGCAATCGGGAAAGTCAGCCGAAGTGACGGATGCAATGGAAGCTCAATTGATTAACAATATTTTCGCAAAATCTCTGATTCACGGAAACCGACAAATTTCGGAATGGTTTTAAAAAAGTCACAAGAAAAAGGAAAAAGTAACGACAATCTTAAGATTTTCAGTTCGATCAGTTTTAGCGAATAGTATTTTTCTTCTGCGGCATTTTTATAATTTTGAAACTGACGAGATGAACATCTATAGGACCGTAAAAGGAAAATCCTAGTCCGGGGTGGGTATATTTCATTGTCTTTTATTGGAACTGTCACAGCTGCAAGACCAATTGGGAAGAAAAATTCTATCGGTAAACAGTAATCGGTTTTGAGTGGGACGAAATTATGTCTCGTTAGTACAAAAGCTAGCAAAGGTGCCAGCCCCGGTACTTATTCGCCCTGTTTCAATTTGCTTTTATTCAGATGTATCGATTGCCGGCTTATGCGAGCTTTTGAGTCAAGTTTTAGTTTTTTAGGCGCATTGCTGTTAATACCCTACTTCCGCTTCAGATCACTTTAAAAATCGAGCGAAATTGCGGAAGTTATAGACATTCATACCGCAAGTCAAACAAATGTGCGACGAACATACAAACACTTAAATGCTAATGATGTAAGTATATCAATACTAGTTTTTTTTTTTCATTCATTTCAATCTTTTCCAGTTGGGAATCTTGATTTTCAATGTTGAGATGATTATGATGCGGCTGATAATGTTGTTTCTCTGACTTAATTCGTATTTAATTCGTATGGGAAGTGCGCATTAATATTTTCACATGTTTTGTAATTAATAATTTATGCATATGTATTAATAGATTTCATTGTGAACTGGAACTGGACTTGGACTAGACTTGGGTCAATCACCCAAAGTAAGCGAAATATATGCCATAACTGGTATATTCAGCAGTGATTTACTGTGTGAATATTAGCTCTGGACAATATAGTAGATGTGAGAATAAAGTGGAAACCTAAATGGGTTTAAATGGAAAGTTTGAGTTTGGCAAAATGGACTAAGTTCTTTACTCAGTTCAATAACAATACATGTATCGTTTTAGAATAAAATGGCAATTAAATTATTCCTAATAAAGGAAAACTTTTTCAAATCAGCTTCAGATTCGCTTTTTCTTACGAGTCGCCATGAAAAGGACAGTTTTAAAATGCACCATAGATGTTACGATTATTTTGTAAGTTATCGATGAATGAATTGGGTGGGCTAGGATTCTGGTGGAACAGGGTGAAAGCTTCCGATCGACATTCACTGGGGAATGGCCAGGGTGATACCTGTCTCTACCTTAACCAAATTGACGCACAACCCTTGGATAGCTGCTTTAATCGCCACCCGAAGTTAGAGTAGTGAGGTAATGTACGCAGCAAAGCCCTCCCTGTGCTCTAAATGAGTTGTGCGTAGGGTTTGGGACCCACCGCGTAAAAACCTACCCCAATGAAAGACCCAAAAGCTGCCTTGGATAGGGACACCCCAAAGTGGACGACCCCCCACGCAATCGTATTAAGGACTATGACTTGAGAGTATGCACTTGGAATGTCTGGACCCTTAATTGGAATGGTGCCTCTACCCAATTGGCAGATGCTCTCAGGATGTGCAGAGTTCACAAAAATGAACGAAAGGCTGGCAACAATCCGCATCAAGGCTAAATTCTTCAACATCAGGCTGATTTGGGCGTACGCCCCTACGGAGGACAAGGACGACGACCTCGAACAAGGGTCTCATCAGGCTAATTGACTTCGCCGCGGCAATGTAGCCTCCACAAGGCTACATGACTGTTCCCTGATCAAACTACACTCAATCAGATTGATCATGTTGTGATAGATGGAAGGCATGCTCTAAGTCGAGAGGGGCATGGGGGTTAGAGACCGAAGCAAGCAGGGGGGCCGAGTCCAGTATCGCAGCAAAAGCAATAGGGAACGATATTTTGGGATAGCCTATTTGAGATGCTGGATGAATTCGAATCTTTTTGAAAACATTGCATCAAATAAGCAGAAAGTTTGAACTTTTTGGCAGACGATTTAGGTAAGTACAAAGAAATGGACATAAAAAATAGAACCTTATACACGCTTATAGGTTATAAGATATCGAATATAGTGTCTGAGTCTTCTCTTAAAACGTTTAAACATTAAACAATATTGTATTGTGGTCCTGATAGAGGCTTAAGCATATAAGAACTTTTATCGACTACTAACTGGAAAACGTGACTCCAATTTGGTAACCTGTTTAAATTGGTTAACATCCAAAGCTTAGGATTCGCTTTAATGTTTAGATGGTCTTAAAGCTAAAGCAGGTAATAGTTCAAATAAAACCAGCTTAAAACGGCACTTACAAAAATGTTATTGTTATTACAATCGTTAAAACTATATAAAACCCATTCAAGACAATAATATATCATGCAAAACTTTAAAGCACGTGTAATTGAAAGCCTATTATAAACAATAACCAGTTAACAGAGGTAGACTCTTCGATCCTTAAAATATGCACATATTCAAGTTAAGTTATTCAAATAAGAACAGCCCTTTCCGAGGCTTTACGCTAGTTTGGAAGTTCTAGTGCCTGTACAAGCTTGTAAACAAATACGCTAGACAAGTTGCCCACCTCCAAGTTAACGCCTAAATAAATACAGAAGCGCTGCACTAGCTCCCAGCTGTATCTAAATTAATTGAAAGCTCTGGAAAACCAAATGAAATATAACCATATATAAGGGCTTACAAGCTGCATATATTCTAAAGCGCATCGGTAGATTGTAAAGTGCGCCAGATGAACAAGCTGATGAGATCGGCTAGAACAAACAATACATTGAGAATACAAAGCTGCGGAGACCGAGTGAGTGCCCCAAGAGTAGGCATGCTGAAAGGCATTCATGGCGATCGATCGTGTGGCGATGTGCAATGCGACTGTCCGGTGCAAGAGTTGCGCGCAGTTGAGGAATACAGTAGCCACAGTAGCCAACAAACAAATTACACACAATTTCAAACTCCGAAACAGAAAACTTTACAGCATCATCAGTCGAACTGAATCAAACCGAAGCAACAACTACAACATTATTATCTGCTTTATGTGCAGATGCATGGAAGCAGGCTCACTGGCGCTACAGTGTCCAGCAGGGGTAACCCCCCTTTACTATGTATATAAGCTATACCCATTGAGAATGACCACAATGGAAAGAAGAAGCTGACGACGAATGTAAGCTGAGATCGTAAGAACGAATACAACGAATAAAACTCGATGCGAGTTGTCGTCGTCGTTGTTTCAGTTGTTGTTGTTGTTGTAGTTGTTGATGATGTTGCTACTGTTCAATGACTGGATGGATCGTTGGTTTGGTTGGTCTGTTGGTTGCTTGGATTGTTGGATGGTTGCTTTTTCGGTTAGTAAACCGGATGTTCCTAATCATTGCTAGTTTGCCTCAAATTAAATATGCTTCGTGTGTATCTTTTGTTTGTGAACTGATGCCTATGGGTGTATGTGTGTGGACTCCATGTGTGTAGATAGCCGCAACCGCAGCCTCAACTATTTACATTTTAAATACACACTCATATAACTGAATGTGACTATCATTATGACTTGCTATGCAAACACATATTCATACAACCCGCAGTGTGAATTATGAATGAATTTTTGTGTTTTTTTTTTTTTTTTTTTGCATTAATCTCCTATCATCCGTCTCTGTTGCACAGTGAATGCGTAATTGCTGCAAATTAGCATAGTGTATATGAGTGTTAAATCGCAACTACAACTACGAGTATAAGTACATGAATTTAAGTATTATCTATTGCTTATCTTCTCCACAAGTTTATCAATCAAATGGCATACAACAACAACAACAGCAATAACTGCAGCTCGTTTATTCATTCATGGCAATTTTAATTACGCAAATAGAAGCAACATGTTCTCTTTTTAATTTTACTTTTTATACCCTTGCGGAATACATTAGTAGTTTATTATGAGGTTTGCTCGCACAATAAAAAGATCTCTGAAGTATCTGAAATCTCTTAAGCTAACTCAGATCTTGTAAATTACTTGAGATATCGTAAAGCATGTAAATTCTCTTAAAGTATCTCAGATATCTGAAGTATCTGAGATCTTGCTTGTAATGTTTTTGAGGTTTCATAAAGTAAGTATCCGTGTTTTGCCAAAGTGTTTGAGAACTCGTTAAGTAACTGAGTTCTTGTTAAGTTGTTAAGTGTTCTCCTAAATTTCAAAGTGTTCCTATAAAGTATCTGAGTTCTGGTAAAGTATCTATGATTTTCTAAAGATTCTGAGATTTTGAAAGCTGAAATTGCAAAGTTTCTGAGATGTCCTCAGTGTCTGATTTCTGATACTAACTGATTTCTGTTAAAGAATCTCAGATGGCGTACAGTATTTCAGATCTCTTAAGTATTTGAGAACTCGTGAGGTAACTGAGATCTTGTAAAGTATCGGAGCACTCGTGACCTTACAAAGTATCTGAGATGTCTTAAAGTACTATATCTCAGATCTTTTAGGTATCTGAGATTTGTAAAGTATCTCAGATCTCTCAGGTATATGATATCTTGTAAAGTTTTTGAGATCTCGTAAGGTAAAGTTTTTGATACCTCGTAAAGTATCTTGTTACGCTTATGGTAAAGTATCTAAGATATCATAAAGTATCTCAAATCTATTAAGTATCTGAGAAAGTTTCTTGTAAAGTTTCTAGGATCTTGTAGTTTCTTAGATCTTGTAAAGTTTCTTGAATCTCGTAAAGTATCTGAGATGTTGTTAAGTATCTTAAATCTCTGAAGTATCTGAGGTTCTGTAAAGTTTTTGAGATCTCATAAGGAATCTTGTAAAGTTTGTGTAGAATTTGATTTATGGTAAAGTATCTGAGATATCGTAAAGTATCTTCTTAAAAATATCAAATCCAATAAGTATTTGAGATTTTGTAAAGTTTCTTATAGATCGTAACACATCTACATTTCTGGTAAAGTGTATGATTTTTATAAAAACTGATCTCGTAAAGTAACTGAGTTTTGGTAAAGTATCAATAAAGTACCTAAGAGCTTGCAAAATTTTTGAGATTTCTAAAATCTTTTAAAGATTCTGAATCCCACAAAGTATTTGTGGCCATTACACTCAAAAGTATCTTCGATTTTGCCTAGAATTTTAAAAGAGTAGATCTACGTATGCTTGTCATTCTTATTAGGGTTCAGTAGTACAGCTTCAGCTCCTATTCTCGAATGACTGTATCTTTATCTTGGTTTTTCAACGCGTTAATTACAGTGCTGATATTTCGGAACTATGCTCTTTCCGAAAAACAACAACTCAATTAAGTATCTTTGATTTAGCTTGAAGCTATAAGCTGAAGGGAACCATTCGATACTTGAAATAACATATGAAAAGATGTATCTCTTTCTACCAAAACATCTATCTATAATAAGTCTTTGATTTTGTTTTATATCAAGAAATCCCATCTCCCTTTAAAAAAATATGATCTTTAAGAAGCTCTGTGTTGAATATATTTCTGTTTAACTAAAATATTTCTGATCTATTGAAAAATCTATCTTCTAAGTCTGAGTTTCTTAAACCTTTGTGCTGATGTTGCCGTACGTTTTTGTGCTTTTGCTTACCTGGAGTGTTCAAGTCGGACCTACTATGCAGGCGTATGAAGTTAAGGAGAAGATTAGTTTGCAAATCGGAGCACTAAAGTACAATTTAACTGGAGGAAGATTCAACTTCAGATGTAAAAGCTAGAGAATACAATGCAGGAGTATAGTGACAGATGATGAGATGGGAATCACATAGATGGCTCGTGTGTTGATTGTTTGATCGTTAAGGGTATCCACACTTTGTTGCTTTCAATGCAACTTTTCTTGCTGATTTTATTGCAACACATTTTCATGCTGCTGCACACATGTTTCTCCTTTTTATTGACAATAATTAGCAATAATTATTCATTTGCAAACAGTAAAGAGTAAAAATACATATTGTAGAGACCAGTCGAGTTTTCAAAATGCATTGACCTTTGGACACAGCTTCAAAATGGATGAATAACCAATTTTAATAACTATCAGACACTTCGAAAGCCCAAACTGCTACCAAACTATACCAACTTAATCGGTTTTTAATGGCTAGGCATAAATTAAACAAACAAAACGAAATGTATCTCAAATTGAAATGTATCTGCAGCTGTAAAGAGCTTTGGGCTGCTGTTCTCTCAATTTGAACTCTTGCCGTTGTTTTTGGTTTGACAAATCTTATAGACATGGCCATTAAATGATAACAATGGAAATGTAAGCTATCTTTTTAAAGCGACTATTATTAATTTATTGCCAATTGATTGAGAGTGAAAGCCTTACTAAGCTGGCGCCAAAGTTTACTAAGGTACAACTTTAGCTGATTAAAGCATGTTATCACTAAGTTGTAGCGTGAAGGTTTTTCTTTTGTGGCATTACAAATTGAGTTGCTTTTAATATAGACCTAAACTTGCAACGTAACTCTCGTCATATTATAACAGCAAAGCTGAAAGTAGTCAATATGCAGTATTCAGAACTAGCTAACTGCTTAACTGGCCGCCAGCTGCTGTGGCACAAGCCGTGGCAAGTTAAGCTGCTGCCACAGCTAACAGATCCAACAACATAACACCTGGCGTTGGAGCTGCCCTATTCCAAAGAGCAACAACAACAACAACAACAAGGAAATCAGAAAAAACTTCAAGAAACTGGAAGCTGCACTTGAACTGCCTGTTGCAAGTTGCATTGAATTCATTTTGACTGCCGCCCGTGTTATGGGATACAGCCGCTGCTTCAATGCCCCTGCGTCAGATAGTATCCTCTATTTGCATATTTGTTATTACCCAGGCAGCGGTAGTGGGGGCACACACACACACATACACACACACACTCTCACACACACACTTTGATCATTAGAGAACTTTTTTAATAGAGAGACAGGCGAAAACAAGTCGCCACAAAAGTGGTTTGGTCAGCTGTTGTTGGGGGGCTCCATGTGCTCCATGTGTGTCTGTGTGTGTGTGTTCGTGGGGACGCATAACAGGCCCAAGTTTCACCTGCTCCTAGATAAAGTCGTTGTTGTTGCTGCTGCAGTTGCTTTTGCAGCTTGCCTGCCGTAGCCTGAATGTTTGGCCAGTCAATCTTTTTTTTTTGTGTTGTATGTAATCTAAACAAAAAATATTTATACATTGCATACAGTTTGCACAACAATTAGAATGTCTTACTTCTATTCATTTTTTTTTTTTAAACAAATTAAATGAAAGTGGTAAAAAAATACAAGGCATAATAATGTTTCAACAAATGCCAAAGCATCAATGACAAACTAATTTATGTGGCAAGCAACAAATCTTTGGCTTTCGAGTAAACAATACTAAATGGAACTATACATAGTCACAAAACACACATAGCTACACTGAGAAAAACAAAACAAAAGTAAGTTGTATTGCAAATTGGATTCTGACGTTTTAAGTACGTTTTTAAAGAATACCCAATGTTTTTGAGGTCAAACCACAAATTGTACACAACTTGAAATCTCTTGAAAAGTCTATTATTCAAATTAGTTTTGCGATTAGATGCGATTTATAGATATTCCAGGCAGCGTGATGGCTTGGTTTTCATATGAAATTCGCTGTTTCTGTTGACTTCGCACTATTGTTTACACAGTTCATCATGGTTTAGTAGTTGGAAAGCTTCATGACTTCATCAAAATTTGTAAAGATTTTAACACCCCAAGCCACCACCCTCTCTTATGTGACATAACAAATCGTGCAATCAAAAAAACAAATCAACTTTGCGCTTTAGTGGAAAATTGGCATAGATTATCAACTGAATCATTGCAGAAAAGAAGGCACAGAGGGCTCCGCCTGCTGCTCGCTCCGATCGCTAATCCCCATGCCTCCCTTCACTTTCCCCTTCCCGCTCCTATTAATAGACGTTGCAAGACTGTGAGCACTGTGTTTTAAGAAAAAAAAATAATAGTAGGCTTTGAGATTGTTCTTTATTTTTCGTAGTTTAACTATTTTTTGTCCACCAAACTCATGTTTCTTAAACATTTTTTTTTGTTAAAACAATCCGCATTTCAAGAGCTCTAATTTGAAGTTGCGATTTACGTTTCACTAAGCCGTAACGTCCTTATATCGGGCACACATCCAATTTTTCATTCATTTTTATATATATAGATTTTTCAGATTTTACTAACATTTTGTTTGTGGCGTCACGTTTTCAGAAAAACCCCTTTCGCATCATCACAAAGAGTCACTATTTTCTGAAAGCACTCCCAAGCTCCCTCGGTGGTGACGTCATTTATGAACAGTCCCAGAACACCTTTCGTTTCGACGGCAAACAAGGCGCTCTTAACCTCAATAATATAAGATGTGATTAACAGGTCAAGATACATTAGACATTAAAAGTGCTAGAGCTTAACGGAATTTTTCCTATTTTCTTACGAATTGTAAGCCAAAGCAAATACCGTACGTATGCAAATGTTTGTATTGCAGGAAAAAAAACTATGTCCAAATATTCGAAATCCCTTCTATTTTCTAAGTTCTACCACTGCGTTTCTCTGCGTGTAGCGGCACGTGAAGCATAAATTAACTTCCGATATGCTACACTCTCGAACATACACACACCTATGAAAGTGTGCATGTATTTGTATATTGTAGCGGGTGTTATGGTCAGCATCAGGCCGCAGTAGCGGCAATGGCAATGGGAACAGCATCGAGAAACAATTAAAAATGCAAGTAAGCAATACACCAAAGAGCTACAACAAAAATTTTATCGAACAGAAGAAAACACTCAATAAAATGCGTTGATAAATTGCGCCAAGCATCAAAGGCAAAGTAATGGCAACCCACTGTGCCGCTGGCGCATTCTAAACCAATGCAATCCCAAGAAAAATCCCCCCGAAAAGGTGAGGCAAGGCGGCTGGCCACTTGCAATCATCTACTTTGGGTAAATTTATCGATTGTTTTTGTTTAGATCCGTGTATCTTTTAATGTGAGCGGCGGCGTGTTAGCATAGACACAAAAGCGCCACTCAAACAAAAGAAGAAAAAAAAAAGGAGCACTCATATCTGTTAGTCACTTAAAAGAGAAATCGATTTTTAATCGTTGCGATTAAATAGTAATTCGCATTTCTATAAAATTGATTTGCGAAAGTCACTCATATTCGAAAAACTATTATCCGCATCAAGTCCTTAAATGAGTAAAACATGGTGGCGAAATCAGCCTAGTTTCGAAACCTATTAGATTTGATCAAAACTTGGCATCTCTTTGTTATGTTATGTATGTTATATGGCGGTGTGAAATTGGTTTGAAACAATTGGTGGAATGAGTGTGAAGCTTGGTATGCTATTATGCATCCTTATGGACACGCTCTCAACCAAACCATTGCCCATTCTGTTGGCATGCCCACAAGAGCTGAATTTGGTTAAGAACCTCTGTTCAAGTGGCACAGTGGCCACCTTTCTAGGAATATGTTGTGCTTTTATCAAGTATCAAGGCAAGACATTTAGCCTTGATGAGCAATTGAAAAGCAGTCACTGAGGAATATCACTGCTCAAAGTAGTAGCTCACTCCGTGTGGTGAGCGGGAAAGCTTTTCTCTTTCAAGACCAACCAAGGCCTTAAAAGGGTTGTGTGTAGGTTTTGGGACCCATAACGTAAAACCACAATTTCAATGAAAGAATGTATTTACATCAGGCCGTAACCCGATAACGGGTTGTTTTGGCCAGTTAAGAAGAAGAATGTAGTAGCATTTAGCGCAAAGCTGCACCTTCATCGCTTTATTCGAAAAGGAACAAAATAAATCCATATCATTAGATTAGGTACACTGCCACTCAAGTCATCATCCTACCTTTCAAAAAGTGCTCAGCTGCATGGAAGATTTGGATGATATCGATATCATGGGGCGTACTAAGCAAGCAGTTACCGGAGTCTTTGCGGCTATTGAAAAGCATCTGACAGGGTGGGTCTGGTGGTAAATGCAAGCAAATGCTTTCTTTGAGTAGAGATACACAGCGGTTGGACTCTCAGATTGATGTTGAAAACTATGATTTTGATGTTGTCAAGGATTTCGTCTAACTTGGCACCACCGTCACAATGAAGAAAGATGTCAGCATGGAGATCAAAAGAATCCCTTTTGCCAATAGATGTTACTTTGTCTCAGTAGGCATATGAGTAGTAGCGACCACTCTCGCCAGACGAAACTATCAATCTAGAAGATGCCTATTCTTTCTGTTTTGCCTTATGGTGCTGAAGCATGGGTGATGGAGCACTCTGATGAAAATGCCTTAAGAATGTTTGAGCGGAAAGTTGGCAAAGACTACTCCATCCGATGGAATGACGAACTCTATGAGCTCTATGGCTACATTGGCATAGCTACGCGTTTTCAAATCCAGCGGCTCTGCTGGCTAGGTATGTTGTGCGTATGGATGAAGAAGCTCTTGGGAGAAAGGTCTTCAATGCGGATGTCGAATGGACGCGACGAAGAGGCAGGCCATGTCTCCGTTGGAACGATCACGTAGAGAGTACATTAGCTACCTTTGGTAGCACCAATTGGAGAAGGCACGCGCTAAGCAGAGATGCCTGGAAGAGAGCTTTGCATCAGGCCGTAACCCGGTAATAGGTTGTTATGGCCAGTTAAGTAAGTAATAATAAGAATTAAGCATATCTATGCTTTTTCTATGTATTCTATGGGGGGTTTTTTTTTTTAAGGTGCGCCAGTGTGCATGTGTCTTAATGGCTTTTAATTTAAAATTACAGCAATAAATGTCATATATATGAATAAAGATGTCAAGAATTATGACAAGTCGAAACAAAAATTTAAAACGTCTGTCTGTCTGTTTAAAACAACAAAGTTTTCGAGTCATTCGCGTGTCAATTGAAGCGTTAAATTATCAATTGGGCTTTAAACAAACTGTGAGCATGTTTAAGGGTTACACATGCTTTTCAAGCAGCGTTAAATTGGCCAAAAGGCTTACAAACACACTCAGATACATGCATACATCTAGAGATGCACAATATTTTGATGACTTCAATGCTACGCTCGAATTGAGCAACTATTCCTGAAAAACTATGAGCATATTGCTGATGTGAGCCAACGATTGCCGCTTAAAGGCCCACGGCGTGCAGGCAACTGGAAAATTGTGTTGATGATATGAAATTTATTATTATTATCAGGCAGGTGTGCATCTACTAATACTGCTTATACTCTTTCTGCAGCTACTCTTACTACTACCAAGCATTTGAAGACATACTTTGTATCGATTTTGGTTTGTCAATTGCTTTAGTTTAGTTGCAGCTTGTTGCAGTTGCATTATCAATTGGTTTCGCATGCGCTGCGGTAATCATAACTAAATGCAACAGCAGCAGATTCAAACGGGTTTCAGTTGTTGTTGTTTTATGTTTGTTTGTTGTTAGCTTGTTGATTGAGCATATCTAGTTAGATTCATTCATTCATGGCTTGGACTGGTTTGAAGCCGCTCAACATACATCTTTAGTCAGACTTTGTTAAGCTAATTGATTTATAAATATTTTAATAGCTATTTCTTATAGCCACAACTAATAAGGCATATTATAATCATTTTAAATAAATGCAGCCGAACTCGATTAACATGTTTTACTCAAAGTATCTTCAAAAAGGAGCCTTAAATGTTAAAAATAAAATTATATAGCACAAATTGCCATGCAACCCTAAAAGTATGCCACAGTTTTTGAGTTAAAAGCAATGACTACGTCAGCCTGAAAGTATGTAGCAGTTTTTTTATTGCAGGTCAAGTTGCTTTAACCTGGACACAAACCTTCCAGTGTAGACACAACCCTTCAATTATATCTGGAAATGTATTCATATTAGCCATATAAAAAGTGTTCCACGCAGTTTTATGCAAATGCAAATAAGTAATAGCTTCAGTAAAAGTAATGACGCTCTAATTAGCCCAAACAGCAAACTCTCTTTGGAGTCCAAAATGCTAAAACTTCCAAAATTCGCAATCGGATTCTATCAAAACTAGGTACTCAGTACATTTCGTGCTTGATGTCTATAGAATTGATGTTAGTTGTGGACTTGTTTGGGCGCTTATTACACGATGCGAGATTACCAAAAAAATAAGTGAAAAAAAGCGGGTACTAAGCTCACATGATCGTCGAACGTATTCAAATATGCAGCAAGTGTACCAGTTTTGCAGGCGAGACATTTCGCAAGGACTCGTTTGGAAATCTCGCATCATGTAACAAGCGCCTTTAGAAGAGTCCGGCATAGTATATCATGGGCAATTCCGTAAGACCCCACCGCTCTCGAAAATGGTCGAAATTGGGAGAAAAAAAACTTGGTTGTTTCAATCCGTTGGCCAGATTTATCTTTTAACTAAATTTCATATAAAAAGCCATACGACGATGTGCCAGAAAAAACCTTAAGAGTGTTGAAATTCTATCATGAAAGCGATTTTGAAAATAAAACTCTTGCAACTGTAACCAATCTGTGAAAGGCCGGAGTTTGGCAGAAGTTGCGGATGAAATGGATCATTGCTCGTACCAACCGAGGGTCTTTGCTGCTATTGAGATAGAATGCGCCAGGCTGGATCTGGTGGTAAGACAAGGTATATTTCTTCTTCAAGTAGAGATATGCAGTTTGACGAATAACGTGAATCATGGAGATCAAGCGAAAGCTGACTCTTGCTTATCACTGCTGTGTGTGTATGTGTAATAGAACCTACTCTCGTCAGACGTAAGTAATTCTCTACAAGACGCTTATCCTTCCCGTTTTGCTTTATCACGAAGAAGCATGGATGGTTGCAGATGCCCTTAAAGTGTTTTAGGGAAGAGCACTCCGTAAAATCCTTCGCCCGCAACGTATTTTTCAACGACTAGATTCGATTTTCCCCGTGTGGTGAGCGGGTTAGAGAATACCTACTCAGCAGGTCAATGCATGTCGTATGTGGCGACTTACCCCAGACCTTAAAATTGGGCAATTCCAATGAAAGCAATACACCAGTTAAGAAAAAGAAGAAGATTCGATAGAATGACGAACGCTACAAGCTCTAGGACAATATTGACATGTTGCGAATATGAACGACGAAGCGCTTGGGAGAAAGTTCTTCAATTTGGCTGTTAAAGAAATGCGATTAAGGGGTGAGCCGTGCCTCCGTTGGAAGGAACAGGTAAAGAGGACTATCTTTGGTGTGAAGGAGTGAAGAAGCTCGAAGGAGTGAAGAAGCAGTAAAGAAGGCGTGAGCGAAGCAACGGCGGCTGGAGAAGTGCCTTACATCAGGCCATAACCTAAAGCAACAATAATATGCAAGAACACATAGAAAACAGTGAACTATTGAAATACCTTATTCGACTAGCACATTAAGTTCCAAACTAGACGTTTTCAGATTCAGTCTCAGAAGCTTATTCTGCTTTTATAAAAAATAAGGCAGGCGCCATACTTATGCTTATGGTATCAGCTACATGCAGCGGTGACGTCATTGGATACCAATCAGGCAGCTGCGGCATTACACTACATGGCAAGTCGTAAGACTAATTGTTTTGGCATCTACAATTCTTTATACATATATTACGATTTAATAAAATTTCGTAGAATTTTCGAGACTTTTTGAGTGTAGTGAGTGTATTTCCAAACCTTGAACTTCTGCCAAACACTATATAATTATATTCAATCTGATTTCTTGAAACCAAAAGAGTCACGCTTATCAAAAACCAGCAAATATTTGATTTCACTAAAAAGTATATAGCAAAAAATAGACTATATATAGTAAAAATGTGTATAATAGGGTTTGACAGTTTGCTGCGCAAAATTTATTGAAGGTCGTTGATATTGATAGCACAGCTAGATAGTTCAGTTCCAGTTCACGTTTTATAGTCGTGCCGAGGTTGTTACTAGAATCTGTGTGCTCCCATTCCAGCTGGGATTCGTTCATTTCAATAATTTATAGTGCTGCTCTGCTTAGTGGGGAGCAAAAGCAAAAACAAATTGATTTTGAAGGTATGTAACTATGTATGTGCACAGTACCCAATGCCTCACACCTACGCTCATAGTTGTGTTGCGCTTGGTCAGTTTTTCTTTTTTTTATGCACATGGGAAAATCAACCCAGTGACATTGTTCGGACCAATGTTCGTGCTGATTAGCCATGCCAGAAGCTCAGTTTCCAGCTAGTCACCAACGGTGAGTGCGTCTGCGTGTCTGGTCTCAAAATGATATTAAAAAATAAAAAAAAAGAACAAAATAAAAGAGCTACTACAAAGCTGTGACAATTAATTGGTTCATGGGATGCTGCAATTTAGGCACATCCGTTTTTTTCATGGAAAAAAATCTCAAAGACAAATTAAATCACACATAACGAAAAATTAACTTTATACAAATTGTATTTATGTGGCGTATAGGGTTGCTTCTATGTATGAAGGTATAATTAAAAAAAAATATGGCTTGCTAGACTAGATAATCTAATTTACATAATACAAAATTCAGACGATCCAGAGAAGAAGAAGAGTTTCCATGTTATTTATGTTTTTTTTTTATTAAATAGTTCCTAGAGAGTAGTCCATCTTTGCAAGTCTACGAAATATGTTAGTAGTAATTTCAGTTGAGGCTTTTATGTTGGTACGGTTTCAGCTTTGAGCCAAAGTTTTGTGCGTCGAAATGCCACAAATATCTTTCTAACATGCAAGCTTTTGATCGACGCTTATTTCAAGAGATTTAAAATGAAAGGAGGTGAATCCTTCGAATATTACCGACTCGATTTTGAAATTTTTTCATTACTTACAATTTTGCTACAAATGAACTTTTCTATGGTAAATTTGTATACATTGTTCTGACTTTTCAGATCTATATACCTCCTTAACTAGTGTTATTTTTGGTGATTTAAGATTCTCTCGCCATATCCTACCATCCGTTTTGAGTACATTTCAAATTTAGGTTAAATATATGGAGTATGAATCAATAAGACTATACAACAAATTTGACCTCAATGAAAGGCCTATGACAAGAACATACATTTTCTCGTAAATTTTGAATTAAAGGTACTTAAGTGTCGCTTCAATTATTCCCTGACAGTTTTAGTCTATCATAACTCAATTGTAAATAACAGGACACTGAACTCAAAAAACAAAATTTCATTTCCAAAATATGTTTTGAATTTATTGTCTTGTAACTCGTAATCGATTCCAGTAACACCAAAACTATCTGAAACGGATTTAATCAATAGTCAATTAACTTCAATTCAATTTATAGTTCATCTCAATCGGTAGTGAAGTTCCCGAGATATGTGAGATTAGCTGACTTTGCATCTTTCGGAAACTCGAATTTTTGAAACAATGATAACTCAAAAACCGTTTGGGATAACTCAAAACGTTCTCCAGATTCGAAATCAGATCTCTCAAAATGTTCGCAAAGAATTAATTTATCGAATCCAATAATAAATAAATTAAGAATTTTACATTTACAAAAAAAAAAATTTGAGTTCATTGCCCTGTAACTTGCAATTTAATAAAGATAGACCAAAATTGTCCGAGAGACAATGATTTAATATTAAAGTACCTTCAATTCGAGTTACAATTCATCTCGATCGGTAGGAAGATTCCCAAGATATATGAGATTTGCGGACTTCGCAACTTTCGAAATCTCAAATTTTGAAAATTGAAATGAAATAGCGATAATTGAAAAACGGTGGTACAAAATCTAAAATGGTTTCTGTATACGAAATCAGCGACCCAAAATTTACCGGAAAAGGTAAATTTTTAACGTAGGCTTTTTTTTGTTGCATAGTGTAATCAACAAAATCGCATAGCTGTCAATTTCTGATTCGATGAAAAACTACAATGAAAGTAAAGAAAATGCAAAAGCAACTTACGTTAAAATGAATTTATTGATGACTGAAAAACTAGCCACAAGAACAAAAAAAAAAAAGGCAAACGCAATGCAAACAAACAAATATACAAAGTTACAAGCCTAAGTATGTATGTACATATGTATCTAGATACAATGTATTTAGGTATGTTTTTCTGTAATAAGTGGCATGCATATGAATGAACTATGTAAATATACACACACACTCATATACATACATTCATATATACAAATTTATAGATACACACAGCAATCACAACTACAACCTTTATGAATGAATGAAAAATTGTAGAAAAAACAAAGTTGTTAACGCAGCGTTTCCACGAAAAAACAAAGTCAGAAGAGGCAGCAAATACAACAACAACAACAAGAAGAAGACCTTATGAAAACACACAAAAACACGCACTACACAAATCTCAAAGCAACCAAATTCGAAAGGTAAAAAAAAGTTAAATTAAAACAAAAAAGTTAAATAAGAAACATGAGCAAGTGTCGAGCAATGGAATTGAATGAGAGGAGCAACATATGTACATATGTATCAAGAGCAAAAGATCCAACTGGTTTAATGGAGCCACTGGAACCACAATCAGAAGAGGCAGCACAGCAGATACACAGCAGCTGTCCACAAATGTGAGTTAGTTGTGTTTTTTTTCTCTTTGAATGGGACATAAATATGAATAAATAAAAGGGTAAAATCAAAATAAATATACAAAAGATAAAAATGGTCGGGATAGTTGAGAACCGAAGCATTCAAAAGTCGGGGCCTGCGGATTTCGGTTTGCAACAGGCGCTTTGGAGCAGTGCCTCAAAGCACTGACGGGGGACTGGACGCGCCCACGGTCAATGTTGAGGATAAAGACAGGCAAGCAGCATGTAGAAAGCGGTCAAATTTTTATATCAACTATGGGATACACTGCAGACAATAAACGTTTAAGCGGTAATACACCGAAGGCCTGACTAAAAGTGTTGAACTGTCGAGGTTTTGAATTATATGTTTAGCGCCAACGTTATTGTAGAGCTTATTTTGAAAACTGTAGTTATAAATCGGGATATTCTGTTATGTAAATGTGAAGAACGATAACGAATTCTGCACCAACAAAGCTTTAAGCGCTTCTTTAAGTCAGCTAGTCATCGAGAATCAAACACTACGAAGTGACATATGTACATACAAAATAACACTATGCAACAAATTTGACCTCAACGAAAGGCCTATGAGTAAAACGAAACCGGAAACCATTTTGGATTTTGTAGCACCGTTTTCGAATTATCGCTATTTCAAATTTAAAAACCGTTTGAGATAACTCAAAACGGTTTCCGTATTTGAAATCAGCGATTCCAAATTTACCGGAAAACCGGTTTTTGTACGGCAATTAAAAAAAATTGTGGATCTAGGCAATTTTGCGATATTCCTTAATAACTTCTTCAATTCACTACCGATTTTACTCTAATTGATGTTGAAATGTTCGAAAAGAATCAATTCATCGAATCGAAAAATATCACTTTCAGGAGAACAAAAAAAAAGAGAATTTTACATTAGCGAAAAAAAATTTGATTTCAATGTCTTGTAACTTGCAATTTAATAAAGATAAACAAAACTCTCTTAGAGACAATGATTTAATATTAAATCAGAGTTACAATTTATCTCGATCGTTAGGAAGATTCCCAAGATTTATGAGATATACTGACTTTCGCAACTTTCGAAATATCCAATTTTTTTAAATAGCGATAATTCGAAAACGAAGCTACAAAATCCAAAATGGTTTCCGTATTCGAAATCAGCGACCCAAAATTCAACGGAAAAGTTAAGTTTTAGTGTAATCGACGCACAAAAGCATTTTTAGAAGTCTTATGAACGTTCATACTATTTATAGGGTATCAAAAAATAAAGGCGAGTCTATAAAACGCTCAAGTTGCGGGCAAAAGCCGGTTTGCAGGAATACACACACATACACTAACACAAAGCAAAGTCACACACTCTTCTCAGTCGCCGTGACAAGGCAACATTGTGGGGCACGCAAAAAGGAAGGAAACAAACATCAAGCATCGACAACTGAGAACTTAAACCAAGCAGCAAAAAAGCAAAGCCATAAAAGCAACAAAAACAACAAACACACACACACACACACACACACACACACACACACACACACACACGCACAGCTAAGAGTCCCCCCTCAAAGCAAAACACAAAGCAGTTGGCGTCCAACAACAACAACAACAACAGCAACAGCAACACAACGTCGTCCCCCATTCATCAACTGCATTTCAACGCCGAGAGGCGATCAAGCAACAGAACCAGAAATTTTTATATGAATGAAAACGAACGTGTTTCTTGTCTGTTTTTTTCTGCTGTGTGGGGGCAACGCGTTTGAAAGAGCGTCGCAAGAGCGTAAGTCAAGCGCGCTGCTATAGTTGCTGCCATGCGCAACAGCGCTGTTAACCGCGACCGCAGCAGCAGCAGCAGCAGCGCCGGCAGCGACAGCGACCGCGATATGTATGAATGAAAGGCGCGCGCCAGTGAGCTCCAAATGAATGAAAGTTAGGGAGCGACGCGTGAGACGTGACGTCAAGCAGCGAAAGAGTGCCAACAACTGGTAACTGTTGCTTTAACTCTCTGCTTTTGCGTTGGCTCACCCATACATGCAGACGCCGACGATTGTTGGGAGCCGCCGCCGACGCCGCCGCCGACGCCGACGCTGATGACGATTTAATATTTTATACAAAATTATAGCCGTATTTAATAATCAAAATTGAATGTGCATGCGTGTGTGTGTGTGTGTGTGTGTGTCTGTGTGTGTGTGTCTGTGTGTGTGTGTGTCTTATTTATTTGTTATTTTTTTAATGTGTGCGGCTTTTGTGCTGATATTCTTAAAGTTTATGATTAATGCGTCTTAATTAAAAATGGCAAAAGAAAATAAATTAAAAAAGCAAAATTATAATATTAAGAAATGAGCGACAGAGAGAGAGAGAGAGAGAGGGAGAGAGAGCATTGCTGACATGAGCGCAACAAAGTTTAGATACCCTTTAGCAGCATATGACACACACTATGGGAAGCTGATTTTGCCAAAAACCGTATACATTTATATTATAGAGCAAGCAATTGGAACACAAACCCGGATATTTCAGTACTTTGAGCACATATTATAGAGTTTATTAATATATTTCTGACTCATTGATATAGCTGTGTAAATCTAGCATTCTGATCGCTATGGATTATTTAATCAAAATCTTTATTAATACTCTGTGGAAAGGTTTTATATTTTTCAGTTTCTTTAGTCAATTCGCAAATTTCCCAAAGTGGAATTGAATTTGAGAGCAATTACAATAGGTTACAAAAAAGAAAAACACTTTTGCTAAAACATATAGTAGTTTTCTGTTAATTCGTTGCTGCTATTGAAATAATTCCAGACTGAATTATTGACGAGTTGAAAGTCGCCAAAACAAAGTCTTGCTTTTTCACTCTCATCTATGCACAGATCATTCATTGCTGGTGCTAGGGATGCATAGGTCAACCCTTCTACGCTACCCTTAGGTCTATACCAGTATTAAAGCGTATTCGTTCACTGCCTGAATCCACGCAACTGAAAGTGTTTCTTTTTGATTTTCGTTTCAGTTCCTTAAACACAATCGTTTTCTCGTTTGCAAAGTTTGACTTAAATTGTCAATAAAAAAGTAAGGCTTAGTTGTGGACAATCTCTGATATAATCCACTCGAAATACCTCAAATTTAATCAAATTGACAGTAATAAAAGAATTGAATTGATCTTTGCGGGCTCTATGTCTTCGATCGAAATAGTTTTTGAAGTAAAACAAGTTTAAGTTCAAGAGTTTAGTGGTTCGCTCTTTCTAGAAATATTTCACTTCGGATAACTAGATAGCTGCCTCCCCCTACATGATGATATTAGGGATATGGTAAATGAAAGTAATATATTTTACCATTCCAACAAATTGTTTAAGGCGTTTCATAGATAATATCTGCTGCACGCGTTACCAAGTTAAGAACAAAGTTAATATGCCCGAAGCAAGTTAATAATATAAATAAATACATAATTATAATAAGGGCAGTAGCAGATACGCAGATACATACGTACATATATCAGTTCGAGTATACTATATATATTCTGGTACATGTGTCAGTCAGGCTGTCAGTGGAAGTTGCGGCTAGGCGCGCGCGCTGTCTGTGCGTGTATCTTACGGATACATAATGTATCCGTAACTCAATTTACGTGTCTCGGGCTCCCCCTTTATTTGTTGTTGTTGTTGTTGTTGTCATTTAGCATATGCGCAGTTGTCGTCGTATTTGCATGTTGCGTTGTTGTTGGATTTGTTGTTTATCTCTAGCTACCCAAGCAATTTTCAAGCGTCGAGCAACAACAAAAAAGTATCTTTTAGTAAGGGATTCGCCTGCTATACATAGTTGGACACTGACTTTTGCCATTGGCAACGTTTTTGTTGTTATATTTTGTTTTTTTTTCTGTTATTTTACTTTATTTAATTTTGTTGTCTTGTTATTTTTTTTTGCCGCGTTGACATTGAAATTGTTTGTGCGCTGTTGATTCTTGCGCAGCGATAAGACACAAAATTTCTGTGACTATGACTTTTGTGTAAGTGTATCTGACGGTGTGTGAGAGAGTATCTCACAGTGTGCCGCTGGCTACAAAAATATCTTGTTATACTCTTTACAGCCAGCTAAATAAATGTATTATTAGGCACATTTGTGTTTTTAAGTACTTTTTCAAATTATGCATAAAATTCTTAGTATTTATGTATGGGTATTTGCGGCTGCCGCTGTTGCTATGTTTTATAAACAAATTCGCAGCACTTTAGCTGCGGCATTGTTTATATGCCGCACACACAACACAGATGCATAATAAATTGCCATAGAAATACATAAGAAAAAGCAAAAGATCTACAAGATACAGTGTATCTGCAAGATACTAAACGTATGCCAAACGCACAGTTTGTCACAAAACTCTCTCAGGCACACTTAAACGCATATTACGTATACGTATTGCTACTACGTAATGTACAACGTACATAGGTTTTTCGTGAGTGAGAATGCTTGACTGACTGACTGACATCATACGTAAGTATGCATTGCCTGATTGACAGCAGCAACCGTTACCGGCTGAGGGGCGAAGTACAGTGCTGCACATTTCAGATACAATATGTATTTATTTCGAGTATTTGAAATGCAAATGTATTTGTTGTTTAGTGTTGTGTTGTGGATACCAAAGCTTGTTGACGCCTGGGTTTGGCAGCATTAAATGACTTTTGCTTGTGTGTGTGTGTGTGTGTGTATGAATGAAAGAATGAATGAATGAATGAAATCTGTAAGTTGACTTGGCCGTTTGTTTGCTCTGAGTGCGAGTGTGTTTGAGAATGGACACCGGAAATAAACGACGTGACTTTTTATAATAATAATAATATGCACTAACTATAAACCGAAAACTCAAGGGCTATAGAGTCATGGAAAAGCTGCTTCAATGTTTTCGTACCATTTCTTAAAACACATACTTTTTTTTTTTCAGTGTTTTTCAAATATTTTTACACAAATTACTTAGTATCCAAATAAATAAGCAAAGCTAACATATGATTATTATTTTTAAGGCTTTTATTTGTTTTGTAAACAGAAAAGTGATACTAGTTGGCAACTCTGCAATACTTGAATTCGTGTAAGAATTAGAGTTACAGCCGGTGCAAACTTGAATATCAAACGTAGAGTAAACATTTATTGGCAACCAAGATAGATCATCATCCTCAGTCGGTCGTATCTGTTTGCGCGGCAGAAGAATCGGTTAGAATAGAGCTGCAAAACTAACGATACTGGTACCATGCCCTGTTTTCGATAGCTTCTGGAGAAACATTCGATACTTTCAAAAGTGGCATCCGTTCGAAATGATTCAATACTATCGATAGCGAACTTTCATTGTTTTTTTTCTTTAACACCTTCCTCACATTACCTCACCTTGTGTTTAAATTATCGATAGTGTATAAAAAACATCGATAGTGAGACACAGAAGAAAAAATTGGATATCTCGACAGTACTACGATGCCGTCTCACCCACCACAAATCTTTCTAATCTACATTTTAAAGTTCCGTATCCCATAAAGCAGACTACAGTGTACCGACAAAATACCTCAATACTCCTTTCAATACACTTATACCGGACAGATATGAATGGTACGTCGGTCAGCCAGGACCCACTATTGCCAACTCCTTCTTCAAGGACGGCTTAAAGCTGAACAACCGAGTTGGCGGGGTCTTTTCAGGAGAGGTCAATAATAAAAGAGTCTTTAGTCTACCGGAGCACTGCAGCGCATTCCAGGCAGAAGTCTTAGCCTTAAAAGAGGCAATGTCATGCCTAAAAGGCTCAAATAACGTTAACATTTATAGTGGTAGCCAAGCAGCTATCAAATCCTTAATCTCAATATCATCTACTGGTAACAAGCTGCCGCAAATCTCTGCACGAGATGGCAGTTTTCCTGCGTCACCAGGACGAATGTAATTGTCAGAGCTTTCCAAAATTAGCCCTAAAAGGATAACTGATTTTATATCAGCATTTGAATGGGCCTCTTTTTATTACTAGGGTGTATGAAGAAAGAAACAAGATCCTACGGTTTCACAATGGGCCGAAGGATAGTGAATATCGAATATTCGTTTGCCGTTGTAAGCTCATAAGCATCTCTGCAGAGTAAACAAGATTCTATTAATCGAGTAATTCGTTTTAAAGTTTTTGACAAAGCAGCCGCCTAAGCGATTTGTGCTTTTATAGTCGGCAGCTTTTATTGAAATAAAGGTTAAGAGATACTCTTTCTCTTCATAAACAAAAAGCTTACTTGCATGGGTGTGTGCAATGTTTACTTATAAAGGTAAAGTTGTCGTGTAGCGACATTCTTAAAATTTTGTGAGATTCTAAAATAGCGAAAGAGAGAGACGCAATTTACTCACGTTGCTGAAAAAATGCATACACATATACGTATAACATAAGCTGAAATAACATGCGCGAAAGACAACCTCCCTCATTGAAATCCGCAAGAGAATGAAAAGTTAAGAAGCTGCGCTGCTGACGTCGCAGCGATAATGTTACCTTTATAAGTATACATTGGGTGTGTGCTCTGCTTTGCATTGAGGCAATTGCTTACTAATTTTTATGTTTGCGTGGTATCAAATTCGTTAGCTCTGTGAATTCGTGGCTCAGCTAGTTTTTATCATATAATATGAATTTCAATATAAACTCTTTAGTTCAAACATATCTGACTTTCAATATAAACTTATATGATGCGTAGTTCAATTTAAACAATGGAAAATTGAAATACAATTGAATCTGAGTTCTTATGAGTTATATTATGGAGCAGAATTTCCTAGAATATGCCAACAAAACATATTCGGTCGGTTTTTTTTTTAGCACAAACACTTACACACCCACACACACACACTTTGTGTGTATATAACAAAAAAAAACAACAATGTGTGGCGCGTTTTTTGCTTATCTTATCAGAAACAATTTGTATTTCTTTTTTATCGCCGAGTTCAAAAAGCATTTGCAAGTACATAAATGTAATAATAATTTCATTTCATTGCAAAAAAAAAAAGAAAAAAAGTAAATATTAATATGACTGATGGCAAATTGTATAAGCTAAAGGCTGTATACGTGCCTCAATGAATCGCTGGCACATATAAACAAAGGCTTCTAGATATGAAGTTTGGCGCGCCAGACAAATCAGCGACAAATTAGAGAGCTTTATTTATGTGCCCATGAGTGTTGCTTAATACATACCAAAAGATAGCGAAACTACAAAAACATCGTGCGAGTATAAACATTTATATGGCACAACATTTTGCTCTTCAATTATGCCAGTTTCTTAGAAAGTTCTTATCAGCCAGAGACCATATAACAAATGGGTTTTGAAAATCAGTAACTCGGGAATTTTTTTGCATGACATCAAAAAGCGCTGTTTATATAACGCTTAAAACCTATTTAGTTAAGGAGTTTTATTAAATCTTTGGTACTCACCGAGAGATGCTTCATGATCTGAAATATCCGATAAACTGCATATAGGCAGATCTTTACAGCCATTTACGGGCTCCTCTTTGATGAATATGTTTTTGGACTGTAAGCAAATAATATGGAAATTAGATTTTAGAATTGAATACCAAGAATTGGTTCAGAATGGCGTGAGGCAAAATAAAACATTCTCCATTTCATTCTCTCTATTTTGACATTTTTGAGTCAGTTTCGCCACACAGATGGTAAACCAACTAACCAACTGAAAAAGCTAAAGGATGAAAGAAGTTTCTGAATACAGAGTAATCAAGAATAGTTATATAGAATATGACTTTGTCTCAACGGTATTATTTTAACGAGTTTACCACAAAGGATGGTAATAAAACCGATGCTCACCTACGGATCAAGCGCGTGGGGAACTGACCCCAGTTAAAAACAACCCCATGAAGCTACAGAGGCTCGCCTCTGCATGCATGACAGTTGCAAGAGGACGTGCACCACAGCGGCACTAGTAGTCATTGTGGAACTGACACCACTCCCTACAATCTTCGAACTACAAATGAAAGCGACACTGCTGAGAATGGCTGTGAAAGACTGGAAAAGGCAATTCCGCCGGTTCAACAGCCCAGAGATGAAATGGCCACCGAATACCATTTCACGCGGAACTTTAGTACCATTATAAGTAACAAACTGGCACGGACAACCTCAAAGGAGATGCATTATATGAAAGGGCATACCACAGTTTGGTATACGGATGTATCTCTGGCACTGGACTAGGTGTTGCGGGACCACGAACACTCATCTCCTAATCTATGGGCACCCTCACAAGCATCTTCCAAGTTAAGGTATGCGCCATAGGCGGATGTGCAGACGTAAGCCTGTAAAGGAATTATTAACATAGGGACCAAAATAAACCCGAAAGAAACTGGATCTTCTGGGAAGAAGGAATAAACTAATACTTCGGTGGGTCTCCACAACAACATTCCTGGAAAAAAATTAACTTGCGGACGAACTAGCAAGAAATGCACCCGCAAATACCCTGATGGGACCAGAGTCATTCTGTGGCATTGGAAGGCATACGATTAAGCAAAGAAGCAGGCGAACTGCTGATTGGACAGGGGCATCAGGCCTTAGACAGTCTAAAATGCTTCTTATCTCCTACAACTGTACTAGATTTAAGAAAATTGTTCAACTGAACAAGAACCACCTAAGAGTACTGACAGGACTACTTACCAGACAATGCAAACTAAAGAGACACTTAAGTAAGCTGGGCATCACTAGCTGAACCTCCTAGGCGGGTATAATCTCTAGATAACTGATATAACCCTATTAGAGCCATACCAGACTATGAGGTACATATCAGAGATAGGATTAATGTGGGAGATATACGCTTAGCAGAAAAAAACGCACAATTAGGCCATGTGCTGAAAGTGGTCGCTTTCAGCGCGTGAACTCAATGTAGCGGCCAAGGATTCCACTCTATAACATTTCATTCTCTTTGTCGCAAACAGTAGTGTTATCGTTTACGATTCCTATTAAAATCGTTATCGTTTTACTCCATTTTGTCTCACCTCCAGATTATTTGAGAAAAAAAGACAAGCCTTGTACAAAACGTCAAAAATTTAGTTTATTATTTACTTGCAATAAATGCACATTAAAGTTCCGTCCCAAAATTGGAAACTAATTTATACAAGTTATTAAGAATATTATGACATGAATTTCGATCGCGCCGAAGTTAATTGTACGAACGTCCAAATGACAAATGTAAAAATTATATTGAAAAAAAACAAACACACAAAACCTTTACAAGTAGACTAAGCTTTTATAGTCACAAAGTCAGATTTTTATTACTAAGTAAATTTTTTCTTGGCTTGTTGGGCATTTTCATGCTCTAAATTCTTCACATGAACTGCTATGGTCTTGGCATCTAAGCGCTGAAATGGCTCCTTGTACTTGAGAACCACCACCTCCATATTGTTTTTGCCATGACGGCTTACGGCTAGCAGGGAGCGTATAACTAAGTTTACGTCCGAATACTCGCTTCGACCGATTTGATCCAAATGCTTCTCAAGAATTTCGCGTACAGTCTGGCTGCAGCGACCCGTGGCAGTGGCCACGTGCCCTCCTATGTCGCCGGACGGCTCGGTTAGATACAAATGCGAGCTCCCGTTGTCGTCAAAACCGCCAATCAAGAGAGATACGCCAAATGGACGACTACCATTGTACTGCGTAAACTTCTGCTTTAGCTGCGCAATAAATCTGCAAAAGGAATTGAACAAGCGCTTAAGATGTTAAAGAGATGCCCAACTCACTTAGCGATGCGCTCCACGGTTACGGGCTCATCTGCGTTTAGTCTATAATTCTGACACTCAGTCATTGCACGTTTTATGAGGACTCGTGCGTCTGCCTGTAGACCCGCATACGTTGCAATGATATTTTCGTCCAACTCGTGGATTTTTTGCGTAAAGCGTTCAACCTGCAAAACGTCTTCTGGTTTCTTTTCGACACCAAACACAATACGGCTTTTGCTACACAAGCCGACCTGAGCAAATGCGACAATAAGTGGCCTTTACAAGTGTGTGTATATTTAAATCACGGCAAGTACTTACAATAGTGGAACATTTGCGCACGGCTTCTCCGGCATATTCCACTTGACGCAGATGTCCATCGGGCGTAAATACCGTTACCGCGCTATCGAAATTCATGTTCTAATATTCTTAATAATTTGTATAAATTAGTTTCCAATTTTGGGACGGAACTTCGATGTGCACTTATTACAAGTCAATAATGAACTAAATGTTTGACGTTTTGTAAAAGACTTGTCTCTTTTTTCCATATAATCTAGAGGTGAGACAAAATGGAGTAAAACGATAACTATTTAAATGGGAATCGTAAACGATAACACTACTGTTTGCGACAAAGAGAATAAAATGGATGAGTGGAATCCTTGGCCGCTACATTGAGTTCACGTGCTGAAAAGCGACCACTTTCAGCACATTGCACACTTGTGCGTTTTTTTTCTCTTTCTCAATTTTGTCTACGAATGAGTCAGTCTGACAGAGACAGCAACACAAGCAGTCTTTTCGCTTTTCAAAAAAAAATTACATTTTTTAACGGCACACATGATTTCACTCTATTACTTTTCAGCGAGTTAAAAGCGTTTCGCGAGTTTCGACGAAATATTTTTAAATCGGTGCTAACAAAAACTGTTGCCGGATTCAATATGTTTCAAATAAGGGCATTAAATTAGGTTCCAAGTAGTGCACGTACATTGGCTACCTTGTGCATCATAATCAAGAATTCATCTTCAGATGTCATTCATTGCGTCAACGCTAATCGGATGACATTTACTGGCGAGCACGTGTAGCATACTGTGACGTAGCCAGTGTAAAGACAGAGTTATGCACACCAACAAAGTTCCGTGGCTCAATTGAAAAAGTCACATTATCGTATGTTTTTGAATAGTTGTCTTGCTTTTATAAGATTTTGTAAATTGAATCTTTGATTAACATTTGGAAGCTGAAATGCGATTATGGATTCTTGATATATTTGTAACATGGTTTAATATGGGAAATTATATAGAGCAAGAAAGCTCATTTCATACAGTTACTAAAAGATATGAAATCCTGATGAGATTTAAGATTCTATCAAGAAAAATATAAGCCAAATGCATGTTTCAATTACACTAGTCTACAGGATGTAAACTTTTTTAGTATTCAAGAACTCTGATAGGCAACCATGTCACTAACTTTCGTTCGGGTCTCAGGAATTGACCAGTTTGTAATCAAACCGCTATTCTTAGCATAGTTAAGTAGTATTAGATAATCCGTATTATTGCGGTTTGGGTTTGTTATAATGCATATAAGAGAGTTGAAAAGGATACTAGAAGATGGAACACTATGATTATGCAACAACAATCCGGCGAAAATTCTTATTTCATAATGTCTTTAATCTCATAGATACATATGTACATGCAACTTAGAGCACTTGAACAGTTGAAGAATGAAGCTTTATCTAACAACAACTGAAATCACAGCCCACAAGCAATTAAGCAAACCATTTCGTATGGAAATTGCTTTCAATGGGTTCTGGGTACTACAAGCTTGTCATAGAATCAGTTGAGTATTTATAAATCAGCCACTTTTACCCAATTACGCTGAGTAATGTGAGTGTGTGTCTACTCAAATGATATATAAGCCAATAGAGCTTAATCAGAACAAAACTGAACAAGAGCAGCTCAACTAGATTGCCCACAATAATTGACAGCTAGCTCAGTGGCCCAGTCCAGACCCCTTGAGTTGGTTCTATATAGTGTGCTCGTAGTACGAGGCGTTCTAATAAATTGAATTGTACATTTGACTTTTAGTCTCTGGCATACATTGAGCCGCTAAGCTCACAACAATTGAAACAATAACAAAAACAATAATAAACACATACAATACAATAATAATTGGAGAAGGGTGCGTCGCCTCCTCTTTGTAGTGGCTGCTACTGACTCTCGTTTATTAATGATAATGGAGGTCAAAATAGTCAAATGAAATATTTCATAAATACTTGTACATATCATAATCAATTGAATAAAAGTGCAACACCAAACAATAAATTCAATTTGGTTTTCAAATTGGATTTTGATACTATAAAGTAGAGCTTACATAAAACATGTCAATTTCAGACAATGGAAACTTAATAGCTCATAAGACTGTCTACATATTGCATTTTTTGGGTAACACTTAAGATTAAGTTACTTGGTTGCATTTTCCAAGCGAGTGCGCATGCGCACAAGTTCAATGGTGTTTCGAAGGCTGTTGGCCTTTTTTCCTTGACCGGATAAAAGTGGTTAGACCCAACGGATATGTTTACCGCAACTGGTATTGTATGTATGTCAAATGCCTATATATCATATTAGTTTCTGCCAAAAACAAAGATCCACACACACACATCAGCTGAGAGCGTCTGACAAGTTGCCTGACAAAAGATCCGCACGAAGCCTTACAATGTGCATTGTCCTCCGTCAGGTAAACCATAAAAGGCTTGCCTCAAGTTTGGGAACTGCATTCAATAACGTAGTTTGATTACCTATAGACATTGAGGCTTGCTTATGATTTAAGACTATTTTTGTCGTCAACTATGTGGCACGCTTATGAATCTTAAGTAGAACAAGCTTAGACCACTACACTGCGAAAAAAAACTCATCAATCATTCTGCACACAGATCAAGAAATCTTGGTGTGAAAAGGTTGCGTAGTACGAGATCTCGAACGAGTTTCTTATGCGATTAAGTAGTTTTTTATGCCAAAATTTATTCAGGATTTTTATATACATTAAATGTAAGTCCGACTAAGTGTCTGTTCAACTAGTTGGAATCTTTTGAACGAAAGATTCTAAGAATATTAGGATGATTGTCTGAGCGTAATTCGAGAATTTTGACCGATGTGAAGTATAGTAAAGAACACTTCAATCTATTTTCGGCTTAATTTAGTTACATTTAGTATGAAGACCGTAATAACGAAATTGAAAATTCAAAGATTTCAAAATCTTCACTACGAACCTCTGGTGTTAACTACAAAGCATTTTACTAACTGAAACTGAACAGGTTTAAGAATGCAGAACAGATTTAAAACGAATTTAAAGCGCTTCTATCACTACTCCACAAAAGGGAGTATATGCAATGGCGAAACTGCAGGCTTCTGGTGCTTCTTTTTCAAGTGAAACACGAGGCAACACAATCTGTTTCTCGCTCCGACTTCTTTTCTTAAAGTTCTCTTTTGGCATTGCTTTTTTATAGAAAGCGATAAACCAAAACAAATATCGGTGAATCGAATTGAAAATGATATTATTGAAAAAAGAAAATCTATTATAAATAGGTTAAGGAAAAATTTGTGGACCTCTTTTTGACCAACTACATAGAAACAACTATGGGTGAAACTTATATCTGTATGGAATTTTCATAAGAAGTTTTACCAAATATAGATAATATTAATATATTAGATATTAATCAAAAGAACATTTATAATGAGAAGTCTGTTGCTTTTGGCATTACTCTCTCAAAAGTAGTGAGCGACGGCCTGAGCTTGCACTTCGGTTGCATCTGTATAAATAGCTTTGAAAAAACATAATATAAATCTTTGTTTTATGTGTATTTGTGACTCACAGATCAGAAGCTCATATAAATCCTAGGGAGAGAGTGAAATCAAAAAGCTTAAATGATTTTGAATTAAAAATTTATGGATTTTAATATGCGGTCAGAATATAACCGTTTACCGGATCAGAAGTAACGGTACTACCATAATCTGAAGCGTATTGATCTTGAATGAACTTCAACTTTTTTTCAGTGTATAATACAACAGCACAACAATTGCTTCGACAGCAAAAGCTGTATGAAAGAATAGCTATAGACTTTTAAACAGGCAATATCTAAGTTGTTGTTTAGCTGCATGTGCCACTCCCACTTTTAACGCCTTAAATAGCTATAAAATATACATATACACATATTGTTCATCACTTTATAAAGTACTTAAACAAACAAGCAAATAAAACTTGATTGACTTTTGTTTGGGGCTTCTAATTTTGGTCGTGAACCTACGTGCTCTGCGTACGTAAGCCAAGACCTCAAGCAACTCAGGCCTTAACGGGTCAAAATGACAACAAAACTAAACTGAAACCAAGAGAGTGTATCTATAAGTGAAATTCAGCGTATACTACAGTGGTTATAGAAGAAAAGATACTTGTAGGACTTACCTCAACTAAGCTGGATAGAAATGTAACTTTGCGATTCTTTTTGAGTCTCATGTTGCTGTTGGGGCTACTGTTGTTGTTGTTGCTCAGTATAGAGGCAGTGGCACTGGCGTTAGTATTGCTTAAATTATGGCACCCACTGTGATTACTTTGATTGCTGTCGCTGTTGTTGTTGTTGTTGTTGTTACTGGCTTTGAATAGATGGCCCGTATTAAAATTGAATAACTCGTTGAGTTGCACGGCTTTATCAAGGAATGAGGCCGCGACTGCGGCACTTGTAGAGTGTGTTGTTGCCGTTGTTGTTGCAATTGCAGCTGCAGCTGGCAGTGCAGGCGGCAGCATAAATTTTGTTGTGGTTAAATCAGTTTTACAAAACGCCAATTCCATATTGCGTAGGCATCTGCAAAAAGTAAAAACAACCAAATTAAAATAGCCTTTAAATGTTATTATTAGTTAGATTTAGTTATTGTTGCCACATAATTAAAGACTGCTTAGCAAGTCCACAATAGCGCCTCCCCGTTGAGCTCTTTTGCACCTATAACTCAATATTCACACCTTTATGCTCAATTTGAGTCGCAGCAGGTGAGAAAGGAGCCAATTGTTGTTGTTGGTTTTAGAAATTATGACACTTTTCTGTAGTGCTCATTGTTTGACTTGTGTTCAGCGCATATAATAACAATCGGTACATTTCAAAAGCTATGTCTGCCACGCGGCAATACTCAGGCTACATCAGAACATCAAAAGTTGCGCGGCGACAAAATCCACACAACAAAGACACCGCCAACACATAAACGGCTATAAAGATTTGTTTACACAGCATCCATCAAGGGATTGGGCTTAGGGAATGGGAATTTGGTTTTTTCTAAATACGCTTGTAATGGCAACTCTTTTTAGAGTTCTTAAATATTTGCTTTGGTATGAGGCAAACAGTAGAAGCGTGATTTTCAGTCCATATGATCGGCTAATTGACAAAGTTGCTTTGATCTGTTGTATGCGCGTTTCTAAAGAACAAAAAAAAAAACCTACGCCTAACCCAAGTGTGTACTTCCCAAATTACCATTAACTTTGCATTGGCTACTATCAGCGGATGTCTCAAAAAAGAGTTTCCCGATAAAGCTGGCAGCTCCGCACTCACTTCTAAGCTAGCTCCAGCTACAGTATTCAGTAGCTCTTAATGTTACTATTCACTAAACATATATAAACTTTAAGATAAACTAATGCTTTAGTATTGTACATAAGAAATAAAGCAAATTGCCCGAGTTATTACGCATTATTCATAATATTTACATTCATATATAAGCAAAGTTTCAAGCGATAAAACTAAGCGATTTGAGAATATAAGACTATAAAAATGACGCTGAATTGGCCGCCATTCCCTAATTTGTTTGGCTTACTTATGCTAAGTGGCTTTATTGGGTGTTATTGTTGTAAAAATGCTCCATTAAAATAAGTATATGTAGTTGCATTTTATGAGCATGTAATATTTAGAACATGGCTGTGAAATATGTTAGACTAGGGTGGTTCTCAACGTACTTTACAAGTCTTTGAGACATTCATAGATTTACATGTAGTTAATATTTTGGGTTACGGAATAGCATTGAAAGTTTTCATTTTGTGTCCAAGCATTCAGCCCTATTATGGGAGTCATTTAAAACTCTTTTATGCACCGAATCGATACTACAATTTACTCAACGCAGCTGAAAGATCGATCTACTTCTTCATATTCGTAATATACAGCCTTTTAAGTACGAAGCCTGATACTCCTAACTGACGACAACGAAGACGGCTCTCATAGTTGGTGTGATTCTTATTCATTGTAATCTCCTCTAAATCCTATCTACCTACATTCACACATGCATACATACATTGATTATACCCTGTACACAAAGGGTATTATAGGTTTGTGCAATGTATGTAACAGGCAGAAGAGGCGTGGCAGACCATATGTGCCATGGGCAAAAATGGCCAGGAGCAATAGTCGAATCGATATAGACATGTCCGTCGAGACCACCACTTCCCCATAGGAAACCTGTCAATTGGAACTTCCCAATAGGAAAATGCTTACTGTCATATTAAACTTGTAAAAAGAGACATAAAAGAAAATACTTTCGTTCCCATTTTACCGTATGCTGGATTTAGTGCTTATGGGGGAAAAAGGGTACAGGGTATTCCACTGTAACTGTAACTGTACTACATGGGTTGGAGATGATTTGGCAAAAGATCAACATTGTTTGGTTTAAAAACCTAACATGAGTCTACGCAATAAAATTGGTGGCCTTAGGTTAAATGTTAACCTTAACACATTTGGTTAACATAAATGTTAACTTTAACATTTCTGTAAAAAGTGAAACTCTGCTGCAGTACATAGAAGAGGGGGCCTAAAATTGGCACATTATTAGCTTTACCTTCTAAAGATCTTATTCGATATGAATCCTTTTTACACTACACATGCATAGTAATAGTGTGCATAACTGTGCCAAGTTTTAATTGGATAGCCTTTATGGTGTGGGTTAAAACCGAGAAAATCTGTCAAGGGGGAAGGTGGTAAGATATCGACATAATTCGGCAAGCTTGCACTGAATAGGTAAAATGCATTTGGTGAAAAAATTGTTGCGCTAGCTCTCATAGACTCCGAGAACGGTGCGACAACACGGACAGACAGACAGACGGACATGCCTATATCTCGACTATTGCTCCTGAACATTTTTGCCCATGGAACATATAGTCTGCCATGCCTCCTTCTGCCTGTAACATACATTACACAAATATATAATACGCTTTTACACTTTGTGTACAGGGTATAAATATCCGATTTTACATAAAAGAGAAACGCATCCAACAATAATTATTTTATATTTTTCAAGAATGGTGGCGCTTTTGAAACTTTGATTTGTATATTAAACGTTCTACTATCTTTAGTTAATTTAGTTAGCTAAATTTTGTAATGCTGTGAGCTTCAAAATAAACCAAAAATTGAATAGATTGGCTTAGGTAAACCGGAGATATTGCGTTTTAAGTATATCACTCTTTGGCAGTTTTCCACTTTTTAGGGAATTTCAAAGTGATATAACTCCACAAACAAATTTTTTCTTAAAAAATCCCGATACACGTGTAAATTTATTTTTCATAAAGAATTTTAAATAAAATTTTAAAAATTGTAAATATGTGAAACTTTTTTGTGCCCAAATTCGTACGACTTGAAAAAGGATTACCCATATATAAGAAGATATATATAGATTCTATAGTACACTTTAGTTTTGAATGTAGCTTAATAGAGCTGTAAAACTTTTGATCGTACTATCGAGGGATCGAATTTTTTCCTTTGTGCTTCACTATCGATAGTTTAAAGACACGCCAAACGGCTAAGGTTGAAGCTGGTTGTGGCAGAGAACAGAAACAGTAACTGAATTCAGTACATATGCGACTGAAGCTCAAACAGAAGCAGGATTCAAATATTTTGTATTCATTACGAATCGAAACAGAAATAAGTTAATACATATGAAGCAAGTGAAGAGTAATTGTTTCTCTTTGTGTTCTACTTAAACTGTCATTTGCGATATCTTTCATGTTGTTATATTCCTGCATTCAAAGTTTTAAAGTTTTTTTTGTCAGTAGTAAAGAATGTTCCCCCGTGTGGTGAGCGGGTTAGAGAATACCACCTCAGCAGGTCAAAGCTTGTCGTATGAGGCGACTAACAATGACACTGGGTTTTTTTCGAGACCAGTAGGCCTTAAAAGGGTTGTGCGTAGGTTTTGGGACCCACCACGTAAAATCACAATTCCAATGAAAGAATGTATTTACATCAGGCCGTAACCCGATAACGGGTTTTTAGAGCCAGTTAAGAAGAAGAAGAAGTAAAAAAATCGCGACCAAAGCTTTGAAATCAGCTTTGCAATATTGAATTGCAGCATTATATGCATTTTTCCAACAACACACAGAACTTACACGCTTCACGACTCGAATGTTCATGTCCAAATTACATTCTTTTTCAGTGCTTTGTTGCACACACTCCAAAAAAAGAAACAGACAAAAAGTCACAACCAGCCTTTAGGAAGGAAAAGAAAACCGATAGTATCGAATCTTTTCGAACCGATGTTAATATAGTTTAATAGTAGTTTTCAAGAATTGAATTTTGAAACTCAATATTTGCATTAAACGCGTAATCGTACAATAGAGTGAATTTGAATTACTTGTTGGTTTATTTGATAAACGCCAAGAATTACGATTACACACACCATAATTTATATGAGATTACTGAAAACTTTAATGGTTTCTTGTGTTTCAGTTTCGCAAGCGCGAGCAAGATTAACTAGCACTCCGTAATTAATGTGACGATTTGAGACAAGGAAGGATCCTAAACTTGAAAATTTGGGACTATGGACCACCAAACTATCAATACACAACAAGTTAGTAGGGTTAAGTTGTGTTAAACGCAGGCGCAGGAATCAACATTGGCCGTTTGGGAGCACTGAAAAATCTTAGCATCACATTTTTCAAAACTGACAAAAATCCATTAAAACAATAGAAAACAGCGCTACTAAAGTATCATATATAAAACGTGTTTCTTTTTTGGGCTTTGTGGACTTTTTTTTCGGACATATGATCACCGCGGCTTCACAAATGCCATCCTTTCGGTCTCATTTTTGACCACTCCCGAGAACTTCGTGCAAAACCTCACCTACAACATGTCTGCGTTCACATGATCCCACAGAAAATAGTCCAATGGTGTGATATCGCATGAGCGAGGTGGCCAATCGATGTTTCCATTTTTCGACCAAATTCGACCATCAAACATTTGCTTCAATATATCGATTGTTTGACGTGCTAGAAACCAAAAGTTCTCTAAAGCATAAGTGGTATCATTTGAAAGGAAACAACCATCCAACACCCTACGATATGGATTACCACTGACAGTAGCAATTGCTCCGCCTTCAACTTTGAAAAAAGTATGGGCCGATAATGCCAATGGTATGTAAACCGCACCAACCTGTGACTCTTTGCGGATGGCAAGTGTTGTACGCCCTTTTTTTTACTTTTATGATATATTAGCATGGAGAGTAAAATGCTTATAGAAATTTTGAACTAGGGCAGCAACCCCGCTCTCGCTGGGTCGATTATGTAAGAAATTAAATTGTACGCAAAGCGCGAAAAGTTTGCTTGGCCGATCGCCCAATTTCGTACCAAATATCAATTATTTGAAATCTTTTTTCAAGCGAAAGTTGTTTCATGATAAATTTGCCAAAAATGAAGGACTTGCTGTCACTCCATATGTCAAATATCCCTATTGGAAAAATACATGCTGCAAAAAAAAAACCCCTTACTAGGCCTATGTCCATCTATAGCACAATACTTTCGATCCGTTCTGTTCTTCATAGAAACCTAAAAATATAACAATTACAAATCAATCCCAGGTAGCTAAAATATCACAATAATCTACAAAGTTTTATTGCAGTTTCAAGTAGGAGGAGTACATTATTGGCCATATCTTTTGAATTTTTCACTTTACAAATGTACAGTAATGTGTGTCTTTTAAACGAATGGCTTTTATGGTGTGAGTGTATGTCACGGCATTCTCTCACAAAAGAGGTGAGATATCAACACTGCTCGACAGACTTCGCATGCGCTGGGAACATGCGCACCTTCTGGCAAAAGTATGTATGTATGTATGCATGTATAGCTGTCTCCGAGATATAGGTGTTCATATGTACGGAGGTGTTGACAGACTTGGTTCAATCGCTTCAAACTAAAAATGCCCTTGACACTAAGTGTACATGATTCAACCGTTGTAATTAGGGATTTAAAACGTATTTCGGATACGGTAACGTTTACGGTAGTGCTGGTACTCTTGATCCGACAAACGGTTCTATTCCGGTTTTCTTTTTTTCAATAATATCGGTTTCGATTCGATTCACCGATTATTGTTTAGTTTTATCAGTTATATCGGTTTCTATAAAAAAAATCATGGAATCATGAACCGTAAAAAAATTCAACATTTTTGCTGAAATTCGAGCATTTTCCAGTAAGTGTACGTGTGATGCGGCTTGTGTTGCTATGTCTGTTAGACCGACACGATCGTAGCCAAAATTGTGAAAGAGAAAGAGCAAAAACCAGACAAATATACTATGCACTGTCTTGGAAATGGTAGCTTTTTAACAAGTCGACTCAAAAAGTATCAGCAGTGTACTTATTATGCGGTACATACACAAGGCAATTGCAGTGCACCGTAGAAGCTTAGGGAGTTCTGTATTACATGCGTTTTAAATTTTAAAAATAGCTTTAATCTTTCGAAAGCTATGAATGTTGCCGATAATATGTCAAACGGTCCCACTGTGCGACGTAGATGATAATGATTCACAGAATTACGGAATCTAAAGCAAAAAAAAAAACCGAAACCGTACCGGTATAAGTATAAGATACAATACGATAAGTTTTTTTTCGCGAATGTTATCCTTTTGTTAATGGCGAAGCTATTAAAATGTGAAACAATTATTGCAAATTGCACTACAGCTGATCTGCTTGTAAACGATAACCGATTAATAACAAAAAAGCTATTTTCCATAAAAGCCACTATACTTTTAGCGATTCTAATACATTTCTCCCACTGGAAGTCTAAAATGACTTCAAAACGAGTACAACAATGCTAACAATCGATTATTTTTGTTTTTGCTTTCAAGGCATTTTTAGCTAGCAATTTTCGTGCAACTTTCAGTGTGAGAAAGGTATAAGAGCGAAAAGCAATGAATCAAAGTTGGATTTTCCTATGATTGTATTTGTAAATCAGCGCACTTGATGTCGCAACAGATATCAAATCTAAATCCGTTAGAAGGTAAAGTAGGGTGCTTGACTTGTTGCTATTTTGAGTTGCATATCGACCATCTGTTTGAATTGAACTCAATCCCAAAAAATGTCCGATAACTGATTATCGATTATATCAAGTGTTTACACTATAGACCTCTAAAAAGTCATTAGCATGAAATACCTCGAACTATGTATGTATGATTTTGCTATCTCAAGTGCCTACAAATTGCAATTACTATATTCTTGAGTTCATTTTTAATCAATGAAAAACAAAAAATTAACTATGTACGATATTTTTGCCATCACGCATACTAACTCAAAAACAAGACCTTATCTCAGAACATAGATAAACAATCCATACGAATGGCCGCAAGCCAAGAGGCATACATATGTTTTCTTTCCTTAGAAGTACGTATATATGTATGCGGGGCTACAAATCAGATAAAATGAAAAAAAAAAAACTGCCCTTATGTGTGTGTGTGTGTGGGACAACGGACAGCAGCTGCTTGAGGAACAGATTGAAGACGAATATGATATTTCGGTATGTTGCACACACTCCTTAGCCTTTTTCCAGACGCATGCAACAATAGGGATGCACAGTTTGGTTTACGGTGTAACGGTATACATATATTTTAGGTGCAGTTGCTGTTCTTTTTTTTCACGCAAGGATCTTGCCCTATGTCTGTGAACCGATCACATGTGTTTTTTTACGGCCTGTGTGTCTTTAACATGTGTGTGTGTGTGTGTGGGATCGAGCTCGGTTTGTCTGCAGCAGGTTGATATTTTTTCAGGGCTATTTATGTGGCAAGCAAAAAATGTATGCTGTGCATGGGGCAACGAACCAGAATAAATGTATGTAGTTTAATAGTAGGGGAACAAAGCAGTGCAAAGTGACCTCTATGGTCTTTGGAAACTAGACTTACGAGTTTAATGGTTTAAAAACAAAATCTACATACCTGAACTTTTAAAATTAACTTATCATGGCTAGAAATGAGCTTAGAACTGAAACTTAGTAAAATCTTTTCATGTACAATCTCAGAACGAAAAAATAGAATAAATAGAGGCTGACTTTGCTCAGTGGATAAAATGCAGAAACTCTAACCAGGATTTGTTTATTTTAAGCCACATACTGTAGCTTATTTAGAGTTTTAAATAAGAATCAGAATTAAGAGGCAATCCGAAAATCAGTTTTTATGTATGATCAACGTCGAAAAACGTCCAATGTGTTATCAGAACAGAAAGCAATCTTATAGATTTAAGATACAATTCCTTAAATAATTAGCAATTATAAGTACAGGCAGAAAAAAATTCAAGCTGCAGAAAGATATTACATGATTACGATGACTTTAGTTTATAATTTAGTGACTGGTCCCAGTTTAATTTAGTTAATTTTTATCTATTTTGGCTAAGACAGTTTTATTACTATTAAAAACTTGATTTTTAATATAAAAAAAAATATTTAGGGTTGTGCTAGAAATCTCTAAATTCCCTCTAATAATCCGTCGGATGCTTCCTTATTAGAACTCCGAGATATTTCTAGCCCCTTGACGAATGTCTTTTTGGCTGAAAATCGACTTGAATTAATAACTTGCTTAACAACATATTACAATTGGTGAAAGAGATTTCATGCACACCCCTCATTATAATCGTTTTTAAAATTAGAGATATATTTTAATGAGGGTTTACAATTTGCGCTAACATTGTTAAGCTACATTCGATTTTTTAGATTCTTGGCATTTTTTCATCAACGATCAGCGTTAAAAACCAGATTTAAAACCAATTTTAATGAGTAATAAACTTGCCTGAATAAATTTAGCTATTTTAGGACATAGTTAATCTATAAAAAGAAAGCTTTGCGTTCGATTCAAGATCTTTTTCAATCAACGATAAGCACTACAACAAAAACCAACAGTAGCAACTGAAAAACTTTGGTAGCAGCAAACAAACTGCTAACCACAAGCATAACATTAGCACATATCTTCATCCATTCAGAAGAATTCACTCCAATTTTGATGGTAGAACATAAAAAAACATAAAAGCAATCAAATCATTGAGGTTTCTTTTCATGTAATACAGGAAACAAAAGCAACAGTTCTAATTTCATTTAGGGTCCAAAAAGGGTTGTTACAAAACTAATCCTGAGTAGAACAACTAAGTATAACAAGCTTGGCTAAAACCAGTTTACAATAAATGCATTCATTCACAAAACCGGCAGCACACACACACACACACACACACACGCCCGTGATTATAAAAAAATGGTATTGGTAGTTTTGGTAGCTAGCAAATGTAAGAATCTTTAACTATAACTACTGTTTTTCAACACTTTACTCACCGGTAGGCAATAAAGAAGCGCCGCTGTCGTATCACCGCAATGCGGTATTACAACGCCCCGAAAATTGTTGTAGTGTTTGTTGCCTGTTGGCCTTTTTTCTGGCTTGTTGTTTCACTGCTACTTTTTATTAGGGTATCCAAATTAATTACAGCTTCAAATTAGGCGCATAATCTTGATCGAACTTGGGATTCAGACCGCAGCAAGAGCAAGAGAAGAAAAACAAAAACCAAAACCAAAACCGTGCAGACAGGTTCGGTCTCTCGACAACCAAATTAAACAAAGCGCAGCTAAAATGCGTCCAATATAATAATAGTTTTTGTTGTTTTATTTTTTGGTTTCAGTTTTGATTGCCAGCAAAAGGTTTTAAAACTATGCGTGCAGCTGTGTGTGCAACCCTCTGCTTATTATCGACGGATATCAGCAGCAGAAGCAGCAGGTTGATTACGGTTTAGCTACGGTCAGACGAGGAGCGTAGATTACGTGCATGAAACAAAGCGCACGCACACGAAAGGAAACAGCGAAAGGAAACAGCCAAAGCCGAGTGAGAGTTCCTTTTGCCTGATTCGTTGCTGTTGTTCTTCGTAATATGAAACGCCGACGCAGGCGCAGTTCAAACGGATCACAGCAACAAAAAACACACGCACACACCAACTCACTCACTAACACGCACACGACAGAGCACAACACAAAAATGATACTTTAACGATTTTGTGGTTTTGCAAAGAGATTTTCAAAATCGTGAGTTGTTGTATTGGTTGTTGTTGCTTTCTTTTGATTTGCCCTTTTTCGCGTTTAGGTTTAACGTTTAGCCTTTTATTTTTTGGGTTTGTATCATTTGTAACTATGTGTAATGACTTGTGTATATGTCTTATTTATGTGCATGCTAAACACTTGTGACATTTGCTACACATGAATCTGTATTATTTGACACACACACACACACACACACACATACATATACATATATATGCATTTGAACAGATTTTTAAATTATAATTGCACTCATTTAGTGCCATTTATTTGCCGACAACGCGCGCTTGCGATCAACATTAGAGCACTTTTTTTCGTTACTAATTACTATTTCTGTTGTTTAAAATATTTTCTGGCAAGCCAAATAACACACAACCGTCGTCCGTGAAATGCGCACACTGCGTCCAAACGTAAAGAGAGTCGATAAGAAACAGAAACAGCAACTGAGGCAAGCAGCGAGCCAGCGACAACGACTGCGACTGCGACGCCGACGGCGACTGCGACGCCAACGCAACGTTAACGTCTGCGCGCACAAGTGTATGTGTGAGCAGGCGCAGAGCGAGCGCAAAGTGCTTGGCGCAGAAGCATAAGAAGAAGAAGCAGCAGCAGCAACAGCAGCACTTTGCTGAGCGAATTGTTCTAGCTGATAACGCCAAAAAAGCGAGAGTGTTTGCGTGTGCAAATTTGCATACAGATACACACAATTTTGCTTATTTCAAGCAACTTTTTAACAGCTTTTCTTTCCAATTGATTTGTGCACTGAAAACGAGCTTATGACGTCGAAATAGTGTGTTCCAACGCAACGACTCACGCAGCGTGGGAGCAGCAGCGGCAATTTTCCACATAAGATCCCTTGCACACACACACACACACACACACACACACACACACATTCGCACACACAGTGTGGCAAAGCGTGAGCGCAAAGAAACAAAAAAAACACAAACAAGATCAAAAAAACACAACATTGCGTGGAATTGTACTAGTGAGTGTGTGCCATGGGACAGCGTTTTTGGGTATATTAAAAGAGGTACAGCAACTCGGCCCTGTACAGAAATTGTAAACTGCTGTAGATTTGTGCACTGCATGCAGAGTATCAAAGAGTGGAATCCTCGGCCGTTACATTTGAACGCAGCTAATTTTCGATGTGCTCGGGTGCCATTCGGCTTATGCGCTCAGTACTGTGTTGTTCATTTGGTTGCGTTTAGATTCGATACTCTTTGGCAGAGTATACTCAGTTACGATTATGGTAACAACGACCTTTCTGTATGTTTTGTGATAGTCCATAGTATAATAACTAATTCTTACACCATGTGATAGTCTGAAAAAGTGTGAGAGAGAGAGAGTGTCACTATTATGTATCGATTTACTCTGCCGCGGATGCAAACGAATTGCATTAAGTAAAGAGTAGCTAAGCTTCCTTATCTTTTGCAAAAAAAAAAAAGGTTTTTTAAGTTCTTTCTCGCCTAGTAACGAACCCCAAAAAATTCTGTTTTTTCGTAGAATTTAACTATTTTTAGTTCCGTTGCGACAATACTCTCTCTCTCTTTCAGATTGGCCAAAAAATTAGTTTGCTTGAGAGATTGAACTGAAAGTGCATGGTTAAGCATACCTTCTTCTTGACTGGCCATAACAGTCCGTTAGCGGATTACGGCCTAATGCAGAACATTTCTCTAGGCAGCTTATACCACCTTCCATTGGAAAAGAGGTTTTATGCGGTGGGTCCCAAACCCTAAGCACAAACCTGTTAAAGACCTAGGTTTTTTAATTTATAGTAATTTTGCGAGTGCGTTTCGTTTTAAGTGTAACATTAAATCCAATCACATCAGGAAACGGAAAATGAATTGGCATTGACATTGACATTGGCACGTATTGTTTACTAAGGCGTTAATCTCTGTTCTTTTTCCTAAAGACTATAATATCTAAATCCATGCACATTTCACAAAATATCTGATCTTTTTAAAATTCTTTAACTTCTGCCTACATTTACACCGACATTTAGCTATGGCAGAAATGATTTTTAATTACTCTATTTCATATACTTTTTGGAGAGAACGTATCGAAATTTGTGCACTTTTTCATTAAATTTTTTGCCAATTTTTGTAATTTAAATTTTAAAAAATGAGAAATGTCAATCCCAATTTCTGATAAGTTTGCAATAGGCTTAACTATCCTCTTTGAATGATTAGATTTGTGTGTTAAGTTGAGTTGAATTTAATTTTTCTTAATTGCAGTTTACTTGACGACTCCGGAAAATGTATTCTATGCGCTTTACATATTGTTGTTCTACTTTCTTCTACGAGATTTAATTCCACATATTTAACATACAGAACTCCGTTTATAAAACAATTGATTTACAAATAAAAAGGGAACATATGTTTCGCGCAAACACATTGCCAAGTGAGCGACAAATTTCGACCATGTGAAGTTACGCATCAACAGGAATTTCTCTCATAGCACACATGCGCATTTAACACCCATATTTTCTTTATTTCAACAAAATGTATTATACCAGGCAGGGCACACTTATAAAGGTATGATAACTCTGCCAACGTGGTATCCCGAAATGTCAATCGCGGCAGAGAAAAGCCAAGAAGAATCCACACACATAGCTGCAAAAAAAAAAACACTGTCATAACCAATGTAGACCTAACAAGTACACATTGACCATGACCACTGACCTTTATTATAACACACAAAAAATGCACACACTGTACATATTTAACAATTGTATCTATTTGTAGATCCACCCTTAAACTCGTGTTAAGGCCAAAAAACAACCTTACACATCGACGTTCGCACTAAAATGAAAAATAGGGAACCTTTTATTTAACGTCAGCAGAGTTATCTTACCTTTATTACTGTACCCTGTATTATACTATATTCATAACCACTGTGCATATGAAATCTCGGCGGCAAACGCTTTTTGCTTTCTTTCGTTTTGCGCCCAGCAAACAGGTTTACCTCTGGCAATGCTTTTCACATAAATTACTTCTGAAGCATTGCCAGCTGTAGCTCAGAAAAGGGCAATAAGATTGAAGCCGATCCCTAGTCATAGCTAGGGGCAGCCTTGCATAACGAACACGTGCACTGAATATGGTTGGCTGGCTGTGACAAGGGCTTGAAGTTTGTCAATTCTACGGGCAAGGGGCTACAAAAAGCTACATAAATTGCTACGCAAGCGAAATAAAACCAGAATGATTCAAGCAGCGCGACAAGTGCCGTGACAGCACAGGACGCCAGCACAGCACCGGCTTGCGTTATGGAATAGTGTGCTACTGAGAGTAACACAATAAGAGCGCATGCGCATTATAAGTTTATAATATACGTTGCGCATGCGCACAGCGTTTCATACAAATGCGTCAACGCTGACTGCATTTTTACTACGCTGTGTAGGTGAGCGAATTTTGTGAATGAATTTGTCAGTGTGCGTGCTTAAATCAAATTAAAGCAATATAAATGGGTAGACAAAGCAAGAAAATAATTATGGTTTGAAAGGGAATAGAAAATGAACATATGACGGAAAATCATATGAATTACGAAAGCATGAATGCAATTTTAATTTTGGTGCTTAAATTGTATAATGATTAGTGTTATTTATTAGAGATGTGCTAGCGATTGCATTGGTTTTAACTTGTACGGAAAAAAGCGAGAAATTCATTAAAATACTGTACGACCTTTTCTAAGATTATGTTAGTAAAAAAGAATTGATCAACGAAGTATTTTATGTTTATAGAATATTTAGGTGTCCACAAAATTACTTTTTCAAAGCAAAATAGCAATCACTACTGCAGTCAAACAGTGGTTAAGCAGTTGATTAAATTTAAATTTCGTACGCTGCATTCACAATGGCGAGCAAGGCAAACAGCTGTTCTTTGGCTGAAGCGCAGTCCACTTCACGCTGTTGAGCAGCTCAAACATATCGTTTATAATATCGATACACGTTCTTGCACACAAAGCGCATCACTATTGCTTGTTAAAAGGCGCCAAAAGAAGCGAATTGCACAGTGTGTTTACATATTTTTTGCATGTTTATATATATAGAAATGTTTTAAAATGGAGCAAGCCAATAAAGGAAAAGTCTTGCAAAATACAGGCAAATTTGTTAGTGAAACGCGTGCAGAGGGGTAAGTATTCGGAAATCGCATAACTATAATGTTTGTTTATATTTTTGTTTTTGCAGCGACGATTTTTTTAATGAGGCGGGTTACAGACAGTCGCGTGAAAATGATAAAATTGACTCGAAATATGGGTTTGATCGGGTTAAGGATAGTCTTGAGCGCACAGGCTATTTGATAAATATGCATTCGGTAAGTTTTGCACAAAATTCGAAGCCTTAAACTAAGTTTGCTGTTTTTTATAGACCGAAGTGCTCGATGAAGATCGACGTTTGGTAGCGGCTCTGGATTTGTTTTTCATACAAATGGATGGTACACGTTTTAAGTGCACAGTGGCCTATAAACCATATTTGTTAATACGCCCAGACGACAAAATGCATTTGGAAGTAGCGCGTTTTTTAGGCCGCAAATACTCCGGTCAAATAGACAACCTGGAGCACATAACCAAAGAGGATCTGGATTTGCCCAATCATTTGTCCGGCTTAAAGCAGCAATACCTCAAGCTCACCTTTCTTAATCAAACTGCCATGACGAAGGTGCGCAGGGAGCTTTTGTCCGCTGTGCGACGCAACAAAGAGCGTGAAATGTCCAACACTTACTACATGCAAATGCTGGCCTCATCACTGGCGCAGTCGTCCTCGAGCACGGACGATGGCGCTGGCAAGAAACAACAGGACTATATGGACTGCATAATGGACATACGCGAACATGATGTGCCTTACCATGTGCGCGTATCCATTGATCTGCGCATATTTTGTGGACAGTGGTATAACATACGCTGCCGCAGCGGCGTGGAAATGCCTAACATAACAGCACGTCCAGATATACTCGATCGTCCGGAGCCAGTTGTCTTTGCTTTTGATATAGAAACAACAAAATTGCCACTTAAGTTTCCCGATGCGCAAACAGATCAGATTATGATGATTTCGTATATGATCGATGGTCAAGGTTTTTTGATTACTAATCGCGAAATCATTTCCTCTGATGTAGCTGACTTTGAGTATACTCCGAAGCCAGAATTTGAGGGAAATTTTATAGTATTCAATGAGGAAAATGAAATGCGTCTGATCCAAAAGTTTTTCGATCACATAATGGAAGTGCGTCCACATATAGTGGTCACCTACAATGGTGATTTCTTCGATTGGCCTTTTGTGGAGACGCGTGCGGCAGTTTATGACTTGGATATGAAGCAAGAGATCGGCTTTTCTAAGATGCGCGATGGCAATTATCTTAGTCGTCCCTCCATTCACATGGATTGTTTGTGCTGGGTAAAACGTGATTCTTATCTACCTGTGGGTTCTCAGGGTCTCAAGGCTGTTGCCAAAGCAAAATTGCGTTACGACCCTGTTGAGCTAGATCCTGAAGAGATGTGTCGCATGGCTGTGGAGCAACCGCAAGTTCTGGCCAATTATTCTGTATCCGATGCTGTGGCTACCTATTATCTTTACATGAAGTATGTACATCCTTTCATCTTTGCTTTAAATACCATTATTCCCATGGAACCGGATGAGATATTGCGCAAGGGTTCTGGCACGCTGTGTGAAACTTTGCTTATGGTAGAGGCTTATCATGCCAACATTGTCTATCCCAATAAACAACAAAGCGAATTCAATAAGTTGTCTAATGAAGGTCATGTGCTGGACTCAGAAACCTATGTGGGTGGGCATGTCGAGGCGCTTGAGTCTGGCGTATTCCGTGCTGATATACCCTGTCGTTTTCGGTTGGATCCAAGCATGGTCAAACAGTTGATGGATCAAGTGGATGCTGTGCTCAAGCATGCCATTGAAGTAGAGGAGGGCATACCACTGGACAAGGTAACCAATTTGGAAGAAGTAAAACAGGAAATATCTCAAGGCTTACAAGGTAAGTTTGCTTGTTTAATGCTATTTACCTAATATAAACCTGTCCTACGTTTTTCTAGGCCTTCACGACATACCCAACCGCCTGGAACAGCCCGTCATTTATCATTTGGATGTGGGTGCTATGTACCCAAATATTATACTTACAAATCGCTTGCAGCCCTCAGCAATGGTAAACGATATGGATTGCGCATCTTGTGATTTCAATAAACCTGGCGTGCGTTGCAAGCGTTCTATGGACTGGCTCTGGCGTGGTGAAATGTTGCCCGCCTCACGCAATGAGTTCCAACGCATACAACAGCAATTGGAGACAGAAAAGTTTCCTTCGCTATTTCCAGGCGGACCCACGCGCGCTTTTCACGAGCTATCTAAAGAAGATCAGGCGGCTTATGAGAAGAAGCGTCTTTCAGATTACTGCCGCAAGGCGTATAAGAAAACCAAGATAACTAAGTTGGAAACTCGCAACTCTACCATATGTCAACAGGAGAACAGTTTCTATGTCGATACCGTTCGTGCTTTTCGAGATCGGCGTTACGAATACAAAGGTCTAACCAAAACAGCCAAGGCATCGGTGAATGCAGCGGTGGCATCAGGAGATGCAGCTGAAATAAAGGCAGCCAAAGGGCGTGAGGTGCTGTACGATTCGCTTCAGCTTGCACACAAATGCATCTTAAACTCCTTCTATGGCTATGTAATGCGTCGTGGTGCGCGCTGGCATTCAATGCCCATGGCGGGCATTGTGTGCTTGACAGGTTCCAATATTATAACCAAAGCGCGGGAGATTATAGAGCGTGTGGGCAGACCCTTGGAGCTGGACACGGATGGTATTTGGTGCATATTACCGGGCTCGTTTCCTCAAGAGTTTACCGTGCACACTACGCATGACAAGAAGAAAAAGATTAATATATCCTATCCGAATGCGGTGCTCAATACTATGGTCAAAGATCATTTTACTAATGATCAATATCACGAGCTTCGCAAGAACCCAGATGCGCCTAATGCGCCGCCCACCTATGACATACGCGACGAGAACTCCATATTCTTTGAAGTTGACGGACCCTATTTGGCAATGGTGCTGCCTGCAGCCAAAGAAGAGGGCAAGAAGCTAAAAAAACGTTATGCGGTTTTCAATTTCGATGGTTCCCTGGCTGAGTTGAAAGGTTTTGAGGTAAAACGTCGTGGAGAGCTGCAGCTTATCAAAAATTTCCAAAGCTCAGTGTTTGAGGCTTTTCTAGCTGGCAGCACTTTGGAGGAGTGCTATGCCTCCGTGGCCAAAGTGGCCGACTACTGGCTGGATGTGCTCTACAGTCGCGGCTCCAATTTGCCTGATTCGGAGCTGTTTGAGCTTATCGCCGAAAACAAATCAATGTCCAAGAAGCTGGAGGAGTATGGCGCACAGAAAAGCACTTCTATATCTACAGCCAAAAGATTGGCCGAGTTTCTTGGCGAACAGATGGTCAAAGACGCTGGCTTGGCCTGTAAATATATTATATCCAAAAAGCCAGAAGGCGCGCCTGTTACAGAACGCGCTATACCCTTGGCTATTTTCCAATCTGAGCCCAGTGTAAGACGACATCATTTGCGGCGCTGGTTGAAAGATAACACTATGGGCGATGCGGACATACGAGATGTGCTGGATTGGAACTATTATATTGAACGCTTGGGTGGCACTATACAAAAAATCATAACCATACCTGCCGCTTTGCAGGGCGTTTCCAATCCTGTGCCGCGCGTGCAGCATCCCGACTGGCTGCATAAGAAAATGCTTGAAAAGAATGATGTGCTTAAGCAGCGACGTATTAATGAAATGTTTACCTCACGTCCTAAACCCAAGGCTGTTTTGAGCACGGAGCCCAAAAATATAGAATTAGCTGACATGGAAGATCTAGCAGGTTCAAAGGCTGCCTCAAGCAGCGGACCAAGACCTATGATAACCAAACGCAAGCACAATCAGCTTGATGATGATGAAACAGCAGCAGAGCAAGACACGCCTGCGCCTACGAGCTGGAGGCAGGCTGTGGGACAACCACCCGCCATTGGAACGACACGTCAGACCATTGTGGAGTGGGTGCGTTTCCAGAAACGTAAGTGGGCCTGGCAGCAGGAACAGCGTCAGCGTTATCGCCAGCAGCACAAGCGTAGTAGGAATAATAATACTGATCCACAAACCACTAGCGCTAGGGCCACCACTTCAACTGCTACACTGGGCGGTTTTCTCCGTAGAACGCAACGCACACTTATTGATCAGCAGTGGCAAATTCTACAAATAGTGCCAGTAGATGATCTGGGTCACTTTACTGTGTGGGCCATGATTGGTGATGAACTGCATCGCATTAAACTAACCGTGCCGCGCATATTCTATGTGAATCAGCGCAATGCTGCGCCGCCGGAGGAAGGTCAGCTTTGGCGCAAAGTGAATCGGGTGCTGCCCAGAGCCAGACCCGTCTATAATCTCTATCGATATAGCGTGCCAGAGCAAGTTTTTAGAGACAATTGCCTGGGCATGTTGGCGGATCTGGCTACGCCGGACATAGAAGGCATATATGAGACACAAATGACTTTGGAGTTTCGTGCGTTGATGGATATGGGCTGCATTTGTGCCGTGCAGCGTGAGGAAGCGCGTCGTTTGGCAGCGTTATCCACCAAAGATCTGGAGAGCTTTTCCATAGAGCAGCTGGAACAGCGACCACAAACGAATATTAAATATTTACAAAATGCCAATACAAAGCTGCGCAAGATCTATCTTTATCAGCATAACATACCCACGGCTAAGAAGGAAATTTGGGCATTATATTTGCTGTCCAGCAAGAAGGCTTATATATTCGCCTTGGATACCGTGCGTGCCAATCAAATGCCTAATATGAAGCAATTATATACCGCCGAAAGATTAGCTTTGCTTAAAAATCTGCAGCAGGGTGTCGATGCTGATAAGGTGCCGCCAGAAGACTTTACTTTTGAAGTGTTTATGGAGGTGGATGCCAAGCAAATTTATCGTCATATCCAGCGTGCGCTTACCGCCTATAAACAGGAGCAGCGTGGACCTACCATGCTGTGTCTGCAAACTGCTATAGAGGCGCGCAAGTTAAGTGCTGCCATGCCCATACTGCTGGACTATCCGCAGGCGCAGATTCACATATCCGATGATGCCTCGTTGTTGTCGGGCTTGGACTGGCAGAGACAAGGCAGCAGAGCGCTAGTGCGACATTTTCTCAACATCAATAATGTTGTGGATCTGATGCTGGATCAATGTCGTTACTTCCATGTGCCAATAGGCAATATGCCGCCGGATACGGTGCTCTTTGGCGCAGATCTGTTCTTTGCCCGTTTGCTGCAGAAGCACAACTTTGTACTTTGGTGGTCTGCCAGCACACGTCCAGATTTGGGCGGCCGCGAAGCAGATGACAGTCGTTTGTTGGCTGAGTTTGAGGAGAGCATTTCCGTAGTGCAAAACCGTGCCGGTTTTTACCCAGATGTCTGCGTGGAATTGGCTTTAGACAGTCTAGCCGTAAGCGCTTTGCTCCAGTCTACAAAGATTCAAGAAATGGAAGGCGCTTCCTCGGCCATAACATTTGATGTCATGCCACAGGCTTCGCTGGAGGAAATGATAGGCACTGTGCCGGCCGCTACGCTACCCAGCTATGATGAGACTGCATTGTGTTCCGCTGCTTTTAGGGTTATGCGTTCAATGGTCAATGGCTGGCTGAGAGAGGTCTCCATTAATCAAAACATCTTCTCGGACTTTCAAATTGTGCACTTCTATCGATGGGTGCGTTCCAGCAATGCTCTAATGTACGATCCTGCTTTGAGACGCTCTTTAAATAATCTTATGCGAAAGATGTTCCTGCGAATCATAGCAGAATTCAAGCGTTTGGGCGCCACTATAGTCTATGCAGACTTTAATCGTATAATACTAAGCTCGGGCAAGAAAACTGTGTCGGACGCCCTTGGCTACGTGGACTATGTGGTGCAAAGTCTGCGCAACAAGGAAATGTTTCATTCCATACAACTTTCCTTTGAACAGTGCTGGAATTTTATGTTGTGGTTGGATCAATCGAATTTCTCGGGCATACGCGGGCGTTTGCCCAAGGGCATAGATGAAACCGCCTCCATAGTCTCAGCGAATGCGGCACAACGTTTAATTGAAGTCAACTCCGATGATGAAGCGGACGATGGAGACGCGGAAAATCGTGATCCAGAAATAGTTTCCGTAGCAGACACTGCCGATGATGAAGAACCTGAGCTGGCATTGGAACTTAATTGGACCATAGGCGAACATTTGCCAGAGGAAAATGAGTGCCGCGAGAAGTTCGAAGCGCTGCTGACGCTGTTTATGCAATCCTTGTCAGAGCGTAAAACCACTGGACAGGCTATTAAGGATATTTCCCATTGTGCCTTTGATTTTGTTTTGAAGTTGCATAAAAACTTTGGCAAAGGAAAGGAAAGTCCGGGCTTGGAGCTTATACGCACGCTTGTAAAAGTGCTGAGTGTGGATAAGACTTTGACTGAGGATGTGAATGGCCTGCGCAGGAATATGTTGCGTTTGGTTGGCGTAGGCGAGTTTTCTGATCTGGCCGAATGGAGCGATCCCTGCGACAGTTATATCATAAATGAAGTCATATGCAAGGCCTGCAACCATTGTCGCGATTTGGATCTGTGCAAAGACAAGCAGCGCGCCATGAAGGATGGCATGTAAGTACAAAGAAAAGTAGTGAAATGGTATGAACCTCAAAGTAATATTATATTATTTCTCTCTGCAGACCCGTTTGGCTGTGTGCTCAATGTTATGTGGCCTATGACAATGAGGAGATTGAAATGCGCATGATTGATGTGCTCCAACGTAAAATGATGTCTTATGTGCTACAAGATTTGCGCTGTGCTCGCTGCAATGAAATCAAACGTGAAAATTTAGCCGAATTCTGCACTTGTGCTGGTGATTTTTTGCCGCTTATAAGCGCCAAGGATATTGACAAATTGCTGAGCACATTCCGCAAGGTAGCCGGTTATCATAAGATGCAGTTGCTGCAGCAGACTGTGCAGCAAGTCAGCCGTATGCGTTAAGTTTGCTTTTTATTAAAATTGTTGCCACTGAGGTGCGAATACATTTGTTTTTCCGTTTTTATTTGTTGTTGGTTGGCCGTGGTTTTAAATGTTATCAATTAATTTGTAGTCGGCCGAGCAAACAAAGGTAAATTTAAACGAATTTTAACTACAATAAACGCAATGTTGTTACACTTTAGTTAGCGCCTTGCGAAATGGGATCGATTTTGACTTCTGGGAATTTGAATTCGGGGAATTTAAGCATGTCGGTCTTGCCATCGCTGCCGAATTGCTTGGCGACGCGATCCAATTCGCTCTTCAGTTCACGCTCAATCTCAGGCGTGGCGTCAACCATCTTGCCGCCCCTGCAAATTAATATAGGTAATGCAAAACAGAAATTTTTAAACTTTTAGAATACACTTACGCGCTCTTTTGCTTGTACTCGCGTACCTTGTCCAGGAACAATTTCTGTATGGGATCAGACGCTTTGTTCAGCGCTGGTGCCATGATGGCAATGTTGCGGCGAGCTTCGGTACGCAGCACGCGCACTCCAGTAAGAATTGATTGCGACAGCATCTAGAAAATAATTAATTTTGTTTTAATAAAGTTGAGACAATTTAGCAGTCGCGCTATGTAACCTTAAAAGGTTATGTAATCGGTTTGTTGTTTCTATGATTTAAACAACTGTATATTTATTTATTGATAGCTTGACAGTTTTGACTACTTTAAACGCAATGGCTCCTATTATTTTGGCACACTTTTTTGATTTGAATTACCTTATTTTGTTTAAATATGCACCCGAACAGCGACTGTGGAAAATTCAATTGTCAAATTCGCAATGACACTTCTAGCGATGTGCAACTATCACATGTACACACATCGATTAAAAGGCACGCACGTACATCGATACTTATCTGTCCAAAACCTATCGCATGCAGTCTGTAACATTTATATTCCACGTCAAGCTATTTAAGCCGGAGAAAAATATAAGCATTTAATATAATTTAACTGTTTTTAAACAAATAAATTAATCAAAATGGTTAGTTTGTTACATGAAATTGATACTGAGCATGAGGACATGGTGCACAATGCAGCTTTGGACTTCTATGGACTGTTGTTAGCAACTTGTTCGTCCGATGGCAGCGTCAGAATTTTCCATTCGCGTAAAAATAATAAAGCGCTTGCAGAACTTAAAGGCCATCAGGGACCCGTGTGGCAAGTATCCTGGGCGCATCCTAAATTTGGCAATATCTTGGCTTCCTGTTCCTATGATCGCAAAGTGATTGTATGGAAATCAACAACGCCCAGAGACTGGACCAAACTGTAAGTAAATGCCTGCATTCTGGTTTGTGTGTGTGTGTACGCTTTATCTGTGACATTTTGTAATTGACTTATTTTTATGTGTGCCACATTTCAGCTATGAATACAGCAATCATGATTCCTCTGTGAACTCTGTGGATTTTGCGCCACCAGAATTTGGTTTAGTGCTTGCCTGTGCCAGCTCAGATGGCTCCATATCAGTGTTGACTTGCAACACGGAATATGGTGTATGGGATGCTAAGAAGATACCAAATGCACATACAATAGGTGTAAATGCCATTTCTTGGTGCCCTGCGCAGGCGCCCGATCCTGCGTTTGATCAACGCGCCACCACACGTAGTGCTGCAGTCAAGCGTTTGGTCAGCGGTGGCTGTGATAATCTCGTTAAGATTTGGCGTGAGGAAAACGATCGCTGGGTAGAGGAACAACGTCTCGAAGCACATTCCGATTGGGTGCGTGATGTGGCCTGGGCGCCTTCTATTGGCTTGCCGCGCTCACAAATAGCTACAGCTTCGCAGGATCGCCATGTAATTATATGGAGCAGCAATGCTGATTTGACACAATGGACTTCAAGCGTGTTGCACACATTCGATGATGCTGTTTGGAGCATTTCTTGGTCTACAACTGGCAACATACTAGCTGTTACTGGAGGCGATAATAATGTTTCGTTATGGAAAGAAAACAATGAGGGTCAATGGATACGCATTAACTATGAGTCGGGCACTGCCATACAATCCAAGCAGCCGCATCATCATCTGCAGCAACAACAACAACAATTACAAGCTCAATCCTCGGACTCTGAGCATAGCTCCAATATATCTAATTCAAATATGTCAAACTCGCAGTTGTCAACATAGAGAGCAAGCAGTGAAGCATTACTTTGCATAGTGCTGCCTGTTAACTTACATTATTTTTAAAGATTTATATGAAATTCGCTTTGTGCAAGTTCCCTTTTACCCATTTAAATATTATATATGTATTCTATACAAAATGTAAATGCGTTTTTGGCCATTAACTTATTATAAGTAGAATCAAGAAGATGGTGAGATAAGTTCTATAAGCACAAAATTTCACTTAGACATTGCTAATATATAAGCTAGATTCACCGAATTTGGTAGGTGGACTCATGTTAGGCTCTTAAACATAATGTAGACCTTTCGCCGAATTAATCTTCCATCCCCGCACTAGACATACCTTGATTACGCCCATGTACTGTTGGCACCGTCCCGCCAGTGTGCATCAAATATGTTTCAACGATCGTTGACCGTAATGATTTGTAGTTGGTAATTAATACCTAAAGCCGACTCACAGACGACTTTTGTTGTACTTAATTCAAGTCACAAGCGCCTTAATGCGTAAGTATAACCTCCTTTATGTATTACTTTTTGCATTTTGTGTTTTATTTGCAAATTTACCATAAATTTGCCAAATCTGCACAACGAATTCACATTCCACGGAATGTCGCCCAATTGAAAAGCCATGTAAGCCGTGCAAGTCCTTGTTAGTTAGTTGCTGGTAATTTCTTGTCGTTATAGCTTCGTAAGTAATCCTTCATTCATGAAAACGGAAGTAGCTCAATTTGTGTAAATTCGAGCCACGTGCCGTCATAAAAAAGCAGTACCTACATATATTGTATATTGTATTAGCGTGCTTAAGCTTTAGTTTGAGTCTTGTTTTTAAAAGTTTGTCCAGCTTATCTTATAGCTAATTTCAAGTTGGCGCTTGTATTTTCTTTTATCTAGAAAAGTTTCGGACTTATCGGAAACGTAATTGTTGTACTTCTTGTTGCGAAAAGTTCAAGCTTGTTGAAATAGTTTTGAATGAGTTTAAGTGGCCTTTTGTGCTAGAAATTTTTGGTATTTTTGTAGTTTTTTTTTACATATATGTTTGTAAATATTTTCATAATCCTAGCTGTTAGCTAGCCTATAAGGAAAATGACTCATTCGGCCATAAATTCAAGTTAGTATTGACTTAAGTCATGAATATGTGAGTTACTGCGACAACCTTGCATTTTTTAATGACAAACAAAAGTTGTCGCATGTCAAAGTTGCAGTCGAGTTGTACTTAGTTTTCAATTAAAATTTTAATTAGAAAATGCCAGTCATTGACCAGTGTTAGCAAACAATTGTGTGTTGGTACCGGAGCTACTTTTAGTTTATTATTCAAAGGTTTTTAAAACCAATTGAGTTGGTTGTTGTTTGGAGGGTTTTATAAATCCTTCGTATACATTAACTGGACTTCTATTGATTCATTAGTTGAACTAAAAGAGCATGAAAGTAATGGACCGTTAAAAATGCCAAATTTTTGCTAAAAAACCTGCCTGCATGTGTGAGATTGCTTGTATTGCTCTCTGTTTCTTAGACCGTCTCATTCGTAGGCAAAATCAGGAGAGAGCAAAATAAACGCAACGTCTTGGGAATGGAAGCTATCGGGCAAAGGCATCCACTCTATTATTTTTATGCAACACAAACAACCTCAAAGTAATAGAGTAGAATACTGTACCGTTATTCTTTATATACTCAAGACTACAAGTGTAAGTTAGCTTGTGTTGCTGTCTCTTACAGACCGACGCACTCGTAGGCAAAATTGAGAAAGAGCAAAAAAAGCACATGTTTGCACTTTACTGAAAAGAGTCGCTTTTCAGCAAGTCGACTCAACGTAATGGCCAAGGATACCACTCTATTGCATTTAATGCTCTTTGGAACGGCGCAATTGAAACGCAGCGCTTGGAACTTTGAATGTTGGAATCTCTTTCGCAAACAGAAGTCTTTTTTTTTTGAAAAAGAACTTTGTAGCGAGCCGCCTCATGTCATGCAACATTTAGTAGCAACTGAAAATATAAACTTCGCTTTTGAATCATATTTCCATAAATTGCAGAATATACTGCAATAAGGATCTCAAAAGTTGTTCGGCTTGTTTTGAAGTGCTCCTAATTAATCTATGCCATTCGTTGACCAGTGCTGACAAACACTGCAGACTAATGCATACCGTAATTGCTGCCATGTTGCCCAAAGGATTTCATACACCCTGAGCACTCATTTTGCGTAATTTGAGCAATTCATCAGCTTGGTTAACTTTAATTGTTGTTGAAAATTAAACATTGGGCTCTCAGAGTTACTGCCCCCCAAAAGCAAATGACAAGTTAGCTGTGTGCGGGGTCACGCATTTAACCATATAATCCCTGCTCGCAACGTAACCCCTTGATCAACGAAACCTCACTCAACTGATGGGGCAGTTGATTTAGCGGGTTTAGTAGGTTCAGCACTCACACTAATTGCGGTGTGGTTCACTGGACGCCTCAACTATGTGTGCCTCCTAAGGCTGTGCAATTTTACAAACAAAACCTGTGCTGATGGTGATGTCATGGATTGCGTGCAGCAGAGCCGTCATCAATTTTGCCAGCCCAACGCCCAAGACGACGCTAGGCAATTGAAGCACAGTAACGAACGAAACTTGAAAAAGTTTCGCTTCTGACTAAAAATTGGTCTACCAAACGGTCGTAACCCATAATCAGCGCGGTTTAATCGTGTTTTCTGACCAGTACTCACAACCCACTGCTTGTTGCCATGCATAAGGATGGATCTCAACTGACCGCATTGTTTGGCTTTGTTGCAAAGCTCTTAGCATGCGGCATTGATTTTTTTTTCATCAAGTTTCGTTGGCTTTATTTGGTTTTATGGTCTAGTCCAGCATTTGGTATGGACTTTTACTTTTGTATATGCGTGAATTTGCATAAAAGCGTATATGTATAACACTATTTAAGGGCTTACAGGGTGCCAGCCGTAGTTGAACCTTTATGTAACTGGGTGAAAGGTTAAGTTAACGCCGTCAACCAAAAAGTAGTGGATATTAGCTATGCGCGTGGTAGGCGGTCCTGGTCGGCATACAATTCATTAGTGACGCACATCAACGCACTGGAAGGCAGTAGCGTAATGTTTCTCTGGAACGCATTTTGCAAAAGCTTGCGTTATTAAGTTGACCATTAATGTTGATCCAGCTTGTTAAGTTTATGGCTCAGTAAACCGAGTTTGTTGCAATAAAACCAAACCATTTGTGCATATTATTTGGCTGACTAAAAATATGCAATCTATTGCCGATTGGCGAAATATTGAGTAAAATTGTTTCATTGAAATTGCTTCACACTCGGTTTTTTGTGACCTTTCTCAGTATAACTATTGCAAAGTTAGAGTTAAAAACGCTTTGTTAGGCCAAGTTGTACAACCAAAATCTTGTAAAAAAGGATTTGCTAAAGCTCTCCCAAATCATAAGCGTTATTAGGCTTTCACGAAATGCGACTTGAGACTGCTGAACCAACCCTGACATTCCTTCACAAACATATTGAAAGGGAAAGGAGCCTTAAGCATCTAGAGTCAGCTATTTAAAAAAACCAGAAGCTTAAACTCACCTTCTCGGTACAATACCAAGAGAGAGGGAAGAGAGCATACCTTAAAAATTTTGGAGGTCTCAAGTACGTACAACGTAGTTATTCAGTGTTTATGTACCTCACGCAGCCGGGGAGGCAAACGGAGGGTCATCACTCATGCTTCAAAATCATAAAGCAAAATGGAAAGGATGAGCGTCTTCTAGAGTGTTAGTTTTGTTTGGCGAGAGTCCAACCACCGCGTATCTTTAATCGACGGAAACATATGAATACTTTGTCTATCTTCCATTTACAACCAGAGCCATTTACAACCAGGCAGATTCTCTTTTATTAGCCGCAAAGGCTTCGGTAACTGCGCAATTGGTATACTACCTATGATATTAATAACTTGCGTGTAGGCGGCTAACTGGACACTTTTAGAATAAAGTTCCTTTCCGATGAACTTCGCAACACGCTGTCAGTCATAAAGTTGAAGAGGAAGAGGGAGAACTGCATGAATTGCTCATCATTCTCTTGAGTTGGAGGAGCTTTGCAGGTATACTGAGCTCAGCCAACGCGCTATATACGCTATCCATCAACGCATTATCTAATGCTGCTTTATAATCGACAAGAGGTGGGCATCCATTTGGTATACGTGGCACTTTTCCAGGATTTGACGTAGTAGGAGTATCTGGTCAATGATGCACTTAGCACGCCTAAAGCCAAAAAGTGATAAAGTCCGATTAGTTCTTCCGCGAATGGCTTTAGTCCCTCAAACAACACGCTCAATGGGTCCCTCTATGCGATTGAATGAAGACTGATATGACGTATAACGTGGGATCACCCCTTTTGAGGACAGGGCAGAGGACACCAGGGTTCCAATCATCGGGCTTACTATTATCAAGGCATTTTCTGTAGAAGAGCTGCTACGAGCTCAATGCCGCCAGTCTTGAAGAATTCGGCAGGCACGCCGTCTGCGCCAGCAGCTTCGTTGTTCTCAAGGAACATGCCACTTAAAATGAACTCGAGTATATCCCTGGTTATCTATGCAGTTGTCCCTTTCTAACACGGCTTGCATTATTCCGTTATCTATCGTGGTTTGATTTCAATTGCACTCGCTTGATATTAGGTAACAAAAAGAGGTTATTACCTTTTGAAACGAAAAGAAAATGAATCAATGACAGCAAATGCGACGCTTTGCGGAGTCTCTACAAATGAACATAAATGAGAGTAACATTCGAATCCATTCCATCTCTTGCATTAACTTAAGCAGATCGTGCCGGCAGCACGTTCGCTCATTACTCCAACAGTGTCACTTGCCCTATCTCTAGTCACATAAGTCGCGAGTTACTCGATAAGTTTTTAGCTTCAAAGGTTAAGCTTGGTGCGTTGCCTGCTTAAAATCCTAAATCAGGTTTGGCACAATCCAAAAACTTCATGTCCACTTCGCTGGAACGCTCCGCAGAATGTCCACTAAAACGGACAATCTTACAGGTCCCCAAAAAATTGCCTAGACGATGATGAAGTCCGTGCATAATTTCGCTTGAGTTGTGCACAACTTATAAACATATCGTGCGTTTTTTACATTTTATTTGTTTCATGCTTTTTATTTACTTAACGTTTACAATGTTTCGACAACATGAAATGCAAATACATACATAAGTGCGAGCACCCGCTGCGTATACGTAATGAGGCAGCAAAGTACAGCGACAGTGCTGGCGTACCATATGACGTATACGCAATGTGCTTGAAAATCAAGGTGTGCACAAAGCATTTACAAATGAACTTGAAGTGCATTTGCGAATATAAATGATAAAATTAAAAGCGTCATGGCTGCGGTCAAAGGTTATGTATGTGTTTTGAACCAAAAACAAACCGCAAAATAAAGAAAAACGAAACCCCAAAAAAACGGCACGTCAATAAAGTGACCAAGAGACAAGGCTACGCGGCAATTGAAGGTGCAAGTTGGCATGCAACTTTCGGTAGCCAAAACAAATATACGAAGACTCAGTATACATACACGTAGTATTTGTACCCAAAATGGGGTCTTTTGCATGTCGATGGCTGGTTCTCCATGGAACGCGCGCACGAACGAACGTGCATGTAGCAGCACATTAAGGAACGTCTTTTAGTACTGCCGGACCAGCCGCAATTAGATTTAGTCGCAATGTAAAATTAAAGAACTTAAATTGGCATTTACTCAAAACCTAATGTGCCTGGGTTGGGTTCCGGCTATTGAGTGTGTGTGCTTAATAATACCCACCATGATGACCTCTTGACATGAGCACGATTTGCTGCTGATTTCGTGAGTAAATTATATATTGTTGATTTAGTTTTGCGCCAACTTTACCGTCATCTTTATGACTCCGAATTCCGCTACTGCGGCATTAATTAATCAACACGGCAAAACAAAGAAATTTTCAAAAAAAAAAAAAATAAAATACAAAAATTGTGAAGTACTATTAATCGCATTTATACAAAATAATCTTTAATTACTCTTTGGGCGTTGCTCGGCTCACTGCAGCCGCAATATTTTTTGACGTATTTTCTTTTTAGGCTTTCGTGCGATTTCCATATAATTTTCCACGAAGACCATTTATCATGCATTTAATTCAATTGCGTCAAGAAATATACCAAAATACTATTTTATATGAAAAATTATGCCCTAGCTGGCAATTAAGTATGCCATGCAAGAATTATAGTTTTCACATTTAGATTTGCCAAAAACTGTGTTTGCACATTGGTGCAAAATGTATGTAAAATGCAATTACAATATAAGATGGGGTGTGCCCAAAAGTGGCAAAAATCTTCTTACGAATTCGAATAGAAATCTTCTTTCGATATACGAGCGCGGTTCAGTCAGTGACACTTCTTCTTTCAACTATCATCTCGAAATAGAGTACTGAGAAATTTACCTTATTAAGTATCTGTTTGAAAGCCATTGAAAGTAGCGAATCAAATGCATTTTTACGTCAGCTAGCGCCATCTAGCGTGCGCATATGATGCCACCACGCGAAAACAACAACAACAGCCTTCCAATAACATGCATTCTCTTCTTTTCGCTCTCACTGCTAACATAGCACACAAAATTATAGGTCCAACCTTCTTGCAATTCTGTGTGTTTGTTGCTGTCAAGGAACTGAGTCAAACATTGGCTTAATATAGCTGAGTAAAAAGGACAATGTTCAATATTGTCCTGTTTAGATGAACTTCTGCCTCTATCACAAAGTTAAAGAAGTTTAAAAAAATGGCATCACTGTGTCTAAAGCCTATTGGTATCAAAGCTTTCAGCGGAGTTCTTTCCTACTTTGACGAAGCTTTGTGTGTTGCACATCGCAATTCTGCAAAGTCTTACCAATTTTGCAAGGATACCAAACTCACAGAATGTTGCTCATACTCGGTTCCTCAACGGGCTTTTAAATACTGCTTTATAATCGACAAAAAGTTGTTGTCTCAACTAGCCATATTCTGCAAAAGAGCTGGTGCATGCATACTGCCGACTCATTGCCGCCAGTCTTGAAGACCTCTGCAGGAAGACCGTCTGCGCCAGCAGCTTTGTTTTTCATGAGCCGCTAAATTGCCACACGGTGGTATATCCACACCGTCTTCTGTGATTGGGGATGAGGTGAAAAGAAACCTTCCCTTAGTGCACCCTGTGACTACCACTACCAGGTCTCCCTTTGCATCTCTACAGGAAGACGAGCCAATACTGAATACTTGAACCATACCAACTGATTGCTGCCAGTCTTGAACAACTCTGCAGGCAGTTCATCTGCGCCAAGGCAAGGCGATGCCCTCCCCTGCAACCTCTTCATAGGTCTACCTTGGCACCACCTTCACAATTACGAATTATGTCAGCATGGAGATCAGGTGAAGAATCACTCTTGCCAATATATGTTACTTTGGTCTCAGTAGAAATAAGTAGTAGAGACCAAGGAATAGCTTTTACAATGTATGAGCGGCCTGCCAGCACAGAGAGAAAGAGACGCAATTCTATTGACTTTTGCAACAGAATGAAAAATAGTGCCTTAAAAATGAGTGTACGTTGGTAGACGGCTCATACCTTGTAATGGTATATCCGATTTCTCTGCTTTCAATAGGGTGCTTTGTTTATCCGAGTCTCAGCTTTAGCTAGTCGGCAGTTTCTTTTGATCCTTATATTTTTTGAGCCAATATTGGCTCCAAATGATGAATTTTAAGCATAACCAAAATTAACTTTATCTATTATATATAGAGAATATCGCTTATATGACGTATCGTTTATATGAAAATATTGCTTATATATAAAAAAAAAAAAAATTCTTTGAAACCATTTTGTTTGCAATTTTCATACAAAAATAGTCGTTTATATAAAAATCGCTTATTAGCAATTGTTGCATATATAGAAGCGATTGGCTGTTCCATCGATAAATTTTTATAAATAATATGATCGGTTACATGCAAACTTTCCAGCACAGTTTAATTATTGGAAATATGCAACAATACTTTTTATTTAATCGATTGTAAATGTTTGCTTTGTTTGCTAAACCAATAAAAAATAAAATATTTTGCATTAGTCCGATTGTCGCTGGTATAAAATTATCGCTTATACGCAACAAAAGCTTTGCATTTTCGCTAGCGTTGATGATCGCTTATTTGAAATATTTTGCAAATATCCGATTATTGCGTCTATTAAATAATCGTTTAAACGCAATAACAGAGCTTCTTTTTCGCTATTGCATATAAGCGATATCTACTGTAAATAGGCTAAGGAAATATTTGTGCACCCTCTTTCGGCTACTATATGAGAAGAAGTATGAGTGAAACTTATATGATTATCACAAAAAGGTTTATTTTGGTGGACAAAAAAGCGTAAAACTAAAAAAATTATACAAAATCTCAAAGCCTTCTTATTTGTTCCCAAAACTGTACAGGGGAACCGGAAGGGATAGGGGAAGATGAGGAGTAATAGGAATACGATTTACCTACAGAGGTGCAACAAGGTTGTGAGAAAAGCGAGAAGCTCTTATAGCTCTTGAAATGATAGTGAAGTTAGAGGTAGCGGAGAGGTAAAGGATGGGGTAAGCAAAAAAAAAAGATAGTGGGGAATCCAAAATTTTGATTGCTTGACATTATAGATCTTGAAATAAGGATCGTTTTTACCAAAAAATCGTTGAAAATCGTTTTATTTTGGTGGACAAAAAATCGTTAAACTACAAAAATGATACAAATTGTCAAAGCCTACTATTATTAGGGAAGAGAAATAGGAAGAAAAATATGATCTATCTAGAGATGGGCAAGGGGGTCGGGTGAAGCGAGAAGCGGGCGGGTTGTTACATCTTATAGCTCTTGAAATGAGGATGATTAAGAAGAAGAGAAGAAGGAAGAGGATGAGAAAGAGGAAAAATAAGAGGAATATAAGTGGGGCACGGAAATTGAATAAGCTAAGAAAAGGCAAGAACAAATAAGTCTTATAAGAGAGATCCATTGATTTGTGCTAAAAATGAAGCCAGCAGATGCTTAAACTGACTTCTTAATATTAACAAAATTCTCTACAAATCAGGACTTTTACCAGCTGAACCAGTGTGACAAAGCCAAGCAGAGCAATGGTTCCCATTTCTGCAAAATACCATATTTTGAGAATAATTATGCATCTAGTTTTATCGTGTATATATTTAATCTGCTTATGTATTTCATGCGGTGCGTGCTTATGGCTTAATTTGGGTTAGAGAATTTTAAATACATTTTGTATATGCTAATAGTTTCCCCGCCACAACGATTAAAGCCCAACGTTTCGCTTCCTCAAATGGCGTTACATTTATAGCCAGATTTACTTCCCAGATATCATTAAGTTGTTCATTTTTCAACGAAAAATAACCCAAAAATGTAGAGAAAGCTACTTGTGCTAAATGTATCGTATAGTATAGTCTCAAGGCAGTAACTCACTTATGTTTCGTGTACTCGGAATTGACTGACCTCAAAGTGTCGAAGCGAAAGTGTAAATTATTGGAGCCGAAATGTGGGCAAAGCGTTGTTTTTCTGGGGCAACGGAAGCTATCAAACAGCAGTTCAGGATAATCTAAATATTTGAAACTGACTCACTCGTAATACTGCAACGCTTCAAAACGCAGCAGCTTTTGGTCAAGTGGGTTACTTAGGCAGGTTTCGGGCGTGTTTTTAAACCTTTTTGAATTTTCGGAGTAAGCGCGCCAGTTTCTTTCAAAAAAGCAACAAGCGTCAAAAATTGCGGCAAGTGAATTATAATTAGGGTCAGGCAACTATGCAACATGAAGTACCCCTAAAAACATCCGAAATATAAGCAAAGAATAATAGCCAAAATAACTATTTGGCTCTGTTATGTTCTAGTTGTTGTTGTTGTTGTGTGCGTGCTAATGCCACGCTTTATAGCCATAGAGCCAGCCTATATGTATGAGTTCCAGCCCCAAAAACTAGGCTATGCAATGGCTCTAATGCCTTCGTCATTATTATTATGCCCCATCTCCCCCCAGAAGTGCCAGGAGTAGTTGGTGTAAGTTTAACACGAGGACGAGACGAGGTCGTTCGGGCTGAAAGCCAACAACAACAAAAGATGAATTGAGCTTAACTTAACGCACCGAAGTTTGAACACTCTGTAGGAAAAATTATACACATACAACGGAATTTAAAAGCAAGTAATGCATACTTCTAATACAAAGTTTATTATTTAAGAACTACCTACGGCTGCCAGCAATCCGTCATTACCTGTTGATTTTTGTCTTAAAACTAACCACCTTGGTAATGCGGAACTTAGTTTCATTCCCAAACTTTTTGAACTTGAATTGAAATATTCAATACACTCACTAATGTGGCTTCTTTAAGGGAGATCAATGAACACGAATATTCTGGAAATTTCGGCTAATATCATTGGTGGCTTTTCATCTGGCCGCCAAATTGACGTTATTTACGTATTTATAGTAAATCGTTCCATTGGGTAAAGCATGACTGCTAAATTTAGATATGATTGAATTTCCGAACCCTTTAGTACACTGGATCATGTCGTACTTGGAGAGTAGAACTTAACAGGATTCTTTTAATGGTTCATTATCTAATGTGATTAATGTAACTTTTGGAGTTTCTCAGGTTATTCACCTCGGTGCAATCCTATTTAACATATTTATTAACGACTTGCATACTAATTGATCTGCTGATTCTCAAAGAAAACTTTTTAGGAATATCATTTCTCGCAAAGTTTATTGCTGGTGGCGTTCACTCGCCATTTCTTCTCGAGCGGATAAATTTCAACATTCCAAGTCGTCGCACTCGACATTTTGAGCACCTTCGACATAGGCGGTAGAGTCCTACGTGAGGAATATAACGCTGCTTCACGATCTTTACAATTCTAGAAATAAGATCTGTATTTTTTGTTTTTATATATAGTCGTCATAAATATATAAATAAAACGAGTACAGTAGAACCTTAAGTTAATGGATCTTTATTGACAAAGAATTAATGTGCGACATTGACTTGTTTTGGAAGCTAACTTTTCCGTGCTTTTAACTGGCTGAGTGGCTATTGGATCGGACATTGTCCGGTACATAAAATATATAAATCATAAATTATTACACGCATATGTTATATTTCTAGTGTAAACGATAAAAAATAGACGGACATGGGAATTCAAATCCTATTCAGGTTCTTACATTTCTCCATATTTCAATATCTTCATATATATGTATAAGCCGGGGCCGTCGAGCGAAAATCTGAGCCCGGGGAAAGTAACCAATAGCACCCCGCACTGATGAATGTTTAACTTAACCCGGAATTCAAAATTTTTTGAATTTTCCCCAGGGAGGGAAAACACATCCAACTCATCCCCCCTATGGACAGCCCTAAAAAGAGCAACACATATTTCATCTTGATTTCAGCCAACCTCGGTGCAGTTTCTCTAAAGTAGAAAGATTAGGAATTTCAATAAAATGCAGAAAAAGACTTTGTTGACGACATTGCTGTAGTCACTTTTGCTATGGTGTCGGGAGCAACAGCAGTACAGTGATCAGTCCAGTCTCTGACTGGCTAGGAGTCCGCACTGCAAATAGCGTCACTGAAGACGGAGGCAGTTCTCTTTAACATCAGGAAAAAAGTTGAGCCTGCAACACTCCGAGTGGAATGTAGCGATGTAATGCTTGCAACTCATTCTTCCCGCTCTATGGTGTTGAAGCATGGGTGATGACGCATCTGGTGAAAATGACCTTGAAGTGATTGAGCGGAAAGTACTCTGTAAGTTCTTTGTCCCTCTACGCGTTGGCAACGAGTACCGATGCTACTGCGAGAAAGTTCTTCAATGCGGTTGTTGGAGTTAGGTGATGAAGATATAGTCCATGTCTCTGCTGGAAGGACCACGCACAATCGCTTACATTCGGCCGTAATTCGGCAAAAGGTTATTTTGGCCAGTTCAGACGAAGATAAGTTACTAATGTTTGGTTTAAAACCGTAGATTGTGTTTCGTAAACCAATCGTTGTGTATGCGTATTAAACAATTTATTGCAGGGTGCAGTAACACCATGGAAAACAACAACAACAACAACTTTCCATAAACATTATTTTCGCTCTTACTGGTAACAGAAGCAGACTGCTAACAGAGCATACACAAACGTTACACCATCCGACCGTAATGGTCATTGCCCTGTAACTTGCAATGGAATCAAGTTAGACCAAAACCGTATGGGAGACATTGATTTGATATTAAATGTTTCCTTCAATTCAAGTTACAATTTATCTCGATCGGTAGTAATGTTGCCGGATAATACGAGATTTTCTGACTTCGCAGCTCTTGAAATCTCGAATTATTTTAAATAACGATAATTCGAAAACGGTGCTAGAAAATTAAAAATGGTTTCAGGATTCGGAATCAGTGACCCAAAATGTACCGGAAAAGGTGTGTTTTAGCCATAGGTCTTTAATTGAGGCCAAATTTGTTGCATTGTGTTACACGCCCGTGCAACATTAGGAAAAGTCTGATTTCCATGCGAAGTATCATTTTTTTTAAACCAACTCTCTGCAAGCGTTACAAACACTTTAACAAACTGGTTATGCCTTAAGGAAAGAGTATAAACATAGCAAAATGCACGAAGGTAACAAACTAAAAAACATCAACACAAACATAGAAATACGAAAAAAATCCATCTTCGTTAAGGAAAGTCACACGAACTACATATAACTGTTGTTGGTCCTATACCGAAATGCGTTGCCATATACAAATTACATTCAAAATCTGCCTTTGCCATCTTCCTTTGCCGCTTACACTGGAGATTTTTGCGCCTTTTTCTAGTATAGCTGCCCACCTGCCTGCACACATTAATTTCTTTGTTGTTCTTGTTGTTGTAGGCGAAGGCTCCCAATAGAAGGGTTTTGGGGTGGGCTGTTTGGGGGCTACTGCTAGTGGCAGTGACTTGGCGCCAAGCGTGCGCGAGCGCTAAGTAGCTCTGCCTCTAGCTGAAACTCAGACCAAAACTTAAGCTCTATGTGCGCCAAGAAATTCTTCACTTGCATTTCGAACGCGCAGGCGAACGGTTCGTTCAAATTTTTGGAAAAAAATAAGCGAAAACTGGAAAACATAAAATATAAAGCCCATAAAAGTTATACAAATATTTTGAGTTTAAACTGTTCAAACAAAGCAATTTCCATAAAACCATTAAAGATTCATAAAAATATATTCGAAATTAAAAGTGACTCTAAATCACCTTGAGTTTTTATTGGTTTTCGTGTGCATGTGTTGTTGTTGCTGTACTTTCAGTCTTCAAACGGAAACAGTTTAGTTGTTAAAATTTACATAAAATAGAGTTCAACTCTACGTGAATTTTGAGTTACTAACAGTGCGTGAGCATATTTTTTGCCAGTGCAGAGATACAAAACATTGATTATTCGAATATCAGAGTAAACACTACTTTATATAACCGAATTACGGGTTTTCGATTACTTGAAGCACAAATCGAACTAAGTTTCGTCTAAGTAAAAATGCAGCCCTTGAGACGTTTCACACAATGCGGCAGCTTGACCATGCTCTTTGGGGTCTTCATCATCATGTTTGGCGTCAGCTCCACGGCATTGACCACATTTGGCAAAACCAATAGCCAGCAAACGCCGCCAGTACAAATAGGTGAGTAGAAAAGTGGGCGAAATGTGAAATTAGTAGAATATATAAGGAAGAAATTCATTTAAGCACTGCGCAATTTTAATATTAACACTAACCATAACTGTGTATTTACGCAAGGAACGGCGAAATAGGCAAGAAATCGAAAATTTCCGAATAGTTCTCACAAATAATTTCTATAACTTTGAAATTTGCCGCTAAAATAGGTGCTGATTTTGGGAAAACAGCGTTCTATGATCTCCGTAATTTTAACGAAACATCATTTTTGTTTTGGTCTTCAGGTCAGGTTTTCTAAGTTTTAAAGTTCATTAAAAAATTTTGGGGAACAAAAGTTTTTCGCCTTTTCTTGTTATAATAAGCAAAAGAGCATGACACAGAAATTTTTGTAAATGCATCCGTAACGTATATTTTCGGGCCATAACAATCCGATAACGGGCTATGGCCCGGTCACTACTTCAGGCTTTTCTGCTTCTCGCATTGCTTCTCTACTCAGGCCTACTCACTCTCCCTGAAGCCCTTCGGTCCACGCACAACATAATCGCACCAGCGAAGTTGCTCGTCGTAGAGCTCGTTCCATCAAATACGGTAGTCATTGCCAACGAGTAAGGTCCAAAGATCTTACTGAGTACTTTTAACTCAGACACTACACTACAGACTGCGTCTTCACAAACACATTGATTTAGCACTGTATAGTTAAACGGGGTTTCGTCTGATCTCTACGACTCATTTGCCTGCTTAGACCAAAGTAACATATATTGGCAAGAATGACTCTCCGCTTGATATCCATGCTGACATCGTTCTTCATTGTCACGGTGGTGTCAAGGTAGACGAAATCCTTAACAACATCAAAAATATACTTTTCAACATCAATCTGAGAGTCCCAGCGGCGCCTTTCTACTCGAAAAAGCATATACTTCGTCTTGCTCTCATTTACCACCAGACCCACCCTGGCACATTCTCTTTCAATAGCCCCAAAGATTGAAGAGGTCCCAAGAGGGGGCATCGCCCTGTCTAAAGTCGCGCTTGATATCAAATGGCTCGGAGAAGCTCTTTCCTACCTTGACAGAGCTGCGTGTCTTGCTCAACGTAATTAGTCGCACTAACTTTGCAGTGATTCCAAACTCAGAAAGAGCGGCATATCTCTCAATGGGCTATCAAATGCTGCTTTATAGCCGACAAAGATATGGTGGGTGCTGACTTGGTGTGCGTGGGTCCAATATTTGGCGTAGTATGAATACCCGGTCAATCGTGGACTAACCAGGCCTAAAACCACACTGATAAGGTCCGATCAGTTCTTTCGAAAATGGCTTTAGTCTTTCACACAATACGCTTTATAAGCAAAAAAAAGAAGACTGATACCACGGTAGTTAGCGCACATCGTGGGGTCACCCTTCTTGAGGACAGGGCAGAGGACACCAAACTTCCAATCATCGGGCATGCTCTCATTTAGCCACATTCTGCAAAAGAGCTGGTGCATGCACTTTACCAACTCATTGTTTCCAGTCTTGAACCACTGAGCAGGATTGCGACCATGACTTCGACAGGTGGCGGTATATCCACGCCGTCATCTATGATTGTGCACGTCGGGGAGTTAACTCCGGGTGCGGCATTATCCTCAACATGGCCCGATAGTTAGCCAGAGAAATGTTCCCTCGACAACCTCAGTGCACCCACCACCAGATTTCCTGCACATCTCGATCTTCTCTCGCTCCCGCTTTTCCTGCAGGGTCCTTCTATAGGCGGCGTTCTTCATTGCAGTGGCTTCATGACAACTATGTTAACAATCGATCACTATGACATACAAAAGTCGTTGCTATCGGCTAGCAACTGTTGTGAAATTTTTAGTGGGAGCAGGGTATTAGGGTGCTTACAATTACTTCCCAAAAAGAAGCAATTAATCTTAGCTCGAAGCACAGTCTTGGTTCAGAATTACACTCGAATCGACTTTTAAAGTTGCTCTCAGTACATACTATACATGCAGTACATACGATATTTGAACCCCTGAACTAAATCTGACATGATTTCTATCTTAAATGGAGCATTCTCATTCATATCTTTGGCATTAAGTGAACCCGTTCCAAAAGTACATTTGATACGCAGTTGCTGGAGTTCCTCATGGATCTGTTTGGGCATTGTACAAGTCCAAGTCCTTTAAACCGTGAACATCTAGAAGCAACCGAGTTAGACTTCTAAGAATCTATACAAAAGAAATACGTCTATCTGAAACTGCTGATTTTCAAAGACTAAAAGAGCTAGAGCATGAAATCTGGCCAGGAGCTGCGTCCTATGCTCTAATTATTTAATTGTACTTACTTTTCTGATACTGATCATTTTTCCCAATAGCCTTAAGTAGTTAACAACAAAATTAATTGAGAAATTTACTTTCGATCGAAATTTTCTCCCCTAGGCAGTTTTGGGCTTTGAACTTTGTGATTGTTCATGAATGAAAATGTTACAGTTACCTAAACCGTCTTAAAATAGAAAGTGGTAAAGTATAAATAGAAACCTCTTTTTGGCTGCATCCTTAAATCTCCTGCAAAATATTTTCAATATTTAAGCCCAAAACTCTTAGCGTGGAGAGTTAATAGGGGTCCAGGGTGTAGTATAGTCTCGATGTTCCGACTTAAGTCGAACCACTTTTTGAAACTTTATACTACGAGTGTGATGCATAAATTTATTGCGTTCTATAAGTAGTAAACCGGTTCGGGTAAGGCACTGACTCGATGCACCAGAACTGATCTGAATACTCATTAGCTGAGTCTTCATAGGACGTAATTGTCGACAACGTTTATTCATTTTAAATTGTTCTAGAATGCAAATGATATAAGAAAACAGTTAATCTAGTTAATGGTTATGTGATTTATACTTAATTCAAATGTTTTGTGTATAAATTGTGCTAAGACTGATTACATGAGGGCGGTGACATCCAAAACGAATGTCAAGACTTCAAATCGAAACTTAATATCAAGCCAAAGCGTACTACACACACACGCGCAAGGCAAGGGTTCCAGGCAGTACCTATATTTAGTAAATGTATCTAGGAGATACTACGAAGCAAAGCATAAATCAAAAATTGATCAAACAAGTCAGTCAAATGTAATGACAACAAAGCTAATGTGAAAGGCAAACGGTGAAAGGAAATTATCGGAAAAAATCAGGGAAAATCACATAGACAATGTTTGGCGTGTGTGGGAGTTTGTTTTTTGTTGTGCTGACTGTTTACCTAGCGTTTTTACGCCTTTAGCATGGGCGATTTACTAAGAATAAGTTGAGCAGTAGTTAATTAGCGTCATATTGACAGATAATTAGTGCAATTTAATAGCATAAATAATCACATACTACGCATAGAACTATGTTTAGGTAATAGCTTAACAACAGAAACACGTGCATAATCAACTTGACTAATAAGTTTACCCTTTTTTGTTTGATTTGCAGTCAAGGGTCGTGATTGCACAACCCATGATGACTGCGCCGCGATAGACCGCACCAGCTGTGTCAAGGATCCAAACGATTACAAAATGCGTTGCCTGTGTGGAGATGATACGGCGCCTACCAACGGATTGTGCCTAGATGTGCTTAAAGGTGGGTAGCAAGCAAGTGACACACAACATGTCATCCTGTAGACAACTCAAGAGTTACCCCTTACCAGAATACCTTGCGTATAAGTAGTACAACTACACACACAAAAATCTGCAGCTAAGTTAACAAAAAATGTTGGTTAGAAAGGCGCAAACTATAAAATCTGCAAACAAACCGAATTTCACTTAAAACATGGCGTAAAGAGCATTTTTGCCAGCGTTATTCTAAACGAAAACACACAAAAATGGTAATATTTACTGTATTACTGTATCTATTGTAACATTGAGTGTAGTTTACAGTAATTCCATATTGTTCTGTTGTGCGTTGTCAAATTTTGTGTGGTAGGACAGAGTGAAGCCACCTGATCCCTGTCTCTAGCTTAACCAAGTTGACGCTCAACATGCAAGGGGTTAGTTGCTCTAATGACCACGCTGTTTTGGGTTGTGCGTAGGGATTGGCACCCATAAAATTCCTCTCCCAGTAAAAGATATTATGAGGCGACTGGAATAGTGACCGACATCAGGCCATAACCCAAGCCTGAAAAGAAGAAAAAGTACATACTTACTGCTTACATTGTACAGTTACTGTAGTGCAAAGCAACTAGCTATCTTTACTGTGAACATAGTACTTTTACTGTTGTTCACAGTATCTAGCTATTCTAAGTGTGAAAAGAGAAAATAGCCTTTCTTACTGTCCCTAAAATGCAGTTTAGAGTAAATAGTTATAGTTTATACATATATTTTTTATTAAGTACGTATTCTAACTGTGAAATACAATGCGTTTACTGCAGCTTTCAGTAGCAAACTACTACTAACTATGTACACTGAACTGTAGTTTATTGTGACTAGCTATTATGAGTTTGTGTGCTGTAAAATTTACTGTGTAAAGTAACTAGCTATCTTTACTGTGAGCACCGTATTTTTCAGTCTCTAGCTATTCTTAGTCTGAAAAGAGTAAGTAGCCATACTTACAGTACCTGAAATGTAGTTTGGAATAAGTAGGTGTTCCAACTGTGAAGTACAATGCGTTTACTGCAGCCTTCAGTAGCTAGCTACCACTAACTATGTACACTGTACTGTAGTTAATTGTACTTCCAGTAATAAAAAAATAATGTAAAATTTACTGTAAAGTAACTAGCTATTTTTACTCTGAACACCGTACGTAGTTTTTGTTACTAGTTTCTTAGTGTGAAAAGAGTAAGTAGTTATTGTTACTGTACCTAAACTGTAGTTTAGAGTAACTAGTTATACTAACTGTAACCATAGTGCTTTTACTGAAGTTTACAGTAGCTAGCTACTACTCACTATGTACAGTAACCTGTAGTTTGTTGTAACAGCGTACAGTTACTGTAGTTTGCAGTAAAAAAGAAAGGAGTACATTTACCAATATACTGAAACGTGGAACAACAAAATAATGTAAAAATGGTTACAATTTTTGTTTTACTGTCAACAAAGTCGATCAAGAAGCAACAAAATACATTAAGAAATATGTCGTTACCTTTTTTTTACTGTGAACGCAGTAAAAACTAGTTGGAAATATAACGTGAGAGCTACAATTTCTGTGGTAAATTAAGTATTATAGCGATTTCGTTTTGCAACTAACGAAATAAATGCACCCAAAAAGACTGTGTGTGGAGCTGTAAATTGCAACAACAAAATGAAGAAATTAGTACATTAGGGTTACAATTTCTATGGTAAATTGAACTGTTATCAAACAATAACAGAATACATAAAACTTAAATTCTACTCTAAAGTTTTTGTTTGCGTTTCTTGACTTAAAGGACGAAATTTTTTCGGGTGTATCCACTAGTTGGAACTCATCAGCTATGCCTGCGCACAACGGTTAATTGTTAGACATACATATTATTTATTATTTAAGCAGATTTTCCCTTGTTTTTCTTAGCTTTATTTGCCAGCTGCTCAAGTGTGCCACACGGACGCATTCCTGTGTGTATGTCAGTGTGTGAGAGTGAGGACTAAGGTGCAATTTTAAGGCGTCTAAATGAGAATTAAACAAAGCATCCACACAGTACTACACACTCTCTCTCGGACTAAGCACATGTTTATTTATTTACTTAGTTTTTCCGAGCACTTTTCACACGCCATTGTGTTTGGTTTTTAATTTTTTTTTCTGTAAAGAGTTAGTGCTTTGTGTGCAGCACATCTATTTTTGGTGTCTATGACAGTCAAGCTTGAAGGCCATTCCCAGCCTGACAACTACAGTGCAACCCTTTAACGAAATTTCTAGATAAAATTTTGGTTGTAAGAAAACTTTGTAATTGACTACATTTTATAGAGCATCGAATTCGTTGTTTTGCAGGTTTTCTTTTAAAGTGTAATGTAATGCAGACACTAAATAAAAACGTAAAAATGGAAACAGCAATTACCGTTATCGAGTTACGGGCTGATGTAAATGGTTTCTTTCATTGGAAAGACCCTTTTAAGGCCTGGGGTGGCTCTATTGGTTTTAAAAGAACCCAGTCTCATTGCTTTGACCTACTGAGGTGGTAGTCTCTAGCCCGCTCGCCACACGGGGGGTATATACTATATCGTGAATGAAATTAGTGAATTCATTTACCTATTTTCTGAATGGGATTTTGTCGATTATGATCATGATCTGCATGAAGAAGACGGCAAGCCTATCTGAAAAAGAGCAGTTGTCAGCAAGTGAATGATTTTGTGACGATAACTCAGAGCTCATTCCTGAACAACCCGTCATCTGGTTACGGCCTGATATGGAGCACTTCTCTAGGCGCCATGCACAGCCGAATTGAAGAACTTTTCACGCAGGAGCTTCCTAATTCATACGCAAGACATGACCAAGCCAGATGCCAACTATGTCAATGTAATTTTAGAGATCATAGTATTCATAATTCCATCGAAATTGAAAGTCAGTCCCAACGCGTACAAACTACTTTTCGCTCAAACTTTCTAAGGGCTTCTTCATTAGACTGTGTCAGCAAGCAAAAGGGAAAGCATGAGCATCTTAAAGTGTTAGTTTCGTCTAGCGAGGGTATTTTTTTTAATTGCCTACTGAGTCCAAAGTAACAACCAAGTGATTCTCTGCTTTATTTCCATTCTGGCTGCGGTCTTCGTTGTGACGATGGTTCCAAGGTAGACAAAATCCTTGACAACTTACTTACTTACTTAACGGGCCATGACAACCCGTTACCGGGTTACGGTCTGATGTAAAACTCCCCTCCAGGCGTCTCTGCTTTGCCCGAGCCTTTTCCAATTGGTGATATCAAAGGTAACTAGTGTACTCTCTACCTCTCTACCGCTTGATCGCCATGCTGACATCGTTCTTCATTGTGACGGTGGTGTCAAGGTAGACGAAATCTTAGACAACATCTTAAGTATATATATGAGAGTCCAACCGTGGCGACTCTCTATTCGAATAAAACGTATAAATTGCTCTTATTTAGAAGCAAATCCATCGTGGCAGATTTTCTTTTAAAGGCTCCTATAACTGCTCGCTTAGTACGGCCAATGATGTCAGTACCTCTACGATGACATTGACATAGCCAAATGTTCTACGCATGGATGAAGAATCTCCAGCGAGAAAACTCTTCCATGCGACGAACTAGCTGTCTATATTTGCGTTGGAAAAAGAGAGCTAGAAAGCATATTAACGACCTCTACATCAAGCCGTAACTCAGAAACAGTTAAATCGCCTGGAGGTGTGCTCTACATCAGAGCATATCTCGGTAACAGGTTACTATGGCCAGTTAAGAAGAAGATTGGTAAAGGCGAGCGCAATGCAGGGGCGACTGGAGTAGTGCTCTATATCAGGGCATAGCCCGGTAACAGGAGCTTATGGCCAGTTAAGAAGAAGATTGGAAAAGGGCGCCTGGAGGAGTGCTCTATATCAGGACATAACCCGGTAACGGGTGCTTATGGCCGGTTAAGTACGTCAACGTCTCTGCTGCAAGCAGTAAGCAACCTTGAATTGCAGTAGTGTTGCTAAATTTTTAGCCTCCAGTGCTCCTAAAATAGTATTTAAGCGTTTTTATGGTATCATTTTGGTTTCTGCATAGAAAAGCTTTGAAATTCACTAAATAAACTGAATTAGTTTTCATTTGAATAAAAATAAATTTGCACTTATCTTAGCATTTTAGTTTCGTTATTTTGGTTTAACCCTTAAGTGCAGCGTTTAGTCCGTCTGTTTGGGTTTGTGTAGTTTTTTTTTTATTGGAGTCATTTTACTGTTATACTTTTAGTAGTTGGTAATGCCAAATTTATGTGCCTATAACGTGACAACAGCAAAGAGTTAGCGGTGCCAATTTGCGACATGCACAACAAATTGCAAATAACAAGAAATATATACTATAGTATCCGAGTTCTAGATACGATATAACTTTTATGATGTCTTTTGCAGGTCTGCGTCATAAGTGCACCAGTAACAATGATTGCGAGGATGGCATGGTCTGCCAATTTGAGAATACCAATCGTACCATCGGCGTGGCTAAGTTCATGTCAAGCAAAACTAAATTGTGTCTCTGTGACAACGATAATGGATATGTTGAGGACTTGCTGCACGACATTTGTAGTGGCGGTAAGCAGTGTCAGTTAGTTCCACATAAAGTCATGTATCTAAAGTTTTGCTTTACTTTTAGCTAATCTGCAAACGTTGTCCAGCATTTTGGTCTCACTGTGCAGCATGTTGGCGCCCATTATCATATCCGCACACATGAAGAAGCATTTCTAAAAGTCTAGAGACAGCAATTAACCCTATAAAGCCCCAAAACGTTGCGTTTACTCCTTTAGTGATCCATCAAATGTGCCTCAATAAAACTAAACACACATTAAGCTACCATTATTAACTAATTTTTCTGTAAACTATCAACAACTTCAATGTCTATATTGTAATGCTCACAAAACCGGCTCAGTTACCCAGCTGCACACCAAGTATATTGAAAAGTATGCACACTGCGTACCTTTACTGTCGTCCTAAGCGTAAACGTATATACATATATATATTGTGTAAGTTTCATAAATACCACCGTCAAGTTTATTCGCTTTTCACACAAAGCCGCGTAATATTTATACTATAAATGAAAATTGAAAACAAATTTTATAGATTCCTTTTCGACACTAGTCTGTAAAATTATAACTATTGCAACCCAAACAAAAATTATAAGTAAAGAACAAACGTTGCACTATTTTATTGTAATTTTGTATGTATGTATGTTTAAAGTTATTTATCATTAAAAATAAGTACAGATTTATATACTATATATATGCACCTAAGAAGCGATACAACTTGCTTTTAAAAAATGTCAAATATTTTAATTTTTATACGTAATTACCATTAATAACTTCAGCTTTGTGCGCTCTTAGAATCGCAATGTCGTCCGTTAAAGAAGTACACACAGATCACATTATATATTTATAGCCGACTTTTACACTTTTGCATATACATAGATACTTATGTGTGTATATGTTTACCGTTGTCAGAAATCATTTCACATTATATGTATGAAAATTTGCAGATTTACTAGGTACTTTTGCCCGATGAGAATTTTTTCCATTGAAAATGTTATGTCCGTAGCAGTTACATTTTATTTAAATAAACGTTAAAAAATCCACAATAATAAAGTTGTATTTATTAGTACATCAAAGTGATCATCGAACACGAGCTATTAACTGCTGGTAGGTAACGAATTACACGAGAAATAATCTATCTAGAAATCAGTCTCTTTGTTAATCACTTTTACCGCAGCAATTCTATGTGACACTTCAGTTACATTTATCATTTCCCAGGAGATTGCCAGTGCAGCGGTAGCGATTGAGTCCTCCGTATGATATAAAAATGTTACATAAAAAAGGCGAAATCTTTTTTAGTGCCGCTCAGCGAAATCCTGTATTCACCTAGGAGGGACATCCCACTCAGGACTTCACACTTAGCTAGTATGTGCTGCGAGTGTTACTCTTTGAATTCGCCGAATCCGCAGATTCTGGAGCTCGTGAAGCACAGCTTACTCAATTGTCCCTTCAGCCTGCAGTTTTCTCCTAACTATGAAAATTCCTTGAACTATTTAGGTTTTGGCCAGCCTGAACCCTGGAATACTTATGCAGTTCGTGACTCGTCTTAGTTTTTCCTCCTCTCTTACTAGTTGCTTTACAGTGTATCTTCCAATGCCACAAAAAGGCTCTGGCTCCATTAAGCAAGTTCATTCCCGGAAAGGTTGCTATGAATAGGGACCAATCGATGTAAGAATGTCTTTTGTTGTCCTAGAAGGTCCAGCTTCATTTGGGTTTCTCAAACCAGCTTGGACTTTATCATACTTTTGACTATAACTTTTGACGTCATTTCGATCATTTTTATAACATAGATGGGCATAAAAACGATGCAAACCTCTGTCGAGTTTCGAGTTAATTGATTCAACAGAGCGGCGCGAATTTCTGCTGGTGGGAAACGGAGACAGACATCAACCTAATTCGTCAAAATTCATCTTTCCTGGGACTATGCGCATGTTTTGGTGAAGTTTTTGTGGCTCTAACTTTTATAGTCTCTGATGAAGTGAGACATGGCCAAACGGAAGGACGCACATGTCTATATCGACTCGACTATTGGTCCTGATCATTTTTGCTAATGGAACATATGGTCGGCCAGGCCTCCCTCTGCCCTTGCATTGCACAAATCTATAATACCCCTTTACACTTGGTGTACAGAGTATAAAAACCTGAAAGGTGGCACTAGAATTTCACGAAAATTCAAACAACGGTGAAGCGAACAGCGGAACAATGAGAGAAGCGAACATAACCAACAAGACGCACTATCGAAGCATCTAGTTCCATTTACAGTAAGAGCAAAACGAATGAAGAAATTGTCATTGACGCATCACGATCTGAAAGGATTAATAATAATAATAAAAGTAGCGGAGACATATTCAGGCGTTTTTATTGAACTACTTACTTGAATCATTCGTTTTGTTGCGTTCGTCTCAAAGCTGAAGTGGTTTAGGAATTTGCAAAGGAACAGCCGAACTATCCAAAATATGAAAGAGTAAATAAAAAAAATGTTGCCTTTGCTTTAACGGTCTGCTTAGTTTTTATATACTAAGTGGCATACGCTGTTTTTTCACAATGATAAGATTATTACTTTTTTTAATATAACATAATTTTCAAAGCTCTTGAAACTTGTATATCCAAAAAATAACTGGAGGCCAGTATTTATTAAGCCATTTAGCAAATATCCATACCAACCACAATCATATGTCAGCATATCGATATGTGAACTTCAAAACATCGAAACATCGTTGGGACGATGTGGCGTGACTTGATCTAGGTGGCAACTCTGTTGGCTGCTCTGCTGTTCAGCGGCGTTAAATTATGCAGTTAATTTGCTGACAGTATTTATTTGTTGCTTTGTTCATTTACTTAATGACGAGCTGTATTTTAACATCATTTAATGCCATATAATAATTAGCAACAATTAGCGGCATTTAATTTAAATACCAACATTTGACTTGCTCCAAGTGGCAGCTCGATTAAGCAGCAGCTGACGTATTCGACGGCGTACAAAATTGCGGCCTAAAAGTATGCAACGCTTTAGGGTAAAATGTGTATTTATTGTGTATAGTTTTGTTTTTTTACCTGCTAACAAGCGCACAAGCAATTTAAACATATTTATGTGTCAAATAATACGTAACCAAACTTAGCGCCTTGCAATGTTATGCCGTTAATTGCATGTTCATACAAATTCCGCAAAGACCAAAAATGTAGCTGCCACTAGGAACAACAATGCAAACAACTTCATTGCGTGTCAACTATGTCCATGGCCTAGGACCTCCAAGTTGGCAATATTTGGCTGCCTGCAACGACTAACAGCATAAATTTATGGCCAAGCGATAAGCGCCGGCAATAGCAAAAAATAAAAAAAAAAGACGAAAAAACGAAAAAACGACAAAAACGTTAGGCTGACCAAAATTGGACAAGAAACGTGCGTCTTGGAGCCAGCAAAAGATTGGACACGGGCGCGCAAAGTAGAATTTAGTAGCTGTCAAAAGCATCAGCTATGGCCGGCAACACCTACAGCAGCTGTGGGAGCAGCAGCGCTACACGCAAGGAATGCTGCCTCCCTGGCCAAGTTGCAAGTCACAAACTCCAAGCACTAAGCAAGCCCACAGTCAAGTGAACATTTTCATAAACATTTATTTTTTAAACCTGCTGCACTTTGCGTGCAAATGGCGAAAATGCCAGACCTCCAGGTGACTCTTTAAGGCTATAAGGCTCCAAACATACCAAGCTCCAGCTCATTGACTGCTTGCTTTATTGATGCAGGCCAGGCTTACGTGTGTGGCCAAGACACTAGGCACACTGTACACTACCAACAGCAATCATAACTATAAATATGAATCTGCAACGGATTCGAGCAGGCTGCTCGTTAGCTCCTTGTTGTTGGCGTGAAAAGCACATGCCGAAAAATGTAAAACAGTTTAGAGTCTTAACAAGGCTCTATGGCAATCCTGCTCAGGCTCTACACATGAAATTAGATTGCACCGATGCACGTCCCCCGATAGCAATATGAGAGTTCTACTCTACTAGTATTGGCTTGCCAGCCGCTCTGATCGTGCTGTGTGTTGCAACAAGAACACTCAACTAATTAACATATTCAAATATTTGTCGCATTGTTTGCCGCTCTGTTTTAGTTGTTTGTTGTTGTTTATTTTTTTTGCTCGCTAAAGATTCGCTGTCTCTGCTGTTTATTGAAAAACCATTTTACGGTTTCATGCTTCACAGTCGTTGCGCATTTTTCTTAAGGTGCTTGCCATGCCACGCCCCAGCCGGTGCTTTTGCCTATCTGCGGCAGCAACTAAGCCGCATTCGCTGGCTGTGCCCCATTGTTGCAGCATCTTCACCAGCCTTGGAAAGCCGTTGGCGCTATTTTTATCGCATTTTAAAAGGCTATTTGTAGTTGTTTACCAGGAAGTGGCATAAATTCGCAGTGCATAATGGCTGTGAATAAATTATTTTGCGACTGCAGCTTCCTTGCCGCATGATGCACTTTAGTCTGTTAGCTGATAACGCGAGCATAGCCACGCCTCGCCCCCTCCCCAACCGATTGCGCCCCCGTTGTCTAAGCCTATGCGTTGGCCTCTGCTCAATGAAAGAGAAATAAAAACAATGCACAAGTTGGTTAATTTATATACCAGCGCAGTCTAAATACTCTACAAGCAGCAATCTATAATTATAAAGGGGGTATCCGCCCCCTGCTTGTATGTTACTTATAGTTACTAACTATATTAGCACTGTTTTATTAGTTGCCTTTGGGTTCGATGCAAATCTACAACAAATTTAAGATTGCTATCTCATAAGTTATGAAAATTTCATTTTGATTTGCTTTTGGCAAAGCTAAGCAATCCTGCTAACGAATACGCAGCTGTCTTATGATATTAATATGATCTACCAAAAAAAGATTGTGTTAATCACTTCAATATATATATAACAGCTTCAGATTACCGCGAATACCACGTTTGATGGAATGACGAAATCTACTAGCTTTGTTAAGTAATGGCCAAGCGGATTAAAGTCCAGATAGGAATTAGAGGAAGATGAAGAATGGGTAAAGTGTGCGAAGGCAAGGATTATATGAAAGGGCGCACTAGCTACCTTTGGCATAAATGAGTGGAGAAGGCAGCGCGAAGCGAAGGAGCCTGATAGGATTTTATGGAGAGTCAACAAAAATCTACAACATTTTCTTTAATGGACTTAGACCTCACAATATTATTTTTAAATTTGTATGTCCTTCATTTTTGCATAGAAACAACAGGACAGCTCAACCAATTCTACTTACAAGGCGTGTGTGTAATTAACATATCTGACCTATTTCTAACTAAGCCAAGATCTCAGTTAAGGAAGGTTAGCCTGAAAAGATGTATGGCAAATCCTTTATTTGGCAAAAATTGTATACCTTTATGCAGTCGCTTTCTACTTTTCACTAGAGATATACACCGCTCCAGAGTGTTGCCGGCTCCCGAACCATACAACTACTTTAGCGCCTTCTTAAGATCTTTTTACAATTGGTAAACGTTGAACCAGTATAAGAATTTCGAAGGTTCTCATTTGAGATTGTCATATGCATCTTCAACTTTTTGGGTATTTTAAAAAGTTCGAGCTAAATTTGAACCCATCAAAAACCCCCCAATCCCTTTCTCGATTATTCTGCGGTTTAAAGCTTTCTTTCTTTATACTTTCAATTACTTCTTACTTATGAGAAACCGGTTTATGGATACAGCTTCACATGGCTCAGAAACATTATGGGTGTTACAACCTTTTTCACAAATCCAAACTACAATTAACTAACCTAAAGAGTATAACCAATATAATATAAGAAAAAAGAACAACTGCGGCAAAAGTAAAACCAAGCTGCACTGTCTTGGACTCATCTGTGGTCTTCGTTCAAGAACAATGCACTGTTATATAATCACTTACTGCGATTGTTGTCCTGCCCTGGCCCTGCCTTTACCTTAAGCCCTGCCTTACGCTTTCGTGAGAGAGCCCATCCATCCAGCCAGCGGCCTTCCTTGTGCTTGTGCGCCTTGTGCAATTTTCACGCACGCCCTCAACTAGCCAGGCCAAATTGAATACGCAGCAGACTGATACTCCGCCTAAGCCCCGCCAGAAAGCAAAAGTCACACAGTCTCCAGACGTTGCGCAAACGAGCGGAAGTGCTGCTTGATTCCAACGGTTGCTTGGCCGTTCGGTTAATCGGCTAGACCTGGCTGACTGGCCGGGGCGTTGTGTCAATGTCCTTTGGCTTGTTGCATGGCTTATTGCGGATTGGGCGAGAGCGAGAGCGACCGAGCAAACGCGCGCGCGCACGACGCGTCAACAGATGTTATCAAGCCGGCAGTGACCCGGCCGCGTGTCGTATGTACTGGCCATAAATTTGCCAAGGAAAACGAGCGGCATCTTCTGCCAGCCCACTCTTGGTTCTTACCTCTCTGGACCTAGCTTCGCGCAAATGTTCCAATTTGTATTTTTTTGCACAAATTGTTCTTAGCTGCTGCCCAGTTGAATTCCCAGTTGCAGGCCGGGATCAGCTTGTTTGTTCTGCTTGTTTGTTTAGTTGCATTTAATTTGGTTTCGGTTTGGCTCTTCTGCCCAATTGGCCATTACAGCTGGCTGTGCAATTAGAGACAAATGTTTGCAGCATTCCTTGAACCGCTCATTACATTTCTACTTAGCCTTGGCTTGACTTGTTGCTGTTTCTGTTGTTGGAGTTTCCCAGTCTGTTGCTGGCTTGGCAATTAGCTTTGGTCAGTTTGGCTGCTTTGGCTCACTGAAAATCAATTTGCAAACTGTGCGGGCGAAAGTTATCAGAACGTTGCGCCAATTTCCCACACGTTTGTTTTGCCTGCTTGCTTAATTAGGTGAAAACGCGGCAACAGCTGTCGCCCAAGCATAACGCTTTGCTAATGAGCAGGACAAGCTACATTGCTAGCCAGCTATGCTGCCTACTGGCTGCCTGGCTGTCTGACTTGGCCATGGCCAAGAAAAGAAAAGTTACCAGCCTGCTTGGCCCGGCCTGGCTTGGCCTGGCCTAAAGCCTTAGCATTAGCCTCATCTTGAGCCTGAGCCTCGCTTTCTTGCCGGTCAAAATGTAGAAAACGTTTTTCGCTGCGAGCAACCAAAAGCGACAATGCACAGTGGGACAGAGCGCACTGCCGTTGGATAAAATAAGCTTTTGAAGGCAATGCAGGAAAGCCATAAGTAAGAGAATGCCGTTAGGGTTGGCCAGTTAGGTACACTGTCTCCACCCATGTCTGGGCATGGACAAATTTTATTACTAGTCAGTTTCTCAGTATGTCCTGCGGTTACCCTTTAAAAATAGGCTCTGTAGAAAAGCGATTACATCTCCTTTCAGTTCAGACAATCTATCTTGTCTTTTTAACGACACCTCGCAGCTAAAAATGGAAACTCGTTTGCCCATTATCATTAGCCATCCAGCAAAAAGCAATTTAGTGAGGATGCAAATCCGAAAACATGAATCAATAATAAAACCAACCCATTCATATTTAAGAAAACGTTTTTCTTTGTATGAGATTCAATATAAGAGTATATGACCCCAAAATCGATATTATTCGATGTAACCTCCATAAGCTTCCACCAAATGATCAAAAAATGATTTTCTAGAGATTTCCAGTATAAAGTATTGCCTTAAATACCATTCAAAGAAACCACAGAATTGAAGTCGTATTAAAGTCCATCAAATTAAGACTTTCCCATTTGAAACTGAGTTGAAATATGTATCATATGTGCATAAAATTATAAAGAAAGTACATTTCAATGACTACGTCATCTTTGAAGGATGAGTGGAGCGTTCACTACTTGCTGCTTTACCAGTAGTTACCGAATCGTCAGTTGGCTTATAATTGCAATCGGTTTTAAGGAATTTCCGCAAGCACAGTAGAAAAGGAGTGTTAAAGTGTATGAAATTGGAAAACGCATTTTAACAGCGGAAAACTCAAAGTTTTCAGCCTCTTCCCAGCTTGGCAACATGTGGCGCCATCTACCGTGCTCATATGCTAGCGCCAACTCAAACTCATAGACGTGCTACCGTCACGACATACCTCATAAGTTGCGCCAAGAACAGATATATAGACAGTTTTTTTTAGATGTGCACAGCTTAAGGACCACTGTGCGGTGACAGTTAGAGCAACAGTTAAGATACATATACTTGTGGGTGCGCACGCCTTGTTGGAAACGAGCCAAAACTGAACCTGGCGCAATGAAGTGTTAAAATTCCAGCTTTTTTCAGTTTGTAGAGTTTTCCTTTTGTCATTTGGCGTTAACCAATGCCATGGCAAGTGCATAATTTTTCAATCAAACGTAAAGCTGTAAAAACCAAAAAAACAACAAAACAAAAGGAATCACCGACACCGTCACTTGCCATCGATAGCAGCAAAAGTCGTGAGTCAGCCAGTTAGTGCCAGATCCCCGTCGAATCCCAGCCAGATCTCAGTCAATATGGTTGGCTTGGAAATGAAAGGAAGTGAAGCCACTAGCTCAAAGGCATTTAAATGCAAATGCCGCAAAGCGTGAGGGTGTACAATGTGCATTTTATGCATATAAACTGGCAAAATGCGAGCAGAACCCTACTGTCAAAAGTGGTCAAAAGTGTCAACGAGGCAATAAGTGTTTTTGGCCTGTTAGCCTTGTTAGCCTTGTGCGCCTGGCGTGGGCATTAAATGGCCTGCAATGCCCGAAGGTGTTGATTGTCACAATTTTGTTTTTGGAAAGTTTGCTCATAAACATTTGGCAAAACATTGAAAAATGGACACTAATTAATGACCATTTGCTAGCAAACAGCTCACACTTAACAGTTAATGGCTTAATGGCCACGCTTATTTGCATGCCTATTTATCTAAGCCAATTTCTTGCAGCTGTTCACACATACTGTCCAGCTTTGTGTTTTTTTCAATCTACGCAGTCTCAGCTGCTGTCTTGGCCAGTTATAGACACTTTCGCACTTGGAGTAGCTGTCGCACTTGGCCAGTCCAAATACTGCAAGCAAACTGGCCATAAAAATTGTCAAAGCGCAACGCGTCGTGTTGATGCTTTTTTAATAGAGGCGTTTTATTCAAGTCGACACCTCGCACACGACGCGTCGTCTTGGACTCAACGCACTCCCAGTCCCTGACCAGGCCAAAACCAGCCGGCAAAATGTCTTCATTATGCGGCTGCAAATGTGCGTAAGTCGTCTGTGCAAACGCGTGCCATGTGCGACATGTGCTCGACTTTATCTTGTGGCCAATTCATGAGCTTGATTAATTGCTGCCCGCCTGCTCAGCTTTTGAGCGATTGTTTTTGTGGTAAGCAGATACCTTGGCTACTTAATTGAACCAGGAAGCCTGCAACGCTTTGAGGCAAGCAGCATCTATCAAATAAAATATAATTATTTATACATTAGCCCAGCTACGCCTCTCAATTCGCCAAGTCTATTGATCATTCTATAGCATTTTTTTGCTTCTCAAATTTATTAGCTGTACATTATAATTATATTAATATATTATGTAGCAATATAATGGTATAAGCTGTTTACTGCCATGAAGCATCAATCAATTAGAAAACTGAAAAATTGGAAGGCGCTTCAGCAAACTCCAGTTTTCAGTTGACTTACTAATTGAGAAATATTCTTCAACAATATGGGAAAATATTATTGCGATTTCTTGCGAGAAGCGTACTTAAAATTCATTTTCGAATGCGGAACGTAGAATTTTCAAGATCATGTGTTAAAAGTGAAATGAAAGTGCTTTTTGTTGTTCAAATTAAGAATGACCTTCTCGTTGGCCTGGGAAGCCTGGGTTCTGATCGCTATTAACCTGGCAATAGCCAGGATGATACGTGCAAGTTCACGCACAACCTTCTCGTGGTGCCCCTGATTAGCTGCCCTTATTGCGAGCCAGTATTAGGGTAGGGGTTCCGATGTACTTCGGCCTTTCGCAACACATTCTCTATCACAAAATTGATGAGGTCGCCGGAGAGGGCATCGCCTTGTCTCAAACCTCGCTTGGTATCAAATGGCTCGAAAAAGCTCTTTCCTACCTTGACGCAGCTGCGTGTATTGCTCAACGTCATTCTGCGTAGTCGTACCAGAGGCAGTGGGCGTTGGAAACGCGGACATTCTCCGCATTAGTACGCCAGAAGTAGGATACATGTATCCGACGATGAATTTGCATTTGAAAATTACTCTATTTGCATGACTAGAGCACTTTAAACTACGGCTCGGTATGCCCCCTCGTGTCTCATACCGGTTTGAGTGAAACCTTCTCAAAAATACCGAAATTCTTAAGACTCTAGGGTGACCGGAAAAAAATGAGTACGAAGCAATATTGAGGAAAGGTAGTTTAAACATAATCACACAATCAATCACAGTTCTAACATATTAAAAAAGTTTGAATTTTGTAGAGTGTTATTTTACTTTAGTCACTGTGTAATTTTATTTTTTGTGTCGGCATGCCGATTGTCGGCATATATGCATATATAGGCCGGGCTCCGTACCTTTATAGAATACTCATATGCACATGGCTTCTTATCTGTCTTAACGGTGTTATTTGTTTTAACTTTATTTTCTCAGAGCATTTCTTTATTAAAACTACAGTTTTTTCGTCAACAGTTGACTTTCGACGGTTCGACGGGATTTCAGAAAAATAAGGTGCTCGCCTCTTATTCTATTTTCCGAATTGAACTCACTTGAAGTGAGCAATGAAATCCACATACATAACGGTATAAATGGCATTTTGTAATTTTCATTTTATTATAGCAAAAACACGTTTGGTACATTTTCTGGACCTTTAGTTTAAGCATAACAGTTCCTCAGTCTGGCAACTCCCATCATTGGTCTTTTCGAACACTGGCACTTTGGTTAGCTTTGGTTGTTTCCAACACTGCTGATAGAAAGAAAAAAACAACTACAAAAAGTGACGACATTTTTTTTTTGGGTTAATTACTTGAGGTTATAACAATTATATATACAATACATATATATGGTAGATAAAAGCTGAAATAATAGATACAATTTTCCAAATTTAATTTCGTGGCGAGAAAATAACAAAACGCGATAGACCTTTAGTACAAAAAAAAGGAGGAATTATAAGAATGAAAGAGTTTGCTGCTTAATAAAGTTAATCACAGCAACCTTTGAAATCCAGCAAATTTGACAGTTATTTGACTTTTCAGCATTACTTACTTAATACTTTCTGTGAGACCGAAGTGTTCGTGTGTAAATTAAGCAACTAGTAAATTGTGAACCTTAAAATTTTACGAAAATAAAACACTGTGAGTATTGAAAGCGCTTTTAAGTTACGAATCAGTATACTTATTCGAGGCAAATTGCTGTAGTGAAGAAAAAAAATCTGAGGCCATGCCGCGCAATAGACGAAGTTATAGAATTCGCAGCTTGAACGAAGCAGCTTCCAACTCTGCCAACGAAAGTGCAGAAGTCTCTCCACCAGTTGCAAGCTCTTCCAATCCTTATTTTCAAACACGGACGGTGTTTGACATGCCAATTCTCATAACTGGGACAGTGAGTGATGAGACAAAACTTAGGGCACGCAAACGACTGGAACGCGAAATGCGGAAGTTTATGCGCCATCCACCAGCATATTACACTGTTGAACTAGAGGATAATAACATATTTTGCTGGAATGCTAGTATCAGGGGGCCACCCGGTACACCCTACGAAGAGGGCAAATTTCATTTACGCATATACTTTCCTAGCAACTATCCGATTTCTCCACCTGAAGTGGTATTTACTACGAAAATATACCACTGCAACATAGAAAGATATGGTTTTATGTCTTTGGATGCACTTAAAAAGATGTGGACACCTGTTCTAAGAGTAACCCATCTGCTGGCATGGTTGCAAGCGTTGATAGCGAACCCAGACCCAGATGATCCGATAGAACACGACATTGCTGAAAAATATAAGAACAATCGCAGTTTGCATGACGCTAAGGCACGTAGCTGGACACGTCGTTTTGCAAAACCGTAGTCGTATACGACTTTATCAGCATACAAATTCACATCTACAGTTATACTTACACTTACAGTTAACACTTCAACCTTAAACGAAAGCCATCATAAGTGAGCGTAATATATCAGCCTCCAAAAATCCAGCTTCTAAAAATGTATTACACCGAAGAATAATAAAAACAAATCCCCTTAAAATTTTACTTATACAGTTTTTAATAGCTAAGTGCCTTATGTTTTTCCTTTTGCCATGTAAAATTGGACATTGCAATTGTTTCGTGATTGTCAGCAACAAAAATGAGTCATTGGTGCCAGTCAGGACTGTAATGCCGGGTTTACACTGGGGCACACAGCGTCACGTTTTGCTGTCAACACTTTCCACGTGTGACAGCTATTGGCACAACCCACACTGTCAAAGTGCCATACAGTGTAAACCCAGCATAACATTAATTCGATGTGTCGAAGTGTCCAAAAACCCTGTTGTTTGAGCTGATATATGAGAGCTGGAAGGATATTGGATTCCCTCAATTCTCTGAAAACTTCCTGCAAACGAATGGTTGTATGCCATTCATAGACGCCCACTAGTGTTCCCACTAATAGGGGCCCAAGGATGCCTAAATCTCACGGTATGTCACAATTCGATCTTGCTTTAATAATTCAGGCAGAGCATCAATAGACAAATAATTTGTTCGAAGTTGGGATTTATTCGTTTGTTGCCCTTTCACATATGCTTTATGGGCCGGGATCCTTTTCAAGTAGGTCAAAGCAATGGATGGCCAAAACTGCTTCCATACAGCACCACTGTGCTCCGGGAACTCTTCCATGCGGGTTGCCATGGTCAATTATACCTATCAAGGTGGTCTCCCTAGCAATCTCGGCGAAAGATTTGTTTTTGACCTCTTAGCAGAATGCTCCTGAACATGTTGGTTGTTGGTCCTGTTTCATTGGTTGTATTCAAGGACAAATGTGCTTAAAGCACATGCTGGACGATTTGTGCTGCATGCTCGCCTGAAACTGCTGTGCAGTATCAAAGTGTTGCAGCTGATTACAGTATATATCGTTTATATGGAATTAACACCATTTTTTTTTTTTTAGCAATTTTTATAAAAAATAGTCGTTTAAGATCTTTCCGATCAGCTATTTCATTGATTAATTTTTGAGTAAAATGTTATCTGTTATATGCAACCTTTCCACCACAGTTTAGCTCAAAGAGATTGGGACTAGAAGAGAATAATCGATTAATCCATAAAAAATTAAAAGTATGTCCTGAATCTGACCTGTAATCGATTCAACGTATTCCGGCAAAGAATAATAGAGTAAAATCCTGTAACGTTTATGCGGAGCTGCTTCTATTTCCCAGACAGTATTTCTATCTATCTCTATAAGACGCTCGTTCTTCCTGTTTTGCTTTATGGCGCTGAGGCTTGGGCGATGACGCAGTCTGATAAAAATGCCCTTGCAGTGTTCGAGCGGAAAGTACTCTGTAACATATTTGGCCCTTTACGCAAGGAACGTAATTCTTTGACTACCGCATCCGATGGAACGACAAACTCTATGACTTTTACAACGACATTAACATAGTTTTAGGGATTAACATCTAGCGGCTTCGCTGGCTAGATTATTTTGTGCGTATGGATGAAGACGGCATACTAAGAAGAAGGAGAGCACTCTAGCTACCTTTGGTATCATCGATACCACATCGATACTCCTATAGGAGTGCTTTATATTAGGCCGTAACTCGGTAACACGTTGTTAAGGCTAATTAAATAAGTAAGTGTATCAGTCAGGCTACTTGTGTTGCTCTCTCTCTTAGACCAACTGCTGCCTAGGGAAATTTGGCAAAGAAAAAGGGTCAATAAAAGCAAGTCGACTCAATCTAATGGCCAAGGGTTCTACTCCATTTCTTTCATTCTATGGCTATGGTTAAAAGAAAATAATCGATAAACCGATCTAAAAAAATTACAAGCAAGTCCTAAATATGATCATGGGTTCTATGTATTTAGGCAAAGATCACGCAAATTAAAGAGTGGAGTCCTGGAACGTTAAAAATTGTACCTTTAAGGCTGCTTGTGTTACCCTCTCTCTCTCTTTCTCTTAGACCAACTGCTGCGTAGGGAAATTTGACAAAGAAAGGGTCGAAAAATGCAAGTCGACTGAATCTAACGGCCAAGGGTTCTTTTCTATTACTTTCATGCTTTTTGATTGCTAGGTTGTGGTTAAAAGAAAATAATCGATAAAAAAAATTATAAACAAGTTCTGATATATTGATTCTACGTATTCAGGGTTCTTCCTGAAGTTCGATTTCAAAGGTGAACTTGGTATTCGGTATACACAACCAATTCTATAGTGTAGCTGTCTGGGTCTTTGGGTGTTTGGGTCTTCTGTTCGAGAATATGATTATGTTCGTGGTCTCGAATCATACAATTGAAATTCGATGACTCGCGGCGGTAGTATCATAGAGTATCGCATTGCCTTGGATGGTATCTGGGGTATGGTAGCATATGGTAGCGTAGCATAAGGAATGGCGTGCGTATCTGAAGCGTTAAAGAGATCGTAAAACGGCTGGTTAAACTTGTTACAGTGGCTCATAATTTGATTAACACTTTTGTTTTGTGGCCGTCGGCGATAAGTGGCGTCAGTGTTTGTGTGAGTGTGTGTGTGTGTGTGTGTGTGTGTGTGTGTGTGTGTGTGTGTGTGTGTGTGTGTGTGTGTGTGTGTGCGTATACACATATATTAAGATGTTAAGCTGTGAGTTTGAGTGTTGAAATGCCGCTGCGCACAAAGCCGTGAAATGTTTATAATTCGAGGTATTCATATTTTTCATATAACTTTCCTATGGGTGGTTTAAGTGTGCCCAGAGTACTTCAATATAAAAACAACACTCGCCGTTTAGTTTTAGACATTTATTGTAGTGTATAGTATTTTATATTGCTTTACTTAGTCAGTACAATTTGTTTAGCAAAATATTCTTTAAGGGGGCTTTCATTTTCATTAACTTATAGACTAAATTGATAAGCTTTTTATGCTTGCTCATATTAAAAACTAACATTTAGCACCTCTCATCGTTTCGGCAATAAATAATATTAATAATAAATTTATAAATTTAGCATATTAGATATTAGTTTTTATAAATTATAAGTTAGCTCTCGCAGATTTAAGGGGTTTTGTTAGAGAAAAAGTTGACTACAGCTTAGCGCAAAGTTGTGCGCAAATATTTTGATACAAAATTATTTGGCAAACTTACAAGGAAAATGTGTTAAAAGCTGTAAGTATTTTTTAAATAGCACTAGTTTTTCTTTTGTTTTTGTAGAATAAATAAATAAATAAAATAGTTTTTAAAAATAAAAGTTATAAATGCATTTTCGTTTGCTGAATAGACTTGAAAAAGTTTGCTACTACACATAAAATTCAATATAAATATAATAAATATGCTAAGAGAGTTCTCATTTAATTAATTAAGCTACTCATTTAAATTGCTTATCATTTTTCCAAGCATTTTTCGCTAGGCAATGCGCCGTTTTAAAATGCAATCTCCAAAAAAAACTTTCTTTTCCCAATCGCATTTCAAAGCGCGCATTTTCATCTCTTATTTTCCGTCACATAAAAATTTTAAATGTTTTTTTTTGTTTTTGTTTTTTATGCCTTTAGAAACTTAAATACCTAAAATTAAGCTAAGGTTTAATTAAACTAAATTGTTAAATTACTTTCGTTTCACTTGTGTGTGTGTGTGAAAATGTCTATTCAAGTCTCATCGAATCTGTTGAAGCTTTCGAGGCGTATTGCGTTTATTCCCAGCTAATAGCTCAATGGTTCCCCCGTTCTAGTACTGTTGACCGTAGCGTCCATTGATACCGCTGTCGTAGAGCTTGCTCAGCGTGTCCTTGGCGCTGCCCATATGTGAGGCCGCTGTGGGAGGAGGTCCATAGAGCATGGTGGGCGCAGCATAGCTCATAGTGGGCGTGGGATCATGCTGATACAGATAACGCTCCTTGCGTGTGCGGCGTTGCATTGTCTTCCAAATGCCAAAAACGCTCAGTTGGGCAAGTAAAAACAAAGAACCGGCCAAGAGCAGTCCTAAAAAGAGAGTGCGAGAGAGCGGGAATTTAGTGCGTGATTTAGGAACCGTATTAGCAACTCTGCTAAGTTACGTAGTTAGTGAGTACTTTGAAGTATTGCAACGGCGGAAAGGTAAATGTTGCTTCTTTGAAGTTTTTTGCTAACTTAACATAAAATGTTTAAATAGATAATTTTGCTTCTGAACATTAGCGACTTATCGTAAACGAATGATGTTCACTCTCTATTTGGATAGTTTACACACTTTGCAACTTTATAGTTTGAAAGTTGCCAGACGTTTAAATTTCTGCAAAAATAGACACAAAAAAAAACCATTGTACTCAAAATGAGCATTACCATGCATAGGGAGAAGCTTAATTTAAGTTGACAATTCTCATTTTAAAACTTGTTTCGCTTCGTTTCTTGCACTCAATGTGAGCCTAAAGTCTTGTACGCAGATAAGCGAAATTTTACGCTACGAAACTTACAATATAGTGTTGTTGTGTGCATGGTAATGAAATATATCAAAGAGTGCTGTTTCTGTTCGAACGACTCACTTGTAGGCAAAATCGAGAAAAAGAAAGAGCACAAAATAGCAATCTTTGAAATGGTCGCACTTTAGCAAGTCGACTCAATGTAATGGCCAAGGATACCACATTTTTAGATTTCATGCTCTTTAGAAATATATAAAGAGAAGGGTGGCCAAAAACGCAAAATATGGAGGAAGATAACATGGTCAACCTTTTTTTTCAGCTGTTTTGTCAAAAAACGACTAAACTAAAGAAAGAAGGCCATATGCTATTTATTTGTTATTTTTTATTCCCGAAGAGTTTAGTCTTGTTTTATATTATCGCTTCATCATCAATGATTTTAAGTTGGCGGATTCCCGCGACTTTTAGCTTGTCATTAAATTCACAACCACTGTACTGGCAACTCTTTTTAAAGCCGGTGGCAACTCTCAACACCACGTGAAAAAAATTCGCAACAGTTTCGTTTATATGGAGTTTGACACCAAAACAAAAATTTCGCTTACCTGCATACTAGGCTTAAGCAAAAAAAAATGAACAAAAAATCAGAGAACGAGAATATTTGGTAGTAATGCACTGCGCCTTGATTTAAGCACATTTTATTCTCACTCTTTGACAAATTATACTCATTTCAAGTACTTGAGGCCCGTTTGTTCTCACAATTCTCGTTTGCTATTTCAATAAGTTATGTACAAGTTTATTTTGGACTCTTAAACAAAGTCCAAAGTAGTTTATAAATCTCAAACTTGATTGTGGTAAAAATTGCAAATTTTCAATCCTGAATCCGATTTGTGAATTACATTAAGCATTTCACCGAAACAGTACCGACAGCATACTCTTGTTATTTTCAGATCTATTTATGTTAAAAGTGTAGTTGTTTCGACAAATCTTAATCGGAATCGGAATTGGGAAGAGTCATGATTCAGTTTAGATCTGCCTGACTAAAGCCAATAACGAGTCCTGGAGCGTCCGCCATCTTTCTACGAGTCTTTACCTACTTTCACACTTGGCTACTACACTCATTTCATTTTCTTTGGTGGCTGCCCCGCCCTACTGCCTTACTTGTTTTTATATCGATTGACTCACTTAAGCTCGATTCAAGATTTAAATTAATGATGCATTCAAAATTAAAGCTAAAAGTTCGAAGTCTGAGCTGTTTTTACTTATTTCGCCAAAGCGAAAAATTATAATTTTTGGCATTTCTTAAGTTCGCATTGCCGGAACGAATTGGCTAACACATGAGCTCACATAAATTAACAATTTAAGAAAGCGAAAGTATGCTTAAACTTCAACTGATCTTGAAGGTTACAGCTCATTTAAGAAATTCTCCCTCAGGGTTTCTACGATACACAAACATTTGATATTTGAAGAGCATCGATTTGGTTCTTTCGCTGTCTTAGGGCATATTGTAAGTGCCCAGCAATTAACTGTCATGCCATTTCGTCTTAAATTCTTCTGTCCTTTCCCATAACGCCCCGGCTGACCTCTTTTGGACTTAACTCTTGAGCTGTGCGTTTCCCAGAGTATGCCGCCCGTCTGCAGTATTCAACTTGCCACACACTCATGTGCGTAAAAGTTCAGTTTAAATAAAAACAAAAGTGGGCGCCACTTGACCCACTTAACAAAGAACCAACAACAATGTCAAGTTGCAGTTGGCGGCTTTACGAACAGGTTACCAATTGACCAGATACAACAAAACGACCAGTTTGGCAGTAAGACAGGAACAACAACTAAAGCAACGACAATTTAATGCATGACTTGCATATTTCGTTGCCCATCAACAAAAAGTGTTTCACTTTTTATATGCATGTATTTATAGCGCTTTTGATTCTTAAAAGTGCAACATGCCACATATAAATTACATATATGTCTATGTGCAGCTTTAGCCTGGCATTTGGCCAAATGCAAGTGAAATGCCAGCCGATGAAAATAAAGAAATCTTGGTGAAAGTGCCGCCAAAGTGCAGCGCCACTCGCATGTGTTCATGTCCAGTTCACGAAATCAGAATTTAAGAGCAACTCAACGATAAAGACGATGAATACGACGCAAGACATTGCTGATGACTATCAAAGATATGTTGTTACTTTGTTGTGTTGTTGTGCTCTGTTGTTGCCCATAAAACGCTGGCGGCTTAAGACAAACAAGCCAACAAACAAACAAACAAACAAACAAACAAACAAACAAACATACAACTTGCGACCAACTGACCAAGAGATGTGCACTAAAACCATGTCATGATCTGAACGAGTTTCAATAACAAAGCGCACGCACTTCAGCTTTTATTTATGCGCTTCTTCTTTATTTTTTCTACTTAAAACACACGAAATTATAACAATTACAATAAACGCTCGGGAAGACGGTTCCCCCAATAAGAACAATGGTAGTGCTGGCCTAGTAGAGTTAAAAAGCTTCAACTTTATAGTTGCATATAAAAAGAAATTATTGAAAAGCTTAATGCGGGCCACCGAAGTTTACATACTCTTAAGGTACGCATGAACAAGCTTGGATATCCCCTTTTTAGATAGATCTACACAAAATGCAACTCTAGTAATCGCCTAAAGCTGCGGATTGTCATTCACTCGGGAATCATCACTCTCTCTCTACCTCAACCAAGTTGTCGGCTAACCTCCATGTGATGCCGCGGTATTCAGGACAATGAGCTGGCAAAGGCTCGGCGTCACAGTCAATAGTGTCTGAGCGAATCATTCCTGTCAGCCTAGCTGAATTGGTTGTATAAAAAGCGGTCCACACAGACGAAATCTTAAGGATCGCTGGAAATCCACCAGTAGATGTCGTGTAACAAAACACTTTGTGAAATAACTCAATCCAAATGCTTCCAGATATAATCTTCGTCAGAAGAGGAAATACAATATTTTTGACCAACAATTGGCCTATATGGGTCTCATTGACGACCCAACTTGCGCGGTCTGTCTTGAAGTAGACGGCTCCACGGAAAAATTTCTTTGTTACAATCCGGTTTTTGAAAGGACATGAAAGCCCATTTTGGGAAGTCTATCTTGAAGAAGACGACTCTACGGAACAATTTCTTTGTTACTATCCCGCCTTTGAAAGGACATGAATGTGCATTTTGGGAAGAGATACACTCAACATAAGCGTTGTGCATATTCTCCCAGTCAGGAGGCAGTCTTAACTACTTCTAACGGGATTCTGGAAGATTGTGTAAATATGGAAATTCTTTGCTAGCCTACATATATATAGCATTCTTGTCACATTTGTTGGGAATAATACTGGCCATACACGATTCAAGATTTTCAAGTGAGTTTGTAGGCACGGCAATATCGCCCGTAAGTTGTTCCTCCTGCAGCCCTATGCGACTTGCTTTATATAAGAGTGCATTCTAACATCATGTGAGTTTTGTGTAGCAAGTGTTGTAAAGTGCGATACAGTATTACGTTGTATCTGCAAAATTTGTTAATAGTTCAGTACATAACGCTCTGATTTTCTTCTTATTTGATTCCTTATAAGTTTTAAGGATACACGTTTTTCTATACATACTCTGCGTATTCGGTTTTAAGATACATTGATTCAAGAAAGATCTAAGCAAACCAAAAACTAGAAGAAAAAAAAACAAAATTTCGTATTTACAGCTTGAAAACTGAGGGACTGCGCTTCGTGGCAAATGACGGCCATGCAAAAGCTAAAGCTCCCAACGAAACTCAATATTTCTTTATAGATTTCGCACGCATAGGTCAAAATGTCGCAAACTATTTTAAGCATTCAAAGTACAATAGACTGACTCAAAGAGTATCAAAGACCTAACAGCACGAAGTGAAATGGGATACAAACATAAGTATGCAGTAGATGGTAGTACATGATGGGGCCTGGGCAGTGTTTAAGTTAACTGTTGGTCACATCAAATGGGGTTTCCAAGTGATTAGAGGGCCACAAGCTAGGCAAAAGATATTAATTTCATGAGCATGCGCCGCTAGATGGCGGCACAGTGGTGGTCCACACAGAGAATCAAAACCAAAAGCCTCACGCATTAGCTGCAAAGTATATGGCTAGGTGTAACTGTGTCTAAGTGTCGGTATGTGTCTGTGTCTGTGTCTGTGCCTGTGTGTGTGGCAAATGAGTTTAACCAAAAACCGTTGCTCTAATTATGAGCAATAAGCTTCGCTGCGCATTGCCCAGACCGGGCGCATAATTACAACTGAAATTTATGTTACTGCTTTGGGTTTTCATACCAGGGTTGCCAATCTCCTTTGTTGAGCACTGGCCGAGAGTCAGTGTTGTCACTGGTGCTGCTGCTGCTGCTGCTGACGTGGACTAACAAGCTGTCAATTTAACGCTTCAACGCTGCATTCGTTTTAATGTGGCGTAGAAAAGCAGCATGGAAATTGCTCCACAAAGCGCAATGACACATGGCTGCTTGCAGCAGAATTGCAGCTACCTAACGGGCTAAGACAACAACAACAACAACAACAACAAAATGTACAGCAAAAATTATGCAAAAATTTTTTTGCTGCAAATGAAGATGAAGCAGAAGGAATGGAATTGCAAGCTTAGTTATATAGTCAGCTGCGGCTCGGTCTCGAGCTGAGCTGCCAAGAATCACATTGAACTAGTGACCTGGTCGTGATCTGCGGCTGGATGATGCGCATTCGCAAGCTGGCAAAACTGCTGACAACATCATAACTTGTTGCAGCCAAGCTGGCAGCTGGCTGGAAAACACGTTCTGGACATGTGCAGCAGCGGCAGCAGCAGCAGCAGCAGTAAGAACAACAAGAACAACAATAAATGGCAACGGAACATAGCAAATGGCAAATGTAAAAGAAGAAAATCTAATTTATTTCTCATGCAGTCAGCGGCAATGATGAAAAATTGATTCATTATCAAAATTAGCGAGCAGCAACAATGGCCAGAACAAGTCATTGCCTCACGATGCGGCAGACAGTTGGCATCCGTTGGGCAGCTGTTATGACCAGGCCAACGATAACAACAGCAATAGCAACAGCAACAGCAACAGCAACAGCAACAACAACAACAGCAGCAAGCAACTAAAGCCACCCGCTGTCAGCCGCTGAGACTTGGCCAGCACGACAACAGCAACATCCTGCCCTTGCCATCATTGGCTTGTCTATGCAAATCAGTGGGCCAGCAACATTGATTTTCGCTTGATTGCGAATTTTCCCAAAGAGCCAGAAAGACATTTTAGCCACTTACCATAGCCATTGAGACAAGTGAGCTTGTCCTGCACAGTGCCGGCATAGGTCTTCTCATGCGTCTCTGTATTGGTTGCGGCATCACCATCCTCCGGCTGGAAGCCAAACTTATCTGTGATTTGTATGGACTGCACGAGCATAATGTTATCATCGGCAGGCGTCTGGCTTCCACTCACATCCCGTCGCTGGCGTGTGCTAAGCATGACTTCAGCTGTAAATGGTCAGCAGTTAGTAGCAGCAGCAGCAGCAGCAGCAGCTTAATGAGTAGCAATACATACCACCATCGGTGCCATTGAGCACGGAGCGTTTCTTGCGGCCATAGGATACCAAAGACTTGAGCTCGCCGCTGGCGCCATCGTCATTGTCACAGATAACTGGCTCGCAACGCGGTATGCAGGGCGTTACCAAGGCACGGAACTGTACCACCTCGCTAGATGGAAACTTGAAGGCGTCAAACTGGGACAACAACACCTTGCGATTTTGCGAGAGCTTCTGTATGGAGCCCATGATGTATTGATCGGTGGGGCAGCCATTAGCATCGATCAGTGTAATCTCGGCGCTGTCAGAGCCATCCATGGCAACAAGTTCGCGCACAAAGATCTCATAGGGACTGTTGGGTTCGACAATTTCGAAGCGCAGCGCCAGCGGATCACCTACCTCAGCAATACGTTTCATGTCGCTGCCATCGCGTGAGGTAATCTTCATGACCACATTGGGTGAGTCTATGGTAATTTCCTCGCTGAGTGATGATTCAATCTCGCCGGTAACGCCCAAATCAACATCATTAAGCACAGTTTTGTTGGTCAAATCGTATTGACAGGAGACGGCCAGGCCCAAATCGGAGGAGGTCACGATCATGTCATGATGCTGTATGACAATATCGTTCATGTAACGTCCATAGGCGCTCTGGCGCACATTACACTCGAGATCGTTGTAGCCCATGCGGAAGTCAAACTCCAGCGAGTTGTTGACATTCACTGCACAGGATTTGGGCGCACCCTTGGCATAGACCTTGCCATCGAACAGCTTGGAGGTGCGTATCTTGGTAATCATTTCACCAGAGCGGCATTCAATGGACACATTATAGCAAGCGGATAGCTCATAGGTGGCAGCCTCGGGCACATCCAGGTAGGGATCAAGCACATCGGTTAGCGTAGCGCGGCTATGATGGGATAGGCGGCAGACCATGTCGCCGGTATCGTTGTAATCGTACGAATGGCATCTGAGTTATGGAATGACGTTGAGACTGTCAGCAAGAGTGTATTAAGTAAAAACTAACAAATGGCGTGGCATACCTGTAGGGGGAGTTGAGGCAAAGGTCGCGACACTCATCAATCGTATTGATGTCTTGGTAGACAGAGTCCACAGTTTTTAGTATCTTGCCGGTAATGCGCTTAAATTCGCATAGTTTGCTGGGCTCCTCAGCACAGTTATTCTCGAGATAGTCGGCACCATCGTAGGGTTCCACGCTGCTGCCAGCCGACAATGTAATGCGATCCATGTCGGAGAGCTCACACAGACCCGAGTGACGATAATAATTGGCCGAGCTGTGGTGCATGTGGTGTTAGAGATTGATCAGCAGCGTAGACAGAAAGATTGAAGGTTGGCGGATAAAAGAGGCAGAGCATAGATAGAAGCAGATGAAGCCAAGCTGCAGCTGTTTGTAAAGGGTCATTCAACTTACCGGCATGTAAACTCTGTCTCGCCCAGACACATTTCCAAGCAGTCGCGACGCGAGAGCACTGTCTGACTAGATTTGATGTGCTCGGGCAGTCGGTAACCTTGAACGCGATCAATGCACCAGGCCTTGGAGCAAGGACGCACACCCAAACAGGATTTCTGTGCGTAAATGGTGAAAACCGGAAACTGTGAACGCGAAAGTGAACCTGCAACAGTGACCAGAAAAAATATATATTTATATATATGTATATAAGTTTGCCATTAACTCGTAGGCAGCCAACGGTGCTGTGCGTAGCTCAAAGTGCGTGCAGTTTACGCACACGCCCCTTCACTAAAAAGTAACAGGCGTTAAGAAACTCAGGCCTCACGACCAGCAACTTGCAGCTGAAGACTCTGCAACTGCAACTGCAACGGCAACGGCAACGGCGACATCGAAAGCCTCGACGACAACGTTGTGGCAGGCAAAAATTATGCGTTAGTTGGCTTGACTTCGGGCAGTGCGAGCCAAAAGCCAGTTTACAGAATCTAGTTTGGGCCAACTTGTTGCCTTGCTGCCTTGTCCGCAAATCATGCGTAAAATGTGGGTTGGGCGCATTTGCTTTGGTGATTTATGCCACTTGGTTTTGGCTTGTTCTGAGTACCAGCTGGCAGTACAAGGCGGTGGTTTTCTCATTTCGCTTAAACTAGAACTCAATAATTGAATGAGTGGCTTTGGCTTGTTGCCAGCTTATTGCCCAGGCGGTAATTCAACCGCAGCGCGCACATTGAATTATTGAACTTTCTTTGGCACAATAAAGCCAGCCACAGCCCGGGCGTTCTCACACTTTCTTTGTCTCACTCACTCACTCACTCACTAACTCACTCACTGACTCACCTGGCAATTTATCGGCAGTTGTTTTGAACAACACACACAAGCCGGTTTCATAGTTGACTGAGCTGCAGGATTCATTGCTCTGGCAGGCCTCCAGGCAGTCCGTTAGCATCAGGGTACCCGCCAATGTATCCAGCATTTTCGATGGTGCCGAAAGCACATACCTAAAGACAACAAAATAAATGAAGCGCAATTTAATTAGTAATTAAGAATAATGTGATAAATGCAGCACGGCGTAGACCCAAACGTTCGTTACACCCAACGGTGCTGCTGTACATTATGAAAATTGATAATTCATACGCCCCGTTGTGCCCCAGCTAAGCCTTGCCCGCATGATACGCCCGCACAGCGCGCGTTCCACTAACAACAACCAACAGAACCATAACAAAACATATACAATATATAATAATAATAAATAAAAAATAAGCCGATGAGTTGGTTTTAATACGAAAATGAAAGTGCCTCAATGCATATACCGTTATATTATCGAAACGATATCTAGTATAGGCTTAGCCCACATAGTCTTCAGTAGACCAGTATGACCGACATAAAAAATATTTGGTGTAAAAACAAAAGACTTAGGCAACGAACTTGCGAAGGCACCTGCCGCGTTTCTAATTTCAAACATTAAACGAAAGTTCATAAAATACAAATCAAATTGCATTAAAAACAGTAAACATACGAGCAACGATTGCAACGAAGTGGGAATACTCTTTAACAATATGACTTAAATAGAAAAGAGTAAAGGTACCCAGAGGTACCCAGAGATGGGGCCGTCCTTCGCTTTAAGTGAGGTAGTGTGAATGGTTCCAATCTAACCTCACCTAATATTATATTTATAAATAACCCCCTTGCCCCTCTCGAGGTGAAGCATATTTCTCTTCCCGTTCCCATTCCTCTTCCTCTACCTCTTCGTCATCCTAATTTCATGAGCTATAAGATGAAACAACCCGATTTACGTTTTACTGCGTCCCCTCGTTTCGCTCACAATCCCATTGTCCATCTTGAGCTAGATCATATTCCTCTTCTTCCTTACCCTCATTCACAAGGCATATAAGATGAAATAGCACGATTTACGTGTCATTCCGTCCTCTTCTCGCTTCGCCCCCAAACTCCTTCCCACTCTCCGTCTATATAACATTTCTCTTTATCATCCTCTTCACGTTTTCCTTTCTCTTAGGCGTGAAAAGAGAACAGACAGAAAGACAGAGTTACTTTTGAATCTATAATATTAATTTAGATTAATAAAATCGATTGATTCAGCTTTGAGATCGTATCTATCCACCTTGCTATTTGCTTGCAAGCGAAGGTTCGACCATAAAACGAAAACCTGAATGCAAGAACTTTTGAACAAGAAAATATATCCTTATATGCAAATTCAGAGATTTAGGAAGTTGAAGAAACATCTTTTAATATAGTATCCTAAGATCTTGAGCAGAAAAAGAATACTCATAGAAACATCTGAGGCATTAGTTAGTAATACTTCATAAGTTCTTCGCTAGCTACTTCGTAATGAAGCAATCATTCTAAGGAACACACAATGCTTATATTTCGCTCGTGTAAAAATAGCGAAATGCGCTAAGAGACTGTTCGTGTGACGTTTATTTGCATACAGAGCCAAAAGTTGTTGTTTTGTGTTTGTTTTTTTGTTGCTTCACTCACAACTTTTACTTCTTGATTAACTTAAAAGATCTACCTATATTGCCTATAGTATTCTGCATGTAAAGAGCGTTGACGCCATTATTGCAGATAACTGTTTGCTAGCTGCTCTCCCTCTCTCTAGCACATTTGCATATGAAAAGATAACTTGACTGGCTACGGCAGGTAAACAAACACAATACCGTTATACCTTTATGCCACCACACTTTGCCACATATTCTCATGCTAACGTGTCAGACTAAGCGAGCGTCTTAAAGACGATCTTAAGTTTTCAAGCTTGACAGCGCGCCAAACAAACTAATTTCAAATTCAATCAATTAATTATAAGCAAGCTTTTCACCATCTTCTATTTTGAGGCTTAAGCAAAAGTGAAAACATTAACCGTTAGATGTGTCACCAGATATTAGATCTTATTAATGTAAACATTGCGTAAGCTTTTCCCTAGTGAAATTTCTGGTTTTTGATGAGTCTTGTTTCTGGTTGTCGGTTGTCACTTAAGTGCTTACCCGGTAATTATTTCAAAGCCAATCATATCTGGATCGCATTCCTCTTCAGCGCCTGTTGCTGCTGCTGCTGCTGCTGCCGGCGCAGCGAGTGGCAGCTTCTCCGTCTTTGGCTCAATGGCCGCTGCTGCTGCTGCTTCATTTTGTGTGGCCAAAGGCTTGGGCAGCTCATTGCTGCCGGCAGCGGTTGTCGCTGCGGCTGTCTCCAAGTGCGGCTGCTGCTCTGCTGGCTGCGGCTGCGCTGCGGCAGTGCTGCTGGATGCCAAAGGCGCTGGCGTCACATTGGTGCGTGGAAATGTCTGCTTGACCGGCTTGACAGGACGTTTTGTTTTGCGTGCGGCGCTTGCATTGCTCGCAATTAGGCAGAGCAGCAGCAGCGGCAGCAGCGTGTAACGGCGCAGAAACATGTTGGCTGTTCTGTAAAGATTGTGAGAAAAGAGAGAGTGCGGGGTTAAGTACTGGGCTTAGACACAATGTTAATTAGGCAAAACTAATTTCACGTTACGCGTAATTTATGTAATTCCTGGTGTGCATTTTATTAGTTAAATATCAACTAAGGTCTAGCTGGGGGCAACTCCAACGGCACTTTGTATGTTTTTGCCAGCTTGTCTGCGTCTGGCTGACATGACGTCGAAGTCGCTGTCTCTGTCGCTGCCTCTGTCGCTGCCTCTGTCTCTGCAGCTATGTAGCTGTTGCCATTCCCAGTGCCACTGCCACAACTGTTTGTTGTGTTATGTTGCACATTGTGTTGAGCTTTAATTGCTGACTTGTACGCCGTTCAGCAGCTAATTAAAGCTACAGACAGAGAGCAAAGACCAATGTTGGTTACTTGCTTTTGTTGTGTTTTGTGTCTTTGTTATAACAATAGAAGTTGCAAAAGTTAAAGTTAACTTTAATCTGACAGAGTTCATATACTCTTACAGCTTAAGGCTTCTATACGTCATAGCTTCATATTGTAGTGTTGCAAATGCAAAATACACTAATTCGAATTGAATGTATTATATTTCATGAGTTAATCAAAAAGATCATAGCTGTTTAAATAAGAATAGTTTTTTACACCAATTTATTGTTACTCAAAACATATTCGTCAGCGTTTGAGTAATAAAGCAAAATTTGCAAACGTGAGCAATTTTTGTTGTTTCTGGGTTTATGTTCCAAAGTCTTTTCGATCAATTTTCAAATTGTCTAAAACAAATGTCCCATAAACTGTTACAATGTTTTCCTATGAATTTTGTTTTGTAATTCTTTCGATGCGTTCGATTTTATGAAATCTACATATAAATACGGCAAAAATTCAGTGTGGTACCGATTACTTGCAAATAATGCAACTTTTTCAGCTTAAACCTATACCATTCGAAAGATAAAATGCTTGCTTACAGGACACTGCAGACTTAGAGGTCACCTGAGCAAGTTGGGCATCACCAGCTCCGGTACCTGCAGGTTCTGTGAACTTAAAGAGGAATACTCCCAGCACATCCTAGCTGAGTGTGATGCCCTAGCGAGAAGTAGGTTAATGTTAAGTTGGACACAGGATCTCGCAGGCCGATATGACCCGTTAGAAACCATCCCATATAATTAAGTTTATAGCAGAGATAGGAGGGACAGAGGAGCTGTAAGCTCAGCAGCGGGCACACTAGATCCTATAGGTTATTCCCCAATAGCAATAATATTATTACAAACTCATGCTTTAAACAGCAAAAAAAAATATCTTGATTAGCTTTCGGATTTCATCGTTTTCGATTGCTAATTTCAATTTTACCCTCTATCACGTTTTTTACATCAAGATCCTCAATAAAATCTTAACTAATGTAGATATATGTATACACAAAGATTACAAAACTTTTTGTTGTTGTTAATGTTCATGCCTGATCTCAATAACTGTTCCGTCGCAAATATTCTGTTTAGTAACTCTTAAATAATTTTCCAATTTAAAAGCTCTCTATTTTTGACCTACTAGTGTGACTAGAGCAGTCTTTTCTATGGGAATTCGAAGAATCGGAAAAACCGGAATTGAAAGGAATATATATAAAACTATAAGTATCCGAAAAGGTGTGTGTGCTAAAATTATTACCCGCATTCGTGTGAAATCCTAAGCGCCTCGTGCAAGCTTTTGATATCAATTGGAGAGATTTTTACTTTTGACACCAAAATACTTAGAGTTTAGTAGTTTAGTAAATGCAGCTGTGGGCCGTTATGCCATAATATAATGTGCGTTTAAATGATCCCATAAAATGTACACCTTTGAGTTTTTATGTTCGTGAATTTTAATACTTCCAAAGAAGCACAGTTCTCAGAGTGTAGAATACCTTAGGTGCTTTCAATTAAATTTATGTATGCTTTAACAGTTTCGCCAAAATATCCTTATTGAACGTATAAAGTTTATACGATGTATTTATTCTGTATTTTTTATGGCCCATAAAAGAGACAAGTGTGGAAAAGTTAATCCTAAGCGAATTTCTAGGTTTTTGGATGAATAGCAATAGAAACACACACATGCACACACACGTTTACGTAATAAACCCGATTAGACCCTATGTGTACTGTATGCACATGGCAAAATAGCTGAGAAACTCGAGATACTCAAATATAATCGTGTCTTGTGGGTTGGTCTTCTAAGGCCTTAATGTGTGAAATGCGTTGAAAATGCTGGGAAAACGTGCCTACAACTGCACTTTTATAATATTAAAGTAGATTATACAACTTTTTAATGCTCCTATATATCCTCATATATTACTATAATAAACTTTAAGTTATGCAAGTGCCTCAAGTTACATCGTCTGTAATGCAACTAGTTTTTCCAACTTGTTTGACACTCATGTATTATGTGTCTTGGTTTATGGCACGCGGCAATAAAACAAAGAAAATTATAAACAAACGTCATTGAGTTATGACTTTGGCGCTGTTGAATAAAACAAATTTCCCCGGCAAGCAATAAAAGCAAAACAACTGAATTATTCGCACAACTCGTTTGCTGACGTCAAAGTCAAAGACAACGCCTACGCCTTGTCGTCCCTATGAGATAATCAAAACTGCCGCATAATAACTCAAAACACGAGGTAGCAGCAGCAGTAGCAACATCTTCAAATCCGTTAATAAGCGCTTGTGTGAGAGCGTTCCGGCAAAGGAGTCATAAATAAGGGCCGGTGGCAACTCTGGCTACTTACATAATTAATTATGGTTGTTGTTATTGCAGTAAGTTATAAAGTAGCGCCATCATGCAAAATCTCATACACACACACACACACACATACAAACACACACTCACTCACACACACACACACACACAGCAAGCACTAATTAAAAAGCTAAACAGTCAAAGCAAAACACAGAAAAAAACAAGGTATTCAAAGATGTGAGTACCGTTAGAGTTAATAACATAGATTAACTGAATGCAGAGTGCAATAAGTGCGGGTCGCTCTGGGTCCATGCGGGGGTTGTCGCTCGCACTCTGAACCCCGCTATTGAATTTGTGTTTTAGTTTCAAGCAATTCCGTTTTTCTATTTTTTATACCCTGTACACAAAGTGTGAAAGGGTATTATAGATTTGTGCAATGTATGTAACAGGCAGAAGGAGGCGTGGCAGACCATATGTTCCATGGGCAAAAATGATCAGGAGCAATAGTCGAGTCGATATAGACATGTCCGTCTGCCGTCCGTACGTCTGTGCGTGTTGTAACGTGTTTCTCAGAGACTATAAGAGTTAGAGCAAAAAAATGGTACCAAAAGATGCGCATTTTCCCGGAAAAGTGCAAGTTTATCGATTCATGTCGATATCTCACCCCCTTCCCCAGTGACAGACTTTCGCGGTTTACAGCCACTCTATGTTATAAAAATGATTGAAATCTGATAAATACATCAAAAGTTATAGTCAAAAATGGGTTGATTTCGACCCCATTCGCCTATAAACTGCCCCAAAATTCAAATACCTGTAGATATGGATATATGTATGTGAGCTTGAGTTACAAAATTTGGCGTGGAGACTCGACTGAGCCAAATCAATAAAACTGTATTCAATTATTTCCAATGGAAGCCCCTCTTACCCCGCAATTGATTTAACTTAATTACAACATATTGATTTAAAAATGGCCACAAGTATTAATAGAAGAGTTTTTGATCTATTTTTCAAAATTCAACGTTATTGGCAAAAGAATACTCGAGTTATGAGCATAAAAGCCCCCCTAATTTCCCAATAGGAAAACTTGTCAAATGGAACTTCCCAATTGGAAAACGTTTACGGGCATATCGATCTTATGAAAAGAGATATAAAAGTGGAAACTTTCGTTCCCATTTTACCGTATTTGGTGTTTCTAAAGAAAAAGTGTACAGAGTATTCGATTGTCGGGCACCGTCCCTACAGTCTGCATCAAATTTTTGGTACTCTCTTTGTGCGCTCATTACTCAAAGACATTCAGTCAGCTTCTTCCACTTGCAATTAGTTCTATGAATGAATTTATGCTAATTATGGCTTTGCCGCTGCTGCTGCTGACGTTGCTGCCAGCAGCGCAGCTGACGCGCTTTTAATAAGCGCTTGAGTTGTATGTGACCGCAGCAGCTATGTCTGCTTTTTTTTTGGGCGCAAACAAGTTTTGGGGCCGTGGTCGCTTCACCTGCTAACCCACAAATGTAATGAGGCATTGACCAGACGCCCAAAAAGCGAAAAAAAAAACACAAAATAATATACCGAATATACAAAGCAGCGGCGAGAGAAAAGCAACGGTAAATGCGCGTGTGTGTGGCATGTGCGGCTGGTTGTTGTTGTTGTTGTTGTTGCTCTTGTGGCAGCTGCTATTGTTGCTTGCGGCATGGGCAGTACAGTGCGCCAGCATTTTCTTGTAAACGGATGAAAATCTTTGTTGTTGGAGGCAAGGCAAAACATTTTAATTAACATGTAATTTGTGGTTTTGAGAACGTTTTCATTTTGATTCTCATTTTGTATACTTTTATATATATTTCATAGATATGTCTATCAATTTCACTAATTGAACGTTAATAAGCGGCGCTCCCATGGCTTAGGCACAGGCCCAGGCCCAGGCCCAGGCCCATTGCCATCAATCATGTTAAGTGTTTGGCCAAAGGCTGGTTCAATGATCTTAGAGGGAGGATCGGCTGCAGTTGCTCGCTTTTAGTTAGCGGCAATGTCTAGAACTTGCTTCCTTTTCCAGGCATTATATAATTATAAATTCCATGCAATAGTTATAAGAGGCGCCCATAAAATGCAAATTTGTGTAATGGGCTGACGACAGAAATGGTTTAAGCCACTGATGATCAGCTTAGATAAACGTGTTGACTTGGCAATATAGAGTTGGAACGCCTAGATCTAAAGTTTGTGAAATCATCTTTCATTTATAGTAGCATAGGCCAAGATTATTCGATTGGTAATATTTCGGATTAAGCTACTTCGCCTACTCAGTTTGCAGCTACTTCTGATGTCTCTACTATTGGCTACAAAAATGATTGTGCCTTTCGAACCGTTATATGCGCTTTCAACCTTTCGACTCACCCATACATTTCCACGTTCTTTGTGTCTTATAAAAACATAACGTCTAAGCTAATTAGCCTTTTAAAGTCTTCTAAGAGATAATCAGATTTTCCTACATACACTACTTAGTACATATATGGAGTCGATTCAAATAGGTGCACACAGATTAGAGCTGATTCTTATTCAAGCACCTCGCGAACTTCCGTCTACTCAGCCAATGAACAGTTTGCAATTGCGCTAATTAGGAGAAGGCGGATTAAAGCCCTCCTAACGCGATGAGAATCTTCATATCAGTGAACTCGAAGTGGAGATGTGCACAAGGCTAAACCGGAATTAAGTGTCAGCTTAAAACTTGCCATTTAAAGTATAACTTCGAGAGTTGAAATAGGAAAATCACCCCATCGCGGCGAAGCTGCAAGCATTTGTGAACTGATGCCAAAGACTCAGGATAGTCGAACGAGTTTGAAATAACTCAAAGTAACAGCACAATGTCAACTTCGCTGAAGAGCTGGAGTGTTAATGCTTTAAGCCCTATAAGGAATGTAGAAAACTAGTTATTGAACATGCACTTAGACTTTGAGAAACTTAACAAAAGTTACTACTGTAGCTCTCCTTCACTTGGAGCTTCTGAATGATCTTAACGGCGATTTTCAATAATTTTTCACAACAATATATAGAATTTGTAAAGAGGACTTCGTAAGGTTGGTAAGTCTTTCAGCCACAAACATATAATAATAGTTAAAGCAAAAAGATCCCAAATGTATTTTGAAGCCAGGATTTTCTAAATGTATGTGTTTTTTCTTCTAAAAAAAAAAAATAAAAAAAATAAAAAAAAGCGTTTGAAATTTCTTTGTAGTAGAAGTTGCTTTCAGTGTGTCTTTTCCTGCGAAGTTCGCAAACTGAACTTTAGACTTTCCTAAATTCTGAAAGACAACTTAGTTTTTTCGTTTTGTCCAAAAATGTTTAATAAAAACGAATGACTTAAGCAACGAACTTGGCTTTGCATGAACTTGCTATTTAGGCAACAAAAGACTTAGGAAACGAACTTGTTTTGCAAAACTCTAGAAGATTTTCATTAAATTAAGCCTGACATTTGACTTCACTTATCTATAAACTAAATATCGCAATTTACATTGATGAAATGCCAGATCATGTTGCCATGATTTAAATTGAACTTGGAACCCCGCTGCTCGCTCCATAATCAGTGTCCGCGCACATAACTGAAATTCTTTTGCATGTCAAGCGCACTGCTGCAACTCCGTTAGTTAGTTGTCAATAGACAGACTTCAGTTCGTCAGTCGTCAGTACGTCCGTCATTCATTCAGTTAGTAACATGCAGCTAAGCGCTATGTATTTATGCACTCATTTATGCATTGTTGTTATGCAACAATGTTATGCAACAGCGTGTTCGTTCAATGTCCAGCATCTGGTTGCAGTTCCAGCCCAGTTATGCGGCATGTCAACTGCAAGATGCGGGCCTGACAACGACAACAATCATTGGCAGTCGTCAATGGCAGGCCTAGATTTCAATGTCAGGCAAGTACCGCGCGTTGTTGCTACCAATCAAGTTGTTAACCTGGCCACTGCAAAACTATGCAAAACAGTTAAAAGCAGCGGCTTGCAATTGTTATGAAGTCGCTAAGCTTGCTGCAACTTGTCGCTGCTTTAATGGCATAACTCTAGGTAACAATCAACCAAGTGCCGTTAAATGGCTGCGACACACACCGACACCACGATGCGCCCCAAAGATTGCCCAATTCAGGCGCATTAATTTGAGTGCCTCTAAACGTTAAGGCTGAGAAATTTACATAATAAACGCCAACGCCAAGTCCAGAGCCATAATCTTGCCCAGGGTAAAGCTCATTGCCACTGCGCGCATAAATATAACAAGAATTGCAACAACAATGACAACAACAATAGCGCAGAAATGCAGTAATTTTTGCAGTCAAGTGAGTGAAATGGTAACATAGCCAAGACATTGGCCCTGCCACGTTTCGGGCACGTCGTACATTTCCGAAAAACTAATGGCCGGCCGTAAGTGATAATTTATCACAGGCCAATGGCCGGACATGCCCAGTGACCAGTGACCAGTAAGCAGTGCACAGAGACCCAGACCCAGACCCAGACCGTGGCCAAGACCAACACAGACAAAGTGCTAAACTTCAACGGTACTTGGCAAACAATGGCAGCCAATGTAATGCACAAACAGTTGGCTCTGCACTCAATTTGCTGGCCAGGCCAAGACAGCGCCTGCTGCTGCTGCTGCCTGCACAATCAAATTGATATTTGCTGCTATATTTAGTTTATGATAATGCCGGTTGGCCAAACCCGTCCGCGTCGTCGTCGTCGTCGTCGTCGTGTTGGCCATGTCCGGCTAATATGTTGCTTCCTACTCCGGGCTGCTACATTGACTAGTCTTTGGTCCAATTGTTGCTATGTGCAGAGTCTGCTGCTCTACAAAGTTTATTTATTATTCATGACCAGGTTCAAACGGTTAGTTGCTGTTCAATAAGCTCCATTTGGAAGTTTCTTGCCAAACATATTTACGACGTGTTGCTATTGGCTTTCATTGAGAAAGTGTTATTGGCTAAGTTTTTATTTTATTGGCAGCAAACTCAAGAATAGATTGGTTTATTTTTATGATTTGAAAGTCAATCAGTATTGGAATTCAGCATTATGCACTTGTAATATGAGCCTAATTGATATTTCCTAATTTAAATCTAAAGCTTAATACCCATACCAATGTTTTATGACTTGTAAAAAAATGTCCAGTTTTTATATCCTGCGCACCATTAGCGTCTTTCTTTAATTTTACAACACTGCCATTTATATTCATTTATGCTCATTTACAATCTTGTACACTTACTCAATGCTACACGTTTGGCTGGGCCATATAACCATAACACTTGTAAGCCCGTAAAACCATGGCGACAACTTAATCTTCATTAGCCATCCAGGCACTACATACAGACAGGCAGACAACCACGTTCAAGCTTTGTAATTAACACCTGACATTCTTTTCACTTTTTTGTCATGCTTTGTATCTTAGGAATAGATGGTTTCAGCTATCTGTACAAGTATGTACAATGTGCAGCATTACGAGAGTGTATTTTATGTGCAGGAGATATTAAAGTTATTTCAGACAAAGCATTCAAAGAAAATACAATTCACAGAAGAAATTCCCGTCACATTACCGACATTACTTCAAAGTGTACTTATCAAATATATAAAACTACATAAATTCAACCCTGAGGTACTTTTATCGCTTCAAAAACGAATTGCTCGAAATTCTTCTTCTTAATTGGCCATAACAACCCATTATCGGGTTACGGCCTGATGTAAATACATTTATTCATTGAAATTGTGGTTGTCCCAAACCCTACGCACAACCCTTTTAAGGCCTATTGGTCTTGAAAGAACCCATTGTCAATGTTAGTCGCCTCATACGACAAGCTTTGACCTGCAGTGGTGGTATTCTCTAACCCGCTCACCACACGGGGGAAATGCTCGAAATTACTCCAAACATTTATCAAAGGACTTATGAAAGCGAGCAACTAAAAAAGCTACAAAGGTATTTGTGACACTATTTGTAATCAACACAAGCGCAGCTTTTGGGATATTCCAAGAAGCCCAGTTTTTGGGACATTTTCCCAGCATTAACCAAAGCTGCATTTGGGATATAACTCTATCAATTGCACTAACAACCGAGATGATTTTGGGATTTATTTTTTCCTTTTTCGTTGTTTGTGGTCTTTTGAGCGCGCTTTTATACTCCTCGCCACTTGAATAGCACAGCCTAGTTATTTAGGATTACAAGTAGATATATTAACTGATTAAAATATATTTAACTGATTAAAATATATTTTTTTATTAAATTTAATTAATAAATCAAATTAATTTAAAGCTTAAAATTATACTTGTATAACTTTTTTGTGCCACATGAATTTTAGACTTCATTTTAACTGGTTATATCTTCAAAAAGAGAAGAAGAAGTTCAGAAAAATGAACAAATTTCATGTCTTGGATCAATTTTTGTATCTTTGCTAGATTTTGCAGTGTAAGAGTTTCAAAAAAGAAGCTTTTCCAAAAAAAATGTCGCGAAAATTACCGTTACCATTTTGAAATAAAAAAATACGAAACGAAAATTTTTCTTGGAAAAACATTTTTTTTTTAAATTTTGCTAGGCATGCCCCGCTTATAAAATATGATTGTTTTTTCGTAATTTCATAAAGAAAAGTGAAAAAGAGTACAAAAAACAGAAGAAGGTTAGAAGAAATAAGGTTTCTAGTAACCAAACTATTGAGATTTTTGTTAAAAACCTTAAAAATGTAATGGAAAAAACAACAAGCTTATAAAGTGTGTTTTAGAACTGATTTGACTTTATTAGGAAATGAGTCAATGCGGCTGTTTAAGGGAGGCGATCATCACTAATGGAAGCTACCATTGATGGAAGGAGTGCTCTACATCAGACTGTCACTTTATGAGAAGAAGAAGAAGGGAATATGTAGAATAGCTATGCACTAAAATTGTCAATTTTTGGTTTTGAACGATAAATGACCTAAACTTGGTAAATGCTGAAACAAAAGTCTGCGGTACCGTATAATTTAGTTTTGGTAGAATTACAAGAAAAGTATGGGCTTAAAAACTTAAAAGAGTAGGCTGTCCTCTTCAAAGGGCGGAGCAGATCAAAAGCTTTGAAAATTCAGTCTCCGGAGTGCTTGCCTAGGCGTAAGGCAGTGCGGCTGAGTGTAATTTCGTGCGTAAATCAAGTGCAAAGCGTGAAGTGCTTTTGTTCCTATTAATGTGCAAATCTACAAAGATATATGAAAAAGTAGCTAATTATATGTGAATGTATGTGCTTAAATGTGTAAGTGCGTCTAATTGAATACGTGCATGATATTAAGCGTGGTAACAGCTAGTGCGTTTCGGTTCGGTGCTCTTCAAATGAGGTGAACATTGGGAGAGAAAGAAATAGCTAATTTGTTAAACAAAATACAGAACGTTAAGGTAAGTACCATCTTGTTCTTTGACGTAATTTAGGTGCATTGACATTGAAGCAAATCGAAGGTTACGGCACTGAGGGAGCTTTTGAAGCGGACAGCTTTTAAGTCGTGTTTTGTTCTCTTGTGTTGCAGCTATAAGGGAGCTTTTGTGTCTCACAGCTTATAAGTTGCGTTTCTATAGAGCTTTCATTTAGTGGCTTTTGCCAAAAGTTCTAAATCGTTCTCAATCAATCGTTGCAAGCAAATATGCAGAGTATCTTAAAGTCGCCGCACTTTGAATGCCACATTCTTTCTCGCTTTCTTTGAAGACTCAAGTGTTTAAAGTTTTTGTGTGTATTTGTGATATGCTTTATGCACAATGGTACCCAGCACTAATCGCATCATAAAAACACACTTTACTCTATGCCCCCCGGGCACATACGTGACAAAGAGTTTTATGGCCATAGGTGTTGGCGGTGCCACAGACGACAATTGGCTTGACAATCTTTGTTTGCCAAGTGTAGTTCAAGCAGTTTTCTAAAACTGAATATCTTGTCAATGCAATTTTCTAAGCCGTCTGTGTGGCGAGTTTTTCGGTTCTAAAGAAAGTTTTAGCCTAGATTTACATTTGTGTAAATGTTGACAAATTCTAAATACCTAAGTACTTATATACATATCTTCAGTGGACACTTTCAATGCAGAGTGAGTGACGGCGCGACTCGATTGTGTGCTGATGACATAAAATTCTACTTGAGTGTTAATTTGAGTCAATAAAAAAGCGTTTAGAGCGCACAATGCCGGTTTATTGTTATAGCAGTTGTAGTTGTGGTTCGTGTAGCCTATTAGAAATGCCAGTAAACTGGCGCAGCAAAATCAAACCATTGTATTTAGAAAGCAAGAAAGTTAAACTAAGTATACGCCAGTAAAAAAAGAGTATAAAAAAACGCTTTAGCCAACTAAGTTGTGTTTTTAAGACTTAATTGTTGCAATTTATGATTGTTGCTGTTGATGTTGTTGTTATGGCTTTTGCTGATTTGTGTTTTCGACGCGCTTTGATTTTCTTTCAGCAGCAGACAAACAGCAATTAGCACGTGCGGTCGGGCCAGATTTTTCTTAACCCAAAAAACCAGCAAGAACCACAGCAAAACCAACTGTCAAAAAAAAAAATAAAAATAAAATGGAAAATTCTTTAAGCAAAAGTAAAATTCATAAAGAAAAAACTGACAGCAGCGGAAGCCACCACAAAGTAGCTAAGCTTTGGCAGCGCAGCGGCAGCGGCGGCGACAGTGTCCAAATTGAAAAGCGCACGCCAAAGCCAAATCATCATCAGGCATTTTGGTAGCAAGCATGCGAGAGGCTCTCGGCTCTTGGTCCGGTTCTATGCCGCTGCTGCTGCTGCCCGGCATGCCACTTGAAGTGGCAAGTTTCGGAAAAGTCTAGTGTACTGTTTGTATGTGTGCTACGGAGCAACTCCCACAGCCTGCAAAAGATTTATGCCTAACTGTTCTCTGTGTGTGCCTTGAAAATTTACGACTCAATCAAATGCAAATAAATCTAGATACACATTTCTTTTACAAGCAAGTGCAACTCTGTTGCATTGTGTTGCTGTTGTTGCAGCAGGTGCCTGCAACAAATATAAACAGTTGACCCATTTTCAACGCAAACGGTTATAAATTGCGTGAAAATGTATTACGCAAGTACAAAAGGCGGCACTCGGCGACCTGGCAACCTGACAACCTGGCAACCTGGCCTAGCCTAGCCAGCCTGTGAATGGTGGCAAGCAGCAGCGACAGCAGAAGATGTGGCAGCTATGTTTGCTCCACTTTGCTGCTAATTTATGCAACATTGCGGCGCAGGTGGCAGCCGCACGTAACTGTCAACATGGCGAAAACTAACTGTAAAGCTATGTCGATGATCTTGTGTGTGTGTGTGTGTGTGCCACCCACCCAACGACTGCGGCGCACAGCAACTAATTGCCAATGTCTCGTAACTCTGGCGGCTGCATTTAAGCCAATTTGCGCACTATGTTGGTCACATAATTGGCGCATAAAGGCGTTGGCGTTGCTTGTTGCAGTTGTTGCAGTTGTTGGTTGTTGTTGTTGCTGCTGCTGTGGCTTGCATGCTATTAAAATGTTTGTTGGCCAACAAACTTGTGTGTGAGTGCTATTAACCCATTTTCAAGTGCTCAAAGTGGTTGTGGTGGCTGTGGTCTGGCTTGTGGCTGTCATAAGAGCTGCAGTTGTTCAAAAACAACAAAAAACAAACAGCTTAGAGTTTATATGTCTAGAAATACTATTTGCCTTTTGGCCAGTTGACATTTGGCCAAGTGTTTTAAGTAGCTTATATAGCATAGCCAACAACAAACAGCAGTTGGTCAAACATGCTAGGAATTTGTTTGTTTAGCTACCATTTAACCTAAGCAAAACCGCTCTCTAACATACACACTTGACTGCCAACGTACGGTACATAAGCTTGATTGATTGACTGATTGATGAACTGCGGCTTTATAATTTGGCCTGTTGCCGCTGCTTTGCTAATTCTCAGCGATTTCGATGCCGCAGGAAATGCCATGCAGAAGCTGCGCTAACAATTTCCAGTAATCTTTGAATGATTTATTAACCATCATTACACACACACTCAGGCAGTTACATTTCTATGCTGTCAAGTGCAATCAGAATCAATAACGCTTAGTATTCGAATGCATTTCCGGCTGGATGGACTGCAGCAATTTAGCTGGAACTTGTCACTCGGAAGCAGCTTAAAACGGAAGACAGCAGCCAAGGCTTAAACAATTTCATTTTATAAACTGACACACTTTGTGTGCCTTAGTTGGTTAGCCAATAAATTTCCACCAAATGCAGTCAATAGCTGCTGCAGCATGACTCATTATATAATTTGCAAAAACGAGCAGAAAAAAAAAACGGCCGGAATCGCAGCAGGCACAGATTTATGGCAATTGGACAAAAAGTGTTTTGTCCATATGTGGGCTGCAGCCAACTAAAGCCCAAAACCAGAGCCGCTTGCATTTTTCAACGCATCTTTAAAACGTAATAAATATTGCAATGATAGCTTCTTTTTTTTTTTTAACTGCAGCCAAACTCGCTCTTTTGCCTGCTTTATTATAAAACAAAATACGAGCTGTGCCTGGCTGCTTGGCTCTTTAGAAAAAAGTGGAACAGTTGCCAGCCAGCCAGCCAGCCAGCCAGATCAGGCGCAGCAGCCAAAGTCAGAGCCAGAGTCTAAGCCAAAACCGCCGTTGGCAACATGCAATGGCTTTGGCTTTGGCTTTGGCTATAGCAGAAGCAATGCCAATGCCAACATCAACATCAATGGCAATTGTTGGAAACTAATATTCATTGCACAATTAGGCCTTGCCTTTTGTCTAGCTGATTACACTGCTGTTCATGTGCATAGAAACCGCAGAGCGTGCCGCAAGCTGTGTTCACACTGTTTCAAGCCATGTTTGCATCGAGCTATAAAATCGCCAAAAATTATTAGCAATTTGTGCAGGTGATTGTTAACGCTTCTTTCAGTTACCGGATATTTAATAGATTTATTTTAAGCGCTGTTTTAATGACCAGAAATTTGACTAAAAATTTTGAGCGTAAAAACGTTAAAACCTATATTGTTTTGCGCGGAAAGACTGCTGATAAATTCCAATGTGCAAAAGACTTCGAAAGTTTTTTATAGGCCTTCTGTTTCTTTTTTTTAATGATATTTTAGTGCGCGGGCGTTAATATTTACGTTCAACTTAACTGTGGATGCTGTCATAAATGTTTATGATCTTTATTGTCTAAAAAAGTTTAAAAAAACTAACAAATTTATAAGTAAAAGCGTTCGTTTTATTCCATTTCCATAGAAGTTTAAACAAGTCTTCAATAACCCAATAACCTATAACATTCAAGCGCATAAAGCCAACAAACTCAAATAGATTGTTTGCTGATAAATAATACAAAACAAATATAGAGCTCTCTATTTTCGGCATTTGTTTACACACATTTAAGCATTAACGCCAACTCTAGAGAAAAGCGAAATTAAAACGCCATAAGTTTTTAATTAGCGCAGCTATATAAGTGAAATTATTTCTTTATAGTAGGCTAATAGATTTCTGATAAAAATGCTAAAAAAAAGTTCGTAACTTAGAAAACGAAATCTCTATTCTTTCAAAAGTTACACTATTTCGTATACAAAAGACTTAATGAGCAGTTAATAGTTATTTACATAAAAAAATGTATTTAAAACTAGTTGAACTCGCGCGAAACCGGACAATAAAAGCCGTCTATAAATTCATTCTTCCCGTTCCGATTCCCCTTCCCGTTCCTCTTCTTTCTCTTTCTCTCTCACTCTTGCCCATACTAAGTCCAGCTGCGGATATTGTTACTAATATCTTCCTATTCACTTCATATACCTCTATCTTTCCCTCTACTCTTATACCGTCTTATAGTCTCTGAGAAACAGATACCAACACAGACGGATTGACTTGGCCTTTGCTACTGATCATTTTAGCCCATGGAACATATGGTCTGCCACTTCTCCTTCTGCCTGTTAAATACATTGCACAAATCTATAATACCCTTTCACACTTTGTGCAAAAACTACTCGTAAGATGTCCCAAATAAAAACTAGTATATCAGTTGTGTGCCAGAAATCTCTTTCAACCGAATTCAGTCAGCTATCATTTTAAACGATTTTCAGTCAAAAAGGAAATTAGTCAGTGTGGGAAATCCATCAAGGGATCGTGAAATCAAACGATTTGTCAAGAAAATTAAAATGAAACTTTGTTTCAATATTTTGCCCTTTTCACAAGTTTAAAAGACAAAAATTTCAGGAAAAAAAACAAAAGTTGAGGATTTACTAGGTATGTAATTCTATTGTAGGGATAAGTTGAGAATATTTTAGTTCATCTAATCGTTTCAATATTGCCATAATAATTTGTGTGATGAGTACACTAAAGCAGGGATCGGCTGCATCAGCAGATATGTTCAAGAATAGAACAGAACTAACATCTGCATCTATTGCCCTTGGTGATTTTCCTGTTGGCGATCTCTGCACCAAATGCGAAGATGTGCTTGGAGCAACTTGTGAATCGACGCAAATAGGTTCAAAGTAAAGAACGTTTATTTTGTAATAAAGTAAAGATACACTAGTTCAATGAATTTGTACTTTATTAAGCGATCGTCTTTTATAACTGCTGCAGCTGCCGAACCCTGGTTTAGTTACATTAATTGTAGGAAACTTTTCATTAGGCTTCACTTCGAAAATAAAACCAGAATGAAACATTTTGTTATTGGAGATGCCTTAAGGGGTATATGGTAGGTGGGGATTGTTGATTCCGCAAAAGGGCAACATTCCTTGGCTATACGCAAAGCAGAAATTTTCAGTACTAAAACTGTCTGTTGCTTAGCAGCAGGTGCAGAGCAAGGTTTAGGATCCATTTGGAAACACCTGCTTAAAAATGCTTTCTAGACCTTGTGCTACCATTAAAACAAGTTTTATGTTTGTACTTCAAACAAGCTACTAAAATTGAGAGTAGGCTCATTAAAACTTCTAATGCAAATGCAGCACTGTGCTTAAGAAAACTTTAACGTTTCTATGCAACTGAACGGCAGTGTGCTTATTTGAACTATATACCATTATCTAGTATATCATTAATATATGCATCGCCTGAGCTTAAGCTATGCGAAATAAACATAAAAATAAAGAAATTACTTCTTATGACTTTTGACTGCTTTACCTAGTTTAGCGAGTTGTGTTGTTGTTGCAGTTGTTGTTGTTGTTGTTGCTGTTGCAACGTTGCCGTTGTTGTTGTTGCAACGTTGCCGTTGTTGTTGCCCACGCCAAACAATTTTCTATTTAACTAAACATAGTGCTCAAGAGTGGCAGCAACAGATACATTAGCCAGTATATAAAATGGTAATCAAGCTGCAGCCTGTGCAAAATCTCTAAATGGACAAGGCTTAGTAGTGAGTTGCTCTCATTGCAACTAAAAGCCAAGTTGGAGTCACAGCCAAAGATGCAGCAGCAGCAGCAGCAGCAACGTCCTCAAACACGTAAAACTGGGTCGATGATATGCATGAGGCCAAGCTCAAGCGCCTCGTTGGCAACTATGGCAACTCTGGCAACTGTGGCAACTATATTTCCTGCCAACGCTACTTAAATAAAGGAAATAAGCTACAAAATATGCTAAGAAATAAGAAATTGTGCAAAATTCGTGCAAATAAAGATTTCGCTTTATATCAAATTTTAATAGTAATAAGCTTTGAGCCTATTAACTAGGCTCTATCTTCAATAACTGTGTGAAACCAAAGTATCTTTCACTCTTAATTACATGGGCCATATAAATCAGCTACAAATTTGTGGCTACTCTAAGCACTTTAATGATTGGCATAAATTCAAGACAAGTTGCAGCGCTTAGTGTGGGTTTTCATGAGACACTCGAGTGAGAGGGAGCAAACAATTTCCAATTAATGCAACATGTGTTGGCAGTTTATGTGGCATGCAAAGACATTAAAGAATTAAGAAACCGAAAGATACATATGTGAAATTGTAACAGCAATATCAATGTTAATCAACATAAAATCTAATATAACAACATATCCCAACCAACGTATCTTCCAACCCATTACATTAGTAGTTAAAATAATACAAATATTTGAAAGTTGTCTTAGACGCTATTTAAACTGATGTACTTTTTGTTTTATTGAAAAAAAAAATTAATTGTAAAAGTAAAGTATTTTGCCAGTGAAAGTATCTTTAGAAGTTATGTAGGCAGCATAATATGTGCATACTACAATGCATTTTATGATTGATGGCTAATAAACTTCAAAGTTTACGTTCTTTTCTTAAATACGCATAACGTTATAAACCATTTTGTAGCTGCAAATCACTTTAATGTGCATCAATGTTTTTCTATAGTTTGAAACACAAGCTATTAGTGTGACCAACTCCTATAAAGTGAAAACTACTGAAGTGAAACTTCGGCAGTAGACGTTAATAAATTTAGCTTTTGAATAAATTTTTGCTTGAAGAACAAAATGTAATAAAAATTTGGCAAAATACTTGCATTTTTATACCCTGTACACATAGTGTATTATAGGTTTTCGCAATGTATGTAACAGGCAGAAAGAGGCGTGGCAGACCGAATGTTCTATGGGTAAAATGGTCAGGAGCAATAGTCGAGGCGATATAGAGATTTCCGTCTGGCCGTCCTTCGGTATGAACGTCGATATATAGTATCAGACTTAAACATCAATGGTTTTCCGGTTATGTTATAGAAAAAAACTTAGTTACATAACACAAAATATGTATGTAAAACTGAAGTTATGTGAACAAAAGATACCATACTATACTAAGGGGTTTCGCCTGCTTTTAGGAATAACCTTTCAGATTAACGGGGTTTACTCGAAGACGCTTAAGGGTTATTTCAAATTTATTTCTTGCTCTTCGGAAAAATACTGTTTTGGCTTAAATACTTGTGCTAGGCGGTAATGATAAGCCCAAAAAGAACTACTTATATGAATGCTAGATGTAGACATTTTGACTTCGGTTTGCACGATAGTCGCTGTTGTTATAACCTTTAGTGTCTGGATCTAGCATTGATTTTTTAAAACTGAGAATGGCCTGGTCTTTAAATAATTAAGAGATTTTGAAATGTACGATGGTTTTTAAAACATCGATATCGAGACAAGTCTGCTAACGGTGTTTTTGATGCATTTTTTAAAACACTTCTTTGCATTGCAGACGTTGCCTTGCGTGCAGATCACTGCTTTACTTGTTTGCTAATTCAGTATACTTTTCTGTTATCCCAACTCAGGTCCGTTTTAGCTTTAAGTTAGTTCAGTTCAGTATTATTATTTATTCCAGATAACTTGGGCATTAACATTCTAGATTGATAGATATCATATCAGGTTTCTGCGCAACTTTAGCACACAATTTTTATGCAAGATATCCTTATATTTTTTATTATATTTGAACACCTGCACTTAGTTTATTGTTATGTCTATTTCACATTGGTCATTGACTTCAGTCAGAACAGCTATTATCAGCCGCTTTTATGAGTTTTCCAACTTAAGGTATAACTACACAACTGTTTATATTTGCCTGCCACATACCTTGCTTTTGTATTTGTCCAGTATATAAAGTTGCCTCCTGAGTCAGCAGTACTTTGTGCGCTGCGTGCTACAAGTAAAGAAATAAAAGTTGTATAAATATGGACTGTTAAGCATACATAGGCGGGGAAAAAAGTGTGGAAAACCCAGAAACCCAGTTCGGAGCATCTTTTGGGGGAGCTCGCTTATCAGCTTAGAGCGCCAAGATATGCATCTAAAATCATTTTGAACGCTGTCTGTGGCAATTGGGTTTAGTGTGACAACATTTAATGTGAAAATGAGAACTAAATAAATAATTTTTCCACTGTGGGATACACAAAATCTTAGATAAAGCGACACTAGAACAACAACAAGAGCAAAAGCAAACAATGAGATGCAGCGATAATTTCATTAAAAGAGAAAATTTAAAACAAGCAAGCAGCAAGCAACAAGCAACAAAAGCAACAACTTGTTGCACGAGCTGCAAAATATCGGGAAGTATGCTGAGGGAAATACTAACTTAGATACTCGTAAATAGTTGGCCAAGTCGCTGTTGTTGTTTGACGTTCTCCTGAGTGCGCGCTTATCTTAAAGTTTGAATCGTCAGCAGGTGACATTGAAGTAATTTACTTGCTCTGCTGCTGCTGCTGCTGTTGCTGTTGCTGCTGCAGCACATCTTCTGCTACCCACACAATTTATTTGCAACTATTTGAACAGCAAAAGAAGTCGAAACCAAACAGCAACAATTGCAACTAGAGTTTTCGTGCCGGGCTCAATGCATAGAAACAAAAAAAATTTGATGCAGATAGTTGGGACGGTGCCCGACAGTGGAATACCCTGTACACTTTTTCTTTATAAACACTAAATACGGTAAAATGGGAACGAAAGTTTCCACTTTTATATCTCTTTCCATAAGATCGATATGCCTGTAAACATTTTCCCATTGGTAAGTTGGCTATTATGGGTGCAAAAATCACTTTTATACTCGTAACTCCATTATTCTTGGGCCAATGTAGTTGAATTTTGTAACATAGATCAAAAATACATTTATAGATGTCTGTGACAATTTTTAAATCACTATATGGGGGGGTTTGGCCGTAATTAAAATAAATCGTTTGCGGGGAAAGGAGGGGTTCTATTGAAAAAAGTGGATGCAGTTTTAACGATTAGGGTCACACGAGTCTCTACCCCAAATTTTGTAACTCTAGCTCACATGTATCCATATCTACGCGTAGTGGAATTTTGAAGCAGTGTATTGGGTGGTGAAATTAGCATATTTTTGACTATAACTTTTGATGTATTTCACCGATTTTGATTATTTTTGAAACATGGATGCATATAAGCACGACGAACATCTCTGAGAAGTTTCGAGTTGATAGATTCAACGGAGCGGTTGTAAACCGCGCAAAACTGTCACGGGGGAAGGGGATATAAGATATCGACTTCATTCGACAAACTCCCTCAGTCTTGAGAAAATGCGCATCTTGTGGTAAACTTTTTTGGCTCTAACTCTTATAGTGACCATGGAACCCCCTTCTGCCTGTTACATACATTGCACAAATCTATAATACCCTTTTACACTTTGTGTACAGGGTATAGAAACGAAAAGCAGAAGACTGGTATTATTAGGTCTGCTCGAGAGTCAGCCGGGCAAGAGAGTTGCCGCCACCGCCGCTGGAGTCTGTCAAGTCAGCCGGTGTCAGGCCAGTCAGTCAGAGCACTTCTTTTGCTTTGTTATTAGACGGCACTGACGCTGACTAGCTGACTTTTTGTTGTTGTTGCATTTGTTGCATTTGTTGCATTTGTTGTTGTTTTTGTTGCTGTTGCATTTCGCATTCCATGCTAGCGAAAGTTGACCTAGTCGCGGTGTCGACTAGGCCTTGCCGGCCTAGGCATAACGCTGCGCAACAAATTTGCTTATAAATAACGAAATTAAATATGGCCAGCAGCAGCAACAGTCAACACCAACAGCATCCAAAGCAGCGATAATGCCAACAAATCTGCAGCCACAACAACAAAAACAACAACAAACATTGCAACTCGCCTCTTAAAGGCTGGCAATTTTAACACATTTGCAGCTTGGCTCAATCATTGATCAAAATCGGCCGCAACTGATCAACGATTACAACGCGCAACACTGCAACTTGACTTAACTTGACTTGACTTTGCCAGTTGGATACTTGGACGCTCAGTTCCCATACCCATAGCCATAGTCATACCAATTCCCATTGCCATTGCCATTGCCTCATTGACTTTTGTCTGTCCATTTTTGGCCAGTTTCACTTGCCCCACCAGAAGACTCTCTTGCAACTTACTCGCTGATTCTCTGTGCTCTTGTCGCGAATTTAACAAGCTAAATAACTAAAATATATACAATTAAGTATGCACTGCACGCGCCTTCGAGCATCCAGCTTTCCAGCTCTATAGATAATATATTTAGCATTTTCGTTTATTTACTTACGTTTTTTATTTAAGAAAACTTTCTTTTATTTGCTAATGTATAATGCAAATTTAAATTGTTATTGAGCTTGTTGAATTCTAAATCGAAAAACCGTTGACCAACTTTTACTTTCGCGCTTAAATAGTGCTAAAGTCTTTGTTAACTACTGCATACAAAGTTCACAGCATTTCTGTTTTGAGTGAAAAGTGGCGGAACTATCTAAAGATTGACGTTCTGACACAATGTTAGGCGATTTATTTGGGTTTTGACTGAGTTATGTTTGCTTCTGGTAGACAGAGGTGAAATCTTTTAACGCAACGCTGCTTGAATGTTAGTAATCGCTTAACTCTCTTTGATGAGCCATCTCCAGAACACAACACCAATCCAATGATATATAGAAGTTCTCGCGACATCAAACTTCCAAATTTGCGACAAATAGCAGACAGTACTTAATACCAACTTGGTAACCCCTTCTATGTGCTTGAGTGACTGGAAAAGTATATTTTTCAGATATGTCAAATTCATCAAGACAAAGTTGATCTTGTTGCCAGCAGTTGCCTCTCTTACTTTGCAATAGAAACGCTTATAGACGCCTGTTACACGAAGCGAGATTTTCGTTTGTGGGCACGGCAATATCGCCCGTAAGTTTTCGATTGCAACCCTATACAACTGGCTTTATATTAGAACACATTCTAATATCGAGCGAGATTTTGTGAGGGATTTTTTCACTTTCTTACTTGAAAATCGGGCTTAGTAGTATCTCAGACTTGCTATGCAATTCTTATGCTTAGGGAACGTCTCTCGAGGAATAATTGTACAGCAAATTGTTCTTTTTTATGTACTATAACTCCCCCACTTTTGTCCCGCCGAATGAGGTACTTTGGAAGAAATCATTGGGTGACAAACAAAAACTATACGCCAGATGATTCAATAATTCGACGATTTGGCTCACTTGCCATGACACATGTTGCTCTTGCACAATCAGTGCACGAACTGCAACCATGGTTTCTGGAAAATCAACTACTTTTGGGCGAGCTTAACGAAATGTATATTGTGATTATTTATCGCTTAAAATCAAATTAGATACATTAAGAAAACAAGAAGTACTCGTATATTAACACGTTCTTAGTGGAACCTAAGGAGCAGCTGAAACACCTGCAACTTCTTCATTTTTTCATGCAAACTTTGCAGATGCAGCGATTGCCCGAACTCTGTAGAGAGTTTGCTGCAACTCATCGGTTAGATTTGTCACGCGTTTTTGCATCTCTTGCTGCCATTAAACTTTCAATTAACCTCGAGATAGTGCCGTATTTCACTTGGTCATTGATATGCAAATGGCTTCCTTGCCTTTAAGGAGTGAAATGATAGTTGCCTGCCTAGTATGAAATATTCTTCGATGTTTATGTGGCAGGGAAATCATTATGTTAATATATGTGTGTTTATTATGACACCTCCCACCTCTCCTACAACAATCGCTCTTCAATTTCACTGAAAAACGACTCATTAGTAGCCTATGTTTAGAAGGTAACTTTCGATGTACATAGCTAGCTTACACTTATCTGATGCTTAAAGTTTTCACTTTAGATAATAAATTTGAGAATGGAACTAAAAACATAAGTTTGCATCTAACAATTGCTTTGAAGATGTTGTGTATCTTCTTCTATCTATATATATAAAAATTAAGCCTTAAAAAGTGATGTGCTCGCTAAGCTCGAAAAAGCGTAGACCGATTTGAACTTAATTTTCACACATTGTAGACTGTATTAGGGAGAAGGTTTTTGTTAAGTTTGGACGAATTCCAATAGAAGACGCCAAAGATTTCGACAAAAATGGTCAAAAGAATGTGTACAGCTATTTGCTATGATCATTTAATTTTTCTTTTAGATTTACTTGAAAGTATTTGTTAGCGTGTTGCTACAAGCTCATTTATCATATTCTACCTTAATTAGTCAAGATTATGACTAGACGAAAGCATATGCTTAGTGAATATAGAAGAATTTTAGCATGTAGACCAAAATGCGCATTATAATGAAGAGCTTGTAATTGTAGCACGATAATAATAAGTAACAGCAACAACTACCACACAACAGACATTGAACTGTAACACTTTCTATTTAGGCCACTAAAAATGCCATTGAATGAAAAGTAACAAAGAAAGAAAAGCAGAAGAAACTTGTGCACAAATTCTACTTAGACTGTCTACACATAACTCTATGCAAGTGTGTGTGTGAGTGAGTGTGAGTGAGTGTGAGTGTGTGTGAGTGCGCATTGCCAAAGTCATAAAAAGCGGCCAAGTGCCAACATGCAGTCAATGGAATACAATAAAGCGACATCCATAGAATTTTCAAGTGTTTACGGCCAAGTGTCTTGGGCCGGTCGGTCGGTCACACTCCCATCATCAGCTGCATTAATCGCTCAGCCAACATCGAGCCTATTAATTTTGGCCATAATGTTTGGCGCATCTCGTGAGGGTCAGAAACGTTGGATACAAAAAAACCAAGAGCTCAGCGAAAAAACAGAAAAATAAAGAGTTTCTGGAACGCAGCCGTGTCAAAATGTTAAAGGCGTTCAGCTGCAGCTCAGCTGGGTGCACAACGATGTTGTGCAGCAGCGGCGGCGACAGCGCTTTCACAAGGCGGCGTTGGCGGCTAAACTTTGTTATTATTTTGGAGAATTTCGTTGATGTTGCTGTTGCTGGCAACTTTGTCACGACCAAGGAGCTTTTAACGTTTATTGGATTATTGTCATTAAATGGTAGAAAATGTTGCATTTCGAAAGCGAAACCAAGGAGAAACCAATATGAGTCAGAGGTTAGACTCTAAACTGCTACCGTATTGAATGCTCAATTTTCATGAGGTATTCTTCATTTTATGCCACAATATTTGAGCTTGCCTGAATGAATGCAACTTGTTGTTGTTGCAGTTGTTGGCTAAGTCGCTTTGTCGTTTTTCCATTTTAGCCATACAAATTGCACATTATTTCCTTTGTAGCTATCATTTTTCACCTATGCCAACTGCCAGCTGCCAAATGTCAAAGTTTAAGCAAATACAAATGCCCAAATGCCATGGCCATCTTTCAAGTTTTGTCTATGCCGTAGCCTGTCGTACCATCTATTTGGGAGTCTCTCCTAGCTGTCGTCGTGGTTTTTTTTTTTCGTTTCGTTTGGGCGCCTGTTGCACCCATAAGCGCTGCTGCTGCTTCTTCTTTAGCGCAGTTAATCGGCGACAATCACAAATCTTTCAAAGCTTTTTATTTATGGCCCCGCACAGAAACAAACAAGCGAAAGTCAAATTCTTCAACGATTATTTCTTTTTTTATTTGCCGCTTCTGCCTAGGCTGCAGCGGTATTGGCCATGGCCAAGAGGCAACTCCTGGCATTGTTTGAGTGCCAGCAATTGGCAGTAGGAGCAGTTCAGCTGAAAAGTTCATTGATATTTTCTCGCCACGTTTTTCTACTTTGTGCCGAAAAAGTGAAATCTTTTTTTGCCTAGCCAAAAATATGCAAAAACCCCCAAATCGATAAAGCATACACACAGACACCCATAGATGGGGGGCACTTTTTCACATGAACTTGGCTTAGATTTCTTGTTGTTGCAAGCCAGCTGTGCCGTTGTGGCATGCAACTTGTAGCTATATATGTTGTTGACTATTTTGACTAGCAATAGTCACTTTTATTTTTCAATTAAAATGCAATTAAATTATTATTCAAAGAAAAGAAGTAGCAGCAAACGAAAGTCAAAGCAAAATGTTACAAAAAACACAAAAAAAATACTTTCATTTTATATATTTTTAAATTGTGCAAAGTGCTCAAAGTGGCCAAATTATTTCGGGCAGCACTTCTGGATGAATTAGCCAAGTTGCATATCAAGCTACAAATGCCAACAAGACATTTGGCAATGAAAGCGAAGCGGCCAATCAAGTGGCAAACGAGCAACTGCAGCCAGCTACAGATCTCTTGCTCCTTGAGGCGTCTTGAGTGACAGTTTGAATGTGGGTTGGCGGGGTGCATGGCCAGGCAATTACATGGCCAAGAGCAACAGCAGCAGCCAGCTACATAGCCAGCCATGACTTGCAACATTTGGCGGCATCGAACTCATGTGACCTCATTGGAGGCAGCCTAGGCTTTCCGTCATTGCATGAATGAATGCAGCCAGGCATTAGTCTAAGTGATTGGCGCTGGCAGGTTGCATTTTGGCAAGTGTAACGCTAACGCGTCTAGCCGCTTGGCTTGCTATGTACTACCAACAAAAACAACAACACTCTCGCTGAGCTTGCCCTGACATTAACCTACTTTGGTAGATTTTTCTTTGAGAAAACCAAACACACAAATAGTTGAGCATAATGCTAATTGCCAAACTAAACATGGGATAGAGATAGATACTTAGAACCGTTGTATAAACTGACCCCAAAATTTGCCTATATCAACAGAGACAAATCAACAGAATTTGGCACAACAAAAGCCAAATTGACAAATCTTGAGAACGCAACAAAACATTAAGCGGTGAAAAGTTTTCATATACCGGATTTTAAAGCCCTAAAGCAGGTCGTTTTGTGGCGGGCCACTCAATCAATTTTCTTTCATAAACCGAAACGGAAGTGGTGCGCTTTTTTTTTATATACATATTTATATATATATACTTTTTTTTTTAATATTACTATAAGTTTTTCTTGTTTTTGCCTGTTGCTGTCAGCAATGCACGGCATCAAATCATAACTCAACCAATAATAATCGCATTTAATACAACCACAATTTACGAAGTTGTAAACTATGCTGAACTATTTGCCGTTGCTATTTGCGGTTCGCGGCAATGCTTATAATAATGATCAGCTCTTACTCAGAATCCAAGCTATACGATGTATACGATGTATAGCATCTAGAGAGCATTTCTGTAGCGATTTCTTTGATAAAAATGCGCCGACGGGTGAAGTCGCTGTGATGTCGAGTTGATTAGTAAGATTATTGTCATGAAGATCATTAGCGACACACAGATACATATATATATATACAGATATATAGCGAAATCGCTACTGATGGCAGACAGGCGATAAGGTAGATAGACAGAAACCGTAAAAGAAAATTATAAATGAGAGAAGTATTAGCGAGCAATAGTTAATAATAAAACTCTCAAAGTGCGTTCAGCTGGCAAAACATCAAAAGCGGTAAAACTAAACTATTTGTGCAGTTTTTATGAGCAAGATCAGTGTATATGTATATAGTAGTGTTCCCTTGGTCATCGGCATACCTTGAGTTGTCTTAAGTTAGAAAAGCCTCAAACAACTCTAAAGCGAAATTGTTGTTGTTTTTCAAACATATAATGTTTGCTCAATCAAAAGATCTTCATTTATCTTTTATTACTACGCAATGATTACACTTCATTATTTGCCATTGAGTGTTTTATCCATAAAAGTAAACTGTAGCAGAATGAGTTTTCTTCAAGTTTTCAGTAAGGTATGAGATTTATGACTCAGCGACTAAAGGCACTATTTTTGAGTGTACACAACATCCCACATTGCCATTTGCACCAGAATGAAAAATAGTGCCCTTATGTTTCTCTTTAGTTTGTGTACCGTAGGTGTTCAGGATCAGCAATATTCTGAAGATACGTAATGACGCTAGCTTTTTATTGTGTTTATAATTCACAACTTTGATTAGGTACAATTCACTCTGCAATTTGATTAGGAGACGGTTTAGAAGACTAAACTTAGACATAAATACTCGAGCCACTCGACGAGATGGTGGTAGTGGAGGAAGAAGAACGGGAAGAGGACTATGCTATACTTCGAGAGCGGCACGGGGCAGTGGGCGTAGCAAAACAAAGTTTGCGCCTTTTGCTAGTAATTCATATTATTTCTCTGATTCCAAGTTGGTTTTGGAAAAGCGAATCACGAATTTCCATCTTTCAGCATATAATTCTAGAAAGTGTACATATGTTAGGCCAAACTTGAGTACATATGATGGAATTACATTGTTCAGTACAACAAATATATTGTAATATATGAAAGACACGTTTCTATGTATAAAACATTTCTTGAATCAGCTTTGTTTTTTTCATTAGTGAATTTTCAAAGAGATCGTTTTGGTTTCAAAAGAGCTCAAATTTCGTATGTCATTTGCACACTAAAACTTCAAAATATTCACTAAAACTATAAAACAAAATATTAACTCATTAAAAAGTTTTTTTAATATACGAAAAGAAAGAATCTTTCCTCCTTTTTGCCTATTTTTTTCACTTAACAGCAACTGAACACAAACTGATTTTACTACATTTGCGATAAAAACACAAACTGAAACAGAATTTAAATATATTGTACTCATTAGGCATCAAAACAGAAATAGGTACATTTGAAACAGGAACAGAAACAGAAACAAATCAAAAGTACTTCCTTGTTGTTGTTTTTTGAATACATCAAGGTAAATAAAAGTATGGAAAATTAAAAAATAAACTGATAAATGGCGAAAAAGAGTTAAAGTACAGGCTTGAAGAAGAAGAATAAAAATAATAGATTTCGTCAAATGTAAACTACATTCTGTTTCTGTTCTGCACACATGTTTGTTGCACATCCTCAAAAAATAGATCCATTTTCGAAAAATGTCGACTATAATCTCATAGAATGTTACTTAAAGTATGTGAATTTAGCTTACGAAATTTGAAAAAGATTCCTACAAGAAAACCAACTTATTTCATAATTTTGGAGATAAAGCAGGTAATATTAGTTACCAGTGTTTTGGAAATAACTTTTGTCTCATTTTCATTTATTTGTAATGAAAGTGCTTTTCATATACCTATAACTGAAAAAAAAAATCCTTTTCTTGTAAGGTTTACTTTTTCAAGAACACGTTTTCTATGTTCTCATAAATAACGCTTATTAGGTTGAATTTTCTATAATAAAAAAAATAATGCGTAGAAATATGTGAAAAATGTAGCCATGAAACTGAGTAGATGCAATTTGTAGCTGAAGGATCAAGCTTTCGAATGGCATATTATTTCAGTACTATTTTTGGTTTAAGAGAAAAAGTGTGCGGTTTAGTCCACATCTCTCCCTAATATATAGTGTTTGCGTCGTTTAAATTGAATTTTTCTAATCAACTTTTAAAAATGTATAAAAAACTGTAGATAATTATTTTTCCCTGCTTTTTCGGTTGTGAAATGTCGAGATTAGTTCCAAAGAGCATCAAAAAGCTCTTAATGCATTAAAGCCAAAACTCATTCAGAAATTCCAAACTAAACTATACTGATATGCTATAAATTTGATATCATTTACGCATGCCTTCAATTCAATTTCCATTTCTATTTTCCTTAATGCTAACCGCGCCCAATGGGAACTCAGCCTGGTGGTCCTTGGTAGTTTGTAGACATTTGAAATTGCTTTGTTGACTGACAGTTGCTGCGTTAAACACCAAGCGGGGCGTGACCGCCCAATGGCCCACCATGTTAATGGTAATGGCACTGGGAATGGTCATGGCACTGGCAAAGGCAACTGTTGCAGCTGCGGAGCCTGCAGTAATTGCTGCAGCTCGTCCATACTGACTGCACGCTAATCAAGTCTAAGTGCAACAAACAAGCTACCAACTTGACTTGCTTGGGCAAACAAATGCGAAATTGTTTTTATTTTTTTTTTTTTTGCAAATATTACTTGCTCATGACAAATAGGAAAATGCTGCTGCAAGCGTTTAACGTCGTGTAGACGAACTTGGCATTTAAGCGTGTTGCAGATTTGCCCATTTGGTGGCAATTAAAGCGCACGCTTCTTCATCTAATCAACAGCGACAGTGGCTGGCTGCCGGGTCTGTGGCAGGTTGTGTAAATTAATAGTTAGCAGGCAGCCAAAGAGCTGGCCAAGATTACTACATGAGTGGCTGCCTGTCTGGCTGTGTTGTAAGTGTCATGTCATCATGACGATGATGACACTGAGGCTTGGATGCAGCAAGAACAACAGCGTACAGCCATGGCCATTACAATTATGTGCGCAAATTTAAATACCAACGGCAGATTACCTGAGATTGCCCGCTGGAGACAGCCAGCCTGGACCCTTACAGTATACAGTAGCCAGTTGCCAGCTTGTCACAAAGGACTCAACTTGCCCACTAAATATAAATATAAAAACATAAGTGCATATTGAAATGGTAATGGACTTGGGAATAGCTTTGGGCAGCGCCTACGGTTCACACTCCATAAGTTGTTGCATGGTTAGGTTGCAAGTTAATTGCGCTTTTGGTTTTAATTATAGCTCTGTTATTTGACATTGAAATTTCAGAAGACTCAAGTTTGCTTTTAATTTTAGTTTTGAATTCATAAGAAATCCTGTTTACTTTGCGCTTAAAAAACAACACTTAAAAATGACTTGAAACACTCACTTGATTAAATGCTTTACTGCACTGCGTGTAAACTAGTAGTTTTATAGCGCCAAATATCCTTGCCGTTTTTGAAGCAAAACACTTGTTTAATTAAAATTTCTTTTGAATAATTGTTAAAACACTTTGTTTCTTTGCTTAAACATTTGCACTTTAAACATTAACTAGGATAGATGTTTTTCTTAATTGCACTTGTTGAATTCCTTTAGAGTGTTATTTAGGCACTTCCTGCGCACACTTTCAAAAATAAAGCACCGACTACCTTTAATTTAGTTATTTTTTTAATATTTAGTTTCTAGTGTCGAGTCGCGCTGCGAACTTGACCGTCGAGTGCTGACCGAGTAACTAAATCAAATGTCGAGCTAATAAGTCGTTATATAAGTTCGACGAAGAGCTAAACTGCAGCTGCAGCGACTGTAAAACTACTTTTTCTTCTTCTGCTGCTGCTGCTGCGTTGCGATCAGAGCCGTGCGTTCGCCTTGACAATGGCAATGGATGTGAGGCCTTTGTGAGCGACGACGCGAAAGAAAGCCCGCAACACAAAAAACAAACAAATGAAAGCCAAAGAAATGAGCGCAAACGCAAAGCACTCAAAAGCCGACGCCGACGCCGCCGCCGCTGCCGCCGTCACAGCTAAGCCATTGTATTTGCTTTTGCTTTGCTTTTACTTTGCCTTTTCACTCAAGCTGCGCGCATGCGCCATTGCGCTCAAACACTCACTCTCATTTAATGCGCCGCTCTCTTTGAGCTGCAGCTGCACGCGGCGCTCTCTTTGCTTGTGTGTGTTTGTTTCATTCATGAGTTTTTTTGTTTTGTTATGCTTATTGCATACTTACTGTAAATTATTACAAAATCTATGCAAAATTATTGTTTTTGTGCATGTGTGTGTGTGTGTGTGTGTGTGTGTGTGTGTATGTGTGTGTGTTTGTGGGTCGCAAATAAAGGCCGATATCATTAATTAAATTGAAATCAGGGCATGGCATAGTATGTACTTATGATTATGATCGACCAAAAAAGAAATCAATTTGCTAATGCACTTAACTGAATTATCAGCACATGAAAATTATGATTTTTCATATTTTTGCACATGATGTTCTAGCTATGAATCGATGCTCTACGCCGCTGTGGTCAGCGGCATCATTGGCATTGATTTGATTTGGCAGGCGTTGTCGTGCGTTTCTGCTCCATAAAGCCACAAAACTGCGCCAATCTTGTCCAGCACTAAGAACAATGTTATGATAGGGACAGTCGGCGCTCTGTACGACAGTTGGATACTCTGTAGCTATTTTGTTCTAGGTAATGAAGGCAAATCCTGCAATTCGCGTGTGTTGAGCGGGTTAGGGAATACCAACTCAGCAGGTTAAAGCTTGTCGTATGAGGCGACTTATAACGACACCCTAGTCCTTAAAAGAGTTGTGCATAGGGTTCGGAACCCACCATGTAAAACCCCTATTCCAATGAAAGAAATAGCCCGGTAAAGGGTTGTTATGGCCAGTTAAGAAGAAGAATAATGAAGGCAAACAGTGTGCATGGTTAGTTGTGACAAAAGGTTAACTTTGTTTTCGCTGAGATTGCTTATGTGCTGAATTTTCGAACAAATTTTGGTCAAATTTCCATTCGGAATACCCACGTTTGGTTGTTAGGCTCACAATGCTACCTTAGTTTAGATTAGATTTGTGGTGGGTGCGATGGCTCAGCAGAGAGAGTTGAAACCATTCCTAGCACTCAGGCAGCCTTGCTCATTGTGCCACGCCCGACAGAGGAAGTTGGGAGAGAGAAAGACAGTACTACCTTACATACCGCATTTAATAGCTGTAGCTGATTAATAAGCATAAGCATTCAATTGGTATATCACTGCCCAATGTATACTTAAGAAGGTAACGTTGTCGTTGCGATGTCAGCAGCGCAGCTTCTTAACTATTCATGCTCTTGCAATTTTCAATGGGAGGATTGTGTGTCGCAGCGTTGCTTTATGTTTACAACCGTATGTGTGTATATGCAAATATTTCAACAACGAGAGTAAATTGCGTCTCTCTCTTCAGATTCTTGCAAAATTTTAAGAAGGGTCGCTCAAGGACGACCTTACTTTCTTAAGTATACATTGTCACTGCCTTCTCTTTTGATGTTTTCAACCAACGTTGATAATTTTCAATACCAAGTTTCGCATGTTCTACCATCTACTCCCCATTACATACAGCGCCCAAATCTCTAATACCCTTGCACCGAAAATAAGGAGACCTAGGCGGCTGAACAAAGTGCTCAAATGGCGTAAAATGTCTCGAATAGAGTAGTAAAGCCTTCCTGGACAGCGCCTTTACCTCTTTTAAAATGTTTTGATGAGCTGCTGCCTCAAAAACTCATAAAAACATAAAAGATGTGTGTTATAAACCACTTCTATAGTAAGCTGCATTTCAAATTCAAATTGAGACATTTGATTGCTAAGCCAATACACACTTAACGATTTATGCATTATAATTGATGCTGTGCATCATAAATCCAAGAATTCAAAATACTATAAACACTCATAAAAATGACAATGCAACAAAAACAAAGCCGCATTGAATCAATTTGAATGTGACTCGCAGAGGCAAGACCGTAAACTAAGTCGTATACCTTTCGCTTTCAGTGTAGAAGCGCTTGGTTCCATTTAAGATGAATTTGTTTTTGTTGCTAATGCTGATCGTCTGGAGAAATTTGTAACAAAAATTCATAAAAAAAACATTGCGGAAAATTTCCATATAATTTGTGTTAATTCAATTAAATGACTTTAATACTTAGGTTGGCGATACGAAAATGTGAGGCGCAAAAATTTTACCACAAAATGGCATTCAAACATTTGCTTTTTTACTTGTTTGTTTGCAGTTTGTTTTGCATACTCTGATAGAGAGCTTGTCAGCATTGTTATGAACTTTGTAACGCCTTAAAGAAAGTTCTTTTGAGCAAATAACTTAAATAAAGCCTTTCACTGATCTGCTGATTTTTCATGAAGTGCCCTAAATTTTGAGCGAAAATAAGTTTTTTGCATTGATTTCTTTTTTTTACACATTTTTTTGTTTACTCATTACTCAAATTCAAGTCAAATTAATGGAATTGCTTGAAATGATGATGATAATGTAATGATAAGGCTGACACCATCATCGTTGATGCATAGAACACTTGAGAACCATAATTTGTCAAGCAAATTGGCTGTTGTTGCGGATAACGCTTCTTGGTGCTTATCGAAGAAAGAGTCATTCATAATGTCATTTCGTTATTATATATTAGTGTATTACATTGTCCTCCATTGTCCGTGCAGGACTGCTTCAAAGCAGTGCAGGAGGTGCCTTTTACATCTTGAACTGTCTGAAATTAGATTGTTTTTATTCTTAATTTGACTTTATGGTATAGATAAAGATATCCTGTTTCCCAGTTATGACTAGTCTGAAAAGAGTTGATCGATAGTCTCGAGTGAGCCATTACGTTCTTTTTAAGGAATTGAGCAAGGGCTTTAAGTTAGCATAGCTGCTAATATGTTGACCTTTAGAAAGCCAAATAAGACCCGCAGACCCTGGCTATGGAAGAAAACTGTAATCGTGGCTTAAAGTTTTGAAGTGCTGATGTAGCTTTTTAGTTATCGGCACAAAACCAATGAGCCATTTTCGAAAACATTATTAGAGTTTCTATTAGAGAAGTTTGAACTCAAGCTATACCTTTGCCGAATCCGAAAAACCCTTTTCTTTTTTTCTTGCGCGATTTCGAGCTTGGTGAAATCCAAGAACGCCAATTCAAATAAACTTGATGGTTGCCAGACTTTTTGATGAAGGTGTCTTTATGTCTCACTTGTTTTGTCCCAGTGAAGCATCAGCGATCATGCATGAGATTTAGGGTGCCTTTAGCAGAGGGTCCTGGACCAAGAATCAGTTAAGAGATTTCGGAACACGGTTATATAGAATTCATACTTCATGATGTTCTTAACACTTAAAATGGTTATAAACTTCGTTGAATTAGATATTTCTAAGCGACGTATATCGAGATGAAATTACGTTAATAGATAGATAGTAAATCAATGTATTGCAATATTTCATAAGGTATCTTATTATTGAGATTTTGGTTAAATTTTCGATAGGTTTTTATTTTTTTTTCCCAATAACTTATTTTTCTAGCATCTATTGAATTCAGATGCGACAAAATGATTTAATTACTTTTGGCTTCTCATGTCAAGTAGGTGTAGACAGGTACTGCACCTACTCATCATTTTCAACTTCTTATCCGATTCAATATCTACATCTCTTTCAGTTGCTTTTTCCACTTCTCCACTTCCCTTTTTACCTCACCATCTAAATCCTTCTTCTTTTGCCTCTACACCTTCATATCTTGTATTTACATTCCTAAACTCGTCTTTCTTCGTTTTCCACTACAAGTTCCTCTTCGCCTTTTTCTTTGCATCTTCCTTCGGCGTCGTCTTCTTCTTCATCTTCTCCTGCATCTGCCTCTTCGCCTTCATCTTCGGCTCTCATCTTTACCTTTCTTATCCCATTCTTCTTCGTTTTCCACTACAACTTTATCTTAACCTTTTCTTTCGGCGTCATCTTTTTCTTAATCTTCTCCTTTGTGTGCCTCTTCGCCTTTTCATCTGGCATCATCTTCTTTTTCATTTTCTCCTTCGTCTGCCTCTTAATCTTCTTCTTAATCTTCTCCTTCGTCTGACACTTCGCCTTTATCTTCTTCTATCGTTGTGTTTGAGGAGCACTAACTCGTTGCATATTTTATCTATTCGCTTGTCGTTCGTTTCCATTCATTCTGGAATACGAATACTTACTTTATCCTTCGCTCGCTGTTTAACAGTGCTGTTCGCACATGGATTAGATTTAAAAAAATTATAAATTTACACTTTTCTTTAAAAGCATGACACAAAATCCTAACTTGCCTCAAATTTTCCGGGCTTTGTCGACGCAGATGAGTGGGATGATCCGGAAGCAAATCGGATGCTCCGTTTTCGTTTAATGTCATTACTAGCATTTTTTAATACTTCGTTTTATAAATATGTAGAAAATGTATAAATTTTGAAGTTTTCGAAAAAGCTATAATTTTCCTGTGCGAATATCGGAATACTAAATTGCCATTGTAATTTACTATTCGTCTCGATGGAGCATACTGTTAGAGAATTATATGCGTTTAGGGAACTCGGCGATGACGAACTCAAAATGACGACGTCTCGAAAACAATGCTAGAAAAAAAACACTTATACAGCGGTATGCCAGAAATCTCTTTTAACCAAATTTCAACCCAAGTGCAGTTTGTTGGTATGCCAACTATCAATTTAAACCGTTTTTCAGCCAAAAAGGCATTCGCCAATGTGCCAGAAACATCTTGCAGAGCGTCGGAAATGGATATGGCAGGGAATTTAAAATAAAATTTAGGCAAAACCGTCTGTAGATTTCAAGCGCATCCCATAGATTCGTCATTTCATTTTCACACTTTTTTCTATAAAATATAAAAAGGATTTTGCCTCAATCTTGTCATTACGCCTATCGGCAAGAGCAACAAAACGTTGTTATGCTAGAGTATACAAACTCTATGACGCCTTACCTGCCATGTTTATTTTATTTTGGCTAAAAGCAATTTGCATTTCACCTAAAACTCCGATGCTAAATGCTTGTGACAATGACAAAAGGCAAACAGCAACAAAAGCAACAAACACGCAACAGCTGCTTATAGGCTGCAATTCTGTTGATGAGTTTTCGAGATTTGTCAGTTGATTTGTTGTTGGCAGGTGCAGGCAACATTGTTGGTTTTTGTTGTTGTTGTTGCTGTTGTTGCTTTTTGGCCAAGAATCAACTGTGGCACTTTCGTTTTGGGTGAAAATGAAAATTGCGTGGCTTTTGTTGTGCAAGCGACGAAATAGCAACACAAATCGCTTATTTAGCATATTTCCAGCAAGTTCGTTGTCTAAGTCTTTTGTTTTTTCTGTGCTTTTGGTGACTTTTTTTTTATTTTTTCATTGGTGAGTGTAACTTTAAGGTATCTTTAATTGCGGTACTTATATTAGAGGCTTGTACTAGAATCAAGCTGGTCCATGTAGCCGCTGTTCTTGCTGTTGTTGTTGTTGTCATCTATGTCTATATGGCCGCCGGTTTTGTGTGGAAAAATCGTTTTTTTTGGTGGTTTGCTGAATTTTAACAGCATCCGCTAGCGTTTTGTTTGGCTGATTAAGTTGTTGTTGTTTTAGCTGTTGTTGTTCTGGCCGCCGCGAATCTATGTGAAAATGTGCCAAAGCCCAAAAGCAAACAACAGAAAGTCACACAAACACACAAACAAACACACGTGCATAATATCTGCCCATTGTGCGCTGTTGTTAACAAGACAACACCGGCCCAAGTACCCGGTACCAGGTCCAGCTACAGCCTCAGAGCCAGTCACAGTCACAACCTCTCCAAATTGGGCGTAATGTGCCCGCGTTGGGTGAAATATGAGCTGAGAAAATTTTATTTCAGCTTTGTTTGGAGCGCCAATGCAAAGTGTCCAGTATTGAATTTTAATGCGCTTTGCTCATGCCACTTTAAAGCGCGCTTGGACCACTGTGCGCCGCTGCTTTGGCGCAACGGAGCGTGGGTGTTGCTGCTTAGCCATGCACTGTTAGGCTTTAACACTTGGAATTTGAGCTGCTCTAAGTAAGTGTCCAGTTCGACAGCTAGAATTACCTTTAAGTTCTTAACAATATTTTGCAAATTTATTATGGCATTTATACACAGTGGGCGTTGGTTTTTGAACGAGGGCGTGTCAAGCTCTTAACAAACGTAACAATTCAATTTAGCAGCACCTGAAAGAGTCGCTGACAGCTGTGTTATTTTGGCCAAGTTTATGGCATATATAAGACTCGGCCTTCAGCTAATGCACGCCCCTACTAAATTATGGCCAGATTTAACTGCCAAGTTGTGTTGAACTTGGCTAAATACACATTTCCTGCAATTTTCATTTGTTGTGAAAAATGTTTAGCACTCAAAGCTTAGAGTTTCGCTGGGCTGCGCTCGCGGCGGCATAGTTCAAAGGCCTTTTCCTAATGCCAATTGTAAACAGTTTGTTACTCATATGCTTATAGGTACAGACAAAGCGCGCCAAAGAAATCGTTTATTGTTGCTAGAAGAGTTGTTACCATTTCTCAAATATCATTGAAACTTGATTAACAATTGTTGTGTTGTTGTTGCTTTAGTTATGGTCGTAGTCATATGAAGTCAAGTATTTGAAGCATGAAATCGTTTTTCTATGTGTATATGTGGCTTACTCTACATTAAAACCAAAAAAATTTTTTTTTTTTTTTTTGTATGCGAATTGTGTTGATTAGCGTTAAAAGTGATTGGCCAGCAACAATGCAACTTTAAAATTGTAAATATTTAGCACACATGCTCAGCGAAAACCTTTTACAAAATTCTTGGCATATACAAAAGGGCTTCGAAAAACTTCGGGCCGCCTGTTGCTGTTGCTATTTATTTATGATTATTTTCATTTAAGATTAAAATCTTTGGCCAGCCATAAATTGGCTGAACTGTGCAAGATCTTACTTGGCGCATAAATTTTGCTTACACGACTTGGCAACGCCTTTTGCCCAAAAAAAAGTTCAATAGCCCCGACTGCAAACGCATATAAGTTTCGGGCTTAGCTAAAAGTTCTGACCCTTTAGTGGCCCTAGCACATGGCTTTCAAGAGTATGGCCAAAAGATGATATGTGGCATTAATTAAAACTGATTACCACAATTTGTACATGTCCTCAGCACGGGATGTGGCACTAGCGGCCCTTTTGTACCTTTTGCAGCGTAAAGATTGTTATTGTAATTGCGGTGTCAAAAATCAAATTGAATACTTATGAGCGTTTAACCCCTGCCGCATATGACCCACAAATGCCTACGGTATTGTAACTTGAGACTGATAAATGTTGCAATTACTTAGCTCTTGACTGTCTGACTAATTAGCCAAACTTATTTTAAAGAGTGCTTAAACGTTTCATTCGAAATATTGCAACTATCTGGCATGTGCAATCTTTCAGTAATACGCATCATTTTCGTGCCTGGTACTAACTGCAAGATGTCGCTTGTGCCCAAGTTCTAAGCCCGGTGAAAGTCGTCGTCTGCTTGTCACTTGACCAGAACTTTTGTGCTCAATAATGAGACAAAGTGTCCAATAGAGACACAGCTGTTCCGCCATAGAGAAAATCATCAGCAACGCACGTTCTAAGTACAGTTTGGCATGTGCGTTGTTGCTCTGCGATTAACACAGTTATCGGCATCGGTTCAAATGTTCATAATAATAAAAAGAAAATCTGCAAATGGCCATAAAAATATAATTATTTGTGTATACAATTCGAGCCAAGTTTGTGCGCATTCTTGAATTTGTTTATTTTATTATTGCCATTGTATTAATATGAGAAATAAGAGCAATTTATGCCGTGTTAAAGTTTAGTTACACTAACGCTGCTTTTTTATCTTTAATAGCGTAATAACTGTTTTTTATATTCCATTCTATTAATATAGTCGGGTTGCGTTTAGCTTATATTAGATTATGTCCCAGAAAACTCTAAACAGATATTTATCTAGGTTTCTTCCGCTCAACGAATTACTATTCAAATTCATTCCTTAATAGATTTCTTCCCTTTTATTCTTAACTCTTTTTAATGAACCAATTTTAGACTGCTTATTAGGTCTTAAAAACATTCAATCGATTGTATGTTCATATAATTTGTCAAAGTTTTGATCTTTTTGGTAAACCGAAACGTAGGAAAGATGTAAATTCGTTTTATGGTTAGAATTATATGTGCTTGGGAAGCGCAGTGCTTACATTATTAGTTCAGCATCAGATATGTGTTTCATTCCATTCCATTCTGACGTTTTTATTGGCATATACGTAATCAGAGTGTTGTGTAACTCGACCGCTTCCTCTGCTTCTTTCTTAGGTCATAACAACTCGTAACCACAACAAGACCTAGATGTTACTTCATCGTAGAGCTTATAGCGGATGGGGTGTTATCAATTTTTGTGCGTGTTCCTATATAAAGCTTCAATACTGTACATTTGTGATTAGTTTTTTAAGCGGTCTTATTAAGTGCTATGCAGCTTCGTCTGGCGAGAATGGCCTCTAGAACTTATTTGTTTGCTAACACCAACGCAATTGGCAAGAGTGATACTCCACTTGACCGCCAGACGGTGGTGCCAAGATAGGCGAAATCCTTGAAAAGATCAAAAGTAAAGTTTTTAACATCAAACTAAAGGACCAACCGCTGTGTCTCACTTCTCGAAGAACTCATATACTTCGCCTTGCTCTCAATTTCCAACCAGACCTAGCTTGGAAGATTCTCTAGCAATAGACGTAAAGGCTCTGGTAACATGTTACTTGTCTTTTTCAGGATTTGGCGTAGTGGGAACAAAGGGATAATGGTAGACTGACCAGGCCTGAAGCCACACTGATAAAGTCTGATCGGTGCTGTCGTAATTGGCATGGGTCTTTCACACAATACCTAGTACTTTATAAGCGATAGAAAGAAGACTTATATCACGATAGCTAGGGCATATCGTGGGGCTACCTTTTTTGTGGACAGGACGGAGCGGACGGATCAACTCATTTCCGCCAGTTTTGAAAAAATCTGCAGGCAGGCCATCTGTTGTTCTTAAACTGCCTGCTTGCGACCGGCATGTCATCCCTTCATATTAGTTCCACAAAAGTTGCAACTCTTTGGCACTCTACGCGTTGGCAACGATTAACGCATTCGACTGAACTGCTCTACCACAAAAATTACAATAGAATTAACATTCAGCGGCTTTGCTCTTGGAAGAAAGAAAGCCGAAGAAGAGGTAGACCGTGTCTCTATTAGAAGGACGATTTTCTACCTTTGGTATTATGGAACAGAGAAGGAGAAGTGTTGTAGATTTTTATAGCGAGTCAAGACGAAGAAGAAGATTGTGCATGATCATTTTAATCTGAAGAAGATAATAATGATCCAGATCATTCGTCTTCTTGACTGGCCATAAGAACGGCGTAGACAAAATGCTTAATAAATCCAGAATTCTGCCGCTGCAACTCCTTGCTCGAGAAACCATATAGTTCTTCGTGCTCTCATTGATCAGCAGCAGCAAAGTTGACAGATTCCCTTTCGATAGCTCCAAAGCTTGAAATATCGCTTGGTTTTAACCATTTTATCGGTATCATCTATATGCTCAAGCTACTGAAAGTGGAAAAGTGATCTAACAAAGTCCTTAGTTCAGTTTTCAACTGCAATCTGTTTATCCGGCCGCTGCTACTCCTTCTTCGAGAAACCATATAGTTTTTCGTGCTCTCAATGATCAGCAGCAGAAATCGTGATAGATTCCATTTTAATGACTCCAAATCTTGAAATATCGCTTGGTTTCAACCATTTTTTCGGTATTATCTGCATGCTCTAGCTGAATCTTCTTTTTTTAGTTGAAGGGGTCGTAAAATGCTGTAGCTGCAAACTATCGAATAACCAGAAGGCTAAGATAAGTATTTCGTACCTTAAAGAAACAGCTTACTCAACGTCATTCTGCAGAGCTGAACGGGCTATCATATATGATGGTGAGTCTAAATTTACTCCTGATATATCAGTGTTTTATGTCCTATAGGTTTTCATGATGAATTAAGCATAAGGCATTATGGAACCATTTGTGCAACCTGTTCAAAATCGACTTTAAACATTTACGAACAAAAACGTACAGTGAAACCTTTTTCTGAAATCTTAAGAACTCTTTAATGATGACACAATACCTAAGCTAAAGACATAAAAACAAATGTTACAATTTAAAAGCCACAGAATGAACGTTATATGATAGATAAAGTGTTAAGATCTCATTCGGGCTATACAATTTTGAGGGCATATAGACGGTGATAAGAACACTCGTATGCACAATACAGTGATAGCTCTGAACCTTAGAGAATAAACAACACTGTGCTACAACAACGCATTTCATTATAGGTTTTAGGAATCACGTAAATATCTAGCTACAAAGTATAAAGCATCGGTGCTGCATTATTTCATGCATTACGTTGCAAACATTGCAACAAAGTGAAGTGTAATACTTTCCGTTAGAGTGTACATTCTTTATTAGACACGTTTTTTCTTGCTTGAAGGCCAATGTAAATGCTTAAATTCTATTTAAATTTCTGTGACCAAAGTCGAAGCGCAACTTTAGTTACACTTAAATTAGGCCCGAGGGCTGCCAGGTATTCTTTTTTTTAAGTTTTTTTTTTTTAAACTTATTTTTTCTACCGAATGTCACGTCACGATTTTTGTTGTTGTTGCAGTAGTGCTGCCACAGATTGTTGGATTAGCTGTCGGCAGTTAGTTGGCTGACTTTTGATTCATTTACGCTAATTAGGTGACACAATTCTCACCTAATGTGCTCCGATAAACGCAAAGGAATGCACCAGGTCCATGGCCACCGCCTCTGCGAACGTCTGTTGTACGCTGTCCGCTGTCTGTGATTGCTACTGTTAGAATAAGGTACTGGAGTACTACTTGCTGCTACTTTATAGTTAAGTGTATGTAAATGTATATGTATACTAGATATACATTGCAACAAATTGGTGGCTGCCACCGCTGTGAAAATATGCTCATTTAAATTTTACACAGCGCCAAGCGCAGTTAAAGTTGCAGTTGAAGCTTTTGTTGCAGTTGCAGTTGCAGTTTCAGTCGCTTAACCATTTTTGGTGACTTGGTTGACTTGGAGCATGCATACACACATGTTGTGTGTGTTTGTTGCCTGGGATCTCACTCCAAACAATGGGCACTCGTATATCATGATAATCATAAAAGCTGCTTGTTGCCAACCATATGTGGCCGATATGTTGGGGTCTCTGTCTACGCTTCTAGGCTGCCTCTGTCACCAGCGTTTCATACGTATGTAAAGCGCCGCACTGTGCCTGGCCATAATTTGTTATCATATTAAACAACAACACAGCACGGCCAAGTCCAAGTCCAAGTCCAAGTCCAAACTTGACCACAATGCTAGTGGTTGCACTGCCTCCACGCCTCCTGTAGCCTTCGCAACGTTTCAACATAATGTTGCGGAAGTTGTACGATAGTTATGAAGTTTTATGGCAGCATTCGTTTTGGCATTTTTGGGCGATTTGGTGCACAGCTCGTTAGCACAATTGATGTGCCTGCTGCAGTTTGTAGTTCTCGAACTCTACCTAGTTGTAAGTACATTGCTACTGTTCTAGTTCGACACCTTGTACGGCGGCAACTGGCGGGCCCTTTCGCCAATTATTGTGCAATCAATATTGCATAATCGGCAGTGGTGCAACGCCCCGCACGTACTAGAGCAGCTAACGGCAGTCACACTTGTGGCACATAAATCAACTATTGCAACATTTTCCAGCCAGCGTTTCAGGCATATCCAGATCTTTTGTTGCTGTAGTTGCAACATTTTGAGCCAACTGCAACTGCAATTGACTGCATGTTATGCAAATGTCAGCCATGACTGTTGATTTGGCATTTCGTGTGTGGCTCTTGGGCATGGTGTTTAGACAGTGCCACTCTACTCAAGGTCATAGCCTAAGCCTGAGACTAGCTGATGCTGCTGCTGCTGCTGCTCCTGCCACACATCAAACTGCATGCATCAAATCGCCTGCCAGCAATCAACAAGAACGCAAGGTGTCTTGACTGCTCGTGGCCATGACTGTTGCTATATTAAAAAGAAACAAAGTAACCAGAATGAAAGCAGAATTCTGCTAACCAATGTTTTTATACCCTTGCGGGAAGTGCTTCTAAGGGAAATGATACAGCTATATGGAAATTGCTAAGAGTGAAGTCTCTAATAACATCAGCAGGCAGCGAAATATATCTTTTCATAGAAATAGTTTCACATGACATATTTTGAGCTGCTGATATGAGATAAATATATTTTGAATCAGTTCTTTAGGATTTAAAGGTACCCATGAAATTTGAAGTCGAACAAAGCCTTGCTAGGAAAGCTGATAATTCCTTACTATCAAATCTGTCTTTAAACCCCCATAGTTAAGCTATTCTTCTCCTCGTCTTCTTCTTGGCTTACCTTAATAATCCATTTACGGGTTATAGCCTGATGTAGGTTCATCTTAATGAATGGCATTGCTCTACTTTTGCACATTAACACCGGGTGAGGATTAAGGCAGTCAACCAGGGGGCACCACGTGAAGGTCGTGTGTCAACTTGGTTAAAGTAGAGACTTTGAATTTCAGCCTGTCCTATAAGAAACCAGACCCCGTACTTGGTGAACTAATAATTATAATGTAATTGCGAAAAAGTGCACCGCGACCCTTAACATCTATGGTGACACCTACTTAACTTATAGATTCCCCGTTAGTCCTAACTCTGAAATAAACCCAATTATAATTCTAAGTAGGTTGCGTTGGGCATGGAGCTTCCATAATCGCCTAAGAGTATAACCTTCTTCTCGCTGGGGCATTACCTTCGCTGAGAGGACGCTGCACACAATTCTCCTCGAGTTTTCAAAATCTAAAGCTATTAGAGCTGGTGATGCACAACTTACTGAGGTGTCCTATCATTCTATAACTTCTTGTAAATATTTGCGTTATTGACTAAAACATATCAGAGCTATAGAAGCCAAGGAGCTGATTGGTCTTTTTGAGGCTTGAAATACAGATACAGTCTGCAATTCGTTGAGATCTCTCCTCATCTCTTAGTAGTTGCTTTACAGAGCGTCTTTTAATGACATGAACTTTCCCGGAACTTTCTTTCGGAAATATTTGTGATATCATGGTTGACAGACTATATATAGTACCCTTAGTCATAACCAAACTCTTAAGGAATAATATTCCTATTAAGGAATAATATTCCATTTGAACCAGCTGAGACTTGCTTGTGTTTCATCACATGCGCATCTAAATCAGGGGTCGGCGACGTCAGCAGAAACGTTTTCTTTTGCCAGCGCTCTGAATATGTGCATGTATACGATAACTTTCTGCTGCCCGATTTGCCGACCCCTGATCTATAGTTAACAATCTCCTGAAGTCAGACTAATAGGCATTATGTATCCTCACGTATCCCGAAAAATTCCTTGCCGCAAATCTGATTCTAACTGCTTTGCTGAGAACTATAATAATTATACTAGAATAATTTTCGCAAAAGAAGATGATGGCGGAGTATGATAGTTTGACTGAAACATGTGGTATGGCATACCAACTTGGATCGCTGAAGAGCTCGTTAATATCCCTTCTAGGAAGGATTGTACCTCTATGCCTTTGTACTCCTGCAAACTTTTTTAAACATTAGGATGGTCCAAATAGCTGCATTGCTGGACAAACTTGGGACCGATTTTGGGTTAATAGTTGGTATGCCATACCAACTTGGATCGCTGACGGACAAACTTTGGACCGATTTTGGGTTAATAGCTCTATATAAGTCTCTATGGTCTTTATATGGTCAAAAACATAATAAGGGACATGGGCTTCTCCAAGCTCAGAGATACTAACATTCTCTTATAAAGAGCATCCTGGGACAGATTGCAGCTGTCATTTTCTTGCAATAGATTGAGGCAAATTTGGGCAATATCGTATCCGATTTAGTAGACGTCTCAATCCAAAAATCCAAATATATAGCTTTTTAGCTGGCACTGAGTGGGTGATCTTGGGATCCAACGGCAAAGAGCTTGACACTGGCCTTAGGATAGCGCCAAAGACTAAACTTAACTAATCATTCCCAGGACTAGGTTTTATGCCCTTTCCTTTAACTTCTAGTTCGCGGACCGGGTTCTTACAAAAATTTTGAATATAGGTTGACACTATTTTACCCCACTTGTATCGGAAACCAAGGGAGCCCAACTTTACAATGGTTTCGGTTCCAATTCATTGTGGTGGTGTAAAAGATAATCGTAATTCGGTAATTTTCCGATGTTTTCCCACATATGATCGACAAATCATCGATGTTTTCAAAACCATCGAACATTTCAATTAAGCTCTTACGCTTTTCTATTATTATCCAATTTTATTTGGAGTTATTCTCAGCGAACTGTGACTGCTGCCGTAACGCTTATCAAAATTTGTATGTTTACTTAATTTTAACGAAGATTAATTAACCATGTAGTACATAGCAGGTGAGCCTGGGTTCGTGTAGGACAGGGTGCAGCTCCCTGATCCCTGTCTATACCTTTACCAAGTTGACGCACAAACTCCATGTGGTGCCCCCTGGTTATCTGCTCTAATTAATAATGCAAGATGGTATGAGCTGCTTGGGGAAGTGTTCGATATAAGGCCGTTGTTATGGCCAGTCAAGAAGAATAACAGTACAGCTTTTAAGTACCATGCTTCGGAAAACCAACGTCGATCGATATTTTAAGTGCGATGCATCGATCTACTTCGCTGTCAATTGTAGATGGACACTTCGATGGCGGGAAATAATATGGACAATTGTGTATGGTTTTGAAACAAAAATGAAGATGCACTTATTTACACGCGATTTTGCTCATGGCAGCTATATAGTAGGTATATAAATAGTGAGCTGGGGCAACTGAAATGCTACTTAAGCGCACTAAAGAGCAGCTCCACAGGAGACTGACGCCACACGAGTAAGAACTCATTCCAAATTACACATATGCAGTTCATAAAATCGTTGATGCTCCCTCCCATGCATTGCAAGTTGCTTACGAAAGTAAATATACCCTTCGTAATGCCATAAAAATACCTACTTGCCAGACTTGCAACAACAAGTGGTATGATGCGTGGCAGCAACTGGTTCGCCGGCTGCAATTGAATGCTTCTCACCTCGAAATGGAGCAGGGTGGCGTGTTATCTATTCCAAATTGCTGGCACGTCGTACAAGGCACTGTTTTCAAAATTGATCGCTTGTGATTAGAAGCGATTAAGATTAGACGCAGTAGCTGCAGCAACGTTGTTGTAGTTGGCAGCCCGAAGACCCGCGGTGTTTTCCCAGTTATGTGAAAAGTGGTTATGGCTCCTACCGATTTCAATTAAAATTGCTAACCCGTTTGTCAGTATTGCAATACATCAAAATGATGATTCGTGTGCAGAGATTCTTTTAGGCTTGCTGAAAACTTTCGCCGAAATCTATATATCTCATCGGACAATGCGCAGCAGACGCATAATTCCAAAGATTGCATCGTCAATGAAAAGCAAAAACAAGAAAATAACAGCATTCGTGGCTTCATAATAAACTATCAAAAAAAAAAAAGGAAAAAAAACACGTTTGCTCGCATCTGCACTTCATTTATACATATTTCAAACGATTGTATAAGCAATTTCACGCTGCACTGGAGTTGGCTATAAGAGACGTGCCTCTTGTTTCTCTGTGTGTATATTGTAACAAATTATTAAAAAGTCATAACAAACACACACACCCAGCGGACCAAACGGTCGTATTTGATATCGCATACGAGTGAATTGCGAGACTTAACCCGACAAAACGCTCGTTTTTAGAGGCGAATCAGATTCATATGTCGTAATAAGCTATTGTCTACGTGTGTCACAAGAAATATTGTTAACTTGCTCGTTAGAAAGATCAGAAAAGTTTTGCAAAAGATATCGCAAAAGGCTCGCAAACCCTATATCTTACGAGCCTTTTACGATACGTTTTTGAATACAAATAGTATTTTTTACGAGCCGTTAGCAATATGTGCTTGTATGCGAGCCTCTCGCTAATATTTTGTGTGACGGTCGCTTTTTTATCGCAAAACACTCGTTTCAAAGCTCGTATGCGAGTGTTTTGCGAGGCAACACTGTAACACTCGTTTTTCACTCGCTTTCGAGCATTTTGCGAGATTTACGCTAAAGGCACGTATGTTGGTCCGCTGGGTGGTGTTGGCCATCAGGCGCATTTCTCACGTTTACACAGAAGACCAGAAAGAAAGAAAGTAAACTGCTAAACGTAAGTAAATAAAATAAAATGTATTTATTAACCAACGACGCGTCATGGCACGCGGCCGAAAGAGCCGAAAGAGCTCTTACCATGGCTAAAAAGGTTTTTTCGGTAAAAATGTAAAACATATGACAACCTATGGCAACCTATGCCAGTGACATTATTTGGCTTAATTCGTGCACTTTCTTCTGTCAACTTGGTAGTAGCAGTTGTTGTTGTTGCCGCAACAAAAACAAAGCTAAATAACAATAAAAGGTATGACTTGTTGGCCGTTACATTTACATTGACTTGGCTTAGTTTGCTGTCTCTATGTGTGTGCCCATACCTGCATTTGTGTGTAGATCATAAAAGATTAAAGGCTGCCGTTGAATTTTCAACGCAATTTGGCTTAAATGCAAACAGTTGGAAACGTCAATGAAACTTGGCTTAAACTATGGCATACCAAATATAATTGTCATTATTATTATTTTTGTTTTTGTTTTTGTATTTTCCAAGTTGTTGTTGTTTTTTTTACCTACTTTAATTAAAATTAACTTTTTTGTATAATTTTTTGCGCTTGTATTATTATGTAAGTGAAAAGTGTTGTGCAATTGTCAGAAAATGTATCATAAAAATTTTATGCTTTAATTGTGACACTTTTTTTTGTTTCGAAATTTAATTGAATTTTTGCACTTGTTTTGTTTGAATGAATAACATTTCACAAAATTTTGCACATACCAAGCATTTTTTAGGTTTTATTTTTCATTTTAGTGGCATCTACTGCACGTAACTCGACTAAAAATTGGCAAAATGGGATGGATAAGCGTCTTATAGAATGTTAGTTTCATCTGAGTGGTGTGGTGGCTTGATCTCCATGCTGACATAGTTCTTCATTGTCACGGTGATGCCAAAACAGACGAAATCCTTGACAACATCAAAAGTATAGTTTTCAACATCACTCTGGAGACCACACAACGGCGACTCTCTACTGGAAGAAAACATATACTTTGCCTTGCTCTTATTGACCAGCACCACCCAGTAACATGTCATTTAGTACGGTCAGTGAAATCGATATCATCTGTTCAATACTGTCCCGTTTTGATGAACTTTAGCCTTTCAAAACACATTCTTCATCACATAGTTGCAGAGGTTGCAGGAGAATGCATTGCCTCGTCTGAAGCTTCATTCGGTATTAAAGGTTTGTAGAGGTTATTTTCTACTTTGTTTTCATAAGAATGCCAAACTCACATTTCCTCAAATCCTAGCTACTGGCACTGACTGTAGAAGACTTTGTATTAGAAATCTCTCTCATGTTTTGCAAACTGGAAGGCAAACTTAAGAGACATTTTCATCTTCAAAGCAGAGATCAAATCGTTTGACTGGATATCTTAAAACCGCATAACTTTGATTAGCTTGTGGAAATTCCTGCATATTTATTAAACGGATGTAATTTATAACATTTGGTTTCTAGGACGGAAATTGTAGTGCAAGTTTAATGTTGATAAACAAAGTACCTTGACCAGTATTTAATTGGAATATCCGTTTATCATTTTTGTTACAAATATAAACTTTAATACATCAAATTGATGAATGGCAGCCTTGAATTGCAAATACCTAATAACCATGCACTTGAAGTTTATGACTTGTATTCAAACTGAGCTACATCCGCCAACAATAACTTTAAATAAAGAATTCAGCACTAAGAATAATGAGTTCTACGGAAATTGTTGTGATGATGAGCAGCTTTTTGTAGAAGCAGAAACCGTTTGCTCGGACTTATGCGATATCTTCAAAAGAAGTTCGCAGCACCCAAAATTATATAATGTTCCAATATATTATCCGATGTTCTTTTAAATCCCTGAAATAATTTTCACCCATAGAGCTCATGCTTATTACGCCGCGTTGTCGGCAAGCTCGTTACCCTCTATACCCATGTGCCCTGGAAGCCAGATTAGCTTTACTTTGGCTTGATGTTGTAGGCAGTATTGTTTGAAAGGTTGTTGCTATATTAGTAATTTGGTATAACTTGTAGGGTGCATACACTGTCGCTGCATATGATGTGCTTTCCCTTATATTCCAGAGCGTGCTTAATAGCGTGTCGGGTGATCCATCCCCAAGACTCCACCAATCAACGCTGATCATCAACTGGGAACCAAAGAAATAGGTGATGGCAGTGCAACTTAACGCCCGTCAGCAACTGCGAAACCAAAGAAACAGCTGATTGCAGTGCCACTTGATTGTAGCTGTTAACGCCCGTCAGCAACTGCCATGTGAAAGCCCTATCATACAGTTTTGCTTAACTATACTTTAAATCTTCCAAGGCTTGAAACTTTTGTTAATTAAGTGCTTGCTGGAACTATATTTATATCTAGCACTATATCTGATGTGAAGGGTTCAGTGAGATAAAATTTGAACACAATGAGACCTAATTGCAAAACTAACTAGTAAAACTAATGTTTAAATACCGTTACGTTAGATGGATACATGAAAAATCTTCCTTTTCATTATTTCTTTAGAGCGTTAAGACTGTGAGATAAGTCATTTCGAGACATTTCTAATCTCACATGCTCAAATCTTCTAAGATGTATAATATAAACATCTTCAACTTGACAGCTGTCATATGCATGGCAACTGCATTTTCGGACAGTTTGTTTTGAATCTCGTCAAGTGCTGCTTCGGCATTTGGAAAAGTGAAAACGTTTAATTCTTTTGTTTCGAATAGACAGCGGAAATGCAATTTCGAATAGAGTAGAATTCTGAGAACATAATTGATATACAAGTGTCAGCGGAGCGACAAAAGCAACAAATGCAAGCAACATAACATACAGTTGTCATAAAGTAATAGTAAACATCATAAAATGCATCATATTTCGCTAGATATGGGCTTGTATCAATTCCATTGATAACTCTCAAAGCAGCTTAAGACAAAGTTATAGCAATTAAGAGTGAATAAAAAGCAATCAGCTTATGCTAATGTCTAACTGTCACTGGGATCTTAAGTAGCTTCGACACATGTTCAGATGGACTGTGCGAACCGAACCGTTAAGCATCAAATCACCAGTCTAAACAAGTTATTCACAACGTTTCGCTAAAACTTTAAATACCTATAATTTATGAGCTAGTAGTAGTCTCGGATAGTCAAAAAAGGTGTGAATGAAATTTTACAACTTGAGCGTTCATTGGGGAATGAGAAAATCGAAAGTTATCGCTAGATTTTGAATGAGCCATTATTTGTAGCTTATCTATCCATCAACAAATCGCACTCATCATCAACATTCATTCTCTTTGGAGCAGAGTCAACGCGTCATCCTACAATGCAATTAACATTTTTTTGTTGTAGTAACTCAAAAATTAATGGACCTTTTACTTTCCGTTTGACACTAGCATGAGCTCGACTTTAATTTGATTTGTTGTTGTTGTTCCTCTTGGTGTTTTGTTGCATGCAAATGATTTGTTTAACAGAACTCATTGAGTTGCTACCGATCATCATGCATGAATCAGCACAATGTTGATCTTTGTGTGGGGGCCGTGCCCCTACGACACGTGTGAAATGAAACAAGTTTTTGTGCATATCACTCGATAACATAATTATTTTCACATAAAGTTTACTCTTTTTATGTTGGCTGTTTTTTTTTTTTTTTTATACCTTTAAACACTTTTAATGATGCGATTTATGAGTAGCTGGTGAAGCATTTAAGTAGCGTAGAACTAAAGCATGAAATTGTGTCTAATTTTTTCGCATAGACTGTGAAGCTTTCTATTCCAAGAGTGGAGTTTCTCTTTCATGTATGTGTCTGTGTGTCCCAGAAGCAGTTCTAAGGCAGGTTCTGGTTCCATAAACAACTATGTTCTTTAGTCGAAAATTTCATTTCAAGGTTGACACCAGAGCCATCAAACATGATGCGACACTTTCATTTGGCCAAAACCAAAAGCTGCATAGTTTCCGGCTTAACTTAGAATGCGATGATACTAAGTAAACGCAGGCAGTTTTAGGTACACTGAGAAAATTCTTTGCCCGTTTATCATAATGCAATTTAAACAAAAATTAAAAATAATTTGTATATTTTGAATATAGCTGTTTTAACAGCTCAAGTTTTAAGTAAGCTACTAAATCTTTGGAGTTTTTTATATTGCATATTTATGCTGAGTCCATCTTCCTTGAGCCGAAATACAGTTATGTAAGAAGAAGGTAAGCTCGCTGGCACTGCCTTTTAATTTTGAATTATTTTATTGCCAATTTTGCTCTACGTTTATGGGTGAAAATAGCGTTTCAAAAAAGTGACGTCACAGCCAATAAAAATCGAAAAATCTGGCGGTTCCGATAACTATAAGTGACGTTGCCTTAGGTGTGTTGCTTATAGATGATTTGTGACTATGAAGGCGAGAACTATCAGTTCAAAGTACAATTAGTTGAAATTTGACATTTTTTTGTTGTTTTTTTTTCAAAATTTTTATAAAGCAATCGCATAAATAGCTATTATAATATTCTGCATACATAAAAACACCAGGCGTTTAAGAAGCCGGTCACACAGTGATGGAAACCACCTTCTAGTCGTCCTTAGCCTAGGCAAACTCAGCCTAGCCGCTTCCCTCAAAGACCTGTTGGCATGCCTCATTACTTACTTTACTGGGCATAACAACCCGTTACTGTGTTACGGCCTGATATAAAGCTCTCCTCCAGGCCTCCGAGTAAACAGAACAAGGATAGTCTTACTCGGATTTACGGTGAGACTTTGTGTATTGCACCAGGAGACAATCCTATACAATACAGCCTGCATTGTATTGCAAACTGTATGGAGAGATCTACCCGATATCTGAATAAGCATAAGCTTGTATATATCCACCCCTATTTTGAATCTCTTTCAGTAGCTGGTCCACAACCAAGCATAATAGAAGAGGAGACCTTGTTCTACCACCTTGCCTGTATCACCATTCCCAGCAATGAGGCGCCTGTCAGAGAGCATGAGTCGAATCCAACTGCATGAAGTTTCTCTCTAATTTACGGAGCACATCGAATCTAAAGTAATATTGTCAAAGGCTCCCTCAATGTCTTCAAATAGGGCTAGAGTGTATTTTCCCTTCTTTAGGCCCTCCGTGATTTTGGACGCAATATCGGGAAGAGCTGATTCACAGGACTTTCCACGAATGTCTTTTTTAATTAAAGAATGATGTCGGACTGATGGGTCTAAAGCTTTTCGCCTGAGATTAATCTTCGCTACTTAGGTTCGACATATAAACAACACACGTCTCCAAGAGGCTGATACGCTTTTGCGAAAGAGTATAAGAACCTTATCGACTCACACGACATAACGGCATGGTATGATTTTTCCAGCTTATTAGATTGTATTTTTAGTGAATGTTGGACGGCAATTAGATTGGCCATCACTCTTCATATTATGTTGATTTTTTGATTACGGACACCACTATTTTTCTGAGTGCATATAAACCCAAGTCTCTCAAGAGCACACTTCATTTCACATTGATAACTTGTTGTGGATATCATGTCGCTACTGTTTGAAGAGCATCAATGTCATTTACACCGCAATTAACACATGTTCTCGCGCAATCGATTGCACACGCATGGACGCATGGATATGTACATGGACATGGACATGGACGTAGACGTGGACATGGACATGGACGTGGACTTGGCAGCCCGATGCAGAAGCCAAATTGGAACACTAGTGTGAAGTGCTACAGTTGCTCATGTGGACTGGTTCATTAACGCGTCCAGCTGCATTTGAGTGAGTAGCACCTAATGCGAGTCGATGTACAGTGGCAGCAGGTGACAACCCAGACAAGACCACTCTTGGCACAGACAACACGACGACTTGCAGCTGCGCACTTACAGTTATTGTGTACCAAGGCGACCAAGCCGCTTCTTTAATTGAGTTATGACACTTGTATATTAATAGTTTACCGTTTTTATGTCAATTGCATAAACGAGTAAGCCCTAAAAATGCAGCAACTCCGGAATATATGCAGGCGTTCGGTGTGCCATCTGTGCTGGGCTCGTGGGAATTTGAATCGGTTTCTGGGTCATGCAGCAGCAACAAGTACTGGATGCGAGACAGCCACATTTCCCAGAACTGCAGAGACTCAAACATAAAGGCCGCATGCCGCAAATAGTAGTATTTATGGCCATGTTCATGGATTCAATAATGTGCCATAAATGGCCTAATGAGTAAATTAATTGCCCGGACAAAAGACTGGTTTAAACTGCCAGCTCTAATTCGTAATAAAAAGTCTATTAGCACTGAATAGACCAAGCCAACAAGACAGACGCCCACTAAAAACTGGAAATAATGACCAATTAATTAGTGATTGCGCTTGGGTTAATGTGGCACACACATTAAAGCTTCGAAAACCAACAAAATTTCATTAAGAACCACTAGCGCTTATTTTATGTTATACATATTGAATAATGTCTGAAGCTGGCGCCAGCCCTGAATTTAATGGTGGCTTTGGAAAACCAAGATCTAATGCAGGTTTCAGCAGTAAATGGCTAAATGCATGCAACGCGGCTGAAAAATGAGTTGCTTCAAGAGTGATTACTTTAGGTACAATATACAAATATGCGGGAATTTTAATGTACTGCACTATCTAAGTAGCGAACTCTCACTTTTCAAAATGCCAAACATAGAGTTTCAATCCCACAATAACTCATATTAAAATGTCATAAATTTTTAATGGCAACCATTTGCAATTGGATGTCAAAGTGTCAAAACTGTAAACGTGGCCATGTCTAAAATGTTCAATGGCGAACTAAATTAAGACATTTACGAACTGGCAGATCCGAATCAATAATGGCCATGCGAAATTCTAGACACAACAAATATACAAGTTGCCGCAAGGAATGCCGCCGCATGGCAGCACAACGGTAAATCCGACCAGACCTGGCTCATGACTGCAGATACTCGACTCCAGATTAAAAATGAATCATTTTCAAACATCCTAATTGAGTGGAGTGAGTTGATGCTGGCAACTTACGGTTTTACGAGTGGCCGCCGCCTTGCCTAGGTGTGAGAGAGTATTTAGGCAGCTTGGAGCAGGCGATTAGTCTCAGCTTGCAAGGAGGATGTCGACCAAGGGCCATTTGTTATAGACAAAAGCGACGTCTCAACGTGCAGACACGAACTCTTCATAAAATTAACCGTTTCTTGACTGACTAACTGACTGACTTTGAGCAGTTAGCAAGTATTGTACGGCGGCTATTAAGAAAACTGCACTTTAATTGCTGTTTTAATACTGGCTTATATTGAAAGTGCCAGGAAAGTCACACTGTCTGTCGATTCGAATTTGGTTCTTTGGGTCAATGCGAAAACCTTAACTAATCAAAGCCACAAGCAGCACAGCAGCAAAGTATACAACCACACGGCCTGCAAAACACTTTTATCAATAAATTCATTTTCTTTTCAGTCGTTTTTGTGGTGTTTTTATATAAGTAATACCTCGGCCGCTTTCACATAAGCTGTCACAGAAAGTATTTTACAAATATTGCACGGCTTTGAGCCTCAGAACGTTTCTGTGCTTCGCTTGAAGGCGGCTGAAATGAAAGCCATGGTATCGATTCGCAGAGCACTTCATGGCTGAATGCGATTACGTACTGAGCCAAATGAATTTACTTTGTTAGCCATTTGCCAAAGAGTCAGATAGTCGAAGAGTCGGACTAATCGGCGAGTGACAACTTACAGCGTACATAGGATTCTTACTTTATTTCATTTCCTTGTGAGAAAAGTTCTCAAGCTGAACCTCACGTAGCTACCATACAATACAATGGAGCGAAACTAGCTGGAGCAAAACGGCTCGCAACTATTGTTCAAAGGTCGACGAAAATTTCGGCAGCTTTAATGTTAAATATGTTTATTCATAAATTCCAACATGAAAATGCAACAAGGAAGAAGTCCAGCAAAGGCGGCGCACATAAATCAAAATGGCCAAGAAGATGTTCTACACGTACTGCCAATACTATTTAAGCCTCTAAGCCGGCAGCTGCCGCAGCAGTAGGAACTAAACATGGCCAACTGATTGAGCTGTCGCGTATTTGGGTGAGATCGCCCAGTGTCGTCTATGTGTCCACGGTTTGCTGTGCTTCCATTTGTATTGGCATTTGGCAGGGACATTGGCATTTGAATTTCCATGACTGTTTTCTTTGCCACGGTTGTTGCCTTCTTTGTGATCGTGCCAACCGTTTTGGTTGCCTGGCAACAATGTATTACCAACGAAATACGCTTTTTTTGGGTTTAAACGCCAAATCGCATAGAGAAAACCAAATTTCCATATGTCGCGCTGTTCTCTTAAGTAGAAGCTACAAACAGCATGCGGCTTTGTGCCGAGCTGATCTACTGGTCTTTCCTCTAATCCACACTTATGCGGCAGTAAAATCCTGCTGGGACACTGCTTCTCTACAGTGTCTCCAACCTGCAGGAATAGAGTACTTAAAATTAGATTCTTTCCGATACCTCAATTTTATGCTTCTCATATGAGCAAAAACCACTTTTCGTCTTTTACATATGGCAAATCTGAAATCTAGTTCATGCTGTTCGAACATAGTTTTTTGCAGATCTGTTCTTTAACTACCCTATCATTGGGTGGACTCCAGGCTGTGTTGGAATCAGAATGCATGAAGCGAGAGGCAAGCATATCATGGAGCGGCCCACATAGGAATTCACTTCAAAAGCTTTCTCATTCCTTCTAATAGTTGATTAATGCGATTTAACGCCATTAACCTCATACGCACTCTATGCAGGAATATTGTACCCTGAGCTAAGATCCTAAAGACCGAGATTCTTCGATGGGTAGCAGGCACAATGTCTCATATTGGTGGGTTCCCTACACTCTGAGAACGTCGTCTTAAGCAGTATAATAACACTATGCAACAAATTTGACCTCCATGAAAGGCCTTCGTCAATACAAAAAAAAAAACGCGGCAGGAAAAGCGCGAGCGAGAGGAGATGGGGATGTGCAGGAGCATTAATGACGCTAGGAAGTTCTTCAAAGAAGTAAAGCGTCTGGCCGCAGCATAATCCGATAAGTATCGGAGCGTCTTCTCTTAAGATACCTTTGGTATCACCAATTAGAAAAGGGGCGCTCACAGCAGAGACGCCTGGAGGAGAGCTTTACATCAGGTCGTAACTCGATAACGGGTTGTTATGACCAGTCAAGAAGAAGAAGTTCTTGATTTGTTTCTGTTTGAAGTCAGCAAATCTCATGTTGTTCGGTAACCCTACTATCGATCGATATAAAATTTATGTAAAATTAAAGGACATTGAATATTGATAACTTACCGTTACCGGTAAATTTGGGTTCGCTGATTTCAAATGCGGAAATTGATTTCAGTTATTTAGAACAGTTTTCGAAATATCACTATTTCAAAATTCAAATGGCGATGTCAGCAAATCTCATATTACTCGAGAGCCTTATTGCACATCGAGATGAACTATTTGATATTTCGAAAACTCTTCTAAATAATTCATACCGGAAGAAGTATGTTTTACTCTCGAACATTTTTTTTGTTTTTTTTTTTCGCTTGTAAACAACCCGTAAATAACGCTTTTGCATGAAAATTAGCATAATGTTGCAAGTAACCATAATAATTTATAGCAGCGGAAAAAACATTCTTCGATAGTAGCTAAATTCTTAAGTATATCTACATTTCAGCCAGTTCTTTGTCACAAAGTTCAAAGATTCGAAGCGGCCCACCCATGAACGCTATCCATAACGAACAAGTAGGTCAACTCCGAATCTGACAACAAAAGTGCATCAGTGCTACCGAAGCGTTGATTAGAAGATAGACTCTAATATTAATGTTTTGCCAGTTGACCAGAATTGAAGCGCCTTTGTGCTCCAGTTCTTGCCTAATGGCAAACTGAAACGATTTTCATGTTCGAATTGGGAATTCTATGTTGCTTCTATCGCAAATTTTATGATAGTTAATTGCGGTGAATAAAATCAAATATGTGGCATCTCAGCCAGCCTGATGGGGCGTTGCCAGCCCATAAAGGCCATGGCTAATCCCTCAGCGAGTTGGTCGGTCTTTTGGGCGCTTTCTTTGATGCTTGAGCAGCGTCTTCCAAATTGCGCTGATGTAATATTTGATCTGGTCACGTTGCACGTAAGCGCAGCGCCTTTTATTTAACATGCCGTAATTGCATTAATAAAAAAAACACTAAATCGTAAATTATGTTTAACAAATTGAGCAGCGCCAACTGAAAGGGAAAATCAATGTCCAGTAAACTTGCAGCAAGTTGTGCAGCGCTTGAAAGCGGCTTGGGTAATTACTCAGACATATCTTAAACTTTTTTCCAAACTATTTTCTTTGTGGGTCACCGATAGTCGTATATTTTAGATATTTGCAGCTTGTACGCTGACGTTTTGGCGCTCGAAGCATTCATAAGTAATTTTCAGTAATTCCTTTATAGTTGGCCATTTAATTAAAAGCAATGAATTCCAAACGTCATGCTGAAAATTTCGCCCCATGGCATTGGATACTAATGAATTAACATGCCTCATGTGTCTATGGCTAATTAAATGTTTCATTAGTTTTGCCCAAACTCGAATTAGGTTTCTAGTGCAGAAATTCAAAAGGTATGCGTCTATTTATAGCTGCTATACGAGTACACTACAGGGCAAAAAAAAAAAACAAAAAAAAAACAAAAGACTTAAGCCACAAACTTGACTCTTTAAGCGCTGTTTTGGCTCTTGTGTAAATTTATGCATTAAGATTATAATATTTTTGCAGCGCACAGTTAGCTACAACCCGAGGCAGCGATACGTATAATAATTCAAACAAAAAAGTAGCCACAAATTTCTTAGCCATACAACGCCCACTAAAAAGCGCCCAAGTCAATGCATTGACCAGGCCATGAAAAATGGCCGCAGAAATTGTGGCAAGGCGGATGGCGAATTGCGGCTTGCATGCTGCCAAATGCCGGAACAGGTCTGCACAGGATAGATGCAGCAGGTACAGGCTGCAAAGCAATTTAATTTCCACGGGTTGGTTTTGCCGTTCTGCTGTTTGCCTAGCAATTAGTCAAAATTATTGTGCAATGTTTACACTGCGCAACTACAAGAACAACAACAACAACAACTGCAACTAGAAGTGCTGCCACTGCAACGGTTGACACTTTTGTGTGTAAACAATTCATTTGCATAACTGTCAATGCTAGTTATCTAACATGGAAGTTGCAGCCACTGAAGTTGCATGATTCTGCATATTCCATTTGCCAATTGATAGCTAAACAAGCAATGCCCATATGTTGAGTGATGTAATTGACAGCTCCCTGACTGTCAGCACTTAATTAAATGGTAGAAATCTTTCACAGACATCCATTAGATGTCTCAGATGCTGCCCATATGGGCACTCAAACTATGCCAACTTGTCAGCAACTTTGCAAATGAAAACTTCAGCGTGCGTTAACTTGGCTTTCCACTAAGCGCAGCGTTTCCCAAACTGTATTCAATGAGAAAAATCTAGTTAATATTATTTAATTAATCTTCAAGAAAGAATTTTGGACGTCTAAGAACTTTTTTAAGAAGACCATCTATGTGTATCTTAGAAGGATCTTATTAATTAATTAATTATTAATTTCGAAATACTTTTTCCAGAAGACCATCTTGGACGTTGATGCGTTTTTATCCTAAAGATAAGATTAATAATATAAATGAGAAAATCTTATTAATATTAAGCCCATTTAATTAATCTTCAAGGAACTCATAATAATTCATTGATTTTGGACTTCCAAGTTCTTTTTCCAAAAGATCTTCAAACATTATTATGAGTTACATAATATCATTGAGAAGTATGTTATTGAACTCAACCTTATTTAATTAATCTTGATTTCATTCAGAATACTCCATTGACTTCAGACTTCGAAGTACTTGTTCCAGTAGACCATCTATATGAAGATTTTCAAACGTTTTTATTCTAAAGATAAGATTAATAATATCAATGAGAAAGATCTTCTAAAACTTAAACCGATTTACTTGATTCTCAATTAATCATCTTCAAAGAAGCATAACATCATCTTCAGAACAATCATTTCCTTTGCTGTTTCGTTTGCATCGACTCATCTTTGTAAAGCAGAGTTGTTATGATTTCTTTAAGTTGGAAAAATAAGATTCAATCTCTCAGATATCTTTAATTTTTCGTGCTTTATATAGATCTCGATAGTTTTTGTCCATAATTGTCTTTTTTTTCGCATAAATCCGATATTCAAACAAACCATATCATAAAAAAATAAATTCATTTCGAGAATATGATTAATATTACTATAAAAAAGTTATAGACCTGATTACAAACGAAATTGTCGGTTATCGGTATTTGCATTCACAATACAACTAACACTACTATTCAAGGGCTCCGATGAATGATCATGTTTAAACTACCTTCCCTCAATATCGCACCGTAATCAGTTATTTTCGGTCACCCTCAGGTTTTGAGAATTTCGCGAATACCGGTAATAGGAGGTTCCACAACAACCGCTACATATCTATGCACAATTGAAGTTATAACTTAATTCTTTTTTTTTATTTGAAGCTAATGAATGCCACAACAATGCTTCCATAGACCATTTTTCGATTTGATCCATGAGTTTGAAAATAGTAAGTTATCGATAGCTCTAAAAATAATTGAAATTGTATGAAATAACAATTGACTTGTCTATACTCTATCGAAAATGTAAAACTTGGAAACGCAAGAGATTACATATTACTTTTTCGCTTAAATCTAAACCGATTTAAGCAACATCAACTTTCTCGATAACTCAGAACGATAACAATAGTTCAGTCCTACCTAATAAAAAGTATCTTAAGTTTATTTTATGCTCTTTACTTGACTCCATTCATAAGGTGTCCATGGCTTAAAAGTTTAAGAAACGCTGGCTAAAAGCCATGACTCTCTGTTATTTCATCTTATCAAAAAACGATTTATAACTGTTAAAAGTATTTCAATTTCAAACATGCTACCAACGCGGGCAAAACAAATACCAACACATTAGCGATCTTAGTTAATTATGTTGAACATATTTTAGATGCTGGCTGAGGTTTCAGCCTAATGAAAGTAAGAGTCATCACTAAAGAGAGCTTTGTAGTTTTTTTTCGCTTATTGATTTAAATATGAATGCATCAGAGATTTGTACCGTTGCATAGACAAAACTTTCATTTGTACGATTAAAACTGGACAATGCTGACGATGAGCAGCAAAAGATGTGCCAAAAATATGCAAATTAAATTGCATAATTTAATAAGTGAAATTAAAACGCAAGAAATTTAGTCAAAAGTTCTCAAACTAAACTTTCATTTTTTTTTCATCAAGCTGTCATTCAACTGTCAACTGAAGGTCATTTGTTGTTGTTGTTGTGGTCTTTCATGTTTCAGGTTCTTGCTCAACCTACTCTAATATTCTCATTTTATGCGTGCACATTTAAGAATTTTTATATACATATATACGTGCGTGAAAAATTGAAAGTTGGAAAGTGTCTTCATTCCCACCAGCGCTGCTCGTAGAGTAACAACATTTAGATTTAATTTATGAAAATGAAAGCTAAAGAAACCTTCAAAACCGACAAAACCGACAACAGATAGATATATATGTGTATTCTCCAATTGTGACATATCATTTGCATATGTGACACATTTTTTTTCTGATAACATTTGTAAAAATGTTTTTAGGAAATGAGCTTTCATGTGTGCGTTAAAGCAGCTTACTGTTTACACATACAGACTTCCGTTGGTTGAGCTCGCACTGTGGCATGCCACACAATTTTCAATTGATTTACTTTTGCCACCCAAGTAATGCCCACTACTGCCCACTGCTGCTTTATGGCGTACAGCTGGAGATCTATTGATCGATTCCCAATTGCAGTCATACATATTTTAGCTGCTATCGACAGCTCACAGTGGGACAGCACGCTGCAGCACTTCGATATGGTACAGTGGAACGTGTGTTGGCGTGTCGGCAACTTCATGGCAACCGATCGACAGTAAAGTTCGCTTCAATGGCACATTTATTGCATTTCGTCTGTGACGCCATGTGGCTGTAGCTGATTACAATTTATGGCAACTTTTCACTAGCTCGTAAAATTGGAGGTTTTAATGTGTTGGCACCTGCCAGTGGGTTAGTCGGTAGCTAGCTTTATATTCGAAGGCCTACCGAATTAGTTGAATGAAGTTGGCAGCTTAAATTAACAATTTTGCACGAAAACTGGAAAATAATTGCCTTTTTATGCCCTTACAGAGGGTACATAAAGTTGGCTTACGCTGTTGGAACGCACTGTAATAGGCAGTTTCAGAAATGACAATTCGATCAAAACTATGACAGAATACGATATTTCGATATCTTGATTGTATTTTTCACTTACTTTTTCACACAAATAATAGTACTTTTAACTACTTAACTTGATAGTTTTTGCAATGCAGTTGAACTCTGTATTGAAGCAAATTTCACTTCTCCATCTTTAGATTCTTTACATCTGAGTTTTGCCGCCGTTTTAAATTCTTTGTTCACAAAAATTACAGATACATTACTGTTACAGAAGTAACAGAGTTTTCCATAAAATTAGCACACCCCAACTCGTGACATAGACTAGAGCATGCCCGATGATTAGAACCTTGGTGGCGATGCCCTCTCCTGAATGTGTTGCAAAAGGTCGAAGTACATTGGAATGGAACTGAATTCTATAAGGGTGCCCAGTTACTTGCATACGCAGATGATATCGATATCGTCGGTCGTACTAAGCGAGCAGTTACCGGCGGTTATTGGAGGAGAACCTGCCGGGGTGGGTCTGGTGGTAAAGAGAAAGGTCTAAAATGCAGATGTCGTATGGACAGACCATGTCTCCTTTTGAAGGACTAGGTAGAGAGCTACCTTTGGTATCATCAATTGAACAATGCGCGCGCAATGCAGAGACGCCTGGAGGAGTGCTTTACATCAGGCCGTAACCGGGTAGCGGGTTCTTATGGCACGTTAAGTAAGTAAGCAACTCGTGACGGCCTAGTCACGTGCCTGCATAGTAAATCCGGTCCTGTGCGCCCTACTTTTGCGATCTTTTTGAGTCTGTGCTTGTCTGCCGCTTGTTTTTTAAGTGCTATTACGGTAAAAATTTCAGCTGACTTTTTATTTTTGGAAGCAGCAAATGCAGCATGGACTTCTAGATAACAGTTAGTAGACCTCATTATCCTTTGTGCTAATTCATTTTGCAGGCTCTAAGCCAAATCTAACCAAATAATCTACTTGCAAGGGTATGCAAACTTTGGCTTCCTATTGTATAGACTATCTGCCGTACAATTGATTGTATTTTTTCTCAAGCCCAACGACCACCCAGATGGCTTTAATGGTAAGTTACAAAAGAGCCAACAAAACTCAATGACCGCTACAGCTTCCAACACTTTAGCGATATTTACTACAATTGCCATAAGCTTTTTGATTCATATAAAACGATTAGGGCTCTCTCGAATGTCATAAGCCAGTTCTTAAGGCGAACAAAAAGGGAAAAAAAAGAAAAATTAAATGAAGACAAATCTGTGAGCTTTTAATTTGCAAAATATATTGGCAATTACTAACCAAGCCAATTTAACGACCCAAATGCAAGTTGTCTTTGTTGTAGCTCAAGCAAGTTAATTAGGCTTAATTATGGCTTTTAGTAGCAGCATTTTACATACCGAAGATGCCATCAAAATCACTTAGTAACTCATTTCATTTATTAGAGCGGTGAAATTTTTGCTGACACGTGCTCAAGCTTTCGCCAGTGGCAACAATGCAACTTGAATGTATTTGAGTTGATATGCAAATTTGGCTTAGAAATCAATTAGCCAATATACGAATTCCGAAAACTGTTTGTACGCTTTTGTTACCACTTAATGGCAGGAAGTGCAATGGGCATGCAGTTAACCGTACTTTTTAAGTACTGCGATAGAACTGCAGTCGTCGGAACACTGTCAAACAAAGTAACTGCGACACTAAAATTTGGAGCAATTACGGCAGCCCCTTAATGGCCAGCGATAGTTGCCAGATAGCCTTTAAGTTGCATATAAATTCTGCAACAATTTGTCAGACAGTCAGAGAGAGTGAGATGGAGAGGGAGCGAATTCTGTTAGTTCTGTTGACCCTTTACGTGTGGCTGGCATTTATTTTGTCATTAGCCAACTGCGGTGGTCTTTTATTGTGTGTAGCTGTCAAATAAAGTTGGTCCCAAGAATTTGATAAAGAACTGGCAATTATGAAAAGCTGCTTAGCGTAGTTTTAATATAAATTAAACGGTGGGCCGGCTGGCAGCGGCGCAACATTAGAACAAATTTTGTTAACTAATGCCATGGGCACACTGTAAAGCTGTCCAAAAATATAAATTGCAAAATCATTCACAGACCTTTGATACCTTTTTTCCTACTGTAACGCCAAAAAGTAGCGCTGCTCAGTGTTCCGTTTGCATAAATTTCTCAAATTTTATCGAAAGTGTGCATCTCAGGCCAGCTGCAAATGGTTCATTGTCATCGTCGTGGTCGTCAGTCTTTTGGTGGGGTTCTTGTTTCTTGGTCTCCTAGCACGCCCACCACAGAATTCTAACGTTCTGGCTGCCTTTTTGTTGCAGCTCTTGGTATGCCTTGCATGTCTATTTAAATCTTTACATGCCGCTGACAAAATGCTCAGCAATGAAGACAACAACAGCAATAAAAGCAACAAAAGTAACCAAAAAAAAAAAAACGGGAAGACTGGTTGTCTCAGAGATTGCCTGCTGCTTGGAAATTGTGCCAGTAGTGTAAGTCCACTCCCACCCGCTCCAACAGCTGCTTCAACCTCCACAGCTAACTTCAGACATGGAGCACCGTTTAGTTCTTGACTCAGTCGTTGCAACATTTAACAGGAGCAGCAGGATCAAGTCTTGTTAGTGCGCTGCTTGTACGCCTGACTGTTTAAAGCTCAGCGTACAGCGATGTCAGTGCTGATAGGCAGCAGTTGCAGGCACTGGGAGGCACTGGGAGGCTGGGTCATTGTGCAAGACTCAAACTGAGGCTCAAAGTTCACGACACTTTTCTGTCGTCTTGTAAATTGTTCTTGTATGATGTTCTCTCCGCAGCCCCAACCAGATGCACAACAAGATTGCGCCTCTGATTAAGAAATTTGCCTATGTTTGGTGTTTGTAGTTTAGAATGGGAATTCTTTGATTTGATGTACAATAATAGAAGCAGTCAAAACAGTTACTTGCACACATCATTAATCTTTCTCGATTTCGCTGTTCTCGAAGTAAAAGTTCATGTATGTACAATAATTACAAGGCGCTATACAGCTAACTAACTAGCTAAGTAGACAAACGAGTAGAATACACGAGTTGCCGTTAGGGCTAATTTGATACTACGCAACGTTGCGTATACGCCCCATATGCGTTTCCCATTGATTTGACACACTTTTCAATTGAGCGTCACTGGGAATCATTTGCAGCTCATGCGTTTTTATCATTCGATCATTGAGACATTTGTATCATTTGTCAAAATTCTGCACAATTAGCTAGTTAACGTCAAAAGGAAAGCAAAAGTTAGTTATCCGATCTTTCACCCCGTCATTGTGGGTCAAATGTATTCGAGTGTTTTTCAAGTGTGTTTATTGTTGTTGTCTGGCATTTAAATAAAACTAATTTATGGTTATTTGCATTCATTTTGACAGCAATACTGTGCAGAGCGTCAAGTTTGTGCGTGTCTTGAGTTGCAAGCAGCTGCGGCACTTGGCAAACCTGTTGAAAGACACAGATGTAGCCAAAAGTTGGTGGCACGACAACGATACAAACAAATGACATTTTGCTGAGTTTAACGATCTGTTTTGTTTGTTTAGTAAGTTTTGTTGGATTTTAAGTTATCAATTATATGAGGCTGAGCGGGGCAAATTCTTTCGCCAAATGGCAAACAATTATGGCCTATTAGAGGTTTCACTCTCTACGCAGACAACAAAAGACGAATCCAATGAAATTGTTATCAAGTTAACAGCGAATTCTCTTTAATGAACTTTCATTTCCTGTGCTAAACATTGGCATCAAAGTCGCTCAATGCATTTTACATACTCATTAGGAATGCGAATTCGAATGTGATTCAGAAAACTGTTGTCACATTCGCTGGATTATCGGGTGATGCATGGCCTATGCTCTTCACTTGCTCGACTTGTTGGACATTTGGTCAAATTCGTGACGCGAATGTGAAGAATGGGCATAAAAGCCAAGGATCTGACCACCATCAACAGAAAGACGACAATGTCAACCATTGGAAATGTGTGTCAGCAATGAAATTTTGATTTAGTTGTCTCTGACGTTCCATTGACAGAGCGCATCGATCGTCTCTAGATGTCATTTGGCATTCTATAAGCAAAGACCTCTTCTCCTTTTCGTTTTCAATTATTTCCATTGATTAGAATCACTTTCGAGCAAAGTTTCACTGTAACCACGACGCACTTTCGATAGCACGTGAGACAAGCCAAGTGCAGAGCAAGAGCCCAGGCACGCGAACTCGCGTCCTCATGGCCCATGGCTGCATGGCTACATGGCAACATGAATGTGACCAAGATCAGCAGTCACATGCTCGATGAGAGTATAACTACTGGCAATGGGATGCGAATCGTTTTAATGCCCAGCAATAAAATAATAAAAGAATGACTGGAGCATGGGTTGGCGGGAGCAGTTGGAGAGTGGGAGTTGGGCAGAATGGTTGGGCCAGCCGAGTCGAGTGCAACAAAGTGGTCGCTGTGGCGTAGACAACGTAAATAAATAAAATGAAAATTGCAATAAATTTCACTCTTGTGTGAAGAAGAGCGCCATCGTCTAATCACAGAAATTGCACACTTTCGGCTTGCAGCGTGGACTAAGACTGAGGCAAGGGCAACTGCTTCCAAAGAGCAACGTGAGCCACATGCAACATGAAAGCGAACTCGGAACAGAGGCAGCGGCTGAGACAGAAGTGGAAGCTAAAATGGCCAATGGAGCAGCTAGTACCAGCTATAGAAGTATCAGCAGCAGCAGCAGCAACAGTGGCCACGGCCTGGGAATTAGGCTAATTGATGTTTAGTTGCACTTTTACCCAAAAACGTGGACAAAACTAAGCAGCAACAACCGCAAGATCGGCGACATCGACTCCTAGTGCAACTTATACAGCGATGCATATCAGACCAAAAACGAAAACAAGATGCCAAATCGGAAACCACAGCTCCAATACATATTACATGACTCTGGCTCTGCATCCTAGTTGTCGCCTAGAGTGGGCCAACTGGAATCGATATTTGCACTGATTAGCAGATTGGCAAATGGAGCTGGCTGTAGGCAATCTTATGCATACATGGCTTGGTGATGACCTCCCGTTGTCAGTCACTTACATGCTTGCATCTTAATTACGGGAACAAGCCAAGCTCAAAGAGGAGCTACCTCGATCCCAGTCGGTCCGAGGGGCCGTGTTTTAATTGAATACAATTAATTATTGACACATTTCGTTAGGCTGTCGTTGCTCCAAGCTCAACTAGAAATAAGCGAAGCGGGATTTAGATAAGCGAAAACGTGAGTTAGCTTTGGAGTAGTAGTTCGGAGTGAACTTGTGGCCAGACCAAAAATGCATATGGAAATGTGCTTTCTTTGCCCAGTTTGCATACTAAGTGCCGCTAATTTAATGGAAATTGAAGTTTTAACCCAATTTGTTAAATATGTTCACCCAATGAAACGCTGTGGAGTGAAGAGAAAAGATTGATTTCAGATTTAATTACTCTCTGGGCATTAGAAGGTGGGGATCTGCTAAGACAACTTCTGGTGTCAACTTTAACTGACTGTCTATTTGACTTTTTATAGAGTAAACTATGGCAGCTTTGTTGGAGTTGCAAGACCCAACGGTACTCGATAGAAGCATTACTTGGAGAACAAGAAGTGTTTGTCTTTCTTGCACTGGAACGCGCGTGCGACATGCTGACAGGTGCTGCGGACATTTTTCAATGCATTCAAGTGGAGGAACATTGACAAAGTCGCACAAACATTTCAAACATCTGCTGCTGTCGAGTGCCTTCACATGGGAGATCGAACCAAGTTTCAACAGCAGCAGGTTTACTTTTCTCACTCGACCGCAAGCATCCATCCGACAACAACGAAAACCCAACAATCGTTTGGAATGTCAGTTGCGGGTGTCGTTTGGGCAAGTGTGGTTCAGTCCACCACAGCATCCGCACTCTCCTCTCAACGGTGACGCTTGCCATTTGAATATCAACATTTGTCATCGTGTGTCGTGCTGCTGGATTCCGCGAACTGTTGCCGAGCAACCCGAAATATGCCCAAAAATAAACAAAATCCAATTAAAGTCAACTGAAACACGGTCTAGGAGTAGCGGTTCCGTTGTATTGTAGTGTTTTTGCGGGGTTTTAATTGAGGATCTCATGTAAAAATGCAGATATGGGTTAGACTGCTTGCACTTAAAAGGAACAACGCTATGAATCTTAGCCATGAGAAGACAATTGCAATTACTTTGTAGAGCAATTTCCAACACTTTCACTGTAAGGACAAAAGTGTAAAAAAGAAAACCACAAACTTTGCAATTTGAAGTATCTCGTAAAATGTAATTCGATCACAACATTGCAAATGCCAAGATCTCGCCCAACGAACACCAAGATATTTGGAGCGCGTTTGGTTTGTGACTTGTAATTGAAACGCATTACCAACAAATGGTAATTTTTGGGCTTTGTTTTCGGTCTAATGGGCGTTGGCGCTTAATCCGCTAGAACAACTACAACAGCAGTAGCAACAGCAACAACACCACTGTCAGGCAGGCATGAATTGGGTAAAGGCAATGTAGGCGACGACAGCGAACAGCGCACTGAAATTGGAGGTAGTGCGCAGTGGTAACCACAGCCATAGATTGCGGCTGGGCAACTACGCATACTTGTGGGATATCGACCAAAACTAGGTGAGGCAGTAGTCAACAGCTAACGAACCAGTTGGCAGTCGGGGAGAAGAGGCTTTGGGATTTGGCGGACAATATCAATGGGATCCCACCGCAGTGGGAGGCACCAACAGCGACTTCACGCATACTTTAGGTGGTTGGTTTTGGAAGGGGCGTAGCGACTAAGAGTGTGCCTGACAATACCGAAAGCCATACCAAGACAATGAGCTTTGATTTGCTTGCAATTTGGAGAATGAAAATTTATGAAATCTTACAGAGTTTTGCAAACCTGCGTTGTTAAACGTTCCCGTTTAAAAATCTTGCTGGGTGGTCCTTGAGCCTGATACCCACGAAGTTGTAATGCGTTCAACACGAAATGGTAAAAAATCCAATTCTCAACCAAGATGAGACGCCTAAGAATATGTGCATTTGTCAAATTCGAGCATTGACGCATTCATTTCAACTAACGGTTATCTCTCGGTGCAAATTTGCACTATGGGAATTCGTGTCATTAACTTAAGAGGCGGCAGAGGAACCAGCTTTTTTCTATGTTCAGCTATTGGTCACGTGCACCAAACAGAACGATTTGACCTTGTGCAGCATTTCAAAGTCAATGCAGCACTAAAAACTCAACCACTGACACATCGACCGACCCAGGAGACAATTCAGCCCAGCAATCTGTTACAGCAAAAAGCAAAGACGTGTCTTCAAATACAAAATCAGCAGGTTGTCGATAGCAGCAGCCAAAGATGACATTTCCACGAGCAATTAGCTGACAAAGATCAGTTAGAAAGTGGGGTGGCAGCGGAGCAGCTAGTGGCAGGAGCAATGCGTCGTCGTGATATGCGAGTCGCTGACGATGATGGGCACGACGGTGCCTTATTGGTAAAGGCAGCCACTGTCATTGAATTCCAGGCAGTCCAAAGTCAAAACGTGATGTGCAGCACGTTGATCACTAGTCAAACACAGCTGTGAGACCCTTGCTCCCCTTCGGAAGTCCAAAAGTCTAAAAATCTTGTTGTCTTAGTTAAGTACCGTTAAAACTAAGATACAGCGGAACAATTTTCCAGCACTCAGTCTAGAGTTGAGATTTTCACAAGAACCGAAATCAGAAGAAGCATCACATTTTAATTCGCAATTATTATTCCACAGAATTTGTAGGCTTGTAGGCTTTGTCTTTAAGCGCACGTCTGGCGCGAATTAGATACATTGTGTGAATATAAAACAACAGCAACTCATCAGCAATGGAAACAACATTTAACAAACGAATTTCCCCCGCGAAGATGTTGCTGCAGATGACGAGATGACCCAAATTTTTCATAATTGTTTCTTCAATTGCCAAACTCCAATGCATTTGCATTGCACTGGCTCTCTTCTCCTTGGTGGGAATCAGATCGTCAAATATATTGGTGGAATGATGGAAATTCGCCCCAAAAGCGAGAAAGTTCATTTATGTATTTTGCTCATTTTGTTGCGGATCACTTGCAAGGCCTCTTTATTTGTATTTGTATTGGTGTTGGCGTTAATGTTGTTGTTGGTGTTGGCGTTGGCCAGCACATTATCCTGACACCCGGCTCCGGCTTAGACGGTTTCCACGCACAAGTGCCACTTGACCATAAGCCATTCTGTTTGCGTGTTTTTCATATTTCTCAGCTCGTTTTGAGATTCGTGTTGAGTGCGACGGTTAACCAAGCACACCAGGGGCTTCCACTTGAGCTCAAAGCTGAGAGACCCGGTGGAGTGTGGTGCATTATGTGTGGAGCAACTTTGATATTATAGCCGCAATTAGTCGACATGGTCTCGAGTGCTATCACTGGCAAATGCGATCTCTAATCTGCAGTGTCCAGTGTACAATCAGCACGACAGCCCCAAACTTTGAGAGTCGTCTCTGTTGTAGTGAGAGTTTGACTTGATTTGATTTTTGTGGCATTTTTCGCACTCTCAAATGTCTCAAGTGTCGGATGAATAGACAAAACTTATGGAAAATTGACACACAAAGAAGAGAAAATGTTGTGGAAAGGCTTAGCCAAGGAAACTTTCGATCGTGGGCAGTTATTCTGCTCTCCTAAGGTTAACGTTAGGGTCAACAGCATTCCATTTTCATAGTTACACGATGCCATTGAACTCCCTTTTTATTTAGCTGCTTCTTGGTGTTCTCATATTTTTATCGAATGACTTAATAACCAAAATTGGCGAGCTGTCAGAATTGGAGCTCTTAATCTGGGTAAACTAGTTAGCAGCAAACAGTTAAGAACCAATTGAAAGCTGCCATAATAATTTCCTGCCATTCAGTGACAGAATTAGAAAGAAGACGACGCGACGTCTTCATTCCAACTGTCAGTCACAGAACGCTCCAAACGGAACGGATTGGAGCAGCGCGACCTATAAGTGCGAGCGAGTCAAAGTGCGCAATTAATTAGTGGTCATGGCCAAGGGGCAGTTGCTCCTCAGTTGGTCTTCAGTTGGCTGCTGAAGCGTAGAGAACCAGTCGGTAGTCTACAAATAGTTAGCCAGTCGCCTACGCTTACGGTACTTCGCTGTATCTTCATCTAGACCAGTGCAAATTAATCGCAGTCCCGTCTTATGCATCATTCTTATATAATGAGAGTTGCCAGACTAGGTTAAGTTATTTGGTAGCCCAGCCTGCCTTAGGCCTTCCTTCAGTCATTTTGTAAGTGTTACACCATTCATCATGCCATGTTATGTGATCCATTTTTTGCTTAACGTAAGATGGATGAAGTGCATTAAGATGTCAATAGCATCATCTGGAGGAAGTGGAAGTGACAGTTGGGTTTAATTGAAATTTTAATTAATTTGAATTAAAATGTTAAAACATAGCCCGCTGACAGGGCTCAGGCCTCAGACTCCAAAGTACTGATATGCCCATTAAGGCGTTGGCGGTTTACCGTTTTGTGGGCTCTCCTGAGCTGTCGGATACACAGAGTTGTTGTTGTTTGTTGGCAACTGTTGATAACTCCGCTGCTCGGTTTGTGGTTTCAGCTGCAGACCAAAGGCCAAGCGAATTTTGATATTGAAATTGCTACTTTTGCCCAGCGCACACCAAATGCAAGAAAACTTCCGCCTAAGGCAACACACTGATAAGATCAGTTGGATTTGGGTGGTGGGAGAGAAGGAATTGTGGGGCAATGCGAGAATTCCTAGCACTTGGAACAAAGACACAATTCCATTTGGTAAACGTTTGCCCACCGAAACGGGAAGGCGGGTAATGGCGGGTGAACTCAAATGCAACGCGAACTTTTCTGCAAAATGTTAAAGAATGAAAAATAATCTGGAATTCGCATTTGTATTTGTGTTTGGGTTCGAGTTAGGCTGTGGGTTTGCGTCTGGCCAAATGTAACTACAATTTAAATGCTAATCTGGCATCTGTTGGCGGTTGGAAGACAAAGCCACGGCGCATGCGCAAACATCACCGCCCCCTGATTCGCGCCCCACTCTTTAGGATCTCCCAGAGGGGCCCACAAACAGCTTCGAGTGAGGGTGGAGTTTGCAACCGAAAATAACAGTCCACTACGCCCTGAGATTTGCATTAGTCCGCATCAACGGCAGCTCATTAACTCTAAAGTCCCGAAATGAAACTAGCACAGCTGTCTACTCAGACAAGAGTCATTGTCCCACCTCAACCTCACCCACTCTCTAGGCTACAGTTAGGTGGGTATTTCATTTGTTGTGTAGTTTACACAGCCGGAATGCAACAACTGTCTGGCTTCTTGTCTAATTAATGTTTACACCTTCAAACTGCTGACTTTTATTGGAGGCGGATGCGTTACTGCTATGCTGTGGTTCTTGAATCTGCTCTTATTTAATCGCATTCGCAATACTGCAACAGTTCCAATGGAAATGGAAATTTATACATACATTACGGCATTCGAAACCGACGAAACATTTGTTAGATGCCAATTATTATGAAATAAGCTGAAAGTTCACTCTAGACCAATGACAATGACAATGACATTCGAACTGGAACTTCTCGTATCGTAGTAGTCAAAGTTGGCCAGAGAAAAGCGCATTGAACTGAAATCAGCGAGGAAAAAACAAAAAGCGCGTCACGCCGAATTTCTTTAGCTCGTTACCAGTGGAGCGCCGGCTTAAGGAAGAGTTAGCCCCTCGAAATCCCTTGGAACCCATCATCTAGCTAGTCGGTAAGTCGTCTGGCTCGCGTGCTGCCAAACCGCCAATTACCGAACATCAAAAAGCAGTTTCCCCCAGCTGCTCTGGCCGATTGTCCGCTTCCCTAATAATTTGCTCTCTGACTCTGTGTGGCTTTGTTTGTACTTTTGTTTGGGTAGCACCCATCTCACCCGCACCCAAGTCCCTGCCATTACCCATTGGGCCTTTAGCATTGTTGGACACCCAAAAAGGTGTTCGAAATGCTAAGAATCCGTTGCCATTGCTATAACAGTCACTGCCGAGGAGGCCAGCGCGAAAATCACGCAATGTGGATTGGATGGCCGGCAGAGAAAATGCAAATGCTCTTGAAGATCGTTCGTGGCTCACGCTTTGATACAGTTTTTTGGGCTTACCCCGCCCACCGTCGAGCTCTTGATGGTTTTTATTGCTCTTCGTTTTCGTTTTGTACTAAAATTAATTTAATTATATTAGGTATAATAAATAGAGGGCCAATTTGATATTTTAATCACGCGGCAGCGGCAGCGTCTGCGGCGGTTACCATAGAACTTAAGTGACCTAGTTTTAAGGTGTTGGGTATTCTTCCCGACTTTGTTACCAACGTAACAACGAAGCGTGACAACAAAAAGCAGCGACATGCATGTTGCACGCCCAATTAGAACTAGAAGAGTGGCAACAAGAGAATTCTAAGCTCTTTCGCTCACATCTACTGTCTATCATATAACTTGGTTTTGAACGGAAGTCCAACCATTTGAGTAATTAATCAAAGATCTAATGATCAAATCAAACTTGGAATTAGTAGTTTAATATAATGCTTTTTATAGGTTTAATGATTTAGGGTTTTCATATGGTTAAACTTGATGTTCATGATCGTCGATTGACTTCCTTCCTTCTCCAGGTGACGAGCTGTCCTTCTAAGCTGAAACTCTGCTCCTTTTGAAGTAGCCGAAGTGCAGTTGCTCACTTGCCAAATGAAACACGTCTCAAGTATGATCTCTGGTGTTCATCTCGAATAATCTGCCGGCAGCGGATCAGAAGCTGCGATCTGAAAACAGTTTGTTTGCTAATGTGGCAAGAAAACTTGAGTATCACGCGGCGCAGATTCGCGTGGGCTGCGTGGCAACAATGTTTTTGCAACAAGTTGATGATTATTTTACTGAGGCTGGCTGATTAGAGCGAACTGTGGGTTGCAGCTCAATCCTCAATCAAATTTCCTTTACAAAAAACTATAGCAATTCGAGTAGATGACTATGCGAAACCCACGAAAACTGACAAGCTTCGGAAAAGCATTTCCAAAGTCAATTTTCCAGGTGCAAATTATTGCCACTGAATAAAGAATGATTGAAATATTCTGGGCATCCTGTTCGATCGAAGAGCAACTGCAGGGGCCTCGTTTTATTGCCGCCTTGATTTATGCAACATTTTGTGCAATAAAAATGCCAACGACTTTAAGAATTATTACATCATCACGTAATAGGCCTCAGCGACACGCCTTCCGTCCACTTCCAAATTGCCCTCGGATGGGTCTGTATCTGTATCGGTGTGTGTGTGTGAGTGCTCCACACTACACGATCCAAAGTTTTGCGCTGTCATAAATCAGTCGCCGGGCTCAAGTTGCCAAGTGAAGCCAAGTGTAGTGAGCGAGGTCTGAGGAACCGGCACTAAATACTCTTCTCTTAAATTGCAGGGCACGAACACCAGCAACAACAACAGCAACAATAAAGCAGCAAGTTGCGCTATGTTGTTAAGTGTCGTGTCATCTTTGGTGATCCATCATAGGCCACAAGATCTTCACCATCAGCGTCTCATACAGAAAAATATTCTTGGCACGTGTCCGTCACCTTGAGTGGGTGTGGAAGAGGGCAAAGGGGTGTTAATGTGCGAGAAATAACTAGAAATGCGGTAATAAGTGTTGGACCTGTTGCCTCAAGATGGTAGATGCGCGATGGGAGTACATAGCGGTGCTTCGTCTGGCGTTCACAAAAATGGCCCATTGTCCACCCACAATGGTAATGGTGTCCATGACCGCCAAACACCAAACACGGAAGTCCAAGTGCGCACTCCCAAAATGCTTATTTAATATAATTTCTTCTATTATTTTCATTTTATCCAACTTGCATAGTTGCAACTTTGCAGCCTGCCACAAGGTGACAGTTACAATGCAGAAACAATATCCAACAAGTCATTGTGGCCAGCTCCACAGTCTTTGCAGTCGATCGTACTGATCGCCGCGCCACTGAGTTGGGAAATGGAAAATGGTCTTGCCACATGCACGGTGTATGATGCTCGGTGCTGCTTGTGTGGGGACATTGCCACCGTCATCATCACTGGCAGTCTGTGACACTCGCCATAATCGCCGTAATGATCATCATAATCGTGATCGTTTGTGGGCTTTTGTCCGATCGAGTGGTTGCTTGGCCAAGGTTGTCTTGTCCTCTGGGAGCCATTTTCGGCATGCGTTCGTTCAGAAGCAAACACTTCCTGGGGAACACTCGACTTGCACAAACTTGCACATTGGTTGGGTTTAGTTATGGCTGCTGTGTACTAGAGAGTCCAAATGTTTCATGTCATGTTTCTTTGCCATTTTATGACTTAGCAAACATTAAGTTGCTCCCACCCGATCATGTTTGCAAATACAAAAAATGTTTTCAAATAAATCAATTAGCTCCAGTTGTGTTTGTTGTTTCGTATTGTGTTGCATGCAGCGGTCAAAGAGGCAATAAATAAGCTGGACTATGCCCCCATTTGTTTTTGAGTGAATGGAAGAATTTGGGTAATGCGAAAACAGGTTACAAAATGAAAGATGTGCATGATGCACAGCTCTACTGAAAATTCCTAGTTTAAATTATGTAACAGACACGGATGCAAAGTAATCTCAAATAAAAACGTATGTTCAATTTAAAACTATTGCAATTTACCGGTTCACACACCCCCAAGCCACATATCTCGTAGCATAGAGCAAACATCTCTTCCAGTTGCGAACTCAAGGTCGTTTTCATACTCGTGGATGCAGCCGTTGTTGGTTGCTACTAGAACCAAAGTGAATTCAAACAGGTGTGGCCACTATTGACAGTTGCCTTGATTAGTTTGTGTTGCATGTCGCACGCCTTTTACCGGCAGCAGAGTGGCAACAAACACCTCCGCCCGGCAGCCAAAGGTACCAGACACTCCTCTTCATTTTCACCAGCCACAGATTTAGAAGACGACAACTACATTTCGGGATCAAGCAACGGAAGAGGCCAGTTTACTTGTTGCCGGCTTCCACTTGCCAGCTCCCAGGTGTAGTTCGCGAATCAGCTAGATAACGCCCAAAGCAAATATTGGTCAATCATATGTGGCAAGGACCGCCCCGATAGCCGTTGCAACATTTCCAGATGCTCCACTTGAAACACCATCGAGTGCGTCTTCGTTTTGTGCATAAATTGCATCAACATCGTCACTAATCACTGACTCTGAGATTGTAAATTTTAAATAGAAACATAGATGGCATAAAGATTGCATCACCATCGCTAATAAGAATGTGCAATGAGGAAAAGAAGAATTGGACAATTGAAAGCCAAATGCCTCAAGTTGCAGCTGTGGATAGTGTGCCATCAATTGACACTAAAACAAATGAGTTGCTAAGCTGCAGCTTTCATAAGGCAAAAGCTTTCTAATTTTGCCGAATTCGGATGAACTATTGTTGCCTACCAATATGGCACTGCTATCACTGTGGGCCCATAACTCATATGTTCCTATCTTTGGGAGCAAAAACCTCGATGGCTCATGATTGAGTTGCTGCTCAAGTGGCTCCATTCCACAGTGGTAATTGATGACGAAGTGTACCTTGGATGCGAGCTCAACTCTGAAAGACGGCTGACAACAACTGCAACACCAACGAGAAACAGGAAAATTCATATTACGAAAAAACTGCATCGTTTAAGTGTCATTATTGGGACCAGAATTTCAAGAAGTCGCGCTCGCTGTCTCTGATGCTCACGCCAATGCCATAGCCGGCGATGGTGATGACTACTTTCACCGCGATCAGAAGCCAAGAAGCCAAGAATTCTCTTGAACAAGAAGCGACAAGCTTGTTGGAATACAGACATTGGTCAATCTGCTATCTTCTTCAGCACCAATATCCGCTGGCCATAATCGTCATCGCCCCACCGCCCACTGTACTCTGTGTTGCTGATCATAAAAGTTCGGACTCAGAAGCTGCCAATCCAAAAAGCACTTGACTAGCAGTTTATCTCACATTTTTTATTCGCTAGAATTATGTGTTGTTACTAACCATGGACAGATCAGCTGACCCAGTGGAGTGGCCTAGACTGGCCTAGGGCTTAGCTGTCAAGTTGCAACTTGACAGTTTCATGCCGACAATAACGCCAAAAGTATTGACAGACAGACTATAGAGCAAATTAAACAATCTTATTGATACTATTTATATTGCAGCGCAGGTGAATGCAAATAGCTTTGTTATCTACGAATTTAAACATGGAAGAACCATAAATTTGTAAATTTTGCGACTTCATCGACAAATTGATGTCGATTGGCTAGGACGCAGCTGTTGTGGCAGCTAATAGCAAAACACGCACCTTTACTTAAAGCTACCATTAACTTTCATTTATTTCAGATTCTTATCGGCAATCAGGTGTCTGGTCTTAGTCGAAGCTTCCTTTTACCCTCGATGGGAGCTGACACTCCCGTAACGTGCCCTAATTGTTGTTAATCATTCCATCAGGAATGCCACGTTCGAGTGATACTAAAGTAAAAACTGCAGACCCTTTTCAGTCAATCTCAGTGATAAGTGCAATTTCAATTTAAACAGTCAGAAGAACATAAAATGCGATACAGTGAAGGCGCTGCCCAAAAATGGGATACCCTATAGCTATTTCACAAAGCAAATAAATTTCTACAGACAATAAAATAGGTGCTTAAGTACCTATACACGTTTAGAGTAAGTATGCAGTTTCCAATTGACAAGTTTTTTATTATTTTCGCATAAAGGAATGTAGGAAGGCTGGACAAAACTATTGGCGTCTTTTGTTACGATGGGGCTCAACCTTTTTGATATTGCAAAGAAAGATAAATGTATAAAACCACACTGTTTGACTGGAATTCGCATTTTAAATGTAACGTAATTGTAGCACTCCATCGAGAAATTGATGTGGGCTAGAAGAGTCGAAGATTAACAGCTAATAGATAAAAACTCACCTTCACTTGGGACTTCCATTAACTTTCACTTGCATCGGATTCTTATCGTCAATGAGTTGTATGGCTTCTTTTATTTTCGGTAGTGTTTGTCTCTAGATGCCTTTTTGCAGTTAATCATTCAATCAGGAATACCACATTTGAGTGCTGTTAAAGAGAAATCTGCGCATAACTCTCAAGGCTAATGATATAATTCATTTTTCTTTCGCCATGACTCACAATGAAATAAACTCAAGTTCTTTTTACATATGAACAGCAGTGGCGAACCGAATTCCCAGTGAAAGTTATAAATCGGCTGCGATTCGCAACTTGCTTAAGGCTGCAGCTCTTGGCCAACTGCCAACTATGTGTCGGTCCACTTCTAATGAGTCAAAACACTCTAGTCCATCATCAAACAAACAATAACAACTGCACACACGCAGAGCCGATCAATTTGCACACAATTGCAGCAATAAACTTGATGAAACAAGTGAATTTAAGCCGATTGATTGCCGGAAACATAAACAACATTCAGCAACAGCATCAGCATCAGCATTCTATAACCAACTGCGAGTGTGGGCAATGTCGACTGTGCGGCAATCAGTACAAAACCGACAGAAAATGTGTGAAAATCGAAAGGAAATTTGCATGTCATTGAATGTAGGCGAGTTCAACAGCAACAAACAACAACAGCAACTGATTTCGGGGTCTCTTGGTTGTTTACTCTAAAAATATACACAAAAAGCGATATTGTCATCACTTTCAATGCCAGAGTTGACACAGTTTCAATGTGCAAAATTCGGAAATTAATATAAATGTGAACTCTATGGCCTATTTCAAATGGGAACATAACTTCCTCTAAACCGTTTTATTTGTTTGCTAATTCACAGTTGCTGATAAACAGCAAAGAACAAGAAAACTTCCCAAAACGATTTAACACAAGTCAACCGTTAAATCTTTTGAACAACCAACATTTATTTAAGTAAACAGAAATATATTTCCCAAGAATTAAGCAATATAATTTTGGCAGTGATCGACAACTCTGATAAAAAGTAAACAGACTGCAAATTCCATGCGACCAACAATTACTCAATCAAGAAAGAAGCAGCTCTGTTGAGACCTCCTAATCAAGTACTAAGCATCGCTGGTCAGAACGGGAGAGTTAGAACGGGAGCAGACTGGAACCAGAGTTTCATTCACACGCCAAACGGAGGACGGATGACAATTGCAGACTTCCTATTTCAGAACAAAGACTGACTTTGCTCTAACAACTACAACAACAACAGCACTAACACTGACAACTCTTTCAAAGGCCAAAATTCATATAATTTCCTTATCAGATTGATATACACATTCAGTTTTCAGTGATCATTGTTGGAAAATTGTATAATTCAGTTGGCTGCTTGGATGATTGAATAGGCACAGGCAAGACGGCAATTATGACCACAAAGCGACAGCGTTAGCCACAGACTTGATGTTGGCTACACAGGCGAAAGAGCGACAAAAGCTGCGTCTGACCACAACGGCGATTTGAAGCCATTTGATGCCATCGATTTATCGGCGTTGATAATTCCGGTGAGCTGCAATCGGACGATAGAGTGCAAGTGTAGCCGAAAACCATGAAAATGGGGGAAAAGTGCGACTGAATGAATGATTGACTGTTGCACAAAGTGTTTGTAATTGAATTACGCTGCCACTGACGAAATTCAATGAAATTTGACACATAAACAACTTAAACTTTCTTTAGGTAGTCGCAGTCATGTAATGCTGAAGATTTTGTTGCATAAACTCAACGACTCCATTGAAGTTAACAACAACAAGCCAAAAGACTCATTAGCCAGCATTTAATTAGGCGTAAGTTGAGGTAATGCATCAAATTTGGCCATCAGTTGGTCGTGAAGTTCTTTAACTCGTTTCGCTGGAAGAGTGAAGAGTGAGTGTAAATGGAAGAGCAACTCACTCTGCTCTCTTAGGCGTTGTGTGCACCTGCCAGCTGCCTGCTGTTAGACTTTAATTAGCGATTATGCAGAGTTATCCAGAGTTAGCCGGCGGCACTTAGGTTATATGGCAGTGCAATTCTCATCTCTCATCTGTGGTTTGTTGCCAAGAACAAAGCCTGGTTGTGCGTGCACTACAATGCAATCGCATTTGAAATCATTTGGCTCGACTGTTATAATTGCATTTTATTACTTCCGACAGTCAGTGACTCTGTTGAGCAAACCACAGAACCACAGAGCCACCACGCTACCATGCCACAAAATGAGCGCAGCTGTATGCCGTTATGGTGTTGTGAGCCACAAATGTGGCAAGGCCTGTTGGGAAAAACTTGGCTAAAGAAAGTTGCAAGAGAGTTTACGCCTGAATAAAGAGCTTGACTGAAGAGTTGGCTTAAGAGATTCTTAGAGAGGGCCGGCTTAACTGTAAGTTGTAGCTGGAATCGTTCATAATATTTTTGTGGTCTTTGCTGGGTAGTAAGGCTTTTAGCCGCATTGTTGTCGAGGGGGCAAGTGGCAACAGTTTAACATATTCGTACTGCAAGAATGCAAAATAAAACAAAACATTTACATTAATAAATGTAACTATGTCACGCCCAAGTCAGCGGCACATGTGTCAGCCACTTCCGTTTGTAGTTTTTGAATGCAATATTTAGACACTGCAATAGCTGCAGCTTGGAAATGGTTCAAATGTTGCCAGACTGCAGCGGCAGCAGCAGAGGCAATGACATCAATCCGCGCAGAATCAGACAAACAAAACAGCGGGAGATCTAGCATGTTTTGCTAGAAGCCAGTGCTTTGGCTGCGACTGTGGCCAGTGCCATTGCGATTGCCATTGCCATTGCCATGGCCATGGCCATGGCCGTTCACTCCCGCCTCGTTCGGAGCCATGTTTTGTGCGCTGAAGAGCTCACATATCCATGCCATCAAAAATCATAATCATGTCAGCAAATTAGACTGACATGGAGCGTACGTGCGCCAACTAGCAGATGAGTAGGATGTCCACATGAAGGCCGACCGTTGGTGCGGATAGATCAGCCGCGTCCATCAGCTGCCAGTTGCAGACAAAAATGGTCAATGTTTGGGCAGCAGCAGCATAGAGAAAGCTGTGTTCGGTTCTGGACAGCTTTGGGTGAATGTCAGTGGCTTGGCACAAATGCAGCGTCATCTTCCAGTTGGTCGAATACCGCATGCCGTTTGAACCGTTGGCATATCTTGCGTCGTCTCTCTAGACAAAACTTCTCACTCCCGGAAAAACCTTGTCATCCAGACTGGCCACATTTCCCAAATGTGTGCAGAATTCTGCAGCAATTAACTTTAGACTGCCGCAAACGCAGTGCGCACAATGGCAAAAATCGAAAAAAAAAAAAAAAAAAAACAGCTTAACGGCAGCTGAAGAAAAACTTTGAAAACTTGCGAAAACTCAATACACAGCGCAACACTGCACAGTGATTTGGGTCAGCTGTGCGCATTGACTTGGGTCAGTCAACGGTTATGAAACAATTGAAGTCAATTAGTTGTAGATTATCAACGAAAGTCACCATGGCGACAAGTTGCCAGTCCAACAACCACAACAACAACAATTTGTCTAACTGATTTTGCTATTCATGCCACCCAGCTAGTAGCTAGCCAGCTTTTCTCCAATGGCTTGCAATCTCTTTGCTGGCGTTTGCGGAAAAACTTTCGCTAGGTGTCAGTCGTAAAGATGCCTTCAAATTGAGAATCACTAAATAGAAATGTAACAATCGCTGCTGTTGCAGCATTTGCCCTTTTCCAAGCTTAAACGCCTGGCAGACAAAGGCAATTCATTTTCATTTTTCCAAGGTTTTTTTTCTTCTTTTTTTTGAAATTTTTTTTTGTCTGTTTGTTTGAACTGCGGTTTTGGGTCTACTTGTAGGTACTATGTGTATTTACTGAATATTTGAACGACGACTTTGTTAACTCAAAGGAAAAGTATTTGCATACTTTCCACATTTTTCACTTTCCTTTATATGCAGCCGGCAGTTAACTGACAAATCGCTTTGCTACGTGTTGTTGCTAGCCAGCTAGCAACTGGCAGTCAGTTCGTCAGTCAGCTAGAAAACTGTTGAAAATGTTCTTAAACCGAGCACAATAAAGTGTTTGTGGAGTCGTTAGCATGACTTAACTGTCTTTAAATGTTGGCTATATAAGCCAAACATTCTTGGGAATGTGCCTCATTTTGTATGCCGCTCGAATCGAGCCGCTTTGTGCAGTCATCTGACAATATGTAAATGTTCCATATAAGCTCTGCTCAGTTAGATTGCATTCTTAAGTAGCACTATAGATAAAAGATCATATTGTTCTATTAAGCCCACAAATTACATGGCTTAAGGTGCTCCCTGAAAGGCCTATAAATAGCTTTCTGGTAGCCAAGTTTGTCGCTTAAGTCTTTTGTATGGCTTTGCTAGTTAGGTCAAGCAATTTCATTGGGCCAACACATATTGACCTCCAACCAACTGAGCATTTGATGTATGGCAAACATTTTAGCTGACAAAATGGCTAGCCAGGAAATAAATAAATATATGCCATTGCTGGCAGCAGCAACAACAAAACGCGCCGCTACAAAGTGATTTTCTTGCACTTATTTTCTCCGACTGTCTGGGGCTGATAAATTAACACACTGCACATGCCATTTGTTTATTTGCCTAAATAAATCGCCATCGAATTCGAATTCAAATGGCTCTTAAGGAGCAGTTGCCACTGCGGCAGCGGCGGCAGCAGCGGCAGCAAAGATCCCAATGTGCACACAATCCCATGGACATTGATCGAAAATTTATGTGGCTTGCTTATTTTATGCTCTTCTAAAGAGTGTTTTAAGTTTCTAGTCACTTCTGGGTAATATCACAGCATACTATATATAGTAAAACATTTTTTTTTTTCGATGTATCTAGTAGATTCTTCTTCTTCTTAACTGGCCATTACAACCCGTTATCGGGTTACGGCCTGATGTAAATACATTCTTTCATTGGAATTGTGGTTTTACGTGGTGGGTTCCAACACCTACGCACAACCCTTTTAAGGCCTGGGGCGGCTCTACTGATCTCGAAAGAACCAAGTGTCATTGTAAGTCGCCTCATACGACAAGCTTTGACCTGCTGGGATGGTATTCTTTAACCCGCTCACCATATTTTTTAGTATTGGAATTGGGGTTTTACATGGTAGATCCCAAAACCCTATGCTCAACCTTTTTAATGACTACTGGTCTCGAAAGAATCCAGTGTCATTGTTAGTCGCCTCATACGACAAGTTTCTCTAACCCGATCACCACACGGGGGTAGGTACTATCACGTATAAATCAACTGCTGCTTTATTATGGTGCATATCAATGGCCCAATTGATGTGTCTATGTTTGATTTTCAGTTTCTTTCTGTTCTTTCTAGCATGTTTTATATTTGAAAGCTCACTAAAGAAAACTTGGAACACTTACTCATTATTTCTGAGACAAATATAAGTTGCGAAAACACTAGGTTCGCACTTCTATGTCTTCGGAAAGAACTTGATCAGAAAACAGTTCTGACAATAAAAACTATTACATTAAGATACAACACGGTATTCAGAAAAGTCTGCATTTTGCTCATTAAAGGGGATAGAAGCAAGGGATTTATCTAATAGGAAAAACATTAAGTACATAATTGGATGTACTGAGTGTGAATGGCCTGGGTGGTGGGCCTGGAACAGGGTGAAAGCTTCTGATCGCCATTCACGGAGGAATGGCCAGCGTGATACCTGTCTCTACCTTAACCAAGTTGATCCACAACCTCCACTTGGTGCTCCTGGATAGCTGCTCTAATCGCCACCCGGTGTTAGAGTAGTGAGCTAATGTGCGCAGCGAAGCCCACCCTGGCCTCTAATTGTGTGGTGCGTATGGTTTGGGACCCGCCGCGTAAAGACCTCCCCCAATGAAAGATCTTAAAGCTGCCACGTATAAGAACACCCCCAAAGTTGATGACCCACGCAAACGTATAAACGACTATGACTTGAGGTTATGCACTTTGAATGACCGGATCCTTAATTGGGATGGTGCCCCTACCCAATTGGGTGTGGATTTGTTGTTGGCCGGAGATTACGCAACCATGTCTCCTGGTTCACACCAGTGAGCTAAAGGCTTGCAACAATCCGCATCAAGGCTAAATTGCCCAATACACGCAGCTCTGTCAAGGTAAGAGCTTCTCCGAGCCATTTGATACCAAGGAACGGGACTGTATTCTATAAGGGTGTCCAGTTGCTTGCAGGTGATATCGATATCGTCGGGCGTACTAAGCGAGCAGTTACTGGAACCTTTGCGAACTCTGACGGTGAACGGTGAAAATATTGAAGCAACTCGATGCGAGTTGAGTTGTTATCGAAATTTTATAGTAGTAGGCTTTGTTTGCTTTTTGATATTTCAAACATAAGCGTAGTACGCAGCAGGCGTATTCCTGTTGTGGTGGATGTAAATAAAATAGGGTGGCCATATAGCAGAAAAAGGAAAAATCACATGGTAACCCTATTTTGTCAGCTGTTTTATGTTAGTTGTGTTTATTGTGATAAAAAAAAGCGAGAAAGTTATAAAGAGAAGCATCGAATAAACAAAGTGAAAAATGGATTTATTGGATCTATTTAATACAACACCAACACTCTCCCAAGCACTTTTTGTAGAAATTGTGTCCATGTGCTTTTTGTTTGTAAGGTCCCACAAGCATGGTCTCTCTTGCACTGCCTTAATTAATGCGATTTTATCTTCGCGATTAAAACTATCCACCCTTCTTTTATTTTTGCGCATCATGTTAATATAATTTATAATTGTGTGTGCACTTCTCAATAAACATATATAGATGAAATACGAAACATGCTCGTCTTTCCACAAACACTGTTAAGTTGGCAGCACTCATTATAAAAGTGGGCGGCGCAGTTTGCAGTGCAGCGTACCAAAGAATGAAATTTCGCCATGAAAAATTCCTACGCAGTTTTTTTATATGAAGTTTGGCAGCACAAAATAAATTCCATTCAACTGCGTACTAGGCTATAATCAGGAAACTACTTCAGGCAGTAATCTACTGTATTCTTAAAACTCTAAGGTTTCGTTTTTTGGCCAGTTTTTGATTCGAAATTGTGTAAAGTCAAAGTTCCCAAAAATTTGACAGCGGTGTTAGACCATAATGGCTAAACATTTATGTGTTTTGCCTAAATTTGTAGATATTTTTTTCTAAACATATTGTTTTTTTTTATAGCACACAATGTTCTGAGCTGTGAAAAACCGCCAAATATAATATCGTTAAATTTGGATTTATTGGGCTTGCTTTAAACTAGACTAAACGAATATCTGCTAGGGTATTTTCACTTCGTCACATGAAAATTTGTCGTTTTTATCCATTTATTCCACTGATTCGATTCTATTGAACGACCGAGTTAGTTTATTGGCCCACTAAGGCAACTGACCCACAACATTAAATTGTAATCTGAGCAGGCAAACACACATTTTTTGGTTGAGAATTTCTCTCGCTTGCGATTCCGCTGGTGTAATTAGAATTCGCGAACATTTGTAGTGCTGCTTGGCAATAGTATACTATTTAACGCCCCTGGTACTTGTGGCTTTATGGCCAACATATTGCACAATCCGGCAGAACATGTTTGCCAATTTTGCCGTAAACTAAACCAGGCGCTAAAACGCTCTGTAAACTTTGCACATAATATTAGTAGCTGCTTTTTGTTGTTGTTGAAGAGGTCGCCGATGCTGACATCAGCAATGCATGAATTTCAATTTACAAGCAAACAATTGCATAATTGTTGATTATGAGCAGCAACAGGGGTATTAGGTTCCTTAGTGGTGGCATCGCCATCCATTATAGCATATGCAAATGTTGCACAGCTGCCAGAACACTTAAATGTCCATTTGAATTCGATTAGCACTGAAATCAATTGTTGAGCATGCGCAAAACTCCACAGCTTAGTTAAGCACACAGTCTGTGATTTAATGCATTGTTCGTACCGCATGAAGTATGCTGCATGCAGCATGCAGCAAGCAATATGCAACATGCATTGTCTATATAATTCTGATGAGTGCAAGAACCGCAAAGCCACTAACGATGCTGCAACACAACCCTGAGCTGCCTCTCTGTATCGATTATGAAACTAATCAGTTTTCCCCATTTCTGTCTAAATGCGTTTTGCAGCATTTTCTGGATTCTACTGCATTTGGCAGCTGTGCGTGCGATTTAAAGTGGCGTTATTTTAATTTTTACCAATTATCTTATACATACGATATTTTGCAGTTGCTATGTGAAAAATGATTTGCAAAACTGGCGCTTCATTTCCGTCAGAAAAAGCTGTACACTGTGCGAAAAAGGCTCTCGTAGGTTCGTGAAAAACTCTGTGCAATACTGAAATGTGCTGAAAATCATAAAAACTAGAAGAAGTTTTGTGATGTCTGATTTTTGTTCTTTTAATATCAATCAAATTACTCGACGCTCGAAATACTATAAAATTCAAATAACGCTTTTTATTCCTAGCCTGACAAAAACTAATTTTGGAATGAAAATTAAACTAAAAATACGGTCAAAAGAGCCGACAATTGGCATATCGACTCGTGCCCTGATAAGTTCTTCGAAAACATATTAAACATGTCAAAAACAGAAACAAAGCTGGTTGGTCACACTGTGACCAACAATCGGCAACAAAAGATTTGTCCCGATTTTTGCTGCTGGCAGATGGATTGACGTCGTGGTCAAACATATGAATCACTTTTGCCAAATGTCGCTCACAAAGTGGCCCACTATCAGGATAAGGATATGATTGAAGATAAATAAATAATAAGTCAATCAAGTACATATAAATTTTATATCACGCTTGAGAAGTACTTGTAAGTAGGGTAGCAGCTTGTTGACCATCGTTAAACGACTGCTCAGTCGGCCGGATACGACCAATGTCTGCAGTGTAGTGGTTAAAAATTCCGAAATGCCGACAATTGGTGTACCGACAAAGCTTATACGTAACGGCATGGTGGTTACGTTACTATTTGCGGACTACGATTCGCAAAAAATAAATGAGAACGCAAGCATTCCTCATATTTTTGGGATATTGATTGATGCATTTTAAGCTTTTAATGAATCGTGTTCATAAATTAATTTGTGGTGAGCGGGTTAAAGAATACCACCTCAGCAGGTCAAAGCTTGTCGTACCAGTAGGCCTTAAAAGGGTTGTGCGTAGGGTTTGGGATCCACCACGTAAAACCACAATTCCAATGAAAGAATGTATTTACATCAGGCCGTAACCTGATAACGGGCTGCTATGGCCAGTTAAGAAGAAGTTCATAAATTAAGTCACCAAAGGTTTAAAGTTTTCAGCTTTGGGCTGTACTTGGAAATTTGAATGGTATCATTGCAGATAGGTGCCAGAGAATATAGATATATGTTGTTATAAAAGCGAAAGAAGGATATTTTTAAGAGTCGCAATTCGAAATGAGTGATTACATTTCTCGTCACAAAAAGTCACAATTTTATGAACTATTTCATTGAATTTCTCTTAAAAATAAAACAAATACCAGTTGCTTAAGTATACCTCTTCCTGTAAATTTGGAAATAGCGATATTCGAAAACGGTGCTAGAAAATCCAAAACGGTTTCCGGAAATAAAATCAGCGACCTCAAATTAACCAGAGAAGATAATGTTTTATCCATAGGCCTTTCATTAAGGTCGGATTTCTTGCATAGTGTAATTATTCATCATTTGCTGTGTATGTATGTATAATGGTTTTTTTTAAAAATCAATCTATATATAAACGCGCTAAGCGAAAATTCAGTGTCGTACCGATTATCTCTTAATACTGCAACATTTTTAGGTGAAACCTGTACCATTTGAAAGATAAATTGCTTGCGGATTGCAGAATATAAGTTTCACTGCTCCCCTTCATCTTCCTTTTAATCTTCCTCATCAGCCAATTTTCGTACCCCACCATCAATTCTCAAAGTCCGAGTACAATATATCGACACAGCAGTATGCTCTGTGGTAAATGGTTGCACTATAAAGGAGAAAACAAATATGTTCCTGCTCTTACTCCTGCCTCTTTATCATAAACTCTTTTTCCTTTGCCGTTCGTTTACATTAGTCTTAAAATGATGGAAAGGCACGGCGTTGCCAGACTCCAGCAAACAAGTCTCTTACAATCTCCACAAAAATAGTAAAACCCATCCTCAGTCCTAGAGATATAAAGCGGATCAACTCAACTTACGTTTCACTATACTGACATCGGCTACAGATAAGATATTATAGTTCTTGAAATGAGGGTGGAAGGAAGAAAATGAGAAACTGATAAAAATGCAAAAAATGCAAAAATGGGTGCAAAAGGCGAAATTTCGTCACGGGGAAACTGGTTAAGATACCGACATGAATCAAAAAATCTGCACTCCTGATGGAAATTCCCTAGACAATGATATAAGTTTCACTCATATTTCTTTTCATATAGTTGGCGAAAAGGGGTGCACAAATTTTCCTCTAGCCTTTTTATAAAATAGGGGTACCATACAACTTTCAAACCTTTTTAGCTTTCAAATAACATTTATTTCCTTCAAACGTGTGAAACTCGTTAAACTGAGATATGAAAATATCTAGAGAGAATTGAGCTTTCATCTATATATTCTGATTCACATACCAATGCAAAATATGCAAAATGACGTCATCAGAAAACTATGAATTGGTTCTGCCCAAAATCTTCAGTACATAGTTTCTAATAGGGATTAATTTCTGCTCTAACTGAAAAATATTGAACTTATCCAATAACCAGGATGCTGAGGAGCCTGTGTTTCACTTTACCCAACTTTCGCTTACAAATTTAGCGTTTGTTTTGCTCAGTGTGTGTGCATCTTTGTAGTGCATGTCAATAATGTAGGAACTCAGCCACAATGACTGCAATGACACTCACAACATGTGCAACATGTACAACAGCAGCAGCAATTCATAAAAATTATGAAAAAAGCCACCCAGATTGCTCCCCAAGGGCCCAGTCGTTAAGACTGTCGTCGCTGCGGCTGCGGCTGCGGTTGAGGTTGACATTGCCGCGGACATTGTCAAACCGAGCACTTTATTTGCTGTGCGTTTGACATAAACATTTGCCCAGCGGACAACTGAATGGCCACGGCATCTCTGTGGTGCCTTATAAGCCGCACAACATTCAGCAAACACAGCAAGCAACCACACAGAACCACAGTTCAGCGCTTGTCATTGTCATCTCTAGGCTGGCAATTTTTGAAATACGCATTGCAGAATTTATGTTATGCTGCAGTTGGTGGCAGCCACTGCAAGTTGCAAGCGGCGCGTCGTATGGCAACGCGTGCTGGTCAAAATAAGTTGCAAGAATGTTGCACGGAAAGTGTTCGGCTACTTTCGCTGTGCCGTAGCCAGCGGCTTTGCCTAAATTTGGTGGGCCAAGCCAAGCGACAGGAGCAATGACAGTATAGCTTTGAAGTTGTCGGCTTGTGGCTATTAAGCGGCCGTTAAAGTTCAAAGCAAGAGATGTGTTATCTGTGAAATGCGGCCTACAAAGTTCAAACAAATTCTGGGCAAAAAAAAAACACTTAAAATTCAAAGTAGGTGAAATCAAAGTTAATGAAGTTGTTTATCGGTACGCTTGAGGTACGCTTCATTAGTTTGTCACTTTTACCTGATAGGCGCCTTGACTGACGACTGCCTTGGCTTGGCTTTTACTTTGCTCAGTTTCACTGGGCCAATTTTCCAGCTGGTAAGTGTTGGGCGCTGTTTTCGAGGCGTCGAAGAGCCAACTTGATTGATTTGTATCAACGTTGATTAGACCAAAACCAACAAGAAACGCGGTACGAAAAAGTAAACCCACTTGAGGTTGGCCTTGTTAGGCCGACAATTGACAAGTAAATTGCTAGCAAGAAGAAAAAAAAGTAAAGGTATTTTTTTTCTAGTATATTTATTTTTCTTTTATAGCATCTGAAGTTTGTTTTGTTACATTGCGTTTTGCGTTTAAAACTAATAAATTACGACAGTCAAACCTGCTAAATGTGCTTGCAACTTGCAACTTGCAACTTACTTACAGCTCACTTAGCAGGTTTGAATGTTTGCGTTTCACTACAACTAAACAGCATTCAAGTCTTAAAATGATAGTATTCGAAATAGTCTTAAATAAGTAAGTCTTATAGAGCGCACCTAAAAGTTATGCATATAGGCAAATATAGTAAGTATTACTTAAAAGTTGTTCTTTTTGTTTTGCTACAGTTGCACTTGCCCTTGCCACCGCGCGAGTTGCCAGCGCTCCTTCTCCGTGTCTCATCTGGGCCACTGACGTAGAAATCCAGCTCTACCTGGCCGGCAACGTTGTTGCACAGTCTGCTGCGGCATTACAACTACTAACTAGATTATGAGCGGTGCTAAGTGGTTTTTTTTTTTTTTTTTCTTTTTCTTGTATGTATGTTGTATCTGGGTTTTTTTTTTTTGAGCTAAAAGAATTTCATGCTAGTTTCGTATGGAGCTGCTGCACATCAGCTGGATACGCTTATCGCTTGCGTAACGCGCGCTTCTGCATATTGTCCCAGACGGCAATAACCGTCAGTTGGAGTAGCAAGAACAACGCACCTGCTATAATGAAACCTGCAAATGAAGCCGTAAAACACACAAAATTAACGAGCTTATTTAATTAGACGGGAGTTAGAGGCAGACAGTTTCGCCTGCTTAGAGCCGATAAAGCGCCGGAAACTGATGGAGCGCCAGCACGCGATTAGCGCAAATCAATTTAGCACGCTTGCGATCCAACGAACGGACACGTCCTAACTAGACTGCTACTGGTTTTCGCGAGCTCTGTCTCCCTCTAACACGAACACACTCTCTGTTTGGGAACTTACCATAGCCATTAATGCAGGTGTCCGTTTTGGAGCCCAGTTCGACCTGTAGCCTGGCCAGTCCATCGCCTTGTTCGCCGTTGTTGTTTGCATCGTTGCCATTGAAGGCAAACTTATCGGTGATTTGTATCGATTGCACTAGCAAAATGTTCTCGTCGGTTGTCTGATGACTTACATCACGTTTTTGGCGTGCCGATGTAATGGAAAACTCAACTGTAAAAATTACAAAGCATAACAAGCACAACAACAACAACAGGAAGCACAACACACACACACACACACACACACAGAGACACACACACATACACACAGCATTAGTGACGAAACGTTTTTGGGGTAATAAGTCTTCACACTCACCGCCATCGGTGCCATTGAATACAGAGCGTTTGCGCCGTCCGTAGGATAGCAACGACTTTAATTCACCGTTCTCATCGTTGTCGCAAATAACCGGTTCACAGCGTGGTATGCAGGGCGTTACCAAGGCACGGAATTGCACCAGCTCGGAGGAGGGAAACTTAAAGGCATCGAATTGTGAGAGCAGCACCTTGCGATTGCTGGCCATTTTTTGCATGGCGCTCATAATGTACTGATCGGTGGGACAGCCATTTGCATCGATCAGCGTGATTTCGGCACTGTCTGTGCCATCCATGGCTACCAGTTCGCGCACAAAGATCTCATATGGACTATCGGCATCTTCGATTTCAAAGCGCAGCGCCAGCGGATCACCTACCTCGGCTATGCGCTTCATATCGCTGCCATCGCGTGCGGTAATTTTCATAACGACATTTGGCGAATCTACAATAATTTCCTCACTGAGCGTAGCCTCGATTTCGCCAGTAACGCCCAAGTCCACATTGTTAACAACCGTTTTGTTAGTTAAGTCATATTGGCAGGATACAGCTAAGCCCAAATCCGAGCTGGTCACAATCATGTCATGATGCTGTATAACAATGTCATTCATATAACGACCATAGGCGCTCTGACGCACATTACACTCGAGATCATTATAGCGCATGTGCAAATCGAATTCCAGCGAGTTGTTGACATTGACAGCGCAGGATTTGGGCGCACCCTTGGCATAGACCTTGCCATCGAATAGCTTGGACGTGCGTATTTTGGTAACCATTTCACCAGAACGGCAGTCAATAGACACATTATAGCAAGCAGATTGCTCATAAGTGGCAGCCTCTTCTATGTTGAGGTAGGGCTCGGATAGATCGGTCAAGGTGGCACGACTGTGATGCGACAAACGGCAGACGTTTTCACCGGTTTCATTAAAGTCATAAGAGTGACAACGGAATGGTGCGCTCAGGCACAACTCGCGACAGTCCTCTATGGTCTGCACATTCTGATGCACTGAGTCCACGGTCTTAAGTATGCGTCCAGCTACACGCTTGAACTCGCACAACTTGCTGGGCTCCTCGGCACAGTTGTTCTCCAAATACTCAGCACCATCATAGGCTGCAATGTTGGTTTCATCGGAGAGCGTAATGCGATCCATATCAGAAAGCTCACAGAGTCCCGAATGTGAGTAATAGTTGGCCGAACTTTGTAGGGGTTTTAAGTGTTTAAAATAATAGAAGGCGTTTTAGGCTTAAGCTAGCGCAGACTTACCGACAGGTGAACTCTGTCTCGCCCAAACACAGCTCTATGCAGTCGCGTCTAGTGGCCACGCTCTGGCTTGATTTGGCATGTTCGGCTAGGCGATAACCCTGCACACGATCTATGCACCAGGCCTTGGAACAGGGACGCACGCCGAAACAGGATTTTTGTGCGTAAATGGTGAAAACGGGATATTGCGAGCGTGAAAGTGAACCTGCGTGTGATTAACAAAAAAATAGAAAGAAGATAGAAAAACCTGTAGCTCTATTTGGTGTGGTGCTTGACTGTTGTCGTGGTGGTCTTGGCCATGGCACACTCACCTGGCAGCTGATCAGCCGTGCTGCGGAACATGACACACAGACCCGTCTCGTAATTAACGGCACTGCAAGATTCATTCGCCTGGCAAGCCTCCAAGCAGTCGGTCAACATTAGTGTGCCCGGCAGTGTATCCAGTTGTTTCGATGGTGCCGATAGCAAGTAGCTGCAACAAGCCATAGTTGGGAGTAAGACAAATAATGTTTGCATCATTTTATGGCACTGGAGCCGGGTTAATGTTTACAACGTGTACGTCATAATAAATTTATGCCAGGCTTTACAATGTGTGAACGGCCAAAGCAATGTCACTAGTTTGCACATAATTTATGCGATCTGGCAAGTATTTGTCAGACGAAGTCTTTCGTACGATCAAAGTTAAACCCTAATTGCAGTAAATTAAGATTTATGGCACACATGTGTATGACACTTACCCGGTAATCAGCTCAAAGCCAATCATATCCGGTTCGCAGTCCTCATCGCTCAATGTGCCCAAAGGTGTCGATGCTGCACTCAGTTCATCGCCTTTCGTTTCGGCATAACCAGCTGCCGGTGCTGCCGGGGCTGCTGGTGCTGATGCTGCCACAGCGGCAGTTGCAGTTTCCGCTGGCTCAGCGTTGGCTAGTACTGCCAACGGTTTCGGTAGCTCGCTTCCGCTGGCTGCAGCTGAGGCAGCCGCCGGTGTCGGCGTCACGTTGTTGCGCGGATGTGTCTTCAACGGTTTCACCGGCCGCTTGGGCAACTTGCGCGCCGCTGTGGCACTGTCCACCAGCAGCAGCATGGCCAACAGCAACAACATCATAATGCTGACTCGTGTTTTTGTCATTGCACCGTATAGCTGCATTTTGCTGTTCTAATAGTTGCTGTTGTTCTTGTTGTTGTTGTTGTTGTTGTTGCTGGGCGCTGCAAAGCAGAAAATTTATGGCAAAAATTTAGTTTTTAATTATGATTTGAGTTTGTGGTATCGTATCGTGCTTATCCCATGATTAATAGTGCGCTGCCTGCACTTACAGTTAAATTGTTTAATAATATGTGCACAGCGTCACGCCCACCGGCACGAAGGTCTCTGCCGTGGACAAAATGAAGTTGATTAATTGCAACAACAGCAAGAGCAACAGCAACAGGCACTGCAACAAGGCATTATGTGCGTTTGATGCGAAATCAATTTAGTATCGATGTTGCTGCTGTTGTTGCTGTTGCCAATGTTGCAACACATAATGTTTATTCTCACGCATATCGGCTGTACTGCAGTGAAATTGTACTGTAAGACAAAGAAAGCAGTAAAATTAAAATGACGCCAATAAGTGTATGGAGGGAGCATCAGTACATGTACGGGAGCCAAAACACCAACAAACACCAAACAATCCAAGCCATTGGAAAAACGCATGGCCAAGAAATAGGAAAACTGATTAGACTCATGATCGATACAGCAGCGCAGCGGCGTCAGTTGGTGGTTACTGTGGTGTAGTGGTGGTTGGCATCGTTAGTGGCTTTTGAGGTTCTTGCACTCAACAGAATTACATAGACAATGAAGGCTGCATGGAAAATGCATTACGTGTAATATGCATTAAATCACAGACTAGGTGAAAGACTATGCACAGAACGTTGAGCTAAGAGTTTTCCACATGCGCGCCAGAGATTGATTTCCGCGCTAATCGAATTCAAATGGACATTTGAGTGAGCCGAGCGGTCAAACTGCCCCAACCATGCCATGCCACGCTGATCGACAACTCTGGCAGCTGTGCGCCATTTTTGTTTGGCCATAACTACTGCCACTGCGAAACACTGGCGCTGCTGCTGCTGCTGCTCATAATCAACGATTATGCAATTCTGTGCTTTCAAATTGATTTCCATGCAATGCCATGGTCAATGACCGTACGATCGAACGGCCGACCGATCGTTGCTACGATCGTTCCACAACTGGAGCAACGTGCCAATCTTTTGCGGCCAGCATTTTGGCGCCGCTCGCACTTTGTCGTGAAGCGGCTTTGTTTAGAGTTACAAAAAAAAAAAAACTTATTAACAAGATTTTAACAACAAACCATAAATATGCCATGTGGCAGGTGCAATAAAGCGCCCCTAGCATTTTCGGTGTACTATATATCTTAAAGAATTGCCAATTTTAATGGGCGCTAGAATTTGACTTCCTGCAAAAAATATACTTTAAGCTTTATTTCATTTTAAAATACCACAATATACCTCACTTTGATTATCATCTGGCATTAAAAGCTGCTGAAACTACTGTAGAGCAGTAAATTATTTGGTGGCCATATGCCGGACACTTAATGCCAAAATGTGCTTCAGCATCTACTCTATAAGCAGGGAGCTAGAGCTTTTAAAAGAGATTGTTAGAATCGAGCTTGAATGTAATATAAGATCTGTCGTGTTTTTTTACAGCTATCCTGATTAAATTTAAAGAAAAACATCTGTTAAGGAAGTGTGCAAACTTGTATTGCCTTGAAGAAAGCCTACAAGCAATGTCTGAAGAATCGGTGCTCACTGCTTGGTGTGCTTTGTGTTTTTCTTTGAAAAACAAGGAAGCTTGCAATATCAACCAATAACGTTGAAATCTAATATAAAGTCATGATAATAAAATTTCTGTTGGGCAACATAAGCTGGACGATTTTTTCTCCCAAAACATGAGGGGCTACCTGCAAATCATATCAAAAGTAAACTTATTTTTCGAAAATAAGATTTTGTGCTCATACAGCGGTTAAAAAGTTTCAAATTGGGAAAAGTACGGTTTTCTGTAAGTTCAAAAACAACAACAAGCTAACGATCATTAGTATTAAAATCTCTGTGTATCATTTGAACGAATAATCTTAAACTTCGTTTTAATTAAACAGAAAGATAAAAACTGCCCATTTTGAAAGTATGTTAAGTACGAATTTTCTACAATAGATAACGTTTCTTGAAACGTTGAAAACGAATATTTTTGATATAAATACGCTAAGCAAAAATTCAGTGTGGTACCGATTGCTTCTCAATAACGTAACTTTTTTAAGTGAAATCTATACCATTCGAAAGATAAAATGATTGCCGTTTACGGAATAAAAACGCTAGAAAAAAAAAACAATAACAAACTACGTTGTAGACACAAACGTTGTTCTTACGTGTTTTCTGCTCTCCTTTTCGTAATGAGCTGTTATGTTGAAATTGAAATCTCTATATAAAACCGTTAAGCAAAAATTCAGTGTGGTACCGATTACTTCGCAATAAAGCAAAGTTTTCAGTTGAATCCTATACTATTCTAAAGATGAAATGCTTGCGGTTTGCAGAATATAAGTATTAACTGGATACGTTGTATTTTAGTCAGGTAAAAATTGTTTGAAGTATAAAATGCATTGTATACGACAACAACAAACTACATTGCTCACAGAAACGTTGCTATCTCAGGTTAGCTTTGCTCCTCATAACATTTGTGTTTGTGTATAGCACAGCTTTTTGCATAAAGTTTGGTTTTACTCACTCCGACTTTGTGCTTAGCACATTAAAGGAAAGGGGGTGACGCTACCAATACCCACATAGTATGACACTTTATTGGTAAGTCGTCGAATGTTGACGACAAGCCAAACACTTTAATTTAAAATCGCTTTTACTGAAAAAAAGATTCAAGAAGCTGCCACTTCAAATCAGGAACAGTTGAAGCCAAAAGCAAAAGATCATTTGTCCTAGTCTTGACTTTAGAATGCTAAGAAAGAATATTCTTTATTTAAGAACGCTTCATTTGCATTCGTTATACATTTGAGTTGGCCAGTTTTCATAAACGATATTAAGCAAAATCGATTATTCTTGAATTTGAATAATATAATTTAAAATTCAAACAACTCTTTCTAACAGTCTCATAGAAACTATGCTTGTTTTAAGAATCTTTGGATGAATTGCGCTGAACAGTCAAGCACTATTGTGCTTAAATTGATAACTTGACACGTTTTTTTCGCAGTGTCTCTGTCTTTGATGCAGTTGCATTAAAATAATGCACCATTTGGTATTATTTATGTTTGCGTTCATTGTGTAGTCGCTCACTGCGCTTGAGTTACAAACTGCTTTGTTATGACACCATTTCAAACTTGTCTTTCAGTTATTTCTTAATTAAAATTGCAAGTAATCAACAAATTTTTCACTTCTATTGCAGCTGCCGCTGCTGGCTGGTTGTATGGCCTAGTGCCTAACATTGCAACTGTGTCGAAGTGGGACCAAGATAATTCCAAGCACCCGAATGACATAACTGCCGCTTATCTCAATTGGCGCGAGGCATTGTAACTGTAAGTACCATGTGGTTGTGGTGCTTGCATAGCTGCAACAGAAGCTGGATTCCAGCCACAGCCGCACCAGCAACAGAAGCAAGGCCAGGCCGAACCAGTCAGTCGCTGAGCAGGCGGTATCTGTGCAATTCTTCTTTGGTATCATACAACGCCTGGCATGTCTGTGCATGGCTGGCAATTTAAAGCGCACCCGCAGGCCATTCCACAGGAGTTGGGTATCATCCGGCACTCTGTGGTGACCCACTTTGCTGCTGCTGCTGCTGCCAAAGATATTTTTGCCGTCACGGGAAATTTAAGCAATTTGCGCTAATTTTCCAACAAAATATGCATTATGTGTACTATGTGACAAATGCTCAATTAATCGTCTATACGCTCAACGATAAGCAGTGAAATTTCTGGCATGCCTTTGAAATATCAAAAGACTTAGGCGACAAACTTGTTGCGGGCTACCAAAAAACTAACGGCACATGAACCGAACTGATTCATTTGAAAGTCATATCAAAAGTAATTTATGGCACGCATACAAAATCATGAAATTTGAGCTGCCTTAAAATGCTACCGTCAAAGGTAACTGTGAAACACACACGCTGATAATGATAAGCTACATAGATCACGGTTTGTTGTTGCATGTTGGGCATATTGATGAGCTTTGATGTGCCAGAATTTCTAGGGCTGTCAGACAAAGGCGTGTTTTGTGGCGCATTATGTCGTAATATCGACTTAAACTGTTTGTTGTCTATTTTTAGCCACAAATAGAGCTAGATTCATGTTAGAGTAAAGAAAGTGAAAGAATGGAAGCTTTTGGTTTTTGGTTGAACTTTTGTAAAGAACAACAGTGGACTCTCGATAATGCGGCTATAAAATATTCGTCAACTCGATTGAGTGTCACACCATTCCCTGGTGGATGTGTGTTCCCGCTCTAGGTTTCCTTGATCTTTTTTTGTCAAACATAACTGAAAAATTGTTGAACTGGCTTATTAAGAGCACAAGACTATTGGAAGTTTAAGTAGTTTCACTTAGGCGCTTGTTACACGCAGCTAGATTTTCAAGCGAGTCCGTGTGTATCTCTTTTTGTAGGCATGGTAATATCGCCAATTCTATGCGACTTGCTTAGTGTTAGAATGCATTCTAATATCGAGCGAGTTTTTGTGAGATTTTTCACGATCAAGCTTAAGTGTATTCAAAAATTTCCTAACATATAACATTTTTTTTTAAAAAGATTTTTGTAATATTAAATATTGGAATATCGCTAAGGATTCAAAAGTTTTTTCGAATCTGAACGTCTATAATAAGCCGCTGGAATTTCCAGGGCAGCAAGCCACAGTTGTCTTTCAGATTATCAGTGGTTCTAATGTGTGTGTCAGAAATTAGCTTAACTTGTTAAACACAATCATGGAATTTGTTATAAAACGCTGTCACACGCAATGTGCAATGAGTGTGCTTGTCGTCAGCAATTGACATTTGCAACTTGTTCCTCAAGACAGCAAATTAATTTGCTACTCTGAGCACAATTTCCAGCAGAAGCTGGAAAACCAAGACCATGGTCTATAAGCATTAACCCCAAATGGCCAAATCAGTTAGCTAAATAGCCCCACTAACATTTTTGCGTCGCTCGGCTAATCGTTTAAAATCGTCTTCAATTGTTTTATAACCGTTGGCTGACCCAAGTACAGCCATACAATTGACCCAAATCGCCCGTTTGGTACCCAAGTCAGTAGCCAAGTCAGTGTACCCTAGTACTACATATATATGTATAGAGAGAGGGAGAGAGAGATACTTTTCGCGGTAGCAGCTTGAAATATTTTGTCATTCTGTATGCTGCGTGTGCGGCAAGCAAAAGTTAATTGCCTTAGAATTCCGCGCATTCGGTAAATGTATCCGTTGTCTGAATGACAAAGTTTTCCGAGAGTGAAAAATTTCAGCTTGGCAAATCATGCCGCTGCTGCGCTCTATAGCGATGAAATGCCAAAGCATACTTTGTCGCTTTGAAAGATGACATTGCTTATTTCTGCCGTTGCAAGTTGGTTGCATCTTTCGCACAAGAAGAACTGCACTGCAACGCTGCATGCTGGCCGCATTTGACATTAAGCCAAAGATGCGCAGAACTCAGCTTTCTCTATGTCCAATTGACAATTTTCGTTTAATTGCACCAAGTCGGCGTGCAGCTTGATGTGGAAATTCTGGTCAATTGACAGTTGGCACCCCGTCAGTTGCGATTGCAGTTGTTGGTTCCAGCGAATGTTGTTTGCTTTGGCCACAAACTTGTTCAAAGCATTTTCTTTTACAGCACATCAGCATCAGGTTAATGTTTAGAGCACAATTTTATTTAATATATGCAAAAGCAACCGCAACCTACTATTTATTACCTTTTGTTTTAAATAGTAGTTATAATCCTTTTGGCAAACTCACAAACTTGATTGTTTTTCAGTATTATAACTTTATAATTTATTTGAATTTATTTTTTGGCTTTTGGTCAGGACGCGCACAAATTGGTTTGTTAACTGCTTAAAGTGTACAACATTTAAATAAAGCGCGTAAAAAAATGTTAACCGTTCATTGGAATCGCTCGACTGATCTGTCTAAAGTGGAGCGCCCAACTGCCACACATATGATTCGGTATAGGTTCTTATGAACTTCTTTCACTCGACCACAACCTCAACGCGACTGCGACTGCGACGCAAAGAATTTATAGATTCTACTTGTATTGAATTGAATGGCTTTCAAAGTTCGTTGCTTCTTTGACTGAGTAAGTGTGCTAGAAGGCCGCGGCTACGACTGCCAGTTCGAGCACCTTGACACTGAATGTTCGTGGCGAAGGCCGTGGAAAACTTTACAAGCTAACATCAAGCGTCAGCAAAGCTGCTGTGCTGCTCTCTCGCTCTCGCTCTCTCTCTATCACTCTCTGCTGCCTCAGCATAAACCGGTAAAAGAAGTTTAACTAACAGTGTGCCATAACTAAGCGGCGTGCTCTTCAGTTAGACGCACATGCTCTTCTTGCTCGCGGAACGCTCTTCCAACTTTCTTCAGCCTGCCAAAGCTTTTCCCAACAGGCCTTGCCACATTTGTGGCTCACAACACCATAACGGCATACAGCTGCGCTCATTTTGTGGCATGGTAGCGTGGTGGCTCTGTGGTTCTGTGGTTTGCTCAACAGAGTCACTGACTGTCGGAAGTAATAAAATGCAATTATAACAGTCGAGCCAAATGATTTCAAATGCGATTGCATTGTAGTGCACGCACAACCAGGCTTTGTTCTTGGCAACAAACCACAGATGAGAGATGAGAATTGCACTGCCATATAACCTAAGTGCCGCCGGCTAACTCTGGATAACTCTGCATAATCGCTAATTAAAGTCTAACAGCAGGCAGCTGGCAGGTGCACACAACGCCTAAGAGAGCAGAGTAAGTTGCTCTTCCATTTACACTCACTCTTCACTCTTCCAGCGAAACGAGTTAAAGAACTTCACGACCAACTGATGGCCAAATTTGATGCATTACCTCAACTTACGCCTAATTAAATGCTGGCTAATGAGTCTTTTGGCTTGTTGTTGTTAACTTCAATGGAGTCGTTGAGTTTATGCAACAAAATCTTCAGCATTACATGACTGCGACTACCTAAAGAAAGTTTAAGTCATTTATGTGTCAAATTTCATTGAATTTCGTCAGTGGCAGCGTAATTCAATTACAAACACTTTGTGCAACAGTCAATCATTCATTCAGTCGCACTTTTCCCCCATTTTCATGGTTTTCGGCTACACTTGCACTCTATTGTAAGATTGCAGCTCACCGGAATTATCAACGCCGATAAATCGATGGCATCAAATGGCTTCAAATCGCCGTTGTGGTCAGACGCAGCTTTTGTCGCTCTTTCGCCTGTGTAGCCAACATCAAGTCTGTGGCTAACGCTGTCGCTTTGTGGTCATAATTGCCGTCTTGCCTGTGCCTATTCAATCATCCAAGCAGCCAACTGAATTATACAATTTTCCAACAATGATCACTGAAAACTGAATGTGTATATAAATCTGATAAGGAAATTATATGAATTTTGGCCTTTGAAAGAGTTGTCAGTGTTAGTGCTGTTGTTGTTGTAGTTGTTAGAGCAAAGTCAGTCTTTGTTCTGAAATAGGAAGTCTGCAATTGTCATCCGTCCTCCGTTTGGCGTGTGAATGAAACTCTGGTTCCAGTCTGCTCCCGTTCTAACTCTCCCGTTCTGACCAGCGATGCTTAGTACTTGATTAGGAGGTCTCAACAGAGCTGCTTCTTTCTTGATTGAGTAATTGTTGGTCGCATGGAATTTGCAGTCTGTTTACTTTTTATCAGAGTTGTCGATCACTGCCAAAATTATATTGCTTAATTCTTGGGAAATATATTTCTGTTTACTTAAATAAATGTTGGTTGTTCAAAAGATTTAACGGTTGACTTGTGTTAAATCGTTTTGGGAAGTTTTCTTGTTCTTTGCTGTTTATCAGCAACTGTGAATTAGCAAACAAATAAAACGGTTTAGAGGAAGTTATGTTCCCATTTGAAATAGGCCATAGAGTTCACATTTATATTAATTTCCGAATTTTGCACATTGAAACTGTGTCAACTCTGGCATTGAAAGTGATGACAATGTCGCTTTTTGTGTATATTTTTAGAGTAAACAACCAAGAGACCCCGAAATCAGTTGCTGTTGTTGTTTGTTGCTGTTGAACTCGCCTACATTCAATGACATGCAAATTTCCTTTCGATTTTCACACATTTTCTGTCGGTTTTGTACTGATTGCCGCACAGTCGACATTGCCCACACTCGCAGTTGGTTATAGAATGCTGATGCTGATGCTGTTGCTGAATGTTGTTTATGTTTCCGGCAATCAATCGGCTTAAATTCACTTGTTTCATCAAGTTTATTGCTGCAATTGTGTGCAAATTGATCGGCTCTGCGTGTGTGCAGTTGTTATTGTTTGTTTGATGATGGACTAGAGTGTTTTGACTCATTAGAAGTGGACCGACACCTAGTTGGCGTTTGGCCGAAAGCTGCAGCGAGTTGCGAAATGCAGCCGATTTTTAACTTTCACTGGGATTGATTGAAAAAAGAACTGATTGTATATTTCGAAATTCACTTTGCAAAAATGCTAGTTCTTGGCAGTTATCGCTGAGGTGAACTTTTAGAGTATGGTATCTGCAGATTTCACTTTAGCGACACTCGAATGTAACATTCCTGACGGAATGATTAGCAACAATTAAGGCATCTCACTGGATCGTCGGATCCCAGCAAGGTTAAAAAAAACTATAACATGACCACAGATTTTATTCGCGATAAGAGACTTAAACAAATGAAACTTAATGGTAGATTTAATTAAAGGTGCGTTTTTCCATGAGCTGTAAATAAAATTGTTTTTATTTTAAGCAACATCAATTTGTCGATAAACTCGCTGAAATATCGAATGGTTTTCGGATATTTAAATCATCTACATTAAATGCGAATTACCATCAGATAGCAAGTTTTTGCATTCAACTTTATTACTTTTCAATAAGGTTCTTGTTTAATTTATTCTACTGACTGTTGGGCAACGCCTTTGGCGTTGTTGTCGCCATAAAACTGTCAACTAGCATAAGTTACGCCCTTTGCAACCATTTCAGACCAATCCACTGGGTCAACTGATCTGTCTAAAGTTGGCACAATAAATCACAACGAAATATAAGAACAACACATAGTTCTTGCGTATAAAAACTTCTGACGCCGAACTTTTATTAGTGGCAACAGTGCAATGGTTGGCGAGGTGGTGATGACGATGGCCAGCGGATATTGGTGTTGAAAAAGATTGCAGATTGACCAATGTCTGTATTCCAACAAGCTTGTCGCTTCTTGTTCAAGAGAATTCTTGGCTTCTTGGCTTCTGATCGCGGTGAAAGTAGTCATCACCATCGCCGGCAATGGCATTGGCGTGAGCATCAGAGACAGCTAGCGCGACTTCTTGAAATTCTGGTCCCAATAATGACACTTAAACGATGCAGTTTTTTCGTAATATGAATTTTCCTGTTTCTCTTTGGTGTTGCAGTTGTTGTCAGCCGTCTTTCAGAGTTGAGCTCGCATCCAAGGTACACTTCGTCATCAATTACCACTGTGGAATGGAGCCACTTGAGCAGCAACTCAATCATGAGCCATCGAGGTTTTTGCTCCCAAAGATAGGAACATATGAGTTATGGGCCCACAGTGATAGTAGTGCCATATTGGTAGGCAACAATAGTTCATCCGAATTCGGCAAAATTAGAAAGCTTTAGCCTTATGAAAGCTGCAGCTTAGCAACTCATTTGTTTTAGTGTCAATTGATGGCACACTATCCACAGCTGCAACTTGAGGCATTTGGCTTTCAATTGTCCAATTCTTCTTTTCCTCATTGCACATTCTTATAAGCGATGGTGATGCAATCTTTATGCCATCTATGTTTCTATTTAAAATTTACAATCTCAGAGTCAGTGATTAGTGACGATGTTGATGCAATTTATGCGCAAAACGAAGAAGCAGTCGATGGTGTGGCAAGTGGAGCATCTGAAAATTTTGCAACGGCAATCGAGGCGGTCCTTGCCACATATGATTGACCAATATTTGCTTTGGGCGTTATCTAGCTGATTCTCGAACTACACCTGAGAGCTGGCAAGTGGAAGCCGGCAACAAGTAAACTGGCTTCTTCCGTTGCTTGATCCCGAAATGTAGTTGTCGTCTTCTAAATCTGTGGCTGGTGAAAATGAAGAGGAGTGTCTGGTACCTTTGGCTGCCGGGCGGAGGTGCTTGTTGCCACTCTGCTGCCGGTAAAAGGCGTGCGACATGCAACACAAACTAATCAAGGCAACTGTCAATAGTGGCCACACCTGTTTGAATTCACTTTGGTTCTAGTAGCAACCAACAACGGCTGCATCCACGAGTATGAAAACGACCTTGAGTTCGCAACTGGAAGAGATGTTTGCTCTATGCTACGAGATATGTGGCTTGGGGGTGTGTGAACCGGTAAATTGCAATAGTTTTAAATTGAACATACGTTTTTATTTGAGATTACTTTGCATCCGTGTCTGTTACATAATTTAAACTAGGAATTTTCAGTAAAGCTGTGCATCATCCCAAATTCTTCCATTCACTCAAAAACAAATGGGGGCATAGTCCAGCTTATTTATTGCCTCTTTGACCGCTGCATGCAACACAATACGAAACAACAAACACAACTGGAGCTAATTGATTTATTTGAAAACATTTTTTGTATTTGCAAACATGATCGGGTGGGAGCAACTTAATGTTTGCTAAGCCATAAAATGGTAAAGAAACATGACATGAAACATTTGGACTCTCTAGTACACAGCAGCCATAACTAAACCCAACTAATGTGCAAGTTTGTGCAAGTCGAGTGTTCCCCAGGAAGTGTTTGCTTCTGAACGAACGCATGCCGAAAATGGCTCCCAGAGGACAAGACAACCTTGGCCAAGCAACCACTCGATCGGACAAAAGCCCACAAACGATCACGATTATGATGATCATTATGGCGATTATGGCGAGTGTCACAGACTGCCAGTGATGATGACGGTGGCAATGTCCCCACACAAGCAGCACCGAGCATCATACACCGTGCATGTGGCAAGACCATTTTCCATTTCCCAACTCAGTGGCGCGGCGATCAGTACGATCGACTGCAAAGACTGTGGAGCTGGCCACAATGACTTGTTGGATATTGTTTCTGCATTGTAACTGTCACCTTGTGGCAGGCTGCAAAGTTGCAGCTATGCAAGTTGGATAAAATGAAAATAATAGAAGAAATTATATTAAATAAGCATTTTGGGAGTGCGCACTTGGACTTCCGTGTTTGGTGTTTGGCGGTCATGGACACCATTACCATTGTGGGTGGACAATGGGCCATTTTTGTGAACGCCAGACGAAGCACCGCTATGTGCTCCCATCGCGCATCTACCATCTTGAGGCAACAGGTCCAACACTTATTACCGCATTTCTAGTTATTTCTCGCACATTAACACCCCTTTGCCCTCTTCCACACCCACTCAAGGTGACGGACACGTGCCAAGAATATTTTTCTGTATGAGACGCTGATGGTGAAGATCTTGTGGCCTATGATGGATCACCAAAGATGACACGACACTTAACAACATAGCGCAACTTGCTGCTTTATTGTTGCTGTTGTTGTTGCTGGTGTTCGTGCCCTGCAATTTAAGAGAAGAGTATTTAGTGCCGGTTCCTCAGACCTCGCTCACTACACTTGGCTTCACTTGGCAACTTGAGCCCGGCGACTGATTTATGACAGCGCAAAACTTTGGATCGTGTAGTGTGGAGCACTCACACACACACACCGATACAGATACAGACCCATCCGAGGGCAATTTGGAAGTGGACGGAAGGCGTGTCGCTGAGGCCTATTACGTGATGATGTAATAATTCTTAAAGTCGTTGGCATTTTTATTGCACAAAATGTTGCATAAATCAAGGCGGCAATAAAACGAGGCCCCTGCAGTTGCTCTTCGATCGAACAGGATGCCCAGAATATTTCAATCATTCTTTATTCAGTGGCAATAATTTGCACCTGGAAAATTGACTTTGGAAATGCTTTTCCGAAGCTTGTCAGTTTTCGTGAGTTTCGCATAGTCATCTACTCGAATTGCTATAGTTTTTTGTAAAGGAAATTTGATTGAGGATTGAGCTGCAACCCACAGTTCGCTCTAATCAGCCAGCCTCAGTAAAATAATCATCAACTTGTTGCAAAAACATTGTTGCCACGCAGCCCACGCGAATCTGCGCCGCGTGATACTCAAGTTTTCTTGCCACATTAGCAAACAAACTGTTTTCAGATCGCAGCTTCTGATCCGCTGCCGGCAGATTATTCGAGATGAACACCAGAGATCAGACTTGAGACGTGTTTCATTTGCCAAGTGAGCAACTGCACTTCGGCTACTTCAAAAGGAGCAGAGTTTCAGCTTAGAAGGACAGCTCGTCACCTGGAGAAGGAAGGAAGTCAATCGACGGTCATGAACATCAAGTTTAACCATATGAAAACCCTAAATCATTAAACCTATAAAAAGCATTATATTAAACTACTAATTCCAAGTTTGATTTGATCATTAGATCTTTGATTAATTACTCAAATGGTTGGACTTCCGTTCAAAACCAAGTTATATGATAGACAGTAGATGTGAGCGAAAGAGCTTAGAATTCTTATGTTGCCACTCTTCTAGTTCTAATTGGGCGTGCAACATGCATGTCGCTGCTTTTTGTTGTCACGCTTCGTTGTTACGTTGGTAACAAAGTCGGGAAGAATTCCCAACACCTTAAAACTAGGTCACTTAAGTTCTATGGTAACCGCCGCAGACGCTGCCGCTGCCGCGTGATTAAAATATCAAATTGGCCCTCTATTTATTATACCTAATATAATTAAATTAATTTTAGTACAAAACAAAAACGAAGAGCAATAAAAACCATCAAGAGCTCGACGGTGGGCGGGGTAAGCCCAAAAAACTGTATCAAAGCGTGAGCCACGAACGATCTTCGAGAGCATTTGCATTTTCTCTGCCGGCCATCCAATCCACATTGCGTGATTTTCGCGCTGGCCTCCTCGGCAGTGACTGTTATAGCAATGGCAACGGATTCTTAGCATTTCGAACACCTTTTTGGGTGTCCAACAATGCTAAAGGCCCAATGGGTAATGGCAGGGACTTGGGTGCGGGTGAGATGGGTGCTACCCAAACAAAAGTACAAACAAAGCCACACAGAGTCAGAGAGCAAATTATTAGGGAAGCGGACAATCGGCCAGAGCAGCTGGGGGAAACTGCTTTTTGATGTTCGGTAATTGGCGGTTTGGCAGCACGCGAGCCAGACGACTTACCGACTAGCTAAATGATGGGTTCCAAGGGATTTCGAGGGGCTAACTCTTCCTTAAGCCGGCGCTCCACTGGTAACGAGCTAAAGAAATTCGGCGTGACGCGCTTTTTGTTTTTTCCTCGCTGATTTCAGTTCAATGCGCTTTTCTCTGGCCAACTTTGACTACTACGATACGAGAAGTTCCAGTTCGAATGTCGTTGTCATTGTCGTTGGTCTAGAGTGAACTTTCAGCTTATTTCATAATAATTGGCATCTAACAAATGTTTCGTCGGTTTCGAATGCCGTAATGTATGTATAAAATTCCATTTCCATTGGAACTGTTGCAGTATTGCGAATGCGATTAAATAAGAGCAGATTCAAGAACCAGAGCATAGCAGTAACGCATCCGCCTCCAATAAAATTCAGCAGTTTGAAGGTGTAAACATTAATTAGACAAGAAGCCAGACAGCTGTTGCATTCCGGCTGTGTAAACTACACAACAAATGAAATACCCACCTAACTGTAGCCTAGAGAGTGGGTGAGGTTGAGGTGGGACAATGACTCTTGTCTGAGTAGACAGCTGTGCTAGTTTCATTTCGGGACTTTGGAGTTAATGAGCTGCCGTTGATGCGGACTAATGCAAATCTCAGGGCGTAGTGGACTGTTATTTTCGGTTGCAAACTCCACCCTCACTCGAAGCTGTTTGTGGGCCCCTCTGGGAGATCCTAAAGAGTGGGGCGCGAATCAGGGGGCGGTGATGTTTGCGCATGCGCCGTGGCTTTGTCTTCCAACCGCCAACAGATGCCAGATTAGCATTTAAATTGTAGTTACATTTGGCCAGACGCAAACCCACAGCCTAACTCGAACCCAAACACAAATACAAATGCGAATTCCAGATTATTTTTCATTCTTTAACATTTTGCAGAAAAGTTCGCGTTGCATTTGAGTTCACCCGCCATTACCCGCCTTCCCGTTTCGGTGGGCAAACGTTTACCAAATAAAATTGTGTCTTTGTTCCAAGTGCTAGGAATTCTCGCATTGCCCCACAATTCCTTCTCTCCCACCACCCAAATCCAACTGATCTTATCAGTGTGTTACCTTAGGCGGAAGTTTTCTTGCATTTGGTGTGCGCTGGGCAAAAGTAGCAATTTCAATATCAAAATTCGCTTGGCCTTTGGTCTGCAGCTGAAACCACAAACCGAGCAGCGGAGTTATCAACAGTTGCCAACAAACAACAACAACTCTGTGTATCCGACAGCACAGGAGAGCCCACAAAACGGTAAACCGCCAACGCCTTAATGGGCATATCAGTACTTTGGAGTCTCTGCCTGAGCCCTGTCAGCGGGCTATGTTTTAACATTTTAATTCAAATTAATTAAAATTTCAATTAAACCCAACTGTCACTTCCACTTCCTCCAGATGATGCTATTGACATCTTAATGCACTTCATCCATCTTACGTTAAGCAAAAAATGGATCACATAACATGGCATGATGAATGGTGTAACACTTACAAAATGACTGAAGGAAGGCCTAAGGCAGGCTGGGCTACCAAATGACTTAACCTAGTCTGGCAACTCTCATTATATAAGAATGATGCATAAGACGGGACTGCGATTAATTTGCACTGGTCTAGATGAAGATACAGCGAAGTACCGTAAGCGTAGGCGGCTGGCTAACTATTTGTAGACTACCGGCTGGTTCTCTACGCTTCAGCAGCCAACTGAAGACCAACTGAGGAGCAACTGCCCCTTGGCCATGACCACTAATTAATTGCGCACTTTGACTCGCTCGCACTTATAGGTCGCGCTGCTCCAATCCGTTCCGTTTGGAGCGTTCTGTGACTGACAGTTGGAATGAAGACGTCGCGTCGTCTTTTTTGTAATTCTGTCACTGAATGACAGGAAATTATTATGGCAGCTTTCAATTGGTTCTTAACTGTTTGCTGCTAACTAGTTTACCCAGATTAAGAGCTCCAATTCTGACAGCTCGCCAATTTTGGTTATTAAGTCATTCGATAAAAATATGAGAACACCAAGAAGCAGCTAAATAAAAAGGGAGTTCAATGGCATCGTGTAACTATGAAAATGGAATGCTGTTGACCCTAACGTTAACCTTAGGAGAGCAGAATAACTGCCCACGATCGAAAGTTTCCTTGGCTAAGCCTTTCCACAACATTTTCTCTTCTTTGTGTGTCAATTTTCCATAAGTTTTGTCTATTCATCCGACACTTGAGACATTTGAGAGTGCGAAAAATGCCACAAAAATCAAATCAAGTCAAACTCTCACTACAACAGAGACGACTCTCAAAGTTTGGGGCTGTCGTGCTGATTGTACACTGGACACTGCAGATTAGAGACCGCATTTGCCAGTGATAGCACTCGAGACCATGTCGACTAATTGCGGCTATAATATCAAAGTTGCTCCACACATAATGCACCACACTCCACCGGGTCTCTCAGCTTTGAGCTCAAGTGGAAGCCCCTGGTGTGCTTGGTTAACCGTCGCACTCAACACGAATCTCAAAACGAGCTGAGAAATATGAAAAACACGCAAACAGAATGGCTTATGGCCAAGTGGCACTTGTGCGTGGAAACCGTCTAAGCCGGAGCCGGGTGTCAGGATAATGTGCTGGCCAACGCCAACACCAACAACAACATTAACGCCAACACCAATACAAATACAAATAAAGAGGCCTTGCAAGTGATCCGCAACAAAATGAGCGAAATACATAAATGAACTTTCTCGCTTTTGGGGCGAATTTCCATCATTCCACCAATATATTTGACGATCTGATTCCCACCAAGGAGAAGAGAGCCAGTGCAATGCAAATGCATTGGAGTTTGGCAATTGAAGAAACAATTATGAAAAATTTGGGTCATCTCGTCATCTGCAGCAACATCGTCGCGGGGAAAATTCGTTTGTTAAATGTTGTTTCCATTGCTGATGAGTTGCTGTTGTTTTATATTCACACAATGTATCTAATTCGCGCCAGACGTGCGCTTAAAGACAAAGCCTACAAGCCTACAAATTCTGTGGAATAATAATTGCGAATTAAAATGTGATGCTTCTTCTGATTTCGGTTCTTGTGAAAATCTCAACTCTGGCTGAGTGCTGGAAAATTGTTCCGCTGTATCTTAGTTTTAACGGTACTTAACTAAGACAACAAGATTTTAAGACTTTTGGACTCCCGAAGGGGAGCAAGGGTCTCACAGCTGTGTTTGACTAGTGATCAACGTGCTGCACATCACGTTTTGACTTTGGACTGCCTGGAATTCAATGACAGTGGCTGCCTTTACCAATAAGGCACCGTCGTGCCCATCATCGTCAGCGACTCGCATATCACGACGACGCATTGCTCCTGCCACTAGCTGCTCCGCTGCCACCCCACTTTCTAACTGATCTTTGTCAGCTAATTGCTCGTGGAAATGTCATCTTTGGCTGCTGCTATCGACAACCTGCTGATTTTGTATTTGAAGACACGTCTTCGCTTTTTGTTGCAACAGCCTGCTGGGCTGAATTGTCTCCTGGGTCGGTCGATGTGTCAGTGGTTGAGTTTTTAGTGCTGCATTGACTTTGAAATGCTGCACAAGGTCAAATCGTTCTGTTTGGTGCACGTGACCAATAGCTGAACATAGGAAGAAGCTAGTTCCTCTGCCGCCTTTTAAGTTAATGACTCGAATTCCCATAGTGCAAATTTGCACCGAGAGATAACCGTTAGTTGAAATGAATGCGTCAATGCTCGAATTTGACAAATGCACATATTCTGAGGCGTCTCATCTTGGTTGAGAATTGGATTTTTACCTTTTCGTGTTGAACGCATTACAACTTCGTGGGTATCAGGCTCGAGGACCACCCAGCAAGATTTTTAAACGGGAACGTTTAACAACGCAGGTTTGCAAAGCTCTGTTAGGTATCATAAATTTGCATTCACCAAATTGCAAGCAAATCAAAGCTCATTGTCTTGGAATGGCTTTCGGTGTTGTTAGGCACACTCTTAGTCGCTACGCCCCTTCCAAAACCAACCACCTAAAGTATGCGTGAACTCGCTGCTGGTGCCTCCCACTGCTTTGACTGTTGGCTGGCAATGCGTGGCACATGTCCGATTGGATCCCATTGATATTGTCCGCCAAATCCCAAAGCCTCTTTTCCCCGACTGCCAACTGGTTCGTTAGCTGTTGACTACTGCCTCACCTAGTTTTGGTGCCAAGACGCTCGATCGATATCCCACAAGTATGCGTAGTTGCCCAGCCGCAATCTATGGCTGTGGTTACCACTGCGCACTACCTCCAATTTCAGTTCGCTGTTCGCTGTCGTCGCCTACATTGCCTTTACCCAATTCATGCCTGCCTGACAGTGGTGTCGTTGCTGTTGCTACTGCTGTTGTAGTTGTTCTAGCGGATTAAGCGCCAACGCCCATTAGGCCGAAAACAAAGCCGAAACATTGCCATTTGTTGGTAATGCGTTTCAATTACAAGTCACAAACCAAACGCGTTCCAAATATCTTGGTGTTCGTTGGGCGAGATCTTGGCATTTGCAATGTTGCGATCGAATTACATTTTACGAGATACTTCAAATTGCAAAGTTTGTGGATTTCTTTTTTCCACTTTTGTCCTTACAGTGAAAGTGTTGGAAATTGCTCTACAAAGTAATTGCAATTGTCTTCTCATGGCTAAGATTCATAGCGTTGTTCCTTTTAAGTGCAAGCAGTCTAACCCATATCTGCATTTTTACATGAGATCCTCAATTAAAACCCCGCAAAAACACTACAATACAACGGAACCGCTACTCCTAGACCGTGTTTCAGTTGACTTTAATTGGATTTTGTTTATTTTTGGGCATATTTCGGGTTGCTCGGCAACAGTTCGCGGAATCCAGCAGCACGACACACGATGACAAATGTTGATATTCAAATGGCAAGCGTCACCGTTGAGAGGAGAGTGCGGATGCTGTGGTGGACTGAACCACACTTGCCCAAACGACACCCGCAACTGACATCACAAACGATTGTTGGGTTTTCGTTGTTGTCGGATGGATGCTTGCGGTCGAGTGAGAAAAGTAAACCTGCTGCTGTTGAAACTTGGTTCGATCTCCCATGTGAAGGCACTCGACAGCAGCAGATGTTTGAAATGTTTGTGCGACTTTGTCAATGTTCCTCCACTTGAATGCATTGAAAAATGTCCGCAGCACCTGTCAGCATGTCGCACGCGCGTTCCAGTGCAAGAAAGACAAACACTTCTTGTTCTCCAAGTAATGCTTCTATCGAGTACCGTTGGGTCTTGCAACTCCAACAAAGCTGCCATAGTTTACTCTATAAAAAGTCAAATAGACAGTCAGTTAAAGTTGACACCAGAAGTTGTCTTAGCAGATCCCCACCTTCTAATGCCCAGAGAGTAATTAAATCTGAAATCAATCTTTTCTGTTCACTCCACAGTGTGTCATTGGGTGAACATATTTAACAAATTGGGTTAAAACTTCAATTTCCATTAAATTAGCGGCACTTAGTATGCAAACTGGGCAAAGAAAGTACATTTCCATATGCATTTTTGGTCTGGCCACAAGTTCACTCCGAACTACTACTCCTAAGCTAACTCACGTTTTCGCTTATCTAAATCCCGCTTCGCTTATTTCTAGTTGAGCTTGGAGCAACGACAGCCTAACGAAATGTGTCAATAATTAATTGTATTCAATTAAAACACGGCCCCTCGGACCGACTGGGATCGAGGTAGCTCCTCTTTGAGCTTGGCTTGTTCCCGTAATTAAGATGCAAGCATGTAAGTGACTGACAACGGGAGGTCATCACCAAAGCCATGTATGCATAAGATTGCCTACAGCCAGCTCCATTTGCCAATCTGCTAATCAGTTCAAATATCGATTCCAGTTGGCCCACTCTAGGCGACAACTAGGATGCAGAGCCAGAGTCATGTAATATGTATTGGAGCTGTGGTTTCCGATTTGGCATCTTGTTTTCGTTTTTGGTCTGATATGCATCGCTGTATAAGTTGCACTAGGAGTCGATGTCGCCGATCTTGCGGTTGTTGCTGCTTAGTGTTGTCCACGTTTTTGGGTAAAAGTGCAACTAAACATCAATTAGCCTAATTCCCAGGCCGTGGCCACTGTTGCTGCTGCTGCTGCTGATACTTCTATAGCTGGTACTAGCTGCCCCATTGGCCATTTTAGCTTCCACTTCTGTCGCAGCCGCTGCCTCTGTTCCGAGTTCGCTTTCATGTTGCATGTGGCTCACGTTGCACTTTGGAAGCAGTTGCCCTTGCCTCAGTCTTAGTCAACGCTGCAAGCCGAAAGTGTGCAATTTCTGTGATTAGACGATGGCGCTCTTCTTCACACAAGAGTGAAATTTATTGCAATTTTCATTTTATTTATTTACGTTGTCTACGCCACAGCGACCACTTTGTTGCACTCGACTCGGCTGGCCCAACCATTCTGCCCAACTCCCACTCTCCAACTGCTCCCGCCAACCCATGGTCCAGTCATTCTTTTATTATTTTATTGCTGGGCATTAAAACGATTCGCATCCCATTGCCAGTAGTTATACTCTCATCGAGCATGTGACTGCTGATCTTGGTCACATTCATGTTGCCATGTAGCCATGCAGCCATGGGCCATGAGGACGCGAGTTCGCGTGCCTGGGCTCTTGCTCTGCACTTGGCTTGTCTCACGTGCTATCGAAAGTGCGTCGTGGTTACAGTGAAACTTTGCTCGAAAGTGATTCTAATCAATGGAAATAATTGAAAACGAAAAGGAGAAGAGGTCTTTGCTTATAGAATGCTAAATGACATCTAGAGACGATCGATGCGCTCTGTCAATGGAACGTCAGAGACAACTAAATCAAAATTTCATTGCTGACACACATTTCCAATGGTTGACGTTGTCGTCTTTCTGTTGATGGTGGTCAGATCCTTGGCTTTTATGCCCATTCTTCACATTCGCGTCACGAATTTGACCAAATGTCCAACAAGTCGAGCAAGTGAAGAGCATAGGCCATGCATCACCCGATAATCCAGCGAATGTGACAACAGTTTTCTGAATCACATTCGAATTCGCATTCCTAATGAGTATGTAAAATGCATTGAGCGACTTTGATGCCAATGTTTAGCACAGGAAATGAAAGTTCATTAAAGAGAATTCGCTGTTAACTTGATAACAATTTCATTGGATTCGTCTTTTGTTGTCTGCGTAGAGAGTGAAACCTCTAATAGGCCATAATTGTTTGCCATTTGGCGAAAGAATTTGCCCCGCTCAGCCTCATATAATTGATAACTTAAAATCCAACAAAACTTACTAAACAAACAAAACAGATCGTTAAACTCGGCAAAATGTCATTTGTTTGTATCGTTGTCGTGCCACCAACTTTTGGCTACATCTGTGTCTTTCAACAGGTTTGCCAAGTGCCGCAGCTGCTTGCAACTCAAGACACGCACAAACTTGACGCTCTGCACAGTATTGCTGTCAAAATGAATGCAAATAACCATAAATTAGTTTTATTTAAATGCCAGACAACAACAATAAACACACTTGAAAAACACTCGAATACATTTGACCCACAATGACGGGGTGAAAGATCGGATAACTAACTTTTGCTTTCCTTTTGACGTTAACTAGTTAATTGTGCAGAATTTTGACAAATGATACAAATGTCTCAATGATCGAATGATAAAAACGCACGAGCTGCAAATGATTCCCAGTGACGCTCAATTGAAAAGTGTGTCAAATCAATGGGAAACGCATATGGGGCGTATACGCAACGTTGCGTAGTATCAAATTAGCCCTAACGGCAACTCGAGTAGTCTACTCGTTTGTCTACTTAGCTAGTTAGTTAGCTGTATAGCGCCTTGTAATTATTGTACATACATGAACTTTTACTTCGAGAACAGCGAAATCGAGAAAGATTAATGATGTGTGCAAGTAACTGTTTTGACTGCTTCTATTATTGTACATCAAATCAAAGAATTCCCATTCTAAACTACAAACACCAAACATAGGCAAATTTCTTAATCAGAGGCGCAATCTTGTTGTGCATCTGGTTGGGGCTGCGGAGAGAACATCATACAAGAACAATTTACAAGACGACAGAAAAGTGTCGTGAACTTTGAGCCTCATTGGGAGTCTTGCACAATGACCCAGCCTCCAAGTGCCTCCCAGTGCCTGCAACTGCTGCCTATCAGCACTGACATCGCTGTACGCTGAGCTTTAAACAGTCAGGCGTACAAGCAGCGCACTAACAAGACTTGATCCTGCTGCTCCTGTTAAATGTTTCAACGACTGAGTCAAGAACTAAACGGTGCTCCATGTCTGAAGTTAGCTGTGGAGGTTGAAGCTGCTGTTGGAGCGGGTGGGAGTGGACTTACACTACTGGCACAATTTCCAAGCAGCAGGCAATCTCTGAGACAACCAGTCTTCCCGTTTTTTTTGTTACTTTTGTTGCTTTTATTGCTGTTGTTGTCTTCATTGCTGAGCATTTTGTCAGCGGCATGTAAAGATTTAAATAGACATGCAAGGCATACCAAGAGCTGGAACAAAAAGGCAGCCAGAACGTTAGAATTTTCGTGGGCGTACAAAAAGAACAACAAGAAAAATATCAGAAGACTGACGACCACGACTATGACAATGAACCATTTGCAGCTGGCATAAGATGCACACTTTCGATAAAATTTGGGAAATTTATGCAAACGGAAAACTGACATTGCTTTACTTTGGTGCAGATTTGCTCAGGTTAGCGGGAGCTATGTCGCTAGGGCCTGCTCCGGCAGACAAACGGTAAAAAGGGTACAACATCATTTAAAGCACGAGTTGTATGTCGATTGGTATTATTTGTAGCCGATAAACACGAATATAGGTCCATGGGGCATATTTACGTTTTAGCCATTGTCATAAATAAAATGCCAGGCCTCAAATGTATGGTAGCTCATCGAACACGTATGTGGGTTAAGGGCATAAGACTTGACTAGTCGATGCCATCTAGTTGCACATGCTATAGACAGACATACATAAGTCAATTGACTTGACTATGTAAATCGGCATAATCAACTTTTCAATTTCACATGCAATCTGCCGACTTTTCACAGGCATGGAACGTTTTCATTTGTTGGTGCATTCTATGGTTAGTAGTGGGCAGGGGCATTGGGTGGGGAGCTTAGTCCAATAGCCATAGCAACTATGGCTCATAACTCTCTGGCTCTTTGGTCTATGTTGGTAACTTGCTGTTGTTGGCTTGTTGTCGTTGTTGTATGTTGTATGTTGTGTATGTGCTTGTGATTTATGTTCATACAATATCTTGGCCATATCACGTTACTCCTACAAGTTGCCGCAATGTATCTTCGCTTATGACTGACATCCTTTTCGCTTTTCCTTTGGTATGCTTGAGTGCTTGGCTGGCTGGTGCATTGTCTGTGCGCAGTTTTTGGGCCCAAATGCGGTCAATTGGCCAGCACACATGTGCGCCCATCCATCGTTTCCAGTGTCTTCGGCCAGCATAAAGTATTACTAGCCTGGCCAACTCATTGGCTTATTGGCATTTTATGCATGCATTGTTCTATGCACTGTGCGGCAGATTTTGGTTGTTATTTGTTCATTATTGCTGAAACCTAACTTGCTTTTAAATGAGTTATTGAACAAATGAATGTGTGCCTGTTTACCTACATACAACTAGGTTCGTTTCTGCTTCTTCTTCTCTGCTGCCCGCGGACCACCTTAAGGCTGCGGTTGCGGCTGCTGTGCCACTTTGCAGTACTACTGAGCTCGACCAGCGACTGGCATATTTTTAGAACAACAAGAGATATTTTTTATACCCATGTAAAAAATGTTTTATTGCTAGTAATTCTTATTAAAGTTTATTTCAAAATGGTGAGGCACACAAAAGTAAGCTATATTTTTATGTCCTTTTCTTCTAAGCATCGGTTTCTTAAAAACTGTGTTAGAAGTATACTTAAAATCTAAACAGAGGTTGTAAATTGGTATTTAACACAGATGCGATTTTAGCTGGGTAACTAACAAATTGTTTAATTGTCTCTTGTCTGTCTGTGTGTCTGTTTGGTCCCTATTCACGCCCAAGCCGCTGAACCAATGGTTTTGCATTTTTGTGTAGAGGTAGATAGGAGCTTGGAATGAAAATCTAATCTCAGCCTCAGTAGAAAAGGAACATGAAGAGGAAAAAGAAGAAAAAGAAGAAGAGGAAAACAAAGTAGAAAAGGAACATGACGTGGAAGAAGAAGAAGTCGAAGTAGATGAAGAGGAAGAGGAAAAGGGAGGGACGAAAAAGAAGAAGAGAAAGAGGAAGAAGAAAAGAAAGAGAAAGAGGAAGGGGAAGAGGAAGAGAAAGAGGAACAAGCAGAAGAAGAATAAGGGGAACGGGGAAAAAAATATGCTCTACCTCGTGAGGAGCACGGGAGTTGGCGAGCGAAGCGAGCAAGGGGCAAAATGAAAATGTGACCGATACTACGACAAACGGATTAGTGAAACATAATTCGGATCGATGCACTTTACAGCTCATGGAATGAAACAAAAAGAGTTTCATTTCGGTGGAGAATAATCGTTAAACTACAAAAAATTATTGAAAATCTCAAAGCCTAATATTATTTTTTTGCCCAAAACTGTGAACAGAGTCTGGCAACGCCTACTACTGGCAAGCCGCTCAATAGTCACAATCGGTACCAATATCGGCAGCTTGCCTTAAGAGTACTGTCAGAAGAGGAGAAGCGAAGAGAAAGACGAGAAGGAGTAAAAGTATAGGATGATATTGGAAAGAGAAACGGGATAGGGAAACGGAAGAAGAATATGATCCACCCCGAGTGGGGCACGGGTGTTGGCGAGCGGAGCAAGCAGTGGCGGAGCCCCTCAGTAAAGATTGTTCATTTTTGCTGCCTTGATTAAAGCGAAGACCTTGGTTTGGTGAACTAGTCGTATAATGGGTTCAAACCATCACTGAATGCCTTTCTAAGTGATAACTTGATATATATTTAACTGATGAATATTCATTTTAGAGATCCAAACTATGTAAATATCGTAGTTAGAAATACTTTTACAATTGTACAAAAAAAATCATGCATATTATTTTTTCAATAAAACTATTGCCAAACATTGGCACACACTCACATAACTGAAAATAAACCATATTGAATACAGTTAGACTGTTTGGTATTTTCAGTATTTTTTCCAGTGAATCAACCACATAACTCTATAATATGTAACTTTAGCTTCGTTTATTATTATGCATTTGTCTTTTAGAATGGTATTTTTTTTTGCGTATATTATAATTCAATTAGCAGGCTCTGTACCCTTTATGTTTAGCAAAGTTAAGTCACTTATTTGGGTCTTCTGCAGTACTTTCCAGCCACAAAGAACTGCCGAAGCTGTTAGTTTGTTTTTCTAAACCGTTAACGTGAAACTGATGTGAGAATTTTGCAATTGTTGCGACAACACTTAACGAAAGGGGCACATCAAAAAACAATTTACCATTCATAATGTCATTACTCATTGGCCCAAAAGACGCCAAGACAAGCGACGACCATGAACATGAGTTCAATAACACACATAGACCGGGCCTTACCTTGGCTTGGTCTAAGATTGCGCCAAGATTACTTTGTGCTAAATGCTCAATGCCTTTGCCATAATTTTGCCGTAAGTGCAATTTCCAATAGAGCATTCGCTAAATTGCCTTGACATGTGCAAGGCTATCAGGATGCGGCACGAATGACATATAGGAAAGTTGCAGAGAAAGTTGTCGTCATGTGACTTTTGGGTCATCGGCTTTTAGTTTTTATTAGAAATAACGTACATTTTAATACAAGGTTCCATAAAAATCGGCATACTTAAAAGTGTTCCATTAGCCAAACATGGATTAGTCATTAAAACGATATAATATCTCAACGGAAACAATAAACGCTTAAAACTATGCTCACGAGCACCAATTAACACGTGCTATAATCACAAAATCTGAGGTTATTTCAACGAACAGCTCTAGAGTAGCTGCACCAGATCAAAGATACTTTTATCTTTCATTCATGAATACAACTTAAGCATAAACTTTACAAGCCATTCTCCAAATACCGTTAGAATTAATGCCCAAACAAATGCACATGCATACCGTGCGAATCATGATATGGCCAACATGCCCACAGATACTTTTCATCATCATCACATTGACTTATGTTAAGATACATGCATAATTCACTAGGCCCTTTGGACTCTGATTGTTAATCATGTGAACTGCAGTCAACTTGGTGACTTGGTGACGAAGACGGCTTTCTAACTTTCAATTAAAACTTTCAATTTTCACATTTAAAAAAAACACAGCCTACTGACTAGTTCTTAGTTCTGTCAACAACCAGTTTCGATTTGTCACTCAAGAACCGGTCAACTGGTAATTCACTGACCTTCAGGGTAATTGTAGGCCTAATAAGCCGCTTTCGTGGAGCTTACTCATTACACTTGTTTACAATTTGACTTACCTCTAATGACAATCTGCTGTGTTGTCGCACTCTCAATGAAAGTAATGCCAAGTTGACTTCAAGTTCTTTGTTTATTTGCTTAATTTTACTTCATATATCATGATTTGTGCCTCTTGGTAGCAACTTCTTTTAAGCTTCTTCAGTTTGAATGGCAAACTGGCACTTGTTTAGCTGCAAGACTTTTACATAACTTGGCCAACGTCTCATAATCCACAACACATTTACCACCCACCCATTCCACGTCAAGTTCAGCAAACTACATTTTTAGAACACGTTTTATGCGATTTTTAATACTCTATAAATGTGCGCCTTACAGATTTGCTGAAACTTTTGTTGCCGCATAAAAAGCTAAAAGTCATTTTAAGTATCCTAAGGGGTACTATTTCAATTAGTAGTTTCAACATTGACTCTGGTAACACTTTTAGTGTTTTCTAATGCTGCAGCAGCGTGTAATAACAGCATTTACTGCCCCTTATCCTTAAGTCAAATCGTATAAGAGCTATTGAAAGAAGAGCTTTAAAAGTCTCATGAAACTATTTTGAAGTCAGTATTTTACGTGATCTTTGGTACTTTAACGAATATCACTCACGGATTAACATGCTAATACTGCAGTTATATAGGTGCATATAAGTAAAAAGTAGTTCAGTATATGTTTGTCCTTGTTAGTCCTAACTTTTAGTATAGTTGCTCCCTTCCAATATAACACAAAAGAAGTAAGCCACTTCAAGATCAAGCAATCACATTAACCCCCTTGAAATTTTATATATTACATATAGTACTATTTATACTATTTATAATACAGATGAAGTATGTCACTTATTTACGATCATACACATCATGTAGACTTTCTACAAATTCCCAAATATCACAATCCCGATCAGGAACCAGACCAACAGGTGCCCCTCAAACATTATCAATCGAAAATATAGAATTTGTTGGCTTGACTACATGATCCTAGCATAGCTGTAGAGAAAGGGTATACAGCTTACGATGCCTTAAATTAGCCTACTTCTATCTTTTCACAGTGTACCGGTGGATTTTTTTGTTCACAGGAAAACTTCGACAGCACAAAATATGCACACAAGTGCCGTTAAACGCCCACAGGCCGCCAGGTTGCGACCACGGTCCCCGGCAACACAATAAATAATATGTAACAAAGTCGAGCTTGTCCCAGACGCTGCCTCAGCTGCTGCCACAAAGCCACAGCCGCTGCCACCGCCGTGAATTATGAAGCGTGAATTGGTGGCAGCCATGACTAGGCGGCCAACTTCTGGCGCGTGCGCAACATCCAAACGCGGTGAGTTCAATTCAGAGTCTCATTTTTGCACAACTAATTTCCGTTTTGGCCCAGAGCGCAGCATTTTAGACTAATATGGGTCACATTGTCCGCGTGAAGTATGGCCATTTGTCTTGAGCATTGAGCACAGAAGTGCTGCAAGCAGATCCAAGCAGTAGATTTATGCTAAGCTCAGGTAAAATAAAATACCTAACAAAGGTAAGCCGATAAGTTGAACTTGAACACTTTCCCAGTGCAGTGCACAATAATAGTTGAACGAAAGTGAAGCTTCGAGGATGTGGGATTTAATTTTACATGGAAATGCGATCGATGCAAAGCAAAAACAAACCCAAACAAGGGCATAAATCATTTTTTATTGTAATTGTTACCACAAAAAGAGTGTGGGCAAAGTCTGAGACACTCACTCTGAGCCATATAAGAAACTGTAGCATTCCATGAAGCTCGTAAAATACTTTTAAAGAGTGTCTGAGCCTACTCTAACAAGGTATTGAATTCCTTGGAACAAAGCCAATAAAAAGAACGCACTAATAAACGCAGCTGAGAACAAAGTCAAGCCATAAACTAGCTATTTCAAGTAGCGACACTTCCGTTGTTAACCACATGCAACTTATGCAATTAATCTGGCTAACTTGTAAAAACAAAAAATGTTTATAATTAGTCTCCGCCTATCCTTGTTGTCATAAAAAACCCAACTGTGCCTACATGAAATTCACTTGGTTAAAGACAAGCCGAGATCTAAAATGCCAAAAGCGTAACAAGCTGAAATCGGTTTCCTGACAGGTGTGTGCAATTAGTGCGGGAACCAAACAGACGTATCGTTATGGATTTTAAATCTAGAATCTGTTAGAAAACGCAGGCTTAAGGCGATTTATTTGGGATGCTCCATGCATGTGGGCTGAAGACCGTTGTTTATTAATTGGAACTGTATGGCTATAAATAGTGTGTACATAGGTATAATAAACCATGCTGTTAACCCAAAAAAAGTGGAGGCGATGTGAAAGTTCATTTAAATAAGAATATTTAGCACAAAAATAGATTCAGAGATACGAAGGTTAAAGAATGTGCAGCTACAGAAATAGATGGCTATAAAGTTGCAGCGATAGATAAATGTAGAGTATGGAGATATAGCGATACGAAGATTTGGAGATGCAGAGATGCAAAGATGCAAAAGTTGCTACGATGCAAAGATACAAAGATACAAAAAAACAAAGAAGCAAAGATACAAAGACACAAAGATGCAAATATACAAAGACACAAAAATACGAAGATACAAAGAGAGAAATATAAGATATGAAGATATAGATATGAAAATATGAAGATATGAAGATTTGAAGATGTGAAGATATGAAGATATGAAGATATGAAGATATGAAGATATGAAGATATGAAGATATGAAGATATGAAGATATGAAGACATGCAGATATGAACGTATGAAGATATGAAGATAAATAAACTAGCTATTTCAAGTAGCGACACTTCCGTTGTTAACCACATGCAACTTATGCAATTAATCTGGCTAACTTGTAAAAACAAAAAATGTTTATAATTAGTCTCCGCCTATCCTTGTTGTCATAAAAAACCCAACTGTGCCTACATGAAATTCACTTGGTTAAAGACAAGCCGAGATCTAAAATGCCAAAAGCGTAACAAGCTGAAATCGGTTTCCCGACAGGTGTGTGCAATTAGTGCGGGAACCAAACAGACGTATCGTTATGGATTTTAAATCTAGAATCTGTTAGAGAACGCAGGCTTAAGGCAATTTATTTGGGATGCTCCATGCATGTGGGCTGAAGACCGTTGTTTATTAATTGGAACTGTATGGCTATAAATAGTGTGTAAATAGGTATAATAAACCATGCTGTAAACCTAAAAAACTGGAGGCGATGTGAAAGTTCATTTAAATAAGAATATTTAGCACAAAAATAGATTCAGAGACACGAAGGTAAAAGAATGTGAAGCTACGGAAATAGATACATATAAAGATGCAGCGATAGATAAATGTAGAGTATGGAGATATGGCGATACCAAGATTTGGAGATGCAGAGATACAGAGATGCAAAGATGCAAAAGTTGCTACGATGCAAAGATACAAATATACAAAGAAACAAAGACACAAAAATACAAAGAGACAAATATGAGATATGAAGATATGATGATATGAAGATATGAAGATATGAAGATATGAAGATATGAAGATATGAAGATATGAAGATATGAAGATATGAAGATATGAAGATATGAAGATATGAAGATATGAAGATATGAAGATATGAAGATATGAAGATATGAAGATATGAAGATATGAAGATATGAAGATATGAAGATATGAAGATATGAAGATATGAAGATATGAAGATATGAAGATATGAAGATATGAAGATATGAAGATATGAAGATATGAAGATATGAAGATATGAAGATATGAAGATATGAAGATATGAAGATATGAAGATATGAAGATATGAAGATATGAAGATATGAAGATATGAAGATATGAAGATATGAAGATATGAAGATATGAAGATATGAAGATATGAAGATATGAAGATATGAAGATATGAAGATATGAAGATATGAAGATATGAAGATATGAAGATATGAAGATATGAAGATATGAAGATATGAAGATATGAAGATATTAAGATATGAAGATATGAAGATATGAAGATATGAAGATATGAAGATATGAAGATATGAAGATATGAAGATATGAAGATATGAAGATATGAAGATATGAAGATATGAAGATTTGAAGATATGAATATATGAAGATATGAAGATATAAAGATATGAAGATATGAAGATATGAAGATATGAAGATATGAAGATATGAAGATATGAAGATATGAAGATATGAAATATGAAGATATGAAGATATGAAGATATGAAGATATGAAGATATGAAGATATGAAGATATGAAGATATGAAGATATGAAGATATGAAGATATGAAGATATGAAGATATGAAGATATGAAGATATGAAGATATGAAGATATGAAGATATGAAGATATGAAGATATGAAGATATGAAGATATGAAGATATGAAGATATGAAGATATGAAGATATGAAGATATGAAGATATGAAGATTTGAAGATATGAATATATGAAGATATGAAGATATGAAGATATGAAGATATGAAGATATGAAGATATGAAGATATGAAGATATGAAGATATGAAGATATGAAGATATGAAGATATGAAGATATGAAGATATGAAGATATGAAGATATGAAGATTTGAAGATATGAATATATGAAGATATGAAGATATGAAGATATGAAGATATGAAGATATGAAGATATGAAGATATGAAGATATTAAGATATTAAGATATGAAGATATGAAGATATGAAGATATGAAGATATGAAGATATGAAGATATGAAGATATGATATGAAGATATGAAGATATGAAGATATGAAGATATGAAGATATGAAGATATGAAGATATGAAGATATGAAGATATGAAGATATGAAGATATGAAGATATGAAGATATGAAGATATGAAGATATGAAGATATGAAGATTTGAAGATATGAATATATGAAGATATGAAGATATAAAGAAATAAAGATATGAAAATACGAAGATATAAAGAAACACAGACGCAAAGCTGTTTCGCGGCCCAAAGCGAATCAGACACTAATTTACGTCAATTTGTTAACTCTTACTTGCGTTTTTGTTAAAAACAAATATCGGAAACAGTTGAAAATCGGAATTAGAGTCAGATACTGCCATATAATTAAACTTAGCTTAACTGGCTAAGATAATAACGATACTATCTAACAGTCAGGCAGTCGTAAGGGCGGTTACAGGAACCAGAATAAACTGCAAGCTGGTTCGTGAAACCCTATTGAAGCTAGACTTTCTGGGACAACGTAACTCACCCTCACTTAGATGGGTCACCTGAGCAACATGGGCATCACCAGCTCCGGCACCTGTAGGTTCTGTGAACTTGAAAAGGAATCCTCCCAGCCTTGGTGAAACGTAGACCGATATGACCCGGTTGGGACCATCCCGTATAATTGAGTTTATAGCAAAGATAGGACTGACAAGGTAGCTGTAAGCTCAGCAGGGTGCACAATATATCTTGCAGGTCGCAGTGCGTTATTCCCCAATAACATTATTACTATTATAACTGGCCATAACAACCCAAACGGTGATACCAGGTGTTCCTGGCCAGCCATTTCCTGACCTTCCTTCAACAGCCGTTTTAAAGACATTTCTCGCAAGACCTTCTTTAGCTTCATGGTAAAGCTTGTAAAGTTCGTTGTAATCATTGCCAACGCGTAAAGGCTCAAAAAACTTTCCGCTCAAACACTTTAAGGGTATCTGTATCAGACTGCATCCTGAAGCCATAAGCGGCAAATTATGATGAGGATGAGCGCCTTCTAGAGTGTTAGTTTCGTCTGGCGAAAGAAATATGGATTTATAGTTGAGTTAAAGAAGAGTATATACCCTTCGGTGCGCACTTAGTGCAATTGTCTAAATCCAAAGGTTATATATACATATATATAAGAAAGTCTACAATCCATACATGCAATGCGGCTTGATATGATTTTACTCAAGCTCCAATGGAAGCCATTTTGTTGTCGTTATACGCAGCTCAAATGGTTAGACGTAACTTAAAATTTTATTTTTTTTTATTAATGCAATTACGGAACGTTAAAAAATAAAACGCGATGCGCTTAAATGCAACGTGACCAGATCAAATATTGCATCAGAGCATTTTGGCAGGCTCTCGACGAGCATCAAAGAAAGCGCTCAAAACACCGACCAAATCACTGAGGGATTAGCCATGGCTGGGTTGGACTGGGAACGCCCAGCAGCCTAGCTGATATACCAACATGTTTGATCTTATTCGCTGTATTTAACTATCATAAATATTGCAATAGGTAAGAACTCTCAAGTCAACATGAAAATCATTTCAGATTACCATTAGGCAAGGCAACTAGAGCACAAAGGCGCTTTTATCCTGGTAAACTGGAGAAAACATTAATATCAAATGCAATCTGCTAATCAACGCATCTGATGGCTGATGCACTTTTGCTGTCAGCTGGCAAGATGACCCATTTATTGGTAATAAACCGTATACGTGGGCGGGCCACTCTAAAGCTGAAGCGTTGCGGAAATTGTAAACCACGTATAGGATAATACTGCTTGCACGTCATATGGAAATTTTGCTTTCTCTGTCAGTTTGGATTTTAACGATATGCTGTCCAAGCCCAAAAAAAGTGTATATCGATGCTGATACATTGTTGGCCAGGCAACCAAAAAGGCTGGCACGATCACAAAGAAGGCAACAAACGTGGCAAAAAACAGTCATGGAAATTCAAATGCCAATGTCCCTGCCAAATGCCAATACAAATGGAAACACAGCAAACCGTGGACACATAGACGACACTGGGCGATCTCACCCAAATACGCGACAGCTCAATCAGTTGGCCATGTTTAGTTCCTACCGCTGCGGCAGCTGCCGGCTTAGAGGCTTAAATAGTATTGGCAGTACGTGTAGAACATCTTCTTGGCCATTTTGATTTATGTGCGCCGCCTTTGCTGGACTTCTTCCTTGTTGCATTTTCATGTTGGAATTTATGAATAAACATATTTAACATTAAAGCTGCCGAAATTTTCGTCGACCTTTGAACAATAGTTGCAAGCCGTTTTGCTCCAGCTAGTTTCGCTCCATTGTATTGTATGATAGCTACGTGAGGTTCAGCTTGAGAACTTTTCTCACAAGGAAATGAAATAAAGTAAGAATCCTATGTACGCTGTAAGTTGTCACTCGCCGATTAGTCCGACTCTTCGACTATCTGACTCTTTGGCAAATGGCTAACAAAGTAAATTCATTTGGCTCAGTACGTAATCGCATTCAGCCATGAAGTGCTCTGCGAATCGATAACATGGCTTTCATTTCAGCCGCCTTCAAGCGAAGCACAGAAACGTTCTGAGGCTCAAAGCCGTGCAATATTTGTAAAATACTTTCTGTGACAGCTTATGTGAAAGCGGCCGAGGTATTACTTATATAAAAACACCACAAAAACGACTGAAAAGAAAATGAATTTATTGATAAAAGTGTTTTGCAGGCCGTGTGGTTGTATACTTTGCTGCTGTGCTGCTTGTGGCTTTGATTAGTTAAGGTTTTCGCATTGACCCAAAGAACCAAATTCGAATCGACAGACAGTGTGACTTTCCTGGCACTTTCAATATAAGCCAGTAATAAAACAGCAATTAAAGTGCAGTTTTCTTAATAGCCGCCGTACAATACTTGCTAACTGCTCAAAGTCAGTCAGTTAGTCAGTCAAGAAACGGTTAATTTTATGAAGAGTTCGTGTCTGCACGTTGAGACGTCGCTTTTGTCTATAACAAATGGCCCTTGGTCGACATCCTCCTTGCAAGCTGAGACTAATCGCCTGCTCCAAGCTGCCTAAATACTCTCTCACACCTAGGCAAGGCGGCGGCCACTCGTAAAACCGTAAGTTGCCAGCATCAACTCACTCCACTCAATTAGGATGTTTGAAAATGATTCATTTTTAATCTGGAGTCGAGTATCTGCAGTCATGAGCCAGGTCTGGTCGGATTTACCGTTGTGCTGCCATGCGGCGGCATTCCTTGCGGCAACTTGTATATTTGTTGTGTCTAGAATTTCGCATGGCCATTATTGATTCGGATCTGCCAGTTCGTAAATGTCTTAATTTAGTTCGCCATTGAACTTTTTAGACATGGCCACGTTTACGGTTTTGACACTTTGACATCCAATTGTAAATAATTGCCATACAAATTTATGACATTTTAAACTGACGCGCCTGAGCGATAAGTGAACTAAGCTTTTGTTAAGCATAATTAGTCAAAGAAAGTGAGAGTAACTAGAGCTAGGTTGTCATTACTCATTAAGATTCCCGCATATGTAAGTTTCAATTTAAATACTTATTAGTTTCGTCAGCAAACACAACAACCCACTAACCCATTGACTACTGAAGCCCGCATAGAGGGGCCTTATAATGAGTCCAGACTCGCGCTTGTCTAAACCATTATCTCATAAGTCTAAAAGTGAAATCGAAAAAGCTTAAAGACCATTACTAAGGTTTTTGACTATTTTAGAGTTCTGATTCGTTTGTGTTTTTTCAAATACTATACAGTTTCCAAGTCTTGAAGTAATTTTTAGTGGTTATGTTTTATTTGGTCTTTGATTTTTTTAAACTTCAGTAAGTTACCAAAATTGAAGGTTTGAATTGAAGCAGGCAAATGCTATACAGCTGCATATGAGGTATGTATTCTAGAGTTTCCGTAACTCTTGCAACTTTTCTTATACTTTACTCTGAGTTAATACTCTTGGGAATAGCGTGTTCGTCCAGGGGCTAGTTAGCTCTTCTGTTTTTAGTGCCTCATTTGGAGTAGAGCGAAAAGACCCGACGATGCAGATTAGTGAAGATCCTTTGCATTTTCCGTGATTGGCGGATGCATTTGATCCCCACCGCTTATGATGTCTTTTGCAACCATTGCTCTGCATGGAGTGTCCATGTCAGTTTGCTGTTCAGTAGACCCCCGAGGTCTTTAAGGGGCGTTCAGCTTTCAAAGTGCTTAATGAAGGAAGCAGGCTTCGCCTTGGGGCGTGCTTCCAAGGGAATCGTTTGTAATGGTTATTGATTGCCAATTGACACTAGGAAATGTACCCCAAGTTGGGCTGTTGCTCCCTTGCGCCTTATTATACTTATACTTTACTGCCTAATTTAAGCATGTTTAATAGATTATTTATTGCGAATTAGAGTAGCAACTTGTTCGATGGACTAAGTCAAGTAATTAATTTACTCATTAGGCCATTTATGGTGTTGCCACAGTCTTCATAACGTTCTGGGAAAAAGTGCGGTCTCACAAATACAAAAAAAACTTGTTGCAGCGTCTTGACCCAGAATGTGATTCCAAATCCCAGGGGATAGGCGCTGCTATTACAGTATGTTACATTTTCCACGTTTTAGGGTTTACTTGGTTATTTAACACACTCTTAAACGGTAAACTATTAATACAACAAGCTTCATAACTCAATTAATATAACTGCAACGACAAGTCTGCTTAGTTAGCAGTGACTACTGACTTTTCGAGCTGCACAACTATTGGATTTTGGTCCAGTTTGCCAATTTTGTTGGCGCATCTTCTTGTCATGTCCATATTTTCACAATCCATTAAGTAGCTATATGTGTTAATTACATGACAACTTTGTCCACAACTGGGGTCCGGCCATGTGTGCAGCTCACGCTGTGCTCCTCTCCATATGCGGCTGGATTTTGATGCCACAGCACTTGACTTTTTGCACTCTTAACTCTCTCACCATTTAGGCACAATCACGACTTTGTGGCCAAAAAATATTGAACGTTAAAAGGCAATTAATGCAGCTGGAGCGTGTGGCGTGTAGCGCATGCAACAATGTATATAGCTATATGTACATATATGTGTGGCAGGTGCCTACAAACTAGGTGGGTGTTTGTGCGACTTGCGTCTCAGTTTGACCCAGTGAAGAGCAGACCCCGTTCGAGGCAAGTGTGGCAAGGCTTAGCTGTGGCAACGCTGCTTTTTTTTTTTTTAACTAGCACAAAGTTCGTTGATGAAGTTTAGAAATTTTGTAGAGCCACGTTTGAGTGTTGATTAATTTGTAATTTATATGTTGAAATGTGAGTATGATAGGCGTAGCTAAAGAGTTACAGGTAGCCATTACTATCAGCAACCTCTTAAACCGAACATTAATTTAAATTGGCCGCATTCATGTGCTTGGAACAGAGTTTCCCAAACTGTAGTCAGCGTAGCAAATCGGACAATGTTGTTCTGAGTGTGCGCTATGGTATATTTCGGAATCTTGTTGCGCCACTTGACACTTGTCAATCCTTTTGTGATGGACACTGTTAACAAAGTTTACAGTTTTGAAAATTATATGTAATTACAAGAAGAATTGAAAAGGTCAGAAAATGAAAAAGCGTCCTAATTCACTGTGCTGTGAATAAAACTGTATTTCCACGGTAATGCGTAATGAAATCTTATTTCTTCTCAAAAACAATTCTCAAATCAACCGGATTCAAAGTTTCTTATCACTACGAAAGGCAGTTCATGCTGTGACGTAAAATACTGACGAAGTGCTGTAGCTCACTAGTTATCAATTACAAGTAGCTTTTGACTAGAGCGCCTGATCCGGCCGTGCTGTATATCGTGGTAAAGGTATTAAAGCGTAGATTAACCTTTTTATAGACTGATATTGGTTTGAAAGATATAGGTTCTTAAATAAATAAGCAAGGATAAAGTAATTTTTCATTTTGGTGGACAAAAATTCATTAAACTACAAAAAACGACACAAAATCTTTGCACAAAACTGTGCCCAAGGTCTTTCAACGCCTACTAATGAATACCATTGCTCTTGGAATGAGGATGAGGAAGAGAAAAAGGAATAAAAGTATGCGTAACGGAAAAGAAAGTGAAAGAATGAGGAAGGGGAACAGGAATATAATCTGAAAAAAGAAAGTGCATGTCTGAGGAAGGCGAATAGAAAGAGGAATATGAACTAAGTGAGGAAGGAGTACAGGAATATAATCTGAAAAAAGGAAGTGGAAGTGCGAGGAGAAGAAGTGCAATATGATCTGATAAAGGTAACAGGAGGATAAATATGAACTACCTCAAGAAGCGAGCAGGGGGCGTAGCCTCCTAGTATGATATAATTGTGAGCAATTCTTATGATTTCAATTGCATTTAATTAATTTTTTAATGCTTTGAATTGGGTTGCAATTCTCAAGCTTTTATTAGGATCCTAAAACATTGTGTGTAACACTGACCCGTATGCCGTCACGAAATTATTTATTATTGCGCTCGAATGGCTTGTGGGTGCTGTGTTAGCAGTGTCCATAGGAGAGCATGCTTTTGTAAGGTTGTTGGTGTTGTTGTCCGGCACATTGCCAGATTATTAATTTCACATCCTACGTGACAGGCACAACTTTAATCCAACATCTTGAATTGTTTTCTTTTAAATTATTGGGCTATCATCAAAAGGATTTGGTGATATTAAATTGTAAGCATACATATGGTTTTTTAGAATCCCAAACGAAAGCCATGTAACTATGTGCCAAAAAATTTCGAGCTGTAAAAAGAAGAAGCTGTAAGCAGTTCTTGTTTGAATATTTTGGTTACCACCAACGAATAAAAATTCAAAGAAAGGTTGGGAAACACTGGCTTAGACAATAGCACGTGACTTGACGCCTGCGCCTTGTCTTATAAATAGACAGTTTATTCAAATTTTATTGTTATTTTAACACATAAAATGCGTTTAGACGTCGATGGCTTTGTTTTGTATGGAATATCTTATGGCTCTTTTATTTGACACCTTTTGGTTCTGGGAAAACAAAAGAGTGATATGTTAAGAAGTGAAAGGATTTGACTGACAGCTGGCTCCCACGCAGAGCTGCAGTAGCTGCTGCAGCTGTTGACAGTTGCCGAATGTGTCAATTAGACAAAAGCATAACTCTCCCGATGCTATCTATCCGTGCAGCTTTCGCTTAATGACAGTCAAAATGAAAGTGTCATATCATGGGGCCACCCAAACAACCTTGAAATGAAAACAAGCCGACTAGCTATAAAAAAAAAGCTGGTACGCACATTACTGAAAAGCGCTTAAAGTGCGTAGACACACATTTAGAACAAGCAAAGAGAAATTTCTCAAATAAATCTAACAAAACGCTAAGCAATTTTACGCTTTAAGCTACTTGTGTTTGTTTTTATTGTTGTTTAGCAGCAGCGCTTAATAGTAGAATAGCGCAGAAATTTGCGATGAATTGAATGATTGAGATTTGAGCCATTTGCATGCAGACAAAGCGCTATTTAAACTAATGCCAACAATTAACACAAATGAAAAGTAAAAGGTGTTCAGTCGAAGACTTCTTCTAATGATTTTCGCGCTAATCATATAGCGATGATTGAACCCATGCTAATGATGCTAGCGCTCTCCTTTCGCTTTCGTGGCACTACAAATCGAATTATATTGAAATTAGCGAAATCGTTTAGACGATTTCGAAAGTTTCATTGATAAATGTTGCCAAAAAATTGTCACTTAGTTAGTAATTCTATTCAATGCCAAGTCATTGCGCTGAAACGCAACAGCTCAAACTCGTGTGACCCTAATGATTGCGATTTTAGCTAGTCCGTGAAATTGCAGACATAAAAACCAAACAAGCAAACAAAACCAACTTGAAAGTAAAAACAAGCTGAACTCGTGTACAGCATGTTGCCGCTTGCCGCTTGCCACTTGCCACATCAAACAACTGCAGCAGTTGACCGTTGACAGGACTCAACTCAAAAAGCATTTATTTTCATTTTCATTGCCAACCCTCGGGTGGCCATTTGGAGCTTGGAACTTGGTCCATAGAGCCGGGTAGAGCACAGCATGTGTGCGAATTTTAAATTGGTCAACGAGTTATACAAACAGCGGGGAAATTTATTTATTTGTTAAGCCGCTGCCAAAGCAAACCATAACCGTGGAATATAAATAATAAAAAAGTAGCTATGTTTAAGAGCGTCTCGCTACACATTTATTTATTTATGCAAACTCACACACGTGCAGCCCTGGCCAGGCGCCAGCGCTTGACTAGCTGCGACTAACATGGCCAAGGAGGAGCAGCTTCGTGCCGCCGGCGCAATGCAAGCCGCAGTTGACCTACTTGGTGCCAGGCCAAGTACAAAACAAAAGACTTAGACAACAAACTTGCATACACACGTTGCAGTTGTAAGTACGATATATTGTAACAGTGGTAAGTGCTTGTTGCTAACTGAAGTTGGCCAAGCAAAAACTGACAGGCCGTGTTTAAACACTTAATTAAGCGCGCTCATTTTGTGTTACAGTACCTACAAAAAGTGTCTGCCTGCCTCCCTTTTGAGGTGTTTATTAAGTGTGCCCAACTTTCAAGTGCATGCACTTGGCCGCTGCCCATAAAATAGACACTATAGCGCTTAACACTTAGTGAAATCTGACTTTTACTTTTGCCGTTTATATGATGTTGCCTGACAATTTTGTCAGCTGTCGCAAAGCGTTCTTTTGAATTGAAATGTTTCCCAGCCACAAATGAAGCAACGTGGGCTATGGGTAGCTGCATTTGATAGATTTCCCAAGTCTCTACTACCTAGTACTTCCGCGCACTGTAATAACTCATGCAATGGTTTATGACAATCGCTCAAACTGAACAATTTCGAAATCTTTGTGCGCCAAGAATAAGCATCTGCAGTGAATCACAGTACCAAAAATCATCAGCCATCGCACTCTGGGCCACAAATCCAAATAAATAGCTTTAAAATGAATATTTCATATTTCGAAGTTTTATTTTGTAACTAGCTAAAGCCGAGGGCTACGCTGCGCATTGGTGAAGCCGTCAGTAAGTTCATTGTATACATTGAATCAGGTACAATGTAATCACAAATAAACAAATTTCGTCTTCTATTCATTAATTTTATCATTCAAAGGAAATAAATTTCCATGATTCTCTACCTAGAATATAGTAGATAATTTTTTTTTCTTACACTCTTTTGCTTGCCAAGCCACTCTCGAGGTAGATCGAATTCTTCTTACCGTTCCCATTACCCTTTCCGTTCCCCTTCCCGTTCCTCTGCCTTCTCTTTCCCTCTCTTCCTCAAACTAAGTCCAGTTGTGGATATTGATGCCGATATCTTTCTCAACCTCTTCCTCATCGTTATCCCAATCCTCATCGTCATCCTCTTTCTCATCCTCATAATCTGCTTCTTCCTCTACCTGTACGTCTACCTATAAGTAGGCGTTACCAGATTTAGTGCACATTTTTTAGAAAAAATATTAGTAGTTGAAATATACTCCATCAATAACAATCTTGATTCTTTAACGAGGATGTTAAAAAAATTTTACGCCAATCAGCCGAGCCGTTTCCGAGTTAAATGGATCTAGACATACATACCTACATTCAATTTTTTATATAGAGATTAATTTCGAAAAAGCGCCTTTGTACTACAGCTGCAAAACTATCGTTAGTGGCGCCATTCGATATTTTCGATAGTTTCATGGCTTTTTGTCTTGCTGCTGTCTTAACCCTAGCCGCATAGAGCTTACGCAGCCGGTGTCTCCCCTTGAAGTTTTTTCTATGTAAATCTTCAAAAAGAAGTGTCCGGATGTTATCAAGAAATGTTGAACAGATTGTCTTCAATGCAATCAGTTTAAGCTGACTAAATGGTCAAAGAAGCTTCAGTCGCATTTGTTCCAATCGATCGATCAAGCATCAACGTGAACCTCTAAATGAGCTGCCAATTGGGAAGCGTGGCGTGACTTTCCTTACGCGTAGTATTTTTGTCGGCAATCGAAATCAATTGAAAATTTGACTAACTCCTATGCAAATCACTTATTTGAAAGAAAAAAACCTTTGTGCCTCCATGCGAATGAGCTGGTTTTCCAGCTAATTTGATTGAAAATATTAAAAGCACCTTCAAAACGAGTCACAGATAGACTGCAACTTCGGCATTATGTTCATCCTGTGAGTCTATCGCTATCCAATTGTTTGATCATATTTGGGTAAACATTCGATTGATACAATGAAAAGTATAATATAATAACAGATTTGAAGATCTGAAAGGCAGCATGTAAACGCGAACTCTGAAGCAGCTGCGCGAGATCAGCTTGACTATAATCAAGGATTGAAACAAGAGATTCCAAGCTGTTCCCTTGATCCAACGACTCTGTGTTAATGAGCAGCTGTGTTGGACAAAAATGAAATGCAATCCGACGCGTCAGTAAAAGTCAGATAAGCCTCACAAATGCGATTCGGCCTGCTTCTCATATGCTAAAACGAAACCTGGCAGTAATTTGGTCCTCGAAAACGCTCTAGGTCTTGGAGAAAAAAAATTGTACGTATTCCAAGGAATATTTAATCCCTCCCATCTCAATGCGTTGCCAACTACCAGACTTCCGTATTAAATTGACAGAATCACTATTTTTAGTAGCTTTTAACTACCCAATAAAACATGCATTTCACTTGAAGCTGTTCGGTGGTGCAAGATTTTGGATCGCTAAGGCAAAAATAGTTTAAGTTGACTAATAGCAAGTCTTAAACTCAGACATTGTGATACCCTGGCGAGCAGACTGATGTCCCTCCCAGTTGGATGAACGAAGTGGCCCGCTTGGAATTCATGGCAATTCAAAATTGTTGAGCTCTCTTTCTATATTTGCATTGGAAACATAAAATGTAACATTAACAATAGTTCGGAGTAGTTTTCGATACTAGAATGATGTGCAGAACCCCACAATTCTATTGCCTATGTCCACAGAGGCATTAATATGACTTTGTAGAGTTGAAACTTGTTTTTCTGGCTGGTTTGATTCAAAATAAGTGTTTAGTTTCAAAATTAATGGATCCAATCCAAAAAAAAGTAGCTATATCGAATTTTTTCCAAAATTAAATCATTTATAAAGTAGAACATCGAATGGCGCGCCTAGGGGTACAAAAGGACTTGTGTGACGCGTACATGCCGTGACGAAGGTGGCGCTACCATCTGCCACCTTAAGCCAAGTCATGATCCAAGTCTTGCAATAGGCAGATCCAAAATTTTGAGTTTAGCACTTTCTATTAAGCAAAGCATTTAGCGCCTTTTTCTTCTCACATTTCTTGATAGAAAGCGAACAGTTCTATGTTTTTTTTTATCGCTTCAAAAGTCACATACTTTTGACCCATGGTAAACATGCCCCAACCACTGTGCATCGTAAAGAGAGTTATAGCGTGGCTGCTGCTCTGTTGGACTGACCCCAAATCACCCACACGTCTCGCATTATGTTGCTTTTATTTAAGTAAATTGCAAGCATTTTCAGCCGCTGCTCGACTTAAATAATTTGAAAACAAATTTCAGTGTTGTTTAACTGGCCATTATAAAATTGTTAGCAATCCGCATTTAACCCCGAAAAATATTCCCCACAATAGTTACTTAGCCTGTGTTTTTTTTTTTTTTGCTGGCTGCAACAACTTTTGAATGCCACTGCCACCCACAGCACACACATACAAGCCAAGTAAACAGCAATTTTTGAGCCTAGCTTTGGCCGGAGAACACGGGGAAAGGTTCAACAGCAGAGGTCAAGCAAATATGAGAGCTCACGAGCATGTTATTACATTGCGAAATTAGTGCATTTTATATATTATTTTTATGGGTTTTTCTCTACATTTTTCTTTGTTTTTCCTTACTGTTTTTTTTTTTTTTTTTTTTTTTTGGCTGAAACTAATTTGAGAAGCGACTGCGGCTAGGCAAGTCATAGACCTGGTCTCCAATTCACTCAACGCTTCGTGGATCGTGTTGCATCGAAGAAGTTATGTCATTAATTGGCGGCCGTTGTCGTGCTGCTTGTTGTCTATGGCCTGTAATGCAACCATATACACACATGTGTACAGTACTTATATAGCTAAAAATAATGTTTAATGAATTCTTGAAAAATCTTTAAAAAAAAATATCTAGTAGGAATGTTACAGAAGGCAAGCACCGAGTTGAGTTACGTTGCAACAATTTACTTCCATTGACGTCATATAGCAGCGATTGATTCTAATGCTTCCTGATGCAGTTACTTTGTTACCTCAAAATAATGTATACCACTGTTAAGAGAGAGCAGAGAAGTTGAGTTGATAGATATATCTAATCCGAGTCTCCAATCGTTGGGTGTACATTTCTTTGATATGAACCAACTCAGAGATGTAAAAGAAAAAGATAGTCAAGATAAATAAAATAGAAATTACAACTAATTAGCATCAAAGGTGTGTTTTCAAGGATGTACAACGACTCACGTCAAGGGTGTTGCCCAAGATGCACGTTATGAGAATCGAGAAAAGACAAAATATAAAATGAAATAGAAGAAAGCGTATTACTTAAAGAAAGAGGATAATATAATTCATTATAATTAGAACATAGAATTTGGAAGGGTTCACGAGAAGCCAAATTAGATTTACAAGTCTGCAAGTGCAACAGACTGAAATGGCGAGAAGCTCTGCAAGGAGGAGTCAATAAGTCCAAGAATCAGTTTGTGTAGAAATAAAACACAATGGCACATTCTACGATTAAAGAGTGAAAGCACTTTTATAAGACGAAACCTATTGAGATAGGAAAGCAATGATTCTATCATATCCTGATTAAGGCGATATTGGCAACACCTAACGCAGGAGCAATGTAAAAGAATATGGTGGACGAAAGCAGTATAATAAAATTTGGTCGTAGTTTTGTTACCAATTTTGGCAAAATGTTTATCAAATTTAACAAATCACAAAGATCAGAACCAGTTTTAAAACGTTCAAGAATAAAGAAACCTTACGAGTAACTAACACTTTGAGGATTAGGTTGAAGAATTAAGGAAAACCATCCGCATAAAATGGATCATCTTTCATATAACCTGCAATATGGCTTCATTCGAATATTTTGTGTTCACAAACTACAAGGCTTTGACCGAGAGAGTATGACTATCCCCTTTCTCTAGCCTGAATACACAACATCGCTTTATAGAACTCCATCGATCTGTCGTCTTCAGCATGCTGTGTCAATCAAATTCCTTGATATCTTCGTTTACGCAGCCTGAATCTACATCAACAGCAATCAGGGAAGCATTTCTTTTTTTCCTCCACAGTTAACTGCCCCAATAAGTTTTCGATTTTTAGCGATTTCAGTTAACTAGCGCGACCAAGATGTTAAATGCTTCTGCGGTCTCATATGCTGCACTTTTCCATTGATCTTTACCTATTGGTTGTATGGCGATTCCCATGGGGTAGAATGTTGTTTTCCTCTTTAATATCCTCTTAGATCTTAGCGAATCTGCTTCTTTGTGACTGGAGCGGGAGGAGCCTCGGTGCACACGCAGCTGGAGGTTTCTTCGTGCATTGCTTACTCTCGGCTAACCGATAAATGGTAGCTCCTGCGACTCCCGATAATGTCTGCTTGTAAATTCATTTTATTTAACCATCATTTTCGATATAAATCCTACCATGCCAGGCTGTACACAGCCATTTGCATAAATTCTTCCATGGTTCTCATAATTTCCTACACGCACAAACTTTAATTGCAGCTCCTATAACTTCAGTTTTATAATGAGAACTATTTGAATGGGGCTCCTAAGCTGCATAGTAATTTATTTGCAGCTGTTAAGTACTATAAGAGAAGCGATCCCATAAAATTTATGGAAACGCTTGTCGTTCAGTTATGGAGCAGTTGAAGTACTAACAGTAGTTTTACTGGTGGTCCAATATTCATCGGTATTGGCGCAATAACATTTAAGTATTATGCACGACGCGGTTGAAAATTAAACTGTTGCCTGAGATTTTAGTACATCAGTAAATTGCAATAGCCATTAAAATCGAATATTAAACTCTTTGAAAATACTTCTGAATTCCGAATATCGACAGCAGTCATAAATCAATATGGGTCTCACTATTCGTCAAGGGGAGCAAATTCCTGAGTTCTTGTGCATGGACAAAACAAGTTGCAGCAACATGTGTGTCTATCCATTAGCAGAATTTGTTGTATACTCTTTGCTATATGGATGGTATAGTAAATTTGTAAAAAGGTTTGCAATGCATATGAAGAGATCATATGAGTGTATTCAACATTGCGACTTTCTGTAAGAGTTTCACTTGAGAAAATAGAGTTTAACTACTGAAAACTGTTCTCCTCGGAAGGTTGCGAGATATCGTTGTGTCGTAAACTTTTTGCCGGTTTTTCTTCTTTTCCAACTTTTGAAATACTATCGGTAAAGCTATTTGAAAATATCTTTGAGAAGTGGTTTCTCGGAAGGCGTAATGAGCTTGCCTTGAGAGTCAAAGAAATTTACCAAAATTAATGAATCTTCGTCAATGGCCGTTGCGCACTTGAGCCAACCCTTCTACGTGAAAGACGCAGATGGTGCTATTGAATTTAAGGAATTATTAATGTTGTAAATTTGTACCTAATCGTTTGAGTAGATCTTGAGATATTATGTGTAACTGAAGAGGAAAAAGTTAGACAGACCATGGATAGGATGGATACAGAAGAAGGATATAAAATCTCGATGACCGAAGAAGCCCGACTAGAACCATCTCAGATGATTAAGTTTATATTTATTATTGTGAGAAAAACGCACACACTATTCTTTAAATAATGTATATACATATATAACTGGTAGTCAGGTATTTATGGCAATGATTGTTGATCAGGTAGAATTCTTTTAAAAGACTGCCCGAAGCGGTGTGGTGGGCTAACCCCTTAATACCTTTGCAATGGTAGACTGGATCGTACCCTACACTTGGTATCTCTCAAATGGTTGTATGATATAGGTATTAAGTCACCCGCTTGATCACAGGGTGCCACAAGCAACACATACCCATTCGCTTTTTGTCTTTCACAGGCTTTGGACTTGGCACTAAATCTCAATTAAGAGTTACAACAAGAGTATACGCACTTCGGCACTTGCAGACAATTAGCTATAGATTCTTCTGGTTTTTTTCTCTTTGCGTGCGCTTAACTTTTTAGTACAATCAAAATCTTGCTTTCTGCGAATTGCCAATTATTATTACACAACACAGGCGTCAGGAGCTGCCACCAAAAGCACACTTGAATGCATTAAAGTATACGACAATGTGGACATATTCGTTTGCATACAGCTCGTTGCATCATTCGGAAGAATCTTTGAGTGACTATGATGCCGCTGCTGTTTGCTGCCACATATGCAAATTGCTGGCTGTCAAGTTTATTTGTCATCTTTTAACTTTGACAGCGCGTGAGTTGCGCTTAACTAGCGCATGTAATTGCCCAGCCAAGGGCACGACGACAAAGACGACGACGACGACGACTACGAGGACTTGGATGACATCGAAGACCAAGGAGCCTGCGCGTCCATTGTTGGCAGCCATCTGCAGTGTGACAGACGTTGGCAGGCCAAGCAAATTGGTGCAACAGCAGTTGTGGCAGCAAGAACAACAACAGCAACAACTAGCTGTTGTTGCATATACCTTGGGCGGCCTCAAAGCTTGTCCGTAATCTGCCAGGCTGAACTTTCGCATAGTTCGTGCCACTGCCGCTTGTTTCCCTACGCACATTTAAAATTTATTGGCAGACTAGATGCTTGCCACTGATTTATGGCATGCGCTGCGTGTGCTCTCAAATTGCCTAATTAGCCATACAAGCAAGATTATATATCAAAACCACAAAGGGAAAACTAAACCTAAAAAACTAAAAAACTAAAAAAGTTAAGAAAAGCAAAAACGAAATGAAAATCATTTGAAACGTGATTAAAGCTATCGGAGCAGACTTTGTTGTGCCTATTAGCTGCTTTTGACCAATTTAATTGGTAGGAAAATGCAACGACAAGAACAACAAAGAACTAAATAAAGCAGAGCAGCGCAGCGCAGCGAAGAACGTGGCATTCTAAACTCTAACGATTGCGCACACTAATGGCCAGCCGATAGGGCCACACACTGCCAGCTGCCAGTTGCAAGTTGCAAGTTGCAAGTCGCAGATGCCTATTTCCAGCCCTGGCTAGCGCATTGGCTATTGGGGCGTGGGCAGCAGGAGTTGCTGTTGCAAGTACGCTGAAGGGCTTCAAGCCTACGCAAAAGCCACACCACAAGCATATAACGAATGTCGCAGCGGCAGCAACAACAAACGTACAAAAGTCAACGGGCAACGGGCAACATCATCTTGATAGTTGCCAAAAAGGACTGGGTTGGTCTCCGCCTGTCGGCTCTTATGCCACACCACCACGCCCACCAACATTCAGTGCGCTGCTGCTCCCTGGCTACATGCATTTTAAGGGTCCTACATGTCGATTTGGCTGATTGGCGCGATTAGCTGCTCCACTTGGTGGCAACAGAGGCGTCGGTGGCGTTTCCCTGTCTACTGAAATCGTGTGACGAAGTTGTAAACAGTTCGTTTGCTGCCTGGGTGTAAAGCAGCCAACAAATGTCTGTTGCCATCTTGGTCGCACTCTGAGGCAGCGCGTCGTGATCGAGTTGTAATGCAAATCAACATTGGAATTGTCGTGGTTGTTTGTACTCCTGCCAATACTTACTTATTTATTCAAAACCAGTCATGGTCTTATTTAATTTAATTTAAGATTTATTCACATTCCTATACATGGAACACAACACAGCCCAGGATACAAGCGTCTCGCAAACTAGTCCAGTGTTCTTTGTTTTAGAGTTTTAAATGAGTTTGTTTTTTTAAGGCGTGCTACAGGATGCTTTGTTTAAGAAGTTCTCATTGACTGTTTTGGTGTTGTGAAACTCTGGCGTCGCTGAAAACATTGTGGGAATTCCGCAAAGTGATTCGCAGCAAAGTTATACTGTTGGCACCAACGCCTTAAAATCCTCCTTATAGCCTATGCTAGTAGGCAAATCGATTCAATTGTTAGGAGATCTGGCGATCTGCCTGTAAAAGTAGTGTAAAATTCAATTCCTTCAAACACAAACGATACTATTTATAGCGTCTCACGGCTGACCGATGTTTAATTGTGGGGGGAGTCATCAAGTACGTTTCCCCCCCCAACCCTGAGTTCCTAAAGTCTGTACAGTACCAATGAAGCTTACAATGATATACCCTTAATTGATAATGGCAATAATTTTCGCCCCGTTTGCAGAACATTTCTCTAAGGACCTGTTCTTAGGTAATAGAATCAGCTACAAATAAGCCAAAAAACTTTGATTTTTTAAAAAGTTATTACTTTACTTTAGTGGGTTCTAGGGAGTAACCAAAGTTTTCATTACTATGAGTACTATGCTTTTGAGTGTTTCATTTCCGATGAAATTTTTTAAAATATATAAAGCTGCATGCGCCTTTTTTTTAAAGAAACACATATGTATTTCAACTCCAAAGGCGATCGAACGTTCTTCTCTATGAAATATCTCAACCCTAATTGATTTGAAATTTTGCTTGCTGCTATTATCACAACTACAAGCTAAAATGTACCAGCTTCCACCATTTTCATCAAGCTTTTTTTGTTTCTTGCACAGCGATTTATTCGACAAATTTTGCGATTTCATGGTAACTAAGAAGTTAGTTCCTGCTGTTTATTAACGAAAAAGAAACAATTGGTTTTCTTCAGCAGCGAACTAATTGCTTTCAGTTATTATATGTATGTATATATAAATATGTACAAATCCCAACAAACACTATAAAAATAGGTAAAAATATACATGATTTGCAGCCTTTGAAAAGTTCTATCCAACTGTGAGGAAAACTGCGAAATTAAAATTTAAAGCATGAAATTGCTGATATGGAGATGTCAAATTACATTTGCCACGGTGTACTGAAAACAAGTTATCTGGAACAGTGGCGTGGATAACTTTTTGCGTTGTGGGGGAATCAAAGACCCATGGAAATAAGCCCATATGTAGTACAAAAGCAAGTAGAACCACTGATAGAAAAAAGTGAACTCCCAAGATTCACAAAGAAGACACACAACTGAGACCGATCTGCTCTGCTGTAGATTCTAGGCAAACACAATAAAATCTTGAAAACCGACTAAAGCAAGAGATGGCATTCAAAAACAAAGTCATTTGACATGACTTTCTATATTCTCCATAGTTTCAGGAAAAAGATTCGATACTAACGTTTCGAAAAGAGTCGGTTTTTATACCCTGTACACAAATTGTAAAAGGGTATTATAGATTTGTGCAAAAATTATCAGTTGCAATAGTCGACTTGCAACAGCAATTGTCCGCCTGTTCGTCCGTGCATCTGTCCGTGTTGTACTCTGTTTCTCGGAGACTATAAGAGTTAGACCAAAAATAATATATAATGTTCCAAAGGAATCGAATTTGCCGTGAGAAGATTAAGTTTGTCGAATCATTTCAATATCTCACCCCTTTCCGACGTGAAAGAATTTCACCCACACCATAAAAGCTACCCGATCAAAACTTTGCACAGTCATGCATTGAAGGGTACGGGCATAATCAAGGTAACTGTACTGCGGGGTTGGGTGTTGATTCGACAAAAGGTCAACTTTGGTTTACATACAAAATTTGGTGGCACGGAAAAGTATTGTTCGTTCAATTGATTCCTGCCAATTTGATCGCCAGCGTCACCCATTATTGACGATATAGTGATGGAGGAGATCCTATGCCAATGGCATTTAAGAGTTGCGTAATAATTTCTCAAGTGGACTCTTAAAATTCGTCATTATGAAATCATACTCAAAGTTTCATAAATCATAGTTTGGAAAAAACGTTGCCCCATAGTTTTTTTTTCCCCCAAATTGCGATTATTAATGGAGTTATCGATAAATATATATAGATAGTACTTCGGCAAAAAACATCCAAGAAAATGCGCTTGTAGCCCACTGTGCCGATAGCAACCACTCTCCCGATTTTGACGCAACGAGCATTCGCCAAAGAGAGCATCACTAAGCAAAAAGCTTTACTCTAGAAATCGAACACATAATGAACATACCAACAAACATAGGACTAAACTACAAAACTATAACTATATTTCGTTACTTCGAATAGCCATAACTTTGCGAAACAAAAAAAATCTTAATTGATCAATTGAACTCCTAAATTAGAAAGTAAGAGTGGGACTAAGTGATGTATGTAATTTAAGAGGCAGACCACAAACATTTTTTGCTCCCTGTACCTAACCTCAAAAGTAGGAAAAAAAACCGTTTTTAAGGTACAACACATAAAAACATCTAAAATGATGGGCTAATTGTGACCCAGGATTCGAATTCCACGAAGCAATTTACTTCGAAAATTACCCTTTGCTTTCCAACAACTAAACCATGTTGAAGGGTGAAATTTATTAAAAACCTAACTCCCTTAAATAAAAACTGAACAAGTTTCAAAACGAATGTCGCGACGACTTCTTTTTGCTCTTCCAATCGGAACTTCTTCTTTCCAAGGTTCGGTTCCTTAAACACACTCAATTTGTAGTTTTATGTTAAACTTGCAATATAATTTGCATATGCTCTTGGGTGTGCTGAATCCCCTCTATCTACGACACTGAATGGGTAGCTCCAGCGATACTAATACTTAATATTATATAATATTTTTTTATTTAAAAACCGTGGACAGTCTTCAGCGCATAGTTGCGGGTATTAACATAGATTAGGAATGGATGAGTAAAGAGAATGACTTCTTTGCAGAAAACCAATTAATTTTAGTGCTAGCAAACTTATTTTAAAGTTGTCGCAAAAAAAAGCTCCATAATACTTAGTTCCTCATTCCAATAAGTAATGCCATTTATGATCAGCTAATTGCTACCATAAATGTTTTTAAAGAGGACAGAACAGGCCTTACAAAAGCAGTGCAAAAGTAACACTGAAGATAATTCTATTAGAAAAACGGCACTTTCCTCTTTTTTTGACATGAAGTCATAGTCACTCATTTCAAGAAAGGAAATTCGATGTGATGAATTATTATGAGGTTGCAGATCCAACTCAAGAAGTTATTACTTCAGAGTAGTTATACAAAGCACACATAGTCTAAGAGCATATTAAACACATTTGTGCAATGTTTATAGACGAGAGACGGAGACCATAAGATGCATGGCAAAAACTACACTATGCAACAAAAAAAAGCACTTGGCTAGAAACTAACTTTTCGCTTAATTTGGGATCGCTGATTTCGAATCCGCCAATCGTTTTGGATTTCCTAGTTCAGGTAATGTGCGATTTGTTGATTGACAGTTGACTGACAGTTGCCGGATTCAAAATCAGTGACCCCCAATTTACTTGCAAAACTAAGTCTTAGCCACCGGTCACCACCGAAGGGTTATTGGCCTGTAAGCAAACCCGATTCCATACTGCTTTGTACTTGAGTTACAACATCATTTAAAGTCTAGTGAAATAGATTTTTGAAAATTTTTCAAAGTTGTCCAAAATGGGCGCTCTAACTCTTTGTGCAATAGTTAATTATATAAAATATTGTCGCAGTTCGATTTTGTAGAGATTTGTATGCTCTCATTGCTCTCAACACCATTTGAAGCTCAGGAAAAGAGACTTTTTCAAATATTTTATAGTTAGCACCAAGCATTTTCGAATTTTCGAAAATCCGCTAATACTCCTTGTTCTATATCCAAGTAACGGTCTAATAAATCAAAAAATTTCCAATATCGATTTTATAGATATTTTTATGCTTTATAAAACTGTGCAAAAATCATTTGACATCCAGGAACGAGATATTCACAAAAAACTGATTTTCGTGACCATTGACCATGAATAGACACTCGCACGGAATGCAAAGCGACTTTTGATACAGCTTATAGAATGCCTAAACAAAGACATATGCAGAAATACGAACTGTCTTTCATGCCGAGGTCGACCTTTTTGACTGTACTAAAAGATATATGTACCAAAAAACCTACTAAAATATATAATGTGATATTGCCGCACGGCAAAACGGTAGGGTGTCTCCCAATTTTGCCGTCACACTGAATTTATCTCGATCCTAATTAAATTAGTTATGTAGCCTAAGAAATGTGTGAGTTTTTTCAATGAAATGCCAGTTAGTGTTCATCGTCTAAAACATGCACATAGTGAGACTTACGTTTATCAGCTACTTGTTGTATCTTCTGCCAAGTGAATTGAAGGCCGACTGTTGTAGATATGTGTCTATTCAGTTTGAACCTGGGGGGAATGCATGTGCCTTCTTAAAAGGCGCTTACTTCGATGGACTTTGCTATTTAAAGGTCTGTCCAAATGGCAGAAAGATGCCGGGAGTATATTGTGGCGTAGGAAGTTGCAACATTTTTGGATGCGCTTGCAAAGGTGGTTGCCTTCAAGGCAATGCAGCAGAAAACTTCCAATTGAGATTTCCTGTCAATGTGTACAATGTTAAACTAGCTTAAACAACTTCTTTTTGTGTATACAAATTAAAAAATAAAAATAATAAATAGTGTGAACAATGTCTTAAAAATATATTCTTTTAGTTGCCCGTTTTAAACTTCCGAATCCTTTTTTAAGTTCGGGTAGCTCTACTTTTGCTCTTGCATTGCGTATTCCAGGTGATTTGGTTCATTGAAAATCGCATGATTTGAACGGTCTGTACGAAAAAACAATTCTATGATATAAAGAGAACTGCATAGATCCGGGCGTTGGCTTTGCTGCGACGATTAAGCACATGTTCTTCTTGTCAATCAAAATGAATTCTTTGAAAATTAAAATGAAACATATCTAATCCAGAAGTAATGAAAGCAAGACGAAGTATATGCTATCTTCGAGTAGAGATACACAGCGGTTGGACTCTTAGATTAATGTTGAAGTATGTTGTTGTGAAGAATGTTGTCAAAGATTACGTCTACCTTGGCACCACGCTCGCAATGAAGGACCTGCCAATTAATGTTAATTTTGTCTCAATAGGCAAATGAGTAGTAGTGACCAGTCTCGCAAGTCGAAACTAACAGTCTATAAGACTCTCATCCCCATTCCCGTTTTTCTTAATGGCGCTGAAGCATAGGTGATGGAAAATGCTCTAGGAGTATTTGAGCGGAAAGTACTCCGTAAGATCTTTGGTCCTCTACACGTTGGCAGCAACTGACTGAAACGAGTGAAAAGAAGTGAAAATGCTTTTGCCGAAGTGATTACCTAATTTGCTTAAAGCATTCGATAAGCGCTTTATTGTGAAAATCATTCAACCACACTTGTATGTCAATAGTGGCCCATTAAACTACCCAAAGCATATCGAGGAAGTGTTTTAGTAACGTCAACAAATGTGATGAGCTTTTGAAATCAATCAAACCAATCCCATAAGTCCATTGCCAACAATGTCAAAGGTCATACTGCAGCAACAGACATAAATCGATTTTATCTATTATCCATCAACTAACAGTAAATGCAGCCGAAGAACCGATCAGCTCGACCTTACTATAGAATTCATTCTGAGCAAAATACTTGCCAATAGAAACTCGCAGCTTAAGAACAAAACAAATCAATTTGCGTAGTGGCAAAGACTAAAGCAATTTCAGTGTATTTGTTGTTGCTGCGTCTGTGGCTGCAGAAGTCAATGCACTTGGTCAACCAACAGCTAATAGCTAACAGCCGAAGAGGCAAAGAGCCTACAGCTAACAGCTGGGGCTGGACTGGGCGCTGGACTGGGCGCTGGAGCTGAGCAACTGAGGCTGTCCAATCTCACAGTTGGCCAGACACGAAGCACCTCGCATATGCCCCCGCTGCTGCTGCTGCTGCCGCTGCTGCCGATGCCTGGTTTGGTCTGTGCATGGCCAGCTTATTGTACGGTTCTTGCAAATTGTTTTGATTTCCCACTTGCCGCACATTGTATCTTTCATCAGTCAGTCAGTCAGTCAGTCGTCGGTGGTGGTGGTGCAACGCTTGTTGCTTGCTACTTGCTGCCTGCTGCCTGCTGCCGCTGGCTACTTGTGGTCAATGCCATTGGGTGGTGTTAATTTTCATACCACTAATTCTTGGCATTTGCCGTTTGGTTTTTGCTGCTTTCTGTCCAGTTTGCAGTTGATCGCTACCAGGTAGCCGTAAAACTAATAAATAACCCAGGAAGCGTTCGTCAATGCAGGCCGCTGTGTATTTTGATAGTTTCATTAGGCATATAAGTAATATCGTAAGTGTAAAAAAAAAGTGGTCAAACCGCATATGCACAGCCAGACTCCTCAATTTGTACCCTTTTTTTGCTGGAACTCTGCTAAATTTCAATTCACTGCCAATTATGCAGCTGCCTCTTCGGGAGTCTGCTAAGCCTTGAAATGGTAACACATACATATTAAGTATTGTACTATGTCTGCTACTCTGTTAAACAAAAAAAGAAGAAAGCTCACAAAATACTCTTATACAATATAAAATCTAAATGACATCCGGCACAAGTCACGCTGTCCATATAAGCACATTGTCATGCTTAAGAGACAGTACGACCAATCTTCTAAAAAAAACCGACTATCGCCCAAACAAATCCACAAATCCATAAGTGAATTTCACTTAGAGTAGTCATCATAACGAGAACTAGCAAAAAATCACCATTTGCAGTTTATTAGTTATGGCTATCTTAGCTTTACCAATTGCCTTGTTTCTCTTGAGCTCAAAAGCTGCTAGTTAACTACAAAATATATGTAGAGACACAATAAAGACATTCATAGAGATTATCATTGGCAGTACAGTGAAGCATCCATATAATAGACACCTATGCACTACGCGAGTATGTTGTCAATGTTGCACTTTTGGTCGTAATTTTTGTTACGTAAAAATTGAGTGTCAGACATTCCAAATCGTTCAGACAACATAAAAAAGTCAAAAGAACAGAATTTTCAATTTTCGCAAAAATAACTGTTACTTGCAATCGAATCAAGTTAGACCAAAACATTGAGTTGATATTAAATTACCTACAATTCGAGTTACAATTCATCTCAATCGGTTGTAAGGCTCAAGATATATGAGATTTTCTGACTTCGCAACTTTCGAAATCTCGATATTTTTTTAAATAGATAATTCGAAAGTGTTGCTAGAAAATCCATTTGAAATCAGCGACCCAAAATTTACCGGAAAAGGTTTGTTTTAGACATTTGTTGCATATCGGAAAATGTGAATCCCAGCTGTAGGAAAAGTTAATCACAATATTTTGAAATGCCTGGCATTTGGTGTCAAAGCCAAAGTATTTCGGTTACGATTTTGTTTTCTAATTTATTTGATTACTGGGGTATCCGCCCCTCTTGAGTTAGGTAATATTCCCTTTCCTCTTTCTGTTCCCCCTTGTATTCTCTTCACCTGCCTCATCATCATACTAAGACCATCCTCATAACAAGAGGTATAAGGTGAAGCAATCCGATTTGGGTTTTACTAAAACGTAAGTCATAACATCGGCCGATAGCAGACTCTGACATGGAGAACCTAGTTGCATGGATAGATATGACCTATGTAATCCATTTTGCAAACTTTAAAAAGTACACCCATCGGATTGGAGAATCGTGATTAGATATATCTATCTACTTTTCCTTTTCTCCTCCTTTTTATATATATTTTTTTTTATTATAATACATGTTAATACAACAGGGTTTTTGTTGTTGTATACATTTTTGGGTATTATTTTTTAATTTTCTTGTTGGTTGAATAGGCAGGGCATCCTCTAACGTAAAAATAGGTCCCATTTTGTCGATGTCACAAATTAGTATAATAGAGAATCTAGCCGTTTAAGGCACAAATAAGCGATGACAAAAAAAACTTGTGACGAAAGCATGGGTACTTGTGTGCAACAGTGTTTACTGCTCCATTTTTCATTAATAATGAAATTTTAAAGTTTTGGATTAAGAAAAGACCTCATTTCGTTCCCCAGTAGATTTTCGCTGTTTACAGCCTATTGTATACTACAAATAATTAAATCTATCAACTCGAAACTTGACAGAGGTTTGCGTCATGTTCATGTGCGTCTGACACATCGGATAAATACATCAAAAGTTATAGTTATATTTTCGCACTCAACGTTTATAAACTGCTTCTCCCAACGGAATTCACTTCATGTAGCTATGAATATATCTAAGCTAGAGCTATAAAATTTGGTTTAAATACTCGTTTCAGCCTAATCAGCAAAACTGTGTTCACCTTCTGTAATTAGACGCGCAAACGATTTACCTCATTTTATGCCACACACAGTAACTTCATTTCTACATCCTTGAAACCACAAAGTCTTTTAAATGAAACCACTCTTTCAACTAATGGCGGCTTAAGGTCCAAGAGCTCCAACAATCGAGCGACATTATAGGAAAGTTCCTTTTCTGAAAATTTGCTGCTGGTCAATAGACGCACAACATCAAGGTCGCTGACGCTGCTGTGTATTGTAGGGATTGCCAGTTTCAGGAGATTGCAAATTGTGCTCTTACCTTATCTTCTTCTTCTTCTTAACTGGCCATAACAATCCGTTACCGGGTTACGACCTGATCTACAGCACTCAACCTGGCCTAGCCAGCGCACCTGCTGGATGTTAATTCGCAAGACTATGTCTATGTCATCATAGAACTCATTGAGACGAACTACAAGATGGGCTACATCAAGATTGCTGCTGATGCTGGGTATGGGAAGTGTAGGGATGGCCGGTTTGAGGAGATCCACTCATTGCAAATTGTGTTATTACCATGAATATCTTCTTCTTCTTGCTAACTGGCCATAACCTCTGCTTTGCACGCGGTTTGAAGACTACCATACGCACAACATGGCCTAGCCAGCGCACCTGCTAGATGTTGGTTTGTATGACTATGTCTATGTCATCATAGAGCTCATAGAGCCCATTCATCATCGAATTCGGTAGTCGTTACCAACGTGTAAAGGGCCAAAGATCTTACGGAGTAATTTCGGCTCAAACACTCCAAATGCATTTTAATCAGACTGCGTCATAACCCATGCGGATTCTCTTTCAATAGCCGCACATGCTCCGGTAACTGATCGCTTAGTAGGACCAATGATATCGATATCATCTAAGTATGAGAGCAACTGGAAAATTGAAGAGATTGCAGGGGAGCGCAACGCCTTGTCCCAAGCATCGCTCGGTATTGAAAGGTTCGGAGAAGCTCTTTCTTAACTTGACGGAGCTGAACGTCATTCTGCATAGTCGCATCAATTTTACAGACATACCGAACATTGTGGCAATATATCGATAAAAGTTATCGATATTTTTTTTTTGCATTTTCCATCTGATTAGATATAAATATATATACAGTCGAAACTGCTTAAGTTGGCCACTCACGGTTCAAGAATTTTTGGCCAACTTATGAGGGGGTAGCAGTTTTATATTGATTTTATATTGCTTCTTTTATATTTTTATACAAATGTATTTAGTTGTGTCGGTTTATGAACTATGTCCATAAACTCCATATAATAACAAAATAAACATATAAAATAGTCAAAGTTTGTTTCCATAATATTGTAAATTAAATTAAGAGAATCTTTTAAATTAGCTTACTTATAAGTTTTTGCCTTTCTTTCTTTTGATTTTCAACAAATGAATTGTGCGCCATCTGGAACGATTTCATTCAATTTTCTGTAAGCAACGAGTTTACTGCAACCAATTTCCTTCAGTTGTAAATTTTGTCATGGATTAGGATTATGTTTATGATTTGTATTTATTGCTGCGGTCTAGGCTGCATACCCTTTACACAATACAAGCTTTTAAGGTGGACAACTTTTACAGGTTCAATTGCATTGACAAAATTTAAAAATCGCTCAAAAAGTGGCCAATTTACAAGGTGCAAGTTAGGCTGGTAAAAATTTAATTTTTGTACTAATATATTTTGGTTTCCCTGAAAAGTGTCCAACTTATCTATCCACTTATTTGGTAGATATAATCTTAAATTTTGAACTTTTTGACTAAAAGCTTGAGGGAACTAAGTTTAGCTTAGAGTTCTTGGATAGGAACAAGCGTTGACCAGTGCTAAAACTTTAACGTGTAGAGAATATGCGGGGTGGAAGCCAATGTGTCATTAAAGTTGCACTACGATCTGATTTGAAAGTTTATGCGGCTGATTGTAAGATAGACTTAATTCAACATTCTCAAGTTTTATACATTTTAATGTAAATTCCACTAAACATAATATCTAAATACCCATAAAGATTATATATTTTTTTATGTTATAAAAGAATGCAGAGTAATAAAACGCTGACTTCCTTAAATATTGGAAGACATTGCTAGCAGGCTTTACTGTGAAAATAACAGAAATATTTATTTATAGATAGATTTAGCCTTGTACAAATAGCAATAAGAATTAAATATAAAAACTGCGTGCAACAACGCCAAATGCAACAACAATTAAAAAATCAATTTACCACAAACAATCGAACAAAAGTTTGTGGCATGTGGAGTGCACATGCCAAAATGGCAGTTATAACTAGAAGATGTTGTAGTTGTTGTAGCTGCTGTAGTTGTTTTTATTATTGCGGCCCGCAAAGCATTTATAAGCCTCATTATTAAGACCAGAATTTCTAGTCATTCACAAAAACAACTTTCACCGCACGCTTAGAATGCTTTCTTCGGAGTGTAGGAGCTGGCGGTGGCAAAGTAAGGCTTAAAGCTGTTGGCTGCTGCCAATTTTTTTTTGTTGCCATAATTTAATGTTGATTTTTCGTTGTTATAAGTGGGCTAACATGCGCGGCATTAACGCTTTGAAGTGACCCACAGCGTCTAGATAAGATACTTGACGGCGGCAACAGTTTTTCTACGGTTTTTTGTTGCATTATATTTGCTGTGGCAAGTGCGTCACGGCAAGTATGTGTGCTGAGCGTTATGCTGCCGCTGCCGCTGCTGCTGCTTAAGCAACGCACAAACAATTTGCACTGTTGGCTTTGCTTTTAGCTTAAGGAATGTGTTGTCTGCACACTGCAACCAAATAGTTGACCCACTGACACAAACCCTAAACAGTGGCCCACAATTGTGTGGCGTATGGAAAAGGGTTCAGCTCAGCTGACTGACAGCCATCACAACACTTGAAGACCTAATGTAGGAGTACCATTTAGCACTGGCAGCAAACAAAATTTTCTCTTTTGTTATGGACATTTTCATTTCACGGCTTTGCAACATTGCAAATGTTGCACTCTGACTTATTGTTGTTTTCGTTTTCATTCGTTTTGGGTTAAAAAGTCAACATCAAGTGGCATTGAAAACTGTTTGGCTTGAACTCCACTTAATGTTAGTCATGTATGCATACTAGTTGAGGCAAGTATTCTCACAGCCTTTTAGCGTCACTTGCCATGAAGGCATATTTGACAAAGTGATTGACAAATTGCATGTTGCGCTACCGTTGCAGGGTAAAGTGAAATTTAATGAGTCCAAATTGGCGCAGCCTCCACAGCACAGCACAGGAAAGAACTTCAAAGTGTCCAGAATAGCATAGAGACCTTAGTTACCTATGTATCATCTATGCTGCATCTAACGCACGTTACATAAATTTTCCAGCTTTTGTTTTTGTTATTTGCCCTCAGGGCTTGAAAATTGAATTGTTTGTTAGCTCACGAAGAGCTCAAACATTAACTATAAGTTTGACTTCGACTCAAAACACAAATGAAACGCCCACTAAAACGCCCACGCCCACATTGCGTTTCATGGGCTCATTAGTGTTCGTTCAAATATCGTGTGATAAGTTGTAATTTCTTGTTGTTTTTGTTATTATTTGCCCAGATCAATGCAAGATTTGCAACGTTGTGGCAGTCAGAGCGTGCAGCTTCCTCTATATTGTCCGTAAGGCTTACGGCCCGCTCAAAATTAATGTCCGCACATTAACTTAAACGTTTGCGAATATTAGAAAATATTGTTAGACCCATGCTGGGGCTTAAGCTGGTTTTTGGGCTGGACTTATCCCCGAAAGCTATGAGCTGCCTTGCAACTATGTAACTGTTTGCTGAAATTAATGAGCCTTGGCCTTGCTGGGTTATGTCATTATGTCTCATTAGTATGGGGCAGATATTTCCAACAAACTTTAATCGAAAGCTCAACAAGTGCAGCGTGAGAGAAAGCTTTGCGGCAGCTGCAGCTGAGTGGAAAAACGCAAAGAAAAACCAGTTTGGAGTTAAAAGTAGAGCTAAAATCAAATCAAAGACAGAAGAAATGAGCCAGTGCTGGCTTTGAGTACTTTGAGTAAAGTTTAGGCAGCAAAAAACGCTTAAAAAATCAAGTTTGGTGAGAAAAACCTCTTACAAGCATAAAACCTCATCGAGGGTTGGCCTCAAAATCCTTTTACATATCTTCTCCTTGACTGACCATAACAAACCCATTATCGGGTTAAGGCCTTACGTAGGGCACTTCACCAGGCGTCTTTCTACCCTGCACGATACCAAGCGTAGTTTGAAGTGTTTCCCCCCAGAAGCTTCTTGACTATGTCAACATTGTCGTACAGCTAGTAGAGCTGGTCCTTCCATCGAATGTGGTAGATTAGATTCGATTAGATCAGATTAGTGTTAAATGTGATGGTTCATCAAAGGAGGTTAACCCTCTTGTGCCATGCTCAAGAGAGACAGGAAGGACAGTTGAAATAAGAACAAGACTACGAAAATGGAGTAGGCTGGTAGAGGAAGTTAAGAGCTTCAAATGAAATGAATAGAAGTCGACGTTTAACACAATCATCCCGACTCCAGTAGGACTGCAAAAAGGAGAGTTTACACCTCATACACTTTCAGTTTCAGTGGCCTCAGCCTTTTGAAGTAACACTCGAATGGCATATCTATCAAGTTGAGTCATCATCTAAAAAGCAAAAGAGTAGCGAGTGTGGGCTTTACTACTCATTTGGCTACGGAGACCAAATTAACATCGATTGGCAAGAGTAAACCTTTGCTTGTTCTCAATGTAGACAAAATCCTTGTCAACATCAAAAGTAAAGTATACATCAGCCATTTGAAAGTCTTACCGCTGCTTCTCTCTAGTTGATGAAAACATGTACTTTGACTTGCTCTCAATTACCACCAAATTCATCCTGGCAGATTCTCATTTAAAAACCGCAAAGCCTTCCGTAATATCTTGTTTAGTACGTCCAATGATGTTAATATCATTTGCATAGGATAGCAACTTGAAACTTTTATAGGAAATGGTTCCGTTCCGATGTAATGTGGCTTTTCGCAAATACGTTTCATCACAATATTGATGAGGTTGCAGGAGAGGTCGTACGGTATCGAATGTTTGGAGAGATCCTTTCCTACCTTCACGAAACTGCGTGTCTTGCCAACATTGCTGGGACTTCAAACTCAGGCATATAAGCACTCGCTCAAGAGGCTATTAAATACTACTTTATAATCCACAAAGATTTTGTTGTGTGTCGATAATGTGTTAGTGAATCTTTTCTAGGATTTGACGCAGTGTCAAATCTGGTCTATGGTAGACTTACCAGGTCCAATCAGTACCTCCCTTTAGTCTTTCCCACTACACGCTCGATGAAGCGATAGAAAGAAAGAAGACTGACCTAAAGGCAAAGGAACATCGGCTGCAATAATTGGACATGCTCTCATCAAGCCATTTAACCAAGGACTTTGTTGTTCTCGAGCCGCTTGAGAGCATTCTTAAGTTTGTCATTAAGGACATCGAGAAATCGATGAAAGGTTCATTACACAACCCCATTGCAAATTTTTTTTTAATTACAATATATAGTTATAAGGCCTGTTTCCACTTTTTTTTGAATGAATTTGAAACTAACCTCTCTTTCGCTTTCAAAAATGTACTTGATTGATAGTTTCTTAAATAATTTCCCTTAAACGTAAACCGATAAAGGATGTGGTTAGAGCTGAATCGCAGTAATAGAAACAAAGACACACGATGAAATATAACATGTTTAATGTGTCTTAAAAATGTTTAAAATGTTCAATTGAATCCAATCAGCAAAATCTTGCCATAATTTAGTAATAGGCTTAAAAGCAATATTTTTAAGGATTGCAACCTCTTCGCTTCCTTACGCGAAGCGTAACGAGCAGAGGCATAGCCCCCAGTCTATTTACGATTCAAATATTCTAACGGTATATAATTTGCATAAGAAATTCAAATGAAATAGAATTGTGCAGTTAATTTTATAAAAGCATAAACAATTTATAAACGTATTAGTTCCAACTCGTTTATTGAGTATTTATTTTCACTGTTATTTATGTAAAATCCAACGAGATAATAGAAAATAGCGGAAGTTGCAAAACTTCACTTGAAGAATCCACTATTATTGATAGAAATGGACATATAGACAAGGAAACAGTTGGCCAGAACGGTTCGCATTGATGATCTTTTGATATACTATTTGTGTGTAGAATTCATAAGGTCAAAGTAGTCTGTCTACGTGATAAAGTAAGAGTATTAACTTAGACTGAAAAGATTTGCAATGATTTTACTAAAGAAAGTCCAAAGAGCTGACTGAGTAGCTGTTAGTTCGTTGCCTCACATTGTTAGGAAAGTAAAGATGCGGCACTGAGAACGCCTTCACTTTTCGGAAATTGCTAGGCAACGAATACCTACAATTGCCCAGACATTGGCCAATGGGCCATAACAGACATTTGTATGTCTATGGCCAAAAGGCTGGCAGCTGTTGCAAGATCTGTAAGATTCCAACTTTTCACTTGCTCGAGAAAATGCAACGTTTTGGTTTTGTTTGTTGTCGTTGTTGTTGTTGTTGTTGGTTTTGTTGTTGTTGCTGTTGCTCTGCTGAGAATTTGCAGTTAGGTTTCTCGCTTTCGTGTCAACACATTTCATTTGCAAGCCAGCCAAGCGAAAGAAACCGACAATTGCAACAACAACACATATACAACAGATAATCAAAAGTCAAGCTGGCAGGCAGCAGTCAGGCTATCATTCATTCATTCACTCATTCAACAACTCAAGCAACTCACCGAACGCGTGGGCCACTCCGCCGTTAAGTGAATCCATAGATTCTGTCTCAGTCTTGCCGACGTATCGGTCAGTCTTTGTCTCTGTCTTTGCCGCTGTCTTTGCCTTTGGTTTTGCCGCAAACCCATTGAGGTCAGTCCGGTACGTGGACAATGCTGCGGCGGTGACAGTAGCTGAAAAGTTTTAATCTCATATTGATTTGCAAACTGTCATATGGTCAAGTATCTGCACAGCATGTAAAACTATCCACCCGAATTTTCACTTTTCAATCTCACAAAGCTCATATATTGCAAAGTCTATGGGAGTATGGGTATGTGCAGGAGCGTAAGCAGGTTGAGTTTTGGAAGGGATTCAAAAAAAAAAAAATTACTTAGGCGGTTGGGGTTCGGTAGTTATAAACTGCTGAAATAGCTAATCAAAGCTACGTGCGGTAGCCCTGGATGTTACGATAAGCGCACGACTAAATATTGCTGTACAATAGTGTCATTCTATAAAGCAATCGCAGCGTTTGTGGGCACAATCAAAATATTTCGAATTTTGTGTCGGTTTGACGCGATTGTATCGTGTGTTGGCTAGTCGTACGACTTCGTTGTTGGTTTGTATGGCACTATCGTTTTGACCGTCCGCATAGAAACAGTGCATCCTTTTTACAGAAGATCAAATAGAAAGCAAGAATTTGATACCAAACGTAGTGTGCTCACTACCTGGTCCTTCCAGCGAAGGCATGGTCTGCCTTTTCGTCGCCACCCTTCGACAGCTTCCTCATCCATACGCTGGATCTTAACTATTTTAGCTCATAGATTCTTTACATTCTTTCATTGGAATTGTGGTTGTATGTGGAGGGTCCCGAACCCTACGCACAAACCTTGGGTGGCTCTACTGGTCTCGAAATATCCCAGTGTCATTTTTAGTCGCCTCATGCGATAAGCTCTGACCTGCTGAGATGGTATTCTCTAACCCACTCACCACACGGGAGTTTTACTAAAGAATATAAAAGAATCTTGGAGTTATGCAATATATAGGAAAACTATTATAGCTTGTTGATGGAAATTATGAAAAATTATTTTTCCTTGCAAAGAAAAAACTGGTCCCTCTTCATACGATTTTAGCAATGCGGTAAAGAAATACAGACAAAATTTATAAAAAATCTCTCACAATTGCATTAAATTGTACAAAAGAAGGTCGACGCTGAAATACCCTATCCTTTTTTTTCCACTAACAACTTATTTCAGGAGAATATATGCGTAATCACGATGAATGCATAGAGAGGGGAAGGGGTCTTGATTTGGCAACAGGTCAACATTGTTTGGTTTATGAGCCTAACATGAGTCTATATACCAAATTATATAGGTAAGTTACTTACCAGTTATGGCTGTAGCACATGTAAAGCAGAGTTTTATTTAGTTTATATGATCTTAATTATAGTTGATGAAGTTTTGAGCCGATTTTCTGTAACAAGATGAATAGCTACGCCAAGTTTTATTCGGGTGTTTCTAATGGACAAAAGAGGGGATATCAACATGAAACAATGCTCCCTAACTCGTATGGACTCTGAGATCTAAGAAGGACGGACATCCAGGATATGATTATATCGATTCGACTATTACTACTGATACTGATACTACATGAATCGCACAAATGTATAAAATCCTTAGTCACTTTGCCTACATGGTAACAAAGTCATAACATTTTATTTAATGACTATTCTAAACATCAGGCAATTATTGCAGTGCAATAAGTGATAAACATACGTATATTGCAATAAAAAAAAGCTTTTCATTGGGATTTTCTCGTTTTACGAGCACAGTAAACAAATGCAATTTAATTTTTATTTTTAGATCACATTTAATTTGTTGTTGTAACACCGCCTTTAAACGCAGTGTTTCCTACTTTGTTCCTAAAGTCTCCATTGAAATTCAAATTTACAGAGAAAGCTTAAAGATATAATAATTTTAACACCGAAGTTTAAGACAACACAGCAAATGCAATCTACCTAGCTTATGTATCCAATAGGGCTACATCGGGCATCGATATTTTATACCCGCCTAGGAGATTTTATTTTTATTCTTTCCAATCGCACTCGGCGATAGTAGTATTCCAAGGTTATTCTTGCTCAGTTGCCCAATTGTCTTAAACTGTCTTTCCTCCTCTCTAAGTAGTTGCTTAACCGTTTTTTGTCCAAGGCACCATTTCTTGATATTTCATCCGAAAGTTCATTTCCTGGAATGTTGGTGTGGCCTGCTAGCCGCCAAAGTGTTAGTTTGCTCCCTATACCGAGAAGATCCAGAATCGGGTTAGGGCCTGATGTAAATACATTCTTTCACTGGAATAGTGGTTTTACGTGGTGGCTCCCAAACCCTACGCACAACCCTTTTAAGGCCTGGGATAGCTCTACTGATCTCGAAAGAACCAAGTGTCATTGTAAGTCGCCTCATACGACAAGCTTTGACCTGCTGGGATGGTATTCTTTAACCCGCTCACCACATTTCCCTATATTAGTCATTTCTTTTTAGGTTGATATCTGCACATCGGCCTATGCGGCAAACCTCAGTTTGGAAGATGCTGGTGTGTGACCAAAGATTCAGAGAGAGATTTGTTTGTCCGGTGCCCTCATTTGTTACAGACTCGTTTGTATACCAAACTATGGTATGATTTTTCATAGGATGCATCTCCTCTATGGTTGTCCATGACAATTAGTTACATTTAATGTTAGTGAAGTTTCACGTGAAATGATATTCGGTGGCCATTTTAACTTTATGTCGTTGTTATACCAAGTTTTCCATAATATGACAAATTTTACACACAAATTTGAAAAACTGAAAAATGAGTTCATTACCCTGTAGTACTCGATAGAATCAAACAACAAACCCAAATTGTCTAAGGTCCATTCAAATGATACTAAAAAATGTAAGGTTTTCCGACATGCTGCAATTGCAACAGGTGAAATATCGAATTTTTTTAAATAGCGATAATAAAACGAAACATGCTATTAAGGCAAGGCAAGTGCTTTTTTTTATTGCCTAGTATTATTGGCTTAAAAAAATCAGGGATTCAAACCGAAATTTATTTCGGATACGGTTACGATTACGGTAGTACAGGTAATCCTGATCCGGTAAACGGTTTTATTTCAGTTTTTTTTTCAAAAATAACTGTTTCTATTCGATTCACCAATATTTGTTACTATAACTAAAGAGCATGAAAGTAATAGAGTGGAATCCGGACGGTAAAAAAATGAAAAATTGTTGCTGAAAAGCGAACATTTCCAAGACAGTGTACGTGTGAGGCTGCTTGTGTTGCTGTATCTGTTAACCGAGTCACTCGTAGCTAAAGTTCAAAAAGAGTAAGATCAAAAACTAGAAAATGTATGCACTGTCTTGGGAGTGGTCGCTTTTCAGCAAGTCGACTCAAAGAAAAGGCCAAGGATTCAACTCTATTACTTTCATGCTCTTTGACAAAAACAGTGTCAAAAGAGTATTACAAAAAAAAAATTGGGAGCGAGGACCAGATTGTGTTGTCTAGTGTTTCCCCTTTTTTGGCACCAACAGCTTTTTAAACACAACAATCGCAGTGTATCGCTTAGGGAATGCTATGTTACATGCATTTGAAATTTTGAAAATATCTTTACTTCTTCGAAATTTATGAATGTTGCCGATAAGAAGTCAGATGGCCCACTGTGCGACGTAGATGATAATGTTTAACATATAAGCGTATGTAAGCTTGCAAAGAAAAGAGACGAATGCGATCATTTCGGAAAAATTATAACGGTTATCGGTTTTTGTAAAATAGTTTATTTCGGTTACGGTACGGTTTCAAAATTCAATCGATTATTTGGGATAGCGGTTACGATTACGGTTTGCATCTATTTGAAATATATATTGTGACTGTTTTTCCGTCATCTGTATGCACATCTTTATTGTACAGTCTTTCACTTTGTGCAAGAAATGTGCCGCATTTTTTGGTGTCGTTTTTTTTTACGAAAAATGAGTAAAATTCCATTAAAGTGAGGGTGTTTTTGACATTTTTTGAAATTCTTTGCAGTTTTGGGCATAAAATAGCTATGACATCCTCTCTAACTACACCACTGAGCGAGCGAGTGTTTTTTGTTTTGTATGTCTGGCAACGACCTGCTGAACTCTTGGCTGGGCCTGCTGCATGTTAACAGAGCAAAAAACTTATATGGGTCATGGCGCAACAACCCGGCAGTTTATTTGATTGTCAAAGATTGGCTACCGTTGTTGGAGCAAGCCGGAGCATGTTGTGGTTTGGTTCGCTTGGGTTGCCATTGTCCGATTCTTATGCTGCTGTCGTCGTTGTCCGTTGTCAATGTTGGCTGTCAATTTTGTCATGGCGGCTGACAGGCGAACAAGCAGCGAGCGAGCAGAGAGCAAGATCGGCGAATACTTTTGTGAAAATCAATGCCGTGGCACATGCACCGCATACAAGATGATCTTTGGCTGGTAGCCACATGGAAACAGTAAACATGAAACTGAACATCACCTACTATGTTGGTATATAAACTGTAACTGACAGTTGGTTATTAGCTGCAACCGATCTATGCATAGTCACCGATCTAGACAGACATAACTACACAGATACTTGAATATTCTACGCGTCTCAAATTTATGGTCAGTTGGGCATTAATCATGGCGAAAAAAAGTAATAGAAATAAGCGAAAACCGCACAAAAATCGCAAATAGCAATAATAATTTCACCAAATTTAACCACAAAATGTGCGAGAAGTAAGTTCCAGTGTCAGCTGACACATTTCCATGCAACATTGTGCTGTAGCTGAAGTACGCGTCCAAAAGCATTCTGTAATTAGGGAAGTGGTTACAAATTAACCTTAATTGATTGCATTTGGCAGCAGCTTCTCAGTGGGATAGAGCTGAGCTTCTAGTAAGCGTCAAAGTCAGCGTCAGCGTCAACGTCAGCGTCAGCGTCAACGTCAGCGTCAGCGAACTGGAGCAAGAGCAAAGCTTTTAATAAGCCTCATTATGCCGGTTGAATAAGAAGAAGCAGCAGCATTGCACTGTACAACATAATTTCAACATTATCATTAGCCTATTTTTTTATTGGCACTTGCTGACTTGCTCGCTCATATGCTTGTGTTCTCATTCTATTTATAGCGCATTTAGAAAGTGAATCTAGTTGTATTTTCGAGGTACTTACTATACGTCCATCGCGCTATCATCTAGAGTTGCTACTAATGAATTGGGGCATTGTCAGTCTGGGCAGCGGCAGAGGGCCTCTTCAATAACTATAATTTATCAGCAGTTTTTCCATTGGTGAAGTGAAAACCTGACTGACACCGCGCACCGCACAAATTCACTTTCAACTTACCGCGTTCGGTCCTCTCTAGTGGCCAACACAAATTGCTTCGATTTAATAACAATAATCGACTGAGGGAAAACCGTTTTACGAGGTGTTTATAGTAAATCGTGACAAACTGCTTCCTCTTCTCAATTCTCTGACAAATTGATGCGCTGCAAAAACGTTTTGATTGAGTCTGAGCTCTTGACATTTGGCCATATATAAATAATGGCCAACTAGTTAATGGCTTAACTTTTAATTGAAAATCTAGCAAATGAGTTTGGTTTTTTGCGCTATTTAAATTTCGCCCCAACAAGTGCAAGAGTGAAACTGACCATAGTTGGTAGTCAACTCAAGCTCAAACTCTAACTCATACTCAAAGTCAAGTCAAGTCCCATTCAAGTCAACTCACTTTGATGCGTCTTCCAAAGAAAAAAATAAAAAGTACACCATGATGACAATGATAAAGCACGCAAATGTGTTGGACTTGGCCAGCATTTTGGCCACTTTTGGCCAATTGCCATATATAAATACAATGCGAATTTCTAGCATAAATTTGTAAATCTTTTCTATGTCAGCGGCATTTACGTTCCAGCAACATTTACGGCAACTTGTTGCAACCAAAAACTCTTTTTTTTTTGTTGCTGGTTTCTTTCGCCGAGCATTTAAGCAAATTAGTTGTTTATGAATACATATATTAAAAACAAAACAACACAATTTGCAAGTCTGTGCCACAATTGCTCGGCACGGCCTTTCACTAACTCCAAAATTTTATGAATAGGGTCAACCGAGCCACATTTTTGTGGCTGCAGATAAAAGTGAAGATAGCATTAGAGCAAAACACAAGTGGTGCATAGTGTAAACACACTCAACTAATCTAGCTGTATCTTGTGTGCACACAAGTTAACCAAGCAGACAAGCAAAATCAACAGTTAAGATCTTTATCAAAAGTGTCAGATTAGAAATGTGCAAGTGTATGCCAGACTTTTGTTGACTTGGCCTGAACTAGTTTATGGATCTGTTCGAAAAGCATCTTTTGTGTAGTTCATTTGAATTCGTTTTGGAGTCAAGCACCAATAAGCTGTGTCTACGAATTTTGCCATTTGAGCTGTTTTTGCTCAGAAGAAAGCATATCCGGCTTTTTATGGCATGGCAGGACACTATGAGTGGAGTCGTTTGTCTAGCTGTTTGTAAACTCTTGTAGATGGTATACTTAATTTGATCGCTGCCTTAACACACTACTAGCTGGACATGATTCATGTTATCGACTCATTTTTGATTGACTCGTATGATGCCCTTTGGCTTAGGCAAATTTCCTTTTCAGAAATCCAAAAATTACACTATGAAAGTCATTCGATCATTCGAAAACGTTGCTAGAAAATCCAAAATAGTTTCCAGATTTGAAATCAGCGACCCAAAATGTACCGGAAAAGGTATGTTTTGGCCATAGGCCTTTCATTTAGGCAAAATTTGTTGCATACTGCTATTTTCTTGATTTGAGTACAATTCTTATTCAATTGCAATAATAAAGACAATTCATGGGTTTAAGTACACTTATTTCTAAAAACAACACTTTTTATTTAAAAATAAACATTATCGCCAATAACATTCATACATATATACACTACTAGGGGGCTCCGACTTCTGTTCGCTCCGCTTGCTAACCTCCGTGCCCCACTGTAGGTAGATCAAATACTTCTTCCCATTCTCCTTCCCGTTCCCCTTCCATACCCTTTCGCGTTCCTCTTCGTTTGCCCAGCAAGGGATATTGGTAGCAATTATGACAGGTGTCTCATCTAGTCGCAGGTTTGAAGTGGACGACGCTGCGCACCAATTTGGGGAAAATAAATAATAATAGCCTTTGAGATTTTGCGAATTTTTTTTTTAATTCAACGATTAGTTGTCAAACAAATTGAAACTTTCTTAATTTTTTTAATCGATTCTCATTTAAAGAGCTATAAAGACGATCAATTTACATTTTTGGATTACTTTCTAGCATTTTAGTGAATATTCTTAAAATTTTCTTTTTAGGGTGTTCTTTAGGGCACTTTTTTAAATTAAGAAATATGTAGTACCAAATTTTGTTTCGAAAATTTAACACAATCCTATTAGGGCATTCATCATTATCTTCAATTGATTAGTAAATTGAATCGACTGTTTAATTCCCCTACTAGGCTACTATCTTCATCCCCATATCGATTACAAGCAGCATTGTTAGTATGAAGCCTACGAATAACTCCTTACTACGAAGACGACTTGCATAATATGGGTGACAGGTGGCCGAAAAACTAAATACATCTGACTGACGAAAAACGTTAATATCGCAAGGAGGAACAAAAAGAAATTCTGGGGTCTCACATCGAGACTATACGCAGGATGACCCAAAAGCTAAGAATTATTTTGCTTATAAGCCTCTTGTGTGAGCCGAAGAGTGAGAATATATTGTATACTGTATATTGTCTTGTTGAAAGATGATCTGTTCTTGGCGTTTGATTTTCCGAGGTCAACTTTTCAAATGACTTCTTCGAAAATAAGAAACGCTCGTATGTTCGTTCGTTCTATTTTTAAGTTACAAAATTCCAAACTTCAGATTGGACCTAATAAGCTTAGAATTACTTATTCTTGAAATATAAAAAGTAACCCTCACAACACGCTCTAAAATACCGCTAAAATTTTAAGTTCTGGGCGATGCCCTCATTTGCGACGCCTCAAATCGGCTTTGAGAAGATTGGAAGAAGTTAGTTTCAGCCACGTTTCAAAAATAACTGAAAGATTTGGCGAAACAACCAGGATGGGATTACCATAACTTAATATAGCTATAAGCTTATAAATCTTAAATAGGTAATTGGTTTACAGATATTTGTGCAATGCTGTCTAATGTGATGGAGTTTGTTCGTTACATTACATAATAATTACATTATCGATTTAATGACCGTTCCTAATTCGAGAATGTAACAGTTCTTACATAAACTGCTTCACGAATGAAATACTCTAAAAAAATTCAATATTTCATATATAGTGACTTTCTAAGACGATTCTTACAGGAAGTAAGTCTAAGTATGAAGTAAGTCGCATAGGGTTGCAGGCAAGCTAACTTACGGGCGTTATTACCGTGCCTACAAACGTTGCGAGATACAAATCACACGGCTTGAAAATCTAGTCTTCATTTGCACAATTGTAGCATAGTGCCGTCCTTTCATGGGTATTTTCAGTTTTACGAATAGGAAAATGGCGACGGGAGACAAGTCCCTAAAACACCTGTCTTTTAGCCGAAAAATCACGATTAACCTTGTGTATGAATAGTTTTGCCTCAAATCCGGGCGCTCTCTATTTAGTGCTTCATAAAAACGGCATATTAGCTAATATTCTTTTTAAACAGTATGACCTTGTGGAAAGAACGCACGATTGACCACGCTACCGAACTTGGTTGCTTTTTTGGTACTGAGTCTTCTCGTCGCATCCATTGGGATGATTGGACATATCTTGACCATATACCCAAGTTTAGTTAGCAATTACTATCCTTTTGGCTTCGTTGAAGCCATTCAGTGTTTTCTGAGCAATGCGCATGCATTCTCTTGGTAAAAAATAAGCAATTTCGGAACAGACTTCGCTTGGGCATGGTTTTCTAACCCAAGACCAAGTTGTTGCAACATATTTATTGCAGCAAATTGTCTATATGTTTCCGATTTAATTTCATTTGAATATTGTTTCAGTCATTGTAAAACTTTTCCGAGCACACTCTTCGGTTTGCTTGTGGGAAATTCGAGCAGATTCACTACTAAGTAACCGCCCCTGCTTAACCTTAGCTAGAAAGCTTATTAATTAAGCTGATAGTATGAACAGGAATCTTTTCTTCGCATAAATCTCTTCTATTGTCTAAATACTCCAAATAGCTCTTTCAATAGGCATACTCTAACTATGCGAAGACATATCTAACTGCAGCTAGTTAGCATCCAATTAGCGCTAGAGCAAGCTTAACAATTAGATAGCAGCTAAATTATTGCCTACAAATACCAGAGTTCTCACACCCAGCCAGAATGGCAGAATGTACGCCCCAAAGCTAATACTAGATGCAATACCCAGAAACAAGTCCCATTCATAGATACAAATGTATTTCATATGTTAATGAAGCCCACTACACACACTCGCACACCACCTGCAGAAAAACACCGAGTCGAGATTCATATCTGTAGCGTTGTAATTGTTGGTCAATGCTCTGAGTCAATGCATTTGTGGGTTAACAGGTGATGTGTACGCATTCTGAACTCAAGTACACACCATATGGTTAGGTTGGGCTGGTCTGGGGCTGTACCCCGGCGTACTCATAAATATCTTATTTAGAAACAAACATTTGAACGTGTTTCTAGTTAGCAGTGGCAGTGAGTGAGAGGTTTCCCTATGGCCGCTGGCCAGACACACGCCTCCAAAACGGTTTATTAAGTAAGCGGTACTTAGATTTCAAATTTTTAAAACCATAATTAGCATAAATTTATTGAACTAATTGCCAAGCTCATTGTGGGAAGCCGACAAGCGAAATGCATGCAACTAATGCTCTCATTAGAACGCTTCTAAACCAGCGCGTCTGGTAATCCAGCTGGCAAAAGTTCGTTCTATTGACGTTGCTGTCTCATTAGATGGAGCATCGCCCTTAGGCGAAATTTGGCTAATTGTTGGTGATTTGGGCAGACAACTCATAAATTATGTAATGCATGCCCAGCGCCGGCTTTGAAGCGCACCGCAGTTACAGTCCGCTCCATGGCATTCTCACGCTGCGCATTTGTCAACACTGGAGTAACAACCCCATCTATAACTTCTATGGAATTTCTATGGCCATCTATGTGTACTTTGTGCAACATTTTGATATATGTGCACGATCAGTTGCCACTTGGCGAGCAGCAAACACATAAATTCGCATGTCGTCATTTTGGCAGCTAAGCTACTACCTCAGAGAGCAATCTTCCAATCGATGAATAACTCCGCTGCACACTTGTTCATTTGCACAGTGTAAAAATTTCACAGATTTATCATTTTTTTATCTCTGGCAAAACCTAAATTTATTAAAATGTTGCAGGCTTTGGCAAGTAAAACCAAAACCGGTTTAAACTGTAAGCCAATGGCAAACAGAACGTGAGACAAGGCGAATTTATGGCCATGGGCTGGTGCATTTGGCTGCACTGAAAAAAAAAACAGGCAAATCAGGAAAAATGTGTAACGAAAGTTGTTAAAGAACTGATTGGCTTGACGTAAGGACAAACTCCACGACTTTGAACATAATAAAAAACATAATATTTTGTCAGCACTAGAATGTGATCAAGTGACGTCACTGCAGGCTAGTTCATGTTATGCGTATGGATGAAGAAGCTCCTGCGAGAAAGGTCATCAATGCGGGTGTCGAAGGGAGGCGACGAAAGGGCAGACCATGCCAATCACCGATTGGAGAAGGCGCGCTTACAGTAAATAAGGATCTACGCCATTGTTTGTTTTACGTGGCATGTACCTTCTGGAGGTTTCATACCACGGTGTTGGAATTTGCAAGCTCACAACACACGGCTTGATGTTCGTCAGTCAACGAACCTATGTATTTTTCATCAGGCCGTAACCCAGTATCGGGTTGTTATGGCCATTTAAGAAGAAGACATCACTTAATTGGTACACAAATTTGCAAAACCCCGTCCCTTAGTGATGTCATTTATTAACATTTTTAGTTGACTAGTGTTCGCCTTGGTGTCGACATTAGACGATGTAAAGTACATAATGTAAGGAAATTTTCAATGTGGTACCCATACGTACTTTATTTGCTAATTGCATGCAAATCGGAGTGAGTGACAGAAAACAACTGTTTTATACACAAACGGAAATGTTACGGTCATAACAGCTGATTAAGAAGAGGAACCAAAAAAACACGATGCAACAACGTTTGTGTGAGCAATGTGTTTTGTTGTTGTTTTTTTACGTTATTGCGAAGTAATCGGTACCACCTTAATTTTTGCTGACTTTATTTATACATAGACTAGAATTCGCCTTGTCGTCGACATTCGACTAAAACGCAACATATCCAGATAAAACTTATCTTCTGCAAACCGCAATTATTTTATATTTCGAATGTATAAGTTTCACCTAAAAATTTAGATACAATCGGTACCACACTGATTTTTGCTTAGCGTATTTATATATAGATAATTGTTGTTTCTTTTGAAAAGTTCTTAAGTATATCTAAGTTTTATTCTGTGAGTTACGATGTGGGTAGTTTGGTTTAGGTTGAAAAGCCGATTCGAACGTAAAACTACTACAACCCTATTTTAACAAAGTTTTTAACATTAAAACAATTTTCCATAAAATAAGTTTTTCATAGATTTTCGAATCTCATTTTCATAATTCTTTTGTAATGCTTTGCAAAAACAATGACAATGGTCCGTTTGGACGAGTAAGCTTGATCTTGTTTGCATCGGCATCACAAGTTTCGTTTCCTACTATCTCCTTTAGGCGCCTGTTACACGAAGCGAGATTTTCAAGCGAGGCCCTGTGATTTGCATCTAGCAACGTTTGTAGGCACGGTAATATCGCCCATAAGTTGTCTCGCCTACCAACATATGTGTCTTCATATTAGAGTGCATTCTAATATCGAGCGAGATTTTGTGAGAGATTTTTTAACTTTCTTACTTAAAAATGTCACTTCGTGTAATAAGCGCATTAGAAGTTTTCCTCAAATAGCGTCTTTATAAAGGTAAGGCAAACACCAGTTTTTTTTAGTTTCGAAACACTTACCTTAGTTCGAACTATATTGAAGTCCAAGTTCGCAGCAAAATGATTGGATGAAATCAAATGTGGCAATAAGAATGAGGAACCCCTCCTCGGATCGTCATTTTCAGATGTTTAGAAACTACTCCTTCTAACTCTGGTACTTGAACCTGTTTCAAAAGTTGCACATCTGTTCTAGAAATACATAAGCCCAATGTGTTATATTTTATTCTTAATTCAATAACTCCAAGCACGAATTAGCATTCAAATATCAAGCACGAAAAAATACTTGTAAAATGTGTTAGAAATCTTTCTACATGATTGCATACATATATTTCTGGACCGCTTTCTCGCACATTATAGATTTTTATTGTATTTTCTGTTATAATAGACCCATAGACACAGCGATCGGTTGTCCAACCGCAGTGCATTTTGATCGCAAGAAAACCCAAATTTTTACATTTTACACTGCGGCTTGGCGTCTTCTTTTTGGAAGAAGTAACTTTTTAATGTGAACGAAATTTTGAGTTTAGAGTTTATCAAAACAAAAGCACGCATTTTTTCGCAGTGTACTGATCTTACCCAACAAAGATGCCAACTTTTACGCACAGTACCGTTGGCCCAATTCACTTTTTACGCACCTCTGATGACAGTTCTATGAGTTACCAGTTGCCACCGAGTTGAGGACGCTAAGTGAAAAGTGTCAAGGCTAAGCGGCAGCTTAGCTGGGATTGTAGCGCGTGTCTTTTGGATAAGATAAGCGCAACGGAGTGCATAATTGGTCGTAGTATCTACGGTCCTCAAGCATGGCTTATCGCGTGCCAAAACGCCATCAGTTTCACTTAGTTTCAGACTAGCTGCTAGAGTGGGCTGTGTGGCAGGGCTTAGGTAAATAAATTGCCAGCAAGTTTTAGCTGGAGATGGGATCGCTCGGATCGCTGCGAATGGCCGCCAGCGGCAACGATCGCGTATCTTAAGCGTGTTTGCGATATGCAATCGATGTTAAGGCAAGCAGAAAAAGTGTGGCTTCGCCTGTTATAAGTTAATCAGAGGCCTGTCACCAGGAATCATGGTGCAACTATAGCCAGTGGCAATCTCATGTTCGAACAGTTCAAAGGCGTAGGCAAACAGCATGCAAAAGATTACATCATAAAGTTTTAGTGCTCAATTTAAGAGGGCCATGTCGGAATATAAATTCCACTCTATTGAAGTGCATAGTATCTACTGGTTGACAAGAATAGCAAACTAAGGCTAGAACTGCGTCTGCGTCTGCGCCTGTTGCGTTAACTTGGCTTATAAGGCAGCACAGAGGCACCGACCTGGTCCATTCAGCTGTCTGCTGGCCAAAATGTTTTTCTGATGCTAAACAACGACAGGCCCTATACCGGTGGTCCTTTCATAATTTCACTGGCAAGCAAGCAATGTTTAACCAAGGATGACATAAAAAGCGCCGACGCCGCCACCGCTGCCAACTATTTCTTAGGCTGGGAGGGTGCCTTTGTTGGCCGCCAGAGCTTGAGGTCCGCCGAAACATTTTTGACCAAAGGTGCCACACTCTTGAAGGCCTTGTGATTCTTGTCGCCCAGCAGGTTAAAGATAATGCTCTCTGAAGTGGCTATAACGCAGCCTATACCGCGCAGACGTTCCAAAGCCAAATCCCGATCTTGGCTGAGACGCGAGATACAGCAGTCGGCCACCAGCCAAACGTCTACCCTGTTATTGATCAAATCAAAGGCGGTTTGCTCTATGCACACGTGTGTCTGAAAAGGCAACATTTTGAAAAAATATCTGGCCAAATATTAGTGTAGTTCAGCTAAAAACCTGCCTCCAAGCCAAAAAGCACCGCTGTTCTGGGCTTTCCATTGAATATATTATCAATTTGCTGCTTAATGGGTTTTATCACCATGCTGAATTTGGTCTTTGGTACGACGGCGCAGGCATGCTGAATGTCCAGCTCAGAGACTGTTTTTCCCAGACGTTCTGGATATTGCTCGGTCACCAGAAGCGGCACATTGAGCACCTTGCCAGCTGCCAGCTGTGATATGTTTTGCTAAAAGATTATTAACGCTGGTTTTTGGCTGTTTCACAACAGATTACCAATTTCTGTGTATTCTGGATAAGCTCATTTATTAATGGCATTGCAGGCTTGAACTTTTCCTGGACATCGCACAGCAGAAATAATGTTTTGGTTGGCTGAAGGCGATATAGACGTGCCGCAAGAGATTTGCTCATTATTATCTAACAAAAGTATATTTTTGTGCAAAATTTTGAATTTCGACTAAATTTTATATTAAAAGAAATTATGTGTCATTTCTATGATAATTGTAACAGAGAGAAGTCGATGTACAACGATGTCCACATGAAGATGAAGCGGACGATCACTCTTATCTATCGATCCAACTTTGACATCTGTAGAGACCACCTGGCCAGATGAAGCTTAAACTCTACCAAATGCTCATCCTTTCCGTCTTGCTTTATGGCTTTAAAGGATGGGTGTTGCGAGCTGCTGAACACGGCCTTAGAGGATATGCACATGACCTTGACCACTGTCGGAAAATTCAGCCTAAACGAAACCACCCCGAACAATGGTCTCAGGCTAATTGACTTCGCCGCGGCGCGAAACATGGTAGTGTGTAGTACCAGATTTCAGCATCGCTCTCTCTGACAAGCTCACTCAACCTCCCTCAGAATCTGATAGCGCCGAGGAACTTTGGAAACATATATCCCATTCATTGGGTACTAACGCGGCAAACGTTCTTGGTTTCCAATGCCCACTGCCGAGAAACCACTGCAGTAAAGAATGCCGTAAATAGAAGGACCCTGCAGTCGGCTGCTATGCGATCTGTTCAAGATCACTATCGGGAAATGAGGAAGATGAAGGTGCCTTTTCAGACGAAAAAAACGTAAGCAGGAAATGCGAGAGCGAGAGGATATCAAGATGTGCAGGAGCAGGAATGACGTTAGAAAGTTCTTCCAAAAAGTCGTGCGTCTGGCCGATGGATTTAGTACCGGAGCGCGTTCCAAACGTCGCGGTGAAGAACGATGTAAGCAAGGAGGTCAAGCGCCGAATCAGTCTTGCAAATAGATGTTACTTTGGTCTCAGTAGGAAAATGAGTTGTAGATACCACTCCCACCAAACGAAACTAAGACTCTATAAGACGCACATTCTTCCCGTTTCGCTTTATTGCGCTGAAGCATGGGTGGTGACGTAGTCGGATGGAAATGTCCCTAATCAGTAAGATCGTTACCCTTTACACTTTGGCAACGACTACCGTACCCGATAGAACGATGAACTCTATGAGCTCTACGACGACACTGACATAGTCAAGCGAATTAAAATCCAACTGTTCCGCTGGCTAGGTAATATGTATGAAGAAGCTAATGCGAGAAAATTCTTCAATACTCTCTGTTTCTACATTGGAAGGACCAGGTAGAGAGTACACAAGCTACCCTTAGTATCACCAATTTAAGAAGTCGAGCGCAAAGCAGAAACGCCTGGAAGAGAGCTGTACATAAGCACGTAATCCGGTATCGGGTTGTTATAGCCAGTTAAGTAAGTAATGATATTGTGTATAATAACGAAGACGATTCTGGAACAATGGCATTTTCGTTATCTGTATTATCCAAAAACTGACAACACTCCTTTAAGAACAGGCACTTCCTCATATTTTTCCATGTATTTTTAAGAATCCTCGACGAATAACGTATTTCTCGAATATAATATGCCCTACAGCTTAGACTACTCACTATTCCCCACAATGTCCTTACATAGTACTTTTGGTGCTAGAGAAACAGACAACATGGACATATGGGCGTACAGGCTCAACATACTCATTTCTTTCAAAATGTTACACACAACATTTTTTGGACTAACTCTTGTGGGTGCTCATAAATGTCGCCTTTACTGAAAGGGAGGGGAGAGATCTTTAAATTATTTCTAAAGACGAGGAGATTGTGGTTCCGTTTTTCCTTCTAACCAATTGTGACGCCACATAATGTGACGATTTTGAGAATGGTGGAAATGGATATTTAATATCTTAAAAATCGTGATGACGTCATTTATGAACAGCATCCCCATAGGTACATTAAGTGTAAGTTATCGCAAGTGTTGAAATTAGTATGCTTACGAACATAGTTTATGGATGTACGATACAATAGAACAAAGTGGAAAACTGAAAGTTAACTTGGAGTTTTTATATTATAATGAAGATTTCATTTAATAGTCGTAGACTCCGCAATATTCGGACTTTATTGCGAGAACGGATAATTGTGTAAAAAAAAGGAAACAGTTTCGTTGTATTCAACCTTGAAGATCTTTAGACGTGGACGTGAGATCCTACTGCTTTCTTTTTAGATTATGATGAAAGTGAAATAAGTAATTTTTTATTTTTTTTTAAATTTAAAATTCATTTTTAATACCCAAACAATAGTAAGCATTGGCAAAACTCTTCACGCACGGAAATTAAAAAAAAATCAATTAAATGTCAACAGCGGTTTTGATAAATCCATAAAATAAATGGACATTTCATTTATTTTTAAATGGCAGTGACTTTTAGTGGCCATTTCCATGCACTGGTAAAGTTTTACTTTTCCGTTTCCCGCCTTTCGCAAAGATAATCCCCCACAATCATTTGCATGTCTTTAATGAATGCCGTGGCGGATATAGGATTCAGCTGCGAGAATCACTTGACAGAATGAGAGTTAAGATTGGGAGTTGATTTATTGCTCATTAAAAATGTTCACAGAGCACTATTATATCCAATGAAATCAGCAGTAAATAAACATATTCCAGAACTCTCATGTATAAATATGCTTAAGCTGACTTCCTTTAATATACGGTACAAATATAATCACCATCACCGACGCGTCGGTATTTTGCGATAGTTATGAATAATGATGTCCTGCGCCCAGGGTTTAGGGTATTCCAGATGGGTGCTAAGTATATAAGAAAGAAGAAATTGTGGCAAAGGTCAAAGGAGAAGTCCAGATGGAAGTTTGTCAAACTGTGTTGATATCTGACAGCATATCAACTAGTTTTGAATGTAAATGTGAATCAGTGTGGTGAGTTTTATCAAGCTTCATTGCGACGCGTTCTAACTTTGCTTAAGTCTATCCGAATTAACGAAGCATTGGACGCGGAGTATACCAATAAGATGGACTCACTCTGACGTCTCAAACTTTTAGGTTGGTTAAATTTCAGTTTCTTAGCGAACTCCGACAAGAAAGTTTAATAGGCGCATGTTTTATTTGCAGTGATTTAATTTCCTCTTTCGCAACATTCTGAAGAACTATCACAAAATTTAGGCCAATTGCAAGTAAGATTGTAATTTTGCGAGGAGCCGGCTTTCTTTTTGTGCTCATCTACGGCAAGTTGTTTGTTATGAAATAAGTTATGCCGTAAGAGGCATTTATTAAGTACTTAACTAATTGTGAAAAAGTGTTTCAGCCATAAAAGTTCAAAATCGGCTAAAACCTGGCTTCTCCAGCCAACCCATTACATACTATACTTTTCAATGTTGGCGCCTCGCAGTCAACTACAGAAAGCTGTTTGCTATGAAATGCAACGCCATCTAGCGCCTGCTCGCGACAATTTAGTATTACAACAGATTGGCAGCCATGATACGGCAGTTCGCATTGTACTAAATATCGATGTGCATAGACTTTGTCAGCATATCGATGTACCTTTGAGGTTAAGTTCTATTGTTTTCAGTTTTTGTACGGTTGAGTTGGTTCCGTTGCGGTCGACGTATAAAAAGGCAAAACATAAATTGCCCGCTTTTAATTTAAATACATGCTTAATATAAAGTTGGCAAACAAAAAAAGCCAAATTATTTGGCACTTGCAGCAACCGGCGTGTTTAAAAATTCCATAAGACCAGGCGCTCTTTGTGCGTGTGTGGAACACATATATATGTGTCTGTGTGAAAACCTAAGCCAAAGAAAAACGAATTTATTTAGTACTCCAAGCAACAAGTTGAAGTGCTGGCAAACTGCGAGCTAGAAACACAAGTGAGTACGTCAAAGGCAAGGTGCCGGCAGTATGCCGGCTTTCTGGACAAGATGTATATTGTAAATAGATATGTATTATGCGGTTGTTTCATAACCATACGAAATGAATGAAACTCAACAAATGCTATTGGCATTTAGAATCCTTGCTCTAAACGTGCAACCACCGGTTGCTGCCACGCACACGCACACACTGACATGGCAACAGATGCAACAACAAAAACAATGACAACATGCGCGCTGACATTAAATTGGCTACAGTTTTATATATGAATTTATGTTTTACATAAATCTGGCACAGCTCCAAAACCAAGTTGCTCTAGAGCAGAGTCGAGTCGTACCCACTAATTGCAGTGCCGTAAATTTCATGAGGCACAGATGGCTGCGTCATCCTACGTTTTAATGTGGAGCGGGTTCCATTCCATAAATCCATTTTGTTTTTTTACGTATTCAACTTTTAAGATAAGCTTCGTTGTCGCTGCGCCGTCATATAAATGTCTGAAAAACAACGCTGCGTCGACGCCGGCGGTGACGTTACGGCTTTATCAATTCGCATACGGAACGACAGATCTCAACCGAGTGTCATGTTGAATTAATACCCGCTCATTCATTGACAAATCCGTACAAAACGCTCTCGCGCCTTGACTAATTGCGCGCTCTTACTGTGTGTGTGTGTGTTCTTTGGTGGCCCTTTGGCAGCTCTTAGGCGGGGAAAGTGCTCCCGAAATTTGGCAAAGTGTGTTGTGTTCAGTTGAACTGTGGGCATAAACCGCGGCGGTTCGGTTCGGTACGGTTCGGCTCGGTGCGCGAGCCAAACTTATTTGCGATTTTCGATTTTGTTTGCCTTCGCGTTTTATTAGTTTCAATAAATTGACATTAATTTTGGTCGCGGTTGATTCCAAAAAAAAAAAAATAGCATATACACATAGAAGAAACGCCAATGCAATAAATTCTGTCATTTGCGTTTATAAATGTTTAGAAATTCGCACGATTTGCTTTGGTGACGCCAACGACGGACGGACACTTGATAAAATAAAAAAATTCAGCTTTTCGGTTTGTTTATTTTTTATTATGTGCATACTTATATTTCTTATATAAATTTTCTATTCCGTTTACTTTGCAGTATTGTTGTTTTTGTCGTTAAAAAACACCAACGTAACACCCTACAATCTACCCAAACACTTAGCAAACAACAACAACAACAGAAATATAGTACAAAAGATGAGTCTACAATCAATAAAATATGCACGGGGCAACCTGGAGGTTCTGGATCAGCTGCTGCTGCCCTCACAATCCAAGTATGTGGCGGTACGCGGCGTCGAAGACGGCTGGAAGGTCATCAACAAGATGCAGGTGAGCGCGGCGGGATCGGAGGTGCTCTAGCGGTAGAGCGTAGCTCAGTCTATGCAACATCCATTTATAAATTGCCCATCATTTATCACACATTCAAACCTAGAGACCATTAAAATTCTTGTCGTTCAGCGCTGTTAAAATCTTAATCTATGCACATATGCGACAAAAATAAACTAAATGAATTTAGATTTTTGAAATATTCATGCCAAAAATAATTCGCGAGTTCGTACATCATTTTGCAATGATAATTAACAATTGTCTAGCAATAGGTTTTTCATTTGGCAGCTACACCCATATAAAAGTGGCGTCAAATATTAAGTCTTAACTCAATGGGTAGGCAATTGTTTCGGCTGGGTGCTCTAGTAACGCCCAACAACACACTTAAGTCTTATAGTTCTCACTTAATTAAATCGTTTATAATACAGAAAGCTTTTCCCTGCTGTCATATTTTTAAAAGGCATTATAGATCAACTGCATTTCCATTATTTGTTTTACCCGCGTTTGTTGAATTCAAAAGAGTTCAGTGTCCCTTTAATTGCTAAATAAAAGTTTGAGGTCTCTATAGTATATACCTGTATAGTCAGCAGTCTTAAACGGTGCATATTCTTATGAGAACAGCAATTTGCCCATAGAATTTGCAGTTTTCAAGCCATTTGATGCTTTTCCTCAGTAAAGATAGCTTTCGCTGCAGAGATAAGCTTACCAATCGAACATCAGACAAAAATCAAAGCAGCTAGCTGGAATTCGCAGATAAATGGCAGTCTGGAGAAGCCCATTATCATATTCTTCCAGAACCCACGGACAGCTTCCGACTACTTTGGCTGTTTAAGAGTACTCTCTAAAATCTTTTGCGTTTTAAGCGTTGGCGGAGAGCTCTACATATTACGAAATTGACGAAGGCGTAGACCATGCTTCCGTCGGAAGTGTGAGTGTGTTACGTGTTGATAGAAACCGACTAGAGCGACTAACTGCATCTCTTGTTTTTCCACGTTCTATATTGGATTTCGTAGCAGTTTGAAAAACCAGATATATAAATGGAAAATCACTAAGTTATTTCTACCCTCAAAGCATTTCACTTGAGTTTCGTTTTAGTTTTTATAATAAATAACAAGTACTGGAGCACTTTTATAGAATTTTATCGTTCTTAATGCTTCCATAAGTTATTAGTATTAATATCACCCCACATTTAGTATAATCCTTACAAGAAGAGCAGAGCATCAACGCACTTCTGTGAACAAAAGAGTCGTCACGTCCTCATTGTGCCATTGAATGGAATTTTCATCTCATCTACAGTTTCAGTCGATAAACCAATTTATTGAAAGTGGCAACTAAAATACTGCAACAGGAGGAGCAGACATGGTCTGTTTAGGTCGATCCTATCGACAGAGTTCGGTGGGCTTATTTGAATTTGACTTTTATCCTTCTGCAATTTTTTAAAGCTCTAGGGCATGGTTGAAAAATAAAAGATATGTATTTTTGTGAGTGAGGCCGCATGAGAGAAATGTACTGCTACTTCGTGTCGACGCTCGCACGCATACATACATATTGTGGTGCCCAAAAAGAGGCAACTATTCTAAGCAATCATACCTTACATTATTCTTCCATGCTCTAGGGTAGACAGCACGTTTCATAGTTGTTTGGCTCACTGATACAAACAGCAGTGAAATACCGATTGTGTGGCAGGTAGGTAGCAATCTACCTACGCTAGAATTCCAGTGAAGGAACTTCCGAACAAGCTGGCAAGAGATGGTGCTGCGAACCAGCTGATAGGACCAAAGCCTTTCTGTGGCATTGGCAGACCCACCATCAAGACAACTTCTAAGCTAAGAGGAAATACTAGGACGAGCCACGTACTGGATAAGCACTCCAGGCCTTCAAGAGGCAAACCAGTTCCTCTTACAACCTAAGCAGGTTCACTAACTAGACTTACCTCACCTGAGCAAGCTGGGCATCACCAGCTTCGATACCTGCAGGTTCTGTGAACCTGAGGTGGAATACTCCCAGCACATTCTAGCTGACTGTGATGCCCTGGCGAGACGTAGGTTAACGCTTCTAGGTGGACACTGGATCTCGCTGACCTATATGAGCCGGTTGGAACCATCCCAAATAATTAAGTTCATAGCAAAGATAGGACTGACAGGGAAGCTGTAAGCTCAGCAAAGGGCAAAATAGATCTTACAGGCCACAGTGCCTTATTCCCCATTAACATTATTATTATTAATGAATTGTTGAAAAAGTTGAATTCAAGTAAATTTCCTGGAGGAAACACTGTAAATTCACCATTTACATTTTTTAAAAGTTTCGTTCTAGTCATTTTTATAGTACGAGCACAGAAGGTTTTTATATCTATATAGTACCCGGTTAAAATCTCCTCAAAAAACACAATATAACCCTCTCTCAACTTCTTCAAATCTATTCTAAAATAGCTAAATAGTTGTTGTTGTAATGAGACATATCTAACACATATGAACAACTCTATAACATGTGAAACCAGAAAGAAGGCAAATCTCCCCTGAATCAACTGTTTGCTACTACCCATAAAAAAGTTAAAAATCAACCATTTCAAATTTGTTTTGGGTTTATGTCAACACAATAAAATGTGTGAAAATTGGTTGTGAAATCGGTAAACAGTTATCTTTGCGTTCTTTCAAATCTCCTATAATATCTGAGTCGAAATGTTTCATGTTAATTTCCCAACTGTCTTAACAATAAGCACGTATTTTCGGTTGGGAAATTCCGATTGATATTTTTGGAATACGATTGTTTCATGCATAGACTCTAAAGAAAGAACACTAAGTCATAGAAGCTTGGTAAAGAGTATAAAAACTTCGTTTAAACCAATATACACATACCGTGTTTTCTCTACTTTTCTTGTGATATTAAGCAAATACCGGCAGAGATAATTTAATTGTTTGCTGATCCGCAGTTAAGCACGCGGCATTAAGTGCCACGTGATTAAACCACAATTCTGATAAGAGTTATTTAGCTTTATACACATTTTTCCTTCCATATCTTTCTTTTTCAGGTGCGCGGTGCACCTGCGATAGCGATTGTAGGCTGCCTTTCCTTGGCCGTCGAAATTCACGGCGAGGAGTTTGAGGCCAAGAAGTCGCTGCGTCAAGAGATTGAGGGAAAATTGAATTACTTGGTATCGGCACGTCCCACAGCAGTCAACATGAAAATAGCCGCCGATGAGCTGATTGCGCTAGCAAATGAGCTGACCAAAGACGAGGCCGTGCCAGTGGCGGACATGAAGCAAAGGTAAAGGTCTTAGCCAAAACAAAATCAAGCTTTGGTCCAGCTAACGCACAAGCGAATCCAATGTCCAAAATGTGTTATGTGCTACATTCAAGATTCCTTTGCGCCACCGAGGCCATGCTGCAAAAAGACATAGCCGATAATCGTGCGATTGGAGCAAATGGTGCAACGGCCATACTGCAACGTGTCGCCGAGGGCGGAGGCAGCGGGGGTGCCGTGCGTGTGCTTACGCACTGCAATACAGGTTCACTGGCCACGGCGGGCTATGGCACAGCATTGGGCGTAGTGCGTCAGCTGCATGAGCTCGGCAAGCTGGGTAAGCGTATGACGTTAAACTAATTAAACAGTATTTACCCATTTTTCCTGCTTTTAACGCTTCTTTTAGAGCACGTTTATTGCACAGAGACACGCCCCTATAACCAGGGCGCACGACTAACCGCCTATGAGCTAGTGCATGAAAAGCTGCCTGCGACTTTGGTGTTGGACAGCACTGTTGCTGCTTTGTTGCGCGCTAAGAATGTAGCAGCTGTTGTGGTGGGCGCGGATCGTGTGAGTATAAAAGTGTTGCACAGTAAAACCGTGCGAGTGAGAACGGAATTGTGGTGTTACTGAACGTCTATCAAAACCAGTATTACTTTAGGTATATGAGAAGTGGGTGCGAATCATATCTTATTAATATCGAATCTTTAATATTAAATGCAGAGTCCATTTAGAATCCTATCCAAAGGAGTTTAACTTAACTTTGCTCTTTGGCTTGGTTAAGAATCCCTCTCGTGAGCAGAGTACGAATACAACCAAAATGAAAACTATAAATATTAGTGCCAAAAAAAACATGCTTTGAAAAAAATAAGCAAATTAATAGGGAGAGTTTTGGGGTGATGCTACCTTTTTAAGTATACCTAGTAAACACTACATGGTATATGCGTTTGTCACATTCCTCAAATGAGTATTTTTTAGTTCGAGACCCCGCTGTTCCTTAAATTCTAAATTCATTGATACGTAGAATCTTGACTTTATGCTAGACTTATAATACACAAAGTTTAAAAGATAATTTATGCAAATTTTTGAATAGAATGATTTCTTTACTATTCTAAATGGTGGTAAATGTGTGTAAACTTCCTTATAATATGTTACTCAAGTAAGCTTAGTTACATTTTTTCTGTTGCGATATAGTGCCAATTACTCTTATAATTATTTACAATTACTTAAATTCGAAATTCTTCAAAACGAGACATGATAAGAGTGAATTCAGAAACGATCACATTTTTCAACGAATAAAAAAGATCCCAATCGAATTCCCCAAATAAACTCGAAAGCTAAAAAAAAACAAAAAAAAAAAAAGATTATTTACACTTTTACTAATTGTTTATTTGTAATACACAGGTAGCTGCCAATGGGGACACAGCCAATAAGATTGGCACGTACCAAATTGCCGTTGTTGCTAAGCATCATGAAGTGCCCTTCTTTGTGGCCGCGCCGCTCACATCCATCGACTTGCAAATACCTAGCGGGGATCACATCATAATTGAAGAACGCCCTGATCGTGAAATGACGCATGTTGGCGAACACCGCATTGCCGCACCTGGCATCAATTGCTGGAATCCCGCTTTTGATGTCACACCCGCCGGGCTTATAACAGGCATAATAACGGAACGTGGCGTCTTCAAGCCAGCCGCGCTCAAGGCTGAGATTACGAATCTGCAGGATATATAACACATTGTCGTCATAGACGCGCACATTGTTGTCAAAATATGTTTAATGATTGCACTCCGGTTTTTAAAACACAAACACATACGCACAATCCCAAAAAACACACACACACTCACATGCCAAGCTGTTGGGTTTTTGTACAATATACAACATGTCATTAAAGTACTAGAGCTGTAAGAACGCTACGCGTGCAAGCCAGTCAAAAATGGGTCGAAACGAAGTATGTATGTAATGAACTCGGTTCGGACCCATTTTCGTCAACAGGCAAAAAAAAAATATAACACACAATATACCTCAGACCCAATTTGTAATACGCAAAGCTAAGCAGCTGTTTTAGTTGAATGTAAAGTTTTAGAGTTGCATTGTTCCGGAGCTTTAAAACAGTTCCGTTGATGAGCCTGCTGGACTAGTAGTTAACATGAAGTTGTACGTACACTGTCTGCTGGAGCTGCTGCTGTTGGGCCTTTGTTTTGGCCAACTCAACATCAATAATAACTATCGGAATATGCTGGTACGCCTGGCCACGGATCTGAGGTATGAAGGTGTGCTGCGTGAGGGCCGTGTGGAAGTTAGTTTTGATTTTGGACGCAGCTGGGGCACTATTTGCAGCACCACGTGGAGCAAACGTGAGGCGAATGTAGTGTGTCGCCAGCTGAGTCTGGGTTATGCCTCAAAAGCCACACAAAGCACAGAGCATGGCAAAAGCTCCAGGCATCGCTGGGGCATGGTGGGCACGTTGTGTCGTGGCACTGAGCGCCGTCTGGCTGATTGCTTTCGCGAGTCGCATTATCCTGCCGCTTGTCATGCTAAGAATCAAAATGTCAGCGTAGTTGCCTGTGTGGAGCACTCGGCTGATTTGGAAATTGGCCTACGAGACATAGAGAGAAGTGCCAGGCTGGAGAGTTTGCCCATGACCTCGCTGACCTGTGCCATGGAGGAGAACTGTCTGTCAGCAGATGCTTATGTAATTAGGCGCACTAATCCTAGAGCGCATCGCAAGCTGCTACGTTTCTCGGTTAAAGCCTCCAATGTGGGCAATGCTGACGTTAGCCCTTATGCTAACTATAAGGATTGGGTGTGGCATCAGTGTCACAGACATTTCCACAGCATGAATGTGTTTGCCACCTTTGATATATACAATCAGCGCTATAGAAAGGTGGCACAGGGTCATAAGGCGTCGTTTTGTTTGATGGATTCAGAGTGCAGGCCGGGTGCAGTAAGAAAGTATACTTGTGGCAATACCACGCAGGGTAAGTTGAAATAGGCTGTCGAGTGTGTAGGTTGTAAATGATTGAAATTGAATTGCCCTGCATAAGGTATATCTATGGGTTGCTCCGATGTCTATACGGATACGCTTGACTGTCAGTGGGTGGATGTGACCACTGTACCTGTCAATCGTCGATACATATTACGCGTGGCCTTGAATCCGGAGTACATGTTAGGCGAGATCTCTTTCGAAAACAATGGCGCTGAGTGTGTATTGGATTACACAGGTGTGGATGCTACAACAAAGATTCACAATTGCAGACGTTCGCCATTGTGGTTTAAGATATAGCAAGAACTAGTAGTAGGTATGGTTAGTTTTGAAAAGTGTTTAAAATAAAAAGATTTTACTAATTTACTGAAAACACATTTGTCATTGACTTATTACGGCTTAACAGAGCGGTATTGTTCTTCCTTTAATAGGACCTCTCAATTCTTACAAAATCCTAAACAAAAATGGGCTATAAGTTACCCCAGATCAGAATTGAGTCGTTTCCAAATTGCCTCCAGCTGGACAGGTTATGGGTCACAAGATGTGCTGTGCCATGGCAATGATGTAGTTCCAGATCCCGCAACAAACTCAAATTTAAACCCAAAATGCGCTAAATTCCTAACCTAATTTGGCCAGTCCAGAGTTTCTTTTACCAGGCAATTAAAAATCATAGCTAGCAAACAAATTTCATCCAGGGTTTTAGGATTGACAAGGCGCCTTTTAAAGCGACGCAAAAAAGGAGGCCACACGCAGGTTACATCCGGTCGACCTCGTCAATAGGTTAACGTAAATATGTAATAATAAACTTATAAAAATATAGACTTAATTGTAAATTTTTTTGGTTGTATTAGTATTTTTCTTTAAGTTTAATTTGGGTTGTGGTTAAAAATAACAGTAAAATTAAATATAAAAACAATTTTAATTAAAAAAAAAGAGTTTTATGTGGTAACTAAAAGTATGCTACACTTTTTTGGAAAAGCTTCGCCGCTCAATTTGCCACGTCTATTGATCATTATATAGCATTTTTTTTCGCAAATTTATTAGCTTATATAATATATTAAACATTATGTGGCAATATAATGGTATAAGCTGTTCAATTAGAAAGCTGAATACATGGAAGTCGCTTCAGCAAACTCCAGAAGGTCTCTAGTTCAGTTGACTTACTAATTGAGCAATATTCTTCAACAATATAGGAAAATTTTCTTGCGATTTCTTGCGAGAAGCGTACTAAAACTTCATTTTCGAATGCGGAACGTAGAATTTTCCAGATCATGCGTAAAGAGTGAAATGAAAGTGATTCTTATTGTTCAAATTAAGAATGACGTTCTCGTTGACGCACAACCTCCTCGTGGTGCCCCCTGATTAGGTATTAGGGTAGTGAGCTAATGTGCGCAGCGAAGCCACCCCAGGCTTTAAAAGGGGTTTTGCGCGTAGTGTTTGAGACGCAACACGCAACACTCCAAATTTCGATGAAAGACTACGAGCCTTCTTTTTCTTAACTGGTCATAACAACCGGTTACCGGGTTACGGCCTGACGTAAATCTCTCCACCAGTGATACCAAAGGTAGCTAATGTGCTCACTACCTGGCCTCCCTTCGCATTCAAGACCTTTCTCGCAGGAACTTCTTCTACTACTTTTTTTTTAGGTTAATTACTTGAGGCTATAACAATTATATATACAGTAGATATATTAAATTATATTAATTACATAAAATTACATAAAATTTCACGAATTTTATTTCGTGGCGAAAAAAAAGGAGGAATTATAAGAATCAAAGAGTTTGCTGCTTAATAAAGTCAATCACAGCAACCTTTGGAATCCAGCAAATTTGACAGATAAAGTTATTTGAGTTTTCAGCATTCATTTAATTCATTTCTTACTGTGAGATCGAAGTGTTCGTATGTAAAATTGAGCAACTAGTAAATTGTGAACCTTAAAATTATACGAAAATAAAACACGGTGAGGCAAATTGTGAAGAATAGTGAAGAAAAAAAATCTGGGGCAATGCCGCGCATAAGACGAAGTGATAGAATTCGCCGCTTGAACGAAGCAGCTTCCAACTCTGCAAATACTCCACTGGCAGCGGTAGATGATGACGGCGCATCTAATGATGTAGGCGGGCGTGAGGGTGCCAACGAAAGTGCAGAAGTCTCTACACCAGTTGCAAGCTCTTCCAATCGTCATCTTCAAACACGGACGCTGTTTGACATGCCAATGCTCATAACTGGGACAGTGAGTAATGAGACAAAACTTAGGGCACGCAAAAGACTGGAACGCGAAATGCGGAAGTTTATGCGCCATCCACCAGCATATTGCACTGTTGAACTAGAGGATAATAACATATTCTGCTGGAATGCTAGTATCAGGGGGCCACCCGGTACACCCTACGAAGAGGGCAAATTTCATTTACGCATATACTTTCCTAGCAACTATCCGATTTCTCCACCTGAAGTGGTATTTACTACGAAAATATACCACTGCAACATAGAAAGATATGGTTTTATGTCTTTGGATGCACTTAAAGAGTTGTGGACACCAGCTCTGAGAGTATCCCATCTGCTGGCATGGTTGCAAGTGCGTATAGCGAACCCAGACCCAGATGATCCGATAGAATACGACATTGCTGACAAATATAGGAACAATCGCAGTTTGCATGACGCTGAGGCACGTAGCTGGACACGTCGTTTTGCAAAGCCGTAGTCGTATACGACTTTTTCAGCATACATATACACATCTACAGTTATACTTACACTTAAATTTAACACTTCAACCTAAAACGAAAGCCATCATCAGTGAAAGTATTATATCAGCCTCTATTTTAAACTACCACTATCACTATAAACAGCTCCCAATAATGTATTACCACGAAGTATAATAAAAACGATTCCCCTTCCGATTCTACTTATACAGATTTTTATAGCTAAGTGCCTTATGTTTTTACTTTTCAGCAAAAAAGTATTGGGATTGGCCAAAAAACTAAAATTTCTAATTTTATGTGATTTGGAGATGCGTTGTCGTTGTCGATGTAGTGTGTTATTCAAGTAACTCTTCAAAGAGTTTCCTATTGAATTTGAGCACTCTAGTCGCTATAGTTGGGTCGCCAGAAGAATAATAAGAGTAAATAATTTTCAAAATTTTTTGTTTAAATAGCTAATTTCGGTTGTTTTGGTAAACGTGCGTTGAGGGCCCAAGGATGCCTAAATTTCACAGTATGACACAATTCGATCTTGCTTTAATAATTCATGCAGATCATCTATTCATTCCTGCACAACGAGAGTTTTCAGATGACCTTCATGGATTTCTTCCTGAGAGTTAAATCGTTGTTTTTTACATTGGCTAAGCTTGGAAGCTGCATCTTCGAAAGTCACAGTATGTGGCAAACCACGTTAAAGTTTTAATAAATCATCGCACAAAACGACGAGCTCATTCCGTTTGTCTTCTGAGATTAATTTTATATTCAACTAGGGTGCTCCGCCTCCTGCTTGCTTCGCTCACCTATATGCTCCTTATAGGTAGATAGCTCCTTCTGCCCTATTTTTTTCCATAGACAAATTATCTGTTCGAAGATGGGATTTAATCGTTTGTCGCTCTTTCACATATGCTTTAGGGGCCTGGATCCACTGTGCTCTCGGAACTCTTCCATCCGGGTTGCCATGGTCAATTACACCAATCAAGGTGGCCTCCCTAGCAATCTCGGCGAAAGATTTGTTTTATAGGCCTTTCCTTAACGACGGATTTTGACCATTCCACCTTTTTCAGCTCCCCTTCGGCGTGGGTGGTGTGTTGGCGCGTCAGGATATGCCTCGCATTCTTCCTTTCCGCGTAGGTACATTTTTTCGACTGAGTACTGGTCGACGGAAGTTCACTTGGAACACCGCTCCGATGGTAGTAGCGTCCAGGTTAGTGCCGACAAAACCAAATCCAGGATGGAACCTTAAGCTCGACTCAGCACTGCAGTTGGAGCTGGTTGGCCCTTGGGCCTACTACTCAGCTATAGGTACAGGTAGTTTGGAAAAGCAAAATTTTGGCGTGCTTGTTTGTTGATATTTAAAATACAAAAAGTTTTGCATACTTTTAGTTGCTGAATCAGTCGCATTACAACGTTTAAATAGGAACAAGATGAAGCGAATCGAAGCAAGTGGATTTTTCCAACTTCAAATTGCTATATCTCGAAAACTAGACGAGATAGAGCGAAACTAAGCGCGGTTTTGAATCACTCGCATTACAATGTTTAAATAGGACCAGGACGGAGGGAATCGGAGCAAGTTGACTTTTCCAACTTCAAATGGCTATACCTCGGAAACTAGACGAGATAGAGTAAAAGTAAGAAACAAGATGAAGCGAATCGGAGCAAGTTGATTTTTCCTACTTCAAATGGCTATATCTCGGAAACTAGATGAGATAGAGCGAAAACATCTTTGAGATAGACCTTACAAGAATTTTGGAAAATTTACTAGGATATCGAATTGATTACCAATGGATATTAAATTGTAAATTGTAGTTGTCTTTTAGATATTTGTCTAAACGTTTTAGTGGGTATGTATAATTTGGTTAGTATGAAATTTATAAATTTTGATTAACATATAATTTTCGCACTCCACGCTTAAAAATGTCCGAAATTTGAGTGTTTTGGCAACATGTCCACCAATCGAAAGGCTTCCAAATTAAAATATTTTCGCACTATATTTCGATATGCTCTTGACATAAGCACTATCATCCTGATAACTCTGCCGAAACGCTAGCAAGAAATATACATTTTTAGTTATTTTTGTAGTTAAATACATTTATTCTGCTTCAATGTTCTTCTGTTGTTTTTGTTATGCATTTCCGTTACCTTACAATTTAGGTTTATTTTATGTATATCTGGTATTTATTTATACTTGATAAATACGCATTTTAATAACTATAGATAAATATTTTCGGGGCGCTTGTTTGGTTTCCTTTTTTTTTTTTTTTTTTTGTGCTACAATTTTGATTTCTTTTAATGCTTTAATGTTCTGCTGTTTTTGCGTTTTGGGCTTTCGTTTTTCTTTAACTTTTCTTGTGATTTAGTCATATTTAGTTACTATGCTCTTCTTATGGATCGTAGTTCAATTCTTTAGCTTACAATTTCCTAGTTGTGCCTAAAATCAAATAAATTGGAACTAAAAGTTGCACATGGCGTTTTTAATAATGCCGCTCTAAGGCAGCAAACTACTAATTGCCAGTTTAATTTAGAGATATTTGTTAGTTAACTTAATAAATTCTCCAATTGGTTTTTGCTTGCTATGTAATTACAAAAATCGCCTAAGCTAATTTTACACAAAACTTAGTAACTAGCTGACATTTGCATAGCCTTTTGCATATAATATTGCATTTCGTATATGTATGTATGTACATATGTATGTAGTGCATATGCAAGTATGGCATGTTTATATGTCTGTGGTCATATAGAAGAGTAGCTTAAGTCGACATAAGAATATGTTGAGGTTTTGCGTTCTAGAGCCTTATAGAAGTCATTACAAGTCACCGTTCCATTTTGAAGTTTGTGAAATCAGAAATGTACAAGTTTTAAAAAAAGAAATGGTGACTTGAATTCACATCTATAAAGCTCCAGAACGCAATAACTCAATATTTCCTTATGTCGACTTAAGCTACTCTTCCATATGACCACAGATGTAATAAGTGTGTGTAGTAAGTATTTGAGTGTTTACAAAACAAATATCAATGTCAGTATGCAGCCAACTTAAACTTAAGCAACAAAATATAAAAGCTTTTCCAAATCTAATGAGGCACTAAAAATGAGTTTAAAAAATGAATTAGAGCAAAGCAAAAATGTGCGGCAATTGTTTTAAATTTACAACTATGTAGTATGCATCGTATATATTTATATATGTATAAACACTTGTGTGTCTGTGTGTATTATGTATTAAGTATTTTTTAAAAATGCATTCAAAGTTTCAACTTTGTTTTAATTTTTTCGAGTATTTATGCAAAAGTTTGCCAACTTCTTTCTCTGTTGTGTCTCTTGACTGTTGCTTTGGCGTTGCCTCTAAATTGCCTTTATGTATAATTAGCTTAATATCTTAAATGTGTGCAATTCTGTGCATGTTTGTGTGCTTATTTGTTACATTAAGAGTTTAGTTTATGTATAAGTATGTTTTAGGCATTTAAATATTATATAGTAGCTAGATAGTATATGCATTTTAAGTAACATTAGCTGACGCTCGATTTGGCTTGCGGCTTCTTTTTTTTTTTAAACTGTGTACTTTTTTGTTTTTCTTAGTGAGCTTCAAGCAGTTTTTTTTTTTAATATTTTATATGCATGTAGTATATTTTTAAATAAAGTAACGTGTGCTTTAGTTATTTGGGTGCTTGTATGTGTTTTTGTGTGTATTTGTGAGTCTTTTGAAACATTTATAAATAATTGTACGTACAATAAGTAGTTTTCAAAATTTGCTTGCATTTTCTTGCTTTAGAAAAACTATGTAAAAAATGCACTTAAAGAAATGCTTTGCGCGTCATTTTTAGTGGAAAAAACCCAATTGGTTTTTAAAACTATTTTCTTTTATAACGAGTATTGCAAAAATTTGCATTATGCTTATTCTACGGCTACATAAATCTTAAAGCAGTAGAGTCTACAAATCGCTGCTATATACCCTTTGACTAGGGTAAAGCTAATCCGTCGTTTGCTCTGTGCTCTCCAAGCTTGGCGCAATTTGTGCTATGTGTTTTGCTTGATTTGGAACTACATTATGCTATCAGCTCTCGACAGTTGTTGAGGACACGCTGTGACTAGTGGTTAACAGATGCTCAGGAATGGGTATGGGCTGTGTGCGTGCGGGCTGCTTTTTCTGCAAGTGTATGAAAACAAAAATCAGTTATTTCCTGTTTTATAGTTGCAATAACATTGATATGATTGACCCACCTTACGCCTGAAGGGAAAGCAGCCAGCCTTGTCTGGCACCGGCGTGGCATTTATCAGCAAATCTGGTGTGGGACATTCTTCTGGACCAAACACATTCAGCTCTCGAAAACATTCAGTTTCCATCATTTCATTTTGCCAGGAAATTGACACAGAGCCCGTATTGAATTTCGTATAGAAATTTGTATCCGATTCATCGATATTGACGCCCTTTACGGTGGAAAACTGCTCAATATCCAGCACATCTTTGGCGTAAACGGCATGTGGCTGCAAAACATACATACAAAATTAAACAATCTTCCAGTGCATTGAGTCTGAACTTTACTTACATCAGGCACAAAAGGTGGTTCTAGCATGCCCGCCTCCAATCGCCGCCAATTAAGGTGGGTTGACTGGAAAAATGGATGCGCCATGACCTCGAGCGCGCCCATGCGTCCAGTTCGGCAACCCAAGCGTTGCTTAATCGATTTAGCTAACAGCTGTTGGCACATTGATTTGGCTTCATCACTAAACTTGCTCGAATACTTTTCGGCATCCTCCTGCAATTAGTTATAGAGACAGTAAAAGCGTTAAAAGGTTTGCAAAAGTTTACTCGCACAACGGCCTTTAATTGTAATTGACTTTGCTATAGGCGCTTATATGATATATGTATAACATACCTTCACACGCCTGTCCACCTCTTCGCGCTTAACCTTTTCCTTACGCATGCGAAATGGCGCTTGACCCTCGATCATCTCGTAGAGCAGACAACCAAAGCTAAACCAATCCGGCGAGAATGCATACTTATCATTATCTATGACCTCGGGCGCCATATAACCTAAGCAAAAAAGCATTAAATAATATTTAACTAAAGTGGAAGTGGAAGCACTTCGAATACAACTTACCCACTGTGCCCACTCTACCGCGCACCATGTCACCTTCGGGTATCTCCACGGCCAGTCCCAAATCGGAAATGCGCACATGACCATGATCATCTAGCAGTATGTTCTCCGGCTTGCAATCACGATAGACAATGCCCTGCTGATGCAAATGTTGCAGGCCACAAGCAACTTCGGCTGCATAAAACCTGGCACGCTCCAGCTCAAAGCCCGGGTCGCCGCCCATGTTGTATATGTGGAATTTTAAGTCGCCGCCTGTGAATATCGAACAATATGCATATGTCAATACATGTGAGTGAATGTGTATGTGTGCGTTACTATGAATAATTGCACTTAATGTAGATGAGCATGATTGACATCAATGCCGGCTGAAATGTGTCTGTTCAGGAACTTACTCTCTCCAGAGCTTCGGCTTTTGTATTCAAATTCAATTAGGTCATGAATGAATGACAGAACGAACAACTGACCATTGGACAGGCCATTGAGTATTCTGAGTAACTCTCTTTGGGGACATAGCAAGCATGGCTTATTGCCCTACAGTACGACGCAAGCATAAAAGCAAAAAATTTAATTAAAAATGCAGATTCAATAATCATGAGGATTATTCATTCATCTCGTATGTTTAAATGAAAATTGAATTTGCACCATTTGTTGTTGACAATTTCCAGGAAAAGCCAAAGAGCAACTCTATACAAATGTATTCATAAGTGGCTGATAAAACTAATGAAAATCCTCGTTCTCTCGCTGTCATTGCGGACATTCGACAATTTAAGCCAATTAACACTTGTTCGAGGACACAAGCACACACATCGGTTGAAAACTTTTAAAACGACAACATATGGCGCCATCTTGTCATGTTAAGCAACATTGGCGGCGACTACATTGGATTTGCATCAAAGCTTGCAGCACGCAGTGCACTATGGGATAAATTTGTACATTTGATAGTGAAACTACAAGAGAATTTTAGCAGGAAACAGTTAAACGTGTGAATTAGCCAGCAGACACATTAATTAGGGTGCTCAACGAAAGCTGATTCTCACCAAAACGGTAGTTGCCGGCGTTAGATTCATCAAAACAAATCTTCTTCTTCTTATCTGGCCATAACAACCCGTTATCGGATTACGTCCTGATGTAAATACATTTTTTCATTGGAATTGTGGTTTTACGTGGTGGGTCCCAAACCCTGCGCACAACCCCTTTAAGGCCTGGGGTAGCTCTACTGGTCTCGAAAGAACCCAGTGTCATTGTTAGTCGCCTCATACGACAAGCTTTGACCTGCTGAGGAGGTATTCTCTAACCTGCTCACCACACGGGGTGTGGTGGTACCATCAACAAAATGCCTGGCTCAAAGTTAAGAGTCTGCGATTTCGGCGGATGCTTGAAAATCGCTTTGCTGCGGAATCCAGGAACACCACAGCTGTGTATGTGTATGCATAAGTAAAAAGTCTGAACGTGCACATAGGGCAACTTCGATGCAAAGACGATAACACGCAATGACCCGCAGTCTGTGCTGGATAAGAGTAAGTTGTGCTTCTAGGTGGCCACTCATCTTGAGAGCAAGACGAAGAGCACATTCCGCAAGCGCCGCATTGACTATATACGCATTGCACTGGAAGTCAAACCCAGGCAAGCCTTATACAACATTCTCGTGTCGCGTCAATGGCGTCGGTATGTCGAATAATCTGGTCAAAATCGGTTTCTGGCTTATTGAGAACGATTTCGATGCGTTCCTTGTGTTTCTGGCTGTGAAATAGCTGCGTACACAGCTAATGCACTGTATGAGAAGAGCTGTGGCAAGGATGCAGCGGCCACGACTCCATGCAGCATAATGAGCGATCCAAGCTAATTAATGTCAACAAAGCCGATTTGTTGCTGGTGGTCAAATTAAATCCAACTTCATGACTACAGTTCCAAGGAGAATCTTAACATTATTGGCAGCATTGTGCTTATGAAATTCGTTAAGATACAACAATAAGGTGGGCATTGCAAAATCTATGACGTATGTACATAACCGGACAGCCTATAGAGTTTGTCAGCACTGGACAGACATATGTTGCTCTGAAGTCCATTAATATAAACGATGTACTCAATTCTCTAATGAAATAGCAAAAAGCCGGTTAAGGGTAAATTTACATACAGTGCCAACCTCTTAGCAGCACGCCTAATTAGCTGAATTTCGAGCTTCGCAGAACGAAGAATTTTCGATTTTGGAAACAAAAATTTGACTACAGTCATAAGCAATCCATGGGAAACAGTCTATCTATTTCCACAAGTTACAGTCAAAACCTTATTGACCATCATGTTACGTTTAGTGGAGGATTTGGATATGCCAAATCCAAATTTTACGCACGTACAAAACCAAAAATCCAGCTTACAAATGTATACTTATATGCAAAAAATCAGTGTATAACAAAGCATACAATTTCAGATCGTAAACTTTATATAGTGTATGGCGTCGAACTTAATCAATCTTTGTCACTATTTTTTACGCACCATTCATTATCGTCAGGACTAAACAAAGTGCATCCTTTGTCTCATACGCATAGGCCAAGTTAACAACAAAACGTGAGTTGATTTTTTGCAGTATTTGCTTTTCGATAAGCACCATGGACTCGCCCTTGCGTTTTTTTATGCGCTTCTTTTCCAGCTTTTTGCAAGCATACATTTTTCCTGTGGCACGCACCTGTAAAAGGAAATGCATGGGAGCTTAGTTATCAACGCCGTAGCAGGCAGTGGTGCTCATATCTAGTTACCTGACAAGCGCAGACCTCGCCAAAGCCGCCTTTGCCCAGGACACGATACATGCGAAACGTTTTATATGTGATGGGCTGGTCCTCTAGCCACTTCCATTGCAAATACCTGCAAGGCAAGAAAGATGTGAAAATAGGATTAGATGACCAGACCAAATATGTATTTGCTGCTACACACCGATGAAAATACATGGAATTCTCAAATTCCCGAAAGGGTTCGCCAGCCAAAAATGCCTTAACCGCTTTCACACACTGTGCAAACAGATCCTTGTGGCCGCTATTCAATTTGTTCCGCACATGCGCAATGAGATCATCGTTGAGCACATCGAGCACCAGTTCATCGCTATTATTCAAAATGGTTTTGCCATCATCGCTGCCTCCTATGCCAGTATCACTAGCAGCTCCTTTGTCAGGGTCCTCGCTACTGTTATTGCCGCTTAACTCAATGCCATTGCTGCCCTGTGTCTGTGACACTTGCTCTGCCCCATCACCGCCATTGTGTGCGGCATCGTCGCCATTGTGATTGCATGTATCATGTTCGAGTTTCTTGTGATTGCAGTTGATGCTGATATTGATGCAGTTGTTGGCGGTGGTATTGTTGCAATGTTCAGTCTCTGCTGTTTCAGTTGTTGTTGTTGTTGTTACGGTTGTTACTGTTTCGGCTGGTTTGGCAACAGTGTTGGCATAGTTGCAATTGTGTAAAAGCTCCGCTTGCGACTCCAAGTCTAAGCCATCACCGTCGCCATTACGCCATTCATGTCGCGGCTCGATGGACAGAAAACGACGCCCAATGTCATGGCCAGTATAGACGCGATTTGCCATAAACTCGATTTCATATCTGCAGAATATAAATGATATTAATGTATTGATACAGTTATTATGTTAAAGACTTACTTGACCACCTGGTCCAAGAAGGCAATGTAGCGAAAGTATACGGGCCGCTTGTTCTCGCAAAATTGACGGAAAAGCTCACGACCAATGGGTTGTTGATCTATCACGTAGCCATAGCTTATATCTGAAAGAGTGTATCGAATAAATGATTAAAATCAATGACGTAGTTAATAATTTATATATATATATAATTTTTTCTTTTTTGACCACGAAACACCTGCACGAAAAGTAAAAGAGGGCGGGAGAAAAAGGAGGCGTGGCCAAAGGCGGACGGAGGCGTAGCCAGGTGTGGGAGAAAGAGAGTGAGGAAGCACTTACGGAGAGTGAGGAATGAGGGAGCGTGGGGAGTGAGAGGATACGAGATTAAATGAGATGAGGTGATATGATTATGATAAAAATATTAAAACGGAAGCAAATGGTGGAAGCGGGATCGTGTGATGCCGAAGGCTGAATATAGAATATTAAGTATGTGAGCAAGCGAAGCGAGCAGGTGGCAGAGCCCCATACCGCTGGTGTCGAACACAGCGAATAGTTCCGCATCCCTAGTTCTAGATTGACGAACAAACTGGTAAACGGATATGGCTAAATTTAGTTATTTTGTTTCGCCCATAATTTTGGTATGGTTTCTGGAATTTTACTTCTTTCGTTTCTTTAACTTTCTTCTTTAACATAATTCATTATGAAAGTTTCAAGAAGTGACAACTCTGTACTTTCGAAATCGATTGCTGCTCTCAAAGCGTTGTGCCTTAAGACGCTTGAAGATTTTGCCTTCCCATTTGAAATCTCTCGAAAACCCTCTCTCAGTACAGTATTTGCAGGACAGAGCAAAATCATTTTCTTTTCTAAAACTGTGGCAACGCCTATTATTGACAAGCCTGCCTTGAGACACCTGTGGCAACTGAACGGGTTAAATAATTTGATCTACCTCGAGAGCGGCACGGGGATTGACGAGCGTAACGAGTATTATGTATTAAAATTTCAACTTACCTAGTTTGTCTTTCAGGTGGATGCATTGCGATATGTGTGGAAATTGAAGAATTTTTCTCCATTTCTTACTTTTTCCTTTGTTGCTATCGGAACCACCTGCAAAATACAAGAAATACAAACAATTCAAATGTGATGTTCATACGTTATCGTATAATATTTATAATTTTCATACAATCAAATAATCGATTTATATACAAAAGAGCAATAAATGAGTTTTTTTTGGCATTTGCATCTTGAACTCTTCGCTCATAATATAATATTTATTGACTGGATGGTCATTTTGTTATTGTTCGTATTGTCGTTAGTTGTATCATCTATAGATGTATGACTGTTTGGGTGTGTATCTGTGCTTGTGCATCTGCGTTGGTGCATATATTACTGTCGTGGCCATTGCATCAAGCCATAAAAACAAAAATTTCAACAAAAACACAGCTCATAAAATACCGAGCAGTCGGTCATATATAGATATATGTATGCATATATAAATATGCGTACAAATAACGAATTTGCTCGTAAAGCAGAAAGAGTAGCTTTTGGTGAGCGCAAAAAAAAAAAAAAAAAAAAAAAAAAAACTATCGATAGTAAATTTTTCGTTTATAGTACAGATATGGTGGCGTTCTCCACTGTACACAAATTTGCCTTTCATGTAGTGTACATATCACTAAACCATTAGATTTTCAGGACCTAATTTCACAAAAAAAGAACAAACCAACGCATGATAACTTTGTTATACTTTTGTTTAATTCATTTAACTTAGTATTTTAGCGAAAATGTTAAAAAGCTAAGCGAAAATTCAGTGTGGTACCGAATACTTCGCAATAACTCAACGTTTTCAGGTGAAACCTATGCCATTCTACAGATAAAATGCTTGCGGTTTGTAGAATATAAGTTTCATTTGGATACGTTGCGTTTTAGTCAGGTAAAAATTGATTTCAATTGAAGTAAAAAAGAAAAAAAAAAACATTGTACACACAAACGTTGTATTTCCTGTTTATTTTTCACTTCTTCGTAAGCATCTGTTATGAGATGTGTATTAAGTCGTCGAATGTCGACGACAAGGCGAAGACTAGTAACTTCAAATAGCCAAGCACTATAGACGTAATTCGCTTTAGCATATTTGGCAAAGAAGTCAAGATAATGCCAAGTTTGTATTCTAAACATAAATTGCAAAAATTTTACATTAAAAGTCTGCACTAAATGTTTATTAGCCAAGTTTTTCATATTCTGACCGCAGCTTTAGTTTTGCATAATAACAAAGTACGTAAAAACAATTGAGGAAATTGTCGAAATTTTGATTTAGGTTCCTTGAGCTCTGCGAGGGTTGCCTTTTATATTTCTAGACTAATATTAAAAGAACGATAATACTTCATGGAAAATGGTTTTGTTGTTTTTCAAAATATTCTCCATATTCTATTTCAATTGCATTGCACTTTTGTCACTCAGAAGGTGGTACTTCTAAAAAGAGCGTTTTGAATGCCTCAACAAATAGCCGCTTTTGGTGTTGAACAACGTTAGTCTCGCACTTTGTTTTCGATTGTCAGGAACAAAAATAAGTCAATTAAAGGCGGTTGACCCTTTAATTCGATGTTTGATGTGCTGGCATTGTCGAAATGAAGAAAAATCCGTCTTCGGCTGTTGGTTGTCCTCAATTTAAGCAAGTGGTTGTATACCTTGCAGAGTTCAACGCCCTGCGTGGTTCCAGTTTAACAGTCAAACGGGCAGTTTGGAGATCATTTGACTTGACATGCTGCGTTCGTGAACAACTTTTGTTGAGTTTTGCTCATTTTGGAACACTCATAATGTCGTTTGCTGCTTTGTTTCGGGCTTATATGCCTTGTGCCTAGATGCAGATTGCTTGGAGTTACCGTCACTGTATTTCTTTAACATTTCTTGGTACCAGCTCACAAGCTCCGTTTTTACGCTGCAACCAAGGCGAGTAAGTCTTCTTGATAACAAAATGTGCATTTGATTTTCACGGATTTGGTCCTGCAGCGAACCACTATCCCGAGTGACCAGCTAAACATGATGCTTTATCGCCCAAAGTCAAATCATTCCTAACTTGATAGGAAAATCGAAGTAAAGCATTGCAGAATAACTTTTACGAGTCCTCTCCATTTTTCGTCCGAAGCGATTTTAGAAGTCATTGTAAACAATAAACTAACTCATTGTACAACAAGAAGTTCTATGCAGTTAAGGCCAGCAAATATCAAACTTTTAAATGCAAATATTAATTGGGAATATTATTTATTAAATATTAAGGCTAAAAGTGACCTGGGCTTGAAATATCAAAGGTAAACCTTGTATACACTTGTGTGGTGAGCGGGTTAGAGAAAAGCACCTCAGCAGGTGAAAACTTGGGTTTTTTTTGAGACCAGTAAATTCTCCCCAGGTCTTAAAAGGGTTGTGCGTAGGGTTTGGGAACTACCATGTAAAACCCAAATTCCAATGAAGGAAATACATCAGGCCGTAACCCGATAAAGGGTTGTTATAGCCAGTTAAGAAGAAGAAACCTTGTATCCGGAACATTTAATGATATCTTCATTTATAAATATACATAGTACAGTTATTACGAACAGTATTCTAACAGCCCTTTCAAAACTATCTATCGAACCATTTAAGCCGTCTGCTGCTAACTTGTGATAAAGTGAGCAAAGAACTTATTGGAAAATATTAATCACTTTATCAGCTGGCAGGACTCGCGACCTTCGGCAGTGGCCTGTCGATAATAGTGAAGCCATAAAACGTAACAAGAAAATTAAGTGTATTGCAGCAAGTGTATTTTGCTTCGCAGCAAAAGGGCATAAATGTCAAAAGCAGTCAAATCAAGCTCAAAGTGTAAAGCTGTGTAAAAACTTGCCAGTGGTTGTTGCTGTTGTTGTTGTTGTTAGTACAAACTGTAATGGCAACAGCAATAATAAAAAATTTGATCCAGACAGTAGGAACGGTCCCCGAGAGTGGAATACCCTGTACCCTTTTTCTTTATAAACACTAAATACGGTAAAATGGGAACGGAAGTATCCACTTTTATATCTTCATTTATAAGATCGATATACCTGTAAAAATTGTCGTATTGAAAAGTTCCAATTGACAAGTTTTCGTATTGGGAAGTTGGCTATTCTGGGGGCAAAATTTACTTTTATACCCAAAACTCCAGTATTCTTGGGTCAATGTATCAAAAATACATTTATAAATATCTGTGGCAATTTTCAAATCAATATATTCGGGGGTGTGGCAGAAATCACGGTAAAACGATTGCGGGGGAAGAGAGGTTTCCATTGAAAAAAGGTGGATGCAGTTTTAACGATTAGGGTCACACGAATCTCCACACGAAATGTAACTCTAGCTCACATGTATCCATATCTACATGTAGTGGAATTTCGAAGCAGTTTATAGGCGAGGGGGGGGGGGGGGGGGTGAAATTAGCGTATTTTGACTATAACTTTTGATGTATTTATGCGATTTCGATAGTTTTTGCCACTTAGATGCACATAAGCACTATGCACATCTCTAAGGAGTTTCGTGTTGATAGACTCAATGAGGAAGGGGGTAAGATATCGATTTGATTCGACAAACTTTATCTTACATTAGATTACGCGCATCTTTTGGTAAGATTTTGTGTCTCTGGCTCTTATGGTCTCGGAGATCTATCCCCTCATATGGAAAGACGGCCACGCCTACTTCTGCCCGTTACATACATTGCACAAATCTATAATACCCTTGTACACTATGTGTAGAGGGTATAAAAAGATGTAAAACTAAAAGTAAAGGGGTAAAGCAGTAAATGAAAGACGAACTAAGAACAACATTTATGTTGTTGAAGTTGCATGACGTGCGCTTAAAAGTATGCTACACATATTTCATAATGGTTCAAATGCTTTAAATGGCTGCGGCAGTTGCGCCGTGTGTGAGTGTGTATGTGTGTGTGTATGTGCGTGTGAGTGTGTATGTGTGTGTGTGTGTGTGTGAGTGTGTATGTTTGTGTGAGTGTGCCTGTGTGAGTGTGTATGTGTGTGTGTGAGTGTGTATGTGTGTGTGTGTGTGTGTGTGTGTGTGTGTGTGTGTGTGTGTGTGTGAGTGTGTATGTGTGTGTGTGTGTGCGTCTGTGCGTGTTTGTTCTTTTATAGTGTAATCACTCATACACACAAACATTTTATGTAGCGCATTTGACTGAGTGGCTGCCTGGCAATTGGAGGAAGTTGAGCAAGTGAAAACCACACAACCGCACTTGCAGTTATACGCACATATGTACATACGTTGCTCTCGCATTAGTCGCCATTTTTTATTTGGTTGTAAAAGTATGCGTAAAGTGCCTAAGTGCGTTCCAAAGATAGTATGCTTTAAAAACTTGAACTGCTGCTAAAGTTTCTACAGCAATTTTCTAAACTTTGAAATTTAAAATAAGTTTTCTTTTGGACAAGAGCGCGTGGCGTTATAGCGTGTGCGTTTAATTTAAGCTCGCTGCAATTATGCAAAATAAACTTCTCACACACACTTTTACAGCCAAGTTGGCTTGCAAAGCCTTGGTAAGGGACCAGCTTGTACCATGTACAGTTGCTGTCGACAGTTTTCCAGGACTAGTCTGAGTGGGCTTCGCACAGGACATCTTAAAATACGAACATTACACTGCTTTCGTTAAATAAAATTAACAACCTAAAGTTTGTCGAGCAAAAAGTTTCCAAAAAGCAGCCAGATAAAGGGCAAAGGGAGTGGCTGCTCACAAGCTGAAACAAATTGGTTACAGAGGTGTATCTAATATTAAAATGTTTCGAGCTCTGACAGTGTTTATTTAAGGGCAAAATTAAAGTAAGCACATTCTCTTGATAGACCAAAATTGCTGCTCTGCTGCTTTTTTTAGTGTCTAATCGATAAATTAAAGTTGGGTACATCAAAAATTGCGAAACAAGAAAAACAAAGTTTCAATTTTAAATAAGGTTTGCATACTTTTTATGCTATCTTTTTGTTATTTTCCTATTTCCCTTGTGCTTGGAAGTATGCCATGGTTTCCTTGATTTTAAAACCAGGTATCTCGAAACATGACTCTGCATCTTATGGGCCCATGTGTTCTAAGTTCAAAGTTTGCGAAAGATTTATTTTTGTTCGGTTGTTTGATGCTGCAAATTGGATTTAGAAGAGTTCATGGGACTTTTGAATAGCGCTGATCATATCCTCAAGGCTTTTGATGTGCGTCATGACTGCAATGTGGGGCAAGCTCTTGATAGAGTACGGCAGGGGCCAATCCCTAAGCAATCTCTTCCTTTTGTTTACTTCCTCTCTTAAAATCGTGTTTAGAAGCCAGAAGTTTTAGTGCTATTCCAAGTCCGTGCTTGCTGGGGTTCCGCAGGGAATTAGTTTTGGAACTTTGCTGTTAAGCAAAGTAATGTACTTCAAATCATGAGCTTAATGTTGATGATTTCATTTCAAGACATGGCTGTTTTTTGCTCTTTTTCGGACTACTACTTCGGTGCTTCAATTATTCTCAAGGCGTCTTGTAGATTGGACTATGCGTTGGAATATTTAGATCAATGTTGATGTTTCTTATACCTTGAAGCATTGTGGCATTACCCCCAAATTAACATTTTAATAATTCTTTCATTACTATGGATATCACGGCTAAATATCTGGCTTTAATTTGGGATAGAAAGCTTACATTTGCGAAACTTATTGCTGGGAAAGTTGCCACTGTGCTAGCCAGAATGAAGAAGTTAGGATGGCGTCTTCCCAGCAATTCTAACTTACACGACTAATTTATGTTCAACAATATGGTGACTTCCAACAGCAATTGGAAACGCTTGCAGGTATTGAAAAACAGAGCTCTACGTCTTATGACTAGTGTCTCATAGTATCTTAGCAATAAATTTCTACATAACAATTTGTATAAGTTCTTGATCCAATTGCAGTTGCTGCTTTGTCACTTTAAGGGCTGGTGACTTGTTATGGCTTCTATAAAACTCCAGAACGCAATGACTCAACATTTTTTAATGGTCTTCCATAAGACCACAGAAGAAGACATAGCATAATAATTACAAAGTAAGAAATTTGATCGAGGTCCCACGCATGTGATCAAATATGAAGGTTGTGTTCACGCATGTTATTGTTGTTGAACAACTTTACCTAAACGCTCGCATATTTGAGTTTGCTCTCTGGTTTGACGAGCTGGCGAGTAGCTGGACTCTAGCTACCAGCGACTGGGTATACGAATAGAATCTGGCATTCTATACTTGTTGCTTGACTTCATTTGAAGTTAAATCTTTAGATTCTTCAAGGTAATCTAGGCACGAATTTGCCCTTAAGCTTGTTTGTGACAAGAAACATAAAAGGAATTCCGTATATTTTCCTTGAAAAGAATCACAGTTTTTAAGTACTCAGTCATCATAAGCAAAAAAAAAAACATAATCGAGTACATTTGCAACAAAAGAAGTACTTTTGACTTATTTCTATTTCTGCGTAAACGTATCGACAAAACAAGAATGTCAAAATCCCATTGTTTCTGTTCTTTGCCACACACCATCGAAAACTAGCAACGAACGGAATTGAAACATAGACCGCTATTTAGTCTCTGTTGCCGTTTCTTTTTTAGTTCTTTGCCACAACCAACCTTTAGGAACCTATTGTGGTAACTTAAGAAGGGAAATGCTGCTCTCTTACTCTCTTTTAATATGTACGAAATCAAAAGCAATTTGTATAAAAAACAGAGTAATTGAAATTACTCATTCAGTCATATTTTTCATAACAAACCTAGCATTTTTGTTTGTTTTGCGGTTACTTTGTTGAGTTTATCTTAAGCTTCTCATTAGAGTAAAATGCTACAGCTACTTATCAAAAGAAAAATTAATTTGTGCACTAATTTGAGCATTGCCACAAAGAGGTTTAGCTAGCGCTCTTCAAAAAAGCAGCTTACGCTCAAATATTTCAATTTACTAAACTAATTATATTTTGAGAAATTCCACTTAGGAGCTTTTATCGTACTGTTTAAGCGACGCAGCTTAGTAACTTAAAGTAAATATGAAATACAAGTCAATAAAACATTTTCGCAGTTGCTACTTTCAAATAAAGATACATTTTTGAATTCATTACTAGAAAAGTTTCTACAGTTGACAAATCAAGCGACGGTTTTCTTATGCTTTTCTTCGTTTTTCTTTCTTTTTTCTTTTTTTTGCGAAAGTTAAATAATAATAATATAAAAGAATAATTAGAAAATGGCAGGCGTGAGAGGAATTCGAAGCACAGACAGCTGCCCAAAATGATAGAACTTTGTAAAGTTCTTGCAATTATGTATGAGTTGAACCAGGCGAAGCGTAAAAACAGCAACAGCTTTTAAGGGAAACACATACGCACAAAAAGTTTCACAACAATGGAGGGCGGAAGAACCAAAAAACAAAAAAAAAAAATTAAGCATACAGTCGGGACGGTGCCCGACAGTGGAATACCCTGTACACGTTTTCTTTATAAACACTAAATACCGTAAAATGGGAACGGAAGTTTCCGCTTTTATATCTCTTTGCATAAGATCGATATGCCTGTAAATTTTCCTATTGGGAAGTTCCAATTGACAAGTTTTCCTATTGGGAAGTTGGCTATTATGGGGGTAAAAATCACTTTTATACTCGTAACTCCAGTAGTCTTGGGCCAATGTCGTTGAATTTTGTAACATAGATCAAAAATACATTTATAGATGTCTGTGACAATTTTCAAATCAATATATTGTGGGGTGTGACAGTAAACAAGGTAAATCGTTTGCGGGGGAAGGGGAGGTTCTTTTGAAAAAAGTGGATGCAGTTTTAACGATTAGGGTTACACGAGTTTCCACACCAAATTTTGTAACTCTAGCTCACATATATCTATATCTACACGTAGTGGAATTGAAGCAGTTTATAAGCGAGGGGGGGGGGGGGGGGGTGAAATTAGCACATTTTTGACTATAACTTTTGATGTATTTATCCGATTTCTATTAATTTTAAAACATAGATGCACATAAACTCGACACACTTCTGTGAGTAGTTTCGAGTTGATAGATTCAACGGAGTGGTTGTAAAACGCGCAATTCTGTCACGGGGGAAGCCTTGAGAAAATGCGCATCTTTTGGTAACATTTTTTTGCTCCAACTTTTTTAGTGTCGGAGAAAGCTGGCCCAACACGGACAGACGGACATGTCTATATCGACTCGACTATTGCTCCTGATAATTTTTGCCCATGGAACTTATGGTCTGCCACGCCTCCTTCTGCCTGTTACATACATTGCACAAATCTAAATACCCAGTACAAATGTACAGGGTATAAAGAGGAGCTCGAATGAAATGAACCAAAACTAAGTAACTAAAAGTCAAGAAAACATTTTTCAAAACAAATAAATCGCATTATGCAAGTTTTAGTGAGAAAGAACGTGCTCGTGCCTGTATGTCTGTGTGTAATAAATGTGAGTGCTGGAAAGCTATAAAAACTTATTAATGAAGCCACAAGGCTAATTTGTGGTCGATGGTTTCTCTAATTAAAACCAATCAATAAGAAAAATAGTGTCTGCTTCCGTTGTTTCACTTACCGCCTGCTAGGACCATGTCCCTATGCACTATATATATATAGAAATACAAAGTCAACATGTCAAATATGGCGTCTGCACTTTCGAGTCTGCTTATATAAGCGTCAGTTTGTGGCTGTGCATGTGTGTGTGTGTGTGTGTGTGTGTGTGTGTGTGTGCTCCTCAAGGGGAAACATCCAAGTGTTTGTGAATGCAATTTGTCAGACTAAGCATTTGACAGCTGCAATGGCCGCGACAAGGCAATGGCGCCCACAGCTAATTGAGTACTCAGTCGCCAGGCGCCAATGCCAGCACAAGGAAAAATAAACCCCAAGCAACGACATATAAATACGTGTATATAGGTATACATATGTATGCACGTTAATCCAGAGTTTTATGTATAGCGAAAAACACGCTTAAATGTATGCTACAAAAAAAGAAAAGTCTCAACAAGTTTTTCAGCTAATGATAATACTACTTTTAATTGAAGCTGAATGAGGGATTATCTGTCTGGGTTTAAAAAAAAATGTACATATAAATCATTTACAACACAAATATGACGAAAGCAGTTTGTACGCGTATTTTAAGAAAAAAAAAAAAAATACATTTTTAGGTAGAAAAATATGCTTATTCATTGGTGTAACGATAAGGACAGGCCACTGAATAGAGGGACGGTAGAAACCAATGCAGTTCGGTTTGCTGCGCAAAAGGTCAATGCTCAACCAAAACAATTTTTTTCATTTTCTATACGCTCATGTTTTTTCAGGATCACTTTGAAAATAAAAACCTACCAAAAGGTCTTTTGTGTAACTTGACTTGTGAGCCTGTTTGTGCGTAATGAAACTAAACATATTTCAATACACACACAACAACGACAAAGGAAGACCCTTTTCGCCCTCCGTTTGTTCTGTTTGTTCACAAGCGCAGCGAGTGTAGTAATGCTACAATTTTTATCGTTTATTGTCTGACGTTCTTTAAGTGGCAGCTCGATGGTAAAATGTGGGTATATCTTCATCTTCTTAATCGGCCATAACAACCCTTTACTTGGTTACAGCCAGATTTAGAGCTCTGCTCCAGGCGCCATTGCTTTACGGTATATAAGTCGGTTTGTCTATAGCTTGATCTCACTGCTCTCAGCTACTGCCAACTGGAGCACCCCTCGTATGTTATGCGCTTATAATCAACCTAACGCTGAGAGTAGTAAACGGCTTAAGTCGCCCACATTGCTGTCACTTTAGTTTAAACTCTTAAACCCACTAAATAGCATTGGCAGAGCATGTTAACAATAAAAAGGACGCTTATTATTCTAACCATAAAGCGCCTGAAAATCTGACCTTGAACCGCTGTCCTTAAAAATTTTTATATACTTGTTTCAAGGTCATATTAAGTACACGCAAAATAGATTGCTGCACATTAAAACTTTGACTGCGTGTTGCCTCAAAAAACTTTGCCCTGCCATTATGAACAAATTTTCAACTGGACACCAATAAGTATGCGACATAAGTTATGAGCATAGTATAATAATAACAAGGTAAGTGATGTCTGCCGAACTTGCTCTTAAAGGGTCAGTCAGTCTGCTGCGAATATCAATGAGTCACGTTAACAGCAATGTTATATATTTTGCATGTATGCCTTTCAAAAAAACAGTGCAAGACTTGAAAAGCCTATGCTCAGCGAATATAGTGCTTGTTTTCTGTTGAGCAGCGACACTGCAGTAAAGTAACGGTAAATCATAGCAAGAACAGCAAGTGCATCAGAAGAATGGTATAATAATTACCAGGTAAGAGTCGCGTTTCTCTCTCTTTTCCTTATACAATTTTTCTTTATGTTGCAAAAGTCAATGAGGAGGGTTGTATAATGACAATATAAACAGGTATAGCTGTATATAGACACTTTTGTTTTTGAGCCGCACAGAAAATAGGTTCTTCTCTTCCTTTTTTTTTTAATTGTCTTCATCATTGTTTTCTCATTTTATTTCCGGGAGTAAATTGTCGCAAAACACATTTCTATGAATGTCTTAGAACGTGCATACACTGCGTATACTTGTTTTACAAAACTTGACTGTGTTTATTGTACAAATTCTCTATCTGCGAAATATTTGCATAATTCAAAAAGCCGTTTGCCAAAATTCACATGATTTAGCGCCAAAGCAAAACAATTATAATAATAATAATAATAATACAAATAGAAGATAGAATACAACAACACACAGCAATGTAACGGCACAAGGGTCTAGGCAATTTACCTACAGCATTGCTGATGCGTCACTCACCGTGTGCCGCGCACATTTAATTAATTATTACAGTTAAAAACCTATAAAAATAAGAAATGATAATAATTCCATTAAGGTAACTCGTTGATAGTTGGCAACGCAACAACAACAACGAGCAGAGTCGCAAAGCAAAAAAAAATTGATTTGTAGTCAAAACGTGACGCAAACTGTGGGTGGTCCGCGGCATCAAAACTTATGATATTTCATTTTATTAATTTATTTTCTCACTGTGTAAATGCATATTTAATTAAATTATTTTGTGCGCGCAATAGAGTTGGGCGCGTGACGTAAACAGAATTGCACTTCGAACTGTTTATACTCGAAGATATATAGTTCTTGTTCGAAATACATCTATCTTTCAAGGAGTACAAAAGCGTATTATGTCAGCAGAACCAGTACAAGGCTCAACAAAAGCGAATCAATGGCCGTGTTCACTAGAGCTGTTTGATCACTGATTAGTGATAACTGATCACTGTTATATACCTAGTGAACGGACTGATCACTGGTCTTGATCGCCAAATAAACTGAGCAACGTTTTACGGAAAAAAAGAACTTCGATTTCGACGATTTTTAGTTTACCTTTCTTAAACACTGTTAAATTGAAACATTAAAAACTTTGAAGTTTTAAGTTTTATTCTGTCCCACTTTTTATATATTACCTCCATTGCCAGGTTTCTGGGTTAGGAAATTACGTCAAGGGAATCTTCAAGTTTCTTAAAATATTTGACATGAATCTACATAAATGGTACGACGAAGTGTTGATTAAGGTGTATATCGGTCTCAGCGGGATGTCTTCTTTTTATATCTTCTTAGGGAGTACATACTATAGATCCTAATTGTTAGCGCGGTATTCGTTACAATCTTATTTCATTCGCTCCTTGAAATAGGTTCCAATAACAGCATTTTATCTACAATAGCACTGTTTTTTGTTTGTAACCTTGATGTTCTGGATTCTTCCGTTCTTCTTCTATAGGTACTATGTTTGTTTGGAAAATGAAAAATTTTTGTAGTGTAGTCACCTTTTTCCATGGCAACTGTAACATTTTCTTTATCAGAGTTTAGTATCAGTATATTTTTATTTTTCTTTTGAAATTTTCGTGTTTGTCCCACTATATTAATTATAACACGGTTCTTTGCGCTCTCCCGTGTTTTTATAATATGGTCCGAGAACAGTCAGTTTTGTTCTAGCCGATTATTTTTCTTCCTATCCTTTTATTGTTTGTTTTAGCTCAAAATTAAATAAAAGCAAGGTGTGCTTACTCTTCTTTTTTCAGTTACCAAAATCTGCGTGAGCGAAAGCTCAAAAGCTCAGGTTTGTGTAAAAACTGACAAGACATGTGAAACAACAAAAAGAATTGATAATGATAATGATAATGCGCGCACCAACGTGCAGCGGTAGACTAAATTGGTAACTATTTTAAGAGGCACCGACTTCGAGTGAGCACACGTTGGTGTCATTCCATCATATATTAGCTCTCCTACATCAGCAATGTACCTAGGGAATTCACTCGTTTGGACGGGGAGCGGAACCTGTGATCCCTTTGAAAACAGATTGGATTTTGGCGGGAATTCTGTTCTTTAGTTAGTCTTTGTCATTGTTCTTCGTAATTATGCTGTCCCGCTCTTTATTTTTTATTTGTAGTCTGTCAAATGTGTATATTTGCCTCTCTTTAAGTGTTGCAGTCAATTTTTGTTTCATTGTTTTCACTTTTGAGAACATATAGTTGCGTCCGCGTCACTTATCATTCTGTGTAGTTTTTTGTTTTGTACTGTTCAGCTGTTAAGTCTTTTAAAGATTTGTTGATATCTGAATTTAATCAATACAGTAAGTATTTTTAAGGGGAAAAGTTCAGTATGCCATTCAAGCTATTTTTTTTTTAATTGCACATGGGATCTCATCATATTACACTTTGGTCGAAAAACAACGCATAAATAAATTACTGGGAATTGCTAAGTTTTAGTTCATGTACATTTTGCTTTATATGTTCCTGGAATAACCAAAACTCTTGCTGTTACAACTACATATCATATAACCAATTTCTTAATTAATAGTAACTTCAAATTCAAAGCACTTCCAAGAATGAAAAAATACTCAATCAGAGGTTTACCAGAAACCTCTTTCAAACGAAATTCAAACATTTCGCCATATATCTTTTCAAACGAATTTCAGCACAAAAGCAATTCGGGCAGGGCGTGGTCTATCCAAATGCAGAGATAAAATCTGCAATTTGTTGAGGACTTATTACGGACAGCTACGAGATGTTGTCTTTAAAGTTACTAGAATTGCCGTGTACTCAATATGCGAAGAAGCATTTTTTAGTACAAATTTGCTGAAAATGAGTTAATTTCGTACTCAAATAAAAACCAAGAACATAACGTAATTAAATCAAGAACAATCAAACTCAAAATGAGTTGAATTTCGAAATAAGAACTGCGTAATAAATTGACAGTGTGAGCAAACTTTCTCCTACAGGAAAGCGGACATGAAGAGGCGTGTTGTTCCACTATTTCCATAGTTTTGCCATTTAAAGTAAGCTCTCAAAGAGATATAAAGCAGTAGTGCCATCTCTATAAGCAGTGAAGTATTTAAGAGGGGGTATTCGGAGAATCCATCCCCCTCCATGGGTATACGTACATTTTGAAAATCTTCAAAAAATCTTTGTTATATACATGAAATTTTAGACATATTTCCCAGGGCAAAAATCAATCAACGCCACTGATGGGCGTGAATGATTTCCTTATCAGCTCAGTCAGTGACTATAAGGAACGTCAGCTTACCAACCATAATATTAGCCTGATAACTGTTGTCGGATTTGAAAATTGAAAATATTTATATACTAATTTGACTCAATAATATAGTAATTTAGGCATGATAGGTCACTTTTATTTATTTTATCAAAAGAAAACTCTACCTGTTACACGCTACAGTGATCCGGCAGACTTAAAGCTGAGCCGTTTTGAAAGGGCACCAAAGAGAGGATTCGGGTGATGGTCAAATATTAAATACTTAATATTAGAAATGACTGGAATATTGTGTTCGCCTTAATCTTCATTTTTTTTGTTCCAAATATGAATCACTTTAACTTTAACAACAATCAAACATAATCAGTTAGGTAACCCTAACAGTGATGACGTAATATAGGCACAGCGCCTTAAAGAGCGTTGAAATTCTAAAATGTAAGTTTTTGACTGAGATTCAAGAGATTTCGAATGAAATTTTGATCGAAACCGTCTAGAGACGCTCTCCGGCAGCGGCACGAATTGAACGAATCGCTCGTGAAATGTGACTTTGCACAAAACACGCTCATCTCTAGTGCAGCTGTTAACCCATCTGTAAACGCGTTGCAGATACAATCAAATTCCTCTTTATACCTTTACAATGCATTCATGGTTTATATATATATATATATATATATATATATGTATTTATAAATTTATTTTTTTCTTTTTTTAATCCCGCTGCAACATAATGACATATTAAATATTCATTTGACTGCAACGCGAATCATGATGGGAAATTAATAAAATACGCCATAAAATAATTACAATATGCACATTGCGCATACGCCGCGTTGGCAGAAGCAAAACAAGACCAAGGGGAAAAATGGCCAAAAAAAAAGTCTGCACGTTATGGCATAGCATGAAAGCAATTAATGGACAGCCAAGTCGTAAAATGCAATTTATTACAGCAATAGAGCAACGAAACGAGCTACTACTTTTGTTATCGATAACAGCTTGTGGGGCAAGGGGAGCTGAGGGCTGGCAAGGGCTCACATGAAATGCTAAATTAATTAACTTTAATACTAAGCAGCCGCCTGGCATAGACACAATCTTTAGTCTGATGTCCAAAATGGCTAATAAAATAAAAATAAGAAACTTGCATAAAATAAATAGACATAGACAATAAAGAGCTTCATGTTATTTTTAGCGCACAGCGCGTCATAAATTTAAGCAAATATTTGCTATTGTGCAGTTAAATTTTAAAATCCCATCAGCTAAACAATTTAATGCATAAATTTAAGCACAAACATCAACGAATATCAAAATCTATAAAAATTTGATGCAGACAGTCGGGACGGTGCGCGACAGTGGAATACCCTGTACTCTTTTTCTTTATAAACACTAAATACGGTAAAATGGGGACGGAAGTATCCACTTTTATATCTCCTTTCATAAGATCGACATGCCTGTAAAAATTTTCCTATTTGGAAGTTCCAATTTAAATTGGGAAGTTGACTATTATGGGGGCAAAAATTTTTAACGATAAGGGTCACACGAGTCTCCACACCAAATTTTGTAACACTAGCACACATGTATCAATATCCACACGTACTGTAGTGTAGTGTAGTTTATAGGCGAAGGGGGGTGAAATTAGCATATTTATGACTATAACTTTTGATGTATTTATCCGATCTCGATCATTTTTGAAACATAGATGCACATTAACACGACGCACATCTCTGAGGAGTTTCGAATTGATAGACTCAATGAAGCGGTTGTAAAACGCGCAAATCTGTCACGGGGAAGGCGGTAAGATATTGACTTGATTCGACAAACTTCATCTTACATTAGATTACGCTCATCTTTTGGTAAGATTTTGTGTCTCTGGCTTTTATGGTCTCGGAGATCTATCCCCTCATACGGACAGACGGACGGACATGGTCCAATCGCCACCCGAGTCAATGATAAGACTTTTTGCCCATGGAACTTGTGGTGTGCCACGCCTCCTTCTGCCTGTTACATATATTGCACAAATCTATAAGACCCTTGTACACTATGTGTACAGGGTATACAAATTGCGAAGCTTGCTGTACATATTTGAGTGTACAGGATTGTGCGTGTGTACAAAGTGCAAATGTATGCTGAGTTTTGGCGTGTTTTTGTTGTTGCCGCCGTGATAGCCAAATTAGTCGATTTGGTCATAAAACAGCAGGAGGCGTTTCGAGCCATGTTATAAAATATTTTATTACTGCTGCACATTATTAATTTGTACATTCGAATGCGTCCATTCAATTGTTCAAACAATTGAGAGAGAGAGGCAGATAGAGCGAGAGAGCGAGAGAGAGAATGTGCTAGTCAAAGCTGGCCACAGCTTGCAGCTTCAATTTGTTGGCTGTTGAAAATGGCGGATGAAAAGTTATTTTGCTGTAACTTTTTCGTTTGTGTGTGTTTTTTTTGGCACGGATTTGGTTTCTTCGCTTGCCGTCTTTAAGCCAAGTAGCTTGAATTGCTTTGCAATGTTCTCTGTTTTGTTACTGTGCCAATAAAATCAAGTAAAATGGCTCACGGCGCAGTTTATATAGCGCACATGTTGTCGTAAAAGCAAACGATAAAGTAAACATAACAGTACCAAGAAGTGCGATACCCAAACGAACCAAAAGCAATCTTAACTTTTGGAACGCCAAATTTCCGATACCCTATCAATTCAATGTTGATGGCTTGCAGTTGTTATTTCTTCTATGTAAGCGATCATTCCATATAAGCAATAATCGTAAATTTCCCCGTATCGTGAGCGGGTTAGAGAATACCAACTCAGCAGGTCAAAGCTTGTCGTATGAGGCGACTAACAATGACACTGGGTTCTTTCGAGACCAGTAGAGCTGCCCCAGGCCTTAAAAAGTTTGTGCGTAGGGTAAAAGCACGATTCCAATGAACTAATGTATTTACATCAGGCCAGTTAAGAAGAAGAAATAGAATAATCGTAAATTTGTCATAATCGGTTGTATGCAATATATTTCACGCCAACGCTCAACTTGATATACAGTATGTATCGTTTATTTGCAATTATTGCTTATATCTAAAAAAAAAAGTTAGTTTTAATGCATTTTGTTTGCAATTTTCATACAAAAATAGACGTTTATATGAAAATCGCAAATCAGCAATTGTTGCACATCATTTGTTTCATCGCTAAATTTTTGTTGAAACTACTTTCAGTTATATACAAACTTTGCAGCACAGTTTAGATATATATAAGCGCTGGATAATGGTGTAATTGGCCAAAATATAAACCAGTAATATCGCAATGCAACGTTTCAATTTACATTCTAAATAAAAATATTTGGTGCAGACAGTCGGGAGGGTGCCCGACAGTGGAATACCCTGTACTCATTTTTTCCATGAAAATCAATTTTCTGTGTAAATTTTTGTACCGACGCGTTGAGGGGTATATGCACAATAACGGTAACTGTTCTACGGGGTGAGGGGGGATGATTAGAAAAAATAATCAACATTGTTTGGTTTATAACCCTAACGTTTCCCATTATATTAACATAAATGGAAAATCTTATTCCCAGACAAAAATATAAGTTTCACTCATATAGTTAGCGAAAAATAGTGCACAAATTTTGCATTATCCTATTTATATAATAGATTGTATATTCTTTAGTGTATTTATTATATGACTTGACAACCATGTGCTATTTGCTTGCATATTCGAACACCCTGATTTTAAACATCTTCAGGTACATGTCACGTAAAACAAACACCGGTTGTAGCTCCTATATGTATATAATGCTACCTGTTGCTTTTGTAAGCCACTTTTCAGCAACTCTCATAGCTGTGTGCTTCTCTCGCTCACACTTGCACTAAATGCGTTTAGACAGGGAACGCAGCCGTCAGCAGCAGATACGGCAGTACTTCGCTTGGTCGCCTGCAAACAGTGTTTGAGAAGCATTGATTGAACACGGTCAAGGCCGCATAGTATGAGGCGGAGCCAAATAACAAGTGTAAGTAGCAAAAATGTATGCCATTGTGAAAAAAAGTTTTCAGCTCCAGCTACCACAAATGGAAGGTCGGAAGGGAGCGGTCAAAACACCAATCAACACTATATTCATTATATTTACATAAAACGCGGGTGTTCGTCTAATTATATATGCACAATTTGATTTATGCAATGTACTCGCGTTGCCGCTCATACTTAACACCAAGGATATTCACAAAATGGGAGTCGGGCTAAACGAGACAAGCATAGACTTAAAGCTAAGAAAGTGCCTGACACTCACATGCTCTTGAAGTATGTATACAGGTAAATATATAGCCTGCTAGTAGGATTGCTGATATTATATCGATATGTGCGATATTTTTAATTTTTAATACGATAATATCAGAGCGATTTTTTCGAGGACGATAATATCACATAACGATATTTTTTGTGTCAAATATCGGCTACTATGTATTTTTCCAATAAATTGCAACAGCGTGCCGTACAAATTGAAAGGTGTACTTTATTTGGATATGTACATGAAATATGAACCAATTAAAAATACATTAAAATTGTGCGGAAATATTGTGAAAACAAGAAAATTTCCATTCGTCAAACGGAAGATTGTGGGAAGAAGATGATTCATAATCATCTGATCTAAAACAGACATTTCCATTCGTCAAACGGAAGATTGTGGGAAGAAGATGATTCATAATCATCTGATCCAAAACAGAAATTTGAGGGAGTAAATCGGCGTAAAGAAGATGAGAACTTAACTAAAGTGTAACTGCTTAGAGAAAGGGGCAGGCAAAAGGAATGAACATCATATTTCAAAAGTTGACCTAAAATATTTGACACCACTAGACAACAAAAGTTAACGCTTATATGAAAATGTTATAAATGCCGTCTTCCTAAAATTGCTGAACGCAAATTTTTGGCGATAAATCGATATTTTTAAATTGATATTATCGATACGGCGATATTGCAAATAGAACGATTTCGATATATCGAAACACCTTTTTTTTTTAAAATATCAACAATCCTACCTGCTACACAACTGAATTTAGTTAGGTATCCATGAGATTTTATAGCTGGACTATATTAGTTCTTCCTAGGCGCTACAAACATAAAGCCATAACAAATATAGCCTCTGGCCGCAAGTGTATTGCAGTGAAATGGCACGCGTGCTGCTATTGTCTTAAGTACAACACAGCGTATGCGTTATAACTCCCATATGAGCTGAAATTGAACAGTGTTACCTGTGGGCGCTGTACACACACACGCACACACACACACACACACACACACGCACACACACACATACCTAATGCATGCCCCTTTTTATCGACCCACTACAACAACAATGGGAGGAATGAAATGTGTGCTGAGCTTAACGGCACACGTCGCATGTTTTACAGCAACGCGTCAAGCAACAAACCATTGAAAGTCACGTTAAAGACATTGGCAGTACTCACAGCTGACCAACACTGCGGGAGTGCCACACCCAGTTGAAAGCCAAGTTGAAAGCCAAGTTGACTACCTCGCTGGCTTTAATGGCCAATACCAAACTGATAAGCTCTTTGCGCTGACTCATGCGCGCAAAAAGAGAAATTAGCTCAAGCCATTTTTCGATACTTTTTGTTCTTATTAAAGATGCGTGAGCGTCTTTTTTGTGTTGTCAAGTGTAAATATTGACACAAGTGACATGACATAAACAGCAGCCTGGCACCGGCTTTTGACTCTGCCACTTACAATGTTGCATGTAGTTGCTATTGTTGTGCACCAAAGTTGCATGCAGCTTAAAATAGTCAACATGCATGTTGCACGCCTCTGGCAGGCCAAAAAGCAAAAAGTCAGGTCATTGTATTTTTTTAAAAATCAGCAGTGCTCTGTAACAGAACCGACTAGTCAATTTGGCCGCAAGTCAGTCAGTTAGTTCGTCACTTTGTCAGTTGCACGCTCAGTTGCACCTGTGGTTGCAACAAAAGCGTCCAACTAGCGACAAAAACAAAATGAATAAAGAAACATTGTGGTCTGGTTTTGGCCCTGTTTCGGCTGCCTCCCTCTCTCTATATTGCCATCTTGCTCTGTTTGTGCTGCGTTGGTTAGCGTGTTTTGTGTTTATGAAAACAGTTGCTGCAATGCGCCAGTTTTTTCTTGTCAGCGGCAACAAGCGCATTGAAAATAGTTTTTCTATTTTTGAAAATTACAGCAACATTTTTGGAATAACAAACAGTATGTAACAAAAACAAATGTTTTTGGAATAACAAAAGTTAGACAAATACAATGGAAAAGCTGTATTGTATATTCTAGTCTTTAGAAATGAAAGCGATACTACATACAAAATTAAAATAAATAACTCTGTTTTTCAAATTGGAAACTTTTCCGTTTTTTCCAACTTTTGTATCAAACAGACTTATGAGGGCTGCCTTTATATTTGAGGAATGAGCAATTCTATCCTTCAAATTTCAAATTTGCATCGTGAAAATACTTAGCACCTTTTGAGACTTCTACTCTTGAAAAGTTTACCTCGACTAAAAAATAGATTTAATCCATGAACATTTGCGTGCGATTATTTTTTACAACTTTTACAATAAGAGTAAGTCAATGAACTTAACTTGCTTTTTGGCGTATTTTTGACCATAGATATCCACATAAAGGTGATTCTCAGAGTTGCACCGTTGTCGCTTACCAACAAATAAGTAAGTTCTATGGCTAAAGATCGTTGCACAGTGGAGCCATCTGACTTCTTACCGGTAAAAATCATGATTTTTGAAGGAGTAGATATTTTCACGCTTTAACAGATATACTTTTATAAGATCCCAATAGTTGACGAATCTTGGATCTATGCGTAAGCGTCCGAAATGGGTCCATGGCTCTTCGAAGACAAGCCAAGTTGGAAAGTCAATTCTGAATGGTATACAAACATTTGTTTGACAGAAGATGTTGGAAAATGAAAGAAAAATATACTAATCGGATCATACTTCATCACGACAATGTAAGCTCTCATTCCAAAAGGTTATTGAACACCCAAACGGCGAATAAATAGATCATTCGGCGTATGGTCCCAATTTAACACCCTAACATCAAGAGAAAAAAGGCGAGGTCAACGTTTTTCGACTCCCGAAGAAGCGAAGATAGAAGGTATCTCTTATTCGGAGCATATTGGTATGCAAGTGAATCGTGGCGAATATTTTGGAAAGCAATTGATATTTTGGATGGTGCTGTTGTCCTTTTTTTCAGGATATATTCAGTGCTTAGAGTGTTGCAAAATTAACGAGCCAAAAGCAGCGAAAAGCAGAGTTTCGACACTGGTTTCTGATATTGGTCTAATTTGGTCGACATGGTTTTTTTCGTACCATTTTTGCAAAAAATTCTTTTTAATTTTAGGAAAAAGTCGAACGCAACTCATGCGCAAAAGAGCATGCCAATTATCGTTATCGGAGTTCTAAGCTCACAATCTGCAAGCAATATATTCTTAATTTTAGACACGTTTTCTTTGGTATTTGACGTCAATGGGCATCCAGAACGAGACAAGCTTTATAACACGTCTCGACCGTCTTTAAATGTTGAATTCTAATCATATGCTTGTGTGCTCCCAAGTTTCCATAAGCTGTTTTAATGCATGAAATGTCATATTATGCAAATTTAGTGTCAAAATAGCGATTTATAGCCACGTTTGACACTTCGAGCAGCCTGAGATATAGTCTGTAAATTGTAAGGTATAAAGTCAGAACTTACATCACTAAGTAAATAAATCATTTGCATTTACCTATGATATCAAAACTCGTTGAAATTTATGGAAATTATGGCTATAAAAACACATGCAGCTCCATCAAGGTAGGAAAGAGCTTCTCCGAACCTTTTGATACCAAGCGAGGCTTCAATCTATTGATAGAGAAAGTGTTGCGAAAGACCGAAGTACATCGGAACGCAACTATATTCTATAAGGGAGTCCAGTTTCTTGCATACACAGATGATATCGATATCGTCGGTCGTACTTAGCGAGCAGTTACCAGAGCCTTATATATAGAGTATACTTTCTCCACTTTCTTCGAGTAGAGAGACACAGAGGTTAGACCCTCTGATGTTGAAAACTATACTTTTGATGTTGCCAAGTATTTCGTCTATCTTGGCACCACCGTCATGGAGATCAAGCGGAGAATCACCCTTGAGTTGGTTTCAGCAGGGAAATAAGTAGTGAAGACCATTTCCGCCAGACGAAACTTACGCTCTATAAGACGCTCGTCCTTTGTTTTACGTGGGGACACAATCTTATGAACACGTCCTTGGAGTGTTGAGCGGAAAGTACTCCATAAGGCCTTTGGCCCTCTAAACGTTGGCAACAACTACCGCATCCGATGGAATCTATGAGCTCTACGACGACATCGACATAGTTAAGCGAATAAAAATCCAGCGTCTATGATGGCTGGGTCATGTTGCACGTCTGGATAAAGAAGCGCTGCGAGAAAGGTCTTCAATGCGGACGTGGTAGGGAGGCGATGAAGAAGATGAGAAGGCGCGTGTGAGCTTTTTACATCCAGGTCGTAACCCGGTACTTTGCATAATAATAAACTTTTGAAAAATCATGTTATTTCCATTTTTGTACTTCGCTATTTGCTGCATAGCAGCTGCGGCTATTTGCTAAGTGGAAACACTTCTGCTGTGCAGTGTGAATTACTTTGCTAATTGGAATGACAGGAACACCAGACGACTGTCAAAGGGTATTTGCTGGCTTACTTATGGGTTGCTTGATTTCGTCATCCTTACTTACAATGCATTTAATAATGGCGTAAAAAGGAAGTGACGTAACAGCCACAGCACACACACAAAAGCTCATTGATTTTTTGCGCACATATTTCGATCTTTCGTTCATGTGTTGGGCATGTGTGTGCAAAAGTGTGTGTGTGTGTGCGTGTATGTGTGTGCGTGTGTGTGTGTGTGTGAGTGTGTGTGTATGGTCATTAAATTGATGAGCACTGCGTTCAATGGCGCCTTAAATTTGACGCTTGATGCCGATTTCTTCTTAGTGTATTTTTACTTGCTTTTTTATACACATAATTTTTCATGTAGACGCCTCGAATTGACCCATGTTGTTGTTTTTTATGTTTATATCAATATATTTTGTGCTAGTAACATGGTCATATGGCTTGTGATATATGAAGCCGTTTCTTATAGTAGTTGCTTTATTTGCGACCAGGCCAAAAATATTAAGCAGCATATATATTAGGTCAGTCGGACATTTGGGAGCGCAACAAATGGCACCCCAGCCAAAAATGTTCGACATTAACTAATTTTGCGGTCAGCAAAGTATGCACACTGTGTATGTGCGTGTTTGTTTTAGGTTTTAATTATATGCGGCCTGTGCCAGCAGCGTGCATATACACATACACAGAGAAAAATAATCAAGTACATTGTACTCAAAGTGAGCACATCCGTGCACGAAAAATCTAATTATAAGTGGACAAGTTCTCATTTTGAGTAGAATTTATGAGTGCAAATATTGAAATTAAGTTGTTTTTTTTTACGTTTTTGATTTGATTTTTCTTTGTATGTTGTGTGTTGGTTGTTGTAATTATTTAAAAATTTTTTTTTACTTATGGTATTTTTATAATCTGTGTGTATATTTTATTTATTATAGTTTTCTATAAATAAGATCGCGGACAATTGAGAAAATTAGTAAAAGAAACATTTCTATACCAGCATTAAACCAATCATACACGCGGTCATAGTGGGAATCGAACTCACGACCTCGAGTGTTTGGGATTAAGCACTTAACCACTGAGGTCTTGCTCACACTGTCAATTTATTACGCAGTTGTTTTTTAAAATCTCAAAATGCAACTCATTTTGAGTTTTTTGTACTTGATTTAAGGACATTATGATCTTGGTTTTTATTTGAGTACAAAATTTACTCAATTGAAGTATTTTCTGAAAATGAGTAATAAATATTGAGTACGCGGCAACTCATTTTGAGGATGTCGTTTTTCTCTCTGTGTAGATGTACATATGTATGCTCATAAGTGTATACACTATACTATATGGCTGCCCCTAAGCATATGTTAGGTAGTTGCTGTCATGAGAAACCCAACAACAGGCGCATAATGAAATTTCCTGTTAATTGCAGCAATATTTAAAGGTTAAATATAAGAAACTGTAACTGTAAGTGCAATGTAGACACAGGTAATTTGGTATTTGACGTTAAATTTATGTTATTGTCTGACTTGTATTGGAAAATCAACAAGAGCCAGAAAATGAAACAATATGAGCGCAGTAAAATACAATAAAGTTTGTATGAGCTGGAATTTATGTTGCCATTTTATCAGTTGAACAAAAGTGTTTATGGCTTCAGCGAGAAGAAGAGAGCGCAAATGAAACTTAATGGCGCCACACAAAATGGCTTGAAGTGCTAAGCGAACGCGCGCTTGCCATAATTTCCGTTTCCGCAATCAAAGCGGAACTGCAAAAGACTTTTGGCGGACAGGAAGGTAAGCGAAAAAGAGCAAGAGCGAAGGTAGAAAACAAAATGGCGTTGCTGCCATGGCTAACGATTGTTATCGAGCTTTGGCTTGCATTGGGCACGGCGTACACTTGAGTTTCGAGTTACGTTTTGACTATTTGCTTAGAATGTCGTTAGAAGTGGGCGTGGCAGCAAGTGCTGTACAAAATCTGTGCAAAAATTCGTTGTCACATGCAATTTATGACACAGCTGGCAACTTCAAGCATGTTAATTGAAAAAGTTGCACTCAACTTGGCTAGTGAATTGCTTGACACACACACACACACACACACACACACACCTGAGCACTTGCCACATGCAGCATAGTGAATTACAGTTGCTGGAAATTTTAGTTGATAAACAAGAAAAAACAGTGTTGTAAAAGTCAAAAGTTGAAAACAAAGATGTCAAAAAATGAAAGCGATTATTATAAATGTTCAGTTATTACAGCTACGAAAATGTTGGCCAATTAAAAGTAAGCTGGCAAGAGTAGAAAAATCATTAAAGGAATTGTTCCAGCCACGTCCAGCCATAAAAGTTAATGCCAAGTTAAACTCAAGCGCGTGTAGCAGGCCACAGTTATACTTGCTGCCACCCAAACTTATAATACATTTAAAATTGAAAATTTAAGCCAAAGTCAAGCGTTGGCGGTAACAAGAGTAAGCAGAAATCGAAAAATTGAGCAAAAAAAAAAGGAAGAAAATTTGATGGAGACAGTCGGGGGACGGTACTCGACTGTGGAATACCCTTTACCCTTTTTCTTTAGAAACACTAAATACGGTGAAATGCGAACGGAAGTATCAACTTTTATATTTCCTTTCATAAGATCGATATGCCTGTAAACATTTTCCTATTGGGAAGCTCCAAATGACAAGTTTTCCTATTGGGAAAATATTGGTGTATATGGGGTAAAAATTACTTTTATACCCAAAACTCCAGTATTCTTGGGCCAATAACGTTCAATTTGGTAACATGGATCAAAAATACATTTATAAATGTCTTGGGCAATTTTGAAATCAATATATTTGGTGGGTGTGGCAGTATTTAAGGTAAATCGATTGCGGGGGAGGGTTCTATTGAAAAAGGTGGATACAGTTTTAAAGATGAGGGTCACACGAGTCTCCACACCAATTTTTGTAACACTAGCTCACATGTATCCATATCTACATGTAGTGGAATTTTGAAGCAGTTTATAAGCGAGGGAGGGGGGGGTAAAATTAGCATATTTTTGACTATAAGTGCTGATGTATTTATCCGATTTCGATCATTTTTGGAACATAGATGCACATTAACATCTCTGAGGAGATCAACCGTGCAAATCTGTGATGGGTGAAAGGGGTACTTGATTCCACAAACTTCATCTTACATTAGATTACGCGCATCTTTTGGTAAAATTTTGTGTCTAGCTCTTATGGTCTCGGAGATCTATCCTCTTATACGGACAGACGGACGGGCGTGGTCCAATCGCTACCCGAGTCAATGAAAACACTTTTTGCCCTTGGAACTTATGGTGTGCCACGCCTCCTTCTGCCTGTTACATTGCACAAATCTATAATACCCTTGTACACTATGTGTACAGGGTATAAAAAGAAGAAAAACTAAGCGACACAGAAATGGCAGCATAAAGCGTAGAATATTTTTTCAAAATATAATGTTGCAGCAACAACAATGACAACTAGCAGCCGCAGCGGCAGCAGCGCCGCATCAAGTGGCAGCCACAGCGGGTAGCTTTGAGTTTACTTGCTTCGTTGGCGCTTAGCGAGCTGTTTTCTATTTAGCCCCAATTTACTCTTTCCCCCCACAACTGCTCGCCCACAAGAATAGTAGCGACAATTTTTCTGAGTAGGATATGAGTTTCCAGCAGCAAAAGCAACTGGCGTTAGTGCAATTTTTATAACGGCAGAGGCAACAACAAGGACGACAAGGAATTATTATAACGAGAAATGCACTTGAATGTTGCAATAAGTGTGGAAATCGGGTTGAAACCTTGAACATCCTGCTCTTACTGCTGCATCCTTTGGGTACAGCCTTCTCAAAATGTACTCAGTACATATAGTAAGTAGTTAAGTGCGGCTGGTATAAACGGTTAATGTGAATGGCTGAAAGTGGAGAAAGAGAGCGGCAGGCAGAAAAAGAGAGAGATAGAGATAGCAGCGAAGCGATGCGATCCTTGTCTATAATACTAATTTAATAAATTAAAAAACTTACTTGGAACTTATTATGGAAAATTTCAAAATGCAAACATTTCTGCACTACATTTTCCTCTGCAAATTGCGAAGCTGTAAAGGATAAGGATAGGCGGGCGAGCTGATTAAATTGAAATGAGCCAAGAAAAAGGCCAAAGGTTTACGGTTAAGGAATTGCAGCAATCATGCGCTCTTAACTGGCAAAGAGTGAGAGAGATAAAGAGAGAGAGAGAGAGAGAGAGAGAGAGTATGAAAAAGAGCAAGACAGAAAAGATAGCAGAAGAGATTATACCAATATTTTATGAATGAAAGTAGCAAAGCCGGAATACGAAGCAATTTGAAGACTTAGTTTAAGTAGATTCTAGATTTGCCGAAGGGTAACAGGAATCCGCTTGGTTAATCCAACAGTTGACATCGAAAGCTTGAAAAACTTACTAGTTGGAATCCTAGCTTTAGACTAACAATTTGAAGACAATGTTTTTGAAACAATTGTGAAATCGCATGCGACTGTCAAAATCTTACACGTAATCTTACAATGATGCTTACACTACAGTTCGCTGATAATACTTGGAAATGCCATTTAAAACACTAGCTAAAACAAGTATTGTGTAACACATAAAAAAACAAGCACAAAAGAAACGCCTACGAAGTATTTGATGCCGGGTGCTTCTTTCTTTCCACTTGCAGCGCTAGATATAAGAGCATAGTCTATTATAGAATAAGTTGCACAGGATAGCAGACGAGACATCTTACGCTCAACATTACCGCTCTTGGACTTGCTTTAATTTTATCTTTGACATCGGAAAACTCGGGATCAGCGCTAAGCAAAAATTCAGTGTGTTACCAATTACTTCGCAATATGTTAACTCAACATTTTCAGGTAAAAATTGCCTTTCGATAGATAAAAGGCTTACGGTTTGCAGAATATGAAATTCACCTGCATACATTGCGTTTAAGTCAGGTAAAAATCGATTTGAAGTAAAAAAAAAAACAACAACAAAACACATTATACACACAAACGTTGCTATTTTGTGTTTTCTTTTCACTTCTTCGTAAGCATCTGTTATGAGAGTGTATTAAGTCGTCGAATGTCGACGATATGCTTAGCAAAAATTCAGTGTGGTACAGATTTCTTCGCAACAACGCAACGTATTCAGTTGAAACCTATATCATTCGAAATATAAAATGCTTGCGGTTTGCAGAATATAAGTTTCACACCAACGTTCTTATTTCGTGTTTCCTTTCTCTTCTTCGTAATCAGTTGTTATGAGGAGTGTATTAGGTGTACGAATGTCGACGACATGACGAAGACTACTCTCTATATATAAAAACGGTAAGGCAAAATTCAGTGTGGTACCGATTACTTGGCAACAACGTACCGTTTAAAGTTGAACATAAACTGCTTGCGGTTTGTAGAATATACGTTTCACCCGGATACGTTGCGTTTAAGTCGGGTAAAAACAGATTTTAAGCAAAAAATGTACTTAGAAAAAAAAACCAACAACAAAATACATTGTACACACTTACATTGTTATTTCGTGTTTTCTTTTTCTCCTCTTCGCAGTCAGCTGTTGTGAGAGCGTGTATTAAGTCGTCGACTGTCGACACATTGACACTTGTCAATGCAAATATACTAATATAGAACAGATCTGATGTTTCGAAACTCCATACCATCAGCTAAACAACAACATTTTTCCAAACCAAGAGATTCATGAAAAACATTTAATCAATCCGTAAGATACTTCATCGACATAGCATGGAAAACACTAACTATATTTTTCATTTTCAACATGCCTTGAGGGTTGGCCTACAGTCACCTCAAGAGCTTTAGTAGAATTTGGCTGTATGGAATATTGCTAACCAGATTGGCATCAGTAGACTATTTATTGAATTGAGTGACTCTGGCATTAATGCCAGACGTACAATGTCTGACTGTACTGCGCCACCATGCGGTGAATCTATTGATTTTATTCGAGTATATTCTTGACAAGCTTTGCCCATAGGACCATATTAGCCTATAGCGAAATAGTGGTATGACTCATTTTAGTACACACTCATTAAAGTCAAAAGTGTCCCTTGTGGCATGACCCATGGTCCAATATCAGTCTATTAGCACATACTGTAGCTGTTCTATAAACAGATTTACATACATAGGTTTATATAGTATATGGATTCGTTGGACTTGTCATAGCTTTTATCGTATTCGTACATATTTACAACTTTAATAAATTGCCGTAGGAAAAGCGTCGAAAATATGTTATGGACAATCGACAGCTGGAAAATGTAAATTTGAAACTTCTTTTGAAGCTCCTGAAAGTCAAATTTCGCTAATCTTAATAAAGTTGGTGGTTTCACTTTGTTTGCTTACTAGGAGTAGGAGTAGGTGAAAGCTTCGGTGGTGTCATGTGTTCTATAAAGGTCAAGGCTTTTATTCTGCCTTACGATTGCCGAGCACAGGCTTTGCAGATTGGATTAGGTGATCGACTGAGCCCGTGAATTTATGGATTTACGCGGGATACTGCACTTCGCCTTTTTTGGCAACGGCTTTAGTCTTTGTGACTGGATCTGCATGCTCTTAGACCGGCTATACTACAACAACCTCAACTTGTATAACTGTTGAAAATGGCTAGTAGGAACCGTTGAAGATGTCATTTAAAGTATGACTAGGCAGCAAGTCAAAGACTCAGTCATTGGCAAGTCTTAGCGCTGGAAGATATGAAGGGCAAATACCAAGCGAAAGAAGCTAAAAAGACGGCCGAATAGGTAAAACAGCAACTTCAAACGGAAACCAAAAAGGATATGCACAACTTCAAGTAAGGAGATTCCTTTAAGTAAATAAGAGCATCTGAGTTTGGAATCCGTACAAAGTTGGAACGACCAAGCAGAATACCGTTGAGCAATAATCGCTCCAAAGTAGGAAAGAGCTTTTTGATACCAAGCGACGCTTCAGAAAAGGCGACGCCCTGTCCTGTGAACTATATCGGAACGAGACGGTATTCTATAAGGGTGTCCAGCTGGTTGCATATGCGGCTATTGAAAGAGAATCTGCCAGAGTGGGTCTGCTTGACAATGAGAGCAAGACGAAGTTATGCTTTCTTCGAGAAGAAGGCAACGATTACCGCATCAGATGGAACGCCAAAGTCTATGAGCTTTACGACGACATTGACATAATTAAGCGAATCCAGCTGCTATGCTGGCTAGGTCATGTTGTGCGTATGGATGAAGAAGCTGCTGCGAGAAAAGTCTTTAATGCGTCTGTGGTAGGGAGGCGACGAAAGGGCAGACAATGTTTCCGTTGGAAGGACCAGGTAGAGAGTAGTTAGACCTCAAGTAATCTTACTACAAGTTGGTGAGCGTTCCTGCAGTCGTTTGGTCAAACTCTTGAAATCTTTCAGAGCAAAGTTTAGCGTAAGTTCTTTGGGCTCGAAGTGCAACATTGGTGTAGTTAAACGGATTAACATCCAGCTGCGCCTCGCCAAAATACGTGAGTATGGCGAAGAGGTACCTAAGTCAAAGGGATCAGTTAGAGAACGCACTACCTTGCGTATCCCGGAGAAGACAAGTCGTGCGCTAGGTGGCGCTATTGTTATGGCCAATCAATGTGAAGCGGAAGCCATCATGGTTTGTTTGTGTGCATTTCCATTTCTCTTTTCGTTCCTGTGCTTACATTTGCCTAAAGTCAATATATCCTTTAGTCCAATTTAAAGGGTTTAGGGCATTAAAAGTCCTGCCAACTGTTGCCATGGCTGCCTTTTGACAAGAGCTTTAATACTTACGCCTAATGACTTGAAAAAAAGAGAAGGATGGACTATGGATCAAAGGGCGCTAAAGGCTTTTATGTTTAATAGTAGTATTTGTTGTTGTTGTCACTGATGCTGCTAGCTTTGCGTTACTAATACGCCATTTAATGAAATGAAATAAAAAGCTTCCGATGCGCCGCTTCAAATTACGGCAATGGCAAAAGTCCGTTCAGCCATGAAGTAAGCTAAGCTACTGCCAGCGGTACAGCAACAGCAAAAACAACAACAACAGCGCCGTGCACAACATGGCGCATATTTCGCATGCCGACCAAGTTGGAATTGCAAATTAGATCAAAGGCATTGCACGTTTCACATATACAATTCCAAAAGTATTTCTATGTACTACATAGTGCTCGCTCGTATTAAAATGCAATTTCTTTTCTAACGCTACCCCAAAAAAAAAACCAAAAAAGAAAAGTTTTTGCAAAGTTGTTCGAAAAATATGCAGCAAAAACAACAACAAAACGGTTGAGACGCTGCTCGACAATGTGATACCCTTTACACTTATCACGCCAAAGAAGAGTAAATTTCTACAAACTGTAAGATGACAGCTTCGGCTGCCAGATTTCTACCTAGCACACATAGGCCGGTTGTGATATCATAGGATCTATTTGTCCTATGTTATTTTCGCCCGTTGAGGATACATGCTTAATGGGAGCACTATTCGGATGCTAATATGTAATCCGCTGCTCGTTTGGACAAGAAGCCTAGCTGCATGGACACCAACTAGCCAGTGCCCAGTAGTGGCTCTACCAACGACTGAGCATCTCTCCCTACTGTTCTTTTGTTATTTAGTTCTGGCCATGTCGAGCAGTGTGACAGTTTATCTCATTCGGCCATTTTTAATTGTATATAAGTTTGAAAAATTCATGTATTCTCAGCATGCAGGTTGCCATAGGTGTGCCTATACCCTCTCTCTCAGGTAGGAGGGGAGCAGTAGTGCCTTGTTTGGAGAACTCATCCGCTATGTTGCGGCCCTCTATGTCCCCGGACCCATATTAGCAGGTCACCACCTCAGCAGGTCAAAGCTTGTCGTATAAGGCGACTAACAATGACACTGGGTTCTTTCGAGACCAGTAGGCCTTAAAAGGGTTGTGCGTAGGGTTTGGGACCCACCACGTAAATCCACAATTCCAATGAAAGAATGTATTTACATCAGCCCGTAACCCGATAACGGGTTGTTATGGCGAGTTAAAAGGAAGAAGAAGAAGATTAGCAATATGACACTTTAAAGGTGGAGCAAACCATGTCATTGCGCCGGAGTAAAACAAAATTGGATTGAAGCGCCGTAGACTGAAACTAGTCGAACAGCTAAGCGTAAATTTATGCTGCTTAGGTAGAGTGTAGATATCAACGCAGCTCGACAAACTTCTACTGGACCGACAGACGCGCGGATGGTGTCCCTAACTATCAGGGGTCTGCGAGATCAAGGTCTGAGCATTCTGTTGGTAAGGACCTGCTTCCTTATGTTACATACATTGCACAAATCAACATTACCCTATAAGCTACTGAAAAAAGGGTATAAAAAGCATGTAATAGTACAGAGAAAAAGCGAAAAAGTTGGTATGAAATAGCTTGGCACAAGGCGCGTGTCTCGCATTTCAACTTGGCCAAGTACTTTGTACATAATTTAAATAATATATACATATTTTTTTTTGCTTTTGCTGACAGTTTAAACGTGCAGCTCGTGTTGTGATTTGATACAATTTTCCAGACACACACACACACACACACACACACTATAACACACATTTGCACACACTTTTTGCATTGCAGCTGTCAAAGCATTTGTCAAAATGTTGCATATTTCAGCGTCTGAAATGAATTTGAAAAATGTTTTCGCCGTCATTTGTTACTGCTTCTGTTTATATCTATGTTTTTTCCATCTGTGTATTGTATTGGAATTTCGTGCTATCGATTTTTTGTTACTGTGTATTCAAGATAGTTCACTCAAAACAAGTTTTATTTATCTAATTGGTATTGGATTTTATTTGATTTTTAAGCTGTTTATTCCCTTGTGTAAAATGTTTTACAGAGAATCAATTGATTGAATTACTTTTGCATTCTAGTGGACTCTGAAAGCAATGTTTAGCTTGGAATTTTCAATTTTTTTTCGACTTATTTGAGCTTGAGTAACATTTACAGCAAAGAGTTAAATGCGTATTTTATTCGATGAACTTATTTCTATTACTTTTGGAACGTTTGATTGCACTTTAAATATGAGTTTTTAATTAGTCAGTCAACTTCAGTGAATTCATTCGATTTCTGCAAGTAAATGCATATACATATATAAAATGTAAGTGAAGCAATAAAATTGAAGTATCACTCTATTCGATGGGAATTACAAGAGCAAAAGAACAAACTGAAAAACTAACACAAGTAGTTTAGTTTCACATTTGAATCAGAATCCGACTCATTTGTACGTGATGTAAGAATTTGAGCCATAAACGTTTTTATATCACCGGCTGCAGCAATTCACTGCGCAACTTGTCCCTAATTTATGAAAGGTGCATCCGATGATGCTTTCAAAATGAATCACTTTTCTTCTGAGTCAAAGAGGCACAAGTCTTTGACATCTCTGTGTCGATTATAAAAGAGCATCCAATAGTTCGTTGAGGATCGCATATATTTCTTTTCAACTTTCTGTTGCGAAAGGCCGAAATAAATCAGAATCGGACTATTTCCAAAAAGAAAGACGACTTGATCGCCTACCTAGATGATATTGACATCAATGGTAGTAATAAGCGAGCAATTATCAGAGCCTCTCAGATTTCGAAAGGGAATTCACCAGGCTGGGTATGTGGTTGTAAATGAGAGAGAGACAAAGAATACATAAGTTTTCTTAAAGTAGAGCGGCATGACTTTAGATTTCCGCTTAAAATTATGACCTTGTCAAGCATTTCGTCGACGTACATTGACATAGTCAAGCGAATTAACATCCAGCGGCTCTGCTGGCTAGGACATGGTGTTCATTTGAATGAGAAGCTACTACGAGAAAGGCCTTCAGTGCGACTGTTGAAGGAAGGCACCGGTACGGCAAGGCGCTTTCCCGTTGGAAGGACCAGGTAGATAGAACACTAACTATCTTTGGTTTTACAAGACAAGTTTTTGAATTATTTATGGATTCAATTCGTTCTTCGTACTACGTGACTACGAACGTAGTCAAATCCTCTGTTCCTCCTTTTCTAATGACAAATTCGAACATTTTCTGCATGTTGATTACTAAAAACCTGAAAATCTACCAAATTTGTTCTATAACGAACATCAAAAGGATTGTAAAGTTGTAGCAGTAAAATACTAAGCGATTAGCCTAGCTCGAAAAATCTATATAATCATCAAATGCTAAGAACAGATTACCACACGCAGTTGAAGTTTGTTGAATCATGTTGATATATCACCACCTTTCCCTGTGAACGATTTTCGTGGTTTGCACTCCACACCATTAAAGCCATCCGATTGAAACTTAATACATTGAATGATCAAGATTTGGTGACAAAAGATATAGGCAATATTGTATATATTTTATACCCCTTCTTCTATAATCTGCAACGAAACTCATTATTTTTGTATATACCTTAGTATAGACCAACTAATTTGATATTCCGACTTATGTTAGTCTAATAAACAAAACAATGTTGACCTTTTTCCAAAATGAACCCACAATCCCAATACCGGATACAGACAGACCCCCTTATAAACCAAAAAGGGGTCGACCTTAATTACGCCTTTAACCCTTTACCCCTCAACGCTTCGACATTTTGTACAATTTGGTTAAGATTCCAGAGATTTGACTATTTTTGTTACATTCACGAATCACGATTTATAAAATTAATTACCTTACCGAATTGATAAAATAATTTTTAGCTTAAAATTGTTTTTCCTTATGAAGTTACGCATTACTCACCTGCAAGAAAAGAAGAAGAGAAAATTATTGCTTACAAATATAATAAAATATTTTTTGAGTAATTCACTAGGTTACTTTTGGTAGTGTAATTAGCAAAATCAAGTCAAGGATGGACATAGTATACGCTGATGCTATAAAAGCGAAAGAAATCCTCCTTTTATTTACAGAGATAGAGAGAATCTATAGAGTCAACAATGTAGAATTTCAAGCAAGATCTTTGATCTATGTTTGAATTCGAAATAAAAAGTAAGCATTGCATGAAAATATAAAGATTTGTTTTAAATTATGATTGTGACGTCACGTTTTGGGAACACACCCCTACCGCATCCTCACAAAAATCACAATTTGAAGAAAATTGCTTCTAACGCAGCTGAAACTTCAATCACTTGCGAATTACAAGCATTATGCAACAAAAGTGTGTGTTTGTATTATCTCGAATCTTAGTGCAAAAGCTTTCAACTCACATTTGTAGAATGTCTTTGAAATTGCTTTAATTAACTTGAACTTAACGTAAAGTGTGAAAATGAAAAGCACAGTTCTTTGCACTTGGCATTTCCTTAACAGCTTTCAACATGTCCCTCCCTGCAGTAGCTGTCAACATTTCACATATGTTTCAGTCATAAACAAACATAACTTGTTTTTTCATTTTTGAGTTTCATATTTGCATGCCACTCAAATTTCAGTGCCACAAAACCAAACAAACACACATAGGCAAAAGATTGCTCTTCTGTCATGTAGCATCCACAAATTGCACAGATTCTACCGCAACATTTGGTTGCATGTTTATGCTGCTACCAGTTATTAGGTCAGAGATAGCAGCCAAACGAGTTAACTAACTTAAGCAACTTGCAATCTGACTTGACAACTTTTTTACTTTCCATGTGACATGCAATGAACAGACACACATTCACATGCAACACTCAAACAATCTAACAATTTAGCAAATTCCACAATTATTTTCAATCTACGCCAAATTGACAATGCTCATACATTTAAATGCCAAATATATCAACGATTAGATATATGTGCATAAGAATTACGTATCTCTGTGTTTATCAGATGTATATATATATATATATATATATATGTGTGTCTGTGTGGCACTCCATTGAGTGCAAAACAAATCAATTAAGGCGCAACAATTTTCGTTTCAACTTGCGGCACATGCGAAATTGCTATAAATTGTTGGCGATTGCGTCGCTTTTTTCGAGTTCCATTGAATTATTTATGAATGAATTTTATTAGTTGCCCTCATTGACGGCTCATCAGTGTCTCTCGCTCTCTCTCCAGTTGGAGCACGCATGTGACTTGACATTAATTGCATCTTACAGCAGCCAACAACACTGTCAATTAATCAGAAAACATTTTGTAATACATTTGATTTCATTTGGCTAAACTGGCAACTGATTAGAGATAAATGTGTAATTGACATGGTTTCCAACATCGAATAATATTACACTCTTAGATCGTAATTCTTGTAATGGATTGTAACGTTGTCCATGTCTGCATCGGTACGAGCTCTGTTTCATAATTCAGTGACTTTTGGAACATGAAATGCAACACTGCGGCCTATCTTTTCATAGAGTACTTTCAAATTTGTTCAAACTGCGTCATTTTAGTTTTCCTTGGTAATTTTTGACAGACATGGAAAAAGAGCTGAGTTCATATAGTGACTCATATGAGCTGCTTTCTGTGGAAAGCTGCTCACAAAAGCACCAGCTGCCAATGGCTTTGTGAGTGAGCTGCTCATTTTGAACAGAGCTGATTCTGATGGACCCAAGCTCAAGTTTGCTGCTTGTAGCTAACTATTTTGCTCATACTTTTAATCTGAAACTCAACAGACACAATGGTTACTAGTGGATTAAAAAAAATCCATTGATGCATCGAAAATTGGCCTGCAATTTTCCATTGTTTTCCGATGTTCTCGCGCATACGATGAATCGGCAAAACATCGATGTTTTTAAAACCATTGAACATTTCGCCATCTCTTATTTTACGATCATGCCAAAATAAGTATTTTTTCGTTTTACAAATAATGTTGCAATTTGCAGAATGGAGAGTGCCATATTATAGGTTAGTCTCAGAACTAGGCAAGCTCTTAGCGGCATGCGAAAAAGAGTTTCCTTCCATAAAAAAGTGCATTTTTTAAATAGAAAACATCAAAATACCATCGATGCATCGATTATATTATTATTATGTCAAAATCCTGGCGTTATGAAACAATTGTGACCGCAGCAAATTACTTCGGAAATGATCATTAGCTTGCCAATAACTAAACCTATGCTGACCTATGTTATTTTCTCAAAGGCTTAATGCAAATGCTAATAACGTCAAAGGGATATATGTATTTCGGAACTTCGAATAGATATAAAATCTTAATTTATCTCTTGAACTCTTAAATTAAAGGATAAGAGTGGTACTAAATGAAGCAACTGTAGAGACGGACCACAAACTTTTTTTGCACCCTGTACCTCAAAGGTAGGAAAAAACGCCGTTTTTCGCGTCCATAACCTCAAATATCACAATGTTCTGACGTGACCTCGGATTCGGATTCTACGCAACAAATTACTTCGGAAATGACCCTTAGCTTCCAACAACTAAACCTGTGTAATCGCTACCTGTTGGCAGACCCATGTGTCGCTCATGAGCATAAGCCCTTTTTAAAATAAGCGTGAGCAGTAGCGACATTTCTGGTAAAGCTCACGTTGTAAGGAAGAACATATATATTAAAATAAGTGCTCAAGAGCTGTTTTTTACGAATCCTGTGTGAAGAGCGGGTTGGAGAATACCATCTCAGAAGGTCAAAGCTTGTCGTATGAGGCGACTAACAATGACACTGGGTTCTTTGGAGACCAGTAGAGCCACCCCAGGCCTTAAAAGGGTTGTGCGTAGGTCTTGGAACCCACAACGTAAAACCACAATTTCAATGAAAGAATGTATTTACATCAGGCTGTAACCCGATAACACGGGTTGTTATGGCCAGTTAATAAGAAGTGTGAAGACCATGGCGACAGTTTTTTGGTATGCACACAGTGTCATTCATATCGATTAACGTGAAAAGGGTAAAACTATAACTGGCGAATATTTTTCGAAACTGTTACGTCAGTTGCATGAGGGTGACGATTCGAAGCAAAAAGTAATGCAGATGGTGAAAGAAAAAGTGCTATCCCATCCAGATTTTTCTACAGATTTAGCCACTTGCCACTATCTGCGTCTACAAGCCACAAAAGAGAAAGATTTGGACCGAATGTAGGGGTTATTACAAAACACAAGCCTATTTTGAGGACTTTGAGAAAGAATACTATTTGAAAATCGAGCCAAAAGCGCATACTTTTTTCACTATATTTTTTTTTCTTTTGATTCATGCCACGATTATTTATCAACATTATTTGCCAGAAACTTCTTAACACTCGCTGCTCAGAATATTTGCGAATTTTCGGTGCTATAAACATTGCACAAAACTCGCACATTTCACAATTGATTCCCACAATTGTTCATTTGACAACACTACACCATAGTTGATGTAGTAGTATATCGTTGTTCTTTTTGTTTTTTTTTGCATTAAACGTAATTCCATTTTCAATCGTTATCTCAAATGAAATATCTTGACTCAAGATTTCAGTGCTTTTTTGCATGAACATTAATTCACGAGTTCTTGCCACAGCATTTCCCAAGGTAAACCGATTGCGATTGCAATTCCAACACAATTTTCTCACTTTTACTTTAGAGCTGAGTTTGTGGTTAACCTTTTATGCATTATTTTATAACAGCAATAATTTCATAGCATTGCACAGTGGGCAAAACGGCAGAATTTAATGCAAATAGTGTAGTTTGATAAGCGACAAATTATTTTCATCATCGATTAGACCAGGCATAAAAAAGGCGCTGTTCCAGTAAATGTGGTCCAGTTTTCGAAATTGTTATCAGTGTACTTAAGGTTAAGCGGCTTGAAACTGATTTGTCAGATTCTACTTACAAAATTAAAACTTTTGTAATACATATTTATAACATAATATAATAAGTATGAAAAATTAAAAAATAAAGCTGTCTAAATTACATTGTGTTTGTGCTCCTTGTTGCACACTCTCGAAAAATATAAACAGACAACAAGAGAAACAGAAACAGCAAATCAGTGTATGTTCCAGTTTTTGTTCTTCGTCACGACCAGCCTTAAGTAGCTAAGGTTAGAAAGGTAACCCGAAAAAACTGAACTATCGATAGTATCGAAAATCTTAGAGCCGATAGTATTATCATATTTTTCTTGGAACGATCGAAAATATCGAAATATCGGCGACACTATCGATAGTTCAAAAGCTCTTCATGAAATTTTAATAAGAGGGCATCCGTTTGGACCACTGTACTTTGCATCAATTGAGAAGAGCAGAATAACCAACGCCAGCAGTGCACTTAAATAGTTTAGAGTTTACTTTGGTGTTGATGCCAATGGCAGAAATAAGCTATAAAATTAAATATTTATTGAGCTTTATTAGGGTACTTAATGCTTCAGACTTAAACGGTTGGCAAATGATGTCAAAAGTAAATTTGAATAAATTGGCAAACAAGTTATTGTAAATTTCAATACATATTTCATACACAATTGTTTGATACGCAAACAATTTGCTTAATTGTTTGAAACGCCAAAAAAAAATAAAAAACACAACACTGTATTAAAGTGGCGTGAAATTGTTTGTCTGACAACAATAACAGCTGACAGTTAATTAAGGCAACAATGTAATTAAAATTAATAAGCAAGCTCAAGACGCACAAGCAAAGAGCTATTGCGTTAAGTTGAGGGATTAATTGGAAACATCGCCAAAAAAGGCGCTGTTCTGGGCACGGCGATAAGGCAAAGCCAAATAAAGGAAAAGAAGTCATCAACGATGCTTTAATGCTCTTGAATATGCTAAATTGAGTTTCAGAGCTGTTTTGCAAATATTTTGGACTTTACTGACACATAGTCAAGCTTACGAGTCTTCTTCAATACACTGTTTCTTGATGAAAGCGAGTTTATAGTTTTGAAAATCAGGAAACAGCAATATGTACTAGTATAAAGTTCAACTACCCGGCGCACACAGAGAATGGGACTCTATTGAGACGATATGAATTTTTTCAACTTTGATGCACTTTTAACGTGCTGAAAAACTATTGATAGTGGCGCTATTCGATATTTTAGATAATTTCAAGAAAAAGATTTATTGTGACGATAGTGCCATCGTTTCGAAAAGTTCGATACTATCAATAGTTTCCCCTTATAGCTTTCTAATCTAAGCGCTTAGCGTATTTTTAAAATATCGTTAAAAAAAACATCGATGGTGAGATACAAAAGAAAAAAATCTGTATATCGATAATTTTTCAGCTCTTGCGCACACAGAAGACGCAGTTATTGTACTGACATGTTTTGATACGCTCTCATTTCGTCGAAGTACAAGAGAATGGAATTTGTTTAACCCTTCTGCTATGTTTCAAATTGTACCGCACGTTTAGTTTTGACCCAGCCAATTTATTTCATGATACTTCTTTTTTTTAAGCATTAATATACTTCAAATGCTTCAGTTAGAGTGATAGACATAATTCCACAAGCTACCGGAACTTTATTGACACTTTAACCATGATGTTGTATTATCTTTGCGAACCCGGTAAATTTCTTTTTGCCAAAATAGATTGAATCACGATTTCAACCGGAAATCCGCTCCGCTCGCCAACTTTCGTACCCCATTTGAGTTAGATCAAATCCTTCTTCTCGTTCCCTTTTGCGTTCTCCTTCCCGTTTCTCTTCATTCCCTTTCTCTCTCTCTGTCTCTTCCCGATACTAGGTCCAGCTGCGAATATTGGTATCAATATCTTCCTATCCTCTTTCTCATCTTCATGGAATCTGCGCTAGGTTAACGTTTCATTCCGTCCACACCCATGTCATTTTTCTCTAACAATTTGCTAGTATTAAATATCTGATAGAATTTTTTTGGTTTAAAAGGAAAAACTCTGATGCTTTCGTGCTTCAAGGCACAATAATGTCCAAGCAGTGCACTTTGGAAAGGTAACGAGTTTCTAGTACCACGAATTTGGTGAAATCTCTATACTTTGGCCTTTCTCTGCGCTGATTTCCGTTAGGTTTCAGTAACGTTCCCCAAATAAAGCTGTGCCTAAACTTACTAGATTTTCAAATTACTAGTATTTAGTTCTGCCCATATATGGTTAGTTTGAGGCTTGCATTTATAGTTATCATTTGGTTAGTCAATTGCATTGACTTCGGACTTTATTTTTGTTGGTTTTGGAGCTTAGTAAGGTTTCTTTTCTTCTGACTGTGCCAACCAAAGTTTGATTCCGATAAAGCTATTGCGAAACTAGAGAGTAATCATTGGAACAGATCTGATAGAGAGAAAACAACACATTCCCCTATTCGTTATAAAAACTATGAAATATGGATTTGTTTAAGTATTATTTCGATCTATGCATGGTACGTATTCTTAGAGGTCGCAAATAACCGTCAAGTTTTTCCGCTTGTCTGCGAAAAACCGGTTTTTGCAGGATACAATGAAAACTGAGACGATAAGATAAAAACTGAGACCATGCACCCTGGTTTGCTACGCAAAACGTTAACGCTCAACCAAAGACATTTGTTTTCGGTTTCTATTCGCTCATGTTTTTTAAGGACCACTTTGCAGATAAAAAACTGGCAAAAGGTTTTTTGTGTATACGCATGATTTGTAAGCTTGTTCGCACCATTAAAGAAACTTAACATATTTGAATATACATATTAATACAATTTACGAATGTCGTAGAATATCATTCCCTAGTCAGTGTGCTTTTGTGCAATGTTTCGCCTAAAATTCGATTATTTTGTTGTATTGCGCAGCAAATGGAAATGCAAACCGTTTCTGTATCATTTGTGATGCCCTTTTTGCTAGCTGAACTTTATGTCCTGCGTCTGATAAAGTACATACAAACACTATGTTATTCATGTGTTCATTCCCAATGTTGACTTTACGCAGCTAATACATATATGTATATTGGTCGATGGCACTAGAGCAACCAATGGATTCCAATGTTTAAACAAACATCAAAAACTGCAACATTTTCAACGGTTTTTCGAAATTGTCATAGTTTGAACGTTCAAAGGCAAATATGAGCAGAGGAGGGACAAAGCAGATGGATGAAATCAGCAATCTTTCATCATGAGCAAAAAGTTGAACATGTTTGTTGACACAGCAAAAGCTCATCTCCGCCAAAATCAGTCCCGCTCTTTGTGTGCGCGTTCTCACAGCCCACAGTAAGGCACATCTATTACTTGGTATAAGCCATCTGCCGGCTCAAGGCACTAATTTTTTTGAGTGTCTGACACAGAGAGAAAGGGAGGCGCAAGAAACATGCGTCGACACAACCTAGGCATTTTCTTGTTGCAGTATTGATATCTTAATATCCAACACGCATTTCGGTTTGTTGACATTTTTCAACACTTTTCGTACAAGCAGGCCAAATCTATAATTTAGCTTCTACATAATGAGAGAATATCGGCTCCAAGTTACGCATTTCTTAGCATTCTTGCTCTGCTTTTGCCAAAGTCTATATGATTGATGCTTAAAAAATTTTATTTTCAATTTCGTTATTAACATTAAAAGCACCTGTGTATGAAAACTAATTGCTTGAATAGTGTTTTATATATCAATTTTAGTAATGGCAATTAGACATTTCCCATCGAGTACCACTCTTTCTCTGTTGTTCCAAAAAACTGACACAATTTGAGTTAAAAGTGTTCATTACGTCAATGCACACATCTTTTGATTAAGTGATTGATTACTTTAGGTACATGCAAATAATTACTCTAAAACACAACAAACGAAATGCCAAAGTTAACTTAACCCTTTTGCAAGGATACACAAAGACGCTTTCAGTAGAAGCGTTAATTGTCTTTTGCCAGGCAGTGAAAATAGCATTAAGTTATTTACAATATGTATAATTAATATTTGTTTTGTGAGCAGCAAATTTCAAGCGTTTGCTTATCAGTTTGCTTGGCGGACGAACGTGTTGACTTGTTGTTTGTTATTTTTAGCATTGTGTCAAAGTGCACACAATGCGCGTCTTTGTGAGTGTGTATGAGTGTGTGTGAGTGTGTATGAGTATGTATGAGTATGTATGAGTGTGTATGAAAGTGTGTATGTGTGTGTGTCAGACACTCTACAGCGTTGACAGCATTCCAACAACCCACGCAGAAATGCTTCTGCCTTCTGCTGCTGTCAAGGGACTGAACAAATAAGTATGCAATGCATTGTGAAAATTGTAAAATGCAATGGCATCCCACTTGCTCTCTCTCACACACACAGGCACACTCCTACACACAACAATACTATAAGAAAAATTTGATTCAGACAGTCGGGACGGTGCCCGACAGGGGAATACCCTGTAACATTTTTCTTTAAAAACACTAAATACAGTAAAATGGTAACGGAAGTTACCAGTATTCTCTTTTATATCTCCTTTCATAAGATCGATATGCCTGTAAATATATTCCTATTGGGTAGTTCCAATTGACAAGTTTTTTATTGGGAAAAGGTGGCAAAAATTACTTTTATACACAAAACTACAGTATTCTTGGGCCACTGTCGTTGAATTTTGTAACACACATCAAAAATACATACATTAATGTCTGTGACAGTTTTCAAATCAATATATGGGGGGATGTGGCAGTAATCTAGGTAAATCGATTGCGGGGAAGGGAGGTTCTATTGAAAAAAGGTGGATACAGTTTTAACGATTAGGGATAACAGATTTAACACACGAGTCTCCACACCAAATTTTGAAACTCTAGCTCACATGTATCCCTATCTACATGCAGTGCAATTTTGGCACAGTTTGTGGGCGAGGGGGTGAAATTAGCATATTTTTGACTATAACTTTTGATGTATGTATCCGATTTCGATCATTTTCGATGCACATTAACACGATGCACACCTCTGTCGAGTTTTGAGATGATAGATTAAACGGCTGTAAACCGCAAAAATATAGCACATGGGAAGGGGGCAAGATATCGACGTGATTCGACAAACTTCATCTTTTCGGTGTAAATGCGCATATTTTGGTAAGTTTTTGTGCCTCTACGGAAGGACGGACAGACGGACATGTCTATATCGACTCGATTATTGTTTCCCATGGTCAATATATGGTCTGCCACGCCTCCTTTTGTCTGTTACATATATTGCACAAACCTATAATACCCTTTTACACTTTGTGTACAGGGTATAAATTCTATAGATGGCACATTGTATACCGTTATTGTTATCTAAAGAGCCACGCTGACAGGCGACAGTCTGTCTGTACGTTGTAGTTGCCTATGACAGCCGCAGTGTGTTTCTATTATGTCAAGCTGATTATGTTACGCCGTTATAATATCAAATTATGCTACATGTTCATGTGTGTGAGTGTGTAATTAAGTTGTAAGTGCATTATAATTAAAAGCGCATATGCAGCAATGTCATTTTCTAACATGAAAATTCGCTTGTTGCATTGCAACATTCAATCATTAATACCTGACGTATGCGTAATATGCGCAAATTAAAACACATATTACGAACATATGCCAGAGCAAAGAGAAGTAAGAACGATGGTTGGAATGTAAGTGGAGTGACCAAGTGTGCATTTTATGTTTGCTTCCTTACAATGTGTGCTCATTACAGTGAAGACTCGACTACAATGGCAGTGGGGTGTGGCAGTTTCGTTGATGCATAGCGAACACCGGACATAGCCAGAAATCTTGGGCAAAAACTTAAGCAATACTCTTAAGCGTATTTGGGACATATGGATGGGTTTGTTTCGGTTTGATATAGCGCACTTTGTGATTGAGGCTGAATTGAAATACGGTTAAAAAGATTTCTGGCTAAGTTCACATAATCGGTTTCTTAGATAGTGGGAGGGATTTTAGTATAAAATGGATATGGCAACTATGCACTCCGTTTTCGAACATAGTGGGAAATGTATTTAGTACGCTGGAAAAGTGCCTTCCGGATGATCAAACAAATTTCATTAACGATTGATTTTCTTTCGACTGCACTTTTAAATAAGCCAAATGCTTCAACTTCAACTCCATTCTATTTGCGAGTTGCATCAAAAAATGAATGGCATGAAAAATTAATTTAAGCCGGTGGAAGTGACGGAAATCTGAGATGATTTTACACTCTGTGATTCTCACCTTTGCGTGAATTTCCATCTTGCTCGCTTCGAAAATACAGCCAATATGAAACAGTAAAACCAATCAAAATATCGAATAAATCAATGAACCAAAGAAGACAAACTGTTATATTCCTACAAAAATCAAACCTTTAAATGATCTCTGAAAGTTAGTAGTTTCGTTGCCCGAATAAGACATCGATGTTTTATTTTCCAGCTGGTTTTAAGTACGTTTATTTTTGTCACAACATGTATTAGCTGTGGAGCCTACCTCTACCTCTAGCTAGTGAACGTTGCCAGACTCGGTGCTCAGTTTTGGAATAGTGTAATAGTAGGCTTTGAGATTTTTTACCATTTTTGTGTAGTTAAACGCTTTTTGATTATGGTTAATTATGCATATTATGCATGTCAGCATATAATAGTTCTTGATCTTCATAGAAGATGTTAACAACAATTTCACGCCAATAGGTCGAACATTTCGACATTCGAGTTAAATGGATACAGACATTCATTTGTATAGATATAGATAGATAGATATGTAAAATATGTATAACATACTATACATAGTACATAGTTTGTTTAACACGAATTTCGCAAAATAATCAGAAATAATAATTTTCGATTGAAATTTATTTGAAAACAAGTAAATCTTTCCACTGTCTGTTTAAGGACACAAATTTCAACAACAGTTCTACAGCATCGGAGGCAAAAGCAATTGAATTTGGACTCTTCTTTGGCGTCATTATTTTCCTAATCATTTTAATCAATCATCATATCACTAGGGCTTCCAGAGTTTTGAATCATGTAGTCATAACTAAAAACCCACAATTTCTTTCAGCATTGAATTGTACAGATGCTTTTTTCTTTAGCGAGAGCTTTGCAGGAGTTTTTATTCTCTATTTTAATGCAATATTAAACAAGCGCTATGGAAATGTGTGTTTTTTTCTTCTTCAGAGTGTACCTATGAATACTCTAGCTAAGAAGTTTTTACTGTATGTGTGAGCTACTTACACACTGCTGCTGTAGTCATGACAACATTGCAAATTTGTCGTCAGTTCACTTGCAGCCACATGGGACTAACTTGCGGCCACACGCACACACACACACACACCCACACACACCCACACACACACACACACACACACACACACACACATATTCAAACACGAGCCATCATGAGCGAACATGAGCTAGCAATCAATGTGCCGCCATTGCACTCGAGTCAGCTTTTGTAGCATCAGAAATTTAATTGAAAATTCATTTCAATATGGAACCAACTTATACATATACATCAAAATCGTGTATATGTATTTGCTGTTATCGATAAATAAAATCAATTTAAATATATTTATATTAAATTTTTTTATGCCTCGACTTGATATTGGATGAAAAGGTTTTTTCATTTGCATTTGCATTATGTGATGTCATGTCTATTGTGTTTATGCCGATGAAGTGAAATTGCAATTTATTTCCACACACACACCCACACACACACCCACACACACACACACACCCACACACACACACACCCACACACACACACACCCACACACACACACACCCACACACACACACACCCACACACACATAGTGTGCTGGTTGCTGTCATGGCACTTTATAATTGCTTTTCAGACCCAGCACAAAAACTGCAAGCGGCTTACCTTCAAGAAGTCTGTTATGGCTTTTAAGGTTTAAAGCAGCTTTTTCTGCAGCCTGTACTGAGCTAGAATTCTGAAATCCTGAACGAAACCCTATTTAAGTAACCATTTTGACATTCTTCTCCCATCGGCGTCGTTTGTCTTTTTCTTACACAGTTTTGGACGCTGCTATCTCAGTTTTTTTCTTCTTATTTGTTTATATTGCTAACCAAACAACTAAATATAAAGTTTTTCGCATGGAAAGGGTAGCAGATAATATTGGCCTATTAATAAGCAATAAACAACAGTAAATTAGAAGAATTAGCAAGCATTATGCAAGTTGGCATTTGAGATCTAGAGATTCATGAGAAAGGACAGAGGTTATAAAGACTCGGATTGGTTTGACGAACGATTTCGTCAATGAAGAACGGAAACCATCAAAATTTAAGAAATTGTAAAGAAAATTGTCTTACTGTGTTATGCTGGGTTTACACTGTGTGACACTGTGACATGTGCATGTGTGCGCCAATTGCTGTCACACGTGGAAAGTGTTTACATTGGCGACACACAAATTATGAGTCACACAACTCTGACCGAGCAAATGAATATGGTGTAAACACCTTTTAACATTATGGCAGTGTGACAAAAGTAAACAATGAACAAGTTCGTGAAAAGGACTAAGAAAAGAGCGTGAGCGAACAATAAATGTGCTTGTTATTATTTTCATTGTCGTTGGCAAGATTAAGTCAAAAAAAAATTCTATGCAGACTGTCGGGACTGTGCCCTACAGTGGAATACCATTTACCCTTTTGCTTTATAAACACTAAATGCAACATACAATAAAATGGGCACTGAAATATACACTTTTATGGCTCATTTCATAAAGTCGATATGACTGTAAAGATTTTCCTATTCCCAATTGGCAAGTTTCCCTATTGAGAAGTTAACTATTAAGGAGCAAAAATTAACTTTATGCTCATAGCTCCAGTATTTTTGGGCCAATGTCGTTGAATTTTGGCATATAGATCAACAATTAAATCAATCAATTTAAAATCAATATATTGCGGGGTCAGGGGTGCTTCTATTGAATTTTATGGTCTGCCACGCCTCCTTCTGTTTTTTGGACATGGTTGCTTTGAGACGGCGACAATAATGATGAGCTCGGTGCAAAAAGATCAAGACCAGAATAATTTGACTCGAGAAACACACGGAGTGTGTGACACCAAACGAATACTTGCTTACTGAAAAGCATTCGTTCATGTGATATGTAGTAACTGTGCCAACAGCCAACCTGTTCACACTGAGGTGTAAACCAAGCAGTAGAAATTGATATATAATTTAGCTGGAAAACATTAAAAATGAAAGACAAACAAAGAAAAAAAACGATGATGGAAAATGCGATATAGCTGCAAAACTATCGATATAGGCTATTCGATACTTTCGAAAGATTCATGAAAAAGATGCTTTTTTTTTGTTCTTCCTAACTTCTTAACTGGAACAAAGCTGTCGGCATATGACTTTCAACCCACGTTCGGCAAAATGAGCAGAGACGTCGGCAGAATTTCAGTCATTAGAATGGTTATGTGTGTCCGCAGAGAAAAGCGCGCACTTTGCGTGAAAATCAAAAACATTGATAGTGAGACACAAGGGACAAACATTCGATACCTCTATAGTTTTGCAACTCTGAAATCCGAACCCTTAATAACGAGTCTGTCATTGAGAATCTTAGTACTAAAAGCCATTCCATGTTAAAATACATTTTCTTAAGAAATCTTCAAGACCAACTTTTCACAAACTACAATTCTAGGAGTCATAGTTCCAAAAGAGTTTTTATTGCTAAGTTTCATCAGTTGTCGCTGTAATATATAACAAAATGGTTTACCTTCGACCACAAAACGGGAAGGCCCTACTTTTCTGGAAGTCTTAAAACTAAATTCCAATCTTAAAGCCAATAACTCAAGAAAGTAACAACTTTTGTTTTTTACTTACTTGAGTTATTGAACAAATTTGAGTCAGTAATCGTTTTAATACTAAACAGTTTACGATTTATTCGGCATTCATTCTTTTTCTTTCGCTTCTTAACAAAGTATCTCAGTTTTTGTTTTCCAATGGTACCACCATTTACTTAGAGATACTCAAAGATTACGTTAACTTCGTTGCCCCGAGGCTGGTATAATCGCTATTTTTATATTTGTTGTGACTTGCATCATTATAAATTGTTGTTTGTTGTTGTTAATGTTGCAGCAAATGCAGTTGACATTTATTTATTTATTTGCTTTGGGGAATTGCTATTTTTTTTTATTGGGAATCTGTTGTTAACAACTCGGTCTTTGTAACTGCTGTCGTAGACGACTTGCGAGTGCGATTGCAATTGATCTTAGCACATTTGGCAACAAATGAAGTGTAAAGATATCTATGGTACATTATAAAGACATAGATATCAACAGATACATGCATATAAATACAGTTATATGTATTTAGTGGTTTGTTGGTTTTTTTTCGTGCTTTTGAAATGGGAATTGCATGTCGCGGTCTCAGAGCAGCAACAGCCGCCGCACAAGCTGTCAAAAAATTGAATTGAAATTGATATACGAGACATTTGTGTGAGGCCGTGTGTATGTATGAGTGACGCACATGACATAAAGCTGAAAGTCTGTCATTTATATTGCAAAATTGCGCATACGACACGTTGCACACGCGACACGTGCTCGCACACACACACACACACATATACCATTGCGCACACGCAACTCACACAATTTCATGTCTTTTGAAAATTTGTATGTGACACTTGAGCTTTAATGGTTTGTGGCTCTATACATAAAATTTGCCATAAACCAGTGTCTATATTCGGCAAATGGTTTTTGAAAAGAGCCTGCAACTTTTATGTAGACTTATAAATCGGTTGAGATGAGCTCAAGCGCCTATAAAAGGGACAAGCAGCACGCAGCGCCTTAAAGTAGGCAATGCTACGCTTCATCAATCATAAAAGCCAAAGTTCTAAGATAACGCCGACTGTTGACAAGTCAAAAGGACTTGTTTTTCTGCTCCCAGGCATTGGTCAGATTCATTGCTGCTTCGCAGCCGTCTGTAAGTCTCGCTCTCGCCTGTTTATTGACATCTTTGGCGGTACAGTGAACGCTGCCAATATGCGATGCTAAGAAGTAAACAATTGTCGGCAAAATAGTACTATTGTAACTAGTACAAATTGTAATCGTTCAATTGACTATATAAAAACTGTTGACTATTAGCGTATTAGCACAACTTTGTAAACTGTATCCATGGTCTACGATAAAAAGAAAATAGAAATGATGACACATTAAGGCCGGTTGATGCTAAGCTGGCTTTTCAGTGATTGTCTCCGGTACGTAGTGCTGGAAATGCCTTTTCTTCAGATTCCAATAATGTTAAGGACAATAGTGTTCAGGATATACTATTTGTTGTTTTCTTAAATATGGTAAGTTAGTCATCTATTTTTCGTTCGAACTTATGGATAGCCTGTTATCGATTTATGAACTATATATCGATCTAGTATAAATATAGTGAAGACTTTGAACATGCTTTTCTTTTTCTCTAACTTGACTGGCCATAACAAATCATTACCGGATTATTGTCTGACTTAATATTTTTATTTAAAAGCGCAGTTTTACACGGTGGGTCCCAAGTGCCCAAGCACAACCCAGTTAAAACCCTGGGAAGGCTTCGCTAATCAGTGCATTCCCTTGTTGTGCATTGATTGGTTAAGGTAGAGACAGTGATCACGGAGCTACACCCTGTCCTAACAGAACCCAGGCCCCACCCTGTTTAGCATTCTTTTGGGCTAATTATACTCTTTTGGTATCGTTTTATCGAATATGCAAAAATTGTATTATGCAAATACGCTAATTGCCGATTTTTGTGTCAAAATATTTTTGCTTAAAGATTTGCCTGATTTCCCATACTCTACACAGCTCAGATCTTTTACACCAAAAATAATGCTACCAAGGCGACATCAAAACAAGAAAAACAATTATTCTTTGTTTTTTCTTCATATTGAAGACATATAGTACAACTGTCACGTGCATAGCCATGCAAATAGTAAAGAAATTGTAGTATATATTATAAATCTTATTAAAATTAATAAATTAAAACATACTTAATGCTGTGATAAAGGTAATTTATTGTAAATAGCAATTAATAAAACAAGCTTAATAGCGATTTGCGCCGAATAGCGAATATTACAGCGACTAATCGGTGTTTATATTGTAGGCAGTAAAAATTGGAAAAATTGTCGAAATTACCAATAAATGCCTTCAATTGCCTGCATCTCAACTTTGAACTCTCGGCTATCAAGAGCCAAGTTTTAAATGCTAAACTACTGAAACCAAATATGTGTCTATCTAATATTGTGCCGAATATTCGGCCTGCTGCATCATTTGTAGATACTCTTTTGTTGTGCACACACAAAGAAGTAAAGGCTTGTGCAGCTTTTGTCACTTTATGAGCAGCTACTGTATTACGCATACGCCGCATGGTCTGCAGATTAATCACAAACTCACATGCATGCACGTAATATGTATTATTGCCATATTTTTGTTTTTGGCAATTTTGTCCAACTGATTGTAGCTGTTGTTGGCCAGCAATTTATGTTAATTTTGTGTCTAGACGCATTTGACTTGGGTTAAGTAAGCCAGTTAGCAGCAATTTTGTGGCCAAAACCGAGACAATAAAAAGGAATAAGCAACGAAATCTGTTTTTTTTTTTAAGGAGATAAAACTTAGTACTACAGCTGATGCAAAATGTATTTTAGAATTTCATCGAAATCAATAAATTAGCTTGATTTGAGTGTATTTTCAAGTAGATTTGCTTATCTGCTGCGTGTCACGGGCAACATCCATTGTTTGGTTGTAATTGCTTTTGCTGTTGTTGCTCTTGTTGCATGAGGCATGTTACATTCAATGTTGCTTTGATGTGCGTAACACCACAAGTCCAGCTAGATTAAATTTAGCTTTTTTTCAATTTTTTTTTTCGTTGCACGCAACTTACACGCGGCATTTGATATCCCATTTATGAGCGCAATTTCGTAAATTGATTTTTTTTTTATATCTAATAGATATTATCTATTGTCTATATTAGAAGTTGTGTGTTGTCTAAAACTCACACCACACCCAAGCTACTTCAATGCTATATGTAACATTTATTACATTAAGTTTTCATTTCGCCTATCGTTGCAGGGCCAAAGGTTTTGCCAGGAACAACTTACAATGGAAACGCTTTTCTGATAAAACAGACAGCTGCCACTCTTTAGGTCCTTATTAACACAAATGAATTTTATACTTATATATATATATATATGGAATTTAATACACTCAGCGTGAAACGCTAGGAACGAGTTTTGCCTGTGGTTTTTCATTATGAGCCTGTGCTGTGGTTAGTGTAGGCATTTCATTCAAATTTCAAATATTAATCATACGCACGGTTGTACACTCCAAATATATACATATACAAAAACCGACACAACTAAATGAAGCTTCTGTTCCCAGCTGCTGCGGCAATGACTATTAGTTGTATGCAATTTTGAAACAAAGTCTGTTAGCAACCGGGGCGTATACGTAATATGCAAGGAGCGACAGGTACAAAGACTGCTGCAGAGTAGTGAAAGATAATTTGCCTTGATGCGCTTTATACAAAATTGAATTTTGAAACATTTTTGCTATGCCTTGAATGCGTTAGAAGGTATTTGATGCAAACTAATTGGATTTAATCACTGTGAATAAACAGTATTTATAGTAGATACATGTGAAACTTACATGCTTCGTTAAAGTAATTTACGGCTATTCACGTTACAATAACGATAGTTTGATTGAGGAATTTTGAACATATTTCTGAACAGAGATAAAGTTTCATTGATTTAAGCTTTTAATTGAAAACAAAATGGTTTTAACATGAAAGTTATTTGTTTAAGCTGAATCTAAAGGGTTTGCAATAAATCGCCCAGTGCAGCATGTTTTTAAAGTATATTTAAACCTATTATGCTGATCTGAACAGAACTGACTGAACTTTTGCGTGGTGACAGATCGTATACACTGAAAAATCCTAATTCCGCTCTGCGCACATCTATGCACTTATGATAAAGTGCTCAACTCCGCTCTCTGTGATGTCGTGGTCTTAGGACATAATTTGGTTATTATGAAACAGCAGTAGTCTGGTTCACTTTGCACCTCCAAATTTGATAGAAGCATTTGTCGCTTTTTGGAGATCAGCAGAGTTAGGCAAGGAGCGGGATACGCTGAATCGGTGCTGGGCAGCTAACAGATAGGTCGTTATGGATGCTTAAGTCGCTTCTGAAAAGAAGCAAACTCTGCTTCGTACTTTAAATTAGAGCTGCTCCGATGTTAAGAAGATGAGACTGTTTCCTCCACTCCGAAATAACAACTTCTTCATGAATGCACACTAGCCAGAACTTAAATTCAGTAAAAAGCCAAGTAGACATTCGGATACAATCGAAATTGGCAGGAAATATCGAATCAAGTTAGACCAAACAAATCTGAAAGACATTGATTTGATATTAAATTACTTTCAATTCGAGTTACAATTGATGTCGATCGGTAGTAAGGTTCCGAAGTTATATGAGATTTGCTGAATTTGCAACTCTCGAAATCTCTAATTTTGTAAAATAGAAATAATTAAACGTTGCTAGAATATCCAAAATGGTTTCTGGATTCGAAATCACTAACCAAAAATTGAAAAGGTAAGCTTTAGCCATAGTCCTTTCAGTGAGGCCAAATTTGTTGCGAGAGTGGTATATACTAATCATTAGATCTTCGTTAAGACGATGGTGCGAAGGAAGACGAAATCTTTGACGACTTTAAGATCCAAATGTATTAGCAGCGGTCTGAGGGTCTTACCGCCGCGTCGCTCCACTCGAAGAAAACATATACTTTGTCTTGTTCTGATTTGTAATAAGACCCAACCAGATGGATTCTCTTGAAGGAGAGGGCTTCACCTTGTCTAAAGACCCGCTCAGTACCAAAAGGCTCAGGGAAGCTCTCTCCAACCTTGACGGAGCTGCCTGTGTTGCTAAACGTGATTCTGCGAAGTCGCACCAGTTTTGCAGTTATATCGAGCTTAGACAATGTGGAATATATGCGATCTCCCATCGGCCTAGTAAATGCTCCTTTATAATCGACACAGTCGATTAGGTCAAAGACTTTTGGCCACAAAAAGAGAATGTCTTTGTTCAGAAGACATTCTTTTATAAAATAGTCCCGTTTCAATGTACTTCGGCCTTTCACACATTCTTCAACACAAAGCTTAAGAGTTTAAAGGAGAGGGAATAGTCTTGTCGGAAACCTCGCTCGGTATCAAAAAGTTCGGAGAGGTTCTTACCTACCTTGGCTGTACCAACTTTGCAGGGTTGCAAACAGATAGTGCGGCATATAGGCGATCCCTCAGCGGGCTCTCAAATGCTGATTCATAAGCAATAAAGAGCTGATTGGTGTTGATTGGGATTCTTGGGTCTTAAGGGAGTTAAAAATTGTAATACAGTAGATCTTCGAACTAGTACGAAGAGTTTCTGCTTTAAAGTGAAGTACCTCCACGCTCAACTGAAAAAACTGCACAGCCTTGAATCTGTTTGCCGTAGGATATCTCACTTAGTTTTAAGAACTTGCCCTGTTCGCCACATCTTAAAGCTTTTCCATTAGCAAAGCTAAGCTTTAAGAATCCGTCGCGCAGTTTAAAAAGTAATTAAACCAGATTGCCGTTTTACTTATAATTTTACAACAATTTTCAATTCATGTTGGAGTTTTTGCATAAAGTATACGCCTTGTTGTAGCTATGACAAATAAGTTGATAAATTTTTGTCGCTTGATTGACATTTCATTAACATACAATTTACATTATGCAGCTTATCAAAGCCAATCACCCAAAAAATAATAATAATGGAAAAATGAAACCCAGCGAAAAAAAAAAAGAAAAACAAATAATAAATGCACGAAAAATAATAATAAAAAACAGTCGGGACGGTGCCCGACAATGGAATACCCTATACCATTTTTTTCCCTATAAGCACTTAATAGAGCATACGGTAAAATGGGAACGAAAGTATTTTCTTTTATGTCTCTTTTTACAAGTTTAATATGACTGTAAGCATTTTCCTATTGAGAAGTTCCAATTGAGTAGTTTTCCTATTGGGAAGTGGGTGCAAAAATTACTTTTATGCTCATAACTCCAGGATTCTTGGGTCAATGTCGTCGAATTTTGTAACATAGATCAAAAATACATTTAAAAATGTCTGTGACAATTTGTAACGCTAGCTCACATGTATCCATATCTACATGCAGTGCAATTTTGAAGCAGTTTATAGGCAAGGCGGGGGGGTGAAATTAGAATATTTTTGACTATAACTTTTTATGTATTTATCCGATTTCGATAATTTTTGAAACATAGATGCACAAAAACACGATGCACACCTCTGTTGAGTTTCGAGATGATAGATTGAACGGAGCGGCTGTTAACCGCAAAAAAAATATGTCACTGGGGAAGGTGCCAAGATATCGACGTGATTCGACAAACTACATGTTTTGTAAAACTACATGTAAATGCGCATCTTTTGGTAAATTTGTGTGCCTCTACCTTTTATAATGCCTGATATCTCAATGTTTAAAGGGAAGGACGGACAGACGCACATGTCTATATCGACTCAACTATTGATCCTAACCATTTTTGTTATATACCTTGCACAAACCTATAATACCCTTTTACACTTTGTGTACAGGGTATAAAAATTAAGTTAATTGACAAGCAATCAAGTTGAGCGAACGTCGCTTACACGACAATCAAATGTCAAATAAAAGTGTATACACACACACACATATATATATATATATTTAATTTATTACATACAATTATGAAGCACAAAAACAACAACAACAACCGCGACAGCAAACAAAAGAAAACAATAATAAAGTAGCTTTAATTACCAAAAAAAACAAAACCACAAAAATTTAAGAAATTATAAACATTAATTTTATACATGAATGCAGCACAAACCGGGACAACAAACAATGCTACAACTACAGCCGGTAAAATAATTATATGTGCATTGCTTCATACCAATCCAAACCAAACCAAAAAAAAAAATCGAAATTAAATTTCATAAATACAGTTATATATAACTAAATAAAATTAATTTAGTTTTTCTCCATAGCATAATTATATGTGCATATGTAATTTTTGTATATAAAAACACTAATTAACACTATTTCATACAAAATAAATATAACATATATACTTGCAAAAAAAAATTTACAGAAAGTATCTCCCAGACATCCTGAATTGGATTACGGCTTGGAATCATACTCGCCCACGACAGGAAGAGACTAAGATCACGACGTTTTTAGCTGTTTATCATGGTTTTGAGCGTTATTTTGCTGAATTAAATAACTGTGTGAAGAAATTCGAACCGGGAAACTCATATTGGGTAGTTGGACATAGAACTGAACACAGCCCATACCATAAGGGATTTTCTGCCATGGGAAAAGCATATCCCAGCTGTCGTAATTTGTTTTAGTAGCCATCTGAACCATCCAAGTTCAAATTTTTCCCATCCTAATTAAACTTTTTTTATCGCTAAATATCTTCTTTTTCTTAACTGGCCATAACAACCCGTTATCGGGTTACGGCCTGATGTAAATACATTCTCTCATTGGAATTGTGGTTTTACGTGGTGGGTGCCAAACCCTACGCACAACCCTTTTAAGGCCTACTGGTTTCGACAGAACCCAGTGTCATTGTTAGTCGCCTCATACGACAAGCTTTGACCTGCTGAGGTGGTATTCTCTAACCCGCTCACCACACGGGGGTTTTCTCTAACACGCTAAATATAACGATTCTAAATCCAATGACCTAAAACTTGTATTTGTCATACATTGTAATTCGATCATTTTTGTACTACTCTGTTAGGCTTGGTTTGTTATCCTTGGCACGATGTGGAGCTGCATCCAGGCTTTCTATTTTTGTCCCAAACGCTGTCTAGTATTATTAAGGATTGATTCCGAATTAATTTTGTTGGACATCAGCATGTTATGAGTATCAAACTTCCGAGTGTGCCACATAGTTCGCACATCGACGATAGATATGGGATGGATAGTCGATTGAGTAATTTGTTGGACTTTTTAACCGTTTTCAATGGTATTGCGATGCCTACATCTAATAACAACAATTTGCACGCATCGCTTAATCCTTTCCAGCTCTGTCTGGGACATTGGGGTATCAGAAAGCATTTTAGACTATTTTCAATTGTAAAAACTGATATTGTTGCAATTTAAAATGATATCTTAGGTATTTTTCCAAAATCTGTTAGCATTTTTTTGCATTGGTGTTGACGTTTCGGCACTTAGACCACAAATAAATCGCTATGCATATATAATTATTTGCTATGAAATTTACGCGTCTTTTAACTAACGTCAAAAAATACCGCCTAAATTAAGGGTAAAGTTGGGCGCGGTTTTGTGGAGAAATAGTCACAAAGCATAGATCTAAAAATCTGCATACTCAAATTTAATGTTCCGTTATCTTTATGTGAGTCAGAGCGAAATATTTTTTTGCACATATAATTATTTGACCGGCTGTAACACAACAAGAACAAGAACAACAACAACAGGGTGGCTCTCACAGCCTGTCTGTGTGCCATAATTGTTGTTGTTGTTGCTGCTGTTGCGCCTGTTTTACTGGTTGTTCTTTGGCGCTAAGTCGCACGGCATAAATTATAGACAAGTTTGCATGGCAGAAGAAATCTTTTGAACTGTTTATTACCGTTGTTGTTGCTGCTCTAAATAATTAATAGCCATATTTCAGGCATTATTACGTATACGTCACCGTCAATCTGGCAATATGTCTGTATCTTAAGTTCTTTAGTCTGTCTCGCTGTCCCCCTGTCTCTCTGTCAGTTAATCGCTGCTGCTGATTAAATATTCCGATTAAATATTCATTTGCTGACGCAGCAATGCGTCGTCACTTAACACTTATGTACCGTAAGTGTGTGTGTGTGTGTGAGTGTGTGTGTGTGTGTGTGAGTGTGTGTGTGTGTGTGTGAGTGTGTGTGTGTGTGTGTGAGTGTGTGTGTGTGTTTACCTACGTCAAAAAAAAAAAAAACAGTTCGTTTCAAGTACAAAGTAGCAACAACAACTCAAAACAGGCTTCCACTTTTGCGACCAACTGACTGAGGCAATCTCTTGAATTCCCACAGCAGCAAAGCTAAAAAAAATAAAATACAAATAAAAAAAAAATGAAAAAAATAAAAAAAAAATTGTACAAATAAGTAAATAAACTTTTCTGTCAATACACGTTGCTTTAGCATTTGCGCAACTTTTGAGCTTTTGTAGTTATTGTTGTAATTGTTGTTGCGGCATTTATACGCATCAAGTGTTAATGATATCTGTTGTTGTTGTTGCAGAAGATACAGCGGAAATATAAGACAGCTTAGCACATAACTTCGCTTTACATCGAATGTTTATTGCCAACGATTTTGCGATTTTACACAAATTAATTTCATTCTGTAGAAATCACGTCACAAAGTCAGCTGTTTTGGGAGTTATGCTCAGGAATCGGAATTTGAGTCGCTGCAAAAGTATCTGTGTGTGTGTCAGCAGAGAAACGTCGGCAGCGACCAAGCAGAACTAGCATATGCATGGCAGAGAGAGACCCGCAATGCGTAGTCATTTGTAACTACGCAATATCATGGAACCAGAGGCGGCGACGTCAGCAGAGACGCCGACAGAATTTCAGCCATTGCAATGGTATTTGTGCGTTAGCAGAGAAAAGGTGTGAATGGGTTGAACATTCACTATGAATGAGCTTTAGACTCTCTCGTGGCTAGCTGCGTCGAGGAGACAACTGAAATGCGTAGTCATTTGTGCGTACTACTCAATGCTACGTTTTTCATTACGCATACAAATACAGCGACTACGCAAAGCGAGGTACTCTTAGAAAATAAGCTAAAAGAGTCTTTTAGCGTTGAAGTGGTTAAGCGTAGACGTCAAAGCGTATGAGTAGAAGAACGTCATAAAGTACAACAACGCCGAAGTAGGTCATTTCCCTTGTTCTCATTAGCGTCGAAGCATTGAAGGAATATTTGACCCGATTTTAGGGCTGTTTAACAGTATTATTTTTTTCTTATCATAATCATAACCATAGTGTTGATCTAGTGCGGGATGCACTTAGTAATATGATAACTCTGCTGAAAATGAATATATTTGACTTTAGGGCCAACGTCGATGAGGAAGGTTGTGTCCATGCATGTTTTTTGGACTTAACTCAAATTTAAGTGTAATTGATTGAGATGTACAATTTGACTGTTCTGTGGCGCACAATAAATAAACGCGCCCGACATATAGAGAACCGTGATTGCGACGTCGGCTGAATTATCATACTTTTCTAACTGTACCCTGCACAGAATAAAGTACGTAAAGCATGGATACTTGTGCAGTGATGACGCTTGTGACGATGTACGCTTGCGTCTACGCTTTTAATACGCTTTGCAGTTCTCTGGTGCATATTGGGTTGCCTTTTACTTTTTGAAAGTTGATTAATTAATAATACACTTATTTCGGTTTGATCACAGACTATCGTAAATGGCAACGTGTATCAACCAGTCGAAGCAGCTCTCTTAACAGGGAGATATGCTCAGCCGTTGTTCGAGACACTACAGGAAACTGGCTATTTGGTATCCATGCAGCTAGGCTTCTTGGACCATTGCAAAATATGACTTAATCATCTGGGTAGACACTTTTTGAAAAGCCTAAAGCGAATGGCGGCCTTAATATCAGCATCTGATTAGCCCTTGCTTCAAGCGCGTCTATCAAGATAGTAAAAGGAGAATTAGAACCGACAGTATCGCAATGGGCCGACCGTCATATTAAAATATGGCAGCTATTTTAACCTAACCTAACCCTGCTTTCAATATTTTTGCAAATGTCCCTTTCTTTCGCCATCTATAGACTTACGACTTAAGTATTTCATGTACTCCCAGAGGGTTAGACCGACTCTTATGCGACTTTTATTACGCTTGGATGGTGTTACGCTTGTATTTGCTGACGCGTTGGCATATGCGCACGCTAGATGGCGCCACATAATGACAAGTTTCATAGAACTCGCAGCTGTATGTTTTACATCTTTTTCTAAACGTTTTTGTAACGGGAAGAACACATACTTTTCATAAGGTAATCACATATCAGTGATTTTCAAACCGTCAATAAGCGTACACTGATAGAAAAATGACGTTCGGAAATTATGCACAAATGGGCATGATTTTTCTTATTTGTGGTCTTAATTTTGTGGGTATAAATCGAGACCGCTGGTGCTTGATTTTGTTCGAAAAATGTATCCGCATGTTCTAATTTTACCGGAATAAGCACGTCGTTCTTGAAATACGAACAATTGTGTACAATTTTGGTAGAATTTACAACAAGAATAAGAATTTTTATTTCTTTCCTTTGCTTTGCTTTTAAGTTACATGCTTTTACTTGGGAGAGAGAGCGAGAAAGAATAGTATATCGTATTGCGCATCAGATGAGAGGATTGCGAAAATAATAAATTTGTGATGTTGTTGTTGCTTCGCATCTGCGTGAGGACTTTATTAGAACAGGCAGAATTCAAATTTTACGTTAATTAATACGGTAGTTGGTCCGATTTTAAATCAACTTGACACAAATAATATAACTGATCTAATTTTGATTGTGCTAACTAAACTCGCTCTTTAAAAGTTAGTTTCTATGACTATGTTATTGGATTTTTGAGTTTGTAATAAGTTCGGCAATAAATGTTTGTACATTTAAACGATGCATACTAAGACAAATTTAAAATTAAAAATAATTTTTATTTATTTATCATCTATGTATTTACATAGATAAAAATTAGGAAAATTACTTTTGTGCTGAAATGCGAAGACTAAAACTGTGTTTTATGTGTTATTTGTATTTTCTACAGTATTGCCTTTGGCATACGTCCTACTCATGTTTGTTCTCGGTACAGTCACACCTGAGAAAGTTGGACACTCTTACAAGTTAGCCACCTGCATATATTAGCCAAAATTTCTTCAACAGTCCGTGGCCAACTTAACTATGTTTGACTGTATTTGCGTATTGCATACGCTCTTTCAAACCGGTACATACATGACCTTTTCGTGATTTACTCTCATTGAACTTTTGGCGAGAGAGATCAAGCTGGCTCGATATTTCTATGCGGCTCTATTAATTATAGTCGCTGTGAAAATTGTGAAGAGTGCGGACGTACAGTGTGTAAAAATGTCAAGCCCAGTGCAGTTTAATACAAGTGAAACAAAGAGTAAAAAATATAAATTTGACGCCAGTGGATCCCTAAATGCTGGAATTTGTAGTATTATTGAAAATGGACGAAGTTTTGCCGTATTTAAAAGGTAAGTTCAGTGGATATATATGTTGCATTTTACAAATTTTTTTACACACACACACATACATGTGTACATGCATTAATGCAAAATTTAATAGCCGTGCTAGCTGTAGGTCCATATAGTACATATATGTATGTATATGTGAAAAAACGTAATATATACATAAAATAGCTATTTCCATCAAATACATACATACATATATATGTATATACAAATAAGTTGTGTGGATAACAACAAGAAAGTCAGCCGACGCTTCGGTACAGTTGCGTATATTTTACTTTGATTTTGTATTAGCAGCCAAAAGTGCAAATAAATATCAAACGTGTGATTGAATTGGTGAGCAATGCACTGCGCAAAACCAGCATCAACCGCAGCGTCACAACATAAGTAAAAGGAAAAGCCAAGCTCGACAAAAGAATGTGTCAAACAAAATAATAGTAAGCAGCAAGCATTTGTACACATATATTTTCTGCAGTGCATAGCTAACTCATTTACTCTTGCACAAGTAGTGAGCGACGCCATCAGCTAGTTTTTTTTTTACACCGTGCATAAGACGTACTAAAAGACACAAACGTCTGAATGTATACTTTCTCGTTTTAATTAATAATACTAATTTTAAGTAGTTTATTTAGTTAATAATTGATAAAAACAGTGTTTTCATAACCTTCATTGGTTAAAAAAAAAGTGTCCTATTGTATGTGTGTGTATTATTAGCGTATTTTATAATAACACTTCGGCGTGCCAAAGTTTGCATTGACTTTAAAATTTTTTCTTTAATAGATGCGAAAGTGACGTATAATAGCCTTCGCTACATTGACAAGGACGATCTGCGAGAAATTATTCCACCCATAGGACTCCGAATTGAGTTTCGAGAAAAATTATTCGAATGGAGAAAGATTGTGGTAAATTTAGGAAAAACACGCAAATATATTTATAATATACAATAATTTTAATTACTGCATTTAGCTTGCAGGTGACGACACCATATTCACGTCGTTTAAACTCAGATATCATTGGATCGGATCTAAACAGAGCCAGCTCAAATTGGAATGACGTATGCGACGAATGGAAGAAGACATATCACATGTAAATTCTTGATTGGACATAGAGCCGGACAAAGCAGCTATAAATTTATATTATATATATATTTAAAAAAAGTATGCACAACTAAAAATAAAAAAATAATTTTAAAAAAAGTGTTTCAATTTTCCATGAAATGAGCACATACTGTTCTAGATAGAAGAACATTATGTGCTTATTTCAAGCACAAATCGTTCACGAAATGAGCACAGGGTGGTCTAGATACAAGAACGTAATGTTCTCAAATCATGCACAAATCGTTTATGCAATAAGCCCATGCTGTTCTAGATAGAAGAACATTATGTGCTTATTTCAAGCACAAATCGTTCATGAAATGAGCACAAGGGGTCTAAATACAAGACCATAATGTTCTCATATCATGCACAAATCGTTCATGGAATAAGCACAGAGTGTTCTTTATACAAGAACACAATGTTCTCATATCATGTGCAAAATGTTCTCGAATTATGACCAAAACGTTCTCAATACCAGACCGGCGGTCTTAATAATTACGTGCTTGACTTGAGACCGACCGGTCACGGTATCAAGAAAATGCGTACATAACAGACTTTCGTCAACAAATGGGCATGATTTCGGTAGTTTAAGACCGCTTTTTTCTATCAGTGTAGGTGTCGAGACTCTTTTTGTTGGACTCTTCGAAGAGACAGTGATTTTCTCATATAACTTATGTCCATTTAATGCAAATTCAAAGTTAATGTGTTGTGTGTTTATAAGGTATACCCACAAAAGCTTTATTTAAAATCATTAGAGGCAGCACTAATCTTAATACATGTAATAAACTAATGCGATTATCTTTTAACCGACGCTGACTTATTTGCTTGATGATAAGTCACATAGCAATTATAAATACTTGAAGCATGGGATTAATTATACAGTAATAACTGATTAGCGATTTATAAATATACTTTATACTATGTATACATTTGTGGTTATGTGATTTCATCGAAAATCTTTGAAGTCAGAGCAATCGTTTCAGTATTTTGGTTTGACTTTAAAAAAGTAAGCCGCTCTTTGTAAGAAGAACATTCAAAATGCTTTTGAACTTTCGTCTGGTTTGCAAAACGGTTCCAGGCCGGTTTTGGGAATCATAATGAATAACGAACCAGTAAACAAGTTTTTATAAGATTGGTTCGCTTCAAGTTTAAAATTTTACATAAGAATACGAAAATGGAATTAAATTACTAATTAAACAACATAAAATGCAAAAAACTTAGAACAAGAAACGGTGATTTTTATAAGAAATTCAAAGTACGTTTTTCCAAATATTAAAAAGAATTTAAAAAATTAAGTAGTTGCTTAATTATAAATAAAATTTAACTTCAGAAGCAAAAATAAAAGGTTTTGCATATATCCGATTATCGCTTATATGCAATTATCTCTTGCACGCAACAACTGCGCTGCATTTTAAAAAATTGTAAATATGAGCGTACCCTTAATCGAAGTAAGAGGCAATTAGAATGATTGAATTCAATAATATTAATGTTGTTGAATTCACTAGAGAATTCAAAGCATGTTGCAAAACTGAAATTGATAACAAAAATTTAACTTCCGTCCGTTTTGATGTCCTTATCGAACCGTTAGAGACAAAGTTAACGCTTGAAATGCATTAGAGCGTGAACGAGGACAACAACAGCTTCAACAATCAAAGCAGCTGTGTAATTTGCAAACAGCAATTGCTTTGATTGCAATTACACACAGATACTCACACACACCCACACTTACACACACACTCACACACACACTCACACACACACTCACTCACACACTCACACATGCAAACCTTGCCACACAATTGGCAAGCACGCATACTAAAGCCCATTTGCAGTTGAAGCGAAGAAGAGCTAGCTAGCTGCCACAAATTAGGTCAACTAGCTTGGCCCGGGATTGAGCTGCTGCTGCGACTGCTGCAGTTTCTGATGCTGCTGCATTTGCTACGTGCTGTAACTGCAGATAAGCAGCACTGATAAAGCGCAAAAGCTTTAAGTTTCAGGGTATTTATACCCTATACACAAAGTGTAAAAGGGTATTATAGATTTGTGAATGTATGTAACAGGCAGGAGGAGGCGTGGCAGACTATATGTTCCATGGGCAAAAAAGGTCAGAAGCAATAGTCGAGTCGATATAGACATGTCAGTCTGTCCATGTTGTCGCACCGTTCTCGAAGCCTATAAGAGCAAGAGCAAACATTTTTTTACCAAAACATGCGCATATGCCGGAAAAAATACGAGTTTGTCGAATTATATATGTCGATATCTTACCCCCTTCCCCCGTGACAGATTTGCGCGGTTTACAACCGCTCCAATAACTCGAAACTCCTCAGAGATGTGCGTCGTGTTAATGATCGAGATCGGATGAATAGTGAAAAATATGCTAATTTCACCCCCGCCTATAAACTGCTCCAAAATGCCAATACCTGTAGATATGGATACATGTGAGCTAGAGTTACAACATTTGGTGTGAAGACTTGTGTGACCATAATCATTAAAAGAGCATCCACTTTTTTCAATAGAACCTTCCCTTCCCCAGGAAACGATTTACCTTGATTACTGCCACATCCCCCAATATATTGATTTGAAAATTGTCACAGGCATTAATATATGTATTTTTGATCTGTGTTACAAAATTCAACGACATTAGCACAAGAATACTGGAGTTATGGATATAAAAGTAATTTTTGACCCCATAATAGACAACTTCCCAATAGGAAAACTTGTCAATTGGAACTTCCCAATAGGGGTTTACAGGCATATCGAACCTATGAAAATAGATATAAAAGTGGATACTTCCGTTACCATTTTACCGTGTTTTAGTGTTTATAAAGAAAAAGTGTACAGGGTATTCCACTGTCGGGCACCGTCCCGACTGTCTGCATCCAATTTTTTTTTTTTTTTTGCAGTCGCAAAACCCACGCACGCAAACATAGCGTGAGCCGTTAAAAATACAACGAGAAAAGGCGGCAAACAGGCGTACTGGCTGATTAAATAGCTGCAACTTGTAGATATATTCCAGCTGACGTGCATCAACCTACCGCTTTAGTCGCATAGCTTAAAACTTAGTGCCAGCTACTAATTAGCGTGCTTCAAATGTGAACTGAAACATGACGAGCAAACAAACACACACACAGGCGAATTGTAGTAACCATAAAAGAGCCGCATACCACATGCCGCATGTGGCATGGTCAGACTTCGCTTCACTTTACTTTGCATTGCTCTTGTTGTATTGCGTGCCATAATTAACAACAAAAACAAGACCAACCAACACAAACAACAGCAACATTTCCACTGTTTAGCATATAACCCACAAAATGTGCTAGTTAGTGGCACTTGATAAAACGAACAACTACAACAAGTCAAACAAATTCGCGTGCCTCGTCAGCCTACGCCTATCAACTGTCCAGCGGTCAATGTACTTTGCACAACTTTAATATGACTGTGAAACTACGGTGACGTAGAAGAGCGTACATTGAGGGAGAGAGAAAGCCGATCATAGCGGATGCTGGGGAATACGAAAACCTATTACCTTTGCTTAATAGAAATTCTTGGCAGGTTTGCACATCAACAGCTTGGGTCTAAATCTCAAATAGTCAACCGAGTTGACGTCACTGCACTACCTTACGTTCTTTATTTAGAACTTGAAAAGGCCTTTGACAGAGTCATACGCTAATCATGCTGTTATAAAGGAATCCTATCATGCCCCAAGATGCTTCGTTCTGCATAATGGTCAGCTTTCCGACTCTGTCGAAGTTCGACATGGAGACTGTCAACGTAGGTGCATCTAAGAGACATGGTTTGAAAAGCTAGGTCACCTGGATTATCCCACTGGAATACTGAGCCAGCCTGCAACCCATAATATTTAAGTTTTTCTTTCAAACCAAAACAACAAAAGAGTATCAACATTCAGTCGGCAAAAAGAGGAATTCCCATGATAAAATATCTAGCAATTAGATTTCCCAAAAAGTATAACAGGATTTTTCGGAGTTTAGTGGGTTCTTGCTCAAACAATTTGGTCTACAGAAGCAATAATTGAGAGTACGAATATCAATCACATCATAATCTAGTTGCGTGTAGATGCATTAGGAGACATTTATGTTGCCTTTTCTATATTGGGATGCTGAAATCTGGTGCTACAGACTACCATGTTTTGCGACTGAGACCGTTGTTCGCGGTGGTCTTATGAAAATCTTTATGCTCAGATAATGGCTTTATTTCTTGACTGGGTCTTGGGACATTTACAATGCATATTGTTCTAGCTTTACATATATCTTCGGTTAACTTTACATATATGTTCGTTAGTAAATTAAGTAACAATTCGTTTTAAAAGCATTACACAACATTAAGGTTGTCGAAAATATTTGAAGGCTGCGAAATTTTATGGTAAAACCGATTGCGGATAGTCGATCTTTTATTAATATTAGTGCAATTTTCGAAAAACTTTTGTTACTACTACTATTGAGGTACCTTCAAAAAATGTGTTTCGAACGCATCAACCACTTCTTGAGGTGAGCCGATTCTTCAGCTTTCGCAAAACGTTTAGCAATAAAAGGTGCTACATGCCCGATGACCCATTTTTTCGACGTATTGGGTAATCAAGAACCATCTTGTGTGTTATTGTCTACCATTTAGAGATGACCTTCTTACGATTCTCTAATGTGCAGGTTTTGAGTAAGCAATAGGCGAGCATTTGATTTGAAGAGCTTAGTACGCGCACAACTTACATATGTTGGATTTGATTCGCTTTTGAAAATCTATACATTCGATTGCTGTTTAGTTTCGGACTCATTCGCATAGATCCAAGATACGTCAATTGATACGATGTCCATGTCTAAATTCTGAGAACCAGCTATATATTGTGGCTTACGGTTGCCAAAAATCAAATTAAGTTACATTTTTTAGCCCAGATGAACTTTTCAATTGACTTCTAAGAAGACTTTTATGACTGTTTATGGAATATGGTTTCAATTCTAGACTTGAATGTTAGTTACTAGTTTGTCTTGGTCTAAAGACCAACTCGATATATTTAGTTTTTTTTTTGAAACTTCAATTGTAACCGACGCGACGTATCTCAAATGGCATTCAACTTCAATGCTTTTATGCAATTTAATTTTTAATTTATTTGCATGCGTTTGTCTAGAAGGAGACCCATATTACAAGCGAGTGAGTAGAGCAGAGATAGAGCCAGCGAGAAGCACATGCTATAAATTCCAAACTTAATGTGCAAAATGGCCAGTCATTGGCATAAGTGCTGGCCAAGTCAGCAGTTGAAAGCAACCAAATAATGATTCAAATCGACCGAAGAACCACCAGCTACAGCATTTTGAAGATGAGGCAAATTTAATTTCTCATTTCATTCTAACTTCAAAATGACTTTGGCTAGATGGTTGTTCCCTCAGCTTCTGCTTCTGCTTCAGCATAATCAGCATTATGGCAGCGCATTAAAGCGAAATTTATGCGACATTCAGTATGGAGACTGAGGCAGCTGCAGCTTCGTTGCCTTTTTTCAGTCGTTTATTCATTTAAATGCGTCGTCATTTTTTTATGTGCAGTTGAGCGTAGTACCAGCAAAAAAAAAAATCATTAAAAAAAAGCAACATCATTTTTCCTAACCTTACAAAATGACAACTCGGGTATATATAGTAGAGTGGACGCAACCAACTTCAAATACTCTAGCGGCGCAGCTCGCAATTACAAAGTAAGATAGTAGTCTGAAATGCTTAGCTTTTTGTCAAGCGAAGAGTGCATTCTTCCGTATGATAGAGCATTAGTGAATCCATAAGAAATGTGTAGCATACAAAAGATTAAAAAAAGGCGGGAGCTCGCAGAACAGGCCGCAGCTCGAAATAAAGATTTGTAGTTTTATTTTTTTTGGAAATTTGAAATAGTTTTATTTTAAGAAACGCAAAGACGATTACTATTGGTTTTAGTAGGTAATTACTGAGCAAGGAGCAACGAAATCGTATACCCCTTTGGTGCTTAAGTTCTCCTAAGTTTGGTGCGACAAGGCTGCAGAATCTCTTTATGTCAATCTTCTATCAAGATACTCCAGGTATTTGAGCATCAGCTAGATAGGCACAGTTTAGATTTATAGTATACAAGGAGGCTCCGCCCCCTTCAACCCTTTCCTCACCATCTTCCTCATCATCACGATAAGACTATCCTCATTCTAAAATCTATAAAGTAGAGTAACCTTATTCCCTAAACCGTTTGTCGTCACATCGGCCACAGGCACAATTTCGGATTAACTTCTATTTACATATATAGATTATATGAATCCTTGAATCCATGCTGGGGCATAGGGCTATGACAATTTCTCCATCTGTGACAACGTTTTGCGCTGCTTTGCTGTTTCGGCCAAAACTATTTATTTCCATATAGTTATTGGTCTATAAACTCGTGCACCTTTAGAATTCTATTCGAAGGACTGCTTCGCGATGTTGTCACTTGATCTTCTCAACGTGTGGCCAATGCAGCATCACTTCTGCTGCCTAATTTCCCCATTCAACAGTTTTTGATACGTTATACTATATGCCAAAATTCTTGGTTAAATATAGTTTGCGGCTATTGTATCTTAAGAAGGTAACGCAGGCAGCTGTTTACTTATGCCTTCACTCTTCTTGGGTGTAGCTACTTTTCATGCATACTGACAAGTCTTAGAACAAGACGGATGGGAGACATTGGATGCAAAGAGCCTTAGCTTGGTGCGTACGGAAACTTGACTGGAATTCTATATTGGAGCCAACATTCTAAAAGCACTGCGGGCTTTAGTTATTCTGCTATTAACATTAATTGGTACCTAACTGCCTAGATAGTGAAACGGCTTGACTCTCCGAATGAGTGTCTGTCTCACAGTAATCCGCTAATGTGCTGAACGGCCAATTGGTTGCAATTGATCCTAAGGCCACCTATCTCTCCATTCACTTGCAGAGCGGTGACTTCTTTGACGGTTCGTGAATTATAAGTTCTTTGTACGCTCGAGAAGCGTAGTTTAGCTTATCCGTTAGTTTAAGCAGTTCTTAAGGTTGTCTTAACAGTTCTTTGGTATGTTAACAGTAACTCCATCCTGCCAGTCCCTGGGATATTTTTTGTTTTTTTCATATTTGCCCATAAGTTTTATAAGTTAAGGGGTTTTACATATTTTAAGGCAAGCAAGTCTGCTTCAAACATTACTACTAAATTTCCAGACTAAGAAATAACATTTGTTTGTTTATATGTTGAATAATAATGAAGGCATAAGTTCTAACTTTATCAGTGCAAAGAAACTTTTATCGATTGTCAAACTTCGCGACAAAGTTTATGTACTCTCTTTAGGGGTATGAAAGTTGGGAAGTTGGTTGGAACCGTAAACGAGCTGCATGCAATTAGGCAAGTTTATGTATTAGTCAAACCAAAATGCATTGTGGCATACGTTTAGTGTCTTGATAATAGCGCCCAGCGTGAGTGTGTGTGTGTGACTATAAAAATCAGTGACAAAATTCCGCTGCTTCTGTATACTATATATAAGTATTGACAACTCTGAAAATGCAACCGACAGCAGAAATGGCAGCTGCTGCTGCTGCTACTTCTCCGAGCAAACAGCTTCGACAGCTGATAAGGCAACCCTGATGACGTCTGCGCTGCATGCGACCCCATAAGCATTTGTTCGATAACATAGACAAAGCGCACATGAGAGGGAGAGGGCGAGAGTGAGAGAGAGCGGATCAGAGACAGACAAAGCCCCGCCTCACACTGAGTCCGGCACACTTAGCGCGACTGATAAAATAAGTTCTGACATTGGTGCATGCAAATTAAGCAGAAATTTTGCATGCACAGGGTTGCCAAGTTGAGCGTAGAGGGTCAAATAATCTGCGCTTTTGCTGCTATTGCTTTTCAAATCTTAAATCAGCAATAATTTTGCAAGCACACTTGAAGTATTGCACAACAACAAACAACAAGAAAACCCACAACTTCTATCTATAAAACACACTTCTATAAGAAACACATTTGGTAGCAAGCATTTGAAAACGAGTAAAAGAGAAACGAGGCTATTTGGGCCAAAGCTTTGCTGAAATATAATATTATATTGAATTTGGCATTTTCGGCACGTATTTGTCATTTAAATCTGTTGAACAGCAAGCAAAACGGCTCGATTTTTGCGCATGTATCTGTATCTATAGCAAAAGTATCGGCTGCTTTTCTATGGAAAATGCAAGGAATATATAAAAAATTAAAATTAAATATTTGCTTAAGCGTAGTAAACGATAACATGCGACTTGAATGTGCCCTTGACTTGGGATACCGCAGCGACTTCAGGCGACTCGTATAACATTGAGTGTGTTTGCTCATTGAGGCGCAACATGTCGCAATTGCCGCACTTTTGCAATATATCTCAAAGATACCTTTCTGCAAATGATACATATATACAAGCAAAAGTTAAGGATAGCACGTGGAACAAACTGGCTGGCAGTTGTGCGCGTAAAGGTCACCTTTTCAGCTTGATGGCCATAATTTTCTTGCGGCCGAATGACAATTTAAGCCACACAAAGTATTGCTAAACGCTACAGAGCAGTAGCTTCAGCGGGATAAATACCAAAAATGGCTGATGGTTGAAAACAAGACAAGAAGCGAAAATGTCTAATGCATATTTTAGCATAAATTTTTTAAGACTTAAACGTTAAATTTTTGTTGTGCTCCGCGCGCATGTCAACAATGTCGCTTACAGTTCAAAAGCAACAAAATGGCGCCGCAGCGCCTAAACCAAAGGCCAGGGGGCAGGACTTGTGCCTTCTTTGAACTTGAACAGCGGCAAGTGATTTTGACCTTTGTGCTCAAAACTAAGGCAATAGAGCACTTAAAGCTGCAACACGAAGCATGAAAATGAATAAGTTGCTACAGCGCAAACATTTAACGCTTCATTAACTTTAGATAAGGCACAGCGACATTCACTGTCAGACTTTGCGTGGAACGTGCGTCTTTGAGTGGCATGTAGATAATGGCAGCCGCCAGCGTACAGTGGATCCAACTGACTTCTTTTTCGGCGAAAATCGTAACTTTTGAGTAAGTAAAGATAGAACAGAGAAGTCCTTAAGCTTCTGCGATACACTGCGATAAATAAGCTGTGTATAGAAGGGAGCTTCATAAAACGTTAGTAAAGTTCGATATTATATACTGCACATGTCTTATCCTTGCATATCATGGAAAAATTCCATGTTCTAAATTGTGCTTACTTTTCAACAAATCGTCCTCGTCGAAAGTTTGTATATCTGCAGAACGTGTGTACACTAAGATCGAAATAGACTGCAAACATCTTGCCAACAGATTTGCAAAATTTCAACGATTTATTAAGCAATAAGCACGTTTTATAGGTGCAAGGATAAGACTTTTGGTGTATATAATTTCGAACTTTATTAACGTTTTTTGAAGCTCCCTCTCTTCGCAGCATATTTATCGCAGAAGCTTAAGGAATTCTCTGTTACATACATTTGAAATTTTGAAAATAGTTATGATTTTCGTCGAAAAAGAAGTCAGTTGGATCCACTGTGCAGCGTTGCACGGCATTGGCGTTGCGTCTTGGTTCGTGCACAAATCTGTGCGCACAATTAAAATGGCGGCGCTGCTTGATAACGCACAAAACAGTTATAAAAATCAATGAAAATATATAAATATATATGTATGTATAGCTCCTGTTCGAAAGTATACGCACAAGGTGCACACTTTAGCACGTGCGGCACTTCAAGGATTTGCGGCACAATGTTGCACGCCTGAAAGTATGCTGCAAACTATGTTGAATGTGTATACGTTATGTGTGCGTGTGCTATAAAATGTCGGTTTTGACCTACCTTCTCGCGCTTTCAAGTAGACCGTATTGGCCACAATATTCTCTAATTCCATTAGTTCCAGGTTGGCGGTTTTTTAATGAATCCTTTTGCGCTGTCGAAAAAAAAGGAAACGTGTCTACGATTCTCTGGTTGCTTTTTTTTTGTATAGCTGCTGTTAAGCTGCGCTTAAGCTTGATTTTTAAAGCTTTCTGGTTTTTTCAAGCGTTTCTCTATGTATATGCGACCTGGCGTCTTAGATGCTTAAATCTCTTGCAGACTGGCTAATATTTGGCCTTCGTCTTGAGTCCAGCGTTGCGGTATTTGTTGGTAACACGCTTACACACACAGGCGTCATTTAGTTGACGATTTGGGTTGGGATTTGCTTCAAAGTTGCCCTTTTTTAGTGACACGTTGTATGCTTGATTACTTGTGTCAGTTTTTATTATATTTGTGGGTTTACTTTATTTTTCCTTATTGTGCTGCTTTAAGCCGCTTTTCTATTGAATCTAAGGAAAAAATCTGTAAAGAAAAGGCAAACACATAGTACATACAATTTAGTTGATTGGTTTGATATATGTTGGCAAATAAAAAAGGTGCTCTGAACTAAAACGTTGCGTATACTTAATATAAATGCAGGCTTTTGATTGCTGCTACAAAATGTTAAAGCCGCAAAGACCACAAAAATGACAGCTGAAACTTTACGTTATCTGAGTAGGGCATACACACACCCACGCACACCTTCAGCAAATGTAAGAGCTACTGTAAAGTTTCAAGTCATGTGGTCTGTGGCTCTCCTCCATTGTCTCTTTCAAGCTCTTTGTTTAGTTAGTAGCCGTTGTGCACACTTGTTTGTCACCTGTTTATGACAATGGTTTTGCGTACGTGTATCTCACATAAAGTGCACTTACAGGACAGTTTCTGGTTTTAGCCCCTTCCTTTTCATGCCAAGTTTATGCGCAAGAAAATCGTAGGCAAGTTCTAGATGAGTCATTTAAGCAAAGCTATCATCTGTGTGTAACATCGAAAGCAGCACCCTGGGCAATCTTGAATCTGAACACGGATATAGAAATGAATTTCTTCCTATAACCTTTTTACGCGAATAACCTATTTTTATGAAAATAAGCTTTTCCTATGCAAATAACCTTTTTTGATGCAAACAACCTCATTTATACAAAAAAAAAAAAAAAAAAAAAAAAAACAACACTCAAAATAACCTGGTTTTCATGCAACCACATTTTTTGTAAATAACCTATTTTATGCAACTAAACACTTTTTAATCAAATAACCTCTTTTTCTGCAAACAATATCTATTTATGCAAAACTAATATGCAACAACCTCTTTTTATACAAATAACTTCATTTCCCTTTTTGTATATAGACTATTTTACGCAAGCACATTTTTTTCATAAAATGACCTCTTTTTGTGCACATAACCTTTTTAATTCAATCCACTTATTTTTGAGCAAATAGCCTTTTTTATGCAATTAACGACTTTTTAAGCAAAAAACAAAACACATTTTCTACGTTTTATTGCTGTACATAATAAAAAACAGTATACATTTTACATAATTCGTGAGTTTTTAATAATTTTTTACTATGCAAATCGAAGCTTATAACCGTTTTTTATGCTAATTTAGGCGAGTCACCGCAAGCCACACAAATTATTTATAGCAGCGTAAAAAAATTCCTCTTTCTTTTAGAGTCAAACTTTTATCTACTCTTTCGTCTTATAAAAGTAAGAACAGTAAACTTTCGTGGAAAACTTTTCTTTTTGCGATAAACCACCGCTTACACATAGTATTATTTCAATCGGATATTTTATGCAAATCACAAACTTGAAAATTCGCGATTATGCCACACGCATAAACACATACATTAGTACACAATACATGTAGGCGTACATGTGCCATCTTGGAGCACAACGCTGTTGGCGTTGAAGCATATTCCACAACACGTTACAGTTAACGCATAGAAAAGTGTCTCTAATGCTCGGTGCTCAGTTTGAACCATCATTTCACCCATTCTGCGTGGTATTTATCATCATGGGGTAATTTAAGCGAAGCGGGGCTACGACTTCAGGGGTTTTGGGTTTCTAAAGGCATGTGTGGGTATGCCATTCAAGTGTCGTGTCACGAACAACTAATAGCAAGATAATTGAATGACACTAGATTTCTCTAAGCCAGGTACATGCATATGTATGCTTGTCCATACATATATGTATACATATTTAGCTATGTGTGGGTTGTTTTGTATGTACTATGACTCTATCTTTAGCTTTGGGTCGCATGACTTTCATTTTAACCGACACTTTTTTCTAACACTTTCAACATGTTCAGAATCAACAACAAAACTATTTTTAAATTGCTTCTTTCTGTGCTTTTTGTTGGTTTTTTTTTTCTTTGTATAAATTGTCTATAAAATTTCAAGCCTATAGCAATTAGCTGGCAATGATTTCCACTCATTTCCACTTATCAACTACTGGCAGGCCAGACGCCGCCACATGAGGCCAAGTTGTGCGTCAAGTGCAGAGCAGCGCAGCGCAGCGGCAATGCGCCAGCGGCAGGAAAAGCTTTTCATTGAAAATTTTAAATCATGTTGACTGGCAAATAAAAATTCTATAAATTATGGCCATGGCAACAAAAAAAAATAAAAAGACAGTCGGGACGGTGCCCGACAGTGGAATACCCTGCACACTTTTTCTTAATGTACACTAAATACGGTAAAATGGCAATAAATTATATCTCCTTTCATAAGATCGATATGCCTGTAAACATTTTCCTATTGGGAAGATCCAATTGAAAAGGGGCGAAAATTACTTGTATACCCAAAACTCCAGTATTCTTGGGCCAATGTCGATGAATTTTGTAAAATAGATCAAAAAAACATTTATAAATGTCAATGGCAATTTTCAAATCAATATATTGCGGGGTGTGGCACTAATTCTATTGAAAAAAAAGTGGATACAGTTTTAACGATTGGGATCACACGAGTGTCCACACCAAATTTTGTAACTCTAGCTCACATGTATCTATATCTACATTTAGTGGAATTTTGAAGCAGTTTATAGACGAGGGGGTGAAATTAGCATATTTTTGACGCGAAAATCTGTCACGGGCGAAGGGGGTAAGATATCGACTTGATTCGACAAACTTCATCTTACATTAGATTACGCGCATCTTTTGGTAAGATTTTGTGTCTCTGGCTCTTATGGTCTCGGAGATCTATACCCTCACACGGACAAACGAACATGGTCCAATCGCTACCCGAGTCAATGATAAGATTTTTTGCCCATGTAACTTATGGTCTGCCACGCCTCCTTCTGCCTGATACATACATTGCACAAATCTATAATACCCTTTTACACTTTGTGAACAGGGTATAAAAAAAGCGAGCACAAAATCATCAATCGAAGCATGCATAAATGTGTCTATATATAAATGTGTGTGCGTGTGTGTGTGTGTGTGACGTTTTGTTTATTTTGAAAACAAATTTCAGCACATTGCACAGGCATATAAAACTACAAGCTCTAGAAAAAATTAGAACAAAAAAAAAACAACTATAAAATAAATAAATAAATTTGTAGTCAGCTCGAAATTAATTGATTTTCAAATGCGTAAAAACAAAAGGCAAATAAACAAAGACAATGTTTAAAGAAGAGTGTTTGAGGCCACTATAAAAGATTGTGTGTGTGCGTAACTGTTAAAAGCCTCTTTATTGAATATTTCAAGCAAAGCAAGACAAGTTGAAGGATGCGTTTGCAGCATAAAAAAATAAAGCAAACGACTTTGTCTGTCACTCATTCACACAAGCAAACACAATCAGTCCAAGACACACACACACACACATACGCGCACACATGTGCCGCCGGCAGCCGCCATTATGAAAATGCTACAAAATGGCGTAAATGCGCATGAAGCTCATAACGAAATTAAATAGCGACAGCGCCAGCAACAACAACAACAACAGCAGCAGCAGCAGCAGCATGTCATGACATTTTTCACAATCCTTGACGTCCTCCATTTTTGTTGTCGTTTTTACCGCTATTACGCGCTGCGTCTCAAGTTTTTTATGCCTCAGTTTCTCGCTCCTGTTCTTGTTCTTCCCTTTGCTTTGAGCTGACATTATTATTGCCACTGTTACTCTAACGGAGCCATTCGAGCGAGCATCTTTCACCGCATTTCTCTGCTCACCTTTTATGCTTATCGTGCCACTTGCCTCAAGTGAATGCTTTTGTGCACAGCTGTCTTGCTGTTCAAGAACATTGCCAAACACCGCCTTTTACCGTTACAATGAATTAGAGAAACCAAAAAGGAAACGCTGATCTTAACACAAAAGAAAGTTTGAATACCCTTGCTGAGCGAACACAAGAACGGATAGCTAAATCTATATATTAATTCAAGAAGAAACAATTTTTCCGAAACTATATTTATTTATGACGACTAACTATAAAAGCAATCGAATATCACTTAAGGAATGAAAAGAGAAGAATTGTAAAGATCGTGCGTCGGCGTTAGATTCCAAACATAGGACTCAAAAGGATTCAAAGGCTTCGTAGTTCTGAGCACATCGCCTAAGTCGTAGGGGCTCCAAATATCGATAGCGACTACTCGGTATGTAAGCTTTGCGACAAATGATATTCTTAAAGTGGTTCGCCTTTCTTTGATGTCGACAAATCAATTCAAATCAGACGGCTTGCATATGATGGAAATTCAAAACCGTGCGGACAATTTAGGCTTCCAAGCGCAAATATAAGAAACTGTTTTAGCACTGATTCGATTTTCTCAGCGTACACAGCGTACTATTGAGGGCTCTAGATAGCAAACCCGTATTCCGGCTGAACAAGAGATATGAATAACATTTACACACATAAGGATCCAAGAACTCTTTTGACCCACTCTTTACGAATCCAAGATAGATTTCGCTTTATTGACCATTACATCGATGTGCTCTTTGAATGTAAGCTTAACTTCTAGCAGAGTTCCCAGGTCTTTGAAGAAATCTACCCTGTTAAGAGTGGAGTTTCCGATATTATAATGGTATTTAGTTATAATCTTTCGTGTAAAAACAGACAAGTTGACAAAGCAAGTATGATCGTGGCGCTCTGAGCGATGTAAACCTGCTACAATGCTGCTAGCAAGCATGGACACATGCTCTCGGCTAGCAATTCATCCGTCTCTTTTTGAGCACCGAAAGTTTGGCGGGATCTTTTGGATCTTTTGGATCTTGATTCTAAAATCATCACACTTTTCCTACTGAATTTTTAAGCTTAAAAACATTTAATTGATTTTCAGTAAAAAAGAAGGCAAGAAACAAGTGTGATAAAAATTAAGGTGATTTCTCAGTAGGTTGTCAGGCGATGAATCAGTAGGTGCTGCAAATCTGCCTTCTGTTATCAGCCGTTTGGCATGAACTTTAAATTGCATTCGCGATCCGAACACACACGATTACTACATTGCTCAAGCAGAGAAGCAAGAAGGGAATAAAAAGGGTGGGAACGAGAGTAGATGCATAGTATAATTACCCACGACTTTTGTTTTCCACATCATATACCGGTAGAAATCAACTTACTTATTACAAATAAGTAATCTTAACTCAAAAAGTTTGGTTTCGACAAGCTACTTTGCTAGATAATTTTCTTAATAAAACACACGGTTATTCGAACGAAACTGATCTGTTTCAATCGTTATTGAAATTTGAGTAAAAAATCAAGAAAATTATACTTTACCTTTACCTGTTGTTATATTAACAGATAAAAGATATATTTCGATTCTTTCGATTTTTGGATTCATCATCAATTAAAAATTGTGGTTTCTAGTACGGCTATCATTTCTATGATATCTAATATCTTTTCCAAAAATTTTGACCCTGTGGACGTAAATGGCAATGGTTACAGATAAGTCAAATATAAACAAGCTCTTTGTATCTTTCCCTACTGCCTCAAATGCCGAATGAATCACTGCTCCAAAGCAATTGAACTTGCTTAGTGACATGTGATAAAGATAGAGTTCCTGACTCTATAAAACAGTTTTCATGCGCACTTAAGAATTCTGTTTAGGTTGGTCTTGAAAAATTTCAGTGATTCACAAACAAATCCGATTAAAGTAGAACTGTCTAAAAGATAAAGTTGAGTTAGTTTATCTGTTGTTGTTAAAAAATTCCTAAAACAGCAACATGAAAAAGACAATAGTTTTGAAACTTCACCCATTCTATAGTATTATTGTTTCAATTTTTTCGGAATGAAGATTTAATCCAACAATGCTTGCAGAATATTTTGACTATATTAAACAGGTAAATATATTGTTTGAAAGTTTCTAACTCAGGTTAAGGTTAAATTACGAAGAGAATCTGTATAATGTGTGTGAGATGTTTCAGATGAGTGAGCTTCACGAATAGAACCTTTTTTACTTTTGAAACAAAGATTAGTTAACAACACGAGGCGTATGCGCAATATTTGATTAGCAAATTCAGAATTATTTTGAAAGTGTGTAACTAACAAAGATGTTAGTAAGTACCAACGTTTCATTTTTTTAATATAGGCAACTAAGCGTATGCGTAATATTTGCTGTTTGTCTCACAACCGCAATATGAAGCTACTTAACCACTTCTTTGCTTTGGGAGTCTTGCGCGGCTTATTCGCAGAAATCTCATCGCTGTGGAATTCGAAACATGCCTCACTTTGATAGTGCAATCGGTATATTGTAGTCAATCAAGTACCAAAGTTAGCCACAAAGTCAATATACTCTTTGTTATGCCTCATAACTGTCTTTTTGTGTTTTCGCTCACATTAAATTGCTTTTGTCTCTTTTATTTAACATATTTCAATGATTTTGCCAACATAACGGTGTAATGTGGGCGCTGATGTAGGCGTAACAACGATAGGAACAACAACAACCGGTAAGTTGTGCTTAAAATTCAATCTTAATATGCCATTAAGGCACACTCCAGCTTGCTTAGGATCAACTTTAAACGCTGCTACCAAACTTTTGGCATACAATTTGTGGCATCTTGTAAGCTGCTTACAAACATTAAGTTATGCCTGTCTATATGCATATATTAATTAGGGACCAGCTTTTGGCATGTCAAACAGCAGAAATGCCCCAGAAAACCCAACGGGGAACCCTCATATTTTTAGGTGCTGCTGTTGCGACATCATATTTGGCATAACTTGACTGGACAGCCCTTGTCATATTTATGACAAGCATTTATTGATAAAGCCAAATAGTCAAATGTTAAGCTGTCAATTTGAATGCCAGTCGCATTATTACTCGTTGTTGGGCAAACTGTCTGCTCCCTGCATACCAAGTAGCCGCAGTGTAAACTAAAAACACCTAGTCGTACATTTGATGACCTAAAGTTACCGAGCGAATTGCCAGCTGAAAAATGCTGGCCAGCAAACTGCACGGATATCCGCTGCTCGTTGCTGGCCGTATTAGTTATAGAGTTGCCACCAAAAACGCTGACCAGACCTTGCTGCGGTCTGCTTAAGCTACAGAGTGGGAAAATAGAAAGGACAAAAAAAAAGGAAATTCCAACGCATCCTGTTTCCTTCATGTCTGCTACATTTTGTTGCTGATGTGGGCATTAATGAAAAGAGACAAGGTGTAAGAGAAGCGAGCTTTTCGTGTTGGCCATCTTGTTTATTTTTTTACTCTTAGCGGAGTATTATAAGTTTGTCGGAAAGTTAGGCTTTAGAGCAGCATATTCTATACAGAATATCGTTATAACTAATGGCCGCATAGATAGATTTCCAGAAGTTGAGAACGAAAGTCTTGATTTGGGTAGAATGAAACAACATAAAATTAAGAAATTAAGACTAGACCTCTCTTTGTTCGTTTTTAGCTCAAAAAATTATGTTATTGTACGTTTTCAAGGAAGAAAGCAGCATCTCGATTCGCTGTCCTATATGTTTATTATGAAGATTCTTTAAGGCTGAGAACATAATGCGGCTAGTTTAAAGCTTTGTGCGAACTTTACCAAAACATTTTGTCGGCAATCGGAAATTGTCTAATGTTGGTATTTTGAAGAGTGTGGACATAGTTTTAGTGCTTAAAAAGAGAAACTATTAAAAAAAAAAACATTTAACAAAAAGTTGGTAACCAACTCAGGCTTTTCAGCACGTTTACCAAAAGAATCGAAATCAGCTATAAGAAATTTAAACTTCAAAATTCAAAAAACATTTTTTTTTTGAAAATTATTTACTCTTATTATTCCTCTGGCGACACAACTATAGCAACTAGAGTGCTCAAATTAGAGTAATCAAATTAAATCATTGCTATTAGGAAACCCTTTGAAGACAAGCCCAACACAAAAACATCGCTAAATCGTCGGAAAAGTTTTTAGAGTGCTTAAATCGTCGAAAAACATAAAATTAGAGAATTTAGTTTTTTGGCAAATCGCAATACTTTTTTGCGGAAAAATAAAAAAAATAAAATAAAAACTTTAAAAAAAAATTAAATCAAAATATAAACTAAAAAATAAATTAAATAAAAAATTAATATAGTAATTGGAATCAAAGCCTCTAATAAGGAAATATAAGGAAAAAATGCGCTACGATCCGATGGGACAGAAAGACCTGCAGTCAGCTAACAAGGCTTAGAACTGGCACAGCGAGTTAACCCATAAACACATCCTCAAAGAGGATGCCCAATTCGTGGGGAATAAATTAGTAAAATAAAATAAACAAATAATACAATTCCTTAAAATATATCACCTCTATTACCAAATTCCTAACTTGAAAATATAGATAGTATGAAAGTATAGAACTCAAACATATAGAGGACTCAACCTCAGAATCTAGTACACCATTATTTGGCAGTATTAAGAAACAAATAACTAAAATTAAAAACAAATGAGTAACCACCTTGATAGAGTTTGTGTGATTTCCAAGGAGCAGCCTTTGTTTTTCGGATAGCTCGTTAGGAGCTATCTGAGCATGCCGATTCTGTTATTAAGTGCAACTGTGATGCTGGAGATATGTTTGCCGACGGTCAGACCCCTGTCCAAGTGCACACCTAAGTACTTGTACTTGTTGTTGGTCCTGCAAGAAGACACCAGATGGGAGATCTTTAAGCAGTGCCTATGTCCCAATGTTTAGCCCTAACTTCACAGCTATGCAAGTTCTGCTGTATTGTTTCCGGCCAGGATGGTCGTGTCGACAGGAGAAAAAAAGGGTGTAAAGCCCCTACACACTTGCTTGTAGAATCCCAGCTCTGCAGGTCGGTTTGATTCCATCCATGCAGCACCAGCTAGAAGGCACATTTCCAATGCTCTCAAAGATATTTTTGTTTGGAATCCGGTATAAAGAGATATATGGCATAATAACTTTGTGTATAAATTCAGTTGAAAGATATTTCTGGCACACTCCCGATTGTATGCAACATATCCAAAACGTATACTAGGCTATGAAACAGTCTATGACTGGGCCAACGTAATGTGAATGAGATTTTTTAGCCTACTTGATCTCTGAATGGAAGACTTTAAGAGATTAAATAGAGAGCATGACAACTTCGACGACCACAGTTGAGCCCCATTTTCACTCATTTTTCCTCTTTTTTTCCTCACTCTGTGTATATTTTTCTTTTTAAGCTTCGTTATGCTGCTGCAAGTCCTTTTTGCTGTTGTTGTTGTTGTTGTTGCCATGCCTCCCCCTCTTAACCCTTGTGACCCTTCCGACTTTGCTGCATGTTTTTGTCGTTTTGTGTTAATTTCGCTCTGAATGTGCAATTTATTTGCGTTAAACTTGGACGTGGTTGCATGTGGAAATGTGTTTGCGTCTGTTTCCCATATGTATGTGGGAGTACGAGCGTGTGCGAAAGGCAAAGGATCAACTTTCGGACAACCCTGTGGCGCTTCTAGTAGTTTTCTGTTCGTCCTTTTATCTGCAACTTGCAGTTATTTTTTTTTTTTTTTTGTTGGTTGAAAATTTTAATCGCTTTTGTTGCAGTTCTTGTTTTTAATATTAAAGCTTTAGAATTGCAAAAATGTTTCATTTAATAATCATATTTAAGAAAAATATGTGCTGCTGACTTGTGTATTCTATTTAAATAATACATCTGGCATAAATGTATATAAGTGCTTTTTAAACAAAACAAAATGGTGTCTCTATTTAAGATTGATACGGTTGTTCAACAAATGAGCTAGTAGAATTGAAAGCAACGCTAATGGTTACTAATAAATTCAAAGTCATTTATGGAGTAGCTTCGTATTAGGAAAAGCAACAAGTTAAGTATATAGCTAGAAATTTGATTTTCTTAGGTAGAAACTTATAATTTCTTTATATTTTCAAACTATTCTGCTAAAATCTTTACTAATCCATTTAAACTCTGTTGAGAGACACGTTATTCTAGAACTACTTTTAAGTACTATACCATCTGGAAATATCCATATGCTAGTTTCTACAAACTTATCTGCAAGTATAAAGCTATACTACGTGAACACTTTTGACTAAGTAGCTGCTTGGAAAAAAACGATATGTTCTTCTATAACTAGACATAATGACATCGATATTGTAGTTTTCAACAAAACCAGCGCAAAATCTAATCTAATATTGAAACACGTAATTCCAACAATATGAGTATCAAATTAAGTAGTTATATAAATCCTGCGTCCTTTCAACGCAATTAATCCTCAATCGATTAGATTTAGTTTCATACTTTGTACTAAGATCCAAGTTATTAGCACTTATTTGCTGATATTATGTATAAGCTATGAAAGATTTCAACCTGTGCCCGATAGGCTTACAATGAAACCAATACAATGCCAACAACTAGCTAAAGCCACAATATGCGTGTCAATAACTATTATATAAGTTGGATATCGCATTAACTGTAACCATCAAATTCAAGTAGATGTCACACATTTGCGGTTGGTTAGACGATATGATTGACTTGTGATTATCACCCAAATGACATAGTACATAACACCCACACCCATATCACAAACATAATCATTATTATCATTCATCATTATCTTTGGCATATTTTATATAATCATGATTAAGTTGTATACGACTAAAGTTTTTAAGTCATCTTTTGTGCAAAGTCAGCCTGATATATATACAGTCAAACCTGCTTAAGTTGGCCATCAACGGTTCAAGAATTTTTGGCCAACTTATGAGGGTGTAAGTTTTATAGTGATTTTATGTTGTTTCTTTAATGTTTTAAACTTTATATTATGGGCTATGATTGTTTTTAACATAAAAATTTGTTTAATCGTGAATGTTTATGTACTTTGATCATAAACTCCACATATAATAATATGTACATACATAAATTAAAGTTTAAAATCATAGTTGGAAAAAAGTCGAATTTTGTTTCTTTTTTTTTTTGATTTTATACAAATGAATTTTTCCATCTGGAAGGATTTCGTTAAAATTTCTATAAGCATCGAGCATACTGCAACCAATTTGTAGTAAATTTTGCCATTGATTTGGATTATTTTTATGATTCAAAAATGCATACATATTTTCATACATAACATTGCTATGGTTTAAAGGTGGCCAACTTTTCCAGGTTCAATTGCATTGACATAATTACAAACTTACAAGATATGCAGGTGCAAGTTAGGCAAGTAAAAATTTGAGTTTTTGTACTAATATATTTTGGTTTTGCTGAAAAGTGTCTAACTTAAGGAGGCGGCCAACTTATGAGGGTTGCCAACTTTGCAGGTTTGACTGTAGCTGCTGCTGTTGCTTCTTGCTCAGCTATTGAAACTTGATAACTAGACGACTCAGACGACGCCTTACATGACTGTCTTATGCCATCTTCCTACACACAAACGCGCACAATCGGCATGACAGTTGTAATTTGGCTTATAATACACATGTCTAGGCCTGATTTTAGTTATAATATTTTGTATAATAGGCCTAAGCAGCATGTCAAACGCACTCAAGAAGAGAAGAGACACAGCCAAAGTAAATGCCTTGTTTTAAATTCAACAGAAACGACAATTATAACAACAATTAACAAAACGCAAACAACGCAAACTACACTTCAATTAGCAAAGCTGCTGTCAAAACTCTTGAATTTTTGGCTTGCCTGCATTTGACTCGCTGGCAAACACTTCAAAGAGTTAGCTAACGGCATCTCATATTTACAGCTACCTGCCATTGCAATGACCTTGTGTGTGTGTGTGTGTGTGTGTGTGTTTGTGGGCGTTGCTGACTTACTATAAAGCTAATTGCTGCGGCCGTCTTTGTGGCATGTCCAGTTCCAGCAGCAGTCAAGAAAAAATCACACCAAATGCAATGTGAAATATGTGTAACCTTACATTAAGCAGCTTGTAAAAGTTGAAATGGAATGCGGACCGTTGCCGTCATTCACACTCATTCATTTAGTCACTCACTCACTTGCCCAGTTGGCAGGACAGCACCGAAAGCGCAATCAATAATATAACACAACTATGCCAAAAGTGACCCAGATTGGTGAAGATAGCTTGCTGAGCTGGGCTGGCTGGCTGGCTGGGAGTGGCTAGCGGCATGTGAACAAAATCTAACCCTGACAGCAAGGACACTAACATTCAATGCTTTTTACGACTAAAGCGAGTTGGGTTGCTGCCAAACTCATATCATTTTTTTGCACTGAGAAAAATCTTGATATCTCACTCTTGAAATCTCATAAATATATTACGACTAAGCCGAATATTCTTTGAACGAAATCCAAATCTACTCTTCATTTTCGACATAAACGAGTACTAGAAAATGTAGTTTTTTGAAAGGAATTATTTTAGTAAGCCTTGGCTCAGTGGTTCTCGTCAGGCAACTTGAGCACCCTAATTTGAGCTTCAATATAGGCTTAAACACGTAAATCGAAATCTACAATCTACTTATAATTCACAAGCTGTAATGCAAGTTTAACTTCTATTTAGATTCATTTCCCCTTTTTAAAAAACACGACTAACACCTAGTTGATGCCAGTCAAAAATTTCTTTTGCAACTAAAGATCTGTCAACAATATATACCTAACAGTTTTCCAAGTATCATACAATCATCTGAAGAGTTCAACAAAGTGTTGGTTTTCATGTGGGGAAAGCAGGAACAAAACTTTGAGGACTTCGAATTGCTAGGTAAAGTTGAAGGTCAATCATAAGGATAACTCGCTGAAGAAGAATTAAGTCCCAAAAACTAGTCTACGAACTTTATTGCAGGAAGAATATCAAAAGAGCTATTTTTCGTAACAAAACATCTTCATATAGAGCCAATCAAAATCTATATGTATAAAAATGTATCCGAAATTTTGTATGTAGCCGATGTTACCACAAAAGGCTTAATGAAATGAGGTTGAAAAACGAAGTTTAGCTAGCGGAGCGAGCAGGGGCGGAGCCCCCTAGTGATTTTATATAAGTGGCTTCCTCGAGAAAGTTTGTTTCAAAGCATGACAACATCTTCCCGATGTGTTTGGAGGGTTTTTTGGTTATGCTTTTAGTCACATCCTGCCATGCAGGGGCCAAATCAAACCAAATCTTAGAAACACTGCATGTGCTTTAAGAATAAAGGGCCGTTTGGATGCCAATCGCAAGCTAAATAAGTGTCCACATCGGAGAATCTATTCAAGCTTCAACAAAATGACAATATTTACTAGCAAAATGCACAAAGCCGTTAGTCTGTGGCATACAAAATGCATGCTTATCTTGCGCAATCTTAGCTGTCTGAGATAAGTGTGTACCACTTCTACTTATAATAGCTTGACAATCATTGTATTACTCAAATTGCCGTATAAATATTCATATAAGATTGAATAACGACCATAACCATGACCTTGCAGTGATTGATCTTACAACTTTTTCTCTTGGTGCATAAAAAACCAGCGTTGGCTCTTTACACGCATCCATCATTAAAATGATTCAGATACCAAAACACACACAAATGCTGTTGCATACTTTACAGCGTATTCAGGCGTTAGATTGCCTTTGCCGTTACTCTTGCTTTGGTATTGTGGATTTTCCGCTCGCTCTAGATTTCCACTTCACTCTGTGCGGTGCTTTCTTCTCTGCACATTTAGTGTTTATGTTGTTTTCTGTTACCAGCATATTTGCACTTTTCCATTTGTTTCAAAACCTGTTTGGGCCTTCTGTTTGCATGCATAATTTGCAATGCCTCAGACCCCAAAAACACCCGCATATTGACAGCATATTCAGTTTGCACATTTGCCATATGTGTGTGTGTGTGTGGGGTTGTGGTTACACACTCTCACTGCCCAGCGGACCAAACGCGCGTATATGATATCGCATACGAGTGAATTGCGAGACTTAACCCGACAAAACGATTGTTTTTAGGTGCGAAAAAGATTCATATGTCGTTCAGTTTGTGGCAGCAAAAGCTATTGTCTACGTGAATCGCAAGAAACATTGTCAACTTGCATTTGGCGATATCTCTTTTGACTCGTTACAAATATCAGAAAAGTCTCGCAAAAGGCTCGCAAGCCCTATTTCTTGCGAGCCTTTTAGCGATACGTTTTTGAATACAAATAGTATTTTTTACGAGCCGGTAGCAATATGTGCTCGTATGCGAGCATTTTACGAGTATTTTGGGCGACTCTCGCTAATATTTTGTGTGACAGTCCGCTGGTCGCATTTTTATCGCTAAACACTCGTTTCAAAGCTCGTATGTGAGTGCTTTGCGATGCAAGATTCGTTTTTCACTTGTTGCCGAGCTCATTTGTGAGCATTTTGCGAGATTTTCGCTAAAGGCACGTATGTTGGTCCGCTGGGTGTATATATGTGCAGCACTTTGCTTATTTATACATTTTTGATTTCCCAAAACGCCTTCAACGCTTGCTTTTCCGGTGTCTTTCAGCTATGCAGAACACGATGACAAGGCAGCAGGGAAGCAGCAGTTGAAAAGAGCGAAGCCCGAATACATAGAGCTATTGGGGAAAGCGCTGCTCACTTGTCCGTAATTTATGCTTTAATAAATTGCTTACGAATTAAAATACGTAAAGTTTTATTACACACACACAGAAACAGACGCTTGTAAAACGAGCTTCCAAATTTTGAGCTGAGAACTTTCACAAGTTGTGCACCTGTAAATACCGCCCACAGTAAATAACAGCTGCGAGCAGTCTTAGTTGCCGTAATACTAAATCGCTTGAAAAGACTGTGTCACAGTTGTTGCTACTGTGCTGCCTTGGCTTAGACCATTTCTTTGCGTCTTATTTCATTATGCGTTTGAAACGTGCCTGAGAACCGCAGCAGCAAGAACTGTGCGCCCTTTGATCAAAGACTTGTATACTTTCTATGTAGATTAATGCTAAATCGTGCAAGTTGCTTATGCTTCAAGCTGTGGCCAAAATTTGCTCAAATTATGTGATAAGCAGGCTGGAAGAGCGAAAATTTCTTTATATCCCCAAGCTGCAATATAGTATATGCCATATTTTGGATACTTTGTGTATTCAGAGTGGGGTAGAGGGAAATGTATGAAAAGAATCTGTGAGGCGTTTGCTGCGCACAATTTATATGATTTATGCATGTGGGTCATTGCTGTCAACACAAAGTGAAATAAAGCAAATGTATTGCCTACAAAACCAATAGATGGGGCCCGCAGAACCAGACCAATACCCTCTAGGCCGGGGGACAACAATAACAAATAAGACAAAAGGCAGGCCGGCAGGCAAGCATCAAGCTAAAACAAACAGTAAAAGAGAAATAGGGAAAGCCAGAGAGCACCATGATGCATATAAACGAGGGTTAATCAAAAAGTTGTTTAAGAAAAATTGATTTTAATCGATTCTGCTTGATTGCTGCAGCAAACGAAACATACAAATTGTAACCCTTCTTGCTATATATGAGATATAACCATTCTTATATATCGCTGCCAATTTGTGTCTATCTTTTTTAGTTTCAGAATTATGAGCAAACATCAAAACGAACGGTAGTTCGTGCTGTGTCGAAAGCAAGAGACTGTGATGAAGTACTGTAGCTCACTAGCTATAAATTACAGGAAGTTATGAGCTTTTGCCTAGAGCGTCTGATAAGGTCGAACCATATACCGTCGTCTAGGTATTGAAGCATAGATTAACCTTTTCATAGACGGGTTTTTAATTAGTTTGGAAGATATAGTGGTTTATAGAAAATGTTCCTTAGCTCTAGCGGGGTGCCGGGCAGACATTTTTATGGTTCTTAAAAATGATGTATTTAAAATTTGATAACAAAAATAGTCAGCATTTCGACAAGCTGTGAAAAGTGTAGAATGTTTAGACCACACTGCTTGCCGAAATTATGTGTGCACAATGCAAATCTTTGGTAGGGCAAGCCAACAAAGGCTCTCTTTTTAATAGATAATCTTTAATTTTGGGTACGTTTGATATTGTTCTTCGTTTTGTGGGAAGTGCACTTTATTTTTCCTCTTTTTTGTCCGGCTGGGAAATACCGAAATGAATTGCTTACCTAAAGGCCCAATCGATTAGAATAGATTAGACTTGTGGTGGGTGCGATGCCTCATGAGAGGAGGTTGACTTGTATCCAGCATTCAGGCATAGAAGAAGTTAAGAGAGATAAACGACAGTTGTAATAAGAGGAGGACGAAAACAGAGAATAGAGGTTCCCTATTGGCGCTATCTCCCCGGCTCCCGTAGGAAGTCGTGAAGACTGCGTAGGAGGAGAGTAAACGCCTCGTTCAGGTTGAGTTTATCACTTCTCAAAATGCGCATTTGCGTCCTTGCAAAGGCCGGACAGTAACACAGAAAGTGCTCCTTGGAGAATGTTGATTTTTCAAAGCTTTAAATGGCCATAACTTTTAAAATATATACGTCCTAGAGCAAAAATAATCGTAATTTCAACTAACTTCGGCTTCTTCTCGTCAATGAGGTTCAGGTGTTCGCCAAATGTATTGTGACCCATGATTAATCCAACCAGTGCTCGCAGATCTTTGCTCTTCTGACGAAGAAGATATTTGGAGGCCTTTGCGTTGGGTTCTTTGACAAAGTGTTTTGCTATGCGGGATCCAGTGGTGGATTTTTAGCGTTCCTTGCGGATTTGGTCTGCGTAGACCACTATCCATTCAACCGATTCTCCCGCGCTGACAATAATGATTGTCCCAGACTTAATTGGATGTGCTATTTTATTGCACTGGATATCTCGATGTCCCAGTACAAACTGACTTTGTTATGACGTGGAATCATGTTAAGTTTCGATGTTGTGCGAGGATTTTCCAGGGAACCAGCCTGACCGTCTCTACCCCACGCGGCTTTCTATCATGGATTCATCTCGCGGCATTGAGAATTGCGTAGATTTCCAACCAGCACCAGTCCCATCTTTTGTTTTAGAATTTTCTGTGTATAAGGCATGAGGAACCTTAGTATGAGGCATGGATCGCTCACGAACTCTTTTGTGTATGTGGGAAAACTTCACCTTTGGTTCAACACTATTAGCAGGCAAACTCAGCTATTTTTGAGTCTGTTAGCCGCTTTCATAGCCTCTTGTGGTACAAACACAACCCAGAAAGAACATCGCGTTCTTTGAAACTGCTTACACTTGAACTTTCAATGTTCTTTTATCTGAAGTTATGTGCTGCCTATTTCAATGAACTGACGAAGAACATCATCTAGATTACGTTATAATATCTTGAAATATGATCCATTCACCCTTACGTATTTCATAGGTAGATATTTTATGATGGGCTTTACATCTAAGAAAGCTGCTTGGCAGTTCGAGTGGACCTCATTTTACAAGTTTTCGTATCACCTAACAGAACTTACAGTCTTACCCTCGTTTATTTGCTTTTTACGCCTGAATAGACGCAAACACACATACATGGAGGCTAGACCATCAGCCAGTGGCAAGAATGGAATTTTTTTATTGTTGTGAAAAGTATTTAAACTTATGCAACATGCTTGAGCAAAGTTTGAGAAAGTGTCGGTTTTGGTCATATATACAAACATAGTAGTTACAATATTTATGTTTTTCACATGCTGCTTGGCAACAAACATAAAATAACAAAAATGATTTATGAATTTTTCGAATGCCCTGCAACCAAACCGCAAATGCGGTGTTCTGCAGCAGCGTTCTATTGTTATTTTAGCATTTTCATTGATTAAACACAAAATTGATTATCAATTTACTTTATTTGTTTCAAAAAAAAATAAGCCGATGAAATTTCAATTATTTGAATTAAGCAAAATATACTTAGAACCACAGGAAATAGCAAAACTGACAGGCGTCAAACGAGTAAGCAAATAACCACAGGGCGTATGCGTTATATTAGCCAAGTAGAGAAAACAACACAAAACTAAAGCATGCTTTTGAGCGTCATCAAGATAAAAGGCGGTTGAGCACAGCCGATGATTATGTCTTCAAATTGAATTTAAATTGTTAGACATTTTCAATAGACACATAAACAGACTCAATTTGCTTTTAGCTCAAATTGAGAAGAACGGGATTTTAAGCATGTTTCAAAAATCTTAAGCTTCTTGAGGCAGGTCTTAGTCTTTTCTAGTATTGTGGTAAGTGCTTTATGTCAAATTTCTTATATCATTTGGATATATTTCTTTGCTTTTTGCTAATCGTACAACAACACAAAAACACATTTGCCAAACCCGTTAAGACTATTGTTATTCTATGTATTCTAGTATAAGCTTCGGCAAGCTTTGGATTATGCAAAATGCATGCAGCAATTGGAAAATGGAAACATGTGGCATAGAAATCCAAACTCTGTGCAAATATCAAATAGCTTCTCAAATTCGACAATGCAAAGGGACATTTGAGAAATGCAAAAAAATAATGTAGAGCAATAAAATCGAAGGCAATTGTTTTTCAATTGTAAGTATTAGTTACTGTATAATCAACAGCACAGAGCTGAATCTTACCAATTATGTTATATAGGTATAAATACCTGAGCCAAAAAGCAATAAGTGCAAATAAACCCTTTGTTCTTCGTCTGTATAAACATCAAAAAGCATTTCATTTGCAATTGTTTTTCAATTGTACTGTTTGGTTGCACTATAATTAACAGCATAGAACTGAATCATACCATCACCCCGAATGGTGAGCGGGTTGTCGTATGAGGCGACTAACAATGACACTGGGTTCTTTCGAGACTAGAAGTGGCACCCCAGGCCTTAAAAGGGTTGTGCGTAGGGTTTGAGACCCGACCTAGTGGCTTTTTTTACTTTGAGGTGCTTTAGCTTTGAAAGCTGATCTCTCGTTTTACATTGTATTAGCAACCTCGTTGCTGTGCGTACTTTTAGCAATTCCAATCAACAAAGCGTTTCACTTGATTTACGTTTCAGTCTATGTTACTGATATTTTTCCAACAAACCGGATTGTCTTATGTACGACAGAAAAATATCAAGTGAATGCGGGAAAATGATATAAGATTGTACCGGAAACATATTGCTTCAAATATGAAAATAACAATAACAAGGCAGGACACTAAATACTATTACTCAAATATCCTAAGTAATGGCACCCCAAAGATATGTCTAGGAGAAGTAAACTTATTCGCAAACTTTTTGAATTCAAGACCATGACGAAGGGTCTGTAACTGTTTCAGCAGGACAACTCTATTGAACCAAATTTGACTGTGTTGTATCTTAGTTATACAATATGAGACTTCCATGGGAGACCGTGTGAAAGAGTCGGCATATTTAAAAATAAAAAAAGTAAGCGAGATATCTTACATATCAAAGGTTAACCAGCTTAAAAGACATGGACAAATGTATGAATGCTCCGTTTCGTACAATTAATCAAAATAAAATATTTTTGTAAGTCCGCCACAGGTACAAAGGCAAAAAAAATATCCGTTTGTCAAAAAGTGAGCCAAGGTTAAGCTCTGCCATCGTCAGGAGATGAACTTAACGATAACGCTTTCCCTTCCGTGCTGATTGGAGAATCATTTATCCTTGAGATAACAACCAAATTTTCTGAAGAATGTTGGTGTTACTATTCTAGTTAAACTGTAAGTTTAAAGTAAGTACGTTTTTTTATAGGTAACCGGAAACGTAATTCCAATGGCAAAGCAGAAACAAAGCACTTGAAAGTTTATAAGATTTCGATCGAGTTTTCAGGCTTTTTTACCCCAAACAATGACTTTGAAAATTTTCGATTATTTTGCGAGTTATGGAAGAATAAATATTTCTATGCTTTTTCTGATTTCGTGAGACAATTCAAAGCTTTGATTTTGTAGACCAGTGTTAATTATTTTTGCCCTTATAAATCAATTCCTTCATTGAAAACATGTTTATCATTGCTCAAACATAAATATTATAAATAAATTTTAAGCGGATTCAAAATTGCAGTAACATTTTGAATTTGTAAGAGGCATAACAGTAAAAGTTTGCAATAACTACCTCAAATTGCTGGCAAGTATTTAGTTAAATACAGTACATCTTTATTGCAATTGACTGCACATAAGGGTTTTCCATAGTTAGTATTCCTTTATTGCCTTAATTATGAACACTTTCGAGCTCTTTAATAGACTTGCCAAATTATTACTTTCTTGATCAAAGTTAAAACTTGAATGCTGCCTTCTAAGCGGCTTACAATTTTAATAGCGTAATTTTTCCCCCATTGATAGACACAAGTTTTATGTGCCTTTTTTGGGAAAGGGTCGTTTCGTCCCTATTAGATTTGCATATTTTATGGCTCTATATCAAACTCAATTTATGCCTCGGCACAACAAGAAGAAGAAAACATCATTGACAGGCAATTAAAGTGTCAAGTCGAAAGCTAATGAAATTTTGACCCGAAAAAAGCGCTACAAAATAAGGCAGCGAACAGCTACGTATGAAAAGCTATATAAGTTCCTATAAAGAAATATTTTGGGAAATTATGTTCTTAATAGAACACTTTGATCAGCCAACAGTAAACGAAAGAAAAGGCCAAATCAAAATAGATTAAAGGCACGTTAAATTGCATTTTTTGTGACTCATAAGGAAGCTTTATAACTATATGAGATTAACTTGCCGTGTAAGAGATGTAATGAAATGTACAGTCAAACCTGCTTAAGTTGGCCACCCACAGTTCAAGAATTTTCGGCCAACTTATGAGGGTGTAAGTTTTATAGTGATTTTATGTTGTTTCTTTAATGTTTTAAACTTTATATTATGGGCTATGATTGTTTTTAACATAAAAATTTGTTTAATCGTGTTTGTTTATGTAAACTCCACATATAATAATATGTACATACATTAATTAAAGTTTAAATTCATAGTTGCAAAGCAGTCGAAGTTTGTTTCAAGAGTACTGTACATTCTTTTTAATTCAAAATTGCACTTAAGATCTAATGTAACTTAAGAGAATCTTTTAAATTTGCTTATTTATAATCCTTTGACTTTTTTTGATTTTCAACAAATGAATTCTTCCAGCTGGAAGGATTTCATTCAAATTTCTATAAGCAACGAGTTTACTGCAACCAATTTGATTCAGTTGTAAATTTTGCCATTGATTTTTATTATTTTTATGATTGGAATATGTATCCTTCGTTATTTCATACATAACATAGGTTCAATTCTATTAGCACAAAAATCAAAAATCGCTCAAAAAGTTGACAACTTACAAGATATGCAGGTGCAAGTTAGGCAAGTAAAAATTTCAGTTATTGTACTAATATATTTTGGTTTCGCTGAAAAGTGTCCAACTTATGAGGGTGTCCAGAGGGTGCAGGTTTGACTGTATGTTAAATTTGGCTTATAGGTAAAATGCTAGCATATTATATCAGCCAATAAAAACGTTGAAGCAAAATTATGGCAAAATGCAGTGCACTTGGGAGCCACTCTTCAAAATGTTGTAAGCACCTTGAAGCAGCAATAATTTGTGAAGCAGTCGACTTTAAATGCTCTGCATAAATAATGTATAGATAGATAAAGACAGAGGGCGAAGTGAGTTAGAGAGAGGGACGCGAAGATATGGCCAAAATGCCGCTAAGTATGCAGAAACATTTTTAGGGCAACCAGCGCAAATGTTTTACAAAAAGCAAGATATACGAGCCAAAGCAATTGCATGTTAAATATTTAAGAGCCTCGAGCACTCCCACACATACACACACATATTCTATAGATATGAGATATATATGTATATATATGTATATACATATATATATATGTATTTATGTGTCTAGGCGCATGTGCGTATTCCTTCATGTGCCGTTATGCTATCGGCAAGTTATAAATTGAGCTTTGAAGCAGTGCCTAACCTCTCCAGTTTGCCACGCATACTTTATGACCAAGCGTAAAAAAATGATGCTGACTTTTAACTTACCTATTGATGTGTTGCTGTGTAATTGAATGTGCCGAGAATGCACACACACGAAGGCGTCGTTAACTGTAAAGAGCACAGAGAGTGAGTTAGCTAAGTGGCAAACACAAAAAAAAAAAGAGTGTAGTAAATTTGCATAACATCATAAAGGGGGCAACGGAGCGGTAATGAACTCAACTCAAAGCGCCGCCATTATTTAGCAGCAGTAACAGCAACCGCATCAAAATGGCGGCCAACCAATCAACGATGGCGGCAGAGCACTGAAACCGCGCCGCATAACTCAAAGTCGACAGCAGCGCAGTCACAGACACATTCGCGCAGTCATCGCAGTTGGTAAACAAGCAACAACAAACAAACAGGCGAACAAAAATGTCTGCGGTTTGGAGACCAGCCCTGGCATCCACCATCCAACCCTGGTCAAAGTTACACATTGTTGAGCCGGTTGGGCAAATGGGGCTTGCTGACGCGGACTCTGATGATTGCATCAAGCGGCGCAAATAAATGGGCAAACAACAGTCAGACCCTAACATACAACTACACCGGGAGAAATAGTGCAATAAGCTATGCGATTGCACTTGGGGAAGTTACATATATATGTAATCTTTGTAGTATATTTGTTTTGTCGATATGATGCATTGTGGCTATGATAGGATGCAATTGGTCGCACTGTGGAAAGTTATGAACTTTGACTATAATCTTTCTTTTATCGTTTTGTTAATCACACAAAGTTTCGGTATCCGCAAACTTAATTCTGCAAAGACACATACTGCAAATTTACTTTTAATGATGTGAAAATGCCCATGAATGCAGAAGGTAGTTTCTGAAAGGAAAATCCTAAGCTGATCTTACCGATTGCGCTCAATTGCTTGAATCGAAACGCGAATTCGACATATTTTACTTGGTGTTAGAGCTCAGCCGTGCAATCGGAAGTTAGACATTAGCTTATGGCTGCATCTGCATAACGTGGCGAGCTTTTGTTATCTGTGTAGCCACATTTTGGACTGAACGTGCTTTCTAGGCTTAAAGTTAGAACTGGTACACATCAAATTGTTATTCTTTGGTAAGCTGCATTTTTAAAGTATATTATTGATATAATCTCGATTGCTTAGTCTTTCAAATAATCTCTACTACATATTACAAGGGATATCTTTCCTTCAGGTAGAAAAAGCTAAAGCTTTTGACCCCAGGGATTTAAGCCGAAACTTATTTCGACTACGGTTACGATTAAGGTAGTACCGGTACTCCTGATCCGCTAAATGCTTTTATTTCCGTTTTCTTTTTTCCATGATATCGGTTTCGATTCGATTCACCTATATTTGTTTCGGTTTACCTTGTGTTGCTGTCTCTGTTCGGCCGACTCACTCGTAGCCAAAATTGAGAAAGGCAAAGAGAAAAAACTAGGCATATGCATGCACTGTCTTGGGAATCCTCGCTTTTCAGCAACTAGACTTAATACAACGGTAAAGAATTCCACTCTATTACTTCCTTACTCTTTGGCAAAAACAGTGCCAGAAGATAACTAAAAAAAAACCAAGTGGGAGCTAGAAACAGATTGTGTTGTCTAGTGTTTCATTTTTTATGGCAGCAGCAGAAGCACCAGCAGCGTTTTCATAATGCGGCCCAAACCCACAGCTATCGCAGAAGCTTAAGAAATTCTCTGTTACATGCATTACAAATTTTGAAAATATATTTATTCCTTTAAAAGTAAGTTTAAGTTTAAGCCAGTCATCTAAAAAGCATTGAATTGTTTGAATGTTGCCTATAAGAAGTCAGATGGCCCCACTGTACGACATAGATGATAAGGCTTTACAGAACGACGGAATGTAAGGCCCAACATGAAAAATATGTAAATATATCGGTTTCGATTTGGTTATATCGGAAAAATTATAACGTTTTACGGTTATTGTTTTTTTTTTAATATATTTCGGTTACGGTTTCAAAATAACTTCAAAAAGTTACGATTACGGTTTGAATCCCTGCTTTTGACTGACAATTACTTGGGAATGGTCAGAATGATCTCTACCTCAAGTTAAACATGTTGTGCCCCGGCTAGCTGTAAAGAGTACAGCTAGCAGATACTCTTATAGGGACGCGTTACAATCACAGAATAGAATACCATGAATTTCAGTGCGGTCAAAAGTCCCTATGTTTTACGTGCCATCGGCAGGGTTTTTCGTAAATAAAGAGGATACTGTTTTCTGTTTTTCAAAGTTGAAGCTAATAAATTGCCATACATTCTTTTTGAAGCCAAATACACACAACAATTGCTCTTACCATGCACCACTGACACCGGAAGTGCTCATACTTTTCCCGCAGTGCACAGTTAGTTAAACAGTTGAACATTTATAGAGCCTGTAGAGGCGATGAAATGTTGGGAACTGTCAGTTGAAACTGGCTGACTGGATGACTGAATGGCTGACTGCCTCACTCAGTTTCACTGCACAAAGTTATTCAATTTATTTGATGGCAGTCGTGCATGGAAGTAAGAAGCAGCAGCGATGGCAGTCTGGTCTGAAGTTGATTTTCACTTTGTTTGCTTTAATTGCGCTTACCAACAATATTGCTGAATTGTATATGCTATAGAGACCATATAGTGTAGCTATAAAGGATTCTAACTTGGCCATTCAATTCAATTGAACTTTAAGCCTAGGCAGTTTTGATTAGCTCATATGTTGCTCTTAGATAAATTGATTTTGGCGTACAATTGATGGCCTGGGTAAACAATACGCACACACAGACACACACACACACACACATATATATATAGAAAACTCATCAATGTCAACACAATCAAATTCAATTAACATGCAACCATGGGCCCTGTCGGAAATCTAAAGCTAGATTATGAATGCTGCCTGCGATTACACACACATTGACACAGTGAATCACACAGATACAGAGCATCAAAGTCTAAGTAGGCGCCAATCAAGCGACTGACACATAGCCAGAAAATGGCCAAATACAAATAAAACGCCATCACGAAAATGAGCAACAGCGACGCTAACCAGAAGCAGAAACAGAGTCAGAGCTAGAGACGGAGACGGAGCCAAAGCTACGCCCATTATGGCCACTTACCAAGGGCTAAAAAGCCCGGGATACGTTGCCGCCTTAAGTACGTCCATTAATACAACATGCTTTTCCCCGGCTGTGTGCTCTGCAGTATGTAATGGTATATTGAACCAACAATTCATACTAAGGTTAGGCCAAATTTACGCTTCATTAAGCCAAGAGATTTCATTAATAAAAAATGAAAAATAGCATATACAAGGGAATTTTGGGTAGTATTATCACCAAGTGGATTTAACTATTCATGTGCCCACACATAACGAAACGAAATAACAATAACACTTACGACAAGAAAACAAGAGCAACAATACGCTTTGCAGAAGTCCAATCTTTTGGGTAAATATATGAAAAACAAGTAAGCTCTAGATTTTTACTCAAAACATAAAGAAGAAGAACAGAAAACGAGCTTAGTACGACTTGAAGATGCCCTAAGTGGACACTGTGCTAGACAATGATGACACATGACTGCAGCATTGACGAAGGTAGCTTTTGTTTAAGGATAACTTCAGGCATTACATTTTGATTATCTCTCTATTTCAACTCAACAACTGAGAGCGTGAGAGGCCCAGCTATAAACTTGAGCAGTTTCAGAAGACTGAGCACATTTAGAGTCGGCTAAGCGCATCTTTGTGTGTGTGTGTGTGTGTGTGTGTGTGTGTGTGTTTATTGTATATGTGCGCGCGTGTGTCTGTGAAAATTGGAAAAACATGTACGAATGGTAAATGCCAAATTCAGACACGGACAGACAGACAGACAGACAGACATTTTCCGAAAAGCGGAAACATGTTTGAATGCTGCTGCCACTGGCTCTGCGTTTCCATTGCCGCTGCTGCTGTCACTCCACTTCCATTTTGATTGTAAACAGCTCCAACACAATAGCCAAAGTTTGTGTTTTTTTTTTTTTCGCTGCTCAACGCCTCGCAAAAATTAACAGGAAGTAAGCATGAAAGACCAAAAAAAAAATGTATTCCAGCTTTGCCATCTATGCTAATTTCTGGCAGAAAAAAATACACTTAGAGAAAGGGCAACAGAACAAAAGAGCAAGAGGGAGAGGTATGGAAACTGCGTCAGAGATTGGCTCGGGCAGTGTATACTGTATAAGTGTACAATGGGCCACAAGCAACAATACGCACGATGTAAATTCTTTAACACAAATTTCTTCTTTTCCCGCTTAAAGCTACAGACATAGTTCGAAATATAGAGGAAGTTTAATCAATAAGCCTTATCAAGATCAAAGTTGCAAACAAAAGTTAAGTTACATACGAGAACTACGCATAGCTAAGATGCAACTTGAGAATAGTAGAGAATAAAAGTTTCTTTTAGTTTTGAGTCACAGATCTTAGGGAATACCTTGCATCTTCAAGCACTGTTTCCAGATCAGTAGTTTGTTTTACGAAATTTAAGGGTTCTTAAACGATTTGTGGTGCATTTTTGCGAAAAACTTTAGTGGTTTCGTCGTGGATTTAGATTTTAGAAAGCCACATTTGAAGCTAATAATGCAGAATCAACTGTTCAAAATTGTGCCGTTACATTGAAATGAGCCTTTTCAAGATGTTCAAATATCACAATTTTGTAGTTTTTGTTGCTTGTGATTAAACTTCTTATCTAGTTACTGTTAAATACCTTTCGCATGAAGCACAAAAGAAACCTGTTTTGCTCGTGAGACTGCAGTGATACACCAATTTTGGACCAGTGGGATGCCCTGAAAACTATTTTTGAAATTGCTCGAACAAAAACCGAAGGTGGTGATTGTGGGTAACAAGCTGATTGTACATTGTAGCAAATGGAATGTGTCAATTCGTCAACAAATGGCAGCCAGGGTGGTTGCAGGAATCATAGTAAATTTCAAGCTGGTTCCGAAAACCCGATTGAAGCTGATCCTTCTGGGACAACGAAACACACTCGCAGTACGATGGGTACCTGGTCACACTAACAGCGGTTTTCGTACACATATTATTGCGTGACGACGAATTGTGTTTAGTTTTGGACCAACGTAGCAGCATTGTGCCGCCTCTAGTAGCCATAGAGACAGGGAGAGAGTGAGAAAAACGCTACCGAAAGAGGCATTTTAATTGAAATGTTTGGTCTTCATAGCTGGTCTAGATTGTATGTACTCGTTTGTATATGTATGGATGTTGTTAGTCTGTTTGTTTCACTATGTTGATTACGCAACAGCACAGAAGAAAGTAAAGCAAAAGCAAACACGTCCATGTATTTCTTATAAAGAAATATGCATTTTCACATTTTCATGGTTTTCATTTTGATTTTCCTTAGTTTCTGACCAAATTGTGCGCTGCAGGCAAAACACAAACAACAATTTGGAGGTTATATGACATGTTGACAGGAATGCCAAAGCGCGCTCAAACATAGCACTCGATGCTTATTACCAAAACGCTGCTGGCATATGGCATACATACTTATGGTAGGAGCAAATGTTATAAGCTCTTTGCCGCACAACCGTAATCATCATAAAGAGCCGCTTACACAGAACTAGAACGGCAACGAAAATATTGGCTTAAGCTTTTTGGCCAATAGCTAGCGGCTGACTGGCCTAGCAACAGTCACGCCCACACGGACAGAGTCTAAGTCTACACAGAGAGAAAAACGACATGCTCAAAATGAGTTGCCGCGTACTCAATATGCGAACAAGCATTTTTGAGTACACATTTTCAGAAAATACTTCAATTGAGTAAATTTCGTACTCAAATAAAAACCAAGAACATAATGTACTTAAATAAAGTATAAAAAACTCAAAATGAGTTGCATTTGAAAATTTTAAAAAAGAACTGCGTAATAAATTGATATTGTGTGCGAGACCTCTCGTATTTTACTCTTTTTTATCTCTTTTTCTCCTTAACCCAACTGAAATATAGGTATCTATTTGGAAGTGCATTTTGATGTTGCATTAGTTACTGTATCTAAGTTGGCTAGCGTGGCTCAGTGGTTAATTGTTTAAACCCAAAAACTCGAGGTCATGAGTTCGATTTCCCACTATGACAGCATGTATGTTTGGTTTAACGCTAGTATACAAATGTTTCTGTCACTATTTTTCTCAATTGTCCTCGATCCTATTTATAGAAAAATATACAGATATGATAATATAAATACAATAAGTACACAAAAAAAAAAGTAAAATAATTACAACAACCAACACAAAATACAAAAAAGTTCAACTGCTACGACTGTCGACTGTCTTGGGCAAGCTGCATAACCTCTGATTCACGCAAGACTTCTAAAAATGCTCAAAAACGTAACAAAAAAAACAACTTGATTTGAGTATTTGCAAACTTATAAATTGTACTCAAAATTAGAATTTTTACACTTATAATGAGATTTTATGTACTTGCACGGCTTTCGTGCATGGATGTGCTCACTTTGAGTACAATGTACTTGATTATTTTTCTCTGTGTAAGAAATACTTTCACAATTTTTATGTAGATTAGTGAATGGAAGTTTTTGTGCGTATTGTTGGATTGTCTGGATGCTGGCCACCATTGAGCCATAAACGACAGAACCGGCAGCAGCGGCGCAGTACATAAAATGGCATGACCATAAACCCTTTTTTCAAGCAATTTAAGCCAAGTAACATGCTGATTTGCCATTGTGTGTACAGTTGTGTTGTAGACTCAAACTCAAGGTTTACGATACAACTGGATTTAATTTGGCTAAAATGTGCGGGCACTTAAGTTTACTTGACTTTTGTGTGGTCTATCACGCAAACTACACGATGTGTGTGTTATATTTGTTGCGCAACAAAAAGTTTTAACAAATTTTGATCAACTTTTTGTCGCTGACAAACTATATGCTATCCTGCCCCAGGATACATTCCGCTTCAAGTTATTTATTTATTTGATGTTGCGCTTTCTAATAACGTCAAAGTTTTTGCTCTTAACTTTTGTTTGCTAACTGTAAACTCAATTAGGCGACCCTTTGTGCTCGGTTTCGCTCGCTCTTTCATCTCTGAACAGATTCGACTTTTGAGCTCGCAGCGTTTGCAATGTGAATTAAAATATATATATAATAGAATTAGCTGCAACTAATTTGAAGCGCCAATATGGCGTATACTTAATGCGCATTATTTTCCAATGTTTAATTGCCTGTTGTCATAAGCATATTAATTATGCTAATATACATTAGCCTAATAGATGGTAGTACATACAACAAAAAGTTCAGCATACATACAACATTTATTAGTTTTGCAACTGCTGCAAGGCACTTTGTGCCACAAATACATAAATCTGCCGCTTGTTGACAGCATTTATGTTGCTCTCGGGTTGCACTTTACAGTTAGCCAGCTTACAGCTACGCGACAAACATTTGTTTGTATTGATGAGCGCACAGTGGAGCAAGCGACACTCTTCCAGTGCAAATTTATGTTGCCTACTTTTTGGGGCCGCAGTTTTGCTATTTTATGGCAAGTTTTATGCAACGTGACAAAATGCTATTATTGATATTTTTATAAGCATGTTTTTCTTCGTTTATTGCTTTTATTTCTTCATGTACTGTTTGCAGCCCTTTGCCAGTATTTTGAATATAAACTACTATCCATTTATAAAGCGTGTTTGAATTTGTGCAATAATACGTAAGTTTTTAGTTTTATAGTTTTAAATATATTGCATGTTATAGATGGTAGCATAAAAACCAGCTATTTATATGCATGCCTTTGACAGTTCAATATTTATATTTATTCAAGTTTTTTATAACGATTTTTTAATGTGTGCTTATGGCAATACGTATTGCACTTTTTGTCTTTTAACATTCGTTTTTTAGTACCGTTTGCAGACATTATGTGAAACTTGTATAGAGTTGCTGAAAACTAGTTCCAAAAGCGACGTGCGTGCCCTCAAAAAGTGCATGTTACTAGCTGAACCCGCGCACTCCGCTGCGCATTGATAAAGCCTTCAATATATAATTCCTTCTTTTTCTCTCTCTCTCTCTCTCTTCCTCATACTAAATCCAACTGCGGATATGTACCAATATCTTTATATCTTCATCTACCTCTAACTCTACCGCTAGATAAGAACACTCTCCAACATAATTGGAAGCTATCTTCAAAATTTCATCAAAATCTGTCCAGTAGTTTTTGAGTTTAGCGAGCACAAAGAATTGACAGTCATTTATATATATATATAGATTTAAACAGAGAAGTTAAGCCTTCACCTGCGTGACCCCTTTTAGCGTGGCACAATTCCCGATTTCCATCATCACTATTAAAATTTCGCAGCTTTAGCATTTTTGTGCATGTATAATGTAAAAAAAAACATCAAAATGTGATGAACACAAAAAGACTGATAGCAATAGAGTGGAATTCTTAACCTTTATAAAATTCAAATTTTCACTGCGACCATTTCTAAGCTGCTTGTGTTGCTGTCTCTGTCAGGCCAACTCACTCAAAGGCAAAAAAGGAGCAAATAAAACACACATGTATGCACTGTATTTGGACTTGTTTTTCAGCAAGTAGGCTCAATGTAACGGCCAAGGATCCACTCTATTAAATTTCAAGCTCTTTGGGATGAAGACTACAGTTATATGACAAAAATCTACTAATTTCAATTGCTTCATCAATTGCTCTAAAATATTGCATAAATATGTCTGTACAGAGTAGCTTAAGGAAAGCAGTAACTCAAGTGGAATTTCTGTAGATACCTGCATTAACCTAAACTTGTTTTAAAACTCAACGATATTTGGGTTCCTATAATTATAAACTCAAGAGCGTTAAGCTGGCAGAGCAAATCAAAAGAACAAAACTTGACTATGACAATAATTAAGTTCTTATTACAAGCAAATGCTGCTCTATAAAAAAAAAAAACTTGTTATGTTAGCTTGACGTCATGCCAGCAGAATAAACTGCTGAGCAAGATCTTTAGTATGGCAATACTTACATATATGCCAATTATTAGCTATTAATTTATGCTGCTCTATCAAAAAACAAATAATTAAAAAATGATGTTCTGTTGGCTTGATGTCAAGCTTGCAGAAAGTGCGAATTTTTTTTTTTTTTTTAAAATAGTGGACCATAAAATGTTTAGTTACAAAATTTACGAAATTAAAAAAAGTTCTGCTGACTGCTTTTGATATACTAGCACATTTAGCACTGCTTGATTTCAAACAAACCAGCAGTTTCACTTTAAAGAGCGTGAGTACTGATTATCCCTTTTAACCTATATCATTTTTTATTTTTAAAAAATAGCTAATTAAATTAAAAAGTTCATAAGACTAGGATTAGTCGAACTCAAACTATGTTACTGTTTATTTCTATGGCAAAAATTATTGTTCATATGGTTTCACTGACGAAAATGACTATCAAGCGAAAAAAACGTCCTGTTTTTGTTCATGAAATATTTATACTTTTGAATATCAACTGTCTTAAATTTGACAAGGAAGTATTTTTCTGGGAATCCATCCAAAATCCAATCCAAAACCACAACTTACGTTATAAGCTTCGTTTAACCATCAAAAATTTAGGATGGACGAAGATCTGGCTGCGCTAATTATTAGATTATATTTTTTCACCAAATAGTTTAACATTTTCTAATAGTATAAGAGATTTGAATTTTATGGTAAAGAGCTCGTTATGTAGATGAAAGAGAAAAGTTTGTGAAGTACTGGCAGAGCTTAATTAAAGTTCAGTGGACTGAATTTTCAGTAAAAAAGTAATGCAATGAGATGAGCTAAACTTATCATATACTGAAATCAGGTATTCAAGTACAAAGCTTTTAGTTTTTGTTGTAAAATTTGGAAAGATAGTACCCAAAACCTACAGCCTAACTTCCAACTTAAATATTCTTTCAGAATTTTATTTAAAACTTCAATTTTACGCTTTTAGTGTGCATTATTCACAGCACAATTAGCAGCAATTAAAGTGGCCAACAACAAAGTTTGCCTTAGGGGCGTGGGCATAAGAAGTGCCTCCTGCTACCCAAAACTGGCTCCAAACTATAACGAAGGAATGCCAAATGAGTGTACGCTTACAGCCAGCCGAATGGCACGTTGTAGACAAATTGATGAGAGTGCAACATGGTAGCAGCAGCAGCAGAACACAACTAGAAAGTTGCTGTTTGCTCGTTGCAATGCCTGCAACTGAATGCAGTTTATGAGGCTGGAACAAACTGACGGAAGGACAGACTGACTGAATGACCACCACATAGATTGTAAGTTGGCCGTTGAACGTTGGCTGAGCTGCCTTTGGGCTGCCTTGTTGGCTGACTAGCCAGTTGCTTGGTCATGTCTACAATTTTAATGGTACGCTCGTTTTTGGCAACATGGTAACATGCGTCTCCATTGAGCTTAGCCTGCCAAACTTGTAGTTCTTGTTCTTGTTAATGTTGTTGACGAGTGCACCAGGAAGGGTAACAGAGGCGGGCACGTGTATGCCTCCTGCTAATCAGCAAACGAGCATACGTACAACATGCCTAGGAACCAGCCATATCTGGTCTCGGGGAAACCAAATCCAAATGAGAAACAACTAACGTAACATTTGTGAAAGCTTTTGGCATTAATTTTGGCTAAGCTGAGTTGGCTGCATGTGTATCTATGTTGGTGTAACTTGTGGGGGGCGTGTCTAGAAATCTCGTATAAAATTAAATTTAAGCACAAAACCCGTCAGCAACTTGAAAAGCAAGGCTGCTTAAAAGATTGTTTAAGGGAAAAACTGGAAACACTGTTAAGCTGGATAGCTCTTTGGATGTTATGTATGGGTAACTCGGTAGCTGGCAGTAAAATGAAATAAATTGCACAGAATGCAACGAGCGCGCAAGTAGCGTTATATTTATGCAACGGAAGCAACGCAAGGGAGTTACTGCAACAGCATCCCGGGATGCATGGTTGCATTTCAATGGCACAATGAACAAACCAACCAAGCAACACACACACACACACACTTGCAGACACACTCAAACACACACTTATGCATGCAATACGCGACTATTCGTACTACCCTCAGTGCCAAGTCGAACACATTCATGATGCACGGCAAAAAAAGCGAAATATCACAGAAAAAAATATAAGGGAAGAAATCTTGCAAATGAACAAAAAAATGCTGAGTGAAGAAAAAAACAACAACAACAAGAATATCAAACAAGAGCAAAAATCTTTTGTATGCAACACAAAAGCAGCAGTCAGCTGAGGGAAGAAAGCTAAAGAAAAAAACACTGGAATTTGGGGGAACTTGGGTTAAAGATGGCAAACAGCTTTCCATAAGTTTCAGCTCAGTTTTGATACGCTTTATGTGACGAATACTATAATGGACTTGCTATGACGTTTGCAACAGGCAGATCTCATGTAGGATTGTTGATATTACATCGATATATCGATATGCTTGATATTTTTACTTTTTGATACGCTGATATCCAAGAGATTTTTTCGCGAGCGATAATATAAAACATCGATATATTTTGTTTCAAATACCGGCCACTATGTACCCGATGCCCAACATTTTGTGAAAATTTTATGATAAAGCGATATGATCGAAATTTAGTTTGAGTTTACAAGAATCAAATGCATCAAAAACATCGATATTTTATCTCGATATTTGAAAATCTCTGGCAATCGAATCGAGGTAGACTAAAACCGTCTGAAACACACTAAACCGATATTCAATTACCTTCAATTAAAATTACAGTTCAGCTCGATCGGTATTAATTAATAATTAGCTTAAGCTTCGCGAGTAACATGAGATTTGCTGACATGATTCTCAAAACATCGAATTATTTGAAATAGCGATAATACGGTGGTAAAAAATGTATGTTTTACCCTTGTTGTTTGTCTTTTTTTTCAATTCAATAAAATTTTCGATTGACATTGAGTGCCAGAAATCTCTAGCCGGTTTTGCCTTTAGTTTGCCATATGCTTGCTTGCTAGATTTCCCATGCTCTCAAAGATATTTCTGCCTCATTGACGAATTCCTTTATGATTGAAATTCGGTATAGAAAGATATCTCGCATACCGGAAAATTTCTTTGGGTTGAAATTCGGTTGAAAGAGATTACAGGCAAGCTCTTGTTCGATACCGACTTTGCTCAACCTGGTGTTGATATGTTCGAAAATAATAAATTTATCGCATCGAAAAGGAACATGTGACAAACATGTTGTAATTATTAAATTAAGAACTTCAGAATAAAAAAGAAAAAAAGAAGAATTTTCTAATTGTGGACAAAAAAATGTTCAGTTTATTGCCCTGTAACTCACAAACGAATCGAGGTTAACCTAGACGGATGACTTTGAGCCGAAAATCTTGAACGTTTGGAAATACCCATAATTTGAAAAACAAAATGGTTTCGAATTTTGCGATCCCAAATTTATTGGTAAAGGAATGTTTTAGCAATAGACCTTTCATTGAGCTCAAATTTGTTGCATAGTCTATTCGTCCCTAACATTTAGCGACACTCTTTCCAATAACTAGCAAAAGCGTGCCGCAAAAATGGAAAGGTGTACTACACCTTTGTGGGATGGGCATAATGACAATCGAAATGCGATAGTTTTCTAACATACCAACAATCCCTAATCTCTTGTTGCTTGTAACAAGATGATCGGCAGGGATAGCGATGTTTTCTGTTTGTTTGTAGAACTAAAATTAGCTTATTTCAGCGTAAAATTCACTAAAATCGGTCACCGGATTCGGTCTTAGCGACCTAAAAATAGCATTATTAATTTTAATAATAAAAGTACGCAATCGAGGTAAATTTTGTTAAATAGTGTATTCTTCTATGCGTCTTAAGTAAAGTTCTACAAAGTTATTTTAAAATATTCACATCAAAATTTTGGAAGAGCTAATTTCAACACAAAAATGTAAGTTTATAATAAATACGATTATTAGGAAAAGTGCCACCTAAAATCGAGTGTGGTACCGATTACTTCGCAATAACGCAATTTATTCAGGTGAAACTTATACCATTCGAACTATAAAATGCTTGCGGTTTGCAGAATATAAGTTCCACCTCGATAATTTGCCTTTTAGTCAGGTAAAAATTGATTTTTTTTAAAAAAATAACAACAAAATACATTGTACACACAATGGTTGTTATTTCGTGTTTCTTTTTTCGCTTCTTCGTAATCAGCTGTTATGAGAGCGTGTTTTAAGTCGTTGAATGTCGACGACAAGGCGAATACTAGTTATTTTTAAAGCATTTATGAAGATATCGTAAATTTTTGTCTTTTAAAATGTTTGAATATTTAATGAGCCTTTTATTTACTGACAAATATAGTTGATATTCAAAGTTTTGATAAATAGGTTTATGTCTATCAAAAAGGGCAGTTTTTTCTGCTACTATAAAACACAGTTATTTGCGTAAGCTTGATTAATTACAAAATGTTTACATAAAGAAAAAATCAGTCAATCATCAATCAATAAAAAACGTTTATTTGCAAAAAGCCAGTTGTGCGAATTCGCTTTAAGCCCGGCAAGATATTTGTAGAAAAAATAGTTATTTGCTTAATTTAAATGCTGTTTACATAAAGCGCCATACTAAGAAATAATTTTTTGCATAAAATGAAAGCAATGTTATGGTTTCAAAAAAAAAAAAGGGATCCATGAAATTCTCAGGTACATTTATGGTGTTTTTTGCATAAAAAAGGTTATAGGCATAAATTTGGTTTATCCAAAGACACATATGAAAATTGTTCCTTTTACTCGGTTGGGTTGGCAAGCGACACAAAGGCAGCGATCTGGAAAAGCAAAGACACTACATGGTTCTCTAGTGTTTGTCGGACACAGCAAGCAAGAAGCACAGCCTTTTAATTTTTTTTCAGACGGGCCGACTATCAGCCTGCCGACACCAAAATCTGTCCCATAATCTAATCTACACGCCTATATTTTTCGAAAAGATGGCTGCAAGCAAAATTCAGGATGATCTATTTTTACCGCTTGTCGACAGCTTAAATACGGGACGTGTGACCACCATTTATCGTGTCTGTTAGTCGGTTCTTGCAAGCAGATTGTAAGAATCGTCTCGATAAAGAGGAACAGGAGTTAGGAATGAGCATGGCGAAGATGCACATTATGACGCAGAGGAATAGTTACAGGCAGAGAAATACGTGCATCAAACAAAAAAAGCTCTTCGAATTTGTTAACGAAATCAATTCATTTATTTCACACCTGTGACCGACTTTTGAGAAGAATCGATTGACTATTACGTCAGACAATCTGCTAGCATAGATCTTTACGTTCTTTGCTTTGCCGATTGTCGGCCACAATCGGCCAACCATCTTTGAGTCTCTCAAAAACATAGGTTTCTGACGGATTCATGGCATAAGTTGGTCTGCCGTCTGACCGAAGCTTCATTTTGTTATGCGAATTCGCATGCATATACCTAAAAGAACTTAAAGAGTATGTGAGCTTCTGCTTCGCTATGTTAGCTTTCGCCATTTTTTTGTGTTTTGCTTGGCTTCCGCTTGGTATTTTTCGGCACACCAAATGCAATATTCAATGAGTAGTATGCCGCACCCAGCTGCAGCGCCAGAACCCTAACACGATGCCACTCCCCCTAAGACTGGCTCCTTAATACACCCGCTGCTGACAGTTCGTACGTCAGCAAAAAGTCATTGGCCTTTCTGCTTCTGGTGTGGTTCTTGTTGTTGCTATTGTGTTGCCGCCTTCAATTTTTTACATCTTCTTCCTGAGGGTTCCATGCAAATCGGCAGGCATTACTCATTAGTCTTGATTGCTTTTTGCCAACTTGCAGCAAATGTGTTTCTGTTGTCGTTGTTTTTGTAGCTGGCAATCAATCAATAGAACTCTGATGTTTATAACATGTAAATTGTCTGTTGACTTTTAGCAACTGCCAAGTAAATAATAAGTGTAAGTTATAGTGCAGTCCAAACGTCACACACACATCATATGATAATCATGTGATAATTATTTGCTTCGAAGCACTAAAAGCGTAAAAGCGCTGAATCGTTCATAAAAGCAAAGTAAATGTGACCAACAAGAAAATACACAATATCGAATGCAAAACTCGAATGCGAATATTGTCATTATAAGACTGAAAATAATAAAGCCGATTAGAACAAGAAGCTTAAGTTCAATAGAATAAAATATGTGAGTGAATATGGAAATTGTGATGAGGCCAAGTACAATCAATAAATAGTATGATAATTGCATGACTCAACTCAAACTATGTGCACATAATTGGATACTACTTTGAAGAATTCCGATATCTTGATAAAAGCAAATTCTTCAGTATTCGTGATTTGTTTTATTCGCTGTCATTGCATTCCGCACGACTTAAGTTCATTTGGATTTTACTCATTTCCGCAATTGCTAAGCAATTACAGGTATAAGCCGATTATGTGTTCAATGGCTTTCTGGGCAACTGCAGGCGATTCGTAGTACAACAAACAATATTTATTTCTGCGAAACAAAAGTACATTTTACATTTCTACTAAATCATAAGCTTATAGTAAAATCAATAACTAAATTATTAATTTCTGTGTATAAACGCAAAATGAAATACTGGGCTTTCGAGCTTAACGATTGCCAGCACCAAAGATGACTCTGTGGCTAACTATCGGGCGATGATAAGAATAATGCCGCTCCCGAAGTTAGCTTCATGACGTCCCTAATTATAGACGATGACGTAGATATATCGCCGCCTACCTATGAGAAAGTCAGGGTTACAATCAAGCGGCTCTATAATAACAAAGCGCAGATGACCTGCCTGCTTAGCTGTTCAAGACTGGAGGCAATGAGTTGTCGCACGGTTTGAGTTTGGAATCCCTGCAAAGTTGGATTACTGCGAGCTCTTCAACCTTTTGTTGGAAAATGTGTTACGAATGGCCGAAATACATCAGAACGGGACTATATTCTATAAGGGTGGCCAGTTGCTTGAGTACACAGATGACATAGATTTCATTGGTCGTACAAAGCGAGTAGTTACTGGAGCCTTTGAAAGAGAATCGGTCGGGCCTGATTGTAAATGAGACCAAAGCGATGTATATGCGTTTGCATTCTCAGATTGATATTGAAAACTATAATTTTGATGTTGTCAAGGAAATTGAGAGAGAGAAAGGACATTTGCATGGAGGTCCTATATGAACACAATCTTTTCGACTCTATTTCCGACATTGTTATAAGCGAATGTAACACTTTGTGCGTATAAATGTATACATTCTATAGAAGCTCCTGCAAATAAGGTCTTTAATGCGACGTGTGCGAGGCAGTATCGCCTAGAGTAGTGCTCTACCTTAGACCCTAAATCGGTAGCGGACTGCTAAGGCCAGTCAAGGAGAAGCCTCCTAAAGTGGGGGAGTTACAGTCAACACAATCAAAGAAATCAAGTCTATATGTTTATCTGTCTAACCATAGTGTCTGTTTTTCGTAGATCGAAAGATCGCATAAAATTGGGAATAAGGCAGGCGGTTCTTTCAACTAACTACGTATTATATTGTATAGTAAGTCTGATAATGATAGCTTCGCAACCAAAACCCGTTTATAGAAATTCTACTTTACAAACTATGAAAAAAGCATTAAAGTGTTCGATATTAATGATTTTTATGTATTTTTTCTTTAAAAATAGTTAAATGCACACATTAACTAACTCACACCAATAAATGTTAAAACATAATTAAAACAAAGATTAATTTATATTTAAAACCCAAAATAAAAAAAAATAAATGCTGTTAAAGCCTAAGTAATTTAATGAGCATAAATAATTACGGTCATGTTTATAAATAATGTATTTAATTTATTCATTTAATAAATAGGTAAAAGAAATAAATAAATAAAACGAGCCTAAAACTATATAAACAATTAGCGCATTATGCCAATAAAAAAATATTTGATGCAGACAGTCGGGACGGTGCCCGACAGTGGGATACCCTGTACCCATTTTTTCCATGAAAATCAAATTTCATTCAAATTTTTGTATCGATGCGTTGAAGGGTATGGGCGTAATAACGGTAACTGTCCTACGGGGGTAAGGGAGATGGTTGGGAAAAAGGTCACATTGTTTGATTTTTAAAACCGAACGTACCACATTTGGTTAACATAAATGTCAACTTTAAAATTTCTGTAAAAAGTGAAATTCTTTTGCAGTTCATAGGAGAGGGCCTACAATTGGCACTTTATTATCTATATATTTGAAAGTTCTTATCCGATATGAATCATTTTTACACTACAAAAAGGATAGCTTTTATGTTGTGGGTTAAAACCGCGAAAATCTGTCACGGGAAAAATGTGGTGAGATATCGACATAATTCGACAAACTTGCACTGAATGGGTATAGTGCGCATCTTTTAGTGAACAAATTGTTGCTCTAGCTCTTATTGTCTCCGAGAACGGTGCGACAACACGGACAGACGGACATGTCTATATCGACTATTGCTCCTGACCATTTTTACCCATGGAACATATGGTCCGCCACGCCTCCTTCTGCCTGTTAGATACATTGCACAAATCTATAATACCCTTTTACACTTTGTGTACAGGGTATAAAAAACAGGGTATAGCAACAACAACAAGCAACAAGGCTAAGCAAACGCTGGAAACGCTCGAAATGCTCCTCCACAGAACTAATGCTAAATAGTAGCAACACTTGGTGGGTCGAGCGACAGACCAGACTGACAATGAGTAAGGCCACTTGAGTACACACAACTATTGGTATATTCATACGGTGTGAGTGCGAGTGTGAATGTGAGTGTGTGTGTGTGAGTGCTATGTGTCTGTCAAACTTCATTTGAATACACTAGTATGACGTTGTAGCTGCAAGTGTGTGTGCGTATCTGTGTGTGAGAGTTGTATTATTGACATGTTGTGTATGTTTTAATTTTGCTTTTAAATCGCTTATTCGTCGCTGCCTTCGGGCTATTAATAAAAGGCGGCGCGCTTTGACGTCACAGTGACGTCATTTGCATGTGTGTAGCGCACACAAAAAAACAATGCCAAGCGGCAAAAAAAAAACAACAACAGCTACAACAAAAGCAAGAGTAACAATGAATAAACATTAATTTAATCATATTAAATCATATTTTAAAGTGTCTAATGAATACAAATACAACAAAAACAACGTGTGACCAGCAAACACAACCAGTTGACCGACCGACTAAACATACAACTTGGCAATTTAACGATTTACGCCTTGTAAACCTGTTTTGGTTCACCCCAATCCAAGCCATGTGCTAGTCTCCCCACGTCAGAGAGCGTGTAATTATCGAACATGCCTGGTCAACGGCAATTACAACAACTTAGCCGTAAAATGCACAACAATTTATATATTTAACTTTTGCATTTAGTTTGTTGTAAAATTGTTACAGCATTGCATACTAATGAACTGTTATAATACAATAAACGTTATGAATTAGACGATAATAGTATTAAATTTAAGTGTTCATCTTTAAAAGGCCATTTCTAATGTCTAACAAATCTTTCCAAGAAAGTCTCAATGACAACGAGTTTCAGAAATTTTTTTTTTTTTTTTTGTCTAAGCAAATTGTTATTATTATGACAACTCATAAAAGACGTTCGAAAAAGAAAAACAACCAAATCAAACGTTTTGTTGTTTATTTGCATGCATAAAAAACAAAACTTTTATAAGATTGCCAAAAAATATGAGAGATTGCTCAGTTATGACAAATGGCTTTGAGGTAACTGTGAAATATTGTGCAATAGCTGAATTATGATAGATCATTAGGGAATATATGTATATCTTCTACGAGTATAGTATAGGAACAGCCAAATTATGAAATATGGCCTAGCAATGAGGAATTGCATTGTGAGCTTAGTTAGTATCATTGAAAAAAGTTAGATACTATAAGAAAGCTCTATTATATAATTTATAGCTAAAATATATGAATAATGTTTAAGCTTTGACGAATTGCTTGAAGATAACTCGAAAATATTGTGCAATAGTTTAGTTATGGTAGATCATAATCACCTATCATGTATAGATAGGTATGTTGTTAGCACGGAGACTTTTCATATCAAACAACTAACTAGTGTATCTAAATGGAATTGCAATTTTATGATTTAAGATTTAATCAAGTCAAGAGATACATTTCGACTAGTTGGAAAAAGTTTGTAATCTTATACTTCGCAATTGTTTAAATTCACGCATGACTCTAGTACACATTCCAGATTCATTGCAAATCCCTGACTTAACTACTAGAAGAATCGAACGCACTAACACAAGATCTACAAAGAATCATGCATATATATTTCTTACCAATAAATACAACAAGCAATAATCCAGCAAATCGTGAGCCTCACTGAGTATTAGAGAGTTTCTCAAGAAGGCTGTAACGATCGACAACTAACTACACTTTCAGCACCTAAGCAAACAACTTTTAACTGTTGTCTTCAAAATAGTTGTGCAGTGTACATTTTATCGAAAACGATTTTATTTGGGGGTGTGCCTGAAATCTCTTTCAACCAAATTTTAGCCCAAATTAATTCTTCGCCAGATATCTTTTTATACCGAATTTTAATCAAAAAGCAATTCTTTACTGTAAAGAAGAACTATCTTTGAGAGCATTTTGTTAAGAAAATGAAACTTTAGGCAAAACCGATGAGAGATTTCTGGCACACCCCTGATTGTGTTTTTTAAATATTTTCCACCAAAATCAACCCACGTTTGCCTACGTTTGAAACAAATTTTGAATGACTTTTGCCACTCCAAATAGGGCACCTCCCAAACATGAGTTATGAACGCAACAATCACTTCTTCAGGTGCCGAAAATCGTTTTCTTTGCAAATTTCTTGATGTGTCGCAAAAAAGGAAAATAATTGGATGCCAAATTGGGACTATTCGCCGAGTGACTCATTAGTTATAGGTTTGGCTGCTCAATAAGCCCCTTGTGGGGAGAGCTCGCATTGTCATGTAGAATACTTAATTCTCCGAAAACTTCTGGCATGCAAATGGCCGTGTACTACTCCGAATTCACTGTCCTACTTGTCTTTAATCGTATGTTAGCTAAATGTCCGTTTTTGTGATAAGAAACAGGCGACCATTTGCTTAGTCCGCGAACAACTTTTGTCGGATAATGTTTGCCTTTGAAGAACTCTGCAATCAATTGTGGTTTAGTATCGGGCTCATACGCATACCTTCAAGTTTCGCTGCCTGTTACGATCTCCTAAACGTCTTTTGAAGCACCACCAAATTAATTGGTATGCCATGTGATCACATCTTCTTGCCGGCCAAATATTCTAGCAAAACAATTGTTTTTAACGATTGAATTCTGAGAACCACCTATTTACTGTGGATTTGATGGTGCCTAGACGCCATAGACCAAATTTAGCTCATCGAAAGTGTAAAAACAATAGCACAAGAATGTTTAAGATTCAATTTTATATCTAGCTCCAGATCAACTTTCAAGAACATTCTAAGAAAAAAAGAAACACTCGTATGGTTACAGGTTCTAAGTACCTTTTCATTAAAAAATACCATACTTTACAATGCAAATTTTAGATTTGCTTATTCCTGAAAAATATCAGCCCTCATAGTAGTACAGCAACACAATGAATTATTTTAGCTGTAATTTTGTTATAAAATTGTCAATAAGTTATATTTCTCTTGTCAAAAGAGAATGTGCTATATAATTACAAGAAATCTCTTGCAATCGAATCCCACACCAACAGCAAACCGATTTTGTTTTAGAATACCGCCTTCCAATGTATTTTAATACAATTTTATGTCAAAAATATGCCAGAAATCTACTTAAGCGCATTGGAAGTCTATCACTACAGCTTTTGAATGTCAAAAAGATTTCTGCCTAGGAATTTCTGGCACACCCCCTAATGTAACCGGAAAAAGCGAGAGCACGATGAAGACAGCATTAAGTATACTCAGAAATTGATTCGCAAAGCACTTCTGCATTCCACTCAGATAAATTCGTCATTTGTGCACTCATAATTCGAGCTTTCACTATACGGCCGAAGTGTTAGCCGAAGGCCTGACTCACTGCAGCAGGTTTATATGAGCAACTACTAAACTATATTGCATAAAAGGCAAAATAACGATTTCATTAAAGTTTATCGCACAACTATATATAATTTCGATTTTAGCCAAAGCCTTAAAAGTTTGCTTAGTTATGGCAAATTTGTTTTACATAAAGTTTAAGACCACGAAACATGCAAATTCTCATTTAAGGTTGATTATTAAAATCTTCTTATTATATACTAGCAGCTAGTTTAAATATCTAGAGATATCTGAAATTTATATTGTGTAATATTTGAGTTACGACAAATCATTAAATCGGAAAAGTACTATAAAAAGCACGGTTTTCAATCAAATGAGCAGACATTTAGTGCCTGTAGCTAAAGATAGACTAGTATATAGTAATATATTCCATTCATTGCTCAGTTGCTGCCTTAAAGCCTCGATGTTGTCATAAATCATAAGAAAATTATATGCGTAGTAAGTTTCATTCATTTTTGTAAGGCAATTTAATTTTGCAATTTTTATACCCTGTACACAAAGTGTAAAAAGGTATTATAGATTTGTGCTAACAGGCACAAGGAGGCGTGGCAGACCATATGTTCCATGGGTAAAAATGGTCAGGAGCAATAGTCGATATAGACGTGTCCGTCTGTCTGTAGGTCTGTCTGTCGATATGCTCGATATTTTTAATATTTGATACGATAAAATCGGACCGATTTTTTCGTGGACGATATTATCACATATCGATATTTTTTCAATGTCAAATATCGGCTACTATGTATTTTTTTCAATAAATAGCAAAAGCGTGCCGTAAAAATTGAAACTTTATTTGGATACATAAAACATAGAACTATTAAAAATAGATTATGAAATCCAGTGTAAATTCGTCAAGCGGCAGATTGTGTGGCATGTTCATAATCACAGGATCCAAAACAGAAATATGCTGGAGCAAAGCGGCGTACAGAAGAAGATGAGAACTTAGCTAAAGTGTAACTGCTTAGAGAAAAGGAACAGGTCCAATAGCTAATTGGATTTCTGAGAGGAATGCAAATCAAATTTCAAAACTTGCCTAAAATGTTTGACACCACCAGTCTGCATCGTCAGAAAGGGTGGCATCTACTGGACTTAAGTAATATTTTGTACATTTTTGCGGCAATATTGTGAATAGAACAAATTCGATATATCAAAATACGATATTTTTTAAAATATCAGGGTATCCCACTGTCGGGCACCCGACGGGTCCCGACTGTCTGCATAAAATTTTTGTTTTTCATCTGTTGCCCATTTTGCATTTTGAAAATATTTTTATTGACTCGACTGTGTTTATAATTCGTTCTCTCTCCTCTCTTCCAAGTGTGAAATCCTTATGCTCTCGTTTTTCGCCGAATTTCGTTTACACAATTTACTAAAATTAAAACCAACGTTGGCTGTTTTAATTGATATTTCAACACAACAACAATAACAACAACAGTAACGCAACATTGCATGCAATTTTAATGTAAATAAACTTGACGTATTTACTCTTGATTTGACTTTTTTCACATTATTATTTCATTATTTTATTTATTTTTTTATTTTGGCCCAAGGCTGGCATCGATTGCATAAAATGTGTTAAATTTAGGTGTTGTTGTTGTTGTTGCTGCTACTGCTGCTGTTCGTTCACATTTGCTTACTCAAGTGAACGACGCAGCCCATACATTTACTTACTTATATTTACCTACATAACGCCTCTATATACAAATGTATATGGGTCAAAATAAGTGAAAAGAGACATATTTGTCTCGTTCTCTTGGATTTCTACGATTTTTACACATTCGATAGTGCAGATAGCCAATTGTCACCACTTAAAAGCGCAATGCTCATTATTTATCGTGTTATCGATAAACAAAAATTGATTGTTATGAAAGAATATAGATTAGGATTCAAAGAGTATCGATCGTGTGAAGCCAAAATGAATCCGAGTCCGTTTCTCAAGATCAAATGTAGCGATTATCGGTTTTTGTAAATGCTGTGTTTCCGGTGCTTTCGAATCATTTTGTGCCTCCTCAATTGGTCTATGACAATATCGTCTACAATCAACTGTTCTAGAGAACTTTTCGCTCTATTCGTATTTGACATTGAGTGCCAAACTATTCTCTCTCAAGAACTAGCGCTTCAAAAATATCGATAGTACTATATCGGTAGCGGCTAAGGTTAGGAATGTAGTAAGGAACAAAATCCGATAGTATCGACTCTTTTCGAACCGACGATACTATTGAATCTTTTTCTGAAAACTAACGAAAATATCAAACGGCGCCACTACCGATAGTCTGCAGCTCTATCAAGAATGGTTGATTATAGAACATTTTTTAAGTAGACCAAATTTGTAAACGGGGTGTGAAAATTTTTTGAAAATCTCTTTTCACTTAATTTGACCCATATGTATATATAGATACACATAAATAAATCGGTTGGTCAGTTGTCTCGACTGTTCAAATATTTCAGCAACTGTGTGTAATGCTTAAATAAATAAACACAGTTTAAAGCCAAAAAAAAAAACAGTTCAAATTGTTAATGCAAATTTTCTTAATTAAATTGTTGTTCATATTAAACTCAAATTGCTGCGCGCATTGCTGTCACAATTAAATTTTCTTTATAATACAAATTGTTGTAAAAAGTAGCATTTTATGAAAACTTTTTAAACAATATTCCAATTGAACAGTAATTCCATGAAATTGTAATTGTGTAATCGCATAATTCTTTATAAAAACCGCAAATCAACCTTATTAAAAATGTTTTGTGTACTCCGAATAAACTCAAGCACAGAAACACAACAAATAAGCTTACTTTTTGCTTTCAATTTACAAGTTGCTTTAGAAACAATATTTGGAATAAATACGTCCATGGTTTCCATAGCCTAATGATAAGGAACCAATTCATGCGTGCCGCGAGTCCACTATAGTCAGGAACGCCGCCTATAGAAGATCCTTGTTGTCGGCCATTCGCGAAAGATCTGATCGGATCTTATCAGTGTAGCTTAGTCCTGCACTGACCAGATATTCACCATATGCCAAATCCTGGAAACAACCCACGATTACCAAAACGGCGCTGATCCCATCTCTTTGTCGATTATAAACTTACATGCCGCATTGTCTGAGTTCGGTAACCCTGCTAAGTTAGATAGGATGGGTATGGTTGGAAATGAGTGCAAGTAGAAATATATATGTTATCTTCGAGTAAGGAGACACGGCGGTTGGACTCTTAGTTTGATATTGAAAACTATACTGAATGTGCCATCAATTTAGCAACTTGACAAAAAACCAGTCTGGAAATATGTTCGAAAACCGATGCAGAAGATTAAAGCAGATTCCGCTTACCCAAATGTTATTCTTAAATTTGTTAATAGAACTAAATGAATTTAAGTTGATGGTAAGCTTTTCGTTGAACACTTGGGGCCTTATCTGTTAAAAACCAATGATATGGGAACTAGAATTTAAATTTGTTTGCAGCTTAAAAACTTATATTGAATATTTTAAAATTAAGTTTGCTTTCTAAGAATTTCATTTTTTCAATTAATTAAAGATATCACTCAACTTTTAGCCACAATCTGTGATTGAAAGATAAGAATTATGTAAAAAAAAAATATATTTGATGCAGACAGTCGGGAAGGTGCCCTACAGTGGGATACCCTGTACTCTTTTTTCCCATACAAATCGAATTTTTGTGCAAGTTTTTGTATCGAAGGCGCGATGGGGGTAACTAGACTGCGGGGTGTATGAGCGTTGACTCGGCACAAGGCCAATTTTGTTTGGCTTATAAGCCTTAAATTAGATTACATACCAAATTTGGTTGCTCTAACTTATAACATGTTTATAAAATATAAAATTTTGTTGCAGTTCATTGGAAAAGGGGCCTAAAATTGACACGTTATTATCTATATCTTCTATAATACCTATCCAATATTGATCTTTTTAACACTGCACGTGCACAGTAGCACTGTGCATAACTGTGCCAAGTTTCAATTGGACAGCTTTTGGTGTGTGAAAACCACGGTATACTCTCAAGGGGATGGGATATGGACATAATTCAACAAACTTGATCTGCGTAGAGCAGATGCGTTTCTTTTCATAAAAATTTGGTGTCTCTAACTCTTATAGTCTACGAGAACGGTGCAACAACACGGACGGACAGACAGACCAACAGGCAGACGGACATGGCTATGTCGACTCGGCTAGTGCTACTGATCATTTTTGGCTGTGAAACTTATGGTCTGCCACGCCTACTTCTGCCTGTTACATACATTGCACAAATCTATAATACCCATTTACACTTTGTGTACAGGGTATAAACATGATAAGCAACAATTGTGGCTCGTGTTGCCAATATACATAGTAACTTCTAGTAGTAACCACACCCACAGTTAGTTAGTGGAATGCTTAACGTCCTCAAAGCCATATTTATTTTACAACTCTACTTAGTTTTGTAATTAAATAAGGAATACGTTGCCAGTATGCAGAACTTGGAAGGTTTTACAACATTTTCTATATGCTAGGTAAGCTTAAAGTCAGCTCATGAAATTCTGACCTTTTGTGGTTTTACAGTCAACGACAGAAACATTGGCCAATGTGGCCAATCAAACTGGGCAAAGTGTGCGGTGTGGCCAAGCGGTTTGAGCCGTTAAACAAATGTCGCTGGCAGACAAAAGCCGCCAACGCCGCTTGGCCGATGCCCCCAACTAAGCCAACAAGGACATGGAGACGCTACAGCTAAAACATGCACAAATATGAAATGTAAAATTTTTTATTTACATGACAACGAAACGGGCGTAAAACCTTTTTAAATATTTGTGCAAGGATTAAGGTTTATTGTTGTTCTCTGACGGAGTGACTGCATCTAAAAATTGACCATAGCGGCCTTTTTTTTCCATGATGTTTGCTTACATAATGCAAATGTTCAATCATTTGGCGACACGAGCGTCAGTTGCTAATTTGATATATGACAAATGTGTCAAAAGTTGTCAGACACATTAAAACCACAGCAGCAGCAACAACAACAAAGATGGCTGCAGGTAGTCAGAGGATGCGCATTGCAAAATGCAAGGTACAAGTTGAATTTATGAGCTCATAAACATCTCTACTGAAATTGATTTATAACACAACCAAGTGAAATGATGCCAACAATATGGGACCTTTTATAAAACTATCTCTTAAGTAGTTGTGGCGCGCAAAATATCTCAAATGTGTATGGATTCTCTTTTTTGCTACCTGACAGCAGCAGCAACTTAACATAACTTGCAACAGACTTGACAAGTTTGTGTTGCCGCAAAAGAAACCAACAACAGCAAACCAAAAGTAAGTGCAACAAAAAAACTCTTCCTACTTATAGAAGCGTGTGCAGAAGGTAGTTTTCAAAGGTACTTATTCTAAACAACTTGATGTTACTTCGGTGTTACCCCAGGGTAGTGTTTATTAATGATATGCCTCAGGTTATTTCTTCTTCTCGAATACCTTTCTGTCCTTTTTTGATTGCAGTAAGCATTACTGCTTACAATCTGATTTGTATAGGATGCAAGATTGGTGCAATACTTAAGTGCAAGCAGCGTATCACTACTTGATATTCTCTTTGCTCGTCTCTATTTCAGCGTATTCAAATTATATCTAATCTTGGAATAGTATTCGTTCTTTAAGCTCAAATTTGTTGGCTCAAATTGTATTGGTAGTATGGTTAAATAAAGCTAAGGAAACTCTTGAACGCTGCTCTAAAGATGTCTAATGTCTGTAATTCAAACTTTGAATTTCATGAATCCTTTCGCGCGCTTCTTCTCTATCTATTACTTCTTCTAGTTTCTTCCTTTGCCTCTTCCAATCGTGCTCCTTTTTGATGAGTATTGTTGTACATTCTATTGCACTATGCAACAAAAAATCGTATAACTAAAACATACCTTTTACGGTAAATTTGGGGTCGCTGATTATGAATTCGGCATCCGTTTTGGATATTACAGCATCGTTTTCGAATCATGGCTATTTCAAAATTCAAATTCGATAATGGCGATGTTAGCAAATCTCATATTACTCGGGAACTTTACTTCCGATCAAGATGAACTGTTACTTGAATTTAAGGCATTTAAGCGTCGATTCAATGTTGCTCGAACAGTTTGTGGTATCTTATCTTGATTGTTGATTACAAGGCAAAGATTTAAAAAAAAATTTTTTTAATTGCCTTACAACTCGCAATCGAATAAAGGAGGGCCAAACCTCACGAAACCGAAATTCAATTATCTTTTATTCGCATTACACTTCATCTCGTTGGGTACTAAGGTTGCCGTGTAACAAGAGATTTGCCGATTTCACAACTCTCGAAATCTGGAATCTTAAAAAAAAAACCAAAATTAATAAACGGTGTTAGAAACTTCAAAACGGTTTTCCGGATTCGACATCAGCGTTCCAAATTTATCAGAAAAGTTATGTTTTAGCCATAGGCCTTTCATTGAGTTCGAATTTGTTGCATAGTGTAATCACACCTTGAAGGCCCATTATGCTGTATTGGCTCTTGTCTGTTTTCCATTTTATTTTCTTGCTTTAAAAATGTAAATCTCTGATCTCTGATCACTCCGTAATGTGAGTCAGTGCATATCGGTAAAAAGTTCACCCACTGGATCAGAGATTCGGATTAGAGATAGCTATCTTTTGACTATTGGTAATTTTGTATTTCACTTCTTTTTATATAAACGGGTTAATTTCTCTACTCGCTTTGTTTTTGTAAGCTCAAAGGAATTTATTAATTACAATGAATTAAAGCATGTGTGGGTACATCGACGGCGTCATATGAGAATACTTATAAAATAGTTTTTTTGGATTTCGATTTGATAAAACAAAAATTTTAATGCAGACAGTCTCGACATTGGAATACCCTGTACCCTTTTTCCCCAATAAACGCTAAGTTTCGAGTTGATAGATTTAACTACGTGGCTGTAAACCACCCCTCGGAAAACGGGATCAGTTATCAAACCAATTCGACAAACTTCATCTGACATGGGATTACGCGCATATCTTCGTAAAATTTTGTGTCGCTAGCTTTTATGTCTCTATTTAAAGCTAATAAATGTCAGTACAATCTTCTCATAGGCAACAAGTCAACGTGCTTGGGCAAACCCATAAATTCGCAAAATTCTCGAAACCAGAGATTGAGCGGAAAAAACTGAAAACGGAACAATATTGAGGTAGTTGAAACATAATCACACATCAAAGTTCTTGAATATTAAAAAAGTTTCAATTTTGTAGACTATTGTAATCGGAAATTTAGATTACTCATGTTTTTTGCAATTGAGTCAATTCCAAAAGGCCTAGCCACTCACGATGACCCAACTATGACCTCAATTACCTACTTTTCGTTTTATGAGCAAAGAACTGTCTATAAAAGTTTTAAAAAAGTGTGCTTTAAAAAGCGACGACCATCTCCTAAATCCATCAAATCACTTTTATGGCACAAGAATTGTCCATAAAATCGCAAGAATTCAAAAATAAAAACTACTAAAGTTAGGACCGCCTTTGGAACCTATTTAAAAGCATCTACTGTGTGCAAGCGTTACAAACAAACCATTTGTGACCTGAAAAATATATTTGCAAAGTTTTTTACGCTAATCGTTTTTGACACAAAAAAAAAGCACACACTTACAGACAAGCAAAAGTAGGAGTAAAAGCAAACTGACGCAGTTCTAAGTTCGCGACAAAGTTTTTGTCACGAAAAACAACAAAATGAACAAATATGATATGGCAAACTACTTGAAGGAACGAACACCGCCCACAACTAAGTAGGAGTTACCAACAAATTACCTCAGAGCATACCAAAAGTTTGTGTACCAAACACCAAAAAAAAAAATAAAAAAATAGTAAAACAGATGCTTAAAAATAAGAAGATATGGAGGGAGTGAGCGGCCGAGGAACAGTAGACATTGTGTCAAAAGTTTACATACAAAACAAAAATGTTGTAAAGATTCAACACAAAAAAAATGTGAAAGAGAGTTTGGAAGAGCTCATTGGCCGATAGTGGCATACTCTATAGCCAAAAACAAGTGAATATTTGTTGCAAGTGTTGATAAGTTAAGGGTTATGGGCAAAGGGTGCGAGGCTTGTTTACGCAAATTGTCATCATTGTTTTGTTTATTAGGCTCACTTGAGTTGAAATACCGCGAAATGCTTCTAAGGCATAGACTTCAGCTGCTTACGGCTAATGCCCGTTCGAGTTCTAGCTGCTATAGATCTGATTATATCGACTGACTGATAATTTCCTCAACTCGAACCTTTTAACCGTATCTTTGTACATATGCACGTTGCAAAAACCTTGGCCACAAGCGACCGAAAAACAAAAGTAAACTTTTGCACTAAAAATGTGCACAAACATTTTTTTCGCTTTTTGTTGCGGATTTGACGCCGTTTTTTACAATTTTCAAACAAATAAATTCACTTTATGTACGAGCAACAACTGTGACTCGAACCGCTTAACCCACACGGGGCTTAAAAAGTGCAGATTTGAGAGACAGAAGAGCCAGAAGAGCGAGAGCAGGAAGAGAGGGGAGCGTAAGCGACTTCAACTGGGGGCGGTGAATTGGCATGCGTCAGCTTTTCTTGCAACTTTTTTTCTGTTTAAGTTTTGAACTGGTTTATAAAGTGCGCGCCAAAATCAATTAATGACAGCGAACAGAATCGAGCATCAGCCTCATTCCCAGGCTGACTGCTTATGGCAAGGAGCTGCTGAGCTGCCCACAAGACATTGGCCAAGTTAGGCAAGTATAAAGCAAAATACAAATACAAAAGCGTAAAGGTAGACCACCCAGGATTAAGCTTAAAGTATTCTTGGTAACAACACGACTGTCGAGCTGCTTGACTGGCTCCGACAGAATCTACTTTAGTTGTCCCTCTGTGGTCTGCGCCAGCAACAAGTCTGCAGACCAGGTTGCTCTGCTTGACTGCGCGTTATTGTTAATGAATTCTACACGTATGGCATGACTGGACCCTGTCTCTGTCTGTCTGTCTATCTGTCTATAAGCTCAGGTGGAGCTGAGGGGCCTGTTTGGCACAGCCTGCCACATTTTTTGCATACAAAATATATGCTTTGTTGCCAAGTCACCAGTCAAGGTGTTGCCATGCATAGTCAAAGCATTTTTTTTTTCCTTTCTCGAGGGAAGCACATTAACTTGGTCAAAGGGTTTGCAGTGTTTAGCTTGAAACTTTTACAAGCGTGTTCAGCTTGCGCTCTTGACAATATAGTAGAGCTTTATGTAATTTCTCTTCCCGCTTCTTAACTGGCCATAACAACCCGTTATCGGGTTACGGCCTGATGTAAATACGTTCTTTCATTGGATTGTGGTTTTACGTTGTGGGTCACAAACCCTACGCACAACCTTTTTAAGGACTGGGGTCTCGAAAGATCCAAGCTTTGACCAGCTGAGGTGGTATTCTCTGACCCGCTCACCACACGGGCCAAGAGCTTCTTCTAGTAACCATGACTGCCGCTTACCGGGCTTGTGTGCTCTGCAAATTCAATTATAGAACTAACTATAGAAATCAGGTAACAAACCTGTTAAAATCGAGCCGCTGAAATAGGCAATATTGTATGTTCGTTTCGACAAAGTACATACACATTTATTTGCTCAAATTAGACTCTCTCTTTGAGCAGGTGTTACTACGCTTTTATGACATTTTGTTATATTTTTTGCACAGCTGTTTTGTTATAAGGTTCAATGCACAAAAAATTTGTTTTTTCAAGTGTAGCCGAGTGAATGTGTTGGCAAAGTTAAGGTTAGCGGCATTTGATTTACTTTTTTTTGCACAAAAAGCTCTCTTGCTCTCTGTTTGTAATACACGCAAATCAAACTTTTTTTTTTGTTTTCGTGTAACTTGTTGGTAGTTTGTTGTTATTGTTGCAAAGTTTCAATGACACTTTGCATAATTTTGTGCGCCATTTTGTGTCTGCAACAAGACTGGCTGGCACAGCCCTATGTTGATGATGATGATGGATCATTATGTACTGCTACTGAGTTACTCAGTGCTAACAGTGGAATCCAATTTGCGTTGCGAAAAGGTAACAAATAAGTAAAACAGCATGTAGTCCAGGTTCCAGGTTCAAATTGGATAGCCATGAAAAATGAAAAACTTTTCAACTTGACGTTGGTAAATGAAAATTGTCAAACAACAAAAAGCACCATGTACGATGCGTTACAAGCTAAAAGTTTCGACTTTGAGCTACACTTTATCCAAGTTTATAATAACAGTGAAACGCTATCATCGCGCTACCTTTTTTCGATTTTCTTTTCGATCTCTTGGTAAACAGCGTTCTACATGCAATGAAGTTTGAAAAGATTCAAAAGCCACAACTGATGATTTCGATGTTTGTAAAGCAAAACATCGATACAATCGATGGTTGTACCAATTGAACACTGCAACTCGCTTATACTTACTTTTTCCAGGCCTTCGTCAGCTCCTTAGTACATGCATGGGATTAAATAGCCCTCGCTCGTTTTAAGGTTAAAGTTAAATCTAGTCTAATCGTTTTATAAATAATGCAGACCATAGTTAGATCTGTTTTCATGAGTGAAATGTTCACCAGGGAATATGTTCTTGTATTTAAAAAAAGTACTCCAGTTTTTGTAGTAATAGGTGCGAAATACTCTACATTTTAGCCAGGGGCGAACGCAGAATACTTTTGCGATAGGATCTCGTGTGAGCAGTTTAACCGCCCAATTTAAGCAATTGAATAAGATAGTCGATTTGATAATCAGACGAATGTTTCGCGTGTTTTTATTTGCGGTAAGAGCTGTGTAATACGGCCATTTTCAGGTTTTAGCTATCTTTTTGCTTCATCTCTCATGAACATTATTTAAAAACTTTCAAGTTAATTAACTTTAAACAAGTTAAAAACTTCCTCTGCTAAATATAAATAAATTTGCCTTAGCTGAATTTGCCTTAAAATTTTGTCGAGAAATGCTGTTGACAAACAGATTAAAAACTTTCTCTGCAAAATATAGATAACTTTGATTTAGCTGAATATTGTGGCATTCTTGCGTTTTAATTGAGAAACATAAATACTCTGCAGGTACTGACTGAATACCCTTTGCCTGTGCCTGTACTTGCATAAAACAAATACACCCTTATAGATATCTTCGGCGTGCAGAGTAGAACAACAGCGTCAAGCGGCTTCTTTAATCAAAAAATGAAAGTAAGGCCTAGGACCCAAACAAATGAATGGATGACCGGCAAAGAATGTCAAAAACAACTTCTTTTTGTTTTGTTTCGGTTGTATCTTTTGCAGGGATTTATATGTAAAACCTTACTAGAAGAGATGTGTGCGTGTGTATGCACAACAACAAGTGAGCACGGCGTGCGGAAAATTGAAAACAAAATGGCCGTAAGCAAAACAAGCGGAAAGTCAACAACCCTTCGCAACTTTAAGACTCTGACCATTTATCAAGTTCATTGTAACCTTTTTTACAGGTTTCTTTGTCATAGAAACTTTCATATTAACGCGGCCCATTGTGTTGATTAGCTAGCTAAATTTGTTATCAAAAACTAGGCCAACATATCATATCTCTCATTATGGCAAATACCTTGAGCTTCATAGTTTGCTAATTAAGCCCAGGCTTTGGCATATGTGTGTGTGTGTTTGGGTAAACTACATCATATATTCATAAAGTTTGCTTTCGTTTCAATTTAACTTTTAGCTACATACCCAGAAACGTGGAGGAAGTAGTTTAACTTTTCCAAAGTCGTAATTGAATTTAGTTGGATATGTTTGAAAAACATTTTACATATGTCAGAATTATTAAAGTTTTGTGGGTTTGTGGTAATGAGCAAAGATTTTGTTTCAATTTTACCCTTTTGTAGGGTACATTAAATTTGAACGTTAATTAGCATTAGGGCTATGAAATGTTTTTCCGTAATAAGATCTATTTCTCAGGGGTTGCCAGCATAGCAAAGATTAATTAGTTTTTTGGGCACTCAAGGCTTCTAGAAGATTGACATACAGGTAGCAGCATCAGTTAGATGCAACCTTAACAAGCCCCTTAACCAAAGGGGTTGCCTAATTCCTAAACAAAAAGTAAAAACCACAGCAGAACACACAGAGATTCCCACACACACACACAAACACACACAGACTGTGAAAATTCACCCTGAAACACAACAAATCTGCAGGAGAAAGAGAAAAAAAGCAGACAAACCTCAACAAAGTTGTAAGCCGCTTTTAGGCAAATGAGTTAAGCTGATTTTCACGCGATTTTTGTGGCAGCTAATAGAGCAAGCGACTTTTGGAACCCACTCATTTAGGGGCTGTGCCCCGAAATGTTTTGTTTTAAGTGAAGGCGTGCATCAATTAATATCAATTTGTTTTCTATTATGGCTAACAAGTGTCAAAGTCGCGCAAAATTAGAGCCAAAACCCAAAGATAAACCAAAAACCCTGGGCAAGCCATGAGTCAAGTGCAAAAGAGTCAAGTTTTATGTAGAGCAAGGCGTGCCAGCTGTATGTATGTGTGTATGTATGTATACATCCCGTCGAGAACTTTCACGCCAGCGCAAGGCGCGTGCAAATGATGAGCAGCATGTGGCCTGGCAACCCTGCCACTCCATGGCACTCAAAATACACCCTTCATTCAATGGGTGTCTTATTTATATGCGCTAAATGAATGGATTCGGCTTGGTTTCGTTTCCCTTTGGCTTTGGCTTAGTTGCGGCACACGTTATCGTTGTTGGGGCAAGTGTTCGTCATCGTTGTTGTTACTGTTGTTGTCTATAATAATTTTCGATTGAGTTTTATTTGCTTTGGGGTTTGGTCGCAGTTGTCGTCCATGTTGTCGATGTCGTCCATGTCTATCCTGCTGTCGTTTTCATTGATAGTTTATTGTCTTTACAGCCAGTCGGCAGTCGTCATTGGAATCCGTCTGTCAGACAGCTGGACAGACACACACAAAAAAGTTGTACACATGTAGTTGGCGACGTCACCCAGACCCTGACTCAGTCCATAGCACTCAAAGAACTGACCCCCAACCACACAAGCACACACCCGTACATTCTGCAACCTGTGACGCAAGTAATGCCTTAAGTTTCAGCGTTTTTTATGGCCCAAAAATAGTTTGTCAGTTCAAAGGCTGTGCTAATGATATGGCATTTGGCAAGGGCTATGACAACAACAAAGAACAACAGCAGCAACAACAACAAATGATAGCGACAAGTGGTTAAACAATACGCCATATGTGAACATGGTATGGTATGGGATACTAGGGCATACACAGAGAGAAAGTTAATAGCAGCGCTGAATTTAAACAAACATTTGAAAACATTAATTAAAACAAATGAGCAGAATTCACGGAATTTCTCGGATGAGAAATAGTTCTTTAATCACTGGCATATGCCATTAAACTAAAGATAGTTTAGCTCTTATTTTCTTTGAAATCTGTAGAAAATTGTATCGATTTTAAGAATTCTAACGGCCTCATAGGAATTTGTAACAGATTGGTTCAAAGAGATATCTGGCAATCCGACGGGATACTGTAGGACTCAAATACGGTTGACGTAGAGACTTTTAGCAAACCCATGAACATGTTTTTTAAGTAAGAGCTAGTTGTTTGAAAAGCGAAAATGGAGCCAGAAAATTTTTATCGTCGTTTTCGGTTATTTAACAGTTCTACTTCTTCACGAACAGTTCTAGTTCTTCACGATCGTACATCTAAAACCCTACAGCCTTTTTGTTTAATTTGTTTGTGTTCTTAGTTAAATACTTCTATTATATTCGAAACCGATTGTTTACATTATGTAGTGAACTCGTATCTAAAGCAACTTAATGAATTTTCGAACTGGGCCTATATATTCAAAAATGATTCTGAGGAAACTAGTTTTGGATTTTATTAGCTATTCCATGTTTTTTCCAAGCTCTTCAGAAAACCATTTATAAGTTGCTTATAAATTGCAGTTTAATTGGAATTCTGATATTTTCACAGGACGTAAAACATATACCGAATCTAATCGAAAAATTGCCTTAAAGTCAAAAGTCGCTTCGTTTTCCAGCGATTGGTTATTTACTCAGTACTAGAATCTTTGCAGACTAATACTCGCTGCGTTAGCGAATGAAGACAGCGTTTTGTCTGGTATCAAACTAATTGGGTGTACTTTTTCTGTGAGTGTAACATTATTGCGATAATCCAAATTGTCTTATACATAATGGCTTGGGCACAGTTGGTGGGCTCAAGTTGGAGATGTTTAAATTGTTATTGGAAAAATGTCACTGATCAAGCAAACGACGATTTCGAACGGAAATGGCGCTATCAGAGAATACTAAACAGCGTCTAATTATGCAGCCCTTTGGCCGGCCAAACAATAACAACAGAAGAAGAAGCAGCAGCAGCAGCAAATGGCAATCAGTGTCACTGGCAGCACAGCAACAGAAACAACAAAAGGGCCGGGCGGACTTGAAGATAACAACACAACAAATAAATATCGAGCACAATGCGCAACTACTTTGAATATCTCTCGGAGCAAACAATGTAGTGAGCCGGAGCGGAAGAAGACGAGTGACGCTAGAGCCGGAAGAACGCATAGGCATAATGAGTTAGAGCTGCGTGCTTGAGTGTGCGAGTGTGTGTGTACGACTAAGAAAAGGTTGTAGAGGCGACGGCATCGGCGGAACGATAAGCTCTACAAGCTGATAAGCAAAGAACTGACAGAGGCAAAAAACTACTGCCGGGCATGCTTTCACTTTCACTCCGTCCGCGTCGCTTGCAGTACGTTGCATATGTGAGTAAAAATAGTAGCAACAACGCACAGTGGGCCAAATGACGCATTTAGCGACATATAAATCAAATCTTATTTTAAGCATTATTCAGTACCCGACCCCCCCGATCCCCGTGTGGTGAGCGGGTTAGAGAATACCACCTCAGCAGGTCAAAGCTTGTCATATGAGGCGACTAACAATGACGCAGGGATCTTTTCAAGACCAGTAGAAGCACCCCATGCCTTCAAACCACAATTACAATGTAAGAATGTTTTACATCAGGCCGTAACCCGATAACGGGTTGTTATGGCCAGTTAAGAAGAAGATTGAGTAGCCAACGTAAGTTTTTTTTTGGGAATTGCAATTTTTTTACTTTTCCGCAAAAAAGTATTGCGATTGGCCAAAAAACCAAAATCTTAAATTTTATGTTTTTCGACGATTTAAGCACTCTGACCACTCTTCCGGCGATTTAGCGATGTTTTTGTGTTGGGCATGTCTTCAAAGGTTTTCCTATTGAATTAGATCACTCTAGTCGCTATAGTTGGGTCGCCAGAGGAATAATAACAATAAATAATTTTCCAAATTTTTTATTTTTTTTGTTTTGTTTTAAATTTCTCCTATCCTAGCTAATTTCAGTTGTTTTGATAAACGTGCGTGAAAAGCCTGAATTGGTTACCAACTGTTTATTTTTATATATATAATTTGATTCTCAATCGCTATATATAGTAGGGTCTTAATCGTTTGCTTTAAAGTTTTACACAAAATTGATTTGCACCTCACGCTTTTTAAGTAAGTTTTACAAGAAACTTTCCTGAATGTCAAAGACAATAGCTACACTATTTGTATGGTCTTTGGACAAACTCTTTTCATTGAACACTAACTTTCCGCTAGATTGAACCATTCGCCCACTGTGCAACAGACAGCAGCAGCAAAACATCAAAGGCAAAGATGGACAAGCAGCGGGGCAGCAATTATGCATCGATTAACTTAATGCAATTTGCAGCCGTGCAATGTGTAAATAACGGTAAATACTTTAAAGTACTTTGTGCAGCGCGTCTGAGGCGACTGCAGTTAATGAGCTGTGACAATTAAGCGTTGCAGCAACTACAACAATAAGAACAAAAACGTCAAACAACTGACAGCTAAAGACAGGAAATGGCATTCAAAAAAAACTGCCGGAAAGGCACAATATAAAATACAAAACTTACCGTTAGTTTGGCGAAACTGCCGTTTTGGCTCTTAACCACTTTTTTAATTTAATATGCGTTTTTATTTGGAATTTTTGACTGATAAGCTGACGCTGATAAGCGGCCAACGTTGACACGCGCACAAAGATACAATGTAAAAAAATAATAATAATTATAATAGTAATGATTATGTGTATAAGACGTAAAACCGCATAAACAAATTTAAGCTGGAAGTGAGCTTCCAAAACGAGGCCTCAATTTATAAGTTTGCATAAATTACAACAAATAGGCTGAAAGTAAGGGCAGCGCAGCAGCAGCAGCAGTGGTGGCGGCTGGAGCAGCGACAACAAACGCCAACGCCTTTCGGCGGCACTCGCCTAGACACAATTTTCCGGCTTTTCACACACGCACACTCACTCACACACACACACACACACACACACACACACACACACGTGCAAGCGGCGGCACGCTTTCTCGGCAAGTTTTTTTTTTGTAGCTAGATTTGCGCTCTTTTTTTAAGCTTTTTGATTGTTTTTGTTAGGCTTTGTTTTTGTTGTTGTTGTTGTTGCTGCTGCACTTTGCACAATTGCTGCAGTTGTTGTTGTTGTTTTTGTTGTTGTTGCTATGGCGCAGCGACACCAATTTTTTTTTTATATTTTGTTATTTTTTTTTTGTTTTTTAATTTGACCGCATTTGTCGATTTTGGTTTTTCTTTGTAAAATTTTTGTTGTAATATGTTGTTGTTGCTGCTTATGTTGCGCTCTTTGCCTCTTTTTGCTTTTGACCAACACTAGTAAACACTTACACACGCACACACACACACACACACGCACGGCATACACCGACGATCAAAACGTATCGAATCGACAAAAAAGCCAAATCCAATGAGAGAGCCAAACAACGAAAAACTTAATAAAATTGTCGAAATTTGCTTGCACAACGCGCCTCAACGATTTGCATTTGTTGCACGCAACACGCTCAACCAATTGCTTAATTAATTAATAATTAATTGCCAGCCAAAAATTGAACAAACCGCTTTAGCGAGTTGTATATAACCACGTCCGATATCTGCGATTTTTTTTTGGATGTGAGCGAATTGTGCGTTTTTTTTAAGGTTTTTTTTTTTGTAGGTAGAACAGAAAATGTTAATGACAGTGTGTACATGCTGCGCTGAAGTAATGTTAGCTAACATATGTTGCACAGGCTATTTCGACATATATAACAGCGCGCTATTGCCCTACTGCTTGCACTTGTGGCTTTTATGCTGCTAATTCTTTGGTGCTTAACAGAGTCTGTTACTTAACAGCGGAAAATGGCGTTGCCGGTCTGGCTTGCCGCAAAGCGCTTGGCATTTATTGGTGTTTTGCTGCAGCAGCAAACGAGTTGGCAGCTTTTAAAGAGCGCTGCTTGTAACAGCTGTTTAGCCGCACACATGTTGCATGCGCTACACTTTTTAGAAGAGCGTTTTAGTTTTAATGAAGCGCAGTTTTTATATATATTTTTAAAATTTGAGCCCGCATATGTGAATATTTATCGTAATCTCAAAGAGAACACTTTTCGTTAAATATTCATTTTTAAGTTAACAAAAAGACCCTACCTCTAGACCGGTAGGTCATAAGCAAACCTGATTCCGATCGGAGTACTATTGAGAAACCCGAAAAATGGTTTAAATTAAACAAAGTCGTATATTATCTCTTTAAAATTTTAGATATACGACTCAAAATAAAAAGTTGATTATATATTTGTTTTAATGTAATGCTCCGCTACTTGTTAACATAGCGCATTTGAACGTCAGCATAGCCGGTCGCAACCGGCATTGTTTAGGTAATTTTGTAGTATAGTTCGACGGTCTGCCGCGCATTGTGCGATGATTTTTACAAGAAAAGCCTTAAAATTGTTAAATTATCGTCTAAAATGCTTAAATGCATCGCATTTATGCAAATACCGCCACAAACATGGCGGCAGCGGTGATAGCGCCTTTGTAGAGGTGGGATTCAGCAATAGGTAAGTTTTTAGAAAGTGCCGTAAACTATACGACTACATAAGTACCTTTTCAGCCGCAACATGACCCTCAGCTCGGGCAAACTGGCGCGTTTTGCCAACGGCACAGCTATCTGCCAAATGGGCGATACGGCAGTTATGGTTACGGCTGTGGCCAAGGCAAAACCTACGCCGGGTCAGTCCTTTATGCCGCTCGTTGTCGACTATCGTCTGAAGAACGCCGCCTCGGGTCGCATACCTATGAATTTTATGCGTCGTGAGCTGGGACCTTCTGAAAAGGAGATACTTTCGGCACGTTTAATAGATCGCTCGCTGCGGCCTCTGTTTCCCAAGGACTATCGTACCGAGACGCAACTTGTGTGCAATATGCTAGCCATGGATGCAGTTCATGCGCCTGATGTGCTGGCCATTAATGCAGCTTCCGCGGCGCTTAGCTTGAGTGATATACCATGGAATGGACCCATTGGGGCGGTCAGGTAGGTGGAACTACTACAGTCATCACACGGAGTGACGGAATCGATTAATTGTATCTAGAAACTACTACTATTTTGATTTAAAGAAAGCCACAACAAATGCCATGCGTCTAGTTATGCCCATGGGACAGTAAAGGCGTTATTAGTAACAAGGCATCGATACAATTCATTGACTCAAGTCGCCAGTTTGGTAAATTGTAACAACTGCTTATAACTTAAGTGAACCTTTATTACTAAAAAAATGCAGCCATTCAATGAATAGATATAAGCAATTTTGGAAGTTGCAGTTTAGCTTTCGTCACTTATAAAATTGTATTCTTTGATAATATTTATATTAATTGCTTCTTTCTAGAGTGGGCCTATGTGACGGTGAGGTGCTCATTAATCCCACGCGCCGAGAGCTGCTATCCTCACAGCTGGATCTGGTCGTCTCCGCCACCAAACAAAATCTCGTTGTTATGTTGGAGGGCAAAGGCAATGTAGTGCTCATGCAGGACTTACTTAAGGCCATCAAGCAAGGCACACGAGAGGCACAGTTAGTCATACACGAAATTGAACGCCTGCAAAAATCCTTTGGCCGCCAAAAACGCCAAGTAGAAGAGCTAAGTAGCTTGGAGCCCGAAATTGTGGAGGCTGTAAAAATCATGTGTGAGATGCGCCTGCGTGAAATTTTCCAGGATGCGCAGCATGACAAAATCTCACGTGATAATGCTGTCAACGAGGTGCGCGCCAATGTTATAGACAAAGTGTGGTCCTCTTATCCCGACACAGAGCCTAACCTTATAGGAGAAGAGTTTAATAAGGCGTGCCGTAACATCTTTCGGGAGCTGATTTTTGAGCAGAATCGCCGCTGTGATGGACGCGACTATGACAGCCTGCGGAAAATTAACTGCCAAGTGGATATGTACAAGCCGCTACATGGCTCGGCGCTTTTTCAGCGTGGACAGACACAGGTTTTCTGTACGGTCAGTCTGGACTCTCAGGAAAGTGCCATGAAGCTTGATACACTAGCTTCGCTAGACTCGGGATTGAAAGCCAAAAACTTTATGCTGCACTATGAATTCCCGCCATATGCAACGGGGGAAGTGGGTCGCATTGGACCAGTGGGACGCCGCGAGCTAGGCCATGGAGCGTTGGCTGAGCGCGGCTTGTTGCCTACACTGCCAAATGATTATCCTTTCACAGTGCGCCTGACTTCCGAAGTACTTGAATCGAATGGTTCGAGTTCTATGGCCACGGTATGTGGTGGTTCAATGGCGCTCATGGACGCAGGAGTGCCTGTGACAGCGCCTGCCGCTGGCGTGGCCATTGGCTTGGTAACCAAATATGAGAACAATGATACAAAGCATCTGCAGGACTATCGCATACTCACGGATATTCTGGGCATAGAGGACTATATGGGTGATATGGATATGAAGGTAGCCGGCACGCGGAAAGGTTTTACGGCTATACAAGTGGATCTCAAGATACCTGGCATACCCCTTAAAGTTGTTATGGAGTCGCTGCAAAAAGCAACCGATGCCAAATCCAAAATACTGGATATAATGGGCGAGGCCATAAGAGAACCACGGTAAGAGCTCAACTTATCGCTGAAAAAACCCCTATTTTAAATCTCTTTCCTCTCTTTAGCAAGTATCGCAAGGAATGCTGGCCAGTCAACGAAGAAATCACAGTGGAGCCGCATCAGCGCGCTCAGCTTATTGGACCCAGCGGGCTCCACATGAAACGCATCTACCTCGAGACGGGCACTACGCTGACAGCCTCGGATGACAGTAGCTTTAATGTCTTTGCACCCTCGCAAGCTGCACTGGATGAAGCCAAAGAGCTCATAGAAGGCTACATGACCAAAGAACGCGTACCAGACTTAGAGTTTGGCGGCATTTATTCGGCCAAAATTATCGAACTTCGCGACACTGGTGTTATGGTCATACTCTATCCTAGCATGCCGCCTGCGCTGTTGCACAACTCCCAACTCGATCAGCGTAAAATAGCGCATCCCTCTGCGCTGGGTCTGGAAGTGGGCCAAGAGATACAAGTGAAATACTTTGGTCGCGATCCTGTGTCCGGTTTTATGCGCCTATCACGCAAAGTGCTTCAAGGTCCCGCCGTGGCCATACCACGTAGTCTGAACAATGCAGCTGTAGGCAGCGAAAACGGCACATAAAAGAGTTAGTGGTGAGAGTTTGTACATTTTTGGCGTTTGTACAGTTGTAACTTATAAGTTTAAAGCTGTTTTTTCTGTATAATTAAAATATACAACCATATTTAAGTTATAATTTATTATGACTTTTAACTTATCATGAAAATAATTTCTTTTAAAGAAGATCCCTCACATCTTTTGGAAAAAAATTCGTAAAAACAAAAAGCTTATGAACTAAATTGCATAGCCGCAGAGCTTAAATAGTGTGACTATCCATCCCTTTTGCTTCGTTTTCATAAGATGTTTGCGAATGTGGAAACCGAAACAGGGTCTGATGATATACTTAAAAATAGGTTTAGCTGCGCTTGGCGTAGTAGTAACTACAATGACTTTCTAGATGATGACTCTATAGTAGGAATCGGAAATGCTGTACAAGGCCACAATTGGTGTCTTTGTGTCGCTTAGGAAGTCTACGACCTCCTCATGTATCTCCGATATATAGCGTCTATATTTGGGAAATCTGCAAAATAGAACCATTGTATGTCAATATAAGCGTCTACACGATAGAGGTCCACTCACCTTTCGCTCACAAAGTGTATCTCTGGTTCAGTCTCTTTTTTGCCAATCTCACGAGGATTGATGGCACCCACAATTGCATTCAACACGGACGGTGGCAGCTCTACCACCAGCACTACAAACGCTTCCTTCTTAATAAACTGCGATAAGGTCGAGCTCATCTGCTGCATCACCTGATTCTCTAATCTGCGTCTGTAGTTCGCAGTTAACTTATCATGCGTTAGAAAAGCAACCTGCACATTGGGCAGCTGACTAAGCCCACTTGGTGTATAGTTGTTTTTGATATTCGTTATGGAGGATGAGGTGCTGAGTCCATTATCACCACGACCTCCTCCACTGACGCTCATGTTGGACAACTGGCTGACATAATCGGCACATGAATTGCTAGAAGTTTCGCTGCGCAACACCTTCTGGATGAAATCAACTAATTCGCTACGCGTTAGATGCCGCTCCTGAAACCGTTCACGCTCGAAGGAGCGCACGCGCAACGCCCCATTTTCGGCTACTAGTATAACATGCAGAGCACCCAGTCTGGCTAAATCCAGTGCTTCATCGCCACCATTGCTTGCAGCCTCCACAATGCCGCAGCGTATGCCTGCTGACCACAACAAACGCATTATGTAGGTCACATCCTTCAAAGGCGGACGTGTGCCACATACACAAATGCCTATGTCAATGGCACGGCAGTCCTTGGCATACTCGACGCCCACAGCAGCCACTAGTTTGTCCAAAGAGATGGAAAGACCTGCACCGCTTAAGACGCCACGCGTGGGCAGCGCCGCATTAAAACTTTGAGCCTCTTTTTGAAACTCATGCAGCATAGTATCGTAACGTTCGCCAACAGCCAGCACCGAAGGATGAGCTGAACGATTTGGTTTTAGATCTGCAGTCATTTGCCAGACTATGCCGCCACCGCTGGCATGATCAAAGCTAATGGGCAAGCCAGCCCAAATGTGAATCGGACACTAAGTCAAGGAAGCAATAAAAATTAAATGTTTGTGTTCTCTAAAGCAAAATAGCTTACCGTGACTCCCAAAGCATATGCCAGTCCTACAACAGTTTCCAGTTCCCTCAAAGCGCCCCTAGCTAAAGAGGCCGCCTCACCTTTGCCTCTCACCAGCGACTTAAGCGCCGATTCATCCACGCTGCTTCTTGAACTTGTCAGCAAAAAATTAGCTAACAACATATCCATTAGAGTCTGCGCTGAGGTGCGCGATTTTTCCATAATCACCGAAATACTCGAATGGAACTGAAAACGCGAGATTTTTTCCTCAATGAAGTCTAAAATGTTGCCAAACAACGTGACATACTGAGACTTGGGCACATTGCAGAAAATGAGAATGGCGCGCAGTAAATTCGTATGATTCATTCGAATGGTTATGTTTTTCTCACGTAGCCGTGGTATCTCATTGGTAACCTCAAAGGCTATAGATAGGAGCTCCGCATCCACCAAATGGCTGCCTGTGGTGGGCGTTATAATGTCAAAGGAGCACTCATAGTTTTGCTTTGGATGAAAGTTGAAGACACGTTCCTCGCGATACACACGATCCACACAGTAGCGACGTATAAGATTCACGCCATTCATGGTCACGTGGCGGGCAAATTGCGTGCGCAGATCGGAAGGCAGCAGCACCACACAACCCGAATGAGTCATTAAATGTACGCTATTGCAATTGGCCGCACGGTTGCGGGAGGAAAGCGGTGAGAGCAACGGCGAATCCACCTCAATAGCTCCATGCTTACGAAACAGATTTACTACCTTGGCCTTAACAAATTCAATTACCGGATTAAGTGATACAATGTCATCAATTACAATAGGCGAGTTCCATGACTTCATGGCGCGACTACTGCCCAAGTGATAGGTGTGCTCCAAAACCTCGTCGCTTTCCTGTTGCAGACAGCGAGCAACCAGATTTTTGTACGCTTTACTTTGCGGATTGGCCAAAACATGACGCAGCATTTCCTGCAGCTCGTTTGCCTCCAGTTGAGCGGGTGGCATCAAGTCCGACAAAAGTAGCTCTTCTGCAGTGGGACGTTGTTCTGGATCATGACTTAAAAGCCAGCGCAATATCTGGAAGCGAATTTAACCCTTGTTTAGAATCAAGCTAGCTTTAGCGAGCATGCATCTACCTTGACCGTTTTCTCATACTTTACATCGCGCAGCATGCGTTCAGGTATTGTAATAGCAACACTACGAAGCTCCATAATAGTCTGAGCACGCTCCATACTAGTGTCAAAGGGTGGCTGGCACATTTCAAACAGTATAATGCCCAGTGTATACATGTCCACCTTTTGATTATAAACTGATTTGGAAGCATTGCCGGTAAGCTCGGGTGCCACGTATAGCGTTGTGCCCACTTTGCCAGTGCCCGTGCCATCCTCTGTGATGGTAATGTGCTGTTGTGGTGCTGAATGGGTGGGGTATTCCGCTTCAGAAAAGATCGAAAGTTAGCTAATGAACGTGAATTACAAAAGTATCTTACACACCATTAGACTGTAGCGCCAAAAAGCTGGTTGTGGCCAAGCCAAAGTCTCCAATTTTTATTTGATCATGTGAATCCAAAAATATGTTCACCGGCTTTAGATCTCGATGAATTATGCCTTGCTGATGTATGTGGGACAAGCCCTCTGCTATCTCTCTAAATAAGCGCCATAAGCGATCCGTATCCTCGCACAAGTTATCATCAATGGTGGTACTGGTTAAATAAACAATAAGCATTAATACATCGTTTGCATCTTTGATATATTTTATTACTAACCGCAGCGTGCACTTTTCGCAAAACTCCATCTGTATGTACATAACCTGCATTTGCGGACGAGGCGAGTTGGACTTGCGTCGTGTAGACTCTTCTTCATCATTGTCATCGTCGTCATAAACAGCCACTTCACCATTTGAGTCCACAAATTCAATGCCATCGGAGTCCGAGTCATCCATAGTGGGCCTAAAAACGGTGTTTTTGTATTAATTTCGTTTTTCTCTCCCAACAAACATTCCACACTTACATGTAGCCATTCCACATGCTGGAAGAGCTTTCCGTTTCCTCTCCATCCAAACCCAATTGTGGCGATTTGGGCGGCTTAATGCTCTCCTGACTCTGGGACCATTCGCCTCCGGCCAACTTATCCATCTCGGCCGCATCGGCATCGTTAACGCTCTCTATCCAGCTATTAAAGTACCGTACCACATTTTCATGATTTAAACGCGAGAGCAGCTCCACTTCGCGCGTCATCTTCTTATACAATTGGCGACTTCGTGCGGGCAACGGTATGCGTTTAATGGCATATTCGCGATTGTCCAATATATTGCGCACTTTAAGTACATCGCCGAAAGCACCCTTACCAAGGTACATGAGCACTTCAAACTCGGTGCGTAGACGGGACTGACTGAGCGATAAGGTGGGAATTTGATAGGGCACGACAGAATTAGCATTGCCATGGCGTTGCTGCAATGGCTGTACTGGTTCCACAGAGCTCCTTCTTTGCGTTTGCTGCAACACAGTGTGCTGCGCGTTGTCAACATAAATGCGTAGGAAAGGATGGTCCAGCAGCTCTGAGGCGGAAAGCGTACGATCTGAATTGCACCTGTTCAGATGGTTTAACTTGTGAGTTATTGAAATCATTAATAGCATCCACTTACTTGTCCACAAAATCCCGCATTTCATAGCTATTCGTAGGCATAAGTCCTTCTACCAACGCACCCAATGCCGGCAAGTCTCCGCGAGTGCTACTTTGGCCTGTACCGCCAATTAATTCGAGTAGACTGGGCACTAATGAGAAATCCGTGCAGCGTATGCTACCTGCATTATCCATAAAAACGGTGCTGTCTAACAGATGACTGTGTGAGACTCCTTTATTGTGCAGAAACACCAAAGCGTCGAGCACGCCACGCGCCACCATGCGAGCACCATCCATGCACCAACCCAGCGAAGAGGATATGCTAAAGACGCTTGTGCCGAGCAAAAAATCCTGCACTAAATAAACCAACAAGCCTTCCTTACGCTTGATGCATAGCACACACTCGTACTGGATAAGATTCTTGTGCTGCAGCTGAGACAGTGCAGAGACTTGTTTCTCAATGGAAGTTATAACATCGTCCACGCGATGATTTCCTAAGCATTTTGGCTCCGCAGCCTGCCAATAGCATTTACTACCGTTGCCACAGGGTTGTTCGATTTGTGAATACTTTATGTTCCATTCGGTTATATATAGCAGCTGCCCGCTATTGATGTCTATGCCCGTGTAGGCAATACAGCCGCGTTGGGAGTGTCCTGACAGTCAAGGCAGTGAGTTAAAATAACACTGACAAGAATTATAGCCTTTGTTACTTACCCAAACAGCAACCGCGATTCACCTGTCTTCCTACTTTGTGAAAGTACAAGGTCTCGGAATTTCGATGTTCTAGACACTTGTTGGGATATATATGTCCACGATAATAGGGCGAAGAAGCTTCAGAGCTCTCGGACGAACTTGGATGTCTGTTGTTGGACTCACTCATGCTGCGCCTAGGCTCGCCACGTCTTTTCGTCTCTGTCTTGAACATTTCTTTGCGGCGTTCTACCTCGTCTATGAGCGTTTTGCGCTCTAAGGTCTCCTTTTGCTTTTGCAGGTCAAAGAGCTCCTGTTCGCGTTTTTGTTTTTCTTGAAGCATTTCATCGTAGAAAGAACCCTTTGGTGGTTTGTTGTGTTGCAGTAAAAAGGCTTGTACTGTTTGTGCCAGTTCAAAGATCATAACCTCACCGCGTAGTTCTTGTGATTGAGCTTGTAGCTGTTGCAGCAAGGCTTCCAGCAGCTGATCCGACATGCCTTTCGATTCCTCCAGAGCTATTTTTGGCGCGCTGTACAAAAAATTCAAATTTTTAGTGGCTTATAAAATATGTCTACTTCATTAAGACTTACAGTTTTGGATACTTTGATGGGCACGTAACCCGCAATTTGGTGCCAACATGCGCCTGAAATAAGCCATTAGAGGAATCCCGCAGCGGTGTCAGCTGTATGCGTATATCCGTTGGCTTCCATTGTGCTGCATTACTCTGCGGCCGCAGATCCTCTACATCAGCACCAAAAATGGACTATTCAAAATCAACAATTATTTCGTCATTAACTCTTTGAATCACTACTACTCACTTTTATAACCTCCAATTCCTGAGTCTGTCTTTCGCGAAATGACTCTTTCGCCGCCATTTAGGTCTTGCGTTGTTCATTAAATCTTAATTGAAAACTTTATTGCGTCCAATTCAAAGCCTAAACGCAAAAACCTAATGCGTTTGTATGTATGCTCGTGTTAACAGTCGAGCAGCCGGTATAGCGCTGGGGCTTCTCTGGCAGCTGTTTTGTTGCTGGCTGACGCTTGCATACCTTAGACACTTGACTCTGCAACTAGGTAATGCAGCACTATTTATTGTATTACTTACAACAATTGTATTGCGTAAAAGGTGTAACTTGTTGCGCTTTTTCTGTTTTGCAATTTTGTAAAGTGCGTTGTTCTGTGGTTCTGATTCGGTGTTTATCGATACCGATTTATGGTGCGCCTAGTGTTGCTAGGCGTGCAAAACAGTGTGCGTAAACGCTATTACGAAACTAACGGCGTTTTTGACTAGTTCATCTGCAGAGCGTGTGCAAACTAATTCTTACCTTATTTTTATATATATTAAATACTTTTTAACTGTTTGCAAATATGACTGAAACACGCGTTGTTGTTAGCATTACGGATACCACTGAACATCCTCCGCCGCCAAATAATACTGGCAGCACAACATTCACTACAAGTAGATCAACTGGTAAAGTTGATAACAAGCTGGACAACGACGCAAAATATGGAGGCGAAGTGAATATTCTGGATAATAAAACCCTACGTTTGCTTTGTCAACAAAATGCTTCCAAGCCACATGTGTTGGTTGCTCAAAAACTGCGCTTCGACTTTCTGGTACACAATGCTGTCAGCAATGTTGCTCAATCGGAGCGTGAAATTGCTGGCCTCATGCAATCCTTATTTGAGGACCAACGCGACTGCGTGCTGCTCCAAATGACGCCGCAGCGTGGCTACCATCTCATGTTTCTATTGAACCTTTTAGCCACTGAGGTTAAAAATAAGTTGCAAGAGCGAAACTTGTATCTGGAACGCGGTCTGCTTAACTATAGGCAAGTTTTTGAGGATCAGCAGTCGGCTAACTCAAACCGCTTGGATGCACAATTCAGCTTCAGTCGTATTGATGAACTATTAATCTGGCTGCTCAATGAGTATCGCATGCGTGCATCCTTAGCCAAGAGTCATGAAGTGTTTGATGTGGTCTACTTTGTTGCACATCAGGATGCTGATTTGCGCTTTCATATAAAGCTATCTATTGCATTTGTGGCCATCTGTGAGCTGAGCTTGGGCAGTCTTTGTGCACTGCGCAACTACTTCAGCGATGATGTTATCACTGCTTCCTTGGCCTGCACTAACTTGACAGCTTATCTGCGTAAAGCCGTAGAGAATGAGCAGCGGAAACCCGCACTAATGCTGCTGCTTTGCCATGTGCTGGTCACTGGCACAAGCATAGATGCATCCAACGTGCAGCTGTTGGGCCTGGCACACCTGGCTTGGCAGCAGCGCAAACTAAGCTGCAAGCACAGTAAAGAGGTAAGTCGTCGAATTACGTTTAAAGCATGCAAACCGTATCATAGGTTTTTCATACTACATATATAGCCTAGACCACTACAAGAGAGCAACCGCATATCAAACAATTATATTAATGTACCAAACACTCTAGAGGATTTAAAACAACTTGAGAAATATCAACAGGAAATCAATGAAAAATTTAACAATGCTCGCGAATGTCTAGTGCAATACGCACAGCAAGCACAGCAACTTAAGCTATGCCGCCAGCTCTTCGATGAGAATCTCTATAGCTTTGAAGAATTACTTAAACAAATTGCAGGCTCTGAAGCTGGACTTATGCTGCGTAGCTCCCAGAATGCCATGCAGCAGATGAGCAATATAATGAATAACTTTTAATCAATGTGTTTATTTGTAATGTACTCTCTTTTGTTTTTTTTTTTGAAAGTTTTTTGTGTTACATTTTCGAATTGTGTGTTAATTTTATGTAAAAATTTATTGTATTTCCAAATCTAAACTTTTCATAACAGTTGAAACACCAAAGCTTCTAAAAACTCCAAGTTAACATGAGCCAGAAAGTGCATCGTGTTCTGGTATTGCTCACCGACTCTGGCCGCAAAGTGTCCCACTTGATCGATAATGCCAGCATTGTAAATGAACGCGAGCTGCTAATGCGTATGAACAGCTCTTCCAAATCCTCATTTTCGCTATCAGCGCGAGAATTCAGGGTATTTGAGTTCGACACCGTAGGCTATGAACTTGAAGCGCAGGTTCGGGGTGAGATCAATCAGCTGATAGATCAATTATTTCGCTTGAGGATCCACAGCAGCCTGGTGCGTTTTGCTCCGTCCAAATTGTACAAACCCAGCTTTTTATCGCATCTTTTGGTAATCGAGGTTGATAAAATGATGTCGGCGCTCCGCTGTCGTCTCAAAAGCATTAAACTGGAGTACTATGATGTGCGTAAATTTGACATGGCCAACATGTTGCAGCATCAAAGTTTGGGTTCACGTCACAGACAAGTACTTGGCGATGCCTTCACCCTGCATTCCACACGCGAACTCTTCCAATGGCTGATTACGGACTACAAGTTGCTACGTAATCACACCATTGGGGACGAGTTCATTAATGTAGAGTTTGTGTACCATGATTCCACTTTTAGGGAGTATCAGGTGCAGCTTGCAGTTTACCAGGTTTTTGACTGTGCCAAACGTACGGATGTACTGGGGTTTTTTAGTTCGCTGTCAACGGGCAAGTACAGCAATACATCGCTACTGACCAACTTGATGAAGGACTCGTTTGATTTCAAAAAACCAACGCCCACGCTACTAATGTTTGATGTGCCCACTACGCCGGATCAGTTAATGTGTATGTCAAAAATGCTACAACTGGCAAATACGGCGTATATCAATGTAGATGCCATAAACATTAAGGCTAATCAGTGGGTGAGTGAATAGACCGGGTAAACAAGTTGAACAGCAAGTTTTTAATCAATAATTGAAAATTATTAATCTTACTACTATCACAGATGGTAGAAAACTACAAGTTGCAGAAAAAGAATGTGCATACTGAAAAATCAAAATCATCCGGACACTCTTTCAAAGCGAGTCTTTTAAAAAGCTCCCTTCCGTCGATAGGGACGTCTAGACCTGACAAAAACAATCTTACCTATTGGTATAGATGCATAAAAGCAGCCTTTGATAATGTAATTGCGAGCATGGTAAACTTCTATTGCGCCAGAAGACAAAGCAAGCTGCACCAAATGTGTCATCAGCTGCGCTCTTTGGAGGATTATGAAGCTGAATACAATGAAAGCATGGGTGAACCAGCGGTCCCTAATAAGGGACAGGAACTGACAACACGTCGAAAGTATATCCATCATTTGGCGGACTTTCGTGAACTGTTTGAAGAAGTACAGCAGACTGATCATGCATCCACACTAACAGCTTATATCAGAGCAAAGGGCAATGAGCTTAGCATAGCAGAACAGACTGTCAAGCAGCAGGAGATGAGCAAGTTGCGTTTTGGCTTAATGAACTATATAAAAAATATGGATGGTAGTAAATAAGTTGCTTTATGCTTTGAGCAATGCTGCATAGTCTGCAGTTGAAAAATTGTTTTGCATTTAACTGCTGTCTTTGCAGCAAAGTCCAAAGTTTGCCAAAATGTCAAAGAAAAAAACTTATAAAAAGTTGATTTTTGAAAATATTTCTTTAATATCGTTTAAATACTTTTTGTAACATAAAAAAAAGTATACTGCTTTTAAATATGAGCCCAGTAAAGAGAACTACGCACTCACTTTTTCCTTTTTTTTTTTTTGCGAAATAATGTGTAAGTCAATTATTTGTTTTCCATACAATACATATGAGTAAAGATAGGTATACATTTATATAAATACATTTAATATTATTGTCAACGTCAATATATGTGTACCCATAGTTAAATAGTCAAACAGCACGCCCAGCTGCAGCTTCAGGCTAATAATTATACATATATTGTTTATACAGTATTGTTTCAACAGTTAAATTCAATTTTGAATACATATTTCATAATAATTTTAACGCTATATGTCAGACATAAAACATGCAAAGCAACATTTAAATTAATGCGTAAATTATTTTTCATACTTTTAACTATGCAACAATTGGACTTTATATGAACTACATAAAATACTTTGAAAATGTTTTAAACTTTTGCGTTATAATCGCCTTGGATATGTGCTGTATGCGTTGGTCTATATACTAGGCCAAAAAGGTAGTTTCATATTTTCGTTTACTCAGGTTGCTGGCAGTTTGCATATACACATATATATTTATAATGTAAGAGTAGTTTAATAAACTGAACTTAAAACAAGACTTATAAGCCAAAACATATAGCCCACTTAGGCTATAAGAACTTAGCAGTATATATAAATACATAAGTGTAAATGATTTGCATGTTTGATGTCTATTTTTGTCAATGTGTTGTGTTTTGAGTATATTTCAAAGTGTCACAATAGCTGACTAATGATGATATATATATATATATAATGTATAAGCTTAAAAGCCCTGTCTTGTAAATAAGATGATAATATTTAACATGTACTGTCAAATGTAAAGTAGCTTGAAGTTATGGTTAATCTAATTTAAAGTAACACAAAGTTTTGTAACACACCTCGTTTAGAGTTAGTGCTTGATGTTTCTCTGTAATGGTGTTGTGAGTTTTGAAAGCCGTAATCTACTTCTCTTAACATTTTTCAAAACTCACCACACACACCGACATAAGTTGACCCTGTATATTGAGTTGATGAGTTTCGATTCAAAAATTTCGATTCGAAAACTCATCATCCTCAGCAGTTGTAGAAGTTGGCTCAGTAAACTTTTTGCTGTTTTTGTTAAAAAACCTTGTGCTAGCTAAATTTTTAAAACTACAACACTGTGTCGTGTATAAACTTAAAACATATATAAAAATATAGCTATATATATAGTATTTTATATTGCTAGATTGATGCGCTTTGAATTTGTGTTTTCAAAGTGCAACAGTCCGTGGAATTTGTGTAGACATATGTATGTGTTTGAATGTTTTTCTTTATCAACACAAAAGCGTTTAGTTTATAACACAAAAAAGTTGTAAATGCTTTCGTTTAATACACTTAAACTTTTTACTTTCGTTTAGACATATCTAATGGAGGTTCAGCAGAAGAACATGCGCTAATTTTACACCTGAGCTGGTTTAGTTTGCTTGCCGAGTACCATGAGCATTTTCTGTAGGAAGTGTGTGAGGCTTACTGTGGAATAAAGAACAGGTGAATCAATTAATTAAGATTTAAAAACATTATAGGGCTATTTAGTTAAGTTACTAAAGTACTTAGTGAGCAAAAGAAGGTGTAAGTGCCAATTTTTTGAGCTAAGCCCAATGATTAGTAGTGTTGTAGAGAGATATAGAGAGAGAGAGCTAGGCAGGCATAAATTTCGTTAGTCAACAGCTAAATTATAAACTAAATCAAACTTATAACAAGTGAAAGAAAAGAAAAACTTAAAAACCTTTGACGCCGCTTTGGGACGCACAACCATCATCAGTTTTTGTAGTTGCTGTGTGAGTCCGCCTAGTGATGTTGCAACATGGTATGGCACAGCAATGCGTGTGTGTGGCACAGCAGTAAAATCATATGAAATAATTGCAAAAATAGCATTTGAGGTGGATACTTTGGTCATAAAGAAAGCAGCACAAGTGATCAAGCGGTTGTTAGCATTAATTGTCCTAGAGTCGCAACTTACCCATTAATTTTTGGAACCAAATTGGCTTGTTCTTCCAGGCAATGAATACTAAATAAACAGGTATGCTGGAGAGTATCATAAGCACGCCATAACCCGTCTCAACGGGACTGGCATACATGGGCACAACGGTGACAAAAATTGTAGCAAGAAGATATACAATGGGGAAGACAAGCGGCACGCGTATGGGACGTGGCAAGTTGGGTTGAGCCCAACGTAGCCAGGGCAGGCACAGCACAGCAACGCCAATAGAAAGCTGTAATAAAATATGAGTTATCTATGAGTGGTACAGCTCAGCTAAAAGCTCTTGAACTTACCCAGGTGGCAAAGCCCACGTAGTTTATAAGCGCAAAGATATCGGATACGGTCAAATACAACATGGACAGCAGAGCCATGGCCAGCACAGCGGGCGTGGGCGTAAAGCGTTGAATTTGTATCATGGTAAGAATTTCTGGCATCTGACCCTCATTGGCACCCGCATAGAATAGACGTGAGGAGGTCAACAGTATGCCATTCACCGCTCCAAAGGTGGACAAAGCAACAAAGACTATGAGAGAAAAAAACAAAAGGTTGAATTCAACATCAAATCTAAACATTTTAGTGCAGCTGTGGAAAGTTTTTCTTTAAGTGTAATTTCTGCTCTGGTATGAATTTTTAAATAGAGATTAGCGATAATTGTATATAAGCGAATTTTTATATTTATTTTGTCGTTTGTCATTCGAATTTTCAAAAATTGACATGTTCTTTTTTTCGTATTTTTTGCACAAAACTTGTCAATAACCCAAGCTCTTCTAAACAAATTCTTATTGAAATTTAAAAATAAAACTAAATCTTGGGTTGATTTTGTTCATACAATGTTTCGAAGCAATCCCACAGAGCTATTTTGTGGTAAATCATTTAAATAATCCCGAGTCCAAACTAAAACGGTTCAATAGTCCGAAATTACCGAACCTAACAAAACTTTTGGGTTTAAGCAGAAGCTACACATTTGAGCAATATAACCAACTTTTACAAATGGCTTAAATATATCAAGTCGTTAGTTTCTCTTTCTAAACCAACACTATTGAATTTCTGTGAAGCGATGCGAACAAGAGCTCTTTGACACATGATTTAACAAGCGCTTCAATTGTCCAGTATTATAACTTTGTTAAAGTTATCCAAAACTCTAGAGTAGTTCTTGTAAATCTGTATATAAATATGCTATCAGTGTGAAATCAGTGTGGTACCGATTACTTCGCAATAACGCAACTCTTTCAGGTAAGATGTATACCATTCGAAAGATGAAATGCTTGCGGGTTGCAGAATATAAGTTTCACCTGGATACGTTGAGTTTTAGTCAGATAAAAATTGATTTGAAGTAAAACAACAACAACAAAACACATTGTACACACAAACGTTGTTATTTGGTGTTTTTTTCTCTCTTCTTCGTAATCAGCTCGACGACAAGGCGAAGACTAGTCATAATAAAACGGCTACAATGACAACTTACGAACCTAATTTAGAGCCCATACTGTTTCCTTCACCTTCTTACCATACCGAATCTATCTTATTCGATTATTAAATTAATCTTTTGTATCTTATCCCATCATGTTATTTATATTCCATTTGTTACTCTCCCCAATCTTATCCCAGCCTGTACCTAGAGTGAACACACATATAGCTCGTCTGTTCCGATTTTCGCATGCGGAAATATGTTATCGATGCGTTACCAAACATTTTTTCGGGCCTGAAAACTGAAACGGAGCTTGCAACTAATCCATTTAATGGGTTTTTATCAAACTGCAGCGATTATCTAGTAGTTGTGTTTCTTATCCACCTACCTGGAATAGTCCAGGCAAACATGCCAAAGGCGCGTTCCGCATAGGTCACTGCCACAGCAGAGGAACCCAGTACTTCATCAGGCGACAAAATCGTATAAAAGGACACATTTGTCATGAAATATACAATGGTTACCAGCGTGCAAGAGATGGCAATGGCACGTGGCAGATTCTTAACAGGATCCTTCAGCTCTTCAATGATAAAGTTCAAGTAATTCCTGTGATGCAAAGCCAATTAAGTAAATAACACAATGAAATAAGCCGCTTATCACTCACCAGCCATTGTAGGCAAACAATCCCGAGTAAAAGGACAGTGCTAGAGATGTCACACGCGTATCCGTATTCTCAAATGTGAAATACTGTACATTGCCCATATAAAGCTGATACATGCCCGTCGCAATAATGATAAACAGGGCCAGCAACTAGCATATAAATAAATAGAGCAAATTGGCTTAAAAATAATGGCAAATCAGCAGAGAAGCAACTTGTAGGCTTACTTTGGCATATGTAAAGATATCCTGCACAGCGGTAGCCCATTTGACATCCCAACAATTGATTAAAGTCAGCACCACTGTAAAGAAGAGTAATGGAAATTTATGTAGTAAGCAAATTAAACGGCACAAAGTTGCGACAAGAAGCGGCTTTCGCCGGCATGGTCTCATCTCAAATACTGGATGATGTAATACTATGAGAATTTACACAATGCCAGGGTGCAAGATTTCCCCATTGATTTGTTGCCAGCTGGCTCACGCGCTTTGTGGCACTGATAAGACATGCGGCAAACTTTTATTGACAACTATTAACATATTGATGCTTTAATCTATAGGTCAAGTACACGCACGGAAAACAACACTTGCGAGTGCATTGATACGAGTTCCAAATTAATATACTCACATATACAGCACACAGCCAACAGACGTGCAGCATCCTCTGGTGGAGCACATTCCGGAAAGAAGGGCTTCATTACGTATGTACTGAATGTTAGCGCTACAATGGCCTGAGAACAGGGACGCACAATCATGCACTCAATCCATAGACGTATGAAAGCCATAAATGGACCAAATGTTTCCATTATGTAGGCGTAATCCGCACCAGACTTGGTAATCATGGTACCCAGCTCGGCATAGCAGTAGGCGCCAACCTGGTGAATAAGACAAAGAGGCAATTAAAACAAGAATTGAAATTGAGTATTCTTCACTCTGCTTGCTTCTTAAATCTGCACATTTTTGACACACTTTGACGCAGACCCATCAAGAATTTACACTATTAATGTGGAAAACCTCTCAAATATAACAGTATCAATATTTAAGACTTTTACTTAATATTTAGTACCATATGGGTTTCAGCTTATACTTGCAATGAAAGAATTTTAATTAAAGATACACTAACGACTTTTCCTAGAATGCGTTTTGTCTTAGAACTACCCATGAAGCAGTTAAATGTGGAGGCATATTCATAGTATTCATTCATATTTCTAATGGAACTTCATCGAGAAAGAAGTCATTGTAGATGTTTAGAAAACATTCTACTGCTCACTCTCAAATCTAAGTTTTGGTTAGTACCTATAATATAATTCCAATTGAAGCTTCACTTTTATATGTCTTTTGTTGTACAAAAGCATTGAAAATTCCAATTCTAACGAACTTTGCTTCTACTGCTAACTAAAGATAACTTTAAAAATGCCCTCTAAACAGACCATTAAAGTAATTTAATTACAATTGAGTCAAGAGGCTGGCAGCACCATCTATCCATTATATGCCAAGCACAACGTGCCGTATACGTAATTATATTGAAGAACAGTTAAAGCGTCTGCCTTTGACATGTATCATGATTCAACTATGTTTGTGGACTTCATGATTGTGTGGGCTGTTCGATTTTGTGGGTGTGTCGTTGAGGCTTTCTGTAACTGCAGGAATTCCAATAATTTCATTAAAACCGAGCAGGGTGTAAAATGTGTGCAATGAATTTCAAATTGAACAGCACACTAACTTTGAGTCCTTGTCCTTTGTTATCTATGTCTGAGCCGACATTCCTATCCTACGCATAAGCAGTTTTTCTAGTCATCTGCTCAGTTTCAGTGGTTCACAATAAACAACCACCTGCTGCGCCACATTTACATATAAAGCTGTTAAACTGCAGCTTATTCATATTAATGAACTCTGCTCCACTAATCAAATTATGCATATGAAGCAGCCCCACGAGCTGTATGCTGCACTTTCCCACTTCCCTTAGTTATGCGACTTACCATAGAGAAGAGTCCGGAAATCACCCAAACAATAAGCGCCAGGTTGACACTGCCAGTGTACATAAGCACGCCCGTTGGAGATACGAAAATACCTGAGCCAATGATGGAGCCCACAATGACTGTCACACCATTAAGCAGGCTCATTTTGGCTTTAAGCGTTACCTCGCCCTCTCCGCCGCCATCATTGCCGCCGCCATTGCTGGTCACTTTGGCCGCCGCGTCGCCATTGCCATTTACAATGGAACTCTTGCGGGAGGAGTTCTTGCGATTAAGCGATTCCGTTTCCATTTTATGCCGCTATTTACAAAAGATTTGCTGTAATGCCTGTGAATTAATACAAATTAGTCAATCAACAAGGCGTATACGTGATTTTTCGTATGCGTAAATGTTATATTTGTATTTGTTTACAAACAAATGTGGCTCATTAAATTGTTTTGTTTGCTTTTCTATTCTTTGCGCTTTTTCAAGTTTATATATACACATTTTAATGTTCTCGTTACTTTAAACATTTCGCTCCAGAAACATTAATGTGTGTATTGCTGCTTTCGTTAATCAGTGACTTTGATAAATTGCACTGCTCATTTACTGGCTCTGTTAGCTTAAACTTATGCACTGTTAACACACTGTTAACTCACTGTTAACAGAGCGTATGCTGTTAATTCATAGGGCAATGTTTGCTCATGCTTTTATCAGCAGCATCTTATCAGTGAAACGACCCAATTAAGGTTTCAGTAAGGTCACACACTTAATTCATTATGCATTTGTTTGTGTACACACAGATTTATTTACTAAATAAAAAGCTGCTTGCCGATCAAGTAGTATTGTGTAAAACTATTTATATAAGATATGTCAACGTAGTATTTCTTGAATTATGAGACAGCGACAAAAGAACTCCACATCAGCCTGTCATGCTGCAGTTGCATCATAGACCTTCGTGCAGATCTGAACCAGAACAGGAATTACCCAAAAGTGGAAATATTTAGGCAACTACAAAAGCCGGTTGCAGGAATAAGACTAAACTCAAAGCTGTTTGGAAAACTCCACTAACAGACTCGAGCTATGCTCCACTCATAACTTAACTTAAATAAGTTCAAGCAAATCTCGCAATTTGGCAAGAACTTTGATTGGATTCTAACTTGTCGGCTTACTGCAGACTGCAGGCTAAGAGAATTCTGTCGATTTTATGCATTCGAGGAGGAATCCTCATATCATGTACTAGTTGACGAGACGAAGGACATTTCGTTATGCGGGTATAGAAACTCGATGCCCGATGGAATCCAGCTCAGACAAAGTTCATCCGACCGAAAGGACTGACAGCCTAAAACTGAAGCCAAAGATCTTGACGACGTTTGGATCCAACTTTTTGTTTGTTTGCATTTTCGAAAGTGCCCCCCTTTTCATATTAATCATGTTTCACATATATTGCTTTCCTGACACAAGAGGTTATCGTCCAACTCAGTCAACTTCCGAGTCTCTTGATTTAGAGACTTTTTGGAAACTTAGACAAACTCAAGATTCTGGGAATTCTTTGCAGAATTCGTTACACTTTTAGTATGTCAATCTTAAGTTTGAATAACTTCGAGGTTTTTGTGAACATTCGTTTTGCTGAAAGCTTCACTGTTCTCCGAAAAACCGGTTTTTAGACGCTTTGCGGTTTATGGCTATATATAAATGCGCTGAGCAAAAATTCAGTGTGGTACCGATTACCTCGCAGTAACGCAACAATTTCAGATGAAACCTATACCATTCGAAAGATAAAATGCTTGCGGTTTGCAGAATATAAGTTTCACGTTGCGTTTTACTCAAAGAAAAGTAAAAAAAAGTGATTTGAAGTAAGAAATGTAATGTATACGTTAGATAATAAACAACAACAAAATACATTGTACACAAAAACATTATTATTTCGAGTTTTCTGTTGTCCTCTTAATAAGCTGTTATGAGAGCGTGTATTAAGTCTTCGAATGTCGACGATAAGGCGAATATTCAATTCTTTTCTCCTACTCGAAATCAGCTGTTATTAGAGCGTGTATTAAGTTTTGGTTAAGTTGTAGGTCTTGGGATGAGTAATGTTACTAAAGAAAATTTTTAAAATTCTTATTTTGGTGGAGGAAAAACTAAAAAAAATATACAAAATCTCAGTCTTCTACTATTTGAGCCCCAACTGTTCACAGAGTCAGGCAACGCTTACTTATAGGAACCAGAAGGGGAACGGGAAGAGAAGTGGGAATAGAAATATTATCTTCCATCCAGATGGTGGCAAGGGGGTGGTAAGCGTAACTTAAAATAGGCGGAATGAAAAGCAAATCGGTTTGTTTCATCTTTCACCATGTCGAATGATATTAACAAAAGAAAAGAAAAAGTGATGAAGAAAAGAAAGAGGAAGGGAAACTGGAATGGAATATGCTCTATCCCATATGGGCATGGGGCTTGACGAGCCCACTAATATTATATTAGTGTGTAAATCGCAAGTATCCGATATCTTTTTTTGTTTCCGATTTAAAAGAAAATTATAATATTGTCAAATCTACAGGGTTAACAATAAAGCGCAAATATTTTTGCCACAAAAGTTGGTTTACTCTTAAACAAGATTTACATGCTTAACGTTTAATATGGAGAACGCGAATGGTCCGGATTGCGATAAATAACGGTTTATACCGGGTACCCCGAACTATCAATATTCTGGCAGCCAAAGCCCCGATTTTATGTTTATTCCTCAATTAAAATCGTATGGAAATAAAACCGTGTTGAAACCTCTGCATGTTAATAATGGAAGCCAACTTTGACCATGACTGCTCTCAAGATTGCAAAAATCATGCTGTTACCCAGCGACATACAAAAAACGAGCTTGAAAATTCAAATGTACGTTTGGTTCTCGTGAACGCTTTTTTTTAGACACATTTCCATTACAGCACACACACACTCACACATATCAGTGAAAGGCACTTAAAGGTCATTGGCCAAAATTAAGAAAGACAGCGGAAAAAAAGTTACCCAATTCAGAAACCTTTTACTTTGCCTTCTGGCTGACCAGCTCCATTAAGAAGTTTTAAACTGTCAGATTTAATATTTGTAACAAAAGCAAAACTCGAGTAGAATATTTCGCTGCTACATAAGTACTTACATATATATTGTATATCATATTGTATAAATACGAGTTTATATAGACATTTATGTAATATATTTACGGACATGATTTTATTATCAATTTTACGTCGTTGTTGTTTTCATTTTAGACACTCGCACACACACACACACACATACACACACACACACATAAGGAAGTAAATTTGCTATCGAGAAAGTTCAGCAAGTTCATTAAACATTGTACGCAAAAGTATGGAAATATTCAATTTACTTAATTTAAATGAAATTTTGTAAAATTTCCTACGCATTGTTGAACGAAATTAATAATTCGATCAATCGAGATCTCACCCATGCCTAGAACTAAACATATTCTTATTAAATAACAAAATATTTGAATTCAAGGGCAATGAAAGCAAAACATTTCACACTCCGGAGACCAATTAGTTTAGATCGTATTGTTTACTTTCGCTTATGTAGCATCTACTATGAGAATAGGTGTGTGGCAGCAGGTATTTCCTTCTAAAAAACACGCTGCTGGGCACACTTTTTGCATAGTATTAGCATAATATTAAAGTGGCATACAATAAAAACAACAAATGAATGAAGCAATAAAACCGCTGGTAGAGGTACGTAAGGTGAATAAACCAATGAGCTACCTGTACGGCAAGTGTCTTTTGGCAGACCCCCTAAACAGGGGCGCAGATGGCTTTATTTCAATGGGGTTAAGGCCGGCAATAGGAATGCAATAACAGACAATAGCGAGAATGCAGTGCTTGCATATAAGCAATAGTTTCATATAAGCGATAACACTATGCAACCAAAAAAAGCCAATGTCTAAAACTCATACCATTTCCGGTCAATTTTGGGTCGCTGATTTCGAATCCGGAAACCATTTTCGCAACATTTTCGAATTAACGCTTTTTCAAAAAATTCGCGATTTCGAAAGTTGCGAAGTCAGCAAATCTCAAAATTATGTTACAGGGCAATGAACTCAAATTGTGTTTACTTTTCGAATTTATATGAAGTAATACTGGTATTTTTAAACTAAGCGGGGATTTTTTCAATTTTCAGCTTGCGAAAAAGTCAAAAATCACAGTAACATAAAAACGTTTCAAATATAATATTTAGGTTGTTACATTACACTAGGCAACAAAACAATTACCTTAGCTAAAGAACACCTTTTGCCCTAAATTTGTGGTAGCTGTTACCGAATCAGGCAACCGTTTTGGTTGTTCTGGCAAGGTTTTCAACAAGTCGCACATTACTACGGAACCCTAGTTTTTACCAGGGATTAAACCGTAATCGTAGCCGTTATCCAAAACAACCGTTTGAACTTTGTAACCGAAATAATAAACCGATAACCCTTAACCGAAATAATTGTTGCATTGAAACCGATATATTTATACCGGTACGGTTTCGTTTTTTTCCTTTGCAAGCTTACTTATTTTTTCCTATTCCTATTTTATTCCGTCATTCTGTGACGCATTGTCATAAAAGTGAAACACTAGACAACACAATTTGTTTCGGTAAACCGAAAAAAATATCGGCGAATCGAATCCGATAGTATTGAAAAAAGAAAACCGAAATAAAACAGCTTACCATATCTGGAGTACCGGTAGTTTCAGTCCCTGGTTTTAACTTAAATTAAGATTACTTGTTCAATGTCCGTATTTTTTTCGAAAAAAAAAAAATTTCAACACATATTTTTAATACGCTGGTCACTGAAAAACCGAAAAAAATTATGTCAACTCGGTTTCACTCTGAGCCGAATACTTTTTCTCGCTAAGCTTGTGTCCTCGATCTTGTTTGAGCAAAAATTCTGACTGGTCTTGTAGAAACAGCTTAACAGAAACCATTTGGTCACAAAGTTTGTGTTGGTAAAAGAGCGAAAAGAACAAACGGGAAGGCGAAAAGGTCCTTCCTTTGTTATTGTTGTGTGGCGTAGAGAAATAGTTGTGCACGAGACATACGTATGCTATGTATATTCAAATATGTTTGGTTTCATTAATAGTTGTTTCGAACGCACACACAGGTGAACAAGCTCACAAGTCAAAGACCTTTTGCCAGTTTTTTATCTTTCAAATGTTTTTGGTTGAGCATTGCGCTGCAAGCCGAGCTGCATTTGTTTTTACCGTCCCTCTATTCATTGTGTCCTGCAATAAGCGGTTTTTTGCAGTAACGCTGTAAAGGTTGAGGGTTATATGCGAACTCGTAAATTGCGATAGTTCGATAAAAAATAACGGTTGCCAACGAAACAGCGAATACCGGTATATTCTACTTTTATGTTTATTGAAGTCAAATTTTTTGCCTATTTTAGTAATCCAATATGAAAAAATCTTTATATTTTCATTCAATGTTTTCGTTTCATTTCGAATTTAAACATATCGATTAAAGATCTTGCATTAAATTTTTGACTCTTCAAAATATCTTCCTTTTGGTTATATAACAGCAGCGTTTACTCTGTGTATGCTATATGCAATGATTCAGGTGCACGATTTGTGACGTGACATTAGTGGAAGGCGGGTTGCTTAAATGTGAGTATTTGTGACAAGGGGCAACAGGGGCTTAAAATCTTTAAAATTTTGGTGACTTTATTTATGAACAGCCCCCAACGACTTTTTTTTTGTCAGCAAACTTATTATAATTTCGAAATATATATATTGCTTCTATTATTCGGATTTTTAGATTTTTGTTGTGAGACTTATTTAATGGTATTATATTTTCCATAAGCTCATGGGAGATCTTGATAGGTGCACCCTAAATCAGTATCTATCTACGCCACTGCCGCTAACTAATAATTTGTACTAAACCACTTTTAACGAGTTGTTTGTTTTTCATGACTTTAGTTTTTACAATATTGTAGGTAGTGCTAGTAATTGACGGCGTTAAAGCCTTTTTAAAGTTTTTTTTTTTAAATAACTAAGGCATTATTTCCTGGCCTTCAAGCGGTGAAGCCAAGCTTAACGCAGTATGAAAGGCTTTGCATAAACTTAAAGCGGAGTAAATAACTGCTTTTTAGCGCCGTGACCTCAACAGTGCACTTTTGGGGGTTTTTCTCGCTAAGCAGATATAAAAAAAAACCCGCCAAAACTGATATCATGTTATTGCCAAGAATTCGCAATAATTTGTTAGTCATGGAAAAATGCAAGCGTAATTTATAATTCTGTCTGTGAAAGCTAATTACTAATTACTTTTGATGCCATTAGCAGACAGCTAACGGTAATGGGTGATTGCACGTTTGGCTATGAACCGCATACTACCATTAAGTTGGCCCAATTTAGTGTAAATCAAACCATTTTTTGTGCCACTTTTTTTTTTTTTTTGTATGCTTATTATTGATTTATGTATATATGAAAGACTGAACGAAGCGTAAAACTTAAACACAAAAAATCCATTAATTTTGCCATTACAGCAACAAACAATAGACGGGAACGGACAGGCATATATAAACATAGGTTAGGTATTACGGAAAACGTGTATAGCGCGCTATATAGGTGCTAAATGTGTGTAGAAATAGCTTAATAAACTTTAACAGAAATGCCATTAAAAGCTAATTATAAAAATTTGTATAGCTTTTCACAGCAATTGTTTCGAAATTGCTTTTTTTACTACATATTTTTGTTTAGATGTAGCAAAGAGATAAGATATTTAATTCCTGGAATGAAATTTGCAAAATTTCAAAAATCGCGTCAACTCAAATTTTTATTGTTTTTGCGCAGCTTCTTTTGTTTTAAAATTTAATGAACTTAAACTTGTCAACTTTTGACGCGTTTGTATCAAGTTTTTGTTGTTGTTAATTTTCGGAACACGACTTTTGTCTTAGCGACGCACTCACACGTAACCACTTAAACCACAAACGCTTTTCGCGCCACAAAAATCTTATACGTTATGACATAGAAGATACAAACGTACCTACCAAGTAACTAACTAAATGCGAATGCCACTAGAAACGCGCATTAAAAGTTTCCGTTAACGTTTGACGCGGCTGAACAACCGCACGCAGTCAATGCTTTCAGCAGACTGATGAGGATTGCTCGATACTTTTTGCTCGGCGGCATCTTTGCAGCAGAATCACAGCCAGCTTTAACGAGTACGCCTAGGCGTCAATGGCAATCACCTACCTAATGCAAGGCGTACACTGGTTCACACTGTGGTGTCACTGGTAAAAAGTAGAGTTAAAAAACTATCGATTTCGTATTGAAGTATCGATGTTTTTTCACTCGATAGCTAAGCGGCTAAGTTTAGGAGGTAGGAAAAAAAATCAATTTACTATTTTTAGCATTGAATCTTTTCAGATAGAATCGAATCTTTTTCCTGAAACTATTGAAAATATCGATGGTTTTGCAGCTCTAGCTCTAAATTATGTTTTGTTATGACAGTCTTTTAGTAAATGAGTGATCTGTAATAACTTGTGTTTTGAACAGGGACTCAAACCGTAACCGTTATCCAAAACAGCTTTACATTCCCTCATTCTGTGAAGCATTTTTATCTGCGTAGCACTGAGGGGCCATCTGACTTTTTATCGGCAACATTCATAATTTTCGAAGGAGATATTTTCAAAATTTAAAATGCGTGCAACATAGAATTCCTTAAGCTTCTGCGATACACTGCGATTGATGTGTCTATGGGCCGCATCATAATAACTCTCCTAGTGCTTCTGCTGGTGACATAAAAAGTGAAACACAAGACAACACAATTTGTTTCTCGCGCCCACTTCTTTTTGTCAAAGAGCATGAAGGTAATAGAGTGGAATCCTTTCCCGTTTCTCTGAATCGACTTGCTGAAAAGTGACCGTTCCCAAAACAGTACTCTTTCTCAATTTTGGCTACGAGCGAGTCGGTCTAACAGACACAGCAACACAAGCAGCATCACACGTGCAAGGTCTTGGAAATGGTCGCATTTCAAAAAAAAATTTGAACTTCTTTACGGTCCAGGATTCCACTCTATTACTTTCATGCTCTTTGGTTTTTATATAGGAAATGGTATACCCGGTAAACCGAAACAAATATCGGTGAATCGAATCAAAACCGATATTATTGAAAATAATAATCGTAACCGTATCCGAAAAAAGTTTCGGTTTAAATTCCTGGTTCTGAGTACTACTTCACATTGTGACAATGTAAGAAAGGCCAAATATTCTGCTCAACACAGTGTGAAGAATAACGAACATGTTCATATGCTTGTCACAGATGAAAATTGTTCAGTTAAACTAAGCCACAGCTGTCCCACAACCCTGAACAAAAAGTGTGCCAGCTAGTGTCACAATGTGCCTACGACTGTTTGTGTTTGCACTGCAATTGCTCATTTCTGTGCTAATGCGTTGTTTGTTCACACTGACGCTGTTGTACTGCCGCGCAGTGTAAACGCAGCATTGCGCTACATAGCTCGCTGTGCCTCTATATTTAAGCTGGTCGTAAAAGTTTGTTTGATGTGCGCTGCTTCGAACATGTTGGAAGTTGTAAGTTGGCTTGAGAGGCTCGTGGTCAGGGTCTTAGTTTGTCTGAATCGCTTCTAACCGGCAAATTTTTTTTTTTTTTAATTTTTAATTTTCAAAACGGGTTTTTGCCGCAGTTCGTTTTTAGTTTAAGAAATGAGCAGCTCTTTTAAAAAAGAAGCAGAACAAATTGTGTGTTTTTGTTTTCGGCAAAAGTTTTTTTTCAGCTTATTTAATTGTTGTTGCTGTCAGGAGAAAAAAAGCAGCCAAAGCTTCAAAAGAAAGGCACATGCAGTGATAGATACATTTTGAAATTTGTTTGCTTTTTTACCTGGCTTTTATCTAGCTGTCGGGCAGTATTTTTTTTTTTTTTTTTTTAAATACAACTCAATGCCGCATTGTAGATACATAGCAAACTTTAACTAAGTGGTATGTTAGGTGATTAATATACTCTATATAAAATGCATAAATTATAAGTCTGTAGCGTGATTTTGTTATGCATTAAACTTTAATGATTGAGTAGTTATAAATTTATTTATCAATGTGATGAGATTGCTTTTCTGTCTATTTTTATGCAAAGATTTCAAAGTCATTTTGTATTCTGAGAGTCAGGTGGAAAACTTTGCAGAATTTGTTCATATTAGACCCTTAGAAGTGGTATCTCCTTGCTTCTTTTGGAAAGGTTGTTACTCGCTCGCACCTATTTCATAATAAAATAACTGATCTTTAATTTAATGATATAGTTACGTTCCCTTTAAGGCGTTTAAAGCCTTAAACTTTAAGGTAAACCCCTTTAAGGTAACGTCAGTTAAACTTATCGCGACGTTTTTATTGACTTTGCAATAGTAATAAAACTTCCTCGGATCACTCTCTCTCTTCACATGTTCATTTATCATCACAGTTTGCAGACCCTATGCAGAAAATTTCATCAACATCGATGAAAGGTACAGGATCTCTCCGATTATTAAAAACCATTAATACGTTTAATTTCATAAATGCTGTGTTTAAGCTAAAGATTTCAAGTGCTATTTCTAAAAGTTTCGAAATTATCGAAAATGTTTGGACTCGTTCAGTTCTTATACGAATGCTAGGATTAAACTTTATTCTTTTAGTGCAATTTTAAGATAAAGTCTCTCAAAACTTTGCCAGATTAACTAAAACTGTCGGGAATGTCTAGACTACGTAATCCCCATACGAATGCTGGTAGTAAAGTTAAGTCTTTAACAGCTTGTTTGTTAAAATGTTATAAAGTTACAGTGTGTAAGTGGCGGTCCATATATTAAGTCATATGTTGTGATATGTACATTAGGATCTAAAAAGCCTATTTCATGTAAAGAAAACATGATAAGGGCGAAGTGTATCCACATACACAGATCAAATCTGCAATCCGTTTGGGACTAATTGTGCACGGCTACGAGATGCTGTCCTTAAAGTTAAGTAACTAAATTTAACTTAATTTCATGTCATCAGTTTTTTGTGTATGCTATATAGTGTTTATTTTTATATTAACAGACCGGACTTCAAAAATACGATGTTTTTCATACTTGCTGATAGCAATATGGTTAAATTGCATCTATGTAAATACAAATAACACCAAAGTCTAAGAAAAACAAAGCAAAACCTTAAGAAAGATTATGTTGATAAAAATATTCTCCTTTCAATCTTCTAAAACGAGCCGCATACATACAAATTTAGGAGTAAGTTTCAAGTAGTTTTGAAACGAATAGTTTTATATTGGTTATTGAAGAGCATCTAAACTTCGATCATCCAGACTCAAACTTCCGCTTTCGTTTGTTTGCTCGCTTGTTTGTTTGCTTTGTGTACACACGTGTTACATAGAGCAAATACAACCCTGTACATACCTATACATATACGCTATAGCAATCAAAAGAGTGGCAACCCTATTGTTACCATTGTTCTAAACGCGTCAAAGCATGTCCAACTATATTCCTATAATGATTTTCGTATGTCATCACAGCTGGAAGCAAACAAAAGCGGTAAAAGTGTCGCTATCCATAAATCAAGACCTACTGTACTGACACAAAAAACAAAAGTATCTCATAGTTATACATAGCACATGTGTTTATTTATGTAGGCAGCTATTTGTCGCTCTAAACGCTAAGTTATGCAAATTGCTTTATATCTAATGTAGGTTTTTGCATATACTTTCGCTGCCCTCGAGCAAAGCTTTAATTGAATATATCCTCCTCACTTACAATTTACCTAATACAAATGTATCTGACTCGAAGACTCGAGGCAATCAGTGTGCTGAATCCAGTTCTTAAGTTAGATTCAGACAGTCCGCAATTCTTATACAGTTAATGTATTAATACACACTTATTGTTGTCTTGTAAATGTTTATAAATTTTCCCTCTCAATATTATTTCTTGTCTACCTATTATGTACAGTACATTGTTAGGTTCAGACATTTGCCCGGGGGCTGCTCCGAAATTCGTTTGAAATTGCGCGCTTATTTAAGTTTATTGACTCGACAATAAAAGGCAACTTTTGCGGTTCAATTTTGATTTTGATATGTCTCGGTGTTGCTTATAGAGCTTAGAATGATTGCAAAATGTACATCCCACAGTTAGTTAATCTGACATTTATTAGTACTTGTGCGTAATTTAAAACTCAATCAATGCCAATTTATGAGGCGCCCACAACTTGTCATGGAAATAGCCAGTTTTTTCATTATGAATTGCTGAGTCGAGTATCTGATTAAGAGTTTTGCTGTTTAACCGATGGTCATTTTGAAATGTTTATATGTTTAGAATATCTTGTAGATGAGATTGCTTTTATAAGAAGCTTTAAATTAAACGCAGTTTACATTGCACACAGCTAGGTTCTAAGAAGTGTTTGAGTTTTTACGCATGTGACAACTAAGATCTTGCTCTCTTGTGGGCATATTAGAGATACTGACTGACGATATAAATCGTCTGAGAGTCAATATATCTGAGAAGGTGGATTTCTCTTTTGGAATCAGAAGAAGCCAATTGCAAAAGTTTGATTTCTCAAAACTGTAAATCGCTATAACCTCTAAGCTAGACGTCCGAGAGAAAATATAAGAGCATTTTGGAATCTCTGGGTTCAACTCATACAAATATTCGAAAGTAGAATGTTGATTTTTGAAAACTTTAAAGTGGCCATAACTTCTAAACTTGACTTCCTAGAACAAAAACATATGTATTTTGCCACTACTGCATTGAACATTATGAAATGGATGAAAGGAGAAGCCAATCGGAGAAGTTTGATCTCTCAAAACTTTAAATGGCCATAACTTCTATACTATACATCGTAGAGCAAAAATTAATGTATTTTGGAATCACTGAGTTGAACTTAATCAAATCGCCGAGAGGAGGTGTCGATCGAAGAAGGTTGATAATCTACAGTTTTGAAGCTATTTTCTTTCAAAGTCTTGTGCACATCTTCATTCATCAATACGTTTTCTACTGAAAATTATGACATAAATGAAGTTTTCGTAATTGAGCATTAATTAATGCTAAATGCTAAATTTTGGAAGCAACATTTTAAAAAGTTTGCTTTTAATTCTGAAAATTTTTCTATAAAATTGTTTTTGTTAATTCAAATTCCTTCTGTCCCCCTTCCTCTTTTCCCTCCTATTCCTTTTCTTGAGTCATGCATTGGATTTCCTTCGCTGCTGTTGATTTCGGTATGTCGGGATGTATTTGTCGGAAGTCGCCCTACAACACTATCATCACGCCATCCATCAAGTAATGATGTTGACGACATATGAAGTAATTTGAAAACAACTATTAAAACGCATCAGTAATCCGTAATTTATTCTTCTCTCCTGTAAGTGCTAAGCTCGTTATGCAGGAGTTTGTGCAGCACGCATTGCAGCTACACGATTTGCAAGGTCTTAAATACTTTTAAAGCCAGAAGGTCTTCAATTTTCTCGGAGCACTACCCTGTCGAGCGGCTCGAGTACTTCTGTCAATGTTTCCTCTTCTGGACCGTCTCCTAATCAAATTTTAGAGTGAATCGTTTACCTATTCACAGTTGTGAATTGTAAACGCATTAAAGTGCTACCCTACACAAGAGTGTTAACAATCGATTAGCATGCCATACAATATACTTATCGGCTAGCAATTTTCATGCAACTTTCGCTGGAGAAGTATATTAGCATATTGCACGAGATTCATTGAGACTTTTGACACAACTTGTAGAATGCCTAAATGAAAACACATGTAAAAAATCTGTTTTTGCAGCTTTTTTTGACTGTACTATACGACGGTCCTCATTCATCTACTCTTGATTATGACTGTAGCCGGTAACTCATTTTTCTTATTTTTTTATATCTGAAAACGTTAATATTTTATGGTTTAGGTATTAAGAAGACTAGGCTTTGGTCCCCGTGTGTTTGGGACCCACTACGCCAGTTAAGAAGAAGAAGACTTTAGTCAAGCAAATGGTTGTCATCCTTTCAAAACTTATATTAATGTTTTATTTTCGATATTGTCCCACGTTTTCAAATGCATATTTTATGCTTAACAAAGTTGCACAATTTATGTGAAATTCGAATTATAATTTTGGTACATTTTATCATACATCTGTTAGCAATAATAAATTAATTGCACATTTTGCATTTTGTGAAATACAAAAGCGAATACATACTTAGGTTTGGCATTTGTCAAATGTCATAAATTGAACTTTCAGAGAGAGGCACATTCAAGGTTAGGTTACATTGTTTGAACCTGCTTCCAAAAGTGCTTTGAACTTTATGGCATTTGAATGCAGGGTATTAAGTTCTCTGGAGATTACTTGCATGCATAAATTGTGAGCTTATATTGATACCTTTGCAAAGTATTCGAAGTTATTACCTCTAACACAGTCTTATGGTTTGAGTTACTATTCAACCCACTTAGTTTACTATCTACGACTCACGCGATCTTAGAAAAGGTGACAAAATTGCTAATGTCTATTGCATCAGACATGCGAAAGCTTTGTTAATACTTATATATTGTTGGCAAGAATTCTTGTTAAATGCTTTAACTAACTGTAATTACTTGTATTATATGCAGAGTTAGTCACACGTTGGCGCCAAAGCGTCTGATTTTCACTACTTCTCCAAATCCAGAATCGAATACAAATATTTGTGGCGCGTGTCAAATATTGTGTGGGTGTGTTTCGTGTGTATACTTGTGTGCTTACTTCCATCTGTGACGTCACTTTTGAAAAGCACAGATTTAGGCATAAAAGTTTCTGTGACGTAGATACACAGGCCTCTATATATATGCGTGTGTATTACACATGTTGCCCACTTGGAAATTTCAGCACAAAAAGCGAACGTGCATTACCATCAAATCTTATCTTTGTTTGTAATTCAGTCCGGGATTGTTTCTATTACTATTTCGAATTTGGAAATAACTCGTATTTACCAGATAAGTCTGCTAAAACCACGATTTGTGAGAATTCGCGAATTAACTTGTCGTTAATAACTGTGTAGGAATTTCCCATAAAAAATCCGTCCAAACTTTTTTAAAAGCAATGGGAAATTAAATGTTAAAACGGAAATAGTAAAAAAAAAACTAAAACTTCATTTTCAGTTCTCTCTTAATTTTTGTTGCCAAAACAATGACAAAAAGAAGAACTAACTTGGGAAACTTACATTCTTGACGACAAAAACTGGTAAAATGCCGGGTTCTTAAACGTTTTTTTTCTAAACCATTTTCTTGGAGTATAATTTCGTTATGTTGTTAAAGTGTTGTTATTTGGGGTACAGCTGTCATATATAAGTTAGGCTTCTAAATAAAACATTCTTAAGTTGATGATTTTTTTTCAATATACAATGTTCCCAAGCAATTCCTTCTCAGTAGAAGCAGGTCTGACAACAGTGGTTACTATCTCTAGGACTTTAATAAATCAACTGTACTGTACTGTACATTGCACTGTATTTTGCGATTTCAACGATCGAATTTATAATATAATACCATATTGTCAATTTTATTAAACTGCTTTTGGCACACCTTGGAGCTAAAACCGTCTCGTATGCCTTGAGGGTAGCATACAAATGAACTTGAAATGTCACTTGCTAGCGCACTCTAGATGATAGTATAAGAATACAAGGTAAGCTAAAACGGTCGACGTCGTATCTTCAATTTTTTTGAGAGGCTCTCAAGAGAGCGAGAGTGAGAGGCGCAAATCAAAACACAATATCAAATAATACCTGCAATGCGCAGGTTCGTTATTCGTTTTTTCCCTGAATGCGTTCAAATTGAGAGAGCGATACTGATTCACATTTTGTAGTGCCGTAGTAGTTTCTAATATAAATTCTTTCAATAATCATGTTTTTATGTGTCACAGATGTCACGTCACGTCATGTTACGGAAAAGATGTTCGATTTTTATCCCATATCTTTTTTATAAAAAAGGATCAGTTCAATTCCAAATCGGGTTCGCGCACTGTTCACACAATAAGTAACACACTATTTCACCATAAAAAAGCAATTACTTTTAAGATAAATGTTCCGAAAGTTCCAACTGGGATGCATTGGCTATGAGCATGTGTGTATGTGAGCAGCGTCTGTGCCTTTGCAGACTTGTAAAGGACAAATGCGAATATTGTTGGCTTCCTGTTGTTTTTTTCTTGCCTACATTTTTGAGCTATTTGGCTTGGAAAATTACTTATATAAATGTAATTAGTCAAAGAACGGTTTAAACTTACGCCAATTATGAGAACAGCAATTGAAGTAACACTTTTTTTTGCGTTGCACTTTAAATGAGTCAAAATCAAGGTCTAAGCATTTTCTTTCACACAAACACCTTACAATTGAGCTGAATTTCTGTGAAATTTTATTTTACAATTATTTGAAGTTATTTTTCATGAAATTTAATACTTTAAAGCTATGTCCCTTGGCGACTTAAGTTTTTCGTGCTGTTGCAATGGGTTCAAAATACTCTGGCCTTATCGTTGCCACGGTTCACGTTGTACTGAAAGTCAAAGCACGTTGCAGCATCCACCAGAGCTGCTATTATCTACGTCTGTCTCTGATAAGAAGGAGAGCAAAGGGCTCTCAGAAATGTTTGCAGACCAAAAGCAAAGCTGTTGCTGTATGGTTAGGAATATGCTTACGCATGGCTTTAGAGAATCACGTTGTTTTTTGCCTTTTTTTTGTGTTTCGAAACTTCTTTGGTACTTAAAGACTACCTTTGCCGCTGTCTGACCTTAGGCTTATATCAAGGGCTGTACAAGATCTTGGCAGCATTTAACGCTAAGCATCTTTGCTCCCGGGGCTGCCATACTAGTTGTTTTTGTTGTTGTTCCATGCTTTTGTTTGTGCAGGAAGCGTTAAAGGCGTCACATAAATTTTGGCATGCCACAATGTGCTTTGCATTGCAGCCGCGCTCTGCCGCGTTTCTGTTTAAGGGTTTGTTTCATTGTTGTACACAAGGTCAGCGGTGTCCTTGTGCGCATGTCCCGAGGTAAGCTTTTTCAAGCGATTGCCAATAACTTTGAGTTTGTTGGGTTTTGAATTGTGTGAAACAAGTTGGACGTTATTTTTGGAAAATCTTGATAAGTTATGTTTATAAAAAGCGATTACATATTTGCATATAATTTATCATTAAGAAAACTTTTTTGTTTCTACTTATTTAATCATTAAGTAGTCTACTATGAGAACAAACCAAATTTATCGATTACTAACAGTACAGGCGCGTCGGCTAATCGTTAATAAACGCGTTTATTGCTTGAAAGTCTCAGAGGGCCGGATTTTTCTTTTCATTTTCATTCTTTTAATTTCAAACTCGAACTCTTATACTCTTGAATTATAAAAAAAAAGTTTTATTTTATTTTTTATTTATTTTTTTTTAAATACTAGGGGGCTACACCCCCTGCTCGCTCAGCTCTCCAACCCCCGTGCCCCTCTCGAAGCATTACTCTTCCCGTTTTCCTTCCTCTTCTTCTTGCTTCTCATCTTCTTGATGTTCCTCATCCTCAAGAGCTAAAAGATGTAACAACTCTTTTCACGTTTCACTCCACCCCTTCTCGCTGCGCTCACACCCTCCTTGCCCCTTTGTAGGTAGATCAAATTCATCTTTCCATTCCTCTTCCGGTTCCCCTTCGCTTTTCTATTAGTAGTTGTTGCAAGCTTTGCGATTTTTTTTTATTTTTTGAAAATTTTTGGACAGCTCATAGTTGTGCCAAGTTTCAATTCGATAGCTTTTAGGGTATGGGTATAAACCGCGAAATTTCGTCACGGGGGAACGGGGTGAGATATCGACATGAATCGACAAATCTGCACTTCTTATGGAAATTCCCTAGGCAATAATAAAAGTTTCACTCAAATTTTTCAGCTCATATAGTTGGCGAAAAATGGTGCACAAATTTTTCCTTACTTACTTACTTACTTAACTGGCCATAACAACCCGTTACCGAGTTACGGCCTTATGTAAAGCTCTCCTCCAGGCGTCTCTGCTTTGCGCGAGCCTTTTCCAATTGGTAATACCAAAGGTAGCTAGCGTACTCTCTACCTGGTCCTTCCAACGGAGACATGGTCTGCCCTTTCGTCGCTTCCCTTCGACAACCGTATTGAAGACTCTTCTCGCAGGAGCTTCTTCATGCATACGCTCAAGAAGACCTAGCCAGCGGAGCCACTGGATCTTTTTCCTTAGCCTATTTATATTATAGAATTGTACCTATATAGGTATACCTACCTTCTACCACATATTTATTTTTTTCTTACACTTAGTAATTACAGGTTATTACTACAGGCTTAGATACTACGTAAAAGAAGCGAGGAGAATAGCAGACGGACAAAATAAATGCTTGAGGAGAAAAACTTAGAGTTGGGGGTTTACATTTAATTTATTTTATGGTATCCCTAGCCTTGATAGTCGCCTAGATTTAGCTGACGGAAATGGCTATATCGGATCGCTTATTCGAAGCTGCTAATTAGTACAAATAAATATTTTCATAAGAACATACATACATATATTGACTACTTATCAACTAGGCACAATTATGACACACAGAAGTGTAGGCGTATTCAGAGATTTGCAAGAGTATGGTTGCACCTGGACCCAGACGCATAGTTTTCGCCACAAATTCCTTAAAGAGCGCACGAAAACCTTCGTCATGGTATACCTGGCCCATAGTACGTAGTATGCCCTTGTACTTAGTCGCGCACTGGTTAAGCTGAGTACGCAGTATGCGCGTTTTGGCCACATTGTAGGGTATACTAATTAAGTTAACCAGCGTGGCCGTCCCAAAACCAATAGCTAGCATTCGCAGGAATGTCCAGGTTTGATTTTTAGCAGGCGGCACCGCATTCTTCATGCTGTGATAGAGCCCAAAGTAGAACATGCTAAGTACTCCATTGCGTCCAATTGTAGAAGTAAGGCGCTGGTTTCGAGCATTAAACCAAAAACCTTCGCATTGCATGACATCACTTGCCATTTGATAGGTGATTAACACTTTCTTTTGACAATCTGCGACTTTGACAATCCCCAATGTATTGAGGGTAAGGGCCTTAAGTGTGCCAGCGTTCGGGCCATCTATCGAGTAGGTCAATGGTATGAGCTTTGCAGCGCAAAACCGAAAGATGGGCCTCATCTGTTCGAACACCATACACTTGTTAGCTCGTTTGGGTGTTTCGAAGCGCATGGGTGGTATTAGGCGCGTCCAGGACGGCCTTAGGCCTTCTTGTGCATACATCTTGGTGAAAAAGTCAAAAACTGCATTATAGGGCACTCCAATGTTGTTCATTTTTGGGTTTGCCTGCGTTTGCAGTTGCATTTTGACCAAATCCAGCGGGTACATAATGCAAACCTTCAGAAAACCGTTCAATATTACTTAATAGGGGTGCAGTCTAAGCGATGATATCGTGTTGTACTGATTTTTGTTAGTTATCTGAACTGAAATTAATACCACGAATTTTGTACTGTAACTTGTTTTAATAATAAATTATGCTTAAACTGCAAATTTGTTACAGAATTTGTATACAATTGGAGAAAATGTTCTTTTTTTGATGGCAATTTCAAGGCCTTTTTTGAAACAATAACACTAGTCACACAAAATTCAAACCTTTTTAATATTCAAGAACTCTGATGGGTTTAAACTACTTTCACTCAATATCGCTTCGTAGTCAGTTTTTTGGCCTACAGCGGCATGCCAGCGAGGGTTTCGTTGCTCCCACAACCCAGAGACGAACGGACACTGAATACCATTTCAAACGAAATCGTATTGTTTCTATAAGTAACAAACGGGAGTGGACAACCCTAGAAAAGATGCATCCTATGGAAAAGCACACCATAGTTTGGTACACTGACGGGTCTTTGGCAATCGAAGGCACTCGACTGGGAGTCGCGGGACCGCGGACTCACATGTCATGATCTATGGGTGTATTTCAGGCTGTCTTCGCCATAGGCCCATTCACAGGTATGAACCTAAACAGAAATGGTCGAAATATATTTTAAAAAAATGCACATTCTAGCTGAGTGTGATGCCCTGGCGAGACGAATGTTGACGCTCCTATGTGGTCAGAGGATCTTGCTGACCGAGAACACCCGGTTGGAACCATCCTATATACTTAAGTTTATAACAAGGATAGGGCAGACAAGGAAGCTAAAAGCTAAGTAATTTAAAAGCACTTCGGTAAGTGTAAGAAAACAGAGTGTTAAAAGAGTTATTTAAAATACAATACTCTAAACTTGAATATTCTGGCTAACTGCATACTGTTAGGCTCAAACAAAGCATCTATAAATAAATATTCAAGTTTTAGCGGCAAAAAAAACACCTTTTTCATCCAACTATGTCGATAAACCATTGTCTTACAAACATTTTCAAATATATTCGCTATATTTTTAAAACGCAGCTTTTACAACTTATTGTTAGTTACTGGACTGCTTTGCAGTGTTAATGCAGTGCAACTGCTTTTATGCGCTGCTTTTAAGAACTGCTTGTCGGTATAGCTATACACGTGGCGCCATCTTGTGGCTTTTTTAGACAGCAACAGAAAATTTGTTCGCCAAATTCACGAATTTTGCAACATTTCATTGAATATGTATTGTATTTAAACGCTGTTGCAACTTAAATTCAATTGACTATCATCAAGCCCTGTTGTTGTAGGGTCGGAAAATCCCCTAACTTCACATGTGAAAAACGCAATGTGTGCGCCAACAACTTTGATCCTGTTGCAAACTGTTCATGCGTACAAGCTGCATTGTTGTGCGCTTATATCAAGTTTTCAAGTAATATAAACGAATATATGATATATATGTGAATATATGTAAGAAATACGGTATGAATTTCCTGTGTTCAATGCTGCGAGCCAGCTTTGAAACGTATACGCACTGTTGGACTATATGAAATGTGTGTAGGTGTGTGCGCTTATTAGTTTGTTTTGTAGCTAGGCAAAATCAATCAATGAACAAGTGCAATAACAGAAAAAAAAAGAAGAAAATCAACACCTGCCGCCCACAAATTCTACTGCTCCGGTTTTTTGCACGTATGCAACTCTACTGCTACCTAGTAATATTTTTGTGCTGTGCAAACTCCGTGCAGTTGGTCTGACATTCAGGCGAACGGATGCCACTTCGGCAGGATATGAGTGCCGCACAAAGTCCAGCAACGGCGAGTTTCCCCTTGTTGACCAATGGGCACGACGGTCAGCAAAGCAGCCACGTGCATATTTTCGCCATTTGTGTTTTGTTTCCTCAGCTCATACGTTGTAGTAGTGTACACGGTTGGGCACTTTGATCCTTACGTGACTGCGACAATTGTAGCTGCAAATGTTGACACCTGCGTCATATGCCAGACTCACTTGGCACATTGAATTGTTGTCTCAACGTTGTTGTTCTAGCTGGTCCAGCTGCACCCGTGTGTCTGGGTGTGAGCCTCTTTTCAATCTCACACCGACTGGCAACTGTCACGCTTTTTGTACAAATGCAGCAGCGGCCATTGCATTTAGTTTGCCAACGCTGTTGACATTCAAACACGCGCTTCCAAAATTGGTATCTCGTTGTAACTCTCTACTTTTGCCACACAGACGTCGGCAAACTTTCATGACATGTACTCAAAAAAATATAGAAGCAGGAAATTTACATTTTTTAATGGACTGTAAATGCTTCAATATGTGAGATAGCGGCAAAAAACTTACTTAACTTTGTTATAGGGTCGGTTCTGAAATTCAGAAATTTGGCAATTGCATATGATATATTCCATTTGAAAAAATTGTTTGGAATGACATTTTAAGGTAAAATTCTTTTGAAAGTTTGAGAATACTCAAACAAAAATCAAATTTCTGTGCTAATTTTTGTATTGATTCGTTAAGGGGTATGACGGTAACGGATGTGTAATCGAGGTAACTTTCACGGGTGACAAATGTGCATCTTTTGGTGCAATTTGTGTGTTTCTGTGGATATAGGCTCTATAGAGATACACGGACGGATATACGAACATGGCTAAACTTTAAAGTTGCTTCCTTTAACCGTGATGCCAGAATTTTGTATAAAAAATATTCTAGTTGGATGTCAGCATGAAGATCAAGCGGAGGATCACCATTGCCTATCGTTGCTACTTAGATCTAAGAGACCAGTCTCGCCAGAAGAAACTAACGTTCTATATCTTTCCCGTGTTGCTTTATGACGTTCAAGCATAGTTGATGACGAAGTCAGATGCAGATGCACTTGGAGTGCTTGAGCATATTGTACTCTGTATTATGGTTGGCCCTTTGTGCTTTGCCAACGATTACCGCATTCGATGGAACGGCGAACTCCACGATCTCTACGATGACATTGACATAGTCTAACGAATTAGCATCCAAAAGCTACGGTCAGACAATACAATGATTGGCCTACAAACACACAAAAATCGCGCAAATCGGCTTGCAACATAATAATTTGCGGACCGAAACTCGCCGAAACGAGTCAATTATGTCGGCATGCTAATTATTGGCCAGATGAGATTCAGCCAAACTGAGTTACAGAGAGTCGGAGCGTCAACCTACTTTGAGTGCCAATTAGACGCTGGTACATAAGAAGCAAGTTTAAGGTGCAAAGGCTGGAATAGCAGATAGTAGCGTCACAAAGAGCCTTTGACAACCTTTTTGTTTAAGAATGGCAATAAAGTTACAACCTTCTGAAATTTGTCATGTTTATGTTTGGGGAGGAAATCGAAAAGCGTGAGAAAGAAATTATCATGTTTTGATAGTGTTAATGGAGCAAGCCTCTTCCTTATTTTGACTAGCCATTAGAACGCGTTACGGCCTAAAAATATAACAACAGCGAACAGGTAGGCGAAGCCGCCTACTGGAGGTTTGTGACAGTAGCGAACAGGTGGCGGAGCCCCCTAGTATTGTAAATAATACTTTTTTCATTAAACTTGCTCCATTATCTATTTTAATCTTCATACATATTTCTTATGCCATTGAATTTCGGAACTGTGTCATATATGAATACCAACTATGGCTTGGTGTAGTTTCCTTTGGGCTTGCCTTACCATAGCGCCTTTTCGTTCCGGCAAAGTTTGAATAATTCTTTGGGAATTGCATGATTGCGTATGGGAGAGTGTTTGTATGCGGCCAAAGCGGATTGGCATTGCTCAATTTTTGATGAACGGAGTGCGTAAAAGAGAGCCAAGGAAGTATACGGAGTAAACGGCCAGTGAAACATGTGCTAAGCTACTTACTTACGGCCATATACCAAACAGACAGCAGAAGGAGCAACTGGGACGCACTTTTTGCAATATTGATGGGCATGTGTACGTCAGGTACGACTCAAGCTGCAATTCATTTACTCCGCAGGACAAAACTGAATCCTGCTGCGTTACCCGGAAGTAACTGAAGTGAGTTGGATGGAAATCGAAATGAAGTGCAAAGCTGCTTTTGATAGCCAGCCGGGAGTCATCTCGTCTCGGCCTGAATTGGCTGGGTACTTATGCAAAGTGCAGTTTGCCCCACAGCTGCAGAATTATGTTAATTTTCCTGGAACTGTTTGTGAAATCAATTTGGCCAAGTGGATGTGTGTGTGTGTGTGTGTTCCGGGAAATATGAATGAAAATGTTCGGAGCGCACAATCAAAACTTTACTAATTACAACTTGCCAAAAATCATCTTAATACAATAAATGCGAAAATGGATGCAAGCACCAAGTGCCAAGATGTTTATAAAGCTGTGATGGGTGCAGATGTGGATGCCACACAGTGTGGGAAATTAACTTGCGTTTTCAATTACAAGCTAGTACTACACTGACGACGACGACGACGACGACGACGACGCATTGACACTGTAAAGCCAAGAAAAGCGTTGTGCTACATATTTTCTGATCCTGGCGCCGCATCAAGTCCTCTTTTGCTGCTAGGCATCAAAGGATAGATGCCGCCGCCTGCTGACAATGCGGAAAACGCACAAAACCGGAAAACACTTGAAAACAATATTGAAAGTAGCTTGAGCAAAGAATTAGCAAATGGCGACAGCAGTTTGGACCCAAAGTCATTGCCCCGCCCACTTTTCATGTTTTCTTTTTTTTTTTTGGCTTTTCTTTCTCTTTTAATGAAAACTGTAAAGTGCAAAAGTTGAATTTTACTTGATTTGCAATGGCTTTTCATCTTCTTGCTGCTGCTTCTTCTTCTCGTTTTATTGTTTTCTTACAAGGCGCATTAAAAGTGTATTAGTTTGGAGCCCTGAAGTGTGCTTTCAATTTGCACAAAACAGCAGCCACTTCATTGCACTTCCAACTACTACTGAAATACTTTTCATATTTTTGCCAAGTGGTATACTTCATTTGGGTTTTTACATTTTCATTTACGTTGCGGTCTGGCGCAAGTAGCTCACTAATTTCTTCGCAATGCTTGAGTATTTAAGCGTTGCTAAAGAGCATATTACTTTTATGATATAGTTTGTGCAGCTTACTTAAGTGAAAGCGTATATGATTTTTTTGGGCCCATTATACTTTGTCTGAACGCTGAAAATCGGAAAATTTGGTCTTTTCTGGTGCTGCACAGAGCTTTGTATCAGACGCTATCACACTTCTTTGATATGCCACTGGAAATTTTTGGCGTATTCGCACATTTTCCAAATTGGCTGGGTTGGTCTAAATAACTCTTCAGCAAAATTTTTTAATTTTTTTACGATCCAGGAACCGGTTAACCGGTATAATTGAAAAAAAAAACCGAAATAAAACCGTTTACCGGATCAGGAGAACCTGCACTACCATAATCATAAACATATCCGAAATAAGTTTCGGTTTACGAAATCTTTGGATACTATGAGTATATTGTATATATTTATTATGTATGGCAAATGTATCCAAAACTGTGATCGGCAACGCAGCAGAGAACTAACATGTGCATTTTTATAAATATTTTTCTCATTTGGCATTAGCAACTTCTCTGCTGTCGTTTTGGATGCCTGATCTAAAACCACTAAAATTGTATGCCGATACCTTATGCCCTTTTGTACCTGTAAACACTAAAACCATCATATTGTAAAATGGAAACAAAAATATCTACTTTTATGGTTTTTTCAACATGTTCGCTAACACAGTAAGCAGTTTTCTATGCAGGAGTTCTAATTGGGAAGCCTTCCTATTGGGAAGTTAATTATTATTAGACCAAAATTTTTTTTTAAGTTTTTATAACTTCCGTATTCTTGAGCAATGTTGTTTAAGTTCCAAACATAGAACGGAAATACTTGTATAAATACCTGTGGGAATTTTCAAGTCAATATATTACGAGCAATAATTATGGTAAGTCGATTGAGTGGGATGTTCTTTATTGAGAAAAGGTGAACACGGTTTCAAAGATTAGGCTCACATGATTCCAATTTTTGTAACTTACTCAAATATATCCAAATCTACACGTAGTGACCTTTTACACTTTGTGTACAGGGTATAAACACGGTCTACTAGTGTAATCCATGATTGATGATGATGTCATTATTTAATAATACAACAACAGGTACCCAGTATTTGACTCTACTTTCGTCGACCCCAGTCAGAGTCTACACAGCCACCCAATGCTTGTCCGCACTATTTGTAGTGCAGCCTGCAGTTGACGTTGGCCGCCGGATACCTCAAAACATGCTTTAAGCCCGCAAAGTCCTGTAAATGGCTTACTGTTGATCCTCCTCTTGGCATGCTATAACGAAATTATCAACGAAAACTGAAACTATTGATATACTACCTTCAACACTTTGGTTACATAATCATGGCTCGTTGTACAATACTACTCGTTGTCTTTACTATTCATTTGCCTACCAAAGTAACATCAATTTGCAAGAGTGTTTCTCAGCTTAATCTCCATTCTGACACCACAGTCCCGTTCTGATGTACCTCGGCCTTTCGCAACACACTCTCATGAGTGTTGTTAATGAGATTGAGTTGATGAGGTTGCAGGAGTGGGCATAACCTTGCCTGAAGCCTCGCTTGGTATCAAAAGGCTCGGAGACTCTCTTTCCTACCTTGACGGAGCTGCATGTGTTGCTCAACGTCATTCTGCACAGTCGCACCAACCTTGCAGGGATTCCAAACTTAGACGGCATATACGCGGTCTCTCAAATGCTTTATAATCGACAAAGAGATTATGGGTGTCGATTTGGTGATCGTGGGTCTTTTCCAGGATTTGGCGTAGTGTGAATCTGGTGGACTTACCAGGCCTAAAACCACACTGATAAGGTGATTCTTTCGCAAGTGGCTTTAGTATTTCATACTGCAAGTCACAATTTCTTTCTTAAAACTTGTACATTTCTTTTCTCTGAAGCTAAATAATAATAAATCCAAAAAACACAAAAATATTTTTAGCTTCTTTATTCATTTTAATGTTATTTGACGGCATTGATTAGCAGCATATATAGACGGATAACTATATACTATAATACTTATTGCGTTATGCTGTCAACTTGCTCTTGGAGCTAAGCTATCAGCTCCGCTTTGCCATCATCTTTTTCAATCTTCTAAGATTAAATCTGGTAGCACACTCTGTAGGCGTTTCAATATTTTTAGAGCAGCCAGACGCTTGGCCATCATCTTACTTACTGCCTTGCCCTCCGCACGAAAGGATAACACTGTGCAAGTAGTGGTAAAGATCCAACTATTATTGGTGATATTGCCCCCGGCTATGGATTCATATATTGGGATGTTCCAATGCTGTGCGATGCACATTTCTTGGAGCTCACCAACAGGGTTACCCATGGTCAATTCATGTAAGAAGTCCACAGCTTTTGTGTTCTGAAATACGTCCGGCAGTTCGACGACATGCAGTGGTTGCTCGTCTTGCAAATTCATTTTGGACACTATTTCTATGCAAACGCAATGTAAAAAAATTATATTATTATATGCGATGAACTGACCAACGGACACTGAGTACTTACTTTTCTTATAAAGAAGAACCTCCAGGCGTTAAATACAAAAGGTAACAATTAAGTGAAATCAATGACAGCTTTTCCTTTTCAACTAGTGCACACAATTATAAAAATTTTGACAGTCTGCAGTCAGTATCGATAAAAATATTTTTGTTTTCAAAAAAAAAAAAAGAGTAAACTGGGCCTAACCGATATAAACAGTGTTTCCGATTAGCTGCTTAAAATCAGCTCACTAATTTGTGTGCTTGACGATACATATTTATATGCAGAAAAATGTATCGTTATTCCATTCTATTACAAACAAAAGGAAGACATTTTAAGAAACGATTTTCCAACACTGCTGTTTTTGCCACATTCTAACACTGACTGTCTGTGCTTTGTTTGACGCCTTTATCAGCACGGACAATAGCAACTCTTACCCAACCGGAATACGATACTTATTAACACAATATTCAATAGGAAACTCTGGACAACTTTTCCGGCGATTTGGAGATGTTTTTTTGTCCGCTGCGCATTAATATAGTTGTCAATAAAATCATTATATAAATTAATTCTTCCCATTACCATTCTCAACTTCTACCTCTGCGTTTACCTCTACCTCTTCCACTACCTCTACCTCTACGTCAAAGTTGTGAATGTTAAATCTTGCCTACTATATAAGTAGAAACACATTGTTTTCGCAATATCTCCGGAACCTTTAAGTTGATTTTGTTCAAACTTAGATAAGAACACTCCAAATTTTATCAAAATCTGTTGAGTAGTTTTTGCGTTTAGCGACCACAAAGAATTTGCAATCATTTTTATATAAATAAATAATGTTATCAATCTATTATGATGGATTGCAGTATCCATTATTGTTCGCACGTGGAGAAGATGGATACCATATTAATATTAAAATGGTTAATGCATCTAACGGTTAGTGTTTTTAATTTAATTTCATTGTGATTATGTTTTTATTTGAAGTTTTTGTTCAATATATTTTAGGAGCGGAAACGAATAAAAATGTCAGCGCAATGGATTATTATTCATATCGGCTTATGATTCGTCGAAATGAAATCAACCACATTTTGTATTGTCGTCGGCTTTTTCATCAGAACATTGTTGATATGTATGCCAAAATTGAAACTGAGCGGTTGAATTTTATTCGTTTTAACCAGAAAAAATTGCGGTCAGAAGAATATATTCACTTACGTGATGCAATCAACAGTGATGGCAATGTTCAAGATCTTGGCAAAGCGATAATATTGACTGCAACGTATACCGGAGGCCGACCTTTGGATTGTGCCATATTCACCATTGCTTTCCAAAACATTTAAAACACACATTAATGTCGAATACTGCAATAGCCTGAAATCGATAAAGTACGTATGCAAGTACGTGAATAAAGGCAGCGATATGGCTGTTTTCGGTGCATCAGATCCAAATCGAAACGATGAAATTCACCAATACCAAATGGGACGGTATATTAGTACGCATGAAGCAATTTGGCGCATTTACGCATTTCATATTCATGAGAGATATCCAACAGTTGTTCACTTAGCTGTTCATCTCGAGAATGGACAACGTTTTTACTTCACTGTACTTCATGCGTGTCAAAGATTGAATTTGTTGGAAAATGATTTGCATTGGGATCAAACTCTTGGAGATGCAGCAGTTTGTGCTCATCCATATCAAATACGTGTTTTGTTTGCAATCATTTTGGCTACATGTTTTCCATCGAATCCACCTGCATTGTGGATAAAATATCAAGATTATTTATCTGAAGATATTTTGTATCGAGTACGTCAAGCGAGAGGTAATCCAGTTATGGAATTCAAACCGGAAGTTTACAATGATGCTTTGATTCAAATTGAGGATTTATGTTTGGCGATGGCTAACAAAACATTGGCACAATTGGGAATACCATCTCACAATGTATTTCAATAAGAACTGCAACGTGAACAACAGTACGACAGGAATGGATTGAATTTATTTGTTCAAGCAAATCTGACGAAATTGAATGCTGAACAGAAAATGGCCTACGATAATATCATGCAAGCTGTTAACATTGGTGTTGGTGGATTTTATTTCTTGGATGCCCCAGGTGGAACTGGAAAAACGTATTTGACTTCATTGTTGTTGGCAACGATACGTTCACAGAGTAAAATTGCATTGACATTGGCTTCTTCTGGAATAGCTACTACTTTGGGAACTGCTCATTCTACTTTGAAATTACCATGGAATTTTCAAGTGAATGAAACTCCAACGTGTAACATATCGAAAACATCTGGCACAGCAAAAGTATTGCAGCAATGCGCCACAGACACCTTCTATAGCTTAAAACACACAAAAAAAATGCGATTTGGTCTTCCCGTTCGCTCAAACATCGATCACGAAAAGATTTTGCAAGATTTTTTTATATTTATAGATGCTGAGGCGGAAGTTTTTTATTTATTAGATCACCAGTAAAGGAATCACTACTGAAGTAGGCAAGTCCGTTTTTAATTTTGCAAGCTATTTTAAATCGTTTTTCATTTCACAGGTTTCTGATTATCCAAGAAGTTGAAGCATCTGAGGATCCTGCTCGATTTAAGGCTGTGCTGGAACTTTTGTACCAATTCGACCTGTCAACACCGCTGTAAATTTGTATACAAAAAGAGCGGCAACTAGAAGCGTTGCGGAAACTCCGGAATAAAATATTAATGGCATTCATAGAATTCTGCTCAAGATCAGACTGTATAACAAAGTGGCTGCGCTTTTGTATGAAATTTATTGACATCATACCAAGGCGGGAAGACTAGTTAATTATCGACCTTCTGCCAAAGCCCAGAAAAAAGCTGTACTGGAGCATCAAGAGAAAAGCAAGGACTAAGTTGTGGGAGATCAATGCTTCTAGAATGGGTCACACATTGGCACATCATCTTTAAATTGGAGGCGCACGCTATTAAAATTTGAGCTCTGCAAAAGATCAAAAAGAGTGGCGATAAGTATACTCGCATGTATCAGCTATCAGAGCTCGTACTTCAAAGAATTCTGCTCACGGCTGGTTAAAGACTGCTTCAATCTTAGTTGTTCAGGAGCTTGCAGATCCTCAAGGGAGCAAGTCCCTTTACACCAGTCTGATGGGTCAGTTGATGCCATCGAATTTAGTGCAATTTAGTATATCAAAAATATGATGGACTCTCCACCTACATTCTCTCCATACACTTGCTGCCTTCTTCATTCGATGATACCAATGAGGCTCAATATACCAGGATCTTCTAACGGAGACAGGATCTGTTAGAGTATTCACGCTACGCTGCCCATATGCATATGTTTACTCTGTTTGTTTAATTTATTTAAAGTCGAATTTGATGCAACTTGCATTTTGCCATTACCATTTGTTGCCATCAAAGAGCCCGTCTCAGTTATCATTTGACACTGCCGCGTGGCACAGTATTACGTCGCCGTCTGGTGCAACTATCTAAAGGATAAAGTTTATAATTTCATAGACTTGTGCCATCCGTTGGCCCTTTTTCCGCTTTTCCCGTTTGCGTCTTGAATTTATGCACTGAATTAATTATGCACGCACGTCACTTGCTCGTTTGCCTCTTTACATTGCCGCCTTTCCAACTTTCCACTCCGGTCCGGGAAACTTCGCTGCGTTTGTCTGGTTAGTTTGTGTTGGCGTCGCATTTAAAATAATTGCAGCAAGTTGTCTGGGGGCTGCTGGCGGCGCCTAAGTAGAAAAACTCACAATTCGTGTGAAAAGTTTACACTACATTGTTGGCATAAGCTTATAATGGATTTGTCAACGGGTTTGTGGGTTGCACACAGGCCGTAGATTTGGTCGCAACAAAGTGAATTATTAGGGATATGCTGCGAAGACAGCGGGATTTTTATGGATTAGATGAGCAGCAGTTCTGCACAGTTTCTGGGTTAAAAATAATGAATGGGAAACTTGAATATCTTTTAGCGTGTGGCAACTAAGTCAGACTTACGGCAAGTGGCTATAATCTTTATAATATTTCATAAATATATTGAAATTTAAGCTAATTTAAGCTAGTTGCTGTGCTGAAGTAGAACATTTGGAAAATTCAAACCAAATTCTGAAGCAATCGACGAAAGATTATGAAGCTGTCACTTCATATGCAATACTAAGACTGAGTCGACTTCTAAACGGTATCGATTACCATAATATATGTGATTCAAACTTATAGGAAGACGGATAGCTAGGATCTGCTGAGTTACTTAAGGCACATTGAATTATTAGACATATGAGAATGAATGAGATTGGTATATTGCCAAGATTAGGCAAATCTAACTAAGCTAAGGTTTTGCTGCTTTAACTGGTTGTCAGTTTGGCTCACTTGCCGGTAAGCACTATGAGCATCACTCAAATTTCACGCCCTTTTTTCTAACCACGTTTTTGTTCGCAAAACCCGCAACTTCGTTGTTGTTCTTATTGTATTTGCTGCTGTCTGCCGCATTTTATTTACGCTAAAGGCAAAACGTTGAAAGCAAATTGATATGATGTGGATTTAGCTTTCACTTTGTGGAATCAATAGGCGAAATCCTTTTGGCGCAGCGCTAGGTGCGCCTGGTAACGCCCGCCCAAAAAACCCCATTTCCACTTCCCAATTCGCAGCTATTGCCATACTCGACTTAAGCCAAGGATAATGATTATGTTGCGCAACGAAAACATAAAGGTTGAGTACTTGCCGTTGCCACATCTGTGTGTGTGTATGTGTGTGTGTGCGGTAGAGAGAGTTAACCGGAGGCAGTCAATGCTTTTGCATACAAAAAGCGTGGCATATTTTGTGGTACGGGCGGGTCGGGGTTTGCCAACCTGAGTTTGTGATAGACAGACGCAATCAGCGTGTGCGTAATGGAACAATCCAGCCAGCAGCAACCCAGCATCAGGACCACACTCCAAGGCATTGCAACTAATTGGGTTTCGTTAAACGCTAGACAATGCCTTAGACACAGAGAACAGACCAAAACCAAGACCACAACTCAATGTAGCGACTGGACCGGCTCTTACTCTCAAGTCTCTGGCTCTTGTGTGTAGCAATTATGTGGCTCACTGTATGCCACTTGATTGGAAAATCAAACTAATTAAAAGATTTCAATTAAATGCAGAGCACAAGCATGTTGCTCTAATGTTACTCAACTTCAATTCTATCTGCTAGTTGATTTTAGCAGCGCGAGCAATTTCATTTCAAATGGCAAATCAATAACAATAAATTTCACTTCAATGTTTTGCCAACGAATGAAAGGTGCTCCACTTGTTTATATCCAGATGAAAGTAAGCAGCATCAGCAGCGATAGATGAAAGGGAGAGAGTAAGCTAAAGAATATGGGGCACAGCTGGCCACGCCCCATCGTAAAACTGTTACATGCTGACAAATTCGTTAATTGAATTCAAAATCCAATTAAAACTTGAAATTGGTGCGAAAGCTGATTTACTTCGAAAATAAGTGCGACCATATAAATGACTAAGATGTGATGGTTAGCTTCGCCTGCTTTTGGTGCTGTGTCTTTTAGCCAAACCAAATCGTTTTGAATCTATAAAAGATGAACTTTATTTTAGTGATACGAAATGTAAATTATTGAATTTGTAAGAAACTAATCAGATAAATATACTATTTATATGTATTTACATTGCCGTTTATAATCATTCGCTTACGAATTGTTATAATATTAACAGGAATAATCATAAAATGTATTCTGATGTGAAAAGGTAGGTTTACTTGGTACGAGTTTTAAAATATAATATATAAGATGTGAGGATTCAGTGGTTGGATCATGCACGTACACTTTTTATATCAGCATACACTTTTTAGTTTTTTACGGTCCAGGATTCAACTCTATTAAATTTCATGTTCTTTGGTTTCGACCATCATATCGATAGTACCATCGATGGTTTCGCGACTCCAGTACAAAAACAACTTTATGCCACACTTTGTTGCATTTCAGTGTGAATGCAACAATTAGAGATTACGAAGGTAATGGAGCGGAATCCTTGGCCGTTACATTTAGTGCAAAAATGCTTATATTCCCAAGAGAGTGCATACATGGGCGTTTTTATTGCTCTTTCTATCTTTTGATTACGAATTAGCAAGGAAAAAAAAAAGTTTTTCTATTAATGGAGATGCCCTATCTTGAAGACCTAAATTAGCTCATGTTGACATTAATTTCTAATAAAAGTAAAATACTTTATATATGGAGCTTAAATCCATTGCACGAATTAGTTGGTTTAAGAGAGAGAGAGAGCACATACACAGTCATTTTCGCAAATGTTTTGAAATTTTTAACAGTTCAATATTGCACTCTGTTACTTCTTTCTCCTCTTTGGCGACAATAAGCATATTAGTTTTACGACTATATGGCAACCTCCTCATTAAAGAGTACAACCATAATTATATCGAAAATATCGATAACGGTAAAACTTGAGAATAAAATTGAAAAAAATAAATTACGTGTGTACAGCACGTTTGCGTGAAAAACTATCACTGAAACCAAGAAAAGGCATGGTATATCACGATCAAAGATAAATGTGTATGAATGTGTTAGCGTGAAAAGGCTCTTTGGGCGACTCTCGTTGCTCTCACTCGATCATAATTGTTGTGTACAGTCGCCTATGCTAGATTCCACAAAATTCCAAACATTTTCTCGAAATTTAACAAGGATATGACTTCATATATCTAATCCTGTGTCAAGAGAGTTTGTTTGCATTAAGACGACCTTGAGAAAGCTTTTGATTTGTAAAATGTACAAATATTTGAAAAACGCTGCATTGCATGTCTCGTGTTAACACTTTTTGTCCAAAACAATTTCCTTTACTCAAAAAGTCACTGGCTTATGAAACGGCCCCCGTACATTTAAACATTTACCTTACAGGGTTACAATACTTTTGTAGTTGCTGGTCAAAAAGTAGGGATCTGTAGAAACGAGGCGCTACAGTTAGCTGAAATATATTTTAAAACCTGCTAGAGTCCACACCAAAAATACACTTTCTACGTGTCGCCTATTTTGGCTAGTGTTTGTCTGTTCAATAGCTTTACCAATACTCATAACTTTATCTAACACTATCGACATTAAAGTAAGCCAAATTAGCTAATTAGTCTACTAATACATTTTGCAAACAAGCAATAGATACACCGAGCCCTACAGCCTGAAATTTCGCAGAGCCTGTGGCTCACATTTGGAAAATACCAGTACGCAAAAATAGTCAAAGTAAAACCACAAGCTGCGCATAACTAACTCAACTGCTTTATTTCGACAAACCGCAGGCGTCCAGTACTTACCCCTACAGACCGCCGCCCCTGCCCCAACTGCTGATAACTGCAACAAATACTATTTTAAATAGATTTTGTTGCGGGTGGGCACACGCAAACACGCACACAAATGTCCATTAAAACTGCATTTACTGAAACTGTGTCTATGTAGTTGCAGACAGGGAGCAACCGCAGCACTGCGTTCGACTTCACTCGACAAGTGGACAGCCCTGCTTAGTCAGGCAGCCTGCCAAAACGCTGAACGGAAACGGAAATAAAGTATTTTGGTTAGCACTCAACGCAAGGGTTACACTAACTGTATTTGTTTGTTCGCTCGCAGCAGCCAGGGTTCGAGCACAGTTACTGTTTATGCAAAGGTTTGACTGCCAGCTGGCAACTGGCTTGTAGCTTTAGCAGCATTTAGCCAAAACACTTTAACCACATTCACCTTGGGCGTCTGCTTGTTTGTTGCCATTGAAATCATGGCCAGCAGCATTGGCTCCGTGGGCTACCCCTTCCAAATGCTGCCCAAAAGACCATAAAATGCCTGTAAGTTACGACCATGCCCCCTTGGAGGCTGTTATGCCCAAAAAAAAAAACTGTTTCTGCTCTGTAGTTGACTTGTACACCAACATGCCAACAGGCCAGACATCGCTTTTCATGGCTGCATGAGTTTCTATTATGTAGCATATCGTAATCTCGCTCAAAGGATTTGTGCGCTCCACGGCGCAGCTACACAGGGATACACAGAAGCGTGTCGACATTGCCACACACACACACACACACACACACACACACACACACACACACACACACACACACACACACACACACACACACACACACACACACACACACACACACACACACACACACACACACACACACACACACACACACACACACACACACACACACACACACACACACACACACACACACACACACACACACACACACACACACACACACACACACACACACACACACATAACCACACAGAACTTCTAACACTTTGTAAATAGTCAAAAGTGTTTATTACTAAGCAGCGTAAGAAGTATCTTTATTTTGGTGCAGACTCTTTTGGGGTTAGTCGGTTTTGGTATGAATTTTAATTAAAATAGAATAAAGAATTAATAACTTAAATAGTAAAAAAAACCTTCAATATTAAACTGGGTTTTGCGCATTCAATCTTTGAATTATATATTTCTAATAAAAATTGTGATTCCTATTTAAAAGGTTAGTGACAATTGTCTCCATTTACAAAACAACCAATTTTTATTAACCATTGATTCACACAACGTCAAATTTTGGAAAAGACTCACAAATGCCTAGCTCCATCAGGTGAGAAAAGGACCTCTTCGAGCCTTTTCGTACCGTGCGAGGCTTCAGACAAGGCGACGACCTGTTTTCTTTGAGTAGAGTGACTCAACTCTCAGATTGATGTAGCAAACTAAACTCCTGATGTGGCTAAGCATTTGGTCGAACATAGACCCACTGTCACAAGAATCTCTCTACTTTGGTCTCAGTAGACAAGCGAGTATTAGAAACGAAGCAAACACTCTACAAAACGCCCGTCCTTCTCAGTTTGCTTTATGGCGCTGACGCATAGGTGCTGATTTCCTTGATGCAGATCGAAAAGAACTCCTTAAGTTCCTAGGACCTTTACGCGTTGGCAACGGATACCACATTCGATGGATTACGAGCTTTACTTTACGAGCTCTAGGACGACTTTGTGCATTCGGATGATGTAGCTTCTTGGAGAAAGGTCTGCAATGCGGCTATTGAAAAAATTAGAAATGGTACGTTATGCCTTTCAAAAGTGGACCAGGTGGAGAGCTTACTAACTACCTTTGGTATCTTGGTCTTATTTCCCCTGTTCAATTGGAGTTTGATAAAATTACTTTCGATTTATCGAATTCAAAGGGAAAATCTGCTCGTTTCAAACTGGACCAATATATATGTTTTTTTTGCTCACAAAATAAATACAATAACATATCAAATTGCTGCACAATTATTGGGAAAACAGTGTTAAACTAATCAGGATACATGAATCTACAGCTAAATTGCTAGCATAAAAGATAACTCTAATATAAATATTGTACTCTTCATAACTTCGTCTCACTCTCAAGGCAGGCGCAAGTGTCAACTGTTGTCGAGTAACCGATTACTTACCATTACATATTTGCTCATTAGCCCCTAAAAACGCTAGTCCCCATTTTACTGGGGTTTCCTTACACACACGCAGGACTCGAGTCTAGCGTCGATGGCTAGCTGTAAATAGCAGTAGCAACAACTAACGGCACACACTAAAACTGGCGAGAAGAAAACAAACATTTTCTCTCAGGAAATTTATCGTCTGCATAAATTTGCTTTATTGCCAGGACGATGTTACTCCTTGGTAAGTTCGTGCGTGCTTCTGTGTGTTTGCTGTTGGGTGTGTGAGCAACGGAAATGTAACTTTCTCTAGCAGGCCAACTAGGGCCAGTAGCAACAACCAACACAACAACAAAAACAACAAAAACAACAAAAACAACAAAAACTAGGCAAATATGGCTAGCAAAGTTTTCCATTATTCAATTTAACTAATGAAACTGAAAATTCATTTTACCACATTAACAAACACAAGCACATAGACAGCCAGCACGAACTTTTGTCTCTTTCAGCGGGGTGTGGGAGCCCCTTAGTATTTTCTCTGTGCCGGCCAGAAAACATGTGTGCGTGTTGCTGTCGCCAAAGTTATAAAACGCGAAAATTTATACATGTTTAGAGCTGCCGTTGAAGTAGCACAAGGCGCCGCCAAAACTCTCACCCTTCCTGCAAATGTGTGGCATTTTAATAATTAAGCATATTTTTAGGCGTTTTCATGTCCATTTGCCACGGACAAGCCAAAGTTTTGCCTGAGTGTCTCGCGCCGTTCTCTGTGTAAGTGGTGTTTTCTTTTTTTTTTTTTTAGATGGCAACATTTGGCTGTTTTCCTGATGCCCGTTATAAATTATCAGCCTAACTGTGCTTTCAGTTCATTTATTTTTAACGGTTTGGGGCACCCAAACACTGCCCTCACACCCTTGGGAAAAGAAAGATTTACGCCTGGCGCTTCAAATTACGTATAATTTTTATTGCTTTCATCAATTGTCGACTTCAGGAATTCGATGGCCATAGTTGGAAAATGAATAAAAGCCAACAAAATTTCCAAGCAAACAAATCACAAAAAGAGTGTCAAGGCAGCTGGAATTAACTACAAAGGCTTAAGTATCCTCGTCATCAAGTTCATAATCATCGTCTTCATCGCTGAGTCCAGCTTCATCGTCCAAAAATTCGTCTAGCTCATCGCCAAGATCCTCCTCTTCGCTGCACACATCATTGTTTTGATTGACCTGTCCAATGTCTACATGATCCCCATTACCCAGTTCAGCATGCTTAGTGGCACCGCTTTCTTTGGCCGGAGCAGTGCACAGCACCTGTTGTACCAATTGAGCACCGACAGCTTTTGGCTTAAAAGTGCTCTTTTTGGACATTACCGGCCTATCTGCACCCGCACTTGAACGCGGCGCTGATTTGTTATCTCGATTGTGCATTTTGGGTTCCAACATGCCCATAACGCCTGGTTCTATAGAGCGCTCGTATTCGGTAAAGTTAAACAGCGGTGGCATAGACCGTCCATTGGGCAGCAGCTGACGCGGATCTTCACGTAGCTCGTTGAAAAACGGATGCGCACAGGCCATCATGGGTGATATGCGCAATCGGGGCGTATAGACGAGCAGCTGGGACACCAAATCAATGGCCTCCTTGCAGGTGCGTATGCGGAAAACCTTTGGCCAGGGATGCGCCTTCAATTGTGGCAGTTGGGATTGCACGTGTGCTGGATTCATCTCTTTAAGCTCGTCTAGCGTGGGCGTGCCCATGACTTTGACTATTTCCACAATCTGATCAACTCCCGATTCGCCGGGGAATATCAGCTGACCCAGTAACATCTCGGCCAGCACACATCCAGCGCTCCACATATCAATCTTGGTGCTGTAGTTTGTAGCACCAAAAATCAGCTCCGGTGCCCGATAATAGCGCGAACATATATACGCTACGTTGGCCTCCCCTGCCACAAGTTGCTTGGCGCTGCCAAGGTCGCATAACTTGAGCACAGCTGACTCCGGGTCAATTAACATATTCTGCGGCTTGATATCCCTATGACAGTAGCCAAAGGAATGCAAATAGGCCAAGCTGCGAAACATTTGATACATGTAGAGGCGCACATAGTTGGTAGGCACAGTTTGCTTGGCACGCCCGTATTGGCGCGTTATCTTGTATAGCGTATCGGGCATGAACTCCATGACCAGATTCAAATAGACCTCATCGCGTGATTGTCCGTTTGAGTAGAAGAAATACTTGAGCGTAACAATATTGGGATGCTTTAGCTTACGCATTATTGAAAGTTCGCGATTCTTGAAACGCTTATCCTGTAGCACCTTTTTAATGGCAATCACTTCCTGATTGGGCAACAGCTTAGCCTGGAATACGGTGCCAAAGCTGCCACTGCCAACAACTTTCGTGTCCGTGTAGCTGATTTCAGTGATGACATCGTTGCCATAACCACTAGTGGCTATTACTGTAAAAACTTGATTGGTCAGTGAGGACTCAGTTCTGTTAGAGGCCATGCTGATCCTGGATTCATATGCAGAACTTTGTGTTGTTTGCCTTGGATGTGGCTGTTTTTTCCCGAGTTTCTTCATAAAAATTTTTTCTTGGACTCCACAGTAAGGAAAAAAAACTTTAACTGAATGAATAAAACAAACGATATGATGATTTTAATATTTTATAAATAGTTATGACTTTTGTCACTGATGTTGCTATGTTTATAGTGCTATAGATGAAAACTAATAGAATAAAATTTTATTTTGGTCTGGTTTATTTCCTGTTCTGGATTTCGATTTCGAGCAAACTAACTCGTAATGCTCTAGTAGTCAAAATTATATGGCTAATTTACACCTTAATAAGCATATTCTTTATTAGCGAAATTTTTTTTTTAAAAATCTTTGATATATGTATTACTGACACTTTACAACACTAATCACACGCATCTCGGTCAATATTTAAATGCAATCGAATATGAAGAAAGTAGCATAGGTTTGCAAGCCGGAAAACTTAAGGGCGATAATGCCATGCCCACAAACGGAGCGAGATACAAATCACACGGACTCACTGAAAATCTCGCTTGCAACAGAATTAAAAATAGTACCTCACAAAGGAGCAAGCGTCAGCAAACAACTCATACCTTGTTTTCTTACACTACGACTCGGCCCATCCTTCGTGTTGGATTAAGTCAGCATAGAGAGTTGCGATTGGCAACTTTAATGTATGCGACACACAAACAGTCTCGACGGTCGAGTTCTTAACCAATACATAAGTATACATGAAAATGTTAATTTTGGATAATGTTTCTAAATTTACATGTTATTTGTTTTAAAATATCATTTTAGGGTCTCCTTTCTTTAGTCAAAGAATAATATTTTTGAGGGTGAGAATCATGCCGCTTCCAGAGTTAACTTTCCGACGTACCTATTCCGCCGGCGATGACGCAGTTAGTGTGTAGTGTATTCCTTCAAAGTTGCTGCTAACCTTTTGATATCGAACGAGGCTTCAGAAAAGGCAGTCCCCGCTCCTGCCACCTCTTCAACTTTGTGATGAAGAGAATGTTGCGAAAGACTGGAGTGATTCGAAACGACCATTTTCTGTTAAAGTGTACAGTTGCTTGCCTATGTTACCAGAGCCTTGCGATTTATGACAAAAAACCTACCGGGATGGCTTTGGTTGTAAACGAGAACAAGACAAGATACATGTTTTGTTCAAGTAAAGAAACACTGTGGTTGGACTCCCATATTGTTGTTGAAGACTATATTTTTGATGTTGCGAAGGGTTTCGTCTAACTTGGCATCAACGTAACAATGAAGGACGAGATCAAGTGCAGAATCAAACTTGTCAATAGAGTCTAGCTTAGTATCAGTAGGCAAATGAGTAGTAAAGACTCATGCATTCTGAAGCATGGGTGATGATACAGTCTGATGCAAAAGCTTTAGCTCCTACTCTTTGACATTTACATAGTCTTAATCGGCTCTTCTGTCTCGATCATGTGCGTATGGACGAAAAAGGACCTGTGAGAAATGTATTCAATGTGTATGTTGCAGATAGGCGAATGGAATAGGCTGTGTCTCCGTTGGAAGGGTCAGTTTCTGAGCGCACTAGCAACCTTTTGTAACACCGATTAGAGAAGTCGTTCGTGAAGTTGAGGCAACTGAAGGAGTGCTCTATATTAGGCAGTAACCCGGTAACGGGTTGTTATGGTCAGTTAAGAAGAAGAGTTACCTTTGGTGACATCGATCGAAAAACGATGTCAGCATGGAAATCAAGGCAAATGAGTGATGAGACGAAACTATCACTCTACAAGAAGCATGGGTGATGCCGCGGTCTGATGAAAATGTCCTTGGATTGTTTGAGCGAGAAGTACTCCGAGGGCGGCTACGAAAGGGCAGACTATGCCTCTGCTGGAAGGACCAGGTGGTGGGCATACTAGCTAATTTTGGTATCACCGATAGGCGCGCAAAACTGAGACGCCTGGAGGAGATATTTACATCACACTGTAACCCGGCAACGGGTTGTTATGGCCAATTAAGAAGAAGACACCGACTGGCGAAGGCACGCGCGATGCAAATTCACCTAGAGGATACGTGCCGCTGGAATCATTTGTAATAGAATAGAGAGTGAAATTTGGTAAAGAGGCAAGAACTAGCAAGTCCGTGTTAGCGGATAAAAGGTCGAAAATGTCGGTTAAGGAGAAATGCAAAATTGATTTGTTTTATATAAAGTGTTTTTATTTCGAATTATTTGTTTATGTTATATATTAGATATATATATATATAAAAGTGACACTCATTGTATGTAAAATCTTGTTAGACACATTATTTATATTGTATATATATTTATGCATATAACGTTTGCTGTTATTGTTGTATTGTATTTATGAATATGTGTGTGTGTGTATTGTAAAAGTATTGATGTTTACACAAATATTTAATATATTGTATAACTATAGTATATGCACTAAAAAACGTTTTAGCTTACAAAAGAGTAAAATATTTAATTACACATTGATTACATATAATTTTATTTGTTTTTTATCATATTTTAATGCATAATAAAAAGCCACAACAATGTTAATTGTATAATAGTAATATTATTATTTTTTTTGTTTCATTTTCATTTTTTTTTTTTGTAAAGTGGCAGTGTTATCTATAGTTTTATATGGAATCAGACTGCTTTACAGTTAGAGTAAAAGATATAGCAAGCTTGCTAGCTGCACTCATACATATATACATAATCTATACAATAAGACAGATAAAACATATAGACGCACAGTCCGGGCAATTAACTAAGTTGTAAATGTTAAAGATTTACTTAAAATATGCCTAAAGTATAGGTGTGTGTGTGTGTGTGTGTGTTTGTGTGTGTATGTATGTGAGTGTGTGTGTGTAGAGGGCAAGTCTTACATAAATATTATTGAAATTGCTGGACGTTCTTGGCATAAGTAAATAAGTAAAAGTAGTTCGATTTTATAGCTATTGTTATGTTTTGTCTAAATATATATGATACTAAAGTTATTTGGCTTTGTTTTCCGTTTTCCGTTTTCGTTTCATTCCATTTCGTTTCATTTATCGTTTTCGTTGTGGTCAACGCTGCAGTAAAATTGAATTTTACACGTGCTAAAAAGTAGGCAACATAATTTTTATGTTGCTACGCACAGTGGTTATATATTATTTAAATGCGTATCAAATTGGTTCTTAGTAGTTAATAAAAAAAAAGTATATTTAATTTACTTGGCGCTGCACACACACACACACACACACACACTTATACACACACAGCTAGCAGCATAACAATAAAATTTTATATTTATCGCCTACGATTTCCGTTTCCAGGAAGTGTTTGTGTCTGTGTGTGCGTGTGTGTGTGTGTGTGTGTGTGTGTGTGTGTGTGTGTGTTAAGCCAAGACGCGCTCACACACACTCTTGCACATGTATACATATAAGCATAAATACTGCGCTGCCTGCTTTTAGGCGCAAGTTGACTGCGTCTGTCTGCCTGTCTGTCTGACTCGCATATTTTAATAAATTTTATGTCGTTGAAATGCGCGCCGCTTATCATTAACGCACAATTTATTTTTGCTTTTATGCTTGCCAACGTTGCACAGTGGATCCAACTGACTTGTTTTTCAGCGAAAATCATAACTTTTGCGGAAGTAAACAAAGTCCTTAAGCTTCTGCGATACGCTGCGATTAATAAGCTGCGTATAGAGGGAGCTTGAAAAAACGGTAGTCAAGTGCAAATGTCTTATCGTTGCATGTCATGCAAAAATTCCATGTTCTAAATTGTGCTTATTTTTCATGAAATCGTCCTCGTAGTAAGTTTGTCTATCTGGCGAACATGTGTACACTAAGATCAAACTAGACTGCAAACATCTTGCCAACAAAATTTTAACCATTTAAGCACATTTTATTGGCGCAAGGATAAGACTTTTGGTGTACATAATATCGAACTTTACTACCGGTTTTTCAAGCGCCCTCTCTTCAGAGCATATTTTGAAGATTTTGAACACCCTCCTCCCGCTTCGAAAATAGCCACATTTGGGCAACCCCCACCGCCTATTGTGACGTCACAAATCGCAACAAATTGCAACAAAAAAAAAAAAAAAATCAAATCAGCTTTGAGGATTACCTCTTCCATTACTTGAAATAGAAGATCAACTGAATCCTAGCCTATTAGAAAAACGAATGGAGGATATTTTCAAGTCAATCTGATCGATATGTTTGAATTCGAACTGAAAAGAAAACATTACATGAAAATATGTATACAGATTTTTGAACATTGTATTAGCATTTTGATTGTGACGTTACGTCTTACGTTTTCGGAACACCGCCCTCCCCCATCATCACCTCGGTGGTAAAGTCATTTAAGGGGCTATTCATAAGGAAATCTCTGTTATATGAAATTTTTATATCATTTGAAATTTTGAAAATATCTTTACTTCCTCAAAGTTATGATTTTCGCCGAAAAACAAGTCAGTTGGATCCACTGTGCGTTGCTGTTGCTAATGTAGCTTTTATCTGTGAGTTACGGTACATTGTTTGTTGCTTTTTTGCTCTCCTCCTGCTCTTCGTGTGCTCTTTGTTTTTTGGCTTTTTGATTATTTGCTTTTGCTCTGCTTACACTCATACATACATACAGACATAACTTAAACTAATTTCATTTCATTTTCGTTTACATTTTTTAAAGTGTTTCTCTTTTTGTTCTTTTTGTTTACAGTTTGTTTGCTTAGGTAATTAGTTTTTAGACAATTTGATTTTTAGCTTTGTGCCAACTGTAGACAGCACTGTCTATTAGTTGTGGCATATAGATATACATACACTGCTACTAACACTACTACACTTACACATACATACATACATATATATATTTACATGTGGCATAATGTGCATTTAATTTGCTAAAGAGGCCAAAACCCACGAGCGCCAACTTTATCTGCAACTTGCACTGCAATTTTCTAGCTGGCGGCCTTTAAATGTTGTTTATTGTTTGTTGTTTGCTGTTTGTTGCTGTTGCGTTGCTTTGTTGCATACTTTTGTGCGCATGTAGTTTTCATTTAACTTTACACTTACACGCATCGGTTTGCATGTTTTGGTGTTTGTGTTTGTTTGCTTAGAGCCATGCTTGTTCCTGTTCATACAGTTGTTGTTGTTGTTGCAGTTGTTGTTGCTGTTGTTGCTGTTGCAACCAAAGTTTGCAGAATGCTGTTGGCGGCGGTGCTGAGGCACAAACAGCTGCTGCAACTGCCGACGTCTCGACTGCGGGTCTTCGCTATTGCAAATTAAATTTAGCTAATTCTCACAATTCTGTGCTCATTTCGCTTACTATTGCGCTCTGTTGTGGCATGAAAAGAAAGATATAATAGACATTAGTTATAAGGAGATTTCATGAAGAAGAAGAAGTTGTTGGCAAATATGTTCTATATAACAAAACAACAACAAGCTACAAATACTATGCTTAGATTTGTGTTTAGTGTTTGTTGATGTGTGTAAATGTTGTGTTTACTTATATGATATTTATGTGTTTGTTTCTCTATATACAGCTAAAGCGAGTTTTCTCTTTGTTAATAGCGTGAATCAATAGGTCAATGACTTTTCAGAGCTTTCCGCGTGCGGGATATAGAAAACAAAAAGAAATTTTGAAAGTTTTCTCAGAGCAGAATTGACTAAACAAAACTTTTGCAATCTAGCCTTTAATTTTACTTTTAACTATAGATTGTAGTAAACTGTACTAATCAAAAGCAGTACTGCTTCTTTACAGCCATTACACTTTACAGTTATTGAAATATTGGATCGACGATTATATATCAGAAATTTCAAAGATGTACAATTTAAGCTTTATTTCTATCTATTTTAAAACAAGCCTTAAACACTACCTTTCAGGGTTCGACACTAATCGTTATTTCTTACATTGTTAAACCTAAAACTCTAAAACTGTATTTCAATTGAGATTTTCAAACTTAATATAGACCTGAAACTGATTTCAATTAAAATCACAAAATTTAAGATTATGTAACTAGTACCAGGTAACACTGTTCTCTTTGAAGCACTCTAAAACAGACACGTACATATATTCTTTGTTGCTATTTAAAGGCTTTGCTGGTTTTATGGGCTCCAAAAACTAACAGATTTGAAAAGATTGTTTAGTATTTATGCATGAATTATAAATGGTTAATAAAGTAATTGAAACATTTATTGGAAATATACTGTTTGATTGTAAAAACTGTCTATCGGGTATCAAAGAAATGTACGGGGATCTCCGAGAACAATACTGGCACAAAAGTCAGGTCTATTGTGCTTAAAACCTTCAGTTATGGTCAAAATGTGAACTGTTTTTCATATAAAGAAAAGCGAATGCCTGAAACAAGGAACTGGCTGTACTTTTTTAAAATTTCAATCACACTCAATGCGTCTACATATTGAATGCGTTAAAAGGCACATCGTGGACTTGGATTCAATAAAAATAGCTCATCAATTATTTTTGTAATCATAAAGACATTTTTTAAATGCAAAGCGGAGTGTAAAGTCTCAAATTATTAGAAACATTGAAATAGTGTAATCTTCTTCGTCAGAAGAGCGAAGATCTGCTAGTTCTCTCATTTTAATTTGAAGCAAGAATGGGGGAAGTAATTTCAGCCTCTAAAAATCTTCATATTTCTCTTAATAATATTAATGGGGATAGGTATATCTTGTACAAAACTATCTGAATCACATCTAAATCAATTCGTAGAAGAACCAACAGTCTATAAGATGTAATCCTTCCAGTTTTCTTTATGATGATGAAAATGACGAAGTCTGTTGAAAATGCCCTTGGAGTGTTTGAGCGAAAAGTACTACGTAAGATATTTGACCCTTTACTCGTTCGTCACGACTACCGCATTCAGTGGAACGACGAACTCTATGAGCTCTACAAAGACTTTGACATAGTCAAGCGAATCAGTATCCAGCGGCTCCGCTGGCTAGGTTAGGTTGAAACTATTGGGAGAAGGGACTTCTTTTGGTATCACCGATTGAAGAAATCGGTTGTTATGGCCAGTTAAGCAGAAGAAGAACGTGAGATATGTGGTTGTCTAACATGAATCTATTGCAAAGTTGACTCAGGAAATAAAGTTCTACCAATTCTGTTAATTTATACTTAAATTCCACTACTTAAGTCAAAAATTGTGCTCTATAGACCTTGTCGGTATGCTCTTTTGGTTTACCACACAAGTCGGTTTTTTTAGTGTATTTTCTATACAAAAATGCATTAAATAAAAGTTGGCTATAAAGTTAAAGTATAAAGATACTATGTGATTAGTTAGCTACGCTTTTTATTGTAAGTTTTGATATGATTCTAAAGTTATTGGTTCGATAAGCTATATTAGAAGCTGCTACGGTGCGTATGCGTAATATGTGCTTTATTAGTATGTGTGCTAGAAATAACAATAAAATACGCTTGAAATATTGCAACATCAGAACATAATAAAAACAAAAATATGACTGGACAACATGAAACTGTAAAAATGTTCATATAAAGCTGTCATTCCCCTTCTTTCTTTTTTTACTCAAACATTTGGCGCCTTTTGTGGCTCCTGCCAAAAATTCAATTTATAGTTCAGTTATGTGGCCGTTATGGCGCCACTACACAAATAATTACTTAATTTAATCATAAACCAAAAAGAGAAATAAAAAGAAAACCAACACGGAAAACAAAAAACAACAAACAGGAAAAACCCGTCTAGAAAAAGGAAAAGCAAAGAGATCGTCCTCCAAGCGCTTTTACATAGCCATTCATGGACTTATCTTTTAAAAACTGTGCGTCAAATTTACGAGTGCTCGGCACTTTTAACATTTTCAGCACATTTTCCGCTCCCGTTGTTGTTCTTCTTGTTATTGTGCAAAAAATGCGTAAAGTTTTTGTGTCCCTTTGGCAGCTCCTTTGCGTGTCGCAAATGAGCTCGAGGCGCTGCTCGGAGCAGCTAGGAGCAGTCCTCTCGGCGAGCGTACAAGGTCGATTGCCTAGCCCTTTTATTTATTTCTATTTGTGTGTCTTTTTGTCTTTTTATACCCTGTACACAAAGTGTGAAAGGGTATTATAGATTTGTGCAATGTATGTAACAGGCAGAAGGAGGCGTGGCACGCCATAAGTTCCATGGGCAAAGAGTCCTATCATTGGCTCGGGCAGATATTGGACCATGTCCGTCTGTCTGTCCATTTGAGGGGATAGAGCTCCGACACCATAAGAGCCAGAGACACAAAATTTAACCAAAAGATGCGCGTAATCTAATGTAAGAAGAAGTTTGTCGAATCAAGTCGATATCTTACGCCCTTTCCCCGTGACAGATTTGCGCGGTTTACAACCGCTCCATTGAGTCTATCAACTCGATGTTTCTCAGAGCTATAAATACATCAAATGTTATAGTCAAAAATATGCTGATTTCACCGCCCTCGCCTATAAACTGCTTCAAAATTCTACTACATATAGATATTGATGCATGTGAGCTAGAGTTACAAAATTTGGTGTGGAGTCTCGTGTGACCCTAATCGTTAAAACTGCATCCACCTTTTTTCAATGGACCCCCCTTCTCACGCAATCGATTTACCTTAATTACTGCCAGACCCTCCAATATATTGATTTGAAAATTGACACAGACATTTATGAATGTATTTTTGATCTATGTTACAAAACGGGATTGACCCAAGAATACTGGAGTTTTGCATAAAAGTAATTTTTGCCCACATAATAGCCAACTTCCCAATAGGAAAATGTTTACAGGCATATCGATCTTGTGAAAGGAGATATAAAAGCGGATACTTCCGTTCCCATTTTAACGTGTTTAGTGTTTATAAAGAAAAAGGGTATTCCACTGTCGGGCATCATCGTCTGCATCAAAATTTTTTCTATTTCTGTTTCTGTTTTTGGTTCGCTTTGTTTATTTTGTAGAACATTTAGAGCGCAAAGTACTTTAGTGATATGAAATTTTTTGCCTAACTTCCTGTGCCGCCTTTTCGCCTTTTCATACATTTCGCAGCTATTTCATTGTTTTTTTGTGGAAATATGTATTTATGGTTGTTGCGTGTGCGGGTGTTGAATGTGTGTGTGCGTGTGTGTGTGTGTGTGTGTGTGTGTGTGTGTGTGTGTGTGTGTGTGGGGTGTGGAAAATGGGCGAAGTTGGGGATAGGGGTGCAAGTCGGGCGCTCGAGCGCGGCTATCATCATAGCGTCATATATTTTAATGTTTTTGCTTTTGTGCTTTTCTATGGCCATCATATTTTCATCTATCTGTCTATGTGTGTGTGTGTGTGTGTGTGTGTGTGTGTGTGTGTGTGTGTGAGTTTTTTTTCCCTGTATATGTTTGAAAATTATGTATATTTTTAGCACTTTCGTTTGTTTTGTTTTTCGCTTATCAAGTTTGAAGGTCATTTGCTTGCCTTTCATTGCAGTTTTTTGGTTGCTGTCTTTCTGATACACTTGCTAAGGTTATGCTTCCTATGGTCTTGCTTATGCTTTGGTATGAGAATACCAGAAATCAACGAAATTGTTAGAGTTAGTTTAATCAAAACTATTATAATCGTGGACATACTGTAACCAAAGGAGTTACGAAACAGTCTTGTTTCAAGAAATTATAATGCATTTTGAGTGTGTTTCGCGCTTATGTTTGCGATCGCTTACTTGTCCAGAGCCTTTTGAGGCACCTTTCAATGCTGCTTGCCACTCCAATTATTTGGATCAAGTTGCGAACGCACGTAAGTCGGGCCGATCCAGTTTATAGGACTTGTATGTGCAAATGACATAATATCTCAAACCCTTCTTTTTCTCTCTTAATAAATGTACACAGAGTCTGACAATACTAATAAAAACTGGAAGGATAACCGAAAACTGATCGGGAAGAGGAATTTGATCTACCTAAAGAGTGGGGGTTGTGAGCGAAGCAAAACGGGGGCGGAGTGTAACGTTAATCGGCTTGTTTGATCTTATAGCTTTTGGAATGAGCATAAGGAAGAGGAAAAACAAAAGGAAGCGAAGGATGAGGAGGAGAAGGAGGAATATGAACTACATAGAGGGGGGCAAGGGAGGTGTAAGCGAAGCGAGAAGTAGGCGAAATGAAGAAGAGGAAGAGAAAGAGGAAGAGGCAAAAGAAGAAAAAGAGCAAGAGAAAGAGATATATGCTCTACGACACGGGACTTGCTAAGCAGGTGGCGGAGCCCCCTAGTACGTATATATAATCAGGGGTGTGGCAGAAATTTTTCGATGGTTTTGCCTTTTGCTTCATTTGAATTTTCTTAAACAACACTATGCAAGGTATTTGGCCTCAATTAAAGGCTAAAACATACCTTTTCCGGTACATTTTTTTTTGTTTTTTTCTTGTAACTCGTAATCAACTCAAGATAGACCAAAACTATTTCAAACTCATTAAAAAACCGTTTCCCTGAAAACTGAAGAATTGTAGTTGGGTTGGAATTCGCTCAAAATGCGACTGCAGCTAATGGACGCTACTTGGAATTGAAAACAAGGGCATAAAAACTTGTTTGACTCGAAGTTTACTCTGCCATTTTTTTCATTTTTTTGTGTTGTTATTATTGTTGTTTGGGTCGGACCAACATCGTCATCAACATTCACAACGAGATGAGCGACATGTGCCTAACTGTGTGTAGACATATTCATAAATGTCATGTGTATCATATTTTCATAAATGTGTGAATATATGTATATGTGTGTGTGTGTGTGTGTGTGTGTGTGCATGGGTTGAATGCCGCTAGCTAGGCTATAGTTAATTTTTTGTGAAATTGCCATTTTGTTGCTTCACTGGCTGCGTGCAATGCGGCGTATGAGTAATTTGATGATGTTGATGCTACCCATAACAAAATATATATAGCAGCCTTTTTGGCGCGGTAATGAGCCAAACCATAGAACAAAAAAAGCAAACCTTATTATCAAATTGAGCATACGAGCTAAAATATTTGTCAGTTGAGTCTCAAAGGTTGCGCTGGGTTTTAAACATTTGTAAATTTTACATAAAACGTTCTTTCCGCCACCATTTTAAAGTACAGTACAAGGCTCGCGGCTCGTAAATAAAACACAAGACAGCAAGGCAGAGAGTGTATTTTGCTACCGTCGTTTGGCAATGACATTAACCTATTCATTTGTAAATAGGCTGTCGAATTTCCCAGTGCTTAGTCATTGGAATCGTAGCCGGAATTGGAATTGTCTGGTTCCAGATCACATTGTTGTCTACTTAGTTATTTCGCGGCGCATAAATATTTGTGTGCTTTTTGTTATGCCAAGCGTTAAAACGACAACGAAACGCGGCAAAAACAACACACACACAGACACACACACACACACACACACACACACACACACACACACACACACACACACTCACCCATACACCCCCGCAGACAAGAAGACAAATCAAATGTAAATCCAAAATAAAAGCAACGACGCACTGTGGATCCAACTGACTTCTTTTTCGGCAAAAACATCACTTTTGAGGGAGCAAAGATATTTTCAAAATTTAAAATGCATGTAACCTCTGCGATAAATAGTCTTTGAAGAGAGGGAGCTTCAAAAAGCGGTAGTAAAGTTCAATATAGTATACACCAAACGTCTTATCGCTGCACCTATCAAATGTGCTTATTGCTGAAAAAATCGTTAAAATTTTGAAAATCTGTTAGCAAGACGTTTGGAGTCTATTTTGATCATCGCGTACACACTTTCGCCAGATAGACAAACTTTCGACTACGACGATTTACGGAAAAATAAGCACAATTGAGAACATGGAATTTTTTCATGACATGCAAAGATAAGACATTTGCAGTATTAATATCGAACCCGCTATATAGTTTATTATTGTTCTATGTATTTGAAATTTTGAAAATATCTTTATTTGCTTAAAAGTTATGATTTTCGCCGAAAAGAAATCAGTTGGATCCACTGTGCGACGTAACGCAAGCAAATTGAAATGAAAAGCGAAAGTCCTTATTTCACATTGTTCGCGTTCCTTGCAAGCAATTGAAAATTGGCAGCTGACAGCAGGAGCAGGAAGTAGACAGTCTGCTTTCCTGACTTTTCCCCAAAAACAGCCTGTAAGGGGGGACCTTCAGCGTTGGCCTAACGGACACATTAATACATAATTTATAATGTTTTTATTTTATGTTACTTTCACTCTCAAAGGCACTGAGCGAAAGTTTTTACGCAATACCGAAGAGAGTTGGCTAAAGAGCTGCCTCCCAATAGGGCCAAAGTTATACAACAATTTAAACATAACTTAAAACTGCTTAGAAATTTAAACTAACTAAGTCAAAACTCGCAAGGCACAAATGCAATGCTCAGCTATAATATAATAAGATATATATATACATATAAGTAAATTTTAATTTAATTTTAAAAGGAAAAACTTCACTTGCATGCTTTTTTAAAGTTACGGCTAATAATTCAGCTACATTTGTTTAAAGACACAATCGAACGCAAAGTAAGGATAACTTCGGGTAGCCGAAGTTAATATACGCTTCACGTAGTAATACATAAACATAGATAAAGTGTTCAATTTTAAAGATGAAAAAATAATCTACGAATCCCCAACAATGTTCGCTTCGACAACAAAATCTCTCTTATACATGTATAAGGATAATGATTTGAAAAAAAAACCCAAAAGCTCGTGTTTTTAAAATGGAATAACTCCTTTTGCTCAAAAATTCCACTACATGCAAAATAACTGAAGTTATGCGCATAACATTTTTAACCCCCTAATTGCCAAGTTCCCACTAGGAAAACTTTTCAAATGGAACTTCCTAATAGAAAAATTCTTACAGTCACATCGAACTTATGAAAAGACGCATAAAAGTAGATCCTTTCGTTCTCATCTTAACTTAAGCTGCGATCACACAGAAAGCGGAACTTAGCAGAACTGAGCTGAGCATGTCAGCGTTTAAAAGTCAAGCTCGGATCCGTTCAACTCAATTCCGTTCTCTGAGTGCGCGGCGCCTTATGCTGGATTTAGAGTGTTTAGAGACAAAAGGCTATTGGGTATATCCCAATGTCAAGCACTCATATTTTTTTTAAAGCTGTTTATGGCCAGCTGGAAAGTACCTGCAGCTTCATCCGAAGCAGATAAAGATACTTATTCTGAAACTATAGCAGCATCTCATGAAATAGATAAGTTTATACAGTTTAACCTGAGCAGAGCTTACTAATACAATGAATGGAATAGCATCGTTGGAACTATGATAGGCGTTTGGTTTCGCCATCTCAGGAGCCCCTAGCTCTAAACCACATCTGTGCAAAGATTTATATTTCTTCGTCAATTTCTTCAAAAAGGCAGTATTTCTGTAATTTTAAACAAAGTCTCTTAACCCACCATAAACCTTTATCAACTCCTTCAGACGGTGTTGTCCCTAGCTCGCTATCATTACTAAAGAAACTAACATTTAGAACTTCTATAAGTATTCTGGAGCTTTAGGAAGTAGCTTGTAACTTACTGAATCCGAAACAAGAAACCCAACAAAATTTTCACATCTGAAATGTTCATGGGTAAAACATTTTCGATGGACTAAACAATGCTTATCTTATAACAGCAAGATTTTCAAATGAGAAAGTAAATGATATTGGAATGCATTTCAATATGAAGCAAGTCGCCTAGGGTCTCGCTTGAAAATCTCGCTTCTAATTTTCTAAATACAAACTTTTGAGTTTTTTTACGATTTTACTAAGACCTGACGAACCTCTTAACAACACAACCAAATCAAATTCAAATGGTATGCACTACGTGAAGCGTATCAAATGTATACCAAAAAGTAAAAAACGAAATCACAGGGATTTAAAAGAAACCAAACTTACCGGCGACTACTTTGTATAATTGGCGAAAGGATTATCTCTAAACTGGAGGATATATTTTGATTTTGTTGTAAATTCGAGTGCATATTGGAATTGTTGCGATTCAAGTTTGAATTGCTTGATGTTGTTGTTGTAGCTGGTGTTGCCATAGATAGAGATGCAGATGTTGCTAATGATGGTTGCGGTATGGGTTCATTGGATATGGGTTGGTTGGTGGCTGCAACTAGTACTAGGGTATCGCTAGGTGCATTCGCATTGGCATTGGTATTGCTATTTATATTGGTATTGGTATTGGTATTGGTATTGGCATTTGCATTCAATGTGGGACAATTCAATGTTTGGTTGTTTGTGGTAATTGGCAATAGTTGTTGTAGTTGTTGTTGTTGCTGTTGTTGCTGCTGGTTGCTGGTCGTTGTGGTATCGGTTGCATACTGTAGTTGACTGTTGTTATAGACATTCGCATTGCAATTATCGAGATTAATATTGGCCAAACCGGAACCGGATGTTGTTACATTCACATTTGCATTTGCATTTGTATTGGTGTTCGTATTCAGTGTATGCATTTTATGTGCATTGCGAAGCTGATTGCCGTTGTTGTTGTTGTTGCCGCTGCTGGCATTACTGCCCGTAGGCGACATCAAAGGGGCATCGGCATCAAACACATCCTCGGCTTCTGCGGCTTCATCATCATAAATATCATCAGTGTCTTCGGTTTCATCGTTTGTTGTGTTGGCATCCTGTTGCATGGCCTCCAGTATTGCCATCGCCTCATCCTCGCTGCACGAATGCGATGAATGCGCCTGATTCTGTGCATTTTGTGTATCAATCGCAGTTGTGCGATACATTATAAAGATTTTTTTTTTTTGTGTTTTTGGGAGAAATAGTACATACAGAACAAGGTTTAGCTTTCTCGGCGGGTTTCTAACAGGTTCTTGCACAGGCACAAATCCTACTTATTTGATTTTGTTTAGCAACACTTGTTACATGCACTTATATGCTAGATTATGTCACACAATGCAGCAAACAAACACAAATGCATTAAATTAAGCTATTTAGTTGCATAAGTATTTTAAAACACAAACTTAAGCTACTAACAGTACTTTTTAGGCACAAAAACAAACAGTTACATGCACTTAACGCTATACATTACAATTTGTTATATAAACAAACAAAACAATTTGTATAAGAATCATGTATCTTTTATACTCTTTTTTGTTTGTTATACAATCAAAATGTTATTTCAATCCGTATAATATGTCAATGTTTTTGTTCCGGCTGTTTTGCACGCGCCGCTAAATATGCAATATAAAATGTTTTGCACATTATGTTGTTTATTTTAGTACTATTTAAATTAATTTTTAAGAAAATTAAACAATAACGTGTAAACAAATGAGAAATTACGCATCGCTAAATATGCAATACAAAAGGGTTAGGCACATTATGTTGTTTATTTTAGGAAAAAATTTAATTAATTTTCACAAAAGTAATACAACAACGTCTATACAAATGACACATTAGGCCGCATTTGGCTTTATTTGCTCTCTACCTAAAGCTACGGTCAGACAGGACGATAATTGGCATGCAAACTCGTGCCCTGAATTGGTCGAAAATACATGTAATTGGCCTGCAAAAAATTGGCAGCTCAAACAAGGGCCAATTTTTTGCGGCCCAATTATCGCAGTTCGCAAGTTATTTGACGTAGTGGTCAGACGGTCGGAGGGAAAACTTTTCTCTCACATGTCGGCAGCATCTCCATTTTGAAAAATGAAATGAATCGATTTTTTTTTTAGAGTAATCTCTTACAGTCGACATATGCAGTGTAAATATGGAAAATAACAAAACGTCGGAAAGTGTTTTAAAAATCTTTGAAGCAGCAGCTCTATATGCTTCTAGACAAAAAAGAAAGAGCAAAACGACGAAAAGGAGTATTTCATCATTCATCGATATGCTTGTTGTAAAATGGCGGCATGATGATTTATATTATTATTATTTTTTTATTATTTTACTTTAAATATGTATTTTGAAGTTTTGTTGATTAATTATATACTGACAGTGATAAAATTATTATTTTATATTACAAATTTTTGTACATTTTAACAATTTATACTATTGCATTATTTTGCTTTAAATATTAATTTTCAAGCTTTGTTGAATTTTTATTTATTGTTTTTAGTTATAAGTATATTGAGTGTGATAATAGTATTATTTTTACGCATTTCTGCACTTTTTAACAACAAACAGTCGGCCGTGTCGGTTCTTACAATTTGTTTGCAAGAACCGACTGACAAACTCGATAAATGTTTGCAGTGTGGTGTTCACACACACCAATTTTTGGCCGCCAATAATTGGCACATCGTTTCGGCGAGTGTCGGCATGCAAATTATTGGGCGGTCAGACATGTTGCAAACCGATTTGCGCGATTTTTGTCTTTTTGCATGCAAATTATCATCGTGTCTGACCGTAGCTTAACTCTCTCTCTATCTCTTTCGACTCTTTTGCTCCAGCTGTGCCTATTTTAATTACAATAAAGTACAACTAACAAAATGGAACTGCGCTCAGTTGGCTATTACCAGATACACCTGGTCAACAGTTGTTTTGGTTGTTGTTCTGCGGTTCTGAGTTGATTGCATGTTATACGTGTGTTATGTTGTTGCTACGGAATAACTAACATCTGAGCACTTAAAAATTTGCAAATATGCAAAGTTTTTGTGGCTTAAAATGAAAGCTCAAAGTACACAGTGTTAACTCTGCTTATGTATTTGTGTAGTTATGTGTGATAGCCCGTTTACACTAGCCGAAAGTTGTGAATTCAGGTGCTTAATGTGGCAAATGTTGTGTACTCGTTAGCAGCGTTTCACGAAATATTGCTCTCAATGGCATTCCAAGCGGGAGAAGTGGACATGCTCTGTGGTGTGCCTGAAATCGCTTTTAAACGACTTTCAAGCCAACACACACCTGGTTATGCGCCAGATATCTATTTGGAATTGTAATCGAAAAGCATTCCAAATCTTGCGGCCAATCAAGATATATCAGTTTAAAAATGAGACAACGTCGTCTATAGATTACTGGCACACCTCTGGCTAATGCGGTATACAATTTTATACCTATGTATATATGAGGCTACAATCCAAAAAAGTGAGTAACAACTCACAGTAATTTCTCTGTTGCCAGTGGCAACTGCGAAACTTTTGTATACATTCATGCAACACACTGACTACTTTTCCCTGCCGACACAAATACTTTTGCAGCCAATCAAATACTGCTGACGCACAGTGGAGTCATCTGGCTTCTAATCGGGAAAAATCATAAATTTTGAAGAAGCAGAAATATTTCCTAAAGTTTAGAAGTATGTAACAGTAAATTCTCCAATTCCTTTGCGATACACTGCAGATGGAGCTTCAAAAAACTCCAAGCTTCGTAAATTTCGAAATATTATACGCCAAAGTTCTTATCCTTGCATATTCCATATTATAATTTGAGCTTATCTATTATATAAATAGGCTAAGGAAACATTTTTGGACCCCTTTTTCACCAATTATAAGAAAACAAATATGGTTGAAACTTATATCATGGTGTAGGGTATTTTCAAAAGAAGTGCAGAATTTAAGTTTTATTCATATATTTTGCCAAATCATAGGTAAAATTAATAAAAAAAAAAAAAACATTTATGTTGAGATGTCTTAACATGTGTTTGTAACTGTTCACGAAAATTTTCTCTATTAGCTATTGGTATCTGCAATCAAAAATTTATGAATTATAATTTGAAGTCGGGATGCCCCCTTAATTCACCCAGCGCCAAAATTATTCACTTTTAAGACAAATTTTGTTGATGTGTAACATCCGTGGCCGAGCGCCTGATTAAAACTTTAAGTCGTCACGGTCGTGTGGTGTGATTTGGATGGAATGTTAGCAGCGGCTACAGTAGAGAGCTGTGCGTCGAAAAGCTTGATAAAATCAAGTTAACAGCACGCATCCGCTGTCCGTCCAGGAACAAGCGTACAGCTCCTACTTGTGATACACTGCAGCAGTGCGCGACGAGCTTGCTGTTTTAGCACTTGGTTTAATGTTATACAGCTAAGAAGCAATGATATGCAGTTGGTCTGCAATACAAAAGATCGGACGTTCGATTCTCGGCTGCTCTTGACTTTTTAAGTCGCAATGCATGTTTATGGAAGTTTGTTGCTATTGTTTAAAGATGGCGTAAGCATATGCGGGAAAGAGAGTTACTAGATGTTTAATAAGCATGCACAACCTTTACTTTACGAAGCACAATCCACTGATTCAGCAGGCGTATTGCAATCTATAGGATATAATCGTTTCTTGACTAGACCAGAATTTTTTTGTTTTTGAGGATTTTATTTAATTTTTAGCTGGTGTAGATATAAATGAAGATGATGAAGTTAGTTTTAAGTAATTCAATCTTTTCTTTCCTTTATATCTTCTGTGCTAAGGTATATTTATTTAGGTGTGCTTACGCTGCCAAAGTCGCTCTCTTGCCTTCTTTATTTTTCACTCTATGGCGAACGTGACAATCATTAAAGGCGAGTAAAAAGTAAATGCAAGCTTTTAGTGTGTGTGATTTTACAGGCAATTTTACCTGAAAGCTTTTTAACAACATCAACTCTTCGCTATTGAGGAGTCACTCAATTTGGTAACATTATAACTTTTACTAACAACCTGCTTTCATGCAGTTAAAATAATGACATGTATAATGTTGCAGTGTGAACAGTCTATTAGTTGGTGTGTGTGTAAGCTTGTAGCAGACTCAATAAACTTAAGAGCACGTTTGTAGCATATCTTTGCCATTATGATTGAGTTCTTAAGCAGAAATCAGACAAACACACACTAGTATAGACATAGCAGCTGCTGCTTGAGTCATAAACAAACAAAGGCTAAGGAAAATGGGAAATGGAAAATGGCAAGGCTTAGCTGCTGAGTTAGACATATTCATTTGTAAATGAAATCAAGAAGGTGCACACACAAAGTGCTAAGCTGTTGAGGGTTGTAGGTATCGTTTACCTCCTGCACATGCCCCCGAAGTATGCTACAATTTATGCAACTTCAACTTTTGAAAACTCATAGCTCATGCTTAACTAGCCAAGGCAACATTTGCCTTTTGAGGCAAGTTTGTAAGCATGTTCTTATGAATATGTTGAATGTTTTTGATGCATAGTACTCATGTGTATTCTATATGGATTTGCCACATGCACAGCTGGTATATTGGAAAAGTTTGTTTGATTTTCTATTAATTAAAATTGCATTCAGCTTGAAAATGTTATTTGTTGTATTAGATAGACATTGTAGCTTATTGTACGTCTAGTTTATCTATATGTTCATCTTGCTCGCTCCAGCTCAGTCTCACTCTAACTCGCTCCTTTCATCTCTAACTATTGAAGCGTGCCTTCTTTGGCCTGTTTGATTATCCTGACTGTACCAAAAGGACTTTGAATTGTAGCCTAATGGAAACACGTACGAAAACTTAAATAAACAAATACTCAGACAAGCAGGCCAAGCCTCTTTGTAGCAGTTCTTGTTCTGCTTGTTGTTGTTGAAATTTAATTAATTTTTTTGCTCCTTAACTTTGGGTGTGTGTATTAATTAGGCATAGCCTCAAGGCAAACACACCCTCAGCAAATAGTATTCCGGAAAAGTCTTGAAAAAAAGCTACAAATAAATGCAATCGCATGCACACTAAGTAAACACACACGACAGATTTAAACGCCCTCGTCATTAGCAGGTCTACTCCACTTCAATGTCATAGCAACCAGCTGCTGTCTGTGTCACTAACAGGCGTGTCAACATAATTATTAACACTACGTAGAGGTAGAGTTTTCCGGAGCTTTCCAGACAGACTCATACATATGCGGGCGAATTTTTTGCAAATATCATATTTTGTAGCCAACTTTTTGGCGCATTTGAAGTTGCATTCGTTGCGGGCAATTTGTTCTGCACATGCATACAAAATTTGTGTAAATAGTGTGTAAAAAGAAAATCAAAAAACAACAGTCAGAAAGCAAGGTGTACTTTGGCGCACCGAAGCTAAAATACGCTAAATAAACACATTTTAATATAAAACTTTGCAATAAAAGCAGACAGAATATGAGAGATTTGTTTACAGTAACTTTTAGACTATTTTTGATAAAAAACGTATATTTTAAACAATGAGCAGCCATTTTATTGTTTACTTTTTATCAAATTTTATGAGAAAAATTTTCAATGGTGAATGGATTTCGTTGTGTTTAAAGGCTTTTAACTGAACGGGTTCTCTACACATGTTCTCAAACTGCAAATACTGTATTTTAAAATGTACCTTGTGAAGGCTGTGCTTTTTTTCTTAGTGATGTGAGCAGTAAGTAGAAGTTTATATTTAAGAAACCAGAATCGCGAACTCAAATAATGAAATGTCGCATTGGTACGAAGGCAGAACTTTAATTTTGTAATTCAACTTAACCCAACATTTACAATAACTTCGCTGAGAAGGCTAAATCTTATGCATTTTACGCCTTTTGAAATCTCATCATCGTCAAGAAACAAAAAATGTCATGACACAAAAGCGTTAGAATTTCGAAAGTTTGTTTAGGCTCATGTTACATTAAGAGAGATTTTCAAGTGAGTAAGTAAAGAAATCTCACCAGCGACTACCAAAGTTTTACAGATGATCTTACAATGGCCATCCAACGAAGCGAGTAAGATATCTGACAGCTTACTGATAACGGGTTTTACAATATGTACTTCTTATTGCAATTTAAATCACTGGCTCAAAAAGGTGTTATAAAACCCAAATAAACTTAACGAAAATAAGCAAATTGGGTTAGAAATAGCAAAATTCAAATTTTCTACACGTGTGCTGAAAAATGTGTGCCATAAATAAGAGAGCGGTACCAGAAGAGGCGCCAACGTGTTTCATTCCACTTGAGGCACTAAGCTGTGCTAAAGCACAACACTGTATCGCACCTTTCAGCACTAAGGTCTGGTTGTGACAAAGAACAGAAACGGGAACAGAAACTGAGTTCAGTACATTTGGGATACAAACAAACAGAGTTTAAATATCTCGTGCTCATTAAGAGTCGAAACTGAAGTAAATACATTTGAAACAAAACAAATACTTTTGACTTGTTTTTGTCATTGGCTTCATCTTTCATCGTTGTTAATTCACTGCATTCAGACATTCTTCTTCTTCAAAAAGAAAGAAAACTCCACCAAAGTGCAAAATCAGTTTCGAAAAATCGAATTCCAGCATTATATGCTTTAATTTGAGAATAATTTAGCATTTAGCCTACAACTACAACACATTGTACCGCACTATACAACACTAGAAGATAGAGTTGCAGGTGCGACAACTTACGGGCGATATTGTCGTGCCTACAAGCGAAAATCCCCAGGACTTTAAAAGGGTAGTGCGTGGGGTTTGGCACCCACTACCAATTAAAGATGCTATGAGACGTCAGGTGGAATACACAACATCAGACAGTAACCCTGTAACAGTTCAAGCAGAAGACAACCGAAAATCCCGCTTTTTCACCTTAGCACAGCTCAATTCGAAGTACAAGTTTCAAATAGTAAAATGTGACATACCATATGATATGAAGTTAGGAACACACTGTATTTTGTTGGTTTAAGGAGGTTTATTTACCAGTTTTGAGTTGCTCTTGACATAAGGTTCTCAATAGAACTGGTTTCTTGAAACTTTTATGCGTATATGTGGATCGACCCACTCTAATGCACAAACTCCATGACAAACGCCATATGTACTCACCATGTAAAGAGTATTGTAAACAGACTGCATAAATTGTAAAAATGCTAAAATAACATATGACGGCTGTCTGACCAAGAGACAAAGCGCACAACGGACTTTTAAAAAAAGTTTAGACTATTTCTATGATGTGGAACTGGCGCCCTATTGTCTGGCTTTGCATAATTAAATCATATGTGGTGCCCATAATAAAAATTAAAAAAAAAAACCATATCGTTAAATAAAATTTTTGCACCTTTTTTTGTATATACATATATGTGTATACACTTTCCACACTATTTGTTGTGCAAATGTTTTATGCCAACAAATCAATTGGCAATGGAAAACCATGAAATATTATATACGAGTTTTTCCGCTTTTGTTTTATAAAAGTTTTGTTTTTATGGTCAAGCATTGTTTAAACTTTAGCTTTTGTATGCGGAAAAACGCTTTAAATATTCAATGCGTTTTAGTTGCGACTTAAAACGCTGCTAAAACGCCACTAAAACGCTTAAAGGTAAAGCCAGCAAGGGGCATAAGTTAGCCGTGTTTATTGTTTGCCAATTGTGTTAATCTAACATTTGTTGTTAGTGTGTGTGTGTGTGTGTGTGTGTGTGTGTGTGTGTGTGTGTGTGAGTGTGTGTGTGTGCGACAACTCAATAACAACAATAACAAAAGCAATAACAACTGCAAGCCAAGTGCTAACCCTTAAGACAACAAAGCGCCGTACAAGGACAACGACTAGAATCGAAACTTTTGGCACATTAAATCAGCAAATTTATTGACTAAACTGTTCAGTGAGGCAAACAGCAAACAGCAAACGGCAAACAGCAAAAACGCCCAAACCCCAGTGGCCGCCCCAAAGTGCCACGCCCACTTGACTGTCAACGTTCGCCGTTTGCCTTTGGCTGGCTATCTTTAGCCAAGACTATGTGTGGGTCTGTGTATTGTCCCTTAACTGTGCTGTCATAATTTTTGATTTGCTTGTTTTATTTGATGTCCTTTGGCTCTGCTGTTACTGCTACTTCTAGTCCTGCTGTCACCCGCATCCGTATCCGTATCCGAATCCGCACCGTTTGCCGTTGCTAGGAGCTGGCTAGCTCTAAGCTTAAGCTTAGGAAAAACAATTTTGCAAAATTTATTTTATAGCAAAATTATGCCAAACATTTTGGGAATGTTTCTTTGCTGTTGTTGCTGTTGGTCCAGAGGCCATTTGGCAGCACACACCAATACACACACACACACACACACCCGGCTAAATTTATTTTAGAATTGTAAGTATTTTTCTTTGGCAAATTCTCTCGCATAACTATGCGTATCTCTCGCTCTCCCGCTCGCCCGCTCCTAACTCTCTCTACTAACTTGTTCTGAAATTATTCGCTCGGCATTTGTTCTATGTTATATAAACTTAAGATAATGTAGCGCAAATAGTTGCTTATTATTTATGCTGTTTTATTGCTTTGGTTTTGTCTTTTGGCAATTTATTTTGTGTACTAGCCAAAAATTAGTTGGCATATTTAAGTTGTTAATTAGGCATGCGTGAAATTAAGTCGACTGAAGTTTAGCCCTACATGTGGCACAAGGAAACTTTCGAGTTCGAAAGGCCCTAAGCATAGGCATTAGTACGGTAGAGCGCACAAGAAATGGTTATTTGAACTAGGAAAACGTCAAATCTTCAGCACAATTAAGGACGAATTGCTTGTGTCGAAACTATTGTGTGGATGAGCTAAATTAGTTATATTCCAAACATATTGAAGTATATATTTTAAAAGAACGTTAGTTCTGGTTAACTACTCTGTTAATGTACGATGTTGCTAAGAACAGATAAATTCCAAAATATCTTGAAACACTATTTGGGTGAAATTTGAAATGATTTCTGTGCTTATGGCACATAGTAAAGGAGACAGTAGAGGCTGTTCATAAGTTACATCCCCACTGGGTAGGGGAAGGGAAATGGAAAGAGGAGGAAGCAGAAAAAGAATAAAATGAAGCAGGGAAACGGGAACGGGAAAAATGATATGCTCTACCTCGAGAGGAGCTCGGGGGTTGCCGAGCGAAGCGGGCAGGGATCGGAGCCCCCTAGCTATGTTAATAAAGTGTACAAAATATTCTTTATATTTCCATGCAAAGTTTTCTTGTCACTTCGAATATAACTGAAATTATCATTAATTAAAAAAAAAAATTATAGCTGATGATGATAACATTAGAGGGGTGTATGATTGTCTAAATGTAGCAATATTTTACAAAGGGGGTGGTGAGGGGTGTTTAAAAATATGCAAAATCTTGGTGACGTTGTGTAAGTTTCTTCATCAGCGAAGTTCAAAAGAAACTTGGATACATACATTTTGAAAGCGAACACCTAATATATAGTTTAAACTATTAGATTCATTAAAGAAAACTGTTACATATATCTTTGAGATGGATAGGGTCTAAAATGACTAGTGTATTGATAGACGAATTATGACGATGATCTTATGGTTAGCCAGAACGTTTGGTATAATTTATCTTATCTTAAGCCTTTGGGGTCGCTGAATTTGATAAAATTTCGTTTTGGCGAATCGCGTATTGCCCGAACCGCGTTTGGGTCGCGATATAACTGTAATCATATAAAATAATTATTGAAGTTCTCAAACGATTTGGGTATTTATTGCAATTTTAACTTATTTTTTACTGTAAAACTTGAACGACACGTTCGCAATTGGGATTCATATATTTGACGCTTTTGCCATCAAAGTTAGGAGTTATTTAGATAACAACATTTCATCTGCGAACGCAAGTTAGGCTCAGTGAGCGAAAAGGCAAAATCTGACTTCTTGATGGATGAGCTAACAGTACAATACTAGAGTATGTATGACATGCAATCAAAAGGGTTGATATGACATCCAAAGGCATCCAAAATGAAGCTTGTTCTTGTCGTTTATCTCCTTGTAATAGTTGTTGCTATTGTGAGTAAACAAAACTGATTGTTGTGTAACAATTTAAGTTAATTAAATTCCAGTCTATGCCTTAAACACACTGACAAACGCAGAAATGAATTCCAACGCAGCACGTTCAAAAGCAAGCGGCGCTTTTGATAAGACACAATACACACACACACACACACACACACACATATTTGTACGCTTGCAAGCATGCCGCCTGTGGAAAGATAAGAGCGTTTGTATGTGTGTGTGTGTGTGTGTGTGTGTGTGTGTGTGTGTGTGTGTGTGTGTGTGTGTGTGTGTGTGTGTGTGTGTGTGTGTGTGTGTGTGTGTGTGTGGCAAGAGCTATGCCGGCTTCAACTGTATTTCATACAATGAGTCTTACAAAATAATCAACATAAAAGCTTCTTACTTATTACACACACACACACACACACACACACACACACACACACACACACACACACACACACACACACACACACACACACTCATATGTGTCAGCACCCAAAAGTCAAAAGCTGTCTGTGGATTATCACTTTACAAAATATGTGCGCAACACTTTTTTTTTTTTGTACTTATGTTACTACTCTATGGAATCAAGTATTTTTTTATAACTAAGTATTTTTATAACTAAATTAAGTATACGTAGTGTGGACAACATGCAAAACACACAAAATGCTGAATGCAAATGCAAGTGTATCTGTAGGCGGTATAGGAGTACATGGAGCATGTAGGGACGGCGAGCTGGACTAATAAAATGAAGTAGTTTATGCTGTAAGAAACTCGAGTGAGTAATTCGGGCAGCCACCCGCAAAGTGCGATAATACCCATAAAATACGTATTCAATTAAAGTGCCAAGCTGGTAGCAAAAGTAACTAAATGAGGAACTTTAGCACAACGTTACACAGAAGACGAAACGAATTGTAAGGTTACCGACAAACATGCAACAAAAACAATAATATGATTGGATAAACATCGAAACGCCGAAGTTTAGATACTCTTTACGTAAGACTAAGCAAGACATTCGAGAGACTTTAAGTGTAAGGGGAATAGCAAGTTTCTATATTGGCGCCAGACAGACGTACAGACATAACGTAACTCCCACTTTTCGTATCAACAAGCTTTATAGTAAAACCAATGTACCTTGTACTACGTAAAGAGCATAAAAAAACATACAAAAAGAACGACGACACGCATTACAGCAACAAAAAGAAGAAGAGTCATTCGCAAGGTATTCGAACTGGTTACTGGTAAGAACAACAAACAGAAAAAATGAGACACAAAACATGCGACAAGTTTACGTGCAACATGCTAAGCGGCTACTGCGGCGGCAGCGGCAAACACCACAGTAGTTAGTGGCATGGCTGCTGCCGCCTTTGGCCACACGTAAATCTTACTCACAGTTTGTTGCGTTGAGGTGACATTCGATGGCGCAACATTCTGGCCATGCTGCAAGTACACTAATGGACCAGCCACCGTTGATTGTGATTGCCCAGCTGGTTGTTGTTGCTGGTGCTCGTTGGCGGTCTTGTTGAGCAGCGATTTGGGCTGCTGTACAATTGGCGGCGTCGGCGTGCCTTTAACTCCTCCATTGTCGAACTGATAGTACATGACATCGGTGGCAGGCGCCGTGCCGCCATATAGCGGCGGTGGATCTGCTGTCTGTGCGCCCGAAATGTGGTACGCAGTAGTTTGCTGCTTTGGGGAGCCGCCAGCTGCATTAGCATTGGCTGCACCACGCATAAACTCTGGCATTTGCGGCATTTTGTAGTTGTAGATATAGGGTCGCTCGTATTCGCCTAGAGAGGAGCCGCCGTGTATGTAGGACAAGAATAAATCTGACTTGGCCGGCTGCAGCGCATAGCCAGCTGCAGCGGGTACACCACGCTGAGCCAGCGCACGATTGCTGCCCATGTAGCCGGCAGCATTGCCGCCAGCATAGTGCGCCGCGCCCGGATGCATAGGATAGCAGCTGGCATTGGCCAGCTGACCGCCGCTAAGCAGCTGTGTCTTGGTCAAGCTCTGACCGGATAAACGACGTGTGGGCACACCAATGTCTGACTTGGCATCGCGTCGCTTAAATTGCGCGCTGGACGTTGACGGTCCCTGATAGTAATAGGGCGCCGCCGGATTGCTGCTGCTGCTGCTTGGCCATTCGACAAAGCTGCGCTTGCCCGTAAAACCCAAACCAGAGTTAGTACCACCACCCAGATTACCTGCACCTGCCGTAAGATTGCTGTTGCTGCTGGCTGCAGTGCCGGCTTTGCCGAGCGCATTGTTCAAACTGAACTTATATTGGTTGTTCTCAAAGGTAGTGTAGTTGAGCAGGCGATTGCCGGCACTGCTGCCAGCATTGGGATTAGTAGCGCCGGCGTGGGAGGATGTAGTGCCAGCAGCATTGTGTATGGGCGCCAGATTGCTGGGATTCTGACTTTGACTTGGGTTTTGGTTAGTGGAGGATGCGTATTTATAACTGGGCTTTTGATGATGTTGTTGCTGTTGTTGGCGTTGTTGTGCGAACAGTGAATTTTGACGCTGCTGCTGCTGCTGCTGCTGATTACTCACAGTCTGTTGCATGAGGCTATTGTAGCCACCACCTGCTCCACCGCTGCCCGCTGATTTTCGATGACTGCCACTAGAGGCGCCCGAGGATTTGTTGGTGCCGTAGCGTGTGCTGTCACTGGATCTGCAAACAGGAAGCTTTGAAAGCCCACCCAAAATATATGTGTTGGTCTTGGTGCAGAACTTACCTTTCCGACGAATAGGCGTAATCCTGATCGGCACCTAAGCCGGAGTCGGTGTGCTCATGGCTCACACGCAGTGCTGAATTTTCTAGGGGACTGAGATTGGAGCCCGTTGGTGATATAAAGTCACCCATGCTCATGCTGGACATCATGCTGCAAGTGAAAAGCTTAGTTAAAATCAAAGGAAATAGTGCAAAATCTAAGAAAAACTAAATGAAAATCATTGTATGCTATATTTCGATCGAAGAACGTTCTGTTTTGAGAACGTTTTCTGTAGATATATATGTATGTATATATATACCAGTCAAATAGGTCTGTAACAATTTGTTTTGTTATATTTTCCATGATTTCCCATAAATACTTTTTGTCAAAACCCACTAATGCATCTGTTTGAAACTTCTCTTCAACTTACCGCACCAAGCCATTCTGTCGCTCGCACTCCCTCGATGATATAGTGCTCGCCGAGCGTATTGATCCATTCTTGGGCGCGCTGCCACCTCCAGCGCCGCTGTTGATGCTGTCATGCGGATGGGAGCTTTGATAGTATAGACTGCAAGGCAGCAGCAGATATATATATAACAAAAGTGCAACCACAGCTAATAGTGATTACTGAAACTCAACTTACCCGCGTATACGATCCACACGATTCTTGCCCTGACCAGCGCTAGCCGAACCACTGCCATTGGTAATGGTATTGCCCGAGCCGGTGCTCTTGGCGCCCACGCTGCTCTTGCTGTTGCTCTTGTGTATCTTGAGATTAGAGTTGGAACGCTTAGAATTGGTTTCCACCACAGTGTAGGGTATTTCTCGCAGTTGATCCTCAGTCATGCCCGCAGTATCCACCAAATCAAACTGCAAATGCTTGGCTAGTTCACTATTCCACATGCGACTGCGTGACTCAGACGGAGATCTGCAAAGTGTAGAGTCAAAGTGATAAGCCGCAATTTGGATCAGTTGCAGATGACTACTTACTTGTTCTTGCGATGACGCCTGGACTTGTGATGCGAGTGTGTGTCCGAGTGGCTGTCGTTGCTGTGCAAACTACGCGCCACCATGCTGCTCTTAGACACTGAAGCCTGCTGCACTGAGCTCTGACCCAAACTGGCCTCAGCCTGTCGTCGCTGCACCTCACGCCATTGTGAGGTGGAATCTATTAACTCAGCGCTGCCGCTGCGCATGGAGCTGCTGCGATGACCCGAGTAACTGCGTCCACGTGTGCTATCATGATCCGAGCCACCGCCGCCAGCCGAATCACGACGATGCCGATGCGAGCGACGATGTTTGCGATGATGCGAGCGTCCAGAGCGTCCCGAGCCGCGCGATAGCTCGCTTTCATTATCGGAGGTGCGTCTATGCCGATGCTTGTGTCTACTGATGGATAAAAGCTTAGACAAGTGAAGGGTACTGCAGTCAGGGTCGTGGTCTACTCACCTACGCGTTGAGCGCGAATCGTTTGATGAATGACTCTCAACGGAACTTGATCGATAGCGTTGCTGATGCGAGGCGGATGAGGAGGAGGCGCGTTGCTGTCGCTGCTGCTGATGATGATGATGATTGGACTGCGACGTTGACTGCTGCTGCTGATGATGTTGTCCATGATGACCATGGTGATGATGATGGTGATGCAAACCGCCACCCGTTGTGCTAGCTGAACGCACCGAGCGTGGACTCGATGGATTGTGACCGAATAGTGAACGTTGCTGGGATCTTGGCCAGGGTGCGCTGCGCGTGCTGCGCGGTGAGTCAGGTGTCTGTAAATTGCTGCCAGCTCCATTGTTATTGTAGCTGCTGGAGTTGTTATTCTGCTGCTGCTGCTGCTGGGACGAAGCTGAGGACGACGGTTGCTGGTAAGGCCTCACGCCCAAACTGGTGGGTATGCTATAGGTGGAGCGGTAGGGGCTCTCATAGTTGCTGAGAGAAAGATAGAGAGAGGGAGACGGGGTAGAGAGTAGTGGTTAAAGTCAATGTCAGACAAGCTCTCGCATTATTTTGCCATAAATTTAAATTGTTTAACATAAACGTTGATTAAAGTCTGTGGCACTCTGAGCTGCCATTTAGTCTGTCGCACTGGACAGTAGATTGGCTATGCGCTGGCAGCGATCGCTTTGGAAACTGCTGCTTCTCATGCTCTGCTCTCTGCCATGATGGCCAACTGACTGATCGACGCAGACAAATAATGCGCGTGTGTAAAATTGAGTAATTGCCGCACTGGCAATCAGCGGGCAATCATTTCTAGCTCTCAGGAGTTGTAGTATCTTATACTCTATACTGTTAATGTTGTTGTTGTTGCTGTTGCTCTTGTGGTGATGGAACAGACCTGCACGGAGCAATGAGCGCCTTGTGATTTATGCTTTGTGGTGTGGGCAACTTGATTGGCCTCTCCGCCGGCTGCCTGTTCCAGCTCATTGCTCTTGGCTGCCTTGGTTTTTCTTTGTTTGTAAATGATAAATGACGCCTGCTATTTGCTATTTGTTGCCTGTTCCTTGAAATTGCCGAGGACAGCGATTGTGCGCATGTTCTATTACCTTTGCAACATGTAATTTATGCATGCCCAGAAGTGGGCAAAGGCAGCTTTACTTTGATAGGGTCAGCACGCTCCCGACACTGTCACTCTTGCTCTAAAGCTACCAATTACATGGCGAGCAAGCAAAGTGTTTGCACGAAAAACCACCTGAAAACTCCTAAAGAAAGCTATTAGAAATCTATTCCCGCTCTATTGCATGACTCAATTTCCTTTGGCCAAGCTTTTATAGCGCATCCTGCTACATATCCGTTAGCATGTCCCCCCGAGTCATGTGTAATGGTAAATTTCGGATTTTTATTTGTCTATATAATTTGATGTTCAAAACCATAAAACATTTAATAAATGTTGCGTCTAGACAACTGTAACTGCCAACTAAATGGATTTTTAACACGATATCGAAACATGAACAACAACGAGAACAACAACAAAATCGAAAAAAAAGCGAAAACCTCTTCAGCCATAGAAACAAACAATAGCAAAGAGCAGCCTGTCAAACGCAACGGACATAGATCTACACCCACGCAACACACTTGCACACTCCCACACACACACACACTCCCACACACACACTCCCACACACACACACACACACACACACACACACATGGTCACAGTACGTACAACATGATAAAGTGCTTTTCGGCATTGTTTTTATATTGAAGTAAACGATACAATAAAGAGCTTTACTATTAAAATTCGCTGCACAGCAGCCAAAAATGCCACCAAACACGTCTCCTCTCCCGGTTTCCATACCACAAACTGAACGATTTAGACGCTGAGGCTTAAATACTCTTGTGTGGTTTCTAATGGGTTTATGATACAGTAAACTTATACGGATACAATTAGAAGTAAGATTTTGTGAAATGCAACATAACTTAGAACAAATTTTTCAGTGGAGATTGATTTTTTGAAGCTGTAACGGAAATCAAAGTGAAACACTTTGGTGGCGACAGTGCTGTGCTGTTCTTGACTGAGAACACTTATGTTATGAATGGTAAGAGAAGGGTTAAGGATGCGTACCAAATATCTTAAAAAATAACTTTTATGATACAAGCAAAAACTGGTATGCAGTGAAACCTCACTCCTAAAGAAGATAACGTAGTAACACAAATTTGTGTCTTGCTTTCAACTTAACTAAAAAGAATGCTCCTTGATTTGTGTGAAAATGTCGTAGAAAATTTGTATTTTGTATGAATATACTCTATTATCAAAATTCGCTGCACAGCCAAAAATGCCACCAAACACCAAAATACAGTAAACTTATACGAATACAATTACTAGGAGCAAGATTTTGTGAAATATTTATGGATTCAAAAGGACTTGAAACAATTAGTTGTATACGATGCATTTTTTTCAAAAGAGATTGGTTTTTTAAACTGAAACGGAAATCAAAGTGAAACACTTTTTTGGTTCTTACTACTACTCTTGACTGAGAACATTTATGTGATGAACGGTAATTCGTACAAAATATCGAAAAAAGTAACATTTTTAACTTTTATGATACAAGCGAAAACTGGTATGCAGTGAAACTTGACTCCCAAAGAAGATAACGTAGCAACACAAATTTGTGTCTTGCTTTCAACTAAACAAAAAAAAAAAAATGTTCCTTGATTTGTGTGAAAATTTCGTACGAAATTTATATGACATCTGTCTGCGTTACGAATTTCAAGCCAACATGAATATACTCTATACAATCGTCTCAAACAGGAAACTGCCAGACAGTCGTTAGTCGTTCCGTTTGGCTAGCAGCATTTATTGGGTGAAGTGCATGGAGGTAGTGCCATTTCGTTGTTTACTTTTTGCCTAGACTCATGCCGGAAAAAAATGGAAGAAGAACAGCCAAAATATGTTCAAAATTAAAAACAGATCAAAGGAAACGCAGCAGTCACACATACACACAAACATAAGAGCAACCGGCTCGACACACGAGAGTACTTCCGGCGCAGCTCTAAAAAAATTATTACTCCAAAAAAAAAAAGGAACAGCAGGAACAACTACGTCAAAGGAAGCTTAAACAAATAGGTAAAAAAAATTTGTTCAAAAAACAACAAAAATAGAGCAGGAGCACTGCGACGACTGTTGCTGGCCGTAGAGTAAGCGCACGTGCGAGAGAGGGAGAGCGTGTGTGTGAGAATGAGTTGGGTAAATCAAAAGTTTTGTGGATGAAATGAAAACAAATGATGGGCATTGGAGTAGTACTTACTTGGCGCTGGCCAAACTGGTCACGTTGATGTTGCTGCTTGGCGTCGGTCTGTTGCCAATGATGCTGCTGGAGTTGCCGTTACCGAGCACGCTGCCGTTACCGTTACCAATGCCATTCCCGTTGTGTTGGCTGTTAAAAAAGTCATCAATCACGCGTCTGGGCTGGCGCTTTGAGGGCACACGCGTGAATGCTGGCGGTGAGCGACCGGCGGCAAGTGCATCCTTCTCCGTTTGCTTGTCCGTGCGACTGAGTTGTAGGAGTTAGCATGGGCGTGGGCGTGGGCGTGGGCATGGCGTATATATGGTATTGGTATATGGGGTGCGGTTGGTTGAGAGACATGCGAATAGGATTATCACAGAAGTTGGCATCGTCACGCGTTGTTTGTTGGTGCAACATAAAAGTAGGCATAAAGGCGTTCAAATATTAACACAACGAAATACATAAAAAAAAAAAAATAAAAATAAAACAAAAGTTCTGCTACTTATAATATACATTGGCACATACTCCTTATAAACTTTATATATATGTATATGTAAGTATGTAATTTGAAGGTATAGCTACTGCTGTCCATGTGTATGAATGTTTTTGGGGTAATAATGAACAGTGAAGCATAAAAAGGTTGTAAAAACTTTGGCACAAATTAAAAACGCAGCCCACGCAAACTTATGCGACCCTTGTTTATGGAATGGCCAGTAGTCCCGGGATTGCTACGGTCAAGCCATAAAATGTGGCACTACCGAAAAAAGCACAAAAAAAAAACTGTGTATAAAACCAAAAATGAAACTTCAACTTTTGTCGAGCGCTGGCGCACGCTAATAGTTTCGGTCAGCTATGGTTAGCCACGTGAACTCGATTTAGTTAAGTCGGATTCAGGCTACGGTCTACGGGCTGCTGTCCAACTGACGTCAAGTTGCAGGAAAGTTTGCGCAGTAAATGGCCAGCCGCAGTCACCGCAAATGGCTGTCATAAACATGGCTAGGCTAGACCCTGGACACTAACTCAGAGACTTAGAGACTCAGTCCCAGTGCCATGCCCAGGCCTTGGCTCGCAGCTCCAGTTCAGGCCACATTCGTCATGCACAATTGCCTTGCATTTCGGCTTAGGCATTTCACAAAAAGTCATTAGTGGTTGCCACAGGCCGAGCGTATATGTATATACCCTTACATATTTACACCTATTATAAACTGGGCTTGAAGGTTGCCTGGCATTTGGTTGCGCATTCATTTGGACATTTTTATTGGACTTGCAATTAGTTGGACAGCGTGTAAACTTGATCTATGCAGCTTTGCTGCCCTCTGCCTCACAGTGCTGCCAACTGCTTTATGTGCTGCATGTTGCACGTGTTGCTTTTAATGAGCTAATCAAATCGGGCCACATGAGCTGAACTAACTTGAGTGTTCGAGCCTGCAGCAGGATTTCAAGTAGGTATTTTTTATTTTTTATTTTAGCCTTTTTCCCATTGAATTTCGTTACGTTTTAATTGGCTAAGCATTCGACTCGCCTTAACCAAGCTAGCCCACAAATTAGACTTGGTTTTTGTTGAGCACCTATAGTAGGTATTTTTTTTATGACTTTGGCTTTTATGCTTTTTTTAACGACTAGGCAAGGTGCATCATAGACACATTCAAAACTACATATGTATGTGCACCCACTCCTTAGGTGTGCATTGTGCTTCCGCCATCGCACTACTGCTACTCACCTGTACCTGAAGCGGGAACCCAGTTGAAACAAATCAGTTGCATGGGATTGAGAATTGGGCAGTGGCGCAACGCGCACTTGCCTAAAGAATGCATGATGCTCCACACAGCAGCGCCACAGATGCTTGCAGGCCGACTTCCTTGGCGTCTCGAAACCATAAGTGCTGAGCTCATTCTGTAAAAGAAAACATAATCCAAGTGTGATAAGCGCCAAAGTCAAGTCACGATGACGTTGGCATTACGCTTCAGACCTATGACTATGACTACTTGATGTATAGCGTGTATGCACTGCCCGAATGTTGTCATCATTCAGTGAATGTAACCGAATGACGTAAATTGGCCTTGTGAGCTGTGCTTCACTTCATAGAACGACAGGTGCCTCAACGACTTTTGAATGTTTCTTCATTATACTATCATAGTGTCAGATCTCAGCAGCTTTTTCTGAATAAATGCTTTAAAAATCTCATCACTTGGAAATCTTTTGATTCAAAGAAAAAAACAAAGTCGTCGAAAGTCTATGAGAAAGCGACCATAAGTTCTTAAAATGCTACTAGGGGCTCCGATCGCCACGTTCTTTCGTGTTTTCTTCGTAAGAAGAGCTTCGGAGCTAAGTGAAACATTTGCTTACGAAGAGGAGATAGAAAAATTAAAAAAAAAATATTTTAACTCTAGTAATACAAAATGTTCATATTTCAGATGAATAATTTGGATTAAATATGAGAATTGCATGATTCTTTCTATATATATCCTGAAGTAATCGGGAAGAAGAGGAAGAAACAGAGGAATGTGATAAAGAGAAAGACAAATAGAAAGAGAGTGTACGAAAGAAGCAGGAAGAGGAAGAGAAAGTGAAAAAGTAAATTGAAACATTGCAAAATATTGAATTTCATGCAAAATTTTGAACTTTCTTAAACGGTTCGTTTGAAGACCTGTTTACTTTATGTTTTAAAGTATCTCATATAGTCATAGCTACTAGTGGGTTACTAACTTATAAACTAAAAGCATATGCAATTCGTTTTGACTTTCACAGTTGAGCTCAAAACATAGCAAATTGCTTTACAAATTCTAAGCTAAACACAAGCAATCCAAAGCAACTGATTTCCTTACAAGTGAGTGTCAATTTGTCATTCACAAGCAAACGTTGCCAGTGGCAACACACTCATTCATTCAGCTGAATGACGTTGCAGTGATAAACGGGCCAAAACTTGAAGATGACGATGCGGACAAGGCAAATTGAGTGCGCGTTGTCGCACGAATTGTAAAGGTTTTGAGCCGCGCCTGTATTGCCTTGAGATTTGAGCACCAAAAACTTTGTTATAAAGAAAACTCAAAAGCGTTGTAAAGTGTGAATTCTGGCGCGCGTTTGCCAAAAAAATTAAAAAAAAAAAAAAAACACACACACACAAAAAGGAGAAATGCAGCGCTCAAAGTTAAAAGTTTTTTGGCTTTTGTGTGAGAACTTGAAAAAGTTTGTTGATTATCAAACCGTTAAGGCGCAAAGTGTACAAGTTGCAAAAGGCAACTGTCGCCAGTTAGCAGATAGCTGCCAAGAGCTGCCAAGAGCTAGCAAGAACCAGCTACTCTTAGCCATAACGAGTGCTGCTTCATAGTAGTTGATGCTGCTGACAGCAAAAGTTGCAGCTTGGCTGATAAAGAGACTGTAAGTGGTAGCAGCCAAAAAAAAAGAAAAAATGACGACAATGCGAAATTTACGCAGCTTCAAAAAGAGATGAACTCGCGGGTGGCAGCAACAAAATGAACTGTGAATTGTAAGCGCGAACTCGGGTAATATATATCTATGTGGCAGTGTCCTAGCCATAGTCATAGTCAAAGGCATACTCATAAAAATTTACATTTTTATCGCTTATCCTGAGCATAAAATAGCGTCCTTTATAATAAACTTTGGCAATGCGCGGCCAATAGTAATGAGCCACGGTCGTCTTGTTGCGTAGCACAACAATGCCGCTCGGCGTCAGGCCCAGAAAGTACTCCACGCTGTCCTCGCCCTGCAAAGAAAAAAGGAAAACCAAATGAACGGAATGAAAAACTTGTAGGAAAATGCGACAACAAACAACTAACAACACAATAACTACAACAAAAACAACAGCGACAAAAGGCGTATTGTTTTGTTTTTATACCCTGTACACAAAGTGCGCAAGGGTATTATAGGTTTGTGCAATGTATGTAACAGGTAGATGGAGGCGTGGCAGACCATATGTTCCATGGGCAAAAATGGTCAGGAGCAATAGTCGAGTCGGTATAGACATGTCCGTCCGTCCGTATGAACGTCGAGATATCAGACACCACAAAAGGTAGAGCCACGAAAATTTTCCAATAGATGCGCATTTACACCGAAAAGATAAATTTTGTCAAATCACGTCGATATCTTGCCTCCTTCCCCTGTGACATATTTTTGCGGTTTACAGCCGCTCCGTTCAATCTATCATCTCAAAACTCGACCGACGTGTGCGTCGTGTTTATGTGCATTTATGTTTAAAAAATGATCGAAATCCGATAAATACATTAAAAGTTATAGTCGAAAATATGCTAATTTCACCCCCCTCGCCTATAAACTGTGCCAAAATTGACTGCATGTAGATATGGATACATGTGAGAGTTACAAAATTTGGTGTGGAGACTCGTGTGACCCTCGTTTAAACTGTATCCACCTTTTTTCAATAGAACCCCCCCCCTTCCCCTTCGTTCCCCTTTTACCGCATGCTGGACTTAGTGCTTATGGGGAAAAAAGGGTACAGGGTATTCCACTGTCGGGCACCGTCCCGACTGTTTGCATCACATTTTTTTTTTTCACTTCATTGTAGCAAACTTTGCAAAGCCAAAAACCAAGAAAAAGACAGTAGAAGAAAATTTGTTAACAAGCTGGTGGCAAAAGTTTTGTCTGGGCCATTAGCAACAGCTAAGAAAATGGCGCTGCGTTTTATGACAGCCTTGCTTTGCGCTTAACCCACTCTTGCCCACTAGCACATTAAAGGAAAAAAACGCGTAATTTTAGCTGTTAATTAAATTAAAACAAAGCAACAACAGAAATGAGCACTAAAAACTCAGGGAGCAGCAAATGTGGCAGGCCAAATGCCGCCTGGCGCCGCGATAGTCAATGATTTGTGTCTATAAACAAGCCGGATAGAGTGTGGGGCACGTCCGCACATACCACAGGCATGTACTACAAGGGTTCATACCCCACACACACACACACACACACACACACACACACACACACATTCATGTGTATACAAACACAGCTGGTGATTTATTGAGGTTTGATATCAAAGTAAAGGGCAATAAAAAATGCAAATGAAGTGCCAACTTACGCAGCGCAAAAGGCGCTGAACGCAACAGACAGAGACAGAACGATATGAGTGAGACAGCTAGACAGACATGCAGACGTGGGCGTGGCACTTGCTTTTGGGTTAAATATGCGCCCAAAAAGGGGCGACTAAAAAACCAAAATGTGAGCAAATGATTTATAATATTTCCTATGAAATGAAATTAAACTTTTCTATGCTTGGCCAAGCGATCTCTGACCCCTTTTACATGCCTGACTGCCAGACATCTGTGTTGGTTTTGTTCTAGATGTTGTTGCTGCTGCTGTCTGTTTGTTGTAGTGCTCATTTTTGGGGTTGCGCCACATTTCAAAAGATCTTTGAAGCAGCAAATCAGGGGAGAAAACAACGACAACTTACCAGCACGGGATGCAAGTCAACGCCATACATATCATGCCATTTGACTTTATCCAAATAGTTGAGCTCCGCACTGGCTGGTGACATGCCCTTCAGTTGCTGATGCAGCTCGGATACCCTAGTTTCCAGCTCATTGCTTTGATTGGGCAGCAAACGAAACTCGGAGACATAGCCCTTGGAATGTCTACGCTGATCGTAGTCACCCAGTTCAGCTGTAAATCAAAATAATTATAGTTAATTGTTAGATATGTTATTTTAAAAATATAATAAAAGAGTTTTTTGTTAAGTTAACACGCCTGCTAGATATCTACCTGGCACACCTAGGCCAAATTTCGGCCTATTGTCAAATCGTAGAATCTACTTATCTTTCCCCCTTCCACCCTCTAGGGATAACTGCTTAAAGTGAGGGCCATTTTAATACTGATAAGCAATCCGCTATTCATTTAGGACTGCTGAGAGAGTACCCCCCAAGTACCTGTATCGTCTTTGACACAGGACAGAGCAACAGCAAAATAAGTGCTCTGCAGTGTCCTCTTCGTCCGCACAGCTTCTGCATTGAGTAATTATAGGTAGCCAGTGTCCAGTAGTCGCTCCAATGACGGTTGAGCAACTCTCTCTACCAAGAGAAAAATTTATATATTTTTAGCTAGCTGATCGTCATACGGATGGCCCTCTCTCTGGAAGGAGGGGAGCAGTAGTATCTTGTCTGGCGAGCTTGTCCGCAATATTGTTGCCCTCTATGCCCCGGTATCCTGGAACCCATATGAGGCTAAGAACTAACTGCTGCAGCGATTTGCGGCAGCTTGTTACCGAAATCGAACTAGATCTAGAACTAGACCTTTTAGATAAGGTCTGCCCTGTAGCTTAGATGGACAGAGATACCCAGGAATCGGACTCAAGACATCTGTGGTAAACCCGAATGTCGAAAGCTGACAGAAGGCCTGAGCATAAACATGCAGTGCTGACACTTGACAGTGCTATTGACTGCAATGCTTTACCTGCAGGACCACCTGCCAAATTCATCCAGGAAATCCTGGGGTACTGCCGCCGCTTCATAGCGGCAAGCCGAGCTGGACACAAAGACAGTGTCATCAGTAAATGTGATGAAAATGACACCGTAAGGTCCGCGGTGTACAAAGTGTACAGTAGAGGTCCAAGAATCCTGCGGCAAACCAGCTTTAGTGCAACGATTCTCCATCGCACATCCTGCACCTCAACCATAAAACACCGCCTCTGAAAGTACGACCTCAAAGGATTGAACTGCGCAGCAGGAAGGTGACATGACCTCGAAAATCAAACCCCCATGCTGGACGCGGTCAAACGCTTGCTGGATATCTAAGAAGACGGCATAGCTGTAGAGCTTTTTTTCAAATTCTTCAAAAACATGTTGCACCAACCGATGCACCTGTTCAGAAGTACCATGATGGTGCCTGAACCCGAACTGATGGTCGGGAATGGCACCTTGGACACCCAAAGCTTCCGACACTCTACTAAGAAATATTCTCTAAAATATTATGGAGAAAGTACGCAGGAGGCTAATTGGGCGATAGGACGATACAAGGTTCTCCGCCTTGCCAGTCTTCGGCACCATATTTATTAGCGCGCACTTCCACTGAGAAGGAAAGTGATGGAAACGAAACATGACATTAAAGGTCTACCCCGGATCCTCCTTCTCTTTTAGCCTACTGATCTGAAGGCATGAATGGCTGATATAGAGCTGATATAGATATAGAGCACTCCTCCAAGCACCTATGCGGGATTCGTTGCCAACGCGTAAAGCGGGAAAGGTATTACAGTGTACTTTCCGCTCCAACACTCTAAGGTCATTCTCATCAGACTGCGTTATCACCCAGGCTTAACCGGCATAATCCAAAAACTCTTATAGAGTGCTAGTTTCGTCTGGCGAGAGTGGTCGCTACTACTCTTTTGCCTACTGAGACCAAAGTAGCATCTACTGGCAAAAGGAATTCTCCTTTTAAGCAACAATATTCATTTTAGCAGTGGAAAACTACCTTTATAATAGTCAGCAAATCGCGCTTAAATTGATTACACTAAAAACTTGATTCAGCGAATGAAGCTTTAAAACTTCTCAATCTTTAAAATGATAAGAGCTTTAACACATCTGCAGTTTCTTATATTATTCGAATTTACGTCAGTTTTAAGTTTCTGCAGTAAACTTTCCTTTTTATAGCTTTACTTTTTAGAATTTTCGTCAAATGTGGCTTTAAATTAATTGCAGAGTTTATCGTGTGAGTTAAAGTTGTTTAAGTTTTTGACGACCTTTTATGGCTTTAACGAACTTCCACAAAATTATATGACAATTGGCAGCAAGTCAGTAACTCCTTAAAGTAAAACTAAAAGATTTTGGTTCTAAGCTAAACAAGTCTTAAAAAATATGCGTTCATTATTTTAATTTGTGTCTAATCTGTTCTAATTAATCTTAAACTTTACTTACATTGCACCACAAAGGCGCCTAGTTCCGCAGCAAGTTCAAAGGCCACCGGTAGACGACCCTGAAGCACATCCTGCTTGACCTGCAGAAACAGTTGATACCTGCGAAAGAACGTATAGTTAAGTAATATTTGTATTATCATTGACAAAAGTTTTCCAAACACATTGTACACGTAATCTTAACAAGTTGATAAACAAATCTGTGCGTGAAATTGGTTAATACATAGCTGATATTTAACACAAACAAACTGTTGACATTGCGCAGAAGTTCAAACATACATATAAACAACTATAATGTTGTAGAGGAAATTGGAAATAAGTGGATCGAAGTCAAAATAGAGGGAGAAGTCGCATCATATTTCATAATTATTTACACAAATCATACGAACAAACTGAACAAACTTCGAGTTGAAGTTTTGTGTTTGGTTCGAAATGTTGGGTGCGTTTATGCGATGTGATATCATGAAGTCTTGTGTAATTGAATGTATGTACCTAAGTTTTGAGTAATTTACTACATTACCTAAAATGAGGATAGTTTTGCTTTGAATTTTCTTCTTCACCAAGAGGCTTTAAATGTAAATCTACTAAATTACTCGCTTTCACCGTTGCATGTGCTCTTGTGCCACACCACATTAAAAAAAAACAACATATCTAAAGTGAGCGAACAACTGATCCTGCTCCTTCTCTCTTACACACGTCCATTTGACAGCATTCGTTTACGTACTCTGTTTTCTTCTCTCTACCCGCTATTCGTATTACTTGCGTTCGAATACAGGGAAATGCACCTTGTTTTGGTTTTACAGCTGCAAACTAAGTATGTTTGAATATATAAATGATTCAGGGAATCGAGCTGCAATCCTTAATCGGAACCGTAATGACTGCCAATGCACCAATATCATATAAAGCAATCTAATATTTTGTATACGTTTGTTGCATAGGTTCAAGCTCATGTCCAACCGAGATTGTACTCCCAGTTACTAACTACACTTACATTTAGGAATACCTATAAAACTTGTATTTACGATAAAGTCTCTCGCATAAACACGCCGTGTGTGCGTTAATAATTGTGTATGTATGTGTGAGTGTGACCATGTTTGCAAGGAAATGTGTGTGTGTTTCTATATCTGTATCTGCATATTATCGTGTGTCAATATTATGAACAAGCTGTTGGACTCATCGGCCACTCCATGGTGCACAAATGTCCAGTCCAAAGTCAATTGCTTTGCGTTTATTGTGTGCCGCAGACTTTGTATAGCTAAAATAACAAAATTCTTCAACCGGAGTGCACTCCAATATTGCATTATGTCGCCCCATACTTGACGCCGTCACACCCATCTTCAGCTAGAACATTGCATTTATATGTATAGCTAGACAACTGCCAATATTAGCGCACATGTTGGAAAATCGCGCGGATGTGGATTTTGATGATGTTTGTGCAGGCAAACTGTCGTCGTATAACTCGTCATCGATGATGTTGGCTATGATTATGATGGGTGATGTATGCTCGGGGGCCAAAATCAAATATTTACTCACACAAAATGCTTTACCATATAAATGCATTTGGCCCATTGCATTTACTTTTCCGTTGGCCTATTCAATTTCCGCACACACACACACACATGCCAAGTTTCCCATGGTTTTCCCTGGGCAGTGTGTTATTTTAATTTATTTTGCTTGAAATGCATGCATAAATGCATTAATGCATCCATTATCCATTAGTTGGATGCATATCTGAACAAATTCGTACGTACAACTCGTTTCATCTGTTGTTCATTCAATTATGAGTGAGTCTGTGTGTTGTGTGTGTTTGTGTGTCATTCAACAAATTAAATTAAACGTAAAATTTGCATAATTAAAAGCTTAAAGCTCAATCTTGTTATTAACTTAAAAACATACCTGGTGATTTCCTCGAGCAATTTGCATGGATCGGCAGCATAAAACTTTATGCCAAAATACAAATCATATGGATCCGCTTTGGGCTTAAGCTGTCGTGAGATGCGGGAGGCAGGATCCAGCCAGTGCTGTAAAAGAAACAAAAGTTATAACTTTATGCTCTCTAAAAATGAATAACAAATAGTACAATGAGTTTGTCAAGCAGTTTGTCACTCATTAGTGCTCTGTAAAGTATCTTTTAGCTAGCAAGTATCTTATTCTGAGCAAAAGAAGTTGTAGTCCCGTTTGGATTGTGCTTTTTTGTATGTCCTTTAGAGTCATCAATATGGCTTCTGGTTAACTTCGCTTAAGAGCTGGTGAAACCTAACTAAAACATCTTAGTGTTCCTATAAACAGAAATAGGTAACGGTCAACGTAAAATTCAGGTTATTGCTCGCAAAGCTTTATTGCCTTGCTTATTGACTTCCAACCAAATGGATGCTGGCTCTTCGAGATATGGTGATCAGAGCAATCCATTGTATATGTTTTAGAAGACGCGCCAAATCCCATACAAGTTGTTGGCCAGAAGTTTTTAAAGAATTGAGGTTAGTTTTAAACTTCATAAACTGATCATGCTTTATCACCTTAATCTAAGGTTTCTCACATCAGCTTAATCTTTTTGAGATGTCGAATTAATGGGTTATTCGGCGCATATCATCGATTTTCACAAAATTGTTTCGTTTTTCGACATCTGACTATTCATATTGAACGTACCTACATCGGAATGGCAAAAGGGTTTCGAATTTCTTCGTATAGAGAGTGGTTTTGGATAGGTAACTGGAGGGACCGGCAAATTTAGGCCGAGAAAACACAGATACCGTACCATCAATCAGTGTGAACGATCTAAATAGTAAATCTAATTGAGCTTTTCTGGAAAATTTTATCGTCTTATAAATGACCGCTATAGAAGTTTTTTCTCGTGAGAACATTTAATTCGTTTCCGGAAATTTTTAAAAGTTTGGTTTGTATATTCTTTAATATCAATTATGTGCACACATAGCTCGCATCGGCTACTGACAAAGGCACGACCGAAGGCTACCCGTAAGAGCACAACGTTATGTTAAATAGTCAATCGTGTATGGAAACACATGATTAAAGGCTTAAAATTCAACTCTTTTGTCGCTAAATTTGCTGACAGAGTATGCAAACTTCACCGCTTCTAAGTGTAGCTGCCGCTGTCTTTTAAAGTTGTGTCTTTGATGGTGAGAGTTGAGTTTTTACAGTTAGGCATTTTATGACCAGCGTCAGCTGTTGTCTCCGTACGGAGTTTGGAGCTGACAGCAGGTGAGCAGGTGAGCAGACGGCGGCTTTGAATTATGAACGTTTTTGTAGCATACATAAAGGCTTTTTGCCTAAAGGCAGTACATACAGACATACACCTAAAAGTGAATTTCAATGAGCCAGACTACGGCCATCAGTTGTCTCGTCTGTTACGCTGCCACGCCCACTCTACTCCCTCTCTCTCTCACTCTTTCTCAACCTTCAATGAAAGCGAAATTATATAATTTAGCTCTTGAGGCACACACACAGGTAAGTGAAAGAGTTGAAAGCTTTGTTTTCATTTTTACCGCTCAATGCGCCTCAATGAATTTCAATGAAAAACTGAAAATGAATTTCGAAAAACCCAATAAGTTTGTGCAGCAGCCAAAGGATGCCCATAGACAGTTGCAGGCCGGTCTTCTTCTGAGCTTGTGTGTGTGTTTGCACTTACCGTTTGATTCTCCTCGTCTATGTAACGTATGCCAAAGTATGAAGTCTCGATTAAATTGAGCCTGGCAAAAACGACATCCAGGAGCGCTTGGCCTGGCAAATCATCCTGAAAATAGACAAGAAAATTGCTGTTAAAACAAAAACCAAGACAGACACTAGAGCGCAAAAAGGACTAACTGAAAAAAAAGCAAGTAGCCAAAGGAAAAGCTATTCAATGGCCAAAGCAAACAAACTGATAGCAAACTGTTGCAAGCAGCTCAGATCCTGATGTTCGTCCTGCCTCAGTGGTGGCAGCGCCAAGTGGCAGGGGGCCTGAGTTGGGCACAAAAGTGAAAACTTGCTGCACGGCATAGCGACAATTATTCAATTGGAAAATTGCGCCCCTCTGTGTCTGTGTGCGTGTTTAAAACGTTTTCGTAAAATAAAATACAAAAACAAGTCAAATAACAAACTGCGCGCTAAATGCCACACCTCCGCACGCCTCCGCCTTCCAGCACTCTTACCACCTAATGCCAACAATTTATGGAAAATCGAAGGGCCGGCCTTTTTGGCCAGTGGGCAACCCCCCTGCTAAATGTGCCTGGCTGACTTCCAATCAACAATTTCGGTATTTGGTAATTTAATTTGTTGTTGCCTTTTAAATTTGCCACACTTTTTGTGTGTTGGCTTTAAAATACCAACTTTTGCCGCTTGCCTTTTTTTTTTTTTGGACTCGCTTGTTCTCGATTTTTTTGCTGCCAATAATAAATTGAGTTTTTTTTCTTCTCCTGGGCATTGAAGCTGTTGTTGTTGTTGCTGCCACTTTGGGTGGCGTTGTAGGTTGTGAAAAGGTCGCAAGTTGAAACCGCAAACACCAAACTATGGCCAGGGGCGCACTATTGTTAATTTTTTTTTTCTCTACCGCAGCAGCAGCCCCCTTCGCCCCCAACACCCCCCTTCGCACCAAACACCCGCGCGCTCCGCTGACCCTAGCCACCCTTGGCAACGTTGTCGGTTCTTCTTCATTGTCTGTCTGTCGGGTCAGACGGTTGCTCATGTGGCACAGCTGGTCAACATGTTTGATTTTTGGCGCTGGCTATTATAAGTCCCACCAACACACAGACAGACAGCGAGAGTCAGACAGCTATAGGGTTTGGGGTCTCTTATTCATTAGTTTAAGGCAGTCGCAGCACATTTTTATACCCTGTACACAAAGTGTGAAAGGGTATTATAGGTATTATAGGTGCAATGTATGTAACAGGCAGAAGGATGCGTGGCAGACCATAAGTTCCATGGGTAGAAATGGTCAGAAGCAATAGTCGAGTCGATATATAGAGAGGTACAAAAATGTACCAAAAGATGCGCATTTACACCGCAAAATATGAAGTTGTCGAATCACGTCGATCTCTTGCCCCCTTCCCCTGTGACATATCTTTGCGGTTTACAGTCGTTCCGTTCAATCTATCATCACGAAACTCGAAAGAGGTGTGCGTCGTGTTTATGCGCATCTATGTTGCAAAAATTGTCGAAACCGGGTAAATACATCAAAAGTTATAGTTCACCGCCCTCGCCGATAAACTGTGCCAAAATTGCACTGCATATAGTGATGGATACATGTGAGCTAGAGTTACAAAATTTGGTGTGGAGACTCGTGTGGCACTTTTGATCTGTGTTACAAAATTCAACGACATTGGCCCAAGAATACTGGAGTTATGGGTATAAAGTAATTTTTGCCACCATAATAGCCAACTTCCCAATAGGAAAACTTGTCAATTGGAACTTCCCAATAGGAAAATGTTTACAGGCATATCGATCTTATGAAAATAGATATACAAGTGGATACATCCATTCCCATTTTAAAGTGTTTAGTGTTTATAAAGAAGAAGGGTACAGGGTATTCCACTGTCGGGCACCGTCCCGACTGTCTGCATCAAATTTTTTTATATTTTGTTACTGGTCGCTGACCGCTGCTATGTTTTATTTATGTTATTTTCTGTTGCTGCAGCATCCCTTGGTGGCCAAGTGGGGGTCCCTTTGTATTTTCCTGCTGGAATGTTTTTATTGTTGTTGCGTAATAAACTTAATGGCCAGCAAGTGTGAACAAAGCGTACATGTGTACAGTCAGTCTGTCAGTCAGTCAGTCTCTTTGAATTTATGTTAAACTTTTGCTGACCAACAAAAGGGTATCAGACAATTGGCTGGACTGACGGAGGTAGCAAGTCAGTACGTTACTTTTGGGAATTCGAAAACGTAAGCAAATAAGCTGGCAGTCGTGTGATAATCTTTATATGACTGTAGGTTAAGAACTGAAAAAAGAGTTTAACTTAGCAGCACTGTCATTTACATACACTTACGGCTGCAAAAGGCGAGCGAGACATGCAACCCAAGGATATATTTCGAAAAACTTTGAAATGGTTTGATATTTATACTTATGATATGTAACATAACACTTTTGTCCATCAATCCATGCTAAAGCTACAAACAGTTCTTTCAACTGAATCGCTTGAACACAAATTTCCAAATATTTGTTAAAATCTAATAACGAAGAACTCCCACGCATTTTTCAATCTCGAAACTCTTCCCAAATCAGGATTATCATATATAATTATAGTCGACATAAGAATTTTTTATAATGTGATTTTTTTTTTTCAATTTTCGTTTGGAAGAGACAAATTTTGGAAAAATTTTGTTCAAAGATGCATTTTGAAAGATGTTTGAACGAATGTTATTTATATAACTAATCTTAAGTTGATTAATGCAAAATTGTTGCACGATGTCGTAAAATAATGCTTAATGCTTAGGAAGCGTCGTATATCTGTCATGAAAGCTTTTGACCAATGTATTCTTCATGTGATTTCAAAAGAAACTTTGGATGAAACCGTGTATGGATTTGTGACACACCAGTATATATTAGTTACTTTACGAGTACTTTTTTGAGTCGAAATGGTTTCAACCTCGTCTAGGGGGCTACACCCAACACTCCTCTCAAGGTAGATCATATTCCTCTCTCCGTTTCCCTTCCCCTTCTTCTTTTTCTGCTTCTTCTTCTTCATTATCATTTTCCTCTCTCTCTCTGTCACTTTCCCTTGATCTTCCCCTTCCTCTTGCTCTTCCTTTTCCTCTTTCTCCTTCACCAAGAGCTATTAAATGAAACCACCCGATTTACTTTTCACTCCGGACTATATTCCTCTTCCTATTCCTCTCCGTCTTTCTCTTCCTGATCCGCCTGAGTTGGCGTTTCCTGACTCTGTGAACATCTTTGAGGGGAAAAACAAAGTAAGATTTAAGATTTTATGTCATTTTTTGTCTACCAAAATAATAGTTTTTGGATAATTTTCATTTGTAACAACATGTTACATTCCAAAAGCTATAAAGTGGCTCATTCAGATTAACATTTAACCAAACCGCTTATCCAAACATCGGCCACATACACATTTATTATATATATATATATATATAGTGTTTTCACACAAATTCATAATAATTTTGCTGTTTTCCCGGCTCAAGGTCCAAATAAGAAGTTAAAACTTCAGTTCCCAAAATCTACATATCAAATTCACATTCTCATAAAAATTTAGAATTTCGAGCAGAGATCGTTTCAGGAATCCTTGGATCGAGCTAAAACTCTCTTGTGAGCCTGAACCCAAGCAACTGCAACGATTCGACCCTGCGAACCGAGCGGCTTTCAAGGAATTCAAACAAATGAACAAACAACTAAACAAGCAAACAAACAAATGGACAAACAACAAGTTACATAGCACATTCGATGTACCCTCAAAAAGTGAGGCTAAAAGTGAGTAAAATCCAAGTAAGCTCCGATGATTTTTGCATGCTAAAATAATTTCATATGCATATAGCTTGGCTCCCTGTGGAGCTATAGATCTTCATGCTCCACTCTGACCAGAGCAGAGCAGAGCAGACATTCAACATGAACAAAGAATTAATTGTCAAATATCGTATATTGCTTTAAAGTTGACTGCATTATGGTTCTGCATAGAGAGTTGACATAGTTGACAGACCGAATGTCGATGTCATGTTGGAATTGCATTACGTATACGTGCAAGGACATCTCACATAAAGCACATTAAACAATGGCTCGTAAAATGTTCAAAACGAGCTGTCATTGTTGTCTTGCTGTTGTCCTGTTTCATGTTACAAGCTATGTTTGTTGTTGCGAAATGCTTTTAAGACTTCACATGGAAAAGTGCATTTTAAAAATGCATGAAACTGTTGGTTGCATTTTGCTTGATAACATATATAACTTATTTATGTACAAGCACATAAGTGGCTTATTTGATGAACTTGTGTGCAGCATTGGGAACAGCCCTTAATAAAGTGTTGCCTACCAAGGGGCACTTTTCAGAGCACTCAATAAGCTACGCCTCAGACAGTCCAAAAAGCAAAGTTATGGCTGAAAAATCAACGCTTGGTACGTGAGCTTGGCCATAATTAATCACAAAGCTGTGGAGCCGGAAAAACTTGTGCACAAACAAAAGTGTTTAATCCCAAATGATTTGGCCAAACGTTTGGCCTAAAACGTACGAACCGAGCACATAAACTGCTGACGGTAGAAGTTCAATAAATTACAAACAGCCCTAAAAATCAATGACGTATACATGTCTGGCATCAAAGGCAAGAGTTTCTGGCTTTGAGTTAGGCAGCTAGGCACGAAAAACGTTTATAACTTGGCCAAGTAAATACTTGCAAAAACTTCATAGATGAGATGTGAGCTAAGAGTGCGTCTCTGTGGATGATTACGTTGATGTTAATGATGATTAGGTCTTTGGCTTAAATGTCTTAATCAAATTATGCTTACTTTGATGTTTCTAGGGTGGCTAGGCTTCATAGTTGTCTAGGCATTGAAGTGTGTCTCAGTCTCAGTGCCAGTCGCAGTCGCAGTCTAAGCAAAGCTAACTTAATGAGCTTACATTTTTAGCCCAGTTAGTTGAGTTAGTTAGTTGCAGCATGTAGTTTTTCTGCTACGTTCTCTTTATCAGCTGTCGGCAAACAACAAACACAGAAACAAAAACAAAAACAACGACCAGAACTTTACCATGAAACTTAATTAGTACATAACAGCAAAGTGGTAAACCGGAAAATACTACTACGTATACATACATAAGCCTGCATATATATATGTACATATATACACCCACAACCCACTTCAGTCTATGTTCCAAATTCACTTGGCGTCTTAAGTTGACGGGGCGACACTTTTGGTCGTTTGTGTTGTTGTAGTGGTTCCCAGAGCAAAAATCCCAGCCAGAGCGCCTTTGGGAACTTAATCAACGCTTTGCCATCGTCGTCATCGTTGGCCTCGCCCTTCTCCATATTATCAGACTGGGCAAACTAGACAACACTACTACGTGACTAACCCAGTTTCTTGCTTTTTGGCTGGGAATTGCGTGCCAAGATCTGGGCCTAAGAGCGCCCAGCCATGGCTGAAGTGCATGTCTGGCGCTGGATATAATTAACCGATTTTTGTCTTAATAAATGTGCGCTTTGAATTGCAGCAATGCTCTAAAAATTACAGCTACATATTAGGAGAAAGAACCAGATAAAGTACTTTCATTGCACTATGCCAAGCAATAATAGAAGCTGAATAGCGAAAAAACAGTAAAACGGCTAAACAGCTGTAAGGCGAAAGAGAAAGAGAGAGAGAGAGAGAGAGAAAGAGAAAGATAAAGAGAGGCACAAAAGCGACAGACGCAGAGACAGTGAAAAGCTTTGAGCGCATTCTCTCGAGCACCATTTTTCTTTTTTTGCTGCTTACTTATGTCAGCTTATTTATTTTTCTCTTCGTTATTGTTGCTGCTTTTGTACAAGCTTTGAGCTAGAAATGTCAGCTGAAGTATTGCCAACAGGATAGTCCCAAATGAGCTGTGTCCAAGTACCCTCCTAAGTTGGATGGGACAACCCTGTGAACTTTAAAGGGTGATTTCTTTAGTATGCTGCTAAAACTGTTGATGGCAACACTGTTTTCAATATATCATGGAAATGATGCCAATGCATTAGAAATGAACTAGAATTATGTACAAATTCTATACTCTATCTATGTGGATAAAAGAGCAGTCAAAAAATGAAAAATCGTTTAATCCGTTGGGATGTATGGACATTTTTAAAATTTTACGCATAAATATGGACAAAACAAAGATCCGAACTGCTTCCTTAAACTAAACCAAACTTACAATAGTATTCAGTAACTTGCATCTGGTCCAAAACAAGCCATTTTATTGCTTTCGAATAAAAAGAGCATGAAACTAAGCTTCTTGCATTTCTTAGTTAGGATGACTAACTATTTGGAAAAAGTATATCTCTGGCATCTTTGTTACTTTCTTAACGTAGTCATTTTTTTGAAATCGGTGAGCAGAGTTGAAATTCATTGTGAAAGTAATATTTTAGGTTATTTTTGTTTAATTGTAACTTTGTAGTGATGAGATATATTTCATCGTTATTGTTAATGCGCTTGAAGTTATCTTAAGAATTCAAACAGTTGTATCGGGGAGATATCCTTGGCTGATTTGTCTATGACATCATAATGATCAGGCACTCTGACGTAAGTGGCCCAACCTGCTGCTGCTGTGTAATGGTGGAAAGTAACTTGAAGTTTTAGGTAGTCTATCTTTGAGTTGTAATTAGTTTTTCCGTTAAAAGGCAGAATTTCCTAAAGTCCTTAAAAAGCACCCTCTATATTTGCACTCTCTTAACGCATTGTGTGTCTAATTGCGCTGCTTGGCTTAAACGTGCGCTGACCTTTGACAAAATGCAATCCAACACACACAGACACACACACACACACACACACACACACACACACACACACACACACACACACACACACACACACACACACACACACACACACACACATACATGCATAGAAACAGTCGCTTATGTTTTATAACGGCATTATGCGTTTTAGCTGTTTCCTTACGACAAAAGCAACAGCAAAAAAAGAAGTAGAAATAAAGCAAAACAAAAAAACAAAACAAAACAAAACAAAACTCAGCGCTTGGCAATGTCATAGACAAAACGGCGACAAAATGAAAGAAAAGCAATGCCAGCGCTACAACGCGTTGACGTTGACGTTGTCGTCGGCGTCGGCTTCAGCGCCGGCAGCGGCAGCGGCAGCAGCGTTGTTGTTATGCACAAACAAGCCAAAACTGCTAAAGCAGATTTATGTGTATGCTATAGCCGGCAGAACTTACTCACACTCCTCACCCGCTGTCACCCGCTTTGCAGCACCCACTTACACGCGCATCTTTCCTCTCTCCGTGCAATCCCCCCCCTGGGGAGTCATACAAGTGATGGGTACAACGACTGCTACTTCAACTTGGCATCTCCGCCTAACTGAAAACACATTCAACAAACGAGATTTGCGTAATTCCTGGAGCTACAGCTACGCTTGCCTGGACCTTGTTGGCCATGTTGCTGTTGTTGCTGTTGCTGTTGCCGTTGTCGTTCTGCAACAAGATGCCTGAACGTTTTTGTATGCGCCCAGCTTATCCCTGTCTGTTTACTGGAGTTGTATTTCGTATGCCATGCCAAACAAGCACAATTCTTCATGTCCCCCTTAACAATGGGGGGCTGAGCCAGCAGCACAGACGCTGTTACTGTACTGACTTCCCGGATTGCAATATGAGTTTGCCTGACTCATAGCGGCACTCTTTTTTTTTTCTAGGTTATGTCAGTCAGTGGGCATGCTCTTTGTTGACATTTGTGGCACCTTTTTTGGCCAACTTTGCTAATTTTCAACAATGGCAAGCAAATCAATATGCAGCGGATGTAGTACTAGCTGGATGCACGTTTGCGTAAACTTGAAATATTGCGCATGCAAGTGTCCAAGTTGTCAGTAGATGTGGCAACTTCCGTTGCAGGCCCATGCACCACCCCCCGCTCAGCTCACTCACTCACCTGTATAAACATTACTTCACTTGCATTTTCCGCACGCAGCAAACAGACTAAGAAAATCGTAAAGTAGAAAGACGCCAAGTTGGCAACAGATAAACAGACGGAGACAGACAGACGTAGAGACATAGCAAATGTTAGATATCATTGTTTGGCTGGCAAATATTTTGCGCTTATCCTAGCAAACATAAAGCACAAAAAAGATATATTATGCCGCTAGTCGGTAACCGACAGTGGGATACCCTGCACAGTTTTTTTCCACCCAAAAAACTAAAATTTTATGCAAATTTCGGTATCATGCGTTGTGTGCGTTGTCAATGCAATTGTATGGTAGGGACCGATAGGCTTTGATTCTGCAATAGCTCAGAACTATTTGGTATGTATGTCTAATTCATGTTTTATATACTATGCCAAGTTTAGTGGCTCTAGCTTACATATTAGCATCTATAATAAGTGAAATTTTTGTAGGAGTAGGAGTCAAAATTTAGAGTGAACTTTTGAAGTTTTGCTATCAGTTCTAGATCTCGTATAACTCTTCCATGTTTCAGTCGAATAATCGGCTATATAGCGTGAATTTCTGTCACGGAGCAAAGGGATGAGATATCGAAATGATTCGACAAATTTCTTCCATGTACTCTTACTCGTACTGTCTTCGCTATCTAGCAAACAACACGGTAGGACGGACTTGACAATATCGACTCAACTATTGCTTCTAATCTGCTGGTTAGCCACGACTCCTTCTGCCTGTTACATATACAAGTAGACTGCACGAATACCTATAATACTCTTTTTTACAGGGTATCATAAATCCCAGGCCATGTTGGGGTTTAGGCCAGCGCAAGGGCTCACCTTGAATTTCTTTGCATTCTCGCTGTGAGCAAAAAAATTTTTATTTATTTTTTTTTTTTTGCTTTTGTTTTTGCTGCTGAGCTATTCAAACGCTTGAGTAAACAAACAGCTAGGGCTGCAAGAAGTCAAGAAGTGCTGCTGCGGTCTTAAGGCAATGTCCGAAAGAAACCGTTTTGAGGCGAAACGGACCACCAAGTGAGTGAGTTATCTGATGGCCGTCAAGTTCGCCTCGATGCTGTCTGTCTGTGTATTTGCGTTTAAAGTTTTTTGATTGAATTGTTGCAAATTGTTTGCAAATCTATTTCGTTTTCCTGCTGCTACACACACACACACACATATAGGTATAACTCCCTGCACAACAATTGGTTTTTGTCTTGTCTGTGCGCTTGGGTTTGGCATTTTGAGTTTTACAAATAGTCAAATAGACAGTTAAGAGTTACACAGATCTATAGATACAAGTATCTGCAGCTGTATCTGTATCTGCTCAAGTGACACTGAGTTATGGTTCTGACAGCTTAAAAGGCGCGCTGAGCTTTTGTTAACCCGCAAACAGAAAAAGGGAACTCTGGAACGCTTTGTTGCATTTTTGCGGATTTTTCTCGAATTTTTTTTTAAACGTTTGCTAATCCTATTAAGAGGAAAACGCAACTTCAGCAACAGATAAAGTAATTACCCCACCTTGACTTTTCAACTGTAAATGCCAAAACACAAAAAAAAAAACCTAAACTTTGCTACCCTTTTTATTAATTATCCCTTTTCTAAACTTTCTGCTTTCATTTCCTTTCAGAAACCAGCTAAGCGCAAAAACTCGACATTTTTTATTTAAATGCAATATCTTCAATAAAGAACTTAAAGCTGTGAACTGTGTGAGTCTAGGCAGGTGTGGGTGCTTTGGTGCTTTGCGAATCCTGGAAAATCTAGACGTCAACATTTATTTAGCCATTAAATACGCTTCATAGGTTTTACTTATATTTTTTCGTTTCATTATCAATTTGAACGCGCACGGCCAGGCTGTAAAAAAGCTTTTAACTTAATTATGTTGGCCATAAACTGCAGCTTTACTTGGCCAGCAGGCGGGCACAGGGGCTGTGTTGTGTGGGCGTGGTCTGTTGATTTTGTTAGAGGGCAGCATGATGTGCCATGCCTAGGTCATTTGGTCGAATCTAATTAAATGTCGCTTGCGGCTTTGGGCCAGCACAGCCGAACCTGGCCAAAATGTCTTCGCAGCGCGTTTTATGCATTAATTTTTAGACATTTTTTTACATTTTTGTTTTGCCAAAGTGTTTGCTCTTGAAACACTTGAACTATGCGTGTATCTTTTGTTGTTGTTTTTTTGAAGTTTTGTTATTTCGGCTTGTCATTGCGGACGTCTTCAAGTGTTTGGCATATGATTTACATTAATTCTCAATGAGGTAGCACCCTGTATATGAGACAGAATTAAGCGCAAAGCAAACAAAGTGGCGTGCGAACCCACACAAACACGTCTAAACTTAGCTATACATACACTAACACACACATATATGTGGCAAGCGGCACTCAGCAAGTGGTCAGCATGAGTGGCAAGCTTAAGTATTTTAACCGTTAAGAAATAATTATATAACCTTTTTGCTACAGCTACAACGAGAACAGCAACAACTGTAACAGCAACACTATGAGTGAGTCTAGCTGGTCAAATGGGCAACATTTGAAACCCATTTTGGTCACTTTAAGTGCCGCATTTGAAGCCGTCAAGTAGGCGGCTGCTTCTCAGACAGACAGACATTGTCTATATGGCCGTAGCACTTCAAGTTATAAAGTTTTTGGTCTTGTTGTTAGCTGCTTTTCGCTGCCGCTGCTGCTGCTTGAAGTTGCCCAGATGTCATTAGCATGTAAGCAGCATGATAAATGACAAACTAGAAAAACTCAGCTACAACTTGTGAGTGTGTGTGTGTGTGTGTGTGTGTGTGTGTGTGTGTGTGCGTGTGTGTGCGTGTGTGCATATGAGCATAAAGTCGTCAAAATCATTTGTCACAGTTTTGCCAGCTTTTTGCATTTGCTCTTGGCCATTTTTCAAGCTTGGTTCTGTTCTGCTTGTATTATTGTTATACCCTGTAAAAAAAGTGTAAAAGGGTATTATAGATTTGTGCAATGTATGTAACAGGCAGAAGGAGGCGTGGTTACAATACGTTTCATGGGCAAAAATGGTCAGGAGCAATAGTCGAGTCGATATAGACATGTCCGTCTGTCTGTTATACCTAGTCAGTGCAAGTTGTCGAATTATGTCGCTATCTCACCCCATTCCCCCGTGACAGATTGTCGCGGCATAGTTGGCATAGCTATGCACACTATTACTTTGCATGTGTAGGGTAAAAATGATTCATATCGGGTAAGAACTTTAGAAGATATAGCTAATAATGTGCCAATTTTAGGCCCCCTCTCCAATGAACTGTAACAGAAATGTTAAAGTTAACATTTATGTTAACCAAATGTGGTACGTTAGGCTTATAAACCAAACAATTTTTACCTTTTTCTGCACCCTAGCCCCCCAGTACAGTTATCGTTATTACGCCCATACCCTTTCAACGCATCGATACAAAATGAAAATGCAATTTGATTTTCATGGAAAATGGGTACAGGGTATCCCACTGTCGGGTACCGTCCCGACTATCTGTATCACATTTTTTTACTCTATAATTTTAAATTGAGTTAAAGAGTACTTTGCTTTTGAAGCATTGTATGTTGTGGACGGCATAAGTTCGGTAGTATCTATAATGCAAAGTTATGGTCTGACCCTTTGCTTAAAGATACAGATTAACGATTTTTCTAATTAAATCAAATTAAGCAATTTCCTTCATTTAATGACTTTCGTTTTTATGTTCCAGTACCTCGCTTCTTCTTCTTCTGCGTTAATTTCAACAGAAAACGTCATATAATGCTATTCCTGTTTTGATTTTCGCTATTATTCCAGAATTAGTTTTTGATAATTTATTTTAGTATCAACTCTTGTTACTGAGCTAACAATTCGCGACAAAGCATTATTATCTTACGAGGTATCCTAACATAAAAGTATGTAAAGTAGTTTCAACGTAAGTGTGTAGTTTTTTTTTATGCAAAATATCTATCTATCAAGCAATCATCCATATATCTATCGATCAATTTACTAGAATATTTCTGCCTGTAAAGTTAAAACACAGGAAATTCAAGATTTCTTCTATTTTGAAGCTGGCATTGTGTTTGAGGTGTTTTAAATCGGATCATAAGCTTTACAAAGTGCTTGGTCACTTGTTACACGCAGCGAGATTTTCAAGTGAGAAAGTGAGCAAATCTCTTACAAAATCTCGCTCGATATTAGAAAGACAACATACGGGCGATAGTACCGTCCCTACAAATCACACGGACTCGCTTAAAAATCTCGCTTCGTGTAACAGGCTACTTTTGAATCTTAGCCTGAGGAAGAAGAAAATGATCATTTCGTGCTTATAATACATGCATATGTATACAAGTAGTGGATTGCTTTAATGCAAGTTCGTAAAGCTAATGTTTAAAGGGTATTTCACGAGCGAATGACACTACGTTGACCTTTCACATGTTTGGTGCCTCAAATCGTTGGAATTTACACAAAAATTTACATACATACACATGCTATGTATATAATAGCATGTTGTAGTACTTGTAAGTATATGCTACATAAATTTGAGCTAGGTTAACATGCATGTAAAATCACTCATACGCAACGTGTGCGCTCAACGATGCGCACGCCACACGCTATAAAATATCGATTACGATGACAACGACAGCGACAACGACAACGACAACGTCAACGTCGTCGACGGCAACGACAACGACAACGACAAGGACAACAACTGGTTGACTGGCTAGCTAGCTGCCTACCTGTCTGTCTTTCTGTCTGTCAGCCTGTCAACTCTGCTGTTAGCTACCGCAGCTGAGCTCTGTTCAGCCGCAATAAAATGCAAAACGAGTCAACCACAGTGATGCCCCCGCAGCCATCAGTCCATCCTGTTGCTATTAGTGCTGCTGCTGGTGCTGCTCCAGCTTCAGCTGTACCCGCGGCTGGCGAGCACTGCGCATCGTCATTAACGCGCAACAACACCCGGCACAGGGTTTGATGCAGTCGCCGTATACGCCGCTGTGGCTTTAAGTGCGTGTGCTTAGTGCCATCAGCAGCCGTCAAAATCAACACAATCGTTGCCACGGTGCACGATTCCATCTACCGGCGGGTTGACCAACGTTGGGCTATGGCTTTGGCTATGGCTATGGCTATGTCACTGGCTCTTGGCTTTGGCGCTTTGACAGACAGCTGGGGCAAAAGCGCGTGTAAATAAAATTACACTTTTTGGCTTGCGGCCAGACGACAATAAAGGCTCCACTCAAGGGGGCAGTTTGTGGTGCAAGGGAACGCGGCAGGATTTGAAGTTGCCGCACATTTTTGCATATCTCTCGTGTTTGCGGCACTTTGAATTTTCATTCATGGTTCTGCTTTTTAGCTCGCCAGATTTGTCTTTTTTTCAGTGCTCTGCCTTTCAGAGCGGCCGCCGTCACTTTTATCAATCATATCATAAGACTGGCCAAATGGCTATGTCGTTAGTTGGTGTGTCGCCCGTCTGTCCAGTTGGCCAATAATTGCATGCGATAAGTTGTCTAACTGCAAGCCATACACATTACACACACCAACATACATTAAGTCACACACTTCTGCTTTTAGCATCATGCTGACGCTGCACTTGCCATTGTTGTTGTTATACACTACCGAAGGGCGCATTAGTTTTTAAACCGACAATACCCATAGTTGATATTGACACCTTTTAGATGAGTCAAATGAGCACAATTAACTTTGAGTTAGCACAATTTCATCAGATTTCCGGAAATACGTAAAGTTTCATTTACCTGCTTATAAAGGATAAAAGTCCCTCTAACAGTTTTCTTATCCTTGTAACTTTTTTAAGTCTTTTCATAAACACATATGAAACCAGAGATGGTAGTCTTATACCTTAGAGCTAAACCGACTGTGTAAGAAACAGATTACAACGGAGAATGTATCTTGGATTAGGTCCTAAATCATAAAGCTGCTATAACTTTACACATTATGTGTTAGTACTTCTTCTTGATTCTCTTTGATATGCATTAAGGGTAAGCCATTCTTTGCTGGACTAAAATTTAAATCAAACTAAGTAAACCGTATGACGCACGCTCTTCTACCATCGTTTGTTGAGGTTGTATTTTTTACTACGACCTTCATCAGGATAGTTGTGAGATCTATAGACGGCTTTGCCCTTTCGATAGAGTTAACTGTCAAACTGTCGGAATTCGGTTAAATTCAAGTTCTGTCGAAAGAGATTATCATGATATGATTTTTCGGACATCTTAGTGCTACAGTGCAAAAATACGAATTGCTTCTTTGAACTTTTCATTGTTCGGGAACTGGTGGTGATATGTGATAAAAATCAATCCCATTTCATATAGGGTCAAATTTGCCAAATCCAAAGTTCAATCCGCGAATTCATCGCATTTCTATGCATTTCCGATATAAAACCTTTGGTCGCATTCCCAGATAGGTTCCTTAAGAGCCATTGCGACTCTTTTGGAAACTTATTGCCAGAGCTAATAAGCGCAACTCTCATTCCCAAGCGCATTTCAAGGCGTCCCAGAGTTATAGACAACATACGGAATACTCCACAACGTGGAACACTTTGTTTCCCCAAGTGCATTTGCACGTCGATGCTTAGCTTTTGTTTGTTGTCGCTGCTGCTGCAGCCAGTTGAAACTCATTCATAATAACCCGGAGGCTTATGCGCCACGGCGGCTGCTTTTACAGCCAGTCCGCCCAATGCAACATTGTCAAATTGTGCCACGCCCACCAGCAAAGCACCATGCAAAACACATGTCTAATTCGCAATTTATATAGTATACGTTATTTGGCCAGCAGGCAGCCAGCGTCACTTTGTCAGTCACTCAGTTAGCCAGTCAATCACTTAGTCAAACGCTCGTTTTCAGCTCATTCGACTTTGTACGGGGGCTTATTTCAGCTTATGTCTTGTCATATGCATATGGCTACATACGTAATTACGTATAGCTTGTGAAATGATTATAAATCTGTTGTTGATGAGCTGTGATTATTAGCATTTACTTGCTCCAATTTAATGGAACCAAAGCTAAAAAAAATGAATACAAGTATGTATGTAACTGCAGCATGTATCATGCAAGTGTCATTAGCCAGTTCCAAGAAATTTTGAACTAGCCAGACATCAGTTGATGCCACCAATCAATCAGCACACACACTTAAACTCGCCACATATTTTTTTCATCATCTCATCTGCTCATTTTTCGATGTTACACCCAGGGGCTAGGGCTATTAACTAGTTGTTTATCTTGAGCCTGGGTCAAGATCTGTGCAGTGCATTTACATCTCCGTAAAACTTTTGATAGCCGGCAGCAATTGAGCAGCGGCAGAGCCATGCAATTAAGCTGCGGTCCCTAAAAATTGCTGTTAATTACGTTGCAGTCACAGCAAAAAGGCAGAACCAGAACGAAATGCTGAAACACACAGCTCAGACCCCACAAGAGTCTTTAAAACTCCATTTTTTTTAAATTTTATTTTACTTTATTAGTGGGCAGCAATAAAAGTAAAAAGGTGGCAAAAGAAATAGATTTGTGAAAAGCGTAAAGCCCTCTAAAAGCTAAGTGTGAGTTGTATTCATAAACTCTGGTATTTAACCATACAAGTTTTTGACGTTCTTGCCGATTTGCACGAGTATAAGACGACTGATCAACTAACTGCAAAGAAATTACGTTGAAATACTAAAAAATACTGAAAATACTAAAAATCCTAAAACTACTAAAAATACTCAAATTATTGAAATGTGTTTTTACCACACTTTTGCTATTTTTCTATAGCATTTTTTTAATCGACGTCAAATACTTTCACAAAATTTATAAATACCAATAAATACCAAATTTCCTTTATGGTCTACTCTATGGTAAATGGAAAGTTCTGCGTAGCATATTTGCCGTTAACGAGTTGGCTCTACGTGCTCTTCTATGACATTGACAAAGTCAGTGAAATTCCTAGTCGCAAGGCCTTCAATGCGTCTCTTGAACGAAGTTGACGAATGTGTAGCTCGTGTCTTCGTTGAAAGGATTAGGTGGTAGTAAAGGGTGGCTATGGCCAGTCGAGAAGAAGAAAAGCCATCAAAGGAACTTTTAAAGATAACCTAAACCGTGGATCAGTTTGCTGCATCAAAATGGCTTCTTTTTACGTCTTTGCATGTCAGTATTTCTTTTAATGAATTTTGAATTTAAGTCTCTCTCTCTCTAGTTAAGACCCGATTTTCTGTACAGCCTACAAATTTATTATTACGTTGCGGCTTTAACAGCCTTCTGTTTACTTTGCTTTCAAAATGCCTTACAAATATTACTCATACGACATGCATAACAGACCAATTTGCTTTGTAGTATACATTTCGTTTTTTCCCCCTTTTTTGTTGTTAATAAGCAAACATTATTGGCTCCAAAAGCAGCAACAACAACAAATGACAGCCTGCTTATTATTACATTATTTGGCCAGTGGAAGTCATGTGAGGAATTGGGGTATCCCCAGATCCCCCATATTGACATTGCTGCCGCGTCCATAGACATCATCAAATGTTTGCTTTGCCATTTTATGGCTTTTTGGCAGAATTTTGCTGCTGCAAGGCTTTTTCTTTCGCATGTTTGTTATATAAATCTTGCCCAGCAACATAATGTACCAAATTTTTGCTTTACTAATATTATATATTTATGAATTCGTGCAATAATAAAAAAAAATATTTTTTTTTTTTAATTAAAAGCTGAAACATTCGGCGTGTACTCGCTGTCGATGCGAGCATATTTATGCTTCTAAAATTACAATTCGGTTTGATTTCATGGCACTTTTATGTATATGACTCGAAGCATACGAAAATAGTTGCTATTTTCTGCGCACGTTTGCTGAAATTCAAACTCGGAGAAACAACTACAAAAAAAAGTAAATCTGAACTGTTTATTTGATTCTGACAGAACTTCCATACACACACACACACACACACACACACACACACACACACACACACACACACACACACACACACACACACACACACACACACACACACACACACACACACACACACACACACACACACACACACACATACACAGGCATAGAATGACGCCAACTACTGTGCGAAATCAGCAGAAAATGTTCTGTGCTTCTACACTAAGAAAAACAGAATTTTTTTGAACTAAAAAACGCACTCGTATTATATTAATAAAATATGTAACGAAATTAAAAAAAAAATTTTTTAAATCTGATATTAGATATTTTTATGGTAATAATGTTAATGGGAATTAGTGCACCGCGACCTAAAAGATAAATTGTGCACTTTACTGAACCTATGCCAAACCTATCGCTGCAATAAAAACCTCGCTAGGGTATCACACTCAGCTAGTAAGTGCGACGAGGATTCCTCCTCAAGTGCACAGAGCCTGTAGGTACTGGAGCTGTGATACCCAGCTTGTTCAAATGTCCTTTCTTTCTACAGTGTCTAGTAAGGAGACCTGTCAGAATCCTAACTGAATTCTTTCCTAGTATTGATATTTTCATGAACCTATGTAGGTTAGAAGAGCCGATATGTTTTCCAGTGCCACAAAAACGCTCTGGCCCTATCTGGCTTCATAAAAATAATAGAATACATTTAGTTCCAGTATTGCACTTACGAATGGGAATCATAGTTTCGAGAAAAGGCAAAAAATCATTTAATTGAGTTGAATTTAGGTACGATTACGTTGGTAGCGGTACTCCTGATCCGGTAAACGGTTTAATTGCTGTTTTCTCTTTTTAATAATTCACAGACAATTGTTTCGGTTTACTGGTTATACCGTTAGAGTAGAATCCTATAAAAAAATTCAAAATTTTTGCTGAAATGCAACCGTTTCTAAGCAATGTACGTGTGATGCTGCTTGTGTTGCTGTCTCTGTTAGACCGACTCACTCTTAGCCAAAATTGACAACGAACAAATAAAAAATGCACATGCATGCACTATGCTGAAAGTGGTCGCTTTTCATCAAGTCGATTTATTGTAACGGCCAAGGATTGCATTCTATTACTTTCATGCTCTCTGACAAAAACAAAAGCGAACTACAAGAAAAAAGAAATGTAAAAGAGAAACGGATTGTGTTGCGCAGTGTATCGCAGAAGCTTAAGGAACACTCTGTTATATGCATTTAATAGTTTGAAAATATCATTAATCCTTCAAAAGTTATAAATGCTGTGAATAAGAAGTGCATCGTAGATGAAAATGCTGCACGGGATGACGGAATGTACTCAAATATACCGGTTTCGGAAAAATTATAACGGTTAACTGTTTCGGGTTTACGGGTTATTTTGGATAACATTTGATTCTCTTGAAAATCAACAACTTTTTGTCTGTAGACTGCAACGGAAATCAAGTGAAACGCTATGCTAATATCAATCGCTCAGAACAGACAAGGCATAGTTTTCTTTTTAGAGTGCAACCCAGTTTTGTGACTTAGTAGCAGCTTTGGGGAACAATGCATTCTACCAAAAGCATGTGCTATTTCTATCAGTGTACACAATGAGGTATAGAAAGGAAGCAATGATAGAAGTAGTGAGTGGGCCACATTGTCAACGACAAAGACGCCACTGACGACCCATTTAATTTGGCAAACGTGTGCAATTTTAAAGCAAGCCACAAAGAGATGATGAGAAGGGAAAAACCGAGAGATAGAGAGGAAAGAGCTTCCAGAGAAGAGCAAGTGAAACATGCTGCCATGTGATGTGTGAATGATGACACTTTGCATGTTTGCCAAGTCACACAAGCTGCACTAAATATTGATGAGGGTGCCTGGTTCCTTGTTGTTGGGGCACAGTCGTGACCGCCAACGGAAGCCAGCGAGTCAAACAGACGGTAGTCATTCAGCTGTTTGGGGCGCACGTGCAAAGTATGCAACACTTTTAGTGAATTGACATAAATCACAGCTGTGTGGCAGTGTATGTGTGTGTGGCAGACTGTGTGGCAGTGTGTATGGCAGTCTGCTGCTTATGTGGCTAATGTTGACACTAAAAGGCGCAAATGATGCCACAAATTTATGCAACGACAGGCAGCATCATTTTTCAAGCACATTCGCTTCAAAAACCCTTCAACACACTTCTGTGCAACTATCGCATCCTACGCGATGATTATCAGCGGCAAAATATGTTTATGTTGCATGCAACTTACCTTGATTTCGTGTATGAACTCTGTCTCGTCTAGCAAATTAATGCGCACGGACATAATACGCGATGGTCGACATAGGCAGTTCATGTTGTTGCCTTTTGTTTGTTGCAGTTGTTGTGTTTATAAAATGTTTTATGTAAATTGCTTAAACGCCATTAACATTGTGTTGCAACTTGGTTGCACAATGACCCAAACATAGATGTATGCCAGCGTTCAGCTCTCAGTGATTATGGCTATAATCGCACTCTTGACATTGATGTGACCGTTGATGTTGTTGTTTAGCTGCAAATAGATAAAGTTGTGTAGAAAGTGGCAATTAAAATGTGAACATAATTAATAAATATCTGTGTCCTATCATGTGTAGTAAGTCTAGTTGGTAATTAACTGCTGTCTGCAGCAGATATCAACAACTACAACTGCAACTGGTTTTTCCTTTATGACTTTAGCATTGTGTCAACAACCCAACATATGAACAGATAATAGACAGCGCCAAAGAGACAGCTGGACAGAGGTACAGTTTATGCGCGCTTAATTGCAATTTTCTGCAAATCGTCAATTTCTCAGTAGTTTCTGTTTATGATTATTGCTACATTTTTCTGCAATTTGCCAACATAAAAATGCCACATTTATGCTGCATTTTTAGCTGATTTTTTTATGTTTCTTCGGACACGGTATTCAAATGTCATTATTTATTTACTATTTGCAGTAAAGTGATTCCATGTTGTGGCAATAAACAATTTTTAAAACTTAATTCAAGCACATAACTCATATATATATATAATCATAATTAATTATTAGGCAATACTTAAAAAGTGCATAAATTTGTAAAGCGATTTGCTGCAGCTTTATGAGATCTGGCAGCACTAAAAGAGTTTGCTTAAGCTTTGGGCTAAGCAAATGCCAATTGCACCTAATTAGTCAAAAATTTTCGCGTGATCCAACAGTTTCTATAAAGAAGTGGAAGTTATATAAAAAGTGGCCACAAAACACTTTTAATGGGATATTACATTTTATAGTAGAGCTACATTTCACATCGGAAAAGTGCAAGCCAAAACAAGATTATTATCTCAAGTCTTCGCTCTCGGTTTCCACTTTTACCACCTCGAAAGACGAAATGACTTTAAAGTTTAGTACTCAATTCCATGGCCTTAGTTTATATACTTCTATAAATATTTCATTTGATTAACTATAAAGTAAATGTAATAAACCCAAATGAGATAGTGAAGCAGACTATTGGCCGTTTCTCATGCCAATGAATTGAGTTACAAGTTTAACTACCAAGTTTAAAATTGATAACATATAATGAACACGATTTCGCGTGTATTCATGTTTGTTGATTGTCATTTTATAGCGATTTTTTAATTTACAGTGGATTCCAAATATTAAATTAACTACCCCAAATCTGTGCTTTTAAGCTAATTGCGTAAGAAAATATACTACAACATTTGAGGCTTTAAGAGGAATATTTATCAGCTGCGATAGCTTCTAATATTTTAATTTAAGATGATAAGGTGATGACAAAATGTAACACAATTCTATATAAGAACTGTTCGAAAACACAGTTTGACTCCTTACACAAAAATGATATGAACTTTTTGGAAAAACCACCGATATATTTTCAACGACGATGAGATGACCACAGATGACCAAAGTAGACAGAAGAATAATACGAAAAATGTGTGCACCATTTTGATTCCCCGCACAGAAATGATGCACACTTGGTAAAAAAAAACGTGTCCTTTAAATTTTAGATCATCGTGACGAAGATGACCTAGGAACAATTCAAAAACTCTTCGCTTCTTTTCGTTTCATTGATCAAAAATGATACACTTTTGGTGAAAAAATTTGACCGATAAATCTTATTTGACGAAGAGATGATATAGTTGAAAGAGGAATCAATCGAAAACACTGTTCAGGTCGATACTAAAAAATCAAGCTAATCACGCAGCTTTTGCCCAAGAAAGATTTACTGCTTAAAATAATATTTTTTTATCGAAAATTAGTGATTGTCAACAGATGACGCAATAATATAATTTCAATTTTAGACCGAATGAAACATTCACGACTTGTGACGTCACCTTAGGGGGAGGGGGTTCGCCTAAATGTGACTTTATGTGACGTCATTTATGAACACCCCCTTATAGTAAATTACATGTTTTCACGATTTCAGCTGTACGTTTTACGTAATATGTATACTTATAATGACAATGTAAAATCGTGAAAACTGCGTTAAAATAATAATGATAATCTTGCGTGAGTCTGGCTAATAAATCATTGAATAAATACACGTTTTGAAAAACGCAATTAAAACTCTCGCATAAACTTAGTAACAATGACATGCGGACAGACAGTTAGTTGAATAAGTCCAGCTTCATTTAAATTGCTCTTTTTTGTTTTGCTCTTGAAATACTAAACAACATAATTTAGCTGTTTAAACTCGACTTTTATCTGTCAAGCGAATCGCAGCAACAACTACAAAAGCAACAACAACAAGAAACGGTGGCAGAGCAGCAAACGAAGCGCAGCCAATGAGAAACCCAACTGTCAGCAACTGTGGCAGTTAGCGCTGCTTTTTTATACCCTGTAAACATAGTGTACAAGGGTATTATAGAATTGTGCAATGTATGTAAGAGGCAGAAGGAGGCGTGGCATATCATAAGTTCGATGGGCAAAAAGTCTTATCATTGACTCAAATATTTAAAGATGAAGTTTGTCAAATCAAGTCGATATGTTACCCGTGACAGATTTGCGCGGTTTACAACCACTCCATTGAGTCTATCTCGAAACTTCTCAGAGATATGCTTCGTTTATGTCTCCATGTTTCAAAAATTACCGAAATCTGATAAATCCATCAAAAGTTATAGTCAAAAATATGCAAATTTCACCCCCCCTCGCCAACAAACTGTGCCAAAATTCCACTACGTGTAGATACATGTGAGATAGAGTTACAGAATTTGGTGTGGTGAACCTAATCGTTAAGGCTGTAACCACCTTTTTTCAATGGAACCCCCCCTTCCCCCGCAATCGATTTACCTTAATTACTGCCACACCCCCAATATATTGCTTTGAAAATTTCCACAGGCATTTCTAAATGTTTTTTTGATCTATGTTACAAAATTCAACGAAATTGGACTAAGAATACTGAAGTTTTGGGTATAAAAGTAATTTTTGCCCCCCATAATAGCCAATTTCCCAATAGGAAAACTTGTCAATTGGAACTTCCCAATAGGAAAATGTTTACAGGCATATCGATATGAAAATAGATATAAAAGTGGATACTTCCGTTACCGTTTTACCGTATTAAGTGTTTGTAAAGCAAAATGGAACAGGGTATTCCGACTGTCAGTATCAAATTTTTTTTTGCTGTTGTTTTTGTTTTAGCCTTAACTGACTCCTCAGTTGAAAATTATCATTATAATTTTATAATTGCGGTTGTGCTCGTTGCTGACGATAAGTTTAATATGCACAGAACAGCTACAACAACAACTAAAGTAAATAATTAAACAAATTCTTTGTCGCAGAAGTTGCTGCTACTTCTGCTCGTTGTTGTTGTTGTTGTTGTCTATCAAGCGGATTATTCAAAGGGTTTTCGTTGGTCTATGTAACTCTCTATAGTCTAAAAGCAGATTATGTCATTAGGATTATTTGACAAACAGCGACAAGGATAACACAAAACAACAACAAATTCAGAAGTGAAAACTTTGCAAGTAGCTTAAAGCTTTAAATAGCACAAATAACTAAGAGGAAAAAGTAGCAAAGCAAAAACTACTTCACTTTGATAGCAGACTGACAACAGCTCACAAAAAAAAACTAACACACACCCACACACACACACACACTCACTCATTCACACACTCATTCACACACACACACACACTCATTCACTCATTCACACACTCATTCACACCTACACGTTGCACTGGCTTTTGTTGTTGCAACTAAAACATAATTAATGTGCATTTCGCATAATGAAAAGGCAACGGTAGAAGAAGCAGCTGAAATGTTAACTTTTCACACATTTCACACAACTTTTTTTTTGTGGCTATGAAATGCTTGAACTGAAATCTTTTTGTCTGCTCGGAATGGTATTGGATATGCGGCGACTAGGTCTTGACTAAGCTTGGTATGTTATTTTGCATACACTGAGAGAAGGGAAAGGCTATAACCAGACCGGAAAACGCGGCTGAAAATATAGAGTATCCAATGGAGTTGTGGCAAATAAGAAATAGTGTATCTTAACCGTTTCCACAAATATTATAATGCAATTTCTGACCAATAAGTCAAAATACATTTGGATTAAATACTGGACTTACGGTCCGCTTACCCAATTCCACAAATAAGACCATATTTTGGGCTATCTATCTACAAGCTTTAGGCGCTTGTTGCACGACGCGAGATAAGCTAGTTTTGCTCGCCACCCTATTCTCTATTATATCTCATTTAATCCCATCGCATCTCATCTCTTCTCAAATAATCTCATCTCCTCTCATCAAATCTTATCGCATCTCATCTCATTTTTTCTCATCTCATCTTGTTTCGTTTAATCTCACCTCACCTCACCTCACCTTACCTCATCTCATCTCATCTCATCTTTTCTCATCTACCTCCTCAGTCTCCCTCATTCCTCATTCTCCCTTAGTGCCCATTCTCTTTCTCTTACATCCGGCCAGGCCTTCTGTTTCTACCACCCCCTTATACTTAAGATTCTTAATTTATTTCTATTCTCTGTCTATAACTAATTAGGTTTCCGCCTATTTGACGAAATTTTCTCAAATAAGGTTGTTCGTTAATATTAATTTTTTTTATGTTATGGCATTCGAAATCGCAATCAAATTTTGGTACATCCATATGTCTATCTCAAAAGGGTTTTAGTAAAAATATATTACCCAAAAAAATATAGATTTCTCCAACTTTTTTATTGAATTAAAGCAAGCACAAAAATGGCACCACACTTGTGTCGCGATAAAAGTTCTGAACATTGGTCTAAAAACACCGTGGATGTTTTTCAAAGCCATATACAAATGACTAAGGATGGTTTGCCTTATACTTATCCAAAACGAGTTTGACTGAGGATGCTCACCCACAATATCAATAGGTGGAAGCTCAATACGCTAGCAAAACTAGGTTATATTTGTCCCAAAGTACGAGAGAAACTAAGCCTTCATATTAAAAAAAATTAAAAATTATTAAAAAATCGCTTATAATGCTTACATATATGGTCCCCAGAGGCATTCTAGTCAAGCAAATCTCGCAACCGGAGATAAGGCACAAAGCTGGACGACTATGCACATCATAAAAATTCGACCTTGCAAAAAAACGCAGATACATTGAAAAACCAAAGTAAATCTTTTGACTGTCAGTAACAAAAACCAAGTGATTACAATATAGTCTTCAAGGGAAAATTCACAATTCAGAATTCGACTAAGTTACACAGTACAGCCAAGCTGCTCCAAAGGAATACCGACAGTCACAAGCAGATATACAAGGAAAACATCATTAGCACCAACCTAAAGCTATGCAATTTCACCAAAAATCACATTTTGATAAAAATTTATAGAAATAATAGAAAGATGACTAGGTGTCCGATAGTAGAGTGCAAGTATGTAACCCGAAATAGAAACATGGCTTCAGCGGGACACTCCGCATCGCAAAATGCGCCTCTTTCAAGTACGCCTTAAGCAAAAGGAAAAGAGCGGCACTCAAATCAACTACTTTGAAGAATTTTGAAACTTTTAATGCACACATGACGCCATTTTTACCAAGTTGCTTTCAAATACAAATGGTGTCCAAACCTGTTCTTAAATTACAAGCAGAGATTTCTCTATTAATATTCAATGGTTGATTGTCAAGAGATTTAAGAGACATTTCTAGTAGTTTCTAGAGTTTTGAACGCCTAAATCGCTTGCTTTCAATAGTTTTGGTCGGTTCTTGCTGACGATTTAATCACTTATTTAAGCAGCTTCTCAAGGCGATAATTAACACTAAAAAGCAACTCGTATAAGCAATTTGCATCCTGAATGGCTTGCAACATTTCTAATGACCTTGATTTCTAAATTGGAATCTACTTATTAGTGCCACTGTGAACAACTTGAGATCGCTTTGTGTTGCAGTGTAGCGTTTTTTAATATCGCGCGTTTTGTATCTTACAACTTTGCATAGTTTTTATTATATGCAACATTGTTGCACTTCACGTGTTTGTTGTTGTTGTTGTTGTTGCTTTGCATTTCACTGTTGTAGACTCATTAAGCGCAGCTTTTTATGCCTAACTAATGAAATATCTCGCCTAATTAATGTATGGAATTGTACACTTGAAAGTAGTGCGACAGTTGAATGACATGTGTCATCGTCGATGTCGTTGTCGTTTTTGTTATTGTTGCAGTCTGTCTTTAACTTGGTCACTGCGTCAATTAAAATATGAATTTTATATATATATATATAACAAGTTGTGCGCATATGAATGGCAGTCACTGTGCATGTGCCACATGTATTTTTAATTGCAACCAAATGCACGCACCACAAGTTCATTCAACTCAAAAGAAAAAAAAATTTTGATGCAGACAGTCGAGACGGTGACCGACAGTGGAATACCCTGTACCCATTTTTTCCAAGAAATCAAATTTCTGTGTAAATTTTTGTATCGACGAGTTGAGGGGTATGTGCGTAATAACGGTAACTGCACAGCGGGGGGAGGGGGGATGATTAGGAAAAAGATCAACATAAATGTTAACTTTAACATTTCTGTAAAAAGTGACATTCTGTTGCAGTTCATAGAAGAGGGAGCCTAAAATTGTCACATTATTAGCAATATCTTCTAAAGTTCTTATTCGATATGAATCATATTTACACTACCCTTACATAGTAATAGTGTGCACAACTGTGCCAAGTTTCAATTGGATAGATTTTATGGTGTAGGTTAAAACCGCGGAAATCTGTCACAGGTGAAGGGGGTGAGATATCGACATAATTCGACAAACTTGCACTGAATAGGTATAATGCGCATCTTTTGGTGGACAATTTTTTCCTCTAGCTCTTATAGTCTCCGATAACAGTGCGACAACACGGACAGATGGACATGTATATATCGACTCGACCATTGCTCCTGACCATTTTTGGCCATGGAATGTATAGTCTGCCACGCCTCCTTCTGCTTGTTACAAACATTGCACAAATCTATAATACCCTTTTACACTTTGTGTATAGGGTATAAAAAGAACAGCAAAAGCCATGTGGAACCTCTTTAGCTGCTACCTTGCTCTCTCTCCGTGTCTCCCCATGTCTTCTGGCTGAACAACTTCAACTTGGTCGCCAGCTGGCAGCCGGAAATTACAATTTACATTTGTGCCTTTTTACAGCTACAATATTTTAATTGCTTTAACGTAGTAGTTGCAACTGCCGCTAGGTCAGCAGTTGACTTAAAGTCGCTTGACGAATGGGATTTATGTGGCACTATGCCTGCTTGCCACATGACCAGCCTAATCTGACGATAAACAGGCAGCTTGCCTTAATCGTAGATAACAAAGTGTGTGCGTTGACGCTCATATGTGATAAATATGACATTGATCGATTTTTGAGCAGCTAAAGCTAGAGAATATTTATCGCCTTGGCATATTTATGGCATCATATCTGAAGTTGGAAGGAAACTTTATGTATATGTGCCTGTCATTGGGGCTTGTTTACAGGACATCATCAGTGCGCCAACACCCTCATAATTTCTAACCATGAAATTTATCACAAAAACTGAAAGAAGACAGTATCGAGCAACAAAGTGTTGTTGGGCCAGGAAGCAGGGCGTGATTTCTGGTCACCCTAGCCACAAGCAAGAAGCAGCTAAAATATAGAAAAAAGTTGGCTTGATTTGTGATAAAGTGTGTGTGGTATGTGCGCTGGCAGTGGGTGCGACGCTAGGCATTGGTATAGACCCAAGCTGCCATTTATCAGAAGCAGCAGCAGCAGGAGCCAAATGTTGCTTTCAATTTCATGCGGATTTTACTACTTTTTTCAGGGGTCTACATTGCTGTGCCTTTTCGTCGGGTGTATTATTAATACACAGAAGCGCACACACACACACACACACACACACACACCCAGTAAGAGCCATAAACTTGCTGCATTCATTTGCTTTTGTGGGGTATCAATAACTGAAAATGTCTCAAACAGCATTTTGTCATATTTCAATACGCCTCGAATCGACTTCATCTTGAGTTTTGCCTGCCATTTTATGTTTGCCAAAAGCGAACCCAAAACTCAAAATGTATGCATAGGAGCAGAGCCGGAGAGTGAGATGGAGAGCAAGAGTAGCGCAAACAAAGTTTTAGCACGGTAGACATGTATGCATACGGACTTTGGACCGGGTCCTTGGATCGCACTTGAGTTGTGCTGTTTCAGGAAGTTCTCAGCTAAACAAAATTATTTATTACTTTTGGCGCAAATGGCTGGCAAAGCTGCGAAAGCTGCTGGTAATGATGATGAAAAACGTGAAAGCATCGAAAAGTGCAAATGCCAAAAGGTAAACTCAGAAGCAAGCAGGCAAGGATTCTTTTTGCTTCCTACCAAAAAAAAAAAAAACTTTAACTTTAATGATGATGAAATGTGTGCCGAGTTCTTTGCTCTTTGGCTGTATTTTTATGTTTTTCAGTGATTTCGGTTTGCTGACTGATTTGACTATGCACAAGTAGCTTAGCAAATGGACCGGAAAATCAACTAGAAATGAAAATGAAAATGTGCAATTTTATATCGTATGGAGCCTGATATTCGGTACAGGTGAATAAAATTCAGTCAGTTTCGGTGGGGGGTCATAAAACTGATTTTACATACACAGCGCTAATTTCTGAAAAATTCTATGGCGCAAGCTGCCGGCAGGGGCGCAATGTAACCATGACCATGGGTATGGTATTGGTATGGAATGGTATGAAATGGCATGGCATGGCATGGCTTGGCATTGCTGCGACAACAGACAGAGCTGCTCCAAGCAGGCATAAATTTACGGCTTATGGCTCTGCAACAACAACAACCACAATGGCAATATAACATATGAGTACGCGGCATGCCAAAGCATCATCCAGAGACACACACATCTACACACACACACACTCAAATTGTATGTATACCTCAGGCATTTGCAGCAATTAACACGCTCGATGAATGTTGCGGCCGTGCCTTGGCGCCCACTTTGGCTCTTTGCCATCGCTAAAGATGTAGCTGAAGACGGAGACGCAGCTGCCGGGCCTCCGCATCCACTGAGGCAATGTCTTGCGCCTGTTCGGATCTGACTGGCTGTTTGGCTGCCTGGCTCTTTTTGGGCACGTAATGAGCATGGACAGTGCCAAGGCTCAGGCTCAGCTCTAATTGCATTGACACGGTCGCAAAATGACATTGAGCAGGTTAAGCAATAGTTATGCAAGTACATGATTCTACACTTGAACAAAATACGCGCGCAGCTAAAGAATTAATGCTTGATTTTAGGTGCATTTTGACAAGAACTTAGGAATTTGACAAAGATAAAATCAAATATTTGTGTCAAAATCTTACATCGAAAAAATGTATCATAAAATGAAGAATTTGTGTCAAAATTTAAGACCATTCATATTATTTTTGGAATGGAATATAAGTTTATTTCTAACTTTATGGAATTCCAAACTTTTTTTTAACAACAACTGCTGCTGTTTTCTTATGGCATGTGTGTGTTGTTTTATTAAGAATGAATGTTCCTGATCTGACAAGAAACGTGCATAAGCAAGGTATTCTCAAAGTCGGATCACTTGTACATAAAAATAAATGTATCACAACGAACGATAGTTCGTGCTGTGACGAAAGCAAGAGACTCTGACGGTGTCCTAGTGTAGCTCACTAACTATAAATTATAGGAAGTTTTGAGCTTTTGTCCAGGGCGTCTGATCCGGTCGAATCATATACCGTTGTCTAGGTATTAAAGCGTTGATTAACCATTTCAGAGACGGTTTTTTGATTTAGTTATTGGTTTGGAAGATATTGTGGTTCCTTTGCTGTAGCGGGGTGCCGGGTAGAGTTAGATCTCCGATAAAAGCAGATATCGAATCTAGGCCTGAATACAAATCCAACCAATCAAATCTTTCCTTTATCGCAGCGTTCTGAAATTTGGTACACATAAAGTAAATTTATAAGCAAAAAACATTTGTTATCAAGTTTTATTATTTTTCGGCAAGCTATGTGGTCCTACAAACTTTTCACAGCTTGCCAATGCTGACTTTCAAGAAACTTTAAGAATGTGCTTTTAAATTCCATTATCAATAAAAAATATTGCAGTATACAGTGCTTTTTATCTCGTCTCACATCTACATTATATTATGATTGCATACAAGTACGATTTCGTCACATGTTTTTTACTTCGAAGATGTTTTTTTTTATATGTTATACATAGAATATAGAAAAAATTTTAATTTCTATATCTCCTATTCCTATGCCCGCCTCTTGCGCACAGCAATTGGCAGTACATTTCGGTGTCAAGCAAATCAAAATATTTGGATTTTACATCGCAGGTTGGCCAACCGTTAGCTGTGTGTATGGACCGCAATATGCGTTATAGTCACATTCAAAAGCTTCTAAGTTGCTTTCACGTCACTTTTATTTTAAATATAAAAATATTTAATTTGTATTATGCGATAATAAGCAAATAACAGATTCTTATGCAAGTAACGCCTAATGCAATCACTAAATTTGTGATGGGCAAAAAAGTGTTTTGCTTTTCTATTAAGTTTCGGATTTACAGGTACACGCGCCTTAGAATCAAGATGCTAAGTTAAAAATTGCGTCTAACATTACCACCAAATCCCATACATTTCATCCAGGACAGTTCACTATTTTCTTCGCAGTGTATAGCATGTGTGTGTGCATTGGTATTATTGAGCTGTAGTTAATTATGCCTCGTTGGCATGTCGATGATCTTAATGATTTGTAGCGGTTTCCACTGCTCGTCGAGCAAGGCGGGTATTGAGAGTCAAACATAGCAGCCGTGCAAATATTTCGCTTTCGCACATGTCAGAAATTTGTCTTGCCAACAGCAAAAGGGAGGCGAAGCCCCTTGCCATGCTGCTACTGCTGCTGTTGGCTGCTGTGACACTTTGCTGACATGCCCCCACAGCGACTCATGCAAACTTCAGACTGTCAGACAGGCGGCACAGGCAGCGAGAACGTCGAGTGCAATGACACACAAGATTTTTGTTACGTGTACTGTATGAGTATTTATTTACAGTTGGTAACATTGGTGGCGCGCTGCTCTTGGTGGCGTCGACCGCGACTGCGACAGCGACAGGAATGACGAGAACCGCAACGTGTGTGTGTGTGTGTGTGTGTTAATATTTAAGCGAGTGCATGGGAACTTGTTAACACCAACAAGCCAACAAAAGTGCCAGACTGGTGCGAGAGAGAGACAGGGAGAGAGAGAGAGCGCGCGATAGCTTGTGGGGGAAGTACCCAAGAGAGCAAGAGAACGCGCTGTCGATTGGGGGTTTTGGGGCCGTGTGGAGGAAGCAAAGCTGCCTGCTACGTGAGTGATTGTCAAGTGGTTGACGCTGCTAGACAAATGAAATTCGCTTAAAGTGCGCCGAAGTCGCAGTCGCAGTCAAAGCAGCGGCGCAACAGCAGCAGCAGCCGTGTCTAGGACAACTTGACTTGCAGTCTGGCTGGCGTCAGCAGCGGCGTTCAAACGTCATCATAGTCATTGCCATCTAGTACCTAGTATCTGTCGAGGGGGCGTAACGCCGTGCTGGCATTTGCTTTGTGACTTGCACGTTTTTGAAACATACAAATGCATGCATATTATATTTATAAAAATTTTCTTTCAACTTGCTGTGAAACTGTAAAACAGAATAAACCCATTCGTCATGTTGCGGAAAATGCATTTACGACTAGATATACATATATATTTTTCCTATTTTGTGTAGTATTTTCTTTGCTTTGCTTGCGTGAAAATTACTTTATTTTTAATGATGATGATGATGATGATGATGCATACCAACAGTAGACGCCCACAAACATAAACACTCACCAACAGACACATAACAGTTGCAACACACACACACAACCAGGCTCAGAGTTAGGCACAAATGTTGCTTTGCATTCATGACGTGTCATTGTTGTTTGGGTTTGTTTCTTCTTCTATTCCTTCTTCTTCTTCTGATGTTTGTTGTTACTTTTAAGCACTGTGCCGACTCAGTCAGTCAGCCTCGACCCATTATGTTTGACAGCACAAGGCAACAAACAAACAGACAAACAAACAGACAAACAAACACACACACTCACGCACACACACACACACTCACATACATACATGCACTTTAATGTGTCCTGTGTTTTTGCCTTGGCTACGCCCATGTCATTAACTTTATGAGTATTTAAATGTTTTCTATGGTTTGAGTCGGAAGTTATGAGCAAGGACTACTTCAAGGTAAAATTATAAGTTTTGACAGTTTTGCAACGCAAAAGATTGCATACTCTTGTAGGAAAATAGATAGCTCTTACAACAGAATAACAGTTGCAATTTGATGATATGATTTATCCGCTGCAACTAATCGTTTAAAAACTAATCGGCTTATCTTCAAAACTAATTCTATACGAAAACTTTATCGATTTCTATTGAAATATTCTGATAACCAAAAGTTTTTCAAACATAATTGATTTTCAACTTTTAGTTCGCTTTGCTTTAGTTATAATCTTGAGATTTAAGACCTTAACTTAGTATGATATAGAAAAAGAGAAAGAGGCAGGAAAACGGGAACGGGAAGAAGAATTTAATCTATCCGAGTGGGGCACGGGTGTTGGCGAGTGGCGCAGAGTCCCTGTATAAATTCATATATGTACATAATTTTTAGAGTTCATATATTCATATATATACATAATTTTTAGAGTTTTAAAAAAAAGAGACCAAAAAATTGCAATGAAATAGATAGTAGCATTTTTTCGGGTATTTCCCGAGAAGTGAGGCGAGGAATCTGGCTAAAATGCATCCACTGAGGCAATGTCTTGCTACTGTTTGAATCTGACTGGCTGCTTTCTTCTTTTTGGGCACGTAATGAGCATGGACACTGCACGCAATTCGTCTTAAATGGAAGAGTTGAAAAGAACCATGAGTTACAGCATTTCGATTTGGTCAATACTTTTACCTACTAAAAAGTCGATTGCAAGCTCACATAGCAATACACTTTTTTTCTCTTTTGTGTACCAGAAACAGCCCGGAGTTCATCATCCTATCAAGTGACGTAATAAGATATTATGAATTCGATAATTTTAGCGATAAGTCTTTTATAGATAAGAGCTGATTAGCTGCCATGAAACAAATAACCCAAGAAAAATCACTATGACGATGCAAATTATTGAATATTACAAGTTCAGATGCAGAGGTCGGCATAGAAGCCGCAAGTTGCTAGATAACACGCACATGTTAGTTCTGCTCTGTCGCAAGCCGTTTGGTTGAATATGCTTAACACAAGAGCTTTTCCCTACAGAGCGACTTAAATTTTGCACACGTTTCTACTGTCACCGCCGAACCTTGGTATAAAACCTTTTGCGATTAGAACCACGGTTACTGGCAAACAACATAAACATTTGATTGTGCACTCTGCAAGGGCAAAAAGCCCAACTAAGAGCGGAAACTGCAACGTAAGTCACACACGCACTCTTCCCCGCTCTTCACATACCCCCCAATCTATCACACTCGAGCTAAATGCAGCCATTTCAGTAAATTGGCAGTGCCACAATTTAACCGTTGTTGCTCCCACTTGACGCTATTCAAATGAGCAATTTAATACACAGGTGTCGCTGACTTATTTATGTTTATTGCAGACCCCAAAAACATATCAGGATTAGACAGTGTCAAGGCAAGTGTTCGATTGACATTCATTATGGTACAGCCGCACAATAGACTTCCTGTAGTTGTTGCGGCTGCTGCTGCTGCTGTTGCCTTGTGGCATGCGTGCAGGTAATTCTCCAAAGTGTTTCACTTGCCGCCGAACAATAAACCTGATATTGTGCCTAAGAAAAACATAAATTTCTAGACCGGCAACAGGCCTCTGACGAAGACCAAGGCGCAAACCTAGAGACAGACCAAGTCGTCGCACACGTGTTACAAATTTTATATGAGCATAGCATTTTCTATGCAACAGCCGGCAGACACCCAAAAATAAGACAAACACACACGACAAATAAAAGATATATATATATATATATATAGAAACTGAGAGCTAAGAACTGGGAGCTGAGAACCGGCAACTGGCAACCAAGTTGACTGGCAGCTCCCAAGCTAAAGGCACTTTTATATATGCGTACAGGAAAAATGTCGTAAAAAAGTTTTACGATCAAACATTGCACTTTATGTGCTTTTATGTAAAATTACGTACAACATTGGCAACATTGTCAGCTGAGCAGTAAAAGTAGCAAGAAGCACAGAAATAGCACATAGAGTCGGAGCACAAGAAAACAAGGTGCAACCCAGTCCCAGTACCGGAACTTGTACGCCCCAAAATTCCAAGTCGAAAGTCTTCATCGTCGTCGGCGTCGACGGCGTCGTCGTCGTCGCTAGGCAATCAGGCAAAGTTGCCTGACGCTGCCTTTCTAGTACTTTATGGTTTGGGTAACAGCTTTTGGCCTTGGCCCGGGCAATTTACTCATTTGCTTACGCAAGATTAAACTTTAAGCAGACTTTGCTACAACAGCAATATGTTGACTACATCAAGTCATAAGCTAGTATGTTTAGTAAGTACAACGCACATATATTTTTGTAGCAAGTGCAACTAGGCGTATGCTTGATAAGATTGTAGCCCTAAAACAAAGCCAATTAGCAGCGGCCACTTTAATTGCCATTGGGAATATCCGCATTGCCTTTTAATGTCATAATTTTATGGCTCGACCCATCACACATCGTTTTGCATTAAATTTTATCACAGAATTTCACACGCAGCATTTCATTGCATTAACAGCAATTTATGGCCAAAAGGCCATTATCATTGGTTAACAGCAGGCGGCAGTTGGTTGGGGCCACTTCTCGACTCGAATTTGGTACATACTCGTTCATATTAAATTTATGCCAAAAACGTTTGCTCTTGGGGCGAAAACAGATCCATACGTATATAGTATACGTATTGTTGATATATATATGGGCCATTAACACTTTTCTATTGATATAAGCAGAAGTAGAACCCAAGAATGAATGATGAAAGAGCGTCAAAGGGTGTCACTGCTGGCTCATTTACACATTAATAGGAGTTTCATTCAAATATTCGATTATGAGCGCATCTATTTGATTGTGCCTTTTGTTTAGATAACAGGTTTCGTTTTTCGATTGACCCACATCTTGAGATTTAGTCGGCACTAGAGCAGTGGAACAGGGTTCAATGAACCAAAAACCATAAAACAACAAATAAAAATCGAAGCAGATGCGGGCCAAGCCTTCGGAGCTGACACAATTAGCATAATTAATAGTAAATACAACAAAAATGCTCAATAATTCCAGAAATGAATGCATTTTTCGATAAGAGTGTTGACATTTACATAAACTTATTAGTTGATTACTATCAATAATATGCTTTTAGCAGTTATATTACGTTAAAAATTAGTAGATTTGATTTTTAGGGTAATAAATAAATACAAAATTTATTTTATACTCGTAAGTAATGTATTAAGAAAAGTATTTTAGTGTTAAGGGATATTGATATATTAAAGTTCTTTTTTGGGAATCGGTATCTAGTGTCTTCTACCGATTTTGCTCAAATTGATTTCTAAATGTAGCAAAGAAACAATTGATTGGTGGTACATGAAGCAAAATGTTACACATTACCAAACGCCTTTCAATGCATAAGGTTTTGGATTTTCATATTCTTCAAGCGATTCTGCATATTTTTTTAGCGTTTTACAAGGATCATCAATGAGTAATGCATTCAAATCCTTTTTTGGCTGTCTAGAACGCTCTTTGCCTTCGGTGTTGATATTGAATATAGTATGAAAGTATCGAGCTATAAACAAAATACTTTTATTGTCACGGCACGCCAATGTGAACATCTTATATAATGGTTATAGTAATAAAAACTTTTATATTTTTTAAAAAACCGCAGTCAAATTTATTTTTAATCATTTGTGCCAAGTTTAATCCAAAATCACCATATCATATATGTTTACGCTAGCGTCGTCTCCAGCTCATTGATATGGTACGATCACGGCATGTACGGGACACACGAGTTGGTTTTATGGCCAAAGCGCGCCATTTGAGGTTTCAAAACAAAATTGAAGTTCCAACTTATACAGAAGAAACAGCTCCGAACTAGTTCAAACTCCATTCTCGCTCCTTTGAAATAGGTGGGCCCAGTTCATCTTTCTAGCAAGATCTCAATCTTATTAATGTAAAGCCAAACAAACTCCGCATCTTCCATGGTCGGAGAGATTAAAATCTCAAAAAAAATATTAAATATTGAAAGACCACTTACCATTACGAGACAGTAGTATCAATGCGCACTGTCAACAGCCATAAACAAATACAAAAAAATTGGAATAGATAGTTTCAAAAGGTAGCATTAAAAAAATAGCGACAGCTTGTTATGTTCAATTGTGCGGCATTTATCCAGCTTAAAATGCAAATTGGAATTTCCGATTTGAATTGCTCCTTTTTCTGCAAACTTTTTACGTACCTCCATTTGTCTGCAGGGTTTTTATCGCATGCAAGTGGAATTGTACTTTTGTATCCTGTTTTTGTTGTTGTTCCTATGAGTGTCTTCGACAAGTTACTAACGCTTACAGACTTAGCTTAGTTTTTCTTTAATTGGACACGTGCAGTTTGTCAAAGGCTAGCAAAAAGTTGTTGCTTATGCAACTTACAAGCTGAATTGATAGCTTTGATTGTAGTTTTGACAGTTGATATTGAATTAAAACCAATAAGACTCAAGAGCACGGCATTTAGAAACGAAGAAGATATTATATATATAACACTTTTGGTGTATGCTTTTTTACAAGGTGTTATAAACAGGCCTGCTCTTGATTCCGTCTGGACTGCTTATGAAGCAAATAGAAGACTTACAACAGGCTGTATCAATATCCTCAGCTGTTTGTATGATGATCAGGAAGGAGAGAGGGAACGGGAAGAGAAACCGATGATATGATATACCACGAGAGGAGGTTGGCGAGCGGAGCGAGCAGCATGCGGAGTCCCCTAGCTTATTATAGTATTAAAAATACAGTTGGAAATTTGTTTCGAACCCATGCAAATTCTTACAAACATTGCCAAAAGCCAAGAGTTTTTGAGAATAAGAGTGGCAATCAATACGGATATTCCGTCAATTTCCAAGACAGTGCATGTGTGATGCTGTTTGTGTTAGACTCCCTTTTAGAACGACCCATTCGTATGCAAAGAAGAGAAAGAGCAACACAAACGCACATGTATGGGAATAGACGCGTTTCAGCAAGACGACTTAATGTAACTTCATGTTCTTTAAAAGACTCCATAGATCTGCGTCTTATTTCTCATGTGCTTTTCGAAATTTTGGCCAAAGGATACACTATATCATTAGGATAATTAGAATCCTTCAAAAAAGCTATTGAAACTGTTCGGTAAATTTATAAAGAAATCCAATGCAAACTCATCTGGTGATTTCTGGAACTCCCCTGTTTGTTTTATGTAATTATTGCATTGAAATTATGATTGACTTGATTTTGTTTCGCTAATAGCATTCTCTTCCAAAAGTTTTGCAGCTTGAGTTATTTCGTGTGGTGTAAGTTAGTTGTTCAGAAAACATCGAGGAACAAAATTTCCAAGCAACCCTTGCCTTTAATTCTATAGCTGTTGCTACGATACTCATTAATATTCTTAAAATATGTTGAAAATTTCCCAAACTAGAATTTCCATTAACATTTTCCATTAAGTTAAAAGCAGTAATATTTTGTTCAATACATTTAATTGCTAAATTCTTCAACTGCCGCAATGAAACAGCTACAACAAAAGCGCCAAACGGCATCGATACTTTTTTGTCTTCATTTCCGTCTCTGTTTCGCTGTGCCGTTGTCTCTTTTTGCCGGTTTGGCATTATCTAACGTTTCATCAACATTTTTTAGCTTGGCACGCAAGGCACAGGACATGGACTGACAGGCGTCCATGGACAAAGTGTCTATGGGGAATCAGGTCAGCAGACAATGTCAGCAACATTTGCCACAAATTTGCATTGCATTAATTTAGAGACCGTCGTGCGGCAACAACGTCGACGGCGACGGCGACAGCAACAGCGACGTTGACGTCAACAGCGACAACGACATGGCCCACTGCCCACGCTGCTGGTTAGAAACGTTGGGATTTTTAGTGGGGGGGAGAAGAGCAGGTAGGGGCACACAGGTAAACTCAACTAAAAACCTAATGAACACAAAATAAGTGTATGAGCGAACTGAAAGTGCTTGGCCGTTTAGTTAACTGACTTCCCGCTTTAATTTGCCCAAATAGCGGTGGCACAGCAACAACAACAACAACAAGAGCTACTACAACCAATGTAATGGGTTAAATTGCCTGGGCTGGCCTGGCCACGATGCGAAAAATGTAGAGCAGCGCTCAGATTGCCTGCCGCAGCAACTCCCTTGATGTTCTTTACCTTTTTGCAACCAAATATTCAACAAACAGGAAAGCGGCATTGCGACGCTGTTGCAGCAGTCGACGTTGTGTCGCTGCTGCTGTTGTTGCGGTTCAACGGTTTCCGTGGCCCGGGCTCAGGCGCTTGCGATAATGAGCTGTGGCTGTGCGGCCAAAGCTTTGGGCTACGCTCCGGAGCAGCCGGTGTGGGAAGGCAAATCTGCTGCAATTTGGCGACGACTCAATTACAATTTGTTTGTTGGCCTGCTTGTTTGTTTGTTTGTTTGATTGTCCAACGACCAACAAACTGACGGAACGACTGAGCGACGGCTGTGGTGTGCTTCCAAGTCGTCAATCCTAGGAACGAGCATGTGTTTGAGTTAAGCGTTCGTTTGCGGTTATTCAATATGCGCTGAAGTTGACGGGTTTTTGTTGTTGCTGCTGCTGCTGTTGTTGTGGTTGCACTATAAAAGGAAATTGCATGCAATGCAAGTGAAATCAATAAACCAGCCCGGCTGACTGAATGACTGAATGACTGACTGACTGACTGACTAACCGACTGATTGACATACTCGCGCGCCGCTTTTTTGGCTTCCATTTAACGAGCACACTGGCCGCGGTCACATGTACTTTTGGTGTGATATTCACTAGGCGTAAAAAAGGCGTGGCAGAGCATAGAAAGTTTGAACGGAAACAGTCAGTGAATGCATGTGTTCGTATTCATGTTTTTCTAAGCAAACTTATTTTGGAACTACTTCAGAGAAAACTGAACAGTTGTTAGTTGGAACCACAGGAATCGCAGCAGATTAGTTTTTCAAGTGAAACTTGTTTTGCGAGCTATTGGGCAGAAAATCGGAAACGGAAATCAAGTGAAACGTTTTGTTAGTTGTAAAGCAATAAAAAATGATTTAACGGAAGCGACCAAATGAATTGCAAGTGACTTCGACAAGCGAAAGTAAAAGCTATATGCAATTGAACCATTTGATTTTCCAAGCTCTTGATAATTTAGCCCAGCTCATTGCTGTTATCCCATAGAAATGCATCTTCCGTTTCCAAGTGGTTTCAATTTCAATACCCACCATGCTGGATGACACTCAAGATCATATCGTATCGGTGTTCACGCATAAAATTCGCGAAATTTTTATTAACACACACGATCCAAGATACTGCACCGTCTATGGGCTGCTTGAGACGCTGTGTTTGCTTATAATATCGATTTCAAAAGGATAATGGTACGACTATCAGTTATTTTCAAACTCTAGTAGTAAGCAGCATGTAAGCAATACAATGGAATCCTGGACTGTTATAAATTCAATTTTTTTTTCCTGAAATGCGTCAAATGCCAGGGCAGTGCTTGTGCGAGGCTGCTTGAGTGGGACTCTCTTTTAGACCGATTCATTTGTTAGCAAAATATAGAAAGAACAAAAAAAACGCATTTGGATGCGTTGTCTTGGGAATAGACGCATTTCAACAAGACGACTTAATGTAACTACCAAGGATGACACTTTATTACTTTCATGTTCTTGAAAGGACTCCATAGATTTGGGTCTTACCCCTTCGTTTCTACAACTTCTTGAGAAGACAAAAACTGCTGCAAGAGTATGCAAACTTCTTCAACGCGACTTAAACTTTTTTATGTCTTTTTTTCAGTTGCAGTTGCAGCCATCAAGTGTAAATAATCAAGAGACTGAAATTAATGTCTGTCTGCTTGACTGTCTGTCCCTTACATAGCTTTGCATTGCGGTTAACGTGTTTTACTTAATTACTTATTTCAATTTTTAATGCCCTTTGATGTGGCCAAGCAAGCCGTGTCCATGTATTGGTGTCATTTCCGCAATTCGACACACTCTCTCGCAAACACACGTTCATATATACATATTCATGATGTTTCTAGGGCTTGTTTTTGAAGTAGGCGTCCCGTGCAAAGGCATGCCTCGTTTCCTGTCTACTATATGCTACAAGTAGTATGAACTACAACTACTCCACTACTATATCGTATCTGAGCAGTGGGTCCACTCCAGACCCCTTTGCTGTTTCCTTGACTGTGTCGCGTGTCGTTTGCGTGGATAAACTAATTCAACGCATATAAATCAAAATGCAATTTGTCGTTTCACGTCTTTAGCTGTCTGTTGTTGTCTCGCTCTCTCGTTCGTCCTATCTCGCTCCCTCGCTCTGTCTGTCTTGACAGAAAGGGCAAAAGCTAAAAACTAAACAAACTGCGGGCCACTAAATCAGTGATGCGTCGCAACGCGCACGATAAAAGCAACCACAACAAGAACAACATCAAACCTAGACAACATTTGCCAATGATGTAGCTGATTATGATGTACTGTCCTTATGTTGTTGCTATGCCTCATTGTTGTTGTTGTTTGTTGTTTGTTGTTTGTTGCTGTTGTAGTTCTTCTTGTTGTCTGCAACGTATGTCTTCCTTCTCTCTTGTAGGTAGGTAGACAACATTGCCGCGTGATGCTCATAATTTATTAGCTGACAAAACAAATTCATTATGAAATGATAAGGCTAAAAAGGCAGGCAATATAGGAAAAAACGCAAAGGCAGGAAATTGTCGTCATGCCCATAATGATGGGTGGGCGTGGCCTGTGGGCCTGGGCTTGGACTTGAATTAAGCAAAACTGTTGCAATTTGACTTGGCATTTGATATGAAGCTGCTGGTGGCAGTCAGCTAACGGAACATTTTGACAGTTGCCAAACGTTGCATGGTAATAGTAACAGCAACAGTTACAACAGCAATAAGAAAAAACCTTTTTGGTCACATACAGGAAAGGATGCGGGATCGCAAAACTTCAATTACAAGCACGCGGTCATCTCAGGGCCATCAAGCAAGCTAACGACTATGGTCTCTAGTGCACATAAATACAAAAACACATTTGTATACACCGAAAGCCAGTTGAATAGAAACGATTCAAATTTTTGTAAAAACAAGGTTTGAAACACAAAAAGCAAACCCAAACCAGATTACTGTAACTATATTCGTTGTGTTCGTCGGTGCTAGCGATATCAAAACCGAAAAGTACACAGCTGTATGAACTTAAAGAAAATTTTTCAATCAAGATTGATTCACTTATTGAAAGAACTAACTTTGTATGCATTAAATTTGTTATGTTTGTAGTTCTTTTAAGTATGAATAAATTTATGCGATTTGGTATATTTGAGGCCACAGTTTTCTATAAAAGCGTTCTTCTAAATGGTACATGAGTTAGTTACTAACTCTAACTAGCTATAATTTATAATGATATTCAATCCTTTTTAATGGAACAAAGTTACCACAAGAATTAATGAGATAGATTTTCAAACCCAGTCGATTTTCATATACATATATAGGTGTGTACAACCGGCTAATTTTATTTCGATACAAAGCCACAAAATGACACCAAAGCTTCATAAGAACTTAGTTTTTTGTTATTTTTTAAAAATTATTTTTGTCTATTGCATTGTTACATTCTCTCAGTAATAACTAATGTGTTCCATTGAAAAAAAAAAAAATTTCTATTCAATTGAGCAGCGGTGTATGTGTATGCCTGACAATGACAGTTACCATGGCCATGGCATCACTGACATTACTCTGACATCAATGACAGTGGCAGCCAACTTCAGCTTTAGCTTCAACTTCATATACAGCTACGGTAACAGCAGCAACAGCTCATAAAATGCCGCAATGACATGAAGCTGACAGGTACATTTCGCTTCAGCGACTGCCGCTGTTCCCGCTGCCACTCTCTTTCTGCCACATGGTGTCGCCTCTCTTTTCTCTGTGGTGCTGATTGCGGTCGCATCAGCTAGGCAAAAGCCACGCGGCATTACAAGCTTTAATAGACAAGCGCAGCAACCGCTGAATAAGATTAATGAAGCCGTTTAAAACGCTTCGGTTGTTTATCATGTGCGCGTACTGCAAAGCGCGACGTCGACGGCGGCGTCGACCTAGTCGCTGCTGATGCTCCTAATGCGCTTGCTGCCGTAACTCAGCTTAGCCATTAGCCCAACTTGACGTAAAGTCAACGTGTACTATAGTCGTGGCCAGCAGCGCAGCACGCAGTGAGCGGGAGCGGATGCGGGACAGCGGGAGAGAGTCTAAGCGCGCACAGGCAACAGGCTAATAGCTGGCACAGCTTATTAAGTCGCCATAAACCATAAGCTCACGTTTTGGCCCTAACACACACACACACACACCGTAACACCCGCTCCGCTCCGTTCCGCTCCCAACGAAAAATGTGTTTAATAAAGCAAAGCGACCAGGCTGATAAATTGCTGTGGGCGTGCACAAATGCGCACTTTGACACAGCCCGACCCCCACTGAGAGCGGAGTGGGCCTGAACCGGAGACTACTATTATCTGCAAGCTGTCCCCATCTTGGCTTGATTAGCTAGCCAAGTTTATGACATGACCCCAAAAACAGCAGTGGTTGCCTGTATTGACCCGTCAGTTGTACTTGGCCCAGTCGTGCCTTAGCCAAGTTCGAATGTAAATGACATTGCAGACTATGCAATTAAAATGCTTAAAACTAGGCTCTAGCTTGAGGTCTTTGGCCTATCAGCCAGTTCTGTCTATCAACGGGTCTATCCCAGGTTTGCTGATGAGGCGTGTAGCAGTTTTATGGCCAAACACGTACCACAAAAAGTATAGGTAAATAAAAAAGGCAACATTTTGCGCTTGACAATTTTTCGCTTTTGCCAGAACTTACTTTGTATGAATTTGTACACTGTGTGAAAAAGTGTTGCATATTGTTATAGCTTCTTGTTTTCTATACATTCATTTCAAACTTCATTTACTGGCTAGCACCTAAAATCAAGAAAACTTAGAGAAATAATTTCATTCAAAGTTTTGTTTGGTACGTTTTCTTCTTTCGAATTTCAACACATTTACATCATGAAACATATATAGTACATATTTTAACAGTTTCCAGTTGCATTTCTACAAAAAATCGACTTGATTTTCTTTTTAAAGTATGCTTCAAGCAGATTCTTCTTCAACAAGATTTCTTCGATTTCATTCTATCTCACTTGTTTCATTTGTTTTCAACTGTTTAATGTTTCATTGTTTTTTTAACCGTTTCATGATTCATCCCATTTCATTTCAATAAATTCACATGGAAACCGAGAGAGGGTCGATTTTTATGCTTTATAGTACATCTGATCTTAGACAATTTGTTTCAAGATCGTGCAGACTGCTAAGGACACGGTTATTAAACTTTTATGTTGACATAATTTAGTCGTAGATCCATTGGTCAGTATTATATAGTATCTAGAAATCTTCTTACGTTCATATAGCTTCAGTTTCATATATTTCATATTATATAACGAAGTTTCATTTATAATGAAAAGCAAAATTTGTAAATATAAAACATCGGAAAACCATCGATGCATCAATGTTTTTAGTCCGATGCAACGACCTTCATCGATGTCCTTTTTCGATGGACTCTGTGAAGGTAAGCAATGATGTTTTGGTCTGTATTTACATTACTCCTTTATATGCAGTATATATCGCTTGCAAGACGTATTGTTTATATGACATTATTGCTTATATGTAAATTTAGTTTCAGTGTATTAAGTGAAATTTTTGTATAAATCGATCAGCTCTTTCATCGATAAATTTATGTTAAAAACGTTAGCTATTGAACATTTGCTATAATACTTTTCATTTAATCGATTGATAATGTTATCTATTTAGTGTATTGAAATAATGCATCGCCTTAATTTATATTCTAGAGAACTATTCTGAGCGAATTAAAAGATGCAAATATAGCTGGCAGCAGACCATCGATTTAATAAAATATTTTGCATATATCCGATTATGGCTTATATGCAAAAAATATACGACATATTCACTATTAGCTAGATAACGCTGTAAGCATTTATCGCTCCTTTGAAATATATTTTGCTTACATCCGATTATTGCTTGTAAGCAATAAGTAAGCGATATGTACTGTATGCATAAAATAACTTGTAAATGCTATAATATTGAGGTATGACCCCCTATGAACTTGATTCTAGACTTTATTAAAAACTACGATTGTTGAAATTTAAGCCTTTTGCATACTTCAGTTTTTCTCAGTGTACTAGCCAGTAGGGTACAGACAGGTGGCAGGCATAGAGCGGTACTTTATAGGTATAGTTATAGGTAGGCGGCGCACTCGTCGTCGTCATCCACGTATAGGTAGTATATTTTATTGGTCCTAGAGATCTTTTTGGAACGATAACAAGTTTGATTTGTACGCCATGCGAAACGGGTTATGATTGACGGACTTGACTGCCTGACGTGCATGTTGGCACCGCTCTTCGGGTTGTTGGTGTTGTTGTTGTTTGTGCCAGGTCTCTTTGCTTGGCGGCGACATTGACGGACGGATAAGCTCTGTGCCAAGTCAACTCAAGCTGGCGCACTGGGACAACTCACATACAGCCTGCCATGTGTGTGTCCATATGTGTTTGGATATGTGTGTCTGAGTCTCTGTAAGTATGTGTGCCAACATAGTTTGTTATAAAATTAATGACCCTCATTTTGTATTCAAGTGTTATCGAAATGATTGCTGGACATTCTTGGCAGCGGGCCTATGAAAAATATGGGCTTGGTTTAATATGCTTACAATAAAATAAATTTCTTGCTGTGTTGGATTTGTTGTTATTGTTGCTTTTTTGAATTTTTATTTTTTATTTTTTACATGTGCTTGCATGATATTTATTTAGACTTTTTTTTTCGATTTGGCAGCCAATTAAAATAAAATTATGCGCGCTTCATTAATTTGATTTATTTTAAGCGGCATTGTTTGACAGCACCCAAGGTCAAATATCACACTTGTTTATTTATCTCGCGCTCTGGTCATTTAATACCACATTAAGTATAGGTGACATATGGCAAGAATAGTGTACAACGTAGCGTATGAGTAATATGGTTTATGAGCACAAACTTGAAATTCTAAAGTCGTTTTGCATGTCACAGAAAGCTTATACAATAGCTCAGGTTGTGATATCATATCAACCTTAAAGATCGTGTGTTGTTCAAAAAGACTTGACATTAAAAGTTCATATCATAGTTTATACCGTTGCTGGTTTGTGATATGTTTTTCATGATATTTATATTAAGGGTATTAAAACACTGAAATTGCTTGAGTCATTGCTTGTTCTTATGCGACAGAAAACAATTTGAAAGTTAAGTTTAAATTTTTCTTTGAGAGACACCTTTAGTAAGTTAAATAGTGAATAAATGTAATTGCAGGCTTATAGGAAGTCTTGAATATCACGAAGCTTTATATTGAACGTTTGATTGCGATATCACTTTATAATTTGCACTTTATATCACAATAAATCAAGCAAATTGATATATTTCGTAGAAATATATTGGAGGTCATAGTGCGGAATAAAGCGCAGCGGTGCGTTCACGGCATTAAAACGTGCTTTGGCCAGTACGTGAATGGAGAAAGCCAAGGGTTTAGGACACCAAGGTCATACATTCCAGTGGATTGCTACTACTATACCCGGTACACCATTAAGATCAGGCTGGCGACCACTGGGTGAACCGTATTGTGAGTGTGTGTTTATGAAAATACATGTATGTAGGCGTCAAAAGGACCTTTCGATTCTTGGCGCACCACCAGGATAATCCTGCAGGACGTAATGTCCAACTAAAGCGTTTCTTTGTCAAGAGGCAATGTGCCCTTTTTGTTTGTCTACTGTGCGATTGGAGATTTGTTATTTGACACGCGATTCGTGACTATCAGTAATATAACCTCATCTACGGCACAAGAAGTGTTTGTATGGTCGGCGACCATGGCCAGAAGCATTGACAGTATTGTGATTTGAAAACCGTAGATAGCGATTTTTGCTCGATAAGCGTTACAAGGTACCTCAGCCGCTCCCGCTACACGTTAGCGAATACAATGGAATTACGGATTTAAGGTCCTTAAACAAATTATAGAAAATAGCTTATAAAGAGTTATAGCGTTGATATGAGAAGGTGTGTCAGAATTAAATGTAACTAATAACTACTTGACGATAGAGGTTACTCTGGCACTACGTTCACAGTTGGTCTTTAATATGAACAAAATTTGGACACATGTACCTGATTTATGCTTTGTGTTTTGTCACATGGTTAAGAGAAGTACGATTTTTTACTTTTCCTTGCTTTGGCTACGTCACTATGACGATGTGTATTTCAATATTTTACCAGGTAATGAGTTATGGACTTTAGTAACTTTCTGCTTTAAGAAGTGATTTACCACATATTCGATATGTTGATCTAGTAAATGAATGGCAGCTTTCTGGCCCAATACTCATTTACATCGCAAGGCGAATTGCAAATATGTGTACATGTTCTTCAAACCCTTTCAGCAAAAAACAGAGAATGGCGTAGCATTTCCCAAGGGCCATTAAAATTTCGAAGCTAACTAGTGGCTTCATCAAAACCTAAACCAATTGATTCGATAGACATGCTAAACCATGTATATTTGGCTAATAACTTAATAACAGTGTGCTTACAACAAATCACGAAATGCAAATTGCCTTTAACTATGCCGCATAAACACCGTAAGCCAGTGTAGCACGCCCAACAAGCATTTCGACACCTCATTTGCTGCACATATGCGCTTGAGTATCTGTATCTTTATCTAAAGCGAATGTGTGTTTCGAGACTTTCCTTTTGAAAAGTATCTTTCTCTTTTGGCTGCCTTCGGGCACTTGTTGAGGCGTTGCCGAAACGCCAAGCGCCAAGTTGCACATGTAATTTGCAGCCAGGATAAATATCTGTGAGCTTATCGTGATGTCTTAAACTGAGCTGATGTTGCAACTGTAGTTGTAGCTGCTGTAGATGGGCATAATTTATGCGCTGGTAACTTAAAGCTCACACGAAAATGGTAGCACGTGGGAGCCAAAGTCGCTGCAGTTACTCCATGGACGAGTGATAAAAGGGGCATTGGCAGTTTGAGGGCTGCTTGCCTTGGTGGCATGCGCAAGTGGCACGTTTACTTTCACAAGTCAACACGTGAGTGTAGATGCTGACCTGCTTTTTGTAGCAACTGCAGCAACTGCAACTTTATGCATTCATTCATACATTCATTAACAACGATTTGTGCAATTCAAAAAAATTGTGCATAAAATGCAATTTTCTATGCACATTCACCCCACACATTTATTTTATTGTTTGGCATTTTATTTTATTTTTCTCATTTTATGCTGGTCAAGTTGGCAATTTGGCAAAAAGCGTGAAATGATTTTATGTGTGCCAAAAGTTGCACAAGTTGCAAGCCCAGAGACCACTTCAAATGAGTAGCCAAGTAAGTGCTCGTTGGCTGCATATTTGGGAGTAGGTGCAATGAATGGCCAAAACCATAAATCTTCGAAATGTCTTGACTGCCCCTGGCCGTTAAAAATTGTATATCATTGTATTCAACTCGTATATTACTTTATTTTCAGCTGAGATTTGCACTAGAAATGTCAGTAGTGCATAGTTTCAATTGTTACTGTAGCTATACGAATGATTCATGTTTTACAACTTGAACATAAATCAAAAGGCTTACCAAAAAAAAACGTTCAAAATGAAATGAAATGCGCCAAATGTTTTGGAGCCTTGCATGCCAGGGCTCCATAAACGACAAATGCCGCATATTGACAAGTACAACTCCATATATATATATATATATATATCCCTTTAAATATGCCTGCTGTAAGTATCGTTTTGGGGGCGCTCATTTGTTTATTTTCTTATGCGCCGCCAGCACCTGTATTAAAAGCTCCATGGCTATAGACATGGCCTATAGACAGCTGTGCGGCATGCCAATAAGCCAACTCGATATACAGTCAGTCTAGCATGTAGCACGTGCTTTATGCTAATGATTGCTGGAACTGTATACGGACGTGGTACTGGGAATTGGGCGTGGGTCGATGCCTGCGGCAAGGAGTAGCCCAGGTAAAAACAAAGAGCCAGCTCCAACCAACCGACACAGTCAATTAACTGCGCATTATGAATTTCTTCACAAGCTCCATGCTCCGCGACTTGATTGCTGTGCGTGTTAACTGGTTTTATTTATGACGACTGCCTTATAAACGTACTCACAGGTCTCCGGCACCGTCACCGTCTCCGTCTCCGTTTGCGTCTCCAACTGACAACTGACAATTGCAGCTCGGAAAAGTTTATTCACACCAATGCATTTGAATTCAAGTCAATTAATGTGTTTTGTGTGTATGACGATATGTGCTAATAAATTTGCTTATGCTTAATGTGTTTGTAAATTGCAAATGCTACAAATTAATATGCTTTAATTTGGTATAATTAAACGCATGACAGATACATGCTATGTGCATACATGGCGTATGAGCAATGTCTCATGGCAAATTAACATCAAATGTCAGCTTGCAGTTGTCAATGTTGGTCAGCCATGAGAAGCTGATTAAACTTGGATCAGCGACAGAAATAACAAAAAGGAGCGAGTGCACAGCACGTGCATGTGTATCGAAGTTCAGATGCTCTTTTAAGGACAGTTTGAAAAAGCAATTCTAATGACAATTTTAGAGTCCTAAATCAGCTAAGAAAAGTGCTAAGTTTCTCTTGAAATGATTTGTTGTACCTTGCAAACTAGCGGTTTTTCGCCCTATAAAGCTTTTGTAAATTTCGCACCTGTTCTTTCCTTTCGTTCAAAAAATGGTTATCTGGACAAAAACTGAGTACAACGTTAGCAATGTGAAAGCAAATCCTGGGCAGGAACTTAAATCTGAACTTGAGAACAGCTATATTTCTAATTCTCTCATTAGGCATCCCCTTCTTTCCATCCATTTTCACAGAATTTGGATTCATTTTATACACTACTTTATGTACAAGGCATATTAGCATGTTTCGCATTTTACTGTAGGCAATTTTGACTTTTCAGTTTGATTTTATTCTTATAACCGATATTTATCAAATTTTGACATAATATAGTATCGGATATGGAGTTGCGAATTATCATAGTTACTTGAACCATTTCTTTGAAATAAGGAATTGCGTACTGAAAATGGGATTGATGAAAATAACGAACTCTCTGTTAGACATTTTTGATTTTAATACAATAAGCCTCAAAAATTGTATAAACGTGGAATTCGAATCGAAAGGGAAGATACCCATCATTACTGCAAAAACTATTTGTAAATAAATCGATGGTTTTGAAAATGATTTATTTCTAAAGATATAAGACGTAACTAGGTAAAAGAGAATGCAGATACCCATTAAGTTACATTCGACTGACCTAATTTTGTCAATTATTTTGGTCAGTGTATCAAGCCCATGTAAGCTGACAACCGCAATTCATTGACAGCCCCGACAAATCGACAAACCAAATATTCCGGTATTTCAAATTCGAACTAAGAACTTGAATTAGCAAACTATAAAATTCTACATATAAAAGCAAATTACTTTGAAAATTAAAGAACCTAAACTATAGTTCTAAGTTTTCACATTTAAATAACGTCTAAAATAAAGAAATAAAACTTTGGTAGTTCGCCCCTTAGTAGAATTTGTTTCTTTAAGCAGCTGGGCATCCTGCTGTATATTAAGCTAACATTCAACGAGCATATCGACGGCATGGTCTATAAAGGGAAATCACTTCTTGGATTCATAAAGAGTTGCTCAAAAGAGTTGAATTGATCTGCCGACACTCAAGAAAAAGGGATATCATTCCTCTCAAAGCTTATTGCTGCTGACGTTTCCTCGCCGTTTCTTCTCGAGCGTATAAATTTCAGCATTCCGAATTGTCGCCCTCGATATATTGAGCCCCTTCGACTCAGGGACTATGAAGACTTTGAAGCATTAAGAGTCAATGTTCAAAATACAAGTAATAATGTCTTTCTTCGTTGTAAAATTTTATTTTTTTGCAATATTGGACTGTTTTTGTTCTTAGTCGTCATAAATAAATAGAAAAGCTCATCAAATATGTCTTTTATTCCGAAGACATGCATATTCTCACGCTAGATTGAACATTTCGAAAACTGTGTTTGGTTCAGAAACAAGAATGAAGTCAATCTAAAAGTTTACCCTACAAAATTGCAACTTTAACGTGTCTGCGCACTCTTTAAAAAGGGTATGAGAAAACTGGCTGAAAGCGAAGTCAGAGCCAAGTTGCCGTCAGCTTATGGCTAATAATTGCGGAGATCAGTAAAACACTGAGCCAGCAAATTAGACACACTGGTGGTCTTAGCCTTAAACGGGTTCAAGTTCGCAATGGACAAGCGAGTTGGCAGCACATGCTTAAGAAGGAGTAAGGCAGCGTGGGAAAGAGAACGATAGAGTCATAACTGTAGGGAGCACGGAACATGTGCAGCGCATTTAATTAAAAATAATGCTCACTGTTATGGCATAATGTTTGCAGCTTTTCATAGCTTTTCATTGCACAACAAGGCTAATACTCAGTTTTCTCTATTTTTGTGGGTGTTTGCTGGGTGGCTCTAAACTTGGCTGCTGCTGCCATGCCAACCGGCTTCTTATGCTACTATTTATTTGATGGCTTTTTCGCTCATACAAAACCAAACCAACCAAAAACCAACAACAAAATCAAAAACACAAACCAAAACCAACCACCAGAGCAAACCAAAAGCAGTTTGGTCAAAATCACAGCGGGCGGTTTTGCCGTTTTGCCCGGGAATAAAATAAAGAACCAAAAAAAAAACCAAAAAAAAAATTGATTGTTGTTGAAAAACTGAAAAACCGTAACGATCTGAATTATGCACAGAACAAAACTCAGCAACGAAACGCGCCAAAGTTTAATGCATGAAATATGCAAAATCATGAGTCTGAGTTGATTTTAAATTGTATCATTAAAATATAGGGCGCAACACGCGGCGGGAGGCGGGAAAATCCCCAAATCCCAGCTGTATTGAGGCGCAACAAACAGCAACACTTGAAAAGCAACAGCAACATAATGAACGCTAGGTATAGATTTTGTATACTTTATAGAGAATTTGTATGTTTAATTTTTTTCCGGCTTGTTCATTACAAATTTGTTTTGTGATTGAACTCAGACAGTTATTACGCGCAGCCAGAGAGGGCGAGTTAGCGCGCAGATCAATCAATTTTTCTGTTTGCTAATAAATTGTTTGAGCCGTAAAGATACATATGGACAGAGTTGCCCCGCAGCCCACAAACTAAAAATAAACAAATTAAACATTTGGCCCTGGTGGCAATTATGATTATGAATATTTTTTTTTTTTTTTCATACTGATATGTTGGTGGGCTCAGTTTTTGGTCATGCTGTTAATTTCATATATTTGGCATGCCTAATTAAAGGCAGTCTAGGGTTAGGCACAACAACAACAACAGCGACAACATGATATACATAATGATATAACAATAATTTGTATAGATTCGTGCAGTTCAGGGAACTTGAGTTTGATGTTAATGATCAAAAGGGCATCTTTAATTATGATTAACCATTCCTAACAGCTCATTCTCAAAGATTACATTTCATTATGGCATTAATTTATGTAAAACTGTCTTTCCAAACTTAGATTTATGCATGTCTATAATATATTCTAGAGCTTCATAAAAATGACTGCCTATAAGGAGCTAATAGGCAATGAAAGCAAAAGTTGAATGCGCGCAATCAGCAGTTTTTATAGTTTTTTCATAGTTGAAAATAGCCCGAAATGGCGCATAGCCCATGAAAGTGTCCATCAATACTTCATTAGGGTATTTATTTATGTGCCAGTTGAGTTCAATTGCTCAATGATATGTTACATTGTACATTTGTGCGATATATCAATAATTTTGCATGAAAATTACGCGCCAATTTATGTGTGCGCATTGAAATTGCCATTTTGCCTATTTTGATTGCTACAGTTAGATCTATTAGTTGTTTTTGTTATTGTAATGGCTATTTATGCAAACGACACTTGGGTACAATTTATGGACAACATACGCCAAAGCCAACTGCAATTTCGCAGTCCACTTCTATTCCGCTCCATTTTATACCCTTTAAGCGGGCAAATTACATATTTAAGCCGCCTTTGTAACGGGTAGCTGCGATGAGATGTATTGGAATACATGAATGTGCAAGAAAGCTGGATTTTGCCTAGCTATGCTTAAGCCGATTGGACTGACTGATTACATGATCTGAAATCAGCCAATGTTGTAACACATTTTTCGAAAAATCTCCATCACATCATAGCAAGAAATCTTAGATCAACCGGAAGATATATGAGTCGCTTTTCTATATATCAAAGCAAATTTTATATTAGCCAATAGGTTCGATATGTTGAGTTATAATAGAGCTTCGGCACAATTAGCTCGCTGCCAAAACATTGTTATACTGGACTGACCCAGAAGTTGTATGTTGAGCATTTGAGGGCGCATGTCCAGTCCATGGAATTATAAAAGTAGCCCAAACTTCGGACTGGTGGTTCCCAAAAGAATGTAATCTGGCACTCTTCACTATGAGAGAACGGCAAATAGAAGCATGAATAAAGGAAGAATGGTTCTTTTAATGGAATGGTAGTCTAAAAAGCAGCGTTACACGAAAACTTCCCCTAGCTTCTAGCACTACATGCATTTTGCACTTCTTGTGTAGTGTTTCCAGCACGATTCTTACGGAAAGCGAAATGAGCAGGGAAACCCGAACGATACATGAAGCAAAACTACTTGAAAAGGTAACTGTGCAAGAAGTACATTTTTCATGCTACCAAGTGCGACTGGGAAAGACTAATCTGCAGACGTGAGGACTTAAATGTTTTGAGAGCCTAAGTCAACGATAGAGAGAGAGAGTGGAAGACGCAAATCACTCTCACAGCTGAGCTAACAAACTTTCGTCGCATAGATTAGTATTTTTTGTTTATACACACACATATACAGTTGTGTTGCTTGACACGTGAATAGGATGCGTGGACACAACCTTCCTAATTGTCATTCCCAGCGGAATGATTTAGAAGTAATCGAACAGTGTAAGAGCGTAGAGTATATTATTCCATAGTCTAGTCTAAGTTTTGAATGAAATTTGATAGTTTCTATAGTACACATTACCAGCTGTCATGGCTTAAAGGTAAAAGCGAACAACTCACATGGTGGGCATACCACCATTTGCAGGTTTAAATCCCGCTTTGCGCATAGAAATCAAGTGCTGTTGCAACAGTTTTTCTCCTCTTTTCGCTTACCACCGGTTTTAGTAAGAATTCAATGTGTTCAGCTTCGAGCCACTCGAAAGTAATGAAGAAGTGTGGCGGCGGTTCCTACATCTATTCCGAGGTGGCCAAGGACAGTGTAGTTAAAATACTGACTCCTCAAATTCTGCATTGATTTTGCCTATTATTATACTTATTGGTGTGCTAGGGCTTGCAGTTCAAATAATCGGTTTTTAGTTTAAAATTTCTTTGGACGTCCTATATAATTATGCCACCCACTACGGAGGGCCAACTTTTTTTTTTTTTTTTTTAATTCCAAGGTGGAATATATTATTGTTTTGATTTTTGTACTTAGGCAGACTAGACATATTGCAAATGTGTTTGAGTCCGTATGTGCGTTATCTTGGATACGGCCTCTTTGTGGCTTCAGAAGTAACATAGCTGATTTTTCCCTTTCCAAGGGTATGTAAACTGCGACAGCCATACAGTATTTTTACTGCGCTGCATTTTACTTTTGTTTTGCACAATTCAAATGGAAATTTTACACATGTAAAGTGTTGCAACAACAGAAAAACAGCAATAACAACAAGCGATTTAAATTACTGATATTTCATTGAATGCATTTGACACTTTTGAGCGTTACATATGTAAAATATCCGAGAGTTGGCCGGAACAGCAACAACAACAACAACAAATAACACAAAAACGCGTTAAAAGCAACGCAACGATACTTGGTAATAGCTACGCAATAGAGTTGCGAGGCTATTAGCCGGCTTTTCTTGCTGTAGTTGTTGTTATGGCAGCTTTTCACGCCGTTAAGTCATTCTTCAGATACTCGATGCTGATTTTATAGTCAAGTATCGACGGCAGCATTGTTGTTGTTGCTGTTGCTGTTGCTGCTAGCCAATTGATTGCTTGACTCATAGCCCACAACGGGTTTAGGTTGTTGCATTGGGATATTTTATACATTTCGAACCATTTACAGCGTGTGGCAGGCAACAGTCGCCAAGTTACAACTTGCAGCATGCAATATGCACTGTGTCGCTTTGTCGCCAAATCAGGACAACCAACCGGCAGCGCCAACAAATTGCCACTCCAAAGGTGTTGGAACTGCCACCGTCATTGTTGTTGTTGTTGTGGTTGTTGCTGTATTGGCTGTTGTTATACCCTGTACACAAAGTGTAAAAGGGTATTATTGATTTGTGCAATGTATGTAACAGGCAGAAGGAGTCGCGGCACACCATAAGTTCCATGGGCGAAAAGTCTTATCTAATTGGGTAGCAATTGGACCATGTCCGTCTGTCCGTATGAGGGGATAGATCTCCCAGACCATAAGAGCTAGAGACACAAAATTTTATCAAAAAATGCGCTGAAGTTTGTCAAATCAAGTCGATATCTTACCCCTTTCCTCCGTGACAGATTTGCGCGCCTTACAACCGCTCCGTTGAGTCTATCAACTCAAAACTCAGAGATATGTGTCGTGTTTACGTGCATCTATGTTTCAAAAATAATCGAAATCGCATAAATACATAAAAAGGTATAGTCGAAAAATATGCTAATTTCACACCCCCCTTCGCCTATAAATTGTGCCAAAATTCCACTACGTGTAGATATGGATACATGTGAGCTAGAGCTACAAAATTTGGTGTGGAGACCCCCCCTTCCCCCGTAAACGATTTACCTTGATTACTGCCACACCAACCGATATATTGATTTGAACATCGTCACAGACATATTATATTGTATTTTGTTACAAAATTTAACGACATTGGCCTAAGAGTACTGGAGTTACGAATATACAACGGATTTTTGCCCCCATAATCGCCAACTTCCCAATAGGGAAACGTATCAATTGGAACTTCCCAATAGAAAAATGTTTACAGGCATATCGATGTTATGAAAGGAGATATAGAAGTTGATACTTCCGTTCCCATTTTAACGTATTTAGTGTTTATAAAGAAAAAGGGTACAGGATATTCCCGTGTGGTGAGCGGGTTAGAGAATGCCACCTTAGCAGGTCAAAGCTTGAGGCGACTAACAATGACACTGGGTTCTTTCAAGACCAGTAGAGCTACCCCAGGCCTACAAGGTATTGTGCGTTGGGTTTGGGACCCACCACGTAAAACCACAATTCCAATGAAAGAATGTATTTTCATCAGGCCGTAACCCGATAACGGGTTGTTATGGCCAGTTAAGAAGAAGAAGAGTACAGGGTATTGCACTGTCGGGCATCGTCCCGACTGTCTGCATCAAATATTTGTTGTTGTTGTGCTGCTGATTGCTGCAGTCAACGTTGATGTCGTTGTTTGCTTTCGATTTGGCCTACGGACTGGCCAATAGCAATCTTACTTATACAATATGATAAATGCATGACGTATACGTAATATTAATTTGTTTTCTTGCATTATAGCTTAAGGTTTATTGAACTATCAAAAGGCTGCCGTAGGTAGATTGCCATGCAATTTAGCTAATTTGGTGCATGCCTCATTTATGAATTCCATTTGACTAATTAAAATACCCCAGGTGCAATTTGCAAAAGCCTCATTGTATGTGTGTGTGTGTGAGTATCTGTGTGTGTGTGGGAGCATTAAAGAGTGGGACAGGTGGCATTATAAATATTTAAAGTGATTTGCGATGCTAATAGCTGCGAATTACATACTTATGGACAGACTTAGATTGTAAGTGTCAGTGTGTACACATAGTATGTTGTTTATGTGCCACATTGAGTTTTATGTGAGGCTTATTGGGTGATGGGGGCTAAGAGCTTTTATAGGCAAATTATGTGCAGCAGGTAAATGACACTTAATTGCGCAACCCGTTCGATGGGCGGAAATTGGCCAATTGACATACATTTTTCAAAAGACAACCAAGCAATACTCTAACACACACACACACACATATATATGACGTGTCTCATACACTCACTGGGCAGCATATGCGCGAAAGTAGTAATCGCGCTTCATTGAAGGCAATTTATGCGTCTCGTATTGCAATTGAAATGCCCGCCACACACACTCACTCACACACACACTGACTCACACACTCACACACACTCACTCACACTTGCATGCAATGAAATAAAAACCACTCCCCAAGTTTATTAAATATTAAGTTCCAACAAAGCAATGCAAGCAAATATTAAAAGCAAGAAAAACTTACTTTGAAGCATCTTGAAATGCCGCCATAGTTTATGATTTGTGCAGAGCTGGAAATAAAAGAATAATAAAGTGAACAAAAAAAGTTTGCAATAAAAATAGCGTCACGTTCTAAGACACTGGCAACTATAAAATTATATTGCACTCTGGCAGTGGCAAATAAAATAGAATTTTAACTGGAAAGATCTTTCAACTTTGGTGCTACAGGGTCAAGATACTCTGTGATTTAAATCTATTCCGCGTTTGGCTGAAAATGCGAAAATTACTTAGAAGCAGTGAATTTGTCAAAACAAGTTGTCACAGATATTATCCGCCTTATAAGCAATAACTGTGAAACGTCGACTTACTCTATTCTGTATCTTAAGTCCCTTGGAAACCTGCTTAAAGATACCGAAATACATACACATAAGCAAATAGGCTTCTAAATTCAAGTAAACAGAATCTGCTTTTCGAAATTAATATTTAAATTAAGTCCATGAGTACCATGAAAATCCTCACTAGAAATATATATTAATATGTATTTTAAAGAAAACTTCGTTTAATTACTTTAGATCTCTGAAGCTTACTATGATAGCTATTGTAAAAACCTTACGATTTATCTTTTCTTACCAAATATAATTCACTAATATTATTGCAATATCTGGCCTGAGCGAAAAGTTGGCTCTGCGGTAGAGCTGCAAAACTATCGAAAAAGTCTAGGGTTAGAAGTGTAAGAAGGAAAATAAAACGATAGTTTTATCGATAGTGTCGAATCTTTTGGCTGAAACTATCCAGTATATCGCCCATTATCATACCATTATCGATAAATGTGCAGCTCTACTAAGCTCGCACAGCAGAATTAGCTAGTTGTAAGTGGGCCGTATGGTAGAACTGCCAAACAATCCATAATACAAAAGAGGTATCGAATTTTTATCGCACTATCGATGTTTTTTTTTCTTAAACTCTATAGTTAAGAGACACGCTAATTGGCTAAGGTTAGAAAGGTAGGATCCGATAGCACTATCAAAAGTAGTAAGATATAGAAGAGTTTAAAAATATTAGAAATTAATGATAGTATATAATCTTTTGCCTGAGACCATCGAAAATATTGAATAGCGGGTCGTCCAGAAAGAACATTCTCGACCATTTAGTTATTTGGGTTCTTCTTTCCAGGCTTGAAATAAACTTGAATCTGATTTCGATTTCCCAGGATCACTTTGTCTAGGTAGAAAAAAATCTACCTTAGTCGGAAACCTGGTCACACCAATATTGCCGAGAAAAAACCTGCGGTAGAACTAGCATTGAATAGTGCTTTAAAACAGCTAAAAGGCTTCTGTTGCATTGGAAATCTGAATTTGATGAATGACAACTATAAATTGAATCTTCCCAACAATCTTTAGGCGGGGCAAAACATGTAACGCTTTTAACCCTAGAGCGTCATCCTTCGTTAAAAAGAATACGCGCGCCGTATGACCTTAGTGTACAAAAAAAAAGGATGACGTTAAAGGCTTATGATCTTTCTTTTCCAATAATATTAGTTTTCTTATAACTATTGTTGATATTGACATTGATGGTAATCGATATGTGATATTATGACTTCATTGACAGATGACATTAGCGTAATACACAATCAAAATAAATCTATGTGAATAGCTATAAGAATTAGTGTAGAAGAATGAAGATTGACGGGTGACTTCCGTTTTTGATCTGAATGAGGACAAAACAACTATCATAGCAATTTTTCATTACAAATGTTTCAAATATCTGTTCTCAAGCGATTTAAAGATTCTAGTAATTACAAAAAATTTACCAATCGGTCCTATTCAAGCATATGTATATCTGCATCTCTTACTTAGATTGTCAAGCCATGTGGCATAAAGAAGTAAATGCAAGCGTGCGTAGAATTGCCTTTTTTTTGTAGCTTGTCGAATGTGCTAGTTTTGGACATATCTCTCAACCGCCATATCTACACCGTACTACAGATCCTCTTCTATTCTAATATACAGCTTATGTTGTAGCTCTTCAAATTTAATCGAAAAACTAAGGTACCCCTTAGAAGTGTACAACTTAAATTAAAATAGAAACATAAAAAACTGTTGTGCCGCACTCTTCTCTCTTGTTGCTGCAAAAGATTTCGCAATTTATTTCGCCTAACTCAAAAGTCAGCGGCAATCGAAAAGACACCACAAAAAAAAAAATAAAAAAATACAAAAAAAGTAATAGGCTCCAAAAAAAAGTAAAGAACTAGAGTTTTTACGACTCGAAATCTAACGGCAAGCCGCAGTCTTAAGCTGAAACGAATCGGTCGCACTTTTGACTGTAATGGGGAGCAGGAAGGGGACAATGCTGTTGGCACCGTTGTAGGGTACTCAGTGGCGGCTCAATACGACGGGCCGGTGGTGTCAAGGTTAAGCGTTTGTCGGCACGAGCGTAATCCGAAATTTGGGTCAGATGGCAGCCAAGTGATAGTAGTTGGTAGTATAACTAGTACTGGTAGTGCATAGAGTTACAAAGCGACGACTAGAACAAGAACAACAACTGACAAATGTCGCATCATAAATTTTGTGGAAACGGTTGTAGTGTATACTGCCGTGTCCATAAATGTGAGTCAATTTATATTCATTAGCCGAATGAACGAAATACACCCAGAAGGTAACTGTACTACCTGCTGCTCACCGAGTCGATAACTGTGAGGGAAATTAAAAACTATAAAACTTATTGAACAAATTTCATTGAAACTGTGTTGTATTTTGAATTTGATTTGAATTTATGTGCTTTGTAAAAAGTAACAAAATTTATATTATAAACTCGATGGAGTTTACGCGCTCCACAGCGTTGTCTGTATGCATGGACCGTGGGTGGGCAAGGTAAATAAATCAAATCTCTGCTAAAGATAAATGCCAACTGCTGCTTGGCACTGACTTCATTTGATGTGCCAGCCATGTTTGTTTGTTTCCAGGGGATTTGGACTGGGGCTGGTTAGGGCGGGGGCTGCCACTGCGTTGCACACCATTAATCATATGCCTGTAGGCCATACAACAACATGTTGCTAGCTAGTTTTTAACTACATAAGATACAAAGCAGCTTTCAAGATTCTATTCTAATTGATTTTTCATAGCCGTTTTGGTGTTGTTCAGTGTAGCTGAAGATGAGCCACCAAATAACTTAGCTTGGTAACCGAAAATTTCAACACGTTTTGCTGGTTTCCTGTCCAAATTAGCCGCTTTACACTCTTAATTTTTTGTGTGCGTTTCTTCAGCCGCAAGCGAAAGTATTTCAAGTTGGAAGCGTTAGCTGCACGTTTAAAATCAACGAAATTTTGATGCCATTAGCGATTTCAACAAAATAACTTAATGAGTTTTTGAGTAGCTGAGAAATTATTGATTGGCCGTATTATTGTGAACTTTTGTTTTTGCAATTTGTTGCAAACCTATGTTAGCTTGAACATGTTGCACAGCAACATTTTGTGGGTTAGTATGTGGCCTCAATCGCCTCAAATCGTAATGCCCTAAGTTTTTGTGGCATCATTTTCTCCGAGTTACGCTGAGTTATGAGCGTGTTTCATTTATGTCTAAATTTCTTATACATGTTGTTTGGGCGTAAGCTGCACAATTTACGACCAGCAGCTAGTTCATAAAGTAAATGGAGGAAACTGTTGGAAACTGGTGGAAATAGTTGGAACTAAAACCTATATAAATTAGACAAGCACACGAGTTTTCCATTTAGTTAAAAGTCAATGCGGCATAATTTAGCAGGAAATCATTAAGCGTGTTGGTATGTTTAAAAATATGCTTCACGGCGAGGCGTAGAGACAGCCTGGCATTCGAAATGAGACGCGTCTAGAATTAGAACTGTAAACAACATGTGTTGAAATGCCTAATTGATTGACTTGAATAACTACACACAACTTCGGCTACTCGCACTGAGCCACTGGGACTAACAAAGTATCCGCGCGTCGCAGAGTCAACTTCGTGTTGATTCAAAAATTATGGCGTTGGCATTCAATCGGCTCAATTGAGCATTTGATTGATCAGCCAATGTATGTGATGAATAGTGCATATAACCAGCCAGCTTGTTCAGTTGACCAGTTAGCCAGTTAGCTAGTTGGCTAGTTGGCTACTTGGTTAGTTAAGGCCGAGTTAGTTGCAGTCATTCAAGCATTCATTCAATCATGGCTGCAAACTGAAACGCGGAAGAATGCAATTAAGACATTTTAATGATGAGACGCTGTGGCACTCTCTCAATGGCCTTGCCTTTGATTTAGCTTTACCTTGCCGAGTTATTAAATCAATTTTGTTCTTCTGCCCAATGCCGTTAAAATGCATGATTTAAATGCGCGCTTTGTATTTATTACATAATTTTGCATAGAAAGAGTTCTTTCTGTTGTCTGCCAATTACAGTTAGCAGACAATGCAGACAATGCCACATAAAACATTCTAACACCAATGTGCGCTTTGTCGGCTGCTGCATGAATGGGGTTTTCGCTGGCTTACTTGGTTCCCTGACTTCCACGCGCTCACCCAAAGCTAACTTTCCAATTGGCAATAAAGCATGCGAAACCAATGGCAATTTTTTAAGCTATTGTTGTTTCTCTGCCGGCCCAGGCTGACCACAAAATGTTGATTACCAGATAGCTACGAGTAGTAGTAGTACAGCTAGCCGAAGTCACATTTTCACGCGCCCTACAAAAAAAAAAAAAAAAAAATAGCTAAGCAGCATCCGCAGCTGACTGGACCACAAAGCCGCAGAGGCGTTGTAAAGGCCCAAAAAAGGCCAGGCTCCAAAAAACAGAAAAAAAAAAACATCTAAAACGCTGCACATAGAGACAAAAAGTGGCCACAAACGGCGGCACAGGCTGGGCCAATGTTAAGAGTGAAAGAGCCTAACGGTAATTCAAGTTAACGAGGTAACGTAAATTAAGATCGCTTGTTCTTGGTAGCAGCCAGCAACAACAACAAGAACAACAGCAGTCAGCAAGTTCTAAGAACCACAAAGGAACAACAACAAAAACGTCCAAAAGTAAACAAAAGCAACGAAAAAGAAACAACAGACACATCCAGTTTGTTTTGTAGCATGCATTTTGGCCCAAAAATGGCCAAAAACAACAACAAAAACAGCAAGAACAACAAGCGCAACATCAAATCTGTAGACACAAACTTGTCAGAGAGTTTCGGAGCCACGCCAACGCATGAAACAAAACACGCAAGTGATTCGAAACGACTCCAAATGAGTGCACTCAAAAGCTTGGACTGCCATCAACTGTAAATCATATATGGCCAAAACGAAAGAGCTGTCTAAAAGCTGTGTGTGTGTGATGCAGCCAATCCTTTTGCCTATCTTTTGTTTTTCAAGAGGTTAAAAGTCTACACTCAAAGAAAAAAAAAACGCTTTTGCAGAACAAAGTTCTTGACGTGGTAGAAACACGCTAGTGAAGAACAAGATCATAAGCTTTTATAAGAAACTGCTGGGCTTCGTTCTTTTCTTGCTCCATTGGTCAACCCCGTGGCCCTCTGGAGGTAGATCATATTTCTCTTCTCGTTCACCTTACTCATCATACTCATTCAAAAAGCTATAGGATGACACAACCCAATTTACGTTTAAATTTCACGCATCGCTCACAACCCACTTGCGCCTATAATGTCATCTTCCTCTTCCCGCTTCCATCCGGTTCTATAGATTTCACAACACCAAAAATGTTGTGCGAATGTTAATCAAAAACATCTATTATCCAAACTTATGGCGAAATATTTGGAAATGATATATTTTTTGATGAAGTTTGGAGTTCGGTGTTCTCTCTTGCTGAGAGTTACGTTGATGTGTCTCCAAATGTATTCATTCAAGTAAACAGACTAAAGGAATGTGAATTAGTAATTCAATAACGATTTCCCAAACCACACCTAAAACGTCAACTGCATTAAGAAACTCTAACCAAATGCAACTCAAAACGACGTTTTATAACATGTCTGCATAATTTAAAAATTTACATACTAAGAATGGTTTAATTAAACTTAAGCTAACAAATGCAACAAACTCGTGTTTAATAAAGCCGCTTTCGGCAGCGTATCGGATTTCCTTGATCTCAGCAAACCAAATTCATAAGTTTTTCTCCCAGTGCAAGCAATCGTAAACAAGAACAAAAACAAAATGAAAACATATACAAATCGATTTCACCCAATTCTTTCACATGTGCATAGAGCAGTTCTTTTATCGCCTAACTGCCTGCATGTTGTATTTTTGGCTTTCCAAATCATAAAACTTCAATGAGCATGGAAACTACACTGACATACAAATCTTGTTGACTTTGGGCTGTCGTCGTCATCAACAACGTCATCATTATCGGTTTATTACAAAGTTTTGCGTGTTTTGCTCGGATCGCGTGCAACGTTTCTAGTTGCTGTCATAAAACTTTGCTGTTTATGACTTACTCCAAAAAAATGATATGAAAAAAAAGAAAAGAAAAACATTAGGAGAAAGAGAAAAACTGTCTACTCCCAAAACACTCAGTCACAGCGGAAATAGACTTAATGATCAATTAGCTTTGATCTGAGCTGTTGACGTTGGCTACGGCAGCAGGGTATAAATGTTGCGAGTAAAGTGGAGCCGTTAGCTTCCGACTTTAGGTGCGGCCTTTGGGTCAATGGTTTGATGGAATGGAATCTAATGAGCAGCTATTCGGCTGCACGAATTAAATAAAGACTCTAATTGGGCCATTGCCTGGGCATAAACTGTGTACTTTAAGGCCATTACAGATCGCTTCCTGTGCGCTGCAGCCCTCTTCGCTCGCCCCCTCTCGGTCCAGCTGTCATCTTCACAGTCTTGTAACGCTAACTTGACGCGCTTACATAAGAAATAACCACCAACCAGTAGAACTTGGCGTATGATTGCGCAAGCGACACATAACTGCAGCTGCCCCCTCTCGTTGCAGTGGCAACAACACTCCAACTCTCTCTCACTCTATTATAGCAGCACTTTAATTGGAAATTGTAGCAAGCCGTGCAGGTAAAAGCGCAGCAAGCAACTGGCAAACTGGCGGCATCTCCAGCTCCAAATCCAAGCCAACAGTGCAGCTCCAGCTTGTTGGCAGCCTTGCATCAAGTGTTCTAGTTACGTGGCTGTCGTTGCTTTCAATCTCTTGGCGCGTTGCTGGCAATTGCATCACGCAAAGGCGGCGTTGCTGACGATGACGACAATGATGACGACGTCGACGTCCACGATGATGGTGCTCTGCAGCTCTAGCTGCGCATAGCTGCCAACGGGTTTGCTTAGCTACTTTCTAAAGCAGGCAACAACAAGAATTGCGCATTACTGCAGCCTCTTTCACAGCATTGGGGCTCTTGGTTCACTTGGTTAGTGTGTAGCATCATTTTTTTTCTTCTCCATTTTTTTTGTTGTCTTGGTCCAAGTAACTGTCCAACTTCTAGTGTAGTGCATTTTGTGAACTGGGAAACTGGTGCAAGCTTCGCTCTGTTGTTCTCGGTTCCGTATTCTGTATGCCACTTTTTTCTCCTCTATTTTTTTTTTTTTTTGTTCCATTCTAGCAGCAAATTTGCAGTTAGTTTTACTGTTTCAATGAGCGCACAAAGTCTTTTGGTTCTAGACTGTTACGGATTTTGTTTTTGATACCAATTTTGTTGCGCCTGGCCATGTATGACATTACGGCTAGCTTGTTCTTCTTCTTGTTGTTGTTCTACTGAAAATTGTAAATTAACGGCAACTAGGCTATGTGACTAAGTCCTCCTTTGTTTAACTTTGCGCATTAAAAGCTAAAACAACAACAAAACGAGAACTCCAACGACCTGTCCTTAAAGTTCCAGACTAGCTGACTTTTATTAGTTGTTGTTGTTTTTAAAAATTAATTAAGTGCCAGAGTGAGATTTATAGAGGTTGCTGTTAATGCTTGTTGGTTGTTGCCGTTGTTGGTGTTGTTTTCGTTGTTGTTGCCACTGCTGCACAGTGGATCCAACTGACTTCTTTTTCGGCAAAAATACATAACTTGTAGAATAGAATTCCTTAAGCTTCTGTAATGCACTGCTGTAAATATGCTGAGAAGAGAGGGAACTTCTTTTTTTTTAAATTTTTAATTTTTAATGGCAATCAGCCTTCTAAAACTAAGGCTATAATCCAATATGTATGTACATTATTCTTAATCGCTACACACTAAGTGTTTAATAGTGTGATCTATGGCAGATTGTTAAATTTAAATTCTATTACTTAATTAATATTATAACTCTAATAGGATACAATATTTACATTACAATATTTAATATTAAGGAAAATTGCCGACAATCCTCCTGAGTCACCAATTCGGATTCCGCAAAAGACACGGCCCTCCAAAAAGCTCTCAATCAAAGCTGGACTCCCTCAAAGAGGCGCTCTTTCAAAAATGGAATAGCTGCAAACCGAAAGTATGACGTTCAAACTTGATGAACCGCAGCCAAAACGTGACTGCAGAGTGTCCAAACTTTACAAAACTAGTGCTGTTATATCAGTGAATAAGAAGAGAGGGAACTTCAAAAAACGGTAGTAAAGTTCGATATTATATATACCCAACGTCTTATCCTTGCACTTATAAAATGTGCTTATTGCTTAATAAATCGATAAAATTTATCTAACGTTTTTGGAAGCTCCCTCTGTAAACAGCTTATTTCTCGCAGTGCATCGCAGAATCTTAAGGAATTCTCTGTTCTATGCATTTTAAATTTTGAATATATTTTTACTCCCTCAAAAGTTATGATTTTTGCGGAAAAAGAAGTCAGTTGGATCCACTGTGCGCTGGCAGTTTTTATGTCACATGCAATTTGTGTCTAGAAATAATTTTATTCTTTGTTTTTACACTCTAAACACATTTATATACATGCATATGTATTGCATGTGTTGTGTTTTAGTGATAAAAAAAAAATGTCTATAAATTTTGCAACAGCCATAAAGTTAAGTCGTAAACTTTATATTGCATACAACATATAGACTTAAACTATGGACTAATACTTAAATCTGACTTGACTTGCTAATTAAAAGGTTGCGTATACAATATTTTTTTTTTAGTTTTTTTTTTTATTGACCATTTGTAGGGAGTGTATAGGTTTGATCATAAAGTTTGCAACGCACAGAAAGTGGTTTTTCCAAAAACTAAACCAGTCCAGAATTTCTTAAGCAACAATGCTTCAACATTGTTCTGACTTTTAGAAAATCTTCCTCTCAATTCGATTAAATGCAGTCTGCTTCGATTAACCTGAAGCTCCGCACTCACGAATAACTTAAAGATTCTGTTATCTATGGACTTAAAGCATAGATTCAACTAGATATTTGTGCATCTTTTGTTTTAAAATTATAGGAATCACTTAAATTAGACGAATACTTTATACATCATTTTCTGTCTACGACTATGAACATTTTTTAGAAACAAATGTATCGTATATACATCTATTATATAAATAGGCAAAAAAAAAATTTGTTCACCCCTTTCTACCAACTATTTGAAAACAAATATGGGTGAAATTTATATCATTGTACAAAGAATTTTGATAATTTGTGCGATATATAATTTTTGTTCATATATAAGAAAAACAAATAAAAGACACCAAATATGAGCGACACTCGCCAATTTTTTCATTTTGCCACTACAAAAAACAAAAAACCTTGCAATGGGAATACATATTTGCATTATTTTCACTAACTGCTACGAGTGTGAGCCTCTCTGAATCTGCCCTGACTCAGCCCTTCAATTGAATCTATGAATCACTAGGCAAAGGATATTGAAAAGTCATGAACTGAATGCAGGCCTGAATGAATGAAGTTTTGCAGTTTCAGTTTTCTTTTAAGATGCAAGGTGGCTATTTTCTCTCGGTGCAAAATGTATATTGGAAAACTTAAAAAGCATTAAAAGCAAATAACAAGGCATAAAAAACTGATTAATTTTTAAAACGAAAAATTTTCCAAATATTGGAAATGCAAAAATAGACTTAAAAAAATCTTAAATCGAGGTCCAGTTCAAAAGTTAGCTAGTCGGTTGCCATATTAATTGCCTTTCCTAATCTAATTGTAGTCAACACCATAGTTCCATACGGACTTTGATCGGACGGAAAGAGTTCTTTTCGCGCTATGGCCATACTTGATAAAAATCGGTTTACCAATTGTAACATCTTTTGTGCACAAGTGTATTTCAGCTTCGTTGCCTCAACAATTACTTAACCATATTTAGGCAATTTGTACGTTATAAATTTGTGGCCCGTGAAACTTAGCACCTAACCAAGTGTGATTAATGCACAACACTTTGACATTGTCAACAAATACTTATAATATATAATTTTAGCGCCTAAGATGTGCGACTTTTTTGTCAAACAATTTGACAGCCAGCTGAGGTTAACCCTTTGACAGCGTTTAACGTGACATGCTGATGAATTGAAAGCGTTCAGAGAGCGAGTTTGGTGGAGGGCAAGCAACATGTTACATACAAACCAAAAGCCACCCAAAGACTAAAGACAGATACATTGGTGACACGTTGCTTGGGCGGCACGCAGCTCTATCAGCAATCTGTCAGCGCCACAACAAAGCGGCAACATCATCATCAGACATCAGCAGCGGCATTGACAGAGCCAGCGGCAGCGTCAGAGGCAGCGGCAGCGGAGGCAACAACGATGACAACAACGTCAAGCGGCAGCATCAAAGACAAGATTTGCTGTTGTCTTTGCCCCACTGTGTCTGAGCTGGCTTGTGGGTTGTTGGCTGTTTGGTTGTTTGGTTGTTGGATTGTTGGATTGTTTGGTTGCCTGCTTGGCTGGTTGTATTTGACGTTGAATTTACAAATTACAACTAATTAAAAGTTGATGAGTCTGCGTGAGTGAAATCAAGCGCCTTATGCAACGATTTCTCTCCTCTCTCCCGCTTTGGCGCACAACAACTGACATTTTGCTGATAAGCAAATGAGGAAGTTGCCCAAGACGGAAATGTTCAAAAAGATTCTTTGAAAAAAAGAAAAAATGAAGAAATAAATTGTGTGTTTTTGCTTAACTCATTGCCGTGTCTAGCATAAATGTATCTCATAGCTAAAGTATCTGTGGCTCTTGTTGCTGATGCTTATCATTGCATAGCAGGGTGAGGAGGGGCAACATCCGCTGCACATTTAAACTCCAAATTGTTAAAGTTGTACAGGAAATGTTTCAAATGATGATAAAACTGCAAAACTCTAAGGTGAACGCTAGCTTGCACACATATACAGTCAAAACTACTCTACATTATAATGACCAGTGTTCTAGTTATAACTGAATAATTACAAATGTATGGGAAAACTATAAAAAAGAATACTAAAATCACTTGCTATCATATTGTAATATTTAGACTTACATTCAAAATTATTGATTAATTAAAATGGAATTTTTATCTTAAAATTTAAGACCTGTAAATGCTAAATAGCGCAAATAAAACGTTATACATTCTTCTTCTTCTTAACTGGCCATAACAACCCGTGTTATCGGGTTACGGCCTGATGTAAATACATTCATTCATTGGAATTGTGGTTTTACGTGGTAGATCCCAATCCCTACGCACATTTTAAGGCCTACTGGTCTCGAAAGAATCCAGTGTCTTTGTCATACGACAAGCTTTGACCTGCTGAGGTGGTATGCTCTAACCCGCTCACCACACGGGGGAAAACGTTATATATACCGACATTTAATGAACTCTTCAAAAGATTGGCAGTTTTAGCTGCCATAATCGATTGTTCAATATAATCTTAAAACATGATAGTTTTAGTGGCAATTGCTATATAAGTTAACGACTTTTTTATGCATGTGAAAGCTTCATAAGATTCGAAAATATGCATAAAAAGTTAATTACTTTTCTTTAGTATATTTTGTTTTAAATAAATCAACCGATAATACGAGATGCAGCACAACTTTCGCAAAATATTAAGACACCATTAAAAATTTTAGTATCAATTATCTGTGAAAATTGCTCAAAATATATTAAAATAAACTGAAAAGCAGTTCATGGCTTGCCATATGAAAGGAATTAGACCGTTTTGTCTTAAGTTGATTTGCAAAAAATTTATGGACTTTTAGCTGTTCCCGCGAAAAATGCCAGAAGACAAATTTGAACCTCAATCGAGACTAAGAAATACCCTAAAAGCATAAAAAATTCGAATCGTTTTGTTAAAAAATAGAAGAGTTCATTCCATTCATTAACTTTATAAACATTATCATTGCCTACTTTCATTCTGATTAGTAATAATTTTTTTAATATCTCTTAGAAAGAAAAAACCAAGAACAAATTATTGAGGAGAAAAATTGAAATATCAAGGGAAAGATTTTTGTGTATACACATGTATTACAGAAGATTTATTTAGTTTATATGAGAAATTGCAAAAGGTATAGAGTTTTGCAGAATTTATCAAAGTTGTGTCGCTGTTCTTATTAGAAACTTCCAAGATAATGTGTTGCTCTCATTTACATATCTGTCAAACAGTTTTCAAAATATTTTGATTAGTTAAGATCAAGTTTTTATATGTTTCTTGAGCAAATCAAACTAAGAAACAAGTTCCTTAGAATGTCGGCGTTTGAGCTTATTATGATTTATTTAGGATTCTTGCTATTGTTGAAGAAAGACATATGCTCCAGTACAGTTGATGCTCACAAATTAGAGCCAATTGGTTAAAAAAGTAGTTCTAATTTCTTAACTTTTCCTTTTTTTGTAAAAGGAAATTGCAAATTGATTACGTGGTTACATAACCCATTCGATTTAGAATTTAGAATCCCAGACCAAATAGAGTGACGTTTTAGTGCAATGTGTAGATTTTGCAGTCAAGATGCGTGATGCATCCATGCATTTTTCTAATCCGAAAGGATTATTGAATCGTTATAAATGCCTTGGTTGATGATCCTTTATAATTAAAAGCGGCTTAATTTCGTGAGTCTCAAACGCATTGGAAAGCCAGTTATTTAAAAGCGATGTATATATGAATAATCTGGTTGTAATTACTGTAATTTCTAATTTCTGAGCGTTTTAATATGTAAGCATCAACTGAACTAAATTTCGCTGGATTTGATAAGATAAAATCGCGAACACACAAGTTATACTTAAAAAGTAGAAAATCTTCTTGCGTTTGCGTTTGAGCTCCGCATCAATAGGTCAAATCTGAATAGCGCGCCTTCAACGACGAATCAATTTCGTACCATATAGTTTAACAAATAAGGAAACAACATAATCAGGGTGTGTGCCAGAAATCTCTTTTAACCGAATTTGTGGGTATGCTTGAAATCATTTTCAATCGAATTTCATCTCAAAACTCAACATTCATCAATGTGCTAGAAGTATACATTTATCACAAAAGTTTTTGGCTCATGGATTTTTCAAGAGACTATTAGTCTAGAATACTGGGCAAACCGTCTAGACATTCCTGGACTGCACCTGGTTTCTACGGAAACTACTTCCGGAACATTCCTTGCGAAGATTTGCATAAGAAACCTGATTTAGTTTTTTCGTAGCCTGCAAGTCTTTTGCTTGTCAATAACTATGGAAATCCCATGAAAAGATAGTCATACGTTGACCAGCCCAGTTCAGCTTTCTTTTGACCAAACAAAGTCCAACTTAGCTGGGTTTTCCTGTATATATTTTAATAGTAATCATTTTATGCTTTTTTCGCATTTTCATTCTGTTGCCGTTTGCTGTCGTTTTTTGCCAGTTCTGTGTGTGGGAAACGCAAATAAAATTATTATGGCTGTGGAAAAGTTGCGCATGCTGGGCAATTGACTTGTTGGCGACAGCGGCCTGGCCAGGCCAACCCACAGAACTTTGGCCAGACAACAACGGCGAGCGACAACAACTGCCATAACTACAAAAACTACAACAACGTTGTTCCCTATAGCACGTCTGACGACAGTTGTTGTTGTTCATCGCTGCTCAATAATTAAATATTGTCAACATTCTGAGGCTGACGTTGTTGCAATAGTTGTTGTCGCAGTGTTTGTCGTTGTCGTCCATTTTGATATGATTAAATTTTTATAAAAATAAGTTGTTTTTTTTCTCTTTAGATGTTCGATAGTTCTGCAACTGTCTCGCTCGCTCACTCTCTCTGTCTCTCTCACTTTATGGATAGATTGAACTGAAGTAAGTGGCATTTGATGCGCTCGCTTGCTTGCAACAGGAAGTGCGAAAACTATTAGTGGCACTTATTTATTCATTAGAGGCAGTTAGAGACACCAATACAAACACTAATGACTCTACAAACTTGGCACGCATAACCAACACACACACACACACACACACACACACACACACACATATGCAGCTGCAGACAATCTGTTCTGCAACAAGAGCAGCCTTTGGAAATCTGCTCTAATTATGCGCTCGTGTTGACGATGACTACGACGTTCACGATGACGATGACGATGCCTCATTGGCAGCCAAAGGATGCAATTGCATGTAGGGAAGTGGCATTGAGTTGGTTAGATTGCAGCTGCCTACTTTTTCATACACTTCAAGCGGCTTTATGCAATTTATATTCAAATTTGTAGTGCAAAAAAGATATGTAGGTTAAAATATCTTTTTAGCTCAGAACATTTGATAAAAGAAATCTTAAACAAAGGCAACAAACGGCACTTTTTGATGTATTCATAATGCTTTCATTTTAGCAATATCTCGGGAACCCCTAAGTCGATTTTGTTCAAACTTAGATAAGAACATTCTTTAACATAATGGGAAGCTATCCTCAAAATTTCATCCAGTAGTTTTCGAGTTTAGCGATCACAAAAAATTGGCAGTCATTTTTATATATGTATGTATATAGATTTTTTGAACCTTTTTTGTGTGTTCCTTAAAGGAATTTTATTTAATATTTAAATGTTGCATCTACATGCATAATTTTTATAAAGTATTTGAAGCAGTTAAGCTCCTAATTGAAACATGTCAATTTATGGCGAAAATTTTTCAACCTTTAAGCATTGGCAACGACTAAAGCATCTGATGGAGTGACGAACTCTATTAGCTCGACAAACATAACCCTGTAACTGGTTGTTAACTAAATATTTTGTGTATTTGTTCAAAATCTTTTTACAAAAACTTTTGGAAGTACAGTGAAAACTGTCTCATTTTACACACTTGTTTCTAAGACTTTTGTCCAATGTAGACAGCATTGATATAGGAATTTAAAGATTTTCAGTGTCCTGTGTGTTTTGGTTGATCATTTGTTTCTAACATTCGATACATACGAATTAATAGCATTCATAATGTTATTGTCTTAAAGTTTCTTGTTCAAATCATTAGTTACTTTGTAATCGGTACTGCCTGCTTCTCTAGAAAGCGTTTTAAAAATCATTTAGTGAAGCTGAAAAATGACTGAAGGGAACCATTACTTGCTGAAAAGGTTTTAATTTGTAGCTCCGCTGCATTTTGTAAGGTTTTTGACACTTACGTTTATTGTAAAAACAGTGTTGTGAAATTGAGTGTCCAATGTACACAGACTTTTTACAGATGCAATGGACTTAAAAATGCAAAAAAAGTTGTCAATTTATAAGGTAGACGGTACCAATGACCAATGAGTAAAGTGACAAAAATTCAATATTGTATGGAATTTATTTGGTTTCACGTAAAATGTCCAATTCAAATAGGTTGTCCAATGTAGACAGTGTCCAGATTACACAATTTTCACTGTATATATCTATATGCATATATAAAAACTACCGTTTAGCGTGAACATTTTTTTTAACATCTTCGTTGAAGACCAAGGATGAAATATGCATAATTAACCATAGTGAAAAAGTGTAAAACTAATGTCAATAACAATAATGGACAAAAATGACAAAAAATCTAAGAGCCTACAATTATTTTTTTCGAAAAATGAGCCCAGAGTCTGGCAACAACCTATTGTTGGGTAGAAGCAGTGGTACAATGAATTTAGGCTTTATCAATGCGTATTTATAAAAAAATATTATTTGGCATATACTAATCGCAACTGGCTTATTTTTGAATTATCATTTAATAAGTTAAGTTGCAATAAAAACGTTTAAAAACAGTTGTCTTCGACAACTTACCCAAATTAAAAAAGTTGAGCTGCAAGATTGCCATTTTTGTGGCATAATTGGACAATTGTATGACACATATTTCAGGTTTAAAAAATTCATTGCCAAATTTAAAACAATTTTTTTTCAAACATCAAATAATGAGTTTTTATTAACTTGCTCTGTTTGAACATAAATTTATTTAGATTTTTTTTTTCAAAAATTATTATTTTTGCTTAAAAAAAGGCAAATAATAAAAAGTTGTCTGTAAGCAGAGATTGATGATTTCAGAGAAAACTGAAATATCTTTTAGTAAAACATTTTTTTTAATATTTGTTAGCTCTGCCGACTGGGCTTAAACCAAATAGTTTTAAATTTTTGAAATATCGAAGAGTATAGTGCTCTCGCTTTGATCACAACCTCCTTGCCCCTGTCGAGGTAGATCATATAACTATTCGTCTTTGTCTTCCTCTTTCCAAAAGCTATAAGATGAAACAAACCGATTTATGTTTCACTCCGAATCCTTCTGGGAACTATGCAACGATATAGAAAATTTCTTAGTTTTTAAGATTTGAAAATTTTTTGCACACTAAAAATTTAAATATAATATTCCTAAACGGAGTTTATTTACAAAAATCAAAAGTAAAAAACTACTCTCATTATTTTAGTAGTTAGAACAATTAAAAAAATCAAAATTTTATAAAAGGTAAAAAAAAAACGAATATAACGCTATTATAAACAACAAAAAAGTATGTAGAATGACTTTATGAACAAAATTTTCCCAATAAAATTTAAGTAATGCTATAATATTCAAATTAATAATCTGATTCGATGCAAAATCCTTGCTTTGAGATCCCACATGAACCGATTTAAAAATCCATTTCGGTCTCACCAATGAACTGTATCAGTTTTTAGAAATAAGCTACTTATGTGGATAACGAAGAAAATGTCAAAACTGATATTGTAAGCAAAATTTACGTTTTGATACAAAATCGTGGAAGTTTCTTATAAAAATACTAACAAGCAAATCTAAAAGAAAATCGGAAGTAATAACAGAATAACGAAAAACTATATTATGGGTTGATTTTATGCAGAGAAAATTTCGATTTAGTTGAAAATTGATGACCCTAAATTTCTATAGCAAATCAAAGAAGTAAAAACGAGCTGATATATGACAGTTTTAGCTTAAATGACAAGTCCAATCGGACTATAATCCTATACTTATATCGATATAGTCATAGCAAAGAAAAGTAACAAAAGTGTTGTGCACTTTGTATTAAGAGTATTTAGACTTCGAATTAGGAAAAGTCTTTCTTCCTTTATGAAGAACACACATTACAGCCGCATGTATTTGCATTTGCATGGCTAATGTCAATGCACTTTGGCCAGAGCCTGCCTATATAATTGTAATTCATCTAAGGCAAAAGTTCAATGTGCGTATACGTAATATGCAAGTTGAAGCTTACCTGCTTTTAATTTTTAATTGATTGTCGTTCGGTATATCGGCTTATATGTTTATATGTTTGTTTGTTTGTTTGTATGCGTGTTGACAAGGCAATAACTGTGGCCGGTTCTTTGGAGTTATCGGCAGACACAAATCAAAGCACCAAAAAATATTCAAAAATTATTAGTAGCATAAACCGTAGCGAGTTAACTGGTTAACTGGTTGGTTGGTTGCCTGGTCGGTCGGTTTCGGTTATTGGTTAGATGTTGTAGGATGTGCGCCACATGGGAGCGATTTCCAGTGAAAATTTATCAACAAGCGTATTGAGGCACGCACACACACACAGATACACTGAGTAGCACACACGGACACGCACTTACTACGGCACAATAATAAAAGCGTAAATGCTTATTTATTTGCAAGTCGTTCGAACAAAATGCGCTTGTATAATTTATGAAGGCAAAGCACACAACGGCAACAAGGAACAGGAGAAACGCGAACGGGACGGAAACGACTACGACGAATACGACGACGACGACAACGAGCAGGAGGCACAAATAAGCATTTTGAACGGAATTGAACTCGAGTGTGTGTGTTATTTTTTTATATTTTTTGTATATTTTTGTTATTGTTTTTTACCGCGAGTGTTGAGGGTTAGCCTAAGGGCATAAAGTGCGCCCAGGGACCGCAATAAAATCTACAAACAAAAACAACGCTCTTGTATTAGAACGAATTGATTGCCGGACCAACAACAACGCGATTCCGAGCGAAAGTGAAAGCGTTTTTATGGCACCCACACACACACACACACAGACACGTATTTGTCAATCGTTATGCAAAAAAATGTTGATTGCATTTGGCGTTTTGTTTTACTTTTAGCTGTTATCGTATCTTTATCTCAAAAGTTTAAGCAAAGTGTTTGACATGCGACGCACTGCTCCTGAAAGTACTGCACTGACCGAGACCGTGTCGGCAACTGTAACTGTAGCTGACATCAAACATAGTACAAGCAACAGCAGCAGTCAGTCGTCGTCAGTCCATCAATCAAAGCTCTGCTGCCGCTACCGAATGCAGTGCACACACACACACACACACAGACACACGCACGTAATCAAATGCACGCACGTAACACACCGTTGCAATGCACACTTTGCCGACAAACTAGCCGAAGCCGAGAATAAACCGTTGCGTTGCAATCACAAAACCGACACGACGCGACGCCGTCTTCGCTGCTCTTGCGCTCTCTCAACCGTTTCACCGCTAAGCGTGCGTTATGCACGACGTTACAACAGCAACTGTTTGTTGGAGCGCTTGGAGCCAGGCCAGCAAGCGCTGTGTGGAACTCATTTGCATTTGTGGATGGTGTTGCGCCGCCGAGAGCAACTCTTTTTGCTTAATTTATACTTTTGGCGCGAGCTTGTAGAATTGCTGTGCATTGTGCCGGTTCCGTGGAGAGTTGCAAAGCACGTGCTAACAAAAGCCGCCTTTGCGAGAGAGCAAAAAAGAGAGCGGCACAAAAGCCGTTTAGTGAACTTGATGAATGTGAAGTTGGGTAAGTTTGATGGTTTGAAGCTGAGCTTACAAACAGAGGTTTAGATAGTAGAGAGGCGTCTTTTTTCGTTTAACTGCAAATCTTTTTACACTTTACTGGGTTCGTTGACAGTTCTAACAGAATACAAGTTAAAGATACATTTGGAAGGAGATATAATGGCTTAAGTAGTATCTTTTTACCGCATGTCAAAAAAAAAAGCAATTCATCACGGTGCCAGAATTACCTCTGAGAGCCTTTAAAAATTATTGTGAAAGCTTTTTACCTTTGGACTTTTTTAGGTACAGCGTCTAGTTATATTTTAGCACACTCTCGAACAGTAAGTTACTAAATAATACCTATTGCTAGCTTGAAGTGTTTCTATTTTGCGCTTTAGTTCTTACTGGAAGTAAAGAATGTTGAAGAATTTAAAGTTTCGAATAACCAAGAGAACTAATGAAAAACTATATGGTATAGTGGACTTTTGGATGATATAGTGTCCCATGTCTAACAACAGAGTCAGAAGTTAGGATTAAAATAAAATATTTAGCTTTTCTCCTTAATTCAAATAGCTTTCAAAATATGCTGCAAATGCAATTTTTCTCTTCGTTACGAAAAAACGCTTAATGTATTAATTTTGAATTTTTCAGAGTTATTATAGGCGAGCAAAAGTTTCCATCCAAAATTTTTAAAAATGCTTTTTTTGTTTGTAGCTTTTAAAACAGAAATTTCAAATTGCACTACCTTCAAAATTTTAGCGAAATACAGTCTTAAATCATCATATTAAACGTTAATACAAGTTAAGTAAACCAGCTAAATGACTTTTGTGCCGTTTTGTATTGGTTCTTTTTAATTTCTGAATTAGCGGATATTAAATAATCAGCAAAAAAACAATATCATTTATCTTAAAACCTTATGAAATCACATTTTAATTGTACAAATTCAAATTTAATGGATGTAACAAAATGCTCCCCGTCGAAAGCGACTATGAAGAACCTTTTAGCAACTTTAGAGTTTAATATCTTTGATTAGTTTTGAAGTTTAAGTACAAAAATTCAAAATTTCGAACGTTGCGCTAAATGAACTCCCATTGAAAGCGTTCAAATCGCTCTTACGCACTGCATGTTACGAATGCGTTGAGCAAAACAAACTGCAAAAGTGTAGACTTGGAGCGCGTCTGCGCTATGCCGCATACAAATCGAGAGAGCGTTGGAGAGCGAGCGCCACTGAGAGCAACGACAACGCACCGGTAAACACTTGAACTAAAGAAGGGGCGACTACAAAAATAGACGCTACTACACTAAATGGCATCCACAGAGGGGTGATACGCAGCTGGGGCAGTCGGCAGCGGCAGCAACTGCAGAAGAAACAGCAGCAGCAGCAGCAGCAGCGGTAGCGGCAGCGGCAGCATCTGCTTTATATCATAGGCGCAAGCGAGGCATTACCAGGCATAACTGATAGCTAAAGATACTACCAGATGCATTAAGTATGCTTGTAGCTGTCTGTCAAAGAACATCTTCTAGTTAGGGAGCATATGCATAAACTGACAGATACATTTTTGAGCAGCCAATAAACCAAACATGCTCACAGACGCACGCAAAGGATTGCTATAAATTACAGCTTACAACTTATTTTCAATATAATTTGACCATAATTGCAAGTCTAAAGTTGGCAATCTTCAAACCGCAAAATGCCAAACGCACAGGAATGTCATGCCATAATATGCCAAACAACCGAACAAGCAAACATTCATCCATCCCACCAGCCGACAAGAAATCCATCTATCTATGCAAAGTCTTGGCCAAGCTGCGTGCCTTTTTATCGAACATGGCTTAGCATCAGCATCAGCGTCATCGTCTGTATCTGTGTTTTCTTCTCAGGAGGCAATTACTGTGTGTGTGTGTTATGTTGCTAGAAACAGAAAAATGTATCTACGCTAATTTCAGCTAAACTTCTGTAATAAACCCAGCCCCAAAGTTGTTGTTGTTGTTGCAATTGCTGGACGATGCTCGCGTGCCACGCGCATAGAACGCTTGCTTAGAGCATCCCAGCACTTCGCATGGACGCCTTCAATTTTTCATAGATGCATAGAATTTTTCACCGAAAACAAGAGAAAAAAAAAACAGTTGCCATAAAAAAACCCGGCACTGGGCAAGGCCTTGGCGTTTGGTTTATGGTTTATGCGCCGCCATTTTTGGTCTATTAAAATGATTGCAGTATTTACGTTGCGCTTTTCGACCATAATTTGTATTTGCTATGCTCATCATCATCATTATCGCGATCATCATCTTCATCTTCATCATCATCATCGTCATCGCCAAGCGTCTTGTAGTTTTGCATTGAATGCGACGCTTACAATGTATCTGAAATGCCTGCCAGCGTTTTTTCTATCCATAGTCTCTAAGACTTGGCCCAGACTGACCCTCAATGCCGCATTTGGGCTGTCTGTCCACAAAAGCCGCTGTCTTTAGCTCCATTGCCAACTTTGAGCTGGGCTGCCCAGCCTGTGTTTGGCACTCTCTCTGACTCTATCGTCTCCCTCTATATGTTTCTATTGTTTATCTCTGCAATTGGAGTTGTATCCACTTTATATGTATTTGTATCTGTATCTTTCAGTCTAAGTGTGTGTTTGTAACGCCGTTTATGCGTTAATATTTTTGTTTTATCGCCTGCGGCGTCACATTGGCGTATTTACAATGATTATTGATAGCTTAATACGAATTTGTTACTCTTTTGCGAATTTTGCTGCGCTGTCAAGAGGCTCTGTATATCTGAGACTACACTGTGAAACTCACTCTAGTAAAACCCGTTGGCAAATGTGCATTAATAGTGGACTTTGAGCTCTTCTGGTTTTATGAAGATTTTATACTGAAATTGAGCGACAACTATCATTCAATTAAAGTTACTGGAATTCGACAAAAGCACTCTAAAAATGTACACACAGCTGACAAATCGTGTCTTTTACGATTGTTCGTAGATCGACATTTTAGAAGGTAGTTTTTCCGCTGCTATAATAAATGTTTTTAGTTTGATTAATATGAAATTTTGTACCTTCAACCAAAAGTTCAACTGAGCCGAATCGTGTCAAACCGAAATGCAGAATATTATTGCGATACAAACTGTACTGGGAAGGCAACCAGTCTTGTTTCCACAGCTTGAGAGTTTAGATCAGAGATATCAGCATATTTTTTTTTAGGAATGGAACAGAGCAAAGAATGCATGTGCTTTTGTGTCATAGTTTTATGTAGCACTTTTCTAAGCCATCAGATTTTCTCGCTAATTTAGATGACATGGTTTCATGAAAACTACGAAATAGGTGATGTGTCTTGCTATAATTAAAATATTATATTAGGAATGATTTTAACAGTTGCAAGCTTGGATGCATAACACAGGTCAACATGGTTCAGTTGTTCGAAAGCTAAGGGTCATTTCCGAAATAAATTGCTGTGTAGAATCCGAATCCGGGGTCACAATTGGCCCATCAGGATTTTGAGATAATAATAATAATATAATGACGTCGAAGGGATATATTGTGTAACTTCGAATAGCCCTTGCAAAAAAAATTAATCGCTTGAACACTCAAAATTAAAGGGTGAGAGTGGTACTAAATGATGTAACGGGAAAGATTTTTTTCGCCCTGTACATAACCTCAAAAATATGAAATAAACGTATCTTTTGCGGGTACATAACCTCAAACACTTGTGCCGCCCAAACTTTACTCAGAAGCCATCACGAACTGGCTTGAAAACTGTTACCAAGCACACACAATGTTTCGAATACGTAACCGAATCGCATACAAGTTGCTGTGGCCTGAAGCCCTTATGAATATACAACTTTTCGCTCAGTGTACTTAGTGTATCGTGGCATCTAACAGACAGTTTTTTATTTGTGCAGCTTTGAGATATTTCTGGTGTGATATCTCTGAACTTAATAGTTTCAATTTCAGTTTTGTTTGTGTTTAAGCCGAACACTTTTCATTATGCTGGCGTCTCGTTTATATGCATATTTTTTTGTTGCCAAGTTTTCTGCTTAACAATCGCATTTCAAGCGAAATGATCAATTATGCTGACTGCACATTATGCTTTATAGCGCGGGGTACCGTTAGGCAGCGAGTGACGACTGCAATTGCTAGATAATGTCAACAAAACAATAATAAGCAGAGATATTATAATTTCAGCTTTATTATGACAACGTGAAAGTTGCATTGTCTTGTGTTTTGATGCGAAAACTTTCAGTTTTAGCTGATTTGCCATAAAGTTGGCACTGATTACTAGGATAGTCGTAAAACCAGATAATGCAATATTCAAATGTTCATGTCAGGCTGGTCGACCCGTACAGTAGTTTATATTTTCATAAACTTTTATTCATGGAAATGTGCACATTGTGTTTGGTAGTTTATTTTTCATGCATTAATTCATGTGCTCTTCACATATTTGCTCTCACAGTTTGCATATTCATATGCAACATGGTTGCCTTTGTATTTGTATGTTTGCATTTGTACCAAACACTTGCCACGCAGACGCACACTCACAAAAAAGTGGCCACAAATGAAAATGCAATCAAATTGCGTTCAATTTTTTTGGGTTTTTTGACTGCAAATTGCACAAGAAGCATGCAGAAGGCAATAAAATCGAAACGTTGAGCTCTTTGCAAAAGAGTTTAATGAACCTTGCAGCACGCCCCAAAGCAACCCATTGATGAGAAGTTCAAGGCAACCAAAGCTAAGAGCTAAGTGTATACCCCAAATAACCTGTTGGAGAGCAAAGTTTTTGCCTTGACTTCCGCTTGTTGTTACCACGTCGGCGGCCGCATTGAAGAACCTTGCCAATTTTGACAGATTACAAGTCATGCGTTACCCCAGGCGGCTTTTGGGTAAGCCACCAAAAACGAGTAAAAATAACAGCTACAAGAAAAAAAATAATTGTATGATTCCAAACTATGCATACTCTATACTGAGCCTGATAGGGGATTGCCATATTGCTTGTGTGAAACTGACACAACTCTAAAAAACCGCAGACAAATCGTCAGCTGAAATGTCACTCGGTTCAGCATAATTTTAACCACTTTGAAGATGAGAATGGGGCCAAGGCTAAGACCTATGAAGAATCTTTGAATGGTATGAAAACGAACTGGGTAATGGGAATGGTTCTCAATTGACTGATTTCCAAAATTGATGATTTCGACTGGTCTTCTGAATTAGCCGCTGATTTTTCTTGTAGAAAAACTTATAAAGCAGAGACTCTTGTAAAACTTAAGGTGAGCGGCACAATGGAACCCTTTAAGGTGTTCAAGAATACCAGTAAACGAATAATTGACAAATTATCAGCAGTGGACAGGTCTTGCTTTTAAAATGTTGCAGAACAAACTGTTCTGCAACAGCTCAAATAATAATGAATTAAAATTTCGGGTACCAAACAATAAGTGCAAAATTTTAATTTTAAAGTCGACTTCGTCATCTCAAAATTTAAGTCAGTTTTGTTAGTGAGTGAAACTTAACATTACATTACACAGCGAAATATGTATAACTTTTCAGCTCATTCTTGATGTTCGTGAAGGTTACAGACGCTCAAGATTTCAAAAAAAAAGTATAATTTCAATATTTTTTTATCCATAAATGTATTTCAGGACTGCGAAAAAAGCTACTTTATACTGATCCACATAAGAAAAAATTTCACTACTAAGAAAAAGGGATTTCTTTTAGTGCGTGTTCTAATAAAAATACCACAAATTTGAAAAGAGTAGAGTTGCCAGGGCTGATTAGCAGTTTAGATCACCTATCTTTTGTCAAGAAGTTAATTTGCTTGGACATTAGAGATTTTCAAATCAGTATGGAAAGCATCTTGTGCACTTAATGGCTTGGTAATAACGAAACAAGTTTTATATTAATAAATGTGCCACCCGAACTTGGATCTTTACTTTTTCATCTTTAACAAATACCATTGTAAATGTTCAATGCTATTCATTACAATAAGTAAATCGAAAACTATATTTTTCAGTTCAATTGCGTAATCTGTTATGATTGAACTGTGCGTCAGATACTTAAATGGTACTTGTTGCCAGGGTAGCCACGACTAAGCAATCCATTTTGCACACAGTTTTGCCTTTTTTAACTCCCAGTCATTCCTGGCAGCGCAGCTGAATTGGTTAAATGGATGCCGGTCCACACAGACCAAATCTGTAAGGAACGCTTGAAATCCCAAACTGGATGCCGCGTAACAAAACACTTTTGAAAGAACCTAATCCAATGGCCTCCAGATATATTCTTCGTCAAAAGAGGTCGAAAAACATTTTGCCAACATCTGGTCAATATGGGCCCCATTAACGACCCATCTTTTGCGGTCAGTCTTGAAGAAGACGACTCCACGGCACTCTTTCTGAGTAACTGTCCGACCTTTTCAAGGGCACGAATTCAATTTCGGGAAGTGATACACTCAGCATGAGTGAGGTGTATAGTCTCCCCTTACGCAGTCTTCATGACTCTGTTTTTAAAATCTCTCGCACATTTCGACTGTCCTTTCTCTCTTTTTTTACTTCCTCACTCAGGCATGGCATAAAGGGCAAGGCTGCTTGAGTGCTAGGGATTGGTCAGCCTTCTCTGATGACTCATCGCACCACCTACAAATCTAATCTACCGTAATCTAACCCCCAATTAATACTTTAATCCAATGTTCTTAAAATAAAATGTGAACTTATATTATATTTGTGTCGCTTTCACTTTGGTTCCGCAAAAATGTCGTTTCCATTGTGAAAACAGCGTAAAACCACACTGAAGATCTTTGGTTTGTTATAACACTTAAAATCTATGCAGATCACAGTGCCTTGTGGGAATGTAAATTAAAATTCATTTAATTTAAAGAGAATCATTCTCAAAATAATATTAGTTTTATGTGAAGTTAATCTTAGGACATCTTAACACCCTTGTTATCCTTCGTGCGCATTCGAGACTGTACTTAATTTCCACTACAAAAATTTCTGTCCCTAGTTTTCAATATTTACTACTCTTTACGTGCGGTCAATGGAGCCACGGACATTGCTTTTGATTCGTCTAGAAAGGTAATTCATATACATATTTTATGATTTGCATATAACCACCTAAACTATCGACATTGGTTATTATATTATAACTACAACTGAAACAAAGAGGCAATTGCTGTCGCCCTTTTCAGATAACGGAAATGTGTTCTAAATTATAATTTTATCTAGTGATTCTAAAGAAACTTTATTTGCGAAAGCTTCAATATCTTAAATAGAGTATTGAGTAAACAAAATGTAAACTATTCGAAGTTAAAAACACTAGCTTTTGGACCAATGTACTATGTGAATCATATATTTAGGCGTCTTATTACGAAAGTAAGAGGAGCAATCACTTTGTGGCCATAGTTTCTAGTGTTTTGGCCATTGAACTGCAATTATGTGGCAAAACGCAAGAAAGTGTCATAAATTCAGACACAAAGAGCATAACAAAGCGGCAGCCACATTAAAATTGCAAAATTGCATGCTAAACTTTTGCTTGAAACCGAAGATGGCAACCCTGCTGCTTTCAATTATGAATTTGTATCTTTTGCGGTAGTCGAAAAAAGTATGCAAAATTTATGAGCTGCATGCAGCTCGCACTCAAAGTCAAAGTGCAGCACAAAGCAAAGACAAGACAAATATTAAAGAATTCATATTTATGGTAAAATGTGGCAAGGCGCACGCGGCATGCCACAAACGCCAACGATTAAGCAAAATCGACCAAAAGCGAAGCCAGAGCAAAACCGACCAAAAACATTTGCAACCAAAGTCAAATGACAAATGTGGCAGCTAAGAGTTTTGGCCAGCCAGCGGCAAAAACAAAAAAAGGTTGAAAAAAACACAGTTAGAATAAAATAAAAGGGAAAACCAAAATGCAACCAAAACATAAAGTGTTGAATGCTAACGGAAATCACTTGAAACCGAGAATAAATCAAAGGAAACAATAAATGCTGCACGGCAACGCAGTAATAGCAAAAGAGTAACGGCAACAAAGAGTGCAAAAAGAAAATGGCAGCCACAACTTCCGGTTGGCAAAAGAGAACCACAAAAACACACCGAAAAGAATTCTACAAAGTGCAAAAAAATAAAAGTGTTGAAATATGCGGGAGGAAAGGAAAACTGCGCCAAGGCATAATAAAATCAAAAACGTGGCAACAGTTAAAAGCATAAAAAGTAATAAATGAGCGCAGAAGCAAAAAGCAAGTCAAATCAAACGAAGAAGCAGAATGAGCATAAAACAAACACAGACCAAATGAAATGAAACGAAATGTGCAACCTTACTTTTTCCGCCAAAAAAAAACGGAGCCAAAAGATTGCAGGAACAACTCCGGCTCTGTTCGTCAGCAGCATCAAATGGACGCAGGATGTAAGCGCAAACCATTTGATTTATGTGCAGCCATCAAAGTCCTGATGTTGTGCCTTGAACTTGCGTCTGGCGCAAGTCTGGCAAGGCTTAATTGGTGCGAACCCCAACTCGCCCCGGCTCCCGCTTCCGCTCTCGATGTCGTCTAGGCAAAACCGCCCTTTCGTCCAACCAATCTCATTGTATAAATGGCAAAACATTTTTCAAGCAGCGTGCGCCTAATCTTATGCTATGCCCGCCATGCAACCTATTGCCATTTAAAGGATTATAATTTCGCATTGCCAAACTAAATATCCCACATCCCGGCAGCCCGCCAGCCCGCTCCCTCGCTGCGTGTTCAACGCTCTTTGCAACTTTTCAGACAGTTTTTGTGCGCCGGGTACGGTTAGTTTTCAGTTCCAGTTTGCGGCATTTGAATTCAAATGTGCTTTTAAATCGGCTTAGTTATGCGAGCAGCTTTTATGTTCTTCCCGGCTTAAATTAATGCGCCGAAAAAAAACACAAACGGAATGCCAAACGGCAACAGCAAAAGGTGCTTAAATAGTTGGAACTGATTTTGGATTTAATTTTTTCGCTAGATTTTACTTCTTTTTCAGAACAGCTGTAACAATTTTTATTTTGGCGCTTTGATTTATGCGTGTTGATGATTTAAGTGCATTGATTTCAATTGAGTTTAAAATAATTCGTTTAAAAAACGTATTGTACGCACAACTTAGTTCTAGGATCGCGAGCAATTAAAACTATTATTATTACTAGTCTTCGACTTGTCGTCGGCATTCGACGACTTAATACACGCTCTTATAACAGCTAATTACGAAGTTGAGAAAAGAAAACACGAAATGACAAAGTTTGTGTGTACAATGTATTTTGTTGTTGTTTTTTTTAAATTAAATTCAATTTTTACCGGACTAAAACGCAACGTATCCAAATAAAACTAATATTCTGCAAACCGCAGATACTTTATCTTTCGAATGGTATATGTTTCACCTGAAAACGTTTTCTTATTGCTCAGTAATCGGTACCACAATGGTATTTTGCGTATTTATATATAGACTAGTGTTTGCCTTGTCGCCTTGTCAGCTGATTACGGAGAAGAGAACAGAAAATATGAAAGAGCAACGTTTGTGTATACAATATATGGTTTGGTTAATGGGCATTAATACTAGAGTCTCTCAAGCCGAAGTTTGCGCGATAGGCCGATGCGCGGACATAAAGCCAAACATGAGCTAACAGAATAGGGATATAGCGATACTATAAGACAGTCAGGTTACCGTAAGGGCAGTTGCAGGACTGAAGCTGGACCTTCTGAGAACATACAATCACTTAGATGGGTCCCTGGTCACACCAACAACCCAGGGAATGAACTTGCAGATAAGCTGGCAAGAGACAGTGCTGCGATCCCATTAATAGGACCAGAGCTCTTCTGTGCCAGCCAAGCAACTTCTGACAGGAGAATGAAAGTCTGCGACGAACCGCGAACTTAACAAACACTCCAGGCCTCAGAGAGGTCAAACTGTTTCTCGGCTCTTACGACCTAAAAAGGTATAAGAAACTATCGCACTTAGGAAAGAACTCTATTAGAATTCTGACAAGTCTGCTTACCGGACACTGTAGACTGAAAGAACGCCTGAACAAGCTAGGCATCACCAACTCGAGCACCTGCAAATTAAGTGAACTTGAGGAGGAATCCTCCCAGCACATCCTGGCTGAGTGTGATGCCCCGGCTATAAGAATCTCGTTTGGTGCAAAAAAGTCTAAAAGACCATCTCCCACGGCGATGATTCTTCGTCATTTTTGCGCCAAAGATTTCACTCATATCGTTCCGCAATCTCCATTTTCACCTGATTTAGCTTCGTGTGACTTCTGGCTATGTATCTAAATAAAAAGAACGCTTCGGGGTAATCGCTTCGAATCTATTGAAGAGATTCAACTCAATCACTGCGTGCTTTAACGGTTTGTGGCCTGCTTTGAGGACTGGAAATAACTTTAATATAAGTGCATAATATACAATTTTCATGAAGAAACCAATTTTAAAAAAATTGTGGGAACTGAGCGTGAAAAAGGTTTTATGTCTACTAAAAAGCCTCAAATAAGAAATAACACTTGCAGGCTAGCGATATTTTGTTATCAGACAAACTATGTTACGATCACCCTAAGTAGGGAGTTTGTATATCCACACAAAAGTATAAAAATAAAGCAAGTATTTACGTACTTATTTATATTTTCATGTTTTGTTATTAAATAAATAAACTTTTCGCCTTATCGCAGCTTATTTTTGTTGTAGTTTATTTAAGCTATTACCAAATATTTCTTATTAAACAAACTCATAAAATAATTGATGATACCCCGACGTTTATTTTTGGCACAACAATTTTGCGCAACTAATCGCATATTTTTACAAAAGTCTGGCAGCTCTTTAAGTGGTAAATTGATTGTGAAAGTCGGCGCCTCAAGAGCTGATTTTATAGCGGAACCAACTGAGTTACTTTAACACTCACCACTTGACTGGAAAACTCTATCAATTTGGAATTTTTACTACCTCCGCCAGCCAAGCGTCAGCGGTACATACACCATATCACCCATCCAGAAATAGAACAATACACAGCATGCTGCAGCGTTTCAAGGCTGCAATAAAAATTTATTGCCTTACATGAAAATGCCAGAAACCATTTCTGCATTGAGCCACCCCAAAAAAACCGGCATTCCCTGTTGCAGACCGAGAAACACAACCTGTGCACAGAACTCACATTGCTCACTTTCCCGAAGATGTCTCCCCCAACAAGTGCCAAAATGCGCCAACAGAGATTTTCGGCAAGTCTATTGTGCACTTCATTTTGCAGTACGTGCCGGAAAACTCGAGCTTAAATAAGCATGAACCAAAGAAAATTGTATACACTTTGAAGCATATTCTATTCCATTTTAACACTTACAACTGACCAATTAGCTGTCATTGTTGAGTGCCCTAGTAGTTAGTGTTGTCTTAAGGTCGTCTCAGATGTTTGAGTGAAAACTCAAGTGAAAAGTTGTTTAACTGACAATTGGAAACATTACAAACAAATGTTTACTCACTATTTTCACACTACTTCTGGCACACTTAAGCCAAAGCTGTGAAAGTCTTCAGTTTTATGGTAAAGTTCGAGAATTGCTGACAGTCGATTGTGTTTTTGTAAATATTAGATCTGTACGAGAGCACTATCAAGAGATGAGGAAATTGGGGAGACGCAAAAGACGAGAGCGGGAGGAGGTCGGGATGTGCAGGAGCAGATATTATTCTAGAAATTTCTTCCAAAAAATCAAGCGTCTGGCTGAAGGATTTAGGAGCTGACTGCCTTCCTGAGGAGGAAAATCTGGTAGGGAATGGCCACTAAGCACTGAGCTTGTGGATACTTGTGGAATATTTGTGGAATACTTCTCTGGCTTACTAACGGGCGATGATGAGCATAATGCCGCTCCTGTAGGTAACTTTCCGACGTCTCTTTTCGCTTTTGGTATCACCGAGTGGAGAAGGCGGTCGCAAAACAGTGACGCCTAGAGGAGAGCTTTACATCAGCCAGTAACCTGGTAACCTGATTTTTATGGCCAGTTAAGAAGAGAAGATGGAATGGTGGAACCAAATTTACTACATGTTCTTGTCTGAACACCCAACAGTCAGTGCTCTATGAGTACAAGAATGTATGCTTATAACACACTAAAGTGATCTGGCAAACTAAGTGCTCATCTTATCTTGAAACGTTCTAGAAAGACACGGCGGCATTGAACCATTTATTTTCTCCTTATGGGGAATAAGAGTATTAAAGAGAATAGAGGAGTCCTTGAGTACTGTACAGGGTAATCTGATTTTGAGGGAATAGATGCGTTTTCGTTCAAATGAAAAAGCTCCCTTGTCTGGTTGGAGTTTTGTGTCCCCCAACGTAGCGATGATTGCGAAAAGCGAAATTCTCCCTTGATTGATTTAGAGGGAGAATGTTAATGTTAGCATTATAGAGTATTCCTTCTTGATAAATTCCGTGTAAAGCCATTGGGCTTAATGTAGAAGAAAACTCTCATTTGGTGAATTTATGCTTTACATGGCAAAAGGGGCAAGTCTGGCTGAGATGGGCATAGTTCAACTGCCATCTCACCCAACACAAATTTAACCTAGTCTACATTTAAGTCAATAAAGCCATTTTTGCCTTTTTGGTCAGTTTAAGTGAGTTCAGTTTCTAGTTTAAGAGGGTATATGTAAAAGGAACTGCACGGTTTCTTTCGGCCGTATTAGCATAAAATTTTTTTCGTATCCACACAGTAAAAGTTTAGTACACAAAGGCTTCTTATACGTGCCTGTAGTAAACTTGGCCTTCAATTACTATCCGTTTTCCTTAAAATGCTCTCTGATCTGGAGCTAACATTATTCAAGATTCCAATTTTGACGAAATGCGTAAACCCTTACAAAAGCTTTTACCAAATGGCGACAAATCGTTTTAATAACTGGGACAAAATCTAAATGAAAGCCTTTAAGTTGATGTTAGCAGTTTTATCTCGATATCTTAAAATACAGCAGTTTAGTGCCGAAACCTGACGCAGATCAAGATAAGTAACAACGGAAACGATCTTAAACTACTAACAAATAAGGAAATCGCCAAATTTGGTAAATCCACTTGCTATATGCGCAAATATTAAGTCTTATATAGATATAGCCAAGCCTATATGGCGACAACTTGTAACGCCTCTCAAGCATATAAATACCCTGCTGCACTTCCTCATTTTGGTCATAAATATATCCGAGACACAACTGTTACAGTGTATAAAACAAAAGTGCGACAATGAAGAGTTAAAACAAAAATTCGCTAAGACCACTTAATCATAAATTTAGACATACACAAACATTACGACGATAACAACAATTAACGGCATTACGAGTCAAGTCACACAAAAGCGCCTGCCAGAAGCTCCCATTATCAAGTTCAAGACTATTCACTTATTCACTTGCGATTTATCTGAAGCTACCAAAAGGCAAACTCCCCGTACACCGCCGCAAGGCGATAAGAGCACCGTGCCAAAAAGAGACAAACTGTCAACCTGGTGGCCCCGGGTAAGACGAAATAACCCGTACGAGTGGCACTTTGCTTGGGCCGTATGCATTAGAACGTCACAATTAAAATAAATAACCAAGTAATAGATATTAGACAACAAACAGTTAGGCGCACAGGTATCAGGCAGCAGCTGCGGCAGAGACGTAGACGCAGACAGAGGCAGCGGCCGAGGCAGCGCCAGCAGCAATCACAGTAGCGCCGCGCTTGTCCATGAAATTGTCGCCGAGTAGTTGGGAAAGCAAAGGCCAAGTGGCCAAACCGTTAAGCGGAGCGTGATACCAAGAAAAGAAAAAATAATCATAGAAACTATAATGAATAATACTAAATTAACTATTGTGCTTATCAGCTGGAGCTGCATCTGTCTGATGACGGATAGCATTTCAGTGAGCAATAGCCAGCTGCTGCTGAGTAAGTAACTCCTGAAAGACAGCGGATAAATCTGGCGGCATTTAAGCAAAATTATATTTCTTCAGCGGGCAATGGCTTAATCTCGGATGCAAATCAGCCCAATACCAGCTATTACCTCAACATCAATGTGAATGAAACCGTCTTACCTGATTCCTGTCCTTCGCTGGCCGATGCCAGTAAGCTCACACAAACGCAGCTCATAACACGTCTAACGGACAGCTGTCGCTATGATAACCTGGAAGCACCCACCTCTGTGACCGATCTAGGAGAGGACTTACCTGTGGATGTCTTTGCGCGATTATATATCTATGTCTTGAAGAATCTAGACTCCAGCAACTTGCAGTTCAAAATGCAGGGTCTATTGCAGCTGCGTTATCAGGACTCCAGACTGGCCTTTGCCAACTATGCGCCACAACGCACACAAGCCATATTTGGTGAAGCATCGCTGCGTGACTTGGTCTGGGTGCCACACATATTCCTGGCCAATGAGCAGAGTTCCAGCGTGCTGGGCACCAATGAAAAGGATGTCTTAACTACCATATCACCCAATGGCATGGTATTGATCTCTGCGCGCATTGAGGCTACACTCTTTTGCTGGATGAACTTTCAAAAGTTTCCGTTTGATGAGCAAAATTGCACCACTGTGCTGGAAAGTTGGATGTACAATACTTCACTGCTGCAGCTGCACTGGGAGGATACCAATGCGGTCAGTTTTGACACGGAACTGCAGCTCACGGAATATGAACTACAAGGTGCCATTTATAATGAATCCATCAGCATTTCAAATGCCTTTACCATGACACATGGCGCTTTGGTCGGCAACTACAGCACGCTTAGCTTTAGTGTGCTGCTAACGCGTGAAGTGGGCTATTACGTCATCGATTACTTTTTACCCTCAATTATGATTGTGGCCATATCTTGGGTATCCTTTTGGCTGCAAGCTGATCAAACACCCGCACGCACCACTCTGGGCTGCACTACACTGCTCTCCTTTATAACGCTCTCCCAATCCCAAGAGAAGAATCTGTCCAAAGTCAGCTATGTTACCATGTCGGAGGTTTGGTTTCTGGTCTGCACTATCTTCATCTTTGGCAGCCTAGTAGAGTTTGCATTTGTGAATACCATTTGGCGGCGTAACAACAATCTGGAGCTTAAGAAACGCAGCACCAAGTATATTGTCAAGTCAACATTCGTGCCTAATTTGAAGAAAGGACGTGCACGTAGCTTCAATCGAAGTCAGAGTACTTGTAGCATGGAAAAGAGTGGCAACTCTAGCGGCAACACAGTCATTACCATAGAGACGCCCATTATAATAGCCGATGACTTGAGTCGTCAGAACTCTGCGCTGAGCTTGGAGGATAATGCATCGGCTATTGATGGTTCTTCCGCGACAAGCACGACAGCGCCACATCAAACATTTGCCACAATGACGCCCAAAGAGGTTTCACTATGGATAGATCGCAAGATGCGCTTTATATTTCCTTTAGCTTTTATTATATTCAATGCGCTCTTTTGGACTTTGGTCTATTGTCTGTGATGTGGCAACGTTACGAGGGTTATGCAGTAAGTAACGAGAATAGTGATATGGTATATGATAGCTCTATTATCAGCGCACTTCAATGCGTTTTGCAAATGAGTAATCGAGCACAATTAAGCTCATAAAGAATTATACCTTTTTTTAATGACGTAATGCTTTGGTTCCATATAACTAACTAATTTTTGTGAAAAGAGTTGATAAGTTTTCCTCAATTGCCATTCGTATAGCAGCGAGAAAAATGTATTCGATCCAAAAAGATCTTGACTCTAGCTCGAAGCTTCAAACCAATTTATATTGGAAAATGGATATGAAAGAAAACAGAAATACAAGCGTTAAATGTTTCATATCGAAATAGAAATGCAGAGCATTTTGTCGTAATTTTGCACGAACTTCAATGGAAATTCGTTTTAAAAGAATTATGGTACGAAATGGGGTCAGAAGATCTATATGATATTTCAAGTTTGACAGCTTTCCCTCAATGATTCATTTTTTCTATTCTTTAAGCTTATTGAAAATGAAATATTCTTAATATGTTTAAGTACTGAATATGTATTATTCGCCAATTTTTTTTTGTACTTTTTTTAATCTTTGCCAGATTTTGCACATATGGACTTAAAACAAGTTAAGCGCATATATGAAATATTTTGCATATAACCGATTATTGCTCATATAAAATATTTTGCATATAACCAATTATAGTTTATAAGAGATTATTGCTTAAATGCAACTGTGCTACATTTTCGCTATTGCATATAAGTATATACTGTATATACTCAAAACAACTGTAGAATCGTAAGATTGTAAATTCAATATGATACAAATAGTAAGTAACAACAACTATAGTTAAGTGCTTCGGATGATCTGCAAGTAGAATAAGTAGAATACAAATATGTTACTGATGGTGTAAGCCTTGCCTTTCGTTAGTTATTGAGCGACCCTCGTAGTTTAGTTAATCCTAGTCCTAGACCTAGTCATACTGTAGCTTTACTTGTATAAGAAACTATTGCTGGCAATAAATAATACCTTTTTTTTAAATGAACCTACTTAAAACTGCCACTCACACTTTGAGACAGTCGTGGCTCACACAACGCTCCAACTGCTACCTTACGAACTCCCTCGCTCCCTCTCACTTGCAACGAATGAGTTGCTCGCTCAGCGGCTGCTTTTCAACACCTCGAACTTAAGCTGCACGCACGTACAAGTCTGATAAATTTGTGCTTATTAGGCAGGCGGCTCGCATAGGCAATAAAAGTAATGCCCCCCACTTTGGTCGTCGTGGGGCAGCCGCAACAAGTTGCACACATACACACACATATAAATGGGATGCTTGTAAACTTGCCCCAACATTTGTATCAATGAAAAAATCATAATAGCAACACGCCCTGACTCGGGATGTCTATAGAACTCAGTTGTGGCAGAGTTGCAGCGTTTTGTGGATGCGCTCAGCCGAGTCAATTTTTAATTAATTGCCCATGATGAGTCTGTTGAAAACTGTTGCAGCCATTTGTTGCATGTAGCAAGTATTGGTGTTTTCGGGGCGGCTGAGCATTGTTTTTCAACTTTGGCGTCGTGAGTTGTACGCCTGTCTATGACGCTACTTGATAAATTAACGGCACATGCAACACGTAAATTGATTTTAAATTGCCTTATAAATGAACTTCAATTCAAGTTGCCATAAACAAAGTTTCGAATCTTTCAAACAAGTTGCGTATTTTATTGTGCGCTGCTCGCTGCATGCCAAATAATTTCACTCTATTTTAGAGGCAACAATTTTTAGCTGTGCAACTTTGTGGCAGCAGCGGCAAGCTTGGAAATTAATTTTAAGTGCTCATAATTCAATGGAGCTCGTCGTCAGCGTCATCGTCATCAGCAGCGTTGTTAGCCTAAAAAAATTATTATGCAAAGCTAATATCTGATCATCAATCTTGACAGAGTCTGGGCCCTACAAGCACAGTTGCTGTCAAACTGTAAACTGTAGACTTACGTGTGTGTGTGCCGCATGTTAACCCGTTTTTGTTGCCACTGCAACTGTTTGGCCGCAAGGTGTACATAATGAGATGTAATCTGTCAAAATTAAGTGTATCGAAGGCAAAAATATGCGCTGTGCCTGCCCAGCGTCCAAGCAGCAGTCAAAGCCCCAGACTTTGCAGCTCTTTGACAGCCCAGTTTGTTGCTCCTTTTCACTTAGTAGTATACAGTCAAACCTGCTCAAGTTGACCACTTACGGTTCATACATTTTTGGCCAAGGGTGTAAGTTTTATAGTGATTTTATGTGGTTTCTTTAAATCTTTTAACTTTATATTATGGATTATGATTGTTTTTAACATACAAAATTTGTTTGTTGTTTATGTACTAAAGTTTAAGTCAATAGTTGCACAGCAGTCGAAGTTTGTTTCAAGAGTACTGTTCATTCTTTTAAATTCCAAATTGCACGTAAATTCAAATGTAACTGAAGAGAATCTTTTAAATTTGCATTAATAAGCTTTTGACTCTTTTGATTTTCAACAAATGCATTCTTCCATCTGGAAGGATTTCATTCAAATATCTATAAGCAACGAGTTTACTGCAACCAATTTCGTTCAGTTGTAAATTTTGCCATTGATTTGGATTATTTTTATAATTCGAAAATGCAGTCTTCGTATTTTCATACATAACATTGCTGTGGTTTTAAGGTGGCCAACTTTTCCAGGTTCAATTGCATTGTCAAAATTCAAAAATAGCTCAAAAAGTGGCCAACTTGCAAGATATGCAGGTGCAAGTTAAGCAGGTGAAAATTTTAGTTTTTGTACTAATATATTTTGGTTTCGCTGAAAAGTGTCCAACTTTGCAGGTTTGACTGTATATACTATATGTACGCTGCCTTTACTTTTTCACTCAGCCTGCAAAGTTTGACTCCAAGCAGTTTATTGAACCTCAATCGCTGCGAGGGCTGTTCCTAAGCCTACACACAGGTAAGTGCTTATGTAAGTGGCATGTATGTAGTGCAACCCCGACAGAAGTTTACATTAACAACGGATGTTCCCATGTCAGTTGCTAAGCCCCGCATATGATAGATGCGCTCCGCAACTCCGCAACAGCTGTTTGTTTGTGTGCTAAGTACTCACCAAACAGCACTCGTAATTTAAACTCTACCAAAATAAAAAACTCAAAAACAACAACACTCTGCTGCCACTTTACACCTTGCCTCGTCTAGCTATTGATTTGATTTGCTGTTTTTGATTTTTCTACTTAAATCAAAAATTAATAATGGGTCAACATGTTGCTTCAGAGTTCATTTACACGCTGCGCAGCTTATTTGCTTAGCTTAACTTCCGATTTATGCGCTCAGCCAACAACTCATCCAAAAAAAAAAAAAAAGGCAGAGTACTGTGAGAATTGTGGGCAGTCGCACCCCATCAAAATAAAGAGCTCCCGTCTGTTAGGTAGTTATAGTTATAGTAGTAGCCATGCATAATAAGCAAGTACTTCAGTTCACTTCAGTTCAGTTCAGTTTCCTTTTCTTTTTGTTTTTGTTGCCTTTGTATTCGTTTTTCCTCTGAATGTTGTTGTTGTTGTTGTTGTGTATTTTGCAAGCACATGAGAATTACAGACATTTTCATTTATTATTATAGGCCGGCTGAGGCGGTTCGGCCTCTCTGCTCATTGTATATATAATTTGCAGTCTCAGTCTTGGGAGCTCCCACACGTCCGTTTTGTGGCGAACCACAGACCGGCCGACCACAGGCAAAAATATTATAGCTTAAATAAATTAATATATAAAAAAAAGTAATGGCACCAGCTAGTGGCATAAAAATGACCAGCTAACTTCGGAGCAACGAAGTTTATACACGCTTTCAGTTATAGCTTAACTTTATCCAAAGCTACGAAAATAATGCAACAAAAAGTTTGTCTGAAAAATTTTCAACTTCTTTGACACTATTTTGTAGATTTGTGCAAAACTGGTTTTCCTGAAAACAAATAAGTTTTTCTAAGAAAACATTTTTCTTTTTCTTGACTGGTATAACAATGCGTTAAAGAGTTACGGACACTCCTCAGGCGCCTGTGCTTACTCTTTTCATTGTCGATGGTAGACAGCGCTCTCTTTCCCGGGTCAGGAGCTTCTTCGTGCATACTCTTGAGTTAGCCAATTTCATCGTAGTTCATCGTTCCATCGCAAGCAGTAGTCGTTGCCAACTCGTAAAGTACCATATTTCTTACGGAGTACTTTCTTCACAAACGCTCCAAATGCATCTTCATCAGATGCGTCATCACCCATGCTTCAGCGTCATAAAGCAAATTGGGAACTATGAGCGTCTTGTACAGTGTTACTTTTTTCTGTTGAGAGTGGCTTCTACTAATCATCTACAACCACATGTTGACATCGTTCATACGAAAAACTACACTGATAAAAAATTAAAAATTTTATGTACATTTTCATTACAAACGCTCTTTTTTTTAAAACGTTTCATTTTCTTTTTTGTAAAACCGGGCACAAAATTCAAATGTTCCTAAAAACAATTGTTATTCATTTTAGTTATTTTCCTCATTTTGTGCAATCTTTGCTCCAATTATATTTATGGCAGCTGATTGTTAGAGCTGCACAACTATCGATCGTATCAAAAGCATTCTCAGTTCGAAAAAATTCTATATTGTTGATGATACTATTGCCTTTTTTCTTCCTACCTTTGAAATCCATGACAACATCAAAAGTATAGTTCTCAACATCAGAGAGTCTGAGTCTGAGAGTTTCACTCTCTACTCGAAGAAAGCATTTATTTCGTCTTGCTCTCATTTACCACCAGACCCACCCTGGCAGATTCTCTTTCAATAGCTTCAAAGGCGCCGTTAACTGATCGGTTAGTACGCCCGATGATATCGATAGCATCTGCGTACTGGACACCCTTATAGAATACAGTCCCGTTACGATGTTCTTCGGCCTTTCGCAACACATTCTCCATCAAAAGGTTGAAGAGGTCGCAGGAGAGGGCTTCGCATTGTTTAAAGCCTCGCTTGGTATCAAATGGCTCGAAAAAGCTCTTTTCTACCTTCACGGAGCTGCGCTTGTTACTCAACGTCATTCTGCATAGTCGTACCAACTTTGCACGGATTCCAAACTCAAAGAGTGCGTCATATACGCGATCCCTCAACGGGCTATCATATGCTGCTTTGTTATCACGACACGGTGGGTGTCGATTTGGTGTTCGCACACGGTGCGGGATAGCCGAAGTTCGCTGCGTACTCAGTTTTTCGATTACCCTTAAGTTTCGAGAAGCTTTAAATAGAATTAAGAATTAAGTTGATACTTCATTTGACAATAGAGATATAGAAGTTTAAATGGAAAATACCTCAAAAATACCGATATTCGCGAAATTCTCGAGACATGAGGGTGACCAGAAAAAACTGAGTATGTAGCTATATTGAGGAAAGTTCTCGACTTTTTGCAAACATCAAATATACACCTTACCGCTAGGATACAGTGTATGCAAAAGTAATGCCACTATAAAAATCAGTAAAACTAAGGAAAACAAATGTATTGTAATGCGTTTCATTTTAAACTGTGGGAAAATTCTATTTCAAGCTGATTTGCTATCTAAACAAGCGCAAGAACAACCGCAATGCTGGTATTTGTTGTGGTTGTGGTTGTTGTTGACGGCTCTGGTTTGGCAATTTTTGTAGCTGGGTTTGGTCTCGGTCCAGTCACGCTTTGTTGGCGCTATGGGTTCAAGAAGTCAAGTACAAGTCGCCAGCGCCTTCGAAACAAAACAATTAAAATACTAAACTGACTCAGCGCCGTGCGAATGAGATCAAATATTTGCAACTTAGTTTAATGCAAATCAATATGCAAAAAGCCTTTATGACTAATTATGCGCATAGATAGACTAATAGATACTTTGCATGCTGCGTCCATAGATACTTTAAGTATTACAATTTAGCATGACTGACTGGCTCCAAGGTAGTGTGTGTGTGTGTATATATGTGTGAGTGTGCGCCAAAGGCGTATTAACATAAGCTCTGCGGCTGCTGCAGAGACTGTGGCAGCGGCAGTTGCAGCAGATTAAGTTGCCACAAGCAAAGTCAAAGCGGAAGCAGGGCAGGTAACTTACCTGGCCTTACTTAGCCTGGATGGCTATGTACAATAACAGCATGCCTAATGAGCATGTGTGTGCAACATCGTGCGGTGCAGCTTAGTTGTTGTTGTGGCCAAGTATTTACATGCTGCATGCCACAACCTATTAACAAATTGCAAACAAAACTTGCACACAGTAGCCCCGAGTGGGCGTACATACTAAATTATACTAATAAGTTGCAAAGGCAGCGACAGCGGTGGCAGCCACAAACTGGGAACAGGGACTTGGTAACTGGTACTATTAGCCAAGGCAGTTGAGCATGTTTAGCAGCTACTTTAAAGTTGGCCAGCTCTGGCCAAGCTGGGGTAATTTAATAAGACGACGCAATGCGTTCAATTAATATGTCCTATATAGCATCTATGGAGTTAGCTTAGTTGCGGCATCGGCATCGGCATCGACCGCCGGCAGTGCACTTACCTTGACCCATGATGGCGCCTAGAGATTAGCGCCACTGCCTAACTAAACTCGCTGTCTAGCTGTGGCGCCTCGTGTTGCATGAGAGGCAGCCAGATCCAAATCATTCACTTACACTAGCGCTTGCTGCCCCCAAGCAGCATACAGTTTTGCACGTTTTTCCAACGAAACTAAAACTCTTTGTGCCCGCCAGTCATAATTACTAACAACTATCGAACTAAGCTTGTAGCATACATGCAACATAATACTAAGTGCAACTTGTTGCAAGCACAATTTCCGCCGCTTCACTGCGAACACCCATCAAACGTGCATTTCAATTTGGCAAATGCTTTATAGAGCCCACTCGGCCATGTGACAGCAGCGCCAATCGACTTGGTCAACATGGCTCGTAGCTACATTTATTAATTAGTATCTGCTTATCGGACAGCACTCGACTTCTACATTTGTCATAGATATATAGGGATGGGGGTGTGCCCAGGCAGCTGGCCACAAATAGCGTACAAACGTCAATGTATTCGTTCCCAGTGCCGATCTTATCAGACATTGGACAATGTGTGACATTATCTCTTGGTTTTTGGCTGCGCTATATATTTGGTGTGGCTCATCTGTTATTTATGGTGCCCCCAGGGCTTGTATTTTCTAGTTTCTCTACAACATCACATCATTTTAACCCATTTCCGTTTAACAACAGAAAACTTGGCGCGTTTACTTCACTTTAAGCTAATTCCGTTTACTTTTGCTTGACTCTTAATTAAACACGATATCGATGTTGCATGTAAATGACCAACTACCAAGGCCAAGAGAAACCGCAACAAAAACGGCAATGCCGCCACCACCAGACACCACCAGACACCACCGACAACAACAATGTCAGATGATAATCAAGTACTACAACAACCTGCTGTGGTTACAATATAGCGCCAAGTGCCGGCAACAAACGCTTAGTTGACCTCGTCCAAATCATTTACACTCTCATCTGAAGCCAATGCGTAGCGCATGGAAGAGCTTTGGAACTGTGAACTACAGCAAACATGCAGCGGCGTCTATAGAAATCGTGATTTTCGATATATTCAAGAAATTGAAGAAAGAGGCGAAAACTAATTATATACTAATCTACTTTAAGTTCAGAAACATTTTCAATAGAGAAACTATTTGCAACTTTTGACAAAATTTCCAGCTCTCGGTTCTCTTGGTGGGTTCTTACTCAATTGTGAGATTATACATTCTCCCATCTAGAAGAAAATATCGTCTTTCTTTATCGAAAATGTCTTTCATTGGAATACCATATTGCACAATTGTATAGCTAAAGATAATACATGTCAACATTCAAATTACAGATATCAACAGTGGCGATATCAGCAAAACTCATATTACTCAAAACGGTTTCCGGATTTGACATCAGTGACACCAAATTCACCGAAAAAAGTATGTTCTATTATTGGGTTTTAGTCTTGTTTTTTTTTTTGGACAAAAATTAAAAAAAATTGTCGATGGCATCGATATTCCGCTAATTCATTTGGAATTAAAAAACAGAATTTTGTTGTAACTTGCAATCGAATTAAGTTAGATTAAATCTGAAACGCATTGATTTGATGTTAAATTATCAATTCGAACTACAATTAATGGCGATCGGTAGTAAGGTAATGAGTAATATGAGATTTTCTGACTTTACAAAGTGGTGCTAGAAAATTCAAAATGGTCTCCAGATTCGAAATAAGCGACTCAAAATTGATCGGAAAAGGTATGTTTTAGCCATAGGCCTTTAATTGAGACCAAATTTGTTGCATAGTGTGATTAAAAAAACCAAAAACCTTATCTGACTGCCTGTTATCCTCCTCGATTCTTGTGCGTGGTACCAAAGTGCTGTAGTAGTAAAGGGTAAAAATTATTCTTTTTCGAAGAGAAGAAACAAAAAGTAAGTCCAAGTCGAAAAGGCGGAAGAGAAGCCCATGTTCGCCTCTTAGAAGCACGTGGTTGGTGATCGCAACGAGAAGGGGGCAGAGCACCCAAGACTTTTAAATTAAAATATGTACTTTAACATGAAATTTTATTTATATTTCTTTAATTTTTCAGTAGAATTTAGAATGAAATAAAAAAAATACCTAAAATTCAAAATTATTAGCTTTATTTGTTTGTTTAGAATTCAAAACATGTAATCTGAGCTCACAACATTAAGTTTCTGCCTAGTTTCTGTTCTCCATGGATAAAAATTTCTCTCACCTGTTTTGATGATTTCCACAAGAAATCGTGTCATTAAGCTCTTAAACTTAAGCTGTAAATTTTCAAACAAGGATAATTCGTACACCTTGAATTATTTGAAACAAAAATGTATGGTCATTCCTAACTTTTGCTTTTATCAATAGATTATCCAGTTACTCGCTAAGGGTAAAGGAACTTTGAATTGCAGAGATATTAAAGAATTGTGCTAAAAAGCTTAATTTGTTAAAAGATATACACATATATACCTTAATACCAACATATACAGTTTGCTACCTGATCTTCTTCTTATTTATATGTATTTGCACTTTGAGCTGGGAAAAGAGCTAAACCTTAATATCCACTATATTTAGATTTTAACCACAACAACAATTAAAATCATTGTATAATCATAAAAGCCACATAACAGTTGCAATTATTCCCCGACAGAGAATCAACTCAAAAACTTACTATCCAAACACGAGCACCGAAAAGTTGCCAGACATCAAAGTGAAAGTAACCCGAAAACAAGTTGTGAATGATTTTAAGTCAACAGCAAGTCCCATTAGCAGTGTTATTGCTAGAATACTTTTACTTTAGTCTAGAACGTGCAGCCAAAAGCTGCCACAGGACACACAACACAACGATACAATGTAGCAGAGCAAAATGAAGCAGGGCGAAGTAGATCAGAGCTGGGAAAAGTTTTGCAGCTTGGCAACTCCGCCATTATTTTCACTAAAGAAATTAAATATCAACAGATACTAACACAGACACACACACAAACGACTAAACAAAGTTAAACTATCCAAAGGTACTACGCGCAACATGGAAAAAATTAGTTAAAAGATAAACAAGGCACGCCAGAAGCGCATAGACAAAGTAACTAAAAAATAGACAAAAGATAGCGACCGAATAACTTGAAAGAGTTGACGTTTTCATACTCTATAAGAGCCAACTTTTGGCTTTAGCATGCGATTAGTTGTAACCCTAAACACATATAGCTTCAATTATTTACTATAAATTCGATATAAGTCAAAGGCCTAGAAACTAAAACCGTACATTCAGTGTTGAATCTCCAGAAATCTTTAGACGGTTTTGATATGAATTTATTCCATTTGAAAACCTTCGAAAAATAAGTCAGTCAAAAACTTTCATTTAGATTTCAACACGCTCTACAGGATTCCTGGCATTGGTTTTGAGCTGAAATTCGTTTCAAAAAATATATGGCATATCGAAATATTGCTGGTAGGTTTAAATTCAGTTTAAAGAGACTTCCAGCAAACCTCTGATTTGATGAGTTTAAAAAGTTGCTCTTATTTTAAAACCCAATCGCTTTTTTTCACTATAGTGCCAACAATGTTTTATAGCTCTTCTATTTAACAGCAAGTGAAACGAAACTTTCAATGTCACCAACGATAAGTCTATTGTTTTAACATGGTGGCCAGCTCTGAGGAGACCGACCTCAGTAGAGAAACGGGAAAGTGCAGCGTGCAGCTGAACTATGCATCCCGCTTGCCCGGCGTACAACTCCATACTTAGCATTCCTACACTGAATCTTGCAGAAGAGGAACAAGCTCGTCTATCGGTCATACGACTGGGAGACTCAGACAGCTGGATAGAATACAAATTCGATCACTCTTTCGCAGCCAAGCAAGCTTTTGTTACCACCAAAAAAGACTTCTATGCACCAGTAGAGTGACCCAGCACTCCTTTTATCGGTCATACGACTTGGAAACTCGAAACATCTGGGTGGAACCTAAATTTGGTCACAGGTATGAATGGTGCGTTGATCGTCCAGGACCTACCAACGCCACATTCTTCTTCACGAATGGCAGAAAGCTGAACAATCGAGTTGGAGATGAGGTCTTTTCCGAACAGCTTAATATAAAATGAGTTGAGCGCTCATGCTGCCCAGCTTCGGGTCCCTTTCAAAGATTTTGGCAGGAGCAAGGAAGAGGATGAAACGGTAGAGCATCTCTTCTGCTCATGTCCGGCTCTCTGTAAGCGAAGATAAAAATATATAGGCAGACACTTCCTAAATAACATTGCAAACCTGTCCGAAATAAGATCCGAAAAGATCGCAGACTTTAACGCTGCAACTGGAAGGTCTCCTCTTTGATTTTGTATCTGTTAGTTAAAGGGAAGAAGTGAGCTTGAGGTCCTACGATAGCACAATGGATAGCCTGGCAGCCGTTCTAACTTAACCTTAACCTAAGCCATAGTTTTATAGGGAACTTTGAAACGAGGGTGCTAAATGGTTTCTGATACATTGTTGTGTTCAATTCCATCCATTATGGTAACGATTTGTTTTCAAACTTCGGTTACGGACTTGCTTTTCAATCCATTATAGTGTTTATAGGTTTTGATCGATATCATCGTTACCAGCTTCTTGATCAACCCATTACAAGCCTTTTAAAGGGTATTTAAAGGAAAATCCAAAATATGAAAAGAAAAACTACTGATACACCGTCAACGCCATATTACTAGCTGGGAGTCCCAGCGAAAAACGCGCTGCTTGCTTTTGGCCAAAAGCCTTGCTGCTATTGGCTTCGTCTTGATTATGTGGGTAAAAGCTGCAGCTACAAAAGCAACTATCATCTGGCAAAAATAAGATACTTGCGGAACATGTGTATCGGTGTGTGTCAGTCTGTATGTGTGTGTGTGTGTGTGAGTTACTAAGTTGCTTGGCGTATGTTGTTAGCCAAAGGTTTCATGTTACTTCTTCCTCTGGCCAAAAAATAATTGCTTAAAGCACATTTTAAATATGGCAACAAAAAAATGTATCTTAAAGATACATTGCAAATTGACGATGTGGCATAATGAAATACAAACACGTGCGCTTACATAGCTTTAGAGACGGATCCGTTTTGCACTCACTGTGCGCGGTATATGGAAGACGCAGAATATGTCCCAGATTCTCGGCCAATTATAGTCTCTGACTTTATGGATATCCTACTTAGTTCGCAAAACAATTGGTCTGCTGTAAGCCACATGGCGGCCAGCGCCAATACAATATCGAGACATAGATGAAAAAATGTAGCAGCGGCTTTCATGCCTTCTCCTTCTCATGAGGTAATACTTAACGGTGGTACCGTGAGGGGAAAACGGAGAGTAGGTGGTAGGTGGTAGTCCCCAAAACATAGTTTTCGATGCAAAATGTAGCAGCAGATTTCTCTGCGCTGCGTGTTTTTCATTTCATCATAAATACATTTTAAGCGCACTAAAAGTCAGCTAAATAGAGTAAGTTCTTTTATGTAATTTTTTGGATATTTTTTTTTTCTTAAACGCAAGACAAAAATTTTGTAAAGTAGACAGCCAGACGACAAAGCTGCAACAACTACAACAACAGGAACAAAAGAAGCCACGTTCAACAATTTTTGTCGTGTTGCTGTTTTAATTAAATTCATAAATCAGCATGTGCTGGGAGCCAGCTCCAATCCTCCGCCGTCTGCTGCTCATGAGGCACCATCAAGTGGCCAAGCAGACAAAGCACAAAGATATGCTGCTGCCTACTCCTCCCGTGGTACTCTGCCCACAACTCCTCCTCCTCGCAGCCGCTCCAGAAGAAGCGCTGAAGACACAGCGTTGGCCACGACAACGACAACGGCAACTCAAAAATATGCTTTTGTTTATCTTAAGGCGCTTGCTACTAAAATTACGTCAACCTTGCACAAAAGACATGAAAAAGAATAAAAATCAAAGTTAAAAAAAAATAAAATGAAAAACATAAGAATTTGCGGTAGCCGTAAGTGCTCGTTGCAAGTTCAGCAGTAAAACCTACGCTGCAGCATCAAGGACTCTTCAGTTTATGGAAAATGTCATGCAATGAATTGGCCATAGCCACTTGCTGTGACCCAGCGCGGTCAGCAGCAGCAGGGGGTTCCAGCAGCCGCCTCATACTACGTGGTACAGCTGCTACGGAAGTTGTTGAAATGCGAGCGCGCACCGTCTAGTATTATAATTTCTACTAATTGCTTGGCATGGGCGGGGGTCGCTGCAAGTGGGTGTGGCATTTCTCTAGATGAATGTCAATACCAGCAAAATATTTGTTTTTCATTGTTCATGCAAATGCGATGACGCTGGAGACGCCAGTAATGTCGACTCGACAGTGCTGGCTGCAGCTGCGTCTTCAACTTTTCACTTCATAATGGAAAGTTGCGAAAATATTTTGATTAGTTTGTGTCTTGTGCGCCGTAGTAAAGTTAACCAAATCCGACCCCTCACTATACCCTTACCAAGTGCCTCTTTCAGCAACGTAACGCGCTTTGAGCTAAAATAATTAGTCTGCTGAGCATTGTTTGTTTGCACTTGCGCAAAACTTTTGTCTATGAACGAAGCACTTTTCGAGCTGTCCGACAAACAGACAGACAGACAGACAGGCACACACAAGCTGACAGACTGAATTGAATGGTAGTCGTTGCTGGAAAGGAGCGGGAGGGGTTACTTGGCTGACTGACTGTTTATTTTGAAGGCAAACGCAAGTGAGTGCATCAACTATTTGCTTTTGGCTTAAGTATTCAAACGCATTTAAATAACAGTTTTGACAGCTTGAGTTTTCGGGAGTGAAACAGCTTTTAGTTAGGTTTCGATTCAAACTTTGGTGACATGTACCTAAAGGTTAAGCTATGGATAATAATGTAGTGAAAGTATTCCTATAGAAGTAAGGAATCCATCAAATGCATTATCTTTAAGTATGATTTTGAAAAAAAAAAGTGTTTTTTTTTTGCTTTAACTAAATATGTATTTAATTCAAACAGCCGGGAAGGTACCCTGAACCAGTTTCTCCCTAACAAATCAAACTTCGCATGAGCCTAAGAAATATGGACATCACAAAACTGCAATCATAGCAGACTGCAAGACCGAAGGCTTTTCCGCTCAACTCTCTGAGCAGGTCACTTAACCACCCTTAAAATCTGAAAGTGCGGAAGGACTTTGGAAACATATATCCCACTTCTTCTTCTTAACTGGCCATAACAACCCGTGTTATCGGGTTACGGCCTGATGTAAATACATTCTTTCATTGGAATTGTGGTTTTACGTGGTGGGTCCCAAACCCTACGCACAACCCTTTTAAGGCCTGGGGTGGCTCTACTGGTCTCGAAAGAACCCAGTGTCATTGTTAGTCGCCTCATACGACAAGCATTGACCTGCTGAGGTGGTATTCTCTAACCCGCTCACCACACGGAGCATATATCCCACTACATGTGTACTAACGCGGAGAACGCCCTTGGTTGCCAGTGCCCACTGCCGAGGAACCAATGGTACGATAAGGCGTGTCCCGTATCCACAAAGGAGCTCCCGGAGTTAACTTCCCGACGCCTCCCATCATAGATGACGGTGTGGATATACCGCCGCCTAGGTATGATGAAGTTAGGGTTTCAATTAAGCGGCTAAACAACAACAAAGCAGCTGGCGCGGATGACCTGCTTTCAGAGTCAATGAACTGATAAGGTATGCACCAGCTTTTTTGCAAAATATGGTAAGATGAGCCCGTTGATTAAAACTTTGGTGTCCTCTGTCCTCAAGAGGGGTGACCCCACGGTGTGCGCTAAATACCGTGATATCAGCCTTCTTTCTATCGCAAATATGGCCATACCGAGCGTACTCTGTGAAAGACTAAAGCCGTTTTCGAAAGAACTGATTGGACCATACCACTGTGGCTTTAGGCTTGGTGAGTCCATCATTGACCAGATATTATCACTACGCAAAATCCTGGAAAAGACCCACGATAACCAAATTGAAACCAATTATCTCCTTGGTGATTATGAAGCAGCATTTGAGAGCCCGCTCGGGGATTGTATATATGACGCACCATCTTAGTTTGGTATATCAGCAAAGTTGGTGCGACTATGCAGAATTGTATTAATAAAGACAAACAGCTCCGTCAAGGTACACACAAGGCGATGGCCTCTCCTGCAACCTCTTCAACTTTGTGATGGAGAATGTGTTGCGAAAGGCCTAATTTGCATTGCACTGTGGGGTCCTTCGAGCGACATGGCTTGCCCCTTCATCGCTACCCTTCAACAGCCGCATTAAAAACCTTTCTCGCTGTAACTTCCTCGTCCATAGCCACAACTTGACCTAGCAACCGGAGCCGCTGGATGTTGATTCGCTTGACTATGTCAATGTCGTCGTAAAGCTCATAGAGTTCGTCGTTCCATGGTATGCGTTAGTCGTTGCCAGAGCGTAAAGGGCTAAAGATCTTACTTTCCGCTAAAACGCTCTAAGGGCATTTTCATCAGACCGCGCCATCGCCCATACTGCTGCGCCATAAAGCAAAACGGGAAGGATAAATGTCTTGTAGAGAGTTAGTTTCGTCTAACGGGAGTGGTCTCTACTACTCATTTGCCTACTAACACAGGGGTGATTCTCCGTTTAATCTCCACGTTGACATCGTTCTTCGTTGTGTGTGGTATTTCAAAGATAAACGAATTCCTTAAGCACTATACATCGAAAGTCTAGTTTTCAACAGCAATATAAGAGTAGATTCTCCGCGTTTTTGTATTATAAAAAGCAAGTACTTTGTCTGATTCTTATTTACAACTACTCTACCAGATTGTAAAAGCCGCAAAATGCAAGTGTAACATCTCTTGGTTCGATGGTAGGTTGATGTCAGTATCATCTGCGTAGGCAAACAACTAAAGATTTTTGTGGAAAGTGGTTCCATTCCGCTGCACTCCGGCCTTTCGCATTAACTCTGCATTACAAGGTGAAGGGCAAGCCTTGCACGGTATAAACAAGTTCGGAGAGATTCTTTCCATGATGGAGCTGTGTGTATTTCACTTCACTGCTTCAATTTTTAACTCAAAATGTAAATTTAGTATATTTTGTTCACATACTTGAATGGTTTAATAAGTATCTCATATGAGCACATAAAACATAACTACTTTTACAGCAATTAAGTTTATTAAAGACATCAGCTAGTTAGCCTGTCATTGGAGTATTTACAACATTACAGGGTAGATACTTAATAGAAACCCCTGGCAGGGCTTAGCCCCAACTTAGTACCCGCATGAATGCTTTAAGCTAGCCCATAAAATATAAGCTACACAAAACTGTTGTGTTCAATCTTTGCTCAGCCCTCGCAGAAATTGAATTTGTCAATGTAAAATACCAAGAGAAAAAAGAAGGCACAAAGAAATTTGGGGGCATATTTTATGGGAGTGATTTAAATGACAAAACTTTTCGAGTCAAACCAAAATTTTTATTTATGTATATGTATTTGGCAGGCGGAGGAAGCGAATGGCACCATAGAGAGGCATTACATGTCGCCAGGTTTGCGGTGTGCCTTTGTGGCTATGATTCAAATCCTGCGCCTGCTGCTGCCACTGCTCCAGTTCCAGAGCTGCTCAGCCATTAATGGCAACAGTTGTCAAGTGTCACGTAGCCGAAACATTCAACAAGCAATACTCAGCAAAATGAAGAAATTCTAACGAAAAGTTAAATTTTTAAATTAAGTGCGAGTATTGTGCATAGCTCGTGTTCTAGTGTATCTCTCAGATGCTTTTGTATCTATGGATCTACAAAGGAATTTCACAGCTTTCCCAGAGCTGAGGTTTGCACGTGTTCAAAATATTTCAAGCGTGTGTGTCTGCTATGTGGTAGATGCTCTCTTTTTTTTATTTTTTATTTTTTATTTATTTTATTTTTTCTTTCTAGTGAGTGAAATAAGTGGCGAGTATCTGCTGGCATTTCTTTGCACGTTTGCCATCTGCATTCAAGCTGTATTTCAATTCAAGCGGAAGTCAAGTGGCGCTCATGTTGGGTCCTGCTCAGTGCTCATTTTCACTTGGGCGGAAGTTGCCTCAATGTGTGTGTGTGTGTGTGAGTGTGTGTGTGTGTGTGTGTGTGTGTGTGTGTGTGTGTGTGTGTGTGTGTGTGTGTGTGTGTGTGCTCTTATAAAGAGTTTCAATTGCAGTGCCAAAGTGTAATGAAGCAGCAGAAGTGGCATGCTGCATGCTTGCCAGTTTAGTTTACAGTTGCAGCTTGCAGCTTGCAACTGCCTGCATTTGGCTATGAAATGCTCGTAATTTCATTAGAAAAGTTTCAAATGCCATTAAAAAGAAACAGAGTCCCCTAAACAAAAACCAAACTAGAGCAAACTGCATAACAGTTACGCACAGGCCACATAATTCATGGCAAACTGGGGCAACAGCAGCTTTAGCAGCAGCCCCAATCCCAACAAACAAACAAAGCTTTAATATTAATCATACGACCCCCTGGTTGCTTACCAGAACCTAACAAATTGAAGTTTATAGTCATCTAAAACACTCAACTTAGATTTGGTTAATGAAGTTCAATTGAAATGCAATTTCAAGCAACTTCCACTAAAGCACCACAACAATTTCGTAAATAGCAAATAGTAACCAATTTCGAACATTGTGGGCGTGGCATTTGTCTCAAAAGTTGTAGCCAAGTGCCGCCTTTTGATGAACTTCTTCAAAATGTGCACATGACTTTTAAAAGTAAAGACTTACGGAAAAATACCTTCTATTCTTTACTTTATTTCAATACACTTGCAAAGAGTATATTCGTTTCGCTAAGGGTTTGAATAAGTTTTATTTTGAAGTTGCATATAAATCCCATGCCTACATAAACCGAAAGGGCTATATTTTGACTATGCGCATTATATTGAGTTAAGATAGACAAAAAGAGGGTCACAGGATCTTTGAAGCGTCACTTAAGTGCCTTTAATTAAAGTTATTGTTCATCTCAATCGGTATTAAGGTTCCCGAGTAATATGAGATTTCCTGAATTCGCAACTCTAGAAATTTGGATTTTTTTAGTATCCAATTTTAGACCCCTTCAACCACAAGCTGCAAAAAAATTTCAACGTTCAGGTTAATATTTATGTTAGAGGCTTATAAACCAAACAGTGTTGATCTTTACCACAACATTTGTTTATTATAGGAAAAACTTCTATGTGAATCGTTACTGAATATTTGAGTTACAATTCATATAGATCGGAAGTAAGAATCTCGAGTTAAATGCGATTTTTGTACAATAAAATCCAAAACGGTTGTCGTATTCCCAATCGGCGTCCCTAAATTTACTGAAACATACCCTTTGCATTTTTTTCATTGTTGCCTAGTGTAATCGTTGGGAAATGAGTATCTTCGTAAGTATATCTTGAATGTGTATTCAAAAGTCATAAAATATTCAGTAATTGTCATGAAATTAGTCTTTCCATAAATTTAGTCGTAAATATTGCTTTCGTATAGTTACTTTTGATAGTGGATACCTACCCTTTGCTCTTTAACTGATTTTAATCTCTCTTCCACTTATTTATATAAACTCATACCTTACGCTTTGCACACTCAAGCCAATAAGCTAACACGAAAGTGTTTCATTTTGATTTCCGTTGCAGGTCGTCTCTTGTCTCTATCTGAAGTTCTGGCTTACCTATTCGAAATTACGAGCATGCAAATTAAAGCTGCTACAATAAAAGAGAGTGCATGTAAAATTCGCATAGCCAAAACTCACCCATCGTTCTCAGTTTTCGCTTTTTCTCACAGTCTGTGCAAAAACTTTTTCAATAAGCAAAAATTTTTCAAAGTGGTCGCCAGCAATGACAAAACTTTCAGGCTTCAAATATATTATGACTAGCATTTTGCAATTTAATAAGTAATGGGGTTTACTTTCATAAATGTATATAAGTGTGTGTGTGAATGTGTGTGTGTGTGTATTCCGTGTGAGTGGCAGCTCGTAAACAGTTAAACAACAAGGTGTGTTTATGCTTTTGGCCATCAATCAAATAAAAAGGCGCTGAAATACAATGTGGCTTTAAACAAGTGACAACAACAGCAACTGCAGAGAGCCAAAAGAACGTGAACCTTTTTTATGGACTCGAGCTCATCAAATGGTTTATGGCAAATATGTCAAATGTTAAATGCGTTTCGCTGCCAGTTTATCAATCAGTGCCAGACAATTTTGACTATAAAATTGGCATTGGCAATTGATTTGAAATTAAATATTGCTTGTGATTGCAATCTAAACAATAAACGGAGCCACAACGCTGGGTTCAACAGCAATAACTGTCCGTGCAACTGCAACTGCTGTTGATGCTGCTGCCACATACGCGTACACGTAACTGCAATTTCGTGTTGCCGATATTAAGGCCCCCAGGGGGGCCTTATTAATGAGTGGCCACATGCAAAGAGCTCAAAGCCCAGGCACAAAATACACAGCATCATCGCAGGCATATGTGTGGCTGTGTGGCAAGTAGCAAGTGCCGGCTACCTGTGGCTACCTGTGGCAAGTCGTTTCGAGTTTCCTTTTAACAGCACGTAGCACGGAAGCTGCTTGGATGCTTTAGTTGTAGCTAAAGCAAAGTCTAATGACTGCTATTACATTTATCGCCGGGGCCATTACAATAAAATAACTAAGAATTTAGTAATTATCCAATTTGAAAGTAACAACAAATCAGTGTTCAAACTTGCCACATGCACCAGCCTCCGCTGGCTTAAGCGACTCTTCGACTATAGTACATTGCTGATTGCTTTTGCTTGTTATTGTTTTGGTTGTTTTAAAGCACCCATTTGCAAGTGGGTCACTCTGCCAGCTGTTAATTGCGCCCCCGGGTCGTATACGAAATTCGTGTGCAACATGTCACAAAGAGCAGCCAAATATTGTTGCAAGCTGTACTATTGCATCCTTTTGCGGGCTTTATACAAATGCCGCATTGCGTCACATTGATAAATCGCCTTTTGCTGTTTGTTTTGGAGGCTCGGCGTATCCTGTCAAACGTCACACAATAAAACGTGTCCTTTGTGCGCTGCCCTTATTGCTAAGCCTTGTATCAGTTGAACAATATTTCATTATGATTGCTGGCATTTAAGTGAGTGACTTCCTTTTTCTCGCTACCTCTCGCTTGGGACTTTTGCCTTTGTTATGAGACTCAATTTATTTGATGAAGTTACAAGCTTATGACTTTTAAGCTGTAACTGTTGTTTTTCTTGAACATGAAATGAAAGAACATTTCATTTCATTTGGCTGCGCTACATGTTCCAAAATTTGTTGCATATGTCAACTCTGAGTAACAGGAACTACCAAAATGGTGCTCTTCACAGTGGTCAAGTGTGAAGAGACATGACACACTGTGACAACAGCTAGATGAAATTTTAGGCTGTAAACACCAAAGTTAGTTAGTTAGGATTCTTGGAAGAACTGAACACTGTTTTTAACTCGAACTATTAAGCCTTCATTTTTGGTCACTGCGAACTTGAATGCAAGAAAAATCTGCGTCAAAAGTGCGTTTGGTTTTCTAACACAGGCAGCTAATACCCATAATTGCCAAATTAGCTTTGTATGCTCATGTGAGCTTAATAAACTAAACAATGTTGATCTTTTATCGAAATGTCGAGATCAATTTGTTCTAATAAACGCCACAACGTACAGAGGTTGAAAATCCCCAAAGGGACCGATCTTCCTTTTTTCTTGTGAATAGAAGTAAATTAATATGAGGAGAGTTTAAAATATATGTAACTTTTTAAGCAATGTTTCATTCTATCTTGGTTTGAATTTTACTAAGCTCGGTTACTGGCAACCAGCTTTTTAAATTCTGGAGAACGAATTAATTTCATGCCTTTAAATGGCTTCCAAAGTTGGGATCAAAGCTGCAAAACTATCGATAATATCGTTTATTTTATATTTTGATAAGATCATTTATGCCACGATGCTCACGTTGCTTCTTCAAAAAGATTTTACATTGCTCAAATCGCCAAAAACGCTTTAACACGCTAGTTATTTGGGTAATTAGCAATCTACTTTAAGGATTAGGTCCATAGGGTCTAAGCCGCTTCAAAAGCGAAATCAATGCTGTATTAATCCCAACTTCCAATGCCACCCACATTTCGCCTTGGATTAATATCGACTTCACAGAACTGCTCTTTATATTTTGTTTCTTGCCCATGATTCCGAATAGCATCGGCGTTAGCCCGAATATCAGCATGTTTTTGGAGATTTGAACCAGACTTCGAGGCGAAGTTGCTCTTATTTTTGAGTTTCGAATCGCTTGTAGAAATTAACACTCTATAAAACGCTCATGCTTCCCTTTTGCTCTATGGCGCTGAAGCATGTGAATTTATGACGCAGGCTAATAAAAAAGGCCTTGAAGTGTTCGAGTGGAAAGTAGATTAGATTGGATTTGTGGGGGGTCATCAGAGAAGATAGACGGTTGAATCATACATAGCACTCAGGCAGAAGGAACTTAGAGAAGAGAAAGAACAGTTGAAATAGTAGAAAGAGTACGAAAATAGAGTAGGCTCCATATTAACAAAATCTTTCCGAATCCCGCAGAAAGTTGTGAAAACTGGGTCAGGGCGGAGTATATATCTCGCTCTTGCTGAGTGTATCCGCTGTTGATCGAAACTGAAGGCCACTGTAAGTGGCGAAAACCAGGGCTTTGCTACAAAAAATCAATCGATAATATCGATAGTGTTCCAGCTCTACTCCCAACCCTGAATGACATTTACGGGCATGAAATTAATTCGTTTCTTTTATAAATATATACATATTAGTGTCATAACTGCATTTATGAACTCTGAAAGTATTTTAATATTACCATCAATAGTTTGTTCAATCAATCGTTTCAGCATGAACATCTGGTTGTACTTCTATTTGGGTTACATTCTGTGCCTTCTATCCTCGCAGTCCAATGCTGCATGCTGTCGGAACTATTTGGTTACATTTAGATTAATATATGATAGGGATTACTGTAACATGTTCGATGATGCTTACAACTTTGCGGAAAATAAAGATTGTTACAACTTGGTCTGTAAGGACGGCAGGACACATCCAAAAAATGAATGCTTCGCGGAAAAAGGATGCAATATTTTTGGTTGCCGCTGTAAATGTGTTGAAGGCGATTGTTTATTGGGTTTCCAACAATATTTTGGTCAACACAGGTTCAACGATACACGCTGTATTTAAACCAAACTAATAAAACGATATAAAGTGTTTAGTCTTTTGCTTTCAATAATCGAAATCTCAATTTTATTATTTTTTGTATTTAGCTTGATTTAAGCTAATGTCGGAATAAATGTAAGACTAAGTATATAAAAAAATTCTTATTCAAAAGTAATATAAAATATTTAGTATGTGCATCTTGCGAATCCATTTTCAATTCTTCTAATATAATCATAACATTTTTGTAAGCATATTTTGAAATGCTTCCGATTTACTGGTCTTGAGCATCCGTTACCGGATTGTGTGAAAGTGTTCCCTACGCTAGCTTTATTTGGCACGCCATCTCCACTACCTAATACCAAAGCCAGATCGAGCAACTTTTACAAGATCTTTCCATTGTTACCAATGGCAAATGGTGTATTGTAGTTTAACAGCTAAACAGCAACTTGGTTAAAGTCGAGTCGGATCACCATTACACCAGACAACAAGCCAAATGTATGTTTGGAAACCAAAATGAAATACACACAAGTCTCTTGGTTATTTCATGGTAGAGAAGTAAAGTAAACACATTCTTTAAAATAAGTGAAAATAATTTATTTAAATAGTAATTTAATTACAATTTCATGGTCTTAAAGCGTAAAAAGATCGAAAGTTTGTTAAGTTTTCAAATATTAAAGTTGGGATTATTCACATAGTACAATGTATATTTTACTACACTGCACGCGGGAACGAATGTATCTTCTTTTATGTCTCAATGGGTTGATATGGCCAGTTAAGAAGAAGACATGTAGTGGAAATTTCGAGCAGTTTATAGGCGAAGGCAGGTGAAATCAGCACATTCTTCACTATAACTTTTGATGTATTTATCCGATTTCAATAATTTTTATAACGCAGATGCATATAATTACGACACAACCCTCTAAGCAGTCTCAAGTTGATAGGCTTTTAAGTGCGGCTCTAAACCGCTTAAGTCTGCTGGAGAGCAACAAAAGCAGATATTGGATCACGTGCATCTATTGGTAAAATTTTGTGTCACTAGCTCTTATGGTTTCGCAGATCTATTAGCATATACAGACAGACGGACATGGTCCAATTGGTACCTGAGTCCATAATAAGACTTTTTGCTTATGGAACTTATGGTCTTCCACGAAAATAATTGATAGACAGAAAAATGCTTAGTTTTCGTTTCGCTTTTCCATAGGAGTTCTTTTTTTGAAGTATACTCCAAGTACACGTTTCAAGCACAATATTAAGGTTAATCGATTGTCTTTTGATCGAATCGCTGCCCATTTCCATATCTTGGATAATAAGATACTGATAACTGCCGACTGCTTACCATTGCGCTATGATCAAGGTGTTCATAAATATTTAGAGATCAATGTACAATTTTTTCAGGACGAATATTGCCTAGAAATTATTTTTGTATACCCTGTACACAAAGTGTAAAAGGTTATTATAGATTTGTGCAATGTATCTAACAGGCAGAAGGAGGTGTGGCAGTTCAGTTCGCATTACAGTTCACCTTGATCGGTAATAAGATGTCCGAGTAATACTAGATTTGTTGAATTCGCAACTCTTGAAATTTAAAATTTTTTGAAATAGCCATAATCCGAAAACGGTTCAAGAAAATCCAAAACGGTTTGAGGATTCAAAATCAGCGACCTCAAATTTGTTGCATAGTGTTATTTAAAACAAGTGGTATTCTTGACAAATCGTAAAGTTATATAATTTTTATATCAATAGAATTATTTTCAAGTACGGACCTAGTGGTTTCAAACTCACCAAATTTCTTCAACAGTATAATATTGAGTATATACTGAAAGTACAATTTTATCAAAGCAAGCTTGCAGCATGCACTGTTATGTGCAACATAACTTGTTGACTCATTAAATATTTTGTGGCAAGTAAAATTGCAAGCTTTATATACTAGTTCAGGAAGTCCATAAAGAAGTATGTGTGCTGCTGTGCGGCACGTGCTGCGTTATAAGTAAGTAAATAAGTGTATAGGTTTTGAGTGTTTCTATATGTGTGATAACATTCGGACCTTAAACTCATTTTGGCAACATTTTGGCTTTGAAGCGTCAAAAAAACCATAAAACCTTCATATTCTTATTTTCTTGCGGTCATAAAATATTTTTTGGACACTAGCCAATTTAGAAATTATAAGAATAAAGTTGGCGCCAGCTGACCGCCGACGTTTATATACACTTTAGGTTGCACTAAAGAAACCACAAACATTAATGTAGAATTCGTAAGACTAGATAAGAAATGAAGAATTACTCAATCAATGAATGCTTCTGTTAAACTGCGTCTGTTAAAGAAGGTCCAAGAAAGGAAGAACCAGCTAGTTCGCGAATTAGCTACCTTTAGTATTACAAAGTTACAATAGTAAAAACGGCCTTAAATTACAGAATACTGCCCATTATGCATAGTCAAGAACAAGAATTTATTTTTTTAACTCAAAATTAACTAATATAAGAAATTAGCAAACTGATCTTCTTCTTATAAAGATTTTTTTTTTGCCGGCTCAAGATCTTATGTAACTAAATTGTAACAGGGAGTTTAAAATATCACTAGGGGGCTCCAGCCCCTGCACGCTACGCTCGCACACTCCCGTATGCTCTTCTCGAGATAAATCATATTCTTCTTCCCTTTACTCTTCTTCTTCATGAACGAAAAGCAAATAGATTCAACGTCAGCGATTCTATGAAACTGGAATGAGCGGCAATTCGTTTTAATTCGGACATTGTTTACAGCTACTACCGATCAGTAACGAGTAGAGAAATTCGCTTGTCCGAAAACCAAGAGAAAGACGGCCGCGAGAATTGCAGAAAAGAGGAAGGCAAGAGGAAGTCGAACTGGTAGACAATAAAGAACAGGAAGAGGAAAGTAAAGTAAAGGAAAAGAGAAAATGAAAAGGAAGACAAAGTGAGCAGTAGGATGAGGGGAAATTACCTTCCTACATTTTAAAGGAATGTGGGGTGGAGTCCTCTGGTTAACATCTACATATAAGTACGGTAAGCAAAACTTCAGTGCGATATCGATTGCTTCTCAATAACGTAACTTTTTAGGTGAAACCTATACCAAGAACAGGAAGGGGAAGGTAAAGGTGAAAATAAAGGTAGTGAACTTGGAAAATGAAGTGAAAGTACAAGTCGAAATAGCAGAAGAAGTTTAAAAAGAGCAGTAGGATGAGGGGAAATGACCTTGTGGGATGGGCCTTGTGGTGGTGGTTAACATCTACATATAAATGCGGTAAGAAAAAATTCAGTGTGGTACCGATTGCTTCTCAATAACGCAACTGTTTTAGGTGAAACATATACCATTTGAAAGATAAAATGATTCCAGTTTCAGTCAGGAAAGTCGTCGAATATCGACTACAGAACGAACACTACTTGCATAATAAAGTGCACCGTTTTCGTGGGTTTCCTGCTTCCAACAGTTAAAGTCAATGTGCAAGGTTTCATTGAAATACCTTTCAAATTGGCAAATAACAAATGGAGAGACAAACATCAAAACAAACTAAAAATGCCCTTTGCAAGAGTATAAAATAAAAACAAAATATTCTTTATATATTGTGTCCGCCTTGCTGTAAGTATTGTCATAAACATTGAAGCTCTTTTAAATGCGATAAAACATTTAAGCGCATCAAATGATTTATTGGGCCACCCTTTCCCAACAAACTTGCGGCCTTGACGATAAAGAGTAACTGGCTGAACGCGCTCACTCACATATAAATTTTAGAGCATATCAAGATAGACATAACTGTTATGCTGTGCCAGAGACATGTTTGTTGACAATGTCATATGAAAAGTTTAGTCTTTTTTCCACAAAACCATTTCCGGCTTGGATGACAATCAATTCACGCTGCAACTAAACAAGTCATTGCCAGGCCAGACTTGGATCATCATGGCCAGTCAAAACAACTCAATCAAATGCTAGGCCAAGTCAAAATGTCATTCATTAAATTGAACAACAGCAACAACAACAACTGTAGAGCAACCGAAAATAGCTGCTAGGCATAAAATTGCCAACAACTGGGCAAAAATAACAACAACAATAACAGCAAACAGCACGACAAACTGTAACAAGGAACTGTTCTGCAACTAGTTAAGTTGCTCTGGTTGTAGGCAGTGGCTTTGTTAGTGGGGGCATGTATAGAGGGAATGTATCACCCCTTTGGAAATATCTCAAAAGAATTAAAATTTTTTGCTCATAAAACGAATTTTATTGAAATTCTTAACAAATTAGTCTGAATGTTGACTGACGATATTATATTGTACATGGACCTCTGTTATATAAGATAAGATAGTAAGAGTACAAGCAAAGTTTTCTGTAATTTATGAAACATTGAGACCAAACACAAAATAACAGTGGACAGATGGGAGTTTTGTGCACATCCTCAAATTCAATGTACAGAATATAACATTCACGTGACTATCTACAATTTAGTTCCGAACTTCTATATGATTGATCGTACAGGAAAACCACATATGTATCTATAATATCCTTTGACACTAAACCTAAGCACAGGGCATACAAATTTTCTAAAATGGGCCACCAGCTACTTTTGGAGAGTTTAGAGTATGGAAGATACATTTGATTCGTAAAGGCAATTGACAAAATAAATTATTGTTTTGAGCTCAGCATTATCTTTAACATTTTTAGGATGATTTGTATTAAAATTTCTGAATGGTTCTAATAATAGTCAGAGTTCGCAAATAACCGTCAAAATGTTCAGCGTGGCTGCAAAAAACCGGTTATTGCAGGACACATTGAATAGAGAGACGATAAAAACCAATGCAGCCCGCTTTGCTGCTTAATAGGTCAATGCTGAACCAAAATCATTCGCTCTCTGTTCAAATAGTTGCGAGCATAAGGCACGAGAAATACATACATATAGTATGAATGTCTCGTGCCTCGCCTCATGCTCACAACTATTTCTCTACGCCACACAACAACAACAAAGAAACGACCTTTTCGCCTTCCCGTTTGTTCTTTTCGGTCTTTTACGAACACATACTTTGTGTAACCGTGACCAAATGGTTTCTGTTAAGCTATTTCTACAAGGACGGTCAAAAAAGTACCTATATCTTCCATAGATTCTGTTTAACCGTCGCAAAGTGCAAAACAGGCAGATATAGTCTAATTTTTTTTTTAAGTTTTAATACATTTTTCGGATTTCTATATTTCGAACTTCCTTTAAAGAATGTCCTCAAAAGAATTTGGTGAAGGTATCAAAGAAAGATAGCCGGCAGTTACAAATAGCTTTTACGGGAGAACGCTTGCGAGTGATTTGCATTTCGGCTAATTGCTAATTGCCTTGTTACAAAGAACGAAACTAAAAGAAACATATACATATATATAGTGATAATTTCCCAAGTTCTTAGAATACCTGACTGCTTAACAACAAGCATAGTATAATAATAACAAGGTAAGATTGATCGTAACTTGCTCTATTTATGCGTGGCGTATATTCAGTCTTTTCAATCATCCATCTTCATTCAATCTGTAGCATTTGGCAATCAAGTCGACAGATCAATCTTACCTTGTTTGTATAATACTATGGAAATATGGCTCAACTACGTTTTCTGTACTGCTACTTCATTTGTGCTCCCATTTTATACTCAAAGCGATGTTTCTTTTAAACTCAAATCAAGCAAATTCGAGACTAAAGCGAGTCTGAAACAGAATACCAAGAATAGCAGGCAGATTGAATCAATCCTTTTGTACTAGATTTAGGAAAATCTTGGGATCGGCTTAACTTGTTATTTGGTTGTTGTATCGCAAAATTGATAGAGTTTAGAACTGCCTTAACAATGCTACGTCATATGCCTACCATCGCAAAAAACCATCTACGCCACTGACACTAGTTACAGCTGCTTGTTTAGCAACTTTCTAAATGAGTGCTCTATAAATCACGACTAACAACAACTAAAACAACGACAACAACAACTACAACGACAATGTTGTGCAATTTTTCCTGCGCTTCTAAACTGGTGCATCATCTGTGGAGGCTACTGTGCTCTAGAGTTAGAACTGCCCAACAGCATTCTCTGCTCTGCTGTTGTGAAAGAGAGAGAGTTCGGGAGTGAAAGAGAGCTCAGCAAGGCAAGGTTTACGGAACAAGAAAAAAAATTAATTTAGTTATACAGCTGGACACTTGTAGAGGCGAAAGATAAATGGCCAGCATTTAGAAAGTACAACATGGCCCACAGATTTGTGCCAGTCATGACAACAACAACAACAACAACAAAAAAAAAGGAAAAAGAAAAACTTGACCCCATGCCTGAACAATTTTTACTTGAGAAAAATCAATGAAGCGCTATGGATTTTCGATTTTGGCTAAGAGGCGGAGGCTAGAGTACCAAAAACAACCCACGTGCCTCCAGAATCGCACAGTCATAGCGTGCAGTCTTGCGTCTTGTAGACAATAACAACTTAAATTTTTATTCATGGTCAATAATGCGGAAGTTGCAGTCGAAAACAAAGAAAATGCGCTACAAAAATTTGCATTTTCTTGGCCATGTTTGTTGTTTTCTATTGATTCTTTGGCTATTTCAGTTGATGTTGATTCTACTTGGTCATGATGCTGGCCAACATGGCTTACTGGCTTTAAAGCAGCCGATTCCCGACTATAAAAAACAGTTTTTCGATTATGGCCACAAACGCTGGGCATTTAAGTGTTTTATTATTCAAATTGCTAAACTTAAACTGCAAAAGTTGGCAAACTTTTTTGCCATTTCTCGTTGTCTCTTTAACATTTTGTCATTTCCGTTTACTGCCAAACTGACTATTTGTCATTAAAGCCAGTAAATGCATCAGTATCTCTTGTCACTTCATGAACCTGAGCTGCCAAAAAAAAGGGTATATTTCATACATAAGTATGTATACAGCAATACCCTGCTGTCTGTCATTGGTAAATGGATCGCAAATGAAATTTAATTTAATGCCTTCCCTACGAAATACTTTGCAGACTGGCACAAATATGCATATGTATGTATACTACACACACACTACATATATGATTAAAAAATTACTTTTATATTAATAATAAATAATATGCGTGTGTTTGTTAAAAATCGTTGAGTGTGTCCAGCCAAGAAGCGTTCATATTAATTGATATGAAATTTTCTTTTAATTGTTTTTCTGCCGGCCATTTTGGTCAATTGCAATTTATGAATGCAAATAAATCAGCAGGAATTTAAAGAAAACTCATCATTTGTGTTGTAGACAGTTGGGGCGATGCCGTACAGTGGAATACACTATAAAAATTTTCCTCAAAAAAAGAGTACATATCTTTGCAAAGCTATTTGTGCCAATACATTAAGGAATATGGCCGTAATCGAAGAAAATCTGTTTGTGTTACGACAAACGACCAACATTCAGACCAAATACCAACATAATTTGACCTTCATTGCGTTTCAACTAACTAATCCTGGATAGTTTTGCAGCTGTAGGGCAATCCTCCAGGCGCCTTTGTCTCGCGCAATCCTTTTTCAATCCGTGATACCAAACTTAATCTACAGACGGATATTGCTCATCTTGTGATTAAATTTGTAAGCTTTTTGTACACCCTCGCACAAAGCTATCGATACATTATTGATGTCATTCCATTCAATAATTTCAGGAAAAAGATTTGATACTATCGAGAATACTATCGGCATTGTTCCTTTCTAACGTTAGTTACTTAATATGTGTTTAAATTATCGATAGTTTTGCAACTCTTTAGCATGGTGGAATAAGGATAAGGTAGGATAACTCTGAGTAATTGCCTCCTTATAGTTGCCGCACGCTGAATAGATTGCTTTTGACATGTAAGAAGAAAAGTTTTCGCAACTTATTCGATGTTCTCGAGATCTAAGTATTTATACGCACAGATAGGCGAACATGGCTAATCGATACACGAGTTCCGTCAACTTCGGGTTGTGCTCATTCTAACAAGCCGGACAAAAACCAAGAGGCGAAGCGTACTAAGTGAGAGCAGCGGCGTGCATGTTTTTGGATACTTCTTAAAATCCATGTACATTTATGTAGGTATAACATTTTTAGCTTTTCAGGACTTTCCAAATAAAACACAAACTGCTAAGTGCATTGCTTAGCTAGATGTGGTCAGCTGCCAAGATTTTATAGTCAGTCACTTTTTATAAAATTATTCTCTTAGTAAACAACTACGAGAATGGTTTGCGACTCTATCTCTCTCTCGCTCTGTAAGACTCTCAAAAAAACGTACACACCGACGCCCAGTAGAGCCATTTGACATCTTATCGACAAAAATGATATATTTCGATAAAGTTAAGATATTTTCAAAATTAAAAATGGGATGCAACAGAGAGTTCTTTAAGCTTTAAATTACACTGCGATAAACGTGCTGTTAATAGTGTGTCTTCAAGTGCGATGTTATATTCTCCAAACCTTTTATCCTTGCACCTCTAAATTATGCTTATTGCTTAATGAATCGTTTAAATTTTGAAAATCTGCTAATAATATGTTTCTTTTTTTATCCACGATATGAAGAAACTTTCGACGAGAACGATTTATTGAACAATTTGCTCAATTTGGAATATGGAATTTCTTCACAACATGCAAGGATAAGTTCGTATCGAACTTTACGATCGTTTCTTTAAGCCATTAACATATTTATCGTAGTGTCATTTGAAGCTTTATTAATTTTCTGTTACACGCACTTTAAAATTATCTTTACTCTTGTAAAAGGCATAATTTTTGCGATAAAAAGTCATATCTTTAAATCAGCTTAACTTAAATCTCTATCACTTTATCGGTAAACATCTTTCATTTCTTATAAAAATAATTTCAATTAGTATCTGGAACCTTTTTTACACTGACAATTGTTGTTGCAGCGTGCACACATTCACCCAAATTCCTGAGCCTTCTTCCAATGTTCTCAATCGCCCCTTTAGCAGTGAGCAAATGAACAACTAATTTTGCCTAACATGAGCCTGTTTGATAGACATCTCTGACCATGGGAAGGGACATAGCCAATGGCTTAAAGATTCAATTTCCAATTGGACCCAGTGTCGGGTACCGCGTCGGAAACTAGAGTGTCAACCTGCCACAAACTACCCTACCAAAGGTGTTTATTTCTTGGACTGCTTCAAAATCTTAATCGTGTTTTAAAAGTGAGTGTAATGTATAGATCAAAACAAACCAATGACTTGTGAGCAAAAGTAAATGTACCCTCTGTATAACTTTAAAAAAATTTTCAATTGATAATGAAAAGATTCCTCAGCGTTCATTAACATTTCCCTGCTCTTTTACTCTTAACTGCCGCTGCGAATTATTTTTCAATATTTCAATTTACTCTTGGCTACTGTAATTTATAGCAAATTGCTTGCAGAATATCTTGCGAAATTGCAATTTGCAAATTTTTTCAAGCGAAATTTTAACCAGAAATATATTTCAAGCTGAATACAGATGCAGGTACAGTTACACCTACACACACACACACACACAGACACACACACACAGATACGTAGTTACAAATTGGATCGAAACTAAGTAACGTCTATTTGTATGTTTATTTAGCGGGCATTGTGTTACATTTACAGGGCGGGTCTTTGTTGTTACTGCTTTTGTTGTTTAGTGTTGTTGTTGCTGTTTCGTTGTTGTCATTCAATTGTTCGCGCTTGCCACACACTAACCAAAACAGCAACAACGACAACAACAACACTAAGCAACAAACAACATTAAGCAGTGGCAAATTGTAATTTAATACCTGAAAAATTTGCAACACAAAGCGCTTAAATGAGGTGTTGCAAGTTTATGTTGTATGTCGGTTTGCATGTGTGCATGTCTGTTTTTGTTGTTTGTTGTTTTAGCTCTGACTGGATGACTGGATAACTGTCTGTCTGGCTGACCGCCGGCATGGACGTTATTATGCATTGGCCAAGCAGCAGACGTCTCTGGTTTCAGGCGGAAATAATTTGCAATTTGATAGAATTCCATTTCGTTTTCATTACACAGCACGAATTAAAAACCTCCATCAAGCAACTATCAGGTCACAAAAGCTGTGTTATAAGATTATAACAGCTTTTGTTGCATTTAATTAAGTCGAATTGCACTGACACATAATAACATATATGTATGTACATATGTACCCTTTAATTACATAAAAACAAATTGCAATAAAAGTCAAAATTGAAATATGCAAGTGACATATATTTGAAACTTATGCAACTTGTTTTGCGACAAGAGAATGTAATACAAGTAAGCCCATAGGATGTAATTTGTCAGCTTAATTATTAACTGGGCTGCCAAGTGCAACACACACAGACACAGGCCTCACATACACAGGCTCACAAATGTTGTGCCACTTGCCTGCAAATAGTAACTGTCACACATACATACATAAATGTCTGCACATTTCTTACTAATTTAATCAAACACGCTGCGTATGAGTAATATTGCTGCCTCCTGCAGTTGGCAACAACAGTAACAAGTACCTAAACAACAAAGACAACAACAGCAAGCAACGAACTGCCAGTGCAACTACTATATAAATATTTGCAACACATTTTGCAATTGCTCAAAGTGGCAAAGTGACATTTGACTACATTGAAACCTCAATTCATAAACGCACAAGTTGCGATCCATTGAGACAGGACCCAACGGTACGACATCCGAAACAACCCGGCCAGCTACACTCACATACATATAGCTGTAGCAGACCAAAGTTGGAAGTATATTAGACAGCACACGAGCACATACTATATATACTACTGTTTGTACGATGGATGGACTTCACGAGTTGACTTTATACATGCCTCAAGATTGGAGAAAAAAAACACGAAGTTTCTTTCTGTATGCAGAGAATATAACACCATCTTACAACAAGCCAGACCAAGTCCAAGCTGTCAGATTTCATCTCCTGCGATCAGTAAACAACGGACCTAAACCAGAATCCGGTTGGATTAAAACCACGATGCTCCAATGAGCCACTTAGGTGTAAACATAACATCAGCCGAAGCTGTTCCCTCTTCAGTACAGATATAAGTGCATGTTGTCTGGTATTTACTCTGCTTTGGTTAGGGCCGAAGTGTATCAAACACATCTTCTGCTTTATGGGCAGCAAAAGCGCTTGAAACGCAACTCCATGCCGAACACAAAGTTCTATCCAGCCACCAAGATACCCCCCACAAGGTGCCTCCGACCTTAATAAACAGCGTTGGAAAAACTGTTTAGCCCGGGTTACCGAAACTAAGGTCTTGTTTGGCTCTCCTCTTTTAGCGGCTCGGATTTTGGAAAACCCGCACGTTTTGGCAAAATGCTCGGGACTAGTTACCAATGCACTTCGTGTGCAAACACGAGTTTGGCAAATGATACAAACAGCATAGTTAACTCTCGGATCGCCATCACTCCAGAAACATACTATGCACCATTCTGCAGCTGCACTCCAAGTCTATCCAAAGATCGCATATCTCAAACTCAGCACCGTCAAGGCATGCAGGCTAGTTGCTAAGCATTCAGTGATCCACATCTTCTGGGATCAGGTGTCTTTAAGTTATTTTACATTACACGGTATCTCTATTAGTCAAGTTGCAGTCCTACGGCCTAACAAACTTTCTAACCAAAACTAATGGCAGTACTAGACGTTACTGGTCAATGAATTTCAGCTAAGATCAGGGATCAGTGTCTTGCAGCAAATCAGACGAATACGCAGGTTGCGGAATGATATTTGTTGGATTTTTGATGAAATGATTGGTAAAAACAGTGCATTGTGTTATGGTGCATTATCATGATGCAAAAACCAATAGTTGTTTTCCCATAAATCCGGCCTATTTCGCTTATAGCGTCACGCAAACGACACACAACCTAAATAACAGTTTGCTCTAGCAGATAAACGAAGAAAACTGTCAGGCACGATATTTGGTTGATTGATCGGCTGTTTCTGGGTCGTATGCATTAATCCAAGTCTCATCTTCAGACATAATGAGAAAGTAATAGTCAGAAAGAATTTTTTCACAAATTCTCTTTTTCAAAAAAAATTGAGTGGTTTTAGGTCAAATCGAAATTTGATTTCTTCTCAAGGCCAATATGTTCCACGAAATCGCTTGCAACGATCCAAATGTTATACCCAAACTATCAGCGACAACTCTAATAGTCCATCGACGATTTTCAAGCATTTCTTTGACTCGCTTGACGTGATGTTCATCAGTCCATGTTTTTGACCGATTTGACACGACATTCTTCTCAACACTCTCATGGCCAGAGTTGAACTTTTTTTACCACTTGTAAACATCCTTTGAAGACAGAGTCTGATCCCCAGCGTTTCCACAGCCGACATACTGAATAATACTGAATATTTAGACGTGAAATTCGGCACAGATATCACTAACAATGATCGATTCGAAAATCCAGAAAAGTTTAAAATAAAAATTCAATTCATTTTGATCACAGTAGTAGCTTCATCTCCCTGTTACGTTACTGGGATTGATAGTAGATACAAGACTGGCTTGGAAATCCCAAGCCAGGGCGGTGTTACAAGCTGCATGAGTGAGAAGGAACTGGAGAGGGCCTTCAAACCGTTATATCACTGCCTCATCCCTAGCTGGTAAAGACATGTCTATCTGGGCAAACCCTGCTTTGATTATATATCGATTTACCCACTTCTGTATATAAGAACTCGACGGCTGAGTTACATTCGAAACATCTTAGTTTAAGTAATATCTATAATATAGGTGAGTATAAAATAGTAAGCGAAATATAGATATCAATAGCCAACAAACGAAACGATAGTCATTGACATTATCATAACTTTTATATCGTGAGTTACGCATGGGCATAAACATATCCAGCGAAACCAAGAAAGTTCAGTTACGAATCAGTCTGCAATATGAAAAGCTTGTTACTGTATGTGTGAGTATATATGTGTGCATAAGTGTAAAATATTTGCACTGCAGGCATAAATGTAATTTCATGGTGTGTCATTTTCAACCCAGTTGCTCCCAAAGGACAAGTGCTCCAACTTTGCTCGTATCCAACATGCAACGGATATTTGTTATACTAGCAAAAAAGCATTTAGACTTGCTCTAGATGTTGCTCCCTCCACACACACATAACTAGAAACGTGCAACATTTTTGTTAGAATGAGAACTCACAAGTCAGTTAGATCAAAATGATGTTGATGACGATAATATTCTTTATATGATGTTATTTGAATGCTGTTTCGTATTTTCTAGTGCAGACATTTTCTTCACATATATTGAAAAGAAAAATTTGCCACTTTCCAATATAAGTCATTCGCATGGTAAGCGTATTAGTGTGACATGTAGCTGAAATTATTACTTAATTCCTGTATATAATTCAGAGAAAACTCCACTAAATTTGTGTATTTCCAGCTTACCATAGCTCAACGCTGTAATCCTAACTCAGCAACCCGGCTAAGTCCAATAGCAACCCTGTTCGAAAACCTTGGACACAGCTTAACACACAACTTCCAGGCCATGAGTTATATGTTCCGTACTCCAAGTGTAAGTATAATCAACTTTATGCCACGCTGTTTGGGCAATAAAATTTTCATTCAAGAAATTAATAGCACACTGGGGCGCCACGTACTTACGGGGTTTGTGTTCCGGGGTGCTAAATCTTTTCATCCACCGCCACTTTACAAACGGACTGCAAATACTCGCGTATATTTATTTCATTTTAGCAATTGTAATTGTCATTGTTTATTTTGGCGTCTGGCAAATGTCTTTTAATTGCTCGACCAGACGCCCTGGATGGATGGGTTCTTTGGAGCGTGGGTGTGCGATTGTGTGGGGTGGCCTGGCACTGGGATCCCGTGACAGACCCACGAGGTATAATGACTTAGTCAAGCCAGTTAAAAATAGCTGTGTAGCTCAATGCATAAACATTGTGACGCTTGAGTAAATGCTTAAATAAATAAAACACAAACATAATGTCAGACCATAAAAATTTATGAGCTTCAATTGAAATTGAAATACTTATTGCAAATTCAATGGCACAGAAAATAAACCGAAATACTAATTGGGGTTTTTCACAACTGCAAAACATTCGTTGATGATGAGCCAATTTACAGAAATGCGATAAAAAAAAAAAACCTTAAAAACTTACTTTGTGTAGTGGTTTTTGCTTTCATTGCGACTGCGGCAGATAGATAACTTAAACTGGGTCAGCGCTACAAAAGTATCTCGATTTCATGTGAATGAGAGTGCAACTGTTGCAAAGCGTGTTCTAAGCTTATCACAAAATGACAATCTTACCAGAGGCAAAGAGCAATGCAAATGCAAACTATAGTATGAGTTACTTTTCAACAACTTTACATATTTGCACTAAAGATGTCTATCGCTTGCATTTGAAGGTAAGTTTTCAAATAGACAGAACTGCACTGCTTTTGGTCTCACTCACTTTTGATTCGACCCGAGGACATATGCCATATAAGCTATATAGGTCACTTTTGCTTGTAGTATCTCATGAATATGTTGCTTAAAGTTCGACTAAAGTCATAGCAATATCCGGCACTCGGCACCAAAAGCAATTAATTTTCGCATACAAATCGTAATAAAAGTGGCCACCAGCTGTGCGTGTGTGTGTGTGTGAGTGTGTGTGAGTGTGTGTGTGTGAGTGTGTGTGTGTGTGTGTGTTCGCTTTGCATAGCTCGTGGCTCCTTTATGGCAAAAATCTAACACACGCTGCGTTCATTACGTTTGAATTACAACTTCACTTTCAATTCCACTTTGATTTCCATTGATTTCATTTCACCAACACAATCACAATCAGAAACAGTCGTACAAAGTAAGTATCTTGCTGCTTTGTTGGAAACATAAAATTTATGATTTTTACATAAAGCATTTCAGTACATATTGCAGTTACCACAGCAACCTTTGAGAGTCAATGAAATTCCAAATACGATGAATAAATAGGTAAATGAAGCATTTCTAGCAAAGGTTTGCTCTTTGATATATTGGAGTAAAAGATACACTGCACCACTAACTAAAAATGTTGATACATTGGCAAGCACCTCATACTACCTTAAGACTGCTTACTATCTTATATTGAGTGTTTTTTAAAATATCTAGTATCCCTGAATACTTTACTAAGGTTGTGGAGGAAAAACTTCTTCTCTGGCTTACTTCGACGAATAATTATAGACATGACGAAGTTAGGGTGCAATCAAGTGGCTCAAGAACCACAAAGCTGCTGGCGCAGATGACCTGCTTCTTGAGTTATTCAAGACTAGTTGCAATGAGTTGGTAAAGTGCATGCAACAGTTCTTTTGCAGAAAATGGTTAGATGAGATGTCCTCTGCCCTGTTCCCAAAAAGGGTTACCCAACGGTGTGTGCTAGCTACCGTGGTATCAGTCTTCTTTCTATTGCATAATAGGGCCCTATCGAGCGTATTGTTGAAAAGACTATAGTCATTTGCGAAAGAACTGATCGGACCTTCTCAGTGTGGTTTTAGGGTTGGTAAGTCCACCATAGACATGATATTTACACTACGCCAAATCCTGGAAAAGACACACGAATATCAAAACGACACCCTTCATCTCTTTTTCGATTATAAAACACTATGCAGATTGAGGTTGAGCAACACACGCAGCTCATTCAAGGTTGGAAAGAGCTTTTCCGAGACTTTTGATACCAAGCGAGGCTTCAGACAAGGCGATGCCATCTTCAACTTTGTGCTGGAGAGTGAGAATAGGAACGCAACTATGTTCTTTTATGAGTCTCAAGTCGCTTGCATACGTAGATGATATCGATATCATTGGTCGTATAAAGCGAGCAGTTACTGGAGCCTCTGCGGCTATTGAGCGAGAATCTGCCAGGGTGGGTCTGGTTGTAAATGAGAGCAAGACAAAGTATATCTTTTCTGTCAAGGATTTCGTCTATCTTGGCACCACCGTCACTACGAAAAACGTTGTCAACATGGAGATCAAGCGAAATCGGAGAATCACTCTTGCCAATAGATGTTACTTTGGCCTAAGTAAGCAAATGAGTAGTAAACACCACTGCCGCCAGAAGAAACTAACACTACATGACTTCGACATTCGAGGGAACGACGAACTCTGTGATCTCTCAAGCGAATTAAGATCCAGCGGCTCCGCTGGCTTTGTCATATTGTGCGAATGGATAACGAGAAAATACTTCAAAGAGATGAAAGGCAGGTGAGGAAGGGAGGCGACGAAAGGGCAGATCATGCCTCCGCTTCGCCAATTGTGTATTGAAATTGTCAATATACTTTTACGTTACGTAAGCTGTCGCTGTCCGTGATAAGATTTTAAAAAAGAAATGTTTAAACGACATTTGAAATAGCTCGGTCTACTTAAGTTCTGCTAATTTTCTTGCACGTTGATTTTTCAGTCTTTCAAGTAAAATCCGTGCAAACAAACAACAGCAATTCACTCTTTTAGTGCCTCCTACGAAACCACACCCTCTTCCATTTAACGGTGTGCTTTTAGTTGGACCATCGATCATTTATAGGCTTTTTATAGAAAAACTATCATAAACACAAATTAATAACAGATATGTGTGTATAGAACGAAACTGTAAAAATATAACCAAACTGCGCATTACTTAACTTTCATCAAGCCAAATAAGCTTTACCGCAATAACAACAATAATAGCCAAATTCCTACCAAAAACATATTACAAGTTCTGCATACTCCGAGTCCATACTGCCCAAGGTTAACTAGATCCGCCCTCGCCTAGCTTCGTTCTGGCTATTCCTCACGGCTTAACAGCCAGAGTAAACCCTGAGATGCTGGGCGGCTGTCCTCGCTGCAATAACAGGCCCACCGACCCCCACTCTCCTCTTTGAATGTCCTTTGAATCCTACTGCCTTCAAACCATCAACACCGGACGACATCAACATGATAAAAGTTGCTATCGACACTTCTTCTTCTTCTTCTTAACTGGCCATAACAACCCGTTATCGGGTTACGGCCTGATGTAAATACATTCTTTCTATGGAATTGTGGTTTTACGTGGTGGGTACCAAACTGGTTTCAAAAGAACCCAGTGTCATTGTTAGTCACCTCATACGACAAGCTTTGACCTGCTGAGGTGGTATTCTCTAGCCCGCTCACCACACGGGGGACTCTCTAATAAATTACTAGTCTTCGTTCTTTCTTTTCACCTTTTTATTCCGATTTTATGAATATTCCTAAAAAGTTAGTTATGTAACACAACAAAACGTACAACGTGACTCTAGCCGCTACAACAACAACAACAAACTAAGCAAGACCCACAAAAACAACACGTTCAGCGAAAATTAACTTTTATCTGTGATCGGAATCAGGAATATTTGTGTTTGTAGAACAAGTAACAGAAGAAAAAACTCAACTTTCGTCTCTTTTTTATTTCAATTACATCTTTCGCTATCTTTGTTGCCGACTCACTTCATCTGCTGCACATAAGCACCACACAAAAATTGGACGTATGTTTCGCTATTCCTCATCCTAACTCAAAAAACTATAAGATGAAACATTCCCATTTACGGTCCACTCCGCCATCTTCTCGCTTCGCTAGCAACTCTCTTGCGCCTCACTAGGTTGATCATATATATATTTCATATATCTTCGTCTTCCTGATCCTGATAGGCATTCCATGTCTCTGTGAATATTTTTGGAGGGGAAAACCACTAAAGTAAAACGTTTTGCAACAAAAAAGAGTCTATGTTTGTCTCCAAGGTCCTATCTATCTCTACGCCAAAGTGCACAGGGAACAGAAAAACAGATACACAGGGTTACTTTCGAATTCATAATACTAGATAGTGTAAGTGTAATAACTTAAACTAAGTTGATCTTTTGTTGATTGTGAAAAGAGACGCATATTCTTAAGTCACCATTAATCATATATAGGGTATTCCAATGTCGGTTCCAATAATGTTGTATATGCATATGATGTTTTTTCCCGATATAACCAATCAACAGTTCGTTAGATAAAGTGTAGTTTTACTCATTTAAATTTTTCATATTTTGCTGCTTGGGTTGGCAAAACAAAAACTATTTACGAAATCAGTTTCTTAATTAAAATTTATTTGCTAATAGTCATCAAGTGGGGTAGAGTAGCGGCAGCTCGGAGCTGCAGCCTGTGGAGCACTTTCTCCTATTTAATATCCTATTCTATTGCACAAAGGGAATTTTACCCAAGAACTTCATTTGGCATCTCCTTTTTTTTTTTTTTTTTTTTGGTACTTTCTCAAATGCATTCCATATTTTCTGCTTTCTTGTAACTGCTAAGTCTCTTATCTGCAGTTGCAGTCAAATTTCGCTGTAAGGTATTTTGTAATTCGAAATGAGGGCGGTAAAATGGGTTGCATGGAATCATAAGAAAGTCAGCTCCTTCAGCAGTTGCGTTGAAGACCTTAATACGTACAACATGGCCAAGCCAGCGGTGCCGCTGGATATTAATGCGTTCATCGCTCCAACAAATGCGCATAAGGGTCCAAAAATCTTACGAAGCACTTTCTCCTCAAACGCTCCAAGTGATTACATGCCTTTAGTATAATCCCCACGGTTACCAGCGGCACGGAAATGCTAAGATTCCGAATTCTTTCTTATTGAGCATAAAAATCTGTGGGGTCCTTTTTCTGGGGAAGAAATTTAAATCAATTGTTCAAAGTTCCATGATCGGAGCATTGATGTGTGGGTGCGCATTAACGTGTATTCCTGCTTTCGAAGCTTACTCTTGTGACACTTGTCAAAACTTGATTTGTGACTATTATCATCAGTAAAGATCAACTCATGCTGCAATCCGATGCCATGTACTTGTTCTCGTTTAAATGAATTTCTTTACACTTACAAGCTATTTTTTTTTTTTTGAGACTTCATAGGTAGAAATTAACATATGAGCGTTTTTTTTATATATTTTTGAGCCCGAGTAACACAAGGCTGTGCCACCACCGACCGATTCTGCCCACTCTTCTAAAACTGAAGCTGGCAGAAGAATACAACTACTGAAAGAGCCGTGAATTAAAGCTCTGTTCAAGCTCATTCCGCATGCGGCCCGGGCTTATGAGCATGATCTCTGTTCAAAATGGGCGTGATGAGAGGCTTACACAAAGACCCGTTGAGAGCTGCTCATTTTGTGAGGAGCTCATTTGAAGATCATATGAGACATTTTACGAACATAATCAGGAGTGTGCCTGAAATCTCTTTCAACAAAATTTCAACCGATATTCGATTTTCAGCCAAAAAGCAGATCATGGGAAATGGAACAAGAAGGCATCTGGCCGAAGCATTTTTAAAGAGAATTTAAATAAAATTTTCGGTAAGACCGTCAGAGATTTCCAGCATACCCCTGAATGTAAACTTCTTCTTCTAGACTGACCATTACAATCCGTTACCGGTCTACGGCCTACTGTTGCACACTTCTCCAGGCATCACATACCATCTTCAATTGGGATGGGGGTTTTACCCTAGGCACAACCCTGTTAAAGCCCTCGGCACACTTCGCTACGCATATTAGCTCACTGCGCTAACACCTAGAGGTTACATTAATTAATTAGAGCCGCTAACCAGGTGGCACCCCATGGAGGTTGTGAGTCAACTTGGTATTTACCAATTTAGCGCAAAGAGTCCTGTGTCACACGGCATAAGTCATTCCTACGACTTTCTTACTGCTAAGCGGTGCCCACACTATGTCACGAACGGTTGATTGGAGAAAAAATTGTAGACAAAATTTGTAAAGCATTTTACGCTCTATAACTCTATTAAGGACGAAAATTGATTTAAAATAATTAGTATATTCTATCTCAAGAACGGTTTATTGTAGAAGATATTGTTGTGAACCAAACTTGAAGCGAATTTGACTCTTTTGAAGACAAAAAATGATTTGAAAGCACCGGTAACATTATCAATGAAAAACTCTTTTCGTGACTTTTGACCTGGAGTTCCAAACTATTCTAGCTCGAGAATGGTTGATTGTAGAAACTATCGCGGCAGACCAAATCTGTGTAGAATTTTTCGCTGATGACAAAAATGTATTAAAAGCACTGGAAACACTGTATTTACAAGAAACCGATTTTCGTGACCTCTGAATTTGGATGTCTTGAGATACAGACATGGGATTTCTTATGGCTTTTAAAGAGCAAAGCAAACATTCATACCAAGTTTGAGCAAATTATCTTTCAATTCCAGGGATTAAAGCTTAGGTCTACCTGCGGTCCTTCTAGACCGAAATACATGACATTGGCTTTAAAGAGCCACAAAAACTAGTTATTTTAATAAACAACACACACACTCAAATTATAAATTTCATAAGTAATATTTAGTTTACATAATAATACATAGATATTGGCAAAGAAAATAACTCAAATGCAGCAAAGCTTGTTTAGTTTTGATAAATTTCAGCTAGAAATACTCATAAGCTAAACATAATTCAAACATGACAGGCAACATAATATAAAATCAAATGAAACTTAATGGAATTAATGCGAAATGTACAAAAGTCACGTTTTTAGCATTGAAAGATTTGGCTTTGGCAATTGAGGTTAAGCCGGAATTAAAATTGTTATTTTAAATAATTGTTATTATTGTATCTAACAATAAATTGCAAACCATTAATTAACTTACAAAATGGCAAGACGCTTGCGGCTGACTCAAAGCCGGCATAAGACCGCAGGCTGTCTTAGCCTAACCCTAAGATGACGATTCAGGGCCAACAAAAAGGAAAAACAACAAAACTTAAGATGGCAAAAAAAAAAAAAGAAAAAATTGAAATATAAATTGTATGGCAATCATTTTACTTGCGCTTTCAATTGAGCAGAGTCCGCAGTGTACACAAAGAGATACAAAGACTCAATTTGATGGAAAAGAACTACTACGAGTATGTCTGGAACGACTGCTACTACCGTTGCTACTACTAAATGCAATGAGTTGTTTATATTCAAGTAGCAAATTATCTTGTCTCAAGTTGTCAGATACAAAAGAAGCGACGGCGACATTGAAGCCAACTGATATCTGAAATCATCAACTTGCTTGTCAGCCCAACTATCAGCATCAGCATCAAGTAAACCAGGGTTGCTCTGGGGTTGGCTCAATTGCCAAGCTATTTCATCAGCGTCATTATGAAGCGCAGCGCTGCAGATACAAAAAAAGATGCAAAAGATGCAAAAGATACAAAGATACTTTTTGTCGTTGGCAATTTGTTTGGTTTTTTTTTTTTCATCGTTTTAGTTATATTTATTTTGCATTAAAGTGCAGCCTTGCGTGGGCAGCTCATTAAAATTGCTTTCATATGCCAGACAGATATAGCTAGGGAAGTTTTTTGTAACCACTGAGGATTCGTCTCTGTCGCCGTCTGAACATCTGTGAAGCGCAAAATTCTTATTAAGTGATCAATAATCATTTTGTTAGATTGCCAAAAGCATTCAGCGCTGCAACATGCAAAGAAAGTCTAAATAGTACAAAAGAAAAAGAAACCTTGTGCCAAATTACAAACAATTACATTGTGGCCTAAAGCAGACGCAGACTGTATCTGCACTTCTAACTGAACCTCAAAATCGCAGTGGACCTCAGCTCAGGGCCTGGGTTGGGCTGGTTGTTTGCTGGACACGACCAGCTGGAGCAAGCAGAGCACTTGGCTGTCTAGCGTGTGGCATTTTGCATTGTTTGTTGCACTTTTGAGCGCAACACCGCCCTGCCCCCAAAAGAACATTTGCGTCAAAAGCGTTACAAACTGGAACACTAGCTTGGCGGCAGCGGCAAATGTAATTTCCAGATTGGAATTTGGGTTAAATTACAGCAGATAAATTTGAAGCAAAACATTTCAGCTGCGGGCAAAATAACAAAGAACCACAGAACGTTAGTCGCTTGGCATGCAAAAGAGTTAGATAGAACACCAAGTTGCCAGCTGGCAAATCATTATTATTTCATTTTTGTATATACTAGCACACACACACACTCATACAGAAGTGTATCTCTCTATATATATGTGTATATGGATATGCGGCGACTGCAGCATTTTCACTTGCGGCATCAACGAAGCTGCAACAGAAACGCATTGAACTGCAGTACAAACAACATCACACCCAAGCAGTGAAATAATCAATTCAATTAAAATGCCATGCAGCCCAATGCAACTGGCGGCGCACTCTGGCCACAGCCTGTCGAGACTCAAGGACGCCGCGACGGACAGGCCGTGGCAGGAACAGACTACCTTCTGAACCAGTGGTCTGTCTTGTGTCAGAAGCGTCGATGGCGACGTGTATGAGGACGCACAGTTGCCACGGTCTGATGATAATGATGGGCAATGATGCGGCTGCCGGCAATGCCTGCTCTTCTGTTATTGTCCAAAAACAAAACATAATACAGTACAAGAAAAAAAAAAAACAGGGAGTGTAGCTAAACTTCACAAGTCAGAGCTTGCATACTCTTCCCTTTTGGATGTCAAATTTAAAAAAAAAGAAGTAAATTATGTATATTACAACCTTTTGCTAGCTGTTCATTCTTTCATTAGATCTATACAGGATTTCAAGCCAAGTAAAGAACAGAACCTGCATTAAATTACGAACCCTTCGCAGCTGGCTTGTAGACGATACAAAACGGTCTTCGCGGCTTGGATGGCCCGCAATTTAGCCGAATTCGGAGCGATTTGCACGCTTTGCTTGAATATGTGCTAGGGGCCTTCGATATACATATGGCGTCATAGCTTTTTCGACCCACTTCCATTCCAAGACCTCAAGCGTCTTCATAACGTCTACTCCGCTTCGCCTGTGATATAAAAATTCAAAAATTTTGCTTTATATGGTACACTATCATTTGTGAACACGAATTCATAAAAACTGTATACTTCTGATATATATTTCAAAACAAAATTAACTTTTAAATATTAAATTTCATTATTTTTGGCTTCATTCATCTTTCTCTTCATCATATTCATCTTCCTCTTTATCTTTATTCTATTCCCGATACCCTTCCAGTCACCCTTCTCGTTCCTATTAATAGGCGGTTCCTCACTCTGTCAACATTTGACAAAAGTTGGCTGAGATTTTACGTAATTTTTTGCATTTCTACTATTTCTTTTTGTCGATTAAACCTAAACTCTAAACCGTTTATCCAAACATCGGTCACATAAAGAATTTTTGATTGAACCATTGCACCCGAAATATTTTTTTTAACGTGCCCCATACGAGGTACATCAAATTCTTCTTACCGTTCTCTTAGCCATGTAGTTTCAGTTTCTTTGAAATTCTGTTTTTGTTTTTTATTCAGGTACAGTTAGAACATTAGTTCCTATTTTTGGAACACAATCAGCGGTCAGAATGACAAAAGAACCAAAAATAAAAAAGAGAACAATTCGTTCTTAGTTTTTGAAAGCAATCTTTCTATACAATTCGTAGAACTGTACAAATGTGTTTGTTGGGATTTGTGTCAAAATGGGCGGATTTTTGGCGGACCTAAAAAGGTCAAAAATACAATTAAGTAAGTTAATTTAGCTCAGCACCATAAATACTTGAAATCTATATATAAATAAGGTACGCATAAATTCAATGTGGTACCGATTACTTCGAAATAACGCAGCGTTTTCAGGTGACATCTACAATATTCAAAAGATAAAATGCTTGTGGATTGCCGAATTCACAGTTTATCTGCATACGTTGCGCTTTAGACAGGTAAATTGTATGCGTAGGATAAAAAACAACAACAATATTAGTGAGTGCTCTATGAACGACAAAAGAGTCAATCCTTTGTATTCTCTTATATATATTATCATTTATATTGGTGTTCTATAATGATGTTATAAACAAAGCAAAAAACTCTAGTTTCTATTGTCTCATCATGCTGAGAGTTTCCACAGCAATTTGTTCATATCGAAGGTCAAAGAGAGAAGCTTTATTACTTCTGCAAATCACATTTCATACTAAAAAAAAGAATCCCATTCAAATTCTCAACTTAGTCAAAGCGCACTTTTTTAGGGTATTGGAAAAAAAAGGGCGTGCAGCCTGGCTGGCAAGTCAAGTGCTCAGCTCAGCTCCACTCAACGCAGCTCAGCTTTGGCTCGGCTCATGAAAAATTCATTCATAGTGTGGAATTTCGCGCTTAAATGTAAAATAGTTTTTCAAACAAGTCGAACTGAACACAAAGCGCATTGTACCTAAACCGACAGACATGAGACAGCTTCAGCTTTAGCCTCTGAAGCAACACAACTTGCTGTTTATTATGAAAGGATGTTGGGAAAATGTATGAGTAGCATAAAATGCGCAGGCCACAAGACATTTCCCTTATGGAGCAGCAGCAGTAGTACCTCAACTCTGGCACAAAGCCTTTAAATGCCAAAAGAGTTAAAGTAGCGGGCATTACACAACTTAGAGAGCTCAGAACGCACAAGGCACAAGGCGCGATTAGCATAAATGTATAAATACATATACTATATAGAAAAAAAAAAAAATAAGTACAAAAATGCTGGCAACAGCTTATGAGATACGCACAGTGAGTTGAAGGCAGCTCAAATTGCAGATACTACAGCTACAGATACAGATACTACGATGCCTGACATGTATCTTGCACAAACACAAACATGTAGCTACCATGGTGCATGTACTCCAGCTTCATAAAGATTTCGTCGCATTTAAAGACACCTCAAGTGGAACGCACATAGAGCCACAGATACATACGCACACGTGCATAGATGTATCTGATGCCAAAGCCGCGTACGTGTTTAACTACACACAACTTTGGCGAGTGGGAGGAAGAGGCGGTCTGCCAGCTAAGCCACCCATAGCACGCCCTTTCTACTCCCAAAAAAGATATAACTCCTGAGAAGTGTGACGAAACCCTGCTGTTGTCGTTGTTGCCACGCCCAGCCCGCCTCCAGCAGCCTTAAGGCAACAACCGTGCAAAATATGCGCAATTTTACTTCGTCATCTTTCGCTCACACTACTCTTGGGGAGAGTATATGCATTTGGGTCTTGTATTTGCAGCTTGTTAAGTAATACATACTAGCATATCACATACATCAGTCTAGTCTCTAATTGGAAAATTCGAAATTATGCAGCCGCTACGGTGCGCCATTAAGCCAAACAGCTGCTTATGCAGCGAAATTTGTCTTGATATCATTTTTAAATCAAACCTGTTCTCAATTTCGATTCCACATTCGATTTGGCAAAATGACTACACTGTTTATACTGCTAGATCAGAAATTAACAAAAGTAGGACAAAAAGAGCGTGAAATTTAATAGAGTGGAATCCTTGGCCTTTGCATTGAGTCCACTTGCTGAAATGCGACCATTTCAAAGGCAGTGCATACAGTTTTTGTTCTTTCTCCTTCTCAATTTTGGCTACGAGCCAGTTGGTCTAGCAGAAATAGCAACACATGCAGCCTTACAAGTAAACTGTCTTTGAGATGGTCGCATTTCAGCAAAAAATTTTAAATTTTAACTGTCCAGGATTACACTCTTTTAAATTTCATGCTTGAAAGCCTGAATGTATAAGTACAAGAACTAGAAATACGAATTTCAATCAGGGAATCGACAGTTTACATTTAAAGCCGATCGCCATGTAACGGAAACAAAATAAACGTGTTACAAAACTGAAATTCTATGATATTTATGTTTTTCTGGTGATTTTTGTTGTTTTTTTTCTTGTAAATTTTTTACCCTTTACCTTGACGATCTTGGAAACGTCAAATACACTACATCAGTGAATGTTTAGCATTTGAAATAGCACTTAATTATTAAGGTGTACAAATCGCTTTCGTTCCAATTTCGATAGGGTGAAAAATAAAGTGAAAGCTCGTAAAAAAAGAAATGTCACATAAGTGCTAAGCAAATAAACAGCGGACAAACCACTTAAATTATGTTATGTTCCGGCAAGTGTATCAAAGTTTCGTTAGAAATCACATAGCATTTCCATTCCTTAACTTTGGAACAGTTTCCCGTTGCTTGTTGGTATTCCCGTTGCCTTTTAATTTCCCTTGGTGTGTGTCGCCATGTTAATAGCAGACATGAAAAGTGCATGACGTTTTAACACACACACACACACATACACACACACACACACACACACACACACACACACACACACACATACACTAACACACGCAGATATTAGTAATGTTTTGCGTGTCATTTAAAATTTGCACAAATTGTTTAGCACATGAAATAATTGCCACACAAAATTGTTCATTTAATATATTGCAATTTGAAAAAATGCAATTTATCAAATTACATAAACGTTAATACCAACGACTAACTACACATAATCAGCAATATTGCGGCCGAACGACAATTGGTTTAGTGGATTTTTAATTAATATTCAAGCTTATTAATTTTTAAATGAATTTAAATTAATTTTAAAGAGCATTAACTCTAGAGAAAGCGTTTAGAGTGCGTTAGTAAATCAATGCCTGAGCGAGCATTTAATTTATGCAATGCATTAAGCATACGCAATGTTGAACAAATATTTATTAGCTATATGCAATGCGCTCGCCGCTCGACACTAAATCAATCATACGCAATGTGGTGCTAATTGTCTAGACAAATAGACGCACCGTCGAATTGAGTTACCTGTGTGTGAGTTTATAGCCAAATCAGCTTATATGTATCTCAAAATGAGCGTAAATTGCATCATAAAGCATTTATGCAACTAGTTCAATGACCACAGTCAACAAATGTTAGTTAAACTAACCCAAGGCACTTGCAACACAAACACAAACATAAACAACGCTTTAAACTTAACCGCCAAGTGGAACTTATAACTGACCGACGAAGCCAATGTTCCGCAATGCTAAGATCAATGCCACTGCTCTTTGCCATGGTCGTTCAGACAACTTCCTGTTCTGCTTTATAGCTACTATATTTACACTTAAGTAACTGTTTACTACCCTACTACACTACTTACCTATACATTTGCCCTTTGGTAGAACTTCCTTGTTTCGTTTCGTTTCGTTTCGTTTAGACTTTTGGGCAGACATTCTATACAACTGACTCCTTTTAGTACTACAAGCTGTGTGTGTCAATTTACACTATATTCGAGTGTCAGCAACGGTAAATGTTGTTGTGCGCGTGTGTGTATATGTGTGTGTCTGTGTGTGTGTATCTGGGCAAGTGTCGATGGCTGTGTGCCAAGTGTAGTGCAATAAACTCGCTTTTTTCAATGGCTGGCAATCAAAGATCTGAATGCAAGATACGATGACATTTACTTACTCTATTCAATTGCGCTTTTGATTTGAATATTTACATGTTTGCCTACAGGATACAGACACAGGAACAGGCAGGACTTACTGGCACAGAGACAGTGGCATAGTGGCACTTGAATTCTTTCATGTCCCTTTTATAGGTAAGTACTGCATGTATAATCCTATTTACATAGTCAAATTGGCTTGGCTTCACTTGTTTGGCATCTGCCTTGAGTTCTTATATACTCTAGCTGCAAAAAAAATGCCGTATACGCTTTTATTAGGTTTCTGCAATCGTCTGTTATAGCTAGCAGGAAGTCCTGTTAAGCTTATAAAGCCCCTATAACAATAAGTTCAACATTCACTTTATGTTTAAATAGTTCACTACGTCACTAGGCAATAAACTCGAACTCGATTCAGCTAAAATATACCTTTTCCGTTAAAAGCAACTTTCTTTTTTCAACTTTTATTCTTTTTGTCACATCTTATGACTCGATCATAACTTTGATTTTTTAAATCGTGCTCGATAATGGCTACCAAAATCGGAATCAGCGAACCTGAATTAAGCAGAATATATAAATTTTGCCACCCCGTGTGCTGAGCGGGTTAGAGAATACCACCTCAGCAGATCAAAGCTTGTTGTATGAGGCGACTAACAATGGCACTGGGCTCTTTCGAGACCAGTAGAGTTACCCCAGGCCTTAAAAGGGTTGTGCGTAGGGTTTGGGACCCACCACGTAAAACCACAATTCCAATGAAAGATTGTTTTTACATCAGGCCGTTATCCGATAACGGGTTGTTAAGAAGATATGTTATAAATTTTGCAAGTTTGATTTTTAAATTTTTCAAATTTTGAATGACGTGCCTTTTTAAATCGTTATATAAATGCAAAAGTTATACTTTTTCAAAAATTTAATCATTTATCTTCTAAAATATATTGAAAAGCAAAAAAATACTACTCCAATTCGGAGTCGAGTTAGATCGTACATCTACAAAGTATTTAAAGGTTGTTCTTAAGATAAGGGTCAATAGGTCCCGTATGTTACCAAAAGGCATATTTCCCACTCTCGACTCAAGTTGTTCCTTAATTATTAAGTTATCTTCATACTCCACATTGACATTCATTGAAGGTCCTTTTAATATTTTTAACCGGGAAAAAAATGGAAATAATATGAAACAAGAAGAATTCAATGGGAAATACTTTATAAGATGGAACGTCGCGGCATGAACCAAAATAAGCGATATTAAGTGCATAAATAGTCTGTAAAATAATATGAATATATATATATAATGAAACCAGTTACTTCTTTTGCATATCTTGAGGCAGCTAAGTAGCACTTAAGTGTTTTTAAAAAGGTTCACTTTATGTCCTGTAGTACGAAAAATGGTATGGCAGAAGAGTAGCTGCTACTGGGAACTGCGAAAATGAACCTTTACATACATGTGAATCTGCTCAACATGACTTTTCTCTGCTGAATACACAAGAACTATTGCGACGACTTAGAACCGAAGTCTCTGCTGCCGATGCCGATCCCTGACAAACACATATTCAGCATACACCGATAAGTGGTTCAGTAACTAGATCTGTGGTAATGCAGCATTCAGTATAACAGCTAGTTCAGTACTTGCTTGTAGGGGGGGTAGAGTAGGCGGTTAACATCAATCTAAAGAGCTACTTAGTGGTATAACTGACAGTAACTTGTAAAGTAAATGGGTAGCTAAGTGCTTACGAACTATTTCCATATAAAAGTTAAAGGAAGGGTGGCTAATGGCATTTCATGCATTGTCTGAATTTGAAATTTTTGTACTTCAATCTTACCTCGGTCATGGTAGAAAAAGACTTGCTCGAATCTTTTGATGCCGTTCGAGAGGTTTTGCGAAAGGCCGGAGTGCATCGGGAATGGACCATATTGAACAATAAGGGCGATATACTAGATCGTAGTAAGCGATCAGTTGCCGGAGCCTTTTTAGCTATTGAAAGAGAATCTGCCAGAATGGGCCTGATTGTAAACGAGAGCAAGACAAAGTATATGTTTTCATTAGCAAAAAGACAAGTTCTATTAGCACTAATTGTTTCTTAAATTTTATCAATAACTTGCTATAAGCAAGCTTGTAGCTATATTAAAGTTACATAAAACTCAGTGTGTATTCTGCTCTAATGAGATTTCTCTAAAGAAATATGTCAAGCAAAACCTTGGCACACATTTTCCATACGTTGTACCTACTTCGTTATATAGTATCTTGGTTTGAGCAACTAATTTCACTAATTGATAAGGCATGCTTATAGCTACGCTCACACTACACAATCATAAGAAATTGCTTGCTTTTGAGTCAAAGCAAGAGCTGAGCCATACACACATACTTATACACTTATACAAACACATACAAAACATCTTTTGAACAAACGCGCTGAGGCGCAAACCGACGCACTTAACCTGCATACCAGAACACACACACACACGCATGTGTGTGTATGTGTGGGTGTGTGTGTGTGTGTGTCTGTGTGTGTGTGTGTGTGTGTAATGCATAAATGCACTTGAAGTGCAACTCAAGCCCAACTCACACACACACACTGACCCCCACAAAGGCATTCTCAGTTACGCCTACTTGCCACACAAGTATGCAAGTATTTGAAGGAACTCACTATACACTCACTCTCCGCGCTTCCCTTTCCAGAGACTACCGCCCCCCGCCAACCAGTTGGAGCCCATTAATTGCAATCAATTTCGCTGTCAACACACACTCCAAATAACTGCAGGATATTTATTTATGTATATCTTGCCCCTTTGCAACTGAATAATTACCTTATGACACATTATCATTATTATTTTATTATTACGCGTTCTCTGCCAAGTTATTATTTTCATATCAGAGCAGAAGCCAGTGCAACCGCAGCAGCAGCAGCAGCCACACTGCTTTAGGCCACAAGACTTAAAATTAGAGTCAACAATGAAATGAAAAGTTGGCAAGTGGTTTAGAGCCTGTCCGGCAAGAGTTAAGAGCTGCGAGTTGGGGCTACGGCTGCAGCTGGTCATAAATATTTTTCGCTTTCAAAATTATATAATTATAATCAAGAGAACTCAGCACATTGAAGTGCTAAGCGGGGGCAAAAGCGGGTTAGGCAGCAAGTCAACTGACATAAATAACATTTTAGGCCAGCAAAAGCTGAAAAATCAACAAGAACAACAACAACTTAAGGAATTAGGGGTATTCACGTGTAACCAAACTGTAGAAAAAATAAATATAGTTAATAACACAAATTAGATTTAATCACAGATAAATAGTCCGCCAAACATTGTTGCGTCATAAGAATCTCCTAATTACATCAGCATAATGGACAATGGACTCCCCAGCCGCTTGCTGGAATACGCATTCGCCAAGAGACTGATTTTGGATAATACGCTTAATTTTAGTCGTAAGAACTCCTACGACCAAGTAGGATCAATAGTATGCTTGTAAATAGTCCTTTTGTTTCGTAGGCTAAGCTTACTTTCACTACCCACAATTTCCAGGTTTCCACAATGTGCTGGTTATCAAGCGCCAGGCCCAGATATTTAACACTTTTACTCTGTCTAAGAGTGCTTAATAGACAGGAAAGACCTCTCTACAGGATTAACAAAATTAAAAGCTTATAGCTTTTTCTCGAGAGGAAAGCGCATGTCATCAGATGGTCAGTGTTGTGTAAGACACTAAATTTATTCGCGAAAGTACTGATCAGACCTTAGCAGTATGGCTTTGGGCCTGGTAAGTTTACCATTGACCACTTTCTACATGCACCAAGTCTTTGTCGATGTCATGCCTCATAGTCTGAAATAATCTGAAATCGTCTGCACCAACTTTGCAATGAGCAGCATATGCAGCTGCGTAAATATAGGAAAGAACATCTCCGGAACTTTTGATACCGATTGAGGTTTCAGACAAGGCGATTCCCTCTGCTACAACCTCTTTAACTTTGTGATGGAGAGATTATTGCGAAAAGCGTAATAACATCGGATCAGGGCCATGGAATATTAATATTAAGGAAAGACTATGCTGCCGACGTGAGGACTTAAATTTTTTGAGTGCCTAAGAGAGCGAGAGTGATAGGCGCAAATTAAGCAAAACATAGACATGTACACGCAAATATGGCAAGGCAATAACACGCGCGGAACATTCTAAAGTTTAAGGACATAAGTCCTCAAAGCCGTGTGAGAACAGCATTATAGTCTTCCTTAGACGCCTTCTACAGGAGGCGAGATTTTCAAGCGAGGCCGTTAATATCGCCCTACTTGCTTCATATTAGAATGCATTCTAATATCGAGCGAGAAGATGTGAGATGTGTGAGAAAGCGCAACCGAAGCAGGGCCGTAACTCCTTACTATAGCCAGTTAAGAAGAAGAAGGGGGGGAAGTATCGCATACAGCAAATTTTCGATCTTAAAAGTACCACCGCAATGTACAGAATTTCTCATAACTTCGATAAGGAAGGTATGGAACTAATAGGTCAAGGTATAGTCATTTATTGGATAGGGCCCACTAACAGTACTTGGCGGTACAAAATCAATCAAACGAAATATAATTTCAGGAAAAACACATTTTATGCCTTACACCAGATTTATGTGTAGAAATACTAATTAAACAGTTACTTACAACAAGTCATCTTTTACTGAGCCTTAAAATAGTTATTTCGGAAACTATTCATTGAATTTACTCGTAATTTTCATAAAAGTTTGTTCTCACTACCCCTAACGCCTTAAAGCATTAAAAAAGTAGCTTCATTCAATTTATAATAAAACAAAAAAAAAAAGTAAACTGCAAATATTTGCAGCCTGCGTCATTTAAATAAGGTTGCAAAAAATTGTATTAATGAAATTGTGCGGCACTCACATCAATATGCTTGGAGAGTATGCCACGGCTAGTTGCATATACAATTGCATGGCAGTTGCAAATATTTGAACTGCCCAACAACCCTCAACAGTGGCGAGCAACCCCCCCAACGACCCAACCAGCAACCCCACGCATAACCACAACAACTTTATCAGCCGCTATACAAGCGACCGCAGTGCATGCTTGACTTTGGTTGCTGCAATGGCAAACTACGCAATGGGCAGTGGCCCACTGTGCGAGGGTTAGAGATGTGAGTAACAGAGCATTGCAGTTGTGCAGTTATTGATGGGCCGGGCAAAGTGCTTTAATGGAAATTTAAGTATCATCGTTTAAAATGATGCAGAAAAGCGCAGCCAACGACCTAACCGCAACAGTACTGGAACAGCTCAAGCGCAAATATACTACGCTCACACCCTTTAAGCCACGTTCAGACGAGCTAATTTCGATGTGGTACTAATGTGTTGTTGCATTGCTGAGCAGGCAGCTTATCTTCTTCGTTCAAACTAGAAACCATTACGATCATAACTTTCACTGTTTTTTAGTTAAAACGTTTTTAATAACTTGATTTCTTTGTAATTGATTTGGAACTAACTTACCGATGAATTTGAGAGTTGAGATTTTTAACGCAGTTGAGAATTAAATGACAATGGAAAAAAATATGCAGGTAAAGGTTAAAGTTTTAACATAAAATTTAAACTAAACTAACCGATTAATTAGGAACTTGAGATTTTGACAGCAGCTCAGTATTGAATGATAATGCAAGAAAATGTGTAAAAAGACGATAAGGTAAAAATTTCACAAAAACAACAACAAATAACATAAAATAGTAATAGAAAAAAATACAATCTTAGTTTTTTATTCGCATAAAAACTAGAATTTGCCTAAAGTACTTCAGTTTTTTGTACACAAGTTTCGGTTGACTCTCGCCATCTAGTATACTAGAAAGAAAAAAAAGAGTCTATTTCGATGAATCTACGTTTGGTTGTGGATTGCTCTGTCACTTCCGTCTTTAATATAGAGCGGAACTCGAAGCATCCTTGGAAAACATTTACGATTAAGGGCCAGCGATTCAAGACGTACCGACGAGCCCTAGCAGACATACATTATTGTTGGGACAGGCCAGCATTTACCATAGGCCTAGAGGCGGCCTAGCGGAACTCCTGAAATTTGTTTCGTCCTCGATGAACTGGAACTTTTAGACTGTCAATATTTTAATAATGTCAATAACCACTCGATCTGTAGATTTTTCGCTTATTATGTTGTAACACGCGAACCATTACCAACATAGAGCCCCCAAATTGGCAAAAGTATCGACTTTCACAATCGTAGAGTTGAAAAACTACATATCTCGACATAGCATTCGGTATTCGACAACAATTTAAACTATGAGAGACAGGATTTATGTTACAGTTTTCGAGCTTTTTGTTATCTTATATATAAGCTATCTTAATTCTGTAAGTAGAAAATAACAAAATGTTAAATAAAAACTATGGTTGAGGTCATTTTACTTTTTAATGGGCCTTACAAAATGTTGAATGTTCAATGTTCACGTGAACAAAGAATATTTAATTGTTTCTACGCGAAAAGAGACGAGAAAACTCAGATGCGTTGAATTTAGCGTTGTAGTAGTGGGTTTTGTTGGATGGGGAAATATCAGAAAAGCTACCTTCAACGTCATTCTAGACAGAATTTTATCAGAATTACTAAAAAGATCAAAAACATACCAAGTATTCTATCAAAATTTTTAAGTCGTTACAGGCAGGCATTAATTGAATAAACAGAAGAGCCTAGGGGCGCCAAACTTCTAAATACTGGCCTGGGTAGGGATATTGGTTCCATCTGCTACAGTAGAATTGCTGTGTGATAAGAAGGCAGAAAAAAAGCAAACGATTTGGATATTAATTTTTATTGCAGATTTGATGTGAAATTTCTATAGAGGCGCCTTGGGGGTAAGATCGACTACTATAAAGTCAAAAAAACTTGTTATTACGCTCGGATTTTGTGTATTACGCTTAGTGCTGTGTTAAAAGTGTCCACTGGAGAGCGAGATGGTTGCACGCATCGTAAAAGAATACAAGGTACGAGCTTTTTAAGGTACTATTTTGCATTTTGTTGCAAACGGCAGATGGCTCATACCTTGCATTCTTTTACTATGATTGCACGTTAGTTTTTATGTGCTATTATATTCACGCCACACTTTGCCAAATTCGGGTGTCAGCCGAGAAACTTTTTGTTTTACGTAAAAATGTTGTTTTTGAAATCATAATTCTACGATTTCATAAGACAACCACTTCGTTTTTTCAACGGCCTCATAATTTTTTACTTTTTACAGTGCTGTTTCTACTAAAACAGATATATTTACAACGTCTGATCGCATCTTTCCCACATTTAAAGCGAAAATGATTATTTTTATTATGATTGTTGCATGTTTTGTATAACACTGAAATGGTAGCATTTCTTTTGAGCACTGTACCTTTTTATTTTCTACAATCTCTAGGTCGTAGGAATGAGAAACCGCACTTTGTTGCGTAATGGAACATCATTAAAACTGCATGGTCCGAACGCGATAACAGACAAAACTGTCTTGGCAAACATTAAACAAGCAACAAACCAACTGAGAGCAACAACAACAACTAAAATATGCATGTACTGCAAAATTTGATGAATATACAGCAGGGTCCGGCATAATGAAAGCAATTGGGGAGAGCATCAGGAGAGCAGCAGGAGAGCTTTTGTCGCAAGATATTTGAATGGCGCCCATGAAAAACGTATAAAGCAGCCAAAAAGCCATCAAATGTGGCCAAAAGCTGATGTGTCCGTAATGATGAGCAAGCCAAACACATCAAATATGCAACAATTAAAAGCAACAACAAGTACATAAAAACTACAACAACCACAAAATGAAATGCAAGCCAAATATTTGAAGACCAAACTCATTTGGCGCGTTAAAAGTCAGTAGTAAAATTTATGTTCAGACGCTCTAGTTAAAGTTTTGTTAACACCTTTTGGGTTGTTGCTTTTTTTTTCCTTCGACATTCGAAGCTTAAGTCCTGAGGTAAACCGATTTGTAAGGTAGGCAGCGTAATCCCTTAACTACTCAGCATTTTTATACCCTGTACACAAAGTGTAAAAGGGTATTATAGGTGTGTGCAATGTATGTAACAGGCAGAAGGAGGCGTGGCAGACCACATGTTCCATGGGCTGGAGCAATAGTCGAGTCGGTATAGACACGTCCGTCCGTCCGTATGAACGTCGAGATATCAGACACCATTAGAGCTAGAGCCACAAAAATTTACCAAAAGATGCGCATTTACACCGAAAAGATGAAGTTTGTCGAATCACGTCGATATCTTACCCGCTTCTCCTGTGACATATTTCTGCGGTTTACAGCCGCTCCGTTCAATATATTATCTCGAAACTCCACAGAGGTGTGCGTCGTGTTTATGTGCATCTATGTTCAAAAAATTATCAATATCGGATAAATATATAAAAAGTTATAATCAAAAATATGCAAATTTCATCCCCCCTTGCCAATAAACTGTGCCAAAATTCCACAATTAGATATGGATACATGTGAGCTAGAGTTACAAAATTTTGTATGGAGACTCGTGTGACCCTAATCGTTAAAACTGCATCCACATTTTTCCCCCGCAATCGGTTTAAGAATACTGGAGTTATAGCCATAAAAGTAATTTTTGTCCCCATAGGGGACATTTCCCATTTTACCGTATGCTGGATTTAGTGCTTATGGGGGAAAAAAAGGGTACAGGGTACCCGACTGTCTGCATCCAATTTTTTATACTTGCACAAAAGCTTAACACAAAGGTTTTCCAAGAGCTGCGACTTGAGTGGCATGCTTTAACGTCTGAACACCCTTTCTCCGTGCCACTTTGCCTTAAATAAACTTAGACTTAGACTGGGTTCTAGGGTGGCAACTGTCGAGCCTTTTTAGAGCTTGTTAATATTTAATGCCGACTAACAAATAAAAAAAAAACACCCTTGAAAAGCAACACATTCAATCAGCTTAAAAAGTAAATAAAATTTTAAAAACGACATCGAAAAAAAAGGGCTTTGATTTATTTGAACTATTAATTTATCACATTTCCAGTTGATTTACCAAATTATTTAAATCTATGCAAATAAATTAAAATCGTATGTCGACTGGCACAATAAAAAAAAGTGCTTATAAATAAAAATAAACAAAAAGTATTGCCATGTTAATTGTGCATTATTGTCATTAACAATTAATTACGTAGATAATGCGTGTGTGCTAAGAGAGACTGTACGTTTGATTCAGATTAAAAATTATAATGTTGCCTCAAAGCTATGCTGACAGTTAAGGCGTGGCATTAATTGACATGGAACGCATTTTAATTAAGTTGATTAAAATTAAGCTTGTAGATTTCTAAGAGCTTTAGTTGGCTTTAAATATAAAATGGCAAAAAGTAGCTCGTATTAAGTGGTCATCAGTTACAATTTGAGCTCACAACTTTAAGTTGCTCTGATTTTTATATTTAAAAGTAGGCCAATGAGTTGTGCTTACTTAACAATTACTGTACTACAAAGTAGTTTTTGTACTTTAAAGTAGTTGCAGGTTTTCCGTTACTTTTGTAGAGTGCTCACACAGACACAGCCGAGTCCTTGACACATTTTGGCTATTTCGAACTGAGTTTATCTCATTCCTGGCACACATACGAGGTCTGTTTGATAAGTCAGTCACTTTTCTTTTCTCTTCCATGCCACAAAAAGGGTCTGGTCTTATCAGGGTGTTCGCAGCGCCGTTTGTTACTGGTCTGTCAAGGGAATGTTGGTGTGACCAGGACCCTAATAATCCCTTCCAATGACATCCTTAATATGGTTGCTTTCATTTGAAGCTCCGACTTTATACAGTGGAATTTCTATTTCCGTTAAGCCATCTTACAATTTTGAGTGAGGTTTCCTATGACTTTTCTGCTCAAATGCATTTATTGGTCACGATTGTAACATGGAAGCTAAATTTTAGTTTGCTGTCGAATGTGACTCCAAGATTTCGTAAGATATTGGAAAAGTGCATTTCGTGTGCGCCACAACTCACTTGCGTAAAGCACAAGTGATGTTGAACTTAAAGTTCGTACAAAAGAGGACGTCATGCCAAAATACATCGGTGGAATCCATGGAATGATATTGTCCGATCGGAGAATGAAAGTGCAAGAGGTGGCTGAGAGGTGAAAAACCTCTCTAGCCGCACGATAACTCATATTCGTTCAGTCCAACCGTGAGAATATAAGGAAGGAGGAGGAACAAGAAATCATAACAGTACAATTGAGGCTCAGGAATAAAGCAGTAGATTTCTCGGAATGAAAGTTTGTAAAGTCAAGCCTTTTTAAAGTGCCACTTGTGGTTTCGACCGATGGATTCACGGCTTTCTTTTTTCAATAATATCGCTTTCGATTCAATTCACCGATATTTGTTTCATTTCACCGAAATTGAGAAAAAGCAAAAAAAAACGCACATGTTTGCATTGTCTTGGAAACGATCGCTCAGCAAGTCGACTCAATGTAACGGCCTATATACTCAGCAAACGCAGTTTATCGCAGAAGCTGAAGGAATTCTGTTTAAAATGCATTTTTAATTTTAAAAATATCTTTACTCCTTCGAACGTTATGAATGTTGCCGATAAGAACTCAGAGGGCCCCACTGTGCGACGTAGTTGAAAATGCTTTATAGAATGACGGAATGTAAAACATAGCATAGAAAAATATGTTTGCTTGCAAAGAAATAAACCAAATCTTTACCGGTGTAAATGTACCGTTTTCAATTCGGTTATTTAATTAATCAATAATCGTTTAAATAATTCTTGTTTTTGATTTCGAATTGTGTATTTGTTACCCCGACTAAGGTGTTAAACTTTTCAGTGACGGCTTTCCGCTGTCTTGCCCTACTCGTTCTTCCAAATTCTTTCCGGGCCACAAAATTCTTACGCTCATCTCACCTTTACTCTAAATCAAACTGTAAGTTAATGATATTATACCTTTAAAATTGTTCAAAAAATGACTTCATAAAAAAACTAAGCTATACAACAAAATTTAAGAATACACAAAATTCCCAAGATTAAAGTTCAGTCGCATAAAGCATTTAACAAAAAAATTAAAAGAAACTTTCAGCCAAACAATGGCACTGATATTAATGCTGACCAGCCAGACAGTTCAGACAGTATTCCCAAGTAACAAATACTGTCTGAGATCCTGGCGTTTCCCACTTTTGATGTAGACACTCTTAATTACAACAAAAAAAGACCGTGTTCCTCTCCTGTTTTCACCGCTTTATTGCGTCCTGCGCTGCGCTGCTGTCAACAAGCACAGGCATACACTCAAAAAAAATATGATTTATGTATTTAATTTAATGTGTTTGTTGTTGTTGCACTTGTTGTAGTTGTTTGTTTCTTTAGAAAGCTCAGGGAGTAGTATGTGTGTTTATTTGTCACGGCGACAATGGGATAATAACAGTCAGACGCTGAGTCTCGCTTTGCCTCAAACTCTCCTTCTCGCCTTGCGAGTCCTGCTGGTTTATGCTTTAACGGCATTTTGCTGTTTTAAAGGCATTAAATTGTCCGTCTTTTTGGAAAATTGTTTATTTTTATACCCTATACACATAGTGTAAAAGGGTATTATAGATTTGTGCAATGTACGTAACAGGCAGAAGGTGGCGTGGCAGACCATGGGCAAAAAGTCTTATCATTGACACGTGAAGCGATTGGACCTTGTCCGTTTGTCCGTACGAGGGGATAGATCTCCGAGACATTAAAGAGCTAGAGATACAAAATTTTACCAAAAGATGTGTGTAAGATGATGTGTGTCTATATCTTACCCCCTTACACCGTGACAGATTTGCACGGTTTAGATCTATTAAGTCGAAACTTCGCTGAGATGTGCGTCGTATTTATGTTAAGCTGGTTGGTGGCATTATGCAGCGGTTGGCAGCACCATTGCCGGCAGTAAGAGAAAGGAGACAACAGCAGCAGTGGAGTGTTCGTCCCGCGCTGAGTAGCAGCGGAGAGATCGTTCTTGGCAGTCAAGTTGCACAAGTTGAAGTAGTTAGTCGTTTATATGTTAAGCAGCAAAGTTAAGATTCTATACTAAAGTTGTAAAGTCGATTTTAAAGTTGTAAAGTTGAGACTAAAGTTGTAGTGTAACGTCGAAATGAACGTAGAAATTGTGACATCGTCATGCCGTAATATTCTTTAAACCAATATGCTAATTTCAACCCTCCCCCTCGTGTATATATGGATACATGCGAGCTAGAGTTACAAAATTTGGTGTGGAGACTCGTGTGACTAATTGTTAAAACTGCATTAACCTTTTTTCTATGGAACCCCCTTCCCCCGCAATCGATTTACCTTAATTACTACCACACACACACCCCCTCCACCAATATATTGATTTGAAAATCGACACAGACATTACTATATGATCTATGTTACAAAATTCAACGACATTTGCCCAAGAATAATGGAATTACGAGTATAAATGTGATTTTTGACCTCACAATAGCCAACTTCCCAATAGGAAAACTTGTCAATTGGAACTTCCCAATAGAAACATGTTTACAGGCATATCGAGCTTATGAAAATAGATATAAAAGTGGATAATTCAGTTACCATTTTACCGTATTTAGTGTTTATAAAGAAAAAGGGTACAGGGTATTCCACTGTCGGGCACCTTCCCGACTGTCTGCTTAAAATTTTTTTTTTTATTAATTCTATATTAATTTTTTTGCTTAGCTTGCATAAAAAATGGAAAATGTGCGCAGTTTGTATAAACTTATTTTCGCTGCTGCTTATAATTATGAATGATTAAGTTGTTGTTGTGGCTGCTCGGAGTCCATAAATAAATAAAGAAATACTAGATGGTAGAATTAGGCAACGGAACTAACATTAAAAATGCAAAGACTCAACAAGCAAATCAAATTGTGGCTCAGAGTAGCGTCTGTAGATAAGCAAAACACAAGCAGGCCATATTAGCACTTGTAAAAACATTAAGGACACCTAGCAACACACACACACACACACACACACACACACACACACACACACACACACACACACACACGGGCAATGCAATTACCATAAGCCACACACACACACACACACACACATACGCACACACACACACACATACGCACACACACACACATACACACACACACACACACACACACAGACAGACAGACACTCTCACTTACGAAGAGCGCACATAAAATGAGATGTGCAAAAACAAAAAAGCCAAAAAGGATCAAGTGAAAATTTTTGATAATTAAACATTCAGAAGCGCCAAAATGGTGAAAAACAACCAGAACAAACAGAGCGAGTCAGACCCAAAAGTGGGCGAACGGCCATATGGAGTGTATGAAAATGAAATCCGAACTTATGTCTGCCACGCCCACATGCACACACGCGTTCATACAGATAGCGACGCCTACGAAATAAACGGGCGCAGAGAGCTTGAACTTTTGCCGGGAATGTAATTAACACACAAAAATTGAAATCTGTTGAAATACACAAAACGCACACAAGCACACACATGTACAGCTACAGTGGACACTTGCCTTGAACTAATCAGTAAAAAAAACGCTGTGTCTTTTGAAACTTTTAACTCGCTGAGCACCGCGCATATTTGCCACGGGTTTATGGCTCTGAGAGAAAAAACATTTTTCTGGATTTTTTTCAAAATTTATTTGTCATGTAGAATAACGCTGCAAAATTCGATATTTTCGATAATTGCAGGGAAAACATTGGAAAATATGATGAAGTAAAAGATTCTCCCCGTGTGGTGAGAGATTCAGAGAATACCACCTCAGCAGGTCAAAGCTTGTCGTATGAGGCGACTTATAATAACACTGGATTCTTTCGAGACCAGCAGAGCAACCACAGGGTTGTGCGTAAGGTTTGGGACCCACTATGAAAAAACCCAATCCCAATGAATGAAATACATCAGACAGTAACCCTATAACGGGTTGTTATGGCCAGTTAAGAAGAAAAAGATGATTCAAAAACGGTGCTAGAAAATCCAAAATGGTTACCGGATTCGGAATCAGCGACCCAAAATTTGCCGGAAAAAGTATGTTTAAGACATAGGGGTTTCATTGATGTCAAATTTGTTGCATAGTGTAATGCTTTCCTAAACTGCACTTTTTTTAGGTGAAAGAGATTAACTAATGCAAATCGTGTACATCCTCGTATTTTGATGAAAGCTGCTCTTCTTTAGTTTGTATGGAAGAATTAACATATATATCGAGATTGGAACAATGCCCTCGAATATTGGCCTTTCGCAACATCTTTAGCTATGAAAATAGGCTAGCAACCACGCAAGCTAATAAAAATGACAGTTACTTTTAAAAGTTAATCACGTATCACGGCAAACAACAATGAATACCGTTGTGAATCTATTTAGGGTCTTGAAAACTAAGAAATGAAAAACCCTAAAATCGTCTTAATTTTCACTTTTTCCAAATCTTTTCACAGCAACCTGTGAATTTTCGTATTTTCAAGAGAATGGTGAAGGCGAAGATATATCAGTTGTTTCAGAGAAACCAAAGAATGGTCTTATTGAAGTCTATCGAACAGAGAACTAAAACTCGATGGGCCGAAAACGGCATCCAGCTTTAAGTTCACGTTAATGTGAATCCACTGTATCCATAGACACGGCCAGACGGCTTCATTGAGGTCGTCGCGTGGTCTAGCAGCGTATAAGTGTGTGTTGGTGTATCTGCGCGTGTTTATGTTTATGTAAGCTCACACACACAGACACACACACACACACACACACACACACACACACACACACACACACACACTGATAGAGCGAGCAAAGAAGTTGCTACAAGTTCCTTTTTTATGTTTTCGTAATTAAAAATCAGCTGCAGGATATTTTCCCATATTCACTGTGAAATTAAAAGCAAAGTGTAATACTTAAACAACAATTTTGCACATGGCACAACGGGCGGAAAGAAGCAGAGAGACGAAGGAAGCTACTTGGTATTCATGATGTGCCTGGCACACGGTGCGTATGATGAATAACAGAGTTAAGGTATTCAAATTGAATTTGCATAAAAGCACACATGTATATTTCATTAATGTTTATATTGAAACGTAACAACTGCTACATTACGGCTTATTGTAATAATGAGCTTAAAATAATTATCAACTGGTTTTGGGAACTGAGCCGCCAGTCAGACAAACCGTTCAAAAAGCATTTAACATATAAATTAAATGCAGAATTTACAATTTTTCTGCTTAATATTATATTGTATATTAAGAGAAAATGAGTGTTTAAATAGCCATAAACAAATAGTCTGGCTTAAAGCAGCTGCAAGTCCGTCTACAAGCCAAATGGCAAACACTTTAAAGCCATTTCATTAACAGTTTATATTTTATGGCAAACAATTTCATGTCTGCGGCCCATCAGTTATTTTTCAATCATGTATTTTATTAATTAAATAAGCGTTTTTTTCAGTTGTACTCAGTTGAAATCAATTTCTTTTAAAAATTTATTTTTAGCTCGTTGGTTTTTATACCCTGTACACAAAGTGTAAAAGGGTATTATAGATTTGTGCAATGTATGTCACAAACAGAAGTAGGCGTGGCACACCATAAGTTTCATGGGCAAAAAGTCTTATCATTGACTCGGGTACCGCTTGGACCATGTCCGTCTATCCCTCTGTCCGTCTATCCGTATGAGGGTATAGATCTCCGAGGCCATAAGAGCTAAAGACACAAAATTTTACCAAAAGATGCGCGTAATCTAATGTAAGATGAAGTTTGTCGATATCTTGCCCCCTTCCCTCGTGACAGATTTGCGTGGTTTACAACCGCTCCATTGAGTCTATGAACTCGAAACTCCTCAGAGACGTGTGTCGTGTTAATGGGCATCTATGTTCCAAAAATGATCAAGATCGAATAAATACTTGAAAAGTTAAAGTCCAAAATATGCAAATTTTTTATGTATGGTATTTGGATCTACGTTACAAAATTCAACGACATTGGCCTAAGAATACTGGAGTTATGGGTATAAAAGTAATTTTTGCCCCCAAAATAGCCAACTTCCCAATAGGAAAACTTGTCAATTGGAACTTCCCAATAGGAAAATGTTTACAGGCATATCAAACTTATGAAAGGAGATATAAAAGTGGATACCTCCGTTCCCATTTTACCGTATTTAGTGTTTATAAAGAAAAAGGGTACAGGGTATTCCACTGTCGGGCACCGTCCCGACTCTTTGCATAACAATTTTTTTTTAAACAATTCTAAGCCGTCTTCACTATGAAAAAAATGTTTATTTGACGACTCTTTGGAGTTGTTCTGTGGAAATGTTTTGACGCTTTGCTTTGCCTGTTTTTGACAAATTGACTTAGGCAGCTACAACAACAATAACAAAGCAACATGCCAGCTTTCAAGTACTCTGAACATTCATTCTTTCCATATTTGAGTATTCATATTGATTTGAAACTGAACTTAGTCTGCATATGACAGATTTATATTTCATGCTGTCGCTTTTGCTGTCAATCAAATTTAAGGTGTTGATTGATGTCTAGACGCAGCTGGGCGTGCTTTATATTTAGTATGCCCAAAAAAAAACAACTACTAATGCTACACACCATATGTTCGTGTGTGGGTGTTGACTGAGCCCTAAAGTGTGTTCTCAAGGCTTGCTGCTCCGAAATCTTTCTTGCTTGGGGGTGCATTGCACTCCAACTGGAGCAACATACTTGGTTACGCACTGCCATATGCTCGACGAAGTTGTGCCAGAGTTTACGTTGCGTTCCACTAAGCTTACCATTCAGCTGGGCATTAGCCATGCTTACCTGAAGCGCAATGAAGCATATGCTACCTGACTTTGAATGGGCTTAACAATGACAATACATGGTAAGTAAGTCCCACTCTACATATTTGTGGCATGCGGCCTCTATAGCCATGTGGCAACAGAATCAGGCTGAATGCTGCAAAAATTGTTACACAGCATATTTATGTGTATGTCTATGAGCATGAATATGTGCGGCTCACTTGGCTGGGAATACGCATTTTTCAGCGGTATATAGGTCATCACTCTTAGGCAGATTAGATTTTTAAATTTCATGTAAAACACATACGGATGTTAGATGTGGACAGCAGAAAACTTCACATTTTTGACACTTAAGCATGTTCTTAATTTCGAACAAGCTAAGGAGCACAGTTTTTCGTCTAGCCTAAACTTATTAAATCAATTGCAAATCCCACATTTAACACACGATGGTCATTCCATTATATGCCAAAAAAAACTAGAAAACTGTCATAAATACAAGTATCGAAACTAGTTTTTATATCAGTATTTATGTTGTATACAAAAGGCTTACTGTTGCTTAACATATTGCTGGGAGAGTTGCGATCCAGGATGAGAAAGTAAGGATGGCTCCATTCCAGCAACTCCAAACTTGAAATTTAAATTCAGATTGTAGCGCCTGTCTGGAAATATGGTATGTCGATTTGGGAAGTAAAAAGTAATTGGAAGCGATTTCAGGTTTTGCAAAACAAGGCGCTGCATTTTATTACGGAGGCCCCTGGTATTTGAGGAATAAAGCGATACATTTGGATTTAAATGTAGCAGTGGTTCCTGATCAAATCGCAGACGCTGCTTTGCGTCATAATGATAGACTAATGGACAGTCCAACAGACTGACCAATGGTTAGGTTGGGAGTGGGCCCAATAGAAGACTTAAGCGCAAACATTTTGGTTCATTGAGGGGAGGACTAGGCTGTGTTTGCGCACTGCGCGTTACTAAAACTATTTTTACCGCGAATTTTTCAAATTAAATTCTTTTAGACACAGGCCTTTCTTTTACTTTTACCCATTTATAACTAGTTTTTAACTAGTTGCAGGCTAAAATATCAAAATTTAAACTGTTTTCGCTCCAAGCTGCACTGAAAACCTTCTATTTATGAGTCTGTTTGTGAAAAAGCTACACCAAAATCGGTATGCATACTGTACACTTAAAGACAAAAATTCATTCTACTTTTTGGGAATACCACCCCCAGTCCTCCACAACAGATTTTCTCTCTTTACGCGCAAATATTTCAAATTATCATTTGCAAAATAAACATTTTCAACCCTAAATCCGTTAGGGAAGCCATGCACTTGTTACCTTTGATCACGGAGCCAGTCAAGACATATCACAGGGCAGCATTCAATATTTTCATTTTAATTTTGATGTTTTTTACGATTTTTTGTTTAGAAAGGTTAAGTCACTTATAATTACTGATGATGGATGCTCAGAGATCCAAAAGTGTCTTTTAAAACAAAAATTGTTCATAAACGGACATGGATTGTTTTATCTAAAGATCACACTAAACATGGATGGAAAGTCATGCCGACATTCCACTTTATAAAAGCAAACAAATACTATTTCCCTAATCAAGTGCACACCACTGTATGTATGTGTTGATAAACGTATGATTATACGCCGTGATTCTGCCATTAAAATCTTGGCCTAGTTCTTCATTGTTTGCGCTCAACAAAAAAAGAAACACACTGAGCAAAATTAGAATTTTTTCTGCTTTGAGCTCAGGTGCAAAATGTGCGCAGATTCTTTTGTTCTTGAATCTCTAAAACGAGTACTATGCCGAGAATATAGTAATTTGTTTGCATGTTTATTCATACAAGCAGGTGCAGACAACGGGCAGACAAAAACAAATACTTCAAAAACAGTGACACACACACACACTCTTTAAATAATTCAACACACACTCGCAACGACGTTGGCCAAATTGAATGCTTAAACGGCCAAAAGCTTGGCGCCGTTTGGAGTACTTAAATCCAGGCGACGACAACAAGACCAAAACCAACAACAACGATGTCACATAGAGCCAAAAACAAAAAAAACAGTCGTTGGGAACAGACCAGCAGGAAAGAGCGCTTTAAATGGGTTGTGGCCGGGTTGGGAGCAGCTCCTCTTTGGCTTTCGTCAGGGTTTTGCATGCAGCTTAACCCCATAAAGCCACAAAAGATGCTTAACTTTATGGAAAGAAAAAACAAACAACATTTTGTGCATTACGGACACTCAGTTGGGCTTAGAATAAAGCTGTGAATATCAAAATAAAGGTAGCCAAAGAGCGTGCTTTGTTTGAATAGTGAGTAACCCTAATGTTAGACAGCAAAGCTCAAATGGCAGAATATGTCAAGCCGTTAAGTGACTATTGACCCAGTCTTAGCATTCAGGCTTGCTCAAACCAAGCATAATTAAAATGCTTCAGCCAAGTCAAAGATTTGGACATAACTGCGGACAAAGTTTTTAATTCGATAATAAAGTCATTTAACAAAGTTTGTATGCCATAATTTCCCTATTAATGCAATTTCTTGGCTAATTTTAGAAAAAGCTGCAACTTTAAATGCCCGTAGCAACTTTTAAAACTCTTTTGGTGCTTATTTGCCGCACTAAAAGCGTATAGTAAAAATAACCAAAACCCAATTCAATTAAAAAACTTCGTGTGCTGCATTGAATTGCTTCTTGCTGTCCAAAAACACAAAAAACATAGAAATATATTTTTTTGATTTTCCTGCATACTTTTGTTATGGCTTCAAATCTATACAAAAACGAACTGGCGAGCGATATGCAAAGTTTTCCTCGCCTCATAATGAAACACAGCAGCTGCCAGCCGGCAATACCAATAGCTTCTCAACGCGTCCAAATCCCACATCCCCATCCAAATAGTGGGATGCTGCTGCTACTGTCTGTTAAGCCGACCGACAATGCCAAACCAAACCAAACCGAACCGAACCGAACCAAACCAAACCAGGCAGTGCTACAAGGTAGCCGTAGAAAACTCGCACAAACGAAATAATCCAATATACATATTGCATTGTGCGATAATACGCCACACGAGGGAAATGCTGTCTACCTTATCCAATGGCTGGCATATTTTCTTTTTCTCTTTTTTATACACTTTATGTGCGGCAGAGTATTATAAGTTTGTCAAAAAGTTTGTTAGACAGTTTGTTCGGCGTAGTTATATTATATGTGGATACTAAAACGAAGCTCTTGTTTTACCATTGGAATAAGACATAATGAAGCCAGTTCGTGTTCTCTTCTCTGTTAGCATTTTTGCGGAATTGAATTTCCCATCCCGGCTTTAATGTGCGCTTTCGACAGCAATTTTTATTTTGGTTGCACGATTTGTGACGCCACGTTAGGGGGACGGGGTCTGCCTTAATGTGACTATTTGTGACAAGGGGTGGTTAAAAATCTTCCAAAATTTGGTGACGTTCCATTATACCAGGGTACATTTAGTAAGGTATGCCCTAAACGTAGACCGCGGCAGAGAACAGAAACCCAACCCTGTAGCTGTAAAAAAAAACACTGCCATAACCATTTACGGATATTTATTGTGCACATATAATCATTCACGCACTCAAATGTTCATATAATTTCTATTATATAAATAGGTTAACAAAAATTTTTGGACCCCTTACAATTTTTGGACCCCATTGAATCAAAAGTTCTCACCTTCAAATAACATTAGATGATTCAAATATACAAAAATAGAATCGTATGATTATTAAATTTTGTCATCTTACATGAGTTGCTACTAGTATACATATAGTTAACCCAATCCACCCCAAAGCAAAGTCAAGTTCCAAATTTGATTCTCTTAATGAGAGACTTCTAAATAAGGTTAATGGTTCCGACCCTCGTTCGATTTTCATTGGGGGCTAGCAAGTAGCATACATGCCTTTAAAAAGTGAAGTTCGCAGAATCCCGTGCGTACTTCAAGTCGAAAAGTTTAAATAAAATAACTTTCAAAATTTCGAATTAAAGAAATATAGATTTTGGAAATTATATTTGCCGTTTTGAAAAACAAAACTACTAGAAAGTTGTCTTTGAAATTCACTTGAAGAAGGTCGCTGATTTTCAGATACTTCTTGGAAAAAAATAGCCTAGCAGCAGTTTAAGTTAGCTTTATAGAAAGAAAAAATAACCAAATATCTGCTGGTAAGCACAAAGGATTAAAAAAACAAATCAAAATTGAAAATTTTGTCCGAAATCTTTACAAACAAGCAGTTTTTGATCAAATTTACACTATACGTAGAAAATTGTGATCAGATTTTGTGATCAAAAAAAAACTTAATCCTTCATGGAACGCGCGAAAGAAGTGAAACATTCAGCTGTGAGTTCTATCCAAAAAAACAAACGCCAAGACAATAAACTTCTTTTCGCACTCACTGATAACACAGCACAATAACAAATGTGCCATCTTTTCGTTCTGTTGTTGATGCTGCTTATACAGCATTCACAAGCGTAACACCACGCGAGCGTAACACCACACAAATGAAACACCATCCGAGTGTAATGGCATTCAAGTAGGTCTTTCTCGCAAGGCGAGTCAATACAAATCTTTTTTGTGCGTAATCAGTAATCAGGCAATCGTGGCGGCCGACAAATAAAATTTTGAACCTAACCATAACCATTATTAGAATATTCTTGGCAAGTAAACTCACAGAAATAAAAAGGAAGGGAAAAGTTTCACGCAGTGCTAACTAAAGAGCATACAAAGTTCGTCGCCCAAATACAAAGAACTCCATCATTTTTACTCGACTTCGTTTTACTTTTTCTTTGCTTAGCTTTGCATTGCTTTTTCACTGTTTATTTTTGCTTGCTTTGTTTGATTTGGCATTGGCATGTAAATGCTGTTGCAGCTATGGAGTATCCCTAGTTTTCAGTGTTCCCCGAGCTATCCAAAGTTTCCTGCTCAAGTGCGTAGCTTCATTTAAATTTTTTGCAATTTTAAGGCAGTTTTATGCATGAAAAAACAAACAAATGGCATACAAATTCAACGAAAATCATTTCAATTTTAAGCTCGAAATGCTCAGAATTTACATACATGAGATACATACTAGGAATGATTAAGGGGGGAAGCGGAAAAGGTAGACCCAAATCAATGGGCACAAAACTTACTTACACAAAAATTCATTAAGCTAAAATGCAAGGCTGCTGTCTGCTGCTTGTCACCTAAGATGGGTCAGGGTTCGATGGTTTTTCTTAGCATTCTTTTCTTTTGGCAACTCTCTGACTCTAATGAAGATACAAATGTATCTGTCTATTAGAAAGTCAGCAAGTCAAATGAAATTAATTTCAATTGTCTGACAATGTTAATGCGTCTAATAAATTAAATGCCAGATAAAAATAAATCGCAAACAACATTTTCAATTTTACAAACTACATTATCTCATTGGGTCACAAATTTTATGGCTGGCAATCTATACAACAACTTTCCATTTGGAAAATCTCTGCATTTACAACAACGTATACTTAGATACTATGTATACTTGAAATAAAACTGAATGTGCAATTTTATGCTAGGCCAGCAAGTGCCAAGAAGGAGACTCATATTTGTGTCCCTATGCCAGTGCTGTCCAGCCAAATGCCACTTCGCTGCCAACTGCGACCACCGATGGTCACTGTCTTTGCCAATGGGCAAATGGCCAAAACATAACAGCCGCTTGCACTAATGTCACCGTCTGGGCCTTTTTGGCCAAGAGTGTGCGCCAGTGTGACGTTTATTTTTATGTTTTTGTAACAAGTTTTGGTTGTCCAGGACATACACACACACACACACACACTCACATACACTACAATACAAATGCAAACAATACAAAGTAAGTGCACTTGAGTTGGCCTACAATATGATATTGGATAATTAACATTTGCTACGCACAGCAACAATAACAACAAGGACTTGAAACAATACAGTAAAAACTGTCTCAGCAGTTTTGTGTCTTTTCCGAAATTGCCTTTCGATTTATAAAGGTTATAAGCGTGTAGAGTACAAGAGAAGTGCAGAGTATAAGTTATACCACAAAATTATGCCAAACAAAAATTGTGACCAGAAAGTTTCCGTAAATTGTAAATTAAATGCAAATTTTTTAATCTTCATCGATATTCATTTTGTATATTTAAAAATATGCACTCTTTGAAGCAATGCCAACTCTTTTTTCAATCATTAAAACATGCCTTGTGGGCGTCCTCTGGGATGTCCTTCAGCTCCCTCAGCGAATATTCTTTCATGGCCTCAATTGTGTCGAAAAGTGTTGATTAATGATGATTGTTGGCTTGTTAGCATGTCGTGTTCATAGACCCATGTCTCGACACCGGTTATGATGCGTTCCATGAATGTGGGATTTGAATTAGCTAAAGAGACCTGATCACGATGATGTTTTTGTAGGAAATTCAGCTCTATCGGCACGAGCCGAGCAGCGATGCGTCTCATGCCTAAATTATCGATCAAAATTAAACGAGCAATGATAATAATTTGCAGCAATAATATCGAAATTTACTACCGTTTTTTGAAGCTCCCTCTATACACAGCTTATTAATCGCAGTGTATCGCAGAAACTTAAGAAACTCTCTGTTCTATGAATTTTAAATTTTGAAAATATTTTTATTCCCTTAAAAGTTATGATTTTTGCCGAAAAAGAAGTCAGTTGAATCCACTGTGCGTCGAAGGATGTTCAGAACGAGGCATGTTTTCGACGGTCTCTCGACCATCCTTAAAGGCTTTGTATCAGTCGTAAGCTTGGGTTTTCGACGAAAAAGGTTCCCAAGATATATGAGATTTGCTGACTTCGCAACTTTCGAAATCTCGTATTATTTCAAATAGCGATAATTCGAAAACGGTGCTAGGAAATCCAAAATGGTTTTCGGATTCGAAATTAGTAACGCAAAATTTACCGGAAAAGGTAAGTTTTAGACATAGGCTTTTTGTTGCATGTGTAGTTGTGTAGTTACGCAGTACTACGAACTTAACGAACATAATTTAAGCTGGGATTTACCGTTTCACCCGAATTTCCAGAAAGTGCAATATCGTAGCACGATGTTATGAGGTCATTGAGACATAAGAAAAAACCGACTATGCCACTCTATAACGCGCATCAACATCTAGTTAATAGAAGTCTACCAACACATGGTACACAGCAGTAAACTTGTATTTTCTCCTAAATTAACTAACACTTTCAACTGCACTGCACTTCATCATAAAATCGCACCTTCTCTCAGAGTGTTTGATGTGTGGAACGGAAAGTAAAATCTGACTAAAAGCTGTAATTTTTAGAGCATTTAATGTTCCAATGACTTTATTCCAGCTGCGATAGTACCGGCAATCAAGAGCCTTCAGTGCTGCTCTAGAATGGGTTTTCTCTCGTAGCTTTTGTCACTAGTGGTCTATGGTGCTGAAATGTCTGCTTTGCTGGCAACATTAATAGCCAATTGCTAGATTTTGTACTGACGCCGTTTCAAAGCCATTTCGTACTTTGCTCCAAAATCATCATTCGGTTCCAGTACATTTTTATTTTCAAAAATGAAAAACACCAACCTCAACATTTTTGATACTGTTCATTATATTTTGTGACCTTATATGGGTAACTTAGTTTCAACTTAGGCTAAATCTTAAGATTTGAATAAAGAGTGATGTGCTAAACTAGTACCCGTCCAATCGTGAGGTATGACTGTACGCCATACTCGTCATAATTGTAGCTGGGGTCTAGGACAGCATAAAAATTAGTGAGCTTTAAAATTGTTGGTAGTGGGCGGTCGCCCGGCTTTTGTTTGTCTGCCCTTCGTTGGCTCGCTCAATTACGGCAAAATAAGCAACTCCATTTTATCCAATTGTTCTGGTTGTTGTTGTGATTTTTTCCGCCCTTGCCTTTCCTTTTTAGCCTTTACAGAGAATTTCACCGACTTCACTTCAGCCCTTACTTCCGCTAGCCATGCGTGCCATAATTGTTTGGCTAGGAAAAATATCAGCTCACAGATGCCAATCAATGAGAAACCCGCAATGATGCTGCAGATGTTGCCAATTGTACCTGAGCCAGAGAAGGAAGGGAACCCAAAGAACGTAACCATTGTATAACGTATACGAAATTGTAATATTCTTCGTTACTGTTTCGTAACAGTTATGTATACTCACTGAATACCTGACTCCAGGAATTATTAATAATCTGCCGAAAGTATTGAATATGCGTTTGGGCAAAGTAAATGCGCACCACGGACAATTCCGACTTGTTACCATGGCTATCGTCACGAATGCTTTTACTTTCAGGAGTAAAATATAAGCTGTATGTGGGCTTGCCCCCCTTTCATGGTAGAAACAGTTCTCACTTACGTCATTTTCCTGTTTAAGCTGCTCAGCGCTAGCGTCATGCTACTACGCACGATGTACTGGGTCTCGGTGCACGAGGGCAGACAGTTGGGACAGTAGAGCGCATCTTCCAATTCGTGTTCGAGGCCCTTGACATTCGCGCGTCTGGTAATGACATTCAGCCATTTGACTGAGCGTTTCTTTTAATAATAATTACGAATATTGCGTATACGCCTCATTGCATGAACTCACATCGATAACGCTTGAGGCATTCCACATGCTGCAGCGTGCAAAAGACACGTCCATCGACTCCATCAGAATATATAAGCGGCAGATGAAAGGGTACGCAATCGCAGAGACTCAGCATGCTGCGTGCACGACACGATGAGATGCACTTACTAAAGCTATACTTTCCTATGCTTGGCACCTCGTCGTCGAAGAAGCAATTACGCTGCGAGTGCATGATTGAGATTTCCAGAGTAACTCCTCTAACAGCTTACTTACCATCGTGGGTGATAGGCTACGTGCCTCGGGCACGGTTTCAAAGATTTTACTGGTAATGGGTAGGCTTGTGACTAAGCCTGAGGGCACCAAGCGCTGAGAAATCCCACCAGAGTTACGATCCGGATACTGGTTTATACCGTACACTAATGCCTAGAAGAAGAACGCAATGTATAGAATTTCGAAATACGATACTAAGGACTCTAAAAAGCTAAGCAGCTAATGATCCGAGTGCGCAGGACAAAAATATTCAGAGCATGATTCATCAAGTTTACTGAACGGAGATCCGGTTTATTTTTCTAGTAGTAAAGTTCGAAAGTCCGAAAGGGTTCTGTAAGAGCTTTGCATTGTTCATGTGAAAGCATTTTGGACCTTCTACGTGGGCGAGTTTGCCGTTTCCTGTAAGCTTATGTACTTACTCATTTCAGTTTCTTGTGACAGTCGAGCCGTTTTATGTACCATGTAGCTCATGACGCTTGCAGATGAGGTCAGCGTATGGTACTGTATACACCAAGACTATCATTTTTGAAGAAGCATCTCCTTTCATCCCGAAAAGGTCCTGAAGGATATGGTTTTTGGGTGCCTCTTCAGAAGTTGGTTTGTGATCTTTTTTAACAGAGTCTCGTATACGAAAAGAAACATGGTGCTATTTGTATCAGATCAAAAGGGCAAAGAGAACCTTACATTAAGAATTAGCCATTGTTTGCAATTGCTACAGATTACTACTAACTCCAGATGTTCAGATATTTTCGTAGTTCCTAACTTCAAGTCCTGGTTTATTTTTTGGTAATTAGCAAACAATATAGCAGCACATATTTGGAAATGTTGTATGCACCCTCGTGAACCTTGTTAAACAGAGGTTTTCGGGCTTGATAATTCCGAAACATGACTATATTAACTTGAATGGTACTAGTGATCAGCCCAATTGTCATTTCCCAATTCGATCTAAGCATCAAAAACTTCTCCATGCAACTTAAATATTCCCTACAATTCTAAATGTCAAAATTGGTATACCAATAATCATATATATATAGCCAACGAATAAGAAAAAGATAGACACCATTTTGATTCAAAATCGATTGAAAATTCTTTTTTTGGCCAATCTTGGTTATAAATTTACCGTAAGTTCGGATAAATAACTGAAGTAACTGAAAGCTATAATTGAATTCGATTTCTTTAAAAGTTTTACTTACCAGAAAACCATCCATTGGATGCAGCTTAAAAAATTCATCGCTACTTGTCGCTTTAAGCTTTAGCACCAAACCCATATCTGCACCAAAATTACTCCCGCCTAGGTTGCTCTGGTTAACGAAGCTGAAAAAATGGGAAATTGAAAACTTTATAGAGTTAACTCAACTTAAATACTACCCCCCATCCTCATTCAAGGTGCAGCAGAATCCATGGGAGGTCAGCGTTCGCTTGAAATGCTGTTGACAGTCAAATGGAGCACCACCCAGTTGACAGGACACCAAAATCTCGCTGCAGTTGGGAGTCAGAGCACGCAACCTACGGCGCGTATTAAAAAACAGCTCCCCATCTTCTGTATCGAATGTGTCCAAAAAGCTTTGTAACTTAAATGCACGGTTATAGTCAACAAACTCCTCAGGGCTGTAGTATAGATAGCGAAAGCTTGTTAACTCCTCCTGAAAGTAGCTAATATTACGTTGCCAGGGATCTATGTGGCTGCTACAAAATACAAATTGCTAGAAATTAAGGACTTAAAGCTGCTCAGGCTTAACTTACAGCTGGAGAGCATAACGATCAATTGCACGCTTTGATATACGATTCAAACTGCACAAGGTTACTGCGGGGAACTGCACCATCCATATGGGATATGCAGAGTTGTAAATTGTGGTCAATAGTACCGGTTCCTCATGCTGGTATGAATGCCAAAGCGATGCAATTAGAACGCTCAATGCAGTTATGTGGAAAACGAGCCAGAAGAAACTAAGGGTAGTTTAGTACACGCACAAAAGTCCATGAGATTGATGCTAATTGTAGTGACTCACCGCTCCTGAAACGGACGACCGAGCTCTACTAATTTGCCATAACAATGAAATGACAGATTTTGCAGCAAATCCTTTAACGCGTCAGCAAAGGACAATTTTTGCGTGTCCTCTTCGCGGAATTCAACGGCAAACTTGTCCGTGTCACTGCCAACGGCGGATGCTGCAGGTACGGGTATCCACCAGGCAGCGCGACCCGTAACAAGACGGCGCGTTCTGGCTGAAATGCCCTCTGCTGCTCCCGCTCTTGTTCCTAACATGTTTGGCGCTTACTCAGCCGTTTGTAAATTGCAACTGTTGCGGCTGACTGTGTGCCGCTTGCCTTTTTGTAGGCTGCGCCCAACAACAATTGGGGGTGGTTGCAGGTTGCTTGCCCCATTGTGCCGTTAGCGGAGTAAGCCCGCTCATTTTAATGAAAATTTTGCAGCCATGTCGTGCGTGTTGTTGTAATTAGGCCTCGTGTTCCAGCTTATTGCCAACAAATTAACTGCGACATGGCATGTGGTGTTCGCTCTGACTCCGACTCTGTATCTCTGTCTATGGCTCTAGTTCCTGGCCCTGACATTGGCTCGATTCGTCTTGGTAATTTTCTTTAATTGTCAACAATTTAAAATGAAATTAGTTGAAATGCGCGTTAAATGTCAGCCAGTGGCAACATCATCATCATCAGCACCAGCAGCAGAATGCCCTTGTTCCTAGTCAAATCGTTGCTCGCAGTCCATTTTGCTTAACCAGCAAAGTAGTATATGTGCCTTGTCAAACATATTCAGAATTATGATCTGAGCTCAATTAGCAGCCAAATGAGGCCACGTGTTGGTGGCTTGAAGATAATTTTTTAAGGTATATATATGAAAGTTTTGAATGAATGCCTGCTAAAGTTTCCGTGAACTCTATCGTTGAATTTCTTTAACTTTACTTTACTTGTACTTTAGAAAAAGTACAATGGATAATGGTAAGTAAGCCATGATAACTGCGCTATATATAGGTTAGTAAGAGTAGATGAGTAAGAAATAAGTTGGAAGGGAATATACTGGGAAAGAAAGATGAAGGAAAGCAAGTCATATAAGGTAGGTAAGTCCATGTTCATCGATGATTCCGAAAAGTATATTTCAAATACCGATCGATTTATAAAAAGATAGGTTAATAGCAAGGAAATACTAAAAATACCAATAAATAGTAAACTTAATACTTGGCTCATTTTCCTTACATTGCTTTTGTTGTATTGAATTGTATATTAGATATACGATTCAAAAGGAACGAAGTAGTCAGCTCGAGTGAACAAGCTGTGAATTGAGGTTAAAAGCTATTCAACTCTATCATAATATTCCATTAAACACTTCAGCTTCCGTGCTGCTGAGTGCCACGCTGTTCTGCTTTTCCGATTCCCATGTTATCGGACTTCCTGCTAAAGGCCCGTACGCAGCAGTGTAAAACCGCGTGAAAGGAAAAAGTGCTACTTATTTTGTGCGCAAAAACAAATTGTATGGGCAGAGTTTGTGACCAAATAATATGGGCAATTTACATTTTTTATCTTACTTATTGTGATCTTAATTCGCGCCTCTCTCTAATTGTTGTTGCTACATGAATTTACATAAACATAATAAATTCGTATACTAAATATAATAATTGGTGTTATAATTTGCCGCTTTTATTTAAATAGTGCTAATAAAAAATAGTATTTACTTGCTTTTACTTCATTAGTTTTTTTTTTACATTTTAATATATTAAAAATAATAAAACTAAACTAAACTAATCTTCCGAAATTAAATTTTCTGCTCCTTCGAAAAATTTGTGCATCTATTTTGGCTACGCGCCATGGCGCTAAGAATTTCGAGAGCATTTTTTTTATATGAAGTTTTGTTTTCTTTCACGAGGTTTTACACTGCTGCGTACGGGCCTTAAGAAGAAAACATAGCAAGTATATGATTTTCGGTCCACTTTGTCTCCGCCCCAATATGCATAGCCAACAAAAGCTTACCCGCACTCTTTGTAGTGTAGCTTGTAGTTTACGATGGTCGCGAGATATCTCAAAATGTACTTCACACACGCGAGGTGCTCTGAATACGGATTCTTGTTGCGTTGAGCCAATTTAGCAACCGAATGCAAAATGTCCGATCTTGTTTTGGGTACCAATCACATCAACTCGCGAACGACCGATGGGTAGACCGTTTCGTTAACTCACGCACTTTGCCCATCACATGCCACCTGATAACCAGCATCTAAAGGAGTAGCTGCTGATCGACTTTCGACCATGCCTTGATGTCGCAACAATTCTTTGGTATATTCCATCTACTCGCTCAACCTCCATGCCGAGAAATAGACCTAACGGACCCATCTCAACGCACTTAAACTCATTTCCTATCAATGCCTTAATAGTGATAATGTCCCATTCCTCTTGACAAGCTATAACGTGGTTATCAACGTAAGCCAATTTAAGCGCTATTGTACTTTCACTTCACTAAAAGCCAATCATGCGCAAAACACCATCTAGTTTGCTATTCCGTTCTCTACCGGATTGCTTTAATCCATACAATTTATTTTTTAGCAATAATACCCTTCCTGATTGGCCACCATCTGTATATCCTTGTGGCTGTCGCATAAACACAGTATCCTTCAGGCTGCTGTTGGGATATGCCATGCATCAGATGGATGATGCAGTTGCAATATCATCTCTGCCACAATTGCGAGGATCAATCGTACGCTCTCCAGTCTGCATACTGGGGAAAATGTCTCAATGTAATTCATTCCATACTTTTGCGAACATCCATTCGAACATCGTTCCACCGGTCCCACATGTACCGGTGATAAGCCAGGTAAGGCATCCTGTGTTTTCGATATTTATAACGGCAACTAAATTTGTTCGTTTTGGTTAAATTCCGATGGTGCTCTACTTCGATCTTTTAAAATATGACCTTTATATGGCACGAAAACTCTATTGCAGCGACTTAAATTTAGCCGAAATATCTGCTGCACTCGCTGATCTCTGTTCTACATACATTACATTTTGTGTGCGGTTTTCTGTATTTTGGTCACATTTATCATAATAAAAAGCACTTATCGTAAATAGAATACTCAATCAAAACGTGTTTTATTTGCTAAATAGTTGTGAAAGATTTAACGATTATTCATTAAATGCACTTTTTAGATTGTAAAACGAGTGCAGAAATAGCAAAACTAAGTGCAGCATTGTAACAGTTGACTACTTAAGGACATATGTAGAGTTTGTCGGCATTTAGACCACTCTTCCTCTTCTGATTAGCATGACCTTGCTCAGCCATGCGCTGGCAACCCATATAAATATATTTGAGCGCAAAAAATTGGCTCTCAAATATGGCCACCACAGAAAAACCCATTATTATAGACAATATATTGCCAACTGTGCCTGTTAAAAAGGTAATTCTTGAAAATGTAAATTTTTAAATTTAATCAAATACTTACTGAACACTTCGAACCAGGCATTGTTAAGCAATCTTATATAGAAATGTGCGTATGGCTCTCCAAAGTACACGCGCAGCACAGAAATATCAGTGCCAAACTCCGTCTGATTGTTAATATCCGGTTTTAAAGTAGCCAAATAGTTATCAATGGGCAAAGAACGTAGCGATACCCGATAAAGCACATCATTACAAGAAGGCTGGCAATGTGGACAATATAAAGCCTCCTCTATTTCACGCTCCAGACCATATATCGCATGACGTTCGGTTAGCACATTGCGCCACTTGACTGGAAAGAAAAGGTTGTTAAGGAAACAAAAATGCGTAAGGGGATAGGTAATATAAGTTAATTTCTTTCTAAACACAGCCTTTGAATTCAAATGAAATTTGGATTCTCTGAAGACTACTATCTGAGAAATGCTGCACTGTATAACAAAAAAAATATTTTTGCATCCTGTAGGAAAGTAGGAAAAAACGTCGTTTTTCGGGCACATAACCTCAAATATCAAATAAGAGTTTCACTGATAAAACCTAGTTCTTATCAACAGGTTTTGGGACTTACAAATATTTTAAAACAAAATCTCATTTCTAAGAAAGCCAACTATAAGTAGGTTCAAAACTTACATCCATACTGCTGAAGACATGTTATGTGGCTTAGTGTACAGAAAACCACTCCATCTAAAGTTTCTACGAATTCCAGTGGCAAATAGAAAGGCATACAGCGACATAACGCCATAATGCTTTTAACTCTGCAGCGCGTAATGCAATTGGGAAAAGTATAAGTGGAGCGGAACAGCTGCTCCCTATTCGGTGCTTCATTTTCGAAATAGCAGAGACGCTTTGGATAAATGGTTAGTTAAAACTTGAAGTATAACTTAAACAATGGTCTAAACTTACGCTAAATGGCGAGAAGGTATTCAGTGAAGGATCAGTATCCACAACACGTGCGTTTATCTCAAGAAACGTCTCTTCCATATGACCAGGAAACATTTCCAGAATATTTGATGAAGAAACAGAAGCGTAATTATCAGCACCATGTATTATAACTATATAGCCATCCGTATTCAAAATTGGCGCAAAATAGTCCGCTTGGCTGGCATTGACCACCACTGTTAAGCCAAGCTCCGAATTGGCCAAGCGATTTTTAAAGTCGCGCTTCTTTAAGCTAAGAGATTTATGGAAATCCTCATTGTGAAAATGGGAGACGATTTCATGGAGTATTTTAATATTTCTTACGTGTTTTCTGTATTAAAGGTGCAACAAGGTCCATACTGGGTCAGACTCTCCTGGAAAGCGGTTTTGCTGAAGCAGTCTATATCCACATTGGCCAGGCTGCACTTTAATATGAAATGCTCGCAGGTTGGGGAGAGCTGTAAAAAATAGTAATACCTTAGATTAGATTAGATTTGTGGTGGGCGCGATAGCTCATCAGAAAAGGTTGAACCATCCCTAGCACTCAGTAGCCTTGCCCTTGTACCTTGCCCGACAGAGGAAGTCAAAAGAGAGAAAGGACAATTAAAATAGGAGAAAGAGTTCGAAAACGGAATAGGCTTGCATAGAGGCTCCCTATTGACACAATCTTCCCGACTCTCGTAGGAAGTCGTGAAGACTACGTAAGGAGAGTGTGTACACCTCGCTCACTTCCTAAAATGCTTACAAAGGCCGGACAGTTACACAGTGGTGAATTTTCAGCATTCCTTACAGATTGTGTCTGTGCACACTGGTAGCAATCAAATAGGACAGGAATAATTGGCGTAGGCACTATTGGCTGCGAGCCGATCCTTTGTTTGCCAGCTCATCCACCATTTCATTGCCCTGGCTGCCTCGGCGTCCAAGAACCCAGTATAGACTGACTTTGTTATGAAGTGAAATCATGTAAAGTCTGGTCTTACATTCGCTGACCGTGATCGATGATATGGGAGGATTCTTCAGGAACCTGAGCGCAACCTGAATGTCACTACAGATCCCTACAGTTAACCCACTCAGTTTTTATTTCATGGATCCAGCTTGCGACATTAAGTATTGATTACGCCCTATCAGACCTAGATCTCGGTGCTGGGATCACAAAATTGTTTCAATAGATGCGCATGGTCCCATGTAAGGTTGTCCGAATTGCATTGCTATCTTCCCCCGATTCGGCAAACAGAGTTCCGCAGCTTATAAGTGCGGCTTTTAGGTATTGTATGTTTCATTGGTACTGATATTGTCAAAGTCACAATTTCATGTCCCCTTAAGAATTCCGAGATTCATATTTTGGAGCGTATGAGCGCATATTAGTGCATAATTTAAGACCGGTCTGTCTCATTACGTGAACCAAATATTGAAATGTTCTCGCTTACCATTTTCATAATGCGACGCGTATCAAAAAAGGTCTCATTATCCCAGGTGCCATAGATGTCCATTAAAGATTGAAAGCTCACGTAGGTTTCGGCATCAACGGACGGGTTCTGTTCGTCGTACAAATCACGAAAAAACTTCAAGTGGCTCAGATAATACTCCAAACTGCGCTGCCGTGCATCATTGCTTTGTCTTGCAACAACAGAGGCAAAGATGATACGTCAAAAGCAATATTAGTTTAGCGTAGAGCGATGGGGATACGGGAGGATGCCGTAGTGGGCAATGGATATAATGCTACTCACAACTCGTGTGCATATTTTGTAACCGCCTCCAATGAAATGCGATTGTTCGAGCATATTGACACAGCCGGAAATGGCACATTTTCAACGGGATAAAGTGGATCCTTCAGATTGGTGACAAAGTATTGTGCGACAAATTGCTCCCAGGTGAGTGAGAGTACCACCACCAGGGTGACGAACGTGGTGGCATGCACCAGCAGCCAAATTAATCTGCAAATAAGCGCGACAGACAGTAGCCAGAGCAAGAGTGGAAGAGAGAGGTATAGGGCACACAAGATAAACGCACAAAGCGCTTTGAGGTAAAAACAGAAGCACCAACGGAAACGGAAATGAAAAATGTGAAAAATGCAACGCACAACGATACGACAAAAGGTAGTTGCAACAGTAGGAGTAACAGCAGCTGATATAATGATACTCAGCAGGGCGCTCGGCAACGCAGAAAACATTGCAAATGCAAATTTTCTACGGAGCGTATGTACCACGTTGCGTATGAGTAACGTCATACGTGTACGTCTGTGCCGTGCCGCCTTTGCGTTTTTATCTTTGCTACCTGGCTTGAGCTTACCTTTCCCCCCGCGTTAATTCCGGCGCCAATAGTTTGTTGTATCCCTGTAAAGATATATTGCGCAGTAAATCTGCCATATCCAGACAAAAGCTTGAGCCCAACGATTTCTTGCGCTTGCCACCATGCGTTCCATCTATGACGGCCATGCCCCCGGCCTTTGCCTTCGGATTTTTAATCCACCAAATGGCATTGGATGTTGATTTAATATTAACCATTGGTGCGCACAATTTTAACGATGAGCGATGCCGTGTTGCTGTTTCTCTCGCCGTGTGTTGACGTCGTCCTCGTCATCTGCTCGGTTAGTTGCTGACTGTGAGTGTTTGCCGCCGGCGTGTACCAGACGTAATTGAGACAGATGACACAAATGCACTACGTGTGGGCATGGCTGCCTTAATGCATGTTTGTCATTAAAGTTCTACAGTTTCAGTGTGTTAATTGCTGTTAATGGGAAAGAAGGCGTTTAGTACGCACATGAGGCACGCATAATGGTTAAAGTTTTAGCTTGACAAAATGTGTCAGAAATTATTTGATTATTGATTTGTGGAGTCGACAATAGTGCGTGTCGTAAATTCCTGACAAAAATGCGGCTATCTCCCCACAAAGCGTTATGCAAGTAACAATCAGTTTTTGCACTCATTGATATCGCATTTTGGAAAAATCCATTTACAAATCTGGGACACTCTAACGTACCCTCACGAAAACTTTTTTGCTTTATAATTTAATTATACGCTTCCATTGCATGAACTCAATGATTTTTTAAGGGATTGCATTTTATGAAAAAGGAAAGTGCCATTATTGGAGTAAAATACTAAGAAAAAGACTGCGCTGTTAAAACATGATGATGGAGGTGAATAATACCTTTGAAGAAACTCTAATCATTGTCGTGTACGGATATATATTATTTATAAAAATAGGTTATTAAATACCAGTTATGAAACACAAAACAAATCTTGGCTGTAATTAGAGTGAAACTCTAACTTCTATATAAACAAATTTATAAAAATTTAATGCAGACATAGAGATACCCTGTACCCAATTTTCTTAAGAAAATCAAATACCTTTGCTAGCGAGGTGTGGAGGGCTACAGTCTGGAGCAGAACATAGTGAATCCCTAAAGTCTAAACTAACGCATAAACATAATGATTACATTAAGTTCTCTTAGCATGTAAGGTGCTCCCTGCACTTATAAAGATTCGTTTTTTCTCATTTATCTATTGATGTAAAAGCTTTGTTTTAAATCGAGCTTTCGCATGCAGCCGCTGCGAGATCATGATGGAATTAAACCAAGTTGTGGTCACTCTTCTTCTGCAGAAGAAGAAGAAGCTGCTCTGCAGCATCCAGGAGCTATGCAAGGCTTGTAGATGGTCACCTTGTTTTTTAGGGATAGCCTAAGGTATCTGGTATGGAGCCATCGGAGCCTAAGGCCGCCTGTGACGCTGGAGATGTGCTTGCCGAAGGTCAGACGCCTGTCCAAGTGTACCCCCAAGTACTGTAACTGCTGTCATGCTCCAGTAGTTGGTCCTGCAAGAAGACACCAGGGCAGAGACCCTTTCGCAGTGCGTAAGTCACATGGACGCACTTGCTTGCAGTTTCGCAAATTCTGATAGAAAAACGTGTAGCATACTTTTGGGCTGCGCTGAAAATTCATCACACAAATCGAATAACCTTCAACTTGAACTAATACATAACATACATTTTCACATTTAAAATGCAAATCAACACATTTTATTGCGTAATTGAAATAAATTCAAAATCACTCAAGTCTCTACGATTATAAGCTAAATCTAAAATATTAACAAATAACATTTTTCTAACGTCCCGATGGCCAGAATGGTTGGCTGGGATAGACGCGCACTCCAATGGAACCCAAACCATATTGACTGGGATTGTGTATACGTGCTATGTCTGTATATGTGCGCCCTTTGCGTCCACCACGTGCAGGAGAAGAAGCCGTGAAACCCAAAATTGTGAGCAGCAGCATCGTGCAGAGCCAAACAACTTTTCCAGTTAGCCTCATAATTAAGTATGTTGGTTTTGTATCTTTATATACTGAACTTCTGACCGCTCGCCAGAACTGTACGTCTGGAACTGTGCTTCAATGCCAGGCATGAAACCCTTTTATAGTAATAGTCAGAAGACTAATCTTGTCATTATGTTCTGCTTTATCACCTGTACAGGTTTCTAACAGGTAGCGACAACAACGCATAAAGCATTGCTCGGCCACGCGACGCATGCGCCTCACGTAGCGACGTCAACACTTTCGGAGCTATTCTTTGTATCATTTGTTTTTATCTGAAAAATTACAGGCACACCATAGTAAATAAGTCATTCACATTATGATCAGCAGTAGCAGATATGTACTTGCTTCTACGAACTGTCGTTAGATTATTGATCGCATGACTCAGTTCTGAGCTGTTGCACCATGTAGCTTATAGCTTACTTGCTTGTTAATGCTGCACTTACTTACAGTGTGAATGATTTAGCATAAATTTGCATTAATGCAACGGACTAGATGTTTAACTACTAATTAATAGTTTCTAATGACGTAGGTGCGCCAGCTGAGTAGAGCATTGACTTGGAAATTGCTAATAGCTTTGACAATCCATACAAGTTCTGTTGCATAAACAAAACTATGGTAATATGTGGATGCCTATGCTTATATAGCTCACTTCCTGAATAATAATATGGATCTAATTGGTTCCTCAATGCATTGCGAACGCTATCACGCATTAGCTCTATGATTAATAGCTTAAGAGTTTTTGAAAGATCTCTTATAAAGATTATATTTAGTCCCCTAATTATAATTATAAGGCAATTTTACGGGGACTCCGGTAAACAACATGAATCATTATTGTTTTTTTGGCAACTAACTCGAATCCGTTTTATCGAGCTATATTTATGTGCAAGTCAAATCAAGAAGTAGATACCCTTTCAGGGTATATTTATTTTTTTAGAATAATTGTAACATAAAGAAAATTTTACAGGAAACTTCATCCTGATATTCATAAAAGAGTTAATCTTGTCTTGTTCATCCATCCATTCTTATGTTAACCGATCTCGGCTTTAAGGTATCTTAGTGAAACCATTTTATTACAAATAATGAATAATAGCCGAGCTAAGTTAAGAAGATTGTACGAGGGTCGCCTTTTTCATTTCGGTAAAAAAGGTCAAGAATAAAGATAATGTATCGAAATTGATTTTATTGTTTGCTTGGACCAACTTATCAAACACTTTTCCCATTTCGATCGAAGTACTAGCCATAACAACCCGTTACCGGATTACGGCCTGATGTAGAGCACTCCTCCAGGTGCCTCTGCTTTGACTGCCCCTTCTCCAAATGATAGGAAAGGTAACTGGTGTGTTCTCTCTCTCCTTCCAACGGAGGCATGGCCTGGCCCATCGACGCCTTCCATCAACAGCCCCAAGGATGACCTTTCTCGCAGTAGTTCCTTTATCAATACGAACAACATGGCAAGCGGAGCTGCTTGATGTTAATTTGCTTCACTACGCAATATCGTCGTAGAGCTCACAAAGTTCGTCGTTCCATCGGAATCGTTAGTCGTTGCCAACGCCAAAGATCTCAAGGAGTACTTTCCACACAAACACACTAGGCCAAGTACTATAAATCTGTCTTGCTTCAGGCTGACTCATCAGCACCATAAAGCAAAACGGAAAGGATGAGCGTCGTATACTAAACACCGGATGACCTATCAGCACGAAGTTTTGATAGTGGTGGTGCACTGAGGTGATGTATACTTCTTATCCACAAATCGTTGTATACCACAATACGTTAGCGACATGCCGGATTTTTAATAAGAAACAGGCAAGTTATTCCTTTGAATTGTTTCGTCTGCGAGCAACTTTTGTTGGATTTCCCTCGTCTTCGAAGTTTGTTTGGTTTCGGGCTCAAACGCATAGATCTTACGTACGTCTTTTGATGCTAGGCTTGCTTCAGTCCCTTATCATCTTTACGGTCACATATGTATATATGCAATATCGAATGAACACTGATGTAACTAATACCCAGATCAATCTCTCGGTATGTCACTTGACAACCTTGCATAATAAGTTTTCAGTTAATTTCTGAGAAACACCTATGTACATTATCTTTTTCTTTTTAACTGGCCATAACAACCAGTTCTCAGGTTACGACCTGAAATATATTCTTTCATTGGAATTGTGGTTTTACGTGTTGGGTCCCAAACCCTACGCACAACCTTTTTTAAGGCCTACTGGTCTCGAAAGAACTATTGTCATTGTTAGTCGCCTCATACGACAAGCTTTGACCTGCTGAGGTGGTATTCTCTAACCCGCTCACCGCACGGGGGGCGTACATTTTGGTTTTCGATATGGCCCATCGACTCGCTTAGAGAAGTTAATTTAAAGTTTCTATCGGATCTTGATGATTTAATGATTTCGATTGAACATTATCTAACGGAGATATCTCTGCGCAGGGAATATACGCATCTTTTGGTAGATTTTTTTTGTCCTTATCTCTTATAGTCTTTGAATTCTAGGCACTCACACGGACATGGTTATATCAAGGTGTCGACTATTGCTCATAATCCTTTTTGCTTACTGAACTTATGCTCTGGCACGCCTCCTGCTGTCTGTAATATACATTTCACAGATCTATAAAACCTTTTTACACTATGTGTACAGGGTATACAAAAGGACCATTTTAGTATTTTGATCCTCAAATTAGAATTGAATTCGGTGTGTCGTGCAGATTAGTTTCTAAAAACGTCAGGCTATAAGAGACTGAAAAAAGTTTTAATCCGTTTTGCATTCCTGGCAGGTAAACGTAAGTGTGCTTTCAAAAAGGTTTTCATTTCAGATGTCAGAATCTTTATTGTTTGTGTTTTCAAGCATATTTCAGTAACAGAAGTTCAAAATTCTGGGGGTTTTCTTAAAAACACAACTTGTCTAATGCAATTAAAATTCTAATCACGATTTCAAAGATTTTTTTCCTAGCGAATATGCATTAAAATTGTTTAGCGTGATTTCAAAACTTGACGAAACTTGCCGCTCTAGCTATTTTTGGTATCATGAAATGGACGCATTGGGGGAAGCCCTTCATCTGACTGTCAATAGTTAACGGATTATGGACTGTCACAGAGATGACAGCGAAAACGTTCCCAAAACTACATCAGGTTTTTGGTTGCAGAAGATGTTCCCCAAAGAAGGAAACTTTTGGTTGATTCTATACGGTTCACAAAACATTTCAATTTCGTATATGCAGCTATTACTACCTGCCCCAATGAACAAGTTTTTACACTCTCTCGAGGGGTTTTATATGGCCAATTTTAGCTGCATATTTCAGTCACGTGCCAACATTCATCACAGATCGGTCAGTAAGTAAGTCTGATCATACATTGTTTATTTAGTCACAGACTGAGACACAGATTTTAAGCAAATTAAAAAAGATTATTCAGCTGCCTGACAAATTTATAGTTATTTAATGACACGAAAGTGGGCGTGGCTGCAATTATGGCAGCAAGTAAGTCAACTTTGCTTAGTAAAATAATTGGAAATTTTGTATTTACGCTTTAAGCCTGAATTAATTGCATAATTTTAGTTTTCTTATTTGCTTTCTCTACTTTATTTGTACATTTATTTTTGAAACCAAATTGTATACATAATACTGCTTATATATAAAGCTAACACGTTGTTATCAGCGCCCTAGCGGCGCAAAGGGAGCCCGCGGCAAGAAGCGTCCACCGCCTATATAAGGATCCGGATTGATGACGCGTGCTATGTCCGAATAAGTGCGTCCAGTTCGATGACCGGAGTGATGACGATGTCCATAATAACCTTGATGGCGATATGGTGAGTAACCATGGCCGTAGCTTGCGCCATAGCCGTAGCCACTGGCGTAGCCATAGCCACCACTGCCATAGCCACCATGACCATAGCCACCATGGCCATAACCACCATAGCCATAACCACCATAGCCGCTATGTCCCTTTTTGAGCGCCTTTAACAGCGGCAATAACAGCGCACTGCCCAAGTGCAGGCAGCAGCTCAGCAACAATGTTAGTGGTAACAGTAAAGAGATTCTCATGTTGAATGTGTAGAGAACTCCTTAAGAACTCTCGCCGCACTGTTAACGGATATGCGTGTCGTCTGCTATTTATATGGTCCAATCACTTACCGATGACACATTTCCTCGGGTTATAGAACACTTAAATGGGTTTTTTTCAAAAAGAACGCCACATAAAAATCACTCAAGTTTATCTCTATGTTGACAATATTCAGTTACTTTTATTATTATTTAGTTTTAATTTTTACAGGCACAGACTTAGCCCATCAGCATGCAAAGCACGCGCATGCGCAGCTCATCTTCGACAGACTGCGACCACAGCGAAGGCCACTGACCAACGTGCCATTTCGCCGCGTTTGCCGTATTCGCCGTTAGCTAAGCTTTTCATTGATGAACAAACTGATTAACCCCTTGTTGTCCATTAAAGCGCAAAAGAGCAAACTTACTTGGCATGCTCTCTGCGCGCAAATTGATTAGCAATTTTAAGCAAAACAAACAACGCTGGGACAGGTTTACAATATATGTATAAGATTTCAATCTCAGCTCTTATCTCGTCTCAGTCTACACAGCATTAGCACAAAGCAAGATTCTTTTCCAGTAAGTAAGTGTCGCTCTTTAAGTTTAGGCGGTTTTAGATGCCAAAATTATGACAGCGCTTTATTTTATTTCGGGTTTAGTTGCTTGGCTTTTGATACGCTCATGTCGTGCGCAGTTGGCTGTTTCATTTGCGGGACCCGGCGGTGCGGTGGCCTCGGCGGGTGGTGTTACGGCCGTGGCACCGCTGCCCGGTTTTGGCGGTTTTAATAATGGCTTTAATCATCATTTTAACAACTTCAACAACAATTACTATCCGCAGCAGCAAGGCGGCGGTTTTGGCTTTAATGCAGGCTGGGGCGGTGGTGGTTTTGGCGGCCGGCCCAGACCTATGGGTCCCAATCGTCGCGGCATGGGTCGCCCATCAATGCCAGTGCCTTTCAATAACGGCATATTTCCACAAGGAAACTTTCAAAATGGCATAAGACCACCACCACACCAGGGCATGAGGCCCCGTCCACCGCATCACGGCATGCACCCAGGCTTTTATCCCCCACAGCAGCAGTTTGGACAATTGCCAGGAAATTGGTATCCACAGCAGCAGTTTGGAACACAGAATGGTCAACAGCCAGAAAATTGGTATCCCAATGAAGACTACGAGGGTCCATTTATATCAAATGAAAACAATGAGAATGGAGCTGCCACTACGCCCGCAACTGTGGAAGTGCCTACTATACCAACGGCCATACCACACACTACTCCAGTCAGTACCACGCCCACCAAAACGCCGACACATGAATCGCTCATCGTGGGCACCAAGCGTCCACCGCTTGTTCCACCACCCCAAAATCCCCACCTGCCTCAAACAACGCCAGTGCCTGCGCATAAACCAGCAGTAACGAGCCACTCCAGTGAATTGTCTAAGCTGCGAGACATAATCTTTCCCAGCAACCCGCTTTATGTACAGTTACCCCTAGAAGCGCCCAACACTGACGCCGCACAAATCGATCCACGCAGACGTCGTTAATAATTATATTGTCGCGCTTATAAAGTGTAAATAGTTTTTATAATATATAATTTATGTAATTAAATAAATAAAATGGAAATCATCAGTACAGCTCAATGAGCGCCAAGAAACTTGAACCCGGTGCCTGGGTTGCAAGCTTGGAATCATCTCAAGTTCGTCTTTGTGCGAAGCACGCGCTCTTATAACTGTAAACAGGTTCTGTGCGCTCATAAACAAAACACAAAATCTTGACAAAAATGTATACTTAAAACAATAAAATAACTTTTAATAAATTATACAAAGTTCATTATCACAAATAACTTAGTAACCGCGTTGTCTGTAGCCTACGGCTGGAGCGCTAGGAACTCTGCCATAAGTCTGTCCATAGTTAGGCGCTGCATAACCATATGGATCCTGTGCACCATACGCAGCCTGTGGTCCTCTATAAGCGCCATACTGAGCTGGCGGTTTGCCATAATAATTGTATGGTGGCGGCTGTTGAGCTCCATAAGGCGCGTTGGCAATTACAGGACCATGATGTGCATGACCAGCGCCGCCTCCATAGTAATAGTCGTAACCCTGATCATAGCCCTCCTGTATGAGCGGTCCATGTGGCGAGGGTGGTGGTCGTGCATAGCCATAAGGCTTGCCATAATACGGTCTATCATCCGCCAAATCCAGCAGCACCTCTGCTATTTTATCAAAGGTGGGTCGCGCCTTAGCTACAGCCAGCAGACACCATAGAAGTATGCTTACTGCTCCAATTCCGAAATGCATGTTCGTTCCAGTACGTTGTTTGATTTTCTATGACATGTTTGCTGATTTCCTTCATGTTTATATAGCATAGTCCAAGCGCTGATAACAATGTTGTCAATGCACATGGACAATATTATACAAATATTTCAATTTGAGGGACCTTCAAGCTGTTGATGCTTTCTATAGTCGGTCAAACTGATAAGCCTCGTGCCACGGACTTGCCAATAATTAGGCACATATAATCGGTAGTATTCGAAATATTACGCTCCCTATCTCAGTGTCAATTATAAACAAACTCGAAATGTCTGAAATCACAAGATTTCCTCATCAAGAATTCGCAGAAAGTTGAAGGCTTTTGTTGCTATTGCTCTGTAAACACAAAAGACCTGTGCAAACTAAGCTAAAAATTTGTCCAATACTCTTAAAAAACTCAAACAGTTCGAATCTATCAGTTACGTTCCTTATAGCATTTAACAGTGACCATTGCTTAAGCCTCTATGTAATGAAATACCAAGTCAGAAGATTCTTCATAAAGGCTGAAACCGGAGTACAATCGCACCGATATTAATGTTCTGGAAATTGGATTGCTTGGTACATTTTACCCAACATATTGACAAATACTTAAGAAAAACACAAATCTTCTTTCAATTGATGTTAATATTTCCAAATTCGTAGAATTTTTTTTTGTAGTGTTGCAATGTCCCTTAATTTTTGTTTTCCCAGATATAATTTCCAAATGATTCCTTTTGTAAAAACGAAACTAAAATCTCCTAGCATTTCCAAATCGGTTAACAAAAAAAGATTTGTTATTTGATGAACCTTAACCTTTAATTTTAGTTACGGTTCACCTTGATCTTAAGTAAGGCTCCTGAATAATATGCAGTCTTGATTTTTGGAAATAGCGATATCAAAACAAAAAATGCGCAACTGTTACCGAAACCATTGAGGTGATAAAATCGTATCGGATAGTGTTGCTAGTATCTCCATGAAGCTCTAGCGCAGAAAAAAATGCTTTGTTTTTCATTAAAAATATTCGCCTTCTTCTATGAACATGTCATAAAAAGCGAACTTGAACATATTTGGACAATGACCAAATATAAACAACATTTACTTTGGAAATTACCCTAAATTTTCTTTGAACCTAATACTCAGAATTTATTCATGAAATCCAACCAAGCTCTCTATATTTGTATGAGAGGCACCAGTGCTAAAAATTTGCTCACAAATTGAAGCTCAGATAACCCCTAAGCTCCCCAATAATACGCGATGCACAAACGTCGCACTTCCAGTAGTTGTCTAGCATTGATCAACACATCATGGTCCAACTAATCGTTGTCCAATTAACAGCGTTAATAATTGCTCTGAGCACTTGCTCCGAAGCCTTACAGCTAGCGCTCTCAAGCAAGCGCGATGAAAGCAGCGAAGATTCCAAAACGGAGTTTAATTTGGCATCCACGCTGACGGGTGATATAGCAACCAGTCGTCATCATGCACGCGCAAATCTCAACTCGCAGCTATATCCAAACTTGTCACAGCATCCATATTTGGGCAGACAAACCACTCAACTCGAACCTACATCCTACGCTCCAGCTGGAAATGATATAGATGAACCCCATGGACATGATCGCAGTAACGCAGGAGTTTTGAATGTACGCTCGGGTAGTCGTGTGGGCCCAACGGGTTATGCAGGCGGTCAGCCGGGTTTTCAACCCATTAACTATCCAGGCAGCCAACCAGTTCCCTATGACGGTGTGTATCCAGGTGCCCAGCCCGGCTTACACACAGCTGCCTATCCGGGACCTCCACAAGGCTTACCTTCAGATGGCTTTCCAGGCGCTGAGCCAGGCTTGCCGACAGCTGTCTTTTCAAGAGCTCAACCTGGTTTTCCTGGTGGCTTGCCATTCCAGCCACCCGCACGCCTAGAACCGCAACCTACAGGCTCAATTGCTCAATCACAACCTCCTTACGGCAACCCGAACTATTTACAATATCCAGGGCAATACTTGCCGCGATATCCCGCCTATCCACAGCCTGCACCTTTTAAAGGCTATGGTTCGGTTGGGGGGCCAGTTGTAGTACATCCCCAAGCAGTTGGTTCTACGCCTCCCATCAGCTACCAGAACCATCATCAATATCCACGGGGCCACAACTTGGATCACACATTCAAGATGAGCACCGAGTACAATGAAGACGGCGTACACAAGGGACCCTTCGATGTGCTCAACAATCACAATGCCTATGGCTATGGTAGCGGCTATGGTGGCGGCTATAACGGAGCTTTCAACACCCATGGGTACTGAGCAGCAAATAGGAAGTTTGAATTAGTCACCGTAGTTACTAGGTTTAGTACAAATTAAAATCTCTTACAATTTAGAACATAAGTTTAAAAGAGAGTTGAAGAATATACATTTATTAAATGTTCTTTGAAATATGTGGAATACCCGGTTATTAGACGTTTCGACGATATGGCTCTAGCACATCAGTGCTTAGTTTTATGACAACAATTTTGCCTAGTGTAAACATTTCTAGAATATTTGTACAACGCTTATATCTTGGACCTTTACTCTCCCAGTTATAAAAAAAAATGTTTCGAGGAATACAACAAATAAAAGAAGAAAAAAAAACAACACTCTCTATGTGTCGCACTACTAGACAATTTGCTCTTTATTCATAGGTCTGATAACCCCAAATCGCCTCAATATTACACGACGCAAAACCGACGAAGTTCCAGTCATTGGCCAGCATTCAACGTAGCATCATGGGTTCACTATGTGTAGTCGTTTTAACGATGCTTCTCGCTCTGAGCACTTGCTCTATAGCTTCAGAACTACTGCTATCAAACACGCCAGATGAAAGCAGCGAAGATTCCAGAACGGAATTAAGTTTGTCCTCGCCGCTGACAGGCGGCATTGCTGAAACTCATCATCATGAACCTACCGATGTTGACACGCAGTTATATCCCAAATTGCCGCAGCATCCGTATTCAGACACAGAAAGCACTAAACTTGCACCTATACCCTCCTCCTACGTAGCAGCTAACAATGATATTGATGCACCCCACGGACATGATCGTAATAGTGAAGTAGACGCTTTAGATGTACGTTTGCGTAATCTTGTAGGTAATACGAAATATGGAATTGTGCAGCCGGCAGTGCCTTCATATCCACGGCAGCCAAGTTTGTCTGAAGTTCCCTATGGCGGTGTACAACCAGGTGTGGCTTACGGTGGTTACCAATCGGGTTCATTCGCAGCTGGCTACGCAGGCGTTCAACCAGGCCTACCAGCAGCAAGCTATGGAGGAGCCCAACCTCGCTTCCCCACAGCCGGCTTTCCAGCCGCTCATCCAGGCTTTCCTTCAGCAAACTATGGAGGCCCCCAAGGTAGCTGGCCCATAGATGGCTATCCAGGCGCTCAACCTTCTGTTCCGCATGGAGGTGGGCAACCAGACTTGTCAACGACAGGCAATGCAGTTCCTTATGGCTTGCCCATAACGGGCTATGGAGGTGCTCAACCAGGCTTATCCGCAGTTGGCTATCAAGGAGGCTTGCCATTCCAACAACCAGCACACCCAGAAACTCATCCTTCAGATGCTTACGGCACTCCGCAGTATATAAAAAATCCTGGTCAAATCGTACCCCCGCATCATATAGGTTGGGTACAGCCTGCGCCTTTACCTTTACCTGGGTACCCAGGCTATGCAGGCTATGGTGCACCAGCAGGTTATGCGCCTCCTTTCAATTACCAGAACTATCAGCAATATCGACCAAGTCTCAACTTGGATAACACTTTTAAAATGAACACCAAGGATAACGAAGGCGGCGAGCAGAATCATAATCACGGGGGCTGGCTATAAAGGTGCTTTCAACACACAAAGCTATTGAGCTGTAATTAAGAATTTTGCATAAGTTTCGATGTAGTTGCTAAGTTTAGACAAAAGCTCACCTTTGTGACCCGGGCGTTGTACACCATGTCGACTGTTCCAGCTGTCTTTCAATAAACTTGATTTTTGTATGCCCGAACTGGTGCCAAAACCAAAGTAATTAGCAATGTTGCCTAGTGAGTTGAGCTGCTCCTGCACCTTGAGTGTTCAAAGGACGCTGTGACATGTTGTCTCAGCAGACGGACATTGTCGTGTGTACATAAGGCACCCTAACGCATGAACCGGAAAAAAGTAACATGCATTTGATGTTTAACTCTGCTTCTTGCTTGCCGAAACAAAGACGGGAAACACAGCTACCTGGCTGCAGGCAAAGGCAGACAGCAGGACCCGAAAAAAAGTAGAGCTGAATTGCTTGCACAATGGGAAGACCCAATCGCACTTTTGGTGGTAGTTGCTGCCCTTTTTTAAACAGCCCAGACAAAGTCGATTGGAACTGCAGTGGCAAAAATTGCTTATGTATGCAGTGATTTGGACAAAGAAGTCTTGCGGCGCAGGCGCAATGTGTTCAAGAGCCAACAATCACCAGGTTGAGTCTGTCGCGCGCAAATCCCAAGAGTATTTTGGCGCTAAAATAGGCAGAGGCGCGCCAAAAATCAATGCCTGCAAAAATCGATACAATTACATATTGATTAAGGAACAAGAACTGCAAAAAGAGGACAATATTACCTGAATTTTTTGAAGAATGTGCAGCTACTCCGAGGCATTTGTTAAAGTGTTGTTGTTTTAGTCTTGATGGTTCAAAATCTTGTTTATTGTTTTTTTTTTTTTTTTTTGTATGAATAATATGCATACACACTTACATAAATAACATAGAGTATTCTAATACATACATAACTTTTAAATCATAGACAATGGCAAAAACACATGATGGCTCCAAAAAATGCACATTATCTGCAGTTAGTTGTACATTAAAAGTGATTGGTAGTAACAAAAACGTTAACAACAGAGAACAACTACAACACTACTATTTATAGGGGTTGGTCGTTGGATTCCCGGGTTAATTACAAAAATTCATGCTGGTACAGGACACACGTTCTTTTGTTAGTTGCTAGCGCTTTTTACTATATGTTTATGTAATTGGTTGGATAGATACATCTCTATACAAATGTCTAGGTCTGCATTGGTGAACTACAAATGTTTGGAGGTTCTTAGAATACGCATATATAAAATTTATTATTTGAGCTGCTTAAAAATTAGCATACATTATTTTAAGTTAAAAAGGATACAGACTGCTATCGCTTGATTTGGTACGTTTGAATGAGTTCTTATATGCTAAAAATTCAGTTTGTCATATATAAAATGTCGGCTGAGGTGGTACGGCTAATATTCTTCGGGGTTATACAGGGGGGACGTGATAAAAAACAAAAGCATAAACATAAAATTTTGGAAAATAACATGTTAATATATAAAGAAATCAATAAACACAATTGATAAATAGGCAATAATAAGAAATATAATAGGGCAACGGGCTGTCTATATGGGTCCAAAAGTAGTCCGGTATTTGTTTGATGACTTTTTTGTTGCTTTGTTAGTTGTTGAGCAGCGACTTAGGCCTAGACTTATGTGGTTAAGAAGCGTAACAATTGTTGCTTGTGATTAATTTGGCTAATGTGCATTACAAGTACAAACCACCAGACATCCAAATATCCTCATTATTGGGCGGTATTACTTAACTGGCTCTCTTTTACATCGAGATTGTTCTCAAACAGTTCCTGATTGCTCAACAGCGGTACTTTAGCCACCTCATGAAAGATACTGTGGGAGTACTTGTTGCGTATTGTCTTAATGGTTGCACGCGGCTTACGTTGTAAGTTCGCGTTGAGCACAGGCACCAGCTCGGCAAAGTCGCTCAATTCATAGCCCGTGTAGTAGGTCAAAGTGGATGTCCAGCTTATCTTTTTCAAGTCCTTTACATCATCACGCATGCGCAGCGCCATAAACAAAGTGGCGGCCGCCAGCTGTGAATCACTGAATCTAATGCAGTTATAATCTATAAGCGACAGCTCCAGTATATAACGAGCCAGTGTTAATGTCGGCATGGATATTTTGGCACAGCGAGCGTAGCGACGTAGAAAACGATAGGACAAGGGTATACCCAGATCGTACTTGATGGTACGTAGTGCCTCCATTTCCATTTTAACCAGCTCATTATGATTGTAAGCACCATCGCATATATACAAAAAGTCTTCAATAAGCGGTGGCTGGCGCTCATCGTACTTGCAAGCTATGAAGAAAGCGGCGGCGCCCAGCAGCTGCAGTTTTTCCTTGTTAATGACCTCGCGGCACAAATACAGATCCACAATTTTAACGGCCAAATATAGTGTCTCATGATTAAGCTCAAATGTTTCCTGCACCTCAACCATCCAGTCAACCAGCAATGTGCGCATCCAAGCCGTCAAGTGCACTTGCCTTGACATGTAGTCATCAATAACAAACTCTGGCTCGCGTGTTTTCAAATAGTTAAATATGTCCATGGCGTAGTGTGACACCTGAAATGGATCGTCCCAGTTTTTGCGATCGAAGTCCTCCACATCGGCTGGCAGAGGCCGCACGGGCGCCACCACAGCTGCGGCTGCAGCAGCTGTAAGCATGGTCTCCTCAGTCTTTTGTTGTATCTTTGCATTGCGTTGACGCGCTGCCTCAAAGTTGCCCGACAAGCGTATGGATTCACAGCTGGAAATGTCCTCCAGTGCGGACATATAGAGGCTCTCCTCAGTCTTATTAAAGTCATTAGATATGCGGCGGGCCGGCTTGTTGGCCACTTGCAGTAGTTGCCCTGCTGACACGCTGTCCTTGGGTATTGCCACAGACGCAGAAGGCTTGAACTCAGTTACCTTTTCTAGCACTGGCTTCTTTTGTGGTAATTTGCGTTTTTGGCGTGCCAGCGCCTCCTCGAACTTGTCCAGCACACGATGACAGTTTTCCACCGCATCTTCAGTCTTGGTGGAGGCGCGGGTCATAATTTTGTTCTTTGACACGGGCACAACAAATGCATTTGTGTTTTCCAAAGTCTTAGCATCCAGCTGCCCCAGCTGTTGTACAACTGGCTTTTTGTCCTCCTCGCCTGGATGCAGCGTCATGATCTTAACATTGTTGGTGAGGTTGCCAAGCGCAGAGCGCTTTATTTTCTCGTTCTTAATGGGGCTATTATCGGCCTTACGTTTGCCGCGTGTTTGAATGTTTTCGACATTTGGATCTATATTGGAGTTAACGCGGCGTGTGAGCCCCTTGCGAGTGGCTCCAATGGCTGGATTGGCCGCCAAAGCAGTCCGTGAGTTACCTTTTATTGGCGCCATCTTGAAATGCCTTCTGTTGTTGTTGCGAAAGCGTTGCCTTGTCCTGCCTGTACACTTTTTAGTTGCGTTTTGAATTTTGTGGTGCACGATTCCGCTTTTTATTGATATTTTAGAACAGTTTAAATTGTTATTGTTGACGGGTTCTTGTTAAATTTCATGTGTACTTTTTGAATATCAATGCGTCAAACTAAATGTTTCACTTGGACTAATGGCGCTTAGCCGCTCCGATCATAACGGGGCTTGCAAAGATACAAAGTGAAAAACAGTGCAGCAGCAGCAGATGCCACAAAGAAGTTGAGCGCGTCTGTTTATAGGGTTGTCACTGCTTTGCACATGTGTCAAGCTGCCATATAGTTGTAAGCTGCGGGGCGCAAATGTAGCAAACGGCAACGCTCATAGTGTACAGCTGTCTGGCAATGGTTTGCAACTAGGTGGCAGCTTTGAGCGACTACAAATGCCATTTAACAATAAATTAATTTGTTTTGGTTTTGCTTGCTGTAAAATAAAAACAGAATAGACAATATGAGCGCCAGAAATAAAGGCAAGTTTAAGCGTGGAGGTGGAACTAGTCATCAGCGCGGCGGCAAAACAAATCGCAATTGTGAACGTAACCTAGCACAACGTGCTAATGAACTAACTTATGACACGGATGACGGCAGTAACAGTGCCACCGATAGCGACAGTGACTCCAGCGATAATTCCAATGCACATGGACAGCCACCAAATTTTCCTATAGCCATGTGGGATCTCAATCACTGTGATCCCAAGAAATGCTCTGGACGCAAACTAGCGCGGTTAAATTTAATACGCCTGCTGCGTTTGGGTCAAAAGTTTCCTGGTCTTGTGCTTACGCCGGTGGGTGTTAACTGCGTAAGCCCATTGGATCGAGATGTGGTGGCCTCAGCAGGTGTAGCAGTCGTTGACTGTTCTTGGGCCAAATTGGATGAGACACCTTTCAATCGCATGCGCAGTCCACATCCACGTTTGTTGCCATTTCTGGTGGCAGCTAATCCTATCAATTATGGGAAACCCTGCAAGCTAAGCTGTGTAGAGGCTATAGCGGCAACGCTATATATATGTGGCTTTACAGAGGAAGCGCACTGGTATATGGGCAAATTTTCATGGGGTCACTCGTTCATCACCTTAAATGAAAAGTTGCTCAATAAATATGCGGCCTGCAAGAATAGTGACGAAGTGCTTAAAGTTCAAAATGAATATTTGGAGGAGGAGCAAATGGAACGCGATAAGCCAAGAGATTTGCGAGAGTTTTATCCCACAAGCAGCAGTAGCAGTGAAGATGAGGATGAGAAGATCTCAGAGGTTGCTAAGAGCTTAGATAAGCTGTAGCATTTATCTTAAAATATTAATAGTTACCCTCAAAATGAATATTGTCTATAAATAAATGTATACATATTTGTTATTGAAAATGTCCCTTATGTTGTGCTTCTTTTGGTACAATTTCGCGCTTACAACTCGTTTAGTTTCCAAGACCGTACCATAAATCAACTGAACTTTCGAAAAAAAACTAAAAAAAAGGAAAACATTTTTAAAACACATGTTTATTTGAATGTGCTTTTAAAATAATATTGCATATTTATACAAGCTAATCACAGTTATATGAATAAAACTTATTTTACTCTCTTATTTCCATAATTTAATAACACCATCGCGTGAAGCTGATGCAATATAAATTTGACCCTTATCTTTACACATTAACAGATCCGTTATTGCGTCGTGATGACTGGCTGTGGGCATATCCGGTCCAGATCTTGGATTCTCCTCTGTCGACGATCGTAACTGATCAGCGCCGCTGGCCAACGAAATAACTTGCTCCTCTATCACCTGACTGCCTTCAATAAGACGTGCGCTAAAATATAAAAATGGCTTTAAGTTCACTATATATAATGAGTACTGTGCGCCTTTACCTATAATTAAATGCCACATCTGTTAGTTTATCATTTGCCGCAGGCACTTTTAGCGCAGAGTTCTTGGGTGAACCAATATCCCAATACCTAATGCGCTGATCTGAACTTCCCGTCAAAATAAATGGAGATCCGTCTACAACACCGCTTAATACGCCACAAGTTGTGGCCGGATCTGGATCTCTATTGGTTAGCACAGGTGCTGAACTAGCCCAAAGCACAGTTTGTCGCTGCCCCGTCTCAATGTTCCATACCGACACTTCATTGTTCGATTGCGAGGCTGATATTAGATAAGACGGTTCGGTGGGATGACATGCAATTTTTCTTATCCAAGAGTCAGCAGGATGTTTAATCTCCGCAATGGGTAAACGAAAACGCAAATCCCAGCAAATATGCTTGCCACCGCTAGTGCCCGTAGCTAGCCATGAGCCAGTGGGATCGGCACATATGGTCGTAATAACGCCGTGACGTAATTCATTTTGCAGACGCCAAGCACTATGCTGCATTCGCGTATCCCATGCAACTATTCCACCATATAGTGTAGCATAAACTATGACGCTTTGGCACGCCTGATCGTAGGCATGCATGTCCACTACAGGTCCATCATTATGCTCGCTGGTGGAAAAATAAAATAAGTTATATTTCTCATAAATACAAAAACCAACTCTACTTACTTTTGTTCCAAAGCTTGCTGCAATGTCATTTTAGTGGAATTTCGATCGATGCGCATCATCAGCAGGCTGCCATCTTTGCCGCCCACAGCCAAGGACTGTCCACCATCACAAGCCGCCAGGGAATATATTGGGGTATTAGCAGAATACACCTGACGGGATTTGTTAATGCCGTGATTGCCATTTAGCTTGTTGCAATCCCACAGACGCACAGTACCATCAATGCTGCCGCTGGCAAAAAGCGAACCATACGGGCGCAGCGGTGCCAGTTTAATAACCGACTCGGAATGCTCATGCAAATGTGCCACAAGTGTTCCACTCATGCGCCAGTTGGGCGGATAAGGCGTGGTTAGCTTATCATAACTACAACGCTGCGATAGCGCCAGCACATTATAGCGTGATTTTATCTTCAAACGCAACGACTCCAAATCCTTTCGACACTCCGATGTGCGTTCAAGCCAATAGTTACGCTCTGGCATGGTGTATTCCCCTAGGGAAGTTGCAGCGCTCACTGTAGGTGCAGGCACTCCAAGCACCATGACACCAGAGGCAGGACTGCCTGCTAAACCACCACCGCCTATGGGCGTGACAGCGACATCTGACGCGGGTGATACTAAAGGCGGATGAGCATCGCTTTGACCTGCATACATTGATAATCTTAATAATAAAGAAAGTAATTCACATTGAAACAAACTTACGCGACTCCAGTGGCATCTTGTTGTTCTTATCCGCCAGTCCGTATTCATGGCAAACCAAATGCTTGCGGCTAACCACAATGCGTCCATTGCCCATGGCTGACTCGTCCACATCCTGCTGTGACTTGTGCTTTAAGGTAATTAGGAAAGGTTTCATGGTCAGCAGCTGCAACTCAACGGTATCTGATAAACCCTCATTGGACAGGCGTCGGAAAAGCTGTAGTGTTTTGGAAATGTGAGTGGTTCAAAGAACGACCGAAATTGCCAAATCACTTACATTACGCAAAGTCTGTCCCATGTCCTCATATTGCGGCAGAGCGCCAAAGCGGTTATTGCCACGCACTCTAGCACGATCCTCCAGTGCACTTACAAAACGATTAATGTCCTGGAAACGTAAAACACTGTCGAACACTTGGCGAGGTATGGGAGGCTGCAAGCAGTCCAGCAGAATGTGGGGTTTCTCCACTTGTATGAGCGGCGCTTTTAGAAATCTACCAATAGCGGGCATAACCTTGCACTGCACATCAATTGCACTAAGATTTCTAGCTGTGGTAGCAATCATGCCGCATATTTCATGACGTACCCACAAATTTGGGTGACATAAGTAGCAGGCTGTCTCTTTAATAATTTCTGTTACAGTTGGCTTTTTAATATGTCCTAATTCGATGAGTATGGTAACAGCACGTATGGCCTTAGCAATAACAAACTCCTCACGATCAGTGAAGCCTTGCTGTAAGAGAGGAACCAGTATATCCGAGGCTTGCCAGCCTACATAACCCGCCACGCCAGCTATATTATCATAAAAAGCACCACGCAAGTTCTTGTCCTCATCGTTCAGAAATGTCATAATGTGTGAGAGTATAACATCGTTTGCCTTTTCTTTGCCAAAAAACGCGCACAAATCACAAATGCCCGATTCCATCAATGTTTGCTTGACTATTGGTTGGGAGTCGGTAAGCAGACTAAGGACAGCTTGACGCACAATATCGTGCAGAGCATTTAGCTCAGCTTCGTAACGTAAGGTAGGCATGTCATTGGGCGCATTGCGTTGAGTTTCCTCCAAAAAATACACAGCTGTTTTAGCCAGCGCAGCTATATTCTTGGCGAACGCAACGCGCACTATAACAGCGCTCTGCTCACTCGAGAGATCTGTTATAGAGGGTAATATGTATTCTGGGAAAACATTAGCATCACTGCGTGGAATGTCTTTGACCATGCTTAGGCAAGTAGTCAATGTTTCTATCGCCTGCACTTGCACCTTCGCTGTGGATGTTTGGGCCAGATGAAGCTGCAATTGATGTCACATTAAAACCAGAAAATATATTATCCTTAAGTAAACTCACTATGTAGGGCAATATGCGATCGAGAATAGTCTCCGATGTGGTATACTTTGATAGCTTTTGCAGCAGCTCCAAGGCAGCAATTTTCATGTTAGACTGTTTGAGACCTCTTATGCACGATGTGACCACGGTTATAATTAATATGAGGCCATCCTGTTCTGGTGGCAAGCGAGCACAGCTTTCAGGATCTTTTTTCTCCAAGTGCGCGCTATACTGTTCCTTTTCCTCATCGTCGTCAGGCGTCAGATCTTGCGTTTGTGTCAACACTTTAATGCAGTGTCCAATGTCTTTATGTAAATGCTGTATTTTATCATCAGGCGACATGATGGGTGTAGATGAAAACATTTGCAAATATGATTGCAAAAATGAGTAAAAATACTCTGGAAATAATTTTCCACGCTCTTGGTCCAAGTAATCCTCGGCGCTTTTACGATTGATAGAGTTCAGATCAATCATAGAGGCCAGTAAAGTGCGCAGACGATCGTTTTCTATGCCTTGTAGATGTTTTTCTACCAACTCACGTTCGCCGCGTCGATAGGCCAGCAGCTGTGAAAACTCAAATGGTGCAGTGCCCTCGGTCCATAGTTCCAGCAAAGCGCAACTAAATAAGAGTAATGTCGTAATTAATATCAAATAACTATGTTTCTTCTTGAATACAAAAGCTTACCCTGCCGAAAATATATCCATGGCAGGCTGCAGCGTATTGCCCGCATATGTGGGTGCCAATCGTATAATCGAATCAGTAGGAAACATAGACATGTTTCCATCATCCTCCGAAGTAAGTGTCTTAACAAATCGCTCCGGAGCTATATAACAAGTGCGCCGTCTGCTCGTATCAAAAAAGTATGTATAGTCAGCCGGATTATCTTCGGGTAGATAGGTGGGCTTAAATGAGGCAAAATCCGATAGTAAAATCCAGTTCCAGGAGGTAATTAGTATGTTCTCTAGCTTAATATCTCCATGACAAATCTTTTGTTTGTGACATTGATTAAGAGCGCATAGAATTTGAAAGGAAATCCATTTTTTCTCCAACACAGTCAGAAATGGGCGTGTAGACACTCGATCATAAAGACTGTGCTTCACATATTCCCGCATAATGTAGGCCGCCTTATCTATGAGCTGACGAATAATATATAAGAAAGACTTCCATGAATTTAAATAAATATAAGCCCAACCTCAACCCTTTGAAAAGGCAAACAATTGACTGCATTGGCAAGCGTTTTCTTTATGCACTCCAAGCGCTCTTTATGGTCCTCCAAAGGCAGTGTGGGATCATGTTTTACAAAAACTTTGACCACTATAAGACCCTCATCGGTTTTAGCTTTGGCCACTTTGAAGAAACGCGTACTGCCCATGCTGTTTAATGAGAAATACATTAGATCACTATATCCAAAAAAAAGTAATGCTATTCCAGCTGGTATACTTTGAGTCGAAAGAAATTTCGCTGCCAAATTGTCCCGAGAAATAATGCTCAACCGCATAGATCTGGGAGGGTGCGATGCCGACCAATTGGTTGCCCATTTTATTTGCATTTGCGCTCTACAGAGGCCACAACTTTATTTGATAAACGTTTGTTTTTATAACAAATGCAAATGTCAAACAAAATTTTCACGCAGAAACTAAAACCAACAAACAGCTGTATTAACGATTGCAAGGTGGTCGATTGCAGTGTTATCGATGGGGGCTAAAAACATCGCATAGTGCAGCGCGCGATGTTAATTTTTTGAAAACCTCACGCCTGATAAAGGTTGGTAGTCTGTTGCAACTGTTTTTTGTTTTGTTGAATCTTAAGTAGATTCATGTTAATCTTTGATATATTGTGAATTATTAGCTATAATCTTTATTTGGAGGAAAAAACCATCAGTTCTGCATGGCAGTTAACTCCTAAACTTTGGTGCAATAGCCGCATTTTGTTAGCAAAGCCAATTTGTGTATCAACCCTTGAAATCAACATAGAATACATTTAAAAAGGTTTGCAACCTTGAGCTAAAGTATTATAATTAAGTTCAACAAACTATTATTTGCTACAGATTGCAATTTTAGGCAATGTCAGCAAGATCTCTTAGATAAGCCACATGCGCAATCCATATAAAAAGCATTGCTTCATCAAATTCAAGTCAACAGTTCAGTTTTATAGCTAAACAAAATGCGCGCAACAATATTTATACTACTCGCTTGTGCCTTGGCCATAGCTCAAGCTGGCAACTGGGAACGTTCCAAAGACTATTCCTCAGAGTTTGAACAAAACATGGATGGATGGACACCATCGCAAGCATTGAATTGGCCACGGGATTTAACCAGCCAGCCCGAGGGTCTTCTGCTCATCCACAAGGTGGAAAAGCGCATGGAACGCTCTCCGAACATGAGTCAGCAAGCGAAAAAGCGTATTGTTGATTTCGTCACCGCTCATTTGGAGACTTGCAAGAATGGCAACAGAATGGATCAACGTTGCGTCATGCGCTCCATTGGCCTAGCCATGTCCTTCATCAAAAACCAGGAAAATGGAGAACGCCATCATTTGCTATAAGCAATTTTATTTGAAATATTTAACATAATAAATACAGCAACTTAAAAAAAATAATAGCTAATAAATCAACCTCTTCGGTTCATTTTTAACTGCTCGGCTTGTAGACGTTGTTTTTCCGCTTTAGCAAACTGGCTTTTCTTATAGAGCTGTTCTTTGAAGCGATCTCTACGCTTGCTATCCATGCTATAACGTCGTAGCATATCACGCCGCTCGATGATCGAGGTAGTTATATCCTGACAATCCCGCGATGGCATGCAGAAAGTCCACGATCCAAAAATTGTGTCAACACAGCCACAAGTGCGACAATATCCCAGGAAGGCGCCTAAAAGATTTGTATCAAGCTTGCGGCATGACATCGACAAAGGTCCTCCAACTTTATTTATTGTATGCCCAGCAAAAGTCCAATCGGTTGTGTTCTCAATCATATCATGTGCTCGTGGCGGAACTGTTTCCTGTATAGTAATGCTCAGCAAAGTGCCCTTACCCAGTGGTACTGAAGTTTCTGAGAGTTCTCTTATTTGCGTGCTATTGATCTTGACGCACTGACGCTTTATTCTGCTGCTATAAGAACGACGTATTTTAGGCTGAGCGCATTTCGGTTTTGGTTCCTCATCAGTTACTTCTTCATTGGAGGCCTTAATGTTGATGCGTACGCCTAGCAGGGAGGATTCCCAGGAACCAATTAAGTTGCAAGGAGAACCTGGCAGAATAAATGTGTTTATATAGCAAGTGTTTTTGTTAAAGCCTCATCCAAATTGGACAACATATTCAAACGCTATTACTCACCATCCGTGGGATCGGCGAAACAACAAGGCAGTGGTTTTTCAGTAGTTTCGGTCTCCTTGGTATCCTGAAGAATCTCCAAATTCTGCAATATTTTATCCAAAACCGGCGCCAAGTTTAGAGTTGCTGCCACGTTAGTTGTTATAGGAGTTGAGTTCTCAATTGCTGGCGGTTCTTTGGTTACAGGAACTAGCATTGTGTTATTCTGGCTTACTTTTTAAAGGCATTATAAGCTTCGAAGAATAACCTAAAGTCAAGTATACGCTTACCTAAATTTTGTAGGGAACTAGATGCAGGCCCCTGAGTTAATCCGGAGCTACGATTGTCAGGCATATAACTGGTTCCGGTAATACGCTGTGCCAGCTCTATCGGCGAAAGTTTTAATTGATTTGCTATATGTTCCAGCATGCCATTATGTTGCCCAGAATTTGGTGAGTTGACTGACATAAGATGCGGTGATGCTAGCACCTCCGGAAAGGACGCACCATTTAGAGTAGCTTCATCATGTAAATTAGCCATTGGCGGGATAAGACCCGACTCTGCCTTTAACTGTGACTCAAAATGACTTTGGTTAGCTTTATTACGTGCCTCATGCCACCACAACTGCTTAGCTTTCAGGGTGTTGTGCAGATTCTCCATTTGTTTCTGATATTCATCGTACAGACTATGGAAGGGGGACTGCTGTAATGCTTTAATTCCGTGCTGTATATGCTTGACATCTACGCCCGTATACATATCAGCGGGAGCTAGTAATACCGCAGAGCTGTTTTTGGTTTGATCATTTTTCATAAGACCTTGCAGAATGCCCTCATTTGGGGTGGGTCTTATATTTTGAAGTATAAGGTTCGATGTTGCTTGTTTCCTAACAGCTTCAGTTGCATTGCCTGTAATATTTGCAGTTTCTGCAGTGCTCGCTGTCATAGCAGTCAATTGGGTGGCATTAACACCTTCAAATTTCGTAAGAAGTGGCACCTCATTCCACGGCAGCTGCCTCTGTTTTGAGTTGGGTAAATAGTAGGGCTTTTGGCCACCATTTCCACTGAACTTGTTAGTAAGAGCGGCTTTAATCCTGTCCTTTAATCGTAAGCCGATAAGCGGTTGCGGCTTCTTGCTTACTAGGTTAGCTGGCTTTATGGCCATACTACAGCACTGCGTCATATCGAGTGTTCTGCTGGGATTTTCACAATCGACGGCAAAATCATTTTCACCTATTATTTCAGTTCTGACTTCACGTCTGCTTATTTGAGCCTGCTCTTTGAGTTTTTTCAAAAGTAACTTCTTATACTCGTCATAGAACTCACCGACTTTGATATGAGTGCGCATGGAGCGCATTTCATTAGCTACAAGTATAAAAACTTTTGAGGCTACTTTTGGCTCCACGTTTAGAAGAACAGAGTTAAAGTCCTCCTGCTGCTGTTGACTATGCGGCAACCGTTTTTTAGAGTTCAAACGCTGCCAGGTAGTGGGCGTTTTAAGTGGATATGTGCTCTGCATCAGTTTTGTGGTAATTTCATGAATTGCATTGGTCTGTTCCAGACGTCGAGCCATATTAAACAACTCATTTAAAGCATTGGTGCGTGCGGCATGGTAATCATCATTTGAGATTGTTTGATTGCTCATTACACCCATATAGTTTTTGTTGTATGCAGGATGGTAAACAAGTTGCTGCCATGATTTTAGATATTCTGTATAGATAGGTTTAGGATCCTGTATTTGGCATTCGGTAGCAGCAACTTTATTGTTTACATAGCTTGCAGATGGTCTTGTCAAAGTATTGTTCAATATTGAAGCAGTTTCGTTACCTGCATGTTCCGGCATCTCCAATTTTATTATCATAACACCACTGACCACAGGAGCGTTTACATTAGCTTTCGTCCGATTGTTACTTTCTTTAACTTTATTAAACTTTCGATTTGCCATGTGTGGCCTCTCTGTAAGCTCATGCTCATCTGTAGCATCAAAGTTTATTTGAACTGGTTTCAATTTCTTTTGATCATTCATTCGTGGTTTAGCATCATAGTTTCCTTGAACTGGTTCCAATTTTACCTCCACTTGAAATTCATCATCTTTCCCGCTCTGGACACTCTGCGCAGCTGTGGTTGCTTCTAACGGCTGCCTGTTCTTAAGGCTTTTTCCACTTCCCGACTTTAAACGTCCACGATAGGCATCGTAAAGGCGCCGCAAATCAACCTTGCTGTTCCATGTGTCGGCAGTTGGCATAACTATACGATTCAGGTCATCTTTTTTGATAAAAATATAGGCGTGGGCACCCATTTGCTGTAAAACTAACAGAAATATACCGATTAATAGTATTGTATTATAGATTTTGCAACGACGCCAAGCACACATTTCATGGTGTTATTTTAGGCACAACAAAAGTCAGTTATTTATATAAATATAAATTGTAAATTTTATTTAAATTACAAAAATGACTTTTGAATAAAATTTTTCAACAAAATCAGACAATAACTCAGAATTAGTTTCCATTCGAATCTTAACAAAAATACATTTCTAGGTGTCTGCGAAGTCTCTTATATAAAGTTTCTTCACGTCAAGAGGTAAATGTTGTATTTTACATAGCTCTAATCCAGAGCTATAAGATGAAGATGGTAATGCTAAGTAGTATTAAGTAGCATTAGTAGCATAAAGCTTCAACTGAAAAACTTCGTTATGCCATCTAGGAGCTTATTGCGTTGGGTAGATCGAAAACTATAAGAGCCTCACACTTGCCCGATCCATTACATCGCTATATTACTTCCTAAACTGTGAACCCTCTACTGGACTTCTTGTACAAAAATTGGACTTCTTGCCGACCGTTACGCTCAGAAAAGTCACCTAATCCATTATAAAAACCATTGTCAATTAAATTAAAGTTTACATAATCGGAAGTGTCGATATTTTTTAATTTGGACAATTTCTGTAAATGTTAGTTCTTGAACATTGGACGTCAATTTTTATTAGTTGGAATATTACAAAACTATTCTACAAAACAACAGTTTAAGAGTTAATCGATTTGTAAGCGAAATGCACATTCCCCTAGGTTAAGGACTCCATTCGATCGTTATAGTAAATCGGATAAAACTGGAAGAAATCGTTTAAGAAATACAAAGCCCAGCTGAAATTTCAATCAGCCAATGCAGAGCTGCAGGGTTCACCAAGGGACAGCCTAAATAAATTATGACCAAAATTTATTACTCCTAATTTTAACATATCAAATTTAGATTTCTATATTGTAAAGTTTCTTTTTGCTTTGCAGTGGCAAACCGCTTCTTGCTCATTGTGGAGCAGTTTGCTCATCCCCAACTTCAGCCTTGTTCTGATCGTTCATTTCCTTTTGTTCATCATTTATTTCCATGTAGGGATAGTAGACGTTCTTGTGCGGCACAAACGACTCCTTGATAGCTTGGGGTGATGTCCAACGTAACAAATAATGGGGACTACCCACTTTATCACTAGTTCCAGTCAAATGTCCTGCTCCAAATGGCTGCTGACCTACGATGGAGCCCGTGGACTTATCGTTAATGTTTAAATTGCCCACGTTTAGCTTGAAAGCTGCGCAAGCCTTCTTAATGAAACTGTTATCTTTGGCAAACACCGAGCCTGTAAGCCCATGATTAATCTCAGCTACCTTTGCCATAACCTGCTCAACCTCGCTATCCTTATAGACGTGTACGCAAAGTATGGGTGCCATTAGTTCCATTCTGCACAGTGGATCATCTAAATTTGTTATCTCCACGATAGTTGGATCTATATAGTAGCCGCGTTTCTTTTCGGCGGTGCCTCCAATCAGCAACTTGCAGTTCGCGTTGTTCTTTATATACTTAAGGTATGCGTATATACGTTTAAAAGCACGCTCATTGATTACGGCGGAATAAAAACAGTCAAAATAGGTAGCGTCGCTGACAAAGAGTTCACTTGCAATATTCAAGAGCGACGGCTTCATTTGCTGCTCCCACAGCGACTCTGGTACATAGAGCATGGAACAGGCAGAACACTTTTGACCGGCATATTCAAAAGCAGCGCGTATTGTGCAGGCAACGGCAACTTCTACATCTGCAGAGGAATGCACGAAATGAAAGTTCTTTCCACCACACTCGCCTATGAGACGCGGATAATTTTTGTAATAGTTTATGTTATCCGCAACCATTTTCCAGAGCTCCTTTAACACTGCTTCGGTGCCTATGAAGTTGATGCCAGCCAGACTAGAGCTTTCCGTTACCGTGTTCGCGAACAAACTACCTTCAGCAGGCACAAAATTGACTACACCATTGGGCAAACCGGCTTCGCACATGGCTTGAAAGACATACCAATTGGAGAGTACGGCCGAGTCTGACGGTTTCCACAAGACGGCATTGCCCATAAGTGCCGGTGTGTAAGCCAAATTTGCGGCTACTGAAGTATAATTAAAAGGACTAATGGCAGCTACAAACCCGGGTAAGCCATGAAACCGCATATAATTGCGGCATGCATTGTTATTATTCAGTGGCTCGTAGTTGGCTAAGCCACGCAAAAATACCGGATTGATGCGCAGAAAGTCCACCAGCTCAACTATGTCCAGCTCTGCCTGACGCAATGTCTTGCCTTGGCCTAGCATAATGGCGGCTATAATTTTATAGCGATATTTTTTAGCAATCAAATCAGCTGCCGATTCCCAAATCTTCATACGATCGGATAGCTTGGTTTCATCCCAACTTTTTTGCGCTTCCACGGTAAGCTGTATGGTTTGATCAATGAGTAACCTATCTGCATGCCAATAAGTGGCAAGTATTTGCTTTTTATTAAACGGCGAATTTTGGTATATACGTCTTTTGCTTTGAGCCTTCTTTCCGTTGATTATAATGGGCACATGCTCCACTTTGAGCAAGGCATCCTGTAAAGCATTATCTACTTTTTTGCGCTCATCAGTTCCCGTTTCGTAGTTTAATAATTTTTCATTTACTATGGGCAATAATTCAAAATGTTCCATTGGCACTTTGCATTGAGGACTTGATGATAAAGCAGACGGGTTTGCATAATGACGGGCGTTAGAAGTCCTTGTTGGTTGCCCTGAACTGCAAGTAAACAGATAAATATCGTTTATTGTTATCGATATACAGTGAATTACAAAACAGCTGGTGTGATGATTGGCCACAGCTGAAGAAGAAGCAGTGCATATGGATTTTCAATGTTGCCATTTATTTTAAAACTTCATTGTTATGATGCAACTAATATTTATTTAAAATGCTGCTTACCCGCGTTTTATTGAAGCCCAAAGCTTCCGAAGTGCTGAGCGCTTATTTAAGACAATGCCACGAACCGCCTTGGACATCATATTTCGTCAAGGTAATGCGTGAAGTTGGATCATGAATTTTAATTTAACTAGAAGCGTAATTACACTTTAAAATTTAGTTTAAGGATGTAAAAAATGATCAGCGTGGCATGTCACACTTTAACTGGACTCTGGATACTGGCACCAATTATCATATATTGCGTACCGCTTGTTATCCCTACATGAAGTACCACTGCACCAAACGGGAAGTTCAGGATCTGTCGCTGGAGGACAAATTCTTTCGTTTTCTGAAAGTAATCAACTTGGGTAAGTGATATAAAAGAAAAAAGAATATATATTGCTAGGACAGCACTTAATAGACCAAACTTGCCACAGGCTTGCCAATGCTATTTTACGGACTCGCAGCCATACATCTAATAAGCCATACAGAGATCGTTTTTGTCAGTGATGAAGTTCAGGTGCCGATCTATTTTCTCTATGCCGAAGATAAGGGCTCCAGATTTTAATTTAATTGTGAAAAACTAAAATGATGCCTTCTACTATGGCAACTAAAAGATTTTTTAAATGTTTCATAATTTCTTACAAAATCTACACATGCTTGCTTATGTTTATTTATTAACACAAATTCAACAATAACAGTGGTTCACTCAAACACTTGACAGTCTAAAAGTAAAGCCATACTTTATTATGACTTGCAATCGGGCAAGGGATTCTCGCAGGTCTCATCATAGTTATCCAGCAGTAGCGCCTCTAATGTGACGGTAAACTGTGTCAGCGAACAAGGTGCATCACAGTTGGGTATGCTAAGCTCCTTGGGAAATTTATCCTCACTGTTGTAGTAGTAGACGATCTGTGGAAATAACAAGTAGGTTTTGTTAAATGTACTTGTTACAAGGTAAAATGCAGTGCGCTACCTTCACTTCAAAATCATTGTCGGCAAAAGATTTGCTATGGTGCAGCTCAAATGACAAGGCCGATGCATATTCCGGCAGTTTTGCCGTTTGATCCAATATGTTTAAAGCATTCATTACATTTACAAGCGTCACATCGTGTCCGGAATATAAAAATATTTTACGATCGGGATTAAGATTCTTTCTGCGTTTGTTCTGCATTTTCTTGAGTATCTCCGTTAGAAAGGCACCGCCTTTAATGCGTTTCATGAGATTTGTTTCGGTGAAAAGCGTATAGCTACGCTCTGCCAAAGGTCGTATTTCCTCGGGATAAATGTTTTCCGTCCAGTCTGGCAACACTAAACTGGCTTCCTCCTCCGTTTTGAGCGTGTTATAAAGCATCTCGACATCAAACACTGTTGAAATGTTCTGTAAGAGTTGGACTTTAGTAAACTGTGCAAAACTGCTCAATAGCCAGAGCACTAACTTTGCCTGTGTTTTTGGTAAGCAGCTTGTAGAGTTCCGCATTTGCTTCGTTTAACTTGACCAAATCCTTAGGTGGATTCTTGTACAGCTTTTGTAATATAGTGTCATACTTGAGACAGGGCTTTTTTTGCGCTAAAAGCTAATAAATAGAGAGAAATATTTTAACATATAGTTGCCAGTCACTTGATAATACATACAATGTCATCGAGGCGAGCCAGCGTATTTATGGCCACCGGCTGCCAGGGTATGGGCAAAACATTATTGTTCTCGAGCGGTGGCATTAGACCGGCCAAAACACTCTGCGCGCTCATCTAAAGATAAGAACCCACTGATTACACATCATTCATTATTGCCATAGTCTAATTTCTAGATTATTTCGACTTACCACACAACGCTCCGCCGCCGAGCTAAGAACATGCACCTGTTGTTGCGTATAGATGCTGTTGGAAGGCAGCAGACGATAATAGCGCATGCGCAGATTCCTGCCCAGATTGTATGACTGCAAAGTGCCCTTCTATATAGACAATAGCCGTTACACACACACTATTACAACCACACAACCAAGGCTAATTTAACTCGCCTGTGTGAGCGCACCAGCGCCGCCCTGCCAATCATGTGCCGCATGTGGATCATTGGTATAGAAATCGCTGGGGTTTTTGGCGCCGTGGCGAAACAGCTGGTCATATAAACACAATTAGTTTTATGTTCTGTTTTGCTACTGCTTACTTACAATGGAAATCATGCGTAGATTTCGTAAGCCCTGCTCGTCGTTACTATCACCAAACACAAAATACGCCATCATTACCATACACAAGGCGCTGCCCAAAATGATGACCGATATTTTGGTGCCACGACGAGATTTGCAGTCCAACGGTGGCATTTTTTCCTCTTTGGCCTTAAAATATTGCAGTTGATCACACCAAAAAGCGCTAAAATTTCTAACTTGCAGCCTAAAAATAGTTTTGGTTTGTTTTATGCTAATTTATTTTTTACGATGTGTGCGCACCGCACACGTCTTCCACGTTCAACAGCAACTTTTCAAAAAACAACATTGCAGAGCAACAACTTTTAAATCTCTTAAAATTTAACAGAGCACAGCCGAAACGTTGCTGTTGCTAGCTCTCTCTCATTCTTTTCGTAAGTTTGTTGCTATTGCGTCGCCCTTTGCACTTACACTATATTTAACATGCACATGTTAACGCAAGCTTTCTGCAAACGAGCGTCGTAAAGAGCGCACTGTAAACAATAACATGTGGATGTAGTAATTTAATTAGCTGTTGAGTGCCCAATGGAAAATTGATGGAACAGTTTTTTTTTTAGCTTGTTCCAATTAAGCGAGCGATCAAGTCATTTTTGGTTGAGAATATAGAACATATAAAGAATGAACATGTATAGTTTAATCGAGTTTAACTCTCGCTCATACGATTTGTTATTCCTAAATAAAGATCTACTAAAAGACAACTGATGAAGAAGTTCTCTTGATGCTAAAAATTGTGTTGCAAAAAAAAAAGAGCTTTTAGTAATAATTTGATAAATATATTAGTTTTTATTAATAAGGTGGTGTCTTTGCAACAAAAAATATATAACCATTGGTTGCAAACAATACTAAAGATATTGTTCATATTTTGACGTTTTGCACGAATTGCTCGAAATAGTAACGTAACCATTGGGCCATAAAATATAAAATATAACAAATCAAATTCAATGCAAGCAAATGTTACATAAACATGGCTTAAGATTTAGCGTTTCTGCGCTTTATCCTCTTCGGATGAATCATTGGGTTCCTCAACCAAGTAGCCCTCCTCTGCACGGTAGACATTTTTACCCAAATTTTCGTCCTCTGAATTTTCAACCTCATCTTTATTCTGATCGTATAGGACACTGCGCTGTTCTGAAAAATCTGCTTCTTCGGCGTAGAACTTGTTATGAATATTAACCGGACTACGTTCGATTGCGTACACTTCGTTAATTCCGTTTATTTCCATCATTATATTTGGCACCAGGTAGTGCTGCTGCATTAATTGCCGATTGTGCAGCTGTTCAATTAGATTGTATATTGATTCAGCGCTATGAGTTGAAAATTGAAATTGTGACTCCAAATCGCTTAAATAGTGCAACACATCAACCGGGCTGCACTCATATGATGGAATACTTGTGTTTAATGTTGATACTAAATAGTGCTGTTGCTGCCAGTTGTCAATGGTGTTTTCTGGCGAAACGTACTCATATTCCAAGTATTCCACAGTTGTAAGGACCACAGCGATGCTGGGTGGAGCCATCTTGTTAAAACTGTTTACGTCGAGAAAGTTTTCCCTATAAATTCGCACCGTTCTTGTATGAGTCAGCCTTTAAGTCGTAATGGACTGAGCGTCTTCAATAGGTCTAGCCTGGTTTAGCAGATTAATACGAAGACTCAAGAAATAGATAGTCAGCTCGTACCGCCGCATCAAGTAAAACTGCAAGGTTATTTCAAAGATCATCAAGCTATATTTACAAAGAGAACATTTAATAGTTCTTCACGAGTTTTTTGATCTAAAAGTAAAGACCCTGTCGAAGACGGGACAAATTTTGAATTTGTTTGCAAATTAAATTTTGAACTGGCCTTGGAAGCTGTCCCTTATAGGGGTTTTTTTTTTTATATAATGAATAAAAAGCGAATGGTTGCTATGTTTATATATAAATGATTTAATGCTATTTCTCCTATGACTAAAACAGTCTTTTAACTTAGATTTAGTAAGCGTATACGCAATGTGGTGAGGGGGTTAGAGAATACCACCTCAGCAGGTCAAAGCTTGTCGTATGAGGCGACTAACAATGACCCTCGGTTTTTTCGAGACCAGTAGGCCTTAAAAGGGTTGTGCGTAGGGTTTGGGACCCACCACGTAAAACCACAATTCCAATGAAAGAATGTATTTACATCAGGCCGTAACCCGATAACGGGTTGTTATGGCCAGTTAAGAAGAAGATTTTCAGTATAAACGTTGTGTAACACAGAATATCGTTAACTGCCACCTAGTACACAACGTTTCGTATCCTGTTCCTCATCCGAGTACTGCTGTTCTATGCGTTCGCACTCACTGGGTGATCTGCAGCGCTTGTAGAGCAGGTAACCAAACCAGACGCTGAGAGGCAGCAGCGCCAGACCCAGCGGCATAAGAAATAATAGCCAAAACTCACGAGTACCGCTGCTACCCTCCTCGCTTTCATCATAATCGGTCCAATACTCTGGTTCTGACTGATCCGGCATGACCTCTAGATAGGCTTCACGTATTTTGTGGCCACGATAACTTATGGCTGCGCAGGCATAGTAACCTTCGTCTCGCAATCTGACTCCGTTAAGTATTAGTTTGCTGAGATAAATTTGGGCATCGACTAGCTTCTCGGGAGCTGTGATCAATGGCTCATAGGTGCGTCCGTTGTACCAAACAATATGTGTGCTAAAGTTGCTCGATATAGTCTGAGGAATCTCTGCGGTGGTAGCCACATAGTTGTGCCTACGAAACCATTTGATGGTGGGATGCTCTTCACTATGAACGCGACATTGAAAAACCACTTGACTACCCACTATAGCCGTCTTATTGGCTGGATATGAGTCCAGGAATTCGGGAGAGACCAGAGAACTATCTATGAGGAGAAAGAAGAGACTTCATTAATAAAATGGTCAAAGGAGTGTCTTCATATTTTACTGTTAAAAGTATATTGTGACAAAAACTTCATAAGAAAAGCGTTATGACCTATAAACTCTAGTTTTCTAACAATACGTTTAAACGAATCAAGATTATTTGAGAAAAAGATATAAACATAGAACTTAAGATAAAACGTTACGTTAAATATACTATAACTTTTCATGACTTTTGTCCAAGATTACCAGCCCAACTTACTTTTCACATCTAGTTGATAGGTGCGCACTAGCTGTACGTCCACCGCCTGTTCGGCATCCCATACATGAGGATTGATGGTGCACTTGTACAGACCTGAATAACGTTCAGTAACATTGCGTAGCCAAAGCTCTGATCGACAGAGACTATGTTCGCAAGGCAGCGCAGTCCAGTCCTCCGGCGACTCCAGCAGATGACAATTATTGTCGTTGCATTGCTAGTGTAAGAACAATTGAAGACTGACTAAACCAGAAGAATTTTTGACCCTCTGCTTACCTTGAAGAACCAGTGAATTTTAATCTCATCCAATTTGCGTTCATCTACCAATCCTTTTAGATTGCACTGTAACTTGACATCGTAACCAGCACGTTGTTGTATCAGCTCAGTATTTTCTAAAAATATAATAATAATATAATATAAGTAGAAACGCGGTTAGTTTTTTTATAGAAGTAATTGATGAATAGCTTCTTTTGAACGTATGACTATAATTCTTGAAAAACTGACTTAGCTGCAACCCTACCTTAAAACCAAATAATGTTTTTTTTATTATATTCCAATCGATTAATAGTTAAATTTTACTTTAAACCAGACATTTACAGAAAGACGCTGCTGGTTTTATTCAACTTCTCTGAAAGTTAAATATTTCCTAGATCTTCAAAAATGAAGGTAAATGCAGCTGGCGAATCCTCCAAATCTCATCTGACTTCTCAGACAACACTACAATTTTGTTTAAATATATTTCCTTATATAGCTGTTATGACCCGATACTTATGATCGGGATCCAAGGTCCCGTTATTTTTTTTACCGTAACCCGGAAAAAAGCTCAATAAGAAGAAGATCAAGTAGCAAACTCTTTATTTTATATTTAAACAAAAATTCAACTAAACTGCTATGTCTTTTTAAAGAAGAAAGTGCATTATCATTGTTATTTTTTACTTACCCGTATAATCCACAAAGTAACTTTGTACTAAGGGAATCAATAGGCTATTCGTCGCCAACCACAGCAGCATCGTTTTATACTTTTGATTCGACATTTTTTGGCATGACTTTTTTAACCAAAGGCTCTACGACAAGTAAGCTAAACGCTTCATTTCAAATTCATGCTACGAATCAAAACTATGTATGTGTTTTATTCTTTCGTCTTTTAGAAATCCTATTTAAGAGAGAGAGAGAGAGAGAACAAAAAATAATTAGATTTATAGAATAGATATTCTTAAAATATTTTGGTTGATTCCAAAAAACATTTTCAAGCTTGGTCTCAATTCTGTTTACTCTAGTCGCAATGACGCCACTGTTCAGACAACTAGATCCGAAAAGTGTAGTTAAAAATTAATCTTTATAAAAGAAAAGCCAAAGTCAGGCAAGGAAATTAATTTTTTAAAGTAAACTTTTATAAATACCCCGAATGTTTAAGGTTCCAAAAGTTTGGAACAAATGGTGTGGCTGGTGCAAAAAACCTTATGTTTGACAAAGCAAACTCGGAATCGCAATTAAAAACGGGCAAAACAGTTTTTTCTGAAGATATCTTTCGATAATTTGCATTTGCAAAATAAATAAAACAATCTTTAAACCCCGGTTTCGGCTTAGGGTCCTTATTTTTCACTTTAGTGCCAACGTCAATGAGAAACGTTGTGTTCGCGCTTAACCCTTTCTGGACCGAATTAAAATGGGTGGAGCTAAAGAATATTTGAAGCCGTAATAGTAAGTAGTTTTAGTAATATGACCATAAATATTAACTGACATGAATTTCAAAGTCCTAGGTATCCTGGTTCGTCCTATTTTAGCATACAAAATTTTTTTTTAAAGTAAGGATACTTCCCAGTACGAATGTTGCATAAAGGCAAGATTGACTTTAAAAAATTCTTTAGGAACAGCTTAACACTTTTTGATCAAAAATTTCCATTTTATCAAGTAACTTTCCTTTTTTAATCAATTTATAAGATTTTTTTGGTAATCTGAAAAATTGGTTTTTTACAACAGCACGTGATTTCGCAACAAAAACGTCGTCCACACCCGAAACTTTCCAAAAGCGAATAAATTGTAAATACATAAGAATACACAAAAATGATCAAACAATCAGACAAAATCAAAACAACTTCCCAAAAAATTCTACGTATCGGGTTTTTCGGCACTGGAAGGCAATGTTTCCTATAGGCAACAACGGTCCTGAAAGGGTTAACTTGTATTTGTATCTATAAATGGATGTAATTTAAAGGAATGTAAAATTGAGTGTGAGTAGGATATACTTAGTAAGGTATGATTTCTCTGCCGAAAATGAGGATTCCCCATATTTCACTTAAGTGCGAACGTGAATGAAGAAGGCGGGTTTTAAGGATGCATTTTTGTATCTAAAACAGATACAATTGGAAGAAATGTACACTTGAGTGTGTGAATGTTTAATATATTTTTTTATAATCATAGAACAGTCCTGCGAAGTTAGCAGAAGAATGTTTAAAAATTAAAAAAAAAAAATTTCTTTTGCTATCCAGAACTCTTTTCGGAACACATATACCATTATTTTGATGAATTTGAGGGAGAAAAATACGGGTTTTCTCTACTCGGGACCCTAAAATTTTGAATAACTAGACCAATGTAATTGTCAGAATTCTTCTTTTGCTATTCAGAACTCATTTACCATTATTTTTACCGTTAATTAAAAACTGTAGGTTTCAAAAGCTTTTTAATTTTTAATTAATTATATTAATTGCCAGAAGTATTTAAAAAAAATTATCAGGAACTCTAGAACTTTTGCAAAATTTTTGTTGCTAACTTCACAAGCCTTGATTTAATGAAAGAAATTCCGTGCTTTGTGAAGTTAGCAAAATTTTTTTTTTTTTTTCAAGTTAGTCACTAATTTGCCAGAACTATTTCAGGAACTCTATAACTCTCCGTCTGCTACTCAGAGCTCAAAATTTTTTTTTTTACTTTTTTACACATTCTTCTGTTAACTTCACAGGACTACATAGCACTCCACATGAAAGCTACACTGCTAAGAATGACAGTGAAAGGGATTGGACGAGTGCATACATTCAGTGCCCAGTACGCTGACAGACTGGGAAAGACAATTACACCGCTTTAACAACCCAGAGATGAAATGGCCAGCGAATACCATTTCATGCTGAACTTCGGTACTATTATAAGCAACAAACGGGCATGGAGAACTTTAGAGTAGATGCATACTATGAAAAGGGATACCATAGTTTGTTACAAGGACGGGTCTCTGACAAATGAGGGCCCGGGACCCGGTTACACCTTTTCGAATCTATGGGCATACACACAAGCGTCTTCAAAGCCATAGGCAGAATAACCTCCAACTTGGTTAGATAAACCCGAGCGAAAATGGATATTCTAGGAAGAAGTAACAAACTGAAATTTTGAGTAGGTATCCGGCCACACCAACTTTCCTGGTAATGAACTTGCGTGCGAACTAGCAAGAAAGGACAAGAGCCTTTTTGTGGCATTCAAAGACACATGGTTAAACAGCTACTCAAAAAGGAGGAAAGGCTGTGGAGGACTTGATTGGATAAACACATCAGCAATCAGACAGACGGAACAGTTTCTTATCTCCAACAACTCCAATAGGTTCAGGAGATTGCAAACTGAAGGGACACTTGAGCAAGCTGGGCATCACCAGCTCAAACATCTTTATGTTTTGTGATCCGAAAAAGGACCTATCGCGGCAGGAGCTCGCTGAGTGCGACGCACAGGCAAGGATAAGACTGAACCTCCTAGGTGGGCATAGACTCTCGATGCCTGACGTAGCCCAGTTAGACGCATCCCAGATAATGACATATATATCAGAGATATTGGAGAGCTTTAAGCTAGACAGGGGGGACAATAGATCCTAAAGGGCACAGTGCACAACTCCCCATTAATAATAATAATCTGAATGTTTGTGTGTATGGGATGGTTTCCTTTTCTCTGCCGCGCTCAAAAATTAGGCACCCAATGTGATACCTTGTTAAATAAACCGTGTAAACGGAACATAAACTCTTTCTCTGTGACAGCAATGCGTCGTTGTGATGCATATTATTCGTTGATGTGCCAGACATATTTGTAACTTTGTTGGAAATTTACCATAAAAGCTTTTGAAAGGCTGTTTTTATTGAGAGATTGAATGAAACTTAAGGCAAACCCTAAAGGTCTCTGGCTCACAACTGCAAGTGTATATCGATTATGTAACCGCACTTAGGCCACGTATCTGTTATTGTATTTATCTTAGTGCTTATGTAAAACAATATAAATTAATTTAAAATGTGAAATATTTCGTTTTATGTTGCGGCTTTTTTGCTTTTTGTTTTTATATTTCTATGGGAAATAGCGCTCATAATGAGTTCAGAAGTTTGTTTATTTACGCTTCGATTTTTTTTCCGCATGTATTTATCAACATATATTTTTGTTTTTTTTTAATAATATTATTTATTGGGCCCCCTTCAATAATAAATCACGGAGGGGCAATTGCTAATTTATCAAGTCGTAAGAAACCTGATACATAAGCAACACAAAGTATATTATAGGGTATTTGGGGTCTTCAATTAATAATAGAAAGTTTTTGACAAGTGTAATTTATGTTTTAGTTTCGAATCGCAAAGAATAGAAGTAGCATTCGAGCAATCGCCTTTAACTTGTGGACAATGCTGGGTACTTGCAGAAGAGGTACAATGCTTTCTGCGTCAAACAAGTTCTAGCGAAGCCATTAACTTATGATATTCTTTATATTTCGGAAAAGCCGCATCTACAATATTTGGTTATTATTCGTGTGAGCCCTGAAATCACAGTGGTCACAGTGTATGATTACACTATGAAACAAATTTGACCTCAATGAAAGGCCTATGGCTGAAACATACCTTTTCTGGTAAAAGGATTCGCTGATTTCGAATCCGGTAACCATTTTGGATTATCTAGCACAGTTTTCGAACTATTGCTATTTCGAAAAGAGTTGCGAAGTCAGAAAATCTCATATTACTCGGGAACCTTACTAAGAGTTGAATTGTAACTCGAATTGAAGGTAATTTAACATCAAATCAATGTCCTGCTACGCAAAATTTATCGGCAACGATATGTTTTTGCATATAACAAGAAACCAAACCAAACCGGACGGTACCTTAACGTGTAGTGATAGCTACTTTTTTTTACTTTTGTATTTTGAAACACCTTGCACCTTTGCACAAAACTTTTGCATTGAATTAGAGAAAGCCACGAATCATGTTTGGTGGGGGTCTCATTTTTTGTGTTTTACGATGACATCATTCTTTTTAAACTAGTGTTTCCTTTCATCCTTTGGTTAAAGTAAAGAATGCAAGGTATACATCCCATTTGAATCCAAACAACAATATTTGTGGTTAAATGTCGAAAAATATTGAATACGTCACTGAACTTCTTCTTCTTCAGTGGAGCTTCTTATTCGAAAAATGTATGTTATAATGTATATAATGTTCTTATTCGAAAAATATTCATATTCATGCTAGTGCCTTAAGGGACTTTCAAATGAAAAAATGGATAAATTCAAAATAACAGTACCAAAATGAAGATTTTTTTTTATTTTAAACTATTAAAGTCTTGATTTAAATTGGCTACTGTGCTTTTATTTGCAATTAAACATTCGAAATAATACTTTTTTAACAATTTATTATATCACTAGGGGGCTCCGCATCCTGATCGTTCCACTCGCCAACCCCCATGCCCCTCTCGAGGGGGAACATATATCTCTTCCCGTTCCCCTTCCTCTTCTTCCTTTTCTTTTTCCCCTTTCTCTACGTCCACCTCTTCTTCCTCCTTATTTCAAGAGCTATAAAATTAACGTAGGCTTCAATCATCTTGCCCATCTCTAGGTAGATCACATTCTTACTTCTCCTTCTCCTTCTCGTCCTCTTCCTTATCCTCATTCCCAAAGCTATACCATGAAACAACAAGATTTACGTTTTATTCCGCCCCCATATCGCTTCGCTCACTACCTCCTTGCCTCTCTATGTCAATATTACATTTCGCTTCCCGTTCTCCTTCCGGTTCCCCTTCGCGTTTCTATAAGTAGGTATTGCCCGATTCTGTGCACAGTTTTCAGTAATTTTTAGGCTTGTTTGTCCACAAAAATCAGAATTTTTTTTTTCAAAATTTTCAAGTGGGTCTACCCGTCTGGCATTTTTCAACAAAGAATCGTTGAACACTTTTTTGAGCCAAAAGAGCGTATTTGCGAGTCGGACTCCGTGCTTTAAACGTGCTTATATAAAAAGATGGCATAAACGATAAATGCTATGGATATTCTCACTCTTTAATTTGCTTTGCAAAGACTCATATCCGTAATCGAAGTGAATTGGTAATGTAACTCTGTACAATATAACACCCACAGTGCCGGCATTTATTCAATTTTTATTGAAATATAATTACGGAAAAACTCATAAAACACATCCGAACGGCAAAGTGCTCAACTATCTGTGTTCTATTTCTGCGCACTCGCTACACACATCCCAAACAATCTGAATGAGATTTATCACTGTTGCTCCACTTGATTGGCATACAACTCAATTGATTTATGCGGTATCATTTATTAGGTAGCACGCTCGTTTGATAGCGAAACTTATTTGTTAGATCGACGGCAATTTGTTTATAAGCAAAAAAGAACTTTTAAATTACAATTACAGAGATCCGAACAGCGAACGCGGTTCTCACATTGTTCCTTGGCCCGGTGCCCAAAGACTGGCCAAATGCCTCGACTATTTTAATCACTTTATGGTCCGTGCTGACACGTCAAAATGAAAACTGCTGATATGGCCAATTTAGAAAAGCCATACTATTTTTTTGTAGTTTTTTTGAATGCTGATATAGGCAACTTTGGTGCCATTATACGGGGGCTAAGAGCTTACTTACTTGCACACTGGGCGCCGCCACTTGACCACTTGGAGCAGCAACAACTAATGCTCGGCAAATTCTCAATTGGTCATATGTCTAAGACACGGCGATTGTTGCCTAAGCTGTTTGTTGCTTTTGTTGTTGTTTTGTGGCGTTTTTCCACTAGATAAACATTGATAGTAGATCGATCGTGTCTACTTGCTATTGGGCTACTGTGCACGATAAAAACAACCGAAACCGAAAACGCCACGGACTTAGGAGCATTTAACTGTGCGTGTCTGTACTTGGTACTGGCTATCAAGAAACTACTGTAATACACGAATCGAACAAGTGTTTATACACGATGTGTGGCCTTCGGCAGGGTTCGGTTTTTTGGGGGGGGGTTTGTTCTGCCTTCGTTTTGTTAGAAACAACTAAATAAATGTGTTTTATAAGCACTTTTGCTTATCAATATCAATGCGTAAATATACAGTAGTCGATGTGCTCCGATCTGATACACCTATGTACATAACTTGGTCTTTGTATCTGTATCTGTGTGTCTGCCAGTTATCAGTCGTTTTATAGTTTACTGCGCTAGAGCATAAGCTTTATCGCGACTAGAGTACTCTATTTATTTAACCCCACTGCAGTCAGAGCCATGTAAATTTTCATTTATGTGTCATTTGTTTATTCAACTCTCCTTATTATTATTTTGGGCGAATGGTTTGGTTTATCATGATATCGCCTGCTATCAGCGCACTGTGTACTCTCTTATCAATATAATAAATAGCGGGAGCCAAGCGGCAGCTTGATGGCAAACCGTTGGCGTCTATAGATTGCTGCCTGGGGCGACAACAATGCAAGCGATTTGGCTCTGACCGGTTCCCCCATTCAATGCGAGTGTTACAAATCCAAATTAATGCCAATGGGCTAGTCAACAAAGCGTCGTTGATTCGTGGCTGCAATCGCCGGACAAAGTTATAGTAGTTAGTTATATATGTATATATGTACTTATATTACTGATAAGCCTATAAGTATGTGGAATGATTAGGCGGCCTTATGAATATTTATCTAGTTTGGTGCTCTTTAGCTTAGTTAGTTTTAACAGGAAATATAAGAACATAGAGAAATTCATGGTGATTCTAAAAAACATCGTCCGGTTAATAATCGTGGTCTCTTTCGCAAGGAAATGCCGAAATGAATTGTGCCTGCAGATCAGTAGGCTAAAGGATAAAAAATCACTTCTAGGTATTATGGCTTTGATGGCAAAGTGATTAAGGCACTTCCTAAAAAGGAGACACTTCGATGTTTTGGTTTTTAGTGTCTTTCTGTGAATCCGACACTTCTCCTTCCATTGGAAGAGTCATGTTATAAAAATTATGCTACAGCCCGACAAGCCGGAGAGCCTTGTTACATTTTATCGCTCGATTAGCTTGATGCCTATGGTATCGATATTTCCAAATTTTTTGCTAACATCGATGTTTTTTACGCCGTATATGCAACAGTATCCATTTCGTTAATCATTTCCGCAATGTGTGAGCTACACCAAAAAACATAATCAATGTTTATAAAGAAGCATTTGACCGCAAGTTAAGCACTCAATTCTATGCATAGCGACCCCGCGTTTCGAAATCCGTGTCAATGCTTTGAAGCAGGAATGTGCCACCATAATGTTCAAAACCCCAAGCGAACAGCCACCACAAAATTACCAACAAAATTCAGTCTTTGTGGACAGATGCCATCATCGTGTTGAGTCAACAAGCCGAAAAAATAAATAAGCCTGAAAATTGCGATTCATACAATTTATATCACATGGCACTTAAAACAGTTGTCTTGTGTATTAGACAGAGTTAAGTAAAGCTGGTCCCGTGTGGTGAGCGGGTTAGAGAATACCACCTCAGCAGGTCAAAGCTTGTCGTATGAGGCGACTAACAATGACACTGGGTTCTTTCGAGACCAGTAGACCCACCCCAGGCCTTAAAAGGGTTGTGCGTAGGGTTTGGGACCCACCACGTAAAACCACAATTCCAATGAAAGAATGTATTTACATCAGGCCGTAACCCTGTCACGTTAATTTTCATGTTTTAAGCTTGTGTACTTCGAAAATGTAACGTATTTTATTAAAAAATAAGTTGCATGCAAACTTATTCAACATGTTTTAAACATTTCTTCCTTTCAAATTGTACCATGTGTCATTACACCCTGTCCACAAAGTGTAAAAAGGTATTATAGATTTGTGCAATGTATGTAACAGGTAACGATTCGATATAGTCATGTCCGTCCGTCCGTGCGTCTGTCCATGTTGTAACGTGTTTCTCAGAGACTATAAGAGTAAGAGCAAAAAAATTTTTCCAAAAAGATGCGCAGTATATCGATTCATGTCGATATCTCACCGACAGACTTTCGCGGTTTACAGCCGCTACGTTGAATCTATCAACAAAAAGTTGAAAACAAAGGTTTGTCGTGTTTATATGCGTCTATGTTATAAAAATTATTCAAATCGGATAAATACATCAAAAGTTATAGTCAAAAATAGGTTGATTTCGACACCCTTCGCCTATAAACTGCTCCAAAATTCCAGTACCTGTAGATATGGATACATGTGAGCTAGAGTTACAAAATTTGGGGTGGAGACTCGTGGGAGCCAAAACATTAAAACTGTATTCACCAATTTTCAGTAGAAGTCCCGCTTCCCCCGCAATCGATTTACTTTAATTACCACCGCACCCCGCAACATATTGATGTGAAAATTGCCAGATATATTTGTAAATGTATTTTTGATCTATGTTACAAAATTCAACGACATTGGCCCAAGAATACTGGGGTTATGGGTATAAAAGTAATTTTGGCCCTCATAATAGCCAAACTCCCAATAGGAAAACTTGTCAATTGCACCTTCCCAAAAGAAAATGTTTACAGTCATATCCATCTTATGAAAAGAGTTATAAAAGTGGATACTTCCGTTCCTATTTTACTGTATTTTGCGTTTTTAAAGAAAAAGGGTACAGGGTGTTCCACTATCGGGCACCGTCCCGACTGTCTGCATCAAATTTTTAGAACTGGGTACAGGAAACATAGTCTGAATCGAAAAAAAAAATCGAATACTTTCGTGTAGGTCACAAAAATTAACTATCGGTGAGGAGTATGTGTTCTTTAACACACATGTGACAGGCATTTAACCAAATAGAAAACCTCGTTAAAAGATCATCATTAACATTGTTGCTTTTCGTAAATTAATCCCAATAATACTTAAATTATTTATCCATTTTAAAATGTATTTTAAACAAATATTAAATACTTATTTTAAGTGTTTTTCCATTTTAATCCGTAGAATGAGTCATATGTAGTTGTGTTGTTTGAATAAACAATTATTGAAATAATAATAGCTTAACTTAACTTTAAGTCTTAAAACATGTCATGTTGCGATATTGATGCGCCCAATTATTATTATTGTAGCTTCACTTTTCCTGTGGATTTATTTTTGCTCCCATTGCGTCTGTAATAAATATAAGTTTTAGTTAAAAATATATGTTTTCTGCCCTATATATAAACTGAACCCAATGCTCAAAGGGTATATTAGTTTTGTACCAAATTGACCAGCATGAAGATCAAGTCAGCTTTTTCAGCATGTGCATCTTAGTTTATGTACGGCCTCTCCATACCAATCTTTTACGGCTTAGCCCCATATTTGAAATCAATTTTAAAACCGTTTGAATTAGTTTAGGCCCACTCTCATTTCCCTCTTCCAAAAAACCCAACGGAACTTTATGTGTGTCATTAAAGGGGGGAACAGCCCATTAACATTTTGTGTACAGGTAAGTATTTGCTTATTACTCCCTTTTGTAAACAATCAAAGCTAAAACTTTATGCCAAATAAAGACTATGCGATTTTTCGATACCACTGTAAACATCACTGACATACTATTAAGTATGTCGAGTTGTCGAAGGAAAAGGGTATACTTAAGTAGGTTAGTAGAACCGCATATTTTAATCTTAACTTCAGAGATTCAAACCAAATTCGATATTTGTCAAACTTGTTATCTGTGAACAATTGCTAAAATGCTCTTTACGAGATGGGTTAACATTATTTGGGTGCCAAGAGACAGGGTAAATAAAAGGAAATATAACTTCTTTTACTGTGAACTTGAGGACAAATCAGGGAGGGAGAATCTAATATGTTGCCACAAATGTTCCACAGAGCTTCAACTAAATTCAATATTACCATTTGAGGGTGTGCCGGAAATCTCTTTCAACCGAATTTCAGTCAAACAACAATTTTTCGATGTGCCATACACAATTTATACCGACGCGAGGGCCAAATTTTTTTGAGAGCATAAAAGAGCGAGATAATGAGGCGCAAATCAAGCAATACATCACAACCTTTCTCTTTGACATTTGCAGCAGAATGAAAAATTGGCACGCGAATTGTGTGAGAGCAGCATAATGCGCGATCCTTGTATTATTATTCCATGGTCCTGCTCAAATCACTGCCACGTGACACACAAGTCCTTAGCACAATGCTCTGTCTGCAGTAGCGGCGGCGCAAAATGTTGCGTCCATTGTCTAGTTGTCTAGTTTGCGTCCGTGTCGCAATAGGTCTTTATGCTGGCAGTCAATATAACTAAATCATACTGTGTCCGAAAAAAAAAAAAACTGCCTAGATTCACCGCCGATGGTTAGTGTGAGAGCAAATTACATGGCATTGAGATATTTAGAATGAACTAGTTTCTCGTCAAGATCAAGCAACAAAATTTTGCGCTGTATCAGACTCAGAACGTGCCGTGATACCGTTGATAAAGGATACACTAAATCATATATGTATGTATAAACGGATGTTCAGCTAGCACTTGTTGATAGAACATAGAACGAATGCATTGCAATGTAAGCATCCAAGAAAGCATAATTTTCAGCAGTAAAATCATTACTCAGAAGTTCTCTTAAGTCCTCTCTTTACCACTACAGCAGCTGCAACATTTTTTAAGTTGTTCAAATTTCAGCGTTGCTACTGTTTGCTTTAAATTCGTACAAATTCAAATAGAAATAAGAATAAAGCAAACAGCCACTGACAAGCTTTTGTACGGCGTTGGCGCGTTGCAAAACTCTCGCAAACAACGGTAAGTTTTTGTTAAGAAATTTGACGCGTACTCTGCTGACATCGCAGTCGGCACCGATCGATGCTGCACAAGGTAGATTTAACAAGGTATGCTAAATCTGCCGCCTTCGGGTTCACATACTATCTTAATCGCGGCAAAGATCCGGGTATGAGTACACATACCTTCTTCAGTCTACCTTAATCGCCAATGCATCAAAATAAGAAGGCACTGGTTTAATAAGTTAGGATTGCTCTCTTGCTGAACTGTTAATAACTTTGTTAAGTACTCTGACCACTCGTTTGTCTTGAAAAAGATTCTTCATGTCAGATTTACCACAGAAAATAAACAGTTGGTAACCAAGTCAGGTTTTCCGCACGTTTATCAAAACCACCAAAATTAGAGAAACTTTAAACAATAAAATTTTTTAAAAAATTATGAAAATTATTTACTCTTATTATTACTCTGGCGACCCAACTATAGCGACCATAGTGCTCAAATTCAATAGGAAACCCTTTGAAGACATGTCCAACACGATAGAAAAACATTAAGCTTGCTAAAGCCGGAATTACTAAAGACAACGACTACGACAACGCACACACAAAAATACATCAACTGCAATACTTTTTTGCGGAAAAGTAAAAAGGCCTACGTAAAAAAAGTCTATAAAGTTGCTCCATTTAAACGGAAGTTCTATAACCTTCTTTAATTTAAAGGCATTCATGCGCAGCTAGGATCTTGATAACTTGTTTATCCTTCAGTTATGTCGCGCAGCAAGCAAAAAGTCCTGGCTGAAGCCGCTAAAACAGCCGTAACCCATAAAATGAAGTGGCAGTTTGCTTCCACGCGTCACTTTTAAGCCTCAAAGATTTTTGCCCTTAACCAATGAGCGATGCCCGCCATCTATATGAAGAGTTTTAAAATACAAATTTTCGGAGCATCCTTATTTTAAACACCTATTTAGAAACATTGAGCATTGGTTTTTCGTTTAAAAACCGATTCGATGTATATAATTATACACATAATAATTACTAACTAGTCTCCTCCTTGTACATACTTTCTCTCTCACCTATCACCTATCCTCACTTTTCCTTCGCCGGCTTCAGTTCATTCAATTCGGTTGCATGCTCCGCCAGCAAATCCAACATCACCTCAATCTTTAAATTGCACATATTATTCTCCTCTTCCAAAGCGCGAAATTTCTTATTCAAACGCAGCATATCATCCACATCGCTCTTGCGAGCCGAATGAATCCAAATGCCATCAGCAAAACGCAGCTCCTTGTTGCCTAAATTCAATGAGATTTGTCGAAAATCATCCAAATCCTCGGTCACCACAGCATGTCCAATATTACAACGACCCAGACGCGCTGGTATGGGCTTGGCTTCAAATTTTTTATTAAACAAAGGCATGGCCAAATAGTGGAACAACTTTTATAAATAGAACTCCAATTTGTTGTGACTTTTTTGTGACTTGTCGGTGGTTACCATGGCAATCTGGTCGGTTGCATTTAAGGGTTGTCGCGTTGCCTGGCGTTTTAAATCGTTCACCGCTCAGCTGTCATTCGAGTTTTGTTTTATCAGCTTTACAGCATTCAATTATCCTCCATAGAAACAATAAATTTCTGAATTTTAAATTATGCGTTTACTTTATAAGTAACTTATTTTAAGGATTACAATGACAGAGGAATCAAATAGTTTTCAGTGTTCCAGGTGTGTGTGTGTGTATGACACAAAAAATTTGGTTTATAAACAAGCTCACGTTTTGTTTTATTTTCAGCGGCATATCCTTGCAAGCTGTGGAGACCCTTATACACGATACAAAGCAAGAGATTGCGGACTTTAAGAAGGAGCAGTATGAGCTGCGCGCCCAGCTTAGCGCTGTGCTTTCTGAAAACCAGCGCCTAAACGGAGAACTGGGCATGTACAAGCAAACTATTAGCTCCAATAAATTTGAAGACATGCAGCAACGTTTGGCTTGCAATAGCGAAGCTTTGGAACAGGCGCTGAAACAGATAGAGCTGTTACGCAAGGATCGTGAAGATCTGAAGTCAATGCAGGAGTACTCGCAGCGCACCATAAAATCAATGGAAACCGAACTGCAAAGCTATCGCACACACATGGGTGAAAGTGAGAAAGTAAGTTATGGACTATACGCATTGGCCGACCTTAATAATAACGCTTTAATTCCACAGGAACATTACGGCAAGGCCATCAAAATGCTAGAGTGCAAAATCGTCGCGCAGCAGGAGGAGCTAGGCACCCAGTCGCAGCTTATCAAAGCGCTACACATGCGCAAGCAGCAAAGTGGCGAGCAAATGGAGCAGCTGCAAGGCAAGCTGCGGGCTCAAGAATGTGAGGAGCAAGCTGAGCAGAGTACAATCAATGAGTACAAGAAAAAGATTGACAGCCTGGAGCGTCGTCTAGCCAAGGCCAACACGCTCGCCGCACAACTCGAAATGCAACTGCATTATTCGCGCACCAAGCTAACGGAAAGCTCTAGGCGTGAGCAGGAGGCTATGGTCAAGGTGCAGGATGCGCTTACGCTGACCGAAGTGGCTGTAAGTGAAAAAAGCGAGGCCGAAAATAAAGCTCGTCTCTATCAGGAGCAGATAACTCAATTGGCTGAAAACATAGGCGGAATCATGGAAGAGGCGGCTAATCGTGTGGATAAGGATGCTGCAAAGCTCAAGGCTAAGTTGGAGGAGAAGGACCAGGCGCTGGCTGAGCTGCATGAAAAGGTGGATGAAAGAAGATTATATTACCATGACTCCTAATCTAAGTTATTTCTTTCAGCTAGCTACAGAAGCGGAGCAGCATAAATCTGCAGTGATGTTGCTGGAAACTGGCTACAATCACTTGGAAGCCAGGAACAAGGAAACCTTGAGGCTAAATGCTAAACTGATTGAACAACTAGAATTGACAAGTAATCGCTTCAAGGAGCTAGAGAACAGTGCAATTGGTATTGACGAACACGAAGCGCAGATAAATAAAATGTGAGCACAGTCTAATACTATCTAAATGTTAGTGTTATTGAAAGTGTTATTCTCTTTTATCAGTACGAAACAGTTTGCCAGCGAAAGGGAACGATATCTAGGTGATTTCAGACGAGTGAAAAACCGCTATAAGGAGACACTAGAAGATTTAACGCAACAGTTTGAAAAAGAATTCCATCGTTTGTCAAAAGTACTTGGAGAACTACAATCTGAAAATACACTACTAAAGGAAGGCGGCGCGGGCGGCGATAACAAGAGAGTTCTACAACAAAAAACAGCACCAAAAAGATAGAGTATATGTAACTATTTATATTTTTTAGTTACATGTACCTACACCTACTCGTTATATATTGTGATTTTGTATAAAAAATATTAGACTAGGCGGCGGCGGTTTGTGCCGTGCGGCCAGGAAACAAGCTGGGAAACCAGTAGCTAGGCTCGTCAGACTGTCTATCAATCCAGCAGAGACCTTCACCAAGCACTTTGTCCAGCGATTGCTTGGAACGATACTCTGTCCAGCTGCAAGAAATTGAAAAATAAAAGTTAACTAGTTATAATGTACGAATGTATTTAAAGCCTACCCCAAATCGCTCATAAGCTGTGTTTGTGTAACAAAACCTTGTTCCGTATTAGCTGCAGCATTGAGTATGTTGGTCTCCTCCATGCTCAGCTCACCCGGTATAGACTGCACCATGTACTTGCCCTTGCCCAGCTTATGTACAACGAAACTGCAATCAAAAGCTTTATTTTTGTATGTATTATAATTCATATATTATTTACCCATTGCCGAAGATGCTCAACTTTTTGGCTGCCATTAGTATATCCTCTTTGGTAATTTCCTGATGCAACGCGCTTTGTCCACGCGCAGCTATTAAACGTCGACGCAGTTCGTCCAGCTCCATTAGACCGCCGGTTTTGTGATTTGCTGCCAGACATACTTCCACCACCTGCACGCCCAGCTCGTAATAAAAATCGCCCATGCCAAGCACGCTCCAAAAGCCTTTGCCCGAGGCCAAGGGATCAACGCCAATGGCCGCACACATGTCCTGGAATTGCTTGCGAAATTGTGAATTCTTGCGTATGTCTTCCTTATGCTTTATGGCAAACTCTTCCAATTTAGCGCGAAAGACTTCCATTTGTTTGGTCATTTGCTCGAGTTGCGACTCTTGCAAATCGGTGCCTTTGTCCTTGAACTTTTCGGCGGCCAGTTTTTGTTGCTGTATGGCGCCTAAACCCACGCGTCGACGCATTTTGTTTTGTATTTAATTTAAGTTTATTGTCTTGTTTTTTATTTTTGCACAATATTTACAATTTAATAGAGAGGAACAAATCTAATGGTTTATAGCTATCGTCGATAGCTTATCGATTTTATTGCGAGCTATCGTTTGACAGCGCCATCGTGTGTATAAGTAGAAATGCTTGTGGCGCCATCTTGTGGCTGAGTGGCTCAACACGCCATCTAGTGCAACGCAACAGTACTGTTAAAAACAATTTAGAAAGCAGTTCGAAATGGTATACATCATAATTTGTTAATACATATAAAACTAACAGCTATTTGTATAATTTTGCATTAGCAAAAACGAAAGTAAAATAAAATAAATATAAACTTTAAAAGTGTATGTTCTTCTTCTTCTTAACTGGCCATAACAACCCGTTATCGGGTTACGGCCTGATGTAAATACATTCTTTCATTGGAAATGAAAAAGTGTATGTTAGTTTTCCAATAAAAACTTCGCTAAAGAGCAATTTAATGTGCATTTGCTTATAGGGGCACTTTATGGCCAAACAAACGACGCCTCCATAGATCAATCAATAGCTGAAGAACGCTTCTAATTTCGATGACAATGAAAACCTCTTGTAATGTTTGACGATTGAGTTTAAAGCCCGTATAAATTGACATTAGGCTGAGCTGGCAAAGTTGTGCAAGGATATTGAATATCATTTTATCAACTTGGGCTGGCATTTTTTTGTTTATGATGCCAGCGCCAATCAAATGCGTATTGTGTGAGTCATTGAAATGACATTGGTGCAGCGATATGCGTTTGCTATACACTGAGCGAAATTGAAATTAAGTGCGAACTGTTTATAAATTTGTTTTCAATGTGTTAGGTTTGCAAAAACGGTTTCACTAGCTCATATTCTGGTTACAAAAGTTAAGCTGAATGGTACTAAAATTTTATAATATGAGCATAACTTCACTTGGAAATAGTAGAAATCATATTAACTCGATCTCTTTCAAGTATGTAGTACTTACGTCTCCTATGTGGTTCTCTTTTTAGATATGCTTGGCAAATATAAGATAGCATTCTTTCGTAACTGCTTTACATACACATTTCATTAAGTATCTTAAGTGAATCATTCATAATTGCCAGCGGCTAAGTCTTATCAAAACTTGAAACCGCCACAATTCATTATAAAGTCAATACGTTTACAACTCAATTTTTTTGGTGGTGGAGCAGTAGCACTTTACACCTCTTAACTGTAGAATACTAACGATTAGCACTCGAGGGTCATTACGCCTAGTAGCCGGGCCTCATTAGCGTAACTCATACGCTACGATTTCAAAGTTGGCCAAAAGACAGAGACGTTGGTGAAGCAACAACCCAAAAAACATATGAGCCCGAGGGCCATATGTGCGATAATTAGGGCGCACACCGACAGATACAAATAAAAATAAAGTGAAATGGAGAAAAAACGAAAAAAAAACGAGAAAAACAAAAACCAACAAAGTGTACAATGTGTTTGATGATGGTTTTCTTAATTGAAATATTGTATTACAGTGGCGTACTTAGCTTCCTGCGAGGGGTTAGTATGATATTCTAGGTATTTTTCTTCGCAATTTGTACGCAGCAATTAGTGGCAGAAACATGTTTTCGATATATGCACATAAATATATTCAAATGAAAATGAATGCGACGAAAGTCCTTCTCATATACATTCTTCTTTCTTAGATCTTTAGGAACTCGCACTTGTAGTCTCACTCTGGCTTATTGGAATATTCATAAGTTCTGAAATTCAAGCAAAAGCTATATATCTTTCTCAACTTTTGAACAAAACTGTTCAATTTTTCATGAAACTTGTATGTTTTTCGGTTTATCGGAGAAAGACCCTTGTGTGTGTGGAAGCAAAATAATGTTTTTTAAAAAAATTGCTCTTTTCTATCTCAAAGTTTTTAAACAGGATTGGTGCTTTTGAATACTTTTTGGTAAACTTTTTTGAAAATGAGTCTTGAGCGGCCCATCCACTATGCATCATGATATTGATGAAAAAATTTGATGCAGACTGTCGGGACGGTGCCCGACAGGGGAATACTCTGTACCCTCTATTTTTCCCCATAAGCACTAAATCCAGCATACGGTAAAATGGGAAATAAAGTATTTACTTTTATGTCTCTTTTTACTTTTTTTTGTTGCGAAATTAGCATATTTTTTACTATAACTTTTGATGTATTTATCCGATTTTGATCATTTTTGCAACATACATAGATGCACATAAACACGACGCGATGTGTTCCCTATGTTGAGGCACGGCACCAACCACAAAGAGCCAGAGAATTCTCAAATTCAAGGTTAACCTCCAGATCCACAGGATATACTGCCTGCATTTGCTATATTATTTTTGAGTGCTGCCTTAACAGATTGAATAACAAAATAAAAATAATTTAAACAAACAAACAAATCGTTAGCCAAAGTATGTTTAGTCTTCATTGGTCTACACTGTAGGCTTAACAGCAAAGGGCCTGAAAGTAATTAAGTTTCTTAGAGTTCTGATCTTGTAATTCTGTAAAATCTGTTAAGCATCGCACAGTGGATTCAACTGACTTCTTTTTCGGCAAAAATCACAACTTTTGAGGGAGTTCAGATATTTTCAAAATTTAAAATGCATAGAGCAAGGAATTCCTTAAGCTTCTACGGTACACTGCGATAAATAAGCTGTGTAAAGAGGGAGCTTCAGAAAACGGTAGTAAAGTTCGATATTAATGCTGCAAAAATCTTTTCTTTACATATCAAATTGTGCTTATTCTTCTGGCGAAAGTGTGTACGCTAGGTTGAAAATAGACTCCAAACATCTTGCCAACAGATTTTTAAAATTTGAACTATTTTTGAAGCAATAAGCACATTTAACAAGTGCAAGAATAAGACGTTTAGTGTATATAATATCGAACTTTACTACCGTTTTTGAAGCTCCCTTTCTTCACAGCACATTTATCGCAGAGTATCGCAGAAGCTTAAGGAATTCTCTGTTACATGAATTTTAATTTTTGAAAATATCTGCTCCCTCAAAAGTTATGTTTTTTTGGCGAAAAATAAGTCAGTTGGATCCACTGTGCATCGTTTCGTTTGTTATTTGAAGGTGCTAAAATGTTAAGTTGTCGTATTTGTACTATGTTAAATTATGTTATCTCGCTGTTAGATTGCAAGCTCTCTCTCTACCGTGCTCACTTGCACTCGGTAAATATATATAAAATTGAAGTTCAATGCACAGCCATGAAGGCTTACAGAGTTGCATTGGTTACATATACACATACATACCTATGAACACTTTTACTCTTAATTTACACGTCATGCGCGCCAAGTGATTAGTAACTTGTGCTTGAGGGCACGATAATAATTTTATAGATGTGTGCTTTGTATGCATGTGTGTTTGTAATAGGGAAAAGAAGGCGTGGCAGACCATAAGTTCCTTAAACAAAAATTATCACTTTGATAGTGTTATACCAGAAACTCTAGCAGTTCTAAGACGAAGTGTAAAGATTAGGAGAGATAGTCTAGATTGTCATGAGATTTGCAAAAAAAAAAAACACGGAATTCGAAAAAATTTCCAGTAGTGCGGCTTGTTATAACGAACCTAAGTTCCTGTACACAAAGTGTAAAAGGGTGTTATAGATTTGTGCAATGTATGTAACATGCAGAAGGAGGCGTGGAGGACTATATGTTCCATGGGCAAAAATGGTCAGGAGCAATAGTCGAGTCGATATAGACATGTCCGTCTGTCCGTGTTGTCGCACCGTTCTCGGAGACTATAAGAGCTAGAGCAAAAATTTTTTACCAAGAAATGCGCATATACCGGGAAAAATACAAGTTTGTCGAATTATGTCGATACCTCACAACCTTCCCCGTGACAGATTTTCGCTGTTTGAAATTGAAATTGAAATAATTGGCACAGTTGTGCACACTGTTACTGTGCATGTGTAGTGTAAAAATTAATCATATCAGATTATAACTTTAGAAGATATAGCTAATAATGTGCCAATTTTAGGCCCCCTCTCCTATGAACTGCAACAGAATTTCACTTTTTACAGAAATGTTAAAGTTAACATTTATGTTAACCTAAGGTGTTACGCTAGCGTTATAAATCAAGCAAGGTTAATATTTTTCCTGTTCATCCCCCATTCCTCCCGTATAACAGTTACCGTTATTACGCACATAGCCCTCAACGCGTCGATACAAAAATTTAAATTTAAATGCATCAAATTTTTTGTGCTGTTGCTAGGCAGTGATTGAAGCTAATTCCGCTAAGAAAGCAACAGCATGCTTACGAAATAAGTAGTCCCAAGAAAGCAGTCAAGCTGCCCGCCGGCGCAAGTATGAAGTACAGTTGCTAGCAGATCATCCGATCTTTTGCTACATTATTTATATTGGATTGCTCAGTTTCCAGCAAACTAATAAAAATAACATCTGAAATGGCTACTCACGTTTTGCATATGTACTATATATTGCCAGTTTGTTATCGACTATTGTTTTTGGAACTTATATGTCCATTTCTGGGCTACGTGATCAAATGAATGTCTACACTCTTAAATGCAATGAGTTGCCTATTAAAATGCTTATATATGTTAGTATGAACAGTGATCTTCATAATTGTGCATACAGATGCAGACGATGCAGTATTTGTAGTTGTTACTAAACACCACCAGAGTTCATCGTCCAAACTTTGTTAATGAGAACTTATGGTCAGGTATTTCATATCAGGTATTATTATATCTTACTGAGGGCTCCACCCCCTGCTCACCAACCACCGTGCCTCTCTCTTTCCGTTTCCCTTCCTCGTTTTCTTTTTGTTCATCTTATTTCTCTTCATTTTCCTCTTTCTCATCCTCTTCCTTTTAATCTTACTCATATCAAGAGCTCTATAATAAAACAACCCATGTTATGTATGTCGTAACATCAGCCACATACACCCCACATACGCCCCCCCCCTGCTCTCTCAGCTAGCCAACTCACGTGCCTCTATCGAGGTGGAGCATATTCCTCTTCCTGTTCCCCTTTCTTTTTCTTTTTCCTTCCTCTATATCTACAGCTACCTTTACCTTCATCCTCATTTCAAGAGACATAAAATAAAACAACCCGTGTGGGTGTAAGCCGCGAAACTGATTTCACAGTTGGCACTGGTCAAGCCATGATCCTAAAGCTTCACTGGCTGCTGCTGTTTTCGCTACGAGACAAGCAACTTGTTAATCAGCAAAGTGATACCTTCCACCTGGATATACAACTTTCAGATGTTAAGATTGGCTGCAGGGTCGAGCCGAACACGCTTTTAGACCTGTGACAGTTACGAGGGGCAAAATCTTCGAATAATATTCAAACCGAAACTTTAATATCTCAAACTAGCTTCTAAAGTCACAGAAAAGGTAGTTGATTCTACATCCTGAATGAAACTACTGCATTTATGAAAAAAAGTATATGTATGCGTACTTATTTCGGCCACTGTATGTGCAGTTTTGTATATTTTTACGAGCTATATATGTATATGTATGCATTTTTTATATAAATTATAATTATTATATATATAATTGCACTTGACAAATACAGTTTTAAAGATAAGCCTTTTGTTTCTGTTTGTATTCAATGCCAAAAAAGCGATTATTTATTTAAGAATTGCCATGAGAAATGCAGTTTATCTAGCAAAGTGCAGTAGATATTGCATTCTATTTATGTAGAACTGAATGAATGAATCTTTACACATGTAAAGACAGGAAGGATGCCGTCAATAGGCACCACATGCAACTAAAAATAATGCAGGGTGTGACATTAAAAATAACACTAAAAAAAAAACAAAAATATGTGTATCTAATTTACTAGAGCCGAAGTTTAAACGCTCTATAATCTGCACTCTTGGTGATTGGTGATACCAAAGTTAGCTAGGGTACTCTCTACCTGTTCATGCCAACGGAGACATGGTCTGCCACTTCGTCGCCTCCCTTCGACAACCACAACGTTTGGTATCAAAAGGCTTGCAGTAGCTCTTTTCTACCTTGATGGAGCTGCATAGTCATACCAACTTTGCAGGGAATCGAACCTCAGACAGTGCGACATATACGCGATCCCTCAACGGGCTATCAAATGCCGTTTTATAATCGAAAAAGAGATGGTGAGTGCCGACTTGGTTTCGTCGGTCTTTTCCAGTATTAGGCGTAGTTTGTATATCTGGTCAATGCTGGACTTACAGTTAGTTATTTCGTAAACGGCTTTAGTCTTTCTCAAAATATGCTCGATAGGACCTTATATGCCATAAAAAGAAGACTGATAGTAGTTAGCGCAGACCGTGGGGTCACCCTTCTGAAGGACAGGAGACCAAGGCTCCAATCATCAAGCATACTCTTATCTAGCCATATTCTGCTCCGTTTTCATTTCAAATCTCTTGAAAATTTCGTCCGTGAAATGCTTTCATGATGGATTTCCAACTCTCCCAATGATGCTTCTATCAATTTAACAGATTGCTTTTGGCTTGAAAATTGATTGAAGAGGATTTATGACACATAGACGGTCTATTTTGAGGACAATGTCATATTACACAAACTTTCACCAAAAAACGGTTTATTTTGAAATTGCGCAACATTTTACGTATTTCATGATTATTTTTAGCTTTAAAGATCGTTTTTTTTGTGTTAAATCGTCGTGTTAAACTGCTCTATAAAGTCATTAATACCATTAAGCAGGGTATTAAAGGTAAAAAACGGCAAGCGACTTGCATTTTAGTTGCAGCTGAAGTTAAAAATAAACAAATGAGTGTGCATTACAGTGTATACTACAAAGAGTAGTTCGCAGGGCTGCGATAAAGGTAAGGGCGCGGATGAGGGTGAGGATGAGGGTGATGCTGCTTGCAACTACAGCTTGTGGTTGTTGTAGGTCGCGTGCCTGTATTTGAACTTTATGAGGCAGTGCCGAAACTATTAGATACATAAATAGATGCAGGCAGCTGTAAAACTTGCGCAAACTGTTGACAGCAGACGGCAAAATATTTGGGCAGCTGAGTGTCAGACCGGCAGCGTCTGGAGCCGCGATACCAAAACCAATCCCGAAAACGAACAACATCTAAATACACATACACATACATATGTATATGTAATGTAATATGCCAAAAATAGTTTACATTGGAGCAAAGTGACCAAGCGCACAAAGTATCTGACCATATGCTGTCAGCTTAGCTGGAAGATACATCAACATCAAGCACTCTGACAGAGGGCAAATGAACGTAATACACTCGAGTGCGCAGCGAGTGAGTGAGAGAGAAGCTATGGGGGGGTTAAGACTAGGCCGTTCCCCTGACTCTGCACTCATTTGATTTTTCATGCGCGTATCGCATTACATTAATAGAGTCCATCAACGTTGCTTTTCGCTTGTCTTACACAAGTTTTAAATTAAAATGCATAATAAAAATATAAAGACGGGGAAAAATAAAGAAGCTGATATAAAGCAACCTCAAAGCAACCACCAGTAAGAGCGGGCCAGAGAGCGACCCAGGGAGGTCAGCACACCCAAGCTCTGTGGTGGCAACGATCATAATTCATAACCACTGACATGGTCTCTAAGCAACGAGCAGCTCTACGCTTTTGTTTGTTATTTGATATTAAAAACTGAGGAAAAAATAGAGGAAAATGTGCAGAGGAAAATCGTATAGCTAATGCAAGACAAAAAGGCGCAGTCATAAAAAGTAAAATTTGGACAAAAACCAGTTTGGATTAGACAATTATGCTGGTCTATGTCTATTGTCTAAGGCTTTTGTTTGAGTTTTTCCAAGCGAGTGCGCTATCATTTTCGCGTTTTTCAACCAGTTTTTTGTGTTGTTTACAGCAATTGACCAAGTCGCTGTTTGGTGTGAAAAGTAACGGCAAGCCGTTTAAGTTACCCAAGAAATGGGTCAGTCTTAACTAGGAACTGGCGTGCCGCATGCAATCTTGTAAAGAGCCGCTCAGTGTTGCATAAACTGGCCCATGGCAACATGCAAGTAGCTTGTAAAGATTTGCAGCACAACTTACTGATTTATGCAGTAGCAAAAGCGGGTCACTGGGCTGTCCAAGACATTAGCTGTTAGTTAGTGCGCACATAGATCAAGTTTCGCGTTTTGTAATCTTTCACCTTTCAACACATTTTCACAAACATCTGTAAAGTGATTTATTAAAGGGGTGGCATTATGAGCAGCGGGACATTGGTCAGTGCAGGCGCACTCACTCACAATGTCATACAACTCTCTCTCTTCCATAATGTCATATGAAACGCGCCAGCTGGCCTTTACGGTTAGTTGTGTAGACTGCCCTTTGGGATTTTGGGCTGTCAACGCCAACTAATTGCGGCCGTAGCACCGCTTATCTAGCTGTACACTGGGAACTGGATACTGGACACTCGCCCAACTGCACTCTGGCAATGTGAGGCGCGTGAGATTTATAGCCCTAACGGCTCGGTAGTAATGCAATAATTAAAAGCGACCCAAAGTCACTTAGTTGTATACCAATTGCTCCGTATATTAGGTTAGCATATATACACACATATATATATATATATATATATATATATATGCAAGAGATAAATGACTGCTCGAAAAAAGAAGAAACGACAATTCCTGCAGGAGCAGATGTTACTTTTGGCGGCTCCAGCTCATAAAACAAGAATTTCGTGAGCCTCAAAACAAAACATGAGCAAAGGAAATAAAAGCAAAACACTTGACTGTGCTCGGGCAGCTTCAGCCGCAGAGCTACAGCTTGAGCTTGAGCTGGCTCAAAAAAGTGTAGTTTGTAGTGTTTCCAAGTGCGGAAACCCAAGTTGGATCGGGGGCAGCGGAGTTGAGCCAAACGGAAGAATTGTCAGCCGGCTGCTCCTGCAGTCTGATTCAGGTTTTGGTTTTGGCGCAAAAATTTCGTCGCCGCCTTTGCTCAAAATTGGCAGCAGGTATTTCCTTATGCGTGTAGCCTGTAGTCTGTATCTGTGTGTTTGTGATGAGGGCAGCAGCAGCCGCAGATGCCTCAAAAAACGCACACTCAAACACTCCCATACATATAGGCTCAAAATTTATTATGCATGTCAGAGATGCGCATAGTCTGGGGTTTGGCATACGGATTGCCATACGGTTTGGGGTAAGGCACTGCAACTGCTAAATGGCAACGAACACATTTCCCCAATTCTACATAGGCTGCGTCTCTATAAATAAATGCTGCCCTAATGCCATGTTATGTATCTGATAGATACATTTTTACATATGCCACGCGCATAGCATGAGCTGCATATTGCACACTGTCTCTGTTCAGCTGTCTGAGAATTCTCTTTAATGAGCTCATTTATTAATTAGGCAAACGTGACGTCAGTCCTAGCGATGGGACAACCCGCTGAAGCACGCCTTAGACCTCTTGCTTTAGCTAACGTTTTCTATACACTGAAAAAAATAACAACGCCTGTCGTCCTAAGTTTGCCAGTCTAATAAATTGATAATACAGCTCTAAATACCTAAACTTAGTCTTTAAACTAGCGAAATAATGAATTTAAAAACAGCTCCTTAATCCGAGAACCTTAATGAAGCTATAGACAAATAGTAAAATAAAGCATAACCGTATCCGCGACTAATAATAATGTAATTAAAGCATTGACCGTAATACATTTTTTTCAACCGATTAACCGTTTCCGGAAGAATTACAGTTAAGCTAAACAAATTTCGGTTCGTTTAGGTTTTGCCAACTTTGCATAGATATAAAAGCTCATAGAGCTACGATTGTAGGCAATCGATATGTTTCGATAACGAATACGTATGGGTGCGTACACGATTCCTTAAATTTTCACATTATTTTTATGAAATACGGACAGACGCAACAGTAAGCTGTGAAAATTAACCCTTGAAATCTGTACAGTTCAACAAAGACAATATAAACACGAAGACTGCACAGAATTTCTAGTGTGGCTTTTCAGGTGGCTTTTCGCTATTCATACGCCACGCAACCCGAGTGCCTTTTGCCTCTCGAGAGCCACGAAAAACAACACTAGTGACTCTTCTGGTTTCTGTTGTCTTTGGTTACAACAAAACTCTTAGGAGCATTTTATAAGCACATCGTCTCTGAATAAGGTAGCTTTTTTATTCCAAGACCAATTGATCATAAAATAATGACTCGAAATTGTACTCTCCCTTAACCAGTTAATCTTAATTTAGTTGGCACTTAGTATGAAGCACTTTTTCTCAGTGTAAAGCATTGCTTTCTATTTAGTTGGAAATGGAAATTTTTAAAACACTTCCGATAATGTCTCCCTTTATTATAGGTATAAAAAAGTGTTTAGCAAGCGGTTTGATTTCAGCATCTCAATGGTTGAATGTATTGCTGAGCTGCATAGCTTTGTATCTGTGTGCGAAATCCGTACAATTTCGGCACGTACGTTTTAAGTAAGTGCGCTGCTGTTCCAATTTGTGAGCATCAATTGTCTATATATTATAAAAGATACATATTATAGTACGTGTCCTCTCTAAATGCATATGCAGTAAGCATATTTGGTGCTGACAAATGAGCAGCATGCGATTTTTATTGTAGTGGGCAAGCTGCTTTTTGCGGAAGTCCGAGGCAGTTGTTTTGAATGCGTCATGATGATAAAGTATATGAATGCCACGGCAAAGCACGTACCGTATGAGTGTGTGTTTTTGGGTTTGAAATCTGCGCTGCACAAAACCAAATTGAAGCGCAGTTTTCATGGAAATGGGAAATGACGCAGCGATGAGTGCCTGCAACTTTCACATATTTTCCGAACATTTTTGGCGCGAGGGATGAGGGTTGTTTTGCTTTGTTTGCTGCTGCTGCTATTTCTTCTTTATTTTTTTGCATATACATATATGTACGTCGAACCTGTCGACAACCCTTGTTGAGGGTACGTTTCATTTGGTGTTGGCGCGCTGCAGGTTCAGGTAGAGCTGTTAGAGCGCGCCAAAATAAATCCCAATCAAAATCCTTTGCCTTGGCCAATAGGCGCGCCATTTGTTAACATACAATAGTATTCAACGGGTCAACCTTTTGTCTGGCTGCTCATAAATGACTAATCGCCTGGCTTTGGTCTGGTCCGATCTTAGCCAGCTGCTTGAAATAGGCGACGAATCGCCTGCCAAGTGAGTCAGCAGTTCTGCAGATTTGTTTATAAAGTAACGTATTGCGGCTTTTAACTGTTTTCACTTTCGTTTGAGCGTTACGCTTGAATTGTACGCGAGCGCGAAAGTTTTATTTGTTTATGTGCCTTGTCAATTAACTCGTTTAATGCTCCATGAATATACTAATTTGACCTTGGGCCTAAATGCGTCTCCAATTTGGCTTAAAGCATAGTAGCTAACAACAACTACAACAACAGCGAAATCACATCATTCACACCAACAATGCGTACAAAGCTGTGTTATTACGTTACGAAAACGGAACGGCGTTACGGCAGCACTTTAAAAGAGCGCAGAGCGTAACCTTTAAATGCCGCTCTATGCCGCTGTTACTGTTCGTGAGCTAACAGCGGCAACAAGCATAAGTCTGTGCGTTAACAGCGCACACCATGTATATTCTACTAAATAACAGTGTCTTAACAGCTTGCGCAGGCGCAGTTGGCATGTTCCGCAGCTCTGCTAATAGGTTGAAATGTTAATTTCGTAGTTGCTCATTCTCGTTTGAAACTTTGACGTGCGCACAACGCGTGCGCGTTAAACAAAAAATATTGGGAAAACGGCGAAAAGTGTAAACAAAATCAATTAAAACAGAAAAAACTGTCGAAAATGTATATTGTATAGTTACAAAAGTAAAAGGAACAAAAGCGTGAAAAGCAAACTACAATAATTAAAGAAAACTGATTTTCCGCAGTAAAATGTGCCAATGAAATGTGATTGGCTTACGGCGATTGTAAATATTTTTCACAGCTGCAAATGCAATTTATTTTTGAAATGCACTCGCGCGTATTTTGTGATTTTGCAGCTAGCTGAATTTGTTTGTTTCGACTGACAGTGTGTGTGTGCGTGTGTGTATGTGTGTGTGCGTACGTTCGCGTCAAACAGAAAAACAAAAGAAATTGGAAATTTCGCAAGTAATCAAGTGAAAGCATAAAAACCAGCTAAAGTCAGCTAAAACGTACAGCAAGAAATTACAGTTGAGTGCATAAAAGTATGACCGAACTTATGCCCATAATGGTGGCGCCCCTAGGCATGACCGTACTAGCTAAAACCTCACAGCCCAGGCCAGAGGCATCCGTACGAAAGCCCTGCCGTAATCTATTTGGCTGCCCAGAGCCAGGCGAAGTCGATAAAATTTACCAGCGAGAGGAGGAAAGGCAAATGTTGCAGCTAAAGCAGCGCTACAATATCGACCTGACCAAAATGGAGCGCCTCTTGTGGCAAGGAAGCTTAGAGGACGACTGCAGCAGCAGGCAGCATAGTGCAAAAAAAATCTATTCGCGCCCAACCAACGGTCTCAGAGGTGTCAAAGGTGAGTGAGTACATAATACGCCGGTTTCGAACATATTGACCTGATTTGTTGCTTTGTTGCATCCCAATTGGGTACAGACACCTGATTTATGTGATTTTTGCTGCACTTCTTTGTGCGGCTGTCTTTAGGGTTCGTGTACAGCTTCTTCTTCTCCTTCTTGTTGTTCCCAAGATTAAATATTAGTTACCAACCCTCTATTATGTGTGTTGTTGTTTGTAGTATGCTACGAAAATGCAACCCTTGTTAGAGATTTTTTTTTTGTCAATTTCATTGCTCTTGTTCTTATTGTCCATTTATCGCTCTTTCTCTCTTTTCTGTCCCTCTCTTTTATTCAATCTTCGTTCAGGTGCATTCGATACAGTTACTATAAATATCAGCTACACATATGCATCATGCCTGACAACCGTTTCTAGTCTTTTAACTTGATCAACTTTACAGCATTCTGTCATTTGATACTATCTATACACTTCCTATTTACTTTGCATACATTCACATGTAGGTACACTTTGAGATACAAAATACTTTTTGAACATGTGGGCCTTACAAATAACTGAGAAATGCATTTAAAACGTTTTCTTTATGGAATACTTTCTATGAGATTCTAGACGGTTTTGCTGGCAAAATAATGTTGTTGCCATTACAAATTGAATAATAGATAAGTTTCCACATCTTTCGAGCTTAGCAAAAACAAAATTGCAATGAATAGAAATTGGATAGGAAAATTAAAAGTGATTTCTGTGTCCGCATTGTGCTGCTTATCTTTGAAACTATGTTTTCAGTCGGATTTGAAAAATTGAACACGATTGTCTGGGAGTAACAATTTGTGGGTCAAATTTAGAGTCGCTAACTCTTATGGCCCTCGCAAAAGAGACTGTCTATATATTATTGAAATTTTAACTATCACTATGAAAAGTTTCAAGTATCAATTAACAAAATGTGCTTATATAATCAATTTATTGTAAGGGCCTACGCTCAATTTGATTGGCTGAATTTAAAGCGCCAAATTTCGTGTATTTCTCAGTTTTGTTTTGATAGAGATTTGTTGTTTATTCTCTCTTTTATTTTGTACCACTTTCTTAACCGCTTTCATTCGTTGTTATCAATAATTCAAAACAAAGCGTACATAACACCAGTGGCGCGTACAATGGGATACCATTATAAATATATAATGCTACTATACATATCTCGATAAAATCCTTGAAGTAGAAATCCAGAACTGGAGTTTATTGTCATTGTCACACTTTAGAATCAACTGTTTGCCTTTTATTCATTTGTGGTTTTTGCCCCTGCCAACAGTTGAGCGATTTGTTTCTTTTTTCACAGTTGAGTTTTACTTTGCTCGAAACCTTTTAAATCGTTCGCTAAAGTATTCGCCCGTGTGGTGAGCGGGTTAGAGAATATCATCTCAGCAGGTCAAAGATTGTCGTATGAGGCGAATTACAATGACACTGGGTTCTCTCGCGACCAGTAGAGCCACCCCAGGCCTTAAAGGGGTTGTTCGTAGGGTTTGGGACCCACCACGTAAAACAACAATTCCAATGAAAGAACGTATTTACATCAGGCCGTAAACCGATAACGGGTTGTTATGGCCAGACCAGTTAAGAAGAAGAAAGTATTCGCTTAAATGCATGCTTATCAAATACATATATGTATATCAATATTTCAAAATTCGTCTAACAAATGCAACAATAGTTAATCAACTAGCTTGACTAACCAGAGTGGTTTTGTTGCCCTGAAAATGTCTGTGGTTTTCGAACTTATTTGTATTGGCCGATTTTCAAAACTGGTTTCAGTTTTTTTTAAGTTTTTTAAAAAGTTTTCTTATGTATTTGAGTTTATTTCCATATATTCTGTATACTTAGATACACAAACCCCGTGTGCTGAGCGGGTTAGAGAATACCAGCTCAGCAGGCCAAAGCTTGTCGCATGAGGCGACTAACAATGACACTGGGTTCTTTAGAGACCAGTAGAGCCACTCCAGACCTTAAAAGGGTTGTGCGTAGTGTTCACGTAAAACCACAATCCCAATGCAATAATGTATTTACATCAGGCCGTAACCTGATAACACGGGTTGTTATGGCCAGTTAAGAAGAAGAAGATACATAAACTTCTATTTAATGATATTATAATCTACGCAATTTCAGCGGTGCTTAACACCCCGAAAGTATCTATTAGTACGACACTGCCTAAATTACATAGATACATATACATATGGTTGAAAGCTATTTCTTGATCAAACTTTGCGCTAGTTTTTTATTATGTTGTACATCCATTTGTTGACTTCCCATTCATTTTCAAGTGTTGTTATTGTTGCTGGACGCCAGGGATACAACCTGCACGTAATCACAATGACTAAGTGAAATGATAGAAGAGCGAGTAATCAGTACAAGCGTTCCTTGTCGCCAGTTTGTCTTTCGTTCAATCAAAACAACAAGCAAAAGCACAAAAGCAAGCAAAAACAAAACTGTACATATTATGAATAAAAAAAAAGTTAAATAACAAAGTCGTAGCTCACTTCGACGTCGACGCAAACGTCAACATTTCGCGGAATCTTTAGCTATGCTTTATTTTTGTCAATTGAAAAATGTTTTCGCGCCAAAAAAATTATTTGTTTTTTTGGTTAAAAATAAATATTATGTATGCATGTATCTATGTATGCATGTATTGTATCTGTGCGTTAGACGACAGTTGATTGCGTCAGCAGCAGCGCACACAGAGCGCAGCCGCAATGCAGTCAGATTGCAATTAGTTTGACGCTTTGCTCTTTCAATTCAATTGAAATCAGTGCCAACGCTCCTTCCAATGCTTTACTGTTGTTGTAGCTGTTAATTTATTTTGCAGTGTATGCAGAATGCGTATATGTATGCATGTTATGTAGAAAAGCCAGAAAAAACTTGGCACACGCTTGTGTGTACGACTGTACATTGGTTTTTGTTATTGGTTTGGCAGCCACTTCTGGGGCCGCAGCCGCACCCACAATACAGACGCTGCTCACACACTCACACACAGATAGATGCGCTTATGCCAGAGTGTGATCTGTTTTGTCATTCTCAATGCTCTCGCTCATGCTCACCGATCACTGAGAGCGCGTTTTTATATATCTCTTGGCACACTGTGCAGTGCCTGTCTTTCTCCCTCTGACCTGTTTGTCCGTACCAGTTCTGCATATTGTTGTTGGTTTTGCGTTTTGGCGCGAATTTTTATGTTCATGTTTATTTTTAGTTGTTTTCACTGATAAGCGCGATCGTCTCTTTGAGTACAAGTGTGTGCGTGTGAGTACCAATGCGTAGTTTACGCACGCATGTTGTTTTTCATAAACTCGTCGTTGTCGTAGAGTTTGTTATTGTCGCTGCTGAAGGTCACAGCTACTACATAGCTAGATATACATACATATGTACATAAGCCTGGGCTTGGGGCTAAGCGTAAGTACAGCAGCGACAACGCTGAGCATGTTGTAGCGCTCTTGTTGCTGCTACTGCGGTTTAGTGCTGTACCTACTCCTCCAGGCAATAACAACATATCAATTAGACAAGTTTTGCTCTTCTTCTTATATGCTCTTATCTTTTGCCTAAGCTTTCACTTGTGTGTGTGCACACTGTTAAACAATTTGCTATGTGTGCGTATGTTTTGGCCGTCACTGTACTTCACAGTTAGATGAAGCCAACAACAAGATCTATAAAAGCAACAAGTGGTTTGTTTCTCGCGCTTTTGTTTTGCTTTGCCTTCGTGTTCCTCTTTGCGTTTTGCACCACGCCCCGTTTTAATACGCTGCTAAATATGGCCGCTAAAGTTTATAATTATGTATAGAGCGGCTCTTGATGCGGCTCCCATATAAATATTTATACATATGTATGTATGTATGTATATATGTATGTATGTATGTATGTATGTATGTATATATGTATGTATGTGCGTGCATATTGTGGTTTTTGTTTTCTTCTTTAGCGTCACTTTACGCACACATTTCGTAAACAAAACGCGTCAAGATCAAGAGCTGCTTGTTGTCCAGTTTGTTGTCTGTCGTTGCATATTTCATAATTTGAGGCAAGCACAAACTTGTGTGTCTCTCTCTGCCTGTCATTTGGCGGCACCCACATTAAGCTTCTAACGGTACATTACAACGCGCTTTCCAAAAGTTTAAAACAGCAGCTGCGAGCCGCCTATTACATATTTAAATAAGGCGCTCTAGGATTTTTATGCAAAAATGTTAGAAAATGATGCCACTATGAGTATATGTACATATTTTGATTGGCACAATTTCTTTATATAGGTTTGTAATCTGATCTTCACATTTAGCTGTTTTCTCCGGCTCAGGGTCTTACCTTAGACCTTAACAGCATAAATGCTAAGAGTAATGCTTATCAAATTTTCAAATAGATAGTTCTTTGTAAACGTCTTCTTCTTCTTAACTGGCCATAGCAACCCGTTATTGGGTTACGGCCTGATGTTAATACATTCTTTCATTGGAACTGTAATTTTACGTGGTGGGTTCCTAACCCTTTTAAGGCCTGGGGTACTCTTCTGGTACCTCGAAAGAACCCAGTGTCATTGTTAGTCGCCTCATACGACAAGCTTTGAGCTGCAGAGGTGGTATTCTCTCCCGCTCACCACCTTTTTAAACTAGCACCACCTTGAAATTTGGTGACCTGTTCGACTGCCACGACATAAAACCGTCCCTGTTTGTCGCCTCTTCTCTAGCCAAGCTCCAAGCACCACTCGCGGTTAGTTAGAGCTCGTACTCTTCTTCTTCTTTCTCTTTTGTAATACTGTCTTGTGTACGGTTCTTGTGGCTACGCTAGCTGGCTTATAATTTCTATAACTGTACATTGCTTTTAAAGCAGCCGGCGGCAAAGTCGCTGTCATCGTCATCGCTGCTTTCCAACTTTTTAGGGCCAATGCGCAGCAGAAATGGCCATTGTGACTACGAGTTTTCTTTTCTGTTCTCTTTTTTGTTTTTGCTATATTCGCCGCTATCGCCCTCTAGAGAGGGTATACACTGACGCGATGGCAACGTTTTCTATTTAGTATATACAATGCCTCCGTTTGCGCACATACAATGAGTACTACTTAAATACAAATAAACATACAGACATGCATACTAACAAAACATCGCATTTGCCGATTATACAACGTCGACATCTTTGGGTAACACAACTGATAAGCTCTACATACGTTGCTGATAAGAGCGTTGCACTCGTAAGCGCAGTAAGCATTTTGATGTCCATGACATTTATCGGGTATGCCACCCAAGGGCACAAATACAAACGTATCTACATACAAGCTTTTGTTAGTTTACATATGGGCGCGTGCATAATTCGAATTAAATCGATGTATTTCAAAAGGGGGTTCATGATTGGGTCTAGGTTCCACTTTTTACTATTCGTGTGTGCTTAAAATTGTTCACAGGCACTAGAGATGGAAGCGGGCTCGGTTAATTTCACACTTTTGTCAGTTGAGATGGTGAAATCGTATATAGCAATATATAATTTTGTTTGGAAAACTTAAATTACTATTTATGTAAACTTCGAAAGGCGATTCAACTTATCCGAAAAGCGCGAACATGTATGACAGATTTTTAGAACGGCTCGAAAGAATATGTTCTAGATTTTCTGTTTATGGATTTTTTAGTCATAGAAATTAAAGTGCATTTGTTTTAAAAATTTGTGCTCATTTTTGTAGCGCCTTAGGTACCCGCTTACATTGTAGTTTAATAGTCATAAATCTAAAATATATACCGGTACAATGTAATTTAGTTTAATGCATAATTTTGTATGACTTTTTGTGGTTTTGACCGCGAACTTCCAATATATTTTGTCAAACCAAAAGTTGCGGGTATGATTCGATCTCTATGTATCTATCTCATTTTACATATCTAGCTATATATATATATATAAAAACGACTGCCAATTCTTTGTGACTCTTCTCCTCAAAAACTACTGGACAGATTTTGATGAAATTTTGAGGATAGGTTTCCATTAGGTTAGAGAGTGTTCTTATCTAAGTTTGAACAAAACCGACTTAGGGGTTCCGTAGATATTGCTGTACAATTTTCCATATAAAACATACTAAATATGTTTCTACTTATAGAGTAGGCAAGCATTAACTTTGACTAGGTAAACAATTCTGTTGTATTGAGTTAGAGGTAAGGGTATAGGTATAGGTAGAAGTAGAGATAGAGAGAGGTAGAGATAAATAAAGAGGTAGATGAATTTATTGACGGCTATAACAATGCGCAGCGGAGCGAGCGGGTTCAGCTAGTACATATATACTAAATAAATGCCATGTAAAAGTCTCGCTAAAGCTCGGTAACGGTTCTTCGATCGATTTGAACGATTCGCCGCAATACAGGGAAGGAATAAAGTTCGGAAAAACGCAAAGGGGAAGTATAACAGGAAGAGGAGAAGAAGCTGCGTAACTCCTGAGAGTACGACGTTGGCAAGCGATTAGAACAGAGAGCAGATATCCCTAAGCGAAAAAATTTGAACTTTTGTTTGTATCATTTTCGGTATGACTATTTTGCCGCTAGCGAAATTTGTAATCAGGCGATGAGTGAAGAAAACAAGCCAAGGCACGATCGCTCACCACTAGCACGATATATGCATTTACTACTTTATAAGAAGCTAAATATTTGTTCGCCAACTGGCTTCCCCTTTAGCCACTTGAAAGCTTTCCCTTTTTCAGCACCGCTCGAAGGTCATACAAAGCTTGCACTTTTTATTTGTTTTACTGTTTTGCCGTGACTAATTAATAACTTACTTACTAATAAATGTTATTTCTGTGTTTTTTTCTCATTGCAGGCAGCTATCGTGTGCGTAAAATTGCAAGCAAAGGAAATTCGAATGTGCCAAAATGTAACAACAACAACAATAATAATAGCAGCAACAACAAGAACTCTATAACAAACAGCCATAGATCGGAGAGCGGTTTGACTGAGAAATTGTTAATAACGCAAGAAGAGCAAAAGGCGTCCAAGTTGGGGAGCAGCAACAATGCTTAAAGCAACATTTACAACAACAACAACAACTACAATGGCAATAACTGATATTTATTATAAACTAATTGTAAAACTTTTAATATTTATACGTGTTTTTTTATATGCAAACCAATTGTTTTAAAAGAGAAAAACAAAGACTAGATCTTGACTAAATCTAATTTGATATTAGCAACCGTGTTTTACTTGTACCAAACTTTTGTCTCTTACGTTTTTTCGGTTGTATTTTGAACACTCTAATGTCCAAACGTAAAATGCAAAAGTTTTCCAAAATGTATTCACGGTTGTATCTAATTAGAGAGCGCTGTTGTATAAACTTTTGTTGCACACAACAAAAACATATTAAAGAGAAGAAAAAATAAAAAAAAAATAAATAAAAAACAAAAAAAAAACACGCGTGCACCGCCAAACGCTAAAACCCAATGCAATGGCGACTTATATAATGGATACTACAATCATCTAGCATCATACATTATTAAGTTAAACGAGATTCATTATAATAATTACGTTAAAGCAAAATTTAGTTTGTATTGCGATTTCTATAGAGATTTCTAGGTAGTACATTCCATTCATATAGGCCATCCATGCGTACCCATAGTATATACTAGACCCATAACTCCCAATTCAAAGCGTTCTCAGCGTGTTCTCGGTTTGTGTGCACGCGTGTTCCTAAGGTATTTGCAATTTACATTGTCATGATCTCAATTATTAAAAACAATTTAAATTATTTGTTTGTGTAAATGTAATTATTATTGAAATTATAAAAAAAAATACAAAATTGGCAAAAAAAAAAAAACATCCACACAAAAAGCTAATTATGTATCTACTATTTATTGTAAATCTTAAAATTTTTTATTCTCTGCTATCTATCATTTAAAAAAAATTAAACTTTAACTATATTATGTCAAAAAACTCAACTATTTCTAAGCTAATGTTTAAATCGAAAACCAAACTGTGTATATTGGCGTTGGCTTTATGTCGCTTTACAATATGGCAAAACTTAAAAATGCTGATTTGAAACTCAGCTGAAAAAAGCACAAGAAAGGCAAAAGAATAGTAGAAAAACTGTGTATATTTCCTTAAATGAAAGCAAATAAAGGAACTTTCGAAAATATAAAATTATTGTGAAATCAAACTTTGTACTGTACTTTATAGCAAAAACAAAAAACAAAAAAACAAAAAAAATATATATAAAAAAAATACAAATAAATATACATCATACAATGAAATGTAAAGAAAACTTAAAACGTTTTTGTTGTAGTTTGGTTTGGGCTTATCTTGAGTGGAAAATATAGTGAACAAGTCTCAGGTCCAATGAGTCAGCGTTCATCATGTGAAGCAGACACAGGAAAAGGGCGAGCACATAATTAGAGAGGCTGCTTTTCACTACAGTGAAACCTCTGTATGCTGAACGTGCAGAGCCAAACCGAGCTCTTAACACAGCGAGCTGCTTATGGTAACACTATGCAACAAATTTGGCCTCAATTAAAGGCCTATGGCTAAAACATATTTTTTCCGATAAGTTTTGGATCGCTGATTTCGAATCGCTATTTCAAAAAATTTCAGATTTCGAGAGTTGCGAAGTCAGCAAATCTCATATTACTCGGGACTTTAAGCCGATCGAGATGAACAGTAACATGATCCTCTCACAGTTGTGGTCTATCTTAACTCGATTGTTGACTACAAGCCACTGAACTAAAATAAAAAACGGGGCCAGAAAATCCAAAATGGTTTCCGGATGCGAAATCCGCGACCCAAAAGATAGATCTTATATATAGTGGTACAAATATCTCTCTTAGTGTTTACTTTTGTAGCAGGATTTTGCATAGCGTAGGTAGAAGGTAATCCTAGTTCGTATTCCATCTCTTCAAGTTTCCTGATGAATTAATTCTACTTTTTTAAAACTTAATATATTCGTGTTATGTTCGTGGGCCACTTGCTTTTTGCCTTTTTTTTACCAAAGGGTGTCCGGACATTCAATAGAAATAGCGAAGAAATATTTAAATACATGGGAGAATATATGTATGTATAGCAATATATGTAGCACATACGAACCACATATGATGACAACACATTTGATTATGTTAACAATTATTTTAAGGCTAGAAAAACAGGTAGGACGACTTAGAAAGTTACAAAGATGTAAAGATTATAACATTATACTAAAACACAAGGTAAAACTAAGGCACGCAGGCACATTTTCAGTTTAAACGTTAGCGGGGGAGAGTTATAAAAGATAGAACCAGTGTTATTTACTAAATCGAATAAAAATATGAATCTTTTAGATGCAAAGGCACATATAGAAGCTTACCAAAGGAATCGGATAGAACGCGAGATAGGAGGGGAAAATAGCAGGAAATAATGGCACACAAACATACGACGATACTATTTTCCAAAGGAAAGCGATTGGCTACTCAATCTATACATAAATACGCTAAGCAAATATTCAGTGTGGTACCGATTGCCTCTCAATAACGCAACGTTTTCAGGTGAAAACTATACCATTCGAAAGGTAAAATCTGTTGTTTGCAGAATATAAGTTAAACCTGTATATGTTGGCTTTTAGTCAAACAAAAAATTGATTTAAAGTCAAAAAAAAAAAACAACAACAAACGTTGTTATTTCTCGTCTTTTATCTCTTTTGCGTAATTAGCTCTTATGAGAGCGTGTATTAAGCTGTCGAATGTCGACGACAAAGCGAACCCTAGTAAGCAAATATTCATTGTGGTACCGATTGCTTTTCAATAAGGCAATTTTTTTAGGTGAAACCAATACCATTCGAAATTTAAAATGATTGCGGTTTGCCGAATATACGTTTCACCTGGATACGTTACGTTTTAGACAAGTTTAAATTGATTTGAAGCTATAAATTTAGTATATACGTAAGATAAAAAACAACAACAAAAACGACATTGTACACACAAACGTTGTTATTTCGCGTTTTCTTTCATCCTCTTCGTAATCAGCTGTTATGAGAGCGTCGACGACATGGCGAACACTAGTGCATATAATAGCAAATATAAAACAAGCAATACAGACGATGAAAGATGAAAATCAGAGAAATACAACAAGCTGCAAAAATTAGGAGCTACAAATACCCCAGCAAACTAAACGAGAAAGAAAGATTTATACCGAACATAGCAAAAACCATGGGAAACTAGTCAAGAAACACAGAGACAAAAGTGTCATTACACAAGAGGACAAAGGAAACAAAACGGTCTTTATGTATAAAAAGGAATAGCATGACAAGATGACTAAACTTCTAAACGGCAAATCTGCATATAAGACGATGAGAAAAGACGCCACCCAACAACCGATAAACCGACAAATTACATAGATGGACGGGAAAAATGGCATTTATATTGTTCAGGTAGAAACGTACATATAGCTCATTTTCTAGAAGACTGTCATAAGTCAAAAAAAAAAAAGATATTTTGCAGAAAACGCGTTTAAAGTTTTTAATTTGATTCATCGTTCTAGTTACTTTACTGAATATATATAACTCATTCGGAAAGCTAACCAAGCTTATGAAACAACTTGTAGAGATTGCTGGCAAAGTGACCTTGACTAACTTTTTGTGATCTAGAACATGCAGTCGTTGTTGCAGACGCCTGGTGTAAACATTAAGATGAACTTTGTAGTAGAGAATGTTGTATTCAATTTGCATCCCAGACTGAATCAAGTCAATTATATAGTGTCTAAAGCTCAGCGTTGGTGACTAGAACTACTATCATGAACGACTCTTTGTATTATCTAATACAATACTCTCTACTTCGAACTTCACAGCACTCTGACTTTAAGCTCTATTTCGCAGCTTCACTGTACCTCATTCACTTCATTCACATACGGAGCGAAAGAGAATGCTTTCTACTTGTAACATAACCACTTCACATTAGATTGGCTTTGGCTGTCACTTCCGGCAGCCAGTGGCTACAGCTTGATGATGATTGATGCTGCTCCCTGCCTCCGCCTACCTCTCTCTATGCCCTTCTTTAATATTCATCCTAGTGCGTTGGTCTGTCTAGCCAGCGCAACAAATCAAACTGTTGTTTCAATTGTTATTTTTTCTGCTCCCATTATTGTTGTTGCTATGCCGCTTGTTTTACTATTGAATGCACATACTTGTGTATCTACAGTGCACTAAGAAAGTTATTGTACAGCAGCGACTAAATACTATTAAGCAAAGAAAAAGACAAGAACTACTTCTTGCTTAAATTGAAAAGTGCACTAGTCAACGCTTAAGAAATCTAATGGGCGATCGTGCTTAAGATACCGATACCTCAAGTCGAATTTTGGATTATCGGTATTTCTGAGCAGGTTCAATTCAAACCACTATTTTTCCATTGTCAATTGAGTGACTTGTAATATAAAGGTGGTTAAAGCCACTTAAATATTTTTTATAGCTAATTTTTAGATTCGACCAATTAGTTTCTGTTCACAGTGTTTATTTGGCGCACGTGCTTGAAAATAAGTGGAAAATTTATGACTTTACCTAAGTATGCTAAGCTGTTTATACATAAACAAAGAGGTTGTAGCAGTAAGGAAAAATATCGATAACTTTCAAAGATACAATTTTTGTCATACAAGCTGTCCTCGAGATGAGTGGTAAATAATTTCAGGTATAGTTTTGATAATAATCTTCAATTGCAAGAGCAAAGATTAATTCGATGCGAAGTTTTGTTTTGGATCCTTAATTTCGATAACTTTCATCGATACAATTGTTTTGAATTCGAATGCGAAATTCCCCTTCCTCCCTCAAAGTCCGACTCTTACTTTAAAATAAGCCACTGACAGAAAAGTTTTGTGGAACACTGTAATTATGTCTGTTTGCACATGTCTAGAATGTACTTAGTCTGTATAGAAATTGCAATGTGCAAGCAAATTACATGCTCTGCATTTAGTAACAAGCATGTACAACATACCCGTACTATTTGCCCACTTAACTATTATGGCATGGAAGACCCCATACGGCTCTGGTGGGCCGTCTATGGTTATTAGCATGCAATTTCAAGATTTTTAATGCCACTTTGCAGTCACAAATACACACAGATACACACACACACACACTAACGCACCGCACACAACACATTCATACACGCATTGCGAAATCTGTTTGTCTGTGGCAGAAACTTAAATGTAATAAATTCAAAACGCTTACAAATTTATGACCCTGACTGTTGCTTTTGTTTGTGCTGCTTGCTGTTGCATTGGGCGTTACGTTGTAACGGTAAAAGGACAGCCCATTAAAATTGTTATAAGCACATTTCTTAAAAAAATTATATAGTATTACAATAGTATAAAAAAAGTAAAATCTGAAAGAGGCTGCGTGCAAAAAATCACAATAATTTATAGTACAACAAATTTAATTGCGTTTCGTTTTTCATTAATCATCATTAATGTCAAAAATGCGCGATTCGAAGAGACAGACTGCCAGCAGCTGAGCAGATTGAGAGATTCTAAGTTTAGCGTTCGCCCTTTAGGGTTATGACGACTTGAGTGCATTCGCTGTCTGATGGAGCATGGAAAAGCGTGAAAAACACGCCAAGGCCGTCGTCGACAGGCAAACAAAAACACATAAAGGCAAAATAAAAATCAATCAACCCAGAAATCAATTGCGCCTTGACAACCACCCGAACCCAACCCCTGCCCAACACACTACACGTACGTATAGCATACCGCAGAGTTTGGCCATATACTTTTATGGCCCAGTAAGATCCGCGAGTGGAACCCTGTCTGTGTGCATCTGACGTGTACGTGAGGTCAACTAACTGCAGTACGTCTGGCACTGCGTATGATTCGCTGTCTGGCCGCTGTACTTGGTCTAATCTGCTGACCAAGTTGTGGCTTACCAAGGCAGCCGTTTCGCATGATTTCACTCCCTTGGCTCATTTATCGTATAGCAATTTGCTATTGCCGCACTTCACCCTTCTCTTTGTGATCTCAACTTGGCTAATTTGAGGCAAATCAGCAAACATGCAAAGCACTTTTTGTTTTCGTTCCCGTAGCTTATTTCGTTGATTGTTCCCACACAATTTTTCGTACAATGCCGGAAAATGTACGTGCCCCTGCACCGCGCCAAATGTGTCTCCCAGTGCTGTAATTACCTTACAAAACACAAAAAAAAAAAAAACAAAAAACGTGAAAATTCTTTTTAGTTACAAACAAAGCAACGCTGAGCTGTAACCTCTCTACGTAAAGCGCTGCGTGCTGTAATCGTGTCCATGTCTTGAATAGAAGCGACCTGTAGCATAAGAAGTTGTAGTAGAAGATATGCCAAAAGATCACGTACAACCTGAAATGGGGGCGTCATTTACATGCCGAGCTTAGATCGTGAGGCCAAGACACAGAGCGGCAAGGATCGTGAGCGTGTGAACTTCAATGGTGGCAAGCTGTTGCAGGGGGTGTGGCAGCTAAACAAAGTGTTGATGTATTGTGTGGATGCGCTCACAATCCAACCAGCTAATGGAACCCAAAAGAATTTCAGACAATTGTTGAACTTATTATTTAGGTATGCCAGTTATACAAATATGAAAAGTGTTTTTATATTCTGTTTTTTGTTATTCATTCGTACGGAGTGAAGAAGTAAGTATCTCGGACCTTATAAAGCGTATAAGTAATCTTGCAGCATGACTGAGTGGAATCGCTTCCTAAGTCTCTGGAGCTGTTGTCTTTGGAAGCATATTTAATAAAGAAATTTGTTTTTGTAGCTTTTGTTCATTTTGTGAACTCACAGGGGAAGGATCACATAGAAGCCGCGTGGTCCAGAGATATTTGGGAAGTTTTCTTTTCAGTTTCTTTTCTGTTCGTAGTCTTTCGTGAAGAGATATGACAGATAGACGGACACTTCTTCGGACTCGAGCCTCAACAATATATGGTGGGGATAACACTCAACAGTCCGTACCAAATTCAGTACATGGTCTTAATATAAGGATGAGGAATGGTAAGTGATCTAACTCGAAAGGGGCACATGGGCTCCCTAGCAAACCCCTATTATTTTAAAAATTTTGGCATATCGAAGCCTAAGCCAAGATGTGACAATGTTTTCGTACTATATTTATCTTTGCTTGCGAGATCATTCTTTCTTTCAGAAAACTTTGCAGCCGAAATGTCCGAAATTTAGAAAAATTCCTAACAATTTTGCTCAATATATTGTTTTTATTTCGCGATAGCGGCACTCCAGAAATTGTAGTATCAATTCATATCAATATCATTGCTAGTCTGTACAACTCAAAATTCTCCGGGCTCATTAGGGAAATGGCCACTACCGCCTAACACCCCACAAGACGCTCATCCTTCCCGTTTTGCTTTATGGCGCTGAAGCATGGTCTGATGAGAATGCCCTTGGAGGGTTTGAGCGGAAGTACTCCGCAAGATTTTTGGCCCTTTACACGTTGGCAACGACTTCTGCATATAACGGAACGATGAACTCTATGAGCTGTACGACAACATTGACATGGTCAAGCGAACTAAGATCCCGAGGCTCAGCTGGCTTGGTCATGATGTGCGTATGGATGAAGACGCTCCTGCGAGAAAGGTCATCAATGCGAGTGTCGAACTGTATACCTGACTGTATACCTGACTGTATTTTTATTTCATATAACATATGAAAGTCGGGCAACAATTTAAATATAGATATTCCCCTTGGATCCCAGCGGCAGCAACCAATATACTAATTTCAATTTATAAATCTTATTATTTTACTCCTGTGTACTAAGTTACGGTAAAGAACGTAAGTGTAAACATTTTCCATTGACTAGCAAACTATAACTTATATATAGAACATCCGTTTAACCTACTGACCATTAAGTGCTTTCAACGGTCGCATTTTCCAAACAAAAATTTATGTCAACCATTAGCTAAGTGAATCCCAGATAAACATCAACCAGACTTCGCTTCAGTGACTGCCAACTGTTGCTCTAACCTTGACCACCGTAATCAGCTAATAAACTAATTGTCCATGTTAATTGAAACAAATTCTTTGGCTAGTCAACGTCTAAGCCACCTCATGTTCGGACGCCGTCTGACCGTGTCCGCGTTATCTGCGCACATTGTGCGCTGCATGTTTCACTATGCCCAACTTGCAGGTGTTATAAGTCTGGGTATACGTCGTAATGGAAACGGCGGTTTGGTGGCCTACAATTGGTATTGGTACAAATGGATATGCTTGGCAATACGTCTATTGTGTGTTTGCCTATTCTGCTATGGTGTGTGGTACTACCATCAGGAAGGTGATGATCCTTTCATGCAATTCCTGTGCAGTGTACGTGTTAGCGGTTGTATCACCTGTTCGATCTGCTTGTTGGCATTACAGCTACTGTTTCAAAAGCGCGTACTCCTCATTATAAATCGATTTTTACGTCTTTTTCAACGCGTCAGAGCTTTGTCGAATACAACGACATTTGGAGAATTCGATGGCTTTGGCGGCACACGTGAGCTGGTGCTGCTGATCTTCAAGCTGGTTTGCCTGCTCTTTGACATAGTGTCCAAGTTGTATATGATAATGGAAGAGGAGACACCTATGCTTATAGCAAGCGTTTTTGGGGACTTATATGCCGCAGTTGGAACTGGCATGATCATCAATGCGTGCTTTCTCTGCTACTTGAGTGTGGGAGCACTCTATGCCGAGATAAACTCCTATGTGCGTCATGAGCTGCGACGTCGGTTGCGCAGTCTACAACGACAGAAATGTGAAGCAAAGCCCAGTCGGCGTTATCTAAAAACTATTGGCGAAAAACTGGACGAGTGTCTCTCTGTTTACAATGGCGTCGAGCGTGCGGCCAGCGAGTTCCACAAACTGTTCGAACTGCCACTGTGCCTATCGTTAATGCTGAATTTTTCGGCCATGGTTTTGGTCGCATATTATGTCATTATAGATACCAAATTTGAGGATTACAGAATGTGGTTTATTGTGGTCAAGCTGTTTATGGATGTGGTGCTCTTGACTCTGGCTGCGCATGGTGCGTCGAGCAGTTCGAGAATCATAAAGAGGCTCAGCCTGGAGAACTATTATGTTTCCGAGCAACCGCAATGTAGCTATAACACAAAGGTAAGATGAGATTTGGCATACTGGTGAGTACTTTATATAATATGACACAAAGAGTGGCTTCAAGGAAATTTAACAAGAAGTGAAGAGATCAAAACTGCTGCTCACAAAATATCTGATATCAGTTTGTGACAAAAAAAAATGAACGCTCTGGCGAGAAAGAGAGCTATAATGCTGAAGGAAATCTAGTCCTCATAAAGAATATGCCGAAACTAGCTGTATCGACGGAGATTCAATACCCACTTTTGTAAAACTGATTCCTTTCGATCTTAATTCTTAACTGCGTGCTGTAGATGTGACCTTCAAGTTAGTCGGCTCGAACCAAGACTAAAAAATATGAGCTTCAGAATTGGGCAGCCAATATTTGTATTATTTACTTTGAGCAGAAGTCAAAACACTCTCTTTAATGGCCATATTTCTTAAGAAACCTACTTCTAGCTCAAACAATTTGTTATTGACATTCGGATTCAATTATATTAAGAGGCACTTGGAAAACAAAATCTCGTGAATATTTTTCTAAGAAAATGTCAAAACAGACGATTGCTATTTGCGCAGATTTAGTGGAAACAAGCATTAATGTTACTTTGAATAACATAAACTATTCAAAGGCGTCAAGAAAATGTTTACATAAAAAATTTCAAGCATAGAAAAATAAAAAAAAATTTTTTTAAAAAGTTTAAGATATTTTAACTCACTCTGTGTATAACAGCCGAAAAGAGCTCCAAACGGAGAAGATAAAACGTTACAGTAAAAACACAGCTTTAGCATAAACCTCACTCAACGTAACTCTCTTTTCGTTTTAAAATGTATTTTCAGATGGAGATTTTCTTCAATCGCTTGAACTTTTATGAGTTCCATGTGCGTCCCTTGGGCTTGTTCGAGGTCTCCAACGAGCTCATATTGTTTTTTCTGTCGGCGCTGATCACCTATCTCACTTACATAGTACAGTCTGGCATGCAGTCGCAGCACTTGTGATTGCTGCCACTCGTCACGCTTTGCTCAACCTGCTCAACCCTCTCACGCTCTGGACGCGGTAAGGCACCTGTCCTGCGGTTGGCAGTCACTGAAAGAAATCCGCTGCCAGGATCGGATCAACTTTTTGTAACGTTTTTTTGTTGACCTTTTCTCACGAAACTCTCTGCATAAATTACACTATGTGTTGAATTTTCGAATTTTTTTCTTGTTCTTTTTTCTTTAATTTTAATGCTTTTTCTGCGGAGCAGAAAATTTATGCACCTACTCGGGGAGAGTATTGCCCAGTTCACGGTAAAAGCGGCGCATAAAAACAAGGCCGAGGCCGTCTCTCTAATTAGCATAGGTAATACAGCATAAGTTCACTTGTTCGGTTATAGCTGCGTTGCACTTGTGTGCGTACTATACACACACTCACACGCATGCACACACGCGTACAGCGCACAGTGGGCGATCTGGCGGAGTTTGATTCATAAAGTGCAGCGCTTAGAACCTTAGAAATTTGTCGTAAAGTTCGTTTCAAGGACTTTTATCTATGGATTGCTTTGATTCAGGTTCAACTACCGGTTCAGGCGGAACTCTTTGGCAAGATTTTGGTTCACTTCAAGGTACCATTTGCAGCGCTAAGAACCTTAGAAATTTGTCTTGAATTCAGGTTCAACTACCGGTTCAGGCGGAACTCTAAGCAGAGTTTTGATAAGAAGAGAAATTTGTCGTGAAGTTAATTTCAAGGAATCTTATCTATGGATTGCTTGGATTCAAGTTCAACAAGGCGGAACTCTCAACTAAGATTTTGGGTTCCCTTCAAGGTTGAAGTGAAAAGTAGTTCGTCGTTCGACGAACAACTTGTCGATTGCTCAAGCCTGGCACTAACTACTCCAACTAATTGGTTGGACAGTTCCCTTTAAGGTTTACTACAACCATTTGCAACAAAATAGAACAGTGCAATAATTCACTTAATTCAAAATAAAAATTGGTATATTTAAATGAAGATAACATTTAATATTGATAATAAAAATAAAGGTAAAGAGCAAAGGCAAAGTGAGTCAAAATTTGATCCAGTTGGTGTAACTGTATTAAATGGTTCACATACAACCGATCGGCCAAGTTAGTTTTCTTTTGAAAATTTATTGTATTGCCGTCATATTATTACCGAAATTAATGGGCAGTACTTCGAGGCGTGGGCAAATAATACTTTTGGGCCTTGTCATTGGTCGAACAACTATACCTTATAGTCGAACTGCAATGAAACAATTAATAATGAAGTTTTTGTAAAGAACTTTCTTGCTTTTCTACAGATTAATACTCACCTCGATAAGCAGTAAGTTTACTCAATTCCCAACTATATTATAGGCTTTTAAAATAATTGAACCATATTTCGACGAAATTTTTAGACAACATACACTACCGGTCAAAAGATTGAACTACCCTTGAAAATGTTCAAATTTTTGAATATTTAAGGCTTTTTGAATGTTCTAATCCAATTTGTTTTTGCATATTTGATAAATTCAACATTATTTCAACTATTCTAAATGTACATTTACTTCGACTACTCAGCTTATAAATGCTTGTTTACAAAGAGCTACACTTGTCAAATTAACTTACATAGCTGGTTTTTCAGGCTGAAGGTAAGACGGACTACGCAGCGTGAAATATTGGGAAATAAAATATATAAAACAAAAATTTCCAAGATTTAACTACTTGGTTGGACAAACTATAGAAGAAGACGATCAGGTTTCTGATCTCATTTACTTTAAGGTTAATTTAAAAATGTATAAGGGGATGCGATAAAGTCGACTTGCTCAAAGACGACCATTCCCAAGACAGTGCATACATACATGTTCCATTTTTTTTTGCTCTTTCTCAATTTTGCCTACGAGTTATTCAGTCTAACAGAAACCGCAACACAAACGGCCTCACCCGCACATTGTCTTAGAAGTGTTCGCTTTTCATAAAAAATTTTCAATTTTCTAATGGTACAGGACTCCACTCTATTACTTTCATGCTCTTTGTTTCTGACCTTCAGTACTTTCTAGCACAAAATGCCAATGAAGAGCGAGTTTTTGACAGTTTATAGCTTTCGATATATAAATGTATAGGAACGCAAGAAAGAATCAGTTATCTTACGATAGAAAAATATTTCCGCAATTTAATGCATCAAAATTTAAATTAAATTCCACTGGCGCAGCACTTTCGCCCACTGTGCTTCTTGGAGAGTTCAAAAGGGCTGCGTCAGCGGCAATGATGATGATAATAAAAAATCAAATTGCTCAACGTTCCCATTTCCAAGGTGGGGGAAACCAAGTACCAAGAGCTGGTGAGTGGAAAGACATTATCTTGGCATTGACAGAACTGTGGCTGGACTGCGTGCTGCTTTGTTGTTGTTGTGGGTACTTTTTTGTTGTAGTTATTTTTTGTTTTTGTGCGTGTAAGATAATCATATAAAAGCTGAGCCTGCCATTGCTTAAATTATTGTACTTCATAAAAGGCACACAGAAACGACCAACCTACAGTCATTTTTCCCATGATTGTTCTGCTGCGGTAATTATAGGTCAGACACAGCCAGTCAGTCAGCGCTATCTACTCCCATTTTGAGTGCTAGCTGTATCTTCTGCAATTATTATCAAAGCTAAGAGGAGGAGGACGTGGTAGAGGAAACGCTATAGTATATAACATAATGATGCTTTCAACATTTCACTAGACAAAGGTGGAAGTACAGGTAGTCAACGTAGAATCAAGTCTAAGCTTGGGCCAACTTTGCTCAGCTAACTGTACAGCGTGCTACATAACAAAAGGCCAAAGAATATTAAGCCAAAACAAACGGATGATGAAATATATTAAGTTGGAAATAATGGTTATGGTAAAGTCGTAACTCTATCAAGATTGTAATGGCTTTCAGGCTGCTGCTGCTGCTGACTTGCCATTTGTAATTTACAGAGCAATTTCTGATTGTAACTCATTAGCTTAGAAAAGCAATCATAAAGATATACACACACACATACATAAGCTACTATATATGGTTACGACAAAATGCTCTGGCATGGTTTTGGTATGGGCGCTGGAGACGGTACTGGATACTTACCGCAGTTGGCACGAGCGCAGCACACGTCACACAAACAAAGAGCTGCTGCAGCAGACGCAAGTCTTGTACAGTTCTGCTGCAGCATTTTATGACTGCACATATGGCATTGGCCGGGAACTCGTTTTGCAACGCAGCGAGTGGGCCTGGTGGGGTGCGTAGGCGCTGCCGCTGCCGCTGACGACGCAGTTGCAGTCACCGTACCGGGCGCGGTTCCGCGCGTGTGCAACGTGCCAACATCTGGTACTAAAAGAGCCAAGACCCGTTTCGGCAATGTTTGCTGCACAGTAGCCAAGGCAGCTTCAACGGAGCTGTGTAGATCTTTGGAGCCTGCGCGCAAGATAATCGATGTATACTAATTATTTGCTTTGGCTGCAACTGTTTGTCATGCTGGCTACTACTGCAGAACCCTCTGCTTCTTTGGGGTACAGCAAAAACAAAAAGCGCGCCAGTGACTGTGCAAGTGCTACCGTGGGGACTCACTCCCTGGTAGCCAACAACAGTACCATGTTGTTTGTTCGTTGACTGGACCTGTGCATGTGTCTGAGACTGGGTGCCTTTGGGGCCTGAGTGGCATTGCGTTTATTGACGCGACGTCGCTAAGCAAATATATCGCCGTCAGCAAAAATAATGGGCAGCAGCAGCAGCGGCAGCACTCTGAGGACGACAACGACGCAGACGACGCACGGTAGTCAAGTTTAGACACCTTAAGTACACAGGAAAGCGGCATTTATGCGCTCGTTCTAAAAAACAACGAATAGCAACAGGCGTGCTCTAGAGTTTACTAGCTATAGCTATGTATATGCTTGGGTTTTGGGTTGACGCCCTATGTGCCTGCAAGGCGGCTGTTTTACTATTAATCACATGTAGCATGCCTCACTTTAAGCAAAAATGTTAAAATTATCGTATCTGCAACATAAAATGTATCTGCCAGTTGCTACTTTACTACAGCTCCGGCTACTTGGCTTAGTTTCATAAGTTTGCGTTAATGTTGCGCTGCGTTTGGCAACAAGGTCAAATGCTGCGTCACCATTCCTGTCCAGCTTCTTCTTCACAGGAGCTGTGTGACTAATGCCTTGTATGTTTCAGCTTTGGCCTCAAGATCGATTTCAATCAACGCCAAGCGTTCCACAGCGCTTAAAAGCATCACAACAACAAACAAGTTTTCAATTCAAACAACAAAAAGTACAGTCACAAAGATCAACAACAACATCATGAACGCCAAACGCAAAGCTTGACGTCAACTTTTAAGGCTGTTCGCAGCTCGCTCGCTGCAAACGTTTTCGTCGCTCAGCGCTTTTGATTTGGCCGAGACGTGTGGCAAGCAGACGACGCGACGATCGACGATCGGCCGGCCGACGACCGACGACCGTACGACGAACGCCCCAAGCAGTGTGAGTGAGCGGGAGCGAGCGTGTTGGATGTTGGAACAGGTTTTTGATTTTGATTTTGGAGCTGATCTCTATGTGTGCATGTGTGTTGGTTTGTTTTGCAAAAAGTTCAACAACTGTTGTCGCTCTTGCATGCAGTTTTTGCGTCCCAGTTGGACTTTGCGGAAATATGTAAAGAATGACTTATTTCACCATGATTTTCACAAGAGAAAAGCTTAAACTTTCATATTTATTATGAAGTCAACATGTTAAGTGAAAGCTGAACGATTGTTCTCTTTTCATACGTTTTTGTATCGTTGAAGTAAATTCGAAAGATCTTTTACTAAAAACACGTTTTATTCGCACTGATTGTCAATCATGAAGCTTTTGCTATTCTAAAATGAAAATGATTTTAAATTCAAAATGGCAAGCTTTGAAAAAAGGTTAGTTGCAAATGGCTGAAGCGATTGTTTACTAACGAACTAAGTCTAATTTTGATACATTTTGAGGTTTTTTATATCTATGTATTTTGGTTCGGGTTCTATAAGTCTCCTTTTGCTAAGAACTGACCAGCTTCAAGCTCTCCTCCTACTCTTCGTACCTTTAACTCAAGTAGTTATTGAAAGACGCTAAAACATTTATGGCGTTTTTTTTAAAGTATTTTCCAAAAACCGAAAGATTGTCAGCGCTTTTCCTGTAATAACTAATAAACAGGTCTACAAGCAATGGAGATGAACTGCTTTATTTTTGTTTCGATTTAGTTGTTGAAACTGTGTTCAGCTGCAAAGAATAGGGGAACTATTAGCGTCACGTAGCATTCTGGCCTTGAAAAACACCTTTGACACACAGGTATTTCACAATAAAGTGGCGTCTTACATATAAATGATGCAAATTTCGATCAATTATGTAATGTTCGATGTCAAAATAAAAACAGTCAATATTATTGTTAGGTCTTTTAATCGTTTTCGGCTTTGTTCTTCTTTTAGCAAAAAAATATTTGTTTGCTTTAGTAAGTTATGAGCTCACATTACAAACATTCGATATTATCGATTATTTCACAAGATGATGAAAGTATAGCCAACTGAATTTTAAAAAACAAGTTCTTGCAGGGCTCACGCATGTCTAAAAAACAATAATCGATATGAGCTCCCATTACAAACATTGGATATTATCGATTATTGCACAAGATGATGAAAGTACAGCCAACTCAATTCTAAAAAACAAGTTCTCGCGTGTCTAAAAAAGTTTTCTAACCGAAAGTATTGGAAGTACCTTTTGCATGCACTCCAGATCTACTGGGGCACCGACATCTACGCTCTGCGCTTAATACAAGTAGCCCCAAAAACAACTGCTATAACGACAAACGATCCAGAGTTGCGTAAATTACATACAACAAGAACAAAATCCACAAAGAGTAGAGCAACAAATCAATATTCTTGTTTTAATGATCGCGTTGGCCCCAATTATGATTTCTAAATTTGTTTGCTCTCTTACTTACTTGTTTACTACCTTGTTCTCTCAATCGCTAACGACCGCGCTCTTTTGCTTGTTGCTCTCTTGCGTTCTTGGGCCTAACGCGTTGTTGTTTTGTCTTTTTCTTTCTAATTCGCTCTCTCTCTCTCGCTCTCTCTCTGTCTCTGTTTCTCTGGTTGTTTTGAGTTTTGTATGTTGTGCTTTGTGGATTCCATTTGCCATAAAGTGCGTTAATTCGTTGAAAGTGGGTCACATACCAATTTCGGTTCATCGAACATTCTCACAGACATACTAACATACGTACATAAACAACAAAACGAACGCGTCAAGCCCCGAGTTGTGAGTAAGACCCGCACCAATGCGACGTTCTTTTGGGGGTACCCTGTAGCAACAACAAAGCAATATTTGTTTGCTTGTTTGAATTTGTAATAGAATTGTTGGAGTCGCTTTGAAAGCGATATTATCTGAAGCCCCATTTCTCATAGCGGTGTATTGCGTGCTAGATTATTATCGCAAATAGAATAGAAACGGGTCATGTTGCTAGATGTGCCCATAGGAATGCATATCTGAACATAAGTGCCCTAGCTTTTATTTAAGAAGGCACTTAGAAATATTATTTCCTATGATATCTTTTCATATATTTGTGTATCACAATACACTAATAATAATAGTCGGTTGCAGGAACCAGTATAAACTTCAAGCTGGTTAGGGAAACCCGAGCCAAACTGGATCTTCTGGGTAGAAGGAACAAACTAACATTTCGGTGGGTGCCCAGCCACAACAACAAAATTCCTGTGACTAGCAAGATATGGAGCCGCAAATCACCTGATGGGAACAGAGCCATTGGAAGTAATGCGAATAAGCAACTGTTAAGAGAGGAGCAAAGAAGCAGGCGAACCTCTGCATGCAAACAGATCCTTATCTCCTTCAACTGTAATAGAATTAAGAAAATTGTTGAACTGAGCAATAACAACCCAAGAGCACTTACTGGGCACGACGAAGGGGGAGGGAAGGTGTTCCGAAAACGTGACGTCACAATCAAAATGTTAATGAAGGATTCTAGGATTGCTCACAGTTGTTCTTTGGTTGCTCGGTTTGTGTCTTTACATTAGGAGAAGGGGTCGCGGGGGTTTAAAATCTTCAAAATTTTGGCAACGCCATTTATGAACAGCCCCTAGGCACTAGTTTATGTACAGGTAGTACATTTTGACCACACATATTACTCTAAGCGTGTGGGCCTTGGGTGCCTAGCAATTTCTTAGTGCAGAAATTCAGTTTCTGAGAAACAAGGCTTGAAATCTGTTCGAAAATACAATTTTTTTTATTCTGTTATGATTCTATAGGAAAACAGTTTTTCAAAATCGTTTCACTCACATATCTCTATGTAACCAATGTCTAACTAAAGCTTTTCGAAAGCACAAAATATTTGTTAGCGCTATTTGCTTTATTAATTGAAATTTTAAAGGATTTCTGTTAAAACTATAGCAAAGTTGCTTAGAAGCGATCCGTTCATTTATCTACGCAAGCAAACATTGGGCACAAGTAAAGCTGAATTCTCGAGTAGCCTAAAAGCGATCCAATTACTTAAACAACTCTTTGTAACTCAGCCGTATGCAAGGCGTTTTGAACGGTTTTTGCGGAATTTGCTTAAATATGTCTCATTTGAATAGATTCGCTAAAAAACGATAAAAAAGCTAGTTAAGTTGGTCAACAGCGAACATAACCTCCCTGAAACTAATGTTATTGCAAACTAAAGAAATTCCTTAAGTCTCATTTTCAATTTTGAGCCGCAATTTAACAAGATCGATTAGCTAATTATCTCAAAGTTGCCAATTTCCGTTCCCATGCACACATTGCATTCTTAGTTCTTCCTGTTTTGTAGTAACCATGGCTCATTGGAATGTTCGTTCAGAACCCACTTCCAATGGGCCGCTTTCTGACTTGTTAGCGTCTTCGTTTTTCGGCCAGAACGAGTATATATTGGTCATTGTCGTATTTGGTATGCTTTATAATAATTTGTTATTATTCTTTTATTTTGTTGCTCGTTCGTGCTGTTTTCTCTTATCCACTTGATTTAATACGTTACCGTATTTATTGTCCGTATGTAGTTCAGCGACATACAACAACACAATCAAAGCTTTTTTTTGTTGTTTTTGTGCAATGCGAGTTGCTTGTTCTACAAATTAAGTTCAAACAACATTCGGGCACGCTTGTTTATCAGTACGCCACTACCCCAAGCCCCCGCAACCCGGAACCGGACTACCTTACTACGGCTGCTGTGGGCTTTGTACTTTGCTCGTATGACAAATAGAGTTGTTTGTGTCACGTTTTGGAAGCACACGAGCGCACTTACGGCGCTTCTCTGATTGTGGTTTCTATTTTGTTTCTTGTCATTCGTGAGTGAAAGTACTATCCAAGTTTGTATAGCGCTCATATCAAAGAGAACATGACGTTGTACATTTCTCTCATTATAAAGCAAAGGTCAAAGAGTGTCTTAAGTGTTGCCCCCAATTGTTAAAAAGAATGTGTATTTAATGAGCATTAAAAGCGCCGCTAGTTACAAGCGATTTACAGAGACACTTGCCAGGGTCTCAACGTAACCACAAAGTACAACCAGAACAACAACAAAAGCAACTACCGGCTGGCAGACAAACAACTCTGCAGAGATCAACCACAACTGCATATACATATGTGCATATGGGTGATACTGTTGCAAGCCGTACATTGAATGCGACTTCAGAATTTTGATTCGCTTGAATTTTCAGAAAATAACATTCCATTTAGAAATTCGTGTTTTGGGATTTCTGTGGAAAAATTGTATTCTGTCAAAATGTATTCTTATCCGAGGCTTTCTTATATTCTTTCATTGTTAGAGTTAGAGAGCACACTAGCTACCTTTTGTACCGATTGGAGAAGCAACACGCAAAGCAGTGTTATGAATAAGGTCGTAACCTGATAACGGCTTGTTATGGCCAGTTAGGGAGAAGAAGAAGCATATTCAACGTATGTGCGCCGACCACGAGTATAAAGTGGACGGCCAGTTGTTTTAGTCCCTGCCTCATTAAAATCGTAGATATTACATTTAAGGCACATAAGCTTTTATAATCTTTCAAATTTTTCGTACAATTTTCATTTAAAAACTGCCAGAAAAACTAGCAAATTCCATTAGAATAATATCCTAGGCATAATCTGTTAACCAAAGATTGGTATTACAATGGTCGGTCACTGACGAAAAAAGGCACATGACTAGGAGTCGCGAGACCTCAAACTCGTCTGTCTGAATCTATCCGAGACTTAACAATGAAACTGGGTCCTTTCGAGACCAATAGGGTTTGGGACCCACCACGTAAAACCACAATTCCAATGAAAGAATGTATTTAACCTGATAAAGCGTTGTTATGGCAAGTTGAGAAGAAGATGGGTCCTGGGTCACACCAACATTCCTGACGGACTGGTAAGAAACGACGCTGCGAAGCTTTTTGTGGCATTGGAAAACATACCATTAAGCAGCTGCTGAGAGAAGAGGAAATAGCAAGACGAACTGGTAGTACACTCCGGGCCTCAGCCCCGTGCATAGGCTCAAGAAAATATCACAATAAGGAAAGAATTCTGAATTCAGGTCCGCTTACTGGACACCGTAGGGTGAAGTGACACTTGAACAAGCTGAGTATCACGAGCTCCAGTGCCTGCAGTTTCTGTGAACTTGAGGAGGAACACTCGAAGCACATACTGAACTGAAGTAGCCCGACTTTAGCCAACCCAAATAATTAAGTTTATTGCAGAGTTAGGACAATAGATCTTTAGGGTCGCGGTGCAATACTCCACTTTAACATTTTTATTATCATTATTAAACTTCTGACAAACTACAAAATAAATTTTAAAAACAATATTTTCCTAATTCTTACTATTTTGTAAAAGAATTACCCATATGCACAACTCAGGCAGAGGGTGCATGGTAGCTTGGCGTGTGCGGCATCTTTCAAGTTTTGCGGCATGCTGACAATGCAACAGCAGCGTTTTTGAAGCTGTGCCGCCTCAATCGCAGCCACCAGTTGGCCACCAGCAGCTTAACTGGGTTCAAATTCGGTGGCGTGTTGTGCGTTTTGTTGGCAACTAAGTATTTTTCTAAAGTATCGAGTGCGGCATTTTCGAGTGGTGTGCGCCTAATTACATTGCAAATACTTGGGAGGCCGAGCTAAGCGGGAGAGCAACACATCCAATGGCGACTGGCAATGGGCTTTCAACAGAGTACAGTTTATGGCTAATGAGTGAAACCTGGAGCGCCACAAGCCGGATATATGCATGGCCAATCCGTCAGTTTTGCAAACAATTTTCCGAGAGATTTTGCCAGGTTTTGGAGCTGGTCTAGCAAATTTGAATGCGGGAGTTTTTTTAGACGTTAAATTAGTCAGTCGGACCCAGCCAACTTAGGGACCGCCGACAGATCGCAATATGTGCAACAGAGCAAAGCCAAAAAAAAATGAAAATAAAAAAATTAACAAACCACTGACAAGATGCTACTGGCTGAATATGCCGACTGTGAGATACACTGCACCGAGTTACATAGAAATCAAGCTCTAGTAGGATCCATGGCTGCAGTCAGCCAAATTCTAATGAGAAATGAGGCGCCAAACGAAAAAGCTGAAAATAAATGAATTGACAAAATTTCAAGGTATAAGCTCTTAGCTTATAGATCCAAGTCTTTGAAGTAGGATCGGTATGATATTTTAGTATTTACAATCGATACTATCGATAGTTTTCTTTCGCTACCGCATGTTTTATTACACTTCTTCTGATGAAAAAAAAAACGCTATATCAGCATTCTTTTAATCACGATTCACTACACACCAGAATAACGAGAAGAAATCGTGATATTTAACTTGAAAATGGAATTTCAATACTATAAGCCCGTAGAAAGTATAAGCGTATATATTGTTTCAAATCCGTGATCGCATTTCCAAGCTCTAGTGGGTTAGTTTAGTACATTGAGGTACAGTTAAGGCGAAAATTGATAAAAATCGGTTTTTCGTATTGCAAAACATAATAAAGGCTAACATGCTTTAAGAAATAGTCCGAACACAAGGTGAAAAGCTTGAAAAATGTATGGGAAAATACTTAAAAAGAACCTATATGTGCTTTTATAAATAATTGTACTGAACACAAAGCATAACTTTGCCAAGAAATCCAAATGATTTACATTTCTTGTGCAGCATGTGCATGAAATGTGCATGTGTGCTTTATCAGCTGTTTTAACTTTATAATGTGTTACCTGTTAGAGTGAACTGCATGTACTCCCTTACCATAAATTGTAGTGTATACAAAAATTAATTCAGTTGCAACGCTGAAAAGAATTTTCGTTGCTTGTAGTATTTGCCGTTTATTTGCTTTGTTCGGTAATTTCATTTTGAGTTTACTCGCAGTTTTTGCCAAGCTTAACGTAGCGGATCACAGGTCACCATCAGGGCGGGTGGGTTCCAAACGAGGTTCACTCAACGTTACCTCTGATGCTACCTCTCGTCCTCGCGAACACACACACACGTACATGCATATATAATAGGCGTGACAAGCGCGTTACGCTCCGCTGACGCCCAAAATAATCAAAGACAAAGACGATGTTGTAGATGACGATGTTGATAATAGGCGTACCAGCTGATGTGAAAGCCCCCAAAACTAGCGACCGGGCACTGGGCTCTACCTGTAGTATGATAATTATACACATCACTTGTCTAGATCTGACTGGCGTTGTTGTTGTTGTTGGAGATGTTGCTCTTGGGAAGAAGAGCTTGCTTAACGAGCTCCGATTCCTCAAAACCGCCCGTCATACCGAATTGTATCAGTATGAATAAGTACGACATAATGGCCGATAATATGAGCAGTATGAATTGGTTGTTCAGTTGAAAGAAGTCTAAAACTTTGATCTCCAAATGTTTAGTTTTTTGTTGGCTCAAAAAGGTTTCTACCTGTAAGTAAAATAAACTGAAATTAGCAAAACTTTTCGTTGCAGAGTTGCAATACCAACTGAACTTAAGTTCTTCGTATGAACTTAAGATCTGGTTCAATCTGGTTTTTTCAATGTAGGTCAAGCAAGTGATGTAAATCCGGACCAAGACATCGATGTTTACTATCATAGAGTCCATCGACAATGGACATCGATGTAGGCATCGGACTAAAAACATCGATGCATCGAATTTTGCTTTTGATTATAGAAGAAACTTCGTTTTATAATACGAAATATGTGAAAGTAATGCTATTTGGACATAAGAAGAATTCTAGATACTATATAATACAGGTACGACCTATGAAATTGGGGCAACGTAAAAGTTGTTAAAAAAACATCGATGTTTTGCCGATGCATCGCATGTTCGAGAACATGGGAAAATGACAGGCCCACCATCGATGTTTTCGATGCATCGATGTATTTTTTACACCACTAGGGTAAAAAAAAAATAGGATAAAATAGTACATAAATATAGCTTCATACCCTATTGGACCTCTACTTATTTGCCTGCTTTCCATATTCAAAACAAATTAAACTGGGAACTGCATCGATACAGAAGATGTGATAGCGACACATAAATACACATTGAAAGTGAGACAGAAATATTTCAAATCTAGAAGAATTTCATTACCTATCCAGTTAGTGTTGAGGCTGTTCATAAATGATGTCAGCACAGGGGAGGGCGAGGGAGGTGTCAGCAAATTGTGACGATGGGGGAGGTGGTTGGTTTTGTACCTAAAAAGTGACGGCTATTTGTTTGTTACTTACGCTCGTATCCCAGCGCTGATCAATATCCGTACACACAATATCCAAGGGCAAACGTTCTGGCAGCTCCGATTTCTTGACAACATAGTCCGCGCACATGATCAACAACACCAAGTTGGCCAACTTAATGCAAACCATTAGCAGTGCTGCCACATTCATATAATCCGCATCCAAATACTGCCAAATGGCCTCATACAACATGAGTAATATTGTTATAAAGTTATAGTAGATATAGAAAAAGGTCTGCCACTGAAAGATGTTACAAAAACTGTGGGTCAGCTCAAACATGCCGCTATAGATCACACCACACGTGTCCAGCTTATCCGAGTAGTCGCACAGTAAACGCATACGCGTATAGCGACTCATGCGCGGTCCCAGGTAATCTTCGTCCCGTTCAATGGACTCCATGCTCGCCAGCATGTGCTTGATATACATGCCGCAATGCTCGTACATTAAGGCGGTCACCAGAAAACCCAGAAAACACGCATCCAGCACAAAGAGCGTACCCAGCCACATATAGATGCCAAAGAGTGCGCCCGCGGCGCGACTCATACCAAAAACATGATCCACCTGCCACAACGTGGGCAACTCATGGATGCAGCCGCAGAGCGTAAAGAGCAGCTTCAGTGCATAGAGCGTTAAAAACTTGTAGGGAAAGAGTTGAGTGGACTTGGTGCACTTCAAGATTTGCCGATAGAGCATCCAATAGCGATTGAGTATGGCTATGAACTGTGTTTCACTGCGTGCCTGCTTGATGAAATTGGCCACCGCAAATATGGAGACCGTGCTGGACTGCAGCATGGCGAAAACCGCGGCATAACTGTTGGGCGAGCGGATAAACTGCTGAAACAGGCTGGGCACCACGCCCCAATAGATGAGCACAATGATGGCACGCCAGATGACCACAAGAACCTTGTTGCCACGTCGACGCTGCGCTGTTATCTGTAAATTCTGGCGATCCAACTGGCAAGAGATGAGCGATAGCCAGCGTGCCACTTTATAGAGCGCGAGCAGCAGTTGCCGTGCATAATGCTCCGAGCGTGCCAATTCTGGTGGACTGTACTTGAACATGGCTGGCTATTGACTGGGCCGCTAGCAAACGGACGCGGAACTGTACCGTTGACATGTCCTGTCTGTCGCCTGTCAATTCACATTGAATGTGCATATAAATGAGTGAGTGGAAGTATCAAGGGCATTGGCGATAAGAAATCGTCATGTTGCTGTTTATTTTATTAATTGAATGTATAGATATCGGCAATTGCGTTTCACGCTTGGCTGAGTGCCTTGCCGACTGCCTTGCTGACTGATTGGAGCGCCAGTCACTGCTCGATTGCCTTGCTCCACGGATGGACAGTCACAGGGAATGACATTTATAGAGTGAATATTGTGTGAATGGGTCTGCAGTACTCCTTCACTTGGTCTTCATGTAATACGCGGAATGTTGACTGCAAAAGTTGTTTTAGAAATATCATTTCCAATTAACTGAAATTAAACCTTACCCGTTGACCTTTTATAGAGTCAGTATAGACATAAGCGTGAGTGTGAATATAAGTAAGAGTAGGAATACTTTTGCTTTAGATGCTAAAGTAAAGTTTTGACTGACCTGAGCCAATATTGTGTTTTTTTATAAAATCGATCAAATGGTTTTTAACAAAAGCATATCTAAAAGCTTTAAAACTTTTCATGATTAACATCGATACCTCTAATTTTTTCGAAAAAAAAAACACATTTACTTTTGCAACTTTTTTTCTAACATTTAAATTTGAAGAATATTTGGGTTGTTTTTTGTTTAACCTTGAATTGACCTCAAACAGCTTATTGTATGGAAAAAGCCATATGCTTTTTTATAGAGCCGTTTTAGACTACCAAATACCGTGACAAACTCTTGAAGGTACCTTCCCACGTCAATTTGTGGTTGAGTTATGTTTTAGCAGATATCTCTGTAGCTATTGCCCATAGAGCCAAGTTCAGCATATAGAATTTGTTGGAAATATAATAATCTATCTAATGACTGTTTTCCCAAATTTAAAGTGTGTGCTGAAAAAGTTTTATTTTGGTGGACAAAAAGGAAGATGAGGAGTTAGAGCAATAGGAACAGGAACAGGAAGAGCAAGAGAAAGACGATGAGATGAGGAGAAGATAAAGAGAATGATTAAGAGGAGGGCGGAGGAATATGCTCTACCTCGAGAGGGACAAACGGCTTGGCGAGCGGAGTCCCCCAGTCATTTACATATATGAACATAATGCAACAAAATCATACAATTGTGGATTCTAAAGGGTCCTCCGCCACATCATATCTTAATACATGCGCATATTTTAATCATGCGATTATTTCAAAGTCTTGTCATATAGATTAGATTAAAGTCTTGAAAATGTAAAACTGATTCACACTTACCAAAATATATTTCCAATATTATATTCATTGTTTCTTTGAACCTTTTCGACAGCTATAAAAATAATTCAATGTAGGCATTAGTTTTTCGAATTTAAAAATACAGTTATTATATAGTGTCTTGGCTTATGAAAATATTGCAGCTTTTTCCTTTGAAAATACTTTTAAGTGTCCCGTTTGTGTTATTTAATGAACCAAATTCTTTTTTAGAGTACTTTGAAAAAAACCGTTGCTTTGTAGCTTCCTTCTTTTGAAGATAACGTGTTGAAACCGTGCGAGACTACTTAAGGCCTAGTAAGGGGCAGGAAGACTGAAAACCGCTTGGTACAGGGTATAAAAAGGTAATGGATACGAATTTAAGTATGAATATAAATATAATTATGTTTAAGTATATGAGTATACAAATACAACTATGACAACTCTAGTCACTATCGCATTTATATGTGCTCTTAAAATCAAGCTGTAGAATTTCACGGCTTATATCAATGCTTATGCTTAAAGCCATGCGGTTGAATCCTTGGAGTTGTTTGTATCTGTTTTTTACAACAGCTTTATAAGTCTCATAAAATTTTTAGTAGAAAAAGTTTTGAGTTCAGCTTCATGCGTAAGACTGAAAAATTTCATGTTTTGCATAAAAATATTTGAAATCCCGCAGTTTAAGCTTGTTGAAGTGTGGGTAAATCTTTGTATATAAGTATGATTGTAAATCTGAGTACTCACTACACTTGGGCTTCATTATGCGACCATCATAGAAGTTTCCCTTTCAATCAATTCAAATTAAGCGGCAGTCAATGAATGCTGCTCCGTTCATTTAATGGACACAGACACAGGGCGTGTTTTTTTTAACGCTATGAGTGAGTATGAATATACTATATGTAAGTTTGAGTACTCCACTTTTACAATACAATAGAGAATCACTATACGCTATCATTTCAAAGCTCGCTGCTCTGTTCAACTGATGGACAGTTGGCTGTAGGGTGCGACTTGAGCACCATATGTACAGTTTATGAGTACTTCATTTGGGCTTTTATAACAGGCTTTATTGTCGCAGGGCTGTCATAAGAATTTCATTCCCAATAAACTCACGAAAGGAATTACTTGTTGTTGTTGTTGTGTAGTGCAAGTTTTTGCCATAACACGTTTCTAGCTATTGCCATTAGAATGCTGCACAGTTCACTGAACTGGTAAACAAAGCTCCAAGTTGTAGTCGTTTGAGGAAGTGCTTGCTGCAAGGCCTTAGAGCACAAACTCTATGTACAGCTTTGGAGTTGGCAATAGAAAAAGTCAACAGCCTTTCAGTTGCTGCCTGCAAACACAAACAACAACTGCAACGACAACGACAACAACAACAACAACAACGACAACGACTGCAACTAGTAGTTGAAAAAAAAAGTTAGCTCCGCTCCTGCCTTGATCTTCATCATGATCATGTTGATGCCTGTGCTGCTCCCAAAAGGGGCGTGCAGTCAGTCTTAGCGCTTAGCTGGCCTATAAACTGGTTTGCAGGTTGGCTCCAGCTTGGTTTAGTGATGCAGCCTAGCATAAAAGTATAGATAGCAATAGTGATGCAGCATCCTTTGCTGGCAACCAGTTTACGTACAGTTCGACTAGGCTGCATGCAGCATGTTATTACAGCTCAAGTACATAGAGTAATTGCAGCAGCAGCAGCAGCAGCATCACCATCAGCCTGTTCCAAGTGGCAACTGGCAGCTCGGTTATGGAGTTGACCCCAACGTGGTGAGGGGCAATGAACTGTCAGTAAGACAATAGGGCTGGTCAACCGGTCGTTTGGTTTGCTCGGCTTTGGGTACGACCAGGGACGCTGTTTGGATTGAGGGCTTGGAGCGCGCAGGGATTGCTGGTTTGTATTGCTAAATTGGAGATAATTGCAGCGAGGCAGCGTCATTGGAACCGCAACAACTAAATGCACGTGTAGCAAGAGCAGTAGATGCTTTTGTTGTTCTTGGCAGTTGTTGTTATCGTCATCGTCATCGTCATCGCTGCTCTGCTTTGGCAGTTGTTGTTGTTGTTGTTGTTGTTGGTTATGACATAAAATACGCAACTACGAGATATAAAGATAATAGAATCTGCGAAAACGCATATGTGTGTATAAGTAAATAAAAACAAAAATGTGAAAAACACAATAATAATAATAATAATAATAATAATATGGCTGTGCCTGTGTGTGTGTGTGTGTGTGTGTGTGTGTGTGTCTCAGTGTGTGCTGTGTCGTGTGCGCTGGCGCACAATAAAAAGGAAAGGTTCAACGACATTAGGAGATTAGAGAGCATACAAAGCATTTTCTTTTTTTCTCCTATTTTTACAACAAACAATGAACGGAAAGCCAGCATATATGCACATTTAAATATATGCCTCTAAGTGTGTGTGCATGTGTGTGTGTGTGTGTGTGTGTGTGTGTGTGTGTGTGTGTGTGTGTGTGTGTGTGTGTGTGTACATTCAATAGCACCGACAACTCTACAACGATGAGATTCATCGAAGCACTCACAAAAACAACAACAAAATTTGATGCAGACAGTCGGCACGGTGCCCGACAGTGGAATACCCTGTACCCTTTTTCTTTATAAACACTAAATACGGTAAAATCTGAACGGAAATATCCAACTTTATATCTCCTTTCATAAGATCGATATGCCTGTAAACATTTTCCTATTGGAAAGTTGGCTAGTATGGTGGAAAAATTAACTTTTATACCCAAAACTCCAGTATTCTTGGGCCAATGTCGTTCAATTTTGTAACATAGATCAAAAATGCAATGTCTGTTACAATTTTCAAATCAATATAGTGGGGGGTGTGGTAGTAAGTCAGGCAAATCGATTGAGTGGAAAGGGGTGGGGGGGTTCCATTGAAAAAAGGTGGATGCAGTTTTAACGATTAGGGTCCACACCAAATTTTGTAACTGTAGCTCACATGTATCCGTATTTACATGTAGTGGAATTTTGAAGCAGTTTATAGGCAAGGGGGTGGGGGTGTGTGTGTGTTTTTTTTGTGTTTTTGACTATAACTTTTGATGTATTTATCCGATCTCGATCACCTCCTCACATCTCTGAGGAGTTTCGAATGGATAGACTCAATGGAAATCTGTCTCGGGGGAAAGCGGTAAGATATCGACTTGATTCGACAAACTTCATCGTACATTAGAATACGCGCATCTTTTGGTAACATTTTGTGTCTCTAGCTCTTATGGTCTCGGATATCTATCCCTTCATACGGACAGACGGACATGGTCCAATCGTTACCCGAGTCAATTATAAGACTTTCTGCCAATGGAACTTATGGTGTGCCACGCCTCCTTCTGCCAGTTACATACATTGTACAAATCTATAATACCCTTGTACACTATGTGAACAGGGTATAAAAAGTCATAGACATCATATGGATTTTTATGTTGTAGCCTGCCATACTATACTCTCGATAGGGCACCAAAGGGGCAACGGCAGGGGTTGACTACACTGCAGGCAGCGACAGCCGCAGACAGGAAAATGTTTTTCATTGTCTGTATCTGTGTGTAGGCCTTTGAATGTGTGCGTCTGTCGTCGTCTTGGAAAAGCTAAACGCTGACAGAGTCGTAGAGAAGTCAGCCATGCAATGCACAGCCAGTTGGCGTCATTTGAGTTGCGGGAGACATGGCCCCATGCGTTTGCATAAACAACAATAACAACTGCGACAACAATAAAAACAAAACCTACACTATGCAAATGTTGTGCCCCATAACGTACTACCTCCACCCATTTGGCTTTTGGCGTGTGTTGCACAAAATACCGCACACTTGGCACCCAACTGCTGCGTCTTCTATTTACAGATCCGAGTTACGCTCAAGATGTGGCAACCCCTAGAGATTTTTGCTTATTTAATGCACTTGCTGTTTGCACTTTTAATTTTCATGTTGTTTTTTATTACTACGAACAGATGGATGCATTTACGAGGAAATCTTTGATAAGACTTGTGCAATGAAACCATACTTGTCGGTCTGCTAATTTCTATGAAAAATATTTGCTTAAGGCTTAACGGTTTAGTTTTACTTCAAAGCAATATATTATATTTGCAAAACACCTAAAGTTATATGCATTTTTTTTATATATATACTTTTGGCAATTACATAGACAGAGTTGAATGAAACTTACACGTTCGTCTGTTTTTCTGTATCTACTAACTGCCAAAAGACCTTAATTATAATTAAAGAAAGTCATCACTCAGAACATTTGTTATGCCATATATACAGAAAAACAGGCATAATTATCAGTATCTGCATCATATGATTATGCCGATTTTGCCATTCATACATACATATGTATATAGAGCTGTTACTGTAAGATATATTAGTAGAGTTAACTTTTAGTTTGCCAAACATTTTATAAGCTTTGTTAATTATATTTTGGCTGCTTTGTCCAGGGTACACTTAGTAATGAATGATAACTCTGCCGAAAATGAATGTAGGGTTGCCTATGCGAACGGTGCGTCATGTCAAGTGTGTTTTCTTGCCGCATGTGTTTTTCCAATAGGGATATTTGACATATAGAGTGACAGCAAGTCCCTCATTTTCCGAAATGTTTGGCAAATTCATAATGAATCACCTTTGGCTTGAACAACGTCTTTAAATTACTGATTTTTGGCACAAAAATGGGCGATCGGTTAAGCAAACTTTTCGCGTTTTACGTCCAATTCGTGGCCAACATAATCGACCAAGTGAGAACGAGATTGCGATGAGGCAAAGTGGCAGAGTGGCCAAAAATTAGACCGAACGGATCCCAATGCCCAATAATTGGAACCTTGGTGTCCTCTGTTCTGTCCTCAAGAAGGGTGACTCCACGCTGTGCCCTAACTACCGTGCTATGAGCCTTCTCTCTATCGCATATAAGGCCCTATCGAGTGTACTGTGTGAAAGACTAAAGCCGTTTGCGAAAGAACTGATTGGACTTTATCAGTGTGATAAAGATATTCACATTACGCCAAATACTGGAAAAGAAGCACTAACACCAAATCGGCGCTCATCATCTCTTTGTCGATTATAAAGCAGCATTTGATAGCCCGTTGAGGGATCGCATTGCCTGAGTTTGGAATCCCTGTAAAGTTGGTACGACTATGAAGAATGGCGTTGGCGTAGGAAAGAGTTTCTCCGAGCCATTGATACCATGCAAGGCTTCAGTCCAGATGTTCCATTCAGAGGGTCCAATTTTTAAAGACGCGTTGGAGCATTTCGATCGGTAACTGATGAATGACGTGAGTAATCTCTTCCAATGCCTCAATTGTTGGAACCAGAGTCTTCGAGATCTCTGGCTTCAATTTCAGGCAACAAATAGTCGGCTAACATGGTGCGATTCACGATTAGTTTCCATCCTCTTTTTTTTAAGATTCATCACTGCCCTACCGCAGCTATATTTCTTACGTGCTGAATGCGTCCTAATAGGTCGAGTATCATCCAAAAAAGTAGACTGAGTTTGAGGTTGGATGTTACGGGTACCAGATTGATCCACTTTATAGCTCTTGGAATGAGTATGGAAAATAAAATTTTAAAAATGTTTCATTCTGGTGAACAAAAAAAATGGAGAGGAAGAGGAAGACGAAGGCGAAAAAAAGGAGGAGGGACAAAAAGAAAAAGTGGAAGGGAAAAAGGAGGCACAGAAAGAGGAAGAGAAGAAACAAGAAGAGGAAGATGAAAAGGACTGGGAAGCCTCCTAGTAATAAATAAAAATAACATGACAGTTTGACACGAATCACGCATGATCTGTGAAAAATTGTAACTGAAAAAAACTTCTAGACTGATCACCCTTTATAAAACATTGATGTGCTAAGCTTCAGTTTTCTTCCCATTAAAGCAGAAAACTAAATAGTCAATAGTCAACGCGAAATGGTTTCTATAGTAAAACCTTCAAATCGGATATCACTATGAATAAAATATAAAAGCCAAAGCCATTTTTTTTAAACTCTCCGAACTTGTGCTCTCATTCGGACATTGTATAAGCACTCACTCACTCACTTGCATGCGGCGAAAATAATTGAAAAGCTTTACAGTTGCCATGAAGGCTCTCGATATTCGATAATTTTAATTACTCTCATTTTTTACCTTAAACTGCCAATATCTCAGTTTGCATCCAAGCTAAAGCTAAAGGCGTCGACGCTCTTGATCTTCCCTCATCATTAATTACACAATTATTTTAATTTAAAAAAATGTTTTACAATAAATTTTAATAAACACATAAACAAGTTGTCAAGTGCTCTAAAGTGTTGCAAAGACACGCATTTTTTTTTGTATTACATATATGGTTTTCATTGAACCGCAGTGTTTCGGCTGATAATGAAGAGAATGTGAAAAATGCAATTTACAATATTTCTTGGATTTTGAACGAAGTTTATTTGAGAAAATGTGTGTAGAATGGAAAAATAGCAATTCAAAATGTCCACTTATAAAAGATTTCTATTTCACTTCAATAGATGTTTGTTCAAAAATTTGTTTCAAAAAGTTTGGAAACTGTATAGAAAGTGAGGGCAATGACTTTTATGACCTGTTTATGATATACTCAAGCGCCAATAATTCTCAAAAGCTAAAATCCATTTGGTAATTCAAGAGAATATTAAAAAAATGTGTGAAAGTATTAATAACACTATTCAACAAGTTTGAGCTCAATGAAAGGTCTTTGCTAAAACATAACTTTTCCGGTTAATGTGAGGTCATTGATTTCGATTCCGTTTTCGAATTATGGTTATTCTCAGAGATGATCACCAAAAAAGTCATGTGAAATTAAAAACCATATACTTTTTGAGCAGAGCTAGTGATGTAAGTCCAGAGCAAAACATAGATGTTTACCATCGCAGAGTCCATCGACATTGGACATCGATGTAGGTAGGGCATCGATTATCTTAATCCGCTGCATCGATGGTTTTCCGATGTTTTATATTTACTTAAATTTTGCTTTTGATTATAGAAGAAACTTCGTTATATAATACGAAATATGTGAAACTAAAGCTATCTAAATATAAGAAGATATCTAGATACTTTATAATACAGACCAATTGATTTACGACTAAATTATGTCAACATAAATGTTTTGATAATCGTCCCTTAACCAGTCTATTTCGCTGAGAGTTTGGCCTTTGAATAAACTTTGAGATGACAGTCTAAATTCTGCAAGCACTATTTGTAAAACGGAGAATAAGTTTCTTACTTTGGCATGATATTGGTGAAATGTTCGATGGTTTCAAAAACATCGATGTTTTTCCGATGCATCGTATGTTCGAGGACATCGGAGAACATCGCAAAATGACAGGCCAACCATCGATGTTTTCCATGCATCGATGTGCTTTTTACACCACAAAGCAGAGTTTCGTACGTCGCGTAATGAGAGCAGATAGAAGTTCGCATTTATTAAATTTTTTTTGTAATATTTTGCAAAACCCTGGAGTACTTATTAATTGCTCTGCGATAATGTGTGTACTATGGTTTGTCGGAAACTCTGTTTTCTGTCTGAACTTTAAAAGCTGTCAGCAATTGTTGCCACACACAAAGATATTGTCTCACACACACGCACACACAATTAGACAAAAGATAAGAGGTACGGCAAGTCGACCCCTTGGGGGGATCTGTGTGTTGACCAATTTGATTAGGTTTCAAAATCAATTTTCGAGCAGCCGGACCGGACCGCAGGCCCCTTATTTATATTATTTGTTTTGGTTGCATTTGTGAGAACATAAACAACAGCAGCAGCAGAGAAGTCAGCGGAGAGACAATAGTGGCAGCAATTTGAGAGCTTATAAACCTTTCGTTCGCCAGCGTCTCGCCTTTGTTTGTCATCACTAGAAGTGAAAAATATTTTCTTCGGAGTTCTTGCTTATTTTTGTTGTTGTTCGGATTGATTAAAGTGGCAGCAACGGATGTTTATGACTGAGGCGCAGGTAAACAAAGCGCAGACACTGTGCGGCTGAGTTGCACCGTTAATGGTAACTGCTTTTACAGTTGACTTTCTTGGGTTACTAACCAGAAATATTTAAAGAAGACAGTCTTAAGTCTAACCGACAAATGCTAGCGTTTTGCCAGCAAATTGATGACGCTGCACACGAGGAGCACGACGTAACGCTCGGCGCTCATTAAGCTAACCATGACGAATAACTGCAATGCGATGACGTAGACAGCGACGCCACACCTGACAATTTGTTAATGAGTGCAACAGGTACAAAAACAACAACAAAGTAATGGCAGCCGCAGCAGGAAGCGAAGCGTGTTGCGCGCAAACTCGTCAAACGATGGAACCAAAAAATTAACTTAAAACAACAAGCAGGAACGAATCGAAACCAAAGCATGAAACGGATGTCCTGCAGCAAGCACATATATAAAATAATGCAAAACATTTTCTCACCAAGCTCGCGACATTGCCACGGATACGCCTCGCTGACCCCTTCTCTACTGAGCTGAGCTTCGGCTTGACCAACGATAGCTGAAGGCTGAAACCGGGGCAAAGTCTGAGGTAATGCCACATTGCATGCCTTTTGTAGGGCTTCCAATGGAGTGCAGTGCGGAAGCAAGCAGAACATTTCTTTGGTTTGTATATTCATGGGAAATGAAATGAAATAAAATGTAAAAGAAAAAAGATATAATACAGACTGGCGAGGCGGTGAATCCGACAGTGGCATACACTATATTCATTTTCATAAACCATAGATTTATGCTTTGCAACGAGAGGTTAAGGGGCATGAACTTGACTAAAGCAAAAAGCTAGGTGGGGAGGGGTGTAGTGAGAGCTGCTTCGTAAAAGGTCACCTTGCTTTGCTTATTAGACTCATCTGAGTCAACAAACCAAATGTTGTCGCTCTAGAATCGAAATGTTGTTGCACTTTATGGGAGGCTAACATCTTCTAAAGTATTTACCATATATTGATGCAACAAGGATTCGAGTTTGTCTTCCAGGTGGGGAATAATACGCGTCTTCAATTTCAAGCTGCTTATATTGACTTCACCATTGAGCTTATGGTCTGCTACGCCTATTTCTTAAATTATTGATAACTTTGACTGCATGGCTACAGTGTACAAACATGAGCGAAGCTGGAAGCCTCTTTAAAGTTTCCTTTGCAAATTTACATAGTGCAGACTTTTAATAGAATTTTGGTTCTACGATATAACGATATGGACTTGAGTGAGCCGCCGTTTCGAACAAAAATTTCTGGTTATTTTTCTATATAACACCGGTTTTCCAACCCTACACTCTTTTACAAAACTTATTCCAATATAGTATACACAATAGAACTATATCCAAATAAAAATATGTTAATATTAGTACAGTATCGCGAGCGCATAATGGTACATTACTGCAACGCTTCATTTCATGATTTTTGATCTGATTTTACCAAAAATCATGAAACTAAAAGAGTGTAATGCTTGGCCGTTACATTGAGTCGATTTGGTGTCCCAAGAAATGACACACATGATCCAACTATTAAGAGATCACGCAAACCGCAAACCCAGTAACCGTGTCTCTCTGATCGCGCAAACAAACAACGACACTGTTTCACCTTTTGTACAGACTTGGTTCACTTTTTCCGTTTTTTTGTATCGCATCCATATGATTTGGTGAAGTGAATCGCACTTCCATAGGTCCCCTTGTAGTTCTTTGCATCATAGTGCACACAGGTGTGTTTTGTCTTTCTCAATTTCGCCTATGTATGAGTCAGTCTAAGAGAGATAGAGACACATGCGCTGTCTTGGAAATGGATGCCTTTTAACAAAAATGTTGAAATTTTTAATGGTTCATGATTTCACTCTATCACTTTCAAGCTCTTGGAATCCGATACTCAAATCGAAGTCTATCGAAGCTTGTTCTTCTTTCGCTTGTGTAATTCCAAAATGTTATCGTACGTGTGTTGACGTAAGTAGAAAATTGTATTCTTTTATAACTTTTCTTAATTTTAAATTTTTTGCGTAAACCTCTTGAAGGTTTTCGTTTACAAGTTGCTGTACATTTTCGCAATATCTAAGGTTCTAAGTAACTAATAGCTCAATATAAAAAGGACCTTGAGTCTCCTGGAGCACTGCAGCGTGTTTATATATAGTGATAGCCAAGCAGCTATCAAATCATTAACCTCAACATCAACAAAATCGATAGTGGTAATAAGCTGTCGCAGATCTCTAGACGAGATGGCTCAGCAGTTTGTTCTTAGCCTGATATGGGTCCCGGGACACCGGGCAGTAGATGGCAACAACATAGCGGACGAGCTCGTCAGACAAGGTACTACAGCCTCACTCCTACTTGAGAGAGAGCGTATAGGCATTACTATGGCAGACTGCAAAAAGACTGTCGCACAGCTCGACAAACATGGACAGAACTAAATAGCAAAAGAACAGCTGTGCCCTGCTCCCTCAATAGGTGCCGCTACTGGACACTGGCTGGATGGTGATTTTTGTCTTGCACAGTGATCTCTGCAGTAGTTGAGGAGACGCAGTTGCTCATGTCCTGCCCTCTACAAACGACGACATAAGTATGTGGGTATGCACTTTCTCGACAGCTCGTCGGAGCTCTCCAAAGTCAGCCCCAAACAGATAGCGGATTACATATTACCATCCGAATGGTCGAGGCCGTAACCCGGTAACGGGTTGTTATGGCCGGTTAAAAATAATCCGAATGGGCTTCCCTATAAGCATGTATAGGGCGGAAAGATGAGAGGATAAAGAGCTACTACGGTATCGAAACGGGCCGACTCTCGGCCTAAGTGTGCTAGGTAGAAATCTGGCAGCCGTTTTACCCTAACCTAGCGTATGGTTGTAGATTAGAATAGTAGAAAACAAAAACATCAATACTTACAATCGATTACAATACCATACAAAAGTCTTTGTTATCGGCTAGCAATAGTTGTGCAACTTCCAATGCGAAAAGGGTATAACAAGCTCGAATGTCTGAATTCTATCTAAGTTTTATCAGCCAATCAGCGGAATAAATGATTCTTCATAAGACTTGAAACTAGATTCCTCACAATTTGTCCCAACTACTATATTTTCGCTATGATCGTCATGTGTTGGGAAGGAGGTGTAGGAGGTGGCATGTTCACATATGTTGATATACGCTCAGGGGGCATAAGGAGTTTCCTCATACACAAAGCAATTGGTTGGTCAACCTGCGGAGGCATTACCCAGCTCATGCTAAGTTCGAAACTGCTATTCGATTCTCATAAGAATGTTCTTAACTTTTTACCCAAACAAGCTGTTGTGCATAATATAGTCGATGTACTCTCTAAAATAGTACGAAATCAATACGAAATGCAATACTGATAAGCTCAAACCGTATACTATAGAGGGCCAAAGTAAGCGCTATTGCAGCAAAGCTTTGCTCTAAGCCATAGATAAGTAACCAGCATGTTGCCTATCTGTATGATGTTTTACCGTTTGAGTGTTGATAACATGTATTGAAATTCACATACAACTAACAAATACAACATATGGCAAAAGTTGTGTTGACCTTTTTTTCCGATATGTATATGTATATGGCCAAGCAGAACCCGGCCCAGCCCATTTGTAGTGAAATTTAATCAAGCGTTTAATGCCAAGGTGGAACTTCATGGAATATAATACAAACACACACAAAAGTGAGGGTGTGTTGGTGTGCTATGTAGTTAGCGATGCTACTCAGTCAGCAGTCCCCAGACCTGGCAGCGCTGACTTACTGGATGGATGGATGGATGGCTGGTTGCCTGGTTCGCTGCCTTGATGCCTGTCATATGTCAGTCTGTGCCTCGACAGCTATACGAAGGCGTACTCGTCCTCTCACCTACGAGAATATTTTTAATGACATTTTGAGTTAATTGCTGCTACGCTCTTCTTGTCTACAGCTACAGCTTCTGTCATGCCATATGGGTTACGAGTCTTATAGAGGGACTTATGGTAAATGAATATGCGTGCAGTTTCCAGGCAACGTAATTTGACTACATCAACAGCAACAAAAACAACAACTGGCATATGAGGAGGCTGCGTCTCTGTTGAGCAACTACCACCGTTAGCAGCAAGTTGTTGGCCAAAACTCGGACTCCCGTCTCCGTCAACGACTCTTCGTGGCATTACACATTTGGCGCGCTTTTGTACCAGGTAGTTCGGGCAGTAAACTGCTGCACACAATATCCTAGACAAGCGATAACAACAACAACAACAACTACTACTATTACAACAACAACAACAGCAGCAGCCAAGTGGGTTGCATACAGGTAGATAGAAGGTAGATTGAACGGCGTGTAGGACGCAACTACGGCAATATATTGGCAGTAAACCAGTTTTGTCGTTGTCTTTTCTTCTTCTTGTTTTTATAATGTCAATTCGAATCCTACACGTTCATGTCCATCCACACGCATTAAGCGCGACAGTCGTAAGTCGCGACTGCAACGATGAGTACACTTAGAGAAAAGTATGTTTAAGTATTGTATTGTTGGTTGTAATAGTTGATAAGCGTAGACTTGAGCGGAGACTTACATTTGTGGTAGGCTCTTCAGAGAGAGTTGAAACCATCCCTAGCACTTGTATCGCCTAAAACCCTCTGCGTTAATTGTCTAATATTGAGCGTGATTTTGTGAGAGATTTTTTTCCTTTCTCACTTGAAAATCTCGCTTTGTTTTACATGCGCCTAAAGAAATTCAAGTTAACTCACTGAATTTTTCTAATCATTTGTTGTAAGAAAGGCTCACTGTGTCACTTTCACTCTTTTCGCTTGCCTATTTTCCAGTATCCCGACGAACGTCGTTGACAAAGGTTGTCTTTACGCATATTTTTTTGACGTTTATACTTATGCGAGTAATTTGCTCCGTTCGCATTCACACTTTCTGACTCTGGCAAGTTTTGAACAAGCAAGAGAGTTAAGTGAGCCTACCTTGTTAAGTATAGTTTGAACTGGTGGGTAAAATCCAAATGCTCGCTTGGATCTCTTCCGGGGCGCTGCTCATTTTTATGCAAGCAGCCTTAAGTTTTGTGTGCAAAGAAACCTTTCTCTATCAAGTAACTTTGTGTTTTTTTATACAATATTATGCAAAAAACCTCTTTTTTGTTCAAACTAGGGGGCTCCGCTTCCTGTTCGCTTCGCTCACTAACACTCGTGCCCGTGAGAGTTAATACCTCCTTCTCCTCCGTCATATTCAATAGACTAATTTTCTGTTCGACGCTGTGATTTAGTCTATTCTCGCTGCTTGTCTTTTGTTCTTTTCAAACTAGCTTTTTTCCTCTTTGAGATTATGTTATTTACGAGCCATTTATTTACTTTAGAGCTCTGTTGTGATCTGTGGCAATTATAAAAAAATAAATTATAGCAGAGGAAAAACTTTCCTTTACAATAAAGAGATAGAAAGCAGTGAAAAAATCATTTCTTTTGAATCAGGCTCCAACGACAAACTTAAAAGTCTTAAGATTGGAGAACTTCAAATTGATTTCCATTTTTATTTAAATTATGTTGCTTACAATTCACAAGCGATTTCTACGTAAGAAAATGAAACCGTGAAGCTGTAAAAACATTAAAACGTGTGTTACATAAAAATTGCTGCCAAATCAATAAACTACTTACAAAATAGTTCATTTCACTAAGTTTTTTTGTGCAGTGTGCGCTAGAAAACGCAACAGACAGCGACAGAGACCAAAGCAGCGACGTCTACGACAACTTCAGCGACGACGAAGAGTCAAGTCGTTGGCGTTGAATTTGATTTTGATTTCGCCTGAGTGGCTGGCTCTGCCCTTTTGTCAACGACGACGACTCGACGATGGTGACGATGAACAAGAAGAAGAAGCAGAGAATCACGACATCGCGACGATACAAGCCAACGCACAAAACAAATGCATTGGGACACTCTAAGGTCGTCGTATTGTTGTTGTTAGTTATGCTAGTTGTTGTTGTTGTTGTTGCAGGTATTGTAATTGATGATGTTTATGTTTGGGTTCCTTTTGAATACGGCATTTGATTTAAAGATTACGCACCTATTGTGTGGGTTTTAAGAGGAGGGTATAATGAGTGTGTGTTTGAGTGAGTGAGTGAGTGTCTCTGTGCCTGGCATAATAATTTGAAATCTTAATTTATTCTAATGTATTTATCGTATATCTAATGGTAGAAATAGCTGGATATGTGCAGGGAATGTACAAAAAAAAAAACTATAAAAGGAATTAAGCTGATTGAAAATGTTGCATAGTTTGAATGAACAAATGAGCATATTGTTCTACAGCTATTGGAAAACATATTCGAAATCAATTTACCAATCATATGACTTAGTTTTATTTAAATGAATACTAATTTTGGAATCAACAGTCTACGAGCAATAAAATGTATTAACGAAATTGAAGTTCTCAACGATTCCGAACAAAACTTTTTATAGAAACGAGTTTTCTTTTACCAAAAGTCATGTCATAGTGTGAAAACGCGTTTGAGCGAAACTGTGTTGAACTTTTGTCAATAGAAGTCCAACACCCCCAGCAGTCGGCTTAGCTTCATCACATGCACTACAAAATCGGCTCAAGATTATGGAAATGACTCATCTTTTATATAAATATGCCAAGGAAATACTTGTGCACCCTTTTTCCCCAACAATATGAGAAGAAATATGAGTGAAACTTATATATTTGTATAGAGAATTTCCATAAGAAGTGCAGATTTGTTAAATCATGTCGATATCTAACCCTCCCGTCGCAAAATTTCGACGAATTATCGAATTAAAACTTGTCACAGCTTTGCTCACTGTTGCTGTGCATGTACGGTGTAAAAATGATCGAAAAAAGTATTATTTTGGTGCACAAAAAAGAGTTAAACTACAAGACATTTTTTCCCATAACTGTGCACAAAGTCTAGCAACACCTACTAATAGTAAAGGGAAGGGGAACCGGATGGGGAACGGAGAGAGCAGGATGTGGAGACCCCTAATAATAATAAACTTCCCAATTTGACAATGCTTACAGTTCGGATTTGTTAGTTCACAGTCGGATACAGTTTATTATGCTGCGGATTATAACTAAAAACTTAACTGCGTTTTTATTCCAAAGGTTGTCTACATAAAAAGGTTTAGTTTATCTATAATGTCATCATGAATATTTCATCTGTACTTTTAAATATTACAGTAATTAATTCTATTGACTTTATTGGTTATTGAAACTACGTAGTAGAAAAACTGCTTACATGAGATTTATTCTAAATGAAATTACACAAATTGAAATTTGTTTTGATGTTTGATAACGGAAAAGATTAAATGTTTTTTTTTTTATTCCGCGAAAACAATGTGCTTTAATTCAACTGCACGGTTACATTGAGGATTCAGAAAATTTGAGTTTAGTTCTGGACTTTCTCAATAATTTAACTCAACGAACAATTTAAGTATTCATTCAATTAGATAAGAATTGGATTTATAACATAATGACATAAATTGTTTAATCTTTAATTACAGTGTGCCGCCTTAAACTAAAATCTTTAACTGCAGTTTTCATTCAAAAGGTTGTCTATGAAAACTAATCGTAAATGACTTTCAGTTTTAGTACTTAAGTATCAGTTTATCAATCATGCAATCATGACTTATCTAAAATCTTTGTAGTAAGATATTTTAATAATATAGCAATTAAATAAATTTATCTGTTATATTATTAAGCCTACGTAAACACAGTAGAGGTTTACGTTTTAGACAAATTTGATGCAAGATAAAAACTATTCTGATAATTATAAGCTATTAGATGTAATAGTATGTATGTATAGAATATAATATAATTTTTGCATTAAGGGGCTTTTAACGAAAGTTGTTACAAAGGTTATTGTAGGCAGCTATTACGTGTAAAATACGTACAATAAAATGATTTACACAGAAATGTGTTAATTTGGTATTACATTTTTAGTATAATTTTTAAAGTTTTGAGCAAATATGATCGTTTTTAGTGATTGTGCATAGGTTTTCAAATTTAAATAATGCGCGCGCTTGAAATGCACTAAAACTGCCCAAGTATTTAAATACCAAAGTGGAGCGGCAACTTTTCCAGCGAGCTAGTTCTTTTGCTTTGTTTTTAATAAGCTGTTCTTATTGGATTCTAATAATTACTAGCAACATAAGCATTTAAATAATTTGTATTTATATTTTTATTTTTGTTAAACATAAAATTGTAGGTTTTAAACATATTTAGCAGATTTTATAAACCGCTCTAGATTCCTTATGCAGCCCTTCTAAACAGCTCGTGCGTTCAAAGTTCCAGTGAACTAGTTCCCTAGCATTTGGTAGCAAATAAATCCACAGCTCGTGTGCACACACTGTTTTAACATTCGCCAATCAATCTCACGGGGGCCGTGTTTTAAAATAAAATTTAGCTGATAAAATCAATTTTAATTAAGTTAAATGTGCTTAATATAAGCAGTGATTGTTTAACTTTAAGTGCAGTGCATGAAAAACAACAAAGTCATGTTAGAAGTGTAAATTCTATGCAAAAATTGTGCGGCGCTGTCGCTGCTGAATGGGTTTGTATGTTTGTACATGTAAAAGTGCGAGAATGTGCGTGTGTGTGATTTAGTGTACATGCATGTGTGTGTGTGTGTGTGTGTGTGTGTGTGTGTGTGGGTGTGAGTGGGTGTAGTGCCCAAGCCCATGCAGTTGGCAAGAAGCAAATCCTTTGGCAAAAAATAGACAACGTCAAATAGGCTCGTCGACAAAGAATCAATTTCGTAATTGTCAGAAGGCAAAGTGAAAAGGTGGAGCAGGCACTTGTCGCGACAAGTGTACACTGTGTGTGTGTGTGTGTGGTTACAGTGGTGTGTGTGTGTGAGTGTGTGTGTGAGTGTGTGGTAAGGTCGCTTACTTGAAAGTGTCAAGGCATTTTACAAACAGCAGCGGCACGAACAAGGTAAAACCTTCGCCCGAGCAGCGGCTGTGGCAGCATCCAAAGCAATGTTCAAGCCACGAGCAAGTTGCAACACCGCGCCCAATGCGCATCTCACATTAAATATTACAGTTACCCATGTCCTGTGTGTGTGTCCTGTGCATCGTAAATTGTTGCATATTTAAATATTCATGTAGCCTCCGCACAAGTCGTGCAGCAGCACCAAAAACAACAACAACAACAACAAGAGCAAACAAATGGCAGCTATTTTAGCATACTTTTTTTTTTTCTTTGTCATTTACAATTACAATTGGAATTTTACACGAATTTCGCTCTGCGCTTGCTCCGACCACCGCGCGCTCTCTCTCTCTCTCTCTTTCTCTTCGCAATTTACTATGCAAGCAGAGCTTGCGCGTGTGGCACGCTCCGCTCTCTCAGCCAAAGGTAACGGTAAAGCAAAGGCAAAAGCAAAAGCAAGAGCAAAAAAGCCGCCGCCGCACTTTTGGACTGCCATCAAAGGCAAAGAACGTTCTTTTTTTTGAAAGTGTTGAAGTGTTTGCAACTTTGTTGCACAAAGGTAACATAATAATAGTAGTCATATAATAGCTGAAAATCTGTTACTTTTGTGACAAAATGCCAGGACTCGGCACTCCATAGTTCCCTTGCTTAGATGTTGCCTGTTTTGTAAGCGTCGGGCTTGTAGCAACTTTGATAGTGCCACTTGTGTTATTGTTGTTGTTTTGCTGTCCCTTGTTTACCTTTTTTGGGTGCACATTGGCTGCGGTCGCTGTCCCACTGTCCGCTGGATTGACAACTGGCTAGCAAAGCAGCAACAGCACTATGCCACAGCCATCATTTCCGTTACAAAATTCAAATCGTTGTTCAGCTAGTGACAGTGAAAAGTTCCTTCCGTTAGGCAATGAAATACCGTTAGCTGGGTAGCAGCTATTGATAAAATTTTGAGCATTTCGTTTGTGGCGTGCCTGTAATTGAGTTGGGTTGCCGACACCCATGCCACCCAGACCACCCATTCCACCCAGGCCACCCATTCCATCCTGTACGCCACACCTGAAGCATGGCTCTAATTTAAAATTGTGTGTTGATGGACATATCTCTATATTTGGGTCCGGAGGTAAGCGGTTCGGGTTCGCTGCCGGCTGATGGATGGCTGCCGTCTGGCTGCTTTTAATGAACGCCATTTCCGTTTGTCTTTTGCATTTGCCGTTTGCTTATTGTTGCCTATTATCACTTATTACATTGAAAACGTTTTTGTGCTATTTTTCAGTTACATGCGACTTTGTTGCACGCTGGCCAAATGAATTTTTAACAACAACAAGGACACCAAGACAAAAAAAGCCAGAAGACACAACTCTTAGACGTCTAAAGTTTGGCGAAAGTTTGCAGCAGAACTAGAGAAAGTGGAACAACGACAGCTGTTTGTTGTTTGCAGCACGTGCTTAGGCCTAGAAACAGGCTTACCTCATCAATATTCCAAAAAGCAATAGAGCTAGGCATCAATTCATCAATTATTCAAAATGGCCGAAGACGAAATTCTCTTTGACGATGTTTACGAACTGTGCGAGGTCATTGGCAAGTAAGTTATAGCCTATGTATAGCTGCTACATGAATGTGGCAACTCATTTTGCACACTAAATCATCTGTTTTGGCAACTTTGTCTAATGGTAATGCATGTAAGAAATGTGGCAAAGTGGCATATGGCCAGATGAGAGTATCCAAGTCTTGAGTGCCTTGAAAGTTTTTGCCAAAACACGTCGTAAACTAACAAAAATTTATAGGCAACTTTAAGCCAAATACTTTGCAACTCGTTATTTTTACACACACACACACAGACAAGTTTATGTACCTGTTCTTAAACTATTGTTTGAACCCTTTTTGCAGAGGTCCCTTCTCCATTGTTAGACGCTGCATACACAGAGAATCGGGCCAGCAATTTGCTGTCAAAATTGTGGATGTGGCCAAGTTCACAGCAAGTCCAGGACTGAGTACAGCGGGTAAGTCAAATGACACTGAGCGGGCCCGCCCAAAAACCAAGGGCACTCATTTAATATCGTATCTACTATACGTACACTGTCAGCTCGACCTTGTCGCGCACGCAGCGCAACATTAACTGAATAAATTATAATTAAGCTACTTAATTATTCAAAATTATGTTGCTCCTAATTGTGCAACAATGAAACGGGTCACCATGCGCCACCCACTTTGCCAATTAAAAAGAAATTTCTCAAGTGCATGAGATGCTTTTGGACCTGAATGTGATGCATGGCCTCACATAATTCATTGGGCACAGCGCGCAAAATCCATTAAAGGCTATGGCAGCTGCTCGGAGCCTTTGGGCTGCCATATGAATGCGCATACCCTACCGCCCCCTAGTCCAGCAATTGCCCTATGTTTTGCCTATCACTTTTGTATATCTTGTTGTACAACTAATTACGGGTCATTACAGATCTGAAACGCGAAGCCACAATATGTCACATGCTGAAGCATCCACACATTGTCGAACTACTAGAGACTTACAGCTCCGAGGGCATGCTTTATATGGTGTTTGAATTGTGAGTAGCCCTAAGTTATGCCCTGTAACTACAACTACAGCTTATCTTAACTGATTTGTTTTTTGTCATTTTAAAGCATGGAGGGCTCCGACTTGTGCTTTGAGGTTGTGCGACGCGCGGTTGCCGGTTTCGTCTACAGCGAGGCAGTTGCTTGGTAACCTACTACAACTATTTCTCCTACCACGACTGCTAATCTAACTGTAATTTATGTTATCCATTCTAGCCACTATATGCGTCAAATACTGGAGGCTTTGCGCTATTGCCATGAGAACGACATTTTGCATCGAGATGTGCGGCCGGCATGCGCCTTGTTAGCAACCGTTGATAACTCAGCGCCCGTCAAGTTGGGCGGCTTTGGTTCGGCAATACAGCTGCCGGGTGCAAGAGAAACCATAGAAACGCATGGACGTGTGGGTTGCCCGCACTATATGGCGCCAGAGGTTGTCACGCGGCGGCTGTATGGAAAAGGCTGCGATGTTTGGGGCGCTGGCGTTATGCTGCATGTTCTGCTCTCTGGTCGTTTGCCTTTTCTGGGCTCAGGTGTGCGGCTGCAGCAGAGCATAGCACGCGGGCGATTGTCGGTATGAGCAGAAAAACAATCTCTTTAAATTATGTTTAATAATTGTTCATTTACTTAAAGTTTGAGGCGCCTGAGTGGAAATCAATTTCGGCCAATGCCAAGGATCTAGTCATGAAAATGCTGGCTGCCAATCCACACCACAGACTATCTATAACCGAGGTGCTAGAGCATCCCTGGATACGTGATCGCGACAAATTGCAGCGCACGCATTTAGCGGATACTGTTGAGGAATTGAAGCGCTATAATGCGCGACGCAAGCTTAAGGGCGCTGTGCAGGCCATTGCTGGTGGCACCAACATGGATCCGCTCTTTGGCACGGAAACGGATTGTAAGTAGCATAACAAAATCACACATCCGGCATTGGCAAGTGCCACCTCCAAAATTACAAAGTTAAAAGCATTAAGGTTCCGCGAGGGCATAAACGTTTTTTGGGTGTTCGAGTTTTGTGGTATTGTTTATATTAACGGAAATTACTGTTCTTTCTGCAAGTTTAGCATCCGGAATTCTGCGTACAGAGAATTTGAGAGTTTGATTCGTAGGATATTTAAATATAAATTTAGAAGTGTTATATGGGGTATTAACTATTGGGTTTGTTGTGTTTGTCGGTAACGCTTTTTGGTATAGTTTTTGATTTCTGAAGCGATAACATTAGGAAAGTGCGTCACATGCCTGCACGCCAATCAAACATTCCATACATATTTCTGTAGCTTGCTTTGAAATTCGAAGTTCACAACGAAATGTATTTTTGAGTCTTTCGGAGTCTTTTGAGCGTGTGTGTATTAGCCGGAAACGTCAAAATAAGCTGATTTCCGCCAATGCAATTCTTTCAACTCTTTGAATTACTTGCAGTGCCCGTTGCTGGAGCGCCGGAAATGTTGCACGAATGGGCCGACGAAGAGGCGGGCATTGAGGCTGTACAGCGCATACTTGACTGCTTGGATGACATCTACTCACTGCAGGATGCGCACGTGGATGCGGATGTGTTGCGCGACATGTTGCGCGATATGCGACTGCATCAGTTTTTGCAGCTGTTCGATCGCATTGGCTCCTCGGTAATTACAGCCACTGGACGTGCACCTAGTGCTGAGGCAGTGGCACGCAGTCGGGATGTTTTAGAGTTGCTATCATCTGTGGGCGGTGGTAATAAGTATGTAAAGGATGAGCTGCTACAGCTGCTGGCGGCGCCACATATGCAGGTGAGTGCAGCTTTTCATATATGTATATACTTGTCAGAACACAGGATTCTGGTCTTATGTCAGTTTATGTTAGCTTTATTTTGTGGCAAGTTGTGTGCTTATAATATCGTATGTACATTACGTATACGGCGTATGCATTCCCTTTGCTCTAGCGCATTTAGATTGTAAGCCCAAACAAATTTGAAATGTATTTAGTGCCAACAAATAGTCCTAGGCAGCTTTCCCAAAGCAAACAGATGGGAACGGGCACTAATCCTTTGTCCAAACACACTCACTCACACACACACACACATGGACAGGAGGGATGAAGAAACGTTACTGCTAATGCAACCAAAATACAAACAATTGAATCAGAATAAACCCAAATGAAATTCGGACGTTACTGCTGCTGCTGGTAGTGCTGGTTCCAACAAGAGCTATAGCGTCGGGCAGCAGTCACCAACATCATCCGTGCCAGCGGCTTGGGGCCGAAAAGGCTTTTTGCTTTGCGCAAAAAAGTATGCTATACAACTCAAGTGCCTCTGTGCCATATACATTTGTAACAGTCCAATGGCGAACGGGCATAAAAACATTTAACGATAGCAAAAATGTTTTTTTTTCTTCGTTCTCCATCTTGTTGACTGTTTGCAGATGTATGAGTGACTGTGTGTGTGTGTGTGTGTGTGTGTGTGAGTGTGTGTGTGTGTGTGTGTGTGTGTGTGTGTAATTGTGTCTTGGTCTGAGTGCAGGCAGATATGAGCGTTATAACTCTGCGCTGCCATCCACTGTTGTTAATTGCTCCTTGAAGCAGACTACAACATTTTTTGTTTCCTTTTTTTTCTATACTCTGTACAGTAAAAAACATGCAAATGCGTATGTACTTTTTGCATAACTTCGTAACAGGCTGAAAGGGCGTGGCATGACTCAAGAAGTTCAATTTTTCTATAGTGTTAGTTCTCCGGGACCAGTGATAGAAAACTTGACGGACTCAAGCGACTCTATAAGCGCATGAAGTCTTTTTTTTTTTTTCCTGAATCACAGGCATAGCCAGCATTTCTTATAATTTGGCTGCAATTTGATTAACTAGTTTAACATAGAATTTAAAAAACCATAAAAATTATGGTTGGATTGCACTCTTCTCAAAGCATATATGATGTCCTTTAAATTGAAAATTTTTTGAAATTATTGAAAAATGTATAAAATCTTATAAAAACAATGCTAATGTTGCTCACAAGTTTATGATTATCCGTTAAAACTTACTGGAAAATAAAGTTACATTAATCCAAAATCAATACCTTTTGACTACATAGGTCGTCAATATGGTTGTCTTTACTTAAGGATATCTCGAAAAACATAAATCTGAAATGCACAAAAAGTGTCTAAATGACATATGTATATCAAGGAAAAAAGTTGAAACCGATGTATTTCAAGCAAAAAAAACCTCATCTTTTCTGTAGCAAACTCGGCGAAATTGAAATTTCACCATGAAATACCGCCAGCTAACATGTTCTGTTCTTTCTAGCAGGTCAATAAACCAGCGACGATTTGAGATAAACTAAAGAAATTGTTTTCTTTTTTTTTAATCTTGAGAAATTGCCCTGAACATAAAGATGTTTTGCCGGCTCAGGATCGTTGCAACTATAAAAAGAAGAAAAATATTTTGGAGTCTTTAATTTGAGAGTTCCAAAATTTAAAGTAGTGTCTAATTGGACGTCTTACGAACTTTATGCTAGTTACCTAGTTTGTTTGTTTCGCCAAATTATCAAATTAGAACTCAAGAATTATTAAAAATTTTAATTAAAAAAAAGCAAAATGGAGGCATAAAATGGCAATGCATAAGAAAATCACAGATAAGAAACTTTTTTTTACAGTTAGCAACTGTTTGTTTGTCTACTTATTGAGATTAAATACAACAACATATTAGTGCTTTTAAATGGCTACGCACGTGACAAAACAAAGAAAATACGAAAAATTTGTATTCCTTGTTTTGGTGGCATTATCAAAAACTAAGAGTCGAGAATATGGTTTTAACATATGAGATTCATATATAAAAAACGTAAAAGTAAAAGTCACTACATATGATGTGGAATAACGTCAGTTATTGCACATATATTTGTTGTTGAAAAATGTCTTTTTGTACTTATATAGCAGCGGAAATTTGTATTTAAAACATAATAGTACTTAACACAAGTTCATAAGCATGCCTTTCCTCATGTTTTGAGAATTTTGCAAGTATTGGTATTTTTGAGGATGTTCCCCTCAAACCACTATATATATATTATCAAATAATATATCAACAATAAGGTTGTCGTACATGCCTGAAATTAACGCAAAAAATTTCAAAATTTAAGTTTTGAATAAAAATTTTTTATATAAATAGGAAAAGGAAAAATTTGTGGTTCCCTTTTTCATCAACTATATGGAAACAAAATGGGTGAAACTTATATCATTGTGTAGGGAATTTTCATAAGAAATGCAGAATATAAGTTTTATTCATATATTTTGCCAAATTAAGGGTAGAATTAATAAAAACAAAAACATTTATGTTGAGATGTCTTTACTGTTAGCTATTGACATCTTCAATTGCATTTGTGTGACGACAGAGAAAAGTTGTCAATGTATTGACACATACAGGAGTTCACGAATATTTTCTCATTAATCACGCAAAAGCTGTTACACTTCGGCTGTGTCTGTGTAAATAGCCGAACAGTGTTCGGCCCGTGCGGTCTATGGCAGAACATGACTGTTTTATATGTATTTGTGACTCAGAAATCAGAACTGCTAAATTACTGCGGGGTTACCACTAGTACTTTTGAATAAGACTTTACTTAAATCAGTTGTTCTGTTTGCGAAGAACGAAGAAAGGGGACATTTTTGGAGCAAAGCGGATAAAATATAAAGAAGTTATATTAGTTTATGTTTTCTTATTGTTGTATAGCTCTGAAGACGGACTTCGCAGTGGGTTGGAAACATTATAAAAAACTATGAAGTTTTAACTTCTTTGTTGGAGCTTGAGCCGGAAAAACAGCTAAATAAGAAGAAGATTAGGTCGTATACTCTACATATTGGAGATGCAAAAAATAATCGGTAATTTTTAAAACTACGATTCGTGACTTACTCTTGAATTTAACAGTCTCCATTATTGAACATGATCCATCAGTTTTGTTGCAACTTAAAAAGTTTGCGTTTTGTAGACTAGTGTTATTACCGATAAGCACTACACAAATTTAAACAAGAATTAATATTGAATGAAGTTCTTTGCTTTTTCTTATGTAGCTTTGATATAGCTATAGTGCATTTCGTAGTCGCAATTATCCGACTTTAATGTTTCATTTATATTTTTGTTTATGCGTTGTACGTGGGCGGCGGACTTTAGGCTTTGGTTTATTTCCTATTTTTTTTTTTGGGTGGCATTTTCTGTCAGTTGGCCACACAGTATGTTTGTCTGCAAGTATTGGTGTCTTCGAGTGTTCGTATGTGTGTGTGTGTGTAAGTGACGCAAGCGCTGCCCAAGCTGATTTTCATAAAATCATGAAAAAATATATGACCAACTGCACAAAACATAGGCAGAAGCTATGAAAAAAATGTGTTAATCCTATATATATATATATGTATATATATATATACAGTTCGTTGAATTGGTGAAGATGTGCCAGTGGGTTTCACTAGTGTAGGCGCGCGTAGAGAGTCCGCTTATAACAATGTAAAGGCCTCGGTCGCTGCGGCAGCGCAGCTTTAAAACAATATATGTCCAGAAGCAGCAACGGCGGCAGCGGCAGCATCAGCATGCTGCGCTGCAAAGTGCTTTATACGCTTGCTACTCATGGCATGCGCTCTCCGGCTGCAAAGTGCAGTGGTGAGCGCAATCCTTGCTTTTGCTACGTTGCCAACGTTACGGAAACACTTGCTGCCGTGCCTCCCGCTGCAGTTTGGGCAAACTGGCGTGTTGATGACGTTTGGTCATAATACTGCAGTGGCAAGTGTGAGTGTATGTGTGTTGTGGTACGCGTTGCACACACTATTTGAGATTGACTTAAATAAAAACGCGCACACATTTCAGTTTAGTTTGCGGCCTAGCCGCCAGGGGACAAGGCAGTAGCTCTGTGGCAGCGGCAACGGTAGTGGCAACTACTACGGTGACAACCACAACTACAACGAACTCCTTTCGTTCGTATGCGCATTCGTTAGATTTATTTGACACTTGGCAAGTCATGTGTGAAAAAAGCGCCTAACGAGCAATACGAACACCGCGTACCGCCCCTGTACGAACAAGCCGTCTGTTACCCCAAACCCTTGCCCCACGTTATACGTTGCATTACCGCACCCAAGCGCTTGAGCTCGACTTGTTAACTTTCTCGGAACGCATAGTGTCTACTTTTTATGTGTGTGAGTGTGAAAAAAGTAGAAGTTAAACAAAGCAATGAAGCAGCGTAAGAAACCTTCGTCAGGATGAGATACTGCTACAGACAAGTATTTCTCAAGTGACCGTGCCAGAAACGGCAGCAGCAACAACAGCAACTACAGCTTCAAATCGCTGCTCGCCTGACCCAATTAAGACGCGTCGCGAAGTTGCTCGACAAGCTCCGGCTACAGCTAGAGTGCTACCCCAAAAGTGTATGTGTAAGTCAAGTGTCGCGCCGTGTCAGTGTGCCAATTACGCGTGCATTTCCGCAGCCTGCTCCAGGGAGACGCTTTACCACGTGTGCATCACAAGTGGAGCACCCCCGTCGCCAGTGAAACCACCAGCGGCCGCATGCTCAGCCTGTCGTTCACGTATTTGGCGGCAAAATTCACATGGGAGCAATTGACAGAATGGCAACGTTCACGTTGGCCATGTGGCGTTGGGGCCAAGCTGTCGCTTTGCTCATAAATTGGCAACACAAAAAAGTGCCCAACAAGCGGCTGTAAAGCCTACATATATTTGTGGTTTATGTGTGTATGTACTTACATATACATATATCAATTCACCTGCCTAATCTAAATTCAAATGTGCGCAAAAAGTTATAGAAGGAGCACGGAACAAATTATAAATACAAAAACCGAAAAGCTAAATTAGCATATATAAGTTTCATTTGAATGGAGGAGGCGGACGAGGCGGAGGAGGAGCCAGATGTTTGTTGTTGCTGTGACACAACATCAACAGCATCCTCCGTAACGCCGCAGTTAAGTATATTCCAATGGATTGGACTGGAGACAGCTGAACAGTTGCCCGCATATATAACCAGATACTACAATAATTTGCATCAGCAGGTAAATTAGTTGAATAATGCTCTCGTATGTAGTAAGTAATCATAAAGAGTGATGTGTGTCTGTGTGGGAATACTATATATGGCCATCTATAGCTCATAAGTTGTCTCTGTGCCGCACAGTGGTGCAAGAAATTTTGAAATCATGGATTTTTCTTTTGCAAGATTTATATTTTTAATCTTATGTGATGAAAAACTAAGCAAAGAAAATTGAATTATCGCATAAATCGGATAATTATAGATACCAGCTGTACTAAGCCAGTAATAGCAAGTCCTGGTACCTGATTCGCGAGAGATTTTGACTCGTTTTGAGTTGCTCCACATACATGGTGACGCTTCATAACGTTCGAGTTTGGCTCGAGACCACGATAGAGAGAAAAGATGGAATTGATTGCCCAGCAAACATGTTCATTACACAAGGATCTATTTGTATGGTACTAGGCTTGGTAGCCCTGCAATGTGTGGACTACCAGTGGTCAACACTAGATATAACATTTAAGAGAATGGTTTTATGGATATGTTTTTGATCTCGTGCGAGCTCCTTGAAAACCAGGGTGTTCTTAATGTTCTTACTGCAAAAACAGAAAGATCTCTCTGTGTACCCAATGGAGAGTTTTACTGGCTGGTTAGAGACCATATTATAACTTCTTAATATTGTAGTATATTGCAATTTAAACATATTATAATATAATTTTACGATTCTAAACAGAAGCAAGGTTTTGGTAATTGCAAATATGCTAATTTGAAGATGGCTACTAAGAGTATGTTACAGATCTCTTTTTTTCAGAAACGTATCAGGGTTGAAATTTTGTTATTTAAAAGATTACTCAAATCAAACATCTCGAAGTAGATCATCTTCCACTTCCCGTTTTTCCTCCTCTTCTTGAGACATGCGTTGAGTTCATCCGCATCTGTTGATTTCGGAATCACAGAAATTGCTTGTCGGAAGTCCCCCCCTCCAACAGTATCCTCACGTCATCCGTATAAGTAATGATGTGACGAGGTCACATTTAAAAACAATTATTAAATCTTCCTATTTTGTACAACAAAAATTTGGATTGAGCGGTGCTGTCATATATAATTTTTCCTGGGGCACAACAGATCCCTGCCGTTTCATTCTTGAATTTAAGAGCATGACAATGAATGCATTCGCCAACAGCAACTTTGAAAACGTTGTTCTGGTGTTACAGTTTCTTGGTCCACTATCTCTACGAATGGCTTATTCCGTTACTTAAGAGTATTGCTGATCCTGTCCACCTACCGAGCACAAACTGAAGAGAAACCTTCCTGCAAACCAAACGAATATATGGTTCAAATATGACGTCATTTGGATCAGTTGCTCTCGAGTTTTACTAACGCGTACCTTGCACGAAAGATTTTGAATATTAAGATGTTTTCGTCCGAATAATGAATGCATTTTCGAGGTAACTTTCACTAAAAACTGTGCCTTAAGAATGTCGTTCAAATCACAATAATGAAAAGAGAATAGCAAAATCTGAGTCATACACGATTGAGGTTTCTCAAACACTCATTACACCAAAGAATATTGTACTGGATTCTCAAAATGTTGACTTTTTACCTTCCGAAAACCTTGGAAATTTGGTGACCTAGTTTTTTTAAACCAAAAATCGGTGCTTTAGAAGTGTATTGAACTTTTCAAACACCAACACCATTGACGTAACAATGTTATGCATCAAAAATGTTACATGAAAAGTTGTGTTTCACATTGGAACAATTTTACTTACTACAAACTGCAAAAACAAGCTTTTCATTACGACCTAACATTCATTATTAACCAAAGAATATGTTCTGGATGTTACTTAAATAATTGTTAATATACTTTCCAATCACTGTTCACATTGTTCGTGAATTAAATGTTTCTTGTTCGTTCTAAAGAATTGCGTGAAGTGCAAACTTTATGAAAAGTTTCTTTGTGCAAAAGTTGATTAATAATGCACACTCGATTACAGACGATTAAACAAGTTTAGAACAATAAAATAGCTTTAAAAGAATTGTTTGGAAATTCCTCTCAACTAAAGTATAAGTAGAGGATAATGTTAAATGGATTATATAATTTTTTTGTTAAAAAAATTTAGTAGTATATTAGTTTTTATTTGAAACGTTTAACATAAGCTTTTAATCTTGCTGAAAAGCAAAGTCCAGCTGCATTGTAAAGTTTTTTTTTTGGAGGAAGTCATGCTCATTTGTGTAAAATTTTTTGCTAAGGACTCATTATTTTAAGCTGCTATTCATGAAATATAATATCGTCAAATCGTTAAAACATGTCTGCAAAGTTATTCCAGTCAAGTTTCTATCACTCTTAAACCACTGTGTGACGACACTTTGGCCTGCTTTGAAGCGCATGCCATCAGCTTTATTACAATGCTCGTTGTACCTTTGACTTGTTTTGTGATTTGCCAAACGTGGCTGCTCCTATAACTGCATATATATATATATATATATAAACGTGTATGTGTATATAGGAACTAACAAGTTAAACGTGTCAACAAGCTTAAGTGGGGTAAGGTAATGGCAGTGGACGAAACCTAGATGGCGCATTAAGGTTATACATTTTGCCACATAAATGTCTAAGCTGTGGCAAATGCATGCTGCTACTACCGCTGCTGCCATTGTGGCAACTAACTACCGTCATTCTTCTTGGTCGTTGCTGTAGTTCCTGGCAACACTTTTGTAGTTGTTGTCGTTGTTGGCAACAAAATTGGTTATGTGTCGAGTACATATAGTCAACATCTGCCTTTAGCCGCTGGACGCGTTGCCGCCACTTCAGTGAAATGACAAATTCGTGCCAAATTGCTTTGACCAAAATGGCAAGAAGATGGAGGAGCACGACGTTGACAACGACGAGTATATGGGCTCTGTTGTCAATAGCAGCGTGTTAATAGTTTATAGCTGGTTTGACTTTACCACACACACACACACACACACACACACACACACACTCACTCAGATTTACACTTCGAGACCCTGGGCTATTACATGTGTTCCGGCCTTGACCTACACTGCGTCACATTGCTTGTTGAATCCTTGAGCGCTGGCGCTTGTATTATATGCAGTGTGAAATGGATTCCAATTCACTTGAACTCACGCACACATCTGTACATTCATATATAGCATGCGATATGTTACATGTACATCTGTCAGACAACACACATTTTCAACGCCATGTCGCTCTTATTGTGCATTAATTAAACGCTTGTTATATAGCGCATTTAGCTTGACAATTTCCAATTCTGATTTGCATGACAGTTTTCTGTCTGTACTGAATTAAGCAGCTTGTTCTTGTTATGACACACCACTTACCATTAGCCAAACAATACATAATCAATATGTAGCGAACAATGCCATTCAAAATGTTACAAAAAAAAAAGTTGCAAAAAATCGAAATAAAGATGATTTGGTAAAATTGTTATTGAAATACTCTTACAGGGCAAGTTAGAGCATTACTTTTACTAAAAACGTTGTGTTAGATTTGACTCTGTGATTGTGTTTATCTAGAATTCCAATAGTTAACGATATCTGTTCGTTTCTTAAACAAATATCTATTACTTTTACGCCTACTTCACAGTCCATTTTAGACGCATGAAAGCTTTTAAAACTTGTAAATCGGTTCTATCGATTAACGCTTGGATCGCCATGAATACTTAACTAAATCAACTCGCATTCTAAAGTTTTTAAATGTTGGAATCTTGAGTTAACCATATCAAAATATTTCGGTTAAACTACCGCCATAGCAAAGAAATAAGTTCATTTCGAAATTTGGCGAAACACGGAAAACTCTTAACAAAACTTAAAATTTCTAAATCGAATTCAATTAAAAGTTACTTCACTGTAATTCACGACGATCCCGTAAATCTAGTAAATTAGTTTTATTCTGAACGAATTAATTCGAGCGCTCAGTGAAAAACTGCAAATCACATAAAGAATGTCGTATAAGTTCATGAAAAGAGCACAGGGTGGTCTAGATACAAGAACGTAATGTTCTCATATCATGCACAAAACGTTCAGTAAATGAGCACATGCTGTTCTCCATACAATGTGCTTAAATGAGCACAGGGTGTTCTATATGCAATAACATAAAGTGCTTATATCACAAATCGTTCATGAAATGAGCCCAGGTTGTTTTATATGCAAGAACAGAATGTTCTTAAATCATGTATAAAATGTTCTCAAATAATGACCAAAACGTTCTTAATAACAGAACGGCGGTCTTAATAGTTCCGTACTTAAGTTGAGAGCGACCGGTCACGGTATCAAGAAAAAACGTACATAGCAGACTATTGTCAACAAATGGGCATGATTTCGGTAGTTTTAGACCGCGTTATAATAATAATAAGATCGTCAAAATAATAAGCTGTATACCAAAATCTTTTTTGTGATTACTTGTGTTTTTTTTCCCCCTTTTATTTTCGGGCGGATGCAGATTATAATGCAAAATTTTAACAATTTCGGGCATTTTTCGTAAAAAATGTTATGCCACATCTTGTCGGTTGCTTGTTAAATTATCCCAAACAGACGAATTTCGGAATACATAAAAAACTCACAATCATAAAATTTGCCTACAAGCAAGTATTCAAAGAACGAGACAAACTCTACTGAAACAATTTGCCTCATTTTGATGAACTAGAATACATTTTAGGGTCAGAGTTATCTATTGACTGCACTTCATGACATAGTTAATGTACGCTCTTTGTTGGTATAAAAATCGGGGCGCGTTGCAAAGCAAAACTGCTGGGTCACATTCAATAAATATTTGCTGTTTGCTGTGCTTCAACAGATTCATAACTCATAAAATGGCTGCGTCGGCCATTGCTGTTGCCGTGCCATGCCTGGCCTTAGTATGGACCCATTGAGGACCCATTAGAGTAGACCTGATATAGTCTTGCGTCTTTATATATGCGTAAAGTCGGTCGCCTTCAGCCGGCTGGCTTGCTGTTTGCACAGCCCCAATAGCAAACGCTAGGCATAGCCTGTCCAGCTGCTCCTCCGACCCCAATTGGCGCCTTTTATAAAGTATTTGCCGCACACAAACAACTTACAGTACACGCACACACACACACAAAGCGCCTCGGTACTCGAGCAACAGAAGGCAACTTACCACATGTAATTAGGTTGTGGCTTCCACCTTGTTTTCTGTGCACAGCTACACAATCTATTTGGGGCTTTCATTTTGAGATGTTTTTTCTGCCATATTTTGGCAATGAATCCTTGCTTTGGAACTGCAGCAGCAACCACAACAAGCCAGGGCAAATAGAAGCAGCCCGCATGCAGCTGGCAAATATGCGCAATATGCGGCTGTGCCATATAATTGTGTGTGTGCGTGTGGACTTTAAGTCACCTACTTTAGACTGCCTTAGCTGTGCTCCTTGGCATGATTTAGCCAGAGGAAGTGTTGTGCTATCATTTGTCCAGCGACAGGAGCTGCAGCAGCAGAAGCAGCAGCAGCAGCAAGGGCGGGAACAGCAGTGCAACTGCCCCAAAAACAAGATGATGAGCAGTAGCACATGCAGACGTTGCTTATGATCATGATGATGATGAATACTACATTGCTGATGATTGGGTTAACGACTACGTAGCGCAGTCAGAAGGCAGCAGGCAGTGCTATAAATTACTTGGGCTTCAAGCGCTGCTGCTAAACAAACAGCAGACACACAGAAGCTGAGAAGCTGGCAGCAGCAGCGAAGTCAACGTCAGCGTCAACGTCAACGTTGGCAGCGGATGCCAATAGTGAGAAATGCTGTTAAAGAGGCGCAAACAATAACAGCAAGAACAAAAACAACAACAGCTAAGACAAGAGCGAGTCAATAGCATGGCCAGGACAAGCTGGCTTTAATGCGCCTGCGCCTGGCAGCATCCAGCGCGTCGCTGCCTGCAGATTCAGCACAAAGTCAAAGGCAAAGCTAGGAGGCAGTGGAGCCACCCACAGACAATAGCAGGGCATGCACATACACGTTAAAGCGCAAATAGAGTTGTCTCGCTTGCACTTAAGCAGCACTCGCAATCTGCACCGGAAATTGATTGCTCCGTTGACTTCGTTTGGGGCTGCTGCCGCTGCTGCTGCTGCTGCCACAAGGTGAAAGGCAAATTTGCGATGCTGCTGCTGCTGCTGCTGCATTCAGCCAAAGAGAGTTTAAGTCGTTTTGTGCCTCTTGTGAGCAGCGCGTAGCCTGCCATAGTTTAGTCTATAATTGTGCACCTTGCGAGCTGGAACTGTGGCAGTATCACGCGAGCCCTTGCCTGAAAAGGAGGGTACACACAGAGCACACCGTAAAAACAGCAGACAACACTTTACTCACTCGACTGACTGCTGCTGCTGCTACTATAACACTATACTACACAGCAGCTCACTCAATCACTCACATACACACACACACGCAAACACATACAGCTACTACCATATATATATATGCATATATATAAATATATACATAGCAACACAGTGAAGTGAGTGGCATTGTAGCTGCTGCCTGCCATACGGCGCAGCAAATACGAGTATATAAAAAAAAATCAAATAGAAAAGTTGGTGCAAAGTGAAACTTCCAACGATGTATAAAAAGCCAGCAAAAGAAATGTCAAGAAAAACTGTAAAACTTTCTAATTTATAAAACGAGATGTACAGCAACTGTTAGCTAAACAAAAAAAAAAAACAAAACAAGTGCCAAACTTTTTGACTCAGCCAAATTACAAAGTTGCTACTGGCCTTAATGTAGTTGGCCAAAAAAAGGCAGCGCGTAAAAGTATGCTATAAAAATTGGTTTCTAGCTGCGCGTCTAACTATGCTATGAAAAACGTTGCAGAAATGAGTACAAACTTGTTTGCAGTCAAAATCTATTCAATCAAATTGATTTTTAGACGCGGAAAAATGTTTTCTAACACGCTTACGCACACACACACACACACTCACATACATACAAAGCACGTCTTCGGCAGGCGACTTTTCACGCCATTGAATTTGCTACTCGCTGGCTGATTTTACTTATATTTTTTTTGCATATTGTGCGAACGCACAACGAGAGGAGGCATGAATTTCTGAGTACTGTGTACTGTATGCGACGCTTTGTCGTTGGGTTGCACGTTCAGTCAGCCAGTCAGTTGGTAGGTCGGTCTGTCGGTCGGTCGGTCTGTCAGGCATAATTTTTGTGTATGTGGGAGTTGTTCCGAGTGGCACTCGTGTGTGTGCTTTTTTGTTGTTTTGTTTCGCTTTGGTTCGGTTCGGATTGGTTCGTTTCGTTTCGCTGCGTGCGAAGCAACAACCGCAGCGCATCAGTCTACACTGGCAGCAGCATCAAGTCCAACCACATTTCAAAATCGATTTACCAAATTATTATCAATGATTTCAAAAACGGCTAACAAATGCGCACAAAATTGAATTAAATTAAACCAATTTTGCGCGAGCTGCCTTCATTTTATTGCTCCGTGTGCATGTTTGTGTGTGTGTGTGTGTGTGTGTGTGTGGCGTGTAAATATAATCAAAATCTAAACTTATTGCATTACATGCTGGATCTGCTTTAAACCTACATAGTGACTGACACACATCAAGTGCATAAAATTATTATATAAAAAAAAGAAACAGCAAAGTTTGAAACTCAGACTTTTCGTGCTGTGTAATTTCATTATTGATTTTGGCTTCTCAACTGACTCTTAAAGACAAACAAAAACATCAACAACAAAAACAACGACGCGCTGCAGCGCAGACAACAACAAGAACAACAACACTATAACGTTGCAGTAAGTATTAGCGTTACACCTGAATTCAATCCCCCCGCTCTATGGCCTATCCTACCCCTTGCCTTGCCCTCAAACATTACAACTTCACTACACTCCAAAGCAGCGCAGCAACGCTGACGCTGACAGCGACTGCGACAGCGACAGCACAGCCTCCACCATAGCCAGCAGCAGGTTCCTATGCCATTTCCGTCTCCGTTTGCCTTATCAAAAATGTGTGTGTGTGTGTGTGTGTATATACACAAGTATTGCGTTTTGAACGCACGCATACCAGTACACCAATACATGCACACACACAGATACACACACAGATACGCAGACTCACACCCACACTGAAATACGAAAAATATTTGGATTCATTTGGTTTGTACCGCACTCCGCCAACTGCAACAACTGCTCCTGCACACATACACAGACACACACGCATACACTCACATGCCTTACTCACACCCACACAAACAGCTTCACTCGCACTCATACGCAGCCGACGCACACCCACACACACACACGCACACACACACGCACACAGACTCACCTCATTTTGGTACGCTACGCGGCGCAGCTTGCGTCTTGATGCTGCTTGGTGGGTTCTGCTTCTCAGCATATCTTTCCTTTCTTCTGTGCTTTTTATTATTTTACTTCTTTTGTTGGTTGATTTTGGTTGCGCTTGTGGTTCGGTTCGGTTCGGTTCGGAACGGTGTTCCTCTTTCTGTTTGTTGCTGCTGCGGCGGCTGTCTTTTGTTGGTTTTTGAATCTTTTATGAATTGAATTTTGTTATTTTTTCGCGTATGTTCTGCAACAAACTTTTTGCCAGCTCTTCATATTATTTTTGTGTTTTTGTTGCTTGCCAAGAGTTTATGGTTTCCTTAGGCGGTGTTGCCAGGGCTGCAGCGCGTACGTGTGTGTTTGTAGCCCTATTGAATACCACGCTGGGCACGTTTCTCATACAACTGTGGCCACATTAGCATTCTAAAGTGCTGAAAGCAACGGAAGCTAAAGAAACAAACAACATTTGTTGCCTTGCCTTTTGCCGTACTCGGAAATTTTCTGTATCTTTATTTGATATTTAAGCATTCACAATTTCTTTTTAATTTAATTCGTTGGCAGCCACCCTACTTTTTTCTTCTTCTTCTATTTATTTTATATGACTTGCTAGATTGGCCTTGTCTTCTTGGCTATTTGGCCTACAAGAAAACTATTTAGCATAAATAGTCTTATATTGCGGTTTTCTTACTCCCAGGGGGTCATATAGTCAAGTTTCGAGTGCATTTAGGTTTAAAACTGGCCTCCCTTTTATTATTAGCGCATAATTTCATGTTTAGAATTGTAGACTGTTTCCGTTTTTTTTTTTTTGCTTTGCTCCCAAATGGCTTCTGTTTCCAAGCAGTTTTACATGGCACTTTTGGAAAAACGTTTGCTTTTACCCCTGGGTATTTTTATCTCATTTTTTATGTTTCAATGTTTTGTTGCTGCTGTTGTTGTTGTTGCTGTTAGAAGTTGTGTAAGCTCATAAAATGAAATTTTTAGTTATCTAAGCAGCTTTAATTAAATCGCATTCATTTGCCAGAGTTTGAGGGAACATGAAAGCGTTGGTTATGGAAATGAGTCTCGTGCTGCGCTGCTTTGATGTGCTACATAGTAACACACCCCTCCATGTACCAAAAGTTCCTCAACTCCTCAACACAAACTCCTCCTCTCTAGATTTTCATTTAATTTTGGGCTTTTCAACAATTTTCCGTTGCAGAACTCGCATGCCTAAAAATCTTTTTAAAAAAAAATACCAAAATTAAACCAAATTCATTGATTACTAGTGAAAATGTAATGTAAAAAGTTTAAATTTAACCTGCAGCAACTAAATAAATATAAATTTACTTAACATAAATTGTGATTGTTAATAATTAAAAAAAAAAAAAAATAAATAAATAAATAACAAACAAACTGCACGCCTAAGTAAATTGTATGTAAAGTAAACTTTTCGGATTGTTCTACGCACAAAAATCATAATAAACAACGGCTAAAGGAGTAACTGAAAAAACGCAAAACACGTAAATCAATTAAAAGGAAACAATAATTTTAAAATGCAACGCCCAGCAAACGAGAGCAGAGCTATATACAATTTATTATAATACTACAAAATACAATAAAATATATATATTTATATATATATATGAATGTACAGTGATAGCAACAGAATTTACATAGAGTCTACTCCAGATGACAACAACAAAAACTCAACGTATTTAGCAAAAAATTAAATAAAATAAAAAGCAGCTCAAAGCAAAGCAGCAACATAAAATACAAGTTTCAATTGTTGTAATCTTAAGGCCCTAATAGTTGTTATTATTACTCGTTGTTGTTGTTAGCTTAAGCATTAAAAAACAAAAAACAAAAAACAAATTCCACATATAAAAAATAACCAAACGAAATCTGGCAACGCTGTGATTAAGCATACAAATACGCTTAGACAGAGACAAACAGAGTGCACAACAGACGCAGCTCACTCTTAACAATAAAGCAAACAGAGAGCGATGCCAGCGCCAGCGCAGCGCCAAAGCCAAGCTGGGCAGCTGCACTGCCTTTGCTAAGCATAGGCTTACGGATCTCAAGGATCGACATATCAAAACGTAAAGCCAGCTTCGGCACCAGCCACTACTTAGTTGCAGGCAGGCAACTTACAACATTTACTCAAGGCAATCTTCGCCACCGCCACCGCACCGATTGCAATGCTCTGGTAGCCAAGACAGTTTTACCGTGGATCACTACTGCGTAGGCAGCGGAGGCGGTGACACACACGCAGCAGCAGGAGGCGGTGGTGGTGGTGGTGGTGGTGGTGGTGGTGTTGGTGTTATTGGCAGTGCTGCAACTGGGGCAGCAGGCGGCGTTTCGGGCTGTGCTCAATGGTCAACGGCGGGAACTCTGTGCGGTGGCGTAACCCCCTCCGGCGGCGGCCTAACCATGTGCCAACATCATGGGCTCACATCACAATCGTTGATGTCCGGTGGCTCGCACATTTCACTGGTGGGCGGAGGCGGCAGCAGTGGCAGCAGCGGCATGAGCGGCAGCGGTGCCGGCAGCAGCGGTGCGGGCATTGTGCATGGACCATCTGGTGACACAATGCTCGTCGGCGGTGGACATTGTCGCAGCATGAGCGGGCTCAGTTCGATAAGTATTGGTGCCTCGCCAGCGCCGCCACCGTGTCCACCGCCGCCGGCGCTCTATAATCCGTGCAGTTCGGGCATGTCGCTGCAGCAGGCGGCGGCCACATCGCGCTGGGGACCACGCACATCGTGTCCGGTGCACAGCCCGTTTCGTGTACGCGTACCCAACGGTTCTATATGCTCGGGACATCAGGTAAGGCACATCGGATGCATGTTTTAGAGCCTTGCAGGAGCGAAGTCTAAGAGTATAACAATTCGAGTCACTCTTATGATACCAAATGTTTATATGAAAATATGATGACAAATGAAAAATGATTATATACGAGTAGGATTTCGAAAGACCTAAAGTCTGAAGTCCGAAAGCTCAACAATACCACTCGCTTTGAAATACAAAACGATGACAAACTTTAACATTTCAGCATTCAAGCTCATTAAGATGTTGGTTTACTCTAAACAACTCACATTTCATTAGTAATAATCTGAATCTAATAAATATCGATATTAACTACAAAGATTCAAGTAAGTCTGGAGTAAAATGCGTCAACTCTATTGAATGATTCATTGTGGTAAATGACTGTAGTTAACAGAAAATCAATTGCTTTCCATTTTCTTGTCATTTTTCTCTGGCTTATTTATATTATTTGTAACCGAAGGCTTACTCTTTTGGTATTTCAACTAAAATAATTTTGTTCTTAGAAATTGTTAGCTTTGGTATCGATAAGATACATACGGCTAACACAAGCTTGTTAAGCTGTTAGATGGCTCTATTAATCTCATTTGAACAAATTACACAATCATTTGGCTAAAATGAGTCGAATCATTTGTGGCGCAGTTGCAAACTCCAAATTCCGAGTCATTGCGTTTCGTAAATGGCTCGGCTTTAAGTGTACTCTTGCAGGGCTCTAATCGGCAACACTCTTTGTGTGATTGTGTATATACTTAGTACGTGTGTGTATGTGTGTGCGTATATATGATTACTTAAATTTGACAACTAAACTAATTGCAATTTGCATTAAAATGCTGCCATTACTGTAAACTGTGGCAGTTGTGGCAGTTAGCAGTAAGCAGCTTGCCACAAAATGTTTGCGCTTTTGAGTTTCATTTGGATTTCAATTACTTTACGTAGCATATAGAGTAGTATATATTTACTTATATATGTCCTGCATCCTGTGTGTACTTGTATATATATAATTTTTTGTTGCTCACTTTACGACCACTTAACTTAAATATCTACTCTTTGCTTCTCTTTCTCTTTCCCATTTACCGATATGTTCTTCTGTTGCTGTTGATGTTGCTGCTGCTGCTGCTTACCAAAAATGGCAACTGACAACCGGTTGGAATTGAGCAGGTAAGCGAACGTAACGTATAACGTAACGTAAACGTTTACGTTACGGAAATCAAGTGCCCACACATTTGGCAGCCAGAGAAATGTGTCAACGACATGTAAGATTATTTCATTTGGGTTAACCAGCCACCCTCACACACACGCACACACACGCACACACACACACATACATATACACGGACGCACACACATAGTTTTGCAAATTATAAAGAGCTGGATTCACATGATTGCCCAAGCAGTGCCGCACATTTGGGTTCAGCTTGCCGGTTACTGTCCCATGTGTATAGTATACTGCTATCTGCATGGGCGCCTTGATTCTGCATAGAGCATGGGTTCGGGCTTAGGATTGGTTACGGGCATGGGTACGGGTATGGGCTGGGTCTCAATCAGCGACAGGCAAACGTTTTGCTTGACTGCCCCTGAAAGTAGGCAGCACAAAGCGCAAAACTGAAAACCAAACTACACACATCTATAGGCATAGGCTATATAAATAAGTATATCTAGCATACAATATAAAACCGAAACTAACCCAATGCCTTATGGTTAGACGCTGTCAAAGATCTGTGACAATTGCCGTTTAGCCGGCATTCTATTTTGCTCTCTCTAGTGCTGACTCTGTTGCCGCCGATGGCGGCAAATTGAATGTCACTAATGCAATTAGTTTTCCACAAATACATAATTCTTCCACTCGATTATGGGGCATTATGCCGTGCTGTTCGGCGGTTCCTTCCAACATTTCATCGCATTATGAAAAAATTTGTAACGCACACAAAAGCGAAAGTACAGCAAGTATATAAAAAGAAAAATACTTGCAAAGGCAAACAAAATAACAAAGTGACAGGGGCGAAAAGGGACATTAAAGCTGCCGGATGGGGCTTTGGATGGGAGGCAGGCGGCTTGCCACATCAAATGCAAAGTAGGCAGCTCAATGTTAGGAGCAGCAGCAGCAGCAGCCAAGCGCAGCTAAGCATTACGCCTTTCAATTTTTGCGCTTGGTAAAAGAATAAAAAAAACACATAAAAAAGAAGACTGAAAAGAGTAATGGGCCAAGACAGGCAACAAGGTGGTTTGGGGGGTCCTGACTGGCATTCGGTGGCTCTAAGCGTTGCAAATTTACATAAATATTACACAATGAGGATGACAAGGCAAATGTTTTGGTTTCGCTTTGCGGGCATCCAGTTTCTTTTCGGGTCTCTGGGGCTAATTTCTGCGCTACAGACACAAACACTGGGGCCGATCAGTTCAGCGAACTAACGAGCAAAAGGTGTGGCCGCTTCCACATCAAATTGTTAACCTTTATCACAAAATGTGACAACAATCAATGTTAGCTGCACATAATCGTATGCCACGACGTTATACACAAAATAAATACTCGAAATGCCACAAAAAAGATATTTATATAAATGTACTATGTATATAAAAGGAAATGGATATTTTTTACGTTATGCCTATTATCATTTGTTACGTTTATGCGAGGACTTTACGCCTTAAATGTATACCCGAAATGCCAAAAAGAAGTATGTATATTGTTTTTTATGAAGGTCGTGTGCTGGAAACTGTGAAAAGGTATCAGCTACTATTTTCTAGAGTAACATATAATTAATGTCTTTTTGGATATTAAGTTCGCTTTTCGCTTAGCTCGCTAACGGACGTGCTCGTATCACTTACCGAAACGCCGAAAAAATTCATTTATTTTGCAAATTCGAAGGGTTGGCGGTTCATCTTCCGTTGCTCTTCTGTTTTCGATGGTCTTAATGTCTTTTTTTAATTTGTGCTTGAGATGCAGATCGATTTTGGTTGCCATTAATAGTTCAAATTTTCGTTTTTTAACTCTTGCGTTATTGATACAATTTTGTGTGTCCTACCCTTTAAAGAAGAGAGACACTGGTAAAAGTCGCTGCTGTAGTATTTACTTGCCAGCAGCGATAAGCTGTTAGAATGTTGAGCAGAAATAACATGTGCTTGTATACCACGGATCGGCAGCGGCAGCAGAGAAGTTACCAATGGCAGTCTCGTTGCCTCACTTTGTTCAACCATTTGATACCATTTCCAAATCACTTCCAAGTCATTCATTTATATATCGATCCAAGTGTCGAAATGTCAGAAAGTACCACGCTACTTGTTACTTGGAATCTTGCCGAATTGCGTTCGAGCGAATGAATGCGGTGTACATTTTCTAATGAATTAAAGTGAATGTATGTCTGGTATGAGTATCGTAATGACAACATTCGTTCTCACTTATTCTCTCTTGCACACGCATTCTTATTCATTAATTTCATTTTAAGTGTCGCTGGTACGACATAATCATTTATTTAAACCAATAGCGCACCAAAATGCGTATAAGATTCTCTGGTATTACCTCTCATATACACGCCCAAACTTGTCTGTTATATTGTAAGCGACTTCAACGAAAGGCAAAAAGTCCATTTGTGCATTTCCCAGATTAAGAACATTTAACACTTCGTTTGTAAAGCAATATTGGCAGATTATGAATATCTTTTGCTCTTTTAGTCAAAACTTCTAAAGAACATTTTCAAGAGATATTCTTAGCCGAAGCAGCTGTTTTAAAAATCTTTTAATGTGGAAATTAAGGGTTCCACTAAAGATCTTTGCCACTTTAAAGTTATGTTTTTCTGCTTAACATTGACATATATTTGAATAATCAAAAGGAGTCGCTTAATACAAGAAATAGTTTGAAAAACAAAATCGTCGCATAAACTGACAAACAGTTTAATCGAAAGTTTTCAAGAAAGGAAAGGCAAAAAGCATGGAAAATAAAAGACACGTGACAGACCGTCAACTAAGTGACCTTGTTGGGTTTGACAAAGGATGGTTCGCTTATAAGGTCTGGCTGACCCCTTCATTGCTGGGCTGTTGACTGAATGATGGACTAACCGATGGACAGGCAAGCTGTAGCTGAAGCCTTGAAAAGCCTTGACACTCTTCATTTGTGAATGCGTTAATTGCGCAAGCAAGGAGGCAAAAGACACAAGACATAAGCGCTTGTTTGTTTGTATGGGATTGTATGTGTGTGTGTGTGTGTGTGTGTGTGTGTGTCTCTATGTGTATATGTGACGCATATGCCGCCATTGCTGGTGGTGATGATGAACAAGCACAATGGCATGAACAAGCAGTTACAGGCAACAATGCCGATTACAACGGCAAGTGTGTACATTATTTTGCAATTTAGCAGGCTCACACACACACACACACACACACACACACACACACACACACACACACACACACACACACACACACACACACACACATTGACACTAATGCACGCTAAAACAAACACATAACTCACACTCACACGTACACGCGTAGAAGGCGCCGCTTTTCAAGGCAAAGCAAACAACCAGCAGCAACAAAAACAACAACTGGGAGGCTGCAGTCACACTGTGACACACACACACACACACACGCACACACACACACATACGCATTAAACATGTATGTAAAGGGAGAAAAAAGTCAAGAAATAATTAGTTTACTTGTTACGAAAGTGAGTTATCGTCCTTTGTGCCAGCAACACGCCAAGTTAGGACTCAGACCCTAGCCGAGTTTTGAGAGCAGGCGCCGCTCTTGTTTGCCTAGTTGAAATTGAATAAACAAATTTTATATTCATCACACTCTCTCACACACACACACACACTCACACACACACACACACACACACAAACACACACACACAAACACACACACACAAACACACACACACAAACACACACACACACACACGTTTACATATGCTCACGCCAAAAGTGTGCGATATAATAATGTAAATTCGTATTTTTTGTTATCGTTGTTATCGTTGTTGTTGCTGTTATTATTGTTCGCGAGCTACTTTGGTGCGTACTTACACACAAACAGCAAAGTACAAAGAATAACTCGACAAATAGGCTAAGAAAAACATGGCCCATTCAGGAAGAAAGCCGAAAAAAGTGTTGCCTAACAGCTAGGCGCAGCATGAAAACGACGATATTAGGCTAAGTACGCACAAAAGTCGGCTTTATTTGTAGTGGTGCGTGCGGGTGAGTGTGTATGTGTGTGTGTGTGTGCTATACAGTTTGTGGCAACATGTGTTCCACCTACTGAGTAGAAGAGGAAGCGGGAGCATTAACGTAGAGCGGCAGGAAGCGGTTGTCGCACCGCAGATAGATGCCGCCGATAAGTGCATTATGCACACACAGATTCAGTTATGTACATACATAGACGCATGTATGGCGCCAACGGAAGTGTGCGTATGGTTTGTTTGCCAGTAATAATAACATCCATAACAACAGCAGAAACAGTAATTTTTGCCTATACCTCCGGACTGTGTTTGCCATTGCAAACAAGTATAAAGTTTAACAGTTTTGGTTTTCACATAAGAAAAAATGTGAAATTTGGTTTTCATTCACAACATTTTAGAGTTTTTACTATACGAGTAAATGCTTTAAATTGTTATTAACAGATATATAATATTCTTAACATTTTATTGCTGAATTTAAAATCTCTCGTTTCTCACATCTATAACTTTTGAAGCGTGTCGATAGTATAGGATACAACAACTTTTATCTGTTGTTATACAAATTAAATCAAATTTCTTTCTCATTCAGGAACTTTTTGGGAATATGAACCCTGTAACACTACGAGTAGTCTCGAATTTTAAGCAATCTATTATATAGAGGCTAAGGAAATAAATGTGCACTCGATTTCACTAACTATATGGCAACAAAGATGAGTGAACGGATTACGAATCGCATCATGTCGATATCTCAACCCGTACCTCCGTTCGCGGTTTACACCAACCCCATAAAGCTATGCAATTGAAACCTGGATAGAGGTAGAGCTAGATAAAATGAATGATTAGAAGACGATATTTGTGCATTTGTGATTACATTGTTCCTAATCTTTGTAATGAATTATTTGACGGCTTTATCTATGCGCAGTGGAGCGCTCAGGTTCGGCTGGTTTATTATAACAATATTATTTATTTTTACTATTATTGTCCAATTTTATCAGAAGCACAAAATCGATCAGCTGTTATAAAGCACCAAATACAGCTTTCACAGCAAAACATCATTTCTTCTGACATACTAGACAGATAGGCTACATTTCTTACTACCTCAAAGTTTCTTATCAAATTCACACTAGTCAGCAAGGTTTGGTTGAGATTGATTTTCTACTAAATTCATAAGGGGCAGCGGTATTTCAATATTGCGGGAAACGTGTAACATTTAAAAGGATAGTCGGGTACAAAAAAGCAAAAAATTTTATAATTAAACCTCATTCATTTCGCGGTTTGTCACTTCCATCAACCATCGAAATCCGCAACAAACTGTAGCGGTTAAAAGCAAACGTGCTAAAATTTTAGTCTACTCGCCCACAACCCACATCAAAATTAAACGCCTTTTTTACTTTTTTGGGTAATCCCACACAAAAGTTGTTACTTTTAGGGACCACACCTTTCAACGTCACACCAAATATTTAATGTGTTCAGAGTCGTGGAAATCATGTCGCTCTCATCACGTCAGGTTTTTGACGTAACCTCAAAACCCATTACAAAATCTGTACAAAAAACCAACCTTTTTTTGCCTTGACCTTGTATTCGTCGAAATATTATGCGTTTTAAAAGCAGCAGTTGTAATTTGATTTGAATTTGAAATTACCTTCAAGGCCTTGCTTCTTAATACATAAGTAAAGCCATATTTTAAAATTAAATTTCGCAAAGATACAGTCAAAAGCTTAGACGTTCTAAAAATTCTCGGAAAAACTATAACTGCAGCAATCAACTGCTTTAAGTCAAGACGCACTATTAATAGCAGCTCCTTTTCTTGGAGCCAAGGTAAAAACAATGCATTCATCGGAATATCATAAGATAAACAGTCAACAACAAAGTTCGGGGAAATTCGATAAAAGCAAAGGCTAAAGATATTTATAGCTCAGCTTTACAAGGTTAAATGAATAAAGTTTAAATTCTTGCGAAGTTCTTGAGAAGGTGAAATGAATAAAGTTACAATTCTTGCGAAGTTCATAACATCTATTGATGTAGATGCTCATTGGTTCCCAAACTACGACTATTTTCTTTGAATATTTAAAATTTCTTAAAAACGATTTTATGTTTTAACTAAACAATGTAAATATTCAAGGCAAAAAAATTTATGTTTTGTTGTGTTTGTAACTATGCTAAAAAAAAGATTTGTTTATAAAAGGCGCCATGATTTTGAAATTAAAGTAGAGAACTCTTTCAGGCTCCTCGCTTACATCGTGCGAGCCGATTCCTATCGGTGATATCAAAGGTAGTCTTTTTGCTTGATACCAGGTCCTTCCAACGAATATACGAATATATACTTTCCCCTTTGTCGCCATCTTTCAACAGCCGCATTAATAACCTTTCTCCCCGGAGCTTTTTCATACATATGCACAATATGACCCAGCCAGCGGAGTTATACGCATATATCGCCATAGAGCTCGTAGAGTTCGTCGTTCTAACGGGTCAAAGTTCTTACTGATTACTTTCTGCTCAAGCATTTCAAGGGTATTTGCATCAGACTACCCATGCTGGGCGTAACGGAAAACTGACCATGATATAGAGTGGTAGCTTCGTCTGGAGAGTGTGGTATCTACTACTCATTTCACTACTGAAAAATAAGTAGTGAGGGTCGTCAGCTTTCGGAGTATACTTTCTCGTCATATTTTACCATCACCAGCTTCTGCTGGTGGCGATTAGGGCAGCTAACCAGGACGCAGCATGAGAAAGTTGTGCGTTAACTTGGTTAATAGCGGACAGAACTATGAGAGATAAAGCAGCAGGTGAAGTGTGTCGCATCATGTCAATTCTCATCTTCTTTCACCGTGAAACAATTTCCCAGTTTACACCCCGACAATAAAAGCTATCCAATTGAAACTTGTCACAGTTATATAAACTATAAACCAAGTAAAGTTGAATTATTCGCAAGGTGCTTATGTTACTCTTAAAGTGCATAACTTTTATACCCTGTACACATAGTGTACAAGGTTATTATGGATTTGTGCAATGTATGTAACATGTATGTAGAAGGAAGCGTGGCACACCATAAGTTCCATGGGCAAAAAGTCATTAACTCGGGTAGCGATTGAGCCATGTCCGTCTGTCCGTGTGAGGAGATAGATCTCCGAGGCCATAAGAGCTAGAGACATAAAATTTTACCAAAAGATGCGCGTTATCCAATGTAAGATGAAGTTTGTCGAATCAAGTTGATATCTTTCCCCCTTCCCTCGTGACAGATTTGCGCGGTTTAAAGCCGCTCCATTGAGCCTATCAGCTCGAAACTCCTCAGAGATGTTCGTCGTGTTAATGTGCATATATGTTCCATGATCAGATAAATACATCAAAAGTTATAGTCAAAAATAAGCTCATTTCACCCTCCCTCGCATATAAACTGCTCCAATGTTCCACTACATGTAGATATGGATACATGTGAGCTACAGTTACAAAATATAGTTTTGAGACTCGTGTGACCCTAATCGTTAAAACTGCTTCCACCTTTTTTCAATGGAACCCCCCCTTCCCACGCAATCGATGTACTTAATTACTGTCACACCCCCCCAATATATTGATTTGAAAATTGCCACATTTATGAATGTATTTTTGATCTATGTTACAAAATTCAACGACATTGGCCCAAGAATACTGAAGTTATGGGTATAAAAGTAATTTTTGTCAATTGGAACTTCCCAATAGGAAAATGTTTACAGGCATATCGATCTTATGAAAGGAGATATAAAAGTGGATACTTTCGCTCCCATTTTACCGCATTTAGTGTTTCTAAAGAAAAAGTACTGTCTGCATCAAATTTTTTTGTTCTGCATTTATTCGAAATTGGTTAAAATATAGTACTAAACCATGACAGGTACCGAACATATGCAAAGAAGATTTGTATGTTTTGATTCGTCCAGTGATAACTTTATTTACTTTTGACAAAAGGCTTTATGATTTTTGCAGCAGATTTGCTATTTATATATACAATACATATACTCTTACATGCGATATATAAAGATAAATCTTCGTTTGAAGTATGTCTCTGTGTTGCCGTAAGAGCTGCAAAAATTGAATGATGTGCCTTGACAACAACTGCCAACAACGAGAGAATAATGACAACAACAACTACAACAAACAAACGCAACAAGACCAACAATAGCAACAACATCAAGGGCCTTCATATCGACGCCGCTTGGCATTGTTTAGCTGTCAAAGGCTCAGGCATAGCCATTCCCTGGCTACCGCAGCGACGAGACTAAGAGCAGAGCCTACAGCCTCCTACCTGGGCGCTGTCTGTCGATCAATATTAAATGATGTATGATGTAGCCGCAGCGGGAGCCCACTGTCAACTCTTGCTCATAATAATAACAATAATAATACACCAACAACAACAACAGCAACTGCAAAGTTTCGAGTATTTTGGAAACAGGAGGTGTTTGACGTCAGTCAGCCAGAGACGCGCAACTCGCTCGAAACACGCTCAATTACAGGGACATAGTCGTACGGTAAATGTTGTTTATGGAGTCCAATGTTAACTGTAAGACTGTGTCTCTGTGGTGCGAGCTAAACAACAACATAGCGTATACGCCTTGTATGCCCAAACGGAAGCGGAAGTACCATGCATAGCCAGACAATAAGTTTGTTCAAGTGATAAGTTTTGATAGTGCACAAAGCCAAAAGGCAACAAAGTGTGATAGTGTGCTAGTGTGTGTATCTTGACAACATTTTTTTTTTTCGTTCTGTCGGCATTGTAACTCGAAGCTCTTTATTGCGGTTTGCTCTCAGGTGAATCGGTTAAGCCGTCAACAGCGACATATATGTCGTCGTGTGTCTTATCAGCACACATAAGCGCAAAACCTGGAAAAATGAGCTAGATATGACAGCTTGACAGCTGCTTTAACAACAATAAACCAACACAAATCGGTAGCAAAAACAACAATGCAACGAAAACCGGGCTTAATCAAGCACAATAATATGCCTTATTAGTTATAAGGCTTATTCTAAGACATATGCCCCAGACATTGTCCAATATTGAATACGTGCCAATAAGTGTGGCATTAAACTGTTCGCTCTCTCTCACTCTATCCAAAAACTTACGTCTGACCGCGTTTCTAAGCTCTGCCACACGCTGCACAGTCGCTGATAACGCAAAAGTGTCAAAACTATGCCAAAAGGGGTAGACAACCAGCCTCGACATTGTCAGTCCGCCAGATTAACTGTTATGAAGCGTAGGCAGGGAGTTGGAGAGAGAAAATCAAGGAGCCTGCTGCTCGCTGTACTAATTAAAATTCAGCATTAATCCCGATGATTCCAGCTGCCAACACCCAGCGCCCAATCCTTGTATCTAGCTGCAGGCAACTGAAATACAACTGAATCAACTCAACTCGGAATGGACTTGGTTGGATTCCACCAAAGTCAAGTCCTATGCTACGTGCTACAGTACATATATATATATATATATACGTATGTATACATACGTACATTCGTTTTGTACGTAATTGAAGTGTGGCGTGGAATATTAAAACGGCAATGGCGCAAAAATGAAATGAAAGAGTAAGAAAAAAGTCAGAGGAAAAGCTAACTGTGGCACGAGAGTGCTTAAATACCCTACGGCAACAAAATGTATATGTTATTTTGGCAAAGATTTGCGTATATTACTAAGACAAACTTGGAGCTAATTTTTGTTTAGTTTATGTTACTACCAAAACAAAAAAAAAAGGGAAAAAGATAACACAATGTGGAAAAGAAAACCTTTTCTGGAAGTTGCTAAGGTTTAGCTGAATATGATTGATGAAGCACTTTTTGTTTCAAGTTTTTAAACGCAATCTATATATAAATACGCTAAGCGAAAATTCAATGTGGTACCGATTACTTCGCAATAACGCAAGGTTTCCTAGTTAATCCTATACCATTCAATAGATAAAATGATTGCGGTTTGCAGAATATACGTTTCATCTGGATACGTTGCGTTTTAGACAGGTTAAAATTGATTTGAATTAAAAAAAGGACTGTATACGTTAGGAAAAACAACAAAATATATTGTACAAACAAGCGTTGTTATTGCGTGGTTTATTCTCTCCTCTTTGTAATAAGCTGCCATGATAGGCTGAATTGTCGACGACAAGGCGAATACTAGTATAACATAAAAGGATAAGTTTATTTCAAGTCCATTTTTGTGCCATTACTGTAGTAAACACTGTCATATCGTTTTCACCTTGGCAAGGTTATAATACCTTAGCGGGCAATGCATTTTAGGACATTTTTTCTATAATCAAAATCTATCATATTTGTGATAGTCACACTAAAGCTGTTCCAACACTCTCTTATTGATTCTTCTGCCACATGGACATATTGCTGTTGAGTAAAGATTCCTTTGAAAGCGATTTCTGTCTTAATCCGAACGCATTTGTATAGAAGGCTTATTTAAACGTAAGGTGAATGACGGCGAGCAAGAATTATAATCGATAAAAGCCAATACTAATGCTGACCGCATTTGAAGAAAATGACCTACAATATTTTTTTTTTTTTTCTCTTTAAACATTGTATTTAACAAACGATATTTGTAGCCTTACTTAAATAATTTAAAGAAACGTCTCGTTAAATATCACAATATCGCAATACGGCACATGGTTGGAGCTATATATAAAAGTTTTTGTAAAGCCCAGCATTGCGAGTCTTTAGTTGTGTTTAAAGCATATTTTAACTATAGTTTTACTTTGCTTTTACGTTACACTGACGTTTTTTGAAACTTTTGCTTTGAATACCAAATTTCCCTCTCTGTTCCCTATAAATTTATACAATATTTTAAAGTCTGCCTTACGCAGTGACTGCGCATAAAGGGGGCTTCTGATAACACTATGCAACGATATTGCGATTTTTGCACAAATTGAAATCTCGAAATCTCGAATTTTTTAAAAGACTCATTATTCCAAAGCGATGCTAGAAAATCCAAAACGGCTTCCAGATTCGAATTCACCGACCCTAAATTTACCAGAAAAATTGCGATTTATCGTAGGCCTTTCATTGAGTTCAAATTTGTTTCATAGTGTAATCGTATTTACTATCCAAAAATTTTCTTCGTCCATTTTTTTTTTGTTTGTTTATATTTGGACCAGTTACGCTGCGTCACGCGTCAAAATGTCTTACGAGAATGGGTCCAGTGCACATTGGGCCCAATCGTACATTTTTTGGCATGCTTTGGGAAGCAGCATGTGAAACCCCAAATCCAATGAAAGAAATACATCAGCCGTAACCCGACAATGTTATGGCCATTTAAGAAGAAAAATAAATATAAATAATCGATAAATATTTTCGCTTTAAATATTTTCGCAACCATGAAATTTGAATTTCATGAATCATGAATTGATAAAGCTTCAAAGTCAGATGTTCATTTAGGTGAAGGCTGTGAAAAAGTTGGTAGGAACTTTTTGCTCGCTTTGTATGCTTTCAATTAACGAACCTTTGGACAAAAACTTTGTCCTGTATAATGGATATTGAAGGCCATTGTAAATAGAATATGGTAAACGAAAAATATTTTGTTATTATTTTTTACATGTTATTTGCACTGATTTGTTTTGTCAAAAAGTAAAGAGATAACTTAACTAAGGTGCTCATCTTCTGTGGAGCAAAAACTAACTACCTGCCAGTTTCTGCCAAATGTTATCTATGTTTAAATAAATTGCAAAGTGTACATTTATTTTTGTTACTAATGCTTTTTGTGGGTTTTTGCGGGTATCGCGGTATTTTTAACTTGTGGGTAGGTTTGAGTTTTGTCATGCAACGCAAAAGAAAACCATTTGCATACATAATTGAGTATGCCACGAGTACAAGTAGTATAGCTTCATCGGCTGTTCCGGTAGGTTGTCTTAGCGAAAATTCTTCAAAAGCTCGCAAAAAACTGTATAAGCATGATAGGATATCACACACTCCTCAGGTGCACTCTTTGTCGACTATTTAAATTAAAGAATAGTAAATTAAAAAAATTATATTTGTCAAAAGCGTCATTTTACTTTTATTAATACCATATATTGCTCCTAATGCTAATAATGGATTCCTATTTTGGATATTAACAATTATTTTATTGCGTCCACTAATATTATATGAAACTTTTATTTTCTTTTAATTATTGTGAATTCTATTAAATATATTAACATTTCGTAGGAGAAATTAAAAATTAATTGACTTGAAATTTAAGATTCGTATAGGCAATACATAGGGGCGGTAAGTGTAGGGGTAGCCGGAATCATCCAAAATTTTGCGGAAATTTTATGCGGTCTGTAATTATCATATAAATCAAATTTCTGCTCTAATAATAATATCTGTAATATCGTTATTGAACATTATGCCAACAAATTGGCCATTGGTCCCAATGTGCTGTCTCGGCATTTTTGTACACATTGTATAATTAATCATGCCTTTCTCAATTTCTATTCCGATAAAGATTGTCGATTTAACAATGCAGTTACCCCCAAGCAGTTTCCAAACCCTATTTCGACAAATTCCGAAATCGGAATCAATATCGGAAATGCGAACTTAATATTAGGTATAGTATTACATTTACTTTGATTAAACGTCAGGCACGAGCGACTTTTGACGTCGGTGGCTAAAAACTTATTAGTCTAATCGAAAAGAGGTCTTTGAAAGGATTGTAGTGGCATTCATTTGATTTAAATAGAGTTAAGACTTTTGTTGATACTTCATTTGACAATAAAGATATAGCGGTTTAACTGGAACCTCCTCAAAAATTCTGATATTCGCGAAATTATCGAAACCAGAGGTTGGTTGAGCGGAAAAAACTGAGTACGGAGCGATATTGAGTGAAGCTTGTTTAAACATGATCAACCATCAGAGTTCTTGAATATAAGGTCGTGTTAAGTAGTGTAATGTTTTGCCGTATGTATACATTTAACAAAAATTTCCTTGAATTCATTTGTTGCACACATTTTGCGGAGAAGATTCTTGTCATCTGTGCCTTGCATGTTGTATGTCATAGTTAATGTACTACTACTCCCTCCAAGGGCATCATAAAAATTATACAGTATATCTGACCGAAAAGTTGCAGCTCTACAAACCGCAAAATGTTGCAAGTTGCTCTTGTTGTAGTTGTTATTTGTCATCCTTGTTGTTGTACTTGTAACCAACATTGTGTAATTATTAAAACCAACAAATAACGTTCGTGTGGTCAAAGTGGGTTGAATGTTGGGCCTTGTGCCCAGCTTAGCGCAAATCTACAAAAACAACAAGTGCATGAGCTGAAAAAAAGTTGACAGGCTTTTGCTAAATGGCTGGTTAGCTGGTTGGCTAACAGACTTGGCTTAATGTCGGACTGGCCTAGCTCGGCGCTCGTTTGTTGACTGCTGGCAGCATTTTAGTTGGAGCTGATGCCGCCTCAGCAGTTCATGCAAAATACAAACAAACCACAAAACGATGAGTAGCAGCAGCAACGTAGCTGCCCCAGCAATTGTTTAGGGCCGCTGGAGCTAGCAAACATCTGCAAGCTACAGCAATAAGAGAGATAGAGAGGAGAGGGATTGGGGAGCTATGGCTCTTGGGGAAGTAAGTTTAACAAGAACTTAAGTATTAATCATGGAAATCAGAGTCAGCTGCGGGCACAGCTCTCACACACGCATACACTATAAGGTGGGGCTGGGCGGGGGCTTAGGTGACGCCATTTGGTGGTCACGCACGTGAGTCATCTTGAACCGCAAAGTTTGCGAATGACGGTCTGCTGGCTATCAATGTCACAGGCGGCGCAGGGATTGGTTTTGTGGCATGTAAATGGGCAATGTCAACTGAGTTGTAGCCTGAAGTTGCCTGCGGCAACGGGAATGGCTCAGTCAGCAGCGGCGTCAGCATAGCGCTCGCCCAAGTCAGCTGGCTAATGAGGCATTAAACTTAACTGCTCAACTTTTCGCCTGTCAAGCGCTTATTAAATTTACCGTTTTATTGGCCAAAACTTTGGTGTTAACTATGCAGCGTCTGGCCAGCTGGCAAGACATCCGTTGGTTGGGTTGTTTTTGGATGAAAGACCTGCAACGTAAAGGGCTTGCTTAAAATGAAATCAGATTACGTTGTTTACCGCTTACTTCCCTTGGCGATGCAAGGCTAAGTAAACAAACCAAAGGCAACGTGCCAAGGTCCATTTAGCTGATCAGAGCCAGGGCCAAAACGCGCCCTTGCCACGCCCCTGTGTCTGTGCCATATTTGTACATAGTTGCAAAGTTTCTCATCAGCAAATTTTATTTGAAGTAATTTTGTTCTGGAAATTGTATTACACATTTATAATATTAAATTTGCTGCCATGGTGTTGGGGTGTGAGGGCGTGATGTAGTGCAAATGCTGTTAAGTAAGGGTGTTGGAAGGGTTTGCTAACTTAAACTTATGGCCAGGGAAACTACTTAATAAAATGCAAAGTCAGTTTATATGTATATAAGAAGTTATCTTTCATTGGAATCGCATGTATTTTACATGAAGCAAACTCTCAAGCACTAAACCACAATAGGCATAGCCATAACTCAGCCGGAGCTCTTGCTGCCGCTCTTCCAAGGCAATTCACATTAAACGCTACCGAAATGTAACTTTCAGTAACAGTTCACAAACAATTCAGGGAATTGTAAGCACAAATTGTGAAGACATTTGTCGAGTAAATTTCTCGATTAGCCAAAAGTTCTGTGTGCTTCCTGCACTCACGCTCTCTATACCTCTCCCTTCCTGCTGCTCAAACAAATCGCAGTACGTTAAGAACATAATGAAATATTTATGGGCACAGCATTGCGGATACTTACGGGATGCCATTCCGTTCATTTTACGTTTAACAGGCCGTAGACGTAGTAGTTGGCGCTCTTCTTGCGCTCAGCGCGGATTCATGGCTGAGGCAGCGCCGAAAAGAGCGCTATAGAAAAAAAATATAGCCAAGTTGGCAGCAACTATGTTATACAGAAACTATGTTGTCAGAAATATATATATATATATATATAAAGTGTTCGTATTAGTAAGTGTGCACGATATCATTGCGGTTGGTTTGTTGAGCTTCGTCAACTAATACTGTGCCGGAAATGAAACGTGCGTCTTCGTGTTAGTCTCTGGGAGAGTATATGTGTGTGCACTGTACGTGCTTTATAGCCGGTTCGTTGCGTATGTGTTTGTGGCATTGAGTAATCATCAACGTTGAAAATTGCGTTTTTTATGAAGTCAAATATGCTGACGTGGCATCATCAACAAAGCCGGCAAGGGCAACAGTAAAAGCCAACAATAACAACAACCAGAACCTTAACGGCAGCAGCGACGCTTGGCGCTAGCTGTACTTAGCATAATACAGTAAACTCCCGACAGCAAACACCATTTGGTTCTAAAATAGGTTTATGTGGTGGAATATTAGAGTAAGCAAATTTAAGGCGGAACATTTTTGTTTTTTTAAAGCTTTTTTTTAGCTCCTGATGGTCTATGCTTTTAAAATATTTTTTTTTTGAAAAGTTTCATTTTGTCGATATAAGATACATTTGATTGCTACGTTTTCTCTACTGCCGCTTTCGATAGACCACCAGAGTGAAGTTGTCAATGGGTTGAGAACATTCGCATGCATGTGTTCAACTGTCTTTTGTCAGAACTCAGGAGGCTGCAATAGTATTTGTGAGTCCTATTTACTTAACTGGCCATAACAACCCGTTACCGGTTTACGGTCTGATGTGAAGCTCTATTGCAAGCGTCTCTGTTTTGCGCGCGCCTTCACCCATGCTTCAGAGCTATAACACATTCTGAATCAAAATTTTGAAGAGGCCGCAGAAGAGCTCGGAGAAGAAGCTCTTTCCTACCTTTACGGAGTAAATGTGAGTCAGCAGAGAAAAATTGTCAATGTGTTGTATGCACGTACACGAAAATGTTACTAATGGCAACTTCTCTGCTCACTTTGCCGACTGTTGCTTTAGAACCAAAGTCAAAGACTTTACTCTAAAAAGAGCCAAAATCTGCTTGATATACTACATTTTGCTTATTGAAAAATACCCAATGCCATATTTCCCAATGTTCACTAAGCCTATTTCATCTTCAAAGTGTTTCCCAAACAAAATCTTTAAGGAACACAGGAAATCTTCTATTGACGTGTCATAAAATATTTGTTAAAGATGCCTGATATTCTCTTCGACTCATTACAGTACTTTAAGACCGCAACCACCACATTTCTGTAATTTGTCTTGAAGATTCCGATTTGATAGAACAGTTTCTGTGACTCTAACCAGCCATTGCAGTGGCACAAATTCGTATTTTGGGAAGTTGATTTTAATGAATTTTATGCTCGTCTCTAGTGCAGTCTTTACAATATGCCGATAAGTAAAGTGCAATGCAAGTGGGAATGCCAAGGTTCTTTAACTTTTGTGAGAGTTGGAGAGAGAATGTATTTGCATAAGCGTCAAGGACAAAAAAAAAATGCGTGGAGACAAACTTCCTAATCTGGGTTCGTCAGAGCGATCCTAAATATAACAGAAAAAAACCAAAGCTTTAAAAATTTCGAAAAGCACTCTACATTTCTACTACTTTCTACTTGACGAAAACAAAAATCTTGTAGATCTTTTCTGCTCAGTGTTCACTGTACTACTTATAATATACGTGGCTACGTGCGTATGTGTTTAGGAAATGCGTATGACACGCCATGGGTAAGCAATAAAATCCTTTTTTATGACAACGAAGCGCTCATTTTATGCAGCTTCCTGCTCTTAGTAACTCTCCGAAACATCGACTAATGCCACACCTACTCTTAAGCTTGGCGGTGGTTCGGCGCTTGTCTTGCGGTTAATGGTTGTCGGTTATAGGCGGCCATCGCAGAGCGCAGAGAACCGCACGGCACAAATTAATTTCACAACATATTCAAAGTGTTATTAAACATAATTTATTAAAACTGAAATTGTATAAGCCAACAACAACAAAAGGCGACTGACTGAAGTTGTGTGCCGGCACTTGAGGGGTCGTAATAAATTGAGTTTTTTTTTTTTTTTTGGTTCAGTTCGTTTATTCATTGTGGTCTCAACTGGGTTGGGCTGCTCCGGGTTGTGTGTAGGACCGGGGTCATGTGCGTGCGTTATGTGGGCACAGCTGACACTCTCCCAACAACAACGTTGTCGTCTACTTTGCCGTTTTAACGACTTTGTCGGAAATGGGCGGCATGACTGGATGTTGTTGTTTTTTGCCTTTTGCAGCGCAACAAATGTCGCAAGTTAATGTTGTAAACAAGTTGTGCGCCCGTGTGGGCGTGTGTCAATGTGTCTCAATGTCTTCGTGCTTCCCTGGGCGTTTGTGTGTGTGGGCGGTTATGATATATATGGCTGGCGTTGCAAATCGGAAATTTAATTTCCACACAAACTGACTTTGGTCTGGCTTTTAGCCCTATAATAACTCGAAACTTAATTGCTGGCCATAACTCAAATGAATCGTTAGCAAAGCCTTCTAATATTGACCTTGTTCTTGTCCTTTTATCTTAGGCGCTGCTGCATACACATGACGTGGTAGCGCGCGATGTCTATGGGGAGGAGGCGCTACGTGTTACCCCGCCACCCATGGTGCCCTATCTTAATGGTGATGAGCTGGACAATGTGGAAAGCGGCGAGCTGCAGCATGTGACACGCGTGCGCCTTGTTCAATTCCAAAAGAACACAGACGAGCCCATGGTAACCCAGCAACTGTGAAGACTTTGTGACTTAAATCTGACTTGAGAGGTTTCTTTATTTATAGGGCATCACACTGAAAATGACCGAGGACGGGCGCTGTATAGTGGCAAGGATTATGCATGGTGGCATGATACATCGACAGGCTACGCTGCATGTGGGCGATGAGATACGCGAGATCAATGGACAGCCGGTGCAACATCAGTCGGTCGGACAATTGCAACGAATGCTGGTAAGTACAAATTTTAGCAAGCCTCTGTATCTTACGAGTCAAAGTATAAGCAATTTTCTTCCAATATTTTTCTTGACTGGTGATAACAACCCGTTAGCGGGTTACAGCCTAGAGCACTTCTCCAGACAGCTCATACGTCGGTATGGCTCAAATCCTACGCACAACCCTGTTAAAGAGCAGCTAACCAGGGGCACCACGTGGAGGTTGTGCGTCAACTTGGTAAAGGTAGAGTCAGGGATCAGGGAGCTTCCTACCAAAATCCAGGCCTACCCTCTCTCTTCCACTATACGAAATATAAAAGAGTTCCTTTAGTCCTTAGTCCTGTGTTCTTTGCAGTGATAGGAATGTTTAATGTATGTAATAATACATATGAACAAATGAAGGCCAATCTGTTTATGAATACATCCATATAAGGACAGACGTGTGATGACGTGTCAGAAACTCCGTGATTGTGTTGATGGTCAAATTTTTCTGGAATGTAAAAAGACGTCAAAAATCCGAATAGCTTACCACGTGGAAAGTGTCAACACCACTTGACTAGGGTTCACTTCGAAGAAGAACTGCATACAGGGACATGGTTTCAGCTAAGACTCCCAACCACGTCTGGCTAGGTTACAATACTCTCAAAATATTTGATTCAGGATCCACTTTATACGTTGATACTCTTATAGTAGATACACGTAAAAATATCTCAACTATACTTAAGCTAACTGGAAGCTACACTTGTTTTAAGAACTTAAGTTATATGTGACATAAAATCTTGACTTTATAAATATATTTTTTTTTGTTTCAGCGCGAGGCACGTGGTTCTGTTACCTTTAAAATAGTTCCTTCGTACCGTAGCGCACCGCCGCCCTGCGAGGTAAGTTTTAGCAGTAAGAGTACAGTTACCAGTATATGTTTACGTCACACAAAAACACATACATAAACACACACAGACCATCGTTTCATGCGCTAGTTTGTGTGCCTAACTATGAACCAAAAGCATATTACCATTATTTGTCCTCGAAACGTCATTAACATAGTATAACTTCCATTCCCCATTGCTCCTACACGCATACACATGCAGCTTTTCAGGATAAGACCCGCTCCAGTGCTTGTAAGTACCACTCTCGCTCTATGTACTGTACCTTTTAGCCGCTCATGCCATGTATACACGTATTTGCGCTCTCTCAGACAGACAGACAGAATGACACAAGTCTCAAAATAAGTAGACATACAACTCTCATTAACGTCAAACAGGCGAAATTTGCTTAATTAAAACTGTAGTCGGCCCATCAGTAACAGTAACAGTAACAATTACAGTTGCAGCAACAACAATAGCAGTAAGTCTAACAACTACAACAACGATTACAATTTCAAGTTTGCTGCTTTTGTTGTTGTAGTTGTTACTACCATGACTGTTGTTGTCACTGTCCATTCGCTGCCTTTGATGCTGTCATTTTGCGTCCTCTAAATGAGTTTCCAAATGCTTTTCCCGAAATAAATCGCTATCTAGCATTTTGTCAGACTCAGCAATAGACGGTCGAATCAGCGAGTCAGTCAGTCAGTCAGTCAGTCAGTCAGTCATTCAGTGAGTCACTTGAGCGCCAGCATTTGGCATTCCATCCATGCGAATTCACATTAGAGCCCGCTTCTACAGAACGCAACGTCAGCGTTTTCACAGCAATTGAAATGTTTTCCGTTTTTTCTTTCCTTTTTTTTTTGTGTGGTTTCCTGTGCAGATTTTCGTACGGGCGCAATTCGATTATAATCCGCTGGATGATGAGCTTATACCTTGCGCACAAGCGGGCATTGCATTCCAAGTAGGCGATATACTGCAGGTAAGTTGTCCTTTAAGGAACAACTGAGTCATTAGGTTCAGCTAATGGTTTTGCGTTCTAGATTATAAGCAAAGACGATCATCACTGGTGGCAAGCGAGGCATGATACGGTTGGTGGTTCGGCAGGACTGATACCATCACCCGAGCTACAGGAATGGCGTATTGCCTGTCAGACCGTTGATAAGACCAAACAGGAGCAGGGTAAGTTTGTGTATTGAAACAAGCGCACAACATGCTTACTCTATATAAACCATAACTACATATAATATAATATATATGCTATATGTACTGAAAGTATTTATGTGTAATTGGATGCTACAAAATATAATCGTATGTGCTATATAATTGATAATTGTAACATATTGGAAAGTGTATGATGAATTCGTAGTTAAACGAGCGATGCCAGTGAGCGCACGCTCTACCTCTCTGTCTCTATCTAACTCTCTAATTGTGGCAATGCTCAACTAACACACATACTCGTCTACATATATACATACACCTACACACACCACACACACTATACACACCCGTACATGAACGCCGACAAATCCCACAAAGGAAGTTGCATGCCCAAAGTAGTAACAAAAATTTTGTTCAAACCAAAGTCTACCAAAATGAAGCCAAATTTTGTTTTTGTTTACTGTACAAATTTTGTGCCACCTTAAGGACACTTACACACACACACACACACAAACACACACTTGTTTCCATAACTATATATGTATAATTTAATCAATATCGTCAAATCAATCACATTATACCAAAATATAATGCAGGAGAGCCGGGTGCTGGATGTTCCGCTCACGCAGATGGGTGTGATGGATCCACAGGTAGCTAAAATGCATAACGCATACAGCCATAACATAATAAGAACAACCGAACTTTAACGTTTCATCTTGAGTTTTGTTATGTAAATTATGAAAAAAAAAAAAATAACTACTTCAGTGTTTACTCGAATTTCTTTCGATAGCATTTTTAACTAACTATAACGAAACCACCCACCAACCACACCAAGTAGCAAAGTTCATTTAGTTGGCACACATCCACCTAGCCAAACACCAAGTCACGCTACGTCCAACAACACCAAAAATAAGGCTGCCTCTAACCCTATATATATTTTAGCAAAACAGTATATACTCTTCTCTAACTATCAAAGTATTGTATATAACAGACGATTTCGTATATATATAAATCAACCCGGCTGTAAACTTTCCTTAAATGCTTCACATCAACATTGTAGAAACGCTTGTGCCCCAAAACTACATATACGCCCAAGTTGCTGCTTATGTCAATCACAGCATCACGTTATATATACATAAAGATATAGCCATATCACAACTATGACATATAAACTCAGCTTATATATTACAATTATTCATCATCATATTCATGACCTTGAGCATGTCTATCGCTGCAAGGTTTGAGATAACATTCTCAAATTTCTAAAAAAATAAAAAAAAAGTGATCTGCTAACTAATGTCTTGTATAGCTCTCTAACAGTACTCTATATTGTATGATATCAGCCTGCTCTATAATGCATGTTTTGTGTATGCTCTGTGCAGCATGTTTAAACTTAAACATTTCCCTGAATCAAAAAACTTTATTTAAGCTATACAACTTTCATATAACCCACAGTTAACTGTTCGATATTTGGGCGCAAGAAGAAGCAAAGTCGGGACAAATATTTGGCCAAACATAATGCTATATTCGATACGCTCGATGTGGTCACATACGAAGAGGTTGTTAAAGTGCCAGGTAACTACTCTTGAAAGCTCTATATATAATGTATTTTTGTGAGTTTTGTTTCCATCATTTCACTACTTTCTAGTTGGGGATCCGAATTTCCAGCGCAAAACTTTGGTGCTGCTGGGTGCTCATGGCGTTGGCAGGCGTCATATTAAAAATACTTTAATTTCAAAGTATCCCGATAAATATGCCTATCCCATACCACGTAAGTTCCTAAATCAAAGCAATCCAAATTGTTCGCTAACTTCATATATGTGTATGTAAATTTCGTTATCCTCTCAGATATTGTTTGATTAACTTAACATTGCAGATCTTTTAAGTACCGGCATAGAACCAGTTTGTTTAGGCGATTTCCATTCACTCATCGATTCTGGCATCGTTTTGGCTTGAGATTTAGATAAACTTTAAAAGCTGATTGTATTCGTTTTCAGGGAGAACAAGAATGGATTTGACAGGTGCAGTTGAGGTCTTCTCTTCATCACGGCAACTTTGTAGATTGGCTTCATGGATGCCTTAAAGCCCTTATATCATGATAATTTTGAACCTGTAGTGCGTTTGTTATAAGACTGGATTCGACAGGAGCAATTGAGGTGGTACACTCTCTTCTTCTCCTCTTCATCACGGCAACTTCTATAGACGTTGTAGGTTGACTTCATGGATGCCTTAAAGCCCGTATATCGTGACTTTTCAGGGTTATTCGCTCAGACTTTATCAAAACAACCATTAACTTCAGGTCAGCCATTTCAAAACACAGAATAAATTGGATGAAAAAATCAGGGACAGTATAGATCTACTAAAGATTTTTGGAGTTCAGCATTCCTAACATCTAAACTGTAATGTTCAGGTATTGTTAATAAGTAATTGAGTTCGCTTAGTACTCTTAATATATGTATATACATGCCTTTATCTTTAAGTTTGCTTAGTACTCTTAATATATATACATGCCTTTATCTCAAATCTGAAGGCTTTAAATTTGTGTTTCTCTGAACAATATAGTCTGGATAACGAAATTTATGGTAATAAAATAAAGCAGTAACCAATTAATTTCTTTAATCTAATAGATACAACGAGACCTGCTAAGCCCGAGGAGGAGAACGGTCGCAGCTATTACTTTGTGTCGCATGATGAAATGATGGCCGACATTGCTGCCAACGAGTATTTAGAATATGGTAAGTAGATCCATTTTAGCATTTTATTTGAAAGAAATGTTCTTTGTCACATCAAAGACACATATTACTAAAGTTTCAACGATATAACTTTAAATAGTCAAAGTAATTAGTCTCTCTATCGAAAAAGCATAGAATTTTGGCAGCAGAGATGACTTACCCCCAGAAATAGCATAACTTACCCAAAAGGGCACATTGTCCTTTCCCTTTAAGCGCTTTGAAAAGGCACACTTAAAATTACCATTGTAGTGTTCTATTTAAAAAATCGTTTCAAGATCGAATGACAAGTGTCAAAAGTATTTTTCGAATATTTGAATATAAAGTTCTAAAACACATATGTGGCAAGTTTTAAATTGTTATGTTTTTAAACCTTGGATATGTACGTAAGGGTCGACAAGATCGGATCATTCTGAAATTCTATCCAGATTGACTTGGATATTATCTCTATTCAAATACTCTTCTCTATAAAGCTATAATGGATCTTGACTAAGTATGACTTTCTTTCATTAGGCACTCATGAGGACGCCATGTATGGCACCAAACTGGACACCATACGTCGCATACACACCGAAGGCAAGATGGCCATTTTGGATGTGGAACCACAGGCGTTAAAAATACTGCGTACTGCAGAATTTACACCCTATGTGGTTTTCATAGCGGCACCCTCGCTGCAAAATATTGCAGATGTAAGTAGATTCTGGTCATCAATCTATAGCTTAATTTAATTGGTTTGCCTTATTGCAGTACGATGGCAGCTTGGAGCGACTGGCCAAGGAATCGGATATGTTGCGTCAGCTTTATGGGCACTTCTTTGACTTGACTATTGTGAACAACGATATAAGCGAGACAATTGCCACGCTGGAAACGGCTATTGAGCGTGTGCATACTACACCACAATGGGTGCCCGTCTCATGGTTATACTGACAAGACAGTGAGCTGGAATGCCCCGATTGCTTAGAGGGCTGCGACTGTGAGTGGGAGGCATACACACAGGCGTCCAATGTGGCGCTCTACTAGGAAAGACATACACCAAGCCAGCTGCAATGGCAATTCTACCATTAAAGTATTACCACGTAAAGATCCAAGGCACAAATAACCACACCCGCAGACACACTCACACACAAGGACACCAAACAGCAGCAAACAAAATGTAGCACGATGGGTATTACTAAGAAGACAGCGCAAAGACATATTAATTTCAAGTATATTTTTGTCAAATTTTTGTTTTGTTTTTTAGCTTAAGTTAAAAGAAAGTATGCAAACTGTATTGCCATTCCAAACATTGTATTCATTTGTATTCTATGTGTTATTTAGTATTTTGTTAGTATTTTTTGATTCATGCCAGACAGCATTAAACGCTTATGTAAATCTTGCACTTGTTAGCGGCTAAGTTAACTGAAAACACTCAAAAAAAAAAAAAAAATAAAACAGCAATTAATTAATTTATGTAAAATTTATTGATTTGCAAGAAAGTCTTTCGAAAAGCAGCAAACGAGTTAGTAAATTATAGCAAAACTTACGTAATTAATTATAATAAATATACAAAAACAAACGGAGACATTACAACAGCAACAAAAACATAACAGCAAAACGTATGATGTGAGCAATTTCAAGTGTTTCAAGCGAAAAACAGAAAATTTACATATTAAAAATAAATTAAAACTAAAAGAAGCACGTTTTTAAATGCAATAAAAAATGTACGAAAAAAGAAGAAAATATCAAAGACAGCAGACATAAAAACCGTACAAGAGCAGCGTCTTTGTATAGAAAAAGAAACATTGTTAAAGTTTAATTAAATTAAATGAAATAAAAATGAAATTAAAAACTAAATGCAATCAAACATAATGAATTATTTCTGAAAATTAAAAAAAATAAATTAAAAATTAAATAAATAAACATAGAGTGAGCACAAAAAAAAGACACACATAAAATGTAATGACAAGCAAACTACAAAAATTAAATAAAATAAAAAAAGCAAACAATATGGAAAACTATTTAGCAAGTGCATAAGGCACACAGCGTAGCACACACACACACACACACACTTTAATACACTCACACACATAACACACACACTTATGTACTTACAGTTAAATAAGTACATAACAAGAAAATATTACTTATATATATTTTTGAACAACTCAAACTCAGGTTGGATTCATTGAAAATCAGTCAAGTTCAATAAGAGCAATATAAAGCGAGCGCTTCCTTAAACCCACTGCTAGCACCACAGAGAGCAAGATTTTTAGAGACACAAAGAGAGAGATAGAGGTTCTAGCGTAGTCAAGAATTTCAGTAGGTAGGAACCCAGTTGAACCAAGCAAACCACCCAGCGTCGCCGCTTCAAATTTTTAAAACTACTTATTAGAAATAACAAAAAATAAGAAGAAAAGAAACGCATTAACGTAAAAACCCTTACACAGTTAATTTAAACAGCAACTGAAGCTTCAAAGCAACCCTGTGTTGGATGGGTAGCCGCCAGGCCAGGACTACTTTCGATGTCAATTTGTGAGCTGTACCAAAAAGTTGAGTTCTATTTGAAAGCAAGGAATTAGTTACTGCAAAAGTTTGCTGCATTAAATGTTAACGCTTCAAAACACACACACACACACTAAAGCACCTCGAAACCCTTTAAAGTGTTAACAATTAAAAGCTCTCGAGAACTTTCAGTTGGCATAGCTCATTTTTGGTCAGCAAACTGGCAACGTGGAACACTTACTTTAGGCCAATATAAATGCGCCAAGACAACAACAAAAACAAAGTACACTTTAGACAAACACTTAAAATTTAGACTAAAGACAATTAAATGTATAATCTAAAAGAATAAAACACAAAATACGAATATAAGTTGCAGCTAGAGAAATTCCAATTAAGCAGCCCCATTGTGCCACTCCACAGCACACATAGTTTGGTCCAGAGCTTATTTTCAAACTCAGTCCAACTTCGCAATGGTTTTTATAGTTACTCTTAACTCCAAAATTTAAGCACTGTTTACACTGTTGAGTTGCAAGTTGCGAATTGGTACACTAAACTAACTGCACTTGTTTGGCTTGTCTTGCTGTCATCTTTGCCAAAAAAAACAACAGTGTAAACAGCATTTATAACAACAACCGCAACAATTCTATGGTTTCAAAATGGTTGAACATTAGACGTATTGAGAAAAATGTTAACTCCTAAAACACAGCAGGCAGGCGACAGACAACACAACGAGACGCTCTCAGTGAGCAGGGGCAAACCGAAGCAGAAGAGTCAGAAGAATCATAGATATTCCAAAAAAAAAAAAAGAAGAAGAAGCAACTAAACAACCTACCCAAGAACTACCTACCCACAAAAAGAAACCGCAGCCAAGTGGCCAAATTAACTAAGTATTAATATTAAATTTTAAATTAAAAACTCTAAACATAATGAAAATGTATGTATTGTATGTATATTTTGCAGCCCCAAAACCCATACCTATATATGTATGGCTGGGTGTGCCTCAACACCAATGCTCAAATCAAAAGATAATGTTAGTAGAATCCCCGGCTATAAATGCGTAATGTTTTTATTTTTATTGTTTTTAGTTTTTTTTTTTTCGTGTCGGTCAGCAGAAGAGACAACAAATCGTAGCTGTATACTAAGAATTATTTCACCTAAAATTAAGTAAAATTTATTGTTGATATTACATTAAAAAAAAAAAAGAAAAAAAATTATATAATGGTAAAACGAAACCAAAAATCATGCAACTGAATTAGAATTTTTCTCTAATTTCGTATGTTGATGAATGAAAATGATGAAGCAGCTGTAGCTGATGATAATGAAGCTGTATGATGATGATGCTTATGATCTCCAAGTCAATATAAATTGGCACGATTTGAGCTATTTGAGTGAATTGTTATTAAAATATAAATCTAATAAGGGCAAAGGCCAAAACGCAAAACAGTCGAAAGTTAGTATATGTATATCATTCAAATGGAATGATACAAAAAAAAAATTGCATTATGTATATTAGTTTAAAGAGAATAAAACAATAAAACAATAAAACAAACAAAATGAAATGAAATTAAATAAAAAACGAAAGGGAATGCAAATTAAATACAACCAATAAACACTCAATACCGAATTTTAAACAAGTTTTGAATCTTGCCTGGATAAAAACAAGCAGCAAACGCAAAGACAAACCAAAACCAACAAAAACAAAAAATAAAGACACACTTGAAGTATAAAAAATAAATAATAAAAAATAAAAAAATACAAACAAAAACTCTATATATACCATAGTAGCTGTAAGAACTGCAGCGCGGCAAAGCAGAATAAATATACTATATGAGTCGAGATTTCAACCAGTTTTTGCCTTGATTTCAATTTGCCAAAAAATGAAGTGTGTGTGTGTATGGTACGAGCTGCTTTAAAGTTCTTAGAACTCTCTGTCCATGGCAAAGTTGAAATTCGTCGAATTAATGACGCCAAAGTTGCCGTAACCCTGACTCTGGCCGGCATATTAACACGGCTATATACCCTATACGCATCGGACGAATACATCTAATTGAAACACTATACAAGCTAAGTAATTTCTTTGTCAAGTTGTTGACCCAAATTTCGTGCACTTTTTTCAAGGTAATGTCGCGAATTTGATACTTTCAATTTTTTATTTTTTGGGAGTGTGTGAGAGACCCTGTCAGTTTGTCAATTCTATTGAAGTCTTGCGCAAGTTTAAGTTAAACTGCAATAATTACAATTTAGTTCACTTGTCGCATACACATACGAATACACAAATACACTCGTATCTTTGGTTGCTTTTTTATATGCCAATGCGCAAACGCAAAACGTGCCGGGAAATATTAATAAGCGGAAAAGCGCTGCTTGACAGTGGAGCGACGAAGTGGAGCAGCGCATGCATAAATTTCATAGACACTGGACACATATCGACAGCTACATACACATGTGCGCAGTCATAGTCATGGACATGGACATGTATGTATGTCACGCGATTCCCGTTGCTTGTCAAATGCCAAAGCAAAAACTCGAGAGTCTTCCAGCCATGAGAACTCTTGTACAGTGAACACCCGGCATTTGGCCTCTTTTTGATTAACAATTGTTGGAAAATTCAACTGTTGAGCTTTAAGAGTGTCCAGAGGTTCGTACTAAGCAAGCAGTTACCGGCGGCTATTGAAAGAGAATCCGCCAGGTTGGTACTGGTTGTAAATGCGAGCAAGACAAAGTATACTATATGTAGAGCGTAGAGACACGCTGCGGTTGGACTGTCAGATTGATGTTGAAAACTATGCTTTCGATGTTGTCATGAACTTCGTCCACCTTGGCACCACCGTCACAATTAACAGCGATGCCAGCATGGAGATCAAGCGAGAGATGTTACTTTGGTATCAGTAGGCAAATGAGTATTAGAGACCAAGGCATACCTTGGTATAGACCACTCTCGCCAGAAGAAACTAACACTAAAAGACTCTCCAAGCGAATTAACATCCAGAATCTCCACTGGCTAGGTCATGTACGTATAGATGAAGAAACTCCGGCGAGAAAGATCTTCAATGCGGCAGTCAGTGTAGGAGAAATCACTTTGGAAATATGATTCAAGAACATGCAATGACGTGACATTTAAGTTAAACAAAGTTTGATTGCAGATTGTCGGTACCGGTGGCCGACAGTGGGATACCCTGCAGCCTTTTGTCTCCATAAACCCTAAATTCAGCAAATGGTAAAATGGGAACAAAAGTATCTACTTTAATGTGCTTCTTCGCAAGTTCGATATGACTGTAGCGTTTTCCTATTGGGAAGTTCCAATTGGAAAGTTTTCCTATTAGGAAATTGGTTATTATTAATTAATTTTTAATTATTCCTGGGCCAAAACAAAGATCGAAAATGCTTTCTTAAATAGGTGTGACAATTTTCAAATCAATATATTAAATGGGGTTGACAGTAATTAAGGTAAATCGATGAAGTGGAGCTTCTATTGAAAAAAAGGTTAACACAGTTAATGATTAGACGCACACAAGTTTTCAGACGAGAATGTCGAAGAAATTTATAGGCGAAGGGTATTGAAATCAGCATATTTTTGACTATACCTTTTAATGTGTTTAACCGATTTTGATAATAATGTATATAACTTAGATAAGTACGAAACATCTTTCAAATTTCGCGGCTGTAAACAGTGAAATTCAGATGAACATATTAACCCAATTCGACAAACTTTATTTTACACGGAATTATGCGCATCTTTTGGTAAAAGTTTGTGTAGCTAGCTCGTATGGTCCCGCAGATCAAGCGACTCATACAGACGGACATGGTCCAATCGGTAACCCAGACTTTTAGTCCATGGAACTTATGGTTTGCCACGCATTCTTCTGCTTGTTGCATACATTGCACAAATCAATATTACCCTTTTGCACTATGTGTACAGGGTATAATGATCGGGATGGTGCTTACTGTAGGGGAGTTATATGCATTTCAAGGTTTTGGCGACACGCGCAATCCATTTTTATATCCTGTATCCATAGAGTTAATGAATATTATAAATTTGCGCAGTATATGTAACAGATAGAAGTCGGCATAGCAGACCATAAGTTTCGAGATGTCGCCCAGTCACAAAAGTTTGTCGAGTCATGTCGATACTATGGAAGCCGTGCTCGTAATAGAATTCGGTAACCGAATCAACAGCTATTGTTGCTGGCCTAATTTCTGCTCTAAACTATTAAGGTTTCGACCATCTTAAATCATGTTAATTGCTTGACAAATTAGAAACTTCGTCTTTCTGCTCGTTTGGGTTTATTAACTTAGTAACTTATTAACAGTTAAACAAGTCTTCGAAGTATTAGGCTAAAATTGTTAACTGTTTTTGGTATTTTCCATTTGCAAGCGTTCTAACTTGTGAGGTTCTACTATGACATGACACTTGGCCAATGGTCTTCCGCTGTCTGTGCTCGTGTGCGGGCGCTCTTTTTGGGGCGTGACAAAAAAACTAAACGCTCACTCAACCAGTCATTGAACTGCAGGACTACAACGACAGAACCTCAGCCGTTGTCATAGCCGAAGTGAGCTCCATGCTACTGCAGCAACATGCTGCTATTGCGATCTTCGGCAAACCAGCAGCGTTTGTTGCTACTTCTGCAGCTACGGCGCTAGCTCTGCTGCTGCTAGTGCTGCGGGTTCTGCTGCGATCGTTGCCGTTGCGTTCACTGCCGAGCGATCGAGTTTCGAGTGAGCGCTCTGGCCAGCCAGTTTTGTTTCGGATCTGAGCGCATTAAGTTGTGAGTTATACACGTCGCTCGTCGTCAATTGTCGTGTACTCGCTGTTGGCCTGAAGTGTAAGTGTTATTTTGGCAGCCGAGACATAAAATTCCGGCTTTTTAATTGAAAATTTAAGCACGTGTGTGTACTGAAGTGGTTAGAGCGCGGCTTAGCCAAAAAGAACGTCCGTAGCGTAGTACGGTTTTTTGTTTTTAAATACGCTGCTTATACGCATTTCTTAGAAGTCTTATCAGCCAGCGAGCGGATACAATACACAACGGTACAATCAGAAAGGGCATGCTATAAATAGCTAAACAGCTAGCTAAACTAGTGTAAATTTGAAAAATTTGAAAAATCCCAATATGTATTATCAAATTGTAGTTCCGTGATGTGAGATGCGCTGCTTAATCTAAGTGCCGTTATGCGTCTGTGTGTGCCAGTGTGTCCATGTGCGTGTTAAATCTTTTGCCTTCAGAATCGTAGATGTTGACCTTTAACACACAATTCATCAACTCTGTTTAATGATGTTAAGTACGAACTGCCGCTTCTGCTATTGCTGCTGTTGTTGCTTCTGCCTCCGTCGCTGCCTTGTGCAATCGCTGTCTCAGCTACAACAACAAGAGACACAGCAGCCAGCAGCAGCGATAAGGCAAACCAGTAGCAATCAAGTCGGCCAGCACGATCCAATCAGTTGTTTAAGCTTGCTCCAAGTTTCAGTCTGTCTGTCTGTCTGTTTGTCGGTCAGTCTGTCGGTCAGTCTGTTAGTCGGCACAGTTAGGCGAATTCTCTGCGTGAAATGTTGTTGTATCAGTGTTGTTACTGTTGTTGTTGTTGTTGTGAATTCTCGTGCTGTCAGTGGCAGCAACTGCTAACAGCTAACAGGTAAGCAACAACAACAACTGCGCCTGGCTTCAAGGAAACAACATATAGCCAACTGTAGACCTTAATATGCTACATATCGTACTATCCATTAAACATAAATGTCTGCTTGCCCTTCGCACATACGTAAAAGACCCCAAGAGCCCGGACTGCTACAACAATGACATAAAACGCGCATAAAGAATCTCAATTGACTTGGAACTGACTTTAAGTCGCTACTTTGATCTTGGCTTGGCAGACGACGCAAACATTCGGTTTCCATCTTTCGTAGTACTATTCGATGTATCGTTTACTGGTTGAGCTTTTTGGTTAGTTTGGTCTTTTGCACAAGGTTAATACTTAATGCTATTGTAAATATTTCATATTCATATTGTGCACTGATGATGCCTTTAAAGCTGTCATCAATGCCCAAAGATATTCACGAGTGTGTGTATGTGTGTGTGTGTGTGTGTGTGTGTGTGTGTGTGTGTGTGTGTGTGTGTGTGCATGTTATGTAGTATGCCTTATACAAGCTCATTGGAGCAGAGAGAGTAGGGCATGGCGAATTTGTTTCAGCTTTAGTTTAACGACAATATTATTACTTTGTGGACACTATACTTGTACCATGAATAGTTGAGCATTTTGATTTTGTCACTTTGTTTGCAAAAAGAAGACGAAAAATTGCACGTATACGGTTTCGAACGTTTGTATCTCTTAAGTAGTATCACGCATAGATACTTTATGATTGGGAATGCATTTTGAAACGGTCTACATCGAGTACTATACAAATTAGCTTCTGTTCATATCTCTTTTTAAATCAGAGATAATAAATTCAATGCTTAACATTTATAGTGGTTTTAAGTATGTGTACAGCTAAAGTAATAGCTAAGCTTGAGTCGAAATGGGCTTAAATATTAATTTATTTGTTATGTTGGATACATAATAGTCTTATCACCTCATACTCTTATTAAAGGTAGACCTTTTAAATTGGTCTATAGAAACTTCCTATTTAACTTTTTTCTGTTCAATCTTCTATAAGTTATGCATTGACTACTGTTATATTGGGAAGACAATAAGAGTTTATCTAATCCAATTAGGAAAATACAGTAGATACATATATTGTTTTATAAATTTCATTATACTTCATCTATTCCTTTTTCCAATCAAGCCAAATCAAGCATGGATAATGGTTAAAAAACATTATATCGTAACAAATTACCAAAAGTATCAATCCCGCAAGATAATATATGGAGTTATTTTACTTGTGATTCATATTACGCCGATCCAGAATCATCGTAAATCCAATACAGTCAGCAAGAGATAAGTTACAATTCTATGTCCGATCCAGATTGTCAAAGTTGAACTATGTTAGTGCTTATGTGTGTAACATAAAATAGGAGGTGTGGCAGACCTCACAAACTATTTATGTTCTTATTTAGCGACTTGAGTCGACTTGCCAGCTGGGTTGCCCGTTTATATGAACTAGATAATATCGGAAATTATAACAGGTTCTACAAGTCGCGACAAAGGTAGGTTAGGCTAGGTTACGACCTATCCGTGGGATTTACACAGTCCTTCCCTGTTCCTGAGCAGACAGAACCAAAAGAGCGACCATCCAGATGCAGAGATAAAGTCTGCAATCCGTTTAGGTCTGATTTCAGACTGTTCCGATATACTCTTCAGGAAATAACTACCTAGATATTTGAGCCTGCCTCTGCACGGAGCTGGACATGAGCAGAAGAGGTGCTCAACCGTTTCTTCCTCATCTTCGTCTCAGCAGCTTCTGCTGAAATCTAGTGCTATTGTGCGTTTATGATCCTTATTACCTTTGGGTATGAAACTCTACCAGGGGTCAAAAATGTTGCCTCGGGTAGTCTGTGAAGACCGCACTGCCTTTCTTACTATGTGCTGACTTTAATGGTTGCTCCTAACCAACCAGTGAGATTGTCCAACTCATCTTCTTCATTTGGTACTTATGGAAATTGTATAAATTGAGTTAACAAAACCCTTTCAATACACTCCGTAAGATCGTTGTTTGACCAAATGTACCAATCCGTGTGTTATATGTTTGTATATTCGAACATTGTGGGATTAAACCACATATGGTAGGTGCTCCCGTAAAACCAAAGTATTAACTGTAGCTATTTGATTTGATTCCTTATTAGAAAACAAACCTTAGCTAGTGAAGAATCCATGAGTTTGGAAGCGAGCAGTTGTCGCATTGCGTTATATTTTTCTTTTTTATTGCTCTCAACTTTATCACAATCTTATAAATTTAATGTGGAAAACCGAATTTAAGAGAAGAAGCAGAAGAATTAAAAAATTTACTATTACTTTCGAGATATCCGGAAATAACCCTGCCTTGACACTATCTCCCTTTATCCTTAATACATTGTGCAACACTTTAAGAGCAATTTTCTGTTTCTCAGTTTATAGCTCGTGCCTGGGTTTTGTTAGGAAAGGGTGAAGCTCCCTGATATCTGTCACCAACTTACCCAAGTTTACGTGCAACCTTCACTTGGGATTCGCCGGTTAACTGCTCAACAACATCCAGTGTTAGGGCAGTGAGCTAAAGTGCGAAGTGAAGTCTCTCTCAGGACTTTAATTGGGTCACGCGTCGGGCTTGGGACCCACCACGTAAATCCATCCTAATGAAAGATAGTATGATGTGCTTGGTGGAGTGCTCAACATCAGGTCATAACCCGGTAACTTGTTGCTATGGACAGTCAAGAGGAAGTAGTTTATACCTATTAATTACTCAGCCCAGTGACGTGTTTATTCAGTTATTCTTTTGATTTAATGATACCACGTTTAGACCTCAAATCAGTGCTGCTACCTACATACCAGTGTTGTCTGCAAATCATTTATTTCTTATTTGATCTTGCACTTCCGCTGTTCTTCTTGCAAGCTGTAGTACCATGGACTATGCTTTGTCGTAGATGCTATCAAGCTCCCAGATTGGGAATGTCTGCTTACCAATATGGTCCAAATATGTATGTTAAGAAACCATCCAATCAGATCGTTTAAAACTCAATACGGAGTTCCACACGTTTTTGAATCAACTCAGCATACTCAGTTTAAAGGGCATCCATAGTCGTTATTTCCCAACAATTAGGTTCTCACTGGTTATGAGTTTATGGTTCACTTAAAATGCCACCAATTTGACCGTCGGAGTCGGAGTCGGAGTCGGAGGCGTCGTCATCTATGTATGTCTCTGTCGCTGCTGCTGCTGCTGCTGGTGGTTGGCACATGATCCGCTTGAGCTACCAACAACACCTAACCGAGTGGGGCAGCGTATTCGTTGTGGTCGTTAAAGTAACTGACTCATCGCTAATGCGGTCGAGTGTGTGTGTGTAATTTTGTTTAACCTTTGCTCATTCATATTTTGGCCATAGTCGCACGTTGCATTTGATAACAGTTACGGTTCTAAGCAGTGGTTGCTTTTCAGGTTGTGTAATGAATGCTTGTTTTAGATTGTTGTTGTGATAGTTACTGTTGTTGTTGTTGTTGTTGGGCTTGCATTTAGCTGCTTCCTCTATCGGGCATTAGTTGTAGACAGGCCAAGTGTCTCTCTTGTCGAACCGGTTTTAAAGAGCGCCCAACTACTTTATACAACTGAGCTATAAAATTTGCAACGTTCACAAAAATATTTAGGAAATAATTTGCATGTAGAGCAGCAAAAACTAACAGCATATATAAAACAACTAAAACAAAAACAACTAAGCGACAACATGTTAATTTGGCAGCTGATTGTTGTTATTGGCGGCAAAGCTTTGAGCCAATTCCAATGCTTTTTAGTTTTATGCGGCTAATTACAGCCACTTAAATTGGACTATGACTTAAACCCTCAGCACAGCTCGCAGCCACTCATAGATCAAAGCCCCTCAATAAAGTACACCTTGCACCGCGTACCCTCAAGTCGGTTCAAGTTCAACGCGCCGCTGGTTCACGGTCAATTAGAGTGCGCGCATAAATTATCTACGAAGCGGGAATATCAGCTCAAATATAATAGTGGAAAAATTAAACTTGTGTGTAGTATATAGTATAATGAATGTTTATGTATGATTATAGCAGGTAAAAAAAAGCCAACTACCAAAGCTGCCCATCAACTTGGCTTTTGCGCTCTTCCCCTCTTGCAGCTATATTGCATGTGACCACTACAACAATACACACACAGCTGGTAGCTGGTGCCTGATCTCGGATCCCGCTGATCGCCACCTGCTGAGCGATGGGCCCGAGGCAGGGCCTGTTCTGGCTGTTGACACTTTTCACGCTCTTGGCGGACTGCAACAGTCGCGAATCTCAGCTGAGAATTGGCAAATCTATTAATATATTTCTACGCTATGGCTATTTGGGCATATCCATGAGAGTGATACCCTTCAATGATACGTTTGAGACGGAGCGTTGGATCTTTAAGGAGCCTACGAGGAATATATACAAGGTAAGCTGAAATTATGGTTGCCACTTTTAATAGGTAACTAGAGTTCTCGTTGGTAGAGACACAATTTTCTGTAGCCTTTTGGAATGGTACCAAAACGGTACAGTGCATATAAGAAAAACTTAAAATCCCATAAACAATTTATCAATCGAAAGCTATAGGGTCTGTAAATCGATAATATTTACATTTCATTCAAGTACTAAGACTTTATTTAGGGTCTACATTTATAAGTCGAATAAATCGGACATATTCAGGGCTGGAAATCTGCTGGAAATCTCTAGACTTACTTTTAACAAATTTGCTATTGGGTTGAAAGTCGGTTGAAAGATGTTTCTGGCAAACTCCTAATCAGGTCATTATAATTTTTATACATTTCAAGTCTTTTGTTTCAATTGATCGTTAGAGTATTTTTTAGGGAATAATGTAAATGAGCTTCATTTCATACACTTACATATGATCCTAAAAAAAGATTATAGTTTGAATAGTAACTAACTAGACGGAAGGTTAGGTAAAGTTTGGTTGGTTTAGTTCTACTTGGCGGAATCAAACCCATTGAGAAACTGTAGGATCAATTTATCCTTTCACTTACTTTGGGTTTTTTAATGCTCTAACAGGCTGCTTAGGAAGTAAAATAACTGTATTGCTATTTAAGAAGTGCTCCACCGTTTCTGTCTCCTCTTCATCCCCACAGCTTCTTCAAAGGTCATTATAAGGAGACTAAGTAGATGGAAACAAGTATAAATAAAACCTAATCTCGTTTCTGATCACTTCCGTATAAACTTTTTTAAGTTTACTGGGAATCTTTAAATACATTAGTAACCTCTAGACAAACTTGAAACAACTTCATTTCCGCAAAAGCATAAATATGGGGATCAAAACATCTTATAGCAAAATAAATTTGGTTTATGACTTTGGAAGCCATACACAGAATTAAATCGCTTTTCAATGCAGCAGTTCGCACCTATTTTGTTCAAATCAGTACACAAATATGGCACCCCTGATGCATATATACCCGGCACAAACTGTCTTCTAATACTCTCTCTTTCTAACACAGAACATTAGCGCATTAAGCGTGAGCCGAGAGGACAATACGCCAGGCATTTTTCATGGCGACTTTCACATGGAATTCTGCGATAATCGACGCCAACTCTTCCAAGCATATTTCCGGGATTTTACAATAGAACGTCTGGATAAGCCGTGGGAGGCTTTTACCAGCGGCTGGTTTCCAGATAACGCAGCCAAAAAACTGGGCATTAACACCTCTTTTATATTAGGTGACTACTCCTATGTGCTGGTGCGAGTGGTACGCTTCCGAGAGACTGGCAAGTTAAGTACCGATATACCGCTTAACCAGACACTAGAGAATGATGTAAGAGTGCGCATTGAGCAGCTAAAAGTAGGTAATTTTTCTGCAGCTGTAGAGTTCATAGAGTCTTTTGGCACACACTACGTAAACTCCTACACCACCGGCAACTCCTTGTACCAGGTATTTGTGTACAACCGTAAAAACTATAAAATGATCAAGGAGCGCATTAAGAACAAAGGTCTGACTGGCCTCTCCAAGCTGGATCTCTACAATTACTTTGCGCCCTGGTTTGCCGAGCATTTGGGCCAAATACGCTCGGCCAGCGCCAATGCCACCGTGGAGCGCTGGGCGCGCCGCAAGCTGCAGTATGAGTACTATGTGGTCAAGTATGTGACACTTTTAAAGCTGCATGGAAATAGCACGCTGCTGCGTTCGCTAGACTCGCTGCTCGGCAATGATGCGATCTTGCAGCTGGACTTAAAGGCCATGAATGTAGTGTTCCGTAACGAACCGCAAAAGGAGAGCTGGTTCCATGAAGTGCTTGATAACAATATGAAGCTGTGGGAGTTGAACGTGCCACAACAGAATCATGCCAAATAGTTTTTCGACTTTGGCTGGAACCGAGCGCTAGCGTCACAAGTTCCTAAATTGCAAATAACGAAGAGAAGTACGAGAGAGACGCAACTGTGTGTACGTGTGTAGCTGTAGTTTAGCTCTAGTTCGTAATTATTGTTCTGCCTGTGATAGTTTTTAGCTAGTTTAATTAAAAGGAAAACTCTTGCATGGAGTGATTCTATTGTACATGTTTAGGTTATGATTATCTCGAATTGATGCAGTAAAGGCTTTGATATGACTATATACCAGTGTTTTAATGTGCAGTCTCATTTTTGGGAAACAACTGAAAAAGTGCAAAAGTTTAGGAGTTACTTTACCGTATTTGAAAACAGCTTAAGCTTCAAATTCAATTTTAGAAAAATAAAAAACAAACAATCTATCGCTTTTCGATATTGAAATATTTCAACAAACTGTTGCTTAAAGTAAATTTATAATAAAACCATTTCCAAGGGCAACAAAACTGGGCCATAGGTCTGAAAAGTACCGTTATAAAATGAAAACACGCAGTTTTGTGAGAACTGTGTTTTAATTGGGTACTGTACAAAAAACTGCAAAGTTTGGGGGGCATTGTGCTTTACTAATCGGGTATTATGAAAAATACGATATTGCATGGGAACAGTTTATGTGTATCCAAGTTGCATATCACAGTTTGACATTTGTTATGGCCTTACAGTTTGGGTGCCACTGTGATTCGATGTTTGATGTGTGTCTTTGCTAACGGCTCGAATGAGCTGGTAGGTGACTTGGCTTGTTATACTTACTAGAAATAGGTTTAATTAGTCTACATAAAAGAGATTTGCTCTTATTCCCGCTCGTTATATATATCAGTTTATTTTGAACCTTTTTTTTTTGTTTTTTAAAAGACTTTTATTTGTATTTAATTTTACTGTTATTTTTAACAACAACTTAAATTAAACTTAAAGAAAAAATACTAAAACAACTTAACAATTAAGTCTATGTTTTTATAAAAATTATGTACATATTTACATAAACCTATTAACGAGGTCGACGGGATGTAACCTCCGTAATCTCCTTCTTATTGTGTGGCCTCCTTTTTTGCGTCGCTTTAAAAGGCGCCTTGCCAATGGGTTTGTGTGGCTTTGAAGGAGCAGCATGTACTGCGCGGTTTGCTCTTTAAAGATATCCCCAACTTTAGGCACATCTAGGTCCCTCTCTATGATCGCAGTTCGCATGTACCAAGGGGCACCAGTTAGCATGCGAAGGGTTTTTGCCTGCAGGATTCTGATTTTTTGCAAATGGGTTTTCGAAGCAATGCCGTAGACTTGCAAACCATATTTCCAGCCGGGAGCTATGCACGACTTGTAGATGGTCACCTTGTTTTTTAAGGATAGCTTTTTGCTGGTAAGGAACCATCGCAGCCTGCAAATTCTATTTTTAAGGCAGCCTCTAACGCTGGAGATGTGCTTGCAGAAGGTCAGGCGCCTGTCCAGGTGTACACCCAAGTACTTGTAGCTGCTGTGATGCTCCAGCAGTTTGTCCTGCAAGAAGACACTAGCTTGCATTTATACCTATGTTCCAGCACTTAGCCCCCATTTCAAACAGAAAATATCATTTTTCATAACTATGCGCTTAGGTATATTCTGCATTTTCTGTTTAACCCTCATCATTTATTTTGGATTATGTAAATATGTGCATAAAATTTATAAAAACATAGACTTAATTGTAAATTTTTAAGTTGTATTAGTATTTTTCTTTAAGTTTAATTTAAGTTGTTGTAAAAAAATACAGTACAATTAAATATATGTAAATACAATTTGTTTGCAAGAACCGACTGAAAAACTCGGTAAATGTTTGCAGTGTGGTGTTCACACACACCAATTTTTGGCGGACACAGCTGACTCGTTTCGACGAGTGTCGGCATGCAAATTATTGGCGGTCAGACATGTTGCAAACCGATTTGCGCTATTTTTGTTTGTTTGCATGCAAATTATCGTCGTTTCTGACCGAAGCTTTATTCGGTATGTATAGCTGCCAAAAGTATGCTACCAATATTTAATTTTCGATGTCTACCCAAAAGTATGCTACGGTTTTTATCATTAGTCTTAATTCGCTAAATAAAAAAATGTAGTATACATTTAGTTGTTATTTAGAAGTTGAATTATTATAGAGATTCTCCTATTATGAACAGGAGACATTGAGTACGCGCATACGAACTTTCTCAATAAAGTACATGGAGCTGTTGTTTGCGTAGCTCCAATAACCCAAATTTGTGAAATGAGGACTCCCTCCAGCTATTGAGACTCTACTGCTCTTTAAAAGGAGGCTTAGGCGGCAGCTATGTCGTACACCTGATCCACTTGTAAACAGGAGTTATCGCAAAGTGTTTAATAGAGTAAAGAAACTAATGATTCTTTAAAAGCAGAATGAAAATGTTTGGCAACTACCAAATGCTTCTACTGATACTAGCACAAGACACTCTCTTTGGACTCTAGCTAAAACATACAAACAGCAAGCGACAACTATGTTTTCGATCAAGAAGCTTGATGGATCCTGGGCCAGATCCCCTAGGGGAAGTCCTGAGGCATTTGCTGAGGATTTTGAGGAACGTTTCCTCAACAAGCAGGCTATGAAAGGTCCAGCTGGAGAGTCCAGAGCAGTTATGTTCTCCTGTTGCTCCTATCACAGCGGAGGAAGGCTTGGGACACATTAAAGAGCTAAAAACCAAAGGCTCCAGGAGAAGATGACTTAGAAAACAGAACATTCAAGTAAATGCCAGCCAAAGCAGTGCTGTTTTTAGTTCTAATGCTGTGTTCAGATTGGGACATGTCCCAACCACAAGGAAGAAAACGAGAGTCTGTATGATCAATTAAACTTGAAAAAGCCCTTCCTCCCTGGACTCATACAGACCAATAAACTTGCTGCCCACGGTTGCCAAGCTATTTAAACGCTGCCTGCTGACTCGTTTGTTGTTCATAACAAGCATTAAGGAAAAAATCCCCTTTTCCATTTGGTTTCCGAAAGGCGTATGGAACACCAGAACAATTATATAGGGTAGCAAATTTCATCTTTGAGGGCTTCGAGTATGAGGAGAACATTAAAGAAGCCTTCGACAGAGTTTATCACAATGGTCTCCTCTGCAAAATCAACTTACGCCCTGCATAAGGATCTCTGCCCTGGCGTCTTCTTGCAGGACAAACTGCTGGAGCATCATAGCAGTTACAGTCACAACATATCTCAACCGTCACCCTTAAAACCTAACTAGTGAAGAACTATACCTAAACAACAAAGTTACCATTTACAAGTCGTGCATAGCTCCTGGCCAACGATATGGTTTGTAATGCCAAAACTCTTCGCATGCTAACTGGGGCCCCCTCGTTCATGCGAACTGCAGACATAGAGAATGACCTAGATGTGCCTAAAGTTGGGGATGTCCTAAAAGATTAGGCCACGCAGTCCATGCTGCGCCTTCAAAGGGTACACCCGGTCGACCTTGCCAATAGGTCTATGTAAATATGTACATACATACTTAAAATTTTTATATAGACATAGATATAATGAATAAATTTTATTAACAACTGTCAGTCCTATGTAGTCGAGTCCTTAGACCTTGGATAGTAAAATGGCGTTTATTCCGTGTTTTTTTTTAAATTTGTGTTTTTTTTTAAATTATTTTAAAATAAAATAAACCTTTGAAAGAAGATTATTCGCATTTGGGCTGTATACAATTTTGCGATAGTAATAAACTATGGCATGTCCACTGCCGATTTATGTGAAACTAACGATTCCTTCGTAAAACTAAGCCCAGTCCTTAGAATTAGTAGTAGGCACAAACAGTTTCAAATGATACATGGCCATGTAATGCAGCCCAAAAAGGAAGGAGCAGATGGATAGTAGTATTGGCTGCCAGTCATCTACGCATATGATGGCTATGGCAAAGCCAATGCTGTCTACTACAACGACTCTGTTGATAAACTCATCCATCTCCAATCCACTTACGAGCGCAAATATTTACACAATTTACTCGAAAACGGAGGTATGAGCATATAATATTTCCAAAAACGATGGCAAACACACACAAGCACAGCTCACACACACACACACACACACACACACACACACACACAAACATATACACATTTATATAGTTATGGAGATACGCAGGCAACTGATGTTTGGCAGTTAGGCTGAGCCCGAGCAGCGCAACAAACCTCATCGGGCAGCTGAAAGGTGGAGGAGGGAGAAGGTAGCCCAGGCGAGTAGGAATTCATTTTTGGCATTGGAAATTTTGTGTTCGTGCAAATCAATGATGAGCAGCCGTATGGATAGAGCCGGAAGAGCTTCTCATAGTTTTACGCATCAATGAAATCATATGCGGCCAATATGCGTGTATGTGTGTGAGAAAGTACACAGAGAGAAACGGGCTAAAATTTTCGCTTATTCTTATCTTGTTCTTCGGGAAATATAAGTTCCAGTGGGTACTTGAGGGTCAGCACAATTTGAACACAGAACTTAAACTTGCTTAAATATCAATAAGTAGTATAAGAATTGAATTAGAACAAAGCATTCTTAAGAGTCGTTTTTTGAAACGTGTATGCAAAGCTCGATTTGATAACACGAGTTTAGTAATGTTGTGGTTAATGATGGGCGATTTTTAAAATTTTAGCTATATAATCGAATATAGACGAATGTATTCACTTAGATTTCAAAACAAAAATGTACTAGAATTCTTTTTTTTCACGCCAAGGAAGCTGTACAAGTTTAGCATTTGATAGGTGATTATGTCTTCGTCAATATGAACATATTCTGAATTCAGATAAGTATCAAAAACTTCATTCCAAGAAATAAACATACAGTTTCCGGAAAATTTGGCTTCGCTAACTTTGAACCCTTCTTCTTCTAACTGGCCATAACAACTCGTTATCGGATTACGGGCTGATGTAAACACATTCTCACAACCCCTTTAAGGCCTGGGGAAGCTCTACTGGTCTCCAAAGAACCCAGCGTCATTGTTAGTCGCCTCATACGACAAGCTTTGACCTGCGGAGGTGGTATTCTTTAACCCGCTCACCACACGGGGGAATCCGCCGCCCCGTTTTCTCTATAATTGTTCTCAAATCCTGAATTAGCAATCCATTCAATAAATGGAGCGCTTTTTTAAATTCATTTGCCTTTACTTGAATGAAAAATGGTTGGGAAAAAAGAAATTGTTTGAAAAAGAAGGGCTAAAAGGAAACTTTTCCAAAATTTTGATGTCTTTTAGAAAACAGTACAAGAGTTCGTTTAAATGCAGAAAACTAACTGATTATCTACTTCACGAAAGGTGTACTTTTCACAAAATGTGATTGCTGAGTTAAAGATATCGTCGTTTTAGTTAAAAATCAGTGCAGCTTTAAAATTAAGTAAGTGTATCCGCTAATTCTAAGTAAGTTTCAAAGGAACTTTTTCTCTGAGTGCATGATTGAGCGTGTATTAGATTGATGCCTATGCCTTTTGGAAAGTTCAAAAACTGAGCGGCAAGCAAATCAAATGTGTACACAAAACAGATTAGTATGGGTGCTCGAATATTCGAATAAATGTATGTATGTATTTATGTATAGATCATGTGAGTGTAAGTGTGTGTGTGTGTGTGTTTGCGTACATGTGTGCAGCTTAAATATAATGGCTGCCAGCAGCATTATAGACGATTCATTTCAGCCTGCATTTCAATCAAATGGCCAGACATGCGCTAGTTCAGCCCAACCAAGGCCCAGTTAGAGTTACAACCAATGTTTTGGGGCTCAAGTTCCATAGAGAAGCCAAAGCCAAATGATGGGCGCTGTCCACGTTGCGCTACTCAACGAAATTAGAAACGTTTTGGCATGAGTATTGTAGGGGGCTGGGATTGGCAGGGTTCTGGTGGTCAATGCCAAACATCAATAATAATTTCATAAATGTAATCAGCATTGAGGGCGCAGTAACGCTGGAGTGAGTGTCTCCGTGATTGAGCTCTTAATTGGACATCGATATTAATCCTTGAGTGACGTAGCGGTCAGCGGTCAAGCTGCTTGATGGTGGTTTTTAACGTTGAGTGACAAGACTGTCGGCCATTTTCATTAGTTAGAGTATGGCTTAGTATTGGCAACTATGATATATGCTTGTGTAATTGATGTTTCGGTTTGATTCTTACAAAACACACAAGCCGCAAGCCACTTCAGGACGTGCCTAAGTCCAAACGGATGTTTTGCAAGAGTCAACGTAAACATAAATAGATTTTTTGAAAATATCCTTGCTAGTCAGGGAAAATCCGGCACACAATCTGAAAAACACGTGGAAAAGTCAAAACTCTGGCTTAGAGCTAAGCGCAATTAGCGTTAATTACGCAGCGGCAGAATGTTCCCACACACATGCAATGCATTTGTGTGTGTGTGTGTGTGTGTGTGTGTGTGTGTGTGTGTGTGTGTGTGTGTGTGTGCGTATGGCACTTGCAACACGCTTTGGTCCACACGCAACATTGCGGCCACTTGAAGTTCAATTTACTTCTTTTTTGCGGCGTGCAACATCGTTTACTTCAAGTGGCTGTCGCTCGGGCACGGCTCTAGCTGACTAACTGCCGGACTGCTAAAGGGTGCGCCCTGTACGGTCTCCCACCAATCCGCCAAGCTCGTCATCGACATCATCATCAACATCGACGTTTATCAAAACCACGCGCGTTCTGCTGCTACTGCTGCTGCTGCTGCTGCCTATGCGATGATTGATGGTGCGTAATTTGGAAAATTAGAAACATAACGTACAATCGTTCTAAAAGTACAGTGAAAATAAAGAAAATATCAAAGGGGTGGTTCGTTGGTTGCTTCACTGTTACGCGCAAAGCGCTTCTCATGTTTTCGGCCGCCTTTTGCTAATGTTGTTGGCACAACAAGGTGTGTCCTCGCTGGTGTGTCCTGGTTGGGTGCTCTTCCTGCGTCTGCCGCGTGCACTGACGTTGGTCGCCGCTTGCGGGCGCGTGCCTTCAACCAAGTTGCGCGCTGGTTATTAGAAAACAATTTAATTAAATATTCACTTGAAGCACAACAAAAAAAAGTGTATAAAACAAAAATAAAACCCACGGCGAAACTGGAGCACCGAGGACCCGGCCCAGTTTTTCGAGCTTCGTTTTTATTTTATTTTTTTCTCATCATAAAGAACTCAAACAAAGGACACATCAATATTAAACGACTTTGGTGTCAGTTTAAAGCTATTCATCAATGGGAATCGTTAGCTGTAATGTGAGAAAGTTTTGGCGGGTTGGTGACGCGAGACCGCACAGGGAGACGCCAATGGAACACTTTGATCTTAATGCACGCAAATAAAATGCAATCATGAGAAAATGTGTTCGAATCAAATAATGGATATTATTTGGTAGTAGACTTTTTATTATTATTATTATGCCAGTCCCCACATTTACGAGATTACTAAGTGTACAAAATTTGAAGTTGAAACCTTCGTACCACGTACCTTTGTTTCAAAAAAGTTATGGCTTAGCGTTTGACGTTGCGTTTTTTGTCCGTGTTAGCTAATAAATAAAGTTTATGAATTTATTTAATACGTCACCCACAAACGGAATGCCAAGGTCCTTGTAAAAAAAAATTAAATTAAAAAAAATTGAGTTATTTTCACTAAAATGCGTGAGTTATGGGAAAATTTAAGATTAAATTAAAGAAATCTCTACGTAGTGTAAATTAATCAGCCAAAGATATATATATATATTCCTGTTTCCATTCCTCTTCCACTTCCTTTATCCCCTCCTCTTTCTCTTTCTCTTCCTATTCTTCTTCCTCTTCCTCATGCTTATTGCAAAAGCTTTAAGATACAACATGATTTAAGTTTCACTCCGTCCATTGTCGCTCCGGTCGCCAACCCCCGATTTCTTCCCTAGCTAAATTACATTCCTTTTTCCTTTCCCCTTCCGGCTCCCCTTTTCCGTTCCTATTATTAGACGTTGCAAGACTCTGTGCACAGTTTTAACCGAATAAAATAAAAAAAAAGTTGGTTTACCAGACTACGAATATTTTTTTTTTGAGTTATTTTAGAACTGATTTACAATCTACACCATATCGTTTGTTAGGTTTTTACAATGCCGCAACGTGTCTTCCATCAATATATATATATACTATCTAACCGCACAAACTACGTTTTGCTCCGCCCACTGCCCGCTCCGCTCGCTAACCTCTGTGCCCCTCTCGAAGTAGAGCATGTTCCCGTTCCTCATCCTCTTCCCCCTACTCTTGTCGAATGTGGCTCCCTCAACATATATTACCATCACGCCATCCGTATAACTTATGATGTTGCTGACAAATGAAGTCATTTTAAAACAACTATTAAATCTTCTTATATTGTTCAAAAATAGTGTTTCATTAGCGTTTTAGTGGCTCTGGTGGTAGATTTTAAGGAATCAATACAAATTAAGCAATATCTTAATAATACATTAAAGTTTCCTCTTCTGGGCCTAATCAAATTTTAGAGTAAATTGTTTACCTAATCAAAGCTGTGAATTGTAAACACATTAAACTTACTTCACTCAAAAATATTGCTGATCCTTTCCACTTACCGGACACAAACTGAAGAGAAACCTTCTTGTAGACCAAACGAACATTTGGTTTAGTTGTTCTCGAGTTTTAGTAACGAAAGATTTTATATATTAAGAAGATATGTCTATATTGTTTCCAAACAATTCGAGGCAAGTATTCACTCACTTTCGTCATTGGTTGAGATATGGTTTAGTTTTTCTCTATTCCTTCAGTTTCAGACAGTTGAGATTTGTTCGAAAAAGTTCTGAAAACTTTATTGAATTTGTGCAAACGCCGTATTGTTTCTATGGATTCTTCATGATTTTCTCACCAAAGTCAAAAAGTTTTTAAAGTTCAGCCTTTACTGACTTAATAACTTGTTTCCTTACATAAAGCACACAGTTAACATTAACAGAATTTTTAAAACCTTTCGAAGGTAACTATTTTATTTTTCAATTTCATATTGTTCAGTACCAGGAACTCAAAAATTCTTATTTTACTACACAGAACTCTAAACTTTCTTTGCTTTTCGGCAATTCCTCTTGCTAACTTCACACGACTTTCTGCTTATTTACAGGGAAAGGTTACGGTAAGAATCATATAACAGCAGGTAGATCATTAATTTTCGTGCTCTCATCTCACCTACCACTAGACTCACCCTGGCAGATTCGCTTTCAATAGCCACAAAGGTTCCTGTAACTGCTTGTTTAATACGCCCTGCATAAGCAAGCAAGTGGATACCCTTATAGAATACAGTCCCGTTCCGATGCAACACATTTTTCATCAATCATCTGGACAAGGTATATGCTTTCTTCAAGTAGAGATACACAGCGGTTGGACTCTCAGATTGATGTTGGGAACTATACTTTCGATGTTGTCACAACGATGTCAGCATGGAGATCAAGCGGAGAATCACTCTTGCCAATATAAGTTACTTTGGTCTCAGTATGCAAATGAGTAGTAGACCTCTCCCGCCAGACGAAACTAACACTCTATAAGACGATCATCCTTCCCGTTTTGCTTTATGGTGCTGAAGCATGGGTGATGTCGCAGTCTGATGAAAATGTCCTAGTAGTGTTTGAACGGAAAGTACTCCGTAAGATATTTGGCCCTCTACGCGGTGGCAACGACTACCGCACCCGATGGAACGATGAACTCTATGAATTCTACGCCGACATTGATATAGTCTAGCAAATTAAGATCCAGCGGCTCCTCTGGCTAGGTCATGTTGTACGTATGCATGAAGAAGCTCCTGCGAGAAAGATCTTCAATGCGGTTGTCGAAGGGAAGCGACGAAAGGGCAGACCATATCTCCGTTGGAAGGAATAGGTAGAGAGTACACTAGCTACCTTTGATATCACCAATTGGAACAGGCTCATGCAAAGCAGAGACGCCTGGAGGAGAGCTGTACGTCAGGCCGTAAACCGGTAACAGGTTGTTATTGCCAGTTAAGTAAGTAAGTAAGTAAACGTTGGGAACCTAACTTCTGAGCTACGCTAGGCATCAATATTTTTTGGCACAAGAGAATCGGAATGAAATAAGTTCAAATTCTTCCAGTTCTATGCAAATTCGATTTCAAAAACATTCTTTGTCTTAAAAATTTGTTCTAACAGCAAAAGGTTACCCTAAACCATGATACAATTTGAGCTCTATTGCATAAGACACTAGCTGAAAATACCCTGACTTTTCTTTGAAACTTTAAGCTGTCCCGCATAATGCGGAAACTCTCTTTATGCTCAGCGACTTTGCATGCCGTCATAAACTTCACACACAGACACACAAAACAGCTAAATAGACAGTTTCGGTAAGTCATCAGAGGACAATGACAGAGTCGACCGCTGTCTAATTGCATCAAAAGTGGCACGCGCAGCAACAGCTACTGCTATGACCTGGTATAGGGAGCTGCAAGCAGGGAACTCACCTGCAATTAAACTGTCACATTAGAGACACGCAGCACACGGAAGTTATACGTATGTACAATATAAGCGCGCTACATTCATTGATGACACCCACAAAGCGTTTTCAACTACATCAGGCAACACCCCCGGACAAAGGGTCGGTCACGTGGCATGCGGCCTGGGAACGGGGCACAATAGAAAAGCACAAGTTGTGAAAAGTTTGGCAAGCAATTGTTGCCCCTCAGTGCGCCCAATGGCAAAGTTTTGCTTAAGGATTAGCCGCAGTTCAGCACAGCTTTACAACATTTCCAACGTGGTGGTTTTGTGCCAGCATTGTTTGTTTACAGTTACATTTGCAAGCAAAGCTGCAACCAAAGTCAACTAATGAAAGCAAATCTGCGCATTAATTTCAAAGGAATTTGTTTTGATGCCCTGATAAGTCTCCGGCTGCTCAGCAGGACGGAAAAAGTGTTTGCCGTTTGCCATTTCTTTGGCGCTACATGCTGCGATTTGATTTCCATCAATAGCTGGTTGTGCCCCCAACTAGTCTGGCTTCTGCTGCCCTTAGGCGCCGCAGGCGTTATGCTGCTGCCACTTGAGCGTTAGCTGAATTTTTGCACTGTGCCTGCGGCCAAAGCGCACACACACGCACACACACGTTTTGCATTACAATTGGAAAGGGGCGGTAAGCAGTAAAGCATGCGCAGCGTCTACCGCTCGCTACAGTTATTAACCTCAAATAAAGCGCGGGCGTTTGCCCCCTAGCCAAATGTGTAATTAAAGTGGTAGAGAGCTGGCGTGGTTTGCATGCATGCAAGTAGCAAGTAGTTGGCTCTAACGATGATTATGATGATGATGGGGTTCTGTTGGGATGGACACTTGTCGTGCTGACCCGCTGAAGCACTTGTAAGGCCGCGTGCAGCGCACGTGAGCGCTTGATAATGATCTCACGAGCTTGTATCTTCTAGCTATAGTGAGTGTGGGAGCGTCTTGCCAACAATGCTTGGTATAGATACATTATTTATGGTAAACAGTCCAATTCGTTTAAAGCATTTATTGTAGCTATTGTCTTCTAAACCGCCCTGAATGTCAAGATTAATCGCCAGCTGTGCCGCTGAGTAGGTTAGTAGCATGCAGGTAAGGTCTGTCATATAACAACAAAAGCAAAAAATATAAAAAAAAAACAATGCCACATGAGTAATATATGAAATGGTATATAATTTTTACAAATAAAAATTTCAAGTTCGGCAGCTTGTCAAGTGGCACTTGTCGTCAGTCGAACGTCACGGCGTTGGCCACTTTGTCAATTCAAGTGAAATTTTTATTAATTTCATTTCGTATCGTTTTATATTTTACTTTTTTTCTTCGAGACAATGAAATAAAGTTCTTCATGTGTGTATGTGTGTGTGTGTGTGTGTGTGTGTGTGTGTTACGTCTATTCTCATCAATGAAAAACCGGCTGAAATTTTAGTCGATTTAGCAGCTAAAAAATTAGTGCTCTTAATGCTAACAAATTGCTTGCAATTCATCAGGCAAATCAACAGGTTTTTCTTTAGTTTCTAGCAGCAAAAGTCGGCTCCTTTGTGTCCAACTTTTGTCAAGTATCCTTTGCCCGTTTGGTTGTTGCTTTGTTGCCAATTGACAGTTGTAAATGTTTGTTGTAAAATGTGCTTTAAAGGTGCTAATAGAGTGCCACCGCACAGTTTTTTTGATTGAGTTGCTGCCACCAGAGACAGACTAAAAAAGTGTAGGACAGAGCCCGAAGAGTAGCTGGAAATCAATGAACTCTTCGCATTTTATGATGGCTTTTGGTCGTATCTCTTTGATTTCGCACCGACTGTCGAACTGAGAGTGAATGTTTAGTGAATCACAAGAACTTCACACCGTCAAGATACTTTGGCGCTGCAGTAGCTGCCAAGTGCAAACTAATATTTTATGAAGTGGACCCTGGGAAACGTTGTTTGTCTAGTAAATTAATGCGGCTGCTGTTGCTGTAAAAAAAAAAACAAAAAAAAAATACCAAAAATATTTATGTTTAAAAATGAAAGAAAAACTTCCATACATTGTAAGCAACGACGCGCCTCTAATTTTTGGTCATTTTATTGATTGAAATTTACTTTCAATTTTTTACAGCGTTTATTTGCTGTTGACCGTTAGAAGTCAATGACTTTCTAGCTTTGACTTTGGTGCAACCAAGTGTAACAATTACGCACTCCCACACACCCACACACACACACCTATAACTGTCTATAACAACTACAACAACAACGCGTGCTTTTAAAGGAATTCAGTGATCAAAAATAAAATTTCATATTGCACCAAATTATGTGGCACCTTTTACATTTATGAAATTAAGGCTGTGCGTCAATTGCTGCGTCATGCACAGAGACATAAAAAAATAACATTTTTTTTAGAGGATTTTTATACACTGAAAAAGGGTATGCTCATTTCGAGGTAACTAAATTTAACATAAAACTAACCATGCAACCCGCTATGTTTCATCGATCCTTCGTTTCCTTTTAGCCTGTAAAAACTCAGCAAATTTCTTTTCTCATAATTTGAGGAAACTGCTAGGGAAATTCAGAAGGTTTCACCTTTTGAGGTACACTTAAAAGCAATTCTTTCTACCGCCAAGACCGCATAATAGCAATTGTTTCCCTAAAATTAGAAAGCTAGTTATAATTTTGGTTTATTTTAGTTTTGAGACGAGCCTCCGAAACTAAACGTTCCTAAATTTCAAAAGCAAAACTTGCTTAAAACATTAGAAACGATTGATCCTCAAAATTAGGCAATCTCTATGTATACTTTTGTTTCCTTAAAACTACTCGGAGTCTGTTCATTAATGACTTCAACACTGGAGAGGCGGTTCGTCTAATTAAGTCAACTTAAGACTACGGGGAAAGTTGTGCTCTTAGAATTTGAGACAAAAACTGCAATTGAAAATAGTTGTTTGTTGTCTAGCTTTAACGATTTATGACGTCACATTATGATGGGGAATACAAATTTTTAAAATCATAGTGACTTCATTTATGAACAGCCACTCGAAATTTTCACTTATTTCTAAATATATAGAACTTTAAAAATTCTCAAATTAAGAAAATCGATTTCCATAAACAATTGAACAAGGACAAAAAGACCAACGAAAGTTTGAATAGTTAATTTATAAATAATTGGGGAAGCCAAGTGCAGCGCTACCAACATGCCAATTGCATAAACGTTAAGAACTCAAGATTATGCAACAAAACACCGTTTCGGAACACTGAAAAAATTAAGCCACAGCGTTCGCGCAAACATATACAAACTCTTCTTTATCATTCCCCAATCCAGTGCGCAACATGCTATTTCTCTGATCTCTAGCCGCCATTCGTCTTAAACTGAACAGCAGCAAAGTAATACAAAAAATACACACCAAACCCTTTTATCTCGGAGAAACCAACGATTCGATAAAGTTTTGTGCCCGTAAAAGTAATTATGGAAACTATTCAAATTCAGTATTTATTGAACCTACAAGGCTTAAACTATTATATACTTAAATAGGCTAAGGAAAAATTTGTGCACCCTTTTTCACAAACTATATGGCATCAAATAGGGGTGAAACTTATATCATTGTGTAGGAAATTGTCATAAGATGTGCAGAATATAAGTTTCACTCATATATTTTGCCAAATCATAGGTGAGACCAATAAAAAAAATTTCCTGTATTTTATATGTAGATGCTTTTACATTTTTTTGTTACTGTTCATGAAAGTTTTCTCAGTTGCTATTGACATTACTCTCGCAAAAATGTTAAGTTTGTGGATATTTAGAACGTTTTCATCAAAATTCATAAAAAATCATGATAAACTCGGAAGCAGTTTTAAATTCTTTTGAAAACCTTAAATACTTCATGGTTCAAATAGTTTTGCAGGTCATACAAAGTATTACTTTACCTATCGGCATACGTCGAAGTTTTTCACAAACAGAATTGGTTTAAGGTGGATTTATCTTCTGCCTTTTTAAAATTAATTGTTAACCATAATTTGACCAATGAGAAGCCATTATTCCGGAAACAAAATAAGCTGAAAACTCTGAATAATAAACTACTCACTACTTCGAATTTCGCTGTGGCCCAGAACTCATAGGTCAAACGAAAAATGTTCTGTAAGAGTATTGTAGTGACATTTATTACCTTTAAGTAGAATCACGTTGATACTTTAATTGACAATATAGATATATCAGTTTGTTTGGAACCTCCCCAAGCATACCGATATTCCCGAAATTCTCAAAACCTGATGGTGACCGGAACAAACTTAGTACGGAGAGACATTGAGGTAAGGCAGTTTAAACATGATCCCCCGTCAGAGTTCTTGGATATTAAAAAAATTTGAATTTTGCAGACTAGTGTTATGATTATTTATAAGAAACGTTAATTTAAATAAATATGTGCGAAATTTTAAGAACGAACAAGCATTTGCCGCTTATTCGTAGAATAAAAGAAGTTCCATAATTCTGGTGGGACCAGATCAAACTATTGTCATATAATGTGTCTGAAAGAAACGGTCATTAAACGAAATCTATTACAAGCTGCGCTGCAAGGGTATACGAACGTCGGCGCTCGACATTTAGCCATTCTTTATGCTCATGTTAGGTTTCGTTGTGCTTGGTTTCCGTTATGCGTCGAAGGATGTAACCGGCAGTAACCGTTCTAACAAGGGTGCTTGCCCAATGGTGCGTCCATGTCCACGTCCATGTCCAGTTGAAATGCTGATGACTTGCCATATTCAATGACACTTGGCACGTCAGCGGGATGTCAGCCAGATGCATAAGCTGAACGCACAAAGCAGCCTATGCTCAGGGAGAAAGAGAGACAGCCAGAGAAAGGCAATGCCCAAAAAATAATTCCTTATCAAAGCGTAGAGACCATGGTAATGTCCGGATGACCACACACGTTGGCTACACCTTGCGGCGCTGCTTTTGACAACTCAAAGCCGCTCAATAGAGCTTCAGCCAGTTGCAGGCTCACACTTCTCCAACAATCTCTTATCAGCGCCATGGACTGCTCCGATGCGCTGATCAAGATGACGATGATGATGATGATGAGCAGCTTGATGACTTTTAGAAATTTGCTATGACTGCAGTGAAATGGTAGATACGCTGGCATCGCAGAGCAGGGTTTTGGGGCACATCAAGAGATCTCTGCTTGTTGGCTGTGCACGCATCGTCATTTAAGCGCCACTTATGTCACTTGGCCCGTTGATGTAGATGCCGCATGGAGCCAAGAGTTGCAGCCACTACAAAATCAACTCTTGTGGACTATGTAGCTCCAATTTATTCTTGGTGTTGTTATTGTTGTCGTTGCTGCTACTTGATGCTGTTGCTGATGGGATTAACACAAACCGGCCAACACATCTCAAGCGAGTTTGAAGCTTCAAATTTTTACACAGTCATCAACGGCGTCGTCATGATCATCATCATCATCATGATCAAGTAACAACCACAACAACAACAACTGCTATAAACACAACTCCACCGTTAGCTTGGTACTGCTCTAAGCTCAAGATTCAGCCAGAGCTCTCAACGCGCTGTCTGCCTTTGGCTCAAGAGCTAATTTTCATGTCAAGCCAAAATGTGCCGCCTATGAATGATAGCCCACAAACCGGTTAAGATACACAAACTCTCAGATACTTTTTATATAAAGTTTACTTGGCTTTTTGTTAAACATTTATTTATACATTATTTACCAGGTAGCTGGCATAATAAATTAGTTAAAGCATTGTAAATATTGTTGTCCGATAAAAATAGACGACGGTGAGTGTGTATTGGTCAGTTCGCTAGGCGCATATTGTTTTCGGAAGTAATTAAAACCCAATCACAAGCAAACAAATAAAAAAATGAAAGAAAAAAAGAACCCACATACTCTATATACAAATCATATTTGCTTAAGCGTTTTCGATTTTGATGTGGCCACTCGAAATCAGTGCGTCTGATAAGTAGCGCCAAGTGGCCGTAACTGATAGAGGCGTCGACTGCTTGTAAATCAATAACTACCGAAATAATCGACACGAAAAAATTGTGACATATTTCAGCTTAGTTGCTAGTTACTATCACAGCAACTACAATTAATTGAATTGTTTATATCAGCGCGAAACATGTGTAGATACAAATGTATCTACAAGCCGCGTGTGAATACAATTTGTGTTTCATGGTACTCAATAACACACAAACACGATAAAAATTTGACAATTTGACAGCTTTGGGTTGTGGGCTTTTAGGTTTTTGGGGCTTTGGGTTGAGGTTCTCTGGCGGGGCGTTGCATGGGGCGTCACAGGCGTGTGCGTTGTTCGGGCTTCTCTCTGAGATAGTTAGCAGTAGCAGATAAAATGGAATGCTAATTACAGACCAACGAAGCTTTAATACTCTTCAGTAAGCTAGATGTATTTCTATTGATTTAAATGTATAAGATCCTTTTTTTGAAAGTACTTAAGATCTTCAATATCAGGAGTTCTTCGATTATGATGTGAGCTATGACTTTCGTTTGCAGATCAGATTTCGACTTTGTGGAAATTCCATTTCATTTCACCAGCAAAGTTATATTTCATTGTTGAATATTCCAACTTGGCAGTATCGATTTCGAATTTGGATCTTGGAGCATGAAACTTGCAACTTGTTTGGAGCTTATAACTTTTAGAAATCGGTAATTGATGATTCTGTAAAGTGCTTTGGAGGTGGCTTTTTTTGTTGTCGTTTTTCAGGTTCTGTGCTTTTAGAACTCACATGAGTTCAATTACAGTTTTAGGCTAAATGGTTGGTTGCGCGAGTACTAAAGGGCACAGTGCATACTCAGATTTTTCTTCAAGATGCAAATGCTAAGGTAAAAGATCTAGATTCTAGATTCAGCTCTAGGTTCAGCCAGTCGTACGACAAAATAAGCTTGAGACCTTATAATCTTTTAGTTCGAAGTGCTATTCTAGGGCTGAAAATCTCTCCACAAATTGTTTTTGTTCTAAAGGCAATGAATTATTCTTATGGTGGACTTCGAAAGTTTACTTAGTTACTTAAATGGCCACAACAGACCGTTACCGGGCAGTGGCCTGATGTAAAGCTCTCCTCCCAGAGTATCTGCTTTGAGCGCGCCTACTACAATTGGTGATACCAAAAGTAGCTAGTGTACTGTCTACCTGGTCCTTCCAATGGAGAACGGTCTGCCTCTTCATTGCCTTCATTCGACAACCGCATTGAAGACCTTTCTCGCAGGAGCTTCTTCATTCATACGCACAACATGACCTAGCCAGCGGAGTCACTGGATCTTAATTCTTTTGACTATGTCAATATCGTCGTAGAGTTCATAGAGTTCGTCGTTTCATCGGGTGCGGTAAGGGGCCAAAGATCTTGCGGAATACTTTCCGCTCAAACACTCCTAGGGCATTTTCATCAGAATGCGTCACTACCCATGGCCATAAGACAAAACGGGAAGGATGCGTTTATGTAATTCTAATGTCCTTCGCTGCCCGTGTATCAAATTTGATCTATTTAAGGTTTACTTGTTTATCGCTCGGCCTACCGTATATTATATATCAGTTTTGGGCGTATGTAGCTTCTTTGCTGTCCTAGTCGGAAAGAAGACGTCGTCTGGTATCAGATTTCGATCCATCTTTAGACATATTTCGTTTGTATGTGTAAAATGTAATTCCTTATAGGAGCAGTTCTGGTTAAAGTTTGACTATCTTTGCACATCATGCTACAATTTTCGACAGATTATGTTCTTAGTAGTGCAGCAGTGTAAGGGATACCTCTTGACAGACAATATCTTCTGAGCATTGTGAGATTCATTAATATCAGGATCAATTATTCTTCTAAGCTTGGGGAACGTGTTTCTAAAATCTGAAAGAATATGTTTTGTATATATATGTATATTTCGTTTGGTTTTATAGTATGATTTTCAGATATTTCGCGGAGTTATATTAATCTATTCAACTGGAAGAGTAGTTGACGTTACATGTACTCCGGGAAGCTATAAAAGTAAACTGTTTAATACGTCCAAACCCAGTTTTTAAGTTGGGAAAAAAAAAAAAAAAACAAAATAGTGAAATTGATGATTATTGAAAGAATTGAAATTAAAGAAAACGCATCGAACTGACAATGAATACAACGTATCTAATTTGCAACTAACTTGAGTGAAATTTGTATCTATTGCATGTATATCGTAAGAGGCTGTGCTGTTCATGAACAGAAGGTACTATTTGCAATCAAGTATGCTAGCGGCATCTTAATTGCCGTTACATTCTACCGGCAAAGGTACAATTTACTATGAGTAGAAGTTTTTCATTTTCAGCTAGACAAATGTCTTCTGTAACTATCTTTTAGAATCTGAATAGAACTGTTACAAACTGTATAACAAACTTTTAGTACCTTTTAGCTGCTTATACGCTTTAAAAACTAAATGCGCAAAGCCTTGTTGTGCCACACAGATACGGAATCACACACGCCCAAATACTACGTCGAAACACAACTGGAGAGTTAATTTTTCAGGCAACGAATAAATAATTAGCAGCCAAGTGCTAAGTTGCATGAGTATTTTGAAAGGCAAACGGCGTAAGAAGTAGAGAAAAATACTAAAAAAAAACTAGATAGAAAATAAAATGTTCAAAAATGAAATGAACAAAAAATTCTTTCGCATGATCAATTTAGGGAGTAATAGACTCGCACACACTTGCTATTATTGTTGTTGTTGTAGGTGTTGAAAACGTGCTGGATTCAATGCTCGTAAATTTCCAAGAGATTTTGTAGCTATCCATGACCTGTAAAGCCCAATCTCAACGCTTTTAATTAAAAAAAAAAAGAAGAAAAACCCGCAAAGAAGGTAGAACATGGAAAAGAAGAAGAGCAGCCGCAGTTTATGCCAAAAATAAGGTCGTTCGGCCTGAGCTTGTTTGGGTCTTATGGCGTAGTCGGTTGTGTTTGCTTAGAGATAAAAAAAAAAGTTTATGGCCAGCACAGCAAATAGATAAAAGGCAGAAAACATTGCACGATATATAAAAAAAGCACTGATTTATATCATATAGTACTACTACAGGCATAGGTACTTATAAGCTGCTGCTTTGGCAACTCGACGCACCCAAAAATTGCGCCAAATGTTGTCTACGAGCCTTGTATCTACTACTTACTACAGCCTTATCGGAGGCCATTGCAGTTGTTAACTTGGCCGCAATTGCAATGCAATTGGGTAACAACACTGAATCACAGTCTGAAGCTGAGTGTTTGCACAGAACGCGCCAAAAAATGATAAGACAACAAAGAAAATCTCACACGTGAAAAAATCGTATGGAAATCTGAAAATGGCACAGCAACTGAACCTAAAGGTAAAAGTAAACTCCGGCTGCAAAACACTCGCCAGATAAATTGTGAAACGGAAATGAAACACCTACGCAAATAACGCACACAAGCAAACAAACAACATCCTAATTTAGATAAGAGCCGCCAGCGCCGGTCAGTCAGACTGGCAGACCGGCAGACACGCACTTTATGGCCAAAGGAAAGTACTATATCTGGCCAGGAACCATACCTTTCTCCATTTTCTCGCGCTCTAATTAATGCGCGCGCGCATTGGCAACCCGCGAACTGTAAATACCCAGCAACAACAACAACAAGAAGAACAACCAATTGCCAAAGATTTTGCTCTAGTTTCGGTGTCAGTCGCGCTACATTACATTTTTATGGGATGCTGGCCCAAGGAGCATTGTCTACGTGGCCATCTCGACCATAAACGGCATTGTTGTGTTCTGTGTACACACGCGCAATGCGGTCATAAAACAAAAGACACTTTTATGGTGCACTCATTACGACACGCGCAACAGCTACAGATACCTACAAATGGCCAGAGATACAGATACGTACGCGAAACGGAGCACGGAGCAACACACCGCCACGTTCATGCAAATTGTAGACCGATTAACTCTAAAAAATGGAGACAATTTTTTTTTTATAGTTCAAAAGAATGGTTTTATATGGTGGGCGACAACAACATTCTTTCCAACACAAAGTCGAAGAGGTTTCAGGAGAGGCCATCGCCTTATTTAAAGCCTCGCTCCTTGAATTCTGCATAGTCCATTCCTACGAAATACGACAATCAAATAAGAGATGGTGGGTGCCGATTTGGTATTCGTGGATCTTTTGGAGAATTCGGCATAGTGTGAATATCTGAAGGAGAGCATGTGTATGCCATCTACCAATTTATTGCAGCCAGTCTTGAAAGCAACGGCATTATTCCCACCACCGCCTGATAATAAACCCACCATTACCTCAGTGCACCCTGTGCATCCACTACCAGATTTACCTCTGCAGCTCTACAGGAAGACGCACCTATACTAAACCCTTCGCTACTGCAGATGTCGATCTTGCTCAAGGCTTCCTGATCACGTTTTTAACATCTAAAAAGGCCGCCTATTCATCTGCCTCAGTTCCCGTCAGTGGTCTCGCACAGATCGCGTAGTAGCCGACTACAGGATCCTTCTATAGGCTGAGCTCTTCACTGCAATGGCTTCGCGACACTCCTGACCGTACCATTGGTTACTCGGCACTGTGCGTTGGAAACCAATTGCGCTGTCCGCAAGCGGAATATACATCATCAAAGTCCTTCGGCACTATCCGGTTCGGATGGAGGTTGAGTGAACAGCTTAGAAAGTTGAGCGGAGAAGGCTTCGGCAGCCCGTTTTGATTGAAGTTTTGTGATATCCAGCTTTCGCTGTGCGCTGGATCGCAACTAACTTTTGGTTTCTTCACTTTGTAATCGTGTCCTTTGCAGAAGTAGCTTATTCTTCTGATGCATTTCGCTTCATCGAGATATTGGTTTTTCGTGTGTAGCAACTAAACGTTAAAGATAAGCAACGAATGGATTCGAGCACATATAACGAAATGTGAACATAAGGTTATCTTCGGCGTCTGAAACTGACGAGCTGTATAATAGGTTGTTTTTGTATCTGTCTAGATATTGGAGATATTTCCCAGAACTCCCACAGCTACGGGGAGTAGATGCAGCAATTTTGCAATTGTTGCGAAATCGTTAGTGGTAAAACCGTATTTTGAAAACAAAAGCGATGTTTCACAACAACCAAAACCCATTTCTAAAGCTTGCTTGCTTTCGCTGTGGATGCTTTATTTAAGATCCAGTTGATGTTATGCCAATCCTTCATAAAGTAAATCTCTGCAGTTCTGTCTCCAATTTGAACACAAATATTAAAGCCTACCTGTTTAAATATACCTTTATTACTTATATCTATGTCGCAAATACTTGCTAAAAAGCTATCACTTTAATTCCTTTGGCAATTTGTTGTGCTGCCCAGAATCATACATTAACAGCTCTGCATCCTTTTCCAAATGCCACCATATTTACACAGCTTCAGAAGGGAGCGATTGACTGCAGTTGCTCTTCAAGCTTAATCTCAAACAAACATCAAAATGACACCCATTAAGTTGTTTGCCAGACATATTAGAACGTTGTATTGACTTTTCCAATTTTTTTGGTTTTTTTTTTTTGCTGGCTAGCTTTATTTAATTTACCAAACGATTAAATAATCACTAATGAGTATTGATAATTGGGTTAAGCCAAAACTTGCATGTGTCAGTGTTGTCATCATTATCATCAACATGATCATTATTATGAACGTTTTTTTGCCCGTCTGCCAAAAAGTCGACAAAGTATTTTAATTTGTGTGAAAATATTGAATAAACAAATAAATCAACAATAACAAATAATAATAACAATAAAAATAAATATTAAATTATAATCAAACAAATACAAATACATATACACACGGTAGCTGCGACGTCATCTAACTGTGAAAAGTTGGTCAAATTTTTGTGTAAAGTCACGGCCACACGTACAACAGGGCGCATGCGTAATATGAAATGCTTAAAACAAACAAAAAGCGCAACATTTTAAAGTAATCTAAATAGAAATAAAGTAAATATTTTACAACTGTCTATCTATTGGCTGCCGGCAACAGCATAAAATAATAATAATAATAAAAGTTTCAATTGAAACTAATTAAAAAGTTTGAGCAAGGCTTAAAAATGCCGACAATTACACGCGCTTATTGTGTGTGTGTGTGTGTGTGTGTTTTTTTTTAAGTAAATAAATAAATAGATAAATGACTAAAAGTAAATAAATAGACATGTAGATACATGCATATATGTACATAGATACTTATATGTACGCTTTTGGGCTTTTTCTGTATATATTTACTTTACGTCACACAAATGCCAAACAAAACGCAGTGCTGTTTAGAATGACGATGACGCCACAAAGATGATGATGATGATATTGTTGATGATGATGTTGATGGTATAAAGATGATGATGTTGTCAATGACGTTGCCGCTGCCCCACAACAAACATTAATGAGCCACTTGAATTGCTTGTGAAATGAAAATATTTAAGCACATATTAGAAGTGCACACAAAAGCGCGTAAATTCGTGTACTCTTATATAAGAAGATATACACTTTAGAGAGATATATGGATAAACAGATATAGTTATAAATGTAGTTTTGGTTTTTTTTCTACAAAGTGCTTTGCGCTTGGAGCTGAACAAATACACAAATAATATTTGCCTGTTTAATTATTTATTAGATTATGGTGACTTTAAATGGCACGACCTGCATATAAAGCAATTGTCTTTTAAATTAACTGACACAGAAAGAGACAGCAGCAGAGGTACCAAGCCTGTCTAAAGGAGGGAGCGAGAGCGACACATAATATTAGACAAGTAAATAGAGCGTCGAGCTATATGTCAATATGTTTGCTCGAGGGCCAGAACTTAAGGATTTGCACAAATAGAATTCGATTGCTTCTTGGAGCTGTTACGTTTAGGATCGCTTAATAAAGCAATTTTATGGTTATTTACATGCATTTACTAATTCCTCAATACAATTGTCCGCCCGGATACGCTGTACTGAATGCAGTATTACCATCAGTGGAAGCTATAATATAGCTTCAATAGCTTGTTTCGGTTTCTTTAGATCTTACAATGTTTACATTTCTTTCAACCTCAGGTCTTCGATTTCTGCTTGACACGCTCAGTCTGGGACTACTTCATCGAACTGCAGAGTGTGCTATTGCTTCTTAAAGTGTTGACAAGAATTCGAAGATCTATGAACTTTTCAAAGGGCATTCGCACTTATTTTGCCAAACTTTGTTTACTTCTATGCTCATATGAAAGAGTAGCTAAAGTTGACATAAGAAATTGTTGAGTTATTGCGTTTTGTAGCTTTATAGAAGTTATTACAAGTAACTATTCCTTAATTAAGTTTATGAAAGAAGAAACGTTCATGTTTGGAAAAAGGAATGGTGACTTGGAATGTCTTCATTGCATTGCTTCTTTGAACAAAATAACATAATATTTGCTTATGTCGACTTTAGCTACTCTTCTATATGACCAGAGATATGTTGTGTTCAAAAACACGTTCCGCTTGCCAACCCCCGTGTCCCATTCGAGGCAGATCAAATTCTTCTTCCCATTTATCTTCCTTCTCTTTCTCTCTCTCTTCTAGATACTAAGTCCAGCTGCGGATATTGATATCTATATCTGCCTCTCGTCTTTCTCATCTTCATCCTCTACCTATAACTAATAAGTTACGAATATTTCCACCATACACTTTCCCCGAACTTCAACGAATATGTTGAAATAAATTTCAGGCTAATCGGTCGAGCTGTTTTTGAGTTCACTGGATTCAGTCAGACATTCATTTTTTATATATAGATGTATGTATATATATATAGAATCTGCGCTAGATTTAAGTTTCACTCCGCCCCCTTCTCGCTTCGCTCATAAGCTCCTTGCCTCTTCTCGTTTCCCTACCCGTTCCTATAATTAGGTGTTGCCAGAATATGTGCACATTTGTGGCAAAAATAATAGTTAATAATAATAATAGTTGAAATCCTGTTGCCTATATCTTTTAAAGTTTTTGTCTGATCTTTAAAATTTGCACACTCATATGCACAGTAACCGTGTGCAAAGCTGAGCTGAGTTTCAATCCAATAGCTTTCATAGTGTGGGTGCAAACCGCTAAATTCTGTCACGGGGGAAGGGGTTAAGATATTGCCACAAAAAAAGCTTATTTTTTCTAATATTTCCGCAAAGTAGCAATCGGACATACCGTTTAGGAAGAGATAAGGGTTAAAAACACACACAAACCAACATTCAAATTATTCCATTGTAACATAAAAGCCGCAAGATCTAAGCAAGTATATAACAAGTTCACCACCTTGATTGCATATCACACCTATCTTTATGAAACAGACATTAGTTTGAAGTTCAATCATTCATCAATGATCTGTCTTTCTTATAGTGTATCTATAGATTGTCTCGCTTGAAATTCAGAACCCATCAAATATTTTTGAAAAAAACAGATACGTAGCAACTATTCAGATTAGTCTATATTTTTTACCAAAATCACTTCTTCTTGCTAAATTTTTTCAACTTTGATAAAGCTTGAACAATATGGCAGAACTTTAATGGCTTACATTTCTAGCTCACATTCAAATTAATACGATATATCAAAGATTTAGTATGTAGAAAATTTTATAAACTTATATAAACATTATTTTATATTTCTTTTCAAAAACTCATTTAGCTGTACCTAATATCTACGCGAATCACAAAATGGGCTCATATTGATGAAACTCTATCAAATGTCTCAGCTCTTTAGTAAAGACTGTATATAAAAATAAAAAACTCAGCCTTGTCTCCAGGAATCCTAGACAGTTGAATGGATTTTCCGCTTTCAGGTAAAACTTAGTTGTTCAAAAATTTTCATTGAGAAATGAGCACACAACACTAAAACTAAATTGCCGCTCATAAAATATGTTATGGCCGTGATGATGATAATGATGAGCACACAAACAACAGTAACAACAGAAACACACACATACACAGGTACAGCTTGCATTTGCATGTAAACGAAAGGGTTAAATGCACCAAAACAATGTAAGGCGTCAAAGAAAATGCGCGGAATTGCTTTGAATTTTATAACCGAAATTAAAATGCGCTTAATCCAGATCCATAAATGGAGTTGCCGCTGGCCGTTTCTATATCCGCTGTGTAATCAGTTGCCGTCGCCTTTGCTACTCTAGTTGTGGTCGATTAATACCAGGAAGTAGAGCGCGTGCAGGTTGCATCAATGAACTGTGCCAGGTAGATGAACGAACTGGGTCACTTTTCCAATGACTTGGCAAAAAGCAACGAACTATGTTTGTTAAAACCCAAAAGAAATTGCGAGATGCAAAAACAAAGAATGAAGATGCGCTGCGCTTTCGAGACTCCTATTGTCTCGTATGTATCTGTTGGATAAACGTTGATTTTTCGTTTCTGGAGCGCGCGCTACGCGTTGGCTCTGCGTACAGCCGGCGACGAATGTGAATGAATGTGACATTGGCGTACCTTAACCTCAAATGTGCATTGCCAGTGTGTGTGTGTGTGTGGAAAAGTTACAGAAAACACACACACATACACACACTATGTGTGTGAGCTTTAAAAAAAATTAATAATGTCTTCTTCAGTTTGCAGTATCATTCTTTTAGTCGCTGTTGTTGCTTTTGTTGTTGTTGTCGGCATGTTGACGCCGCTCGCAAGTTGCGACGACTATGCTGAGTTTTTGTCAAAAATCAACGCGCTGCTAACGCCGTCGCCGCAGCCACAGCCGCAGCCGCTGTCGGTTCTCTGGAAAAACATAACGTCAGGCCGAGCGCTCCAACAATGCAGTGGGTGTGTATGGGGCAGGGGGCTACACACACACACACACACGCACACACGCACACACACACAAGGCAAAAAGCTCTGCTGAAGAGGGAGCGGGAGCGCGCGATTATTGATCGCATTAGAGAAAATCGTTACTGTAACATGGCGTCGGTCTCAATCAAACGCCGACAATGGCATTAGTCTCTGTCTGTCTGTGGCGCAGCTGGCAGCCTGGTGTCCCCCCCTCCCCACCATCAAACACACACATACACTCACACACATACACACGCGCATTCACTAATCAAGCGAGGGCGTTGCTCGCAGCGCTTAAGCTCCGCCCACGTCGTCGTTATCGTTGTCGTCTTGGCAACCAGCGCTTCGCTCTGCGCGCTCTGTTGATACAAGAGCTGATTAAGCTGACGCGCCAATGCGCTTGCGCTCTGTCTGGCAAGCCGAATCGTGTGTACGTAAGAGAGCAAAATGCTGCTATTGGCGGCGCGGCAGCGGCAGCGGAAGGTGGTGGTGGTTAGTTGGCTCAATGTGTGAGCGCGTGTGTGTGACGCAGATGGCTATACGCAGCGCACAGGGAGCGCTCAGTTGCAGACTATATGTGTGTGAGCGAGCGGCCATGTGCTGTGTTTAACTGACAGCCAGCAGCTTCAGGTTTCTCGGCTGCAGTCGACGTCGACGTCGGCAGCGGCAGCGGCAGCGCCGCACTTGAGCGTGGCTCGAACAATATTTGTTGGCAGCAAGCGCAAGCCCTCTGCAAACACATTCAAGAGCTCAAGCCAAAGAGTACTCCGCGGACCTAGCAGCTAGCAGCCAGTAGCCAGTTCCATTGCTAAAGCAAGCTACAACATTTTGTAGGCCACCTACAATCTATCTACTACGGCAGCTGGACCGGGCCCATTCGTTCGTGCGTCGGTTCGTGCGGCGGGTCGTATGTGTGTTGTTCCGTCTATACGCATTGAGCCAGTATTAAAATAGAGTCATATTTTTGCCACTTTATTTTATTTCCAAATTTACACAAAGTATCAAAAGGCGGCGACAGCGTTTGAGAACAAATAAATTAATCAGAGTGTTTAGATTGACGACAACAGCAGTAAAAGCAGCAACAACAAAGGCTTAGCCTCAAGTGCAAGTTGAACAAACACAAATCAGCCAACAAACAAAACGTTTTTGGCCAACTAAAAACTTTAAACAAGTGACAAGTGCAGTGTGTTAAAAGTAAAAGCCATGCTACAAATAGCATAATTGGTTTAAAAGCATTAAAGCCCAATCAATGAGCATGTCTAGACTCACTAGTGTCCAAGTGAACTAAACATAGTGGCCAATAATAAGCACAACAAAACGCAAAACATTTTGTTTTCTTTTATCAAAGTCGCGTCATTTGGACGCGAACCTTATTGAATAAATTTCCCCCACCCTCGAGTGCTCAGCAAGCCGGCAACATAACGGCGCAACTATTGAATAGTTTCCTGAAGGGTTCACCCCACCAGACCACCATCGATATCATGCAAAAGCTCTACTCGGAGCCGCCGACCAGCGCTGGTCCGGTCAGCATGACCAGCGCCGGCGGCCATACGAGTACTGCTGGTGGTGGCCCACCACCCGGAGTTGGCGGTGGCAGTGTTGGCGGCAGCTCTGGCAACAATGCCAATCCCAATCCCACCTCAAATGGGGGCAGCATGAGCCCGCTAGCGCGCTCTGCCTACACAATGAACAGCATGGGCATACCTGTAGGTGTGGGCGGCATGTCCTCCGTCTCGCCACAGGCTGCTGCTACATTTGGCACCAGCGTTCTAGACTCGGCAGCGGCCGTGGCCAGCATGAGCGGTAGCATGGGCGCTGCAGCAGCCATGAACTCCATGGGCGGTAATTGCATGACGCCCAGCTCTATGAGTTATGCTTCAATGGGCTCGCCGCTGGGTAACATGGGCGCTTGCATGTCCATGTCGGCGTCTGGAATTCCAAACTATGGCGGCATGCCGCCTGGAACGAGAGACTGCGAACCTGGATCACCCAACTCACTAAGTCGCTCGCGCGTGGACAAGCCTACTACATATAGACGTAGCTACACGCATGCCAAACCGCCCTACAGCTACATCTCACTGATCACCATGGCCATACAAAATAATCCCACGCGCATGCTTACTCTATCCGAGATCTACCAGTTTATCATGGATTTGTTTCCTTTCTACCGTCAGAATCAGCAGCGCTGGCAAAACTCCATACGACATTCACTGAGCTTTAACGATTGCTTTGTCAAGATACCACGTACGCCGGATAAGCCCGGCAAAGGCTCATTCTGGACACTACACCCAGATTCAGGCAACATGTTTGAGAATGGTTGTTATCTGCGGCGTCAAAAGCGTTTTAAGGATGAAAAGAAGGAAGCCATACGCCAGCTACACAAGAGTCCGTCGCATAGCAGCCTGGAGGCCACCAGTCCTGGCAAAAAGGATCATGAAGATAGCCATCATATGCATCATCATCATCACAGTCGTCTGGATCATCATCAGCATCATAAAGATGGTGGTGGAACTATAACAGGCGTGAATGTTTTGAGCGCAGCGCATAGCAAGGATGCGGAGGCTTTGGCTATGCTGCATGCCAATGCAGAACTGTGCTTGGGTCAGCAGCCACAGCATGTGCCGACGCATCATCATCAGCATCATCATCAGCTACAGCAGGAGGAGCTATCGGCCATGATGGCCAACCGCTGCCATCCCTCGCTGATCAGCGACTATCATTCGTCTATGCATCCACTGAAACAGGAGCCCTCCGGCTATACGCCCTCCAGCCATCCGTTCTCGATTAACCGCCTGCTTCCCACAGAGTCCAAGGCGGACATTAAAATGTATGATATGAGCCAATATGCGGGTTATAACGCGCTCAGCCCGCTTACCAACTCACATGCTGCCTTAGGCCAGGATTCTTACTATCAGAGTCTTGGTTACCATGCGCCAGCCGGCACCACGAGCTTGTGACATCATCAGTACCCACTGGCTTAAGGGCGAGCGGACCAGATGCTGCGCTCCAATGCGGCCACCGCTAGCAGCATCTTTGGCGCCACACACCATCATCACCACCAGCATCAGCAGCAGCACCAGCACCAACAGCTGCAACAACACCAGCAGCAGCAGCAGCAACTAGAGCAGAATGCGGCGCAGCAACTGACATCCGCTACCACAACGACTTCAGCCAGCACCAGTAGTACGCAGCAGCAGCAGCAGGAGGCCAGCTCAGCGGCTGCAGCGCAGCAACGCAAAGCGGCCGCCTACTCCAAAGCTGCGGCCAACTATAGCCAAAAGTTAGCTGCAGTGCAGCAACAGCAGCTGTTGCAGAGCCAGCTTTCGCCGGATTTGCAAGAGGATAGCTCCAACATAACCTCCGATTTGAATGAGGAGCAGCTGCAGCAGGCGCAACAGCAGCAGCAGCAGCTTTACAACAACTATCAGCAGTATGCAGCAGCTGCCTCATATCGCAACTGGAACCACAGCCTGACGCTGAATGGTGCTGCAGCGCTGCAGAATCTGCTGTAGCAGAGCGGCAGCGGCGGCGGCGGACTTTAAACAAGGCTAGGCATTGTCTAGGCCCGGGTTTTCAGTTCCAATTAGCATTGGGCCTTCAATCAGCGCGTCGCCGTCGGCTTTTGGTTTTGATTTGAGCGCATGGCCGGCGGTGAGCCGCCGGTACGCTCGAGCGTTGGCAGCCTTTTAGCACCTAGAGTGCGCATCCTTTGGCGGCAAGTCTATAGAGTCAGTGAGTAAAAGTTAAAAAAAAAGAGTTACGGTCTAGAGCGCCTAAATCTCAATCAAGACGTCGGTCTTCATATGTAAATAGGACTTCTTTTGTTTTATGTATATCTTTGCATCTGTATCTGTAACTTTAACTGTAATTGTTAGTGTAACTTGTATTTGTATCTTATGGTATTGTTTAATGTCAGCGAGCACTTGCTTAGTCTTCTCGGCCTTTATACTAGGTTAAATTGTCGTTTTGCTGAGGAATTCAAGAGCTAGTGGGCCCTGAGCGTGGCCAGGGTTGCGCTACAAAGTGATGTAGTTATAAGCTGCAAAACGGCTAATTGTTATGAGGGTCGTTTTTTGTAAAATCTTGTGAAATTTTTATACTTATTTTAACATTTATGTTTTTTTTTTGTGCTTGTATGCATCTTATGCCGAAAATTCCGTGCCATTTGTTTTCAACGTTAACGACAAAAAAAGAAAGTAACTAACTAACAAGCAAACACAATCAAAGGACGTTAAAACTAAACTAATAAAACTTACAACTTAACAAAATCATAAAACATTTTAAATGTGCAAGAGAGCGATGAAACTAGTGTTAGCTAGCCTGAGTGAGCTGCAAGCGCATGAGCAAGAGCAGGACGGGCGTATGTGTAATGTACTTTTCAAAACTCCTTAGACCTTTAAAACAAGGCAATCGAATTCCAAACGAAATGTTGAACAAAAACCAAAAATAAAACTACACAAAAAAAAAAAGAAAGCAAAACAAAAGAATCTTCAAATTATGTACACTAAAACATAAAATATTTGGCCATGCATTAAAACGTAACGTTTATTTAACATTTTAACTAGTTAAACTTTTAATTTTAATATGTGTTGCAATGTTCGCTTTAAGTTGCAGCATAAGTTTTTAACCCTTTGTTACTCTACAAATTCGATTAGGCTTAACATTTGTATATAAAGTATAAATATAGCAACTTAAGCGGCGCTAAAAAATAAACATATATATGTATAAATATATATATAGAGTTGTGTATATCAAGGCCTGTAAATTTCTACACACAAACATTTTTAACTAACTTGAGAATTAATCAAATTGAATGAAATTATGCCACATAAAAAGAAAATATATTGTATAGCATTTAACATTTAATTAGCATAAATAAAAAGCAAAAACAAAAACAACGTGAAACAAAACGCAAAAAAAAGACATTGCAATTATTATTCAATAATTTTTAATATTAATTTTTTTTATTCTGCGCATATAAACAAAAACAAAGGCAACAAAAATCAACGACACACAAACAAAATACACATTTTTACATTGAGCTAAGCCAATTACATAATTAAAACATAATTAATAGTTTAAATATTAAAAATAAATGCAACACTGTCTTGTAAGTTTGTTAAACAGTGCGTATGCGTAATACAGCAGTTTATACAATATACTGTAAAATACATTAAAATTGTCATAAATGTCAGCTTAAACAAAAAAAAACCTACATAGAATGAAAATCCAAAATCTAAAGCTAGTTAAAATTAATATTATAAAGAATACAACAAAAAAAAAATCAACTATTTTAATGTTTGAAATACAAAAAAAAAAAAAAAATCATATATATTGTTTGCTTTTTGACAGCGAGCAATCAAAACAACTCGCTTATTGACTTAAACAACTGACCTCTAACAAGAGGTTCCATATTGATTGGGCTATCAATGCAGTTCGTCCGAACGACCGATAAGCGTCCGGCACCTATAGGTAGTGCTCGTTCTGAGTGCCAAGTCGTGGTCTGTTATCTTATCGCCAGGATGCAGAGTGCAGAGTTTTTCACTATTTTCGTTGATAAAACTTATCGGCGCTGCACTCATAAATTGCAATGAAACAACATGCAGGTAAACAACATCCAAAACTACCCAGCCCAACGCAATGCAACCCAACCCTATATCATGATTCTGCCTATCCCAAGCTGCACGGACAAGCTGACAGCAACTGCAGCAAAGACTTTCCGGTCTGTGGCATGTCAGTTTGTTTGTCAGTCAGCGATATACATACCTACAACTGACACTGACACCTATCCCTCGCTGTACCGCTCTTATCTGTGCAATATGCCACATATATATAGTTAGACAAACAACCACAACTATAACTCTAACCCAACTGATCCAACCCAACTCTCTACCTCTCGCTCGCACACAATTGGTTATCTTTGTGATTCATTTGAAAAAATCTATTATATGATATGCCTGTTAGTGGGTTTTTTAAATACCTGGACAGTTACCCTATGACAGGGGGCATTAAAAATGCCAGCCAGTCCACTTACTTATCTGACTGTGTTTGGCATGGCCAGCTCGTTCTTGTTGCCTGTTTGACAAGCTGTTGTCTTTTTAATTAAGCACCCTAGAAGGTCGTACCTAGGCCATAAAATAACCACTCATTTTATACCCAATTTCTTAAAGTTGCCTTAAGTTTTATGACAGCGCTTTATATTGCCTTAGCCCCAAAAAACTGTGCTACAAAGCATTGGCTTTGTTTTGGTTTTCAAAATGGCGTATCAGCGTTGGGGGGATTTTCGATTTTTGTCTTCATTGAAACGTTCTGCTTTTCTGTTTGCTGGCTGCAACTTGACATTGCGACTGTCATGGCGCACATTTGCTAGATTTTCTTCATTTTGCTCCAAGCAACCCCGTGCGGCGCCTTGGCTTAGAAATCTGTGTTTTGGGGTTGGTTGGCTGTTACGGTTTCTTGGCCCGTATGCCAGCTAGTCTGTAGCTGGCTTATATTCCTAGACATGCGCTTTAACGATATGCCCCAGTGGTTTGGGGTTGTCTCTATATATCTATGTGTGTGTGTGACAGTTTGTTAAGCTTACTTTGGAGCGCTCCGGCAGCCAAGCTATCTATTCATAAATGCCAAGCTGCTTGCCAGCACACGCCATCAATATGTAATTATTTTTCCATATGACAGACAGCCATTGACAGGCCCCTCGCCACCCCCTTAGGGTGGGTATATAGAACAGCTAAAAAGGTTTCAACTTTAGTTAGATATCAAAACTGTCATGCAGGCTTTCGACTCTTTCAAAGTTTTGCCAAAAAAAAAAAGTGAAAATTTCAGGCTATTTTGTTAGACATTAAAATTTCATGTTGATGGAATGACTGACAAACTTTGCGCGCATATTTAAAGCAAAGGACAGAAAAAGGTGGAAAAAAACTTAAAAGAATAATCGACTAACTAGATACACTACACGCTGGTTAATGTGAAAATGTTTTTCAAAACTGGTTCTACAGTGCTTCTATATACATACAATGAACATCATAAAGCATTTTAGCACGTAAGGCGCTTATCTTTAATTTAAGTGGAATATTCCTAAGTACATTGTTAACTACTTTTTATTCAAATTTATTCGAATCACGAACTAAAATTGGCTTTTTCGTTAAAAAAAATATGAAACGCAGGGATTTTGAGTGGTCTTTATGTTTCCAGAAATTTTTTTTTTTTTTTACCTACAAGTTTAATTCCCATATTAGTCAATAAGATGTATTCCAATATCCAAACTCAATTCGATTTGACAATGCAGACCAATTTCCCAATGCTTACTTTTTGTTCTTTGCAAACCTTATAGTGAAAACAGTGGTACTGACAATGTCACATATCAAAATTTTAAGTGAAAATGGAAACAGCCCTGTATTTCCACCATCAGAGTGTTTCACTTTGATTTCCGTTTCAGTTTTTCGAACTTACTACTAAATTACTAGTAACGTTTTACTTGTAAATTGAGTAAGAGCACTAAACTTTCCTTTACGATTAAAAGTCAATAGCCAAATTCAGATAAATCGTATCGATTTTAAAACTTTAAGGGTAACTGCCTTAAACTTGAATTTTTATATATGTAAGTGTAACTACTTTAATGACCTCCATACACAGAGTAATCGGTTAGCCAACCGTAGTACATTTCGGTCGCAAGAAATTTAACAAATTTGTTGATATGTAATATCAAGTTCGCTAACCAATTGTAGAGTGTATGGGGCATAAGAGATTGGACAGAGACGCAATCGTAAATTTCGAAAGTTCAGACCTATTCATTCATTTCGCTAAATGGTCTGGTACCTGCACTATCATATATTTTCGAATACTTTTGTAAGGATGAGCTTTGCAGCTTTCAGTTTTGTGGAACGATTACGAAGTTGTTTTCTCGAGTAATTAAATATTAAAAATTAAAAAATAAATTTCCGATTTCGAAAAATGTACTCCGAACTGAAGGGATTGTAGAATATTTAAAAAATATTCGAATAATTTAGAAGATTTCAAAATATAAAAATGTAAAAAAACGAATGCCCTATTAAAAATTCAGAAATACTCCGATACTAACACATAATATCTATATACATAAAAAAATCTTGCAAAATCTGTTCGTGAGCGAACAGGAAGACCAAATCGAATTTTTTTTTTTTCTAGGAAAGGCGATGTCTGTTTGAGTGTTTTAAGCTGTAGAAGGTGTCTGTGTGTGCGTTAGTTTTTGACTTGAGAAACTATATATATAAAAAAATCTTGCAAAATCTGTTCGTGATCGATGTTTGAGCGAACTGGAAGACCAAATCGCATTTTTTTTTTTGTTGGAAAGGCGATGTCTGTGTGAGTGTTTTAAGCTGTAGAAGGTGTCTGGGTAGAGGTATAGGATATAAAGATATTGGTACCAATAGTATGAAGAAGAGTGAGAGAAATATGAAGTATGAAAGAAGATGAATGGAAATGGGAATGGGAACGGGAAGAATTAATTTATATAATGAATTTACTGACGACTTTATCAATGCGCGCGGGTTGAGCTAGTATTGCTATATAAAATTACGGTTTGTATTCCTAATTTCTTATATTCACCCTTAAAATGGAGCACATACAGTAATGCCATCAATATCTATATTTTGATGGACCTTCCGTTACCATCTTTAAAGCGTTACAAACTGCTTGACCAACATATACCTATCACTCACCACACAAAGAGCATGAAAATTAAATTTTCTATTGCAAAATGGCTGTGGAAATACCACAAAAGTGACTTTTAGCCGTGGATCTCTCTCGCTGTCTCGCTCTGCTTTGCCCAGTCAAAAGATACGAGCTAGCCAGAGGTCAGAGGACCGAGCAGCAGCCAATTACCACGCAGTTGTTGCTGCTAAAAAACCACAATCTTGTAGTAATTTTCTAATGGAATATTTAATTTTAAAACGAGAGACACACACAGGAGCCAGTAAAGGACCCCGAACCGGTTAGACCGTGCAAATTGTATGAGCAGGGAACGAACGCATAAAAGAACTTTGCTTTAAAAATGGCAACCCCTTTTTTTCATTGGGGCTGCCTGCAGCATGGCAGCAACGGCAGCAGCAGCAGCAGCAGCTTATGCCGGATGGATACACAGGAAGTAGTGCCTCCCCTCGATACCCAGCCCATATCTAGAGCCACAATACGTGCGGCAAAGACAGCGCCGAGAGATGGCAATGGTAGCGTCGCACTTTTTATTTAGCTGCAGGGAGCAAACCAAGAGCGCGCGGTAGCTGGCTGGCTCGGCTCGGATTCGAGTAAAGCTGTAGCTGTAGCTGGCGCCAATTCAGCTCCAGCATGGAGACCTGGCCAGCCCGCAACGCCCGCTTGCTTTGTGCACTGCTTTTTCATTATAATAATACTTTGTAATTAGGTTTTCGAAAGTTAATTAAAATTCGGTTATGAAAGCGGAAACTTTCTCATGAACGCTTCCGGTAAGAGAGCGCGCACAAAACGCATAAAAGGGCGTGTGGCTTGGCAAAAGGGGGCGCCTCATAGGGGGTTTTAGACGGAGCTGACGACGACAACGACGACGACGACGTTGGGCAAATGGAAATAAAAAGCAAAAGGATTTTGGCCAAAAAGGCTGTATACGAAACGAGCTGGAGGCCTTTACTATGATGAGCTGCAGCAAGCACACAAGCACATGCACAGTGGTAACACTCTTACACATATACAGTTACATTCAGACAGACAGACAGACAGACAGACAGACAGATAGCTAGATAGAGGGCGCAAAGAGACAGAGAGAGAGAGCGAGAGCGAGGCAGAGAGACAACCAGCCAGTCGAGCGCTCAACTTTGTTTCGAGGAAATTTTTGTGCAAACATTTCTGTTAAATTAAAAAATACATATTATATTTTAATGAGCAAAATGGCTGCCTTTGTTGTTGTGGTTGTTGTGGTTGTTGTACCGTTAGTGGTTGTCACGTTTAATGTGCGCCGCGCCCAGGCGCAAGGTTGGCCATGTTGTTCCACGTTATGCGAACGGGATAATTAAAATGATGACTTGAAAATAAATTGGCGTTATCTTTGACCAACAGCATGGCAAGCTGAGAGGCGTCTCCTGCTCTGAACGCCCTGTCGATGACGCGTCGATGTCAAAGTTGTTATTGCTGTTGTCGTTGTTGATGTCAACAGCCCCATCATTATGCGCTGGAGCCCAAAGCCATGGCCATGTGTGTGTGCTCTATCAGCTCTTACAGGCTGCCGCTTGCCGCTGCGTGCTTCTGAGCGACACTTACGGATTAGGCGGCAGCAGCAGCAGCAGCAACAACTACAAAAAAGCCGGACTGAAGGGTGACAAGTGCTGCACGGCTGGCCGTGCCTGCGTCTTGTGGCATTGTCCTTTCGCTGCATTGCATTGTTTATCTAAAACATTCCACACATAATTAGCAACAAAGCCGCTGGCTCAGGCGACTCTCACTCTTCCTCGCCCTCGCCCTGACTCTCTCTCGCTCTATTTATTAGAATCTCTGCTGCAGTTAAATTGAAATTAATCCGTGAAACCTTACGTTGCGCTTCTTAAAATGCGGCCACGTGGCGCTGACATCGTCAAATGCCCCCTTGCCGCATGCCGCACGCGCCGTGTTACTCACAAAAGCTTTGCCATTTTTTCGGCAATCAAAACATTACAAATCGCAGCAAAGTGGCGCAGCGGGTGTGAAATTTGTAAGGTATTATCTAAAAAGTCGTTGCCCAGACGACAATAGGTAAACTTAAGCATCAGATGATTTGGCCAGTTTCGCAATACCGAAGTGTGTATACACTTGCAGAAATGGTTTTATGGGTTGAGTTAAGTCTATACCAAGAAAACGCTTCTAACTTTGCAGCCTCTTTAAGTGCACAATGCGAAGAAAGGAACTTTGCTGAACGCTTTTAGTTATAAACTAAGGCTACAGGGAAGGGTCTTCCTTTCGTCAGTCATAAACTTATTTTTGTATTCTGTGGGTTCTTACTATAACTAAAAGATATAATCTCGATCTTGATTATGGTTTTTTTCTTTTAGCTTGTACAGGGCAGTTTTCAAGGGCAACGTTCCTAGATTAATCAACAATCTTTCTAGTCAATTTGAAATTACACCCAAGTTTTGAAAAGGAGCTGTTCATATGTGACATTATCACTGACGACGAAGGAGTTTATGAATTTATGACGAAGGAAGTTTTCGCAAAGTGACCACCTTGCTTTACAGAATCCGATAATCTAGAAAAAAAATTGGAAATACGCTCGGATATTTTTTCAAATTTGCCTTTGCCTTATTTTCTATCACTTGTTGGTGTTCATCTGATGATTTCGTTGGGTTAACTCGCCTTAACAATCTCTTTTTCATTAACTCATAAACTACTGCTGACACTCACAAAATGGGAAAATAACCAATAATATTAATCGAAGTTCCGATCAATTTCAAAAGGAGTATTGAATATGAGATGATATGACAACAGTAAGAAATGGCAGAGTAGTTCTGAAAAATGGAAAGTACTCCTTTTATTTTTATGGCATAGCATAGTAGAAACTAGTTTTTAAGCATTAGTATTTTAGAAGCTGGAAAATTTGAATCACTTGATTCTTGCCATATGAATAACTTTTTAAAACATTACTTCGGTTAGAAGTGTTTTAAAATATGTGTATCAAATATGCATTTAAATAAGTAAGAAACTGAAAAAAATCAGAAATTGATTTTCAGATCAGAAATTTAAATAGTTTGTAATTTTTTCAAAGGAGGGATTCTAATAGATGATAAACATAAAAAAACATCTTCAATGTAAAAAACATGAGACAAAATCGTTCGTACTATTTGATATAATTTATATATATTATATTTGATATAATTTATGTGACGAGAAAGTATTTCGGAAAGCTTTGGAAAGTTTTAGGACTTCCAATTAGACCGAAAAGTTCGAAACTTGCTCACACATAGTATCAAAAAAAAAAAACCCATAGTGACATCAATTTGTAAATTTTCGAAGGGCTATAACTATTCAAGTGTATATCCAATATACCCGCTAGAGCTAAGGAACATTTTCTTTAAAGCACTCATATCTTCCAAACCAATAGCCAAATTAAAAACTGTCTATTAAAAGGTTTTACAACGGTATACAGCTCGACTGGATTAGACTCTCTAGTTAAAAGTTCAAAACAACGTGTAATTTATAGCCAGTGAGCTACATCACTTCTTCAGAGTCTCTCACTTTCGTCTCAGCACGAACAACCGCTCTCCGTGATGGGTAAACTTATTTCTTTTAAGTGTAATAAGAATAATATTAAGGGGAAGTAATAAACTGCAATCTTTAGGATCGATTTTGTGTCTATCTAGTTTATATCTAACCCAATAGTCCCATCTCTGTTAAGTATCTTATTATCTGGCATCGAGAGGGTATACCCACCTCTATATCTATACTCGGTGAGCACATGCCGCGAAAACTCCTCTTAATCACAAAACTTACGTCGCTGGTGCTGTCCAGCTTACTTAAGTGTCCTTTCATTCTGCAGTGCCAGTATTTAGTCAGTATTCTAAGGTTCTTCCTGCTTTTCTTGAATCTATTAGAGTTGTAGGACTCAGACAGTTTTTCCTCCTCTCTTAGTAGTAGCTCAAATGCTACAAAATGGCTCTGGTTTCTTGTTGATTCGCCCGCAAGTTCATTTGCAGGAATGTTGGTATGGTTAGATACACAGCAAAATGTCAGTTTGTAACGTCATCCCAGTAGATCTAGTTTGGCTTGATTTTTCCTTATTAGCTAGGAGTTTATTCTAGTTCCAGCGACCGCTTTTATTGCGGCCTGTCTGTCTGATAGTATTGCTATTTCCCTATATTGGCGATACCTTTCCTTTATATCAGCACAGCAGCGGAATTTAGGATGGAAGACGCATGTGTGTATGCTCATAAATTCGGAGAAGTTTTTCCTGGGTGCTGCGACAGAGAAGCAAATTGGCCAATTTGATTTATGTCTATTTGTGAACGAATTTTGGTGTGATGATCAAGCAAAAATCTTGGGTAAAAACAGATTTCAGCTCTATTATATGAAAATTTAGATATTTGTACGAACATTTCGATAGGCAGTCGATTTTGATGGAAAATTTGTTATCTTTATGATAATCATGAATAGTTGAGTGTTTCATTTGTTTCTCTAGAAAATGATTACCAACTGCATGACAAAGTCAAGACAATCTTTTAAAGTGTATACCCAAGAGCACATGGCATACGTTTTGGCTTGTAATATTCCATCTATGTGAAAAATCTATCTACATGGTCTTTGGTTGGGCAACGCATTAATCACAATCGGCAATTGATGGGGTGGGCTTATTTTATTTTGTGGGTGGTGGTTATAAGGCCGGAACGCTGGGCATTTGAGGTTGGTGTTGGCTCGACTGACTCGCTGACAGTGACTGATGTGCAGGCTGCTTATCGATTGGCAGCCACACACCTTTATCGGAAAGCAGGCAGCAGCCACTCGCTTTGCCTCTTGATTGGATGAAATTTCATATGCCAATGATGTTAATAATCAAATTGTGTTGTGACAGGCTCTAGACAAGCGCAGCAACAACAATAACACCAACAATAGCAACAACCACAAACACAACAACAACGGGAATAATGTCTTGTCTCTCTAATTCATATTATGATGAATGGAATGCAATTGTTTCAGTGTTGATATTATGCATACATATACTTACATATATACAGATACATACATTGGCATATTGTTGTTGGGGTTCCGGCCAACAACATAAACAATTATTTTAATGGTCGGCAGCTAATAAACAATAAATAATTATTGGACGCTTTTTGGCATGCGTTTTTAATTAAAACTCACATGAAATGCATTTGCAGTTTTTCAATTTAAAAGCAATTAAGTTAATTCAACCAATTACAAAAATAACAATAAAGCTACAATATGTACATTGTTGCGTAATGAAAAGTATTTCTGGTGAAAAGCGTATTTGGTATTTGAAAAGCGCTACGCACAAAAATCAAATCAATTTGAAGCGTATTAAATTAATTCAATTTATTTGAAAATTTATTTGCACACGTAGCCGAAATTAATGCGAAATCATCAATAGCAGCAAATAGCAACAACGACAACAACAACTACAACAACAAAAGTAGCAACAAGAGCAATGGCGACAGTGGCAAGCATTTCCGTTGCGGCCAAACGGAAACGGACATTGGCACACACACATACACACACACACACACACACACACAGCTCTCCAATGTGGGCATTGTGTGTACTCCACACAGTGAACTGTGTTGGTAGTTGGTTAGTTGGTTAGTTGATGCGTTAGTTAGTTTGTTGTTGTTGTTGTTGTTGCTGGCTATGCTGCTTATTTGCGCAAAACGCTTCAATGCATAAATGAACGATTGAGCGCATGTTTGACTGAGCGACTGAGTAATTGAATGACTGAGTAAGTGACTGCATGCATGCACATGAAACAACAAGTTGAGCTTGGAGTTATGCTAGAGTTGCACTTGATTCGTGAACGTGAATAGATACAATCGTGATTTCGTTTTCCAAATTAGCTCTTCTAATTACTTGCATACAATGATCAAGCTGTTACCAATGGATAGTGTTAAGAGAGTGATTCCATGGCATTAGATTATTATACAAAACACAATTGGTAGATGGAGCAGATTCAGACTCTTGTGAGTGACAAGAACCGATTCGTGTGCGTACGGCACACAAACTTCGGGAATACTGAAAAGCAATTTAAACCGACGTTTGAATATATAGACTTGAAAATCGCAGGGCTCGTACTCTAAGATAAAAACTCAACGATAAGCAAAGTAAAATAGTACCAGCGTACCAAGTTTGTTTTAGAAAAAACTTACTTACTTACTTAACTGGCCATAACAACCCGTTACCGGGTTACGGCCTGATGTAAAGCTCTCCTCCAGGCGTCTCTGCTTTGCGCGAGCCTTTTCCAATTGGTAATACCAAAGGTAGCTAGCGTACTCTCTACCTGGTCCTTCCAACGGCGACATGGTCTGCCCTTTCGTCGCTTCCCTTCGCCATAAAGCAAAACGGGAAGGATGAGCGTCTTATAGAGTGTCAGTTTCGTCTGGCGGGAGTGATCTCTACTACTCTTTTGCCTACTGAGACCAAAGTAATACCTATTGGCAAGAGTGATTCTCCGCTTAATCTCCATGCTGACATCGTTCTTCATTGTGACGGTGGTGCCAAGGTAGACGAAATCCTTGACAACATCAAAAGTATAGTTCTCAACATCAATCTGAGAGTCCAACCGCTGTGGATCTCTACTCAAAGAAAGCATATACTTCGTCTTGCTCTTAGAAAAAACCACCTCATCGTAAAACCCCTGAAAGCCTTTCTTTTCCCTAGCCTGTTTATAATCTGGAAACATCGAAAAAAAAGAACTACGAATGCGACAATACTGCAAAAAATGCTTATAACTGCATTTGTCCAGTACAACCTGGACATGAAAGTAGAATCAAATCAATGTTCAGCGGGTATAGAGGCTCAGGAACCGAAGAACAAGAAAGTATGTGTACGATAATCTGCATTTTGCAGTTAGACTCTGTTCATATAATTCATATCCTTTTTTTGCCTTTTTGGTTTCCCAACATATGGGTACAACTAAAGAAAATGTATTGTCCCTATTCAAGTCGAAAAGACAGGTTAAAAAGCTGTCCTCTATTCAAGTCCGAAACAAAAAATCATTGAATGTGCTAGGCTACATAGTTCACACAGCATAGATAAAGAAGGACTTTGATGTTTTCTCTGCTCTCAATTTAAGCAAATGACAAAAAGTAAAATTAGTTCAAATCCCTTTTTTCATGGCATTTCTTCTCACTGCTATTCAAGGATAGCTTCAGTGCCCTTCCGGAACTTTCAGTGGGACTTCAGCAACGAGGTTAAGCTTGATGTGCTTCTGTAATAATGCTTGGTGGCGTTCAGATTTCCCTTGTGGGATATCCGACAGGTTGCAATAGGGGCTTAGAACTTAAAAAGTGGGTTTATCCGCTTAAACTGCTTAATGAAGAATACTGATGACGCATTCTCTGAAAGTTGTCTTGGCTTTCCGCAGTTAATCGAAAGGTCATCGATCAAATGCATCAAAACTTGAATATCGTCATAAAAAGAATCAGGTATATATATAGCAGTATCGAAATATTCTGATCGCGATCTACGTGAGCGTATATTTTGTCACGCACAATACTCTAAAATAGCTGCTACAACACATAAACACACTCTCGCTTGTTCCCTCTCTTTTCCGAGTAACATTTTCATGCAATCTAATTCACAATTAATGACAAACTCTCTGCCACTTACGTGTGTGTGTGTGTGTGTATGTGCGCGTGTGTGTGTCACTCTCGGAAAATATTTGCACAATAATTAATTGAATAATGTCAATAAATTTTCAACACATTTCCAGCAGTAGCAACAACTAAAGCAAAACTTTGCTTATACACAGATACATCCTGAGGACACAGGACATATGACACATAAGGCAAAAGGCAGAAGGAACAGGCAAACACATTTGCGTACGAGCAATGGACAAAGGACGAATGGACAGCACTTGAGCTGCGCTGGCAAAATTGGATGCGCAAACTGGACAAGTTTGTCTGCTAGCTGGCTGGCTGGCTGTCCCACTCCGGCTTGGTGTACACCCTACTGCCTGTTGTTGCCTGCTGCCGGTGGTGGTGCGATTAGGCGAAACGAATCAACAAATCAACACACTCAGCAAATTCGTCAGAAGAATGGCAGCCTGACTACAATGCCGGCAATCCTTGCTACTCCTCCTGTTGCTGCCACCCACTGAAATGCTCACTCATTTGCCTTTGCATGCGGTTGCCACTGTTGCTACTGCTGCATTGTGTCTCATTTCCATGCCGACGACGGCGACGACGACGACTCCTCAAAAGTTTGTCTTTCAATTTCGAAAATGGTATTTGTTAAGTGGGCGCACTGTCTGTCCGCTTGTGTCTGTGGATTTGCATAGCTCAGCAACTCCCTACAGTTGCCGCCGCCTGCGCAGCTGCTGCCCCACCCAGCTCCATTTGACCATTTGCTGAGCATATGTTGACTGCCCTTTGTCCCTAAATTGTTAAGTGCTCGAGCAGCGACCACACTTGCACTCGTGCGCAGCGCGTAATGCCTTTCCTGACACACAGACCGTCTGCCCTAATTTCAGCGAATCTTTTTGGACTCTCCTTTTTTGTGCTGCTCCAGCCTGCGCCTGGTTACGCATATACATAAACTGGCTGGCTGGCTGACTGACAGAATGACTGACTGGCTGGCATTGGGTCATTGTTTGAGTTTGCCAATTGATGATGAAAATGTTAACGCTGCAGCTGAGTCTGAGAAAAGTTTTGCCTAAACAAACAAATCTATAAAAGAAACTCACATATCCAAGCTTCCAGCAGGTGCCAGCTGAAGTGCTATGAGCAACATTCCATATATCCTGGCTAAAGGAAACATTTAATATATTGATGGCACTAATGCATAAAAAGGGGCGCATCATTTGCGTTCATTTGGCCGCCAGGCAGCTTAGTAGCAAGCAATGAATGAATGTATGAATGACTGACTGCATGAATGAATCAATGTATAAATGGGAGAAAGAGAAAGCGAGTTGAGCTCAGGGCCAGAAACATTTTTCTTATTTTGGCTCATTGTGCATTGTTTGTACAAAGAAAAAACTAATCTGGCAAAACAAAGCTAGCTGATCCTGGGCCTTTAAGCAACAAATCTTAAACCAATAACGAAAACAGGATAAGCCAGCATTTCCGATTGCAAGTCAAAAAGATTTAAGCAGGCGGAATTCCCTGACATGGCACACAGCTGGGCTGCCAAAAGACCAGGCATACATCCTACAAACAAACGGAGTGCTGCACTTGTGCCTCTGCCTGCCCATTGTGTGTTCCAGTGTCTCGGCGGCGTAACTATGTGGTCATGTGTTTAAGTGGGTTCAAACTGTTTTTCTGGCCAATTGAACAAAGTGCTACTACTTTGACTTTAAAGTAGGGACCCCCACACACACATAGATACTCGCACACACAAAAATGAAAAGCTAAAAGCCAACCACAAACCCATCATCAAAGGTAGTGAGTGCCACAACAACAACATGCTACATGCTACACATGTAAATGTCATGCGGTGCAAATCCTATGTAATTGATCGTCTCCACAGCGCAGCTTAGTGGGACTTGACGACAGACGCGCCGCGGGTGCAGTTCCAATAATAAAGCGATTGCACTGAGAGAAATACCAGAAGCTTCCGTTCGCTAGCACAAATTTTCCTAAAACAACACAGATCAGATTTTTAATGCAATATCGAACTTTACATTTAGCTAAGAAATTACGATTTGTTGTTTACTGAGCTTACTAAGCTGATATGCGTACTAGCAGCTGACGAAGCCATATTAGGAACATATAGTACTTTAATATTGAAATTCTTCTTCTTAAGTGGCTATAACAACCCGTTACGGCTTGAAGTAGAGCACTACTCGAAACGTCCCCACTTCTCGCATGCCTTCGACTCCGTGACACCAAAGGTAGTGAGAGACCTACCCCCTCTTTTCCTTCCTTCAACATTGAGGACCATTCTCGCAGGTGCCAGAAATTAAATTTGAGCAATTACAATAAAGTCTGCAAATCTGATTGACTTTCAATTACACTTTGGAAATAAATAACACGAAATTGAATTCGAGACCAAATAGCTTGATTACTGGAACACAGTGGCGTTTTTGAGACGGAATTGAATTCTATATTCCATACTCGAATCTATTATGTATGTGGTACAAAAACAAGCGAGTAAGTGAAGTAAAGTCGCGTGCTAAACTTGCACGATAATAAAAAATGCTCTATTACAAAGTAAGTCACACAGTTTTGTAACGTTCCACACAATGCGGGAGAAAAGTTGCGAAAACTTGCTTAGATACTTTTTAATTAAGAATAATTCGAAACTCAATGGGCTTCTATATTATGTTTGCTTCTTAAAAAACTTTATCGAAAATCGCCGAAGTAGGAACCTGGAAGTGGATTCCGAAGTCTGATACTTAGTTTGGAGATGGATCGATATTGTTGTTTAATGTTACTTGATCGGCAATTCTTGGATTATGGTACACAAATCCCTTCGAGCAAACCACCGGGCCAAAGCTTTTACTTCGAAATACTATTTGCTAGTTTGTAGAAACTTTCGAACGATGCTATAAAATGATCTGGTTTTTCGCGCAGTTTAATTTTCAAACAACATTTGGAATTTTAATGGGAATGTCAACGGAATTGTAGTATAATCGAGTAGATTGCTCCAATAGGACCACAATGAAATGTGGAAATGAGCATTTTTATAAAATGTCAAACTTTTGATGCTAGCTTGTTTTTTTCTGAGTGTACAACAGATACTCGACGCAGCGTCGCCAGCTTAAGTACCTGCTGCAATTGAATTGGAACAACAACAAAGACGACGACAACAACAACGAGTACCACAATGGGTGCCCATTCATAAGGCACAATCCTGGCGAATGTCAATCAAATCGAGCCTTATAGTCTGGGGTTGCTTTAGAGCGCTTTGAACCGACGCCGATGTCGAATTCTAACAGATGTTCTATGAGCAAAAGTTTTTTTGTGCCTGACATGCAAATGAAATTTTAAGTCTAGTTGTCAAAACTTTTCCAATAGGCAGGTGTTCTGTTGCGTAATGCCCGGAGAGCTTATCATTTGACCAGGTCGTGCAGAATGCTAACAGCAGGTCAAATAGCAAAACTGGAAGTCATATTTTGACGGATCTGCGTCACCCACGCATAGTTGCCAAAGCCCAGTTGTTGTTGTTGTTGTTGTTACGATGCCTCATGTTGTTGCTGTTAATGTGCCAATATTTTTGTTGCATTTGTTGTTGTTGTTGTGGGCGCGCTTATTAAATGCATGTTACACATTGTCAGGGTGTTTGGTCTCTGACAACTAAATTAAGCCATTTGTCACAGCTTATTTTCACATATGCTGCCATTTAACACGCCAGCAGCGCAGTTGGCAGCGCAGTCGGGCCGGGCTGCATGGTTGTTGCTTTTCGATTGGAAATAATTTTGCGTGGTTGTTGTTTGGGCACTTGGCGATGGCATTAGCAAAACAACAACAGAAATCCAATGAAAACAAAACCGCCCATCAACACCCTCAAATCAATTGGCAACAACCCGTACACCCCGCATAGCCGGCATCACACCCCCAACAACAACTTCGAGTTTCATTCTAGCTGTTGTTATTTTTGTAGCTGTTGTCTTTGTCGTTGTCGTTGTCGTTGTTATTGTTGCTGATGCTGTGCCCCATGCAACATTAATTGTGAGGCAAATTGAAATTGGGGTGCATGGATCGGCAAGGCATCAGGGGCACGCGTTTGTTTCTGCATTTTATGCTCACTAGCCGTATTAAAGTGCTAATGCATTGTTGTTGTTGTTAGCGCTTTTGTAATTTTTGACTGCACAGTGGGACAAAATGTATGCAAGGGTTCCTACACCGGAGTAAAACTGTTTTTAATACAAATTTACACATATGAAATCTTCTCAAAATTTCACAAAAAATGCAAAATCTATGATATTTGTTCGCTGTTTACTAAGTGCCCCGTGTGGTGAGCGGGTTAGAGAATACAACCTCAGCAGGTCAAAGCTTGTCGTATGAGGCGACTAACAATGACACTGGGTTCTTTCGAAACCAGTAGGCCTTAAAAGGGTTGTGCGTAGGGTTTGGGACCCACCACGTAAAACCACAATTCCAATGAAAGAATGTATGTACATCAGACCGTTACCCGATAACGGTTTGTTATGGCCAGTTAAGAAGAAGAAGTGTACTGAATGCAATAAAGTATTTATGGGTGCCAGATATTTCTTATAATCCAATATTGCTTTGAACCACGTTTATAAGATCAGAGGGGTTGAGGCGTCTGCTATGCTAAACACATATTAAACCATATTGTCCAGAAAAAGTGTGACCAAAACTGAAACAATATCATTCTTATCGATTGATGCAACTGGAACACTTGAGCATTGAAATTTCACCGTAATGGAGAGATGAAGTTGTCACCTAAAACATATTCCTAGGATTAAAAAAAATGTTCCGGAGCTCGAAATTTTGAAGCCGTTACCTACTCTGCAGTAATTTTGGACATTTAGTCCAAATATGTTGAAGAGTTTGAAACTTTAATGCCAATTGTTTTTCAAAACACAAGCGTTATATATTAACTAGTATTCGCTTTGTCCTCAACATTCGACGACTTAATACACGCTCTCAAACCAGCTTATTACGAAGAGGAGAGAAGTAAATACGTAAAAGCAACGTTTGTGTGTACAATGTAGTATGTTGTTGTTTTTTATCTAACGTATACAGTACATATATTACTTCAAATCAATTTTACCTGACTAAAACACAAAATATCCAGGTGAAACTTATATTCTGCAAACCGCAAGCATATTATCTTTCGAATGGTATAGGTTTCACCTGAAAACGTTGCGTTATTAAGAAGTAATCGGTACCACACTGAATTTTCGCTTTGCGTTTTTATTTAGAGATTTGTATCTTATATTCACAGTTACTGTGTATAAGAATACTTTTATCTTCTATTCTCAATATGAAGGCGATTGTTTCTTTATGGAATTTTTCATATTTAAAGACTGAAACTTTATTTCGGAAGTGTTAGAAATATTTCATTCGTTTGCAGGAAAAAAGTAATATATGTGATTATTTTAGGATATTTCAGAGCTGAAAGGAATACAACTTATATGGAGTTTGCAAAATATAGCTAAGAAAACTTAGCATTTACTGTACTACATGTATAAAAAATAAAATATTACAAAAGCTTCAAAGCAGTTTTACTGCCATGTGGTAAAGCTTTTCGATTCTAATAGAATTTGCACCACTGTGAAATGTAACGTTCACAAGCGTCCAAGTCGAACAGTGTTTCGTGTTCATGAACAATCAACCCCAAATAATAGTAAGGATTACAAGCGGCGGTCGTGTACAAACCCAAAACGGGTCCTGAAATGCTCTGTATCTGTGTGTGTGTGAGTCTGTCTGTGTTTTTGTCTCTCTCTCAATGTGTGTGTGAGTGCATTGTCCTGGAACTGAGCGCACAAAACAACGGAAGAAATCTTGCCGTGCCTGCGAATCACACTTAAATGTCGAACTATGCGTCAGTCAGTCAGCCCATTCCCGGTATGCGCTGGGTCGACGCACCGCAGCACCATGTACGCCCATGTAACTGTGTGTGTATTTTGAGGCTACAGATATCAGGGCAATAAAATAATTGCGACAATAAGCGTTTCATTATTCATTTCTATGACGGAAAAAGGGGCGCACACAAATCGTACGTTGGCAGGTCGTGCAACGGAGTGTGTGGAGGACGGCGGGTGCGGTGACGATTGCTTTGATTGCCGGGGTGGTGCCAGCAGCCCTGATATGGCCAAGAGCTGAGCTGTTGTTAATCCAACTGTGCGCTGGTTTCATGCATTTTGCTGTTTTCACAGTTAATAGTTTGCCACGGCGGCTGAGCTTTGATTTGGTTGACACTTGGCTGGCGCAGGACTCGTAGGAGGAGGTGGAGGAAACAGGGTAGCGCACCAGGACAGATGATCTTGATTTGATTATGCGGCGTTAATACAATTGATATTTGAGGCAACAACAGTGTTTTTTCGTTGTGAGCTCTTATCCTTTTGAATGCCTGCAATGCTGGCTTAAGCGTTGTGCATTTGTTTGGAAAATTGTTGCAATTATAGTTCGTTGTTGTTGCTGTTGTTATTCTGATTGCTTTTTTATATCCTTACAGGCAACCACTACTGCATACTACCAATAATAAAGGGCGCGAACTGTTGAATTGAGCCATTTGTTTGCTCACATAAGCTGTCAAACACATTTGAGGCATGAGCCTAGATAAGCCCGTCGTATTTGCAAGCTCTTGACATGACTTGAACACTTTTCAAACACTATTAAAACAGTTGGTTGCCTAATTTAATCCCTCTGAGGGTTTTTTTCCAATACATTTCGACTTGCTTCTGATGGCCCCAACTAAGTTGAACTTAATTGCTTGCCGCTTAATTGCGCGTCTGGGGCAACTTCAGTGGTCATATCTTCAGGCAAATTTGCTGAAATGAAAGAAGAACCAGATAAAATGAAATAAAACTGAAGAAAACGGAATTGCTTGAAATAATTATAATTGAGCGCGCAAATACCGCCTGAATTTTCAAGATTACTCAAGTTCGTTTGGAGTCTGCCAACTAAATGGGGAAAAATTGTTAATTGGGTTTGCATAATTAGAGAGTTTAATCATTCGCAGCAAATTCATAGATATAAAAAAATATGCAAATCTTCATACAAATGCACCAGAAGCAAGGGAACAAACTTGAGGTTATTTAACGGATTCGATGCAGTATTTTTGGTTAATACTGCGAACAATATATACATATATGGTTTTATATTGGTGCCAAAATTAGTAATTGGTAAGTGCTTGGACTTTCAGTTGGCAATTGGCGCGAAAATTGGAAGACTCGAGACTCGGTTTGCATGGCTCGCTCGTCGGCAGTCATGCTGAACCAGTCGAATTATAGTTCCGGACTGTACGGCGTATGGGTGCTTAACACTAAAAGTAGGGAGTAGTGTCCTGCGAGCCTCAGGATCTATTGTGTCCTGTACGTGTCATAAAGTGTCTCCAATAGTCCAATCTCTGATATATATTTATTATATGCGATGGTAATAATCGGGCTACATCAGGCATCGAGAGTCTGTACCCGCCTACGATGTTCCTTCTTCTTCTTTCCTCGCACTTGGCGAGCATATGCCGCGACGACTCCTCATTTTAATCATAAAACCTACAGAGATAGCGATGCCGAGCTTACTTAAGTGTCCCTTTAGTCTGCAGTGTCAACTATGCAGTCACTATTCTAAGGTTGTTCTTGTGGCTCAATTTTCTTGAACCTATTAGAGTTGTAGGAGATGAGGATCTGTTTAGCCTGTCTAAGTTCTGATGTGGGTGCATGAAACGGTTACAAATATAAGAAGATCAGGGCGTAGATCATGGTTGCTTTATAGCTCTTTGAAATTGTTGTTGGTCACAAACTCAGAATACTGGTAGTATCCGGTACAGTTCCGTTTTCGGCAAGTCTTATGAGTACCTCAGTGCCCAAAGTACTCTGTCCTCTTAACGTTTCATCCGAAATGTTACAGTTACGTTAGACGAGGCGAAATGCTTTTGAGTAATGGCTGGTAGTAACCCAGAATGGTCACATGTCACTAAATTGGGCCAAAAGTAAGCTACATGCTTTATTTTAAGTTGAAAACATTTTCTTATTTCACAGTCGTTTTCAAGCGGTTAAAATCGTTTCAAGTTCGACTCGAGTGGAGTTAATGGTATTTAGTTTGCAGATCATAGTTTAAACTTGGTATTGTAATCTTGTGAAATGAAAGATAGATAGATCACCAAAAAACGCAGGTAGACAATCTTGGTGTGAACACAAATCCAACAAGACTAAATGTTAAGTTAAGTAAGAAATGAAGAATTTTTTTTTGGCGAAAACTGAAATGCCGAAAAATGTTTGTTTGTTTGTCGTAGCGTTCTGAGCTTTGGTATTCATAAAGCAAATTGATTACTGAAAAAAGTGTGCTCTGGAGATTTTCCCTCTTTCCCCTTCTTGACCGCTTTTAGTTACATATTTTCGTAATATTGCAAGTATTTATAATTAGTTTGGATGATCCGAAATGGCAATTGATAAAATAAAAATGCAAATACCATTATTCTTTAGGTTTACGACTCAAATCTACCGAATGACGATTTTGAACGATTGGGCTTTAGAGCTAGAGGAATATGCAGGTAAGAACAATAAAATTTCGGAAATTCTTAAAATGCAAATTCAAAATAAATGGATTTAGAATTTCGCGAATATCTGTATTTTAGAGGAACAATCTAGTAATACATAAACCTTCTTCATTTTCAATCCGAACGCATTTGAGGTCCACATCCTTTTCCAAGATAGTGTCTGTGGCCGATGTTACAACGAACGGCTCAGCGAAACGTCGATCGGGTGGCTTCCCTTTATAACTCCTGGGTAGTGGATGATTTAAAAAAAAATTGCATTAAGGCGGAACGAAAATGAGAATAGTTTTTGCTGTGAACATGTTCACAAAAACGATAGATGTAGGGAATGGAGAAGAGGTAGAGGAATATGATCTAGCCAAGAGCACGGGGTCGGTGAGCGGAATGTGATTCTCAAGACCTGAGGGTAAAAAATCTGCGTGCAGTTTTATGTTGAGGCTAGTTAGTTTAAACATGATGACCTAACAAAGTTATCGAATTCTAAAAAAGTTTATATTTTGCAGACATGAGTAGTTAGTTACACGAAGCGAGATCTTCAAGCGAGACGCTGTGATTTGTATCGCCTGCAACCCAATGCGACTTGCTTCATATTTGAATGCATTTAATATCAAGCAAGATTTTGTGAGATATTTCTTTACTTTCTCACTTGAACATCTCCCTTCGCAAACGATTTTTCAAAAAGTAAGTCATGCGCATTCTATTACATCTCAGGCTTCACCAATCTGGGCAACGAAATCCAGTTATCGTTAGGAAAATAATCAAATAGAAAAAATCACTTACACACTTTTCAAACCAAACATATGTAGGTGTATCGGGCCGCAAATACGCAAATACAGTATTAACAGGACATCATCAAAAATTTCGTTTTCCTTCAAAAGTTATTGTGTATAATTTGCTGTAGTGCAAAGTCTGGCAATTTTAAGATAATTTATAGTTATTTAATTACTTAGTGGTTTTTAGCTTATTTGCTTTTAGACAAAATTTACTGGGAATTCCTAAATAGAATGTTGCAGAATGTTGTCACATTCTAAGTTTTTGTATAGTATTCAGTTTGTTTGTCTTAAAATCCACTCATTGCTAAATGGCAAACCCAACCGCTGCTGCTACTTGATGTTGACATTTGCATTAACAAATGCACAACAAATTCAAAAATACACAAGACAGTACCATACACAAGAACAAAAGGAAAAAATAAACCAAACCTAGACGTAGAGCCCATAAACTGCTCCAATTGAAATTCGCATTTTGTGTGACTTTGCTCATTGCTGAGGCTTCACTACCTTGCCATTTGTTATTACTGCAAACAAATGAGAGTGAAAGTACAAATTTTTCTGGTCTTTTTTCAGCACACACACACACATAAACACACACACACACACACACAAACACACACACACACAACCACACACACACATATAAACACAAGCGCAGACTCTCACACATACAACAAACACAGCGAAAAACGCGACGTTCGTTTGGTGCCAAAATTGCTTCCGAAATCAGCCAAAACCAAGCAGAGGAAGCAGCGACAGCAGAGACACAAACATGTAGCAGTGTGTGTGTGTGTGTGTGTGTGTGTGTGTGTGTGTGTGTGTGTGTGTGTGTCAGCCATGTTGTTAAATGGCTGACTGCCAGGCTGGATGCCTGACTGGCTAGCTGCTGCTCTTCTACTATGTGCCCACAACTAACACAGTGCACGGAATGAGAATAAGCATGAGACCGAGAACGAGAACGAGAACCAGAGCCACCTCAGCAAGAGCCATTCCATCAACGACTACGACATGGTCGAGTTTGAGTTTGCTGCTCAAATATTATGCGAACGCAAATATTTTTATTTAGTAAATGTCATTTATTATTTATGTTTATTCGAGCACTTATCTAGCGCTGCTTAACAACTTCAGCTCCAAATGTTGGCGCTGCCACACTAATGCAAGGGATGCGGTGTGGGGGGCCTGCGTAGGTGGCAAGGCCGTTGAGCAGGGAAAACCAAACCAAATTGAAAACGGAATCAACAAGAAATCGAACGCTCAAGCTGAGAGATACGCTCACGCGTGCTATAATATGGAACCTGGAGAAGCAGGCGCAGGAGCTGGAGCAGGAGCTGCAGCAGCACGGCGTGGAATAAATTTAAACTCAAACTAAACTGCGAGTAAATAGAAATACAAAAAGGCAAATAAGAAACAATACTCAGTGGCAAATACAACATAGTAGCAGAGTTGCTGTGGCAGCCAAGGGTCTATAAGGACAGCATGGAAATGCTGGCGTCGTCGTCGACGTTGTTGACGTTGGCGTCGCTGCTTGCCGAATGTACACAAGTCGCGTCTAGCGCACGTCTGCCAAGTGCAGAGCGGATCCAGGGAGAGCGGAGTAGACGACACAGCGGGCGTACACTGGGTAGAGCTTAAGCCAACGACATGGTACTCGGTTTGCTGGCAGCAGCCAATATTTGTGATTGTTTCGTTTTCGATTTTCAGGGCAATGCGATTTTAAGGCGCGCACACACACACACACACACACACACACACACACACACAACGTCCTTGAGTAGTTGCGGGGGCGCCATTGCAGCTGGCATAAAACATGGCGCTGTGGCGACTGCTATGTGTGTGTGTGTGTGTGTGTGTGTGTGTGCAAGACTCTCTTTACGCGCTGTCAGTGTTGTTGTTATGATTATTGTTATTAGTCGAGCAAACAAATTGGTAAATAATAAATATTTTTCAGTTAAATATTGTGAGTACATTTGGACTTGGCTAAAGAAAAGCGGCACGAGTCAAAGCCATAGTTTAGTGCTATTAAAAGGCACTACGTTGCTTTTACCAACTCCCTACACATAACTGTAGTGCAGCGCTCTGTTCTATGTAGATCTTGCTACTTGACTGTATTTATTGTGGAACTGACTGTTGGCGTATTGGCCATATTGCCAATGACTTGCGCTTTCGTTGCCGTTTCTATGAGTGTGCATGTATTCGTGTGTGTGTGTGTGTGTGTGCATGGTGTAAATATGTACACATGTGTGTGCTAAGGGAAATTGGTAGCCCACATTTACAAAATCAGAAAAGCGCTTGATTTGTAAAATATTTACTCTGCGCAAACGAACTCAGTTCAATTGTTCGATTCATACAGTTCTCTCACAATTCTGAGTACTCAGTCTCAGTCTAAGTTCCTGCTGTAGTTGTCGTTGGCGTCTTGTTTGGGCTTGTTTATGAAGCGACACCTGTAGGTGATAATAATAAACAATCGAAGCATGAATGCCAATCGAACTATACGTGTGTGTGTCTGTGTGAGTGTGTGTTTGTATGTGTGTGTATGCAAATGTGTGCGTATATAGCCAATTGGGTGGACTAGCTGCATTTGCATATAGCACTAGCTAGTCCCTTACATTGTTTACTTTGGTTAAGATAATGCATATACCATGTCCATACCCATTTCCCGGAATTTTTACTTTTTGTTTTCTGTTTTTTTTTTTTTGCTGTGTGTGTTTTTTTCACACCAATTGTGTGCGGTCAAGCCTTGCCTTTAGCTTTAATTTCAACTCTTTCTGCGTGTGTCTGTGCAATATTTGCCGATTTGAGTGGTTGCTTGTAGTACTCAAAATACCCCGGCTATTGGACAGAGTTTTGATTTTAATTTCATGCTTCATTTTGCCAGCGTCAAAACAAAACCGCAATCAGAAAAAAATGCTTTCGGCAAGGCAAAGTGTTCATACTCTTACAAATTGAAGGTCCCTTTAAGGAAAAGTTGGAAAATCTTGATTAAGTTTAAGAAAATGCTTATGAAAAAATGACATAAAATGATGATAAAATGACAAAATTTATGAAAAACTTATGATATCTTATATATATATAATAAGATATCAAACTTATTTCGATGAATCTTACATTTCTTAGAAAAGTCAAGTTGCCTTTCGACCAGATCAATCATGTGTTCATCACATAAGCACTCTAGGCGCTATGTTGGAACATATTTATTAAAAAGAACATTTCGGTAATACACTGTCTTCTATTACGAAATTCTATCCGAATTTAGGTTAAGGTTACAATGAGAAGCATATTTGGCGCAGCTGCCCTTTCTCTTTGTACTATACTGCGCATTCCTCAGATGAACGAACATCGTCGCTTAACTTAGAGATTGTGCGAAATAACAAAAGATTGAGGCTTAATGAAAAGCAAGCAACATTTTGGATCTCGCAAATCAAGTTTTTGACTGAAAATCAATACTGTGCGTAGGGTTTGGGACCCACCACGTAAAACCATAATTCCAATGAAATGAATGTATTTACATCAGACCGTAACACGATAACGGGTTGTTATGGCCAGTTAAGAAGAATCCGACAATGCAAATGCAATAACATTACATGCATCAACTGGAAAGTAGATCTTTCTAAAAGCACACAAGTCAAAGTATACCCCAAATGTAAGAGGATCAAAACTTTTATAGGAGAATTATAAATTGATGTTGATGGCACAACCTTGTTTTTTTTACAACGACGAAGCTCTTGTTTCATTGCAATTTATAGGTATTGAAAATTTAAAGGCATTTGCTGTTTTCAAAAGTCGAAAATCCGCCGAAACAAATGTTTTTATATGATTATTTTGAAATGGTTATAAGCATTTCATTGTTTTGAAACGAACTATTGAAAAAACTAAAATACAGTTCAGTTACCAGCTTGAACTTGAAAAATATGAACAGGTTCGGTAGCCTGTTCAGTTCGATTCTTATAAATATCCGGATCAAAGAGCATGAAATTTACATTGTTACATTGTATCGAATTACTGAAAAGCGATCACTTTCAGCACAGTGCATACATGTGGGTTTATGTTGCTCTTTCTTTTTCTCAATTTTGCCTACAAATGAGTCGGCCTAACAGAGACAACAACACAAACAGCCTTACAAGTAAGTAGTGTAACTTAAAAAAAAAAGTTTGAATTTTTTAACGTTCTAGAATTCCACTCTATTACTTTCAGGCTCTTTGAATCGGATATTCGTTCATTGTCCAAAAACACTTTCAATGTATACAACTCAACGATTTGTACACCGATCCACGTGATGTTCCTTTTGCACTAAAAAGTTTTACAATTCTAATTTTTAAAGCTCATCGTTTACCCATCACCTTCAACAGTTTGAAATCTTGTTACTTTCAATGTTGATATTATTTTGACTTTTTTAACACAATTCTCAAAAGCCACAAGGTGATAAATTCCCATGCATACATACATATATGTATATGTGAAAAACTATGGATATTAATTTCTTTAGCTCTCAAGCCATTGTCTTTTCAATTTTGTATAATAGGTAAAAACGAAGGATTTCATTGTTTCCAAAAAATGTTAGCTTTACCTTCCTTATTTTGCACCCCTACCTCGTACGTTTAAGTGCTCTCAATTAATACCTTCTTCCTCTTAGCTAGCCATTACAACCAGTTACTGGATTGCAGCCTGATGTAGAGCAATTCTCAAGGATTGTCCATTAGAGTGTTAGCTGCGTCTGACGGGAGTGGTCTCTACTACTTATTGCATACTCAAGTCAAAGTAACATCTAATAGCAAGAGTGATACTCTGCTTGATCTTCATGAAGACATTACTTTTTATTGTTTATATTTCTATATATATTTATATTTATTTATATTTGACAACATACTTTACTTTCATAGTACAACATAGTATACTTTCCCATATCAATCTAGTAGTCCAACCGCAGCGAGACTCTACTCAAAGAAAACATAAACTCTTTCTTGTTCTCATTAACAGCCATTAATTAATACCTATATTATTTTATACGATGATTTTGTATAAGTCCATTTTTCAAAAATTTTCGATTCTAACCGAGATATTCAGTGAGTGAACTTGGTAAAGTACCATCTGACTTCCAATTGTACATGATATGGTATAAGACATAAAATGCCTGCTTTTTGCGCGCTAAGCTTCATTTCAAAGTTTTCAAAGACCTCGAAAGTGTATCTCAACAAATAAAACATATTTTATTTTTTTTTTTTTTTGGGTGCGCTAAAACACTTTTAACGATGTGGCAAATAAACAAAGAGCTGGTAAACGAAGTGGGAATTCTTCCAGACGACTTGTTTATATACTAAAACTTTACTTAATGACTAAATGATATTTGTTTATTGGCTGAGAATATTTTTGGTGACCCAAGCTAATTGATCTCGAAATATAAATTATATCAAGACCATGAGATCTGCGATGTGCACTTAAAACATAAAATGTCTGCGATAGTTTCAACTGTAATTTCAGGGCGTAGTCGGCTGGTTTTATAGCACTTCATATAGTATATAATAAGCGTCGGCACATCTAGGTAGATTCTCAGAAAAGTTGTAAATTGCACTGGGTAAATAACGAAGAATTGTACAGAAACCCCCGACGCGTCGTCGTTTATCAGTGCTCTGATAAAAACTCGCGAGTTCTGGAATCCACGCATTATCTCTGATACCTGAGAACAGGAAGACGCACAAAACGTTGTCGCTTATCTAATCTGACGCTGGCCAAATGCAAATAACATAAGATCGCACCAGAGACACAGCCAGAGCAGTTCCATGTTTCGTATCGTATAATGAGACAATCGGCGAGGTCCGCGATAAGCCACAGGAGAATGCATCCGACAGAACGTCCATGTGGCTATAGCAAACAATGACAAGAACAGAGCAAATTCTTTCTTTCTTAAGCCAGATAAGAGCAGCGAAAAAAGGTCGCCTTTGGCTCAGTCAGCGTCTAAATATAGCCAAGAGACTCAATCTGCTCATTGCCTTATCGGCATGCATGGCAAATAAATACGGCCGTATGGTGTATGGCGTATGGTGTATGGGTTGGAGTTGGCCATGCTAGAAAAATGCTGCTGCTGATTAAATGCGGAGACAACAAAATGGCTGCAGTCACACAGAAGGCCCACTGAACCTTGGGCGAGCAGCTCTGTTGGGTTTGTTGATCCAACATGGTGTGTTGTTGGCATTGGAGTTAGACTTATGCTTGGTTACTAACAACCTGGCTTAATTAAGAACAAGTGGACAAACATTGGGCATGCTAGATGGCTATCTATAGTTGCCCTTGCTTATCGCTCACCATCAATCAGAGATTCCCGTAGGACTGCGCCGACCTAAATGCTGTCTAATTCCGTTGCCCAAAACTCAAATGATTACGTAAACAGCGTCAAAATGGTTAGCGTGCCGGGTTGCCATTGCCCGTTGACCAATTGCTATGCATATGCGCTGATATTGCTCTGGCTGTGTGTATGTGTGTGTGGGTGTGTGTGTGTGTGGCAGTCCTTATGACAATTTGATGAGGACGTTATTTACACTAGTTAAAAGCTCAATGTGCCGGCTGTCCGGTCAACCAGCCAAATGGCCACCCAACTACGCCCACTTCGCCGTGTTTTTGTCAATAAAAAAACAACAACCACAACAAAATAAGAAAAAAGACTATAAGCAATGACCCCAAGTCCTGGCTATAGGTAACAACGGTACTGACACTCGCATGACAAGCAACCATTTGGACGCAGGCTTCTATATTAACAATTACACTGAAACAAGCTAATTATCAAGCAAAAATTAATAATTAAAATGTCAATCTTGAAATTTGTTTAAGATGAAATATTAAATTTATTGGGGAAAATGTATTTGAAGTGCTTCAAATGTTTAATCATACAAATCGTATCTAAATTGGAACTGCAGCTGGAAATTTACAGACGATTCTGTAAAGCAAAAGTTTTTTTTTAAATTTTGATAATCGTTATTTGAGCATTTTTTTATTGAAAATGCCTTAACCAAAGTAAGTGTTCCGATTCAGATATTGGGTTCGAGCTTTAAAAACATAATAGTGCTTAAAGATTACTGTCGAAATCTGAAAATAATTCTTAAAAAGAATTGGTTTCATGATATAATCGATTATGTAGTTTTGCGGATCCAGTTTTCTGTATTCGTTGTTAGGTACAAAAGACGAGATTTATTTAGCTTATTTCGACTATTTAGTACGTCACTAACAAATTTGACCAGAATTTAACCCATTTGGCTAAAACATAACCGTGTCGTTAAACTTGGATCTCGAACTCAGCAAATATAATAGGAAAACTTACATCCGATCGAAAGGTAATTATATATCTGAACAATGTTCCTTAGGCTGTTATGGTCTATCTTGACACGGTTGTGGAAGACATGACAATGAACTCAATCCATTTTTTTCAAAAATTAAAAATGTATATTTTCTTAATGAAATATGAAGTCAATTCCACCTGCCATTTCAATTCGATATTGATTGTTTATGAATATTCCGACTTACAAAAAAAAACGTAATTTTAAGTTTAATTTCAGTACGTTATAAGGTACGCCCAAGGATTTGTAGATCAAGCAGTGGATCTGTCCTCCCAATCGATGCTCCATTTAGCCTCAGTAGACGATGAGTAGTAGAGACTTTCCGGCCTGATGATATTAATACTCTACAAGAAGCTCAATCTTAGGTATAGCGGTGAATAGAAGGCGTGAGCGAAGAAGTCTGGTGAGTGCACTCCAACATGCCGTAACCGGGTATGTTGTTATGGCCAGTCAAGAAGAAGATAAGATACGGTATAAACTCACTCTTCTTGTATCAAAATGTAATTCGGAAGCCGTTTTGATTACCAGCTTTAATCGGTTAACGGTTGAGGTCATGTTGCTATTCTTGATGAAAATGCAATGAACTGTTTTCGATTCGAAATACTATTACGAGACTAATATTCGGCGATCTTAGCAATAAATTTATTCTTCTCTTCTTCTTAAACGAATAATATCCAAAGCGGATACTTATTGTAACTTCGAGACATCTAACTTTAACTTTAGGAAAATCATTTTTTTTTGTTTTATTTCTAACTACCTTTATTTCATATACTTGTGCTTTTTATTTGCTTCTGTCAATATTTTAAAAATGAAATACGAACGAAGAAAAACCTATACTTGCTTTCTTCGGACACCACTTTTCCTAGTCTCAACAGCCATGGTCTCTATTTCTTTAAGTGTATCCGCAGCGACTAAGGCCGAGGATAGCGGCCCACGCGCGTATCCAATCAAGCATATATGTCATGTATATATGTATGGCTGTATGTACAAGTGTGTATCTATGTATATATAGGTAAGGGCGTGCGTCGTGGTCAACATTCGTTGATTACGTATACGACTGGGGGCCGCTGAAGGCAGGCAAAGTGCGGCGGCAACAGGACGCCAATCAGCCAAACGTCAGCGGCAGCGTTTGTCAAACGAATTGTTCTTGTTGTTGCTGTTACGGTTTTGTTGTTGTTTTGTGTATGTGTGTATTTATGGCAAATTCGACATTTCAGCATTTTGCTATGCGACTCAACAACAGCAACAGCAACAGCAACTACAATGCGTTGACATTTTTTCTCGTGGCGCGAATCAATATTAGCAATTTGAATTATTCAAAAGACAAATATGAAGCTTTAATGGCCAAACAGCGTGCAGTTGGCCTGTCCGGCCTTACAGCCAGTCTGAGTGGTACGTACAACCGCTGCCCACCTTATACAGCAAACTGCAGCCCATTGGTTGGTTCCACATACAGTGTTTGGCAGCACTGACGTTGACGACGACGACGACGACGACGGTGACGCCGTCGACGTGAACTCAATAATTTGCGAGTCGCCCAATTTAATGCGGACTACGGTATGGGCACAAGTCGCAGAACTTCGCCAGCAGCGTCGCATTGTCTAGGTGTACCGTTGTACGAAATGCTGGGACAAAAACGTTGCCCAGTGCGCAGCATTGGCCAGGTAAATACGTCAATTTAAATCCGTGGATTGGATTGTAAGTCAATGTTTGACTTTTGCTCGCTGATTGATTGCTCAACAGCAACAGCCGCAGCAGTTGCAGTTGCAATCGCAGTTGGCATTGGATATATGCAACCTGCAGCCTGCATATGCATACGCCCGTTGGCTGATGACTCTGCCGGAGGTGCATTGGTTGGTATTGCAGGGAGCGAGGTGTATGGAGAGGCTGCATCAACAGTTTACCCGATTTACTGGCAGTTGAGTTTGCACAGCGGAGTCAACCGTATGAATCAACGATTTTCTGCTGTGCCGGCATAATTTCCAAAAAATTTACACACAAGGCAGTCCTGGCAAGTTCCAGGCAACTGCATACAAAGAGTGTTGTATATGGTTTCGTTTTGTGGGTGACATTGTCGTCCGCCCGGGCTGACACTTGAAGGAAACAGCAACTCTCGTTCTGGCCATGGCTGTTCCTGACTTTAAGTGGGAAAATCAACAAATTATAGTGTGGCAGTTGCCTTGGCAGTGTATCCCCACAGCCAGTGTGCGTGCATAACAGCACGCAGTAGCTGTGCGAACGAGACAGCGATACAGTGTGAAAGAGAGGCACAACAAGGCCCGCACAACGAGCAAAGTTTGCGCTGCAACACGAAATATTTAACTTCAGATTTTGGTCGCTCTCTGCCCCTCCCTCCCCCTCTTAGTGGGCGTGTATGCACTATATATGTATCTCAGCATGTGCGTATGTGTGTTTATGTATATTTAAACTCAATTTTAGACACATATGCATTAATGTTGGCTATCTGCCGACCGTCTGTCTGTCTCCTTGTCTGGCTCCGGCTCTTTGGCTCGTTTCGCTCGCTCTATCCGACCGCAACAACAGTGCCAACAACAAATAGGCAAAAACCAAAGCTACCGCAATAGCAGCAGCAACAGAATACTGCCGTAAACGGACACGGACACGGACACGGCCACGTACACCCCCACTCCCACTCTATGAATGCTGCAGTTTGTAGCACGCCGTTGTTGCAGCTCATATAAAAGCATTTGCCTTTGTTTGACAGTGTCTCTGACAGGGTTGCCAGCTCTTCTTGACTGGAGTATGAAATGCGTGTAAATATGTGGGTTGTAATGTGTATTCACCACTTATTATAATTTCTCTTCCGGATTGGATCTTTAAGAAGTCGCTGTATGCAAAAATAGTTAAATAAACAAATAGTTACGATCAATATTGAAAGTTGTAAGGCTTGGCATGATAACAGGGAAATTAGCATTAGACTATAGAAATATCAAGAAATAATATGCAAAGTCTAAAAATAGACAAGTTTCCTCGAATTAAGTTAAGTTAAGTGTCAAGCATTGTACATAATTGAACAATTTTCCAAGGAATATGCTAGGAAATGACCATAACTATAAAAACAATATTCCTGTTTTGTACTTTAAGAGCTCAAATAACAGTATGCAATCAATTTGACATCATACCGGTAAATTTGGGGTCGTTGACTACGAAACCGAAAACCGTTTTGGATTTTGAAGCACAGTTTTCGAATTATGGCTATTTCCACAAATGCGAGACTTCGATAGTTGCGAAGTCAGCAAATCTCATGTTACTCGAGAACCTTACTTTCGATCGAAATGGTATTTAGTTCGAATTACAGGAAAATAAATATCGGTTTAGTGTTTCAAATACAGTTTTGGTGTATATTGATTCCATTGCGAGTTACAGGGCAATGAACTCAACATTTTTGATCTCTCGAAAAGCGAAATTTATTCTAAAGTAATTAAGTGAAAAAAACACAAAAAATTTATTCTTTGCAAACATTTTAACACCACTTTGAGCAAAATCAGTAGCGAAATGACGAATAAAAACAGTTTTAAGTTTGGAAATCAGCGAATTCAAATTTACTCGAAAAGGTATGTTTTAGACATTGTTTTTTTTTGTTGCATAGTGTAATTTATACGTAATAGGCAGAAATGAGAGAATCTTTTTAAGCGATCAAACTAGCACATAAATCTTCCCCATCGTACTTTATAGGGAAAGCTAGCTATCGTATGGCTATACTTCTAAATACTTGATTTCTGTTCCAATTCTGTAGGCTTTATACCTAGCTAAAGAAGTTCCAATTCCATGTCCAACCTTGTTTCCCGCTTCTGGAGACAGTGTCGAACATGTTGCGTATATCTTGTTTTTATAAGTTTTATCCATATTATTCAAGCCAAAGTTGAGAAATAGATGCAGCCGATCCGACTATTGTTGGTAAATATATTGCAGACCGAATCCAGGCGACGATTCGATTTTCGATTTAACTTAATGCCGTGTTTTTCGAAGAAATTATCGTTATAATTATAATTATAATTATTTACTTTTCCATATGCCTTTAGATATAAATCAGTATATAAAACGATTCTTCATTAAGTCACTGTTAAGATAAAGCAAAATAGTAGTGATCAAAGCGATTTAGTAACAATTTTTGTATACTTCAAAAAAGGGTTAGTTTTCGCTTAAGTTTTGCCATATTAGATTCATCTGACAACCCTGTTATGTGTGCATGTCCTTTGCAGCGTGACGTTGTTTTGCCGCTCTGATAATGATGCTGGCCGGCATATTCATAATGAAATTTCATTGCGGCAGCCACACACACACACACACACACACACACACACACACACACACACACACACACACACACACACACACACAAACGCACATGAGTGTGTATGTGTACATAGTTGCACGGTATGTCGTTATACCGTTATATTGCAGTCAGGCAACCAGCCAGCCAGGCAGCAGCATATTATGTATAAACACAAATTAATTTCGTTTCAGTGGCCCCAACCATAGCCATGCAACCAGCCATGAATCCATGCAACAGTAGCAGCAGCGGCAGCGACGTCGACGTCGGCGTCTACAGGAAAGGCATTTGCATAAAATATTTGCACAGCTTTCGGCTAGTGCAACGTGCTGTCGCTGCTGGTTTGTGGCATTTTTGCTTTTGAGCCGCCTTGCCATAAACTAGGCAACAAATTTTGCGGCACAGATTTAATGAATCAGCTGCAGAGGAGCCGAGCGGAGCAAAGTCGGTGGCTCTACCCACAACTTGCCGCATCAGCAAACGTCTTGTCTGGTCAGTTTTGATAAATTAGCAGAAATGTTGCAGCCCTCTTTCCCCTGCAGATAAGATACATAAATGAATGTTCTCAAACAATATTGGCATAATTTATGTTAATATTTATTATCTTAAATGCTTCGAGAAGTGTGTCTTGTGTACAAGCAAATCTTAAGGCTAGGAAATTGAATTACTAATTAGAATCTAACAATAAACATTCCTTGTTGTATATGTTAACTAGCGTTGGTTTTGCGGAAACATCCACTTTCTTTGATGAGATATTCTTGTGTTTCTGCTGAAAGATGAAAAAGTAAGTACCAAAATAAAAAAAATGACGAAGATGAATACTTTAATATGACCTAAAATTCGGGAATATTTACTTTGTTCGATAAGAACTTAGAAAAATCGAAAAAAATTTCAAGTCAACATTTTTTTTTTTTAAAGTATTATTTAAAATGGAATGAAGTATGAATAACATTTTCAAAGTTTTTGTTAACCTTTTGGTAGTGACGTTACGTATTCGGAACCACTCCCCCCCTCCTTAGTTGGTGATCTCATTTACAAACAGCCCCTTATGAGAAAAAAGTTTTCAAAGTGCATCGAGATTTCTTATATTTTTTTAGCTACAAATTCATCTGCATGATAAGTTTAACAAAACCGAGCTAAAGGGACTAAGCTACGGTCAGACGGACTATCGGCATGTCGACTTTTGCCCGTAGCATTTGCTTTTGATAGACATAAAGTTGGTGGATCGGACTGTCTATGAAAGAAGGAAAAACAAAATGGCCCAGATTTTTGAGTGCATGAATTGATTTCGATAAAAGTTCGAAGAACTTCCACTTCGTCATCTCCTGCGCCTTTGGTCATATTACTCATGCCTATTACCATCTTGTCCGCAGTTGGTGGTCACACATTCCGATTTTTGGTTGTTTTGTGAGTCGGCATGCTGATTGTCAGAACGTCTGATCGTAGCTTTTACCCATAGCTTTTAATGAATCGCTTAAAAAGTATTTGACAACTGGTCTCAAGCACGCATTTAGGTTTGAATTCCTGAATCGAAACTCGGATAAAATGTTTTAGGTCTGCAGCTCTCAAATGACTTCAAAATGGTGTAAGCTGTAATTCAAACTAAACAGCAATTTTTTTTATTTTCAGCAGATGACATTTACAATGTAACATGTTAAGCTCACTTTATGATCTATATTTATGATCTTTGATGCTCACTGATCGCCATACTATGTGTAAATCTTGATCAAGTAAGACTTGTTAGAGATATCGCATATCAGTAATTTATATAACCAAACACGTCAAGATTTCTCTACAAGGAGAGCCCACACACACACCACACACCACACACATACAACGCTGACACTTTAGCACATAATTAACCTAAAAATGTAACTCCATCTTGTTTATCAGCGAAAATACAAAAAGAAGACAGAAAAAAAAGAAACTGGAAAAAAGGCGTGCATCTCATTATCACTCGGACGTGAATATCTCGACATGTTTGTCGTTGACGTTCGTCATCGTGCGGATGCGAACGCTTGGCCATTGTGTCGCTCCGTCCAACCTCACCGTCTCACTTGTCTCTCGTCCCGCTCTACCCTGTACCACTTGCCCATCACTGCTTCAGCGACAGTGTCGCACGAAAACATTTAAAGTGAATTTGTGTTGAGCTCACATCGTTAAAATATCCGTCAAAAACTTAAGCAAACAGACATAACTACGTGCATTTTAAATTGAATTCGAACAAAAAAAAAAAACCACACAGAGTCAGTGAAAATACATATGTACAGTCTATGCGATATAAGGTACGCATGTGAGTGTGTGTGTGTGTGTGAGAGGCTATGCTTATGGCTTTACGGATACTTATGAATATAGCAATACCTGCTTATACTATAAGTTAACTCGATTTAACTCGACTCTCGACTGACTGACGTTGTCCGCGCCCATCTGTGAAGCATTGCTTCAGCGTTTCGTCTCGTTTTGGTTCGTTTTTGGTTTTTGGATTTTGGTTTCGTTTTGTTCATTTTTTTTTTATTTGCCAAAAAAATTAAAGACAAGTAAAAGTCGTGATTAACGTTGAATTGGCTCTGCTCAGCAGTCATTATCACTGCAAACAAGCAGCAGACAACAACAACTTAGCCTAAAGTGAATGAGTATTTGAAATGAGTACGAGGTAACTACAAAAATGCCGCGCTCGGTTGACTTTAAATGGTGGATGGAGCTGTAGATTTGTTGCTTGGATCTTGAGTGCTTAGTTTTAGCTATCTAGAGTTTTTTTCTAAATTTTGTTTTTTGTATTAAGATTTGAAAAAGTCTGCAGCACATAGATGTGGGCATCTTTGTTTTTACAAGTATTCGAAAGTTCGTCCCATATCGATACTTTGTGATAGAAATTGGGATAAAAAAGTGAATTTCTTTTCAAAAAGTTCACAAAAAACATAAATTATGATGCGAATTTGGAAAAAGTTAGCAAGACGTAAAGTATTCTTAAATCATGACTATTCGGCTAAAGAAGCACAACACAAAAACCGACAACAATTAACACAGGTCTACACATACCGGGGGTCATGTCAGTTGTTGGAAAGCTAATAGTCATTTCCGAAGTAATTTGCTGCGTGGAATCCGAATCCGAAGACAGAATCGGCCTATCACGTCAGAATTTTGAGGTATTTGAGGTTATGTAGACTACAGGCCGCTTTTCGGGTACATAACCTCAAATATCTAAAAATCCTTACTTATTAGGCCAATTCTGATTCCGGATTCGGATTCTACGTAGCAAACTACTTCGGATATGGCTGTTGGCTTTCCAGCAACTAAACCATGTTGACCTGTGTAATATGTTCTCTGCGCAGTTTGATGCTCGAATCGGGTTGAAGCGCTCCACGATGATAACCTAAGAAATTTTGTCAAAAGTTGAAGATATTTCTTGTTTTGGTTCTGCACTTATTGAATACTGCTAAAAGCATGACTTCATTTTATAAGAGTTACCGTGAATTAACTTTTTTGTGAGCCCTACCTACTCGTCAGTGCATCACACTTAGCTATATTGTGCTGCGAGAATTCCTTCTCAAGTTCATAGAACCTGCAGTTGAGCTGGGAATGCCCAGCATGCTCGGGTGTTTCTTCAGCCTACAGTGTCAGAAATCTAATACAGCTCTTTTCTAACTATGATAGATTATGAATTCATATTAAAAGAAAATAAAAACTAAATTTTTATTAACTCCAGTTGACTTCGTTTTCCAGAGGAACGAAACTGTCAATTTGGCATCATGGAAGTTGTCCTCTTGCAAAAAGGCGATGAACGACAGTTGGTGACGAGACTACAAGTGTCAAAAATTGTTTTTTAATCAAAAAGCGTTAAAATGAAACGTCAGTCGTCCGACAGATTTTGTTATTCTAGGAGAACTGATGACAACGAAAGAGACGCTGTTCAAGTTTAACGAAATAACAACTTATTATTGGAAGTTTAAGAGTTTTTATTCTATAAAAGTAATCATAAGCCCAATATAATACTACTTTAAAACACCATGGCATTTTAAGAGCCAGCAACACAGTTAACGAAAATTGATTGAGCGAAGTTAAATCCTCCTCCTCGTCCTTATACTGCGCAAAAAAAGCCCAGCCGTATCTGTCAATGATCCAAAATGTTTCCGCTTAAGTCTTCTAATGGCCACACTCTCAACCAAACCATTGACCAGTCTGGAAGTCGTTATGGAGAAAAACAGCATCCGCTTTTGATCAGGAACCACTGCTATATTTACATCTAAATGTATCTCTTTATTCCTCAAATAGCAGGGGGCCCAATAATAACATCGAAAAAGCTGCAAAAGCTGGAAATGCTTTCAATTACTTTGGACAGCCACTCCACAAATTGACAAAATATATTCAAACAGGCACTACAATCTGAATATAAGATAAATGACTCCCATAATCAATATAATCCAGGGCATATACTAAACATATATTACAAAGAATTTTTGCTGATAACTCACATAATACAGATTTTACAAAGAACGAAGACGCCTAACATAATAGGTACATAGTTTATATGTAAACATATCTTTTTCCCAGTTATTATCTCAATAGGGCTTCCATATTTAAGTGAGTTACTGGCTTACGATTTTTCGTAAATGCCAGTTCTTCAGCGGCCTTGCACATTAATTTCAAGAGGCTGTAGTCATTGAGCGCTTTTCATTTATGGGAAAAGTGCTTCAGCTTGTGGCATGTCTTGGACAAATAAATGAGCTACTATAGGGACACATATGCAACGATCGGCGATGCGCATGCGCAGACGTTGCTAAGCATTTTGCAGGCGAATTCCAAGCCTTGCCTTCCACAGCTCAGCGTCTGGCTCGGCCTCTGGCCATTATTGTGGCATTTCGCATACAATATTTGCATATACACACATACTAAGAGAGACATATTAACTTGCCGTACACGCCCAATAAGCAAAGTGTGCCAACCGCACAACCATGTCGCCGTCATCCGGGGTCAAGTGCTGATCGATCGCTCAGAGACAAGGCGCGATCAGTGCCCAGTTGTGGATGTTAGCGATGATGAAGATGATGATGACTACGTCGCTGAAGTGCGGCAAGCACTTTGCATATTTTAGCGCGTGCAATGCAGTTGCTAATTGAAATAGTGTCGCTGAGGCAGGGGCAGCGTCAGTTGACGGACTGTGCACATATTTGCGCTTGTCAGAGATGCGCAACGCAACGGGGTTTCAGTATAGGGGCGTGTTAAGGCAAGGAGTGTGGTAAGGCGACCTCGCCCATAAAATGTGCTGGGTTAGAAAGGTGCAAGCTGTGTGAACACTGGAGATTGCGGAAAGGCAGCGCATAATGCCGCAGATTGCGTCAGAGACGCGTTTGGAGAGGGAGACAGGTGAAGGGGTCGCTCGTAGTGTTGCTTGTTGTTTTTTTTATTTAAATGCCGTAGTTAAGCACGTACCTTTGGCCATATATATATAGAGAGACTTAAATGCCTTGACCACTCAGCACGTCATGATTTTTTGATTGATCTGTAAGGCACACACTGCAGTTGCCTTTGTCAGCAAGTGGAAGCAAAAGTCCAAATCAAAGGCACTGTACTTCTTTCGCGTTTCATTTTTTTTTTTATTGTTAATAAATATGAAACGATTTTCATATATACCCGTTTCCATTTGCTCGCTTTTCCATTGCCTTTCAGCGTTTGCTGCTGCATTTTCATATTTATAAGATAATTGAAAGCGGGTATTGCCAAATTAACAACGCTTGGCAAACAAAGAACCGTAGCAAGGCAACAAGCGCTGCCAATATGGCGGCAAACACACACACACAGACACACACACACACACACAGACACACACAAACACACACACACACACAGACACACTTACTCACAGAGAGACTGCGTGTATGTGAGTTTAAGTGAAAGACAGGCGCATATCCCTTGTGTACACAAGCGCGCTTTATTGTTTTGCGCTGACTGAACGCCGGGACTCTTTGCCTTTTACTCCTTGCCGTCTGCTGACTGAGAACACTCCGAGCGACGGTCGTCTGTTAACCCACTGAAGGCAGCAGCTCTCCAACCACCCAACAACGTCTTCTTCGAACATTTTTCACTCGTACACGGATTTTATTAAATTGCATTCGTAGTTGTTTTGAATTGATTCGAAAGTCTGACTGGCTGCTATATAATATTGCCCGCAGCTCAGAGACTCAGACTCAATCCACCCGTTGCGCCCCTTTTGCACTTTGTTTTACTTTTGAGTTTTACTTTTATTTCATTCATTTTGTTGCTGTTTGCCCTTGCCGCCGCTCCTGCCGCTTATGCCCCAAACAGGGGCAGCAGCAGGACTTGCCTGCTTCCTGCAACTATTACAAATGGCAAGCACTTTGGCAAGGCCCAAAAAAGTCGGAACACGCTTTGGTCTTAGCAGCACTTGAAGATTGTGTTGGCTGCCTGCTAGGAACGCTGAGCTACAGCAACACCAACAACATACTTGTTGTTTTTTGCTGGTGCTCGTTGTTGTTGTTGTCTTAATATTTTCCTTGAAATTTCCTTGTGCTTTTCTCTGCTTACAAGACTTTCATTTGTCTTATGCGCTCCTCTTGGCCTTGTTTGCTAATACTTTGTCGGTACTTTTCGGCTACTTTTCAAGCGGCACTACTAGCACAAGTTATTGTATCTTATAGATACACATACAACAAAACAAAGAAGAAGAAAGAGGCACAAAAAACCAACAAAAATGCTCTTACAAGGCTTTAAAGCCTGCCGCCGCTCAATGCCTTGGCCAATATTTTGTGGCACATCGTTTCATCGCTTTAACTAAAGCGCACAGCAGCAGCAGCAGCTTAATGCGCCCAAACTGGGGCCCGGCTAAATGTATGTAAATGTGTGCGCCTTACTTGTCTATACGCATATGGCGCATCCTGGACATAAAGGATATTATAAGAGATTTAGCATTTTTTGTTTGCACACGGATGATGCATTGTCATCGAGTTCGAGCAGGCACGAGATTTATGATGGATTCGGTTTGTGCCTGGAGTGCGCAAAAATTATTAGTATTTTCAGCCCTTAACATGGCAGCCCTCTACGCTAAATTTGTCGAGTTGTGTGATTTTAAATGTCATGTTTGGAAAATTTTTTTATGTAGTAGACTAAAGATGCGGTTTTCAATTTCGGTATCAACCGAAAAGTTTACAATTTTCTTTCTTACATAGCTGCTTTTCCGGCTCAAGGTCGCACCAACAAATAAAAACTTCAGGTTTTTTCAATTTTTCATATTTGATACCCAAACAGGAGGATTTTGTTTGACAAAATATACTGTAGTTGCGGAGCTTAAATTTAAACCGATTTAATATAAGAAAATGATCGGTCGCTAACACTGTGTATTTTCTTTTAAAGTATAATATAGATTTTGATTTGTTGTGAAACTTGTAAGATATTCTCTATTGAATCCAAATTGAAACTCAAATCGAATTCTGTATTTCTTTTGACACTTTTAAATCGTATAAAAGGACGAGTCCGATAACATCCACTTGAGTTGATACACAAATTTCTTAGGAGCTTCTTATGTTCATTTATTTATGATAAACAAAAAAAAGTCGAATAGCACATTAAAAAATAAAAATTTATAAGAAGCAAAGAAATTATTACTTTTATTGTAAAGATTGGTGCTGTAAAGCGACGTCATATTCCTGACATCGTACTGTAAAGGGTTCAAAAGTTTCGTAGTTCCGAGCACATTTCCTGAGTCGAAGGGGCTCCAAATATACGGCCGAGAAGAAACGGCGAGTTAACGTCAACAGCAATAAGCTTTGAGAGGCTGAATATTCCTAAAATGGGTCTTGCCTTGTGTGCCGGCATATCGATTACCACCAGAAAGCTATAATATGGCCAATTTGAACGTCCTAGCGCAAAAAGAAGAGACTATTTTTAAGTCGATCCAAACAGGTGACCCGTATTCCAAGACCGGGCGAACAAAAGATATCAATAGCCTTTCAGTGACATAAGGATGCAAAAACTCTTTCGACTACCTCTTTATGAAGAAATATTGCTTTACTGACAATGACTTTGATATGCACCTCAAATGTTAGCTTCACTTCTACCAGAATAACCAGATCTTTAAAGAACTTCATACTTCTAAGAGGGTTATAGCCAAGATTATGTTAATGAGTTATAAGGCTTCATGAAAAACTCATCAATTTGCAGTTTAGATTGAGATCATTAACTGCACACCATTCAAAGAAATGATTAAGAATCATACATACAATAATAAAGTTTAACATCATCAGATAGCTAGGATTTTCGGTGAACGGACTTCGAGTCGAGTCGAGTATAAGTACTTACTCAAACACTCCTAGGGCATTTTCATCAAAAAGCAAAACGGGAAGGATGAGCGTCTAATAAAGTATTAGTTTCGTCTGGCGAGAGTGGTCTCCACTACCTATTTATTCATTGTGATGCTGGTGCCCAGGTAGACGGAATCCATGACAACATCAAAAGTATAGGTTTCATCATTAATCTGGGAGTCTAACGGCTATGTATCTCTACTCGAAGATAGCATACACTTCATCTAGCTCTCATTTACCACCAGACCCACACTGTTAGATTCTCTTTCTTGTACAAGTAAGTTCGATAACACCAAAATGGTGTTTATCCCAAATTAATCAACAACTCGAGCACCGACTTAGCCATGTCTATGCATCCGTCCGTATGATCCCAGAGACCATAAGAGCTAGGGAAACTGCATAGCACTAAAAGAAACACCATCTAAACGCAAATAAGGTTTGTCTGATTGTGTGGACATACGGTTCCCTTTCTCCAGAAGTATTTCGCGGATCAAGTCCAATGACTTGGAACTTTCCAGCTTTATATGCACAAGTGTTATAAAACTGAACTAAATCAACCATTATAATCAAAGAAGAAGATAATTTTAACTATATGTATGCATAGTTATATTCCTAAAAGCGAGATAAAAGTATGTAGACCTGCGATTGTTCAATCAAACACAGACATTTTGAAAAGACTTTTCGAACCGCAACAAAACTTGAAGGAAGTTATGTGAATAAAATTCAATTTTGTCTTCATAACAATAGACTTACCAGCTCGAAACTACTTCTTAGACGGCGATGTTTCAAAAAATGCTCTTTTAAGAAAGAGGAAAGGCATTTGTAAGGTATACTTAACAAGGTAATTTTGTATACCCTGCATACAAAGGGTAAAAGGGCAAAAGGAGGCGTGGCAGACCATATGTTCTATGGTTAAAAATGATCAGCAGCAATAGTCGAGTCTATATAGCCAAGTCCGTCTGCCTATCTGTCCGTCTTTACGTGTTGGTCTCCGTTTCTCAGAGACTATAAGATATAGAGCCACTAGAATGGTACCAAAAGATGCACATTTTGCCTAGGCTGAGGGAGTTTATCGAATCATGTCGATATCTTCACAGCTTACACACACACCATAGCTATCCAATTAAAACTTGGCAAAGTTATGCATTCTATTACTTTGCATATATGGTGTAAAAAGCTTTAAGCACAGATAGACAATTTAGAAGATATAGGTAATAATATGCCAATAAGAGACCCCTCTTCCTATGAACTGCAAAGGAATTTCACCTTTTATAAAAATGTTAATTTTGTTAGTCTGAAAGAGCGAGTGAGAGAAAGGCGTAAATTACATTTATTTTGTGTGTAGAGTGTGTTTGCCTTGTCGTCGACATTCGGCGACTTAGTATATGCTTTTATAACAGGTCATTACGAAGAGAAGAAAAGAAATAACAATATTTGTGTGTACATTTTTTACTTCAAATCAATTTTCACCTTACTAAAGCGCAACGTATCCAGGTGAAACTTATGTTCTGCAAACCGCAAGCATTTTATCTTTCGAATGGTATAAATTTCACCTGAAAACGGTGCGTTATTGCGAAGTAATCGGTACCACACAGAATTTTTGCTTAGCAGACATTCGACAACTTAAGTACTAAGTTAATACACGCTCTCATAACAGCTGATTACGAAGGAAAGAAACGAAAACACGAAATAATAACATTTTTTTTTAATGTATACAGTTAATTTTTATTCAAAATTGGCAATTCAAGAGAGGGCAAGCTTGAGGGAGGCTACTTTATTAGGCATGTTTTGAACCCATGCAGTTACCTCCTCTTGGGATGTTAAAACTTTTTAAAAAAAGTCAACTTTGCTTAAATCGTGAGATTTTATATTAGAGAAGTGGTAAAGTATTCCTTTCTCTCAAAGAATTTTCTTTTTATGATGATTTCTTATTTTTCCACATACGATATTTGTCTTCCTACGCTGGAATATTAATTTTACAAGAAAAACCATTTGCTGCTCTACGAGTATCAGTTTCTAAACTGCAATCGAGAATATCTTAACACAGATGTAGCTCTAACTTTAAAGCGCATCAAGTTTTCAATATAACCATAAAACGTTGCCACATTTATATTAAAAATTTTCGTTGTTTTGTTTCGTTTTTGGAAAGCTGTTTTTAAGCTCCAACTCCTTTTCTTTTTTTTTTGTATAATATTCATCACTTTTCATTCGCTTGGCAGTTGTAAAATTTGTTGCATGATAAAATGTGACACATGCGCAGGATTTTGCCGCGTGGGCAAGTTACACACACACACACACACACGCATACACAAACAATGCTTATAAATAAAAAATGTAGAGTTGTATGAGCTAAAAATCAGACAAAAAGCAATTTAATTTAAATGCCACAGACTAAATCGCTACTTCAGTCAAACTAGAGTTCAGTTATAACAATGAAAAAAATGTTATAGCATAAAATTCAATAAATACATTTTTTCTAAATAAATTATTATGCAAAATTAAATGACCCAAAGGCAAGCAAATAAGCAGCAATACAATGAACAAACACTTTGCATGGCAGCGAAAAAATAAAAAATAAAAAAAAACCCATATTATGCCATTTTATTTTATTTGATGTATAGAGTTTTACTTTTTTTTTTAAATAAACTTTTGAATTTTTAACGGCGCGCTGTTGTTGCTGTTGTTGTTGCTATGACGCTCTAACTAGTTGGCTCGACAGCGACAGTTAGAAAGGGACGGCAAGAGAGCACCACAAACAAGCAGCGCTGCATGCTAACGGTAAATATTTGAAAAGGATTTTGTTTGTTTATTGTTTGCACACACACCTCGCGCGGTGTTAGTCGGTGTTAGCTTTTTAATTATAAAATATTTAACCAAACTCTCACACTCGAGTGCATTTTAACTTGGCCGATTGGACATTTGGCCAGCTCAGCGAATAGTTCTGTGTCCTGTATGGCTTTTTTCTTTTTTTTGTTAACCCCATTTTGCCGTTTGTGCAATTTGTCGCACCTTTATCGCTCACTAAACACAACAATGGCCGAGCCAATTTAGCATTTTGAAAAATTCAGTGCGCAAAATGGATGACATGCCAAGTGCAAATTGCAATTCAGTTGCAACCTTACCGTTAGAATGGGGCTGCAGGGTGTTACAGCCAGTCAATCTAGCTCCCCCATTGGCTAGGCAAACAGACTTCATTGTCATTTTTATTAACTGAGCCAAGGGCCTGTAAATTAAACAAATATTGCCACAACAGTCAAATGACTGGATGGCTGGATGTCTCTATGTCTGGGGTACGTACTAGAATTTTGGCAAGGCACAGTGTAAATAGCAGCGGCGGCGCCAACATTGCTGGCTGATTATTGCAACAAGACTTGGCTCGGTGTAAACAAATGGCGACAAGTGCCACGGCGACGTGACGCGACATTGACTAATCGCAGCGACAGAGCTGCTGGCAGTGGGAGCGTGACGGCAAACAGCATCCAGGTGCCAACGAATTGTCTCAAATTTAATTTATACACACAAGTGCAAGGGTGTAGCATACATGTAGGGGTACAGCAGCACCAATGCGCCCTAAACAAAAAACAACAATAATAATAACAACTACGATAAAGTAATACCAGATTTTGAGTAGTAACGAGCTATACATAGACTTGCTGATATCTTATGGAGCTACCAATTCGTATTATATAGTAGGAAAAGCATTTTTATATGAGTATCCATTGCAAAAGAGTAGTGACGGAAAACAAGAAAGTTGTATCGTAAGTCTCTTTCTTAACCCCTACTGCATAGGAGTATCCAGAAAAGTTATACATTTAAAAAACACAGCAGCCGTGTAGAATGGGACAAAACTGGCGGAATGGTTCAACAGGGATGTTTACTAAGCCATCTCTGGACATGGATGTCTACAACACTAACAGGAGGTGTTAAGTTAAAATCTGTACATAGAGATGCAGGGATTCAATCCGTAATCGTAACAGTAAACGTTATCCAAAACAACCGATTGAATTTTGAAACCGTAATCGTAACGTAACCGAAATACAATTTTTTTTAGAAAAACCGATAACCGTAATTATTTTTCCGAAATAACCGAATTGAAACCGATATTTTTGCAGCGGTACAATTTCGGTTTGTTTCCTTCAAGCATATTTTTCATGTTGTTTTTTACAATCCGTCATTTGTGAAGCAGTTTCTGCTCCTACCACAAAAAGTGAAACACTAAACACAATCTGTTTCTCGCTCCCACTTCTTTTTTTTTGGCACTGTTTTTATCAAAGAGCATGAAGTTAATAGAGTTGAATTTTTTTTGCTCTTGCTCTGTTTCAATTTTGGCTACAAATGAATCGATCTTACAGGGACAGCAACACAAGCAGAATCACACGTACACTGTCTTGAAAATGGTTGCTTTTCAGATAAAATTTTAAATTTTTGTACGGTCCAGGGTTCCACTCTATTACTTTCATGCTCTTTGGTTTTTGTATAGGAACCGGTACAACCGGTAAACCAAAACAAATATCGGTGAATCGATTTGAAACAGATATTATTGAATAAAGAAAAACAAAATAAAAACGTTGACCGGATCAATAGTACCGGTTCTACCGCAATCGTAACCATATTCGAAATAGGTTTCTGTTTGAATCCCTGATCTGAACATTAAAAGGTGCTCGTGTGTGCTAATGAAATGGTGATCCGTGGCGACTCAGCTCATGTAACAATGCATTATTGTTGATGTCCGCCAGTGACAGTGAGTGAGAGTTCACCAACCAAAGTGATGGTGAACAAAGATGGAAGAGGCAGAGACTAGAACTGGACTCCGATTAGAGAGCAAATAAAACGTATAATGAGTTCAAGTATCTCTGGGTAAAACTGAGTCAAAATAAGAATTTCAAGCCACATTAAGCATACAAGCTGAGGGGCTCCAAAATAGCGATAAATTGTGACTGGAAGAAACTTATGGGAAAAGGAGATATATCGCACAATACTAAATAGAAAATGACCTCAGCCACAACTAGAACTATAATGTGCTACGCAGCACAGATTTAGGGGAAATCTTCGTAGAGAAAACTTTTGTATTTCAATATAAAGAAAATGTTATATTTCACCTCCCGCAAAATATGCCTTCGTATACACTTGAAAGTCGCAATTTCGACACTCTATAAGCTCAACCAAAGTTGGGTAGTTAACCCAAAAAAGTGGCAAAGTATTTGTTATTTTGAAAGAAGAGATTGCAAATAACAGTCCACTGCCCACTGAAAAACCGAAAAAATTGTGACAATTCGGTTACTCTCTGAGACGAACACTCTTTCTCACTGCGCTTTTGTCCTCTGTCTTGTGTTAATAGATGAGCAAAAATTCTGACCGGTCTTATAGAAACAGCTTAACAGAAACCAATTGGTACGCGCACACAAAGTACATATGTATGTGATGTAAAAGACCGAAAAGAACAAATGGGAAGGCGAAAAGCTCCATCCTTTGTTGTTGTTCTGTGGCGTATAGAAAAAGTTGTGCGCATGAGACGAGGGACGAGACATACATATAGTATGTATGCATATTCAAATATGTTTAGTTTCATTAAGAGTTGTTTCGAACGTACAAACGCAGGATCACCAGTCATGTGTGCACATAAAACACCTTTTGCCAATTTTATATCTTCAAAGGGGTCCTCGAAGAATATGAGAAACGGAAAAATTGTTTTTGGTTGAGCATCGATTTGTTGCGCAGCCAACCGGGCTGCGTTGGTTTCTACCGTCCCTCTATTCATTGTGTCCTGCAATAACCGGTTTTTCAAAGACACGCTGCAAAGCGTGGTTATTTGCGAACTCAGTCCCGATTCAGCGATGCGATAGCGACGGAGTTTGGCACTTTGATCAAGCAACTAACATGCAAACAAACATAATAGACGAAACATTTATATATATTTTCGATCTCCAAGCTCGAAATAGCGTAACCAGAAATCGATAAAAACACCTGAAACATCACTTTAATGAACGGAACCACTTTTTCGATTCTGTTGGCAAAACAAGATCATCAACTAATATTCAAATGTGACCCCACAGGAGCGATTTCATCACTTTATCACGAAAATTTATATATTTTCAAGTGAAAGATAAATGCAAAGGCGCTACGCCATTGATTTCTCGAAACATCATTCGAAGAAACCAAATCATTATCTTTCGATGTCTATCGAGCAAATGAAATTTTAATATTTTGAATTGAGCTGCGTTTTGAAATATATTAAATATCGCTTATATGGCGAAAATGCAGCGTTGTTGTTGCATGTAAGCGATAATTTCATATAAGCGATCATCGCATATATGCAAAATATTTAAAATAAGCGATAATCGATTACAGTGCCCATTGCATATATTCAACAGTTGTTGCACATAGGCACTAATTGGATATATGAAAAATTTTGTGTATAAGCAATAATCGGTTGTCAGCTGCATTAAAAATGGTTTACTTGTTTTTATTTAAATTGTACTTCTGAAAAGTTTCAATAGTTAATAGTTTACATAAACCGATAACATTTTTACCAAAAATGTATTGATGAAACAGCTGATTGAGTCCATTTGTGCAAGCCAAAACTAACATCTTTTGCATATAAGCAATAGTTTCATATTTTATGTTTCATTTTTGTTGCAATCAGCCCCTTAATTAAATCTAAAACTTAGACAACGCGCGGAGCTTAATCAAGCGTTTCCATGTAGTATTCCATTAATTGGACCATCTGTCATCTAAGAAGTCTTTCGTAACTAGCCGATAGGAATGTCATCTGCATATGAAACTACCATGGAATTCGCTACAACAAAGGAATATGACAATATGGCGATGTGAATTTTCAGCAAGACGCATTTTCGAGCTAATAATATTGCAACGCATGGATCCCCGTGCTCGGTTTATACCTAACTCCCGTATTGTAGCTTCAGTCACGCCTAATTTATTGAGATAAACATAAATAACACCAAAACTGAGTATAACCTTTGCAAGTGTATAGCCCAACAACAAACAGCCGAAATTGTGAGCGCAAATATCGCGAATTGCAGGCAAAAATTGTGTTGCGTATACGCAGCGTTGAGAAGCGTGCTGCTACAGCTACTGGCAATTGGAATTTGATTTTCGACATTTGGTTGACTCCGTGGCGGGGTAGGTTGACGTAGTAGGCGGACGGCGGATGGCGGATGGCGGAGACTGCGGCACAATATTTGTGCGCCAAGTACAATTCAACAAGGAGCTGAGGCAGTAGACGGAAAGGTGTTTCGCGGGGTTCAGCTGGTTGCTTGTTGCAATTGCCGTGCTATTGTTATTGTTGTTGCTGCTGCGCCAAGGTAAACTCAATTTGCGCCGAGTTTTCATTTGTGCAAAGCCGCGATTTTTGATGGAATTTTACATGTGGCCGCACACGGCAGTTGTTGTTGTTGTTGTTGTTGTTATTGTTTCAGTTACAACGATTGTTGTTGTTGTTTGCGTTTTATAAGCAAATTGTAAAACTTTAAGTTTCACACATTAAATGCAAATTGAAAATTAATTTCCAGTGCAATTTGCATTCTGCCTTAGCAAAAAGTTGTACACGCTTTGCACTCAGCTTTATTTAATGACAAGTGACAAATGGAAAATGGAAAATAGCGGCCAAAGGCTTTTTATACTTGTGTAAATTGTACATTTACTGTTACATTGCTAATTGGAGGCTCATGCGGCATGCTGCATACAGGACGGGGCACAGCGGCAGGACATGCTCCGTAGACAGGACAGAACATGGCGGCAGCCGTGCAAATAAAGTGCATTAATATTGCAGGCAATGGTCATTTAATGTTTAATTTGCGCTCGTATTTGTAATGTCTGTGTGTGTGTGTGCACTTTAAAATACATCAATAAATAAATTATTATAAAATTTATTTTACAGATTTCATATGTATTTATGTAATTAATTTTTTAAATTTATCTCAAACACAAACATCAAGTCAAAAATCAGACACCAAGCTCCAAAAATAATATATGCGCCAATCAATACATAGTGTCAGTCGTTATTGGAGCATTAAGCCGCCTCAATGCACACGGACAATAATATTAATCAACATTTGCCAAAACAACAACAACGATTTCACAAATGCGACTCAGTTGACAGTGCGGTTATAATAACGGGAGAACCGATTAAAGATTGCCCAACAAAGTATGAAGATACCGCTACAGAGCAGTGACCAAAACTAAGGTGCTTACCATAGTTTTACGACACTCTTAAAGTTTCTTGAAAACCATTTGTACATCATTCATTATATGTGGTCCTTTAAATCTGGAAATATAATAATGAGTGTGAAGATTTTTGGCCCTACACGGGTTGGCAACGACTACCGCATACGATGAAATGACCAACTTTATGATTCCTACGACGACATTAAGATCCAGCGGCTCCACTGGCTAGGTCATGTTGTGCATATGGATGAAGAAGCTCCTGCGAGAAAGGTCTTCAATGCTAGTATCGAACGAAGGCGACGAAAGGGCAGACCATATATCCGCTGGAAGGACCAGGTAGAGAGCACACTAGCTATTGGTATCACCGATTGGAGAAGGCGCGTGGAAAACAGAGACGCCTGGAGGAGAGATTTACATCAGGCCGTAAACCGGTAACGAGTTGTTATGGTTATTTAAGAAGGTAAGTGCTGTTTTTCGATATAGCCGTATAAGCACCGTTAATTTTGCAAGAAATGTTGATTTTTTTCTGCATTAAATTATTAGATGCAGAAAAGAGCACAGTTATTGCACATAAGGTGTCATCCATATATTACGTCATCACTGATAAGGGAGGAGGGGGTTACCTTATTGATTCCTCTTGATTACATGGTGGAAGGATGTTAAAGGTAATGATGACGTCATCATTTTAAAATTGATATTTTCATATTTTCAAAAAAATGTTGAATGTGACGGCGAATACGATATTCCAGTCATTCCTAATATTAGGATTTAATATTTGGCCATCAAGGTGCGAAGGAAACCGACTCCTCTTTTTGCGCGTTCGAGGTGATGCCTTTTCAAAACAGCTCAACATTTAGTCTGCCGGTTCACTGTGCCTAAAAGACTATCATATATAAATATTTACAATAATCAAGTCTGACATCTGCAGCATAATGTCACAATCTATTTATGAAATGACAGTTATAAGTCTAATATTGGGTAACTAACGGTACTTACAGACACTGGCGGGTTTAAGGGGGCTAATAAGGGAATTAATCAACCCCCATCAGTAGCGTAGATAGCTTTTTACCATGAAATTTTTTTTCAAAATATGATGGATCATGGATTGATGCTCTGGCACTACTGCTTACATATCCTTAAGTGAGTGCAACAGAAAAAAGCTAACTTAAAATGGTAAAACTGTGGAAACGGTAGAATAAAGCTAGCTTAAAACTGCAAAACTGTGGAAACGGCAGAATGCCTCCTCTGCTCTTGTCCGCCTTCTGACGGATTTAGTACCGGTGCGTCTTCCTGCAGCGATACAGAGGGAAATCTTGGAAACGACTGAGGTTGTGGAGGGAACTTTTCTCCCCTCTGCTATCAGGCGATGATGGGAATAATGCCGCTGCCGATATACCACCGCCTAGCCATGAGAAAGTTTGGGTCGCAATCAAATATGGCTAGGCACTGTTATTATAAACAATAGCTGATAATTGCAAACTACAGTAAGCATACTGTGTACATTGTTAGAACCAAAAATATTGATTAGATTTGCTGTACATTTTTTGAGGAGAATTAAAACTCAAAAACAACAAAAAAGGTCAACTCATTAAACTTTTCTTAGCACCAAAAAGTTGATGCTTCAATTTCTCTAGACCAAATTTTAGTGTTACAGCTAATTCCTGAAAAATTAATCTTTAAATGTTTAAAAACTGTCTTCTTAAAGAGTAGTGATTCCCAATTCCGTCACAAATTATTAACTTCTCCAGCTCGAATGATCGATCTTAACACTTGGCCCCGTTAAGAGTCTCATTAGCTATGCCAAACACTTGCCGAGCCTAGCCCCAACCCAACTGCATACTCACTTACTTATACAATAAGTTGCCGAAGCTTTGGCGGCACTTGAGTACAATGGAAATTTGCATACAGCATCCGCTACTGTTTTGAAACGTGAGCGCCGTAGTGCCACTTAACCGGGCCAACAGGCTACAACAGCGGCCCGACAATGACGTATGACTAATGGTAGCTGCTGATCAGGCCAAAAACGAAACGGAAACGCCAAGTATTTCGTAATAATATCTGACAAATTGGGTAGAAGAGTCGGCAAAAAACTCTGAAGTTGAGACGCGGCTGTAATGCTGAACGCGTAGCAAGCAGATTTGTCATTTGGCCGGATGTGTTTTGTGCACAAATTGTGTGACATTGTCAGGCCTACGGTTGGGTATTGTCCGGAGGTTGACAGGTTGCTGCCTATGTCCATGAGTTGCAACATTGCGGAAGCAGCTAAAACAGTTTAGGGTTTGACCTAGGAGCGCTCTTTGTGCGTAGGCGGGTGCGAAGGTGTGCAAACATTTGACGTGTGTTTTGACGCAAGTCAAGTTGTAGGTAGCTATAGCTGAGGATCGCAACGAATCGAATTTTGATACTAATTGTAGGCAATATTGTATGGGATGCTTGGCTTATGTAAACATACTGTTGAAGTTGTCTTTATTGATGGGTTGTTGTTGCTGTACCACTGAAATTGGAACGTCTGTCTTGGTCACATTTGCCTGATCATGTTTGTCTAATGTCGCTTTTGTTCCGCTTTGTAGTATTTTTCCTATTTTTGTTGTATTTATATAAATGTGAAATTCTCTATCTTTTTTTTTTTATAAGACAGCGCACAATGCAACAACTGTGCAAATAGCAGACGACAACGACAATGAAAATGATCATGATGACGATCACGCCAAAAGCTAATGGCAGCTCTTAGAGAAGGTACAAACGTCTGGTTCTAGTTGGACCAGATCTTAATGATCATTGAAAGTATCTGTTCGTAACTGTCTATGTATTTCATAGTTACTTTATTTCTATTCTTTCTATTTTGTGTTGTTGCACTGTTTGCTTAGCTGAAGTATACATATTTTCATTTAGCACGCTTTTAATAAAATATTTGTACAAGCCGGCATAAACAGTTGTTTCACTTGCTTTTCAGACTTTCAAGAACAATAGATTCAATTTAAAATGTTCCAAACGCTGTTGATAACTAATGCTAACACAGTTCCTACGACTAGACACAGTTCAGTACATTTTAGGGGTAACTGATAGTGCATTATACAGAAAGCAGACAAAGGCGGTTTTGAGTCCCCTTTCACACTATACTAAGTCGCACATAGGTACCCCAATGACCTTAACTTGGCTCAGCGTGTGAAAGTCTGGCTGTAAATCTTTTGCGCCTAAATTTGCCATGAAAGTGTGGACAAATTGGCTACACATGTATCTATCTAACAATCCTATCGATAAAACCAGCCCACAACTACAACAAAAAGGCACAACAACTAACGCCCCAATCCTAGGGCTGCTGCTAAAATTGGCACACACACACATACATACGCACACTCCCAGCAGTCGTTTGCCTACAACAAAGCACCCAAGAACAATCAACTACCGGGTAATTAGAGGTTGAATACCCAGTCAAAAAGTCATGTAATGCGATTTGTATGCCCGGTTTTTGTACTACTCACACCCATGGAACACAGGCACAGCGTGTGATCACAGCATGAACAACTGTAAAATTACATAAAGATACATTTTATGGCTCATTAGGGCTACGCAGAGAGGGAGCGAGGGCTAGAGAGAGGGGGGCGAATTTGGTATTCACACAAAAGGCGTTTGCCAAATTTATGACCAGAAAAAGAACAACAATGACAAATTCGTTTTGGTTTTTCTTTGGCCTTTGATGGAAATTCTTACCGGCTCATCATTTCCTTTCTTTTCTTATACAATTTTCTTTTGGTTTTGTGTGTTTTTGCTACGTTGACAAGGCAACTGCTGGCTAAATATTTATAAATTGTTGAAATCACTGAAAGGAACCCCTACGATATGTGTCTAATGAGTAACTGCTTTTGGATAGCATCCTGACAGTTGTCCTTAGCTGTAATTGTGTAAGATTTCGCTGTTGTTTAGGCAAAAGAACTCTGCCATCATACAGAGAGCAAAAAACGAAGCAAGATCTGACTAGCATAACCAACTCAATTTGTCTTCTAAAAAGTTAAAATTATATTTAAAAAATCAATTTAAATTGAGTGTCAATTCGCAAACAAAAATTAAGATAATATTGAGAAATGATTCAATCCATAGATCAGTTCTTAAAATATCACAGCAAAGAAGTGTTCCAAGCAATTGAAAATTGATGAACTGGTTTGGGATTTAATTGGCTTGACATTTTTTGTTAATAATTCTAAGCTAAGTTTTATCTTCTATCATAACAACCCGCAACCGAGTTATGACCTGATGTAAGGGTCCTCCTTCTTCACTGTGTGGGGAACTTCCCAGCGCAGACACGGCCTGCTCCTTCCCTCAACAGCTGTGTTTAAGGAACTTTCTCCCAGGAACTTCGTCTAGACCTAAACCTCGTCTAGACGCACACGAAGGCCGTTACCGGGTGACGGCATAATGTAGAGCACTTCTCCAGGCAGCTTGTATCATCTTCCATTGGGAGCGGAGTTTTACGTGTTGGGCTCCAAAGCTTATGCACAACCCTCTTATAGGCTTGGGTTAGCTCACTGCCCTAACACTTAGTGGGGACTAGAGCAGCCAACCTTGTGGGGGGTTGTGCGTTGGTGAAGGAAGATAAAGGGGTCAAGGAGCTTCACCCTGTGCTACCAGACCCCAGCTCCAGCCACTAGACTTAAGACATACTTAAATATGAAAACGCAAATGTGAACTGATCTTATGGAGTACTTTTTTCCCCTCAGCAAGTAAAATGAGAATACTTACATACCAAACGAATAAAAGTTACACTTCTTTGTGCAGCTGAAACCGAATCCTATGCCGAAGCACGATTTTTCGGAAGAAGCGCTCGATTCGAACATGAAAAACTTGTAAGTAAATCTGGAAAGAAATCTTATTGACATATATTTGAGTTCTTGCTTTAAACCTAACGGCCTGTTATTATGATTATAGCCATGTAAGAGTAATTTTTGGGATATCATTCTTTGTTTCAGATTTTAAGTTATATTTATTTAAACATCTTCAACACATATCATACTTACGATTTCTTTGTCTCAGTGTATGCCGTTTATGCTCCTTGACAGTTACTGTAATTGTGACAGATTTCGCTGTGATTTAGGACTCTAAAATCCCCTTTCCAAGGGTTGTCGCACATTTACAGCTCGCTCTTAACCGCAGCTGGTGCATTGCCATGACTCGCGGCTATTTGCCTGTGCACTTGGCCAGTCAGAGGACTTAGCTCTCTCTCTCTCGCTCTCTTAGCTGCGACTTAGCCGCTTGTCTTTGGCCAGCTTAAATTGCGTTAGGCTGGTCGCACGAGTAGCTTGCGTTTTGGCCAGCCTAAGGCGCAACAACCTGGCCACGCTTTATTATAGCCGCCAGCTACAAGGCAGTGGCTGTTGTTAGTCCTGCTCCTGCTGTGTCCTTTTGGAGCGCCGGCAGCGTGTTTGCCCAAATGCTTGACTGCTGCAGCATTGGGTTTTGCTTGGCTGCTACTTTTGGCCGAGGCGCCGCATTCGCATCCTAAAACAGGAGCACAATATCCGTCGTACGATGTGCAAACAGTGTCGTCGTCACCGTCGCTGCTGCTGCCATCTTTGTGTTGATGATGTTTGCTTAGCTGTCTTTGCATGTTTTTTTGCCAGGACCAGGAGCGTCTGGCAGCGAACGGAAATGATGGCGGCTGCATGGCCATTGCAGTTGGCACACTGCAAAGCTGTGTTTGCGCGGGGCAAGATGTGACAAGACAGGACTGAGTCGGAAGCAGAGGCAGAGGCACGGCAGCAGACAATGCAGGACAATGAAATGAATTTTTAAGAATGCCTGCCCTACATGCATCAGCGGCAGCCACTTCAAAGTCATTCGCCAGGCAGCAGCAGCGGCAGCGGCAGCGGCTGCGGCAGCAGCGACAATGGCATCTTGAGGCAAGAATGCGCTGTCGCTGCTCTCACTCTCGAGCTGGAGCACGCACTCCTCTACTGCTGTGATATGCAGTTTTGCCGGTTGCAGTCAGAGTGGAGGCTTCGAGTCGCTGCGTTTTGTATGCATAAGCATGCAGGTGCAGTTGCCGTTGTCTCTGTCGTTGCCTCTGCCGTTGCAGTTGCAGCAATTTGCATTTGGCCGACAGAGAGAATGTTTAAGTGAATGTGTGTGTGTGTGTGTGCGTGTGAGTGTGTGTGTGTGTGAGTGTGTGTGAGTGTGAGTGTGTGTGAGTGTGTGTGTGCTTGTATGCTGGCAGTTGCTGCTATTTGCCGACCGTTTCGTGTGTGCATGTCAAATTCAAACGTTTGCATATTTTGCAAGATTGTCAGACACAATTAACTAACAGCAATGACAACAACGGCTAACTGCTAACAATGACAACAGCAACAACAACAACAACGAGAACAAGAACGCCAACAACAACAGCAACGTTGACAATAAACTTATAATTTGCTGTGGTAATGGGTCGAGCTAATGGGGCCAAAATAGCATCCTTGAAAACGCAAATGCAGCATTAGTAGAGCTAGTTTGAAATTTAAGGAGTCCTTTACTCAGTTGAGCCATTTTCTTTTGGATTTAAAGTGGTGGAAAGCGAAAAGTATGTGTCGGAGACCTTTATTTCTACAACTATTTCCTTTAAACAGATAACTTTCGGTATACGTTTAAGTTTTAATAATTCCAAATCCCTTTCGATAGTATGCTTTAAGCTACGAATTTTCAATTTTCGTGGCATCACTAAGGTTGTATAGCATTTTGATTTCCAATTTAATATCCGAGTTACACATATGTAAGAACATCCGGAGCTTAGAAATTAAGTGAGTTTCGTGTAGAACTCTTATGTTAAGCACTTGGAGTTTTGCCTTCTATACTGTTGTAGGCGTCTTCTGCACTTCATAATACATAAAAAGTAGGTTAAGAAAGCGCAGTTAACATTTTTCCGGGAACCATCAGTAACTCTATTACTTAGTCTGCGTGCTAGTTTTAATAACGTAAAGCTGGTAAAGCTGGTCCATTCATCTTATATCAATAAGAAGAAAAATACCAATGAAAAAAAGGTATCAACTAATGTGGCTTCTACGCGCTACTACATAATGGTTGTTGACTTGGAATCAATTTGTTATGGAACAATTATCCATTACACAAACAAGATAATTACCTTTGTTTTTTTATATTAACAGTTGCAGTTGTTAAATGCGACTTTATTAAATATATTTTTTATCAGTTATTTCCAACTCCAAATGATTAAAAGCGGGCTAAGATCTTCTAGTTATCGTGAAGGTTATGTTCTTTGAAAAAAACTTAAATGTTAAGTTTTTGATAAATATAATAACTTTTCTTCCGTCTATTTTGTCTAATTTGTTGAATTTTGAGCGTATTCTAATTCTTGTTGTTGTAGAGGCTGATTCCAAGAACACAATGCAAGAGAATGTATAGATGAAATATGGAAAACTCAGCATGGTGAACAAAGCATATTGAGCAAGTTTGTTTAGAGGAGTAGGAAGAAAAAATTTGTAGTGCTGGGAGGATAAGTCCATAGATATGTTTGGAATGTCTTGTTATTAAGCTGTCTTGATACTAATGAAGGATGCTGCGAAAGCGTTACTCTGATAGTGCTGGACAGCTCCCTTTATGGGCAATGATATTCAGCAAGGCGATAGTGTAGTCCAATTCTCAGTAGTTACCGTAGTGTGACACAGATATATCAATAATTGTTGTAAAAGATCCTTGTCCTTACCAGCAAAGGCACTGAAGCAGCAATGTTGCTCTTAAAGTTACAACTAGGGAAAATCAAATCAATACGGAAATAAAAAATTAAATTATTTTAATTAATTAGTCAAGACTGACATATTTAACGTTATCTAAGTTTATCAAAAAATGCGTTTCGAAGATTTCAAATTTTAAGCAGTTTAGCAAAAGCTGGTTTAAAAATCTTAAAAAAACTGTAAATGTTCAGACTTAAGCAAATTACCGAATTCGTTAAAATTTTATATAATCCTTCAAATAAATAAATAATTACTATGTATACGCCACTGCATGTGATTCTGGTAAAACTGGTCTTAGTATTTAGGCTTAAATTACACATACCGGTTATATGAACATACCTTCATACACATGTGTACTGTTCCACTGGTAATGAGTTCGCGGCTCTGATGCACTTTGTAATTTTATAGATAAAGAGTAAGGCTTATCAGCATGATTACATTATAGCTGGGTTGTTTTTTAAAAGGACAATTAAGAAGAAGATATGAGTCGTAAAATGCTCCGAGGCCTGAACGTGAATGAGTGAGCCGAATCGAGCGGCATTTATGAAGTAGTGCTAAGTTCACTGCCTCTGCTTTATTTCGCAACACCAAAGTGTAATTAATAACAATACAGTGGAGTCGCGATAGAATGAACACTCGGTTATGTGAACACTCGTAAGAGTGAACAAATTATTTTTTACATTGACTACTCTAAAGAGTCGAAAAACCTAGCTTTTAACCAAAAACAGACCAAAACCTCAGCATTCACTTTAAACGTAGGGCATCATCTTTTTCATTTATTAAATCTTATGTTTTGCTTTTCAATCAAAATGAATTTTATGTACTAAATTAGTTAACTTATGATATGTGATGAAATATGACCCATGAAGGCTGTTTTATGTTAAAATTACAAATTAACTGTTTTTTTTTTAATTTTAAATAAATAAAAGGATATCCCAACTAGATTTGTGCATAATGTTATTTAGACAAATCATAAAATGTTCGAATCGATAGAGTGAACAAATTTGATATGTGAACACCCTTGGTTTTAATTAGTGCACTGTATCGCGACTGCACTGTATATTTTCAACAGCAGCTGTCGAAATATGTTAAACTCTTAGAAAGCTCTTGAAATTAAGAGAGAACAAAATATATTTATATATACAAAAGGTGCTGATAATTGAGTTTCATTTGGCAAATGATCCAATTGAATGCCTGATTTTTTTGCCACACTTGCACGCTAATTAATCCTTATGCCGGCAAAAACAAACACCGCCACACACACACACACACACACACACACACACACACACACACACTCGAACGGTAAAAAAGGATAGAAGCGTGAGCTGAGCGAGCAGTCAAATATGCACAAATATAAAAAGCTACAAAAAAAAGAGAGAGGGGGCCGAGTGAAAGGATGGCTGAGTGAGAGCGACTTGCTGTGTACATATTTGTGCAGTTATGTTCACATTTGTACTGATCATAATGTACACACACACACACACACACACACACACACGCTCGCACACATATGCAAGTAAGCTGTGGAGCAGCAGTCACACCGATACACAAATACACTGCCACAAATGTAGGTATGTATGTATGTATATAGATTTCAGTCAAACACTCGAGCAAGCACAGACAAATTCTATTTGCAAACATTTCACTTGATTTGCAAGCGAGTAGCAGCGAGGCAAGCCAACAGTCGGCAGCCAACGAGTATCTCTGTGTGTGTGTGTGTGTGTGTGTGTGTGTGTGTAAGGGGGGGTGTTGTATGTGCATGTTTTACTCAACGTATTTTTTAACATTGGAGCCACCCGCACAGACACAGCAATATATACACACACACACACAGTTGACATTCGTGCGCTGTAGGAGACGACGCTGTTTGTGACCCCCCCGCAGCACCTCCTGCTCTAGCCGCTTGGGTGTCAAGGACGAGGCAGGACGATAGCGTTGCCATGATGAGTACGATGAGCGCCAAAGTTGCACTCGACAAATCGAAATTGTGTGCTCTGGAAAAATATTGGCACAAGAAATCATTCCTTCCTGTTGTTGTTGCTTTTGTTGCTGGGTGTTGGCGCAGTCGTTCTCCGTTGTTGTTGTTGTCGGCACTTTGCTGTTGACATGATTGCTGACTGGCTGCTTGGCTGACTGACTGACTGACTGGCTGACTGGCTGGCTGGAATCCTGCTTCTGGTATTGCGGCACGCTGACATTTTGTCGGCTTGTCAGCTTGCAACTTGTCGCAAAATGTTTTAATATTTTCAAGTTGAGCTCAGCCAACGGTTCCTGGCATTAATCCGCAATCAGTGGCAGCAGCAGCAGCAGCAGCAGCAAAAACACCAACAACCAAACGACCGGCACGTGAATCAAGCAAACAAAAGCACGCGTTCTGCGCTCTTTATTTTTTGGGTATTGCTGCTTTTTGTCTAGTGCTCACTTACTCATTGCTGAAGTGCGGCTCAAACTTCTGTGTGTGTGTGTGTGTGTGTGTGTGTGTGTGTGTGTGTTGTACTTGGCTTAGTTATTGTCCTGTCAGGGCAGTGCATTTGTTTTCGTAGCAACTTAACATGAAATTAAAAAATATCAAAATAATAACAACAACAGCACGCGTTTGCATACGCCGGAACTGAGCGACTGCATAAGTGAGTGTGTTGTGTGTGCGTGTGTGAGCGTGTGTGTGTGTGTGTGTGTGCCTGAGTGGGCGCTGCTTCACCCACTGCTGTTGACTGACTGCTGTCAGTCAGTAGATGCACTCTCTGTGCTCTACCGCAGGGCTCTCTCACTTTTAACTGCCTTGTTACTGCTTTCTTTTTGGCCGTGTCTTCGTGTTGCTTGACGTCGCACAGTGGTTGAAATAATAAATTTGACGTGGTTATCCTAGAAATAAAGCTCTTTGATTTGATTTTGAGAAAATATGTAGTAATTTTTTGCATATATTTTTTCTGCAGTCTTAACGTATAATGCTTTTTCCTTGGTGACTGCTGTTTCTGTGTAGCGAGTGTGTAGTTAAAGCGAGCTTTTGTTTTCTCCGCCGGGACGATGATGACGTTAGTTCATAGTTTGCTGATCGTGTCTGCTGTCATTTCATTTAGCCTTTTAGCCTAGTGTGCATGTGACATTTTAGTGACTTTTAATGATTTTTAAGCCAGCAAGCTTATACATTTTTTCTAATTATTTTTAGAATCATTTCGAGGTTTTATAACGTATTAAAGACCCAATTATAAACAAAACAATACAAATTTTTTTTTTTCATACGCGTTTTGTTTTCTTAAATTTACTACAATACATAAAAAAAAAACGTTAAAAAGGTTCGAGCATTATTCCGAATCAATAAGAGTAGCATAAACATAGTTGTCAATTATTTGCTTGGTAGTTTTTTCTGATTGACACATTCCATAAAATAGGAAACAACCGTTGTTGAAGGAAAGGTCGTGGTACACAAGCAAAAAATCTGGATTAAAACGTAAATTTTATGTAATGATTTACCATAGCTTTGACAAATATAAGCACAGGTCAAATACATTAGGCATATTTTTTATATAAAATACCTATTACCCAATTTTACACAAAAATAATGCAATTTTTTACATGTACATTTTTAGCAAGAAAAAAGTTTAACAAATTGCTTGGAAACTCGAAATATTCGGGGAAAAAAGACAGCTGTTTCACGAATTGTGTACCAAGTAACATAGTTACGAAAATTTGATTCAGTTGTTTATTTTCAGTTGAATTCCTATCAATTCGTCTGTTGTTGAAAATTCTAATAAGACGTAGAACTTACGGCCACAAAGCTTGTGAAGCTACAATCCAAGTGCATTTTTTCTATTATCGAATTGCCGAGGTTGAAAAAAAGCGGAACGAAGTTGAACGTATTTGCTTTGCACTTGGCAAGAGAGAGAGAGAAGAAAACGCTTTACGGTTTCTTACACGCACATATGAAGTCAAACCAATGAATGAAATGATAACGGCAAATTTCCGTTGAAAAAGACTTAGGCTTGTTTGTTACTTAGATTATTACTTGGTGTATTGGCTTTAGAAATAAATTATGATAGACGGCATTTTACATTTTTTTGCGCTAAGTTGATCATTACGGCCACTGTGCGTCGTCGTCGTTTGCTGTGTTTGCACGCTCATTTGTTTGCATGTTTGAACTTTCTCCTGTTTCGTTTGCATGCGCAAATATTCCTGTGAGCTGCGCTGCTGCTAGTTGCAATGGAAGCTCAGCCGAGCCAAAGTACTGAGCGCACTCTGCTTGCAACGGCAGCCAAAGCTGCCAAAGCTGTTGTTGGTAAGCGGAGCAGCAGCAGAAGCAGCAGAATAGCTCAACAATTTTTGCACAATTTGCCAGGGCTAATGTTGTTGTAAGTGTTGTTGTTGTTGTTGTTGTTGTTGTAATTGTTGTTACAACTTTGTTTTTGATGCAGGGGCGTGTCTCGACGACTTGTCGCCAGCGTATAGCTTGGCCTGGGAAAGAGTTGCAACGGCTAGTGGAATCGAACAAATATGTTTACATTTAGCACATGTGCAATTATTTGATTAAAACTGTAAAAAGCACACAAAATCAGGCAAAAGTTTACCAACACTCTCTCACACACAGATACACACACACACACACACAAACAACAACACCCAATATGAAGCAGAGCGCTTAAAGCGGAGCAAGAGCAGCTCATCACATTTTGTGCTACTATGTGATGAAGCTGAGCGTGCAAATAGACAGAGCGTTGCAGAGACAGACGATGGTCGGGGACATGGACACACACACATACACCCACACACACACACACACACACACACACACACACACACACACACACACACACACATATGCAGAGCAAACGAGCGAAGTCAACCTAATGCGAAATGAAAACAAATTAAAATCAAACTTTCGAATTACTTCGAGTCTCGCATTTCAATGTAAATTGAAGAGACAACAACAACAGCAACAGCAACTAACAGCTGAGCATTGACAAACACTTGGCAACCTTTTGGGCATGGCGCTGGCAACTTGCATAAATTAGGGTGGCTCAAAAACACGCCAAAAATTGGCCAGGCGCATATTGAAATGAGTATGTAGGCTTCCGCTGGCTTGATTAAGTGCGGGCTATAGAAGCGTTATTGCTTTTGTTGTTTACATGCATATGTTTGTACGCTTTATGTCAACCATTATGCTTAACACTTGGCAACCCTCTCGCGCACTTTGACATTTTCAGATGCCAAGCAATTTGGTCTAGTGGCTGTTGTTATTATTAGTATAGTTGTTGTGGCCCTTTGTTAGCTGCCTAAAGCACGCGCCTCACCTCAATGCAGCTTAAGTGGGCATTGCGGCCCAACGCGGGGCCCGTCTGTTTAATTTTCGCATTTTCTGTTAGCTGCGCCGCTTTCTCTACTTTGATTGACACACAAACAATTTAACTCGATGACACTTCAGCATAGCAGTCGCAGCCGCAACAGTAACTGTAAATAGTGGGTTACCACCCTCTCCAAAAAAAAAAATCCACTCCAAAGCAACCGCAAGAATATTTTGCTGATATTTTGTATTAATCAACAATAGCTCTATATGTACGTCTTTGTCAGCAAGCTTGTTCTATGCCACAACTCAGGCTGATGTAGTGCCCACTCAGTGAAGCTGGAACTGTGCACTGCTGATGACAACTGCCAAGTTTTGTGTTTGCCCAAGTGCTAAATGAAACTTCCTGCAGCAAATTAATGGCGACCAAGTCCAGGGACTGACCACCAGCGTGGAATTTTGCATTAAAGAGCAAGACTCCGACGCTGTGTTGGGTCTTCATTTTTCCTCAAATCAATCAACTCAAGTGCCGCTTGTTGTCGCGTACAGCGCGGACAGTTCAGTTATGTGGTGTCTGCTTGTGTGTGGTCCAAAGGAGCTATCAAAGCGCAAGGCCGCCATTAACCAAGTGCATTTGTTGTAAGTGGCCGTGTCTATGAGAGAGACTCCGAGCGACACAATACATAGTTCACCGCGCTTCGTGCACACAGGTGAAATTTACCACTTCAATGGCTAAAAACAACATTTGAATGCGACAGTCGTCGGTCCATCGACACGGATGTCGATGACGCTGTCGTCGGCCCTAATGTGTGTAAACAGCAAAACCCAGCGAACTCTAGCACGGGTCTTACCTGTAGCATCAGCGGAACCGCTGAAACGGCAACGTCATAACATAGTATATGCATATAGCAGCGCTTCAGACCCAAATCTTTGGACCTTTGTCGGAACCTTCGGAAACCTTAGACTTGCCGCTCTGTCAATATTTTGCTTATATGTATTTTTTTAACTCAACTTGCATTTGGCATTTGTAATGGAAATGATTACCTGGTCAGACAAAAAAAAAGTGCTATACCGTGCCTTGCCGTGTCCAACGCTGTGGTAGGTGCTCATCAAGTGCAGCATCATAGTTGGGACAACTCATATGAAGTGGTTCAAGAGCGTTTGCGGCACTGCTTTGAAGTAAACTGTCGCCAAAACTTTTTTCAAGTGTCAAGCCAAGTTCCAAGTTTGAAATGAACATGACTTAATGAAAGTTTTCATAATTAGTATGAAATCAATGGAAACTGTACGGTAAATTAAAAGTTTTCTCTAGCACTTAAATTGCTGCTCACACTTACTGTTAAGTGCTATGTCGAAGCATTTAAAAACCTATTTGAACTCGATAGCAAGCAAGAGTTACTTATTTAGAGATTTAAACTTGTTTTCCAATAGATTTGGGTTCAAAAATTGATTAGTTTGTGAATAAATGTAAGAAATTACCCTGCATATCGAGCTCCTGAATTCAAATTTATTTAGCTATTTACGAATTGATAAAAGAGTTAATGCTTTGCAGTATGAACAATTTTTTAAAGGTTAAAAAACCGAGCAGCATCTATATTCCAGAAGTTTGTTGGTAATATCATAAAGAAACTTTTACTTTGTGAAACTTGGCAGCTTAGGGATTGGGCGAGTTCCGTTAAGTTTTAAGTAATAAAGAGTATACAACATTTGCGCGTTTAATACTACTAGTAATAGAGTATTTGAGGTGCTATAGGATCTTTTTCTTAGCTGGCCATAACAACCCGTTACCGGGTTACGGCCTGATGTATATCTTTCATTGGATTTGGGATTTTACATCGTGGGTCCCAAATCCTACGCTACTTTTTATGGTATTCCTACGGTATTTAACCAGCTCACCACGCAAGCTATAGAATCTGCTTACATGAAAGCAGTGCTTAGCACATTTGTGACGTTAGGTTCACGGTTTTCAATAAAAGAGTCTTTTTCACGTCAGGTTCTCAAGCCACTTCAATTGTTGATTTGAAACAAAGATTTATTTCATATATTTTAAAAAACAATCCAATATCTAGAAGTCGTAGGGAAGCTGGTTAGAGGCTGCCACAAAAAAATTCCACAAATTACTCATTTTTATCTTTGATATCATGAAAAAGTGCAATGGTAGCTTGTGTTGGGTAGTTTCTTTTATCCGAGAGAAACAGAGAGAAAGAGTGAGAGAGTGAGAGCATACCATAAAGCACACGTCCAGTCAATTTTTTTATATGCCAAATAATCGAAATTTACCTCTTCAAACGGCTATTTATTACACACAACTTGCAGAAAATCCTTGACCCTTATAGAAAGAAACTGTTAATTTGTGTAAAGTAGCATTACTTTATCTAACTCAAAATGTAGGCGGAGTTAAACCACACAATATAATATATACATAGATCCTTTATGCAACCCCATCAGAAGCAGTAATTTCCGAATGCATCATTTAAAGTTGCCGTCAACGTCAGTTCTTATCAAATTTCTTAAAATTTACACTGATTTCATGTTTAACTGTAAAAGTCAATACTTTCGTTTTCCTCCCATTATAGATATAGACATGCATGTGTGAGTATTATATTTAGCATCTATCAGCTGGCATATTCAGATACATACATAATTGATCAATACAGTAGAAGCTCAAATGTTAGCCCCTCACGGGATCAGCAAAAGCGACATTAACATACCTCTAAGTCGCTGTGATAGTATTTGTGTAAAGTTGTCAATGTATTGAGCAAAATGTCACATTTTTATCTGCCGTTGGCAACTTTCCTGCTTCAGCTGCCGATCCCTGCACTAAAGATTTTCATTTTACTCTTAAACGCGTTTGTTATTTCATTGTAGTTGTGCTGTTGGAAAGACTCTTCTTTAATATGCGTTCGTGTGCTTTCCTGATCATTGACAACTGAAAATAATGTTGTATATTTCCTTTTATCAAATGTGGCCTCAATTTTGCAATCTATTCACAAAAATCTTAAAAAGTTGACAAACCTTACAAAACCCTACCCTACTAATCGTCGAAGATGGTGACAAGAAAAGTTTCTTAGAAAAATTTTTATAAACGATTTCTACAAATTGGAAAATTTTGACTGTAATACAACTCTTCGAAAAATGAACTTGGTATTTTAGACTATAAGATCAACTATCTCTAAAACAAAGTTATTGTGTACATTTTTTGATTACATTTTCTGTGAATAAAGAAAAAACTGAAGTTGTTCCAATTTAAGCGCTTTAACTGTATTTGCGAAAAAAAAGTAAGTCGCAAGTAATTGAATACTATAATCGTAATATGGCTCGCATGATTAACACCTGGCGAGGGCTTACTAAGTATAAAATTTGACAGATACGTGAGAAGCGGTGACTGCACAGAGTCTGTGTGTACGCGTGTGTGTGAGAGTATCTCTGTACAGGCATTTGCATTTGTATCAGATTATGAGTAACAAACATTTTCGGCCATGTTTGTTTACTTTGCTCCGCCTCGTCGGCTATATATGCGTGTGCGTGTGTGTGTGTGTGTGTGTGTGTACGTGTGTGTGTGCCATCTGCATCTGTGTGTATCTCAGTTGGTTGCTTCGTCGTAGTCTCTCTTGCGCATGTCTTGTGCGCGGTCTGTTTGAGTGGTTTGCTTTAAGCTCGCTTGAGTAAAAGTGACAAACTCTAGAGCGCACCTCGCACACGCCATTTTCGCTGGCTAGGCATTGGTTTTGGTATGTAAAATGACCAAAAATCAATTTCTGTCTGTTGGTCATGGCTGGAAATGAGTTCATAAATTTTTGTATCTACAATTTATTGACGAGAACTTAGGAGCTAAGCTCTGCTGACTATGTACTTTACTTAAAAGCCGTATAAAATTTCGCATTTCCTGCACTTGTTTCGCTGCTTAAAGTTCTTAAGCTGCAGTTTAAATCGCGTAAACATTGACACCGCCTGCTTGAAAACTTGTCCTTGGGTTTGAGGCGGCGCCTGCACCAGGATCCTAATTACATTTTACTAGATAAATTGTAAACTTTTTCTGTGCGCTGCCGCTTTTGCTGCAGCTTCTTCCAACAGTTATATTTTGTTTGAGTTCTTTGCGTCTTCGTCGTCTGACGTCTAACGTCTTTTGCGCTGCCAAAGCAAACAGCAGACGAACGGCAGCAGCTCCGACAGATACGATAGCAGCAACTGCACTTAGGGGTAGTCACGCGGTGAGAATGCTCTTGCACCAGCTGGGCGTGCGGGTTCCGAAAAATATATGTGTGCAACACCCTGTATACTATATGGCATATGCCGTACGTGCTGCGTTTGTAAGCATATTTCCGGCAACGGATGTCTGCAGCAAGAGCAGCAAATGTTGGCTCCGGCCAAACGATGCGCTGCGGCCCCTCGTTGGGCGCCCGCCTGTACGCATAGATGGCATGACCAGATAGAAAGTCAGTCAGTGCTGGTTACACATTTTCAAAAGTGCTTGGGCACTACACAGAGCGAAAGAGCTCTGCCATTAGCATTAGTTCGAGTTTTTCGATGGGTGGGCGGCAGTTGGAGGCGTTGGCGTTGCATGGCCAGCCTGGCGCTATGTGTTGCACTTCAAGTTAGCATGCGTGTGCCTGTGTTAGTGTGTGTGTGTGTGTGTATATAGTTTAGGGCAAATATTTGCATCTGGAATATTTGCGCGCTCCATCATAATTCAAACACAGATGCGCTGTTTGCAGAAGAGCAATCATTTTGACATGCAACTCGCTTCAAAACTGAATTAAGTGGCATTCAGTGTCAGTCACGAAGTGCTCGGTGGCCCCAAACTGCCGCCTGATTGGCAGTGATTGACTGCAAGTGCTTACAATGGCAATTAATTTTTAAAGCATTTGGAAAGTGAATTACAATAAAAATATTTGAAAAGCAGCAAGCTGGCGCCCTCTATGGTAAGCTTTGTGGTGCAATTTAAACAGTTCGCATTTCTTTACAGAACGAATTCGAACAAAACTGTTAGGGGAGCTTTTTACAGCTGTTAAGCTGCTTGCAACAGAATTCATTAGAGTTAAATTTTTGTAATATTACTTAATTAACAGCATTATTATTAATAATATATTGAATTAGAAACTAGACAACTTTTTATTTATGTATAACCCAAAATAACTTTAACTAAATAAATCTTTTGTTTATTTGCAAAATCTTTTTTAAGTCGAAAGTGCAAAACTTTTTGAGTGTATTACAATAGGAGTTAAAGCCTGGAATAAAAAGAGTTCCACTCATTGATCAAGACTTAAATTTCGAAAAACGCTCATAAAACGAATGAAAGATTTGGTTCTCTTACCACATTTATGGCGCTTATGTTTAAAAATCTTTCTTAATATTTTATTCCGAAAACTCAAAATTCCTCATATTATTATTTTCAATAACTTCAATTAACGTTTAATACAGGAACATGAGCTTCAATTGCACAAAAACAATATACATATATTCATTTCTCACGTTCATGTTGCTCAAGTATGACCCAACACCATCAAACCCAAAATCGTCGTGGTGACCTTTAAACCAAACTTTTTTTCGGTAGAATCTTAATTGGAAAACTCAGCTTCAAAAGACATCATTCAAACAAATACTTTATAATGTTAAAATAACACAGCTTAACAATTTGAATTATCATTTTTGAAACTAGTTCTTCCAAAGGAAAATTTCCATGATAGATTCTAGTGTTTGATTGTGAGTTGCGTTTTTGTAAGTTTTCAATTAATGGCTCTACATAATTGACAATACAGGCGACCTGAAAGTCAGGACACAATAGTAAATTTCAGACAAAGTTATTTAAATGTTCTTTTCGATCCTTTGAAGTGAAAATGCAATATAATATATATGCTATATTACCATAAAATGAAAAAATATTCGCTGTTCACTCTAAAGGCATCATGTGAAAGCATTATACATATTTAAATGTATCTGTCTGAGTTTCTCCAAACCAAAAATAGGTTATAATCGTAATATTTTTATTAATCATTCAAATTTGTGACATAAATACTCATCAAAATAAAAAACAAACAAATTTTTCATTCTAAATTTTGGTTTCTTTACTTTATCTGGCTGTTCCATGTCTCAGTTACCCGTCATCCATATTAGGGTAAAAAACTGTTAAGTAATTTTGATAATTTTATCCAATTTTTAAATTAGTTTTGAACTAGGAACAGGCGATTTAAAATTTTAAAAGTTATTCAGCTGTCATGTTTGTTTTAAAATTTAATGTAATTAGTTTCAATTTACCTTTAGAACTCTAGAAACACACTTAATGTCAGCAGCAGCAAAAATGGACGACCTTGCATAATTCAGTAGAACCGATGAGTTAAAGAAAATTGAGTGGATTTGCACCATCTTGCGTCTAGACCGGAGTGCTGCCTTACTAATTGAGCTAGGTTAATAACTATACTGGAGAAGCCCGTGATGAAGATGCCAAATTTCTTACAATATACTAGGCACATATGCAAGATTGATGGACTTCGTGGGCTTTGTCGCGGCTTAATTCCAAATTAGCTGCCTCAGTTCTAAGCTTGGCTAGTTGTGAGCGTTGTGCACAACCATTTGCGACTCGGTTTTCGAAATCCAAATTTCCAAATGCTCTGCTACTAGTGGAGTCCGCTTGATTGCTGGAATGATTAGAGGTCGCGTGAAAGCTCCGTTTTCGGACGCTCGCAGGCAATCATGCCCAAGCTTGCTGCCTATATATAAATTATTTTAATTAAATTAGTTTCGCATAAAATCAACAAAAATTATTAAGGTGTTACCATTAAATGATTTTTATTTAATTTTATGCTGTTTAATAAAATTTGTTCTTATTTTGCTTGACAGGAGAAGCAATGAAAGTGGATCAACAAAATATATTTTATAATTGCAAAATAATACCATCTTTAAAAACATTATTTCTTTTGTTATTGTTGTTGCTCATGGCAATAGCAAATATACATTTTAAGACGCAGTTAGAAAATAAAACTAAACATTTATCTTGAATATCAACCAACTTTTATAAAATCAAAAGCACAATAAGGCATTAATGTTAGTTTTTAAATACAACGGCTAATAAATGTTAAGGAGCTGTTAACCAAATCAGCTTTGACAACCTATATGGTTACTCTTCACTTTTAAGCAGTTTGTCTCTTTTTAATGTTGTTATCCCGCCATCTAGCGTGCATTTGTTGCTTCAATGCTGCTTTGTCGCCATCTTTCGCCTAACTGCCAACAGCTGATTAGTTTTTTTTTAACACAAATATGCACACACTGTTTTTGCAGGTTATGTTTACATTTTCGTAATTGCGGCGTTTTAACTTGTAGTGCAACTTAATTTAATAAATAATATTGTGTGAAATGTTAAAAATATGTTGCTTATACCAACTCTCACGCAATTTGAACTGCTGTCAGCTGTTGAACAGCTGGCAAAAACCAGCACTAGCACATTCTGCAGTTAGAGACTTGCACATAGGAGCCGCACGTCAGAAGCGCCGAAAAACAGCAGAAGAAAAGGTAAAAACTGTGACAATACATGCCAAGGACATGCTGACTAATGTTCTAGAAATCCCCAAGAATCATTGAGTACTCGCCCAAGAAACTGCAGCACACAAATGTGGCAGATATTTGGCGACACATGACTGTGGCAGAGTTGGCCGAAACACTCACTAGGCCGTTGGGTAAGTGGTTATGGATGCATGTAAATATTATGTAAATAACTAATCCACCTTGCAGATGATGTGCAGGAGGCCATGCTTTATGTTAAGGGCGCCGACAATATTGAGCCAGTTGCACGCTTGGAGGATATGAAAATCATACAAGAAATAGCCAAAAAATTGGGCTTCAAAACGCGCATTGTAGCTGCCCCCGATAATAGCGCGCAGGAAGACCAAAAGGAACGCGATATATTTGCCAGGCCTCCCGCCAAACCTGAACAGCTTAAACCGCGTCCACCTGTTGTCACCGTAATGGGCCATGTGGATCATGGCAAAACCACTCTGTTAGATTCACTACGCGGCGCTGATGTGGCTGCTGGTGAGGCAGGTGGAATTACGCAGCATATAGGCGCCTTTACAGTCACTCTGGAGAATGGCGAGCAAGTAACTTTTCTGGATACGCCCGGACACGCGGCTTTTAGTGCCATGCGTGCAAGAGGCGCTGTAGCCACGGATATAATCGTTTTGGTGGTAGCTGCCGAAGATGGCGTAATGGCTCAAACGCAGGAAGTTATTCAATTGGCCAAGGAGACACAAGTACCTATAATTGTGGCGCTAAACAAAATTGACAAGCCCGAGGCAAATATTGTAAGTTTTTTTAATTAATACCCTTCAAGGATATGTTACTATGTGTAAGTGGAGGGCTTCAAGAAACAGTAACTGAATTGCGTTCATTGTCAAAATTTTATCAATTTGGTACCCAAAAGTTGCAAAGTATTTAATCAGTTAGAAGTTAACACAGCTAAACCATTATTCGGCTCCTTATACATAAATTAAGGGAAACAATTTATAAATTAGCATATATTGGACCAAAATTTACTTTAACGCACGTATTTTTAGGAAAAAAGCATGCAGCAGCTGGCTCAAATGGGTCTTGCGTTGGAGGAGCATGGTGGCGATGTTCAGGTTATACCCATCTCCGCGCTTAAGGGTACCAATCTGCAGCTCTTAGCCGAAGCAGTAAGCACTCAGGCCACGCTGATGGGATTGAAAGCGGATTATACAGGTTTGGTAGAGGGCATTGTTGTAGAGTCCAAAACAGATCCGCGTCGTGGCAAACTATCCACTGCCATAGTTTCACGAGGTACGCTACGCAAAGGTGCTGTGCTAGTTAGTGGTCTAGCGCATGCCAAGGTGCGTGGACTCTTCGATCACAATGGTCAGCCCCTGACTGAGGCAGCACCAGGTACACCGGTGGAAATACTGGGCTGGCGAGAGCTACCGTTGGCTGGTGAGCAAATCCTAGAAGTGGAAACGGAGGTGAGCTCAATGCCAAGCTACACATTTTCAGTTTGTACGTTAAATTACCCTTTTGCCTTTACTATACAGAAAAAGGCTCACGCCGTATTGAAGTACCGCGAACACGAGGCGCAACGTGAAAAAGTACAGTCCACCAGCGTTGACATACGCAAAAAGGAGGAGGAGCATCAGGCCAAGTATCGTGCCGAGCGTGAGGCACGACGTTTAGCAGGACGCTTTCGAATGCGCTATGGACAGCGTGTCAAGCAGTTTGCCGATGATGATGGTATACCACGTGTGAGCGTCATTATCAAGGGCGATGTGCATGGCTCTGTGGAGGCTATATTAGATGTGCTGGAAACCTACAATAGCAACGAACGCTGTCGTTTGGATATAGTGCACTATGGCGTGGGTAATGTCAACGAAGGCGATTTGGAGCTGGCCAAGGCTTTTAGTGCCATTGTCTATGCTTTCTCTGTGGACACGCCAGCTATACCAGCAGCCAAGGAAGTTACTGTGAAAAGTTTTAATGTTATATACCGGCTCATAGATGATCTCAAGGAGCAGCTAAGTAGCAAGCTGCCGCCTGTAGAGGTAGAAGAGCAGCTGGGCGAAGCAAATGTGCTGCAGCAATTCTTTATTAACGAGGGCCGCAAGGAGGTGCCCGTTGCCGGCTGTCGCTGCACCAAGGGCGTGCTGAAAAAAGCACAAAAGTTTAAGCTGCTGAGAGAAGGCGAAGTTATCCATGAAGGCGAGTTGGAGTCTATGCGTCATTTAAAGAATGAAGTGGATACTATTAAAAAGGATGTGGAATGCGGCCTGCGCTTTAAAGATATCAAAGTAATACCTCAAGCTGGCGATACTATGCTCTGCTATACAACGCACATGAAGACACAGCAAACCGATTGGTATCCAGGTTTCTAAGGCTGCTCTTGACACAGCCATCATGCAACACAGAAGTGTGCAGCACATGCTCTATGATGCCGCGCTGCTTGTTATCGCCTTTGAATTATATGTTATTAATCTATAGTATAGTATATGAAATATATTGTATATAAAATGAATCCACTATGAACCACTTCCTGTTGATCTCGCACACTTGCAGCAGCGTATGCGTTGCCACCCTTCACCCACATGTGGCACACAGGCTTAGGATAACACACAAAACGACGACTGAGCGGAACTGCGGCTGATAAGCGATGTTTAGACTTAGTTGCTGTGGCGCCCCTGGCTGCTTAGAAATGACTAGAGCGGACTATAGCTGACTAGAGCCTGTGACGGAAGCTGCGTAAACGCTGCTCTACAATGAAGTCCCCTAGACCCCGCTGCCCTAGCCATAAATGGGTCAAAGCAATGCTAATTGGAGTTCACCCACACCAAGTCAAGCAAAACGAAACTAGCCGCGATTTCTTCTTGTACATATGTATGCACTATATATGTTTGTATGTATAGTAGTGCGACAGAGCGCCTTTCTGATAAACAGTTTCCGTTTTAAAGGCAATTAGCATACAGTTTTATAGTCATGAATGAATGCTTTTATTTGAAATGAGTATATTGTTTATATATATATATATATATATATATATATATATATGAAATGCATTACATATAATCCACATTTTGCCTTGAATTTGTGCAAAGTTTGTAATATTTTGCTCCAGCATTAGTGGTAGTAGCTTAAAATGACTTTCTCTAAGCGATAAATTCATACTTATTTTTAGCACCGTTTTTCATATAACATAATTTTCGCTTATCAGAAGTTTAAGAAACTGAATTTCGTTTGCAGCTTAGAAATATTCGGCAGTGATAACAGCATAAGAACTACTTCCTTCTAGAAACCAAGGCTACAAGAAAAAAAATTGTAGCAGCGGAAGCAAAGCCCCTTAAAATGTGATTAAAATAATGCACAAACCAACTTTTTATAACAAAATTTTGGGGTTTTTTTTTTTTTTTTTGTCATAAGCGCAGAAATGCGGAAATAGCACTTGTGTCTGGGAAATGTTAGCTCTATATAGTGTGTGATACACATAGCAAAGTCTGCTATGAATGAACTGCTGTATTTGAATGTAAGCAATACCAATTGGTGACTCGATATGTTCCCCAATGCTGGGACTGCTGTAATTTTGAATGAATGCCAGTCAGTGCATCCGATCTGCACCATAATAAATGTTTATTAGTCTGCCATTATAATTAAAATCAAAGTTAACATGTGTTTGTATAATTAACCGGAAAATGCCAAAGGCATCGTCCAAGAAAACTACAGTTAAAGGATCTCCTGACAACTCAATGTTGTCGACATGTGTTTGACAGCGTTCAAGTCATCTCATATGCGACAGTAGATCGTAAAACAGTAAATCACTTCTTGACGGTCTCTTAAAACATCAACACTCAGACACACACACAGGCACATCGAAGTGACGCTGCAACGTGCAGGGAATGCAAAAGCAAGCGCGATCTCTTGAAGATCACTTGCAAAGTTCACCAAGTACAGCGCTGAGAGCGACTTGAACAGCAAACAAAAAGGAACGTCCAATTTGAAGTGGTGAAGTTTAAATACACTTGCAGAGCAAATACACTCTAGAAAAGAAGTTGTCGCGATGGTATTTACAAATTCATATGCTTATACGTTTCCATCATATGAACTACCTGACACGACTTCTGGTACTATGATAATTTCATTAGGAGTGTACTAGAAAACGCATTTACCTAAAACCCGACAGAAATTTTAGATGAGCACCTGCTCGATTATACCGCACTCATTAGCTCACTTTATAGTCAATAATTTCTTTGGGTTAAATTAGTCAAAAGATTTGAACTTTTTTTAATAGTATGCCGAATTTCAACACCACAGGAATTGACAGGGTTCCAGATTTGTTCTTCAATCCATTATCCGGCAATGTCTCTAACAGAGTCGGATATTTATCCTACATTCAAGCTTATTTACGATTTACTAATTTTTCAAGAGAAAACTGATACCGATGGTCTTGGAGTCTATAATAGGAAAGTACTGTATAAGATCTATTACTTCACTTTAGATGTTGCAACGTTTACCGATTATCTTCAATAAAGATGCTCGACAACGGCGAAGGAGTAGACCATGCTAAACTCTCCTTGTGTCAGGGAGTAGGGAAGGAATGAGCGAATCTGAGGCGTCTGGAACGCTCCACAGACCGTAATCTGATGATGAAGAAGAAGATGCAAAGCCAGATAGAGATTTTTGTTTTTGAATCTAAAATAGGTTGCTATTGGTTTTCCAGATTTTCGAAAGTGCTGTAGCCGAAATTTTAAAGTTTAGAATATGTTCTGATATTTTGTAAGAAAAACTATTGAAAATTTAAAAAAATTAACAGCAATCAAAAAATTATATATAATATTTACACGTTCTATAAAATGAGTTAACATTTAGTTAGAAAGATCTAGTTCAAAATGTTTTTCAAGTTAATGTTATAAAGAACAACAGGCGGCTCAAAATTGATTAAATTATTAAAAATTGATTTTTTGGCCCTGCAACTTGTAATCGCACTAAGTTATACCAAATCCGTTTAGAAATCATTGATTTGATATTAAATTACAGTCAATTAGAGATACAGTTCATCTCGATCGGTAGTAAGGCTCCCGAGCAATATAAGATTTACTGACTACGCAACTCTCGAAAACTCTTGAAATAGCAATGATTCGAAAACGGTGCTGGAAAATTCAAAATGGTTTTCGGATTCGAAATCAGCGATCCAAAATGAATAAGTATGGTGAGCGGGTTAGAGAATACCACCTCAGCAGGTCAAAGCTTGTCTTATGAGGCGACTAACAATGACACTGGATTCTTTCGAGACCAGTCGAGCCACTCCAGGCCTTAAAAGGGTTTGAACCCACCATGTAAAACCCCAATTCCAATGAAAGAAATACATCAGGCAGTAACCCGGTAACGGGTTCTTATGACCAGTTAAGAAGAAGTGTAATAAGAACAATCCGTCTTTAAAGATAACTTAAACTTCTTAAGTTTAGAAGAAATGCAAATTGAACGTTCTCAAATTACAATTTTCGTTTTCTTTTTTGGGACATCCCCACTTTGCCGTAGTTTAGACATTGACTTTGGTTTGGTTTCGAGAATAAATCTCTCTAATTTTTTTTCAGTTTTAAGTCTACGGTGTAAAGTTTATCTTGATTTTCGAAAAGTGATGTTACTTTCATTATAACAAAATTTACGCTCTATTTAAAATGAAATGTGATTAGAAGGGTTAACTTTCTCTCAGTGTACTTAGTAGTTGCTTGTACAAAGATCACAGCCTACTGAACATATCCACGGCAAGTGTATTATAACAACAACAAACAGCTCACAGCGGATTTCAAGTTACAGAGAGTGAGAGAGAGAGCAAGACCCAACGCATTGCAGAGATCAGATCGCACGCAACAAAAACCGCAAGGCATGCGTCACAACTCCGAGTCAGTCTCTTGTGGGGGCTATAACAAGCCGGTTGCATGACAGGTCGCAGGACCACAAAGGTTGAGGAGCGAAACAGCGTTAATATCAAGTTGGCGTGCCGGCTACAGCTCGTTTTCTTCCAATCTTCAAGAACAATTTCATCAAAAGGCCGCACAGTAACGCGATTCGTGCCGCAAAACCTTTCTGCCGCTTTATCCAGTTTGTGGCTGATAAGCCCACAGCATTAGAAGCCTCTGGCGGAAGCGCGCAGTTTGGCGAGCAGGCGCTATCGCTCTGCCGCAGCGACGAAGCTTTGGTGCTGCTGCCCCTTTGGTAGCTGCTGCTGGCGGCCGCTGGCTGCCTCTGCCACAGAACTAGAGCGATCGTGTGTGCTGTGTGTCGATCAGTTGCTGGCGTGCGCTCTAACCCTGCGGGTGTGTGTTGTTCTTGAACGTTAGTGAATTGCTGTGTGCCCCCCGTTGTTGCATGTCCTTTGCAAGGACTGTGATTGAAAATTGAATATAATTCAAGTTGAAAGTATTGCAGTGCCGTAACGACCATGTGTCAGCGAAGAGTGTGCAAACAACAAACAGATTGTATGACAAGTGTGCAAAATAATTAAAAATCAAGTTGCAATTTAAAGCGCAAACAGTTTGACAAACATTTGAAGCAAAAACTTGATCAAGGATAACGAAAATAAAATAATTGACGTTTTTTTTTAAATAAAAAAAAAAAGAAACACATCAGCAGCGTCGCTGTCGATTATAATCAACGACAAAATGGATTTATCGAGGCGGTTGCGGTAAGCATCAACATCATCATCATCGACATCATACAAACAGGATACATATGTATCTCCACTGTGCTTGCCACAGATACAAATTGCAGCCAAGTGTTGCCTGGCTGTATTTGGCACGAAATTGATTCCTTTTGTGTTGGCCACAAATTACTGTGTCAATGGGAATTTTAATTTCATTTGAATTACATGTGCAAACACTTTGCATGGCTGGTTGGTTCAAAAGCTCCACAGCTTCGCCTGCTCCTGCTGCGATTGTCCTGCTCACATACTAACATACATATATACATAGATATTCCGTATGGGTGCTCGTGGCATATGGGTTGGCGGTGCAACAGGCTTCAGCTATTGACTCTATCCTCGTTCTATTAGGTTGCTTACTTGTCTGCTCCATTATCCTGGCAGCCATTTTGTTTGCACGCCAAATTACATGGCCAACTTAATTGCAGCCGCTTAATGAAAATTACACACATGCAGACACCACACACATATACACAAATGACTGCAATTGCTATTTCCCACATTACACATTACTCTAATGTTCATATATAATTATCATATGTGAAATAACTGGGCGTGTCCATTTAATTTTAAGCAAAGTCAAAGTGCCTTTGAAATCATTTCACAACACGTCAATTTCCGCCCCAAAAAAACTAACAAAAACATTTGATGAAATTTCCTGCAGAAATTATAAAAGGAAATTGCCTGGAAACTTAAATTTAGAGTGTGCCGAAGTTAATATACACTCTTCTAGAACTTTCAAATATAGCAGCGTTTCAACTTTCTGTTGCTTCTAAAAATCTGCATTTCTCTAGAATTTGGTCTTTAAATATTTCTCAAAATATTTCAATATCTTATATTTTAAGGCAAAATAATAGCATAACTGCTTACACGAAACATTTGGGTGTTACACTTTTAGTGAGCCCATAAAAGATGCAAAATTTTAACTTTATTAAAAATTACACCATTTATTATATGTTCTTTTAAATATAGATACAGTGACATAGGTATATGCTGCAATTAAGTCTAGGTTTTGGTTCTTCAAGTCCTTGCCAGACTAGACACAATCGTTGTTCCATTTAATCAAATTAGATAATTCGAAAATTTCTATACATTTTCGGACTATGGGCTTCACCTAACATCTCAATATGAACTGAAGCTAGATTATAGAAAGAAATTAGCAAATTAAAGCCAACGTTTTTCAGTACATAATTGTAAATGTTACTCGATGTGCGAAACTCCGAGAACCGGTTTTAACAAGTTCTTTGGCTATTTAGAATTTTTTTTTAATACTAACACTTTGCTACGAATTAAAAGCTATGGCTTAAACTTGGCAACAGATCTTTCTCCAAAAAATTTAGAGTTTTTGAAAACATTCAAGTTTTTAGTATTGTCAGAAACAAAACATTGTTAATTTATTTTCGTTGTAGTTTATGTTTGTAGCACGAAATCTTGGAG